>CAKJTW010000018.1:26442500-36442500 GCA_917880005.1 Nanger dama
TCAGCCTTGTGGAAAAGAAGGAAAAATGAATATTGATTGTGCACCTGTTATATTCAATAATTCTTTCACACATTTATTTACCAAGTGTCCCTGTACACCTCTTGCATGCTGGCTGCTGCTCTATAGGAGTCCTAGGGATCCCAGCTGAAGGAGGAAGCCCATGCCTTCAAAGAGCATTAAGTTTAATGAGCTCTGGGCTCTGTGCTGCACAGTCTTACTAAAGCTTGGTTACTTGTTAAGTGCTTTCATATACATCATTTCACTGGACCTTGGAGACCAACTTTGGAGAGAGGAATGTATCCATTCCACTTGTGAAAACACTGAAGTTTAGTGAGATGACGTGACCTCCCAGAGATCTCACATTGAGTTAAGTAAGAACTTAGATCTGATCCACCTAGCTGACTCTTGACTACACACAACTGTTAGAGTGGTTTTCCTCATTTCAGACTTTGTCCTCTGGTCATATATCATTCTGTGCAGCCCTGAAGCTTCCAGAGAAACATGGACAGTCTGTCTGTGCAGCTTCTGTTAGAAGTGCACAACCTGCAGCAGGAAGTGTTCCTTGAGGTCCTCATGTGCCCTGGTCATGTGACATCATTTAGAAAGGAAACAGACATTGTGTTATAATGTCACAAATGCAAACCCAAGGGTTCAAAATCTTAACACCTGAAAAATGCTGTTGCAAAGTCAAAAGTGAGTATGGGGTAGTCAGTCCCCAAACTAAAAGAAAATATTATCATATGGTTTCCTCTGGCAAGGGTACGGGGATTAGAGTGCTTTGGGGAAACATTCCAGAAGGCTGTTCAGGGTCATCTCATTCTAAAGGAGGACAGAAGCTTCTGATCTTTCCCCCAAAGCCAACTGAACAACTTCCCTCCATCACTTACTAATGACTTTGCCTCATCAAAAAATTGTTGTTGCTGTTGTTCATCAGTCACTAAGCCATGTGACACGAAGCCATGCAATTTTTGCAACCCCATGGACTGCAGCACACCAGGCTTCCTTGTCCTTCACTATCCCCCTGGAGTTTGCTCAAACTCATATCCATTGAGTCGGTGATGCCATTCAACCATTTCATCCTCTGTTGCCCCTTCTCCTCCTACCCTCAATCTTTCCCAACATCAGGATCTTTTCCAATGAATTGGATCTTCAGTTCAGGTGGCCAAAGCATTGGAGCTTCAGCTTCAACATCAGTCCTTCCAATGACTATTCAGGGTTGATTTCCTTTAGCATTACTCTTAAATATATACATATATATGTTTATACATATAAGCAAGTCTTTCACAACATAATCAAATAAGATTTTTAAAATCGTAAAATAGCAACTTAACCTCAGATAGAAAAGCCAAGGCAGTAACCAGATCCAGAGATCTGTGGTATTAGAATACTGGTATCAAGCAAAAATGAGGCAGTGAATCACTTCAGCAAAGTTTACTCAGGGAGAAAATTCATTTATTTATAAAAAACAAGTTAATTCACCATCCCAGGGAACTGTTGTTCCTTCCCACTTATGAAATCAGGGCTCCCTTATTAAGCCAGAGTACTCTTCCAGGACAATAATGAAGAATAATGCAGCTTTTTATTGCCTCTGGGGTATGTCTGTGCACAGATGGCCTCGAAAATAAAACAGTATTTTGGCATGAATTCAGTCTTTTTTTCCTCTAACCCAAGTCTTGTGAATGGGAGCAACACCATGTTCTTTAGCTCCTGAGGAGTCCCTCAAGATAAATGGAACAAACAAACCCTCATGCATGCATTCTTTACATTTATGCCGACAGCCGGTAAATACTTGTTTATGCAAATTCCCCAACTAGTTATGGATTGTGACAACCTCCAGAAATAAATTCCAGACTGCACAGATCTTTAACTTCATTGCTGCTGAATCTTTCTGAGATATGACCCTTGGCTCAGCTGCTACTCAAAGGTCCATGCATGGACTTCTGGTCCTGGATGCCAGAATTTTGCATCTTCTGTGGCTTAAGGCAGTGCAGTGGCTCCGTTGTCCTCCAGCTTATACCTCCTTCCTCAGAAATCACAGATCAGAGTGGCTCTGAAGAGTGTCATCTGAAAACATCAGCTTTCTAAATTGACTTTCATTGACTTCTAGAGGTTTTCACTCTGGAGGCTTTCAAAGTATTAAGTGAGAGAAGTGGTGCTAATTTCCTTCAAATTTATTGTGGGGCAAATTGGTGAAAACATTTATGCATGTCATTTCCAGGTTTAGAAACTTCAGTGGTTTCTTACATTCAAATGATTAAAAGCTAGGTTCTCTAACTGGCAGCCAAATCTCATTTCACCTGGAGTCATCCATTCGTGATACATTTATCAAGGGCTCACTTACTAAGCATTGTGTTCTGGGCATCAGCGTCCTTGGCCTCATAGACCTGACATTTATGGGAGACAATCACATAGATAAGTAGTGCATTATTTCAGTCCTAAGTGTTATTATGAAGAGGTGTAGGGTGCTGTGAGAGCATCTCAGGAAGACTCCAGACCTGGGCTGGAAAGCTTAAAGAACCAGAAAAGAGTTGAGGCTGAAGACCAAGGACAAAGTGGTCCAGGGCAAGAGAGATAGGAACTCTTGGGTCATGCTGGGCCTTCAGGAAAATTCTATGTGAAGAATTTAGGTCTTTCCCATAGGAGAAATTAGAGGCCTCTGTGGCATTTCAAGCAGCAAGATAATAAAATGATTTTCTGTTTAAACACATCACTGGTTGTTGTTTAGAAGTGGTTTGGATAGAGAGCATCAGGGGCCAAGGAACTAGCCAAGAATTTTTCACAGTAACCCAGAAGGGAATGCAAGGGTAATTTGGATAAAGATGATAATGTTGGAGAAGGTGAGAAGTGAATGAAGTTGTCTAGTGGGATTATTTTGAGCTTAAAGTTATTGCTATTCTTTCTCCTGTTCTAGAGTAACAATCTAAGAGGTGAGGAAGAAATACTGCAGACTTTGGAGACAGGAGTCCTAGAAAACACTACTTCTGCTCCACACTAGACTATCATTGAATAGGTCATTAATAATAGTTGCTAAGTGGATGAATTATTGATAGAAGAATCATTGTAAAAGTTAAGAGAGACAAAAAATTAAAATGTTTTAAAAATGTTTAATACTATTTAACATTCAAGACTGTCAGTTTCTTTTCTTTACTTTAGTTCAATAAACATTCTTTGGGCACCAAAACTATGTGATGCACAAGGTGCTGAATTTCTATGATGGCCATGGGAAGCCGGGACGATTCATTGATGTGATTTTCCTCAAGAACAGATAAAGTGGTGCTGAAGGAAGAGGAAATTAATTATGTTAATTTACTAGTTGTTCTTTGCCTTTTCAATCAGGTACAGTAAATTACTGTTATCTTTGAGGAAATTTGAGTTTGCCAGTGTTCAGATTTGTATTTCACTTGACAAAGCATCATTTCCTTGTTCTATTAAAACACAACTAAAGCGCTTTCTTCAACACTGCCTAGTTCTTAAAAATACCATTTAGACAACTATCAACTTTTCCCCTTGAAATGTATGACTATTTCTATTCAACTTGGGATCATTAGTTCTACAGAATCTATGAGTGATTCAGAAGGAAATGTTTTCACTAATTTCATATTTATTTCATTGACTTCCTAGTAGAACAGCACTGTAAGAACAACTCAAAATTCAATTTTATACAACCTAGGAGCATGTTCAGAGAAGGCAATGGCAACCCACTCCAGTACTCTTGCCTGGAAAATCCCATGAGTGGAGGAGCCTGGTAGGCTGCAGTCCATGGGGTCGCTGGGAGTTGAACACGACTGATTCCACCTTCACTTTTCACTTTCATGCAT
Organism: Nanger dama; assembly: GCA_917880005.1. NCBI lineage: Eukaryota > Metazoa > Chordata > Mammalia > Artiodactyla > Bovidae > Nanger > Nanger dama. Next base: position 26,446,319 of record CAKJTW010000018.1, read on the forward strand.
TGGAGAAGGAAATGGCAACCCACTCCAGTGTTCTTGCCTGGAGAATCCAGGGAAGGGGGAGGCTGGTGGGCTGCCGTTTATGGGGTCGCACAGAGTCGGACACGACTGAAGCAACTTAGCAGAAGCAGCAGCAGTAGCGTATTGTTCTTAAATCTGTAGAATAAATGAAAATTACTTTATCAAACATTTATTGGGGACCAGCTACATGCCAGGTTCTATGCTAAGGGCTATGGAAGATCTAAAGACAAAAAGTTTCCCTCACTTACTAGAAATCCACAGTCCATTAAGACATAAAGATAAGCTTAGAAATGTCTGCTATATGAGACAGGGTAAGCTTTAGTGAAATTTCGTGGTATAGTGAGAGCATAAATGTTGAAAAGTGTACTCTCGATGTACATTCACAAAGCAGAACTAGAAAGATATCATCTGGGTGAGTTTTACTGGAATAAAAAGCTAAATCAGAAAGACAACTTTCTTAATAGAGTGAATGATAAATTTATCTTATTGGTTTTCCCCCTTAAATCATATCCAGCAGTTAGGAGTTTGGGGTTATAAGTAACAGAAAATCTAATTCAAACTCGCTTAAGCAAATGAGAATCTATGACTAATGTAATGAAAACTCCAGTGGTGGACTTAACTAAAGCCCTAGTCCTCAGAGGTGCATGGTTTTGACCTCTGCTGTGTTACCCCCATTCTCAGGGATGCTCTTCTTCCAAGATCAAACATTGGCCGCATCTAGCCAGGCCTTGAATCTTCCTCCCTCCAGCTTCAAGTAAATGAGAATCTATTTCCGAAGACTCCACCAGTTTTCAAGGTCTCACTGGTCTGACTGTGTGTTTTAACCAACTTTCAACCAATCACCATGATCTGGAGAATGCATTATACTGATTGGCTCCGGTCAGTAAGGATTTACCCTAGATCTTGGAGTGGGTTCAACTCCAACCAAACTACATAGGCTGGGAGCAGTCAAAATTCAAGTGCACTTTACCAAAAGAAGGGTAAAGGAGTTTGGATGGCAAAAATAATATTATATTGTACTAGGCAGATCAATTAATGAGGATAGTATTAGAAGTGATTAAAGAAGGAGGGGACATATGTATACCTGACTCATACTGATGCATGGCCAAAACCAACACAGTATTTTAAAGCAATTTATCTTCCAGTCAATAATAAATAAAATTTTAAAAAGAAGTGGTGATTAGAATGAAAAAGTAATTATATTTCTAAATTGTTTTTAAGTTAAAACATGACCAATGTACTCTGATGTTATCTATTTCATATGTTAATTATTAGACATTTGCTGAGGCCTCATGTAGCTAGTTTAATGTTTGGGGCATAATGACATTATCTTTACTCTTAACAGCTTGCCATCCCCTGAAATAAACAAGACAGACAGAATCAGAAAACCTCAGGGTTTCTGCCTTTCTTTTTTAAAAGTGTTTTTAGACAATATGAATGTTTTATAATTAACAAATTTAAAAAGAGACTCAATAAGTCAATAAAGAAATTATTTGGCTATTGGACTGCCTTTGTTGTCTCTGATATATAAATTGTTCAACATATCAAGGCAATGTCTATCTTTAATCTAGCTGCCAAAGTGACCCTCTTAAAATGTGTATAAAATAATGGATTTGCTTATGTTGATGAATGCCAAATTCCTCAACATGATTCTCAACTGTGGTCTCATTAACCACCACTTCCTGTTCAAATACTCGATATTTCAGATCCAGTGAACTCTTTAGGCCTCATATGTACTTACTGTATCATGATGTTTATTCTGTCCTATTTTCTATATACTTACAGATCAAATGCCACCTCTTCTCTGCAGCCTTCCTGTAAAGATTTAGTTCCCTTTTATGATCTTCCATAGCATAGTCTAAAATGTATGTCTCTGTTGAGCACTTGTGTGTAGTATTGTAGTGGATTTTTCTTTGCCTGTCTACCATACTTTACTATGAGCACCTTGGAAGGATTTAGTGTCTTATTTATTTTTGTATCTCTAAGACTAGCTTAGCTTATAACCTAAAGGTATTGTGTATGTGTCTGTGTGTGTGTGTATTAGTCACTCAGTTGTGTCTGACTCTTTGGGACCCCATGGACTGTAGCCCACCAGGCTCCTCTGTCCATGAAATTCTCCAGGCAAGAATACTTGAGTGTGTTGCCATGCTTTTCTCCAGGGGATCTTCTTGACCCTGGGATCCAACCTTGGTCATTAGTTGAAGGTTAAAAAAATATAAACTCAGAATAGCCTAAAAATGGTTGCAACAAAAGTCATTTTCAACTATTATTTTCTAGCAACAATCTATGTTCCTACTATTCACCTGGAAAAAGTGTTTAAAAGAATTTTTAACCTGCATAGGATTATTTTCAAAGTGGTTCAATCGTTTAAAAATAAGCTTGCCAGATCACTTGTCATAATCACTTTAAGAAGCGGATCCACCAGTTTACAGAAGGAACAAAACTAGAAGGGTTTAAGAAGTCCTGGGTTTCTGTCCTGCCTCCACAGCCAACATGCTCTGTGACTTTTTTGCTAATTGATGGGCATCTCAGTTTTCTCATCTGCAAAATGGAGCCTGAGAAGCTCGTCTGAGACAGAGCACCTCTGCTCTATACCAGAGATAGACTCAAGGAAATTACAGGGTTTTAAGGAATGGCACCCCACTCCAGTACTCTTGCCTGGAAAATCCCATGGGCGTGGAGCCTGGTGGGCTGCAGTCCATGGGGTCGCTAAGAGTCAGACACGGCTGAGCGACTTCACTTACGCTTTTCACCTTCATGCATTGGAGAAGGAACTGGCAACCCACTCCAGTACTCTTGCCTGGAAAATCCCAGGGATGGGGGAGACTGGTTGGCTTCCATCTATGGGGTCGCACAGAGTCAGACATGACTGAAGCGACATAGCAGCAGCAGCAAGGAACTGTAACAGTCTTTTCCAGCTTTCTTTGCAGAAATTCACTGATCAGAGAAGAGGTGGCATCTGACTGAGCTTTTCAAGAACAAGGCATTCATTTCCTGTAAGGCTCAATACTACATTCTTGGACAATGCTCATGTTAGGAACTTCTCTACACTGAGCCAAAGTCTGCTTTTTCTCAGTAGCTTTACTCCTTGATCAACTTGATCAGCCCTCTGGAGTCACAAGAATGTCAATGCCATTTGAGTCCATGGCAGCCCTTCAGTCACTGGGAGATAGCTGTCACAGCTCCCTGGGGCCTCATCTTCAGATTAAACAGCCTAAGCTTATTCAAGCATCCCTTACAGGTCTCAGATGCTGATTCCCTCATTCTGACCACTATCCTTGGAACGTGCTCCATTGCACGTTTTGGAAGAGAACAAAATACACAGAAGTGTCTGATCCAGACAGACCCAGGAAGCCATGGTTCCCTTTGAGCTGGGCACTGCATTTCTTCCTTTAGTGCTTAATGGCTCAACAATTTTAAGTTTGTTCAGCCTGAGAATCCTGTTGGCTAGGGTTGTGCTTGTGGTCAGTCAATATTTCATGATTTTTAAATATTATGATAAATATTTCATAATTTAAAATAAAAATATCTTCAAAAATCCTCTGTCAATCTAAGCCATCCCATCTGGTACTTAGGCAATTCATTTTTAACTATAAATGGAGATGTCTGCATTTATCTATATTGCTCTCAATCCTTAAATACACCCCTCCCAGGAATCATCTTACAGAGTAGTGACCACAAGTAATTATCATGGGCTGTGATATTGAACCAGGATCACCCTGCTGCTCCTCTTCTCCCTGCCCTCAACTACTTGGCTGTCTGACGTCTGGCTTGAAAACCTACTCAGACTGTCTTTGCCTGCTTCCTTTTTCCTCACAGCAGTGAACTTTCCACTCATCAAACCCCTTCCTTTATTGGGTTAGCTATGTCTACGAGTTGTTTTAGTTGCTAAGTTATGTCTGACTCTTTTGCGACCCCATGAACTATAAGCCTCCAGGCTCCTCTGTGTCCATGGAATTTTCCAGGCGAGACTGCTGAAGTAGATTTCCATTTCCTTCTCTAGGGGATCTTCCTGATCTAGGGATTGAACCCACATCTCCTGCATTGCAAGCAGGTTCTTTATCATTGAGTCACTGTCTATGAGAAGGCTTTCCTTGTGGTTCAGTGGTGAAACAGAACAAAACGAAACAAAAAAAACTGCCTGCAATGTAGGAGATATGGGTTAGGTCCCTAGGTCAGGAAGATCCCCTGGAGAAGGAAATGGAAATCTATGGCAGTATTTATGCCTGATATATTCTACAGACAGAGGAGCCTGGTGGGCTAGTTCATGGGATCGCAAAAGAGTCAGACAAGACTTAGCAACTAAACAACAACAAATGTCTATGAGTAAGAAATAACTCTTATAACCAGCCTCGACCTGCAAAACTATTACTACCCTGGGAAGATCCCTGCATCCTCTTCATAGGAGGGGCATTATGGATTCTGGAACATGGGAACTGCTCAATAGATGCTAACTGGAGACTGGATTTAATGGGATGGCTGCCAGAGAAAAGTGAACCATAAATAGATAAATGAGGCTAAAACCCTCTAAGTACCCTAAGCATCTGAAAATGATAGATATTTAATGGAAGAAAACTTGAAGAAAGGAGCATTAGAGAAAAGCTATGCTGCTTAAAGTGAAGATAAGACATGACGAACTTGATTTAAAATGTGAAACTGCTAAAATAAGCTGTGTAAGAAAAGAACACATTAAGAATTTCAGAAAGAAAAGCACCTCCTATGATGTGGTCATACTCCTGGTTTGATATATCAAGCCCAGCAGAGCAAGGATAATGTTAGAAAAGGTATCATTTTCATTGGAAAGTCTAGGGTGGAATTCAGCTTCTCCTAATTCTGCACCACAGACATTTCAGGGCTACCAAAGGATAAAGAGGTGCACTCAGTCTTGCATTTAGACAACTTTATCTGTCTTAGATTCTCCCCAAGAAGTAGCACCACGTGGTTGTTAGCATGGACATAACATTTGTGTCTCCTCCAAATTCTTGTGTTGAATTTCTAACCTCTGGTGTAGTGGAGTTAGGAGGTGGGTCTTTGGGGAGGTAATGAAGTCATGAGGGTGGAACCCTCATGAATGGGATTTGTGCCCTTGTGAGAGATCCCAGAGATCCCTCTTTGTTGTCTACCATGCGAGGCAATAAAGAGAAGAAAGCCATCTTCAAACCAGGAAGAAGGCTTTCACAAGAACCCAGCCATGCTGGCACCCTGATCTCAGACCTCTAGGTTCCAGAGCTGTGAGAAAAACTTTTTGCTGTTTTCAAGCTACCCAATCTGTGGTAGAATTTGTTATAGTCGCCGGAACAGACTGAGACTCTTGTGTTGGATCTGAGTAGCCCACCCTACTCATTCAGTGTTGTAACTGTTGGATAACACTGAGGATTCTTCTTCTTATTTTTTTTAAATTTTATTGAATTTGTTACAGTATTGTTTATATTATTTTTTTGTTTTGGGTTTTTCTGACAAAGAGGCATGTGAGAATCTTAGCTCCCTGACCGGGGATTGAACCTGCACACTCTGCAACCCAGGTAAATTCTTAACTACTGGACCACAGGGAAGTCCCTACTGAGGATTCTCATCCCTGAGGCTACCACACTCTCACCTGCAATGTTTTAACCGTTAGAGTATATGCCAGCCAAACCTAGAACTGGAAAAGAATGATGTTTCTCACACCTTCCCTCTTTTCTTTCCCCCACCCACTTGCTATGTGCTCATACAAGCTCAGAAACTGTATTGGGCCCTGGGACAACCAGGAGGAATTGAACAGAACAGAATAATTTTAATGCACAGTAAAAATAGTTTCAAATTTATATGCCAGTGACAACTGAGAGCATCTGTCTGGTCAAAGAAGATGGGAGAGGCATAGTTGGAGGCAGGAATCATGTGAGGAGAGTTTCAAGTCATGAGAATGAACATGATTAAGGTCTGTAGGCAGTCATATAACTGTGCTCCAAATCCCACATTACTTCTGGAATATACTGTCACTAAGTATGCCATTTCTCAAAAGCGTCTCACTCCTGGGCATTGAAACAAATATATGGTTGTTGAATGTAATGTGTCTCAAAGAATCATCTTGTATCTTGTCAGCAACCACAACAAAAAAAGTAATAAGTCTATGCTTTAAAGAATGGGTAGAAGATGATATAGTGACAGGAAGATTTAAAAAATTCCACCCCAATGGATAACAGCTTCACAAATGAATATTTTTAGATAGCAAGATCATTTAGGAGCTAGTTGTCAAATATTAAATGATGCTGAAAGAAGAACACTTTTGCCATATTTTTCGAAACTTGAAAATAGAGCTTCATATGCTTTATGGAGCTTAAGCTACTTGAATAAAAATGAAATTTCTCTAGGCTAGAAATTATATAGCTGTGGTCTTTTTTATTTCCTTAAGACTACAACTAGGATGAAAAGGCAGAAATTCAGATGGCAGTTTTTTGGTCTATGCTTCAGGCTGAGTGAGATGCTGAGAGGAAAATGAAGAGGATGTGGAGGGGGTTAGCTTGAGAAAAAAAGTAAAACTGGAAGAAGTGTGACAAGATGTCTTCTCATGGAGATTATCAGGTACATTCCTTGTTTCCTCTGTCTCCGTCTCTTTCTCACATCTTTTTTCCCGTAAACTGGACAAGTAAATTCCTTAAGGGTAGGATTTAAATTATGCAACTTTATAAAAGCAATGTCAATTTAACTTAAGTCTTTAGTTTAGCTTAAAAATGTTTATTTGCTAGGATTTTAATAATAATACTGGTGAAGTATTTTTGTAATACTAGGAGATCACAGTCTACATAGACTGGGCATGAAGCTAAATTTCATTGTATTTGATAAATTTTATGTTCCAGAGATTTGAAATGATTTGTCAAATAGCCGAAAATCTCTTTTCACAACAATTCATCACAAAACTCTAGCTATTTGGAAATGGTTTAAGTATGTATAACCTGAAATATCATGTTAATAACATCTTATTTAGGTCTTTCACTGAATATGTTCTAGTTTATTGCTTCTTACAATTAAAAACCTTTAATAACAAATCTAAATATTTTCAGAAAAGTCTAAATAACTTTTAGAGGGAAAATGAACAAAAATGAGTTAGACTTCAATGAAAAGCTCAAAGGAAATAGATTTTGGTGAAAAATATTAAGCTAGTCATTGTTTCCACTTGGAGAAATAAATTGAGAAATGCTTTAAATATATTCTGGGAACTTTACAAATTCTTGATGTTTTCTCAACATTCAAATTACTTACAGAATTGTTCCCCCAACTCATTTGGAAAGGTCTTGCAGCTGTTTGCAGAGTTGACCAATGTCAGGAAATCAGTTAGAGCTCCATCTTATACGTCCCAGTAGAGCTCATGGCTCTGTCTTCACTGCTCTTTTAAAATAGATCCACACCTGAAGTGGATTGGGAGTAGCATGGACTTGAGAAAATGGTTCTAGAAACCCAGGCTTTCATTCATTCATTTCTTGACATTTTATAATCTGGCTGCTTTTTATCCATCCTATTTCCCAGTAGGCTTCTCTGGTGGCTTAGTGCTAAAGAATCCACCTGCCAATGCAGGAGACAAAGGAGAAGTGGGTTCGATCCCTGGTTGGGAAGATACCCTGGAGTAGGAAATGGCAACCCACTCCAGTATTCTTAACCTGGGAAATCCCATAGACAGAGGAGCCTGGCGGGCTACAGTCCATGGGGTCACAAAGAATTGGAAACGGCCGAGCGACTGAGCCACACACAAACGCACAGCCCAGTTTACTGAAAAGTTGATCATGCTTTTCTGTTCCTCAGAACCAATGATCTTTGTCTTCAGAGTCTATGTCCCTTTGCAGTGGCATCATTGGTCGCCTCTTCCTTGGCTCTTTCTCCTCTCAAGGCCTCTAGGAAACAGTACCATTCTCAGCCTCTTTCTTCTTCCATTGTGTCTTCCTCTTCTAACCTTCTAAGGTAGCTGATTGCTGAGCTTTTGTTCTGAGCTTCCTCATGTCTCTCTGGATTCTTTCTCTTCAATCTTCTATAATTTCACAAATATAATCACTGAGTATTGATTAGAAAAGATGCTAATCAAAGTATATCTCAAAGTAATCAAAAGTGTATGTCTCCAGGACTAACTCTTTCTTGAGTATGGTATATCTCCACATAGATGTCCCATTGACGGCTCAACAGAGCAGATCCCAAACTGAATTATTACTCTCCTTTCCAAACTCACCCTTCCTCTTTACCAGTTTTTATCAATAGCACCATCATGAAACTATGTATTTTACAGTCTTCATATTTCCCTTTTAATGGCATCACCATGTCTGTATTTTCTTTTATAATTGATTTCAGATTATAACATCTTAGAGCCCCTTGGTGGCTCAGAGGGTAAAGGATCTGCCTGCAGTGTGGGAGACCTGGGTTCATTCCCTGGGTTGGAAAGATCCCCTGGAGAAGGAAATGGCAACCCACTCCAGTATTCTTGTCTGGAGAATCCCATGGATGGAGGAGCCTTGTAAGTTACAGTCTGTGGAGTGGCAAAGAGTCCAACATCTTATAACATCTTATCTCTTATTTCATTTAATTAACTCATGTTTTTCAGGAAAGCAAGTATAATCTTTGATCTGTACAAGTCACACGGGCACTTACATATTACTTGGAGAGCAAACATTACATTTTAAGTATTTAGACTTACATGGTGCTACTATAACAATGCATTTACTGTTTGCACAAGCTCTATAGGGTTGTAATTACTTTATGTGTTCTTATATAGTTTGCATAGGAAAATGAAATAATGCAATAACGATAGGCTATTAAATTGAAAGCATTTCCCCTAAAGTCAGGAACAAGACAAGGGTGCCCACTTTCACTGCTACTATTCAACATAGATCTGGAAGTTTTGGCCACAACAATCAGAGCAGAAAAAGAAATAAAAGGAATCCAAACTGGAAAAGAAGAAGTAAAACTCTCACTGTTTGCAGATAACATGATCCTCTACATAGAAAACCCTAAAGACTCCACCAGAAAATTATTAGAGTGAATCAATGAATATAGTAAAGTTGTGGGATATAAAATCAATACACAGAAATCCCTTGCATTCCTATACACTAATAATGAGAAAGTAGAAAAAGAAATGAAGGAAACAATTCCATTAACCAGTGTAACGAAAAGAATAAAATACTTGGGAATATAGCTACCTAAAGAAACTAAAGACCTATATATAGAAAACTATAAAACACTGATGAAAGAAATCAAAGAGGACACTAATAGATGGAGAAATATACCATGTTCATGGATTGGAAGACTCAATATAGTGAAAATGAGTATACTACCTAAAGCAATCTACAGATTCAATGCAATCCCTATCAAGCTACCAGCTGTGTTTTTCACTGAGCTAGAACAAATAATTTCACAGTTTGTATGGAAATACAAAAAACCTCGAATAGCCAAAGCAATCTTGAGAAAGAAGAATGGAACTGGAGGAATCAACCTGCCTGACTTCAGGCTCTATTACAAAGCCACAGTCATCAAGACAGTATAATACTGGCACAAAGACAGAAATATAGATCAATGGAACAAAATAGAAAGCCCAGAGGTAAATTCACACACATATGGACACCTTATCTTTGACAAAGGAGGCAAGAATATACAATGGATTAAAGACAATCTCTTTAACAAGTGGTGCTGGGAAAACTGATCAACCACTTGTAAAAGAATGAAACTAGAACACTTTCTAACACCATTCACAAAAATAAACTCAAAATGGATTAAAGATCTAAATGTAAGACCAGAAACTATAAAACTCCTAGAAGAGAACATAGGCAAAACACTCTCTGACATAAATCACAGCAGGATCCTCCATGATCCATCTCCCAGAATACTGGAAATAGAAGCAAAAATAAACAAATGGGATCTAATTAAAATTAAAAGCTTCTGCACAACAAAGGAAACTAGAAGCAAGGTGTAAAGACAGCCTTCGAAATGGGAGAAAATAATAGCAAGTGAAGCAACTGACAAACAACTAATCTCAAAAATATACAAGCAATTTATGCAGCTCAATTCCATAAAAATAAATGACCCAATCAAAAAATGGGCCAAAGAACTAAACATACATTTCTCCAAAGAAGACATACGGATGGCTAAGGTCCATCTAGTCAAGGCTATGGTTTTTCCAGTAGTCATGTATGGATGTGAGAGTTGGACTGTGAAGAAGGATGAGCACCAAAGAATTGATGCTTTTGAACTGTGGTGTTGGAGAAGACTCTTGAGAGTTCTTTGGACTTCAAGGAGATCCAACCAGTCCATTCTGAAGGAGATCAGCCCTGGGGCTTCTTTGGAAGGAATGATGCTAAAGGTGAAACTCCAGTACTTTGGCCACCTCATGAGAAGAGTTGACTCACTGGAAAAGACTCTGATGCTGGGAGGGTTTGTGGGCAGGAGGAGAAGGGGACGACCGAGGATGAGATAGCTGGATGGCATCACTGACTCAGTGGATGCGAGGCTGAGTGAACTCCAGGAGTTGGTGATGAACAGGGAGGCCTGGCATGCTGAGATTCATGGGGTCGCAAAGAGTTGGACATGACTGAACGACTAAACTGAACTGAACAAACACCTGAAAAGATGCTCAACATCACTCATTATCAGAGAAATGCAGATCAAGTCCACAATGAGGTACCATTTCACACCAGTCAGAATGGCTGCGATCCAAAAGTCTGCAAGCAATAAATGCTGGAGACGGTGTGGAGAAAAGGGAATCCTCTTACACTGTTGGTGGGAATGCAAACTTGTACAGCCACTATGGAGAACAGTGTGGAGATTCCTTAAAAAACTGCAAGTAGAACCACCTTATGACCCAGCAATCCCACTGCTGGGCATACACACTGAGGAAACCAGAACTGAAAGAGACACATGTATCCCAATGTTCATCATAGCACTGTTTATAATAGCAAGGACATGGAAGCAACCTAGATGTCCATCAGCAGACAAATGGATAAGAAAGCTGTGGTACATATACACAATGGAGTATTACTCAGCCATTAAAAAGACTACATTTGAATCAGTTCTAATGAGGTGGATGAAACTGGAGCTGATTATATAGAGTGAAGTAAGCCAGAAAGAAAAACACCAATTCAGTATACTAATGCATATACATGGAATTTAGAAAGATGGTAATGATAACCCTGTAATTGAGACAGCAAAAGAGACACAGATGTAAAGAACAGATTTTGGACTCTGTGGGAGAGGAGGAGGGTGGGATGATTTGGCAGAATGGCATTGAAATATGTATACTATCATGTAGGAAATGAATCGCTAGTCTAGGTTCAATACAGGATACAGGATGCTTGGGGCTGGTGCACTGGGATGACCCCGAGAGATGATATGGGGAGGGTAGGTGGGGGGGGTTCAGGGTTGGGAATTCATGTACATCTGTGGTGGATTCATGTCAAAGTATGGCAAAACTAATACAGTATTGTAAATTAAAAAAGAAAATAAATAAAAATAAAATACTGTAATGGCTGAGATTTGTTAGTATGGATATCATTTAGAAACATTTTGCATTCTTTGTATGCACATAATATATAAACCTGTATATAATGTATAGTGAGAATCCCGGAGATGGGGGAGCCTGGTGGGCTGCCGTCTATGGGATTGCACAGAGTCAGACTCTACTGAAGCGACTTAGCAGCAGCAGCAGCAGCAGCAGCAGCAGCAGCAGCATGTATTTTATCATATCTATCTGTGCCACAATTTGCAAATCCATTGAATAGTCAAAACCCTTCCTCTATGCACAGGTAAATGTTATGCTATAAGTTTTAATAGTTTTGAATTATATTTAAAGACTGAAGTGTGTATATATATATATATATATATATATGCATACACACATTATATATTTCTTGAGGGATATATAAATATCCCTCGATATATGTATATTATAAATATGTAATATACACTATAATATATATAACATATTTATATATAATATAGATATTATTCTTAATTGCCTTCAAAATTAATGCTAAATTTTTACCCTGATTATGGTAATTCCCTCTTAAATTTTAATCATACATTGATTTTCCTCCATTTGTAATGTCTTCCTTCACATCTCCACCTACTGCAATCTGACTCTTTTTGAACATCTGCTCAAATATTACTTTCCTATAATCACGTTACCAATCTCTCCATTTTTCCCCTTACCATCTCACTGTATATTGATCATTTTAATGCAGGAATAACATCCTACCTAATGTTACAACTATTTGCCTTTGTTAATTATTCTATGTTAGAATAAATGTTTCTTTAAAGTAGGGACTCTATTTTAACTTCTATTTTCTCCTGAAAACACCAAACAAGGACGATAACAAGTATTCAGTGAAAAGGCACTTACTCATTGAATTATGCATGGTTATAGTTGGCACTTGTAAGAATCATTGCATTTCAGCTTCTTGGAAAATAAGGGTAGAACCTGCCCTGTGTTAGTAGTGTGTGCTTTTGGAGGAAAAACTGTTATCAGGCCATAAATAGATTTGCACAAAGGTGTCTGTCATATTACAAAGCCATGTGCTTGGATTCCAGAAAGTTATTGTGTTCATCATTCTGTCTTTGTGCAAGGTCTTTCTTGCACAAATATAAAGATGAATTGGAATAATTTAACTAAGTATTTCCTGACAAAGAATTCCATTTCGGGTGTATCTTGTATCTTTCATGATTTGCCATAAATCTATGAGCTCTCATTAAAATTCCAAACAAGTAAGCTGTTGGTTCTCTGGGGAAAAAAAAAAGTGTCTGAAATCTTGAGCACAATACAACTGATTTGTATTTTAAAGTGTGTTCGCTAGAAAGCATAGCCTTACACGAATTGGGAAGAACTCAAAATATTCTTCACTTTTGTGTTAAATGAGGGATCTTACAATGAAGATAATAAAACTGAATAAAGTATATTCTTGGCAGAATGGCAAAATATGTCATTCTTCAAATTACTATAGCAATAAATCATTGCTAGCATTTTCTTGATTCAAAGTTTCCATTGTTAATCTTTACACTGATCCATTCCTTCATTCATTTATACATTCATGCACACTTTTCTGCATGCAAAACATTCACTAACCATGTAGCAGGCATGAGGCATGAGTGTTAGAGTGATGACCTCTTGATTGCCATTAGAATAAAGATTTTAATGGAAACTCTAGCAGTTCTTCTTAGAGTTGTAGCTGTCTTCTTGCGTATTATGAGCATTTGTGACTTATTTGGTCATACAGATTTCTGCATGGACAAAAGTTAAACTTGTGTGTTTTGGGTAAGATGATATCTGGGACTCCCTCCATGAAATACTGCAGGTGAATAGTTCTCAGGTGGCTCAGTAGTAAAGGATTCACCTGCAAGGCAGGAGATGCGGGTTTGATCCCTGGGTTGGGAAGATCCCCTGGAGTAGCAAATGGCAACTCACTCCAGTATTCTTGCCTGAAGAATCTTATGGACAGAAGAGCCTGGCCAGCTATAGTCCATGGGATCACAAAGAGATGGACATGACTTGGCAACTGCTAGCACATAATTCTAATGCTTCCATGAAAACCAACAACTCCTCTCTTTGATTTTGACTCTAAGTTAGGGGCACCACTAGCATGAGGAAAAATTCTGAGAGTCCAAGGCTGCAGCCCATCCCTGACCTGGTGACACCTTGTCTTTGCATTTCTGGTCATTTTGTTCCTTCTGTCCTCAACTCTCTTTAACCTCCCTCCTTTAATCTTCCTGTTGCTTTGAACACTTCTAAAGCCTCTTTGGTTTTTCCTGTGGTTATGTATGGATGTAAAAGTTGGACTGTGAAGAAGGCTGAGTGCCAAAGAATTGATGCTTTTGAACCGTGGTGTTGGAGAAGACTCTTGAGAGTCCCTTGGACTGCAAGGAGATCCAACCAGTCCATTTTGAAAAAGATCAGCCCTGGGATTTCTTTGGAAGGAATGATGCTAAAGCTGAAACTCCAGTACTTTGGCCACCTCATGTGAAGAGTTGACTCATTGGAAAAGACTCTGATGCTGGGAAGGATTGGGGGCAGGAGAAGAAGGGGACGACAGAGGATGAGATGGCTGGATGGCATCACTGACTCGATGAATGTGAGTCTGAGTGAACTCCGGGAGATGGTGGTGGACAGGGAGGCCTGGCGTGCTACGATTCACGGGGTCACAAAGAGTCAGACACGACTGAGTGACTGAACTGAACTGAACTGAAAGCCTCTGGGCTTGGGTTTCACAGATGGCGCTAGTGGTAAAGAACTCACCAATGCAGGAGATATATATGGCGCAAGTTCGATTCCTGGGTTGGGAAGATCCTCTGGAGGAGGGCATGGCAACCCTTTTGAGTATTCTTGCCTAGAGAATCCAATGGACAGAGGAGCCTGGTAGGCTATAATCCACAGGGCTGCAAAGGGTCAGAGATGACTGAAGTGACTTGGCATGCATGTACCCAGAGCCTCTGGGCTTAGGGGAAAGACATTGCATAATCACTTTTCTCCTAGATCTCCTAGGTGGGTGGATGTGTATAGCAAAGGTTTTCTACGAGTTTCTGAAGTAGTTCTGTATTTTTCTTTTTCTGTGCTTGCATATTTTTATCATAAAAAGATCATAACATAGAACTCTGATTATGAAAGCAAACTGGAGATCATCTTCACCAAAGTGTTGAAACTCGAGCTCAGAAGAGAACATGGTTTTTCAATGACCACACCTGGGACGATTGATACTGGTGACCAAGTACAAGCTTGGTCTTGAGCCTCTCTATCTGGTACATTTTCTCCCACAGCAGTTCAAGCTTTGAATTTATGCAGCTGTAGAAGCTGGAACAAGTCTGGTAATGACTCTGAGCCTTGTGTTCTCATTTGTAACATGAAGACCATATTATTTTGGTGACAAGATTGAAGATTGTGGGAAATATATGCAAAGAACCGGCTCCATTTCTGGCATCCAGAAAACACTCAGGATCTAGTTGATGACTGATGAAGGTTTTTCTCTGGAAGCTGGAAAGCCTTCACAGATACAGAGTTTATGCCACTTAACAATACAAATCATTTGTTTCTCACAATAGTCTCTCTGTTGAAGTATGTACTTGTCAGCTTCTGAAATTATGAACAGCCCAAGTTGCATCAGCAGAATAGAGAAAAAAAAAAAAAAAAGGCAAAACCACAACATATCCCTACCCCACCAATCCACCTAATATCCCTACCCCACCAATCCACCTATTCAAACTGGTCAATTTTTTCCATTTAGCATTTGTTTTTTGTCTTATAAAGATGGAAAGGGGATATTTTCCCTTATTTTTCAGAAATTTTTGGGATTAGAAGCTTTGAGGAGGGAGGAGATGACAGGGAGCAGGTTAACACAGAAGTCAGCCTATATTCCAGGAAAGAAAGATGCCATGGCAGGCCTATGGTGGGAAAGATTGGGAGGTAGGAGAGGCCAGGCAGGTTAAGGGGATTTGAGCCATGGACTGGGTCCTGCCCAGAGTGAAGGAGTACAGATGAGGCTTCTTAATCTGCACAGGAGTTACTGTGACAGGTTGTCAGACCTTGCAGGACCCTCAAGGTCATCTTGAGAAACAATTGTCTTACACAGATAGGAATTGGAGATCAGGGAGGAAAATGAGGGAGAGGGTGTTTATTGGTCTACCAGCCCCATGATAAGCTCTTATCTCATTTGGTTTCCTCAGCAAGACTTCCTCATGCTTGGTGGAAAACCAGGCTTGAGATCACAGGTAGGAAGTGGCTATACATGCCTGGGGGCTCTGAGGGTCTTGGCATCACCTGCCTTCCCACCTAAACTCTGCCCAGATGTGAGAGAATATTCTTCTGAAGTCATGAGGGTTAATTTTCATCTTTATGGTTTGATGGAAGTGAAAGTATCAATCTCAACCACTGGTAATTTAATGGAAAGAAGATTTATTATTTTAATACCAAAGACATTTGATATCAAATATAGTAAGTTGGCAAATGCACCCTACCCTTTACCCGCAAACACTCAAGTCCTGATCCCTAAAACTTTGAGTGTTACCTATACGGCAAAAGAGACTTTGTAGACATGATCAAGTTAAGAATACTGAGGTGGGGGTTGGCCTTAAATGTTATCACAGTGTCTTTATAAGAAGGAGGCAGAGATATTTGACTCCAGAAACAAAAGGCAAGGTATGGACTGAAGCAAGATGCTGCATGCTGGCTTTGAAGATTGAGGAAGGAGCCTCAGGCCAACTAATGTAAGGAACGCAGTGCTAGAAGCTGGAAAAGGGTAGGGACAGTGTATCCCTGAGGTCTCCAGGGGGGTATGGCCCTGTGAACACCTTTATTTTGGCCCAAGGAAATTGACTTCGGACTTCCAACTGACACAACATTAAGAGAATAACCTTAGTGCTGCTTTAAACAGCCAACTTTGCAGTAATTTGTAACAGCAATTTACTGTTACAAATCAGCACACCAGAGGACCACAATTTACATCAGCGAAGATGGAGTCTTGGCATGTGGTGACCTTGTGCAGCTGTGGTCTCGTGTGTGCTCATTTCTTGTCATAAGCACAGAGTCACAAACATTCAGTGTGTGGCATTTGGACCAGTTATAGAATCTCCAGAACAGCAAGCTGCCACTTCAGGGTCCCTAGCTATGTTTTTTCACTGGTTAATCTGAGAATGGGGGTAATTTCCTTTCTGAGTGCTAGCAAACTATGTAAAGGGAGTGGCATCTTCCATTGTCTGGGTTTGAGTGGCAGAGGAAGTTTGGGAGGGGCTGCCATTTGTAAAATTGGTTGGCATTCCAAGTAGGCATAGGAGGAAAGAAAAGGTGAAAAGCATTACTCAATGAAAAATGAATGTGGGGAACAATTTCTTCCTGTTCCTTGTGTTTCATGGTGGAAACAGCACATTATATTCGTCAGTTCAGTTCCGTTCAGCCACTCAGTCATGTCCGACTCTTTGCGACCCCGTGAATTGCAGCACGGCAGGCCTCCCCTGTCCATCACCAACTCCTGGAGTTCACTCAAACTCACATCCATCGAGACCGTGATGCCATCCAGCCATCTCATCCTCGGTCATCCCCTTCTCCTCCTGCTCCCAGTCCCTCCCAGCATCAGAGTCTTTTCCCATGAGTCAGCTCTTTGCATGAGGTGGCCAAAGTACTGGAGTTTCAGCTTTAGCATCATTGTTTCCAAAGAACACCCAAGACTGATTTCCTTTAGAATGGACTGGTTGAATTTCCTTGCAGTCCAAGGGACTCTCAAGGGTCTTCTCCAACACCACAGTTCTTACATAACTATTAATACAAACATAAACTTTGAGAGTGAAGGGCAGGTAAGACATGCCATCCTATGCACTCTGAGCAGTAGAGAATGTCTTAGGCACTTGAAGCATGCCCTGTAGAGTTACAGGATGATGAAGGTAGGATCTGAACCCTGATTTAACTAAGTACACTTTTTACCTCTTCTTCCATTCCATATGGCTTCATACAGAAAAAGGCATACACAGAAATAGAGCTAGACCACAAGTTCCCTATAACTGAGTCCAGAAGTATCTCTACCTTCCCATACAGCTCTCTTGTAAAAAAAAATTCTTAGTTTTGTTTGTCTTCATCCAATAAATACTTTTGTTCAGTCTAACAGAGGTAGTCTTTTACTGTTTCCATCCAACAAACAGTAAAATGTTTTAAAGGGTAAAGTGGGTAATTTGGCAAAGAGATGATTCTTAAAGATTGTTTCTTAGAAAAGCAATTTCTCTAAGAATCTTTCTTAAAGATTCTTGAAGAGAGAGAAAATAAACATATAATTCAGTGTGACCCTATGGACTGTAGCCCACCAGGCTCCTCAGTTCATGGGATTTTCCAGGCAAGAATACTGGAATGGCTTGCCATTTCCTTCTCCAGGGATCTTCCTGACCCAGGGATCGAACTAACATCTCCTACATTGGTAGGCAGATTCTTTACCACTGGGCCACCAGCAAAGCTTGTATTAAAGGGGAAAAGTGGGTAACTTGTCAAAGAGATGATTCTTGAAAGGCTGTTAAAGAATCAATTCAGTTCAGTTCAGTTGCTCAGTCATGTCCGACCCCATGAATCGCAGCACACCAGGCCTCCCTGTTCATCATCATCTCTTGGAGTTAACTCAGACTCACGTCCATCGGGTCCGTGATGCCATCCAGCCATCTCATCCTCTGTCATCCCCTTCTCCTCCTGCCCCCAATCCCTCCCAGCATCAGAGTCTTTTCCAATGAGTCAACTCTTCGCACGAGGTGGCCAAAGTACTGAAGTTTCAGCTTTAGCATCATTCCTTCCAAAGAAATCCCAGGGCTGATCTCCTTCAGAATGGGATGGTTGGATCTCCTTTCCATCCAAGGGACTCTCAAGAGTCTTCTTCAATACCACAGTTCAAAAACATCAGTTCTTCAGAGCTCAGCCTTCTTCACAGTCCAACTCTCACATCCATACGGACCTTCGTCGGCAAAGTGATGTCTCTGCTTTTGAATATGCTATCTAGGTTGGTCATAACTTTTCTTCCAAGGAGTAAGCGTCTTCTAATTTCATGGCTGCAGTCATCATCTGCAGTGATTTTGGAGCCAGAAAAAATAAAGTCTGACACTGTTTCCACTGTTTCCCCATCTATTTCCCATGAAGTGATGGGACCGGATGCCATGATCTTTGTTTTCTGAATGTTGAGCTTTAAGCCAAATTTTCACTCTCCTCTTTCACCTTCATCAAGAGGCCCTTTAGCTCCTCTTCACTTTCTGCCATAAGGGTGGTGTCATCTGCATATCTGAGGTTATTGATATTTCTCCCGGCAATCTTGATTCCAGCTTGTGTTTCTTCCAGTCCAGCGTTTCTCATGATGTACTTTGCTGTTAAATACTAAGGGAAAATGAAGATCTAATTCATTGAGTTTTCCTTTGGGTGGTGTGCTTGATACCCATCTTTTCATTCATTTTTGCAAGGCTGTCAAGTTAGTTTTATTATATTTAATTTGCCTATGAGTAAATTCAAGGCTAAGAGGGGTCAGAGGATTGTCCTAAGCCCCTCAGATCAGTGGTTCTCAAGCTTGTGTCTGTGTCAGAGTCTCCGGAAAGGCTTGTTCAAACACACATAGATGAGTCTGGCTCATGGAGTTTCTGATTCTGTATGTCTGGGGTGGGGCCCGAGAACCTGCATTTCTAGCAAGTTCCCTGTAATTCTGATGCTGCTCATCTGGCAGCCACACCTTCAGAACTTCTGAGCTGGAGCATTTTTAAAAGGATCTGGACTCAGAACTGTTTGAATTCAAATCATACTGTCTCAGTATTCCCTTTCTGGAATTCCTTCAGGCTCTCCAGTGAGCAGAGAATCATGGGACCCGGCTGCACACAAGACCCATATCTACTGGCAAAGACTGCCTGAAGGCCAAGGCTTCAATTTCCAACCCACTCACTGGGTCTAGCCGTGGCTAAGAGAACAGAATGTCAGAGAATGTTTGAGAGAAGGAGACTGGACGCCAGCTGAGAATTGCCTAGAGCTGCAGTTTCCCTTCAATTCCTAACTCTTATTTACTAGAAAGAAAATAGTTTTTGTTTATTTAAAAATCTATATTCTTACACACTGATGCTACTTTTATGCTCACATACAAACATTAAATTACAAAAAATATAAAATTCAAAATAAGGCAAACTTATGAGAGACTGCAATATTATTTCCATGGATTATCAGATATAAACAGTTTAAAAGTTGTGCTTTCTTGGAGGTAATTCCAGTTGGGGTTATTTTAACATCAGTGTGTATGAAAGACTGGGCATGGTTTAAGGTCATAGCTGATTTCACTTATTTTTCTTTTATTTACCTCTAGCTCTATTACCAACAGGATGCTTGCTCTTTGTCAAAAGTTTGGAAAGTGCGATGGCTGCAAATGAAAATTTCCAACACATAGGACAACTACTGATATATTATATGATTTCCTTTACTCATTTTCTTTTGTAAGCTTTTATTTTAAAGCACATAAAAGTAGTCACATGTGACTACTGAGCAGTTAAAATCGGGAGGGTGCAAATTGAGATGGGATGAATGTATAAATACTAAAAATATTCCAAAATTTGATATAAAAATATATAAGATATCTGTTCATAATTTTTGCAATAGTTACATAAGTTTGATATATTTGAGATGCTGGTTAAATATGTGCTTTAAAAGGCACAGCCTCAGAGGTTATACTGGAGTTGGGAAGATGAAGTGAGAGGTAAGGAAACAGGAAAATTGAGGCTTTGTGATTGGCGACTGTGGGTAGTTTAAGTATAAATGTAAAATACCTGGCTGGTGACAGTACCACAGACGTGGGAGTCTGAGATGAACTGGATGAGAATGAAGGTTCTTAGACCTGATCAGGAAGTCAAGGTGCCAGACAGTTCATCCATTTGAATAGTGAATTTCCCCTTGGAAGGTGGCAGTGACTAGGAAGGAGAGGATTGGTTCTTGGTACTTAGTAGGGACTCGAGCTGATGCGTGGTTGGTAAGCCCTGATGATGAAGGCAGATGTAGAAATAAATAGGTGAGAGGAGAGTTTCTGCCAGGGCTTAGCCTACAGTCCCCAGGTCAAATCCAGCTCACTGTCTTGTATAAATAAAGCTTGTTGGACACAAGTCCCTCCTATCTCTTGATGACCTTGTATGATGACCTTTTCTACAATGGTAGACTTGAGTACTTGAGACTGAGGCTGCATGTCTCATAAAGCTTAGAATATTTACTACGTGGCCCTTTACAGAAAATTCACCAACCTTGGATTTATGTCTTGGTCAAAATGAGCCTCAGTGGAGGAGGGGTTTCTTTCTAGTAGGGAGAGGTAAATTCTTTGAGAATGCTGAAATCAATCCCAGGAAGGAAACTGTACCATTAAAGCTGCAACTCCTGGAGAGATCTTAGGACCGATATTAACTTGAAAGCCTGCAGTGTCTTCTCTGCTGTGTGTCTTTAGGCTTCTGCAGACACTAGCATTTATGGGAGGTACAAGTGTGCTTTATAAACGGAATCATGATAGCAAGGTTTGTATAAGTTGGCACGTGCAAAACTATATACTCCCTTGTGTGCATACTGAGTTGTTCAGTTGTGTCAGCCGCTATGTGACCCCATGGACTATAGCCCATCAGGCTCGTTGGTCCAGGAGATTCTCTAGGCAAGAATACTGAAGTGGGTAGCCTTTCCCTTCTTCAGGGAAGCTTCCTGATCCAGGGATTGAACCAGTGCCTCCTGCATTGCAGGCAGATTCTTTACCACTGAGCCACCTGGGAAGACTCACTCCCAAACCCATGGAAATGTTTGACTTGTGTAGCATTTCTTGTTTCTATTTAGAAACAAGGAAAGTTTCACTTACTTCCTCTTAGGCTTTACACACAACTAGACTCTATTATGGGAATTTTTTTTTCTTCTTGATAATAATACGTGATCTATGGCATGAAAGATCTCATTTGTCAGAAAATACATAATCCTACCAATTCTTGATGCAATTATCCTCTCAGTAGGAAAGGGTGCAGCACATTGGAAAGTGCAGTGGACTCAGATGCATTAGACCCAGCATATATTTTTAGCTTTGCTTCTATTTTGTTGCCTCTAGATTTCCGTCTTCTCATCTATCACAATGATGGCAATAAAATGCTACCACTTATTGAGTGATAATAATAACTACCTTTTCCTGAGAGACAGTATAATTTAATGATATGAGTGGAGACTCTGGAGCCTGGCTGGCTGGCTTTGAACTCTGGAACCTTACTGGGTGAGTCTCTAAAATTCTCTGGACTTTCCCCCTTATTTGAAAAAGGAGAACTGCTGTTGTTGTTTAGTTGCTAGGTTTTATCCAACTCTTTTGTGACCCCATGGACTGTAGCCTGGCAGGCTTCTCTGTTCATGGGATTTCCCAGGCAAGAATACTGGAGTGGGTTGCGATTTCCTGCTCCAGGGGATCTTCCCAGCCCAAGGATTGGACCTGCATCTCCTGCACTGGCAGGTTGATTCTTTACTGCTGAGCCACCAGGGAAGCCCCCGAAGGAGGATAGTACTTCATTAACTGAATTAATATTTATGATACACTTGAAGCAGTGCCTGGCACATAAAGAAATGCTATTTTAGTCTGTTAAAAATAATTAAAATAAAATGCTAGGTCTTTTATATCCACTGTAATTACTATTGCAGTAATTGTACTATACTCTATAATTACTAAGCATATTAGGCTTAGTTCCTTATATGTACTGTTATTTAATGATAATGTCAATGCTGCACAGAAAGTATTATTTCCACACATTTTGTACCTGAATAAACAGAATCAGAGAGGTTAACTAAATCATTCAATACCACACAGCTAGTAAATGAAGGAACAAGAATATTCCAACTCTTCTTATGCCGCGTTTTGGCCAGAAATAAAGCCTTGGATTTGATCACTTGTCAGAAATAAATAATCCCAGTTAGTTGAGAGTTAACTTGCCAGGTTTAATGTTGGCCCATCTTTTGACAATGTCCCTGACTTGTTTGGGGCCTTGGAAATATGACCCAAGTTTTCCATTTTTTAAATGTTTTGTAGAAGATAGAAATGATAGTAACATATAGTAAAAGGGTAGGTAAACATCTGTTAATTTTAACCTGTACTGTAACTGTTTTACCAGTTCTGGGAATAGCAGCTTAATTTTTCTTTGGGAAACCACCTCTTCTCTAAGAAAAGACATCTATTCTAGATTTGAAAAATTATTCAGAGGAGCAGAAGAAAGACCAGCGCAAACATGGGGAATGGCAAACAGCTCTCTGAAGCTGAGGCACAGAGAATACGATAAGGAGTGACTGAAGGGTTTGTTAGGTGCTACATGTTTCTTGGGCGGATTAAATGAGAAATAGATGAGAAAATGTTTTTGCAAACTATAAAAGTGTCATCATATTGTTTATTAATTTAAAGGCTTGATATGCTAAGCTCATGAATTTAGATTCCCCCACTCCCATAGGTTTGTTTTTTTTTTTCCTTTTTGTGGCCTGGAGTTACATGGTGAGATTTGCATTTTAGAAAGGTGACCTGATGTTTTTTTGAGAATGATGGCTTAGAGGGGCTGGATTGAGGCAGGGTGGTTGCTGAAGCAATTGTAACTTGAGTGAGAGGTAATGTGATGGTTAATTTCATATGTCCAACCTGGCTGAGCCACAGTGCTCAGATATGAAGTCAAACTTTATTCTGGATGTTTCTGCAATTTTATTTTGGATGAGATCTACATTTAAATTGTGGGACCTTGCATAAAATATATTGTTGTCCAATCAGCTGCAGGCCTGTACGGACTACTGGTCCCCCCTACAAATCTGGGGAGCCAGCCTCCCTAATAACATGAGCTAATTTCTTACAATAAAGCTCTCTCTATATATGTGCACATCTACTGGTTCTCTGGAGATCGCTGACTGATACAGATGGCAGAACCTGCACCAGGGCAGTGGCTGTAGAGATGGAAAGCAGGGTAGGAGTTGAAGAGCTGGCTAGGAGATGAAACTGGGATAATTTGCCACCATTCTGGGGGTGAGTAGAGAGGAGGGATGAAAGGTTTCAATGGTGATCAGATGGGCTACTGGACGGAGTCTGGTGCCAGGTGCCAAGAGCAGAAGCCCAACACTGTTGACTATTGTGTTCAGGCCCCAGTTAGAAACTGCACATGCCTAAAATACAGGCAAGTGGATGCAAGCTCAGGGAAATCCCCACAAAGACAGCTCAAGCTGCTGAGAGTGGGTGGAGAACCGGAAGTGTGTGAGATCTGGCTCTTCCGGTTTCCACTTCCTGTCCTGGTCTCCTGGCTGGTCTGAGGAGAGCCCTGTGACCTGGCTTGTCAGGAGCATCGCTGCTCTGCAGGTCAGCATTTCTAGCAGATGCCAAGAGATGTGTGTGGGGTTGTGTAGGCACACACTGTGAGTATTTGAAACAAAACCAGTGACCTATGCAATAAACAAAACTGTCAAGTCACTCATGTTCCCAAAGTCTGACTTCAATTCTATAGAAAAAAAAAAAAAGAAGAAGGGAAAATACCTCCTGGAGGCAAAATCACCTCTGGTACACGTATGTGGATAGATGTTGGGGAGGGAACTCCCTACCTACCTGGCTGGTAGGGCACTAGGAATAGGAAACCAACCAAGAAGTAGTCAGCAAAGATGTCCCTCACATCCAGGACACAGTGGGGATAAGTGGTGGGGATTCAGATTCAGTTGTGAGTGTCTAGTGAGACTGGGAAGGCACAACTAAGATCCATGGAACATTTTTTAGAATAAAACTCTAAGTGATAAAGGAGATGCAGGAGAAAAAGATATGTAAGAATTCAGATTCAGTGGACATGAATGTGAGCCAGCTCCTGGAGATGGTGAAGGAGAGGGAAGCCTGGCATGCTGCAGTCCATTGGGTCGCAAAGAGTCAGACATGACTGAGGGACTGAACAACGACAAGGATTCAGACGTTTTAGAGAAGGAAGAGACAACTTCTTGGAAGAAGGCAAGTAGAAGGTGAACCTTGGAGCATGCTTTGTGCAAAGTTTTGAGCATTCGCTTATTAGAAAACTTAACTGGTTAAGAGAAAACATTGCATTTTTCTAAATGGCTTTTCCTCTGCACAGTTGCAGGCCGCATGATGCCACCCATTGGTGGAAGCTGGGATTGTAACTTTTCCAAGGGGAGCTGAGAGTAGAAGGGATTTAGATAGCAATGGAGAATGTGAGGACTTACATGGCCTAGGATGGATTTTGCACCAATTCTATATTACTATTTGGAATAAAGGAATCTAACTTCCACTTATTCACTGCATAAGTATATTTAAAGTACCTGGAATATTTTACTAAGCGCAGATACAGATCTTATAAAGCAGCTGCAATGCGTTTTTCTCCTCTGGTTTAAGGATAGAATGCTAATTACTAGTGAAGTTTCTGAAGACTATGGTGATTTGTTATTTTAGCAGATTTTTAGGTTGAGTTAATTTCCTTTCATCTCTCCTATCTTTGAACAACAACCTCTTCTGATTACATTAAAAGGCTGGAACTGAAAAGTTCCTGATTGCTGGTCGATCAGTTTTAGAATGTTTCTTGCAAGATCTCAGGATTTGCTTTGGTTTTAGGTTACTTGAAAACCCATAAAATATTCTTGAACATGGTAGAAAATTCAAAATATGACACCTTGAGAGGATAGCGTGTGCATGTATATGTCTCTCTGTGTGTGTATGTTAAATACTGTGCTCAAAATCACATGTATGTGTTAGTTGCTCAGTTGTGTCTGACTCTTTCTGACCCCATGGACTGTAGCCCAACAAGCTCCTCTGTTCATGGAGTTCTCCAGGCAAGAATACTGGAGTTGTTTGCCATTCCTGTCTCCAGGGAATCTTCCCAACCCAGGGATCGAACTCAGGTCTCCTGCATTGCCGGCAGGTTCTTTACTGCTGAGCCACCAGGGAAGCCCAAAATCATGGTCTCATTTGAATCTTACTATTGGCAGAGGTTTATACATTCTCAAAGCAGTACCTCTGTAGTATATATAAATATATTTGAAATCTACCCTTGAAGGGACATTTGTAATTCTCTTTCAATGAAAACTGCTAAAGTACTATTAATCATTTCATGCCTAAATCCATAATTTTTCCTCCCCCTTCTTCTGAATGTATTCAACCAAAGCAGGGACTGGCACCTACATAGAAACTGAAGCATAGATTTTGAATGTTTGGGAATATTTAGCATTTAGATTTTCAGTATCATGAGGAACTGAAATTCAGTGATTGAAATTCTGATCTCGTAGTGGTAAATGGACATAATACACCCTTGAAATCTACATGTGAGGTTAGCTCATGAATTATTCTACTTGAGAATAAACTGAAAAAAAAAAAAGCACAGATGTATTTCAAACTCCAGTAGGATGTTGGTATTCAAAAAGAGCAAATATATCATAGAAGTAAAAAGTCCTAGAAGAAATTGATCAAGATTTGGAAAGGTTATAGGACGTGCATCTAGGCTTTTACTGGTATGTACAATCTACTCCTCTCCTTTGCTCTAGTAGCTGACTGTAAGTATATCAATATGATGGACTTTTTTTTTCCCCCTTATTTTGGCATTTTCTTGGAGAACTGAACTTAAAGGGTATTTTCGTGTTGTTTTCTTTTGTTTTTACAGTTAAACATTAAACCTCCCCAAAGGAATTTTTTGTTGGTCATGCCTGAATGTTTCAACACTATAGCTTGGTATTTCTGAATTTTCCTTTGCTTCAATACTTCAACTCAACAGTGTATTTTAGAGAAAAGTACTGCTTGTGAGGGTGGAGAGAGCTGCAGCTCTGGAGTCAGGTTGGCAGACATGGGTCAAATCCCAGGTGTCCCATGGAGGAGATGTCCAAGGCTATGGGGAGACCTCCACTCTCTGGACATCAACTTCATGAGTAAAAAGAAAAGACTTCCTTCCTTGCAGAGTTCCTCTGAGACTAAAGATTACATTTGTAAAATACTTGGTAGAGTTATGGTGGGTAATAAAAGCTTAAAATCTATACTCGAGAAAACATCAACTTGGTTCTTTTAGAGTGGGTAAAGAATCTGCCTGCAGTGCAGGAGATGTAGGAGACGTGAGTTCGATCCCTGGGTCGGGAAGATCCCCTGAAGGAGGATATGGCAACCCAGTCCAGTATTCTTACATTAGAAATCTCAAGGGCAGAGGAGGCTGGAGGACTACAGTCAAAGTGGTCACAGAGAACAGGACATGACTGAGACCAATTGCCTTCAAACATTGCTGTAACCTCAGAACTTTGTTCATATCTCAGGACATTTGCAGTTTCTTCTGACTGTAGCTTTTGGGGTCTTTATTATCTTCTCTGACTGTGAGCCTTCCACAGGCAAAGCCTTTGACTTCACCCTCTTAGCATCTTATACAACAAGGCTTCCTCGTTTCCCTGTGTGTCATCTGCCAAACACTGGGTCCCAGAATATACTTATTGAGAAAAAAATATTCCATGATCTAATAAGTCTGGGAAATGTTGCATACATGCTATCATCCCCTTCTGAGAAATTTTCAACTTGTATTAACTCATTGAATGAGCTAAAAGCCCAACAAAAGAGAAATTCTAACTCTGTTTGACTCGGTGTTTCTCAATCTCATTAGACTATGGAGAACCACCTTTGCTCTTTAACAGCATCTATTAATTTTGAGGGTAACACTTCTCTCCAGGAGGCTAGTGCAGTGTCTGTAGAACAGGCAGACAGAAAATATATATATAACATTACATTTCATATATTACATTTTATATAAGCTCTTCTTATTTCTAACAGTTATATAATTCTGTTCATATAAAATAGGTCTGATTTTTCTCATTCGTTCAAGAACCCCAGGGCTTCTAAAATAAAATTGAGTTCCATATGCCAAATGTGCCAACTTAAAATGTTAATTAAAACAATAGCAACAATTGTAAGACACAGACACAGAGAACAGACTTATGGAAAGGAGAGGGTGAGATGTATGGAAAGAGTAACATGGAAACTTGCACTACCATATGTAAAATAGATAGCCAATGGGAATTTGCTGTGTTACTCAGGGAACTCAAACAGGGGCTCTGTAACAACCTAAATGGGTGGGATAGGGAGGGAGATGGGAGGGAGTTTCAAGGGGAGGGAGATGGGAGGGAGTTTCAAGGGGGAGGGGACATGTATATATCTATGGCTGATTCATGCTGATGTTTGGCAGAAACCAACAAAATTCTGTAAAGCAATTATTGTTCAATTAAAAAGTTAATTAAAAAACAATAGCAACAATTGTAAAGACAATGGCAACTTCTGTTCTTTTAAAAATGAATTGTGTTGGATGAAGCTAAATTTGAAAAGTGAGATTCCATTGGTGATATATAAAACTGTTAAAATTAAACAAAATATCCAACTCTCAGCTCATAAATGTTCGAATAGCATCTGCTCCTTCTCTTAGGGAGCAATAACAGATAAAGGTATTCCCATAAATGAGTATTCCAGAAAGCAGAAACTGAGCATACAAAACACTACAACATTTAAAAAAAAACTCAACTATGATACAAATATTTCCTAAAAATATCATACACTTCTCATTCTTATTATTAGCTCATATAGAATATAATTTGACCCATTTTTGATGACACGGGAACAATGCCATACCACTATCCTGGCCAAAGTACAAGTATGTTTCTTCTCAAGAATATGCAATGAGGTTCTTAGAGCATCTTTCTTCCTTCTCTAAATATTCCTACACTGCAGCTGTCTTATTTATTGTTATCAGTATCTTACTCTGATGCCAAGGTGAATTTCTACAGAAGTTCTCCTCTCCTGACATCTTTGTCCCAACTGGATCTTGTTCCCAACTGACTTCTAATCTGAAGATAATGAGGACAACAGACAGCTTGTTAAACAGTAGCTGTTTTTAGCACACATTTGTAAATAAATAAGTTCCTGTCAGCATCTGAAAATGGCTTTATACCAATTACTATCCATTTGTATTAACATAATAACGTAGGGTGACACTAAAACATCATTTCGTGTAAGGCTGGGGTTCCATAAAAACTTCTGTTGCTTTCTGAAAGCTATGTTCCCACTTTAACTCATGGACTGATGACTTGATTCAGTCAAGAGTTAACTGGCACTCATCTATGTCAGACACTGGGACAAATGCTGTGTTTTGGTGGTTTCTGAGAAGGACTAATCAGCAGCACTTCCTTTTTTCCTACCAAATTCTTAATTGACTGAAATGAAAGAGTTGAAGCGAAGTGAAAGTCGCTCAGTCATGTCCAGCTCTTTGCGATCACATGGGCTATATAGAGTCCATGGAATTCTCCAGGCCAGAATACTGGGGTGGGTAGCCTTTCCCTTCTCCAGAGGATCTTCCCAGCCCAGAAATTGAACCCAGGTCTCTCACATTGCAGGTGGATGCTCT
The DNA here is from genome assembly GCA_917880005.1 of Nanger dama. Taxonomy (NCBI): domain Eukaryota; kingdom Metazoa; phylum Chordata; class Mammalia; order Artiodactyla; family Bovidae; genus Nanger; species Nanger dama. Next base: position 26,475,188 of record CAKJTW010000018.1, read on the forward strand.
GCAGGGCTCAGAACGCCAGCTTTGTTGTTGATGAGCGTAGATTCCTGGCTTCTGCCTCATCCCTGACTGAATTGACCCTCTCAGGCTAGGAGCTGCAGCTCCTCTCACCCACCCCACATAGGTGGCTACTCATCAGTTTATGTGGTTTTAGGCTAAAATAATAATAATTACCAATTTCTGGGCAGTTACCTTTAACCCAACATACTGTTAAACTTTACATACACCATATATAATTCTCAGAGCCTGTGAGGTGTTTTTATAGAGAAAGAAATAAAGGCTGAGAGACAAGTAATTTGCCCAAACTTTGAAAATTAGTCAAAGATAAGGTTGGAATTTAAGTGTGATTTTATACTGTTCATACACTAAAACTCCAAATCTTTGGCCACCTGATGTGAAGAACTTACTCATTTGAAAAGACCCTGATGCTGGGAAAGGCTGAAGGCAAGAGGAAAAGGGGACAACAGAGGATGAGATGGTTGGATGGCATCACAGACTCAACGGATATGAGTTTGAGTAAACTCCAGGAATTGGTGATGGACAGGGAGGCCTGGCGTGCTACAGTCCATGGGGTGACAAAGAGTCGGACACGACTGAGCGACTGAACCGAACTGAACTGAACACTTGCGTTCTTAGCTCTCAGAGGTGATCTAAGTTCTATGATCTAAGTTCATAGACCACACTCATCTTTACTACAGTGGCACTATTTTCCCCTTCTACTCTTCAAGAGCTGTCCAACGTGTACTCGATCCTCTGGTTCGCGTAGTGCAACCATGAAGTTCCAGTTGCTAATTTTACAAAGACTCACATAACTTAGAGTGCCTCCCAGCACCCATTTGACTATTCAGAGACCATGATGGTGGCATAATAAAAAAATGTATTTGACAGAGGGAAAAATCACATCAACACAACCACGAAACAAACAGAACACGTTGCAGATGGCACATTAAGCGTGCATCCTATCAGTGACCTCCAGTGGAGGGCTTTAGGATGCAGAAGGGGAGAAGATGGGTATCAAGAAGCATTTCTTTCCTAGGAGAGAGAAATCCTGTCGCTAATTATTATTCCCTGAATACCCTGATTTTCTATGAAAGTGCCTTTCTCATTTCTCTTAGCTACCATTACCATTTCTTGATTTTCTTTCTCTTTTTCATGAGCCCTAAGACACAGGACCCAACTTTTGGTTGGCGCTCCCTCTAGTGGTAGTTCAATGAATTTCCTGTAATTTACCCTTCATTAATGAGATCTGGTGAAAATCATAGAAGAATCATCACTCACATGCTTAATTTTCATATAGTTTTTATTCCTATAATTTTAATGACCAGAAAATAACTTCAAATTTTATCTAAAATTATTTTCCAGCTACTGCAATTTTGACAATTATTAAAGGAAATTTTCCATTGAATACATTAAAGCATATGTTTAAAACATTCCTTTAGGTTAAATTTTAAGTAGCTAGAAATCTGAAGACAGAGTATCTCATTTGTTATGGTAGAGACTGTGTAACCCCCACCCCCAAATTCATATGTTAAAGTCTCAAACCCCAGAACTTCCTAATAATGTAACAGTATTTGGATGCAGGATATTGAAAGAGGTGATTAAGTTAAAATGGAACTATTAGGGTGGGTCCTAATCCAATATTGCATGCTCAGTTGCTCAGTCATATTCAGCTCTCTGCAACCCCATGGCTTCTGTAGCCCATCACGCTCCTCCATTGATGGGCTTTCCCAGGCAAGAATACTGGAGTGCGTTGCCATTCTCTTCTCCAGGGTATCTTCCCAACCCAGGAACTGAATTTGCATCTCTTGCATTGCCTGCACTGGCAGGCAGATTCTTTACCACTGAGCCCTCTGGAAAGCCCAATCCAATATTAGTGGTGTTCTTCTAAGAAAAGTAAGAGATAACCGGATATGCTAACATAGAGGGACTGCCATGTGATGAAACAGCAGGAGGGTGGCCATAGGCAAGCCAAGGAGAGAAGTCTCAGAGAAAACCAAACCTGCCTATACCTTCCTCTTGAAAAGTTCCCCGTTTCCTCTAGGATTGCTAAGTTAGTTGGAAGCAAAATCAGAATTAACTCTGAGAATTCACCTGGATTCAGCAATGTATTAAGTGTTCTCTCAGACATTTTCCATTTCAAGAGCCCATAAGTTTTTCTACTGAACAAAATCAGTTGCCATTGAATTTCGGAAAACAAACTCCCAAATGTCCTCATTAATACAATCCTGAGAGATTTTGTTAACTGCAATTCATTCTAGCTAATTTTATTTCTATTTTTTTGATACAGATCCTGGAGATGAAGCACAAACATTTTTGTTTTTGCAGTCATTCTCATTGATAAGCAGTGAAAACACTGCTGTGTATCTTAGGCCAATTGGATGCCTACTAGGCGTTTCAGATTAACATAGCCAAAGCAGGATTCTGCAACTGCAATCCCAAACTAACTCCTTCTTCTAGCATCTTGTTAAATGACATCTGTAATTCACCTAGGTGCTCAAGTATCATCTGTAGGTCGTCATTTGTTTTTCCTTCATTTTTATACCTTACATCTAGTGTGAAAGTTCTAGTCGTTCAGCCGTGTCTGACTCTTTGCGACCCCTAGACTGGAGCCCATCAGGCTCCTCTGTCCATGAGAATTCCTAGGCAAGAACACTGGAGTGGGTAGCTGTTCCCTTTGCCAGGGCATCTTCCCAACTCAGGGATAGAACCCAGGTCTCCTGCATTGCAGGCAGATTCTTTACTCTTTGAGCCACCAGGGAGCCCATGCCTCACATCTAATCTACTAGCAAATCATTGTCAACTCATCTCCCTAGTATATTCCAAATCTTTCTTCCTTTGAATCATCCTTATCTCTTTCTTGCACACCTGGAAAAGCCAAGCGTTCTTGCAGCTGTCACAGTGTGGTGTGTTCTGCACACAACAGTCCCAGTGGTCTCTTCATATATGCATCAGGACAGAGATGACTCCCTGCTCAGAAGCCTCCAATGACCTCTCACTGCCTTAAAGATAAAATGCAGCTTCCTGACCGCATTTGCAATGTTTCACGTGATGTGACACCAGGTCACATCTCCAAATCCATCCTACGTGACTTCCTCCCCTGCCTGTATGTTCATCAGTGTCCTACCTGGTTCTGGAAGGCTTGTTCAAGAGTTGTGACAAGTCAAAGGCAAACATCTAAAAGAATGCATGTGTGCTCAGTCTGGTCTGTTTTTCAACTATTGTCAACTCCAGTGGAGAGTTCCAGAGAGCAAGGATGTTTTGTACAACCTTTCACAGATCCCCAAGATTTTCTATTTTATTACAATGAATACTAAGCAATATCTATAGTGAGATAATGTGTTGTTTTAGTCATTGTTCAGAGATGCACAGTGAAGCTGAGGCAGGTTTTAATTTACCCAACGTGGCAATGATTACCAGCACCAAAACTGGAATTAAAGCCTATTAAGTCTGGTTCATTAACTCTTCTTCTCTCCTTTTATTTTTCTTGTCAAACTTTAAATTTTAGGTTTTATACATAAAAACATTTGTATTTTAAAAAACTGTATGCATTTGTCTTTCAATCTCTTGGATCTCTTGACTAAATGATGCACTTTTACACTTTAACATTCTATTACTTTCTGGTAATAATTAGATTGGGGCCAGAATGACTCTATTCCTAAAATCTTTTATCAGAATAAAAAATGTCAAAGCATTAAATAAAGAATTTCTTTCAAGAGTTACATGAACCAAGTGTACGATGACAGTGTTCCTTAATGCTCAGACACGCCCGGTCTGTGTGGGAAGAAAGTGGTCTGCTCTGCACAGTGGGGCGCATGCGTGAGGAATTCTGTACCAATGAGTATTTACACAGAAGGCTTCAATAAAGCAGTGTGTAAAAATCAGAAAAAGTCAACCATCTTTCGACAGTGAAAAATGAACTTTTCGATGGCTTCTTAGGAATGTGCTCGCACGGAAACTGATGTGTGCAAACCTCCTGTGTGTCCTCACACGTTTCTACACACTTGAAGACATTGCTTCAAGGCTCAAGTCTTATGAAAGGCAGGCAGGGGAGGGGAGGTGGTCCTGGAGGCACTCATTATCCAGGTGCTTGTCTTTTTTGACTTGTACCTGCCTTCTCTGAAAGGGATCCTTTTAAACATACACTTGTTTAAACACTTGTATAATAAGTAAATAAGTCCTGTGTGTGTGCTCAGTCATGTCCAAAGCTTTGCCACTCCATGGACTGTAACCTGCCAGGCTTCTCTGTCCATGGGATTATCCCAGCTAGAATACTGGAGCGGGATGCCATGTCCTCCTCCAGGGGATCTTCCTGATCCAGAGATTGAACTCGTATCTTTTGCATTGACAAGCTGGTTCTTTACCACTATACCACCTGGGAATGAATAAATACATATAAGACCCTGCCTGATCAAGGGCACATTAGTGGCCTTGCTGCAGGCCACTTAGAAAAGCAAACTGCTTACTGCAGAGGTGGATAAAAGTGGGCTATAAATTTTCAGCGTGCAGTTGTTTCTTTTTCTTCACCATTGAAAACCCTGAAACAAATGAAAATATTTTGACATTGTGTATATCAACTTTATGGTGGATACAAGTCTTAATCTCCTGAGTCAGTGACATGGGGAAAAACGGGGCTTGTAAAAGATGTACTGGCAGGTCATAAACTAAACTGGGCTTCTGGGGAGTTCTGCGGTTAGGAGGAAAAGAGAGCCCTTCCACTCCCTCCTTGCTGCAGAGAAAGGCAGGGAGGTAAGCAGCCCCGGGGCACACGCAGAAGCACCAGGTTCGGAATGTGGGAGGCCACATTCCTGGGAGGTTGGAGGGGTCCAGGCTGGTGGTTTGCTCCGCAGGGTCATGGTGGGAAAATGATGAGGGAGGTGGGCAAGAGGCTGTCACCAGATTATAAATCATGGTTTAAGGGACTCAGATTTATTCCTCTCAGAACCTGCCTGTTCCCTCTTTACTGACAGAGGAGGAAGTCCAGATGAGATGCTCTGATTGGAAAGGATCTTGAAAACTACCTAAGAGGCTCCTACTAAGCTGGTGCAGGGAGAGGTCAGGAAGGGTGTCAGTCTCCCTTGACCTCATATTTTCTGATCTCCATTTTTCTTCCAGTCAGATTTCAAAATATGTCATTGCACTGTATTTTGATGACTGCAGGGAACAATGAAAAACACATGTGCCGTACAGTTTGGGACAAGTTCTGACTCTATGACTTATTAACGCTTTCCTAACTCTCAAGTGAATGGGGCCAGGCCACTGTAACTTTCTGAATTTAAGCTTCTAATCAGTAACATTTCTGTTTCAGAGGGTTTATCAAATATTTATTAAACATTAATTGGGGCTTCTCTGGTGGCTCAGTGGTAAAGAACCCACCTGCCAGTGCAAGGATCGATCTCTGGCTTGGACAAGACTTAGTGACTCAACAACAACAGCAAACATTAATTGAATGCCTACCACGTGTCAGACCCTGTCCTGGGTACTGGGAGCCACCATTCTCATAGTTTAAAGGTTGGTGAGGGAGAAATGTTAATCAAATAATTAATCAAACAGTCTACAGCTGTGCAAGTTGTACACTACACAACTCCAGGGAAAGCCATTCATGGTGTAGTCCATATGAATGGGGTTGCACCCGGTAAATGTTCTGAAAGAAAGGAAACTGTATCCATGAGATAACACCAAAAGGATAATTAATTAATTTTTTCATTCTGTAGTCTATTTTTTTAATTTAAATTTATTTATTTTAATTGGAGGTTAATTACTTTTGCCATACATCAACATGAATCTGCCACGGGTGTACACGTGTTCCCCACCCTGAACCCCCTCGCACCTCCCTCCCCATACTACCCCTCTGGTTCATCCCAGTGTACCAGCCCCAAGCATCCTGTATCATGCATCGAACCTGGACTGGCAATTCATTTCTTATATGATATTATACATGTTTCAATGCCATCCTCCCAAATCAGCCCACCCTCTCCCTCTTCCACAGAGTCCAAAAGACTGTTTTATACATCTGTGTCTCTTTTGCTGTCTTGCATACAAGGTTATCATTACCATCTTTCTAAATTCCATGTATATGCATTAGTATACTGAATTGGTGTTTTTCTTTCTGGCTTACTTCACTCTGTATAAGAGGCTCCAGTTTCATCCACCTCATTAGAACTGACTCAAATGTACTCTTTTTAATTGAGCCATGGCTGAGTTAAAATTCAAACCTAAGGGTCCTTGCTTGGAATGGAGGCTAAAGATAAGGAATGAAACACAACACGGTATGGTGTGTTATTACTGTTACTAATAACATTTCCAGGCCTGGATTATCCTTGCTGGTGCTCTCAATTCAGGCTTTGGGGAGCAGGTTCATGGAATGGACACTATAATTCACAGTCCACCTGGTGCTCTCTGCTGACCTCTACTGTGGGTCTCAGAGTGTGGGAAGGGGCCATGGCAGGAGGGTGTGAAGGGACGAGGGTAGGGAGGACCTCAGTCATAGTGGGGATCACAGTGGGAACTGAGTGTCAAGGACAAGAGTCTTGGAGCTGAAGTCTGCTGATGAAAAATTACCTTCCCAAGGGTGGAGAAAAGTCCTTTAACCCTGAGCCCTAGGCTCAGGAGGGAAGGACAACATCCTTCATGGCTTCCTCTGTGGGTTATGGGCCAGCTCAGCTTCTCACTCCTCCCTGAGTAAGTCATCACTTTCCTGGGTCAGCTCTTTGTTCACACTGTGACTTCAGTTTCAGTCCTGGGTGCACACCTTTTGTTAGCCAGATTCCCTCTCTACTCTTCTTAATCCTTCATGGTCTACATGAAGGGCTTCCCTTGCCCCTTAGCTTCCCAATGGGTTTGGTCAATAAGGACATCCCGCCCTGTTAGAAGATTAGAGGGAGGAGAGTTAAGCCAGACGATGCATTTCTGGCTCTTGCCCTGTAACGTCAGTTCAGGCTGGCTGTGTTCCTTAACTAGTGGTCATTGTTTCTTTCCAGATGTCCAAGTTGGACATGACTGAGCAACTTTCACTTCACTTCACTTCACTTAACAGTGTATGGTGTCTCTTTCTGGGTTTTGGTAATTGCACATTCTTTCCAGGTCGGGGTTGGAAAGAATGCAGCCTTTACCTGTCCTGGGTTACTGTACTCTTCAAAGGGTTACTGTGGTTTCTCTCACCCATACCTTCAAAATAGCCCCTTCGGTGGGGAGGGGGTGGGCAGAAATACTCTCTCGAAACTATCCCATTTTGAGAGTGACTTCTGCTTCCTGTTGGGTTTCTGATTGAGAAACATGCCCTTCCACTTCCTCCCTTACTGATGAACTACATCAAGTATTTCAAGTTCTAGCTCTAAATGATCCTTTCTTTCTAGACCACTTCCTACCACTGCAACTCAACATCACACAGAATTATTCACCCAACATTCTAATATCCCACAACACCTATGCTCTCCTCCGTTTGGTTCTTCTTAGGTTCTACAGGGGTTATTTGTTGCATGTCTGGGTTATCCCTTCCTATCCACCCCAGACTGTGAGTTCTTCAGGGTAGGATTGTTTCTTACTCAACCTGTTCTTTTTGTGAGTGCACTAAGGCCAATCATGGGAAGCTGGCAAGGGCCAGTGTAACATTTATAGAATGCATCATCTTCTTCCTAGAATTGCTGCTGGTGACATTCATTTTCTATAAGGCCCCATGTGTGGGTTTTTCTAACTTGGCTGAGACTCTTGACGTGTTGATATCTACGTAATCAGGGATCCAAAGGAGGTGAGTTGGCTTCCTGGGACTTGAGCAAAAACTTCTGCCCCAATTTGCATTGTGATTAGTGAACCTAATCAAATCATGCCATGCCAGCCACTGTGCATTAAGAATCTACAGTGTGTTAGCAATTCACTCATCCTGGTAGGATGCCATGACCTTCAGATCAGAGTTTTAGACAGTTTACAAAGAGCTTTGGATAAAATGTGAGCTGAGGAAAAACAGAAATTCCTCTTATTTTGAAGCTTACATTCAGTATGTGCTGTTCCCTCACAGGCTTGGGCAATAATACCAGTATTCTGGCCTGGAGAATTTCATTTCCTGTATAGTCCATGGGGTCACAAAGAGTTAGACATGACTGAGTGACTTTCACTTCACTTCACAAGAAGTCACATAATCTCCCTGTCTTCTTCCTTCACTTCCTCTCTTTATCTTCCCAGGTTGCAGATGTCTGTAGCCCCCAAATGCCAAAGTTTTGTAGTAAATAGAAGTCTTCTTCCTCAGAATCTTCTCATGATAAGTAGAAACGTGGGAAATCAAGTATGACTCATATTAAGTTTCTGTGCATGTTCAATCATGTCTGACTCTGTGACCCCATGGACTGTAGCCCACCAGGCTCCTGTCCATGGGATTCTTCAGGCAAGAATACTAGAATGAGTTGCCATTTCTTCCTCCAGAACCTGCATCACTATTAATTTTCTCAACAGTGATTTACCTTTGTTATGATGGGAATCCAGGACTTGTGTGATCCTCCATAGTATTAAAGGCACCTGAGGAATCAGGGTGGCAGGTCCCCTTCTGACTTTCACATCTCTTTGACCGACCAGCCCACTCAGTTGGAATCTTCCTGGTGACAGTCCATGTCCCAAGGGACCCTGGTGCTGCTTGGGTCACTATCCACGAACTCAGAGTAATTGGTCTGATGACAGGGCTGTGAGCGAGCCTCCAGGGCAGAAGCTTAAGGCTCTGCTGACTCTTCACCTACAGAAATGCAGTGAATGTCTTCATTTATTTTCTCTGGGTGTTTCTTTGTAAATTCCACTCATCTTTCTTTGGACTTTTTGATTAAAATGCTGTCAGCCGAGCAGTTTGATGTCTGAGTGAAGATGCTGTTTGTGAGGCATTTTTCTTCTCGGAGCAGTTGGAGTAGAAAATTCTTTTATGCTTGAGAACGTTTCTATTGTTGTTTTGACTGTGAATGTAAAGTGGGAGCTGACAGAATATGTTAACCTTTCTGTTTTGTGCTATTTCATCTGCATCGCTCTTGGTCCCTGCACACAGCTTTGGATTCCTCAAGCTCAATGAAGCAGCTGCAGCCAAGAGCGCTTCAGGCACAGGGTAGCAGGGAGCCCAGGTGAGGGATGCCCTGCTCTCATTGCCCAAGGGTGTCTGCTCTGCACGTGGTGACTCTGAGGATACAACACGGCACAGAGCACTTTCAATGAGGCTACTTGGATGCGGGACAGACGACTCATATCCCCAAGTCCCTTTTAGTAGCACTTATCTCCATAGCAGTCTCACTCTAAGTTAAATACTTGAATATTCTTAGTGGATTTGAAAATAATTTGTCGTGAGGTTACTATGTGTCTGGCACCATGTTAAGCACTACAGAATTCATAATTATGGGCCTCAAGAAGCTCAAGTCTGATGACGAGAGACACGCACATGCTGAGTAGCACAGGGTGCGACAGGAGCAAAGATGCAGAGTCTTCTGTGTCTGGGTTTAAACGATGCCCCAGTCTAAATTCTACCCACTGAGCAAAGGCCACTGAGGCGGTGGTGGTGTCGTCACTATGTTGTGTCCGACTCTTTTGTGACCCCACGGACTGTAGCCTGCCAGGCTCCTCTGTCCGTGGGATTCTCTAGGCAAGAAAACTGGAGTGGGTTGCCATTTCTTCATCCAGGGGACCATCCTGACCCAAGGATTGAACCCCAGTCTCTTGTATTACAGGCGGATTCTTTACCAACTGAGCTGCCATACTTGGGAAAACAAGATCGAGGTGGGTGGTGAAATGTCTTGTCTTGTTCTCTCGCTCAGGGTCTCAACTGATTAGCTTAGTAAAACGACATTCACCTATTAGTTCAATGATATTGTCCTCTGAGACTGACAAAATGAAGAGCCTCCTGAAGCTTCTTAAGTGCGCTGAGGTGTGAGGTCTGCTTGAAGACAAATATGTTAAGTGGTGGCTGTCTGCATCTGAGTTTCAAGGGAGAGACAGTGGGGTGCACAGACTTCTGAGTGCAAGGACTGTGCGTTTGTATTCAAGGAACCCAGTGTGGTGCCTAGCACAGAGTAGAAACCAGTAGCTTAATGAATTATTTAATGGCTTAATGAGTTAGGAGTTGGGTGATCTGTGTTCTATTTGGGTGGCTTTTGAGCTCTCACTTTTTCCTCATTCTGCTTTCCTCACCTATGAAATGTAGGTTCATGTTTGAAGGCTCTTGCTTTGATACTGTCTCAGTTAATGAAATTACAAAATCCACCATCTCAGAAAGGAAAGGGACCAGGGTGAGTGACTATGCCCAGGAGGGACGAGAAAGTCTCTGAAGTATATGTGACATCAGTTCATGCAGCAAAATGAAATCAAATAAGGTCCAAAGCCAGTGCATTTCAAGTGGAGAGTCTGAGGTTTTTGAACAGTTCAGAGTTTAAATATTCAAGGTTAAAGCTACACTTCCATTAAGGGAATCTATATCTCTGTTCCACTCAAGAGAACTTTTTTTTTTTTTTTTCCCAGTGCTTTTTGTCTACAGAGTTCTTTGGAACACTAAAACTTCAGGAAGAGAAAAGATGAAAGAAACTGAGGCCAGAAGTCTTGATATAATTTATGAAATTAATTGTTTCAGTTGATTTAAAGAGGTCAAGGCTGCCTAGAAGGATGAGATGTGAGGTGGGGGAGACTCGAGAGAGGAGCTATATGTATACTTATAGCTGATACTTGCGCTTCCCTGATGGCTCAGTGGTAAAGAATCCACTTACAGTACAGGAGATTCACATTTGATCCCTGGGTCAGGAAGATCCCCTGGAGAAGGAAATGGCAATCCACTCCATTATTCTTGACTGGGAAATCTCATGGACAGAGGAACCTGATGGGTTATAGTCCCTGGGATCTCAAGAGTCAGACGTGACTTAGCAACTAAACCACCACCATAGCTGATTGGCATTGTTGTACAGCAGAAACTAAAACAGCATTATAAAGCAGATATACTTCAATTTAAAATAAATTTAAAAAATAATATACAATAAGATCCTAATTCATTTTTCATTTTAACCTAAATCCCAATTCATGTATCTTTATATTAATAATAAATATAACATATATCAAAAGGGGTCAAGGATGGAAATGTTACGTTGCATGCCTATTTCATCTAGTATTTGACAGAAGAAATAATTCATGGCAATACACGAGTTACCTGGGGAAAGGTGGGACTTTTCCCACTCAGTCACTCCGTTCCTAACCATGTTTCTGGTTCACTGTGAAGGAGCACTTGGCTGAGGTAACAGGCACTGGGATCTCTAAATGCAGCTGTCATTTCCTAACGTTCCTCCTTTAAATTGTCACCTAAAATTCAGCCCAGAATTTTCACTTGAATTTTTGTTGATATTGGAGGAGCTTCGGAAGAGAAAGAGAACCATATCTCAGAGGCTGTGTCTTCTTTTGTCGAGATTCAGGCTGTAGGGACATACACTGGAGTTTTACTTCAAATTAGGTGATGGCCATAGTGAGGAAAAGAGAGGTAGGATGCTGGACAAAGTAAAAAAAAATCACTAATTAGAACTTTGCAGAGGTTGTACTGAATGGTTATAGATATAGGCAATGTAGTCATCAAGTTGTGCTTTTAGGAAGAGAAAACATCATCTTTGGATAGAGAGAGTTGGTAGGTAAGTCAGGGAATGGTTTTGGGAGGAATCTGAGTTCAGGACTGAATTTTAATCATGAAGGAATGTGAAGGTCAAGGCAGAGTCTAGCCTTTGCCTGCATTGATTTGGAACAGAGTAAAGAAGATGGTTGAAAAAGCTGAACAAATGAGCTATTTCTGTTGCACTTCAGAGCAAATGCCACTGCACTTTCTTGACTCTGTATCCTTTCCCGGCTTGCCTGCAGTATTGATCCCAGAATCCAGGTCAGGCTGAAGTGGAAACCAACTAGTTTCAACATCTAAAGATTTGAGGTCAAGGATCCTAGTAGGTCATTGCAATAGCAGTCTACTTAGGAAAGTCCTGTTTCCAAATGCTTCTTGTTCTAGAGGTTTTCAGAAGTTTGAGTGTTTGAAATTCTTTAGAAAAGCTCGAGAGAAGTCAGTGGTAAGTCCACCGAGAGTGCTGCTTCTGAAAGAGTTAGCTGTGTATGAGCTCAGTGGTGTCCAACTCTCTGCAACCCCCTGGACTGCAGCTCTCCAGGCTTCTCTGTCCATGAAATTTTCCAGGCAAGAATACTGAAGTGGGTTTGCATTTCCTACTCCAGGGAATCTTCCCAACCCAGGGATCAAACCCAAGTCTCCTGTGTCTCCTGCATTGGCAAGTGGGTTCTTTACCCCTATACCACCTGCGAAGCCTGAAAGAGTTAGCTACTTAGTATTAATGGTAGCAGTGAATATGACACCTGTCACATTCACCAGTATGAAACTGTCATCTGATCAGAATGTTCTCTTTCCCTCCAGTTATCTTAAAGTGTCACAACTTTCAGGCTGTGGTCCACTCTTTGCTGGAAGACTGTGGGGGGTGGTGTGTGTGGAAATCTCCCGCTTATCTCTCAGGGTCTGCAACAGCTAAATCTATTCCAATTTCAAGCAAAATAACTCCTTATGGTGGGAGGAAGCTTTTTAGTTCTCAGATCAGGCAGTCATTAGCTAAGCTATTGTCCATCTGCTAACTTCAAACTTACTGACTTCTTTTGGGAAATGAAAATAAAAACCAGAAATTTAAAAAGAGACCTGAATGAATTTCATGTGCTGCCAACCATAAAAGATACCATTTGAATTTATGAATAACGAATAAAAGGGCTTTCAATTGGACTCAATTTTCTTGGCTGCTACCAAACTTCCCTATGAAACAAATATCCATTAACTGATATGCTGGTCATCTCTCAGGACACATTAAGAAATATGACTGGAATACTAGATGAGGTCAGAAATCATTTTTAGTGTAAAATGAGTCTTAAAATTCATTACTTCTTGAGTTTCTTACTCTTATAAAAGTTCCAGGCTTAGAGAAATACTGAAGTTCTTCCCAAAGGAGAGCATGAACTGAATCAGATGAGCTAAATTAACAGAGAAACCTGAAAGATCCCTAAAGTAATAGCCCACATGGGGAGTTTTACACAGAATAATAAGGGACATGTGGTGGACCTGAGAGTGAGAGACCAAGCCTGGTTCTGGTGATGCTCTTTGTAGCTGTTACACCTTACACAAATCTTCAAGTTTTCTTTCTCATTAGCAATATGATGAAACCTACTTATAAATTGTTTTGAAAATCTGTACCACAGTTTCCAGCCTGTATACTCAGATTTATAAATATGTGTCTTTATATTTGAAAACTTGAGCAAGATTTAGAAACATGTTTTAAACTTGATTATGCTTAATTGTGCTCCTTCTATTTGAGAGTGGGACTATTCTAAAGAAAAGAATGCTTTTCATCTTGAACTTTTCTCTGGTGCTATTTTTCCCAGGAGTACAACCACCTTACTGACAATTCTTCATTATTCATCACACAAAAAAAGGTGTCTCCTGTAACAGTCTTTTTCTCAGAAGTCTCCTAGAAGAAATGAGATTGGGACTATTTGTGAAGAATTGAAGAATTCAAAGAATTTTCAAGATCAGAATGAAATTAAGGTCTTTCAGTTTACAGACAAGAAGAAAACACACTCACCAAAGTCTCTTGAGAAACAGAATCTACTATTCACCTTCCTCTATGAGACATGTGTTTGATGAACTAAGATATCCCATGCATGCATTTCAAGGACTCTCTTGAAACTGAACCCAGGCACATTTCAACTGTTGGTTTCTGATGTATGCGTATTATTGGAGTCTGAAAATGATAGGCAAGCAGTGTTCTTATTTGCTAAATGAAATGTGCTTAAATCAGTGTAGTGAAAGTTGTCACATAAATTTATATGGGAGAGAGTTAATATGGGAATTGCCATCATTTAGGCATGAACAATATTTTTATCATTCCCATAATTCTCAAAGATATAAAATTATATGATCTTCAAGACTGACTAACATTTGCAAATGACCTGTGATATAGTCTAACTTTCCTCTAAAGATTACCCCTAAAAAGAGGCTATTCCACTTCAGCATGAACAAACACAATGATTGTATATCCATCTCATTACTTTGCAGCTTCTGGGTTAGAAATATCTTATATTGAGCTAAATTGGATTCAATATAGTTTCCATCCACTGGTCTCAAATTCCACCTCACCAAGATACATATTTTTCCCTCATGCAAATTAGGACCTTTCAAGAATTAGCAACTTTTTCCTTTCTTTGTAAGTCTTTGGAGAAATCTGAAAAGAAATTATATGTTGCTTCCTCCAATGATTCAGGTATGTTTGCAGATGTCTAAAAGCCTGATTCATCTTATGGATAGTTCTACCTTACTCTTTGTCCTGAATAGGGTAGGCTCTCAGACCTGGACAAATGGATATTTCTCGGTCAACAGAGATATTGATGTGACTCAGCCATACATATAAAAGTAGAATTGATCTTTTCTCTTGGTTATTCATTTTCTAATGGTGATATATATAATTTCAGCTTTCTGGTATCTCCCCATTACCTCTTATTAGAATGACCATGAAGGATGAAACCCCAGTAACTGACTTCTGATTTTCTCTGACACCTGAAGGCCAGCCACATTGAGCTTTACCTTGCTTTCTTAGTTGATTGAAATTGAAAGTGCCAGCAGAGCAGCTGACGATCCCATTGATCAGCTTGGACTGATCAGTTCAAAAGTAGCCAGGGTTTGATTTTCCTGTTAGCTTTCTAGTTTCTGAGCAAAAATAAAATTGGAGAAGCTGAGATCAGAAACTTAATGTTCATGTGTTGTTCAACAGCACACCACCAGTCTCAGTGTGGCCTTGCTCACTTTTAAGGGTTGGATGTATGCTCTGTGATAGCTGTGCAGAGGGGCTAATAGTTTCACACTGCATTTCTTTGTTTGATATAAATATTTACAGTACTCCTACTGTAAGATTTCTACTGGGATAAACCTCTTGCTATTTAAGTGATGGGTAGTTGGATTATTTTTTTTCACATTCAGATATTTTTGTAAAAAGAAAAAAAGTTAACCCATGATTTGGAAGGGGCATAAAAGCAGAATTCTAAATTCAGAACATAACCCTCCTTTCATTCATTTTCTGGAAGCAAATTATCTCAGATTTTGTCACGAAAGTCTTTGCCTGCATTGTGTAAGGCATTTTCGCAATGAATAGAATCCTAGTTCTCTGCTAGGGTATGACACTCCAGTCTCTCCTGAATGTCCTGGGTGGTCAGTGAGGACTTTCCTTCCTGGCTGGTCAGAGATTGACTAGCTTCTCGCCTTGGGCATCAGTCATTCGGAAATTACTCAACTTATAGCTCCTCTGTCACGCTTTCTTGACTGCATGCGTTTGTAGTCCTCCATGCTCAGTCGCATCCAACTCTTTTCGACCCTCTGGACCACAGCCTGCCAGGCGCCTCTGTCCATGGGAGTCTCCAGGCAAGAATACTGAAGTGGATTGCCATGCCCTCCTCCAGGGGCTCTTCCTGACCCCGGGGATCAAACCTGCATCTCTTAGATCTCCTGCTTCAGCACTAGCATCGCTTGTGAAGCCCCAGTTGCAGTCCTACATAAGCACAACTCAATATCCTACAAGGACTCAAGGAGACTCCAGTTAGATTTCTGGAATCATTTTTCATAACACACTCCTCTCTAAACTCTTTCCTGCACCTTCTAGCTGCTTCATCTTCCCTAGACCCGAATCTAACTTCTGTCTCTTCAGCTCAGAAAGATAGCCATGCTCTGCTTGGAGTCCCCTTCTCTGCACTGTGGTCCAGAATATGCTTTCAGACAGAAATCTGGGGTGACCAAATGATTCACCTTTCGATTTTCACTTTGTGGGTCACAAAAGGTCTGTATTCAAAGTTATATTATGACTCTACTAGGGTCTGGAAAGACATTCCTGCCATACACAACTGAAAAACTGGAAAAAATATTTAAAAAATTGTTTAGTGACTTTGGAAAAATAGATAACAGAGGACTGTAGTCCCAGAGAAATGAGAAATGATTCTGTTGCCACTAAATCATAATATTTTTCCAGAACTCTTTCTCTCATCATCTTTCTGTGTACATTCATCAGATCTGTAAGGAGTGTGAAAAAAAAAAAAACAAACCACCAAGATTTCTTGTCTTAACTTTCTATCCTTTGCAAGTGCTTGTGTGCTTGTTTTTGGGTCAATATTTTATATTGAAAAATTTCAATAGATTAAAGGTTAAATTCAAGTTTGGAAACCTGAAGATTGAATATTCATACTGTACTTAAAGTATAGTGTGGAAGAAATAGAGTTGGGACAAGTCATTGAAGTCAAAATGAGGGATTCTTTGGGCTAGATGTTAGATTTCACACTCTTTTCAGAGTGCCTTTGGTGAATGCATCCATTATTTTTCTTCTGTCTTTGAATCTGTCAGAGCACGTAAATAAATATTCTTATTGTTTTTAATCCTGAAGGATAGTAGTTTTAAAAATAATCATGCCACTAAAAGTTGAAAATTGAAAAATTGCTTATAAAAAGTTAACAAGTAAACACTATTTTTGAGTGTGCCATTTCCTTGTTTGTTTCAGGCTCCTGATATTTAACTTTTCTGACTCTACATGCATGATAAACATTAGAAATGGGAAGGACAATATATTATAAACTTCTGAGCATATAAAGCACAGGCTTCCTAGTGTCTCAGAGGGTAAAGCGTCTGTCTCTGTGAACATAACAGACCTTCTTCGTTACTTTATTTCACTGTAGATTTGGGAGGAAATCATGGTGTGAAATCACCATTTGAGTTTTTCACTTCCCTTTATCAGTATGTGGTTAACATAATCAAGTTATGGATTGATTTTCATCTTTATGGATTTCTAGAAATTGTTTAAACTCAAGGAAAACAAGTTCATGTGGGATGTATAATTGGGTAACAGTTATGGAAAGATATTTCAAATCCCCTATTTACAGTCCTGTCCCCTCTCCAAACAAAGCATAATGCAGTGTTTTCTCTTCCTGGAATGTCCTTTACTCTGTCCATCAGGAAAATGTCATACATGTTTAAATCTCATTTTAAATTCTTCTTTATCAAATCTTCTCTTCCTTTATCAAGACAATACATCTGCCACATTTCCCATGTTTCCTATGAATTCAATACAACAGCAGTCTTACTGTATGTGGTTATGTAATCAGTTGAATTATTGAGACTAAAAGTAGAGTATTTATTTGCACATCACAATAAGTCTTCCCATGTTACAGAAATCATGGGAATGTGACGCTTTGTTCATTTAAGATTTTCTTTGGTTTGAGTTGCAGTATCTTAAATGTTGAAGGGGGTCATTGAGAGAATGTAACCACCAGTTGGGGCTTACCTGGTGGCTCAGATGGTAAAGAATCTGCCTGCAGTGTAGGAGGCCTGGGTTCAATCTCTGGGTCAGGAAGATCCCCTGGAGAAGGGCATGGCTACTCACTCCAGTATTCTTACCTGGAGAATCCCAGGGACAGAGGGACCTGGTGGGCTACAGTCCATGGGGTCGCAAAGAGTCAGACACTACTGAGTCACTAACACTTTCACTTTCAACCACCAATTGACCCAAGAGCCGGACCTTGGCAGTCAGAGGCTACTCACCCTCTCTCCTGTCCTTACAATGTGCTCTCTGTCCACTGTTCCCTCAGTGGGAGACATTTTCAAAGATACTCAGGACTCCTGATTGAACTCTACAGCTCTTTATTCTTCATGATGATGCTCTTCCTGACCCCTTACTGTGGCCAGAGTCAAAATGTGGGCTGCCATCCACTCCTACCTTTATTTGGATGAGATGTAGGGAGAAACACAGGTCTGCTTAGTTTATGCGTGTAACAGAGCTAGAGCTCTTAGGATGGTCAAACAAGAAGGGATCTAAGAGATTTACTGCCCCACTCAATTAAAGATGGAGGCCAAGAAATGGAACCAATTTTCTAGAAATCAGCAGCTTTACTTTTACCTCGGTGATTTTTTTTTTTTTTTTTTTTTTTAACCTTTCTGGATTGCAGCGAAGTCCAAGTATTTGTGGATTTGTCTGTTCTGCCTTGCTGGTCTCATATGCAAAGAGCAATATTTGGCACAGAAGAAAAGTAAAACCCAGTTCTGGCTGTCTGCTGCAGCTGGCACAGTTAGAATGTTAATCAACACTTAATGGTGGTTTTATGACTCCAGGTCTGCAGCAGACTGGCTTCTCCTGCCTGTTGTTAATGAAATGTAGTACGCTGGTTCATCATGGATAGAATAGGCCAGCAAATACTGTAGTACTTTGAAGGGAATGAAGCAGTACTTCATGGTGAAAGGCTTTGTATGAAATGTCATTGGTCTTATTAGTATCTATACCTTGGTTTTTAAAGTTCTTAGCATTCCACAGCTTCATAATCAGAATTATACGCTGAAGTATCATTTTTGTGCACCAATAAGAAAATTAGCTTTTTTTTTTTTTTTTTTGCTGCACTGGATCTTTGTTGCTGTGTGTGCTTTTCTCATTACAGTGGCTTCTCTAGTTTGGGGGCTCAGTAGTTGTGGTGCACAGGCTTAGCTGAGCCACAATACGCGGGATCTTCCTGGACCAGGGATCAAAGCTGTGTTCCCTGCATTGCTTATTTGTACATATCTTTTGTTTCTTTGTTTGTTCGGACCAACCTGCATGCCCTGCAATGGAAGAACTGGAATCTTGGAGTCCTAACCTTCATCACCTTCAGAGAAGCTCCCTAGATTTACTTCTACTAGATCTTTTGACATTTGAATCAACCCTGTGACCTAATTTTTCTTTCAGTCCTCATTTTATATATGAGGAAACTTAGAAACTGCCCAGATTTATATTTCTAGAAGAGGTAGAGCTGGGATTTAAATCTCAATCTCTCTGGCCTTGGGATTCCCCAAGTGGCTCAGCAGTGAAGAATCCAGCGGCAATGCAGGAGATGCCAGAGACATGAGTTCGATCCCTGGGTTGGGAAGATCCCCTGGAGAAGGAAATGGCAATGCCCTCCAGTATCTTGCCTGGAAAACTCCATGGACAGAGAAGCCTGGTAGGCTACAGTCCAAAGGATTACGGAGTCAAACTCAATTGATTGAACACACATGCCCTCTGGCATTAGAAAGAAAAAAAATGTATGGGTTTTGAACTAGCTTGATATTGTAATGACCTGGAATTGCCAGGAATACAAGCATCGTGCCTGGATCACAGCCATGGGTTTCTGAGGCAGACAAACTCACAGGGAATTATGGAAGAAAGAAGTGAATGGGCACATTATTATCAGCTGGGATTTGGCACAAAAACCCAAAGGAAAGAATTCTGACAAACCCACTTGGTCTCTGTGGAGTGCTGTTTTTTGTGTATGCATTTTTTGAATTTTTTATTTCTTAAATTTTAATTGAAATATAGTTGATTTACAATATTGTGTTAGTTTCAAGTACAGCAAAGTGATTCAGTTATACATATATACCGTACTCGGGCCTCAGCCTCCAGCAGACCATAAGGCCAGCTGCTCTGATTCACTGCCTTGTTCACAGTGCATCTTGAACTTGCCCCCATTATAGTCCTTTGAAAGGAAAGAGCAGCAAAAGAGAATCAAAGCGCTGCAAAAAAAATTCTGGCTTTTAATGCACATGCGTGTGTGTTCAGTCACCAGTTGTGTTCGACTTCTTGTGACCTGATGGACTGTAGTCCAAGGCTCCTATGTCCATGGAACTCTACAGGAAAGAATGTTGGAGTGGTTGCCATTTCTTTCTCCTCTTTTATGCACACCAATTCACTATTATTAAGGGTAGTTTCTACATGGGTGGAAAAGAAGCACAGGAAGAAAATTAGGAAACAATGTTTTTCCCCTTCATTCATATCTGTCTTTGAAGGGTAACTGCCATATTCCCCCCTTTCTACTTTAAATGCCCACATCTGTTGGATTTGGACCCTTGCCTGCCTTTCCTTTTTAAATGAGGCCTTTCCCTAATTTGTCAAATTACCTGGACTCCTCATTTTCTCCTATTCATCTGTTGAACTTTTGTTAAAAATTTCACAATACCAGAAATCTCAGTCACTATCCCCCACATCCTAGACTTGACTGTTTATCCTTTTATTCTTTTCAGGGCCACAGTTCTTTATTATTAATAAATGATACAATATCCATCTATTCATCCATCCATCCAATTACTTAGTCCTGAAGTGAAAGTGTAGACTAACTTCTAGATGTCTAATTTTGCCAGTGTAAGAGTGACACAGTATATTGGTTAATCAAATGAAGAATATTTTCTGGGGAAACTGATAGGTGTGAGATTAATCTCAATATCAGAATCAATACTGAAGTGGTCCCAGGGAATTATTATATAATTTATGTAAGTGACTACCAGACTTCAACTCAGTCCAGATGCTATCATCAGACATATATCTGTGTTTATTTCATTATGCAAATGAAATTATTGGTGGTCAGGTTCTATTGTAATTCAGCTCTACTAACTAGATGTGTAAGATGAATATTTAAACAGGACATTAAGCAGGGGCATGATGTTCAGTGAGGCTTGATGAGAAAGCAGATGAATTCTGCATGGGAGTCGAGTTGACTGAATTTTCAGCTTGGACTTGCCACTAACTAACATTGTGAGCCTACAATAATTCCCTTCTTGATCTCAGTCTTCCAAAGGTAAGATGGAGAGGGAGGGCACTCTTAAACACTGTAGATTTAGAATGTTCTGGTGTAGGGGTTATCTCTAAAAGTCTGATCTCAGTTCCTTTTCAAGATCTAATTTAGATAGCATTTCTTCATGAAGTCTGGTCTCATTTCCCTGATACAGTAACTTCTTCTTTCAATCCCCCAGTGCATTTTAATGAGTGCAGTTTTAACACTCCATCAGTTCAGTTCAGTTCAGTTGCTCAGTCGTGTCCGACTCTTTGCGACCCAATGAATCGCATCACGCTAGACCTCCCTGTCCATCACCAACTCCCTGAGTTCACCCAAACTCATGTCCATTGAGTGGGTGATGCCATCCAGCCATCTCATCCTCTGTTGTCCCCTTCTCCTCCTTTCCCCAATCCCTCCCAGCATCAGAGTCTTTTCCAGTGAGTCAACTCTTCACATGAAGTGGCCAAAGTATTGGAGTTTCAGCTTCAGCATCAGTCCTTCCAAAGAACACCCAGGACTTGATCTCCTTTAGAATGGACTGGTTGGATCTCCTTGCAGTCCAAGGGACTCTCGAGAGTATTCTCCAACACCACAGTTCAAAAGCATCAATTCTTCAGTGCGCAGCTTTCTTCACAGTCCAAATTTCACACCCGTACATGGCTACTGGAAAAACCATAGCTTTGACTAGATGGACCTTTGTTGACAAAATAATGTCTCTGCTATCTAGGTTGGTCATAACTTTCCTTCCAAGAAGTGTCTTTTATTTTCAGGGCTATAATCACCATCTGCAGTGATTCTGAGCCCAGAAAAATAAAGTCTGACACTGTTTCCACTGTTTTCCCATCTATTTCCCATGAAGTGATGGGACCAGATGCCATGATCTTAGTTTTCTGAATGTTGAGCTTTAAGCCAACTTTTCACTCTCCTTTCACTTTCATCAAGAGGCTTTTAGCTCCTCTTCACTTTTTGCCATAAGGGTGGTGTCATCTGCATATCTGAGGTGACTGATATTTCTCCCAGCATACTTTGCATTATTATTTTTTGGGACCACTTTGTAGTCTTCTACTAAGTCTTCTGTAGAAATCCTTCATAGCAGGGTAGATCTAAATGTAACACACAGAACTCTAAAACTTCTGGAAGATAACAAGGGAAAAAAATCTGTATGACCTTGGCAATGGCAGTGACTTTATAGATACAACACTAAGGGCACAGTCCATGAAAGCAATAATTGACTAACCATATTTCATTAAAATAAAAACCTATGCTCTGCAAAATATACTAATGAGAGAATAAGAAGAGAAATTGCAGACTGGGAGCAAATAATTGCAAAGAGTATCTAATAAAGAACTGCTCTCCAAAATATAAGAACTCTTGAAACATAACAGTAATAAAATTAACATCTCAATTAAAAAATGGCAGAAGACCTGAACAGATGCCTCATCAGAGATGTAAGAATGACAAGCAAGCACATGAAAAGTTGCTTCACATCATATGTTTTTAGAGAAATGCAAGTTAAAACAAAGAGATATCACTATATACCTTTTAGAGTGACCAAAATTTGCAACAATATCAAACACCAGATGCTGGCAAGGATGCAGTGCAAGAGGAACTCTTTCATTGCTGGTAAGAAAGTGAAATGGTACAGCCACTTTGAAAAACACTTTGGCAGTTTCTTAATTTTTCTTTTTGGCCTGTTGATGTGATTGATTTTCAAGTATTGAACCAGTTTTGCCTACCTGAGACAAATCCCACTTGGTTGTAGTATATAATTCTTTTTACATACTGTTGGCTTTGATTTGCTAATATTTTGCTGTGGATTTTTGCATCTCACCATTTACCATATTGCATCAATTATCCTGTAATTCAGATTAACTCAAACATATTCCATTGTTGAATTCAGTGAAAATACCACAAAATAACATTTTAATATAGGAGTTCAGGATGCTGAAAACAAATTATTAATCAGTTGAGTTCAGTTCAGTCGCTCAGTCCTGTCCGACTCTTTGTGACCCCATGAATCACAGCACGCTAGGCCTCCTGTCCATCACCAACTCCCAGAGTTCACTCAGACTCGCGTCCATCGAGTCAGTGATGCCATCCAGCCATCTCATCCTCTGTCGTCCCCTTCTCCTCCTGCCCCTAATCCCTCCCAGCATCAGAGACTTTTCCAGTGAGTCAGCTCTTCACATGAGGTAGCCAAAGTACTGGAGTTTCACCTTTAGCATCATTCCCTCCAAAGAAATCCCAGGGTTGATCTCCTTCAGAATGGACTGGGTGGATCTCCTTGCAGTCCAAGGGACTCTCAAGAGTCTTCTCCAACATTACAGTTCAAAAGCATAAATTCTTTGGTGCTCAGCCTTCTTCACAGTCCAACTCTCACATCCATACATGACCACTAGAAAAACCGTAGTCTTGACTAGACAGTATTCACTAATTATCCTAAGTATATTACTTAATTCAATTGTCATGTATAATATGGAAATCAGTGCTAGTACTTCCATCCTTCAGATGAGAAAATAATTTACTCTTCATTTAATTATCAATGCATTTTGTGTGAATACAACATAAATTGTGGAAAGGAATTAAACTCAGCTCCACATCTCATCTAGTACGTAACAGAGACAAAGTGGACCTGATTACACAATCCATGTTCTTTCTATTATAGGATTTGGAAGCCAGCTTACTTTAGGCTCATGAATGCCATTGCTCTTGGAAGTAAGAGTGAAGTGGGGAGAAAGCTGGGAAGATTTAAAATTCTTCAAACAACAGACATAAGGCCCTGGAGGCTTTGGGCCTTCTTAAAAGTCTCAGGGCTTCCTAGAACGAGGCTGCCTAAGAGCTATGCCTTGCAACCCAACCAACTCCCCATCTAGAAGCAAGAGCTTGCAATATGGCAATCACTGGGCCAGAGGACAATCATAAATAGAAACTCTCATGTGAACTCAAGGAAACCTCTTTAATTTTAATTGGACTCTGAGGATGTGTCTTATTGTTTCAAAAATGAACTATGGACACTCAACCAGTCTCATCATGTATCTGTAGATGACCTAGACCCCTGTCCATAAGGCTGGTTGTCTGCCTCAGTCTCCTTTCTTAGTTATAAGTGGTACCAGCAGGCTTCCCTGGTACCTCAGCTGGTAAAGAATCCACCTGCAATACAGGAGACCCCAATTCGATTCCTGGGTTGGGAAGATCCCCTGGAGAGAGAGATAGGCTACTCACTCCAGTATTCTTGGGCTTCCCTGGTAGCTCAAATGGTAAAGAATCTGCCTGCAATGTGGGAGACCTGGGTTCGATCCCTGGGCTGGGAAGATTGCCTGGAGAAGGGCATGGTAACCCACGCTAGTGTTCTTGCCCAGGGAATCGCCATGGACAGAGGAGCCTGGAGGGCTGCAGTCCTTTGGGTCACAAACAGTCGGCATAATTGAGTGACTCAGCACAGCACAGCATAGCCCAGTCACACTGGACCCACAATATCCAGCCAAGTTCTTGTCAGTCCTTTCTCCCTGGTCTGGTTCCCCTTCAATATCCATTGGTTTCTACTCAGAGCCACATTGCAGATGGAAAGACTCCCCCAGAATCATGGGCAACCATGGTCCAACTCTGAAGTACAGGCCAAATGTCCTTATTTCCTGCTGCTATTTTCAGCCAACTTGAGCTGAAAAATAATGAATCCTGTGATTACTGCTCTTCCCACACTCTCGATTCCTATCTGAACCTCCCAGCTGCCCTTTGCAAAACAGCATTTGTGGTAAATTCTTCCTTAGTTTTACTGCTCTTCACATTCCTGAAGCCTCATCTTGCATCAAACTCATGTCAGGATGTTATGAATGTCTATGCAGATTGTACTGTGGAATCTGGTTCTGTGATACAGCCTCTTTTCTTCACAACTGCAGAAAACCAGCCATGGCTGAGATGTCCTGAACTAGAGGTCAGTCAGTACCACGACAATTTCCTTATTAATACTTTCCAATATGACTGTTTCAGCTTGGGAAGGCTAAAGTTTCAGATAAGCTCAGATATGCTGCATTTAAATGACTGCAGAAACAGTTTTGATGGATGATGACTACTTACAAGGCAGCTAGACCCGTGCAACCTCAAAAGCACTTCAGCTCCACTGCCAGATTTGTCCAGGCTGATCCAAAGACCAGACAGTCCTTGCTGTGAGTAACTCATGCAGCTGTACAAACAGGCTTCACATCTGTCTGTTTCTTTAATCCAACTGGATTCTACGGGGACATGATTCATTCTGATACTTCTATGATTTATGATTGTAATGATAAGCCTTCTATAATCCTGAAGCTTAAAGGGCTTCAGCACCCTGGCCTGGGGAAGTCATCAGATTTAGTGGAAACAAAGTTAGTCTTAGCATTAGAAACTTTATCCTGAAATCACATGAAAGAAAAAAAATAAAGTTGCTCTGTTCCTCCTCTCTTCCACCACCTCTGTCCATATTCTTTTTGGCAAATTGATGAACATATAACCAATTGAATTAAAACTAGTTTTAGTTCCCAAGCCATTAGGAAACAAGGTCCTGGGCGGGGGCGGGGGGGGGGGTTTAAGTAATTTCATTTCAGCTGATTAAGATGTTTAGATATGATACATCCCATTTAATGCTTGGAAACACTGTTGAAGTCAAAAGCACACTAAGTATACAATGTCTTATGAGCTGGCAAATTGGTGGTGGTATCTACTTAAAACTTCTGTTAATTCAGTAAAAATTCCTTGAAAACTTTCCTGATTCCCTACTCATAAGGCAAAAGTCTAAGGTCTCCAGGCATCTGTGAGATGAATTCCCAACCATCAAAAACATGTTCGCATTTGCTTATTTTTGGTTTGCTCAGCTTGCTTAGATCTAGTCTTGTTTTGGAGCCTGTTCTTGTCCCCGTTTTGATATTTTAGTCTTATTTAATGATTTGGATTCCCTACATTTCAAGAATGATCTAGACAGGTATGGAGAGTTCATCATTAGCTAACCCCTTGAACAAAAGTAAAGAGGCCTCAGGAAAAGAGGCCTTAAGTCTTCTATGCAAAAATAATATGATGTCATGTCCAGAAGTACATAATCAGGCACTTTACATGTCATCACTGGCTACTTTTTTGTCCCATGTCTATACAGAGAATATCAGATCAGTGCTGCTGTCTTTAGAATGCTTATAGTCTTTTGAGATACAAAATAACGACAGGTAATATTTCCTTAAGGCTTTCCTGATGGCTCAGTAGTAAAGAATCCACACAAAAAGTAAAGAGGCCTCAGGAAAAGAGGCCTTAAGTCTTCTATGCAAAAATAATATGATGTCATGTCCAGAAGTACATAATCAGGCACTTTACATGTCATCACTGGCTACTTTTTTGTCCCATGTCTATACAGAGAATATCAGATCAGTGCTGCTGTCTTTAGAATGCTTATAGTCTTTTGAGATACAAAATAACGACAGGTAATATTTCCTTAAGGCTTTCCTGATGGCTCAGTAGTAAAGAATCCACCTTCCAGTCAATGCAGGAGATACAAGTTCAATCCTTGGATCAGAAAGATTCCTTGGAATAGGAAATGGCAACCCAGTATTCTTGCTTGGGAAATCCTATGGCCAGAGAAGCTTAGTGGGCTATAGTCCACGGGCTCACAAAGAGTCGGATGTGACTTAGTGACTAGATGAAACATTTCTTTAGTTCCTAATATGTGCTAGACATTTCACTAAGTGCTTCACGTGGGCTATTTCATTTAATCCTGACAATTGTGCCTATGAATAGGCACTATGATTACTCCTATTTTAAAGATTAGAAAACTAAGGCAATTAAAGGCATTAAGTATCTTGGAATTGGGATTTGAACCAAGTTAGTGTAACTGTAGGGTTCTGGCATGTAACCATCACCCAGCCCTGCTTTATGGAAGGATGATGTGCAATTTTACATGAGGATTGTACAATGTTCTTTAAGATAGCAAAGGATACATTATCTGCCTTTGATCAGCTAGGGGAGCTGATGGAAAGAATTCACTCTTGTACCAACTATGTCAAAGCCCCATTCCATGGATGCTAGTCATTATGGAAACGAGGCAAGGTGGAATGTCCAGATTCAGAGCCACTTTGGCTAGCAATGCTAATCTCGAGGAGGCTCTGTTCAGAGCCACAACTCCTCATTCCTAAAATATTTCCCCTTTATTGGTGACATTCTTCCAACCTGTCACTCTTAAGGTAATGGTTTTGTCACTAGAGTGCAGTATAATGGACAGAGAATTTGCTGTCAGAAAGATACAAAGTTCAAACGTCTACCGCATAATTTACTAGTTTTATTGCATCCGTGCCAAGTAGCTTCAGTTGTGTCCAACTCTTTGTGACCCTATGGAGCTTAGCGTGCCAAGCTCCTCTTTGCATGGGATTCTCCAGGCAAGAATACTGGAGTGAGTTGCCATGCCCTCCTCCACTTTCCCTGGAGGAGGGCATGGCAGCTATCTTTATTACCTTGAGCATATTTCTCCAAGTGTTTGAATTTTATCATGTGCAAAATGAATATATTAATACTTTTCTCACAAGCCTATTATGAGCATAAAAGCCTACAGGGAGAAAGGACCAAGGAATGACCCGCCAAGCTCATCGCCTACAATGCGATGAGTGCCCACTCAGTGGCAGTTCCTCCCTTTCAGAGTCTGCTCCCAGGGAAAGTTTTCATATCACTGTGATTGCACTTCAGTGCAATCACATTCTGAACTAGACTTTCTTTCTCAAAAGGGCAGCTGAACACCAGGACTGACCTTTCACTGGCTTCTTCCCTTCAAGAGATTTCAAATGTCAGAGATTTTACTGAGGATGTTTTCTGGGGGAATATTTTGGTGGTGTATTTTTCTGTTAATTATTCAAGGCTTGGGGGGGTCTTCTCATCTGTGAAATAGTCCTAAACTCTAAGGGGTAAAGGGATGGAACAGCTGAGTCCTGAGAGATGTTGGGAAGAAAGCAAAACCCAACAGCACAGCCTAATCTCTGAGCTGTAATGAAAATGTGAGGGTCTGTGGTTACCTCAACTCCGATGTGAAGTTTCCGTCTCTCCAGACAGCAATACAAGGTAGGGTGCTGCTCTGCAAAAATAGGCTGAAGTCACACTGTTTCCAAATAGCCTCCTTCCTGTCAGCAAGTGAACAATCTTGGGTGTAATCAATACGTTGAATTAAAGAATCAGTATACAGGGACCCCATCCCATGCCGCTCATAGATCTTTGCCAAGCAAATGGAAAGTATTTTGAGCATAATTCTAGTTACTTGAACAGGTGTGCTTAGTGCTAACTTCTTCTACTTACCCAAACACCTAAACACTTTGGGGATATTGAATCCCAAAATCTTCAGATGTAATCCATCCAGCTAACATATTTCCTTTCAATTTATTTTTTCCTGTACCGTTTCTCCACTGTCTCCTCTTACTCATATTTCCCTCTCTTTCCCTTTTTCTTTTTTGTTTTGAGAAAGGGTTACTGTGGGTGAAAGCCATTTTCATTTCTCTATTTAGATTTTAGATCTTTGATGGCATTAAGTAAGCTGTATCTAATTAACAAAATTTCAAACTGGCTTAGTTTTCCTAAGTGCTAAATAATTTTTTTTTCTCTTAAAAACACTAAGTTGCTAAGCTTACTCTTCAACAATGTTTTCCATTATGTCAGATGTTGTTGAATGAAGAAAACAAAGCTCATAAATAAATTCTGCTTTATTGTTTACATAAATCAATAAGTTGGCTTGACATAAATCCTCTGAAAGTCAATTAGGAAGGTAAATGTTTCTCTTACGAGTTAAAGAAATCAGTGGTGACATGACTCAGTTCTTCGTACAGAAAAACAATTGAATGAGGCTTCTTTCACACATCAGTTATGGAGAAAAGTGCTGGGGGTCTCATGTAACTTTTTAAAGAATACATAGATAAGATAGTAATAAAATAGACAAGTTAAAGACAAATCATAGAAAATGAATAAAAGATAAAACAAATAATTTACAAACCCAAATGCATACTCTCAGAAAAGATGTTCAGATTCACTAGTAGTTACAGAAATACAAAGTAATATAGTGTCGTGTCACTTTTACTTATAAGTCTGGAAATATTAAAGTGAACTATATAACTTGATATGGGCTGAGATGTGAAGAAAATATCATATATTGCTGAAGAAATGCTGTTTACAGACTTATTTGAAGGCAATATGAACATTCATTAAAAAGTTAAAAATCCATATACCCTTCTACTTAGCAATCCCAGCTCCAGTTTCAATTCTGGGATTCTAGTCTTTATAAATAAATATATAAGGTATACATATGTTCAAGGATGTTTATTTTTGACACTATGAAATATAATATGGCCATTAAGAATAATGAAATAGAGTTTTATCAGATGACTTACAATTCCCAGAAGGTAACCACTGAGTAAGAAAAGAGGCATATTGGGAAGTGTGACAAATTTGATTGCATTTTTATAAAATATTTGACTTTCAAAAGTTCTGTTTATGTACATTACCAGTCATTCTCTATCAGATTGTATTAGCATTGAGAAAAACATGGAAGGATATAACATAAGGATATAATTAATGATAGATACGAACATAAGTCATAAATCTGACGCTTCTATCCACCTAGATTTCATAGTCACACCTTGTGGAGTACTGGCTGGTTGGTGAGTTGATCTATTTATGTCTCTATGTCTCTATCTATCTGTCTATTTATTTACTTCTCCATTTTTCCAGCTTTTTAACGTGTTGAAAATGAGAGGGTTTTCTAGGCTCTCCAATTTTTCACATGTTCAGAAATAGTAGTCCTTCTGGGCTCTTCTTAAATAATAATGTCTGTTGTTGCAGAAGTCTGATAGTTAGGTTCATATTTCAGTTCAGTGATTCAACATCACCAGACTCTAAATCTCTCTTAACACCTGACAGCTAAGACTAGGGATGGGAAACCAAGGCCTGACCTGCCATGTTGACAACAGTGTATTTTTCCATAAAGATATTTGCAAAGGCAGCCAAGTCTATGGGGTCAGGCACATTTGGGTTTCCCAGTTTCTCTAAGAGTGTGAATCTTCTCGTAATATTTCAGTTCCTTGAGCTTGTGATGATCTATAAAGTGGGTATAATCATACTTACCTGTTGTTCCTGTGATAATTATTCCCAGCTAAAAATATAAAGTACTTCTCACTGTGTCAGTACGAAGTAGCCCCTTAGAATGGTAACTTAGAAGTATGGGTCTGTCCATTGGCATGTCTCCAAGGTGATCTATTCTGTATATTCATGACAGATAAAGTTGTACAGTGAAGTGAGTGTCCATACTTTCCTGCTGAAGAGGGGATACTTTGGATTTACATTTGAAAAAACTGCCTATTAAAATTTTTTATTGGAGTATAGTTGATTTACTAGACTGCTGTGTTACTTTTTGCTGTACAGCAAAGTGAATCAGTTAAACTGACCACTCTTTTTAGATTCTTTTCCCATACCTTTACAATAGCTAGGAGATGGAAGCAACCAAAATGTCCATCAATAGAGAAATAAATAGAGAAGATACACTACATATGTATAATGGAATATTACTCAGCCATAAAAAGGATGGAATAATGTCATTTGCAGCAACATGGATCTACCTTTTGAGATTAATGTAGAAGAATCCTTCAGCAATACTCAGGTCTTTGTGAAAGTTTTGGTAGGAATTTGGGCAATGTTTGTTGCAATCAGTCTAGACCCTCTGACTTTCATTGCCCCCATATTGGCGGACACCTATCTAAGGGCCTCATCACTGGGTTCTGATCCTCAGACTAGTATGACCATTGGCAGTAATCTTTCTGTGTGGTTTCACATGGAAAATCAATGGTTCTTTGCCTCTCTTTTGAAACATGGCTATAAAAATAAGCTACATTTACTTGCTACATTTCTGAGATAGATCTTCTCAAAACCTGAGCTGCAATGATGAGGATAAATAATTTAGTGGTATAATAACTTCTTTCATATCAAAGAATCTGAAGGGATTTTCCAAGGGTATTTCAATGTGGTTTATCTACATCAAAGTGACTAAAGAAGTAAGGCGTTGTAACAGTAGGCCAATGCAGCAAATCTCCATTCTTTATGCTACAGCTTTCAGAGGAAAAAGATCTGGATTAAGCATAAACAAATGAATTGGAAAATGCTCTCCTCAGGAAATTGCCTTTCATCTTTCACTTTAAATAAAACTTATTTTTCACCAATCAAAGGAATTTTTCAGGTGGAAAGATTGTATTTATGAAATGCAGGGTAAGGTAATAACCCATTCTTGTGCTGCCTAGAAAGTGATTAAAAACACTCAAAATATAATTATATTTTGATATTATAAGTTACAATATTATATGTATGCTGATCTGCAAGTAATTTCCTTTTCTTTGCCATTATGTTGGATTAGTAGAGTCCCCGCTCAACCCAATCCAGACTTATTAACAATGATAATTACTGAGAAACTAGTATATGCCAAATATTGGAGACTGGAATGGAAGAGACCTCATCCTTTCTCTGCAGGATGTTCTTTGAAGGGCAAGGAGCCTAATGAATAATTCAAAGCTGGAAGAGACTAAACTTAGAGAAGGAAAATGGTCATGATTTCACCGGATGGTGGTATTTAAGCTAACCTTAAAGACCAACTAAGGCAAAGGCAAGGGGAACTTTATTTTAAGAAGGATTGTCAGGCATAAAAGCAAAGGTGACTATGAGACCTTCATGAGTTTGGGAATTTAGACCAAATTTAATTTAATTTGCTTAGAATTAGGGGAGATATAGCTCAAAGACAACCCTAAATGACAAGCTTAGCATTTAGGATCCAGCAGGAAAGTGACATGATCAGATCTGTATTTTAGAAAGACACTTACAGCAGTGTGACAGACTGCTTGGAGGATAAGGGCTTTCAATAAGATTTAAGAACTGCAAACTACTGTACAGACATTGGTTTTAAATATTACTGCCAATGCTTTTTGTGCTGAGAGAGATCAGAGATGAGAAACTTCTTAGATTCTTCTCTCTGGCAGGGGTTGAGGCTTACTAGTAAGCCCCACAGAACTAGAATGGAGACTACACAGGGCTGTTACCCAGGGAAAGATTATCAGGTTTTGTCCAAAGGCTTTCCTGAATGGACTTTGTATACCATGCCATAGATGGAAGGTGAAAAACAAAGGCTAAACCAGGAGCCAAGACTTAGGACCAACTCATGTCCATGAGTAAATCACAGAGATTCATGCAAGAAATAGCATCCAAATTGGCAGAAAAGAGAGGAGGTAGGCAAATCCCAGAGGGGAGAGTCAGATTGCAAGATTGTTTCTATAATTAATTTTTATCCCTGTATATGTCTCCCTAAGCATTTCTTTACATGGGCAAGGTCAAAAGGGCAGGCCTGGGTAGAGACGATGAGGGCTTGAGTCACCAGCAGCATCACAGAAGATGAGGAGGAGAGAAGAAATTCCACAGATATAAAGGAGACTTAATAGCTGATTAGATACGAGTGAGGAGTTAAGATATCCTCGCCTCTCTTTTTTTAAAGCCTGAAAAACCTAGACAATGCTGAAGTTGAAGCTCCAATACATTGGCCACCTGACGCTAAGAGCTGTCTTGTCTCATTGAAAATACCCTGATGCTGGGGAATTTTGTGTTTAGGAGGAGAAAGGGTGAGATGGCTGGATGGCATCAACTCAATGAAGATGAGTTTGAGCAAACTCAGGGAGACAGTGAAGGACAGGGAAGCCTGGTGTGCTGCAGTCCATGGGGATGCCAAGAGTTGGACACAAGGATACAACCGAGAGACAGAACAACAACAAAACTGGACAAACAGGAAGGGAACTGAGCAATGTATTCACCTTTGACAATGCTGAATATCTGGAAGAAACTGTCTAGGAAGGAACTGGACATATGTGGTTGAATTTCCCAGGAAAGTTTAATACTAGGTATAGGAAGGAGAAAAGAATGCCTCATACCTTGTGACCAGCCTCTAGTATCTTCCTCCATGTCAATCATGCACTAAGCTCCCCAGCTGTGCTATGGGTTGTGATCCAATAGATCCCTTCTTAGGGCTCAAGACAAAGGGAACCTGGAATGGAGGGAATACAAGAGGAAGAGTATGAGTAATCTCCTGCAGATGTGCACACAATTCCACATCAAAGAAGCAGTTTTGGTAGAAAATGACAAGGACAATTCAGCTGCAGCAGGGCTCTTGCAGTACTTCTTAACAGATGGGAGAAGTCATCCTTATAAACTCTTTGTTTGGAGAAGCTTCTGTCCCAGTCTGTGGTTCTTTGCATAGATGCTATACTTCAGTCCAAAGTATTGAAACTCTAATACTTTGGGCACCTGATGTGAAGAACTGATTCATTGCAAAAGACCCTGATGCTGGGAAAGATTGAAGGTGGGAAGAGAAGGTGATGACAGAGGATGAGATGGTTGGATGGTGTCATCGACTTGATGGACGTGAATTTGAGTAAGCTCTGGGAATTGGTAATGGACAGAGAGGCCTGGCTTGCTGTAGTCCATGGGTCGCAAAGTTGGACACGACTGAGGGACTGAACTGACTGATGGACTGACCAGTATGGAGATGGGTAGTGCTCCCTAGGGGTACATAGATCTGACCAGTATTTCCTCCACCCAGCCTTATGAAGGAGAGGGGTAGTGCTCCCCAGGGGTACATAGATCACCTCTGGATAGTCTCATTCAGACCAAAAGCACTGAAATACAACAAAGCATCAGCCGCTTGTTTAATGATAGTTTTCCAAAGAATTGAGGCAAACTGGAAACGTAGACTTCAGTGTCTTCCTACAGGGGAAAGGCCATCAGAACAATGAGATAAAAATATACACCCTTCCAAAAAAATAAATGTACACCCTCTTTATCTCACAGGGCGGTGGTGAGGATCAGTTTTCAAAATATGTATGAAAAGTTCTTGAATGTGGGAATAAGCCAAAGAAAATAATTTGCATTATTCACTGTGATCACATAGACAAAATCTGGCAAAAATTTGTTTGCTAAATCAATACTTCTTTGCTTCTCACAGCTACATACTTATATTTAAAGAAGCAATATAACCAAGAAGACAGAACAATAAGAAAAAAATTATTTTTTAAATAGGTAAAATTTACCTTAAGACTCAGCCCCTATATCAAGCAATTTATCAAAAATAGCTGTTGTGATCAAGGGTAGAGGAGAAAGCGTTACCAGATGGACTTCATTCTCAAATCTTAAGATTTTAAGCTGAGTTGAGATGGATGCAGATGAGTGCATATGTGTGTGAGTGTGTGTGTGTGTTGTGCATTTGTTTAGTTCAATTCAGTCGCTCAGTCATGTCCGACTGTTTGCAACCCCATGAATCGAAGCACGCCACACCTTCCTGTCCATCACCAACTCCCAGAGTTCACTCAAACTCATGTCCATCGAGTTGGTGATGCCATCCAGCCATCTCATCCTCTGTTGTCCCTTCTCTCCTTCCTGCCCCCAATCTCTCCCAGCATCAGGGTCTTTTCCAATGAGTCAACTCTTCACATGAGGTGGCCAAAGTCTTGGAGTTTCAGCATCAGTCCTTCCAATGAACACCCAGGACTTATCTCCTTTAGGATGGACTGGTTCCCCATTTGTAGATGGATCAAAAGGAGGTGCTTATGAGGGAGTTGGATGACCTCCCATTTGAATCAGAAAGAAGAAATGGGTATGGTTGAATAGATTTAGGTAAGAATACAAGCTGCCAGGTCTCAACCTCTGAAAGGCCCAAACATTTATAAACTCAAGTTCCAGAGGATTAGATCTGAACTCCTGATCTAAGGTGAACAAACTGCCTTTCTTAATTTTAGTGCTGTTTTTGAGATAGTACTGAGTTTGCACAAGAGCTAGAAAAAAAAAAAAAGGTCTGTATTATTTTCTGTAACACTTCTGTTTGGATGTGTTGAGAGTGAGGGCATTGGGACTGGGGAAATAAAGACAAGTTCAGATAGATGTAGATTATTGTTAGTAATATGCCTTTATCCTTCTAGCGTAAAAATAAAGTAATGGAAAATTGAAACTATTATTTCAGCAGCAAAAGATGGTTTCCTAGATGTTGGTTAAACGCTTCCAAAATACATATGTCAAACCTTGATGCATTCCATTCTAGTTCACTTCCAGCCCATCTTTCAGGACCCTGGTAAATTTTGGGACTTCCAAAACTTCCATGATTTTTTTTCAGTTTGTAGGCTGGAAATAATTTTTTCTCACTGAATTGCTACCACATTCCTTCCTTGTAACATATCTGTTTGTGCTTTATTTTCCCTACCAGACTGTGAGCTCCCTGATGACAAGTACCATGTCCAACTTACCTTGTATTATCAAATTCTGTTTTCCATATAGTCAGAACTTTGTAAATATTTACTGAGTGAATACAAGGAGGGCCATCTTGGTGAAATCTATGACCATGGATAACTTTAAGATTAGAGTTTGGATGTGTGTACTTAGTCTCTCAGTTGTGTCCAACTCTTTGTGACCCCATGGACTATAGTCTGGCAGGCTCCTCTGTCCATGGTGATTCTCCAGGCAAGAAAACTGGAGTGGGTTGCCATGCCCTCCTCCAGGGGATCTTCCCAACACAGGGATCAAACTTAGGTCACCTGCATTGCAGGCAGATTCTTTACCACCTGAGTCACCAGGGAAGCCTTGGAAGCCATCATGGAAGAGGTTAGGTAGGTGCCTGAAAGAACCGTTTGTGCTATGGATTAAAGTTGCACTGTCCAGGGTGGTAGCCATATACTGCTACTTATTTTAAAATTAAGATTAAATAATAATTAAAAACTAGTTCTGCAGGGATTTTAGTTGGTTCAGTGGTAAAGAATCTACCAGCCAGTGTAGGAGATACAGGAGGCACAGGTTCGATCCCTACATATGGAAGACCCCCAGGAGGAGGAAATGGCAACCTACTCCAGTTTCCTTGCCTGGAGAATCCCATGGACACTGGAGCCCCGTGGGCTATAGTCCATGGGGTCACAGGGTCAGACATGACTGAGCACACACACACTCTGCGGTGTCACTAGCACATTCGAAGTGCTCAGTGGCCATATGTGCTGCTAGCATATGGACATTTCCATCTCATAGACTTCTGGTCAACAAGAATGGTCTACTGCAGGGTAATTTCAGGTTTCCAAATCTCAGCTCCTGAACTAACAGCTCTTACTTTAAAAATATTTTTTTAATGGAGTGTAATTGCTTTACAATGTAATGTTAGTTTTTGCGATACAACTACATGAATCAGTTATTTGTATACACTTACCTCCTTCTTTGTGAGTCTCTCTCCCACCCCCACCATCCTACCCCTATAGGTCGGCCAGAGCACTGAGCTGAGCTCCCTGTGCTACACAGCAGATTTGCACTAGCTAGCTATTTTACACATAGTCATGTATGTATGTACCTGTGCATATATGTGGACTTCCCTGATGGCTCAGATGGTAAAGCGTCTGCCTACAATGCAGGAGACCCGGGTTCGATCCCTGGGTAGAGAAGATCCTCTGGAGAGGGGAATGGCAATCCACTCCAGTATTCTTGCCTGGAAAATTCCACAGATGGAGGAGCCTGGTAGGCTATAGTCCTTGGAGTCACAAAGAATCGGACACAACTGAGGTATATACACTAACCTATATATGTCAAAGCTGTTCTCCCAATCTGTCCAGCTCTCCCTTGTCCCCTGTGTGTCCACATGTCTGTTCTGTGTCTGCACCTCTATTTCTGCCTTGCAAATAGATTAATTAGTACCATTTTTTTTCTAGTTTCCATATAATGAAAATGGGTCATTTTTAGAGGTTTGAATGAACCTAGAGTCTGTCATACAGAGTGAAGTAAGTCAGAAAGAGAAAAACAAATACCTTATATTCACAAAGATATAGAACCCTTGCTTTTATCTGCCTCAGTCCCCACACGTGCTTTTCCTGAAAAGCCCCATTTGTGATGCTGGTAGGTTGTTTGCTCTGATCAGATATCTAAACTGCCACTCCTAGATAAGAAAAAATATCTCCCACTCATTGTTTTTATTTACTTATTTTATCAGAATTTTAGTTAGTTTATTCTTTGTTCATTTATAAGAACCTTTATTGAAGTGTAATTTACATGCCACTGAATTTATCCATTTTTAATGTAGAATTTAATGGTTTTTAGCACATTTACAAAGTTGAACAACTTTTACCACAGTCTAATTTTAGAACATACCATCACCCTTGAAAGAGCCATTGTGCGTTTATGGAGTCACTCCTCATTTATAAGCCAGTCCCAGACAACCGCAACTCTGTTGTCTATATCTATACATTTCTTTGTCTGGTCATTTCATATAAATGGCAGTGTGTAATAACAATAACTTCAGCTATGCAAATGACATGACCCTTATGGCAGAAATTGAAGAAGAACTAAAGAGCCTCTTGATGAAAGGGAAAGAGGAGAGTGAAAAAGTTGGCTTAAAGCTCAACATTCAGAAAACTAGGATCATGACATCTGGTCCCATCACTTCATGGTAAATAAATGGGGAAAAGTGGAAACAGTGGCTGACTTTATTTTGGGGGGCTCCAAAATCACTGCAGATGGTGATTGCAGCCATCTGCAAATTAAAAATTAATTTAAAGAAATTAAAAGAGGCTGGCTCCTTGGAAGGAAAGTTATGACCAAACTAGACAGTATATTAAAAAGCAAAGACATTACTTTGTCAACAAAGTTCTGTCTATTCAAGGCTATCGTTTTTCAGGAGTCATGTATGGATGTGAGAGTTGGACTGTAAAGAAAGCTGAGCTCCGAAGAACTGATGCTTTTGAATTGTGGTGTTGGAGAAGACTCTTGAGAGTCCCTTGGACTGCAAGGAGATCTAACCAGTCCATCCTAGAGGAGATCAGTCCTGGGTGTTCATTGGAAGGACTGATGTTGAAGCTGAAACTCCAATACTTTGGCTACCTCATGTGAAGAGCTGACTCATTTGAAAAGACCCTGATGCTGGGAAAGATTGAGGGCAGGAGGAGAAAGGGATAACAGAGGATGAGATGGTTGGATGGCCATCACTGACTCAATGGACAAGAGTTTAGGTCAACTCCTGGGGCTGGTAATAGACAGGGAGGCCTAGTGTGCTGCAGTCCATGGGGTCGCAAAGAGTCGGATGAGTGAGTGACTGAAATGAACTGAACTGAATATGTAGTCTCTTGTGTCTAGCTTCTTTACATTAGCATAAATTTTATGAGATTCATCAGTGTTTGTATCATGAATCAGTACTTCATTTCTCTTTGTTACTAACTAATATTTTGTTGTATGTGTTTTTGCATTTATTTCTTGATACACATTTGGGTTGTTTTCACTTTTGGCCTTTATGAATAATGCTACAATGATTATTTGAATAACATTTGACTAGCTTGTCTGGACATATATTTTTAATTCTCTTGAGCATATATTTAACAGTGGAAATTTTGAGTCACATGGTAAACCTATTATAACTATTTTAGGAAACTGATACTTTGCCCTTCAAAGAGAGTGCATGATTTTACATTTCCACCAACAATATATGTCTTAATACCTCCACATTCTTCCATTTTATTACAAATACTTATTATTGTCTCTCTTTTTTATTATAGTTACCTAGTAAAATGATATCTTATTACTTTAATTTGCATTTCTCTAATAACTAGTGATCTTGAGAGTCTCTTGTGTGTTATCTGGCCATTTATATATTTTCTACTAGGTATATGTTTCTATTAGGCCTTTTTCTAATAGGTAATATGTCTATTCAAATATTTTGCCTTTTTAAAACTTAGGTCATTTGTATTTGTACTGATTGATTTTTATTGAAGTATAGTTGATGATTGACAAGTTTGTGCCAATCTCTACTGTGTAGCTGAGTGACTCAGTTTTACACATATATACATTCTTTGGCCATTTGTCTTTTTAGTATCAAGTTGTGAGAGTTATTTATATGTAAGTCCATTATCAGGTATATCAATTGGAAATATTTTCTCCTAGTCTTTGGTTTGTATTTTCAATTTCTTGATGGTATGCTTTGAATTTCAGACATTTTAAATCTTGATGTAGTTCAATTTATTCCAAATTTAGTTTTGCTCTTGAAATAGAAAATTATGTGGGTAGAACATCAAAATATAAAAATTGACCTCTTTCCCCATTTTAAATGCATTTCAGTTATTCAAATTAAATGGTTCAATAAAAGTCAAACTCTTTGGCTTTGTTGTAAATAGTAGCTTCATGAATATTTAAGAAACAACTTGAGTATGGCATATCTAGAGGATAAGGTTCACTCAACCCCCCACAGTAACTTGCAAGCATCCCTTTTTCTGCACACCATCACTTTCTTTAAAAATCTCAAGTCAGGCAATGTCACTACAGGTCCCTCTTGTCTTCAGATTTACTGTTTTCTCTGGTTGTTCACTCCATGTTTGATGAGGAAGGAATTTGTCTCATCTTTCTTGTTTCTATCTAAAACACCATACATATTTTAAATTAGTTACAAAATGGCCTCAACTTCTCTGAGTTATATCACCTGTGGTTACTCTATACCAATATTTTCTGACTTTATATTCAGTTCAGTTCAGTTCAGTTGCTCAGTCGTGTCTGACTCTTTGCGACCCCATGAATCACAGCACGCCAGGCCTCCTTGTTCATCACCATTTCTCGGAGTTCACTCAGACTCACGTCCATCGAGTCCGTGATGCCATCTAGCCAACTCATCCTCGGTCGTCCCCTCCTCCTCCTGCCCCCAGTCCCTCCCAGCATCAGAGTCTTTTCCAGTGAGTCAACTCCTCTTCGCATGAGGTGGCCAAAGTACTGGAGTTTTGGCTTTAGCATCATTCCTTCCAAAGAAATCGCAGGGCTGATCTCCTTCAGAATGGACTGGTTGGATCTCCTTGCAGTCCAAGGGACTCTCAAGAGTCTTCTCCAACACCACAGTTCAAAAGCATCAATTCTTCGGCGCTCAGCCTTCTTCACAGTCCAACTCTCACATCCGTACATGACCACAGGAAAAACCATAGCCTTGACTAGATGGACTTTAGTCAGCAAAGTAATGTCTCTGCTTTTGAATATACTATCTAGGTTGTGAAATGATTTTCATTTAAAAGACCATTTTGGTAAAAAAAAAAATTAATAGATTATCATCTAGCTATAATACATATTTTATTAAAACTGTCTTTCATTCAATTCAGCTAATTGTTATGCAGTCATTATCCTTATCTCACAGATAAAGAACTTAAAGCATGCAAATATTAAGTAACCTTTCAGCTCTTCTACCATGGGCAAGAGGTTGTGCTGACCAAAATCTACGCTCTTTTGTGCTGCTGCTGCTGCTGCTGCTGCTGCTAAGTCACTTCAGTCATGTCAGATTCTGTGGGACTCCATAGACGGCAGCCTGCCAGGCTCCTCCATCTCTGGGATTCTCCAGGCAAGAATACTGGAGTGGGTGCCATTTCCTCCTCCAATGCATGCATGCATGTTAAGTTGCTTCAGTCGTGTCTGACTCTGTGAGACCCTATGGACAGCAGCCCACCAGGCTCCTCTGTCCACAGGACTCCCCAAGTAAGAACACTGGTGCGGGTGCTATTTCCTTATCTACTCTTCGGTGCTAGTTGTTCTTATATCTATTTGGAGACTTTGAAGAAAAAATGCTTATCTCATAATAGACTTATTTGAATATATTGTTAGTTAATATATCAGTTTTTCCTCTGACTTTGGAAATTCACATCATGATTCCAAGGGTACTGTGATCTTATCTGGAAAATATGGGAAGTATTTTCCATAGCAATTAAAAATGATAGACAAAGGTGCTTTGTGATTATCGTCATTTACTAATTGCATAATTTGATAAAGTAATTAAGTGAGATAATCTTGAAATACTAGTCTCATTGTGGAATTCTTTATCATTTGTGATTCTGTTGTAATGAGAGTGAAATAAAAAAAGATGCTGACACTGTTCATAGACTTATTTTTAGAATCCTTAATAGATTAAATCTGATGGATTCATCAGTCTGTTTGAGTGTCCTTGGCATTTATGTTTCTCACTGATAGGTGGTATTTATAACTGTCTTAACAAGCAATTTCAGCCAAATCGGCTTTCGTGTCATAAGTACAGGGAGTCATTCATGTTGAAAATGATGTAAGAAGT
Organism: Nanger dama; assembly: GCA_917880005.1. Taxonomy (NCBI): domain Eukaryota; kingdom Metazoa; phylum Chordata; class Mammalia; order Artiodactyla; family Bovidae; genus Nanger; species Nanger dama. The sequence goes on from CAKJTW010000018.1 coordinate 26,515,893, forward strand.
GGAGCATAATTTAAAATATATAGATTGATGTTTCTTGCATTGCTTCCCATTTCATTTTTAGTATTAAAGCTTTAGTACAGATATTGATCTATGGATAGGAATATCTGCCCAATAAACACCATCTACAGGTCAAGGTAAGGATTTATCTGTTTAATCCAAAGAGGGCCCTTAAAAGGTTTCTTTTTACGAAGTGTAATAGTCTATTGTGTCTTCTTTTACTACCTCTTTCAGTGGCTATCAACAGTAGTGAGTTATGAATAAATACTTTCTCAGTTCATATAATGATCTAGAAATTTAACACTGATCAGTGGACCCGCCCAGGTAAACTTGCCTCTCTCCTTTAACAAAGTAGGAAAAATAATGTGGACAAAATCCTCAGGCTAAACTGATGGAAAATTTCCAAGTCCTTGTGGCTTTGATGTTGATAAATCAGCTCTGGTTGGAACACAGTGACTTCTTTTCAATATTTTGATTTTGTCCTTTGTTTAGCTGTCTCTAAACACATTTATATCAATGTTTTCATTTTAAATCACTGCTATCAAAAAACTTCTACAAATCTCAATAGGGTTGACCATCAAAATTTTGAAAACTGAACAATCAAATTAAAATAAACTAAAAAAAAAAAAGAAACTTTCTTGGCTTTGGAGGCAGCTTCTCTTAGAAGGTCTTGCTGTATATTTACTCTAAGTCCCCAGGCTGATTACACTCTTCAATGTATAAAGGATGGTATGTCATATTTGTTCAGCTAGCTAACATGAAAAGGTAGCTAATTTAATGGGATGATTTTTTATTTTTGGGGGTCTAATGATCATGTGACTCTACATTTAGGATATATTGTGACAAGTACAACTGTCTTCCTAAAACACAATCTTGATTATAATTCTCCCCGTTTCCACACTCACTAAATCATTAGTGACATTCCCCAAATATTCTCAGTTCCCCCTCATTCCAGGAAGAGTTGCTCTTCTTGGCCCTTTGTGATTGGATGGGGCCTTGTAGCTATTTCTGGCCAATGAGATGAGAGCAGGAGTAAGTGTGTGCCCTCTCTGGGCTGAATCTTTACTCTCTGTGTCCCTCAGCGTGATGATCTACAATGTTTGAGATGGTGACTACTTCTCAGATCAACACCTTGGATATCTGCAATGAGCAACAAGTTCCCTGTCAAACCATGGAGGACATGTAGCATAAGCATGAAATAAACATTTATTGCTATAAAATATTAAAATTGGGGGCTTCTTATTATAGCAGCATAATCAAGCCTATTCTGATTGGTACATTTCTCTACTCACCACCACTTACTGAAAAACATTCATTGGGTTCAGAATGAAGAATGCACTCTAGCATGCAAGACCCTCTTAAATATGGGTCATTCTTCTTTTCCTAGGAAGATTCATACACCTTGATTTCCAGCAGAACTGGACTCTGTGACCTGACTTTTGGTCTCTAAGTCTTTTGTGAGAGCCTCATTGATTCTCTATTGTATGTGAATTTTCTCTTTTTGAATTTCCATAAGTATATCTCGTCATCATCTGTGGCACCTCTTTATTCTATTTTTGAAACTTTATTTATCTTACTAAACTTACTTATCTTATTAAACTTATCTATTAAACTTATCTTATTAAACTTACTCTCTTTACAGATAATTAATAAATTACTTTAGTGTCAACCTTTGTGACTTAATCATATCTATATTTCTTATAGAAATTAGCTCTATTTCTAGAATATAGGAGGCAGTCAATGAATATTCATTACACTGGATTATTTTCTTCTTAAAGGTATAGCAATAAAAATAGTAGATTTTCATTCTTTTTTAATTTTGTCTTTCCTCAAGCAAAAGTGATTCATAACAAGGTTATTATAAACTGATAGAAATAAGAGACATCTATGAATTTATTCTTCATGCAGGTTTTTTTTCTGATTCATCTTAATCTGTCCATCTATCTATCCTTATTATTTCATTCACTCATCTGCTGTTTTATGGAAGTAATATATTTGTGGGAATAAACAGATATATTAGGACTTGTAGATAGTGATTTCCTGCTACATTCCTGAATGTACTTCTCAGAAATAATTATACAAAGTATTTCTATTCTGAATTATCCTGAAGCTTGTCATATTTTAAAATAATATGTGTATATAGTCATTAATTGATATATTAACTTTAGACATTAGCTATTAACTTTCTGAAGATTTTATTCATTTCAGTAACCCCCATTCCTTTATATTTATAACAATATTTTTAGTTTTTCTATTGGTTGAAATTGTATTTTAATGCTTTAAAAATTCTTATTCTTGTTTCATCATTTGTTGATTGATGGTATCTTTTGACTGTTTACTTGGTGAAGTGAAGATATCGTTTCTTCACCTTTACTTTAAATTTTTCAATTTTTAGAATATTATCTGTAACCTTAATTAAGCCTTCTGTGCTTTGTCCAGAGGGTCATTTAAAAGTTTAAAATCAATAAAGTGCATTTATTTTATTGACTAAGTAAAAGTGTTCACTGCAGAGTCTGAGTACCATGGCTTAATTTCGTTCTTATACAACAGTTTGTTATCTTCCCTCCGTTGTTTTCAATGGCTTTTAAAATAAAAGTCTAGTACTGCCTGCCTTTATGACAATGTTATGTTTTCCCATCATCTCAATATACTTTCTAATCTAGGAACTCCTCTCTTGGCAGGAGGTTTTCTTCTGATGTTATTCTACTCTATACTGTTGTTGCTGTTGTTCAGTTGCTAAGTTGTGTCTGACTCTTTGTGAGCCTGTGGACTGAAGCCTGCTGGGCTCCTTTGGCCTTGAACTGATTCCTTTTTAGATCTGTCTTATCTCTCACTACTCCAGAACCTCATCCCTGAATCTTACTGTTTCTCTTTCTTGGTTTATCTCCTCCTTTTTCTGGATTGTGTATTTAAGTAACTACTTAATAAAGAATTTATAAGATGAAAAATTTTGGAATCTTTTCATGTCTAAAGATACCTTTTTTCCCCCTGAGATTACTATTGATTCATACATTGAGATTCAGTTCTAGGTTGAATGTCATTTTCCTTTAAGGACATGAACAAAATGTCCTTAAAATAAAATGTCCTGTTGCTGGAGATAAATTACAGCCAACATGATGATTCTTTTTCTTATATGAGCTATTTGCTTTCTTTCTATTCACGCTGTTCCACACTGAGCATAGCACACACAAAGTTTCAGAATCTTCTCTTTATTCCTAATGTTATAAAATTCTACAGGCATATCTGAGTGTGAATTTTGTCTTTAAAATTTTGCTGAGTACTTGATGGTCCTTTTTAATTTGTTTGCTTCATTTCTGCAAATTCTAGTCTATTAATATTTATAACTTTCCTCTCATCCATTTTCTCTGTTCTTTATTTCTTGACTATATGTGCTCTTAATTCAAACTTTATTGTCTTTGACTTTTATTTTTTCCTAATAAGTTGGTCCCTTTGTTCTTCATTTGAGATTTTTGGCTTTGTATATACATGCTTCTGTGGAATATTGTTTGCTTGGTAAAGATTGTATTTTTGAATTAAAGAATGTTATTTTTCTTTAATTGATTTTTTTATTACAGCAATTTGTCATTACTTTCTTATTTTATAGATACAATGGCTTATGAAATTCATGTGCAATGATGCTCTACTGTGAAACCCAGATTCCTCTCCAATCTGGAAGCACTTGTTCATTCTCCTACTTTCTACACTCAAAGTGTTGTTGCTGAATGGGGGTGGAGATAGGGTAGAGTTTGATGTATAAAGAGCTGGCCTCTTGTTTAAATTCTGTAAATATCTGAAGGATCTTAAATGTTTAAGCACCTCCTGGGATTGCCTGAGGTGTCTCTTACAGCTGAATCACAAGTCAACTTCTGCCCAATCCTGTCTTCCGCTCTCCTTTATTCCCTTCATTTGGGAGCATTGCAAATCTCTCTCTCAGAGTCTGTTTCTCATGGAGCTAGGCATAAGACATTATGTGAGGATACTAATTTGAAGTGTTTTTTTTTTTTTTTTTTTAATTCTCTAACTTCCCTGGTGGTCCAGTGGTTGGGACTCCTCACCGTCATTGCAAGGGGTATGGGCTCAATTCCTGGTCAGAAAACTAGGATCCTACATGCATGTGGTGGAAACAAGGTAAAATAAAATAATTTTAAAAATTATTTTGTTTTCTGAATTCTGATTCCCTCAGAGTCATTTATCTATTATTCATGTGTATGTCTGTGGGTATGTATGTGTATTCATGTGGTTTATTTAAAACCTAGAGCACTATTACACATACCATACTTCTCCATAGATGGTTTTTCATTATTTTGACCAAAAAAAAAAAAAAACCAGTTTTTAAAATTTTTTTGCTTTGAATTAAACATCTGACTTTTTTATTCTCTGCTTAAGGGGTTTGGAAAGGAGTCGTCAACTCCTTAGAACTTCAGTTCACCACTTTTCTCAGCCCATTTTCCATCCCTGCTCTCTGTTTCCATGTCCAGTGTTCGCTCTGCTGGGCACTTGGTCTTGGCTGACAGACTCTGTAAGTCTCAGGCAATGGCTTGTGTGGCTTCATTTTGTCAGCAGGTATGCTTACGACGCCTTCTGTGTTCTAGAAATGTGCTAAAATATCTCCTTTGTCAATGTTCCCTCCATTCTTTCAGCTGTGGTGCTAAGTCATGCCTTCTTGCTGATTTGCAACTTGTTAGAGTAGCCCTGAGAGGAACAGTGTGCTCTGTGCTCTCTCTTGAACCCAGTGTCTTTAGACTTCTGTGACTTTTGGTAATAGTTTTACTCCTGGTTGTCCTTCAGAGAGTTGAATTTAAACTTATTTTGTGGTGCTGTTCATTCTCTTCTCTCCATTACCCAAAGTTTCCCCTCAAAATTAAGCATACATCATTAATGGAGACCTATTTCTCTGATTTCTTTTCACTCTTAGAATCATCCATGATAAATATGACCAGCCTCCGGTTACAGAAGGGGAAAAGGAGATTCAGAGATTGATGAGTTTTCCTATAATTTATCAGCCCATCAATAGTTGGAGGAAGAATTTGACCTTAAATCCCAATTTTGCCTCAAAAAAAAAAAAAAATCAACTTTGTTTTCTTTTTTGCCCCAAACATCAACCTTGAGTGGCTGTTTTTCTTATTGTTCTTTTTCTTGTTTCTGAGTTTCAGCTATTACAATTCAACATTGGTTTCTTTGTAGGTGGTGAGCTAGGGCTCCAGTGTCTTGCTCAATTTCCCTTCAGCCTCCCACACTGATAACTGATCTAAATTTTTCCTTTGAGTTTTAGCAGATGGAGGAAACCATAAGAGGGTTGTTTTACTTTACTCTTACTTTCAAAGATCCTTATGAACTATTAAAACTAAGTTTTACTTTATTTTCACCTTACAAATTTCAAAACATGTTAAAACATATGAAAATATACAAGAGGAGAGAGTATCAAAAAAGTTGTGTAGTTAAGTCACCCTGACCCCAAAGCGAAAGAAGTGACAATATGCATGGCAGCTTAGCACGTGGCCAGAGTGAGTCACTGGTGTACTGACACTCAGTATAGGCTTTCACTTCAGTGTCTTAAATAAGCAATTACTGAAAGAATCCATACATTTATTAGTGATATTTCTTTCTTCCTTCATTCAAGCATTCTGCAAATATTTATTGAATGACAACCAAGTGCTTAATATTGTTCTGGGCATAGGGGACGTGGCAGTCAACCAGAAGGACAAGGTCATATCTTTAAAGTGCTAACAGTCTAGGGGTGGAAGACAGATAATAAGTAAGTGGACAAATCAATAAATAATGTAATTTTAGACAGTGATAAGAGAAACGAAGAAAATATAGCAGAATGGTGTTAGCTGCTCAGTTGTGTCCAACTCTTTGCGACACCACAGACGAGAACCTGCAAGGCTCTACCCATGGAATTCTCCAGGCAAGGATACTGGAGAGGGTAGCCATTCCCTTCTCCAGGGGATCTTCCCAACCCAGGGATCAAACCCAGATCTCCTACATTGCAGACTGATTTTTACCATCTGAGCCACAGGGAAAGTGAAAGTGAAGTAGCTCAGTCATATCTGACTCTTTGCAACCCCATGGACTGTAGCTTACCAGGCTCCTCCATCCATGGAATTTTCCAGGCAAGAGTACTGGAGTGGGTTGCCATTTCCTTCTCCAGGGGACTTTCCTGGCCCAGATATTGAACCAGGTCTCCTGCATTGCAGGCAGACACTTTACCATCTGAGCCACCAGGGAAGGGAATCTTAATTACTGGAGGAGGAGAATGTTAATTGATTACCTAATTAGTTAAAGTTTCTCATGACCCTTTAGTGATCTACCTTAAGATTTTATCTTCATGGGAAGCTTTTGCAATATTCTCCTCTTGAATGTGGGCTATTTTAGTAACTTGTTTTGCATCAAGAAAAAATTGATGAAGGTGATGATATATCACTGCCACCATTCAGTTCAGTTCAATTCAGTAGCTCAGTTGTGTCCGACTCTTTGCAACCCCATGAATAGCAGCACGCCAGGCCTCCCTGTCCATCACCAACTCCTGGAGTTCACCCAAACTCATGTCCAAGTCAGTGACACCATCCAGCCATCTCATCCTCTGTTGTCCCCTTCTCCCCCTGCCCCCAATCTCTCCCAGCATCGGGATCTTTTTCAGTGAGTCAACTCTTCGCATGAGGTGGCCAAAATATTGGAGTTTCAGCTTCAGCATCAGTCCTTCCAATGAACACCCAGGACTGATCTCCTTTAGGATGGACTGGTTGGATCTCCTTGCAGTCCAAGGAACTCTCAAGAGTCTTCTCCAACACCGTAGTTCAAAAGCATCAGTTCTTTGACACTCAGCTTTCTTCACAGTCCAACTCTCACATCCATACATAACCAATGGAAAAACCATTAGGTTAAAAAATTATGTCCTCTGTCTTGCTAGCATCTCCTCTCAGTTGCTTTGACAAGGTAGCTGCCATGTTAGCTGGGTCCTCATGACAAGGAACAAAAAGGCAGCTTCTGAACCAGTCAGAATGGAGGGGCTTAGTCTGGCAACCTTCACAGAATGAATTCTGCCAACAACCCAAATGACACCGAAAGTAGATCCTTACCTGGAACTTTCTGATGAGACCCCAACTCTGACCAGCAAACTGACTGCAGAAAACCCCTGAAGTACTAGTCTCAGCTAAGCATGCCCAGATTCCTGACTCACAGAAACTGTGAGATAATAACTGTGTTGTTTTAACTGTCAAGCCTGTGGTAATATTGTAATATAGACATTATTGTTATTTATATGCTTAAAACTTATGCTGTGCATACAGTAGTCTCTTTTAAGTTGATTACAAGGGTGCATGGCTTATTTGCCATTCATTTGTACTGGAATATAATTGAGTTTGCTGCCTCTCTGTGATAATCGTTGATTTTTACCTTTTGGATCATTTGGATGCTCTTTTAAAAATTTAGTTATATAATCTATTTGTGCAAAATTATGCTGGTTGCTAAGAGCAGTAGCTCTGTGAGTTTCCACATTTGTTAGCGTCTCAGAGTTTCAGGGTCATTCATGGCTTATTACGATTAATAATGTTTAAATGTGCTAAGGTGCAATACTTTGTCATATACCATTTTTCTTTAAGGCATTTAGAACTTCAGTTTCTTGCTCTGTAGAAAATTCCATGCTTACAGAAATTGGAAAAGTGCTCATGTATCAAAGATCATACAGGGTTTATTCTATTAGAGCCTCACGGGAGCTCACGGGAGGGGCTGTGTGTGCAACCTATGGCTGACAGCTAGTGGTTGGATTATAGATATTGCCATCTAAACATCCTTGGTACTGTTTCCTACAATGAGTTTAACATAACATGTTTATCTGATAGCTTCCAGGTTGAGCTCCTAGCAGAAAATCTTCAGAGGAAACTGCTGGGCCTGCATCTGTTCTATCACTTACACAGAGACCTCCCTGCAAAACTGGCTTGCCAAAGAATGGGAAAAGTTTTCCAGGAAGATGAACAAGAGCAATAAAATTATATATACCATGGGAGGGAAGAGAAGGGGAGAGACAGGCCAAGCAAAGGGATAGTTGGGCCATATGCTCTCCCTTTTATTGCCAGCTCAAGTCTTCTCCAGAGAAGGCAATGGCACCCCCACTCCAGTACTCTTGCCTGGAAAATCCCATGGATGGAGGAGCCTTGTAGGCTGCAGTCCATGGGGTCGCTCAGAGTCAGACATGACTGAGCAACTTCACTCTCACTTTCACTTTCATGCACTGGAGAAGGAAATGGCAACTCACTCCACTGTTCTGGCCTGGAGAATCCCAGGGATGGGCGAGCCTGGTGGGCTGCGTCTATGGGGTCGCACAGAGTCGGACATGACTGAACTGACTTAGTAGTAGCAGCAGCAGCAAGTCTTCTCTCCTTGGGGACCATCAGAAAGTAGAAATAAAGGTGATGCTCCCTCTTCCTGCGCTCCTATCTGTGGGGGATTCCCTATTAAAGAACTTACATCTCTTTTCCTGATAGGACTGCACTTTCCTCTTTTATGGATTGTCTAAAGCTAAAGTCACAACTCCGATTATTCCCATTTGAATGATTTTTTTCTCTCTCTAGTTCTCTAGTTGCAGTGAGCAGGGGCTACTCTTCATTTTGGTGCCCGGGCTTCTTGTTGCAGGGCCTTCTCGTGTTGCAGAGCATGGGCTCTAGGCATGCAGGCCTCAGTAGTTGCACCATGCAGGTTTCAGTAGCTGTGACACGCAGGCTCAGTAGTGGTGGCTCATGGGCTCTAGAGTGTGGGTTCATTGGTTGTGGTGCATGGGCTTAGTTGCTCTGCGGCATGTGGGATCTTCCCCAAGCAGGGATCGGACCCACATCCCCTGCGTTGGCAGGCTGATTCTTATCCACTCTGCCACCAGGGACATCCAGAAAGTTTGTTTTTTGAAATAAAAATGTATACTCGTTAACACAGGATTATCATGTATATGTTTCTTACTCCAAGGAAAGATTTTAGCTGCTATCTTGCATCTCCATTTGGTCACAGTTGAGTTGCCCTCCTGGGTAAAGCATCTGACCCCAGAGTAGCTATAGAAGGACAAACTATATTGGCATTTTCTTAATGGAGTGACCTATGACCCATAGGGTCCTGGTCCTCACGTCTTCACCCAGTATGTGCCAAGCTTACAATTTTTTTTTGCTAATAAAAATCTATCAGTCAATATATAGTCTTTGTTCTCATCCCTCCTCTAGTCACTGACACACAAAGATAGAGTTTCAAAGCAAGTTGTTTCCCAGTCTTAAGGCAGCATGGAAACACCAGAATTGGCTGATGTCACAGACAGGATGGAACACAGAAAATAGTCTCCTACCAGGGCAAAGGGCATGGGGTTTTTGTCATCTTTGATATTCAGAAAATGGCAGGTTTATGTTTGTGTGGTGTGTCCTTGGACATCTGCGAGCCTGTTTATGATGAGGTGCTGAAATAGTCCTATGGGCTGCCCCTCCTAGAGTGTAAAAGACCACCTTATGGTGACATGCGAACTTCTTGAGGGTTTAGTTTTAAGTAGAGACAGTTTCTGAAGGTAGATCGTTTCTCTTCCCTTAGATTCTCCTATGTGAAGTGCACAAGCACTTAATTATCTTTGTTGATAGAACAAAGATAGACATATCACAATGTTTCAGCAATAATATGTTCACCTCTATAATTCTGAAAATATATGCTTTCCCCAAACTTTAGAAGTTTCATTTTTTTAAACAGTAGGCATTATATTAGTGGAACTAGGGATGATTCAGAAGTTAAAGTATCCATGTGTGTGTGTAAGAGAGAGAGAGAGAGAGAGAGAGAGAGAGAGGTTGACTCGACTCCATCTGTGATCAGCAGTGTGCCCTTGAGCTGGTTACAATTGCTTCAAACTTCAATTCTGCTACTATACAAATTTTCCTTATTTGCTCCATCTATAAAATTAAAATAATAGCATCTTCTTAAAGGGATTTGTAAGAATTAAAAGAGATGCTCCAAGTGCAATAGATTCATGAGAAAGAACAGTGTCTGACACTCAATAAATACTAGCTATTAGTATAGTCTTGTAGTATTTTGATACTTAAACTTAAGTCATCTTAAAGATGATGTGTCAGTGAATCATATGCTGCAAGTGGTTATATGATGCAAGCATGGTGGTAATTATGTGTATTTACTGGTTTTGATGCTAAATAATTTAATGTTTTTCTGGTTAATTATTTTGGGGAGAAGTTAGATTCCTTACTCATATCATGTACAAATGTATATTTATAATGGGTTAAATATGAAAATATAAAAATGAAAACATGAAAGATCTGGAAGAAAATATGAATATGTGTATTGTATTCAACATTGAGAGCACCTTCAGAAACATGACCAAGCAGAAACTAGACAGATAAAAATCATTCAATTACACTATAGGAAAACTGAAATAAACACAAAAGCACGCTATCCATGAGAGAGGATACCATAATAAAGTGCAAGACTACAATTGACCCTTTGTTATAACTGTTTTTTTAAAAATAGTTCTTTTTCATTACTTTGGGCTTCATCTTCTTGGCTCCATGTGGTCTTGCAAGGAGCAGGGACTACTCTCTAACTGTGGTGAATGGTGGATTTCTCACTGTGATGACTTCTCCTCTGTGGAGCATGGGCTCCAGAGCACTAGCTGAGTTGTGGCTCACAGGTTCAGTTGCTCTGCAACATGTGGGTCTTCCTGGACCAGAGAGCGAATCCACGTCGTCTGCATTGCAAGATGGATTCTAAACCACTGAACCACAGGGAAGCCCTACAATTGATCCTTAAACAACAGGGATTTAAACTATGTGGGCCCATTTATATGTGGATTTTGTCTAATAAATATAGTACCTGTATTTTCATTTTATAGATCTTTAAATTAACTAAGCATCAGTTCAGTTCAGTTCAGTCGCTCAGTCGTGTCCGATTCTTTACGACCCCATGGACCGCAGTTATGCCAAGCTTCCCTGTCCATCACCGACTCTCAGAGCTTACTCCAACTCATGTCCATCGAGTCAGTGATGCATCCAACCATTTCATCCTCTGTCATCCCCTTATTCTCCTGTCGTCAATCTTTCCCAGCATCAGGGTCTTTTCAAATGAGTCAGTTCTTCACATCAGGTGGCCAAAGTATTGGAGTTTCAGCTTCAGCATCAGTCCATCCAATGAATATTCAGGACTGATTTCCTTTAGGATGGACTGGTTGGGTCTCTTTGCAGTCCAAGGGACCCTCAAGAGTCTCCTCCAACACCACAGTTCAAAAGCATTGATTCTTCAGCACTCAGCTTTCTTTATGGTCCAACTCTCACATCTATACGTGACTACTGGAAAACCATAGCTTTTACCAATTAAGCATAGGGAAAACTTTGTGTTTAGATTAGAGATCACAATGTGAGAATCAAAGGAACTAGAGTTTAAGTATTGATTCTCTTCAAACTGTCAACTTTGTCCCCTTGGCTAAGTCATTTATCAATTCCTTTGTTTTTGAGGCAGAGATTAGTAGTACCTGAATTGCTGACTGTGTGGGGGCTTGGTAACCCTAACCCTTCCATCATGCAAAGGTCAACTCTAATTTCAAACAGGGAAATTTTTCTAAAAATATGTATGAAAGGATAATGCACATAGTGTGCAAAATCTGTTTACAGGTCAATTAAGGAAAAATGAACGCTCAAATAGAAAATGATCAAAGGTTATAACCTCCATTTAATATTGTTGATGTGCTCAGTCATGGCTGACTCTTTGAGACCCTATGGACTGTAGCCCGCCAGGTTCCTCTGTCCATGGAATTTTCCAGGAAAGAATACTGGAATGGATTGTCATTTCTTTCTCCATCATTTAATATTAGTAGAAACACAAAACTCAATAATCAGAGTTTTAATGGAATACAGGAAAACAGGCATTATGCATACTGGTAGTATCATGGTACATGATTATATCTTTCTAGAGGACAATTTGGCAGTATATATTAGAATTAAAAATTTCCATTCTCTTTGATTAAACCAATCCACATTTAGGAAATTTTTCTTATCAAAGTAGTTGTTGTTAAGACCTCAGTCATGTCTGACTCTTTCTGACCCCCGCATGGATTGCAGCACGCAAGGCTTCCCTGTCCTTCACTATCTCCTGGAATTAGCTCAAACTCATGTCCATTGGGTCAATGATGCCATCCAACCATCTCACCCTCTGCCACTCTCTTCTCCTCCTGCCCTCAACCTTTCCCAGCATCAGGGTCTTTTCCAATGTGTTGGCTTGTCACATCAGGTAGGCTCTTTGCATCAGTACTGGAGCTTCAGCTTCAGCATTAGTTCTTCCAGTGAATATTCAGGGTTGATTTCCTTTAGGATTGACTGGTTTGATCTCCTAGAATTATTTTTAAAAATTAGCAAAGATACAATGCAGTCATAATGGTTGTTGTAGCCCTGGATTTTAGTGACAGAGAATGACAGTCATTCTATACATTTAATATCTTCATTCTAGTATTGGTTACCTAGGTCAAACTTAGTCAATGTGTGAGGAGATAAAGGGTACAAGGAAATCCTTGAAAAGGCTATTTCCTTCTTGGTTCTGGTTGCAATAACACACCCTCTGTTCCCCTGGTCCTTATGGGGAAATATGAATCTTTATTTGGGGTGCTGGGATTCTCTGAGCCCCAGTCTGACCCTCTGAGCAATTGTTCTCAGGGCTGGCTTCTTATTGAAATCATGTGGCTAAGTATACTGATGCTAGGTCCCATCACTCGGTATTCTTACTTAATTGGTTTGAGCTCAGGCACTGATTTTTTCTAATGTTCCTAGCTAGTGGAATGATCCATCTCACTACACAGCTTAGGCCAAGGCTTGAGGCAGAAGATACCTATTGAATGACAAGTATTATTATTCCTTCCACCCTTATTTCCATGTACACAGCAACCATGGTCTTCACCTGCCCAAATCCTTTCTCCTCCTCAAGTGCTTTTGACACTGCCAAAGCAGGTACAGTTAGAGTGGCACTAATTTCCTGTAGTCAGAGCTACAATGATCCTGATCAGGTCTGGAAAGCTAGGCAGCATTATTTTGTGCTAAATCTCTGATTTGGATTCATTTAATTTCATAGGCAGCAAAGCAGAAATATAAAATAGCTTCACTTCTGAATTGTGTGAGTGAGAAACTACAGAACACATATTTTGTTTACCATGAATCTCTAAAGTGCTGATATGAAACCTGACCCTTTCTGGCTTCCTGGAAACAGCCTGACTTTATCATTCAGAAACTGGAAACACTAGGACAAAAGGTCTATTGGCCCTAAAAACTCATCTAGAAGGTCTTAGCATACTATCTAAAAATACCTTAAATTAGTCATTTCAAAACAGCCTGGCTGACAGTTTGGGTATGGAAAACATGTAAGAGGTTTCAGCAGTCCTTTCTACTTTCCAGCATTTCACACTTGCTTCCTGAATGGCATTGCCAGGACAGTTCACATCACTGTGGTATTGTGGTTGATAATGCAGACTCTGAGAACAGATTGCCTGTTTGAATTACAATCCACCATTTTCCATCACTCTGAGCCCCAGTTTTCTCTTATTTAAATTGAAGTGGGCTATAATCATACCTTATTTCATGGAATATGTTGAGGACTAAATAAAAGGCCCTTTGAATAGTGACAACCACATAGTTAACTCTCTGTGAAGGTTAACTCTTGAAAGAGCAAAACCTTGTCTTTAGCTCAGGCTACTAATGGGGCCAGGAAAATGAACTCAGAAAAAGCTAGTTAACAGAAATCTCTTTCTCCCCAGTTCCTACAGTAGCTATAAAATCCCACAGGACCCTCTCCTTGAGTAATTATGGTTTTCTTATCTATAATTTCCCAGACCAACTTTGCTACTCCCATATATTACTGGGGATATTCGATTAGGTAATCTCCTTGGACTCAGTGACCAAATTCCTAGTTCATCTCTGCTTTTCTTAATACAGCCTAGAAAAAGTAATTGAGCTAGATATGATCTCTTCTTTCTTTTAATTTTCCTCCAAGTCCTTCATCAGAACTCAAACATTGTAAAAGATATTTCCCTTTTTCTATTTTTAAAGTAGCTTGCTAGGCTGTCCTCCTTCACTGCATTGAATCAATAAATCTGGTCCAGCAAAGCCAGAATTGTGCCTACCGGTCTTTGTTTGATAAGATTTTGGCTCTGTTGTTATTATAGAGGAAATAGTAGTAGTAAGATGGTTAGGGACCCAGAGGTGCCATCGCATATACTGCAGAGACATTTTATTGTCTTATTTCTTTCTTAAGTATGAGACAGATTCTGTGTGTGTGGTAGGTAGGATCCGAGATGGAGAATTATGAATTTTTATTAATAGATATGGCTTACTTGTTACTTTGCAAAATGTATACACTGACAAAGATGAAATCAGCCATTTGTGGCTTGGTAATAGATGAGGAAATTCTCTGGAGAAAATAAATCCTCTGCAGGGAGGATGAAAATCACTGAACAGGTATGTTTTCTTTTTTTCTTTTTAAGGGAAGAGAAGAGATGAAAACTGGCTTCAGGCCAAGAAAAGGTAAGGTTTCTTCCCTGGGCTCAGAGTTGGGGAATGGAGATGGCATCAGAGCCATGATCTCTGCCATGAACATCTCATGGGATCTTGGGGAGAGGGTCCCACATCACAGAAAGCCTCCATGACTGTGAGAAAATCTCAACCATCAAGATGTAGGTCAATGTGACCTTGAATGGAGCTATTGACAACTTTTCCCAAAATAAATATTGACAGTCTGCCTAGAAAAATCAGTGTTCTTATCTTGATGTGGAACATCACATTCACATGTCAATAGAGAGAAAAAAGAAGTGTGGGAATGAAGAAGTGGTATATAATTTCCTATTTGTAATTCCTACTACTTTTGAAAGAAACACTAGGCTACACTCTGTAGATATAAATGTCATAGCATTTTGGAAGAGAGAAAGCAATAGGGTAAAGGTTTAGGAAAGGCTTTAGGAAGAGACAGATCCTAAAATGATGCTTGAAAGATAGGTAGATTGGGGAGGGCATTCTAAGCTGGAGGAGAGTATAAAGAAGAATGGCATGAGATTGGCATGTAACAGCACTGTTTCTCTAATAAGTGGTTGTTGTTGTTGTTCAGTAGCTAATTGTGTCTGACTTTTGCTACCCCATGGACTATAGCGCATATCAGGCTTCCCTGTCCTTCACTATCTCCATGAGTTTGCTCAAACTCATGTTCTTTGAGTTAGTGATGCCATCCAATCAGTGGTTAACTTTCGTTGAAAAAATTGGGAAAAAGTTTAAGTGAAGCTTTGGCTAGGTTTTTGATTTTTTTTTTTTAATAAAAAGTCCACGTCTGTCTTTGAATCTAAAGCAGAGTTCCATTGGAATATTCTGTGATGGAAATATTTTATACCTCTGCTGTCCAATATGTTAACTTTCAACATATGGTTACTGAACACTCGAAGTATGGCTAGAGTGCTAAGGAACTGAATGATGACTTTAATTTTGATTAATTCAAATCTAAGTTTCTACAAGTACATATGGTTACCATATTGGACAGCCCCCCAAAATTTAGTTGACTTCTAAATTCTTTGGCAGAATTTTCTATGTGCATACTAACAGTGTTTCTCTCATTGTAAGCAGAGTCCAGAAATAGGTCATCTTTATAACTCACATTTGGGCTTCCCAGGTGGCGCCAGTGGTAAAGCATCTGCCTGCCAATGCAGAGGATATAAGAGATGTGACAATATCTGGGTCAGAAAAATCTCCTACAGGAGGGCATGCAACACACTCCAGTATTCCTGCCTGAAGAATCCCATGGACAGAGGAGCCTGAGGGGCTATAGTCCATAGGGTCACAAAAAGTTTGACATGACTGAGCAAATTAGCATGCACCCATAAATCATTCTTACCCTTTTCACCAGGAGTTAAGGACAATCAGTTCAGTTCAGTCTCTCAGTCATGTCTGAATCTTTGCAATCCCATGGACTGCAGCATGCCAAGCTTCCTTGTCCATCACCAACTTCCAGAGCTTGCTAAAACTCATGTCCATCAAGTCAATGATGCCATCCAACCATCTCATCCTCCGTTGTCCCCTTCTCCTCCTGCCCTCAATGTTTCCCAACTTTAGGATCTTTTCCAATGTGTTGGTTCTTTCCATCAGGCGGCCAAGGTATTGGAGCTTCAGCTTCAGCCTTGGTCCTTCCAATAAATATTCAGAAATTATTTCCTTTTGATACTGGTTTGATCTCCTTGCAGTCCAAGGGACTCTCAGGAGTCTCCTCCAACATCACAGTTCAAAAGCATCAGTTCTTCAGCGCTCAGCTTTCTTTATAGTCCAACTCTCACATCCATACATGACTATTGGAAAAACCAAAGCTTTTACTAGATGGCCCTTTGTTGATAAAGTAACATCTCTGCTTTCTAATATGCTGTCTAGGTTGGTCATAGTTTTTCTACCAAGAGCAAGCCTCTTTTAATTTCATGGCTGCAGTCACCATCTGCAGTGATTTCTGAGCCCCCAAAACGAAGTCTTCTGCTGTTTCCACTGTTTCCCCATCTGTTTGCCATGAAGTGATTGTACCGGATGCCATGATCTAGTTTTCTGAAAGTTGAGTTTTAAGCCAAACTCACTTACTCAAACTCAATAACCTCTTTCACTTTCATCAAGAGGCTTTTTAGTTCTTCTTCACTTCGTGCATTAAGAGTGGTGTCATCTGCATATCTGAGGTTACTGATATTTCTCCCAGCAATCTTGATACCAGGTTGTGCTTCATCCAGCCTGGCATTTTGCATGATGCATTTTGCATATAAGTTAAATAAGTAAAGTGACAATATACAGCCTTGACGTTCTCCTTTCCCGATTTGTAACCAGCTTGTTGTTCCACATTCAGTTCTAACTGTTGCTTCTTGACCTGCATACAGATTTCTGATGGCAGAAATGGAGGCAAGTCAGGTGGTCTGGTATTCCCATATCTTGAAGAATTTTCCACAGTTTGTTGCTATCAACAGAGTCAAAGGCTTTAGCATAGTCAATAAAGCAGAAGCAGAAATTTTCTGGAACTCTCTTGCTTTTCTGATGATCCAGTGGATGTTTGCAATTTGATCTCTGGCCCCTCTGCCTTTTCTAAATCCAGCTTTCACAGTTCACATACTGTTGAAGCCTGGCTTGGAGAATTTTGAGGATTACTTTGCTAGTGTGTGAGATTAGTGCAATTGTGTGGTAGTGTGACATTCTTTGGCATTGCCTTTCTTTGGGATTGGAATGAAAACTGATCTTTTCCAGTCCTGTAGCCACTGCTGGATTTTCCAAATTTGCTGGCATAGTGAGTGTAGCACTTTCACAGCATCATCTTTTAGGATTTGAAATAGCTCAACTGGAATTCCATCACCTCCACTAGCTTTGTTCATAGTGATGCTTCCTAAGGCCCACTTGACTTCACATTCCAGGATGTCTGGCTCTAGGTGAGTGATCACATCATCAGAATTATCTGGGTCATGAAGACCTTTTGGTACAATTTTTTTGTGTATTCTTGCCACCCCTTCTTAATATCTTCTGCTTCTGTTAGTTCCATACTATTTCAGTCTTTTATTGTGTCCATCTTTTCGTGAAATGTTCCCTTGGTATCTCTAATTTTCTTGAAAAGATCTCTAGTCGTTCCCATTCTATTGTTTTCCTCTGTTTCTTTGCATTGATCACTTTGTTATCTCTCCTTGCTATTCTTTGGAACTCTGCATTCAGATAGGTTTATCTTCCCTTTTCTCCTTTGTCTTTAGTTTCTCTTCTTTTCTCAGCTATTTTAAGCCCCCCTCAGACAACCGTTTTGCCTTTTTGCATTTCTTTTTCTTGGGGATGGTCTTGATCCCTGTCTCCTGAACAATGTCACAAACTTTCCTCCATATTTCTTCAGGCACTGTGTCTATAAGATCTAATCCCTGGAATCTATTTGTCATGTCCATTGTATAATCATAAGGGATTTGATTTAGGTCATACCTGAATGGTCCAGTGGTTTTCCCTACTTTCTTCAATTTAAGCCTGAGTTTTGCAATAAGAAGTTATGATCTGAGCCACAGTCAGCTGCTGGTCTTGTTCTTGCTGACTGTATAGAGGTTCTCCATTGTTGGATGCAAAGAATAGAATCAATCTGATTTTGATATTGATCATCTGGTGATGTCCATGTGTAGAGTCTTCTCTTGTGTTATGGGGAGAGGGTGTTTGCTATGACCAGTGTGTTCTCTTGGCTAAAAACTCTGTTAGCCTTTGCCCTGCTTCATTTTGTATTCCTAGGGCAAATTTGCCCGTTATTCCAGATATCTCTCTACTTTTGCATTCCAGTATCCTATAGTGAAGGGAACATTGTTTTGGGTGTTAGTTCTAGAAGGTCTTGTAGGTCTTCTAAGAACCGTTCAACTTCACCTTCTTCAGCATTACTGGTTGGGACATAGACTTGGATTACTGTGATATTGAATGGTTTGTCTTGGAAACAAACAGAGTTCATTCTGTCGTTTTTGAGATTGCACCCAAGTACTGTGATTCAGACTCTTTTGTTAACTGCGAAAGCTGCTCCATTTCTTCTAGGGGATTCTTTCCCACAGTAGTAGATATAATGGTCATCTCAGTTAAATTCACTCATTGCAGTCCATTACAGCTCACCAATTCCTAAAATGTTGATGTTCACTCTTGCCATCTTCTGTTTGACCACTTCCAATTTACCATGATTCATGGACCTAACATTCTAAGTTTTCTATACAATATTGTTCTTTACAGCATTGGACTTTACCTGTATCACCAGTCACATCCACAACTGGGTGTTGTTTTTGCTTTGGCTCTGTCTCTTCATTCTTTCTGGAGTTATTTCTCTACTGATCTCCAGTAGCATATTGGGCACCTACTGACCTGGGGAGGTCATCTTTCAGTGTCCTATCTTTTTGCCTTTTCATACTGTTCATGGGGTTCTCAAGGCAAGAATACTGAAGTGGTTTGCCATTCTCTTCTCCGGTGGACCACATTTTGTATTAAAGACAATACAAGCTGCCAAATCCAGAACTTCTTCGGTCTGAATGTTTCTAAGTTATACCTTTGCCATATGTGTAGGTAATTCTTGGGAAAAACAGATGAGCAAGCAAAAACCAAAACCAGTGAATGAACCAGAGCACACTCAGAAGAGTGACTGAGCTGCTCAGTTGCTAAGAGTTGATACTGCTATTCATTCAGGCATTTATTTCTGTTTTTGAGTCTCAAGATCTAAATCCATTTTCGCAACTGAATGGTTTGTTGCATGTTAGGTTTTCAGATCATTCAATAATTTAGTAATTGAAATGGTTACTGAAAGGAGTATTCAAGATATGTTTTTGAAGACTCAATCCTCTCATAAGCCTGACTAAGTTCTTATATTCTGTTTTGTTTTAAACTGGAACACATTTGATTTTTTTCACATTTATTGAGTTGCCTAGTTTGGGGGCATAAATTGAATCAGGTGTTGTGACTGGGACCAGCTTGGCTTGTAGTACAAGAGTCTTTATGATTTGATATTATAAACAATCAATTGACCTGGCTTGGAAACCCGTCTTCCTCTGCCTGTGCTTCTCTAAGCTACAGGCTGCTATTCTAGCAACCTTTTTCCTTTTTCTGTAAATGTTAGACTGAATTTTAATTTCAACCTCAAACATCAGGAAAAGTATGAGCAGAAGTGTCCACTTTTAGCTTTTCCAAAAGGCCTAGTTTTTCAGGCTAAGTTATAATAAATAGATTGATCTAAAAGATAACTCTTCTTTATACCTAGGGAATGACTTGCTTCTGATTGTATTTTTTCCTAAAAAGCTCTAGTTTAGTAGCTGTGAAATGTATGCTGTGCCAAAAGAGCCATTATTGATTATGATCTGTATTCCATAGGAATAAAATAAGGCAAAGTTTTAGCTGGCCAAATAAGGCACTTAGCTGAAGACACTCTTAATAACTATAGAAAACCAGGGGTTTTCCTGGTGGTTCAGACAGTAAAGAAACTGTTTACAGTGAAGGAGAGGCAGGTTCAATCCCTGAGTTGGGAAGATGCCATGGAGAAGGGAATGGCCACCCACTCTAGTATTCTTCCCTGGAGAACTGCATGGACAGAAGAGCTTGGTGGGCTACAGTCCATGGGGTCCCAAAGAGTTGGACACAACTGAGCGACTAACACTATAGAAAACCAGAGGGTTTTTCAATTGCTAAGAATATTAATAAAAGCTAGGAATTATCTTTGCTGTTAGCAAAAGCAGATTTTTATTTTAAAAATTATATTTTGTGTTCTTAAAAAGGAGATTATCTACAACAAAGGTTTTTGTTTGTTTTATCTTCAAGGTTGTTTAGTTTCTTATGTGAAAAGTATATTAGAGATAATCCTTCCTTAGGAAATCTTTAATTTATTTGGGAATAAAAGTTTATAATGATGTTTCCTAGGTTTGCTTTCACGTTCAGTTCAGTGGCTTTTCATCAAATTTTACTTTAGTATGTATGTTTTTTAATTGAGCTAGATTTCCAAGCACTGTATATCTATTTTTTTGTTGTTATTTTCCAAAATCAAGTTCTTTTTTAAAAAATAAACTTTATTTTTAAAATTTATTAATTTTGCTTTATTTTAATTTTTAAAAGTTCTGTTTCTCTTATGATTTCCCTTATTTATTTAACTTGATGGTGGTGGTAGGAATTATGGCTTTTAAAATTTAATATGCAGTCTCTTTTAACCTTCTTTTCTTTCCTTCTTCTCTTCCTTCCTCCCTTCCTCCTTTCTTTTTCTCTCACTCTTTCTAACAATATGCTTACCCATGAGTATAACCTGTTCTAGCCTATAAATTTAGAATAATAATATTCTTCTCTTTTTTGTTATTTGCTATTATATATATATATATATATATATAAAATGTCTCCTTTTACCTAATGATAATGTATAGTAATTTCTAGAAATATTTTATTTCTCAGCACTAGGATTTTTAGTTAAAAATTTGCTTGATGACACTGTTAGAATATGGTCTCTATGATGTCTGTGGTAGGAGTATTGAGGTCTCTTCCTAGTTAGTATTCGATCAATTTTTATAAATATTCCATGGACACTTGAAAAGGTTGTGTATTTTTGTAAAATGCAGCATTCGATAGGCACCTATTGATTAAATCTTATTATGTGCTTCAAATTATCAATTACCATGACACTCACTGTGAGTTATGGAAAAATTCTTCCTCAATGTGTTTGAGTTAACTTTTTCTTAAAATTCTAGAAAGCTACTTTATATATTTCAGAGGTATGTATTTATCACAGAGACTTTTATGATTCATATCTTTGTTGTAAATGGAGCCGGTAATTAGTACTAATTTACTCTCTCTGCTCTATTGCTTTATATCATAAAGTCTATTGAAACCTGTTTACCAATACTGTTTCCCTTATACTCACTTTTGCATATCTATACTTGATTTTTAGCTTTCTTTCATGAATTTTAAGTGTGGCTCGTAAACACTGTGATTTTTAATTAGATGTGACACATTTGATTTTTAAATAGAGTTTAAACCACTTAAGCTACTTAAATTAGTGTAACTATTGACCTGTTTGGTCTTGTTTCAATCATCTTGCCCTTGCTTTCTGATTTTTAAGTTTTCATCCTAGTTATTATTTTTCTTGATAATTTGATCATTTTGTTTGTTTCTAGTTATTCCAATAATTTGAATGGTAGAATAATATTTCAAATTCAAAATTTTTTTCTTTTTTTTTTTCCAGGAATCATGTTAAGGCAAGGCAGCTGCCATAACCATACGAATTTTATTAATTTAGAAGAAATTTAACTCTTATCTGAAAATAGGTAATGGAAGCTAATTTGTGATATTTCACCACTCTAGCTAATAATAAACTTATTAAAATAAACATACAGTAAGCCCTCTACATATGAACAAGTCCCATTCTGAGAGCATGTTTCTAAGTCCAAATTGTTCATAAGGCTAACAAAGTGGTCCTAGGTATCCAGCCAACACAATCAGCTAATGCCCTTTACTATAATAGGTTTTTAATACTTATCACACAAATAATACATTAAAAAAATAGAGAAAACATTTTTAATCTGACAGTATGGTACCTTGAAAAATACAGTAGTGCAGTACAACAGCTGGCATCCAGGGGCTGGCATCAAATAAACAGGCAAGAAGGGTTACTCTAACTGGAGGAGGGAGGGGAGCAAAAGTCTGGAAAATAAGTACGTTTGTAATGAGGAAAATAAATGCTACTTCTACTTTTCACTCTAATTCTCTTTTCTTTGATTCCAGGATTTTATAACTTTGGATCCAGATTATTGTTCATGAAATAAAAATGTATATCATAGAAATATATTATATGATAAGCACACACCCAGGCAGTTTCCTCTTTGCATGGTAGTGTGGGACTGTAAAAATGTCTATGTAAGCTGAAACTAAGCAAAATGATCTTAATAATCAATGAGAAAAATTATGATTCTTTCATGATCTTCAAAAATTTTGCCAAACATGAAAAACTCTCTTATAGTTGGTTATAAGTGTATAGGGAAGTGAAAAAAATGCAAAACTAATATTTACTGGTTGATAATTTTAAAAGCATCAGCTTTATTGAGACATAGTTCACACACTATATAATTCACTCTTTTAAAATGTATAATTCAGTACTGTTTAGTTTCTTCAGGAGTTGTGCAGTCATCACCACTATTTAATTGCAGGACATTTCATCAGTGCAAAAGAACTCCCACCCCTGCTGGCAGCTACCCCTTCTTCCTTCCTTCTTTCAATGAATGGCAACCACTGATATACTTTCTGTCTGTGTAGACTTGCCTACTTTGAACATTTCTTATAAATGGAATCATACAATACATCATTTTTTGTGACTGGTTTCTTTCAGGTAGTATAATGTTTCCAAGGGTCATCCATGTTGTAGTGTGCATCAGTACTTAATTCCTTTTTGATGTCGTTGTATAGAGATACTGCATCCTGTTATCCATTTATCAGTCGATGGGCATTTGGGTTGGTTCTGAGTCAGTGAGAGGTTTAATCACTCAATTGTGTCTGACTCTTTGCAACCCCATGTACAGAGGAGCCCAGCAGGCCCCTCTGTCCATGGAGTTCTCCAGGAAAGAATACTGGATTGAGTTGCCATTCCCTTCTCTGGGGGATTTTCCTGACCCAGAGATCGAACTCGAGTCTCTTATGTCTCCTTCACTGGCAGATGGATTCTTTACCATCTGAGCTATCAGGAAAGACCTTGGGTTGGCTCTACTTTTTAAGCTATTATGAACAATGCTATAGTAATTAGTGTACAAGTATTTCTTGGACCTAAGTTTCAATTCTCTCTTTGATTGAAACTGCTGGGTCATACTATAACTATGTTTAACATTTTGAGGTAATTTCTTCCAAATTGTTTTACATGGTAGTACAATCCTACCTATAATGAAAGACAGTCCTGATTTCTCCACAGCCTCTCAAATACTTGTTGAGGACAGTGGTTATGTGCTTCCTGTTTTCTGCCTGCTGGATCTGTCTTTTTAACAGAAGAATGTTGAAGTCTCCAACTATTATTTTCATCCTCTTAATTAGAGCAGATTCATCTGTTTCCCTTTGTACTTCTACAGTTTTCGCCTCATGTACTTTGACGCTCTGTTGTCTGGTACATAGAGAGATGCAGATATAGGGAATAGACACGTAGACAAAGAAAGGTATGTACTGGGTAAAAGGCATCACTGTAAATTGGCCTTTAGATATGCTAGTAAAGCATAGGGGGAGGGGAAGTGTTCTATATTCCTACGATTGCTGTTGTTTAGTTGCTAAGTCATGTCTGAAACTTTGTGACCCCATGGACAGTATACCACCAAGCTCTGTCCAGCGATTTCCCATGCAAGAAATAATGGAGAGAATTGTCATTTCCTTCTCCAGGAGATCACCAGTCCCAGGGACTGAACCTGTGTCTCCTAATTGACAGGTGAATTCTTTACCACTAAGCCACCAGGAAAGCCCCACTCCTATGATTAGGCTTCAGTTTTTAGTGAGGCTGCACCTCTGGACTGTGGTCTTTGTATGCATTTCTCAATTCTCCCTCTCATTCCTCTTTGAGTGGGACAAGATGTCTAGAGCGGGCTGGAATGGGATAGTTTTCTTCTCCAAGTGAAGGTCAGAGTCAGCTAGAGTTAACTCTTTCCCTTCCCTAAGGCAATTAAACTCTGATAAAACTCCAGCCGATTTGGCTCTGGTTAATTGGTTTCTCCTAATTAATGTCCGGCTTCCCAGTGGCTCAGTGGTAAAGAATCCGCCTGCCAGTGCAGGAGGCGCAGGGTCAGTCCCTGGGTCAGGAAGATCACCTGGAGAAGGAAATGGCAATCCACTCCAATATTCTTGCCTGTGGGAGCCTGGTAGACTCTACTCCATGGAGTCACAAAAGAGTCGGACATGACTTAGAGACTAAACATCAACAATTAAGGGCAGACTTTACTAGGATGAACAGATTGCCAATGGTATATTTCATATGGTTCCTTTTCCCCTCCTCCTGTGGAAAGCTTGAGGGGATTTTTCTCTGACAGTCACTTTGAAAACCTAATAGAGCTGTTGAATATATATATACACACACACACACACACACACACACACACATATATATATACATACGTATATACATATATATATTCTCACAAAGGTTTTGGGGATCCCCATTATTGGAGCTATATATATAGCTCCCCATTATTGTGAGTTATATATGTTTATCTCCCTATTATTGGCGAGATATATGTATATATATATATATAGCTCCTCTGGGGGCTCCAAAATCACTGCAGATGGTGATTGCAGCCATGAAATTAAAAGATGTTTACTCCTTGGAAGAAAAGTTATGACCAACCTAGACAGCATATTAAAAAGCAGAGACATTACTTTGTCAACAAAGGTCCCTCTAGTCAAGGCTATGGTTTTTCCAGTAGTCACCTATGGATGTGACAGTTGGACTGTAAAGAAAGCTGAATGCCAAAGAATTGATGCTTTTGAACTGTGGTATTGGAAAAGACTCTTGAGAGCCCCTTGGAATGCAAGGAGATCCAATCAGTCCATCCTAGAGCAGATCAGTCCTATATGTTCATTGGAAGGACTGATGTTGAAGCTGAAACTCCAATACTCTGGCCACCTGATGTGAAGAGCTTACTCATTTGAAAAGACTCTGATGCTGGGAAAGATTAAGGGCAGGAGGAGAAGGGGATGACAGGGGATGAGATGGTTGGATGGCATCACCGACTCAATGGACGTGAGTTTGGGTAGACTGCGGGAGTTGGTGATAGACAGGGAGGCCTGGCGTGCTGCAGTTCATGGAGTCACAAGGAGTCAGACATGACTGAACTGAACTGAACCCCATTATTGTGAGTTATACATTTATAATTCACAAAGGTTCTGGGGCTCCCCATTATTGGATCCCTCTGGAGTTTTTAATCTCTCAGACTTGCTACAATGAGTTGTCATAATTTATTGATTATAGTTCAGGCTTCCCTATCCTGGCCAAGATTTCGCAGAGGTTTCTTCTCATGGATTTCTCAGCCAGTATGTTGTGATTCTCTGTATTTGCTTGTCCAGCTCTCTAATCTTGTAAGCACTCATTTGCTCTGTGACATCACTTCTTTTAGAGATTTAGGAGAATTGTTGATTTTTGCTTGTTAAGCTTTTTGCTTGTTCTTAAGATGGAGTGGAAACTTTCAAGCTTCTCACATTCCTGGACCAGAAACTGTAAGTCTGCATAATATTTTTGAAATAGCACGACACAAATCAAATATTCAACATTTCACAAAAAATTAAGACCATCCTTCTCCAGGTCAATTTTGTTCAGATGTAGGGTTACTAACAGAAATATATATTTTAGATTGCATTTTTTCCAGAATAGATTGAAGGACCTGGAGACTATTCAATGCATATAATATGTTCTTTCCTACAGGACAAACATTTGTCAGATCATTATGAAATAGTTATATATGGTGTACTCTGATAGAAAACTTTCCTTTCCTTCATTCTGATATTATGAGTTACTGTGACTTGCATTATTGTCATCCACAAGTGGTTTACTTTCCTCTCATGCCTGCTAGCAGTCTATTTTATAAGCTATAAGATAGAAATTGAATCTTCAGCTTAGATGGGCAGTTCATGAATTTTGTGCAAAGAACTCTGCTAGGTACTCTTAACCATTTATACTTCAAAGAATAGTCTTATGTGGAGGATCCTAAACTAACATTGCTTAGACAATTGTCAACAGCTCCTGGAGACAATATTGTCAGGACTATTTATAATCTAGGGGCTTCCCAGTTGGATCAGTGGTAAAGATTCAGTCTGCCAATGCAGGATACCCAGGAGATGTCAGTTTGCTCCCTGGGTCAGGAAGATCCCCTGTAGGAGGAAATGGCAACTCACTCCAGTATTCTAGCCTGAAAATCTCGTGGGCAGAGGAACCTGGTGGGATACAGTCCACGGGTCCAGAAAGAGTTTGACACAGCTAAGCAACTGAGCACATTTATAATCTAGAAGCAGATGACTTTATGAAAGCAGAATAAATTTTCATCAAAATAAGAATTAATTATGCAGAACCAAATTAACTGGTAGTCCAAGGTAAAGAATCCACCTGCAATGCAGGAGACCTCGGTTCCATCCCTGGGTTGGGAAGCTTTCCTGGGGAAGGGTTAGGCTACCCACTCCAGTATTCTTGGGCTTTTCTGGTGGCTCAGCTGGTAAGGCATCTGTCTGCAATGCGGGAGACCTGGGTTTGATCCCCAGGTTGGGAGGATCCTCTGGAGGTGGACATGGCAACTCACTGTAGTATTCTTTCCAGTATTCAGTCCTCTCCACTGCCAGTATTCAAGCCCGACAGAGGAGCCTGGCAGGCTAATGTTCATGGGGTTGCAAAGAGTCAGACACGACTGAATAACTAAGCACAGCACACAGCAAATGAACCGATGAAGATGAATTGTGTTTGTTTGTCCTGGAATATTATTGGTAGGTATTATTCTGAATGTCCTATATTTTTATGGGAATCTGAGGAAGTCCTTTATATTTCTTTTTGATTTATCTTTAGTCATCAAAATACTAGTCTATACTTTTGTAACAGAAATAAAAATACCCTTTAAATGATGTGTTTTTTCTGACCAGAGAGAAGTTATCAGCAATACTTTTATTGGTTTCTTTACTTTCAATGGCAAAGTGATTATGGCCAAAAAGTCAATGGGAATCTTATTTTGCAATTGGGACTATAACTGGAGAATTCTGTCTGAGTATAAATCTAATTCAATTAAGTATGACAAACCTACCGTCAGTAATAACTTCAAGCTTAAACCGAATGCCTACATCATCCTTCTAGGAATCTATGGTCAGCCATTTTGTGATCAACAATAATCTTTAGAGATTATTTACTACAACTAAGGTTAAGAGAAATTATTCATGATTTGGGAATAAATCTAAAGGATGATTGCACAGCCTTTTAAAATGCTGAGCATTGTTTAACAGACCCATTCAAAGATTTTTAATTCCTTGGGGGTACATTTTTTATTTAAATTCCTTTATATGATTAATTAAGGTCACACTTTTATTAAGCTACACATTGCTTTGGAGAGTTCTAGCCTGTAGAGATGCAAACATTTCTGTCCACTAGGAAGATAAATGGACATGAGTTTGAGTAAACTCCAGGAGTTGGTAATGGACAGGGAGGACTGGCGTGCTGCAGTCCGTGAGGTCGCAGAGTCGGACATGTATGAGCGACCAAACTGAACTGAGGAAGATAAACGCAAACACTGGAGTTTCATTGCTTGGTAAAACATTAGTCAGTTATGTTTCTTTATACAGCAATCACTGTTCAACATTTTCTTCACACATTGATATATATATATATATATCATATTCCTAAGTTACTTCAGTCGTGTCTGACTCTGTGCGACCCCATAAACGGCAGCCCACCAGGCTCCTCCATCCATGGGATTTTCCAGACAAGAGTACTGGAGTGGGGTGCCATTGCCTTCTCTGATATATCATATATGTATGTATATATCATATATATTTGATATATATATTCAGTTTCTTGAATTCTCCCATGAACCAGCTTTATTGTTTTGCTACATCCCTTAATTAGCTGACATATTTATTCTATAACTTTATGAAAATTGTAGGTTTAACTTTTAAAACATACATATTTGACACTATTATCTTTATTTAGCTAATTCCCGTAAGACATCTAAGGGTCTTTTAATATAAGACTGTTCAATATCATGTTTTCTTTGTTAAGGTAAAGGAACATTCTCTTCTAGTATGTTTTTGTTTTCCTTTTATGTCTTTTCAATTTCCAATATGTCTGTTACTCTTAATTTTAACCTCAGTATACAGTGCTGTTTGTCATCTCTTCTCTCATCATGGTCATCTTTGCTTTTCAATCTGAATTTTTTGACTGGTGATAGAAGCAAGGTCTGATGCTGTAAAGAGCAATATTGCATAGGAACCTAGAATGTCAGGTCTATGAATCATGGAAGTGGTCAAACAGGAGATGGCAAGAGTGAACATCAACATTCTAGGAATCAGCAACTAAAATGGACTGGAATGGGTGAATTTAACTCAGATGACCATTATATCAACTATTGCGGGCAGGAATCCCTCAGAAGAAATGGAGTAGCCATCATGGTCAACAGAAGAGTCCAAAATGCAGTACTTGGATGCAATCTCAAAAATGACAGAATGATCTCTGTTCGTTTCCAAGGCAAACCATTCAATATCACAGTAATCGAAGTCTATGCCCCAACCAGTAACGCTGAAGAAGCTGAAGTTGAACTGTTCTATGGAGACCTACAAGACCTTTTAGAACTAACATCCCCAAAAATGTCCTTTTCATTATAGAAGACTGGAATACAAAAGCAGAAAGTCAAGAAACACCTGGAGTAACAGGCAAATTTGGACTTGGAATACGGAATGAAGCAGACAAAGACTAATAGAGTTTTGCCAAGATAATGCACTGGTCATAGCAAACACCCTCTTCCAACAACCCAAGAGAAGACTCTACACATGGACATCACCAGATGGTCAACACCAAAATCAGATTGACTATATTCTCTGCAGCAAAAGTTGGAGAAGCTCTATACAGTCAGCAAAAACAAGACCAGGAGCTGACTGTGGCTCAGATCATGAACTCTTTATTACCAAATTCAGACTGATATTGAAGAAAGCAGGGAAAACCTCTAGACCATTCAGGTATGACCTAAATCAAATCCCTTTTGATTATACAGTGGAAGTGAGAAATAGATTTAAGGGCCTAGATCTGATAGATAGAGTGCCTGATGAACTATGGAATGAGGTTTGTGACATTGTACAGGAGACAGGGATCAAGATCATCCCCATGGAAAAGAAATGCAAAAAGCAAAATGGCTGTCTGGGGAGGCCTTACAAAGAGCTGTGAAAAGAAGAGAAGTGAAAAGCCAAGAAGAAAAGGAAAGATATAAGCATCTGAATGCAGAGTTTCAAAGAATAGCAAGAAGAGATAAGAAAGCCTTCTTCAGTGATCAGTGCAAAGAAATAGAAAAAAACAACAGAATGGGAAATACTAGAGATCTCTTCAAGAAAATTAGAGATACCAAGGGAAAATTTCATGCAAAGATGGACTCAATAAAGAACAGAAATGGTATGGACCTAACAGAAGCAGAAGATACTAAGAAGAAATGGCAAGAATACACAGAAGAACTGTACAAAAAGGATCTTCATGACCTGAATAATCATGATGGTGTGATCACTCATCTAGAACCAGACATCTTGGAATTGGAAGTCAAGTGGGCCTCAGAAAGCATCACTACAAACAAAGCTAGTGGAAGTGATGGAATTCCAGTTGAGCTATTTCAAATCCTGAAAGATTATGCTGTGAAAGTGCTGCACTCAATATGCCAGAAAATGTGGAAAACAGTGGTGGCCACAAGACTGGAAAAAGTCACTTTTCATTCCAATCCCAAAGAAAGGCAATGCCAAAGGCTCAAACTACCACACAATTGGACTCATCTCACAGGCTAGTAAAGTAATGCTCAAAATTCTCCAAGTCAGGCTTCAGCAATACGTGAACCGTGAACTCCCTGATGTTCAAGCTGGTTTTAGAAAAGGCAGAGGAACCAGAGATCAAATTGCCAGCATCCGCTGGATCATGGAAAAAGCAAGAGTTCCATAAAAACATCTATTTCTGCTTTATTAACTATGTCAAAGCCTTTGACTGTGTGGATCACAATCAACTGTGAAAAATTCTGAAAGTGATGGGAATACCAGACCACCTAATCTGCCTCTTGAGAAATCTGTATGCAGGGCAGGAAGCAACAGTTAGAACTGGACATGGAACATCAGACTGGTTCCAAATAGGAAAAGGAGTATGTCAAGGCTGTATATTGTCACCCTGCTTATTAAACTTATATACAGAGTACATCATGTGAAACGCTGGATTGGAAGAAACACAAGCTGGAATCAAGATTGCTGGGAGAAATATCAATCCTCAGATATGCAGATGACACCACCCTATGGCAGAAAGTGAAGAGGAACTAAAAAGCCTCTTGATGAGAGTAAAACTGGGGAGTGAAAAAGTTGGCTTAAACCTCAACATTCAGAAAATGAAGATCATGGCATCTGGTCCCATCACTCCATGGGAAATAGATGGGGAAACAGTGAAAACAGGGTCAGACTTAATTTTTTGGGCTCCAAAATCACTGCAGATGGTGACTGCAGCCATGAAATTAAAAGGCACTTACTCCTTGGAAGAAAAGTTATGACCAACCTAGATAGCATATTCAAAAGCAGAGACATTACTTTGCTGACTAAGGTCCGTCTAGTCAAGGCTATGGTTTTTCCTGTGGTCATGTATGGATGTGATGGACTGTGAAGAAGGCTGAGCGCTGAAGAATTGATGCTTTTGAACTGTGGTGTTGAAGAAGCCTCTTGAGAGTCCCTTGGACTGCAAGGAGATCCAACCAGTCCATTCTGAAGGAGATCAACCCTGGGATTTCTTTGGAAGGAATGATGCTAAAGCTGAAACTCCAGTACTTTGGCCATCTCATGCGAAGAGTTGACTCATTGGAAAAGACTTTGATCCTGGGAGGGATATGGGGCAGGAGAAGAAGGGGATGACCGAGGATGAGATGGCTGGATGGCATCACTGACTCAATGGACGCGAGTCTGAGTGAACTCTGGGAGTTGGTGATGGACAAGGAGGCTTGGCGTGTTACGATTCATGGTGTAGCAAAGAGTCAGACATGATTGAGCGACTGAACTGAACTGAACTGATTTATATTTTTGTTTCTACAAAAATTTCAGTTTTAGGCAACATAGATTTTACTTTGCACAAGTTTCAATCCAAACTTCAATTCCACATTTTTTAAACCACATTTTCTGTTTCTTTCTCAATCTCAACTTTTAGCCCTTTCAACTCCTTATGGTTCCTTAACCATTTTTCATAGAAGCAATGTTTCTTTCTATTTTACTGAGATGAAGAATATAACTTATATGTTCTGTTTATTATAGAAAACATTTTTTCCCCTGAGATTGCCCTTTCCTCTCAAGTTTTGAGATGTTTCACACCTTTTCTTATGTCACAAAATGTTTTTAATTCTCTAGACTGACAATGTTTCTTTGTTTTCCCATCTATCAGTGAGAGGTTATCTCTTAAGACCCAATGTTTGCCAGTGTAAAGGAGGCATAGATTTCCTTTGACCTCTCTGTCTACTTGGATGCTTATAGCTGCTAGAATAAACCTAAGTTCTCTTCTTTAATTAATGTGTAAAGCCCCTAGTCAAATTTTAGTTTCTGACCATTAGTCATCATGTGCAGCTCTGATAGACTGCCTACAAGGCTTAATTTTTTTACTCTGGAAAATAATGTTTATCTCCAGGGCAGTACTTTCCAAATCTGACTGCTCATCAGAATCCCTTGAAAAAATTAAAAATATGTGGCTTCTCAAATCCCATGTCATGTTTCCTGGAATTTAACTTCCAGAGATAGGACTTGGAACTCATATTTCTTAAAGGCTTTCCATGTCATTGTAAAGCAGCTAGTGTATGGTCCACTACTTAAGAGTAGCTAAATATGTCTGAGACAATTTATAGCTCTGTTTTAACCTACAACTCCTGGTCCATGACTTAGCCCATGGTCTATTCTACTGTCTATGACCACATCAAATACTTTTCTTCTGCCACAAACTTTGCTGCACAGTAGAGTGGCAATCTATAAGTGAATGTAAGTGTTAACAGATTAAAGAGAGAAAGAGTAAGCTCCGTTTTTTTTAAAAACGATCTGTGGTCTAGGGGATAAGTTATCTGACTTTCATTTTTATGAAAGCTAGGTCAATAAGGGAGATTTGAACTACCACCATGCCTATTTCCTACCTGGCCAAACTGGGCTGTTTCAGAACATGGGTTTCCCTCAGTCAATTGTCTTTTGTCTCCATTTAATAGACCTTTTTCCTAGACGCTAGGATCTGTCTCTTTCCCCTAGACTGTGAACTTCCTGACAGCTTTAACTGTTTCTCTCTGATCCTTTATCACTATCATAATGCCTGATACCTAGCAAACATTCACAAATATGTTAATACCTAAATAAATGAATTTGGTGACTGGTTGTAACTTTGTCTACAATAGGCACTTTAATAGGAAATTGAGAAATTCACTCTATCAAGGTCTGTAAAATGATAGGTCATGTAAGTCTAGAAGTCCTGTATTTAAATAACTCCTCAAAAAATAGGGAACCTGACTTGAACTATGTACTTTAGTTAGAATGGAGTGAGGGGAAAAAAGCCCAGAAAAGTGTATTTTTATGTTTCATAGAGATTGAAAATGATCTTGCTTTAATGACATATTAAGTTTCAAATATTAACAGTGTTTTTTGTTAAAACATTTGACTTTACAATTTTTATATTTTATGCCATGTTGTAAAGATACAAAACTTTAACACCAAGTTGTCTCTAACCTCCAACACACTTTTTATGGAAACTTAAATTTAGATTAATACCATGGAGAGAGATTTCTTTCTTAGGCTCAGACAGGATAATTAGTTTTAGTCATAAAATAAAAGGAGAAAGAACAAAGATAGCTTTTGCCTTATGTTGGCCACGAGTTCCTCAAAACTGTTCTGCTAAAGTATATGCCACCCTTTCGGAATAATTTAAAGAATAAAAATTGTTCATTTGAACTTAAAGTTACTGTTTGTTTGGTTTTTAGCTAACCTCGTCTTACTTCACTTGCCTCTTTACAAATTAAGTTTCTAATAGAAATTTTCATGTCTTCAAAATCTGAGTAAAAATTTGGTATGTAGATGTTTATGGGTTTTGATGGTTATTGTATAGTCGCTAAATTGTGTTCAACTCTTTGCAACCCCATGGATGTTACCCTGCTAGGCTCCTCTATCCATGGGATTTCCCAGACAGGAATACTGGAGTGGGTTGCTAGTTTCTTCTTCAGGGGATCTTCCCAACCCAGGTATTGAACCTGGGCCTCTCGCACTGGCAAGCAGATTCTTTACTGCTGAGCCACAGGGAAGCCATGGGTTTTGGAGAGGCAGCCAAATTTGTTACCTAGTCATCTGCTAGATTATTTAATTTCCTTATTTTATTTCTAAAGAGTTCAGTAGAGTTGTATTTAGTTGTTCAAGCTGGTCTCAAGGAATCTAATATCAGAGTTCCATATGGGATAGATGTTTAAGGCGGGGAGGCAGCATACCCTTAGGCCAACATGGAGTTGCCACTATGATTTGTAAGACCTCTAGGGGGAAAGTGAGTCTCTTTCATTTATTCATTCAGTTCAAAAGTATTAATGAAGTGCTAAGGGTTTCCCTGGTGGCTCAGTTGATAAAGAATCTGCCTGCAATGCAGGAGACCTGGGTTTGATCCCTGGGTTGGGAAGATCCCCAGGAGAAGAGAATGGTTACCCACTTCAGTATTCTGGCCTGGAGAATTCCATGAACAGTATAGTCCATGGGGTCACAAAGAGTTGGACACGACTGAGAGACTTTGCTTAAGTACAGAGACTGGAACAGAGCTAGGGCAGAGCTAAAGCAAAGAATAAAAGAAAACAAGGTCTTTGTCCTCATGAAACTTCAGTTTTAGTGGGAGAGACAGATCCATAAATAGATACCTAGTAGAGATGCACTATTTTTCTCTGAAGAAAAAGAGTAGTTAAGGATATAGTATATGATGAAGCTGCTGTTCAGATGGTAATGAGGGATACTCTCTTTGAAGAGGAGACATTTAAACAGAGACTTGTATCATTGGGGTTGATTCAAGATCTAGACTCCTGCTTTCCTTAAGAAATTATTTATCAAGAAACTTGATCCACATTCTGGATCTTTCTTTCAGACTGTAAAATGCTGAGATCTACATTACTTTTCACAATTGGATATGTTACATGAAGTAGTCACCTTCTTACACAGTAGCAGAGATCAAATAATATTAATTATCAATCCAACTATTATTTGGATGGACAGGGAAGCCTGGCATGCTGCAGTCCATGGGGTCGCAAAAAGCTGGACACAACTGAGCAACTGTACTGAACTGAATTATTATTTTTGCTTCCACATGCAATTTTCCCACTAAATCTAACTGTACATTCTTTTGACTAGAAAATGGATTTTCATCAATCTTTTTAAGGACTACTGATAATTATGCTTGGACCTGAAGAGAAAATGCAGTGTGATATTTAGCAAGTACCGTGGTCACTGTGGTCTACTCTTTACTGTTGTTTTTGCCATTTGAAATACAGCTTTTCTCAAATGCAAAATTGGCATTATAGCTATCTTCCAAACATGTTGCCATTGTATGTTACTCCTCTTCCTCTTCCTCCATAATCTGAAATTCCTGCAGCTAGTTATAATTTTTCTATTAGTGACCTGTGTGTTTCATCCTTTCCAAAGGACAATTTGGCATGACTGGTAAAGATCCTAATCATTCTGTGTCAATAAGACATGGAGGATGCTTTATCTTTACTGGAATTATTTTTATTCATTATATTGCAATTTAAACTGTGACTCGCAGACTTCCCAGATGGATTTCTCCAACAGCACATGTTTAATCAAGACTACAACATGTATTACACTGAGAAGCTAAGATATTAGTCAAGGTCACTCAGTTAGTTGATAGTTGAGGCGTAACAAGAATCACCTTTTTCTGGCCACACTGAATGTTTGTCTTGTATCTTAAGATTTACACTTATTCAAAACTTCCAAGGCCAAAAATAGCCTCAGAAAGATAGTATGAGTTACTAGATGGCTAATTTTTGCTTTAACAGATTTGGTCAGGATCAACATAAATATCCCTGAATTCACCTTGGTGGTAGGTTTAGTCGCTAAGCCATTTGGCCTGCCAGGCTCCTCTGACCATGGAATTCTCCAGGCATGAATACTGGAATGGGTTGCCATTTCCTTCTCCAGGGGATCTTCCTGACCCAGGAACTGAACCCATTTTTCCTGCATTGTAGGCAAACTTTTTACTGACTGAGCTACCAGGGAAGCATAAAAGACACACATTTATCAATAACAGATGATAGAGAATTCAGACCTGCTGAAACTTTTTTAGGATGCACTTCTGAATGTGATGTAACTGGTACAACTTTGGAATGAAAGTATGAGGAGTAAAAACACATTCTTGATTTTCCACCTGACTTTAGATACTGATTTTCTCTTTAGTTATTAGAAAACCATAAACAGTCTCATAGAAACCTTGATGTTGGGGATGTAGGAATAAGAGATAACTATATGATTTCTGTATTTTAACATTATTGCTTTGATTCAAGTTTGATTGAGACAACTCCCTTTCCTCTGGTCAAACAATACAGAACTCTAAAAACACACCTCCCCTGATGCACACAGTGGTTCCCTTGTAGGGAACACTGGAGGTTCTGTTTCTGGGCCATGTCTCAGCTTACTGCCAAACTACCTATCAGGAAACCTGCCTCAACATCATAAAACAAGAATTATTTTTTTGTTCTGGGGATTTTTGGAGAAAAGAGATCTATTTTTGTTTTGCTTTTCTTATAAAAATGTAAATGCTCTGATAAGCATTTCCCCTGATGTATCAAAAGGCACTTCTATCCATTGATTTTTCAGAATGTCCTCACTGTCAGTTTTTCATGGTCCAGAGAGAGCAAGTGACTGGTCCAGTGTATCACAGTGAGTTAGAGGCAGAGTTAGCATTGAATCTCGAGTCTCCTTGACAATTATTTTTAGGTTCAGATTTCCCACAGTGTACTTTATTACTTCCATATACAACCTTTAAGTTTAGAAGCCTTTCTACAACATCTAGGTAACCACTTTTATTCCTTAAGAGTTTGAGAAGTTAGTGTTTTTTTTTCCTGAAATGTATACAGAAATGGCATGTAAAGTTCTTATATTTCTCTTGGAATAAGCCTCATTTGTGTATTTTAAATTTTCTTTGGAAAGCCACAAAATTCTCTAAATTTATGACGTGATCACAGTAATATTGGTTCTCTTTTCTTTGCCTCCTTGGGTAGTAACAATAGCTTTCTTAATTTAAAACTATTAAAAAAACTCACTTGTATATTGTCAGATATCTCCAAATGCTGTCATTCCCCTAAGATCATCTGCCATGTAGCTTTCTCATGTTGTCCTTTTGCAGACAAGCTGGCCACTGGTATGAGGTGTCTCAAAGTCTGATGCTTACTGATCTTAGCATGCCAACGTACATTCTTAGATAGGTAGTACCTTATCTAAGAGAAGAAAAGGATGAGAATCTTATAAGTTGTATTGCCAGACTCTTAAATACTCATTACTCTTGGGTAATTGAGGGAGAAACAGTGTCAGATCTCATGTGCTTGGATAGCGTGTCAACCAAGCAATTACCTGAAGTTTTGTTTCTCAGTAGAGTGCTATAATGTCATCTATGAACAGCCTGGGCATCCAGTCTTTATCTATTAAGGTGATGTTGCCATTAAGTTGCTCAGTCATGTCAGACTCTTTGTGAACCCATAAACTGCAACACTCCAGACTTCCCTGTCTTTCACTATCTCCCTGAGTTTGCTCAGACTCATGTCCACTGAATCAGTGATGCCATCCAATCATCTCATTCTCTGTTGCCCTCTTCTCCTTCTGCCTTCAGTCTTTCCCAGCATCAGGGTCTTTTCCAAAGGTGATAGATACTACCAATTGACATAGTAGAGTGCAAATTTTCCAATTTGTAGTTTGAGGTTTTATCTGATATATTAATTATAAATACCAACAGGCATAATCAAAATGATTTTAGGCAGTTAATTCAAGGAAGGGCATAGATTAGAGCATAGATTGGATTAGACCCACATTTTTTTAAAGCCATTTTTTTCATCACCACACTAAGGGCCTCCCCACCTTTTAAAGGATGACTTCATATTTGCTGCTTTTAGTTTTTAACCCACTCCGCCAATCTCTGATTTTTAAAATTATTATTTATAATTATTTTATTATTTATACCATTTATATAGATATTCCCTGGTAGCTCAGTAGGAAGAATCCACCTGCAATGCAGGAGACCCCGGCAATTCCTGGGCTAGGAGGATCTGCTGGAGAAGGGATAAGCTACCTGTTCCAGTATTCTTGGTCTTCCTTGATGGCTCAGCTGGTAAAGAATCTGCAGGCAATGTGGGAGATGGGTTTGATTCCTGGGTTGGGAAGATCCCCTTGAGAAGAGAAAGACTATCCAGTCCAGTATTCTAGTCTGCAGAATTCCATGGAGTATATGTCCATAGAGTCACAAAGAGTCGGGCATGACTGAGTGACTTTCACTTCATTTCATACCATTTGTATTAATACATCAAGGCTGTAGTTTGCTATTTCAATTTTCTTTTTCATGTTGTTTCCTATATTTATTATTCTTCCATATTTTGCTTGTTTATTTTTTGTTTGTTTTGTTTTGTTGCTTTGTTTTCCTGTGAGTTACTTGAACACTTTTTAGGACTCCATTTTGATTTGTTTGTGGTGCTTTTGAGAACATTACTTTGTACAGTTTACTTAATGGCTGATCTTTGTATTGCAATATACATAAGTGTTGTATTACAGTCTGTTAGCTTCAATATTATATCTAAGAAACTTCACTTTCATTTAGATCCTTCTTGAGTTTCAGATGGTATTGTGGACTGAATATTTCTGATGCCCCAATGCCAAGTTTATATGTGAACTCCTAGTCCCATGTGGCCGTCTTTCAAGGTAGAATCTATAAGGAAATAATTAAGGTTAGTTGTCTTTCAAGGCAGGGTCTATAAGGAAGTAATTAAGGTTGGTGGTCTTTCAAGATAGAGTCTATCAGGAAGTAATTACGGTTAAATGAGGTCAAAAGTATAGATCTCAGATCCAATAGGATGAAGAGGTATGAGAGATCTTTCCCTCTCTCATCTCCCACCCCCTCAGCAGTCAAGCACTAAGGAAAAGCTATGTGAGGACATAAGAAGGTGGAGGTCTACAAGCTAGGAAGACTTCCTTTATTTATCACTTCCTTTCTATTTGAAGCATTTCCTTTAGACATTCTTTCTTCCCTGGTGGCTCAGAGGTTAAAGCGTCTGCCTCCAATGCGGGAGACCCGGGTTCGATCCCTGGGTCGGGAAGATCCCCTGGAGAAGGAAATGGCAATCCACTCCAGTATTCTTGCCTGGAGAATCCCATGGGTGGAGAAGCCTAGTAGGTTACAGTCCATGGGGTCGCAAAGAGTCGGACAAGACTGAGTGACTTCACCTTCACCTTCACCTTCACCTTCACCTTCAAGTGCATTTATGTTAAATGACAAATTCTCATAGTTTTCTTTCATATGACAACATTTTTATTATTCCTTCTGTCCTGAAGAATAGGTTTCTAAGACATGGAATTTGCAGTTAACAGTTCTTATCTCTCAGCACTGGAAATATACTGTGCCACTGCTCCCTGTCCTGCATTGCTTCAGATGAGAAATCTGTAAATCAAACTGGCATTTCTCTATTGAGAAAGCCTTGGTTCCATTTGTTGATTTCAAGATATTGTCTTTGTTTTCAGTGTTTAGAATTGAATTCTGATGTGTCTTGACATGGATTTCTTTAAGTTTACCCTACTTGAAATTCTGCTAGCTTTTAAAATCTGTAGTTGCTCAGTTGTGCCCGACTCTTTGCAACCCCATGGACTGTAGCCCTTCAGTCTCCTCTGTCCATGGAACTCTCCAGGCAAGAATGCTGGAGTGGGTTGCCATTCCCTTCTCCAAGGGTTCTCCACAATCCAGGGATTGAGCCTAGGTCTCCTTCATTGCAAGCAGATTTGAGAAGTTATCAACCATTATTTCTTCAAATATAGGACTCTGATGATATGATAGATTGTTTGTTATTGACTAGTTTATTTAGATCTGAGTTAAAATTCTACTTAAGCCATTTAGGAGCTAAATTATCTGGGTAAAGCAGATTGATTGACTGATTTTTATAAAATGAAACATGAGACCAGTCTATATTTGACCTCTATTGCTTTAATCAGCAAACACAGCCCTCCTTCCCCACCCCCAATGAGACCTTATACACACAGCTATACATTATTTTCTTTGGAGAACTTCTTTTCCTCACTGTATTTGGTGACCTTGCCAATTATAATACCAATGCAACTTTTACCACACTCCACAAGGACTGAATTGTGTCCATCCTAAGAAATAAGCTGCATGAGGCATCAGCATTATCATGTTTGCCCATGCCTGGAACAATGCCTCATCCATGAGACTAATTATTATTTCTTGCATGTATAAATAAATAATGACTCAAGTCCCAATGATATTTCTTTCCCAGTGTAGTAAGGTGACAGAACCGTTAAAGATTTGTAGTCAGTGCTGGTGAGCAACTGGCTCTGTAATGAGGAGTAGGAATTTATTGCATTAGCAGTCTAATTGTTCTGCTTCTTTATTGCTTACTCTACATTTCTCCCTCTCCACTTGGCTACATCTATCTTACTCTGCATGTCTTTATCTAGACTATCTTGGTATTTTTTTCCTTAAGTCCCTAAACTTCTTTATTTCTCCATTCTCTCTCTTACGATCTCTTGCCACCTGATTATTTTTTTAAATGTTTCTCTTTTGATTCTTATTTCTCTATTTTCTTGTTCTTACTTTCTCCATTTTATTTATTTTTTTGCCCAGCTTCACTGGTACCTCCATTCACTTTATTTTTCTCATATAAAGCTATGTGGTGGGCACAGCTGGAGCCTGAGTCCTCTGCATAGAAATTCAGGTGTAATACTCCATTGTGTATATGTACCACAGCTTTCTTATCCATTCATCTGCTGATGGACATCTAGGTTGTTTCCATGTCCTGGCTATTATAAACAATGCTGCAATGAACATTGGGGTACATGTGTCTCTTTCAATTCTGGTTTCCTCAGTGTGTATGCCCAGCAGTGGGATTGCTGGGTCAAAAGGCAGTTCTATTTGCAATTTTTAAAGGAATCTCCACACTGTTTTCCATAATGGCTGTACTAGTTTGCATTCCCACCAGCAGTGTAAGAGGGTTCCTTTTTCTCCACATCCTCTCCAGCATTTATTGCTTGTAGACTTTCGGATTGCAGCCATTCTGACTGGTGTGAAATGGTACCTCATTGTGGTCTTGATTTGATTTCTCTGATAATGAGTGATGTTGAGCATCTTTTCATGTGTTTGTTAGCCATCCATATGTCTTCTTTGGAGAAATGCCTATTTAATTCTTTGGCCCATTTTTTTATTGGATCATTTATTTTTCTGGAGTTGAGCTGCATAAGTTGCCTGTATATTTTTGAGATTAGTTGTTTGTCAGTTGCTTCATTCGCTATTGTTTTCTCCCATTCAGAAGGCTGTCTTTTCACCTTGCTTTTCACCTTCCTTTGTTGTACAGAAGCTTTTAATTTTAATTAGATCCCATTTGTTTATTTTTGCTTTTATTTCCAGTATACTGGGAGGTGGATCATAGAGGATCCTGCTGTGATTTATGTCGGAGAGTGTTTTGCCTATGTTCTCCTCTAGGAGTTTTATAGTTTCTGGCCTTACGTTTAGATCGTTAATCCATTTTGAGTTTATTTTTGTGTGTGGTGTTAGAAAGTGATCTGGTTTCATTCTTTTACAAGTGGTTGACCAGTTTTCCCAGCACCACTTGTTAAAGAGATTGTCTTTACTCCATTGTATATTCTTGCCTCCTTGGTCAAAGATAAGGTGTCCATAGGTGTGTGGATTTATCTCTGGGCTTTCTACTTTGTTCTATTGATCTATATTTCTGTCTTTGTGCCAGTACCATACTGTCTTAATGACTGTGACTTTGTAGTAGAGCCTGAAGTCAGGCAAGTTGATTCCTCCAGTTCCATTCTTCTTTCTCAAGATTGCTTTTGCTATTTGAGGTTTTTTGTATTTCCATACAAATCTTGAGATAAGTTGAATCAGTTCTAATGAGATGGATGAAACTGAAGCCGATTATACAGAGTGAAGTAAGCCAGAAAGAAAAACACAAATACAGTATACTGACACATATATGTGGAATTTAGAAA
The DNA here is from genome assembly GCA_917880005.1 of Nanger dama. Taxonomy (NCBI): domain Eukaryota; kingdom Metazoa; phylum Chordata; class Mammalia; order Artiodactyla; family Bovidae; genus Nanger; species Nanger dama. The sequence continues at coordinate 26,557,325 of CAKJTW010000018.1, forward strand.
GATAATAATGATGACCCTGTATGTGAGACAACAAAAGAGACAGAGGTATAGAATGGACTTTTGGCCTCTGAGGGAGAGGGAGAGGGTGGGATGATTTGGGAGACTGGCATAGAAACATGTATACTATCATATAGGAAATGAAGCACCAGTCTATGTTCAATACAGGATACAGGAGGCTTGGGGCTGGTGCACGGATAATCCAGAGAGATGGTATGGGGTGGGAGGTGGGAGGGGGCTTCGGCATTGGGAGATCGTGTACACCTGTGGCTGATTCATGTCAGTGTATGGCAAAACCAATACAGTATTGTAACATAGAATAAAGTATTAAAAAGAAGAAAGAAAGAAAGAAATTCAGATGTGAGTCTTTACAAGATGGTCAGTGAATTCCTGGTACAGAGACTTGGTGAACACTGTCTCTTTGGGGTGAGATATATGTAGGTCTTGGAAATGAGATTAAAGGTGTCCTTGGCAAAGTTGCCCAGGGTGGCAGTGCAGCCCCTGGCACAAGTGTGTAGTTGTTGTTTAGTTGTTATGTCTGACTCTCTGCAACCTCATGAACTGTGGCCCACCAAGCTCTTCTGTCTGTGGAATTCTCCAAGCAGAAATATTGGAGTGGGTTTCCATTTTCTTCTCTAGGGGATCTTCCTCACCCAGGGATCAAACCCAAGTCTTCTGCTTGGCAGGTTGATTCTTTACCACTGTACCACCTGGGAAGCCCAGCAGAGGTGTAGCATAATGCCAGCCATCAGCAGCAGCTTTCTGGGCACAGATGATACCAGTGCTCCTGGCAGCAGGTATGAGGTGCACCAGTGCAGAACCACAGCAGCCAGTCACCTTCCAAGAAACAGTATCGGGCTTGCTGATCTTGTTAGTTACGCCAGTAGCCTCATTGCATGATGATGGACAGCTTGGTGAGAATGATGGCCCCATGGATAGCAGAGGCTGCCTCCCTGGAGCACTTGACACCCACACATGGTTGTGACCCCATTGGTGACAAATGCTGAGACCCTGTTCTGCTGGCCAGCACAGGTCTGCTTTTATAAAGGCATAATCTTCGAAACCTTGTCTCTGAGAGATGCCACCACAGAAAAGTCAATGATCACAGATTCCTTGATGGGCAGAAAGAAGACATAAACCTCCTCCAGGGATTTATCTTCTTGCCCTTGACCAGGCTACCCAGCTTGGTGACCGGGAGCCACTCCTTGTCCTCTGCTCTGGCCCCAGATTTTGCCAAAACCTCCGTGGAAGCCACTGTGGCCATCCATCCCAGGGGCACCCCTCAGCCTGTGGGGCCTTCAGGCACTCTTGCAGCACAGGTGTCATCCACCATTTGGTGCTTTTATGGAGAAGAAGCTTACCTGCTCCATTTTAATTTTTGCTTCTCATCTGTCTTGCCAAATCTTTATCTCTATTTTGTATCAGATCACAATAAGACTCTAACTTATATGTGTTTATTTAGCATTTACTAGTTATTCAGTATTTATTTGCTATATCCTAGAACAAAGATATATCTTCCTTTATCTAACTGAAATAAGTCATGTAATGTATTAAAATTAATATATGTAATTTAAAATATTATGTAATAACTAATAAAGTGTTATATATATCTAAGTTAAGTCAGTCAGTCAGTTCAGTCGCTCAGTCGTGTCCGACTCTCTGCAACCCCATGAATAGCAGCACGCCAGGCCTCCCTGTTCATTACCATCTCTCGGAGTTCACTCAGACTCACATCCATAAAGTCCGTGATGCCATCCAGCCATCTTATCCTTGGTTGTCCCCTTCTCCTCCTGCCCCAATCCCTCCCAGTATCAGAGTCTTTTCCAATAAGTCAACTCTTCACATGAGGTGGCCAAAGTATTGGAGCTTGCTTCCTTCCAAAGAAATCCCAGGGTTGATCTCCTTCAGAATGGGATGGTTGGATCTCCTTGCAGTCCAAGGGACTCTCAAGAGTCTCCTCCAACACCACAGTTCAAAAGCATGAATTCTTCGGCACTCAGCCTTCTTTACAGTCCAATTCTCACATCCATACATGACCACAGGAAAAACCATAGCCTTGACTAGACGGACCTTAGTCAGCAAAGTAATGTCTCTGCTTTTGAATATGCTATCTAGGTTGGTCATAACTTTTCTTCCAAGGAGTAAGCGTCTTCTAATTTCATGGCTGCAGTCACCATCTGCAGTGATTTTGGAGCCCCCAAAATAAAGTCTGACACTGTTTCCACTGTTTCCTCATCTATTTCCCATGAAGTGATGGGACCGGATGCCATGATTTTCATTTTCTGAATGTTGAGCTTTAAGCCAACTTTTTCACTCTCCTCTTTTTACTTTCATCAATAGGCTTTTTAGGTCCTCTTCACTTTCTGCCATAAGGGTGGTGTCATCTGCATATCTGAGGTGATGGATATTTCTCCTGGCAACCTTGATTCAAGCTTGTGTACTAGAATTAAATATATTTATAAAGGGAAGACAGTAAGACTTTTTATTCATCTCCAGCTCTTGATTAATTTTGCTTTTCTTATTGATTAAGGGCTGCTCATAGGAAAGAAATTGTGATCCCTCTCTTAAAAATGCATCTATGACATCTTTTATTTAACCAGTGTTAAACTCCCAAACAGCAACTGTGATAAGCAGGTCTGATGAAAGCCGTGTTGATTAATTTCCATAAGCAAGAGCATCTGGTTTTAGGAAAGTGAACAGGAAACTCTCAGCATTTGCTCAGCGTCTAGGGTATTCATTGGCTGGTAAATAGTGACTGTGCATATTAGCAGTCAGAACTATCCAAAAGGCAGAGCACACCATGGCCAGTGATCTGGCTGTGTTGTCAAACTTATTTTTTGGCTAGAGAATGATTCTGTATTCATCCCACTTTCCAGACCTCAATTCTGCCCTTCTTTGTTCTGCTCTGCTACAGAACCACCCCCAGGTAGAAAAGAGAGAGGGAAGTAAGAGTGCTTGTGTTTCTGTCTATGGGATGGCCGGCAACATGGCTTCACTCAGACTTTCCAGGCATCAACTCTGTAGCTCCAGCTGATCCCTTTGGCCACATGGTCCTCCCCAAACCTCTCTGCTCCTCTGCTAACCTACCCCAAGTGGTGCTTAGCACTCTGTTTTCCATCACAGCCTTAGCAGAAGAATGTTTTTTCTTATGGTGAATCAACACAATAATCTCTCCCAGTGGAGGATTTTCAACCTTGAACCTTGGGAATGAACATTGGAAATAAATCTGTTCCCTGGGGTCCTGAGATGCTCAGCGCTCTTAATTTCTGATCACACCTCCTCCCCCATGTCCTTGATAATATGGCCCACAAACATTTCATTGGAGAGCTTGGTGAAGTATTTTTCTCCTCCTTAGATTACCCTATAAATATTGAAATTGGACAAGATCTTTCAAAGTACTTAAGTGACATTTTGTTGATGTACACATGGGGTGAATAAATTTACATCTATTAGATAATTATTTATCAAGCTAATTGGCTCCAAATCATCAACTTCTTTTTTTTTTTTAGATAAAACCTACTGCTTGCACAGAGGAGATTTTTTTTTCCCAAAACTTGAGTTCTCCTGGGACTGCTTGCAAAACTGGATTCACAGACTGCAAAAGCGCTTTGTGTGCTTTTGCAGCGAGGAAGGCGAAACTGAGATCTCTAGCATTAAATAATAATTTTATGCTGCAAAACTTGTGTGTGAAGTACTGACATTCTATTCCCATGATTACTCAATTAATGAAGCCAATTAGTGCACATTGTGCTTTGTAGTCACATCAGCAGGAACTAAATGAGCCTTTTGGGATGTTTATGGATTTAGTTGATTTCAGGAAAAAGAGTTGACTGATCAGAGCAGCTGTTGGTGGGAAACAGTTTGCACCCAAATAGGAATCAACCATAAGATTGAACAGATGCTGTTCTGTCTTCTTAGTGCCTGGATCATGGTGTGATGTTATCAATTAGTTTCCTACCAGGAAAGCCTTAAATATAGTCAATGGAAACTGTCAGGGGCCTGCCGCATCATTCTACATCAGCAGGGCAGTGTTTATTCTCTACAAGGCTTACCGTCATTGGCTTCTCAGCTATCTCACTAATCAGTTAAAAAACAAACTACAAAATAACCAGTAATTTAAAAAACTGACTTGGAAATTAGTTTAGAGAATAACTTGAAATCCCTTTAAATACATCTTGTAGTTATTTCAGTTAGTTGTGGTATTGAGATGTGATGATTAGTTTTATGTGTCAATATGACTGAGCTAAGGGATACCCAGGTGGCTGGTAAATATTTTTTTCTGGATGTGTATTTGAGGCTATTTCTGGAAGAGATTAGCAGTTGGATCAATAGACTGAGTAAAGCAGATGACCTTCACTAATACAGGTGGGCACTCTCCACATTACTGAGGACCTGAATAGAACAAAAAGTGAAGGAAGAACACATTTGTTCTCTTTGCTTGGAACATCTATCTTCTGCCCCCAGCCATCAGCACTTCTGAATCTTAAGCCTTTGAATTTGGCCAGAATTATACCATGAACTCTCCTGAGTCTCCAGCTTGTCAGCCCACTCTCTGTGGATGACAGACCATAGGACTTCTCAGCCTTCATAATTTTGTGAGTCAATTTCTATAATTTATCTTCTTTCTATCTCCTATTTCTCTGGAGGACTCTGATTTATATTACACATGGAAAATCAAAGAAAAGGGTGGAGAACCAGAACTCTTATTTCCAGAGGATAGACTTCACAGTTGCAGTCTTTCTGGAAGAAATCTGTTCTGTGTCTCTCTCCACATTATAATGCAAGAGATCTGCAACACTTATCAGGCAAAAGTGGGTCAATCAGTATGTCCCCACATAGGCTGTGTGACCTTGGGTAAGTTACCGTAAGAATGAAGAATAATATATTTTCATTCTTCTTTCCATAATGTGAATAAATATACATATATACATATGTATATATTTATGCATGGATGTATGGATATATATATGTATATATATATCTATACTTGCTTCACAGGGTTAGATAAAAATAGCATTTGTTGTAATGCACATTCTTTATGTTCTAAGGTATCAGATTCTATAGACAATTAATCAATTTATTGATTTGCAAGGAGATGAGGGAAACAAAAAAGGACTTTAATTGAATAAGTTGGTTGTAAAGATGTCTTCTGAAAATGTGAAAAGGAAAACCGTATGTTCTTGGTTTGAGCTTATATCATAGTATATGCAAAAGAAATATTTACTATCCTTTTGTTTTCACATTAAAAGGCAGATACCAGAGAGCAACACATCAAGCATTCAAGGAGACTGAAATTTCTTGGTATCTGTTTATAAGATACTTTTTTTTCTAATCTGTACATATAAAATCCAATGTACAATAATCAAAGAATCTTAGTTTGAGATGTGAGATTATCTCAAGTGGCTTTTATTTCTTGAATTAGGCTCACAAATAAAAGTTGGTTTCTGTTTTATAATTCACACTTAATTAGTCCATTTTTTTGTGGAGTCAAGAAAGAAGGTATTGCAAAGATTCCATTATTTAACTACTGAAAGAACATTTCTAGCACAATAAATAAATCACAAACCCAAGACATTTTACTATGCATAATTATCATGAAGCCTATTTTTATTTTCACCCAAATGAGGCATGAAGTTTTGTATGTGCTTGTGTTGCTTTTAATTTTAGCAGAAGATGGGGCAGTAGAGAGAGCTTTGAGGGAAAAGTGGTTCTCTTTTGTAAAATTATTTTTACGTAGTTGTGCTCATTTATTTCATGTGTACTCACTGATTGTAACCTAAGAAATTGCCAGATCAGAGCTGGAAGAGACAGGATTTGGAAATACTGGAGACAGAAATATTGGACTTTTGAAGATAGAGAGGGGGAAATTATATCTATATCTATATCTATATGATATTATATACTATTTATAAGTGAATAGTATATGTTATGTTTATATATACTTACACATCTACTGAAAGAAAAAAGAGATATAGATGATTCATTGCAGTTCAGTTGCTAAGTCATATCTGACTCTTTGCCACCCCATGAACTGCAGCACACCAGGCTTCCCTGTCTTTCACTATCTCCCGGAGTTTGCTCAAACTCATGTCCACTGAGTTGGTGATACTATCTAATCATCTCATCCTCTGCTGCCCTCCTCTTGCCCTCAGTCTTTGCCAGCATCAGGATCTTTTCCAATGAGTTGGCTCTTTGTATCAGGTGGCCAAAATATTGGAGCTTCAGCTCCAGTGTCAGTCCTCCCAGTGAATATTCAAGGTTGATTTCCTTAAGACTGACTGGCTTGGTCTCCTTGAAGTCCAAGAGACTCTCAAGAGTCTTCTCCAGTACAATTGAAAGCATCAATTCTTTGGCACTCAGCCTTCTTTATGGTCCAACTCTCACATCTGTATGTGACTACTGGAAAAACCATAACTTTGACTATATGGACCATTGTTGGCAAAGTGATGTCTCTGCTTTTTAATACACTGTCAACTGATAGACAATAAAAAATATTCTCTCTGGGAAATCTAAAATTTTGACCCTTAAGGAGGTTGTTCTTACACACTTCTCCCCTCCACTTCCAGTGTTTCTGTGAATCATAGCTCAGGAATCTTTGACATTCCGCTGAATCTGAGCAACATGGAACCACCTGCTTCATGCACATACATCCCTAACAGGGCTGGTGCTGCTTTTGAGCCCCTCTTTTGTAATCAAACTTTTATGTCTTCAGTTTCAGAGTTCATGGCAATTTAAAGTATCTCTTCTTTCAAAATCAGTCAAGAACCCTCAGCAAAACTTTTTAAAGCAAAATTTTAATGTTCTTTCTCATCAGTGTGTGTTTATGTTCAGTTGCTGAGTCATGTTAGACTTTGTGACCCCATGGACTGCACCCCAGCAGGCTCCTATGTCCATGAAATTTTCCAGACAAGAATACTGGAGTGGGTTGCCACTTTCTCCTCCAGGGGATCTTTCTGTCCCAGGGATCAAACCTGTATCTCCCAAGTCTCCTGCATTGGCAGGTGGATTCTCCACCACTGAGCCACCTGGGAAGCCCTTTCTCATCAACAAATAAGTGTAAATGCTAAAACCTGCCATTTTATTGAACAGTTGCTATGTTCTAGGCAGTCACCTTATTTAACTACCTAATTTAACTCTTACTGGAGTCTTATGAGACACAGATATTGCTATAAAAATATCACTTGATCCCATCAGATTAATTGAATCATGTCACAGCCAAGGTGGTAAGTCAATGAACATTACTTTTGCTCAGTGAAGACTGAGGGAGCTGATAGAAAGATCCTTAAGGATGGTTTAATTCACTGTTCATATTACAGAGCAGGGAAAATGAGTCACATAGGACTTCTGACTTCCATCGTCATCTTTTCTGTGGAACCAGGCTGCTTCATAGAACAGAATGGCAACAGGCTGACTGAGGTGTGGCTGGGTGTAGGTCCCCAAACTGCTAATTATGTACCAATGTTAGTGAAGTTCCCTGGAATCTGGATCAAGAATTGGAGAATGGATTTGGGAAGCCTCTCATATCCTTTCTGGATTAAAATGTCTTGTCATTCAGGCCCCTTCACTCCCTTTGGCCCTTCTGTCAGAGAGATACTCAATGATGCTACTTAGAGTAAGATATGATTAGATCAACTACAGGATAAGAAATAGGACAGCTGCAAAAGCACGTGAAAGAAAAGACCTAGAAAGTGGAAGCATTTTAGGAGACTAGGGACACGTTTTTCTCTTCTTTGCTTGCTGTCCCTCTAAAATGACTATAATAGAGAGCAGTTATACTTTCTGAGAGAGCTTTGCTAAAGTAAGATCTTTTTTTCCCATAGATAAATAATTTTGTCAAGCAGAATTTTTTTTTTTTTTTTTGCAGGAGGGTAATTGATTTCCTTAGGGGGAAATGTTGCTTTAATATACCATTTGGAACATGGAAGTCCTTGGATCTATTTAACAATTACTATAAATGTTTACAAAAGACAGGTGTTCAGAAGGATCACTTATTAATTTTTACCACATTCCATTGAGTGCAGAAATTTACATATTGTATTTCCTATTTCTTATTTCCTATTTCAATATTCTAACATTCTCTTTGATTCTCTTAAAATGTGTAGTCTGTGTCAGGATAAATGATCTAAGGACTTCTAATCGAACAACAAACAATGCCAAATATCTACCTTCATGGAGATCCAAATACTTTGTCTTAAAGGGTCTTGATTCTTCAGTTGCTGGACTCAAAAATGGAGGCTTTTCTCAGGAGGACTTGCACATAAAACTCTAGAGGATGTTGGTGGGGTGGCAGCCATCTCTGACTGTTCCCATAGGGGTGGTCAGCCTCAAAGCTATAGCATGAAGCTCTTAAAGGATAAAATTATTTATGACACTAGTTAAAACAGTAAAGCAGGCTTTACTCAAGACTATTGAACAGAAATAGGGACTACTGTGATGGGGTTGTGCAGTCTGGGAGAGATTAGGCTAGCCTCTGAAGAGATCAAGGAAAAATGGACATTTATAACCAAGGAAAGATGGGAACCCATGGATAGAAAACTACAAGAAACGTCATGGGTAAGGGAATAAATCTGGCTCAACTAACTTAATAGGATTCTTGCTGAAGGTAGGACAGAGTTATCAGATACTGAGTGGGGATTCCCGTTAAATCAATTTGACAGGATTCTGGCTAATATTGAGTAATACAAAGAAGGGCATGGAAAAAAAAGTTGAAGTCTAGTTGGGAAAATGATTCAGAGAAGTCTGATTTAAATGTGGGCAAAAATAAACTCTGTTAGGGACATGCCAAGAATATTGCAATCAGAAACTCTGATTTAAAGGGGGTGTTTCAGATAATCAGGCAATGGTCTTAGAAGCTGAGATGTCAATCCTCCCTCTGTGGGCTGGTCTTGCCCCAACATGTCAGTTTTTTTTAAAGAAGCTCTTCGGTTTATTTGAAGGGATGTCATATAGCAGAAGGGATATGCCAGTCCTAGGATGCTCCAAAGAGCAAGAACATATGGAAGTGACAAGGTAAGAACTTGTATACATGTAAATAATAGGTTATCAGTGATAGTGTGGGGAAGAAGCATGTTGGTGCTCATGGGGTGTGCTGAGTCCCTCATGATTGGGGTTTCCCAGCAAACACCAGCAGACACAGTTTCCAGCAGACTGTGTTTCTAGCAGACACACAAACATGCCAGGTTTAAGTTGAAGCTCTCTGTCAAGTTCACTGACTAACTGGCTGCTTATAATCCCTTTCTCCTGTTCAGAGATCCCATGGAGGCAGGTATGCCCTAGGGAGTTCTAGAAGTGAGTGATGTGAAAGTCACTCAGTCATATCCGACTCTTTGCCACCCCATGGACTATACAGTCCATGGAATTCTCCAGGCCAGAATACTGGAGTGGGCAGCTTTCTCTTTGCTAGGGGATCTTCCCAACCCATAAATTGAATCGAGGTTTCCTGCATTTCAGGCAGATTCTTTACCAACTCTATTCCTGTAGTTCATGAAGTATAACGTATTGGGTCTCAGGGTTTTCCTCACTGGTTCCCCTAATGAAACTTGAATCTTTTCTATGAGGGTGATGAGTTCAACTTTGAGGATCATCACATAGTGCTCCTGATGGCCAGGAATCCCTCATCTTGGTTCCTCTTGGATCTGGGGGAAGAAAATATGCTATTTATGTGTTTTCATAATTGAGAGAGAGAGAAAGAGAGGCAGAAAGAGGAGGGAGAGACCTTTAATGCATACACTGACCCTTCCGGTCTTGATCCTTTGCCTTGTTAGACTGTGTTCCTAGGACCCTTCCTCCCTGTGGCCTCTCCCCATCTGGCCCCTTTCCTCTCAATTCACAGTTCTTGCCCAACTTGACTCCCTTTTAACCAACTGACCTTACGGGTGTATTTAATTTTGCAGCTGGACACATACTGAATAACTCTTGTCAATACTTACTGACTGTCTATTCAACATTTTCTCCTTTTGTACATTACATTATTTACATTCTCAAATCCTTTGTATGACTTATAAGGAATCACAAGTGTCATGGCAGAGAAGAAATAGCTCAGGTGCCATATCTTTCTGGATTTTTTTTTTTCACTTGGAGCTGGTAGATTTGTGAGAACAAATATGAGTTTAACAAATAAACAAATAGGCAATTGCTCGTAAAACAGGCAGCAGATGGGCTTTGCAAAGCATTCATTTTATTTGCAGTCCTATGGAACACGTGGTGCTTTCATGGGTACTGATTCTCACCAGGAAGTAAGGATCTCACCACTGTGAAGCTGTACATCATTCTTAGTAGGACATCATTGCTGTCACAGCCTTGCCAATGATGGAAGGACAGTAATCACCAGGTATAGAAAAGCCACTGATGTGTAAGCACTTATACAAGAGTCCATTACCATAAAGGGAACTAGAGGAAATAGGCTGGAGAGATGCAGGCAGATTTTTCAGTTTGGCTCCTGGAGTTCATATTTCTTCCAGTTAACTGTAAATAATCTCGCCACCGAGGATCTCATTTAAGTCATGCTATTTTTTTTTCTTTTAGGAAAGATATATTATTACAATTAACATACCCTCGTAGAAACCTAGATGAGTACACTTAAAATCGGTCACTTATTCTGACCTCCTTGATTTAATGCCATTTCGCCTTAAAAAAAAAAAAATGAATGTGCACAGTAATTTGCTTCTTCCTCTCACCATCTGTTACCAGAAGCTCATACACAAAATATAGCTATAAACCATAGTCACTAAAACTTTACTCTTCTTGTCATGTTAGATGTTTTCATTAGGGTGTGTATATGTTCGTGTTTATAAATTCACATTATCTTTACTTTCTGTGTGTCTTTCCTCTAGATAAGGAATAAGGAATAATGACCTTTGCAGACTTTACTTACAAGGGCAAACCTTAGAGCACAATGCCTTTGAACTTCTAAGACAGCTAAGAATTTCTAACCATAACCAGCCCTTTTAAGCAACTTCTTTCTGGATAAAAGTGGATTCATTTACCTGACTTTGCTATCCTCTTTTTGGAACTGATGCTTTTGAACTATGGTGTTGGAGAAGACTCTTGAGAGTCCCTTGGACAGCAAGGAGATCCAACCAGTCTATCCTAAAGGAAATCAGTCCTGAATATTCATTGGAAGGACTGATGCTGAAGCTGAAACTCCAATATTTTGGCCACCTGATGCAAAAGACTGACTTATTTGAAAAGACTCTGATGCTCAGAAAGATTGAAGGCGGGAGGAGAAGGAATGATGAAGGATGAGATGGTTGGATGGCATCACCAACTCAATGGACATGAGTTTGGGTAAATTCTGGGAGTTGGGATGAACAGGGAAGCCTGGTGTGCTGCAGTCCATGGGGTCTCAAAGAGTCGGACAAGACTGAGCAACTGAACTGAACTGAATTGAATCATTACAGGACAGTCTTTGAATACAGTCCAAGTTAGTGCATCTGGATCTGCTTAGGGACTAAACAGAGGAGCTCTCAGGCATCAGCTGATTTACCTCGTTAGCACATAAATGTCTTTGCTATCAGTCTCTCCATAATGCTTTTGACCATGTGTTTGTAATACACTGTTATTGTTTAGTCACTCAGTCATGTCTGACTCTCTATGACCCTATGGAATATAGCCTGCCAGGCTTCTCAGTCCATGAGATTTTTCCAGACAAGGATTCTGAAGTGGGTTGCCATTTCCTTCTCCAGGGTATCTTCCCAATCCAGGATCAAACCCGTGTCTCCTGCATTGGCAGGTGGATTCCTTATCACTGAGGCATTGCAATATGTAGTATAATACAAAGGCAAACTAAATGAACAAAACACGAAAAAAAAGTTTCCACAACTATTCTCTCAAGGGAAAAGAACAAAAACAAAAACAGTTCATCTCTCTGACTACAGTATCACCTAGATGGAACATCAAAGAAATAAACTTTGTAAACTTATCATAATGTCCTGAACTGAAAGCAGCAACTTAAGAATCAAAGTAGGAGAGTTAATTCATCCATGTTCCAAAATGATTTGTATGGTGGTAATCAATTACCTTTTGTCTCTCTTTTGAGTTTGTTATCAGCAAGAGTTCTGTGTGTTGGATTTAGAGAACTATATAATTCAGCATGGATAATAATTTTATTCTACTTGCTGAAGAGGAGTGATAAGTCCCTCAATATGCCACGGAGCTATTTGCTCACTTTCTTTCTAAATTCTGCATGGCAAAATGAATTTTTTGCTCACACCTGTAACATTCCACTGTCACCTTGGCTGTGCTGTGCTGTTAAAAAATTAAATTGCTCTGGTGAATAGCCAATTGTGACCTTTCTTTTCATGGAAGATGTATTCTATTCCCAATTTTGCTTGGGCTGTAGCGGCTTCAATGCAAGTGAATGCATGTCTTCTAAAATGTCACTAATAAACTCCCTGTCATTTGATGTTACAGTAAGATATCACATAAGAAATCACATTTATATTTCAACAAAAATCATCAAATAAAAACTGAGATCAAATGAACCAATTTATTTTATTCCCACATTAAAGTAAAGTGTGTGTGTGTGTGTGTGTGTGTGTGTGTGTGGTGATTTATTGATGCGAATTAAACTGTGGCATCTCGAGTCATTTATTTTCACATTGAAAAGAGGCTATTACACTAATCTTTGTTTTTCCACATACAGACAAGACTAAGAAAGGTAAATTTTGGGCCAAAAAAATTAGACCTCATAGTGTAAATAAATAAGTCCTATACTGGAGTAAGGAAATCTAGGTTTTAACACCATCCTGGCCTTTTGCTACCTGTATGACCTTGAGAAAATCACCCTCTCTGAGCCCTTATTACTTGTCCATAACTTAGAGATGTCAATTCCTATTCTATTGCCTTGGTTTTTCATGTGAGGCAATATTCTTAGAATCTGTGAACTGCTACTCAAATATGAGGTGAATTTATTTTAAATTTGAACTAGATTATTGACCAAAGGCTAAGCCAATAATGAGGCAGATATTTTGCTGACTTTGAGGTTGGTTGCTGGTAGCAAATAAAAATAAGGGCTCTTAACCACTGTCTTTGAAATGTTGAGCATTTTTCCTGGGACTTCACAAATACTTCATTTCTCACCAAGTCTCTGCAGGAAATTTCCACTATGCAGTTAACAGATATGCGGATAGTCAATGAAGGCTCAGAGATGATACCTTGCTCAGGCCGTAGAGTTGGTTCCTAGCAGAGTCAGAATTAATTCCTGGCTAGGACAGCACTCTTGTTAATGTGTCAAGCTTTTGACAAAGTCCTTAACAACAGAATGTTGTTAAAATACTAAAAATTGCTTGATCCTACAGAGATCCACTAATAGGCCACCATCTTGAGGGTAAAGAAAGGTGTCTTTTTAAATTTTTTTTAAAGAATGGCTGTTGGCAGCTGTTAGAAATGATGGTTTTCCTTCATGTTTTCTTAACTTTTATTTGAGCTTTGTTTCTTAAGAGCCAATATCACCTACACTCTTCTCTCTTGGGCCCCTGTCTCCATTTGCTTTTTAATTTTAGAGAAATTGATCCCATTACATATTTAAAGGAGAAGTTCATATTTCCATGATAACCAATTATTTTGCATAAAATTGTCTAAATAGACATTTCTTAGCAATTCATCCCCATAAGCAATGATAGAAGTGGACTGCACAAAAGGCAAACTTGCTGTCAGCATAACGTGCACATGCTTGCTAAGTCACTTCAGGGGTGTCTGACTCTTTGCCACCCCATGGATTGTAGCCAGCCAGTACCTTTCTCCATGGATTCTCCAGGCAAGAATACTGGAGTGGGTTGGCATTCCTGTCTCAGGGGGTCTTCCTGACCTAGGAATTGAATTCACATGTCTTAAAAGTCTCCTGGTTTGGCAGGCAGGTTCTTTACCATTAGCGCCACCTGGGCAGCCCATAGCATAATGTATAGTGGGCATGATTTCTAACATATCATTGGAATTCTTATGCCACTTGAGCAACATCTAGGCAAATTACTTTTGTTTGCTTGTTTGTTTGTCTTAGGTTGGGAGAAAGAGACCCAAAGAGAGAAAGTGACCTTCCTATGGTCACATTACACAGGCTTTTAGAAACTTTCCAGAGGTACCAAGACTTTTAATACAAATTATCTTTTGCACTGTCTCATGCTTTTATTTCCTTTGCTTTAACAGAATCTTCCAGCATAAAGCAACTGCTCTACTTAGTACATAGTGAATAATAAGTTGATTTCCATCCCTACCTACAATTGTTTATGAACTGGGGGTACTATACTAACACTTCTCTCAACACATACACATTGTCAACTTCTAGAGGACCACCAAAGTCTCCTCCATGGACTTCCTGTGCTCATGATAAAGATTTCATTTATTTAAGTTGATTTAGCTCCTTCGCACCTATCCACTGTAGTTTAAGGCTAATTGATACTGCCTTTGAAAAGTGTGCTTCTATAGAAAATAGAATTTGAACCACCCAAAACATTTAAAAATGTTCAGATGTATTCAACACTGTACTTTCTGCAAAATATTATGTCTTTCATATCAATCTTCTTTAAGTTTTTCTTCAATTTTTTGTTCTTCAGTCATTAAGTCAGTGTCTGACTCTTTGAAACACCATGGACTGCACACTCTAGGCAATTCTGTTCTTCAGTATCTCCTGCAGTCTGCCCAAATACATGTCCAGTGAGTCAGTGATGCTATCTAACCATCCCATCTTCTGCTTCCCACTTCTTTTTTGCCTTCAATCATTCCCAGAATCAGAGTCTTTTCCAAAGAGTTGGCTCTTACATCATGTGGCCAAAGTATTGGAACTTCAGCTTCAACATCAGTCTTTCCAATGAATATTCAGAGTTGATTTCTTTGAGAATTGACTGGTTTGATCTTGGAGTCCAAGGGACTCTCAAGAGTCTTCTCTGACACCACAGTTTGAAAGCATCAGTTCTTTGGTGCTGAGCTTTCTTTATGATCCAACTCTCCCATCTGTAAATGACTACTGGAAAAACCATAGCTTTGACTAGATGGAACTTTGTTGGTAAAATGATGTCTCTGCTTTGTTACATGCTATCTTGATTTATCATAGCTTTAAAAGTCATTGTGTATAGATTGGGAATGACATATAGGGACATAATTTCTGTGTATAATTTAATAAATTATTCACACATGGAATTCAAAATTAAAATGCATGTAATATTGCTTTGGTTTCTTATCTGCCTTATCAGAATGACTGTCCTCTGATAGATACACAGTCTTTTAAAGCTGTTGTATTGGAAATAAGAATAGGTCTCTGTGACACACATGGAAATTTTGCAATTAGATGTAATCAACTCATAAATCTGAGCAGAGTGTCATTCTGGAAAGAGAAAGAAGAAAAACAAATTAATATTAGGATCCTGGTCTTTCTAAGATATAATTTATTGTTCAAATGTAACAGTTTCCATTAAAATGGAATTATTATAATTTGCCCTTTGTTTCTATTATTGCTTCTCTTTTCTTAAGTGACTCATTATAATTCTTCATCAGCTCTATTTGTCTTTTCATGAATAAAATAGTAAGACGTTTGAAATATGTTACTATATTAAGATATTTTCTTTTCCATTCTATTTACTCTTTGAAATTTGGATATATATGCATATATGCAAATGCTTATATATATATTTATATATATGTATACCCATATGCTTATTGGAGCTGATCTACTTATCTGTTAATATATTTATCTTTCTATCCTTCAGTGTGCTAAAAGTAAAAAGCCTTCTTGGTCAATACAGAGAGATTCTGTGACAAATATGCAAGAAAGAAAAAAACATATTCAGCCCAGTTAATAACTAGAATCTCATTCAGCCCTGACACTGAACATCTGGAAAGGCACAGGGGAGACACATGGGAAAATTTGAAAATACTTTGAAATATCTAAAAGAAACAAAATCATGTTATATGAGCAAATGCAGTCAAACACAGGGAAGAGAAAAAAAATATGCAGGTCCTGGTTTTCTGCAATAGAATTTTTTGTTTAATTATGCATTTTTTCATTTTTAAAGTGAAATCATTATAATAGTGTATTTGTTGTAACAGTTTCTGTTAATGGCATGTTTTAGACTAAAGACTCTTTTGGGGAACTCAGATAGCAATATTTGATGATATTAGTATCCAATCCTACACATGTTAGAATCAAAAGGCACAGAGAGGACATGCATGCACTCTCCCTCTTTACATGGGAATTCTAGCATTCCTGTCCTGTGGTGTATGTGTGATGATGGATAGGCTTCCCCTTGTCTATTCTGACAATGCTTTCTCTGGAAATTAGTTCATTCATCCAACTAACACTGAGTACCTACTATAAGCCAGGAATGTTTACACACTGGAACACATTAGAAGGAAAAAGTAAGACACTGCCTCTTTGCTAGAGATGATTACAGTCTAGTGAAGGAGAGAGAAATGTGAATAGCTTATTAGCATACCAAGCAACAAATGCATGGTGAGAACATCTTTAAGATTCTGAAGGAAATCAGAAGAGTGAGTGATAGACATTGGACTAAAGAGTTAACTTGTGAAAATGGTTTTGATTCACTAAAAATTTTTATTCGATTCTCTATTCTCTCTGTCTCAGTCTCTCTTTCTCTCTGGCATGCATATAGTAAAATTATGTAGCCCTTTTAAAATCTTCACAGTCACAATTTCATGTCTCATCTTTCTGCATCTGCCTTTCTCATGTTCTTATCAATAAACCTAGTAATGAATTTTACCAAAAAACGGTTCAGATGACCCAGCGACTACCCATGTATTGAGTAAGTGTGCCTCCAAAGGACATAATAATGATTTATGGATAAGATTATAGGACTTAGAAAAAGAAATGTTTCCTAATAATCAGATATTCATCACTGGAATGGGCTGCTGTCTTCAGTATTAAGCTTTACATTCTTAGAATGTAAGTAATTGCATATTTCTATTGATGCAGAATCTTCTATTGACAAATCTACAGAATTGTGAGTTGTGTTTATAAGAAAACCTTTAAAAACATGCATTTAATGATCTTAATCTTTTGTTCTCTCTTTCTATACAATTTTATGATTCATGTTATTGATGACGATGTTGAAAATTCAGGACCAAGGACAGCAATTTGAATCCAGGATAAGAGGGATGTTGGTTTGATACTAAATAGTAACAATAACAGCAACAAAGACCATATTAGCAAAAATATTATATAATCTGCAAAGATATCATATAATATATCCACTTGATCAGTGAGTGGAAGTTTCAGAATTGAAAAGGGGTAAAATTAATAGTTATTGTGCAAGCCACCATATTATCTCTTTTAATCCTCCTAATAAATATGTGTGGTAAATATTGTTATCTATGATTATCTATGATGTTTGTAGGTATATGTATATTTACATATGCTTATATTTGTATGTTATAAGCTGTCAAGATATGTTTATGAATGAGGCAGTTGAAGGATTAAAGCAACTTTCTTAAGGTTGCTTTATTAGTAAGAGATTCAGTCCCATTTATGATTTCAAATCTCCTTGCCTTTCTACCCAGAGAAGAGGAAATATGAAAAAAGGGAAAGGTGATATATGCATAGCTAAAAATAATCATGCAATTTGACCAAATTCACGAGAAGGAAACTGCACTTTTAATGGGGAATGGAAGAGAGACTTTACTGAGAAAAGCAGCTTATTACCAGCTATATGTGGGCATTTAAAATACTTAGTTTTATCACAAATATATTTGTATGTCTAGTAAGCTTTATGTTCTAAATAACCCTGATCCAGTTTAGGACACACTTCTTCAATATACTCTTCCCCAGACTTTTTGCCTCTGAAAAATTCCACTCATCCTTCAAGGTCTCTGACAAAGCTTTGTGGGTGGCAATTGAGGATTATTACTGATTTAAATATAAAAACTAAAAATTAAAATTTATAAAATTCTAGGACTAATGGTGAAGACAGTTTTTGCATTATCAAATTTTATAAGTCACAAATAGCTTACAGAAAGTTGAGAAAAGAAAAGAAGCTAAAGGCAAAGGAGAAAAAGAAAGATATACCCATTTGAATGCAGAATTCCAAAAGTAGCAAGGAGAGATAAGAAAATCTTCAATGATCAGTGCAAAGAATTAGAGGAAAACAATAGAATGGGAAAGAATAGAGATTTCTTCAAGAAAATTAGAGATACCAAGGGAACATTTCATTCAAAGATGGGAACAATAAAGGACAGAAATAGTATGGACCTAACAGAAGCAAAAGATATCAAGAAGAGGTGGCAAGAATACACAGAAGAACTATACAACAAAGATCTATATGACCCAGGTAACCACACTGGTGTGATCACTGACCTAGAGCCAGACATCCTGGAATGTGAAGTCAAGTGGACCTTAGGAAACATCACTACGAACAAAGCTAGTTAAGGTGGTGGAATTCCAGTTGAGCTATTTCAAATCCTGAAAGATGATGCTGTGAAATTGCTGCACTCACTATGCCAGCAAATTTGGAAAACTCAGCAGTGGCCACAGGATTGGAAAAGGTTGGTTTTCATTACAATCCCAAAGAAAGGCAATGCCAAAGAATGTTAAGACTACCACACAACTGTACTCATCTCACAGGCTAGTAAAGTAATGCTCAAAATACTCCAAGCCAGGCTTTAACAGTATGTCAACTGTGAACTTCCAGATGTTCAAGCTGGATTTATTAAAGGCAGAGGAACCAGTGATCAAATTGCCAACATCCATTGGATCATCAAAAAAGCAAGAGAGTTCCAGAAAAATATCGACTTCTGCTTTATTGACTATGCTAAAGCCTTTTCCTGTGTGGATCATGACAAACTGTGGAAAATTCTTCAAGAGATAGGGATATCAGACCACCTGACCTGCCTCCTGAGAAATCTGTATGCAGGTCAAGCAGTAACACTTAGAACTGGACATGGAATGACAGACTTGTTTCAAATTGGGAAAGGAATACATCAAGGCTGTATATTGTCACTCCGCTTATTTAACTTATATGCAGAGTACATCATGAGAAACTCTGGGCTGGATGAAGCACAAGCTGGAATCAAGATTGCCAGGAGAAATATCAATAACCTCAGATATGCAGATGACACCACTCTTATGGCAGAAAGTGAAAAAGAACTAATGAGCCGGTTGATGACAGTGAAAGAGGAGAGTGAAAAAGGTAGCTTAAAACTCAACATTCAGAAAACTAAGATCATGCTATCTGGTCCAGTCACCTCATGGCAAATAGATGGGGAAACAATGGAAACAGTGAGAGACTTTATTTTTCTGGGCTCCAAAATCACTGAAGATGGTGACTGCAGTCATGAAATTAAAAGACACTTGCTACTTGGAAGAAAATTTATAACTAACCTAGACAGCATATTAAAAAGCAGAGACATAACTTTGTCAACAAAGGTCTGTCTAGTTAAAGCTATGTTTTTTCCAGTACTCATGTATGGATGTGAGAGTTGTGACTACAAAGAAAGCTGAGCACTGAAGAATTGATGCTTTTGAAATAAGCCCCTTGGACTACAGGGAGATCCAACCAGTCAATCCTAAAGGAAATCAGTCCTGAATATTCATTGGAAGGACTGATGCTGAAGCTGAAACTCCAATACTTTGGCCACGTGATACAAAGAACTGACTCATTTGAAAAGACCCCGATTCTGGGAAAGATTGAAGGTGGGAAGAGAAGGGGAGAGCAGAGGATGAGATGGTTAGATGACATCACCGACTCGATGAACATGAGTTTGAGTAAGCTCTGGGAGTTGGTGATGAACAGGGAAGCCTGGCATGTTGCAGTCTATGGGGTCGCAAAGAATTGGACACAACTGAGTGACTGAACTGAACTGATAAGTCACAACAGATCTCTTCAGTGTAAAAAGAAAATAGCTATCTTGAAAAGATAGACTGAACACTAACTCTGTGGAGCAGTGGAAAGGTCACTAGCCTAGCCATGAGGAGATACTGGTCCTTCTTTTGACTCATTTCTGACACTGCAACTTGTGGTTAAGCAGGTTACCTTTCTGAGTCCCACAATAGAAATTTAATTAATTAGCTTCCATACAGTGCACTTAGCTACATGGCTTTCCAACTAAACTGTGATTGCAAGGATCTTTGTGCTTTGTTTACATCCAGTAACAACCACCATTATACCTAGAAGGCACTAATTTTTAAAGTGTTATTTGATTTAAATGAATTGAAGTTAATTTTTTCCTCATGTGTGGAGCACAAATAACAATCCTTTCTCTACACACTGCACATTTTGTTATGTGGTGAATCATTTCATGTGAAGCTCTTTTAGGGGAAATCTCTCATAAAGCATTATGTAAATAGAGTCTTAGATTGCTTTATCTTCAGAGAAACAGATATGACGTACATGGCCTACATGTGACTTCAAGAAATAGAGGGAAAATAAATTTATCATAAGTTGAATAACAAAACCAGAATAACTATTCCAGAATCTGAATGCTGAGACCTCACATGAAACAATTTCCTTGAAGCAATATTAAATATTGAAGCTCTCATTTATTTCTCTATATTCATCTTTGTGTGCATGCTAAGTTGCTTCAGTCACGTACAACTCTTTGGGACCCCAGGAACTGTAACCTGCCAGGCTCATCTGTCCATGGGAGTCTCCAGGCAAGAATACTGGAGTGGGTTGCTGTGTCTTCCTGCTGGGGATCTTCCCAACCTAGGGTTCAAATCCATGTCTTCTGCATCTCCTGTATTTCAGGCAGATTCTTCACTGCTGAGCCACTGGGGAAGCCCACATTCATTGGTAGATAACTACAATTGATTTGTAAATATGGAAAATAGATGACAGTCTTTTATAATCAAGACTGTTATCTTTCAAAGTTATGCAATGATGTATCACAGAGGCTCAATACTTTCATCCACATCATTCTTTGAGCTTCACAAAAGCTTAGTGATTCAAGCAAGAACACATCTCACTTTTTTTGAAGACTGAGACCCAACAGTATGAATTGACATGCCAGCATCAAAGTGCTTCTTGGTATCAGCCAAGAGAAAAATTCAGGTGGTGTCATTCTTAGCTCCCATCATGATTCCTTCCAACCATAGCACCATGGACATAAGAGGATACTGAAAGTTCTGGCTAAAGTCATAGACTCTCAAAATCATTCAGAGCCCATCTCTGGTATCCATGCTTAACTTCACATCATTGACTTGAAGCTAAAGATGTTTAAGCATTTTCTCTGTCTCCTGAGATTCTGTTCAGTGTCTTGGTTTACTTCCATAAAAGCACTTAACATAGATAATCAGCCGATAAGGGAATATGCTTCTTCAGGCCCAAGGGCAATTGTTTAGCATGAAGTTAATTCCTTGTTTAGCAAGGTCATCGGAGTATGGTTGTCGCTGAAAACTTTCAAAGATCTTTATTCTCAGGCCATCCTTTGCAGGGATGTTTGGTATTCTGCATCTTTGAGAAATTTAGGCCTGTTTTCTATGGGGTGGGTTAGGATACTTAAGAAAGCTATTTTGAAAATATTTTCTTGCTGAAGTCTCTAGCCTGCATAGTCTCCATTTTGACATCTTTTCGTCTTTCCATAAAGTCTTAAAATGATTATGCTAGTGTTAGCAGTAAAATTCCTTCCCCATCCTTCTCCGCAAAATAGCAGATGGTAAATAAATAAATATTTTTAAATGCTCTTACATTCTGTGACTCATTTTTCAGGCTAAGTATAGCTTTACCCAGATGTTCACAACTCTGATCTAGACTAAAGGGCAAGTGGCATTTATCAAGCCATTCTCTGTCTTCTAACCTCTAGTTCTTGCATATGATCATGGTGTGTGGAATAGAAACTATTACATGAAATCATTGAAATACACAAAATAGTTTATTTGCATGCATTCATTATAGGTATGCTTCATCAGTGGCTCAGCAGTAAAAAAATCCACCTACAATACAGAAGATGGGAGTTCAATCACTGGGTGGGGAAGATTCTCTGGAGAAGGAAATGGCTACCCATTCTAGTATTCTTGCCTGAGATAAGTCCATGGACAGAGAAGCCTGGTGGTCACAAAGAGTCAGATACAACTTAGTGACTAAGCAACAGTAACGGTTGCAAGTATTGGTTAATGTGTGATCTAGACACAGTAATGATACCTTGCATATCACTAGTTTACCGGTATTTTTAAAATTAGCTATTTTTAATAGACCTATTCAAAAATACAAACTCTCAGAATGTATGAAACAAAGGCCATCTGCTTTGTAGCAGTTAAGATTTCATCCTTTTTGTGAGAATCAGTGTGATACATTTATTGAGTTGTGGTTATGGTTTTTCTTACTCCTTCTTTCTCTATAGTGTCATACCACAAAAGGGATTCTGATCCTTCATAATGTTTTTCAATAAATAAATATGTAATGCCAAATATATATAAATGGATATTCTAGGTTCCTCATAAGAGGGATCCATAGTATAGAATATATTTAATTTTATAAATAATTCAATATGCAGATGTAATTATGCCCAATGTTTATAATGTGTTATGTGATTCAGTTACTGCCATTTAACTTTAATTACAAAATCTTAAAGAATTATCTGTTAGAAGCAGAGTGCTCATTGGTATTCTATGTTCCAGGAATGGCACAAGTAGAATATGATTCTGTGCTTACTTTAGAGGTACTTATCATTTATATAGTCACTCAGTCATGTCAAACACTTTCAACCCTGTAGACTGTAGCCCACCAGGGTCCTCTGCCCATAGAATTCTCCAAGCAAGAATCCTGGAGTGGGTACCCATTCCCTTTGCCATTAGACAAAAAATAAATCAATGCCCTTTGGCATTTCAACCCTCCTACCAGGCAGAGCACAGTGCAAGTGTACTTTCAGCTTCCAAGTCTCCAGGATCTGACTCCCAGCACAGGGAAGCCTCTTTCACATCAGCCAACGTAGAGGGAGAAGACTCTTGAGAGTCCCTTGGACTGCAAGGATATCCATCCAGTCTATCCTAAAGGAGATCAGTCCTGAATATTCATTGGAAGGACTGATGCTGAAACTGAAGCTCCAATAACTTTGGCCACCTGATGCGAAGAGCTGACTCATTTGAAAAGACCCTGATGCTGGGAAAGATTGAGGGCAGGAGGAGAAGGGGATGACAGAGGATGAGATGGCTGGATGGCATCACCGACTCAATGGGCATGAGTTTGGGTAAACTCCGGGGATCGATGATGGACAGGGAGGGCTGGTGTGCTGCAGTCCATAAGGTCACATAGAATCTGACATGACTGAGTGACTGAACTGAACTGAACTGAACATAGAAGGAAGGTTGAGGGAGGGCAGCCTCATGTGTGAGGTGGGTCAACTAACAGGAAAAGCAAAACTCTCGCCTGGACTACTTGGACATCAGACTTCCCTGAGCCCGCTGGAAGGCCATGGTGACTGATATTAAACTGATAGAAAACAAGGTCTGTGTTCCTGATGACATGCCCATGAAATATGTAACTAATAATATGATATAATGAGTAGCATTCACACCATATGGTTCCTTCCTAAAAATCTTCGTGTGAGTGTTTTTTTTGGTTAAGCCCAAGAATGCTTTATATATCTCCACAGTCTTGTCTCCTATTCATCTCAAGCCCGGAGCAGCCCCTCTCCTTTCTTTCCATTGGCTGCTTAGAAAGAAAGTGAAGTCACTCAGTCATGTCCAACTCTGCAACCCCATGGACCATAGCCTACCATGTTCCTTTGTCCATGGGATTTTAAGAATACTGGAGTGGGTTGTCATTTCCTTCTCCAAGGAAGGCTGCTAAACCTATTCTATTCCCGACTGGAGGGTTTTTATCTACCTGCAGTGAAGAAACAGAGTGAAACTTAAGCCGCTGCCTCAGCCCTTTCTTGCTATCAAACCCGACAAATTTGTAGGAGCTTTGCTCAAAGGTTTTACTCTTTGGGACAACATATGGTAAAGAATTATAAACACAGATAAGAGTGTCACCAAGTCCTCACCAAGGTCTTACCAAGTTCTATTGGTCTCTGTCTTGGACCTGACTTCTGAGAGGACAATATTTTCTTTGATTCTCAGTGTGAGATTCACTCCTCTCCTCCCAGACCCCTGTGCCTCTTCCATCCTACCTCTGAGAAGCCTATGGGAACCCCTTATGCCTCCTTGACACTTTATCCAAACATGAAATTGAAATGTAGGTAGAAAGATGTCTATAAACTTTATTTTATGTAAGGGCAGGATCAGAAGAGAGGGATTTGGTTACTGGAGGATATAGGGGAATTCATCTGAACAAATGATATTGAAAGATTACTACACGTCAGAAACTGATTTGGTGATAGCTGGGTGAATAGCACAAGGTCTCAGCTCTCTAGGAATTTTAGTGTTGTGAGGTATTGTCGTTGTTCAGTTGCTGAGTCCTATCCAACTCTTTGTGATCCCATGAACTGCAGCACACCAGGTTTTCTGTCCTTCACTATCTCAGAATTCGCTCAAACTCCTATCCATTGAATCAATGATGCTGTGGGGGTAAACGTGGGGGGAAATATGTGCTGAACTAAGAAACTGAGTTATCTAGATTGGATAATAGAAGACTAGAAGTTGGGATGAGGGAGGGGGATTGTGGTAGCTGTCTTTAGATAATGGCAGAGCACTCTTGAACAAAAGAGTTTTTCTCAGGGGGCACAAAGGGTGTGAACTGGGGCTAGTGATTAAAAAGAGCTGAAAAATTTTGTTTCATGTAACAAAGAACTTTCTGATCATCAGAGTTGCTGACTTTGGAACTGGCTCAGTGTGATGTGGTGAGTTTCATCTTTGGAAAAGGGAGAGTCATCCACTGGGACAATGTGAAGCTCACACGGGTGTCAGTGGAGCCCCAGGGCATCTCTGGCTGTGTGTTCTACAGCTTCTTGGCTTGTATTGTCAGATACACAGGGCATACATGGTAAACTATTGAATTGCACAGCTAATTTCATGCCTATTATTTGTTTTCCACTTTATTTACCTTAAAGCCTTTCTTTGGAACACAGCACTTTCATTAAGCAATGTAAAAACATTTCTGGAATGAGCTTTCTTCTTAAATTTATTTGTCCTGTCTCTCTTTGGTGAACAACCTTGTTTCTTCTGGCATTTCAATATTTAGCTTTGTTTTGACTCAGTACATTTTATAATGTGTGAATTGTTATTTCTTTCCTACTTTTAAATTACCCCAAATCCCAAGACTTTGCTAGATAGAAGACTGAAAAATACTTTTATTGAAGAGCTATATTCTCTATACTTCAATGACTTTGTAAAGCAAATTTCAACAGAAGTGGAATTTTTGAATTTTTAGTAAATATGAATGCTCACTTTTCCTCACCACTGCTTAGAATTTGACTGATTACATTTTGGAACTGTATAATTGTGTAATTAATCTTGAGGATGTCAGAATGCATATTTTTAAAAGTAATTTTCTTAGGGAAATAATACGTATCTTATTATTATTATTTTTTGCTGTCATTGGTATTCATGGTCTCTTAGTTTATAGGTATAAAGCCTGCCAGAGATAGCCAATATCAATGCCATATATTATTAAAATGAATTAATTTTTCAGCCACATCTTCCATTCAATTTCTCATTAAATGAGGCATTGTAAATTCTGATGTCAAGGAATACAAATAGCATGATTATACAATACTTGCATTATACAGAGTCCTCATGGCTAACACAGTTATCTACCATAAACACTGATTCATTCTTTATGGAAAAGAACTTTAAGACACAGTTGGCAAAACTGACCAAGAACCAGGTGTAATTCAAACCTCTGATACTCTCATTGTTTTTACAAGCAACAAGTTTGCAATCACTGCATACAAGGAGGAACCTAAAGAGAGATATATATTTACTTAACCTGTAGTTTTCGAAAAAAAATGTACAGTTTATTGAAAGACCACCATCCTTTGAATTATGCAAATGTGAACAAAAAATGGATGAATTAATGAATAAGAATAAGTAAGGGGAAAATGGTACATACATACCAGCACTGACATGAGTAGTCTACAGGAAAAAGATGTGTGCAGGCCTGGATGTGTCATGCTACTTGTGCATTCATACCACATAGACAACAAGTGAGGTGAAGTCGCTCAGTCGTGTCCAACTCTTTGCGACCCCATAGACTGTAGCCTACCAGGCTGCTCAGTCCATGGGATTTTCCAGGCAAGAATACTGGAGTGGGTTGCCATTTCCTTCTCCAGGGACTACTGTTTACACTTAAGGAAGTGATCTGTATGAAGGCATTCAGATTCACAGTGATGAAAAATGCCAGGCATTGGTCTATGTAAAGGTGAGTAAGATCTTGCTTTTAAGGAGCTAAGAATCTAATAGAATAGGCCTACAACTGAGCATAAGAGCTTCAATACAACATTCTTGTAAGTGCCAGCAAAATGCTTTATCCATCTAAGGAAGATATCACCTCACTCTGCAGGTATGACAGGTTAGTACAAGAGGATTCCAGCGGAAGGAAATCTGAGCTTTGTCTTGACACAGAGAGAGGGCCATGTCTGTAGGAGGGCAAGGCACTCCAGTCAGGACTGAGAGACCAGCAGACTCTGAGGCATTAGGTTGGAATGAGTCTGGCACTTACAAGGATTAGTAGTAAGCTCCATGAGTCTGGAGCAAAGGGTTAGTGGGAGTCATGTTCCTACTCTGGCCCCACTTCTATAAGCAGTGGAATATGCCTGGGGCTTATATGTGGAGAAAAGTTTAATGAGACTGTGTTTTGGAAGGCCTGCCTGGAGGCAAAGTGGTGGACAGATTGGAGGATAAAAGGACTAGAGGAAAGACTTTTTTTTAATATATTGCCAGGCAAATGGAAATAAGAGGGCTTATTTGAAAGGGGTATACAAAATCAAATTCAATAGAATATTGTAATGGATAGATTTGAGCCATGAAAGGGAGGTAGAAAACTTATTTTGGATTTTAGATAGATTATTTGGTCATCAATAAAACCCAGAAAAGTAAAAGGAATAAGATTGATGAGGGGTGGTGTTTTACACGATACCTTTAGTTTGGGACATACTGCAGTTGAATTTCTTATGCCATTCAGGCAGAGATACGGAACTGAAATTACGGAGAGTTCCCATATATCCCCCATCCCCACGCATGTACAGCCTCCCCAGTATCAACATTCCCCACTAGAATGGTACATGCGTTATGATTGAAGAGCCTCCATTGGCACACTATCACAAAGTAGTTTTCAAAGGCTACAGTTATAAGTGCTCACTCTTGGTGTTTTACATTCTATGGATTTCAAAAACCTGTAAGGACGTGTATTCACCATTATAGTCTCATACAGAATAGATCCACTGCCCTGAAATTCCTCTGTGCTCTGCCCATTCATTCTTCCCTCTCCCAACCCCTGGTAACTGCTGATCTTTCTAATGTCTCTATAGCTTTTCCTTTCCAGAATGTCACTTAGTTGGAATTACACAGTCTGTAGCCTCTACGGATTACCCTCGTTCACTTAGCAACATGCATTTAAAATTCTTGTCTTTTCATGCCTTCATATAGCTCATTTCCTTTTAGTCCTGGATAATATTCCATTGTCTGGATGTACCATAATTTATCTACCCTTTCACCTATTGAATAACATGTTGGTCCCTATCAAATATTAGCAATTATGAATATAGCTGCTGTAAACACCTGGCACTCTTTCTGCCCTCTTCCGATATATAAGTCAGAAGCTTTCTCTATCTCTTTTACACTTTAATAAAACTTGATTACACAAAAGCCCTGAGCGATCAAGCCTTGTCACTGGCCCTGGATTGAGCTCTTCTCCAGAGGCCAAGAATCCCGATGTGGTTCAGAAGCAACCTTTCATCTTGGGGGCTCATCCAGGATTCTTCAGAACAAGGTAAGGATGCTTGGAGTTCTAGTTCTTTGTTCTCCTAGTGAACATGTTTTCTGCTGTACTTTTCTAACTTTACAGTGTGCTTGTGTGAATGAATGACACGGCCTGCGTGAACGTGAGGAGTCTTACTCTGAGGATCCATGGTGACCTCATATGGCTTATGGCAGAAACCCTGTCAAGGGTTTATACCAACCTGCCAATGGACTTCCCTGGTGGCTCAGATGGTAAGGTGTCTGCCTATAATGTGGGAGACCCAGGTTCAATCCCTGGGTTGGGAAGATCTCTCAGAGAAGGAAATGGCAACTCACTCCAGTATTCTTGCCTGGAAAATCCCATGGATGGAGGATCCTGGTAGACTACAGTCCATGGGGTCCCAAAGGGTTGGACACAACTGAGCAACTTCACTTTTTAAACACCTGTATACAAATTTTTATGTGAACATAAGCTTTCAACTCAGTTGGATAAATATAAAAGACATGATGTCTGGATTATGTGGTAGGAGTATGATTTTGGAAATCTTGTAATTTAAAAAATGGCCAGATCATCTTCTAAAGTGGTTATAATATTTAGTATTCTCAACAGCAGTGAAAGAAGGTTCCTTTTGCTCCACATCTTTGTCACCATTTGGTGCTCTCAGAGTTTTGACTTTGGCCATTCTAGTATGTGTGAAGCGGTATCTCATTGTTTTAACTTGCATTTCTTTAATGATGTTTGATGTTGAGCATCTTCTCATATGCTTATTTGCCACATGTATATCTTCTTTGGCGAGGTTTCTGATCAGATCTTTTGCCCATTGTTTTAATTGGATAGTTCATTTTCTCATTGTTGAGTTTTATGAGTTCTTTTACTATTTGATATACTAGCCCTTTATCAGATATGTCTTTTAAATATTTCCTTCCAGTCTGTGTTATCCTCTCATTTTCTTTAACAAGGTATTTTCCTATATCTGATAAAATGAGTAAAATATCAATTACCTATCCCAAGATTGTTAAACTTTAAATTTTGAAAGAATTTTAGATTTAGAGAAAAGTTAGTCCAGAGAGATCTTATATACCCTTTAGCTAGCTTCACTTAATGTTACCATCGTATATAAGCAAGATGCATTCATAAAAAGTAAGAAATTAATATTGGCACAATGATGTTAGCTAAACTATAGACTTTATCAGGTGCCTTTTCCTCTTCCAGGATCCAAGGATTCCATGTTGGATCACCACATCTCCACAGTCTCCACCAATGCAATAGTTGCTTAGCCTTGTGTTCATGATCTTGGCACTTTTGAAACATATTGGTCAGGTATTTGAAAGAAATGTCTTTCGATTGGATTTGTCTGATATTTACTTCTGATTTTATTGGGGCTGTGATTTTAGGGAAGAATACCACAGTGGTGAGGTCCCCTTCTTATCATATAATATCATATCAGGAAGTACATGATATTATCATATCTTATTGCTGGTGATGGTAATTGATTTTTTGGTCAAGAGGGTACATGTCAGGTTTCATACTACTGCAACTACTGTGAATGTAAATCTGTTAGTTTTCCCTTTTTACGTTTTATTCATTAGCTGCAAGTCACTAAGTCCTACCCCCAGAATGAGAAAAAAATTAAGCTCCATTCACCATGATTTTCTGAGGCTCTAAATAATAAAAATTAGTCTAGTTGTTAATGTTAACAACAATAACAACAATGATGTTATATATTATTATTGTTATTATAACTGCTACTTCTTTTCAATGAAGATCTAACAGAAATTATTGGTCAGTAAGAACTCATCTCACATGCTAGTAAAGTAATGCTCAAAATTCTCCAAGCCAGGCTTCAGCAATACGTGAACCATGAACTCCCTGATGTTCAAGCTGGTTTTAGAAGAGGCAGAGGAACCAGAGATCAAATTGCCAACATCTGCTGGATCATCGATAAAGCAAGAGAGTTCCAGAAAAACATCTATTTCTGCTTTATTGACTATGCCAAAGCCTTTGACTGTGTGGATCACAATAAACTGTGGAAAACTCTGAAAGAGATGGCATACCAGACCACCTGACCTGACCTGCCTCTTGAGAAATCTGTATGCAGGTCAGGAAGCAACAGTTAGAACTGGACATGGAACAATAGACTGGTTCCAAATAGGAAAAGGAGTATGTCAAGGCTGTATATTGTCACCCTGCCTATTTAACTTCTATGCAAAGTACATCATGAGAAACGCTGGACTGGAAGAAACACAAGCTGGAATCAAGATTGCCGGGAGAAATATCAATCACCTCAGATATGCAGATGACACCACCCTTATGGCAGAAAGTGAAGAGGAACTAAAAGCCTCTTGATGAAAGTGAAAGAGGAGAGCGAAAAGTTGGCTTAAAGCTCAACTTGCAGAAAACGAAGATCATGGCATCCGGTCCCATCACTTCATGGAAGATAGATGGAGAAACAGTGGAAACAGTGGCAGACTTTATTTTTGAGCTCCAAAATCACTGCAGATGGTGACTGCAGCCATGAAATTAGAAGACGCTTACTCCTTGGAAGAAAAGTTATGACCAACCTAGGCATTACTTTGCCGACTAAGGTCCATCTAGTCAGGCTATGGTTTTTCCTGTGGTCATGTATGGATGTGAGAGTTGGACCGTGAAGAAGGCTGAGTGCTGAAGAATTGATGCTTTTGAACTGTGGTGTTGGAGAAGACTCTTGAGAGTCCCCTGGACTGCAAGGAGATCCAACCAGTCCATTTCGAAGGAGATCAGCCCTGGGATTTCTTTGGAAGGAATGATGCTAAAGCTGAAATTCCAGTACTTTGGCCACCTCATGCGAAGAGTTGACTCATTGGAAAAGACTCTGATGGTGGGAGGATTCGGGGCAGGAGGAGTAGGGGACAACCAAGGATGAGATGGCTGGATGGCATCATGGACTTGATGGACGTGAGTCTGAGTGAACTCCGGGAGTTGGTGATGAACAGGGAGGCCCGGTGTGCTGAGATTCATGGGGTTTCAAAGAGTTGGACACGACTGAGCTACTGAATTGAACTGAACTGAACTGAAGAGTGAGACACAGGAGATGAGGGTTTGATCTCTGGGTTGGGAATATCCTCTGGAATAGTAAGTGACAACCCACTTCAGCATTCTTGCCTGGAAAATTCCACAGACAGAGAAGCCTGGCAGGCTTCAATCTGTGGGGCTGCAGAGTTAGACTGAGCACGCATGTACTCATTGGTCACTAACAAAGCACCATAAAGAAGAAACATCTTAAAGAATTCAGGTACTCAGAAAGAACTTTCCTTTGGATATTTGTCAGTATTTAGCAGACTACATCAATTAGCAGATACTCTGCAAATGATTTTATATTTAGTTCTGTGAACTGAATCCAAAGCTAGACGTCTTTTTAAAATCCCCAATCAGAAGTCAAGGGCTTCTCCTAGATTGTTGAAGGGCTCTCTAGATTATACACCTGGAGCCTCACCTTATATGAGTGAGTGAAGTCGCTCAGTCGTGTCCGACTTTTTGTGACCCCATGGACTAGTAGCCTACCAGGCTCCTCCCTCCATGAGATTCTCCAGGCAAGAGTACTGGAGTGGGTTGCCATTTCCTTCTCAGGGGATCTTCCAGACCCAGGGATCGAACCTGGGTCTCCTGCATTCAGGCAGAACGCTTTAACCTCTGAGCCAAAATCTAGTAGTAGATGAAGGCAAACAAATAAAACAACCACCTGGTGAGAATCGCTTACCTTAGGTGGATTCTTATTTGAGTGTTTACTCACTGTCACAAGGTTGCTATATGTTCATAAAGTAAATATTTTATATCCATGGCATATATTAAGACCAAGAATCAGAGTAATAAAAACTTAACTTCAAATTGGATATAAATAAAACTATACATAATTTTCTAAAAAGAATAACCATCCATATGGCTTTTTAAAAAAAACTTTTTATTTTGTATTGGAGTATAGTTGATTAAAAATGTGTTAGTTTCAGGTATATAACAAAGTTTTTCAATTACATGCATAAACATGTATCTATACTTTTTCAAATTCTTTTCCCAGTTAGGTTGTTGCAGAATAGTAAGTGAAGTTCCAGGATACTTGGGAACTTCTGGTCTAAAAATATGACAAATGCCACTGCCATTTTTATTTTTATTATTATTTTTTTAATTTTATTTTTACTTTATTCTACGTTACAATACTGTATTGGTTTTGCCGTACATTGACATGAATCAGCCACAGGTGTACAAGAGCTCCCAATCCTGAAACCCCCTCCCACCTCCCACCCCATATCATCTCTCTAGATCATCCCCGTGCTCCAGCCCCAAGCATCCTGTATCCTGTATCGAACATAGACTGGTACTTTGTTTCTTACATGATAGTATACATGTTTCAATGCCATTCTCCCAAATCATCCCACCCTCTCCCCCTCCCTCAGAGGCCAAAAGTCCATTCTATACCTCTGTGTCTCTTTTGTGGTCTCACATACAGGGTCATCATTACTATCTTTCTAAATGCCATATATATGTGTCAGTATACTGTATTGGTGTTTTTCTTTCTGGCTTAGTACTACACATGATTTATAATGTTAAATATCTGAAATGTTCTGTATGGGTTCTGGCTTTTTATCTCCTTCCCTTCCTTCCTTAGCAATATTTGACATATTGTGATGAGCTTGAATGCAACAACTGGAGCTGCCAAACTTTCCAAACAAACCTGACCATGCTGTGTTTGGAGGCAAGGGACAAATTTCACCCATGACTCCACTGCTCACAAGGATCAATGGAAGATGCAGCAGGAAAAGGTGTTGTGGCAAAGCCTGTGGGGCTGGGACAGCATTCAGCTACTTTTTGTACATCCTGCTGGACTCATGAAGCCACATCCTCTAGGACCAAGAGTAAGGAATGATTTTGTCAGAAATCACTGCCCAGAGAAGTTGGCTAATCCATTGACCCTTCCCTCCCAAAGCATCTATGGAGGCAGCTCCTCAGATGAAAACAGACAATCCAATTTGAGTTAAAAAGCCAGAATTCAAAGGCAAATCCATCTCAGCTTATTCTTCCTGTTCATGACCACCTGAAAGTAGAATAGCCAGATCCTCTTACTTCCTTTTGCTGATTATACCTTTTGCTAAATAGTAAGAAATGATTCCCTGCAAACACAAGAGTTGAATTCTAAGTATGGCATCCACCACTCTGATCAACAGTTTAAAATATAAATACATCTCGAGAAAAAGATGTATTTCTTTACTGAAATGAATTTTTTTTTTTTACTGAGATACACTTTTTACTATCAAAGCCATTACACAGAAATAACTATAGAATCGAACCAAAAATACAGGATTTTAAATTCAATAACCTTGGCTGAGTAGTGGCTTCTCAACTTGCAAACTGCATGAAGATTAAAAATGACATGAAACAAGAGGTGTTATTTGTCCTGGACTTAGAAGAGTAAGCTGAATTCAGCCAGGGAAGAGGTGCTGTTTGTCCTGGATTTGGAAGAATAAGCTGAGTTCAGTTGGAGAAGGGATAGAACATGCAAAGAGATAAAGCATGAAAGTGCTGGCAAGTGCTGTAGAAGGAAATAGTAGGAGGTAAATAAAAAATTAGGTTATTACCAGGTTTGAAAGAATACTAGGTACCCTACTAGCTACAGGACTTGAGAGGTCATTTGGGGCTTCTGAGTAAAGTAACGTCTGATGACATTTATGTTTTAGGAGGGTGATCTTGGGGAAATATGAGACTAGGTCAGAGAAGGCAAGATTCAAGGCACAGGGAACCTGTTTGAAGCCTATTTCAATAGTCTCATGAGAGAGCAAACACAGAGGGAATGACAAGGGAAAGCAGATGGGATCTTGTGAGGTCGAATCAACAGATCTTCTAATTACTTCCCGGATGTAGTAAAATGACAGCAGGTTGCAGTTATGGGAAATGAGAGACAGTGAAGGGGAAGGTTGGTTAGAGCTGATGATGGAGAGGATGTGAGGGAGAAGAAGAAAAACGAAGGTTCTATGACCTCCTGGTCTTTCACTGGAGCAGCAGGGGTGTGAGTCTGAGTGGAATGTGAGTGGAAAGTAGGGAAAAGTTGCAAGTTTGGAGAGAAAGATGAAAAAACAAAAGTGAGTTGCAAATAAACTACACATTTTTGCCATTGATAAGAAGGCTGTGAGGGGTTCCTGATCTTCTCTCTTCCATCTGTGGGAAGGAGAAGCTGATCCAGATTTTCTCTCAGACCTCTCTGGCTTCAATATTCAAATCACAGGTTTTCCAGAGAGGTTCTCTGAGCTCGCATTGCTCCCTGAGCACCTGAGGGCTACTAGAACTTTCTGCCCCTGTTAGCTGATTTCAACTTCATTTATAAGCTCTCACTAATGTTTGTTGAGGCCAGAGATTTTCATGCATTGGGGGGAAAAAAAGTGCTACATGAGGGGAAAACAACCTCCCGCTTTGGAAAATGTAATGAGAAAAAATGAACATTTCCAGCTAACAGCTTTTTATGGGCTATGAATAAGTAAACACAGGGTGAAATGAGAGAGAAAAAACATGTGCTTCACTGGAGAAATATTTGTTTATTGAGCCAATCAGTGCTAGCTCAATTTATCTTTCAGAAGGGCAAAGATGGGCATGTTCACCTCTAGACTTAAGTCTGACACAGACCTGCTGTGGATCAGATTACATCTCTGGTTCTTTCATTCCTTTCTGCATTCACATATCAACATTTATTGAATGCTGGACTCACTGCTAGGTCCTAGGACACAGATATGCCCAGGTTATAACTTTAAAAATTCCCAGTTTAGGGGTGAATTAGGCTACATGCAATTAACTAAAATGTCATTTTGTAGGCCTGACACTGGAGACACCAGTGTTTTGACTTCATTTTGTCAGCTCTTCCTTCCTGGCATTATCATATATATGAGTAAGCATTTCTGTTTCACAGGGATTTTCCTGGGCTAGAGAATAATATAAAATGTCTGAAGCATTTTGTACAACCGCAATGTGTTTGTCTTTGCAATTCTGCAACCAACCCTTTTACAACTGAGTGACTGAGGCACAGACAGGGGAGATGATTTTCCTCAGATTACAGTGCTAGTAGAAAAACCTTGGTATGACCTTGATGCCTGACTCCGAAGGCCAAGTACTTTTTCTTCTTTGCTGCATGGCTTGAAATGTGCTCTGGGAATTTGCTATATTTAGCCCAGGGACAAAGGTGTGGCTCCAGGGCTCCAACATGACTGATGAACAGCACAGACGTCTGTCTATTCCTTGGCTTCAGTTGTGCCCTTTCTTTTCCACATTGGTAAACTAGTCATCTGTTTATCTCCACCTTGGCTCCATCTTGGTGACCAACAGGAGCTACCCCGTGTCTGACGTAAGGAGCAGCAGCTGTGCTTTGCTGGAGCAGACGTGAAGAGACCCTGTGTCCAAGATAAGAGAAACCCAGGTAAGATGGCAGGCACTTAGAGAGGCAATCAGGGGGCAGACAGACTGAAACTATAGTCACGGACAACTAGCCAGGCTGATCACATGGACCACAGCCTTGTCTAACTCAATGAAACCAAGCCATGCCTTATGGGGCCACTCAAGACAGACAGGTCGTGGTGGACAGCTCTGACAGACTGTGGTCCACTGGAGAAGGGAATGGCAAACCACGTCAGTATTCTTGCCTTGAGAACTTCATGAACAGTATGAAAAGGCAAAAAGACAGGCATTGAAAGAGGAACTCCCTAGGTCAGTAAGTGCCCAATAACTGCTGAAGATCAGTGGAGAAATAACTCCAGAGAGAATGAAGGGATGGAGCCAGAGCAAAAACAACACCTAGTTGTGGATGTGACAGGTGATAGAAGCAAGATTTGATGTTGTAAAGAGCAATATTGCATAGGAACCTGGAATGTCCGGTCCATGAATCAAGGCAAACTGGAAGTGGTCAAACAGGAGATGACAAGAGTGAACATTGACATTCTAAGAATCAGTGAACTAAGATGGACTGGAATGGGTGAATTTAACTCAGATGACCATTATATCTACTACTGCGGGCAGGAATCCCTCAGAAGAAATGGAGTAGCCATCATGGTCAACAAAAGAGTCCGAAATGCAGTACTTGGATGCAGTCTCAAAAATGACAGAATAATCTCTGTTCGTTTCCAATGCAAACCATTCAGTATCACAGTAATCCAAGTCTATGCCCCAACTAGTAATGGTGAAGAAGCTGAAGTTGAACAGTTCTGTGAAGACCTACAAGTTCTTTTAGAACTAACACCCAGAAAAGATGTCCTTTTCATTATAGGGGACTGGAATGCAAAAGTAGAAAGTCAAGAAACACCTGGAGTAATGGGCAAATTTGCCTTGGAATGCATGAAGCAGGGCAAAGACTAATAGAGTTTTGCCAAGATAATGCACTGGTCATAGCAAACACCCTCTTCCAGCAACACAAGAGAAGACTCTACACATGGACATCACCAGATGGTCAACACCGAAATCAGACTGGTTATATTCTTTGCAGCCAAAGATAGAAAAACTCTACACAGTCAACGAAAAAAGACCAGCAGCTGACTGTGGCTCAGATCATGAACTCCATATTGCCAAATTCAGACTTAAATTGAAGAAAGTAGGGAAACTGCTAAACCATTCAGGTTTGACCTAAATCAAATCCCTTATGATTATACAGTGGAAGTGAGAAATAGATTTAAGGGCCTAGATCTGATAGATAGAGTGCCTAATGAACAATGGAATGAGGTTCATGACATTGTACAGGAGACAGGGATCAAGACCATCCCCACAGAAAGAAATGCAAAAAAGCTAAATGGCTGTCTGGGGAGGCCTTACAAATAGCTGTGAAAAGAAGACAAGCAAAAAGCAAAGGAAAAAAGGAAAGATATAAGCATCTGAATGCAGAGTTCCAAAGAACAGCAGAAAGAGATAAGAAAGCCTTCTTCAGCGATCAATGCAAATAAATAGAGGAAAACAACAGAATGGGAAAGAGTAGAGATTTCTTCAAGAAAATTAGAGATACCAAGGGAACATTTCATGCAAAGATGGGCTAAATAAAGGACCAAAATGCTATGGACTTAACAGAAGCAGAAGACATTAAGAAGAGGTGGCAAGAATACACAGAAGAACTGTACAAAAAAGACCTTCACGACCCAGGTAATCACGATGGTGTGATCACCTAGAGCCAGACATCCTGGAAAGTGAAGTCAAGTGGGCCTTAGAAAGCATCACTATGAAGAAAAACTAGTGGAGGTGATGGAATTCCAGCTGAGCTATTTCAAATCTTGAAAGATGATGCTGTGAAAGTATTGCACTCAATATGCCAGCAAATGTGGAAAACTCAGCAGTGGCCACAGGACTGGAAAAGGTCAGTTTTCATCCCAATTCCAAAGAAAGGCAATACCAAAGAATGCTCATACTACCGCACAATTGCACTCATCTCACATGCTGGTAAGGTAATGCTCAAAATTCTCCAAGCCAGGCTTCAGCAATACGTGAACCGTGAACTTCCAGATGCTGAAACTGGTTTTAGAAAAGGCAGAGGAACCAGAGATCAAATTGCCAACATCGGTTGGATCATTGAAAAAGCCAAAGAGTTCCAGGAAAACATCTATTTCTGCTTTACTGACTATGCCAAAGCCTTTGACTGTGTGGATCACAATCAACTGTGAAAAATTCTGAAAGTGATGGGAATATCAGATCACCTAATCTGCTTCTTGAGAAATCTGTATGCAGGTCAGGAAGCAACAGTTAGAACTGGACATGGGACATCAGACTGGTTCCAAATAGGAAAAGGAGTATGTCAAGGCTGTATATTGTCACCCTGCTTATTTAACTTCTATGCAGATTACATCATGAGAAACGCTGGGCTGGAGGAAGCACAAGCTGGAATCAAGATTGCCAGTAGAAATATCAATAATCTCAGATATGCAGATGACACTACCCTTATGGTAGAAAGTGAAAAAGAACTAAAGAGCCTCTTGATGAAAGTAAGAGAGGAGAGTGAAAAAGTTGGCTTAAACCTCAACATTCAGGAAATGAAGATTATGGCATCTGGTCCCATCACTTGATGGCAAATAGATGGGGAAACAGTGGAAACAGTGGCAGACTTACTTTTCTGGGCCCCAAAATCACTGCAGATGGTGATTGCAGCCATGCAGTTAAAAGACGCTACTCCTTGGAAGAAAAGGACCAACCTTGACAGTATATTAAAAGCAGTGACATTACTTTGTCAACAAAGGTTCATTTAGTCAAGGCTATGGTTTTTCCAGTGGTCATGTTTGGATGTGAGAGTTGGACTATGAAGAAAGCTGAGCGCTGAAGAACTGATGCTTTTGAAGTGTGGTGTGGAGAAGACTCTTGAACTTCCTTGAATGGCAAGGAGATCCAACCAGTCTATCCTAAAGGAGATCAGTCCTGGGTGTTCAACAGAGGGACTGATGTCGAAGCTGAAACTCCAATACTTGGCCACCTGATGTGAAGAGCTGACTCATTTGAAAAGACCCTGATGTTGGGAAAGATGGAGGGCAGGAGGAGAAGGGGACGACAAAGGATGAGAAGGTTGGATGGCATCATCGACTCAATGGACATGGGTTTGTGTGGACTCTGGGATATGGTGATAGACAGGGAGGCCTGGTGTGCTTGGTTCATAGGGTTGCAAAGAGTTGGTCATGACTGAGCAACTGAATTGAACTGAAACTAGTCATCTGTAGTCACAATAGTGTCATCCCCTGCAGTGTGGTCCTAACTGGGTAGTGTGTGTCTTAAGACTGTTTTGCTGTGTGACCTGGCTCCTTGAAGACTTTCCGGGAGCAGGAACCTAAGACACTTCAACTGGAAGGGATCATCAAACCTAGGAAGACACTTAAGAGCAGCTTCCCTGCTTTTGCTGACCGTTCCTATCCATCTGGTCACGTTGTGATGGAGCAGAACACAAGTTCCTTGTGCCCTGACTTGAGATGCTTCATTAGCCCTGGCTCTTAAAGGAATGACTGGGAACGAGGAGAGCCTGGATGCAGAGCACTTCAGAAGTGACCCTGGGAACTCAATATACTTTGATTCAAAATCCCAGCTCCTGTGTCTGGGTCTTTTCCCACCACTGCCAGTACCCCCTGTATCTTCTACTGCTTCCTATGGGTCAGTCGCTTTGTGTTCTTTTTTCCCTCTTGTCTCAAAACTCCTCATAGAAGCCTCCTCAGAGCATCTTGCAGTGGGATTCAGTGGAAAGAACAGAAAGGGCTTTTGAGGTGAGTGGATTGCGTCTGCAGTGGGACTTAAGCAGGGAGCCGAATCTCCCGAGCCTCATTCCCTTGTCTGTTAAAATGGGGTCATGCCCTCTATCTTGAGGAATAGGGTGTTACTTAATAAGATTAATTTAGTGAGTTGCTTGGCATAGTCTTGTGATATTACTGTTTGGTCTATGGATGGCAGTTCTTCCCACAAATATTTCTATTTACTGTGACTTCGTAAGAAATTCAATTGCTTCTCACATTATATATTCAGCTTTACTTTTCGTCTTTGTAAGGAATGTTTTAGTCTCAGTAAGGACAATTTTAATGATCATACAGTTGCTTTAAATCAGGTGTCCCTTCCTCTTGCTTCTGAAATACCTAGATACTCAAGGAAGTGCTTGGCTTTTCCCAGACCTAGTACCCCTTGGTGAAATAAATGGGGCTCATCTCTTGAGTAGCCTAAGAATAATACTAGACTATAAGCTATTTCTACGTCTATTCTTCACCTTTACTTCCTCTCAGTAGCAAGCTTATTGCTTTTTGCCTGGTTCTTTTTCTTTTTAAAAAATGTGAGTACAGTTGACTTATGATATTAGTTTCAGGTGTACAGCATAGTGATTCAATGTTTTTTTATAGACCATACTCTATTTACAAATTAATGCTATTTTCCCTTCTACTGTACAATATATCCTTATGGCGTATATATTTTGTAGTAATAGTTTGTATCCCTTAATCCCTTGTCTTGCCTCTCCCTCCTTCCCTTTCTCCACTCATAACAACTAGTTTGTTCTCTGTACCTGTGAGTCTCTTTTCAGTTTTGTTACATACATTTGTTTGTTTCTTTTTAGATTCAACATATAAGTGGGGATGTGGAAGGAAAGAACACTTGTAACCATCAGTGGGAATGTAAATCAGTACAGCAGATTACCTTATGATGGAAAACAGTAAGGAAGATCCACAGAAAGCTAAAAATAGAACTACTATATGATCTAGCAGTTGTACTCCTGGGTATATATATAAAGAAAATAAAAGCACTAATTCAAAATATGCATGTATCTCAATGTTCACAGCAGAATTATTTAGAACAGCCAAGATATGAAAGCAACCTGAACATCCATCAACAAATGAGTAAAGATGATGTGGATAAAGAAGATGTGGATAAACACACATGCACACACACATACACGCACACACTGGAATGTTACTCAGCCATAAAAATGGAATTCTACTATTCGAAACAATGTGAATGGATC
The DNA here is from genome assembly GCA_917880005.1 of Nanger dama. Taxonomy (NCBI): domain Eukaryota; kingdom Metazoa; phylum Chordata; class Mammalia; order Artiodactyla; family Bovidae; genus Nanger; species Nanger dama. Next base: position 26,597,558 of record CAKJTW010000018.1, read on the forward strand.
TATAGAGTATTATACTTAGTGAAAGAAGTCAAACAGAAAGAAGAGTTGCTTGGCATAGTCTTGTGATATTACTGTTTGGTCTATGGATGGCAGTTCATCCAACAAATATTTCTATTTACTGTGACTTCGTAACAGTAAGCCCTGTTACATGAAGGGCTTTTCTGATGGGAAAAGCCCTCTAGTGAGTATAGGTGGAACATGGGCAAACCTAGAAAAATTCCCTTTAAAAATTTCATCTCAACCATGTGATATTAAAGATGATGTGGTTTCTGGAGTAATGGGTGATTTGAAGGGAACCAGTAAAGAATCTGCCTGCAATGCAGGAGACCTGGGTTCCATCCCTGGGTCAGGAAGATCCCTTGGAGAAGGGAACAGCTACCCACCCCAGTATCCTTGCCTGGAGAACTCCATGGATAGGGAGCCTGACAGGACTCAGTCCATGGGATCACAAAAGAGTTAGACATAATTGATTCACTAATGCTTTCACTTTTTCATGCAAAAACCTTATCTTCATTCATACGATAAGTACTTCTTGGGAATATTTTAGCACCAGGCACTAAGCTAGGAACTGGGATAGAGAAGCAAGTCAGATATGGTCCTGCACCTGAGAAGATCATAGTTTTTTTCAGGAGGTAGATGAGTAGAAGGACATTTCCAATACACAGTAATAAGTGTTAGGATGAAGTCTTTCATAGCATGTAAATGAATGTTCAGAAGATGACATTCTAGTTCATTCTCTCCCTGGCGCCAAAGAAGCAAGACTTCTTTGGGAATTGGCTAGGCTGTCACGGGGACATTCCAGGAAGAAAAATAACACTGACAAACTCATGGAAGCAAGGTGTGTGTCTGGGGCTCAAGGTTTATGTTGCTGAGTGCCTAGAGCTGATGCTTAAGACAAGCAAGTCTAGGTTTCACAGAATCACGTTAGTCATGATGAGGAGTTTGAATTTTCTTCTTAATGTGATAGGATGTTATTGAAAGGTTTTAATTCATTTATTTATTCCTTCCTTCATTCTTTCACTTCAGCAATACTTTTCGAGCACCTACAGTGTAGAACAGACATTTAGCAGAAGTTAATAGCAGGGACTCTGAATTCAAACTGCTTGAATCCAAAGCCTATTTCTGTTATTTGCATATGCTCTGGCAGTTTCTCATTGCCAACTTTCCTCATTAATAAATTGGGAATAATAACTGCATCCACTTGACAGGATTATTGCACAGATTAATTTAAGGTAGTAAATGTAAAACATTTAGAGCACTTCCAGACTCGTAGTAAACATTCACTGTTAGCTAGCATCTTGTGTCTGATAGATTCTAGTGAAAGCACAGGGAAGGACGCCATTCCTGCCCTCCACAAGCCAACAGTCCATGGAAAAGGGAGACACTGTTGGGAGAACAGACATGACCGAAACCAAGATTCATGTGCCATGATTGGAGAGCCATGAAAAAAAAAAAAAGAAAGAAAACACACACACACAGGAGAGGCATCTAGTTTAGCTGGGGTGATCAGAAGAGGCTGTTGAAAAGAAGCACATCACTTATATGCAGAATCTAAAGAGAAATAATATAAATAAAGTTATTTACAAAACAGACTCACAGACTTAGAAAATGAATTTATGGTTACCAGGGGAAAAGGAACAGGAGAGGGATAGTTAGAGAGTTTGGAATTGACAGATACAGACTGCCGTTTTTAAAATGGATAACCACCAAGGTCCTACTGTGTAACACAGCGACTTCTGCTCAATGTTAGGTAACAGCCTAATGGGGAAGAAATTGAAAAAGAATAGATACACGTATGTGTATAACTGAGTCACTTCCCACCTGAAACTCTCAGAACACTGTTCATCAACTATACGCCAGTGTAAAGTAAAAAGTTACAAAAAGAAAAGAAGTATTAAATATATTTCAGTTGGACCCAAGAATGAGTAGAAATTAACTAGACAAAAGAGGCAGAAAAAGTCTCAGGGAAAGTCATGGTCAGATGTTTTTTTGGAATGTTCTTTCTGGCAGCATGAGCTGGATCAGAAGAGAAAAGTCCACAGTCAAGGAGGACCACGCAGAGACTCTCTGTAGGGGATTAGCCTACAAGGCACGGAGCAGTGGTTGCTGTCCCCCTTCACAAATGAAAGAGACAGACTCCAACGACATCGCATGGTACCCAGTCAGAGACTGAGCCAGGCTAGACTCTCCCTCTCCTCATTACATTCCCACTGGTTCTCAAGTGTCCCTTGTGTCTTATATGAGAATCACAGGGACTTAAGCAATCAGGTGGACACTGATAACTGTGTACATGAAAAGCCTGATGCTTGACTTATTCTCCTTCACGTGATACCTGTATGTGATCATGTTTTACTGTTTCATGTAAAACCTCAGCCAGATATGTATATGTGTATACAATTCCCAAAGTCTTACAGTGCAAAGAGCAAAATAAAACTTATTGTTGGCCAAAGGACTATAGCATTTTAGAAATAGTGACTTATTCTTGCCCTTAATGCCTTTGAAGTTTTCAAGTTTTCTGCTTGGCCTTCCATAAAGCCACATTTGACATTATGATCTTGATACTTGGATGAAGGCTGAGGCTACCATAATTGTTCAATGAAAAATAAGAAGGTCAGTGAGCTATATTGCAAACCTGCCCCCAGGATTAGCAAGCTAATGTAAATCAGAGCTGTAATGTCTGCATGTTTATAAGGGTCTCTATAGAAATAGTCTAGACTCTTAGTCTTAAGACTCCCAGTTTCTGTCCTTTTCATCATAATATGCTTTTGCCTTAATCTACAAACTAACAGACAAGGCCATCCGCACCACTGGCCCAATGAAGGGTAGAAATACCACTTTCGTATCTCTCCTATTGTCAAGCACAGTTGATATTAAGAACTTTCTTGGTTAATTTGTTTAAAAACATAGAAACTGCCTTTTTGTCAACAAAGATGAAGAAAACATATTTGTTTTGACTCATCAGGAAATGTTAATTTTCTCACATTTATAATGTTTCCCTGAAAGGTATAAGCTTGTCAAGAGTAAAGTGATTAAATTTGAATTTGCATTCTAATGTTTGGAAGTATTTCATGGATTCTCCCAGAAACCATAAAATAATTTAATTTTTTCTCAATTCTGGATAGTTTGCTTAGAATTTATAAATTAGTAATGTTCCTAAGAAACCAATAACCTCTCAAAGGAAATAGATGTTAGGCTCTAAAATGTCATCATTAAAAAGTAATAATTTTCCTCCTGACATCTGAACTATAGCCCAGTGAGATCAGTGAGCTACTTGCCCCATCAGTTTCACAGGGTGAACACAAGTTGTGGAAGAAGAGGCGAATAAAATCTCCTCAAAACAGCTTTGTGCTCTGTGTCACAGCTCTTACATAAACCAATATGCCAGCACACAGGTCGAGCAGCAAAGTGGTCAGTAATAACTAACCACATGCCCAGCTTGTTCTAGTCTTTAAAGTTATCAGCTGTTAAGTGAAGAGAGAGAAAGAGTTGGCTAAGCCTACAGACTTACCAATTAAACACCCTGGGATCAAAGTTCAGTCACTCATTGGTCAGGAAAATACAGATAAGTGAGTTTTCCCTCAGCTTCGGTTTACTTATCTTTGAAATGATGATGATAATAGCTGTTCTATGAATTAACTGAGATAATGCATTTAAATACTTAGTTTCTGGAACATAGGATGTTCTCAACATATGCTAGCTATTACATAAATATAATCTTAAATTGTGTGGGTGTGAGAGCCCTGTAGCTCAGGTCTCCTATTTCATAGATAAGGAAATCGAGACATAGAAAAGGGAAGTGATTTATTTCATGTAACAGAATAAATTGAGGCTCTGTGGAAAGTCTGCTGACTGATTCCCATGATACATTTGTTTTTACTTTGTGAGATTTCCTTCCGCCTATCCAGAAGAAGAATACAGAGTAAAGAAAAACAAGTTAATACAAAAGTCTGATTTGTAGATTTTTTGAAAGCTTTTCAAAAACTGAATTTTTTTTAAATCACCGTCTGTTATTCCAGATAGGTGAATTAAAAATTAAATGGATTGTCAAGCTTCTTGATTTGGAACTCACCAAGAGTGTATTTTAATTAATTTTGTTATATTTAAGACCCTGGAGGAAGCTTTTTGTACTGCTTCTGTTGAACCATCTGCCAGCTTGAAAATGATCATGTTCTGTGTGGGGACCTTTGTCCCTGCAGTTGGCATCCCCTTCTGTGGGGTGAGATGTAACTGTGCCATACCTGGGCAGGGGGCAATGGTGCTGCCTGGTGACTGACTCCTAGTACTTCCTTTGTCAGCAGTCTATCTGTGCCACCAGCTCTCTTTGGGGGCTGAACCACATCTATACTGAGGACTGGCCTTCTCCTAGAGCGGAATGCAGCATATGGCGGCTCTGGCTTAGGTAATAAAATTCAGGCTTCTGCAGATTTCTGTTGTGTATGCCTCTCTGCATACAAACTCCTTGTTGTTTACATAGTTTAAGCTTTTGAAAACTTCTCTAGTTTCTCTTTTTGTCGAGATGCTAATCTTTCAAATGGGTTTCGGTGTTTATCTCAGAAATCTTTCCAATCTGGTGGAGGTGGAGGAACCACAAGATAGAAGGAAAAAGCACTGTAATCCTTAGTTTCCATCTTTGATAAATGAGATACTTTAATAAACATTTATTGGACACCTAAGATGCTCCAATCAACTTTCGTACATGGAAATACATAACTGAACGTAAAATAGTCCTTGACCTCATGAAGTTCACATTAGGCATATAAGTAGTGATAAAGACAAAAGCAGTGATAGATCCCATGTCCCAGGGGAGCCTGAGGTGGAATGCCTACCTCAAGGTGGATGGAAGGAAGTGGATAGTGAGTACGAGTTTCCTTGACAAACCAAGGATGGGGAAGCACAGTCTAAAAGAGAAAGAGAAAAACAGAATGATAACAGAAAAGTCAGAAAAGCTGTTCAATATTTCTGAAGCCCAGAGTATATGCTGTGCGGTGATGGTAGTTTAGTCACTAAGTCATATCTAACTCGTGATCCCATGGACTGTAGTCCAGCAGGCTCCTCTATCCATGGGATTTTCCAGGCAGGAATATTTGAGTGAGTTGCTATTTCCTTCTGCAGAGGATCTTCCTTACTCAGGGATTGAACCTGGGTCTCCTGCACTGCAGGTGGATTCTTTACTGACTGAGCTGTTCATTTTGTGTGTGTGTGTGTGTGTGTGTGTGTGTGTGCATAAAAAATCTTAATATATTGAAAAAACTGAAATTATACAGAATTTATTCTTTCATCAAAATGGAATTGATACAGAAAATCAATTGATAAAAGATGTCTCTAAAAACTCCCAAACATTTGGAATACATTTACTAACTTAAAAATAACCATGAGCTGTTCTTTACCTTTCAGGTATAATTGCTACACCAGGGAAGACCATGCGCCATGTGGGGAAGGAAGAAGTCAAAGCATGAGCACCTTGTTTCCTAGGTTGTGGAGTTTGAGTTTTTTCTAGAAGGTAATGGAGATCTTCCAATCAATGGTGAACAGAGAAATACCATGATCATGTTTACATTTTTGACAGTTTCCTGGTATCAGAGTGGGGAATTGATTATAGAGTGAGTATTGTGGTAGGAAGAATATTGAGGATATAATTATTATAGTTTGGGGGCCTGAACTTAAGCAGAACAATGGAGATAAAAGAAAGTATAATTCAAAGGTACTTGGCTGATAGAATCATTGGGACTTGATTGTCTATTTTGTAAAAAGAGTGAGTGAGAGGGAAAAGACAGGGAAGCCTTCACGGACCTCATAAACAGCAAGGTGGGTGATGGTTCTAGTTTCTAAATGGGAAATACAGGAAAAGAGAAGGGGGAGGGGAAGACGTGGAGGAAATGAAGGGAGAGGAGGAGGCATGAGTTTGGGGGAAAAGAATGAGTTCACTTTAGACATGCTGAATTCTGAGAGATGATATGTGAGATGGTATCTGGTAGGCATAGGGTATGAGAGACCTGGGGGTGGAGACCACTGTTGGAGAGTCATTGACATGCAAGTGATGAGTAAGCAGGAAGTCACGCATTGAAAGAGAGACGAGGGAGTGGGAGGAAGATGCTGACAGACCTGGGCTGTTGACAGTCAAGTGTCAAGGATGATGAATGCCCTGGAAACTGTTTGACACAGGAGATTTTAGCATAGGTGGGGTGGGTTGTTCCATTTAAGAAAATAAGAATCAGGACGATTATAAAAATAGCTAAATAATTATAAAACCATCTGAATGCTTTCACAGAATAAAGTAGAGGCTTTCTTCATGGAGGATCTGAAATTAGGCTTTGGAGAAAAAAAATTGCAAAATTTGGTCCTATATATGGAAACACATTTTAACAGCTTTGCTGAGGTATAATTGATACACAAAGAGCTACATATATTTATGTAAACAAGTTGGTGGGTTTGAGTGTATGCAAGTACTTGTGATATTTATACAAAATTAAGGTAGGAGATATAATACCTCCCAAAGTTCCCTTGTTTCTTTTGCTTTTGTTCTTACTGTAAGACTACCGAATATTTCTTTTATCTATTCTATTAGCAAATGTATTCTTTCAATAAATTATGAAACATACTGTACTATACACTTCACTATTGGCACTACATCGGACACCAGGTCTCTAGAACTAATTCATCTAGCATAACTTATACCTAGTAACCAATAACTTCCCTTTCCTCTATCACCTAGCCCTGGCAGTCACTATTGTCTGATTTTTTTGGGGGAGGGGGTGTTGATGGGGAGAGAGGGTGATGGTGAAATAGAAAAATAGTTTTATTATTTTGCTAGGCAAAGGGAGACAGCCTAGATTTCTGACTCAGGAAACTATGTGCCCCACCCTGGAGGATTTAATGAGAGGTTTTATAACAATAGTTCAAATGTGGAGTCTTTGACAAGACCAGGGTTTGAGCCAGGCTTGCATTTCCTTAATCTCACCTCAGATATCACCCAAGTTTCTGCCTCCATGAGTTTGCTATTATGGATACCTCAAACAAGTGGAGTTATGCAGGACTAGTCTCTCTGTGACTGGCTTTTTCATTCTCTAGGATGAATTCAAAGTAATCCAACAAAACTATCACATGAGATATTGAACTCTCCACTAATAGAATTATCTACACAAAGAAGGATGACGATCCAGCACAGAGGAGGTAGAGCAGTAAATCTTTCCTTTCACTCTTCCAAACTACTTCAGGATATTCAGTAAAAGTACAAATTCCCAAAACACTGCTCTGTAGCTACTGGACCATGGACCTTCAAGGATGCACTTTTGCAGTCATTTTTCCTGGTGATATTTATATTGCCTGATTAGCACCAGTTCACAGAACAGTGCTGTAAATCACTATTTGAAACATTCTTGCACTTTGGGTGTGTATTTGCGACTCTCTGTGTGTACGCAATGTGAGTGAGTCATGAAATAAAACAATCCAAATTTTCTTCTAACTTTTCCAAAGAAAAACAATATTTTATCCTGAACTTTAAACATGCTTCCTTTGTATTCTCACACAGTGGAAAGTGGAAGCATTAGTCCCTCTGTGGTGTCCAACACAGCAACCGCATGGCTGTGACGCATCAGCCTCCTCTGTCCATGGAATTCCAGGCAAGATTGCTGGAGTGGGTGCACATTTTTCTGAGGTGAAGCAATGTCATACCCTGACTACATCAAAGTGGGGATACCATGCCACTAAGACCTATTTGTAAGATGGCCTAAGATAGACACTCACATGTCTCTGGAGATGCTGTCACTCTGCCTCTTGGGATTTATAGATAATTAAACATCAATCTCCATGTTAGCTGCCCCTGCCCAGGGAGACCATGGGACTCAAATGCTCCTTCTGAAGTCTTCACCTATCTCCATGTGACTTCTCTAGCCAAGATCCTCTTATATCACAGCATCTTCTCCAAAAAGATCATTTCATGTTGAAGTCCCTTTTCCAGGCCTCTAGAGTCATGTTTCAGAGAAAGCAATGGCACCCCACTCCAGTACTCTTGCCTGGAAAATCCCATGGATGGAGGAGCCTGGTAGGCTGCAGTCCATGGGATTGCTAAGAGTCGGATATGACTGAGCAACTTCACTTTCACTTTTCACTTTCATGCACTGGACAAGGAAATGGCAACCCACTCCAGGGTTCTTGCCTGGAGAATCCCAGGGATGGGGGAGCCTGGTGGGCTGCTGTCTATGGGGTCACACAGGGTCAGACATGACTGAAGCGACTTAGCAGCAGCAGCAGAGTCATGTTTACTTTAGCACAAGGCTCATACCTTATTTGTATCTTCTCTTGCCATCTAAAGCACAGCCTCCTGAAGGAAATAAAGACTCTCATCCATCTTCTGAAGTAGGCACAAATTCTGACATGAAAACAAATTCAGAGCAGCTGATAGGAATTACTTATTGGCTGATTCTCAAGACTATTATACCAGGCAAATAATATATTGAACCAGGTTTCTTTCTCTTCCAAAATTGATAGAACATACTATTAGTCCTTAATCTTGCAAACTTAAGGATGTTTGCCTGCATTTCCAGTGGGAGATGGGATCTGACAAAATAAATTGGAAATTGCATAGAAAAATGAATCATGTATTTTTTTATTGAGTACACATTGTCATGTTAGACATCTTTAACACTTAACATGCATCTCTTCTAGCTTTGGAAATCAAACATGATTTAAAATTTAAAACATTTCATTGAAAGGGAATCTATTTTTAATTTTCATTTTAATCATTTAAATATTTAAAGCTGTTGCCTTTGTTTTCTAAACTTCTTTTTATTGTCTTGAGTATGTCTACATCAGAGAAGGCAATGGCACCCCCTCCAGTACTCTTGCATGGAAAATCCCAAGGAGGAGCCTGGTGGGCTGCAGTCCATGGGGTCACTAAGAGTTGGGCACGACTGAGTCACTTCACTTTCACTTTTCACTTTCATGCATTGGAGGAGGCAATGGCACCCCACTCCAGTATTCTTGCCTAGAGAATCCCATGGACAGAGGAGCCTGGTAGGCTGCCATCTATGGGGTTGCACAGAGTTGGACATGACTGAAGCGACTTAGCAGCAGCAGCAGCACATAGGGAGTTTGAGACAATGGATATTTTTATTAACAGGCTATTCGAAAACAAGTACATTTTAAACCTGGAAAGTGGATTTTCTAACTTCTTGTTTTGCTTTTGAATTCCATCAAGGGTGTAAGGGAGTCTTATGTTAATATATGCATGAGGGATTCTGGTTATTACTATTATAGATGATTCAAAAGTGACTTGATATTTAGGATTCTGTAATATGAGCAGGGCTTCTATGTATGATGTTTGCTTTTGCTCAACCTAACCTCCATTGTCTGGTACTCACCACTCTAACAAGTGATTGAATTAATGTGCAAGAATTAACTATACATCTGTAGGGCTCTGGAGATCTCGCAGTGGAATCTATCAAGAAGCTTCACTTCTATCCTGTTGAGTCTAAGTTGGCTTGGCATGGACTTTGTACAGACTTGGTTTTCAAATTCATCTCTTTCAGTTATTAATTGTGTGATTTGAGCCATTTACTTTCTGTGATTCAATTTTCTCATCTGAAATAACGTTTATTTTGCAAGGTCGATGTGCAGAGCAGAGATAATATGTTTCTGGCTTGTAGAAAGTCCTAGGTAAATGGTCACTCTTGAAAACGTCAGTTTCCTCTGAGAATGAGAATGCTGAAGTAAAAAGCTGCTTTACTTTCCTTTATTGCTTTACTGTCTTGTGGACAGCCCGAGGAACCTCAATTTATCCTCTATTTATCTCCTTTTCTTGTTTTCAAGTATAAATGTTTATCTGGTACTTAAGGGAATAACTCCCTAATCACCTGAGTGCCTAAAGCCCAGATGCATTGGGATTCTGAAAGCAAAGGATGCTGATTTACCTGTGATCAGTAAGATAGTTACATTCTGTTCTACCAGTGTAGATACATTTGCTTCCAACAAAGAAAATCCTGTGCAAACAGGCATCTTGGGCTGTGGATGTTGCTGTGGCTTCTTTCTAGCCCCTGGATAGAATAGATACAGACTGTACCATTTCTAAAGCCTGATCAGCCTTCTGTCTGGGGGTGAGATGGAGGTGAGATATAGAGGCAGATGGAGATCTCAAGGGTGCCGTGAAATGTTTTCCATTGTCACATTGAAAGGACTCTACATTCTCTTTCATTACTTTCAAAAGGGAAATCGTGCCTTTCCCTTCATGACTGTTGTCATTTAATTGCTCAGTCATGTCCGACTCCTTGTGACCCCATGGATTGCTTCATGCCAGGATATCCTGTCCTTCACTATCTCCTGGAGTTTGTTCAAACTTATGTCCATTGAGTCGATGATGCTATCCAGCCATCTCACCCTCTGCTGCCCCCTGCTTCTCCTGCCCTCAAACTTTCCCAGCATCAGAGTCTTTTCCCATGTGTCGACTCTTCTTATCAGGTGGCCAAAGTATTGGAGTTTCAGCATTCCTCTAACCTTCCGTGGTTCAGTTCAGATCAGTTCAGTTCAGTCACTCAGTTGTGTCCAGTTCTTCGAGACCCCAGGGAATACAGCAGGCCAGGCTTCCCGAACATCACCAACTCTAGGAGTTTACTCAAACTCATCTCCATTGAGTCAGTGATGCTATCCAACCGTCTCATCCTCTGTCGTCCCCTTCTCTTCCTGCTTTCAATCTTTCCCAGCACCAGGGTCTTTTCAAATGAGTCAGCTCTTTACATCAGGTAGCTGAAGTATTGGCGTTTCAGCTTCAACATCAGTCCTTCCAATGAACATTCAAGACTGATCTCCTTCAGGATGGATTGGTTGGAGCTCCTTGCAGTCCAAGGGACTCTCAAGAGTCTTCTCCAACACCACAGTTAAAAGCATTAATTCTTCAGCGCTCAGCTTTCTTTATAGTCCAACTCTCACATCCACACATGACTACTGCAAAAACCATAGCCTTGACTAGACAGACCTTTGTTGACAAAGTAATGTCTCTGCTTTTGAATATACTATCTAGGTTGGTCATAACTTTCCTTCCAAGGGGTAAGCGTCTTTTAATTTCATGGCTGCAATCACCATCTGCAGTGATTTTGGAGCCCACAAAAATAAAGTCAGCCACTGTTTCCACTGTTTCCCCATCTATTTTCCATGAAGTGATGGGATAGGATGCCATGATCTTACTTTTCTGAATGTTGAATTTTCAGCCAACTTTTTCACTCTCCTCTTTCACTTTCATCAAGAGGCTTTTTAGTTCTTTTTCACTTTCTGCCATAAGGGTGGTGTCATGTGCATATCTGAGATTATTGCTATTTCTCCTGGCAATCTTAATTCCAGCTTGTGCTTCTTCCAGCCCAGCGTTTCTCATGATGTACTCTACATAGCAGTTAAATAAGCAGGGTGACAATATACAGCCTTGACATACTCCTTTTCCTATTTGGAACCAGTCTGTTGTTCCATGTCCAGTTCTAACTGTTGTTTCCTGATCTGGATATAGGTTTCTCAAGAGGCAGGTCAGGTGATCTGGTATTTCCATCTCTTTCAGAAATTTCTACAATTTATTGTGATCCACACAGTCAAAGGCTTTGGCATAATCAATAAAACAGAAATAGATGTTTTTCTGGAACTTTTTTATGCATGAAAAAATGTTCACTATAAGGTTCACTGTGAGGTTTTGAGAAACATAGCCAACACTATACCAGGAGAGAAAGAAAAAGCTGTGGTTTAAAGCCAGGTGTGTGAGATTTCAAGCCCATGTTTTTCACCCGACATAGTGATGCTATTTGCTTTGAGAAAAATATGAGATTCTCTGCATGTTTGCCCCTCTGATCTAATAATACAATGATTTGCACTTTTGAAAACTAGCTAAGTGACCAAAATATCTCAAAATATAATCTTTACATGTTGCATGCTTTTAGGCAAAGCATTGGAGTAACTGATTTGACCATATATCCAGGTTATATTTTTAAAATTTATCAATATCTATGAAAAGGTTGGAAACATAGCATTAAGAAAGAGATCTCAGAAGCATAGTGCAGGGCCAAGAGTTAAGACTCGAAAGCAGATATGCGTCCAGTCCAGTCTTTAGCCATTTGACCATAATCAGGGTGTTTGATCTATCTAAGTCACAAGTTCTTCATACACAAAATGGGGACACTGGCAAATATCTCACATGGTTATTAAAAGAATTAGGCAAGGTATGAAATGTAATGTCATAGAAGCTGACACCTTGAGACATGAATTAAATGACAATCTTATTAAGGCCATTGGCATCCTATTACTGATACTGTAGCTTAAACATGTGTGAACTTTATAGATAAGTAATATTCAAATTACTTTTAGGAGAAGCTCTATAAAGTCAGCATAAACAAGACTGAGAGCTGACTGTGGCTCAGATCATGAACTCCTTATTGCCAAATTCAGACTGAATTTGAAGAAAGTGGGGAAAACCACTAGACCACTCAGGTATGACCTAAATCAAGTCCCTTATGACTATACATTGGAAGTGAGAAATAGATTTAAAGGATTAGATCTGATAGAGTGCCTGATGAACTTTGGACATAGGTTCATGACATTGTACAGGAGACAGAAATAAAGACAATCTCCAAGAAAAAAAAATGCAAAAAAGCAAAATGGCTGTCTGAGGAGGCCTTACAAATAGCTGTGAAAAGAAGAGAAGCAAAAGGCAAAGGAGAAAAGGAAAGATACACCCATGTGAATGCAGAGTTGCAAAGAACAGCAAGGAGAGATAAATTGCCAACAAATTGCCAACATCCACTGGATCATCAAAAAGCAAGAGAATTTCAGCAAAACATCTATTTCTGCTGTATTGACTATGCCAAAGCCTTTGACTATGTGGATCACAATAAACTGTGGAAAATTCTGAAGGAGATGGGAATACCAGACCACCTGACCTGCCTCTTGAGAAATCTGTATGCAGATCAGGAAGCAACAGTTAGAACTGGACATGGAACAACAGACTGGTTCCAAATAAGAAAAGAGTATGTCAAGGCTATATTGTCACCCTGCTTATTTAACTTATATGCAGAGTATATCATGACAAACACTGGGTTGGAAGAAGCACAAGCTGGAATTAAGATTGCCAGTAGAAAATTTGAAAACCCCAGGTATGCAGATGACACCACCCTTATGGCAGAAAGCAAAGAAGAACTAAAGAGCCTCTTGATGAAAGTGAAAGAGGAGAGTGAAAAAGTTGGCTTAAAGCTCAACATTCAGAAAATGAAGATCATGGCATCCGGTCCCATCACTTCATGGGAAATAGATGGGGAAACAGTAGAAACAGTGGCAGATTTAATTTTGGGGGGCTCCAAAATCACCGCAGATCATGACTGCAGCCATGAAATTAAAAGATGTTTACCCCTTGGAAGAAAGGTTATGACCAACCTAGGCAGCATATTAAAAAGCAGAGACATTACTTTGTCAACAAAGGTCCATCTAGTTAAGGCTATGGTTTTTCCAGTAGTCATGTATGGATGTGAGAGTTGGACTATAAAGAAACCTGAGCACTGAAGAATTGATGCTTGTGAACTGTGGTGTTGAGAAGACTCTAGAGAGTCTCTTGGACTGAAAGGAGATCCAACCAGTCCATCCTAAAGGAGATCAGTCCTGGGTGTTCATTAGAAGGATTGATGTTGAGGCTGCATCTCCAATACTTCGGCCACCTGATGTGAAGAGCTGACTCATTTGAAAAGTCCCTGATGTTGGGAAAGATTGAGGGCAGGAGGAGAAGGGGACAATAGAGGATGAGATGGTTGGATGGCATCACTGACTCACGGGACATGGGTTTGGGTGGACTCCGGGAGTTGGTAATGGACAGGGAGGTCTGGCGTGCTGTGGTTCATGGGGTCACAAAGAGTTGGGCACTATTGAGCAACTGAACTGAATGGTCAAATACTGTCCAAAATTTGCCATTTCCCACAGCACTGTGTTTTGTCTGCCACTATATTCTCAGCCCTTAGCACAATATCCAGCCTATGGTGAGTACTGAGCAAATATCAGTTACATTTAGGTAAGGATAGAGCAGTAATTTAAGCTATTTAGGTTTATAACCCAGGATTTTATGTAGCTGACATCAATTTTAAATGTATAAAAGAAAAATTAGGGACTAGAAAATTTGTAAGGTTCTTACAATTGTTAAAAGCAATTCTCCTTCCTTTGATTAATTTATTTAATAGCAAGGGAAACTGATGAGTTTTCAAGAGTGAATTTGAGGTCATCAACTATATTAATATAAAAATCTACCATCTGATGGATGGATAATGGAATATGAATAATATATGTTGCTGAAAGCAATGATCCAAAGTGCTGAAGAGGGATGTTCAGATTCATTAACCCTCTCTAATGACGTGGAGAGAATGAGTTTCTTGGTCACATTGCTGAACACAGTACAGACCATGCTTTCCAGATAGACAGTTCTGAACTAGGGTTTTGGTGATGCAAGAATTAATCTATCATATTTTCAAAATTATTGTCCTCCAATTATGCTTTGTGCTCCAAGATTTTATCCTTAATTGTGCTCCATAATGTCCCTATCTGTTGTTATTGTTGTTTAGTAGCTAAGTTGTGTCTGACTCTTTTGAGACACTATGGGCTGTAGCCCGCCAGGCTCCTCTGTCCATGGGATTTCCCAGGCAAGAATACTGGAGTGAGTTGCCCTGTCCTTTTCCAAGGGATCTTCTTGACCCAGGAATTGAACCTGCATCTCCTGTATTGCAAAATTCTTTACCACTGAGCCACCAGAGAAGCCCCTGGCCCTGTATGTACATATAAAATTTTCCTTATTATATGTTCTTTGAGATCAACAATTTTATATATCCCTCAGACTTTTAGTGGAGTCATAATGAAACTAAAAACACATTAAAATGGGTATAATCTCTCCCAGATTGTAGGTTCTTTTGAAGGGCCTGAAATGTTTAACAGTGAGCCCAGTGCCTGGCAGTTCAGTGACTAAATAATGTTGTTATTATTATTATTGAAATTATTAGTGTGCTAACTAGATATTGAAGGTTTGACCCTTCCACTCAGTCATCCTTCTTAAAGATCTTAATGGCAGAGCAGAAATTAAGCATAAAATGAGGGTAATCACTGAGCATTATCTACAGTAATGATGTGCTCAGATTTTCTCTACTCCCAAGTACTTTAAGCCCTGGTGCTGTCTCAGCTTTAAATAAATTTAGAAATTAATAGCCCTCTATTTGCTTCCTCCCAAAGGAAGTTTTTCCTTTCTGATTTGAATTGCTGAAATATTTGGGCCTTTCTACATTATTTTTTGACAAGGAGAATGTTTTCTAGTGAATGAAGTTTCTATTAAAACAGAAGGGTAATTGCCACTCCCTCGTTGTACTCAAACCGCACATGCACACAAAATGAGACTGAAATGATTATCTTCTGACTAAGAGATGGTCCCTGGAATCTAGGCTTACTGGATTGTCTTCAGTTCAGTTCAGTTCAGTCGCTCAGTCATGTCCGACTCTTTGCAACCCCATGAATCACAGCACGCCAAGGCCTCCCTGTCCATCACCAACTCCCGGAGTTCACTCAAACTCAGGTCCATCGAGCCGGGTGATGCCATCCAGCCATCTCATCCTCTGTCGTCCCCTTCTCCTCCTGCCCCCAATCCCTCCCAGCATCAGAGTCTTTTCCAATAAGTCAACTCTTCGCATGAGGTGGCCAAAGTTCTGGAGTTTCAGTTTCAGCATCATTCCTTCCAAAGAACACCGAGGCCTGATCTCCTTTAGGATGGACTGGTTGGATCTCCTTGCAGTCCAAGGGACTCTCAAGAGTCTTCTCCAACACCACAGTTCAAAAGCATCAATTCTTCGGCGCTCAGCCTTCTTCACAGTCCAACTCTCACATCCAGACATGACCACAGAAAACCATAGCCTTGACTAAACGGACCTTTGTTTGCAAAGTAATGTCTCTGCTTTTGAATATGCTGTCTAGGTTGGTCATAATCGTCTTACCTTCATATATTTGAAATGTAAGCATGTACCTAAAGAACTTTGCCATGAAAAGCAACATATTGAGTATCAACATTCTTGTAACTCACTTCCATTAAACTTTGTTGCTGTTGTTGTCTGGTCACTACGTTGTGTCCAACTATTTTGGGACAATGGACTATAGCCTGTGAGGCTCCTCTGTCCATGGAATTTTCCAGGCAAGAATACTCCAGTGGGTTGCCATTTCCTACTCCAAGTAATCTTCCCAACTCAGGGATGGAACCTGTGTCTCCTGCATTGGCGGGTGGATTCTTTACCACTGAGCTATCAGGGAAGTCCTAATTAAAATTTATCTCAACTCTACTAGAGACTGTGGCAAGGGAATTTTGTAAGCTTGTTTTATCTTAAAATATACATATTTAAGCCCTTTGAAGAAACTATTTAAAAGAGATGAACCTCAATAGGGAGAGATATCAAAACAGACCTGCAAACAGATCATTTTGTTGGTAAAATATACACAGAGAAAATTTAAAAAATGTATGGAAATTACAGAAAGAGAATGCTTCTTCTATTACTTTTCCTCAGTTTATAATAACTTGGTGCTCAAGTTACACCAAGGATTTGGGGAAATTTATTTGCCATGTAGGTTCTATCCATCACAAAGTGTTTATTACTTTCTTGCAGTAGTTTTTTGATACCATGGCAACAGAGTGTCATTCTTTAGCCCAGACTCTCACAGGAGAATGCATTGCTCTTTTAATACATGAAATTCTGTTTAGGGACTGGCCCTGTCTCAGGAAAACCAATCCATGTTTCACCCAGGCAGCCTCTGTTGCAGCAGAATGCTCAGCAAACACTCTCCCACCTCTTTTACTAGCATATGTCTGGAGAGTAAGGACATTTTCAACTAACTCTTCCCTGGAGTGAGTATCTGTAAATGGAAAGGAGAAAGAAGTCGACATATTGAACTTAGAATAGCGACTGTGCTATATAGTTGATTCAGCCGAAGTTAATAACCTGAGGCTCTGATATCTTTCCGAACTGGAGTCCTTTTGGGATCAGTCTGTTCCCGCCCTTCCGCAATGTCACCCTCAGAGCGATTTCAGCTTGTTCTTCTAGCACAGCTTCACATTTAATGAGTGTCAAGTACAACTCCAGCGAAAGCAGAGTTTGGGAGTGTGTGGACATTCAGGATGTTTGGCATTTCTGATTTACTGATGGAATAATACCCTCCAAGCCCTGTTTATTTAAAAAAAAAAATTATAGAATCTGGTATACATTTCTCAAATTATGATGTACGAGAACATTGTTATGGGCATTCATTCTCATCACATGGGACCACTGAAGGCAGTATTTGGAAGGCTGCTGCAACTCACAAATTACTTGTTTGGCTCTTTCCTGTCTGCTTCTAAGGTGAAGCCCCACGATTTACATCTATATATTTAGCCTAGAGCAGATTCTGCTATCCACACTATTCTCTGTGATAGGTATCATAGCTAGGGGTTGGGGGAGGGAAAGGTTTTTCCAGTCGACTTACAGGCGACATCTGTATTAGTTTCACTGTAATTTTGTTTTCCCCATGTGCCATGTTCCATCTTGTAGCCCAGAGACGTAATCAAGTTTGCTTGATTGGAAAGAACAATGTTTTCATCCAAACACCCTAAATTGTAAAAAAATAAGTGTGAATTATGTAAAAATAAGACTGAGATATCCAAAAACAGCCCTCATCAAAATCCATGGCAACTTCAGAGTCCTGATACCCTCCTCACCTCCTCCCCACACAGCTTTCTCTTCCTAACAGCATCTCTGCTTCTCTTTTGAATCTATTTAGTTCTCTTCTCCTTACTCATTGGTGGCCTCCATTTACTCATATTTTTTGCTTCCTTATAACTTCTCCCGGAAAATAGCTTGCCTTTTTCTTTCCTCTTGGCATCCTTTCTGCTTCTGATTTCACTACTGTTACTCTTCAACAATTTCATTGTATACATTTCTGATAATGATCTCATTTATACTTTTGCGTCAGGGCCCGAGTTTCTTAGTTGGTGAATTATCATTCTTGAGTTAGATGCCTGTCCTTTATTCAGTCAGTCATGGTTGGGTGGTAGAAAAAGGTCTACCATGGGAGAAGGAAATGGCAACCCACTCCAGTACCTTTGCCTGGAAAATCCCATGGACGGAAGAGCCTGGTATGCTACAGTCCATGGGGCTGCAAAGAGTTGGACACATCTGAGTGACTTCACTTTCACCATATTATCCAGTAATTCCACTCTTAGCTATAGAAAAAATGAGAATGCATCCACACAACTTGTAAACAGATGTTTATAGTGGCATTATTCATAACAGCCAGAAATAAAAACAAGTCAAATACCCATCAAATAATAAACAAAATGTGGAATATCCAGACAATGGAATATTATTCAGCAATTAAAAAGTAACTGGGTACTGATACATGCCATGACATGGATAAACTTCAAGTAAAAGAAGCCAGGCAGGATAAGCCACATATTGTGTGATCTGATTTGTATGAAATTGTTAAATCTCTATATGGAATTGTTAAATCTCTATATGGAGAAAGTAGATTAGCGGTTGCCTAGGGATGGGAATGTTGGGGAGAAGTGGGAGTGACTGCTAATCAATTTGGGGTTTGGGGGAGGGAGATGATGAAAATGTTATAGAATTGATTTTGTGGTAGTGGAGGTATTACTCTGTGACTATACTAAAAACTACTGAATTGTGCACTTTGTGTGAATTGTATGGGGTGAGAATGATTTATCAAGTTGTACAAATAAAACTTTATTTTTCTCCTTGAAGGAAAAAAAAAAAGAATGAAAAAAAAGAAAAAGGTCTACCGTACTAGTACCATCCATAGTGATTTGGTTCCTCTCTCTCCATTGTCAGGGATGTGGGTAACCAGTTCTCATAGGAGGAGCAATACGCTGCCAGCAACATGAAGCACAATGAGCCATTCAACGCAGGCTTGACATCTTTATTGTTGTGAATCTGGCCTCTTAAGTGTTTCCTCATCTGTAGGTAGGGTAGTGATAATAGTTCATGGCACCTTTAAGGATTACAGATTTAAGTCACTTGTTATTGTTCAGTTGCTGTTGTGTCTGACTCTTTGCGACCCCGTGGACTAGCCAGGTTCCCCTGTCCTTCATTATCTCCTGGAGTTTTTTCAGACCCATGTCCATTGAATTGGAGATGCCATCCAACTATCTCATCCTCTGTAACCACCTTCTCCTCCTGCCCTTAATCTTTCCCAGCATCAGGGTCTTTTCTAATAAATCAGCTTTTCACATGAGGTGGCCAAAGTATTGGAGCTTCAGGTTCAGCGTTAGTCCTTCCAATGAATATTCAGAGTTAATTTCCTTTAGGATTGACTGGTTTGATCTCCTTGCCGTCCAAGGGACTCTCAAGAGTCTTCTTCAGTATCACAATTCAAAAGCATTTGGTGCTCAACCCTTTTTTATGGTCCAACTCTCACATCTGTACATGACTACTAGAAAAACCATAGCTTTGACTTTGTGGACCTTTGTTGGCAAAGTGAATAGAAAATGTTTTACGTTTTTAATCAAGGAGTAGTTATGGTAGTAGAACAGTTAGTAACAGCAGTTGTGTAAACTCAGTTGCAATCGCTGTAGGGATAACAGTAGTGCTTGGGCAGTAATAGTTATAGTATTAGAAATGAGAAATAGTAGGAAGAGTAGGAATAGGTGACAAGCATTTGTTTAGTTGTAGACTTTGGTCCAGGAAGAGAAGCTGTGTCTTCTTTAGCCTTTGCTGAGTCCCTGCCTCAAAGACCTAGCCAGAGCTTCAGTTCTTGAGATCAAGTATGTAACAAAAATAAGACTTAGCAAAACTAAGAGAGGGCAGCAAATTAATTTATTTGTTTAAATAACTAAAGCCTCAGGGCATGGTCCTGGGTATAAACCTCATATCCCGTTAAGCAGTCAGTCCCTAGTCCTTTCTCCCCTTACTTAGCTCCAGGTAGCTATTAATCTGCCTTCTATTTCTATGGATTTCTTTATTCTGCATGTTTCATGTAAATAGAATCATACAATGTGTTGTGCCTGGCTTCTTTCACTCAGCATGATGTTTTCAAGTTTTGACCACATTGTATCATGTGTCAGAGATTCATTCCTTTTATGATTGAATTGTATGCATGTCATTTGCCCAGTAGTGTCCGACTCTTTGAGGTCCCATGGATTGTAGCCCACCAGGCTCTTCTGCTAATGGAATTTTCCAGACAAAAATACTGAACTGGGGTGTCGTTTCCCTACTTCAGGGGATTTCCCAATCCAGAGATCAAACTCACATCTCTTGAGTCTCCTGCATTGGCAGGCAGATTCTCTACCGCTAGTACCACTTGGGAAGCCCACGTAACACATTTTGTTTATTCATTCATTTTCATATTCTAGTTTGAACTACAGCTAGAGTCTCCTGTCAAGGCTGCTGCAGTGCTCAACCACAAGAAGAAACATTCACTTTGTATTCTGTGCAAAGAGCACTCCCGCCCCCTGAGTTACAGAACACAAGGAATCTGCTTTTAAATAGAAGCTTTGCCATACCTTATCTAGAATGCACACTGATTTTGCTGGCCATGCTCATCTTTGATCATATCATCCCTTATCCAAAGTCCTTTGAGGATCCCCTTTCACTTAATGCTAATTACATTGATAGTAGCAATTATGTATTAAATTCTAGATATGTGCCAGGCATTTTTCCTATACTCTTTACACAAATTATCTCAAAGTAGGAACAGTATGAAAGAACTGTATTAATTCCATACCATTCTCTATTTGATTTTTTTTGTAATAAGCATGTATTATGTTTGTAATAATAACTTTAAAATTTTATTTTCCTTTAAGAGAAAAGCTCTGCAAGTTCCTCTGGCATTTCTCTGCATCTTTAGACAATGTGTAGGAAGAAACTGAGAGATCTCTTTAATACCCTGCCAAAGTGTTTACAAATTTTATCAGAGGCAGAAGCAATATAAATATTTACAAACAAAACTCTCATAGCTGTATTATAGAGAAAAGACTATTTTTTGTATGACTCATATTGAATTATCTAAAGTATAAAATAAAAATGCAAGCTTTCTACACAAACCACAAAGTAATGAAAAAGCCACGTGACTGCATCTTTATTGCAGTTTTGAAAAAAAGTGGTATTATAGTGGAAAATGAACATGGTCTACAGTAGCAGTTTAATTTAGTTTTCTGAAAGTAGTGATAAAGTTCTTTTAAAAAGTTGGTAGATGTTTTAAGTTTAAACCTCATATATAATTTTACTGATATATTGATATAGACATTAGCTTCTTTCAAAATGAGAACAAAGCTTTGCCTATGTTTTTATGGTAATTCATTCTAGTTACAATTACTGAAGCAGAGTTTGTGAATATCCGTTTTCTCCCATTAAAAAGAGTTGTTTTAAATTTGAGTTTGGCTAATTAACTAAAACTTTGGATTGTTTTGAAGGAAAGCTTGACTCAATGCTCCTGATGGTTTTTGGCCGTGCCACCTGGCTTGTGGACATTGTGTGATAGCTCAGTTGGTAAAGAATCCGCTTGCAATGCAGGAGACCTCAGTTTGATTCCTGGGTTGGGAAGATCTCCTGAAGAAGGGAAAGGCTACACACTCCAGTATTCTGGCCTGGAGAATTCCAGGGACTATAGAGTCCATGGGATTGTAAAGAGTCAGGACTGAAAGACTTTCACTTTCACTTTTACTATGTGACTTGTGGGATCTTAGTTCCCCAACCAAGGATGGAACCTTGGCAGTGAAGGTTCAGAGTTCTAACCACTGGACCATGAAGGACTCCCCAGTATTCTACAGTTACATAGTGCCTTCCATGAACCTTGGTCTATCATATTGGTGAAGGGATTCGGTTTTCTGAGATTTGATTGACACTTTTGATTCTTCCTTTTAAGGACCAAAAAGGTCATAGTCAATGATGACTATAGAAAATTACGCTCGCTTCTTTGAATAATTCAGCTTATTTTAATAGTATGAATAAATGGACCACATAGCTTATCAGTTCAGTTCAGTCGCTCAGTCGTGTCTGACTCTTTGTGACCCCATGAAGTGCAGCACACCAGGCCTCCCTGTCCATCACCAACTCCTGGAGTTCACTCATACTTACCTTCATCAAATTGGTGATGCCATCCAGCTATCTCATCCTCTGTCATCTCCTTCTCCTCCTGCCCCCAGTCCCTCAGAATCACAGTCTTCTCCAATGAGTCAACACTTCCCATGAGGTAGCCAAAGTAGTGGAGCTTCAGCTTTAGCATCACTCCTTCTGTTGAACACTCAGGAATGATCTCCTTTAGAATGGACTGGATGAATCTTCTTGCAGTCCAAGGGACTCTCAGAAATCTCCAACACCACAGTTCAAAAGCATCAATTCCTCAGTGCTCAGCTTTCTTCACAGTCCAACTCTCACAGCCATACATGACCACTGGAAAACCATAGCTTTGACTAGATGGACCTTTGTTGGCAAAAAATGTCTTTGCTTTTCAATATGCTGCCTAGGTTGGTCATAACTTTCCTTCCAAGAAGTAAGCGTCTTTTAATTTCATGGCTACAGTCACCATCTGCAGTGATTTTGGAGCCTAAAAATAAACTCTGACACTGTTTCCACTGTTTCCCCATCTATTTCCCATGAAGAGATGGGACCAGATGCCATGATCTTCATTTTCTGAATGTTGAGCTTTAAGCCAACTTTTTCACTCTCCTCTTTCACTTTCATCAAGAGGCTCTTTAGTTCTTCTTCACTTTCTGCCATAAGGGTAGTGTCATATGCATATCTGAGTTTATTGATATTTCTTCCGGCAATCTTGATTTCAGCCTGTGCTTCTTCCAGCCCAGCATTTCTCATGATGTACTCAGCATAGAAGGTGAATAAGCAGGGTGACAATATACAGCCCTGACGTACTCCTTTTCCTATTTGGAACCAGTCTGTTGTTCCATGTCCAGTTCTAACTGTTGCTTCCTGGCCTGCATACAGATTTCTCAAGAGGCTGGTCAGGTGGTCTGGTATTCCCATCTCTTTCAGAATTTTCTACAATTTATTGTGATCCACACAGTCAAAGGCTTTGGCATAGTCAATAAATCCGAAATAGATATTTTTCTGGAACTGTCTTGTTTTTTCGATGATCCAGCGGATGTTGGCAATTTGATCTCTGGTTCTTCTGCCTTTTCTAAAACCAGCTTAAACATCTGGAAGTTCACAGTTTACGTATTGCTGAAGCCTGGCTTGGAGAATTTTGAGCATTACTTTCCTAGCGTATGAGATGAGTGCAATTGTGCAGTAGTTTGAGTATTCTTTGGCATTGAGATTGGGATGAAAACTGACCTTTTCCAGTCCTGTGGCAATTGCTGAGTTTTCCAAATTTGCTGGCATATTGAGCACAGCACTTTCACAGCATCATCTTTCAGGATTTGAAATAGCTCAACTGGAATTTCATCACCTCCACTAGCTTTGTTCATAATGATGCTTTCTAAGGCCCACCAGACTTCACATTCCAGGATATCTGGCTCTAGATGAGTGATCACACCATCATGATTATCTGGGTCGTGAAGCTCTTTTTTTGTACAGTTTTTCTGTGTATTTTTGCCACCTCTTCTTAATATCTTCTGCTTCTGTTAGGTCCATACCATTTCTGTACTTTATCGAGCTCATCTTTGCATGAAATGTTCCCTTGGTATCTCTAATTTTCTTGAAGAGATCTCTAGTCTTTCCCATTCTGTTGTTTTCCTCTATTTCTTTGCTTTGATCACCGAGGAAGACTTTCTTATCTCTTCTTGCTATTCTTTGGAACTCTGCATTCAGATGCTTATATCTTTCCTTTTCTCCTTTGCTTCTCTTTTTTTTCACAGCTATTTGTAAGGCCTGCCCGGACAGCCATTTTGCTTTTTTGCATTTCTTTTCCATGGTGATGGTCTTGATCCCTGTCTCCTGTACAATGTCATGAAACTTCATCCATAGTTCATCAGGCACTCTATCTATCAGATCTAGGCCCTTAAATCTATTTCTCATTTCCACTGTATAATCATAAGGGATTTGATTTAGGTCAAACCTGAATGGTTTAGTGGTTTTCCCTACTTTCTTCAATTTGAATCTGAATTTGGCAAAAAGGAATTCATGATCTGAGCCACAGTCAGCTCCTGGTCTTATTTTTGTTGACTGTATGGAGCTTCTCCATCTTTGGCTGCAAAGAATATAATCAATCTTACTTTGGTGTTGACCACCTAGTGATGTCCATGTGTAGAGTCTTCTCTTGTGTTGTTGGAAGAGGGTGTTTGCTATGACCAGTGCATTATCTTGGCAAAACTCTATTGGTCTTTGCCTGCTTCATTCTGCATTCCAAGGCCATATTTGTCTGTTACTCCAGGTGTTTCTTGACTTCCTACTTTTGCATTCCAGTCCCCTATAATGAAAAGACATCTTTTGGGGGTGTTAGTTCTAAAAGTCTTGTAGGTCTTCATAGAACTGTTCAACTTCAGCTTCTTCAGCATTACTGGTTGGGGCATAGACTTGGATTACTGTGATATTGAACTAGTCAGTCTAATCACATGGACCACATCCTGGTCTAACTCAGTGAAACTAAGCCATGCCCTGTGGGGCCACCCAAGATAGGCGGGTCATGGTGGAGAGGTCCGACAGAATGTGGTCCACTGGAGAAGCGACTGGCAAACCACTTCAGTATTCTTGCCTTGAGAACCCCATGAACAGTATGAAAAGGCAAAATGATAGGATACTGAAAGAGGAACTCCCCAGGTCAGTAGGTGCCCAATATGCTACTGGAGATCAGTGGAGAAATAACTCCAGAAAGAATGAAGGGATGAAGCCAAAGCAAAAACAATATCCAGTTGTTATGTGACTGGTGATAGAAGCAAGGTCTGATGCTCTAAAGAGCAATATTACATAGGAACCTGGAATATTAGGTCCATGAATCAAGGCAAATTGGAAGTGGTCAAACAGGAGATGGCAAGAGTGAATGTCGACATTCTAGGAATCAGTGAATTAAAGTGGACTGGAATGGGTGAATTTAACTCAGATGACCATTGTATATACTACTGTGGGCAGGAATCCCTTAAAAGAAATGGTGTAGCCATCATGGTCGACATGGCTTATAGTCTGCAATTATTTAGCTTCTTTCTTTAGATTCATCTAGGTTTCAGATATAAAGAATGTGCTCCCCCATGTAAACACCATCCCTGGGGTGCACAGCTTGGCAAGCAGAGTGAAGACTAGGTTTCTGCCTCCACTCTCTTTGTCACCTTCACACATTAGTGCAGTGTGCAACTTGTACAAGCCTACTCTAGGCCATGGGTTAAATAAAAAGTGAAACCTTGGGGAGTGAAAGGGATTGACTAAAAAGAGTAGTTAGAATGAGAAGGTGTCTGCTAAATAATGACCAAGGTAATTCAACATTTACATGGTTACAAAAGGAAACACAGAGAGACCAGTCAGGGAGGTTAGGTGAAAGAGTTATGGAATTCAAGCACCAGGAACATTCAAGGAAGAGTTCCAGACAGTCTCAAAAGCTGCAGCGCAAGCAAGTAAAATTGATGAAAAAGTCCCCATTGAATTTATCAACATTACTCTAATAAAAACTAATGAATTAAATTAGCACTAAAGCCCTTTGGATCACCATTTATTATTTGTGGATTAAGAATCTTGTTAGGGTTTTAAAAAGCTAGTCTCTGAGTCATCAACATGAATACCATTGCTCTTCATGGACACTGGTCGTGCTGAACTACACACAATCTAATAAAGATATCTTGACATAGGCCATACAAATTTTGTATTATTGAGTCTGAAAAATAACTGCCATTTATCTGGCTTCCTCTGTGTACTAGGCACTCTACAAGTTACCTTATTTCAACCTCACGACAATATTATCAATCTTACAGATGAGGAAATTGAGATTCAGAGTTGGGTTACGTGTTCAGGGATGCATAGTGATAAGTGAGTGTATTAAAATTTTGTCCCAGGTCTGAAGATTCCATAGCCCACACCTTTTCCTTTGTCATTGTGCCTGCAGAATTCTAAGCTTCTAATTAAACACTCCTTGCCTTCTGGTATTCAGCCCTGACTATCAAACAGCTACCAGCTAAATGCATGCTTTTTTGAGAAATTATATGCTCTCTTGCTGAGGTAACCTGGAATGACCCTGGTAGAGGAACACCAAATTGTCCATCAATCCAAACTCAATATAAACAAAACTGGGGCTTGTTTTACAATATAGACCCTGCCAAGCGGTCTAAGCGGTGATTTTTATTTTCACAACTGCAGTGATTATTGGCCTCAAATCAAGAATATGTCGTTGGTCTATAAATCAGAAATCAGATGTTAACCTACTGATGTACCAAGTCAGAAGACAAAAAGAACAAACATCACTTTAAAAAACTGTAAATTTTCCACTGCTACCAGGCTTTCCATGAACACTGACTTAATCTTTCCTCTATATTCTAAAGGCAAGTCCTACATTGTCTATTACAAGTCCTATGTATTGGAAGAGTATTTAAGTCTCCAGATCTTGAAAAAAAGCTTCTAGTGTTGAACTGATGCTTGATTACATGAACTAATAAATTTTGTATTGCTTGTATTGCTTAAGATAATTTAAAATGGACATTTGACTAATAAAATGCTTTCATGATTAAAAAAAAGTCTCAACAGACTGTACATAGAAGGAACAAATCTCAGTTCAGTAAAGGCCACAAATGATAAGCCCACAGCTAACATCATACTCAATGGTGAAAGTCTGAAACTTTTTTTCAAGTATTAGGAATAAGGCAAAGATACCCAGTCTCACTGAGCCAGAGAAATCAAGCAAGAAAACTAAATAAATGGCATTCAAATCAGAAAAAAAGCAGTAAAATTGTCTCTGTTTTCAGATGATACTTTCTTATATGTAAGAAATTCTAAGGATCCACTCAAAAGATTTTAGAACTAATCACTGTATTTAGTAAGGTTGCAGAGCACAAAATCAAAATGCTGGAAAAGAGTTAGAGTGGATATTGAATTAGCCAATGTGTATTCTCCAAGTATCTATTACATTATAAAGAAATATTTCATCACAGTTTTCATTTTCTCTCTGGCTGTATTTTTCTGATGAAAGTACAGGGCTTCCCTGGTGGGTCAGCAGTAAAGAACTGACCTTCAATGCAGGAAACATGGGTTTGGTCCCTGGGTTAAGAAGGGAGGAGAGAAATGACATTTTCCTCCCTGGAGGAGGAACATGCAACCCACTTCAGTATTCTTGCCTGGGAAATCCCATGGGCAGAGGAACCTGGCGGGCTACAGTCCATGGGGTCGCAAAGAGTCAGAGATGACTTAGCTCTAATACTGAACAACTTTCCATTTCTTTCATTCTTTTCTTGTTGTTTGATTCTTTGGGGATCTATATAATGCCCATCCTGGTTCCTTTTGTATTATTTATCTTATCTTTTCCTGGACCAGCTGTTTGGAGGATGCGCTTGTGGTGAAGGAACAGAGAAGAACTAAAGGTTAGCAGGAATTTTCCTATCTCTCAGTGTTGTGCCTGTGAGTTCATTGAGCCTTGACTTCTTTCCACACACTAGAGACAGGCATCCTTAGGCATCGGCAGGATTGTTCCAAAGGGAAGAACAAGTGTTCAGAAGTGAAGGAAGTTCTCCTTCCCTGTGCTCCTTGTGGGATTTCTCATTCAGTGCCCCTGCCCCATGCTTCTTGAATGAACAGCCTCCAGGGAGCAGCCTGGCATTGGACGTATACCCAGGGACCTGATATGCACCTCAGCATGCCCCCTCCCTGAGAAGGTCATTTCCATTGCTGTTTCTGAGACACCCAGCCATGGGTCCCACATCTTTGCATTCTCCCACAACTCTATTCAGTACTACACTGCTTTGGACAGCTCTGACCTGCTTTGTGGTTATAGCTGGCTCCCTTAAAGATGTGGTCTAAAGCGTTCATTCCATTCTCCTTGTTGGTTTTGCATCATTTATGAGAGGTGAGGGAAAGGCTGTTTTCACACTAAGATGTTTTAAACCTACCCCTTCTTGGAACTTTCTTCTCTCTCCTCTGTATCCAACTCTGCTCCTGGTTACTTCTTCTTGGTCACCCTTGCTAGATTTTCCTCTTTTCTTTTTTTTTCAATCTATAACTGTTGGGATACTACAGGATTCCATCCTCAGAACTTCTCCTCCTATGCTCGCCTCCAGTCCTAAGACTTGACATTTGCTGATGACTCCCAAATTTGCATTTGTCTTCCTAACTTCTCCAACTGAGCTTCAAATTCATATGTCTATCTGCCTATTCATCACTGTCATTTAGGTACCTACTAGGCATCTCAAATTGATTATGCCCCCAATTAAACTCCTTCTTAAGCTTCCCTCTCAGAACACCACCATCTTTACCCAGTTTTTTCTCATCACACTAAAAAAATAAATAAATTTCAAGCTACTGATCAATAAGGTCCTTCATGATCTGGCTCCTATCTCACTGACGCATCTCCTGGCACCCTCTACCCCACCCCTTCTGCTGCAGCAAAGTTAGTGTTCTTGCTGATCCCTAAAGGATCACATTCACTCCTGCTTCAGGCCCTTTATACCAGCTGCTTCACCACCCTGGAACACTCTTATCCCAACATTTGCCTGGCTATCTCATTTCAGTTAAGATCACTTTTTTTTTTTCTTTTTCTTATAGTGGACTTCCCTCTCCATCCTGTAAAAATCTGCCACTCAGATCAAACTCTGTCCTCTTAACTTACTCTATCTTTTTATAACTTGTACACTTGATACAATAATTTGCATTCATGTCTTCCTTATGTGCTACTTATATGGACTCCAAGAGCATAAGAACTTGGTTTTTCTTTCTCTCTGACATGCCCATCTCACCCAGTCCCTGGGACACAGTAGACTTTCAGTACAAGTGCTTTGAATTAATCAATAAATAGATAAATATGTAGCCCTCATGTTCTTTATCTGTGGAATTCGATGGCCAACTATCGTCCAAATTTTTGATTCTTTGTTTCTTTATATTAAAGAGTTGATCATCTGGATAAAAATCTTACTATGTGTCAGGCATTTTCGAGTGTTAAATGTTTGACTGGGAAGGAAGGGCATTGGCAGTCATGTTTTTTCTTGGTATCTGTGAATGGCAGAATCAGAATTCAGACCCAGAGACAGAGCAGAGCTCACATACATAACTACTGCACCATCTTGCTAACATCCCTGAAGTATAAACAGCTCCTATTTGGACTGTTTCAGCAGTGTCACTTAACACCATCTGTCCAGCTAGCCTTTTTCAAGTCATTCACATTCACAGAGAAATAGCTTCCCTTGTGGCTCAGTTGGTAAAGAATCCGCTTGCAGTGTACGAGATCCAGGTTTGACCTCTGGGTTGGGAAGATCCCCTTGAGAAGGGAATGACTACCCACTCCAGTATCCTTGCCTGAGAAATCCCATGGTCAGGGAACCCTGGCAAGCTACAGTCCATGGGGTCACAAAAGAGTCAAACATGACTTAGTGATTAAACCATCATCACTATGCGAATCGTATCATTTCAACTTCTTCCTTACCTTAAAATCTTGTCTTAGATGTTACACAATCCAACCTCATATAGAGTGCCTGACTTGTCTTCTCTCCTATCCATCTTATTTCACATTAAGTGGGATCTCAGATCTGACCAAACTTCATGCCTTTTTCAGCACATACCATCAAAGCATATGCTTTTCTTCTTGTTCTTTCTCCTCAGAGAAATGTTTTTCTGACTGTTTCTTTCTACTCCATCTCAATTCTCCCCACTCCTCCATTCTTTATCTAAATTCCTTTTTGCCTTGAAGGCTCATCTTGGCCCCACCTCTAATAAGACTACACTAAGTATTCCTCTAGTTTCTCACACAGCTTGTACCCAAAGAGAAAAATGGGAGAAAGAGGAGGAAAAGGAAAGAACAAAACCCAAGAAATGATAAAGGGTAAGAGAAGAAAGGAGGGGAGATCAGAAGGTAAAACAATAAATTAAAGAATGAACTAGAATAAAGGAAAGAGAATAGAAACTATAGACACATCTGATATGGTCTCAGAGGCTGCCCCTGGATTTTACACAGTTTGAGAAATGACTGATCTCTGAGTGAAAAGCCTCCTCTCTGCTGCCATGCTGCCTTATGATAGCACTTACAGTGTCTTCCTAAACTGTGACCAACCTGGGGACAGAAACTTCTTCCCTGACAACTCTGTATTAGCAGTGACTGGTACACCTTCAGCTCTCTAAACGTGTCTTGACAGAGTAGATAAAAAAGTGCTCCCAGAGGGATCAGAAAAAAAGATAATATCAACTCTGTTTAGAAATAGGCAGGGAATGGTTGAGAAAGGCTTCTTAGAGGACAAAACTTTTCAGCTGAAGCTTGAAGATTAGTAAGAATTAGAATTTGCCAAGTGTGCATTAGATACTCTAGAATGGAAGTGGGCTTATAATGAGAGCAAACACTAACATTTTTGAGCACTACTACGATGCAGGTACTCATTAAAGAAACTGTAGATAAATGTGCTTATTAAGTCCTTACAACATACAAGGGAGGTATGTTTCACGATGGCTGTCACTTTATAAATTAGGAAGCATAAGCAAGAAAAGTGTTCCCTTCTATGCCCAAGATCACACAGCTAGAAAGTAGTGGAAGGAGGCTTCCAAATCTCATTGTGGCTCCAAGACTCACACTTTATTTCATGTCTCTCTCCTGCTCTTTCAGGAAGAAAAGCATTCCATGCAGAACAGTGACCCAAAGGGTATTTGTTGACGGATGGTGAGTTTATCATGGAAGAAATCAGATGAAAAACTCCAAACTTCTGTTTTGAGACCAGTGTTATTTCTACTTCTCTATGCTGCCTCCAGCATAGGAAATAATACTTAAAAATCAATCAAAGGAAAGGTCCAGGCAAGTAATGATTATATGAGCAATGTGACTGATATTATTTACTCTAGGTGCATTAAAATAGTCCCTAAGAAAAACAGCCTATAAAGACAAAAAAGCCATTATATAGAGTTATGTGGAGCCTTCCAGATAGTAAAATGGATGTCATAAATTATCCCTGCCTCTGTGAGGAAAGAAGTTCTTGTCAAAACAATGGAATCAAAAAAATAGTATATATTAACACATATACATATGGGATCTAGAAAAATGGTACTGATGAACCTATTTTCATGGCAGAAAAAGAGATTCAGACATAGAAAAGAGACTTATGGACACAGTGGGGGCAGGAGAGTGTGGGACAAATTGAGAGGGTAGCATTGAAATGTATAATTGCCATATATAAAATAGAAACTGATGGGAAGTTGCTGTATAACACAGAAGGCTCAATCTGGTGCTCTGTGACTACACAGAAGAGTGGGATGGGGTGGGAAGTGGGAGGGAGGTTCAAGGAGGAGGGAACATATGTATACCTATAACTAATTCATGTTGATGTGTGGTGGAAACCAACACAACATTGTAAAGCAATTGTCCTCCAATTAAAAATAAAGACATTAAAAGAAAAAAACAAACAAACAGTGGAACCACATGTCGTCGTATCAGATTAAATTTACCTTGTTCCAGTTTTTAATGTCCAGCCCAACACCATTTCCAAGTGCTTTTCTTTCAGGGGCCACTAACCAAACCTCAGTTGAAGATCTTTGGAGAAGTATATGGAAAATAGAAACAAAACTATCTTTTCTAAAGCTTGCAGAAACCCTTACAGAAAGAACTATTATAGGAATTTGATGTACATCACCAGGTTTCTCCCTAGGGTTCAGTTCAGTTCAGTTGCTCAGTCGTGTCCGACTCTGCGACCCCATGAATCGCAGCACGCCAGGCCTCCCCTGTCCATCACTAATTCCTGGAGTTCACTCAGACCTGAGTCAATCGAGTCAGTAATGCCGTCCAGCCATCTCATCCTCTGTCGTCCCCTTCTCCTCCTGCCCTCAGTCCCTCCCAGCATCAGAGTCTTTTCCAATGAGTCAACTCTTCACATGAGGTGGCCAAAGTACTGGAGTTTCGGCTTTAGCATCATTCCTTCCAAAGAAATCCCAGGGCTGATCTCCTTCAGAATGGACTGGTTGGATCTCCTTGCAGTCCAAGGGACTCTCAAGAGTCTTCTCCAACACCACACTTCAAAAGCATCAATTCTTTAGTGCTCAGCCTTCTTCACAGTCCAACTCTCACATCCATACATAACCACAGGAAAAACCATAGCCTTGACTAGACAGAAATTAGTCGGCAAAGTAATGTCTTTGCTTGAATATACTATCTAGGTTGGTCATAATTTTCTTCCAAGGAGTAAGCATCTTTTAATTTCATGGCTGCAGTCACCATCTGCAGTGATTTTGGAGCCCAAAAGAATAAAGTCTGCCACTGTTTCCACTGTTTCTCCATCTATTTCCCATGAAGTGATGGGACCGGATGCCATGATCTTCGTTTTCTGAATGTTGAGCTTTAAGCCAACTTTTTCACTCTCCTCTTCCACTTTCATCAAGAGGCTTTTTAGTTCCTCTTCACTTTCTGCCATAAGGGTGTTGTCATCTGCATATCTGAGGTTATTGATATTTCTCCCGGCAATCTTGCTCCCTAGGGTTACAATTGTCAAATTCTTGCAACAACACTCCTTCTAACTCTTACCCTAGTAGTCCATCCACTTCCTTTTCTTTTACTTACTGCCAACTCACCATAGACAAAGTTGAATTTTCTTTTCCATGAAGCATATTGTTTTTTTGTTGTTATTCAGTTGCTAAGTCATGTCTAACTCTTTGCATCCCCATGAACTGCAACAAGCCAGGCTCCTGTGTCCTTTGCTGTCTCCTGAGTTTGCTTAAATTCATGTCCATTGAGTCAATGATGCCATCTGACCTTCTCATCATCTGCCACCCTGTCACCTTTTGCTTTCAATTTTTCCCAGCATCAGAGTCTTTTCCAATGAGTTGGTTCTTTGCATAATCGCACAATGGATATTTCCGTAGACCTTAAATAGTATCTTATTTTCCCCTGCTGCCCTCAAGTTAGATGTCACTGCTTCTGATGATACAGCACTGAGCTCTCCAGTCATTCACTGGGGTCAGGATAACAGCACAGTCTGAGGTGACAGATAGACCTGGGTTACAAGCTTGAATTTCTTCTGACCAACTTCTGAGCAAGTCAACTCATTTCTCTGAGCCTCAATTTTCTCTGTGCAAGAAAACAAGATTATCATAAGGATTAAGTAAGACTTCTCATTTATGAACCAATACATGGTAGAAATGCAAGCAATATTAATTATCTTCATTACTTTAAAATATGTGTGTGCAGCTTTCAGCTAACAAATCCTGTGTTTAATATTGTATTAGTGAGGAAAGTGATATGAAAGGAGATGGTAAAGTTCAGTGCAAACCTGAGTAATAACCACTATAAATCTCAGTTCTATTTTCGAGTTTTATTCAAAGCATCCAAAAGGAAGAAAATTCTTCGGGAGGAACTTTATTACCCATAAGTAAGGCAAAAGAGAGTTATCCTATTTGTCAACGACCGTAACAATTACTCCCCAAATTGTTAGATAATATTGGTGAAAGTCACAGTGAAATGATCCTTAACTCTGAAGCACAAGACACTACAAAATCCTCACAAAAATTAAGGGACTTCTCTTCTGAAAAGACATGTATTAATTATCGCAACACATGAATGTGATTTTCTGTAATTTGTAGCTGTTCTTACAGTGGGAAGGAGTCATGTCTGAGTGGGAAACACTCAAGAGCTGTCCTAGAAGTCCTAGGGATGAGTGGTCTCTTTGGCCACCCAGACAAAACCCTAAAATGTGATGCTCCTGTTAGTGGTTTCACCAGAATACACAGTGAAGTCGTCAGCACCTCAAATTAAGTAGTCCAGAGCTGACCTGGCTTGGGGAGGCAGACTACACCAATAAAGCTTATAAGAGACTGACATATATAACCAAATGACTATTTGGTAGAACTCTGAGAAATGTGGTTGCCAGTTGTACAACAATTTTTTTTCAGTCCTCATCAGGTTAAAAATTTCCAATAATCACGTGAGGTAGGAAGTCAAATAAGAATCAGTTGGCTGCTTAGTATGTATGAGATTTATTCTCTTATTCAGCAATGTTTATTGAACGACTCCTATATGGGATGCAGCTATATTATATTCTATAGTTACAACAGGAAAGATGAAAATGCTAATAAAAGCGATAGTAAAATTACAGTCACAAAATATATTCAGTCCTATAGTACTTACCCTGCCTTAAAGTGCTGTAAGCGCGTTCTGTGCTCAGTCATTCAGTTGTATCTGACTCTTTGGGACCCCATGGACTGTAGCCTGCCAGGCTCCTCTGTGGAATTTTCCAGGCAGAAATACTGAAGAGCATTGCCATTTCCTACTCCATAGGATCTTCTCAATTTAGAGATCCAAACTGCATCTCTTAAGTCTCCTGCACTGCAGATTCTTTACCACTAGCTCCACCTTGGAAGCCAAGTGTTTGTGATCCTCATAATAGCCTAATAGATCACTGCTACAATCATTTCTAGTTTTTAGGCAAAGAACCTGGAACACAGGAGGTGAAGCTATATTTTCTGCTTGTAAAGATACTAACACATCTAGTTGACAGCGGATAATCAGTCCTAGGTGTTCTTTGGAAGGAATGATGCTAAAGCTGAAACTCCAGCACTTTGGCCACCTCATGCAAAGAGTTGACTCATTAGAAAAGACTCTGATGCTGGGAGGGATTGGGGGCAGGAGGAGAAGGGGACGACAGAGGATGAGATGGCTGGGTGGCATCACCGACTCAATGGACATGGGTTTGGGTGAACTCCAGGAGTTGGTGATGGACAGGGAGGCCTGGTGTGCTGCAATTCATGGGGTCGCAAGGAGTTGGACACGACTGAGTGACTGAACTGAACTGAACTGAAACTATAGTAATTCAGTCTAATATAGTAACTCAGAGGTAAGGGTAGGTGATGGTGCTCAGAGAAAACATGAAAGGGCCCAGCCAGGTCTGGGGGATCATGGAAAGTGGTATCCACATGGAGACTGAGGAACAGTGAGAGACTGCCAGGGAATAGGGGGAGGAGGGAGCACCATAGGGGAAACAGGCATCTGTGCATTGTGGCAGGAGATTGGGAAGGGACAGCCGATCTGAGCTGACTCGGCAAGACTTGGCAGGAGCCAGCTTATGAACCTTTCAAGTCATATCAAGGCATTTGAATTATATACTGAATATAATAGGAAATCATTGAAGGGTTATAAGCAGGAAAGTAACATAAAGCTTATGATTTAGAAAGATTTTTCTGGCAATGTTATGGAGAGCGATCAGAAGGCAGATGGGGATGGAGAGGGGCTGGGTGCAGGGAGATGTTAGGAAGCTGCTGCCTGAGAAACACCTGGGCTTGTACTGTGGCCCTAGTGTTGGGGAGGGTGGACATGGTCTCATTCGAGGCATTCATACAGTGGAACTGATGGAAGATCAAGTCAATGAATACGAAATGTGGAAAGTGTTTGTGTCTGCTCTGAGAACATACCTGCCTGATAGAGACACCCACAGCCCGGTCAGCCACAGGCTGACACCCCGCCAGACACCCACCCACCCCTACCCAGAGGCAGATCCTCAGTGCTTTCTTGTGCTTTGGAGTCTACCATGCCTTTCTGATGAAGGTCAGAGATGATTGGTTCTTGTCTGATTCTCACCTTTAGCTGTGTTCAGCAAGGCATTTATTCCTCTGTCTGATAGCTCAGTTGGTAAGAATCTGCCTGCAGTTCAGGAGACCCAGGTTTAATTTCTGGATTGGGAAGATCCCCTTGGAGAAGGGATAGGCTATTCACTCCAGTAATCTTCGGCTTCCTTTGTGGCTCAGCTGGTAAAGAATCTGCCTGCAATGTGGGAGACCTGGGTTTGATCCCTGGATTGAGAAGATCCCCTGGAGAAGAAATGCTACCCACTCCAGTATTCTGCCCTGGATAATTCCATGGATTGTATAGTCCATGGGGTCTCGAACAGTTGGACACAACTGAACAACTTTCACTTTGCTCCTCTGTGCCTCCAATTCCCTTTGTAAAATGAGGGTGTTATTCTAGACTGCTAAGGCCCCATCTGGGTCTGACATCTTATTTTTGATTCCAAAGGACCTACAGGTATGTTAAAAGGAAAGCTTCCCTCCACCCCACCACCCTCCTCCAAGTCCAGGGAGCATTTGATCCTAATTGTGGTGAAAGTGGGAGGCTGAGAAGACAGGGTTAGGTTGGGATCAGGGGCTTGATTTAGCTGCAGGTTCTCAGAGTCCATCACATGGTGTGTTATGCCCTAGAATATCAGGATGGGAGACTGTTTGCCCAGGGCCCAAGTCCTGCAACAGAAAGATCACATTAAGCAGGTTCTTCACCTGGGAAGCATTCCAGTTCCCCAAGGTGGCACAGCTTGACTTGGTCAAAGTCCATTTCATGTTGGCTTCACAAATACGTCCCAGAGATCAATCATATTCTTCTTTGCAAGTTACTTGGTGTATCTGAGCAGGTGGCTCCTACTCAACCTTTCTCATTGCCTTGGTTGCATAGACACACTGAAGAGCCACAGAATCATCCCTGTCCCACAACCAATGCTTGAAATGTTCCTTGGCAAAGTAATGTCCAGGCTTCCCAGGTGGCATGGTGGTAAATAGCCCACCTTCCAATGTGATGCAAGAGATTCAAGTTCCATCCCTTGGTTGGGAAGATCCCCTGGAGGAGGAAATGACAACATTCTCCAGTATTCTTGCCTGAGAAGTCCCATGGAGCCTACGAACTACAATCCATGGGGTCGCAAAGAGTCTGACTCAGCCGAGCACAAGGTAATATCCAGTGCCTTCATAGCATGGTCCCTGCAACAAGATGGTGAGTGAGGAAGTTGGCTGGGACAGGGGAAATCTGAGAATTGAAATGATTTCACAAGCAATGTGAAGAGTTAGCGGCAGGACCAGTGTCAAATTCCAAAGCCTTTGCTCATTTCACTCCTCTGTAGTGTTCACTTCTAAAGTGAAGTCTGTAGAAACATCTCCCAACAGATCAGATGAATGAAAGCTATGCACTAGGTAAACTCGAATGCATATATATTTGTGTGCAAAGCCTGGATGTAAACATATACGGACATATACACAAATACATCCTACAAAAGACAAAGAAAAACTGCATATTTGTCTTATTTGTCATATTTGTCTTATTCAATATATTTTGTTAATGCTCTCAGAACTTTATTAGGTGGCTCATGTCTTTTTTTTTTTCCACAAAGGATAATCCTTGTTATAAAAAGAGGCCACATGACAAGCACCAGGGCCAGGGTTTGTACTGACGGTCTTGTCCCTTTGTCTGGATGGTGAACTCTTCAAGGAAAAGACGTATGTATGCCTTCCTATCTGCTCTGTCTGTGATGACACTCAAATTAGAGCCCCTTGAATCCCCCTGACTTGATTCATCTCCCTCACCAAGCCCTGCCTCCCTGCTCTGAATCGCAGACAATCTGATATACTCCAGGCATGTATTCTTGTCAATTCTGCCTCCCTATTTGATAGGAAAAGGTTGCAGGCCCTCAGATGTCATTCATCCTGTGACAACCCCTAGCAGGCTCCCACCTGTCAGTCACCTCCCACAGCTAGTGACATTCATCAGATTGGATTCCTAAAAGGTTACAGAGACCAGTAATAGGAAATGTCTGTTTGCTTCAGCCATAATGTGAACTGTATCTGGTGCAGTTAAAATTTGGGGACATGCCAACCCCCTTACCCAACTAAGATTCTGAGTAATCTCAAAAAGCACTTTCAGCTAAAAGTAGATGAAAGGAAATTATCTGTATGGGGCAGGGGTCTTCTTGGGAGACTCTGTAGATAAAGGTCAGAGTCCCTGGTTTGTGTGGTCTTTTAAAGGTCAAGGAGGGTAGACTTAGCATCTAAGGCAATAGCACCCCACTCCAGTACTCTTGCTTGGAAAATCCCATGGATGGGGGAGCCTGGTGGGCTGCAGTCCATGGGGTCGCTAAGAGTTGGACACGACTGAGCAACTTCACTTTCACTTTTCACTTTCATGCATTGGAGAAGGAAATGGCAACCCACTCCAGTGTTCTTGCCTGGAGAATCCCAGGGATGGGGGAGCCTGGTGGCTCCCGTCTCTGGGGTTGCACAGAGTCGGACACGACTGAAGTGACTTAGCAGCAGCTTAGCAGCAGGAGTCCAAGATGACTGATTCTCACCTAGTTCTCACTTTTACAAGTGTGTTCATCAAGGTCCTTACTCCTCTGTGCCTCTAGTTCCCTTTATAAAATGGAGGTGTTATTCTAGAGTTCTAAGGTCCTGTCCGGGTCTGACATCTTAGTTTTGATTCCAAAGGACCTACTGATGTGATAAAAAGGAAAGCAGCAACCCCTCCCATGGAGCATTAGGCTCCAATTGTGGTGAATGTGGAGACTGAGAAGACAGGTTTTGGCTGAGATCAGGGGCTGGATTTAGTTACCAATTCTGAGAGTCTAT
This sequence comes from Nanger dama, assembly GCA_917880005.1. NCBI lineage: Eukaryota > Metazoa > Chordata > Mammalia > Artiodactyla > Bovidae > Nanger > Nanger dama. The sequence goes on from CAKJTW010000018.1 coordinate 26,635,990, forward strand.
CCCACGGAGAGTTTATGCACTAGAATTTTGGGACGGGGGATCATTTACCCAGGGCCCAAGTCCTGCAGCAAAAACATCACATGAAAGCAACGTGTGACATCTGTCTCCCAAGGTGGACAGCCACTGTGCTTGGAGCAAGCTGCTGGCACAGGCTGATAGATCGCTGCTCTTCTGCCCACAGTTCTGGGGATGGTCAATCGCTCCTGTTCCTAGAGTAAAGGCCAAAGGAGGAGGAGAACGTGTAAAGTGTTCATGAGCAGATCCTTGGAACATGGAAATCCAACCATGCTGTGACATCTGGGATTCCATTGCATGTTGAGAGGGCAGATATCAGGCATTAACAAATCAGCTCCAACAGCATCCTGCTGCTGGTCTTAGCCCCTCTGCTCCAACCATTGTCAGTTCAGTTTAGTTCAGTCACTCAGCCGTGTCCTACTCTTTATGACCCCACAGACTGCAGCATGCCAGGCCTCCCTGTCCATCACCAGCTCCCACAGTCTACCCAAACTCATGTCCCTTGAGTCAGTGATGCCATCCAATGATCTCATTCTCTGTTGTCCCCTTCTCCTCCTGCCTTCAATTTTTCCCAGCATTGGGGTCTTTTCAAATGAGTCACCCCTTCGCAGGTGGCCAAAGTATTGTGACCCTTTTCAAAACCTCATGGACCCACAGTTGGAGAATTTTTCCTGGAACTTCATAAAAAAACATTATCAAATTTCTTTCTTCTTCCTTTTCTTTTTCTTAGGGATACGATGAACTTCATATTCCCAGTACATAGGTCTAATCCTGTATAATAGGAAATCTCCTAATCTCTGCCAACTCCACACCAAGATCACATTTTGGCCCAAGCGCCCCAGAAATAGGACTTACATTTTCTTACAACCTTATTACCACTTCCAAGCTTCACTCCTCCACTTTGGCTAACCCTCTTGTTTTTAGAGCTTATTGCCCACCAGCTACCTCACTCTACTTATAAACACCTACCTCTCAGTCATTTTCATCCTTCCTTGAGAATGGAGTCATTGGGATTTATTTTCTGTTTGTCCCATCTGTTCATTACTCCATTGTCCTTCTTTTTCTGCCATTTTTTAGATTGAATATATTTTATGGCTTTTTTTTTTTCTTTGTTGGATATTAGCTATAACTCTTTGTTGTGTTATTTTAATGACTGTTTTAGAGTATAGAGACGTCCCTGGTGGCTCAGACAGTAAAGCGTCTGCCTATATAGCAGGAGACCTGGGTTCAATCCCTGGGTCAGGAAGATCTCCTGGAGAAGGAAATGGCAACCCACTCCAGTATTCTTGCCTGGAAAATCCCATAGACGGAGGAGCCTGGTAGGCTACAGTCCTTCACAAAGAGATGATCACAACTGAATGACATCACATTTTAGAGTACAGAACATACATCTTTAGTGTATAATATCTCAGTCAAGTGATAGTATATCACTTACAGTATAAGAGGCCTTCCCAGGTGGTAAAGAATCTGCCTGCAGTGTAGGAGATGCAGGAGATGTGGATTCAACCCCTGGGTCAGGAAGAACCCCCTGGAAGAGGAAATCACAACTCACTCCAGTATTCTTGCCTGGAAAATCCCGTGAGCAGAGAAGCCTGGCGGGCTACAGTCCATGGGGTTGCAGAGACTTTACAACAGTGTACTTTCAGTCTCCCATCCTGGTCTGGAGAGAAGGACCCTGAAGCAAATGAGCTGAAAAGCTCCAGAGTAGTTGATCAATGATACCAGACATCCCTGTCTTTGTTCAGTGTCTGCTTAACTTTGAACTAAGGTAAAGCACATCTTTTTCTCAATTATCTTTCCTTAAGGAGATTTCTGGGAGATGGTGAAGGACAGGGAGGCTTGGTGTGCTGCAATCCGTGGGGGTCACAAAGAGCTGGACACTACTGGGCGACTGAACAACAACAATAAAGAGCAGATTCAAGTTATTGACGGAAGAACCCACAGCATATTCTGGATGTTAGATGTTAATCCTTAGATTCTAGCTAATTACAAGTAGAAAATTAATACTTAACCTCTATTCATGCTGTCTTGGTTTCTCTGGTGGCTCAGATGGTAAAGAATCTGCCTTCAGTGCAGGAGGCCTGGGTTCGATCCCTGAGTTGGGAAGTCCCCGTGGAGAAGGGAATGGCAATCTATTCCAGTATTCTTGCCTGGACGATTCCATGGACATTGGAACCTAGCAAGTTATAGTCCATGGGATCGCAAAGAGTTGGACATAACTAAGTGACTAACACTTTCATGCTGTCTAATAGGAAGGGAGTGAATTTGCAGATCTCTTGGAGAAATTTCTCACTGTTTTGATTTACCATAATGAATCAGTTGTAAGACTGTATTTGTAATTGAACACACTAAACCAGGTTGCTCTAATTTCATTTTACCCTCCCTACATAATAAGGAATATTTTCTATCCTGGTGAAAATCACATTTCTCTGGAATGTGCTGTTAATTGCACTGAGCTGTGGGCCCTGTTTAATATTGCATGAGATGGTATGCTCTCTTACGATGAGCATCACAAACATTTCAATCTTAATGTGCACAGTGAATCTCAATTAAATGTCTCCAGTCTTTTTAAAGACATTCCCCCCATCACATTACAGCCTTTTGGGCAATACCCGTGTTACAACAATCATAACCTTGAAAGGACTGCTAGTGAATAATCATATGGACTTAATTATAGAAACAGACAACGGAACTAAAACCAGAGACTTGGGAGGGAAAAGAAGCATCCTATGTCCCACCTTGCTGTAGTGATGGAAGAGGGAATCAACAAATCCGTTTCATTTTTTTTTTTTTTAGAATTTGGAAAGCTTTGCTTTTTGTTCAGCAAATGTGGTAAAGTATCTGCAGATTTTTATCTGGGTTTCCTGGGTAGCTCAGCTGGTAAAGAATCAGCCTGCAATGCAGGAGACCTGAGTTCGATCCCTGGGTTGGGAAGATTCCCTGGAGGAGGGCATGGCAACCCATTCCAGTATTCTTACCTGGAGAATCCCCGTGGACAGAGGAGCCTGGCCGGCTACAGTCTATGGGGTCGCAAAGAGTTGAACATGACTGAGCAACTAGGCACAACACATCTGTAGATTTACCAAAAGCTCTGCCATCTGTCACATTGAAATGATATAGAAAAATCTCAACTCTGCCACATCTACGAAACATCCCTAACCTCTTACTGCAATCGCTGAAATATATCTGTCTGATGCAAATTTATTTTTATGAAATTTAGATGGATCCAAGTTGACAACAAATAACACTTCTTAGATCAGCATTGAAATTAGTGTGGAAAAAGGATAAGAATTTCTCAAGGCCTCTACTGGTATCTCTGTGCTTGGAGGTAATAAGACTTGAGCAAAAATAGGCCACATGAAAAGATAAAATTTTAGTTGATGCCAGTTCTATCAATTAACAGAGGTAATAGGGCAAGAAGAGAAGCTTCACGGCCATGCTTTACCATTGTGTTCTTTGGTCCAGACTCCAAACGGGAGAGATGCCTTGGATATGAGCTAACTTTTCAGACACAGTCATAATTCAAGAGAAATTATACATCTACCCACCAAACAGTAGCAGGGGATGGTTCATTGCTACACATCGCTCTCACCAAAGTGGGTAACTGACTCATGGCTATGTGATGGAACCCAAGGACTAGGTGCTCGCCATACCCAAAAGATTAAAGCACATACTAAAATCAGTAAAGATATTCCTTCATTTACCCTCAGAAACAGACTTCCAGGGCCATTGCTCCCCAAGCACTGGTAAGCTCCTCTCAGATACACTTTTCACCTAACATCAGCATTTCACCCAGTATCTAGAGGAAGAGTTTCTAGCTACTTTTGAGTGAATAATGAAGAGAGTCAAGAATATTCATTCTGTACTATTTGGGGAAATAGCAGGCTGAGATGAAAATATCTCATCAGAGATAATTAAACCTGTGATCTATGCAAAGTTCTGAAACAAATATATGTATTTGTATTGATATATATGTATAGGAAGGGAATCACAAGACCACGCAATAATACCACCACTGGAAACAGGTTTACCTTTCTGCCATAAACAACAAGATATTTAAAAAAATAGAACTATGGGGAAAGGACATTAGATGTTCACAGAGAAAGAAATAATTTTACTACATAAACTGTATGCTCAGTATTCTTAATAACCAGGGAAATGCTCGTGTACAGCTGTGGCTGATTCATGTCAATGTATGACAAAACCAATACAGTATTGTAAAGTAGAATAAAGTAAAAAATAAACTAAAACTAAAAAAAAAAAAAACACGACAGTATGAGACACCAACCAGACTCACAGTTATGCAGCTACGCAGTTCCAAAGGGGCTTCCCAGGTGGCGCTAGTAGTAAAGAATCTGCCCTGTCAATGAAGGAGACACAAGAGATTTGAGCTCAATCTCTGGGTCGGGAAGCGCCCCTAGAGGAGGGCATGGCAATCCATTCCAGTCATCTTGCTGGGAAATCCCATGGACAGAAGAGCCTGGCAGGCTACAGTCCCTGGGGCTGGACTGAGCAACCAAGCAGACGGTTCCAAAAATTACAGAATTCGTAGGGATGTGGAACAACGGGAATATTAGCCCACAGCTTGTTAGCATGTGAATTGTGTCCACCACTTTGGAAAAGCAGTATGGCATTATCTAGGAAGCTTGTAAATTTGTGTACTCTACAATCAGTTATCCTCTTGTAGATAATCACCCTAGAGAAACTTTTCCATGTGAGAAAATATGCATAAGGACACACATAGTACACTGCTTACGATAGTAAAGCACTGAAAACAAACCCAGTATGTCGATAAATTATAAACTATATGAACAAGGGGATACACTATATACTATAGAAATGCAAATAAATTCACTAATGTTACGTGCATCAGAATAAATCCTGCAACTGCTGGTTTCTTGTTCTCTTTGTCAGTGATTCACCCTTTGACTCTCTGAATCTTTGCTTCCTCATTTGCAAAATTAGAGAGTTTGGATGAGGTGATATTAAGGAGCCTTCTAATTTTAGCATTCATGATTCTCTTTATTTGCTTTTTTTCCTTAGAACATTAGAGTTTCATATGCTATTTCTCTTAGATTGTGCCCACTCTTCTTGCTCATATTTTGAGAACATACTTTTGTTTTATGTGATCAATCTGCTAGGCTCCTTGCAAAATGGATGTAGACTTACTTGATCACCAGTGAGCAATAAGGCAAGATATATGCTTTTAATTCCCCTTCTAAGATTATTACACATTCAGTGATACCTAAGTTAGTGAGTTTTAGACTGTGGACACCAATGACTGATGAAAGGAAAAACCTATCATCCTTTCCTTTCCTGAGGCCAGCTGGAGTCATGACTAATTGATCCTATCTGCTTCTTAGCAACCAATAAGTGGAAGAGGACCAACGCTGGACTGAAAGGGATGGAGACTGGAGGGAGTTCAAGGAGGCTACAGCTTCACATTAAGAACAAGCATTCAGCTCATTGACTCAGAGATTTCAGAAAATGAGGCCCTGAGATGAGACAGCTAAAATGCATCTTGGGTTCAATCCCTACTTCTTTCTTGTGCTTTGGGTTTATCCCAGAAGTCAGTTTTCTCAGTACATGTGAATATTACTTTTGCTAGTATTTTATAATCTTCACTCCTGACTGATTTGATTTTAGTCTTTGGCAACCAAGTTCTCTGAAATTAAGTGCCCTGAGACTGCGATTATCCCTCAGAAATATCTCTGTGATCAGACTATGGGCTTTGCTGCCCTCTGCTGTTGACTAAGGGCAGTGCTTCAGCTTCACCTGAGACCATGGCAAGGAGCAGTCAGGCCCACTTAGGGCCAGGATGGGAGAGGCTGGAGGAGGAGAATGGCTCTTGGTCTGGACACTGGGGTAAATGATAGAACCTTCTGTATTCCCATTACGGCATGAGAAAGCATTCTGGAAAACTTCCAGGGACATCATGGATGTTAGATAAGGCGTTTTACTAAATGTAAAGGTATATCCCCTGTTAGAAAATACCAGATGATTTTTAAAACATTATAGCAATATGATCCACAATAGTTTTTGTTTTTGCTTTTCCTTCTAATAACAAAAACTATCAATGCCCCACAAATTTCTCCTCAGGCTACTTCTTAGATCCCCTTCTGACACCAACTATCTTGATTGATTACCCAGAAATCACCCTGAGACAAAAACATTGCAGGCAGTTTTATTCGTGGTTACCTTCAGAAGACAAACCTATTAAGAAGTGAAGTGGGCGAAACTGTACTGGAAAAGAAGGTGAACAATAAGGCAGATTATTACAGTGGAGGCCTCAGCTAATCCTATGGGGAGCTCTGGAGCTGAGATAGCCTTTTCAGTTCAGTTCAGTTCAGTCCTCAGTCGTGTCCGACTCTTTGTGACCCCATGGACTGCAGCATGCCAGGCTTCCCTGTCCATCACCAATTCCCTGAGCTTACTCAAACTCATGTGCATCGAGTCAGTGATGCCATCCAACCATCTCATCCTCTGTTTTCCCCTTCTCCTCCCACCTTCAGTCCTTCCCAGCATCAGGATCTTTTCAAATGAGTCAGTTCTTTGCATCACGTGGCCAAAGTATTGCAGTTTCAGCTTTAGCATCAGCCCTTCCAATGAATATTCAGGAATGATTTCCTTTAGTGTGGACTGGTTGGATCTCCTTGCAATCCAAGGGACTTTCAAGAGTCTTCTCGAACACCACAGTTCAAAAGCATCAATTCTTCAGTGCTCAGCTTGCTTTATAATCCAACTCTCACATCCATCCATGACTACTGGAAAAACCAAAGCTTTAACTAGATGGACCTTTGCTGGCAAAGTAATGTCTCTGCTTTTAATACGCTCTCTAGGTTGGTCATAACTTTCCTTTCAAGAAGTAAGCGTCTTTTAATTTCATGCTGCAGTCACCATCTGCAGGGATTTTGGAGCCCCAAAATATAAATTCTGTCACTGTTTCCATTGTTTTCCCATCTATTTGCCATGAAGTGATGGGACCAGATGCCATGATCTTCGTTTTCTGATTGCTGAGTTTTAAGCCAACTTTTTCACTCTTCTCTTTTACTTTTATGAAGAGGGTCTTTGGTCTTCTTTGCTTTCTGCCATAGGTGGGTTTTTTTTTTTTTTTTTTTTTTAATTGCTCGTCTCTAACATTGAGGTTATCACATTTTGGGATTTCAGCTTTCTGTGGGGTCTGATTGAATATTCATCGGAACTATATGAGAAAGACAATAGAAGGTTGGCTAAGAAGTTTGTTCATGATTTTCCTAACAGCTTATAGTAAAACCAGAATTATTCATTATTATTATTATTATTCCCCATTTGAATAGGTAAGTAAAATGAACTTCTCAGAGATTAAGTAACCTACCGAAAACCACAGAGCTGCTCAACCGTAGAACCAGGACATGAGCAATCTCCAAGATTAGTTTTATGTTTATTTGATCTGGCTTACTCCTAACGCCCTTAGAGTTTATTGTTCCTTCAATGGGTGTCTGCAAGTCCAGAATCACCTCTGGCGGGGACTGTTCTTCACATTCCACCTCTGCCCCTCATGTCATGACCCCTTCTGCTTGTTTCTCTTCCTCACCAGAATCCCCCTGTGCAAAGCTCTCCATTTCTCCAGGTTCAGACAACGCCAAGCCTATGCAGAAGATATTCAAACCTCACCATCCTCCAGTTAGATGTTACATAAATTTAAGATTCTGTAAGGCCTGCATTAGGCTATCCTCAGCAAGCAGATGCTGTGTGATGCTACTCAGGGCCCCTCCTAAAAGCCCAAGTACCTTGGTCTCAGTATTATGAATTATTAGCTGCTGAGAATTTGTAATTATGACCCTCACAGGGACTGGCCCTTGACTTTGGGAACTGCCTTTTGTAAAGTCAAACTCTTAACAAGATATGGCCAGTAGTCAATGACTGGCTGATCCAAAGATGTAAGATCTAGTCCTCTTGTCTCCATTTGTAACTTTTTAAAAGGCTGTCTCAGCTACAGAGCCCCCATTGGATTAGCTGAGGATGGCATCCCCAATTCAATGGGCATGAACTTGGGCAAACTCAGGGAGATAGTGAAGGACAGGGAAGCTTGGCATGCTGCAGTACATGTGGTCACAAAGAGTTGGACATGACCTGGTGACTGAAATCAACAACTGTCATAATCTGCATTATTTCTTGCCTGCTTTTTCTGTCCAATTCTGCCTACTTCACTTCTTTATAGATGTCTCTCCTGAAAGTAACTAAAATAGCACAGAACAAACTGGTAGACAAATCCCTTTATAATATTAATTACCACGAATATAAATGGACCTTACTTTCTTGATATTAAAAAAATGACTTTCAGCATATGTTTTTAGAATTCCGACTATGTACTGTTTTAATAAAAAGAAAGTCTAAAGTGTAAGGACAGAGTAAAATTTAAATGAAAAAATCAGGAAAGATATTCCAGATACCTAACAACCTAAGTATGGCAATGGCACCCCACTCCAGTACTCTTGCCTGGAGAATCCCATGGACGGAGGAGCCTGGTGGCTGCAGTCCATGGGGTCGCTAAGAGTCGGACATGACTGAGCGACTTCCCTTTCACTTTTCACTTTCATGCACTGGAGAAGGAAATGGCAACCCACTCCAGTGTTCCTGCCTGGAGAATCTCAGGGACAGGGAAGCCTGGCGGGCTGCCGTCTATGGGGTCGCACAGAGTCAGACACGACTGAAGTGACTTAGCAGCAGCAGCAGCCTAAGTAAAGCCAGTATGGTGGTATTAATATCAGGCAACTGCAGACTTCACTTCTGAACTTTGATGGTGTGCTGGGATCAGACTTGGGATCAGACAGCTGAACCAAACTATGAAACAACAATTTTCACACATTAGACAATGGGCAGAACAGGCCCGGGATCGCTGAGAGAAGGGGAATAAGTAAAGTAAGGCTGCTGGAGGCTGTCTTTCTGGGTGCAGACACCTTCTGGCAACCACATAAGGTCGAGGCACCCAAGAAAGGTACAGAGTGTGTCTGAGTTGAAGAGACAGATCTCTGAGGTTTAGGAGGCTGAGCTGGCGGAAGTGTGCAAGGCAGAGCACAGGAAGTAAAGAAGCAGATAAAGAAATCCAGAAATCTGCATATGGTTTCCCTTTACTTTTTGCTAAATACCAAGCCAGGAACACACAGGGTCATATTCCATGAAGCTGGGCAAAGAAGGGACACCACGTTGCCGTAAGCTGAACAAATGACCTGACATGGCTGGGAGATGTTTGAGGTTCCACCTCTTGGTGGAACAGACAGAATATCAGAATACCTATCTTCTAGAAGACCTGAAAAACACTATCAAACATCTTGTTTTTATTGACATTTATAAGACAATACATCCATAATGGTGAAATATGCATTCTTTTAAGCATATATGAAACATTAACCAAGAGAAATCATATTCAAGAGTTAATACATTTTAAAAAGTTAAAATCATAAGAAGTATATCTCCACCTTCACCGGCTAGGTGGGTATTTACCTGGAGTGGGAGGGCCAGGGAAAATTGTGTCCCAAACTGTAGCCTCTTGAGTTTTCCAGTGGTTAGTCCTGAGAGGTATACATGCAGTGACTCACAAGTGCCAGCAGGGGGAAGTGTTTGCTTATGAAACCAATGAACCTAACTGTCAGTAACAGAAGTGGGATCCCAGATATTCTTCTGGATTACCTAAAGGAAGGGAAACAGAAATAGTCCAGTGATGTATAAAGGGAAAGACGCTGTTGCTTAATCTTTACATGCCACTGCTGCAGCTCACCCGTAACAAGACCACAACCCCCCACCTTCCCCTGTGGTTTAGCCCAGAGCTGTGACATTTCCTGGAGGTTTATTCTGGGATCTCTAGCATGGGCTTAAAGTCATCTCCCTCATTAACATCCTGAACCTCCTTCCATCCCATTTGTGGGCAACACCATCCAGCTGGTGTTCCAGAAATCTCACAGGAGACAGACATAGGGCCCGGCGACTTCCTTTTGGATGGTTTTAAAAGGAATCTCCATGACAAACTACAGACACTGGATTTAGCCCTATCTCAGCACTTAGAACTGCAGTTCAAGTTTCAACTCTTCTGTTTACTTGCTGCATGAACTTGGATGAATGTCTTAACTCTCAGATGTCCGGTTTGTTCGTTTAAAACATGGAGCTGCAGATTGGATCAGACGTATATACCACCCCGGCACATAGTAAGGGTCCCAGAAGTGAGTTTCCTTCATCCTTTTAGCTACTTTCTTAATCAACCAGCCTTCTTTTATTATGCCGGCCTAGTGCTGATCCTTCTGCAGATAGAAAGGTTTATAAGCTATTCATTCCACGAGCCACCAGCTGGTGAAGGACCCTGTAATTCGCATTGTCAATTGCATTCTCAACTTTGTTTCTCAAACTGCTGACATTTTGATACCAGTTCATAATTTCTGCCATGTTTGCTATCTATCTGCACCATTATTTGTTTAATATATTTTAAATCAGCTTATTAAAAAGTCCACAAATATATTTTAAAGGAAAATTTGTATCTCTTCTGAAAATGGAAAGCTAATATTTACTATCACTTGCAATAAATATAAGGTTGATGTGGAAATAAGCATTAAAAGAAATCGAGTCCTTAAAACTGCAGTAATATAAATAATGTATAGTTCAGTTCAGTTCAGTCACTCAGTCCTGTTCAGCTCTTTGTGACCCCATGAACTGCAGCACGCCAGGTCTCCCTGTCCATCACCAACTCCTGGAGTTCACTCAAACTCATGTCCATCGAGTCAGTGATGCCATCCAGCCATCTCATCCTCTGTTGTCCCCTTCTCCTCCTGCCCCCAATCCCTCCCAGCATCAGAGTCTTTTCCAATGAGTCAACTTATCTCATGAGGTGGCCAAAGTATCGGAGTTTCAGCTTTAGCATCAGTCCTTTCAAAGAACACCAAGGACTGATCTTCTTTAGAATGGACATGTTGGATCTCCTTGCAATCCAAAGGACTCTCAAGAGTCTTCTCCAAAACCACACTTCAAAAGTATCAATTCTTCGGTGCTCAGCTTTCTTCACAGTCTAACTCTGACATCCATACATGACCACTGGAAAAACCAAAGCCTTGCCTAGACGGATCTTTGTTGGCAAAGTAACGGCTCTGCTTTTCAATATGCTATCTAGGTTGGTCATAACTTTCCTTCCAAGGAGCAAGCGTCTTTTAATTTCATGGCTGCAATCACCATCTGCAGTGATTTTGGAGCCCACAAAAATAAAGTCTGACACTGTTTCCACTGTTTCCCCATCTATTTTCCATGAAGTGATGGGACCAGATGCCATGATTTTCATTTTCTGAATGCTGAGCTTTAAGCCAACTTTTTCACTCTCCTCTTTCATTTTCATCAAGAGGCTCTTTAGTTCCTCTTCACTTTCTGCCATAAGGGTGGTGTCATCTGCATATCTGAGGTTATTGATATTTCTCCCGGCAATCTTGATTCCAGCTTGTGCTTCCTCCAGCCCAGCATTTCTCATGATGTACTCTGCATATAAAAATAAGCAGCATGACAATATACAGCTTTGAGGTACTCTTTTTCCTACTTGGAAGCAGTTTGTTGTTTCATGTCCAGTTCTAACTGTTGCTTCCTGACCTGCATACAGGTTTCTCAAGAAGCAACTCAGGTGGTCTGGTATTCCCATCTCTTTCAGAATTTTCGACAGTTTATTATGATCCACACAGTCGAATGCTTTGGCATAGTCAATAAAGCAGAAATAGATGTTTTTCTGGAACTCTCTTCCTTTTCCCATGATCCAGCAGATGTACCAAGATAATTACTATGGTGTGATCACTCACTTAGAGCCAGAGATCCTGGAATGTGAAGTCAAATGGGCCTTAGAAAGCATCACTACGAACAAACCTAGTGGAGGTAATGGAATTCCAGTTGAGCTATTTCAAATCCTGAAAGATGACGCTTTGAAAGTGCTGCACTCAATATGCCAGGAAATTTGGAAAACTCAGCAGTGGCCACAGGACTGGAAAAGGTCAGTTTTCATTCCAATTCCAAAGAAAGGCAATGCCAAAGAATGCTCAAACTACCGCACAATTGCACTTTACTCACACACTAGTAAAGTAATGCCCAAAATTCTCCAAACCAGGCTTCAACAGTACGTGAACCGTGAACTCCCTGATGTTCAAGCTGGTTTTAGAAAAGGCAGAGGAACCAGAGATCAAATAATGTATACGCCATTACTATATCAAAGTATTCCTTGAAGGTCTACACTAAGCCTTAGTAGTCTTAAGTAACTTTGGTAAGTCATTTTAATACATATTTAAAAGGAGATTAGTGACTTCAATAATTGTAACAAGTACAATATACTTATGCTGTAACTGAATATGCAAAGAAAGTATATCCTTATTATTTCATTATGCCTCGTTAACTAACTTGACTTCTTTTACCTTCTCCAGTCTGGTTATTCAGTCCATGTCCATAATTGAAACTGTCTCTTTGGATAGCTCTGTTTCTACTAAATGAAACAGATACATTTTTAGCTCTCAGAAAGCCCCTCTCTTCCTCTGCTTCTTTCCAAGCTGGCAACTGGGCTGTGGTAGCGGGCTGTGCTCTTGCGATCTTGTGTGAATGCATGTGCCTTCGCAGGTAGCGGTAGTGGTAAAGAACTCACCTGCCAATGCAGGAGACCTAAGAGACACGAGTTCAATCCGTGGGTGGTAAGGACCCTAGGAGGGCCAGGCAACCCTCTCCAGTATTCTTGCCTGGAGAGTCCCATGGACAGAGGAGCCTGGTGGGCTCCAGTCCATGGGGCTTCAGACATGACTGAAGTGACTTAGCATGCATGTGGGTATATATAAGGCAAGACATCCATGAGGTGCTGGAGTCAGGGGTCCAGATGGTCCATCTCAAGTCTTACTGGTCTGATCCTATGGCCTAAGCTCTGACTCCTGGCCCTTGAAGTGCCCTGACCCTCTCCAAATATCTTCATTCCAACTCCAGGACAGCCAATGCTTGACCACGTTGCTTCTCTTTCTCTCTCTCTTTTTGCCAACTAACCGTAGGCTACGGAGGGCATGTTCTCACTTCTCCTTTGAGGCTAGCCCCAGGCTTCCTTATCTTCCTTACCTCCATATTCACACTTTCCAGACTTAGATCTTGATAAATTAAAGTTAATCTAATACCTATGGCAGAATAAGTCAAGAAAATACAAAAGGAAAAGCATACTAAGCATACTGATATACTTAAATAAAAACACTTACTATCCAATTTTTGTCTTTTAGTAACTTAACTGGATCACGTATGTATGATGTCTAATATTTATTTTAAGAACAACTGAAGATAGTTGCTTTTTTAAAGAAAATTTAAAAATGAGGTAACCATGATAATAATATTAATGAACATATATAATACACCAATTATGCTTATTGCATGTAGCCAGTGAGAAATATGTTTCTCCAAAAGCATTTAGCTGTAGCGTAGATTATATTTCAAGACTAGAGGCTTTTGTGAATATAATATTCCACCGTGTTTTAAGAGTATGTATATATCAAAGGATCCAGGCAGCAGGAGTCTCAGTGCTAATGAATGATTGATATTCTTGCTCTCCACTACCTCTTCAGTGAGCCAGTCCTCCTCAGCCCACACCAGAGTCTCAGTTTTGCCAGAAGGAAAGTCTCCCTCCTGGTCAGCAATGCTCTAAACAGTCTGCCAGGACTCGCGATTCCAGGGAGCCGGCACTGCATGATACACTTGGGTCTGCAGGGCGTCTTCATCCACAGCAGTTCTCAGCTGGGGTTGCCTTTGCCTCTCCCAGAAGACATTGAGAATGTCTAGAGACATATCGACTGTCATGACTGGAAAATTCTTATTCATCTAAGGGGTAGAGACAGAGGGATCCTGATAAACATCCTGTAGCACATAGGGTGCCCCAAATAAAGATAAAGTGTTGGTACTTCCAAGGCTGGGAAACTCAAGTCTGCTCTACCAGAATATAGGAATTGTAACAAGGAAACTTTCAAGCCATTAAAACATGACAGTACTCATCACGTTCAATGTTTGATTTCAATTCACCCACAGTGGCTTTGGGGCTTCCTAAGGGAAGACTTTGTCTAAAATCTGGAGTGAGAGAGTGCCAGTGAATGAGTAGTGCTGTGCTCAGTCACTCAGTCATGTCCAACTCTTCTGCCGGCCCATGGGTTGTAGCCCTCCAGGCTCCTCTGTCCATGGGATTCTCCAGGCAAGAATACTGGAATGGGTTGCCATGTCCCCCCTCCAGGGGATCTTCCTGACTCAGGGACTGAACCCGAATCTCTTGTGCCTCCTGCATTGCAGGCAGATTCTTGCCCACTAGTGCCTCATGGGAAGCCCGTGGGTATTCTAATAAATAAATATTCCTTTTAGGGAAGGGAGTCCTTTCCTGAGAACTGTAGCCAAGGGGAGGAATCTGGAGAGGACCAGGCAGGGTCAAGGGTGAGAACAGTAGTGAGAAGTGAGGAGACAGGAAACTTGATTAGAAATAGCACTCCCTTATCTTTATTTGTTTGTTTATCATAATTCCTAAGAGATTGGAACACTGGATGAATCTTGGCAAATCTTTTTTTAATCTATATTTCTTCCCTCAACCTCCTATTTTCCCAGCTGTCACCTTCCTCCGACCCTTGGGTACTATCACTGGAAAGCCACACCCTGCCCACCCTCACCCTGCTCCCCAGTGGAAGGGTGGGTATATGCCCTGAGCAAATCTTAATGCCACTGCTAATTCATTAAGTTCTTTACTGCTTCATACGTTTTATGCAGATGAGACAGGATTTGTAAAATGCTCTCCGTGTTTTTCCAAACCTCATACTTCTACAAATTTTCTAATCAACCTATAAGATAGTCAAAGTGGGTTATGTTATTCTGGTGTTTCATTACTGCATTTTTAAAGGTGAAGGGATGAAGGTCCATAAATAGTCTGATTTATCCCATAACTGAAAATTAGTAAGTCACCTTCCAGTAGGACATTAGTTTGGCTTTATGTCCGTTTTTACCCAGTGGAGAGTTGAGTTGAAAGAAGTACATTTTTTTTTCCTTTGGTTGCACTGTGCCATATGTGATATCTTAGTTCCCTGACTAGGGGCCAAACCCGTGCCCCCTTATGGGGAGCACAGAGTCTTAAAAACTGGATCACCAAGGAAGTCCCAAGAAGTGCATTTTTTTTTCAATTTAAATTTTTATTTGATAACTGTCAGTTCACATGCAGTTCCAAGACAGCAGTACAGAGTGGTCCACTGTGCCTTTCACCCATCTGGTGTGTTTGTTTCAACATTTTGAAAACTGTTGTCTGTTACACCAGTGCAATCAAGAACAGACTAATCGCTTTCATTAATTGGACATTAAGAGCTGTCCTGCTTTTAGAAAGCAGATTCTGAAGACCCAAATAGAAGAATACACTAGATTATATATTCATTGACACTAACATGTGACAACTTTTTTAAAAAAGGTGTCATGAATGATTTGAAACATCGGGTGTTCATCAAGGCATTGAAAGGAATAAGAATATGCTTATCTTCTGATGTGATACATTGTAAAACATCTTTAGAAATATTTTTTTAAATGAATGAATGAGAAAACAAATCTATGATCATGAGGGGAGGACCAGAGGACTCCAATACCCAACTGTTAATAACCTGAACTGAGGAGCATCCTGGGTGCTCCTTTTTAGAGAATCCAGATTATGTCAGTCAGACTTATAGAAAGGAAACTTTATTTCATGTAGTATATGGGAAATATTTGGTTTTCAATCCATCTTAATTTCATACAGAATGGCCTTCTAGGAAAAGCCCATAATTCAGTTGTGCTAAAACCAACTAATAGTTGACTCTGAATGGGAAATATAAGCCATACAGAATGTGTTACTCTAAATCAAAATTCATTCTTAGTCTGAAGCCTACAGATTATAAATCAAGAATTAAGCTCAGGTCAGTAAATCCAAGCAAATGCACACAAACCTGAGAGTTAGCACCACTGGAACAGAAGCTTGCAAGGTAAACCTGCATAAATCAAATCTCGAAATCAAAGGGGGAAACAATGATTTTTCTTGTCCTACAGAGTAAGAGAAATGAACTCTCTAAACCCCTCTATGCAGATAAAAGTTCTGGTTTTTATGTAGCTTGATATATTTATGTATGGAGGAAGCACTGCCTGAAATTAAGCAGGAAGAATGAAATATTATAATGGCCATGCCAGAGAAGCAGCTCAGCCAGCACTTTCACAGCTGGGCCATTAGCAAGAATGTTTGAGAAAAGACCCCTTTAGCATTCAGCTGTGCTTTGCCAAGGGATGGCAGAGGGTGAAATGCTTTCAGATTCTGTCAAAAGCGTTAGTCAAAGCAGCTGCCCAGTGGTCGATAAAAGTCTCCTGCATCTTTGAGATGAAGCCACTATTCCTGACAGATTTTGCTTTCCACATCCCAAAGGTGAATCTGAGTATTTGCCATGCTTCGCCTCGATCCATCCCCAAGTGGCCTGGGGACTCTAGACTCCCCAGGTTTCTATCCTTCGGAACATTAGTGTCACCTTCCTAACACATTTTCCCTTCATTTAAGAAGATGTCTTTAATTCACTGCCCTGTGTTTACACAATCACCTTATTAAGACAGTCAGACCCTCAAATTATTCTGGTTTATTGATTAAATGTTAAAAACCACGTGCACAGAGAACTCTATTTTGTTTTGGTCAAATGGCACTGGTGTAGCCAACAATATAGCTTAGCTCATTTCCTTTAGTTGGAATGGCATTCAAGAAAAGGCTTTGGCATTTTCATGTAATGCACAGTAGGAAGCTGGGTCCCTCCCAGTGCTTTCCAGGTTGCATTTACTTTCTGATTCTAAACTGATCTGTGCACAGAAAGGCCTCTAATTTAAAGTAGAAAGCCTTGTGTAACAGCATTTGGCAGGACCTGTTCCACATAGAACATACCAGTGGATGTAGGGTTCATTGCACAACTATCCAAAGGAGAAAACTAAGTGTATGTGTGCACCTCTTGTGGGCATAGATCCTTGCACATAACACGCAGGAATCCTTTGCAGTGCCTGAAAACCAACTGCAACTTGTTAATGATTCTTCTTTGATATGTGTCTTGTTTTGAAGCAAAATATTCAAGTACTGTGGGAACTTTCCCCAGACGCCTTGTGTTTAGATCCATTCCAGAGACTGCCCAGAGTATATTAAGGAAATGTTTATTTGTTTAATTAATTCATTCATTCCACAAATATTTAGTGGATGCTTTCTAGTATGTACCAAGAGCTAGAGATACAGAAATGAATAACACAGACAGAAAGTTGAACCCTAGATTAATTTAATCTCCTCATTGAATCACTTTGGACTGAATGTCTCATTAATAACCCTCTGTTCTTCTACAAGTGTTAAATAATTCTTACCATGGTTCTTAGGGTAACTTTTCAACCCTAAATCCAAAGTTATTTTGTTTAGTGAAGTTTTGTCTTGGAGTTATATTAACCTGTAACTTCATATCATGGGCTTGGGAGAGACACTCTATAATTCAGAAAAAAAAAAAAAAGAATTTAAATGGACAAATTTCATATACACTATGATAATAGCTATAAATAAAGATAGTGTTAATTAGACAAGGGAGTCCCAGGTGGCCTAGTGATAAAGAATCCATCTGCCAGTGCAAGAGATGAGGGTTTGACCTCTGGGTTGGGACTATCCCCTGGAGGAGGAAATGGCCACCCGCTCCAGTATTCTTGCCTGGAGAATCTCATGGACAAAGGAGCCTGGTGGGCTAGAGTCCATGGGGCCTCAAAAAGTTGGACATGACTGAGCTGCTGAGCATGCATGAAGTAAGTAGACAAAGTCTTGGGAAGAAAAAGCAGAAAAAGAAAAGTCTTGTAGAGCAAGCAGCATCTGCATCACCTGGAGGCTCATTAAAAATACAAATTCTCAGGGCCCACCTCAGAACTACTGAGTTAGAAACTCTGGGGGTGAAGCCCAACCTCTGGGCTTAAACAAGCCTGCCAGGTAATTAGGATTCATCCTAGAGGCTGAAAACTGCTGGTGTAGAGGGACATTCAAGGTTCTTTTACTTGGAAACCTTTTATAGCATAGCTCTAGTGCAATGATTTTACAAAGCCTGCAGGGTTCCAGAGATGTGAGAGACCCATCTGTTATTTAGGGTAGATCAACACAGGAAAAACTGAACTGGTGACTAAGTTGGCCATTTGAATACATTTTTGGTTCCGAAAATTTTTTCTCTGACTCAGAAATGCTTGATTCATGGAATCACTGGTTAGCCTTGGCCCAGGAGTCCAGACACAAATGTCCCTGTGTCTGTTCTGGGCCAGTGAGTCTGATTGCGGTACAAGCGATGAAATGCCTGCTCTCCTGCCCTCTTGCTGATGGAATCAGAGTGCATCAGAGAAGACCACTGAATCAATCAGCTAACTAGATTTTGTACAGCAACTTCCATGTCCTGGGCACCTGGCTTGGTGTGGTTAGAGGGGAGGGGGCAGGGAGGACAAGTTGCCTCTGACCCAGAAGTCAGAGGGAATTTCAGGCTTTCATTTGTGATCAAAAGCACCCATGATCACAGGCTTTGTGCAGCTGGTGCTGAACCCATTCAAAGGACAGGAGATTGCAGCAGTCTGGGGCCATCAGCAACAGGTTTGCAGAGCTTACATGGCTGGGGCAATGAATGGGTAGGAACAGACCGTGTGAATACTGTGTTAATATAGGAGAATCTATGGCATGTTTCAGTGAGCATTCTGCCTGTGTCGTTTAGTAGTGGAAAAGAAGGTTGGGATTGTTGTTGGAGCCAGATGGAAGTAGACCTTGGATGATATCCCATGGATCAGACAGAACCATTTTTCAGCAGGGGCGTGCTCAGAGGCAGATGGAAGTTTAAGATGTCAAGTTAAGAATAATGGTCTTTATTTTCCTCCTTTACTACATTAAGCTAATCTGGGCTTCCTAAAGCGGTCATGAGTCACTCAGGCTGTGAAATGGGTTCATTTGTCAGGAAAGGGGAAAAGGTGACAACAGCTAAGCAAACAGAGAACAGCAGGCACACCAGTCAGGACCTGGCCCCAGAGTGAGAATGCACACGTGTACTGCTTGGAGATGAAAAATGGTTTCCGTGGGCCGTCCATCAGCATCGCTATCCACAGCGACAGCTCCCCATCCAGGACACGTTTCTACTCAAGGGAGAGGCTAGGCCAGGGGACGTGGTGGTGCCCAGGCTCCTTTGAACAGCCTTGTGACTGATGGCCCCTGGCTCTGTGCCTCTCCAGGATGACTGTGCAGTGTGGCTGGGAGACGTGGAGGGCAGGAACCCTTGGGTCTCACCCATGAGCAAAGTGCATGTGAAGACTCCAGGTCGCAATAGAAATGCTTGTTGGCCTCCCTCCTTTCATGGTGAGCTCCTTGAAGGTAGAATCAGCTTCCTCATTTTGTTTTCTTTAGGGTCAACTCCAAGCTCATCGTATGTTGGGCTCTCAGTTAATGTTCATTGAACAAATGTGTAAGTCTATGAGTTGGCACTGGGAACCCGCTCTAGTATTCTTGCTTGGAGAATCCCATGGGCAGAGGAGGCTGGCAAGTTATACCCCATGGGCTCGCAGAGTCAGACACGACTGAGTAATTAACACTTTTGGAACTTTTCAGAAGTGTTGGCTCAGAGAATTTTTTCCCCTTCTCTCTGTGTTTAAATCAGGAAGTTTAAAAACCAGAAGTGTCCTCAGACACCATCCAGTCCAAACACTTGATGTGAATATGGGGAAACTGGGGCCCAGAGAGGCACTGTGGCCTGCATAAATTCTTAAAACATTAGTGGAGATTATAAACCACTATTACACGGCTTTTATCTTGTGTCCTATAAGACATAGACTTCTGGAGAAATTTTTTAAATGGAAGATTCAATAAGAATTGACTGTTTCAAGCTACAAGTAAGTAGATCTTCTAAGATCATCTATTTAAAATAATACACACCTCCCTCCACTCCCTCTCAGTCCCCAAATTCCATCTCACAATTCAGCATTCCTTACCTTCCTCTCCTTACCTGCTCCACTCCATTTTTTCTCTGTAGCACTTATTACAATCGATTAGTCCAGATATTATATGTGCTTATATGTTTTTTTGTCTCCCCTAGTCATCAAAAATGGGATCTCCATGAGGGTAGAAGCTTTGGCTATTTTAATCAATTTTGTTTTTATGACACATAACATGCCTGGTATAGAGTAAACATTCAGTACACATTTGCTGAATGAAAGAAGAAATTTAATTAATTTTCTAGAATGCAAAGCACACCCTGAGAATCTTGCTCAATTAGGATTTGTTTCTTTACATGATGTAGTGATTATACCATGACACTGATTCCTAGAGAGGCAGGAGGTTCTGATCAAGAGTCCTCCAACTGCTGGTACCCAGGGTGGCATAGGACTTGTGTCCAACCAGGCTGTATGTGATGTAGCAGAACAAGAAAGGCATCGCACACTAATTCTGTTTGTATGTCTGTCTCACCTGTTTAGCTGAGAGACCCATGTGGACTGTGTTGTTTTCCTTGCTAAATCCCTAGCACGCAGTACAGGTCCTGGCAAACTCCACATCCGCCTGCGCCAATAGAATTTCTACAGTGATAGAAATGCTAATATAGATGCTGACTGAAATGGTAGCCACTAGCTGCTTGTGATTAATAAGCTCTTGAAGTGTGACCAGTGCAGCTTATGAGCTGAATTTTCTATTTTGTTTAGTTTTCAGTAGTTTTAAATGTGAACAGCCAGAGGTGACTAAAGGCTACTATTGAACAGAGGCTCTGGATTTTCAATGCACTTACTGAAAGATAACTGCAACTGATTCAGTTAAAAAGCCCATTATCTATAAGGTAAAAAATCTCAGTAATTTGCAGTATATGAGTGAAAGACTTAAAATTAGTCAAATGTGGAAATTGTGGATTTTTAAATAATTGCTTTTGCCAGTTCTAAGAATATATATACTTGATACCTTTCCTTCTGCATAGTCAATGGATAGGAATCAAAAGGATTTTTATATTGTTCAGTGTTATACTGTGACATGTCTCCCATGGCCTTATATATTTTTCTGGATGATGATTATGAATATTGCATTCTAGAATGTACCATCATTATTTCATCACTCAGTTGTATACTGTTAGATGTATATGTTGCTTTCAGTGTTTTTCTAATACAAATAAGAGTGTAATATGTACTCATTTATATAGATCTTTGTGTACAACTTTATTTATTTCAGCTAAAATAATACAAGTGGAGCAAACTCT
This sequence comes from Nanger dama, assembly GCA_917880005.1. Classification (NCBI taxonomy): domain Eukaryota; kingdom Metazoa; phylum Chordata; class Mammalia; order Artiodactyla; family Bovidae; genus Nanger; species Nanger dama. The sequence goes on from CAKJTW010000018.1 coordinate 26,657,250, forward strand.
TCAAAAATTTAGAAACATAATTGTGATACTGTCCTCTATAATCTCTTTGATTGAATTATCAAATGGGCTTGTCATGGAGAATCTTTAACTGATGCCTTCTGTGGGCACTGGCCCTTGGAAGCTATTGCAGGAAACTGTCTTACTTACTGTCCCTTCAGGATAAATGTAACTCCTAAGGTTGCCCTAATCATAGGCAGCTATCAACATCAGAGATAGCAGAAAGGGAGAGAAAATCCAGAGTAAAGATTCCCAGGAGATGACCTGAAAGTTGTTCCTGTCACTTCCGCTTTCTTTTTGCTGACCTGATATCAGTCTGTAACCACAATGGACAATAGTGAAAATATTGATAGTTATTGAGTGTTGTGGATCATATGAGCTTAATATAATCATACCTGTTTGTTGGACCTCAGATCCACTTACCTGTATCTTTACTGCCATTGACTTCTTTCCTCTGCTACTGCTACTGCTGCTAAGTCACTTCAGTCGTGTCTGACTCTGTGCGACCCCATAGACAGCAGCCCATCAGGCTCCCCATCCCTGGGATTCTCCAGGCAAGAACACTGGAGTGGGTTGCCATTTCCTCCTCCAATGCATAAAAGTGAAAGTGAAGTCGCTCAGTGTGTCCGACTCTTCATGACCCCACGGACTGCAGCATACCAAGCTCCTCTATTCCTGAGACTTTCCAGGCAAGAGTACCGGAGTGGGTTGCCATTGCCTTCTCCATTAATTCCTCTAATTAGTCCTTATTCTCAGTTTTTCCTCTTTTGATCCATCCTCTGCATATGTAGCCAGAATGATTCTTTAGAAATACATATCTAATCACATCAGTTTCTGCTTAACATTTTAAATGGTGAAACACTGACTTCAGAGAAAAGAAATTTCAAAACCCGAACACCTTCTAATGACATCTAAGGCCTTTCTTTTTGGCCCTACCCAATTCTCCAGCCTTGTAATGCTCAAATGTCTGGGGTGCAGCCATGTTGGCACATATTTGGTCTTTTAAGCATGGAAGAAATGGAGCTAAACAACAAGCCTTTGACAGCTAACTTCTCTGGGATATGAAGTGAGAAAACACATGTGTTTTCTATCACTCTAGCAAAGTTCAGCATTTGTCCTCTCTTCAAACAAATGGGGAAACTACCTGTTTGAGGTCTATGGTTTTCCCAGGCTTCCAGAAACCCAGTTCTTCACTCTGCGGGACTTCTTGGGATTTTAGAGATTATCTGTTGGGGGATATGTCCCATCAGAGTTTGCTCCTGAGACCAGACTGCTGAGCTGACCTGTCCTGTGATGTGTTCTCACAGAAAGAAGAGTTTCATGTATATTGATTTTTTTTTACTTGTAGGTGTCTGGTATTATTTCAAACAAAAAAGTTTCTATAGAGCCAATGCTGAAGATATTTCTTACTGCTAGCTTAAACGATTCTAGGCAAATAACGATTTCTCTCTGGGCCTCAGATTTCCCATCTGTAGAAAGAGGATGTTTAGTTAGGATAATCTCAAAGGCTCATTTTGGCAATCGGGTGAGATTGATTCACTTGTTCACTACTTACTTGTGAGCCCCCAACTCTATTTTTGGAAAATTCCACGAGATGAGGATATTGTATTGAAAAAGATAGAGCCTAAATCTTCTCTAACAAAGACTACATCCTAATTTAGAGTCTAGTGGTCAGACAGACATGCATAAAGACAAATGATATAGAATGAATTAGACAGTGATGGCTGCATGTAGAGAACGATTAGAGGATGGTGTGATAAACATGAAAGTCTGTCTCTGAGATCAGGCAGAAAATGTCCCATGCAGAGAAACCATCAAGACTGCTGAGATTGATGTGTTTAATGAAATTAAAGAGATCTAGGAGGAAATGTAAAATTGAAAGTGGTCCTAGAGCAGATAAAATAGTTGGTCTGGGTCTAGCTTACGTAGCATGTTTACACCACTTCTGTTCAGTTCAATTCAGTCACTCAGTCATGTCTGACTCTTTGTGACCCCATGAACTGCATATTTAAATGAGAGTAAGAGATTTATCCTAAGTGCTATTGAGAAGTCCCTGAAGAACTTTAAGCTTGGGATAGAAAGACCTTTGTTTAAGTATTGAGATATCACTCCTGAAACTATATGGAGGGATTGGGAGTAGAAGATAAGGCTACATAGGAGGTTATGATGGTGTTCCAGGAGAGAAATGACAGGAGTGTGGATTGGAATGGTAGTAGTGGATGGAGACAAGTGAACAATATGAAACACGCTCATGGAGTATTTGCAGAGAGTGAGTATAAGGTCAAGGATATCAACTAGGTATGGTGGGGTCATTTTCTGCAAGAATAGAGACTGGGTTTCAGAGAATGAAATAGAGTTTTTGGAACATGTAAACTTTGAGATAACCTTTATACCTGTAAGTATAGATGTCATGTAGGCAATTGAGAAAGGTCATTGCTGGAGATGTAACTTGGAAACCAATAGCAAATGGGTAGTTTTGCGATAAACTGGATAAGATCATCTAGGGAGAGAGTTTAAACAGAGAATAAAATAGGTCCCTTAGCATAGGGAACTCCTTGATTTAAAGACCTAGTGAAGAAGAGTAATCCAACTAAAGACACTGACAAATTGCAAAGATGAGGTAGGAGAAAAATTCAGAAAGTGGTTTCACCAAACAAGAGAGAAGAGAGTTTCAAAACTGAGTTCATTTGTTCTGAAGGCTTGTGAGTTCAGTCAGTTCAGTCACTCAGTCATGTCTGACTCTTTGCGACCCCATGAATCTCAGCACGCAGGCCTGTCTGTTCATCACCATCTCTCAGAGCTCACTCAAACTCACATCCATCGAGTCTGTGATGCCATCCAGCCATCTCATCCTCAGTCGTCCCCTTCTCCCCCTGCTCCCAATCTCTCCCAGCATCAAAGTCTTTTCCAATGAGTCAACTCTTCTCATGAGATGCCCAAAGTACTGGAGTTTCAGCTTTAGCATCATTCCTTGCAAAGAAATACCAGAGTTGATCTCCTTCAGAATGGACTGGTTGGATCTCCTTGCAGTCCAAGGGACTCTCAAGAGTCTTCTCCAACACCACAGTTCAAAAGCATCAGCTCTTCGGCGCTCAGCCTTCTTCACAGTCCAACTCTCACATCCATACATGACCGGACCTTAGTCGGCAAAGTAATGTCTCTGCTTTTGAATATACTATCTAGGTTGGTCATAACTTCTCTTCCAAAGAGTAAGCATCTTCTAATTTCATGGCTGCAGTCACCATCTGCAGTGATTTTGGAGCCCACAGAAATAAAGTCTGACACTGTTTCCACTGTTTCCCCATCTATTTCCCATGGAGTGATGGGATCGGGTGCCATGATCTTCGTTTTCTGAATGTTGAGCTTTAAGCCAACTTTTTCACTCTCTTCTTCCATTTTTATCAAGAGGCTTTTTAGCTCCTCTTCACTTTCTGCCATAAGGGTGGTGTCATCTGCATATCTAAGGTGACTGATATTTCTACTGGCAATCTTGGTTCCAGCTTGTGTTTCTGCCAGTCCAGCATTTCTCATGATGTACTCCGCATAGAAGTTAAATAAGCAGGGTGACAATATACAGCCTTGAGGTACTCCTTTTCCTATTTGGAACCAGTCTGATGTTCCATGTCCAGTTCTAACTGTTGTTTCCTGACCTGCATACAGATTTCTCAAGAGGCAGGTCAGGTGGTCTGGTATTCCCATCTCTTTCAGAATTTTCCACACTTTATTGTGATACACACAGTCAAAGGCTTTGGCATAGTCAATAAAGCAGAAATAGATGTTTTTCTGGAACTCTCTTGCTTTTTCCATGATCCAGTAGATGTTGGCAATTTGATCTCTGGTTCCTCTGCCTTTTCTAAAACCAGCTTGAACATCAGGGAGTTCACAGTTCACGTATCGCTGAAGCCTGGCTTGGAGAATTTTGAGCATTACTTTACTAGCATGTGAGATGAGTGCAATTGTGTGGTAGTTTGAGCATTCTTTGGCATTGCCTTTCTTTGGAATTGGAATGAAAACTGACCTTTTCCAGTCCTGTGGCCACTGCTGAGTTTTCCACATTTGCTGGCATATTGAGCACAGCACTTTCACAGCATCATCTTTCAGGATTTGAAACAGCTCAACTAGAATTCCATCACCTCCACTAACTTTGTTCGTAGTGATGCTTTCTAAGGCCCACTTGACTTCACATTCCAAGATGTCTGGCTCTAAATTAGTGATCACATCATCATGATTATATGGGTCATGAAGATCTTTTTTGTACAGTTTTTCCGTGTATTCTTGCCATTTCTTCTTAATATCTTCTGCTTCTGTTAGGTCTATACTGTTTCTGTTCTTTATCGTTAACTAAGATAAAAACTGGAGAGGAAATATTGGATTTGACAACATGGAGGTCATTGGAAACTTTGTTGAAAGCAGCCTCAGCAGTGTGATGAAGCAGGATCCCAATCAGAGGAGATTAAGAATAGAAAGGGAGGTGAAGGAGAAAGTGGAGGAAGCAGTTTTGCAAAACTGTTGTGAGTAGGAGCAGAGACATAATGACTATAGAGGGATGAAAGACAGCTTGGATTTTTTGAAGATGGGAGAAATTTCAGCATGATTATAACATGATGGAAATCATGCTGTAGAGAAGGAGAAATGAATGGTGCAGGAGAAAGAGAATGATTACAAAAGAGGAATCTCAGTTAGCCAACTGGAGATGTGCTCCAGTCCACTAGTCAGGGTGTTGCCCTTGGACAAGATCAGGCACATTTCTTCCAAGGTGAGAGGAGGGAGACAGAGTATGGGCCCTGATACAGGAGGATGGAAAGTTGTGGGTAGATGAATGAGTTCATCTCTGATAACTTTCATTTTTAAGTGAATCATAGGGCAGATCATCAACCCCATGGTGTGATTCAGCGAATCAAGGAGGAAAAGGAGGAGGGGAAACAGAGATATGAGAGATAGAGTTGAGGAGAGTCCATCTGAAAGACACAGAAAAAGGAATTATTACCTCCTCTCATCATTTATTTATAAATTAGGATCTAGAAACCCGGCTCTACAAACCTGCCAGGTCATTTTCAAATATTATATGTAGTTCTCCCAACCATGATCCAAAAAGGCAGATGTTGCCTCTACTTTGCAGGCTCAGCCTGATTAAATAGCAAAATCTTTGAAGAGAAACTCTTCTCAAAGTCCTTGCTTTTTTTGGAGCCTCAGTACCAAATGGGGAAACTGGCAAGGTAAGGGCTTTCAGTTCATGTATCAATTCACTTCGGCAGACATTTCTGACCACCTATTACATGTTAGATTTCTGACTTCCACAGTGTAATGTACGTCCATACTGGCCCTCCAGCTGTTTCTAATCACTCTCCTTGGAGAATCAAGACTCTGGAAACACAGCAGTGACTGCGGTGCAGTGCCTCTTTCCAGAGAGGGCAACTGACATAGGCAGCAGCATGTGCTCTTATTGTAGTGAGCCCAGGGGTTGGTGAATGCAGACTTGTGGGGAGCAGAGAGGACTCCCAGAGGAGAGACATCTAAGCTTTCAGTTCTGTCAATGCTTTTGCCTCACTAACATCCCCCTTTTCTCTGCAGCCCAAATATAGAGACTAAACACCAACCTTCATTGGTCTTCCCCACCAGCATCCCTTCCAACCCTCCAGAGACTAACCTCCCTGAAAGGTTAACCCTGTCAGCATCCTCCAGTGGAACTCTGAACCCAAATTTAACTTAGTGTAACATTCAAGGTCCTCCTTGCTTTTACCCCTCTCACCTCTATTTTCTTTCTTTCTTTTTTTAATATTTATTTATTTCTTCATTTGACTGCACCAGGTCTAAGTTGCAGCATGTGGGATCTAGTTCCCTGACCAGGGATTGAACTTGGGGCCCCTGAATTGGGAGCCTGGAGTCCTAGCCCCTGGACCACCAGGGAAGTCCCCCTCACCTCTATTTTCAATTTCCTTCATCTCTGTGCCTCCTTTACTGCCCACTGCTATCCTCTACCCCCTTCTACATAATCCCAACCCCAATCAGAACTTCTTGTCATTTTTGCATCCCACCAAATATTCTCTAGCTTTCAGACATTTCCTCGTATTGCTCTCCAACATGGAAGGCCCTTTTTCACAGTTCCTTTTTCACAAGAAGATATTACTGTCTTCTTTTGGTTCTTCAGGATTCCATTTAATGTTACACTTTCCTTGGAAATTTCTGATATGATCCTCCCATCCCCACAACACACACCGTCTCTTCTCCTCTGGACTATAGAGTCTACAGATCTCATCGCTACTTCTGCCTAAATGTTAATACACTGTAGTGCAATCATTTGTGTGCCCATTTCCCTGCCTGCAATGCCAATGTTCTGATACCAGAGATGTATTTTATTATTAACTACCCATGATGGTACCCAGCCTAAAGTAGGAGCTCCATGTATATTTACAAAGAAATGAATAAGTGATCAAATAAATAAATGAATGAATGCTTACAGCTCTTCCAGTTAGCTTTGTGTTCTTAGGTTCCATATCTTTGAATATGCTCTTCCACCTATTGCTCTTTCCCCTTCTCTACCTTCTGCCAAGTCCACTTGGCAAGCTCCTGTTCTTCCTGAGACCCAGAGAATTTGTGATGCACCAATACAAAGACTTCTTAGCAAAACATATTTCTTAAAGCAAGCATCATTTTATTATAAACTAATTATGCCTGGATCCTTTGGTTTAGGATCCTTGGAGAAAGTAGACTTTATTAAAGTGGTTTTGAAACCTGAGTTTCAGTCCTTTTGAGCTACTGTTGCAGAAGTTTATATGTGCATTCCAGAAGGTCAAGGATCTCTTAAGTGTCAGTACAATACTTCCCTTCCCCCACCAATCACTCCCTTGAGAATATTCTATTTTAAAAAGCATTTGTTTAAAAAAAAAAAAAACTACATTTCTGGACCAATTCATCTGCAATTTGCTATACTTCATAGGGCTCAAAGCCCCGCGTGCCTAAACTACTAGGAAAGATTTCTGGACACGTCAATAAAAGTATCTTAATGAACAACAGCTGCAAAGAACATGTCTTTAAATAAATTGATTCCAAATTTTTCTACATGTTTCTGTGATTTTGCTTTTTAAACGGGCACCACTGCCTTTAAACTTGGCTAGCTGAAAAACGTTGAAGGGAAAAGAAATCGTATATTGTTTCAAAAAAAGTCATTGTCTTGCTTTTCTTCACCATTCTTTCTTTGAAGAGGTTAATGCATGTTCACAGTGATTACCTCACTTCTGCTTGTAATAGCTTTTTGGAGCAAAAGGAGGCAAGTTATACATCTTCCCACTTTGAATGTGATACAGAAAGCTTACAGAGTTGTCCAAATTGAAGACTGGAATTAGAACCCAGATCTCTTGATTTTTGAGGAGTATGTTCAGACCTTGGGCTCAATTATCTATTAAAACAAAACTGAGAATAGCCCTCTTGCCAGCAAAGAACATGTATGACAAGAATGTTTGTACTATACTCTGTTGAGGCTCTTTGAACTTTGTATCTAACATAGAAAAGTAGGAATTGGTTCAAAGCGTGTGTCCAGTTATAAAATGAAATGAGATCTAGCATTCTTCTTCCCTCAAAAAGTAAGACTTAACCAATTTAATTTAGACTAAAAAAAAAAAAAAACCACACACCTCTTTTCCATCCATAATTTATCATCTGAAATCATATTTAAACTATCAATTATATTTAAACATCATAAAGAATGAACTTGATTTACTAATCATCAGTAAATAAAGATGTGGCATTTAGAAGGAGATTGTGATAGATGCTTCCTTTTGGGGTTTTAATAGCACAGCAGATGGTCTTTTTTTTTTTTTTTTTTTCCCTTAGGCAGGCAGCTAGAAATCAAAATTTGGCTCTATAGTCGCATGATTTCCCTTCTCTGATCTACTACTCTGGACATCTGGGTTTCCTGTGGATTGCGTTCAATCAGCAGTGTGGAGGTAGTAAATATTTCACCATCCAGCTCCCTCTTTTATTCTTACTGAATAAAAGGAACGAGAGCACAGTGAATCCCGATCTTGGAAATCCTCCTCCGTGGCCTTGCACACGTCGTTGTTGAAGAAGCGGCTTGTGACATTGCTTGGCTAGGGCAAAGACAAATGCGCGGTAGTGGGGGTAGGGTGGAAGGAGGGAAGGGTTGAGTTAGGACCCAGAAATTGTTGAATAGAACAAAATGAAAAGCTGTTCCCAATTTGAAAAGTGAGTTGACGTCTGCTACTCTGGTATGTGGTAAAACATGTTTTTCATCTAAGACATAATAAAAGCTACAAGCATTTTACACTGTGCATTAAGAGCTGCATCTTTAAGGGAACATCTTTTCATAGAGAGAGCTCATAGGGAGTTCTCTATTTGATGATACTTTTGAACACTTTATTATTACAGGAGGTGAACTATCCCCTCGTCATGGCGAATCCTAAATGAATTGACAGGACACTTTTGTAAAAATGACTGTTAGGGATATACTGACATTGCTTTTTTTTTTTTTCCATCTGTTTCTAGAAATATAAAATTTATGTTCAGACTGAGTGTGGGACTAGACTTTATCACTGGGAGAGAATTAACAGAGGAGATAGCTTGCATGACCTGCAAATAACCCAAGGGAAACCTAGAGTCAAGGTGGATGAAGATTTTGAAGTGACAGTGAAAGGGAGGTGGGAGCAAAGAACTCATTTTTAAAAATTATTTTCTGTATATTGGGCTTTCCAGGTGGCACTAGTGATAAAGAGCACACCTGCCAATGCAGGAAGCGTAACAAACGCAGGTTCAATTCCTGGGTTGGGAAGATCCCCTGAAGAAGGACATGGCAACCTATTCCAGTATTCTTGCCTTGAGAATCCCATGGATAGAGGAGCCTGGCGGGCTACAGTCTATGGGTTGCAAAGAGTCGGACATGATTGAGGGACTTAGTCTGCATATTAAAAACTTTTTTTTCTTTTTCTTTTTTTTTTTTTTTTTTTGTGCTGAGCTTGAGGTCGACTGGAAAATGGACTTTGGGAGCCATACCATTACAGGGGTGCACAGCTCCCAAAGAGTCCATCGACATTGTATGCTATATAAATGGCACTCTCTAGGGCTTCCTCTGTGGCTCAGCTGGTAAAGAATCTGCCTGCAATGCAGGAGACCTGGGTTCAATCCCTGGATTGAGAAAATCCCCTTGGAAAAGGGAAAGGCTACCCACTCCAGTATTCTGGCCTGGAGAATCCCATAGACTGTATAATCCATGGGGTCACAAAGAGTCGGACACAACTGAGTGACTTTCACTTTCTTTTCACTTTCAGAGTTGTACAAATGCAGTGCCCCTGTTGAGAAGAATGACAACAATTTTAAAAATCTGTCATTTGGAATAAGGAAGATAAGTGCCTAGGATCCTTTCTTTTTATTTATTTTTTTCTTATCTCTATTAGAAGATAATTACAATATTTTGATGGTTTTTGCCATCCATCAGCATGAATCAACCATAGACATACATTTGTCCCCTTTCTCTTGAACCCCCTCCCATCTCTCACCCCATCCCACCTGCCTTCTTTCTTTTGCCTCTGCAATTATGTCTTCCTAAAATTCCTTCTTAGTCTCTTTCTCTGACAATTCTTTCTTCACTTGTTCCTTTTCACTTCAGTTTTACTGAGATATAGTTGGTATCTGTTCCCTAAGTATTGGTCTTTTCTTGGATCCCTAAATAGAGTCATTTTTCTGGTTTTCGGCATAACCTTTCTACAAAACCTCATTTTAAATATTACCTTCATAATGATGGCTTCATCTCTTTATCTCTAGACTTGCCTCTCCAAAGAGCTCCCACTCTGTGTATCCACCTGCCTCCTGGATATGGAGCTCTGTCTGGATATTCCCTGGGTCCTCTCCTCAGTGAAATGAAACTAACAGTCAATCCATCCATCAGCTCTAACCTTTCAACTGTGCCTTCCAGTAAATTGCTCCATCATTAGATGAGTGTGGCCTGGAGCTCCAGACGAAAACCTTGGCGGTCATCCTAAACTGTTTTCCTGCTCTCTGTTCTGAATATCTGACTGCTCATCAGGTCTAGGAAATTCCTCAGGCCCAGGTCCTCCTCACCACACCCTTGGCTGCTACCTTAGTTTAGCTTTGCCTTATGACCTGCACTGTCTAACTGCCTGGAGGTCTCCAGTTTATTTATGCTTTATACATTGCAACACTTTACGCTTAAAGGCTCGCACCTTAGGGCATTCTATCACGGCTGTCAGGACCAATGACTAAGTTGATGATATCTGTATTGGGCACTGTGCTTTGTTGTTTTTAGAATATTTAAGGGGGTGACAGAAGATGAGCTGGTTGCATGGCATCATTGACTCAATGGGCATGAGTTTGAGCAAACTCAGGGAACTAGTGAAGGACAGAGAAGCCTCACGTGCTGTAGTCATGGGGTTGCAAAGAGTCGGACATGACTTAGCTGCTGAACAGTGGCAACCAAGGATTAGATAATATTCATTCCATAATTATTTATTGAGCACCCAAGGGAATATACTCTTTCTTGGCCCTCCACATGTCATATTCCTCAATGTAGAGGAAGACAAAATATATTAAAAATATACTTCATGTTAAATGTAGGATTCATGTGAAGAATATAAAATGAAAAATTGTAATAATAATTAATAAACATGATTTAATAAAAAAACTAAAATGTTGGTACTAATAAGACCAAGCCAATTTAGAGATAAGAGACTCTTGAGGTATAGAGTTGCCAAAGGCAAACTCTGGGGAGGAAATATAACTTAGAGAAATGAAAGGATTTTTTTTTTTTTTTTTTTAAGAAAAGCAGTAGTAGAAATAGGAGGCTGCTTCACAAGAGGTTAGCTTGAGGAGCAGCACGAAGATAAATAAGATTTCTTGCTGGCATCAAAGGGAAATTAGGCAGAGGAAATATGTATGTAAGATGATAAAACCAATGGCTTGTGATAGTTTGGGGAGGGGCACTGTGGTACAAAGGGCACTGGTATTGTACAGGTTTGGGTTCAAATTTGAGCCTGGTGCTTGAAAATGACCTGGTGGCTCAGACTGTAAAGCATCTGCCTGCAATGCGGGAGACCCAGGTTTGATCCCTGGGTCAGGAAAATCCCCTGGAGAAGGCAATGGCAACCCACTCCAGTCCTCTTGCCTGGAAAATCCCACGGATGGAGGAGCCTGGTGGGTTACAGTCTATGGTGCTACAAAGAGTTGGACACGACTGAGTGAATCCCTTAAAGGAAATGGACTAGCCATCACATTAAACAAAAAGAGTCAGAAATGCAGTACTTGGATGCAATCTCAAAAACAACAGAAAGATCTCTGTTTGTTTCCAAAGCAAACCATTCAGTATCAAACAAATCCAAGTCTATGCCCACCAGTAAAGCAGAAGAAGCTGAAGTTGAACAGTTCTATGAAGACCTACAAGACCTTTTAGAACTAACACCCAAAAAGGATGTCCTTTTCATTATAGGGGACTGGAATGCAAAAGTAGGAGTCAAGAAACACCTGGAGTAACAGGAAAATTTGGCCTTGGAGTACAGAATGAAGCAGGGCAAAAGCTAACAGAGTTTTGCCAAGAGAACACACTCGTCATAGCAAGCACCCTCTTCCAACAACACAAGAGAAGACTCTACACATGGACATCATCAGATGGTCAATACCAAAATCAGATTGATTATATTCTTTGAAGCCAAAGATGGAGAAGCTCTATACAGTCGATGAAAACAAGACCAGGAGCTGACTGTGGCTCAGATCATGAACTTATTGCCAAATTCAGATTTAAATTGAAGAAAGTAAGGAAATCCACTAGACCATTCAAGTATGTTCTAAATCAAATTCCTTATGATTATACAGTAAAAGTGACAAATAGATTCAAGGGATTAGATCTGATAGACAGAGTGGCTGAAGAACCATGAATGGCGGTTCATGACATTGTACAGGAGACAGGAATCAAGAGCATCCCCAAGATAAAGAAATGCAAAAAAATGAAGTGGCTGTCTGATGAGGCCTTACAAATAGCTTTGAAAAGAAGAGAAGTGAAAAGAAAAGGAGAAAAAGAAATATATACCCATTTGAATGCAGAGTTCCAAAGAATAGCAAGGAGAGATAAGAAAGCTTTCCTCAGTAATCTGTGCAAGGAATTAGAGGAAAATCATAGAATGTGGAAAAGCTAGAGATATCTTCAAGAAAATTAGAGATACCAAGGGAACATTTCATGCAAAGATGGGCACAGTAAAGGTCAAAAGTGGTATGGTCTTAATAGAAGTGGAAGATATTAAGAAGAAGTGGCAAGAATACACAGAAGAACTATACAACAAACGTCTTCATGACCCAGATAATCACAATGGTGTGGATACTTCACCTAGAGCCAGACATACCGGAATGCGAAGTCAAGTGGACCTTACAAAGAACCACTATGAACAAAGCTAGTGAAGGTGATGGAATTCCAGTTGAGCTATTTCAAATCCTAAAAGATGATGCTGTGAAAGTGCTGTGCTCAATATGCCAGCAAATGTGGAAAGCACAGCAGTGGCCACAGGACTGGAAAGGACAGTTTTCATTCTAATCCCAAAGAAAGGCAATGTCAAAGAATGCTCAAACTACCTGCTCAAACTACCACAGAGTTGCACTCATCTCACATGCTAGTAAAGTAATGCTCAAAATTCTTCAAGCCAGGCTTCAATAGTACATGAACTATGAACTTCCAGATGTTCAAGATGTCTAAATCTTTTCCTGGATTTAAAAAGGCAAAGGAACCAGACATCAAATTGTCAACATCTGTTGGATCATGGAAAAAGCAAGAGAGTTCCAGAAAAACATCTATTTCTGCTTTATTGACTATGCAAAAGCCTTGGACTGTGTAGATCACCACAAACTGTGGAAAATTCTTAGAGACAGGAATACCAGACCACCTAACCTGACTCTTGAGAAATCTGTGCTGGTCAGGAAAGAACAGTTAGAACTGGACATGGAACAACAGACTCGTTCCAAATAGGAAAAGGTGTACATCAAGGCTGTATATTGTCACCCTGCTTATTTAACTTCTATGCAGAGTACATCATGAGAAATGCTGGGCTGGAAGAAGCACAAGCTGGAATCAAGATTGCTAGAAAGAATATCAACAACCTCAGATATGCAGATGACACCACCCTTATGGCAAAGTAAAGAGGAACTAAAAGCCTCTTGATGAAAGTGAAAGAAGAGAGTGAAAAAGTTGGCTTAAAAGTCAACATTCAGCAAGCTAAGATCATGGCATCTGGTCCCATCACTTCATAGCAAATAGATAAGGAAACAGTGAAAGACTATATTTGGGGGCTCCAAAATCACTGCAGATGGTGACTGCAGCCATGAAATTAAAAGATGCTTTCTCTTTGGAAGAAAAGTTATGACTAACCTAGATAGCGTACTCAAAAGCAGAGATATTGCTGACTAATGTCCGTCTAATTAAGGCTATGGTTTTTCCAGTAGTCATGTATGGATGTCAGAGTTGGACTACAAAGAAAGCTGAGTACTGAAGAATTGATACCTTTGAGCTGTGGTGACAGAGAAGACTGTTCAGAGTCCCTTGGACTGCAAGGAGATTCAACCGGTCCATCCTAAAGGAAATCAGTCCTGAATATTCACTGATGGGACTGATGTTGAAGCTGAAACTCCAACACTTTGGCCACCTGATGTGAAGAATTGACTCGTTTGAAAAGACCCTGACTCTGGGAAAGATTGAAGCTCAGAGGAATAGGGGACGACAGAGGATGCTGGTTGGATGGCATCACTGACTCAATGGACATGAGTTTGAGTAAACTCTTGAAGTTGGTGATGGATAGGGAGGCCTGGTGTGCTACAGTCCATGGGGTCACAAAGAGTTAAACACGACTGAGTGACTGAACTGAACTGATGGTATTTTGTGGGAATTAAATGTTAGGTTATAGGAGTCATAGGTACTTTATCTGCCAAGGCCGCTGAGCTCTATCAGAGGCCTGGCCCTGTAGGAATAGTCTAGCTCCTGGGCGTGGATGCTTCAAGGCCACCAGGCCTTAGGCAAATGATATTTGAAGTTCAGCTCTTGTGACAATAGGATACTCACTGCTCTCATGGATTTTGATTAGAGATTACATGCTCCAGCTTCATCTTTCTCAAAGCATAGAATTCTAGATTATCACTGATCACCAAGCACAGGCCTCTGGGTCCTCTTTTTTCTCCTTTTAGCCACTGCTCCACATGTTGACTGTACAATGGGTTCTGAAGCTTCCACAAGTGTGAAAAACACTGATCCGATCAAACTCCACCACTGTATCGATAGTGAATCAAGATCCATGGCAAACTTTCTGTCATCGCACTTTACTGTAAATGCCATTTATAAATTACTTACTATTCTGTTCTCTTCAAATTAATAAAGTGATTTCATGCACATGAGTACATACATATAAAGGTTACCTGAACTGTTAAAATTATTCATGAAAATCTCCATTCTAATCAAAGTTGTATCAGCAGTATTTTTAAAGTGTCATAAGATTTGATTACTTTAAAAAAATGGTGAATATTCTGTATAATAAAGAATTATTTTTAAGTTGAATAATTTACTGATAAGAATTTTGACTTCTTTATTTTAGAAAATTAGATTTTTTTTTCTAAAGAACCTCCTAGGAAAGAATCTTTGCATATTGGAGTATACTTCTATCTACTTGACAATGTAATTAATGAACCAAAAGGAAACATTTCAACCCCTTTCTTTGGAATTAAATAAAAATAAAAATTGAGAGTCTTTATTTATTTTTAGCTAATGAGTTAGGATATATAGCATTTTTAATTGCAAGAATTAAATATCCATGCTTCTGATTTTCAAAAATAATTCATGTTAGTCTTTTAAAATTTATTTAAAAGGGAAGGGACATATATATACCTATAGCTGATTCATGCTGAGGTTTCACAGAAAGCAGCAAAATTCTGTAAAGCAATTGTCTTCAATAAAAAATCAATTAAAAATTATTTATTTTTTAATTGAGTGATATGCTTTACACAATTGCATTGGTTTCTGCAAAACATTAACATGAATCAGCCATTAGTATACATATGTCCTCTCCCTCTTAAACCTCCCTCCCACCTCCCTCCGCATCCCACCCCTCTAGGTCATTGCAAAGCCCTTCCCTGGAGCCATACAGCACATTCCCATTGGCTATCTACTTTGCATATGGTAATGTATATGTTTCCATGTTGCTCAAAATTAAGAGACTTTAGACTAAGAGGAAGAATAGTATGGTACAGAGAAGATAGACCTAAAATGACTTCACTGAAATCCCTATCCGGTGCTTTCAAATTTTGCGACCCTGGATGAATTTTTTTATTTTGCATTTCATCTTCTTTATTTATAAGATAGCAATCATATTGTCATTGCCACGCCATTAGCATGAGGAATAAGTGAGGCAATACAGGAGACAGTGCTTCACATTGTGCTGACCCTCAGTAGGCCCTCCTGCAGGGCTCATTGTCCTCCTCTCTGACCATATTGGGCCCTTCCCGAGTCCAGACCCCTGGAATATTGTCAGTCTAGCTCACTCCGAAGCAGGCCAGGTGTTCATTTACGATTACGAACCCCCATCCCTACCACTACCATCCCAGGGAACTCACTGATAGCCTGTATAAACGATCTGATGCTGATGGAAAAAAGTGGATCCCGGAAATACAGTACCATTGTAAGTTTGCTTCTTTTTCTTAAGATTATTATTTTTATTGCTTGCTGCACTGAATCTAGGTTGCTGCTCATGGGCTTTTCTCTAGTCGTGGCGAGCAGTATCTATTCTCTAGTTGTGGCACAAGCGCTTCTCATTGTCGTGGCTTCTCTTGTTGCAGAGCACTGGCTGTAGGGACATGGGCTTCAGTAACTGAGGCTCACAGGTTCTAGAGTGCAGGCTCAGTAATTGTGGTCCACAGACACAGAGGTTGCTCTGCAGCATGTGGGATCTCTCCAGACTAGGGATGGAACCTGTGTCCCCTGAACTGGCAGGGGGATTCTTAAACACTGAACCACAGCGAAGCCCCTTTTTCCTTAAATACAAGGGTGATCACAAACCTGCAGATGGCAAATGTCTTTTATTGAACAGTTGTAAAACCAAAGTTAAACAGCTTTCTCTCTATAGAGTTATCTTTGGCTGACAAAAATTTAAAAATCCAGCAGTTCAGATCTTTTCCAACATAAAAATGGGAAAAAAGACAGTGTTTTATCTAATTGAACAATACCAGAGTTTGAACATTATGAAATCCATATTTCATAAGGAAAATAATAATTGATTCCAACAGACAATTTTCTATGTTATATCCACAGAAAGGTAAATTTTGAAAGACTTATGGTGTCTGACAGGGCCTGTGTACTAGTAGAAAGGATGTAATAGGTTCACATATGAAGCATGCGTGTGTTCATATTCAGCAAATTTTTAATTCCAGAAGGAAGAACAAAGAAAAAAAAGAAATCTTAAAGGTTAATCAGAAGGACAATGAAGTTTAGGCTGGCAGAGGTTGTTTCCTTGCTATCTTCAGACTCCAGAGTTTTCAATTATTTGTGTTTGTCTTTTAAGGTAATTCTTGGCATATTTCCAAGAAAAATGCACTTTGAAAATATACATAAGAAAACCACATTCTGTTGGTTCTGAGGAGTCAGAATGCATTGGACAAAGTCTGAATTCTCTCTTTCATTCTTTTCTTTCATTACGTTAATACTTACGTGAAAAACGGAGCGCTTCCCTGGTGGCTCAGTGGTAAAGAATCCGCCTGACAATGCAGGAGACTTTGGCTCATCCCAGGTCCAGGAAGCTCGCACGTGCCACAGAGCAACTAAGTCTGTGCCCCACAACTACTAAGCCTGTCCTCTAGAGCCTGGAAATCTCAACTACTAAAATCTTTGTGCTCTAAAACTGGTGCTCCACAAGAGAAGCCATGGCATAGCCCATGCACCACAACCAAATCCAGAAAGTAGCCACTACTGGCTACAGCTGGAGAAAAACCCGTGCAGCAAAAAGACCCATCACAGCCAAAAATAAATAAATTAATGAATAAATAAAGCTATTTCTAAAAAGACAAGCAAATAAGTATAAAACAATAGCAACAAATCAAAATAGGAATTCAGGTTTATGATAAGACAATGTCTTCCCTTTTTCTAAGAAACAAAAATCTATATTGCATCAATGTCATTTATTTTAGTATTTAGCCTATTCTGCTTTGTTGACTATGCCAAAGCCTTTGACTGTGTGGATCACAATAAACTGTGGAAAATTCTGAAAGAGATGGGAATACCAGACCACCTGACTTGCCTCTTGATAAATCTGTATGCAGGTCAGAAAGCAACAGTTAGAACTGGACATAGAACAACAGACTGGTTCCAAATACAAAAAGGAGTATGTCAAGGCTGTATATTGTCACCCTGCTTATTTAACTTCTACGCAGAGTACATAATGAGAAATGCTGGGCTGGAAGAAGCACAAGCTGGAATCAGATTGCCAGGAGAAATATCAATCACCTCGGATATGCAGATGACACCACCCTTATGGCAGAAAGTGAAGAGGAGCTAAAAAGCCTCTTGATGAAACTGAAGAGGAGAGTGAAAAAGTTGGCTTAAAGCTCAACATTCAGAAAACGAAGATCATGGCATCCAGTCCCACTTCATGGGAAGTAGATGGGGAAACAGTGGAAACAGTGTCAGACGTTATTCTTTTGAGCTCCAAAATCACTGCAGATGGTGACTGCAGCCATGAAATTAAAAGACGCTTACTCCTTGGAAGAAAAATTATGACCAACCTAGATAGCATATTCAAAAGCAGAGACATTACTTTGCTGACTAAGGTCCGTATAGTCGAGGCTATGGTTTTTCCAGTGGTCATGTATGGATGTGAGAGTTGGACTGTGAAGAAGGCTGAGCACTGAAGAGTTGATGCTTTTGAACTGTGGTGTTGGAGAAGACTCTTGAGAGTCCCTTGGACTGCAAGGAGATCCACCAGTCCATTCTGAAGGAGATCAACCCTGGGATTTCTTTGGAAGGAATGATGCTAAAGCTGAAACTCCAGTACTTTGGCCACCTCATGAGAAGAGTTGACTCGTTGGAAAAGACTTTAATACTGGGAGGGATATGGGGCAGGAGAAGAAGGGGACGACAGAAGATGAGATGGCTGGATGGCATCACTGATTCGATGGACGCAAGTCTGGATGAACTCCGGGAGTTGCTGATGGAAAGGGAAACCTGGCATGCTGAGATTCATGGGGTCACAAAGAGTCGGACACGACTGAGCAGCTGAACTGAACTGAACTGAATGACTATAACAACAATAATCACTAATATTAATTCTCTACTATATTTTTCAAAGAATGATTACTGTCGCATGGTGTTCTGGAGTTGATTCTCACCAGCTCATGAGAACTGATTGTGTATATGTTGATATTTTCACAACTGGGCATTCAGCGATATTCAGTCAATTAGTTCAGTTCAGTCGCTCAGTCGTGTCTGACTCTTTGCGACCCCATGAATCGCAGCACGCTAGGCCTCCCTGTCCATCACCAACTCCCGGAGTTCACCCAAACTCATGTCCATCGATGACATGACTGATGCCATCCAGCTATCTCATCCTCGGTCGTCCCACTCTCCTCCGGCCCCATATCCCTCCCAGCTTTAAAGTCTTTTCCAATGAGTCAATTCTTCTCATGAGGTGGCCAAAGCACTGGAGTTTCAACTTTAGCATCATTCCTTCCAAAGAAATCCCAGGGTTGATCTCCTTGAGAATGGACTGGTTGGATCTCCTTGCAGTCCAAAGGACTCTCAAGAGTCTTCTCCAACACCACAGTTCAAAGGCATTAATTCTTCAGCACTCAGCCTTCTTCGTAGTCCAACTCTCACATCCATACACGACTACTGGAAAAACTATAGCCTTGACTAGCTGGACCTTAGTCGGCAAAGTAATGTCTCTGCTTTTGAATATGCTGTCTAGGTTGGTCATAATTTTTCTTCTAAGGAGTAAGCATCTTTTAATTTTATGGCTGAGGTCACAATCTGCAGTGATTTTGGAGCCCAAAAGAATAAAGTCTGACACTGCTTCCACTGTTTCCCAATCTATTTCCCATGAAGTGATGGGACCGGATACCATGATCTTCGTTTTCTGAATGTTGAGCTTTAAGCCAACTTTTTCACTCTCCTCTTTCACTTTCATCAAGAGGCTCTTTAGTTACTCTTCACTTTCTGCCATAAAGGTGGTGTCATCTGCATATCTGAGGTGACTGATATTTCTCCCGGCAATCTTGATTCCAGCTTGTGTTTCTTCCAGTCCAGCATTTCTCATGATGTACTCTGCATAGAAGTTAAATAAGCGGGGTGACAATATACAGCCTTGACATACTCCTTTTCGTATTTGGAACCAGTCTGTTGTTCCATGTCCAGTTCTAACTGTTGCTTCCTGACCTGCATACAGATTTCTCAGGTAATGTTACTTTTGTATTAATAACTTGAAACTGACCATGATGGAAGAACTTACACAGTGGCATACACTGTAAATCAAGACTTGCTTTTCAGATTGCTGGTTGTTAAACACTGTTACTGAAAACTCAAATGATAGCAAGAGTTACCATGGAAATTGATTCTTGGAAAACTGGAAAACTGTTAGCAGCAATGTAGAAGAAATGCACTTCAGAATGCTATAGATCCAGGTCAGAGTATTATTATTCTGTTCTGTTCCACCACCACTAATACTTTCCTTAGGTTTATTGAATACATACAATATTGCTAAGGATGATTTTCAGGATTTTATAGCATGCATTATCTAATTTAATCCTCACAATTTTATAAAGTTGATTCTGTACTAAAGAGGCAACTGAAGCATCCAAGGATTATGTAATTTTCAAAAAGTTACATAACTTAATAAATGAAATATTAATTCACATGCAGTATGAAATATATGGTCAATAGCTGAGTAACCTTGAACATATTAATTAAAATCAGAATTAAATATTTATATTTTTAAAGTTAAAATGAGACATCAAAAATATCTACCACAGTGCCTGACACATAATAAGTGGATGAAAGATCCTGATGCTGGGACAGATAGAAGGCAAAAGGAGAAGTGGGTGGCAGAAGATGAGATGGTTGGATAACATCACTGACTCCATGGACATGAACTTGAGCAAACTCCAGGAACTACTGAAGGACAAGGAAACCTGGCAAGCTGCAGTCCAAGGGCAGCAAAGAGTCCTACATAACTTAGCTACTGAATACCAGCATACATACATTGTCTTTTTCTCCATAAGAATAAACACAAACAGAATGAGATTCTTTTTTTCAGTAGTCATTGAACAGGGCTTTCCAGGTGGAGCCAGTGGTAAAGAACCCGCCTGCCAAAACAGGAGACACAGGAGACACTAGTTTGTTCCCTGGCTCGGGAGATCCCCTGGAGAAGGGAATGGCAACCCACTCCAGTATTCTTTCCTGGAGAATCCCATGGAGAGAGGAGCCTGGAGGCTACAGTTCATGGGGTTGCAAAGAGTTGGACAAAACTGAGCACTCACTCAAGCCAGGGTCCCCCTACCCAAGATAGCCTTGCTCTCAGCACAGCCTCAGAAGGTGCTTCCTCTCTGAATTCTTTGCCAGTTATCAATTGATTGCCCATCAGCTCCAAATTTATCCTTCATTGTCTCCTGTACAAAAATATGGGCAAAGTTTCTCTTGCTAGCTAGCAGTAAGTTTATCCTTGTCCAATTACAAGATGAAGGAGTTTCCCTTTCAGGTTTTAATGTGCTTTCCCTACACACTTGTGTATCATGCCCAGCTCCTACAGCCCACACATTTCCTCTGCGCTTGGCATTTACAGTGCTGAATTCTCCAGTACTAGGATCCTGGTACGTTCACAGCTTCTCCAGCATCTGACTCCTACACTAGCAGCCAACAGCACTCAGCTGCCAGTCGCTTTCCCAAGCAATCCCTTCAAGTGATTTTTGTAGCCCAGCGCCTCCAGCAGTCACATTCCCTGGCACGCTAGAGAGCAGATTGGCACGCATGCAGAAACTTCTCTGCCACCCTGAGAGCTGTGACCATGCTCTCCAATTAGGACTGGCTCTCAGCCCTGGGGATGTGTGTGGGAGGTTTTCTCAGGCCCCCTATTTCAGTCCTGAGGATAGAGGTTGCTTCTTATATCTGCTATTCCTGTATCCTTTAACGTTCTTTTATTTCTGTTAGCCAATTCTTCATTACTTCAATCCCATATTTTAGCTACTAATCCTTATATTAAAATTTTCTCTATTTAGATTACTGTGTGGCTTCTCTGTCATGCTTGGACCCTGAGTTATAGGGGCTCTCATTTTCACCCTTACACGGGTGATATTTAAAGAGGGTTAGGAACCAAATCCTATGCCTGCAGCAAAGACTCAGCTCAAATCAAAGCCACCCCTGCCATTTCCTTCATTTCTGGCATGTGTGTGTCAATGCTCTATTCTTTTGCAACTCTATGGGCCATAGCCAGCAAGGGTCCTCTGTCCATGGGATTCTCCAGACAAGAATATTGGAGTGGGTTTGCAGTTTCCTTCTGGAAGGGATCTTCCCAACCCAGGGATGGAACCTGTGTTTCCTGCATTGCAGGTGGGGTCTTTGTTTTTGTTTTTTACCTGCTGAGTCATCAGGGAATCCCAAGCAAAGCCATGAAGCAAGTTAATTCAAGACATTACTAAAAGTTCCTTTAACTTCTTAGGTCCACTGATCTTCCATGTTCTTGAGGAGAAAGAGGGAATTGAGTTTTGTCTCCTCTGGATAATTAGACTATTCTTCATACAGTTTATGTTTCAATGCTGAGTTAGCTTGATCCTCCCTGTTTGAAGGGAGAAAGTTAGTTTTACAGACCAGAAATCTTTCTAAACCAAAAACTCAATGGCCTAAGGGTATTAGGGTATTCTCTGTGGGTTCTTTGATTCCAGCTGGCTGTGTCTTTTGGCCATTGGAAAAAAACTGGCTTTGCATTTCAGTAAAATGTTGAAATTAAATTACTTTTAGCTAAGCTCGAAGTTGGAAAATTTTATCATACAAAGTAAGTAAATCATTGTAAAATATTCTAAGTTTTCATTTCTAGATGAAAACTCCTAGTTTTCATTTCTATGTCACTGAAATAATCCATACAGGTTTTCCTGGCTCCTGCAGAAAATAAATATACCAGTGTGCTCTGATTAAATCATTGGGAAATGTAAGGAAAATTCCTCTTTCTAGAAAAAAATTTTATTGGGTCAGATTCTCATCATAAGAAATCTATGGGGATTTTATATTTAGAAGAACAAAACAAAAATTGAAAAATTGTTTTATTCGCTCTTTAACATGTAAGTATATCCTATGTAATCTCAGGGAATGATGGCAAAGAAAATACATAAAAAATATTTTTCAGATAAAAACTTCTTAGGGCTAACGGGGAAAGGACTTAGTTTATTATTTCTAAATATGCATATCAATGTAGCATACCGTATCGAGTCACTTTTGGAGGAGTATTATGGTAAATCAATTAGGCGATTACCATTTGATGGTGATCTTCTTAAACTAAAAGACTGAAATAGGATTTAAACTTTAGGAAGTTTAAATTCCAGCTCATCTGTCATTATATGATTTGTTTCCCTCTGAAATATTTTTATTTAGAAAGATGCCAAAATTGATTTTATAATATCCAGGATTTTTCCTGTGTCTACTTAAGGCTTTCAATGAAGATTTTCTGCTTGGGAAATAGAAAAGGACTCTTTCAGGCCACATTGTCACTAAAAAACATTTTTAAACAATATAAAGCAAACATAGCCTAAATGTCAGTGTATTATTAGTACAAGAAT
This sequence comes from Nanger dama, assembly GCA_917880005.1. Taxonomy (NCBI): domain Eukaryota; kingdom Metazoa; phylum Chordata; class Mammalia; order Artiodactyla; family Bovidae; genus Nanger; species Nanger dama. The sequence continues at coordinate 26,680,044 of CAKJTW010000018.1, forward strand.
GTGGCTTTGCAAACCGCAAAGGCTTACAAAGTGACAGTCTAATAATCCTAAACTACCAAGAAAATGTTCTGTTCAGTTCAGTTCAGTCGCTCAGTCGTGTCGGATTCTTTGCAATTCCATGAATCACAGCACGCCAGGCCTCCCTGTCCATCACCAACTCCCAGAGTTCACTCAAACTCACATCCATCGAGTCTGTGATGCCATCCAGCCATCTCATCCTCAGTCGTCCCCTTCTCCCCCTGCCCCCAATCCCTCCCAGCATCAGAGTCTTTTCCAGTGAGTCAACTCTTCCCATGAGGTGGCCAAGGTACTGGAGTTTCTTTAGCATCATTCCTTCCAAAGAAATCCCAGGGCTGATCTCCTTCAGAATGGACTGGTGGATCTTCTTGCAGTCCAAGGGACTCTCAAGAGTCTTCTCCAACACCACAGTTCAAAAGCATCAATTCTTCGGCACTCAGCCTTCTTCACAGTCCAACTCTCACATCCATACATGACCACTGGAAAAACCATAGCCTTGATTATACGGACCTTGGTTGGCAAAGTAATGTCTCTGCTTTTGAATATGCTATCTAGGTTGGTCATAACTTTTCTTCCAAGGAGTAAGCATCTTTTAATTTCATGGCTGCAGTCACCATCTGCAGTGATTTTGGAGCCCCCCAAAATAAAGTCTGACACTGTTTCCACTGTTTCCCAATCTATTTCCCATGAAGTGATGGGACCAGATACTATGATCTTCATTTTCTGAATGTTGAGGTTTAAGCCAACTTTTTCAGTCTCCTCTTTCACTTTCATCACGAGGCTTTTTAGCTCCTCTTCACTTTCTGCCATAAGGGTGGTGTCATCTGCATATCTGAGGTTATTGTTATTTCTCCCGGCAATTTTGATTCCAGCTTGTGTTTCTTCCAGTCCAGCATTTTTCATGATGTACTCTGCATATAAGTTAAATGAAAAGGCAAAATGATAGGATACTGAAAGAGGAACTCCCCAGGTCATTAGATGCCCAATATGCTACTGGAGATCAGTGGAGAAATAACTCCAGAGAGAATGAAGGGATGGAGCCAAAGCAAAAAACAATACCCAGCTGTGGATGTGACTGGTGCTAGAAGCAAGGTTCCGATGCTGTGAAGAGCAATATTGCATAGGAACCTGGAATGTCAGGTCCATGAATCAAGGCAAACTGGAAGTGGTCAAACAAGAGATGGCAAGAGTAAACGTTGACATTCTAGTAATCAGCAAACTAAAATGGACTGGAATGGGTGAATTTAACCTAGATGACCATTATATCTACTACTGCAGGCAGGAATCCCTCAGAAGAAATGGAGTAGCCATCATGGTCAACAAAAGAGTTCAAAATGCAGTACTTGGATGCAGTCTCAAAAACGACAGAATGATCTCTGTTCATCTGCAAGGCAAACCATACAATAATATCACAGTAATCCAAGTCTATACCCCAACCAGTAACGCTGAATAAGCTGAAGTTGAACGGTTCTATGAAGACCTACAAGACCTTTTAGAACTAACACCAAAAAAAGATGTCCTTCTCATTATAGGGGACTGGAATGCAAAAGTAGGAAGTCAAGAAACACCTGGAGTAACAGGAAAATTTGGAATGAAGCAGGGCAAAGACTAATAGAGTTTTGCCAAGAAGAGGCACTGGTCATAGCAAAACACCCTCTTCCAACAACACAAGAGAAGACTCTACAGATGGACATCACCAGATCGTCAACACCAAAATCAGATTGATTATATTTTTTGCAGCCAAAGATGGAGAAGCTCTATACAGTCGATGAAAACAAGACCAGGAGCTGACTGTGGCTCAGATCATGAACTCCTTATTGCCAAATTCAGACTTAAATTAAAAAGTAGGGAAAACCACTAGACCATTCAGGTATGACCTAAATCAAATCCTTATGATTATACAGTGGAAGTGAGAAATAGATTTAAGGACCTAGATCTGATACATAGAGTGCCTGATGAACTATGGAATGAGGTTCATGACATTGTACAGGAGACAGAGATTAAGACCATCCCCATGGAAAAGAAAAGAAAATGTTAGATTATATTGAATATCTTCTGCTTATGAAAAACCAAGGAGAAGGCAATGGCATCCCACTCCAGTACTTCTGCTTGGAAAATGCCTTGGTTGGGGAACCTGGTGGGCTGCAGTCCAAGGGGCCGCTAGAGTCGAGCACGACTGAGCAACTTCACTTTCATTTTTCACTTTCATGCATTGGAGGAGGAAATGGCGACCCACTCCAGTATTCTTGCCTGGAGAATCCCAGGGATGAGGGAGCCTGGTGGGCTGCCGTCTATGGGGTCACACAGAGTTGGACAAGACTGAAGTGACCTAGCAGCAGCAGCAGCAGCAGCATGAAAAACCAAAGTGTAAAAAATATTTTTAGAAAGATTTGATTTAAAATAACAATAAATTTTTAAAGTTTGAATGCTTAAAAGGATAAACCCAAAGCTATTTAATACAACTCATTCCCTGTTGGGTTTCAGATGCTTGAGATTTTTTTTTTTAGCACAGGCAACTATTTTTATTTTATTTTATTTTTACTTTAGTGTTTTTTATTTTATTTTTACTTTATTCTACTTTATAATACTGTATTGGTTTTGGCATACATTGACATGAATCCGCCACAGGTGTACATGAGCTCCCAATCCTCTATCCCCCTCCCACCTCCCACCCGACATCATCCTCTGGATCATCCCTGTGCACCAGCCCCAAGCATCCTGTATCCTGTATCGAACATAGACTGGCACTTCGTTTCTTACATGATAGTATACATGTTTCAATGCTGTTCTCCCAAATCAGCCCACCCTCTCCCTCTCCCTAGAGGCCAAAAGTCCGTTCTATACATCTGTGTCTCTTTTGTTGTCTCACATACAGGGTCATCATTACTATCTTCTAAATTCCATATATATGTGTCAGTATAATGTATTTGTGTTTTTCTTTCTGGCTTACTTCACTCTGTATAATCGGCTCCAGTTTCACCCATCTCATTAGAACTGATTCAATTTTTATAATTAGTTTAAAATATGCCATTGTACTCCATTTCTCAGGGTAAATATGCCAAAATAACTTCTGTTTACTGAATATTTAGTTAATAATACTAACCTTTATACCTATTGTTTTACTAAAGGCAACTTCTATTTTACTAGCTTAGAAGCTGAAATCCAAGACAGGTTAAGAAATTTCCCTGGAAGCGTATAGTTGGTAAGTGGTAAAAATGGAAGTTGACTCAGAAATCCCTGAAAAACTATTATGCATATTTGCATTATTTCATATTACTTTTCATTGATTTCAAGGCTAAGTCCTTTAGGAACATAGTGAGTGACTTAAAAATATGGGGAAATTTGCTTGTTTTTAAAAGTGATATTTAAGTTTGAAAGCAATTAAATTAGAATAGAAAGAGTTTTAATTACTCTCCCATCCCCTCTTTTCTCACTTCTTCAGTTAGCTTGCCCAGTTCAGTAATCACACAAATATCTTATCCATACTAGGAAAATTTAGCAAATCTCTCTTTTTTTTTTTAAAGGAGAATTTCCAGTTCATCATTTAAAAAACTTAATATATGTTTTCTTTTCAAGTCAAAAAATATCCCTATTTCAAGATGTATTAACTTTTCTAGTGTAGTTTGAACCCTTCTTAAAACAGTCACTGCCTGGAAGCCTGCAGCAATGTTAATGCAACTTCCAAATGGGTCTCACCCTATGAGGGAGTAACTTTGGCACTGGGAAAATTTGGCTCAGCAGATTTCAGCAGAGTCCCAGCTCAGGAAGTCAATTCCTTGGAAAGATGAAACATCTGAACATGTAAATTACTAGCTCAGTCGCAATTCTATGTGTTACATGTGTAGAAATGCAAAAACACATTTGTTCAACGGATTTATCATTTGCTGCCACATTGCACAGAATGAAAACTTAGATATCCTTACGTAAACACATGAGTCACCTTTCATAAAACACAACTTTCCATATAAGCAAGCTACTGATGAATGTGGAGTCAAAGACATTTTTTCTTTGGCTGTTGTAAAATGTTCTACAGAAGATAAGAAAGAACATCTTTAAATGCAGTAAGTTCAAGAGGATAACTTGTCACAGCAGGGAGAGAAGCCAAGGGGTCCCAACATCTTTCATTCCCATGTCCTCATGCGAACACCTTGGCCAGAAAGCTCTCACCCTTGAAGTGAATCATGGGTCTAGAGAGCTGCCTCCTGTTCAGGAAGAGAGAGGCACTGGGCACTGCTTCCTACTTATGTCTTCTGGAAGTTGGCTCTGTTTAAACGTCTTTTATCTTAGAATTTGGAAGCTTTTTTTTTTTTTTTAATAATTAGATGCAAAGTGGCTGGTGTTTTGGGAATGTCCACTCAGTGGATCTTATTCCAGGTGACTCATGTTGCTGTCGCTTTCAAAACAAGTGATTAGCTGTGTTAGTAAAATTAAGAAAGATGAGACAACTCTTACTGGTTTTCAAAATACTTATTACATAGTCCATTATGAGACTGAAGACGTCCAACAAATACCATCCTGGTTGCAGCTTTAACCAAAAGCATGCTGCCAGCCCCACTCTAAACTCTGCTCCCCATCCCCTTAATTTGGAGAAGGAAATGCAACCCACTCTGATATTTTTGTCTGGAAAAGCTGGTGAACAGAGGAGCCTGGCAGGCTACAGTCCATGGGGTAGCAAAGAGTTGGACATGACTTAGTGGCTATACCACCACCAAGTTTACCTTCTTTGTTGTCTCTCTAAGATGTATTTGTATTTAATCAAAGTATCTTGTAATTATATGTCATTTTGTCTGCTCTCCTCTTTTACTGGACTGAGACCTCCAAAGGCATAGACTTCGTCTTAAGGCATTTTTATACATCCAGTCCCTAATACTGGGACAGCCACAGAGATGGTTTTTAATGAATATTGGTAGAATATGGAAGACTTGAATTATGTAATTAATTTGACACATCAATAAAAGTAGCATAATTTATGATGCTAGTTTAATGATTCTAGACTTCCAGTTGAGAATTCTGGATTTTTGGGGGCGTAGCATGTTTGTAATAAAGATTATCTTTAGGCTAAATGTGATTAACTTTTAAAATATTATCATTTCAGGGGGCATAGCATGTTTGTAATAAAGATTATCTTTAGGCTAAATGTGATTAACTTTTAAAATAGTATCTTTTTTATTCTAATAAAATTTGACTCATTATAAATATTCTGGTAACATATAATAAGATTTTTAAAATAGAGAAAAAAATTGTGTAACTCAACATCCTAACAGCATTTCTGCCAATATCTTTGTGGAATACATTCCCACATTGTGCTCTATGATTACTTCTATTAAATTACTGCAAAGAAATATAACCATGATTTCCTGTGGTCATGTATGGATGTGAGAGTTGGACTGTGAAGAAGGCTGAGCACCGAAGAACTGATGTTTTTGAAGTGTGGTGTTGGAGAAGACTCTTGAGAGTCCCTTGGACTGCAAGGAGATCCAACCAGTCCATTCTGAAGGAGATCAGCCCTGGGATTTCTTTGGAAGGAATGATGCTAAAGCTGAAACTCCAGTACTTTGGCCACCTTATGAGAGGAGTTGACTCATTGGAAAAGATTTTGATGCTGGGAGGGATTGGGGGCAGGAGGAGAAAGGGACGACAGAGGATGAGATGGCTGGATGGCATCACGGACTCGATGGACGTGAGTCTGAGTGAACTCCAAGAGATGGTAATGAACAGGGAGGCCTGGCATGCTGTGATTCATGGGGTTGCAAAGAGTTGGACACGACTGAGCGACTGAACTGAACTGAACTGAACTAATGATGAGGAAAATGCTAAGCAGTAATTGATTAACTTGCCAAAAATGCCCTTTAACGTACGGAGAATAACAGTTAACTGTTGACCTTAATTGATATGTGTACTTGATGTACATTATTAGGTACATCACAGTTTTTAAAAAAAAATATTGAATTTTTTTATTATAAAAGAAATTCATCATTGAAAAATGTGAAAAATTAGTATAAGAGAAGCAAAAAACACACATAGACTTGAATAAGCAGGTAAACACAGAGACAATTGCTGTTAATATTAGGTATATTTTCTTCGTGTATTACGTATTTTAAATAAAAATTATATTGGCTAGAAAACAAACTTTGTTGTCAATTAGCATTAAATACTGAAGTTTTTAATTATACAATTGAAGAATTTTATGAAAAACTATAGTTTCATACTATTCGTTTATTTAAAGATATTGTTGGTAATGTAATCACCTTCTTAGGTTAAACTTTTGGTAGGTCTGATTTTTCATTGTTTATAATTAGTTTTGCAATACAGGTATTACTCTACATGAATCTTAGAATGGAATTGTGATTATTTCCACTAACTGGAAACTTGAGAAAACTTTCAATCCCCTTGCTGCTACTGCAAAGTACTGCTAAGTCGCTTCAGCCATGCCCGACTCTGTGCAGCCCCATAGACGGCAGCCCACCAGTCTCCTCCATACATGGGACCCTCCAGGCAAGAGTACTGGAGTGGGTTGCCATTGCCTTCTCCGATGTTCTTGCTGCTGCTGCTGCTGCTGCTAAGTCGTTTCAGTCGTGTCGGACTCTGTGCGACCCAATAGACGGTGGCCCACCAGGCTCCCCCGTCCCTGGGATTCTCCAGGCAAGAACACTGGAGTGGGGGTGCCATTTCCTTCTTCAATGCATGAAAGTGAAAGTGAAAGTGAAGTCGCTCAGTCGTGTCTGACTAGTAGCGACCCCATGGACTGCAGCCTACCAGGCTCCTCTGTCCATGGGATTTTCCAGGCAAGAGTACTGGAGTGGGGGTGCCATTGCCTTCTCCGGATGTTCTTGCTACCCATCACTAAATTGAATGTTAAAAAAATGGAAAAAGACCTGCATCCCTACCTGGAGTAAGAGTATTTCATTTTCTTGCCCCTTTACCAGTGTTAAATATAAGTTTTATTTTTTAAGGTTTCTAAAGTTTACAGGTATAAAAAATTACATAGCATTTTCTCATAAAAATTTTTCATAGCTATCGTTAGAAATAGATTCTTGGTTCTCGGAATCATTTATTTATACTTTTTCAATTTTTCCCTAAAAATTAGTTTACTAAAAAAATGCATAACATGGTAACAAAAAAAATTATGCACACTAGAAAATGCATACATAAAAAAAGCATCTATCTTTTATTCAATTACCACTATTTCCTCTTCCCAAAGGTAATAACCATTTCTCAGTGATCTTTCAAGTAAAAGAAAAAAAATACCTGTATTTATATGGATATCTTTTTAAGTACATTAATATGCCTTATGATACACACTGTCATGCATTTTGCTTGATTCACATAATATCGTGGACATCATTTCATGTCAACACATACATATAGATGCCCTATCATTTTTAATAACAATGAGAAATATTGAAGAAAGTAGGGAAAACCACTAGACCATTCAGGTATGACCTAAATCAAATCCCTTATGATTATACAGTGGAAATGAGAAATAGATTTAAGGGCCTAGATCTGATAGATAGAGTGCCTAATGAACTATGGAATGAGGTTCGTGACATTGTACAGGAGACAGGGATCAAGACCATCTCCATGGAAAAGAAATGCAAAAAAGCAAAATGACTGTCTGGGGAGGCCTTACAAATAGCTGTGAAAAGAAGAGAGGTAAAAGCAAAGGAGAAAAGGAAAGAAATAAGCATCTGAATGCAGAGTTCCAAAGAATAGCAAGAAGAGATAAGAAAGCCTTCTTCAGCAATCAATGCAAAGAAATAGAGGAAAACAACAGAAAGGGAAAGACTAGAGATCTCTTCAAGAAAATTAGAGATACCAAGGGAACATTTCATGCACAGATGGGCTCGATAAAGGACAGAAATGGTCTGGACCTAACAGAAGCAGAAGATATTAAGAAGAGGTGGCAAGAATACATGGAAGAACTGTACAAAAATTTCATTACTCAGATAATCATGATGATGTGATCACACATCTAGAGCCAGACATCTTGGAATGTGAAGTCACGTGGGCCTCAGAAAGCATCACTACGAACAAAGCTAGTGGAGGTGATGGAATTCTATCTGAGCTATCTCAAATTCTGAAAGATGATGCTGTGAAAGTGCTGTGCTCAATATGCCAGCAAGTGTGGAAAACTCAGCAGTGGCCACAGGACTGGAAAAGGTCAGTTTTCATTCCAATCCCAAAGAAAGGCAATGCCAAAGAATGCTCAAACTACCACACAATTGCACTCATCTCACATGCTAGTAGAGTAATGTTCAAAATTCTCCAAGCCAGGCTTCAGCAAATACATGAACCGTGAACTCCCTGATGTTCAAGCTGGTTTTAGAAAAGGCAGAGGAACCAGAGATCAAATTGCCAACATCCACTGGATCATGGAAAAAGCAAGAGAGGTCCAGAAAAACATCTATTTCTGCTTTATTGACTATGCCAAAGCCTTTGACTGTGTGGATCACAATAAACTGTGGAAAATTCTGAAAGAGATGGGAGTACCAGAACACCTGACCTGCCTCTTGAGAAACTTGTATGCAGGTCAGGAAGCAACAGTTAGAACTGGACATGGAACAACAGGCTGGTTCCAAATAGGAAAAGGAGTACATCAAGGCTGCATATTGTCACCCTGCTTATTTAACTTATATCAGAGTACATCACGAGAAACGCTGGACTGGAAGAAGCACAAGCTGGAATCAAGACTGCTGGGAGAAATATCAATCACCTCAGATATGCAGACGACACCACTCTTATGGCAGAAAGTGAAAAGGAACTAAAGAGCCTCTTGATGAAAGGGAAAGAGGAGAGTGAAAAAGCTGGCTTAAAAGTCAATGTTCAGCAAACTAAGATCACGGCATCCGGTCCCATCACTTCATGGGAAATAGATGGGGAAACAGTGGCTGACTTTATTCTTTTGGGCTCCAAAATCACTGCAGTTGGTGACTGCAGCCATGAAATTAGAAGATGCTTACTCTTTGGAAGAAAAGTTGTGACCAACCTAGATAGTATATTCAAAAGCAGAGACATTACTTTGCCGACTAAGGTCTGTCTAGTCAAGGCTATGGTTTTTCCTGTGGTCATGTATGGATATGAGTTGGACTGTGAAGAAGGCTGAGTGCCGAAGAATTGATGCTTTTGAACTGTGGTGTTGGAGAAGACTCTTGAGAGTCCCTTGGACTGCAAGGAGATACGACCAGTCCATTCTGAAGGAGATCAGCCCTGGAATTTCTTTGGAAGGAATGATGCTGAAGCTTAAACTCCAGTACCTTGGCCACCTCATGAGAAGAGTTGACTCATTGGAAAAGACTCTGATGCTGGGAGGGATTGGGGGCAGGAGGAGAAGGGGATGACAGAGGATGAGATGGCTGAATGGCATCACGGACTCGATAGACGTGAGTCTGAATGAACTCCGGGAGATGGTGATGGACAGGGAGGCCTGGCGTGCTGCGATTCATGGGGTCGCATAGAGTCAGACACGACTGAGCGACTGAATTGAACTGAACTGAAGTAATGCGTTAACTTAGTGGAAACAGTGGTATCTTACTGTTTTAAAATTTATATATACTTTGTGAATAAGTATTACATTTCTCAGAGAAGGCAATGGCACCCTACTCCAGTACTCTTGCCTGGAAAATTCCATGGATGGAGGAGCCTGAAATGCTACAGTCCATGCGGTTACTAAGAGTTGGACACCACTGAGCGACTTCACTTTCACTTTTCACTTTCATACATTGGAGAAGGAAATGGCAACCCACTCCAGTGTTCTTGCCTGGAGAATCCCAGGGATGGGGGAGCCTGGTGGGCTGCTGTCTATGGGGTCGCACAGAGTCAGACACAACTGAAGTGACTTAGCAGCAGCAGTAGCATTAGATATCTGATACTTATAGTCCATCATTTGTATTTCATTGCTTCATAACCTTTATTCATTCTGGTACAAGTGACTTTATTTTATTTTATGTTTGTGTGTGTGGACCATTTTAAAAGTCTATATTAAATTTGTTACTATGTACGTTGGTTTTATGTTTTAGTTTCTTGGCCAGGAGACATGTGGGATCTGAGCTGACCAGGGATTGAACTCATGCCCCCTGTTTGGTAGACAAAGTATTAGCTGCTGGGCCACCTGGGAAGCCCTGCGAGTGACTTTAAAAGCCATTCTGGACATATTGCCTCATGGAGATTCTGGGAGGATACCTTGCCTCTATGCTAATTCCACCTCCAGCCTGATTTCTTCTACTATCCTGAACATCTTGGAGGGGCAGCCAGGCAGCCCCTGGAAGCTGTGAGCCAGAAGACTGCAGTGGTTCTCTTTTCTCTCTGAATCTGGGAACTTGAATGGAAATCTTCAGCCATGGTGCCTGAGAGAGGTAGCTCTTGAAGACGGTGTTACCTTTGGAGCTCTATAGCCTGAATCTCTCTGATCTCCAGGATGCTAAGGAAATTCTGAACAGTTGTACAAGACCCTCTCTACTTCCAAGACAAGAAGAGCTGGAAAACACCAAGGGACAAAAAAAAGCCTCCCCTGTGTATTTCCATAAGGAACCAGCACTCTGCCTGATGCTCAACAATTAGCTCAAAGTATCAGATACACATGTTATTAGTTTTTTATACCAGATTCTCTTCTACATCTGGGAACATGGAAATCTGGGTTTTGCCACATGCTTGAAGTGGGGCAGGTGGCACCACCCTTATGGTAGAAAGTGAAGAAGAACTAAAGAGCCTCTTGATGAAAGTAAAAGAAGAGAGTGAAATAGTTGGTTTAAAACTCAGCAATCAGAAAACTAAGATCATGGCATCTGGTCCCATCACTTCATGGCAAATAGATGGGGAAACAGTGGAAATAGTGCCTGACTTTATTTTTCTGGGCTCCAAAATCACTGCTGATGTTGACTGTAGCCAGGAAATGAAAAGATGCTTACTCCTTGGAAGGAAAGTTATGACAAACCTAGACAGCATATTCAAAAGCAGAGACATTACTTTGCAAACAAAATCCATCTCATCAAGGCTATGGCTTTTCCAGTAGTCATGTATGGATGTGAGAGCTGGACTATAAAGAAAGCTGAGTGCTGAAGAATTGATGCTTTTGAACTGTGTTGTTGGAGAAGACTCTTGAGAGTCGCTTGGACTGCAAGGAGATCCAACCAGTCCATCCTAAAGGAATCAGTCCTGGGTACTCATTGGAAGGACTGATATTGAAGCTGAAACTACAATACTTTGGCCACCTGATGTGAAGAGCTGACTTATTTGAAAAGAGTCTGATGCTGGGAAAGATTGAAGGCAGGAGGAGAAGGGGACGACAGAGGATGAGATGGTTGGAAAGTATCACCAACTCAATGGAGATGAGCTTGAGTGAACTCCGGGAATTGATGATGGACAGGGAGGCTTGGTGTGCTGTGGTCCAACAGGTTGCGAAGAGTTGGACAGGACTGAGTGACTGAACTGAACTGAGCTGAAGTGGGGTGGGTCATGTGACCATTCTAGCCAATTAAATGTGTGGTTAATATTTGAATTACCTTTGCATAGTTCTCTATTTCTCTTTCACTCTGCTGGGGCAAATCTTATAACCTTACCTTAAAGGAGGGACACTTAAAGAAGATAGAGCCTCTGTTATTCTTTTTCTTCTTTCTAGCATATTTCAACTTTATTTTTTTCATGTTTTGTTGAGAAATTGTTGGCGTACATCACTTGTGTGAAGTTAAGGCTTATAGCATGATGGTTTGATTTACATATATTGTGAAATGATTACCACAGTAGGTTCAGCTAACATCTATCTTCTCATACAGGCACAGTTAAAAAAAAAAAAGAAAGAAAGAAAAGATAAAATGAAAAAAATTCTCCTTTTGATGAAAACTCAGTACATATTGTACAGTATGGTTAGCTACAGCCACTGTGTTGTATTTTGCATTCCTAGAACTTATTTCGGAGAAGGCAATGGCACCCCACTTCAGTGGGGTGCCTGGAAAATTTTCTTGCCTGGAAAATCCCATGGATGGAGGAGCGTCGTAGGCTGCAGTCCATGGGGTCGTGAAGAGTCTGACACGGCTGAGCGACTTCACTTTCACTTTTCACTTTACTGCATTGGAGAAGGAAATGGCAACTCACTCCAGTGTTCTTACCTGGAGAATCCCAGGGATGGCAGAGCCTGGTGGGCTGCCGTCTATGGGGTTACAGAGTCGGACACGACTGAAGCGACTTAGCAGCAGCAGCAGCAGAATTTATTTATCTTATGACTGGAAGTTTGTGCTTTGACCATCTTCCTCCAGTTCTTCCTCTGCCCTGTCTTTTGCCTCTGGTAACCCCAAGTCTGACATCTTTGTTTTCATGGATTTGGCTTTTCATTTTCTGGTTTTCTTAGATTTCATATATATGTGAGGTCATCTAGTATTTGTTTTTCCCTGTTTGATTTATTTCACTTAGCCCCTTCATGGGCTATCCATGTTGCAAATGATAGGATTTCTTTGTTTTTTTCTGATGGCTGAATAATATTCCATTGTGTACATACATATGTACACAATGGAATAGACATAGTTATAGTTATGTGTGTGTGTGTGTGTGTGTGTATGCATAACACAGCTTTTCTTAATGACACTTTGGCTGTTTCCATCTCAGTTTCTGTAAGCAGTGCTGCTATGAACAGAAGGGTACACATATCTTTTGGAGGTCATGCTTTTTCTCCTTTGATTGTATTCATTCCCAGAAGTGAGAATGCTACATCGCCTGGTAGTTCTGTTTTGAATTTTTGGGATTCTCCACGCTGGTTTCCACAGTGGCTGTGCCAATTTGTAATCCCATTAATAGTGCACAGTGTTCCCCTTTCTCCACATCCACACTCGTGTTTGTTATTTCTTTTTCTTTTCTGGATGGTGATCATTCTAATAAGTATGAAATAGTTTTAATTTGCTTTTCCCTAATGACTAATGAGGTTGAATATCTTTTCATGTATGTGTAGGCATTTTGTATATTTTCATTTGAAGGTATATTCGGGTCCTTTGCCCATTTTCAATTGGGTTATTTGGTTCTTTTGCTTTTGATTTGTATAAATTTTTAATATATTTTTAATACTAACCTTTAATCAGATTGCACATATTTTTCTTATTCTGTTGGTTCTCTTTTCACTTATGTTTCACCCTTGTTATACTTGTTTCTGAACCAAAGTGAGAATCAGAGCCATTCAGTAAATCATATAGACATATGATATCAAAGAAAAATATACTGACATTTTACTGTAGCATAACTTAGTGTGTACTGATTAATAGAATACTCTAGTTAGAAGCCAAAAGGAGGCTTACCAATCAAAAGAGTAATGATAGTTCATAAAGATAAAGCTGTTGGGTAAAATAAATAATAATTTGAAAAATGTTAATGAACTTAAGTTGCTTAAATTTTTTTAAATGTTGAGGTATATCTTGAAAGCATAAGCAGTGATTGTTGAAGCTTGATTTTATCAAGTGGAGAAATAAATACAAAGCCAAAATACCAAGAGAATGAAAGTTATGAATAAAAAGATATAAAGCTTGAAAACTAGAGTCAGTCAAGAGAACTAATATGTGAGTATTAGAAATCCCAGAAGGTAATAAAAGGTGGATAGAAGAAAATAATAGTTAAACAAAAAGAAAAGGAAAAAATTTTAAAGTAAATAAAAGAAAAAACAACCATGTAAGCTACAGCCTAAGAAGTTGGAGAGGAAAGCATACACCCACACAAATAACCAGATTTATTTTAGAAAAACTGCTGAATTCCAAAAGAATATGACGGTTCCTTGAAAAATAAAAATGCATTATTATATGATCCAACAATTCCACTTTCAGGTACATACTCAAAGAATTGAAAGCAGCATCTCAAAGAGATATTTGTACATCCATCTTCTTAGCAGTTCATAGCAACATTATTTGCAATCACCAAAATGTGAAAGCAACCCAAGTTTCCACCTATGGATGAATAGAAAAGCAAAACATGGTATATACATACATTGGAATATTATTCATACTTAAAAAGAATGGCGAGTCTGACACATGCTTCAGCATGAATGAATCTTGGAAATATGCTAAATGAAATAGCCAGTCCTCAAAAGATAGATGCTTATTATATAAAGTATTTTGTACTCCAGGACCAAACTTGCCTGTTACTCCAGCTATATCATGATTTTCTACTTTTGCATCATCCCCTATGATGAAAAGGACATATTTTCTTGGCATTAGTTCTGGAAGGTCTTGTAAGTCTCCACAGAACCATTCAGCTTCAGTTTCTTTTGCATTAGCAGTTGAGGCATAGACTTGGATTACTGTGATATTGAATGGTTTGCCTTGGAAATGAACAGAGTTCATTCTGTGGTTTTTGAGATTGCACCCAAGTACTGCATTTCAGACTCTTTTGTTGACTGTGAGAGCTACTCAATTTCTTCTAAGGGATTCTTTCCCACAGTAGTAGATATAATGGTCATCTGAATTGAATTCACCCATTCTGGTCCATTTTAGTACACTGATTCCTAAAATGTCGATATTCACTCTTGCCATCTCTTGTTTGAACACTTCCAGTTTACCTTGATTTATAGACCTAACATTCCAGGTTCCTATGCACTATTGTCCTTTATAGATCAGACTTTATTTTCACCACCAGACATAGCCACAGCTGGGCATTGTTTCCACTTTGGCTCAGCCTCTTCATTCCTTCTGTAACTGTTTCTTTGCTCTTCTCCATAACCGTATTAGGCACCTACTGACCTAGGGAGTTCATCTTTCAGTGTTATATCTTTTTGACTTTTTATACTGCTCATGAAGTTCTCAAGGCAAGAATGCTGAAGTGGTTTGCCACTCCAGTCTCCAGAGGGCCACATTTTGTCAGACAGCATATTAAAAAGTAGACCTAGACAGCATATTAAAAAGTAGAGACTTTATTTTGCCAACAAAGGTCTGTACAGTCAAAGCTATGGTTTTTCCATATGCAAAAGTAGAAAGTCAATACTTTGGCCACCTGATGTGAAGAACTGACTTATTGGAAAAGATCCTCATGCTAGAAAGGATTGAAGGCAGGAGGAGAAGGGGACGACAGAGATAAGATGGTTGGATGGCATCACTGACTCAATGGGCATGAGTTTGAGGAAGCTCCGGGATTTAGTGATGGACAGGGAAGCCTGGAAAGTCAGACACAACTGAGTGACAGAACTGAACTGACGGTTTTTCCAGTTGTCATGTGTTGATGTGAGAGTTGGGCCATAAAGAAGGATGAGTGCCAAAGAATTGATAATTTTGAACTATAGCGTTGGAGAAGACTCTTGAGAGTCCCTTGTACTGCAAGGAGATCAAATCAGTCAATCCTAGAGGAAATCAATCCTAAATATTCATTGGAAGGATTAATCCTGAAGCTGAAGCTCCAGTACTTTGGCCAACTGTTGTGAAGAGCTGACTCACTAGAAAAGACCCTGATGCTGTTAAAGATTGAAGGCAGGAGAAGAAGAGGACAACAAAAGATGAGATGGTTGGATGCCATCACTGACTCATTGGACATGAGTCTGAGCAAGCTCTGGGAGCTGGTGATGGACAGGGAAGCCTAGTGCTGCAGTCTGCTGCTGCTGCTGAGTCGCTTCAGTCATGTTCAACTCTGTGTGACCCCATAGACGGCAGCCCACTAAGCTCCACCATCCCTGGAATTCTCCAGGCAAGAACACCAGAGTGGGTTGCCATTTCCTTCTCCAATGCATGAAAGTGAAAAGTGAAAGCGAAGTCACTCAGTCGCATCCGACTCTTAGTGACCCCGTGGACTGCAGCCCACCAGGCTCCTCTGCCCATGGGATTTTCCAGGCTAGAGTACTGGAGTGGGCTGCCATTGCCTGGGGTCTCAAAGAGTCGGACACGACTGAGTGACTGAACAACAGCAACAAATATGAGGTATCTAGAGTAATCAAAATCACAGAAACAAGAAGGAAAGTAATTTCCGGGTTATGGCAGGATGGAAAAAATGGGAATTATTGTTTGATGGGTGTAGGCTTTTGAAGAAAATTTGAAGAAGAAATTTACAACATGAAAATAGTTTGCAGATGGATGATGGCTATGGTTACACAACTATGTAGCCATACACTTAATGCCACTAAGCTGTACACTTAAAAATAGTGATGGTAATTTTTATGTTCTATATATTTTATCACAATAAATAGAATGAAATGAATAAAAAAGCAGCGCATATTTGCTACTGTTTATATAAAATGGCATGTGCATGTACAACAGTTTAGAAAGCAATAGCAGTTCCATATTACCTGTAGAAGTGACTTTCAGGGATATTTATCATTTACTGACAAGCACAAAATATAATTTGCTGACTAATACATATAGTATGATTATATTTCAACAAAAAAGCATCCAGGAACAATTTAATATGTCTATAAATCTGAGAGTGGTAGAGAGATAATTTATTTTACATTTGTATACATACAGTATCACTCTTTTCAACCACTACATATTAGTCTTATAATTTGAAAAACTAAATATAGAAAATGTAAAAATATAATTTTAGTAAAGTCACATTATATAATAAGGGCTGCAAACAACTCTCTTTCTCATTTGGTGAATGTGTTTTCTTAGTTTGAGTCATGCATTTTCATTGTGTGATAGTACAGAAGTAATTTAAGATAATAACACAATATCTTACATGTTACTGTATTATTACTATTATGTATTATTGCATTAATATTATCACAATCTTCTTTATATACTACTTACATTGTATATACTTATGGTATATATTATTTTAAAGTAAATATATATATATATAGTTTTAAAATATTTTAAATATATATGTCTTCTTGATATTCTCTTTCAAATATGGATTTATTCCTGCTTATAGAAATAATTTATTCCTGCTTATAGAGGCAGAATACAAATATGGATGACAAACTCTACAAGATAAAGATCAGTAGCTGTTTTATCAGAAAAATGCATATTTTAGGGAGAGATCACACACATATTTTTTTGCATAAACTATTCCCATATTATGTGTAATACTTTGTTTCTTTAAAATGTAATAATTAAAGACACATATGCAGTGACTAAAGTGAAGAAATCCTATAATTATCCTTTTTAGGTTCAGCTGATTGCCATTATCACCCAAGTTTATTGTCATTTTTTCAACATTTTTTGCCTTTGGGTAGTGCTTTCATACTGACAATAGGCCTAGGCCATATGACCTGTCTGGCCAAGGGTACAATAAGTAGCAAAGTTGCAAACAGTTGTGAAAGGAACTTGTACATTAGGGCTTATTTTCTTGCTATTTTTGTAAACTTGCAACCTCACGGAAAAGCCTGGGCTGGCTGGCCTGTGATGGGTAAGAAACCATGTGAAGAGAAGCCCCAGTCATCTAAATTGTCCAGAGGCAAACTACCAGCTGAGTGTGAACACAGAAACAAGCCCACCCAAGATCAACTAGACCTGACCTCATCAGGGGAATTTCTACTTAGTCCAAACCCAAATTATCCACTTGTAGAATAATTAGCTAAATAAATGGTTGTTGTTTTAAGGCATAAAAACTGTTGTTTTTTTGCATAGGACACAAACACCCAGCACTTACACCCACAGACAATCCTTTATATTTACTTTGACTTTCCCCAATGCAACATTTTTTAGTAGCTTTCCTTTATCCAGTTTTCATAAGCACAATAACTTTCCTTTCTCATTCTAATTGTATCATTTTATATAAAATTTAAACCGTTATAAAACTTTTATAAGTATAATAGCAAACTACTATAAGTGGGTTTGAGAAGAAAAACAACTGATTGCTGATAACAGTAGAAAGAACTCAAGGTAGAAGAGAAGTGTATGGGCAAAACTACAGGGTGACCTACAGTCACGCCCATTCATCATGCTGTTGGCATTAAGGATGTGAACTTATCCTATATTCTAACAACACTGCAGAAAGTCTATTAAGCTGGGGCAGCATTTCATGTCTGCCTTCACTATACCATTAACTTTAAAAATCTTAACATCATTGTCTTTCCTGCTTCACCCAGAAAATGTTTTCTTAATGGCTTTAAGACGATCATGATTCCTTCATAATTTGTGTGAAATGTATTGTTGTTGTAGTGTTATGCTCAGTTATGTCTGACTCTCTGCAACACTGTGGGCTGTAGCCTGCCAGGCTCCTCTGTCCATGGAGTTTTCCAGGCAAGAATACTGGAGTGTGTTGCCATATCTTACTCCAGGGGATCTTCCTAACCCAGGGATTGAACTCACGTCTTCTGCATCTGCTGCCTTGGCATGTATGGTGTTAAGTCGCTTCAGTTGTGGCCAACTCTCCGTGATATTATGGACTGTAGCCCGCAAGGCTCCTCTGTTCATGGGATTCTCCAGGCAAGAATACTGGAGTGTGCTGCCAGGCCCTCCTCCATGGGATCTTCCCTACCTAGGAATTGAACCCTCATCTCATTATATCCCTTGCATCGGCAGGCTGATTCTTTATCACTGTGCCACCTAGGAAGCCCTTCTGTGAAATTGCATATGCATTTATAAATGCACATATGTTTAAAATATTAAAATTTTGAGAGATACATATTTGGAATCTAAAACATTTATCACTATGGTTCATTATGTTGCTATCATTCATGATAGGAAGATAGTTGCATTCAATCTTGCCATTGATTCTTAATATATACTGAAATAAAAACAATTATAATCTTAAACAATGAATAGAGTCAACCCAAGAAATGCTGTTCAGGTAACTTTATTAATGAGAACAAGTATCACAGAGGTCCTATAACAGACGATAGCCCAAGTTTCAGTGACTTAAAATAGTAGACATGTTTTCCTTTCTGATGAATGGCTTGCTTACCATGGTTTCTGTTCCATTAAGTCATTTTTGGATCCATGTATCTTTCATCTTATGGAACTATCTTCCATACTTGGCTTCTAAGATTCCCATGGAGAAAACAAATGAAAGAAAGAATATTGAAGATCTCTCTTTCTTAGTCTAGAATTGACACATGCCACTTTTACTCACATTTATGGTCAAAAATCTAGTGATGTGGCTTCAGATTTTCTCTATTTGAACTAAGAAATGTGATTTAGATGTGTGGCTAGGAAGAGGAACAAGATCAGTCACCATCTATCCAGTCTTTTCCAGTCAATAAACCGACAGTTGCACTCATCTCACATGCTAGTAAAGTAATGCTCAGAATTCTCTAAGCCAGGCTTCAGCAATACATGAACTGTGAACTTCCAGATGTTCAAGCTGGTTTTAGAAAAGGCAGAGGAAACAGAGATCAAATTGCCAACATCCACTGGATCATGGAAAAAGCAAGAGAGTTCCAGAAAAACATCTATTTCTGCTTTATTCTGAAAGAGATGGGAATACCAGACCACCTGACCTGCCTGTTGAGAAACATATATGCAGATCAGGAAGCAACAGTTAAAACTGGACATGGAACAACAGACTGGTTCTAAATAGGAAAAGGAGTACGTCAGGGCTGTATATTGTCACCCTGCTTACTTAACTTTCGTGCAGAGTACATCATGAGAAATGCTGGGCTGGAAGAAGCACAAGCTGGAATCAAGATTGCTGGGAGAAATACCAATCACCTCAGATATGCAGATGAAACCACCCTTATGGCAGAAAATGAAGAGGAACTAAAGAGCTTCTTGATGAAAGTGAAAGAGGAGAGTGAAAAAGTTGGCTTAAAGCTCAGCATTCAGAAATCAAAGATCATGGCATCCGGTCCCATCACTTCATGGGAAATAGATGGGGAAACAGTGGCTGACTTTATTCTTTTGGGCAACAAAATCACTGCAGATGGTGATTGCAGCCATAAAATTAAAAGATGCTTACTCCTTGGAAGGAAAGTTATGACCAGCCTAGACAGCATATTAAAAAGCAGAGTCGTTACTTTGCCAACAAAGGTCCATCTAGTCAAGGTTATGGTATTTCCAGTGGTCATGTATGGATGTGAGAGTTGGACTGTGAAGAAAGCTGAGCACTGAAGAATTGATGCTTTTGAACTGTGGTTTTGGAGAAGACTCTTGAGAGTCCCTTGGGCTGCAAGGAGATCCAACCAGTCCATTCTAAAGGAGATCAGTCCTGGGTGTTCATTGGAAGGACTGATGCTGAAACTCCAGTACTTTGGCCACCTCATGCAAAGAGTTGACTCACTGGAAAAGACTCTGATGCTGGGAGGGATTGGGGGCAGGAGGAGAAGGGGATGACAGAGGATGAGATGGTTGGATGGCATCACCGACTCGATGGACATGAGTTTGAGTGAACTCTGGGAGTTGGTGATGGACAGGGGAGGCCTGGCGTGCTGTGATTCATGGAATTGCAAAGAATCGGACACGACTGAGCGACTGAACTGAACTGAAACCCTATTTATCATTCCACAAACCTGAGTGTATTGAATTTATGTTTAAATATAATGGAGAACTGAAATAAAGGATTGAAGTTAGTAGCAAAGAAATGTTTCTATGGAAGTTAAGTGGCCTGGGCATACAGGTACAGCCAAAGAGTCATCACACATTCTTAACTTGAATCTGGGGTTATAAGAAACACAAGCATATCAGTGGCCTTCTCCAGAGTTCAGATTCCTTTTTTTTCTACTAGAAATAAGGAATTAATAAATCTCAAATTTTAAAGAATGATCAGCGAACTGTTCTAGGAATGTTCTGGGATGATGTTGGTGACTGGGACAAGGCTGAGATAGGACCTCCGTGGGGCTCCACGACCTTCCAGATCACTTTCTCACATATCTACTGACACCCTGGGTGAAAATTCAATATTCTTTTTATTAAGAACAGATTTTTTTCCTTTCTCTACATATTTCTTCCTAACTTCAAAGCCATAAAGGAAAAGACTAAATATGCTATATGTATTCATTCATTCACCATTCACACCATGGTGTGTGTGTGTGTGTGTGTGTGTGTGTGTGTGTGTGTGTGTGATTCTGTTTAATTTATATGGCTATTATTGAGAATCTGTGACAGACTTTATATGGGAAAACGGGAGTACAGATAAATAAGTTGTAACTAAGCCTTTGAAAGACTTTGAGTCTAATTAAAAATTGATTCATTCATTCAAAAAGATTTAATGAGCTTCTGCTTATGAATCTGGCACCACTCTTGTGAAACTGCTTAGAGGAGCCAGTTAAGCAAATGAATGCATCAATTACATGGGAGAATGAAAAGTGCTATGAAGGAAAACAAATATAAAATGGTGATGGAAGGGACTTCTCGGGTGATCCAATAGCTAAGACACCACATTCCCGATGCAGAGGACCAGGGTTCAATCCCTGATTGGGGATCTAGATCTTCTATGTGGCAACTTAAGAGTTTGCATGCTGCAACTAAAGATACTGCATGCTGAAACTAAGTCCAAGCAGAGCCAAATGAATAAAGAAACGAAAATAAATATTAAAAAAAAATAAAATGGTGATGGAAGGCTAATTGATTGTGATTAGGTGGGATGTCTCACTGGCACTTGAATTAAAAGAGAAAGGTGCACATGTCGAGTTCTGTAGCCAGAGGGACTGTTAGTTAAAAATGGAATCATCTGGGTAAGTTCAGGAAAAGTAGAGAGTCTAGGGAAGCCGGATATCCATGGTTGAGAGGAGCTGGGATAGAAGATGGATAGTTTAGCACCTCAGCATTGCTCCCATCCTCAGCCTATATCTCCAGGGAGACCTGAATGCTCCAGGTTAAAGCATGGTAAGCATTTTTCAAGCTGAGTTAGTTTGTGAGGGCTAGGTGATGGTTAATTTCATACATCAACTTGACTGGGCGAAGGGATGCCCAGATAACTAGTCAAACAATTGTTCCCTGAGTGTGTCTGTAAAAGTATCTGAGGACAAGATTAGCGTTTCAATCAGTAGACTGGGTAAGGAAACTCTGCCCTCATCAAGGCAGGTGGGTATTGTCCAATCCCTGGAGGGACCCAATACAGCAAAAAGCGGAAGAAGAGTGAATTCACTGTGTCTGATCATAAGCATTCATTTTCACCCATCCTCAGACATCTCTGCTCCTGGCACACAGTTTTTCAGACTTAGACATGAACTTATACCATCAGTCCCTCCACTAATTCCTTCAGACTTGGACTGAATTACGCTTCTGGCTTTTCTGGTTCCGCAGCTTGCAGATGGCAGATTGTGGAACTTCTAAACCTCCAGAACACATGAGCCAACTCCTGTAATAGATCTCTTCTATCTATCTATCTGTCTTCTGTCTACTTATCTATCTATCATCTATTTATCTTCAATCTATCTTCTGT
This sequence comes from Nanger dama, assembly GCA_917880005.1. NCBI lineage: Eukaryota > Metazoa > Chordata > Mammalia > Artiodactyla > Bovidae > Nanger > Nanger dama. Next base: position 26,702,277 of record CAKJTW010000018.1, read on the forward strand.
CTGTCTAGCAGTCTATCTTCTGTCTGTCTAGCTATCTATCTTCTGTTTATCTGTCTATCTCTCTCTCTCTCCTAATGGCAACAGATAGATTGTCATTACAAAGTAAGATAGGTTAAATAAGTTAGGCTGCCATGACAAAGTACCACAGACTGCAGGGGCGTAAACAACAGAATTTAATGTTCTCACAGTTCTGGAGGCTGCAAGTCCCAGCTCGGGGTAGTGGCAGGTTTGGTCTCTTCCAAGGCCTCTCCTCGGCTTGAAGGAGCCACCTGCTCCCTGTGTCCTCACACAGTCATTTCACTGTCTGTGTTCTCTGTGTCCTGGTCACCTCTTCTGATAATGACCCCAGTCACGTTGGATTATGGAGCACCAGTAACGTCTTATTTCACCTTAACTACCCTCTTAAAGGCTCTCTCTGTGAATACACTCACATTCTGAGGTCCTAGATATTAGCACTTCAACATAAGAATGTGGGGCACCATGTACAATTCAACCCACAACACACACCTTAAATAAAAGGTGCACATTGATAACAGGAGGATTATTTTCTATTTCAGTGAGTAACATTTAGGAAAGGATGGGTCTTCAGGGTATAAGGGGCTATAAGGCAAAGTGGGGATTTTAAGGGAAATGATAAACCATTAGAAGTTAGTCATGGTAAAAAAAAACAATTTTTTAAAGATCATTCTTGTTTCTTTTAGAGAATGGATTTTCTGACTATATAAAGAAACGTCGGTGAATTGCATTAAGGTCATACCAGAGAAGATGGTATGACATTCTCCAATTCGGAGTCTATTTTGAGGTTGAACCAGAAAAACTAGCTAATGGATTAAAAAAAGGCATCAAAGACCCAAGTGGCTTGAACTACTGTGTAGAGTTGATGGGGGATTCCAGCACAAGCTATTTCTAAGTATAGAAAGATCATTAAAGTTAGGTTATTAACTTTGAAAATGTCAATATTAATTCAAATTATGGTAAAGTTGCAAATTAGTGTTTCTAAAGTAAATCATACTTTAAAAATATCATTCCTTTCTCCAGATGTTCAAGCTGGTTTTAAAAAGGCAGAGGAACCAGAGATCAAGCTGCCAACATCTACTGGATCATCAAAAAGGCAAAAGAGTTCCAGAAAAGCATCTATTTCTGTTTTATTGACTATGCCAAAGCCTTTGACTGTGTGGATCACAATAAACTGTGGAAAATTCTGAAAGAGATGGGAATACCAGACCACCTGACCTGCCTCTTGAGAAACCTGTATGCAGGTCAGGAAGCAACAGTTAGAACTGGACATGGAACAAGACTGGTTCCAAATAAGAAAAGGAGTACATCAGGGCTGTATATTGTCACCCTGCTTATTTAACTTCTATGCAGAGTACATCATGAGAAACGCTGGACTGGAAGAAACACAAGCTGGAATCAAGATTGCTGGGAGAAATATCAGTCACCTCAGATATGCAAATGACACCACCCTTATGGCAGAAAATGAAGAGGAACTAAAGAGCCTCTTGATGAAAGTGAAAAGGAGAGTGAAAAAGTTGGCTTAAAGCTCAACATTCAGAAAACGAAGATCATGGCATCCAGTCCTATCACTTCATGGGAAATAGATGGGGAAACAGTGGAAACAGTGGCTGACTTTATTCTTATGGGCTCCAAAATCGCTGCAGGTGGTGATTGCAGCCATGGAATTAAAAGATGCTTACTCCTTGGAAGGAAAGTTATGATCAACTTAGACAGCATATTAAAAGCAAAGACATCACTTTGCCAACAAAGGTCCGTCTAGTCAAGGCTATGATTTTCCCAGTAGTCATGTATGGATGTGAGAGTTGGATTATAAAGAAAGCTGAGCACCGAAGAATTGATGCTTTTGAACTGTGGTGTTGGAGAAGACTCTTGAGAGTCCCTTGGACTGCAAGGAGATCCAACCAGTCATTCCTAGAGCAGATCAGTCCTGGGTGTTCATTGGAAGGACTGATGTTGAAGCTGAAACTCCAATACTTTGGCCACCTGATGAGAAGAGCTGATTCATTTGAAAAGACCCTGATGCTGGGAAAGATTGAGGGCAGGAGGAGAAGGGGATGACAGAGGATGAGATAGTTGGATGGCATCACCAACTCAATGGACATGAGTTTGAGTAAACTCCAGGAGTTGGTGATGGAAAGGGAGGCCTGGCATGCTGTAGTCCACGGAGTCGTTAAGAGTCGGACACGACTGAGCAACTGAACTGAACTGAATCATCTAGTCTCTTGGAAACCATTATTCCAAATGGTGTAATGTTAATCATTTAAGAAACACAATCTTGTAAGAAACGAAGCGCCAGTCTATGTTCAATGTAGGATGCAGGATGCATGGGGCTGGTGCACAGGATGATTCAGGGAGATGATGTGGGGTGGGAGGTGGGAGGGGGCTTTGGCATTGGGAGATCGTGTTCACCTGTGGCTGATTCATGTCAATGTATGGCAAAACAAATACAGTATTTTAATGTAGAATAAAGTATTAAAAAAATAAAAAATATAATAAAAAAGAAACACAATAATGAAGTAATTGAATAAGAATGTGTAATTGCAAAAGAATTATTCTTTACCTACTACACACCAACCAGTCAATGACTGTGTTACCTTGTTTCTTCAAAAAGCCTGATTTGGTTTTAGACTCTCTAGACAACAGTCTAGAGAGAGAATCTGCTCCTGTTTAGTCCCTGTGTCACGTCTGACTCTTTGGGCCCCAGTTGGGCCCAAGAGTTGCCATTTCCTTCTTCTGCCTCCAAATGCTAACCTGGACCAGGTCTCCTTTCCTCAGTTGCCTTAGCCTGGTGACGGCATCAGCCTCTGAAGGCAGCACTGTGGCTTCTAAACTCCACGCCCACAGCAGGGGTCCCCTTACATTCCACTCCCCCAGTCCTGGACCCAGTGTGAGCTGGACCTTCTGCACACCAGGGCCAGGTAGAAACACATAACGTGAGTCGGACTGGAGGTCAAGGCTTATTTTCCTCTGACTACAAGCTTGCTGCTCCCCTGGAAACTTCTGTAGGGAGCACTCCTTTCTCCCTCACCTAATCATTGCTCCCTCACCCCCGCTTAACCCAGGTCCCTGTGGAGACCTGAATGCTCCTGGCTGAAGCTGGGAAAGCATTTTTCACACCTTTAAATAAAATGTGCAGATTGAGGGTGGAGGGTTATTTTCCATTACAATATGAAGCATTCTGGCCCCTTTCCCAGAGTTTATAATAGCCCTTGGAAGAGGCCTTCTCCCCCGAAGTATGGTCCTAGAAACCAGCTAGAAATGAACTGGGAAGTCTAGACCAGACTTGCTAGGGAGGGAGAACCCATGCCTCTGGAAATCTTGGAATACTGGCCTTGTTACTGCCTCCGTATCAAGGTCACGAAAGTCTGTGCACCTCTGCAGAGTCTACCCACACCTTTACCCTCATCCTCAGAGCCCCATGGGATCAATGTGTTAACTGGGGGTTAACTCTAGGATACTGGGGATCTAAAGACAGCTAAACACAATGATGAGAAAGGTCTCCATCCATTGACCCAATCCTTCTAATTATCACTGATACCAGTAAAAAATTTAATTCTCCTACAGACTAACTATAGTTAAAAAAAAAAAAATCCCAGTGGATTAACCCTTGCTCACCCCATGGTAAGACTGATTGATTGTGTGTTGGGCACCCTTTCACAGTGTAGCTTAGGAACCCAGGATCCTGCCATCAATCAGGGCCTTGCAATCTTCTACCAGATCCTCTCATTCTGCCTGGAGACAATTAATTCTGTCTGAAGGACCTTTTAGAGGACTTTAGAAGCCAGTCATGGAAGTGGGGCAGCTCAGTAGATCAGCTCCACTGGCCAGCACTCGTTCACGTGGCCCGTCCAACTATGGGGCAAAATTGACTAATTTGCCCCAAAGGAGAAGAAACACAGAGATATTGGTGGGCACATGCTCTGCTATTTCTCAGTAAGAATAAAAGTGCTAGTTTGGGTTGTCATCAGTCCTCACACATCAGTGGGAATGAAAGTTCTGAGAGAATACTGAGATATGGAGAGAGGAGACTTTGGGGCCTGGGGTCACTGTTGGAAGACTTCCTTACCTTATCCTTCCTGTTCACCATCATAAGTGTTTCTTTATGAAAGGTTATAGAATGTATCCCCCTGCATTAGGATTATATGATATTTACCTATCTATCCTCCCAACCCCTCAGCTTGAAGGTAGAGACAGTTTCCTACTAAACTTCTTGAATCTCAGGCTCCTGTTACAGGACCTGAGTTGTAACAAAAACAGTATTAATGTTCCATACTGAATAATACATTATCACAAACTCAGTGACTTAAAACAATGCCCATTTATTATTTTGCCATTTCTGTAGGTCAATTTAAGATATGACTTATTTGCATTCTCTGCACTGGGGTCTCACCTGACTTCAATTAATATATAAATCAGGCTGCATTCTCATACGAAGGGTCAACTTGAGAAGAATCTGCTTCAAAATTCGCTCATGCTGGTGCAAGAAATCGACTCCTGCGATTGTAAAACTGATCCTGGCTTCTTGCTGCCTGACAGCCAGGGACCACTCTCAGCTCATGGAGGCAATGTGGAGTTCCTGGTCATGTGACTTTCTCCAGTAGACCCTCTCACAACATGGCAGTTTACCTCTTTAAAACCAGTAAGGGAAAAAGTTTCCAGAGTCAGTCTTTTAGCAAGACAAAGTCTTATACAACGTAGGTTATTCGTGTGAATGACATCCCATCACTTTTACTGTATATATTAGTTAGAGGCAAGTCCCTTCTGCCTTCAGGAGAAGGATATTACACAGGGGTGTGAAAACCAGGAGGGAGGGGTCGCGAGAACCTTCTCAATGACTGCTTTCCTTACAAACTGGTTTTTAATTTTATGAGCAGATGGAGACATGAGGAGGAAAGAATTACAGAGAAAGAGTTGGGCTGCTAAGCAACATATATTTTGCTCTGAATCTAACTCTTATCACTTATAAAATGACAACAGTGCCTCTCACCTCCTAGGTGACTATTAGGCAATTTAAAATAGAAAACATAGATAAAACATCTTACAAAATGCTAGCAAAAGGAGGTGACCAACAAGCTTTCCTTTTCTCTAACTTACTGACGGCCTTGACATGCGATTTTCTCATACTGGGCCTTGGTGCCGCCTCTATAAATGAGCAGTGTAGCTTCAGGAGACTTTCCGGGGGTCACTGCCAACTTGAAAACTCACGTCACTGGACAAAGATGATCTGACCCAACAGTGACTTGTACACATTCTCCTCATAAAATAAGAACTTGTAAAAATAAACTGAAGGCGAAAGATAAGGGACTTCCCTCCTCTCACTTAATCATGGAATTAAGGGCAGAGAATGTATTTCTTCTTGATCATCCAGTTGAAGGCATTTTGGAAGTTGACTTTGAAAAGTTTAGCCGTTTAACATTTTGGATGAAATAATCAGAGATTAGATCATCTCATTCATTTCATGTATTACTGTCGTTCTAACTAGTTGGAGCCTTCAGGAAGAGAACGTGAACTTTTTTTTTTTCCCCTTGAGTAGCTATTAATAAAACGCAAATTGGTTTAAAAACATCTTTAGCTCCACTGAAAATTAAATAAATTTCTGACTTTTTAAACATCTAGAAATAGGGGCTGACTTGTGTGTTTAATTTGCTTAAATGGGACTCAGCTACCATGCATATTTCATTCGGGAGCAGATAGGGGAGAGAACAAATCAGGATCAAGTCACTGCTTGGACTGATAACCACTCTGGCTGAGGATGCTTTGTATTTGCTGGGCTCTTGTCTATGAATTTCTCTTTCTGTAACTCTTGTCTGGGCTCCTCTTTCTCACACTCAGAGATTCCTGCTCTTCTCCCAGCTCTCCCCCTCACCATCTATCTCTTGCACACCCAGATAATCAAGAGGAATGGTATTAGCATCACCAGTCAGCCTGAGATTGTTTCGCTTTTCCCCTTTCTCAAAAATGAGGTGTCTCAACAGGCTCCCTGGGAGTCTGTCTCTAATGAGGTCACTATGTATATTTCTAGGGACTCTCTGCGGTGTTCTGACTCCAATCAGAATGTCTAAGCCTCTTAGGCTGAAAATATGCCTGAAAATAGGTTACTCAGGTGAATGACATTCCATCACTTTTACCGTATCCAGTTAGTTGAATTCTGAACACTCACTCTCCGTGGGGACTAGCTTGGATAACCTCCACGTCTGCTGGGGTAGGAGACAGAGGAGTCAGTGAGCTCCCCCAACACGTTGCGCCCTGGGTAACTCACTCATCCCCCACTCCTAGTCCCATTCCTGCTGGATACAGATTGGGCCAGAAGGTCCACACTGAGAGCTCAATTGAGCTGGGTATAAAGACTGTATGGGTTTCCCAGGGTTGTTATAATAAATTACCACGAACTCGGTGGCTTAAAACAAAAGAAACTTTGCCTCCCAGTTCTAGAGGCCAGAAGTTCAAAACCAAGGTGTCAGCAGGACCATGCTCCCTTCAGAGAATCTATGCGAGAATGCTTCCTTGCTTCTTCCTGCTTCTAGGTGGCTTCTGATGGCTCTGGGTAATTCTTGGTTTGTGGCAATGTGAGTCCAAGCTCTGCATCTGTCTCCACGTGAACTTTTTGTTTATGTATTTTCCTCTTCTTATAAGGACACTTGTCTTTGGATGAAGGCCTCATCCATATAATCCAGGATGATCTCCTCTTGAGATCCTGAATTTAATCACATCTGGAAGACTCTTTTTACAAAAAGGTCATATTGACAGGTTACAGGTGAGTATATATACTGGGAGTCACCATTCCACTCTCTACAGAGTGGAATCAAGAGGTTAAAATCCAGACATCTAGACCACGAGATGCTCCATGTAGAATCACTGGTTCAACAAGCCTGCTGGTACTTACTCGTCCCTGGCTCCAAGTCTTATGAGGATGCAGACTGCACTGATGAAACCCACATGGGTCTGTCCTACAGCTCCCCTGAACAACAGCAAAGCAGACAAAAACTATTTTTCCTCTCTCTATCAAGGAACTTACAATCAATTGGGAAAAATGAAGATAGTTAAACAGAATATTTGGTTTAGGGAAGGGAATGTTAATAAAGTTACCCAGCCCTGATTTTCAGAATTGAGTAGCTGATGGAGTTCAAACAATTCAATCCAGGGTTTACAGAGATCCATCCCATCAACTCCTTGGTATAATGTTTATTTTAAAAATATTACTTTAAGAAAAAAATAGAAGATTTAATTGGAGGAAAAAAATTACATAAAAGTACATTTGGTGTGGCCAAAAAAAAAAAAAAATCCACCACTAATGAATAATTAATGAAGTAATAAAAAATTTTCAAGTAGCACTGTAAAATCAATCTCAACAGCTCATCCTTAAATACATATTCAAACTCTAACCATTCTTAGAGGTCCAGTTCAGACTGATTTCTTCTAGGAAACTCTTCTCAACCATTTGAACCCAGAGGTCACACAATTTTCATTCTCCCAAAAATACTTTGGTATTTCCCAGCCAGTTCCTTCCTGTCCTCTCCTCTCTCAGGACGTGGCACCACTACCTGATTCTCCATGGAGTTTTGCAGCTCCACTGCCTAATGTATCCAGACCGTCCAGGTCACTAGTAGCATTTATTCCAGAACATCCTGAATGCCTAGTCCTGAAGCATCGTGATACCCTCCGAATTCATCTCCCTTCTTCTACGCTTTGCTTTCTACCATCCATTCTCTTCAGAGCAGGCATGTGATGTCTTGAAACATAAACCATGTTACTCTTGATCTCTCCAATGGCTTTTTGTTACCCTCAAATAAAATTACCTCAAATACCCCCTGTCTACATTGCGGGAGGCCTGGTTTCAATCTCTGGGTTAGGAAGATCTCCTGGAGAGGAAATGGCAACCCACTCCAGTATTCTTGCCTGGAAAATCCCATGGATGGAGGAGCCTGTTGGCCTACAGTCTATGGGGTTGCAAAGAGTTGGACACGACTGAACAACTTCACTTTCAATTTCAGTGCTGTTTGTTCAGTTGTATTTGACTCTTTATTACCCCACGGACTATAGCCCACCAAGCTCCTGTGTCCACGGAATGTTCCAGGCAAGAATATAGGAGTGGGTTGCCATTTCCTTCTCCAGGGGGATCTTTCCAACCCAATGATCAAGCCCAAGTCTCTTGTGTCTCCTAAATCGGCAGGCAGATTCTTTACCAATGTGCCATCTGGAAGCGCACCTTCACTTGCCCTCAATCAGACCTGTCTGCTCTAGTTTCTCCATTGCTGTTGAAGAACTAAAATCATCTTCAATCTGTTACTACTTGTATGGTCTATCTCCTCATACTAGAACAAAAATTTCACAAGAACCTTATCTGGTTTTCCCTCATTGAATCTCCATGTCTAGATCAGTCCTAAGCATGCAGTAGACGGTCAACAAATATTTGCTCAATGACTGAATAATGAATGCAAGGCTGTCTATTATTTTGAATGCTTAAATATAATAACTGTGCCATTTAATAATGTAAACTCTATGAGAGAAGGCACCCATGTTCTTCATACACACCCTAACACAACTGTTAACAAACATAAATACGTGTTTAGCTGCTTTGTAAAGGGGAAGAAAGAACCGTGTTCTAGATTTTCTGCTGAATACCCTTTGGGTCGCTCATGTTTCAGAGGCTCTACCCCTGGTCTACTGTCCTTTGCTGTTTATTCACAGAGATAAGGCAATTTTGTGTGAAGAGGGTCTGTTTATCCTTCAATGAACTCCAGACTGGGGCCCTGTCTAAGACACCTAGTATAAGCAGGTCTCCCTCTCTCCCTCTGATTTCCTGGCTCCACTTCTAAGCCTCTTACATATCACAGAGAAATCCATCCAGCAGCTAACTCTCAAGCTCTTACCTAAAGAAATAAGGAACGAGCCAACCAAAAAATGTGCTAGCCATGACTATTATTTGGAAGAGCATGATGTGCTTAAGTGAAAAATACCCTAGCAGAACGCTTCAACCTTAACTTTCTAGAAGCACTTGTCAGTTTCCTTTAATGGCCATCATCGTTGCATTTGCATGGTACTTTTAGAAGTACTGTCTGCTTACGGCCAAAGGAGATCCTCTCGGTATCTCTTTTTGCCGTCAGTGCATCCCTGAAACTAACAAGATTTGTGAACTACGTACCTCAGGGGACTATGTTGGGGTAGCCTGGGTCAGACAGACTCCGCTCTCTATGTGAAATAATCCTATCTGTGTGTGCTCATGTTTTAAAGTTGACCCTCATTAATCATAGCTCCAGTTCCTTTAAACACTCCAGAGTTGATCCATCCATTTTTTTTCCCCTGGAGCAACCATCCATATAGACCCCCAAATAAGTTATTTATTCCTGAAATGACTTGATCTGGCATCATCCAGCCTTCTATAACCTCCTGTGTATGAAAGAGAGAAATGAATGACTTGGGCTACATCAAAGTGTTGTTTTACTTTCCATATAGTCATTAACTTTAAATGTTCCCAAACTAATAGTCCAAGACATTGTAAAGAGGTAATAAGTTCAAAGGAACAGAAAACATAAAGCAGAACTCCGGAGTCATTTGAAAGTATTTTCTCTAAATGTGTGCAAGCTTTCAAGGCTGCTAGGCAAAAAGAACCTGGATCGGCATTTTGGCTGGTGCTGAAAAGAAGTTCCCCAAGTGGAGTGTGTAAGCGAGTTGCCAGGCCAACCTCTTTCAGAGCAGAAGCATGTCTTTAGAGGATCTGCTGTTTCAGAGAAGGCTGCACTGAGCTGGCTCATTCTTCCTTCAATTAAAGGCCAATTTGTCTCTTTCTTTAAATCTCTCTTTCCTTGTTTGGATCCATGTGCTCCAGGTCACTTAGTTGGTCTACTGCTCGACAAAATAGGGTGTCTCTGTAAGAGAAAATTACCAAGGGATTAAGTTATATAAACTGAAGATCCAAGTTCCCGTTGTAAAACCTCTACTCACTGAGTTAAACAGAGTGTGGGGTAGAAGGTCAGAGCCCTATATGTTTCTCTGAAACATCAGAGCTAAAAAGTTGCTTTTTTCTTTTTTCCCCAGCAGACATATCCTTGGAGAAAGTCACCATAGTCATGGAGTTTTCCATGAGCAGACTTGCCTAGCTAGCAAGCTGTTTGTGGAGACGAAGTGCTTCTGCTATTCCTCACACCTTCAGATTCTCCCAGTTTCCATCATACTGGACCCCTGTGGATTTTGCTATCTATCCTCACAACCTGGGCAGAGACTTACAATCTAAAAAGGATGTAGATTACTTTTCTTTTGAATAAAAACCGTGAAATACAAGACACTTTTAATTGTTCTCCTTTCCTTTCCACATTTTCTTCTTTTCTTTCATGATGTGCAGACTTATTTTTGTATCCTCAAAATCACAAGAAGCCACATATGTCTTATGCTACTCATTTTTTTCACTTAATGTTTATGCCATGGACATAAAATCCTGCTATGCAATTTTCAAAAGAATTATTTTAATGGCTACTGAAAATTTCATTGAATGCATACCCTAGGACTCACTTAACCATCTGTCTATTATTGGATATTGAAATTGTTTTCAAACATTTCAGTATTAATGCTCTCAGTAATAAACAGTTTGAGCATGAATAGTTTTCCTCTTTTATGGGAAGTATGCCATTTGGATGGGATATTTATAATGGGATTATAGAGCTGCAGCATGTAGCATTTTTATGGCTCCTGATAGAGGTGGGTAAGATTCTTTATAGAACACTTTGTTTCGTTGCAGTTTTTATCTGGCATTGTTCAGACACCATTTCTCCATACCTCCACCCACATTGTACCTGGTAGAGAGGAAATTAGTAGGCATCCCAGAGATACCAAACTGTACTAGAACTAACCAAAACCAAAAATTATGACAAGCTGAATTTAGTCAAAAACTATGCACAGATCCAACCTAATATGAATCCTGCTTTCATTAGGTTTCTATCATTTTCTTTCTTAACAATACATTTTGAAATTTGGGGGAAAAAAAGGGTACTCATGTTTCTGCCACCTGGATCATCATCATCATTATTTATTTATTTTAGTTTTATTACTAATAATCATTCATATTTTAGAGTATTATTATGTGATTACTGTTCTATACACATATTTTAAATACAAAAATAGAATCCAACAGAATATGTTGATCTTCAGTATTCTACTTTCCACTAAATAATAGGCGATGGTACCCCACTCCAGTATTCTTGCCTGGAAAATCCCATGGGCGGAGGAGCCTGGTGGGCTGCAGTCCATGGGGCTGCCAAGAGTCGGACACGACTGAGCGAGTTCACTTTGACTTTTCACTTTCATGCATTGGAGAAGGAAATGGCAACCCACTCCAGTGTTCTTGCCTGGAGAATCCCAGGGATGGGGAGCCTGATGGGCTGCTGTCTATGGGGTCGCACAGAGTTGGACACAACTGAAGTGACTTAGCAGCACACTTATAATAAACAATTTTATCACAGTATTAATGGCAGTGATTATTTAAATTTATCACATAAATATAACAAATCTCCTATGGTTTACCATGTAAGTTTTTCAAACTTTTATCTGTTGCAGTTAATGCTGCCATGATAGCCATCATTCTAGTGGAATATATCCTAGGACAAAACTGTGATAATAGCCTAAAGATAATTTTTAATATGGAATTTCTGGACTAAAGCATACTCATTCATATTCAAAGGCCTGCGACAAACATTTACAAATTGCCTTTCAGAAGTGCTGTCTGGCAAATGCCTAAGTGATGGTTTATTTTCTAGACCTTCACAATACAGCACAGCATCATTTTAAAAACAATCATTTTATTTATTTATTTATTTTTAAAAATATAAATTTATTTATTTTAACTGGAGGTTAATTACTTTACAGTATTGTATTGGTTTTGCCATACATCAACATGAATCCGCCACTGGTATACATGTGTTCTCCATCCTGGAAAAAGTAAAAATAAAAAAAAAAAATCATTTTAAACTTGATGGACTAACATGATATTGCTTGACTTTCATTTGGACTTTTTATCATTTGTGAATTTATCCATCTGCTTTCTGATATTTACTTTAACATGTATTTTGTGTGTGTATTCGTGTCCTTCACCTGTTTTTCTATGGCTAACTTTTCTCCTGTTTAAATTCAGTCTTTAGTTGTTAGGAGCATTGGGGTGTCCCACATAATGTGGGCACCTCATACCTTGCGGCTTTATTCTGCCAAACTGTTCCTCTGTCTTACGCATTGAATTAATCCTGGGCTTGTGAATGATGAGTTAGAACATTTGAACTTATCCTGAGGAGTGTCACCAGAGTACCCATGCAAGAGACTATTAGGACACGAGACATGAAAATAAACTTAAGTGAATCAGAAACGGCGTTCAACGCCAGGGATTTAAGATTCGTTTTCCGTCCGCAGTAGGGAGTCATTAAGTTTTGAGTGGGAGAAAGACGAGATTTTAAAAAGTTTCAGAGAGTATCCAGCAGGTGGCGCCATTGTAACACGTCTTCTGCCTAAGGGCTTCTCCCAAGCAGCTTGAGTTTTGCAGGTAAAATCCACATGAGAAAAGGTACCTTTTCCAAAACATTCAGACTAGATGGTCTAGATGACTCTAGTGGACTAGGCTGGGATGGCTTTTCCTAAAAACTCTTGCAGAGCAGCTCTGCCCCTCCTTTCTAACAATAATATTCATGCTTGCTTTCAGAGCCTGATTTTTTGTTCATGTATATTTCATTCCTCCGGAGTTTTCGTTCTTGCTTTTGTGTGCATCAGGTTATTCTTCAAATATCAAGTGTTGTTTCTGACAAATTACTATCGGCCTTTTAAATGAAGACTAGAGTAGTAGCTTTCAACTCTTGAAAAGTTATGTAAGTATCAGTGCAGGAGGGGAGAGCTGTACTCTGAACAAGTCACTAAATTAGGGTCCATGACTTCATTCTCACTAGATAAAATAGCAATATGTTCAAATGACTAGGCATTCATTTTCTGCCATGAAATTCTTCAAATCCATTAAATGGTGTGTGCATGCATGCTAAGTCACTCCAGTCCTATGGGACCCTATGGACTGTAGCCCGCCAGGCTCCTCTGTCCTTGGGATTCTCCAGCAAGAATCCTGGAGTGGATTGCCATGCCCTCTTCCAGGGGATCTTCCTGACCCAGAGACTGAACCCACATCTCTTCCATTCCTGCATTGACAGGAAGTAAAGCCTCCTGAGAAGCTCCCCATTAAAAGGTAAGGACAGAATACTATTTGATATTTTGAGATAAATGAGACAATTCAAGAATTCCTCTATGATCCTAAGAGCTATTTTAAGATTTGTATCATCTTTTGTTCTTTTGATTCAATTTGTTTGAAACATCTCCACTTACATTAAAAAAAAAAAAAAGAAAAGAAAAGAAAAGGATTCAGCACAAACTATTAGAGGCCAAATGTTTTTCCCTGAAACCTCAGTGGATCCCCTCTGAATGACAGCAAGGCACATGTTTGTAGTTGGGAATCTGGCAGCAAGGAGCGTAAATGCTGATGGTCAAGATGTTCTGGTTCAGAAGTTAGAAAATAAATAATTCCTGAGAGGAAGGATTCTCCAGCTCCGGGCAGCTGATACGGCAATAAAATAAATAGGCAGTAAAATACACTTCCTGTTTTGAGCGCTCACATTTCATCTTGGCCAAGCACATCTCTTAAATTCAATCTCATGCTTCCATAAATAAACCTGGCACCTTTTAAACACTTTTCCATCTGCTGCAGAATGAGGAGCGCATTATTGAATACACCTCGGGGAGTCCCAGAAATGGGAAAAGACTACTTGTGAAGAACACACCATTGCCGTTGGCCTCGGCCCAGAGAAGCCATCAGGAGATTGTTTGAGTTCAAACCATTGTAACAAGACCCTGATGGTGTTTCCCCACCGCCTTCGCTTCTATGTGAGGTTGTCATGGTTGGGGCTTTGCACCAGGAGGAGCGAGGAAGGGTCTTAGGTCGAGTCAGGATTAGACATGTTTGCAGGACTCGTTTCTGTAACACGTGTGGTAGTTCTCTTCCAGCTCCTGACACCTTTTCCAACATGTTAATCCAGTTTCCTAGGATGGATAGAAAAGTCTATTGTCCACCTACACTAGAACCCAGAGGAAGAGGTCTGATTCCAGACAATAGAAAGTGCAGGGGTCTCCTTGAGTGTGCAGTACTCAACTCTCAGCTCATCCCCTTGGTGGTGGAAAGCATGGAGTGCTATCACAGAGAAATGATGGAAACAAGAGATTTGCTGTTACCTGGATGATCTTCAACAGGTAGGGAGCTCACTGTATCCTCGGAGTGCTGCAAAATAAAGTGAAGCAAAACTCATGTTGTCGTTTAGTCACTGAGCTGAGTCCGACTCTTTTGTGACCCCATAGACTATAAGCCTGCCAGGCTCCTCTGTCCGTGGGGATTTCCCAGGCAAAAGTACTGGAGTGGGTTGCCATTTCCTTCTCTAGGGAATCTTCCTGACCCAGGGATTGAACCCGTGCCTCCTGCATCTACCTGAATTGGCACATAGATTCTTTACCACCGAGCCACCAGGGAATCCGAAAGCCCCAGTTCACCATCTTGTTCGCCATCAGATCGTCCACACTGCTTACAAGCTTCCTGAGCCACAGGGCCATCTACCAACTGGCACAGGGTCTGAACCAAACAAGCCATTCTATAAGTATTAGGTATTTGTATTATTCAACTTTCCCAGGTCATATTTTTTAAAGTCATTATTCTGGTAAACTTTATTTCAGCAATGATTGTGTTTTATGATAAATCTGTCAAAAACTTTTCAAAAAAGTTTTTGGATGGCTCAGCGATGGAGACTCTGCCTGCCACAGGAGACATGGCTTCGATCCTTGGTCCCAGAAGACCCCACATGCTGCAAAGTAACTAGAGAGCAGCCTCCACGCATTTATCAGGTCATCTTGTTTGTGAACCAAGGACTGGGACAACGTGACTCAGATGACCTGGAGAGGGAGTTATCATTCAATACCTACATTTCCCATCTGAGACCATTATTAAATACAGGATACTTTCCTAAATGCTTTTTCTCTTTTTAAACATCATCTAATTTGACCCTTATAAATTTCAAAACAGTTTTTAGTATTTCCATCTTACAGATGAACAGATCAGAAATACTGCTAAATGTTATCAAACCTTAAATACAATTGGCATCACCCAAGGAAGACAAAAATCTCTGATACTTTCATCAGTAGCAAGGTGCATCAAAATTTCAGAGATTTTAAAATATAGGGAAAAATGGGCCTTTAAAGCCAATGAAAAATAGTAAGAAACTTTCCCGACCTCACATGCTTAGTGGCAGAAGCAGAAATTTAACGCAGGGGCCACCAGTGGACCCCCAGTCTTTCTTTAAATCAATAGCCGGGAGCTCTGGCCAGCCACTTGCTATGCTCTTGACTCTTAGTACTCCATCTCAGCTCAAGGTTATTGTCTTGACTTCTGTTCTTCTCTAAAGAAGTTGCCCCAGCTTTCTCATTGCTTCTGATAAAATGGCACAGAGAGAATTAGACCTTGGGCTACAGGTTCAGAGCAAGATGTCTTAAGGTAAAGAAAGTGAGAGCTTGATTTCTACAGCAAACATTACCCCAACAGAGCAGATGGTACCCTTGCATTTCCACCAACTCCGAGAGATTTTCTTAGAATGGAAGGGTGAATAGGAGAGGATGCTTTCTCCCCGAAGAACCATGACCAGATTAGATCTAACTTCCTGTTCTGCCACCTTCCAGCACCTTGACCATGGGAATTCAGGTTGAGTCTCTGCTTCCTCATCTATCATTCAAGGAGTTGAGTTATTGAATCCTCTTTCTAATTTCTCTGGGCCCTGACACTCTGATTCTCAGACATTCCTCATCTTGCTGGGTTGGGCACCACCATTACTTATTGCCTTTAGTCTCTGCCCTCAAAACACAAAGTGCTCCGTTAATCAATAACATTTTTAAAACTTTCACAGCATCATGGGAATCCTGAACCAGCCCAGGACTTTTTCTCCAAGCCATATAACCTCAGATTTGTTTCAGGAAACCTGGACACTGTGCTTTATCTAGATGACTATAGAATGATGTTCCATCCATGCTTCTTACTGCCTTGATACACATTCTGATCTAGGAGTCTGGGAGCAAGAACCACAGATTGCCTTCTCTCCATAGATCTGCAGGCAGTTCAGCCATAAAGAAAAATCTGCCTGCTAATGCAGAAGACACAAGTTTGATCCCTGGGTCAGGAAGATCTCCTGGAGAAGAAAATGGCAAACCCACTCTGGTATTCTTACTTGGAAAATCCCATGGACAGAGGAGCCTGATTGACTATAGTCCATGGAGGTCACAAAAGAGTCAGACACAACTTAGAGATTGAACACCACCACCACCCCAGCATAGCTGGGGTAACAAGTCATCTTTGTACAAATCTAGACCCTGTGCCCAATGTTCGCTCCCCCTCTGGGTTCTCACCATGCCTTCGGGCACAATTCTACTTTAGTATGTATGCTCATTTATTTGCATCTCAGGTCCCCAGATAAGCTGTCAGCTGCTTAAAAGTCCAGCAAACGCTTGAGTTATCTGTGCCCAGAGAATCTAACACAGTGGATATAGGGTTGGGCATTTCCATGCAGGAATGCACTGAGGACCTGAACGTGAGATTTCGTTTGTGGGCAAGGATCGGGGAAGGGGGCTTTCTCGGGAGAGGTATCATGGGCCACCGCTTGGGCTAGCAGGAAGGGGGCCTCAGAAGCATCTCCCAGGCTGCTGTCTGCCTTTCTCCTACCTGCTGCTGGAGCCTCTGTGTGTGTGTGTATGTGAGTGTGTGTGATGTGTGTGTTAATTTAACTGTAAGATTTACTTGGCACCATGGCCTCCAATATCCTCCGAGTCCAAGTCATGTCTCTTCTATGATTCGTGATCCTATGTGGTGTTTATGTTGCTGCTCAGCATTTGTCATTTATTTTACTAAGTACTGACATCAAGCTTCCTAGGAAGGAATTATCACTCTCTATGAGAAGCTGCAGCAACGGTTCCTTTTTACAGCCCTTGGATCCCCCTTTATCTCCCTTTAATTTGCTTCTGGAATGGCGCTCCAATGAGGCTATCTCCATCTTTGATCCCCGAGCTTGTCTTTGTTTGATTTTTCCCTTAGATTTTCTCTGAGGGTAAGGAATCACTGTATTGTTATTTATCAGTTTTCTTTAGATCTTTTTGATTAACTTGGTTATTTCAATATTTGAATCATCTTGGCAGTTTCATCGTTTATCCATGTTGAAGCCTGATTTATTATCAGGCTTCATCAGGCACATTTCCCCCTTGTTCCCCATCTCAGGAGATGAGTCCAAACCCATCTGCAAAGCCTGTTCTGAGAAGGCCAAATCGTTCCTAGTTATTTGCTCCCCTTCAGGGCTGTAGAGATAAAGCTCTGGTATCTTGCCAGTCACATCAAGGATAGCTGGTCAACCTATTTTTACCTTCCCGGGATGTTCACACTGTCAGGTGTAAGATATGTGGAGGATGGAAAAAATGAGCCTTCTGGAGAGCATTCAGATTCTTCAGGGCCCAGATTTAGAGCAAGTTTTGGCGGGTATCAAGGGCACATCTCAGGCCATTGGATACATGATGCCAGCATCTGCCCTGTTTTTTGAGCGAACCCCGTCTATCGCCTATAACACACAGAGAGCATTAGGCCTTTTGATCCAAGAGTTGCATCAAATCATTTTGACCCTTTGAGGAAGATATGTAACCTGGGCCAAGTGGCGCCAGATGACTTTTTTTTTTTATTACCCGAGCATAAAGCAATATTAAATGATTTCATGACTTGTAGCCAGAACATCTGTTACTAAACATTAGAAATCTGATTTATTCAATTCTAACAAATTGGCACTCAGCCCTCTCTAAAGTGATGCCTTGCCTTTGGGGTGAGAGGGTGTTGTTGGCCAGTTTTCTTTTCAAACATACCATCCTTTCCACATGTCCCACGGCTGTTCCTCTCCTCTCTGATACATGGTGTCCCTGTTGGGAACAAGGACTTCCTGGGCAAGACGGGCAGTAGGGGTGTGTAACAGGCTGATGCTGTTTCAAGGGCAGCCTCGCAGACCCTAAACCTTAGCTCCCCAGAGGGCAGCTGGGCTGTCACAGGTGAGGGGTGAGACATAAAGAAGAAAAGGTTCCTATGTGGAACTCTGAGGGCTGTAATGAAACTCTGAGGGCTGTAAACCAAGCCACAGGGTAGGAAAGAAGATAGACTCTTGTATTAATGGCTAGTTCCTACAAATTGGCCCAATTTTTCCTTCTGCTTCTCTTCTGTGGCCTTTATGAGGCTTGGTATTCTATTCCATATGCAACCATCCCTAGGCTTTGGGGAAATTCCCCTTTTCAAATCTTTCATTCATCATAGACCACCACCTTTTTGGCATCAGGGACCAGTTTATTGGAAGACAATTTTTCCATGAAATGGGGTGGAGGGGATGGTTTTGGGATGATTCAAATGCATTACATTTATTGTGTACTTTATTTCATTTTTATTATGTCAGCTCTACCTTGTATCATCAGACATTAGATCCCTGAGGTTGGTTACCCTTGTCATAGATGATGAAGCATGTCTCTGAGAAATGTGGGCTTCTGATTCTTAGGACATCAACATTTTGCACAGATCAAAGTAATAAATGGAAATCACGGTCTTCTACTGGTGAGATTTCAGACTTAAGTTACCAAGAGTGTGTGCTAGTGGGCATTGGGGCAGGCAAAAGAGATAAAAGGAGAAAACCTTTCCCAATATAGAGGCTTCCCAAAATAATCCAAAGTCACCCACTCACTTTATCCCTGCATTCCATCATTCTTACATTTGTACATTCAGTCACTAAATGCTTTATTTTTCAAATATTTACCTGTGCTAGTCATTTTTCTAAGCGTTGGGTGAGCGGTGATAAAATTTAAAGAAGAAGCAATCTATTAACTCAAGAAGTTGACAGTCTGATAAGAAAATCAAGACACTGGCACAGGCTATAAAGTATAAAATTGTAAGTCATGAGAAAGACCCTGATAAAGGATTGTGGGAGGTTAAAGGGGGAAAAGAGAAAATGTCCACTGGAAGACTCCAGGGAGAGTTTCATGAAGGCTGTGGGATTTAGGCTGGGTCCTAAGTAAGGAGAGAAAGGAGTTGCTTAGTCACTAAATCACGTCCGACTCTTCGTGATCTTACGGCCTGTGGCCAGCCAGGCTCCACTGTCCATGGGATTTCCCAGGCAAGAATACTGGGGTGGGTTGCCATTTCCTTCTCTGGGGGATATCCCCGACCCAGGGATTGAACCACATCTCCTGCTTGGTAGGTGGATTCTTTATCACCGAGCCACCTGGGAAAACATAGAGAAAGGAGAGACAGTGGATCTTCTCTGAGGAAGGCGTGGATATAGGGCAGTATGAGGCAGGCTCGAGGACTGGGAAATCCTTCACGTGCCTGAAACCCACAGTCCCTGGGGAAGAATAAATGTAGACAAAGTGAAAGACTGGCTGAGGCCGCATCTTGAAGGTCTTTATGTGCCTGGCAAAGGCCTACTCAGTATGTTGAAGGATTTCTAAGCAGGCAAACAGAACCCAAGGAAGATTTATCTAAAACCTTGTGTATATTGATAGGGTGTGGGATGTGGGGTGTCTGAAAGGATGCAGGTAAGAGATAATAAAAATGTCAGCTGGAGTATTTGGAAGGGAAAACAGGATATACAGGGCAGATTTACAACAGCTGGATCGATAAGGTTTCCGAGTTGATGTGTTGTTATAAAAGGGATGAGATGGGCTTTAGGATGAGCTTCATCTTTTTCTCACTCTTGGAACCTCCTGGAGTAAGTCACAACTTCTCAGGCTTCCTCTTCTTCCTCCCCAGCATGTACCTGAACACGTGTTAATAAAGGCAACACGGGAAGGCGGGCTCACCTAATTCCTTCCCGGCTGTGAAGAAGCTCAGATGAGGTCATATGTGTGGAAACATTTCAGTAAAGTTTGTAAAACCCTCTGAAGTTCATGAGGGCTATTTCAGTTACTACCTGGATGTGTGGGACAACGAGAAGGGAAGGGTCTCAGATGAACTTTGGATTTCTGAACAGGAATGCCTCTGCAGGTGGAAAATAAAGGGAAAGTGGGTGGGAAAGGAGGTCACCACTCTAGCTCAACACAGACTCCAGGAGGATCAAAGATGTGACAGGAAACTGGAAACCCCTGAGGACATTTTATAATGTAGTGGCTGAGAAATTCGAAGAACTCCAGTGAAGCTAGAAACCAAACAGGAAAATATCACTACAATTGGCTGCCTTAGGAGTTACAACTTCTATATGACAAAACGTAATAAGAAGAATGGAAGAAAAATAGCAAACAAGGAAACTGGTAACTGACACTAATTTGATTTTTAAATACATAAAGAGCATTACAGAATAATTAAGAATGTAAATGAGTAGCCATTAGAAAAATAGGTGAAGAATGTAATTTTTTAAAAAGAAATACAAATTAATATAAACTTTATATAAAAGAAGTGAAGTGAAGTGAAGTGAAGTGAAGTGGCTCAGTTGTGTCTGACTCTTTGCGACCCCATGGACGGTAGCCTATCAGGCTTCTCCGTCCATGGGATTTTCCAGGCAAGAGTGTTGGAGTGGACTGCCATTTCCTTCTCCATATATAAAAGAAAACTATTCCTAATTAAAGATACTCAAATAAAATAAGGTATTTTTTTCACCTACTGCTAGATGGGTGATTCAGTTAAAAAGATTGAAAATATCCTTTTAAGAAGAGTTGGAAAATTATTGCTCTCATAGACCACTGGAGTGGGAATTAAATATAAATAGTGACATATTTTCTGACGTTTGATTTGCTACGTAAAAGTGACATATCCTTTGACCTACCAACCCACTTCTAGAAATTTACACTAAGATAGATATGCAGATGTAAAAATCTAAGTGAATAAAGAAGTTTACTTAATTATTGTTTAAATCAGCAAAAAATAAAAGCAGTGAAATATATAATAGATTAGGTAAATTGTGATATACCTAAAATTTTTTGTTACTAAAATTGATAACATAGACCCTTATTTATTGAAATGTAAAGTTAGAATATTATTGAAAGAAGTGTGGTACTCTCCCATTTATTCAAAATATTACATATATATGTGTATATATATATATATATACACTTATTTATACAAGATATGTCTAGAGAGATATTCATTAGAAGGTTAGCAGTGTTTTTATCTGGATCATAAGATTTCCCATGCATTGTTCTGTATTCCTTCAGTTTTTAAACTTTTGAAAACATTTTTGCCAAAACAATCACATTCCCAAGAGAAATATATAAAATAAATTGAGAGAAGTAAGCAAAGAGGGAGAGAGAAGAGAAAAATGAGCGTAAGAGAGAGTTGCATTCAAATGAAGCTGTGGAATTTTATTTCATAGAAGGGACTGAGTGATGACACAGAAGGGTCAAGTCACTGGGGGGAGAAAAAAGCTTCTTACAATTTTCAAGACAAGAGGTCACACCACACAGTGCAGGGAAGCATGAGGAAGCATTAGGCTTGGTCCAGAGGCAGTGGGGAGAAAGCATAGCCTAGAGCATTTATTGGGTTTTCTGTGGCTAGAGCAGGCCAGGGGAAACAGTTTAGGATTCACTGTAGGGATAATGTTGGTGAGCTGTGGGATACAGCAGTGGTTATCTGGTGCCTGGCCCTGTGTTGATTTAGGGCAGAGGGAATATTTGCTTGGTGTGTGAAAGTGAAATGAAGGAGGTGGCTGGGTGTATGGGCATGGAATTGGTTGGTTTGCATGTGAAAAATGTGTTTGCAGGCAAGTTGCCTATTATCTCTAGGAATTAGCCAACTCTGGGAGGGGCTGTCAAAACATCATAAAATTTAAAACCATGATTAATACAAGAGGGAGATAATGGAATAAAGCAGAGAGAATAGTCGTTGGGGCAAGGCCCTTTGAAGGTGGAGTTGATGGTCTGAGGATTACTGGAGGGTCTTGCTATGCCCTGAAGGAGGAGCAGTGCTTCCTTTAAAGGTGAATTGATGCTTGAGAAGCCACACAAATGTCTGCTATATATAGAAAGAATCAAAAGAAACTCAACCTTGATGGCTTCAGTCTTGGTGAAAAAGTGGTCTAAATTACTCCTTGAAATTTACCGGGATAAGAGTTTGGTAAAGAATTTTAAAAGAATTGGAGCAATTTTAAATAACTCTTGGAGAAAATTCTGTATGTGACTTTCTATGTTTGAGTAAAACAATAGCCACTGAGGTCCTTCTCTGGTTATCATCGTCAGGCACAGAAGGAAGCATAAGCTTGACTTAGGATGTTTGCTGATGGAATAGAGTTTTTCAGCCTAATTCTTAAAGTTCAAATCCTTGAACCAATCCATTTCTGTACCAGGAAATGGCTTCCTTGGGAGACCAGCAGATGATACAAGAACCTATGTTGACTGCAACAGGGACTACTCTGCACCATGGTGGTTGACTCTTGAATCAGGTGAGAAGAATTCTGGGACACTCCTTCCATTCTCTTCCTTGCTAACAGGAAGACTCACCCTTCTATGCACCAAGCCCTCCTTCTATGCACGTGCATCAGAAAATGATTAATAACTGGAGCTTCCCTGGTGGCTCAGATGGTGAAGGATCTGCCTGCAATACAAGAGACCCAGGTTCCATCCCTGAGTCAAGAAGATCCCCTGGAGAAGGGAAAGGCTGCCCACTCCAGTATTCTCGCTTGGCTGGAAGACTCATTCCTGTACACACGGACCCCTCTTCCTATGAATGATTAGAAACTACTGCCCTCCCAATCCCTGACATGGCATAAGAGATGAAAAAACCCAGAAGATGCTGTCCTATGTCTTTCCCCAAGATTTCATATCTTGAATATTTTCACAGCTCTCTCTGTTTGAATCTTTCTCCTTAATGAAATTAAGAGCAACCTGGGAAATACATTTGCTAGTGAGTGATGTCATGCTTTATTTTAACAGAGCTTTACGATGTGCAGTGCAGTATACAGGGTGACCTGATTATCACCGCTTTCTCTCTATGCGTGGTTGAGTAACTGGTTGAGTAAGTGCTTGAGTGAGGGCAGATGAAGGAGAGAAACACGAAACAGCTCCCAGATGTCAGCTGATTCCACATGACAGAGCCTGGCTGTGTGAGGCGATAAGTGTGTTCTGTGGACATCAGGCTGAGCTGTGCCAATATGAACATGTTTGGAAAAACAACAAGCCAGCGTGGTCATTTCTCTGGGCCTCGTCTTCCTTTCTTCCAACCAAGCTGCATTCTTTACTCCTGGTCTGGAGGCTATTTACAGTACATCCCAGGGAGCCAGCCCATGGCGCTGACTCGACTTTCCTTTGGAAATATTAGAATTTGTCTCCTGAGGGAGTCAGAAGGATTGTTTGTTAGTTTAAAAATAAGTCATACGTTTGATTGTGATTGTGCAAGATTCTCTCCTCCTCTATGAAGTGGCCATTTTCAGGGCTGGTGGAAAGGAAGATGTCCACAGGGAGACTGAAGGCAGGACTGCTATCTAAGGGGTATGCTGTCTCTTATCTAGAGATAAAAGAGCCAAGAAGAGAAGTAATAACACTGCAGGGGCTGCCTGCAGTGGAACTGATGCTTTTTACCAGGAAATGGAGTCAAAAGGGAACAGAATTACACATTAGTGGAAGAGGATTAATACCCAGGCCAACTTTTCCCATCGATTCTCTAGTGGATTCTTTGAAATAAAAAGGGCAGGGAAAAAAAAGAAAAGGAATTGTACAATAGCTGCCACATCGAAAACAGAGATTTCAAAAGTCCTGGCCTACTTTAATAACCTTCCCATTTTTCATCAAGTCGTCTAGGCTCCAACCTGGACCTTCACTTTATATGAAAAACAGTTCTTATCTGAATCACACAGAAGACTCTTCCTCTTTTCTCCAACCACACATTTTAGATGGATAATCTTGTTCATTCTCATAGCCCACCACACGCAGGAGGATATAAACATGGTGCATAGCCTATAAACTCAGTC
Organism: Nanger dama; assembly: GCA_917880005.1. Lineage (NCBI taxonomy): Eukaryota > Metazoa > Chordata > Mammalia > Artiodactyla > Bovidae > Nanger > Nanger dama. Next base: position 26,726,300 of record CAKJTW010000018.1, read on the forward strand.
TTTCTTCTGAGTTCTTATCCTTTCTGCAGAGTTGCACCTTGTCTCAGGTCAGGTCAGTTCAGTTCAGTCGCTCAGTCGTGTCCTACTCTTTGCGACCCCATGAATTGCAGCACGCCAGGCCTCCCTGTCCATCACCAACTCCCGGAGTTCACTCAGACTCACCTCCATCGAGTCTGTGATGCCATCCAGCCATCTCATCCTCTGTCGTCCCCTTCTCCTCCTTCCCCCAATTCTTCCCAGCATCAGAGTCTTTTCCAATGAGTCAACTCTTCATACGAGGTGGCCAAAGTACTGGAGTTTCAGCTTCAGCTTCATTCCGTCCAAAGAAATCAAAGGGCTGATCTCCTTCAGAACCTTGTCTCAGAGATGCCTAAAGCACAGTGTTTCCAAAAGCAAAACCACTTTGTTCTATCAAAACCAGTATCTCCTCATTCAATTCAATTCATTTCAGTCACTCAGTCGTGTTCGACTCTTTGTGACCCCATGAATCGCAGCATGCCAGGCCTCCCTGTGCATCACCATCTCTCAGAGTTCACTCAGATCCACGTCCATCGAGTCCGTGATGCCATCCAGCCATCTCATCCTCGGTCGTTCTCTTCTCCTCCTGCCTCCAATCCCTCCTAGCATCAGAATCTTTTCCAATGAGTCAACTCTTCACATGAGGTGGCCAAAGTACTGAAGTTTCAGCTTTAGCATCATTCCTTCCGAAGAAATCCCAGGGTTGATCTCCTTCAGAATGGACTGGTTGGATCTCCTTGCAGTCCAAGGGACTCTCAAGAGTCTTCTCCAACACCACAGTTCAAAACTATCAATTCTTCGGCACTCAGCCTTCTTCACAGTCCAACTCTCACATCCATACATGACCACAGGAAAAACCATAGCCTTGACTAGACGGACCTTAGTCGGCAAAGTAATGTCTCTGCTTTTGAATATACTATCTAGGCTGGTCATAACTTTTCTTCCAAGAAGTAAACATCTTTTAATTTCATGGCTGCAATTATCATCTGCAGTGATTTTGGAGCCCCCAAAATAAAGTCTGACACTGTTTCCACTGTTTCCCCATCTATTTCCCATGAAGTGATGGGACCAGATGTCATGATCTTCGTTTCCTGAATGTTGAGCTTTAAGCCAACTTTTTCACTCTCCTCTTTCGCCTTCATCAAGAGGCTTTTTAGCTCCTCTTCACTTTCTGCCATAAGGGTGGTTTCATCTGCATATCTGAGGTGATTGATATTTCTCCCAGCAATCTTGATTCCAGCTTGTGTTTCTTCCAGCCCAGTGTTTCTCGTGATGTACTCTGTATAGAAGTTAAATAAGCAGGGTGACAATATACAGCCTTGAGGTACTCCTTTTCCTATTTGGAACCAGTCTGTTGTTCCATGTCCAGTTCTAACTGTTGCTTCCTGACCTACATACAGGTTTCTCAAGAGGCAGATCAGATGGTCTGGTATTCCCATCTCTTTCAGAATTTTCCACAGTTTATTGTGATCCACACAGTCAAAGTTTCTGGCATAGTCAATAAAGCAGAAATAGATGTTTTTCTGGAACTCTCTTGCTTTTTCCATGATCCAGCGGATGTTAGCAATTTGATCTCTGGTTCCTCTGCCTTTTCTAAAGCCAGCTTGAACATCATGGAGTTCACAGTTCACGTATTGCTGAAGCCTGGCTTGGAGAATCATGAACATTACTATACTAGCATGTGAGATGAGTGCAACTGTGCAGTAGTTTGAGCATTCTTTGGCATTGCCTTTCTTTGGGATTGGAATGAAAACTGACCTTTTCCAGTCCTGTGGCCACTGCTGAGTTTCCCATATTTGCTGGCATATTGAGCACAGCACTTTCACAGAGTCATCTTTCAGGATTTGAAAGAGCTCCACTGGAATTCCATCACCTCCACTAGCTTTGTTCGTAGTGATGCTTTAACGCCCACTTGATTTCACATTCCAAGATATCTGGCTCTAGATGAGTGATCACATCATCATGATTATCTGGGTCATGAATATCTTTTTGTACAGTTCTTCCGTGTATTCTTGCCACCTCTTCTTGATATCTTCTGCTTCTGTTAGGTCCAGACCATTTCTGTTCTTTATAGACCCCATCTTTGCAGGAAATGTTCCCTTGATATCTCTTATTTTCTTGAAGAGATCTCTAGTCTTTCCCATTCTGTTCTTTTCCTCTATTTCTTTGCATTGATCGCTGAAGAAGGCTTTCTTATCTCTTCTTGCTATTCTTTGGAACTCTGAATTCAGATGCTTATATCTTTCTTTTTCTCCTTTGCTTTTCACCTCTCTTCTTTTCACAGCTATTTGTAAGGCCTCCCCAGACAGCCATTTTGCTTTTTTGCATTTCTTTTCCATCTCCTCATTACTGATGTGTTAGTCAATGGTCATAATACCCAGTATTTTGAACTAAAAGGAAAAACAAAACAAAAAGCCTGCAGAACTATCAGAGTGCCTGTCCTGAAGTCTTGGCTATATCAGGTTTCTTTGAGAAAGGATAAGATACAAATCTCAGTCTGGACTTAACAAAGTCACAGATCTATCCGTGTCGTCTTTAATATCTTGTGTGCACACTAAAGGCAATCAGTGCCTTCGGCTGCTGCCTCCTACTTGGAACTCCATCCTTCATTCCTGTAACCACCTATTCTTTATTCATTCTTTTTGTCAGTTTCTTGCTTTGGCTCTTCCTCCTCCTTCTTCCCTATAGCAGTGTTATTTCTTAATAAAGATATTATGTAATCTACCCTATTCTTTCCATTAGAGTCCTAAGTATCATCCTGATAACTTCTTACTCAGTAGATCAGGGATTTGTAATTTCCTAGAAGCTCTCCAAGTAGTCTAGCACCATTTTGTCTGTAATCTGTGGATAAACAAATGCAAGGTGGCACTGTCTTTACAAACAGGATGTGCACTAACACGTGTCTGTAACCTGTATTTCTCCCAGCAGGACCAAGGGGAAAGCCTGGCTAGATGTTTGCCAGCCCTACCTCCTCTGCTGTTTCACAGCTTAGTGCAGCCACACATCTGAGCTCTAGCCATCAGGTGGGAGGCCCATACAAACCTTCCATTGGTGCTTCTCCATGCTCTTTTCCTCTTCCAGTTGGCTGAGTCAGTATCATGGAAAATTGTCAAGTCATGTGCTAAAATGGCAGAGGCTCCATCATCCTACATCATTAACATACTGCACAAGCAAGGGATTCTATGCTGACTTTTTACTCTTTCCAGAACTGCCTCATCCAAGAAACAAACTATATTGTTCCAAGCCATTGAAATCTGGGGGCTATTTGTTATAGCAGCTGACTTTTCACTAACATAGTCAGGTGAAAGGTGATGGTAAATCAGCCATTTCCATGGTATATCTCAAGCATATCTGACTAGTCTGTCTTCTGGCTTCCTAGTCACTGTAATATTGCTTAGTCCAGGCATTACTAAACTTTTCTTATGCCACAGATAGCTTTGGCAGCCTGTTGAATCCTATGAATAACTTTTAGAAGAAAAAAATTAAATGTTTTTAAAAAGCCATATATAAAAGCAAAAGACCACAAAATAAACTAACTTACTTTAAATAGCTACACTAATCATTAAAAATTAAAATATATGGTATTGGCATTAACGTATTTAATAGCAAAACAATACATTTAGAACATAGCAAGTTAGAAGTGAATTTTATTTTTATAAGCTTATTAGTATGAAGTTCAATTCAAGGCCACTGTCTCTTTCCTCGAATAAAGACACTGAACTATGGGGTGGTTTTGTCAAGGCAACACATGTGTCATGTTGGATGTTTAGTCAATGTTGATTTTTTGTTTCGATGGTTACAAGTATAGAGATCCCAATTCACAAAGATATATTGAGGTATTTAGAGTAAAGGCTGCCATCGATGGTATTACAAGGCCAGGATAGTCTATCAAGGAATACCAGAAACCTCCATGGATTTTTGAGTTACACTCCAATGTTTCACGATTTTAGTTTTGTGATCAATGAGCTCATATTTGGCTAAGATACCATCTTTGATACCATTTATATCAGAAACCATTCAGTAACACATCATGAAAAAGACTCATCCCTTTCCACATATTGATCAACAAATCATTGTAGAGACAGAATGTATTGCAGATGTCTGGGTAACCAGTAGTTGGTGGCTGATGACGCCTGGCTGTGGGTTGCGTGAGAGTCATCTGGCAACATTACACGGGAAGAATGTGATCATGTGTGATCTACATTTAGGACAATAACAGCCATTAAGTTTAAAAGAATTCTGAAATGTCTGTAATAACTGTCATGCAATTGGGCAGTATCCTATTTCTATTGGTGAAAAGTCACAAGTATTGCTAATACTCCTGTGGTTTACTGTCTACATTAATAATGCAAAGATGTGCTACAATTCAGTTAAAGTTATTGGGAATAAAAAGTGAGACTTTTTCTCAATCAAGTTCTAGATCCAAGGAAACCTTGGGGAGAACCGTGGATTCAGGTAGAAACCTCTGTTCCAGACCTTTAAGCCACTCTTGTGTTAGGGTAGAATGCTCCCTTCTTGTCAAAAGTGTAAACTGCACATGCATACATGGCCTTTCTGCAACCAAGTTTATGTCCAAAGTGAGGAAATAGCCCTCCTGCCTTTCTTTTAGCTCAAGTGGCTTCTTACTTTTTCCCTGCCCTTGCTACTGCTGCTGCTAAGTCGCTTCAGTCGTGTCCAAATCTGTGTGATCCCATAGATGGCAGCCCACCAGGCTCCCCCATCCCTGGGATTTTCCAGGCAAGAACACTGGAGTGGGTTGCCATTCCTTCCCCCAATGCATGAAAGTGAAAATGAAGTTGCTCCGTCGTGTCTGACTCTTAGCAACGCCATGGACTCCACCAGGCTCCTCTGTCCGTGGGATTTTCCAGGCAAGAGTGCTCTAGTGGGGTGCCATTGCCTTCTCTGTCCTTGCCCTTTATTCTGTGGCAAAACCCACACCAGAGGGACACTGCTTGCTTTAGGCCAGACCGCACACACTCTAGTTTAGCCAAACATGTCTTTTCAGTGGTGAGTCTGGGAAACCTTCTTCAAGCATCTTTCTATTCCATTTCTTCCCTGAAACAGTCTTGTTTTCTCATACTTTTATGAGCACCATATAAAACATATGTTACTATATAAAAGTGAAATGGAATTAACCTTTATGGATACAAAAAATACAAATAAGCACATGTGTTTCCCATGTTTATCCTTCCTTAGGATAATTGCCCTAAGCATGAGTGAGTGTACATGCACACACACAGAGTAATTTGGTATTGTCAGCAAGTCAGATTGCTCATGGAAAATATCCACTAGATTATGAGCTTCAAGAGGAATGGAACTCAGTATTAAATATCCGTGAACCTCTGGTTCCTGTCTCAGTATGACACTGAGCATGGCCTCAGCAAATGTTCGTCAAAGAGAACTAAAGCCTGCTAGTTTAGAAATTATTTCAAAATATCTTGGATAGTTCACACACACACACACACACACACACACACACACACACACACACATATATATATGAAATAATTGACAAAAGTTTTTAAACAGAAGTAGAATTAGTTGATTGTAACATAGCTGTTCAATAATACTGTATCCTTGGGAAAGTTACTTGAACTCTCTGTGGTTCACTTAAGTCACTGGTAAAATAAGGATAATATCTTCTCCTTAGAATTATGACTAGCTCATAACAAAGACGTAAAGAATAATGCTTGGCACAGAGTATGCACTCTGTAAACATCAGCTATATGATTATTACTAGAAATTTCAGTACCCCTAGTAGTAATTTTGTCATTATCAGAAGTCCCAAAGAGTGTTGAAATGATCAGAAATTAATATTCTGCAATAAGTTCTAGATATTATTGCTTATTAAGATCATGTGTTTGTTTTTTTATTAAAGTATAATTGCTATATATCATATTAGTTTCAGGTATACATCACAGTTACTTGATATTTACACTCATTTTAAAGTGGTCACTGTGATAAGTCTAGATACAATCTCTCACCACACAAAATTATTATATTATTGACTGTATTCCCTATACTGCACATTTTATCCCCATGACATTTATGTTTTACCTGGAAGTTTGTAGCTATTCACCTTTTTTACCTACTTTGACTCTCTTCTAGGCTCACTGAGGTTATCAAAACTGACAAAATTTATTTTATGGATGAATAATAGTCTCTAGAGGGAAATAAGTCAGATTAAACAATTACTGTGTGATTTTACTTATATGTAGAATCTAAAAAAAAACCAAAACAAATAAACAAAAAAACAGTGAGATAGACACAAAGAAGAAACTAGTTGTGACCAGAGGGGAGGGGGTTGGATAAGAAAATATAGTGTGTGTGTATATATATATATATATATGGACCACACATATATATACCTGAAAGTAATATGATGTATATAAATTATACTTTAATGAAAAACAAACACAAGGTCTTAATAATAATAAGATCTAGAACATATTGTAGAACATTAATTTCTGAGCATTTTAACACTCCTTGGCACGTATAGTGACAAAATTACTACTATGAATACTGAAATTTCTAGTAATAGCCGTATAGCTGATATTTACAGCATAAATACTATGTGCCAAGCATTATTCTCTAAACTTGGTATGAGCTAATCGTCATAGTTCTAAAGAGAAGATATTATTATCCTTATTTTACCAATAACTTAAGTGAACTATAGAGAGTTTAAGTACTTTTCCCAAGGTTACAGTAGTACCAAAAGGCTATGTTGCATTCAAAAAATTCTCTTCAGTTTAAAAACTTGTGCCAATTATTTCAGATATATAACTATCTAAGATATTTTGAAATAATCTCTAAACTAGTAGCTTAAATTCTCTTTGACAAACATTTGCTGAGGCCATGCTCTATGTCATTCCCTGAGACAGGAACCAGAGGTTCATGGATGTTAAGACTGCGTTCCATTCCTCCTGAAGCTCATAATCTAGTGGATATTTTCCATGAGGAGTCTGACTTGCTGTTGATACCAAATTACACTTTATGTATGTGTGTGTACACTAACTAATGTTTAGGTCAATTATCCTAAGAAGAGTAAACATAGAAAGCACATGAACTTATTTGCATTTTTTGTATCTATATAGTAACCCATGCTTTATTTGGTACTCATGAAAATATGAGAAAAGAAGACTGCTCTTTTATTGGTGGGAACATAAATTGACACAACAACTATGGAAAACAATATGCAGATTCTCCAAAAGAATGAAAATAGGACTACCATGTGATACAGCAATTTCACTTCTGGGTATTCAGCTAAAGAAAACAAAAACACTAACTCTTGTGTCTGCTTTGAACATTGCTCTGTCCTTCAGCTTCATTGCCAGTCAGTCAACCAACCAGCACTCTGCGTTACTTCTTACCCTGAAACTTCCCCTCTATATTTCATTCTATAACTGACTCTGAACTTGGAATCAAGATAATTCAAGACTGCTTGTATGAAATAGTATTAAACAGATGGGTCCATGATCCCATAGGAGTCTTTCATGGTGGCTTAGACAGTAAAACAGCCTGTAATTCCAGAGACCTGGGTTCAGTTCCTGGGTTTGGAAGATCCTCTGGGGAAGGAAATGGCAGCCCATTCCAGAATTCTTACCTAGAGAACTTCTGGCTACAGTCTGTGGCGTTGCAACGAGTTGGACATGATTGAGTGATAGACACATACACACACAGACAAGCACATACATGTGTCCCATAAATGCATCCATTTTCTTGATTGACTTATGATAACTATAGCTAAATTTTTGGAAGGATTCATTTTCTGGATAAATGGATATGTCCACTTAATAAGTAAAGGATAGCTGTGTGTTTGCATGTAGACTAGCATCACTTTCTTTTATTTCCTTTATCATGATGACTTTTTACATCCTCAACTCTGGTCATAAGGCAACAAATTCTCTCAAAACGCCACAAGCTCATGGTTGGAAAATGGCAAACTGCTTGATTTTAGGGTCAGTGACTACTTCAGTATTCTATGATTTATGTACTTGACCAATTCCAGGCCTCAGGTATATTTAGAGGTGAGAGGAATTGGCTAGACACCACAAAGCCATTTCTTTTCATGCTTTGGATTCCAACAAATAAAACAAAGGATGATATTTTTTCCTGTCAACACATGCACTTGCTTAATGTGATTTCCACCCCTGCTGATGGGCAGGGCAGGACCATGGCTCTGCCACACCGGTGGACATGAATTCAGCTCCCACTTCAGTGGAGGAACAAATTCCAGAACATTCATCTCTGCAGGTGGTTGTGTCATTCTTGATGTATTTCCTGCTGTCTAACCAGTTGGTATTATAAAGTTTATAAATCTAATGCTATGGTGGAGACAAGTTGGATGGAAGATTTTGTGCTTAGAAAGAATATGCCTATGGGGCTTTAAGCAGAACAGTATTAAGTTGTTTGTGTCACTGTTTTATGGTTCTGGACAGTCTGTTCTAGCTGGACAAAATGTCAAGATTTATGGTAACATCAGGGTAAAGAATGGTGCGTTTTAACATGCTCATATGTCACTTTCCAGCTGAGGGAGACTTAGCATGATTCCTATTGCTTTGGCTGAACCAGTTTCCTTCTGGCTTCTTTAAAAAAATAAAATAAAATTGGCCACTCCATGCCAATGCAGGAGACATAAACAGATGTGGGTTTGATCCCTGGGTCAGGAAGATCTGCTGGAGGAGGGCATGACAGCCCATTCCAACATTTTTGCCTGGAGAATTCCATTGACAGAAGAGCCTGGTGGGCTACAGTCCATAGGGTTTCACAGTGTCAGACACGACTGCATGACTAAGTACAGGTGGCATGTAGGATCTTAGTTTCCCAGTCAGAGATTGAACCCATACCCCTTTCAGTGGAAGACTAGAGTATTAAAGACTGGACAACCAAAGAAACTCAGAGTATTAAAGACTGGACCCCTACTAGCTTCTTGAGTGGGTTTGAGTCTTGGGAAGAAGAGTCTTCCCAGGATAGTACTTGGCTGTCTTAAGGCAAATCAATAGTATGGCCAGATAAGCAGACACCATGGCAACAAGAGCATCTTCTTTGAAGAAGGGTGATACAATGAGAAGTTTAAGAGAAATGGAAGAAAGAATGTTGACCTCCGGTCTCATCACTGTGCAAACCATGTCATCCACCTTGAGCAGGGGCCAGGACTTCTCTGGGATCATCGTGGCTACCATGGAAGCGCACACTCAGATTCCCTCAAAAGGAAGCTTCGAATGGGGACCGCACACTCAGATGCACACTCAGGTTCCACCACAGCCTTCTTGCCAATGCCACACTCTTCCAGGGATACTCACAGAAAACATCTAAACATATTAGGGTCTTCCTGCCCAACACAGGACTCCTCTCCTGTGAGCAGAAGGTGCCCAGGGGCTCCCCCTCGCTGGCCAGCACACCCAGCTGCACTGGAGTCCGAAGTTCTTCCTACTCAACCCTCCATCGTCTCTCTCTCTTCTTTCAAAAGTATCAGAACAGCATTGCACTCTGCAGAAGCCCCTGTCTGCTGCTGTTCCTTCTCCCCTTTTTTTTTCCACTGGACTTTTCTCCCAGATACCTCTTGTGTACCAATTCCTGTCTTGGCTCTTGATTCTCAGAGGACCTGAATTAACACAGTCAGGGTGTGGACTCATGTTATTTTGGCTTACACTGTACATTTCCCTCTTCTTCCTACATTTCTTCTAGAAATGCAGTCCCCACAGAAACCCAACCACCTTATTGTAGAACTGTTCTTCTTCAACCCCAAACATGGGGTGTGGTGGACTGTCAAGGAGGCAGCCTGCCTCCTTGTTTTGCTGCTATGGGTGGCCACATAAGTTATGTGTTCATCTTCGTGGTCACAGTGATTCAGATGGGCTGGTGGCCAAATCTGTCCAGTCAGAGTCCTCCCCTGGGATATGTCACCCTGAGACAATTCCTCTCCTTCCTATTAGAGATGAGTTACGGGCATGAACCTAATGTCTGATAACCATGCACATTTCCAAAGGAAAGAGAAGTAAGTCAATGTTCAGAAAGAAGCAGAAGGAGGAGTCTCGGGGTACAGGGTTCCCAGGCAGGGGACTCTCAGAACTGTCCTCTTCCTGCCACTTTCCCTTTGAGTCTGAAATCTACTCCAGAAATCTTCTACTCCATTCCCTGTCTTTTTTGCCCCACAACTTCAGTTAATTAAATTACAACTGAAAATTAAGTTGACATTGAATTGGGTTCTGTCATTGATACTTGAAATCATTTTCATTAATAGATTCAGTTTCTAATAAGTGGATTCAATAAGCCTGTTCTATAAACTGTGACTGCTCCTGCTTTGGAAATGGAATGAAATCTGGATTAGTAGGAAATTCAGCCAAGTGCCCATCATAGAACAGGCATCCATCAGTACTTTTTGAATGAAGCTGCCAAAAAGTAAGAAAAGAGTTTAGGCTCTCAAGTCCTAATAGTGCCTTGCACATCGTTGGCTCTCAGTTACTATTCTGTGAAAATAAGCTAAGAATATGAAAGGACTTGCTCATTGCATGTTTGTTTCACCAGATTTTCTGTGCATCTGAATGACAAGTCAGGGGACCTGGGAGTGCCATCCTTTCTGAGACTGGGATCCATCTTCTCTTTCCAAGTCAGAACTCACCAGCTGGACAGGAGTGGCAGAGGGAAGAATAGTGGGGAAAGGGACTTAGAGATATTTAGAGGGAGTGACAAGAGGCAAAGAGCAATAATCCTATGGATGGTAGAGAGCAGGGCATCTGAGACAGCTGGTGACCCATGGCCTTTTCCTTTGTTTCAGTGAAAGGAGCCTATCTCCAGGGCCAGACTGAGGTTCTTCCCATAGACCAACAATTTGGCTTCCCATTAAGCCAATATTCTTTAAATATTTGTTCAACACTTACTTAGTGAAGGTGAACTGGAGTCAGCAAGGAATTCTGCTGCTGGTGATCATTTCCAAGACACTGCCTGGTTCCAAATAAAATCTATCTACAACATGATCAGTATATCAGAGGTCCCATGGGGAGGGTAAACTGGCACCATGTTTGTAACTTTGTTGGTATTAGTATGTCTTCTCGGTGGGAAATATGATACAATCTGTGGGTTAATTAGGTTCTGCTCATCCCAAGGAGTAATAATTGGACAGGAGGCCCGGAGGACACATTTCCCAGACTGGCACTAGAAGATAGCCCAGGGCAGAGGAACTGGTGGGCTGGTGAGAGTGTGGTCAGTAGAGCCAGTTTCTTGATGTGTATGGTATATCTTGGGCCTCCCTGTTGGCTCAGACAGGAAAGAATTTTCCAGAAATGCAGGAGACATGGGTTTGATTCCTGAGTTGGGAAGATCCCCTGGAGAAGGGAACAGCAACCCACTCTAGTATTCTTGCCTGGAGAATTTCATGGACAGAGGAGCCTGGTATACTGCAGTCCACGGGGTCACAAAGAGTCAGACACGACTGAGCGATTAACACTTTCACTTCATGATATATCTTTTGTATCTGTATCTATCACATGTCATTCGGTCTCTTTACATAAGAAGATCCACAGACAACTCTTTACTTCTGATTGGAGAGTAAATGAATACCACGTAAAACTTAGCCCTGAACCTATAAGTAGTCTAAGTATTTTTTTAGGATTATGGAAGCAAGTCATTAAAGTATCATGTGGTCAAATTACTGTAGTAAATAATCACGTTCAGGGTGAGCTGGGAAGGTGTGTGAGCAGTTAGGACAAAGCCAGGCACACATGACTCGGCAGAGATTTCCTCCTGGGTGCCCAATAGGGTGGGGCAGGGACTCCTCAGAGGCAGCAGGAATGTCCTCTGGGTGAGGAGCCAGGGTAGAGTGGCAGCTCCTGAGCCGGCATCTCAGACATCTCAGAACCTACAGGCTCACTTACCTCAAGAGCATATTTTTGCATCAATTGTCAGTGAGTGGAAACTTAGCACCTTGCTCAGGGAAGTGACCTTGTTTTGTCAGGGTGTCATAAGAGGGCTGTCAAAGGGAGGGGCCTTTTGAGAACATTCGTCTCCACTGCCTTCCCACCTTGTCCCGGAGTCAAACGCTCCATGGCCATCTTTGTCGCTGTTGCTTTTGACTTGCCTGGAGTTGCCGGTCTCTGATCTGAGACCTTCCCTTTCCTGAGCCAACACCCGCCTGTTATTCCCACTTTCATCTTGAAAGTGATGGAGCCAAATGCTCTGCCTTTGAGACTGTCATGCCTCATAACCACTCCTGTCTTACCTCTCATGACTTGTCATCTAATCCACCCAAGAGCCTTAGATAACCTCAAGCCTTTTGTCTCCAATGGAAACAAAAAACAAAAACACGACACCCTTGTTTTATTAATTGAGCTCAGATAGCAGCACCTGGAACACAAAAAAAGGTACAAACAGAGTCCGGGGCTCCTTCTCCAAAGGAGCATACATTCTAGCAGGATGGAACAGAAATATGGAAAACTGGTGAAAGGTAGACGAATGCCGGAAAAGGGTCAGAGAATTCTGACTAAGGAGATCAAAGAAACTGACATGGAAGAAGTGTCATGGTGCTGAGCAATGAATGACAAGGGACGTTTCTATACACAGAGTATAGAGGGGAATGCAATCCTGCCCAGTGACCAGCAAGTTGCTTAAGAAGTGGAGGTGTAGCCTTGGGCAGAGCAGAGCTAAAATCAACAGACTGCCCTTACAGAAATAGGAATTATTCTAGCAGTCATCTCACTTACTGCTACATTGTTTTACAATGGCCCCTGGAAGTTGCATGTCTTGTTTATAAATTTTAAGCTGGTTCCCTTCTCTACTACCTAGAGCAGAGGCAGGATCCCAGCAGGGGGTCATTGAAGGTCCAATCTGCGAGTGGGTGTTCAATCTGCAGAAAAAGAAACATCAGTGGCTTCATCCCACAAACATGTAACCATTCTAAGCCATTTGTTTTCTTCAGGTGAGGTCCCAGTCTCAGATAGGATGGGCCACTACATGGTACAAAACTTTGGGGAACAGCCTCACAACTCCCTGTCTATCAGTTCATTGGCTTCGACGGAATGAGCCTCCACTTTTCCATTTACTTTTAGGTTGTGGATGTGGAACTGAGTTTGGTTGATGAGGTCACCACATTGTCATACAAGTTTTTGCCAGTTGACTGACTGCTGACTCAAGCAATCCAGATCTTTGCTAATGCACTGAATGGAGTACAATTCCTTTGATTTTTTTTTTTTTTTAATTAATAGGTGCTGGAAGTAAGTTTCAGAATTTTCAGATTGTGAAGGAAACTGTCTCATTTACTTATTTATTTATTTGGAGAAGTTGCAGTTGTTTGAATAAGCAGTCAAAGAGATTTTTGTAGACCATTTTATCCTAGGGATGAAAATGGCCTTTGACTCAGTTTGAAAAAAATCCTTGTGACTTTACATCATGTTTTTTGGTCAGCTGATATTGTTAATCATTAGTTCAGTTTGTAACTAAGTCCTGTCTGACTCTTGTGGCCCACCTGGATTATAGCCTGCCAGGTTCTTCTGTCCATGGGATTTCCCAACCGAGAATACTGGAGTGGGTTGCCATTTCCTTCTCCATGGGATCTTCCTGACCCAGGGATGGAACCGCATCTCCTGCACTGGCAGACAGATTCTGTACTCCTGAGCCACCAGGGGAGCCTGATATTGTTCGTACTGACACAAAATAAGTAATAAAGATACACTGACTATGTGATTGCTTAACTGATGGATGTTGGAGCTGTCCTGGGGTTTTCTCCTTTATTTTCAAAACCACACCTTTATTCCATGTGCCCCCAGACACCGGCCCTGAGAGCAGGGCCACTCCAATGTACTCTGAGGTCCCAGAGACTGTCATCTATGTCCCATCAATTTCTTGGAATAGGAGACACTATTCTGTCTTGTCCACTCTGATCACAGTGATATTTGCTTTGTCCCTGCCAAAAGAGTTATGTTTCAATCAGCCGCTTTTCTTGGTTTTGGCAAATCCTGTTCGCTATTTCTCAATTATAAACTAATGATTCAGATTGCAGCATTCTCCGATTTAACATGAGCACAGCAGATTGGATTTGTTAAATCAAAGAGGGTGGGAAAGCAAAGCCAGTCCTTCAGAGTCAGTGACAATCTCTGACTGACATTTGTGGTACCGTGGACAAGTGTAAAGAGAAAGGCAGAGGGACCTAGAAGAAAAGGGTTTTTAACCATTTGGAGTAGAGCGGGTTAGCTCCAGTTAAGTGAGTAATTATATTTTGTAAAAATTCTATGGAATGGTCATTGCACTTGTCAAAGCAGTTTTAAATTTTGCAGTAGTAACAACACCCTCAAATCTCAGGGCTTTTTTTATAGCAAAGATGTGTTGTTCTGCTCAGCTGGCTTGTTCTACCTGAGACAGAAGGGAACTGTGACCAGCCCGGAGCCCAGGTGGACAGAGGTGCCCTTCACTGGCCTTTGAGGTAGCAAAGTAGAGACTGGATACTTCTCCGTGGGCCTTTTCTCTGCTTCAGCTGAGAATGGACAGTTGCTACTTCTGCCCATGTTTCTTTGGTCAGAACTGGTCACATGGCCCTCTTCAGTTGCAAGGAGGATGATACAACTCCCCATATGGGCTTGGAAGGAGAAAAGGACCAAGTATTGGTCAATACTAGCAATATCAATCACATCTGCCCTTCTACTCATTCAACGATTGCTTCACTTTTGTTTCCACATAGAAAGGACTTCTCTTGCCCACAGTAGAAAACCCAGTGTGTCATTCATTCATCACGAGTGTGTCAACCTCCAGGACACAGGGGCATGGATGACAGCCTCTACCTTAGGTTTGTTCATTGTTTTCTCTTTATCCAAAGACTTGTGTACTATAAGGGCACCATGCCATCATAGAAAGGGGGCAGGATTGCTGTTATAAATACTGCCACATGAAAAGGAGCAGAATGAAGGCTCTCATCTGCCATAGAACTGACAATTCTGAAATCTAACTGGGGATGAAATATTGTGAGGCCTCTGATCCTGAGGAAGGAAGGAGAATATTCCTCAATTAAGCCCTGATTCTACTTTCTGTAATTTGTTGCTCAGTTGCTAAGTTGTGTCTGACTCTGTATCCCATGGACTGCTGCATGCCAGGCTCCTCTGTCCTCCACTGTCTCCTGGTGTTTGCTCAAAGTCATGTCAATTGAGTCTGCAATGTTATCTAACCATGTTATCCTCTATTGCCCCCTCCTCCTTTTGCCCTCAGTCTCTCCCGGCATCAAGGTCTTTTCCAATGTTTATTTAGTCAATTAGTCGCTAAGTAGTGTCTGACTTATGGTGCCCCCCTGGACTGAAGTCCGCCAGGCTCCTCTGTCCACGGGATTCTCCAGGCAAGCTGGTTGCCATTTCCTTCTTCAGTGGATCTTCCCAATCCATGGATCAAACCCGGGTCTCTTGTACTGCAGGCAGATTCTTTACCAACTGAGCTACCAGGGAAGCCCACTGAGCCTCTGCTCACCCTCTTCTCTCTTCCCTAATTCTCATTTAAAGTGCCCAGCCTGCTCTTACAAATGGGAACCAAGTTCAGTTTTCACTCCATTCTTTTCTCTATTTCAATTGTGTGTGTGCTGTGTGCGCGCGCCTCCCACGCGCACGCTGTGCGGGCTTAATCGCACATGCTTAGTCGTTTTTGACTCTATAACCGTTTGTGGCTCTTTGAACGTTAATTTACTGGGATCCTCTGATGGAATTTTCCAGGCAAGAATACTGGAGTGGGTTACTAGTTCCTATTCCAGGGGATCTTCCCCACCCAGGGATCAAACCTGCATCTCTCGCATCTCAGGCTTTGGCAGATGGATTCTTTACTACTGTGTCCACTTAAAAATCTGTCTTTAGGGTATTAACTAGGTCAGGCTTTGTTCATTTTTGACACCTTCATCCTGGAAGCGTCTTCCTTCACCCACCCCTTTTCTGACTTGAAAACCCTACTCAACCGATAGACAATTTAAACATTTCAAGTCATATTCCTTAAGTCTCCAGCCTGTGTCTTCCTCTGTATTCCTACAGGATAAAGCTTGTATTTCATCTCAACACTTACTTGCCTTCTGTATTTCACTAGGATTTTTTTTTTCCTCCTTCACTAGTTAGTAAACTCTTTGGGAACAGGAACTATTTGTAATTACCTTTGGGTTCAAAAGCAAAGCTTCGATAAGTCTTTTTGTTGTTAGTACCTGAATTGCTATCTTAGCACTGTTTTCCACAAATTTAAAGCAGAGTAATTTGGCCGAATCGCTAGATGCTGCCTCTGGCTCTCTGATTTTAGTATAAATATAAAATAATTTGTACCTTAGTGTGAAAAGAAGCTATTATGTTTCCCTTTACAAAGCTGATTATTTCCCCAGTGATCTTTCTTTTAAATTCCCTTCAGATTTTATTATTCTGTGAACTTTCTGATAGAAAAATACTGTTGTTCATAAACCTGTATGAATGTATTCTTTCTATTCTTTCTTGAAAATTTATTTTTTATTGGGGTAACATTGGTTTATGACATTCTATAAGTTTCATGTGTACAGCATTATATTGCTACCTCTGTATACACTACACCATGCTCACCACCAAAACTTTGGATTCCATCAATGACCGTATGATGGATCCCATTTACCCATTTCACCCTCCTCCACCTGCTTCTTCCACTTTGCTCTCTGTGTCTCTGTTTTTGTTTGGTTTAGTGTGTTCATTTATTTTGCTTGTTATATTCCACATATGTGTGATATCATATTTCTTCCTTCACCTGACTTCTTTTACTTGGCAGAATACAGTCAAGGTCCAGCCATAAAGTGAAAGTTGCTCAGTCATGTCCGACTCTTTGCGACCGCATGGACTAGACAGTTCATGGAATTCTCCAGGCCAGAATACTGGAGTGAGTAGCCCTTCCCTTCTCCAGGAGATCTTTCCAACCCAGGGATCAAATCCAGGTCTCCTGCATTGTAAGTGGATTCTTTACCAGCTGGGCTACAAGGCCAGGAAAGAAGATGAAATCTCGCTATTTGCAACATCATAGATGGATTAATGGTTTTTCAATAAAGGAAGGCTGTCTGGAGACATATGTGGTAGCTGGGGTCTCTCCATCATGGGCTGTGCTACCCTAGAAGGCCCAGACTCTTTGTGACCCCATGAACTGTAGCCCACAAGGCTCCTCCGTCCATGGGATTCTCCAAGCAAGAATATTGGAGTGGGTTGCCATTTCCTTCTCCAGGGAATCTTCCCTGACCCAGAGATCGAACCCAGGTCTCCCACATTGCGGGCAGACGCTTTAACCTCTGAGCCACCAGGGAAGCCCCATACTCTATATATAAAATATATTTTATATGATTATATATACACATCCAAACTCAACACACACATACCAAATGTTACATTAGCACGTCCCTCCATACCCCTTCGTGTACACATCACACACCAAACACTTGCTGGCCACACACAGATACACAAAATATATATTGTACACGCATACACACTGGGGTGGAATATATTATATTTTTGAAACATTGTCAATAATTCTCCAGAAAGATATTGGGCTATTGAAGTCAATGAGTTATTTAAATAGGAATATGAAAGAAGAATGCAGTCATCAAATCTGCTTTTTCAGCCTTAACTCCTAATCCACTCTTAATTCTTTTCGCCTTCTTGCCTACTTTGTCTCCTTTGTGGGCTTGTGTTCTCCCACTTCTATCATTCTGTTCACATTGTTTATTCAAACGCCTTCCTTAATTCTAAATGCCCAATAAACATACCCAATATTCAGGGCCCTGCCCTAAATACCCTAAGTTTGGAAATTTCTGAGAATCTCAGTCTCCTAGGAACTGAATTCTTATAGTGTCAGGTAAATATCCATTTAAATGATTTATGATGTTATCATGTCATAGCAATTGGATTAGATGCCCTTGCCTCAAGGTCCCACTTGTAGGTATACACTCAGTGCTTATTGAAGTACTGCATACAGTGGCTCAGGACAAATATGAGAACAAGCTGTCTTTTTGAGAGGAATGAGTGGCTCCCCCTCGTCATGTTTGTAACTCACTGGCTTCTAGCCATAAGGCCTTCCTCCTTCAGACGCCCTCTCAGATAATAGGTTATTAAAGGCACAGACCCAAGATCATAAATTATTTACCCGAGTTCCAATAAATCTGTATTTCTTATGAAGCATGTTATTTTTGACAACAGGCCCAATTCCTTTGGAAATCACGTAGTAAAGTAAGAAATAAGGGAGGTATCTTTCACAGAATCACATGATGATTCCACATAAGGATCTTGTCAATCCTCACTCAAAATAGACCACATTAGCCAATCAGATACCACAGTCTCAGTGGCTTCAACCCTCACAACAGAAAGCTCATTTTCTGCCTCTCTCTTGGGGCTGGAATTCCCACTGCCCAAAAAGTCATTTGTCTTGAAGATTTCATTTTCAACATCAGTGGAGGAATAATAATATTTTTTTAAATGTCATTTTAGCTCAGCACAAGATTTAGATAAACCAGGCTGTTTTTCTCTTCTTTGGGAGCTCCTGGCCCTGGTGACTCTATAATGGTTGGTATGTGGGGAGGGCAGCTGCTAAGAGATGCTAAGAAATATAGGACATTGAATGTGTCTAGGATACAGGCACACTGATGTCCAGAACCCAGAGAGGGTTCCTCTAGGAGAGGGCATGGACTGTCTAAACGATCAGTTGATACCAAGGCTGTCAACTGTCAACTTAAGTCTGAGAGTGATTCACTGAACTCTGACACTGGAGTTTCTATGGGGAATGGCTGCAAATTAATGCCAACTCCATAATCAGGAAAAAAATTTATAAATGTTCTTAATTTAAAATTTTAAATGTCATAGACCATTTTATCCATTCCTTTTGTTGGTTTAACAAGTATTTATTGAACAGATGCATTGTGCCTGGGAGCTACATATGCAACTCTTAGGGCTACCTTCTCAATATGCTGGATTCTGGGAAAATAATTTTCTATATAAAGTATTTAAGGCACCAATATCAACATCTCAGCAGCTTCTGGCCACACAGTCTCATGCCATTCCATGAAAGAAATACTATGCCATCCAAGGGGAGCTATCTCTCCCCAGACCCTCCTAGAAATCTAGAACCAGGGACTGACCATGTGGACGCAGGACATCTCTGTCTGCCCCAATGGATCGGAAATGAACTGATCTTTGGCACTCTTTGGCACTGAAAGGGGACATAGAAAATTTCCAGGAAGTGACTCCAAAGTACGAGGTTGCCTCATGAGCAAGCTGGGGCAACAGCCCCCGCCTGGGTTATCTGAGAATGTTGTTGACATTGGTGACTAAGTCATGATTCCTGCTCTCAAGGAGATCTCCTATTGTGTGGAATGTTCTAATTCCACATGTCAAGTAATAAAATAAGTGCATTCAAGTATTACAGATGCCATGATAATGCTCTAAGCATGGTGTGGTGGAAAGTCAAAAGAAAAAGTAGTTATCATTTGAATGATCTAAAGGGAATTAAGTAGACATATTTATATGAATATGCAGTCAGGCCTCTGTGGTCCTGAGATGTCACTAAAAGATAATTGTGAAAATTACTTTTTTAAGTAGTCATCCTTTTCAGATGTGTATAGAAACTTCAGCATTCTGAATAAACAATCTGAAACAGATCACACTGGTAATAGGATATATGTATGTAGAGAAAATTTCATTTATATTTCAGTTATATGCACCACTTACTAGTTGAATATCTGGAGGAAGGTTTCCTCTAAGCCTCAGTTTCTTCATCTATAAAATGGGAGTTACAATACTTATTTCACTGGGTTCCTTTGAGGTTTAAATTGCAGATATAGCTATAAAACCATGCTCATGGTTTATTTTTCTCCTGAAGCAAGAGTAATTGTGGAAAATATATGGAAAGGAAAATTTTTTTTTAAAGAAGATCATCTCTGTCATTTATGAGGAGCTTACTACCTGTAGGCACAGCCCCCAAAATGTTAGGTTCTAGACCCTGCAGTAAAGAACAGGCTGGTACAGGATGGCTGGGCTTCTAGGCTGAGCTATGCATTTCCTAAAAGCATATAGATAAAATCATATAGAAAGATATGGGGCTTCCCTGGCTGCTCAGATGGTAAAGGATCTGCTTGCAATGTGGGGCTTGACCCCTGGGTTGAGAGATACCCTGGAGAAGGGAATGGCTCTGTGACCCCATGGACTGTAGCCTGCCAGGTTCCTCTGTCTATGGGATTTCTCAGGCAAGTATACTGGAATGGGTTGCCATTTCCTTCTCCAGGTGATCTTCCCAATCCAGGGATGGAACTCACATCTTCTGCGTTCCCTGCATTGCAAATGGATTCTTTACCACTAAGCCAACTGGCAAGCCCTAAGCAAAAGGACACCAATTGTCTATAAAGGATATAAATGTCTGACTTAACCCCCAGGGTCATGGTATTAGGAGATGGAGCCTTTGGGAGGTAACTAAGTCATAAGGATGGAGCCCTCATGAATGGATTAGTGCCCTTATAAGAAGAGGCACGAGAAAGGCACTTGCTCTTGCTCTTTGCTCTTTGCTGTGTAAGAATACAACTGAAAAACAGCCATCCACAAACCAGGAAGTAAATTCCCACCAGACACTGAATCTGCTGCCCCTTGATCTTCAACTTCCCACCCTCCCAAAAATGTGAGAAATTGATATTTGTTGTGTAAGCCGCCCAGTCTTCAATAATTAGTTATAGTAATCTGAACTAAGACCTCATAATTTCATCTTAAACCCGATTATATCTTAAATGCCCCACCTCGTAAACCACCATACTGGATGGGCTTCAATACATGGACCTAGAAAAATTCAGTCTATAGCATTCAGTTTCTAAATACAGACTCAGACCCATAGGAATAAAGTTTCCTGGGAAGCAGTGATGTTGGAGGATAGCTGGGCCCATTAGATTTTTTTAGATGTCTATGAAGTTTCTCTGACTCAAACCAAGTATGCTCTTAGCTGGGCTGGGGTGGTGGGGGGTTGGGGGGCAGTTTGGAGGGATGTTTGGGGACTTGGGGAGTGTGGGAGGTCTCTAGAGATACCATCCCCACCCCATAGCTTGCCTCAAGGCTCTGCTCTCCCCAGGCAGCAGCAGAGAATTCAGAAAGAAACTGTCTTTTTAGCACTTCTTGATTTTACAGTTGGAAGCCTGAGAACAAAGCACAAGGAAATTAGGAGAAATATTTTGCACACTTGTATAGCAGGAACCACTGTTTTGGAATAGACACATCCCATTATAATAAGTCTGCACAGAGAAACAGATGGAGGGAGATAAATATCAGGCTCTGGCCTCCAACTCTGTCAGCCAACAGAGAAGGAAATTTGAGCTATTAGTTATGGAGGCTTCCTCAAATCCAGGCCGGCACCAAGATTTTGTGGTTGAGTTACTTCCCCTTTTATCAGAGGATCTCCATTTCCTAGGATGCAAATATTTTGGAAGAGAAAACCCCTTTAAAGGGAAAGAAAGGAAACTATCATTTTATTGCATGGCTCTGCCAGACTTATTTGCATTTAATGTTCATAAAAACCTGGAGGCAGGGAGTCTTACCATCTTTGTTTTTATAAAAAGCAGGCTCAACAGTGAAGGGACTTATCTCAAATCACACAACTTTATCAGGGCCTGGCTCAGAGTTGTTGAATGCCTGGATTCACATTTAGCACTTGCACAATATAACCTTTCAGGCTGGATGCTCACTCTCACCAAGCAGAGAGACACAGTAGCAGAATGGAGAAAGAGTACAAATCTGTAGGTAAATCCTCAAGTTGGACTAGATCTTTTCAAAGCCAATGACCATAATCGAGTCTGATGTCAAGTCATCAGATGTGGGAAGTACTAGGGCTGAAGTAGGGGACATCAGGCCCTTCCCCTGTCACTCAGCCTCCTCCACAGTAACTTCATTGTCCAATTCCATGGTCAAGCTGGATTTTCAACAAGCTAAAAACTCTGCACATGGCTTTATGACATCTTTGAGCTTCAGATCTCCATGGTCCCTCAGTATAATTCAACAGATGTTTGTGTCTGTGTGCATCTGTGTGAGTTGAGAGGTGGGAGCAGGTTGGGTTCCAATATGACAGAAATTCTTTTGTACAATGATAATGGACCATGAGAATTGATGGATCCAACTGTATTCTCTAATACAATATAAAGCTCCACATTTAGAATATTCAGAATAGGGCATTGAAGAAACACTAAATTGGGGGGAATGAAAGAATAAATGCTGATAAAGACAAGCATGAAATAAGACTCTAGGAGAAGGCAATGGCACCCTACTCCAGTATTCTTGCCTGGAAAATCCCATGGACCGAGGAGCCTGGTGGGCTGCAGTCCATGGGGTCGCTAAGAGTTGGACACGACTCAGCAACTTCCCTTTCACTTTTCACTTTCATGCATTGAAGAAGGAAATGGCAACCCACTCCAGTACTCCCGCCTGGAGAATCCCAGGGATGGGGAGCCTGGTGGGCTGCTGTCTATGGGGTCGCACAGAGTCAGACATGACTGAAGCGACTTAGCAGCAGCAGCAGGACTATCAAATAGGATGAGGCCCACTGAGTTTTTTGTTCATGCTTACATTATAAAATGAAGAGGTGATGGCTGGAGCTGTATTAGCTGTCTTGTGGCATGAGGATAAAGGCCACACTTGGGTACTGTCAAGTGATCCTTGAGGTACAGCCTGGTTCTTACAGGAACATGGCCAGCCCTAGACTGCTACAGACTCCTCCCACCCACCACTCACCCTCCAACTAAGTTCAGTGCAGACCTATACAGTGTTTGCCTCCCATCCAATCTATCACACTAAGTCAAAATTGTTTGTTGACTTGCCTTGTAGGCCCACCAGGCTGTGCTCTCCCAAAAGACAGGGACCTTCAAGTTGCAACACTCTTCATGTCTAGCAAGGTACCTGCTACCCAATAATGTTTGTTGAACATGTAAGTCAGTAGTGAACAACTGATGGAGTTAATGAACATTTTGTATGAGAACAGTAGAAGCTCAAGAACATGAGAGACATTCTAGCTCTTAGAATCCTGTGGGTGCAGACAGCTGCAAAGTATGAAGCATTTTGGGTGCATTGGGGCCAGATTCATGTGTTAAGGGGCTGTCTATGTTCTAGCCAGATCCCTTCCTCCAGCCCTGTGAATACACAGCAAGCGCGATGATGACACGGGCTCATCTGGAATGTGAGACCTAGGAGAGGCCCGTTAGGGGCCGAGGGCCAGCGATGGATGAGAAGACACCTGCCCCAGCTGTTGCTCATCCTCTTTGCTTTCCACCACTCCTGCTCTGGAGCTGGTCCGTCCCAACCTTCATCTTGCCCTCCTTGGCCAAGACCGATGATCCTCTTGGCACTCTCCTTTCCTTTCACCTCTGCCAGGCCCGGGTGAGAGTCACTTTTGCCTCCTTTCCATGCAGACAAGTCCCTGAGGCCTTAGTCAGCCTGCGTGGGTGTTGTTTATCCCCTCATCCATCTCCTGATTCAGGACACAGTCTGTTGAGTGAAACACGGTGGCGTAGAGACGGCGGCTGCGGACGGTGTGTTTTCTTTCCTTCACACCTCTCTCCTCTTAACCTCTGGTCTCTTTGGCCTTTTCCTCTGGATTTCTTGCCATAGACCTCTCGTCATGTGTCTTTCTTTTCCCTGGACGCTCCTGGAGAGTTCCGAGCTGGGAATATGTCTCCAGGGCAATGACTGTGCATCCTGTCCTTTTGTTTTGACTGACCGCTGAGGGGCATGACCCTCTTTCTCCTCCTGAGCTATGTGTCCCCAGAGACTCCTAAACATTTCTGAGCCTCGGGGTACTAATTCATAAAATGGGATCACAAAGGCTGTCTTTAGAGCAGGCTGGTTGTGAGTGTAGAGAAACACAGTGTAGAGAAAGACTGAAAGGTCTTAGTAACTGTACTTCAGGCTGAGAAGATAGAGCAGATATTTTCACTATTTGCAGGTCCTAGAGAGAAGAGGCAAGCTTGTTCTCTTCCACTCACCACTGTAGATGTTACTTTCATCTCTTCTTCCTTCTCTCCTTCTGTTCTCTTTCCATTTCTAGCCATCCTCCAGGTGGTCTTTGAGGTTGACCACTGCATGCTCTGCTGAGGGTGCTTTGCGCTCTCCTCCTTTCTTCTGCAAGCGAGGCTGCCGGCAGTGATGGGTGAGATCCAGAGACCAGGAGTAGCCACCGACCCCACCCCAACTCCCACACACTGCAGTGACCCTGAGGGCTAACGTCCCTCCAGGGGAGTCCCTGGAGGCTTCCCTCTAGCGAAGCCAATGAGAGGCAGTGGAATGAACTGCTGACCTCAGAGTTCTTCTAGCTGCAATGATTTAATCACTCAATCTGTTTTCCTAAACAATTCTCTGATCCTTCCTTTTCTCCCTTCCTTGGGTGCTTGACAGGGCAGAGCCCTGACCTATATGCTCAACAGGACAGGACCATGTTTCCCACCCAGTGGTGCCCTCTGGGCTCCTGTGCTTTGTCCAACACAGGACAAAGTGGACTTCAGGGCTCCAGGACAGAGTGGACTTTGAAAACTTGTCGGAATGGCAGACTCTGTGACCCACGGACCATCAGGGGAAAGGATATTGATGGATGACAGAGTTGGGGGTAAGTGGAAGGGAAACACATCTCTACTCTGAGCCAAGCTTGCTGTCAATCATGCTATTTCTCTTTCCCATCATGGCTCTTGCTTTCTGGAGCACCAGGACTCCATGTTACCCAAAGAGGCCACATACTTGGGAACCTCATCCAGCATCGTGCTTCAAGGGCATTCCAAGGAAAACAAAGCTTTGCCTGCATCATCCCTGTCCTGACTTTTCCACCAGTAAAATGGTGACGACCTACAAATGAAAACATATCCAGAATTTTCTGAAGCCAAGTGCCAGAGCATACGTTTTCTGTGGTCCCTGAAATCCAAGCGCTCGGTCTTCTCAGGCTGAAGACGGTGGGGGTGGGGAAGAAGCACTTGTGGGTAGGGAAGTCCCTGGCTTGTAGCCCCTAAAATTCCAACAGTATGCCTTCATGATGGACTCTTTTTTCCTGTTTGGCACATTGCCAATTCCTCCAGGTATTTTCTTTAAATAAATTATGAGAAAAATTCACTGAGCAAATTTTAACAACTAGATATTGAATCCTTAGTGTGTTTGAAAGCAAGTGTTTTAAATCAAGGCTTTGAGTGGATAATGGTTTATAGACTCACCTTTTCCCCACTTGCCTTTCGATTTCCTATGAAAAGCTGGGAAAGTAAACATCAGCATATTCATTTAATTTCCCTTTGGCTCACCAAGCCTTGTTTCTAGAAATATCTTAGATTTCCTCTGACAACTCTGCTATCTTTCTCTTTCGCTAATCTGACATCATCCCTGATTGTCCCCTCTTAGCCGTCTCGGTTTACATAATTACATTTTCAATTTATCTCTACCAGTATCTGAACTCCTCTTGGGATAGTTTTTTTGATTGTTTGTATAAGATGAGGATGACAATGGTGATAGTGTTGGGGGTGAAGAAGCAGGGGAATTTTGTCCTTTTACATTCTGCTTTCAACCCAGGAGCACCTGTGGACCTCTTCATTTGCTTGGCATGCTCACTCACTACTACATAAATTTACATGACTTATAAGTAAATCTATGAGTTGCTATATGTTAGGTATTCACGCAGCCTCCAGATTCTTCCTCAGGATCCTCCTTCTCCACCTCCATTTATCTTTTCAGAAAGTAGAAGTCTCTCGCATTCCTGGTGGAAGCAGTTCTGTCTTCTAGAAGAAGATGCCACTTCTAGGAGCTAAGTTTTTCCTCACAAATCCTCATCTGTAATCAAAAGGTGGAATAGGATGGTTTCTGAGGCCCTTGTATAAACCGGTGAGAGATTAACTGAGATTGTAACTCCCGGACTGAGCCAAGGAGGGTCAAGAAACAACCAAGATCTAACAGATCTCTGCTTTAGAGTCACTAATGGCTTGGGTGGAAAACCACTAGAGAACAGAGAAAGAGGATTATAATTTTAAGTGAAGCATTAAAATACCTCTCAAGACTTCATCTCTTTGTTTCTCAATGCTCTTGACTGTGTCCTTGGAATCTAGAGTTGTGTGGCCTGTGTTCACTGATGTAAATTGTACAGTGTGAATGACGATAGCACCATACTGGGGGAGCACCACATATCCTGACAATAGTCCTTGTTGCTGTTTATGTGATATTTCTATAGAATTTTGTGTCCATGGCTTTCGAGGATCTGGCCTTTCTGGGGAAGATGGAGAATTAATCAATAAATGGCAGGGTACACATTTTACAATGTGGGCCAATGTCCACCTGGAGGTAGGGAAAACACACACACACACACACACACACACACACACACACACACACTCCCTTCTGCTAACAGGAAAAAATGCATTCTCCTCTACTTTCCAGGTGGCACAGTGGTAAAGAGTCTGTTTGTCAATGCAGGAGATAGAGGAGATGCAGTTTCAATCCCTGGGTTGGGAAGATCCCCTGGAGTAGGAAATGACACTCCCAGGCCAGTATTCTTGCCTAGAAAATTCCATAGACAGAGGATCCTGGTGGGCTACAGTCTATGAAAAGAGTCAGACATGACTGAGCCGCTGAGTACACGCACACACACACACACACACACACACACGCTGCTAACAACATCCTGCCCTCATTCAAGCAACATTTGGATTGAAGAATTGCAAAGCTAGTCTCTAGATACACTAAGCCTGTCATCAGCCTTACCCACTGGTCTGGAATCCTCCTTGTTCATGTTGGATCTGCTGTAGATGCTTGGTGAAAGAGGCAAACACTGATCTTTTGTATACCAGGTCATAGCCGAGGGTGGCCTGTGGGTGGAATAGATGCTTCACCTGGTGCTATTTGGTACATCTGTACCCTAAACATCAGCCAACCGAAATCTTCTATCATCTCTGAGTCTGAAAATATTTGTTTAGAGTATGACAAATACAGGACCATACTTAAATCATTTCTGTACCCTGACAGTGACCAGCACAGGATTTTGCAAGAAATCATGTTAGTTTTGATGATGTTGCTAATGATCATGGTAAAGCTAAACAATACAAAATAGTAAAATGTTTTTCAAAATGGATTCTATAAATAGAAAATTTTATGAAATTATTTTGCTTTATTTGTACCTTACAACCATGTTAGAGGGATAAAGCATGTCAGTGCTATAGTATGGAAAGCAGAGACTATGTTTTATTCATTGCTGCATTTCCAGGCTTTATCATAAGCCCTGGCAAGAAATATACAATTTCTGTTATGATTGTACACTTACTTTGTGCAAGAAAGATTTATTAAGCATTGATTGCAAAGCAGCAAGGCTGCCACTTGTACGACCAAAAGGACTGCACTGTATTAATACAAGGTAAGGAGCTGCTTTTAACATTTAATACAATATGAGTAGCATCCCCTGAGTGGGTGTTTAACTATATCTTGCTGTCCCTGAGAAGCAGTAAGAGTCAAGTTTCTACTCTCTTACAACTTGTAGTTTTAAAAAGAAAGACAAAAGATAAACCCATCAGCAAATAAGTGAATTCTATAAACTCATATAATGAAAAGTTTTCCAAAAAAGGAAAATAGGATGCTAGCATTAATAGCAATGGATGCTGAGGGAGAGTCTGAAAAAGTCTTTCTTGAGGAGGAGAATTTAGACTTGAGACTCAGATGATTAGAAAGAGGTAAGCATACATTCCCTGGAGGAGGAAATGGCAATCCACTCCA
Source organism: Nanger dama (assembly GCA_917880005.1). Lineage (NCBI taxonomy): Eukaryota > Metazoa > Chordata > Mammalia > Artiodactyla > Bovidae > Nanger > Nanger dama. The sequence continues at coordinate 26,754,007 of CAKJTW010000018.1, forward strand.
GTATTCTGGCCTGGGAAGTCCCATGGACAGAGAAGCCTGGCTGTCTATAGTCCATGGGGTCACAAAGAATTGGATATGACTGAATTACTGAGCACACTAGGCTACATTAGCTTGTTACATCTTACATCAACCCTATTAAGTAATATTAACCCCATTTGGAGGGAGAGTGAAATGAATGGGGATATTGGGATTGACACACATACACTAAAGATTCTGTGTGAACAAGAGACAACTAATGAGAATCTACCTGTGTAGCACAGGAAATTCTTTTCAATGTTCATGTGTGCTTATGTGTGTATTCAGTCATATCTGACTCTTTGTGACCCAATAGGGGTCATCTGTTCATGGGATTTTCCAGGCAAGGATCCTGGAGAGCGTTGTCATGCTCTTCTCCAAGGGATCTTCATGACCCAGGGATCAAACCCACATCTCCTGCATTCTAGGCAGATTCTTTACCTCTGAGCAACCAAGGAAGCCCTTTCAGTGCTCTGTAGAGACCTAAATCAGAAGGAAATCCAAAAACGAGGGGAGATATGTAAGCACAGCATCACTGGCTCAATGGACATGAGTTTGAGCACGTTTTGGGAGTTGATGGGCAGCAAAGCCTGATGTGCTGCAGTCCATGGGGTTGCAAAGAGTCAGACACAACTGAGCAACTGAACTGAACTAATAGAAACACAGAGCTGATTCACTTTGTTGTACAGCAGAAACTAACACTATATTGCAAAGCATCTATACATCAATAAAATTAACTTGAAAGATATTAGCCCCATTTTATACAGGAAGAGATGAAGATCCAGAGAGAAGTTTGTCTAAGGTCACACAGCTAGTCAGTGACCCAACAATAATTTGTTCCAACTCCAAAATCTTTATATGGACACATATGACACCATCTCTTGCAGAGAAGAAAGTGAACGGGGCAAGAATCTTATGTACCCATAGTTAGTTTCATAAACATATTTCTAGATGTGGTTACCAGCAACATACAGAGTAGTTGGATACCATTTCGTGAGATGTCTAGGATGAAATTCTTAACAGTATTGATGCATGTCACAAAATCGTCTTAGGCAATTAAGCCCAAATAAGATGACCATTTGAAGCATAATGCACAGATTGATTTGAAGAGGACTCAGAAAAGCTGGTCCCAGAGTGGAGTCTGCCAACAGGTATCTACAGGACCTGGGACGAATCACTTTTCCTATCTGAACTTCAGTTTCTGTATATGAAGATAAATATGATAGTTACCCAGCTTATGTCTGGATTCTAAAGTAATAACAAATGTGAAAAAATGTAAATATAAGTAATTTTGAGTGTCTTATTTTGGCAATTACTAAGGAAATACAGAATATCAGATTTCATATTCATTTTCTTGCCAAAGTCAAGACTTTTATGGTGTAAAAGTTGAAAAATGTCAGACACATATCAGTCTACTTTCCAAAATCCTGCAAAGTAACTTTTCAATTTAATTATCATTCATGCCCAAGAAATACTTGCCTTAATTATTCAAGTTGTGATCTGGCTGTAATCAGTGGAATTTTTCTCCATAAATTTACCACTTATTGGCCTAGGATAGGTCTATTATGGGTCTCGATGGAGATAAATATGTTACCTCCATCAAGATATTTACCCTAGAAGAGAGTTTTGTATTGGGTCTATTGCTGAGACCTTGGCACTTTCTTTTTGTTCACTTCTCCTGCATAGCTTCTTGCTGAAAGAGTCACTCCATTTCTTCATGTTCTTTGGCAAATATTATTAACAGGGCAAATCACAGAAATCCTACTTTGCCAAAGTAATTTTTCAGTATAAGAACTACCTTTCCATAGCTCTTCTTTTTTTTTTTCACCACAAATCAATGGTTTTTGATCGAATCCTCTTTCTAAAGTTAAAAAAGCTGCTCAGAGAGGTTAAGAAGTGGTTATAGTGGCACAGCTAGGCTGGCTGGGGCATGGCCTCAGGCCCAAGACTCTCCTCTTCTCCAAGTCCTGCATCTTACCCCTTTAGCACAAGCTGATGTTGAAAGAGCTTGGCCCTCGCTGGATTTTAAACAGGCCTTATTACATTAATATCTTTAAGTACCTTAATTAGGTCTTACAGGAAGGAAAAGAATTATTTGGTCACCAAAACAGCCCGAGGATTCCAACTTGAAAGGGTGAGTCTGTTTCAGATCACTAGATAGGGTGGTGGCTCTGTTTGGCCAGAAAACTTCAACATAAACGATGAGCCATGTGGAGCAGGGGATGTTCGCCCAAAGCCCCTGGCCCGGGAGGAAATGGGACCGTATGTGGTATGTGGACCCAACACCTACTGCAAACACTCCCACGGCCACCAGTGTTGGATTCAATTAAACATTAAATTCATCATCTTTAGCAAGGAAAGAGAACAGCAAACAGTTGCTCTCTCATGGCTAAACACCCCTTGGATTTGCTGGCCTTTGATTTATTGGAAGAAACCTGCTGGGAAGAACATACTGTGTAGCTGATTAATGTCAGCTTCTGTCATCAGTTTCCACTTAGATTTTTGGCCAGCCCTGACATCTCCTCCCTGAAGGATCCAGAAGAATTTGAGGGCTGATCCAAGAGCTTTACTGGCATGGGATTTGCAGAATGTGGTGTTTGCAAAATAAGGAAGATGAATGGAAGTGGAATCCCATGTTCTCCACTGGACTTGTTGCTTTAATTCATTTCTCCAGAGGCCCCGCTCCATGCCAGGACCACACCAGCAAGGGGACCGGGGAAAGTGTGTTCCCAGGCTCCAGTACAGATGTCTTGCATTTCCTGTACCGCTTTATGTGCTGCTTCCTCGGAGCTTGTCAAACTGGGAAGTGGTCTGAGGAGGAATGCGGTTCACATTTACCGTCGGAACCTCCCTGGGATCCCTGGGACAAAGCCTGTGGGAGAGTGGGCACGTGAGAAAGAGGTGTCTCCAGCTGCCCAGCCAAGTCCAGGACCAACACATACATGACAGTTTTCACAGGGTCCTACAGCATCGTGTTTTGTTTTTTTTTTTCCCCCTCTCTCATTTTTTCTCAGTGAAAAGCCATGATTCAGTGGCATTATACTTAGAGCAAGCAGCATTTTCTGTTTTTCTTCTGTTGGGGTAAAACCCCACTCTTTGAATTCTTACAGGTAAGAATCAGTGTGCCAACACTCTAGAAAGAGGTGGTAGTTTTAATAAGACCCTAAGCTTTCTCCTTTCTGAACTCATTCCCGTGTACAGAAAAAAAGAGAGAAAGAGAATAAAGAAAGATTCCGATTGAGAAATAAAAATCTGTTCTGGTTATCTCTTTGTGTTTAACAAATCATCACGAAACCTAGTAGCATAAAATAACAACACCCATTTTATTATATCTCACAGTGTTCAAAGGTCAGGAATTTGGGGAGAGATGGGTTAGACAGTCCTGGCAAGGGGAAGGTAAAGGCAGGAGCTGGGAAAGCAGGGGCTGATCCAAAGCCAGTGGGGGGCTCGCTAGAGCATCTCTGTCACTCTCTCTCTCTCTCTCTCTCACTTTCTCTCTCCATCCCTCACTCCCTCCTTTCTTCCCACCTCCTCCTCTCTCCATATGGTCTCAGAGCCTTTCAGCATGGCCTTTCCACCTGTATGGCACAATAGCTTCTGTGAAGTCAAAGTGCTTACATGGTGACCAAAGGCTTCAGGAGGAAGTATTCTATTGGGTCCAATTGTGCTCTTTTTCATAAGCTGATATTTGAAGAGGTACAAAGGATTTTAAGGTATTTTTTAAAAACTTAATCTTGCTTTGTTATCTTTTTACCAATCAGTCATGAAGTTCAGGTGAAAGATGGGATCAAATTACTTCCAAGTTCTTTCATCTATTCATCTATTTCACCTATTCATCTAGGACTCTGTGAGAAACTACTTCAAGGTGTCTCAACCCTAAAAGTAAGAGTAATAATAACTTTGTCGATGCTTACTGAAGTGTCAGGAGCTGTTCTATATACTCGTCATGCGTTAAATAATTCAATTATTACAAATATGGCAGAGGTAGGTACTACTTTTTCCCCTTTAGAGTTGAGAAAGCAAAGATACAAGAAGGCTGAGCAACTTGCCAAAAGGTAGACAGCTGGTAGGTGATGAAGCCAGGATTTTGACCAGGCAGTTTGATTCAAGAGGTCACTCCCTTAAGCATTATACTAACCTACATTTATATGCTCAGTTGCTCAGTTGTGTCTGATTCTTTTTGACCCTATGACCTAGAGCCTGCCAGGCTCCTCTGTTCATGGGATTATCCTGGCAAGAATACCAGAGTGGTTTGCCATTTCCTTCTCCAGAGGATCTTCCTGACCTCGGGTTTGAAACCATATCTCTTGCGTTGCAAGCTGTCTCCTGCATTGTAAGTGGATTCTTTACCAGCTGAGCCACCAGGGAAGTACGTACTAACCTGCCTCCCCCTGAAGAAAGTACAGTCTAGTGGCTTCCCACTGAAGTCACAGAGAATTTTCTGCATATTTGTTCTTTTCATGTGTTGTAAAGGTTTCCCTAGTGGCTCAGTGATAAAAAATCTGCCTGCCAATGCAGGAGACACGGGTTCAATCCCTGGATCAGGAAGATCCCCTGGAGAAGGAAATGGCAGCCCACTCCAGTATTCTTGCCTGGAAAATCCCATGGACAGAGGAGCCTGATGGGCTACAGTCCAGGAGAGCTGTAAAAGAGTCGGACACAACTTAGCGACTAAACAGCAATAACGTGTTGTTAAGGGACAAGACCTCTGAGACAAGCATCTGGCAGTCTTACTGCGAAAAGAAGCAGAATGCGGCAGATCTCAATGAAGGCCGCAAGTAAAAGCTAGGAGTGAGCTTGGTGTTAAGAAAAATTTCCCGTTGGAGGCAGGAGCATAAACTGACTCTTCGAACAGAAGTTAGACCATCAGAGAGACAGAGTTGACATTCTGGTTGGAAGGAGGAACTTGCTTTGCCCCATGGCTAACAGCATTGCCAGTTCCAGCCCTTAAAGAAGAGGTTCCTCTTAGCATGACTGCATTGGCTTTCTTTGGGTCCAGACCATTTGAGCATCACCTTGGATGAGAACAGAGGTAAGATCTTCTCCTTAAGGAGCCACATGGCTTACAGATGAGTCAGGGAGGAGGGGGTCTCTGGGAAAACATTTTCTCATTCCAAATTCCCCTGATGCCACATAGAACTCCCTAGAACTTGCCAGATCCAGCTTTCCATGGAAGAGAGGTCACAGCAGCAGTGCCCCAGAGGAAAAAAAAAAAGGCAATTAGCCATCACACTACTCATCTCGTGTGCTCATCCACACTTGCAGGGCCAGAAGAGCCTATTAGCCCAGTTCAGAGTCTGGAGACCAGAGCAGGGTCACAAATTAAGTATAAAAACAGAGAATGCAAAAGGACCCCCATTGCCCTCAGATGCACAGCATCCTCTAGCTCCTGCCTGGTGTGCCATAAACTCCAGGAGGTGGGAGAGTAAGCTTGCCTTATTCACTAATGTGTCCCCAGCAAGTGACATGCGATCCCTGTTCAGTAAATCTTTGTTAAACAAGTGAACAAGTTGAATTTGTACTGGTGATTTTGGAGACCAACCAACCACGGGATCCCAGAACACAGGATGGAATGAGGTGGTCCTTCCCACCTACTTGCAAGGCAGAGAGTCTGAGTTAGAAAGTGTTTTGTGTCCAGAGACCTGGCTTTTTCCTGGGTGGTAGAATCCATACTCCCTTGCAGAGGCATTGAATAAATTGTATTGGGCCATTTAAAAGACCAACCCAGGTAAAACGAAATACACTTTATTTTTCAACTTCTTTTCCCAGCTACTCAGAACTCATGTGAATCTATTTTGTGGTGAACCGAACTTGAGAATTATACTAGCCACATGGCCACCAATGCTTATATTTGAAGCATGCTTATGTCAACTGAGTGTTATCTTTGCCAGCAGCTGGCTTAATTTGAATGACCCAATAAATAGAAAACCCATTTTCCTTGTGATAAATTGCTCCTTTGTTGTATCCTAGTGTTTACTGTAAGAAAAGATTTTCCCTAAAGAAGGCAAGCTACGATCTCTTGTTAAGAAAGTAGGAGCAAACTTTAGCCACCACCTTGAAATAACTTTTCAAAGTACATTAAGATCCAGGATATTAAATTAGGGGTTTCCCTAATGGTTTAGTGCCTAAGATTTTGCCCTTCCAATGCAGGGCATACCAGTTCAATCCCTGATCGGGTAACTAAGACCCCACAAGCCATGGGGCATGGCCATAAACATGTTCAGAAGAAAAATAAAAGGAACTAGTTTGCCCCAACCATCCGTAAATATTATATATTTTGGTGAGTTAAGGAAAGTAGAAAGTGTAGATGTTAGGTTTATTGAAAGTTTAGTGAAACGAAAAAAGTAATTGCCAGAAAAATGAACAAAGAAAAAAAAAAAAAAAACCCAAAACAGAATATATAACACATACAACAGGATCTTGTTTTTATAAATATAATATAGTTAATATAATATTAAAGATTAATATAAGTAAATATACATGATAATATGTTACACATATATAATAGAATACATAATATCAGGGTATCTATATATATGAGTGAAGTCACTCAGTCGTGTCCAACTCTTTGCAACCCCATGGACTGTAGCCCCCAGGCCCCTCCATTCATAGAATTTTCTAGGCAAGAGTACTGGACTGGGTTGCCATTTCCTTCTCCAGGGGATCTTCCCGACCTGGGGATCGAACCTGGGTCTCCCGCATTGCAGGCAGACACTTACCGTCTGATCCACCAGGAAATCCCATATCTATCTATCTATCTATATATATATATTAACATATCATGTTATATACATATTATAATGGAGAAGGAAATGGCAATCCACTCCAGTATTCTTGCCTGGAGAATCCCATGGACGGAGAAGCCTAGTAGGTTACAGTCCACGGGGTCACAAAGAGTTGGACACGACTGAGCGACTTCACCTCACCTCACCTCACCTCACATATTATAAACATTATTGTTGATGATGTCACCTACTGACAGAGTGAGCTAACTGGAATTTCATAACCTCTCTGATCTCAGTTTCCTCATCTACAGAATAGCTATGGTGATAAAAATGCAGTGAGTCTGTTTATTTTACCTGCTTCCTGAATGGGGAGCCTGCCCATCTGTACACAGTTTCATGCCCCCAGTATGCGGTAGATTCTCCTTATGCTTTTACTGTGCCAGCAATTGCTGCAATCCACTCTATACCCCAGGCAGAAAACACCTTCCTTGTTTTTTCTGGAATTTCCTGAAATTCTCCAGGCCAGAATACTGGAGTGGGTAGCCTTTCCCTTCTCCAGGGTAGCTTCCCAACTAAGGAATAGGAACTAGGTCTGCCACATTGCAGGCTGAGTCTTTCCCAGCTGAGCCACAAGGGAAGCCCAAGAATACTGGAGTGGGTAGCCTATCCCTTCTCCAGGGAATCTTCCAGACCCAGAAATCGAACCTGGGTTTCCTGCATTGCAGGCGGATTCTTTACCAACTGAGTCATCAGAGGAGCCCTTTCAATCAAGGCCCCTGAAGCCTTCCCAGATCCTCCCGGTTAGCCCCTGCACTGTTCCTGTGATTCTTTGTCAAGGGTCTTCCTGCCCATTTTTCACTCTGGTGGAGCTACTGGTATAGGATCTGTTTGCCAGTGAAGGAGACGTAAGACATATGAGTTCAGTCCCCGGGTTGGGAAGATCCCCTGGAGAAGGAAATGACAATCCACACCAGTATTCTTGCCTCGGGAATCCCAAAGAGGAGCGTGGAGGGCCACAGTCCATGGGATTGCAAAGAGTCAGACTGAGTGACTGAACACACAGCAGGTTGCTTTCAGAACCGTGGTATGGCCAGGAGAAAGCAGTGAGAATCAGGATGGCCAGGTTAAAAGCCCAAACTGTGCTTCTGCTTCACTGTGGGATTCTAGGGAAGTTAAAGTCTCCACACCCTTTAAATATTCCAGATCATGAATGATAATAATTTGACACAGTTTATGAAGTTGTTGCAATCACAAAATGTTTTCACATGGTAATGTATCATGTATGAGACATGATCATTGCAAACTGTTGAGTGACAGCTGAAACTGTATTCACAGACTTAATTGGGTGACCTTGAACCAGTCACCTTCTTCTGCACCTCTGTTTTTGACTTAGAACCCAGGTTCTTAGTCTGGATCCTCACTGATGCTTAAGAGCCCAGATGCCCCTGATATTGTATGCAGAATGATGCCTGTTGGTGCATTTTTCTGGGTTGAGCTTTCACAGTTTTCATCTGGTTCTCAAACAAATTTGAATCCCAAAGGGAAGTTGCGAAACCTGGGCCAAATGCTAATGAAGATTTTTTTTTCTGGGCCTGGTAGCTTGTGTCTCTAAGAACTTTAGTCCAACGTGTTCTTGTAAAAGGTACAGAAGTACATTTTGCAAGACCAGAAAGGAACTATCACAGATGAGGAAACTGCATCCTCGAAGGGTGAGGTCAGGTGCCAGATGTGAGAAGCTGGCAGGTGACTGACTCTGGAAGGCTACCAGGGACCCAGTGAGATGGGTAATTAAAGAGTCACAGATCATTTCCTCCTTAGATTATAAAACCAGGGTGGGGTGGTCAATAGCAAACACTGAGAAATGGTCTGCCTTCTAAATAGAAGGCATTCAGTTTTTTTAAAAAGTAATCTTCATTTGGATCATAACTTTGTAATTTTCTACTGTGCTAGAAGCCAAGGACTTGGAGATACATATGTCTTTTAAGAGTCTCCACACTAATGGAGAGACAGCCTTGCCATCAACTGATTACAAAGCCAATGAGAATTTAAGAGGACCCAGAGTCAGCTTTGGCTTTGGCTGGATATTGTTTGATTATTAAGTGTTGGACTGAATGGGTTGAATGAAGGCCATCAATGACTTTGGACTATCATCAAATGTCATGTCCATGAGAACAGGCTCCCTGCTGAATAGTTTGCATACATGATCTGATTTAATTCTTACAATGTTCTTACAAAGTAGGTTATAATCCCTACTTCAAGTTGAGGAATTGGTGGCTCGGAGGAGTGGAGAATCTGTTTTTGGTTACATAGAGAGAAACATTTCCACATGGCTTCACTTCTACAGCTCTGGCACTCCAGGTCCTCTTTGTCTGCCCTCGCAGCATGCGGAACTTCCCCACTGGGGATCGAACCCATACATGCTGTGCTGGAAGCTCAAAGTCTTAACAACTGGACTATCAGGAAATCCCACGTCCTCTTTTCTTGTCCTTCCCAGTTCACTACCTATTTCCCAATAAGACTTCCCAGTAATTCTTTCCAGGTCAGTCAATACCTCCTACAAACTGATTTAAACTCAAGTTTGCACTCCCTCACCTATTCCTCCTGTCTGCATACCCAGGGCTGAACCTGCCTAAACTGCCAGTGTTTTCATCCAACAGAGCTCCATCGCCACTCTCTGCTGCCTCTCTTTTGTCAGCTACTTAGCATCCAGCTGAAAGCATGCCTTTTAGAAAGAATGCCAGAGCCCCACAGAGAGCTTCATTGGCAGTCCTCCCACCCCAGGCCCTCCTGAGATGACTGGGCCACACATCTGTGTGCCTGTGCTGCCCTGAGAACAAGCCGGGTGTGCAAGTTGAGGGAGACCAGGGGCCTCCAACAGAAGCCCTTTGAACCACGAGACAACCATCAGCTGCGGCAAAGGTGCCCAAGTCCGTGGCAGGCGCTGGCCCCCAGTGTGGGTCTCTGTCCTCTCCCTTAGAAACCTCTGACCACCCCAGGGGAAGTGAGAATAAGCCATGTGCTCCTTTCCTGGGGCATTCTCTGGGATATGGTCAGTTTCTGTTGTTAAGCACTGATCTTGCCCACTGGCACTGGGAGAAGATCCATCCAGGTTTACTCCAACTGCTGTTAAAAGCATGTGGAGTGCCTTAAACATTCTTTGCGACCTTGGGTAGAAGTGATGATGGATTTCTCAGGGGGCTCAGTGGCAAAGAATCTGCCTGTCAGTGCAGGAGACGCAGGAGACAGGGATTTGATCCTTGGGTGGGGAAGATGCCCTAGAGGAGGAAATGGCAACTTGCTCCAATGTTCTTGCCTGGAGAATTCCATGGACAGAAGAGACAGGTGGTTGCAACCATGGGGTTGAAAAGAGTTGAACACAACTGACTGAGCATGCTCACACGGAAGTGATGCTAGGCACAGCCAGAACTGGAGCAGCACCTCCCTAGCTCTCTTCTGAGCCCATCTTGAAGCAGCAGACCAGGGAGTAGGGAGACTCTCAAAGGGCCCAGTTGAGAAGGGTTCCCGGCTCTCTAGCGACCCTACAAGCTAACCCTTTGTTCTGCTGTTTATAAGTGACTTCAGTTTCCCTAAATCTCCAAACTGGGGTACAGAATTCAATTAGACATATTGTAAATCCCACAACATTCTTCTAACATGGGATGAAGGCTCTGAGAAATAATGAGTTGGTTCTTCTGGCATCAGCCTCCAAACGGCCAGTTTTCTCATTAAAACCAGACGATGGACAATTTTAAAGAGACTATTTTCCCTACATATAATACTCTGCAATTTTATATTATAATATCATTCCTTGAAGCCAGTGGTTAGAACAGCTGCTCACAGAAGTTAATTTCCTTCATTGAGCTGTGATCAGGAACTCACTGGCCAGAATGTTATTATTTTTAAGACGTACATTATGCATAGAGATATTGCCTAGAAACTCAAGTACATTGTAAGTGGTAGTGTTTAACAGTGGATCATGTTGAAGAGGAGTGATTTAGTGTAGTTGGATTTCTGTGTTGCAGAAACACATGGAAATTGATGAGAAATGAGGCTAAGACACAGTAAAATGCATATTGTATTTTAGGTCAAATATTAGTGTGGTCACTTCTTCAGCCTACTCTGTTTTATTAATTCCAGAAAGTAATAGACATGAGCATTAGGGTTCCTTTGAGAGTCTACAAACTAGTAATTACTCCAAGAGAAGCTTCCTGTTGTTAATTTCAATGAGACAAAGTATCTCAGTCTTGGTACTTTTCTTTTCTTCATAAATCAAAGTTTTAACTCTTCTTGACTGACATCAAAAGACATAAATTGTTCTGTTAGAATAAATGGAACTAATACAAAAGGGGTAGCTTTATTTTACACATATATAATTATTTAATATATTCATTTTTCTAATTTAATTTTTTATTGAAGAATACCTCATTGATTTACAATGTTTTGTGCAGCAAAATGAATGGATCAGTATAGATATATATGCTAGGCTTCCCTGGTGGCTCAGATGGTGAATAATCTGACTGCAGTGTGGGAGACCTAGGTTCAGTCCCTGGGTTAGGATTATCTCCTGGAGAAGGGAATGGTGACCCTCTCCACTATTTTTGCCTGGAAAATCCGTGGACAGAGGTGCCTGGCAGGCTACAGTCCATAGGGTTACAAAGAGCTGGACATGACTGAGCAAATAATGCTTTCACGTCTCATACATATATACATTCTTTTTCAGCGTCTTTCCATTATTGGTTATTGCAAGATATTGAATATAATTCCCTGTGCTATACAGTAGGTCTTGTTGTTTATTTTGTATATAGTGATATATATCTGTTAATCTCAAACTCATAATTTATTCTCCCCTCTTTGCCCTTTGGTAACCATAAGTTTTTTTTTTTTTTCCTATGTCTGTGAGTTTATTTCTGTTTTATAAAGAATTCATTTGTATAATTTTCTTAGATTCCATATATAAGGGATATCATATGATATTTGTCTTTATTTAGAGTTTGACTTTTGGAGAAGGCAATGGCACCCCACTCCAGTACTCTTGCCTAGAAAATCCCATGGACGGAGGAGCCTGGAAAGCTGTAGTCCATGGGGTTGCTGAGGGTCAGACATGACTGAGCGACTTCACTTTCACTTTTCATTTTCATGCATTGGAGAAGGAAATGGCAACCGACTCCAATGTTCTTGCCTGGAGAATCCCAGTGACAAAGGATCCTGGTGGGCTGCCATCGATGGGGTCACACAGAGTCGGACACGACTGAAGTGACTTAGCAGCAGCAGCAGCAGCAGTAGCAGAGTTTGACTTTACTAGCTTGAAGTTCTCTACATTCATCCATGTTGCTGCAAATGGCATTTCATTCTTTATTATGGCTAAGTGATATTCCATTATATATATGTAAACCACATTTTCTTTTTCCTTTCGTTGCTGATGGAAATGTAGGTTGCTTTCATATCTTGGCTATTGTAAATAGTGCTGCTATAGGATGCATACATCCTTGACACTCTTGATATTTGGAGCCAGATAATTCTTTATTGTGGAGACTGTCCTTTGTCAGATGTATGGCAGCATCCATGAACCCACCCACCAGATGTCAGTAACACACTTCAACTGTGCCGACTAAAAACATCTTCAGACTTTTCTTGCCAAGTATTCCCTGGAGCTTAGTGGGTAGGAAAAATAAGTGCCTTGTTGCGGGAAGGGAGAGCTGAATCTGTTTAACGGGAGGTCCTTCTGGAAGCAGGAGATGGACCTCATGGCCTTCTTATGTCATAGATGGACCTATGTTCAAGCACTAACATCCCAAAGCTAGTAAATCTAAAGTAAATGCACTTCGTTGTTTGTCCATTTTAGTTCCAAACTACTTTCCAAATGAAAAACTGCTCCATGTCTTTCCTTTTTTTGCAATTTACAACAAGTAATGAACAATATTTAAAATTTCTTGTAAGTTATGGGAACAGGAAAATATACTGTTTCATTCCTACAAGGTGACTTTACCAACGGATTCTTTACCAACTGAACTATGAGGGAAGCCCGCAAGGTGACCACTTGTCTTTAATAAGACAATATTTTAACAAATATGCCTAAAAGTGTGTTGTGAAGCAATAGATAGTGAGACACAATTACCTTTGATGTGACTATAAATGTTTTAGCCATTTTCCCTGGATATGCTCATCCTGACATTTAAATTTTCCATCTCTTCCAACTCCAACCCGGTCTTACTAAACCTAAAGAGTTATGTTCAAATGAAAATCATTCTCTCAGCCACAGTCTTAGATTTGCTCACCAGGACCCTTATCATAATTCTGTGTTGTCTCTCACTCAGCTCCGAATGAGTAGGCTGTCTATGAGCTTCACATTTAGAGAGACCTGGTTTCTAATGATGCCTTGATCACTCACAAATTGTGTGCCCTCCAGCAAGACATGCAGTCCTCCCAGGTCTTGTCTGTGGTGAGTGATGGTGCTTAGTAGGCTATGGCCAAAGCCTTCCCTGTGTGAGGATATTGAAATGATATTCACTTCTAGAGCTCATGACCACCTGCCTTAGTGTCTGTCTAGATTCTAAAGCAACTCCTAAAGAGGCTTCTTAGATGCCCTGCTGCTGCTGCTGCTGCTAAGTCGCTTCAGTCGTGTCTGACTCTGTGCGACCCCATAGATGGCAGCCCTAGAAGATGACAAAGCATTGGGGAGAACTGAGCCCTCCACGTAAGTGAGACTGGACATTACTCACAAACTTGAACTTCAGTGATGACATACATGTCACAGTGAAATGAAAACTCTAGAAATTCTAATATGAGCTCGGAGATTATGTTTAGTGTGACTCTTCTGGGCATCATATTCTTCTGGGAATTCTCCCTAGCCAAAGAGTTGGAGGAACTAAGACTTGTCTGTTTCGGATCTTCCTTACTTATCCTGGGTTCAACTCCTGTCTTCAATGTGACTTCATTATTTCCTTTTACTCTTAGCAAAAAAATCTTAAGGTTTTATTCATGGAGTCAAACCCATTTTTTCCCCTTAATAACTGTCTTTGTTGATTGATTTCCATAGCAATTTGTTTCCTTTAAACAATTCCACACAAGGCCACTGTTCCCTTTATGGGTTAGCCTTAGAATAGCCTTTTATTTACTAGTGCTGCAACTTTGAAACCTGACTACTTTGCTCTATAACTAGGTTCTCCTTCTCTCTCTTTCACTCTCTGTCACTCTTCATTTTCCATTCCTCACTTTTATTCTCTCTCTTTTTAATTAGGTAAACAAAATTTTTTCTAAGATACAGGAAACTATATGAAAGTCATCCATGGACTCAGGAGTCAATCAATGTTAGTTTTATATCATTTTTTTAATAAGAAAAAAATCAGTGAGTAACATGAACATTTAAATTTATACCTTTCTAAGAAATCCTAAAATCAGTACCTTATTCTTCAAAATAAGATAAGAACCTTAGAAGCTTTAGTTTCCCTCTCATTTTCCTTCTCTAGCCCTGTGTCTTGTAATTACATCTCACTCCAATGTTAACTTCCCTCAGTACTACTGATATTTGTGGTTGATAAGATCTTGACATATTTCCATATTTTTTGCCATCATCTTGCCTTCTTTTCTCATGTGACTTCTTGTTTGAGCCCAGGCTTTCCTTCTGGTTTTATTTTTCTTCTTGCTTCAAGTACATGATTTAGTATTTCTTTCAGAGAGAATCGGTGGGTTGTAAACTTGGTCTTTATTTCAGGGTTCCTTTTTAACCATTTAATTCTTTCCCACATTCATGCAGGAAGGGCCTGCCTCATGGCTCAGATAGTAAAGAATCTGCCTGCAGTGTAGGAGACCCAAGCTTGATCCCTGAGTTGGGAAGACTTTCCTGGAGGAAGAAATGGCTACCCACCCCAGTATTCTTGCCTGGAGAATTCCATGGACAGAGGAAACTGATGGGCTACAATCCACAGGGTCACAAAGAGTTGGACATGACTGAGTGACTAATACTAGTTACACGTTCATGTGGGTGAGGTCACCTCATCCATAGTCTTCTTCCACAAGTCCCAAGATTTAAAGAGTGTTCTCTGCAGATGTGATGAGGAACTAGCCCCAAGCCTGTTCCTCCCATATCATCTTAAGGATGCATGGCCTGGGTTGGAATTTGATCTCTTTAGATTCCATTAGCATTGTAGGCATGCTTAAAATGGAATAGTCATATCACATGACAGAAAGAGTCCTACTAAGTGGAGACATATCTCAGCAAGTTTCCCACACCTCTCTTGTGTCCCTGCCCCCACAGGGCTGGAACAGAGCATTCTGCTTTCCCAGCAGCCTCCACCACCCTCCTCACTCTCTCCTGTTATTGCTTTGCTTCTAGACTACTCCCTGTCCCAAGGGAGGCTGATCGTTTGAGTTAGTTTGTCTCTTCCTTCTGCTGTCCTTGGAAAGCCTCTTCCCTCTGCTAGCAGTTTCAGGGATCAATTGTTCTTTGGCAGAGAAGGAGACTTGATGACAATGAAGAGTTTCCATTTCTTCTTCCTGCAGCTGCTGACCCATGAGTGCAAGCCAGACTGTGCACCTCCTTTCAGGAGAGGAAGCAGCATGAGCCCCAGAGGTTAAACAAATTAACTCCCTCTATCACCTGAGCAAAAGAAGACAGAGGCCATGGATGCCTTCTTCCTAGTGGGCCCATCTGATGAAAACAGGCAAACTTATTTGCTTGCATGTACAGATATAATGCCACACAATTCTCTGTGTCTGGATACACATATGAAAGGTTATCCGACGGACCAATTGGTCTGTACGTTTCTACGGAAGAGCTAATGACAAACAGAAGAAGCTATACCTTTTCACTTACAGGATGATAAACTTAAAAGAAAGAGAATACAAGCTCTTCATGGAAGTTATTGCTAATGTTTTTCTCCTATTTAAGCAGAAATGGAAGAGTTTTGCAACATCTCTTTTTTTCCAGGTATTTTGTTGATTGCTTTTTCTTTCAAACAGTAACTTCAGTACCAGCTGAATGAAAACCAAATATTTTTTCTGGTTTCCCAAGTACTTCATCTGCCTCTCTTCTTCTCACTGTGTCTTTTCCAGAACATCCTGGATGAAGGGTATAGGAGAGAATGTGACCCAGTGTACTGCCAACTAAGTGCTGAAGTACAAGCAATTAGGTGGGCCTACAGCAGCTCTTTCTCTGGGGTGCCTTTTTCCCTTGGGGGAAAACGCTTAAGACTGAACTTGAAACTGAAAAGAAAAGGAAATCCTAACATAAATATCACTTATTCATTACAACTCATTTTCCTCTCCCTACTTCTCTCTAGTAAACACATGCATATTCACTTAAAGCAGCCCTGTGTTCCAGAAGTGAAGAAATGCTTAGGAAAGTTTGAAAATTCAACATCCTGTGACCTCTGCCCTCATTGATGTGTAACTGCTGGTGAGTCATGGTTCTTTAAAAATGGGGTGAGTATCTCAATGATTAATGAAGGCTTTCTTGACTGGCAGGGGACCTTACCCAGATGCTAATAAAATTTTCCACCTACATCTTCATTTTAGAATGAAAACAGTAGAGAAAGGAAAAATATGCAAGTGCATGCAGATTTTTTAAAGCTCATTGCTTTTGGACACATTAAGGATTTGTGTAATCATGCTGATTGCCATTATTCACTTGACAGTTTTTCAATGACTAAATCAATCTGTTTCTTTTGAACTTGGATTTGATCTCTTTGATATCCACAAATGGGGCTGCAAAGTATATATCATATTTTTCAGAGTGTCATTAAGTTGTATTTTCAAAGAGTGCTTTCTTGAGTACCAGTCTCTCACTGGTAAGTTATGAACTACCACCATCCCTGAGAGTACCCTGGTTCTGCAACTAATGTCTTATCTCATGAGTCCCAGCTTGGTAAAGTGTGCTTAAATGTCCATTACAACTTTGATTTCTCATCTTATTGCACAAAAGACACTAAATTATAGGGTTGTCTTAGAGGAAGAAAAGAGTTGTCTTCAGAGCTTCATGGTGATCATAAAACCCCTAGAGACTGTGCTCACATCCCAGCTGACCATCAGAGGTGGCAAAGCTGGTCTTTCCCACCATCTCACTTTCTCTTTTAGTCGCCAACTCCTATCTACCACACTCACCCTAACCCCTGAACACATTTTTCTATTTCTTATTTTCCTGGAAATGGCAACCCACTCCAGTATTCTTGCCTGGGAAATCCCATGGAGAGAGGAATCTGGAAGGCTACAGTCAATAGGGTTGCAAAAGAGTCAGACATGACTGAGTGACTAAACCACCACCACCATTTCCTTGGAGAGATCAGTGCTTATACAGAAGCCAATCAATTTTCTTTCACCTTTAATAGAACTTTGCTTATTGTGATGGATGCCATTAACTGTACACCCATATCTCTTCTATTTTCCTGAGCTCAGAACTAGACTGCATTTACCAGACTCTCTTGCATTCTTTGGGACCTGTGATTGAGCTCTAATCAATGAAATTATGAGGGTTATTTCCTCTCATTTGTGCTTTCTATGTTTTTCATCTTTAAGGGTGACTGGAGTTGGGAACTCCATGGAAACTGTAAGCACCAGGTTTACAGTTGTAGAGCTGTTCTCATTCTAGATTCCTTGAATGACCTCATGAAGCAGAGTCTCACTCCTCACTATTCATAGACCTGAAATCATCCCGGGCATTAAATGATTTAGACATAAACTAAATGTTACTGTGCAGAGTGGACTTCCTTTGTGGCTCACTGGTAAAGAATCCACCTGCAGTGCAGGAGACTTGGGTTTGATCACTGGGTCATGAAGATCCCCTGGAGAAGGAAATGGGAACCCACTTCAGTATTCTTGACTGGAGAATCCCATGGGCAGAGGAATCTGGTGGACTATGTTCCAAAGGGTGGCAAAGAGTTGAATATGACTGAAGTGACTATGAACAAAGCTAGTGGAGGTGATGGAATTTCAGCTAAACTACTTCAAATCCTAAAAGATGATGCTGTAAAAGTGCTGCACTCAATACACCAGCAAATTTGGAAAACTCAGCAGTGGCCACAGGACTGGAAAATGTCAGTTTTCATTCTAGTCCCTAAGAAAGATAATGCCAAAGAATGTTAAAACTACTGCACAATTGCACTCATCTTACATGCTAGTAAAGTAATGCTCAAAATTCTCTAAGCCAGGCTTCAGCAATATGTGAATGATGAACTTCCAGATGTTCAAGCTGGTTTTAGAAGACAGAGGAACCAGAGATCAAATTACCTACATCCAGTGGATCATAGAAAAAGCAAGAGAGTTCCAGAAAAAACATTACTTGTTTTATTGACTACACCAAAGCCTTTGACTGTGTGGATCACAACAAACTGGAAAATTCTTAAAGAAATGGGAATACCAGACCACCTGACCTGCCTCCTGAGATATCTGTATGCAGGTCAAAAAGCAACAGTTAGAATGACAAGTAACAACAAACTGGTTCCAAAGCGGGAAAGGAGTATGTTAAGGCTATGTATTGTCACCCTGTTTATTTAACTTCTATGCAGAGTACTTCATGCAAAATGCTGGGCTGGCTGATACACAAGCTGGAATCAAGATTTCTGGGAGAAATATCAATAACCTCAGATATGCAGATGACACCACCCTTATGACAGAAAGCCAGAAAGTGAAGAGGAACTGAAGAACCTCTTGATGAATGTGAAAGAGAAGAGTGAAAAAGTTGGCTTAAAACTCAACATTCAGAAAATGAAGATCACAGCATTCAGTCTAATCACTTCATGGCAAATAAATGGGGAAACAATGGAAACAGTGTCAGACTTTATTTTTCAGGGCTCCAAAACCACTGCAGATGGTGACTGCAGCATGAAATTAAAAGACACTTGCTCCTTGGAGGAAAAACTATGACCTCCCTAGATAGCATATTAAAAAGCAGAGACTTTACTTTGTTGACAAAGTCCATCTAGTCAACGCTATGGTTTTTCCAGTAGTCGTGTATGGATGTGAGAGCTAGACTATAAAGAAAACTGAGTGCCAAAGAATTGATGCTTTTGAACTGTGATGTTGGAGAAGACACTTGACTTGGACTGCATGGAGATCAAACCAGTCAATCTCAAAGGAAATCAGTCCTGAATATTCATTGGAGGGACTGATGCTGGAGCTGAAACTCCAGTACTTTGGCCACTTAATGCGAAGAGCTGATTCACTTGAAAAGACCCTGATGCTGGGAAAGACTGAAGGCAGGAAGAGAATGGGATGACAGAGGATGAGATGGTTGGATGGAATCACTGACTCAATGGACATGAGTTTGAGTAAGCTCTGGGAGTTTGTGATGGACAGGGAGGGCTGGCATGCTGCAGTCCATGGGGTCACAAAGAGTCAGACATGACTGAGAGACTGAACTGAACTGAAGTAATTCAGCACACACTCATGTTATGTGGAGTGCTTCACAGTTGGGCTTTTTGTTACCTCAGCCTAGTCTACACACCAAAACGTATGTTTTAGTGCCCCCTTCAGCTGAATGTGTATTTTATTATTGGGCCATCTGAAAGCCATCGAGGTCCAATAAAACCACCTGTGCAAGGTGGGACCCTGATGATGGTGAGGGAGGTTCTGGGCTTGAAAGTTTGTGCTCAGCAATGAGCAACCATAAATAAAATACCAAGTACAAGTATAGCATACCTGTTATTCAGTTCACAGCAAATTTTTTAACCTCCTTTCATAGGTGAATCAGTTTAAAATTAGGGAAGTTGAATAATTTTCTCTCTGTGCTGGCTTCAGGTATATCTTGATGTAATGATGAACTGCCAGCATTTCATAGGTCTTGCCTGTTTGAGGGGCTTGGTTTGAAGCATTATTTATTTTCTGATTCCCTTTCCAAAAGGCAGGTGTCTGGGAACCTGGGCTTGGTGCCAGTGTGCACCCTTGATGCCCAGGGAGAGTCATGAGCACCTGGGCCGTTATCAAGAGTAGTTGTCCACGGCTGGATCATCACATTCAAATTGGGACAATGAAAAAGGGGTACCAATATGGATGGGTAAATGGGCAAAGGTGTAAGGAATTGAGAGGACTGGCTGATGAGGATGCCCAGAGTGGGAGGTGGGAAGGTAAGCCAAGAATGATGAGGCATCTGATGATGCAGAGCCAGGTCCTGGGCAATTCCTTCCTTTCCTCCTTTCTTCCTTCCTTCTCACTTTCCTTTCTTCCTATTTCCTTCTTTCTTTCATCCTTTCTTATTCACTAGGCACATTCTACATACTAGACATTACATGCAAGCACTGTTATTAAAAGAATAAGTAAGACTCATTTCCCTCCCCCGAAGGGGTTCACAGTTTCATGGGGGAAAGTGACGTGAAAATGGACAATAACTCAGTATGGTAAGTTGCAAGGAACAAGTGATAAGGAAGCAAAGAAGAAAGACCTTTAACCCTGCCCTTAGGCTGCTCTTTCTAAATCCTTGACATGTGTCTCTCTGTTTCAGACATCAGCCTTCTTCTTGCTCTTTGTGTTCTGTAACTCTCACACAGGCTAGATTCTTGAAATGTATCAGACCCTCACGGAAACCTCGACTGTAAGAAAACTTTAAAAATCCAGCATCTAAAGTGTTTTGCCCTGAAAACTCTACTCAGCCCCCTGGAAGAGTGATGCCCTATTTGAATTTGGTAATACAGAGTCAAGGCAGTCTGGTGTTTCTCACTTGACAAATTCTCATCTGTAAACCTCAACTGTAAGAAAACTTTAAAAATCCAGCATCAAAAGTGTTTTGCCCAGAAACTCTCCTCAGTCCCCCTGGAAGAGTGATGCCCTATTTGAGTTTGGTAATACAAAGCCCTCCCACTCAGAGTGATGTCCTATTCGAATTTGGCAATACAGAGCCAAGGTCAGTCTGGTGTTTCTCACTTGACAAATTCTCATCTGTCAAGAGACGCTAAAGGCACCACTCACAATCAAATGGACCCCAAGGCCATCAACTTTTAAAAATCAGCCATTGTTTACCACATTCTGTCAACCAGAATCGGGTATTTCTTGCATTTGTTTGTTTGAGGAAGAAGTTATTTTGCTCTCTCTAACCACCCGCCCTGCAAAAAAGGAGAAAGTGTTTAAACAAACAAAGTTCACAAAAGAGTCTTCCTCCTTTAGTTGAGGGAGGGCAGTCGCTCTATGCTATGGTACATGAAATTGACTTGGTCAAAACAATGAATATAAAAAAACACAGATAGCAGCTTTGACCAAACAAATATGCTTTCAAACCCTCTTTGCAAATACTCTGAGGACCCTGTTCTGTTTTAACGGTGCTTTGTAAACTATACAATAATTTTTAAGATATTTTTATTGTATTTCATTCTTATCACAACCCGGTGAGATGGGTAAAATTATTTGCATTTTATGGATGCTAATTGGTATCCAGAGGACTTTAAAAACTATCTAAAGGTTCATAGAAGACAGATGGATGAGGTAAGATAGAATTGGGTTTATCATGACTCCTAGCTCCACGAATTCTCTATTAATCTAGTATTGTGTAGCTACAACTCTCTTTCCCCCAGATTTAGACAGCAGGGGCCATCTAGAGAGCAGGGTGGGACTGAGGGAGTCGACAAATGCAGGTGGAGGAGACCTGGAATCTCAGCCTAACTCCATGCTCTTTCATGAGTGGCTTTGGGACTAAATTGTCCAAATCTAAGATACACTTGGCTTAGTTGCATTGCACAGAATAGTCCACACATAAAACCAATGCAAGTGTCTCCACAAAGAATATCACCCAACCGTTAGGAAACATAGACAGGATAACTCTAAAAAGACCAGATTTGATTTCTAAAGATGGGGTGGAGCCCTTAGAAGGGGCCAGTTTCCAAAAGAGTCCAATTCACCCCTCTTACATGGTCTGGCAAACCTTAAAAAGGAATTCTGGTTTTGTGATTACTTAGAATACAGAACTCATTGCTCATGGAAAGCCCTAAACAGCCATTTTTCAGCTCTCTGTGCAGAATAACAACTTTAAAAGAAAAAGTGTTAAAACCCCAACAGGTTATTTTAGTTTCAGTCTCAGCACTATTGAACTCAGAGAGTGGATACTTCTTTGCCTTGGGGGCTGCCCTGTGCATGTGGGATGATACTTGGCCTTGGCTTCTGCTCTCTAGACTTCAGTAGCACCCCAGTTGTGACAACCAAGAATGTCTTCAGACATTACTAAATGTCCCCCTATGTACAAAATCACCCCTTGTGGAGAACCACTACTTTAATGATTCTTAAGAGAGGACACTTCTTTGCTTTCTTGTTTCTATTAATGGTCTGGAAGACATTAAAAATATCACATGCTTTAGCCTTTGTTCAGGAAACAGATTTTGGATTCTTTGTAGCTTTCCTGTGATTCCTGCTCTTTGGTTAGGACAATCAATCAATAGTCAGATTCTTTCATTGTTAGAGGTCGTCAAGCTTGTTTTTATTTGCAGATCTTGAGAAAATATACTATGGCCATTGACTATGGAGCTGACATATGTGAGTGTGAGTCCTCAGATTACCATTTTTCAATCATGTGAACTTGAAGTTAATCTCTCTGGATACACATTACCATATCTAACCCTTTGAAGAGTTATTTTAAGAATTCAGAGAAGCAATACAAAAAACTGTCACATACAGGTTTGCTAGATTTAGCAAACAGAAGTACAGGACATTCAGTTCAATTGTAATTTAAGAGTAAACAACTCTTTTTTTTTAAGTATAGATATGCCCCATGCAATCTTTAATGACCTAGTTCTATGCAATCTTTAATGGCCTGTGTTCAATGATAGCTATTATTACTGTGGACTTAGAAGTAGACAGAGTCAGTTGAAAAAATCAAGCACAACTCCTATCTTTAAAGAAAATAAATATTTAAACCAACCAGGACAAAGTGACAACTGGAATCTTCCTAAAGTCAAACAGTTCACAGCTTCTTATTTTTTGATTTCGTCCTCATTATTCAGAAGTTTTACTAGTCAAGTGACATAGTTTCAACTTCGTTTTGCTCCTTTGTTATTGCTTACAGTAAGGATGTATGGATTAAAAAAAAAAAATCAGGAAACAACCTTCCAAATATTTTGAGGATATGAGTAAAATCAAAGTTCAGGTAGGAAATCAGAAAGGCCGGCATTCAGATCCCCATCTGTCATTTACCAACAGAGTGAGCTAACTGGAATTTCATAACCTCTCTGATCTCAGTTTCCTCATCTACAGAATAGCATTTCCTACTCAACAGGATTGATGCCAGGGTAAAATGAGGACATGCATTTGAAAAGAACTTTGCAAATAATGCTTGCAAGAGTTAGTTTCTTTTCCTTCTTTGCTTTCCATTCCTTCCTGTCTCTCTAACCTAGATGAAACAATTTTGATTTTTAAACCCCTCTGAAAAGAAATAGCTGAATACAACTAAAGAGTGGAATTAATGGAAAATCATGACTCAGTAGTTTAAAAAGATAATTAGAGAGACTTGACAGGCTTGTTAATCAATTTTCAGATAAAAGAATATAAGCTTGGAGTCATTCAGAACTGTTTTGAATCTTGTTGCATCACCTTACTGGCTGGTTAGCCTTGGGCAATACTGAGCTTTAAAATAGAAATTGCGCCTCTGAGTTCAGGGCCTCAGTCATGTCAATCAGTTAAGCTGATTGTGAATTGTGAAGCCCAATGTAGAAGAGACTTAATTACTGGGTACTAGTCATTCTCCCTCTCTGTTTTACTAGCAAACACCCAACCTTATGGGCTTCCCTGGTGGCTCAGTGGTAAAGACTCTGCCTCCAATGCAGGAGACACGAGTTCCATCCCTGGCTTGGGAAGATGCCCTGGAGAAGGGAACGGTTACCCACTCCAATATTCTTTCCTGGGAAATACTATGGAGAGAGGACCCTGGTGGGCTGTAAAAGAGTCAGACATGACTTAGTAACTAAACAGCAACAACCCAACTTTATTCAGGGCAGAAATACACACAGCTAAAGGATTCGTTTTCCCAGCCTAGTCTGCAGCTCTAAGTGGCTAGCGAGATAGAAATCAGGCAAGTCAAACCATTGGTGATGGGATGGAGGTGGTATCATCCAACAAGGCTGACTCAGCTGAGACCTGTGAGGATCTGAGCTTCTTTTTCTCCATGACTGGGATGTGGATGGGATGCTTGGAAACTGAAGCTGATATCTTACGAAATGAACATAAGGATAAAAGCTATATCCTGAAGAAAATGGAAAATGAAAACTTTCAGATTAAGTTTCTAATTACCTCAGAGCTATCATACCAGCCCCAAACTACTTTTCTATGTAATACATAAATAAACAAACAAACAGAACTTGCCTCTTGCTAAATCTTCCAGAATTTGTTATTGCTGTAATATGCAACCAAACTGCTTCTTAGACAACACACAAAGGCAAGTAAAGTGCTGTTACATGCAATCCCTTAGTTTCAAGGGGAGTTTACCCAAAGGAGTTAAAACATATTCCTGAGCGCACAGGATTTTTATAGCAACTTTATTGATAATCACCTATATCTGGGAGCAAGCAAGATCTCCTCTAGTAGGTAAATGGATAAACAGTGGTGTTGGACACGACTGCGTGACTTCACCTCACCTCACATCCAGACAATGGGATTGTCATTCAGCTCACTATCAAGACATGAGAAGACTTGAAGGGATCTTAAATCTGTATTGCTAGATGAAAGAAGTCAATCTGAAAAGGCTACATAGACAGTGTGCTTCCAATTATATGACATTCTGGAAAAGGCAAAACTATGGAGACAGCAAAAAGATCCATGGTGGCCAATGGCTGGGGTGAGGGAGTGATGAAAATGCACAACACTGAGGATTTTTAGGGCAACGAGATTACTCTGTGTGATGCTATAATAACCAATACATGTCATTATACGTATGTGTCCAAACCCATGGAATGAACAATATCAAAAATGACCACTAATGTTAACTTTGGCCTTCACCTGATTACAATGTGTCAATGTAGGTTCATCTCTTGTAACAAATATACCCTCTGGGGAAGGTATAATGGGGAATGAGTGGGGGAGATACTAGAAATCTCTCTACTTTCCCCTCAGTCTTGCTATGAACCTAAAACTACTATTAAAAATAAATCTTAATTTTAAACTATTTAAAGCAAAGACCTTAGAAAATTACTTTATTCTTCAATGCAGATGGTATAAAGCAAGGATATACCTGAATCCATGTGGGTCATATGAGAGCTGTATTTCCATCTCTTCTTTTGTACATCTCTGAGCAACAACGGTTCTTCTGCATGTAAGTGCCTGACACATAACTGAAAATTTGCTTTGCCTTGCCTTCTAACTAATGCAAGGGTCAGATGACATCTCCCTCCTGGTCCATGCGTGACATGCCACTTGGAAAATATAATTCCGGGTGTGTGACAGTACTTTCTGATGCTACTGGGGACTTCCTGGTAGACTTTGGTTCCCTCTGCTTTCTGGGAACATCTGTGTAGGTGTTTAAAGAGTCCTTCTTCAACTCTGGGTGGTTTATCCAAAGTAGATCATCATGAATTTTTGTCTCCTAAATTTCTTGTATTCCATGTGGGTAGAATATTATTTTGTATATTCAAAGTTTGAACTTGTCTCACAGTTCTGTAGAAAATTATTTTTATAGTTGTATTACTGAAATTCTAGAAATCAGCGAACTAAAATGGAGTGGAATGGGTGAATTTAATTCAGATGACCATTATATCTACTACTGCAGGCAGGAATCCCTCAGAAGAAATGGAGTAGCCATCATGGTCAACAAAAGAGTTGACGAAATGCAGTACTTGGATGCAATCTGAAAAACGACAGAATGAACTCTGTTCGTTTCCAAGGCAAACCATTCAATATCACAGTTATCCAAATCTATGCCTCAACCAGTAAAGCTGAAGAAGCTGAAGTTGAACAGTTTTATGAAGATCTACAAGAACTTTTAGAACTAACACCCAAAAAGATGTCCTTTTCACTACAGGGAACTGGAATGCAAAAGTAGGAAGTCAAGAAACACCTGGAGTAACAGGCAAATTTGGCCTTGGAATGCAGAATGAAGCAGGGCAAAGACTAATAGAGTTTTGCCAAGAAAAGGCACTGGTCATAGAAAATACGCTCTTCCAATAACACAAGAGAAGACTCTACACATGGACATCACCAGATGTCAACACCGAAATCAGATTGATTATATATTCCTTGCAGCCAAAGATGGAGAAATTCTATACAGTCGATGAAAACAAGACCAGGAGCTGACTGTGGCTCAGATCATGAACTCCTTATTACCAAATTCAGACTCAAATTGAAGAAAGTAGGGAAAACCACTAGACCATTCAGGTATGACCTAAATAAAATCCCTTATGATTATACAGTGGAAGTGGGAAATAGACTTAAGGGGCTAGATCTGGTAGATAGAGTGCATGATGAACTATGGAATGAGGTTTGTGACATTGTACGGGAGACAGGGATCAAGACCATCTCCATGGAAAAGAAATGCAAAAAAGCAAAATGGCTGTCTGGGGAGGCCTTACAAATAGCCATGAAAAGAAGAGAGGCAAAAAGCAAAAGAGAAAAGGAAAGATATAAGCATCTGAATGCAGAGTTCCAAAGAATAGCAAGAAGAGATAAGAAAAACTTCAGCAATCAATGCAAAGAAATAGAGGAAAAGAACAGAATGGGAAAGACTAGAGATCTCTTCAAGAAAATTAGAGATACCAAGGGAACATTTCATGCAAAGATGGGCTCGATAAAGGACAGAAATGGTATGGACCTAACAGAAGCAGAAGATATTAAGAAGAGGTGTCAAGAATACACAGAAGAACTGTACAAAAAGATCTTCATGCCCCAGATAATCATGATGATGTGATCACTCATCTAGAGCCAGACATCTTGGAATGTGAAGTCAAGTGGGCTTTAGAAAGCATCACTACGAACAAAGCTAGTGGAGGTGATGGAATTCCAGTTGAGCTCTTTCAAATCCTGAGAGATGACGCTGTGAAAGTGCTGTGCTCAATATGCCAGCAAATGTGGAAAACTCAGCAGTGGCCACAGGACTGGAAAAGCTCAGTTTTCATTCCAATCCCAAAGAAAGGCAATGCCAAAGAATGCTCAGACTACCGCACAACTGCACTCATCTCACATGCTAGTAAAGTAATGCTTAAAATTCTCCAAGCCAGGCTTCAGCAATACATGAACCGTGAACTCCCTGTTGTTGAAGCTGGTTTTAGAAAAGGCAGAGGAACCAGAGATCAAATTGCCAACATCCGCTGGATCATGAAAAAGAGAGTTCCAGAAAAACATCTATTTCTGCTTTATTGACTATGCCAAAGCCTTTGACTGTGTGGGTCACATTCAACTGTGGAAAATTCTGAAAGAGATGGGAATACCAGACCACCTAACCTACCCCTTGGGAAATCTGTATGCAGGCCAGGAAGCAAGTTAGAACTGGACATGGAACAACAGACTGGTTCCAAATAGGAAAAGGAGTACCTCAAGGCTGTATATTGTCACCCTGCTTATGTAACTTATATGCAGAGTATATCATGAGAATCACTGGACTGGAAGAAACACAAGCTGGAATCAAGATTGCCGGGAGAAATATCAAGAACCTCAGATATGCAGATGACACCACCTTTATGGCAGAAAGTGAAGAGGAGCTAAAAACCTCTTGATGAAGGCAAAAGAGGAGAATGAAAAAGTTGGCTTAAAGCTCAGCATTCAGAAAACGAAGATCATGGCATCTGGTCCCATCACTTCATGGGAAATAGATGAGGAAACAGTGGAAAGAGTGTCAGACTTTATTTTTGGGGGGCTTCAAAATCACTGCAGATGGTGACTGCAGCCATGAAATTAGAAGATGCTTACTCCTTGGAAGGAAAGTTATGACCAACCTAGATAGTATATTCAAAAGCAGAGACATTACTTTGCCAACAAAGGTCTGTCTAGTCAAGGCTATGGCTTTTTCTGTGGTCATGTATGGATGTGAGAGTTGGACTGTCAAGAAGGCTGAGTGCCGAAGAATTGATGCTTTTGAACTGTGGTGTTGGAGAAGACTCTTGAGAGTCCCTTGGACTGCAAGGAGATCCAACCAGTCCATTCTGAAGGAGATTAGCCTTGGAATTTCTTTGAAAGGAATGATGCTAAAGCTGAAACTCCAATACTTTGTCCGCCTCATGCGAAGAATTGACTCATTGGAAAAGACTCTGATGCTGGGAGGGATTGGGAGCAGGAGAAGAAAGGGATGACAGAGGATGAGATGGCTGGATGGCATCACGGAATCAATGGACGTGAGTCTGAGTGAACTCTGGGAGATGGTAATGAACAGGGAGGCCTGGCGTGCTGTGATTCATGGGATCACAAACAGTCGGACACGACTGAGCGGCTGAACTTAACTTACTGTCATAAGATACCTCATTTCCTATTTCTGGCTTATTATTAAGCATTTGTTAATCCAAAACTGTGCTTTCTATGTTTTTGTATGATCACAATAGCACTTAACAGTCAGCCTTACACAATTAAAAAAATCAAGAACTAGCCAAAAATTAGACTAAATTACTCATAAGAAATCTGTCTCCGTTTTTGGTTTGGTTTTTCTAGCTATTTCAGGACTTTAACATCTTATCCTCAGATAAAGCAAAGAATCATGAATTAACTATGGCATGAAACACTTCAATCATACTGTTACAATAAAACAGCAACATTCATTGATTATCTAACTGCAGATCAGTCACTGTGCTGAGTAGTTTGTCAATGGAAGCTCAACTAACCGTCCTCAGCACAACTCTGTTGATTAAACAAATCCCCTCCATTTTACAAAAGAAACTAAATCTTACAGGTTTGAATAGCTTTCCCAGAGTTACAAAGCATGTACATGTACAAAGTTGTACATGCTTAGGGATTGAGCATGCAACAGGGTTAGAGTCAGAGAGCAAAAGGAGTATTAGGCCTCAGCTTCTTGCTCACAAAATCCTAGTCATACTTTTTGTCCTTGTAGGAAGATGCTCAAAGGAAACTATGAATAAATGACTTCAAATGCAGGAACACGATGTGGTTTTTCTTAGGAGGACAGTGTGACCCAGGAGGAACACTTGTGTTAGGACTCAGAGTCTCTTTGGACAATGAGGCATCTCACTCTGTTAACTTGGACAAACCACCTCTTTTTTTTTTTTTTTTTAATCAAGCTTTGTTTCCTCTTCAGGAAATAGTCACAGGTTGGACTCAGTGATTTCTTCTATTTCTAAAATCCATTCCATTCACATTCAAGACATGAGGGAAAGTTCAAGCTAAAGCCATGTGAGGAGGAGAGGCAACCTCTAGGTGTGGAGTGCTTTTCTTAGTTTTTATTCTGTTGGAAATGGCCCTTTCTTTTCCAGATAACTCTTTGGAGAATGTTGCAGGAATAAAGAATTCTGAATCTGAGGCAAATAATATTTCTCTTGTTTTTATAATGCCAACAATTAGCAGGTGCCATGTGCATTTTCCTTACGATAGCTACTATAGTGATAGCATAAATGTTCTACCTCTGCAGAGGAGAAATTAATCCTCCAAGGGAGCGCCCGACTTCTCAGAGTAACAGAATCAGTTCCTGGATTTAGACCTTGTCATGTTTTTGATGCAGGTCTCCTTTACCATGACATTAACCTCCATTTCTGTAATTGGAGATCAAGAAATGAAAACTTGCTCCTACTATTTAAACCAGAAATTCATTATGAAATTCAGGGTAGGTATTTGTGAACTTCAGTTCATGATAACAATTTGTGCAATGCAGAGGTGCAAACATCATTACTATTTTTTTGGAACACTATTCTTATGGGAACTTGACCATATTATACATATAGTCTGTAGGCACTGGACAAAGTATGGCTAGGGGATAAGGCACATTTGTGTCAGCTGCTGATGGTTGCAAGGGTGATTCATGACAGTCATTGTTGACCAAGATGAGTTCCTCTTTCACCCTAGTAGCCCAGCCTCACTGGAGAGAGAATAGATTTGGGAAATGTTGGTTGTGTTGACACAGACATTAGGTTACATCCTTCACTGCTGTTTTCACTTGTCCTGATTTTTCCTAATGTCCTCTTTTGCTCTGAGATTTTCCAGGATTTTTCACACCACTTAGGAGACTTGGAGATGGAAATTTTGACTAAAATGTGTTCACTTATTTTCATGTTGTGCAAGAGGAGGAAAAAAAAAAAAACCCTCAAACTCAATTTAGGGTGAAGTGGGATGGGGTGGAGTGTTGCCCATGCACGAAAAAAACTCCAAACTGCTAAATTGCAAAAAGTGAAACTTGCCTTGAGTTTGTGTGGGAGATTCTCTGGGGGATTTTGGAAAAAATGATGGAATTGTAAGTTCATTTCTCATTTCTCAAATGAGAAACACCATTGATACACATTTCTGCTGACATGGCTTTAAATGATGTACCCATTTACATGTTTCAGTTGACAAGTGAAAGAAGTTATTGGGACTGGAAGTTAAAACTGGGGGTTTCCTAGGGTAGCAAGCTGTAGCTTTGGGAATTATATCTCCAAGTTTTCTACTCCCACCACCCATCGTCTTTAATACCCTGTAAGTTATACAACTGTATCTCTGTTTTACATTTTTATTGGTTTTTTTTTATTAAGCTTTTATTTTATATTGGAGCATAGTTGATTAACATGACAGCCGGGGTGTGGCATTCCGTGGAGCTGCAAAGAATCAGGCACAAGTGAGCAATTTGAACAACAGCATAATTGATTAACAATCTTGTGTTAGTTCAGGTGTCCAGCTAAGTGATTCAGTTATACATATACATGTAACTATTCTTTTTCAAATTCTTTTCCCATTTAGGTTATTACAGAATATTAAACACAGTTCCCTGTGCTATACAGTAGGTCCTTTTTGGTTACCTGTTTTAAACATAGCAGTATATTTCGATGTTCCAAATAATATTTCAGATTCAGTTAAACCTCTGTGACACAATTTGAAAAGTTTCCATTTGAAGGAAAAGATTCTTGAATGTTCACTCCATAGAGGACAGTTCAGAATGGCCTTGGGACCACTGCTAAGGGTGTATGTATAAATTAGACACAGCTTGCGCTGAATGGGAATTTTCCCCATCCCACCTATTTTCCTTCACATCTCCTGACAGATTCTTAGAAATTATGTTGTGCTTTCTGTCATGACCCCTTCATATCTGAGTTGTTCATTCACATGTACGTCCTTGTTGTTCAGTCACTAAGTCGTGTCCAACTCTGCGACCTCATGTAGGCCCTGTTTCTCATCGAATGTCTGCTGCTTCTCTGTGTTTTGGCCATTTCTGAGTTAAAGTTTGAGAAGAAACAAAAGCTAGAAATGTAACTGTGTGGTCTCTTAGTCAGGCTGGGGAAATGTGTAAATATCCACGTTTTCTTGATAAAGCAGTAGGAGGTGTTGTGAAACAAAGTTAATGCAGAGCCCAGGGAGTCTTGGTGTGGACAATGATACCTTTCCTTTCAGAGAGCAGAGAGCCCTATGGGGCAGCATGGCCAGAGAAGTCTTCTAGAGCTGAGACAAGGAAGAAACCTTGTTCTTGAAGGAGCAGCAGGCTTTGCACCATAATCTCAATTCAGTTCTGTTCTTTGAGCTTCAGCTTCTTCATCTGCAAAGAGAGAATACATCTGTGGAGAACCACTGAAGATTAAATTGAATAGAGCCTATCAAGCAACTAGTACAGTGTCTGACATATAGTGTGGGCTTAATAATTAGTGGGATTGTTATTATCATCATTATTTTCACTTTAGCTGGAGTAAATTCTTAGTATAAAATGTATCTAAGGCAATGGCACCCCACTCCAGTACTCTTGCCTGGAAAATCCCATGGATGGAGGAGCCTGGTAGGCTGTGGTCCATGGGGTCGCTAAGAGTCGGACACGACTGAGCGACTTCAGTTTCACTTTTCACTCTCATGCATTGGAGAAGGCAATGGAAACCCACTCCAGTGTTCTTGCCTGGAGAATCCCAGGGACAGGGGAGCCTGGTGGGCTGCCATCTATGGGGTCGCACAGAGTTGGACACGACTGAAGTGACTTAGTAGCAGCAGCAACAATATGTATACATTAGAATATTCTTAATTATTTTTATATGATTTGTGTTAGGGACCTGGACACTTACTCACTCAATCCACTGATACAGTCAGTTGAGAACTGGCTATAAGTGCATTGTCCACTAATTGTCATGTCTCAATGCTGGAAGCTCCAGCAAAACAAAGAACCGCACATTCATGTAGTATCAGTTCATTTCCAAATTATGTTTGTGACAAAGCGGGTGCTATTAAAGTTAGGTTAAAGTGTGTATAAAATTATTTCAATTCTCCGGGGTACCACTTAAAACTAAATCCCCACATGACTTGAAATCCTGGAAGACAATGGCATTTTCTCCCTTGACAGTAAAAAGGGACAGAAAGCAGTAGAAATAGCTGTGAAACTTTGTATCTGAAATGTGTTGTCTCACTGAACATTATCACAAACTCTTACAACCAAAATGAGTCAACGTTTAGATGAACAACCAGGTCCTACTATATAGCACAGGGACTGTATCCCAAATCTTGTAACAAACCATCATTGGAAGTGTTAGTCACTCAGTCATGTCCAACTCTTTGCAACTGTAGGCTTTCAGGTTCCTGTGTCCATGGGTTTTTCCAGGCAAGAATACTGAAATGGGTTTCCATTTCCTTCTCCAGTCCTGGAGTGGGCTGCCATGCCCTCCTCCAGGGGATCTTCCCAACCCAACGATCGAACCCAGGTCTCCCACACTACAGGCGGATTCTTTATTGTCTGAGCCACCAGGAGAGTCCAATCACCTGTAACAAACCATCATAGTAAAGAATATGAAAAATAATACATATATGTATATATGTATAACTGGATCACTGTGCTGTACACCTGAAACAAACCCAACATTGTAAATCAACTATATTTCAATAAAAATCTTTTTCACAGAAATAATATTCACTTTGACCACAATACAATGATTCAGGGCTGGCCATAGAAAGAAGGGAGAGAGGGAAGGAGGAGAAGGAGAGAGAGGTGAGTGAATATGTTCTTAATTAGCAACTTCAGCAGGGAAAAGATCGTAACTTCTAGAACTGGACATTCTGAGACTTGGTCAGGGGAAACAAATCAGGTTTCCTCTTTGCCTGAGGGCAAAACATTGGCACTTCCTCACAGAAGCAGAATGCAGGCTGAGAGTCTTTAAATCCAGGGCAGCACTGGCTTGCAGTTTTATCTAGATCAGAGGTGAGCGTTGAAGTCAGTGTGGAGGCTGGCATTTGAAATTTTCATCATTATTGGCAGTTTGGATTGATGGTTCCTCCAGTATTCCAGAGGAAGGTATCCAGAATAATTATGACATATCCAATTATCCAAACAATAAGCAAATCCGGACGGCTTGGATAATAGCTCCAGGGGAGGTTGGGCTCTGACATTTACATCTGTTCAGTCTGTCTGGCTCCCTTCCTCTCTTTATTCCTCTCTCTCTGTCTTTCCCTCTCCCTTCTCTCCATGTTCATACTGTAAGATATACATTTAAAAGTGCATACGATATATATGCAAAGTTAAATGAATGATTACAAAGGCAAACTCTTGTGAAAATAGTACTCAGGTCAAGAAATAGAGCGTTTATAGAAACTCAAACGCCTATGTCTGTCTCTCCCCAGTTGCTACCTTCTTCTCACTGACTAGGGGTAGCCACTGATTGCAAAGCGCCATTTTATTGGAAAAGACCCTGATGCTCGTACGGATTGAAGGCAAAAGGAGAAGGAGGCAGCAGAGGATGAGTTAGACAGCATCACTGATTCAAGACATGAATTTGAGCAGACTCTGGGAGATAGAGGAAGATGCTGGAGCCTAGCGTGCTGCAGTCCACAGGCTTGCAGAGCTGCAAACGACTTAGTGACTGAACAGCAACCACTTTGCTAACTATGCTGCTGCTGCTAAGTCGCTTCAGTCATGCCCGACTCGGCAACCCACCAGGCTCCCCCGTCCCTGAGATTCTCCGGGCAAGAATACTGGAGTGGTTTACCATTCCCTTCTCCAATGCATGAAAGTGAAAAGTGAAAGTGAAGTCGCTCAGTCGTGTCCGATTCTTAGCGACCCCATGGACTGCAGCCCACCAGGCTCCTCCATGCATGGGATTCCAGGCAGGAGTACTGGAGTGGGGGAGCCATTGCCTTCTCCGTTAACTATAGTCACAATCATTTCTTTATTTTCCTGAGAAGCTTTAAGACCTCTTTACTTTTCATTACAATTGGATATTCACTTTCTGTATAGAAACTCCTGCTATGAGTACATCACAATGAACCATTCTACCATTGGTAGACAGTGTGTGTTTTCAGTTTCCATTATTGTGCATATGCTTATACATGCCCCATGGTGTACTTGCACATGCCTTTCTCTGATACACACAGCTCTGGTAGTAGAAAGGTTGGCTCACAGGGTTCATGAATCTTCAACTTTGGGAGATAATGTCAAACTTTTTCCCCAAGTGATTGCACCAGTTTACATTCTAACCAACAGTAAATGAGAGTGATCACTGACTCACATCTCACCAAAGCTGATATTGCTCAACTTAAAAATTTTTGACATTCTGATTCATATCATGGTTTCAATATTCACTTTTCTGATTACCACCGAGATTCAGCACCTTTTCTTAAGCTTTATTGCCAGTTTTGAAGGATGTGTTCATATTTTTTTTAATCACTTTTTGTGTTGTCTGTCATTTTCTTGAGGATTCATGCAGTTCTTTACATATTTTGCTTGACAGTTGTGTTTTTTCTATTCTATAGTTAGAAGTTTCATTGTTTTTATATTACCTTTTAAAGTATTATCTTTGATACATAGAAGTTCTTATTTTTAATATAGTTCAATTATCAGTCTCTTGTTTCATTGCTAAATAAGTAGTTTCTTTATTCTAACACACTGAAGATATTCTCTTATAATCTAAAAAAATTCATATTTTGTTTCTCTTACATGATCCTTAAACAACATGCAAACTTTTTTGTTTATAAAGTGAAATAGAGATACAAATTCTTTTTTTTCATATGGTTAATCAATTACTTCAGCATAATTGTTTTAAAAAACCATATTTCCCTAAATGAGATAAAATTATAATTCCACATTTAAGAGTTTATATGCTCATGATTTTGTTTCTGAGTTCTTTTGTTTGTTGTTGACTTATTGGTTCATTCTGCATCAATTATGATTATGGCTTCACAAAAATACTTATTACTTTTAAAGCAAATACTCTCAATCTAGAATGTCTATATTACTTTTTTAATTTAAATTATTTATTTTTTAATTGAAGGATAATTGCTTTACAGAATTTTGTTTTTTTCTGTCCAACATCAACATGAATCAGCCATAGGTATATATATGTTCCCTCTCTCTTGAACCTCCTTCCATTTCCCTTCCCATCCCATCTCTCTAGGTTGATACAGAGCCCTTATTTGAGCTTACTCTTATTCCTTTGCTTTTTCACATACACTTTTGAAAGTTTGTCAATTGACACACAATAACAAACATTCATACATTCCTCTTTTAGAATTTTGTTTGACATTGCATTAAATCTATAAACCAAATTGCAAAAAATCGACATCTTTAAAAGATTAAGTCTTCTGAATATCACAAACAA
This sequence comes from Nanger dama, assembly GCA_917880005.1. Lineage (NCBI taxonomy): Eukaryota > Metazoa > Chordata > Mammalia > Artiodactyla > Bovidae > Nanger > Nanger dama. The sequence continues at coordinate 26,789,321 of CAKJTW010000018.1, forward strand.
AGCCTAACCTTCCAATTACTTGGGCCTTCTGCAATAACTCTTCCCTAAGTTTAATAATTTTTTCCATAAAATCTTGCACAACTTTTTCAAGATTTATTTCCTGATAGTTCATGTTTTATTATGTTATTACAAATTACATGATTTAAAGCTTTCATTTTCTAATGGGTTATTGTGGGTATACACATAAGGATTTTTATATAATACATATGTCATAAAAATCATACAGTGATTTACAAGTAAACATCTAAATTTGATTCAAGCAGCTTCTATTTGTTATAATTTATCTGAATATTCTTTTGGATTTTCAAGTATATAATTATTTCATCACAAGACAATAAGAGTTTTGCCTCTTATCTAATGCTTACTATTCAAATGTCTTTCTATTGCTTTATCATGCTATTTATGACATTCAGTACAATATTGAAAAATAGTAGTAATAGCAGCCATCCATGCCTTGGTGAGAAACTTGGTTCAGTTCAGTTCAGTTGCTCAGTCATGTCCGATTCTTTGCGACCCCATGAATTGCAGCACGCCAGGCCTCCCTATCCATCACTATCTCTCGGAGTTCACTCAAACTCACGTCCATCAAGTCAGTGATGCCATCCAGCCATCTCATCCTCTGTTGTCCCCTTCTCCTCCTGCCCCCAATCCCTCCCAGCATCAGAGTCTTTTCCAATGAGTCAACTCTTCGCATGAGGTGGCCAAAGTATTGGAGTTTCAGCTTTAGCATCATTCCTTCCAAAGAACACCCAGGGTTGATCTCCTTCAGAATGGACTGGTTGGATCTCCTTGCAGTCCAATGGACTCACAGGAGTCTTCTCCAACACTACAGTTCAAAAGCATCAATTCTTCAGTGCTCAGCTTTCTTCAGAGTCCAACTCTCACATCCATACATGATCACTGGAAAAACCATAGCCTTGACTAGACGGACCTTTGTTGGCAAAGTAATGTCTCTGCTTTTGAATATGCTATAGAGATGCTTAATGTTAAGAAGGTCAACTATTAATTATAGTTGTAGCAGGGTTTTTATTAATATAAACCCTCTTTATAGAAGGAGAAGGCAATGACACCCCTCTCCAATACTCTTTCCTGGAAAATCCCATGGACGGAGGAGCCTGGAAGGCTGCAGTCCATGGGGTCACTGAGGGTCAGACACGACTGAGTGACTTCACTTTCACTTTTCACTTTCATACATTGGAGAAGGAAATGGCAACCCACTTCAGTGTTCTTGCCTGGAGAATTCCAGGGACGAGGGAGCCTGGAGGGCTGCTGTCTATTGGGTTGCAAAGAGTCACAGACGACTGAAGTGACTTAGTAGTAGCAGGGTTTTTGTTAATAAAAGCCTCTTTAAAATGAATGCTACCTTCTCCAAATTCTATTGATAATGAAAATGAAAGTAAAGTTGCTCAGTCGTGTCCGACTCTTTGCGACCCTGTGGACTATAGCCTAGCATGCTCCCCCATCCATGGAATTTTCCAGGCAAGAGGACTGGAGTGGGTTGCCATTTCCTTCGCCAGAGGATCTTCCCGACCCAGGGATAGAACCTGGGTATTTTAAAATAATTAATTTTTCTTGTTACATTGTATTCAATGTTTATTTGCTATGTTTGTGTATGTGCTTGTTTTGTTTTATTTTTGATGTGGCAAAGGGTTTATCAAGGTATAGTATTGAAAACTTACAAATTTAGAATTGTTACATTTTCTTAGCAAGTGAAAAATTTTTCATTATGAAGTGACCCTATTTATATTTTCTATATAGTTTTTATAGTTTGCTTTGTCAGATATGAACATAGACACACCAGCTTCTTTGATCAGTATTTTTTTTCCATCTTTTTTCTTTAAGTCATTTGTATCCTTATGGTTTAGATATGTCTCATAAATACTTTCACCTTGATACTTCAATACTGTCCAATAAGCTTTATTTTTTAAATTAGAATATTAAAAATATTAGAGCATTTATTCATTCATATATATTATGTATTTGGATTTATATATTTTATCTATTTTTGACCTTTTTATTTGTCCTTCTGTCTTAATCATTGTAAGCGCATATGAGTATTTTTAGAATGATTTTCTTTTTTTAACTTCTATAAATATACACTCCATTTCTACAATTCTAGTAATTATCAACAACATTAATGCATAAATACTGAACTTAAAAAGTCTAAAATTTGTCAACATTTTAACCCTTCTTCTGCGCAATTCATGGACCTTAAATCACACTCACTCCAGTACCTACTTCATAAGTTGTTTGTTTATGTTTTGTGAATTCCACAGACATTATTATAATTTTATACAGGCAGTATTTGTTTAAATATTTCCACACATTTCTAGTTTTTCTGTCTTCATTCCATCTTAAAGTCAGATCTTCCACCTGGCATCAGTTTCTTCCTAAAACAACATTTTTTTGTTTTTCAGAATTTCCTTTAAGTGACAGTCGCCAGATTTGAAGTCTGTTTTAATTTGTCTGAAAATATCCTTACTTTTTCCTCATTCCAGAGAGGTGTGCTACACACCCAGTGCCCAACGAAAATGCCATTCTTGGCTCCAGCGTTGCTGTTCTGAAGTCAGCTGGTTTGCCATTGTTTAAACATGATGTTTCCCCCCCTCTAGCTTTTTATTTCTTTGATTGTGGAGTTTGGCAGTTTTTCTATGTGTCAGCGTCTTTCGTCAGCTCTGGAAAGCTCTGAGCTGTTATACCTTCTGATACTTCCTTTCATATAGTCTACGCATCCTCTCTTTCTGGGAGTCTGACTGGAAATAGGTAAGAAGGTTTCACTTAAGCCTCATGTCTCAACTCCTCCATCACACTTTCTCTTTGTCACTCTATGTTACATCTGAATATATTCTTCTGACCCCATCTTATAGCTTCCTAAACTTTCCAGCAGTTTCAAGTCTGGAGTTAAACATAAGCACTGAGTTTTAATTTCAAATATTATCTTTTATTTCCAGAAGTTTTACTTTTGTTGTTATTTCTGCCATGTCTTAACTTCCTATTCTGTAGATATTTTTCAGATTTTCTTTTAATGTATTTAAACAAAGTAGGGTAACTATTTTGGCATCCTAGGTCTTTGTGAAACTGTTTCTATCACTTTTTTTTTTCCTGATTTTTATGTATGGGTCATCATCTCTTTTTTTTAATTTATTTTTTTAAAATTCAAGTATAATTGGTTTACAGTGTTTTAAGCATACAGCAAAATACATATGTATATATATATATAACCTTTTCAGTTTCTTTTCCTTTATAGTTTATTATCAGTTATTGAATGTAGTTCCCTGTGCTGTGCAGTAGGTCCTTGTTATTTCTTTATTATTTTTGACCATGAGCTGCTCTGTTTACTTGGGAAATTTTCTGTGGGCCTTCTCTGAGGTTAGGATGAAGGTGTATTTCTCCAGAAAGTATTTACATGGGTTTCTACTGCTTTAACCTACATGGTTTGAAGATTTTCTTAACAGAGTAAATGTGAAATTGGATTGCCAGTATGTTTTAGATATCATGTGTGGTTACAACTTCTTGGAGACTTTCCTTCTGCAGTACCAAGGCAGCTTTCTCTACAGCCTCTGCAGGGAAGGAAGGACCCAGGTTTATTTGGGGGATTAGGCAAAGCAGTTTTATCTCTGGTTGGACTCCAGCCTTATGGGCATGAATTGCTTATTAGAGTCCCCTCTTGTAAAGCTTAGGCTATATTTTCTGTCCTTGGAAAACTGTGTTTTAATCTGGTTTTCCCAACACTCTCAGGCAAAAAGCAGCTGTGGGAGTCCCCTTACCTCTCTGGGTGACTGTATTTAAATTCTGACCAGATAATGTACACATATTATCAGTTCTTTAGTTCTGTATTTTTATAATTCAAAAGTGTATTTCCTATAGCATTTTAGATATTTGCAGAATGAGAATTATATTTCAATAACCTACATAGTAATCTGAAATTTTATTTCTTGAAATCTTAGATGTGTTGGAGTAATTTCAGCATTGGGCTCTAGTGATATACGAGGGCCTGGGAGGAAAGGATGGCTATTTTACGTGAATTCCATAGTTTCCAACAGTTATCACCAGAAAGTGATTCATTCTCTTGATTTGCAAGATGTTTTTATAGGGCTTTTTTTTCTGATAATGAAAACAATATAAATTATTTCTGATAAAAATAAAAGAAACAAAATGAGAAAATTGTTACTTCCAGAGAGATACTGTTTCACTTTTACTGTTTTGGTATTACATATACACATATGTGCATGTGCATATATGTAAACTGCATACATATATGCTTACACATATGTGTGTGTGATTATATTTTTGGTATTAGACAACATTAACCATGCTCTCACATCTATGTAATGTATCATCAATATACCATTTCTTGTTTAACTTTTTTCCTATTTCTATTTTTCTTAAATTTCTCACTAAAATAAATCAATATTTGGTATATGAATCTTTACTCCTATTTATTATCATTTCTCCAGAAAAAAATTTAGAAGGGAGATTGTTGATAAATTGCCTTTAGATATCTTGGAGGTTTTCAATATATTCTTACATATTAGTATTTATTCCAAAGCTAGATGGTAATCTTTTCTAATATGGGAATAAGAATATCTCCATCTCACTAATGAGAGGCTGTAAGAATTAAACATGACAACATCATAAAAACTGGGAACTTCCTAGATACCAACTACTGCCCCCATAACATTGCTATTACTCCAATTTATGCTAACATAATTGTGGAACTGCAGTCAAATAAGTCCAGAGGGATGAGATTTCCAAAAGTCTAAATAGTCCCTTTTCCTGGCTCACCATTTCCCTCTCCCCTCCATTCATTCATTCCTCACCTTCATTAATTTCTTACAGGACTAGTACAAATTTTATTTCAATCATGATTTTGCAAATTGTTCTTCCTTTCTGGAGCTCAGAGTCCTATCTTTAGCTTGAAATTAGACAGCATTATTTGATTTGTTTAGGATCATCTTAAGTGAAAAACTGCACAGCGGAAGAATGGTGAAGTAGCCAGGCCACCTAGCTTCTTAGAAGAAGCTGCACTCTAACCTGCTGCATGCCTCTGGACACATCATTTGTTCTGTAAAAGGATGCTAATACCTGTCCTTGTGGCTCCTTGGGGCTGTTATGGGAAGCAGACTTTATCTGCCTAACATGCTCTGAGTGTACACAGACAAGGTGCGCACAGGGAGGCGCCCTCCATGGGAGCCAGAGTCTAAACTTCTGGGAATAAGTTTCTGGGCTGTGTTCCCAGCTGCATTCCCCTTGGTTTGGTGATTGTGAAAAGAGCCCATGAGGTTTGAGAAGCTGTGTTAACACATGAGTACAAGAAGATGAGAGAGAAATGATAATATTTCTTTCTCTGTAGGGGACTTCCAGCATCTCTGAGGAAACAGAATTTCTTTTGATCATAGAAGAGCAGAAAAGGATATTTAACCATGGAGAGTCCAGTGGTGAGAGGGTTTCTGTGTATCTGAAACCCTCACAGATGACGAGGAGCCATGATTAAAGAAAACAAGCTGAAAATAAGGCTGTGCTTTGCACAGGTCACTGGCTGCGTTGGTTTGGGGTCCAGCACCAGACCTTCGGTCTTTGTGGACTGCACCATGCCTCCAAATTCTGCCATTCCTCCCAACATCTCCACAGAGGTAAAGGAGAAGAAACAAGTGTGAAAGTTATGAAACAAAGTAGATAGGGACTTCCCTGGTGGTCCAGTGGTTAAGACTTTGCCTTCCAACACAGAGGGCTGTGGGTTCTCTTCCTTTTCGGAGAGCAAAGATCCCATATACCTCATGATCAAAAACCCCAAATATAAGACAGAACTAATGTTGTAACAAATTCAATAAAGACTTTAAAAATGGTCTCTATCAAAAAGTCTTAAAAGATAATCAGGACCACTGACAAAGTCCAGTGCCTTCAGGACCATGGCAAATAGGAGATCACATATTATTCAATGAAGACTGCCTACCATTCAGCTGCAGCCTCTTGCTACCATAGTGGATGGTGAGAATGTGTGTGTTTGTGTATGTGGATGTGATAGAGCTTGGCAGTCGGGATGCATGCTAGGTTGCTTCAGTTGTGTCTGACTCTTTGAGACCCCATGGATTGTAGCCTCCTCCAGGTTCCTCTGTCCATAGGATTCTCCAGGCAAGAATACTGGAGTAGGTTGCCATTCCCTTCTCCAGGGGATCTTCCCAGCCCAGGGACTGAACCCACATCTCCAGCATTGGCAGGCAGGCTCTTTACCACCCGGGATACCTGGGAAGCTGGGAAGGGCTAGGACCATCAGTGCATCTACGGCAGCAGGCAAGCAGGAGCAGAAGTAGCGACGATGAATAATCTCACATTCACGTGACTCTGCACTGGCTCCCTCTAGGAGACGGCTTGGTCTAAGCAGGGGCACTACAGAGCCACTGAGAGTTAATATCTTCCCCAGGCCTAACCATGTCTCCCTCTGGGTGTTCAAGGGCAAATTTGTAGAAATAGTAAGTTTCTCGGAGCCAAAGGTATGCCTCTGTTTCAAAGGACCTCCCCAGGCCAATCCTGATGGGGCCAAGCAAAACACTCCCAAGAGTGGGATGCGACTGTGGCTGCCAGTTTGAGTCTTTTTTTAAGGGAAGGGAATCTGTTCCAAATTAGCTCCTAGGACAGTGTTTTACTCTTATTTCAAACAGTCTCTTTGCTTCCTTCTTTGCTCTCTGTTGTCATCCTCTTCTGCTTCTCTGTTATTTTATTTTCGATTGTTTTGTTTTTTAGTAAACAAGAGCCTGATTTCCTTTCTCATGTCTCTCCTACTCCTGAATTCATAATCACAGACTCAGGGGAGACAGAAGCTGTCACTCTTTGAGGGGCTGGAGTAGGAAATAAAGATGAAGCTGGAAATGATTTGCTTCGGTAACTCTAAGTGTCAACATCTCTTGCATATTTTGATGCTTCAGAGATGATAACCAAACTCTTCTTGAATTAACTTTCGGACCTTCCACTTTGAAGAGATAGCTGCTGACAACAGGGTCTGGAATCCTGGGACCTCAGAGAACTCCTCCGACCCTGGACTTTTATCATTTCCTGGAAGAAGGGGAGAGAATCTTTCCCGTGACTTCCTCTACAGAGGTGGCCAAAGATAAACACTAGCCCAACACAACTACAGCCAAGTGCGTAGATTGCAGGTCAGCACGTCATCTGAGACTTCACACCCTACCCATGGAGAGAATGACTCTGGTTAGTGCCAGAGACAGGCCCGTCTCACTCTGTGGAAGTAGCACTGGTGAAGCATAAACACACCTCCTTCTCCCAGATGCTCAGGGCTCTGTTTACAGATTAAATCTCAGGATGTATATATTTGATGTTCTTATTCCAGGATATTAATGGCAAAATGAACTTGTCAGGTGATGGCTCCGTCACATTAATGTCTGATGGACGGTTCAGATGTGAAAGGTGCATGGGGCGTGCTGAGGGCTCTGCGTGTGCTGGTCGGAGGCTGCAAGGCTGGAATGTGATTTTGTTTAGAGTGAACCCAAATGGAGTCGATGTAACCCTGCAGGAGTGGAGTCATCTGAAATACCACAGTCCCAGAAGGCAGGGTCTTGGTAAATAGAATAAAATGTGCAAAATATCTACCTTGTGATTAGCAATCTGCCTAATGCAGTCTGGCAGCATTTTTAGGAAGCTTTGTGGGTTTTAACCATTAATTCTAAATTTATGGCTGGTTCAGACTCCAACTAGTGATGGGGCTCTGCAGGTTACTAAAGCCAGTTTAAATCTTCCAGAGGTACCTGTGTCATCTCCTGCCTGGAGAGATTTGAAGAGCATTCTCTCAGAAGACAAGGGACATGGCCAGGCTAAGGGGCACTCTCTTGGGTTTATGGCACATTAGTGAACAGAGGTTCGAGTTCTGGGGGGTTGGGTACAGTCTGGTTGTGAGGCAAGTCTAACCCACCAGGAAACAAATGCAGAACCAGATGAAACTGTTAGACCTAATGTCCAGAAATATGGTAGAGGATCTAGCCAGACTTTGAGGGATCCACTAAGATTTGCCAACATGCTTCTCCAACATAGGGTGAATTGGCAGCTTCAAGATATGAATTAGGGGCTTCCCTGGGGGTCCAGTGATGAAGACTTGCACTGGGGTGGGTTTGTTCCCTGGTTGGGAAGCTAAAATCACATATTCCTTGCGGCCAAAAACAAAAGGCCCATACAACAGAAGCAATATTGCAACAAATTCAATAAAGACTTTTAAAAAATGATAGAAAAGATCTTAAAAAGAAAGAGGTATGAGTTCAAAGTGACCCGAATTGAGAGCAGAGCAAGCGCCATCTTACAGCATGGAAAAGCATTTGGTGTCTCTTCACATTATCTCGAGTTAGTGTGGTGAGAGGAGTGACAGGAAAAGGAGGGTGAGAGGTACTGGATTCCCTTTTCCTCCCCACCTGTATCTGCCAGGAAGTGTCCTCTCTTTTCCCCTTCAGCCTCGTCCTGCGTTCTACCCGCAGCCCTGCAGAGACTATGGGAAGCTGCCCGCTAAGAAAAGAATACCAATCTTGGGGTTGCTACAGCAACCTCTTGCTCCCTGATCCATATCTGTCATTGTCGTTGATGATTAGTCACTAAGTTGTGTCCAACTCTTTTGAGACCCCATGGACTCTAGCCCACCAGGTTCCTCTGTCCATGGAATTACCTTAGCTACCTGGTTCAGTGACCCACCAAGAAACCTCATTTTCTGCTACCTTTGTGGGGTCATGGGGAAACCTCGCTGTCTCACAGAGGACCCTACAGGTCTAAAAGTCAACCAAGCCAGAGCCCTAAAACTGATGGTAAAGAACAATTCTTACTGAAAGGCTTATTTAAAGTTAAACAATTAAGTTAAAACAATTGTTATAAAAAGTTAAAACAATTGTTATAAAAAGCAAGTTTTATACTTAATTGTATACTTATTTTAAGTATAAGTATTATACTTATACTTAATTTATACTTATTTTAAGTTAAACAATTAAGTTAAAACAATTGTTACAAAAAGTTAAAACAATTGTTATAAAAAGCAATTTTTAAACTTAATTGTTTAAGTTAAAACAATTGTTATAAAAAGCAAGTTTAATTTTTCCTGAATCTTGCTTTGTAATAACTAGTTGAAAGCCAACATCAGAGGCAGGTGAACATTTTAGTTATTTCCAGAATGTTTAACTAACTACAGAATTGACTGAAAAGGCAGGAACATCTTTTTCTTTTTTTCCTGAGAGTAAGTTTCTTTGTCTCATGGACATAAAAGAAAGTAACAGAAAAATATTTCAGCTCTTTAAAAACCCAGTAAAAGCCAGTCAGAACAGAGGCACTTGTTTCCCACCCTTTCCCAAGGCCCCATGTGCCAAACTCCCTGTCAGGTACGGAGGACACAGAGGTGACTCAGACGAGGCTGTTGCCCTCTGTAACCACCTAGCTCTTCAACAGGCTGTGGTCGAGGGGTGCTCTCTGTGGGGATCTACTTTGTAGGATGAAGGGTCTCCTAAGAAACACATTCTGGCATCTTCCATCCTTGCCCATTCATGACTCATATTAAAAACGTCTAGGCTGAAGTGAGTTTGTGAGGAAAAAAAAAAAGGAAGAAGAAAAATGAGAAGTAAATACATTTGACAATAAATTTGAGATCATAAACCTTGGGATTCTTTTTATAATACCACGTACTTCAAAATCAGGCAGTATTTTTCATTCGACATGGATTTAAAGGTAGCTCAAAGAAAACACAGGATTAACTGTAAGTAGTGGGATAGTGAGTGTGAGCCAAGCCTCCAAATAAACACATCAGAGGCTCGGTCTAAAAAAGGCAGAACACAAATAACCTCCTCTTGATGTGCCTACAGTTTTCGTTTAACTGTTCCCAGGTCAAGGACTAATTTGCCAAAAAAAAAAAAAAAAAAGGTTAACTCCAGTGCAGCAAGGCAGTGAGTGCTGTTTCAGGAAGCAGGCTTTGTGCATGTGGCTTGTGGACGCTGGGCTACTGGAGGCCCTGCTGGTGGAATGGCTCCCAGACGAGTGTGTCTGATAAGTCTTTGGTGAAAGTGAATGAATGTCACTGCCGGCAGAAGCTGGAGAGCACGGGCCTTCACAAACATGGCGTTGGCGTATACCCACATCTTGATGTCTCCTTAGCCTGCACACATTTGTTTGGAGACGATGTGGGACCTTGGGCAGCCTACATCCCTTCCTGGGCTTGGTGTCCTCCCTGTGAAACAAGAAGCTTGGATGAGCCTCCCTTTCAAAGCCCTCCCTCCCCAAGGGCTCCACAGAGGAAGGTTGGCCTCTGACCCCAGGAGCTTCCAACTGAAGGAGAACAGTCAAGTAGCCAAAGTCCTGGGAGCTCAGCTGCAGGGCAATACCCACTAGCACTCATCTTTCAGAGCTCTGGGACCAAAGGATGAGCAGAGCATGATAGCATTTGCAGGCAGAGACTGAAGGGCTCCCTTCAGGTCACGTGACTTCTCAATTTTTACACTTCATCATCTGCTGTCCCACCTGACCTCACTCAGTGAGTCTTTGGGTTGTCGTGCATGTTGAAGTTACACAGGGACTCTGTTAAACGTGCAGCTCTTTGAGCTTTCCTTGCTCCCAAGGATTCTCATTCAACAGGTCGAGGCTGTGGCCAGGAAATGGCACACTTAACAATTACCCGCCTGGATCTTCCTTGAGCTTTGAGCACCACTGTTCTAATTGCTCTGAATTTGGGGTTCACCTTCTGTTCAGGCCAGGGCCCCATCTGACCTTGCAGCATAACAGGGAGCAAAGCGAAAGGAACATGCCAGGTATTCAACCAAAATTCAAGGAGGAACTGAATCAATGCATAAGGAAAGCACGCATCAGAGGAAACGTCATACAAAGCCATGCAGAGCTTTCCAGGTGATGCTTGAGGAGCCGGCATGAGTGGGAGAGGAGTGCAGGGCAGACTCCAAAGGTGGGTCCCCCATCGGGCCACCAGAAACAGTAGGCTGCTGGCAAACAGAGGCTGCTTCTTCGGCAAACACTTCTGTCCAGAGGGAGTCCCTAAGCCCTTGCTGTATTTTTAAGCTGCGACCCTCAAAATGTCAAAAGTGAGATTAAAGTGTAAATGATTGTCAATTCATTTCTGTCCTCCTGGTCCCCTGCTGAGTGTTACAGGCCTTCTGGGGACGCAGGGCAGCAGGGGAGAAGAGGGGCTGGGGACGGTCTTAAAATGTAACCGAACAGAATGAGCTCCACTCTGTCTTGGGGGGATAAAGCAGTTCACAGGCTGCTACTTTTTGTGACATAGCTTTTATGGGGGGAGAGCCAGAATATTAAGCTCATTGCTTCCAGATGGGAAGGTTGGACAAGACAGAGGAGCCTTGGCTCTGAAAGCCTGGACGCGGTGGTGCGATAGGGATGTGACATATTGAAGTAATCGAGATAGAAGATCTGGCTTTAGCCAAGGCTGTCAGATAGATACTTTTTAAAACATTACATTGTTTGTAACAAGGTATTGTGTATCCTCCCAGAAACCCTGCCGCCTGGGTCTCTGGGAAGGCAGTGAGGGGAAAAGTGTGCTTATTTTGCTTGAGTTACTAAAGCTCCTTTTATATACGAGGAATTTGGCATCTCCTGGCTGGGAGCGGCTGAGCCAACAGTCCGATGCACTTGTAATGTAGATCATGCTAGTGACTCGCTAAGTAAGTCCAGGTGCTTGCATAAGAGGCAGGGTCCTAGCACTCCCTTCTTTGAGCCCTGAAGCAATCATGGCCCAGCGCCTCAAATGAGCCTCAAATCTGTTTAATAAATCATCTGTCTATTTATAGAGTTAATTCCAGGGAGAAATGATTCAGGCTGTCTAGTGGAATCTCTTCCACCAGAGGGCGCCAATGCCCACCTCATTCATTCTGGGCTGCTCTTGTACCAGAAATTTCAGCTCCCATGGAAGCCCATTGTCCGGTTTTTCTGCTCCTGTAACCTCCGGGACCCTGGATTCTTGCATATGGGCCAACGCTCGGTGGGGATGGGGAATAAAAACCCAGACTTCTTTGGAGGGTCATCTCCAGTGTCCACAGCGAAGAGTTTTTGTTAAGGGGGCTTTTCTAGTGACTCAGGTGGTAAAGAATCTGCCTGCAATGAGGGAGACCTGGGTTCGATCCCTGGGTTGGGAAGATCCTCTGGAGGAGGGCATGACAGCTCACTCCAGTATTCTTGCCTGGAGCAATCCCTGTGGACAGAGCTGCCTGGTGGGCTGCAGGCCATGGGGTTGCAAAGAGTCAGACACAGCTGAGCGACTATGCACACACACACAGGGGCACGGGAGAGAAGGTCCAGCTGTATTTGGAAATCTCCAGTTTTCAGCGAGCTGCTGGTTTGCTTGTAATTTTGTCAGGGACAGCTCCTTTCCTGGTGAACTTCACACCTGAAAACAGGTTGGGACATCCTTATGGACCCCTTGTATCTGCTTCGCATTTCAAAGGCTGGTAACTGTTAGACTTGTATTTTGATTAAAATTTTGTGTTAACGTCTCCCCCTTTTCAATGTAATTCCAGGATATTTAATTTCAACCAATCGTCTGAGGGGAGGAGGGGGAGGTCCTTGATGGGAAACAGCACACTGGGAAAGCCAGCCAAGAAAGACAAGAGAGCAGTTTGGGGCTGCAGAGATGTGACAACTGAAATCTCTTTTGTTCTCCCAGGCAGGCTCTGAAACCAAAGCCCCGCAAAGACAGGCGATCTACCTCTGAGCTTGGGATCACGAAGACCAATTGTCCAGGCCAGTCTTCCTGCCGCCTTGTGGGAAGCTCGTTGAAAGTGTCTTGGCCTCAATCACCTGGCTGGACTCTGGGAAGAGGAACCCCCTACCTTTTGACACTGGCCATGGGAATAAGGAGAGAAAAATAGGAGGTCTTCAGAGAAACCAGTCTCTGGAGACTGTGGTGGACAATGGTTTTAATGTCCCAGCCTCAAAATAACTCAAACTTCAGATGACTGAGACGGATAAAGGGACTGTAGTCAGACATTATCTGGGCTTTCCAGGTGGCTTATTGGTAAAGAATCTGCCTGCCAGTGCAGGAGATGGGGGTTCAAACCGAGGGCGAGGGAGATCCCCGGGAGGAGGAAACGGCAACTCACTCCAGTATTCTTTCCTGAAAAATCCCATAGACAGAAGAGCCTAGTGGGCTGTAGATCATGTGGTCTCAAAGAGTAGGACCTCAACCGAGTGACTAAGTGTGCATGCACACACACACACACACACACAGTCAAACTTTAGTCCCCTCACTCTAGCTGTAGGGTGGTAGTCACCTGTTCAAAGGTCTGCAGACTCGAGGCAGGTAATGCAAATATAATCATGAAGGCATTCCTGCCACAGAGCAAGTGCCCCATAAATATATATGTTGACTCAATGACTGAATGAAGGTGGGTCTGGTAGGAGTCATTAGGGAAAGATGTGTGTGTGTGTGTGTGTGTGTGTGTGTGTGTGTGTGTGTGTGTGTGTGTGTGTGTGTGTTAGTCTCTCAGGCATGTCTGACTTTTTGTGACCCCACGGACTATAGCACACCAGACTTCTCTGTCCGTGGAATTCTCCAGGCAAGAATACTGGATTGGGTTGCCATTCCCTTCTCCAGAGGATCTTCCTGACCCAGGGATGGAAGCTGGGTCTCCTACATTATAGGCAGATTCTTTACCATCTGAGCCACCAGTGAATGGTGGGGACCGTATTAAACTAGAAGGCACATGCCTTGTATTTGGGGTTTAAATTGCATTTTTTAAACATGATTTTAAATATCTTCTGACAAAGGGCTATGCTTTGTAACTCGACATTCACTTTTATATATATTTAGGCCTACTTACCCACTTTGGATTAGGTAAACTCAGTCACTTTGGAGATGTTATGTATGGATGGTATTATGTAGAATTAAGGATCCTAGCAATATTCTCTACGGCAGATCTCCATATGGAGGGCAGTCCAATGAGCTTATGATCATTCCCTGTATCGTCTTCCTCCAAGGAAGACCCCATCACCAGAACCACAAGATTCTGATGGAGCCAAAGGGAAACAAGGCCTGATTCTAGGCCCAGCTCGCCTCAGTTCACAGGACTGTTTGTGAGGATCTATGAGTTAATATCACGAGAAAGGGCTTTGCAAATTGCAGTGTGCTGAGTGAATATATGGCATCACCGGCTCAATGGATGTGAGTTTGAGTAAACTCTAGGAGTTGGTGATGGACAGGGAGGCCTGGTGTGCTGCAGTCCTTGGGGTCGCAAAGAGTCAGACACGACTGAGCGGCTGAACTGAACTGAACTGAGTGAATATAAAGGATTTACACTCTCCATTTTGGGGAGAAACTAGAGCGACGGTTCTCACACTAGCTCCTTGCAGTGGATTATTGACACGGTTCTCTGTGTCTGAATAACATGCCTCTATTTATGGAGTCAACCTTTGTTTTTTTTTCCCGGACGCTCTCTCTGATTTGCGTCAATGAGTCCATAGTTCAGTTTACCTATTTCCTCCCACCCTTTCACCCTGAGCTCAGCCCCATCCTTAGCGTGGACCTGGGGTGATGAACCACGGGGTCAACACTCCACAAGCTGTTCTCTGTGCCCTGCCTCCTCCAAGCCCCTGAAGTGGGCCCCACTCTCAGTCACTCGTTTGCATGTCTTTTGTTTCCGTATCTAACTCAACAACACTTAGTTGCATGTTTCCTACTTTATATTTTAGGTAAAAGTGCAGCATGATTTCATCCTGGAGGCAAGGGGCACACCTCGTATTGTGCATAAGCAGGTAAAGTGGACAGGGTGGCCGAGGCCAGCTCTTCCTGCCAGAACCCAGCCCTGCTCCTTGCTCCGGTGAAGGCAGATGCATGGAGTTATGTTTCTAATAAGAGGCATGGATTTGCACTGCCTAATGATCAAAGTCAACCTCTAAGCCTGGAATTCGAGGCTCTCCAAATCTGGCAATATCTCTCTTGCCTTATCCTCCCCCACTTCCTTATAAGCTCCTGGGCTTCAGGCACCGCGAAGCACACTCCTTCCATGAGCATGTCCCACATTTCTCACATTAAGCTCTTAGCCGTACAATTTTTTTTCTGCCTAAATTTCTTTTTCCCTGCAATGTCTGCCTGCCACAATAATGAACATTTTTTTAGACAGAAATGTTTATATGCCCTTCGTATTTTCATAAAGAGAGGCAAGTTGGTGAGTTTCACCATCCTCTCCAGGAGAGGAAAGGCTAGAGAAACTTAGTTGCCTATTTCTTACCTTATATTTTAGGTACATGTGCAACAAGAGGGTTCCACTTCCAGCACTTCTCTCCATTTCTCACCCCTTCTCCTCAGAGAAGGGGAGTGACTGGGACCAGGGCCTCAGCACACTGGGCTTGGCCCCAGCCTCCTCGTTTTGTAGAGCTCCTACTTGATGCTTTTGAACTGTGGTGTTGGAGAAGACTCTTGAGAGTCCCTTGGACAGCAAGATCTAACCAGTTCATCCTAAAGGAAATCAGTCCTGAATGTTCATTGGAAGGACTGATGCTGAAGCTGAAACTCCAATAATTTGGCCACCCGGTGCAAAGACCCGACTCTTTTGAAAAGACCCTGATGCTGGGAAATTTAAAGCGAGAGGAGAAGGGGACAACAGAGAATGAGATGGTTGGATGGTATCACCGACTCAATGGTCATGAGTTTGGGTAAACTCTGGGAGTTGGTGATGGACAGGGAGGCCTGGCGTGCTGTAGTTCATGGAGTCACAAAGAGTTGGACACGACTGAGTGACTGAACTGACCTACTTCCCCCCGCCCCTCGCCCCCGGCTCAGAGGCCAGGTGGGATGGCCCCTTCTCTGTGCTTATTCCCCCACTGGGGCAGGACTGGGCTGAAGCAGCAAAGTCCCAGTGGGAGGAAGGTAAATACATGGCCCTTCAGACTCAGGCCTGCCCTCAGCAGGCTTCCCAGTCTTTAGGCTGCAAGGTATAATCTCCTTCATTCTGATTTCTACTTTTTCTTGCTTTAATTGGCTCTGAATGGTGGGGGGTGGGGTGAGAGAAGACACGACATTAGTTATTCCCTCCAACCTCCACACCCAAATATCGCATCTTTACTGAAGTCTCCTCCAGCTCCCCTATCTGATGTGCTCAGGCCTTCGTCCTCTCTGCGTCACTCCTTAGAACTTCACAATTATACTCCATCTGCTCATCTTTTGTTCAATACAATCTACTGGGGTTTGAAGAGCTGGGATTCTCCTGATTTTTGGTGTGATAAGTCACATTTCAAGTTTAAGTTTCCTTGGAAAAAGCCAGTTTTGGGAATCTGTGTGGTATAATGAGAATGAAATTGGACAGAGGGCCTGGATTAAGGTCTCAGTTTGAGGCCTGTAAAATATTGAGAGCCCTTCAGGGGCCAGCAGTGGTGCTAGGTGTTTTCGAAGGCATAATCTTAGGACAGTTGAGCAACTAATCTTTTTATGATGGTGAGAGCTGTAGCTCAAAGACAAAGCCAACAACAGTACCAGAAAGAACAGTAAGGAAACTAACCATGCTCTGCTGAAGTACCCCGTAGTTGGTAGACCCAGAGCAGGGACCCGAGATCCTTGACCTTGAATGCTCTGCTCCTAGGTCTCATCACATATTTCCTCTGTGTTTCTTGCAATCCCTCTGTAGCCACAGAGTAATCTATAAAAAGTATCTGTAGCAACAAGGCCATCAGTGATAAATGCCAAAATAAGTGCTTTAGGCTGCAAGTGTGCTAAAGACTCCACACAGGACTTATCCCCTGTGGCCTTTTATACTCATGGCAAGGTTAACAGAAGAAGCAGGACTGATTGAAGCCCTGGAAGGAGAATTCTTGAGAAGGGAGAAAGGATCTGGAGTATGGGCTGGGGTGGAGGGGAGGGGTGGGGTGGGGATGGCGGGGGGAAGGAACCTTCTAAGCAGAGGGTCCCACAATAATGCAGGAGTAGAAGCCAGACAGACTGAGGGAAATTCAGAACACAGTGAATTGACTAGCCTCACCTGACCCAAGATGGATATCAAGAAGAGATGTGAAGTAGAGCTAGCTAGGCAAGACAATTGGGACAACCTTTGCATGATGGAACAGTGGCTTTCATCTTGGGATGAACCATGGTATCACCATCTGAAAACACTTATCCCCAGTTGCAACGAGTTGAACACGACTTAGTGACTGAGCACACACACTTGCATCCCCAGCCCCTAGACCCACAGAATCAGAATCTCCAGGGATGGGCTGGGATTATTACTACTATCTTTTTATCTTTCACAGATAACTCTGATACTGAGTAAGGCCTGAAAAACACTGAGAGAGGAAGGCCATGATGCAGACACAGAGCCTTGGCTTTAGATTCATGAGTCCTGGATCTGA
The DNA here is from genome assembly GCA_917880005.1 of Nanger dama. Taxonomy (NCBI): domain Eukaryota; kingdom Metazoa; phylum Chordata; class Mammalia; order Artiodactyla; family Bovidae; genus Nanger; species Nanger dama. The sequence continues at coordinate 26,806,646 of CAKJTW010000018.1, forward strand.
GTTCTGGTCTTGGCATCAATAATGCTTTGAGTTAGGGCAAATCACTGTCTGGACCTCAATTTTATAATTTTCAAGGTAGGAGTGATCCTAGGGGTGTCTCTCTTGCTCAAAAGGTCATCATGGTGGAAAAACAGAATGTTGCATTTGAAAGCCTCAGTGCAGCAAAAGCAAGAGGAAAACAGAAGGAGAGGTGAGCTGACTCTCTGAATTGGGAGGTAAATGGCAACCCACTCCAGGGTTCTTGCCTGGAGAATCCCAGGGACGGGGGGTAACCCCCAGTGGGCTGCTGTCTATGGGGTCACACAGAGTCGGACATGACTGAAGCGACTTAGCAGCACAAGGTGCTTGGTGTTTGGAGCTGGCAGGGCACACAGGGAAAAATGAGTATTGAGGATCAGAGGGTCCTGAGAAGGGTTAATGCAATGATTCAGGTGTGAGTGGATATAGTACAGAGATGGTGAGGCCATAAGGACATCTGTGTGGCCACAGGCCAAAAGGATTCCAGTTCTCCATGGGTGAAAGGCAAGACAGTATGCGCATCTAAAAATAAAATAAACTTCTTCCAACATTGGTCTGGGTGCCCCGAAATGACTGGAGGGTAGTGAGATGCAATTCTGGCTTACAAAAGTTGGCTCTTTTAACACAAACTCACCTGCAGCTTTACTGGGGGAAATATCCACGTATTGTGTCTTCCAGATTATTGCCATTGAGAGGACTGTCCAGGCAGGAGGCCCTGGGGGTCTCTGATTCTAGCATCTTCCATCAGGTATGGGGAAAGACAGGGGACCAACCCCTGGAGGTTTAACAAAAACTGAGCTGCCATTCCACACTTTTGATGCTCCCAACTTGATCTCCAGAGCAGTTCACTCTGACCCTGAAAGAGTTACTATACCTCAGGGTGGGGGTGCCTGCTCCCCTTCCACCCCTCCTGGCAGCTTCAGGACCCATTATCTCATGAACTTTCCCCATATCCCTTGGAGATAAGTATTTCCTTATGGTAATGATCGTTATTCTCATTTTACATCTGAGCACGTGGAGACAGAGAGATGGTCCTGAAAAGAGGGAGACATTTTCTTCCTTTTCTCTGGACTCCGTCAAGTTCAAATCATAAAACGGGAAGCACGGGGAAGATCTCCGAGTGTTTCCAAGCCTGAGGTAGCAGGAAGCTATGCTAGAAGGAATGCTTATTGTGGGTTTTGGTGTGCTGCAAAATTTATGTTCAATTTTTGGGGGCGGTAGATGGCTCCTTTTTATTTTCCTGTGACCATAAAGGAAAGTGGGGTTTCAGAAATAATCCCACGGGGCCTGCATTTTGCATATGAGGAAATCAAGGCCAAAAGAAGGAAACTGTTCTGCAGGCTCTGAGGGGAAGGGCCGAGCCCCCAGCTCCTAGTTGCATTTATGTCTCCCTGCCTCTCAGCCTGAGCCATTTCACATGCGCTGTGGGCTGACTCTCCAAGCAAAGTCACGTCCAAGGGTAATGCTGCCTTTTCTCAAGGTCGTCGTGAGCGCCTGGCTAGAGGCGGAGTTCTCTGCAAAGTCTGAGAAACATATTGGAATTATCAGGGTTTGGAACATTGCCGTCCTTTGCACTGAGCTTTCACCACCTCACAGAGCAAATCCTAGACTTGAACTGCTCAAGGTTTCTCCTGTTTTACTTGCTTTATCAAGAGCCCTGCAATCTTAGGCTGGTCCCCCAGGCTTGGGAGGTATGGGAATCATGCTGGCCTCACAGTCCCCCATGGACTGACCAGACTTGGAGGGATTTTGGAAATCTACCCAGCCTGAGAACAGCCTGGGCCCTGGCCCTGGGTGCAGGGAAGGGCACAAATAGAGAAGCTGGGATGATTGCTTTCCAGGTGTCTTCTCAGGTGGAAGACAGGCCATGAACATAGAGCTGTGGGCCTAAGTTATAAAACCAATATGGCAGTCAGTAGAGGGCACCCCTTTCTATGCAAGTGATTTGTTACTGGAAAGTGAAAGTCCCTCAGTCATGTCATGAAGATTTGTGACCCCATGGACTATAGAGTCCACAAAATTCTCTAGGCCAGAATACTGGAGTGGATAGACCATCCCTTCTCCAGTGGATCTTCCCAACCCAGGAATCGAACCGGGCTCTCCTGTATTGCAGGTGGATTCTTAACCAACTGAACTATCAAGGAGACTTCCTACCATTACAAATGTGAATAATCCAAACTGATTTTCATATAGCACTTTCCAGGTGGTGCAGTGGTAAAGAATCTGTCTGCAATGTAGGAGACCCAGGTTCGATCCCTGGATTGGGAAGATCCCCTGGAGAAGGAAATGGCAGCCTGCACCAGTATTCTTGCCTGGAGATTTTCATGGACAGGGAGCCTGACGGGCTACAGTCCATGGGGCCACAGAGTCAGACACAGAGTCAGACTAAGCAACTGGAACACAGTTTTCTTATAGGCAGGAGAAAGGTTGCACTTTTGAGACTTACAAATCAGTGAAAGCGAAAGTGAAAGCAAAGTCGCTCAGTCGTGCCCCACTCTTTGCGACCCCATGGACAGTAGCCTGCACCAGGCTCCCCCATCCATGGGGTTTCTAGGCAAGAGTACTGGAGTGGGTTGCCATTTCCTTCTCCAGGGAATCTTCCGGACCCAGGGATCGAACCCTGGTCTCCCGCATTGTAGACAGACGCTTTACCATCTGAGCCACCAGGGAAGTCCAAACTTATCAGTACTGTAAAAACACACACACACACACACACACACATTCTTTTTTGCTTTTGAATTTACTTTAAAACATTAAATTCATAAATAAATATTTTTATTTTATTTATTTTTTTATGTTTTTTTAAATTTTATTTTTAATTTATTTTACTTTACAATACTGTATTGGTTTTTCCATACATTGACATGAATCCGCCACGGGTGTATACAAGTTCCCAATCCAGAATCCACCTCCCACCTCCCACCCCATATCATCTCTCTGGATCATCCCCGTGCACCAGCCCCAAGCATACTGTATCCTGTATCGAACATAGACTGGTGCTTCATTTCTTACATGATAGTATACATGTTTCAATGCCATTCTCCCAAATCATCCCACCCTGTCCCTCTCCCTCAGAGTCCAAAAGTCTGTTCTATACATCTGTGTATCTTTTGCTGTCTCACATACAGGGTCATCATTACCATCTTTCTGAATTCCATATATATGTGTCAGTATACTGTACTGGTGTTTTTCTTTCTGGCTTACTTCACTCTGTATAATCGGCTCCAGTTTCATCCATCTCATTAGAACTGATTCAAATGTATTTTTTTAGTGGCTGAGTAATACTCCATTGTGTATATGTACTACAGCTTTCTTATCCATTCATCTGCTGATGGACATCTAGGTTGCTTCCATGTCCTGGCTATTATAAACATTGCTGCAGTGAACATTGGGGTACATGTGTCTCTTTCAGTTCTGGTTTCCTTGGTGTGTATGCCCAGCAGTGGGATTGCTGGGTCATAAGGCAGTTCTATTTGCAATTTTTTAAGGAATCTCCACACTGTTCTCCATAGTGGCTGTACTAGTTTGCATTCCGAAGTTTGTTAATTTTTTTTTTCTTCAGGTCATCTCTGGTCTTTTCCTAAATCAGGTCTCAATCAGCTGCTTGAGTTAACCTCGCAGATATTTGATCATCTTCATAGTATTTTATCACATCTAAATCTATTTCAAACATTTCTTCTTAGGAATGTTTGTCAGCCAAAGTGCCATCCTTACCACTTAATGTACATTTGGACAGAGTTGACAAAAGATATAGAAAAAATACTTACATTATAAGAACACTGAGTAATGAATGAAATGGCAGGAAGGGTGTTCCACCCCACCTGCTTGGATAAACAGCAGAATGGACAGGTGAGGAATCTGCGTATGCTGGTGTACGTAGCATTGACATGGAACAATAGTGAAAACAGTTTTTACAAGTAATTCCGCACTATTGATCAATATGCTATTCTCAACTTTTATAAATTTTAGAAAGTGGGGTAATTTTGAATTTTTATCTTTTTGTGTACTATCAATTCATTTAAATTTCTACTGTATTGTAAAATATACAAAATAAGGTGGACGTTTAGAGAAAGGAATAGAGGAAAAAGACTAGAATCAGGATTAAAACTAACAACTTTCACTTCTGGACAATTTTATATATGATTTACTCAGCCATGTGTCTTCTGAAGATCCACCATTCTCACATTCTTAGCACATTTGATATACCCCATTGTCTCTTTGGGGGAAAATCATTTCCAAAAAGTCATCACGTTAGGCACATTTATTTTATTCAGTTCCCATGACAATGCTATAATATCGGTTTCCTTATGGTCAAGTTCCCATTGAGTGCTGTGTCATTTCCCCATGTCTCTAGTCTCTCTAGAAACATGGCCCTTTGTGTCCTGGCTGCTTTAGGAGTTCTGAACTTCAATGTTTATCTCCCCAGACTCTTAGCAACTACTCTCTGCCAGGCTTTGCAGACTGTCTTCCTGCCCCCCCGCCCCAAATTGGCAATTGCACCAGATCAAAGCAGAGTCAAAAACTGTGCACACAACTTAGCCCCTTAAGTCTTGGCTTCTATAGTAGTTTTCTACTGTCTTTTATTTTATCTACTTGTCTTACTGTTCTCAGCTAGAACAATGGTTTGCTAGTGCTACTGTGTATAACCAGAAGTGGAAGATAACATAGGTTTTTGAGATTTGTATATATATAGATGTGGGCCATTCTTTTTAGCAGATGAATATAATTTACATATACAGTACACTGTATTTATTTATAGATGGATATTTGAGTGTTTTCCAATTTTCACTATTGAAAGCAATGCTGCAATGAATATACTTGGATGTGTTTTCCTGTGTGTATCTTTCAAAATTCCTCTAGAATATACATCTGGGTGTGGAACTGCAGAGCCAGAAAGGATGCTCATTTGTAATTTCATTCCTTAATGCCAATTTTCTTTCCTCAGTAGAAGATCCCCCTTTACATTTCCTCCAGCGATGCATAACTGTTTCTGTTTCCACTACCTTCGATAATTGTGAGACCATTTAATTTCCACTCATCAAACAGAAATGGATTTGTATCTTCTTATTTTATTGGTAGCGCTCTCAAATTCATTCCATTTCAGGATTCTACTTTTGGAAATTCCTGTTCACATTCCTAGTCAGTTTTTCAAATGAGTTTTCTCTTCCTTATAAATCTATTTTTTCCCTCCAGTTTTATTGACATGCAGTAGATATATAGCATTGTATAAGTTTAAAGTGTACAGCATAGTTATTTGACTTACAAAGGCAACCCACTCCAGTACTCTTGCCTGGAAAATCCCACGGATGGAGGAGCCTAGTAGGCTACAGTCCACGGGGTCGCAAAGAGTCGGACACGACTGAATGACTTCACTCACATCATAAAAGGGTTGCCATGATAACTTTAGTGAACATCTACCAACTTATATAAATATGCAACTCAAGAAATAGAACAAAATACTTTCCCTTGTGATGACAGCTCTTAGGATTTACCGTCTTAACAACTTTCATGTATAACATACAGCAGTGTTAATGATATTTGTCATGCTGTATACTGCATCCTTAAAGCTTCCGTATAACTGACACTCTGTATCTTTTGACTGCATTCATCTACTCCCCCTCAACATACCCTCTCCCTCTGGTAACCATAAATCTGATCTCCTCTTGAGTTTGTCTGTTCATTTGTTTTTGAAGTCAAAGAGACAACCAAATAACAAAGGCTGACAAGGACATGGAGAAAAGACAACTCTCATGTTCTGTTGGTGTAAATTAAAACGGGTTTAGACACTATGTGAAACTGTATGACAGTTCCTCAAAAAATATAAATAGAACCATCACATAATCTCTCTCACAATCCTTCTCCTTGATTTCTACCCAATGAAACTTAAAATACTAATTAGAAAGGACATATGCCCTATGTTACTCTTTCCTGGAAAATCCCATGAGTGGAGGAGCCTGGTAGGCTGCAGTCCATGGGGTCACGAAGAGTCATACATGACTGAGAGATTTCACTTTCACTTTTCACTTTCATGCATTGGAGAAGGAAATGGCAACCCACTCCAGTGTCCTTGCCTGGAGAATCCCAGGGACGGGGAGCCTGGTGGGCTGCCGTCTCTGGGGTCACACAGAGTCTAACACGACTGAAGTGACTTAGCAGCAGCAGCAGCAGCATGGGTTTCCCTGGTGGCTCATTGATAAAGAATCTGCCTGCAGTGCAAGAGAACCAGGTTCGATCTCTGTGTCAGGAAGGTCCCCTGGAGAAGGGAGTATATTCTTGCCTGGAGAATCCCACGAACAGAGGAGTTTGGTGGACTACTGTCCACAGGGCTGCAGAGTCGGGACATGACTGAGTGACTAAGCACACACACATCACGTACACTCCTATGTTTATTGCAGCAATATTTACAATAGCTAAGATATGGAAGTAATCTAAGTGCCCATCAAATGATGAACAGATAACGAAGTGATATACATGCAAAAATATATATATATACACACACATATATATATACACACACACATACATATATGTATATATACAATGAAATATTACTCAGCCACAAAAATAATGAAATCTTAATGTCTGCAACATCATGAAAGGATCTAGAGGGTATTATGTTAAGTGAAGTATGACGGACATGTAAAGACAAAACTGTATGATTTTACTCATATATGAAATCTAAAAACAAAACAATACAGATACATAACAAAGCAGAAACAGAGTCATAGATACAAAGAACAAATAGGTGTTAACAGTGGGGAGGAAAGAAGCAGAAAGAGGTACAAACTTCTAGCTGCAAAATAAATGAGTCATGGGTTGAAATGTGGGGAACAGAGTCAATAATATCCTCGTATGGTGACAGAGCATAACTAGACTTATGCTGTTGATCATTTTGAAATGTATAGAAATATCAAATCACTATGCTTTGTAGCATGAATGTATTTTTTATACAACCTGGGTACCAATTAATCTTCAGCTTGCTGTATATGTGGCAGATTAATCTGAAAGCATCTATTAAGTTCCTTCTACATGAAGTGCTTTGAGACATTGCTTTGCCAACAAAGGTCTATATAGTAAAAGCTATGGCTTTCCCAGTAGTCATGTAAGATGTGAAAATTATACCATAAAGGCTGAGTGCTGAAGAATTGCTGCTTTTGAATTGTTGTGTTGGAGAAGACTCTTGAGAGTCCCTTGGACTGCAAAGAGATCAAACCAGTCAATCATAAAGGAAATCAACCCTGAATATTCACTGGCAGGACTGATGCTGAAGCTGAAGCTGAAGCTTCAATACTTTGGCCACCTGATGTGAAGAGCCGACTCATTGGGAAAGACCCCGATGCTGGGAAAGATTTAAGGCAGGAGGAGGAGGGGAGGACAGAGGATGAGATAGTTGAATGGCATCATGCCATCACCAACTCTATGGACATGAGTTTGAGCAAGATCTGGGAGATGGTGAAGGACACGGAAGCCTGGCATGCTGCCGTCCATGGGGTTGCAAAGAGGCAGACACAACTGAGCAACTGAACAACAACATGAAGTTGTAGGGACATGGGGGTGAATAAGACAGACTATGTTTCCTTTTCATGGGTCATATGTTCTGGAAGGGGGATCAGATTATCAATAAAATTAATCAATATTTACTTATTAAGCTAATAAAATAATTTTCAATCAGAAGAAATACTATAAAAATAAAAACTGAAAATGAGATGGAGAGTGATGGTGTGGAAAGTTTACTTCAGAATGGATAGGTCACAGAAAGCCTCAGACTAAGGCAGGTTGAAATGAAAGCACTCTGTAAAGCTGAGGGGAGAATGCTCACCCACAGGGGTAAAAATTAGTCCCAGGCCCTGAGACAGCCTCAACTGGGCATTTAGTATTTTCTTTGCTATGCACCCATCCTCTAAAGGCCGTCACCCTCTGCTCCAACAGGGCCGCAAGTATTGCTCATCTGAGTTCAGGTTGCAGCAAGCTCAGTTCAACTCAGTCACTTGGTTGTGTCTGGCTCTTTGCGATCCTGTGGACTGCAGCACGCCGGGCTTCCCTGTCCATCACCAACTCCTGGAGCTTGACCAAACTCATGTCCAACGAGTTGGTGATGCCATCTTACTGTGTCATCCTCTGTTGTCCCCTTCTCCTCCTGCCTCTGATCTTCCCCAGCATCAGGGTCTTTTCCATTGAGTCAGTTCTTTGCATGAGGTGGCCAAAGTATTGGAGCTTCAGCTTCAGCATCAGTCCTTCCAGTGAATATTCAGGACTGATTTCCTTTAGGATGGACTGGTTGGATCTTCTTGCAGTCCAGTGGACTCTCAAGAGTTTTCTCCAACACCACAGTTCAAAAGCATCAATTCTTCGGTGTTCAGTTTCCTTTATAGTCCAACTCTCACATCCATACACGACTACTGGAAAGGCTATAACTTTGACTAGACAGACCTTTGTCAGCAAAGTAATGTCTCTGCTTTTTAATATGCTGTCTAGGTTGGTCATAGCAAACTAGAAGTTCAGATTACTCTCTGTTATAGTAAGATGAGTTTGGCTCAAGCCCCCTGGCAGTAATAATAACTGAAGAAGGAAGTTTATCTTTCCTGAAGCACAGGTAGGGACATCTGGACACCATCCTGACCAGCAGAATGAGCATCCTGGATTCAGATTGCCCAGGTTCATATCTTCCTTCCATCATCTTAGTTGAGACCTTAAAGGGGGTTCTCTAAACACTGTGCTTCACTTTCTCCTCATACGGAATGAAGGTCATTAGTATTAGACAGGCCTCTCAGATGTACCCTGCGATCTTCGTCTCTTGGGATCCATGTCCTTGTGTAATTCCTTCTTAAGAATGAAGGCTGGATCTAGTGACTCACTTCTAATGACTAGGATAAAGTAATAGGTTTCCTGTTCTGAGATTGGGGTTTTTTGTTTTGTTTTAAAGATTAGACTTCCACTGAATTAAACTATGATGTAAATTCTTGACTGATTCATATCCTGAAAAATAAGGATGGCTAAGTTGCATTAGAAGGACTGATAACAAAGGACACACTGAAATGTTATATAAATCAAAAAATTTTGCATTATCCAGAGCTGAGTATAACTATTTTTCCCAGTAGCCAATAGAATTTAAGCCATTGTTATAGAAACAATTTATATATTTTTGTAGATTCCACATATAAGCTGTAGCATATGATATGTATTTTTTTCTGGTTTATGTCATTCAGTATGACAGTCCTTAGGTCTATCCATTTTGCTACAGATAGGTTTATTTCAGTCTTTCTTATGGCTGAGTAAGATTCCATTGCATATCTGTACCGCATCTTCCTTATTCATTTATCTGTCAATGGACGTTTAGGTTGCTCCCATGCCCTGGCTGTTGTAAAGAGCGCTGCACTGAACACTGGGGTGTATGTGTCTTTTCAAACTGTGGTTTTCTCTGGATATGTGACCAGGAATGGGACTGTAGGTCATATGTTACCACTATTTTTAGTTTTCTAAGGAACCTCCATACTGTTCCCCGCAATGGCTGTGCCAATTTACAATCCCACCAAAAAAGTGGGAGGGTCCCTCTTTCTCTACACCCTCTCCAGAATCTATTATATGTGGACTTTTTGATGATGTCCATCTGACCAGTGGGCAGTGATACCTCACTGTCGTTTTGAGCCACATTTCTCTAATAATTAGTGAGGTTGAGGATCTTTTCATGTGCCTTTTGGCCATCGGTATGTGAAATTAGGTTTTCAAGGACTGTGACTTCCATCTTGCTGACTCTCTCACTCTCTCTTGCTTGCTCTCTTTAGAAGCCAGATGTATGTCAAAGGGCCTAGAGGACAAGGAGTTAAGGATGCCTTCCAGCCAGGAGTCACCGAGGGATGGAATCTTACTAACACCCACTGAGCAAGCCTGCACTGAGCCCTGCTCAACTGAATGAGATGATGTGCCCATGCCTGAGAACTGGTGCCGCCCTGTGAGAAACTCTGAGCTGCAGGACCCAGATGAGCTGGACCTTGATTTTTAACCCCCAGACACTGTGAGATAATAAATGCAAATTGTCTTAAGGCATGAAGATTTGGGGTAATTTGTTACACAGCAACAGATAACATGTAACAAATGGCCTTAGGTGGTACCTGTGAGGATGACATTATTTAACACAAATAAAGTGCTGTGAACACTGCATAATACTTGATAAGGACTCCTTAAATGTTGGGAGTGTAACTCCTACTTATTGCCAAGGTTAGGCAACTTCTGCAATATGCAGTATTAAGACTGACAGAGTCTTGTCTCACACAAATCCCCCTTAAGCCCATTGGACCACAGTTCAGACCCAAGGGACAGACTTGCAGTTACGATCTCAAGGCTCACATTTTTTTTCAAACTTTAGACCCTTTATTTTATATCTGGGTATAGCTGACTAACAATGTTGAGATAGTTTCTGTTGAACAGTGAAGGAACTCAGCCATTCATATACCTGTATCCATTCCCCTCCTGAACCTCCTCCCATCCAGAATGGCACATGACATTGAGTAGAGTTCCATGTGCTATATAGTAGGTCTTGTTGGTTATCCATTTTGAATACAGCAGTGTGTACATCTTATAACAGGCCAACTCTCCAGCCAACTCAGTTCTGACTTTCTGCAGGAAGGCTTTATTTTTTTTTTTTTTTAATTACAATACTGTATTTGTTTTGCCATACATTGACATGAATCAGCCATAGGTGAACACAATCTCCCAATGCCAAAGCCCCCTCCCACCTCTCACCCCACATCCTCTACTTGAATCATCCTGTGCATCAGCCCCATGCATCCTGCATCCTACATTGAACATAGATTGGCGCTTCGTTTCTTACAAGAAAATATACATGTTTCATTGCCATTCTCCCAAACCATCCCACCCTTTCCCTCTCCCTCAGAGTCCAAAAGTCCACTCTATACCTCTGTGTCTCTTTGTTGTCTCACATATAGGGTCATCATTACTGTCTTCTAAATTCCATATATATGTGTCAGTATACTGTATTGGTGTTTTTCTTTCTGGCTTACTTCACTCTGTATAATCGGTTCCAATTTCATCCATCTCATTAGAACTGAGTCAAATTTATTCTTTTTAAGGGCTGAGTAGTATTCCATTGTGTATATGTACCACAGCTTTCTTATCCAAAAGGAAACTATAAGCAAGGTGAAAAGACAGCCTTCTGAATGGGAGAAAACAATAGCAAATGAAAGAACTGACAAACAACTAATCTCAAAGATATATAAGCAACTTATGCAGCTCAACTCCAGAAAAATAAATGATCCAATAAAAAAATGGGCCAAAGAACTAAATAGGCATTTCTCCAAAGAAGACATATGGATGGCTAACAAACACATGAAAAGATGTTCAACATCACTCATTATCAGAGAAATGCAAATCAAGACCACAATGAGGTACCATTTCACACCAGTCAGAATGGCTGCGATCCAAAAGTCTACAAGCAATAAATGCTGGAGAGGATGTGGAGAAAAGGGAACTCTCTTACACTGCTGGTGGGAATGCAAACTAGTACAGCCATTATGGAAAACAGTGTGGAGATTCCTTAAAAATTGCAAATAGAACTGCCTTATGACCCAGCAATCCCACTGCTGGGCATACACACCGAGGAAACCAGAATTGAAAGAGACACATGTACCCCAATGTTCATTTCAGTGCTGTTTATAATAGCCAGGACATGGAAACAACCTAGATGTCCATCAGCAGGAAGGCTTTAGACACAAACCCCACTCACAAAGCCCTTGTCTTCCTCTGGAAATCTTCCCTCATTATTTTCAGTGTCCAACACACAGTATGGTCTGGAACTGTATTCTGTCTTCTCCTGGCCCTTCCTCCACCCCTAGATCAACTTGCAGCCTATTGAAGCCAAGTCGTGGAACAGTACAGAGCTCAGAAACATATTACATGCGTGTGATCTTGAACGAGCCATACAACCTCTCTGTGCCCATTTCTTCATTTGTAAAGTGAGGACAGAAATACAAGCCTCAGAGGCTAAGACCTTCACAACTTTAGCAGAATGCCTGATCTGAAATTCACTGAAACATCTCAGCCATTTCCATTATTATCCTGCCTTTGTATTTCCTTCCAATCCTGTGCAGCACGAGGTACTTGAAGGGGGTTCCATATATGCTGTTTTTTCTCCTATCACCATCTTAGTATGCAACTGATTTCTTAATGTTACTGCACTGATATCCTTGCTTAGTGGGATTCAAGCTTCAGTAGAGTGGAGCCTTTGCTTGTATTCATCATGACTTGATTCCAAGGACCTAGCACAGTGCTTAACATACAGTAAGAGTTCAGGAAGTGATGATTGAATTGACGAATGAATGGTGATGCTTGCAAGGCACTTAACCTCTTTGAGTTGGCTTTTCTTGAATAGGAATAATACCACTACTGCAAAAAGCAGCTGCTGCTTTCAGATCCTTGCTGTTTCTTCTATTGTATTGGCCAGTAATTTAGTTCAGGTTTTCTGTTAATCAGTGGTCCCCGATCTTTACGGCACTAGAAACCAACTTCGTGGAAGACAATTTTTCCAGGGACCAGGGTCAGGGGGCATGGTTTCAGGATGATTCAAGCACGTGACATTTTTTGGGCACTTTCTTTCTAATATAACACTGCAGCTGATCTGACAGGAAGCACCTGTCTGCAGCCCAGAGGTTGGAAACTTCTACAATATGATATGGAAAAACCTGACCTATTTTTTTTGCCAACCCAGTATCTCTAATAGTACAGCTCACCCTTCCTGAGTGGAAGCTGTTTCATGTGGTTCTGCTGACACTGACCAGAGGGGTGGTACTGTCACCAAGCTGGCCTGGCCAATAGAGAAATACCACTTCTCTGACTCTGGGGATGCACAGATGAGTATAAGCTCTAAGCAGGTTCAACCCAGAAGATTAGATCAGTGTGTTTTGCCTGAGGCGTAGCTAGGAAGGGCCAGGGATGTCTGGGTGAGCAGCCTCAAGAAGGAGTGGGCCTCATGCTCTTTTGTTCATAAGGACTGGCTGAGAATCAGCTGAGGCAAAATAGATTTCAGGAATGGACTGCTGAACTGGTTTGGACAGATGGATGGAAGAGCCTGAAAGAAGCAATTCTTTCTTTTGAAAGAAGCAATTCTCTGTCTGAGATGTCATCCTTCGACTTTTGTTTGTCAAACTCCTGCTCATCCTTCAAAATCTCATTTGAGGATGTTTTCCCTCCTCTAACTCTCCTAGACTGAACTGATCATGAAGGAAAAGTAGAAGGAGTGAGGGAATGGAAGACATTGTCTTGCCCTAGGTCAAGCCAGACATCCCACTTGCCCGCAATGGCCATGTCTTTTTTCTCCTCTGCTGGGTCTAGGAGAACTTCCTGAGCTGACCTAAGCCTGCCAGAGGTTACTGGAGTTCCTTCAGTCATATTTCAGGGAAGACAGTGTACCAAGGGGATGCCTGTATTAAAGCTGGTATTAAAATAATTAGATTATTTATCCATTATTAATTATTTTAATTTCTTAGGGTTTTCCTTTTTCTCCCTTCCCACATTTAATACATCTTCCAGAGCTGTCAATTCTTCCAATGTAGCTGTCCCTCAATGAGATCTTGCTTGTACTGGAAAACCAACTTCCCAAATGGTTTGCTTGCCACCACTGTGCCCGCTTTAATGTTATTCATTGAAACACTGGCCTTACGATTACAATCTACCTGTAATTCAGGGCTAATCTTGCCATACATCTGCTAAAACCTCTGAAGAAATCTCACTAAAAGAGTAGGTGACTGCTACCCTTCCCTTCTTGGCTGGCATGTCATCCATCTGTCCTGTGTGTTCTATTCTCTCCACTCTTCCGCCATACCAGGGTCACATCACTGAGCCTTAACTTGTGCTCTTCCCATTGCAGAACCCATAGCACTACCTTCTCCTCCAAGGAACTCAAGGCCAACTCAAGCCACATGCTCGGTTGAAGCCTTCCCCCACATCACCATGAACTGCCCTTTGAGCTCTTCATCATAGACTCATCATGTAGTATTATGGCTATTTGTATGCATGTATTGTTTTCACCTGCTAAACTGGGAGTAACCTGATGGTCTTATTAATCAGGGTATCCCCAGCTCCTAATACAGTAACCAGAATATAAGTGAACGTGAAAGTCACTGTGTCATGTCCAACTCTTTGCGACCCCATGGACTGTAGCCCACCAGGCTCCTTTGTTCAAGTAATTCTTCAGGCAAGAATACCAGAGTAGGTTACCATTCCCTTCTCCAGGGAATCTTCTTGACCCAGGGATCGAACCCTGGTGTCCTGCATTGTAGGCAGATTCTTAACCATCTGAGCCACCAAGGAATCCCAACTAGAATATAATAGATACGCAAAAAAAAGTTAGTAGAGTTTCTATGGATGCCAAATATGTCCCAGGTATAAGGCACAATATGGATCTGACCTAGATCCAGACACGACTCATGGTAGTGTCTGAAAGTCTTGAATGGAGGTGGAGGTGGGAAAGGATTCCTGTAGAGTGTGATCTGGGGTTCATCATATGGGTAGTGACTTTAGGAATGGAGTGCAAAACAATTTCTTGCCCACAGGGTAAAAACAAGGGGGAGAATTCCCAGTAGAAGTAAGTGGCCCAATTTGAGGAAAATTAGAAGCAGCCAAAAAAGCTTCAAGAATATTGAGTGGCTGAAATTAGTGGAGAAGTAAGAATCATTTGCTGAAAGTCTTCATGCTGAAGTGATGGTCCTTGGCTTGCAACACCAGTCACCTGCTTTCATGAACTTCCAGACAGCAGAAGAAAAGGCGAGAGCCCACATATGGGATGACTTAAATTGGTGCAAGGGAATGTGTGTCACTCTCGGATCGGGGGGTGGTACGTGCTGCCTTATTAGGTCCAGGCTGAGGCCACGATACAGTCATAAATCAAGAGGCGGGTGTTTAAAAAACAGTGGAAGTGCTAAGGAAACGTGAAGTGGCTGACCTGTGTGGCTGGGCTGTTACTCCCGACAAGAATTTCAATGACTAATGATGTGGATACAGAAGTACTTAACTTTCTTATGACCGCACGTGTAATTTATTTAATTCTGGGGGTATCATGCGGTTCTGGAAACCCTTTAAGATGTTGGTGATCTGTTGAAAAAGGTTTCCCATTATTTAGAAGAGGCTGGAAACGTATGCTTCCAAAATCCGCCCCCTGCCCCCCGCCGCCCCCTGGTAACTGGGATTCAAGGGCAGAAAGGTGGGATTGATGAGAGGCCACCCACCTTTCTAGTTTAATGTATAGTTTGTGAAGTTTTACCAGTAGATGATCATTCACCTGGGTCTATGAGAGCTTTAAAAAGATAAAAATTACTGGGAAGGAGGTAGAGCTGAGTTCAGATTTAGTACAGTGATCCCCAGCCTTTTGGGCACCAGGGACCAGTTTCATGGAAGACAGTTTTTCCTCAGACCAGGGGCAGGGGGATGGTTTCAGGATGTTTCAGGTGCATTACATTTATTGTGCACTTTATTTCTAATCTAGTGCTGCCCCTGATCTGACAGGAGGTACTGTCTGAGGCCCAGAGGTTGGGACCCCTGATTTAGTAGATCAGGTTCACAGAGACCCATGGCAATCTGCTGAGAGAAAGGCCTAGATGTTTGGGGGCTTTGAAGGATGACAAATCACTGAAGTCCAAGACTGTTCCCCTGCCTGCCTGCCTGTTGTCCTGTGTTCATATAAAATATACTTCTTAGATGTATGTGAAAGACATACTTAAATTGAATAAGCGTTATAAATTTATAGATGTATAATAAGAAAAGGCTGGTCCAGCTAATTATCAGCTAACACATGATCCTTAATTGGACCTTACTGGTTTGGTGCAATCTTAGAAATAATATTTTTAGTATATTGTTTGTTTAAAATAGTTTCTTTTTCTTTTCTTTTTACTTTATAGCTGAACACAGGTAATGAGTTTAAATCAAGTGAATGATACTGTTTATTTGTTTATTTTATGTCTTTTCTACAAGCAGGCCAGTTTTATAAAACTTCTCAAATAATTAATATCATTGATCCTTTCTATCATATATTTGCTTTCTATTTCATTAAAATTTGCTGTTATAGATTCCTTATTTGTTTAGTTTTTTTACTTTCTTTGAATTAATGTTTCCCGTGCTCTTTTTAACTTCTGGAAGTGAATGTGTAGCTGATTGATTTCCAATTATTCTCTATTTCTAACATGTTCATTCAAGGCTATTATTTTTTATCATTTTCTAACAATATTTTAAAGTTTCTATTTTGATTTCTTATTTATCTATCATTAACCTAGAAGCATATTTCATGATTTCTAAGCATATGAGTTTCCCAATTATGTTGGCCTGGTGTGCTGCGATTCATGGGGTCACAAAGAGTCAGACACGACTGAGCGATTGAACTGAACTGAACTGAACTGACATTATTTCTCTATTCTCTCAGGTTCAATATGCAGCCAGATTTACACTCTGAGCTTTTAATTTCAGTTATAACATCCCTGGTAGCTCAGATGGTAAAGACTCTGCCTGCAGTTGAGGAGACTGGGGTTTGATCCATGAGTCTGGAAGATCCTCTGGAGAAGGGGATAACTACCCACTCCAGTATTCTTGCCTGAAAAATTCCATGGATAGAGGAACCTGGTGTGTTACAGTCCATGGAGTCACAGAGTTGGATACAACTGATGGACTAATACTTTCACTTTTCACATGGTAACTTTCATTTCTAGAAGGCAAAGTTCCATATTATTCTAGAAAATATTGCTTCTATATTTTTGTGTTTCCTGCTGAAATTTTCAAACCCATCTTTATTTCTTTAATAAGCAGTAAGTATAGTGGTTTTTACCATCTAAGTCTGATAATTCCTATATCTGATATCTTGAGGTCAGTGCTGCTGACTCCAGTTCATGGTATCTGCACTTGCAAGCTTAGTGCTAATCATTGTCTTTATAAAAATTATTTATGGAGGTTGTCCAAGCCCTTTCATGAAGGTACTTTCTTCTAAAGAGGATTTGAAGTTCTTTTTTCTTGCTGGTCATCTAAGGCATTGTGTGTGTGTGTGTGTGTGTGTGTGTGTTGTATTTACTAGTCCCTAAGTCCATGGGGTCACTAAGAGTCGGATACGACTGAGTGACTTCACTTTCACTTTTCACTTTCATGCATTGGAGAAGGAAATGGCAACCCACTCCAGTGTTCTTGCCTTGAGAATCCCAGGGATGGGGGAGCCTGGTCTATGGGGCTGCCGTCTATGGGGTTGCACAGAGTCGGACACGACTGAAGTGACTTAGCAGCAACTTAGGATGCATGCATAACAACTTTAGACCAAACCAATGGTTTGAGCTTTTTTTTGTATTGTCCTAGTGAAATCAGTTTTAATTAATTCATGGGGGCCAGGCATTTGTTTAAAGCCTTGAAGGGTAGGTGTTTTCTTGTTTGATATGTTCCTTCTCCTTCTCAGTGTTAAGACAACTCCCTGTTCCATCCGACAGTTGGAAGTACAATATAAGGTAAACCCTCGCTCACCCTTAACTTGAGTTTGTAGTAGATTATAATCTCAGATTATTGTGAATTTGTGTGTATGACCATCAATCCCAGATTTTGTTCAGGCTTTCACATCTATCCATCTTCAGGTTCTTGGTTTCTGGGTAGTCAAAAAAGCTTCACACTCATTATTTCTTCCAGGGAGACAAATGTTCTTTGTGTCAAAGTAATTTTGCCTTCTTGCTTAACTTATAGGATTCTTACCTTCAGGTTTGATAATGTGGATCACTGAGGTCTTTATTGAATTTTTTTACAATATTGCTTCTGATTTGTGTTTTGTTCTTTTGGCCATGAGGCAGGTGGGATCTTCGTTCCTGACCAGGGTTGAACCTATACCTCCTGCTTTGGAAGGCAAAGTCTCAACCACTGGACCATCAGAGAAGCCCTAAATCTGCACAGTTTTGATCAAGAATTTCCACTAATTTGTCAGCATTTTGATGCTTTTAAGAAAATTTATTTGTTTCCTATTTGTTAGATGTCCTTAAATAAGAATTAGTCCAAATAGCTTAGCCTGCTGCTTCTGGGAGCCAATATTTGCTTTTATTTGGAAAAAGAAGCACACAAAAGATCTTTTCTCTATCACTTGTTATTTTATTTAGAAAATTTTACAGAAAATAATATTGTTGTATTAATGGTTACATACTGGAAAAAGTATCCTAAGTATTGGGAATCTTTAATTAGCGGTTTTTTACTAATAGGATATGAATAATCTCTCTGAATTCTCAACAGATGTTGGAGAGTGAAAACTGTTGTATTTCAAAAGAAATGGATGCATTTACTATAAAGTACAGTAAGATGGTTCTTTTGATCATTGTATTATGATTTAAGTCAGACATCTTCATTGTTTGTGCAATTTCTCCAAACCCATGAAAGATGATATATTTCCCTCTGGCAGAAAACCAACACTCTGGATTGGGCACTGGGTTATTTAACCATCTCAATAAATAATTTACACTTGAGGATATTATGCAGAAACCTTTTCAATTAACTGGTGTTGACAGGGAAACTAAATATAGTAGTCAATGAAAATTTTTCAACACATTCTTGACCTAACAGGCAGGAAAAAAATCTTATTAAAAAAATTATCTACTCTAGAAAACCCAGGCACTAAAGGGAAAAATTGTGAATAATAATGGTTATAAATATGAGAATTAAATTTCTACATTTTTATTTTAGAGAACAATTTTAAGCTTAAATGTGTACATTATTTTAGTTCACTAAAAGAAGTGCCCACTGCAATAGTGGAAGGAGGCTCTAAAACCTGAAAAATTTTCGTTCAAATCTGAACCCATTAGGCTTCAGGCAAGTTACTAGGCTTAGGAATAGAAATACCTTCCAGTGTTGTTATAAGGATCAGAGATAGTATATGTAAAATATCTCATATAAATAGCAGTTTTTATTATTCTAGGAAAGGACTGTCTCTTAATTTTCCTATGAATTGATGATGTAAATCTTAGGGATTTGCAAAAATGTGACATTACTTTTGAAAGAAAATGGGCTCTTTAATTTTTTTGTTTGTTTTTGTTTAGTCATATCTGACTCTTTTCAGTCCCATGGACTGAAAAGCCACCAGGCTTCTCTGTCCATGGGATTTCCCAGGCAAGAATACCATAGTAGCTTGTCATTTCCTTCTCCAGGGGATCTTCCCAACCCAGGAATCAAACCTATGTCTCCTGCTTGGCAGGCAGATTCTTTACTGCAGAGCCATCAGGGAAGCACTTTTTTTTTTTTTTTTTTAAATACAGATACACTTATTTGAAAATTAATTACAGCACAGAGTAAATACCTACTGGTTATGACAAAATTAATTGTGTTAGCTTTGGGAAATCATATCTAATCAACTGAAGGCAGGCTGCTTACTAGAGTACACAGGACTCTGCAGAAAAAAACTGGACAGCAGTACCATATAGAAGCGGTAAACTATAGGAGCTTCCAGGGGAATTTGTGGCAATTCTCTTTAGCTTATGAGCCTTCTTTGCTGACATTCTAGCTCCTCTCCTATTAATTTCAAATTACTACCGCCTACAGTTGTCAAAAGGTGACACACTTACTAGAGTTTTCATGCTTGTCATGAGTTTTGCATAAGATTATGTAGGAAAATCCAGCATTACTTTCACAAGTCAGAAAGGCCTTCTTTTCCCTGTGAAAGTTGAAGTCACTCTCTAAGGAAAACAAAGACACCATCTTCCAAGCCAGTTAAGTCAGCTCCATCTACCCTTACTATCAGCAGGGTGGTAGACTGCTTAGTTTTAGGTCATTAATTAATGAATTAAATAATCATCCTAATATCTTGTGAGTAATATATATATTACAGCTCTGTACCAGATGTTAACAGGAAATAAGAATGTCCAAACATGTCCCTACTTTCTGTTCTTGAAAACTAACATCTAGACTTCAAATCTTCTCTCACCTTTACTTCTCTGATTTGATTTGCAACAGATAAATAGAAATATTTAGTCCTAGGGTAGCCCAGGTTTCAGTTATGAATGTCTTTTCAATCTGTTCACACTACCCCAAACACTTATGTAGGATTATCCATTACAAGTCTTTCTACAATCTTAATCAAATTGCCTGCTAAAGGAAGCCTGATATTTATTACATTTTTCTTAAATGGAAAACAGCTGTGATAAATTAATTCACTCACCAGAAATCTCATATTAGAAATGATTCTCAGATATTTTAACTGCCAGTCTTTCCAACTATGAATAATATATTCCTCCACCCCTGTGTCTTTGAGCATGGCTAATTCACTTGGCCCCTTTTCTACCTCTCTGTGAGGTATACTAGAGGCAAAATGTCTCTTGAGCCAGACTAACACTATTTAGATGATAAACAGATATTTAAAAGAAGAAAAAAAAAGAATCACTCAGAAGGCAGCACAGTCAGCCACAACAGAACGCAGGGTTACAAGGTCCACCTTAAGATCCAGATCCATCCAAAGCATCAACCCTCCCTCCCCTACTTACGCAGGTATCACGGCTAATGTCATCAAATATGCCACCTCAGAATTAACTTCCTCTCCTCTGGTTCTATAATAACAAATCAAGATTCTGATTTCATTCCCCAAGTGAATTTCTTTATTTGGGTATAAAATGCTACCCAAAGGAAAGAGACTTCCCTCTCCTTTTGCGGTTTTTTCTGTTATCAATGGATATTTGGACAAATTCAAATATCTGAAGCTGCTAAGCTAAAGACCCAAACATTGTATACTGATATTCCCAAAGACTTGCCATGTTGGCTGCCTCTCATCATCAGCCCCTTCTCTTTCAAGCTGTAATATTCAATTTCTTCGTGCTTTCACTTGCTCATTTGCAAGGCAATTTTTATTTACAAATTTATGTTTCTTCCCTCTAGTCAATAATTCCAGTGGTCTGTTTTCTCTATAGAAAACAAAATCTATCCCAGATATTTTAAGGAGGAAGAGATAGATTATAGTACACTAAGTGCCTAGAGAATAATGGGAAGGGCTGGAAAAGTGGGATAGGTTATAGTCTCAGGAATGACTCCAAAAACACAACAGAACTGACTTGCAAGAGGGAATCTGGAGGTGCCCATGGAAATACTGAGTCACAACTGGCAGCACCACAGCTAATAGCTGGGATCAGTAATCTGGGATCAGGAGCCCATCACAACTGCAGCCCCCTCTCAATAACCATTAAGAAGTGAATGGACAGAATTAGGAAGACTATCCCAATTGCCTCTTGCTATCAAAAAATAAAATAAAATAAAATTTAGAAAAACAACCAAAACCCCCTACCAAACTAGACAAAAGAAATTACTCTGTACCCATAGCCTTTCTTGCCAGCAGAAAATAGCCAAAAACACCAGGAAGAAATATTTCTTTTAAATTATCTCTTCAAAAATGTCATTCTAGGGGTATCTTCTTGCTGGAAACAGATTTTCATCCAGAACATAGACAATGTATGTTTTTTTCTTTACTGTGTTAAAACTCTCCAATCTATGCAGGCTAAAAGCATGCTCCAGATGTGGGTGGCAAAGTAAACTGAATTGCAACTGGCCACATCCAGAATATTTTTGGTTCTATTCATCTTATATTTCTATAAATTTAATGTTATATTGGAGTTAGCCTATCTTTCACATAACCTACTGCTCACAGGTGATCACTTGATGCGTGTATATGCATTTGTGGGTAAGACTGAAGTTGTCCACTGGAGTTCAGTCAGTTCAGTCGCTCAGTCATATCTGGCTCTTTGCGACCCCATGATCCGCAGCACACCAGGCCTCCCTGTCCATCACCAACTCCGGGAATCCCACCCAAACCCATGTCCATCAAGTTGATGCCATCCAACCATCTCATCCTTTGTCGTCCCCTTCTCCTCCTGCCCTCCCTCAGTCTTTCCAAGCATCATGGTCTTTTCCAATGAGTCAGCTCTTTGCATCAGGTGGCCAAGTACTGGAGTTTTAGCCTCAACATCAGTCCTTCCAGTGAACACCCACTGCTGATCTCCTTTAGGGGTGGACTGGTTGGATTTCCTTGCAGTCCAAGGGACTCTCAAGAGTCTTCTCCAACACCACAGTTCAAAACCATCAATTCTTTGGCTCTCAGCTTTCTTTATAGTCCAACTCTCACATCCAAGCATGACCACTGGAAAAACCATAGCCTTGACTAGATGGACCTTTGTTGGCAAAGTAATGTCTCTGCTTTTTAATATGCTGTCTAGGTTGGTCGTAACTTTCCTTCCAAGGAGTTAGCGTCTTCTAATTTCATGGCTGCAGTCACCATCTGCAGTGATTTTGGAGCTCCCCAAAATAAAGTCTGCCACTGTTTCCACTGTTTCCCCATCTATTTGCCATGAAGTGATGGGACCAAATGCCATGATCTTAGTTTCCTGAATGTTGAGCTTTAAGCCAACTTTTTCACTTTCCTCTTTCACTTTCATCAAGAGACTATTTAGTTCTTCTTCACTTTCTGCCATAAGGGTGGTGTCATCTGCTTATCTGAGGTGATTGATATTTCTCCTAGCAGTCTTGATTCCAGCTTGTGCTTCCTCCAGCTCAGTGTTTCTCATGATGTACTCTGCATATAAGTTAAATAAGCACAGTGACAATATATAGCCTTGACGTACTCCTTTTCCTATTTGGATCCAGTCTGTTGTTCCACGTTCAGTTCTAACTATTGCTTCCTGACCTGCATACAGGTTTCTCAAGAGGCACGTTAGGTGGTCTGGTATTCCGATCTCTTTCAGAATTTTCCACAGTTTATTTTGACCCACACAGTCAAAGGCTTTAGCATAGTGAATAAAGCAGAAATAGATGTTACAAGCTTCTGGAGTTAGTTGCAAGTTATACTTAGTATGATGTCCTATGGGAGATCCTATATAGTTTCATTCCAATGGTGGCTATAACTAATGATTAACTATGTAATGTGTGTATCATTGAATGTCCCCATAGCACACATAAAGAGGAAAAGTAGATAAATTCTCTTTGGAAAGAACACTCTCATTTGATTTTTGCAACATTTACTTTAATGAAATGTTGTTGTTGTTCAGTTGCCAAGTCATGTTCAAGTCTTTGTGACTCCATGGACTGCGGCATGCCAGGCTTCCGTGTCCCTCACTATCTCCCGGAGTTTGCCCAAGTTCATGTCCATTGAATTAGTGATACCATCCAACTATCTCATCCTCTGTCGCTCTCTTCTCCTTCTGCCTTCAATCTTTCCCTTCAATATAATGAGATACAGATCCCAACTCTGCTGTTCCTTTCCTTTCTACTTTGCCATAATTTTCTAATTTAAGTATAGCTGCTTTTTTATAGCTTCCATTATTTTTTCAAAATATAGTTATCTTCTTTTCCAGTTCACAGGAAATTATAGGCAAAAAATGTGTGCTCAGAGAAAAATGGAAAATACACAGTGACTTTTGCAACACCCTCAGCTTCATTTATCTATAGGATGGCTCGTGATAGCTTTGTGTGAGCTTTTGAAAGTTCAGCCAAGCCAGCTGCAGTGATCAGCATGGAGACAATAGCTCCCACACACGGGGCTACATGGATTAAAGAACCCGATCCATCAGTAAATCTGCCAGATGGCAGTGGAAGAAAGCTTGTAACTCTCTCACTTTCATTTCAACAGCAGCAAACAATGTTCCATGTTTAAAATAAACTCTTCCAGATGAGCTAAAGATAAACTCTGAGGTGGGTGGACTTGAGCTTGCTAGGCTGCAGCTCTGAAGTGTTTGATTACATTAACACGAAATCCCTGGGTAGAACCTGCTTCTGTCAACAGAATGCTTAGACTCGAACACCTACTACATGAAGCCATTTCCTGTGCTTTCATGGGTTGGTGGCAGAAACTCACTTGGCTTTTTTCACTGAACTAATAATGATTGTGTGTATGTGTGTGTGTGTGTATATGTGTGTGTGTGTATACACATATATCCCTGTTGAACATTTCCTCAAAGCAGGTATACAACTCCTAGATGTACCTAAAAGGGCAACACTGTGTGTACGTCTGCACAGATAAAAGTGTTTTGAATATATTTACAACTGAAACTTCTATTTACTCACTCATTACTGCTCCCTTAGTAGCAAAAAAGATGCCATTAGGATTTAGTCTTTCTGCTGATGACTGGATAACTATTCAATCTATGGGCTATACAAAAAAACAAAAACAGGAAGAAAAACAAAAGTACAAGTATTTTTTTAAGTTAGAATTTACAAAGGAAGCTTGAAAACAGATTTGAAGACCTGCAACTTAAGACAGATCAAGCTGTGATGCATCATGTGTGACATGGCAACTTCTGAAGATACAATGACATAGTGAAAAATAATTCTATTAAAAGTGTTCAAGAATTTATTGGTTTAATGCAATCTGTAGGAGCTTTAAATGAGCGAGAAAAGCAAATAGTTGATGATGAAAATACGTCTTCAGTTCAATTGCTCAGTCACGTCCAACTCTTTGCGATCTCATGAACCGCAGCACACCAGGCCTCCCTGTCCATCATCAACTCCCGGAATCTACCCAAACCCATGTCCATTGAGTCGGTGACGCCATCCAACCATCTCATCCTCTGTCATCCCCTTCTTCTTCTGCCCTAAATCTTTCCCAGCATCAGGGTCTTTTCAAATGAGTCAACTCTTTCCATCAGTTGGTCAAAGTATGGTAGTTTCAGCTTCAAAATCAGTCCTACCAATAAACACTCAGGACTGAGGCTACAAAAAAACATTTAGGACCAAATATATCAAATAAATATATTGGGACATTAAAAAAATAAAAGATATTCCCAAATTTAAAAGAATAAATTTGACTCAGTTCTAATGAGATGGATGAAATTGGATCCAATTATACAGAGTGAAGTAAGCCAGAAAGAAAAACACCAATACAGTATACTGACACATATATATGGAATTTAGGAGATAGTAATGATGACCCTCTATGTGAGACAACAAAAGAGACACAGAGGTACAGAACGGACTTTTGGACTCTGAGGGAGAGGGAAAGGGTGGGATGGTTTGGGAGAATGGCATTGAAACATGTATACTTTCTTGTAAGAAATGAAGTGCCAATCTATGTACAATGCAGGATGCAGGATGCATGGGGCTGGTGCACAGGATGATTCAGGTAGAGGATGTGGGGTGGGAGGTGGGAGGGGGCTTCGGCATTGGAAGATTGTGTTCACCTGTGGCTGATTCATGTCAATGTATGGCAAAACAAATACAGTATTGTAATTAAAAATAAATAAATAAATAAAAATTAAAAAAAAAGAAAGCTTTAGGAAAATATGATACAGATACATTCATAACCAGTTCCTCCAAACTGAAATTTTTCTTATATGTCAGTGATAGCTCTATTTTATACAACAGAAGCCTTCTTATTTGAACTTGGTGGGTCACATGAAAAGTCAATTAAAGAAGGAAATTACAAAAATGAATAATATGCACGGCAACATTATTATTTGAAATAAAAACATTAATTTCCCAACTTCTGATATAAAGCTAAGAGTTTGTCTGCAAATTTTTCTGAGTATGAGCTCACTTAGAATTCTGTCTTCTAATATTCACATAAATAGGGTAATCTATGATTTCCAGCTTTTATGTCTCTAGAATGGAGTGAAAGTTTAAAGCCACTTGCAAAGACTGAATATGGACAACTTTTAGATTTTTGTAATATTTATTAAGTATTTGACATTTGTTTTGAGGCTTTATCTGACAATAAGTTTCCATTGATTCACCTTCATTTAGCTTTTACGAAGCACTCAGCTTTGTTTGCATAAAATTTCATCTTCTCTTTGTATTTATATTTCATCAGTTTGCATTATGATTAATAACTTCTAGTGTGATTAATAAGAGGCATAGTTAACATACACGTGTAGGTTTGGTTTGGGTTCCTTTACTGTCTCCTAGGTACCCCAAACCTTAGAATAATGCCTGACACATTCTAGGTATTCAATAAATATTTATTAAACAAGTAAATGAATGGTACTGAACTTGCCCTTCCTAAGTGTATCACAGAACAGGTGAGGGCAGTAGTTCCAGTGATATGCTAGAGGGAGGCTGCCAACCTAGTGCATCCCCAGTTGTGGGCATCAGTCACCACGTTCTACAAAAAGAACCAGAGAACTGGTTATTAGAGCCAGTCTGTTAGAGATGATTGCTGGCCAAGAGTGATTCTCCTGTATTTTGATTAAACATCTAGCATAGCAAAACTCTCTCTTTGCATAACACTGAGTGCTCCCTCTAACTCTCCTTTAGGAATATTCTCTATTCCTCCATGTTAACCTGTAACAAATTTAACTCCCTGCTGTCCAGAGAAAGTTTGGGAAACATGTGAAGCTCCTTCTGTGGGGCCAAGCTCCTGAAGAGTGATTAGGAACATGTCTTTACTGAAGTGTTCCTTAGCACATTTGGAATCAATTAAATTTTTAAATACACGTTCTTTTAGATCTCAGGCCAGGCCCAGCAGGTTTGTGAGAGAGGGAGCTGAAAGCACATAACTGCTATTCTTCACTCTAGAATCTGGAGCTGCAGAGAGATTTGAAAAATTCACTCTCTCCACTTCCTGGGTCTGCAACCAAACAGGCAAAGGAGATGAGAATGATTAAGAGAAACAACATGAGCCTTACTAAGAAAATAGGAGTAACAGTGTACTTGAAAGCTACTGCCTTACACCGTGTCTTAAAAACAAATAGAATATATTTGGATGCTGCATAAGTACAACAGTATGGCCTGAATGATCCAAGAATGTTTTTATATTTTTAAGGATTGTCATAAAAGAATATGTAGCAGAAAAATAATATATAACTGTGGCTTAATAACCTTAAGTATTTGCAATCTAGCCTTTTATAAAAATTGTTTTAAATTATGTTTTAAAATTATTTTTGTTGACCGTGCTTAGTCTTTGTTGCAGCTCGGTCTTCTCTAGTTGCTGTGTATGGGCTGAGTTGCGGTATGTGGGCTCTTAATTCCCCAAACAAGGATCAAACCCAGGACCCCTGCATTGGGACCGTGGAATCTTATCCATTGGACCACCAGAGATGTAGCCAATCTAGCCTTTAAAAAAAAAAAGTTTGCTGACTCTTGATTTAGACATGTTTCCTCCATTATGTGTACTCAGCTAAATACTATTAACAGTATGAGGACGACAGAGGATGAGATGGTTGGATGGTATCACCGACTTGATGGATGAGTTTGAACAATCTCCAGGAGTTGGTGATGAACAGGAAGCCTGGAGTGCTGCAGTCCATGGGGTCGCAGAGTCAGACCCAACTGAGCGACTGAACTGAACTGATTAACAGTACAGTGATAAGGCACGTTGGGAAGAGGAAATGAACATGTGGCAGGCATTTTGTTAAACTCTTTAATCTGTTGGTTTCTTCACTGAACAATCCTCCAAAATAGGCATTCATGTCTTAATGACAGAGCCAAGAAAACAGAAGCTCAGAGAGGTTAAGTAACTTGGCAAGGTCACAGAGTTGTTCATTAAACCCAGTGTGGTGGTATATTTAAGTAGTGGGGTCACTGTCCTAATTAAATACTACTTAGAATCCCACTATATAAAATAGTTACTCTGAGCAAAGTTGAGGCAGAAGACCCAGAAGTCTCACCTTTTCAGAATAACCTGTTTGAAATAGACATCACTATTTCAAAAGATTAAGTCAATAACCAATGGGTTTCCAAATAAGTTATTCCATTGTATGGCATGTTACATGCTTATCTCAACAATAGTTTGTTAAGGATAAGAGTATCACAGTAACAAAACTGCCTTTTTCTTATTTCCTTGTCCAGTGAAATAGAAGTCAGCAGAAAGGCAAAGGAAAGCAAAAGGTTTAAATAATCTTCAAAATCTAACTAGTTCTACTATAGTGATTAGTGTTCGAGTCCACTGAACACCAAGTGGGAAGGGCATCTTCCAAATGGCAGCTCATTTGACCTGAAGAGTTGGTGTTTCCGGACAAGTTTCCAGTTTTCCATGATAAGTTAATATATCCAATTTTATTATGGTGCCACAAATAAGAACTCTGAAAGGCTTAACTCTTACAAAAAGTCCCAAATCCCCTGAAAAGCATCAGGTATCAAAATACAGCCAGAAAAGATGGTATTAAATGAAAAAAAAAAAAAAAGGTTCCTTTTTAATGAAGTCAAGGTGTAGGACAGATTTATTAGCTTCCATTTTTCCAGGTTGCATTCTGATATATTTCCTGCCCGTATTTCTAAATTCAGCAGGGCTTTTTAGGATTATTTTTTAAAATACATTTCAAAGAACATGATGCAGCTATAAGGACTACACCTGCAAAGACACACCTGTGATGACACACTCAGTGCTTGTCATATTCACAACCCAGTGCCCTAAGAGGAAACAGACCTTCTATACCATTTGCCAAGATGCTGCCTTTCTTAAAAAGAACTGATACTGGTAACCAGATATTACAGTCAGGACTGCTCCTGGTCAAAATGGTCATTAAATTCTGTGTAGTTCAGTCTATTCTTTACTGTCATAATTCACTTTTCCAATATTATGAGATGGTTAAAACAAATAGTTAAAATTATTTTTGATGCCTATAATATTCTTACTTAATTTTAACACTTATTTATTCATACATAATTCATTATTCAATATGTACTGTGTATCAGGTACAATACTTGGTTCTTGAGGAAATAAATCTAGGAAGAATATGTTTCCTTGGATAAGTCCTATCCCGACTGCCTAATTGGAGTTATGAACAAATAATTAGTGTACTAAATTGCTCGTTAAATTTCAAGTACTCAATAAGCTTGTGTGTCTAGAGTCTGTCATAGTGGACAGTGCAGAGAGAATTATTTCTGTCACTACAGAAAATTCTACTGGAAAGCACTGAGTGAAGAGTACAAGGTAAGCCTGTGGCCAGTTCAGGGAGAGTCTCAAAAGTATATTAAAAGTTTAACTGGAAATCACTTATAACCTACTAAATTCCACAAATTTCTTTCAGGAAAAGCCTTTAAGAACTCCATTCTCAAAGCATTGCTATAATCTGGTTTACCCATGCAGCTTTTATATTTGAATAATACTTCAAATTTTAGAAATAATACTTCAAATTTTAATATTTTAGAAATATTACTTCTTAAAGCAGTGTGAAAATGTGTGGAAAGAAAATACACTGGGCATACCATTGGTAGAGGCTAATGATATGATAAAGGACTAAATTCAGTGAAGCTTCTAAAGAAACACACAATTAAGAATCTGTATCAATAAATTTATTCCAAGTAAGAATTGTGCATTCACACCAGGCATATTATTTCTCCACAAAAGCCAGTATCATTATTAAAATATTTAGCATTAAATACACCATAAAACTCACAGGTATGTGAAAAACTTCTCAAGGTATCTATTTCAAGTCATTGAATTCTTTAATATTTGTAATCCATGCATAAACATATCACTCATAATTATTGATATGCTTATTATATATATTTAAAACATCTTTTGGGAATTTTATGCTCTCCAAATAATAACTTCTTAGTAACTTAAAAATACCTCTGTGAACCTCTTAGCAGTACTACTGTAAAACCAAAATTGTATTTTCAAGCAGCAAGGATCCAAGACACACCATTCCTGATTAAAGAGAGGGCTGACATCCGGTTTTCCAAACAGCTCTCGTCCATTCCTTGCCCCTATTTTAATATGCCAACCATTACTTCACTGATATCCCAAAGTTTTCGTGCCACAGACTCATCCATAGCTTTGGGCAACAGTTCTTCCTCTTTACAGTCCCCAAAGTACTTGCCTGAAACACCTTCCACCTCAGGTGAAGAGGCCAAATACACTGTAGTCTGGGCCCCCTCTTCTGGAGTTTTGAAGAAAGCCCACGACACTAAATTGAACAGTGGTCTGACTAACAACGGGACGTGTATGTGCCTCCCGAGGTTAGTCCGCACTATGCCAGGGTGCAACACATTCACAGTGACGCTGGTGCCTTCCAAGCGGCGGGCGAGTTCTCTGGTAAAAGAATGTTCGCCAGTTTGCTCCGACTGTAACAGAAGCTTTTATTATAGCTCTGTTCACTGTTCAGGTCTTCAAAGTTGATGTCTCCGTATTTGTAAAGTTTAGAAGAAACGACCACAATTCTGCTGGGAGCTGAGCTTTTGAGGAGTCCCAGGAGAAGGCTGGTGAGTAGGAAGTGTCCCAGATGGTTCACGCCAAACTGCATCTCAAATCCATCTTCAGTCTTCATATAAGGGCACTGGAAGACCCCGGCGTTATTGATCAAAACATCCAGTCTAGGCTCTTCCTTCAAATGGCAACAAGAGAATGGCAGAATTAGGAACACAGGACTTGAACGTGCTTAAAACGAAATTAAAAAAAAATTCCCACAAACTGCTAAAATTCTAAAAAATGCCTCTATGAATTTTAAACAACTGAGAAAAAAAAAGACAATGACAACGAATGCGTACGAGGCGCCCGACTTGTGCTTTTCATGTTATCATCATCTACTCTTAACAACTCTATAAGCAAACTGAAGCACTAAAGTTAGGTGATCTACCCAGTATCACAGGATTCCTCAGTGGCAAACAAAAATCTGAAGGTGAGATTGACATCAATGGCCCTATTCTTAATTGGTATGCTAGACTGATTTTCTAATTGAGATTTTTAAACCAAAGCGAGACAGCCAATGTGAACTGGAGAGTGGACCTACAGCAGAAGACAGGTCAGCACTGTTCACTCCCAGGGGTAAGTCAGGATTGCTTTACTCTGGTTTTCTCAAGGTAAAAGGCACCAAGCAGATGGAGCAACTTCAAGTTGTTTCCTTACAACTGGGCCAAGCAATAGAGAGCATCAGGGATACAAATTAAGACTGGAGAGAACATCATGAATAAATCAAAGAAACATTGAGACAAAAATTATAGTTATACAAGTACACAAATATCAGAAACACCACTATGAATCAGATATACCAAGTCTCACAGTAACAACAAAGGAGACTAACAGGGGGTAGGCCCAACAAGCACCTTTGACCTCTCTTACAATTTTAGATTTCACAGTTCTTTTTCCTATATGAAAAGCTTTCAAGCTTCAAAGGGCCCCCAGCTTAGGAGATCTAGTTTGATCATATCCTTCTGCATCCCTCCAGATTAAAGTCCTAAAACTTAGACTGTCCTAAAGGGAAGTCTTTTAATTCCTTACTTAATGTAAGGTGGCTTTCCCTCATCCTTTCCTGGTTCCTCTGTCTCTTTTGATAGGCAGAGGAAAAAAAAAAAAAAAAAAGTACAACGTGTTCCAGGTGTAAAGACACAGTGATGACCCACAATTATATAAATCTGAGGTCAAATTTCAAATATTACTGGTCCTTTTGCCAAACATAAGTGAAAAGAAAAATGTGTTAAATTTCACAACTGTTATCAGAGCCTACCTGTCAGAGGATTAACTATTTCTCATTCTGTCTGTCTCAGCACCTTTGCTTTTCCAATAGTCGACTTCAAAAAGAAGGCAAAAGTTCACCCGTGGGGGAAAGAAAGGAGTGTTCTTTTCAGTAATCCTTTGGAAGAGTTTCCTGTATTAATCATTTCTGAGCCATCATTCTTTGCTGGGCTTGTGTATTTTAAGACTTTATCATTTACCGTTTTTAAGTTCTAGAAGATAAATGAGATAAATACCAAGAATACCAACTTGTGGGAAATTTACACTTCCTTTTTTGAATTCTGATTACGGTCACTGAACTACTGAACTTCAGAGCCAGGAAGGAACTTAATACATACTTAGCAGGAAGGACAACAACTTTGTTATCTGTTTATCTCCTTAACTTTTAATTGGTTCTGTCAAGTGCCTTTACTTTTCAAAGTAATAAAAAACCATGGTATCAAGGAATAAATATACACTGCTGCCCCAGCTACATCTTTAATGAATAGGAAGGTCCACTTTTGATCTTTCTAACATTTCTTATAAACTATTACTTATTTTCTAAACCTGTTTTACTTGATAATGAAATACTAGTCCTAAAAACAAAATGAAAAAACCTCTTTAGATATGTAACAGCTTCCCAACTGTACATTAAGGAACCCTAAGAGTCACAAGGAACTCTCAGGATGATCTGGAGTGTTTTAAATTTCAAGGCAAAAAAACCAATATGTTGCTCAACATCTCAAAAACTACAGTCTCCAAGTGGCGCACAGCTTCAACATTTTATATTGAATATATTCAATATATTCTATATTCCTTCTGATGACGTCCTATCTTTGCAAAGATGAATGTTTAGCAGTTGTTTTAAGAAATGCAAGTACGACATTAAAAATCAGCAAAGAACAGAAATGAGGGTGGCAAAGTCCATTCTGATTCCAACAAGCTGGTACAGTGAACAGGTGCACATTTCCCAATAGTATACTGATGGTTATGATAATTATGGTTATTAAAAAATGAAATATCTTTTCTTTCAGCTATGTGTATTTTTTTTCCAAACAGCTATTGTTACAGAAATAATAGGTCGTTTGGACCTAGTTACTTAATGAATAAACTAGGTATTTGTTTTGATCCAAGGGCATCATGAAAAAATTAGAACTGTATGGAGCTTCTGTTCTAGACCCAGGAGACTTCTTTTCATATGGGTTTTTTTTTTTTTTTTTTTAATGCCAGCTAATTCTAGACATCACTCTTCTGAAGACCTCTGGCAAGTCACCTCTGCAGGAAACCCTTCTATCACAAATTCAGCAGAGGACATTCATTTCAGTGTAATATTTACTGTCTAAACAAAGAAATCCTCTACCTCACTGGCACACAGCAGAAGTACAAGGGTTAAAAGCAAGGGCTTTGGAGAGATCCTGGGCCAATTACTTAGCCTACCTATGCTTTAGTAGCCTTATGGTGCAAAATGGGGAGAGTAATGCCTACTTCACAGGGGTTACAGTGAGGACCAGATGACAACAGCAGCCAAAGTCACTTTAATTTCATTAAAAATTAGAAGTGTATATATATATATATATATATATATATATATATCTCAAATGCTTAGAACAGCTCCTGGCACACAGGCATTTTCAATAAATACTAGGTATGATATTTTTATTTCGGTCGCTATTTAGAGCACATGACCACTGGTGTTCCAAGCTCCAGTTTATTTGGAAATTAGGCCAGAGTCCCCGCTAAGGACACTACTCAAGAATTCACTGGTGGCAGAGAGCAACTTACTACTCCAGCAGGGGAAAAATTAAAAAAAAAAAAAAAAAAAAGAGTTGCTTCAGGGTCCCTGGCGAGCAACCTCCCTTCTGCTCTCAGGCTCTTTGAGAGATGGCTTAGTGCAGAAGGGTCACTTGGGACACAGGAAAAAAACAGAGAACTGGCGTGTCTCCTGGGCTGTCCTCACATGGCAAGAGGAAATGTTCAGAAATTCGTTTATTTTCCTCTTGGGTCCACTTTTTCCCCCAACATTTTTGGAAGACAGAAGACTGCCCTACCAATTTTTCCAGCCTTCAATTCCCCAGCCGCCTCCACCACTCGATCATTTCTACTCCTGGCCTCGGTCATTCCCAAGGTCACACCCCCTCGACTGTGGGCGGTCCTTTCCTCGTTCAACCCAAGGCCCTCCAGGCCCCGCCCTGTCCGCCGAGACCCCCACGATCGCTAGTCGTGGATCTCCAGCAGGTGCCCCGAGCCCCACACCTGGAGCATCTCCTGACAGAAGGAGCGCACGGAGCTCAGCGAGGCGAGGTCCAACTCCTTGACAACAAGCTCGCCGGCACCGCCGGAGCTGGGCCCCGAGTTGGGGCCTCTCGTCGGGCAGACCTCGCGGCGGAGCTGACCCGCCGCCTCCTCGGCGCGCTCGCGGTCCCGGCAGCCCATGATCACTCGAGCCCCCGGGCGCAGCAGCTCGGCCGCTGTGGCGCGGCCCAGGCCGCTGTTCGCCCCCGTGATCAGCACGGTCTTCCCGCGCATGAGGCCGGAGTCCCCGCCTTGGTGCAGCCGCTGGACGCTGGACCCCACGAACCGCCGGGCGGCTAGCCACAGGATCCCACCTAGTGCGGCCAGTAACGCTGCCGCGGTACCCACTGCCATAGCCGCCGGGGCCGAGGGCCCACCGGCCCTTGCGCGGGACTTCCGGGGTCGCGGCTTGCCAGGTCGAAAGCCGGCCACCTGTACGCAAAGGACACTGGGCACGCGGCTCGTCCTCTCCGGAAGGCGACGTGGCGCATGCTGGGACTTGTAGTCTCCTTTCCGAGCGCACCTGATTGGCTAAGAGAGTCCGGCGTTTGCTATGGCTCGGTGTAACGGGCTCCCATCGCTAGAGGAGGGTTACCTGCTGCAGGTCCTTAGATTTTTAGGCTCCTGAGGTCACTGCCCACGGAAATCCCAGAGTGGCGGTGGCCTTGCCTGTGTGGGAATGCCTAAGGACTACTTTGAACTTACGAATCTCTTTATAGGCTGCTTTACAAATCCCACAATTCAGGGCTAGTTTACTGTGTTTTCCGTTTAGATCACCTGGGACTTGTTAACCCTCAGTTCAGTTTACCTTCATTCTCTGAAGGATGGTCCCTGTGGAACTGAAGTCTGAGGAAACGCTCCCTCCCCACACACACCCCACCCCCATAGCTGATGCTAAGAACTTAAGCAGCATGAATCAGTTAGGAACAGAATAGATCTGCGGTTTTCAGACTTCGGCATTGCATCGGAATCACCCGCAGGACACAAAAACAAATTTCAGGGTCCAGGCACTAGCGTTTTAAATTCATTAGAAGCCAAGATGGAACCTGAGACTTTGCATTTCTAACAGGTTCCCAGGTGATTCTGTTGCGGCTGATCTGGGGACCACGATCTGGGAACGGAAGACTATTGTAGCATTGATCACTGTATAAAAAATCATCCTCAGATGATCTAATGGGACACTGTGAGAGATACACTGAGGAAAGCTTGGACTTACTGTACATATAGACTTACAAACAGGCTCATCCACAAGTGTCTTCTTTCCTGTTTGCAGAGGATATTAAATGTAACAAGGAAGTGAAAGTGTTTTTACATTGTAAAATGCTTCAGAAATGAGGGAGGTGGGGGTGGCTATTGCCACAGAGATACATCTTTAAGCTGCAAACTTCAAACTTTAGGCCAAGTTACTCTTAAGTTGGAATACATTTATCTACTCACCCATCTAGTGTGTGCCAGGCCCAGTGCCCTGTGAGAGTCACAAGGAAATAGGGTACTATTTCTGCCCTGAGGGTGCCTACCGTCTGGTACAGAGACCTCCCTGCCTGCTTCCATTCTAGAATCTTCAGGACAAAACAAGAGACACACAACTTTTAGAATTTGAACTATGCTCCACAGATGATTTTGATAATCCCTCCTCCACTTCCTTATATTTGGGAAGGATATAAAATGCAACCAAAGGCATTATATTAATACAAAGAGCAAACGGGTAGGATGCCAGATGGTAGTTTCTTATGAGTGCTGAGAATGGAGCTCAGAGATGGGACGAGCACCAGGAACTACAGTCTTGAAAGGGAAGCCTTTATTCCACCCTACCTGTAACTTGAAGCTGCCTCTCCAACTCACTGAGCCAGGAGCACATGTTTCCTCCTCTCTCTTCCTTTCTCTCCTTCCACATCTTCCCATCCTTCAAAGCCCACCTTCATTTCCTGACAACTTCCAGCCCATATAGATCTCTGCTTCAACCTCATGTGTGATCCTCAGTTGGCACTGAAGACTTAACCCTCTGGTGTTGGGTATTTGAACTTGTACATTTGATTTCTCCTAAGGGATTGTTAAATGGATGGGATGGGATAATATCTGAGTCTGTCTTGTGGCCTTATTATTGGGGAATGCATAGAAAACAGAAGGTACTCAGAAAGCATAATGACTGATATTATTTTAGACTGGCTTACATCCAGTTAGGAAGCAGATCAAAAGTCTGTGTCAGCGGCGGTCTGGTTTACTAGAACTAGGGATGGAATATATGGGTGGGGTAGAGAAGAAATGGAGTAGAAGGAGCAAGAGAGGGTATGAGGAAGAGAAATAGCATATAACTTTTGAAGTGAGATCTGAATTTGAATCTTAGTCCTACCATTTCTTACCTGCACATCCCTGGTCAAACTATTTAATCTTTTGAGAGTTAGGTTCTTCATTGATTAAAAAAAAAGGAAGGTTATAATGTCATGAAGTTTGCTTTGATGAAGAATAAAGTAACCATTGAAAATAACTAGCTCATTGTTTCTAACATTGTAGTAGATTATGATTTCTAAACCAGTCAATGCTTTTTTTTTTTTTTTGTAAACGAAAATCACAACAGAATGACAACAATGAAGCTAGGAAACTACACTTACAACTTGAAGTTGTAGCCAAGACTTCTTTCCTCATACAAACATTGGACCTACCTGCCAGAACCAAAGCCAGAGACTTCACATATGAAGCTGTGTTGTCCAGAGGCAATGAACCCACCAAATAAGCTTCAGAGATTCTAGGATGCTCTGTCTGGAACTTATCTTGGATGAAAGTAACTTGTATGAATAACTAGCTTCTTTATTTCTGAATGAGCAATATCAAAATCGGTATACTCAGGCAGGTAGAGTGGTATTTTCATTCTTGCACTGATAGAAAGGCAGGGACAACAGACTAAAAGCTCCAGTTTTCAAGAGTGTACTTAACCCCTCTCTTTCCACTTGTGAAGACCCACTATTCTATAACAACGATGGGTAATGATTCATTCTAGTTACCAACATCCAAAAATGAGCAATGCTATGTAAAACTAAGTAGGCTTCTGACGTAGCCCTTTGCAAGTTCTAAACTTACTCTAAAGAGTCATCACTATGACTTATACACAGAGGTAGCTGCAATGTTATCAACAGCATTGACAGCTCGAACGGAAGTAGCTTAAAGGTAACTTGAGAGTTCAAAATGTTTTTAAAAGCTCAAGGGAAAACCTTTCCAAATGAACAAAGTTGTGAGGTCTAGTCTACTGAAATACCTAATTATCCTAGGGATCCACCGGTGATTCCATAATACCAGACTTGATGCTTTATTTCTCCTCCCCATCCCTAATTGTTCACTTTTGACTAATTCCATAAGGCACATGAGCTGTGGTGGTGCCATATTTCTGCGCCCCTTCAGTGTGGAACATATGATCATCAAAGAAGAGATGGGGCCTTATCTTTGCCAAAATGGGACCTTTGGGGGCTCCAGCAAGGAAAAGAGCTTCGTCTATCTCTAGACCCCAGCGGCGAAGGGTTTTCAGCACGCGGGCGCCTGAACTGGCTGCGCTCCTGGCTGTAACCAGGTAGGTCCGGATAGGGCAACATAACCGTTCGTCTTTGGCATAAAACTTCTTTTGCAGTCTGCCTAAATCTTCCATAAAGCCTTTCAAGGGACCCTGCAAAAGGAACATATGTCACAGCTGTCATCCAGGGAGCAAAAGGAAGTCAATGCTAAAAAAAAGCAGATATTTATAAGAAACTTGTAATACCGCATGAAGCATGCAGTATAGACCAGTAATACAATGCTGAAACTCCTTCATTTATTGTGTTTATATTTCCTTGTATGGAACCATCCTTGCATTCTTAGAATACAAAATAGGATGGCCATATAATTTATCATTTGAACACACATTTTCAGAGTGAAAGAAGCTTCTGTAAAAAGTTGAACCAGGGCAATAGACATAAACTATCCTTGGGAAAATGGAGTTTCTGTAAAGTTTAGCTTAGAACTGAACCGAAAGCACTCCTTTTAAAATTTATTTATTTTTGTAGAATTGTACATTTTAGTATTTATATAAAGTGTACTTTTCTATCTTGTTCAGTTTCTTCAGGGTTTGAATCCAATCTTGTCTATATTTACTGTACTTTATATATAGCCTACTTCACACTTTTATCTTCAACCTTTCTGAACACTTACTTTTAGCTGTACCTCTGGCACAGGACAGGGAATTGGATTTTGCTATGTGATACAATCATAAAGACTTAATTTTTAAAACAAAACTTGAGTTTATAGTATAGGTGAAATTAAAATGTATGACAGTATCACAAAACATGGGAGGGAGGAATTAAAAGTATACTCTTGTAAGATTCTTCCATTGTACATGATACGGCATAATATTATTTGAAAGTAGACTGTTATTAAGGTTGTATATTATATATCTGATGCTAACTACTATAAAATCTAACATGAGTAATAAATCATTAATGGTTAGGAATCTAAAAACATACAATATATACAACAAGTGATAAGTCACTTCAGTCGTGTCTGACTCTTTGTGACCCCATGGACCACAGCCCTCCAGGCTACCCTGTCCGTGGGATTCTCCAGGCAAGAATACTGGCATGGGTTGCCATTTCCTCCTCCAGAGGATTGTCCCAAACCAGGGACTGAACCTGTGTCTCTTATATATCCTGCATTGGCAGGCAGATTCTTTACCACTGGTGTCACCTGGGAAGCCCCCATGTACAATAAGTTAAAAGCAAAAATAATAAAAGGAAAAAAATTAAAGTTAACTAAAGATGAAACAAGTCAAAACAATAGGAAGATGGTAGATTTTAATCCAAGGCTTCCCTGGTGGCTCAGATGGTAAAGAATTCGCCTACAGTGCAGGAGACCCAGGTTTGATCCCTGAATCAGGAAGATGCCCTGAAGAAGGAAATGGCAACCCACTCCAGTATTCTTGCTTGGGAAATCTCATGAACAGAGAGACTGGCAGGCTACAGTCCATGGGGTCTCAAAGAGTTGGACACTACTGAGTGACTTAACAACAGCAACAAATAAGTTTCTGCTAATTGAAGGACACTGAATAATATTTAAAGAATTAAAAACAAGCACAGACTGAGAGAAAATATGTGCAAAGAAATATATGATAAAGGACTGGTACCCAGACTATATAAAGAACGTTCAGATCTCAATAATAAAATGAAAAACAACCCAATTCACATGAGCAAGAGATCTGAACAGAAAATTTTGCCAAAGAATACATATAATGGCAAATAAGCACTTAATAAAATGTTGAATATCATTTGTCATTAGGATAATGCAAATTAAAATCACAATGAGGTACGATTATGTAACCACTGAACAGCTTAAAACAAACATGAAAAACAACTGACATCACCAAATACTGGCAAAGATGCAGAGTAAAATATCTCTCATGCAAATGCAAAGTGGTATGACCACTTTGGAAAATAGTTTCCTTAAAGTTAAACATAGATTTATCCTGTGACCTAGAAATCTTACTCCAAGGTATTTACCTGTGAGAAATGAGATTTTATGTTACACAGAATCCTGTGTCAAAATGCTTAAAGTAGCTTTATTTATAAATGACCCAAACTGGAAATGACCTAAATATTCTCCAGTAGGTAAATTGCTAAAAACATGTGGTTCATCCATAGAACAGGCTGCCTCTGCTGCTGCTAAGTCAATTTAGTTGTGTCCGACTCTGTGCGACCCCATAGACAGCAGCCCACCAGGCTCCCCAGTCCCTGGGCTTCTCCAGGCAAGAACACTGGAGTGGGTTGCCATTTCCTTCCCCAGTGCAGGAAAGTGAAAGTGAAAGCGAAGTCACACAGTCGTGTCCGACTCTTAGTGACCCCATGGACTACAGCCTACCAGGCTTCTCTGTCCCTGGGATTTTCCAGGCAAGGGTACTGGAGTGGGGTGCCATTGCCTTCTCCATAGAACAAGCTAGTACTCAGCACAAAAGGAATGCGCTGCTGATACACGAGTGACATGAATGAATCGCAAATGCGTCATTTGAAGCAAAATAAGTCAAATTCAAAAGACTGCATCCTTTGGGGCTCCATTTATATGATACCTGAAGAAGCAAAACACTAGGGACAGAAATCAGATTAGTAGTTGACAGATCCTAAAGAGAGGGAGTACAATGACTTACAAAGAAACACAAGTGAATTTTGCTAGTATTTTGAGTTTGATCATGGTTTCGTGTCTGTACACGTATGTTTGCCAAAACTCTCAGAACCATGCACTAAAAATGATGAATTATACTATATATGAAGTACACTTCAACAACTCTGATTAAAACACACAGAGACACACACACACCCATGTGCGTGTGTGCTTCACACACACACACACACACACACACACACACACACACACACAGATCACTATTCTAGAATGGCGAAATGAGACAGCTATCAAATCTTAATCCTGTCCAGCAGTCCCATTTGCTGGTGACCCTCAGATCTCCTCCGTTTGAGACAATTGGACATTGTTATGACCAAACCACAAGCCCCACGGCCAACATAATTGAAAGTCATGGTTAGGAATCATACCTCATAACTTCTTTCCCACCAGTGGAAACATCTGGCAAAGTCTGGTCTTCATAGAAGAGCTACCCTTTCTATGTGCAAAGTAGCATATTTTTCCACCGTCAGAAGGACCATATTATGGAAACAAGTATGCTTAATAAAATTCATTGGGTATTTCTCCAATAACTAGTGTTGAGCTTCACAATTGTTTAATGGGAAAATGATTTAAAATATGGAAAAAAGGAACTGATAAGTACAGAATCTAAAAGATTATTTCCCTGAGATGAGGAAAAATGGTATTTGAAGATTATCTTGAAATAATTCTTTTCAGAATTTTTAAATGCTATCTTTTAGAGATCTTGTACATTTTAATAATATTTAAAGGCTAATATACAATTGGCTCTAAATTTCAGCAAAGCAGGCATATCAATTATAGCAAAGAGTATTCCTCTTATTAGTAAACTTTGTTAACACTGAACAACTTCTTGACATGAGCTTAAGACTTCTAAACAAGCCATTTATGAAGGGACTATGAAGTTAAACACACACAGGAACACACAGAATTTAAATCACTTGAGCTATAATGTGTGGTAAATTAGTAAAACATTCAGCTTTCAACTAGTCTCTTCACAATTTTATAAACGTAAGAAAACTAACAATATTTAAGTACATCTTAAGTTCAAGAAGAGCTGAGAAAAAAATGCCAATTATAAAAAGATCTTGGTAAGATTCACAGATTAAACCTGAATGATCTATTGTTTCCTATTCAGTTTGGAGAAAATTTTGATATTCAGATCTCCTTTGGTTCTGAAGTTGTAGGTTTTGTTTATTTTAGATCACAACTTTAACACTTCAATTCATGGATTGATTTCCCCAGATCTAAAATTTTAATTTCAGTTTGATTCATTGTTAATAGTTTGCACTTGTTTGAAGCTCATTATTTGACTGGATTCAAACTCTCAGTTTTGCAGATTTTTCTCAATCATGTTATGCCTTCCTGGAGTTTGAGGTCATGGTTGAGAGGTTCAACAAGTTTACTGACTGGCTGGAAATGATCTTACTATTTTGAGAACTTACTATGTAGAATTGGCTAATTGGTAAGCTATATTAACTCTCTTTACTTATAATTTGGAGGAGATGAACTCTTTATCATGAGGAGAGGATAGAAATATTTCCAAAAGGATAAAAGAACACTAAAATTAAAAAAAAGTTGGCAGCAGATGCTTTAAAATGAGGAGTTCATGAAACAGAGAAAGCTACAAAGGATAAGAAGTGAGAAGTGCCTAAAAAAATTTATAAATCATCACAGTGAAGAAATAATTGTATCTATATGCTGGAAAATAAGTAGGTCAAAATTGAGTAGCTTTCACTGAACCTACCTGACCAAGAGGCTTATTGTCTGCTAGGGCTTCGTGTTGGAAGTATTTGTCCAGCCCATGATCCTTGGTACCATGTTCAGGCTCCTCACAAAAGAGCACGGCGTCCCCATCAAAGACCACACGGAGCTGTGTGTCACAGTAAGACATGTCCTTGGCGCCATCATACATTGTTGCAGAGGCGATCCCTGGCAGACCATTGGAATTAATAAATAGTCTTCTTAGGACCATGAGTTTTAGTATCTACTATGTAAAACAAAACAAAACAAAGAACAGTCCTCCCAGACCTTGAATTTCCTCTCTGGCTATTACCTGACAACTCAACTCCTCTTCACAACCACACATCTCAAACGAGCTGTCTTTGAGCTGCCTCTGTTGCTATAAGGGATGGCAGAGTGTAAAATCGGTATAGGACAATCACTGAAGATGTCCACCTCAAGGAAGGTCAAAGCTCTAAAAGACAAACTTAAGGGCTGCCACTTGTGGAAACGTTTTAGCAGAAAATCCAACGACAATGATGTAAACAACGTAATCACTGAAGCTCAATGAAACACTAGTGAGACTTCTTTATTAATGAGAAAGAAAAAACCAAGGAATACCTTCTTGTATTGCTTCTAGTACTTTTTCAGAATCCGCAGAAACATACAAGTTGGTAAGATATGCCTTCAAATAGCCAATGGGGCTTTTTCCTCCAGTCAGACAGAAGCGGTCAATTAGTAATCCTATTATCAGGCAAGAGAGACTTTGTTATGGCAGAGACTAAAGACAGCATGCTTACTGGAAATGCAAATGAAAGCTGCCTTCAGAGTAACTGAGTGCCTAAAGAAATTTTAGAATTACGTTCAGAGTACCAATATTGAAAAATGTCTCAGCTATTTTATATAATAGTAGGTATGTCTGGTGCATGATAATTTATGAAGTATATCCAGATAGGCCATGCCAGTTTACTGTCCAAACAGCTGTTATATCAGGCATTATTATCCTCATTATAGAAAAGGAGACTGAGACATAAATACTTGTTTAAGCCCATTAGAGAACACTGACTCTTGTCTAGGCTAGAACAATGCACCTTTACTTCAGCTATAGCATCCTCACTTGATGAGAGGGCCAACTGAGATGTGGCTTTATTTTTAAATACCATTTCTGTATTTTCTTAGTAACAATACAGTGCAATAGCCAGTAGTGATAGGATTTAAACTATTTCCCTAAAAATGAAGAACAAAAGGTCTGAAATTGTCTCTCTTGACTTGAAGTTTTAAATGAGGTCATTATCAGACTAAAAATTAATAGACCTTTAAATGCCTTCTGAATCAACAACAGTGTTTAAAAAACACTAGATGCTGGTGAGAAGTCTGTAAAATAGGCACTTACATATGAAAGTATGACCTGGTACAGACTGTCTAGAAAGTAATTTTATATTTAGTGATAAAAATATTTTTAAATTAAATTTATTTATTTTTAATTGAAGGATAACCTCTTTACCAAATTTAAATCTTATTTTTGCTGGGGCATACCTGTAAGACTGGTTATGCCACTTAGCAAATAGGCTAAAGTTCTCCACATAAGTCAGGTAAATTCATAAGGAAAAATGGGGACCTCCCTTGAAACTCTCTAACACACTGATGGAGATGTCACGAAGAGAATAGTGTCAAACAAATTTTCCCCGTAAAGGAATAAAGACAGTTTTGCTGGCATAGGTATGAATTTGATGTATGGGGCAAGCAGCCGGGGAGAGTCAGATGTTAAGAGTGGAAAGGAAGGGTAAAAGCCTTAAAACCTTTAACATGCATCTGTGGTGAGCAAGAAGTCTGATCACACAGAGAAAGCCCTAGGTTGACGGCTCCTTGAAGTCAAGTTCAGAAGTGAAAAACATAAAACAGAGAAATATATTGCAGGACCTGGGATTAAGACTTTGAAATTCACACTTGACAAGTTAAGTCCAGAGCTTTGGGCCCGACTCTGGGCTGAAGTTAAAAATGAACATGGCCTCTCTTGTTCTGACATAGGCAAATAAACATTCTCACGCAGAAGGGGGTGTCAGTATCAAAGAGGCTGCATGAGTTAGGCCACGGTGAGCAAAATAACATGGCTTCTCTCTTCCAGAGCAGCAAGCTGTTCCTCCACACGGTATTTATTTTACTTACCATAGTGATTGACGCTGTTTATAAGCCGCACTCCCACTTGGGCATGGTTATTAGTCATCAGTACAATATCAAATAAGTCCTGTTCGTCAGGATACAGCTCACGGAGTCTACAGTTGACGTGCTGCAGGGCCTGCAGGTTACAAACACGAACGCGTGTGAGGAGGGCCAGGCAAGGTGGGCATCGGGGTTCTGGAGGGAACGGACGCCTTCGGTGTCCAGTTCAAGCTCCGAAGACTCTTCTCTGAGAGACTGTGGCTCCTTTAAGGCAGGGTTATGCCATCCATTTCAATATTTTCAGCCTCTCGTACGAAGGACCTCAGCGAATGTTTATTGAAAGATGGGTGAGGTAGACACAGGATCAGGCTAACCCTTTTAGGGTTTGTCTATTTTTGTTTTTGATTCATAAAACCTGCCTTTTTTGTCATTTGATAATTTTTTATTGTGAAACATATAGGCTGCCTCAAGAGTTCTCATGCTGTCCTTGCACAGAGGCCATGTTAATGGTCTCTGTATCGTTCCTATGTTAGCACAAGTGCCGCCAAAGTGAGGATTTTGTCTGTTTTTAAAATGTGAGTCTTTAGAATAGGTTTGTGGTTTCCTGCAGTGATTCTACTATGCTCCATAACTACTTACTACTTACAACTAGTGGAGGTGTCATTTGTTTCTGCCTGGTTCTGATGTTATTGTATCATATTTGTATAAGCTGTATAGGGGATCAGAGCTAGAAGTGCTATACATTTCAGTGTAAATTCCAAGATTACGTTCTCTATTAAAATCATGCCCCTACGTGCCAAGAGCATCTTGACTTTTTTAATGTGCTGTGTTTGGGGCAGGAGAAGCTAATGTGAATTTCAGCTTATTTGAGTGGGGTGTTTCATTTCTACTCCTTGGAATTGTAAACTCATTATTGCTTCTGGTTATTGCTCCTTCTGTGGAGGGAATGATCGTTTCTGTTACAAATCTCAGGATTTGGACTCAGAGTTCCAAATCTCGGGCTGCAGTCCCTCCCTCAACAGTGTTAAAGTTTCTTTGAAAATAAAAAGTGCCCCAGGGTCAGCTTGCAAATGGCAAGAATGACAAGGGTAGACTAGGAATGATCAGGAAAACTGGATGAGATCCTGACGGTTGGCATGGGTCCTTCCCTGCCCTCTAGAGTCCTGGAGGACCAGAGACAGCTTTGTGGAGTACCTTGACAAAGCGGAAGGCCGGCCC
Source organism: Nanger dama (assembly GCA_917880005.1). Lineage (NCBI taxonomy): Eukaryota > Metazoa > Chordata > Mammalia > Artiodactyla > Bovidae > Nanger > Nanger dama. The sequence continues at coordinate 26,851,566 of CAKJTW010000018.1, forward strand.
TGGGGTCAAGACGACATTCTCGTTGGTAAGCTGATATTCCATGTATTTCTCCAGACCCTCTTCATCATAGATTTTCCTGCTGTCCATCATGTTGAAGAGTGCCCCGGATGACACAGCAATGGTGATGGCATGCTTGGGTTTGGGCTGCAGAGAGGGGCACCAACAGGAGGACAGTCACACAGATACAAAGGGGTCACGAATAGAGCTCATGCCAGGGTAGAGTGGGAAGCAAATAGGTTGTCCTGGCTTGGAGGACTGGGATGCTGGAGATAGCCAAGAATGGGATCCTGGAGTCTATAGTGCAGAGGGGGAGGTTTAGGGAGGAGAAGCAGTGGCCTGCGTGAGCTTCCCTGCACCACGGAGAGGAGCCAGGCCTCAGGGCTGGGCTGCGTGGGGGTAAACCCGGGTGCCCAGGGGAGGCAGGCCCTGCTCACCGGCCTGGGGCGCGAGCAGTTGGGTGTCTTCTCATACAGTGTTCTCACAGACGCCCAGTAGGCCTCATCCTCGTCCTCCTCTTCCTCTTGTTTCCTGGCCAGGTCGGACACACAGTCGTGGTCCATCTGAGAGGGGTAGAGCATCCTGCGCTGAGTATAGGATTTCCATTCGGAGGGAGGCGTGCGCGAGTATTCCCGCTGGTGCGTGTCCCTGGAGTCGCGCGAGTCCCGGGAGCGGGACATGTCCCGCGTGTCCCGGGACTCTCTCTTATCTCGGCTCTCGCGCATCTCCCGCCCACTGCTGTGAGACCAGGTGTCAGGATTCTCAGTCTTGGTGGTGCGCCGGGACGTGGTCTGCAGCTGGGCCTCCGGGGACATAGAAGACCGTGAGTCCAGCGGCATGTTTTCTGTGGATGGCGAGGGCTGTGCTGACGGCTGCTTCGGCGACTCTCGATGGCTAGGGGAGGTGGATGAAGTCCGGGAGGTCGTGGAGCTACTGGGGAGCTGGAACAAGAAAGTGGGCCTCTGGGTTCCATGTTTGCTTAGGGTCCCTGTACTGTTCTCTGCCCAACTGGCGTCAAGGAGCTGTCCCTTCTCTCTGTTCCATTTCTAGCTCTTACATGGATCCTGGTTCATCTCGGCTCCTTTTAAATAGGTTTAGGAGAAAGAAATGGCAACCTACTCCAGTGTTCTTGCCTGGAGAATCCCAGGGACGGGGGAGCTTGGTAGGTTGTCGTCTATGAGGTCGCACAGAGTTGGACACGACTGAAGCGACTTAGCAGCAGCAGCAGCGGTAGTAGTAATTTAGTTGCTAAGTCGTGTCCGATTCTTGCAACCCTATGGGCTGTAGCCTGCCAGGCTCCTCTAGGGATTCTCCAGGCAAGAATACTGGAGTGGGCTGCCATTTCCTTCGCCAGGGGATCTTCCTGACCCAGGAATCGAACCTGGGTCTCCTGCATTGCTGGCAGATTCTTTACCAACTGAGCTATGAGGGAAGCCCTTAAATAGGGCTTAAGGGGCTCAAATATTAGACATTTCTGTTATGTGAACACAAAGACAGCTCTCATTTTTCCCAGCTGCCCGGTCAGCACCTCTCACTTTCTTTGTTCATTTCTTTTTGTGATAGACAGGGTGGAGGTCCTTCTCCTTGCTCCTTACTTTGCAAAGTCCTGTCACTTTGTTCACTTACACCTGCTTAGTCAGAGACCTCCAGGTAGGACAGAGGGCTTGAGTAAGGGACCTTGCATGGCCCTGTCTCCACCTGCCACCTCCAGTTAACTCAGAGAGTGGCTGGACCGGGAAGTCCCCACCACTGAAGGCACTATAAAGCATCTCAGGGCATGTGTCTCCACCTTTGCCCCCTGTGGTTAAAGCAGTGAATGCTGGGAAGGTTGGCAGGCTGGAGAATCAAGTGACTCCCCTTTAGAGTTTCTTGTGCCAGGGAAGTTCAACTGGAGAGAATCATCTTTCTAAACTGGAAGCAACCTTTCTAGAGAAAGGACTCTTTCACTAAGGTGTACGAGAGATTATTAAGCATCCATATATCATTCCAGCTTTTGTGACTGTTTCAGAAGTTTCAAAAGGCATGAGTGAGTGAAGTCACTCAGTCGTGTCCAACTCTGTGATCCCATAGACTGTAGCCTACCAGGCTCCTCTGTCAATGGGATTTTCTTGGTTAAATTATTGAGCCAGTCCTCACAGAGATAGACAGATTGTTTCTCCCAGTGCCTGGGACCGGGTTACCCTCTGCATTCAAAAACTTAATCTCACGACAGACTTTTTCTTTTGTGTGATTAGGCCTAGTTAAGGGCTCACAGTGTCACACAACCTAGTATTCTTCAACAATTTATCTCCTTTGTTGACCTTTTCACCCCCTTATTCTGAGTCTTGAGTACTCAATGAATAGTTTTTAGATGTGTGAAGTGAAGGAAGGAGAAACCATGGAGTTTAATCATTCAGGGAGCCGTTTAGAGACTTACAGACTCTAGGTTTTGATCTAGTTCTGTGCGCATTACTAATGAGAAATCTTAGGTGACTCTGTTTCAGTTTCCTTATGCTGGGGATTACTGGGGGTGGGAGTTTGTGACACTAATTAGCTGAAAGATATAAAATAAAATACACAGAACAGGGCCTGGCACATAGAAAGTATCAGTGCACATTGTTGTTATTATTACTATTATTCTGCAATGTGCTCTTCCCTTTCATTCCCATCTCTACCTTAAGACTGGTGTTCTTGCTTCTGGACTCCTCTGCTGATGGAGGTCTGGTGGATGGGCTCCGTGAAGTTCGAGACCACTGATTTCGCACTACGTACCCTCGAGAGTCTGACTTTGGCAAAGTTAATTCTTGTGATCCCTTTTGGGGAGAGAAGAGACCCAGAAGTGTAATACCCCACCTCCCCACCCCCTGTCTTTCCACACATGTACTGATGAAATAGCCATGTCAAGCTAAATATGGCAGTGCTCAGTGAGAAGGTCCCTGCCCTCTATAACCTGTAATTCAGCCTTATCCTTTGTGTATTTTTCCAGTTGTGATTGAATCCTAACTTCTGTGAGGATCCATGAAGTGGGAATCTACCTGGAAGGGCATCCAAAACCAAGAAGCAAGTCTGACATTTCATGTTTTTTCACCTATGACTCTAAGAGTCTTATGCAAAGCTTAGTAGAGTCGAGCATTCTTCCTCCCTTTTCCCCACTTCTTTCCTTAAAGATAAGCCTGTTAGCAGATGCTGAAAAGACATCTCCAGCATTTTTGACCAGACTGCAAAGATGAAAGCAGCTGATTCCTGGTTAAGGCTGCAGCAGGGCTCCAGGCAGCTGCTGGAGAAGGAATAGCGCCCTCTAGCACTCCCTTGGGGAGGATCAAGATGGAGGAGACCGTGGAGAGGCAAGTGGACGTTTCTATTCCCGTATCCTTCCCCTCACCCAGGTTGCCTGTGGCTCCCCTCCAAAATCAATAGTTTGATCTCTGCTCACCCTGATCATCGTGATCTGCCGGCCCTGCTCCCACAACAGGCACATGTGAATATAAATACGTATTGTGCGGCAGGGGCTAAGAAGTACTTTTCCTCAGCTGCACAAAGGCAGCGTCTACACGACGGGTGACCCCGCATGGAGCAACATCTCAGCGAGTGATTCGATATGACTGCACGCCTCATCTGGAAAGATGGTGCAGAAAATGGTCAATGTGATGGCCAGACTCCCCTTCCCTCCCTGATTTGAACGTAGACCAGTCTCTTCCCTTAGGCTGAGCAGAGGTTTCTATACCACTTGTTCTGCATGAACACTAGAATGTGGGCTGGATTGGGAGGCAGGGACCAGCTAGCTTCTCCTAGGTTTTTCTTGACCTCTCCACGAGGGGATTAGGTATCCCTTAATGCACATCTTGATAGCTCGGTCTTTTCTCCCCAAACTCCACTGCCCCCTAATATTTTTGTTACGCTGTCTACTCTTTAATTCTCTCACCAACTCTAAAGAGGTCTGCTCACCTGAGTGGTCAGACGAACTGATTTCTCAGAATCCTTTCTAGATTTGTCTCCTTCTAGGCTGTCTTTTGAGTACCTTGATCCAGTCTCATTCTTAATATGGAAACAAAGAATGTTTATTAATTTTTTACCTCAGGGACATTAGAAACCTTGGGTATGGGGAATGAAAGGATAAATAAGAATTAGAATTTGTCTCTTTGCAATTATAAAAAAATACAAATTTTAGATATTTTTTCCCCTGTCCTAACAAGCGTGAGTAAAAGAATACCTATCAGAGAACTATACAAACAAATTTTTAATATAGAAATTTGTTGATGTATAGATTTGAAGTGGTGGTAGTTTAGTTGCTAAGTCGTGTCTGACTCCTGTGACCCCATGGACTGTAGCCCACCAGGCTTCTCTGTCCATGGGATTTCCCAGGCAAGAATACTGGAGTGGGTTGCCATTTCCTTCTCCAGGGCATCTTCCTGACCCAGAGATTGAACCTGGATCTCCTGCTTTACAGGCATTCTCCTGCATTTCAGATGGATTCTTTATTGACTGAGCCCCCAAGAAAGCCCAATAGATTTTGAGACATGAAGCGTTTATCATTTGAGAAATGATAGCGGGGAAATGCTTTGGGTGAATTTCCCAGAGGTCAGTACCACTTGGAATTAAATGTGGAGTTGCTCACACAGAACATTTTTTTCCCCATTACTCAGAAGGTTGCTGCTTGTGGAATTTTTTCATTTGTCATGTAGAATTGAAGCTTCTCTTTTTTTCCCCATAAATCAATTTTCTGTAGATCTGAGCCTCAGCAATAATATATTTTTAAAATCAAAGACCTTAATCCTATAGAAGTTAATCAACAGACATGTATTCTATCCATATCATCTATTCATAGCATCAAGAGTGAAAAGAGGTCTCTTATCAATAAACTAATAAGGAAGGCCATACGGGGAAACACAAGAAGATAACAGTTCATGGACATCTATTAATTTTTTTCATTTTCAATTGCAGGAAATACTATTTTACTGGACCAGTATTTCTATTGCTTCCTGCCAATAAAGTAACTATAATGCAGTCAAGATTAATATTATTTATCTGTTTAAGGAGCTCAACTTAAAGTGAGCTCCTTAAATTAAGGTGTTCAAGGGCAGTCTGTTAGTCTATTTATGCTCTGTGTCTTACACTCACGAAAAATTTCAAGTTGAGTGATTGAGTCTGTGTCTGAAGAGAATGGCATAGCTGTGCAGTCCTAGAACTAATCCTAAAATCTTTTTGTCATCATGCTCCCAAACACACACACACCACCACCACCACCAGCACCACCATAAAATACTGCCACTTCTAACTCCAAAAGATATTTTAATCCAGTTCCTCTTCTCCATTTCTTTTACCATTGCCTTGTTCTAGGCTTTTAGATCATTATGGACATGTAATCTTAAAATTCAGCTTTTAACCAGATTTTATGGCCTCAAATCTTCTCAACTTCTAGGTCTATCTACTCGATTTATTTATGATATTTATAAAATATAAATACTGAGGCTTTATTTTCAGGTGCACTCATTTGCTTAGGGAGACAAGAGACTCATGCTGTATCCTGTCTACCTTTAACTTGTATACGCTCCACTCTACATATTTATCTCTGTTCTATTTGTGCCAAATGACGTGTATTTGTCTGTATACCACCCTTATTTTCTTAAAACCGCCTTTTCCCCTCAGTGTTCTTCAAAGCTGAGCTCAGCATGGCCTGGGAGCAGTTCCCAGTGTTAAACATCCCTCCTTGTTGCGTGTGTCTTTTGTACATACTTTACTGAGCACCAAACTGGACTTTGCTTATGTATTCTCTTTCCTACTAGGCTGTGCATTCTTCAAAGAGAGCAACTGTGTTTCACCTCTTACCACTAGCATATGAGCCTCTGCCCAGTGAGTGCTGATTATTGGGTGGACTTATGCCACATGCTTTCATCTCGTTTTCCTCCACTCTCCATGTTCTTTACCTCTCCTTTTGTCTCTATGTGTGGTCATCCTCTGAAATTTGATTGCTGCAAAGCATTGCCCCAGAGCAAATGATGGGCTGACATCTATGTTTCCTCAGTTCTTTGGCAAGATTCTAGGACATTCAATTCACTGACCTTCTTTTTCTGTTTCAGAGATGTTTGACTCATTTCTCTAACTACTGATATTCTTTTGTTGTTATGTAGGTTTTCTTCTCCCCAGCTCCATTTCCTGTTGTTTCTGTTGCTCAGTTTAGGTTTGCGTTTAGAACGTTAAATTTATGACATCACATGTGATTCCATAGTAACCAGCTGCTCTGTGAATATGTGACTTTTTAAAAACAGAAATAGTATTTATTTGAGTGCATCCATTCATAACCATTGTCTGGGTTTTTATGAATCAACGTCTAAACAATGTTCAAATGTTTAATATGTAGCATCATCGGCGTTACTGTTTCTTTCAAGTCTGTCTGATTCTTCTAAGTTACTCATTTTATCAATCCCATTTGTGGCTGTACATTTTCTGGTACAATGGCAGGCTCATTTATGGGCCTGATCATTTCTTATTATTTATCCTGACAGACTGTGGAGAACTTTCTGAAAATCTGGAGACTATTTTTTTTTTTTCGGGGCTCAGCTTTCTTTCTTTTTTTTAATTAAATTTATTTATTTTTTTAATTACAATACTGTATTTGTTTTGCCATACATTGACACGAATCAGCCATAGGTGAACACAATCTCCCAATGCCGAAGCTCCCTCCCACCTCCCACCCCACATCCTCTACTTGAATCATCCTGTGCATCAGCCCCATGCATCCTGCATCCTACATTGAACATAGATTGGTGCTTCGTTTCTTACAAGAAAATATACATGTTTCATTGCCATTCTCCCAAACCATCCCACCCTTTCCCTCTCCCTCAGAGTCCAAAAGTCCACTCTATACCTCTGTGTCTCTTTGTTGTCTCACATATAGGGTCATCATTACTGTCTTCTAAATTCCATATATATGTGTCAGTATACTGTATTGGTGTTTTTCTTTCTGGCTTACTTCACTCTGTATAATCGCAACTTATGCAGCTCAACTCCAGAAAAATAAACGATCAATAAAAAAATGGGCCAAAGAACTAAATAGGCATTTCTCCAAAGAAGACATACGGATGGCTAACAAACACATGAAAAGATGCTCAACATTACTCATTATCAGAGAAATGCAAATCAAGACCACAATGAGGTACCATTTCACACCAGTCAGAATGGCTGCGATCCAAAAGTCTACAAGCAATAAATGCTGGAGAGGATGTGGAGAAAAGGGAACTCTCTTACACTGCTGGTGGGAATGCAAACTAGTACAGCCATTATGGAAAACAGTGTGGAGATTCCTTAAAAATTGCAAATAGAACTGCCTTATGACCCAGCAATCCCCTGCTGGGCATACACACCGAGGAAACCAGAATTGAAAGAGACACATGTACCCCAATGTTCATTGCAGCGCTGTTTATAATAGCCAGGACATGGAAGCAACCTAGATGTCCATCAGCAGATGAATGAATAAGAAAGCTGTGGTACATATACACTATGGAATACTACTCAGCCCTTAAAAAGAATAAATTTGACTCAGTTCTAATGAGATGGATGAAACTGGAAACTATTTTTAACAGCTGAGACCTGTTCCCCGCTTGAGTATAGCTTCAGTGTTCGGTGTATCTTTCACAATGGCAAGGCCACGTCCATTCATTAAGTTACAGTACTTAACGTGGATAGACATAGTGTGGCAGAATGACATTTGCACTGTTTTGCCTGGTGTTTGCCCCATCCCAAAACATCTAAACATACATCTGTGCCTCTTGTGCACACACAGAGAAGAATACGTAAAATCCAGTCCCTGACTCTGGTGTATAAGGTCCAATAATGTTCTTCACTTATGGTTCTGATTTTAGGTCAGAGACATGCGCCATGCCAATCTGATATTAATCAAAGTTCTCCAGAGGTCTTCTAGATAGTTGGTTATGTACAGTCCAGGTTAGACTGCCTGGCTTTGCATCCTTAAATTCCGTCCCCTTCCATCTGCCATATCTCACTGTGATCTCTGACAAGTTGTTTAATTGTCCCAAATCTCAATATCCTCATTTAGAAAATGAAGATAATGATGGTATCAGCACCAAATGGCAGTTGTGATAGTTGAAATATTATGAAGTTTTGAAGACAGTGGCATTCGTGAGTTAGCAGTGGACACTGTCCATGTCACTAAAACGGATAGCATGGGGGAAGTTGGGCCTCATATTAGTCAACATAGCTGCACCTTTCCTGAGACAACAGAATGGCCTATGGAAGGAAAGAAAACTTTGATTTTCCTGTTGTCTCCATCTGCCACTTGAATTGGTTTGCTGTGTCCATTTTCTCCTGCTGTGTAACAATCACCATTTGTTTATCAGCTTAAACAAGTCTGTTTATTATCTCATAGTTCCTCAAACTAGAAGTCTAAGCGAACTTAACTGAGTTCACTGCTCAAGATCACCTAAGGCTGAAACCAAGGTGTACACCAGGATGGGTTGGAAGCTCTGAGGAAGAATCTGCTTCCAAGTCAGTTCATGTTCAAGGAATCCAGTTTCTTGCAACTGTAGCACTGAGGTCCAAGTTGCTGGGTGTTGGCCAGGGTTTACTCTCAGCTCCCAGAGGCCGTCTCAGGTCCTTGCCCCAAGCTCTCCCTCTCATTAATGGGGAACCTCCCTCATGTTGAATTCCTCTCTTGTCTTGAAACCCTCTGCCTTTCTCTTCTGTTAAGAGACAGAGACAATGCTTTGTTCTTAAAGAAATCAAATGATTAGGTTATGCCTACTTGGAAAAAAATCTCCTTTTAATGTAACCAAGTCAGCTGATGAGTAAGCTAAGTGATAGCTACAAAATCTCTTTATAGAACATATTATGGAGGTGATGTCCCACTGCATACAGGGGGAAGGAATCATTTAAGGATAAGGGTCTTTTGTGGGGCCATCATCTTAAATTGTGTCCGCCACACTCACTTAACTTACTTTACCTTAGTGACCTGTCAAATCAGGAGCTAAAAGAGTAAAACCCAGGCTTGCAAATTATTGACCACCATCTTCTACCTCAAGGAATATAGGCTAACTAGGACTTCTTTAAGCACTTGATTTAAATAACTTTTCTATTTTTTGAAAGTATGGGCTGGGAAAGTTAATAGATGGAGAGGTGTCTGAGCCTATTCTTAAGTCTCTTGGATTCAAGTGTTTGGAAATTTTTGGAGTGATGAATGTATCCCTGCAGCCCTCTGATAGTCTGAGACTGTTGCAGCCGTCGTGGAACAGAGCTGGGAAGCACCTTGACACCTATTGAGTGTGTGTTGTTGTTGTTTAGCTGCTCAGGCATGTCCTACTCTTTGCGACCCCATAGACTGTAGCCCACCAGCCCTCTCTGTTCATAGGGTTTCCCAAGTAAGAAAGAATATTGTGGGTTGTGATTTCCTCCTCCAGGGAATCTTCCCGACTCAAGGACTGAACCTGCATCTCCTGCATTGGGAGATGGCTTCTTTACCACTACGCCACTAAGGAAGTACAATGAATTTTTTTTTTTCAAAAAATAAACTCAGCAGTGCCACAGGACTGGAAAAGGTCAGTTTTCATTCCAGTCCCAAAGAAAGGCAATGCCAAAGAATGCTCAAACTACCGTCCAATTGCACTCATCTTACATGCTAGTAAAGTAATGCTCAAAATTCTCCAAACCAGGCTTTAGTAGTACGTGAACCATGAACTTCCAGATGTTCAAGCTGGTTTTAGAAAAGGCAGAGGAACCAGAGATCAAATTGCTAACATGCGCTGGATCATCAAAAAAGCAAGAGAGTTCCAGAAAAACATCTATTTCTGCTTTATTGACTATGCCAAAGCCTTTGACTGTGTGGATCACAACAAACTGTGGAAAATTCTGAAAGAGATGGGCATACCAGACCACCTGACTTGCCTCTTGAGAAACCTGTATGCAGGTCAGAAAGCAACAGTTAGAACTGGACATGAAACAACAGACTGGTTCCAAATAGGAAAAGAAGTACGTCAAGGCTGTATATTGTCACCCTGCTTATTTAACTTCTGTGCAGAGTACATCGTGAGAAATGCTGGGCTGGAAGAAGCACAAGCTGGAATCAAGATTGCTGGGAGAAATATCAACAACTTCAGATATGCAGATGACACCACCCTTATGCTAGAAAGTGAAGAAGAACTAAACAGCCTCTTGATGAAAGTGAAAGAGGAAAGTGAAAAAGTTGGCTTAAAGCTCAACATTCAGGAAACTGAGAACATGGCATCTGGTCCTGTCACTTCATGGCAAATAGATGGGGAAATAGTGGAAACGGTGGCTGACTTTATTTTTCTGGGCTCCAAAATCACTGCAGATGGTGACTGCAGCCATGAAATTAAAAGACGCTTACTCCTTGGAAGAAAAGTTATGACCAACCTAGACAGCATATTAAATAGCAGAGACATTACTTTGTCAACAAAGGTCCATCTAGTCAAGGCTATGCTTTTTCCAGTAGTCATGTATGGATGTGAGAGTTGGACTATAAAGAAAGCTGAATGCCGAAGAATTGATGCTTTTGAACTGTGATGTTAGAGAAAACTCTTGAGAGTCCCTTGGACTGCAAGGAGATCCAACCAATCCATCCTAAAGGAAATCAGTCCTGGGTTTTCACTGGAAGGACTGATGTTGAAGCTGAAACTCCATTCCTTTGGCCACCTGATGAAAAGAGCTGACTCATTTGAGAAGACCCTGATGCTGGGAAAGATTGAGGGCCAGAGGAGAAGGGGATAACAGAGGATGAGATGATTGGATGGCATCACCAACTCAATAGACATGAGTTTGTGTAAACTCCGGGAGTTGGTGATGGACAAGGAGGCCTTGCGTGCTGTGGTTCTTGGGGTCACAAAGAGTCAGCCATGACTGAGCAACTGAACTGAACTGAAAAATAAATGTGAAGATAAAGTGATTTATCCTTTTTACTCCTTTCTGTAGAAATGAAGTCATCACTCATGATTGACCTTCAAAATATACAACTGAGGTATCAATGTGGGTTTTCAAGTCAAATAAACCTGCATTTAAAAGCTAGCCCTGCTACTAATTGTTTGGTAAACCTCTCAACACCTCAGTAAATCCCCCAACATCTCTGCACCTTGTTTTTTATCTCTATAAGATGAGTATTATGATATATAGTTTGAGGGTATCCTAGGAGAAAGATATGTGTAATGCTTTTAATTTTTTGGCCCAGAATTCCTGGTTTTGTAGCCAACTGGGTCACACACATTATTTTGCAGTCCCTCTCATCAGGAAGCAGGGATTTCTCACTGCTTGAATCAGGCCTGCCTGTGACTTGTTTTATCTATGGTGGTGCTGGGAAGTAGCATTGTGTGAGTTGTAGAACCTGGGCCCTCAAAAGCTTGCAGTAGCTCATTTTCCCTTCTGAAATGCCTAGGGATGGTCTGTAATCTTTATGAATGAAAAATATGGACCATGAGAGCTCATGATTTTGATGAGGCAACTTGTCCAAAGTCACAAAATCGGCAGCAGATAGAATCAAGTTTCTAACTCAGTCTTATCTGCCTCTGAAGCTTAACAATGATTGATTTTTTGTGTGTGTGTTGTTTAATCACACTTCCTCATCTGGGAGCTTCTCCAGTGGCCCATTCGCCTATCCTCAGCTTAACAGTAGGTCAGTTGGAAACCCTATGTATTTAATTGAATAGTCTAAATAATTAGATCAGACAAGACTTGCAAGTTGCTAAATATGAGCCTTAGCTAATGAGACCATGTCTCTACAAGTCACAGGGCATGAATAAGGAGAAACTTCTCATATCAATCCTGCTGATGGTGTGTGTGAATAGTACTCTTGCTATGAGCTGATAAGTGGAAATTCCTCATCCAGGATATTGATTGAAGGGCAGCATACATGTACCAGGCCCTGCCCAGATGGCAGTTATGTGAGTGTTCTGTTTACATGGGTCAAGTCTGCAAAGTACAAGTTCTGGGACAGTTATCCAGAGAAGAGAGTATGCTGCGCAGCATTCACCAGTGAAGAGTAAGTTGTTTTTGAAGTTCATATTTCTTGAGTATGTCCATCTTGATTATCCATATGAGTCAGGAGAAACTATGAATTTAGGTAGCCAGAGAACTTTGTCTGTGGCACAGGCTAATGTGATGTGATTGATGGATTGGGAAAGAATGAAAAAATGTAAAACACTTGTAATTTAGAATTTTTTTAGATTTTTTTTTCTTTTTGATGTGGACCATTTTAAAAGTCTTTATTGAATTTGTTACAGTATTGTTCCTGTTTTACATTTTGGTTTATTGGCCTCAAGGTACGTGGAATCTTATTTCACTCACCGGGGATTGAGCCTGTGACCCCTGCATTGGAAGGCAGAGTCCTAACCATTGGACAACTATGCAAGTCCCTAGAAAATATATGTTTTTAAGGTTATCTGGGGGAATCATAAAGTTTAAGATGCTCTTTTAAAGTGTAAGTCCTTTAAAAATAGAAGTGTTACTTAATTGCTATGTAGATTAGCATTCTGAGCTTCAATCTTCCCATCTGTAAAATAGGAATTAAGTGTTTATATGCGTCTCACAATTTTGTCATAAAACTTGAATGAAATCATGCAAGCGTGTAGCTCAGTTCACGGTGAGTTCTTAATAACACATACCTCCAAGACAACTTCCATTAAACAAATATATATATATATATATATATATATATATATATATAGCTCTGCATGTTTGAACAGGGAGAAAAGGTCAATTGGAAGAGGGCCAAAGGGCTTAAAAATCAGGCAGGCTAAGTAGAAATTGGTGACCACTTTCTCATAAAGGTGAGAGAACTTGGTGCCAGTGTGAAATCAGGGTCTTGATCTTTTAAAAAAATCATGAGGAATTTTTTCCACTTCTCATTTGGCTAAGCCAAAATGGTCCATGTTCACCTTTTTCCTCCATCCTGCCTTCAACACTTACTTTCATAAGTAAAGTTAACAAATGATCCCATTTCTCCCATTAGTAACAGCCATTAGCAGGAATGTTCAACACTCACCAACATTAACCAAACCCTAATTAGCCAAACACGGCCTTCCACCCCTTACAATGCACACCTTTCTTTTCCCATGCCTGCTATGACTCTCCTAAAAGAAACATTTATAGAACTCCCCTCCTTAGCCCACTCTCCCTCACATCATTAATCAGCTTGCTATGCCTCATCCAAAGGGGAAAAAAAAAGTTATTCAGTTTCCTGTTGCATGCCGGCCAGATGAGCCAGTGCTAAGCAGGACTTCAGTATGTACCCTCATGTTCACGGCACATTCGCAGCTGCACCTGGGACTACGGTGTTAAAGAGGACGTGTCCTGGATTTCACAGAGGCCGCCTTTTAACTGTCTGGTTCTGTATGATGCTGTGGTGCTTCCACTATCCAGAGTCAAGTCTTGAGCAGAACAAAGCAGGGGAATACTGTCTAGCCTGGGACCTGGAGGCCGCTATCAGCTTGCTCGGAGAACCCATTATCTGAGAGGGGCTCTGAGGATTCAGAGCTTTAAAAAAAAAAAAGGAAAAAAGAGAAGGCTGAGATGTCTACACGTATGCATGTTCATCACACTGCCCCTGCATTGTCACTAAGTTGTTTCCTGCGTGGAGGTGACAGTGGTAGGAACCTCACTTCTGGGCTCCAGGAACTCCCAGGCAGCATGCCTGCCTCCTTGGCCAGGTGGTATGTTGTGGAGACAAGTAATGAATTTGTGGTCTGCAGACTTGGCTTTGAGCATTAATGCTGCCACTTCCTATGGGTCTCTGCAAGTTCCTTAAGCTCACAGCCTGTTTCCTCATTTGTAAGATAGGAATGATAATAATACTGACCTCATAGAGAGAAAAGAAACAAGAAATGTGAAGGACGAAGCGCAGTGCCTGGCACAGAACAGGCACTCAGTAACCATCATTGTCCCAGGTCCCCTGCCTCCTGATTCACCTGCAAAAACAAATTTCAGGGACTCTGGGGAGGATTTTATCTGGACCCTGTGACCACCTAGGGAGGGCCTTGCCCTGAACTTTAGTGCCCCATGAACAGGAGACTAGGAGTCTTTTCTCTTTGTTTTACTTTGGCCTGTTTTTTATTTGGGGTCTGTGTGATTTCCTGGCAACAGCCCTGTTGGTGGTGAGAAAATATGCGTGTTTGCTATTTGAGGAGCAAGCAGCTTGTTTCTAGAGGTTCCTCCCCCACAATATGGTTGTAAAAATGTAGGTCAGCAATGAATGTCTCTTAGCCCAGCACAGCTCAAAGTAGAATCCCAAGTCTAGTCTACCTTGGATTCTGTATTCCTGGGGATGCATATGGGCCAAATTGACTTTCATAACACTTTTCAGTCTTTTGAAGTTTGACTTCAAGATTGATAACCTTTTTTCTTTTCTGGCTAGTCTCCTTGGCTGCCCACTTTCTCTTCTCCAGTAAAATCACAAAGCTTACTTCTACTCCTGTGTCCCTATTTCATGGATGGCACTACCATCCTCCCAGTAGCTCAGGTAAAATCCTGGGTTTATCCTAGACCCCTGTGTCTTCCTCCCTATCACATCCTGTTGCTCATTAGCATCTTTTGGCTTAAGATCATTAATATTCTTCAAGATCAGCCATGGCCTCCCCATCATACATCTGTTTACTGTGTGTTTCCTTTCTTCTGAAAGTAGTCTCTAGTCAGCAGCATATAGATGGGTCTCTCTCTCTTTTCTTTAATCAATTCACTCACTCTTTGTCTTTTGATTGGCAAATTTAGTCCGTTTACATTTAAATTAACTGTTACTAGATATGTACTTAATGCCATTTTCTTAGTTGTTTTTGGATTTTTTTGTAGTTTTTCTCTGCTTCTTTTGTGTCTCTAGAAAGAACAACCCTTAGACTACACAAGGGGAAAAAGAGGACTCAAATAATTAAAGTCATAAATTAAAGAGGAGAAGTTATAAGTGATACTGCTGTTGCCGCCGCTAAGTCACTTCAGTTGTGTTCGACTCTGTGTGACCCATAGACGGCAGCCCACCAGGATCCACCATCCCTGGGATTCTCCAGGCAAGAACACTGGAGTGGGCTGCCATTGCCTTCTCCAATGCATGAAACTGAAAACTGAAAGTGAAGTCGCTCAGTCAGAAATACAAAAGATCATAGCGACTACTACAGACAGTTGTTGCTTAGTTGCTAAGTTGTGTCAGGCTCTTTTGCAACTCCATGGACCATAGGCTCCTCTGTCCATGGGATTCTCCAGGCAAGAATACTGGAGTGGGTTGCCATTTCCTTCTCCAGGGGATCTTCCTGACCTAGGAATTCAACTCATGTCTCTTGTATTACAGACACATTTCCTGCATTACAGGCAGGTTCTTTAACACCGAGCCACCAGGGAAGCCTATACAATTGTTTATCAACAAATTGTGTGATCTGGAAGCTCCTAAAACATACAATTTTCCAAGACCAATGAGAAGAAAACATAAAATCTGAAATGGATTAGTAAGGGATTTGAAACATTAGTGCAAATTCTTCCAATAAACAACACACCAGGACCAGACAACTTGATTGCCAATTCTAAAAACCTACAAAGGTTTAATACCTGCCCTGAGATTCTCCCTAAAAATCAAGAAGAGAAGCCTTCCAAACATACTTGATGGATATGAATATCAGCATTGCCTTAATACCAAAATCCGACAAAGACACCACACAAAAGAAAACTGTAGGCCAATAACCTTGATAAGCATAGATGCAAAAATCCTCGATAAAATATTAGAAAACCAAATCCAAAAATATATGAAAATGATCATACACCACAGTCAAGTGGGATTTATTCTAGGGACATAAGGATGATTCAACATCTGCAAATCAGTCATTGTGATACATTATATTAACAAACTAAAGAATGAAAACCATATGATCTTCTTAATAGATGCATAAAGCACTTTTGACAAAATTCACCATCCATTTATGATAAAACTCTCAACAAAGTGGGTATAGAGGGAATGTCTCTCCAACATAATAAAGGCCATATACAATAAACTCATGAATAATATCATACACAATATTGAAAAGCTGAAAGATTTTCCTTTAAGATTTGGAACAGGACGAGGATGCCCCTATTACCACTTCAGCATAGAACTGGAAGTCCTAGCCACAGAAATTAGGCAAGAAAAAGAAATAAAATGCATCTGAATTGGAAAGGAAAAAGTAAAATTGTTACCATTTGCAGATGACATGATGCAATATAAGGCAAACCCTAAAGACTCCACTAAAAAGCTGTTAGAATTAATAAATGAATTTGGTAAAATCATAGGATACAGAACAAATATACAGAAATCTCTGCTGTTTCTATATACTAATAATAAGCTGTCAGAAAGAGAAATGAAGAAAATAATTCACAATTGCAATTCAAAATACCTGGGAATAAATTTAACCAAGGAGAAAGACCTGCACACTGAAAACATAAGACACAAATGAAAGAAATCAAAGAAAACACAAATAAATTGAAAAATATTTCATAGTCAAAGATTGGAAGAAATGATGTTAAAATGGCCATATTACCTAAGGCAACCTACAGATTCAGTGCAATCTCTATCAAAATCACAATGATAGTTCACAGAAATAGAGCAAATAATTTCAAAATTTTTATGGAACTACAAATGATGCTGAATAGCCAAAACAATCTTGAAAGGTAGCAAAGCTGGAGGACTTATGCACCTTGATTTCAAGCTACCACAAAACCCTAGTAATCAAAGCAGTATATTTCTGGCACAAAATGGGACACATATCAAAGGAACATCATTGATAGCTCAGGAATAAATCCACACATATATGGACAGTAAATTTATGACAAAGGAATGAAGAACATACAATGGAGAAAGAATAATAAATTTTCAATAAGTGCTGTTGAGAAAACTGAACAGATACAAGCAAAGAATGAAACTAAACCACTATTTTACACCATATACAAAAATTAACTCGAAATCAACTAAAGACTTAAATGTAAGGTCTGAAACCATAAAATTCCTAGAAGAAAATATTGGCAGTGATTTCATTGACATTGATCTTAGCAATGTTTTTGTGGAACTAACTCTAAAAGCAAGGGCAGAGAAGGCAAAAATAAGCATCGACCTAAGAAGATGTGTTTATAAAGTATATTTCCTCATGCTTTTATGCATTTCTATAAGATTATTATTTTATAAATTTCATAGATATCTGTTTTATGCAATGGGTAAAAACTCACTGATATCATCATTTATTTAGATGCACAATTTTTTTCCAGATTTGGCCAGTAAGAGCTCTTCCAAGTAACCTCTTATGTGTCTTTGATTTGCCCCCATAATTCTTTCAGTTCTTTTCTACTTTCTGAAATAACAGAGCTCTAAGGACTTATCTTACACCTTCTGTCTTCCACTTCTGGAATTAGCTATTAATATTTCTTGAGAGCTCTGTTTTGTTTTAGTATTTAGAAACCAGTATATAGGCATTAAGTGGCTTGTTGCTTCTAGTATATCACAGCTTCTAGTTTCTTCCAGTGGGTGGAGCTTTGTAATAGACTCACACACACACACACACACACACACACACACACACACACACATCTATGTTTATTTCCCTATCTGTTTATCTACCTACATGTCTATAGTATTAAAGCTCATGAATTTATTCTGATATCTTCAATTGCAATCTAGGTCTATATGATTCACTTTAATGTCTTTTTCTGTATTTGTAATTCCCTTATTTGGGCTTTCATCAACAAATTTTTTCCCTTAGTTCTAGTGTAAAGATTGGATAGTTTTGGAATTGCTAACCCCGTAACACTGTAGTAGTTTTTAAAATAGATTAAGAGCCTTCTTCCTTGTTGTCCTGCCTCCAATGTTTCTTGCCCCAATTTCTTACAGACACATAGCTATTAGACCAAATTTTAAACATTTGACACTAGAAACACTCCTTTATACCCAAGAGAGAATGAAAGATAAAATGCAAAAGATTCAAAAAGAACCTAGGTCATTTTGAGAAAAGTATTTGAAGTCAGAGTAAGTACCATGTTTATGGGCTTCCATAAACATGTATTGGTTTCCACGTTTATGGCTCAGATAACAAAGCATCTGCCTGCAATGTGGGAGACCTGGGGTCGATTCCTGGGTTGGGAAGATCCTCTGGAGAAGGAAATGGCACCCCACTCTAGTATTCTTGCCTTGAAAGGTCCATGGATGGAGGAGCCTGGTAGGCTACAGTCCGTGGGGTCACAAAGAGTTGGCCACGACTGAGCAACTTCACTTTCACTTTCTTTCACCATGTTTATGAAAAGGATTAGAGTCCTAATTTTGTTAAGTTATTTAGCATCTAGGTCATTGAAGATACTTATCCTATCTAGCAGTTCAGTTTAGTTCAGTTCAGCTTCTCAGTCGTGTCCGGCTCTTTGCGACCCCATGAATCACAGCACGCTAGGCCTCCCTGTCCATCATCAACTCCCGGAGTTCACTCAGACTCACGTCCAACGAGTCAGTAATGCCATCTAGCCATCTCATCCTTTGTCGTCCCCTTCTCCTCCTGCCCCCAACCCCTACCAGCATCAGACTCCTTTCCAGTGAGTCAACTCTTCACGTGAGGTGGCCAAAGTACTGGAGTTTCAGCTTTAGCATCATTCTTTCCAAAGAAATCCCAGGACTGATCTCCTTCAGAATGGACTGGTTGGACCTCCTTGCAGTTCAAGGTACTCTCAAGAGTCTTCTCCAGCACCATAGTTCAAAAGCATCAATTCTTTGGTACTCAGCTTTATTCACAGTTCAACTCTCACATCCATACATGACTACTGGAAAAACCATAGCCTTGACTAGATGGGCCTTAGTCGGCAAAGTAATGTCTCTGTTTTTGAATATACTATCTAGGCTGGTCTTAACTTTCCTTCCAAGGAGTAAGCATCTTTTAATTTCATGGCTGCAATCACCATCTGCAGGGATTTTGGAACCCCCAAAATAAAGTCTGACACTGTTTCCACTGTTTCCCCATCTATTTCCCATGAAGTGATGGGACGAGATGCCATGATCTTCGTTTTCTGAATGTTGAGCTTTAGGCCAACTTTTTCCACTCTCCACTTTCACATTCATCAAGAGGCTTTTAGTTCCTCTTCACTTTTAAATCTGAATAATATCCTAATGTGAGAAACTCCTTAGCTACCCATATTGAGTTTGACTATATAAAGACCTTGTGAACATTTGAGTGATTTGTGTGCATGGACTTTTTCATAGTAATGAGAAGTAAAACATAAGCATGATATGTTTCAAAGTACAAATAGACTCGTTTATAATATGTGTTGGTAAAGAGTCTGCCTGTGATGCAGAAGACCCACATTTGATCCCTGGGTCAGGATGATCCCCTGGAGAAGGGAATGGCAACTCATTCCAGTATTCCACCCTGGAGAACTCCATGGACCAAGGAGACTGGCAGGCTATAGTCCATGGAGTCACAAAGAATTGGACATGACTGAGCAACTTAAAAAAAAAGCAACTTATATATTTTTAAAAGTCTTTATTGAATTTGTTATACCATTTCTTCTGTTATTTATGTTCTGTTTTCTTCTGGCTGCATGACATTACCAAGAAATGAACCCACACACCCTGCATTGGAAGACGAAGTCTTAAAACCACTGGACCACCAGGAAAGTCCTTTCATTGGTATCTTTGAAATAATTATTGAACTAAAATTCCATTACTTATTTTCCTGTGGAAGAAGTCTATTATTTATTAAATCTTTACCCTGCTTTAAAAAACACTCTCAAACATGATAGGTAGGTATTTCCCCAAGCACTATATCCCTCTTAAAAACTAAGGATGTGATACCTGTATACAATGGGATATTACTCACCCATAAAAAGAGCAGATATGAGTCCATTGTAGTGATGTGATGAACTGAGAGCCTGTTATCAGTTCAGTTCAGTTCAGTTCAGTTGCTCAGTCAAGTCCGACTGTTTGCGACCCCATGAACCGCAGCATGCCAGGACTCCCTGTCCATCACCAACTCCCAGAGTACATCCAAACCCATGCTCATTGAGTTGGTGATGCAATCCAACCATCTCATCCTCTGTCATCACCTTCTCCTCCTGCCCTCAATCTTTCCAAGCATCAGGGTCTTCTCAAATGAGTCAGCTCTTCACATCAGGTGGCCAAAGTTTTGGAGTTTCAGTCAATATCGGTCCCACCAATGAACACTCAGGGCTGATCTCCTTTAGGATGGTCTGGTTGGATCTCCTTGCAGTCCAAGAGACTCTCAAGAATCTTCTCCAACACTACATTTCAAAAGCATCAATCCTTCAGCACTCAGCTTTCTTTATAGTCCAACTCTCACATCCAAACATAACCACTGGAAAAACCATAGCCTTGACTAGACAGACATTTGTTGGCAAAGTAATGTCTCTGCTTTTCAATATGCTGTCTAGGTTGGTCTTAACTTTCTTTCCAAGGAGTAAGTGTCTTTTAATTTCATGGCTGCAGGCACCATCTGCAGTGATTTTGGAGCCCAGAAAAATAAAGTCAGCCACTGTTTCTACTGTTTCCCCATCTTTTTGCCGTGAAGTGATGGAACTGGATGCCATGATCTTAGTTTCCTGAATGTTGAGCTTTAAGCCAACTTTCTTACTTTCCTCTTTCACTTTCATCAAGAGGCTGTTTAGTTCTTCACTTTCTGCCAAAAGGGTGGTGTCATCTGCATATCTGAGGTGATTGATATTTCTCCCGGCAATCTTGATTCCAGCTTGTGCTTCTTCCAGCCAGTGTTTCTCATGTTGTACTCTGCATAGAAGTTAAATAAGCAGGGTGACAATATACAGCCTTGATGGACTCCTTTTCCTATTTGGAACCAGTCTGTTGTTCCATGTCCAGTTCTAACTGTTGCTTTCTGACCTGCATACAGGTTTCTCAAGAGGCAGGTCAGGTGGTCTGGTATTCCCATCTCTTTCAGAATTTTCCACAAATTTGTTGTGATCCACACAGTCAAAGGCTTTGGCATAGTCAATAAAGCAGAAATAGATGTTTTCTGGAACTCTCTTGCTTTTTCAATGATCCAGCATATGTTGGCAATCTGAGCTCTGGTTCCTCTGCCTTTTCTAAAACCAGCTTGAACATCAGGGAGTTCATGGTTCACATATTGCTGAATCCTGGCTTGGAGAATTTTAAGCATTATTTTACTAGCGTGTGAGATGAGTGCAATTGTGTGGTAGTTTGAGCATTCTTTGGCATTGCCTTTCTTTGGGATTGGATGTGATGAACCTAGAGCCTGTTATACAGAGTGAATTAAGTCAGAAAGAGAAAAACAAATATTATATATTAATGCACATATATGGCATCTAGAAAAATGGTACTGATGGACATTTTGCAGGAAAGGATTGGAGACACAGACATAGAAAATGGACTTGGGGACACAGCAGAGAAAGGTGAGATTTGGGTGAACTGAGAAAGTGGCATTGGCACATATCCTCTATCATGTGCAAAATGGATAGTGGGAAGCTGCTATATAATACAGGAAGCCAGCCTGGCCCTCTGTGATGACCTAGAAGGGTGGAATGGGGGAGAGGAGGGAGACTCACGAGGAAGGGGATATATTTATATGTAATTATGACTGCTTCACCTTGTTGTATGGCAAAAGCCAACACAACATTGTAAAGCAATTTTCCTCCAATTAAAAAAAAAAAAAGCTAATGCAAGCAAGAGAATTCTGAAACTGATAAGTTAGTGGCAGATCTTATGAGATTTACATGCTCCATGATGCTCCTCTAACATTATGTAACCCTCTATTATCAAACATATTACAGGACACTTTGATTGTCATTTGTATGTCTGTCCCTTCTGCATCACGTTGATTATACTTTGTACTCTAGTGCATAAATTGGCCTGCTTCATCACAGGCCTCAATAAATATTTCTGAAGGATTTAAGGCTGGGTGACTACCTTTTGAAATGAATGGACTTCTCTTTCTCTAAGATCTCTTTAACCCATTCACTTCCAAGCTTGATCTTACAATGTGAAACTGATAGAGGAAAGGAAGAGCATACCTACATTTCCACAATAGGATCTGCACGGCCACAGATGGATTATAAGCAAACACATATATTGAGAAACTACTAGATGCCAGATCATTACTCTGTGTGTTTATTTGTTGTCAGTCTTGCAGGAACTCAGTGAAGAAGGAAATAGGAATCTCACTTTGGAGATAAGTGTCGTGGGAACTGAGTAACTTTCTGGGGAAATGAAGGAACCCCAACTAAACTCTGTTTATCTGACTTCAAAACAATGTTTTTGCTATGTGACTGCCACCAAAGTTTTGATGATATCAGAGCTATGCCAAGTAGGAATGTCAAGAGGAAGCACAACGAAAAAAGTAATGTATGAAATTATGTTGAGGAGCATCACCAAAATAAGTGAACTTATCAAGTGAATACACTGGCTAGTACAAGCAGCTGGTTGTATTGTGGAGGAAGTGTGGCACTTTTGGTGGGACAATACGTTTTTATAAATTACGGGTTAATGGAGTAGATGATATTTTGGATACCATCAAGAAAAATGAACTTATTTTACAAATGAAGAAACCAAAGTCTAGAAAGAGGAACGGACTTAACCTTAGGTCACAAAGCAGATCAGTGATGGAACCAGGAAGAGAAACCAGGGCTTTGTAGTCTATCTCTCCTTACTATATCTAGCTGCTTTATTTCATTTTATTTTCTCATAGTCCATCTTTCTCATTTGCTTCAATTCAGTAACAAAACTTGTATTGAGAATCAGCTTTGTAACAAGCATTATATTAGGCATTTGAAGTCCAAAGGCAGGAGAATGGAGTCGGGTTAGTAAAACACTCATCTCTTTTTCTCTCTGTCTCTCTGTTCTCAACAATGGATGGCCTCCTCCCTGAGTGCAGACAGAGGTCAGAACGTGCCTGTAACATGAACACATCCTCCGTGTTTTGTCCTCTCTTTACTGTGCATGTGTTCTGAGGCTCAGTGTCACATTTTGCAGTGCCCACTGATAAAGAGTAGGCCACGAATGGACGAGCATGATTATGAAGGGGGAAATGTCCAGATGTTAGGAGCTCATGATGTTTTAATTTGGAGTAGTAGAGCTTTCCCCAGCACCATCACCAAAGGTTTGTCCTTGGTTTATTTGTGTTATCACAGCAGTGACGACGGAGTTAAATGCCGCCTTTGAAAAGAGGATTTTTGCTTGTTTCATTTATATTCTACTGTTCTTTCATTAAACATTTCTAAATATCCATGGGGCCCAGTTCTTACAAAAATAAATCAGATAAACCTAGGGTTCTTGCCAAGTCAAATATCTACAGTTTCTGGCAATTATGTAATTTCCAACTCTGCTTCAGTAACTATTGCTGATAAGTCAATCGTCATAAAGAGAAATGTTCCAGACCAATCTTTATTAGTGTGTCCTTCACTGATATAGGCAAAGTCTTATTTTAAAAGCAGAGTTCTAACTTTTTTTATCCCTAGTGAATAGCTTCTCATCATAACAATTTATATCTGGATAATGTCATAGTAAAATATAAAAATGGTAAATTAAAGCCCATGAAATTAGGTTCTGCTGTTATGAATAAAAACTCCTCTGGTTTTCACCATTTTGTTATGATGGCACTGTCTTATAATGCAACTTTGCAGTAATGTATTTCTGGCATTGCCTGTTGATTTGGCCCAGACAAAAGCAATATTTAGAAAGTTACTCTGTAGAACTGCTTTAGGAAGAACAAACTTGAGAATCATGTGCTAATTTAAATGCCTTCTTAAAGCTGAAGTTAAACACGTTATTGATCAGGAAAGGCTTTTATATAGAGAGAAAATGCTATTGTATAAGTGGTCTAAAATAAACAAACTGAAAATACCAGCCTGCTATGTTTTTCCAAAGTTATATATCTGTTTGGTGCAGATAAACATTGCTTAACATTAATATATTAAAATGAAAACATTATTTTCAAATAAGGATCTCTGCCTGTGCTTTGAGAGGAATCCTCTAGAGACATTATTCTCTGTAGCTACAACTCACATGCTATGAACTTGCTTTTATCAGGGTCATTCAGACCATAAAGAATCTGCCTGCAACACAGGAGACCTGGGTTCGATCCCTGGGTCAAGAAGATCTTCCAGAGAAGAGAATGTCTATCCACTCCAGTACTCTTGCCGGGAGAATCCCCATGGACAGAGGAGCCTGGTGGGCTACAGTCCTTGAGATGGCTTCCCTGGCAGCTCAGCTGATAAAGAATCTGCCTTCAATGCAGGAGACCTGGTTTAGTTCTTGGGTCAGAAAAATCCCCTGGAGAAGGGATAGGCTACCTGCTCCAGTATTCTTGGGCTTCCCTGGTGGCTCAGCTAGTAAAGAATCTGACTGCAATGTGGGAGACCTGGGTTCAATCCCTGGGTTGGGAAGATCTCTTGGAGAAGGGATATGCTACCCACTACAGTATTCTGGCCTGGAGAATTCCATGGACTATACAGTCCAAAGAACTGGATGCAACTGAGCGATTTTCACTATTAACTGATACCATATGGTATTTATCTTTCTTTCTGACTTACTTTACTCAGTATGAGAATCTCTATATCCATCCATGTTGTAGAATATTTTTGCTCAAAATTTCTCATTCATTTCCCATATTGGCCTAGGAGGCAGGGTTTCATTCCTATGTTACAAATGAGGAGCTGGGGCTCACACCAGCTCTTATACACTTTGATTACAGTACTCCTAGCAAGTAGAAGCCTTGAGACTCAACCAGACTTTCTGCTTTTGACCACTCCCCATCTCAACACTGCATCAGAGTGGAGAGGTGGTCTTTTTGATGAACAGCAGTAGAGGTTTACCATTCTGATGAAATTACCCAGGAGATAAACCTAGCTTTTGTTTCTATGAGGGGAAAATAGTCTGGTACAGTCATCTTAGTTTAGATGCTGTCTTCTCACAAGATTGAGTGATAGCCAAGATGAGTTAATAATTCTTTCCCACCTCACACTCCTGTGAATTCAGTGAGAAAGGAGCAAACTGATGGACCCCTGTGTCAAAGAGCTCAGAACCTTAGAGTCTCTAACAGCAGGCTTGCTTTGCAAACAGTTATCAGAAGTATTTTGTTGATAGAGATAATATATTTTAATTTTTAGAAGATTTTTCAGATGCCTTTCATTGCGAGAATCAGTTTAAAATAAAAATTGGAAAACGGGAATAGAGCTTTATTCCAAATGGTTAGGAGTTTTTTCTTTCAGTTTTCTACTTCTTTGTGTATACTTTAGAGCTGGCTGAGTAGAAGCTTCCAGTCATAGGACATGTGGAGACAATCAGCCTAGATAGTTAAGAAAAACTCAACTGAAGAGCTAGACTAGTTGAAGAGGACTAGAAGCAGGGTTCTATAGGCTGTTAAGGCAAATAATCTGTAACTAAAGTGTATAGTGTTACAAGTGAAAGTGAAAGAAAGAAAGTGAAGTAGCTCAGTTGTGTCCGATTCTTTAGGACCCCGTGGATTGTAGCCTACCAGGCTCTTCCCTCCATGGGATTCTCTAGGCAATAATACTGGAGTGGGTTGCCATTTCCTTCTCCAAAGGGTAGAGCTAAAAGAAAATATGCTAACTGCACACCAGGAAAGCATTGGCTTTTTAGCTCAGTCGCTCAGTCGTGTCCAACTCTTTGCGACCCCAAGAACCACAGCATGCCAGGCCTCCCTGTCCATCACCAACTCCCAGAGTCCACCCAAACCCATGTCCACTGAGTCAGTGATGCCATCAAACCATCTCATCCTCTGTTGTCCCCTACTCCTGCCCTCAATCTTTCCCAGCATCAGGGTTTTCTCAAATGAGTCAACTATTTGCATGAGATGGCCAAAGGACTGGAGTTTCAGCTTCAACATCAGTCCTTCCAATGAACACCCAAGACTGATCTCCTTTAGGATGGACTGTTTAGATCTTCTTGCAGTCCAAGGGACTCTCAAGAGTTTTCTCCAACACCACAGTTCAAAAGCATCAAATTTTTGGTGCTCAGCTTTCTTTATAGTCCAACTCTCACATCCATACATGACCACCGGAAAAACCATAGCCTTGACTAGACAGACCTTTGTTGACAAATTTATGTCTCTGCTTTTGAATATGCTGTCTAGGTTGGTCATAACTTTCCTTCCAAGGAGTAAATGTCTTTTCATTTCATGGCTACAATAACCATCTGTAGTGATTTTGGAGCCCAGAATTGGCTTTTTAGCAAAATGCAAAACAAAATACTAGAATAACTTTGAAAGCAAATGATATTTAAGTCACAACAATTAGAATACAGAAGGTGTCCTTTCTGTTTCTTGGTTTGCATCCAATTCACATTGGGCTAAGAGTGTAGATTTCAAACTGTTGGACCATGGTGCTTATCGTCGGTCTGTGTGGGGGGGACCATGACAGGTGAACAGTACAGGTGTAGGGTGATGAGCATATAATTCATCAGCTGGGGTCTTAGGGCCATTTGTGTGATTGAATAACAGGAGTTAACCATGATGCTGTTTTACTTGTCACTTTCTCTACTGGATTATAAAACTTCTTTGCTGAAATGGAATGTTTTAGTGAATTGGGGGAGGGGAGGTTATTCAAGGAGGAACCTGGACCTGCCATTGTGGATCCCTTTTGGTGTGGTGGGTCATCTGTTATAAAAGGTCAGACGGTGAATATCTCCCGTTTTGAGGCCCTCTACTGTATTCTTTCCTTTTCCTGCTGATCTGGTTGTTAGACTTCATAATGTTGATCTTTCTTTTAAAGAACAGTATCAAACAACGAGGGATATCTTTTGAAGTTTCAGGTCAGTACTTAATGAAGGATCCAGAGAGCCACCTGGCTACCAAAATCTTCTGAAGGATGAAGCCTCACTTAAATGTGAGGCAGGGCATTTAAGTCCTGCCTCTTTTGGTCTATATCTTTATTGTTCATACATCAATGGAATAACAGCTACAGGCCAATAAAGCATCAGCTGTCCATGTGACCCTCTTGTCCATGCCCAGCCTTTATCTTACTGTGATCACAGAGTGAGATAGGCATCTTTGGGATAAGAAGAAAGAAGTAAGACAGATTCTTCCTTGTTTCTTCCAATGGTGACAGGTATTCCAGCAGTGACTCCTGGCTTCCTGCTTTCTGTGTTTGAGGGAACGACCCACAGTTGATGTAACCCCATCCTTCTGCAGCCGTCACGGGGTGCAGCGGTGTAGCTGGGTGGCTTTTAGAGATAGGGAAGGAAGGCTGGGCTCCCACATATTTCATTTAGAATTAACTTGGGAACTAGAACACTTGGATTCTCTGCTGCTCTTGTTTTATCTGGGACTGTTCTACAGGGATGGGGAGAGAGGCGTCTGCAAAGGCAGTGATAGTGGGGCATCCACAGCGAGGTGTACACGCTTGGAATCTCTGCACTCTCCCTGGGAGTGTGCTCTTCTGAATTGGAAAGCTCTAGTTTTAGCTTGATAAACTGTTTTCCAGTTAATTCAATTGTTTAGCCCCCTGCTGGCACTAGAATAATGAATATGCAGAGTAGAAACTGTGGCTTTCTGGAAGTGATATCATAAATGTGATTGCCAGATTGAATAAATAAAAATTCAGGTTGGCCAGTTCAACTGGTATTTCAGATAAACAATAAATGATTTCTCACTGTAAGTACGTTCCAAGTGTTGCATGTCGTTAGTCACTCATTCGTGTCCAACTCTTTGTGATCCCAGGAACTCTAGTCTGCTAGTCTCCTCTGTCCATGGGGAGTCTCCAGGCAAGAATACTGGAGTGGGTTGCCATGCCCTCCTCCAGGGGATCTTCCCAACCTAGGGATCAAACTCAGGTCTTCTGCATTGCAGGCGGATTCTTTACTGTTTGGGTCACCAGGGAAGCCTGAAATTATTGTATGAATCTTCTCAAATATTGCATAGAACATACTTAGACTAAAAAAGCCATTTATTATAAATTCAAATTTGATTGAGCATACTCTATTTTAGGGGCGTCCCAGGTGGCACAAGTGGTAAAGAATCTGCCAGCCATTGCAGGAGACACAAGAGACACGGGTGCAATCCCTGGGTCAGGAAGATCCCCTGGAGGAAGACATGGCAACCCACTCCAGTATTCTTGCCTGGAGAATCCCATAGACAGAGGAGTCTGGCTGGCTACAGTTTGATGGACATGACTGTGACTGAGCACTGTATTTTATCTGGCAACCCTATTCATGGATAATTAAAGCTAATATTGGTGTTGTTCACAGAAACTAATTTATTTGATCAAGGATAATTTCACTAAAATCAATAGATATATTGATATATAGATATTTGATATATATATTTGTCCCCATTTTTTAGGCAGATTACAGCAATAGGATAAAATACATATTTTCTGCTTTATATTGTGGCAATAATGGGAATACCCACACAAATAATGAATTTTCATTTGTCCCCAATACGATAATATGGTATACAGGTTTGAGTTTCTTTTTGTTTAACTCATGCAGATGATGCCTAAATATAAAATTAGTATACATAGTGAATCATGGATTGGATATGCTGGGAAGATTTAAACAGATAATCTTGTTCTGATTTTATTAATATATGTTCCTTGTAGAACATTTATAAAATACATAATAAAAATATCCCTTTAATGTTTCATATATAGTCTTATGATTTTGTTGTAATAAAACATTTTGAGATTTTGTTGTAATACAATTTTGTTACCTTTTAAAAATTCACCATTACATCATGAATGTCTTATTTCATTAAAAGCATTTAGAAAATATTTTAAGAGAGACATAAATTCTTTTTTTCTTATTGTTTTGATTTCTTTTCCTGCTCCAATATTAAAATGAAGATACTGATACATCACTCTTATTAGTATCACTGATTACTTTCTTTGGATATATTTATGGAAATACCTTTACTCTGATCTTTAGTTCAAAACATTTGTAAGACTTGAGCTCTGTGCTGCTAGTGCTGTTAGATGGAGACCCACACTCCCGATGCTTTCTGGTCCAGTGTTCTGGCAGGAGAGACGTCTCCTGGAGTTTTAGTGCCTTCCTGCCTCTTCATTCTCCTTTCCGCAGGGATAGGCATGACACATCTGATGGGTCAGTTTGGAAGCAAGTGGTTTGGTTTAGCTCCTAAATTCAATTTCTTTCAGATGTGGCTGCTCTGGGTCTTCTCTTTGCCATGAGGACATATTACCAGGGAACTCTGGCCAGCTGGACAGGCCTCCAATTGTCCACTCCACTTTTGGGTAAAGTCTGGAAGAAATTTTAGGAAGTTCACTGTGACTTTTCATTTAATTCATATCCTCTTATCTAGTTATTTTAAGTAATACATCTGATGTTGGATCTCTCTGACAGCCATGTCTGATTCTCCACTAGTCCCAAACTCAAACTGTGGTGAAAAGTGTTAGTATCACAAAACTCCAGATATAAGCTCCTTGACCAATAATAACCGAGCCATAATTAGAGGGATTAGAATCCAGAGTTGAAAATAACAGAGAGGAATGAGGTTTTGCATACCACTAAGCACTGGCATGAGGTGTTACAGCTTTTTTTTTTTTTTTTTTTTTGCATTTTTCTTGCAATTTGGGGACTTCAGGCTTGGCAGTTAGTATGGTACATGTTGTAGCTCTGT
This sequence comes from Nanger dama, assembly GCA_917880005.1. Lineage (NCBI taxonomy): Eukaryota > Metazoa > Chordata > Mammalia > Artiodactyla > Bovidae > Nanger > Nanger dama. The sequence continues at coordinate 26,881,112 of CAKJTW010000018.1, forward strand.
GGCTGGGATTATTAGTGGGGCATCAAAAAGCTGGTAAACATGAGCTGTATGGTCCTCAGTGTGTCACCTTGATCTGATTACAAAGACATGGCTTTGGGTGAGATTGGAAATTAGGTTGCTGAGAAAAAGGAGGGACCTCTTAGTTCCTGTTAAAAATGATTTTACAATTAGAATATAGACTTTTAAACTATTTTCCAGTGAAATATATCTTTTCCCTTCTCTGTACTTTAGCATTTTTTTTAGCATGCATAGCAGTCCAGGACTGAATACTTAAAAGATAGCTAAGTTTCATAAAGAGTGGACGGCAGCCATGTGCAGGTTCTGTTAGCTCTGTCTCAATCTTGTGGAATTCCAGAGACAGAATACATTTTGCTTGTTCACTTCCCAAAACTCTTGTGCTTTTCTTTAGTCGATGATTTAGCACCTCAACTTTGGAGCTTTGTCGAGATTTCTAGACACTTTAGTATCTGATCTGTGAGAAAGAATTTCCTGTGTTTCAAATCTTCCATGAGGCAGCTCTAGGTTTTGGGAGATTCTGAAGCTTAAGAGGAAAAAAAAAAAACCAGAAGTTTTAATATAATGTTAGGTGTGAAATAAAAATTTATTAAGACAATGAAACAAAATCACAACGAATTACTGGTAGCTTGGTGATCCAGATTTCTCTTTTGAAATCTCTTTGCCAGTTTATCAGAAATGCTTAATATCTAGAAATCCTTCCTGGTTGTAGCCTTACTTTACTTTCCTGCCAGAACACTCTGTGGCTTCTAGAACTCATAAGAGTAGGCCCTGATGTGTAAGCTTTATTAAGCTTCATCAGTTTATCTCTGCCTTCTTCAGAGCCTGTCCTTCCACACCCTATTAGTTATCTGAGAAGACATTTACCTCTCTCAAAAGGATGAAAACATGCCTCAAGGAGCTTATCCTCCACACTTAGAATTTTGAGTTTCCTCATGAACAGAAAACTATAGTCTAACAGAAGAAAAGTGCTCATATCAAGGGGTGCTAAGCTAAATTATATCCTCTGCTTCATTCATAAGTTAAAGTCCTAACCTCCAGCACCTCAGAATGTGAAATAGGGCCTGTATCTGGAGATAGGGCCTTTAAAGAGATAATTAATGTAAAATGTTAATTTCTCAGTCATGTCCGGCTCTTTGTGACCCCATGGACTGTAGCCCACCAGGCTCCTCTGTCCACGGGACTTCCCAGGCAAGAATACTGGAGTGGGTTGCCATTTCCTTCTCCAGGGGATCTTCCCGATCCAGGGATCAAACCTGGGTCTCCCTCATTGCAGCAGATTCTTTACCATCTGAGCCACCAAGGAGGCTCAAATTAGTGTAAAACAAGGTCCTATGGCTGGGCCCTAAGTCAGTATGACTGGTGTCCTTTGTCCTTGTAAGGATCGGACATTAGAACATAGACAGACACAGACATAAGACAGTGTGAAGGCAAAGGGAAAAGATGGTCACCGACAAGTCTCAGAAGGAGCCAAAACTGCCAACACCTTGACCTTGGACCATCAGCTTCCAGAACTGTGAGAAAATGAATTTCTAAACAGGAAGTACCTAATCCACGTGGGTATCAGATGTGGGAAAGCAGTGGATTGTCAGGTATGGTAATCATAGGGCTGAAGACAGAAGCCTGGGCCTCCCCACATCCTTTTTAGAGGTGACTGCTAACACACAGGCCTAAACTGTTGATCTTAGCTCTCCCGGCAGTGTTTATTTGAACAATTCAACATTTCACTGAGTAGCAGGTGATTAAGCATGAATTTACAGAGAAGAGATCTGTAGGTGGCACGGTCAGAAAACAGCCACCGCCTGTAGTCAGCAATTACTCCAGCTAAGAATGAGATCTGAAAAGGCAGCAGGAGGGATGGTTACAAGACATTTGCAACAGATTGGAATGCAAGACAAAAAAGTGCAAGACAGAGGACAAGGAGCTGACTCTGGGAGCCGCTCACAGGGAACTGACCCAGTTCTCCAGAGAGGACGCCTCAGGGCACAGCATTCTGCAGGCACTCGACTCTTAAGATGACCCGTTCCTTCCCTCATGCTTGTGGTCTTGGAAGCTGTCTGATTTAGTATGCCATCCTACTAGAAAGAAATGGCCCCTCCTTCAGCCTCTATTTCACTGTATTAGTTTGCTAAGGTTGCTGTGCAGTCTAATCTTTTTATAAGGCATAAAAATATTTGAATATGCTGATAATAAGAAAATATTCATTTAATGAATTCAGAGATTTCTGAATGAAATGTCAGATTTCTCAGACACTGGAAGGAAGCCTAGTCTCATGGAAAGGGGAACATTGGAAATATTAATGGCTCACGATGACAGAAAGATAAAGCACCATGTTACCAAGAGAAGTATCTTGCTATTCTATTGTGCACCAAGATTCTGGTCATGCATCAGATTTGTCTGAGGATGATTTAAATTTAGAAGTATCCAGGTCCAGCTCTAAGATCTGACTCAAAAAGCCTGGGGTGAACCCTGTTAACATTCATTTTCATAAATACCCCTTGGTGATACTGCTGTGCAAAGCTGGGAGCCACTCTTCTAGACTATCCTTATTGATATTGGAATCATTCATTGAACATTACAGATCTCTGGTAGAGACTTTGAGTTTATATCCATTTTTACTTTCACAAAATCTGTAATCACAGATTGCTTCATGAGGTTTGTATCTCATAAACTTGCTTTAGAAGTGCTGCATGTAATATTTCAAGTTTCAATAAAGTTATATTTGATCATTTTCCACATTCTGTTTTATCAAATAAAATAAGATGGGTTGATTATTAGGAAATAAAAATATACTTATGTTTAAAAATCAGAAAAATTCCATAATTTTTTTTACTAAGTTCAATCTTAATTGTAACAATTCTATAACTGTTTACATCTCAATGATTCTTTTGGCTAAAATGTGAACCTCTTATTTACTTTTTTAGCCTGTATTTCTTGTTGACTTCCTGGTGGCTCAGACGGTAAAGCGTCTGCCTACAATGCAGGAGACTGGGTTCGATCCCTGGATTGGGAAGTTCCCTGGAGAAGGAAAAGGCAACCCACTCCAGTACTCTTGCCTAGAAAATCCCATGGACAGAGGAGCCTAGTGTCCATGGGGTCACAAAGAGTCGGACACGACTTCACTTTCACTTCCACTTTCACTTGTCTTGTTGTCTAGTAGACACAACCATTTGCATGACTTGTTAATTCCTTAATTTCAACCAAATTCCTTGCATTATTTCCATACCTCTTTTTCTGATACTTCTCTCCTAAACAAAACGATAGTGGTCTTCTAAAGAAGGATGATTTCTTTTTTGTCAGCTTGTTGTTGTTCAGTTACTCAGTCATATCCCAGTCTTTGCGACCCCATGGACTGCAGCACACCAGGCATCCCTGTCCCTCACCATCTCCCAGACCTTGCTCAAACTCATGCTCATTGAGTTGATGATGCCATCCAACCATCAGGTGGTTTTTTGTTTTTTTGGTCAATTACATTCCTTAAAACTTGGCTTCAGTTTGGATTATTCTGTCCTTCTCAGTATACAAGTCAGCTACAGGTCATAGTGATTATTCCTTCATAGATTTTTCTGGGCTTTGTCCCTTTCTCCTCTTTTTCTACTGTCACTCATTCATACCTCTGCTATCTGCTGTAATCACCTATTTGTTATGCGTTGAATTGTGTTGTCCCAAAATAAATACACTAAAGCCCTAACCACCCCTCCACGTGACTATATTTGGAGATGAAGCTTCTAAAGGGTAATTAAAATTGGATGAAGTCATAAATTTGCGACCCTGCACTCATCTCACATGCTAGTAAAGTAATGCTTAAAATTCTTCAAGCCAGGCTTCAGCAATACCTGAACTGTGAACTTTCAGATGTTCAAGCTGGTTTTAGAAAAGGAAGAGGAAACAGGTCAAATTGCCAACATCTGCTGAATCATCAAAAAAGCAAGAAGTTCCAGAAAGACATCTATTTCTGATTTATTGACTATGCCAAAGCATGTGACTGTTGTGGATCACAATAAACTGTGGAAAATTCTTCAAGAGAGGGGAATACCAGACCACCTGACCTGCCTGTTGAGATATCTGTATGCAGGTCAGGAAGCAAATAATTAGAACTGGACATGGAACAACAGACTGGTTCCAAATAGGAAAAGAAGTAAGGGCTGCAGGAAGCACAAGCTGGAATCAAGATTGCCGGGAGAAATATCAATAACCTCAGATATGCAGATGACACCACCCTTATGGCAGAAAGTGAAGAAGAACTAAAAAGCTTCTTGATGAAAGTGAAAGAGAGTGAAGAAAGTTGGCTTAAAACTCAACATTCAGAAAACTAAGATCATGGCATCTGGTCCCATCACTTCATAGCAAATAGATGGGGAAACCATGGAAACAGTGGCTGACTTTATTTTTGGGGGCTCCAAAATCACTGCAGATGGTGATTACAGCCATGAAATTAAAAGATGCATACTCCTTGGAACGAAAGTTATGACCAACTTAGACAGCATATTGAAAAGCAGAGACATTACTTTGCCAACAAAGGTCTGTCTAGTCAAGACTATGGTTTTTCCAGTGGTCATGTATGGATGTGAGAGTTGAACTATAAAGAAAGCTGAGCACCAAAGAATTGATGCTTTTGAACTGTGGTGTTGGAGAAAACTCTTGAGAGTCCCTTGGACTGCAAGAAGATCCAAGCAGTCCATCCTAAAGGAGATCAGTCCTGGGTGTTCATTGGAAGGACTGATGTTGAAGCTGAAAGTCCTGTCCTTTGGCCACCTGATGTGAAGAGCTGACTCATTTGAGAAGACCTTGATGCTGGGAAAGATTGAGGACAGGTGGAGTAGGGGACAACAGAGGATGAGATGGTTGGATAGCATCACCAACTAAATAGACATGGGTTTGGGTGGACTCTGGGAGTTAGTGATGGACAGGGAGGCCTGATGGGATTGCAAAGAGTCAGCCGTGACTGAGCGACTGAAGTGAACTGAACTAAATCAGATAGGACTGGTTTCCTTGTAAAAAGAGAAAGAAACACCAGAGCTGATGCAATCTCTTTCTCTCTCTAGCCTCAGACCACATGAAGACAGAAGAAAGATGGTTACCATTTATAAGGGCTTTCCAAGTGGTGCTAGTGGTAAAGAAACCTGCCTGCCAATGCAGGAGACATAAGAGATGCAGGTCTGATCCCTGGGTTGGGAAGATCCCTTGGAGGAGGGCATGGCAACCCACCCCAGTATTCTTGCCTGGAGAATCCTGTGGACAGAGGAGCCTGGAGGGCTGCAGTCGATGTGTTTGCAGAGTTGGACAAGACTGAGCAACTTGCCATGCCCTCCTCCAGGGGATCTTCCCAACCCAGTGCCTGAACCAAGGTCTCACACATTAAAGGCAGATACTTTACCATCTGAGCCACCGGGGAAGCCCAAGCGCAGACACACACATACACACACAAAATTCATTTATGATAACAATTTTAATTGCTTGCCTACTATTCATCTCTCTGTGTAGTGCAATATTTTTAACCTGTTTCTTGTTTTGGAAAGCTGTTTAGAAAGTAGGTGAGAAGATAGAGAGCTAAAGTGTATAAAGTTAGCCACTACCCTTTTACTCTTTCATTCACGGGGCAAACTGGTCACTTTGTCTTTCCAGCTCAAAATGCCTTTATTTGTAAATTAAGTGTTTGGTTGAAATATGTTATAAAGACCTTTCTCTGACTTCCTCCCAGATTTCTTTGACATCTCAATAAGTTAGTCCTCCTAATTTTTTTCTAATACACTTCTGTGTATTTGTATCTCTACTTTATTACTTTCATCTCTCTTATAATTACCTGTCAAAGTTTATACCCATTAGGTTTTAAAATATCTGTGGTCATGGAATATGCTGGACTTCAGCACCTGGCATGATGTTTCTTATGTCACAGGTGCTTGATTTTATCTATTGATCAAGTGAGGAGTCATTTCTCATTCGGCCAAATGATGACACTCTTATTTCTATATGCTCTGTCACCTATTAAGAATTTTATAGAATTCTTATCAGGGCTTCCCTGGTAGCTCAGTTGGTAAAGAGTCCACCTGCAATACAGGAGACCCCAGTTCAACTCCTGGGTCGGGAAGATCTGCTGGAGAAGGGATAGGCTACTGCTCCAGTATTCTTGGGCTTCCCTTGTGACTCAGCTGGTAAAGAATCTGCCTGCAATGTAGGAGACCTGGGTTCAATCCCTGGGTTGAGAAGATCCCCTGGAGAAGGGACATGTTAGCCACTCCAGTATCCTGGCCTGGAGAATCCCATGGACTGTCTGGTCCATGGAGTCACAAAGAGTCAGACACGACTGAGCAACTTTCACTCCTTGGGATAACTCACTTGGGGGATAAAAATATTGGTCTTGTTTTCCTTTGATGGATTGGGCAGAGTTAATGGTGGCCCTGTCTGTGGAGTACACTGGAGCAGAAGGTCTTGAGGTCAAGTGGACTTCTCAAGGAAGTTCATTCAAGGTGGCCAGAGGAATCGTATAAAGAAAACCGTGTCGTTGAGAAAAACCAAGGTTGAAGCTAGGGAAGTGGTGGTAAGTGGCAGATGTAGCAGGTAAGGTAAAGATGACGATAATGGGCAGCAAGTTTAGTATACAGAGAGTGGAAGGCAGTATGAAATCAGCTGCAAAAAGGGATTGAGAGAGTGATACAGAACTAAAACAGTGAACAAACAGAAGTGCAGGCTCTTGTGTTTGTCTTGTGCCTGGTGTGCCTGTAGGTGGGCAGGGAGTATGGGATTGGTGACCTAAAGAATTACACAGGATACGGGAGTTTCTAAGGCCCTGAGTAAATCATTTCTGTGGATTTATAAGATATCTCTGTTCTCTGATAGGTATAGCAGTGAACTTAAAAATGGGCTATAAGCAGGTAATTTGCTTTAAGTTCTACTTTTTAGAAACTAAAATGTTTTCCCATTAATTCAGTGTTACATGAAGATTGATTAGATTTCCAAGACAATCAAATAGCACTATTTTATGTGTATTTTTCTAACAGTGTTATAGAAATGTTTAAATGGTTTTTCTTTTTTTTTGGAAATCAAACATATGTTATCTTTTCATATTGCCTGATTAAGGAATAGTTCTAATATATGTGTTATACTTAGCTGTTTCTTAGTCAGAAATAACTAAAATACTTCTGTAACTTACCACTGTTTTGCTTGAAACTATAATAATTTTTTGATTTCTTCATCTTGTGGGAGTAAGTGCATTAATTTCCATTTTAAGCCTCCATTTGATATTAAATTTAGAACAACTTGTTCAAATCTTGTAGCTTTTATCTTGAGTAAATATTGCTAAATTTTTATTGAACAACTTGGCTTAAATTTAGTTTTGGAGAGTCACCAAAATCTTTTGCTTCTTCATTTATTTAATCAACTCCAAATTCATTTTCATTTTCCTCCTTGGTAAAGTTATTTCATTAGGCATCTCTTTGCCCAGCTTATAAAATTTAAATCTTTTCTTGTAGTGGTTCACTTAAATAGCACACATTCTTTGCTTTTATATTCAGGAATGTAGTATGTGTATTGTTTACATTTGGTCCCATATTAAATTATTGCCAGGCTTTTTTCACTTCTAGGACTGTGAAGAACATTTTGAGGTTACCCTATACTAACCCTTGCATGCATGCTAAGTTGCTTCAGTTGTGTCTGACTCTTTGTGACCCAATGGACTGTAACCTGCCAGGGATTCTCCAGGCAAGAACACTGGATTGGATTGCCATTCTCTCCTCCAAGGGATCTTCCTGACCCAGGGATCGAACCCACATCTCTTGTGTCTGTTGCTCTGACAGGTGGATTCTTCACCACTAACACCACCTGGGAAGCCCTTAAAATACAGTATGCTCAATCAAATTTGAATTTATAATAAACAGTTTTTTTATTCTAAGAGATAAGGGTTTGAGAATCAGCACCACTAGGCTGATTTCTCTTCCTGATTCTGCATCCACACATCCGAGTTTATTGTTCCATGCCGTTCTCCTTTGACTGCCTATTGTCCTCACTGTTCCCTGATTATGCCCCTTCTCGCCAAACTTGCTGTAGCCCTAAAACTATTCATTATAATTGTTCCTTGGAAGAACTTGAGGTACTGTGCTGAAAACCTTCATGTTTTCCAAGGAAAGTGCTATAAAAATTGCACGTAAACAAGAATTATTGTTTCAGATGAGCTCTTCCAAGGCAAATCATCCATGCTACTAGTTTCTGGCACAACCCTATCGCTAACCATCCATCTTAATCATATTTGAAGCTGAAGCACTTTTCTTACCTCATACTCTTCCTTCCCTCCTCATTTTCTGACATTTCCAATTCTTGCCAATTTTTTTTTTTTTTTTTTTTTGATTAGAGGTTGCATGGGTTACTACCTGGTCTGTGATGATGTCTTTAGTCAGGCTGAGATGTATATTGAATGCTGAAGCTCTACAATGAAGGCTTGGGACTAGTATATTTGCTGCTCTTTTCTTAAAGATATCTCTGTTGAAGCAGCTAATAGACAAATAATGGCTGATTGACACACTTAAGTCAGTTACTGAACCAGGAGCATGATCTGTCCTTAGTGAAATGTAACTTCTTTACAATGGCAGTAGGGGATGGGGAAGAAAGGTTGGGAGTTTTGGAGATCAGAGTGAAGAAAGACTGTAGCTTTGTGTCCTTCCCTTTTGTTCACTGAGAAATAAGAACAATAGCCTACTTATGCATGTGTTAGGTACTTCTGCTAAGCAGTTTAACATGAATTATACCATTTAATCTTAATAGTACAGTGATGAAATAGATACTGTACTCCTAATGCATGGATGTAAAGACTGAGGCTTACTGAGTTTCAAGTACCTTGTTTTGTCACATACCTGTTACGTGTCAAGAGTCAAGATTGAACCTAGACAAGTCAGTTTTTAAGGCTTGCGCTCCTAATCATTGTGTTAAATTTGGGTTTTCCTTCATTGTATTGGATCTTACCTTTTTTTAGAAAAATCTTCTAGTGTATTTTATGCCCTTATCTCTTCATCCACACCTTGGGAGACTGTGCATTTAACAACCCTATCCAGTACAAAAGATCCTAAATTACTTCACTGGAATTAGCAATGCAATATTAATTTTAGACAGAACATTAAGCTATGTGAACTCCAAAACCCCCTTAATTCCTGAAAGTCTGTGATTTGGAGAGGGATCTGGGTCTGAGCCACTGCTGCACCCTTTTCTAACTACATAACCTGAGATAAGAAACATTACCTCTCAGGGCTTCAGTTTCCTTTTCTGTAAAATAAGAATAAAGAGACATATTTCAGAACTGATAAGGCATTAGTGAAACACTGAGAGCAAAGTCTAGTGTTTCCCATCTTTATAACTAGATTATTCACATGGTTAATTTTCTCAGCCATAATTAATGTTTTAAGATGACTCTCATTTCTTAAGATCCCATTAATTAGAAAAAGCATGGTCATTGTGGTTTAGATAAAGTGTGTGTTTTCACAAAGGCAAGGCTTTATCAACTAATGGACATCTATAGAATCTCAGAATAGTAAGTGACCCTAAAGATGATCTAATCCAAATCTTTTATTTTGTATATCTCAACACCGAAACCCAAAGAGATTAAATGGATTTCCCCAAATCACACACTAACTTGGTGGTAATTTCAAAGCCAGTAATTATTTTACCTGATTCTAGGCCCATGTTTTACTGCAGAATACTAATAAACTCAGGATGAAGGATGGGGTTAGAAGGTAAGCTATTTCAATTACATTAAGAGATTTTGATGTCCAGTTTATTTCTATTTCTATGCCAGTAATTGTTTATGCTCTAAACATTATTTATAGTAAAGAACTAGGGGGAAATCAGACTGTAGAATTCACTGAATCCAGATTTAAGATGCAGATCTATTACTTATTAGGTATTTGGCCCTGAAGTTTAAAACTCTGTTTCCTTATCAGTAAAATGGGGGTAATGATTATAATTTTCTAGTGCTTAGAAGGATTAAATGAGATATTACATGTGAAGTGTTTAGTGAAAGTCATCATTTTATAAACAGTAACACCTAGTGCTAGCAATATTAACACAATGGGAATCACTTCAGTTTCCATTACAGCTATACCATCCATGGGTGAATTTTCAGTGTAATAAAAAATGCCTGATTTCTAGTGAAAATCAGTAAATGCCAGGAGCAAATATTTAGCCAAAATGTCCTTTGACTATAGCCTGCTCGCACCACTGACTGATTTAGGAAACTCTCCTGAAACACCCACATGATGCCTAGTAGTGAACCAATCCATACATTTTGAATACATGGGCTTTTACTGAGAAGAGTTGCTTACTGTCACCAGAAAGCCATTTATATTTCCTTGCCTTTGGGTAAGTAAATCTGAGAAAATACATCGTACAGTTAGTTATGGAGAATGGGGACTTCAAGGAAGAGACTGATGTCAGTAACAGCAATACTCCAAATGTTTAAATAAAGCTAAAACTAGATACAATTCCTGTTTGCTAATTCTTCTGTTTAAAAGAGGTCTACTGTGAAACTCCAATGGAGATAGGAAAATACATATATATGCAAGAGTGTCCATTGTTTTTAGGAAAGACTGTGGCTGAATGAGCTGGTTTTGTAGACTGATAAGCACCATTAAGTGAAATGCTTTCTTTTATTTTTCTAACTTTTGCTTGAACAGTAAAGTGCAACAGTACATTTTTGTGCCTTATTAATAATTTCTTGAATCATAGAACTATGGAAGAAATGGACAATAATCCATTTTTATGGAATTCAAGGCAGTTGATATCTGGCATCCTAGAAATGTAGGCTATGCTATTTCAAATTGGAAGAGTTCTTAAAATAATAAATTCTGTAGTTCATCTTATACCAAAGAAAATCCAGTATTTTCTGGGCTAGATTTTATACAAATAACAGTGTCCTGATATGTGTTTACAAATGTTCTCTGTCTGTTTACTTATATTAGCTGTGTTTGTGAAAAGATAGGATTACTATTATAAAATAGTAGTGTGATTACTTTAGTTCAGTGATAATGGGATGTAGAAGGAAGGGGGAAATTGAGTCAGTGCAAATTTTGTAAATTAATTCAGTTTGAAACCTTGGAACCAGTTCCTAGAGTCTAAATTAATTAGACATTATGACAATACATTGTTCAAATATAATGGATATGTAGAAATTGGCTTAGATTTGACTGTTTGTTACTGCTATGCTTGACAGTATTTTCAAGGAATCTCTAAACATATACTAGTAATCTCCTTTTCATTCTTGAATCATTAAAGCTACAAGTTCAGGAAAAATCTAAAGAGATGGATGGACAGACAGAGTAGAGAGATTGAGATAGAGATAGATGTAGAATAGAAGTAGAGATAATGAAAGAGGAAGAAGAAGGAAGAAAAGAAGAAGAGAAGGGGGAAAGAAGAGGATTCAAGAAAGGATGGAGGGAGGGAGGAAGGGAGAGAGAGAGAGAGAAATGAATTAAATGACACTTGTCCAGAGCAGCTATTACTCACTTTAACTTTTATCCTATAATCCCAAAGTTAGAGTCAATAGCCTTTACAGCTGCATCGCAGAAATAGCAAAGGGTTCTAATCAGTTACTCTTGTAGAAGACTGGCCTGTCCTGAGAGATGTCTTAGGCTCTTACAAAGGACCCATATTTCAGTTCATCTTTGAGCGCACATTTCACATTTCTGTTTTTCTGTCCAGAACAATGCTGTCCTTACTTGCCTGTTGTGTCTTAACTGTTTTCTTTGCCATGTAAATATTTCATGATTTGGAATATCACCACTTGCAATCATGTCATCTTTAAGAAATTTGAGCATGCTACAAGTACATATTATCTTCAGTTGTGATGAGTTGATTAATTGCCGGATACTAGTTAGCCAAAGATAGAAGTCATTTTTATGTTATTAATCATTTTTCCCGCAGACTCTATAGTACTTGTCAAAAGGAAAATTATATAAACATTTTATCCATTAATATCATCTTAGTTTTTGAAGAATGTCTCATGATTCTTCAAGGATGACATACTGTAATTTAAGAACAGTTTAGATCTATTAGTGTCTAGCTTTTAAAAAGGAAGTAGATGTAGCATGTGCAACTCAAAGGGAAATTATTTTGACATTAGTTGAGAGATCTATATAAGATTTGAGTGGTTTTGGATCAGAAGATAATCTACTTAGATATGTACCTTGTATTATATAAATAATCCAAGGCAGGAGAGAAGAGTCTGTGTAGATTGGAATCTATGAGCTAGAATAGAGCCATATTTTTAGCCTTATTACCCTTGGGGTTCTGTTTATCCTTGGGCTTCTCTTGTGGCTCAGCTGGTAAAGAATCTGCCTGCAATGCAGAAGACCTGGCTTTGATCCCTGGGCTGGGAAGACCCCCTGGAGAAGGGAAAGGCTACTCACTCCAGTATTCTGGCCTGGAGAATTGCATGGACTATATAGTCCATTGGGGTCGAAAAGAGTTGGATATGATGAAGTGACTTTTGCTTTGATTACCCTTACATCAGTCTTGTGCAGCTTAATATTGCATGATTTAGCTATCTTTTGTGAAGTAGGAAAATGAATTACATTTATTCACCAGCCACTATGGGATGGCCATCATGAGTCACAAACTATGTTAGCCATTGAGGACATAAATATAAATAAGATAAATTCATACTCTTCAGGAGCACAGACAGCAAATGAAGATCGACAGGGTTCTAAGCATTGTAAAGGTAAAGGGCAGCCCTGGGGGCCAGTCCAGACTCCTTCTACCAGCCGAGTAAAGCTGGACAAAGTACTCTGCCTTTCAGAGCCTTTTTTCCTCAGTTACAAATTAGGGATGACAAAGGCAAAGTTAAAAACTAGTATCATCTAAATATAATTAAATAAACAAAACCTTCTCTCAGAAAGATTTCAGTAAGTCCAAATAAGAGTAGAATAACATCTTAGAAGTGGTAAAGCATTTGCCTTATAGGAGTAATTTTAGGAAGGAAATATGGCAGAGTGGATGGGCATGGATTTGGAGTTTAACTGAGCTAAATTCAATTCACATCTCAGCTCTACAACATAATTTTTTTGGAATTGAGTCATCATGAATATTAAATAAAGTCACTCAGTCATCCATCCAACAAAGTTCTTAAGTACCTATCATATGCCAGGCACTACTCTAGAACTAAGGTTGAAAAACTTTCTGTAAAACGGCCGGAGAGTAAGTGTTTTAGGCTTTGTAGGCCATGCAGTGTTGGTTGCAATTACTGAACTCAGTTGTTGTAGAGCAAAAATAGCCAAAAAGAAAACGAATAGGTGAGCTTGTGTTCTGATACCACTTTATTCCACTCCCCCGCCCCCTTCCAATAGAAAGCATGTGGTTGGCTGGATTTGGTTTGTGGGCTGCAGTTGGCCCACTCATGCCTGTTATAAAACTACATAGTGATTTTATTCTAGTGGACAATATAGGCAAAACATAAGAAAACAAAACAAAAAAGCAAGAGAATGCAGATAGCCTTTCTCTAACGTCCTATGGAAATGACTGGTTTATCTTTTACTGCATGATAATGAGGAGGAGCTTGATGACTGCTTATTGAGTTGATATGTGCAGAGGTATTTTCTGCTTGTTCTCTTCTGTAACTAAGTTTTCTTCAGTGCTGAATGCAGAATCAGTATTCAACAAAAGGCAGTGAATTTATAAATTCTCACTTATAAACTGTGTGCCTCAACAAGATTCTGAGACCAAACATACTGCTAAATGGTGATCTGTTACAGGTCATTTATTATTTTACAAAACATCAGGTAGGCAGTGGTGTTTAGCTTCAGGGTGAGTTCTGACTCTGCATCAATTCTGGGAGTCTGGGAACAGAGTAAGGTTGTCAGCCCTAGACCTTTGAGAGGTGTCCTCAATATCTCCTGCACAGGTTTGAAAGGCCTTAGAAAGGCACAGAGGATTGTCTGGGGCCCTTGATCCAACATCTCCTGGAGTCACTATGTAAGGAGGAAATCAAAAGTGGATTAAAATTAATTTTCAAAGTGTATTTTTATAGCATAATCTGCTCTTTTATTTTCTATGAGTTTGAAAAGCGATAGAAGCAAGGGTAGCCATGAGATCTCAAATTGTTTAAACTCACATTTTCAGACTGTGCTGCATCTTCTAAGACCACAAAACTCAGCCCTTTCCTTATCCTCCTCCTCAAAGATACGTGGGGCACATGGACATATAGGAACAGCCTAAACTCTCCACAGACCCCACGTTGACCCTCCCAAATCATACGAACTAAAGGGGACATGGATACCTTGATTAGTCACTAAAATTATAAAATTGTTAACTTACAAGTACTTAGATTTCATTCACTCAAACTATTCATTTATGTGTAGAGAAACAGTCTCCTGGGGGAGACTGATGTGGGGCTTGGACTCCTCACAGCTTGGGGGAAAACCTCTGCAGCTGTGACTATCGTATCATTTGTGGGTCTCATACAGGGGGATTGGCACTTGACTGTAATGAGTCTCTGCCTCTCCTGCTTATACTGTTGTGAGCCAGGGATCGAACCTAGGTCTCCCACACTGCAGGCAAATTCTTTACGATCTGAGCCACCAGGGAAGCCCTTTTTATCTTTAGCTGTGGAAAATCTTTTCTGCTAGTCTTCAAGTTCTCAGTGGTATTTGCTCTATAAATGGCTGTAATTTTGGTGTTTCCATGGGAAGAGGTGAGCTTGGGGTCTTCATACTCCACCTTCTTGGCCACTTCTCTATGGAAATGAATCCCGAAGGCCATGATTTGACTACTTCTCTCTAAATCTATGTGATACTGAGTTGTATTATAGATGCTATCTGAAGGTACTGGAAAACTTATCTGTGACCACCTAACTGAAGCTCTCTGGAAAAGTGTCAAGGACAGTTGCATGTTTTCTTCTATAGAAGAGTTGGCCAAAAATTTCCTTTGGGTTTTTCCATAATGTCTTATAGAAAAGGAAAAAAAAAAAACCAAAGGAACTTTTGGCCAGTTCAGTACTTGTCTCATATTGGTATACTTTCAGAGACTAAAAGGTATGAAAATTTGAGGATGTGAAGGTAAGTATACAATGTCTGAACCTAGGAGGTTCTGCAAAAATGCTTTATAATTAGTAAGTAAAATAATAGAATTGAATAAATTAAGAATAAGCCCAAAGTTCTCAGCAAGGCCTTTACTAAATTTTGACCTCTTTTTGACACTGTCTCTGGTCTCCATCTTCTGGCTCTCCAGGCATACAGGTCAGTTGCTGTATCTACCAGATACCCCAGGGCTCTGTTGTACTTCCCTTTGCCCATGAAGGGTGGTGCTGTTGACTGACTCTCACAGGTAACTCAGGTTCCTGCTCAGTTGTCATCACTCAGAGCAGCCTTCTCTGACCACCCTCAGTTGAACTGTTCTTATGCTCTCTGTGCTTTTTCCTGCTTCACAGTCTTTGTTATCATCGGACATATATTGTGTGCTTATTTGATTACTGTCTGTTTCTACCACTAGAGACTGGGCTTAATGAAAAAGGGAACCTTTTTGACTCACTGACATATTCCCATGCTAGAACAGTGCTGGGGACCTAATGAATATTTGTTGAATGAACATATAAATGATGAAAGGTGAAAAATATAAATTCAAAACATTTCCATTGTACTTGCTGAGGCTTTACTGAGAATGGAAACAGTGACCACTGGGTGGCCACAGCTACCTTCACCATCCGCACAGGCCACGCTCTTTGCTGAGAATAAAAGCCAGAGAACCTTGTATGCTGTCATTCTTCTGAAGGGAGGGCTGCATGCTGTTTGTCTTGGTTCTAATTGTCCAGTGGAAATGAGCCTTTAAAAGACATGGTCAGAAAATTTTTACTAGGCTGTTTTGCAATCCAAACTCATTCACTTGTTGATTTATCAACTAAGTACCTATTGTGTGCCAAGTACTTAAGAGATAGAGATGAATGTGTTAGGGAGCTTCCAAGGAGCTGACCCAGGTCTATTGGAGGAGGCTGGGGAAGAAGTCACAGTCCTTTCTCCTTAGAGCTCTGACACAGGGCTAGGAGATTTTGGAGATGCATTTGGGGTACCGGATACATATAGCTGATAGGGAGCAGAGTGAGACAGCAGACTTCTCAAACCAGATGGCAATAAACTGAACTTTGAAGAAATCTCAGGCTTACCCAGATGGAGGTGGTGTTTCCAGGAAAAGGAAACGGTATGCAAAAAGTTAGGAGCTAGGAGAACTTGACACAACTGAAATTTAAGTAGATTATTTTGCCTGGAGAGTGAGGTACCAGGTGGGATGAGGAAGAGATGAAGCTGGATAAAGAGTGCTTAATGATGCATTAAAAAGTTGAGCTTATTTAAAAAAAAAAACAAATTCCAGAAATGCATGTCTCTAGACCTCTGAGTGAGTTTTCAAGGGAAATATAACTTTAGGTGACAGGAGCCTAAAATTATTTCTATGTGATTCAGGAAACAAAATATACAAAACTTTCAAATGCAGTCATTTATTCATTTTATGTTCATCCTACTAATTTTGGTTTGAACACCTGCTCTGTGCCAGGTACTATGTTAGGTTCTAGCAGTACAGAATTAAAATAAATCCTTGGTGTTAGAAGCACATAATTAAATATTATCCGTGTCAGTCAGTTTATATCCAGGAAGGTAGAAATGCAATGAAGATATAAATTCATGACTGGCTGGCTTTATGGTCAAGTGAGTTGTGAAGTCCCACAAGATCTTGTGCTTAGCTGAGCCCCACACTTACTTTAATGCTCTGCTGTGGCTGTCTTGAAATTTTTAATAATTTTTGAACATCCCACATTTTCATTGTACAGTAGACCCTGCAAATTATGTAACTTATCCATATAGTGGAGATGAAATTGTGAAGTTGATCTAGTGCAGGAGTATGCAAACAACATCCCATGGACCCAATCCAGCCCACATTTTACTTTTGTATAGTCTGTGAGTTATGAATATTTTTTACGTTTTAAGTAGTTGAAAAATCAAAATAACAGTATTTCATAACTTGAAAATTATATGAAATAGAAATGAATTTAAGTATCTATAAAAATATTTTATTGCTACATGTGAAGGACAGGGAAACCTGGCGTGCTGCAGTCCATGGGGTCACAAAGAGTTGGACTTGACTTAAAGCACATATGTGCTTTTGGTTTTTGCCTTGTCTAACAGGGAGGCCTGGTGTACTGTGATTCATGGGGTCGCAAAGAGTCGGACCCTACCGAGCGACTGAACTGAACTGAACTGATGGCTGCTTTTGTGGTATAGTGGCATAACAGTAATTTCAGTAGAAATCTTCTGGCCTATAAAACCTAGAATGTTTACTACCTGAACATTTCTAGAAAATGTGAGCTGAGCCTAAAATAGGCTATTCCACTGTTTTAATATTAGATAACTTATTTTCATTCATTTTCTATTTGCTGTCAGAG
The DNA here is from genome assembly GCA_917880005.1 of Nanger dama. Taxonomy (NCBI): domain Eukaryota; kingdom Metazoa; phylum Chordata; class Mammalia; order Artiodactyla; family Bovidae; genus Nanger; species Nanger dama. The sequence continues at coordinate 26,898,528 of CAKJTW010000018.1, forward strand.
TTGTAACTTTATTTTCCATTTCTTTCTGGTTCTAAATAGAATAAGCTTTGAACTTACTGACTTATCCTTGGATCTGACAGGGATACACACTAGGTACTTCAAAATACTTTTAAAAATTCCAGTGTTGTGGGATTATTGTTACATGCACCTTCTCTTTCCCATTATATTCTATGCCCTCAAGGCAGTGATTATATGGGAGACAGTTCCATGCCAAAAGACATCTTGTACGGTGCTTTGTGCTTAGAATGTGCTTATTTGCTGCAAGAGTTTGTGACAATGAAGAGGGGCCCAGCAGTGACTGTTCAGCATAGTGATGCTGCTGGTGCTGAAATCCTTGAGAAGGAGAAAGTTTATGAGTGGATGAATTCTTCAAGTATGTTTGGAAGCTTTAAGATCAAAGACTGAAGATAAAAAAATCTTAAAGTTCAAGGCAAAACCAAATATGCAAAGTGCATGCAATGTCTTCTCGTGATAACTAGAAGAAGGCGGTGCATCATGGTGTTGGTGCATGGCAAGCAGCAGCGCTTTGTTTACGCACTTGTACATTTCACATCTATGTTTTTCAGTCCTGATTTCTGAACTTACGTATCCACTTGTTACTTGACATCTTCACTGAGTGATGAATAGACTATTCAAACTGAACAAATCCAAACCTGAACTCTGATTTTCCCTTAAATATACTTCTCCCCCAGCCTTCGCATTGTCAATGATACTATCCCAATAGCTACTCAAGGTGAAAACCAGGAGTCATTCTTGATTTTTACCTTTTTCTCGCCATTCTCTTTCCCCTAATTCATGACCAAGTCCTTTCACTCTGCCTTTGATTTTTATTCAGTCTCTCCTCTTCTCTCCATCTGCTTTCTGCTTTTGTGGATCCTGGACCTCCATTGCCTCTCATCTGAACCATTGCTGGGGCTTCTTGTGGGCTCCCTGCTTTCACTTATATCCTCACATATTCTCTACATGATAAGAAGAATATTATGAAGTATTCTGAACATGCAAAAGTATGGAGAATAATATAATGAAAGCCTATGTGTCTAACACAGTTTTAGATATAAATAATGAAAAACAGTGATATCTACTGAATTCCCTGTTCTCTCTTTCTCCTCTGTCCTCAAAGATGACCACTATTTTCAATTTATGGAATGCCATTTCCATGAATGTATTTATATTATGACAACATATGCATTACTAAACAAGATGTAGCCTTTTTCTTGCATGTTGTTAATTATATGAATTATATTACACTGTTTGAATTAAGTCACTTTTTACTCTTTTACAAAAAAGCAGACTTTTTCTGGTTTTCCTTTTTTTTTTTGAAACAGTTTATTTACAATGTTGTGTTAGATTCTGGTGTATACAGCAAACTGATTAAGTTATCTATATCTATCCATCTATTTATGTATTTATTTAGGTATCTATATGTATATGATAAGCAAATATATCAATGACAAAGTATAAAACAAAACAGAAATACATGCATACATATATAATCAATTGATTTTGACAAGTTAATCCAAGGGTTAGAGAGTATAGTATTTCAACAAGTGGTCCTGGAAAAGCTGAATATCTGTATGGAAAAGTATTAAGGAAAATATAAAGCCTCACACCATAGCATAACAACACGTTGAGATGAATCACAATTCTACAGGAAAATGTAAAGATATATAGCTTCATAATTAAAGCATAATAGGATATCTATGCAACCTTAATGGTACCCAACAATTTTTATGACATAATAATCTTAAACATAAAAGAAACAAAATAGTAATAACTCACATTTCATCAAAATGGAATGTTCTTTCTGTAAAAATGATACAACAAAGAAAATAAACAGGCAAGGACAAGCTGGAAGAAATATTTATGGTACATATATTTGACACAGAACTTGTATCCAAAATATATAAAGAATTCTTACAAATAATTAAGAAAAAAAAGAAAGGGGAACAGGTATTTTTTTAAAAAAGAAGATCCACTCAAAACCCTGGTAATATCAAATGTGAACATGAATGTTTAATACTCAGAATTCTCACTCATTGTTGATGGGATTATAAACTGACTTTATCAGTTAAATAGACAATATCTTGTAAACCTAAACATGTATTTATTGTATGAATCAACAATTCTTTTTTTTTTAATATTTGCTCAAAAGAAAAGAAGATATATCTTCACAGAAAACTTGTACAAAAGTCTTTATAGCAATCCTAATCATGAGGACCCACACTGGAAGCAACCTAAATGCCCATTAACAGGTGAATACATAAACAAATGTGGTTCCTTCCATACAATGGAATGCTACTCAGTCCATAAAAGGATCATTGCTGTTACACAAAACAGCCACTTATGAATCTCAGAAAAATATGTTGTATGAAGCAAATCTGACACAAAAGGATATATAACTATGGAATTCATTTATGTGACGTCCTCAAACTGGCAAAAACAAATCTATAGTGATGTAAATCTTAAATTGTTACCTCTGGGAAATAGAAGGAGTTGATTAGAAAGGGAATAAGGAAGTCTGGAAAATCCCATGGATGAAAGAGCCTGGTGGGCTAGTCAATGGGGTTGCAAAGAGTTGGACATGACTGAACAGCTAACACATTCACTTTTAAGGAAGATTTCCAGGAAGATGGAAACATTCTATGTCTTGCTTTGCACTGGATTGATATGGATTTAAGCAGTTGTTCAGAACTCATCAAACTGAATACTTAAATTCTGTATGTTTTGCTATGCTTTATTATGTATACATTATATTTCAATAAGACAATTTAAAACAATTGGATGGAGCCAACCAGGCCTTTCAGGAAGCTGTTGCAATAATTCAGGCCAAAGCTAACGAGTTCCTGGACTAAGCCAGAGGGATGCTAAGAGAGAGAAGATGGAAACAAGAATTCATCCTTGTCTGGGACTTCTCAGACCACAATCTCTCTGGGTCATTTGGGGACCACTGATGGAAGAGTGTTCCCTTGTGTTTGAATCTGCTAAATCTATTCTGGTTCCTTTTTGGACATTTAGATGATTGTATACAGTGAGGCTTTGCTGAATCCTTTTCAGGGTCCTACTATGGCTTGCACAGAATCACCAACTTATACTTCAGTCTTTACTTGCATGTCTCTAAACTAAGAGGCCATCAAATGCCAGCCTGCCCCACCAAGATACCATGTCCCCAGGGGTAAATGCAGATGATTGTGTGACAGGAGGCAGTTTAACTGGTCACCCAAGACGAGGAAAAAAGAGGACTACTTAATTTGCTTGTCACCTGTGAAGTGATTGAACCAAAAGCCATTAGAAAAAAAGAAAAAGAAATATGGTAATGTGCTGAGGAAAGTGATAAGAGTGCAAGGGTTGGATGCGAGTGTTTCTTCTAAGAAACAGTGCTTTGCATATGACCTGGCTCATAGCAAGCATATAGTAAATGCTAATGAAAAAAAAATGACTTGAATTTATTCATTCTTTTAATAAAATCTGTCAAGGACTTATGATGTTCCCAGCCCTAGGTTAGACTTTGAGAGTGGTAAGATAAAAGAAGGAACAGCGGCTGTGCTTTGCTGGAGCAGCCATGAAGAGATACTCCATGTCCAAGGTAAGAGAAACCCAAGTAAGATGGTAGGCTTTGCTAGAGGGCATCAGAAGGCAGAGAGACTGAAACCACAATCACAGAAAACTAGCCAATCTGATCACATGGACCACAACCTTGTCTAACTCAATGAAACTAAGCTATGCCATGTGGGGCCACCCAAGACGGACAGGTCATGGTGGAGAAGTCTAACAGAATGTGGTCCACTGGAGAAGGGAATGGCAAACCACTTCAATATTCTTGCCTTGAGAACTCCATGAACAAAACTGAGGGCAGGAGGAGAAGGGGATGACAGAGGATGAGATGGTTGGATGGCATCACTGACTTGATGGACATGAGTTTGGGTAAACTCTGGGAGTTGGTGATGGACAAGGAGGCCTGGCATGCTGTGGTTCATGGGGTCACAGAGTCAGAGAGGACTGAGTGACTGAACTGAACTGAAGATAAAAGATATGATAGAACATTTTTATTACTCTTAAGTAGCTCACAGATTAGGCAGAGAAACATATTTAAGCAAATAATTGTAGTAATACACTATTGATCAAGGTGGATCAATGTGTAAAACCCGTGGGAGCACAGAGCAAAATATCTATGGGATCAGGGAAAGTTTTTCCATATGTAGTAGTGATGACATTCGTTTGTACTTGAAAATGGGCACATTATTCCATGGTGGTTGATATCACTGGTTCTTGTACCAATCTGCTTGAGTACAATTCTTGATATAGCACTTGGTTAAACCATTTACTGCCTCGGGGCTTCAATTTTTTTCATTTGCAAAATGAGAGTAATAAATGAACCTACTACCTCATAAGATTGCTGTGAAATATGGCGATGTGTTAGAACAATGTCTTGCACTCAGTAAATGCTAGCTTTATTATTATTGTTGTTGCAGTTATTTCTGTGGTCCTCAGGTCATCTCTGTAACCCTAGGATGAAAAGTGAAAGTGAAGTTGCTCAGTCATATTTGACTCTTTGCAACCCTAGGGGCTGGGTGCTGCCAGGATTCTCCTTTGTCCACGGAATTTTCCAGGCAAGAATAGTTTGCCGGGCTCCTCCATCCATGGGATTTTCCAGGCAAGGATACTGGAGTGAGTTGCCATTTTCTTCCCCAGGTGATCTTCCCAACCCAGGAATTGAACTCTGGTCTCCCGAACTGCAGGCAGATGCTTTACTCTCTGAGCCAACAAGGAATCCCTAGGATGGACCTTTTCAAAGATACTAGAGTACAAACTTGCTGCTCCAGTTCTTCAACTCTTTCTTTGCTTGTGGCTTAAAGATTTGTGATCAGGGTATAGGACCATCAAAAGAGGTAGAGACCTCTTTTAGGGTTGTCTGGGAGAGCATCCATTTTAAAGATCTGAAAAGTTAGCAAATAAACAACAAAGATATCCTAGAATTTGTTGCTAAAAGTACCAGAGAGACTTTCTAATTCCTAGGAGCTGGAGAGAGGAAAAAAAATATTTATTCTCTTCTACCTAATAGCAGCAGAACTGTCATGCTACAATTCAGCTTTCTCAACTAGATGAGAAAAACAGACTCAGAACCTTCCAATGTCTTGAATGTTTCATGAAAGATGTGAATCTGATGGAGTCCCCTGGTCCCAGTTTGTAGCCTCATTATGCTTTCTCCTGGAATTTTCCGAATTCCTCGTGCGCTCACAGAGATTGGTGAATATAGCCCTGGTTCATCACGGCCAGCTCCACCATATGTTCCCTTCTGGGGATTTTCACCAACTCCTGAATAAATGGTCCAACTCTTCAGCTGTAATTTCACAACCTCTCATGTCATCCCCCTCGCCCCACCATCCTCAAGTTTTGAAGTTGCATTTTCTACTCTTCAATCAATTCCCAAATTTTGAGTTACCATGCATGTATATTTTTGCTTTAAATCCCCCACTTTTTCAAGTGTGGGGGATTTCAGTCCAGGGATGAAACGACCTGACTTAACTAACCTATCTTGCCTGGAAAGAGGACTCTTGGTAGCAATCTCCCTCTGGGCTCTCCTAGTATTTCTGATTTCTCCTTGATTTAGAGTCTGATGCTGTGCATGCGGACCCGTTGTTCTCAGAGAGAAATGTGATATTCTCAAGCAGCCCCAAACACCTTCCCTGGCTGCCTCTCCATTTCTCTTTCCCTGTTCTCACCCCACAGCCTCCGAGGACTAGCTCCACACATTTCCCCTACACGTCTTGGCCTATCGCTTGCTCTACTCCTCCACCCTGGCCTCCCGCTGTCCCCCCTCCTGGTGACCTCAGGCTGTAAAATGCTACAGTATCTCTGGCTTGGGTTGCTTATCTGGCCCCAAATTCTTGTCTTCTCCCTGTAAGACACTGAGGAAGAAAGAATGTTCATTTATAATGTTTTCCTTCTCTATCTTTTCCTCCAGCCTCCTTTAGATGACATTTTGGCTCAAGGCTGCCATAAACTTGAAATGTCCTTTTCTCACTTGTCCTAGGAAATGTGGCATTTCCCCAGAAGAAGTTGGGATCTGATCCTTAGGTTGCTGTATATGATGAGAAATGTTTAAACAAAGTTGGTGATGGGCTGTATATCAAAACAGAGAGAAGTGGGAGGCACTGACTGCTTTGAAGACACTATCCTCCTTCCAAAATGGAATTTCTGGCACGATCTTCAAGTTCTTGAGTTCCCTTTTCTCTTTTATTCCAAGGACTGTAGGAAAGAGTGATTTCAAATGATTTAGGCTTCTTACTACCACTTTATTGTCCTGCCATGCTTTGTAACATAACATAAGTGAAACCTGAATATTACCCAAGGCTTGAGAATTGGAATAGTGTGTGTAGTGATTATTCTAATTCTTGTAAACTAGAAATGAAATCATGTTAATAACAGTATCTTCCACTGAGTGTGCTTTTATGTCTTTTCAGAGCACTTTCACACATATTTTAATTCAAATTTAAAAACTGGTTTACCTACTTAATGTCCACTCACTAGCCTCTGATTGAGTGGCTACAATGTGGTCAAAGGAAGATCCACCTCCACCTATGAAAGTAAAAATTTAAAACCAACAGACCTGAAAGAATTGTATATATAATTTTTTTTCCTGGAATACAGAGATACTAGTACCTGCAGGAAAAATGCTATAGGATTTAGAGATTAAATAATATAGATTGCTCTGTGTCTATTTGGCATGCAATGTATGGTAGCAATAATCAATAATTTATTGATATAAGAAGACTTTCACATGTTTTCTATTTGGTTCTCACAACCACACCTTGAAGTTGACTGTGATGCTGTGATGGGAGGTAGGATTCAAAGAGTCATAGGCAGTGGCTTATCCAATCTGTGTATCCAGGAGGTATGAAAGTTGGGGCTCACATCCAGGACACCTAATTTTGCTCTTCCCATCATACCATACTCACTCTACAGAGTTTACTTTTCTTTGTTTATTTAGCTTACAGATATTTATTGACCAGCAACTGTGTGCCAAGTACTGAACTAAATACTGAAGATACAGACCTACATAGACCTCAGACCTTCCCTCCGTGTTTTCCTCAGAATGCTTCAAACTCACTTCTGATGAGTTTGTGGAAGTAGGCATGTCTGCAATAGTTTGAAACCTGGATTTTTGCAAGATATGTAACTTATGTTTCTTCTTTTATAATAACATAAGCCAAGTACTTTATAAGGCACTAAAAATATTTTATGAACAGTTTATGAAACCAAATATAAATGTGATCATTCATTTTACAATAGAGTTCACATGTAGGTTGCGAGGAATTAAGAAACTGCTGACAGATAGTCTGAATGTTGGGAAGTGGATACATGCAAAATACAGCCAAATACACATATATGGATAGATGTATATGAATGTACATCTGTATGTAGATATGTTTCAAAACTGACATGGTTTAGGAATCAATTTTGTCTGAATATTTTGCTTTCTTTGTGGATAAATAAATTTTGTTTATTCATATAAATGGTAGCTCCCAAACAGAATTCTATTCAACAAAGTCTAGGCTTATTGTTATGATAGGAGACTAGTCATTTTGATTTGGAGAAGTGCTGTGTCTACTGTCATCACTTGTCACAAAGACCTTGGTGTAGAATGTTCCCCTGGAGGGAGTCTCATAGGAAAAGGTTTTTTTTTTTTTTTCCTTTTCTTTTTTTCCTATTTTTAGTAATGGAGTCTCCTAGATGTTTGAACAGCTGTATTAGCAGAGTTGTTTGGACAATTTTGCACAATAATATTTTGTGATATAACTTTGGTATGTGAAATGACCATTGTTTCTCAGTTATTTTTACTAAGAAATAGAACATGAATTCAAGGGGGCTCACAATTCAACTGAGAAAATGAAATGTATTCTCCTGAAACGTTTTGGTAAAACATAAATGGCTTTTGCTTCATCCCAGGCATTCATTTGAAGCAAGGCATTCTGCAGCAGAAAAAACCCATAAGGGCTTCTTTAAATAGGATACACTTTGATTGTGATCCAAGGAAGAACTGATAGTGAGAGATTAAAACATTTCCAGGGTAATTTACAGCTTCCTGCATTTTTTAAGGTTACTTTATTTTGTGCCTAATGGTCAGGGGTAATTTATATATGCCATGGCAGAAAGAAGCATAGCCAGAGGTTTTCTCTGGAGCTCAGAGTCTTGGTTGATTTAAGAGAGGAGATGCTGTCTCATGCTGTACCAAATGGAGCTAAGACATGTAGACATTAGACAGCAGCCAAGTCTTTCCATTTATGTTGACAAATTTTGAAGGCAGTATATTTCTGAGCCCTTGATGAAGATAATAACAAATATTACTATTATTATTCTATTATTGTTCTTGCAACAATAGCAATAGAAAAAGAAGAGGAGGAGGAAGTAGAATTGCTACTGTACCAGAAATGCTAAGATTAGCATCAACAATTAATAACACTAAGACGGCTGTAATTCCAGTTTGTACGTTAACTAGGTTGAACTCAGCACATGTTTTTTTGAGAGTGTGCCATGTGCCAACTACTGTGCTAAACAGTGAAAAGTTTAGCAAGATAACTCAGATTCAGCACTACATGGTCTAGTTGGAAATTCTCCTATGGAAATTATTCCCACCAAAACCAAAACAAAGTGATATCAAATGTGTCATAGAGGCTCAAAGAAAAATACTGCATGGAAACAAAACATGGATATTATATTAGATTTACAGACTGGGAAAGCCAAGTGGAATAAGACTTTATGGGAAGTGTGAATTTCAATAAATAGACACAGAAAAGGGAAAAGTTATTCTAGCAAAATATACCATGAACAAAGGTGTGGGGTTGGGAGTATATAGAGACTGCAACATGAGGAGTGATCTGAGTAGCTGGAAGGAAGGCTACTTTGTGGGAGTGTGACAGGGAAGGCTGGGACATCATTAATAGAATGTTTACTCTCAGAGAGCTAGGATTGCTCTAGTGCCAACTTCTGTGCACATCCTAAGTTGCTTCAGTTGTGTCCAATGCTATGCAAACTGTGGACCATAGCCTACCAGGCTTCTGTGTCCATGGGATTCTCCAGGCAAGAATATTGGAGTAGGTTGCTATCTCCTTCTCCAGGGGATCTCCTGGACCCAGGGATCAAACCTGGGTCTCTTACAATCCTGCATTGGCAGGTGGGCTCTTACCACTAGCGCCACCCAGGAGGCTCAGTGGAAATTTAGGATATGCCATATAGAAAATTCTGAAAGAGATGGGAATACCAGACCAACTGACCTGCCTCTTGAGAAACCTATATGCAGGTCAGGAAGCAACAGTTAGAACTGGACATGGAACAACAGACTGGTTCCAACTAGGAAAAGGAGTATGTTAAGGCTGTATATTATCATCCTGCTTATTTAACTTCTATGCAGAGTACATCATGAGAAACACTGGACTGGAAGAAACACAAGCTGGAATCAAGATTGCCGGGAGAAATATCAATCACCTCAGATATGCAGATGACACCATCCTTATGGCAGAAAGTGAAGAGGAACTATAAAGCCTCTTGATGAAAGTGAAAGTGAAGAGTGAAAAAGTTGGCTTAAAGCTCAGCATTCAGAAAATGAAGATCATGGCGTCTGGTCCCATCAGTTCATGGCAAATAGATGGGGAAACAGTGGAAACAGTGTCAGACTTTATTTTTTTGTGCTCCAAAATCACTGCAGATGGTGATTGCAGCCATGAAATTAAAAGAGGCATACTCCTTGGAAGGCAAGTTATGACCAACCTAGACAGCATATTCAAAAGCAGAGACATTACTTTGCCAACAAAGGTCCATCTAGTCAAGGCTATGGTTTTTCCAGTAGTCATGTATGAATGTGAATGTTGGACTGTGAAGAAGGCTGAGTGCCAAAGAATTGATGCTTTTGAACTGTGGTGTTGGAGAAGACTCTTGAGAGTCCTTTAGACTGCAAGGAGATCCAGCCAGTCCATTCTAAAGGAGATCAGCCCTAGGATTTCTTTGGAAGGAATGATGCTAAAGCTGAAACTCCAGTACTTTGGGCACCTCATGCAGAGTTGACTCAATGGAGAAGACTCTGCTGCTAGGAGGGATTGAAGGCAGCAGAAGAAGGAAATGACAGAGGATGAGATGGCTGGATGCCATCACTGACTCAATGGACGTGAGTCTGAGTAAACTCCGGGAGATGGTGATGAACAGGGAGGCCTGGTGTGCTGCAGTCCATGGGGTCGCAAAGAGTCAGACACGGCTGAGCGACTGGACTGAACTGAACTGAAAGGCTGATATGGGTGAACGCTGGTTTGGTCCCTACCTCCTGTTCTGTTCCATTTCTCCAAGCTACCATCGCATGGCCCATTTTGCTATGAACTTAGATTCTAGGGAACCTACAAAGGTAATTAGTGAAAAAGAAGACTTCTCTACCAGTGAAAAGTAAGATCATATGCCAGTCTGGAGAGGGTGGCTAGCTTTTCTTCATTTCTGTTCCATCTTTGGTTTGTATTTGTCCTCTCCCTGCCTATATCCTCCAGATACTTTTCATTTAACACCTAGAAGTAATAGCTCCTTTGTATGAAGGAAAGTGAAATCATGGCTATTAGAAATTGTATATGGTCCTGAGAGGTGCTGGAGAAAGAAGTTGTAGATAGAGACCCTGACTGTGTTCTCTCGCTTGGCTGCAGAGAACCCTGGAGGACACTGCATTATAACTGTAAATAAGTCACTGTGCTCTGATGCCTACTAACATAATTGGACTGAAAGTCATTAACCTGGTATTTCATCCTGGTTTCACTAAGATCTAACCATGTGAAGTTGGGACAGGTACTTAAACTATTTAAACTCTAGGTTTATCGTTTATGAAATTATACAGTTATATTTGATCTTCAAGTTTCGTTGTATCTCTAATTTTTCTCATTGTTCTACAAAGAACTTTTGGCTATAGATTTTAAACCATGAAGAATGGGGGGGTGAAATTTCATATTTTATCTTGATTTTTGGATTTAAAATATGGATATTATTCAAGCTTGATATGAAATGGCAGACATATCTCACCATTTCTTTCTTGTATGTGTACTTTTAATGTAAGTCTTCAATTCTGCCAAGGAGAAAAAATGTCAAATATTTTTGTAAACAAACAGTTGATAGGAATGTTAGGTTTATTTAATTTTTGAAAATCTGTGTAGAGGAAGTAGTATCCTGTAGTTATTAAATCAAACAGCTATATTAGGAATTCCATACAAATCAAGTATTTACAGTAAATTTTTCTGTGGAATGTTGGCTGGTTTCTGTACAGTTGTGAGGTAATTTTGCTTCATCTTGAAAGCAGAAGAGTGTAAAACAAAGAGTACACATGAATATTTTACCCTAAATCCTACATACCTCTTATTTTAGGGAAGAAAAAGTAAAAACTTTGGAATCTAGCAGTATAATACAGCATAATGTTGTATAAAAAGGAATGCCCACATGTTTAATGCCCCACAAATGGAACGTCAGTAAACCACAGTAGCTCTTAAATGGCGCATTGCAAGAATAAAAACATGATCCAATCCTGAAAGCATGCCTGCTGGGTGGCTAGGCCTTACTTTTCTCAGGAGTAAACGAGATCTTGTACAACCTTTTATAGAATGAGGTCTAGATTATTTCATTATGCTTATGAAAATACGGGGAAGGAGCTAAATGTTTCAGCAAATTTTTAAGCTAATTGAATCAATAAGGCAGAAGCCAAGGAAGGGAGAACTTCTAATTCCAGGCCTTTGCTTTGGGTGGTGATATAAGAGGCTAATACATAAAATGTGAATTATAAATGTCTGTTTGCTTGTCTTCTTAATTAAACTGAGTTCTTTGAAAAAGGGACTTTGACATATATATTTATGTGTCGTGACCAATACATGCATGGGATGGGACACAGTGGGCCATTAATAATTATAAAATTGAATAGAAGGGGAAAAAGCCCTCTTTAGGGCAAAAGAAATAACAATAGCAATAAATAAGTAAAAGAATAAACCAAAATGCTCAGGATTAAATGAAAGGAAATCTTAGTCTTGTGAAATGGCGCATTCTTCAGTTTGTTTGTTTGTTAACTGTTATAATATTCTGTTTAAAATGCATTCAAATTATTAAATTCTGGTTATTGTACTGGGATGAAATTTTGGGAAACAGAGTTTTTTTTTTTTTCCATTTCAGTGAACAAAGAAATAGATCCTGGAAATTAAATACAGATTATCACAAACCTTGTTCTTCCGAGAGCAGTGTACTAGATGATATTGTCTCCTGGGACCTTTAGTTGTTGGAAATTGCCTCATTACAAAAATACAACATTTTACTGCCCTTTTACCCACTGCTATTAAGTTGACATTTTCATACTAGCTTCCTGATCATCCATCCTGGGGACATGCAGCCTGGTGTAGTATAGGGTGAGAATGCTAAAGCCCTGGAAACTATTACGTTTGGCATTCTGGAATGGTGGGTGGGTTCATATATCAGAGTATATTTTCTTGTGTGTGTGTGTGTGTGTGTGTGTGTGTGTGTGTGTGTGTGTTCATGCGTGTGTTTTTGCCCATTTGACTAAGTTTGAAACTACCCAAAGGGGAAGAAAACTAAAGAAAAGGAGTTGTATTATTCTTTTTATCATATCGCTTTATAACCTCAAAGCAAAGACACAGATGCTGAAGAAATATTTAGAGATCAATTTTCTGTCTCTGCTTTTAAGTATGCAGCTGGTTTACAACAGTGCCTTTAAAAAGTCTGTGCGGTTTAAACACAGATCTTTACATTTTAAATTGAGACCATAATCTCAGTTTTGGAGTGGGGAATTCCTAAGATAACTTTGTTTTGTAAAAATGAGCTCGCTCAAATGGTAGACAATCCCAAGTGCTTTAATTGTCATCTAAAAACATAAAGAATAAAGTGTGCCATTTCCTTTTTATCTTTTCCCTTTAGCTTTTAGAAAAAATAATTCCCTTATCAATGCTGCAGACATAGTGCTAGCTTCTATCTTAAGAGGGGCTGCTATCAGTTTTAGTATATTCACTGAAGTTAAACTATCTATATTGAGTAAGAAAAGGGAAATTTCTTGGCATCAAACCCAAACAGAATCTTAGAAAAATTTATAATAAATCTACTTGATTATTGCATTATGTAAATGCTCTTAATCCTACAAATTGCTGTCAATGTGGTATCCTTTTTATAGTTTGATACCACAAATTCAGACCGTGACACAGACTTTAGTAAAAAATGGGACTCATTCATTTAAATGTGTTTGGTTGTTTTTTGTTGTTCCCAGCAATGCTAGAGATTAAAGCTAATGAAATTTCTCTAATTTTTGTATTCTTTAGGTATATTTTAAATGTGTTTATCTTTAGTGGAGATTATATGGAAACACATCATATTAAATATTTATTTGTGAGACTAGTCAGAAAACTTTTAAATTATTATTATTTAAATATGGAGAAATTTACTATCCAGATTTTAAAACTGGATATGCCCCTGATTCAGAACAAAAAATAATAAAGTAATTCTGGATCAACCAGTATACTTTTAAAATTTCATTCAACAATAGTTCAGTTCAGTTCAGTTGCTCAGTCGTGTCCGACTCTTTGCAACCCCATGAATCACAGCATGCCAGGTCTCCCTGTTCATCACCATCTCTCGGAGTTCACTCAGACTCATGTCCATCCAGTCCGTGATGCCCACCAGCCATCTCAACCTCAGTTGTCCCCTTCTCCTCCTGCCTCCAATCCCTCCCAGCAGCAGAGTCTTTTCCAATGAATCAACTCTTCACATGAGGTGGCAAAAGTACTGGAGTTTCAGCTTTAGCATCATTCCTTCCAAAGAAATCCCAAGGCTGATCTTCAGAATGGACTGGTTGGATCTCCTTGCAGTCCAAGGACTCTCAAGAGTCTTCTCCAATGCCACAGTTCAAAAGCACCAATTCTTTGGCGCTCAGCCTTCTTCACAGTCCAACTCTCACATCCATACATGACCACAGGAAAAACCATAGCCTTGACTAGACTGACCTTAGTCAGCAAAGTAATGTCTCTGCTTTTGAATATACTATCTAGGTTGGTCATAACTTTTCTTCCAAGGAGTAAGCATCTTCTAATTTCATGGCTGCAGTCACCATCTACAGTGATTTTGGAGCCCAAAAATAAGGTCTGACACTGTTTCCACTGTTTCCCCATCTATTTCCCATAAAGTGATGGGACTGGATGCCATGATCTTCGTTTTCTGAATGTTGAGCTTTAAGCCAACTTTTTCACTCTCTTCTTTCACTTTCATCAAGAGGCTTTTAGTTCCTCTTCACTTTCTGCCATAAGGATGGTGTCATCTGCATATCTGAGGTGATTGATATTTCTCCCGGCAATCTTGATTCCAGCTTGTGTTTCTTCCAGTCCAGCGTTTCTCATGATGTACTCTGCATAGAAGTTAAATAAGCAGGGTGACAATATACAGCCTTGATGTACTCCTTTTCCTATTTGGGACCAGTCTGTTGTTCCATGTCCAGTTCTAACTGTTGCTTCCTGACCTGCATACAGATTTATCAAGAGGCAAGTTAGGTGGTCTGGTATTCCCATCTCTTTCAGAATTTTCCACAGTTTATTGTGATCCACACAGACAAAGGCTTTGGCATAGTCAATAAAGCAGAAATAGATGCTTTTCTGGAACTCTCTTGCTCTTTCCATGATCCAGCAGATGTTGGCAATTTGATCTCTGCTTCCTCTGCCTTTTCTAAAACCAGCTTGAACATCAGGGAGTTCATGGTTCACGTATTGCTGAAGCCTGGCTTGGAGAATTTTGAGCATTACTTTACTAGCATGTGAGATGAGTGCAGTTGTGTGGTAGTTTGAGCATTCTTTGGCATTGCCTTTCTTTGGGATTGGAATGAAAACTGCCCTTTTCCAGTCCTGTGGCCACTGCTGAGTTTTCCACATTTGCTGGCATATTGAGCACAGCACTTTCACAGTGTCATCTCTCAGGCTTTGAAAGAGCTCAACTGGAATTCCATCACCTCCACTAGCTTTGTTCGTAGTGATGCTTTCTAAGGCCCACTTGACTTCACATTCCAAGATGTCTGGCTCTAGATTAGTGATCACATCATCATGATTATCTGAGTCATGAAGATCTTTTTATACAGTTCTTCCGTGTATTCTTGCCACCTCTTCTTAATATTTTCTGCCTCTGTTAGGTCCATACCATTTCTGTCCTTTATCAAGCCCATCTTTGCATGAAATGTTCCCTTGGTATCTCTAATTTTCTTGAAGAAATCTCTAGTATTTCCCATTCTGTTCTTTTCCTCTATTTCTTTGCATTGATCGCTGAAGAAGGTTTTCTTATCTCTTCTTGCTATTCTTTGGAACTCTGCATTCAGATGCCTATAGCTTTCCTTTTCTCCTTTGCTTTTTGCCCCTCTTCTTTTCACAGCTATTTGTAAGGCCTCCCCAGACAGTCATTTTGCTTTTTTGCACTTCTTTTCCATGTAGATGGTCTTGATCCCTGTCGCCCGTACAATGTCACGAACCTCATTCCATAGTTCATCAGGAACTCTATCTATCAGATCTAGTCCCTTAAATCTATTTCTCACTTCCACTGTATAATCATAAGGGATTTGATTTAGGTCATACCTGCATGGCCTAGCAGTTTTCCTTACTTTCTTCAGTTTGAGTCTGAATTTGGTAATAAGGAGTTCATGATCTGAGCCACAGTCAGCACCTGGTCTTGTTTTTGTTGACAGTACAGAGCTTCTCCACCTTTGGCTGCATAGAATATAATCAATCTGATTTCAGTGTTGACTATCTGCTGATGTCCATGTGTAGAGTGTTCTCTTGTGTTGTTGGAAGAGGGTGTTTGCTATGACCAGTACATTTTCTTGGCAAAACTCTTATTAGTCTTTGCCCTGCTTCATTCCACATTCCAAGGCCAAATTTGCCTGTTACTCCAGGTGTTTCTTGACTTCCTACTTTAGCATTCCAGTTGCCTATAATGAAAAGGACATCTTTTGGGGGGGTGTTAGTTCTAAAAGGTCTTGTAGGTCTTCATAAAACCATTCAACTTCAGCTTCTTCAGCGTTACTGGTTGGGACATAGACTTGGATAACTGTGATATTGAGTGGTTTGCCTTGGAAACAAACAGAGATCATTGTGTCATTTTGAGATTGCATCCAAGTACTGCATTTCAGACTCTTTTGTTGACCATGATGGCTACTCCATTTCTTCTGAGGGATTCCTGCCTGCAGTAGTAGATATAATGGTCATCTAAATTCAGTTCACCCATTCCAGTCCATTTTAGTTCTCTGATTCCTAGAATGTTGACGTTCACAGCTTGCCATCTCTTGTTTGACCACTTCCAATTTGCCTTGATTCATGGACCTGACATTCCAGGTTCCTATGCAATAGTGCTCTTTACAGCATCGGATCTTGCTTCTATCACCAGTCACATGCACAACTGGGTATTGGTTTAGCTTTGGCTCCATCCCTTCATTCTTTTTGGAGTTATTTCTCCACTGATCTCTAGTAGCATATTCGGCACCTCATGACCTGGGGAGTTCCTCTTTTGGTATCCTATCATTTTGCCTTTTCATACTGTTCATGGGGTTCTCAAGGCAAGAATACTGAAGTGGCTTGCCAATTCCCTTCTCCAGTGGACCACGTTCTGTCAGCCCTCTCCACCATAACCTGCCTGTCTTGGGTTGCCCCGCAGGCATGGCTTGGTTTTACTGAGTTAGACAAGGCTGTGGTCCTAGTGTGATTAGACTGACTAGTTTTCTGTGAGTATGGTTTCAGTGTGTCTGCCCTCTGATGCCGTCTTGCAACACCTACCATCTTACTTGGCTTTCTTTTACCTTGGGTGTGGGGTGTCTCTTTACGGCTACTCCAGCAAAGCACAGCCGCTGCTCCTTACCTTGGACGCGGGGTATCTCTCTACCACCACCGTTCCTGACCTTCAATGTGAGATAGCTCCTCTAGGCCCTCCTGCGCCTGCGCAGCCACCGCTCCTCAGGTTGCCCGCTGGCCTTGGCCTCGAGTATTACGAGGAATGGACTGGGCTCTGGAGTACTGTCTCTGCCTTCAACTAAGGCATAATATGTTCCCCCTCAAACCATCCCTCCCATCCTCAAACTAAGGTATTGGCATGTCATTCTTCTGGGCCCCCATAACATCAAGCTTATATTCCCATTCCTAGATTGAATCTATTGCTTTGAATAAACACACTCTCAACAAAATTCTGAGATTTTCAAGGGTAAGAGCAATGCTTTGTAAAATCTGATATCTCAAGTGAAAATACATAGTTTCTAGTACAAACTATTTTCAATTAATTCCCAACTTTGGGCCATAGTGGGGCTTCCAAGGTGGTGCAGTGGTAAATAATGTGCCTGCCAATGTAGGAGACATAGGAGATGTGGGTTTGATCCATGGGTAGGGAAGATCCCCTGGCATAGGAAAGGGAAACCCACTCAGGTATTCTAGTCTGGAAAATTCCATGGATAGATGAGCCTGATGGGTCACAAAAGAGTCAGACATGACTTAGTGACTGAGTATGAGCATGCATTGAGCCATTATATAACATTTTGCCATATAAAACACAGCAATGAATATTTTTTATTAAAAACTTTGCTTTAGCAAATTCCATTAGTATCATCATCATATATTTATATAAATTAAATCATAAAATACACTTGTATTTAGGTACATTTCTAAATATTTTACATGGGTTATTTTGATTAATCCTTATAATAACCCTGTGAACTGCTTACTCTCCCCATTTTACAAATGAGCAAACTGATGTTTAAAGAGATTAGCAGCTTGTCCAGGTCACACAGCTATATTTTTGCTTATTTCTTAGCAAATGAATTAATTAGTCAGAGTTAACAATGTTCTTGAAATTCTTGAAATACTGAATATGCTATAGGAAAGCAAATACATTATTTTGCCATAGTTGTCAAAGTGTTGCCTCCCTGGATTCCTCAGCACTTAGCGTATGTGCCTTACTGTTTCTCACAAGGAGAGGTGTTCTGAGCAGAAAGAACTGCTCAGAAAGAACTATATGGCTCAGAAAGCACCACAGCAACTCAGCATTGTAGGCTATCCAGGTCTCCCAGTTGTTTTACCACATCTCCTTGATAGGAAAATTATCACAGAAGGTGGGTCAATCTGAATGAGTCACACCAAGTGCGTTAATGGGCCAAGAACTCATTACTCTGTGGCATTAAGGCTAGGTTTGCTCCATGCATTGATTCTCCCTGGTTTATTGGTGACGTTTCTAATAAGCTGGTGGAGTGGGCGGGGAGAAGAATGGGAGGAGGAGTGCTCCATGCCAGGCTTATACAACTTGAAGCACAGAGAGCAGCAGAAAGCAAGGAAAGAACTGCTGGTCCAAGGAAGCTAGTTGAGCAATGAAGACTTTCCAGAATTAATCATCATATGCCCTATGTCTGGCTCTATCTGAGAAGCATGGGCCTGAGATTTCTATTATCTTGGTATCTCTTTACCTTCTTCCTAATCTTCCAATAAATGTAGCATGCATAAAATAGAATAAAGATGCACTGAAGAGTGTTAATGGTGGAGGAAGAGTGTCCTTGGCATGGCATAATGGAACAAGAGAATTGTTTCACTTGTACTCCAGCCCCACTGGCAGCCTTAAGGCTACATGAAAAATTCCAGCATCAATACCAGTTCTTTCTGAACTATTGAGCAGAAATCCTTTGATTTAAAACCCATCAGCATCAAGCCTTAAATTGCCATTTCCTCAGCAAGTGTGAATTTTGGGGAGTAGTTCTTAAAGTCCCCAAGATATATAATCTCCAGAAAGATGCCAAAAACTGTGACATTAGGAAGGGCTCTGGGCTAAGAAAAACATCTTTCCCAAAAGTCTTTGAGTTTTCTCTCTCCACAAACACATGAATTTAATGATCCCATGTGTGAGTTTCAGAGCCAGTCTAAAATGTTGTCTGACAAGCTATCTTCGATTTATTTTCTCTAGTGTCCAATATGCTTGGAAAATAGTATTTTGTTGTTGGTTAATTTGTAATTTCAGTCCTACTGATGAATGTCTAAGGTTGCCAAATACCTACTGTTTTCTTCTCTCATGAACATATTTGAAATGTTGTCTGTGGATCCAACTTACAAGGTCCACAGTCTTCCAAGGTCAAAGTATGACACTGAAGCTGCCTTATTTCCATTGAGGATTCATTTAACTCTGGCTGTTTTTTTTCTATTAACTTCAGAAATCTTATGACTTCAATAAAGCCCTTTCTAGGCTCCAAAATCTATATCTATCTGCAACAATATGTTATTTCTTTGAATATGTATAAATGTTTTAATGAGCTAAAAAATTTAATGAACACATTAGAGAGACTAAAAATAATAATAATGGTAGGTTCTTTTCCAGAAATAATAAACCATCTTTTTTCCCCTAAGAGCTTCAATTTCTCCTTTATTTTTTCCTTTTAAGCCTTACTGTTCTTGAACTTTTGCATTTGATTAACACTTATTTGGGTTTCCTGGTGGCTCAGTGGTAAAGTATCCACCTGCAATAGAGGAGCCGCAGGAGATACAGGTTCAATCCTTGGGTCGGAAAGATCCCCTGGAGGACGGTATGCCAACCCACTCCAGCAAGATCCCCTGTGAGTGAAGCTGTGTGTGTTGGGGACCTGAGAGCCAGGCTGAAGCTGGGAGGGGATTTCAGGATGGTTGGGGACACAGGGGCAGAAAATGGTGTGGTCTGGGGCAGACAGTCCTTGATCTTCTGGTGAGCTGAATCTTTGGATTTAATCATCCTCCTATCAATAGGGGACTTCCTAGGTGGCTCAGTGGTGAAGAATCTGCCTGCCAATACAGGAGACACAGGAGACTCCAGTTTGATCTTTGGGTTAGGAAGATCCCCTGGAGGAGGGCAAGGCAACTCACTCCAGTAGAATCCCATGGACAGAGGTGCCTGGCAGGCTACAGTCCATAGGGTCATAAGGAGTTGACCACAACTGGAGCAACTTAGTACACACACACACAATATTTGTATACTTTGCTAGGTTGAATAGTTTTGGATTTTTTTTTATTTTTTCCATCATTGTATCTTTTAGGATTCTGTCTCTTTTACTTCCTTGCTTTCTTTTCTACCTCCTTCTCTCCCATTCATCATACTTGTCTTCCTTTCTTCACAAATGCACACACACAAAATGTGCATTTAAAGATTAAAAAGAAGGAAAGGAGAAGATGGCAGAGGAAGAGGGGGAAGGGAGAAGGGAAAAGGCAGAAAGGGAAGAGGAAGAGCAAGAAGAAAGAAAAAGAAGAAGAAAGAGGAAAAGGAGGAGGGAGAAAGAGAGAATGGGAAACAGACATAAGGGGAAGGGAAAAGGAATATAAAGTGAGAAGTTGGGAAGAAGGAAACAAGGAAAATATAGTGCCAAGAAATCCAAGCCCTAATATTAGGGGGCAGTATATTTAGCACTGAATTTTGGTCCAGTGAACTCTAAAAAGGAGCTATAATTATTTACAAAATGTACATTGTGCCTAACATAAAATCGTACCATTTGCTTCATAAAATGAAAATACAATGAACTTTGGAATTAATGGAAAGCAAGGATTTCTTAATTAAGTAACTGCCCCTAAATTGGCTTTCAGCCAACTAAGGTCCAGAATCCCAAGACCAGGCTCCAAGTGTTTCTGTCACATACATGTTGTGTGACCTCAAGTAAGTCTCATCTCTGCTCCTCTGGAGGATAATGAAGAATAAAATCCTTTCAGAGGATGAGATGGTTAGATAGCATCACCAACTCAATGGACATGAATTTGAGCAAACTCTAAGAGATAGTGAAGAACAGGGAAGCCTAGCATGCTACAGTCCATGAGGTGGCAAAGAGTCAGAAATGATTTAGAGACTGAACCACAACAATACATGCAAGTTTTATTATTATTATTATTAGTTATTAATCATTGTCACTCATAGTTATTGTGTTACAAGTATATCTTAAGTCTCAGCACCATTGTATGGTCCAGGAAAATTTGTTAAAATATGTAATTCCCTCTATTTAGTTAATTTAGTATGTTAGATTTGCAAAGAACTTTCAAAACTTTTTTCTAATGATCAAAGGCTTTTATTTTCTGGTTTTCAGGTCACATTTGGTGTTGAAACATTTAAAAGAAATAAATGCATATGGAGGGCATCCACCGGAACAGCTCAATATTCTTTCAGATTACTTTTTAAGAAAAAAAAAAAGAGCAAAAAACTTATAACAACACCTGCTATTCGGCAGAATTTGACCTGACCCCTTTCTCCTTTTCTTGTTATTATAAACATCAAGCTCTTTAAGTGAGAGCTGTTTAAAGGATCGAGGGCTGTGAGTGTTCCTTCCTACATCCCAGATGCGCTGGGAGACGAATGGGCTTTTTGATCTTTATTTTATGAGCGTCTGATAAATTGCCTCTGGCACCTGGCAACTGAAATTTCACTATCTGAAAACTAACCCTCGTGTCAAACAATGTGGCCAGCCTCAGCCTCTTAGCTGAGGACCCGCATAGCTGGGCGGAGGATGCCTTCTATCCACTTCCTGGACAGGTCCATGGCTATGCTCAGGGATTTACATACTTTTAATTTTAGAGGGAAGAAGGGATTACTAAGGGCTTTATATGTTGTACAAAAATGTGTTTTTTGAAGGATTTCATCATAGCTTTTATTTTGGGATTTTTGAACAAGTCAAATAAAGGCTCAGCACACTGGCTAGCCGGAAAAAAAGTGTTGGTAACAGGATAAAGATTTGCAGCTCTGGGTCATGGGCCTCCCCACACTAGACTCAGTCTGTCTGTTGACATAAGAGAAATGCAGGTGGTCTTTTTCTAGGGACAGAAGAGTTATAAACAAAGTCATCAGCTGAGGCTATTATCACCTTTCTTTTAACATCTTATCCAGCGGAAAGATTAACTCAGCCCAAGACAGAGCTTGTATTTTCTCTATTTATAGAGATTCAAATATATGCAGATTTTTAACTTTAAGAAGAGAGGAAAAGAATGATACAGACACTACCACATTGGGTTTCTATTTAAAGGGAAATGAGAGCAATGGTAAACAAAATATGAAACACCTTAAATCTTCCAGTGAGTGTGTCATCCTGAGAGAATGGGGCCATGTCTACCACCCGGGGCATCTGTACATGCTATCCTCCCATTTGTCACTCCTCCTTCTTCCACTGCTTTCTGAACTTGTGCATTGCAATGTTATTACTCAGGGAAGATGATATGCTTAGATTTATCTCTTCCCCAAAATGCAGAGTAGGTTGTCCTTAATCTTTTAAGTTTCCCTAGGGTGCCACTTTATTTGCTTTCCTGAGTATCTTGCAGAGATCTAGTGCTGTTGGCTCGATGTATTTGGGTTTCTATGGGCTGAAATTTTATTTATTTATTTATTTATTGCAGCCAGTAAGAGATTTCCATGTTAGGCTTGACTGTACAGATATAGTAAATCTTCTGTAAAAACAGAAACACTCCAGGTCAACTATTTGTTTATCTAGCAGCATTTATTTGTCATTAGCAAACAAAATTTATTATGCTTAGCTCTGAGTATAGAGAAGTAAACTTGTATATATTTTGCCCTCAGTTTATAGTTTCATAAAAGAGGTAAATATATATTAATATATACAAGTAACTAAAATACCATTTTTGTCTTTACTTGATTGGAAGTCCATATTTGAAGGAATAAGTCTATAGAGGAATGGAGGGTAAGTTTAGAGGTGATATTTGTGCCAAGTCTTGAAAACTAAATTGATGGTCTCTAGGTAGGCAAATCTGTTAAGACAATATGAACAAAGAGAGCCATCAGAGCAAAGTATCCAATCCATGGCTATAAAGGGAAACAAACAGACTGGTACATAAGGTGCTTAAAGTAGGGTGTGGTACATAGTAAGTGCCAATGAATATTTATTCTTATTTCTAACAATTCTCCCAACATATTTTAGCATATTCCATTTATTCTCATTATCAACATTCACTATCCCCTTGATTTAACTTTTAATCTGAATTCTTGTCACAAGAGTTTGAAATTCACGTGAGTATTGTGACCTGTGACTTTTTTATGAGTCTACTACTTGGGGGAAATATCATTAGCATCTCCAAATTCAGTATGATAAAATGACTTCTTTAAAATCTCCTGACCACTCAGTGATCAAGACAGGTTCAAATCAATCCAGGCCAGCAGTTGCCAAACAAGACCAAGAGCAGAGGAATCCAGCTGCATGGATTCCAAGATGCTGGTGATGTTCCAGTCTCCAACAATCTATGCAAGGTTTCCCTTCTGCTGAAGACATTAGTTGAATACATGAGTGCTGATCATCAGATCTTGGTCATTTCTTTAGGATACAAAGTGCAATGGAAATGGCCTTTCTCTTCCAGGGACTGAGTGACAGAAAGAAAAACCAGCTATATAAGTGTTACAAGTGGGAAGAAAGAAAAAGCGAATGTATTTCAAATTTCTTTTCTGAACTTACCCTACTTCTTTGTGTGTGATTTTTGGAGTGTAGGCATATGGATATCTATTTCTAATGCTTCAGGTTTTGCTTGACTTCTGACTTAAAGTCGGAAGTTTTTTTTTTTTTCTTCTTTTTCCCCCAAAATACCGCACTATCCTCCAAGAACCATAGACTGAAACATACCAATCTCTTATTTCTCTGCTAGGAGAGGCTAGGAGAAGGGTGGGCTCTCTTTCATGGCACTAAGAAGTTTGGACTTGTAGACTGAGAGGGAAATTTCTGAGGCTACTTGGGTTGATCCTGCAGTGACCTTACAAGTCTCCCTGCAGAGGAGAACAATACCTGCTGCCAACTCCCATACTGCCACTATGGAAGATCACAAGATAGGACCTGTGGCACATTTTTTTGTCCCCTCATGTGCTGCCAATACACAGGCAGATGTGAACTCTCTGTTAAGTCTGGAGTCACCTTAGTACTGAAACAACCAAACCATACCCCCTATTTCCTCTGAATATAATTTAAATTAATTTAATAAAGTCAAGATGTGAGAGATATCCCCTCATTAATTGTTGTTCCTGATGATCCAGGAGAGGAGAGTGAAAAGTTGGCTTAAAGCTCAATATTAAGAAAACTAAGATCATGGCATCTGGTCCCATCACTTCATGGGAAATAGATGGGGAAACAGTGGAAACAGTGACAGACTTTATTTTTGTGGGGTTCCAAAATCACTACAGATGGTGATTGCAGCCATGAAATTAAAAGACGCATACTCCTTGGAAGGAAAGTTATGACCAACCTATACAGCATATTAAAAAGCAGAGACATTACTTTGCCAACAAAGGTCCATCTAGTCAAGGCTATGGTTTTTCCAGTGGTCATGTATGGATGTGAGAGTTGGACTGTCAAGAAAGCTGAGCACCAAAGAATTGATGCTTTTGAACTGTGGTGTTGGAGAAGACTCTTGAGAGTCCCTTGGACTGCAGGGAGATCCAAGCAGTACATCCTAAAGGAAATCACTCCTGAATGTTCATTGGAAGGACTGATGTTGAAGCTAAAACTCCAAAACTTTGGCCACCTGATGCGAAGAGCTGACTCATTTGAAGAGAACCTGATGCTGGGAAAGGTTGAAGGCAGGAGGAGAAGAGGATGGCAGAGGATAAGATGGTTGTATGGCATCACTGACTCGATGGGCATGAGTTTGAGCAAGCTCTGGGAGTTGGTGATAGACAGGGAAGCCTGGTGGGCTGCAGTCCATGGGGTCACAAAGAGTCAGACACAACTGAGCGACTGAAGTGAACTGATCTGATGATCCAAAGCCACATAGGATTTCAGGTATTGAGTGAATGAACTTTGTCAACACACACAGCAATATGAAATTATTTTTTTCAGTGCAGATGAAGACAATTAATGAAAAACATACAAATATTTCATTGCAAATGCAGACTTCTTACATGTAATACTTGATATTTGACTTTAAACAGTTTGGATCCATAGGATAGGTGTTGGACCCTTCTGAATATATGATAAGATTTCACAGAGATATAGAACCCACATAGTTGACAAAGACCTGCCATTTAACAGCTATGATTTTCATTTTCATAGAAAAATAATGTTTGTTAAAGTAAAAATGGGAACTAATAGGAAAACAAAAGGATTGGGCTTCCTTGGTGGCTCAATTGGTAAAGAATCCACCTGCAAATCAGGAGATCCTGGTTCGATCCCTGGGTTGGGAAGATCCCCTGAAGAAGGAAATGGCAAGCCACTCAAGTATTCTGCCTGGAAAATCCCATGAACAGAGGAGCCTGGTGGGTTACAGTCCAAGGGATCTCAAGAGTTGGACATGACTTAGCAACTAGACCAGCACAAAAAGGTTAAAAATAATGCAGTCACACTCCCTAGCCCTCAGGCTTTCTCTCCTCTCTTGGGCTTCCCTTATGGCTCAGCTGGTAAGAGTCCATCTGCAATGTGGGAGACCAGGGTTTATCCCTGGATTGGGAAGATCCCCTGGAGAAGGGAAAGGCTACCCACTCCAGTATTCTGGCCTGGAGAATTCCATGACTGTATAGTCCATGGGGTTGCAAAGAGTCAGACATGACTGAGTGACTTTCACTTCACTTCACTTTGGGTGAAATACCTGAAGCTCCCAGGAATAAGCTGATTTCTGTTGTGCTGAATGGAAATAGTATGTTGCTTTTTGTTTGGTGGCATGGGGCTGCGGATGGGGGTATGGAGTGGACATGCATCCTCTTTCATTGGTAATTGAGCTGAACCTTGAACCCTGGAGGGCTTCAAGAAATATTTGCTGAATGAATGGAATGTCTACATCTACATCGTCTCCTGATATGTGGGATATTTGGCTAGGTGACAGGGAAATTAGACACTGTCAGCTTGATTCGTGAGATGCATGATTTAAAAACTTAGCTCCCTAGTGAAGGAATCAGGCAAGAGAACCTAACAGAGCAAAGTTAGAGGCCTGTGACTATAACCAACTTAACCACTCCATAGTCAAGGGAAGTGTAATGGTTACACACACATCATATGGTGCATATGTGTGTGTGTTTGTGGTGTGCATGATTGAATGCACACACATGTGTAGCATGCAAAGACAGCTCTCTGTGGGTAGAAAAGACTGAAGCATCCAGAACATCTTTGTATTGTCCCTTTGCCTCAGAAACCAGAAGCATGGACATCTGCAGTGTGTCAGGGAATGGAGACATTTGGATGTGTCTGGTTTTGATATCATTCAATGACCAATGAAATAAAGTACGGGAAGGGATCAGAGTGTGGTTCTCTCTGCTTTACAGATAAGCTGAGATTGGAGTGTGAGATGGAACAGTCTAGCCAGGTTAAGAGTGAATGATCTGCTGCTGATGAGAGGTAGTTGAAAAATAGTTCCACTTTAATTGTTTTATTGTCTACTTTATTTTATCAAGGCTTGTGGGAGAGAAGCGTTATAGATAACAAAAGTGACATAACCCATGTGCCTAAGAAGCCTCTGTCAAAAGGCATGAGATGTTTTCTCTGGGTATATCACATTTCATTTGGCAAGAATCTCTCCTAGAGTGTCTGGAAAAAGACACAGGAAGGTCCTGAATGTATTCTTTAATAGGAGGCCCACAGAGAGTAGTTTAGTCAATGGTATAGCAAATAGAAATATTTAGAAATGAAAAAGATCACCTAAGCCCAATCTTTTCAATGTCCCTTGGACCATTCCCAGCCACTGAGGGGACCTGTGTTGTCTTAACTATGGAACTTCAGATGACAAATATGTTCTTCTAGTGACTGCTCATCCACGTAGTATGTTCATTGAGGAGGGGACCCAGTCAGGAGAGATGTCTGTGTTATTCTGTTTTAATCCTTTTGCAGCTGGGTGGTGAAAGTGAACTTCATCTCTGTCTGAACCTCAGTTTTCTTATCTGTAAAATGGAAGTAACATCCCCTTATATATGGTCATTGTGAACTTTAAAGGAAAAAATAAAAGCCAGAAAAAAATAATGCCTAGTCAATACCCAATAATTATTCACTTTTATAATTTTAATCGCATATCATCAAATCTATAATACCAACAAAAATAATCATCAGATTTAATGAGAACATTTTTGACATTTAGGGGTATGGTTTAAATGTGCTATTTTAATTACTTTTTAAACTAATTACCATTAGCATACATTAGTCCGTATTGTACATGTTATATTTGTCTTTAGGTTCAGCATTAATATTTGAGACTAATACTGAAATTATAGAATCAAAAGGTTTTTTTGTGCGTGTGTGAATCAATTTGGCCATTAGGGATTACAGAGAACATCATGGTGAGAGCCTATCTTTCTTCAGCTCGTGTTTGTTATCTTGACATAGCACCTTTAAGACTGATGGTATAATTTGAGGTTTGTCAGGGTTTTGTCAGAGAAGACCAGAGTTTCCTTTTTCCCCTTTAATTGAATTACCTTTCACTGGAGGTTCAATAACTTCTTTTGAGAGAAGCCAGAATCGTTCTGACAAATTTTTGGTGTTTGAAAGACAGTATGTCATGACTGGGAGGATGTAGAAGATTCTGGTAGCTGGTTTGTTTAGCTCTTTATTATCATGGCTTGAGTCCTATTTGCTGCTATGCCACTGCTGCCTCTATAGCTTGAAAAAAATTGTTAATTTGGAGACATCCTCAACTGTTATTAACATTAATTGAATTGCCTACTATGTGACAAGCAATCTGTTTTTATGAAAATTTTTTATTTTCAATATTTCTTCATAGTACAATCTTTCTGAGACATTTTAAGCAACAGTTGGTGTTATAAATCTGAGTTTTAAGCTGTGTGTGATGTTACCAATGAGAATTATTAACCAGAGTGATTATTTCTGAGCAGATACCTTGTATATTACCTGCGGTCAAAAGTGCGTGATCCATGACGAGGACCTCACAACTATCTGTCTCTATGGCTACTGACAAGTTGCTTTTGAGAGTCTCAGTCAGTTCAGTTCAGTTGCTCAGCCATGTCCGACTCTTTGTGACCCCATGAATCACAGCACATCAGGCCTCCCTGTCCACCTGGGGAGTTCCTCTTTGGTGTCCTATCATTTTGCCTTTTCATACTGTTCATGGGGTTCTCAAGGCAAGAATACTGAAGTGGCTTGCCATTCCCTTCTGCAGTGGACCACGTTCTGTCAGCCCTCTCCACAATGACCCGCCCGTCTTGGGTTGCCCCGCAGGCATGGCTTGGTTTCACTGAGTTAGACAAGGCAATGGTAGTCTGTTATAAGCCATATCCCAATTCTGGAAAACACCACACAAAAAATTTAAAGTGCATCTTCTGAATTGAAAAGAAAAAAAGGAAATATGATTATCTATGGCATATCCTAGCATGTTCTAAATAGAGTATATGTCATTTCCTCATATGCTCATCTTCCATTAGAAAAGGGTACTTGGGTATTTTGTGTTTTCTTTTTCCAAGGTATTTTGTATTTTCTTTTCCCACCATGCTTCTGCAGTGGATCACTCTACTTGGTTTCTTCTCTGTAAGCATGCTCCCTGGAGGCAGATACATTAGCCTCTGAGAATCTGAGTTTTAGAAACATTGTTATCTTGTTATAAGTTGACCCAGACTGAAATTTCAGCTCTTGCTACTTAGGAGCTGTGTGGCTTTCCTCAACTCACTCAATCTCTGAGAATTCTTTTTCCTCATCTGTACAATAACTATACCATACACTTTTGGGTTTATGTTAGTCCCATACGTTTCACTGTTTGATTATGTTTCCAGTTGCCAGGATACATCCAGGTATGGTGCTCAGTAGATTGCGGTTTAAGGTTATTGCCACAGATTATTACATTGTTGACATGTATGCTTGCTGCTCTATAGTTTACAGCGTATCTTCTTGAACACTGGCTAAGTTTTCTAGCAGTATGATGAGAAGGACCTGTCCATCTTAGGTGACCTTGCACCTTCAGGTGCATACCTTGATTGAGTTACACAAGCTCCTTTGCTATGATAAGGCTGTGATCCATGAAGGGGATGAGAGGGGCAGAGAAGTTATATATATATATATATATATATATATATATATATATATATTTAATGATAGCAAAAGGGACTGAAAAAAGGAAATCTTTTTACTTCTCATGCAATCATCTCTTATTTCCTCCTCTGTCTCTCTTAGGGCATAATCGTCTACCTTTTAGGTCATCAAAATGAGCCATAAAAAGGAATGGATTTGGGCCAGTTGAATTGAGGTGGACTAACATAGAGCCCATTATACAGAGTGAAGTAAGTTAGAAAGAGAAAAACAAATATTGTATATTAAGCATATATATGGAACTTAGAAAAATGGTACTGATGATCCTGTTTGCAAGGCAGGAATAGAAATGCAGATGTAGAGAATGGACTTGTGGACACAGTGAGGGAAGGAGAGGGTGGGATGATCTGAGAAAGCAGCACTGAAATATATGCATTACCATGTGTAAAGTAGATGGTGAGTGGGAAGTTGCTATATGGCATAGGGAACTTAGCCTCGGGCTCTGTGATGGCCTAGAGGGGAGGGATGGTGGGAGGGAGTCTCAAAAGGGAGGGGCTAAATGTATACTTATGGCTGATTCACGTTGTCCTAGGGTATGCACGTGTGCTAAGTTGCTTCAGTCATGTCGAACTCTTTGCAACCCCATGGACTGTAGCCTGCCAGGCTTTTCTGTCCGTGGGATTTTCCAGGCAAGAATACTGGAATGGGTTGCCATACCCTCCTCCAGGAGATCTTCCTAACCCAGGAATTGAACCCACATCTCCTGCGGCTCCTCTGCTGCAGGCGGAGTCTACTCTGAGCCACTGGGGAAGCCCTGTTTTATCACAGAAACCAACACAGCATTATAAAACAATAATCCTCTAATTAAAAATTTAAAAAAATCTGATTTAATACAGGTATCTATTTATGTTTTATTCTTTCTCTATTAGTAATTTTGGAGAAAATGTAGCTTGCTGTTAAGAGCTTCTCTGGCAGCTCAGAGGGTACAGAATCTGCCTGTAGTGCAGAACTGGTTTGATTGCGGGATTGGGGAAGATCCCCTGGAGAAGGGAATGGCTACCCACTCCAGTATCCTTGCTTGGAGAATTTCATGGACAGAGGAGCTTGGTGGGCTCTAGTCAATTGGTTGCAAAGAGTAGGGCATGACTGTGTGACTAACACACCCACATCAGACCAGAACAGTGTAAAGTAGACTTAGGATTGTGAACAGGGTTGCAGGTGAGAAGAGTTTATGCAAAGAACGCTTTCTTAGCCCTGCCCCTAAGACTACCAAATTGGTGCCCTGTGAATTAAAAAAATTCTAAATCTCTGTGAGATAATGTTGCTCCTAGACTTTTTAATTTTTCCTGCTGTCTCCTAACCCTAAAATTTTGGTAGCCCATGATCCAAGCGTGATCTCAGGCCTCGAGGCTGGGTAAGTCTCAGCCCTACAGTCAGTGGTTGAATTTCTGTATGCCAAGTTCAAGTAGAGTGCAGGGCTTTTGGAATCCAGCTTTGGTGCATCCCATCCTGTAACTATGATATATGATAAAAGGAAAAATTGCAGCCAAACTTGACTATGTTCAAAGCAAGGTGCTAGTGAAAGGATGGGATGGAAAATAAGTCCTAATGGATTAATGACTCATGATAAATGTTTTATTATAAGACCTTGTGAATGATTAGATAATTCTTACTTCCAAGAGTAGAATTTAAATATTTTTGTCTGGCCTGTTACCAAAGTAAATAAATCACTTAAATATCTAGTTAATAGTTAAATCTTTATGTGCAAAAATAAGAAATGGAAGAGGTAATTTTTCTTGTAAATAATCAATATCTTATTTACTCACTGCTTATGGCTTTTCATAACACAGCTGTTTGAACCAACCTACCAGAAAAAAAAAATAATAATAATGCTTTTGAGAGAAAGCTGTTCTTTTTGATATTTACATTCATAAAAAATTAAGTGAAATGAAGATTTTTCTAGGCAGCTGTCATTGTTGGGAGAAACTGAACATTTACTGACACGTTTTACTCAAATTCGTTAAAGCCTCTCTAATTATTCCAGGCCAAATTTTTCCTCACTAAAATCCATGCAGTTCCCACTGAGTGTAGCACGTGCCTGTCGGAAGGTTGAGACAAAACGTGGTATCCATTTGAACTTATTTTCTTTCTCAGTGTGCTGGGGTCAAATTATCTTTGACACTCTTTTGAATCTAATCAGTACATTTTTAAAGGCCTGGAAACATATATACCTATTGATTTAAGCTTCGGATAAAACATACATTTTAACATAGTTTGAAACTGTGGTTCAAATACCTCTTCTATCTGGATCAGCAATTTTACTGGCTTTTACTTAACTGTTTCTTGTAATTTTCAAATACAATTATTATAAAGAATAACTGTTTTGTTCTGACCACATTTTTACATACATTACACTGTTTCCTTTCCAAGATATTTCAGAGCTTTACAATGACCATGGAAAAGCTCCACACAGGCCACATCTGGGAATAAAGTAGAATCCTTTATCCTTTTTTTTTGTCTTTTGGATCCATCAAATTAATCACATCATACTTGCTATAGACACTTTGGATGAACTAGTGGGGGGGAAGTAAAGTAAGTGAGCTAGTAGGTTGTGAATAGATGACAAATGATAGTATTCCTGTGTTCTTTCCCATTATTGAAATAATTAATAAGATGATCTGCTGTTAGGTTGCTCAGCACAGGGCATAGTACGTAGTAGGTGCTATATTTCTTTTTTAAATAGACACTTTGTTGTTTTGTTCACATCAGCAAAACCCATGTAACAAATGCTTCCAGTCTGTGCCTCTTTTTCTGGTCTGGCATAAGCTAAAATTTGCTGTTCTTATTTTCTAATAGCCAACAATGTTATAAAATAATCTGGATTTGTCTGAAATTTGCAGCTGTGTTCCAGCATCAAGGCTAAAGTATCAATAGGAGAGTTCTGATTTATTCTTGAGTGCAAAGATTTTCACAGTTAATTTGACTGCCATTTATTTAAAAACAAAATTGTGTCTTAGGGACTGTGTACCTCTATCCTAATTTAGTATCTGTATAAACGAGAATGAAAAACCAAATTAAAAATGGGCTTATCTTTTCCATTCTTTCCACTTTGGCTGTTTATGTAATATCAATTTGAAAACAATTTGAATTATAGGAAGTTCTTAACACTAGGACACTATTATATTTACAAAGCACATTGTTATTGTTGTTTAGTCACTAAGTCATGTGCAACTCTTTTGCCACCCCATACACTGTAGCCTACCAGGCCCCCTCTATCCATGGGATTCCCAGGCAAGAATACTGGAGTGGGTTGTCCTTTCCTTCTCCAGGGGATCTTCCTCACCCAAGGATTGAACCCATGTCTCCTGGTTGGCGGGCAGATTCTTTTACTACTGAGCCACCTGGGAAACCCAGAAAACACATTATCAAGTGCTAATTTTATTTTCCTAGAAAACTGAATATCTGACATCTTAATCACTCTTTGATGAGACAGATAGAAGAAAATGGAAATGTGTACTTACTTATATGTACAGTTCTTGTAGCTAGAAACTCCATCCCAGAGCAATCAGTTTCTTGTTTTTGGAGTTTTCTCTGTGGGATATTATGAGAAATGAATAATTGGAAAAATTACGTGCATCATTCTCTGTTTCCCTATGACAGATGAGGTGAGTGGGTGAAGATCCCTGTTGGTATCATGAGGGCAGAGATTGAGAAGGGGTGGACCTGATGGGACTGAAGTGGCTTGTTAAGAGTGAGGATTTGTAAGAGGAGTATGTGGTATAGGATGAGGTTTGTAGGTTTGTAGGTGGTGTTGTCCTTGACTTAATTACATTTTTTTCTATCTTCCCACAAATCATGATAGAAGTACCTTAGATTATAAAATTGGTCAACTATTCTATTTGCAAGGGACCATCTAAAGTGACTAGTATGAAAGAAGATCAGATGATAGGGAACAAATTCATAACATTTTAGAACAAAATGAAAATTCATTGAAGATTCTGAAGAAGTATGATCAAATTTAAAGACTTCAGTTCTTGAGTGCACAATAGCATTTTTCATTTCTTTGCTGGAGAACAAGTATCACATTTTTGGAGAACAAATATCACATTTTTGGAGAACAAGTATTCCATTTTTAGTGGGACTCATTCGACCAGATTGGTATTGAACTGGAGTACATACAAGGAAGTGTATTCAGTCCCTCAGGCATGTCTGACTCTTTGCAACCTCACGGGCTATAGCCCATCAGGTTCCTCTGTCCATGGGATTCTGCAGGCAAGAATACTGGAGTGGACTGCCATATGCCCCTCCAGGGGATCTGCCCAATCCAGGGATGGAACCTAGGCCTCCCACATTGCAGATGGATTCTTTACTATCTGAGCCACCAGGGAAACCCAAGAATACTTGAGTGGGTAGCCTATCCCATCTCCAGAGGATCTTCCTGACCCAGGAATCAAACTGGTGTCTCCTGCTTTGCAGGGAGTTTCTTTACCATTGAGCTACCCGGGAAGCCCATGTAAGGAAGGACATCTACTATATACTAAGCACTATGCTAGCCACTTTATAAACGTCATCTTATTTCATCCTCTTGCTGATCTTGTGATTTAGCGGGGCAGCAGGGGATGCTCAAGTTTCTGAAGAACAGGTTCTAAAGAGTTAATGTTATTCGGGGTCATACTGCTGGTGGTTCCCAGATCCGTAATTTGAATCCAAAACTCAGGGTACTAAAAAGCGGGTGTATATTTGAAAAAGTAATTCAATGCTTCTAAGAGGCCTCAAAACTGTGGCCCTTGTTTCTAAAATGTGCTCTTGGCATGGTCACATTTTGCCTCTCTTAAAATAGGGAGTTGTCCACGATGCGTGGTAAAAGTTATTAACTTTGCTACAAATCTTTCTCATCCAGTGGGTTAATCAAACAAGCATATATAAACAGACTACTATTCTTGCATCCTCCTTATTTTACCTTTTTTTTCTTCTCTGAGACAATCATATATGCATGTATGTATATGTGTGTGTGTGAACAAGAAAATTATAATTAGTTAAGGTTTACCTCAGTTTGTAGAATTTTCTGCTCTTCCATTATCCTTAATATCTTCTGAAGTTTAAAAATGGAAAAATCTACCTTATTTTTTAACTTTGCAAACTAGAGAATCCTGTAAATTATCTTCAGGTTATTGCTTCTTCAGTTGCTGGTAGAATATCTTTTTCAACTGAGTAAAGAATGTGTAATAATCTCAATTAAATCTGATATTTTTATGGTCTTTTCTAGATCTAATATTCATTGATGTGTTAATTTAATGATTTCACATATGTTTGAGTACTATTACAGAATCATACTGTTTTAGGCAGTGAGGTAGAGCAGTGAATGACAAATGTTTTCCCTCATTAAGCTTGCATACTAGTAAGGAGAGATGGATAATAAGCATTAAAGCAAACAGATGATAGAAATAGTAGACCAGAAAGTGTCTGAAAAACACTATGAAGGAAAGAACAATACAGCCTGAAGTATAGAGAGGTGGGGGTTCTTTTTAGATGGGAGAGTCAGATGAAACTTATAAGATGGCATTCGAGTGGATGGCCTGGAGCAGGTGAAGTGGTAAACTATACAAGGAGAGGCACAGATGAGAGAGGGACTTGGGTTTAAGAAGCAAAAAGGCAGGCAGTGCATTGAAGCATAGCAAGGGGTAGAGAGAGGTGGTTGGTGGGCAGACTGCACATGGTTTTGAGGACCCCAATGACAACTTTAGGAAGCCATTGGAGAATTTGATACCAGGATTATCAAGATCAAAACACTGTACACCAAATAATAAAGCTTACTGTATGATAATTTCAATATATAATTTCAATATGTATTGTAAAAGATCTCTTCGTCCACTTTGTGTAGAATATACATTTGGAGTCAAGGGTGGAAGCAAGGAGTTCTGATGGGATGCTTTGGCAATAATCTGGGGGCATGATGATAGTAGCTTGGACTTGGGTGGTACAAAAGCAATTAAATTCTAGAAATAAAATGTTTTGCTGACAGATTGGACATGAGACAGGAAAAAGGGAGGAGCCCAGGAGTTTAATTTCAAGTGAGGAGGGATGCAGTAAACCAGAGCATTCTGAAGAATGGAATTGACATTTGCTACTATGGAGAAGACTTCAGGAGAGACTTCAGGAGAAAGAGTTGTAGGGAATCAACAGATGTTTCATATTTCTGATGGACATTGAGATGAGAATGCTGAAGAAGCAGCTGGGGTCTTGAGTTCAGTGGAGAGATCTGTACTCGAGATATATGTTGGAAGTCATCAACATATAGATAGAATCTAATCCTGAAGGTCTGGATGGAATCACCTAGAAAAAAAGAGTAGATAAAAAGGAGTTGAAGACTTAAGACTGAAGTTCCAGATGCTTCATCATTTAAAAGTTGGGGGTAAGAGGAAATATAGACAAAGGAGACTGGAAAAAATATCAGCAAGTGAGCAATGGTTAACATGGAATCTTTTGGGTGATGTTGAAAATAGCCGCTTTGGTTGATGGTGAAGACAATGGCCTAACTGGAGTGATTCAAGGTAAAAATTGGAGGAGAATAACTGGAGACAAGGATCAAAACTTTTTGTTTCTAAGGGTTTTACTATAAAGAGGACAGAAATATGGTGGTAGGTATCTAGAGGTAGATGTGCGTTAAAGGAGGTGTTTTGATTCTTTTTTTTTTTTAATTTTAATCTGGGAGATGCTTTGACATGTTATATGGTGATTGGAAAAGTCCAGTAGAGAGTGGCAGCAGGTAGAGATTTATAATTGTGGTTTTTGATAAAACATTCCTGTTGAATGTCCATAAAACAGATGCGTTTTGACATGTGGGCACCTCCTGGTCCATGGGCGGGTGGAAATTGCCTTTACACTTTGTAACAGAGTCAGCACCATGACAGAAGCTCACCCATCACTCCATTTGCTAAGCTAATAAAGAGGCAATCAAAGGCCTGTGTGTTCACGGGGTAGGTTGGTGTGATCAGAAAAGGAGATTTATGGACCAATGTGAGCCAAGATATTAAAAGGTCACAAGTAACATTTCCCTGTTGTGTCTGCTCTCACAGATCCTATGGCCTTCTGCCTCTGGCTTCTTTATGGGAATTCATTTGGGCACAGTTGTGTTAACTCCTGACTGCTAGCCCATGGGATAGCAGACTCCCAGGAGTGTGGGATGAAGAAGGATAGTCAGAAACTCTTACTGATCTAGCTTGAGCCCTCCTGAGGAAGACAGAACGGGAATCCCAGGACAGGACAGTGTCTCTTTCTAGAATATTCTATGGCTTCCTTCTGGCACTGGCAACCTGTGTTTTTGTGACTGCACAATAGATTTTCCACCACACTGAGAAATCACTCTTCCGTCTGCTAATAAGCAGAGCTGCGCCTTCTGCTTTCACTGTGCTGGGGCTGTCTAGCTGTTCCTCAGGAAATTCAGCCACATTTGACTTTTATCTTCTTTCAGTGTCAACTTTGTTTCAGCTTTCATGCCCAAGAGAATGTTCATGTGCCTTCAGCCTTATGGTTTTTTACTGATTAAAGGCATTTGTAGTCTGTTATTATCAGTAGAGGCTAAACCAAAGTTTACTTTTGCCCAATCTGTAGCAGAACACAGTTCTTTATATGTATATATGTATTTGGGGAAAGATGTTGAAGTAGTATTGGGATTGATAAAAAATTGTCTTTGAAAATGTCAGAAGCACCTTTTGGTCCAGAAACAACCATTTATCACTAAAGTCGGTTCAGTGGGGTCTCTGTTGGTCAATACTCTGGTAGTTAAATGAGTCATGTGCATACAAGTAAAAAATAGAAAAAGAAACTGCATTCCCTTACGTCCTTAATTCACTTCTGCACTGGACTAAGTAAAGGTGCCTATGAAAAATGGTTTCAAGTGAATCAGTGATCAGTAGCACTAAAAGAATTTCTGTCCAGTCTAGGCTCCTAGGCAGATATAGCAATCATGGATACAGAGATAGCATTGTTTTCGCCTGTCCTGTTTCATCAAAACTTTAAAAATAATCATTCACATTCTTATCTTAAAAAATAAAAAACAAGGAACTATTTTCATTATCAATTAGGAAGCACTAAGATGTAAGGCATAATCATAGAGATATTTAAGGAACTAGAAATCTCCGTAAAAGTGGGCTTTTGCAGCATTCGGGCTAATCCCAGTGTTTGCCTTTGATTACTTTGGGTACCATTTAGTCCACTTACTGTATCATTTTGTAATTGCCCTGAACAGTTTTTCATCATGAGAGTAGTTACGTTCTTTCATTGTTTGACACAAAGTGTAAAGAAAAAGTATTTAAAATGTCAGGCTACTTTAGTATGTTA
This sequence comes from Nanger dama, assembly GCA_917880005.1. Lineage (NCBI taxonomy): Eukaryota > Metazoa > Chordata > Mammalia > Artiodactyla > Bovidae > Nanger > Nanger dama. The sequence goes on from CAKJTW010000018.1 coordinate 26,935,816, forward strand.
TACCACAAAGGATGGAGCAGATGTTTTTAAATAAACATCAGCCCTGGTTGTGCATTGTTAAGACCCCGAGGAGCCTTTTTTCAGAAGCAGGGGAAGCTCATGAATTTAGAGGAGGCTTAAATACTGTACTTTCACATAAAACCATAAAAAGCTGGCAGAAGTATCAGGGGCCAATGAATGGGCATAGAGCTGAACATGTTATAACTCAGATTACCAATAAAAATGTCAGCCTCAAATCCGAAGTGAATAGTTTTGTAATTCTGAACTGAAAGCATTTTTTAATTGCTTTCAAATGGAAAAACTTCATATAATTTAATAAAATTTATCTACTTTATTATCAAAAAGGCTATTATTGCAGCAAAGGGAAATGGAGGATTTAAATGTCATTCCTAGCATCTAATTTCCCAGCTCTTTTATTGGGATGTTATTAAAACAAGACCAAATGGACTTTGCTACATCCATAAAAGCCAGTCAAGCAAAAGAGTTAATCTGAGCACCGCCGAATCATTAAACATGGCCCATGGTTGTAGTCTGGCTGGTGTTGGGTGAGATGTGCCCTGGGAAGCAGGTGTGACATGTCAGGAGCAGTGTTTTGGCATCCTATAGCTTGTGGAGCCTAAAGAGCAGCTGGCTTCAGGGAGAAGTATGCCAGGGACAATGGCTATCTTTGTACCCAAGGGGTCAATTTCATTCATTAATGTTCCCTGTGAACCAGCTAAAGGCTTTGAAACAATGATGGCAGTGAAGGGCTAGGGTCCTAGGAAGGGCTGGAAGGGAGGTCTTTTTCTCTGCTGGGAAGCAGTTCTCCTAACTTGCTAAGTGGTTACTTGCAGTGAGTATGTTTTCTGTGGACATAGGGAGAAACATTCTAGGGTTTGTAGGAGGGTGGAACAGCCTGTGAGTGGTAAAGCTATTTACAGTAAAGAAACACAGGTGATAAGGAAGGATCAAGCTGTCCCTGGCTATGAGGAGGGAGCTGTAGTTAGTTACTAGGAAAATGCAGGAAGGGAGATAAATACTTATCTAGATATTGCATTTTAATAGTAGTTGTAGTCATAGTAATGAATAACATGTGCATGCTTTATAACATTTGCAATGATCTTCTGAGGTATTCTTCCCATTTCACAGATGATTCTAACACCTAAGTGCATTCTATTCTTTCATTTTTAAATTAAAAATCTATTTTATTATGTTTCACTTTATTGTGCTTCACAGATACTGCATTTTTTTTGCAAATTGAAGATTTGTAGCAACCAACCCTGCATTGAGAAACTCAGTGCCTTTTTCTCAATACCTTTTTCACCTGTGTCTCTGGGTTGCATTTTGGTGATTCTTTCAATATTTGAAACTTTTATTATTATGATGATGATGCTTGTTATGGTGATCTGTGATCAATGATCTTTGATGTTATTACTATAACTGGTTTGGGACGCCATAAATTGTGTTCAAGTAAGAAGACAGTGAACTTAATAAGTGTGTGTGAGTTCTGCCTGCTCCATGGACTGGGTGTTCTCTTATCTCTCATTCTCTCCTCAGGACTCCTCTTGCCTGAGATTCTACGGTACTGAAACTAGGCCAGTGAATAACCCTACAATGGCCTCTAATTGTTCAAGTGACAGGAAGAGTTGCCTATCTCTCACTTTGAAAGCTGCTGCTGCTGCTGCTAAGTCGCTTCAGTTGTGTCTGACTCTGTGTGACCCTAGAGATGGCAGCCCACCAGGCTCCCCCGTCACTGGGAATCTCCAGGCAAGAACACTGGAGTGGGTTGCCATTTCTTTCTCCAATGCATGAAAGTGAAAAGTGAAAGTGAAGTCGCTCAGTGGTGTCCCACTCCTAGCGACCCCATGGACTGCAGCCTACCAGGCTCCTCCGTCCTTGGGATTTTCCAGGCAAGAGTACTGGAGTGGGGGTGCCATTGCCTTCTCCACACTTGAAAGCTAGGAATGATTAAGCTTATTGAGGAAGGCATGGCAAAAGCCCAGCTAGGTCAAAAGCTAGTCCTCATGCACCAAGTTGTGAATGAGAAGTAAAAGTTCTTGAAGGAAATTAAAAGTGTTACTTCAGTGAACACACACAAATGATACGAAAGTGAAATGGCCTTACTGCTGACAGGGGGAAAGTTTTAGTGGCCTGGATAGAAGATCAAACCCATGAAAACATTCTCTTGAGCCAAAACCTAACCCAGAGCAAGGCTCCAACTCTTATCAATTCTTTGAAGGCTGAGAGAGATGAAGAAGCTTCAGAATAAAAGTTTAAGCCAGAGGAAGTTGATTTTTGAGGATTAAGGAAAGAAACCATCTCTATAACATAAAAAAGTACAAGGAAGAGTAGCAGAGCTGATGTAGAAGCTGCAGCAAGTTATCCAAGAGATCTTTGTTGTTGTTTAGTCACTCAGTAATGTTTGAACTGCAGCACATCAGGCTTCCCTGTCCCTCACTATCTCCCAGAGTTTGTTCAAACTCATGTCCATTGAGTTGGTAATGTCATCCAACCATCTCATCAAAAGAACTAAATGAGATTCATTAATGAAGATGGCTACACTAAACAACAGACTTGCCCGGTAGCTCAGATGGTAAAGAACCTGCCTGCCAATGCAGGAGTTGCGGATTTGATCCCTGGATCAGAAAGATCCCCTGGAGAAGGAAATGGCAACCTGCTGCAGTATTCTTGCCTGGAAAATCCATTGACAGAGGAACCTTGTGGTTGGTAGTCCATGGGGTCACAAGAAGAGTCAGACACGACTTAGAAAATAAACAGCAACAACATTAAGCAACAGACTTTCAATGTAGATGAAACAGCCTTCTATTGGAGGAAGATGCTGTCTAGGACCTCATAGCTTGAGAGGAGAATGGATTGTCTGATTTCCAAGCTTCAAAGACAAGCTATCTTGTTAGGGTCTAATGCAGCTGGTGGTATTGAATTGAAACCAATGCTGGTTTACCATTCCAAAAATCCTAGGATCTTTAAGAATTATCCTAAATCTACTCTGTCTGTGTTCTATAAATGGAACAACAAAGCCTGGATGACAGCATGTCTGTTTACAAAATGTTTATTAAATATTTTAAGCCTGCTATTGAGACCTACTTCTCAGAAAGAAATATTTCTTCCAAAATATTTCTGCTCATTGACAATGCACCTGGTAACCCAAGAGCTCTGACGGAGATGTGCAGCAAGATAAATGTTGTTTTCATGCTTAATAACACAGCTTTCATTCTTCAGCCTATGGATCAAGAAGTCATTTTGTCTTTCAGGACTTATTTTAACAAATATATTTTATAAGGCTATAGCTGCCATAAATATTGATTCTGCTGGTGGATCTGGTCAAAGTCAACTGAAACCTTCTGGAAAGGATTCACTAGCCTAGATACCATTAAGAATATCCATGATTCATGGGAAGAGATCAAAATAGGAACATTAATAGAAGTTTAGAATAAGTTGATTCCAACTCTCATGGATGATTCTGAGGGGTTTAAGACTTCACGGGAAGCAAATAACTGTGAATGTGGTGGATATAACAGAAGAAACAGAATCAGAAGGGGAGCCTAAAGATGTGACTGAATTGCTACAATCTTACAATAAATCTTTAAGAGATGAGGAGTTCCTTCTTATAGATGAGCAAAGACAGTGGTTTCTTGAGTTGGAATCTACTCCTGGTGAAGACACCCTGAAGATTGTTGAAATGACATCAGATTTAGAATATGACATATACTTAGTTGATAAAGCAGTGGCATGGTTTGAAAAAAATTTTGAAACCAGTTTTACTGTGGGTAAAAATGATGTCAAACAACACTGCATGCTGCAGAGAAATCATTTGTTAAAGGAAGAGTCAATTGATGTGACAAACTTCATAGTTGTCTTATTTTAAGATGTTGTCACCTGGACTTTCAGCAACCACTGCTCTGGTCCATCAGCAGCCATCAACATCAAGGCAAGATCCTCTATCAGGAAAAAGTTTATAACTAACTTAGGGCTCAGATGATGGTTAACATGTTGTTAGCAATACAGTATTTTTGGACATACATTTTTTAGACATAATGCTGTTGTACACTTAATAGACTATAGTACAGTATGAATATAATATAATGCACTGGGAAACTAAACATTTTGTATAACTTGATTTATTGTGATATTTGCTTTATCATGGTGCTCTGTAACTGAATTGGAACTATTTCCAAGGTATGGCTAAATGTGTATGTATGTGTATATATATATATATATATATGTGTGTATATATATATATATATATATATATATATGTATACATATATATACCATGTAAGACATGATGGTTTGACATATGTATACATGGTGAAGTGTATACACTTCAGTAAAACTATTTAGCACAACTTCTCTCACAGATACCATGTTTTGTGTACGTGTGTGTGTGATCAGAGCACCTGAAATCCACTCTTTTAGCAGATTTTCAGTATTCAGTCTGATATCATTACTACGGTCATCGTGCTATTCATTAGATCTTTGGACTTACTCGACTTACTCTTTCTGCATAACTACTGCTTTGTACCCTTTGACCAACATCTCTCTTTTTCCCTTCCCTGCCCCTGGTAACCACTGTTCTACTCACTGCTTCTATGTATTTGAATGTTTTAGATTCCAAAAATAAGTGCGATCATGCACTTGTTGTTGTTTTTCTTTGTCTGGCTTATTTCATTGTGCTTACTATCCTCCAAGTTCATTCATGTTTTGCATATGGCAGTATCTCCTCTTTTGATGCTGAATAATATTCTTAATATTATATATAATGTATATATCTTACCATTTATTTTTTCCATAGCATATCTATTTATTTATAGTTGAAATATGGTTGACATACATACTACAATTTCTTTATCTACTTATCCTTTGATGGACACTTAGGCTGTTTTTGCATCTTTCATATCACAGGCTATTGTGAGTAATGGTGCAATAACATAGGGGCATCTGATAAAAGTATTAATTTTCTTTGACTATATTCCCAGAAAAGGGATTGCTGGATCATATGGTAGTTCTATTTTCAGCTTTTCAGGAGCCTCTATACTGTTTTCCTTTATAGCCATGCCAATTTATATTCCCGCCAACAATGTCTAAGATTTCCTTTTCTCTGTATCCTCACCAACACTTGTTATCATTTATTTCATTTTTGTGAAGTGAAAGTTGCTCAGTTGTGTCTGCCTCTTTGCGACCTCATGGATTATACAGTCCATGGAATTCTCCAGACAAGAATACTTGAAAGGGTAGCCATTCCCTTCTCTAGGGTATCTTCCCAACCCACAGATCGAACCAGGTCTCCCTCATTGCAGGTGGATTCTTTACCAGCTGAGCCACCAGAGAAGCCCAAGAATACTGGAGTGGGTAGCCTGTCCCTTTTCCAGTGGATCTTCTTAACCCAGGAATCAAACAAGAGTATCCTGCATTACAGGTAGATTCTTTACCAGCTGAGCTATTAGGGAAGCCCCTTCATTTTTTAATAGTAGCCATCCTAACAGCTGTGAGTTTAGTTTTGCTTTTACAGATGGTAAAGAGTTTGGTGGCTCAGACGGTAAAGCGTCTGTCTACAATGTGGGAGGCCTGGGTTTGATCCCTGGGTTGGGAAGATTCCCTGGAAAAGGAAATGGCACCCCACTCCAGTATTCTTGCCTGGAAAACCACATGGACATTCTTGCCTGGCAGGCTACAGTCCATGGGGTCACTAAGAGTGGGACACAACTGAGCAACTTCACTTTACTTCACTTTAACAGCTATGGGACAACTTCTCACTGTGGTTTTGACTTTAGTTCCTGAATGACTAATGATATTGAGCACCTTTTCATGTACCTGTTGGCCATTTGTATGTCTTCTTTGGAAAATGTCTATTCAAGGCTGTTGTCTATTTTTAAATTGGGTTGTTTTGCTGCTATTTCGGAGAAGGCAATGGCACCCCACTCCAGTACTCTTGCCTGGAAATTCCCATGGACAGGGGAGCCTGGTGGGCTGCAGTCCACGGGGTCACTGAGAGTTGGACATGAATGAGCAGCTTCCCTTTCACTTTTGACTTTCATGCATTGGAGAAGGAAATGGTAACCCACTCCAGTGTTCTTGCCTGGAGAATCCCAGGGACGGCGGAGACTGGTGGGCTGCTGTCTATGGGGTCGCACGGAGTCAGACACGACTGAAACGACTTAGCAGTAGCAGCAGCAGCTGCTATTTAGTTGTATGAGTTCCTTATGTATTTAGGGTGTTTACTCCTTATTAAGTATATGAAAAGTGAAAAAGTAAAAGTGTTAGTTGCTCAGTTATGTCTGACTCTTTTGTGACCCCATGGATGTAGCCTGTCAGACTCTTCCTCTCCATGAAATCTTTTTTAATTTAAATTTATTTATTTTAATTGGAGGCTAATTACTTTACAATATTGTACTGGTTTTGCCATACATCAACATGAATCCGCCACGGGTGTACACGTGTTCCCAATCCTGAACCCCCCTCCCACCTCCCTCCCTGTACCATCCCTCTGGGTCATGCCAGTGAACCAGCCCCAAGCATCCTGTATCCTGCATCGAACCTAGACTGGTGATTCGTTTCTTATATGATATCATACGTGTGTCAATGCCATTCTGCCAAATCATTCCACCCTCTCCCTCTCCCACAGAGTCCAAAAGACTGTTCTATACATCTGTGTCTCTTTTGCTGTCTCACATACGGGGTTATCGTTACCATCTTTCTAAATTCCATATATATGCATTAGTATACTGTATTGGTGTCTTACTCAGCCATTAAAAAGAATACATTTGAATCAGTTCTAATGAGGTGGATGAAACTGGAGCCAATTATACAGAGTGAAGTAAGCCAAAAAGAAACTCCATGAAATTCTTCAGGCAAGAATGCGGGAGTGGGTTGCCATTCCCCTCTCCAGGGGATCTTCCTGACCCAGGGATCAAACTCAGGTCTCCTGCATTGCGGGTGTTTTTATCATCTGAGCCACCAGGGAAGCCCTATCAAGTATATGGTTTGCAGATATTTTTACCAATCCATAGGTCAACTTCTTGAAAACTGTCCTTAGCCGAATAATGTTTTATTTTTTCTATTCCTTGATTTGCATTCTCTTTAATCATGCCATAAGTGTCATAGAGCATGCAGTACCAACTCATTGTTAAAAGAAACTTGGTATTAAAAGAAACAACATTAATCCCTAGTTTCAAAATACTATGGACAAATGTTATAACCTTTGTTAAAAAATCATGAACCTACAATTTTATATACAAGTTGCTCTTCTAGGCACAGAATATGGGCAATGAATTAAAACATGAAAGTCACATACTAGTATAATGGAGAGTATCTTATATACGCCAGTCCAACACCTGACCCAACAATTATACCATCCTCTTCTGCATGTGTTCCATGTTTCATATTTCAGAACAAAAGAAGATAGATGCTGTTGTCAATCTATTGGATCATTGGAAATAATATTATATAATTACTGAAAAGAACTTAAATTATTAAACCATCCCTTTCATTTACTGAACAGGAAACTGAGGCTCAGACAGGAACTTAGACTAGAGGGTGAACTATTAAACACAGAGGCTATTTTAATCTTGTTTGCAGGCCTAATAGACACATGTTGTTGTTATTGTTTACCTGCTCAGTCATGTCCAACTCTTTGTGACCCCATGGACTGCAGCCCTCCAGGCTCCTCTGTTCATGGGATTCTCCAGGCAAAAATACTGGAGTGGGTTACCATTTCAAGTCTATACTTAGGTACATGCCCCTTGGTGTGATATATCTGTCTGTCATTTAAAGAAAATGCTAAGATGAATATATGCTCAAAAGCCCCTTCCCCCACACAATATAGTCACAAAAGAAACTACAATCCTCTAGCAAGTCTCGCTCACCTATAGTAGTTTAGTTACTAAGTCGTGTCTGACTCTTGTGACCCTATGGACTGTAACCCACCAAATCCTCTGTCCATGAGATTTCCCAGGCAAAAATACTGGAGCGGGTTGCCATTTCCTTCTCCAGAGGATCTTGTCAACCTAGGGATCAAATCTGGATCTCCTGCATTACAGATGGTCTCCTTGTTCACCTATGAAATCTTACAAAAATTCCAATTGGATTATGAATGCTCAGAAATGCTTTCTCTCTGGCTGGTACTCTTTTAATGAGCCCACAATGTGTGTTGGGGAAATTTAATCACATTGATATCTATTTCTTAAACCAGGGACTTCCCTGGTAGCTCAGACGGTAAAGCGTCTGCCTACAATGCAGGAGACCTGGGTTTGATCCCTGAGTTGGGAAGTTCCCTGGAGAAGGAAAAGACAACCCACTCCAGTACTCTTGCCTAGAAAATCCCATGGACAGAGGAGCCTAGTGTCTATGGGGTCACAAAGAGTCGGACACGACTGAGTGACTTCACTTTCACTTTTTCTTGAACCAGGAGGGCTAAAGTTTTATTAAACATATTAATATGTATTTGTTTGTTTGCTTATTCTGTTGGGCCATCAGAAAAGCCAATATCCTTGGAAAGACTGTCCAAAGCATAGAAAGCTTTCCTTGCTTTTTGTTGTGAAACATATGGAATCTAGCTGAAAATCTTGGACCCCTAGATCTTTTTTTCATTTTTTCTTTTTCTTTTGGGGTGAAAGTCAAACCATAACAATTTGAGATTTCTGGAAATAATATTATTTTACAGTAGGAGTTTTGTGCCCGTTTCAGACTATAATTTCCAATTCTCTTTTCACACTCGAGGGTACAACGATGAACGGTACCAGCTGTGTAATTGTAGTTTTCAAGTTTCTCAGTAGATGACAATGTAATAATGTGAAGCTTCAGTGCTATTGGTGGTCAAGAAGTCTTGGCAGCATTCAGCTCCTGCTTGTGCTTTTGTTCATCACAGTATTTCAGCAGCCCTGAGCTCCATTCAGACTCCCTATTTCAGGGCACACGATAGGAAGGCTCCCCTCCTGTGTGGCTCAAAGATCTAGGCTGGGAGTTCCAGCCAATTTTCCACCACTGTGGACCTGACCCTTCACTGGACAATCCCATGGATGGAGGAGCCTGGTAGGCTGCAGTCCATGGAGTCGCTAAGAGTCGGGCACGACTGAGTGACTTCACTTTTGCTTTTCACTTTCATGCACTGGAGAAGGAAATGGCAACCCACTCCAGTGTTCTTGCCTGGAGAATTCCAGAGACAGTGGGCCCCCGTCTTTGGGGTCGCACAGAGTCGGACACGACTGAAGCGACTTAGCAGCAGCAGCAGCAGTGGACCTGACTTCCACCACAGTGACTGGCCTGACTGTTTCTGCGTGGAGAATATTATCCTCACCTACTTGATCCTTTCTTGCCACCTTCAGAGTATATTAGTAAGGATTTGATTGGAGGAGAAGAGCCGCTCTAGTTGAAGGGCTTTCAGATAAGTTGATGCCAAGAACTTTTTAGGAAAATGGTTCTACTGAGACACGTTCTGCAGCTTAGAAATCAATGCACAATCTGTTGGCACACACCTGCATATTACAAACAGCCAAGGTGACATAGAAGAAATATGCAAGTGCCCATCCTGGGTCCTTATCCAGAGGGAGACAACGAGCAGCCTCTCGGCAGGACCTGGCCTCCAGAGTGTTTAGTTTGGCACTTAACGTTGGCCCACACAGTGTTTTATATTTGAATTATTTAATAACCAAAAAGGGGGAGGGATTTCACATAAATCTTTAAATATCCAAATTCCTTGGAAAAACACTTGGGTAATCCTTGGCCCTGATCCCCCATATCTTCAAAAAGGCTATAAAAAAGCAGCTTTGCCCTCTTTCAGAGAAGCCCAGTGACTCCCAGTTCTCCTTAGTCCCTTGCACACCCTGTTTCTTCCCCAAACTGATCTCTTACCACCTATTCCCAGATAGCATTTTATATACCAATTTCATTAATTTAAGTTCCCTACATAGGGCCTCTAAACACTTGATTTTCTTGAGCAGAATAATACCTTCTGAACTTTTTAAGGAACTAGGGCAGAAAAGATCTTCCTAAGAGAATAAGAAGGTGGGTTTCCTCTTCTAGGTTCAGGTGACTTTGGGAGTCACATGATTCAATATCACAATTTATTTCAGTGAAAAGCACTATGTTATTTAAATTTTAAAGCAATATTATAGGATGTCAGGAAAAATAATAAAGACCAAAATCTCTGTTTTGGTTAATGTATTCTTTAATTTATTCAGCAAACATCAGTGTGTGTAACTTAAGATTTTCCACAGTTCAAGTCAAGAAATGTAGCTTTGACTGATTAACATCTAATACATTTCCTCAATTACTAATTGGTTACTCAGTTGTAGAATTAATACAGGAAAGGCAGAATAAATGCTTCATTTTTTCTCTTTATTCACCAGTTTTTAAAATGATAAATTGGCTCTCTAAAATTCTCTGCTGGTGAAGTTAGTTTTTATTTTTATTTATTATTATTATTATTTTAATTTACAATATTGTATTGGTTTTGCCACACATCAACATGAATCTGCTACGGGTGTACACGTGTTCCCACTCCCAAACCCCACCCCCACCTCCCCCCACACCATCCTTCTGGGTCATCCCAGTGCACCAGCCCCAAGCATCCTGCACCCTGCATCAAACCTAGACTGGCGATTCATTTCTTATATGATATTATACATGTTTCAATGCCATTCTCCCAAATCATCCCACCCTCTCCCTCTCCCACAGAGTCCAAAAGATTGTTCTATACATCTGTGTCTCTTTTGCTGTCTCGCATACAGGGTTATCATTACTATCTTTCTAAATTCCATATATATGCGTTAGTATACTATACTGGTGTTTTTCTTTCTGGCTTACTTCACTCTGTATAATCAGCTCCAGTTTCATCCACCTCGTTAGAACTGATTCAAATGCATTATTTTTAATGGATGAGTAATACTCCATTGTATATATGTACCACAGCTTTCTTATCCATTCATCTGCTGATGGACATCTAGGTTGCTTCCATGTCCTGGCTATTATAAACAGTGCTGTGATGCACATTGGGGTACAAGTGTCTCTTTCAATATACATCGAGGAAACCAGAATTGAAGTTAGTTTTTTAAAATGTTATTATTACATTATGGATTTAAGCATAGTTAGTACTTTGGAGCTCAGATTGTTCCATCTTTCACTCAGTAAGAGCTGCTTCAAGTCTGCTTCCAAATAACGTTGTTGTACTCTATAGTCTTTGATTGTTTCCTTGCTGTGTGTCATGACATGATATTTGAGGCTTCCCTTGTTCATTTCTTCTGAGTAATAGATGAAGAATTAGTGTTAGTAGCAAAGTATTTTGCATATTTATATTTAAGAACAGTTATACCTTTAGTTTCTATTGATTGGTCTATATGCTGATAAAAATTCTGTTATGATATTGTTAATCATTTTAAATGGACTCACAATTTTTAAATACAATTGCATCTACATAATTAAAAATGTCTTTCCAAATATATACAATACATATGATTTATTCAGTCAACAGACAGTGATTGATGTATATTTGCATAAACACTGAGCTACAAGGAGATCATCTTCCAAATCATTAAATCCCTGTACTATTGACTGAAGTGTAAATGAAGGAAACTTAAGCTCAGGAAACAACAGCTCACTCTTACTCAAAATTCTTCATCATTTTCTTTATCTGGGTCCTACAAGGTAAAGTCAGTGGACCACTTACTGGGTAATAGATTATGAACAAGAATATATGTAACATTTTAAATAACAGTTTTCTTATTAAATAATTAATTCATGGGTTAATTTTTAGAAAACTTAGAGAAGAAAAATCATCCGAAAATCGTATAATCTGTACCACATAAAAACAACCACATTGTCAGTAATATGAGATAACTCTTTTACATTGTTGGAGTTGCATGGGTATGTGTGTCCGTAGATATATTTATATGCATATGCTATAAATTAGGCCATAATGTGTTTATGATTTTACAATTGTTTTAACTTAATATGAATATATTACATATTCATGTTCTTCAGCGTTGATTAAAAACATGAGCCATTAAAGATCTATCTATGCACAACTCTGTGTTTGCCTGGTGCCTTAGATGGTAAAGAATCTGCTTGCAATGCAGGAGACTCAAGTTTGATCACTGGATCAGGAAGATTCTGCTGGAGAAGAGAATGGCTACCCACTCCAGTAGTCTTGCCTTGAGAATTCCATGGACAGAGGACCCTGGTGGATTACAGTTCATGGGGTCACAAAGACTCCGACACGAATGAGCTGAGTGACTAATACTAATGATAGTCTGATAAAGTAGTGTATAGATGTCCTGTTATCCCACTAATGGACCTTAAGGCTGATTCCAATTGGTTGAGTATTTTAAGTAACACTACAAAGAACATGTTTATGAAAAATATTTTGTCCATATCTCTGATTGTTTACTTAGAATAAATTTCCATGTGTAAAAGTATATATGAATGGTTTGAAAACTTTCATTGCTTTTTATGTAAATGGCCTTTTAGAAGATTTGTTTTGAAAGTGTTTTGTATTCTCACCAAAGACATAAGAATATGTAGTATATAAATGCTTTTATATTTTATTACTGTTTGTTGCACATTTTTAAGTTCATAGAATGCCCTTTTATATTTTATCTCATTTTCTCCTCCATGGGAATCAGGGTAGTATCATCTCAATTTTATGTAAAAAGAATCTAAGTCATTAGATAATTAAGTGATTAATATTCCCCCAAGGCCTCTGCTAATAGGTAATATGACAGAGACTGCTCTGAAGTGTTCTTTCCCCTAAACCATACAAAAGAGGTCTGGTTAGAGATCTGGCTCACTCTTTCACTCTGTATCTGTTTCCTTGTCTCTCTGTCTTGCCTTCCTTCCCTCTCTCTCTCTCTCATTCATCTTTATCTCCTTTGGACTCAATAAATATAGTCTCAATGCTATATTATGACTGTTACTCTATCAACTGAGTTGTATCATAAAAAACTCCCTGTATGTGTGTGTGTGTGTGTGTGTGTGTGTGTGTGTGTGAGTGTGCATGTGTTTGGGTCAGCTTTAAGACTTAAATCCTAAAACTCAAGCTATTTATGTTTGTTCTAAAGCATTACTGCTCCAGCTCATTAGGGTGTTTCCTTCCAGTTGCCATTAGTTTGACTATTATTTATTCAGACTTCTCCAAAAATTGACTCATGTACACCCTTCTCTCTCCTTCCTCATTACCCTCCTCCCCCTACTAGTCTTCTGTGAGGGATAAATCACATTTTTTTGTTGGCAATTGTCTTATAAGGGGAATTCAGCACAACACTGAGATTTACTCTGTCTAAAATTAGCTGGCCCTGATTCTTATTATTTAATTGCTCCATATGGATATGTTACTTCACCTAGATGATGCCAGAAATACCTGTGCAGGTGCTGATGTAGAAGCTGGGGAAATGACAGGGGCAAGGAGAACACAGTTTCCTTATGCCTGGGGCTTTACTATTGACTCAAGCACACTAGTGTTCCCCTGTGTGAAACAAACACTCACAAGCATATTTAAATAGTTTTATCTTCTCTTCTTATTGGGTGAACATGCCCAAGCAGGAGCAAAAGGTAGAGGAAAGACACTGAGATGCTCATTTCCTGAAAAGGAGTACTGCGTAGATTGGGCCCCTTAGTCTGGGGGTAATTGGGCTATGTATTATTCTTGGACAGGAGCACCAAAGGGAAGGAATTTAAAGACTTGAAATGGAAAGACTGGGTGTTACGCAGCCTCTGATGACTGCCTTCAAAGTCAACAAAGTCAAGCAGCTGGAGTTGAGAGAAGTCATATTTGTAGTGAGGAGAGACTAGACCACTCTTAACTGATCCCTTGATTTTTATTTTAGCTGCTTCTTTTTAACTTTGTTATTGTAAATATCACCTATTTTAATGAGCCTTAGTCCTTTAAACATTTGCTAACACCTCGTTGAGAATCTCTTTTCTGGTGGGAGTGGGAGTGGGTGAGGTGGGTTGAGAATACTCTCTGCCTAGTTTCTTCTTGACAAACATTTGGATTCCATTTTATTTTGGACCCTACATTCCTAATTTGAGAGGCTATCTTATTTTTGGTATGTGCTTTTGATTGCAAAAAAGTAGCTTAGTCCAATATTTCCCACCCTAAATCAAGTTTTTGAGAACCATAAATAGGCCATTAAAAACTTTATACTTTTCCAGTGAGATTAGGAGGGAATGTTCCAATAAGTTCACACCATTGTTTTAATGTCTCTGAGTGATCATAAGAGTAAGCCAAAAATCACACAATCAACCTCTAAGATGAACAAGACCTAGAATAAGAAACAAAGCGATTTAAAACTGATGTACAATTCTTTTATAAATAATTGAATTATATTCCCCCAGGAGTGCCATGTATAGGATAATACTATTATTTCTTGTACTTCTCTCTGTGGTTATTATTGATCTTTATTGGCACTATCTCAACTATAAAACATGTAGGTCATTCCCTCATGTAACCAGCAATCTTCTGGCCCATACATTTGGCTACTCTAATAACTACAGAGAATAAGTTTTAGCAATGAAGAACCATCAGAGAAGTATAGCAACTACTTGCTTTCATAAACATAATTAGGTATAGCTCGAGATGATTACTTGATTAACATTTATTTGCCAGATATGATAAGATTAGAATTGTAGTAAAAGTAAATATGTTTCCTGGGTAAATTTATACGAGAGAAAAAAAATCAGTTTTGAATGTCTGAGTTACTTATTCATGGTAACTTTAAAAAAGAACTAAAGAACAGAGTTGATCATTTTGTCATCCATTTCAGCAACAAGGAAGGTCTGATAAGGGGAAAAATATTTAGTAATGTACATAAAGGATAATCCCAGATTAGATGATCAGAAGTGACATTCCATAGCAATTATTTTCCTGGTTTATTACAAAGCTGATTCCCTTTTTAATCTTTAATATGGAAAAGACATGTTACTGAGATTGCTAAAGTTCATGTCTGACAAAATATCTTGATATTCTGAAGCAGTAAATATCACTGAGCTTCAAAGGGGCAGAAATCTAAGTGAGATATTCATGGCTTAGGGAGGTATGTGTGTGGTCATATGTGTCTCTCCGTGTGTTTCTGGTTGGAGAAGATTAGCTGAATAGATGGGTCATGTTCCATGGTAAATTGTCAACCCAGGGGATTTTTAATCTTTATGCCTGGAATAGAAACAATTTTGGCTGACATATACTAGAAAAGGGATGATTAATGAATTGGAACTAATTTTAAGGACATGTCAATCTTTCAAAACAAAACAAAAGTCTGTGTGTGGTATTATTTGCAAGTTGCTTGCATGAGGAGTCTTAACACGTTGAGTTCTTGCCACATGGGTTACCTGAACAAATTAATCAATAAGGAGAGAGAGCTAGCTTGTGCCAAGCAGTTACTGCATCTGATAATATATTCTAGCGTAACAACAACAACAACAACAAAAATATATATGTTATGATACTGATATAAAACAGATCAGTTAGTTAGAACATAAAATATAATTAACACAGTATGTGTCAAATAAATACCCTAAACAAGGAGAACATCAGGTTTGTTCATTAAGTGGTGCTCTGATAGGATACAAATTTGGAAAATGAAAAAGATATATTAAGGCTTATTGAGTAAAACAGCAAGGACTGCACATTCTTACCTCCACTCTGTCTTGAAACTACAGTAAAGGATTTTCTAGACATAAATGTACAAAGCACAGAGAAATTGAGGAATGGCAATAGCAACAAGATGAGTGCTAAAATACTTAACAGACCTGAAAAAAACAAACAAACAAAAACTGAATTCTAAGTCAGCAGTGGAGAAAGCTGAGCAGGTCCTCAATCTGTACCACCGATCTCCCAAGAGGCTCAGAAATTGTCAGCACCAGTTACCTCTGGAAGTGTAGAGGATGAGGTGTATGAAGAAGTTGTTGAAAACAGGAGGTTGGATTAAGTTCTGCTTTAAGATGCAGTTAAGCCATCAAATTCTTTCCCTTTTACCCAGCTGGAAGGTTTCTCTTCTGTCAACCTGGCAGAAGAGAAAGTTTATTCTCTAGGGAGGTTGCATATCCCCAGACTCGGAATATTTGGTGAATTTGAAGGAAAAAAAAAAATCTTACTGCCAAATTGAGAGATTTCACAAAATTCTGTGCACTGAATGTTCAGTAAGTGCTCTGTAACACTCTTTTCTCACTTTGATCTCAGAATACTAGGAACCTGGCTTACACTTTCCTTAATACACTGGATAGTTCATCTGTGCAGAATTTCAATGGTCCAACAAGAAAAGACATTAAGGTGTACATCAGTATTTTCTTCATGATATAGCCCAGTCACATCATTCGTAAAAATGAAGCCCAAAGTTGACAGCATACACAGTGCCTAGCAGTTCCCATGATCCTGCACAGATCCACTCTTGACCATGAGCAGACAGCCAATGATCCCCTGGTATTGGAGCAAAACTGCTAATTAAAAAGATAGAGACTAAAATAAATAAGTAGAACACATCAGCATGGATGGAATTTGATTATACAGGGATACAGAACATATTCAAAATATCACAATAGTATAAATAACTGAGATTTTGCATCGATGAAACAAGAATACTATGCCACAAAAGGGATAATATGACTCCAAGGAAAAAAGGTCTTGAAAATTAAAACTATATATAAAATATGATTAAATGATTCTAAGCTTTAGAAGCTAATGATGAGTAATTCTCTCAGAAAGTTAAATAGAAATGGAAAGTAGGAAAGAAAAATATTAGAAGATTGTCTTATGAGTATCCATACCCAAAATTATAGTTCTAAATAGACAAATCAGAGAAAACAGAAGAGAAAATCATCAAGAAATAATGTTATATAATGAAAATTTAAGGACTTCCCACGTGGCTCAGATGATAAAGCATCTGTCTACAATGTGGGAGATCCGGGTTCGATCCCTGGGTCAGGAAGATCCCCTGGAGAAGGAAATGGCAAACCACTCCAGTACTATTGCCTGGAAAATCCCATGGACAGGAGCCTGGTAGGCTACAAAACAGAATGACACCCTGCCAATATAAAATTTCAGTGGTCAAGAAAAGATCTTGAAGCTCCCAGAGAAAGAAAAAAATCAGTTATACTAAAGACTATACATAAAGTCTTTGGACTTTGTAGAAACAGAGCAATACCTTAAAAACTATTATGGAAAGGTCTTCACATTTTTCAGGGAAAATGTTTTCTAACCTAAAATTCTGTACTCAGTCAAGTTAGCAAATATGAGTAGAATAAGGATATTTTTGTAGAAACAATATCATTAAAAATTTATCTCATTCTCACCCTTTCTCAGAAAGCTATTTTAGGGTGTGTTCCACTAACCAAGAAAGTAAAAGTAAGAGGGAAGCAGACAGGATCTAGGAAACAGAAGATTCCACTCAAGTAAGTACCAGAAGGAATGCCCTTTCATAAGATGGTGTGGCAGAGATTTCTAGCAGTCAGTAAAAATTCCTTTCCTTTTCCTTTTAAGTACATAGTTAGACTATCCACCAAACTCCCTTGCTTTAAATGTGGCCTCAAGACTGAATCCTGTGGATACAACTAATTGTGGTACTTCCAGGCTACTCTTTTCAAGAAGTAGAAGTGCCTCTTCTAACTCTCCTTGAAGCAACTGGATACAGAAGATGATAGATGGTAAATTTACAAGATGAAAGAAACCCACATTCCAAATTCGCTAGCTACTTGGAGGAGACACACCCACTAACCAAGGACCACCATCTTAGACGGTTACTTGAACAGGAAATAAGTTTCTGTTTTGGGAGTCTGTCATTGTAGCCTATGCTAAGTACTAGGAATTCTGAAAAGAAATACTAGGATAAAAGTTATGCAACAGGGCTAGAGAGTAATCTAACAAGTCCAGAACTGGAGTAGGTCAGAGGTTCTGAAATAGAAGTTTTCCACAAGATGAAACTGATAGAAAACTGGATGTGTTTGAACACTGAGGAAAAGATGAGGGTGAATTAGCTATAATAACACAGGCAACAAAGAAAACAAAGTAAATGACACATTCATTGACTCCAAGGAGAACAAAGTTTATAATCAGTTATAAATAACATTTCAATAACTTAAATAGGTGGATCTGAGCAACATAAATATATGTTTATTGGGGAGATGAGAGTATGAAAATGTGCCTATGTGTAGTAATGTGGCATAGGGAAAGAGAGTTAAGCTCATATCTCCCATCTTGAGATGTCTAAAATTGAAAAAATACAAAAATGAATGATACAAGCACTGTTGTTGTTCATTCTCTAAGTTGTGTCTGACTCTTTTATAACTTCATGGACAATACCATGCCAAACTCTTCTGTCCATGGGATTTTCCAGGCAAGAATACTGAAGTGACTTGCCATTTCTTTTCCAGAGGATCTTCTCAACATCTCCGGCTTTGGCAGTAGGATTCTTTATCAATGAGCCACCTGGGGAAGCCCCTATATATAGAAATATAGACAGGGGATGACACTGAAGAAGGGAAATATCGAGGGGATAGCAGCAAGGGATTCATATTTTATAATAAGCCTGTTAGATTTATTTTGCCATTTAAAAGTATATAGGTATTACATGTATAAAAAAGACAATAATATTAACATTTATATCCATATTTCTCATAAAAATATTTCATATGGATCAAAAACAGAGTTAAACATTTTAGTAAAGTTCAATCACTGGCACAAAGACAGAAATAGAGATCAATGGAACAAAATAGAAAGCCCAGAGATAAATCCACACAAATATGGACACCTTATCTTTGACAAAGGAGGCAAGAATATACAATGGAGTAAAGACAATCTCTTTAACAAGTGGTGCTGGGAAAACTGGTCAACCACTTGTAAAAGAATGAAACTAGATAACTTACTAACACCACACACAAAAATAAACTCAAAATGGATTAAAGATCTAAACGTAAGACCAGAAACTATAAAACTCCTAGAGGAGAACATAGGCAAAACACTCTCCAACATAAATCACAGCAGGATCCTCTGTGATCCACCTCCCAGAATACTGGAATTAAAAGCAAAAATAAACAAACGGGATCTAATTAAAATTAAAAGCTTCTGCACTACAAAGAAAACTATAAGCAAGGTGAAAAGACAGCATTCTGAATGGGAGAAAATAATAGCAAATGAAGCAACTGACAAACAACTAATCTCAAAAATATACAAGCAACTTATGCAGCTCAATTCCAGAAAAATAAATGACCCGATCAAAAAATGGGCCAAAGAACTAAATAGACATTTCTCCAAAGAAGACATACGGATGGCTAACAAACACATGAAAAGATGCTCAACGTCACTCATTATTAGAGGAATGCAAATCAAGACCAATATGAGGTACCACTTCACACCAGTCAGAATGGCTGCGATCCAAAAGTCTACAAGCAATAAATGCTGAAGAACGTGTGGAGAAAAGGGAACCCTCTTACAGTGTTGGTGGGAATGCAAACTAGTACAGCCACTATGGAGAACAGTGTGGAGATTCCTTAAAAATTGCAAATAGAACTGCCTTATGACCCAGCAATCCCACTGCTGGGCATACATAATGAGGAAACCAGAATAGAAAGAGACACATGAACCACAGTGTTCATCGCAGCACTGTTTATAATAGCCAGGACATGGAAACAACCTAGATGTCCATCAGCAGATGAATGGATAAGAAAGCTGTGGTATATATACACAATGGAGTATTACTCAGCCACTAAAAAGAATACATTTGAATCAGTTCTAAGGAGATGGATGAAACTGGGGCGTGAAGTAAGCCAGAAAGAAAAACACCAATACAGTATACTAACGCATATATATGGAATTTAGAAAGATGGTTAATGATGACCCTGTATGCAAGACAGAAAAGAGACACAGAGGTGTAGAGCAGACTTTCGGACTCTGAGGGAGAAGGAGAGGCTGGAATGATTTGGGAGAACGGCATTGAAACATGTATACTATCATGTAAGAAACAAATTGCCAGCCTATGTTTGATGCAGGATGCAGGATGCTTGGGGCTGGAGCACGAGGATGATCTGGAGGGATGATGTGGGGTAGAAGGTGGAAGCGGGGTTCATGTTTGGGAGCTCATGTACACCCGTGGCAGATTTATGTCAATGTATGCCAAAACCAATACTGTACTGTAAAGTAAAATAAATAAATAAATGAACTCCAAAAAAAAAAAAAAAGTTCAGTCAGAGTGAAACAGGACACAAATTTAATAATATTAGAGTGAGGGGGAAAACATCCTCTGTTTGAAGCTATATAAGTAACTAAGGGGAAAACATTTGTGTAATAAAAATAAAAACTAAAATGAAAGAAAAACAAACCTGATAAACACTTTATCAATTATAAGAAAGAGTTAATTTTTATTATGAAATAACTCATTTAAATATATAAGAAAAATATCAACACCTCAGTAGATGAACAAAAAAATAAATGATAGGGAGTGGAAATGGCTAATTATGATCCCATGTACTGTTGATTTAAGTAAGTTAACAAATAAAAAGTTACCTTTATTCTTATTTCAACTTAAAAATGGTAATTCTCTCTTGAAATTGTGATAAGCTTATGTTATATATACATACATAACTAGTCTCAATGCAAATATTTATGTTCTTCTTGAGAGTATGATAGTTAACAGCAGTAATTAATGGAATCTTCAAGCTTTTTGGCAAAGGCTCAGAGACCTAAAGGACTTCCCTGGAGGCTTAGATGGTAAAGAATATGCCTGCAATGCATGAGACCCAGGTTTGGGTTTGATCCCTAGGTCAGGAAGAACTAAATATTGTCCTAAGTAAATAATTAACCAAAGAAAATAAAGTCATCATGGTAGGAGAGAAAGAAAGAAATTATAATTCCCCACACCATAGAATAGCAACACAATTATTAATATAAAAACTATGCTACAAGTTGACCAGATTATTATATGTAGTATGAAAATGCAGAATATAATACATATGAAAATACTTGGTAGATGTAAAGACTTTATTAATATGTGGAGTTATTATTATCATCCGTGCTGTTGGGAACACTGCTTTGGCAGAATTATTCTTTCTCAACCACAGACAGAGATTTATCTCTCTGCCTCCATATGTGACACATTAGAAGTTACTTGAGCTCAAGGTCAGTTTTTAACTTTGGCTTCTTAGAGAAGCAATGGAATAAACCAAAGATCAATGTGAATATTTTCCAAGAAAATCATCCAAGAGGAATACCCAGGGAATAATGGAAAGCATTCCAAGGACCCCACAGGAAGAACAAGTCTTTGTCTGAGAGCTCTGGGCTGCTCTAATAACTTCATCTTAGCTATTGTTCAACTCATCATTGGGAAAGACTGGCTCTTTGGTCAATTTCTATCACATTTCAGTATCTATGAGGGGCTGTATGTCTTTGAGGGCCTCAAGCTGAAAGACTTAATCATATGACTGCAGCTTTTTAAAAAAGTAGTATTTATGCCCAATCATTATAGTTGAATCTGAGATCAAATTTGAATTCTTTTCCTTCAATTTAAAAGTATATATTGGTAATTTGTCAGGCTGGGAAGCTCCCTGAATCCAACAATTAAAGTTTAGGGATAATTGTTCGGGGATAACTCCTCTGAGAGTTCTTCTTTTGTTTCTGATTATTGAGATGAATGGACTTCCCTGGTGGCTCAGTGTTAAAGAATTTGCCTGCCAATGCAGGAGACGTGGGTTTCATCCCTGATCCCTGATCTGGAAAGATCCCCTGGAGAAAGAAGTGTCAACCCATGCCAGTATTCTTGCCTGGGAAATCCCATGGACAGAGGAGCTTGGCAGGCTACAGTCTATGGGGTCACAAAGAGTGAGACATGACTTAGCAACTACAGCAACAACCATGTTGAACATGGAAAGATCAGAGATAACCTCAATTGCTATTTTCATAGTTTGTTGTTTGGGGAACAGGAAAAATAAAGTGCATGTATATACTGAAATTTATCAGTCATATTATCTGAACAATAATACTTATTGTAAAATGAGTTTTGCTAATGGCTATCTTGTTTGCCATCTCTATATATTTTGCAGTAAAATGTCCACTCAGGTCTTTTGTGCACTGATTGTTACTTTACTACTAAGTATATATGAAGTCTTCCAGAGAACAAAAATTTTAAATTTTGATTAGATCCAGTTTATCAATATCTCCTTTTATGTATCATGCTTTTGGTGTCAAGTTTAAGAATGCTGTCTAGCTCTTTATCCCAAAGATATTCTCCTGTTTCTTTTCCCCTAAAGTTGTATAGAATTACATTTTAACTTTTCATTTAAGTCTATGATGATCCATTTTGTGGTAATTTTTGTATCAAGAGTAAGGATTTTTGTTTTTGATTTTTATTTTTCACTTGGATATACAATTGTTCCAACCTTATTTCTTGGAAAGACCATCCATTCTTATAGAACTTGTTTTGCAAAATTATCAGAAATCAGTTGGATATATCTGTGTAAGTTTATTCCTAGGTCCTGTTGTGTTCCATTGATCTGTGTGACCATTCTTCCACTAATACCACATGGTCTTGCATAGTGTAGTTGTATCGCAATTTTTAATGTTAAGTATAGAGTGATCAATGGATATGAGTTTGAGCAAACTCCAGGAGACAGTGAAAGACAGGGAAGCCTGGCATGCCACAGTCCATGGGGTCACATAGAGCGGCTGAACAATGAACAGCAGCAACATAGACTTATTAACCTCACATTCTTCTTTTAAAGTTTGTTAAGAATTTTTCTGTCTAAATTTGCAAGAGATATGACTTTGTTTTTCTGATGAATTAATTTATATCTTTACTTTTCTACTTAACCGTGACAGTATCGTTATTATCACCTTCTGATATCATTTCAATATAAATATTCCACGTTATTGTAAATTCCTCAGAATTCTTACTTTTTATGGCTATTCATTTTAGAGCTATGCCATCATTCTCTTATTGTTAGACATTTATTTTATTTATTTCAGTATTTTTCTATTATAATATTGGTGCACAAATCTCTTAGGGAATACAGTTAGTTTTGTGTTTTGCTTTATTAAATATAAAAGAGTCAGAGGAGGACAGCCATGAGAGACAAAGTTATAAAAAAAAATATAGACTTTAGTATCAGAAAGACAGCAATTTCATCTCTCATTCTATTGCTTTCTAGCTGATACCTGATGTTCCTGAGTCTCTGTACTCCTCCTCTTAACATGGAAGCTCACCAAAGCAATGCATATAAAATGCTCAGTCCACACTGGGTCTTCACACATCTTACATAGCAGTTCTTTTTCCCCTTCTCCCTCTATTCCCCTGTCTCACACTCTTACTTTGTAAAATTATAATGAGTTATCTAGCATGACGTTTAAGAAGAATTTTT
The DNA here is from genome assembly GCA_917880005.1 of Nanger dama. Taxonomy (NCBI): domain Eukaryota; kingdom Metazoa; phylum Chordata; class Mammalia; order Artiodactyla; family Bovidae; genus Nanger; species Nanger dama. Next base: position 26,959,141 of record CAKJTW010000018.1, read on the forward strand.
AAGATATCAGATTAAAAAATAATTGATACTGTTATTTTAAACAGTTTGCATTTTTGTCTCTGTAGAAGTAAATTAGTTGGAAATGGGATATGGGATAAACAGACTGTAGGATTTATTGTGCATTAAATGTGTGGGTGAAACAGAGAGTTATTAATTCTGTTCATGAAATACAAAGCTAAATAAAAATAAAACAGTAAGGAAAGCAATGTTAGTAAACATTAAACAATCAACATGACATAGCATGGCAATCAAGTGCCTTACAATTTCCAGAAGTCTCTTTCTTCCATAGCAGCCATATTTGGATGTCTCACAAATGGTGATTGTCCTATAAAGAGACCCAGAGGGTTTCTGCCTGATCTTTATTACTGATGATATGATGATGATAATGATGATTATGAGGCTGAAAATGATAATGGAGGAGAAATGGAGGCCAATGGGAGGAAAAAAAAGGTGGGGGGAAGTAGGTGATAGTGTATGGAAAAAGATTAGCTAATATACATCAGCTGTTGAACACCTATTTGTGATTTTTTTTTCTGATGACAAAGAATCTAGGATCATTTATTCCTTCTACTTTCTATTATCTTCTACTTATTTTCATTTTATTTGTGCATCCTGAAAGGATGTAATAGCAATTTAAGAGAAGTATTTCATTTCTCTGTATTTGAGCACAGTGCTTACTCTTCTTTTTAAATCATTTGCTAACATATTAGGGCACTAAAACATATTATTAATTTATTAATATTTAATTTCTAGTGAATTCTTCTTTTTAATAAATTATATTTAGGATTAGAATTCTTCAGAATCAGGAATCAAATTACTCAAATTACTGTAAATAGAGCTTGCTTTCCTCATTTTAAAAATATTCAGTTTATTTCAGTTGGTTTTGGTTGAGTTTAGAATAAATTTATGGGGTGATGAATTTTTATCTGTGTTTGTTATTTCTACTCCAACAGGAAATCTGAGGTGCTGGATCATGCACCTTTGGTTTGGGGACTCTGGTGGATTTATTTTGAGAAGTCACGTGTTTCAGCATTTTTGGTACTAACTGTAGTCATGCACAAAGCCCTGCCTTGCCTTCACCTTTGAACCTGGGTTCCTCGAAGACCAAATTTACTATTTGTTTAAGCTCATGATCCCCAGTGGGAGAGCGAGGCACCGTTCAGCCAAGTTGGCTTAGACAGGAAGAGCGTGTCTTGCCCCAAACAGAATCCAATCATGAGTTTCCTGGAAGAGAGAGCTATTTTGACTGTTTTGTCAGGAAAACACCATTAGGTAAACTCATCTGACTCTACTTGGTCCTCAAGGCCTAATTTTTATATGGGAAATATCACAGAGACTGTTCCATGTCATGAACTCTAATGGGTGCCAAATGGCTCTTGGAGAGAAGAGATTGGTTGGAAGAAATGCTTTTAGAATGTATAACATAACAGGTGGATATATAACATAATGCAGTATCTCTGTAATTTAAATAATAACTGTCCTACATCTAAATATATTCATTAAATGCATCAGCTTAAGAAGTCTACAATGATCATAGCCAAATAATATAATCACCTCATATATAACCATGACAGTCTTGAGATTAACCAGCCACTGGGTGCTATTTTCATGAATCTTTTGTTAGCAGATCTACTTAGAGATGTGAACATTTGGCAGATATTGTCATATTTAATTTTGTATTGTAGAAAGGTCTTAAACCTAAAAAAGTAGCTAGAGTCTCACTTGGAAAATCTTGAATCTTTACTGTTCTTTATGCATCAAACATTTTTGAATTGCTATGTACCATATCCTTTGTTAGATATTGTAGTTAAAAGAAAGATTTTTAAAAGACATTTATTTGTTCACTCATTCATTTGAAAGTCATTTTTGAGTATACATTATGTCCCAAGCATCATGCTAGGTTTTGTGAGGTGATCCAGAAATAGATATAGTAAACCTATTCATTTGTTCATTTAGTTAGTTGATGAATATTATTTAAGAAGCAGTGATTTCCCAAGTTAATAAAATATGGTTCCCATCTTGGATAAACTTCGTGCCCTTGCAGGAGCCCCATTAATAAAACTAGTGAGGTTCTTTTAGGTTAATTATGAAATTACAGTAAGAGATAATAGATGCTAGTGAAATAAAGCTTTATTCTTGAAGGCATTTGTTCAATGTTAAACTAGTCAGCCACCACTTTCTCTTGAGTACAAGTGGTTCTATGAATACATCTAATTTAGTGTCATTGAATAAACATTCACCACATTCCAAATTGTGTGCCAGGCACTGGAAACAACAGGTTGAGAGAGACTTGCTTGTTTCCTGCTTTTGAGGAACTTAACAGTGACAAAGACAAGAATGCTCAGGAATTGTGTAATAGCACGAAAAGTGTGAGCGCTGAGGAGGGAGGCGAGTTGTTTCTCGACAATAGTGGTGTGTGGCCCGAGCTTCAAAACACTGAAGGCGACAGGGCACCAATGTTCCAGTCACAAGTGAAAGAGATCAGAGACCTGAGAGAGCTTGCTGTGTTGGAGGGACTGTTTGCCATGTGTTATTACTGGAGTGTGAAGTCTATGGAAAAGAGTTGGGAGAGGCCTTGGATGCTAGGAGACAGCATTTGATATTCTTTTGAAAGGCATAGTGAGTCAGAGATCTGATTTCCATCTGACTTGCCAGAATTTCCCAACTCGAGTTCCCTGTACTTGCTATGCATTTGTTAAATTTTAATTAAAATAATAGCGGTATTGTTTGTGCTCTTCCATGGCAGAAAGCAAAGAACAACCATGAAGATAGGTAGGGAAGAAGAACATGGAGCAGCTCCAGTGTCAAGACCCTTTCAACACTGATACTACCTCCTCCCTGGGTTGTATGAAGTATCTCCACGTAAATTTATCTCCTTTGTTTCTCCTCTCGTATCAGACTTGTGGGATAAAGTGGAATAGCCTTTGTCTGATAGGTGAAGAAATGGAAGTCCGAGGGTATAAACTGGCTTTTGCCAAGCCACACAGAGGACCAGTGACGTTTCAGAGCCCAGGACTCCTGGTCCCAGTGATTGTTCCTGTCACAAGTCACCTGGATTCTGTTCTGCTGTGTTTCCAGTGGACACAGACCTGAGATGGCCAGCTGCATGTTAGTAAGGGATCCATCCGCGTATGAAGCGGATGGATCCCTTACTAACCATGCAGCTGCTCATCTCATATTTATAGACAAGTTCAGTCATTTATTAACTACCTACTCTTGCATTTTCATGTTCAGGAGTGAGTTGTAGGTCAGACCTAGAATTTGAATTCCACTGGGCTTCCGTGGGTGCCTCAGATAGTAGAGTCGTCTTCAAAGGAGGAGACCTGGGTTCAATCCCTGGGTTGGGACGATCCCTGGGAGAAAGAAATGACAACCCACTCCAGTATTCTCACCTGGAAAATCCCATGGAAGGAGGAGCCTGGCAGTCTACATGGGGTCGCAAAGAGTCGGATACGACTGAGTGACTTCACTATTTCCTCCTGATTCTACAAACCTCTTAATTATGATCAAGTTGCTCGTTTTATTTTTCATTTGAAAAATGAAATGTCATTGTAAAAATGGGCACAATAAAAGTACCCTCTTTAGTAGAGTGTCTGGCAAATGTTAATTTCTCAAAACCGTTCAGTTCAGTTCAGTCGCGCAGTCGTATCTGACTCTTCGCGACCCCATGAATCGCAGCACGCCAGGCCTCGCTGTCCATTACCAACTTCCGGAGTTCACTCAGACTCAAGTCCATTGAGTAAGTGATGCCATCCAGCCATCTCATCCTCTGGCATCCCCTTCTCCTCCTGCTTCCAATCCCTCTCAGCATCAGAGTCTTTTCCAGTGAGTCAACTCTTCGCATGAGGTGGCCAAAGTACTGGAGTTTCAGCTTCAGCATCATTCCCTCCAAACAAATCCCAGGGAAAAATTAATAAGAGCCTAACCCTGCTTTCCCCGTGGATTAGTCCAATGAGAACCCCAGAATTCAGAAGAGAGATTTAAGATGTTTCAATAAGGAGAGAAGGCAGGCAATCTCAGGTATCAAGACCTTTTTCTTAGTGCAGTGGAATCAAGCATCTTTGGCTGTTCATCTCTTTCTTTCTGTGGCTTCTATCAATGCTGGCCAAAATGCATGACTGGTTAAGAAAAATGCCTGCACTGAGGACCATGAATTTACTTAGTCTTGGGGACAGTGTCCTCTTCTTTTCCCTCTATGCCCCTTGTACGGCTTACTGCTCTTAAGTTCCTCTGTCCTTCCTTCCTCTAGCTGTTTTTCTTGGCCTGCTGAGACTTTTTTTCTGATTGGTTATCTCATGGAATTGGGATTTACTCCATTAGTTCTGACAGTACATACCCATAGGCCTATAACAAATAAGCAAAAGGTCATGGATAAATACGATTTAGGTCATGACTGCACACATCCACATATACCACTGCGTGTATGCGTGCACACGCACACACACACACACACACAGACTCATATCATACATACACAGACACACACCCCGTATATACAAACATACACCATATACACAAGCATAGACAGAAAATGCCTGTTTCCACTTAGTTTTGTTTCTTGTATAAAAATAGTTTATGTAAGGAAGACTATAGGTTAAGTATGCCCATGTTGAAAGATTTGTCCAATGAGTTTGTCCAGAGAGGCATTTGTGATATCAGAGGCCTTAAACAGCATCATTTTCAAGGGGTCAAGCCCTGTTGGGCCTGGCTCAGAGTTCTTTGCCAGTTTTAAGGGTGTGGTATGGAGAATCTGATGTTTGGTTTAATGATTGTGAGAAGTCTCTTAAATAGATCGGCTGCCTAGAAAAACATTGCAGATGCTTCGCAGTCCTGAACTTTGGTTTCTCCAGCCATGACCAAAGGAACATTAGTATAAGTTTAAAAGCTTCTCCAATCATTCCATAAAACCTGTGGTTTCTCTCCTCTATCAAATTAGCTAATCTCATTTAGCCATGACCAACGCTTATACACAATCCAACTGTAGACAGGAAATTCTGACTTGGCTTTACAGAACCTAAACTGAGGCTCACACACTGATAACTGAGGCCCTACCAAGGCCGAGGTCTATGCAGTAAAGCTCCGCGAGGGCAAGTGCCACCCTGGTGTCCCCTTATCTGTCTTTGGAACAGAGACTTCATCTCCAGCAGAGTATGCATTCTTTCAAGGGATTTCATTGGTCTTTTCGTATATGAGGTGGATGCCTAACACAGAGTAGACTTTTCAGAAAGTATTTAAGTTTGGTGAGTACTGGCCCCTGGAATTCTATTTTCTGACCCTCATTAGTCTAGGTTCAGACTTCGGTTTTATTAAGACAGCTACTGTCTGGAGAGGTGACTCACAACACTGGTCTTGATACCTGCTGCTTCTGTATGAAGGAAAGATGGGGAGGTGAGAGAGTGCTGAGGTGGAAGAAGTGGATGCATCCATGGGGCAGGTTAAGAATAGATAAGACCTTTTCTTTCCTTACCTCTAAACTGCAGTCCGTTTTCAACCAGCCCCATCCCCACGCACATCCCTCAGGGCTCCCTCACACTGCCTGTTGCACAGAGAGCATTGCTTCTGCTCTCTCTTCAGGAATAACAGACTGCTGTCTTTCTGACTGAACAGTGAAATCCCTGAATGAATGTTTTTCCATGGCTTCAGCTTTTTGTTACAGCTCCAGTGACTATCACACATAGTTTTTTTTTTTTTCTCATATATACATTTTTACTGTAAGAGCAATGTGTACTCATTTGATGAAAATTGGTGCTATATATGATATATAAATAAATAGAGTAAGATTGTTATTTAGTCTCTAAGTTCTGACTGACGCTTTGTGGCCCCCATGGACTGTAGCCTGCCAGACTCCTCTGTCCATGGGGTTTTCCAGGCAAGAATACTGGGTGGGTGACCATTCCCTTCTTCCCCAGGGGATCTTCCCAACCCAGGGATCATACCCATGTCTCCTGCACTGGCAGGTGGATTCTTCACTGCTGAGCCACCAGGGAAGCCCATAATAAAATTACTTATTAACATTTAGCTATATTTCATTTCAGTTATTTTTTTTATCAATGGTCAACTGGTTTTAATAGGAATTTGTACAAGTTACTCTTTTTTAACCATGTATCATTTATTTATTATTATTTTTACTTTACAATATTGCATTGGTTTTGCCATACATCAACATGAATACGCCACAGGTATACACATGTTCCCCATCCTGAACCCCCCTCCCGCCTCCCTCCCCGTACCATCCCTCTGGGTCAGCCCAGTGCACCAGCCCCAAGCGTCCTGTATCCTGCATCGAACCTGGACTGTCAATTTGTTTCTTATATGATATTATACATGTTTCAATGCCATTCTCCCAAATCATCCCACCCTCTCCCTCTCCTGCAGAGCCCAAAAGACTGTTCTATACATCTGTGTCTCTTTTGCTGTCTCGCATACAGGGTTATCGTTACTGTCTTTCTAAATTCCATATATATGCGTTAGTATACTATACTGGTGTTTTTCTTTCTGGCTTACTTCACTCTGTATAATCAGCTCAAGTTTCATCCACCTCATTAGAACTGATTCAAATGTATCCTTTCTAATGGCTGAGTAATATTCCATTGTGTATATGTACCACAGCTTTCTTATCTATTCATCTGCTGATGGACATCTAGGTTGCTTCCCTGTCCTGGCTATTATAAACAGTTTATGTCTAGTTTTTTTTTTTTTCTGTTTTCTTGTACAATTAATATCACAATGTATGAAAAAATTATCTTGACTTTTCACCTAATTATATTTTGTATAAGCACTTTCCTGTATCATTAAGTAAAATCACAAATGTTATTTTGAAAAAACAACTAACTTTTGTACTGTACAAGTATACCATAATTTATCTAGACTTTCCTCTATTATTTGGTAGTGATTAAAAATAGCATCTGAGTGTCCAAGCCAATCTTCTGATCTTACTGGGTTGTTTTGTGTTTTCTAGATCTAGTCTTTGTTAATTAGCCATGTGCTTGGGTGAGTATGGATGCAACATATCTCCAGAAATAAACATATCCTTATTTTGTGGTTTCTAACTTTTATAATTTTGAAACAATAGAAATGATACCCAACCTGATGGATGGCTATTGGTGAACAAGTCACAATCATCATTGCGGATTTTTAACTTACTAAATAGTCAAAAAACAAAAACAAAAACAAAACATAGGTGGTACATTTCAACCTTAATTTAGATGACTAATAACTTGGCTTGATAAAATTAAATGAACACTGACTAAGTCTTCCATTCTCTGGAAGAGTATACAATGGTGCAGCACTTTGAAAAATATTATCACCAGTTCCAAAAAACCAAAAGGATTAAAAATAAAATTACTAATACCATAGCCAGGAATTTCTCTTCTCAGTGTAGACCCAAAATAACAGAAAGCAGAGACACAGATATTTGTATGACCATATTCATGACACCATTTTTCACAATAGCCAAAAGGTGGAAGCAACCCACTGATGGATGAAGAGATAAATAAAATATAGTATATTCATATGATGGAATGTTTTTGAACCATAAAAGGAAGGAAATTCTGACACACTACGATGTGAATGAACCTAGAAGACATTATGCTAAGTGATATAAGCTAGAAACAGAAAGGCAAATACTATATTATTCCACTTAAGTGAGGCACCTAGAACAGTCAAAATCATAGAAACAGACGGTGGTTGTCAGGGATTTGTGGAAAGAAGGATGAAAAGCTGTTATTTAGTGGATATAAAGTCAGAGTTTTGATATAGAAAGAGTTGTGGAGAAGGATTGTGGTGATGGTTTCACAACATTCAGTTTAGTTCAGTTCAGTCACAGTCTTGTCTGTCTCTTTGCGACCTCATAGAGTGCAGCACACCAGGCTTCCCTGGTCCATCATCGACTCTCAAAGCTTGCTCAAATTCACATCCATAGAATAGGTTATGCCATCCAACCATCTTATCCTCTGTCTTCCCTTTTTCTTCTGCCTTCAATCTTTCCCAGCATCAAGATCTTTTCAATGAGTAAATTCTTCACATCAGGTGGCCAAAGTATTGGAGCTTCAGCTTTAGCATCAGTCCTTCCATTGAATATACAGGACTTATTTCCTTTAAGACTGACTGGTTGGATCTCCTTGCAGTCGAAGGGATATTCTCAAGAGCCTTCTCCAACACCACAGTTCAAAAGCATCAATTCTTGGTGCTCAGCTTTCTTTATGGTCTAACTTTCACATCTATATGTGACTACTGGAAAAACCATAATGTATTCAACACCACTGAACTTTACACTTAAAAATGGTTGAGGTGATAGATCTTATGTATATTTTACCACAACTTTGTTTTAAAAGTTTCTGGAAAACCAAAATAAGTGATACAATAAATACTTTATGTTAGATACATAAAGTAGGAGAAACTAGACTACTTCATAAATTACACCACAGGGAAAGAATGAAATAGGCATGACGTTTACAAAAGACAATAAAAAGTTAAGCGAGATGCATATATGTGTAAGTTGGTAAGTGGGGGCTGAAAATCAGGGAAGGCTTCATGAAGAAAGTAGCCAGGACTTCCACAGAAGGATGTGGAGGATGGATGGGGTAGGCATTGTGGAGAGAAGACAGTAGTTAATACTTAATCTTTGCAAATTCTTCAAAATAACAGAAGTATAAAGAATATTTCCAAACTCATTTTGTGAAGCCAAAGTCATTCTGACTCCAAAGCCAAAGATACCACAAAGAAAGAAAACTACAAGAAAATAGCTCTGATGAATATATATATGCAAAACCTTCAATAACATACTAGCAACCTCAGTTCAATAACACATACACCATGATCAAATGGTGTTTATTCCTGGGATGTAAGATTTGGTTTAACATAGGTAAATCAGTGTGAAATATCACATTAAGAGAATGAATGATAAAAACATAGTCATTTCAGTAAATGAACTAGAATCATTTAACAAAGTTCAACATCTATTCATGATAAAAGCTCTCCACAAAACAGGTATACAGGAAAATTTCCTCAACACAATATAGGCCATTTATTAAAAGTCTACAGCTAACATTATGATCATTGGGGGAAAATTGAAAGTTTTTCTTTTAAAATAGAATGTCCACTCTCACTACTTCTGCTCAACACAGTACTAGAAGTACTAACAAGAGCAGTCAGAAAAGAAATATGGCGATAAATAGAGAGACTTTAAATTATAAAGGAAGAAGTAAAATGAAATATTTAGGAATAAATTTAACCCAGAGGTAAAACATTGAAAACTATAATACATTGGTGAAAGAAAGTGAATCAAGACACAAATAAGTGGGAAAATATCCCATATTCATGTATTAGAGAAACTAAAATTGTTAAAATGCCCCCACTACCTAAAGTGATTTATAGATTCAATGCAATCTTTATCAAAATTCCAATGGCATTTTTGCAGAAATGGAAAAACAAGTCTAAAATTTATGTGGAACCACAAAACACCCTGAAAAACTAAAGCAATCTTAAGAGAATGAGATAGAAGTACTATACTTCTTGTTTTCAAATCCTATTATAAGCTGTGATAATCAGATAGTATAGTACTTACTAGCATTAAAACTGACACATGTATCAAGAGAGCACTGACTCTGGCGATGATTTTTGGATATGACTGCAAAAGTTCAGGCACCAAAAGCAAAAATAAATAACAAGGGCTACAGCAAACTGAAAAACCATGCATGGAAAAGGAAACCATCCAGGAAATGAAAGGGCAGCTTAACAGATTCAGAGAAAATATATGTGAACCATATATCTCATAAAAATTTAATATCCAAAACATAAGCAACTCACACAACTCAATAGCAAGAAAACAAGAAACCTGATTAAAAATGAGCAAGGGGCTTGAAGAGATATTTTTCCAAAGAAGACATACAAATGGCCAACATTTATAGAAAAAAGTACTTAACATCACTAGTGATCAGGAAAAGGCAAATCAAAACCACAATGAGATATAACTTCATACCTGTTCAGTTCAGTTGCTCAGTAGTGTCCAATTCTTTGTGACCCCATGAATCGCAGCACGCCAGGCCTCCCTGTCCATCACCAACTCCTGGAGTTTACTCAAACTCATGTCCATTGAATCAGTGATGCCATCCAGCCATCTCATCCTCTGTCGTCTCCTTCTCCTCCTGCCCTCAATCCATCCCAGCATAGAGTCTTTTCCAGTGAGTCAACTCTTCGCATGAGGTGGCCAAAGTACTGGAGTTTCAGCTTCAACATCAGTCCTTCCAATGAACACCCAGGACTGATCTCCTTTAGGATGGACTGGTTGGATCTCCTTGCAGTCTAAGGGACTCTCAAGAGTCTTCTCCAACACCACAGTTCAAAAGCATCAATTCTTCAGCACTCAGCTTTCTTCAGAGTCCAACTCTCACATCCATACATGACCAATGGAAAAACCATAGCCTTGACTAGATGGACCTTTGTTGGCAAAGTAATGTCTCTGGTTTTGAATATGCTATCTAGGTTGGTCATAACTTTCCTTTTAAAGAGTAAATGTCTTTTAAATTCATGACTGCAATCATACCTGTTAGAATGGCTACAATAATGATAATAATAAGCTAACAGGTATTGGTGAGGGTGTGGACAGAAGGATATTTCCGGACTGTTGGTGGAAATATAAAGTGGTACAACCTTTATGGAAAACAGTATGGAGGTTCTTTAAAAAACCAAAAGTGGAACTACCAGACAATAAAGCAGTCCCTCTTCTGGGTATATATTCAAAGAAATTAAATCAATATCTTAAAGAGATATCTGCTCCCATTTTCACTGTAGATTTATTCACAATAGCCAATATATAAACAGTCTAGTGAAGTGAAAGTCACTTAGTCATGTCCGACTCTTTGCGACACCATGGACTATATAGACCATGGAATTCTCTAGGCCAGAATACTGGAATGTCTAGCCTTTCCCTTCTTCAGGGATAAACAGTCTAAGTATCCATCAGTGAATAAATGGATAAAGAAATTGTGGCATATATGTATACAATGAAATATTACTTAGCCTTAATAAAAGGACATTCTGCCATTTGTAACAACATGGATGAAATTATGCTAAGTGAAATAAGCTGGACATGGAAAGAAAAAGCCCATGCATAATCTCACTTATATGTGGAATCTAAATATGTTTAGTACATAGAAGCAGAGTAGAATATGGTTACCAGGAGAGGGGAGGTATTGGTGAAAGGGTACATGGTTATAGTTATGCAGGATGATTAAGTCTAGATATTTATTATGTAGCATGGTTACTATCATCAGTACCATATTGAATACTGGAAATAAGCTAAGAGATAGATTTCAGGTGTTCTCATCACATACAGGTGAACTATTTGAGATATGTTAATTAACTTGACCATAGTAATTTTTTTCACTGTGTGATTTGACTAAATTTCAAATCATGTGTATATCTTAAGTATGTATTATTCTTATTTTAAAAATGATAAAATGTTTAAAAATGAAAGCAAGCATGGAAATTAGCTTAGGGCAAATTTGGGACATAAGAAAACAGTGGCACGGAACAAGAAGTTCAGGATGCGATTTTGAGTCGTGTCAAGATCTGGAGTAGAAAGCTCTGTTACTGATGATGTGATGTTAGGTATCCTAGTCTATCGAAGAAGGCAATGGCACCCCCACTCCAGTACTCTTGCCTGGAAAATCTCATGGTCAGAGGAGCCTGGTGGGCTACAGTCCATGGGGTTGCAAAGAGTCAGACACGACTGAACGACTTCACTTTCACTTTTCACTTTCATGCATTGGAGAAGGAAATGGCAACCCACTTCAGTGTTCTTGCCTGGAAAATCCCAGTGACAGGGGAGCCTTGTAGGCTGCCATCTATGGGGTCGCACAGAGTCGGGCACGACTGAAGCAATTTGGCAGCAGCAGCAGCATCCTAGTCTATATTCATCTATCTAGGAAGTGTCATTTAAGGAAGAGACAGAGCTGGAGGTTTGAAAGCATTTAATTCAAAGTAAAAACAGATCAGTTTTGTTGGAGATTCAGTAGATCTGGGAATGAAGTTTCACAAATCATCAAATTGGATTTATGGAAATGGAGTGAATTAGACATTATTCAATTGAAGATAGAAGTTAGAAATACTAGATATATTTGAGGTACATTGATACAATTTTTAAAAATATTCCTTTTTTTTTTTTTTTTTTTAGTTTTAATATACCTAGTACCTCCCGGTGAATAAGACTATGTTAGAAGGGAAGAGAGGAGAGGAAAATTCAAACAAAATTAGATCTCATTCCTCACTCTGTGGAAATTAGGGTTCAGCATAAAATACAGTCATCACATGGTTAATGTAAGGTAAGATGGGATGGGGCCTGACATATAAAATGGAACTTAAGATGAACATGACTAACTTTAGGACACCATGTTAGAATTTTGATGTTAAGAAAACAGAGAGACCTCATAAAGCCTTGAATTTCAGCCAAGTGACTTTGACAGTGAGTTCTTTACAGTTTGGTAGAGACTAGATTGAGATAGGTTTGGTGACTTAAATATTCAATTTAGCAGATGTCAAGGTAAAGATAAGGTTCTACTGGGCAGGATTTTTCAAACTGCAGGTTGTTACCAGCATTTAAAAATTAAGAAAAAAGTAGCCTAGAATGGGATGGAATAGAAAAATATCAGAATAATATCACAAAGAGCAAAAAGCAGCATGATTTCATAAAAGTTCAGTTTTAGTTTTGAACAGAGTAAAATAAAAAGTATATTTCTCACTGTGAGTCCAGATCCAAAATGTTGAAAGCAGTGTGCTAAAGGTCTGCAGGAAGCAAATTAGGAAGGTGTTGGAATTTGTTTATAGGATAAGGAAAAAATTTCCTTATGGCATGTTCCTTCTTTTATAATAAAACTTTAATTAAACCCATTTTTGTGTTTTAAGAAAAATTAAACTTGTCCAAGATGATTTTTTTAACAAAAACAACAAGACACACTAAGGGCTAAATGCTAGTCAAGGAATAAAGCAGCTATAATGAGATTATGAGTTTTTGTGTATGTGTTCCCATGTTCGTGTCTGTTCGTAAAATATTACTCAGTCTAAATGAAGAATTAGATTGTCCTTCACAAATAGCAACTAACCTTTGGGGCAAGTTAGTGTCTGACACATGGCTTTGCTTGTTTGTTACCCTTACAAAAATGAGCCTTACTCTCATTGTGCAAAAATAAATTACTTAAAGTGCACAAACCTACAATTTTTATTACCAACAATATTAATGGTTTTGTTGTATGATCAAAGTATATAGGTTGATGTAGTGTATGAAAAGAACTATTTTCTAAATGAAGATGGTAATATGTGGAAAAAAGTATTGGCAATTAGTAAAATTATATTGATTATTTTGAAGTCTTGTCTGTTGAGTAGATTTCATGAGCCTGTTTTTGTGTCTACCAGTCAATGCTGGTTTAAAAAACTACTCCATTTGTTTTAAAGAGTGTACACTGCCAGCTGGGTAGAATTCCTTTTATAAAGACTCAGCTGAATGGATTGGAGAGGACTCTTTATTTATCTATGATTTCCACTACACCTGTTTACCATTTTCTTGTTAAAAGGTATTAGTGAGTGTTGGGTATGTGGCTATGAAGCAATTGAACAAATCTCCACTGCAACTATAATACAAATCCATCTTCAATCCCAGAGCAAATTGTTCTCATTTGGGGAGGGGAAAAGGTATTTTCTCAGCTAAAAACAAAAATTAACAAATATTTTGCAGAAGGTGAACTCTAGGGTCCCAACCAAATCCTGGACAAATTAGAGTGAAGCAGAAACAGCTGTTGGGTAAAAGCACAATGTAGAGGAGGTTCTGGGCTGTCAGGAGAGATTGCCTGGAGCCTGCCTGTCCCAGCTTTATCATTTCGCAGCTCCTTGGCAAAGAGTGGGAAAGTGCAAAGAGGACCACATATTCAAGAAAAACAGAGCTCCAAATTCTCTTCACTTTGGGACCTAAAGGACCCTAAGGTGCTGCTGTGCTGTGCTCAGTCATGTCTGACTCTTTTGTGACCCCATGGACTGTAGCCCACCAGGCTCCTCTGCCAATGGGATTTTCCAAGCAAGAATACTGGAGTGGGTTGCCATTTTCTTCTCTAGGGGATCTTCCCCACCCAGGGATCCAACCCAAGTACCTTGCATTTCCTGCATTGGCAGGCGGATTCTTTAGCACTGAGCCATCCTAAGGTAGTTGCTTTTATTTGTTTTATTTTTCCATTTTTCTTTCCCCTGGGAAACAGCCCATGAACATGAAGACTTGCTTTTATGACAGGATGATGCAATTAAACTATGACTGAGCTGTGAAAACTCAGTGGGCTTGTCAAGAAGATTGTCATCTCTTTACAAGTGCTCTCCCCAGGCCAAACAGGATTCAGTGTGGTAGTGCTGGGACCTTTACCTAGGAAGGTTAAACTTTCCATAAAATGAGTGAAACATCCTCTGGATTTTATACAACCATAATTTGAGTCCAGAGATATGCAGTAATTAAAAGAGGTTGAAATGCAAGCTTGATCAGTTTTCAAATTCTAAATTTGCTTTCACTCCATCTAGAGCTGTTATATTTAGGTCCAATAAAAGTATCAAATGGCTCCAGCATCCTAACATGTTTTAGGTATGCTGAGGAATTGTAAAATGACCCAGCACTATTCCTCTCTTTCACTTTTAGGCTTAATTATTTCTCTTGTTAAATGTGTTACAGTGTGCCTAGGGACTCATACAGAACACACATCTCTTTTCACCCAAGTTTTAAACCAATTAGAAATAAGAACAAAAGAGTGAAAATTTCAAGGCCAAAACATAACCTTGATAATGGGTAAAGCAGATACAGTTTAACATGGCTTATTTCTCAGGGCATGTGGGCTTTGTAACACTGGAGTAGAATTAGAAAGACTTATGAAGCTCTTGGAGAAAGCAATGGCACCCCCACTCCAGTACTCTTGCCTGGAAAATCCTATGAACGAAGGAGCCTGGTAGGCTGCAGTCCAGGGGGTTGCTGTGTCGGATACAACTGAGCGACTTCTCTTTCACTTTTCACTTTCATGTATTGGAGAAGGAAATGGCAACCCACTCCAGTGTTCTTGCCTGGAGAATCCCAGAGACGAGGGAGCCTGGTGGGCTGCCGTCTATGGGGGTTGCACAGAGTCGGACACGACTGAAGTAACTTAGCAGTATCAGCAGCAATGAAGCCTCTTTCTCAGGTGGCACCAGCCAACCATATGCTTTTTCCAGGGGGAAGGATATTGTGATGTTTACCATGTGGCCAGGAGAAATCAAGAACATATGCTCTCAATGGAATATTCCCCCAAAATTTATACTACAATTTATCTCTTTACATATAGCTGAGTTTCTACTTGTAATACACACAAATTGTGAAAACAAATTAGAATTACATAAAATGAAAAGATAAAGCCTTTTGCCCATTTCCTCCTTTTCTCCCCTATCACCCCTTTCAGAGGCAACTGCTTTTAAAAAGTTGTTGTTTTCACATTCCATGGTTATTTTTATTATAATTTTAAATGACATACTTTTATTTCTGCTTCTAAAATTATTTTAAACAATATCTATTGAATGTCCTCCATAAAATATGAGGCACTTACACTACCTTCCATTTTCTGGTCCCTTCACTTTCTAATTTTTACTGAGAATTTTATTTATTTATTATTTTTGCTTCTTTTTTGAGAGGGAGCCCAGTTAAAAGAAAGCTCTTTGAGTTCAAACTCCATCCATTACTTATTTACTTATTAGCTATGAAATCTTGAAAAAGATGCTTTACCTGTCAAAACTTGAAATTCCTCATCTGTAATTAGGGATAATAATGGAACCTCCTTTATAAGTAACTATGAAAAACTATAGCTAACAGAAAACACCAGACAAATGTTATGTATGGCTTGGTGACAATGATATGTTATGGTCAGGAAGTTTTCATTCCAAAATCTGAAATCTAACCTTCAAAATCAATAATATTATGATAATTTAAATATATATAGTGATAGAATCAATAGCATGATTGGACTCAAAGAAAAGAGTTGTAACTTTTTGTCACTAAAACTTTGTTTTTAGAAAAGATCCTTCCCAGTGTTGATGTTTAATAAATCATTTTAATTTTGTCTAGCTTTAAGTTCCAGAAAAACATCTATTTCTGCTTTATTGACTATGCCAAAGCCTTTGACTGTGTACATCACAATAAACTGTGGAAAATTCTTCGAGAGGTGGGAATACCAGACCACCTGACCTGTCAGGAAGCAACAGTTAGAACTGGACATGGAACAACAGACTGGTTCTGTGTACATCACAATAAACTGTGGAAAATTCTTCGAGAGGTGGGAATACCAGACCACCTGACCTGTCAGGAAGCAACAGTTAGAACTGGACATGGAACAACAGACTGGTTCCAAATAGAAAAAGGAGTATGTCAAGGCTGTATATTGTCACCCTGCTTATTTAACTTATATGCAGAGTACATCATAAGAAACGCTGGGCTGGAAGAAGCACAAGCTGGAGTCAAGATTGCCGGGAGAAATATCGAGAACCTCAAATATGCAGATGACACCACCCTTATGGCTGAAAGTGAAGAGGAACTAAAAAGCCTCTTGATGAAAGAAAAAGAGGAGAGTGAAAAAGTTGGCTTAAAGCTCAACATTCAGAAAACTAAGATCATGGCATCCGGTCCCATCACTCCATGAAAAATAGATGGAGAAACAGTGGAAACAGTGTCAGACTTTATTTTTGTGGGCTCCAAAATCACTGCAGATGGTTATTGCAGCCATGAAATTAAAAGACGCTTACTCTTTGGAAGAAAAGTTAGGACCAACCTAGATAGCATATTCAGAAGCAGAGACATTACTTTGCCAACTAAAGTCCATCTAGTCAAGGCTATGGTTTTTCCAGTAGTCATGTATGGATGTGAGAGTTGGACTGTGAAGAAAGCTGAGTGCCGAAGAATTGATGCTTTTGAACTGTGGTGTTGGAGAAGACTCTTGAGAGTCCCTTGAACTGCAAGGAGATCCCACCAGTCCATTCAGAAGGAGATCAACCCTGGGATTTCTTTGGGAGGAATGATGCTAAAGCTGAAACTCCAGTACTTTGGCCACCTCATGCGAAGAGTTGACTCATTGGAAAAGACTTTGATGCTGGGAGGAATTGGAGGCAGGAGAAGAAGGGGATGACAGAGGATGAGATGGCTGGATGGCATCACCAACTCGATGGATGTGAGTCTGTGTGAACTCCGGGAGTTGGTGATGGACAAGGAGGCCTGGCATGCTGCGATTCATAGGGTCGCAGAGAGTCGGACACGACTGAGCGACTGAACTGAACTTTCCTTAGTTCTTCTGGTCATACTAATTTCTTTATATTTCTGGATTGTACTGGTGTTCAGCTTACAGGTTCCACTGTGTATGTCACATTATACAAGTTACTTAAACTTTCTATACCTTGTTTTTCTCATCATCAGATAGGGATACTTATAATATCTTCCTTATAGTATTATTATGAATATTAAATGAAATAATACATGTATAGCATGTATAAAAGCACTTGGCCCCTATAGTATTTTGCTGCTATTTTTCCTTTTGGCAATTTTACTAGAGCTTTTTATTCATTTATTTATACTTACAGAATGTTGGGGTATTGAATGTTCTGTATCTGTATATATAAAGTATATTTTTATGTTCCTTGCCTCCTCCCATAGCTGGAGCTGCATGCATGCTCATCTGTGTCTGACTCTTCAACCCAATGAACTGTAGCCCACCAGGCTCCTCTGTCTGTGGGATTTACCAGGCAAGAATACTGGAGCTGGTTGCCACTTCCTCCTCCAGGGGACTTCTCAACCCTGGGGTTGAACCTGCATCTATGTGTCTCCTGCATTGCAATTGGATTATTTGCTGCTGAGCTACCTGCCATAACTGAATGCTTATAAAATTTGAAATTTAGATCTCTGCTTCTAATAATGATAACGTAGCTTACTGCAGACCAACACTCCCACCAAAAACATTTAGAGAAGCTGGAAAGTATCCATGCAGGCACCAGAAAGCCAGTATGGCAACTAGGACTACCCAGATGAGATAGAACTCATCAAGGTAAACTAAAAATTTTGCATTGTTCTTTCACTCAAGGTGTTTTATATTCTTGGCATTGAGTCTAAGAGCCTAAAAAGTTGAGCAAGAAGTAGCAGCTAATTGAGAAAACTATTTGGTAAACTCAAAGGTCTGAGGAGATAAAAATTGGATTCAGTCTGCCAAGGAAGTGGGCCTCTGGTGAAAGCATCAAATTTCCAGTTAGGACCTCTGAAATAGTACACACTAGGAGAAAAGGCAAATGGGAAATTGATGAACCCTCCCACAAGAATAGTCTTGAGCTTTGTCAACTTCAGACTGGATTTAGGTGACCTGTACTTACTGTGAATGTGCTGGAGAATAAAATTATCTCCTCACTGGAAGAAGATGAATTAGTCAAATGTCAATTTATTCTATATTTTTAAATTTATATCTGACATTTAAATAAAGACCAATTTGCAAAGAGTTCCTAATGACAAAAACCAACAAGAAATACAATAAAAATCAGACCAAGTTATTCATTTATTATTTATATTATCACCTTATTTCTTAAAAAATTAATTATTTGGCTGCATTGGATTATAGTTGTGATACATAGTATCATCATTGAATCATGAGGGATCTTTCACTGTGGTGCACAGACTCTGCAGTTGTGATAGAGGGCTTATTTGTTCTGCAGTTTGTGGGAATCTTAATTCCCTGACTGACTATAGAGATTAGACCCACGTCCCTAGCAGATTCCTAACCATTGGACCATGAGGGAACAATTTCACTAGGAAACTGGGATATATAAAATAATCTAATGATGATTCTAGAACTGAAGATTACATAAAAGAAAATTAAGAACTGAAAATGCACGTTTAATAGCAGATTAATAATAGCAGAAGTGAAGACTAGTTAATTAAGGATAGATTACTATCTACTATCCAAGCCAAGGCACACAGAGGGAAAAGTGAGACAGATTTTTAAAAAATATATTAAAGGCACATGGGCATGGTGAAAAGGTCTGACATATTATACAGTTGAAGTCTGGAAGAAGAAGGAAAATTTATGGTAGAAACAAAATTTAAAGAGATTCTGATTAAGAAGTAGTCCAAACTAATAAAAGTCATTAAAACAAAAAATCTAAGAAAAATTGCAAATGCAAAATTGGGTCAAAAAAAAAAAAACCCAAACAAAAAACCCCCTAGGTACAATATAATAAAACAACTGAAAACAAAAGACAGAAAGAAATTTCTAAAGCAGCCAGGAAAAAAAAAAAAAAAAGGACATTTACCTTTAAATTAGCAAAAATAAGACCTAGAGCTAAATTCTCATGGGCAATAATTATGGATTTAGAAGATGATGGATTGATATCTTTAAAATGCTTGAAGAAAATGACTGAAAATCCATGATTGTGTATCCAATTAAATGTACTAAAAAATGAAGGCAAAATATGAAATAAGAAAATCAAAAAGAGTATTTGTTATAAACAGATCCATGCTAAAAGAAGTAATCAGAACACACATGGTTAGATTCTTGATTTAATCCCGAATATTTAAGGAATCATTTTGTTTGTTTCCCTGGGTTTCCCTTTTAATTTACAAAGAATGATCAGTGTAAAAGAAAAATGCCCTTGTTGTTTTATGCCTATGATATCAATATATGAGGGTCCTTGATATTGAATAATCAGACCACAATTTTCCATAGATTTCTTCATTTTTCTCTCCACTGCTTGTAAGTCATGCTGTGTCTATGATTTTAATGGATATTTTTCTTAAACATTCACAGTTAACACCTTCTAAGTATTTGAACATGAACTGTGAACTTCCAGATGTTCAAGCTGTTTTTAAAAAGCAGAGGAACCAGAGATCAAATTGTCAACATCTGCTGGATCATCAAAAAAGCAAGAGAGTTCCAGAAAAACATCTATTTCTGCTTTATTGACTATGTCAAAGCCAATGACTGTGTGGATCACAATAAACTGTGGAAAATTCTGAAAGAGATCGGCATACCAGACCACCTGACCTGCTTCTTGAGAAATCTGTATGCAGGTCAGGAAGCAACAGTTAGAACTGGATATGAAACAACAGACTGGTTCCAAATAGGAAAAGGAGTACGTCAAGGCTGTATATTGTCACCCTGCTTATTTAACTTATACACAGAGTACATCATGAGAAACGCTGGACTGGAAGAAGCACAAGCTGGAATCAAGATTGCCAGGAGAAATATAAATAACCTCAGATATGCATATGACACCACCCTTATGGCAAAAAGTGAAGAAGGAACTAAAAAACCTCTTGATGAAAGTGAAAGTGGAGAGTGAAAAAAGTTGGCTTAAAGCTCAACATTCAGAAAATGAAGATCGTGGCATCTGGTCCCATCACTTCATGGGAAATAGATGGGAAACAGTGGAAACAGTGTCAACTTTATTTTGGGGGCTCCAAAATCACTGCAGATGGTGATTGCAGCCATGGAATTAAAAGACACTTACTCCTTGGAAGAAAAGTTATGACCAACCTAGATAGCATATTTAAAAGCAGAGACATTACTTAGTCAACAAAGGTCCGTCTGTCAAGGCTATGGTTTTTCCAGTGGTCATGTATGGATGAGAGAGTTGGACTGTGAAGAAGGCTGAGCACCAAAGAAGTGGTGCTTTTGAACCGTGGTGTTGGAGAAGACTCTTGAGAGTCCCTTGGACTGCAAGGAGGTCCAACCAGTCCATTCTGAAGGAGATCAGCCTTGGGCTTTCTTTGGAGGGAATGATGCTGAAGCTGAAACTCCAGTACTTTGGCCACCTCATGAGAAGAGTTGACTCATTGGAAAAGACCCCGATGCTGGGAAAGATTGAAGGTGAGAGTAGAAGGGGACTACAGAGGATGAGATGGTTGGATGGCATCACTGACTCAATGGACATGAGTTTGAGTAAGTCTAGGAGTTGGTGATGGACAGGGAAGCCTTGCATGCTGTAGTCCATGGGGTTGGACACGACTTAGCAACTGAACTGAACTGAATTACTTTACAATATTGTGGTTTTTGCAGTACACTGACATGAATCAGACATAGGTGTACATATGTTCCCCCATCCTGAACCCCTCTCCCATGTCCCTTCTCAGCCCATCTCTCTGGGTTGAACAGCACTTTTGAATAGCAAAGCCTAAAAATACTTACCTTGACTTACCCCATATTCAAACTTGCTCCTTACTGCTGCTCCGTATTTTAGCTTTATTTCCCCAAGAGCTAAACATTCAGTTCAGTTCAGCTCAGTCGCTCAGTCATGTCCGACTCTTTGCGACTCCATGAATTAGAGCACGCCAAACAAATACAATATTGTAATTTAAAAAATAAATAAATTTAATTATAAGAAAAAAAAAAAAAAAACAACAAAGAACACCGAGGGCTGATCTCCTTTAAAAGGGACTGGTTGGATCTCCTTGCAGTCCAAGGGACTCTCAAGGGTCTTCTCCAATACTACATTTCAAAAGCACCAATACTTCGGTGCTCAGCTTTCTTCAGAGTCCAACTCTCACATCCATACATGACCACAGGGAAAACCATAGCCTTAACTAGACAGACCTTTGTTAGCAAAGTAATGTCTCTGCTTTTGAATATGCTATCTAGGTTCGTCATAACTTTCCTTCCAAGGAGTAAGCATCTTTTAATTTCATGGCTGCAATAACCATCTGCAGTGATTTTGGAGCCCCCAAAATAAAGTCTGACACTGTTTCCACTGTTTCCCCATCTATTTCCCATGAAGTGATGGGACTGGATGCCATGATCTTCGTTTTCTGAATGTTGAGTAGGCCAATTTTTCACTCCCCTCTTTCACTTTCACCAAGAGGCTTTTTAATCCCTCATCACTTTCTTCCATAAAGGTAGTGTCATCTGCATATCTGAGGTTATTGATATTATTCCTGGCAATCTTGATTCCAGTTGTGCTTCCTCCAGCCAGCATTTTAGTATTTTTATATAGTCAATGTTTATTTAAATTAACCCACTTGCTTATTTCTTTGCTTACCATTCCTTCTTGTATCTCATTTTACTTTTTTAATATTGCCTTCATTGAAGGTATGTTTGTGATAAATTCCACTTTTCTGTATGCAAAATATGGATTTATTTTACCCTCCTTTTGAAAAATAATTTTACAGGACAAAGCATTTCAAGATAGTGTCTTCTCTTCTGATCTCCATACATTCTAATGTGAAAGGAGTCATTTTTTGATATTCAGGTAATTTATCACATCTCTCTTCTTGCTCTATGGACTAATTTCTTTTGATGTTCATAGTTTAACTATGATATGTCTTTGTGTGAAATTACTTTTCATTTATTCTTTTTAGAATATACTAAGCTCTTTGGATATGAGAATTGGTGTTCTTCAGTGATTCTGGAAAATTCTCAAACATAGTGTCATTAAATATTGGCTTATTCTATCATTTATAATTGTAACCAGCCATTTGTTGGCTCCATTCACTCTTTGCTCTGGCTCTTCATTGCTATTTTATATTTTTTAATCTCTATATCTTTGAGTTGAATGTTGGATGTTATCTTTTTATCTATATTCTAGACCTAAACTAATTCATGTCAAATTTAATCTTCTGCTTTACTCATCCATTTTTAATTTTACTTGTAGCTTTTTATTTCTAATATGTTATTTGTATCTAGTTACATTTAAAATATTTATTATCTATTCATCTGTTCATGCTTCTGTATTCCTTTAAAGTAAACTTAGTTGTATATTCTCCATGGGCTGCAGCCTACCAGGCTCCTCTGTCCATGGGATTTTCCAGGCAATAGTCCTGGAGTGGACTGCCATTTCCTTCTCCAGTATATTCTCTAGAAATTCCAATACGTGGTATATTTAGCGACCCAGTTCTCCTGTATTTAACTCAAGGTGCCTTGTCTTTTTGTTTTCCTTTTTTTCCAGTAAGTTTTTCATTTTATTTGGAACTTTATCTGTAGGAATTCTTCGAGGCCTGGCTTGAATTAATATTCCTCCAGAAATGATTTGTGTTTGCTTCTGCCAGTTTCCTTGGGGCACCACTGACCTAGGACCACTTTAAATTAAATTGTCCATTTGAAATCTTTCAGACCTCACAGGTGGCGTAAATTTGGATGGCAAACCTGTGAAGGGTCTGTTGTGATTGTAAAATCTCAGGGGAAATTTTTTTTCCTTCCACTGGTGCCAATGTGGAGACTGGAAAGTTTCCTTGATCTTCTATTTTTGGCAGTAAGTTTATTTCTCATTGAACCTTCTAAAAGGGTACAGCCCATCAAGATTCTCGTTTTATGCAGGGTTCTCCTGATAGACTATCAATCTGGGAGCAGGCCCTCACCATTTTCTCTTACCCCCTCAACTCTATGGAATTTTTATAATGGGATCTTAGTCTGTCTAGGGTAAAAGAACTCTTTGCATTCTAGAGACTTCTTCTTTCTCTTCCTTCAGGTATCTTGTGCAAGTCAAAGTTGCTAATGAGAAAGGTGAATTGCATGTTCATTAAAAACATTTAGATACTTCCTAGCCATTTCACATTCAAATAACACTACTTAATGCTTCTGGCCCAAGATGATTATGGGAGCACTACAACATAGTGAAATTCATTTCTCTATTTTTAATTAGATTGAAACTTCCAGTAAAATGCATGCTATGTTGCTTCAGTCATGTCTGACTCTTTGTGATGCTATGTACTGTAGTCTACCAGTCTCCTCTCTCCATGGGATTTCCCGGGCAAGAATATTAGAATGGGTTGCTGTTTTCTTCTCCAGGAGATCTTCCCGACCTGGGAATTAAAACCCTTGTCCCAGGTTTCTCCTGCATTGGTAGGAGGGTTCTTTACCACTAGCACCACCTGGGAAGTCCTTCCGATAAAATAGGGGGATTATTAAGTGTATGGATGTGAGAGTTGGACCATAAAGAAGCCTGAGTGCCAAAGAATTGATGGTTTTGAACTGTGATGCTGGAGATAACTCTTCGAGAGTCCCTTGAACTGCAAGGAGATCAAACCAGCCAATCCTAAAGGAAATCAACCCTGAATATTCATTGGAAGAACTGATGCTGAAGATGAAGCTCCAAATACTTTGGGCACCTGATGAGAAGAGCCAACTTATTGGAAAAGGCTCTGATTCTGGGAAAGACTGAAGGCAAAAGAAGAAGGGGGCGACAGAGGATGAGATGGTTAGAGAGCATCACCGACTCAATGGACATGAATTTGAGCAAACACTGCAAGATAGTGAAGCACAAGGAAGCCTGATGCTATAGTCCATGGGGTGGAAAAGAGTTGGACACAACTTAGCAACTGAACAACAACAACAAAACCAGCAATCTTAAGTGTGTTGTCTCCAACCAACCTGCATAGTTCATACCTTCTTCTTTGAGCATATCAGCTTTTCACTGAATGTCCAACAAGAAATTCAACTAACATTAATAATGTTAATACTAACATTATTATTAATATAATCTGTTAAAATGTGAAAATAAATCAATAGAAGTCTTGAATTTAGCTAATAGTTGGTATATGTTAGCTTGATCCTTTATCTCCTTGGGCACCTTCAATTAAATTCAGAGAGAGAAAGTTCAGTTTTCTGATCGTGTGCTTTAGAATGTTAAACTTCCCAGAGTCAAATATCCCTCTGATTTCTTTTTCTCAGCCATCTACACTACATGCTCAGTGGATGGAATTAAAAGCTAGATAATCAAGTGGAAGAGATTTAAGATGTATATTTTGAGAATGTTCCCAGACCTGTCCCTGAAGTTGACACCCACAGATATGTTTCATACCCAAACCATACTGGGAGAATGATGGAGGCCCTCCTCAGTGCCTGAGATGAAGCCTGGGCATGAGATGAAGCCCAACTGTGGTCAGCTGCAGTGTGATTCTTCATCATTGCAAGGTCAGACCTGTCAGGCTTTCCATAAGTCATGAGTTAGTCATGCACTTGGGACCCAGGCAGCCCTCCAGCTTCCCCTTCTGAGAAACCCTGTGGCTCAGGCCCTCTGTCACGTCACTTTTCTTCAGCAAACAATCAGCGAGGCTCCCTCTGCCCCTGCTAACTCTTCTCCAGCTTGATTTCAGTCCCCACCAGATGGGTTGAACCCTGTGTTGACCCCTTTCCTCTCTCCTGACAAATCTTATAACTGCCAAATTTCTCAAGGTGAACATCAAAATAAATAAAAAAAATTACAGATGTAAAGAAACAACATTTTGAAGTTTTTGTAGATAATGCCTATGACATTACTCACAGTTCATGTTATTTCAGAAGGAAGGGAGGAAATGGACACTCAAAGACAACTTCTAACACTGTTTCTTTGTATTGGCTGCTAGCTCTAAAGTTCTGATTTATTAATAGTCCTAGTCTGCTCATCTATTCAATATCCTCAGGGATGATTCTGTTCTCTTCTTTCCAGCTTTCCTGGGAGATGAATTTTTTTTTCAATCTTTATTTCTTGTTGAATTTGGGAAACTTCTTTTTACTCAGTCCAAACCATGCACCTCATTCTGTTTCACTACATACTAGTGAAATGGGAATAAATGCTTCTCCTGACCAGTGAGGCATACCAGTAGCTTTTTCAAAGACAAACCCGAAGACAGAAATCAATTTCCAGACAGTTTATTTTCAGGTCCCCTAGTCTCTTTGTCACACTCGCATCCCCTGCTTTTTGTATAGATTCAGGATGATTAAATGGAATTAGCTAGCCTGGGTTTGGGAGCCTTTGTTCTGTGTTTAATTAATTATTCTGCCATAAATCCAACCATGTTGCTTTGACCAGATTATTTATTAATATTTATTTCCTTAGTTAAGTTAGTTACCTTTCTTATCTAGGTATATAAATTAGTATCTACTTCATGTAGGAGTTTAGAGCAATAGAGGCTGATTGTCCATAATCTAGTGTCTTAAATATGAGAAGGACTCAACAAAAGTTAAATATTATTACTCTTGTTCATTTATTCATTCAAAAACATTAATTGTGAGATTGCAATTGTGGCAATGGTGATAACTCATGATTATAGTAACTTGGATTTACCCTAGGATTCTGGCTAAAGTACTCATCGCTCTGAAGAGAAGGTGGGTTTCTAATGTCGTTGAGTGCCTTGAAGTTCAGAGCTAAGTGACCATGAAGCTTCTCTTGTTTAAAAACACGATGGCCCCCCAGCCCTGAGACCCAGTAAGGAATTCCTGTGTGGTTAGTCCCCCTCTTGCATGGCTTCTGAGGCTCTTAGGCCAGTGTGTCTGGGAAAGTTTCAGGCTGGAGACATCAAGGAGTATTAATGTGCAGATGTAAGATCTGTCAAGAATACGAGCTGTGGTGCAACAAAAACCACCTGCGTGGCTTGTGATGTTTTTGAAACAGAGTGCCGGAAAGAAGGGGCCCAGGGCCAAGAAAGGAAAGCGGAGCGTGGATTTGTATGCAGCTCAGCGCACAGGCTCAAGAACAGGAGGGGGTGGGGGGTGGGGGCACACTGCTGCTGCCCCCTCCCCCACCGCTGATTCCAGTGTCGCTTTTTTTATGACTGATGGGCCATGTCAGACTGAGGCATGCTGGGTTTACTTCTGTGCATGCAGAGAAGGGACTAAAGAAGGTCAGCGTTTTTCTTAAAATCTCGAGGACCGGTTATTCAAGGAGTGACTCCCCCACCCTCTTACATCAGAGTCTAATAGGAAGTTTCCAGATGGTAGCACAAGGTCATCTCATGAGTTGCCAGGACGTGGGCTGTATGCCCCTCAGACCTCAGGAGCAGTAAATCTGGAAGGAAGGCAGTTAGTCTCCAATTAGAAAGCTAGCGTTCACCATCTCCCTCCCACTACTTTTCTGAGCTTGCCAAAAACTCAGCAGGGATGCTGCCATAGGTTGGGAGCAGAGCCACTGCAAACAGGAGGCCCTGTGCCTACCAGTGGCTCCGCTTCTTTGGGAGAGAGAAGGCGCAGCTGAGTGACTGGCCAGGTCCCGTCTCCCGGCTGAGAGAGAGGGCCGTTGCCAAAGCAGGCCTCAAGGCTCTACTGATTGTTTCTCAGAGCCATGAGTTAAAACTGGCTTTTCTGTTCTTAATTTATGTCATGAGAAGCTTGACTACAACTTAATTGGGAGTTCCAGAATGGTAGAGAATCGGCTACTGAGGTACGCAGCGCTGGCAGAAACCTGGAGTCAGAAACTGCAATTCAACAAACTTCAGAAAAAGCGATTTGCTGAATGAAGGCTGATCCTAACTAAACTGTTCCCCACCAAGTGGCAAAGAAAGAAGTCCAGCCATGTCAGGAGCACGGAGATGTTGAGGACATTATCCAGGCTGAGGGGAACAGTTTCCAGACCAGCCTTCCCACCTACAGTGCTATCAACATGCCTTCGCCCGACACTCCCACATTTCCGTCACATCCCTCCTGGCCTCCAGGAGACTCTCTGCAACCCCCT
Organism: Nanger dama; assembly: GCA_917880005.1. NCBI lineage: Eukaryota > Metazoa > Chordata > Mammalia > Artiodactyla > Bovidae > Nanger > Nanger dama. The sequence goes on from CAKJTW010000018.1 coordinate 26,986,576, forward strand.
CCCCAGCCCCCTGTGCTCTGTCCACAGCAAGGGCAGTCCCGCTTGACTCCCCGCATTGGTTGATGAAAACCCGTATGGACACGAGAGAAGGAGCAGGGTCAGGGGGTGTAGACAACACCTGGAGGAGAAGAGAAAACGCCGAGACCTGTGACGGGAGTGACGAGTTGAAGATTGCTCCGCCTCTGGAGTATTTCACCTAGAAGTTAAATACATTGACGGAGAGGTGCATTATATTTGTATTTACTTATTTTTCTTGAGATGAGCAATTTAGCAAATGTTGAACTTTTGAGAGAATACAAAATGCTGCTATAAAGAAAAACTATTTGTTGCCCTAAGTGGAATATTGGCTTTATTAGGAGAGAGATAATGAAAGTAGGATTTTTTTTTTTAATGAAACTAATTTTAATAGAATTTCATTCTTATCTCACAACAGTTCTGTGAAGTAAACAAATAATATGATATGTTTTTGTGTGTGGGGGTGGGGGTTGGAATGCTAAGATTATACATGTAGGACAAGCAGAGCTGGGTCCTCAACCCCATTTTGGAACACAAAGATAATGATTTTTTTCCCATTTAGACTCACTTTTATTTACTTCGATGCCTAAGTCTAAGACTTCCCTGAAATAGAATGCTTATTTTATGAATATGCTTATTTAAGGTAACACAAAATATCGCCTATGTGTATACATCTGTGCATGTGTGTGCACATATGCCTAGGTTCCATCTAACATGACTTGGCTTTCAGTTGTTACATATAATCAGAAAGACCTCTATCCTCATTTTTACTGAAGAGGTAATAAATACATTTGTAAATATCTAATTTGCTTGAAAAGAAATAGAATTTAAAAGGCTATCTGATTTCCAAACAATGTTCCTTTCAGGTATGTTCTCATTATTTCAGTAAATGGAGATGAAAAGCAAAGTAAAAAGTGTCTTCAATTATTATTATCTTTTACTTTTGGGAGTAATTTTCTCTTGAATAACTATCATTGTTCAATGTAGGTTCTTGCTTCACACTGACTAACTGTTCCCAAAGCAAATGTCAGGTATTTACTGCAAGCCAGCTTGGTTTGTTTCAGGCAGCACGTTAAACCCTGGAGCTGTGGCAATACTTACTTATCCCTTTCTCTGGTCAGTTTCCATGGGATTAGATTCCAACCTAGCATTTTCATATGCTCTCTACTTGTATTAGTCAGGATAGCCTTAGTTTCAATGTGATAACAAACAGCTCCTGTACAACTTAATTTGAGGAAGTTTGTTTTGTCTTCACAGAAAATTCACTAAAGGTCTGGGTGATTCTCCAAAAGCTTATTTCTGAATGGTGCCTTCATGATTCAGTATATTTCAGCCTTTATCATCTCAATATGAGACTTCACATTAAAGAGTAGAGAAACAAATTCTTTTTGTATATCAGGCTTTGACTAAGCAAAACACATCAATTCTCACAGCCCCAAGGCAATGGTCACATGGCTCCACTTACCTGTGATGGCATCCAGTAAATAAAGTCTCCCTGGTGTCCAGGAACAAGAAGACAAATTGATAAGTAGCCACTAGTAAGGTTCACCACACTGTATCTATACTCAAGAGACCAAAGAAGAAGCTGTGGATAATCACAAACAATAGCATTTGGTAAGATGAAGAGAAAACGACACTGGAGCAGTTTTATAGACAACTGGGCTGAGGTTGTCAGGAAGGCAGAGCTAAGCTGGTCCTTGAACCATAAAGGGGAGCTGAAGAGAGGAAAATGAGCTCCTGTTAGGAGGGAGGGTCAGAGGAGATCTGGGAAAGAAATAAAGCAAGTGAGCTATCCTCAAGCCCACTCCAGGTGAGTGACTCAGCATGGACTGCGTTTTAATAGTGCTGAGTTATGTAAGCAAAATAAGTTGAGAAGTGAAAGCCAGAGAATAGCAAAAACCCCAGGTGGAGAAGCAACTGTGTAGGACTTGAGAATGCATGGTTTTCCTGGGAAAACCTTTATGTACCATCTCTAGGGTATTGATATTTTCCTGTAAAGTATTCCCAGTAAGCCAAGGGGAATGCTAAAGGCAGAATTATCCATCAATCTGTTTAGCCAATTCTTAGAGAATTCCAGCTTTCTTTAAAAAAAAAAAAACAAAACAGTTTTATTGGAGTACAAGTTACATCCACTAAAATTTACTCTATTTCTAAGTAGAATACTATGACTTTAAATAAATGCATACAGTGTGTAGCCACCTGAACAATGAAGATAGTAAACATTTTTGCATCTGAAAAAGTTCCTTCATGCTCTTCTCTAGTCAATATACTTTCTCTACACCCAGCCTCTGACTACCTCTGATTTTTTTGTTTTTTTTTCGTCCGTATAGTTTTACCTTTTCTGGAATATTATGTAATGGAAACATATAGTCTGGAGGCTTTTTGAATGTGGCTTATTTCATTTAGCATAATGCATTTGTGATCCATCCGTGTTGTTACATGCATCAGTAATTCATTTCATTTTATTGATGAATACCGTTTCATTCCATAGATGTCCTAGTTTGTTTATTCATTCACCGGTTGAAGGACATTTGGGCTGTTTCCAGTTTGGAGCAATTACGAATAAAGCTGCAATAAACTTTCCCATCTAGATTTTTATATGAACATATATTTCCATTTCTCTTGGGTAAATAGGGATCACTAGGTCAAATGGTAAGTGTATGTTTCACTTTACAAGAAATTGCCAAACTCATTTCCAAAGTGTCTCAGCTCCCCTCTTAATTGCAGCTGCTTCTTGCTCTCATGATGCACTAGGGAAGTTTTTAAAGGTAATAATGATATTTAATCCTTATATATTCATGAATTTCACAATTTATAAAGCACTTTCTACCCATTGTTTTATGTGATCCTTGTATTTTTAGCCTCCAAGAAAGGAATGATGCCAAATTTAGAGGCAGGAGATGTGAGCTAGGCTTTTCCAAACTTAGATAAACCCTTCAACTTGCCAGGGTCTCAGTTCCTTTATTTGAATAATGGGAATGATAGTCATGGGAGACATTATGGGGATAACTGTGATTAAGGGCTTTGATTTTAATGTCAGTCTTGAATTTGAATCCTAGCATGGCTGCTTACTTGCTGTGTTATCAGCAATTTACTTAGCCTACGTGAGCTTCACTTATCAATAAAACATAAAATTGGAATAGTAATAACTACTTTTTGGAGCTATCTTACTGATTAAATGAGATATATCTAAAGACCTTAGAATGCTCACTGTAGATTAAGTGCTTCATAAACAATTATGAATACTATTGATAATATTATTGCTATGGAGAGAATATGCCTGAAAGTGACACATAAATAACAAAGCATTATGTGAAAATGAGCCATTGAGGCAATTAATAAAATTAGAGTTCAAGATATCTAATATGACTGATACTCTTGGTCTTAATACTTCTAATATGCTTGAATTTTAAGCCCAGGATTGGATCTGGCTCACCATGTGGCCTCTTTAAAATCTTTAAAGGTATTGTTTTTGTTTTTTAAATTAATTTAAATTTTATTAAAAATAAAATGTTTATTTTATCTTAGAATATAGTTGATTTACAATATTTTGTAAGTCAATATTTTGTTGGGCTTCCCTGGTGGCTCAAACAGTAAAGAATCTGCCTGCAATGCAGGCGACCTAGGTTCGATCTCTGGGTTAGGAAGATCCCCTGGAGAAGGGCATGGCATGGCAATCCCTTCCAGTATTCTTGCCTGGAGAATCCTCATGGACAAAGAAGCCTGGCAGGCTACAGGCCATAGGGTCCCAAAGAGTCAGACATGATTGTGCAACTAAGTACACACAGAATATAGCTGACTTACAATATGTTGTTAGTTTCGGATGTACAGCAAAGTGATTCAGTTTTATATACACATGTATCCATTCTTTTTCAGATTATTTTCCCATAAAGGTAATTACAGAGTACTGAGTAGAGTTCCCTGTGCTATACAGTAGGTCCTTGTTGATTATCTATTTTATATATAATATAAAGGTATTATTAAAATAGCATCTCCTGTGAATCCCGACTACAAATCTTTAGCACCGTGCCCATTTCTCTGTTTGCTCTCTCTGGCCTCAGAATGCATTTGTTAGGGTAGAAATCTAGTGACCATGGAAAAATAGAATTCATTCTTACAGCCGCAATGCATCTAGAAGGAAGCTGTCTAGGAGTCCTCTGGCCTAAGGCATTTGGGGAGCCTTTATTGGAGTCCTGTTCTTCAAAATATCTGGGTGCTCCAGGTGCTGCCAAGGCCCTGCAAGGAGCGTGGCATTATAGTTCTGCAGACTATGTGGGAGACCCTGATGGAGTTGAATCAAGATAGCTTTTATGAGGTACACAGACTGTTTTATGTACTTTCCTATAAGTGGCTGTACATGTTTGTACACATTTGGTGTTCAGGTGCTGCTCAGGTGCCACTCTGGCCTGTTGGATTGGTGGCTACGTGGTTAAATAAAATAAGCACAAAGCATGTTGTGTACATCAGCATTTGATCATGAATAGCTGTTTGTTTTAACTTTTCATTTTGAAATAGCCTGACGCTAACAAAAAAACTTGCTAAAATAGTACTAATACTTCGATATACCATTTGCCAAGATTTACCAATTTTTACATTTTGCCACATTTGTTTTACCACAATTCCCTACTCTTTCTCCCTCTCTCTCTTCCCATGTGTGTATGTGTGTGTATGAGTCTGCATATTTTGTAATTTTTGGAGCCATTCGAGAATAGTTTACATCCACTATACTCCATTACCCCTTAAGTATTTTGTATGCATTTTCTAAGGAAAATTATATTCTCCTATGTAACCACTGTCCAATTATCAAATTTAGGAAAAGTACCATTGATACAAAATTTGTATTAAACCAGTATTGCATATTCCGATCTTGTCAATTGGCCTAATCATACTCTTAATAGCATTTTTTCCTTCCATTCATGTGATCGTGCATAGGGTCACATATTACATTTAGCTGTCATGTCTCTTTAGTTTCTCATAATCTGTAACAGTTTCTCAGTCTTGCTGCATCTTTCATGTGATTGATATTTTTGAAGACTACAGAATAGTCTATAGAATGTTCCTCAATCAAGGTTTATCTGGATATTTCCTCATAATTGTGTTCTGACTATGCATCCCTGGTGGGAATACTATAAAAGTGAGGCTGTGTCCTTGTCAAACTATCACTTCCAGAAGGCTACCACATTTATCTGCTTATTGTTGATGCTAATTTTGATCGCTAGTCAAGTGGTTGTTCAGTTTCTTTCCTTTCAGTTCTTATGGTCCCCTTGAAATTAATAAGCCTTCTCTCCTAGACTTAGCACTCATTTATGATTCCAAACCAATATTGACTATGATGATTATGTCACTTTATTCACATTTATCAGTTGTCATTCTATTATAAGGAAAAAACCCACTCTCTTATTTATCTATCCTCTATCATCTGTCAATATAAATATATAGTCATAAATTAATATTTAATCAATGGGCTATAATCAGTTACCCTCATTTTATTTTGATGCCAGTAGGAGGTCCATTAAGCTGCACTGTGCCTTTGTGACATTCTATTTGTGTTCTTTTGAGAGATCCATTACTTTGGTACAGTTATTTCAGGTTTGTCTTGTACTTTGGTCACTTCATCCTGGAATCAGTTATTTCTCCAAAAATCATTTCTTCTTCTATCAAGGAATGATATGGAGAAGCCAAGATCCAGGTGCTATTTGTGCTTATTGCTACTGGAATGTCACTTCTTTTGTGTACTTTCAGTAGACAGAGGTGGAGGAAAACGGTGTGTGTATCTTTATATTTTTATATTCTTTTTGCATCACTCATCCTGTGAGATCTTAGTTAACCAAGCAGGGATTGAACCCAAGTCCTATGCAGTGGAAGTGAGAAGTCTTAATCTCTGGACCACCAGGGAAGTCCCTATGTATATATCTTTAGAAATCGCTAATTGAAACCAATACTTTCAAATTTCAGTCTACTGCTACATGACTCTTCCTTGCCTTCCTGCCTTCTTTACTTCCACCTTCCTTCTACAGTGAGAATCTTGACTACCAATTTACATGAACACATTTATAATTCTCAATTCTAATACATGAAAATACTTTTGGATGGTTGGATGGCATCACCAACTCAATGGGCATGAGTTTGAGCAAGCTCTGGGAGTTGGTGATGGACAGGAAAGCATGGCATGCTGCAGTCCTTGCGTCGCAAGGAGTCAGACACGACTGAGTGACTGAAGTGAACTGAAGCCCAGAATATTACGTAGGAAAAAACCTACATAAAAACCTATTCATAGAACGCTTCCACCGTCGTTAGCATTGATTCTGTTTTTTTTTTTCTTCAGTGTGATTATTTCATTCATTTTAAACACAGTGAATTGATTTGTCTCTCTCTCTCTTTCTTTTTTTGCATTTGGTTTGAGATTTGTAAAGAATCCGCCTGCAATGTAGGAAAACTGGGTTCGATCCCTGGATTGAGAAGACACCTTGGAGAAGGGAAAGGCTACCCACTTGTTCTCCGGCATAGAGAATTCCATGGACTGTAAAGTCCATGGGGTTGCAAAGAGTCAGACACGAATGAGCAACTTTCACTTTCCCACTCTCTTTGTTGATTTTACTTTTGAATGAAGAAAACGTCACTATGCTTCCATAAATTCAAACTCGACAAAATTCTACACTCAGGAGTGTCCCCCTCTTTAACCTGCTCCTCCTGTTGTAGTAAAGCAAGTTTATTGTTTATATTAATCCTTCCCATGTTTCCTTATGCAAAATAATCAGATTTATATGTATGTCTTTATTTCTTCCCCTTTTTAACATAAAAGGTAGCATGTTATATACTCTTTTAACTACTTTTTACAAAGATTCAATATGGCAGTAGATCAAAATCCTACTGTATGCCTTGTTCTTGCTTTGGATTTATAATGATTTCATATTGTGGCAAAGAAGATGCTTCTGAAGTACCCCAAGGTTTAGCATAGAATTTGTACCCTTACACACATTGTTTGCTAGATATTTAATGATGGATCTGGTCATTGAAGGGAATGAAGGGACGGCACTGAAATATAACTGTGTGTACTGGATCGTTTAAATACTTTTCTGCGTCTCCTGTCATCTTTAGACAGAAGTCTGAACTCCTCAGCTTGACATATGAAGCCTTTAGAATATATCCCCCATTCATTCTTTTTTAATTACTTAATTTTTATTGGAGTATAGTTGCTTTACAATGTTGTGTTATATTCCCTGGTTCCTTCTTCTTTTACTTGTCCCCAGAAACTTAATGCAGTTGAAAAGCACTGAAGTACTTGATCCTCATTTTAACACACTCTTTCAAACTTTGAAGAATTTGAAATTCCATTTTGGTTGCAGAGGATTCTCTTTCTGGACTTCCCTGGTGGCTCAGACGGTAAAGCGTCTGGCTACAATGCGGGAGACCCGGGTTCGATCCCTGGGTTGGGAAGATCCCCTGGAGAAGGAAATGGCAAGCCACTCTAGGACTATTGCCTGGAAAATCCCATGGACAGAGGAGCCTGGTAGGCTACAGTCCATGGGATTGCAAAGAGTCGGACACGACTGAGCTACTTCACTTCAGGATTCTCTTTCTGCCTTTTGTGCCTGGTTATCATGTAACCATTTTTCCTTACCTAACTTGCTTGCCATCATCTGTACGAAGTCCTTCTTAAACTAGTTTGGCAAACACTGTTTCTCTAATAGCATGTGGCATACATCACGGATATAGCACTTACTAACCTGTATGGTTATCCTTGGTTTGTCGCCCCTATGAGATTTTGTATTCCCTCAGAGTTAGAATCCTTGCTTATCTCTAGTGATTAACACAGTGCCTCCCGAAACTGTATTTTAACTGATTGGTTAAAATGATAAGAGATTTTCCTTCCCGGGTTTCAATCTATTTTTATGTCCAGCTATTTGTCTACATGAAATTTTCTCTATAGGATTGTTACAAAACTTACATTTTGAGATGCTACAAGGAGATGCCCTTTTTTTTTTCCCCCTCCTTCAACAAATTCATCACTGACAGGAAGGGGGCGCCATTTAACAGCTTGTGAAGAAAAAAAGTCAGCTTTTGTAACTGGTCTTACTTTTATAGAAAGAGATAATATTGCCATTCTGGATGAAATTGAAATCGATTTCATATTCTTCTCTGAGATTTCAATTTACTTACACTTTGACACTTGAACTGAGAATGAAGGCCAGGATCCTTATCTGAGCTCCATTGTATATGTGCACACAGCATTAATTATACATTCTGGGTGGATTTATGAAAGTTAATAATGGTGATAAGGAAAGAGAATAATGGTTAATAATCCATTATGCTGTTAGATTTATTAATATATATTATACATATGAATATGTATTTGTATATATTATAGTGTGACATCTGGAATTGGAGGAGGTGTTTCTTTGGGAAAAAGAAATGACACCACAGTGTATTTTATAATGTCTGTTTCCATCAGGATAAGCAGCAGCAGGAGAACAGAATTTCTCTTTCTTATGTCACCAACAGTAGATGCTTTGTATTAAGGCTGAGCACACATTTCAAGGAACTTCGTGCCTGAAGCAATGCAGAGTCCGTGGAGGTCCCTTTGGACCACATGTAGCCCCTGAGATCCAAAGGATCAGAATGCTTAGGCTGTCTTGTTTAAAAGAGGGGTAGTCTCGGTAAAAAGCTCTCCATGAAATCTGCTCCTGCTTTCTTGGTGCCTGTTTCAATCGAAGTTGTTTTAACTGCCTGGGCCCAGCCCCACGAGGCATAAATAGAACTTGTTATTGTAAGAGGCAACCTCAAGCCACTCTCTAGTGCAGTTATACATAAATAAGACCAGAACCGGCTTGGAAGGGGTGTAAATCTCTGGCTAAAATGAGAGAAGAGGGAGCCATTCACTTTAAACCACAGTTAACATGCTGACTGAGTTTCTAAATAAACTTTTATCTCTTAAGACTGATTGCTAGTCATGGTTATAAAAGTGAGCGTGAGAAGATGGCCAGGGAAGAAGTGACCACACCTTTTCAAATTCTTCAGGGCTATCTTCATGGGCATTTTTCTGGGAGCAAGACAGAGGCAGTTCTGGGTTCTTCCAGACCCAAAGAGGGGGTATTCCTTACCGCTCAGCTTCTCTTGTATTCACCGCCTAATCTTCTTCTTGCCAGTCACAGAACCCAGAGCGAAACAGGAGAGGTGGTCCAGAAGACAGGTTTTCAGGCAGCTGCTTTCCCCTGCAAAAGAGATGGAAGGCCATCCTGCTTTTGCTTTCAGTGGATTTCACAGAAAACCTCCAGGATGTCTAATGAAGATGTATCATCTTTGAGTGTCTGCCTCCTGAGTATTGCAATAGGAGTTTGACCGACTGCACTGCCTGCTCTCTTGGAACACTTTTGCAAGGCAGAAAATGTTGCTGGTAGATTACTGTTGTCAGTTCTCTTACAAAAGTGAGGAAGGCAGCATTTCTTTGAGGTGTTCTCTTCATCTAGCTTTCTGGTTTGCTTTCACTTGATTTAGAGTTGTCTTTCCTCTTAAGAGCCATCTCTTCTGCTGCCAATGTACACAATGCAAAATAGCAAAAATGTGTTTTGTGTTTGAACTTATTTGATTTTTCACTCATAATTAAACTAAACTTTTCTGCTTTAGGTTAGACCTGTGCTGTTAAGATCAATGATTATGAGTTACTGCTTTTCTCCCACTATTTAGAATCTGCATGTCTTGATGTTGTTTTCAGCACTTTCAAGGAATTTGTTTCAGTTTATTTTGGGATGACTTGTACTTTTTTTCCCTCTGTAATGGATTATTTTTTCTTTTCTCCTTCCTTTTGTGGATGTCATAATAGTAATCAAAGAAAGCTTTTTGAACAAACAAACAAAAGCCTTTGATAACTAAAGTATAAGTAGCCAAATATGATGTCCTGGGAAATCTTTATAAATATGAGATGCAGATTTCCTCTGACATCCTCAAATGCTGGTCATCTTAGGCAAAGTAAAGAGTTATGACTCAATGAACTGCATGCTGACATATAACTAAATAAGTAAACAACTGGAGTGAAGGCAGACTGCTGTTTAACAGCTTCCCCAGTTACGTATACACTTTCAAACAAGCATGAAATGTGGGTCTCTGGACATCACTTAAAAGAACCACAAATAAACAGAGTGTGATCCCACACTCCTATTCCTCCTGGACAGTGGGAAGGCTGGCCGGGAATTGGGGTGGTTTCTGTTGCTCTTCTGTCCTGTGTGCTGTAAACATAAACCCAGTCTCTCAGAAAGCTCAGGGTCATGTGGCTGCTGACAGGCCCATAGAGCCTAGAAAAGTGAGGAGGCAAAGAGTCTGTGACCCGTGTTCCATCACCTCACCTTTCATTTTGCAAAGAATCCTAGTCCAGACTCAGATATTTCTATTCTAACATCTGGGCTAAGTCAGCCTAGAGGACTGGGAGCCAGATTTACAAATTCTCAAGTGGAGCTCTCTTTTTTCACCTGCAAGATATATGTTAAGCTCAAGCCCTGCAGTCTGGGGTCAAATGGATGCCAAAATAATAATACATATATGTGGAACACATTTCTTTTGCTTTAAAAACAACATTAGGGTGAGAAGGCCCATTAGACAGTTTCTATTCTAGCTTCATTTTTTCCTGCATGTGAGGAAACTGAGAGAACAGAGCTCAAAATAGAGGTCAAGCGTCCTTATCCTTGTTCAGTAGCTAAGTCTTTTCTCACTCTTTGTGACCCCATGGACTGCAGCATAGCAGGCCTACCTGTCCTTCACTATCTCCTGGAGTTTGCTCAAACTCATGTCCATTGAGTCAGTGGTTCTATCTAACCATCTAACCATCTCATCCTCTGCCACCCCCTTCTCCTTTGCCTTCAGTCTTTTCCAGTGTCAGGGTCTTTTCCAATGAGTCAGCTCTTCGCATCAGGTGGCCAAGGTATTAGAGGTTCAGCTTAAGCATCAGTCCTTCCAATAAATATTCAGGGTTGATTTTCTTTAAGATTGACAGGTTTTGATCTCCTTGCTGTCAAAGGGACTCTCAAGAGTCTTCTCCAACCCCACAATTCAAAAGCATCAATTCTTTGGGGCTCAACCTTCTTTATGATCCAACTCCCATATCTCTGTATGACTACTAGAAAGACCATAGCTTTAACCATGTGGACCTTTGTTGTCGAAGTAATGTTTCTGCTTTTGGATATGCTGTCGAGCAAGGGTCTTTTCATTTCATGGCTGCAATCACTGTCCACAGTGATTCTGGAACACAAGAAAACAAGATCCGCTGTTGCTGTCACTTTTTCCCCTTCTATTTGCCATGAAGTGGTAGGACCAGATGCCATGATCTTAGTTTTTGAATGGTGACTTTCAAGCCAGCTTTTTCCAATCTCCTCTTTCACCCTCATCAAGAGGCTCTTTCGTTCTTCCTTTCCTTGGCCTTATCCTTGCCAGTTGCTTTTTTCTTTGACATTTAACTGTCTGTATCAGTTACATGTAATTATGCAACACACTGCCCCCAAATCAAGTGACCTAAAATGATGATTCATTGTATGTCACAATTCTGTGTCTGCTGAAGCAGTTCTGGTACTCTCGCGTGGGCTCACTTGTACAATGACGCTCAACTGGCCAGTTGGCTGGAGTCTGGGCTCACCTTTGCAGCTCACTGGGCTGAGCCTCGTGGCCTTTGCTTGCTCTTTCACCCCAGACTTCTTTGCAGCATGAGGATCTCAGGGCAGAGATCCAGGAGGGGAAGTCTTCAGTGTGGGGGCCCTTATCCAGCCTCTGCTTGTTCTCTTTGCTGCTGTGCTGCTGGCCAAGGCTGATCTCGTGGCCAAAATCAGAATCAGTGTGGAAAAGGAATGCCACAAGTGTGGCTTTAAGAGTATGGCAAATAGGGGGCCGTTGCTGTAAAAATATACCTAATAGCCCACTGCAAAGTTTCCTTAGCAGTGTTCCACATAAGAAAGGTGTCCTGAAAAATGTTAAAAGCCCTGCCCTGAAAAAAAGATTTCTCTGGTCAAGGGTCTGTGCAATAAATCCCCCAAACTCTGATGCACTAATGTGCACCATGCCCCCACCCACATTAGAAGAGGATCAGGAGAAAATGGTATTTCCTAAAGTATTTGACCTAGATTTCCTTTTCCTTGTGAAACAGCTATTAACACCACAGAAAATAGTTTTTAGAGCACGGGCGTTTAGAATTGTTCCTCCTACCTTCCCACCCTTCCCCTTCCAGATAGTCAGTGGAGCTTCAGGATCAAATGCTGACTTGTTGACATCATGTGTTTTTGCAAGTGGCCAGGCAGGGGTGTGCCTTCTCATGGGCTAAACAAAAGCTGAAGTGCCTGAAGCTCGTGGACTACAGGGCCTCTGCACAGCCCTGGGGCTTTGAGACAAAAAACGGCTATTCTAAGTCAGAACAAATGTTATTTCCCGAGGAGTTATATAATCCCGAAGAACATGGCTCTGTGTTAGAAAGTTAGTTCCTGAGTATGTCAGATACTGCAGAAAAAAATGGTCTGATATTTTCTGACTGTCGGTTCTGGGTTTTTATTATAAAATACTCTGAGTAAGCATAGAATTATTATTTTCTTCAAAATATCATATCCTTCATAATTAAATCCTATTTTCCATGTGTGACTCATGCACAGTACAAAAATTAAAGCAGCAGCAATGGTTATACAGTGAAAATTAACCTCCTCCCAGTCTCTAATTCTCCCCAGAGGCAGTCACCAATACGTTTCTCATACCATTTTTCAGAGACAGTCTATGTTTAGTCAAGAATATATGTACAAACAGCACCAGAATACAAGCACGTCCCTGCCTTATTTTACTTGGTTTTTTTTAAAACAATTTTGTCGGCGATCAGTCTTTGCAAATAGAAATTTAGCTAAAAGAACACCTAGAATTTTCCATGGAATTTACACATTGACCATTGCGTATGAACTTCACTGTTGCCTGTAGTCTTCCAGTTTCCAGATTCATGTTTTTGCATTTTTTCACTAAATTTTGCATGTGTGTGTGCTCAATCGTGTCTGACTCTCTGTGACCCTGTGAGCTGCAGTCCCCCAGTTTCCTCTGTGCATTGATTTTCCCAGTCAAGAATACTAAAGTGGGTTGCCATTTCCTTATCCAGGGGATCTTCCCCATCTGAGAATTGAGCCTGCGTCTTGTGTGTCTCCTGCACTGACAGGTGGATTCTTTACCACTGAGCCACCTGGGAAGCCCCTACTAAATTATGTTATAGGTCATAGAGTTCAGTCAGTGGCAGCCAATCTTTCTGTTTATATTGTCTGTTCCGGCTTGTTGATGTGAGCACAAGGGCCTCCCCTCAGTCCTGGACCTTCCTTCTGCCTGTAATAAAGTAATCTTGGAATGAACTCAGTGCCAACCCCAGGACTCCACTTTATTTTTTGGAGTCTCAGTTTCTTCTTTCACAAAATGAAGATGATCCCAGTGGCCTTGTAAAGAGTAATGATAATAAAGTGTGAAAATACATTTGGAAGTATTTAGTAACCTCCAGGTGTTACAGAGCTGTTATCCAACTCATGCACTATACAGTCCATGGAATTTTCCAGGCCCTAATACTGGAGTGAGTAGCCATTTCCTTCTCCAGAGAATCTTTCCAACCCCAGGATCAAACCCAGGTATCCTGCATTGCAGGTGGATTCTTCACCAGTTGATCCACAGAGAAGCCCAAGAATACTGGAGTGGGTAGCCTATTCCTTCTCCAGTGGATCTTCCCGACCCAGAAATTGAACTGTGGTCTCCTTCTTTGCAGGCAGATTCTTTACAAGCTAAGCTACCAGGGAAGCCCCAGTCATAGGTTTCAGTCAACAGCAGCCAGCCGTTCTGTTTATATTGTCTGTTCCAGGTTGTTGATATGAGCACAAGGCCCTACTCTCGGTCCTAGACCTTTCCTCTGCCTGTAACAAAGTAATGCTAGAATGAAGTCAGTGCCAGCCTCAGGACTCCACTTTGTTTTTGTGTGTCTCAATTTCTTCTTTCACAAAAATGAAGATAATCCCAGTGGCCTTGTAGAGAGTAGTGATACGGAAGTGTGAAAATACATTTGGAAGTATTTAGTAACTTCCAGGTATTACACAGCTATTATCCAACTCAAGTTGCTGTGCTGTGGAATACTCAGTTGTGTCCAACTCTTTGTAGCCCACCAGGCTCCTCTGTCCGTGGAATTTTCTAGGCAAGACTACTAGAGTGGGTTGCCATTTTTCTCCAGGAGATCTTCTTGACCCTGCAGATGGCAGGCAGATTCTTAACCTACTGAGCCACCTGAGAAGCCCCTTCAACTCAAGTTAAATACTGATAAAATTGGTATAATCAAGGCTCCTTTTCTTTTTAGAGTACAGTTCTCCCAAGCACCCGACTCATGCCAAGAGTGAGTGCACTTCTAAAAATGCAAATCTGATCATGTTACTGCCCTTTGAAAAACTCTCCAATGGATTATCAGTACCCAAGTGAGCTTACAAGGCTTTACATGACTGACCTTGTCCATGTCTCCAACTTCATGTCTCACCAAACTCCAACTCACCCCCCTTTTTCTTCTGTGCTTCAAAAGAATAATCTTTTATTTCCTAAATACTGTCCATGGCTCTGGTCCTTTGCATATGCAAACCTCTCTGCTTGGAAAATTCTTCTTCCTTGACAAGTGGAACCCCTCCATACACACACAGACTGGTCCTGTTCTCCACCTTCTACCCTTGATCCCTCCTACAAGTCTGGATTCAGTGCTCCTCTTCTCCTGGAGCATTCATAGCATCAGGTCTTCCAGGATCAAGCACTGATCCCAGTAAGGGTAATACTTCATTTCTTGACTCTTCCAAACACTACTGAATTCAGTAGGTATACATGAAACATTTTCTGATGAAGAGACAAATATATTAGTTAATACATTTATAAGGGAGTCAATGTTTTGAATAACATTTTCTGTGGCCTGGGAAGGGGAAATTGTGTCCTGTGAAGCAAATTAAAGTGAAGGAACTGATATATTTTAGTGATAAAATGTTTTTATTTAAGAAAAGGAAGTCAAATGATTGTCTTTACTGTTAAGAAAAGGCAGCTGTAACTTTCCCTTCTATAACAGACTCTTTTCTACAGGACAGGGCATCTTTGCTGTAAAAGCGGAGGAAGAATTCTGTACCTCCTGGGTGGTGGACAGTGTGCAGAAATTGGGGAGGGAAGGCAGCTAGGGAGCTGTTTGAGGCGGGAGGTGGCCGGTTCCAAATCCAGCCACACACTGTGAAATTGAACCAGCCTAATCCCGGGCTCTGGAATGAGGTGTGGTTCTGAGAGGGAATCTAGGTCTTGGACAGTGGTGATATCCTGATACCATCAGGGCTGTGTGTGAGCCTGTGCGTGTATATACGTGGATGGGTGAGATTAGTGTGGGGAATCTGGGAGATCTTGGGAAGCAGCTCTGTGGTGTAAACGTCTGCATGTCTGGTTTGCCAGCAGGAGAGGGACAGAGAACAGTAAAAAGAAATAAGTATGTATAGCTATCAAATTCTGTTGGTCTATTTAGTGTAAATCATCTAATAGGTCCCTGTGATGAAATACTTGATTAAATATCAACAGAGCTCTTTGTTACTGTCCTTTAAAAACTTCTCTTCTTTTGCATTCTCTCTGTGTCTCTCTCTGCTTCTTTGTGTGCGTGCATGTGTGTATGTGTGTTGAAGCTTTTCTGGATATAAATACTCAGAATAGCTTTAAAATGTTTTAAATGCCTGGAAGCCTCCAAATGGTATTGGTTGATAAAACAGGGGTCACTTTTTTTTTTAATATGAATTTAAGTGTTCATCAGTCTTTTAGAAATTTGATTTTCTTTTTATTTTCTAAATTTTGGATTGGAGCATGCTGCTTTGCATAGACCTAAAAAAAAAAAAAAAAAGCTATGAGAATCCAGAGCCTCATATTAGAAAATATTAACCAATTGTAACCTTATTAAAATAATTAAATGTTGATGTCATAAGCCATATTATACCTCCAGTGAGGTTTGCTCCTGCATTTCAACCTTCAGGTTAAATCATCGGAGTCGTGCGGCCCTGTAGAAAAGCAGCAACAACCTTTCAAAAGGTGGGAAGCTTGCTTGAGTGGAGGGCGGGGATGGTAGCACATCCTTTTCATACAGCATGGGGCAGAGATGAGGCTTTCCCTGGGGGAGTGTCTGCAGGAGGGGGAGGGGGACTGACTTATAAACATTTTTGAAAGATCCCAGTTCCCAGAGTGCCTAAAAGGTCTTCATCTAGACTGACAGACAAGACTCTTCAGGATGAGATGCCACCAACACTGACCTCACCTGAAGGACAGGGCATAGCAAGTGGGCAAGAGCTTGGACTCTGAATCATGGCCGAGGCCATGGATTTCAGTCTTATCACTTGTACTAGTTATAGGAAGATGGGAAATGTACTTAATTTATCTTACCTTAGGTTCTTCACATTTGAAATATTTATAATAGCATGATTTGTTACTTGCCGCTTGATTGTCATAGGAAACCAAATGAGGAAATTATTGTATCAGTTCAGTTCAGTTCAGTTCAATTCACTCAGTATGTCCGACTCTTTGCGACCCCATGAATCGCAGCACGCCAGGCCTCCAGGTCCATCACCAACTCCCAGAGTTCACTCAGACTCACGTCCATCAAGTCAGTGATGCCATCCAGCCATCTCATCCTCTGTTGCCCCCTTCTCCTCCTGCTCCCAATCCCTCCTGCTCCCAATCCCTCCCAACATCAGAGTCTTTTCCAATGAGTCTACTCTTCTCATGAGGTGGCCAAAGTACTGGAGTTTCACCTTTAGTATCATTCCTTCCAAATAAGACCCAGGACTGATCTCCTTCAGAATGGACTGGTTGGATCTCCTTAGAGTCCAAGGGACTCTCAGGAGTCTTCTCCAACACCACAGTTCAAAAGCATCAATTGTTCAGCGCTCAGCCTTCTTCACAGTCCAACTCTCACATCCATACATGACCACTGGAAAAACCATAGCCTTGACTAGACGGACCTTAGTCAGCAAAGTAATGTCTCTGCTTTTGAATATACTGTCTAGGTTGGTCATAACTTTTCTTTCAAGGAGTGTCTTTTAATTTCATGGCTGCAGTCACCATCTGCAGTCACCATCTGCAGTGATTTTGGAGCTCAGAAAAATAAAGTCTGACACTGTTTCCACTGTTTTCCCATCTATGGGACCAGATGCCATGATCTTCGTTTTCTGAATGTTGAGCTTTAAGCCAACTTTTTCACTCTTCACTTTCACTTTCATCAAGAGGCTTTTAGTTCTTCTTCACTTTCTGCCATAAAGGTGGTATTATATTTACTGCATATCTGAGGTGATTGATATTTCTCCTGGCAATTTTGATTCCAGCTTGTGTTTCTTCCAGTCCAGCGTTTCTCATAATTACTCTGCATATAGGTTAAATGAGCAGGGTGACAATATACAGCCTTGACGTACTCCTTTTCCTATTTGGAACCAGTCTGTTGTTCCATGTCCAGTTCTAACTGTTGCTTCCTGGCCTGCATACAGATTTCTCAAGAGGCCAGTCAGGTGGTCTGGTATTCCCATCTCTTAAAGAATTTTCCACAGTTTATTGTGATCCACACAGTCAAAGGTTTTGGCATAGTCAATAAAGCAGAAATAGATGATTTTCTGGAACTCTCTTGCTTTTTCCATGATCCAGCAGATTTTGGCAATTTGATCTCTGGTTCTTCTGACTTTTCTAAAACCAGCTTGAACATCAGGAAGTTCACGGTTCCCATATTGCTGAAGCCTGGCTTGGAGAATTTTGAGCATTACTTTACTAGCATGTGAGATGAGTGCAATTGTGTGGTAGTTTGAGCATTCTTTGGCATTGCCTTTCTTTGGGATTGGGATGAAAACTGACCTTTTCCAGTCCTGTGGCCACTGCTGAGTTTTCCACATTTGCTGGCATATTGAGCACAGCACTTTCACAACATCCTCTTTCAGGATTTGAAAGAGCTCCACTGGAATTCCATCACCTCCACTAACTTTGTTCATAGTGATGCTTCCTAAGGCCCACTTGACTTCACATTCCAAGATGTCTGGCTCTAGATGAGTGATCACACCATCGTGATTATCTGGGTCATGAAGATCTTTTTCGTACAGATCTTCTGTGTATTCTTGCCACCTCTTCTTAATGTCTTCTGCTTCTGTTAGGTCCATACCATTTCTGTCCTTTATCGAGCCCATCTTTGCATGAAATGTTCCCTTGGTATCTCTAATTTTCTTGAAGAGATCTCTAGTCTTTCCCATTCTGTTCTTTTCCTCTATTTCTTTGCACTGATTGCTGAAAAGGCTTTCTTATCTCTCCTTGCTATTCTTTGGAACTCCACATTCAGATGCTTATATCTTTCCTTTTCTCGTTTGTTTTTCACCCTCTCTTCTTTTCACAGCTATTTGTAAGGCCTCCCCAGACAGCCATTTTGCCTTTTTGCATTTTCTTTCCATGGGGATGGTCTTGATCCCTGTCTCCTGTACAATGTCACGAACCTCCGTCCATAGTTCATCATGCACTCTATCTATCAGATCTAGGCCCTTAAATCTATTTCTCACTTCCACTGTATAATATAAGGGATTTGATTTAGGTCATACCTGAATGGTCTAGCGGTTTTCCCTACTTTCTTCAATTTGAGTCTGAATTTGGTAATAAGGAGTTCATGATCTGAGCCACAGTCAGCTCCTGGGCTTGTTTTTGTTGACTGTATAGAGCTTCTTCATCTTTGGCTGCAAAGAATATAATCAATCTGATTTCTGTGTTGACCATCTGGTGATGTCCATGTGTAGAGTCTTCTCTTGCGTTGTTGGAAGAGGGTGTTTGCTATGACCAGTGCATTTTCTTGGCAAAACTCTGTTAGTCTTTGCCTTACTTCATTCCGCATTCCAAGGCCAAATTTGCCTGTTATTGAATTGTATTGCCTGTTATTAATTATTGTATACCTGGCATGTAAAAAATGCTTGCGAGGTGTTAGCATCATATTTAGTTCAGGTATTACTTTCATAGTATAGTTCAGATTTTTATTTACTTTATTTTAGCTTCAAAGTAATATGCCTACATGGTTGACATGTGTACCTACCTACATTGTACCTACCATGTGTACAATAAATAGTTAGTGGGAAGCTGCTGTGTAACACAGGGAGCCCAGCTTGGTGTCCTTGATAACCTAGAGAGATGTGGTAGGTGGTTGGGTGGGAGGAGACTCGACGGAGGGGATACATATATATATGTATATATATATATATGGCAGAAACCAACACTTATTTGTAAGTCAATTAAAATTGATTTAATTGTGAATCAATTATCCTCCAATTAAAATTTTTAAATGATTCAATTAGTTCTACAAAGTTTATTATGAACTATGGTAGGTCTCTGCCCCCAGCCTGTCTCTCCCTGCTTCACCTTTCCTTCCAATCTCCTTCCCCTAGAGAAAAATCACTTTCAATACATTTAGCTTGTTCTTTTGGTATTTACCTCACTATCTCTAAATCAGAGCCTCTCAAACAGTAAGAAGCAAAAACGTTACAGGTGTTGGGAGATATTGGTACCTCCTGCCCTCAGGGAGGTCAGGTAGAACCTGAGGTGGCCTCATCCCTGTCTCATTGCCTTCCATATCAATTGTCTTTCCATTTGTTCCTGTGTACTCTGTGTGTGTGTGTGTGTGTGTGTGTGTGTGTGTGAGTGCTGTCTTGAACAAGACTGGGAAGCATTTCTAAATATAGAGCTACATACAGATGTTTCCGTTTAGGCATTAATTATTGACTTCACACACACATACACACATATTTCCTGTTTCGCCCCCTCTTCCAATTTACTTCTCATAATTTTGGTTATGTGAATATTTAGTGTTTCCTGTATTATGACTAGGTAAATCCTAAATCATATACTAAATCATAGAATCTTCTACTTTTCTGCACAATTTTCCTTTTCTGTTCAGTGAATACTTCTCTTGATTTTTTATTTGTTCACTTTCCTGTATACTTACCACTGATTCGGCCCAAATTCTTTACGCATTGCCAACATTTTTAGGTATTCTTTAAATTTTTATATTCTAGTAAGAAAAAAATATCAAACAAATCCAAGGCGTCTGCTTCTAGTGGATTTTTGTCTTCTCCTCTTGGTGTACATCTTTCATTATCTTGGAGACTTTCTTCTTATTTCCAGAGTCAGATTCCCTCTTTCTATAGTCACATCTTCTATTTTGATCACTTTTTTTTTTTTAAACTGGACCACATTATCCAGTAGCTCTACAAAAGGAGAGAGAGAGGGAGAGATAATGGGGACTTACATTCTGTAAAGAGCATGGCATGCCTTAAATGTTATTATTCTACTGTCACCCTTGATTGAAAGTTTGGTTGGATGCAGAATTTTAGGTTGTAGATCATTTTCCCTCAGAATTTTCAGGCTCCGGTTTATTGTTGTCTGCCTTCCAACTCTGTTAGTGCAAAGTCCAAAGCTATTTTTGATTCCTCATCTTTTGTATGGAACTATTCATTACTCTCTCTGGAAATGTGTATGGTCTTTGAATTTCAAGATGATATATATTTGTATGAGTCTTGCAGTCACTGTGCCAGGCATTTGGCAATTCATATTGTTTAGCTCTGAATACTTTTGATATAGGATTTCACTGATGACTTCCTTTCTTCCTTTTAATCATTGTCTTCTTTCGGGAGTTTCTGTTGTTTGGATATCAAAATTCTGGGCTGATTTTAAATTGTTATAGTTTTCTCTCCTATTTTCCATCTCCTAGACATTTTGTCCTGCTTTTGGGAAATTTCCCTACTGTAATCTTACAAATCTACTGAATTTTTCCTTCCTGATATGATATTCACTTTCAAGGCCCCTTTAATATTATCAGAATATTTGTTTTTATAAAGTGCATTCAATTCCTGCTTTATGAGTATAATATACAAATATGGTTTCTGTTGAAGTTTTTCTTGCATTTTTTATTATCTCCAAATTACTTTTCTTTTTCACTTACATTCAGGTCCCTGTCTTTCATGTTAGCACCTTTTTCTGAATGGTCTGTTTGTATTTCAGAATGATTCTCTTGAAAGCTGGTGTGAACTTCTGAGTGTTTTGATGGAATTTTGTCAGCTAGAGTCTTCAAATTAGAGAGGTGATCTGGACAGACTGCCTGGTGAAAATTCTTAATGCCAGTACCTTGGTATCTTCCTTCTTGGGCTAGTAAGATTGCAGAGACAATGTTTCAGTCTTTTCCCCACAGGTTACCAGATTGATTTTCAGTGTTCTACAAATCCAGCAGGGATAGAAGACTAGGAGTAAGGTGGTACAGTGGATCTTAGCACCCAGCATGAAAAAATGAGATAGTCTCTCTAACTGCAGTAAGGCAATGCCATCCTTAATTGTGACTTTATTTCCCTGTCCCAAGGACTTCTGATTATTTGGTCCTGGGGAGAGAAGTGGAGATGCACGTGTTTCTTAAGCAAATTTGCAGGGGATTCCCCACCTTTTAAGCCTTACTCTCCCTTCCATTCTTGGAAGGTACTGGTGCTGGACATTCCTGATTTGGGGAGTGGGTTCTGTCATAAGAATGGTCATATTTTAGCTTCTTCTAGTACTGACATGGATTTCACATTACTCAGGTTTCCTCACTGAGCACTACTCATCAGTGTTTCAGTTGCTGCCTTCCTGGTGGGTCAGATGGTAAAGCATCTGTCTACAATGTGCAAGATTTAGATTAGATCCCTGAGTTGGGAAGATTCTCTGGATGAGGAAATGGCAACCCACTCCAGTACTCTTGCTTAGAAAATCGCATGGACGGAGGAGCCTGGTGCAGGCTACTGTCCATGGGGTTGCAAAGAGTTGGACACAACTGAGCAACTTCACTTTCACTTTTTCACTTTTCTCTTTCCCTATTTTTTTCAATATGGTTTTATGACTTAAACATATTTCCTTCATGTCATTTCCTTAGCGCTTCAGGAAGGAGCAAGAGTACTTGCTTGTGTTTACTTTGCTGCCTTACCTGGAAATTTCACTTGGGTCTTTCTCTTCCATCTGTTTGATTATTCTGTCCTATCCTGTTATAATGACTTTCTGTTGGCCTTCTCTCCCTTCACTGAAGCCCAGTCCTAGCCATCCTGCATCCTCAGGCCTTCAGTCATATTATAGCCCTATCCTACAGATTTACTTTATGTTATTTGCCCTTAAAGAAACTTGATTTCTACTTAGCACCCGAATTTTCGCACGCCTTTGCTGTTGAAACTGCTACTACTTTTATTTTTAGAAATAACAATTGTATTAGTCATAATTATGTAAATAAACACTAACATCTGCTAAATGCTAAGCACTATTCTAACTGCTAAACCTATGGGGCCTTACTTTCATCCTTACAACAGTTCTTTTAATTAGCTGATGCTGTTTTCCTCTCCATTTTACAGACTGAAAGATTGAGGCCCTTGAAAGTTAAACAAACTGCCCCCAAATCATCCAATTCGTAACTGGTGGAGCCAGATTTTAAAATGCAACGATCTGATTCTAGAGTCTGTTTTCTTAAGGTTTTGAAACAGTTGTGAGAAGAAAGCACTGTTATGCCTGTTTCACACAAGAGGAAGTAGCGATCCAGTGAGCCTGTATGACCTTACCAAAGTTACTAGTAGGAGACAGAACCAAAATTTTGTGATAACAACTCCAGGACTCTACCAGGATAGCGCATTACCAAAATCAATAATGCCGTTTGCTGATTAGCAAAACGTGTCTCACTGTTCCAATTTTTCACTACATTATTGATGAACTGATTGAATACTTATCATGTGCTGCTTGAAAATGTAATATGTGGTATTAAAAATACATTTCTAGCATTTCAGCATTGAATTACATTTGAGAACATTTAATCCAACAGCTTTGTCTGGCAGATACAGGTGATACTCAAAGAAGTTGAGTAACTTGTCCAAGCTTACATGGCTAATTACTAAGGAGGAAGTGTTAAAATCTAGTCATCCAATGAACTCTTAGTTGTACATAATAAAATACCTTTCAAATGACTCATACTGTTAGCAACTTAAAAACTAAATGTTTTTTTCTAGAATGTTTGTTTAGTTTAGAGGAAATGTATTTAGTTTATAGAATGTATTTATTTTTCTTACAAATAAAATTTCTTTGTGTCAGATACTATTTTCCTTAATAAACTAGAGCTGTTTTCCAACTGGTGAATTTTGATCACTAAAGCATGATAAAAATTATACAACATAGCAAACATATCTATATTGTTTTAAAATGGTTTGCTTTTTCCAGCTAAAGCATGCGTGACTCGGAATAAGAGGTCATGGTATCAATGTAGCACTGAAACTTAAAATACCACAAATCAGAAACAGGATTTCTTCTCTTCTTGATCCATGGAAGAGGACGTGTTCTGTGTGCTGTCTCTTTAAACTCAGTCTTGGGCTTTATCTCAGTTCCAAGGTAAATATTCTTTAAAAGTCCAAATCTCTTAGCTGTTCCTTTAAAAGGTTTATCTTGTGCACATATTGCTTGTTTATGTAGCAACTCTATGAAGCTGTTGAAGTGTTTGTTTAGTAGTCTTTCTAAATTATTTATGGTGAGAGCCAAGTAATCTTTGGTCACAGTGAAATTCATGTTCTGGAAATCACTAGCTGGATTGACTATGTTTCTGACTGGGAATTTCTACAAAGCGAGGAAGCTTATATTAGTGTCACATTTTCAAGCACCTTTCTGCAGAGAGAAGTGGGTTCGGTCTTTGCACATTTGATCTTATTCCCAAAGGAGAGTTTGGGAAACCAGTGTGACTGCAGATATTGGGAAGGTATTAAGAACCTCCATATTCATTTCTGTCTCTAAAATCGTTGAGGTGAAAGTAGAGAACAGAGGGTATCTTTGTGTGGCACTCCAAAGAAACTGGGAAGGTAATGAAACAGGAGCAAAATATATAAAAACTCACAGCAAATGTGTCTTTTAAGAAATGTCAACAACGCAGGGTAAATGCAATCTTTGGCTCCTCATCCTATCTTAAGTCTTGGCAGTTTTACAATTCAGGAAGATGACCAAGCATACCCTGAGCTTTCCCTCGTTCATGGAAGGGCCCCAGTACTTTTAAGAAAAGGGAGTGTTCAACTTCATCTTTGAGGGCAAAGATTAGAATCATAGAATGTTAGCACTCAAAGGGAATTCATAGATCATCTACTTTCTTGTTCATTCTTTGTTTCACAGTTGAGGTCGCTCTGAGGCCAAGAGAAAGCATATAAGTTTTCCAGAGTCATACAGTAAGTTAATGGCAGGGCATTGATCAAAACCCACCCAAATCTTGATTCCCAGACCACGATGGCAGCAATAATGCATTAAAATGCAACTAAAATCCCAGCTACTTAACTTGGCTGACCTTCTGTCACTCTCCTTCTTGCTTCTGCCCCTCTCATCAGCCTTCTTGATCCTAGGACACACCAACACATTTCCTGTCTCTAGATTTTGGTGATAGCTGTCCCAGGCCGGGAATGCTGCCTCCTGCCCTCCTCTATCTCGAATTATCACGGATGTTTCTTTGTCAGTCAGATCTAAATCTTAGTCTTAATGCTGTCTCCTCAATGAGCGCTTTCCTAATCAGGTAATGCTAAGTAGCTTCCTAGGATTTTTTGCTGTATTATTATATTTTCGACCTCATCATAGTACATACCAAAATCTATTTTTGGTTGTGGTTGTTTCCCTAATGGAATGTAACCTCCATAAGTGTATTGGTTTTGTTTATTGTGTTCAGCAATGTCTAGGATATGCCATGGATATGCAGTAGATACATTAGATAAATAAAATAAATAAATAATTTGAAAATACATATAGTCAAAAAAACTTACATGATGCAGACATTTGTTTTACACACTTCAGTTTCACCAATTTCTGTGATTTACTCTTCAGTTCAGTTCAGTTCAGTCACTCAGTCGTGTCCGACTCTTTGCGACCCCATGAATTGCAGCACGCCAGGCTTCCCTGTCCATCACCAACTCCAGGAATTAACTGAGACTCACGTCCATCGAGTCAGTGATGCCATCCAGCCATCTCATCCTCTGTTGTCCCCTTCTCCTCCTGCCCCCAATCCCTCCCAGCATCAGAGTCTTTTCCAATGAGTCAACTCTTTGCATGAGGTGATTTACTCTTAATTAGCCTTTATAAATGTACATATTTCAAATACATAATTTATATGTGAAAATGCATGTATATTCATATAAGATTATATGTATATATATAAAATACATACATACATATATATATATATATATATACACACATATATACACACATATAAGATTCAACTATTGGATCCTATCTAGTTATTCAAATATTGACATAAAAGGGAAGAGTCATGGACATTTTATGATTTCTTATTGCACAGAACATTGTTTTCCTGGAGTCCTCTTTGAATTGTGGGGGAATCCCAATTCTGAAAAATTTGAACCTCCTGTGGTATTATTAAGAAAACAATCACTGAGTCTTGGAAATGCAGAGACTGGTATGTCTGCTGAATTCATCAGCAGCTTAACACCTGAAGCTGCTTGAAGACACAGGGGTCCCTAATGAGAATGATGTCTAACACCTCCAAACAGGCTACAATGTTCATTGTCTTTCTGCTTGCATGGCAGTGATGCTACACTGTGCTGCTCTTTACTTTGTTATACGCCTGCCATTTGTACCCAGCTCAGTGTTAAGCACCCACAGTAAAAATTGTTTTTTATGCATTTTTACTCCCTTTCTTGGCTCAGGACAGATCATACAGTTTTACTCAGTGAATTTTGTAGAATGAATTATTTGCACATACTCTATTCCAACTCGTAGGAACCTCTTCTTTTCAGAGGAGCCAACATGGTCCAGATAGATGAATGTCTAGTTAAATTGTAAATTCAGAAGGGTTATAAACTTTGATCATTTTATGGTTCTTAATATGTAATGGATCTCAAGTGTTTGCTCATTAATGCCATATTTGCAATTACAGTGTGTGAATATAATCAGTTTTAGTTGTTTAAAACAAACCTCATGCTACAGCAATTGTTCTAAAGGGCCAAGAACTAAAGATGACTATGGTAGTCTCTGTTCTATAAAATCATACTATTTCATTCAACAAATGTGTATTTTTGAAAAACTGTATACCATGTGGGATGGTATGGATTGACAAGCTTGAATCAGATACACTATTACCTTAAGAAGTTCAGTTCATTTGCTCAGTTGTGTCTGACTCTTTGTGACCCCATGAACTGCAGCATGCCAGTCCTCCCTATCCACCACCAACTCCCGAAGTTTACCCAAAATCATGTCCATTGAGTCAATGTTGCCATCCAACCATCTTATCCTCTGTCATCTCCTTTTCCTCCTGCCCTCAATCTTTCCCAGCATCAGGGTCTTTTCAAATGAGTTAGCTCTTTACTTCAGGTGGCCAAAGTATTGGAGTTTCAGCTTCAACATCAGTCCTTCCAATGAACACCCAGGACTGATCCCCTTTAGAATAGATTGGTTGGATCTCCTTGCAGTACAAGGGACTCTCAAGAGTCTTCTCCAGCACCACAGTTCAGAAGCATCAGTTCTTTGGTGCTCAGCTTTCTTTACAGTCAAACTCTCACATCCATACATGACCAGTGGAAAAACCATAGCCTTGCCTAGATGCACCTTTGTTGGCAAAGTAATGTCTCTGCTTTTGAATATGCTGTCTAGGTTGGTCATAACTTTCCTTCCAAAGAGTAAGTGTCTTTTAATTTTATGACTGCAATCACCATCTGCAGTGATTTTGGAGCCCCCCAAAATAAAGTCAGCCACTGTTTCCACTGTTTCCCTATCTATTTCCCATGAAGCAATGGGACTGGATGCCATGATCTTACTTTTCTGAATGTTGAGCTTTAAGCCAACTTTTTCTACTCTCCTCTTTCACTTTCATCAAAGGCTTTTTAGTTCTTCTTCATTTTCTGCCATAAGGATGGTGTCATCTGTATATCTGAGGTTATTGATTTTTCTCCCAGCAATCTTGATTCCAGCTTGTGCTTTCTCCAGCCCAGCATTTCTCATGATGTACTCTGCAGAGACATTAAATAAGCAAGGTGACAATATACAGCCTTGACATATTCCTCACCATTAGGATACTGAATGTTTCTCAAACAGGGACTAAATTATTAGATGAGACTTAGGTATAACTTAGAAATAGCACCTAGGATGATACCCAGATATTCGGCTTTTAGAGCCCAGGCATGAGGAGATACCTGTTCTTGAAGCAAGTGTGGGGCATGAAGATGAATTCTAGTTTGGTAACACTCAAGTTGAAGTTCCTTTGGTTCATTCAGGAGAGATGTGCTCTTGAAGTTATGATTCTAATATGGTTCAAATATTATCTCTTATCTGTAATGAATGGCTGTTCATTAATCCTGTACCTACTGATAATTTAGGGTCCATATTTTGGTTTCATTCTATGGGTAATGGCATGGAATTAGCCTCCAGATCTGATGCAGTTAAGAGAAGGTGAGATGCTATTTTCTGAGCTGCCACAGAGTCAGAGCAAGCACAAGACTTCACATTACTTTAGTTTGCCACATAGACTTAAATCTCATATACATACTTCCCACTTTCTCACCCTGGAATATCCCTGAGAAATATTTTACTACTGCTTCCCTCTCATAAAATATTCACTCTTTGATGAGTTGCTTTCTCCCTCCCTTTCTACTTCCTCCACTACCCCATCCCTCTAAGTTTTCTCTGCTTTTAAATCCTACTCTTTTGAATATTTCAACCTTTGGGAAGCTTTTTTTTTTTCATGGACATACCCCTAAGACCCCATTTACTCCCCCACTTCCATCTGCGGCCTGACAGCCCTTGGAAAAACCAGCATTTTGGCGCTAGATGGAAACTTAGCTAATATCTTGTGTAATGCCTTGATTTTGCTGATTTTGATTTGGCAGAGAGGAAAGAACTTGTTCAAAGTCACATCACTAGACAGTGCCTTGCATGCACTTTTGATTATCTAAATCCGTGTTCAATTCTTTTAAAGTGCTTTCTATTTATAGTATAAATATATACATCACGGATTTTTAGAACATGAAACATGGGTTATTGGTTACAAATGCATTTACATTATGCATTAAGAAACACATTCTGAGATGTGTTTTAAAATGTTTCCTCTAGCCCATTGAAATTTATCATGTTTGTTTAGTAACTTAATGAAATTGTATTTAAATTTACTAATAAGTATTCTTTTTAATTTATTGTATAAATAGAACTGTTTTCAAATTTGACCAATATCATTAATATGGTTTTAAGTGTTAATTCGTTGAATTATAGATATATTCTTAAAACCTTTCCTTTTAAAACAATTTACAGTTTTTCTCACTGAATTAATACATATTCATTAAACAAAATTCAGAAAATATTAAAAACTAGAAGATTTAAAAAGCCATGCATGGATTCATTAAAATTACGTAACACATTTTTTAGCATAGGGTTTCATTTATTTTTTTGTCTACATATTAACATGACTCTTCTATAAAATAAATTTTATTAGTATTTTAACCTAATACTTATGTGTATTTCCATGAGATAATCTTTATTAGCAACTTTGATTGGTTTTTAATATTCCACCATGCTTTTATACCATAAATATGAGTCTATCAGTGTCTTTATATTTGGATATTTAGCTTACTTTTTAAAAGTATATATAATTCTATAAAGAATATTGTTGGATTTAAAGTTTTGCCAAGTTTGGGGGCTTATTGTATGTATCTAAAGGTAGAGGGACTTCCTTCCCTGGTCATCAGTGGCTAAGACTCCAAGCTTCCAATGCAGGGGGTTTGGGTCAATCCCTGGTCAGGAAAATAGATCCTACATGCCAAAACTAAGGAGAAGGAAATAGCAACCCACTCCAGTATTCTTGCATGGAGAATCTCCGGGACAGAGGAGCCTGGTGGGCTGCCGTCTATGGGGTCGCACAGAGTCGGACACGACTAAAGCAACTTAGCAGTAACAGCAGCCTCAACTAAGAGCTGGCATGCCACAATGAAGACTGAAGAGTCTGTCTGCCACAACTAAGATCCAGTGCAGCCAAATAAATGAATAAAATAAAATAAAATATTGCAATAAAGGTAGAAGACACTGAGTGAAAGGGAATAAGCATTTTTATATGAGGTTGATGCTGTTGACCTGGAGTAAAGACAACATGCATGCCACAGGGGGCTCCTGAATAGCCTTTATGAATACGGTCTGAGAACTGTCACTCTGGAGCTCCCTTGGGACCAATAAGAGTTATGAAGAGTTCCTTCATTTTAGCTGGGTTAAACCTTAGTTGTCTTTACTACATTAAAAGACAAAAAGACTTATTTGCCTCCAGTTTCATTGACTCCGAGAAGCAGATTATCATGGGTGAAGACAGACCTCAATTATAGGTTATTTGGGAGCACAGATACTAAGAAACAGTTTCTTCTATGGCATATCTCTTCATCCAGTTCTTACATCCATAGGTGAGTAAATTACAGGAGACTGATATTCTTTATTATGGTAGTGTAATATGTGTAAGCTGTAGTCCACTTGCAGAGAAGTATAATGTTGCAGCTCTAGGCAGGGAAGGCCTTGCACAGCAGTGATTCTTAAGCTGGATCTTGAGGATGAGGAGTAACTTGTCTCCGAGACCAACAAGCAAGGGAATTCTCAATGAAGAAGCTGTCTGTGCAGAAGTGCAGAGGCAGGAAACTCATTGCCTTCATCAGACGTGAACATGGCCAAGTGGATGGCAATGAGAGTAAGAGGAAGGCAGCTACAGAAGGTGGTCAGGAAGCCAGCTCATCAAGGCCGCAGGCTCAAAGTAGAACTTTGTTCAGCAGAGGATGGTAAGCCAGTGAATGCTTCTAACCAGAGAAGAAAATTCATTTTGTATATAGATTGGTAAAATGTCGTTAAAATTGTTTAACTCGCCACTGAACAAATGGCATGTTTTACGTCTCAATACGTTGCCAAGTTGACATGTGCCATGGTTTCATTAATCAGAGAGGAGTTTGCTGAGACTGTATCCAGTGACATGTAATTCATTCTTTTCTCCATGTCAATGAACAGTACTATTTTTAGAAATTACACCCCGTTGTTTCATGAGTGAAGTAGCCACAAGAGCTACTAAAAGTGGTGCTTTAGTGAAATCCTTCTCTAAATGATCTTACGTCTGACCTTCTGCACTTTATCTTCCAAGGATCAGCTTGTGGTGTTAATTATGGGGTAAGTAAGCAGTTACTTCCTACAGCAAATCAGCCAAAGTCCAGGTTTGCTCTGGAGGTCCTTGGGATCAGAGCTCTGTGTTTCTTCAGGTTTCAATTTACCAGCCTCAAACCACTTAAAAGCAGGAGGAGGAAAGACTGGGAGTGATCAGTTTACAAGTGACCTGGGGAGTTCACAGCTTTCATCCCTGGAAATCACAGTCCATATAATAAGCCTTGTGCAGATACAATTGGGACAAATTGACTCAGGCGTCTTGCTTTCAAAAATGAAAACCTTTCTTTTCCCTTATCAGTGTCCCCAGGCCTGAATCGTTGGAATCGAGCATTTGATGGAAGATGGTAGTTGTTCTAAGGTCAAATAGAGGATGTAGGTCCTAAGTAACAGTGTAGGCTGTTAAGTGGCACCCAACTGTGTTAATTGGTTAATAGGACTCTAGCCAGTTTAGGGACTTAACAGTCATGTGAGAGGAACCACCATGCCTAGCAGACTTTTTTCCTTTCTAGGAAAAAAGAGATGTAGCTGAGGAACAATGTACAACTGGCAAACCTTCGAACTAGCCTACTGTTGCACCAAATATTTTTAGAATGACTCTTCAGATATGATTTCAAAAATTTTGAACATTTTCAGGAAAGGCACCATTTCCAACTTGATACCTTAAGTTGATTTCTAGGGGCAGTTTGAGTCACCAGGAACCCATGCTAGTGGGTATGGTGATAATCGTTAATCATTGCCAATTAATCATTCTCAGCAAAATGTGCAATTAAAAAAAAAAAGGAGAATCTGAAGGAATTGCTTTCTATATTCACCTGGATATAGAAGGTCTGACTGTTTATTAAGAATTCAGTGGTCTTGCTCTAAAGTCATTCATCAAGCAACTGGATCAAAACTCTCTTAGCATTTACTTACCATATGAACAGGTACTTCATAAAGTCGCAAGTATGATGAAGTCACAGCACTATCATATTATGACATATTGCATGTGTGAATGATCATTCTGACTGTTCAGTGCCTTAGTACTGAGAAAGGACATGGCTATTTGTTCTCATCACTTACTGATTAATAGTAATTATTCACTAATTCATTGTTCATTCTGAGCCGAAGATATTTTTAAACATTTAATTCTAAACTTGATACTTGC
This sequence comes from Nanger dama, assembly GCA_917880005.1. Lineage (NCBI taxonomy): Eukaryota > Metazoa > Chordata > Mammalia > Artiodactyla > Bovidae > Nanger > Nanger dama. Next base: position 27,017,918 of record CAKJTW010000018.1, read on the forward strand.
CTAAAAGACTTTCAGTGGCTCCCAACTGTCCCAGAGAATAATATCTAATTGTTTCACTCTTCTGTATACAAAGGTTAGAATTATGTGCCCTGATTAAGTCTCTATTTTTAAACCACATCAGACACTTGCTTGGTTCCCTTACTAACGATGCAGGATTCCCTATCTTAGCTCTTACTTCTGCCAGAAGTTTCGACTGCTTTTCCTCCACTCATTCTTCAAATGCATCTTGGTTGGTGAAGTTGCTCTATCTTTTAAAAACACCCTTTGTTACCAAATTCGCCTCTACCTCCTTTCTCATCATCTCAGTGAAACTGTTCCCAGTAAATTTACCATCAATCTCCTTATGAAATCCGAAGAAAAATTTTTAGTATTTATTTGTCGTGACTTTTCAGTATTATTTGATACGGTTAACTCACCCCTTTCTTAAAATATACATATATATTTTCTCTTGGCTTCTGTGACATAACATTCTCTCAATTTTCCTCTGGATTTCTTCGCTCTTCTTTGTGGGAATCTTTTCCTCCGTCTATCCACTAAATTGTTCTACTTCTCAAATGACCATTTCCACTGTCAAAGATTTAATTACTTCCCACATGTTGATGATTCCTAAATTTATATTTTCAAGCTGTCTCTCTATTGCATACTTGGAATCCATATTTTCAACTGTTTGATGAATAGAAACATTTGAGCATCCCACAAGCATCTTAAAGTCAGTATGTCCCATTGGAAGCTATTATTTTTAGTTTTAAATTTTCCCCTTTTCCAAGTGAACATTATTTCTTTCCCATTAAAAAAAAATCGAGATGTAACTTAGGATAAATATAATCTTGGACATGCAGATTGACGGTGTTCTCTGGTAGCTTAGCAGTAAAGAATCTGCCCGCAGTGCAGGAAACCTGAGTTCAATTCCTGAGCAGGAAGATCCCCTGGAGAAGGAAATGGCAACCCTCTGCAGTATTCTCGCTTGGGAAATCCCATGGACAGAGGAGCCTTGCGAGTTACAGTCCATGGGGTCACAAAGAGTCAGACAGGACTTAGCAAATAAACCACCACCACCACCTCACAGATTGATGGATGTTTACAACCTAACTCCCACCCTGATAAAATATAGACTATTTCTCACTCCCTGGAAGAGTCCCTCAATCCATCTCCTCCTGCACAAGCCCATTCCCATCTCTGCAGAAGGAGAACACAAGTGACTACTTTTTTTAAGTGAAAATGATGGACTGTTTAAAATTTTTACTGTCTAATTTTCTTCTGTTTTTGTTGTTTTGTCATTGCACAACTGCTTTATTTTTAAAATCCTCTTTCACATTTTCCCCCTGAAAGATAGGGTAGAAAATGGCTGGCGAATATTGTAGGTTTTGTTACATATTCGTTCTTGCTTGTTATATATCCAGGGCTGAATATTTCTTGTTGTGACTTATTAGGTTATTAACAGAGAGGTAGAAAGTTTTTTTAAAAAACTTTCTTAAGAATTCCTGAAATACTGCTTACATGCATAAAAGGATAGCATAGTTTTCCATTTTTTCCCAACAATGAAGATTTTCTTCATTCACAAAGGTTATTATTCAGCCTCAGAAGAGGGGTCCAACACCACCAAATTTTCCTTTAGATCTTCATTTTGTTTTCAGTCAGCAGCATTAAATTTTTAAGATGTACTCAGAGAAGAGAACTAAACATGGGCATAAAATTTACGATGTTGAGTCCAGAGTAACTCAATTATTTGCTTAAAGCAGCACAGAAATGGGTTACATTTCAAGGGGGAGGAAAGGAAGCAGAAATCTACAACATGATGACTTTTGATTTCCAGCAACACAGTTGAAAGAATTATTCGGTTTATTTGATCAAACCTGTACAGAAATGTTTCATTATTGAGCTGATATGCTTATCTTTCACTGTAATAATTGATTGAAATTTTGGCTCTTTTTATCTCCTGGTGGCTCAGACAGTAAGAATCTGCCTGCAGTGTAGGAGACTTGGGTTCTATTCCCAGGTTGAGAAGATTCCCTGGAGAAGGGAATGGCGACCCACTTCAGTATTCTTGCCTGGAAAACCCCACGGACCGAAGAGCCCGGAGGGCTACAGTCCATGGAATCTCAAAGAGTTGGATACGACTGAGTGACTCACACTTTCTCTTTCACATCCTCCAGAAATAATTAAAAAAAAAAAAAAAAACTGCCTCTTTTTTGGCTGCTAAAGTCAGACAATGACACTATCATATTTAGCGTCTTGAATTTTTCCCATATTCAATCAGATATAAAATCTAAGAAAATATTTAAATTAGAAACCTAAAAAAACCTGTATTGTCTCTCTAGATATAGATAGGTAGCTATGATGTTCTCCTCTGTTCACCTTTATCTTATGGTTCTCATGTAGACTATTACAATCACTCACAGGGATTTTTACCAGTAGTCTCTAAACTGTTTTTATGCTTCCTGTTTGGACTCCTTCCAGCTGTTCTTCTCACTGTAAACAAAATAACTTTATGAAATACATGCTGATCATGCCATTCTCTTACAAAAACCTTTTCAGTTGACTTCCTATTGTCTTCTGGATGAGGTCCAAACCCCTTAACACATCTCATAAGACCCTGAATTGAGTTTCATTCATCTCTTACTGTGTCTCTCCTGGTATTTTGTTCTAGCCATAGTGAGTCTTTTTCTTCTTCTTAATTTGTTAAAATATCTCTCACTACTCACCTTGAGGCCTTCCCCTTGCTTGCAACCTTCTTGATGCCTACCTTTGCCTTATTCTGGAGAAGATTCAGGGAATCCAGTTCCCCACGTGCACGGTACAATGCCCTCCTGTGAATTCCCATGAAATCCTCAATTTTCTCAACGAAGTTCTTTGATTATACTATGTTGTGTTGTTTAATGTTATTTTATTATGTTTTTATTTTCATCCTTTAATCCCTAGAACCTAGCACATACTTTACCTAATCAAAAATTAGAATTTATGAATAATCTCATCCTCCTATTCAATTGCCGGCCTTAGAATAAATTGCCCTTAATCTGGGTGCTGTTTCTTCCATTATAGCATAGGTTTTATACTGCAGTTTATAACAATTTATTGGCAACTGCTTTTTGAGTTTTATTTTGCTCCAGCCATTGTAGTAGTTGTCTAGATGAAGTCTCAGTTGCTTTTCCTTAAATTAAGGACCACAGTGTCCTCCAGACAGTAGAGTGTCCAGGTGTATTTGCCAAAGGATTCCATTACTAAAGGGATCCCATAATCTAATCTTTAGAAAATAAAGTGTAGATATTGAAACTTCTGTTGATGAATGAAATCTCAGAGAAATAACCTAAGCTAGCTCAGTAAGGGTCGTTACTACAAAGTAAATTTCCAATAAAATACATTTTCAATTACTTGAAAATAATTTTGAATACTTGGTTTTAGGAAATCTGTCTCTTAAGTGACACCTTAAAAATTTCTATGGCTGTGCCCATGTACTCAGTCATGTCCAACTCCTTGCAACCTTTTGGACTGTAGTCCACCAGACTCCCTCAGTTCATGGGATTTTTCAGGCAAGAACACTGGAGCAGGTTGGCAGTTCCTCCTGCAGGGGATCTTCCCAACACAGGGATTGAACCTGCATCTCCTATGTCTCCTGCACTGCAGGCAGATTCTTTTACTGCTGAGTCACTGGGGAAGCCCTTCCACACTGCATGAGCTGCTAAGTGTCCTGTTTCCTGTTCTATTCTGAAAGACGTAGAGATTAGAAGAGACAGAGAGTGTCTTCTCCATCCTCTGAGAGTGCCAAGTCTTCCTAGAGAGGTTAAATATGTTCTTATTAAGCAGTAAGGATATAAGGTGGCTACAACTATAAGGCTTGCTTAAGTCTCTAGTTTTCAAGTTACCCAGAATGTGGACCAAAAAAGGTGTTAGGAAAGATCACCAAGTGATAAGCTCCAAATCTGAAGTGGAAATTGTTATCATGGGGGCCCATAAAGAGTAACTGATCAACCTATATAACATCAGCAGCTTAAAAGCAGCTTAATATGCTTAAAAGCATATTCCCTTGTTTTATCCTTTAAGCAGGCCCATAATATTTCTGTAATTATTGGTATTGCTGTCTTCATGATAAACCGAGGGTAAGCAGAATGCAGAGTACATCTGCTTCCTCTCTAAAGCCCACTAAGGAAATGTTTATATGCCAGTAAATATTTCCTTCTGATAATCTCAACTGATAAAAAGTGATGAAATGCCTAATTAAATGCATTTTGCTTTAAAAATTTTATAGCAGTATTTATCCTTTGAAGCATATGGTACTCTCTATATGAAAAGTACCTAGGACACTGGTTAGCACAATGACTGGTATTCAAAACATAAAAGATATTATTATTATTATCTGTATGCTTGAAAAGTAATTTTCTGTTACATGCTCAAACACACTCTACAGAATACTTTTCATTTATTTCATGTCAAGTGCTACTTTAGCACCTTGATTTCGTATAGAAGTTGATGATGACAGAGATCTTTATTAACATCAGAAGACTGATACTTCCTTTAGAGGCTTTTCTGGTTTCTTAACTGTGTACATATGGTGGGAAATGAATACTGTGTTTATGGAAACGATATTTGAGGAAATTATCTGAATTTGTCTAACCATGTCAATAGTGTGAGGGTTAAAAGAAGAGATAAAGTCTTTTGCAGTTCTAAGAATTTAAGAATTTTTCTTTCCTAATTCAGTCTTCATGAAATACAAGGATTAAGAGCATAATCCCCTTTATGCTATTTATCACTCTTCAGTTTTGACATCTGCCTTCAAGCATATAAATTTGCTATAAATATTAAGTGTCTTGGCCAAAGCCTCATTTCAAACTAAAAGTATTCACTATTAATTTTTCCTGTAATATTGATTTAGAAAACTATCTTTGTTTGATAAAACAACTACTTCAAGGAAAAGACATCCTTGTAAAAATCTGAACCTACCAAAAATTAGTGTAATTATTCATAATGATTGATTCACTATACAAAGTCATTCAGCATTTTGGGGAGTGTTAAATTTGACAATATTGGTAATTGGTAAATATCTCCAAAAATTTCTCAGAAACTGCATTTTAGTTATATATCTATATACACATGACCGTATGTTTAAACTGAAAATCTGAGTGAATGTTCAGTGGAGAGGGGGAAGACCTCATCTGGTCTAATGGTATAAGGTGTTATAAAGTATGATTTTTTCCCTATCATTTTTATAATATACACAAATATTTAATTTTAATGAGCTAATAATATATCACTTTCATAATTTCTAAGTGTATTTCTTTTGTCACATGATGTGAGGTAAGTGTACAATTTAACATATTCATTCTATATTTTCAATTCCTAATGATCATTACTTATTGAAAAGTCTCCTAGAAATCTCCACTAGGGTACTGTGGAGAATTAGGCCTCTCTGCAATTGACTCGGCATTTTCTAGAATTTCTCCTTCCTTTCTTACTATTTTTAGATAAGTCATTTGACCACGTGCCTTTTGTTAAGCTCTAGTTTATTCTGTTTTATTTAACATATTTTAGTTGCGTCCCCTGAAGTGTGGTACATGTTTCTATGTCAAGACCTGGCAAACCCAAAGAACTTTCTGAAATTCTAGCCCCTTGTGTAGCACTGTTGTCGACCGGTAATTAGATCATTATGTAGTACACTAACAGATTTAGTGTTTTCATTCCCACAGCAGCCCACAGGCTCCACCTGTCAGCTGGGGAAAGACAGTCTCATAAAGCTGCCAATACTATGATTTAGCTGAATACATGTTTGTTAATAAATCTTTCATCATATTATAATCAAAGAGGCCTTTCAGTTTATGACCCACCTAATGAAGGATTTGGGGTGTCTGCTCATCAATTTGATGTTTGTAAAGACAAAGCTAACGGGTGTCATTAGTGTGTATTTACCCCGTTGGCTCAGGTGAAAAGTGGAACAGGAGATGTAGTAAAGGAAATGAGAGAAAATGTTAATTAAAAATAAACGCATGGTGTGAGCCACCTATCCATTACTTTGAAAAGTACTGTCTTGTGAGAAAAATCAAATGGTTTGACAACTTTAAAAGTCCATTAAGCCAATAGGATCTACAGCAGTTCTCTATCAAATGCCTTTTCAAAGATTTAACTGCCACCATTATCATCCCAAAGATTTCATGTAATTCTCTCTCTAGGGGAGTGTAATTATTAATATGGCATGAAGAAAGTATAGGATTTGCTAGGGGTTGCAATCCTTACTGGAGTACAATAACAAAAATTCATACTTCCTTTTTGGATATTAATGCTACACGTTTAGATTTCAAGTTATGGTTTATTTGTGGTTAAAATTAAAATCAGTTAACATATTCCCTTATCTTTCTTAAAACATTAAAGGTAGACATAATGATTATAGTCCTGGTATCTCTTAAAAAGAACAATGCATACTCCCACATTGAAATATACCAAAGATTTTAATGAGTGGAAAACAAATTTAAAGGGATATATAATTTCTGAAGCTTTCCAGTAGTTTAAAACTTCTGCTGAAAAATCTTCAAAATTGAATCCCCTCACTGTATGATTAATTTCTCACAGTATTCTCTCCCCTGTCAAAGCTCTTTTCTACTGTCCAGTTCTCAGCTGCCTTTGACTGAGATTCAGACAAATAAATCTAGGGAAAGAGACAGTACACTGACCCTGGTTTCCTATGTGTTTCCTTCCAACTGTAGAGCAAGTTATATTTCAGCTCCACAATCAACAAATAGCTCTGAAAACCAAATAGACCACACTGTTGGAAGTCAGAGAGAGTGAGGTCAAATAGAAGCCCCAAATGTGTGAATATAAAGCCTTCTCATCTTTGTGGAAATTTCCAGGCTTCACATTCATTCATCCATCAGGATATCCTCTTTGTATGCTATTACCATGGAAATATGTGGGCTGCTCCAGACTCCACCTGAAGATGAAACAGCTGTACCAGGCTGGATGACTTTTCATGTCCTATCTGCATTCATCTCTTTCTCTGTGTCCTTTCCTTTGTGATATTTTCAGCACCAGGAAGTTTCAGTCACCTTGACCATTGTTTTCACACATTCGGGCTACAGGCACAGGGTTGTTGTTTAATTTGAATCCAAAAGGATAGACAGGAAGGAAAGCAGACAGGAGAGATATCATCCATTTCCTAATTGAATCATAACACTCTTTTTTCATGACTTTGTCACACTGCAAAAAAATGCAGGGCATTCGTTTGAAGATGCGTAAACACTGAGCCTGTGACATGTTCTGTTGTTATGCATCTCTATACTGGATGCAGACTGACCTTGATTTTGGAGAGAATTATTAGCTTCTCTGATGACACATTCCCCTAATAAGCTCCAGATCTGGCTCAAAATGTATGTGTGACTTCCTACTGCTGAAATTATGAGTTCTTAAATAAAGAGAGCTGATTTTACTCTTTTTATAGTGGGTCTCTTGAAATAAAGCTGCCTGATTGATACCTTAACATTGATAGTAAAATTTTTGTGTGTGTGTATGTTGGATTTTGTTTTGTTTTGGTTTTGGGCAAAATCATTGATGCTGGACAGATCTGGTTATAAATACTGGTTTGGCTACATACTACTGTGTAGCTTTGGGCAAGATAATGAACTTTCCTAAGCCTTGATTTCCTCACTACTAAATTGGAGATGAACAAACTTGAGTCTCTGTAATGATTAAATGAGAAAAAATACATAAAATGCTTAACTCAATGCAAAGCACAAAGTACATATTCATTTAAGATAGTGTCTGATTGGTGCCTCTTTTCTAGATCTTTTATAACTGCTGGGAGACTTAGAACTGATTTTGCACTTAATAGGTTCTCATTATAAACTTGAATTAATTGATGAGTCTTTTTCAGATATTCCAGAAATTCACTCTTTAGAAGTTTTCCAATTCCACTGTAAGTTCTAGTATTACTCACTAGTGGGCATCAGGTATTTAATTATGCTCACAAAAGGAATTCAGTGCATTTCAATGCATTTTTTTTTTCTAAGTAATTCTGACAACTGGAAAATTCTTTCCTATGATTAGCAAAAATCAGTCATCAAAGTTAACAATTCTTTTCATGTAAAGAGCCCTTTAGGTATTCATGTAAATGGATATGGCATGGATGCCCTCACAGAATTTTCTCTTCTCCAACTACATGGAACTGATATTTCATAAATTTAGTTCGGTCAACAACAATCATTAAATTGGATGCAAACACTAGAGGCATTATTAAAAAATAAGCATGGCAGATTGAAAACACACTTTCTCTGCTTTCTTCCAAAACCAAACTAAAATAAAAATAGAGGGATAAAATAAGAAAAAAAAACCATTGAGGACATGGAGAAGTGAGGAGCTGACAAAGAAACGTCAGCAAAAATTTGGAAGGTGGAAAGAAGACAAATGAGTTGTCATTGATTTAGAAGATCAGAGAAAGTAAAAGTGAATTATTTGAGTTTTTCTTGGTGGTGGTAGAGATCTAGTCGGGTTTTCTCACTGGGGATCCCTGTAAAGGCCCAAGAATTAGGTGCTTGAGTGCCTTTGATAGTAGAGTGTTAATGTGACTAGAATCAAGAGGACTGACTAAAAACATTTTCAACAAAGTTTATTTACTCAGGATAGCTGTATATAGGGTTAGACCCTAAACACCATGTCCCAGTTTATGCAGCCATATGACTATGACTTTTCTTTCCTTGCAAAGATGCATAAACTTTGGTGGTTAATTCCATTATTTTTTAAATTGTGCTTCATTTAATTTTTATTTAAAATAATTTTAAACTTAAAACATCTTCATGATGAGTTTCATATTATATCTATCATCCAACTTCCCTGTTTTGCTAATTGTCCCACTACCATTCTTTTCCTGATCTTGGGGTCCAGTATTGTGTTTAACTGATGTATTGCCTTAGTCTCCTCCAATCTGAGAGAGTCAGTCTTTTTTCTTTTTTGCAGTATAGTTGACTGTGGCTCGGGTCATGAACTCCTAATTGCCAAATTCAGACTGATATTGAAGAAAGTAGAGAAAACCACTAGATCATTCAGGTATGACATAAATCAAATCCCTTATGATTATACAGTGGAAGTGAGAATTAGATTTAAGGGACTAGATCTGATAGAGTGCCTGATGAACAATGGATGGAAGTTATGTGACACTGTATAGGAGACAGGAATCAAGACCATCCCCAAAAAGAAATGCAAAAAAGCAAAATGGCTGTCTGAGGAGGCCTTACAAATAGCTGTGAAAAGACGGGAAGTGAAAAGCAAAGGAGAAAAGGCAAGATAAACCCATTTGAATACAGAGTTCCAAAAAATAGCAAGGAGAGATAAGAAAGCCTTCCTCAGTGATCAATGCAAAGAAATAGAAGAAAATAATAGAATGGGAAAGACTAGAGATCTCTTCAAGAAAATGAGATACCAGTGGAACATTTCATGCAAAGATGGGCTCAATAAAGGACAGAAATGGTAAGGACCTAACAGAAGCAGAAGATATTAAGAAGAGGTGGCAGGAATACACAGAAGAACAGTACAAAAAAGATCTTCATGACCCAGATAATCATGATGGTGTAATCACTCACCTAGAGCCAGACATCCTGGAATGTGAAGTCCAGTGGGCCTCAGGAAGCATCACTACAAATACAGCTAGCAGAGGTGATGGAATTCTAGTTGAGCTATTTCAAATCCTGAAAGATGATGGTGTGAAAGTGCTGCACTCAATATGCCAGCAAATATGGAAAACTCAGCAGTGGCCACAGGAATGGAAAAGGTTAGTTTTCATCCCATTTCCAAAGAAAGGCAATGCCAAAGAATGCTCAAACTGCCACAAAGTTGCACTCATCTCACATGCTAGTAAAGTAATGCTCAAAATTCTCCAAGCCAGGCTTCAGCAATACGTGAACCATGAATTCCCTGATGTTCAAGCTGGTTTTACAAAAGGCAGAGGAACCAGAGATCAAATTGCCAACATTCGCTGAATCATGGAAAAAGGAAGAGAGTTCCAGAGAAACATCTATTTCTGCCTTATTGACTATGCCAAAGTCTTTGACTGTGTGGATCACAATAAACTGTGGAAAATTCTGAAAGAGATGAGTTACCAGACCACCTGACCTGCCTCTTGAGAAACCTGTATGCAGGTCAGGAAGCAACAGTTAGAACTGGACATGGAACAACAGACTGGTTCCAAATAGGAAAAGGAGTACGTCAAGGCTGTATATTGCCACCTTGCTTATTTAACTTATATGCAGAGTACATCATGAGAAATGCTGGGCTGGAGGAAGCACAAGCTGGAATCAAGATTACTGGGACAAATGTCAATAACCTCAGATATGCAGATGACACCACTCTTATGGCAGAAAGTGAAGAGGAACTAAAGAGGCTCTTGATGAAAGTGAAAGAGGAGAGTGAAAAAGTTGGCTTAAAGCTCAACATTCAGAAAACGAAGATCATGGCATCTGGTCTCATCACTTCATGGAAAAAAGATGGGAAACAGTGGAAATAGTGGCTGACTTTATTTTTCTGGGCTCCAAAATCACTGTAGATGGTGACTGCAGCCATGAAATGAAGAGATATTTACTCCTTGGAAGGAAATTTATGACCAACCTAGACAGCATGTTAAAAGCAGAGACATTACTTTGCCAACAAAAGTCCATCTAGTCAAAGCTATGGTTTTTCCATTGGTCATGTATGGATGTAAGAGTTGGACTATAAAGAAAGCTGAGCACCGAAGAATTGATGCTTTTGAACTGTGGTGCTGGAGAAGACTCTTGAGAATCTGTTGGACTGTAAGGAGATATAACTAGTCCATCCTAAAGGAAATCAGTCCTGGGTGTTGACTGGAGTGACTGATGTTGAAACTGAAACTCCAATAGTTTGGCCACCTGATGTGAAGAGCTGAATCATTTGAAAAGACCCTGATGCTGGGAAAGATTGAGGGCAGGAGGAGAAAGGGATGACAGAGGATGAGATGGTTGGATGGCATTATCGACTTGATGGACATGGGTTTGGGTGGATTCTGGTGGTTGGTGATGGTCAGGGAGGCCTGGCATGCTGTGGTTCATGGGGTCGCAAAGAGTCGGACACGATTGAGTGACTTAACTGAACTGAACGGGTTTACAATATCACATTAGTTTCAGGAGTACAGAACATGGATTAAGTATTCTTATAGATTATATTCCATTCAAAGTTATAACAAAATAATGGCTATATTTCCTGTGATATACAATATAAGCTGTTTTTTTATCTATTGTATACACACATAGTAGATTTTATCTCTTAATCCTATATACCTATCTTGTCCTGTCCCTCTTCCCTCTCCTCATGGATATCTACTAGTATTTTTAAATATACATTTGTTACATACACTTGTTCTTTTTTGCAGATTGTACATGTGTCATTTTATATATATATGTATTTATACATAATTTTTTTTTTGGTTTCTGATTCATTTCACTAAGCATGATACCTTTCTTGGCCCATCCTTGTTTCAAATGAAAGAGATTCATTCATTTTTATGGCTAAGTAACATTTTATTGTGTGTGTGTGTGTGTGTGTATGTGTGTATATACACATTTCTTTATCCATTCATCTCTTGATGGGCACTAGGATTGTTTCCATATCTTGACTATTGTAAATAATGCTGCTATGAACACTGGAGTACCTATCTTTTTGAATTAGTGCTGCTGGTTTCTTCAGAAATATACCCAAGACTGGAATTGCTAGGTCGTAGAAAGGCAATGCCAAAGAATGCTCAAACTGCCGCACAGTTGCACTCATCTCACATGCTAGTACGGTGATGCTCAAAATTCTCCAACCAGGCTTCAGCAATACGTGAACTGTGAACTTCCAGAGTTCAAGCTGGTTTTAAAAAGGCAGAGGATCCAGAGATCAAATTGCCAACACCCACTGGATCATGGAAAAAGGAAGAGAGTTCCAGAAAAACATCTATTTCTGCTTTATTGACTATGCCAAAGCCTTTCACTGTGTGGATCACAATAAACTGTGGAAAATTCTGAGAGAGATGGGAATACCAGACCACCTGACTGGCCTCTTGAGAAATCTGTATGCAGGCCAGGAAGCAACAGTTAGAACTGGACATGGAACAACAGACTGGTTCCAAATAGGAAAAGGAGTGTGTCAAGGCTGTATATTGTCACCCTGCTTATTTAACTTATATGCAGAGTACATCATGAGAAATGCTGTGCTGGAAGAAGCACAAGCTGGAATCAAGATTGCTGGGAGAAATATCAGTAACCTCAGACATGCAGATGATACCACCTTTATGGCATAAAGTGAAGAAGAACTAAAGAGCCTCTTGATGAAAGTGAAAGTGGAGAGTGAAAAGTTGGCTTAAAACTCAACATTCAGAAAGCCAAGATCATGGCATCCAGTCACATCACTTCATGGCAAAAAGATGGGGAAACAGTGGAAATAGTGTCAGACTTTATTCTTCTGGGCTCCAAAATCACAGCAGATGGTGATTGCAGCCATGAAATGAAAAGACGCTTACTCCTTGGAAGGAAAGTTGTGCCCAACCAAGGCAGCATATTCAAAAGCAGAGACTTTATTTTGCCAACAAAGGTCTGTCTAGTCAAGGCTATGGTTTTTCCAGTGGTCATGTATGCATGTGAGAGTTGGACTGTGAAGAAAGCTGAGCGCCAAGAAATTGATGCTTTTGAACTGTGGTGTTGAGAAGACTCTTGAGAGTCCCTTGGACTGCAAGGAGATCCAACCTGTCCAGTTTAAAGGAGATCAGTCCTGGGATTTCTTTGGAAGGAATGATGCTAAAGCTGAAACTCCAGTGCTTTGCCCACCTCATGAGAAGGGTTGACTCATTGGGAAAAACTCTGATGCTGGGAGGTATTGGGAGCAGAAGGACAAGAGTATGACAGAGGATGAGATGGCTGGATGGCATCACCGACTCGATGTACGTGGAATCTGAGTGAACTTTGGGAGTTGGTGATGGACAGGGAGGCCTGGTGTGTTGCAATTCATGGGGTCACAAAGAGTCGGACATGACTGAGTGACTGAACTGAACTGGTGGTAGATAGTTCTACTTTTATTTGTTTGAGGAAATTTTATACTGTTCTCCACAGTTACTACACCAACTTATATTCCTATCAATAATGTACAAGGGTCCCCTTTTCTCCACATTCTTGCTGATATTTGTTATTTGTGGACTTTTTGATGATAACTATTCTGACAGGTGTAAGGTAGTGTTTCATTGTGGTTTTGATTTGAATTTCACTTATGACTAGTGATGTTGTATATATTTTCATGAGCCTACTGGTCATTTTTATAAAGTGTATTCAGGTTCTGTCCAGTTTTAAATTAATCTTTTGTGTATATAGAGTCATGTGAGTGGTTTATATCTTTTGAATATTAAACCTTGTTGGACGTAACATTTGAAAATATTTTCACCTATTCAGTAGGTTGTCTTTTTGTTTTTTAAATTATTTTCTTGGCTGTAGAAAAGCTTTTAAGTTTAATAGGTCCCATTTGTTTATTTCTATTTTTGCCTTCTTTCTCTTAAGAGACATATAAAAATACTATTATGATTTATGTCCAAAAGTGTTCTGCCTAAGTTCTTCTGTAGGATTTTAATTTTCTCAGGCCTTACATTTAGGTCTTTGATACATTTTGATTTTGTTTTTTTATATGGTGTGAGGAAATGTTCTAATCTCATTCCTTTACATGTAGCTGTCCAGTTTCCCCAGCACTACTTACTGAAGAAGCTGGCTTTTTTCCATTGTATATGCTTGCCTCCTTTGTTGTAGATTAATTGACTGTAGGTTTGTGGGTTTATTTCTGGGCTCTCTATTTTGTTCTATCAATCTATATGTCCATTTTTGTGTTAATATCATGCTGTTTTAATGACTATAGCTTTATAGTGCAGTCTGAAGTTAGGAAGCATGATACCTTCAGTTTTATTCTTTATTCTTTATCTAAAGATTTCATTGGCAATTCAAGTATATATTGGTTCTATATAAATTTTAGGATTATTTATTCTAGTTCTGTGAAAAAAAAATTTGACTCTATTGTTAGGATTACACCATATCTTCTTACTGGTTGAGTGGACATTTTAACAATATTAATCCATACAATCCAAGAACATGGAATATCTTTCTATTTCTTTCTATCATATTCAATTATCCTCATCAGTGTTTTATAGTTTTGAAAGCATAGGTATTTTACCACTTTGGTTAAGTTCATTCCTAGGTATTTTGCTGTTTTTAATGCAATTATTTTTTTTTTTTTTTTTTTTGCTTTATCCTTTTGATAGTTCATTATTATAATGTACAGAAAAGCAAAAGGTTCCTGTATATTAACTTTGTATGCTGCAACTTTACTGAATTCATTTATAGTTCTGGTAGTTTTTGGTGGAGACTTTGAGATTTTTATGTGTAGTATCATATCATCTGCAAAGAGTGACTGTTTTGTTCTTGATGTCATATTTCACATCTTCATGTCTCTCTTAGCTATTTATTGTAGCTATAGTTGCTTTTATAATGTGTTATCTTTTAGTCTCTGTACAAGATACTGACGTTTTTAAAGAGTACTGGTTAATTGAATACCCTCAGTTTGAGTTTGTTGAATTTTTTAATTATTATTATTTTAAGGTTATGAATCTTTTTGCAAGAATAATAGAAATATATTTTGCTTTTCTCAGTGCATCTATCAGAAGGCAATGAAACTAATATATTTTGCTGCTCTCAATATTAATTTTAATCATTTAAGATAATATCTGCTCTATTTCTCTACTATAAAATCATGATTATTTTCCTTTATAATGAGAAACTGTCTTGAATTTTATACCTTCATACATTTAGAATGATAATGATAATCATATTAGGTATGTTAATATACTGTACCTTATCATGCTTTCATCTACTTTTTTCAGCATCCTTTGATGATTTGCTAAATGCTTATTTTTATTTCCATTATTCTTTATACATTTATTAATTAGGGTTCTATAAAATGTCATTTTTCTCCATTTATTTATTTTGTTCTTCCCTTTTTCTTATTCTTATAAGAATGGGGTCTGGAATATTTATTTTATCCTATAGGCTATGACCTATTACTATCATTATTTACTTTATTGTTCAGATTATAGAGATTTGGCCATTGTGTACTCATTTAAGTTGGCTAATAGGATCTTTTGTCATAACTCTATCAATTTTTGAGCATTTACTTAATTTCTAGCACCATAATATCTTCTAGATCATCATGTAGTTTCCCTGTTTCAGCCCTAGAATCAACCATTTCTCCAACTTCCTGTTTCCTTTTATTTATGACTAGAATTTAGAAGTTAAGATCAAGTTCTGTGTATTCACTGGTACCAGGGTATCGTTGCTTTTAGACCCTCTCAGCATTGAGAGCTAGGAAATATACACATGCAGATGAACACATGCATTATCTACACATGCATATTTATTTCTGTATGAAAGCTATGACTCCATACTTGTACTTTTGATTCCAGTACAACATCATGAGGTTTATCTTTCTGTTTCTCTTTATTTGTAATATCTTCAATAGTAAGAAGCATAGCGTTTTCTTTTTTTTAATTTTTTAAATTTTTTAAAATACTTTATTCTACATTACAATACTGTATTTGTTTTGCCATACATTGACATGAATAAGCCACAGGTGTCCACGATCTCCTAATGCCGAAGCCCCCTCCCACCCTCCCACCCCATATCATCTCCCCTGAATCGTCCCATGCACCAGCCCCAAGTATCCTGCATCCTGTATTGAACATAGACTGACGCTTCGTTCTTACAAGATAGTATACATGTTTCAATGCCATTCTCCCAAATCATCCCACCCTCCCTCTCCCTCAGAGTCCAAAAGTCCATTCTATACCTCTGAGTCTCTTTGTTGTCTCACATAGAGGGTCATCATTACTATCCTTCTAAATTCCATATATATGTGTCAGTATACTGTATTGGTGTTTTTCTTTCTGGCTTACTTCACTCTGTATAATCAGTTCCAATTTCATCCATCTCATTAGAACTGAGTCAAATTTATTCTTTTAAGGGCTGAGTAGTATTCCATAGTGTATATGTACCACAGCTTTCTTATCCATTCATCAACTGATGGACATCTAGGTTGCTTCCATGTCCTGGCTATTATAAACAGTGCTGCAATGAACATTGGGGTACATGTGTCTCTTTCAATTCTGGTTTCCTCGGTGTGTATGCCCAGCAGTGGGATTGCTGGGTCATAAGGCAGTTCTATTTGCAATTTTTTAAGGAATCTCCACACTGTTTTCCATAGTGGCTGTACTAGTTTGCATTCCCACCAGCAGTGTAAGAGGGTTCCCTTTTCTCCACATCCTCTCCAGCATTTATTGCTTATAGACTTTTGGATCGCAGCCATTCTGACTGGTGTGAAATGGTACCTCATTGTGGTCTTGATCTGCATTTCTCTGATAATGAGTGATGTTGAGCATCTTTTCATGTGTTTGTTAGCCATCCATATGTCTTCTTTGGAGAAATGTCTGTTTAGTTCTTTAGCCCATTTTTTGATTGATTCGTTTATTTTTCTGGAGTTGAGCTGCATAAGTTGCTTGTATATCTTTGAGATTAGTTGTTTGTCAGTTGTTTCATTTGCTATTGTTTTCTCCCATTCAGAAGGCCGTCTTTTCACCTTGCTTATAGTTTCCTTTGTAATATCTTCAATAGTGAGAAGCATAGCATTTTTTTTAATATGCTCACTTACTTCTCAATTATTTATTTACGTAAACTAGTTTTAATAGTTTAATCTATACCCTCGTGGAAAATAAAGTACATTTGAGAACAGTTTTTCCCAATCTTTAGCCTTATATTATATAACCAACATACTAAAGTATTTTTATAGCATAAGTAGTTATGTTCTTCTTCACACATGTCACTATGATTACTTCTTTATCATATAGCTAGATTTATTTGTTACTGTTTTGATTCTGCCTTGAATCACATTCCTCCCCATACACACATATTCTGGCTGATTGGATTTATTCATTTATTTGGGGGTAGGCCAAACATTATAGTGGTAGTCAGAGTGCAAATTATACAAATGATAAGTTCAAATAAGTATCACTTCCTCTTCATCTCTTCTACCCCCTTTTAACCCTTCCATTTTGTCTAACTTATTTCTAGCCACTCTTTACAGAAAGTTAATCTCGCTAGTTTCTGGTTGAACTTGCCTGTATTTCTTTTTGTACATTAGCAAATATGTATATATTTTTAATCTCCTTTTCTTCCTTCATTGAAAGCATACTGTAGTATTCTTTGAAATTTCTTTTTCTTTTCAGTGGTTTATTATGAAAACCATGTCATATAATTTCGTAGAGATCTTCCTCAGTTTTCTTACAGTTCAGTTCAGTTTAGTCAGTTGTGTCCAACTCTGCGACCCCATGGACCACAGCATGCCAGGACTCCCTGTCCATCACCAACTCCTGGAGTTCACTCAAACTCATCTCCACTGAGTTGGTGATGCCATCCAACCATCTCATCCTCTGTCATCCTCTTCTCCTCCTGCCCTCAATCTTTCCCAGCATCAGGGTCTTTTCAAATGAGTCAGCTCTTTGCATCAGGTGGCCAAAGGATTGGAACGTCAGCTTCAACATCAGTCCCTCCAATGAACACTCAGGACTGATCTCCTTTAGGATGGACTGGTTAGATCTCCTTGCAGTCCAAGGGACTCTCAAGAGTCTTCTCCAACAACACAGTTCAAAAGCATCAATACTTCAATGCTCAGCTTTCTTTATAGTCCAATTCTCACATCCATACATAACCACTGGAAAAACCATAGCCTTGACTAGACAGACCTTTGTTGGCAAAGTAATATCTCTGCTTTTTAATATGCTGTCTAGATTGGTCATGACTTTCTTTCCAGGAGTAGTGAAAGGAAATGAAAGTCGCTCAGTCATGTCCGACTCTTTGCGACTACATGGACTATACAGTCCATGGAATTGTCTAAGCCAGAATACTGGAGTGGGTAGCCTTTCCCTTCTCCAGGGGATCTTCCCAATCCAGGGACTGAACCCAGGTCTCCTGGATTGCAGGCGGATTCTTTACTAGCTGAGTCAATAGAATGGCTGTTAATCTAAAAACTTAAAAACAGAGTCTAAAGCTAGACTGTCCCCAGCTCGATATGTCCTACAAGCTAAGAATAGTTATTACACTTTTAAATTATTAAAATATCAATAAAAGAATACTTTGTGATGTGTAACAATTATATGAAATTCAAATTTCAGGATTATAAATAAAGTTTTATTGGAACAAAACCAGACCCATTGTTTAGCATTGTCTGTAGCCATTTCTGCCAGCAAAGCCTAAAAAATGAGCCAAAATAAAACTATCTGGCTCTTGACCAGAAAATCCTGCCAACCCAAAGTTTACAGACTCATACAAAAGTACACAAAGCCCATTTCTGAAAAATAAGTGGAAGATGCTGCTGCAGCTAAGTCACTTCAGTCGTGTCCGACTCTATGCGATCCCATAGATGGCAGCCCACCAGGCTCCCCGTCCCTGGGATTCTCCAGGCAAGAACACTGGAGTGGGTTGCCATTTCCTTCTCCAATGTATGAAAGCGAAAAGTGAAAGTGAAGTCGCTCAGCGGTGTCCGACCCTTAGCGACCCCATGGACTGCAGCCTTCCAGGCTCCTCCGTCCATGGTATTTTCCAGGCAAGAGTACTGGAGTGGGGTCCCATTGCCTTCATGAGGCCTCTTCAAATCAACTATTATCCTGAATCAAAAACTATCTTTTCATTACTCTACAGATTAGCTACTAACCCTGACTCTAAAGACAACTCTAAATTGCCTCTGAAGGCAACTTAGTATCTAAGTATGTCAATATGCATACATTTCTGGGGCAAAGACAGGTAAGATGTTCTGATATTGAAAAACAAAACAGAGACAAGAGTCTCATTTCGTAAAGCAGGAAGAATTGCCTAAGAATTCATCCAAAAAGCAACTGAACAGAAATCATTTTCCTTGAATTTTTTGAAAAGTCTGTATTCCAAAAGGTCTGTACAAACTTCCCTTTATTAACACAAGAGAAAGCAATATAGCATAACATATCCAAATATAAACTACAGGGGGAAAGAACCTTTAAAAACAACCTGAATACTTAAGGCAAACTCAAGGCTAGAAAACAAGGTCTAGATCCTTTTTCTTATTTTCAGTTACTTACGATGATGAATGCTTGGTACTTACGTGGTTGTCCAGTGGTTAAGACTCCACGCTCCCAAAGCAGGGTGCCTGGGTTCAACACCTGGTCAGGAAACTAGATCCCACACACAGCTTAAGCCTGGAGCAGTCAAATAAATAATTTTTTTTTTTTAATAGCAGCTTCCTTCGAGACAAATTCCTGCACCTCAACCAACTGAAATAGAACTTAGGAAAAGAAAAGAAAAAAAAGCTGACAAACCCTTAAGACACCACAGCAAGCATTTATACAGCCTGTTAAAAAGTAAGCGTCTTTTAATTTCATGGCTGCAATAACCATCTGCAGTGATTTTGGAGAACAGAAAAATAAAGTCAGCCACTGTTTGCACTATTTCCCCATCTATTTGTCATGAAGTGATGGGACTGGATGCCATGATCTTAGTTTTCTGAATGTTGAGCTTTAAGTCAACTGTTTCACTCTTCTCTTTCCTTTCATCAAGAGGCTCTTTAGTTCTTCTTCACTTTCTGCCATAAGGATGGTGTCATCTGCATATCTGAGGTTATTGACATTTGTCCCAGCAGTCTTGATTCCAGCTTGTGTTTCTTCCAGCACAGCGTTTCTCATGATGTACTCTGTATATAAGTTAAATAAGCAGGAGACAATATACAGCCTTGATGTACTCCTTTTCCTATTTGGAACCAGTCTATTGTTCCATGTCCAGTTCTAACTGTTGCTTCCTGACCTGCATACAGATTTCTCAAGAGGCAGGTCAGGTAGCTCTGGTATTCCCATTTCTCTCAGAATTTTCCACAGTTTATTGTGATCCACATAGTCAAAGGCTTTGGCATAGTCAATAAAGCAGAAATAGATGTTTTTCTGGAACTCTCTTCCTTTTTCCATGATCCAGTGGATGTTGGCAATTTGATCTCTGGATCCTCTGCCTTTTTAAAACCAGCTTGAACTCTGGAAGTTCACGGTTCACGTATTGCTGAAGCCTGGCTTGGAGAATTTTGAGCATTACTTTACTAGCGTGTGAGATGAGTGCAACTGTGCAGTAGTTTGAGCATTCTTTTGCATTGTGAGAAATCTTTAGTGTGAGATTTTTTACAGTTGCATATAAATCCATTCTGTGATATGCCATGTTTCAACCAGTCTCTCATAGTATCTGTAGGTTTATTTCAGTATTTTGCAGTTATGAGTAATGTTGCTATGAGTAAATTTGTACATGTGTCTAAATTATGATTGTTTCTTCGTAAGTTTCAAGGACAAGAAAAGAGAATTTTTAATCATCTGAGAGAAAGTTGCTCACATGGTGCACTATTCTTCTCTAAACATGTTATTATAAATATATATGCATTTCACCAACTAGCCAAATTCATTCCTTTCAGAATAAAGATACTGTTTACAACCAGAGATTGATTTTAGTCTTCTTCAATGTGAGATTTTTGTGAACATTTCCTTGACATTCATGACCTTGATTTCTTTAAAGATCATAAGCAGCTATTTTGTAGAATGCCTCTGAAGTTGGGTTTGTTTGGTAGTACCTCACGAGTAGATTCAGACCATATATTTTTGGCAGAAATAACGGAGAAGTCATGCTACGTTCTTCTATTTGTACCCTATCAGGTAGCATATGATTAAAATGATTTCTGATGATATTGTTTTGATCACTTGATAAAAGTTTGCCTTCCAGGTTTCTTTTTACTTTACATATATTACCTCTGTAACCTTGGCAAATGGGTCAAATCAATAAAACAGTTTAACATTCTCATTGCAAGATTTAGGAAAGCTCTGTTTAATGGGGAAGTTTTATATTGAGTTCTAAACAAAGATACAATTTTTCTACTTTTTATTCCAAAAGGTTAGATTTACAATAGGGATGCTCTATTTTCCTCTTCAGTATTTTGTCTCTGGGTAATGAGGGATATTTTACTCTAGCTTTCTTTCCTTGCAGTGCCTTTGTTTGGTTTATAGTAGAATAGTTGTGGCCTCATAAAATGACTGGGAAGCATTATTTCTGCTTTTATACTGTGGAAGATGTATAGAATGGTATTTTTTTTCTTCCTTGACTGTTTGGTAGAATTTCCCGGCGAAACTCTACACTTCACGTCAGTGAATGTTCCCTCTACTCTAGAGAAGAAAACCTATTTTACTGTTTTTGAGGGCTGCTATATTTATTTGGCTTCATGCACTGCACCACCCACATTCTTCCCATGCCTCTAGAGACACCTTGTACCAGGGCAATGTATGGTGGGTCAGAGGAACGATTCTGAGTTTTTGGTCTTCCATTTGTGCTGTACCAGAGACAGTACACGGCAACCAACTCCAGCATTCTTGCCTGGAGAATCGCATGGGCAGAGCAGTCTGCCCGAGCTACAACCCATGGGGTCGTCAAAGTCAGACACGACTGAGCGAGTAACAGACTTTTCAAAAAGGATCTCAGGAAACTCCATGCCTCTTCTGCCCTTTTCTAGCAGTGTTCTTCGTTTATGCATTATTCCAAGTTTCCACTCTTGGTGGTGGAGTGGGATCTCTATTACTCTAGTTAAAGCTTACTCTTAGGTGACCTTAGCATGATAGTCTTTGTTCGCTGTCTTGACTTCAGCTGTGGACTCAGCACATAATTATTCTTCTCTCAGGACTAGGACTTTTCCTCATACTGCCCCTTGTTCACGGAAGCACAGTGTGTTCACCTGAGCCCTAAGGCTGCCATCGTTGCCCTTCCCCCTCAGAGAAAGTCTCTGCTCTACGGAGAAGGTACAGGCGGAGGATCCGGCAGAGGTTCCTGTCCTTCCTGGGTGGTTCCCGTTCCTCTCCTTCAGATCTGAACTGTAAGACCCTTCTGATCATTTATGTAAACCACCACGGCGTTCACAGGAAAGGTACTGGGACTTGCCTAGTTTCTGTGCCCTCCCCAGAGGTTCCTTTGTCTTACCACTCCCACTTGGCTTTTATCAACTTCTTGACTGTTCTAGCTGAAATTCTGTTGATGTCTCGTTCTGACTATCCCAGGTGAGTATATCTTCTCTCTCCCTTCAGCCATCATCTCCACTTAGATTTTGAGCTAGTTCTCTGCAACCTCCATTCTCTGATGGGTTTGTAAAAATGCTGTAAATTTGAAGTGAGTTTAGCTCTCGTTCATTATTAGCATCAGAATGTTACTTTTTCCTAAATCTTTTTATCTTAGACCTGAAGTTGTATGCAATTAACTGACCATATATTTTAAGAATAAATGTTTACCTACTGTTCATTTCTTTATTCATCCCTTGTTTTTAATCCAAACAATTACTTAGCAGTAACCATTTGGATTCTGGGGCCATACAGGTAAATAGAATAACATTCTTATACTCATGATCCTTAGTATCTGGTGGAGATAAAAACAGACAAAAAAGCAAGCAGTTATTCCTAGAATGAAATCTAAGGGGCATGTGTTCCAGGGGCCGAGGGAACAGAGGCCAGTAATGTTTGAGTTCTGATTTTAAGAATGTGTGCCAAAATGCTAAGTAGGCAAAAGGTGAGGAAGTGCGTTACAATCAGAGGAAACAGAATATGCCATGTCCGAAGCACAAAACCAGCATGAACGTTTTGGAACTTTAAGTGGAATAGTGTTTCCTTCCGTTTTATACATGGTAAGAACTGTATCTTTACTTATATTAGTGCATTTTATCATACATAAATTTTTCAGACTAAAAATGAAAAACTAACCAAAGTTACAGAGCTAGCATTAAACCTGATAGACATAAACACACAATTTACACAAACTTTCCCACTCCACATATATCTTATGGTAAAGGTCGTGTGTATCTATTGTTAAAAACTTGTGGGATTTTGATAGCAATTGTATTAAACCTATAAACCAATTTGGGAAGAATTGACATCTTTACTATGTTAATCTTCCAGTCTATGAACATAGCATGTCCCTGCAAATGCTGATTCTTGAAACTCCTTTGGACTGCAAGGAGATCAAACCAGTCAATCCTAGAGGAAATCAACCCTGAATATTATTGGAAGGACTGATGCTGAAGCTGAAACTCCAATACTTTGTCCACTTGAGGGCATGAGAAAGGGGTGACAGAGGATGAGATGGATGGATGGCATCATCAACTCAATGGACATGAGTTTGAGCAAACTCCAGGGAGATGGTGAAGGGCAGGGAAGCTTGATGTACTGCAGTTCATGGGGTCACAAAGAGTCAGACATGACTGAGTGGCTGAAGAACAATAACGTTTATTTGGGTTTTCATTTCTTCCCTGAGTGTGTAATAATTTTCAGTGTAAAGATTTTGCATGAGTTTAATAGACAAGTACTTTACTTTCTTGGGAAAAATTGTAAATGATATTATGTGTTTTGATTAACTTTTGACCTCCTTTACTCATTTCTTCTTTACCCCTTGCCCCAGGAAGAGTGCTTCTGAATTATAGAATGTACAATCCAAGGAGGATACCTTTAACTGAAGCAAATCAAAAACTGCTTTAACATTTCAGATTACCAAAAACTTTATCCTACCTTTTCCTTTTTCCTTGTACTACTCTTAGACTATTCTAGGACTTTCACCATTATTCCATTTAGTCTCTATCTAATTGACTATTTATCTGCATAAAAACAATATAGGTTTGTTTATTCTCTGTTGATAACTAGCTGTGCAACTTCATCTACTTTTCCTGTGCCCTGGGTTCTCATCTGTCAGTTGAGGTAATGTTCCTTTCCCTGTCTCCCTGATAGAGTTAGAGTGGATACTGTGAGAGAAAAGACATGATGTGCTATAAAACCAAAAAAAAAAAAAAAAAAAAAACCCTTAAAATGCAACATGAACAGATTTCATTCCTGCCGAGAAATGTTTTCTAAATTTCTGGATTGGCTAAATGTCCCTTCTTTCTGCTCTCACAGTACCTGTACTGGCATCTGTTTTTATCACTTAGAACATTTTACTGAAATGATCTGTTTATATGCACATTTCCACCAGCAGACAATGGACTCCTTAAATCCAAGAGGCATGGAGGATTTCTCTTCATAGCTCGTGCCCTTAGGTATCCATTTCACGGCACTGAGTTCATCAGTAGAAGAACTGTGTCTTTCCGGAAGCAGGCTCCATTTCTTGGGGCCTCCTCTCGGCCTGGACATCCTTCTGTTAAATATGAGGAGACCTTGTCAGGCTCTCTGGTCAGGCTCCATGATGCTGCCTATTTTCATGAAGACATCCACCGTAAAATCTGCCTAGGTAGGGAAGTCTCTACCTCTCCTCCCAAATGACCCCAACATATCTGAAACTCCTTAATACCAAAGCTTCATCTCATGAAAAGAAATTGGATGAAATTCAAATAGAACCATAAAATGTCAGCGTTTGAAGGGCCTTTTGAGACAGTGAATAAATTCTGTTCTGAAAGCAGTTGTTTCCAGGACGAAGAGAAAGGTTGTGAGAGAAGTAGAAATGATACTCTGAGGAGGGAAGGGCAGGAAAGGGGAGGAAAGAGTCTCTTCATCTCTTAGGTGTTTTATTTATTTTTTCATTTTTGTTTTGCCCCAAAGTCAACCTTTATACTTCCTGTCCTCTGAGCTTAAAAGTATCCTATGTATCACAAGGCAGAGCATATCTGGGCCCTCTGGGATAACTAGAGGTCAGTAAGTGGGCACATCCTCAAAAGAGGACCCTAGGATTTCATTTATATGCAGATGCACAATAGGTCGAGTACTTATTTGGATGCTAATGTTGTGGCTTGATCTATATCAGATCAAGGATGTAATTGTATTTTGTAAACCTTGAAGGATCTTTTCTGTGTGAGAGAGGATGAGTAAAGGTGTCCGTGGAAGAGCCAGTGGCTCTCTCTCTCTCTCTTACCAAGGTCACTTCATAAGGCACTGGTCATCGGGATATAGTTGGCTTGGATTTTTGAGACGCAGATCTGGAGAGTTCAGTCCTGGGCCTGGGTAAACTTTTCATGCTTCAGAATTCAATGTGTAGCTTCAGCAGGGCCACAGTAGGCCTCCCACTCACAACCAGTGACACAGGAGAAAGGGCAGACCCCAGGGGTCACAGGAGAATGCTACAAGGCCCCCAAGTGCTTGGCAGAATGCCCAGTATGCATTTCTTTCAACCAGAGAGAGAAGACAGATCATTGTGGGAATGAGACTGAGAAACTCAGGAATACGTTGGAACTGAGCCAGATGTTGAATCCTGGAAGAAAAAGAGAAACTCCAGGCATTGGACCGATGTCCCTGGTTGGAACAATTGAGTTACATATATACATGCACGTCTATATATACTCACATGTGTTTATGTATATGTGCGTGTATTTATTTCGTATTTCATAATTTGTAACGTTCAGACATATAACAGTTACACTCCAGGAGGTGGATTTAAACAAGGTCCTCAGAAACCTGAAAGTTTTGCCCAATGAGCTTTAAAGTCTGTCCCTAGATGTCTAAACCGGAAGAGACCTTAGAAATCAACCCTGGCCCTTCCACTCCTGTTTTATGGAGGAGAATAATGCTGGGGGAAATGAGATGACTTGCTCATCATCGCATATAAATAACTGTTGGGAGGATTTTATTTTTCCCCAAAATTCAGGCCAGAAAAAGCCTGACTTCTCCTTTTGTTTCGGTGTGTGGACCCCTCTGGAACATACGACTAAGGGCCCTGGAAGCCTAGCTCTGTCCAGTGTGTAAGGGCTTTCTCTAGCGTTGTCTCTGTTTGAGCCTCACCTCCACCTTCGTGTGGAGGTAACTGCTACTTGGTGTGTATTTTACGGGAGGAGCTGGGGTCTACAGAGCTGAAGTGTACTTGTCCACGAAATGGAGGGGAGTGACCAAACCTGAGACCATCTGCCTCTTAGTCCACTATACCTTCTCAAGGGAAAAGAAAGCAATAAAGAGGTTACAGGACTCCTACCAGGCTCTCGCCACAACCCCCTGTGATGCAGGCACCCTCAACATTGTGCAGACTTCACCTGCACCCTCTGTGCTTTGCCCTGACAGTTTTCACCTCACTGAATCATTCCACTCCTGATCTTCCTCTTTCCTTGTCCTAGTTGGTTCAGGCTACTGTTCTGGGGGCTGGAAATCCAAGGTGAGGTTACCAGCCCAGTCAGGTTGTGGTGAAGGGGTTGCAGATGGCTGATTTCTCACCGGGTCTTCACATGATGAAAGGGGTGAGAGATCTCTGTGGAGCCTCTTTTATAAGATTACTAATCCCATTCAAGAGAGCTCTGCCTCCATGACCTAATCACTTTCCAGTGACCTCTCCGCCTCCCCAATCCTAATACTGTCATCTCACAAGGAGAGGACTTCAACATGTGAACTTAGGGAGGATGCAAACATTCAGACCATAGTAACTTTATTTTCTAGAAAAGCAATTGCTTTTACTTTCTGGGGGCTTGTTAGCACCTCTCTTTTAGCAGATATGAGTCAGACTGTGCTCAGATCATCTGTTCTTCTGGACTAAGGCAGGGATGTTGACACAACGGACATGAGTTTGAGCAAACTTCGGGAGATAGTGAAAGACAGGAAAGCCTGGCATACTGCAGTCCATGGGGTCGCAAAGAATCAGACATGACTTAATTACTGAACAACAATAACAATACAGGAATAGTGTACAAGTCTTCATGATACTCTGCAGAAGATCTGGCACATTCTAAGTGTTCAGTATATGCTTGTTGAGTAAATATAATATGAATATTAGCCCAAGAATACTAGTTCTTTGGAGTCTGTGAGGCATGACTACATACCTAGAGTGAATGTTCCCAGAATGTGCCACCACCCAAGGTCTTGACTCGTGCTTTTTCTTGCATTAGCATCAGCAGGTCACATATGGCATTCTAGAACACTGCTCTCTAGGTCCTTGGTCACTCTCCTCCTCCACTGACTGCTGGCTGGGACTATCAGAGGGAAACTATTTTGATGGAAAATGTGTCAAATGGATGGAAAAGAAAATTGTTTCAACAAGAAGAAATAAAGACGTATAGAATCACTGGTGTCTTGAGAGCTCATAGAAAGGTCCCTTCACAGCTGAAACCCTGAGAATAAACCTCATGAGTGTGGCAGAGGGTCCGGACAGAAAGATAACCATGGCGTGGGGCTGTTTTTGTTGGTTTTTGTGGCCGTGTTCACACAGAAGGCTATAAATCTGACAAAGTGCGGCACTCTGGAGTGAGAGTGAAAGCTGAGGGCTGGAGGTGGAGAGAGCTGTCTTCCAGCTCCACTTAACTGCCCTTTGATCTGGGAGTGGAGACTCCACTTTCAGGGAGGGAGCGCAGGTGGCAAGATGTAAACAAAACAACATCCTGGAGCCTTTGTCAGGCCTTCTGAAAACAAAGTGAAAACATGGTCGGCTCCTGAGCTGACCAGACCTTGAAGGCGGTTCACACCCTCTCCCATGCATGGGAGTCCATGACGGCCAACAGTGAGCCCTCTGCAGACAGGCTGGGGGTGAGCCCCATTACCTGTGGACTTCTAAATGGTTCTGCTGGATTTCCTTTGAATAATCCAGTAGGACAGTCACAATTATTCTTGCACACAAGATTTTGGTAACTAAAGAGAAAAACTTGCATCTCTGACCTGGCTTTACCGCTGTGCATTTCCTGTGTATTCACTGAGTGCAGAGTGAGCTCTATAGAACGGCTGTAGGTGGAGGATTAAGAAAGAATAAGCGGTTGACTTGCGAACTCTTTCAGAAACAAGAGCACAAAGCAGGAAATGGGTTTGGACACGTTCGCAGTCTCCCTCCATTCTGTCACCGCAGAAGCCTGAGGCTGGCACTGTTTACTGAGAACCTGTCTGCCTGGGCTCCGTGCCCAGGTGTTTTCCTGGAGCCCCTACCTGGGGCTCCCAGGGCCTGGCAGCCTCTGAAAGGGGCAGCTCTGTGCGGAGAACAGTCAGCCTTGTTAGGTGTTGGTTCTGATGGGGCCAAGTGGTCGGAGGCGGAGCTGGGGCTCATTGGCTTGGGGACTAGAAGCGGTTCACTGACTTGGGTCCCCCCCTCTGCTCCTCGCTCCTGGCCTCACCCCCGTGTTCTCTCATGAATTCCTTCAGAGCAAGAAGAGGCATTTGTGTATTTTGAAAAGTCAAAGGCCGGTGTTAAATGTTCCTACCTCTGAGAGAAAGCACATTGCCTTCCCCCATTGTCGTACAAGGGAAGAAAGCCCAGCTCAGCCCTGTGCTCACGGCTCCAAGTCGGCCCATTGGATGCCAGGTTTTGGTCTGAGCGAAACTCCTGAGAACGAACAGCAGGGCTTCAGCTGCAGTTAATTTTCGTTTGCTGTTTGTATATAAATGCTTTTAGTACTTAAACTAAATTCAGATCAATTAAACTAATGTTGTTTGACATAATATCCCTTGTTCCAAAATCAATATCCCTTCATTTGACAGACTTATTCTTGAATTCAGGATGTTTATTGTTCTTAAAGCTTACCTATAGACCTGGTTTTTGTCTTTAATGATATGAAACAGCTCTTCCTTGCATACTGTGCGCCAGCATGTAATGGGGTTCAAATTTCTCTGGTAAATATCTTTAATTGTACCATCATGCCTTTTAATCTAACAGCACAGGGCCACTTTCTCTGTCTCCATTTGTCTCCTTGGTTTTAAAGACATTCCTTTAACGGTGTCTGTTTAGAAGGAGCTGGGGTGAATGAAGGAACCAGACCAAGATTTCAAGGCCAGTGCTCCCCACCTTCCCAAGAGCTGGGCCAACTGTGGAGAAGCCCATGGCCTCCCGGACCCTCCAGGCTGTCTGTGTGACTGTGGCACTTGCCCTCCACCAGACCCCCAGTGCCCCTTTGGCTCCCACCCCGCCATCACAAAATGTGTGTTACTAAAACACGCCACATTTTCTCACGTGGGCTTCTCCTGCATGCCCTGCGGCTCTTCTTCACTCTGCCTTTGGCTCTTATAAATCTTGTTCTGTTTTCCCTGGCCTTTGTCCAGAGACAGGCCTTGCTCAGCTCTGGGGAGAGGAGGCCGGGGGTCATTTATCACTTGAACAGTGGGAATAAGGGACTGAACAGTAGGTTTTTGCCGTCACCACAGCAAAGGTCTGTGCGCCGTCACCTAATTGGAAGAATCTGGCCCATGTTCCTCTAATTGTTCCACCGTGATAGCTCTGCCCAGGTCAGAATTGCTCACTTCATGATGAAGAAAAGGATTATCTGAGAAGAAGGACCACTTGGTGATAAAACAGGAGTGTTTTCCAGTGTCTTTCTTTTTTTTTTTTTTCCTAGGCAAATATTTTCTTTAAATTAATAGCCATTGAAATGATGTTAGCTGGCATTTGTGAGAACTCTAATCAGCCTCTGAAATATACCCGACTTTGCTCTGTGACCAGCACTCAGACAGGACGAGGTCTTGTGAAACCTGAGCTGGGCTTGTCGTCTCAGCCATCCTACTCGAAAGGCTCCTGAAGCAAAATGAGCCAAAACCCTGGGAAGAGAGTGGCTCTGCACAGGCACATGCATGTGTGTGCACACATATGTGCATACACATATGCACACACATATAAAATTTTTTCCATGTTATTTTTCTAAGGATCATAAACTGAGATCATAGAGACTTGGTTGAACACAGGAGTCCTTAACTCCAAATACTGATGAGGGTGGGGAAAAGGGCTGTAAGGGAATAGATGTTTTGTGCTACCACATTTTGTTTTCTATGAATGATGTTTTCATTGCTGTTGTTCAGTCACTAAATCGTGTCCAGCTCTTTGCGACCCCATGGACTGCAACCCCAACCCCTGCATGCCAGGCTCCCCTGTCCATCACTAGATCCCAGAGTTTCTTCAAATTCACGTCTATTGAGTCGGCTATGAATGAAGGACATGTGACTCCATCTTTCTGGGAATCAGTTGCCCTCTCCCTTCCATTTTGTCTTGTGTCCCTTTGCTCTCAAGTTTGTTTTTTCTCCTCTCTTCCTTATCCTCACGCCCTGCCTCTCTCCTGTGTTCTCTTCCATTTGGAAGCATATCCTGGAGACTCTAAACATGGTCACAGTCAATCTTCTGTATGTAAGTGGCATAAAACAGTTTTGGTTAAAACAACTTGCAGGGAAAAGCTTCCCCACAGTCCCTCTCTTCAGTGAGCCATGTTTCTTCTCCTAGGAAGCCTTTGATCACTGTCTTGCTCATAGCTGGCTGCATTTCACTTCCGTTTCTCCAGATTCCTGTTGCCTCTGGCTAACTGCTCTGTCCATCTGCTAAGTCCTGTTCTATGAGGATCTAGCCAGGCTGGGAGAGGAGAAGATGCCCTTTGCTCCTTGGAGAGAAGTTTCTGGAGGCCCATCAGCCTCTTGCTTAGTAGCATCCTCAGCAGAAGCCAGAGAGGGAGGCCTGGGCATAGCCAAGAAAAGCTACCAAGGTCAGGGCTCTCACTGTAACATCCTAGAAAATACCAGGGAGAGACAAGCCTGCTCAGAGTTTTCTCTAAAGATGCCTTTCCTCCACTGCCCTGAGAGGGAACACAGTAGCTGCACCTCCTGGTATATCACAGATGGTCGGTGATAACCTCTACCTGATTCTCAGCCCTGCTGAAGAGGAACTTTTCAGTTAGTTTTTTGTTTTGTTTCTTTAACGTTATTTCACTTTTTTCCATTTCTGTATGAGATGGGAAAGGCTGGCATGATCATTCCCTTTTCACAGAGGAGGAAAATGAAGGCCAGAGTGGTGACTTGGGCAAGGTCACTTAGTTTAGCACACAGGAGGGGCGGGGGTGGGGGGCAAGATGAAGCTGGCCTGCAGCTCACTGCACCGTGCCATGCTGCACCTCTTCTCAAAAGAGCACTCCCCTTACTGGTGTCTGCCTACCTGCATGCTTCTCTTGCCCTAAAATCATTGAGATGGGCTGATTCGGTTAGGAAGGCTTAACTCTATCCAAAGCCAGACCTTCCCAGAGTGCTGACCGGAGTCATCCAGGTGGCCATGCAAAGAGGAATATTGCTTTGATGGATACCTCTAGCAGCTTTGCCAAGGCACAGCCCTCAGGTCTTCCCTCCACCCAAGGTAACAATTAGGGGCCTACCAGGTGACCCCTACTTCCTAATCAGTGTAATACTTGATTTATTTCTGGTTTTAAAACCAAGAAGATCTCTGTGGCCCCCTCAAAATCCCTGGATTAACATGTGTCCAGGGAGATAAAATGAAATGGAATGGCCCATACATGGTGGCCTAATTCAGTACAGGAACACATGGGAGACCCTTGATAAATGAAAGATTAAGTCCTTTCTAGAAGGATTTTTAGTCTAATTTCAAAATACAAAAATGACAGACTAGAAAATTGAGGGTGGAGATGTCCAATTCTGGTTTAGATAATTTTAGAGCAGTGTCACTATTTGGCTATCTCTATTAACTGACTAGACAGTTTATGGACTTTCAGAAGGGCCAATATTTGATAAAGATGGAATTCTCCTTGGCTTTTTGGGCTACAGGTACACCAAGTAGACATTTGGTTTATCCAGTTTCTCCCTCTTTGAGGAAAAATAATGTTCCAAAATTGTATAGAGAATCTATGGGAAATCATAATAAAATTAAAATATGGAGCATGTCTAAGACAACCTTTTAAATATTTTAAGGCCAGAGATGGTAAATATAATGTTTTCAAAATTATTTTGAATATAACTTACAAAACAGTTTTTCATCTGTTATCTTATTTCATTCTTATAACAGACTCCTGCTATAGCATTATTGTTGTGCCCACTCTGTAGATGTAAAAACCTGAGTTTCAAGAAAATGAGTCATCTTCTTCAAGGCAGAGTGTGATTGGCAGGATGTAACCCATCTATGTCAGATCCTTTTCTCTTTCTCTCACACAAATACTGACCGCACAAACCCCATAAAGGTTGTATAGAGATGATGATAACCCTTATAAGGTAACATTAGTGCCCATGGATTTTCAATGAGATTGATATTAAGATTGCTTAATTATGAGCTTAATGAAATACAATCCCAGGAGTAGAATCTGGTCACACACTCAATAATTGAGCATCTACCTTCAGTTCATGTAGGTCTTAGCATATAAAGGCTTCTAACCAAATGCAGAATTAATTTTAAGAAGAAGGAGGATCTTAGTAAAGGAACCAGAAGTTGTAGGTGTAGGGTAGGGGATAGAAGGTAGTGGACAAAGAAACAGAGAACAAAATAAATATGGAGGAAGAGTGCAAATGGAAGGCTGTCTTAGCAGTTTCCCTGAAGGGCTTGGTGTCTTCCCAGATAGCTCAGGATTGCAAAACTCAAGGCCAAGGGGACCTTTCTTTTGTATTCATGAATCATCCTCAGTCTCTGCCTTTCAATAACTTCTCAAATCTTACTTTGCCTGTAGCACCATTCTCCTTTAATTATGTATTTTAAAAAAACACAGCGTTATTAAGAGAAATGCATGCCATATATTTCTGATTCACTTAGAGTTAAATCCTCGGATTGCTGTTAGCAAAGAGAAATGCAATATTCAAGGAGCCATCTTAAGAAGCAATGTTAGCAAGAACCTTCATAAGAAACAAGCTTTGATTTTGCTGGGAAAAGTGAAAAAGTGTGGACCATGAGTGGTTTGGGGAGGATTTGGAACTCAACCACTGAGAACTGCAAAGTGAGGGGGTATATAGTGAGAGGCACGCCTTCCTCAGTCTTGACCAAGGATCAATCTTTGTCAAGCTGGAGTTAGTTAGGTCTCCAGGGAACAAGGGAAGTAGTAATTTAGGAGAAAAAGAGCTGTTACCTAGGGTTGCTGTTTACCTTACAGTAAATATGAGTGTATAGTGGTTAATAAAAGTCTTATATTTTTCCTTTAAGAAAATAGCCATCATGTATGAAATATATCAGTATTCAGGGTTTAAAACAAAACAATAGACCTTGTGATTTAATTTTTAAAAAAGAAGGAAAAACCCTTCTTCCTCTTTCATTGTTTGCAAGCTTATAGCAACCAGTTATTAATTTGGTCTAATTTTTTTGAAGAGGAATATTCATCTTAACTGTGAACTTTTCCCCCTTGGGCTCATTATGTTAAACATTGCACTTAACCTACACTTTAGGGGGAAAATGTAGTATTTCTGTTGGTTTAAACTGTCAGAGTGACTCATATAATGGAACATGGGCTAACTGGAAGAAAATATTTAACTGAAAACAAATATCCCAGGGTTCGCTCCACCTCATTCCCAGCAACAAATCTGGGTTGTGTTGGTGCCTCCTGTCCTCTCCCAGGGGAAGAGCCTGAGGAGGGACCCAAGGAAAAAGAAGAGGTGGGCTTGTTGCAAATTGCTGCCAGGAAACTGTCAGTCTTCTAACCTGGCACCAGTTCTTATCAGAGAAACCCTGGGAAAGATGGCAAGTAACAGAGCAGTGGGGAAACCAATGGCACCCCACTCCAGTACTCTTGCCTGGAAAACCCCATGGACAGAGGAGCCTGGTGGGCTGCAGCCCATGGGGTCATGAAGAGTCGGACACAACTGAGCGACTTCCCTTTCACTTTTCACTTTCATGCATAGGAGAAGGAAATGGCAACCCACTCCAGTGTTCTTGCCTAGAGATTCCCAGGGATGGGGGAGCCTGGAGGGCTGCTGTCTATGGGTTCGCACAGAGTCGGACACGACTGAAGCAACTTTGCAGCAGCAGATGCAGCAACAAAGCGGTTGGTCCCAT
This sequence comes from Nanger dama, assembly GCA_917880005.1. NCBI lineage: Eukaryota > Metazoa > Chordata > Mammalia > Artiodactyla > Bovidae > Nanger > Nanger dama. The sequence goes on from CAKJTW010000018.1 coordinate 27,051,652, forward strand.
GTCCCAGGTTTTCTCTAGCTTATGTTGCATCCAAACACACTGCTTTTTGTAATGAATAACAAATTTGCTGTGTCTCTGTGTATTCTTTCTCCTGAGTGACTGTGCAAATTTAATTCTCCATGTAGAGAAAGCCTCTGTGCCTTTTTTTTGGGGAAATGTTCAACGTTAAGCCTTATCAGATCAGTTCAGTTCAGTTCAGTTCAGTCGCTCAGTTGTGTCTGACTCTTTGCGACTCCATGAATAGCAGCATTCCAGGCCTCTCTATCCATCACCAACTCCTGGAGTTCACTCAGACTCACGTCCATTGATGTGAGTCAGTGATGCCATCCAGCCATCTCATCTTCTGTCGTCCCCTTCTCCTCCTGCCTCCAATCCCTCCCAGCATCAAAGTCTTTTCCAGTGAGTCAACTCTTCGCATGACATGGCCAAAGTACTGGAGTTTCAGCTTTAGCATCATTCCTTCCAAAGAAATCCCAGGGTTGATCTTCTTCAGAATGGGCTGGTGGGATCTCCTTGCAGTCCAAGGGACTCTCAAGAGTCTTCTCCAACACCACAGTTCAAAAGCATCAATTCTTCAGCACTCAGCCTTCTTCACAGTCCAACTCTCACATCCTTACATGACCACAGGAAAAACCATAGCCTTGACTAGATGTACCTTAGTCGGCAAAGTAATGTCTCTGCTTTTGAATATACTATCTAGGTTGGTCATAACTTTTCTTCCAAAGAATAAGCGTCTTTTAATTTCATGGCTGCAGTCACCATCTGCAGTAATTTTGGAGCCCCCAAAATAAAGTCTGACACTGTTTCCACTGTATCCCCATCTATTTCCCATGAAGTGATGGGACCGGATGCCATGATCTTCATTTTCTGAATGTTGAGCTTTAAGCCAACTTTTTCACTCTCCTGTTTTACTTTTATCAAGAGCCTTTTTAGTTTCTCTTCACTTTCTGCCATAAGGGTGGTGTTATCTGCATATCTGAGGTTCAGTATCTGATATATGGTCAGAGCTCAATATGGTCACTGAATATTGTTGAAAAATCTTCAGAGGATGGAAAAAAATGGTAAGAGGAAGGATCATGCAGTAGGCTGTAGTGTTTATTTTAAAATCAGACAGTTGGGTTCAAATCTTGTTTTTGCCACTAAAAAATTGTTCAGTTCAGTCACTCAGTAGTGTACAACTCTTTGCAACCCCATGGCCACAGCAAACCATCTTTCCCTGTCCATCACCAACTCCTGGAGCTTACTCAAACTCATGTCCATTAAGTCAGTGATGCCATCCAACCATCTCATCCTCCATCATCCCCTTCTCCTCCCGCCTTCAATCTTTCCCAGTATCAAGGTTTTTCCAATGAGTCAGTTCTTTGCATCAGGTGGCCAAAGTATTGGGGTTTCAGCTTCAATGTCAGTCCTTTCAGTGAATATTCAGGACTGATTTCATTTTGGATGGACTGATTGGATCTCTTGCTCTCCAAGGGACTCTCAAGTGTCTTTTCCCACACCACTGTTCAAAAGCATCAGTTCTTCGGTGCTCAGCTTTCTTTATAGTCCAACTCTCACATCCATACATGACTACTGGAAAAACCAAAGCTTTGACTAGATGGACCTTTGTTGGCAAAGTAATGTCTCTGCTTTTTAATATGCTGTATAGGTTGATCATAACTTTTCTTCCCAGGAGAAAGTGTCTTTTAATTTCATGGCTACAGTCATCAACTGCAGTGATTTTGGAGCCCCCAAAATAAAGCCTCTCATTGTTTCCACTGTTTCCCCACCTATTTGCCACAAAGTGATGGGGCTAGATACCATGATCTTAGTTTCCTGAATATTGAGCTTTAAGCCAACTTTTTCACTCTCCCTTTCACTTTCATTAAGAGGCTCTTTAGTTCTTCACTTTCTGTCGTAAGGGTGGTGTCATCTGCGTATCTGAGGTTATTGATGTTTCTCCTGGAAATCTTGATTCCAGTTTGTGCTTCATCCAGCCCAGTGTTTCTCATGATGTACTCTGTATATAAGTTAAATAAGCAATGTGATAATATACAGCCTTGATATACTCCTTTTCTATTTGGAACCCGTCTGTTGTTCCATGTATAGTTCTAACTGTTGTTTCTTGACTTGCATACAGATTTCTCAGGAGGCAGCTCAGGTGGTCTGGTATTCCCATCTCTTTCAGAATTTTCCACAGTTTGTTATGATCCACAGTCAAAGGCTTTGGCATAGTCAATAAAGCAGAAGTAGATGTTTTCCTGGAACTCTCTTGCTTTTTCGATGATACAGTGGATGTTGGCAATTTGATCTCTGGTTCCTCTGCCTTTCTAAATCCAGCTTGAATATCTGGAAGTTCATGATTCCCTAAAAATTTGGTTAAGCCCAAGCTCATTTTTAAAGTAGGCATAAGAGTGGCTAGTTCAATTTTTTGTGTAAGAAATAATGAATTATGTATATGTCAGTAGAAGCACATGTCAGGCATCCAGTGGAGAACTGTTCTTTGCTCTTTTATGGTGTTGTAGAACACTGTACATAACCTTGAGACTGCTGGGTCAAAATCATTCTTAACTACTAACTTAGATAAGCCATTTAACTTTTCTAAAATCTTAACATCTTCATGGTAAAATAGAAATATGATACTTTCACAGAGGGTTGTTGGAGGGATTAAATAAAAGTCAATAACATGGGAGCAATGTGAACTTCAGCAGTGCCTCATATTGGCAAAGCAGACCCCAAACTACCTTAGTACCCTAATTGAGCCTGGTTAAAAATGAGCATCACTTTATTTCTGCAGTTATATAGTATGGTCAACACCAGAGAAATCAGCAACTGATAGTGCTAAGGAATGATTTTTCCTACACTATATCAATCTTTTAAAATTTGAGGATAAAATGGTGAAGATAATATTGAAATAATATTTACTTTGTGATAAAACTTCAGATTTATTCTTGTATCTTGAAAGAGCAGTCTGTGACAATGATACTCAGTCTCTGCCTCGGCTTCCAGCCAAATATTGACTTTAGTAATCAGCCATTCAGACCAGGCCAAAATTTGTGCACCTTGATGAATGTGAAATACCTCGTCAATGGCCTGAAAACAACAAGCACTCCATGGATAAATACTGTATTATTTTTGGTTGTGAGGATGAAAGGAGTTTCCCGTGGCATTCAGACATCACAGCAAATAGGAGGCCATCATCTAATGATGTGCTGTGATGCTTGAGTAAGTTTTTTCCTCCTCTGGCATGATTTGCCCAAATGTATTGATGCTTTCAAACTATGATGCTGGAGAAGACTCTTGAGAGTCCCTTGGACAGCAAGGAGATCAAACCAGTTAATCCTAAAATAAATCGTCCTTGAATATTCATTGGAAGGACTGATGCTAAAGCTGAAGTTCCAGTACTTGTCCACTTGATGTGAAAAGTGGACTCATTAGAAAAAACTCTGATGCCAGGAAAGATGGAGGGCTAGAGGAAAAGGGAGCAACAAAGGATGTGATGGATGCATGGCATCACTGACTCAATGGACATGAGTTGGAGCAAACTCAAGGAGATAGTGAAGGACAGGTAAGCTTGGCACGCTGCAGCTCATGAGGTTGCAAAGAGTTGGACACAACTTAGGGACTGAACAACAACAAGACAAGGGGAAGGTTTAGACTCACACAGCCTTTAACTCTGTACTCTGTTTATTCTCACTGAGCATTTTCAGTGTTTCTTCCAGTAATCCACTGATCTGGAAATAGCCATCCCAGGTACATTTCTGGACTATCAGCTCTTTATTACTCGCCAAAACTCTAAGAACTCGATTCTTAGCTGAGTAAAAAAGCTGAAGCCTTTAGATAGAGAAAGATGTGCCCTTTCCTGATGTTGAAGCATTGACATGGGTATTTATTTCTAAAGGCTAGCCCAAGTCAATATCGTGTCAGCCAAAAATGTAAATAAAATTCATTTTGAAGAGAATCAAGATGGAAAAATATATGAGGCAATGAGCAGTGCCAATAAGTGGTCCCAATAATCAGTGCTGTGTATATTTCTAGTTTCTTAATAATAATAATAAAAGGATAGAGAAAAATTTGCCATCTGTAGATCTCTATGTTCAAAGCCATTACTAAGTATCAGACATGAAATATCTATGAATTGCTCCTCACAGCACTGTCATTTGTGTATTAAAATATGCCTTTTATTGATGAGTGACCGAGGTTCAAAGAGATTCAAACGCATGTTAAGATCACATAGCAGCAGAGTTTGGTGGCTAAGCATACCCACCCCAGATTCAGACTCCTAGGATTTGTGTACTGATTTCACCTTTTCCTCATACTGTGCAGTTTTTTCATCTGCAAAATGTGGAGATGGTAGTGCTCATGACTGGGAGTTCAACTCAGTTTTTCCTTGGATTGATTTTGGAAAAATCTCTGAAGACAAATTGGTCTGTAAACCAAAATACTATTGTTGCTGCTCAGTCGCTAGGTCATGTCTGACTCTATGACCCCATGGACTGCATTCAAGACCCCTCTGTCCTCCACTATCTCCTGGATTTTCCTCAAATTCATGTCCATTGAGTTGATGATACTATCTAACCATCTGATCCTCGGCCACCCCCCTTCTCCTTTTGCCCTCAATATTTTCCATCATCAAGGTCTTTTCCAGTGAGTCAATGCTTTGTATCAGGTGACCATGTATTATTGGCTCTTCAACTTCAGCAACAGACCTTCCATTGAATATTCAGGATTGATTTCCTTTAGGATTGACTGATTTGATCTCCTTGTAGTCCAAGGGACTCTCAAGAGTCTTCTCTGGCAACACGGTTCAAAAGCATCAATTCTTCAGCATTCAGCCTTCCTTTATGTCCAGCTCTCATATCCATATGGACTTCCCCAGTAGCTCAGCAGTAAATAATTCACCTGCAATGCAGGAGCTTCAGGGGACATGGGTCTGATCCCTGCATTGGGAAGAGCTCCTGGAGGGCATGGCAACCCACTCCAGTAGTTTTGCCTGCAGAACTCCAAGAACAGAGGATCCTGGTGGGCTACAGTCCATAGGGTAACAAAGAGTTGAACAGGACTGAAGTGACTTAGCACATATGCATGTCTGTACATGACTACTGGAAAAACCATAGCTTTGACTCTACATATGTTTGTCAGCAAAGTGAAGTTTCTGCTTTTTAATATACTGTCTAGGTCTGTCGTAGCTTTCCTTCCAAGGAGCAAGGATCTTTTAAATTCAAAATATTCTGTATAGATGTATATTCAAAAAGTTGGTCTGGGAGTCTTACATCTCATGATGTCATGGTCCGCGGTCCAAGGAACTTAGCCCCTTCCCACTGCAAGCCCATAAAAGCCTTTGGTCTGGGGATCTTGAGTCTGTTATGAAGTTTTAGGTTTTTAAGACATTCTGTGACAATCTCACTCATAATACCCATAACCTTTGCCTGATATGCTTCCTGGTGATGGATGAAGGGAATCTTCCATGTTACAAGTTCAGCATTAGTAGTCTTTCCTTTACAGAGGACCCTGTTTTTAGTGGTTCTGTGATGGCATCAGGAATGCAAGAAACAGGTAGCACATGGGAAAGTCCATTGGTTACTTCCTCCCTCCAAGAAGAGCTCTTGCTGACTGAACTAGGAGTAGGACAAAAAAAAAAAAAAAAGAAAAGAAATGTGTGCAAACAGCAATCTGTCATGAGTCAGAGAAGAAAGGGGTCTGATTAGGAGAAACAAGTAGTGGCTTTTGTGTGTGCCTCCTACATCAGCACTTCTTCCGAGTCAGGCAGAATTGCAGGCAGGGAAATGAATAATGTTGAATTTACTACAAGTTTACCTGAGATTAAGAGCAAGTTGAATACAGCCAGTATCTTTTGGTCCTGTGTTGACTTAGTCTTGTTGTCACAAATCAGCTATTGATTTCTGGGGTCCCCATTAGTCTTAGGGAAGAGAGCTAATCCTTCTTTCATGTATGTTTATATACTATATTTGGCCAGAGCTTGGGGTGCACTTTTCACCTTGATCTGCAAGGAGGAAGGCAAACATACGGCCTCAGTACTAGAAGCCACCCTGACTGGTCACTCTCTACTGTTTGTTTAATTTTGCTCTGACTTCTGCCTGCATCCTAATCCCAGGTATTCAGACATGTTACAAGAAGAAAGAGACCCTGAGATCAAAGCATTGGTCACGATTTTACTAGGGGGCACCTCTGAAAGCATTTGTAAGGTTTGTGTGAATGGCTGGTGCTGTGACCTCAAGAAAATACTTTACTCTCCAAATTAGGGCTAACAGATTTATCACTCACTAGGCCTCGACCTTCCAGGTCAGTCTAGGGTTACTTTTGTGTATTAGGGGCAAAGAAATAGTAGTCTTTTTACAGAAGCCTAAAGAGCAAATATTGAGAACATGATTTAGGGATGAAAGGGATTCTGGAGGCATATTTTTGATTTGCAAATTTCCCATAAAAATGTTAACTTTGTCAGCATCTGCTTGGGACCATTCCCATTGGACAGATGTCTCTGTCTGTAACAGTTCAGGGTGATGGATGCTTTTGTTTCTTCTTGGTGGAATTTCAGTTTCTACTCAGAAGGCACACTCTGATTACAAAGGAATTCTGAGGACAGTTTGGTTGTTTTTGTTTAATTAGTTGCATAAAATGGGTTTCAGTAAAGGGGGAATATCATCATCTGCAGGATTCCTAGATTGCTCAGTAGTAAAAGAATCTGCCTTCTAATGCAGGAGAGGCATACAGGAGATGTGGCTTTGATCCCTGGGATGAAAAGATTCCCTGGAGTAGGAAACATCAACCCACTCTAGGATTCTTGCCTGGGAAATCCCACGGACAGAGGAGCCTAGTGGGCTACAGTCCACGGGGTCTCAAAGAGTTGGACATGACTGAGCATGCACACATGCATCATTATATGCAATATAAATCACTTTGCTCCATCTTGATTTTATTGAAAAGATAGTGATTTTAATACAGTTTGGGACTTTCATTGTCAAGTCTGCAGAGTAGGGCATGAATAGGCATTATATAGTACAGCAGTTTGGAGCACAGAATTTGGTAGGCTTCAGTTGAAATCTTGACTTACTATCTGTGTGAACTTGGGTGAGTTATTTCATCTCTTTAAATCTTCATTTCATATTTTATAAGTGGGAGCATTATTGACATTGATGTCACGAGGTTATTAGAAGAATAACATAAATGCATGTAAGATAATTAATACCATGCCTTACATAGAGTAAAAAATCAATAAAGAGTAGCTGATATAGTTATTCACTTTCCACGACCTCTATTTTACTCATTACAGATGACCATGACTTTTATTTACAAAACAGACTGGACTGCCTTTTTACCTAAAAGCATTTTGGATATCCACCAGTTATTTTTTTTTAATGTCAAAAATTTAGGGAGTGCATCCTCTTCCATGTGGTAGGAGGTTAGGGAAGAAGGAATAATGGATAACTCCATTTGGCTTGAATAACTGGTGGATGATGTTGCTATTTACAAAAATCAATGGATTTGGAGCAGCTTTGAGGAAAAATGTATGTAGGTTTTTGGTTAGCATTTTGCATGCATTTTTGTTTTTGTTTTTTTGGGAGAATGTTGGAGAACAGAGATAAGGATAAGATTCTGGAGCTCATCAAAGGATAAGATTCTGGAGTTCATCGAAGGATCTGGTATGAAAATGTCTGTGAAACCCTGGATATCATCACTTAGGGAGAGCATATAGAAGAGAGAAGCAACCTGGGGAGGAATGCTACCATTTAGGAACTGAGCAAAGGATAAGAAGAAGAAATAGCGAGATAACAGGAAAATGAAGACTCTGCTACTACTATAAGTTACATATGTACTCATCAAGGTTATCTGAATCTGTAATGCTGGTGAAAGCATCTACACTTTCATAGACCCTGTCTTCAGTACATACAAGACTTTCCTCAATTTCTCTGTCTGGCAAACTCCTACTCTTCCTTTAAGACTTAGTTCGGTTCCTTGGAAGTCTATTCTCATTCCTCACCTCTTCTTTCCATAGCACTGTGTCCCTACCTCTGTCTTAAACCAAATAACTGGGCACTTGGGATTGTATAATCTGTTTTATAAATGCTCTGGCTCCCCTGAAGTCAGCTCCTTGAGGGCAATTGCCATCTTTTATTTCTGAATCTCCAATAACTAGCACAAGTAAATGTGGAAAAATGATCATTTGACTATAGTTGGTTGAATAAAATGTGTGCATGACTAGATTACCTTTTGAGCTCAAATATTTAATGTCACACCATTTAATTTCTACTAGAGGACTCCACTTAGAAGCCCAGCACTAAGTTCCATATATGTACCGAATTCTACATTTCTCAAATTGAAGTTACTTCTCTCACTTTCTTTAAGACCTCCTTCTTCTATTTCTATTTCTATTTATGGTACAACTATTCTCAAGTCCTTCGAACTTGGAGACAAGAAATCATTTTTTACTCTTTCTCTCTGTATAGCCAGTCAGCCACTATTCCTGTCCATTTTCCCTCCATATATCTTGAATCAGAATCTTTCTTTTTCCTAGTTAGTGACCTGCCCAAGGTCACTGAGCTATTCAGATACAGAGCCGGATTTGAAATCCATTCTGTCTGACTCACTAAGTAATATCACCTTTCTGGCTTATGCCTGGGTAGCTGGGATCCTTTGATAATATGGCTGGCAATTCCAAAACATATAACTTGTAATTGTCTGGAACATTTTGGGAGGAAAATACTCCACGGACTTTTGTGTTTTCTTATGTCTGAGATGTAAACTGGCTATTTTATGAGGCATTGACAGAGGTATAGATGGATAGACTGATTTATTTCCCTCAATAGAATGTAATCTGATGACTGTGAGGATATAAAAGTTTATAAATATAGTAGGGTATTTGTATCTAGAATATTCCTGTTAAAAATCATCAACTGTATTAACTAGGATATCTTACTTCCACTCCCAAAGTTCTATTCTACTCATTTCTATGTCTTCTCCCAAGATTAAACTGTTCCCTAGGATCTCATCCTAGCCACAGGTAAACTTTATAATTCTGAATTTCCATAGATTGTTGTCTGAGCCCTGGGTGGTATCCAGAGAATGTTTGATAACCAGAATGAATAAATAATTGAATGTCCATATTGCTTAGTAAATGAATATGTAAATATGTATGTACAGTAGTACCAATTAGCTGACTGGTGTTTTTCCCACTTTCTTACCATTTGGCTGTAAAGGAAATATGGAGAGGAAATTACGTCTCACACTGTGTCACCTCTAATAACTGCTCCATCTCTAAAATTGTGAGTTCTCACATCTTTCTTTTTAATTTCTACTTTACCCAAATTTTACACTGTGCCATTCCTCAGATCCACTGGTTCCACTCTTTCCAGGGAAAGTGTGGTTCCCTCCTTTCAAAAATCCATAGTCTTGGCTTCAAATTCTTGCCCAATTAATACAACTGAATGTGCACTCTTGCTGTAAGCACTATAAAAACAAAAACTTATGAAATGACTGTTTTCAGACAGTACACAACAGGCAGTACAGTGCTGTGATTCACGTGTAATTGTCCAGCTGGATTCTAGGATGCAATGTAGTGAGAGGAAACTCAGGTGGATCATAGTGGTCTCACTGAGATGAAGAGGAAACATGGAAGAGCTGAGAATGACTAAGGCAGCCAAAATCTGTGGGCCGGAGATGAAGCTGAGCAAACAAGCTGCTGTGGACTGGACTATGTTATCCAAAATTTCTTACGTTGAAGCCCAAACTCCCAACATGATGGTACTGGAGATGGGGACTTTGGGAGGTAATTACGGTTAGGAAGTCTATGAACAGTTATAGCTAACATTATGTTTGAATGTGACACATTGAACACTTTCCTTCTAAAATCAAGAACAAGGTAAATATGACTTATTTGACTACATCTATTCAGAATTTTTCTGGAGGTTGTAGCTAACATAATTAAAGCAAGAGAGAAATAAAGGCACATATAAGGGAAAGAAAAATAAAACTGCCTTTATTTCATAGAAAATATGTTCATATATTTAATAAAATTTAAAGAATCTATAAAAATTTAAAGAAAAGTACTCAAATAAGATCTCAGAACAAAAAGCCAGCACGTAAAAAACAAATAGCTTTATTTCTATATATAAGCAAATAAATTTTAGAAAATGAAAAGTTTTAAATACTAATTATAATATTAAAACATGAAATATTTAGGATACATTAAAAATATGTACAAAACTTTTACACAGAAAATTATAAGTCACTGCTGAAAGAAAGAAGACCTAAATAAATGGCAAGATGTAACACTATACTGAACTGGAAGATCCAATTTTGTTAAGATGTCAGTTTTCCTCAATATGATCTGTAGGATCTATATAATCCAATCGAAATTCCTATAAACTTTTCTTTATTTGAAGACTTTAAGAAAGTGATTCTAAAATTCATATAAATATGAAAAAGACCTAGAATATTCAAAATGAGTTTTAAAAATAAGGAGAACGAAGTTGAGGTACTCACACTATCTGCTGTTAAGATTTACTGTAAAGCTATAGCACTTAGAGTGAGACTGGAGCAAGGGTAGACAAATAGAACAATGAAACTTGATACTTATCTCAGACATCTCCCTTAAGCTCATTTTTTAAATAACAATTTTACGTCTCTTCTCGAATATCTTATTGGCATACTAAGCTTTGTATATCTTAAACCCAACTCATTATCTTTACTCCTAAATCCAATCCTTCATTTATATTCCCCTGCTAGTTGTATAAACCAGAAACTTAAAAATAATCCTCAACCTCTCCCTCTGTTTGATCCTCCGCATTACTGGTTCCTTACTAGGAACTTTCATTCTTATCGCCTAAATATACTTTGAGTTTATCCATGTTTCTCTACTTCCATCACCCTATTCTAACATCTGCTACCTGGACTTCTGAAAAAGTATCCTAAACTAGTTAACTGACATATACTCTTTACTACCTCCAAAGTATGTTTAAATAAAAATTGTTGTCATGTTAAACGTTGCTTAACAACTTATGCAGCTCAACTCCAGAAAAATAAACGATCCAATAAAAAAATGGGCCAAAGAACTAAATAGGCATTTCTCCAAAGAAGACATACAGATGGCTAACAAACACATGAAAAGATGTTCAACATCACTTATTATCAGAGAAATGCAAATCAAGACCACAATGAGGTACCATTTCACACCAGTCAGAATGGCTGCGATCCAAAAGTCTACAAGCAATAAATGCTGGAGAGGATGTGGAGAAAAGGGAACCCTCTTACACTGCTGGTGGGAATGCAAACTAGTACAGCCACTATGGAAAACAGTGTGGAGATTCCTTAAAAAATTGCAAATAGAACTGCCTTATGACCCAGCAATCCCACTGCTGGGCATACACACCGAGGAAACCAGAATTGAAAGAGACACATGTACCCCAATGTTCATTGCAGTGCTGTTTGTAATAGCCAGGACATGGAAGCAACCTAGATGTCCATCAGCTGATGAATGGATAAGAAAGCTGTGGTACATATACACAATGGAGTACTACTCAGCCCTTAAAAGAATAAATTTGACTCAGTTCTAATGAGATGGATGAAATTGGAACTGATTATACAGAGTGAAGTAAGCCAGAAAGAAAAACACCAATACAGTATACTGACACATATATATGGAATTTAGAAGACAGTAATGATGACCCTATATGTGAAACAACAAAAGAGACACAGAGGTATAGAATGGACTTTTGGACTCTGAGGGAGAGGGAAAGGGTGGGATGGTTTGGGAGAATGGCATTGAAACATGTATACTTTCTTGTAAGAAACAAAGCGCCAGTCTATGTTCAATGCAGGATGCAGGATGCATGGGGCTGGTGCACAGGATGATTCAGGTAGATGATGTGGGGTGGGAGTTGGGAGGGGGCTTCAGCATTGGGAGATTGTGTTCACCTGTGGCTGATTCATGTCAATGTATGGCAAAACAAATACAGTATTGTAATTAAAATAAATAAATAAATAAAAATTTTAAAAAAACGTTGCTTAAAAATACTTCAAGGTCTTCATATTGTTTGTAGGAGGAAAATAAATATTACTGTGGCTTTTGAGAGTCTACCTGGTCTAGTCCCTACTTGCCTCCCTAGCATCATCTTGTTCTATGTTTTCTTTTGCTTTCTCCGAGAGTAATGCTTATTTATGTTTTCATCTTTTTGTGCAGAGGAATGTTGTTGTTTTTCAGTCACTAAGTCTGTCCAACTTCCTGTGACCCCATGGACTGCAGCATGCCAGGCTTCCCTGTCATTCACCATCTCCTGGAGTTTGCTCAAATTCATGTTCATTGAGTCAGTGATGGTAGCCACCCATCTCATCATCTCTCATCTACTTCTTCTCTACCCCTCAATCCTTCCCAGCATCAGGGTCTTTCTAATGAGTCGGCTCTTCCCATCAGGTGGCCAAAGTATTGGGCCTTCAGTTTCAGCATCAGTCTTTCAAGAAATAGTAGCACTCCTGATGTGTTTGTCCACTGAATGAAGGAAGGTGTCACATATCCTAACACTGCTACAGCAAAGATACAATTATATTCCCAGTTCTTTTCAGAACTTGGCAATAAGCTGATGTTCCATATGAAGTTTTAATATTTTAGACCACAAGTATAGTCAAGTTACTGATACATGCATGTGCTTCAAAATGATAGGAGAGGAGCTTCGGAGTTTTCTCCCAAAGTGAAGGTTGGAAAGTGGAAGAAACTGGGTAGATGGCAAAACTTGGAAGCAGTGTTTTTACAGAAGTGTTATCTGGCTTCTTGCCAAACAACAATGCCTAGTGATTTATGAATGACAATTTTATCTTGAATCTGATGGAAAGATTGACTGTGTTGCATTCATCCTAAGAATGTTTTAAAGCCTAAAGAAGCTGGAGAATCCCTTCTGCTTCATCTTGGTGCTGACCCTGCAGCTTCATTTCTACCTCTACTGTCACCTGATCTGTCTTTCTTTCTTTCTTTTTTTTTCCTGTGGGAGAAAGGGAAGGGGGAAGGCAGGACTTCCTGAATCTTACACTGCATTATATTAGCAGGTTGTCAATGTCTCACCACCTTCCCTGCAAGGCAGGTACTGTTACAGAATTAGCAGACCGCACTGCCATTTCAGGGGCTGTTGTTATCCTCAGCAAAGCTGGGTTTTCCTTTACACTCTCACATAAATGGTAGACTGGAGAAGCCACCCTAGGGAAGGTCCATACAGGGCAGATGGAACACTTGGATGGCTGAAAGCAGCTAGTTACGCCTTGGGTTCCTCTTCTGTATCACTGTGACCCTCTGTACTAGGGACCCTCTGTACTAGGAACAAGGAACACAGGAGACCTCAGCTGCCTTCAGTGCCATGAAGAAGGCACAGGAGATGTTTAACACATCTCCTATTAAGTACCTATGCGTATATGAATGGATGGTGGCCCCCTGGGTAGATGCCATGATCTCCCTACTCATCCAAGATTCTGCTCTGACACTTGTATATGAGGACTACTGAAAGTGGAACTGCCTGGTTAGCCTCTCTGATATTAACTTCAAATGACAGGGATTTACTACTACATCTTCTATGGATGGATTCTTTCTGAGTACAAAATCATCCTTGAGGAAACAACCTCCATATTTTATAAGCACATAATCAGGGTTTGGTTTTATCTCATCAAAAAGATGCCTTCTTCCTATATTAAAATGTATCCCTTTATCCCCTGGTGGCTTGCTGACCAAATATGTGTCCATTGTTTCCAACTCTTATAGCTATATTTATTCATTCACACAGGCAATGAGTGATTTTTAAGTACCTATGCGTACCCAGGCTTGTGTCAGTTACTGTGGAAGAGACCAAGGAAAATATAATGGGTTTATATATCTCCCTAACCTCTAGAAGAGTTTGAGTAAACTTTAGGAGTTGCCGATGGACAGGGAGGCCTGGTGTGCTGCATTCCATGGGGTCGCAAGGAGTCAGACACGATTGAGTGACTGAACTGAACTGAACTGAACCTCTAGAATATAAATGCCTTGAAATTAGTGTATTTTTTTCTAATTTTTTTCCCATATGCCTAATTCATCCCTTTATATCTACTATGTAATAAGTAGTGAATAAGTGGTTTTGAAGGGTAAGTGAATGAATGAAAGCATGATCTTGCTGAAAGAATAGAGAATGCATTTTCTCTTTTAAACAAATAGTAGTTAAATGGACCTTGAGGAATAGGCTAAAAGTGTCTCTGAAGTCTACACATTCTTAATAGTGAAAGAATCTGTCAGCCCAGAATACAAGTTTCTTATCTGCATAATTCTTCAAAGGAATAGTTTTAGGATACACATGAAATAGTCTTATATATCTGGTGTTGGCTACATATGTTCAGTAGTCATATAAGTAACATTCAGAAGGCCATTCAAGTAAATGAATCATGAATTCCACAAAATTATTCCAATGAACAAAGATGAAATGTTATCATGTTCATGTGAACACCCAACATTTTCAAGCCAACTATTAAATAAATAAATAAATGCAAATACATTTTAATTACCTTATTTTCTGTACCCAGAGATCTCTGGAATGGTCAAGTCACCACAGAACTCCTATAGGGATTTATGAACCCTCAGAAAATATACAAAATGCATATTTTGTGAAGAAACTTTCATTCAGTTCAGTTCAGTTCAGTTGCTCAGTCTAATGAAATGTTTGGTGATGCAACTTTCAACTGAGCCGAGTGTTTGGTAGCTATGGAATGAACCAAACATTTACTGAGCACCTCCTGTAAAAAAAAAGCCCTATCTTTGGGGATATAGTAATTAATGAGATCTTCAAAGAGCTAATATTTCAGCTAGGGAGATAAGACAGATGTATCTGCAAAGGTACCTGCCTCTAAAAGACTTAAGAGACAAGATAATATCGCAGTACTAGTTACCACACTTATTTTTAAAAAGCATGATAATAAAAACAAGTGAATGATTCTTTGGGGGATGTCATATGCCCTCATTGCTTTTGCCTACCTTGACCTTGAATTTTAAAACTGATGCACTCATCCATAGGGCCAAGAACATCCTAATAAAAATGAGTGTGGGCCCTTTGGCCTTTCTAGCAATGGTTTTATACTCTCTGCCTCATTCCTATTTACTTTTTCTTCTTTGTTCTACCTGCCATTTACTAGATTTTGGTTCCAGAGTACTCCCTAAAGATAAAGAAATGCTCAGTATCTTGCTTTTACTCTTGGCAATTGTTTTCAGACGTAGGTCCACCAACTGGGTCCAAGCCCCAGGACTGTCCTGTACATAAGCCTCGTAGCTGGAACACTGTGTAGTTTTTCCCCAAGTCCCACCTTTGGGAAATATGCAGGGATATTTAATTTTATGATGCTGAAAACCCCATCTTCATTTTAGATGGATATCTTATTTCTACTATAATTTGAATTTGTATTTTTCTGACAGTAAAATGACTTTATTCCTACATGAGAGAACATGAAACTGGAGTTTGTAGATTCAAAAGGAGTCCCATTACTGCACTTAGTTAAAACAACCAAATATTTTACTGGCATCTGGGAGTGAAGCCAACAAACACAAGTGGTCAGCTTCTTTACAAGTAGGATGAGGGGATTTAGGTTAAACTATTTCTCAGGTTCTTTATAGTTTTCATTTCCCAAAGCTCTTTAATACCAGTTCCTAAGAAGGATGGAACTGTATTGATCTGAATTTCAAAATAAACCTGTTATTTTCAGCCATGTTAGAAAGGAGGAACTTAGGAATCATATATGACAATCCTCTTACTTTACGAAAAGGGAAAAGGAGGCCCAAAGAGAAATTTCTTGCTCAAAATCACACATCCTCTGAGTCCAGAACTGAACGTGGACTCTTGACCTTATTCTGCTGAACTTTCACTGCTTCAGAGACTACAACCTGGAGGACTACTTTTGGAAGCAAGTTCTTAAGTCTTCCACAAGAAAAATCTGACACATTCACACATAGTAAATGTGGGTTTTTGATTTAAACATTCAGCTCTGGTAGAGCCATTGCGACTGGCAGTTGATCCCTTAGCTTATATTGATCCACAACGCTGTGAGCCACCTAGCCTTGCTCCTGAGTTTGAGGTGCTCAGTTTTGTTCCTTCTTCCCAGTGGGCATTTAGCCCTTGCCAGAAAAAAAATGTTCCTAAGCTATCAAGAAGGTACAGTGAATTTTGCTTTCTGAGTTTGTTCTTTTCCTATGTGCCTTCTCACTGAAGCATCATATTCAGTATTTCTAACTTAGAAAACATTTTATTTCATATCCTAATATTAAACGTTTTAGAATTCAGGAATGACATCTAAAAGTTCTAAAAGAATTTTAGGAAAGATCTGATACTCTCTAGGCAAGACCTATGGGTTTAATCAGGGAATGCTTAATGGGTGTTGAAGGAACTTCCTCAAACTGAATTTTCAAATGATCAAAATTTTCTTCCATTTCTTCTAAAACCTTGAAGAAGTAACACATTTCTTGATGAGAACATTCTGAAGAACTATGAAAAAAACTGAGCAAATTAATATATATTCAGTCTTCCTTGGAATCATGAAAACTGCAGCGCTACCTATCTTTGCAGAACAGTTACTTCCTTTCTAGCTACCATTTCTAGATTTAAAACCCTGAAAAAGGTATAATTTCACCAGCCACCACTAGTACCCAGTGTCAGCAGCTCATATAAAACCTGAGAAAATATAGTCAGGATTAAAGAAATCTGTAAAACTGTGAAGTAAGGCCACAGCATGTAAAATGCAATTCCTTTTACTGAGTACATAATTTATTAGGAAAGCTATTTATTTGTAGGAAATATGCTTGACACCTTATCCTTGGCAACTGCCTGATTTTTTTAGAACAAAAATGGATAAAATGTTTCCCAGTAAAAGAATTCATTAATTTCTCAATAAATATTTTTATGTCTGTGCTCCATACCCACTCCTCTATCCCCAAGCACAATTCTTTCTGACCCTTCTTCATCGGTCACAAAATACCCTCCTGTAACCAGTCTCAGGGCTAGAATTAGCAAGGGATCATCCCTATCCTTTCCTGGGTCCCGACTATCTCTTCCTTCAACCCTCCCCCTCCCCCAACACCACACTCACTGTTAAATTCAAGCAATGGACATTTGGCTTTTGGACTGCTGTTACTATTATTTTACATACTCCTTGTACTGTGAGCCAAGGTGAACTTTGCAGTGAGGGGGATTTGGTCTTTTCCATGGTTATTTTCTCAGGAAAGCATCAATTACCCACAATTTTGCACAGTTTTGCAAGTACAAAGAGTTCTTCATTTTCAGACCCGTTTTCTCAAAATACAGTAGACAGAAATCAATGTCACAAGCACTTTCTCTTGGCCAGAGCCCATCTATTCTTCCAGGTATATATTGTTCTTGTATATTTCAACTACCTGACACCCTTGGGTCTCTTTTACAAGGTCTTTAGCTACATGTGGAGTGGGACTGTATGAGCATCAGGACTTGGGTGTTGACATTAGTTTTGATTCTCTGAATTTATTGTCTTTTGCAGTTTCCAGATCTCAGTTTCAATTTTGGAAAGGGAATGCACTGATTTATTTTCTCAAAGTAAAACTCTGAGCTATTATTATCTAATTGTCATCTCTAGGGTTTCTTTCTATTCTAGGGAAAGGATAGGATAAGTTTCACTCATTCATTTCAGAGACAAAGCTCCCTTTAGGGGATGATGCAGAAGAGTGGGTGGGGCAGCATCATATGTGGTCATTCATCAGTGAAGGGCATGGTGGACAGAGAAGGCCCTACCCTGAGCCAGAAGTTCCAGGCCAGCTGATCTGTGATGTTACCTTTGGTTTTTGAACTCTATTCATATCCACAGCTACACTGGTAGCCAAGGAGCTTGCTCAGGCCAACCATAGGATAAACTTATCCTATGGTTGCTGGAAAGAGTTTATTTGTAGAGTGTGGGGGCTAGGGTATAGATGTCAGTTAATAAAGTTCATCTTCTCATAAATCCCTTATTAAGAACATTGCATCTAAGGCAATGCATCTTGTAGCAAAACCTAGGTTGTTACTTGTTAATTTATTTGTGAAGACTTCATGTGTATAAAATAAATCAAAATTCAAGTTTTAAAAAATTATTTCAATGAATATCAAATTTATTTTTAACTTTTGTTTTAAGATTTGCATGTTCATCCATTTTCTCAAATACTAATAGCATTCAATCAGGCAAATCGTTTGTCAGAACCCAAAGGAATTTGCACCTGGGCTAGAGTAAGAAGAGAAGATGTTTAAAATTGAAAGAGAGAAGTAAGTTCGAAAGAGCTATTACTCTTCTTTGGCACTTCTTAACATTGGAACAAAAGCCAGATCAATGCCATGTTTTATTTTGGTGACTTGTTCATTTACCTTGCAAAATAGATTATGAATCTCCTCAGATACCACAGTCCTGAATGTAAAGGCAAACAAAGCATGGGAGGGTCACAGCCTTAATTTTTACCATCATCCTTATTCCTATTTGGCCATCCTATATAGAACACTCATTGTGAGCTAAATACAGTACTAGGTATTTTATATGTCATTTAATAACAACTCTATGAACTATTATTTCCACCTAAACTCAATGAAATTAAATACTTCATACAACTTTATACTGCTCACAGTGACTGAACTACAATCCAAAGTTTCAAGCTATAGATCTTCCTGAAACCAATTTTCTAATGAAAATATGTCCTAAGATATATTCTCTTCTAACAATGTGGACCAAAAGAAAATTCCAATTTTGGTTAAGTTTGTGTTAAATTCAGTAGTTCTGGACTGTGAGTACTTTTTCGACACAGAAATTTCTGTGAATCAGTATCGATTCTTTCATACAACGAGCAGAATAAATGAGACTGTGGGGCAAGGGCTAGGAGGTAATTTGATCATCCACCAGCTGAAAAAGTAATTATAATTATGTTAAAAATAACTATGAAGAGTTTCTTTAAAATCATAATATCTCAAATATAGAAATTCTGTGGATAATTATTTTGATTTTATGGTATTTTTTGTTGTCATTCCTTTTGTTTTCTTTTTTCCAGCTAGAAACCACCTGCTTCCTCTCCAAATTATTCTAGTTCGTTATGAAATATTTTAAATATAATGTTAAAAATATGGAATAATATAAAAATCAAGTTAACCAGAAGTAAAATACAATTGTCCTCTATCAAATTGGCAGCTTTTCTTAGTTTCCATCCTCTTCCTATGTATTTTTTCTTCCTTTTTCCTTTCTATATTTCTTTACCTCTAGCAGCCTTGTGAAGCTTTTTGTTCCTAAGTGATTTATTTCATCCCCATTATCAACTGTCTACACTAAAGCTTATACTCTGAGAAGAATCTAATCTCAAGGGAAAGTGCTTTCTTTCACTCCTTCTGTTTTATCTTATTCCCTTTTATTTTAGAACAAACAAAAGGTTTTTTTGTTTGTTTGTTTTAAACCCAGGTGAGAGGTGAAATTTTGGTGGACTTGTGTACTTCCCAAAGACCCAAGCATTTTGTTGCAGTAACATACCACCTTGCCGGGGTCAATTGGGCAATCAAGATGGACTAGAATACCTGATCAGAGTCTCAAAAGAAGAGCCAGAGGGTGAACAGTCTAGGAGAGAGAGGATGCGAAAATAGGTTTGAAGAAGATGAGCAGGGGAGGAAAAGAAGAAGAGATAATTGCACCGCAGCATCCCTGCATGGAGCAGTTTATGTAGAAAGACAGAAACCTGGGGGCTGAGGAAATCCCTCAGGAATGATTACTTATGTTCCCTGTCATCATGATGCCAAATGCCAGATTGCATGAGTCAAGAGCTTTGAGAATGGCATCAGGCCTTCCAAAGGAGATTGGCATGTTGTTCCTGTTCTCTTTGGGTATGTATAGTTGCAGTTTAGTTGCTAAGCTGTGTTGGACTTTTTGTGATCCCATGGACTGTAGCCCACCAGTCTCCCCATCCATGTCATTTTCCAGGCAAGAACACTAGAGTGTTCTCCATTTCCTTTTCCATTGTATTTAGCAAGGCATGTTGAATAATTCCAAGTTAGAGTGGGCACCATTGGTCAAAGCCATCTGACAATACCTTTTCCTTTTAATTAGGTACCAAGAATTCCAGTATTAAGACCAGATTTAAGTAGATTCCTTTATGACAAGGAAAGTTGTAATAGTTGCTATTTTTACACATTAAAAGTAATTTATTTACTAATTATTCTTCCAAAAAATATAATGCCCCACTGAGAACAGTGGTTGACCATAATATGTGATAGCATCCTTATTAAATACCTATATTACTGGCTTATGGCACTCAAATAATAGTCTGGCATAAATATTGCTAGAATATCTGCCTTCCCATTTAAATATCTGCCTTTATCTCTCTGGGCTTCCCAGGTGGCATGTGGTAAAAAACATGCCTACCAATGTAGGAGATATAAGGGACACACATTCCATCTCTGGGTAAGGAAGATCTCCTGGAAGAGGATACAGCAACCCACTCCAATATTCTCACCTGGAGAATTCCGTGGACAGAGGAGCCTGGCAGGCTACAGTCCATGGGGTTACAAAGAATCAGACGTGACTGAGCAACTAACGCACACTTGGCATTACATCTATGCCAGTTATATTGTTTTAAGATCCTATGTAATTTAACATTGCCTTTAATTTATATATTAGTTACTAGAATAGAGCTAAAACACTGAAGTATGGTATGTATAAAAACTGAAATAATCTAGCTTTGCTGCATTCTAATTGTGTAATTTGATGAAATTCCTTAACTTGGTCCAAATTTTATTATCTGAAATAAAGCAAGTATTCCACAGAGCTGTGTGGAAATTAAAAGTGATAGCATACTAAGGTAATTAACAAAGAATTTCACCCTATAAATATCTAACAGATATTAAGAACTCTTCTTCAGGAAGTACAAAGTGAGATCAAGCTAGCAGTAATTGTTTCTATAAGTTGGATTGGCCTCTCTCCCCAGAGTTCACTGTCTCCTGGGGAAGATATTGGGGTGGGGGAGGTGGGGGTCTTCAGGGATTCTCTGGGCCATGGCTCTCGTGTACAAAAGTAGAAACTGAAGCTTCAGGGGCTTTGGGGCCTGGCCCAGGCCACACAGGGAGCTAATGGCCAAACCTACTGGAGTCCTGGCTGTTCCTTGGTTCCCCAGGGTCTGACCTCTCTGCCACCTCTCATTTCTGTGCCTTTTGACCTACAGGAGTGCACAGCAAGGCCTTTGACAAATAAACAGTGGCCTAGAGATTAAACTGCACCTGAAGCTGGTTATGCAGGTTCACTTAGCATTTGAACCAAGGGCGGAAACTCCGCTCTACCCAGACTGCAAAGGGATTAACCCATTCTCAGACTCAGCCTGTGAATTATTGCCCACTTAATAAATACAAAAAGGAAGAGAAGAACTAAACCTCATTAAAAGAAACACAAACTTATAGACATTTTTTAAAACAGGCAAATGAAAAGAAAGAACAACAAACAACACAATTGGAAATAAGCAAAATATTTAGATGTATGGGGGGAAAAAATCCAGAAAAGCTTTCTTCTGGCTATCTTACACATGAGAGAAAAGAAGGTAATATAACGGAAAACAGTGGAAAAGATTAGTTTCTGCGAGAAATCTTGGGGAGCATCATAGATTCTGCCAATCAGCCATTATGCTTCAAACACCTTAATCTCTGAAGCCAAATTGGACTTCTTTGCATGTCCTGACGGCTTCCCTGGTGGCTCAGACTGTGAAGAATCCGCCTGCAACGTGAGAGACCTGTGTTCAGTCCCTGGACTGGAAGATCCCCTGGAGTAAGGCATGGCAACCCACTCTAGTATTCTTGCCTGGAGAATCCCCATGGACTGAGGAGCCTGTTGGGCTACATGGGGTTTCAAACAGTTGGTCATGACCTCATCTACTATTTCTTCCATTTGGGAAAAGGATTTTCTTAGAAGTTACATCCAGAATGAGGCTTTTCTGATCATTCAGGTTGGAGAGGTCCCCCTGCCCCCTCATGGAAGTACCTTCTTTACCTTCCAGATACTTACTGCAACTGACTTACTGGTTTATATGTTTATTGTCTTTCACTGTGCTTCTCTCTCAATACAAATGCCATAAGAGAAAGGAGTTTCCCTGTTTATTGCCTTATTCCCAAGGCTTGGATCAGTCCTGGCACATAATAAGCGTGTGGTTAAGCTCTGACCCAGCACATACAGAAATGCATGTTTTGTGGAAAGCGAGAAGATAGAAGGGTTGTGGAAATGAGTCTTGAGGAAGGAGGATGTAGTGTTTGGCTATAGAGTCAAAACCCTGAATGATTGGTTAAGGATTTGAATACAATCCTAAGAGCAGTGGGACTCTCTTGGAAAAACATGAAGGTGGTAGAGAATGTCAGTTACCAAGAGTGATCCAGTTCCATATGATCCTGTTACACAGCCTCTCTCTCCACATTTATGGAACACTGAGTTTTGGGCATACCACTTTGAAGCCAGGTGACCTGACTCACCTCCCACCACCCACTGTGCTGTTTCCTTTGGGGTCATAGAACAAACCTGCCTTTGCACTTTACCTTGGTCCTAGGGAACAACAGATAAAATTTAGTCTTAGGTACATCAGCTCAAAGGAAAAGAAGCATGTACTTGACTTACCAGTTATTCGATGTTAATTTCCACATACCTCTACCGGACCTGCACGGCAAACAATTACCTTCTTTTCTGTCAAGCCTCCCTGCAAACCTTGAGCTGGACACAAGGAAAGTGGATGTACGTGCCAAATATGCAGTTCATTAAGCTCTTCCTTTGTATATTATTTTTAAAAATCCCCGATGGTTTGCTATGAAGGAAAAGAATTCCCCAAGTGACACATATTGGGTAGGTGTGTATAATAAACTTTGGGATTTTAGTATCCTTCGACAACTGCATTTCTTGCTATATCAGCTGTTTTAACACATTTTCTTCTTAGTTATTTGTGTTTTAGTTGTAATTATGCCCAGACAATAGCATAAGGATTCAAGATCCAAATTTTAAGTAAAACTTGTTTGTACCATTTATTGTGAAATGCCACTTTTCCTCATTTCTTATTAAATTTTCCAATAGCTGTATTGAACTGTTATTGATGGAAGGGCTATATTAAGGCACTTTTATGCATTAGAGAAAGAAATGGCAACCCACTCCAGTGTTCTTGCCTGGAGAATACCAGGGACGGGGGAGCCTAGGGGGCTGCTGTCTATGGGGTCACACAGAGTCGGACATGACTGAAGTGACTTAGCAGTAGGACCCTTGTTTAAGCAGTATCAGACTCTAGCAGGTGGCATGGTTTTGTATGTCTAGATACATATAAATGCATACACATCATGCATGTACATGTCTCTCTCTATATATATATGCATATATGTCAATGATGTCTTTTATTTAATGGATGAATAACCTCAGCTACATATATTTTAATTCATAGAATTACTCCTGTGATACAGCAGACATGTGATCTTGTGCAAAATTTGAGCTGAGCCCATGTGTATCCATGTGTGCTCAATCGCTGCTATTGTGTCTGACACTGCGACCCTATGGACTGTAGCACACCAGGCTCCTCTGTCCATGGGATTCTCCATACTGGAATGGGTTGCCATGCCCTCCTCCAGGGGATCGTCCCCACTCCACGTCTCCTGCATTGCAGGCAGATTCTTTACTGCTGAGCCACCAGGGAAGCCTTGATGGAGCCCAGATCAAAGCAAATGAAAGTAGTGTCTGTTTAGGAGTTTTAATGGTCAGCTGGGAATTTCCTCTCATTACTTCCTAGTAAACAGAGACTTCACTGATGTGAAATGACAGGAATTGCAGGATATGGTCTGGCTTACCAGATTTCTCCAAGAGAACCTACATCCCTTGGGCCTGAGACCAAAATACATAATTAATTTTTGCCCATGCATGTGGGAACCACGCAACTTGTCATAAAAGAGGCTACTGGCATCCTTACACTTTGAGGATATTTGTTTCACTTGAAAAACAGAGGAAGAGGCCGTTCCTACAACTGTGTTGATCTTCTTTCAGAGGAGGGAAAATTGAGCCTTAGGGTGAAAAGGAGAAGGTTCAGAAGAATATCAGATGGGTCTGAGATAATTATGTTTACATGGTTAAGAGGTGTCAGAGTGACATTACTCATGAGACTGATCTGAACAGAATGTTGCAAATCACTTTCAAGATTTTTTTTTGGACTTCCCCATATTTTTGGAGGTTGGAGTCAAGATTACTGGCTTTGGTAATTAATCCTCCCCAGCCTGCATTCTTTGCTACTGAGCATAGCAGTGATTCAGGGGCCCACCCTGCTAAATCAAGATAATGTTTGACCTCTGGGAGCAGAAGCCTTTTCCTCACCGAGCTGGAGAAACTAAACCCAGGAGCATAGTTGGTAAAATCAAGAGAGCTCGCATTTGAAGAAGGAACTTAGAATCTCCATTTGGAGCATTTTGAGGGTATTTTAAGAATATAATATAAAAAACTATAGATTCAAAGTTAATTTTGTTCAATGTATGAGTATAGGGCCCTTAAAGAGCTGTGATATTTTCAAGGGAACCACTGAATTCTACAAAAGTTTATCACAGCTGATCTGTCATGACTGCTGTGTTTGTTGGTGTATTTGCCTAGTGTTAGTTTCACAAAAGCATTGCATTGGTATCACAGGTATGCATGAAAGAACTTGGTTGATTTTGTTTTACCGGAGCTAAGATGTTTGAAATCATTTTGTCCAATAGACCATGGTTGTCTTTGTTTTACTTTGCAATTAGCTATAATGCATTTAGACAACTTCTCTGACTCTAGTGAGATTGTGTGGACAAAATTATCAGTATGTTTTTTTGTCGAGAAAGGAAAATAGGATCACTGTTTCACTATGAAACCCATTAAGTTTTATAAGAAATTAACACCAGAGTGGCCCCTTTCAAAAGACTTTAAGACAAAGGGGCTGAACTCCCTGGCATGGACACCAGTTCTTGGCACTGAATCAGTGCTTCACAAAACATTTGAGTGAGTAAATGAAATTAAATGACAATTTTCTTGTTCTTTTAGAAGTAATTTTACTCATCAGACAACTTAATTGAGACTTTTGAGACTAGAGAGAAAAATATTCAGATCAAGTATACTACTGTATTTTTCTAGCTCCACAAACAGATATTAAAGCCTTAGTATTTATTTGAGTTAAAAGATCAGTCTGAGGTGGGATAAGTCAAACATGCGAGAAACACCTTTTGTTTTGAAAAACAAATGACACATAGATATTTTCTCTGTTCACTGTCACCCTGTGTCTGGCCTTACAGAGCAATCTAAATTTGCTTTTATAGTAGCCCTTATCACTCTGTCCTGTAAATGTGTCCTGCACTTGTACGTCTGTCTGTTTCAGCAGATTGCATACTCTCTGAGAACAAGGTTTAAATGTGTCACCTGACTTTGTATTCCCAAGATCCTCTTAGTGCCTAGAACATACTAGGAGCTCAAAAATAGGGGACTAGATGGATGCTTAAATGGTAGAATTCTGAAAGCTTTTGGGAGGCTCCTGCATCCTTTCAGTTCCCGGGTATGTGTCCTGAGATGTTACTAGCCTCATTTAATCATGTTTTTTTCCTGACTATGTTTAGTCTAAATTTAATTTTACACTCACATCCACCCACAATCTCATATACCCACCAGACACATGTCCAGCTATACATACTATTTATACTCTTTCACTTTTAGATTCTGAAAGCAAAAGCCCAATCTCCATTTTTTTTTCATTCCCAGCAGTCAAACCTTTCTATCATCAGACACCTGAACCTCTGTCAATGAAGTTAGAGGCCATCCTCAGATTTTTTTTTTTTTTTTAATGATTCAGCATGAACCGCAGTTGTAAATATGGAAAGATATTGACCCTTCTCCTCAAATTCTTTGCTCAATCAAACATCCTTTGCTTGGCAGTTTCCTCTTAGGGCAGTTCTCTGAAGCCTGACCTTTATAGCCTAAAGTCTGTGGAGACTCAGAATAAGTGGATGAAACTCGCGAATCAAAACCAAAACACTGTTTTCCTTTAGATCAACTTTTCAGTCTTGGCTCATCTTGACATCCTAAGCCCCAGATTAATTCTGAGGGTACAAATGTGACATATGTGTACTTCTTTCTGTGCTGAAGACCCAGATTAATTCCGAGGGGACAAACGTGAGGCGTCTGTGCCTCTCTCTGTGCTATAGCACCACATGAAGTTTAGAGGGAGGATTTGCAAGTCGTTTAAGGTCTAAAATATTTGTTCCCGGCTTTTCTAGTACACGTGTTTGAGCCTGAGAATCTTATCAGTAGATAAGAGTAGAGAAGCTGCCATCCCACATTCCATGAACCCACTTCCAGATGGTTTAGAGACCAAGGGGTGAAAAACTCAAGCTCTTCAATCAAGCCAAACAGCCCACACCTTTATTGTCCCCATTTGTTTAGCAGCCTGTCAGGGGCCTCCTAACATCTCAGAATCAGCCATGGGGGCAAGCTGTTTAATTAACTCCTCAAGGCCGCATTTTGGTGGGGGCAATTCATTTATTATGAAAAACACATTGAAAGCCCAGAGGGTTTTGTTGTTATTGTTGTTCCTTTTTTTTTTTTTTTTTTTTAATGGTTACTTTATCTGCAGCTTCTGTCTCAGTCCAAATAGCAAAGATGATGGTTGTTATTAAAGGAGTCACTTGATCTTTTGTGTTGTTACTTTTTCTTTTTTTTTTTCCTTTATATTTTCCTAAATCAGTCTGGCTATCTGACTTGAACGTGGTGAGCTTTTTTTTCCCCTTGGTGCCAGGAAACGATGGCATTTTTCTGGACTTTTTTGTTTTAGTTGTAGAAGTACCATAGTTCTAATACCAACTTGTTCTAACAGTGACAAGGTTACATGTTGCTCTAGGCCTGGTTAAAATTCAGTTGTGACTAAGTTTTGGCCAATTTGATTCTGTTAAGAATTTGAAAACTTACTGCCATATACCTCTATACTAGCTGCTAAGAACATACAGAAAGAGAAAAGAAAACCCCTGACCTTGAGAAATTCACAGTTCCATTATCTGGGAAAATATTATAAAGTCACAATTTTATTAACTTTTAATTTAAATTTATTTATTTTAATTGGAGGCTAATTACTTTACGATATTGTATTGGTTCTGCCACACATCAACATGAATCCGCCACAGGCATATACGTGTTCCCCATCCTGAACCCCCCCCCCCCCCTCCCTCCCCATACCATCCCTCCGGGTCATCCCAGTGCACCAGCCCCAAGCATCCTGTATCGAATCTGGACTGGCGATTTGTTTCTATTATGATATTATACATGTTTCAGTGCCATTCTCCCAAATTGTCCCACCCTCTCCCTCTCCCATAGAGTCCAAAAGACTGTTCTATACATCTGTGTCTCTTTTGCTGTCTCGCATACAGGGTTATCGTTGCCATATTCCTAAATTCCATCATATATACGTGTCAGTATACTGTATTAGTGTTTTTCTTTCTGACTTACTTCACTCTGTATAATCGTCTCCAGTTTCATCCACCTCATTAGAACTGATTCAAATGGATTCTTTTTAATGGCTGAGTAATATTCCATTGTGTATATGTACCACATATACACAGCCTATTGCTTAACCATTCATCTGCTGATGGACATCTAGGTTGCTTCCATGTCCTGGCTATTATAAACAGTGCTGTGATGAACATTGGGGTACACGTGTCTCTTTCAATTCTGGTTTCCTCAGTGTGTATGCCCAGCAGTGGGATTGCTGGGTTATAAGGCAGTTCTATTTCCAGTTTTTTAAGGAATCTCCACACTTAAGTTTAATTTTTTATATGGTGATAATATTTTATTTAAAGAAGATTTGTGACATTATGGAGTTTCCATATACTCTTCACTCAACTTCCTCTAATGCTAAAATCTTACATAACTATGATATTAAAACCTAAATTGACACTGACTCAATACTGTTAACTATAGACTCATAGACTTGACCCAGTTCTTCCACCGACACCACTGCTCTGTTTGAGGGTCCCATCAGGCTCCCATACATTGCATTTAGATGGTGTGCCTTCTTGGTCAGACATGACTGAGCGACTGAACTGAACTGAGCTTCTTGGTTTTCTCAAATCTGTGACAGTTTCTCAGTCCCATCTTGTCTTCCATGACCTTCACATATCTGGAGAGTAGCGGTCAGGTATTTCATCAAATATCCCCTGCCCCAAACTCATCCTTTTAGTGCCTACTGAGAATCAGCCTATTTCAGAATGTTCCCTGGAGACAATGTGAAAAGTTTTAGAATCATACAGACTTAGACCCATAGGGCTTCCTCATTTTTATTTTATTTTAACAATTTTTGTTTACTTATTTTTGGCTGTGCTGGTCTCATTGCTGCATCGGCGTTCTCTAGTTGCATCAAGCTGGGGCCACTCTCTGAGGCAGTGTGCAGGCTTCTTATTGCAACGGCTTCTCTTGTTGCAGAGGACAGGCTCTAGGGCACATGGGTTCCAGTATTTGCACTTCCTGGCCTCTAGAGCGCAGGCTCAGTAATGGCACATAGGCTTAACTGCTCCGTAGCACGTGGGATCTTCCTGCACGAGGGATTGAACCCGTGTCCTCTGCATCAGCAGACAGATTCTTTACCGTTGAGCCACCAGGGAAGCTCTCCTCATTTTTAAACTGTAGAAAATGAGCTCCAGAGCAGAAAATCAGGATTTGCTCAAAGTGAGACAGCTGACTGAGGTCAGATTAGAAGGAACCCAGGGCTCCTGACTTCTGAGGCAGTGTGGGGTTTAGCCTCCCCAGGGAAACTTAATTCCTGAGCAAGACCGACCTCAGGATGCATTTCTGTGATGCCCAGAGACAAGCTCCACATGCTTCATTTCATCCTCAGCACAGAGCCTATGCAGCAACCACTGTTGAATTATTAAATCATGTTCCAGAGAATCAAAGTGTTAGGAATGGCTAAACATGCTTCTCCCAGATATGAGCTAAAACTGCATGGAAAATAAAAACCCAGAAAGTGAGAGTGAGGTCAGGAAAAAAAAAAATTATAACAATGCCCGATTCTCTATAGCAACCTAAGCTGCTTGTGGCAGAGTCCTGGTGTGGCTGGTTGACAGGAGGACTAAAGAAGCTCCTCAGACTGTGGGTAATGTTCCCCATCCTGTGGCCAATAGGGTCATTACCCACAATCCTGCAGGAAAGAACCTGTCTGTCCCTTGACCTCAGAGCATTTCCTGCCTATCTTAATTCCTAAGGCTTGATGTCACAGAACTTGGCAGTCACAAATTCTCTTTGACTGGATCTCAGTTGTCTCCCTGATTTTACACCCCATTTGCTGAGATCCAGACAAGACCTAGAAAAGCACCTATGATTGTCAAATCTCAGGATTTTAATGTGTGGAGTTAATGACTGGGTCAAGTCAGCAATCCTTAGCCATCTCTTGATAGAGTCCTTGGAGAATTTGTAACTCTTTATCATAAAGCGCTCTGAAAAGCAAGCTCATGCTTCATCATTAATGATCAGAAATTTGCACTTGACTTTCAGTGTTTTATGTAGTCCTCTTGAATGCAGAAGGGCTTTGTCCTGATGTCCTCTGTTGGCATCATCCTAACGTGTGCTGGATTCAGAGTGGACTTGCCTGATGCTTTGGAGCAAATACAGAGAAAGCAGGGAAATGACCTGACAGTTGAGCCCTAGGTTCTAGTTCCAAGTGTCCTATGATTCTGTGTTTTGAAGACAGAACTTTCACGTCTGTATGTCAAAGATGCTCCCTTGCTGTGTTACAGAGTTAACTTGATTGGTGTTATTGAAGTTGGATAATAAGAAGACATTTTAGAGGCAGCCATGGTACAGATAGGGTTATTGAAGTGAGCTAGTCAACATTTTTGTTGCAAAACATTGAAAGAAAAGGTTGGAATAACAATTCAAGTGACATATAGTGCGGTATAAAAAGTGAAGATTTTGCCATCAGTCAAACAAATCTGGTTTCATATGCCAGCTCTGCCACTTACTAGCTGTATCCTGGGGTGACGTTATCAAGCTTTCTGAGTCTTAGTTTCTTCCTCTTTAAAGGTGTAATTCCCTCGGAAGTTATTGATGAGGATTAAATAATTTATAGTTATGTAGGAAAACGCTTTACACAGTGCCTGGTGTGTTTTAAGGATGCTATTCATGATAAAGGCTCTTCCACTTGTAATGCTCTGCGGCCCTGAGACCCGAATCTGGAGGTTCTGCTGGCACATTGCCAACATTGTCATCCCTTTCTACAAGGTTAAGAGAGCTTCTAAACCTGAGATGTTAGATGCTGGCAGGACAGGGCGTCAACCCAATCTGGGAAGTAGGAAAGGGTCCATGAAGGTGGCTCCTAGCAGGCCATCTTAGCTTGAGAGTTTTCAAGAAGTTGGCAGAACTTTCCTTCAGTTCCCATACTGGGTGGGAGAGAGAGTTTTTCTGTTCTTGGGCCCCTTCTTCTTTTCTTACCTCAACTGTTCAAGGCTATTCTGGGCCTGTGTATTTTGGGAGCTGTAATGAGGTGCTTCTCATCATACCTTGCCATTTTCAGGCAGCTTTTACTAGCCGCCTGGACATGGGGACAACCTAGCAATTTAAGAGCTATAGTGGACGAGGCTGGAAATAGAGCGGCCCAAGCGACGGCTTGGTGAGAGGGGAGTGGGGGGTTTGTGTTCTCACCTTCGTAAAAGAAGAAAGCTAAAATGGCTTACAGTCAGAGACAGGAATATTCACAGAGTGCTAGGAACCAGACATTCTCGTGCCTAGAAAATAAAAAAGAATGGGTTATCTCTTTAGTAGCCAAAGACTCAACTTCAGTGGATGCGTAGCAGAACAAGGAGATGGGTTTTCTTCATTTGCCAAAGCACTGGGGCCATCCAAGTTGCCTGATTATGATCCATTTTGAGCTCAAGTTCTACTGACATGGGAATAAGTTTGAAGAAAGTAAAGCTGTCAGTCACCTCAGCCTCTGAGGCAAAATGCTATCCATATAAATGCCTTCAAATTCTAACCGACCGATTGTCCTTTCTTTTCCCAACAGCACACAA
Source organism: Nanger dama (assembly GCA_917880005.1). NCBI lineage: Eukaryota > Metazoa > Chordata > Mammalia > Artiodactyla > Bovidae > Nanger > Nanger dama. The sequence goes on from CAKJTW010000018.1 coordinate 27,082,665, forward strand.
CACTCTAGAATTTCAAAGCCTCTCTTCCTGGACATGATTTTCCAAAGCTGGAACACTTTCCTTTTTTAGTTCTAAAGCTATGAAAGAATTCCATGGTGCAATTCTTCCTGAACCTACAGCCTTGAGCCCTGAAAGAATGTATTCTCTGACACCATAATGCAGAATCTTTGCAAAAATATAACTACAGATTGATGTCTAATTCAAAGGACCCTGCATTTCATCTTCTCTTATGGCTGGTGGGGTAAGGAGGGAGAAAAGTGCTGCACATATTAACATTTAACTCAAGCTTTCAAACACAGAATGCTGTCCTGGCTTCCAACTCAGGATAAAGGAAATGCTTGTCTCCAGGAGCTGACACTCCCCTGGTCATATTTCAGATACAATTAGCCTCCATTGATGGTGGTGGCTGATCTATCAAATGAGCAGCTAATCTTATCTGTGGTTCACAAATGGCTCAGATGGTAGCTTGTGACTTTGATTACTGGAAGACTGGACCCCATCAGACAGCTTTGCTCCAAACAGTGGTCCTTTCAGCCTCCTGCCCCTGGAGATCAAAGCACTCTCCCCTCTCCATATCTGCAGGGAAGCTCATTAGAGGGAGGCTGTCAGGGTTATAATCATGCAACAGTTTTACTTCTGGGTTATAACGCTTTCCCCTTCTTATCAGCTTGTGAGGTCCAAAGTGAGAAGGATAAAGGAGGTACCGATGACATCTGATACATTTAATAGGCTCACTGGTGACTGCCCGGGCCTCAGCTCTGCCACTGCTGCCTCACTGACTGGAGGACTCTCTTCCCCCTAGACCTACGGGGATTTTGCTTTATTACTGGTGTGGGGAGAGCAGTTAAGGGGGAGAGTTCCATAGTTCCCTAACAGTCGCTTTACTGTAAGAAATGTAGAAGCACAGTATCAAATAAAATAGGAGTTGCTAAGTCCAAGGATCTGCCTTTAAATTTCATCTCTTTCACTCAATAACTGTGAACTTGGACGTTTTGCTGTGATTGTCTGTTTCCCCTGTAAAATATGTAAATTAATACTTTCCTCATTGGACTTAAATGCAGACCTCAAAGTCCCCCATCCCAAAAGCCTTCTCTCATAACTTGAATCCTTCCCTCCCACTCTCTTCCCCTTCTCCCGCCTGAGTTAAAGCTCTTGGCTTCTGAGCCACTGCTCCCTCTGTCTTCCCATAGCCCCTGGCATCACCACTCATACTGCACTTATCAAGCTTGGTTTTCTGTTGACTTGCCTTTTTCTTCTCAGTAGACTGTGAAATCCTCAAGGAATAGGGTGCTGAGGCTCTGTGTACCAGGATGCCTCCACTAGGCACACGGTTGATGCTAAAAGAGTGTCTGTTGTCTACAATAGTGTATACTAAAATGATATGCAGAGTACACTGGGAAGAAGGTTGATCTTAATACAGGTCACGGGACTTTTTAGAGCTTCATGAGAACCCAGGTAGATGACCTATTAGACCTAGACCTAGACCTACGTTCTAGGGTGTGGTCAAGAATCGACACTTCCAACAGGTTCCCACTTTGAGAACCACTGATCCAAGGCTGAAGTAATCCAGTCTTCCTACTTTTAGATGAGAAAATGGAGGTGCAAATCTGTGAAATAATGTGCTGGATGAAGCACAGGTTGGAATCAAGATTGCTGGGAGAAATATGAATAACCTTACATATACAGATGACACCAGCTTAAAAAAGCAAAGAGGAACTAAAAAGCAGCAGAAAGAGAAGAGGAACTAAAGAGTCTCTTAGCTGAAGGTGAAAGGAGAGTGAAAATCCTGGCTTAAAACTCAACATTCAAAAACTAAGATCATGGCATCTGGTCCCATCACTTCATGACAAATAGATGGGGAAACAAAGGAAACAGTAAGAGACTTTATTTTCTTGAGCCCAAAAATCACTACAGATGGTGATTGTAGCTATGAAATTAAAAATACAGTTGCTCGTTGGAAGAAATGCCATGACAAACCTAGATAATGTATTAAAAAGCATTACTTTGCTGACAAAGGTCTGTATAGTCAGTGCTATTTGTTTTTCTGGGAGAAGGAAATGGCAACCCACTCCAGTATTCTTGCCTAGAGAACCCTGTGGACAGAGGAGCCTGGTGGGCTGCTATCTATAGGGTGGCAGAAAGTCAGGCTGACAAGCGACTTAACATGCATGCATGCCTTGGAGGAGGAAATGGCAACCCACTCCATTATTCTTGCCTGGAGAATCCCAGGGATGGAGGAGCCTGGTGGGCTGCCATCTATGGGGCTGCACAGAGTCGAACATGACTGAAGCAACTTAGCAGCAGCAGCAGCAGAGGCAATCTGCTGCAGAGGTGCGAAAGTGACTTGTACAAGGTCATATAACCAGTCTGAGGCACTCAGAAGTGTTCTTATTTCTAAATAGTTTATCAAAATAAACTCTTATCTCATATAGGGATTCGTGTGTGTGTGTGTGTGTGTATGAGTAAATTTATAGGAAATAGGTCTTTTGTTTGTTTTTAGTTTATGTGTAATTGCTTAAGACTTGGGTCTTTTAATTGTAAATCTCATGGTCATTTTAAAACAAAGTTGTTCACAACATGCTGTGCTTATGTTAGGAGGCACTATAGTCATCCAACCTAAATACTGGCCAAATTATTATCTTATGTGTCTCTTATATTCCTTATAGTCATTGATGCTTTCAGAAATGTCTAAGGAGAAATCCACTGGTGAACCCAGATTACAGAAGAATCAGAGAAGGAATCTGAGTAGCATAGGGAAGACTTGGTCTCCCTGTCACTTATCCCAGCATCACCGAGGTCAGGTCTTTAACCCATCATGCTGGTGGGAATGTTGAGCTCCTACAGCTGTCATAACCCTGAAGAATGAGAAGCAATAACCATTGCCTATGGAGGTCGGAGGTTTGAAGCTGGGGAGGCCTAGCTTTGCTGTCACTTCCTCATATCCCTAAGAGAACAAAATTGCTTATGGGATTTAACCTCTAGGAGCCTCATTCTGCTACTCTGTAAAGTAGGAAACACTTCCCTGGTGGCTCAGTGGTAAAGAATCTGCCTGCCTAGAAGGAGACACAGGTTCAATCCCTGGTTCAGGAAAATCCCCTGGAGAAAGAAATGGCAATCTGCTCCAGTATTCTTCCCTTGGAGAATCTCATGGACAGGGAAGCCTGGCAGGCTATAGTCCATGAGGTCGCAGAGTGTCGTACACACACACACAGGAGGAAATGTGCCTGCTTCAGGGTTATTGTAAGACCCAAGACAAGCAAGGTTTAGCCATCTTATACCATGTCTGAAACATACCTAGCATGTTTAATGAGGTCTTACCTTCTCTTTCTCTCTTCCTCTCCTCCCCATTCCTCTCCCACTATCGCCTAAAAACTAATACTGGCAGAACATGAGTGAAAAATGTAACCCAGCTGGAAAAATAAGCAAAATATAATGTCTTTTTTTTGAACTTATGTCTTTCTGATTTACTTACTGTTCTTTCCTCATCATTAGTTTAGCTATTTTTTTTTAATAGAAATCCATTTACAACTTTTAAGAAAGAAATTATTTGTAGTTAAAATGATGACCTTCCCATTAAATATAATTTGGGAGGCATTAGTACTAATTGTAACTATAATGGAATTTATGTCTGACACATTATACTTCAAGTGATGAAAGAAAGCCAGACATTCTTCAGAAATCAGTGACAAGTTTATCAGAATATTAATCTCCTTTAGTTACTCTTTAAGAGAATAAATAACTAATCAGTCACTGACTGCTAATATAACATTTTGCTAAGATGGATGATAATTTAAGCTTCAACCGACTATATTTATTTAGCTGACAGGAATCAAGACTCAATTTTGTTTGTTTTAAATGACAATGCAGTAAAAGTCAGGCTAGCTATAACGCTTAGGAAATGAAAAATTTTGAGTAATTATTTTTTTAAGTTAAACTTTGTTAGAAAATCATTGACTATATGTAAAATGTTTTTGATTATCCAGTCTTAGTAAGTGGTTTCTAAGAAACAGTCTTAAGTCTGCGTCAGGTCTGTACTCAGAATGTGATTATTTTGACCGTGTGTGCATGCATGCTATGTTGCTATAGTCGTGTCTGACTCTTTGCGACACCATGGACTGTAGCCTGCCAGGCTCCTCTGTCCATGGGATTCTCCAGGCAAGAATACTGGAGTGGGTTGCTGTGCCCTCCTCCAGGGGATCTTCCCAACCCAGGGATCAAACCTGCATATCTTACATCTCCTGCATTGGTAGACAGGTTCTTTATCACTAGCGCCACCTGGGAAGCCCCTTTGACCATTGTATCTCATGGCATATAATTTTAGCTGCAGAAGTTCTGAGAAATTAGGGGAATGTTTGTTGGCCCAGACCAGAACTGACTGTTTGATTCTGAGTAAATTTCAGGTATTAATCACCTTTGTTGTGATCACTTTTTTTTCTCCTGTTGGGGAATAAGAAGACAAGGTCCCAGCGAGAGAGGAGAACCCTCACTTGAATTCTGATTAATTTGATTTTTATTCATTTTCTCCAACAGCAAGGGTAATCTCCATGGACTGTTATTACTTTACCATGATAATGCCAAAGCCTTAACTAGTGAAGTAGGACTAGCTCTTGTCTTGCTTGGGGAGCAGCAGGTCACAAAGAAGTTGTATGCAAGTATTAGTCACATCAAGAGAGGGGTGTCCTTCTCTTTCTATACGGAGGGACATTTAGCCAGTGTAACTCTCTAGGCCTCTCTACTGTTTATTCCTTGTCAGAGGAGGGAGTGTTCAGTTGGTGATCTGGGAAAAGCAACTGAAATCAGCATTACCTGTCTTATTAGAGACCAGTCTGCCTGCAGAGAGAGTACCATTTGGTTTGTGCTTGATTGTTTGGGGAGCAATCTTGGAGCAGAAGGTTCTGCCCCTACAGAGACTCCAAGAATTGTTGAGCACTGCCGACTGCTGGATAGTAAGTTTGTCTAAAATGGGGTAAAATATTCAAAAACCCATTAGTCAACAATCTAAAATTATCCTAAGTATCTCATGAATTAACTCAGGACGAAAGGGGGCACTTAGTTACTTTGTTGAGCCCTCTGTCAATCCCCAGCAGAGCCTGTGGGAATCCTAATTCTCCAGGACCTGATGCAAGTAGCCCTGTAGCCATGGGTGGACAATCAAACCATGTTAGGGCTCACTCAAGGTTTAATAGATGAAAGACTGAATAGAAGTCTGAAGTCTTGTGATTCTCCATCCCCTGATGTTCATTTGTCTAACAAAGCAAAAACAGTGATGGAAATGCCTCTGATATTCCATGTCCCCTGTTTTTACCCACACCCTTCTTTCTATCCACACCTCCAGCAGAGGCATGTGTCTTCCCAGACTTCCATTTCTTGTTGATTGGGGCTGCTTTCAGAGATGGAGTTAGTGTTTAATGTAATGTGAACAAGAGAAGAAGACAGGCTAGTCTGTCCTGAGACCAAAAGGAAGGTGCTCTAGATGGCCCTGTGGAAGCATTAGCCACACTTGTCATTTGGGTGTGTGCTCTTTGCTACTTTCGAGTACAGATGGGCCTTGGTGTTTCTTCTGAAAAATTGTCTTCTTAGCAGTGTAACTGGGCTGACAAGGGCAAGGGTCTAAAGGGCACTCTAAATCATGCTTTTGTCTGAGATAGAAGCAGCCCATGAAAATCCCAAGTGAGTGATGCTGGAAACATTTGAACAAAGGAGGAAGACACCTGCTCAGCGAGGTAGCTCTGGCTGCTAAACAATGCTAATTCATCTCCTCTCAGGGAAGCAGATTCCTCTCTGCATCTGACAGTGGTTTCCATGACTCCATGGTTCCACAGGGCAGACTTTCACCCAGAGAAAAGGAACTCGGAAACTGTTTCTTTGAGATGTGGTTTACTGAGGACTTCCCTGCCTGTGTTTTCATGGTGAGTGACAAGACTGGGGAAACCTGTTCATGACTCAGAAATCTGTCTGAGCATTCAGCTTGGAGATTAAGGAAATGGTTGTCCATTCAATCTTATTCATTTATTCATACATTCATTTATTCAACAGATATATTTGAAATGCTTGTTCCATATCACTCTATGTTAGCCAGGGGGTGAGTGGAGAATGCAGAGATAAATAAGATATAAGTCCCCAGGAACTCACAGGCTGGTGGAGAAAACAGATATGGATGCACAAAATCATAGTAAAGTGTGACTGGGAGCATAGAAGAGGCTCAGGAGGCTTTCTATCCTTGAGAATCACTGATGGCTTCTCGGAGGAGTTGGTGTCAAGGGTGAGACCTAAGGGACTATTACTAGGGAGCCAAATCCTTGTTCTACAATGGGGGCTGTGAAGAGTAGGAGAAGTGTCAACTGAGTCCTGCTTGTTAAGTATCTGGTTGGGCTTGTCTTACAGGTTTTTAGGAGGGTTATTTCTTTAGGGGCCATAATGCATATTGGCTTTCTTGGTGGCTCAGATGATAAAGAATCTGCCTGCAATGCGGGAGACCCGGGTTCGATTCCTGGGTCAGGAAGATCCTTTGGAGAAGGCAACGGCTACCCACTCCTGTATTCTTGCCTGGGAAATCCCATGTACAGAGGAGCCTGTCCATGAAGTTACAAAGCATCAGACACAACTGAGTGACCAATGCATGTATGAATCTTGGGGGCCTCCCAGGTGGCTCAGTGGTAAGGAATCCACCTGCCCATAGGAGACATAGGTTTGGTCCCTGAGTCTGGAAGATCCCCTGGAGGAGGAAGTGGTAACTGACTCCAGTATTCTTGCCTGGACAGAGGACCCTGGCGGGCTACAGTCCGTGGGGTCGCCAAGAGTCAGACACAACTGAGCAGGCATGCAGGAAACACGACAATGCATCTTGAGACAGCTGCATATTGGTGAAATTGCAGTTTATAATCAGACACCGTGCTTAGCCATTTTACATGTTACTTTGATTTCCTACAGCAACCTTGTGAGTTTAAGACCATTATTCAGGGTGGATAAATAAATGAATGTACCCAGGACTAGGATGTAAAACCTGGGTTTCTCAACTTCGCTCTCTGGGCTCTTTCCGTTATCCAAACTACCTTTCTGAGGATCAGAAGGTGAGCAGGAACAGAGAACCTGTGAGCAAGCAAACACTCCTGCTGAAACCTGGCTGGGCTCCATTGCCTCCACTCTCAGGCCAGAAGCCTTTGAAGGGGAGCAAAGCCACTTATCTTTAGAAATTTATTATCTGTAGATTCAATTGCCCCTTTCCCTGTAGCACTACTACCACCAATTTTAATTATTATTTTTTAATTTTAATTTAAAAAGCATTTTTTTTGCCACCCATGAAGTGTGTGAGATCTTAGTTCCCCAACCAGGGATCCAACCAGCACCCCTTGCATTGCAAGTGTGGAGTCTTAACCACTGGACCGCCAGGGACCTACCAGTTTTAGTTTTGATTTCAGCTTTTTTTTTCCCCACCCCAGTGGAGTGTATTGCCAAAAATCACCTCCCCTATGAAGCTTCACTCCTCTGCCTCTAACACGCCAGAGAGTCTGGCTGTCTCCCTCCTATGAAGCACTTTTCAAAATGTTTAAGGAAGCATAGCTCTCCTCTTCACTCACTTCTTTCCCCACGCTGTCCACACTTAGCATCTTTTACAAACAATGCCACAAACCACTGGGGACGCAGGAGGGGCGTACAGCTGAGAAGTTCCTTTCCTGGTTGTTTCTTTGAGTTTCAAATGAAACTATGTTTAATAGGCCTCCTGGTTCTCAAAGATGGAGTGGGTATTGTTTGTGGCTCATTTTCTCCAAGCGGTTTTAACAAAGTATGCTTTCAGAGGTATCACATAACTGAAAGACAGAATTAAGCCAGAATGGCAGAACGCTGGCAGCAAGTCGCCCTCCCCTCGTGTTTTTCATTGAAAAACATATAGGATTACCTTATTGTTCCAGATATTAGCTTTCCGTACCCAGCGTATACATATTTAAACAGCATAACAAATGGGCTATATTACAAAGCACCTATATGTCACCAAGGCCCAGAAAGCCTGGACTGTGCCAAGGCCTGGAGACATCCTTCCAAGTTCCCTTCCCCACGCAGAGGCAGATTGTCTCCGTGCTTGGGGTGGGCCAGTCAGCCTGAATTTAATAGCAAACATTCTCTTTTTGTTCAGATCCTGTGTACAAAAAAAAACCACACAACTTTTATTTGAATGTGACATCTGCCTGCAAAGGAGCAAATCCCCAGCACCACCAGTGTATTGCCTCATGCCAAAAGCCAGAGAAGCTCTCTGTAGGGTTTTCTTCCAAATGCCAGGGCTCAGACGGCAGACGGTACCCTTGCTCATTCCGGAGAACGTTATCAACCTCATGGTTTGGGGTTAACGGTTGGGGTTGGGGTATTGTTAGTGTTTTCATCACTAGAAGAAATGTATGGTCTGACAATCACCATGCGCGCAGATCAAAGGCAGAGTGAGGCATTATCTGCCGCCGCCTGTGCTGCGACTCCAAGCACATTTCTGGTGGGCTGACCCTGAGGTGAGCTGAGGTGGGAAAGAGTTCTGCAGCGGGATGGCTCTCTAGGCGCGGGCTCACGTAAGGTCGCATTCTAAGAGCAAAATCTTGGTCTCTTCCTTTCAGTTAGTCCCACTCTGTCTAAAAGCTCTGAATACTTTGTAACTGGTTTTTGATTAACAGGGAGAGAAACATCAGTTTGTGCAGATTGTCCTGGGAGAAGTAAGATGCTCTGAATCATTATTGTAGTGTGCCACTGGTCTGCTTTTTTACTTGGGGAAAGATCCAAGCTGCAGTCACACTGACCCCTCAACCAGTCTCTTCGTGAAGCATAAAATGAAGTGAAAGTCACTCAGTCATGTCTGACTCTTCGACCCCATGGACTGCAGCCCTCCAGGCTCCTCTGTCCATGGAATTCTCCAGGCAAGTATACTGAAATGGGTTGCCATGCCCTCCTCAGGGGATCTTCCCAACCCAGGGATCAAACCAAAGTGTCCCGCATTGCATGTGGATTCTTTATCATCTGAGCCCTGAGCCCTGCTGGTAAAGAATCCGTCTGCAATGTGGGAGACTTGGGCTTGATCCCTGGGTTGGGAAGATCCCCTGGAGAAGGGAATGGATATGCACTCCAGTATTATGGCCTGGAGAATTCCATGGATTGTATAGTCCATAAGTTGGATAATAGCTGTGTAACACCTGGAGGTTACTAAATACTTCCAAAAATATTTTCACACTGAGCACGGCCCTTGCCAATGCTGGTTTACACAAGATGCCCCCTGTGGATGATTTTGTTCTGTCTTCCCTGCAGGATAAACTGAAACTTTGTCCCCAAGCCTCAGTTTGTATGTACTTCGTTTCTGCTTGTGAGCGTTTTTATTCCCTTAAAGGAATAACCTTTCCCTTCGTCTGTGCTATCACTGTTGCACATTTCTGGGGCGCTCTCGCCTCCAGGCATTCTTCACGTGTCGCTGCTTGGTGTGAGCACCTCAAGGGCCACCAGTCACTGCGTTCACCAGCTGCCCGTTACGACAGTCATAGCTGAATAGATGTTGGATGAATGAATGATTGAATGCAGGAGAAGACAGGTAGACGAAACGGATACAAAATTCTCTGCATCCTTGTGGGAAAAAAATCATTTCATTTGGGAAAAGGGGTATTTCTGCAGGAGGGGTGTCTCTGTTTTTGATGAAAACAGAGGCTAGGCTAACACACCTCCCTTGCCCACTTAGGTTAAATTGACCTCTTTTGTGCTCTCAGAATACCATGTGCATATTGTTCTTACTTTCCATAAACTATTGTGATTATCTATTTAGGTATATCTTTCTCCTTCTGGATTATATATCTGTTGAAGAGAGACCACCATGTTCTTAATTTTTGAATCTCTGGCCTCTAACACAGTACCTGGCATAAATTAGAACTCTGAAAATAGTAAATATTTGCCGGATGACTGCCTAAGGAAGAGAGCTAGCTTTCCTCTGATCAGAAGGAATTTCCAGCAGACCTACACAGTATTTTAAATGGCTTGCTATTTCAATGGGTGATCTCTTTTGGCTTCACCCAAATTGAGTCAGAGATTATGCTTGCAATTGCCTTACACAAAAGATTATAATTATATCCATGATTATGAGAATAATTGCTACAATATGCTTGGCACCTATATGTTATCAGGCTATTAGATACTTTACATGTATCATCTCATTATCACAGCAAACATATTAGGTTGTTATTATATACTTTGGGCTTTTTGGAAATGTACCTGGACAACTGGCCTTGACCAAAGACTTTCTTGAGAATATATTAAAAATCGTTTTAGTTACAATTTTTCAAGGGTGTTGAAAAACCCCTTAGTGGTTAACATTGCATCTACCATTTACCGGCATGTGAACGTTCAAGGGCAGGACAGCTTTAAAAAATATATAATCCTCACTTCATCCTTAACGTTAATGTGATTTATATCCCAACAACCTTACTCTACTTTTTGTCCATATACATGTGCAGATTGTACTATGACATTGCTTAGGACCATAGGACTAGTCACCTCACACACCCTCTTTCTCCCCATTTCCACTGAGGTTATGGAAGTTAGCAAGATGTAATGGAGGCATCTGTTCCCAGGGCACAGTGAACAATTGTGGGATTCACAGTTGATTTTACCCTATTGCACTAGTCCTTAGAAATCGTACAAATATTTTGCATATATATTTTAAAGGTGTAATTTTCTAGAGTGAGGCTTATATCACATTCTCAAATGAGTTGAGAATCACTGTGTCTAATTCTATGTGAACCTCCAGTTTGAGGTAGACTGCGAAGAGTAGGGCAGAGCTGTCAACTTCAGAGGTTGAAGTTGAACTCTGAATCATCAGGGCCCTCGGTAAAAATTGCCTAATCACAAACTCTCTTTAGGCACCTGGGATGGAGCTCTATGCCTCTCGAGAGTATATGCTTTTCTCTTTTAAAAGCTGTGGGAGTCTATAAGACCCAACCTTTACTCTTCGCTTGTCCTCCCTGTAGTGTGGCTCTGTTGTCAAAACTTCATATTATGATGTAACCCAGCACAACTTGTCCAAAACAATATTAGATTTATTCCATTTGTTAAAAGGAAGATATCACTAGTATGTGGCCCTTTGGCAAAATCTCAACTCCTAGTTCTAGGCATGGGTTCAATCACCTGTTGCTAAGATACTGCAAAAAATATTATCTGTTTTTAAATGTTTCTTTTAATTGAATAAACTGCAGCTTTAAAAAAAATCAGTGCAAAGGTTAAATAGGTCTTTGAAATTGTGGTGTTTTTTTTTTTTTTTTAAGCTGGCAGAGACATTTCTGAACATTTTAAATGGAACAGCTGCCGTCTCAGTGGATTTCCTTGATGCTGTTTTTAAATTACATATAAAGGAGCACTCACAGCACAACTGGATTATGGAAATAGCAGAGAAAGAGGCTTAGTTGGATGAGTACGTACTGAAAATGCTGGCCACGGTCATTGATCCTGTGTCATACGTGTGAGGGAAAATGCAGATGGGGTCTACAGTCCTGATTAGCAAACTTAATTAGCCAGGTTCAGAGATTTCTGGTTTTCAGAACGATACTACAGAGCATATATCCCAAGAAGGATCTGGTGAAACATGATGTAATCCAAGATCATTAATATTTGTCTGACAAAACGTTTTAGTACTTACACAAAGTTCTCACATCAGTTCACATCCAGCTCTGTGGTCAAGTGACTGCTCAAACTCATGAAAACACTTGGGTTTGAAGAGCATCTTTGATTTTTTTTTTTTTTTTGCATTACAAATAAGCGATTGTGAACCATTAAAATTGAGAGAAACTCAAGATACACACGATTCAGAATAAATCTAGGATGAACTTAGACCCTAAAATGGCCTAGCTTGTAAGCGTGGAAGACAGGAGACCAAGTAGGTGGAAAAGCCTGGAAGGAATGGGTTGAACACTCGCACAAAGTCCAGACTAGGAAAAGTCAGGAGAGGTCAGCAGGGAGGGCCAGTGGTCCAGGACTGTGGGAAGAAAACACATAAAAAATTAGAAATGTTGACACTATCCTAGATGTCTGCTAAATCCAAGCACTTCTCTTTTCCACACTATAGCTGCACTAGACCAGGTTCTCTATAGATGCCTACAACAGTCTCTGGGCTGGTCTTCTTGTTTTATTCCAGTCTCTTTACCTAATCGGCCCCTTTCATCTGCCTCCACTGTGACTGTTCTATGATGTAGATCTTATCTTTCAACTTTCCCTATGAAACCTCTCAGAGGTTTTCCATGACCAACAGTGTAATTCCCTAATAATGTCTTCATTTTGTCTCTAAGCGCTTTTTTCCTCATCTTAAGCAACACAGTCATCTCTGGATCACGTTTACCATTGTTTCTACCTTTAGAAGAGACATTACTTATTTCTTAACTTGGGCAATGCCCACCTGTTCTGCAAGATTTGACATTCATTAACTTCAACCCTGAATACTCATTGGAAGGACTGATGTTGAAGCTGAAGGTCCAATTCTTTGGCCACCTGATGCGAACAGCTGACTCATTGGAAAAGACCCTGATGCTGGGAAAGATTGAAGGCAAAAGGAGAAAAAGGTGACAGAGAATGAGATGGTGGGATAGTATAACCAACTCAATGAACATGAGTTTGGGAAAACTCCAGGAGAGAGTGAAGGGCAGGGAAGCCTGCTGTGCTGAAGCCCATGGGGTCTCATGGCAACTGAACAACAATAACAACTTATGTGCCAGGCACCAGGCTGACCTAAGTGCCTCCGCAGGTACCTCATACCTATGTCAGTAACACTTTTCTTAAAAATGTTTTATTTGTTTACTTCCCTTTTTCATGTGGCTATGAGCTTTTAGAGTGAAAACTCCATTTCTCTTCTACTGTATTACTTCTCATTGTTTAGCATAGTGTTTGGGATATGGTGTATGCTCAGTAAAAGATACTGAATTGTTAGGTGGAATGTTGAGGCAGGTGAAATGGAATCCAGTCATCCAAGGAATGTGAAGAAGCAGCCCTTGACTTATGAACAAAAAAACTTCCAAGTGACACAAGTAAGGATAAGTAAGTGTAGTGTCCTGGAGGTTTTAGAAGTGCTATGAGATAGCAAAGGTAGATCCTTTAAGTTACTCTGTCACCAATAACATGAGCTTTCATTTCTTCTGCCCTTAAGGATATGACAAGAGGCAGAAAAGTTACTTTAACCACATAGCAGAGGTTTTCTTCTGATTAAGGTGGGTACATAGTGCAGTCACTTTAGGAGAGTCCTTTTGACAATAGACTCTGTGCATATGACCCTTGGGGCTTTCCAGGTAGCTAAGTGGGAAAGAATCCACCTGCTAATACAGGAGACACAATAGATACCGGTTCAATCCCTGGGTCGGGAAGATCCCCTAGAGTAAAAAATGGCAACCCACTCCAGTGTTTTTGCCTGAAAAATTCCATGGACAGAGGAGCCTGGTGGGCTACAGTCCATTGGGGTTGCAAAGACTTGGACACGGCTGAGCACGCACACGCGATAAATGATCCTCTACATATAAAGTGTGGAGTAACTAGGGAACTATGTGGTAAATCAGCTTGTCACGGTGCCTAAAATACAATCAAAATTTTTTTAATAGTTTCTTGCTGTACTTCCCCCTCTGTGGAGTAAGCTGGACTGTCTCACACAGGAGTCACACTGTCATGATGACCTTGGGATTTTAAGCAGAATCCACAGAAGTCAACTCTGATGGAGTGGATTAAGCACCAGTCCAGGAAACAGAAGTCCATCCAAATCCTAGATCTGTGATTTATTGTGCCCCTAGGATATTAATTACCATCTGTGCCTTTGGTTGTTCTCTAAAAGGAGATAATGCTGATCTGAAAGAGCTCTCTTAAATTTCAAATGAGAAATATGAGTGAAAGCATCTGTCAAGTAACATGTGCTCAAATATGTGTGGATGCTTTAGAACTTTTGTTACCAGGATGGTTGATGTAATAGATTTTTTAAATCATCCTATTAATATTATAGATGATGTGTAATGTTATGGTAGAGAAATACATTACTTACTTTTTCTTTCCACTTTGATTGGGATATAAATGGGCTTCTCAGGTGACTCAGTGGTAACAAATCCACCTGTCAATGCAGACAACTTGGGTTTGATCCCTGGGTCAGGAAGATCCCCTAGAGAAGGAAATGGCAAACCACTCCAGTATTCTTGCCTAGGCAATCCCATGGACAGAGGAGCCTGGTGGGCTGTGTAGTTCATAGGGTTGCAAAAGACTATGAAAGATCCAGCAACTAAACAACAGCAACAAATTGCCAAATAGAACTGTATAAATACAAGGTATGTTTGTAATGTTTCATTTATATCTATCATAAATGATTACCACAATAGAGTTAAAAGAAAAATAAAACATTTTTTCCCTTGTGAACAAATTCTTATGATTTTGCACTCTTAACTCAGGATAATATGCAACAATGTTAATTATATTTATTATGTTGTACATTACATCTCTGGTTACTTGCTCGTTGGCAGGAAAGCTATGATAAACCTAGACAGCATATTAAAAAGCAGAGACATTACTTTGCCAACTAAGGTCCATCTAGTCAAAGCTATCATTTTTCCAGTGGTCATGTATCGATGTGAGAGTTGGACCATAAAGAAAGCTGAGTGCCAAAGAATTGATGCTTTTGAACAGTGGTATTGGAGAAGACTCTTGAGAGTCCTTTGGACGCCAAGGAGATTAAATCAGTCAATCCTAAAGGAAATCAGTCCTGAATATTTATCAGAAGGACTGATGCTAAAGCTGAAGCTCCAATACTTTGTCTACCTGACACGAAGAACTGATTCATTGGAAAAGACCCTGATGCTGATGGAAGGCGGGGAAGAGAACAGGGCGACAGAGGATGAGATGGTTGGATGTCATTACTGACTTGATGGACATGAGTTTGAGCAAGCTTTGGGAGTTGGTGATGTACAGGGAAGCCTGGCATGCTGCAGTCTATGGGGTCACAAAGATTCGGACACGATGGAGCAACTCAACTGATCTGAACTGATTTATAACTGGAAGTTTGTACCTTTCTACTAACTTCATCAAATTCCATCTCCTCTCAGCCTCCTGCTTCTGGTAACCATAAATCTGATCTTTTCTTTATTATTATTTTTTTTTTGGTTTCTGAACTATAATTGACCTTCAACACTATGGTGTTTCTAGTGTACAACATAGTGACATATTTCTAAACATTGCAAAATGATCACCATAGGTTTAGCTGCCATCTGTCACCATACAAAGATATCACATTATTACAGACTACATTCCCCATGATTTGACTCACTTATTTTGTAAAAAAAAAAGTTTGTTGTTTTGTTTTTTGTACCCCTTAATCTCCCTCACCTATTTCTCTCCTTCCTACAGTCTCTTCCTTCTGGCAACCACCTGCTTATTCTCTGTGTCTATTATTTTGTCTGTTTTGCTTTTTCTTTTGCTTTGTTTTTACAGATTCCATATGTAAGTGGAATCATGCTGTATTTGTCTTTGACTTTTTTCAGTCTAGCATGATACTCTTAAATCCATGTTGTTTCAGATTGTTGCAAATGGCAAATCTTCATTCTTTTTATGGAGGAGTAATATTGCATTGCATTTATATACTATTTCTTCTTTACATATTAACCTATAGGTGGGCACTTTAGTTACTTCTGTATTTTGGCTATTGTCCATAATACTGCAATGAACATGGGAGCATATATATCTTTTCAAATTAGTGTTTTCATTTTTTTTGGATAAATACAGGAATGGAATTGCAAATTGGAAAAACACATTAACATGTGGAAGCTAAATAATATGCTCCTAAATAATCATACATGATTGGATAAATTGAGAACTATCTAGAGACAAATGAAAACAAAAACCTGATGATCCAAAATCTGTGGGAGTAAAACAAATTTAAAAGAGGAGTTTAGAACAATATAAGCCTACCACGAGAAATAGGAAAAATATCAAACAACCATCCTTATACTTAAAATAGCTAGAATAAGAACAAACAAAACTCAAAGTTAGCAGAAGGAAATAATAAAAATCAGAACAGAAACACATGAAATAGAGACTAAAAACAGTGGAAATAAATCGATAGACCTAATAGTTTGTCCCAGGGATGCAAGGATGATTCAATATCCACAAATCAATCAATGTGATATACCACATTAACAAGTTGAAGAATAAAAATAGTATGAGCATCTCAAAAAATGCCCCCAAAAGCTTTTAGCAAAATTAATTATCCATTTATGATAAAACGTCTCAATAAAGTTTGTATAGAGGGAGCAAACCTCAACATAATAATGCCATTTATAACAATCCCACAGCTAGCATCATGTTCAGTGGTGAAAAGCTGAAAGCATTTCTTCTTAGATAAAGAACAAGTAAAGAATCCCTGCTCTCAAAACTTTTATTGAATGTAGTTTTGAAGTTCTAAACACAGCAATCAGACAAGAAAAAAGAAATCCAGTTTGGAAAGGAAGAAATGAAACTGTCACTATTTTCAGGTGATATGATACTAAATATAGAGAATCATAAAGACATCACAAGAAACTATTAGAGCTCATAAATGATTTCACTAAAGTGTAGAATGTAAAATTAGAATACAGAAATCTGATTTCTATAAACAAAAAAACACTCTTCAAAACAGAAGTTAAGAAAACAATTCCACTTAAAATTGTATATAAAAGAATAAAATTCCCAGGGATATATTTAACTAGGGGGTAAAATGTCTATACTGAGAAAACTATAATACACTGTTGAAATAAAGAGGACACAAGAAATGCTCCCGGATCTGAATAATTGGTTTTGTTAATGCGACCATACTTCCCAAGACAATCTACACATTCATTGTAATTTCTATCAAACACCAACAGAATTTTTCATAGAACTAGAAACAAATAATCCTAAAACTTGTCTAGAAGCACAAAAGGCACCCTAATAGCCAAAACAGTCTTGATGTACCATGCTACCATGCTCCTTGACTTCAAACTGTGCTAGAAAGCTACAGTAATCAAAACAATAGAACACTGGCACAAAAATATAACAGAAGAGAGAGCCTAGAATTAAACTCATATTTATTTGAGTAATTAATCTATAACAAAAGGGGCAAGAATATACAAGGACAAAAGGGACAAGAATATACAAGGAGGAAACAGCAGCCTGTTCAAAAAATGGTGCTGGGGAAACTGGATAGCTACATGCAAAAACATCAAAATGGACTACTTCTCATAACATATGTAAAAATAAACTCCAAACGGATTAAGGGCTTAAACGTAAACCTGAAACCATAAAACTCGTAAAAGAAAACATAGGTGGCATGCTCTTTGACATTTGTCTTAGCACTATTTTTTTAATATTTCCTTAGGCAAAGGGAACAAAAGCAAAAAATAAGGAAATGGAATGATATCAAACTAAAAGTCTTTTTAACAACAAAGGAAGCTATCAATGAAACAAAATAGCAGCCTACTTAATAGGAAAATATATTCTCAAATGATGTATCTAGTTATGGGGTTGATATACAAATATACAAAGAAGTTATACAACTCAACATCAAAAGAACAAACAACCCAATTTAAAAATAGGCAGAGGCTCCCTGTATAAAACAATTGACCTTCAATTAAAGAAATAATTTAAAAATTTTAAAAATGAGAAGACTTGAATAGACATTCTTCCAAAGAAGAGATGCAGATTGTCTACAGATGTATGAAAACATGCTCAATGTCATTAATCATCAGGGAAATTCAAGTTAAAACCACAATGAGATATCACCTCAAACTGTCAGAATGGGTATTATCAAAAGACAACAAGTAAAAAGTGCTGATGAGGATATGGAGAAAAGAGAATGTTTGTGCACTATTTGTGGGAATGCAAATTTCTGCCTTGGAATACAGCATGAAGCAGGGCAAAGGCTAATAGAGTTTTGCCAAGAGAATGCACTGGTCATAGCAAACACCCTCTCCCAACAACACAAGAGAAGACTCTACACATGGACATCACCAGATGGTCAACATCAAAATCAGATTGATTATATTCTTTCCTGTCAAAGATGGAGAAGCTCTATACAGTCAACAAAAACAAGACCAGGAGCTGACTGTGGCTCAGATCATGACCTCCTTATTACCAAATTCAGACTGAAATTGAAGAAAGTAGGGAAAACCGCTAGACCATTCAGATATGACCTAAATCAAATCCCTTATGATTATACAGTGGAAGTGAGAAATAGATTTAAGGGCCTAGATCTGATACATAGAGTGCCTGATGAACTATGGAATGAGATTTGTGACATTGTATAGGAGGCAGGGATCAAGACCATTCCCATGGAAAAGAAATGCAAAAAGCAAAATGGCTGTCTGGGGAGGCCTTACAAATAGCTGTGAAAAGAAGAGAGGTGAAAAGCAAAGGAGAAAAGGAAAGATATAAGCATCTGAATGCAGAGTTCCAAAGAATAGCAAGAAGAGATAAGAAAGCCTTCTTCAGCGATCAATGCAAAGAAATAGAAGAAAAGAACAGAATGGGAAAGATGAGAAACCTCTTCAAGAAAATTAAAGATACCAAGGGAATATTTCATGCAAAGATGGGCTTGATAAAGGACAGAAATGGTCTGGACCTAACAGAAGCAGAAGATACTAAGAAGAGGTGGCAAGAATACACAGAAGAACTGTACAAAAAGATCTTCATGACCCAGATAATCACGATGGTGTGATCACTAATCTAGAGCCAGACATCCTGGAATGTGAAGTCCAGTGGGCCTTAGAAAGCATCATTACAAACAAAGCTAGTGGAGGTGATGGAATTCCAGTTGAGCTATTTCAAGTCCTGAAAGATGATGCTGTGAAAGTGTTGCACTCAATATGCCAGCAAATTTGGAAAACTCAGCAGTGGCCACAGGACTGGAAAATGTCAGTTTTCATCCCAGTCTCAAAGAAAGGCAATGCCAAAGAATGCTCAAACTACTGCACAATTGCACTCATCTCACATGCTAGTAAAGTAATGCTCAAAATTCTGCAAGCCAGGCTTCAGCAATATGTGAACCATGAATTTCCTGATGTTCAAGCTGGTTTTCGAAAAGGCAGAGGAACCAGAGATCAAATTGCCGACATCTGCTGGATCATGGAAAAAGCAAGCGAGTTCCAGAAAAAAACATCTATTTCTGCTTTATTGACTATGCCAACACCTTTGACTGTGTAGATCACAATACACCGTGGAAAATTCTGAAAGAGATGGGAATACCAGACCACCTGACCTGCCTCTTGAGAAACCTGTATGCAGGTCAGGAAGCAACAGTTAGAACTGGACACGGAACAACAGACTGGTTCCAAATAGGAAAAGGAGTCCATCAAGGCTGTATATTGTCACTCTGCTTTTTAATTTCTATGCAGAGTACATCATGAGAAATGCTGGATTCGAAGAAACACAAGCTGGAATCAAGATTGTGGGGAGAAATATCAATAACCTCAGATAGGCAGATGCCACCACCCTTATGGCAGAAAGTGAAGAGGAACTAAAAAGCCTCTTGATGAAAGTGAAAGTGGAGAGTGAAAAAGTTGGTCTAAAGCTCAACATTCAGAAAACAGACACCATGGCATCCGGTCCCATCACTTCATGGGAAATAGATAGGGAAACAGTCGAAACAGTGTCAGACTTTATTTTTCTGTTCTCCAAAATCACTGCAGATGGTGACTTCAGCCATGAAATTAAAAGACGCTTACTCCTTGGAAGAAAAGTTATGACCAACCTAGATAGTATATTCAAAAGCAGAGACATTACTTTGCCGACTAAGATCTGTCTAGTCAAGGCTATGGTTTTTCCTCTGGTCATGTATGGATGTGAGAGTTGGACTGTGAAGAAGGCTGAGCACCAAAGAATTGATGCTTTTGAACTGTGGTTTTGGAGAAGACTCTTGAGAGTCCCTTGGACTGCAAGGAGGTCCAGTCAGTCCATTCTAAAGGAGATCAGCCCTGGGTGCTCTTTGGAAGGAATGATGCTAAAGCTGAAACTCCAGTACTTTGGCCACCTCATGCGAAGAGTTGACTCACTGGAAAAGACTCTGATGCTGGGAGGGGTTAGGGACAGGAAGAGAAGGGGATGACAGAGGATGAGATGCCTGGATGGCATCACGGACTCAATGGACATGAGTCTGAGTGAACTCCGGGAGTTGGTGATGGACAGAGAAGCCTGGCGTGCTGCGATTCATGGGGTCACAAAGAGTCGGACACGACTGATCGACTGAAATGAACTGAACTGAACTGAAATTGGTACAGACACTATGGAAAATAATATGTAGGCTTTTTGAAAAATTAAAAATAGAACTTCCGTGCACATATAATCCAGCAATGTTACTTCAATCATTTGCAAAATCATTAGCTCAAGAGTGACTTTAATTGCCCACATGGAGTATGATAAAGATTCTAAATACTTCAATATATTTATTAATAAAAAATCTCATGCTGTTTTTGGTTTTTATTTTATCTGTTCATACAAAGTTCAGTGTTATTTATACCCTCTAGGAACAACGTGAAGTCAACTCTATTCAAAGTAACTCTATCCAGCTATCAGATAAGACCATATGTAGCTATCAATATTAGCCCTACAAGGGTTCACAGAAAATATACAAACCAGGGACTTAACAGATAATAATCAAGTCAATAAGTACAACCCCAAGGTAACAATTTAACAAGGGGGTAGGGATGGGAAGGGAGGAATAATAGAGCTAACATTCCTATGACGCATGACAAGAAGATGAGAGATAATGTTTAAGATAGGTGAGCCAAGAGACAATTATATGTGTGTTGTTAAACATACGTGATAAATGCCTGAAGAAACAATTTTAATCTTTGAAAGTAAGAGTGTTCAGGAAGAGGGTGGGTTGTGGACTGAAGTAAGAAATGTAGATGACTGTGCCTGTATATACACAAATATGTATGTATAAGTAAATATGTATATAACCATACCCATATCTACAGTTACATATATAGATAAATAACATATACACACACCACACATGGACATATTGTATTCTTTTTACACTACAAGCTGTATGTGTGTGTGTGTGTGTATAAATATATTGAAAAAGATCATCAAGCAAGTTTCAAACATAATTGTAGTGCATGTACACATATATACTTACATTTCCAGTAGCAGAGACCACACTATACCCTTTAAGATCCAGGACTCTAAGTTTTTAAGTGTTTACTGAATTTAGAAGAATCTTTCATTGGAGAATAATTTAAATTACTCAGAAAGATAGCTTTATATCATTATTTTTATAATTTTGTTGTTAATACCTAAGCTCAGTGTCCTTGCTGACAGGTTATTGCTTAATACAATTAAATATCTGCTGTGCCCCAGACATATTATATATGATGTTTAATTTAATCCTCTACTCATCAGAGGTTAGTGGTGTTATCTCTGTTTTTTAGCTTTAATGAGATATAATCAATATACAAAAACTGCAGACATTTAATGTATAGTTCTATGACACCATCACCACAACAAAGGTACTAAATATGTCCATCACCTGGATAACTTTGTAGTGTAAGTCACTCAGTCGTATCTGACTCTTTGTGACTCCATGGACTCTAGCCCACCAGGCTCCTCTTTCCATGGAATTCTCCAGGCATGAATACTGGAGTGGGTTGCCATTCCCTTCTCCAGGGGCTCTTTCCAATCCAGGGGTCAAATCCGAGTCTCCTGCATTGCAGGCGGACTCTTTGCCATCTCATTGACCAGGGAAGC
This sequence comes from Nanger dama, assembly GCA_917880005.1. Taxonomy (NCBI): domain Eukaryota; kingdom Metazoa; phylum Chordata; class Mammalia; order Artiodactyla; family Bovidae; genus Nanger; species Nanger dama. The sequence goes on from CAKJTW010000018.1 coordinate 27,104,388, forward strand.
CACTAAAACTTTGTGTTCTTTTGTGGGTTTTGTTATTGTTGTTTTGGTAAGACACAGTATGAGATCTGTCTTTTTAACATGTTTTAATTCATACTGTCATATTATTAACCTTAGACACTATGTTCTATAGCAGATCTCTAGAACTTACTCATTCTGCATAGCAGAAACTTTATACACATTGAAAAACGATTTCCCTTTCTCTTTTCCCGATTGCTCAGCTGGTAAAGAATCTGCCTGCAGTGCAGGAGACCCCGAGTTGATTCCTGGGTCAGGAAGATACCCTGGAGAAGGGATAGGCCACCTACTCCGGTATTCTTGGGCTTCTCTGTAGCTCAAATGTCAAGAATCTGCCTGCAGTGAGGGAGGCCTGGATTCGATCCCTGGGTTGGGAAGATCTTCTGGAGAATAGAAAAGCTACGCCTTTCCAGAATTCTGGCCTGGAGAATTCCATGGACTGTATAGTCCATGGAGTTGCAAACAGTTGGACACGACTGAGCAACTTTCACTTCACTTCACTTCGTTCCCCTTTCTCTCTAGCTCCTGGAAAACACAATTCTATTCTCTGCTTCTGTAAGTGTGACGGTTTTATATATCCCGTATAAGTGGAATCACACAGTATTCTTCCTCTTGTGACTGAACCATCTCACTTATCATTATGTCTAGTTTCATCCATGTCACAAATGCAGGACTTTCTTTTTGGAGTTTTTATTTTCTTCTGTAATATGATGCACACGTTGTCTTTGTCTGTACATCTGTCAATGGCCATTTGTTTCCATATCTCAGCTATTGTCAGCAATGCTGCGATAAACATGGAAATACAGAAGCCTCTTGGAGGTCTTTTCATTTCTTTTGGATATAAATCCAGAAGTAGGATTGCTGGATCATATAGTAGTTCTATTTTTAATATGGCAATACTCTTTTTCATAGTGGATGCACCATTCAAAATCCCCACCGCCAATAGTGTATAACGTTTCCATTTTTTAACATCCACACTGATACTTTTTGTTTTATGATAGCAGTCATCCTAACAGGTGTGAGGTAATGTGTTCCGTGTTTTTAATTTTAATATCTCTGATTAGCACCATCAGGCAGCTTTTCATATGCCTTTGGCCATTTGTATGTTTCCTTGACTGGCTGTCTCTATGTTATTATTTGAAAGCCAGCATGGTGTAGTAGTGGATTGTGGTGTATAAAATTTTGAATTTGTCTTCTAAGTACTCTGAGGCAGATTTCTCAATTCTCTCATGTAAAAATGATAACCATACGTAATTTTATAGTAGCAGTAGAGACTTAAAGTGTATGAAACTTAGAGCACAGTATCTGGGTCATAGTGAACATAACATAAATGGTAGGTAAGACTGAGTTACGTATTAACAACAATAAAAATTACAATATATTGCTATCACAGCTCACCTCCATAATAAGAACAATTGTCCTTGGTCTTTGCTGTAGAAGTAAAGTTGAATATAGAAGCATTTTCCATAGTTTTCATTGTTCTTAACCTTTTAAAGTCATTTTCTCAATTCAGCCATTACCTTACTCAGAAATTTAAAGCTATTACTCCTACCTCTGTCTTCACTGACTAATCTCTTGATCTGAGGTCTTGACATGAAATGAAAAAGCTGCAGTGCTTCTTCCAGTATTCATTGCTGCAGACTAAACATGTCCAAGTTGTCTGATTTTTTTTAACCATATGAAATAAGCTGTATGTGCACAGTAGAGTTATTGAATTTTGAACCTTTGAGGGGGCTTTAAACTGAAGGCCATGCAGCTAGTCAGCCATTGAAGTCAGTCTAGAACCCACGTCCCCAGATTCCTACTGAGAACTAAACGATAACATGCATGTGATAGTAACAACCAGAAAATAAAAATATGAAAGAGTGCTTGGTAATCAAAAATATCTCCATCTAGTGGGCGCATGTGGGCTTTGATGTGGGGCTGATTTTGGTCTATCTTGTCAGGTTCTTTGAAGTTCACGTTTGTGCAAGATACTGATATATACCCAATGGGACTTCACAAGCATGTCTTGCCCAGATGGAGAATTTCTCCATGAAGTTATTTCCAATTTTTTCTCCTGATTCTAAACTATCAGGAGGGCTCATGAGGGTTGCAATGATACTCAACTCAAACTGCCATTTCTCAGAGATTGGCCAGTCCTACACCCTGATAGCCCATGAAACAAAGCTGTGTGACGAGGAAGAAATATGAAATGCCTGCTTTTTAGCACTTTTTTTTTCTTTTGCATTTCTAGCATCTTTTAATGGAGTCACCATTTTTTACTTTCAGTTTCTTTTGTGGGAGGTGTTGAGAGTGCCAAGGGTTCTCCTTGTCCACTGGTCCTGACCCTTTCTGAATACTGGAGTCCCAGAGCACTGGAATGTTGGGGGTGCTAGGTGGCTCGTAGCCTGATGTACAGGCAAGACTTCTCCCCTGGCCCTGAGTAGAAGTCAGACAAAATGAAAGTGACTCTCTTGGAGTTTGAGTAGGAACTCTTTAGTGATATGGGCTACTTGCTTTTCCTTTTTCTAAACTGAAATATGTATATCTTATTAAATCCATTACAAACAGTGGACCATCCTAGGCACTGTAGGGGGATCAGTTCAGTTCAGTTCAGTTGCTCAGTCATGTCTGACTCTTTGTGACCCCATGAATCACAGACACCAGGCCTCTCTGTCCATCACCAACTCCCGGAGTTTACCCAAACTCACGTCCATCGAGTCGGTGATGCCATCCAGCCATCTAATCCTCTATTGTCCCCTTCTCCTCCTGCCTCCAATCCCTCCCAGCATCAAGGTCTTTTACAATGAGTCAGCTCTTCACATGAGGTGGCCAAAGTACTGGAGTTAGTTTCAGCTTCAGCATCAGTCCTTCCAATGAATACCCAGGACTAATCTCCTTTAGGATGGACTGGTTGGATCTTCTTGCAGTACAAGGGACTCTCAAGTCTTCTCCAATACCACAGTTCAAAAGCATCAATTCTTCTGCACTCGGCTTTCTTAATAGTCCAAATCTCACATCCATACATGACCACCAGAAAAACCATAGCCTTGACTAGACGGACCTTTGTTGGCAAAGTAATGTCTCTGTTTTTGAATATGCTATCTAGGTTGGTCATAACTTTCCTTCCAAGGAGTAAGCGTCTTTTAATTTCATGGCTGCAATCACCATCTGCAGAGATTTTGGAGCCCCACAAAATAAAGTCTGACACTGTTTCCACTGTTTCCCCATCTATTTCCCATGAAGTGATAGGACCAGATGCTATGATCTTAGTTTTTTGAATGTTGAGCTTTAAGCCAACTTTTTCACTCTCCTCTTTCATCTTCGTCAAGAGGCTTTTTAGTTCCACTTCACTTTCTGCCATAAGGGTAGTGTCATCTGTATATCTGTGGTTATTGATATTTCTCCTGGCAATCTTGATTCCAGCTTGTGCTTCCTCCAGGTCAGCATTTTTCATGATGTACTCTGCATGTAAGTTAAATAAGCAGGGTGACAATATACAGCCTTGACATACTCCTCTTCCTATTTGGAACCAGTCTATTGTTCAATGTCCAGTTCTAACTGTTGCTTTGTGACTTGCATATAGGTTTCTCAAGAAAGCAGGTCAGGTGGTCTGGTATTCCCATTTCTTTCAGAGTTTTCCACAGTTTATAGTGATCCATACAGTCAAAGGCTTTGGCGTAGTCAATAAAGCAGAAATAGATGTTTTTCTGGAACTCTCTTGCTTTTTTGATGATTCAGAGGATGTTGGCAATTTGATCTCTGGTCCCTCTGCTTTTTCTAAAACCAGCTTGAACTTCTGGAATTTCATGGTTCACATATTGCTGAAGCCTGGCTTGCAGAAATTTGAGCATTACTTCACTAGCATGTGGGGGTATAAAGAAGCAATTTCTCCTTCAATTTCAGAAGGTAGTTGAAACATATGTATATAAACAGTGATATGAATGACAACTTAGATGGCAAATAATTGTTCAAAATGATGTTGCACAAGTTCCTCTTCTTAGTTTACCAGACAGAACAACTCAGATATTTTGTACGTTAAGAAGGCAAAGAGTTTATGAATAGCAGCAGTTTAAAACAAGGAGGGTTTTTTTTTTTTTTTCCCTAATAAATCAAGAAGCCTGTGATAAGCAACCATTCATCTATCAGTGTTTTGATAATGTTAAGACCAATTGCTCTGTGATTTTCCTGTACCACAAAGTGTTAGAGTCTCCTTGTCAAAAGAGATCAAGAAAGACTCCGCATGCTTTTGAGAAGGCACTCCTTCCCTGGGATGACATTAGAGTGACCATCAGCTGAGGATGGTGGGAGGGACCGTTTATGAGATGACTTCATTGGCCATATGCTGATGAATTTTTGATTTCAGCTGCATAGCCCAGTGTCTCATGTCTACATTATAGCTGTTCCACCTACAGACCTGTGTTCAAGGCTGGAAAAGGATGACAGGAAAAAGGACCTATGCCAACCACATCTTGAAACACAGACTCTGTCTTTGGACTCACTGACTGCACCTGGATTATATAGAAATTCTTCCAAAGAAGGCTTGGAAATTATGGAAAGGGAATATAATAACTGGCCTAAATGAATTACAACTCATCCCTTGGGTCTTGGCACCTTGCTGTTCTGAACAAATGTAGATATGTGTTGTCAGAGAATAAAGGTGGCCTGGATGTTCTGCAGCCATTGCCAATATGTCACACTCCTCTGTGTCCTTCTAGGTCATTTGCTTTAAGTAGTTGAGTAGATACCCCATAGATTTATAATCGATTGCTTAACTATTTTCTCTTCCAATTAAATCATAGCTTCTGTAGGGCAGGAACTATGTCTTATTTGCTCTTCTCTTATGCAATTTATCATAGGGCCTAAAATATAAATGCTGCCTGAGCATTCTATTGAATTAAGTGCCTTGAGCTTAAGTGCATTGCCTGTGATGAATTATAGAATTATAAGAATAGAGTACTAATAGAGTATTATAGTTTAGAGGTGTGAGTGACAATATTAACTTTTGGGTGGGAAAAAAAGAGATTTACAGTGTATCTCAAGGAATGGATAAGATCCAAGTCTGATTTAGTTTTATACAGCACCCATGGCACCTAGCACAGTGTATATCAATGTTCCTTGAACTGAACTGAATTTTAGTAGCGGGGGGAGCGGGGGGGGGGGAATCCAAGGAAGGAAACTTTGCAAATAAAAGGTTATAGGTAAAAATGCAAAGAGGCATCTCTCCTTTTTTTTTTTTTTTTGTTTGCTTTCCCTTCCCTCCTCACCTACAAGCCAAGGGTCCCAAGTGTTACCTGATGTTCATCTCTCAGGTACTCTTTTCATGGAATGTAGTGTTGATTTCTTGGGCTAAAAATAAGGTTATTTTCCACCTGCATCTACTCAGAGATCTGATACTCATCTAGTATTAGTTGGAGGCATACAGGTAACAGAGCTGGTACATATATAGCAGTTACTTTTGAACAAACTGAGCTGAACTATAGCCCTTTGCTGAGAATGTTTGCTATCCAGAGGTTGAATGGAGCTCTGGTTTTAAGGTCTTTGATAAGATTCTCCACTACCAGCAGTGATGCCAAGTCAGCCTCTGCTTTATCTCACTGAGGTAATGTCAGCTGGATCAAATTTATCGGGCATTCAGATGGAGCTGTAGACCACATACCAGACATATTGCTAGTAGTTACCTATTGATTGGGAAGCAAAAGCTAAAAATCTTACTGAGTTAGTTTGCTTTGTATGAACAGAGGTTCAAATCATCAAAGTTTTATGATTCTTCAGAAACAAAGCAGTAAGAACAGCAACAAAAGCAACAAAAAACAACCCGCTCCCCATAAAAGCCCATACACTGTCTTAGAAATGATCTACTTCTATAATGTTTCGGCAGTACTAACATTGCTGACACGTATCCATCACAGAGATGTATCTTTTGCTGGAGCAGAGATTGAGTGGATAGAAAAAGAAAGAATACTGGGACTTCCTTGGGTGTCCAGTGGTTAAGATTCTGCACTTCCACTCCAGGGGGCCACGGATTGCATCCTTGATCAGGAAACTAAGATCCTATGTGCTGCCTGGACAAAAGAATGAAAAATAAAAATTATAGAAAAACTCTGAGGTTAACACAGAAAAATATGGCTAACCCTCATCTCTAGTCAAGGGATCTTGGTTCTGTTCAAGCAAGGTTTCTTCATTGCACTTGTCAGTCAGAACTCAGAAGTTCTCAATGGGGCCCTCGTCAAATACTGTAACTTATCATTTGGAAATCTGTTTCTGTAAAATATTACTACTCCATTTGTTCAACATGGTTTTCTAAAAATATGCTCCATGTGCAAAGCACTGCATTTCATATAAAAATTTCTATGCTTTTAAAGCAAAGAGCTTTTAAAATAATTATTACATAAATGTGACCTGGTAAAATAAGTCTGTCACTTCCCATCATAACACATTCTACAATAGAGAAGACTGTTTGAGTTGAAAATTGCATCTGACTGTTGATAAGAATGATGTGAAATAGTGTCTTAAGCCAATGGGGAGATTACTTTCTCTTGAATAAAAGAAAGCAGGAGGGATACAGTCCAGAGAGAGTGTGATGGATGAATACTATCATCAGTGTTCTGGGTCCCTTTTATCTTTATGCTCCACTGTCCTTAACATGACACCCATCCTCAGGATCACAAGATGGCAGCTGGAAGTCTCACTGTTGCATCCATATTGCAGGAAGAAAAAGAAGGAAGGGGGGAGTGAGCAAAACAGAGCATCTCCCTGCTGAATCAGACCCCTTGAAAAGCTTCCCTGCCAGCCCCACCCAACTATTTCTGACTGGGGTCCTCTGGATACAAGAAAATCTATGAAACATCTTATAGTTGGTAACATTGCTATGCTTGATAATGTAGAAATTTTGCTACCAAGAAACACTGAAGAAGATGAATATTAAGGATGTAGTTAGCAATCCCGGCCACAAGGCAGTCTGGAATAAAGAGAAAAACATAGACGTAGCTGTCAGATAAATGTTAGCATTTGCTAAGCTAATCTATGGAATCATTTGACCAATGATTCATTAAACACTTCTCAGTTTTCTCACCTATAAAATTGTAGTTTATGGTGAAAATCTTGCAGATTTGTCTTCAGGATTAAATAGGATGCTTCATAGTTTAATGTAGTGTTTGGAGAGCAACAGAAGAGCTTGATTAAAGCAAGTTTCTCTAATGTCTGATTTTCTAACAAAATATGGCAAACATGTATGATGATCAAGATTAAAGACATGGACAAAAATGTCAAAATATGAAGGGAATTTCCACTAACTGTAAGGTCTATATGATATTAAGGAAAGAAAAAAAAATCAAATAAAAAATACTTTGTTAGTCTTTTGGGAAAAAAAGACTACACAAAAAAGATAAGAAAATACTTAATCCCATTATTCTTTTATTCTGATACAAAACCCAACGTCTATATCAATAGGGAAAAAAAGACACTGCTGTCCCATTAGAAGGCTGATATTCGTGGTCATCAAAAGACACTCCTTGTGTACTTCTGCCAAATATTACACAACTTCCTTCTTTCAATTTTTATACAGATGTCACCATCTTAATAAGATCTACCCAAGATGCCCCCACCTAATACTCCCTTGGGCTTTGCCTTATCTTACTTTTTACCTTAGAATTCATTATCACATAGTATACCATATATTTTACTTATTTATATATTTTTGTCTCCTTCTAGTAGAACATGAGCTCTTTGACAATGTGGATTTCTGTCCACTTTTCTTTGCTTTATACAATATTGTATTACCAATGTCCAGAGAATCATGTAGTATATAGCACGTGGTCAATGAGCACTGAAGTTTTCATGCACTCAGTATTCCTCTTTTCATCTTTATTTTTTCACAAAGCACTTGCCACTATCTTAGTATCTATCTTCTTGTGTCATTCTCCTGAGTAGAATATAGTTTCCAAGGATTCAAGGATGTTGTCTATTTTATTTACTACTCTTTGCCTAGAACCTGCAACTGATCCTGACATATTGTAAATGTTTAGGATATATTTGTTGATCTCCTGACAATTCGCCCAGAAACAGCAACTCACTGAAGACATCTAGCCAGAAAATGTGAGATGAGAAAAACCATGATGCATTGTATCTTGAAGCTAGCATCCTTGTATTGGCAGGAGGGACAGAAACAGGAAGAACACTGGTGGTAGCTTTGCTAGACTTTTCAGTTTTGACATACTTTTCAGGTTTAGAATATTAAAAAAAATGGTACTTCAGAAGTATAAAGAGATAGTACTTGCATGACTGATCGAATGTTGAAATTTCTCAAGGGCTGTGCAACTGCTGTGTCGAATATAGACATTGTATACATATGTATTAATATTTATTTTTGCTAGATACCCTCTCTCCTTGAAATAAATCCCTTGTGAGCAGGAATTATATCATATTCTGACATATATACAACACCTGAAACTCTGCTTATTGGACATCTGAGGAAAAAAAAATGTTATTAGGTATTGGTTACAGATTTGGTAAAAATCCACAGAGAGTGAATAGAGAAACTTGGAAATCTGAACTGCATTAGACTTTAACCCAGCATCAGGAAAGAGAAGGGAAGGGAATATTTGACCAGCATTGGATCAAGCAAATCTCCTGGTGAGTTCTGCTTTGATTCTGTTACAGTGCGGGTTCATCTAGGTCTTGATGACCACTCTCAAACTAGAAGCAACTGGAGGGTGTTTTTGTGGGTTGGTGGAACACAGTGGCAGCCACCCCCGTCCAGGGGTAGGAGACCTCAGGGTAAATAGAGAGCTGTTTCAGCCTGGTATATAGAGGAGGAAACACAAAGCATCGTGGATTTGTTTAGCTTGAAATAGGAAAAAATAAATGATGTTAAATAGGTGTATCCTTGACTCTCATTCAGTGAATCAGGATAAGATTCTGAGGCTAGCATGTTTGTATTGGGAGGTGGGTAAGAGAAGGATTAAGTCTCCAAGTGGAGTGTCTTAGGCATGTGAATGATGCCTGTGGGTTCCAGGAAGCAGAGTGTGAACCTTGATGTGTTCGGTCCAGAGACGCCAGCTGCCGTGCATGAAGTTTGACTCCTATGTCCCCATTTGTTAAGTTCACCTTTCTGATTTCATGCAACTTACTTTCATCGATATCACGTCCTTCCTAGACCAGCATTTCTTTTGAAATGTCCATCTTTCCCTAAGCGTGGCTTTGTAAACTCTTAATCATATTTGTTTGTTTTAATTGAACAAATATGTTCTGTGTCTTGAGTACAAGTGATGGCTCCTAATTGGTTACATGTTAGCTTGGCTCACAGTTTCAGAGGATGGGGTTTCTCTGATTTAGGCTGGATGTGTAGAGCGGGAGATAACTTTAGAGCTTGATTAAAGCAAGTTTCTCTAATGTCAGGGTTCCTATAAAGAAATAGACATAATCCTGGAAGAACAATGGAGGCTCGCTTGCATTTAGAAAGTTAGAACAGAAGTTTAAAAAAACAACCCTTGGTCCAATATTCAACAGGATTGTATAATGTTCAAAAAATGAAAAAAATCCCCCCACTTGAAACCACAGGAAGCCAAGCATTAAAGTCAGAAAAAATGAACCCCCCTAACCCCACCCCTAGAATGAACTGCACCATATTGTTTTCCTTTTGTGCTTGCTGATTTCAGATTTTCATTTTCTGTACATTAAAAAGCAAAGGAGACTTAAGAAAAATATATTCGTTAGCGGTTTCTGTCTAAATCTCATCATCTAATTATTTTCACAGTGAACATTTGAAATGGCAGAAGCAATTCTGCCAAGAGCCTTCTTTCTCTGGATTCCAGGAGATGTTTCACAATAATTAGAAACCCCAATGGGTCTCTTAAGAACCCTTAAAGGGTTCCATATGCAGAATTCCATATGAAGTGGTACAATGTGTAGTTCTTCATTTCCCACAATAGGGCCTGACAGGTCTTAATGTATATTATTACATTAAATGAGATGCACATTAGTTGGTTAGACTGCTGGGTAGCTGGCCCCAAATTCACTGAGAAATACAAACCAACCTGGTAACCCCATTATTTGACCCACCCCCACCCCATGCACACAAAATACTGTTAGTCATTGTGCAAGTACTCAAGTTCTAATTGGCCTCTTGGACCTTGTCCTTGAGTGTGGAGCACTAGTTTCATTGATTTTATGGGAAGATGAATTAACATATCTCGGGAAATATTTGTTGTTATTTAGACGTTAAATTGTGTCCAGCTCTTTTGTGTGAACCATGTACTGTAGTCCACCAGGTTTCTCTGTTCATGGAATTTTCCAAGCAAGAATACTGGGATGGGTTGCCATTTCCTTCTCCAGCAATTCCTCCCCACGCAGGGACTGAACCCATGCCTTCAGCATTGGCAAGCAGATTATCACTGAGCCACCTGGGAAGCCTTAGGAAATGTTTGGGCTAAGTTAAATATCTCTTTGCCATTGAACTGCCAGAAAAGTTTATTTGTCCTTTGGGAAGCAAAATACAGTGGTTTCAAAAGGTCAAAGGATCAGGGTGTCCCATATTTAAAATATATGGGTTAGCTAGATCTTAGGATTCCCTTATGCATTGCTGCTATGATATTCTGTACTCAGGTAGCAGAAAACAGTTTTACGTAGACATACTGGACACCTTGTCAGATCGGTTATTTAAAATGTCCTGCTAAGCAAGTAGCACTGATTACCAACCATACCACAACCAAGAGAAGTTGAACTGGTACATGTTTGGTGACAGTAAAATGTTGTTTTCTTCTTAAAGGTTGTACATGGTTCACTGAGGGGGCAATGAATACAGAGTGTTTGGTCCACTGGTTGGGGGCAGTCTAGGAAACTTTGATTCCTGATGTTTATGCATCCTAATGAGGGCATACTATGTAAGTCAACCAGACCTCCAGAGAGCAAGGCAACTGCTAGATCAAGAAAAAGATACCTTTAATGCTTGAGGGTTTTATGTTCTTAGTAGTCTGGACAGCTATAGTCTCACTTGAAAAAAAAATTTGTGAACTTTTCTGAAAAACAAAATGCTTTACCCCTATTTTTATCTTGATAAACTGTCAACCCACCTCCCACCTTCATCCTTAGGCAACAGCTCCTCTTTGCCATTATTATTTTAGTTCAATGACCAATATGTGTGCCATTTGCAACTTTGTGGGAGAGTTGAGGCGCAGAAGAATAGCAGACCATTTATTTTTATTATGTAGAAGAAATGTGGCTTTGGTCAGCATTTGACACATGATTATTTGTTCTCTCTCCTTCTCCCTGCAAATAAATAGTCAAGATAGAAATGCTAAGTTTTTGGAAATGACGTTTATCAATATTATTTTGAAAATGTGAAATGGTACCCTCCCATAGTGGAAAGAAGGCAGCAAGTAGATTGGTTCATTGAGATACTTAAAATCCTCTTGGTGTGTGTATATGTTAGTTGCTTAATTATGTCCAACTCTTTGCAACTCCATAAACTGTAGCCCACCAGGTCCCTCCATCCATGGAATTTTCCAGGCAAGAGTAGTGGAGTGGGTTGCCATTTCCTTCTCCACCTCTTGGTGTAACTAAGTACAAAATGTGGAATCCAAATGAAAAGACAGACAGAAGATGCCACATTGCTTTTAGGAATCAGAGTATTAACATTCCGTGTGCTGATTTTTTTTTAATAGATAGATTTTCTTTCCAGTAACAAGAGCTAATCAAAAGTAAGATAGTACAGGAGATCACTTCCCCCTAGCTCTTGAGCCCTCTAGTTCTTTAAATTGTCATATAGTGACATAAAAGGCTAAAATATCTTCACCAAAAGCTATTAAACAGCCCTTAGCAGATCTGTTGCCTCCCTTGGCCCTGTAGCACAGAAATTAAGTTCTGCAACTGAAGACAATTTGCCTTAAGAGTAAACAGAAATAGGAGATAGAGTATGAAGGAGGTATATAGTAGAGGGCAAAATGTAAGAATCACACTCAATTGATGTTTCCATCCAATAAAGGGAACAGAGTATTGTATCAGGTCCTCTGAGAGATACAGAAATGCAAAAGCATTTGGAAAGAAAGGGAACTAGGGGGTCTAGATCTCTGATAGTGAAACAGAGAAGAGTCTACATGTTCTTGCAGAGGGACTCACAAGAGAAGAAGACAGTGGAAAATTCTAAGAGAACGAGTTTACCAGACTGCAAAGTATACTCCCAAAGACATTCATAAACGTTCATATACACATGACTGTGGGCTTCCCTGGTGGCTCAGTGGTAAAGAAACACCTGCAATGCAGGAAATACAGGAGATGCAGGTTCGATCCCTGGGTTGGGAAGATCCCCTGGAGGAAGACATGGCAACCCACTCCAGTATTCTTGCTGGGAATATCCCATGGACAGAGAATCCTGGTGGGCTACAGTCCATGGGGTTGCAGAGTTAGACACAAATGAAGTGACTGAGCATGCACACATGAGCATGTAGGTACCTCCTCACTACACACACACACACACACACACACACACACACACACACACACACACACACAACAGATTTCTGGGGAAAAAAGTATCTGATGGCAATTTTGAACTCCAGCTGCTCACACTTAGCACAGAGTTATTTTCAGGGTGGCCCAATCCTCTAACCAGTACTGATTCCCACTTGGGCATTTGGAGATCTGGAAATCAGTGGTGACAAGATAATCTATAGCATTGACTAGGAAAGGGTATCCTGTGACTAGGGCAACAAATAGAAGAAAGAGCCCACTTTAAACTCTGAGGTTTCTACATGTCTTTGTGGTGCTCTGTTTGTGTCTGGAATGTCGGAGAGTAGGAGATAAACTTTATTTTGTGACAGCCTCATGAATATACATTGGAAGGATTGATGCTGAAGCTGAAGCTCCAGTACTATGGACACCTGATGCAAAGAGCCGACTGATTAGAAAAGACCCTGATGCTGGGATAGATTGAGGGCAGGGGAAGGGAACAGCAGAGAATGAAATGTTTGAATGGCATCATCGACTCAATGGATATGATTTTGAGCCAACTCTGGGATATAGTGAAGGACAGAGAAGCCTGGCTTCCAGGCTGCAGTCCATGGTGTTGCAAGAAGTCAGACATGACTGAGCAATAAGGGAAGAACAACAGCATGAGGTCACTGTTGGTTCCAATTTTCAGATAAAAATATATTGTATCACAAAATCATTGCTACAATTCTCATATACTTATTAAAATAGCAAGGGGACTTGAGAGAATTCATGTCATCTAAACTTAGAACAGAAGCCTAGAGTATAGATGCTACTTACATGAATATACACTAACTCAGGGCTACACAAAGTGTGAACTGGTGTCATAAGAAAATGCTTGTTACTGGTTTGCAATGACAGAAATCTAGAAGCTGAGTCTGAGTTTAGAAAATTTAATAGCAACTTAGAGTAATTTTATATCTACTGAATCTGCAAGAGAAAAAAAAGGTATTGCAGTGTCATAGTTTATGTCTTCAAATTATCTTTTTATTGAATTTTATGAAAGTCTGAATCAAGATGGACAAAAACAAAACTGATCCTCAGTCATAGTTAGTTTGAGAACACTTGCCTAATTGAAATGTTACAGCAATCCATGAAATGAACTAAGACTTTGCCTACCATTTGGGCTCATTTTTTATATTTTATTCTCAGATCTCTAGCTTCTTTAATAGCTAGATGCTAAAAACACATAGCATAAAGTATCTATTAAGATAATTAATGTTATTGGAACATTAGTGCCTTACAGCTGTTCTGCCAAAATATCCAGAGACAAATGCATTCAAGAAACCTTGCATATGCCACGCTCACCCTGCTTTAGCTGTAGTTCAGTCTCTGTCCATTTGTGACCCCATGGACTGCATCGTGCCAGAGTTCCTTGTCCTTCACTGTCTCTTGAAGTTTGCTCAAAATCGTACCCACCTTAGAGATTCACAATGCTTGTTAGCATCCTAAAGATCCTGAGAAATGTTGGAATAAACAAAAAATATCAGCTTAACAGAGTTTCCCACAATGACTTGGTCACAGAAGTCCGGGTATTCTCTAGCATAGCACCTTAGCATATACTCACTTCTTGTGAACATTGTGTTCCACGGACCATGAATTCAGTTTATTCATGACTGGAGACTTCAGTGAGAAATGAAAAGAAAAAGGATCATATGGCAGTAGATAATGTTAAAGAAAAGAAATAGATAATGCATATACTTTATAATCATAACCACATAATATGTTGATTTCGCTCAGACTATTCTACTATGAAATCTCGCATTTCCCCAGCCCTCTTTCATCCTCTCAGCTGACTTTCCAAATGATTCTACCTTCTCAGCAGTCCCCTTCTTCAGATAATTAGAGAAATATTTCTGCTCCCCTTGAGTCTTCACAGCTGAGCCAGAAATTATATAGAATTTAGGATTTTGCTAGTTTCTTGATTTTAGACACTTGGTCCTTTCTGTACATTTCCAGGCGTTTATTCAAACCCCAATGATTTGGACCAACAAAGGAAAAAGTCAACCTAATTTGGTAAGAAGTCTGCAATGGCACCCCCACTCCAGTACTCTTGCCTGGAAAATCCCATGGATGAAGGCCTGATAGGCTGAAATTCATGGGATCGCAAAGAGTCAGGCACGAAACTGAGTGACTTCACTTTCACTTTTCACTTTCATGCATTGGAGAAGGAAATGGCAACCCACTCCAGTGTTCTTGCCTGGAAAATCACAGGGACGGGGGAGCCTGGTGGGCTGTCGTCTATGGGGTTGCACAGTCGGACATGACTGAGGTGACTTAGCAGCAGCAGCTGCTGCTTTAGGAGATATTTTAGAGGAGTTTTCATTTCATTTTTTTCTAAAGCCCATCATGTCAGAAGCTGATTTTGGATGTATACAGAGTAACTATTTTATAGAATGACTTCAATGCTTTGTATTAACTGAACTTAAAATAAGGTTTGATATTAAGTTTAAACGTCCTTTCCTTCCCCTCAACCCATTATAGTGATGATAAAATCTTTAATTTGTTTTATAATATACTTCTAGCTAAACATTTACTTTATTACAAGTACTGTCTCAAAAACAACTGTTCAAATTAGTGGACCTTAGAGAATAAAAATAGTTTGAGTTTGGTTTCTAGCTCCACAAGTGTGGAAAATATATGAAACATTGACAAAAGCAAAGAATTCAGAAATCTCCATGCTCCTATTTTCCAAATATTTACTTTGAAAATGCATCTTTATTTTTCAAAGAAAAAAGTATGCTGCCTCTTACTATCTGTCCGTGTAATTATCACCTGATTTTATTTCCCTCATAGTGGTAATCACTGTTTGGAATTATGTTACTTATTGATCTCATGTATTTTCTACCTCTCCACACTAGCATGTCAACTCATAGGAAGAGGTAAATGCAATCTATGTGGAATACTGTAGGAGATAGTCTTCTTAGGATTAGCATGTACAAAATAGGTGTCGCACACAGAACTGTAGATCAGTAGCCCTGTTGTATATCTTCACCTTCACCTCCACCTTCACACAAGGACTTCCTGGCAAACCAAAGAAGAAAAAAACAAAACAAAAAAAGAGTGTTCTCCTTTGACAGTATTCCATTTACCTCTTGTGAAAGACTGGCTTCCCTGGTGGCTCACAGGGTAAAGAGACTGCCTGTAATACAGTCGGCTCGGGTTCAGTCTCTGGGTCGGGAAGATCCCCTGGAGAAGGGAATGGCTACCCACTCCAGTATTCTTGCCTGGAGAATCCCATGGACAGAGCTACATTCTGTGGGGTCACACAGAGTCGGACACAGCCGAGTGACCAACACTTGAGGAAGACTAAGGCTTTTAAAGGCTGTATTATGCCTAGTCTCGCAGCTGTCTTAACTGTACTAGCAGACTTCAAAGTAAAACCCTCCAACTGACAATTTCTACACTAGAAAAAGTTCCCAGTAGCTCATCAAAAAGGAGGACTATAAGAAAAACATTATTTCAGGATCTAAAAAAATCAAGCGTCCTTCATGCTTAAATATAATGGATAACCAAGATTTCACCAGAAGAAGGAAAATAATAGTACTAATGAAGAAAACATTCAAGTCCAGATCAACTAAACTTAAAACAAATAGATAATTCATGCAATATAAGTGAACTTCTAAAAATTCACAACTATTAGAAAGATCCAGAAAGATATTGTTGCTTCTATAAAATAATAGTCTGTGATAATGAAAATAAAGAATAAATAAATAAATTGAGAAGTAAACTGTGAAAATCCTATTGGAAATCAAAGATTGTCTTTCTAAATTTAAATTTTAGTAGAATGGCTAGGAGCCAAAAATTGATAACCTGTTCCCAAATAGAGTAAAAAAAAAAAGAGATAAATATGACAGAATGATTAAGCTATATGAAATACTCAAAAAATAACATTTAATAAAATTTTAGAAAGAGGGAAAAATAGAAAAGAATTTAAACAAATAAATGATAGAAAACAATTTACCATAGGTTTATTGTTGTTTTTCAGTTGCTAAGTTGCATCCATCTCTTTGTGGTCCCATGAGCTGCAGCACACCAGGCTTCTTTGTCCTTCTCTATCTCCTTGAATTTGCTCAAACTCATGTCCATTGAGTCAGTGATACCATCCAACCATCTTATCCTCTGTTGCCCCCTTCTCCCATTTTCCCTCAGTCTTTCCCAGCATCAAGGTCTTTTCCAGTGAGTCAGTTCTTTGCATCAGGTGGCCAAAGTATTGGAGCTTCGGCTCCAGCATCAGTTTTTCCAAAAATATTCAGGGTTGATTTCTTTTAGGATTGACTAGTTTGATATCCTTGCTGTCCAATGGACTTTCAAGAGTCTTCTCCAGCACCACAGTTCAAAGTTTTTAATTCAAAAAGTATGCTCAAATAATCTTGAGGTAACACAAACACACATACACACACAGGTGCATACACTTGGAGCATTTCGTTCTTTCTCCAGCATTTCAGAGCACAAAAAGATAAAATCCTTAAAAGACATCATTGCATTACTTCAGAGACTTCAGAGAGTGGAAATCAAATTGGCATTAGAATTCTCAACAACAACAATAAGTGCTTGAAGACAATGAAATTGTCTTCCTTTCAAACTCTAAGAATAACTCAGTTTGAATCTAGACTTCTTACACAGCTCAGTTAAAAGAATATGTGAGAAAAACAATTAAAATATCTGTAGAAATTCTTCATACACTAGTCTCAGTAAGTTTCCAGATGCTATATAAAAGAAAAGCTTAAAAGTTTAGTGAGAAACAGAAAACATGAAGAACAAGATACATGGAATTAGATGGCAGCTGGCCTACTACAGGAACTAGGTAGGCTGCAAAAAGCAATTTCTTTTCAAGAAAAAAGAATAGATTATTTTAAATTAGTAGACTGAATAAGCAAGGTTTTTAGTTATAGTGCAAAACCATCAAATATATTTTTCATCAAGGATAAAGAAATAAAATTAGCAATGCCTTATAAAGATGTATTGGTAAAGATATGAAGCAAATAAAACTGTGTCATTGTTTAAAGAAATTTCATGGAATGTAAAAAATCTGCCATGATTTCATTTATGGTTCCTATTTCCTATTTGGCTGAAAAGGCAATCCATATCCTGAGGTTATATCAATACATCCTCCTAAATGATTCAGTTTAAAATTTTGTATTTTTATGTCCTTTACATTTAGATTTCTAACTCATATGAAATTTTATTTTACGTGGAGTGTAAATAGGGATTACATTTATTTTTATCCCAATGAGAAGATAACTATGCAAATGTAACTTATTAAGCACATCATTCCTTCTTTAATGAATTAAAATGTCATTTTTATTGTTGTATTCTGGATACTTTAGGAAACAGCTTATGCCAAAAGTAAAGAAACCTGAAAGAAAGCCAGAGCTTCTGTTTTTAATGGAGAGAAAATCGATATTTAATAAGTCGAAATAATGAAAAGTCATAATAGCATATATATGGATGACATAATTTAAGTCCCAGAGCCATAGCTATAAAAATAGAATGTAAGATTTTTTAAAATCAGAGAAAATTTTAATTATCCATAGACATGCAGAAAAATGTAAAAGAAAATACAGAAATTTAGAAATCTGAAATCATGTGGAAATTTTACTGATAGAACAGAACATGCACTAATTATAAACTGATTAATCTCCCATAATAAAAAATCAAATGAAAGACATGACTGATTACAAATATGTACATATATACACATAGACACGTATGCACTGTACTACTTCATGCTCTATGAATAAGATCATGGACTTGACATCTTGAAATAGGGATTTTGTTTACTGAATGAAGATCTGCATTCATG
This sequence comes from Nanger dama, assembly GCA_917880005.1. Classification (NCBI taxonomy): domain Eukaryota; kingdom Metazoa; phylum Chordata; class Mammalia; order Artiodactyla; family Bovidae; genus Nanger; species Nanger dama. The sequence goes on from CAKJTW010000018.1 coordinate 27,122,677, forward strand.
AAGAATGTGGGGAAAGCTTTTGACAAGATGCAACATCCATTCCCAACTAAAAAATAAACAAACGAAAAGACACCCTCAGGAAACAATGATAAAATGGGACCTCTTCAACCTCTGAAAAATAATAAAGGCCTCTGAGAAAAACCTACAGCTATTCTCATTCTTAATGGTGAAAGGCTCAATATTCTTTCACCAGTTATCAATAGCAGGACAAGTATGTCTGTTCTTCTTCCTGTTATTCAGTTGGAGGTTTTAGCCACTACAATAAAGTAATAAAAAGAATATCTCTAGATTAGGGAAGAAGTAAAATCATTTTTATTCATAGACAATATGATTATCTCTGTAGAAAATCCTATGGCATTCACAAACAGTTACTAGAACTAAAGCAAGTTCCACAAATTTGCAAGACTGAAGCTCAATATACAACTATTAGTTGTATTTCTATATACTAGCAATGGACAATAAAACGGGGAAAAAACCACCATTTACAAAAGCATCACAAATGTGAAATACTTAGAGATAAGTCTTACAAGAGCCATGTACACCAAAGCTACAAACACTGACAACTGAAATTAAGACCAAAAAAATGGCCTGATATACTGTGCTGGTGAGTCAAAAGACAGATTAAGATATCAGCCTTCCCCAAATTAATATATAGTTTCAAGGCTAACCCGTTTAAAACCTCAGTGCATTTTTTTAAAACTGACAAGCTGATTCTGAAATTCAAGTAAATCCAAAAGACCTACAGCAATGAAAACTTTTGAAAAAGAAGAACCTAAATTTGGTATAATAACACTGCCTGATACTAACACTTAGTAAAATCTTCATTAATCAAGGTTCTGTGGTACTAACATAAAAATAAATGAATAATCGGCTCCAGTTTCATCCATCTCATTAGAACTGAGTCAAATTTATTCTTTTTAAGGGCTGAGTAATACTCCATTGCCGATTATACAGAGTGAAGTAAGCCAGAAAGAAAAACACCAATACAGTATACTGACACATATATATGGAATTTAGAAAGATAGTAATGATGACCCTCTATGTGAGACAACAAAAGAGACACAGAGGTATAGAACGGACTTTTGGACTCTGAGGGAGAGGGAGAGGGTGGGATGATTCGGGAGAATGGCATTGAAACATGCATACTATCATGTAAGAAATGAAGTGCCAGTCTATGTTCAATACAGGATACAGGATGCTTGGGGCTGGTGCACGGGAGGATCCAGGGAGATGATATGGGGTGGGAGGTGGGAGGGGGCTTTGGCATTGGGAGATCGTGTACACCTGTGGCTGATTCATGTCAATGTATGGCAAAACAAATACAGTATTGTAATGTAAAATAAAAAAAATTTAGTTCTTAAAAAAAATAAAATAAATGAATAGATTAATTGAAAAGAATAGAGTTCAGAAATAAAATGACACATAAATGGAAACTGATTTTTCATAAAAGTACAAAAGCAACTCAGTGTAAAAATGATAGTCTTTCTTTTTCGAAACAAATGGTGCTGGATTAATTGGATATCTTTATGCAAAAAGAAAATGAACTTCATATTTTCCACCACATAAAAAATAATTAACTTAGAATCAATTTTAAATCTACACCTAAAACCTCAAACTATAAACCTTCTAGTAGAAAACAGAAAAGAAAATTTTTATATCTCTTGGTTAGACAAGGAGTTCCTAGTTACAGCATTAAAAAAAATGGTCTGTAAATGAAAATAAATATGATAAACTTCATCAAATTTTAAATGTCTGCTCTTTAAAAGACAAAGATTAAAAACAGAGACCGTAGACTGGAGAAAATATTTGCCAGTCATATGTCTAATGAAAACTTGTATCCAGAATGTATGTTTAAAAATTCTCAAAACCAATGTAAGGAAACAAAAACTAATTTTTTAAATATGTAAAATATTTGAACAGATAAGAGGTATAAATACTGATGTGAAAACAAAATAATTATTGACATCTTTAATCGTCAGGTGTGTGTTCATTGAAACCACAATGAAATACTTTTATAAGATCTTAGAATGCCAAAACAGGAAAAAAATGGCTATATCAAGTGTTTTATACAGAAACTGAAATTCTCATATTCTCTTGGTAAGAATATATGGTGGGACAGCCACTGGTAAACAGTTTAGCATTTTCTAAAATTTTAGCCATATACCTGCTATATGATCCACTCATTCCACACTTAGGCATTAGCTTCTGAGAACTGAAAGAATATTACCATGCAAAGAGTTGTATATTAATATTCATAGAAACTTTAATTTTAATGGCTAAACTCAGAAAATAGCCCAAATCTTCATCAATAGATTAATGGATAATCAAATTGCAGTATATCATGTAATAGTTTATTTTTTATAAATATAATAAATGAACATATACAACATGGATGAATATAAAAATAGTTAACACTTTCTGGAAAAATTCAGACAAAGAGTACATGCAGTGTATTTTCATCTATACAAAATTTTGGAAATACAAGTAATTTATAATGGTAATGAAATCAGTGGTTGTCTATAGATGGGAGCAGGGGTTGGGAAAAATATTACTTATAGAGTACAGGGAAGTTTGGGAGATCAAAGAGGAAAATGCACAGTTAAAATGAGAGAGCTACCATATTTGAACTGATCATAATAAAGCAAATAAGTTTGTATAAAAGCAAACTTATTTGCATAAATAACTCAAACCTCTGTACCTGAAGACCAAAAATAACAAACTAAGACAAACAGAAAAATAAAATTTTTGCTGCTAACAAGTACTAGACACTGCAGTTTTGAACACTGATGCTTAGATTTCATTCAAGCCAAGGACAGAGTTCACCCACCTCTCCGCACTTATATTATTAGATTCTGGGTGAAACTATGACATGTCTGAGACTGATGGGTGAATCCCACAACACAATCCTGTGCCCTAACTACCAGGAAGGCTGGAAAAGGGAGTATCTTATATTTTCATTATTCAAATTAGGTTTGGTCACTGCACTTTACAAAAACTGATAATTTGGGAAAAGTTACCTAGATGTGATGAAGTATTCTGAAGATGGATGGCCAAACAAATCGCAAATAATATTTTTTGTCAATTTAAGAATTATTTGATTATTTTGTTGGACATGTCTCTAGGATTACTTTTTATATACTCTGCCTATTAACACAGTGTAATATATATTACATGTCTGGAAATTTGTAAAACAGCACTGGCCACCAGACTGGAAAAGGTCAAATGTCAGTTTTCATTCCAATCCCAAAGAAAGGCAATGCCAAAGAATATTCAAACTACCACACAATTGCACTCATCTTACACGCTAGCAAAGTAATCCTAAAATTTTCCAAGTGAGGCTTCAGCAGAATGTGAACTGAGAACTTCCAGATGTTCAAGTTGAATTTAGAAAAGGCAAAGGAACCAGAGATTAAATTGCCAAAATCCATCGGATCATAGAAAAAGCAAGAGAGTTCCAGATAAAAAGCTACTTTTGATTTATTGACTACACCAAAGCATTTGACTGTGTGCATCACAATAAACTGAAAAATTCTGAAAAAGACGGGAATACCAGACCACCATACCTACCTCCTGAGAAACCTGTATGCAGGTCAGGAAGCAATAGTTAGAACTGGACATGGAACAATGGACTGGTTCAAATTGGAAAAGGAGTACATCAAGGCTGTATATTGTCACCCTTCTTATTTAACTTATATTCAGAGTACATCATGCGAAATGTTGAGTAGGATAAAGTGCAAGCCAGCGTCAAGATTGCCAGGAGAAATATCAATAACCTCAGATATGTAGATGACACCACCCTTATGGCACAGAGTGAAGAAGAACTAAAGAGCCCCTTGATGAAAGTGAAAAAGGAGAGTGAAAAACCGCTTAAAACTCAACATTCAAAAAACTAAGATCATGGCATCCAGTCCCATCACTTCATGGTAAATAGATGGGGAAACAATGAAACAGTGAGAGATTTTATTTTTGGGAGTTCCAAAATCACTGCAGATTGTGACTGCAGCCATGAAATTAAAAGACTTGCTCTTTGGATGAAAAGCCATGGCTAACTTAGACAGCATATTAAAAAGCAGAGACATTACTTTGTGGATAAAGGTCCATCTAGTCAAAGCTATCATTTTTCCAGTAGCCATATATGGATGTGAGTGTAGGACTATAAAGAAAGCTGAGCAACAGAGAATTGATGCTTTGGAACTGTGTCGTTCAAGAAGACTCTTGAGAGTCCCTTGGACTGCAAGGAGACCCAACCAATCTTAAAGGAAATCAGTGAATATTCATTGGAAGGAATGATGCTAAAGCTGAAGCTCCGATACTTTGGCCTCCTAATGCAAAGAACTGACTCATTGGAAAAGACCCTGATGCTGGGAAGGATTGAAGGCAGAAGAGAGGACGATAAAGGATAAGACGGTTGGATGGCATCACCAACTCGATGGATGTGAGTTTGAGTAGGTTCCGGGAATTGGTGATGAACAGGGAAGGCTACTGTGCTGTAGTCCATGGGGTTGCAGAGAGTTGGACATGACTGAGCAACTGAACTGAACTGAACTGAGTATATATTAATGTTGATCGGTCTGTATTATTTTCCCCTGAAACATGATGTGCCTATTAACTGTGAAGATTAACATATTTCTAGATTTCAGAAAAGCTTTCCCAAAGTATATATTTGAATATTTTATTCCTTTTCCAGTTCCATCTTTTCTTTGGGGAAACCAGTCATGCATATATTGGCACTCCTTCATATTCATTCTGTACCCATCATTTTTGCACTAATCCTTTAAACTCTTTAAGATGTGTTCTTTATTTCAAGGTTTTTAAGCCTGCCTTTATTATTCCTGATTTTTAGTAACATTTGCCTATTGCTTTTCTGTTTTCCTCTGATGGTTTTTATTTACCCTTCCACTTCTTTCCTGAGCTTTGCTATTTTGGTGTACTAATCTTTTATTCATCAATCTTTTCTTGCTCCATATTGGATTTTCCTTATAAAGGTCATATTTCCTTTAAATTCTTCAATGCTGTGGGCAATATTTGGTAAAACATACTGCTGCTTTATAGTGTAATTTTTTCTGGTGTGGTTCTTCATTTGTGTTATTTGTATTGTTCACTTTCTCGTTTTTGATTAAAAATTATGTTCCAATATATTTGATGTAAAATTTTATTGTTATTTTATTTTTATTACTATAAAATCTTGACTAATAGTAGTAATAATTATTTTTGTTATCTTTGAGTGGAGAAATTTCTCCCTTCATTTATGAACAGAATCTGCAGACATGGGACCAGGGGCGAAAGCTGTGGTTGGAAGCAGTCTGAGTGGCTAGGAAACAGTGAATTTGAGTCTTGTCTACAAGAACTTGATGATCATCCCTTTGCCTTGTAGGTAAAATTTAGAGCCAGGAGAACAGAAAAGTTCTTTAGTTTACCATAAAACTCTAATACACGGTGCCATGTGATGAAGATGTATGTATGAGAGTATGAGTGAGTGAGATTGTGCGTGAATGTGTGTGAAAGAGAAGTGAGAGGTGATGTTATTTTATTTAAGTTTCAAGGCTGTTTGATTCCCATTCTTTCTCTACCATCATCTGCCTCTTCAAAAATGGTCCTCATTTGCTATTCCCTGCCACTTGGTGGAGGCAAATCGGATTCAAACAGGCTCATGCAGTGTGTCTGTACACACTTCTTGTATCATCTAAAATGAGGAGGTACTAGACCCATCTGGCCCAAGATCTTTAGAAACAGGGGCCTTTTCTCTTTTTATTTTAATTTTATCTATTTTTTAATTGCTTGAAAATTGCCTTACAATTTTGTGTTGGTTTCTGCCATACAATGATCTGAATCAGTCATGACCCAGGTGCCTTTTCTTGGTGTTCTCTCTTATCATCCATCACTCGTTTCATTTTCCTCAACAGCCCTTCTTTATATATTGTACTTTAAAACTATATGTCCAACAGATTCATCAAAGATGGCATGTTCCTTTCCTACCTCATATTCTCCTGCTTTTTGAAGTTAATTTTAGAGAGAAGAAAAGAAGACATTTTACTTTCCCTTCTAAAAATTGAAAGAACCTAAGAAATTTTCTAAATGGTGATGTCAGCTCTGTGGCTCCAAGCAGCTGAATAGTGTGATGTTGGGGTAGCCCACTTAAGAGGAAGGCCAACTTCAGGTCCCTGACTCAAGGTCCTGTCTTCCAGCTGTTGCTGCTGCTGCTGCTAAATCACTTCAATTGTGTCCGACTCTGTGCAGCCCCATAGACGGCAGCCTATCAGGCTCCCGCCATCCCTGGGATTCTCCAGGCAAGAACACTGGAGTGGGTTGCCATTTCCTTCTCTAACGCATGAAAGTGAAGTCACTCAGTCGTTTCCGACTCTTAGCGACCCCACAGACTGCAGCCCACCAGACTCCTCCGTCCATGGGAGTTTCCAGGCAAGAGTACTGGAGTGGGGTGCCATTGCCTTCTCCACTTCCAGCTGTTAAGAAACATTAAATAGAGAAAAGGTTACATGAAAGAGCTCTTTAAACCATGTTCCCCTCTCAGTGCAATTATTCATGTATCTTTTCCCCAAGAATCACATTTGTAAGTTAAGTACAAATTATGAAGATATATGCTTCCCTGATGGCTGAGCGGTAAAGAATCCATATTGGCAGAAGACTTGGGTTTGATCCCTGGGTCAGGAAGATCTCCTGGAGAAGGCAATGGACCCCACTCCAGTACTCTTGCCTGGAAAATCCCATGGATGGAGAAGCCTGGTAGGCTGCAGTCCATGGGTTCGCTAAGAGTTGGACACGACTGAGCGACTTCACTTTCACTTTTCACTTTCATGCCTTGGAGAAGGAAATGGCAGCCCACTCCAGTGTTCTTGCCTGGAGAATCCCAGGGACGGGAAGCCTAGTGGGCTGCCGTCTATGGGGTCGCACAGAGTTGGACACGACTGAAGTGACTTAGCAGCAGCAGCAGAGGTGCCTGATGGGCTACTGTCCATAGGGTCACAAAAGAGTTGGACACAGCTTAGCAAGTAAGCAAAAACAGCAAATGAAGATATACTCCTTTGAAAATGTTAGTTTTACTTACCTTTCCATTGAAGATGCTAGGCCAAGTCAGAAGATGAGCTTGAGCAGCATTTTGATGTACTGGCCCCTCTTGCTTAGGCATACATGTTGTTCTGGTATAATATTTATTAGTTGTTTAGAATAGACATGGTCACCATATGTCCAAGTATTCTGGAATATGTTTGCTCTCCTGTGGACAGTTGTTTCACATGCTTTGACTTGAGACTAACAAGGGGCTGGAGCTGAAGAATATAGTGATTAAATAAGCTCAGACCCTTCTATCAAGAAGTTCCTGTGTGAAGATACCTCAATTAAGCTCATAATTAAATACAAAGCAAGTCTCTAATTACCACCTTATAGGATTTTTATGTGGTTTAAATAGGAATATTACATGGCATGTGCTAAACTTATTGCTCTTGTTTTTATCATCATCAGAAAGGAAGGGGGTAATGACCAAATTCTATGAAGGAAGGACATGGAACAATTCTAGACTCCAGGGATATTGACAAGGACTTCACCTGTGGTCTATGGACAAAGAATAGCCTATTTGGAAAAGCAGAATTTGACATAAAGGCAAGCAAGAAAGAGAACAAGGCTGTGTCTGATGCTGCTGTATCAGGGTGCGTTGTCAAAAAACTGACTTCAATGTTGGGTCCCATGCACTGAACTTTTGGTTCTGTTTCATTCTCTCTAACTAACTCACTTCAGCTTGGTGTGTTTTCTTTAGCAGAGCATTTGGCATCAGGCTGGTCCCTTTATAACAATTTTGAGAGGATGAGAGACGTGGATGGAAATAACCCCTCTAAAGTTACGATGGCCTTCTCCCATAATGTATTGTAATGTGGTGGTAATGATAGATGCACTAGCTTCTGTATTTGAAGTTAAAAGAAAATTCAGTTGTGTTTTCTTTTCACCATCCACAAACTGTTATTTTGTAATAACAGAGGGAAGAGTTTTCTATAGCAGCCTCGTCAGTGGTTCCAAACTGGAAATAACATCCAACCACTAACTGCTGTTTAATTTTTTTGTTTTTACTTTATTTCATGCGTAACTATGTTTGCACAGCAGGGCAGCAAACATCTGAGGAAATGTCACTTGGAATAGCAAAGAAGCTAGCAAAGTCATCCCTTCTGCCTGAGGTTTTGCCTTCGGTGGGTCTGCACAGTCCCAGTTCAGCAGGAAGATATTAGTTCAATAAAATGAAATCTGTGGGAAGATACAGGATAGCAAGTGACACTACTTGCCAAAATATGAATTTTGTGCCTGTGGTGCTTTATTTCACTAGAATAGAAAGAGGTCCCAAGAAAAAAACTCATGAAGAGCATGATTGACTGCTGAATGAGTCAGGAGGCATAAAGAGGGGAGACTTGGTGAAAATTCAGTACAGGGCAAAACCAGCAGAAGCTCACTGTATAATACAGAAGCAGAAGCCCACTGTATAATACAGAAGCAAAAGCCCACTGTATCATCGTTATGTGTATGTAACTAAACACCAGACAGACTTCTTGTGTTTCTGAGAGATGCTTCTGGCTTTTTTCAAGGGTTTCTATTTTTTTTTTTGGGGGGGGTGGCACTAAGAGCCATCATGGATGTTGGCAGAAGCCATGTCTCTCCCCAGTTGCACCAATGGAACTCATCACTTGACAGTGACTCATATTTTTCCCTTGGCCAGTGAAATTTTGCATACCATCTTCTCTGCTCAAAGCCATGCCTAGGAACTAGGAGCAAGAGGAATAATTCTAGGGCCCTGGGATTTGATGATTCTGAGATTTAGGAGCCCCAATTCAAAGGAAAAGCTAAGGGACATAAATACTTCGAGATTAAGACTGTATCACATTAATACTATGGTCCTCTATGATTAAAGCATTTCTCTTGTACCACAGACAGGAGAGTGGGTTAGGTAATGGCTTGGAGTTTTGTTTTTCACAGTTTCTATGACATGATTTGCCCTCTTCCTTTACAGATTAACTCTTATAAGAAAAAATACAGTATTTAAATTCATGAGTTCTGATAGAGTCCCAAGTTAGCGATTTTAACTACTTTGCGTTTCAGTTTACAGAACTGTACCATGTGAATCGTAACCACTTCCTCAGGCCTGTTGAGAAGACAAAATTAGATAATTGAGTTTAGTGCATGTGAAAGTTTCCCACCAAAGTTCTTCTGGAGGTAAGACTTAGATCCAAGATTTTCAATCAAAGGATTACATTCAGCAGAACTCTGGTGGGAAACTTTCACATGCATTCAACTGAACTGCTTTATCCATGATACTAATATTTTTCTTTTGTATAATATCTTCTTCCAAAGACAGATCTTTGTATATAACAAATATTCTACCTAGAGTTTTTCTTTACTCATCATTCCTTATCGAAGCATGTAGTAACTTCCCACAATGTATCCAGGATAGACATTATGCTGTTTCAAAACTATGCTCTAGATACTATGATGCCTATAAGACTGGATTATAATCATGGAGCAATTAATTAGGCATAATCCTTGCTTTTCAACAGCTCACAGTTTGATAATATGACATTCTAAAAATATGTATTCAGTTCAGTTCAGTCGCTCAGTCGTGTCTGACTCTTAGTGACCCCATGAATTGCAGCATGATAGGCCTCCCTGTCCATCACCAACTCCCGGAGTTCATTCAAACTCACATCCATCGAATCGGTGATACCATCCAGCCATCTCATCCTCTGTCGTCCCCTTTTCCTCCTGTCCCCAATCCCTCCCAGCATCAGAGTCTTTTCCAATGAGTCAACTCTTTGCATGAGGTGGCCAAAGTATTGGAGTTTCAGCTTTAGCATCATTCCTTCCAAAACACACCCAGGATTGATCTCCTTTAGGATGGACTGGTTGGATATCCTTGCAGTCTAAAGGACTCTCAAGAGTCTTCTCCAACACCACAGTTCAAAAGCATCAATTCTTCAGTGCTCAGCCTTCTTCACAGTCCAACTCTCACATCCATACATAACCAAAGGAAAAGCCATAGCCTTGACTAGACGGACCTTTGTTGGCAAAGTAATGTCTCTGCTTTTGAATATGCCGTCTAGGTTGGTCATAACTTTCCTTCCAAGGAGTAAGCGTCTTTTAATTTCATAGCTGCAATCACCATCTGCAGTGATTTTGGAGCCCCTCAAAATAAAGTCTGACACTGTTTCCCCATCTATTTCCCATGAAGTGATGCGGCCAGATGCCATGATCTTCGTTTTCTGAATGTTGAACTTTAAGCCAACTTTTTCACTCTCCTCTTTCATTTTCATCAAAAGGCTGTTTAGTTCCTCTTCATTTTCTGCCCTAAGGGTGGTGTCATCTGTATATCTGAGGTTATTGACATTTGTGCAAGCAATCTTGATTCCAGCTTGTGCTTCTTCCAGTCCAGCGTTTCTCATGATGTACTCTGCATATAAGCTAAATAAGCAGGGTGACAGTATACAGACTTAATGCACTCCTTTTCCTATTTGGAACCAGTCTGTTGTTCCATGTCCAGTTCTAACTGTTGCTTCCTGACCTGCATATAGGTTTCTCAAGAGGCAGGTCAGGTGATCTGGTATTTCCATCTCTTTCAGAATTTTCCACAGTTTATTGTGATCGACAAGTCAAAGGCTTTGCATAGTCAATAAAGCAGAAATAGATGTTTCTCTGGAACTCTCTTGCTTTTTCCATGATCCAGCGGATGTTAATTCCCTATAAATTCTCCCGGAGTAGAGTGTAGGGGAAAAGGTGAAGCAGCATAGAATAGACTCTGTGGAAGAGTTGGCTTTGGGATAGGACTTAAGTTACGTAAAGTTGTTATTGTTTAGTTGCTCCAAGTCTTATCCTACTGTTTGCAACTACATGGACTACAGCATGCCAGGCTTTTCTGTGCTTCACTATCTCCCAGAGCTTGCTGAAATTCAAGTACATTGAGTTAGTGATGCCATCCAACCGTCTAAACCTCTGATGTCCCCTTTTCCTTTTGCCTTCAATCTTTCCCAGCATCAGGGTCTTTTCCAATGAGTCAGCTCTACACATCAGGTGGTCAAAGTACTGGAGCTTCAGCTTCATCATCCTTTCTTCCAATGACTATTCAGGGTTTATTTCCTTTAAGACTGACTGCTTTGATCTCCTTGCAGTCCAAGGGAGTCTCAAGAGTCTTCACGAGCACCACAAGGCAAAAGCAGCAATTCTTTGGCCCTCAGCCTTCTTTGTGGTCCAACTCTCACATCTATGAAGGGGCTATGTTCAGTGCATTATATATAAATATATGGATTAGGAAAGATCAAAGAGTATTCAGAGATTTGGTAACTGGCTGGATGCACAGAACATTTACCATTTAGGCCTTTATTTTTAAATTCAATGACCATCCTGAAATTCTTTGTAGAGACCCATGAATTGTGACTATATCATGGTTTTGAGATGGAAGGAAACAGTGAAAATTTATTCTGAGTTACTTTTTCAGTCACTGGTGCTTAGACCGGCACAGTGGGCACAGATTAGTTTATGTCCTAGACAAAAAGGTTGTGCTACCCTTACACAAGTTTATTAGCTGTGATTTAGGTGAGTACATTTGGAGAATATATAAATTCACATTAAAAAGAATTTCCCTGATGTTCAGAAGATGGCTTAGACAGCTCTGAAAGAGTTCTCAAAAGAAACCAGATGAATCTTTCTTCTACTAAAAGTATTCAGAAATCTAAGAAAAGAGCTAATAAGATAGTTCTTTTTCTGAAAAACGTAGAAAGGGGCCATGCATTCCTTGGTGATGTGCTCCAGAAAAATGTTAACAAAAAGATGGTTTTTACTATTAAACCATCAACTGACTTTGGCCTGCAAAACACCAGCTGGCTTACATTACTTATAATGTGCTTTGGTGTGTCTCTGATGATAAATATGAAGGGTCCTTTAAGATATACAGAAATATTAAGCAGCTAAATATGCTTTTTCCCCTCCCTTTGAAAACTTAAGGAGTTGAAAGAAACATGGAGGCCTTTTAAACACAGGGAAATTGCATATGGCTAACTTAATTTTTTTTCCTGTTACAGTGAGCCAATGAGGCCATCTCCTTCTTAAGAGAGAGAATCATAGACTTTGAGCTCCAAAAGTCAAGACTTCAGCTGTGCATTTAAAAACAAGCAACAAGAACAAAAACAAACAAACAAACAAAAACCAGAAAGCAAACAGGAAAAAACCTACCTTTACAACCCAACCTCAGTCATGTAGTATCTCTCAATTTTATTTTTCTCCACCAGAACTTATTATATAGGCAGGACAAATCTTATCCAGGTACACACCAAGCATATTCCTATTATCAAGTCTTTGTATACCTATTTTTGTTTTCTAAGAGTAAAGCCTTCCCTAGCCTCTCTAGCTAGCATGGGTCTCTACTCACATTAGACTAAATGCAAGTCTCTCCCACCACCACCCCCCATTGACTGTCCTCTGGGACCTAGTGCACAGCTTCCGAGTTTAATGGCTTGTAGGTGCAATCCAGTCTCATAGCCAGTGATGTATATGCCCTGTAAGTCCTTTATCTGCTCAACTTTACCTCTCTTTAACATGGAATAGAGAACCTAGGACACACGAGAGACCACAATTATGTTTTGTTTGGTTGGTTAACTTATGGACTACATTTGGAAATTATGAGATTTTTCTACTCAAGCATGTGTCATATGACAGAGCTTTCCAGTGTGCTTTCCAAATTCAACTCCTCTTATAATTTTATCATTGGTATAGAAACGTCAAAGAATTCATCCATCCATCCATTCATTTATTAATAGAGCAAGACTTTTATCACAGGCTCTGTCTTAGGCTTTGTCAGTTAACTTGTAGCCACAAGTGAATGACAGGCATAATGAAATAATAACATAGTCAGTGTGCAAATGGATATAGGAGAAATAAAATGATTCCTGTTAGCCATATGGTGTTTCTTCAGCTTTCTGTGCTTGTAGCATGCTCTGCTTTGAGTAGAGTAGCCAGAAGGTACTTGTGGAAAGAACTAGGTAGAACACAGTGTAAGCACAGAAAAATTATCCTCAGAGAACTTTGTGATTTGTGATGTACCTGTTAACCAGGAAAAAGAAGTTTTCCCTTCAGGAGCAGAGACCTCATAGACTAGGGGGTGCAAGTGTTGATCTGAACAATCAGGGAAGCAGAGTACCTGGAGCCAGTGCTCTGGGACTACAAAGAAAGATAGGGAAGGCAGGGAGGTGAGAGGGGGTTCAGGACGGGTGTACACATGTGTATCTATGGCTGATTCATGCTGCTGAATGGCAAAAATCATCTCAATATTGTAAAGTAATTATCCTCCAATTGAAATAAATTAATTAATTTAAAAACACTCCTCAGAATGGGGACAGGTTCTCCAATACATGGAGAAGGCAATGGCACCCCCACTCCAGTACTCTTGCCGAGAAAATCCCACGGACAGAGAAACATGGTAGGCTACAGTCCATGGGGTCACAAAGAGTAGGACATGACTGAGCGACTTTATTTCACTTCACTTCTTTTCCAGTGCATAGTATAACCATTCTACTTCTGAAGTAGAACAAGATGTTTGGCAAAGTGAAAAAGAGGAAAGTCTCTGTCTTGTCCTTTCTCCTTCTAAGCCTTCATTTCCTTGGAAACCTGGGAGTTGAAATGATTTGATAGAACATTTTCAGCATTCAGGGCTATATTTTTTTTCATACAACATTTAACTTGAAGAATGATTGTTATCTGATGATCTGTTCCAAGAAGCCAGAATCCCAGTGCCTGTGTCTGGAAGGAGATTCTAGGAATCCCTTAAAGGAGAGGGGGATGATCATTCTTGTAGGATACTGAGGGAAGGCAGGGAAATGTGGGTATAACCAAGCTAAGTACCGTATCCAAGGAGCATAAGAACTAGATTCAGAAGTTAGGAGTGAAAGGAAGGTAAAATAGAGCTAACAGGTGGTGGTAGGGCCCCTGGAAGACTAACAGACACAACAGGGAGAGAATTCTGTACCTGACTGGTTCAAACAATCATAGAAACTGATGGCTGAGAAGGTAAAGCGCTGAGGACAGTGTGTGGTATAGAGAAGGCACTCAAAATCTGTCTCTTACCTACAGAGTTGTTCTGGGGTCAAGTTATGGACTATGTAAACAGCTTTAGTGTTTAACACCCTTATTGCATGTGATCTCAAGGGAATCAGGATCCCGTGTGGTGGCCAAGCCTCTCTGAGGTTCTATTTTCCCTCAGTCTGTGGGATGGAATGTGAAGCTCTGAAGTGTTACTTGATTTGCTCAAGTTTCCACAACTAATGAGATAACAAAGTACAGAGCTGGACAGACTATCTTGTACAAATCAAACATTGTTTCCATGACTGATGGTTCGACATGGCAGGACCAGAGAGTCACTGGAGGGAGTGTTAAACAAAATAAAGATTTCTGAGCCCCTCAAACTTACTAAATTAAAATTCTCAGAGCTTGGTGGGAAGCAACCTGTACTTAAAAACTCACCTTCAGTAATTTTGAGATAGTTGCCTTGCAGTGGAGGCCAAGTCATCTGGGTACTTCTGCTTTACCCCACACAGGCATCTACACTTAAGATCCTGTTATCGACCCTAATTACTCACCCAGTTAAAGCCCAGTTTGCCTATATAACTCTGAGTTTCCCCTTTAAAAAGCTATAAAAGAGACCGTGTTTTCACTCCTATTTTCTCTGACCTTTTTTTTTAACATTTACTATCTAAAATTTACTTTTAACAATTAAAAAAAAAACTTTCTTTTAAGAATAATTGGGGAATTTACTTAATCTAGCCAATCACTTAATATAGATTTGGGAACCTGATGAATAAATACAAGCTTATATTTAAATTTCTCTCTTAAAATTTCACATAAATGGAAATGTCTTCTTGAATTCTATGGCATAAAAGGCAAATGACAAAATAATTTTATACAAGATATTTTATTAAGTGTCCAAGAAACTCTGAGGATTGGAATAGTATTAATTCTTCTGTCTTACTCAGTACAATCACATCTGGGGAAATTTTTACCTCGATGTCAGGAGATTAACTACATGATGTAGGATGAGATTTTTACCTTCTTTGAGCTTCTATTTCCTCATATGTTGAATACAAAATATTGTATCTCCCTCATAGTATCCAGGTAAGGATTAGGAGATATTATATAGATGTTGGTGTCTGCAACTAAATCAGATTCATAAATGACACTCAACAAAAATTAACTGTGTCTGACCTACTTTTTAAAAACATATTTGTGGTGAAACGGTTCTTCAGTTAATTCTTTCTCTTCCTTCATGTTCTTATCCATAAATGGAGGTTTGTTCAAACAAACTGATTCTTGAATCTCTTACAAAGCTGAATTTCTGCATTTTTATTATTCTAGAAAGATTTTCTGTGTGACTCAAGCTATCCAGAACTACTTCCGAGAAATGGTATTGCTTACTGAGAAGTCAATGAGAATCTCTAGTTAATCAGTAACAAGTTAAAAGATTGATTAGCTAGAGTACAAAGGATTTGAAAAGGGCATGACAACCCACTCTAGTATTCTTCTCTGGAGGATACCATGAACAGAGAACCTGGTGGGCCATGATCGATGGGGTCACAGAAAGTCGGACATGACTGAAACTTCTTAGCACACATACACATAGGATTTACTTGTGTTTTAGGGAATTACAACGCTAATAAAAAGTAAACTGAAAAGTGGTACATGCCATTCTTTTTGCTATGAAAGGAACTTCAAGATCTTCTATGGCCTTTCATTTACTCTTATAGAATAAGAATTATTGCGCTATTGTCACACTGACACATCATGTAATGGAAATTTTCAGAAAAAATTTTTGGAAACTAGAGTTCTCTGTTTATCTATTCAATGTTAGATGGATTCTGGCTTCATTATCAGAAGAGTTAATTTTGCCTGCTCCCAGTCCTGATGTCTGTGATATTGTTGGTATTCAACAAGTCCAAGGAATCAACAACTGCATTTTTCTACCACATTTCATTAATTAGCGAGATGTAGTAAAAGGCATTAATTTGAAGTTCTCCTGCTCCAATTCTTTTCTTCTCTTTAATTTTTAAATTTAATTTTCCTATTTCTCTCCCAGTTATTTTTCACCCTTCCCCAGGTCATCAGCTTGTCCAACACTGATCTCTTCTGCCATGCTGTGGGAGCCACCAGCAGTGGCCTCAGGAAGCTGCAGAATGTCAACAGGCAGAAGAGGACACAGAGGGCAACATGTCCCCAGAATCGTATTTTCATCATTGACAATGGAATTGTCATTTCCGAGTCAGTATCTGATTTAGGCATTCAGTAAAAGGAAATTCTGCATGAAGAGTTATAGGCAAAAAACATTCCTATGGTGAATTAAATCATTAAGCAACTTAGTTTATAAATATTCCCATCTCATCTCTCTTGCAAGAATTAAGCCACACCTAAAAGCACATGCCTCATTTTGTAGGGAAATATATGGCGATGCACACTTTGTCCCACTGTGCCAAGACTTCTTCTTAAATTTAATTTCAACCTTCTTGTTTTCCCCCTGTTCTGCAGTATGATTTCACAGTACATCCTCCCATCTGTTGAAACAGAGAAGTGCTTGCATTTTAGACTGAGATGACTAATATTCATGAGGAATGAATCCAAATTCAAACTAAATGCACATTTTTGCATTTGTCCAAACGTAGCCATGAATTATCTCAGGCTATCAATAGAAGAAGAGGAAAGTTACTATCTGTAAATCCCTATTTGTTTTCCCAAATTGCACCCTTGGCAATGGGTGTGACAGAAAAATGTTCAGTATTCCTAGTAGCCTAACCTGCCAAGAGAGATAAAGCCACTTTGATGTCCTGGGACCAGAGACTGCACAGATTTTCACCCAAAATGGATCTCAAATCCTTTTCAGAGAGAACTGGGCTCCCATGGCCGCCTGCTTCCCAGCCTTCTGAACTCAGGAGATAGACTAGTGGCTGTGCCGTCTCCAGATGGTGGCAGATCTGAAGTCAGTAAAGGGAAAGCTTTTTCAGCTACTCTGGCCAATAATGATGAGAGCGATATTGCTAATAGGAATAACCATAGTAAAAGCTAACCCCCCCTTTAGTTCATACTGTCAATGTGTACATTTAGCATGTGGTTCCTACTTGCCAGCACTATGCCTAGTGATTTGCCTACATTATTCCATATGCTCCTTAATGGAATCTCTGTAATGAAGTAAGTGAAGCTCGGGATGGCTAAGTTCCAAAGGGCACCCTGTGAGTAGTGGGACCGACTCCTATCTCCCTTTCTCTCCCTCTGAGACCCCCTCCCCTCCCCTTTTCTGTGTGTGGTGTAAGTTCCTGCCTTTCTCAGGTGAGGACCAACCTTGGCCTCTTTCTGGGACAGATTCTATACCATTCAAAGCAGCACTTGCCTACATAAACCAGAAACAAGAAAAT
Source organism: Nanger dama (assembly GCA_917880005.1). NCBI lineage: Eukaryota > Metazoa > Chordata > Mammalia > Artiodactyla > Bovidae > Nanger > Nanger dama. Next base: position 27,140,106 of record CAKJTW010000018.1, read on the forward strand.
GATCTTTTCTGGAGACCAGGTGGAGAGAATTTTTCTGGAAGCCCCAGAAGAAATCTGAGTGTGTTCCAAAATAAATGACATTTGCAACTTTTTTGACTTTAATGAAATGTTCTCATGCTCCTGCCCTCACTGGAGTTTCTGTCACTGCCCGCCTGGTTAGGGGGCAGCTGGTTCCCAGGAGCAAGATTAGAGGATTCTCAGTTTTTGCATTTTCTCTCATGGGCAAGAAGGTGTTCACTCAGCTATATTGTGAGTGCCTATCTAGCATCAGCTGCTGCTGCTGCTGCTAAGTTGCTTCAGTCGTGTCCGACTCTGTGCGACCCCATAGACGGCAGCCCACCAGGCTCCTCCATCCTTGGGATTCTCCAGGCAGGAACACTGGAGTGGGTTGCCATTTCCTTCTCCCCCTAGCACCAGCACTAGACTAGACACTGTAAACATTATCATTTCCATTAATCCCCACATAAGATTAAAAACATTTTATAGTGTTTGTTTTTACACTGAACTGTTTTAGCTGGTGAGGAAAATTTGATCGGAAGCATTATATAACTGCCCAAGGTGCTAAGTGCTATTAAACCAGTGGCTTCAATCCATATGAAGTGCTGCCCAGGGTCAGAACCTCAATCAGAAGAGATTTTTTATTCCCTTTATGTTGGCTTATTTTGGCTGCCTTGTGTCTCCCAAGAGGTTTTGGCAATGTTTGGAGACACTCTTGGTCGTTAGGCCTGGAGACTGAAGCTGGGGGTGGGGGGTAGAGTTTCTACTAATATCTTGTGAGTAGAGGCCAAAGGTGTTGTTAAAGATCCCACAATGCACAGGGAAGCTCCCTATAAGATCATCGTCTGGTCCCAAATAACCACAGAGTTGAAGGTGAGAAGCCCTAGACTATGCTGAGAGGTTTCTAGCTGGATTTGCTATGTGGCCGCTTTGGCTGGGGGCTTAGATGCTCCTAGATGGACAGCTTTGAGTCAGAGCCTATGGCTCTTCTGCCAGCAGAGTGTCTACTCTCTTGTCATGTGCAATAGCCTTGGAGCTGGGGTCCCCCAGCTCGGCCATCTGGCTCTCCAGAATGTCCATGGCTTAATGCCTCGATGCTGCTGCAACTAATAAACCCCTCCAGACATGCCAGACTCCCACATTTTGTGGTGATGGTCAGTCAGGAAACATCCATGGTTCAGGAATCTTGGGACTCTGAATGTTCTTAAGATTCAGGGACCGCTTTGCAGAGAGAAATTTTGCTTTGAGGAATGGCCACTTAGCTGGCTCCTTTAATACTGGTTCTTGGCTCAAGAAAAAGAGGCAAGGGGGCTACCCGGTGCTTTTCCAGAATATAGGCCAATTTCAGTGAGGCAGAAAAAGGACTCAAGATTCGGGCAGCTGCTCTGTCTGGGAAGAAAGAAGGAAAGTTTGATTTCATTTCTGTACCATCAGATGACCTGACAGTTTTAAACAGAGAAGTGATATTCACGGCTATTCAGCATAAATAGATGTCTGTTGGGGCAAAACTTAAACTGATGATATAAAGATCAGGACTTGAGGCCTTTCCTGAGACTTAATCCATTCTCTTCTTCCCTGAAAAATACGCTATTGAGCCCTTACGATATGCACGTCTGACACTGAGTGAAGCTTGGACTGTAGAGTTCAGTCTTGTTGGAGGAAATCTTAAAGAAAGTGACATAATTAAAATCCGACAAGACAATGAATAGTTATGGCAGAAGGAAATGGGAGCAAACAGGGGAAAGAACTGGAAAGGCATTCCATCAGAGGGAACGGCCCATGGGAAGACCTTAAGGCAAGAGAGAGCATGGGAATTAGAGAACTGAAAGCAGTGGAGTGTGGTTGGAGCACAGGAAGCAGAGGAAAGAAACTTGGTGAGGAGGGTGACTGGGAGCACAGGCAATGGAAAGTCAGCGCAAGTCTGAGGGTCTGGACTCACACTGATGTCAGGGCCACGCTGTGAAGACTCTAGGTCAGATCCGAGGGTCAGCAGGAGGAGCCCAGAGAGACCAGTGAGGGCATTGCTGTAAAGATGCCGACAAGGGTCCATGCTGGTTTGACCTGACCTGTGGTGAAGAGCATGTAGAGAAATGGATGGATTTGATGCATACTTGGGTGAAGTCTTCTCTGGTGGCTCAGACAGTAAAGAATCTACCAGCAATGCAGCAGAGCTGGGTTCGATTTCTGGGTTGGGAAGATGCCCCCTCTGCCCCTCCCAGAGAAGGGAATGGCAACCCACTCCAGTTTTCTGGCCTGGAGAATTCTGTGGACAGAGGAGCCTGGAGGGCTACAGTCCATGGGGTCGCAAACAGTTAGATGCAACTGAGCAACTAACACCGTGGGTGAAAGGAAAGCCAGTGATTGGTGGTGAAGGAGCTGTGACAGATGAGGGAGATGGAGTCAACAGATTCCATCCAGCTTCCCTTTCCAGGCAAGTGAGTGACTACCATTGGCCAAGACTGCATCATTCTCACTTTGCTCATCTGTAAATTGGGAACAAACTTTCGACCTTTCTTACCTCACAAATCTGTTTTGATGTTCAAGTGATATAATAAATATAAAAGGATTTTATATAAATAAAATAAATTTTAAATTTTATATAAATAAAATAAATATAAAAGGAGATTTTAAAGTATAGTCGATGTCTGGGCTACAAAGTGATTGTTTTTAATTAGTATTACATGCTCATGTCTATGGCTTCATCATCAATCCCTATAGTTGTAAAACACCGAACATTGCTCTGTGATAATATCATTTGGGTGCCTTACAGCTTCTTGATCCACTGTTAGAGAAAGAGTTTACAGAACATATAAAACAAGAGAAAAGGTGTGGCTACTTGTTCTCTAGCATGAACTTAGTTTTAAATCTTGAAATTGACTCTGATTGCCATGAGAAAACCCAAACCAGCCCAGCTTAGCTGCTAACATGATCAGGGAATTGGGAGTAGACAATGGAAACTCTTTCTCCTATAACATTTTACTGAGTTGCCAAAAAATGGCTGGGTCTCACCAGTCTCAGCCTGGTAATTATCCAAATGGCTCTGGGTCATCAAAACCGCAAGAAAGAACCTACTGGCTTGCTGCTACTCCATGGCTCCAAAGCTATGATTTTTTTTTTTTTTTAATCCTTCTGCAGAGAATAGAATGGTGGTTGGATGAGCCCAACTCATGTTACAAGGAAAATATTTTGGGACCAGTAGACTTGGACTCAGCCCCAGCGTTGTCACTTATCACTTTTGTCTCATTGAGGAATTCACCTTGAGAAGTTTCAGCTTCCTTGAGCATTATTTGGGGACATAAAGAATTGATCCACTTCAGGGGGAGGAGATAACGAATACACTTGATAAATTGCAAGATGTTGAGAAAATCAGAATGGGTGGGTGGGCTGGGTAATATTGATGAAAATGACTATAGTAAGCATACAGAGACATAGTTATAGAGATTTAGATATACCTTCAAGTCTAACGGGCTTCCCTGGTGGCGCATACAGTAAAGAATCTGCCTGCAAAGCAGCAGGATTGGGTTTGATCCCTGGAGAAGGGAATAGCTACCCACTCCAGTATTCTTGCTGGAGAAATCCAGGCTACAGTCCATGGGGTTGCAAAGATGTGAACATGACTAAGCTTGGGCAGGAGGAGAAGGGAACAACAGAGGATGAGATGGCTGGATGGCATCACTGACTCAATGGACGTGAGTCAGTGAACTCCGGGAGTTGGTGATGGACAGGGAGGCCTGGCGTGCTGCGATTCATGGGGTCACAAAGAGTAGACACAACTGAGCCACTGAACTAACTAACTAAGCAACTAACACTTTCACTTTAAATTTAACTCTCTCTCTCTCTGTCTCCCCATCCCTCCCTCCCTTTCTCTCTCTCCCTCTCCCTCCCTCTCACTTTCCCTGTTGTTTGTTTAGTTCCTCCAGCCCTGTCTGACTCTTTTCAATCCCATGAACTGCAGCCCTCCTTCTCTATCCAAATATATATTCCTCACTTGAGACAGAGAATAATTTTTGTTGGAAAAATTATATTACTTTAGAAAGTGAAAACAAAAGTGAGTGTTAGTCACTTATTCATGTTCAACTCTGTGACCCCATGGGCTACAGCTTGCCAGTCCCCTCTGTCCATGGAACTCTCTAGGCTAGAATACTGGAGTGGGTAGCCATTGCCTTCTCCAGCAGATGTTCCCAACCCAGGGATTGAACCTGTTCTCCTGCACTGCAGGCAGATTCTTTACCATCTAACCCACGAGGGAAAATCCACACTAGAAAATGAGTAAACTACATTTACCCACTAATACAAGTTTTCAAACTATATTCCTCTATAGAGATACAAATATTGTAACCTGACTACATTTTATTTTTATTTTTTTAATACTTTATTCTACATTACAATACTGTATTTGTTTTGCCATACATTGACTACATTTTAGAATGTTCCAGAACTGGAGATTATCTCAAGGTCTGCACAGATAAGTTTTAGGAGTTGTCCCTGAGAGAGGCTGCTTTCTGTGTGAATCCTGATTTGTTCTTGATGATGCATCTAGGCAGCAGTGGTTTAGGGCTGAAGCCCAGACCTCTGAATTCTAATCCAGGACTCTTTACTCAACCGCATGCCCTCTCAGGAGTGTTTGTATTTCCTGACAAACATCACAACCCTCCTTGAGTAGGCAAGGGAAGGTCAGGGTCCCAGTCAGCTGGTGGTAGTAATGTCTGTAGGTCTGATGAGGGCGGCATTTCACATTTATTCTGCTCACTGCTCTGGCCAGGCAATGTTACAAATTTAATTCTCATAATGGGAGCTTTTTTTTTTTTTTCCTGTAAAACTATGATTTCAGTGTTTAAGATCATCACTTTAAACTATTCATAGTTTTTCAGTTTTATTTCATTTTTAAAAAAACAAACTAGCTCTATTGCTTTACAACAAAACAAAGAAGCTAGTGAGTGTTAAAACAAGAACTATGGATTATTCCATTTGATGGGCAAAAAAGGCTTTCCTGGAAAACTAACTAACCTGTACACCCCAGGCACTCCGATTCTGCCTTTTCTTTGGCAGGTCAAGAGTGATGTCAGGGGAAAGGGAAGAACATAGAGGGGCACTCTGTGTTTGTCAAAACATCTTGAACAATTTTTCAAACATTTTGAGTTTGTTAAAATCCAGACTGAATAGTGCCAAGCAGTTTTGCTTAATTTCTAAACCCCTGGGTATTTAAAGGGAAATTTAATCGGTATTTTTCTGAATCGTTTCATTTAACTCATCAGTGTGCTGTTTCATAAGAGCTATTTGATGCCAAAGAAGTCCTTCTGTGCCAATTTAGAAATCTTATTCTGGAAGGCTCTGAAGAACTGAGAGCACAAAAAAGAACAGAGGCCCAGTGGTTCTAGAATCTCACAAATCAGAATCTAGAAACAACTATGGACAGGGCTTGCTCAAGTTTGCTCAAGCCACCAGTGGGAGATGTGGAAGGTCAAACTCAAAACACTTCAATCTGCCCTGGGCACTCCTCTCTTTGTGTTTGGATAACTTAAAATTCTGTGTTGGACAAACATGAACTTCTTTTTAGCAGACTATCCTGTTTGTATGGGGGCTTCCCTGGTGGCTCAGCAGTAAAGAATCCACCTATAAAGCAGGAAACTCAGGAGACATGGGTTAGATCCCTAGATTGGGCAGATCCCCTGGAGGAAGGCATGGAACCCACTCCAGTATTCTTATCTGGAAAACTGCATGGACAGAGGATGCTGGCAGGCTATAGTCCAGAGGGTTGCAAAGAGTCAGACACAACAGAAGTAACTGAGCATGAGCATGCTGTTTGTAAGAATGTGGCATTTTCGTGATTATAATTCATAGCAAGGACTATTTCTAAAATGTTTAGCAGTAATTGGCATGCCTATGCACCTTGGCTGTAAGAAAGCTTTTGCCTCCTCAGGGTCAAGGCCAAGGTCCTCAGGGGTCAGCAGCGTCCCATAGCTAAAAATTTACTAAAGTTTTTTCTCTTTCACCACCTCCTTGCCTCTCCACCTATTCAATGGAAGCACTCAGAGCCAGCTTCTGCTTCTGTGCATTCAATGGTATAACACACACAGAGAGATATTTAAATGCCATGTGTACAAGGATGTTCTATATTTTGTGAATAAGCTAATGCCCAATAATAGGGGACACATCAAATCTATAGTGGTGTGGCAACATTAACACAGAGACTGCTGTTTCAAAAGCTTGTTTAGTGATGATTCTGTCCCAACCATGGTGCCCATGGTTTACACTTTAGTCATTTCATCTTAATTATCCTGTGAGTCTAACAGTATTAAGCTGATTTTACAGTCATGATATTGGTATTTAGTGAGGTTAAGCAGCTCATCCACAGTCACCCAACTAGTAATAAGTGACAGAGCTGGATTTCAGCAGAAATCACAGAGCTGGTGTCCTTCAAAGTGCAGGTTATTTCCATTTGTCATTCTGCTTGCTGAAAACACTGTTCAGTTATTGTTTTTAGTCACTAAGTCATGTCTGACTCTTTGCAACCCCATGAACTATATACTGCCAGGCTCCTCTGTCCACCGGATTTCTCAGACAAGAATACTGGAGTGGGTTGCCATTTCTTTCTCCAAATTTGTTATTGGACATAAGCTAATAAAAGTGGTGTATCCACATGAATGTTAATCAGATCTGACTAAAGGAAGCTTAATTAGATAGTTTTCAGGTAAAAATATAAGTACCGATAGGCTTTGCCTGACCTGTGTGGACAGTTATGCTCTAGAATTTTGTTATAATTCAGCTAGGCAACAATAGCAGTGCGTTTGCCCATAGAAATAACATGGAAATGATAGGCGTCTGGGCTAATTCATAAAATCTTTGTAACTCAGGAATGGGGAGTAATTCTGGACTTATGGGCAGGGCTGGTGGTTGAACACTTCATGGGGCAGTGCCACGGGAATAACTGGGGATATTAATGATGTATGACACTAGCTTCTATGGGCTTCACAGCTCTATCATAGGCATGGGAGCTCTTTGGTCAGAAAGAGACCCAACTCACTGAGGCCCGTTATCACTGCTTTAGTTTGCAATGAAAAACTTTAGGGGTAGCATCTATTGTTCATCAAGAATTTGGGGAGAGTGAAGATTTCCTCTCTTCCTGTAAGCTTAGGGATATGACAGGCATCCCCTCTCTGGACAGATTCACAAGCCTAGCTCATAAGTAGTTTTTCACATGACACCTCCCCTCCACAGTCCTGTAAGCACCCAAAAGGCAGAAGCTTCGTATGTTTTACCCACCTTTGCACGTTTGATTGCTGTAGGGACTATGAATTTGTTATGTTACACAACAAAGGATAATTAAGGTTACTAATCAGCTGATCCTAAATTAGCAAAATTATCCTCCATTATCCTACACCAAGAAGGCGCAATGTAATCACAAGGGGAAAGGGGGCAGAAGACAAGGACAGAGTTATGCAGTGTCAGAAGGACTTGACCCTCCACTGCTGGCTGTGAAGACAGGGGAAAGGAGCCATGAGTTGAGGACTGCAAGCAGCCTCCAGAAGCAGGAAAAGGTAAGGAAATGGATTCTCCTCTAGAGCCTCCAGAAGGGAGCACAGCACTGCAGGTACCTTGATTTTAGCCTGATGAGACTCACGCCAGACTTCTGACCTGTACAATAACAAATTTGTTTTATTTTAAGGCATTGCTTGGAGAAGTAAATGGCAACACATTCCAGTAATCTTATCTGAAAAGTCCCATGGACGGAGGAGCCTGGTAAGCTATAGTCCATGGGGTCCCAAAGAGTTGGACATGACTGCGCACAAATGAACCATATGAATAACAAACCTGGGCAATGATATCCCAGAGAAGAGTCCTCAAGTTCCCACACATCCAAATGAGCATAAAATCCAGTCTCTCAGATCCCTCTCCCTTGTTTGTGCAGGAATTCACAAGTGGTTCAGTTCAGTTCAGTCACTCAGTCATGTCCGACTCTGCAACCCCGTGAATCGCAGCACGCCAAGTGGTTACCAGTGTCCAAATGATGAATCCTGCTGTGTATCTCCTTGATTTTGCTGGGGTCAGAATTTAAGAGCATGCGTTTTGGGACTGGACAATGGTACAATGGGAATCAGAATATGTACTGATGCCACCAGGTGTCACGATGTCTTTACAAAAGGCTGCACCTGTTCCTTCATGAGTGACCTTGATAAAGAAATGTGCTATACAAGAAAGAGTCAAGGGCAGAACCTCTGTGTCTGCGGGGATGTAGTCAGGCTGGCATCTTGCTCTTGCTACCGCTGCACATGTCAGAGTAGAAGGTTGCCCAGGCCACCAATTATTTTCGAGGAATTAGTTTCTCCTTTCCTGGGTCAGACCCAACCAATGTCAAGGCATCTCAAGTAGGTAAGGCCTCCCTCCATCAAATAGTGCAGCCAAGTATCTGTTCTGAAGCAGTGTCATTAACAAGGGTCCCATGTGAAGCCCCATGGGTAAGACTTCTGGATGTTGCTAGATCACAGAACCCCACTCTGATCAGACTTTGAGGCTCCACTCACAATTTCTCTAGGACACGAATTGGCACAAAAATGGCTGCACCAGAACAGGTTCCAGGACACCCACCTAACATCCCACATCAACATCCTAATTTTGCTTCCCCAAAGTCAGTGCAGGGACCACTTGGACATTCTCAAAGTAACTTGATTTTCCAAAATCAAGTAACTTGATTTTCGTTTTTCTTTTTGATCTACCCCAAACTGTCTCCCTAACTTTGAATCTGAAATGAAGAACCAAATGTATCCCTCCATTTCCTCCTTTCTGTAAGATTCTGAGTTACTTATGCAAAATCTCCTCTCTGCCTTACAATGCATACTGGAGCAAGCAGCCTGCTGCCCCCTCACAAGCTCGCACACACACACCCACAAATACACACACACATAAACACCTGACACAAAAGTCTTGTACAACCTTATATTTATATTTACATAACAAGCGCTATTTCATAATAGACATATTTTTCAATATGTGGAGATAGTGGAATTTTTAAATGGCAGGTTCTTTTTATGAACAAGCCCTCCTTATCAGATAGTCAACATGTATGTACTGCTTGACTGACTGACTTACACATGTGTGGATGAAAAGAAGAAACTCCTAAGTATTTTTAGGATAACTGGAAGAAAGCAGAGCTCATATAATGGGGACTCATTGAAGGAAGATGATTTGGGTTGCAAAGGGGTGGGGCGAGGAATTTGTTTCCATCCATACTGATAGCCAGAATGTGAAGAATTCAAGAAAATTAGATACATTTGTTACTCAGGAAAGAGCACAGTCCGTTGGGGTGCAGGGCCCAGGAATGGTGACCTAACTGATTCCGGGAGGAGTCCTGGAAGCACATTCTCCTGGAAGGGTTAATAAGCTGCCAAATGGTTCACCTTCTTCAGCACTCTCTCCTCCCCCAAGTTAGAAGATATAAATCATTGACCATCAGGATAATGAGAAGCAGATTGGCCTCTGCTAATTTCTGGGATGTGGCAGGTCTTTAGAAAAAGCCTCATAAGACTTTGCTGATCGCTATGAGCCCTACCGCCTTGAGAGAGGACACATGTGGGATGCAGACCAGGGAATGTGGGTTCCAGCCTGGGGGATGCTGCAGGGGAGGGTGACGCTGTGCAGATACCTGTAAACCGTCACAGGCCTGGGAGATGAGGACCCTCCTGCCTTTAATTTGAATATCAGGGCTGAGGACAAGGAAAATGTATCCCAACCTTCTGGGCAGTCTAAGTGCATACATCCTTCCCTAAGATTGAGGCTGAGCCATCCTTTGGATATCTGTCTCCCTGTATTTTGGATAGTAGCTGATCAGAACCTAGAGTCTTCCTTGAATCAGTAGCTAAGTTAAAATGGCTAGGGATGCAAAGAAACAAAAGTGAGTGCAAAAGTCTGCTTCATGAAAAATTAAGTTACTCTAAACTAGAAGGGAAAAAGCAAGGAGAATGAAAGCTTCCTGAAGAAAGACCTGCCTCTAGGTTCTGCCTCTAGAAAAATAAAGGCAGGAGAAACTGCAGCAGTAGAAGCAAGGTAGCTGGAATCTGCCTTCCTCTTAACTGGGCTTCAGAAACTTTTCTGTCAACTTTGCCTGTCAACCTGGCAGAGACCTTCTGCAAAGGCTGGTGTCCCTCAGGAGCAGCTGAATGGCTTGCCCTCTGGTGCAGAATTAGGCAAGCCCAATGTGGGCTCTCCTCCCTAATGGATACTGCATGGTGGGATATTTTGGGCTCTCCAAACAGTATTTGCCAATGCCTTTAAGTTGCTTAAGATGCTTGAAGTTGGTTTACCCCCATACCTACTTATCCAGGAAAGACTTTGGGTTCTGATCAGGCACTATGCAAAACACAGGGAGATGGCTTATTCTAAAAGAACATTTTTGCAATGTATTTTATCCCTCAGACACTGACTCCTGTAAACCTATGGCTGATTCATGTTGATGTTTGGTAGAAACCAATGCACAGTAAAGCAATCATCCTTCAATCAAAATTCATTGGAAAAGACCCTGATGCTGGGAAAGATTGAAGGCAGAAGGAGAAGGGGGCAACAGAGGATAAGATGGTTGGATGGCATCACTGACTCGATGGATATGGGTTTGGGCAAGCTCTGGGTGTTAATGATGGGCAGGGAAGCCTGGCATGCTGCAGTCCATGGGGTCACAAAGAGTCAGACACAACTGAGTGACTGAACTGAATTAAATCCAAAAGGAAAACAATGTACAGCAGAAAGTAACACAACATTGTAAAGCAATTATACTCCAATAAAAAAGAAAATCTTTCTCTGAAATTAAAAATAATAAACTGATTCTTCATTGCAAAGTGACATGCAAGCAAAAGGTCAAGGGATGGAAAAGAAGCTGATATATTTTACTCAATCAAATTACAGTGTAATGGAACTCTGACAGGAATAATAAATGCTATAGAAGGACATGCACGTAATTACTTTATTCTTAAAATAAATTTACTAGGTGCCTACATTTCCCAGGACAGAAACATGGCCATGTCCCACGGAGTCGGAGTTGTCAGCAGAGTGATTTTGAATGAGAAGGTGTTAGTATTTATACTTGATAATTACGATAAGAAAAGCATCATAAGATGAGAAAGAAAAGAGAGACAAAATTATTTCAACAGCTTTAAATGTTTACCACAATGAGAGAAACTGTATTGTGAAAGATTTAAATGTATTATGAATATTATTGATTTCATACATTGGCTTAATTTTCTTTGAACAGAAGAACTCATCACACTTGCATTAATAATATTGGAAATTGTTACCCTCCATGAACTTTTATATTCTAGAAAACATTTTGGAAGTAAGTTAACATAATGAGAGCAATTTGCAGCTGGTTAATTATTCAATAAATCAAATCAACAAATGTTTTTTGTAACCCAGTGTGTGTGTGTGTGTGTGTGTGTGTGTGTGTGTGTGTGTGTTGATGCAGAAACTGAGTGAAAGTGTGAAGTGAGCCCTGATCAGAATAAGAACCGAGTGTTGATGAACATTCTGGAGAAGGCATGGCAACCCACTCTCTTGCCTGAAGAATCCCCATGGACAAGGAAGCCTGATGGGTTACAGTCTGCAGGTTCTCAGAGTCAAATATGACTGAGTGACTAAGCACAGCATATATATACGGTGGCTTCCCCAGTGGCTGTCAGTAAAGAATCTGCCTTCAATTCAGGACATCCAGGTTCGATTCCTGGGTCAGGAAGATTCCCTTCAGGAGGAAATGGCAACCCACTCAAGCATCCTTGTTGGGAAAATCCCATGGACAGAGGATCCTGGTGGGCTATAGTCTATGGGGTTGCAAAGAGTCGGACATGACTTAGCATGCTTACATGCATAACTATCATGAGGCAACTTTGGTAACACATTCTATCACCTGTGTGAGCTAAGAAATATAACTCATAGCCAATGCCACCTCAAATTCTCATTATGAGAGGGAATAAAGTCTTAGTTAAGGTCCTCATATCTTTGACCCTCGATTTCTTTGCTTTGCCAAGAGTGATATGAAGTGGTACTTGAATCCTGGAGAAAGTCTCAACCCTCATCCTCAAAAGCTCCCACCCTGGATCCTGTGTGCAGTCAACTCTTTGACCTCACCTTAGCTGCCATGACCTTCAAGTAAAAGGAAATAAGAAGATGAAGAAACCTTCCAACACTGGCTTCATGTTTTGCTGACAGAACAAGGTGCCCTGGTGGAATTAAAGGAACAAGAATAAGGTCCGCAGGAGAATAGGATGTGGAAATTGTGTTTGAACATGGGCTGAGAAGGTGAAGGTAAAGATGACATTCTTGTAAAATCTGGTAGGGCCCTCACAAGCTCCCCCAGACTTATCCTGATTAAATCAAGGAGAGTCTCAGTTCAGTTCAGTTCATTTCAGTCACTCAGTCGTGTCCGACTCTTCGCGACCCCATGAATTGCAGCATGCCAGGCCTCCCTGTCCATCACCATCTCCTGGAGTTCACTCAGACTCACGTTCATCGAGTCCGTGATGCCATCCAGCCATCTCATCCTCGGTTGTCCCCTTCTCCTCCTGCCCCCGATCCTTCCCAGCATCAGAGTCTTTTCCAATGAGTCAACTCTTCGCATGAGGTGGCCAAAGTACTGGAGTTTCAGCTTTAGCATCATTCCTTCCAAAGAAATCCCAGGGCTGATCTCCTTTAGAATGGACTGGTTGGATCTCCTTGCAGTCCAAGGGACTCTCAAGAGTCTTCTCCAACACCACAGTTGAAAAGCATCAAGGAGAGTCTAGAGATGGATATATTTTTGAAAGAGATGAATATATTTTAAAAACTGCTCCAAAGATACTCTCCCAAGCAAATTCAGAGAATGAGTCATTTTATGCTTGGCTTCCTCCCAAATTTCAGTGATCAACTTAATCATTAATTGAATGATTAATGACTTAGTCATTTAAATTTAAATCATTAAATCATGTGGTTTCTGAAAACTGACACTGACCTTCATTGTGTCTGCCCTAAGTGACTGCCACTTATTTGGTTTATTTCCAGCAGGTGCTTTTTCTTATAACTTTGGTGACAGCTACCATAATTTAATTTAGTACAACCCCACATAAAGTGAAATATATTTCAAAATAATTTATATGTGTGTGTGTGTGTGTGTGTGTGTGTTTGTACTCAGTCACTTCAGTCATGTCCAACTCCTTGAAATCCTATGGACTATATCCTGCCAGTCTCTTCTGCTCATGGAATTCTCCAGGCAAGAGTACTGGAGTGGGTTGGGTTGTTGTGTCCTCTTTCAGGGGGTCTTCTCAACCTAGGAAGTTAACCTACATCTCCTGCCACTCCTGCGTTGCAGGTAGATTCTTGACCATTAACACACTGGGGAAGCCCCGTCCTCAAAGGTATAAGATACATGATCATTCTGTAATATTTCACAAAAGGCAGTGATTGCCAGGTACTCTACTATCTAGACAAATTTGAGAATCACTGGACCAATTGTATCTTGGTTCAAATAGTTATCCCATTAAACACCTACTTTTGTTCTGGGCCAGCCTAGACCAATACACTGGTGAAATGGGCATGTTTACTGCCCGTATAACAATTTCTCTCCATGCTAGAGTAACTCTCAGCAGCTATATTTCTGCACGTGCATGCCTAGTCTTCCTTTTAGACTAGGTCAAAGTAAAAGAGGAAACTCTGCTTTAAACCTCATTCAATAATGGCCAACATAGACTGAATTTTTGGTATTCAGTTGATTTGGTGATTCATGAATTTAGAATGTCTATGGAGAATATATAACATAAAACCATTAAAGAAAGTAAACTCTTGGAACAAGGATGGACTTTAGGAGATGCTCTGACTTGAAAGATGGAGGGTTCTACAGCCAGAAACTCCACAGCAGCTCATGACAGAAATAGCTGGGCAAAAGGCTGCTAATCCTGCTCATCCGGAAGTCACCTCCATCCTGACTGCTATTCCAGCCCTCCTAGCAGTTCATCTAGCCTCTTGGCAATTTTTCTTATTCACTCCTTAATTCTTATCAATATTACTGCCATGATTTTGACTGTGACCACTAGCTTTTTGCAGATGAATCCCCAAGATACTCTCAAAAAACAATTGAGACTCTCTAGAACTGCCCTATAATTATTTTACTTTTTCACTAGAACAAGTGAGGTTATGATTTTTACTCTTAAGGAAGGAATGGATTCCACTTAATAAGCTCAAATCCCTCTTTGAGAATCTCTAAATAGATCAGGGAAACACGTTTTGCAATTCTCAGAATTATACTATGAAAGGAGCTGTACAATGAATGGAATTCATCCTTGAATTTCTCCAGGGTTGTGATGAACAGACAAGTGTCCTTGACAGGATGGCAGACTATATTCTCCAGCAGAATTTGGCTCCCTTCTGTTTTGACCCCCAGGCATCAAGTGACACAAGGCATCTTGATGAATTAAGACTATTTGGATCATTCCAAGATGAGTCTAAAGGTAATTCAAGGAATATCAATAAATTGTAAGGTTATTACATTTCTGGGATTCCCAAGTGGCTCAGTGGTAAAGAATCTGCCTGCCAGTGCAGGAGACCCAAAGAAAGACAATGCCAAAGAATGCTCAAACTACCATACAATTGCACTCATCTCACACACTAGCAAAGTAATGCTCAAAATTCTCCAAGCCAATCTTCAACAGTAAGTGAAGTGTGAAATTCCAGATGTTCAAGCTGGATTTAGAAAAGGCAGAGGAACCAGAGATCAAATTGCCAACATCCGCTGGATCATGGAAAAAGCAAGAGAGTTCCAGAAAAACATCTATGTCTGCTTTATTAACTACACCAAAGCCTGAGTGGATCACAAAAAACTGGAATATTCTCAAAGAGAAGGAAGACCAGACCACCTGACCTGCATCCTGAGAAACCTGTATGCAGGTCAAGAAGCAACAGTTAGAACCAGACATGAAACAACAGGCAGGTTCCAAATTGGGAAATGAGTATGTCAAGGATGTATATTGTCACCCTGCTTATTTAACTTATATACAGAGTACATCATATGAAATTTCAGGCTGGATGAAGCACAAGCTGGAATCAAGATTGCTAGGAGAAATATCAATAATCTGAGATACTCAGATGACACCACTCTTATGGCAGAAAGCAAAGAACCAAAAAGCCTCTTGACGAAAGTGAAAGAGGAGAGTGAAAAGTTGGCTTAAAACTTAACATTCAAAAACTAAGATCATGACATCTGGTCCCATACTTCATGCAAGTATATGGGGAAACAATTGAAACAGTGATATACATTATTTTGGGGGCTCCAAAATCACTGCAGATGGTGACTGCAGCCATGAAATTAAAAGACATTTGCTCCTTGGAAGAAAATCTAGAAGCAACATAGACATCAGATTAAAAAGCAGAGACATTATTTTGCTGACAAAGGTCCATCTAGTCAAAGCTATCATTTTTTCCCATAGTCATGTATGGATGTGAGAGTTGGACTATAAAGAAAGCAGAGCACTTAAGAATTGATGCTTTTAACTGTGGTGTTGGAGAAGACTCTTGAGAATTCCTTGGACTGCAAGGAGATCCAACCAGTCAATCCTAAAAGAAATCAGTCCTGAATATTCACTGGAAAGACTGATGCTGAAGCCGAAGCGCCAATACTTTGGACACTTGATATGAAGAAGTGACTCATTTGAAAAGTCCCTGATGCTGGGAAAGATTGATGGTAGAAGGAGAAGGGGACAACAAAAGATGAGATGCTTAGATGGCATCACAGATTCGATGGACATGAGGTTGGGCAAGCTCCAGGAGCTGGTTATTGACAAGGAAGTCTGGCTTGCTACAGTCCATGGGATCACAAAGAGCTGGACATGACTGAGTGGCTGAACTGAACTAAAGAGATATGGGTTTGATAATTGGGTAGGGAAAATCCCCTGGAGAAGGAAATGGCAACCCACTCCAGTATTCTTGCCTGAAAAATCCCATGGACAGAGGAGCCTGGGAGAGTATAATCCATGGGGTCCCAAAGAGTTGGACATGACTGAGAGACTGAGAACGTTACATTTCTAAAGAAATAAAGGACACACCAAGCAGACAGATCAATCTGTTCTCTGGTGTCTTCAACATTCTTCTCCTAGCTATCAGTTAATTAAGGTATATAGTAGCCCTGAGGGAAAACGCATCCATCATTTTGACAGAGAAAATCTATTTTAATGACAAAATGGGCAGCACTTCACCAACCAGATTGAACAAATGTCTCAGTAGATTTTTGTCTCACAAGTAGTCAAAGAAAAATGTCTTAAAATTTATTTGGATTTGCAAAAATAAATATCTTGTTTTTCTACTTTCTCTTTTGCACTTTTTTTTTTAAAAGCAGTCCTTGGAGTGAAAACAAAACTTGAACTCCTCAGGGAATGTGTGTTTGTGCACGTGCATGCGCGTGCACACGCAGGCATGCACTTGTGTGCTCTGTCACATCTGACTGCAACCTCATGGACCGTAGCTCTTCAGGATCCTCTGTCCATGGGATTCTCCAGGCAAGGATACTGGAATGGATCGCTATTTCCTCCTCCAGGGGATCTTCCCAACCCAGGGATCCAACCCAAGTCCCTTACTTCTTCTGCATTGACAGGTAAATTCTTTACCACTAGAGCCACCTGAGACGCTGTTTATTTGTTTTTCTCTTTTTCTTGGACCATTGTTTTAGAAAGTTCTTCTTCATTCTAGTCTAAACTCTACTTCCCTATTGCTGTGTTTCTTGCTCCTCTTCTAAATCTCTGGGTTTCCTTCTATTTTACGGTCCTTCAGGGACATGCAGATGCTGCCTTCTCCCTTTCCCCACCCTCAGCCATTGTCTCTCTAGGGCAGGCACACTCAGTCCTCACAACCACTCCCTGTAAAATCTGCTCTTCACTCCCTGGTCTCCCTTCTCTGGACTAATTATAATTTTCCTCAAGAAATGTTTTCCTTCAAATAGGAAAAAAATGATATTCCAGGTGAGTGGAATACATCCCTTAGTCTAAAAACTGGATATTCAACAACTGCAAAGTCTAAATATAAATGTTTAAGAATGGCAAAAGAGTAGAATTTCTACTAAGAGTGGTCATTAGACAACTTTAGAATTTTCTTTAAGATCTTAAGATACAATATCAAACAAGTAAAAGTGATAAATTGCAAAAGTACATATACAGATGTAGACATATGTGTACACACAGGGGTGGTCCACTTGACAGAGGGTCCTTATAAAACCACATTAGGTCCAGAAGCTTCCAGAATGCCTTGAGTTCAATTTATGAGGTAGGCTTTCTTTAGGAGTCTATAATGCATAAATAACTATTGATTAGCTTCCTAGAGTCAGGTTTTTAGTAAAACTCTGAACAAGGGCATTAGAGAAATGCCTCCAATGGGGTCATTTTTGTTGACCTGGGACTACATAAAAATGGGAGTATTGAATGCTTAATGTCACATTTTATTGCTTGGTTCAGCTAATTTGTCTTGTGGGAAGCAAATGTTTTTGAAAGCATTCCAGAGCCTTTGTAGTGTTAAAGCTCATTACCTTGGATTTCATATGAGCCAAAAATATACAACCAACTAAGTGCTCTGAACCTCAGGAAAATTTCATGACTAGACAGAAGCAAAGCTGCTAGTATCATGTCATGCAAATATAAGGTGAACTGAGCAATTTGCATTCTTAATAAAACTAAATAAAATACATTTGGTGGGTTATTATTGTTTTCTTTAAAGTGCTAAAATGGTTTAATGAACAGATTAAAAAGCAGATAGAGTATACCTTCTTTAGAGAAATTATATTATGTTTCTGTTATTCTGTAACTCTCATATGACTGTATGAGCTTGGAAAAAGACTTTGCATATTTTATCTAGACAATCCTTTTATAGACTGGAATACATTTTTCAGTTATCTAAAACAAGGCCTGTCCTATACCAGGTCTGTTCATCTATATAATTTAATTTTATCCCATTTTACAGATAATGAAACTAAAGTCCTAATATATCTATTCTAGTATTTTTTAAAATAAACGATTGACAAGAGCTCAAAGAATGTTATTTTTCCATCTAGTCCTCAGCATAGCCACAGTCTGATCTTATCGACATTTTTAGACCTGCTCGCCACTCCTGTTTTTAAGTCCTGTGTGGCACTGTGCTGTGTTCAGTCACATCTGCCTATCTGCTATCCCATGGCCTATATCCCACCAGGTTCCTCTGTCCATGGAATTTTCCAGGCAAGAACACTGGAGTAGGTTGCCATTTCTTCCTTCAGAGGATCTTCCCGACCCAGGGAATGAAGCCACATCTCTTGCACTGGCAGGCAGGTTCTTTACCACTGCCCCATCTGGGAAGCCTCATTGTTAAGTCCTTCCACTACTAAATCAGTGGATCAGGTAACAGTCATCAGTTTGCATGTTCAGAATCCTACAATTTTGCTCTCTCTGAAATATACTTTCTTATCTCTTCTGTCAATATGATTCGACTTCCATCACTGAATTGTTCTTTCTGTAGGAAATAAGGCATGCAAATGTTCTCTGTGTCCTCTTAACTCCTTGTCCATAAGTACTGAGGGGGGTATTTCAACAATTTACTACTAATGGGGTAAAAAAGATCAATATATGAAACAAACAAAAAAATTGTTTTTGTTACATAGATAAACTAAATTATATATGATAGGACTCTTTACCAAGTGATATAAATTGTGGTCCAAATTATCCATAAAGTCATTCTTATAATTTCCAGGTCACTTAATGATGTTAACACATTGGTGGCATGACCGTTTCTTTGATATAAGTCTCATCAGTTAACTAATGACCCTGTTTGCTATTGTGACAGGGATACACACAACTTTCCAATAACTTCTCATAGTCACTAGTGACTCAGCTCAACAAGTAAAAAAGTATCTTATCATCAATTTTGTTATTTTTGGTACCAAAGCCGTGAAAAAAAATTTTAGTCCTAAAATTTATATAATTACATTAAATTGTTTAGGCTATATTTTTTGTTTATTAACATAATAAATATCTCTACTATTAATGAGGTAGTGAGACTCATTTCTTACAATGAAATGTAAGAAAATTGTAAATGTATGTTTATGAACTTGATTTTCTTATATTTTGTTCACCTTGATTCCACAGAGATGTGAAAACTTAGATCAAATATAAATTAATTATTTTTTTTTACTTTTGCTCATCAAATGATGGTCACATTTTCATATGTTAAACAATTGAATAGTTATTTTTCTTGGAATAATGCATTTTTATAAAATTTTGTTGTCTTTATATATCTTTCACTGCTGTTACCTAATTACTTTCTAAGTTTCTCTAACCAATAACTAAAAGATTGAAATTATGTAAAGCTAAAGAAAAATTGAAACTAGAACTCCCTTTATTAAATTTCCATTTTTATATCTATAATGTCTCCAATTCAGAGTTTTTACTACATTGACTATTCAAGGCTTGTTTCAAATCAAAGTCTTTTGCAGCTCTCACACCATAGGGGATCACTGAGATATAAATATCCTTTCAAAAGTCATGGTTTCAATTCTATCTATATCTCTCTGATGTTTATTTGATATATAATCAATAAGATTTATTGATCTGTATCTTTATTGTATTTATTTTCATTTGACTTGGATGGTGCCAAACTAAGAGATCCAGAAACATTTCTCAGATTGTGACTGCCTCTCCAACCTGTCTTCCTAGCCATGGCACATCTATTAATATACAGCCTAAGTCTTTGATCTTTAGATTCTTCACCAATGCAGGGGGAGTTACTCTCTCATGTATATTTGTTATGAGAACTACCTGAAATGCAATTGTCCATAAAAATATGACATACTTCAAATTTTTCCTAAAAAGGTAATAATCATAATTATCTGTGATGTACTATTATTTCTATATGCCCAGCATCTTTGCACCCTCTTATTTTCGACACCCTTATTTTAGAAACAATAGAAACCCTTTCTTTGGGGACCTTCTCCTCTCCTACTCAAACTATGGATTTCTACCTGTTGCCAAGCCCATGACCCCATCTCTAAGCATGAGCACATGGCCCAGACCCAGATAATAATATTGTCCCAGGTTCTGCTGACAGTGATTGATCCAGGAGCAGAAATGTTACCCAAGCTATAGCTATCAGAGTTTCCCCTTCTATTCTCTTAAGTGAAACAAACAGAGAAAGCTCCTCTTCCTCTCTGATAAAGGCGCATCATGGACGTGATGAGTGCCAACCTAGTGGTGACCTTGTCCTCTACACACACTCAAGATAGCAGAGAGAGTAAAGCTGACACCTAAGGACAAATTGCACAGACAGCATCCTGGAAACGCTGAGTCCCCGTCACAGAGGTTTCCAGTTACTGCAACTCTTCCATTACATTTATGAGCTTTCATCTATTCTTACAATGAGCATATGTTCAAGCAAGTTGGAATCCAGTTTTTGTCGTTTGTACCCAAGAGCACTTCTGAAAAGCACATCAGTTTGCATAAAGAAAAGCAGTGCTGTTCGAAAAAGCAGCAGAGAAGACCCATTTCAAGTAACCTTGGGGATGTCAGTGACTTTTAGATGTGGCAGTCTCTGCAACATGAAGAGGAATGACAGAGCCCAGGCTTTCCCAAAACATAACAGTGTAGTTAAAAAGGAAGGAGGCAAGATGGAACACAGGTGCAGATCCTTGAAAGAGATAAACTCCCCAGATGCTCGCCTCCAGGCACCCTGTGGAAGGTTGTATGAAACAAGCCACTCAGGTTGTGGAGATAGAACCTGGCAGAAAGCGGAATTTGTAAGCAGGATAGTGCACTGCGCTTTCCCCTGACCTAAGGTGTCATCTGTGTGATATAGATCTCTGAAAGAGCTCAATTATAATCAATAAATGTTACTTTCCTTTCTGTTATTCCATCTTGTACAAGACATCTAAATTTTCTGAAACGCTTCTCCATATCTGCTAAGTTCCAAAGACCAAGCCTCGAGCACTTCAAGGTATTGGGTCAGCGTTGTTTGAATGAGCCGGCACTGAGCAGGTAAGCATTTCTGCAACCACTTGGCTGTAACATGCTCCACTTCTGGGAGCAGACCAACTGTCCTAGTCTGGAACTATGGGGAGGCTGATTCCCAGATAGAATGTGGCATGACTCTTTAGGCTTGATGAGTTTCCTTTTAAAAGACTTCAGAAGAGCTCTGAAATTTCTCACATCTTCATCCTGGATATTGCTGTTCAGTCACAAAGTTGTGTTTGACTCTTTGTGACCACATGGATTGCAGCATACCAGGATGTTAGCCTTGTGAGAATTGGCCCCTCACCTGTGTGTGTAAGGGGATCTCTCTTGCAAGGATGTGTTTCCCAAATTCCCACACATCAAAATGTTCTCAGTCACTCATAGTTCAGGGTGAAAGCTTGTCGGGGGATGCTGTGTGGGTTTTCATGCTACTCGCCACCTCCAAGGAGTAGGCAGCCTCCTATTATCTGATCTGGGGTATAACCATGAGATGTTAGAGCAAAATGAGAATGACGGCACCACCTTCCCCACAGTTTGGTCTTACTTCGCTTGGACATCAAGGGAGAATGGCCCCACATGTGGCTAGTGACAGAGCTAGGTTGATACCACGTCATGCAACTCAGGAGTCTGGTCTGCACTAAAGCTCATTCTATTTCTCTGCATTGATCGCTGAGGAAGGCTCTTATCTCTCCTTGCTGTTCTTTGGAACTCTGCATTCAGATGGGTATATCTTTCCTTTTCTCCTTTGCTTTTCACTTCCCTTATTTCCACAGCTATTTGTAAGGCCTCCTCAGACAGCCATTTTGCTTTTTTGCATTTCTTTTCCATGGGGATGGTCTTGATTCCTGTTTCCTGTACCAATGCCATAAACCTCTGTCCATAGTTCATCAGGCACTCTGTCTATCAGATCTAGTCCCTTAAATCTATTTCTCACTTCCACTCTATAGCCATAAGGGATTTGATTTAGGTCATACCTGAATGGTCTAGTGGTTTTCTCCACTTTCTTCAATTTTAGTTTGAATTTGGCAATAAGGAGTTCATGATCTGAGCCACAGTCAGCTCCAAGTCTTGTTTTTGCTGACTGTATAGAGCTTCTCCATCTTTGGCTGCAAAGAATATAATCAATCTGATTTCAATGTTGAGCATCTGGTGATGTCCATGTGTAGTCTTCTCTTGTGTTGTTGGAAGAGGGTGTTTGCTATGACCAGTGCATTTTCTTAGTAGAACTCTATTAAACTTTGCCCTGCTTCATTCTGTACTCCAAGGCCAAATTTGCCTGTTACTCCAAGTGTTTCTTGACTTCCTACTTTTGCATTCCCCTATAATGAAAAGGACATCTTTTGGGGTGTTAGTTCTAGAACGCCTTGTATGTCTTCACAGAACTGTTCAACTTTAGCTTCTTTATCCTTACTGGTCAGGGCATAGACTTGGATTACTGTGATATTGAATGGTTTGCCTTGGAAATGAACAGAGATCATTCTGTCATTTTTGAGATTGCATCCAAGTACTGTATTTCAGACTCTTTTGTTCATGATGATGGCTACTCCATTTCTTCTGAGGGATTCCTGCCTGCAGTAGTAGATATAATGGTCATCTGAGTTAAATTCACCCATTCCAGTGCATTTTAGTTCGCTGATTCCTAGAATGTCGACGTTTATTCTTGTCATCTCCTGTTTGACCACTTCTAATTTTCCTTGATTCATGGACCTGACATTCCAGGTTCCTATGCAATACTGCTCTTTACAGCATCGGACCTTGCTTCTATTACCAGTCCCATCCACAACTAGGTGTTGTTTTTGCTTTGGCTCCATCCCTTCATTCTTTCTGGAGTTATTTCTCTACTGATCTCCAGTAGCACACTGGGCACCTACCAACCTGGGGAGTTCATCATTCAGTGTCCTATCTTTTTGCCTCTTCATACTGTTCATGGGTTTCTCAAGGCAAGAATACTGAAGTGGTCTGCCATTCCCTTCTCCAGTGGACCACATTCTGTCACAAAGAGTCTGACACGACTGAGGAACTGAACTGAGCTGAAGCTCATTCTGTGACCAGATTAAGGTCTTGGTCATGTAATGGCTTGTCTGTGCTTTAAACTGTGGTGCGAGGGTAGGGTGAGTGAGACCCCTGTGCCTGAGGCCACAGAGTCCTGGTTGCTTAGGGTCACAGCGGCACGTATTCATGGAGGCTCGCTGCCTGGGAGCCCAGGCCTGTGTGCGGTGCCACAGATGTCATTCTAGAACCATGGGGTGATTAAAGAGACAGAGCTTCTGCTAATGTGGAGTCGCTCATCTAAGTGGCTGTTTGATCCTTCCACACACTTATCTTGAACACTTTCTGTGTACTCAGTTCAGTTCACTTCAGTCACTCAGTCATGTCAGACTCTTTGTGACCCTGTGGACTGGAGCATGCCAGGCCTCCCCTGTCCATTGTCAACTCCTGGAGTTTACTCAGACTCATGTCCACTGAGTTGGTGATGCCATCCAACCATCTCATCCTCTGCCATCCCCTTCTCCTCCTGCCTTCAATCTTTCCCAGCATCAAGGTCTTTCTAATGAGTCAGTTCTTCACATCAGGTGGACAAAATATTGGAGTTTCAGCTTCAGCATCAGTCCTTTCAATGACTATTCAGGACTGATTTCCTTTAGGATGGACTGGTTGGATCTCCTTGCAGTCCAAGGGACTTTCAAGAGTCTTCTCCAACACTACAGTGCAAAAGCATCAATTCTTTTGTGCTCAGCTTTCTTTATAGTCCAACTCTCACATCCATACATGACTATTGGAAAAACCACAGCTTTGACTAGATGGACTTTTGTTGGCAAGTAATTTCTCTGTTTTTTAATATGCTGTCTAGGTTGATCATAACTTTTCTTCCAAGGAGCAAATGTCTTTTAATTTCATGGCTGCAGTCTCCATCTTCAGTGATTTTGGAGCCCAAAAAATAAAGTCTGTATACTAGGTAGGCCCTGTGCTAAAACCAGGTGTGCAGTACAAAAAAATCATCCCATCCTCAGTAAGCACCTAGTGACAGAAGAATAAGCTCTGTGTAAAACAAGGAATTCCTCTATGCTGTGAAAACAGGCCATGTGCACTTCGCAAGGTTTGAGCTTCAGATATTTCAACTCTCATCTTTATTTGACTGAAAAATAAGAAAGTGCATGGCCTCTACTTTTACAATCCATTTCTACAACAACTGATCATGGGTGCCTGCTATTTCATTACATTTTTACCTAATCACAAGACTGGGGAGCAGGTGATTTGGGAAGTAGGCTTTACAGGTTCCAGTGTCCCTCTTCCACCCCTGCCGCCCACAACACTTATCCCAGAGAGGTCCATCTCACACCGAGCCACCATTGCCCATTCTTCTGGCTATCTCCTAACCTCTACTGTTGGCCCAGGGGGCCCATGAATCTTAGGTTCACTATTTTTATTTCCTGGAGCAAACATTGTCCTGAATAAAGAACTCAGAATATCTGCGGAACAAAGACAGTTCCCTTTCAAGTCTTCTTTAACCTTTCTTCAGTCCCTGGACCTCAAGGTACTTAGTAAAATAAGGGTGTTGAGGTTTTTGATGCCCGTGGTCTCTGCACTGATATTTGGTGCTTTAATGAGCTATCAGAGTTTAGCATAGACTAGTGCATCCATGCATGTGTGTGTGTGTGTGTGTGTGTGTGTGCACACTTGTGCATGTGTGTGGCAGGGTGGGGGCTCAAGTAAACATCCTGAGATTTGAAAGTAAAAGTCACAAGGGTTTCAAGGTTGAGGCAAGGGGGCAGGTGCCTATGCATCACATGAAGAAAGCACCACTGGATAGAAAGTTACAGAAAAAGGTGAGGATTGTGAGCATAGGGCTTTCAAGTACTCAGAAGGGAGGGACAGAGGAAGGCACTGTGACCATGGTCAGCTGAGGTCATGTGTTCAATCCTCAGCATTTTTTGTAGGGAAGAAGGATGGGTTATAGTACATTTGCTTTAATGAAAAATTCTGAGTCCTGAATTTATCATGCATTTGAAAAAATAACTGTTTTTGTATGTGCAAAATGGGGAAAAAAATACCTGCTTCATAAAAGAGTAGAGAGAAATCAGGAAGGACGTGTCAGTAAGCCAGCTCTTACAGTGTCTGTTACAGAGAACATCCTCAGGAGTGTTATCACTGTGCTCAGTATTATTACTTTTGCTGTGGATATTTCTTCTAGAGAACAATGCTCAAGGCCAAGGCATGCCCTTGGGAGCAGGATCCAAGGATTGTGAGGGTGCCTTGTCTTCTCACCTGATCTGGATCCTGGGCTGCAGAAACCATACCTGACATCTGTAGCCTAAGCCAACCTAGATGTGAAAAGAGAGTGGCCTTTAACATAAGCATACAAAGGAGCCAGCTCCTGCCACTAACAGCCTGGCCTGACCTGGGTCTTCCTGGCGACTTGTGTATTCTCCGGGGGAGGGAGCTTACCATTTACCCTGTGGAGCCCTTGCTCCTGAAACCCACGCTCCAGCTTCACATGCCTCCCAGACAGCAGCGTGGTCGTGTGCCTCTTTTATTTTGTGTCTTCCACTCATCTGCTCCATCACATAGCATCCTCCTGAGGCTTCTGGCTTGATATCTTAAGCAAAGCCTTGAATGGCATTATCTATGAATGGTGGTATCTATAAAATTGTCCAAAAATAGGTATCTGTTATGTACAAGTGCATCTCCATGGATGCGTGCATGGTGTAAAACACTCTCTGATTTGCCGGGGATGGTTCTAGGGTCTTTTCTGAGGCAAACCAGTGGTTGATTCTGAAAACTTTCTGATGTCCCTGGTCTGTGTTGTGCGAGGGAGATTCTTGTATCCACCCCCTCCCAACTCTAGACTCATTATCAGTCATGGTATCCCTGGAGAAGCAAATGGTAGGGAAAATTAAATCATTTCCACATATGCAGAACCATCAATTCACCAAATGCTAATATGAATTAAATAAATGCATACAGCGAAGCATATTATCATGTTTGGACCAAACTGTAGCTATTACCAGGCATCCGGGCCAGAGGTTTTTCAAATTTGTTATTCTTAAAAAACATGATTGATTTTGGACTTTTTTTTTAAATTTAAATGTCATGAACCAGACATCCATAATTATATTATTTGTCTTATACAAATGAAAAAGAATAAATTAAATGTGGACATGTTGCAAAAGGACTGTTGACATTATATACAAAGCCTGCTTATTGTCATGAGATACTCTTAACCTTCAAGCCAAAATCTTTCAAAACTATTAGTGTTAAATCTAGCAGCTGTTGTCAGAGTTCTCCTGTTCTCTGTTTTATGCACTGTGCTTTATTTGAAATGTTTGTTATATTTGTGTATAGAACTTTCTGTGAGCTGTTCCCTGAAAGCTCCAAGGATTAAACATGAAGGTTGAGCTAGTTCAAAAAGGAAGAAAGTTAAGAAAATTAAAGAAAACTTGCTAAAATGAATGTTTAAACCATTAAAATATTTAGCAAGGTTTGCCTGGAGCTGTTTCCTTTATGTAAAACATAATGCATTTCTTTTTCTCTTTCATTCTTTCTCCTTTAAAACAAATGGGGTTAAGAGAAAACATTCTGCTCAGAAGTCTTTTTTTTAAAGCATTAGAAATTTAATATCTAAATATTTTATGCAAATAGATATTCTCAATTGAGGCAGGACTATCTGAAACATCCCAACTATTTGGGCTAGTGGTTTATGAACATACTGGATAGGTGAAGGAGATACAGAAGCTAAAGGGCTGTCATCTTTGAATTTGAATCAGCCTCTGACTTTAGTAAGTCATTAAGATTTAACCATATGGTAAGAGAGTATATGGGGCTTCGCAGGTGGTTCAGTGGTAAAGAATCTGCCTGCCAATGCAGGTTCGATCCCTGGGTCAGGAAGACCCTTAGAGTAGGAATGGCAACCCCCTCCAGTAATCTTGCCTGGAAAATCCCATGGATAGAGTAGCCTGGTGGGCTACAATCCACAGGGCCACAAAGAGTTGGACATGACTAAACAACTCAGTATGCACACAAGAGAGGATATAGTCTTTCAAAATGCAAAAGAAAAGATGAATTTGCAAAATCCAGTGTAGATTTATCTGGAATTCTGGGTTTACCTGTTAAGTCTCTAATGATCAGTGATTAACTGATATATTTGACTTCACACAAGGACCTATAGTGTCCAGCTTTCTCCACAATCCTGTGGCTTTTGGAGTTTCCACTCTATCCCCTCTGTTTAGAAATGTTAGATCTTTAATTTGTCCAGGCATCTACCATCTAGCCATCCATCAACCCTGTGGAAGTGTGGTGTAGCAGAAACAGCATGAGTTTCAAATCAAAATCTTACGGGTTCAAATAACATATAAACTGTGTGACTTACAAACTTACTTAACTTCTCTGAGCCTTGGTTCACTCATCTGTAAAATATAATACTAGATAGGATGCCAATTTCACTGGGGCATCATGAGAATTATACAGGGCTTCCCAGTTGGTGGTAGTGGTAAAGAATCTGCCTGCCAATGAGGAAGATGTAACAGAAGCGAGTTCCATCCCTGTGTTGGGAAGAGTCCCTGGAGGAGGGCATGGCAACCCACTCTAGTATTCTTACCTGGAGAATCCCAAGAACAGGAAAGCCTGGCAGGCTATGGTCCATAGGGCAACAAAGAGTCAGACACAACTGAAGTGACTTAGCAGACAGGCATGCAGAATTATATAATATACTTATGTTTTACTGCCTGGTTCAATAAATATTAGGAGAAAATATTCACAAACAAATATTGAGTGGGTAGCCACTGGAGCGAGTTACTTCCTTCATCACCTCAGGTCTAAGCCTAAGCTAGAAATAGGAGGCTTGTGGGTTGTACTTTCACAAAATCTCCAGCCATCTTTGCCTAGGGAAGATGGTCTCAAGCTTTCTTAACTCACAGTAACTTTAGAGACTCAAAAATGTTTTCAGGGTATCCCTAGACCAGAATAAATACCCAATACCTCAACATCTCCATTTATTAAGTAACTAGGTGCAAATTCTGAAAGAGATGGGAATGCCAGACCACCTGACCTGCCTTTTGAGAAACCTGTATGCAGGTCAGGAAGCAACAGTTAGAACTGGACATAGAAAAACAGACTGGTTCCAAATAGGAAAAGGAGTACATCAAAGCTGTATATTGTCACCCTGATTATTTAACTTATTGCAGAGTACATCATGAGAAATGCTGGACTGGAAGAAACACAAGCTGGA
Organism: Nanger dama; assembly: GCA_917880005.1. Lineage (NCBI taxonomy): Eukaryota > Metazoa > Chordata > Mammalia > Artiodactyla > Bovidae > Nanger > Nanger dama. The sequence continues at coordinate 27,168,291 of CAKJTW010000018.1, forward strand.
ATCAAGATTGCCGGGAGAAATATCAAGAACCTCAGATATGCAGATGACACCACCCTTATGGCAGAAAGTGAAGAGGAACTAAAAAGCCTCTTGATGAAAGTCAAAGAGGAGAGTGAAAAAGTTGGCCTAAAGCTCAACATTCAGAAAATGAAGATCATGGCATCTGGTCCCATCACTTCCTGGGAAATAGATGGGGAAACAGTCGAAACAGTGTCAGACTTTATTTTGGGGGCTTCAAAATCACTGCAGATGGTGACTGCAGCCACGAAATTCAAAGACGCTTACTCCTTGGAAGAAAGTTATGACCAACCTAGATAGCATATTAAAAGCAAAGACATTACTTTGCCAACAAAGGTCCATTTAGTCCAGGCTATGGTTTCTCCAGTGGTCATGTATGGTTGCGAGAGTTGGACTGTGAAGAAAGCTGAGCACAGAAGAACTGATGCTTTTTAAGTGTGGTGTTAGAGAAGACTCTTGAGAGTCCCTTGGACTGCAAAGAGATCCAACTAATCCATTCTAAAGGAGATCAGCCCTGGGTGTTCTTTGGAAGGAATGATGCTAAAGCTGAAACTCCAATACTTTGGCCACCTCATGCAAAGAACTGACTCACTGGAAAAGACTCTGATGCTGGGAGGGATTGGGGGTAGGAGGAAAAGGGGACGACTGAGGATGAGATGGCTGGATGGCATCACCGCCTCATTGGATGTGAGTATGAGTGAACTCCAGGAAATAGTGATGGACAGTGAGGCCTGGCATGCTGCATTTCATGGGGTCACAAAGAGTTGGACACGACTGAGCTGACTGAACTGAACTTAATACACATTTATGTCATAACAATTTAGTACTATTTCCAGTTTTTAAGGAATCTCCACACTGTTCTCCATAGTGGCTGTGCTAGTTTGCATTCTCACCAACAGTGTAAGAAGGTTCCTTTTCTCCATGCCCTCTCTAGAATTTATTGCTTGTAGACTTTTGGATAGCAGCCATTCTGACTGGTGTGGAATGGTACCTCACTGTGGTTTTGATTTGCAGTTCTCTGATAATGATGAGCCTTTTGGACTCTGATAGTGATGTTGAGCATCTTTTCATGTGTTTGTTAGCCATCTGTATGTCTTCTTTGGAGAAATGCCTATTTAGTTCTTTGGCCCATTTTTTTGATTGGGTCATTTATTTTTCTGAAGTTGAGCTGTAGGCGTTGCTTGCCATATGGCCCAGCAATCCCACTACTGGGCATACCCACCAAGAAACCAGAATTGAAAGAGACATGTGTACCCCAATGTTCATCACAGTACTGTTTATAATAGCCAGGACATGGTGGAAGCAACTTAGATGTCCATCAGCAGACAAATAGATAAGAAAGCAGTGATACATATACACAGTGGAATATTACTCAGCCATCAAAAATAATACATTTGAATTAGTTCTACTGAGGTGGATGAAACTGGAGCCTATTATACAGAGTGAAGTAAGCCAGAAAGAAAAACACCAATACAGTATACTAATGCATATATATGGAATTTAGAAAGATGGTAATGACAACCCTATATGCGAGACAGTAAAACAGACACAGATGTATAGAACAGCCTTTTGGACTCTGTGGGAGAGGGTGAGAGTGAGATGATTTGGGAAAATGGCATTGAAACATGTATTGGAACTAATGGCATCGAAACATGTATTGAAATGAATCGCCAGTCCAGGTTCGATGCATGAGACAGGGTGCTTGGGGCTGGTGCACTGGGATGACCCTGAGGGATGGGATGGAGAGGGAGGTGGGAAGGGGGTTGAGAAGGGGGAACACACATACACCCGTTGTGGATTCATGTCAGTGTATGGCAAAACCACTACAATATTGTAAAGTAATTAGCTTCCAATTAAAATAAATAAATTTATATTTTAAAAAATAAAATGAGTAGGAAACAAAAAAAATTAGTAGCCTTTTAAAATATGTATACATATTGTACTGTATAAAACTGAAGATAAAAAAGGGAAAAAACCACTTTATTTCATTTTTTTTCAAAAACTCAGTTACACCCCAGCGAGGTATGTGTGCTTGTTGAGCCCTGTGTGACCTCACACAACTTGGAATCAGCTTGGATGCCTCTACTCTTATGTGCTGCTCCATGGTGATTTTCATACAGTGCTCACTTTGGCACTAGTGGTAAAGAGCCTGTCTGCCAAAGCTGGAGACGTACAAGGTGTGGGTTCGTTTCCTGGGTTGGGAAGATCTCCTGGAGGAGGGCATGTCCACCCACTCCAGTATTCTTGCCTGGAGAATCTCATGGACAGAGGAGCATGGTGGGCTACAGTCTGTGGAGTTGCAAAGTGTAGGACACAGCTGAAGTGATACACACAAGGACCAAAAATCTAGTTTTGCAAATCTAGGTAGTGTTGAAACCAAGCCCTGCACTGAGTCAGTAGTCCTCATGCTGTGCAACAGATTCAGTGTCATTAGGCTTCCCTTGATATTATTTTTAATTAAAAATGCAAATTGTGTATTGAACCCTTGTGTATTTGCTGCAGCATGCTAGGGCAGCTCAGCACACAGTTTGGGAACCTCGGCCCAAGAAGAATTTTGTCTTGCTTCTGCAAATAAATAGTCTTGCTTCCAGCCCCATATATGGATTCCACAAGGAAGACTGAGGAGCTTGTGAGAAGACTGAAAAAGTAAAGTCTAGAGCTTCTGCGTATTTGCATCTGTCCAGTAGCTCAGGGTACCAATTCCAGCCTCAGCTGTATGTATCGTGAGCCCTCTGACCGGGACACTAAAGACAGAAGTCAAATTGAAATATAGGAGTTAAAGAAATGTAGCCAGCCACCAAATGACCTGCTGTCTGGAATAGCCAGCCGTCTCCAAGTAGCTTTCCAACAGAATGACCAATCATTGTACTTCTCTCTTTAGAAAGTTCATCGTATTTATCATCAGTAGCATGAAGAGTCAGAGAGTGCCATTTGCAATCATCCACCCAATTATCTACCGGTTCAGTGCTTGGCACTGTGTTGCCCCATCTGTGTCTAAGTTTCCTGTTTCTAAACTTCATGGGGCACATAATCAAGTTCATGTCTTTTCCATACCTCATTCCATTCTACCCTTCACAGGACTGCTGCCTCCAGCCCCCAGACTGTGGCTCAGTGTCTTTACAGTGTATTTCAATTAGCAACATTCAGAGGTGCTGCAGAGACATGCTCTGGGGGTACAGTCTGTTTATCCTCACACAATTGAACATATATATTTTGTGTGTTTCAATTTAGAAATTTCCAGATGCCTGCAACTATATTATATTCTGTGGGTGTGAAACGAAAAGCCTCTGACATTTTCTCTTGCCCTTGGATAAAGAAAAAAAAAAAAAGCTTCAGTTTCTGTTTAGCTGTTCATTCGGCTAGTCTTACTTTCTTTGACAAATGCAAGTCCTGGGCTTTATTTTGAGGCTCTGGGACCTTTAAGGCATGAAGCCGATATGTAGGCAGAGTGAGAGGGAAAGGAATTGGAGAGGACCATCTCCAGGAAAGCTAACTTCTCCTTCAACTCTGACCTGAGAACTGAACACAGCAGAGGCCAGAAGACCACAGTCGCATGCATCTTTATCTGCTGATCTTTTAAAAATTTAGTCTGTCTATTTACAGACTGTGCTCGGTCTTTGATGTTTCGAGGGCATTTCTCCAGTTGTAGCGAGTAGGGGCTACGCTTTAGTTATGGTGCACAGGCTTCTCACTGCAGTGGCTTCTCTTGTTGCTCTAGGGCACACGGGCTTCAGTAGTTTCAGTGTGGGAATTTAGTATTTGTGGCTCCCCAGCTCGAGAACACAGGCTTAATAACTGTGGCACATGGACTTAGTTGCTCCGTGGCATGTGGGATCTTTCCAGCCCAGGGGTCAAATCCATGTCTCCTCCATTGACAGCCAGATTCTCTGCCACTGAGACACCGGAGAAGCCCTCTCTGCTGATTTAGATGCCCTGTAGACCTGCCCAGAAGAAATGAGCTCTTGGATTCTCAAAGCTTTGACTTGGCCTCTGACTTACCAAGAAGACCATTCTAGAACTTCTCTTCCTGCTGGTGTATAGCTAGAAAAGCCCCCTCCCCAAGCACAAAAGTGCCAGAATAATTTCCCCCAGTCACAAAGTTTAAACTGCCTGTTTTCAGTGATATTAAGCTGTAAGAAAAGACCCTGATGCTGGGAAGGATTGAAGGCAGGAGGAGAACGGGACAACAGAGGAAGGGTTGGTTGGATGGCATCACCGACTTAATGGACATGAATTTGTGCAAGCTTCAGGAGTTGGTGATGGACAGGGAAGCCTGGCATGCTGCAGTCTCTGGTGTCCCAAAGTCAGTTCAGTTCAGTCGCTCAATCATGTCTGACTCTGCTAAGCCATGGACTGCAGGATACCAGGCCTCCCTATCCATCACCAACTCCCCGGAACCTACTCAAACTCATGTCCATCAAGTTGGTGATGCCATCCAACCATCTCATCCTCTGCCATCCCCTTCTCCTCCTGCCTTCAATCTTTCCCAGCATCAAGGTCTTTTCCAATGAGTCAGTTCTTCGCATCAGGTGGCCAAAGTATTGGAGTTTCAGCTTCAACATCAGTCCTTCCAATGAATATTCAGGACTGATTTCCTTTAGGATGGACTGGTTGGATCTCCTTCCAGTCCAAGGGACTCTCAAGAGTCTTCTCCAACATCACAGTTCAAAAGCATTAATTCTTCAGCACTCAGCTTTCTTTATAGTCCAATTCTCACATCCATACATGACTACTGGAAAAACCATAGCTTTGACTAGACAGACCTTTGCTGGCAATGTCTCTGCTTTTAACATGCTGTCTAAGTTGGTCATAGCTTTTCTTCCAAGGGGCAAGTGGTCTCAGAGTCAGACACAAAAGAATGACTGAACAACAAAAACAGCAGTCAAATAGAGAAAGAGAAATATCATATGATATCATTTAAATGTGGAATCTAAAAATAAATGATACAACTGAATTTATTTACAAACCAGAGAGAAATTCACAAGCTTAGAAAATAAGTTTATGGTTACCAGGTAAGAAGGGTGGGGAAAGGGGTAGTTAGGGAGTTTGGGATGGACATGTACACACTGCTCTATTTAAAGTGGATAATCAGCAAGGACCTACCACATAGCACAGGGAACTCTTCTCAGTGTTATGTAATGACCTAATTGGGATAAAAATCGAAAAAGAATAGATACATGTGTGTGTATAACTGAATCACTTTGCTGTACAGCTGAAACTAGCATCAGCTGTTCCCCAATATAAAATTAAAGAGTTGAAAAATGTCTATTTTCTACTTAAAGAATGCATCTTAAGTATTGAAAATAGAAATTGTTCATTACTAAAGGAAAAAAAAGAAATCCTACCAATAATCTTACCAAAATGTCATCTTTCCATACATTTAAGGAAAATTCTGAAAGAAAAAAAAATGTTGAACTCTGCATACATGGCATGCCAGCTCCCAGTTCCATCTTGAGCTCAGTTTAGATCCCTGCACCTCCAGAGCCTCCAGGTCCAATGATAACACATTCCATCTCCAGTCTTAACTCTCTGCCCCTTTCTGCCCACACAGCCCTCTCCACTCATAGCCACGATCAGCCCCTGCCAACTGTGTGAGGGGAAATGTCACCTCCAAATGGTTTTGGAGAGGAAAAGCCTAATGAAAGAGGTGGAGAAGTGGTTGGCAAGAGTAGGTTGGACTCAAAAATCAAGTACTGCTTTAGGAGACGGACAGTGTTTATATTTTCCAGAACTTCCATTCCCTGAATCAATTTGCAAATACAGGTGTAGGGGCAAAGATCATTCTACTTTTTTTTTTTTCATGGCAGCCAGCTCATTCTTCTCCAGAAGCATAGCAAGAATAGTCCTAAGTTATCTTTCTTGATACATATTTTCTGAGACTTACAGTAAGTGGAAATTCTTCGAAGATTTTGGAAATAGGTTAAACTTCAGATCTAGTTTTGGAAGCTGATGCTGGGATAAAAGTTATGGGGACGGCATGTCAAACTCACCCCTTGGAGAAAATGAGAATTAAATGACATCCAGGGACTGCTAACCAGAGGCCATGTTAAACCTAATGTTAATGTTAAACCTTATATAGATCATTTGTTCATAGATTTATTCATTCGTATTTTTGTAGAGACTATATTTCAGAGTTTGTCCTAGCTTTGAGGATGAATACAAGCAGTAGTGGACTTTTCTGGTGCCTCAATTGTAAGAAGTTGCCTGCCAATGTAGGAGATGTGGGGAAAAATTGAAAATAAATATTTACAGCATGAAATTTTATAAATGATGTAATAAAGATATATACAAGGGCTTATAGGAGTCCTAACTTTCCTGGAATGGTTACCAGACAGACTTAATGGAAAATATAATAACTGAATTGAGTCTTGGGTACTAATAGCCCAAACAGTCAGTATGAGGTGAGGACTTCACAGGTTGGAGAAAAGTCATGGGCCAGGGCAAGTGTCCTTGGGCACGGTATATGCCAGGAGCTAAATTGTAGTTTGTTAAGATGTAAAGTGGATGTGTCTGGAGAGGGACTTAGAAGATGAGAAGCAAGATCACAAAGGAAACTTCAAGTTGTTTTAAGAAGATTAGACTTGCTTTATCATGAGGGAACAAAAAGAGGAATTTTACATATATTTTTGGCCTTGTTGTTGTTCAGTGGCCAAGTCATGTCTGGGTTTCTACAACCCCATGGACCACAAGTTCTTCTGTCCATGGCTTCTCCCAGCAAGAATACTGGAATAGAACGCTATTTCCTTCTCCACGGGATCTTCCTGAATATTCTATTCCTAGGAATAGAACCCACATCTCCTGCGTTGGCAGGTGGATTCTTAACTACTGAGTAAAAAGTATGACTAAAGTATAATTGACAAATAGGAATTGTGTACATTGAAGGTATACAACTTGATGTTTCCATATATGTATCCATTAAGAAATAATCACTATAATCAAGCTAATTAACATACCCAGCACCTCACATGATTGCCATTTCCTTTCTTGTGTGTGTGTATAAGAGAGAGAGAGATTGTGTGTGTGTGTGTGTGTGTGTGTGTGGTAAGAACACATATGATCTACCCTTTTAGTAAATTTCAAGTATACAACGTGGTATTGTTAGCTACAGTCTCCACACCACATTGTACATTAAGTCTCCAGAACTTACTCATCTGACATAACTGATGAGTTGTTGTTGTTGTTTTAATATATCACTTTACCTGCAGCATGGTGAATAGATGGAAATGGGACAAGACTTCAGTAATAAGACAATCAGAGAATGCCACCAGAATTCAGTTGAGAATAATAAACCAAGCTAGAAATGAAGAGGAAGTTAGATAATTAAGATGTAGAATCAGTTGGGCATACTGATAGAACTGATACGGGAATCCAATCCTCTGAGTCCATCTCATTATGCCCTTCTCTCTCTTACTGTACTGCTCTCAGCAAACAATGGTGTGGCTCTCGCCAGCTAGACAGCCCTTCCTTGCCTCAGGTCACCCGAGGCTGGGGACTATGAAGACAGAGCCTTCCCTGCCCACCCCACCCCTCTTGTTGCCAACTCAGCAGACCCTATCTCTGTTACTGAGTGCAGCAAAGGTGGTTTGCTCCCTGCTTTGAAAGGCCACGCAGACTCAGGGCCATGCTACAGAGAACATGTGGTTGCTATTTCATTTATGCTTTATCATTTTTCATTCTGACATTAAAGCTTCTCTGCAGCAGGGTGAGAGCGCTGTACATTGTAAGGCGTAATGTGAACCGAGGGCTCCTGCTTCATGCCAGAGGAAACGTGATTCAGAAACAATTTGAGGGCAACTGCAAGGTGATGTGGCCCAGAGAACCAGAAGCTATTGAAACTTTAAACATCATTTCTGGACAGTATAATATGTTATGCAGGGCAGCTTGGAAAAACAGGAAAAACCTTCCTTGGCCAATCCTTAGAGAATTAGAAACTTTTAAATATTATCTGAAGCAAATCTTTCTTAAAGAGCCCCACACCCTAGTAATCAAAGACCACAAATCAGCAGGAAGCACCTTCATTTCATGACCCCCCAAGAAAGTTGAGGCCATTGGAGTGGATGGATTTTCCCAGGGTCTCACACCCCTGCTGTAGATGTGAGCCTCCTGACTTTCGCCACCTCATAGCAGGCTTTCTCTGCAATGACCAGTTCAGCCAGTCTCTCCTTGCTAATTTCCAGCCAGGGGAGAGAAAATTCAGTTTGTGACATTTGCATGTATCTCTCCCACTAGGGGGTGTGTTACTTGTATGTCCATCAGCACAGTGTCTGGAACAGAATGGATGTTCAATAGTGTGAAAGCAAGAGTGGGGAAAAAGGGAAGAGGAAGGATGGGAGGGGAGGAAAGGACAGTAAGAGGACCACGGGGAAAGATAAACTTAAGGAAAAGGAGAATAAGCCTTCTGAAAATCGATGTAGTCAGAAATTTAAATAAAAGACAATATGTATATATTCAATGCCATCTTTTAAAATCTCAAATTCTGTTCTTCAGTTCACCATTGAGAAATTATGGTTTAGCCACTCACCAGGAACAATTACTAGCAAAATACATCAAGGTTTTTGGTAAATCCAGGCTTCAAATGCCAATGTGTGTGTGTGGTAAGTTGCTTTTAATTGTGTCTTACTCTTTGCAACCCTATGGACTCTAGCCCATTAGGCTCCCCTGTCCATGGGATTCTCCAGGCAAAAATAATGGAGTGGGTTGTTGTGCCCTCCTCCAGGTGATCTTTCCGACCCAGGGATCGAACCCACGTCTGTTATATCTCCTGCATTGGCAGGCGGGTTCTTTATCACTAAGGCCACATGGGAAACCCTTCAAATACCAATGACTCTAACCAAATGCAATCGCTACTCTTTGTGGGGTCCAGAGCACCTCTCCCATATTTTCTCCTTTTCATAATATCCATTCTTTCTGACTGGTGATTCAGCAGGAATGAGTACAATGCATTCACTGTGATATGTAAAATAAAATTTTGCAAAGACTGTCTCATCCTAGTTTTTTAAGTAAACATTTTGAAATTTAGAACAGTTTCAGATATACAAAAAGTTTGAAAGACAATACAGTCAGTTCCCTTATACCCTTGCCTTGTTTTCCCTTTTATTAGTGTTTTATGTTGCTATGGTTACAATTAACTGACAGTGTTGACACATTAGCCTTAATCAGTGTCCATACTATGTTCAGGCTTTCTTAGCTTTTGCTTCATATCATTTTTATATACTAGGATCCCACTGAGAACACTACGTTTCATTTAATTGTCATATCTCTGTATCCTCCTCTTGGCTATGACTGTTCTCATGCCACAGTTTAATAGAGATGAATAAAACTTTGCTTTCTAAGTTTGCAAGTGATAAATAGCTTTTCTGCCCAACATGAGTTTGTGACTGTAAATACATTTTCCACAAATGTAAAGCTTTAAACGTGTTTTCTCTGTTACAGGTAACTTAATGGCTATTTCTCTTAAAAGAGATAAACATGTAATATACCCTAGTATATGAACATATTTTAGAATGTACAGAAATTTATGAGTGTGTTCATAAAGAGTGACAAACAGCATGTATACCCATGATGTAGCAGTTAATGTGCCTTTTGTTGTCAGCAATCAGAAGCCATCATCTGAATGAGAGGCATCCAAACAGCCCAGGCTCCTAATTAGCATATATGCCCAACTCCCACCAGACCATGAGGAGCATTAAACTCTGTGTTGCTCCAGAGCTGCTGTCAGCTTTGCAAAAATTAACCAAAAGCCAATAGAGGCCAAGAAACACTGGCCAGTAAGTAGAGGCCAAAGCAATCAGTCACTGGCCAGTTCCTGCACAGACGGGATATACGTACCTTGTAGCTCTATCCTTTATTGCTTGCTAACAGTTGCTATTTAACTTGTTGAAGGCAATTTTTAAATACTTAAGTGAAAACTATTTAAGGTAAGTGGTATGTGTGTACATGATCAGTCGTGTACAACTCTTTGCAACCCCAAAAACTGTAGCCCATCAGGCTCCTCTGTCCATGGAATTCTCCAGGCAAGAATACTGGAGTGGGTTGCCATTTTCTCCTCCAGGGTATCTTCCCAACCCAGGGATAAAACCCACGTCTTCTGCATTGGAATGTGGATTATTTAAAACTAGTGGAGTGAAGTTGCTCAGTCGTGTCCGACTCTTTGCTACCCCATGGACTGTAGCCTATCAGGCTCCTCCATCCATGGGATTTTCCAGGCAAGAGTGCTGGATTGGATTGCCATTTCCTTCTCCAGGGGATCTTCCCAACCCAGGAATTGAACCCAGGTCTCCCGCATTGCAGGCAGACGCTTTATATGCATTTCCTTTTAGCATTGTTTACCCTCCAATAAAATGCTCATGCTGGGTTCACTGGAGTATTTCCTAGGGACTTTTTCTACCAAGGAACAAAAGCTAATAAGGAAGGCCCTTTCCTGCACAGCTTCTAATCTATGAAGATGGAAGCCCAGAAGTACCAGAATGGAGAAAGGACATTTATAATAGAAGCAAAAAGAAGCTGCACAGAGAAAAGTGGGCAAGAGAAGTGGAAATCAAGGATAATGATATCAGCACCAAACATTCAGAGTCCTCAGATTTAGTTGCTCCTAAAGTCTGGTGTCATTTTTCTTCCTAATTTTCTACCCTTTCCCTTGTGTTATTGTGTTTTCTCCCAGGTGAAAGCTTTCTCTCATCTATAACTAAAGGAGTTCTGACTAATACATGCATTAAAAATGTAAACCACTTAGTTCAGTTCAGTTCAGTTCAGTTGCTTAGTTGCATACGACTCTGTGAACCCATGGACTGCAGCAAGCCAGGCCTCCCTGTCCATTGCCAACTCCCAGAGTTTATTCAGATTCATGTCCATTGAGTCAATAATGCCATCCAACCATCTTAACCTCTGTTGTCCCCTTCTCCTCCTGCCTTCAATCCTTCCCAGCATCAGGGTCTTTTCCAATGAATCAGTTCTTCACATCAAGTGGCCAAAGTATTGGAGCTTCAGCTGCAGCAGCAGTCTTTCCAATGAATATTCAGGAAAAATGTCATTTAGGATGGACTGATTGGATCTTCTTGAAATCCAAGGGACTCTCAGGAGTCTTCTCCAACACAGTCTTTTGAACCACAGTTCAAAAGCATCAATTCTTCAGTGCTCAGTTTTCTTTATGGTCCAGCTGTCACATCCACACATGACTGTTGGATTGGTCTTTGTTGGCAAGGTAATGTCTCTGCTTTTTAATATGCTTTCTAAGTTGGTCATAGTTTTTCTTCCAATGAGCAAGTGTCTTTTAATTTTATGGTTGCAGTCACTATCTCCACTGATTTTGGAGCTCAAGAAAATGAAGTCTCTCACTGTTTCCATTGTTTCCCCATCTATTTGCCATGAAGTGATGGGCTGGACTAAATGTTAGTTTTCTGAATGTTGAGTTTTAACCCAACTTTTTCACTCTCCAATTTCACTTTTATCTAGAGGCTCTTTAGTTCTTCTTTACTTTTTATTATAAAGGGTGATGTCATCTGCGTATCTGAGGTTATTGATACTTCTTCCAATAATCTTGGTTCCAGCTTGTGTTTCACCCAGCCCAGCATTTTGCATGATGTACTCTGTATATAAGTTAAGTAAGCAGGGTGACAGTATACAGCCTTGAAATACTCCTTTCCTGATTTGGAAACAGTCTGTTGTTTCATGCCCAGTTCTAACTGTTGTTTTTTGACATGCATACAGATTTCTTGGGAGGAAGCTCAGGTGGTCTGGTATTCCCACTTGGCTGTGGCGTGTAGAACCTAGTTCCCTGACCAGGAATCAAACCCAGGCCCCCTGAATTGGGAACATGAAGTCTTAGCCAATGGACCACTAGGGAACTCCCCTTGTATAGTTTTTAAGTTTGTCTTTTATGTTTGTTTTTGAAACTCAAATCTCCAGTCTTGGTCATTGTAGCCAATTAAAATAAGGATGCCTGTGATGTGGCAAATGAGGATGCCTGCTCAAATGGTAAAGAATCTGCCTTCAGTGCAAGGAACCCAGGTTCAATCCCTGGGTTGGGAAGATCCTGGAGAAGGGAATGGCAACTCACTCCAGTGTTCTTGCCAGGAGAATTCCATGGACAGAGAAAAGGATCCTGGAAGTCTACGGTCCATAGGATTGTAAAGAGTTGGACATGACTGAGCAACTAACACAATCACTAACAATGAGCAAGTGAGCAATGCAATGTAGATAATGTGACAATAATAGGATTCTTTGTGTCTCACAAGGTAGTTGGGTAGCCAAATTAAAAATAAGATAATTACCTATGTAGTACCTCATACAAAAGCCCTATAGAAGTGTGACAGAATAGAATTTTTGCATGAAAAACACCACCACTTCTAAGAGCTAAGTTGGTAAAATGGAATCTGAGTGAATGATTTTAATTTCTTCACAAGTCCTTATAGGTTACAGAGTATCTTCCAAACCAAAGCAGGAAAAGTAGAAATCTAGTTAAGTATGTGGTCTATGACACAGAAAGAAAAATTCAGACACACTCATTCACAAATATCATGGAAGAAAATCTGTGTATTAGATTCCTAAGAATGTACTAACAAAGTAGTGCAAACTAGGTGGCTGATGTAACAGAAATTTATATTCTCATAGCTCTGGAGACTGGGTTTCTTGGTGGCTCAAACAGTAAAGAATCTGCTTGCAATGCAGGAGACCTGGGTTCGATCCCTGAATGAGAAAGATCTTCTGGAGAAAGGAATGACTACTCTCTCCAGTCCACTATTTTTGCCTGAAGAATTCCATGGACAGAGGAGCCTGGTGGGCCACAATCCATGGGCTTGCAAAGAGTCACACATGACTGAGCAACTAACACTTTCAATTTTTAGTTCTGGAGACTGAAAGTCTGAGATCAAGGCATCCAGAGCTTTGCTTCCTTTTAAGAGCTCTAGACAACAGTCTGTTCAGTGACTTTCTCCCACTTCTAATGGTGTGCAAGAAACCTTTGGTGTTCTTTGGCTTGTAGAAGCATCACCTAGACCTCTGTGGTCATCTTCAATGGTGTTCTCCCTGCATGTATTGCATGTATGTCATATTGAGTTAGAGTCTAACCCTGATAACCTAGTCTTGATTATCTGCAAAAACTCTGTTTCCAAATGAAGTTATATTCTAAGTACTGGAGTTAGGAATTCAATATATGAATTTTGGAGGACACGATTTAACCTATAAGAAGTTAAACCCACAGAGAAAGGATACTTAAGATTTTAGGAAAAGGGAGCAAAAGGGCATATCTGTCACTCCTGCATTGTCCAGGGAAAAGAGTGCTCAGATGGACTGAGCTTAGAATTGACAGGTCTAGAGAAGACTCTGGAGAGTCCCTGGGACAGCGGTAAGATCTAACCAGTTAATTCTAAAGGAGATCAATGCTGATTATTCATTGGAAGGACTGATGCTGAAGGTCCAATACTTTGGCCACCTGAGTTGAAGAGCGAACTCATTGGAAAAGACCCTGATATTAGGAAAGATTAAAGATGGAAGGAGAAAGGGATGACAGAGAATGTGATAGTTGGATGACATCATTGACTCAGTGGACATGAGTATGAGCAAACTCCATAAGACAGTGAAGAACAGGGAAGCCTGGTGTGCTGCAGTCCATGGAGTTGCGAAGGGTCGGACACCACTTAGCAACTAAACACAGCAACAACATTTCTAAGGTAGAGGTGAAGGATCATCTTTCTGTTGCTCCCAGTTCTGACCATATGCTTACAAAACAGAATTCTGAAAACTATTTTTGTGTTCCCAGTCAGCGAGAGCACAGATGACTGATGGCATAAGCAGTCTCATCCATTCCAGAATGTTCATTCTCAGCATAAATGAATGTCATTGTCTCACCTATATGTCCTGTGAACTTAAGTTAAATCAGTTGTTCTGAGCTCCATACCTGCAAATGTCACGGCTGAATCCATTTTCTGGGTGTTTCATCTCCCTCCATACAACCCAGATGGTTTGGTCACCTTTTTCCAGAACACTAATGATAACAGAGGCAACTTTTAATATAATTTAAATAATATTTTCTTATTATTTGTATATATGATCATTCCTAAGTACCTCTCATTCATGTCTACATTCCCAAAGCTTATAAAAATGTTCAGTACATAATAGGAACTGAAAAGATTTTTTTGTTTTTTGTTTTTTGTGTTTTTTTTTTGTAATAACAGTTCAGTTCAATTGCTCATTTGTGTCTGACTTTTTGCGATCCCATGAACCGCAGCACTCCAGGCCTCCCTGTTCATCACCAACTCCCAGAGTTCACTCAAACCCATGTCCATTGAGTCAGTGATACCATCCAACCATCTCATCCTCTGTCGTCCCCTTCTCCTCCTGCCCTCAGTCTTTCCCAGAATCGGGATTTTCTTCTAATGAGTCAGCTCTTCGCATCAGGTGGCCAAAGTATTGGAGTTTCAGCTTTAGCATCAGTCGTTTCAATGAACACCCAGGACTGATTTCCTTTAGGATGAACTGGTTGGATCTCCTTGCAGTCCAAGGGGACTCTCAGGAGTCTTCTCCAACACCACAGTTCAAAAGCACCAATTCTTCAGCGCTCAGCTTTCTTTATAGTACAACTCTCACATCCATACATGACCACTGGAAAAACCATAGCCTTGATTAGATGGGCCTTTGTTGGAAAAGTAATGTCTCTGCTTTTTAATATGCTGTCTAGGTTGGTCATAACTTTCCTTCCAAGGGGTAAGCATCTTTTAATTTCATGGCATAATGGGCTAAAAAGACCATGCTTTCTCTAAGTTACTATTTACATGCCTTTTGTTAAATCTAAAAAAAAAAAAAAAAAATGCTCTGCTTTTTTATGATTCTTTCAAGTTCTTTCCAGTCATTGCATCCCGGTGGCTCAGAGGTTAAAGTGTCTGCCTACAACGTGGAAGACCCGGGTTCGATCCCTGGGTCAGGAAGATTCCCTGGAGAAGGAAATGACAACCCATTCCAGTGTTCTTGCCTGGAGAATCCCATGGATGGAGGAGCCTGGTGGGCTACAGTCCATGGGGTCGCAAAGAGTCAGACATGACTGAGCGACTTCACTTTCACTTCACTTTCATATACTTCATTGCACAAATATGACACAATTTGTCTATTCATTTAACTGTTGATGGGCATCTGGGTTGTTTCTTGCCTTTGCCTTCTACAAACAAGGTTTCTGTGAATACTTGTGTACAAGTCATTTTATGGCCATATGGTTTCACTCCTATTCAGTAAATGTATAAGAGCAGAATAGCTGAATTATACAATAACTGCCTATTTAACTACAAACCTGCCAAATGCTTTTGCAAACTGATTGTCCCATTTTGCATTCACATCAGCATTGCAGAAGAGTTCAAGTTCCTCCATATCCTTTCCAAAACGTGATATGATTTTTTTTCAATTTAACCATTCATTGTGGTTTTAATTTCCATTTCCATAATGACTATTGATATTGAGCATCTTTTCATGGGCTAACATGATTCATGCATCTTCTTTGGTAGAAGTCTGTTCAAATAATTTGTCCAGATTTTTTTCATAGAGTTGCCTATTCCCCTTCATATATTTTAAATATAATTCCTTTATTGATATATGATTTACAAACATTTTCTTCCAATGTGTAACTTTGTAAAATTATTTTAATAACGTCTCAAAAAGGGAAGATTTTTATTTTGATGACCCATTTTAAGGGTTGTTTTCTTTGAGGAATAATGCTTTTGTTGTAATATTTAACAAGCTTTTAATGAACCTATGAACATAAAGATATTCTCCTGTTTTAACCTATAAGTTCTTTAGTTTTAGTATTTAAATTTAAAGTATAAAAATCATTCTGAGTTAATTTTTATACATGGTGAGATATATTGATTGAAACTTAGCTTTATTGCTTACAGTTTTCCAATTTCTTAAAAAATATTCTTTCTCCACTGAATTGCTTTTGTACCTTTGCAGAAATTTTAGTTATCCATACATGTGTGATTCTATTACTGGACCCTCTCTTCTGTTAATCTGTTTGTCTATCTTTACATCAATATTACACTGTCCTTATTACTTTTATGGTAAGTTTTTAAATGGTTAGTGTTAGTCCTCCTACTTTGTTAATTTTATGCAATTGTTTTGTCTCTTCTAGGTGCTTGTACTAGCATTTCTTCTAAAAACATTTTACTGAACGTCAGAGTCAGTTTTAGAATCTATTGAACTTTAGAATCAACTTCTCTATTTAAAAACCAAGAAAAGATTAAAGACAAAACAAAAATCCTGTCTATTTTAAATAAAGATTACATTAAATTTATTAGATCAATTTATAGAAAATTTACATTTTAAGAATATTCAGTTTTCCAGTTATGAGCCCAGAATATCTCCGGATTTCTTTTGGTCTTTTAAATACTCTCTCTGTATGTTTTGAAGTTTCACTATACAGACCTTGCACACCTTTTATCAAATTTATCGCTAAGGATTATATTTGAAGGTATCATGTACATTTGCTTCAATTTCTGATTGTCCTTGCTTGTACATATAAATATAATGAATATTTGTACACTGCTGTTGTGACTACTAATCTCACTCATTCTAGTAGCTTTTGGGTGAGTATATTTCATCAAATGCTTTATACAGATGGTTATGATGTCTATGAGTTTAGAAATGGATGCCTTTTATTTCTTTCTCTTGCCTGACTTCATTGGATGGGATTTTTAGCACAACATTGGATAAAAATGATGAAAGATCTGAGTAACACTGAGGGCTATTTCAATGATATCATCAGTTTCAAAGTCTCCCAGTTCCTGCTTTCTAAATACTCATTTTAAGGCCCAGGTTCTGTATTTGCCAATAAGGTGAACATAATAGCTCTCATTTAGTTCCTGCTTCTGTGCCAGGTTTTTGATTAGGCAACCTATGCATATTATGCCATATCATTTTCAAAATAGCTGTGTAGGGAGACAGCTTTCACAATGGAGAGGTTTTGGGCCCCACTCAGCATGGTTAAAATATTTACCTAAAAGGTGAATGAATATTTTCCAGATGAGAAAACAGGTCACTATACCGGTTAAGTAACAGACTTGATAGGAGTGATGGAACCAGGATTTAAATGAAATCTCTGAATTCAAAACTTGTAATGGGAAATCTTTGCATCATGATCACATGCATGACTCTGTTGCTGAGTCATCTGTTGCCCATGGCCCCATGCTCTCAGCCATGACATCATAATTCTACAAGGAAATATGGAAGTCACCATTTATACCCATCTGTTTTAGGTGGGGTTTGTGCCCATCTTGCAACCAACAAGTTGAAGCTAAAAAAAAAGTTTACATCAGATGAATGTATATTTTTAACAGTATGTTTAGATTTTTACTTATCCTCTAAGAAGCATTTCTTAAGAGCTACTCAGTTACCATTAGAAAGCTAAAAAGGTACATAAGTGTGCAAATCTGTGACTGTACTCCTGCTTCAATCAATGCAGCATTTATATCTGTAATATATGTCAAAATGATACTTCAGATTTCACTTTGAAGATGATAGATCAAGAAAACAGGTAGATAGTAAATAAATGATATATAGTTAGGGAGATAGATAACCTAAACTATAAAACATTTATAAAACTTCTTTAAATAAAACCCTAGCTTTAGGGTTTCCCTGGTAGCTCAGATGCTGAAGGATATGTCTGTAATGCAGGAAAACCAGGTTCAGTCCCTGGATTGGGATGCTCACTTGGAGAAAGGAATGGCTACCCACTCCAACTAGAAAATTAGAGATACCAAGGGAACATTTCATGCAAAGATGGGCACAATAAAGGACAGAAATGGTATGGAACTAACGGAAGCAGAAGATATTAAGAAGAGGTGGCAAGAATACACAAAAGAACTGTACGAAAAAGATCTTCATTCATGACCAAGATAATCACGATGGTGTGATCACTCACCTAGAGCCAGGCATCCTGGAAAACGAATTCAAGTGGGCTTTAGGAAGCATCACTACAAATAAAGCTAGTGTAGGTGATGAAATTTCAGTTGAGTTATTTCAAATCCTAGAAGATTATGCTGTGAAAGTGCTGCACTCAATATGTCAGCAAATTTGGAAAACTCAGCAGTGGCCACAAGTCTGGAAAAAGTCAATTTTCATTCCAATCCCAAAGAAAGGCAATGCCAAAGAATTTTCAAATGACTACACAGTCGCATGCATCTCTCATGCTAGTAAAGTAATGCTCAAAATTCTCCAAGCCAGGCTTCAACAGTACATGAACTGAGAACTTCTGATGTTCAAGTTGGATTTAGAAAAGGCAGACAAACCAGAGATCAAATTGCCAACATCGGCTCTATCATCAAAAAAGCAAGAGAGCTCCAGAAAGACATCTACTTCTGCTTTATTGATTACACCAAAGCCTTTCACTATGTGTATCACAACAAACTGTGGAAAATTCTTAAAGAGATGGGAATACCAAACCATCTGGCCTGCCCCTGAGAAATCTGTATGCAGGTCAAGAAGCAACAGGTAGAACTGGACATGGAACAACAGACTGGCTCCATATTGGGAAAGGAGTAAATCAAGGCTATATATAGTCACCTTGCTTGTTTAACTTATATGCAGAGTACATCATGAAAAATGCTGGGCTGGGTGAAGAACAAGGTGAAATCAAGATTGCTAGGAGAAATATCAATAACCTCAGATATGCTGATGACACCACCCTTATGGAAGAAAGCAAAGAAGAACTAAAGAGCCTCTTGATGAAAGTGAAAGTGGAGAGTGAAAAAGTTGGCTTAAAACTCAACATTCAGAGAACTAAGATCATGGCATCTGGTCCCATTGCTTCATGGCAAATGATTGGGGAAACAAGGCAAACAGGGACAGATTTTATCTTTTGGGGCTCCAAAATCACTGCAGATAGTGACTACAGCCATGAAATTCAAAGACACTTGCTTCTTGGAGGAAAAGCTATGACCAACCTAGACAGCATATTGAAAAGCAGAGATATTACTTTGCCCACAAAGGTCTGCCTAGTCAGAGCTATGGTTTTTCCAGTAGTCATGTATGGATGTGAGAGTTGGACTATAAAGAAAGCTGAGCACTGAAGAACTGATTCTTTTGAACTGTGTTGTTGGATAAGACTATTGGGAGTCCCTTGGACTGCAAGGAGATCCATCCAGTTCATCCTAAAGGAAATCAATCCTGAATATTCAAAGGAAGGACTGATGCTGAAGCTGAAGCTCCAATACTTTGGCCACCTGATGTGAAGAACTGACTCATTGCAAATGACCCTGATGCTGGTAAAGATCGAAGGTGGGAGGAGAAGCGCATGACAGTGGATGCGATGGTTGGATGGCATCACCGACTTGATGGACATGATTTTGTGTAAGCTCCAGGAGTTGGTGATGGACAGGGAAGCCTGGCATGATCCAGTCCACGGGTTCGCAAAGAGGTGAACATGACTGAGCTACTGAGCTGAACTGAACCTTCTTCAATATTCTTGCCGGGAGAATTCTGTGGACAGAGGAGCCTGCTGGGCTATAGTCCTTGGGATCTTGAACGTGATTGAGTGACAGACACTTACTTTTTTTAATATAAATTTATATATTTTATTTGGAGGCTAATTACTTTACAGTATTGTATTGGTTTTCAGGAATTTTTCAAAACAAAATGTAGCCATATGGGATGAAATCATTTTATAGTTGACTCAGTGGAAATAAATCCAGCATTGTATGCAATTACTTATCAATTGAATGGCTCTTTTAAAAAAATCTTTGTAACAAACAGCACCTAACCCTTAAATCTACTCTGGGCCAGTCCACAAGAAATAGCTTGTCACCAGACTAAGGCAAAGAGAAAATTTGCTGAGAAAGCACTGCTCGCCCTTCTTCCAAGGACACGACTACCTGAAGTAAATTGCCCCATGCTTGATACACATTTGTCAACCATATCATTAAGCTTCTGAAGGACTGTCAACAAATGCATGAATTGAAGTCAGGTTTACACATCTGCTGTCAACAGTCAGCAAATTGTTGAGATTGAATTTTTATTGCTAGTTATTAAATCATTAAATGTCAAAGGTTTATTCATCCAAACTGTGCTCAGTACAAGTCAATTTCATTTTTCCAATGTGAAAAGTATGTCTTGAAACCACAAGATCTTATGAAGCTAACAAATTATCACCTTTCTGAAAGGAACTCACAACATAAGCATGATTTATAACTAAGAATAATTATTTGTTTACAGATATCACACTTCTTTGCAAGCTAATACCTACTTACTGACTTACATTAACTTAACCATCCCATGTCCATCAGTGAGGAAGCAGAGAGGTAAACTGAAATTTGCCACTTATTATGGTATGGTATAAAGGTTAAATTGCTTTCAGCTGCAAGTTTCAGAAAACCACACCTCTAATTACCTTAAATAATAAGGAAATATTTCTCATGAGAAGAAATCCAGAATAATACAGTGGAAACATTATCTCACTCATCATACAGCCTTTCCCAACTGGATCTCCGGAGAATTTAGCTGTAATGCCCCAAGTCATATATATTGAGTATAATGAATCAACTTTTCTCCTATGCATCTAGAATGGTACGATTATAACCACCCTTGAGAGAATTAAGAAAATAGCCACATATATCATTTTCTTTGTCTGGTGGTTCCAAACAAGAAACCCAACTGAGGAAAGCTGACAACATCGGGGGCAGGGAGAAACATCTTTTTTTTCCTTTGACCCTTTCTTAGAAGTAAGAAAAAAAGAAACTCCCTGCACATTTTTATTCACGTATTATTGATCCAATGGTAAATCCATCAAATCCAAAATATTTTTGCCTAATGAACTCCCACAGAGAATCAAACTTGTATCTTACTGTTCTCAGAATGGTATAGATTATGAAATAGGTTCTGTAAAAGGAAGTTGAATTCATCTGTAATGCTGAAGTTTTTAAAAATAAAAACATGGTTTATATCCTGAAAAAATATAAAAAAGTGTCATAATTATTATTTCTGATTATGTCATAAATATTATTTCTGATTCTCAATGGAAGAAACATGCATCTGAATACAAACTCTAGTGCTCCATTACAAAAATGCTACATGTTTTGGATACTTTAGAATATTTTTCTAAGATGTAGCCGTTTTACAGATGCATATTACATTAGCCACAAGAACTTCAATGTATTAAATGATTTAAGCACAGCTTAAAAAAGTCCGAGAATTTGTCCTTAAAAGTCACCTCTAATACTTGGCAACAGTTCAGTTCAGTTCAGTTCAGTTCAGTCGCTCAGTCGTGCCCACTCTTTGCGACGCCATGAATTGCAGCAGGCCAGGCCTCCCTGTCCATCACCATCTCCAGGAGTTAACTCAGACTCACGTTCAAGTCTGTGACGTCATCCAGCCATCTCATCCTCGGTCGTCCCCCTTCTCCTCCTGTCCCCAATCCCTCCCAGCATCAGAGTCTTTTCCAATGAGTTAACTCTTCACATGAGGTGGCCAAAGTACTGGAGTTTCAGCTTTAGCATCATTCCTTCCAAAGAAATCCCAGGGCTGATCTCCTTCAAAATGGACTGGTTGGATCTCCTTGCAGTCCAAGTGACTCTCAAGAGTCTTCTCCAACACCACAGTTCAAAAGCACCAATTCTTCGGTGCTCAGCCTTCTTCACAGTCCAACTCTCACATCCATACATGACCACTGGAAAAACCATAGCCTTGACTAGATGGACCTTAGTCGGCAAAATAATGTCTCTGCTTTTGAATATACTGTCTAGGTTGGTCATAACTTTTCTTCTAAGGAGCAAGTGTCTTTTAGTTTCATGGCTACAGTCACCATCTGCAGTGATTTTGGAGTCCCCCCAAAATAAAGTCTGACACTGTTTCCACTGTTTCCCCATCTATTTCCCATGAAGTGATGGGACCGGATGCCATGATCTTTGTTTTCTGAGTGTTGAGTTTTAAGCCAACTTTTTCGCTTTCCTCTTTCCCTTTCATCAAGAAACTCTTTAGTTCTTCACTTGCTGCCATAAAGTTGGTGTCATCTGCATATCTGAGGTTATTGCTATTTCTCCCAGCTATCTTGATTCCAGCTTGTGCTTCTTCCACCTCAGAGTTTCTCATGATGTACTCTGCATATAAGTTAAATAAGCAGGGTGACAATGTACAGCCTTGACATACTCCTTTTCCTATTTGGAATCAGTCTATTGTTCCATGTCCAGTTCTAACTGTTGCTTCCTGACCTGCATACAGGTTTCTCAAGAGGCAGGCAGGTCAGGTGGTCTGGTATTCCCATCTCCTTCAGAATTTTCCACAGTTTATTGTGATCCACACAGTCAAAGGCTTTGGCATAGTCAATAAAGCAGAAATAGATGTTTTTCTGAAACTCTCTTGCTTTTACCATGATCCAGCAGATGGTGGCAATTTGATCTCTGGTTCCTCTGCCTTTTCTAAAACCAGCTTGAACACCTGGAAGTTCACGGTTCACATATTGCTGAAGCCTGGCTTGGAGAATTTTGAGCATTACTTCACTAGCATGTGAGATGAGTGCAATTGTGCAGAAGTTTGAGCATTCCTTGAAATTGCCTTTCTTTGGAATTGGAATGAAAACTGACCTTTTCCAGTCCTGTGGCCACTGTTGAGTTTTCCAAATTTGCTGGCATATTGAGTGCAGCACTTTCACACCATCATCTTTCAGGATTTGAAACAGCTCCACTGGAATTCCATCACCTCCACTAGTTTTTTTCATAGTGATGCTTTCTAAGGCCCACTTGACTTCACATTGCAGGATGTCTGGCTCTAGATTAGTGATCACATCATCATGAGTATCTTGGTCGTGAAGATCTTTTTGTACAGTTCTTCCATGTATTCTTGCCACCTCTTCTTAATATCTTCTGCTTCTGTTAGGTCCAGACCATTTCTGTCCTTTATCGAGCCCATCTTTGCATGAAATGTTCCCTTGGTATCTCTAATTTTCTTGAAGAGATCTCTAATCTTTCCCATTCTGTTCTTTTCCTCTATTTCTTTGCACTGATCACTGAAGAAGGCTTTCTTATCTCTCCTTGCTATTCTTTGGAACTCTGCATTCAGATGCTTACATCTTTCCTTTTCTCCTTTGCTTTTCACCTCTCTTCTTTTCACAGCTATTTGTAAAACCTCCCCAAACAGCCATTTTGCTTTTTTGCATTTCTTTTCCATGGGGATGGTCTTGATCCCTGCCTCCTGTACAATGTCACAAACCTCCGTCCATAGTTCATCAGGGACTCTATCTATCAGATCTAGTCCCTTAAATCTATTTCTCATTTCCACTGTATAATCATAAGGGATTTGATTTAGGTCATACCTGAATGGTCTAGCGGTTTTCCCTACTTTCTTCAATTTGAATCTGAATTTAGTAATAAGGAGTTCATGATCTGAGCCACAGTCAGCTGCTGGTCTTGTTTTCATTGACTGTATAGAGCTTCTCCATCTTTGGCTGCAAAGAATATAATCAATCTGATTTCGGTGTTGACCATCTGGTGATGTCCATGCATAGAGTTTTCTCTTGTGTTGTTGGAAGAGGGTGTTTGCTATGACCAGTGCATTTTCTTGGCAAAACTCTATTAGCATTTGCCCTGCTTCATTCTATATTCCAAGGCCAAATTTGCCTGTTACTCCAGGTGTTTCTTGACTTCCTACTTTAGCATTCCAGTCCCCTATAATAAAAAGGACATCTTTTTTGGGTGTTAGTTTTAGAAGGTTTTGTAGGTCTTCATAAAACCGTTCCACTTCAGCTTCTTCAGCGTTACTGGTTGGGGCATAGACTTGGATTAGTGTGATATTGAATGGTTTGCCTTAGAGACGAACAGAGATCATTCTGTCGTTTTTGAGATTGCATCCAAGTACTGCATTTTGGACTCTTTTGTTGACCATGATGGCTACTCCATTTCTTCTGAAGGATTCCTGCCTGCAGTAGTAGCTATAATGGTCATCTGAGTTAAATTCACCCATTCCAGTCCATCTTAGTTCGCTGATTCCTAGAATGTCGACGTTCACCCTTGCCATCTCTTGTTTGACCACTTCCAATTTCCTTGATTCATGGACCTGACATTCCAGGTTCCTATGCAATATTACAGTGACTCAATTGCATATTCTTTAGTAAACCATACAAATATGTCACTAGAGATTCATATTTGTGCATTTCCATCCATGTGTTTCATAGTTATTTATGTACATACATGAATACATAAATATTGACCTGTATACAGGTCAAGAAGCAACAGTTAGAACTTACATGGAACAATGGACTAGTTCAAAATTTGGAAAGAAGTATGTCAAAGCTGTATATTGTCACCATGCTTATTTAACTTCTGTGCAGAATACATCATGAGAAATGCCAGACTGGATGAATCACAAGCTAGAATCAAGATTGCCAAGAGAAATATCAACAATCTCAAATATACATATGATACTACTCTAATGGCAGACAGTGAAAAGGAGCTAAAATGCCACTTAATGAGGGTGAAAGAGGAGACTAAAATAGCTCGTTTAAACACAACTTCAAAAACTAGGATCATGGCATATGGCCCCATCAGTTCAGTTCAGTTCAGTTCAGTCGCTCAGTCATTTCTGACTCTTTGTGACCCCATGAATCGCAGCACACCAGGCCTCCCTGTCTATCACCAACTCCTAGAGTTTACTCAAATTCATATCCATCGAGTCAGTGATGCCATCCAGCCATCTCATCCTCTGTCATCCACTTCTCCTCCTGCCCCCAGTCCCTCTCAGCATCAGGGTCTTGTCCAATGAGTCAACTCTACACATGAGATGGCCAAAGTATCAGAGTTTTAGCCTCAGCATCAGTCCTTCCAATGAACACCCAGGACTGGTCTTTAGGATGGACTGATTGGATCTCCTTGCAGTCCAAGGGACTCACAAGAGTCTTCTCCAGCACCACAGTTCAAAAGCATCAATTCTTTGGCCCTCAGCTTTCTTCTTCGCAGTCCAACTCTAACATCCATACATGACTACTGGAAAAACCATAGCCTTGACTAGATGGACCTTTGTTGGCAAAGTAATATCTCTGCTTTTTAATATGCTATCTAGGTTGGTCATAACTTTCCTTCCAAAGAGTAAGCATCTTTTAATTTCACTTCATAGCAAATAAAAGGGAAAAAAGTGGAAACAATGACAGATTTTATTTTGGGGGCTCCAAAATCACAATGGATGGTGACTGTAGCATTGAAATTAAAAGGTGCTTGATGCTTGGAAGAAAAGCTATGATAAACCTAGACAGCATATTACAAAATAGACACCATTTTGCCAACAAAGGTGCATATAGTCAAAGTTATAATTTTTCCAGTAGTCATGTACAGATGTGAGAGTTGGGTTGTAAAGAACACTGACTGCTGAAGAATTCATGCTTTTGGACTGAGGTGCTAGAGAATACTCTTGAGAGTCTCTTCGACAGCAAGATCAATCTAAAGCAAATCAACCTTGGATATTCATTGGAAGGACTGATGCTGAAGCTGAAGCTCCAGTACTTTGGCTATGTGATGTGAAGAAGTCTGTGATGCCAGGAAAGACTGAGGACAAGAGGAGAAGAAGGCTACAGAGTATGAGATGGTTTGATGGCATCACCACAGACTGCATAGATATGAGTTTGAGCAAACTACGGGGAAGTGTATAGTACAGGGAAGCCTGGCATTTTGATGTCCTTGGGGTCGCAAAGAGTCGGATACGACCTAATAAATGAGTAGCAACCACTTATTCATCTGATAGCATCTTAAATGAATTAAAGTGCAAATAAAAGAATCCACTCTACCAAGTATAAAGGGAAGATGATTTATTGCAAAATATCATCTGACTTACAGGATGCTTTGCAGCATTAAAAGGAAGACTCTGGCTAGAGCAGAGCCAGGCTAGTTCATAAATTCTTTTATTATCAGAGAGCTACTTAATTAACTAGGAAATTGCTACTACTACTGCCAGCCTCAGAATAGGCAAATTGTTATATGTTTATGGTCTTCTTAATGCTACATTCTTTTCCCTGCCTTAATGTTTTAGACATTAAGGCACAGTTCCATTCCTTTACTCTTCAACTATAACTGTTAACAATTTAAAAGGTGATCTAGTCCCAGTTTTTTCCTTTAAAGTCCTTAATTATCTTTTACTATATCCCACTCTGGAATCAAGTTCAAAACAAAGTTGTCTGGATTTCTCTCCTTCAAGATCAGTTTGAATTTAGACACTTTCCAGTTCTTTTCTCAATGCTTAGTGACTTCTCTTAAAGACATGGAATTTCTTGTTCTCTAGTGTGTCTTTCCATAATCCTTATTATCTCTCCCTCCACCCTTCCTGTTTGGCAGAAAAATATTGCGGAGGTATAGTGTTGGGTAAAGGGAGAAAAATGAAAATGTTTTCTTTGCAGAACTCTTCTCAGTGCTTAATTTTCTTGGCTTATAGAAATATGACAATAGGAAAAAGTTAATAAACTAAGGGATTTCTTTTGTGTACCAAGAGCATGGCATTTTAATAGAGTCTCAGTATTCTTGGGCTTCCCTCATGGCTCAGCTTGCAAATAATCTGCCTGCAATGTGGGAGACCTGAGTTTGATCCCTGGGTTGGAAAGATCCCCTGGAGAAGGATAGATTACCCACGCCAGTATTCTGGCATGGAGAATTCCATAGACTAGTCCATGGAGTCTCAATGACACTTTTCACTTTCACTTTTTTTATTTATAAGGCAGCAATTATATAGATTCTTTTTTTTAATTTATTTTTATTTTATTTTATTTTTTAAATTACAATACTGTATTTATTTTGCCATACATTGACATGAATCAGCCACAGGTGTCCACGGTCTCCCAATGCCAAAGCCCCCTCTCACCTCCCACCCCACATCCTCTCCCTGAATCATCCGGTGCACCAGCCCCATGCGTCCTGCATCCTGTATTGAACATAGACTGGCGCTTCATTCTTACAAGATAGTATACATGTTTCAATGCCGTTCTCCCAAATCATCCCACCCTCTCCCTCTCCCTCAGAGTCCAAAAAAGTATTTCCAACTTCCAGCTGCTACTTCTAAGTCGCTTCAGTCGTGTCCGACTCTTTGTGACCCCATAGACAACAGCCCACCAGGCTCCCTGTCCCTGGGATCCTTCAGACAAAAATACTGGAGTGAGTTGCCATTTCCTTCTCCAAAGCTAGTTACAATTGCTCACAATCAGGCTATGAATTGAGAGATACTCTAAAAATGTAGCACTTTATTTAACAAGTAAGATTGTTCCTAAAAATAAACATATTTCGTTGCTTATCTTCTGAAAACTTGGAATAATGCAACAACACTTATCAATAACAAGTTTTGTAGAGGACATATTAAAGGATTCTATCCTGTCTGAGAAAGATGCTACTGCTGATTGTGGGCAAATATTGTTCTAGAGATGCCACAGTAATTAAAATATTGTGTTGATATACTCTTGAGACTTATACAGTTTAAGATTAGCTAACTCCAGAGAAAGGGGAATTCTAAAATGTAGTCAGTATTACTACTGTGCCAATGTTTAAAATGGCAAACCACTTCAGTGTTCTTGTTTTGAGAACCCCATGAACAATATGAAAAGGCAAAATGATAGGATACTGAAAGAGGAACTCCCAAGGTGAGTCGCTGTCCAATATGCAAATAGAGATCAGTGGAGAAAAAACTCCAAAAGAATGAAGGGATGGAGCCAAAACAAAAACAATACCCAGTGGTGGGTGGGACTGGTGATAGAAGCAAGGTCTGATGCCGTAAAGAGCAATATTGCATAGGAACCTGGAATGTCAGGTCCATGAATCAAGGCACATGGGAAGTGGTCAAACAGGAGATGGCAAGAGTGAATGTCGACATTCTAGGAATCAACGAACTAAAATGGACTGGAATGGGTGAATTTAACTGAGATGACCATTATATCTACTACTGTGGGCAGGAATCCCTCAGAAGAAATGGAGTAGCCATCATGGTCAACAAAAGAGTCCAAAATGCAGTACTTGGATGCAATCTCAAAAATAACAGAATGATCTCTGTTTGTTTCCAAGGCAAACCATTCAATATCCACTAATCCAAGTCTATGCCCCAATTGGGATGCTGGAGAAGCTGAAGTTGAATGGTTCTATGAAGATCTACAAGGCCTTTTAGAACTAACACCCAAAAAGATGTCCTTTTCATTATACGGGACTAGAATGCAAAAGTAGAAAGTCAAGAAACACCTGGAGTAACAGGCAAATTTGGCCTTGGAATATAGAATGAAGCAGGACAAATGCTAATAGAGTTTTGAGAAGAAAATGCACTGGTCATAGCAAACACCCTCTTCCAACAACACAAGAGAAGACTCTACACATGGACATCATCAGATGGGCAACACCAAAATCAGATTGATTATATTCTTTGCAGCCAAAGATGGAGAAGCTTTATACAGTCAGCAAAAGAAGACTGGGGCCTGACTATGGCTCAGATCATGAACTCCTTATTGCCAAATTCAGACTTAAATTGAAGAAAGTAGGGAAAACCACTAGATCATTCAGGTATGACCTAAATCAAATCCCTTACGATTATACAGTGGAAATGAGAAATAGATTTAAGGGACTAGATCTGATAGACAGAGTACCTGATGAACTATGGATGGAGGTTCGTGACATTGTACAGGAGACAGGGATCAAGATTATCCCTAAGAAAAGATATGCAAAAAGCAAAATGACTGTCTGGGAGACCTTACAAATAGCTGTGAAAAGAAGAGAAGTGAAAAGCAAAGGAAAAAAAGGAAAGATGTAAGCATCTGAATGCAGAGTTCCAAAGAATAGCAAGGAGAGATAAGAAAGCCTTCCTCAGTCATCAATGCAAAGAAACAGGGGAAAAGAACAGAATGGGAAAGACTAGCGATCTCTTCAAGAAAATTAGAGATACCAAGGAAACATTTCATGCAAAGATGGGCTCGATAAAGGACAGAAATGGTATGGACCTAACAGAAGCAAAAGATATTAAGAAGAGGTGGCAAGAATAAACAGAAGAACTGTTAAAAAAAAAAAAAAAAAAGATCTTCACAACCAAGATAATCACTAAGGTGTGATCACTCACCTAGAGCCAGACATCCTGGAAGTGAAGTCAAGTGGCCCTTAGAAAGCATCATTATGAACAAAGCTAGTGAAAGTGATGAAATTCCAGTTGAGCTCTTTCAAATCCTGAAAGATGATAGTGTGAAAGTGCTGCACTCAATATGCCAGCAAATTTGGAAAACTCAACAGTGGCCACAGGACTGGAAAAGGTCAGTTTTCATTCCAATCCCAAAGAAAAGCAATGCCAAAGAATGCTCTGACTACCGCACAATTGCACTCATCTCACATGCTAGTAAAGTAATGCTCAAAATTCTCCAAGTCAGGCTTCAGCAATATGTGAACCGTGAACTTCCAGATGTTCATGCTGGTTTTAGAAAAGGAAGAGGAACCAGAGATTAAATTGCCAACACGCTGGATCATAGAAAAAGCATGAGAGTTCTAGAAAAACATCTATTTCTGCTTTATTGACTATGCCAAAGCCTTTGACTGTGTGGATCACAATAAGCTGTGGAAAATTCTGAAAGAGATGGGAATACCAGACCACTTGACCTGCCTCTTGAGAAATCTGTATGCAGGTCAGGAAGCAACAGTTAGAACCTGATATGGAACAACAGACTGGTTCCAAATAGAAAAAGGAGTATGTCAAGGCTGTACATTGTCACCCTGCTTATTTAACTTATATGCAGAGTACATCATGAGAAACCCTGGGCTGGAAGAAGCACAGGCTGGAATCAAGATTGCTGGAAGAAACATCAATAACCTCAGATATGCAGATGACACCACCCTTATGGCCGAAGGTGAAGAGGAACTAAAAAGCTTCTTGATGAAAGTGAAAGTGGAGAGTGAAAAAGTTGACTTAAAGCTAAGCATTCAGAAAATGAAGATCATGGCATCTGGTCCCATCACTTCATGGGAAATAGATGGGGAAACAGTGTCAGACTTTATTTTGGGGGCTCCAGAATCACTGCAGATGGTGACTGCAGCCATGAAATTAAAAGATGCTTATTCCTTGGAAGGAAAGTTATGATCAACCTAGAAGGCATATGAAAAAGCAGAGACATTACTTTGCCGACTAAAGTCTGTCTAGTCAAAGCTATGGTTTTTCCTGTGGTCATGTATGGATGTGAGAGTTGGACTGTGAAGAAGGCTGAATGCCGAAGAATTGATGCTTTTGAACTGTGGCACTGGAGAAGACTCTTGAGAGTCCCTTGGACTGCAAGGAGATCCAACCAGTCCATTTTATAGGAGATCAGCCCTGGGTGTTCTTTGAAAGGACTGATGCTAAATCTGAAACTCCAGTACTTTGGCCACCTCATGCGAAGAGTTGACTCATTGGAAAAGACCCTGATACTGGGAGGGACTGGGGACAGGAGGAGAAGGGGATGACTGAGGATGAGATGGCTGGATGGCATCACTGACTTGATGGACATGAGTTTGAGTAAACTCATGGTGATGAAGAGGGAGGCCTGGCATGCTGCGATTCATGGGGTCGCAAAGAGTCAGACATGTCTGAGTGACTGAACTGAACTGAATGTTTAAACTTGCTTTACAGCAGCAACTATGTAGGAAGTCTACTGGATTTATTGACAAGATATAAAATAACTTGTCTTATTATCTCTGTGCAGCTGAGCACTTTTGGTATGCCTAACTAGCTTTGAAATATCTGCCATTAAATACTTAACCCAGCTTTGGGCTACTTTGTATTGAATTTGTACTCTGGATATATATAATAAATATAGTGTTAGTCTTTCAGTCATGTCTGACTCTTTGCAATCCCATGAACTGTAGCCCACCAGGCTCCTCTGTCCTTGGAATTCTCCAGGCAAGAAAACTGGAGTGAGTTGTCATTCCCTTCCCCAAGGGATCTCCCCCACCCAGGGTCTCCTGCTTTGCAGGGTAATATATGCCATCTGAGCCACCAGAGAAGTCCTGGATGTATATGGCTCAGGGACTATAGAAGAAAAAAGTAGACTTTCATTTCATGTCACTGAGGAGCACAAACAGCAGAGAGGTTTTCTTTCCTTTGATACTTCAGAGTTTACCAAATATATGTCTAATAATATCCTTTTTTCAAAAATAACCAAAAGATCATTAAATATTAATAATTCAAAATTGGAGATAATTTTAACCTACTGATAATAAGTGTTAGAAGCAGAAGTGCATATCTCCTAAATAATAATTGTAAATTTGATAACAATATAGAGACCAAATACAAAAAATTCCCCTTGTGACCACACACATACACACACACACACACACACACACACTTAATAATTTGGGCTTGTGAAAGTGAAAGTTGCTCAGTTATGTCCGACTCTTTGCTACCCCATGGAATATACATACAGTCCATGGAATTCTCCGGGCCAGAATACTGGAGTGGATAGCCTTTCCCTTCTCCAGGGGATCTTCCCAACCCAGGGACTGAACCCAGGTCTCCCACATTTCAGGCAGCGTCTTTACTGTCTGAGCCACCAGGGAAGCTCAATTTGGGCTTACACCTGCAAAAATATTAACAACAACTCAGGAGTTAATCAACTAATTTTTTTCTTATAATTAATAACTTAAATTTAGGTCATTGGGATAACATTAAAAAAACAAAATCAATAATTCCCTCATGTACATTCACCGTTCAGTCTGAAGGTGATCTGGGAAATGCCCTATTCACACTAATAATATAATATCCATGAAATATCCAGTCAAACAAGAATGTTCAAAGCACACATAAGAACATAATAAAACTTTAATAAGAAATTTTTTTAATGAAAAAGAAGAGTCATATTCTGTCCTTGGATTGGAATATTGGACTTTATGGATATTGTATCTCAGTCAGTAAAAAATCTGCCTGCAGTGCAGGAGCCCTGGGTGCCATCCCTGGGTTGGGAAGATCCCCTGGAGAAGGAAATGGCAAAGCACTCCAGCATGGAGTGCCTGGAAAATCTCATGGAAAGAGTCAGGCATGACTGAGCGGCTAACAGTTAATTCTTTTCAACTTAATTTTTATTCACCAGCAACAATAAAAATGACAACTACCTTGTGTGTGTGTATATATATATATATATATATATATATATAATTAAAATCTTGACTCAATTTGTTAGTTGGAGAAGGCAATGGCAACCCACTCCAGTACTCTTGCTTGGAGAATCCCAGGGATGGTGGAGCCTGGTGGGCTGCTGTCTATGGGGTCACACAGAGTTGGACATGACTAAAGCGCCTTATCAGCAGCAGCAGCAATTTGTTAGTTAATTCTAAATTAATATAAGATTAAATATAAAAGGAGAAACTCTGAAGGAATCATAAAAAGCATTAAGTTTTTAGTGCCTCATCTTGAGGTACATGAGCTCTTATGTGTAAAAAAATAAAATGACAACCAAAGAGTCAATAAATAACAATAATATAAAGAAAAGATTACTAATGAAATTAAAATATTTTATTGCAAAATTATGCTCATCAACATATCTTATAAACAAAATCTACAAGCAAGAAACCTGGGAAAAAATGTGAAACAAATACTAAGCTTAATACTTAATATTTTATATGTCCTTAGAAATAAATATTAAAAGCTTGTTGGATCACAATGAGGAAAAAGGTCAGAAATAAAGAGTAAATTTTAAAATATCCCAAGTACTTATGAAAACAAATTTAATCCCACAAAAAATGTATAAAATTTTAAAAATACCATTCTTCACCTCTCATACTAGTAGAGATGAAAATCACCTTGTGGGTGAATGTGTGAGCAAATAAAGACTTTTTTTTTGTTAATTGGAGGCTAATTACTTTACAATATTGTATTGGTTTTTCCATATATCATCAACATGAATCTGTCACAGATATACACGTGTTCCCCATCCTGAACCCCTCACCCATATAAGCTGCAAATAGTTTATTTAGGGAAAATTAGAATGTTCCTATAAGGCCTTAAACTTTTTCATATTACTGCTCTAGATAGTCCATTGGGAAAAAAAAATTATGTCCTGACAAATAATAAAAAATAGGTAAATATATATTTGATTATTACCTGAAAAGCTCTCAAAAATTTAAATGCCCAAGAAGAAAATAATAGCTAAATAAATTATGAGCTATCATAAAATGAAATACACTTTTGAATTTAATAATTGTGGTTTCAAAAATGTAAAGAATGCAACCAAGGAAAAAGACAGTAACAAAAGAGCTTTGTACAGTTTTATTACAGCATTCTGCCACACAGGATGTCTACATTAGATGGGAACAGCATAGAGGAAAACAATAGCAACTTTGATTTCTATGAAATAGGATTGTGGGAGGAATTTTTTTTTTATACAAGCACTATCTATATGTTCTCAATATTTGTCTAGAACATGTACTTCTTTAAAAAGAAAATCTGAAAAGTTAACAACTTAAAATGTAATTATTGTCTCTCCATCTTAGATTTTGGAGAAGGAAATGGCAACCTGCTTCAGTGTTCTTGCCTGGAGAATCCCAGGGATGGTGGAGCCTGGCGGGCTGCCGTCTGTGGGGTCACACAGAGTCGGACATGACTGAAGTGACTTAGCAGCAGCAGCCTCAGCAGCATCTTAGACTGGATTTTCATATGTTTATATAGTGAAAAAATAGAATCCCTGTATGTCAGAATTGGGCTCATGGTCATTTTGAAATAGTTTATAATAACTTGGAGGGTCCATATTTTTCTGAAAGAACTAAATGTATCTCACATACTAGTCAATTTTATAAGGATATTTTATTCATGGTGATTTTCCCTTTTCTTGGACTATTTCAGATCTCTCAGTGTTGTATTGTACAGCAGAGAGGCAGGGAGCTGCCCTTCGGACTGATATGAGGGGGACTCAAACTGTTTCATTGCCATAGGAAAATTACTTATTCTCATCAAGCTTTTGTTTTCTCATTAACAAAACTGAGATAACACCTACTTCACGGGTTTATCTCATGGATAACATAAGGTAATATATGTGAAGAACATATTGCAAAGATGCAACAAGTATTAACCATTATTTTTACTATTAAGGGTACTATTCAACTGAACAGCTCCAATCTGTGTAATTATACTTCACTCAACTCCAGTTATAATTAATACATAGTATAAGTTTACTCCTTGAGCCTTTGGCTATGCCCCAGGATTCAGTATAGCAGCTGTTTGGGCTGGATGAGCTTCACAGTTTATGGCACAAAATAAGTTGGCAACTTTTTAATTTTTTCTTTCCTTTTTTTTTTTTTTTTTTGAGAATTTAAAGTAAGCCTTGTCCAAGCTGGTGGGAATCATGGATGGAGGCAGGGCACCTTCTCACATGACAATGGACGTGGAAGGGCAAGTTCTCCCGTAGACCACACACTGGATATGGAAGCTTGGGAGCTGCATGTGTAGACAGGATGCTCATGAGTTGGGTCATCTACTATCAGGAAGAAAGATAGTGTAGTGAGCAATACTGTGCAAGATTAAGCATTAAAACAAAGGAACAGCTTTATTAAAGTATAATTGACATTAAAGGACTGTACTCATTTAATGTATGCAATTTGATGAGTTTGGATATATGCAAGCACTCATGATAACATCACCACAGTAAAGGGAGTAGACATATTAAAAACAATTGAAATGGAGATCTAAAAGAAATATCTGAATTCCCGTGTTCATTGCAGCTTTATTCACAATAATCAAGATATGGAAGCAACTAAAGTGTCCATTCACAAGTACATAGACAAAGGATGGATCTATAGATAGATAGATAATGGAATATTGAGGTGAAGTCGCTCAGTCATGTCCAACTCTTTGCAACCCCATATATTGTAGCCTGCCAGGGTCCTCCATCCATGGGATTTTCCAGCAAGAGTACTGGAGTGGGTTGCCATTTCCTTCTCCAGAGGATCTTCCCAACCCAAGGATTGAACCCAGGTCTCCCACATTGTAGGCAGACGCTTTACCGCCTGAGCCACCAGGGAAGCCTTATTAAGCAGCCTTAAAAAGATTGACATGCACATATGTGCTCAGTTGCTCAGTCCTATTCAATGCTTTGTGCCCCCATGGACTGTGGCCTGCCAGGCTGCTCTGTCCATGGAATTTCCCAGGCAAGAATTCAGGAGTGGGCGGCCATTTCCTCCTCCAGGGGATCTTCCCAACATAGGGATCAAAGCCGCATCTCTTGTGTCTCTTACAAGGCAGATTCTTTACCACTGTGCCGCCTGGGAAGCCCTGATGTATATACATACTGATATATTTACAGTGAATAACCAACAAGATCCTACTGTATAGCACAGAGAACTATGCCTAATCTTTTGTAGCAAACTAAATGAGAAAAAAATTTGAGAAAGAACAGATATGTGTATATGTATAACTGGGCTTCCCTGGTGGCTCAGTGGATAAAGCGTCTGCCATTTGTTCATCTGAAACTAATACAACATTGTTAACCAATTGTACTCCAATATAAAACAAAAGTTCAAAAAGCAAGGAAATCCTGTCATTTGTGACAACATGATGGAACCTAGAGAATGCAATGCTAAGTGAAACAGACTGGTCACAGAAGAACAAGTAGTACAGAATTTATTTATATGAGGCATCTAAACCAGTCAAACTCAATGGAGCAGAGAATGCAATAGTGGTTCCCAGGGCCGGGAGATGGGGGAAATGTGGACTTGTTCTCGGTGTAAGGCTTCAGGTAAGCTGGATGCTAAGTTCTAGAGATCTGCTATACAGCATTGTATCTACAGTCAATAGCACCCCCATCATATGGTTTTACAAACTTCAAGATCAAGCACTTTCTGAAAGCGAAGCTTCATGGCTCAAGGAGGAAGATTTCTTGGTGCACTTGAATGCTGAGCTCAAGGGAGAAATCCAGAAAGAGGAGCAGCAGCACATGTTTCCTCCACAGTGAGGCAGCACACAAAGCCTTCTGTTGGGGCCACTGAGAAGAGAAGGGAAAAAAGGAACCTGAGGGAAGGAGTCGCTGTCTTTCTTTAAGATGGAGTGTAACTGGAAACAGCCTCCAGCCAAGGTCAAGGTCAAGAGTAATAGAATCCTGGCAAAATCTGCTAGTTTATCTTCCCCCAATGAACTCCTGCCAAACAATATACACAGTGTCGCACAGCGCTGGAGAGTGTCTGATGCATCCCCAGAGTATTTATGAGGACTTCTGTTTTGAAGATAGTCTCTTAGGTAACAGAGAGAAAACACGTATGGACAAGCTCTCATTTATCAGTGCCGTGGCTTCCTGTGAAAATTAAACATCAAGAATTGTGACATTTTCTCCTGAGCAAAGCAAGTTCTTCAAAGGGGCGGATGGGATGGGAGTCCTTTGAAGACAGTGTGTGCCCAACAGACCCAGCAGAAGGCCTGACATCTGCATAAGTTAAGGAGGTCTCGATATCTCAGAGGGAAAAGGCAAAGGCAGCTGTAGGCCTGGTGAAGCAGCTTGTTAGGGTACACGGAGCGCCCCTGGCTGGGGAGAGTGCGGCTTCACTTTGCTTCTTTCAGTCCCCTTCCAGTGTCCCTGTGTTTCTCAAATTTCCTTCAGCTGCTCTGATGGCTAGAAGCTGTCAGACTGGAAATTCCAGATGATAGTTAGGCTTGAATCATGTACTTTTTAAAACAATTCCTTTGATTCTATAGCCTGAGTTGGTCCTCTGTTTCCAGAGATGATATTTATGACAGCAGAGAACAACCAGCAAATGACCAAGGAACCAAGGAGAATCCAGAAAAGGAGGTACTCTGACATGGGCATACAGGAGACAGCCAGCATGTGCCACAGGAGACTCTTCCTAAAACCCTCCCTCAAAATCATTCATTTTAATTTTTATTACACAATATACATCTTTAATCAACATCAGAAAATTAGATTCTACTTCATAAAAAATATAAAAATCCAATCTAATTCCAAAATGCACAGGTAATAGTCACATTTTAGACTTTTACTTTTCAGGGTTTTTTAAAAGAATTATTTAGTTATTTGACTGCCTCAGGTCTTATTGTGGCACATGGGTATTCCTTGTGGTTGCTGGGCTCTAGAGCATGCAGGCTCAGTGGTTGCAGAATGCACAGGCTTCATTGCCCCTTTGTCATGGGAGAAATTTCAGTTTCTTGTTCAGGGACTGAACGTGTGTCTCCTGCACTGCAAGGCAGATTCTTAACCCCTGGACTACTAAGGAAGTCCCCAGGATTGTTTTCTATAAAGGAATACATGTTCTAGATAAAGAAACAGAACAGATAAATAGTAATGCAAAATAATCACTCATCATCTTACTACCCAGAAATAAAAGTTATTTTCCACTATTCCATTTTAGTCTACTACAAGCATCCTTCTTGATGGAGTGCTTTAATAAGACAGTGAAGAAATCTTTTGTCTCTTTTTAATCAGGCACATCTTTACAGTTTTTGAAAACACTATTCTTAGATCCAGTAGTATATTGCATTTTGCTAATATTCCAGAATATTGTGAATCCCCAGGAAATAAATTAAATAAACAATGTTGAGATTCCTGACCTAGTGAGGTGGTAATTCCCAAAGATTTAGTGGACATTCTGAAAAATGCAGAAAGTGAGTCTTACTATAATTAAAATACTTCATTTCAATTATATAGAAGATATAAGAAGATCCAAAGGCTAAAGGAGCTAATCAATTGCTTGTTGTTCTGTTGTTCAGTCTTGTCCAACTCTTTGTGACGTCGTGAACTGCAGCACACCAGACTTACCTGTCCTCTACTACCTCCCAGAGTTTGTTCAGACTCATATTTACTGTATCCGTGATGTCATCCAACCATCTCATCCTCTGTCATCCCCCTTTCCCTCCTGCCCTCAATCTTTCCCAGCATCAAGGTCTTTTCCAATGAGTCATTTCGCATCAGGTGGCCTAAGTATTGGAGTTTCAGTTTCAGCATCAATTCTTCCAATGAATATTCAGGACAGATTTCCTTTAGGACAGACTGGTTGCATCTCCTTGCTATCCAACGGACTCTTACTCCCAACCAGCGTTAGACCATTCTGTGCTTAGAAGCCTTTGTAAATGGTCCACAAGGTAAATATCATGTACGAAACTCCTGAAATATCACTCTTGTATATTGGACCAACAGTCCAGGTAAAGCCATCTGGTATGTAAAAAGAAGGGAGACTTCAGTTGGGTTTGAGGTTAATAGTTATAGATTTAGCTCTTTGATTCTGTCACCATGCTCTGGTCTCAGTGTTTCTACTTATTCTGATGTCAGAGTCAGACTTTTGCGGGACCTGCTCACTGAGAAAAAGTCCACATTTGGAAACCATTTGCCATTACAAAATGTTTACTATTTCCAGCCCTGATAGTTATTTTTACTGGAGTCATTATTGACAGAGTACAGAGAGAAGAGGGTTTCAGAGAACCGATGTGTGGAAACGGACGTATACAAGGGGGCCCAGACAGAAAGCAAATGCATGTCTGCCACTAGCATTGTGTACCTGTTATGAAATATTGGCTTTCTTGCCACATCCCATAAATTGAGAGCCGTAAGAAGCAGCATTCATGGCCATGTTTCCTCCAAAAAGATAACAAGTCTATCTTTAAAAAAATAAAAATTTTATGGATAATTCTCCAAATGTAACACATTCTTAGTTGCCAGAAATAATCCCAACCTGGTTATTGCTTTGCACTTTGTTCGTGGTGTATCTTGAGGAGTTTCCTGATGAGAAGATAAGTGTGAGTAATAAGAACTAAACTAACTATGGGCAGTTCCAAGTCAAGGAAGTCACCTCATCACATCCTAACCATGGATGACCCTTTGCATTCGCAGAATCAGGACAAGCAGAGCCCACTTGCCTAACCTCTGTTGTTCTTAACTTTTAAAGTATTTGTTTCATGTTGTTTCTAGTTTTTATTTAAAAAAAAAACATAAAGAGATATGTAAAAATATATCCCAGAAACTGAAACAAAATTAACATTTTGGATAATATTTTCCAGCTACATCGGCACTCTGAGATAATGCATTTAAGCCATACTTTATCAAACTTAAGGTGTTTTGACTATAAGACCCTTCTGGTTTAAGTACCACCAAGAAAATCTATAGCACAGTGCTTTCTTAAAAAAATGTACTTCCATTTTTAAATCATACCACCTAAGTAGACCTCTGCAGAGATATAATTCAAGGTTATTTAAATTAACATAAAGTAAAATTGATATTTTGGAATATACAGTTCTATAGCTTTACTGCATGTATAACCATTATTACAGTCAAGATACAGGACATACAGGACACCGCCATCACCCCAAAATCTCTTTGTGCGGCTCCTTTTCAGTCATACCCTTGCCCACATCCAGTCTCTGGCAATTACTGATTTGTTCTCTGCCACTATAGTTTTGCCCTTTCTAGAATGTCATGTAGATGGAATCCACACAAAATGTCATCTTTCGCTCATCAACATGCCTTTGAAATTCTTCCAGTGTATCGTGTACATCAGTAGTGTATTCCTTTTTATTTATTTACTTTCTATGATCAATATTCCATTGTGTGGATATGCAAGTAGTTTGTTTTCCCTTTATCATGAAAGACATTTGGGCTATTACCAGTTTTCTGGGATTATGAACAGAACTGCTGTGAACATCATATGTAGGTCAATTGTCCAGTGTGAATGACAAGCACTGGATTAACATGGCTGTTTTGTACTAGTGACTGTTCATAAGAAACCGCCAAATTGTTGAGTATATATATAATTTTGTATTCCCACTGGCAAGATATAAATTTCTAGCTGCACCCCATACTTGCCAGCACTTTGGTGCTGTTGGGTTTTTAATATTATTTCAGACACTCATGCATATATATTGGACAAGGAAATGGCAACCCACTCCGGTGTTCTTGCCTGGAGAATCTCAGGGACAGGGAGCCTGGTGGGCTGCCGTCTCTGGGGTCGCACAGAGTCGGACACGACTGAAGCAACCTAGCAACAGCAGCATGCATATATATATTCATCTCAGTTTTAATTTGCAGTTTATTAATGCCTGATGACAAGCAGCTTTTCCCATTGATATAATGTATCCTGTGAAGTGGTTTGCCTATGTTTTTAGTTGTATTGCCTATTAGCATGGAGTTTTGAGAGTTCTTTATTCAATCCGGATATGTCATTTTTTGGATATGTGATTTCCAAGGATTTCTCCCAGTCTAAAGTGTCACACTTCATTTCTCTTAACAATCTTTCCTAGAGCAAAAGTTTTAGTTTTCATGAAGTCCAATTTTATCAGCAGTTTATTTTCTTGATTTCTTTTATAGTGTCTGAAAGATCTTCACCCGACCCCAGGTTTCTAAGATTTTTGCTTCTATTTTTATCTAAAAGTTTTAGAGTTGTATATTTTATACTTATCTGTGGCTCGTTTTGATTTACTTTTTATATAAAAATAATGTGCTGAAGGTTTTTTGCATAAAGATATTAATTGTTCCAACATCATTTGTTGAAAAGCCAATTTTCCTTTTTTTTTAATTCGTTTGTTGTTGTTGTTGTTTTCAGTTCAGCTCAGTCACTCAGTTGTGTCCGACTCTTTGCAACCCCATGGACTGCAGCATGCCAGGCCTTCTGATCCATCACCAGGACTGGCCTCCCAACTCCAGAAGTTGGTCCATCACCAACTCCCAGAGCTTACTCAAATTCATGTCCATTGAGTTGGTGATACCATCCAACCATCTCATTCTCTGTCATCCCCTTCTCCTCCCACCTTCAATCTTTCCCAACATCAGGGTCTTTTCCAGTTCTTCACATCAGGTGGCCAAACTATTGGAGTTTCATCTTCAACATCAGTCCTTCCAAGGAAGATTCAGGACTGATTTTTTTAGGATGGACTTGTTGGATCCTCCTTACAGTCCAAGGGACTCTCAAGAGTCTTCTTCAACACCACAGTTCAAAAGCATCAATTCTTCAATGCTCAGCTTTCTTTATAGTCCAACTCTCACATCCATACATGACTACTGGAAAAACCATAGCTTTGACTAGATGGACCTTTGTTGGCAAAGTAATGTCTCTGCTTTTTAATATGCTATCTAAGTTGGTATTTCATAACTTTTCTTCCACGGAGTAAGCATCTTTTAATTTCATGGCTGCAGTCACCATCTGCAGTGATTTTGGAGCCCCCCAAAATAAAATTTGTCACTGTTTCCACTATTTCCCCATCTATTTGCCATGAAGTGATGGAACCAGATGCTATGATCTTAGTTTTCTGAATGTTGAGTTTTAAGCCAGCTTTTCACTCTCCTCTTTCACTTTCATCAAGAGGCTCTTTAGTTCTTCTTTGCTTTCTGCCATAAGGGTGGTGCCATCTGCATATCTGAAGTGACTGATATTTTCCCGGCAATCTTGATTCCAGCTTGTGCTTCAACCAGCCCAATGTTTCTTGTGATATACTCCACATATAAGTTAAATAAGCAGGGTGACAGTGTACAGCCTTGACGTACTCTTTTCTCTGCTTGGAACCAGTCTTTTGCTCCATGTCCTGTTCTGGCTGTTGCTTCCTAACATGCATCCAGATTCCTCATGAGGCAGCTCAAGTGGCCTGGTATTCCCATATCTTTAAGAATTTTCCAGTTAGTTGTGATCCACATAGTCAAAGGCTTTGGCATAGTCAGTAAAGCAGAAATAGATTTTTTTTTTTTTCTGGAACTCTATCATTTTTTCTATGATCCAATGGATGTTGGCAACTTGATCTCTGGCTCGTCTGCCTTTTCTAAATCCAGCTTGAACATATGGAAGTTCATAGTTCATGTTAAATTGACATCTTAACAGTATTGGGTCTTCCAATCCCTGAAGCCTGGCCTGGAGAATTTTGAGCATTACTTTACTAGTGTGTGAGATGAGTGCAATTGTGCGGTAGTCAGAGCATTCTTTGGCATTACTTTTCTTTGAGTATGGAATGAAAACTGACCTTTTCCAGTCCTGTGGCCACTGCTGAGTTTTCCAAATTTGCTGGCATATTGAGTGTAGCACTTTCACAGCATCATCTTTTAGGATTTGAAATAGCTCAACTGTTATTTTACCTTGGACAAAAATTGATTAATCATTATGGGAGTAGGTCTGTTTCTGGACTTTTATTCTATTCTATTGATTTATAATCTATGCTTTACCAGATTAGGTTATTATAGTATTGGAGTAATCCTATAATAATTGTATGACATGAATAATATGCTATAATGGAATAAAATGAATAATCCTACTTTCTTCTTCCTTTTTGTTTTGGCTCCTCTTATTATTGTGCCTTACCATATAAATTTTATAATCAGTTCATCTATACAAAAAGTGTTTTTCATTTAATTGAAATAGTTGCCAAACTATTGCTAAATGTGAGTTAAATTGACATCTTAACAGTATTGGGTCTTCCAATCCCTGAATACATGTGTCTTCCTATTATTTTTATGTTTTCTTTCTTCGGTGTTTTGTAGTTCTTAGCATGTAGACCACACACCTACTAAAGTTTTGTTAAATCTATATCTACCATTTTGGAGGGGAACTGAGACTTCCACGACTACTTTTTAATACAATGGTGAAAGTAGGCACCCTTGACTTGCTTCCTTTCAATTTTGGTGGGGAAATCATTCAGCCTTTCACACTTAGTGAGGTTTGTTGCTAGCACCAATTTGCTCTAAGGAGATTATTTTAGAATTTCAATCAACAATGCAAATTTTAATTTCTTCTGACTGCTGTTCTTAAATGGTTGTAGTACTCTTCTGGAAAAACCCATGGATGGAGGAGCCTGGTGGGCTGCAGTCCATGGGGTCGCTAAGAGTCAGACATGACTGAGCGACTTCACTTTCAGTTTTCACTTTCATGCATTAGAGAAGGAAATGGCAACCCACTCCAGTGTTCTCTCCTGGAGAATCCCAGAGACAGGGGAGCCTGGTGGGCTGCCGTCTATGGGGTCACAACAGAGTCGGACACGACTAAAGTGACTTAGCAGTGGTAGCAGTATGACTAAAAAGAAAAAAAATGAGGAGTGTTAAGTTGTCCAGACATTTCAACAGGAATAAAAGCTAAGTTCATACAGTTAAAAACAATATACCATTAAGAACAATGGCCATCACTGTCACCCGATCTACAACGATTACAGGACACCATGAGTTTTAAGATACATTCTGATTTTGCAAATGTTAAAAGGTGAAAAATGTGTATCTTGGAGCTGGTAACATGTAGCAGCTTTTATAACAGGCTTTTAGAAAATTAATCCTATTTCATGAGCAATTTCCCAGGTTATAAGAAATATTTATAGGCATATTATTTTAATGGTGTCTAATGTTTCATCACAAGGGTCTATCAAAACTTATTCATCACTGTCATCTATTAAAAATTTGTTTTGCTTTCAATTTTACTATTAAATATGATGCACTCATATGCATTTTTAGC
This sequence comes from Nanger dama, assembly GCA_917880005.1. Taxonomy (NCBI): domain Eukaryota; kingdom Metazoa; phylum Chordata; class Mammalia; order Artiodactyla; family Bovidae; genus Nanger; species Nanger dama. The sequence goes on from CAKJTW010000018.1 coordinate 27,211,634, forward strand.
ATTATAGTTAGCATTTATAATTATATGCCTAGAAGTGGATTTGACAAAAAAAATAGTTTGTTTAATTCTTAAGATTATTGTCCTTCCAAGAGTATGATTTTATGCCAGGAGAAAGCCAAACGATTCCTGAGAAAATATGCCAGTGCTCATAATATAAACTTGTATTGTAAGGAGAACTTTGGTTACCACATCATGAAATCTGAAATAAAATTTAAATGATCATATTTTTCTTGTTCATCTGCCTAAGAGTAGAGTACAGGCAAGGGATTATTCTTTGTTTTTTCATAAAATTGACTGGTAAGATGAGAAAAAATAAATTTCATAACAATCCTCTTTTGTCATATTTCCACTGAGAAACTATTGCTCAAATCGTAGGCTAAAATGGAATGTTTACTGGATGAAGCATAAGGATTTTTATATCTGACACAGAGCAAAGTAATTTAATAGGGAAAATGCAAATTTTGAATTGTAAAAATTGTGAAACTTTTATTTCTACTCAAATTTGTAAACCAAAATATTCCATTTACTCCATTCCATCACTATACGGGTAACTACAGGAAAGTTTGTTAACATATTTTGGATAAGAGTATCTGTTGTATTGGAGTTAAAACAAATATGTGTTGCAATACAATTTGCTCCAATGTTTGGCTTAGTTTAGAAACAGAAAATGTTAACACAGTAATTTCAAACTGTTGATGCTGGTTTGTATTTTGGGGGCCAGCACTGAAACTGATATAAACAAAAAGTACTTACACTGGATTTTTAATTCATTCTGTCTTGAGGTTCAAGCTGCTGGCTGTTTAAATGAGGATGTAGGAGGGAAGAGATTAGGAGTAATTGACAGCCACGTGTATGCATTTCTTAGTAAGTATAATTATGAATTACGTAGAAACTGAATTTATAAAGTTTGCAACGTGGTATTGTAGAGAAAGCCTTGGATGGAGTTACAGACTGTCTGGCCTCACATTGCTTCTTCATCTGTGATGCAGGGATCTCTGACTCCTTACAACCTTATGCAAATCAGAGGATAACTGATTAATTAATGGGAAAGTCCCCATTTTTAGGCCTTTATAATATTATGAAAGTGAAAGTCACTCAGTCATGTCCAACTCTTTGCAACCCCATGTACTATACAATCCATGGAATTCTCCAGGTCAGAATACTGGAGTGGGTAGCAGTTCCCTTCTCCAGGGGATCTTCCCAACCCAGGGAACAAACTCCTGTCTCTCACATTGCAAGGAAATTCTTTACCAGCTGAGCCATCAGGGAAGCCAAAGAATACTGAAGTGGGTAGCCTATCCCTTCTCCAGGGGATCTTCACTACCCAAGAATCAAACCGGAATCTCCTTCATTGCAGGCAGATTCTTTTACCGGCTAAGCTTCCAGAGAAGCCCTATATACTACTCTAGACAAGCTTTATTATTAAGGGCAAGATACTCATCTTTAATACTTAACAACATGACTTTTAGCTAATAATTTAACTTTTATAAGCTTTGTTCTTTTATCTGGAGTATTAATATTTACCCTTCTAAATTTATTTTTGGAGAAAGAAATGGCAGCCCACTCCAATATTCTTGCCTGGGAAATCCCATGAACAGAGCAGCATGATGGGCTACAATCCAAAGGGTCACAAAGAGTTGAACATGACTTAGAGACTAAACAACAATGGCAAAGTCATTTTAAGGGTGAAATGAAATAATTTTGTGACAGGTTTGACACAGGAAACAAGATGAGGAAAATTTCGATGCATTTTCTTTAAAGTTTCCCTTTATTTGGTTGATTTGCAAATATTGGCCAAGCTCCTCTCTGTAGTAGCATTTATCAGCTTAGACTTTCCAAAGATCACCAAAGGATGATTCAGGATGAGCTAGAACTCTTTGTGGGATATGTCCAAAGAATTATGGAAGCAATCTCTGTAAGAAAAAAATAAAAACATATTAACACCACACTTATAGATGCTATTCACCTTTCTCTAGGCCACAGCTTGACATTAGTAACCAATCCTTCTCACCAAATAGAAATGAAAGTTTTAGGAAAAATGCTGCAGTTGTATTAATGTCCTAATTCTCATGCAGATTTTTACTTTCTATAACTAAGTACTTCTTTAACAACTAGAGATATTGATACTTTTCCATGCAAGCTACTTTAGTTTTCATGACTATTCCTATCATTCTGAATGATTTTATTTGAGCTGGTTGATCAATTAGCCAACTGTACATAGCTTTGTTTGTAATCATGCTGAATTGAGTCTTTCAAGTATATCCTCATTACCCATATTTCTAAAAATTTATTTGTTCTCTTTTGGTACCTTACCATCCTAGAACCTACAAACACAGGTGATACAATATACTTCAGTCACACAGCATTGCAACAGCTATATTTGAATGGGAAGCCTGGCTAAGGAAGCTGGGATTTTATTGGCCTTTATGCATTTGGAGAAGGAAATGGCAATGCATTCTAGTATTCTTGCCTGGAGAATTCCATAAACAGAGGAACCTGGTGGGTCACAGTCCATGTGGTCACAAAGAGCTGGACACGAGGGAGTGACTAACACCTTCACTTTCATGCATTTTGGTTAGAAGAAAACATGGGATCTTAGGACCCCTGTGTGCTCAGTCACTCAGTGGTGTCCAGCCCTTTGTGACCACTTGGACTATAGCCCTCCAGGCTCCTCTGTCCGTGGGAATTCTCCAGGCAAGAATACTGGAATGGGTTGCCTTTTCCTTCTCCATGGGATCCCTAAGACCCTCTCAACTCAAAAGTCTTCCACTCTAGGGTTACATTTAATGTCGCAGAATCAGAATGCTTCTTCAGTTATGTCTCCTTGTTGCCTCATTTAACCTTTTAATCTCCATGCACATATGGCTTCAAAAGCACTTTGTAAGATAAAATTCAGTAGACAGGTATGAACTGGATTGTTATTGCAGTTTAAAATTAGATCCTGTCTCTGTTGTATCTAAGACCTTAAGACAAAAGATACCACTTCCATTTTGAAAGAAGATGTGAAGCAGCCTAACCAAGACTCTGTATGGGCCACACAAGAGAGTCAGCCTGGACTTGTCCTAAATCCTGTCCCCAGAGGCCACCTAGAAGGTGAGGAGGTTCAGCACACAGGGGCCAGAGGTTTTCTGGCAGATACCCTCAGGCTGAAGGGGCATCCTTAATGCCCAGCCAGAGTGAACCACAAGGAGAGATCTCCACTGATGGGGGATAGTTTTCCAAAGAATCCAAAGAAGCATCTAGAAGAGAAGGAACACAGGTAGTCTGACAGTGCTTCCAGGAGGAACAATCAAATAAGGCCTTTCCCGTCACTTACCTCTTGTCTCTCCCCTCTCTATTTCTGAAGGAATTAAAAGGCTTTTCTGTGGTTAGGGAAGGAAACGAGCAAACACAAACTGGGGAAGCAGAGGAGCTTTTTCACTGCAGGGCCCTGCCTGGAATAGGCCCAAGCAGTGGAAGGGAGAGATGGAATTTTACATGAAAGGAAGAGCTTATTTTAATAAGTTTATTTGTGTCATATTTTATTTTATAATCTTTCAACTGCATTCTGTAGCATGTGGGCTTTAGTTCCTTGACCTGGGATTAATTTAGCAGTGTTACCCTATATTAGCACTGAGGAGTGTTAACCACTGTATACCATGGCGGTGGTGTGGGCGGGGGGGGTCAGACCAGGAAGCCCTCAAAGAAGGAGTTTTGACTACTATATATGTTTGGACATTTTAATGAATGACATATTACATTTTATGCAACTAGCAGAAAACTAAGCAAATTACAGGAAAGTCATGACCTGTGTCATATTTCACAAAAGGCATGAGGAAAATTAACTCCGCAGAGTAGGTGTGACCAGGAGGTGGATGGGTGGGAGAAACGGGTCACTTTCTGAGTGTATGCTCCTGTCCCAGTTGTGCAAAATAATGCTTGAAGCACCAGGGCGGTAAATGACCAGCAGCACCAAGAATCAAGGACATTGACGCAAAAGCTGCTGTCTTATTTCTCCCCCAGGGCACAGCTCTGGCCACCCAAAGCACCATGGTTAACAGCCAGAAAGATTGGTGAGGAGAATCATGAAGCAGATATCTGCTGATGGTCCTTCTGCAAGTGAGGGGCAGGCAATCAGCCCATCACAGGCACCTTCAGGAATGGCTCCTCTACATGGCTGTTCTCACATGATTTTTTAAAGACCACTTATTGGTCACAGAGAAAAGATATTTCTTGAAATGATTTCACAAATACCAAGGGCAAGACCTCATTTAGATAAAGCAAAAACTTCCCAAAGCCCAGCGGAACATTCCTTGCAGGGCTGTGCTTTCTGCTGAAGAAAAGGAGGTGTCTGAGATAAGCAGAGCAGACTGTGCTGGAAGAAAACAAACGTATTTGTTGTTCCCCTGGTGCATATATTTCCTAATATAGTCTGGGACCTTGAGAACTCTGGCTGCCCCTGCCCTGGCAGAGAGACTCAGAGTGAGTGCTGTCCTGTGGAACCCAGAGGCCTGTGCCCAGTGAAAACCCCAAGCCCCACAAGTCGTCCCTGAAAAGGGCGGTCCAGAGTGGCCTGGCCCAGGGAAGGCGCTTCTCAGGTTCTAGGGGATGAGGGCTGTCTACTCTTACCTCCCTGTAGAGGTTGAGCTGAATCATCAACGACCACCTCACTTCTGACATCAACCCTGAACCTCTAAAGAGGAAATACTCACTGTGTTGAGATGTGTTCCACTTAAATTCACTGCAGGCAGTGGGATTCCTTCAATATTTATGGGGGGGGGGGGGGATAGTGTTGCTCATTCAGCCATGTCTGCTTCTCTGCAACCCCATGACTGTAGCCCATCAGGCTCCTAGGTCCATGGAATTCTCCAGGCAAGAATATGGGAGTGGGTTGCCATTTCTTTCTCCAGGGGATCTTCCCTACCCAGGGATTGAACCTGGGTCTCCTGCATTGCAGAGAGATTCTTTATCAATCTGAGCCACTAGGGAAGCCCTCAATATTCATGGACCACCTGCCAAACAGGAGGCTCTGCTGGATACTGAAAATAAAACATGAGTTAAAACAACCAGTGGTGTAACTGCAGCAGGGAAGAGAGAGCAATAAAAGTGGGTGTTGTCTGTAGAGAATTTTTTAATCAAATTACAGTTCATTTACAATGTTGTGTTAGTTTCTGGTGTACAACAAGCTGATTCAGTTGTATACGAAGTGAAAGTGAAAGTCCCTCAATCGTGTCCCATTCTTTGTGACCCCATGGACTATACAGTCCATGGAATTCTCCAGGCCAGAATACTGGAGTGGGTAGCCTTTCCCTTATCCAGGATATACACATGTAGATGAATACATATATATACTTTAAAATATTATTTTCCATTATATAGTTTATGACAAAATATTGGATATAATTCCTTGTGCTAAATATATATAATATAAAATCCCATATATGTAAGCCTTAAATGTGTACATTTCATTACTTTTCCTTTAATAAACATCCAACATAATTAAGAGAAATTCTTTGACACACATACATTGAGCTACATATCTATTTTGAAAATATATGCTTAATGGCATTGAGAACTCAATGGTTCGGAATTGTTGGACCTCATTTTTGTCTACCCTCTGTGTTAATAAACATTCTTGTGTTTAAAAGGAGAATTTGAAAAAGAGCAATGATGATATCCTTATTTTTTTTTAAGACACAGAAACAGAATCTGAGTGATTTCTGTAACTCCAAGTTTTATTTATTTTAAAAATTTGAATCAGAGTGAAGATTACAAGGTGATACAGTATTTCCTCATTTGGTAAGTTCACATTCACATTCATGAATATGTTACTGAATTTGAACAACTCAGACTGAAATTGTTCCTTAAAATGGTTAATTCTTACAGAACTAAAGAATTAATCAGTAAAATAAACTATCACATCAGTGACATGACATAGTAATTGTGCTTTTTGAGATCATTTTTGTTAAAATTCAGTTACTGAATAATTGTTTACACAAATTATTTTCAAGCTATAATCAAAGAATCAAAACGCAAATGATTAGATACATTTAATAACTATTAAGCAAATAGTTGCATTTTTCATTTTTGAACTATATTATTAACTTTATTTTTATGGATATGATTATGTACATGAATAAAATTTGTCACTGGGATTTTTCAATACTTATTATTATTTGCCTTATTGTTGCTGTTGCTATTTAGTTGCTAAGTTGTGTCTGACTCTGCAACCCAATGGACTATAGCCCACCAGGCTCCTCTCTCCATGGGATTTCCCAGGCAAGAATACTGGAGTGGGTTGCCATTTCCTCCCTATGATCTGGCTATACATGAAAATAATTTTGTCATGCAGAGGAAATGAGTGTGAAAAGTGATCTTCTGTCTCTAATACAAAAAGTATGTCACTGACCACAATATTATTGACAATGACAAACGGTTACTAAGCAGCTACTATGTGCTGGGCACTGTTCTAGGGCTACAGATACAGCAATGAACAGAGCAGACAGTGTTTATCTGTTAAGCTTATTATTTAATGAAGAAAAATAAATGATAAATAAAATTGCAAAGTAAATTATATAATATGTTAGGAAATGATAACTGCTTTGGAAAATGAATAAAACAAAGAAAGCAAATCAGTATCTACTTTGGGATGGGCTACCATTTTAAATAAGGTGGTCAAAGTGGACCTCAATAAGAATGTCATTTGAGCAAAGAAATGAAGGAGGTGAAATACATTTTATCCACTGCTGCTGCTAAGTCGCTTCAGTCATGTATGACGCTGTGCGACCCCAGAGATTGCAGCCCACCAGGCTCCCCCATCCCTGGGATTCTCCAGGCAAGAACACTGGAGTGGGTTGCCAATTCCTTCTCCAATGCATGAAACTGAAAAGTGAAAGTGAAGTCGCTCAGTCGTGTCTGACTCTTCGCGACCCCCTGGACTGCAGCCTACCAGGTTCCTCTGTCCATGGGATTTTCAAGGCAAGAGTACTGGAGTGGGGTGAAATTTTATCTACTAGGATTTTATATGTCAGGACATTTAATAATCTTGTTAGTATCTGCAGTGGAAACAAAATAATCAAGATCCAGGGACATAACTTATTTGAACAAAATTTAAGCCTATTTAATATTATTTCCCTTTTTCTAACTGGAAATTTTTTTTAAGTTTATTTTTAAGAAAGTTTAAATAATCTAGATCTATAGTGATTAATAATATATATATTATTAGAAAAATATTCAATGAATTCCTACTCTATACAACACATTTTGATAAGTATTCTTTGCTTATACTATGAACAAAATCAACCTTTATTTCCAAACAGTCAAGTGAAGGGATAAACTTATGCTGCGGAGGAGTGCTATAAACTTCAAGAAGCATTAGTACTTGAGAAGTTGAGGAAAGGCAAGGATGACCTGGCAGCATGATGTCAGAGGTGGCTTCATGAGGCAATGACTTTTAAATTGACTTTTAAACATGTCTAAGACTGGAGTAAATAGAGATCATGTGGTCAGTCCATTTGAGCTAAGGCACAGAGTCAGAAGTTGGGATAATTGCTTGCTTATAGATTCTTGTATGAGATGGAGACAAGCAAGTGATCAAGAAGACTTGAGAGAAATCAAGGACTCTTGCTAGATTGCAGGTGTTCAGACTGGAAAATATAGATTTAATCAAAAGAGTGGGGTTTGGTTGTATGGTTTATTACATGTAGGCATATGTTGCTTAATGATGAAAGTCAAAAGATGGTTAAGGTTTGCTGAAATAGGCTGTGGTTAAGATCCAGAGGATTTAAGGAAGCCAGAACCAATGGGTAGGTGGTGGGAATCATCAATATGGGGTTGAAATCATGGAAGAAGAACACAGGGGGTAAACAGGAAGGGAAGACTGCATCTGACGTTGATGTCTGTAAGAAAAGTGGAAGCCAGTCTTTGTACGAGAGTCATGATGGTGGGGAAACATTTAGTTGATGGCTCCTTGTTGAATTGGTAGGCTTCCCCAGTTGACACTAGTGGTAAAGAACCCACCTGCCAATGCAGGAGACACACGAGATGTGGGTTCAACCCCTGGGCCAGCAAGATCCCCTGGAGGATGCAATGGCACTCAATATTCTTGCATGGAGAATCCCATGGATAGAGGATTCTGATGGGCTATGGTTCATAGGATCACAAAGAGTTGGACACAACTGAAGTAACTTTGTTGTTGTTTGTTGAATAAGACTGGAGTCCAGTCTTCTTCTCCACTTTGATTTTCTATAGTTCTGTTGTGTTGACTGAGGTTGGTAGGGAATTCAGTGGGCAGCGATTAGAAATGGGAAAGCATATATTTCTCATGGCATCAGGTTAAGTAAATGTAAAATTCAATTGGGTCATGCCGGCAGTTAAATACCAATTGACTAAAGTGCATAAACTACCAAGATGCCGTGCCTGTTCTTGTAGGTCCCCCATTATGTTTATATGATTCATAGCCAATTGACAAGGGATGCGTTTTATAAACCAAATGTAGAAACTTAAACATTCTCAATAAATATGACCCTCTAGGAAAACCCCAGGAGACCTCCAAACAGGGTAGTATTTACAAAAGACACCATAGATACCTAGCCCTTTATCTTCTGGAAGGAAAGTATATAAGGGGCAACTATTTCTGATCACTTGAGTACATGCCCTTGACGCATGTGCTAAGAGAGTTCCTTAAACATACTGTTATTCTTCCAGACCACTTGAATATTGTAATATTCTTATCCACCTGAATAATGCCACTTAAGGAGAAAAGAGAGGAGGCCTTTGAGCTGAGGCTAGATGCGCCACCGTCATTCTCTAGGCCAGCCCTTTGTAACTTGGCAATTGAAGAACCATCAATCTATACATGCAAAGTTGGCAAAGAAATCAATCCACTCAGTGCTTAGATGCCTCATTAATATTTCTAGGCTTTACCAAAATAACTTTAAAAAATAATCCATGTCCAGTTTTAGAGGAAAAAAGTGATAATGTTCATCAATGAGCCATGTCCAACTTTTTGTGACCCCATGGACTGTAGCCCACCAGGCTCCTCTGTTCATGGAATTCTCCAGGCAAGAATACTGGAGTGGATTGCCATGCCCTTTTCCAGGGGATCTTCCCAATGCAGAGATTGAACCTGTATCTCCTGTAAGGCAGGCAAATTCTTTACCGTTAAGCCTTGGGAATCTAAAGGGCACCTCAAAACACTTCCAACACTTTTGCTCTTTGATATTGGGATTAACACTACAAATTTTAGAAGTGTAACATTTTCACTAATGCTAGTTCAGGATTCAGAACAAACTGCAAGAACAAGTTCCCTAGGGAAGTCCTAAAGATCCATTTTTGGAAGAGAATGTCTGTGTTTATATTTCCAGTTTATAAAACATTTACCAATCACTTGGCTGCAGATCATGTTTACAGAGGAGAAAAACATGCAGAAAACAAATAAACTGCTTCTTGCACAGTGTGGATCAACAAAGCTTAGCTCTCCCCACAGAGGGCCACTAGTTTTCCTTGCCTGATAGAAACCCTCCCCATCGAGGAGTTTCTGTGGAACATCCATTCTTAGAACCAAAGTTTAGTTCAGATTGCTTCCTGTCAGATGTGCTGACAACTGATTGAAATTTGACCTGAAAGCTTCTCACTGAGTAGGTCCACTTACTAATCAACAAACCCCAGGTAGTCTCTCTCTAGAGCAGCATCCTGGACAGTGCAGACAATTTCCTGAGTCTGTTCTCCAGGGGAGGGTCGGGTTCAATGGAGACTTGAATCAGCACTTCTGACTGTGATGCAGTTTCTGAGGTGGAGCATGGCCTTAGGAAACCAGTTTATCTATCCTGTCAATAGAGAATGGCCTTTGAAAACCAGTTTATCTGTCTTGGTTTGTAGGTCCTAGGGAACAGATCACTGGAACATGCGCTAACTGGTTCCTTTCAGCTTTTGGGTGGTCACGAAAAAACATCACGAAGAAAAATCGAAGCCATGAGTGTTGCTTTTAAACCTGGTGAGAAAGAGATCCTTGGCTAGTGAGACCAAAATGATGAATGTAAGAAGAAAGTTTGAAGGAAGAACTGTGAGAACCAACTGCAGAGGGGTCTGAGTCATACCCAGGAAAATACGAGGATGCCTGCTCCTGGGTAGTTCCTGGGTCTTTAATGTCAGATGGAGCAGCTCCGACCTTTTCATTAACTAGAGTCAGCTCTCTGAGCTCCTAAAATACAGCCAGCAGTAACTCCCCAAATAAATTTCAAGGAGTCATGCTTTGTGAAAACCTATCACCTTCATGAGTCATTAGGAAAATGTTGTGTGTCAACTGCGCCAACTGTAGTGTTTCATGTGAGCCCACAGTTTTGCAGCATTTGAGAACAAATCTCTTCTCTAGTCATTGCTGCTGGGCATGTAGTTAATTTTAAGTAAAGGCTATTTAGGACTAAATCAAGCACAAGTGACTCATATGCAGTGGGGATCCAAGAAATATTAATTAAATGAATTCATCAAATAAAATAATTTTCTGATGCAAAAAGAGGAGTCATGTGTAAGTGATGTAGGGTGGTCACCAGGGTTTCTATGTATTTTTCTATTTTCTTCCTTTTGGGGGATATATATATCCTGAGTGTTGGTTGGGCTTCCTACAATCAGATGTCTGTGAATTTATTATCATATACTGACAACTTGAACTTGCATTGCAGAGTCATTCTCAGTTTATAAGTTCCCTCAGTTGGGAAGATCCCCTGGAGAAGGGAAAGGCTACCCACTCCAGATTTTCTGGTCTGGAGAATTCCATGGACTGTATAGTCCATGGGGTTGCAAAGAGTCAGACACAAGTGACTGACTTTCACTTTCACAGGAAGAAATTCTGGAAGGCTCTTCTCTTCCATCTCCATGAATAAGTCATCATTTCAATTAGATGGAAAGTGAAAGTGAAAGTCACTCAGTTGTGTCAACTCTTTGTGACCCCATGGACTATATAGTCCATGGAATCCTCCAGGCCAGAATACTGGAGTGGGTAGCCTTTCCTTTCTCCAGGGGAATCTTACCAGCCCAGGGGTCGTGCATTGTAAGCATATTCTTTACAAGCTGAGCCACAAGGGAAGCCCAGATGGAAAGAGATCCTAAATCTTATCTCTATGACTTTTCTTTTAGAGTGCAAGCTCTTTGGAAGCAAGAGTGATGTCTGTTTTTCCCACTATTCTGTCATGCATTTATCATAGTGCTTTGCACCAAATAAGTACTTGATCTTTTTTATAAATTAACAGCAGTTAATATATATTTAATATTATTTGTTAAAGGAATAAAGGAATCAATATCTTATCCAAACATATGTCAAATGAGTATTTTAGACTTATTCCCCACACATTAAGAAATTATCCTAAATCCTGCGTTCATCATTTCCTTGCTTTGTTTTTATGACATCTCTATATATTCCTTAAAAATATTTATTTAGGTTAATAATTTTAACTTTAAAAAGCTGTGTCACTATACATAAAATTTATAAATAATAAGAACCTACTGTGTAGAACAGGGAACTAGAGTCAATATCTTGCAATAACCTACAATGCAAAAGAATCTGATAAAGAATGTATATATAATATTATTAGCATATATGTATAAGTATAATCACTTTCCTGCATACCTCAACATAAACAACACTGTAAATTAACTATAATTTAAGTGAAAAATTATTTTTTAAATAAATGTATCATGCAATACTATATGGAATATGCATTGATTTCTTTTGGTTTCTATTTAATATTATATTACCAATGTGAATTTCTATTGTATTTTGTCATAGTTCATCTTTTTGGACTATTGTAGAAAAGTTATTTTCACATTTTTCAAATTCTAATGTTGATGGGTATCCAGGCTTTCATTATTAAAAATCAAGTTTCTGTGAGTATTCAAGTACACATCACCCTTGTATGTGCACAAGAATGTTGATGGGTGCATATTTAAGATTTTGTTTGTTGAGTCATAAGATATACGAAGGTATAGATTTATTTAGAAGGAAATGCAAAGCTGTTTTCCAAAGTGGTTGTAGCAATTTTATAGTCCCATCAACGATTAAGAAAATACTATTGATTCATCCTTTCAAACTTTTAGAAATGGCGGCTTCATGTCAATCTATGGCAAAACCAATACAGTATTGTAAAGTAAAAATAAAAAAAATAAACAGGATACAGAAAAAAAAAGTACCAATTATAGAATTTATACAGTTGTTAAATGATACCTCGTGCAGTCTTGATTAGCATTCCCTAAAAACTAAGATCATGGCATCCGGTCCCATCACTTCATGGCAAATAGAAGGGAAAACAGTGGAAGCAGAGCTTCCTCTGGGCTCAAAAATCACTGCAGATGGTGACTGCAGCCATGAAATTAAAAGATGCTTACTCCTTGGAAGGAAAGTTATGAACAACCTAGATAGCATATTAAAAAGCAGAGACATTACTTTGCCAACAAAGATCTGTCTAGTCAATGCTATGGTTTTTCCAATGGTCATGTATGGACGTGAGAGCTGGACTGTGAAGAAAGCTGAGCGCCGAAGAATTGATGCTTTTGAACTGTGGTGTTGGAGAAGACTCTTGAGAGTCCCTTGGTCTGCAAGGAGATCCAACCAGTTCATCCTAAAGGAAATCAGTCCTGGGTGTTCCTTGGAAGGACTGATGTTGAAGCTGAAACTCCAGGCCTTTGGCCACCTGATGTGAAGAGCTGATTCATTGGAAAAGACCCTGATGCTGGGAAAGATTGAGGGCAGGAGGAGAGGGGGATGACAGAGGATGAGATGGTTGGATGACATCACCAACTCAATGGATATGGGTCTGGGTGAACTCCGGGAGTTGGTGATGGACAGGGAGGCCTGGCGTGCTGCGGTTCATGGGGTCGCAAAGAGGTGGCCACGACTGAGCGGCTGAACTGAACTGAATCGCTAATGACATTGATCACCTCTTCATATGCTCATTGGTCAGGAGGTCCATTTCTGTATTAACATTCACACTAACGAGCCCCACTCTTTTCAGGTTACAGGATTTTCGGTGATTTCTTTTTGAAAGATGTCCTGGCCTTATTGGTCATTTATGACAGTGAATAGACTACTTTTAGTTCCTTATCATATGTAACAGTCCTTTCAAACTCTGGTTTGTGGTCACAGTCCTGTCACTTCTATTAATACCTCGATATTCTAAGACAATGAACAAGCGTTTGACACCTTGCATTTTTCATCTGTAAAATGGACATGAGAATAAAATAATCATAATAAATATTTAATGGCATTTCAGTAAGTACTTTATCTGCTTTGTATTTGTTCCTCCCTCAAAGCCAGGTTCTTAGTCATGCTCCTCTCATCTTGTGCCTCCGTCTAACATAGTCTGTATTAAATTTGTACTGACTTGCTATTTCATATTTTGACTGTTAGAAAATAATTATAATATTATGATACTGATAATAATACCTAACCTTTGCTAGACAATGTACCAAAGATTATGATGAGCATGTTACAGATGTTGCCTCATTTATGTCCTCATTATGAGGACATAATCATTTTATTTAGTAGATACTATTATTATTCTAATTTATGTATATCCTCTAAAACAGTGATCAGCAAACTTTATCTATAAACAGCTAAGTAATAAATATTTTAAGAATTACAACCTCTGCAATTACTCAGCTCTTTGTCACTGTCAATTGAAAGCAGAAAGGAAACCTGAGAATGAATGGCTCAATAAAGCTATTTGCAAAAACAGATTATGGCACAGATTTGGCTTGTGGGTTGTAGCTTATCTACCCAAGGACATGACCATGTCTGCAAGAGTGGAAGCCACATCTCAAAACTCCATGAGGTCTATAGGTTTACCTTAATAATTGATTTTCTAGAAAATCTTGCTGCAACACATGCTCTTCCCTTAAATTTAGGAAATATTTATTGAATATTGATGCTAAAGCTGAAGCTCCAATACTTTGGCCACCTGATGCGAAGAACTGACTCACTGGAAAAACCCTGATGCTGGGAAAGATTGAGGGCAGGAGAAGTGCGGTGACAGAGGATTAGATGGTTGGATGGCATCCCTGATTCAATGGGCATCAGTTTGAGTAAGCTCCAGGAAATAGTGAAGAACAAGGAAGCCTGGTGCACTGCAGTCCTTGTGGTCTCAAAGAGCTGGACACAACTGAGCGATTGAACAACAACAAATTAAGTACCCGAGCTGTGCTAACCACCTACCCCTGGAGCCAAGGATACAGAAATAAATCAAGTCAGATCCTCTGCCTTCTGGGCTCAAAGACTAGCAATAGGAAGATCAATTAGACAGACATGGAATTCACCAAGTGCTGCGATAGAAATATACAGTCAGTATATACAAAACATAGACAAGTGACCATCAGTTCATAGGTACCATCAGGCACCTACTATGTTCCAAGTGCTCTGTTAGACCTGGGGATGGATACACAGAACAGATACAGCCCTCACCCACATATACTGGCAGCTGAATGGGAAAACTGTTTCAGCAAATAATTTAGTAGTAAATATTTACCAGTGTGCAAAATATTGAGAAGTAACAAGTATGAGGAGAGCATATGAACATGTGGAATCTGGGAACAAAGAATTTGTCTGGGGTGACTGGATTATGAGGTGGGGGATATGAACTGAAAGGTGAATGAAGGCCAGACCAGAAGAGCTTGAACACCAAGTTAAGGAATTTGGACTTTATTCTGGAGACACCTGGTAGGCATCAAAGATTATTGAACAGGTGAATGACAAGACGAGTCCTTTTGAAAGAAAACTCTGGCAACCATATGTAGAGTAAATTGAAAGTAGAGAGGACTGAGGCCAACAGTCTCAGCCTCATCCTGGCCTTAGTGGAAAACCATTTAATGAATGCATTAAGATGCTGGGAGGGCAGACTATTGAATAAACTCAAAAAGAGATGTGAGTACTCTTTGTCTAGGCTTTAAATATTTTTTAATTAACAGCATATTAACTTTTTGCATAAATTTTTATAAAAGAGTGGGATATCAGTTATCTGTAAATTACTTCATCATTTGCTAAAACACACTGGACTAGAGCTTTAGTTTTTAAAGTATTTAAACAAAATATCTGCTATCTATCTGCCTATTAATTTTCTTAGTATCTACTTTCTGCATGTATTATAGATCAGTGTGGTTACAGACTGCAAGGTAGTGGCATTCACATATGTGAGATTTCTCCTTCGATCTGCTGATATGCAGCCCTGGGCCACCTACTTTATAAAAAGTATGCCAATCATGTATTTCCCCTACTCCATAAGACTTCATATTCCAGGAGATTCCTAAAGGCAGTTTTCTCATTCGTTCACCATGAAAGAAATCCCGGAAACTCAATTCTAGAAGTTGACATTGGATTTTTCTCTTGCTATAGCTAGTTACCAAGTCCAGCTGAGACTCTGTTCAAACTGTATCTCAGATTCAGTTTATTTTTTCTCCCATTGTCACCTCTGCCATGCCAAAGGATCATTCAATTTTGTGTGTCAGAAAAAAAAAAAAAAAGAGAGAGAGAGAGATGGTAAGAGACAATGAAAGCCTTGATGAGAACAGTGGCTACTGGATAAAGGTGGCCCAGGGAAGCCCCAAGTTGGTGTCTGCCTGGTGGCACCAAAGGCTTCATGGCTGATCCGTAGCAAAGCAGGAATCCCCTTTGGGGCTCAAAATATCTCAAAGTCAGAAAAACAGATTCAAAAACTGTGAATAACAGAAGGTCTTGCAGAGTTGAATCCCAAAAAGAGAGGATGCCTGCGAGTGAGGAAAGGGTTACAAGTCCCCGGGGCTCTCTTCATGCACACATACGTGGACTGGGTATCCGCAGAAACACCCTTCTAACCGGGAGGGCAGCTGATCACTTCTGCAGCAGTCGTTGGTTTTAATATCTGTATCCTAATTTATTTGACATCTGCAGAACATCCAAAGAAAATATTCAAGTATGAGATGGGCAATCCGGCTGCTTTCTGAGTTCATCAAATATCTCACACTCCTTTTTCAAATGTTTTCAGTTTTGCAAAACTCAAAATGCATTCTGCCAAACATGTTCTCCGTTAATGTTTATTTAGAAGAGAATTTAATCCTTATGCTGCTGATGCATTTACACTTAACTCATCAAAATGTTTTACTAGAGTCATTTGATGTCCAAGAAACCTTTGAGTCTTTTTATAAGCCTCTTCAAGCCCATTTTGCTTCGAAACAGGAAGTCGCCTGTTACTAACCATAAACGAATGCAATCCCCAGAGGATTTGGTTTCATTTAAGACACTGAGAGAACACAAGTTCTCAGCCTATCCTAAACTCCACAGAAGAGATTTTCCTCCTCAATCTACTGAGAATGGGCCATGCACAGATGAGGTGCTGTTATTATTTTCCAAAACAAAATCCTTTATGAAGAGGCATCTTTCATACAACTCTGGGAAAGACGTTTACCAAAGCAGAGTGCTAAATCATTGGCTTTGCAGGCTGCACCTGGTCAGTGTAACTGTCTGCCATGATCCACTTACCATTCAGAGCTCGTTTGCTCGTATTAATAGAACAAATAAAATAGCATGGGAGATAAAGATCCCAGGACAGTGATTTCTTGCTTCAGGAAAACCATCCTGGGTTACAGACCAATACAATGTTCCCAGCCATGAGCCAAGGAACCGAAGCTGACATAAACACAGCATCCAAGCCACAGAACATGACTTGTTTAAGGCTTAATTCTGTGAAGTAAGGCAGGAAACAAGATTTATCCTTCTGGGAAACTTTTGGCATTTGCCTTGAGCTGGGCCTGACTGCTCTTTGCCGTCCTCACCACCCATTACAGCTATCTGAAGGAAATCAAATTTTTTTTGCCCAAACTAAGGCAAAAGAGCGACGTCTCCATCTGAGTCCCATAGAAATCCTTCTGTTTGACGTGGCGTTAAACAACGGAGTGCGAGCAGCCTCGATCTGTGAGGATGGACCGTTGCTATCTTAGGCCTTTTGGCTGTGAAGGGGAGTGAAACGAGTTGGGCGAAAGCCATTTTACAAACACAGTAAAAATAAATTTACTACGCTCAATAATTGAATCTTAAACTTGTCACTATGGCAAACTTTAAATTATTCCAAGAGCCTTCACTGGGACTTGGCAAAAGCCGTGGGTGCTGGAGGTCAGTTTTCATGTATGAAATCCAGCTTAGGTTATAACTGTATAGGCTACAGAGTAAACGTTCAAAGGATGAATGGACCATTCAGAAGTAAATCAGGCTCCCCAGACACTTAGATAAGTCCTGAAAGGGTTTAAGCCATCAGTTTGGTGGGCTACCAATAGAATCAGGCTATTAATCCAAGAGAATTTGAGGTTGTTAATACCAGGGTTTTTTGTCCCTGTGTGTGTGTGTGTGTGTGTGTGTGTGTGTGTACAAAGAGTCTTTTTTTTCTTTTTCTTTTTTAACATGTCTTTAGTTTCATGTTGCTTTCGTTGTATTAAGTGAACTTTGATTGGGCAGTGAAAGCTGTGTGACTTGGTCTTTGGCCCAGGCTCTGACTCCCGGGCACAAGGCTGGAGGGGAATATTCAGACTCTGACCCAGCAGGGAGACATTTCGGTTAACATCTGCCTTTTCTTACTTGTCCTAAATATTAAATTATTAATGGACTATTAATAGTAGACTTTTTCATTGGTTCATTTTTTTTTCTCCTTAAAATCATATTTAGAGGCCACTTCCCTAGAATAATGTTGAAAACTCTTTCCTTTCATTCAGAATTCAGCATGTGTAAAAATCTTCAGGGGACTCAAGCAAAAGAATTATCAAAGAAAAAAAGGTACAAAATGAACCATTTTTTTAAAAGTTAAGTTGGGGAAAACGAATTCATTTATTACTCACACTGAAGAGGTAAAACCTTTTATCTCCAAATGCCAGCATGACTGCTAATAGTTCATATGGCCCTAAGAAGCCACCTGATTTGGAAGCACAGGTAGTTGAATATGCTGCCTGGAAATAAATATTTATCGGTTTTATTCATGTTATTTTCATGCACTGTTCTTTGAACTAGGTCTAGACAGTCAAAATAGCCTAGTTACTTAAGGTAAGATCACCTGTGCTTTAGAGGGAGGCATATATGTATTCACTGAGTCAATGTATGTCTGCTCTTGCCAGAGTAAGTCATGGAAACTTCATATCTGGAAACTTCATATCTAATGTTAGGAATGGCCTCAACTGGGAGACTGTTTTACCAAATTTACCCAGTTCATCATCACAAGCATGCTTGTAATATTTAAATGGAATGCTTTCAGAAAATATTAAAGTGCTGTGTATCACAGCATATGTGGTACATATTTTATATTTGAATATAGATGTGGGGCTTCCCATGTAGCACTAGTGGTAAAGAACCTATCTGTCAATGCAAGAGAGGTTTGATCCCTGGGTCAGGAAGATCCCCTGGAGGAGGGCATGGCAACCCATTCCAATATTCTTGCCTGGAGAATCCCATGGACAATGGGCTACAGTCCATAAGGTCACAAAGAGTTGGACACAACTGAAGCTACTTAGCACCCCCTCATGGGTATAATTTATTAGGAAATGGCCCCCTTAATTTTAAAATGCTTTCCTTTTTTTCCAGAGGAATTCAAACATGAATGGATCATTTTGTCCCCATATCTGCTGTACCTCCTGAGTCCCTAGTTTTCTGTTAATGATATAAAGACATACTAACTTCCATATTTTCCACCTTGAAAGTGCACATAACCTTGACTTCAAATTTATTTTCAACGTTCCTCTTTCTATATTGGCTGGAAAAACTCAGAATGAATCCGTCTCTTGCTAGCGTTACAGGGGTGCAAGCCATGCATGTGCAGCAACTCTAACGTGATTGTATATGAAACGCAGGAGACCTGGGTTCAGTCCGGGGTGGGAAGATTCCCCAGAGGAGGAAATGGCAGCCCTCTGCAGTAATCTTGTCTGGAGACTCCCATGGACAGAGGAGCCTGGAGGGCTACAGACCATGGGGTCGCAAAGTGTCAGGCATGACCGAAGCAACTTAACAAGCCTGCATGTATATGTACATTTAGAGATATACAGAGATGGAGTTCTATATTTTAACAATTTCTGTGAATTGCAATCACACTTATAAAAGCAAATCAAGATCACTATTAATCAAAGAAATAAAAATAAGTTGCATTTAAATAGGGCTTTGTGTTTTTACATATTTATTTCCAATCAGTTCCCATTAAATCGTCATGATTTTTCTCCCTTTCTCTTCTCTTCTTCTCCTTTTCTCCTCTTTCTTCTCATTCTTACTATCTTACAATTCTTCCAAATAATATTTAGAGATAGAGAAGACTCAGGTGGTGAAGAGTAAATTTAAGCTCTGAATCAGGTAGGTCTGATTCACTTAGGCCTTCTTACCAAAACCATCCTCTGACGGTGTTTTTGCAGCTATTGTAGGGAAACCATTAACCTCTTTGTATGCAAACACACATGTGGGTCCTCTTTATGACAAGCTACAAGGAAAAACAAAGTCAGTATCTATTTTTTACTATATAAAGACAGATCATAGAAATGCAGATCAAAACCACAATGAGGTACAGCCTCACAACAGTCAGAATGGCTACTATCAAAAAGTCTACAAACAGTAAATGCTGGAGAGGGTGTGGAGAAAAGGGAACCCTCTTACACTGTTGGTAGGAATGCAAGCTAGTACAGCCACTATGGAGAACAGTGTGGGGATTCCTTAAGAAACTGGAAATAGAATTGCCATACGACCCAGCAGTCCCACTGCTGGGCATACACACCGAGGAAACCAGAATTGAAAGAGACATGTGTAACCCAATGTTCACCACAGCACTGTTTACAATAGCTAGGACATGGGAGCAACCTAGATATCCATCAGCAGATGAATGGATAATAAGTTTGTAGTACATATACACAGTGGAATATTACTCAGCTGTAAAAAGAATGCATTTGAATCAGTTCTAATGAGGTGGATGAAACTGGAGCCTGTTATACAGAGTGAAGTAAGTCAGAAAGAAAAACACCAGTACAGTATATTGATGCATATATATGGAATTTAGAAAGATGGTAAAAATGACCCCATATGCAAGACAGCAAAAGAGACACAGATATGGAGAATAGACTTTTGGACTCTGTGGGAGAAGGTGAGGGTGAGATGATTTGAGAGAATAGAACTGAAATATGTATATTACCATATGTGAAACAGATGACCAGTACAAGTTGGATGAATGAAACAGGGCACTCAAAGCTGGTGCACTGGGACAACCCACAGGGATGGGATGGGGAAGGAGGTGGGGGGGGGTTCGGGGTGTGGGACACATGTACTCCCGTGGCTGATCTGTGTTGATGTATGGCAAGAAACCACCAGAGTATTGTGAAGAATTTAGCCTCCAATTAAAATAAATAAATTGATTTTTTTTAAAAAAGATCATGCAAAAATACTTCATAATACCATATAGTCAGGGTAGCTTCAAGAGTGAGGCAAGTGAGGTGTCCAGGGCACAAAATTTAAGGAGGGCACCCACTCTTGGGGTCCTACAAGTACAAGACACACCTGAGAGTAAAGGCCTCCTTAAAGTTTGCCCCCTAGATACCTCCATTGTGTTTTCCTAGCCATAACCCTGCAGGCAGCAATTCTCCTATGCTGGTCACCTTGCCCTAGTTCCACAGAAATAAAAGTGAATCAATGAGTGATTTATTAAACATTTATTATGTGTCGTAGGTTGAGGAAAAAAAGGAAAACACTTTAAATTATGTTGCATCATCTTCTACTGAAAGATGTTATCCAACTAAAAAGATAAGACCTACACATGGAAAACAGTCAAATTAGATACATTGCTGGCTCTATAAAATACCATGCTCCCATGAGGTCACAGAGGGTAGATCCAGGATGGGAGAAAATGTGAGGTTACTGAAGATGCTCTCAAGGATAAGCCTGTGCTGTAAGTAACACATAGGTGGGTGAGGCAGGGCTGTGCTGGGGAGACTGTGGAACTCCAAGAAAGGCTGATTGATGTTGGCTGTAGAAGCCATTTATGTGTTTGAACAGGGGAACAATGTGCAGAAAGCTCTGTGATAGATTATGCATCCTTTTGCTGGAGTGGGTCAGGGTGATGGATGGATGGTAGGTCCATCCAAAATAAGAATATTGTTTTAAAGTGGGGGCATATTAGTATAAAATTTATTTTAAAGTGATTACTGCTACAAAGTGGTTTTGATCTGTTACAGGGAAACTGAAGTTGGAAGAAAGGAAACAGTAGAGGTTGAAATGTCCAACTCAGGCATCTTATTTATACTATTCTGTCACATTCCCATTTCTCCTGAAGTTGGCTCCACGATGCACTTAGCTGTTGTTGTTGGCTCTGAACTCCTTATAGTCTGACCCACAGGGCTGGCTGCTCCATCATGGGCTGCCTAGTTCATGGAGCAGTTTGTGTGGGTGACTCTGGTCTTTCAGACTAGATCACCAAGTCCTTCAAGGTCAGGGCTCAGAGCTAATTCTATGTTCTCTCTCTCTAGACTCTAAGCAGCAACTGGGTGCATGAAGAACAGTTAATGCGGGTTGCACAGCTGTCTGCTTTGGAGAAAAGACACGGAGAGAAATTAAACTTGATTACCAATGAGGAAAGGTCGCATTTGTTGTACTTTGCAATGTTTGGGCTGATCTGAATGAAATTTCCAATGGCTAATTTCATTTCTAATCCTTCCATGAGCCAGAAAACTCCACCTGTGAGGGAACAGTTTTTCACTGCCTTTCTTTTGAAAAGGGCGAGGACCCCATTTCCTGTCAACAAGAGCTGCAGTAACAGGTGGGAATTGGTTTCTTCTATGACAGTGGAGGTTGCCTGGGGAGGAGGCCCAGGACTCAGGCTTCTGCAAAAGTTCTTGGCTTAGGGTTAAACCAGAATGTACAATGCAAGACCCGCATGTCTCCTGATAGATATCTGAGCTGGGGGCTCTGAGGCACAGGACAGTTTACCAAGAAGGTAGAACTATGTAATCCTGTCACTCAACAGGGCTTCTTTCCAGGTCAAGGTATCCTGGGACTAAACAGTACACATAGCAACAAAACAAACTGAACCTGTACACTCTTTGCATTGTTCAATGGAGCACACTCACTGTGTCGATCATAAATCAACAAAAGTGCAGTGGAGTGATGCCTCATTTATTTACCATCGCTGGGGAATGGACTGTTTATTATAGATAAATATTCCAAATAACTGAAGCCCATGACTTCAAATGCCAAAACTTTAAAAAATGTTAACTGTGTATGATGAAAATCCTCTAAACATTTCCTACTGTCTTAAACAGTGTACTTAGAATATAGTTTGACCTTAGAAATTTTTGGAAGGAAAAAAAATGGAAGAAGGAATGGACAGCCACACCGGTAGATCTGATGTTTTATGCTAATGACTAACCAGGAGCAATGAAGTTCTTCTAGATTAGTCTTTTTATTTTGAGAGGCGTTATTGGTGGACTGAAGTGGTAGTTTGGATATTGCTGGGAAGAAACTGAAGCCTTATGTGGAATAGGCAGCAGCAGGAGAATGCTGGTGCTGCTGATATATATGTATATATATATAACCGAAATACTATATAGATACATGTATGTATATAACCAAAATACTATATAGATACATGTATGTATATAACCAAAATACTATATAGATACATGTACATATATAACCAAAATACTATATATATATATATATATATATATATATATATATAACCAAAATACTAAAAATGGAGAAGTGAGCTAAATATCACTCTAAAGTAAAATTCTAGAAAGAAGATACTTTTGGGCACATGGGTAAGTAATGTTATCCTCAAGGTCTCTTTTTCTCTCTGATCTCATGTCTATTATACTTAAAAATCCTGTTACACCATTTATATACAACTTGATCACTCCCTACCTCTTCACTATTCCCTTCAGAGCCCAAGCCAACTGATGACATTAGATGAAATCACTGGCCCTAAATCACCACTTCTCTCTGCCTACATGCTTTTATCATGGGGTTCTGATGAGAAAAGTCTACTTTCCTGTCCCTTGACTTTGAGCTCCATTATATGCCCTCCAAGCAAGATGGCATGATCTTGAAGTGTGCCTTCAAGAGTGCCTTGATGGAGCTTTCTTCCTGGCCTTTGCTGCCATATCAAGAAGCATTTATACACACTCAATGGCACTCTCTTACCTGGGGTACAGAACAGCATCAAGTAGCACCTGAGGGAGATGCCCAGCAGAGTCAGACTGGCAGCTTGAATGGAGTGGTCAAGCCCAACCCAGCTTGGGTCAGCCGACTCCTAGATCACCCATTGATCCTTGTGGATCAGGGCTGTTGTTTCAACCATTGCAGTTTTTAGCTGGTTCTTATATAGCCATAGCTTACTGACTCAAGGGGATTTTGCACTACCCCCAGAATCTTACCTTCCTTGTTCCTTTCTAGTCTCTTCTCAATTTAGAAATCATCATGATCTTCTAAAATAAACGTCAGATCACAGCCTCCTCTGCTCAAAATGTACAGTCATTACAATGCCCTTCAAAGTCCTATACAGTGTTTCTGATCTTATTTCCTGTTCTGCCTCTTCTGAACTCTTCTGTAGAAACCCTGGTCTCTTTCATTCTTCCTCCAGCATGCCAGCCTTTAGCAGAGACCATCTCTACCAGAACACTGCAATTCTGTTTTTCTAAACCAGTATTAGTGCAACCAAGTTGAAAAAATAAAGATAATTTTAAAATGTGGGAGATTAACTTAGAATATTTTAGAAATGTAAAGGAAATTTTAATGCATCCTTAAAAGGGACAAATTCATCCTATGAAGATTTTTGATGCAGCATAGTAATCTTTCGAGGCAAGTGTTCTAAAATCATGTGGGTCTGAGGTCAAAACATGGTTCCATCAACTTACTGTTAAATAGATCATTGGCAAGTTATGCAACTTTTCTGTACCTCAACTGGAGTCTCTGTAAAGGCTTGTGAACACTGTGGGAAGGAGAGTGTTAGATGAATTGAGAGAGTAGCACTGAAGCATGCACATTACTATATATAAAATTAGATAGTGGAAAATTGCTGTATGATGCAGGGAGCTCAAATCAGGTGTTCTGTGACAGCCTAGAGGGGGTGGGGTGGGGGGGGGGAGGTGGGAGGGAGGTTCAAGTTGGAGGGGACATATATATACCCATGGCTGATTCATGCTGATATATGGCAGAAACAAACACAATATTATAAAGCAATTCTCTTCCAATTACAAATAAATAAATTTAAAAATAGCACGTGCCTCATAAAGTTGCTATATGTACTAAATTAATGTGAACAGTAAATGCAAGACCTGGCAAATAGCTGGTAGTTTAAGAGTTGCAACTAGATTTTTCTTTGTCATTATGATTGCTACTGATGTTATTAAAATAGTTATTCCAAATTTTGTATATAGACTTGGTACAGTCCTATGCCATTCTAAAGGAGATGAGTCCTGAGTGTTCTTTGGAAGGACTGATGCTAAAGCTGAAGCTCCAATACTTTGGCCACCTCATGTGAAGGGTTGACTCATTGGGAAAGACTCTGATGCTAGAAGGGATTGAGGGCAGGAGGAAAAGGGGACGACAGAGGATGAGATGGCTGGATGGCATCACTGACACGATGGACATGGGTTTAGGTGAACTCCGGGAGTTGGTGATGGACAGGGAGGCCTGGCATGCTGCAATTCATCGGGTCATGAAGAGTGGGACACGATTGAGAGACTGAACTGAACTGATGCAAAACTCTAGGAGGCTTTTTCAAGAATTATTACTTTATAAGAATTATTATTATATAAAGTTTTATAAAATATCTACTTAAACTCTGGAATCATTGACTACATCATAATCATCAACTAACTGAAAAAAGGATAGCCAAACTATAAAATTTAAATAAAAAGGAGTTAAATGGGTTTTTCTAAAGATGAATAATTGAGTACTTAGAAGAAGACAAAATTTAAAATGCAAAAAATGTACAACTAGGAAAAATATTTGAAATCAATTATGACAGACAAATAATTACATTTCGTTATGAATAAAGCTCCCATTGAGCTTATCTAAAAATGTAAAAATATAATTCAAAAAGGAAAAATACAAATGATTCAAAAGTAGTTTTAATTATAACAGTTTTCAAGGAAATGTAATTTCCTTCCTTTCAAATCAAATAATTATAATAATAATAATAACAATGCATGCATGTTAAATCGCTTCACTCATGTCTCACTCTTTGGGACCCAATGTATTGTAGCCCGCCAGGCTCCTCTGTCCACAGGATTCTCCAGGTAGGAATACTGGAGTGGGTTGCCATGCCCTCCA
Organism: Nanger dama; assembly: GCA_917880005.1. NCBI lineage: Eukaryota > Metazoa > Chordata > Mammalia > Artiodactyla > Bovidae > Nanger > Nanger dama. The sequence continues at coordinate 27,236,910 of CAKJTW010000018.1, forward strand.
CCAGGGGATACTTCCAACCCAAGGATTGAACTCACATCTCCTGTGTCTCCTGGGATTGGCAGGCAGATTATTTCCCCCTAGCACCACTTGGGAAGCCCAATAATAACAATAGTAATAGTGAAAAAGGAGAAAGATGAGGAGACTCAGCGCAGAGAGGCACTCATGTCCTGCTTCCGCGAATAGATACTGGGGCAATACTAATTTTTAACAACTAATAACAAGTATTTTAAAATGTGCACTCTACTAATTTTATTTCTGAGACTCTAAGGAAAGTATCAGAAATGTAGACAAGGAACGTACAAAATAAAGTATTATTTATAGACATGAAATGGACTCAATGGACATGAGTTTGTGCAAACTCTGGAAGTTAGTGGTAGACAGGGAGGCCTGTTGTGCTACAGTCCATGTGGTCAAAAAGACTGGGACATGACTTAGTGATGGAACAAGACTTAGTGATGGAACAACAACAAATCGATGTGAAAAGAATATGAATGAGGGATATTGTTAAATAAATTGTAGCTTATTTATATAAATAGATATTATTCAGCCAATTAAATGGTATTTAGAGAGTTTTAGAAATATTTCTGTCATATTTTGTTGTAAAAGTAGGTTGCCATATCATCTAGATAATGCAGTTTTAAACATATAAATATTATAGAAGAAAAACAGCTAAATGTGTTAATCACAATAACTCCTCTGCTGTTATATATATTTAAAAATTCTATTTCTGAAATTTCTTGGCAGTTCAGTGGTTAAGACTCCACACTTCCACTGCCAGGATGAAGCATGGGTTCATTCTCTTGTTCAGTGTCTTTATTTTGCTTCATGGTGTGGCCAAAATAAAAATAATGAACAGAAATTATACCTCTTTATGTATTTTTAAATTTTTAATTGTGACCAAAAACACCCATGTAACATAAAATTAGAGATACCAAGGGAACATTTCATGCACAGATGGGCTCAATAAAGGACAGAAATGGTATGGACCTAATAGAAGCAGAAGATATTAGGAAGAGGTGGCAAGAATACAGAAGAACTGTACAAAAAAGATCTTCACTACCCAGATAATTATGATGGTGTGATCACTCATCTTAAGCCAGAAATCCTGGAATGTGAAGTCAAGTGGGCCTTAGGAAGCATCACTACAAACAAAGCTAGTGGAGGTGATGGAATTCCAGTGGAGCTACTTCAAATCCTAAAAGAAGATGGTGTGAAAGTGTTGCACTCAATATGTCAGCAAATTTGGAAAACTCAGCAGTGGCCACAGGACTGGAAAAGGTCAGTTTTCATTCCAGTCTCAAAGAAAGGCAATGCCAAAGAACACTCAAACCACTGCACAATTACACTCATCTCACATGCTAGTAAAGTAATGCTCAAAATTATCCAAGTCAAGCTTCAGCAATACGTGAAACGTGAACTTCCAGATGTTCAAGCTGATTTTAGAAAAGGCAGAGGATCCAGAGATCAAATTGCCAACATCTGCTGGATCACCGAAAAAGCAAGAGAGTTCCAGAAAAACATCTACTTCTGCTTTATTGACTATGCCAAAGGCTTTGAATGTGTGGGTCACAACAAACTGTGGAAAATTATGAAAGAGATGGAACACCAGATCACCTGACCTGCCTCCTGAGAAATCTGTATGCCGGTCAGGAAGCAACATTTACAGCTGGACATGGACAACAGACTGGTTTCAAATAGGAAAAAGTGTAAGTAAAGGCTGTATATTGTCACTCTGCTTATTTAACTTATATGCAGAGTACATCATGAGAAATGTGGGGCTGGAAGCACAAACTGGAATCAAGATTGCTGGGAGAAATTTCAATAACCTTAGATATGCAGATGACACCACCCTTATAGCAGAAAGCAAACAAACTAAAGAGTCTCTTGATGAAAGAAGAGAGTGGAAAAGTTGGCTTAAAGCTCAACATTCAGAAAACTAAGACCATGGCATCTGGTCTCATCACTTCATGGCAAATAGATTGGAAACAGTGAAAACAGTGGCTGACTTTATTTTGGAGGGCTCCAAAATCACTGCAGATGGTGATTGCTGCCTTGAAATTAAAAGACACTCTTTGGAAGGAAAATTATGACCAACCTAGACAGCATATTAAAAAGCACTGAGACAACCCAGAGGGATGGTATGGGGGGGGAGGAGGGAGGGGGGGTTCAGGATGGGGAACACGTGTATACCTGTGGTAGATTCATGTTGATGTACGCCAAAACCAATACAATGTTGTAAAGTAATTAACCTCCAATTAAAATAAATTAATTTATATTAAAAAAAAAAGCAGAGGCAGTTCTTTGTCAACAAAAGTCCGTCTAGTAAAGGCTATGATTTTTCCAATGGTCATGTATGGATGTGAGAGTTGGACTATAAAGAAAGCTGAGTGCTGAAGAAGTGATGCATTTGAACTGTGGTTTTGGAGAATACTCTTGAGAGTCCCTTGGACTGCAAGGAGATCCAAACAGTCCATTCTAAAGCACAACAGTCCTGAGTGTTCTTTGGAATTAATGATGCTAAAGGTGAAGCTCCAATACTTGGGCCACTTCATGCGAAGAGTTGGACTCACTGGAAAAGACTCTGATTCTGGGAGGGATTGGGGGCAGGAGGAAGAGGGGACAACAGAGGATGAGATGGTTGGATGGCATCACTGACTCTATAGACATGAGTTTGAGTGAACTCTGTGAGATGGTGATGTACAGGGAGGCCTGGCGTGCTATATGATTCATGAGGTCACAAAGAGTTGGACATGACTGAGAGACTGAACTGAACTAAACATCAAATTTACCATCTTAAACATTTATAGTGAACAGGTTAAAAATGTTAAGAATATTCACATTGTTGTGTCACAGATCACCCAGACTAATTCATTTTGCAAAACTGAAACTCTATACCCATTTAACAGCAACTCCTCATTTCCCTCTCTCCCCACCTCTGGTAACCAGTATTTTATTGATACTTCTGCTTGACTATGTTTTTTTTTAATACTTTATTCTCCGTTACAATACTGTATTGGTTTTGCCATACATTGACATGAATCAGCCACAGGTGTACATGATCTCCCAATGCCAAAGCCCCTTCCCACTTCCCACCCCATATCATCTCTCTGGATCATCCTGTGCACCAGCCCCAAGCATCCTGTATCCTATATTGAACATAGACTGGTGCTTCATTTCTTATATGAGAGTATACATGTTTCAATGCCATTCTCCCAAATCATCCCACCCTCTCCCTCTCCCTCAGAGGCCAAAAGTCCATTCTATACCTCTGTGTCTCTTTTGTTGTCTCACATACAGAGTCATTATTACTATCTTTCTAAATTCCATATATATGTGTCAGTATACTGTATTGGTGTTTTTCTTTCTGGCTTACTTCACTCTGTATAATCGGCTCCAGTTTCATCCATCTCATTAGAACTGATTCAAATGTATTCTTTTAAGGGCTGAGTAATACTCCATTGTGCATATGTACCACAGCTTTCTTATCCATTCATCTGCTGATGGACATCTAGGTTGCTTCCATGTCCTGGCTATTATAAACAATGCTGCAATGAACATTGGGGTACATGTGTCTCTTTCAATTCTGGTTTCCTCTGTGTGTATGCCCAGCAGTGGGATTGCTGGGTCAAAAGGCAGTTCTATTTGCAATTTTTAAGGAATCTCCACACTGTTTTCCATAATGGCTGTACTAGTTTGCATTCCCACCAGCAGTGTAAGAGGGTTCCCTTTTCTCCACATCCTCTCCAGCATTTATTGCTTGTACTCTTTTGGATTGCAGCCTTTCTGACTGGTGTGAAATGGTACCTCATTGTGGTCTTGATTTGCATTTCTCTGATAATGAGTGATGTTGAGCATCTTTTCATGTGTTTGTTAGCCATCCATATGTCTTCTTTGGAGAAATGCCTATTTAGTTCTTTGGCCCATTTTTTTGATTGGATTGTTTATTTTTCTGGAGTTGAGCTGCATAGGTTGCTTGTATATCTTTGAGATTAGTTGTTTGTCAGTTGCTTCATTTGCTATTGTTTTCTCCCATTCAGAAGGCTGTCTTTTAACCTTACTTATAGTTTCCTTTGTTGTGCAGAAGCTTTTAATTTTAATTAGATCCCATTTGTTTATTTTTGCTTTTATTTCCAGTATACTGGGAGGTGGATCATAGAGGATCCTGCTGTGATTTATGTCGGAGAGTGTTTTGCCTATGTTCTCCTCTAGGAGTTTTATAGTTTCTGGTCTTATGTTTAGATCTTTAATCCATTTTGAGTTTATTTTTGTGTGTAGTGTTAGAAAGTGATCTAGTTTCATTCTTTTACAAGTGGTTGACCAGTTTTCCCAGCACCACTTGTTAAAGAGATTGTCTTTACTTCATTGTATATACTTGCCTCCTTGGTGGGTGTCCATAGGTGTGTGGATTTATCTCAGGGCTTTCTATTTTGTTCCATTGATCTATATTTCTGTCTTTGTGCCAGTACCATACTGTCTTAATGACTGTGGCTTTGTAGTAGAGCCTGAAGTCAGGCAAGTTGATTCCTCCAGTTCCATTCTTCTTTCTCAAGATTGCTTTTGCTATTCGAGGTTTTTTGTATTTCCATACAAATCTTGAGATTATTTGTTCTAGTTCTGTGAAAAATACTGCTGGTAGCTTGATAGGGATTGCATTGAATCTGTAGATTGCTTTAGGTAGTATACTCATTTTCACTATATTGACTCTTCTGATCCATGAACATGGTATATTTCTCCATCTATTAGTGTCCTCTTTGATTTCTTTCATCAGTGTTTTATAGTTTTTGATATATAGGTCTTTAGTTTGTTTAGGTAGGTATATTCCTAAGTATTTTATTCTTTTCGTTGCAATGGTGAATGGAATTGTTTCCTTAACTTCTTTTTCTACTTTCTCATTATTAGTGTATAGGAATGCAAGGGATTTCTGAGTGTTGATTTTATATCCTGCAACTTTACTATATTCATTGATTAGCTCTAGTAGTTTTCTGGTCGAGTCTTTAGGATTTTCTATGTAGAGGATCATGTCATCTTAAATATATCAGTGAAGTGGAATCATACAGTATTTCTCTTTCTGTGACTGACAAATTTCACTTACATAATGTCTTCAAGGTCCATCCGTGTTGAACATGAAACAGGATTTCCTTCCTTTATAAGGATGAGTATTATTCCATTGTATGTATAGACCATGTTTTATTTGTCCATCCACCAGTTGACATTTGGGTTGCTTCCACCTATTGGCTTTTCTGACTAATGCCTTCACGAACATGGGTGTACTAGTATCTTTTCAAGAATCTGCTTTCAATTGTTTTGGATATCAACCTGGAAGTGGGATTGATGGATCCTATGGTAGTTCTATTTTAATTATTTGAAGGACCACCATACTGCTTTCCATACCAGCTGTACCATTTCACAGTCCCACCAACAATACACAGGGACCAGATTGCTCCACATCTTTGCCAACACTTGTTTTTTTTTTTCTTTTCATTTTGTTCTCCATCTTAGTAGATGTGTGATGGTACCTTATTGTGTTTTGGATTTGCATTTCTCTAACAACTTCTAATGTTAAATATTGTTTCACATACTCGTTGGCTCTTTATGTATTTTTGAACATGTCAGAATTTTTAGCATTAATTGCTTTTGTGTCAAACAAACAAAACATGATGAACACAATTAGGAACAGTTTTGCCTCCACTTTTGTGACATTAGCAAGAGTAAAGAAGGTTTAATTTTCCAGATCCCCAAATCCCCATTTGTGAAGTTAGAAAGCTAGACTAGCTAATCCCATATTCTATTTTAAATAAAGAACAAGGAGGCTAGACTAGCTGATCCCATGTTTTTTTTTTTTAATTATTAACTTATTTATTTTAACTGGAGGCTAATTACTTTAGAGAAGAACAGGTGAGTGGGTAAATTGATGATTTGGTGGCAGTTTTTTTCAGCACTTCATTAAGCACATTTTCAGTGCTCCAGCTCTGTAGAAAGCATTCGACCAGGGGCCAAGAATACAAAGATAATGCAGTCTTGACCTTGTTAAGTTACAAGTCTATTTGGAGAAGAAAGCTTGTAAGTAAACACAATGCAACTTGAGGTTGATATAATACATGTATAAATAAGGTTCCTTGGTGTTACAAAGAAGACATCTGCTTCTAAGATGCTAAAAATGTGAAGAGTCATCTAATAGTGGGAAAAAGCTCATAACAGTTGTCCCCCAGATCTTGGTGTTTACAAAATCCATGGCATTCAAATTTAGTGAGAAGAAATGTAATATTTACCCAGCAAATACAAAGCAGAATTTCCATGAGCATTTAACCATTGCATTTTTTTAAACTAACAAATGGCTAAAATGTTTTCCATTCAATCAAATGGTATTTTAGAAATTGTGGTCTACACAAAGGATGTCTCTTGCTGGGCAAAGTAATATAATCCGTTCTGTGTGGAGTAGGAAACTTTAATGATATATGCAGTTTTGTTATTAAAACTGAGTTATATATTTTGCTCTGTTCTGGAAAATTGTGACCCAGTATAACATATCTTCACATTGTTTATAACTTGAGGAAAATCAACATTTTGGGTTCCCAGTTCACACAGTAGGAATTACATTTGTTTTGGCCAAATATAATTTATATAACTGCAAGGAACAATAAAACATGAACTCTCCAGTGTTTTCTTACCTAAAAATAATATAGACCTTGTAAAATTGAAGAGATTATTATTATAAAGGAAAAGACAGTAACTTAAAGGCCGAAGCTCATTTTACAAGACTCTTTAATGCCTGTGCAAATAGGCAGACACCTGTGTCCTCATTTTCCTTGACCCTAGCCACAGGATTGAAATTCCACACAGTAATAAATAACCTTGCAAATAAAACTTTGAAATATAATTTGCTTGAACAAGCTCAGTTCTTCTATGTTGAAAAGTCATTTTCAAAATATTAAAAAAAAAGTGACTTCTTAAAATGACTCAGTATTCTTAATTTCCATGACTACAAAGATCTTTTGTATGTGATAAAATCATCTGGCTCATCTTGTTAATAAGGTCCTCCTAGTTAGCAAAGGAACCACCCTGAATTTGGAGTTGCGAGTTAAATGAATGAATGAATGCATGAACTGATCAAACAGTCTGTCAATAATTAGCCACTTATCTTTGAAGTCAGCTAGTCTGTGGAGAAGGCAATGGCACCCCACTCCAGTACTCTTGCCTGGAAAATCCTATGGACGGAGGAGCCTGGTAGGCAGCAGTCCATGGGGTCGCTAAGAATCGGACACGACTGAGCCACTTCACTTTTGCCTTTCACTTTCATGCATGGGAGGGGGAAATGGCAGCCCACTCCAGTGTTCTTGCCTGGAGAATCCCAGAGACAGGGGAGCCTGGTGGGCTGCCATCTCTGGGGTCGCACAGAATTGGACACGACTGAAGTGGCTTGGCAGCAGTAGCAGTCTATGAAAGAATGACTCTCCTACTTCAATATCATAATATGTAATGCAATCCTATTCTCAAGAACGTGGAGATGATGAGGAAAAATAGTGAAAGTTCCTTTGAGGAAATAAATGCAGAAGTCAAGTTGAACATATATTATAAACCCACTGAATACCAAATCAATCAGACAACTAGAAAAAATATTGACATTTTGTGGGCAACTACTATGTTCAAGGAACTGGTCCATGGTATCTTTTTAACCTCTAAAGTCTAAACACGGAGAAGGCAATGGCACCCCCACTCCAGTACTCTTGCCTGGAAATTCCCATGGACAGAGGAGCCTGGTAGGCTGCAGTCCATGGGGTCACTGAGTCACAGGCCGCCGTCTATGGGGTCGCACAGAGTCAGACAGGACTGAAGCGACTTAGCAGCAGCAGCAGCAGCAGCAGCAGCAAAGTCTAAACAATCCCACAAAGTTGGCAGAATTATTGTTATTTTACATGTGAAGAAACTAGGGTCATGAATTTTAAGCGACATGTTCCAAATCACATAGCCCAGTATGTGTTAGAGTTGACCCTCGACCACAAGTCGTCTGATTCTACCCGCTGCACTCTTGCCACTGCCCCACTTGAGAATCTGTTGGGTGAAGACGACAGGCTAGGACCAGTCACAGCATAATTAGATGGCAAATGGGTCTAGCATAGCATTCCTACTAGATGACACCTATCTAGTCAAGCATCTTACGTTTTCTTAGACTCAAAACTTTCTCACTTACAGAACAGATTTTCCTGCCCTGTGATTTGCTTAGATTTCAGATTCTTCAGATTCCCAGTATACTTTCTGATTCTGTCTTTCGTCTTCATGTCTATTTTAAACTGAGCTTTGAATTATATTTAATAGTATTAGGATTTCTAACTACACTGAATTTTTTCTAAAACAATCTATTCTTACTACCTTTGAGAAAGAGTCCTAAGGGTTTCCCTGGTGGCTCAAATGGTTAAGAATCTGCCTGCCAATGCAGGAGATGGCAGGTTCAATTCCTAGTTAGGGGAAATTCCCTGGAGAAGGAAATGGCAACTGGTATTCTTGCCTGGGAAATCCCATGGACAGAGGAGTCTGGTGAGCTACAGTCCATGGGTTGCAAGAGTCAGACATAAGGTGGCAACTAAACCACCACGGCTACCACCAAGGAATCCTAAATGGTGCAGACTTGCTTCTCAGGAGTCAGTGTGAGAGTTCATTTTTCTTAAAAAAAAAAAAAAAAGTTTGCAGCCTCTCCAGGCATTGAATCATCTGGCTTAGGGCCAGACACTAGAGGGTGCTTAAGAAATATTATTTGATGATGAACTCGGATGTTGTCCACTTGCTTTTCAGAAATCATTCCTATAAATCATGACTTTGAAAACTTGTCAGCATTTTTCTCTCTCTTTTGTGGATTTCTTCAAAGGGAAAAGGAATGCCTGAAAAGTAAACATTCAGACAGCCATAACTACATCCCAAGGAGTGTGGAATAAAAAAAATATATAGATACTTATAGATATATAAATATGTCTGTGAGATAAAAAGAGAACCCTGTGGATAACTCACAAAAAGCCTACTGGAACCTTATCAGTAGACTGGGCTTTGTCAGAGTGAAGCAGGTTTGAGGGGGCCCAGGCAACATATGTTTCTTTGGATTCCATCTCCTTCTTCTCTGGAAACTTGCTGTTAACATGACACATTACATTTATATGAGAATTCTAGCTTTTTGTTTTAAAGTCACACTTTTACATATATTATCTCAAGTGATATGTACAAAGCCTGTACATTACTATTAATAGCATTACTATTCCTATTCTCTAGATGGAAAAAAAAAAAAAACAGAAAACTGAGGTTTAGTGAGAATAATTATTACACTCAGATATTTAAGACTAAGTGGCAGAATCAGACTTTAATTATAGGACTTTTGTCTATTATATTCATAGGGCAGCAACCCCATCCTCCTTCTTTCATACTTTTGACATATGTGTATTTCCACACTGTTAACATAACCATGTTTCTTCACTTTTTCCTTCCAACCTGGTCACCACGTGTATCTTTCCTCATGAATGTCTTCAGATTTTAGATAAAAAATAAGCTCATAAATAACAAAAACAAGAGAGCATTAAATAAAAACAAGGATGTCCACATCACCCTTGCTGTTTAAAAAATAAAAAGCGTAACCTGGTAGAGGATGAAGCATGATTAAGTAGTGCCATGATAAGCTGTGGTGTGTGGTCTGGGGTTTCAGCAAAGGCAGAACTCTAATTGGGAAGATTGAAAAAGGAAAATGATCATCATTTTCTTTAGGAAAATGATACCTTTCTTGAAAGTCTTGAAAGACAGCAAAATTCCCAGAGAGCACCCTAAGCTTTGGTAATAGCAAAAACACTGTTGGTTAAGTTCAGGGCATTTGCAGAAAACAATGAATATTCAGTTTATTGGGAGGTTGCTTGGATGAGCAGGACCATGGGGAAAAAAGCCTAGCAAATAGGGGTTTAACCGGGTTTTAGACCAGCTTGGAGATCAGGGAAAAGTTTTCTAATGAGCATTGGCCATCACTAACCATGGGACACATGTGGCTATTGAATACTATTGAAAAGTGGTTGATGTGACTATGAAACTGAAATTTTCTCATTTACTCTTATTTTTAATGTCCACATGTGACTAAAGACCGCCATTTTGGACAAGGCAGTTCAAAGGGGCCTTGGATGATAAACTGAGGCTATCACAGAGTTATACGTTTACCTAGGGGGAAAGAGATACTTGCTGACAGAAGGAAAGATACGGACTAAGAGACTTCGGAGAGGCTAAGACTATGGCCAAAATCACCCCCTTGCCTTTTTAGACCTTAAGAGAAAGGGAATATCAGCCGAACAGCCACTGGAATATCTCGGAGATAGAATTCTGGAAATATGTACTCCAGGCCCTCCTTTGCTCACAACAATGAAAATCTTCAAACTTCCAGAGGTCCTATTTTCTGCCATCTTAATCTCACCCAAACTGTACAGTATTTCTTTAAAATATCAGCAGCAGAACTTGTGAAAGGATTTTAGCTGTGAATCTTCAGTTATAATTTTATTCTTTGAGTTTTCTTATAAAAAAAAAATCTGAGATAGGAATCTTGGCTTTTTCTCTGCATTTACCTGAATTCAGGCACTTGACTATATAAACCTAAGGAAAATAGTGAAGTCATCAATAGCAATGTGTTAGTTAAAGCTGTCCACAGAATCATGAGATCTTAAAATTGAAAGTGACCATAAAAGAAGCCACTTGCAAATGGCTTCTTTAAATGACTTCTTCTGTAAATGGTTCTTACAAATGCCTATTGCAAGTATTGAATGCCTGGGAGCAGAAATGGGAAGAATGCTTGTTCATGTTCTGTTCTTTGCTTTTCTTTTTTTTTCCAAATGTCCAAGTAGCCAAGTCTCTGGTATGTATCAGAGGAACAGGCAATTTTCAGAGTGAAGTCAACTGAAAAGTATGCAGATGGCAGTGTAAATGTTAGGAGAGTTTAGAAGAAAGTATGCCAACTATGTGCTGTTTTGCTACAGTAAGTATAGAACCATCTCTTCAATGCCATGAACAAGATCCATGCCAAGTGGAATACCCTATTTATAACCCTATCAAGAAGAGGAAATAGTGCCAGGAACAAGATAAAACTATTAGCCGTATTAACAAAAATACTTAAAAGCATGTTTGTATTTTAAAATAAATGTTAGTGGTTACGAAAAAAAATATAAGTAGTTGTAGATCTGGGTGTTGAAACCTGTTGCAAGACCATTAATTAGTCATCTCTTATCTTCACTGCCATGTCTCTGCCAACTTGCCTGTTTGAAGTCATAAATGGAGCTCATAAATGGACTCTCTGGGAGATATGAGGAAAATAAACAATTCCCCCTATTTGGTAAATAGTTAAGAAATCTCCCTGAGCTCACATGTTTTTTTCCTCCTGTTGGCACTGCTGATCCAGTGCCCATCTGGGATGTCCTCCCAATCTGCCTGAAAGCTGCCAAGCTTTCCAATGCCAAGTATGTAGGCTGCAATCCCAGAAGTGGGAAAAATAGACGGAGGCCAAGGGTGTGTCACTGAGTGTGCAGACTCTGATCACAAGAGTGTCATGCTGGGCGGGGCCTGACAACCAGCTCGCACGTGCCAGCATCAGGATGTGACCATGAGCTGCCACCCCATGTCTTTCCCCTCCCCCTCAGTACCCTGGGGAACAACCCTAAATCCTTAGCAAGTGGCTGAAGGAATGGCTGGATTGGAGCCAGGGTCAGCTTCTTTTGCTTTCTGATTGCATCAGTGAAACTTACTATATGCCATACTGTCCTCCAGTGTAAGGACTGGACAAGCATCAAGATACAATTTCCTTTTTCTTCTTTTTTGTTTTGTCACTCTCTTTTCTCCAGCTACTTATCTCACCTGGTAGGGTACAAAGACCATATGGGATGGAATCAGACAACATCAGGCTTAAGTAAGGCTCTTTTACTAGCTCTGTGTATTGGAAGGTAAAATAAAACAGAACATTTAACTCATCTGAACCTCAATTTATTTTCCACTGTTGTCATCTACCTTGCTGGTTGTGAGGGTTATTGGAGGTGATATAAGTGCCTAGCACTGAATCTAGAATATAATAGGCAACATATATGAACTTGCCATAGCTAGAGGTGCCTACATAGACTATGGATATACCAATTTATTAATGATTTATTAATTGAATTATTTAATAATAAAATTCATTTATCACTGTATTGATGATATGGAATATTACCCTATAAGTATTAATGTCTACTTATTTAATAATTATTAATCCTCTATCAAGTTATATGAAAATGTTAAATATACTTTTATATTCTTGCTTAAAATATAATTGCTACATATTATATATTATGTATTATATTTATGTAAACATTACCTATACCATATATATTATGTATTGTTTTATAGATCATTATATAACATTATATTACGGTTTTTATAATGAGTCTATATTGTCTATGTGCCATATATATGTTTCATATATTACATAATGCATATTATTTATATTTATATAATTTATATACTTATATGTATTTTTATCAGCTTAAATAAATATTTTAAGGTATAAAATGACAAAACAATAATTATATTACTAGTATATTATATGTAGTATAATGTATATTATGTTATAATTTGATTATATGATTGCTAAAATTAAAAAAAAACAAATTTTAATAGCATTCTATTTATACATGCTATTACATTAACTGAAATGTAAGTATACAGACATGAATGTAATTATTTAATAATACTCTGGTGCTACTCAGGCCACAGTTCTCATGGTTAAGAATTGTCACAAACACAGACAGTAAAATACCATGAAAAGACCATGTGTCTCAGAGCGAAAGAGCTTAAATCCAGTCCACGCCAGGTGTGGGAACCTGGACATGCCAATTAACCTCCCTAAGTCCCTATTTCCTTACTCCGTTAGAAAGAGGGAAGGGAACTTACAGACTTGGATTAAAATACTAATAATGTATGAAAAATGTACAACTTAACTGCCAGAACATCAGTCCTTAATAAATGAAGGATATCATTATTCATATATTATTGTTCAAGTTATTATTGAAAAGTAACTATTATTGTTGTTTTCAGTGGAAGTCTTCAAGTACACTCAAGAAACAGCCCTTGACCTTAAGGGATTTCTCCATGCACAGTTCGCTCCTGCCATGTCCGTTTTGCCTTGGCTCATTTGGAGAGCACGGCCAATTGTCCTCACTCTCCAGAGGTCGGAGAACACTCAAACTGATACTCCTGGTGGGATAAGATCTTGGGGACAAATATTTCTTCTATTTCAAGGTTTCTTAAATTTCACATGTGATTTAAAAAGCAAATAAGCCCTTTAATTGCTTCGTTAAGCTAGTCAACATTAATTAAGAAAAATCAAGGGGAAAAATATTAGAAACTGCTGTGCTTGACTTTTAGTCTCCGCTCTTTCTTCCAGAGTATGTCTTGCTCTGCTGAGGAAAGGGAGCTGGTGATTTCCTGTGATAGGACCGACCCACTCTGACTGCCTCAGTTCTGAGTTTGAAACTGAGCTCTAGTCTTTAGAGGTTAGGCTCTTTCTATTCTGTTTATTACTGGTGAAACATGATTTCCCAACCCCATGAAAAAAAAATGCTTAAAATGCCTTGTAAAGTGCTGCAGGGGGTAACCTGAACTATTTTGATGAGTTAGACTTCAACAAGCTTGAAACAGCAGTTTCTTCTCCTTTGGCACAGCCCAGGGGCTTAAGAACAGGGTGCAGGGATCAAGGAGGGTGCTCAGGCTCAAAGTGGGAGTGGCTTTTCGTGTGTACACATCAGTGTGTGCATGTGAGTCCTTGAGTGTGTGCATTCATCAGCGCCATACACCCCTGTGCACATATGTACTGGAGGACGTGTGGTAAGGAGATTCTACTTTGTCTGCATGACAACTAGAACCTGAATTCAGCCTTTTGCTCTTCTTCAAACTTTGGAAGAATTAGTCCTCTTAGTTCTACTAAAGTTTAAGGGAAAAGCTAAGTTTCATCGTAGGTTTTCCTAGAACTAACTAGGCCGTCTCCCTGGTTACATCAGCTCCCTTGGAATCTCACAGATCCAGAAAGAATGATCCAATAAATCCAGCAACCTGCCTGCATTCTCCTCTATGGTAGGAAATAGCTTCTATATATTGAGCACTTCCTGTGTACCAAATTTTGTTTAGGTGTCTGATAACCATGGCCATAATTCTCTCAGTAACACTTAAAAGTGCACGTTATTCCTCTTTAACTCTATCATGCAAGTCAGAATGTGGGCAAATTCTTTCTGATTCCAATCCCCGAGTCCTTCCTCCTTTTTACCCTTGCAGCTGATTCCCATAAGCAGCCCAAGTTCCTGTGAAGGGTTCCACAGGCACTGACGTCCTGAGGGCTTTGAGGAAAGACGGCTCTGGATCTACAGGAACTGTTCATATGCTGAGCACAGGCACTGTCCCACTCAGCATTTTTCAGAACAAGGAGGGACTCGGAGTCTTCTCATTTGGAACTAGGAAGAATTGCTGGTTTAACTCCAAGGATCATGGTGATAGAGCCTTTTGAATGACGATGTAAGGAGGAAATCACATTGGTTTTGCAGTGGGCAGCCTGGGATTCTAATTCCTGCTCAACCAACTCCTGACTCTGAGGCCATTAGCCTTTTTCTTTATTTCTCTTAGCCTCAATTGCTTGATCAGTTAAACAGGAATAACAAATACACATCAAGGAATTACCGAGAGAATTACACAACAAACTCAACAGAAACCCAAAACTATTTAATGCGTGAGCATGCTCAGTCCTGTCTGACTCTTTGTGACCCCATGGACTGTAACCCGCCAAGCTCCTCCATCCTTGGGATTTCCAAGGTGAGAATCCTGGAGTGGGTTAACATTTCCTACTCCAGGGGATCCTCCTGACCCAGGGATCAAACCCAAGCCTCTTACATCTCCTGCATTGGCGGGCAGGGTCTTTGCCACTGCACCACCTGGGAAGCCCCTAAAACTATTTAACATAGGACTCAATCAGTTTGTTTTCAGTCATTGAAAGCATTCTGGAATACAGTTGCATGGGCCCACTGGGGTGTATCTTGAGTGAAGCTATCATGTAGAGGCCCTCCATGGATGTGGTCAGGGCTCCAGTTCACAGGTTTCAAAGCAGTTCTATTAACTTGGCATTGACTAGTTCAATGATATCAAGAGTATCCGCTTTGCTTGGCATGGCAACTGGCCCCTGCCTATAACTGGCATAATTCTGGGGAGTGAAAGGCCTCCCACTCCATGACTCCTAGATGTTTAAGATCTGTTCCAGTTTCCTTGGGGCCCAGGACTTTGGGGAAAGGACAGATTCCAGGTTCCATGCATAGTGGGTCTGAGCCAACTGACAATTCCCTTGGCTTGGACTGAGAAAGACAAAGTCTGCAGGGTGCAGGGGTAGGGATTGGGGGTGGGGGGAGGGCAGAGCCCATAATTGTGATTCTTCAGACATGTGGACATTCTCTTCAGAAGACAAATTACCTCTGGCCGAGGACTGCATGTAGATAAACTAAGGCACAAAGTGTGCACAATTAAGAAGACTACATTCGTACAGATACTGACTTTAATGAAAACAAGCAGCTAAAGGAACAGACAGACCTCACATATTTTTTTTTTCATTTCTCAGTGTTCTGAAGATCCATAGCAACTGATTATAAGTCTAGAAAAATATTATCAAGCAGTTATCAAATATAATTCCCAGATGAGTTAGCATCAGAAGAGTCTTTCATGAGAGTAAAAGGAGGTCTTAATAATAACACTTTCTGGTATTTCTGTGGGACCACTATTGTTCCAACTGTTTGCAAATCAAACCAGGATTGCAAATTCTTAACCCAGGATGTCTTCCGTGACTTTCTCTTGCCTAAGCAATTTAACTGGCAAGCCAAGCTTGGGAAATATCTAATTTATACTTCATGTTTTCAGAGAGTTTATAAGGAATGAGTCAGAGTTCTCTCCTGATATTCCAGTAGCTATGACTCTGGTGAAGGACCCTGCCTTTGCAGCTCTGGCTAAATCGTGAGATTCTTGTATAAGCAGGAAGAAGCCAGGCCTGGGTGGAGCCATTGCTAACATACTGCACCCCTTCCTGGAGGGAAAAGAAGGAGATCCATTAGGTTAGTCTTGAGATATCCCCCATGCTCCCTTTACGGCTTCCTCCTTCAGCTCATGTTGAGTTCTGGGATACGAATGTGTTTAGGGGTAGGGAAGACTGTAATCCCCAGGGCCTTGCACTATAAACTTCATTTCCTCCCTTTATTGCAGTTAACTGCCCATGAACTCTATTAATATTTTGCAAATTGAGATCCCTAAAACACATGTTATGGTTAAGTTTAACGTCATGCTAACTAGGATGTGGTCAAATTTTCACAACAAATTCCAAGGATATTTTGATATGCCTTGGAAAAATGCATTTAAAGGTGGCTGTGGGGTATTTTATTTTTTTTCTGAATCCACACGTTTCCTTTCAACTCCTGTATTTACTGAGCAGGCAAGAGTAAACTGTTTTAGGAGAGAAGGAGCCAAAATACTGACTCAGTTATGATGCAGGAGTGGCCAGAAGCAGCATCTACTAGAGTCAAAGAGACAGAGGATTCTCCGTTTCTAAATTTGCCATAGTGGAAGTCTGATGTCCCCTTAGTCAACAGATGGGTGCACACTTTTCACATAGGATCATTTTTCTTTAGAAACATTTACCATTCCTTATATTAAGGGATGGTAAACAAACACAGTCCTTATATTAAGATGATTGCTTTGGGCTTTATAAGTTTAATGGGAAAAGATAGATTTTTTTAATCTCTAAGTAGGCCAAATGCTTTTTCATGGAATAGTATCACAAGTATAACTTCTAAAACTGATCAGTCAGAATGATGAAAACTTTTCTCCCCTCCTTCCTTCCTTTCTTCCCTTCTCTCCTGCTTTCTACTTAGCAAGCATTTTCTGAGCACCTACAAATGCTAGAAATTGCTCTAGCCTTTGTCTATATGGTGGTAAGGCTACCTCTGGAAAACACTAGCCACATAATTCCAAATTTAATCATTTAATTATCCTTCTAAGTATGCAACCATGGAGATGGATACCCTTCCCCAAGATCATCAATCTGTTGAAGGCATTCATCTCAGGACAAAGATTTGAGAAAATGTCAGCTATAGGAAAAAAAAAACTTTCTATTAATCCGTAGGTCAAATCACTTTTCTTTTCTTAAAGAGGTTTTTTTTTTTTTCCCCTTAAAAAGATTTTTTTTTTCAAATGATTCCTCATTTTCCTTCAACCATGATCTTGAGTTGAGGTTCACCTACCTTTGTGTTCCTTTAAATGAGGAGATGGTGTGGTATAGTGACAGCATTTCTCCCCCACAACCAATTCTGAATTAGATAAGGGGAGCAAGGCCATTTCAGGGAAGAATGTCCAGTTCCCTTTACTTCCTGCTCTTACAGTAGCCAAGGTCACTCCTGGACCTAGACGAGAGACCCTCCTAATCCACATGTATCCTGTTGAACCCATTCTCTAGCCTCCATTCCTCTCATCCGATCCTCCCCCACCCTCTGATTCCAACACAGCAGGTAGCATTCTTAATACATAAGTGCCAACTTCCCTTGATATCTTAAATAAACGTTTAGTTATTTAGGAAGGAGACTGTCTCCTGAGGCAAAGGAAATATTCTTCATGAAGGACTGTGATCAGTGACTAATTAAGAAACTTGACAAAACTGTGGTTACATTTGATCAAGCACCAGGGAACATGCCACAGATTTTATTCATCAAATTATATTCTGCTAAGATGAAAGCATGGGAGGTATCCAGGATTATAGAATGAAATAAACTAAAGGTTCTCAAACTTTTTAGTATCAGAGTCCCTTTACACTCTTAGAACTACAGAGGAACTAAACATTTTATGTAGATTATATATATCAATAATTAACATAATAAAGACTAAAATGAGGGCAGTTTTTAAATATTTATTTGTTCATTTAAAAATAATCATAATGATCTCACTATATTTTGATATAAGTAACATAATTTTATCAAAGTAACTATAAATTTTTAAAAAGGCAAGTATGAGAAAAATAAACTTAATGTTTGGCTGAACAGAAGAAGGCTGATTCTCATACCAGCTTCTGTGTTAATCTATGTTAATATCACACATCATGCAGACTCTGGAAAACTACTGCATATTCATGAAAGACTGCAAGAGCCAGGACGTGGAAGCACCATGGAATTTCCATCAAGAGAAGAATGGATGAAGAAGTTGTGGTACATATAGACAATGGAATATTATTCAGCCGTAAGAAGGAAAGATTTTGTGCCATTTATAGAGACATGAATGGGCCTAGAGACTGTCACACAGAGTGAAGTAAGTCATAAAGGAAAAAAAATGCCATATATCAATTAACGCATATAGGTGGAATCTAGGAAAATGGTACAGACAACCCTATTTGGAAACCAGGAATAGAGACACAGGATATAGAGAACAAACATATGGTCACCGAGTTGGGGGGTGGTGGTAGCATGGATTGGGAGGCTGGGATTAACATAGTACACTGTTATGTATAGATGGCTGGTGAGGGCCTACTATATAGCATGGGGGTGGGGGGTGGAAAGAAGGGACAAAAAAAGAAAAAGACTACACATTGCTTAACTTATCTGTGCCTCAGTTTCTTCACTGTTCAAATGGATATGATAGTAGTCTTTATGTACCTCATAGCTCTAAGAATTAAGTGAGCTTGTCACAGAAACTGCTTGGAGCTATCTGGCACACAGTAAGAACTGCCATTCTCATCAGCACCGTTGTTCTGCATTTTCTCTGCTGAGCCAACTCCCAGAATAAGGCAAGATTTGTGGGGTCCTCCTCCATGTCTAGATGGAAGAAAACTCAATGTTTACATGCATTACACTCGAAGGGAAGTACAGTCCTCTCTCTCTCTGCTTTCTGTGATGTCCTTCTAAGACAGAGCACTTGGGGCCTCTGATCTGTCAACATTGGCCTAGTTTGGACAAGCAGTCATGCAGTTACTCAGACTCAAGGCAGTCAGACCGATCCATAGAGGGTTAAAACATACAGGCCCAGCCATAGAATTCTTCGAATGATCATCAAGGTGTTGAGCTGGATGGAAACTCAGGAGTCTATGCCTGCTACTTGCCTCTGCTGCTGCTGCTGCTGCTGCTAAGTCGCTTCAGTCGTGTCTGATTCTGTGCGACCCCACAGACGGCAGCTCACCAGGCTCCCCCATCCCTGGGATTCTTCAGGCAAGAACACTGGAGTGGGTTGCCATTTCCTTCTCCAATGCATGACAGTGAAAAGGGAAAGTGAAGTCGGTCAGTCTTGTCTGACTCTTAGCGACCCCGTGGACGGCAGCCCACCAGGCTCCTCCGTCCGTGGGATTTCCCAGGCAAGACTGCTGGAGTGGGTGCTAGTGCCTGCCCCGACTCGCCTCTAGCTATGGTTATTCTCCCTGCTCTCTCTCTGGTGCTTATGCTCTGGTCTTGGTGTGGGCACCTTCAGGGATTAGGAGATTACCTGAGATGTTCTCTTAATTGACAACATATCAGGGCTTTCCAGACCTTAATCTCCCCTCTCTGGAGCCTTTTCTTCTTGAAGTCTCTTTATCCAGGGCATTCCCTCAGTGATAGTGTTTGCTACTATTTCTACAGCATTAAACTAAACTATTTTTTCTGCAGGAATGAATACGGGTGAGAGCCAGGGGCTCTGGAGACAGATTCACACTTGACTATGAACTGCACAACTTCAAGTTACTTCAGTACTCTGAGCCTTGGTTTCCTCAGATTTCTAATAAAGATAAATGGGAAATACTATCTCACAAGTTTAACTGAAGATTTTGTGAGATGATGCACATAAAGGGCCTCATAGGATGCTCAGTGTGGTAAGCAGGGGGTTGACTTAAGGCTGGTGCCTAGAAACAGAGCCTGAAATGAGGATCAGAGTGTTTGGTTAGGACAAAAAGACAGAAGTGAAAAGGATTTGACGGAAGAGACTGTAAGCCTGGCTGTGGTCTCGGCTGGAACTCACCTTCAGCCTGATCCCACAGTGAACTCTGGAGCATGAGTGGCACCCTCGGTTCCCACCTTAACAATGGAGCTCCGTGCTTTTGCAGCTTTGCATCAGGTCATTATTGGCTGGAGCTTCCCTGGTGGCTCAGACAGAAAAGAATCTGCCCGCAGCGTGGGAGACCTGGGTTCGATCTCTGGGTTGGGAAGATCCCCTGGAGGAGGGCATGGCAACCCACCCCATTATTCTTACCCAGAGAATTCTCATGGACAGAGGAGCCTGGGGGAGGGGCTTCAGTCCATGATGTCACAAAGAGTCAGACACAACTGAAGTGGCTGAGCACACACGCATGCAATCATCGGCTGGGGTATGAGAAATGGAGAAGAAGGGAAGGAGTGGGAGAAGGAGGGCTGGAGGATGTGCATAAGGTCCTTGATGGTGTGGTTCCCAATCAATAGAATGTACTCCTCTCGAGCAGGGAGAGGCTGCGGGAATCAGGTGCACCATCCCAGGAAAGAGGATGCTAGAGGCACTCACAGCACTTACAGCTTTCACACTCTGTCCTGCTCTGGTGCCCAGGCTTCTCACATTAAGGTTAGCTCATCCAGGCACAGCTTCTTCAAGGGCCCAGGTGATCACAGCTCCCCAGGACACAGATTAGAGAGGTTTCATGAGACTCACTCCAGGTCTGACACTGTGGTCAGTCCTGAGACGATGAGGTTCATCACTTCTGGTCCTCCATGCTTCCAGGTCCATCTCCCCAACTCTCCTGGTCAGCACCTCACCTGCCTAGGTAGCTTGCATCCTGTGGTAACCAGTCTCTGAGGGTCTGAGTCCCAGGACACCATGCCTTTAAGCCTAAACATTTAGTAAGTGCCAGGGAGAGTGGAAGAAGCTAGAGGACGACCTGAGGCCACACACATTCTGTGCTTCATTGTGAAACAGCAGCCTCTTCCTCCGCACGATCACAGTTAATTACAACTGCTGCTATGGCAACTCCTTTCCTTGCCTGATGGTCTAGTGGGACAGTGGGCCCCAGGTGACCCGGAACCCATTATAGCTATAAGTTATTATGAGCCTCATGCTTCCTCAGCCCCCAGAATCTAAAGTGTCAGGGGCCAGAAGCATATCTTCCCCAAATAGTTCACTGGCAGTAAGAGTAAGGAGGCACCCAAAGAAATTCACAACTGGGCTCCTCAACCAGGATAGATATCTATTCTTCTCCCATTCCCACATCCTCCAGTGATCACCAGGGCTACCTGGGAGCTGGTTGAGAAGGTGCACAAGGTTCTACTTCTGGTTGAGAGAGCTACTTGATAGCTCCTGGCCACACAGGCATCCAGTTTCTTCCCTGGTAGCTCAAATCAGTAAAGAATCTGCCTGTAATGCAGCAGACTGGGGTTCAATCCCTGGGTCAGGAAGATCCCCTGAAGAAGGAAATGGTAACCCACTCCAATATTCTTGCCTGGAAAATTCTATGAACAGAGGAGCCTGGCAGGTTACAATCCAAGGGGTCGCAAGAATCAGACACGACTTAGCAACTAAACCACCATCATGCGGGCATCTGGGCCCTGGGCTTCCTCAGCTCAAGTCAGCGGCCCCCAGAGCATCACAAACCTGCCGCCGGCCTCAAAGCTCCACTCACTTGGCCCGGGCCCCACATCACGGTAGGACATGCGGAGCTTCAAAGGAGTGCCCCTCGGAGCCGCCTCCTCCTCCAAACATGCCTTGCCAAAGCCCAGCTGAGGCAAACTCGAAGCTAAATATTTGGATTGAATGGGAAGGAGAGTCCAGTCCCTCTGAGGGGTACTTTACACAGGCCATCAGGAGAGGACCCGCTCAGAGCACAAGCATGCTGGGGCCTGCAGCAGTGGAAAGCCACGAGACTGCGGTGCGGTCAGCCGGCAGAAGGAGCCGCCTTGCTGGTCCCCGAGCTCCCCAGCCTGCCTCCCTCATCCCATTTCAACCTCTGGACTGTCCTGTGAGGCTGCAGGGTGGGAAGGCTCTCCGGCTGTGTGTGCAGAATTTGAGCCCCCCACCCCAAAAGGGGAAGCAGCCTTCTCCTGTGTGTATACCAAAAACAGGTTGAGACTCAGGGCAGTTTCATCCCCTTCCTTAACGATCGAGGGTTTCTGCCTAAGGATGACTGTGCCCAATGGAATCATATGATTCCATGAGGGCTAGAAAGATCATGGATTTGGGAGACAAGAGAGTTCACCCTTTGTCAGTTCTGTGAATTCAGACCCATCACAGTCGAACTTATGGAGCATCCGAATCATCTGGAAAGTGCAGGCAGTAATGAATGGCCTCCCCTCAACACCCACCACTGGACTATTACTGAAGGTGGGCTATGTCAGTGTGTTTTTAAAAGCCCTTCCCAACCTCACCAGGCAAAGAGGACAGGAGTGATTGTACTGAAGAATTGATCTTCACAGCCTGAAAGAAACTGAAGACCTCAGACATCCTCTTGTCTCTGTCTTGCATTTTGTAAGAAAAAGAAGAAACGTTGCTTAAGTTGACATGGTGAAAGAGTAGCAAAGCCAGGCTGAGCTCTCCCAGGCCTGGGCTGTTCCATGACCCTCCTCTTTCTCTGAATGTTCTCAAACACTGAGCACAACATTTGTTCTCCGTGAAGAAGATGGGTTAGATGATATGCCTCTAAGTTTACAGATTAGGAAATGTGACACAGGGTTACCAGAATGACCTCAAACGGCATGGTGAGTAAGTGGTGGCTGAGGCTCTCACTATTTCTTTGCCCAGAGCCATTTCTTTTCAAAATTTAAAGGAAAACAAACCTAGAACTACTCAACCCAAATATTTGCCATCCAAATGTTCCAAGGTCCGTGTTCGTACAGATCCCTATCCAGTGCAGTTTCCCTTTATAAATCTCTGCCTGGTAGGCAGCCTGCCCCTGTCCAGTGAGCTCCTATGTAGCTCTCATCAGACAAATAATTTCGTTGTTAAACATCCCCAGCTTTAATATTTACCAACTGCCTACTGCCTACAGGACACTAGATGTATTGATTGTTGGGAAGTTCTCCCCTGGGTTGGAATATGATCTGACTCCCTGTGGCTGGTGGCCATCTTGCAGTCAGACTTGAATCCAACTGCCCAGTGTGATTTCTTTGCTAAGGAATTTGGCAGAGTTAGCCATTCCCTTCTTCTTCTTGATACTCTGTCTTCCCTGTCTCCTGGCAATCAGGCTCCAGGTTCTTCTCCTATACTCTGGCTCATTCTTTTCAGTCGCTTTCACTGGCTACTCTTCTTCTTTCCTACCGCTTATATATTACCGTTCAGGACAGTGTTGATTCACAGCCTCAGAGACTCAATTCCCAAACAATAAATCAGCCCAGACCTCTCTACTGAGCTTCACATTAAACAGCACAAAGACATCTCCATTTGGATGTCCCACAAGCATCTCAGATTTGGCATCTGTAAAGCTGCTTCTCTAATCCCTTGGAAGCCTCCTCTCTATTTCATATGCCTTAATATTCCGCATCCAACCCCAAAACTTGGACATCATTTTATTCCCCCCTTTCCTTTATGCATAGTCTAATTCCTCAGTTCTTCCCCCAGCCCCACTCCTATTGGTTTAGTTCTGACTGCATTTTAGTTTCCCTAGAAGGGAACGACAGAAGATGAGATGGTTGTATGGCACCCCCAACTCAATGAAAATGAGTTTGAGCAAACTCTGAGAGATGGTAAAAGACAGGGAATCCTGGAGTGCTGCAGTCCACGGGGTCACAAAGAGTCGGACACAACTGAGTGACTGAACAACAAGAGGATGTAACAGACTTCCTGCTTGCACCCTGGCTTTCTCGTAATGAAGACAATAAAACAGGAGTGATCTTTCTAAAACGTGGGAAGTTTGGTCACTCTTTCCCTGTTAAAAGTAGTCAGTGACTTGCATCTTCAAAGAATAATGTCCAGGGTCTTCCCTGGCGGTCCAGTGGTTAAGGCTTAATGCTTCCACTGCAGGGGGCATGGGTTTGATGCCTGGTTGGGCAACTAGAATTCCACATGCTGTGTGATGCGGCCAAAAGAAAAAGTGTCCAAATTTTATATCATGAGCTAAGGAGCCCTGTGATCTGGCCTCTGTCTGCGTTTTAGATTCATTTTTTATTTTCTCTCCCCATGTCATCTGAGGTCTTCTTACACTTGAGTCTGATCATTTCTTAAACATTCTCTGCTTTCTCTAGCTGCTGGCACTTATCAAAGTCTATTTTCATATGCTGGGATGCTCTTCTTTCATAGGGTACATTTGATGGTCTCTTGCTTCCTGAGGGGCTTGCCAGGTGGCTCAGGGGTAGAGAACTTGCTTGCCAATGCAGAAGACCCAGGTTTGATCCCTGGGTTGGGAAGATCCCCTGGAGAAGGAAATGGCAACCCCCTCCAGTATTCATGCCTGGAGAATCCCACGGAGAGGCTTTCTGAAGAGGAATCTCCTTTGTGAAGCCATCTCCACTTTCTCCAGGTGGAGCTGATCTCCTTCGATGTTATATCATGATGCCATCCTATATAATATAACCAGTCACTGGGCCTCTCATCTATGTCATGGTGACATTCCTGATGTCATATACTGATGTTTATTCATCTCTCATAATCTGGTGCTTAGCACAGGCCTAGAACAATGCAGGTGCTCAAAAATTATTTGCCAAATGAATTAGGTAGCAAAATGAGTAAATGAATGATTGTTTATCTCATGCCTCCATACTATTTCAGCCTTTCTAAGCAGACCCCAAAATGCTTAGATATGACATTGTTCATAGCTGCCCCACCAGTAGAAAGAGCCCTTTATCATTTATATTTAATTAGAATGATCCTTCCATGTACAGAAAATAGTTCCAACAGTCCACTCGAACATGAGAGACATTGAGAAAATTAAAGATCACAACATTTTAAAATAGATCTGCATCTCCTCTTCACAGACCCCCAACTTCCCAACACACCGTGTCCAAAAGGGACTGTTGCTCTTGCTGTGTCCATCCCTACTGCAAACACAAAATTTGGTAGCAGCATCCTTCCCATTGTCTTCTCTTCCACCTGCTGATGGGTGCTTCTCCCCATGTTGCCTAATTCATCCTAATAGATACTGCCTGTTTGCTTGAGCTGGGTTTGTCCTTCTTTGTTATTGAGGGCTTCAGATTTGTTCCCAGCCTAGATGATGATCGCCTCGAATTTAGGAGAATATGTCTTTCTGCACTATTCTGCCCTCTGACCTATAGCAATTTTCAGAAGGTAAACTAAGGTGAAAACAAACAAACAAACAAACTTGAATTAGACTGAGTTAGGGCTGATTTTCTACTTGGACTCTTTGGATGTTGTTTCTGCTACTCCTGTTGACTTATCCTAACGTAAGACATTCACCACCATATTTTTTCTTCCTTTGCCCTCCCGTGTGATCAACCTGCTCAGTTAAGGATTTTTGCCATAGGGACAATTTGTCAGACTAGAATCAGAGAATAGAGGAGCTAATTTTTAATAGTTAAATTTAACCATCTTGATGTTGTGAGTAAAATAGATGTAGAAAGCAACTGTGTTTACAGCCTTTGGGGTCTCCTGTCCTTTACACCTGAGCTCAGACAACCTGGAGACCCACCAGCTGGGAGAGAAAAGGAAAGTGAGGGGAAGTCACCAGTTGAGAGATTAGTGTATGGCTGAGTCCAGTCCACTCCCTGCAGGCTGGCTCTTAAGGGAAGATGAGAAGGAGACCAGAACTCCCCTCGTCAGTCTGAGTCTCAGAGCCATCTTCACCTTCTTCCCAGAGACGTGGGCATGCCTTGCTGCCAAGAGGCTGATTAGCTGCAGGCTTCCTCTCAGTGGGCCTCTGGCGGGAAAGGTTTGTGCTGTGATTACCATTTGTACTAGTAATACTTTCATGCATTGGAAAAATCCTGAGGATATTCATTTTTCAGATAATCCATTAAAAAAAGTGAAGGAGAGCTATTTTTGAGAAATAGAAAAATGAGGGAGAGAGAGATAACTAAGAAAGACAGATGTAGAGACAGAAAAAGAGAAATGGGGGCAAGAAAATGGGGAGAGAATGTCTCCTGAATTCAGCTTCCCCAGAAATACATCCTGAGCAGGATCTCTGGGTAAGTGGTTTAATAAGGAATTGCTCTCATGGGGCCTGGCAAAGGAGAAAGTGTTAGTCGCTCAGTTTTATGACTCTTTGCAGCCCTATGGACTGTACCGTGCCAGACTTCTCTGTCCATGGAATTCTCCAGGTAAGAAAACTGAAGTGGGTCGCCATTCCCTTCTACAGAGGATCTGCATGACCCAGGGACTGAACCTAATCCTCCCACATTATAGACAGATTCTTTACTGTCTGAGCCACCATGGAAGCCCTGGTAAAGGAGAAGGGGGCTATTTTTACATTTACAAGAATGATGTAAAGGAAATCTGAAGAGGTCTGCATGGAGGGTTGCCAGATTTAGCAGTTAAAATACAAGATACCCAGCTTAGTCTGATTGTCAGATAAAGAGTAATTTTTAATGTCGGTATGTTCCATGCAATATTCATTGTTTATCTAAGCTTTGACTTTAACCAAGTGTCCTGTATTTTATCTGACAACCCTCTATGGGTAGTGCTCTGACACTGTCCACTAAGACAGAGGTACCGAATCTCTGGGATCTAATGTCTGATGGTCTGAGGTGGAGCTGATTTAATAATAATAGAAATAAAGTGCACAATAAATGTCATGCGCTTGAATCACCCCAAACCATCCCCCCCTCCCTGGTTCGTGGAAAAATTGTCCTCCACGAAACAGGTTCCTCACGCCAAAAGGTTGAGGAGCGCTGCACTAAGAGACCAGAGGAGATCACGTGGGAAGGAAAGGCCCAGTCGCTCTGGTGCCCTGGGCACTGAGTTCTCGAAATGCAATTCAGAGGTCAAAGCATTGAGATCAAAGTACATAGTAGAAAGACCGCATTTCAATTCCATCTTCCTTCTCTCAAATTTTAAAATCCAGCTGCAGCTGGAGGTGATTCTTGAACACATTTGATCTTGAAATAATACACACAACACACAGCATGACAATCTCTATTCCCTCTGATTTCAAAAGTAATGAGTGCACATTTTAGAAAATTTAGAAAATATATAGGATATTTAGAATAAATAAAAGATAACCCATTATTAGTAGAATGGCACATTTCTTTCTGTTCTTTTTCTAAATATATGTGTTTATGAGGTTTCGGTTTTCTTTTCACATTTTTTTTCAAAATTAAGACAATAAATATGGCTTTAAATCCCGATTTTTTTTCAAAATGAGTATTATTGAGAGAATTTACTATCATTACTCTTTGCAAACATTAATTTTAATGAATGCATATTAAGTTACATTGGGCTTCCATGAATGCATATTAAGTTACATAGCTCAGCTGGTAAAGAATCTGCTGGCAATGCAGGAGACCCCAGTTCTATTCCTCAGTCAGGAAGACCCCTGAAGAAGGGATATTCTTAAGTTAACTTTTACTGGTTAGTTTATAATTTGTGAATTCCCCTATCCTGGACACTTAAATTATTTCTAATTTTGGGTATTAAGTGACACTGTGAATAGCTACAATAAATATTTCTCAGCATGTCTTACTATTTCCTTGTATTATTTCTAATGCTCTTTCACTTCATTTTAGACATGCCTGTTACTAGAACCTGGAGAGGTGGAGAGTTGTTTAATTATCTTTTGCTGCAGTTTTTCTACTAGGATAGGGTTGCTTCTGCTCACTGTGAAGATGATATTCAATGCAATGGATAGGATCAATTGACACCTGCCTTCCTCTGGAGACTATTAGGAGAACATAAGGGATACAAACTATGTTCTGGATGGCTCAGGAGGTGGAAAGAAGACTAAAATAAGAATTGAGGGATAGACGGATTTAGTTCTATATGAGAAGTGTCCTGAGTTCTAGGAGACAATAGAAATATCTCCCTCCAATAACAATGAACACTGGCTTGCCAAAGGCATTTATTGGAGGAAGGGGAGCACCTATCCTGGGAGAAATGACCAAGCACAGTGGCTAAGAGTGGGGACTCTGGAGCCAGAGGGTTAGGGTTTTAATGCCAGCTTTGCCATGTTCTGGTTGTTTGCTCTGCAGCAAGTGGTACAACCTCTCTGTGCTGCAGCATTTTCATCTGAAAATGAAATAAGTCCTAATAGTAGTTGTGAGAATTAGATTAATGACTCATGTATAACACTGAACCATACTAAACATCTACTACATGTTCCAAAATATTAGCACTTGTTTTCCATGCTGTTACTTACTGTAGACAGGATTGATTATGCAATATGATTGACTGATAATTCTCGGCGCTTGGGAGTCTATACTTGGTCTCCAAAGGTCAGTGTTCCACTACAGTGACATCGGTCTCATAGATCCTACTAGCATTCTGCAGGGCACACTCTGGTTCTGTTTGTTTTCATATCTGTGTGTCATTGTGTCATTGTTTACCTTTTTATGAGCAAAACCAACTCTAGGACTCTGTTCTCTTGCCGCCGTGATGGAGGCCAACTGTAGCTTTGTAGCTTATCCATTTTGGAATCAAATAGCTGCCTTGTAAAAGTAGTGTTGCAATCTTTAAATGCCCGTAAAGAGGGATTTGAACATTTATCTCACATCATGTGATTTGGTAAAAGTAAACAGAAAGTCTCTCAGCTGAAGAGTGGAAGTGATGACTGAGTGAAATGATATAAAACAGGAGAGTTAGGTTGAGAACGTGTGTTAAATAGATGAAGGAGCAAAGTGGGCTTGGTACAAGAAAAGTCAGATTTTTGTATGGCAAGCAAGACAAGGATAGGGGCAAGTAGGTGTCACCAGCAGAGAGTGAGCACCTTCTTCTCTATTTATGTCTCATTTCTTGCCCCCCATCCAATGAATATTCATGAGGATATACTAACACAGAATATATTGTTTACCTGGAAAATCAAATCACTTTTGTTTCTAGGACTGAAGTCCATGAAATACTGTAGACTTCAGCAAATATGATCACTCACTAACTCACTGAGGCTGGTTTAGGGAAAGCCAAACACTATGACCAGTTGTTTCCTTATACTGCCCAAGACTGAAGGTAAATAAAGACCCACTTCATGCATATAGTATAAATGGATGTTAGGAAACCATTTTAAAGGACAGCCAATTGTTAGAAGTAAAAATGAAACTGTTACAATTGCAAGGTCAGAAAATGCATTAAACAGTAAATTACAGTGTAGAGAGAAAGGGGTGAGAATTGGAGAGACCGAGAGGGGTGAGGGTGGTAAAGGTGGGGAGAAGATACATCCCTGTGACGGGAACTCTGCTCATACATCTTCTCTGCACACGGTGTACCTCAATAATGCTTAGAATCAAGAAAAAGAAGGGTCAAATTTTCTTCCAGTGACTCACTATCCACCAGAGCTTCTGGAATTCAGACCTCTTTTGTCCAAAATCCTAGAAATATCCAGCCCTATAATAAGGCAAGTTCACAAGGAAACTTGTAGCCTTTCACCGTGGTAGTGTTTAAAATACTGAAGTATCTGAGGATTTACAGCTTATTTTTCTTTTTTTCAGAATGTCTCTCGTGGATAGATTTGGCCTGACGGCAGAGAGGAGACTCCATCCCTGGCCACTGAGACCATCGGCTCCCATGAACTAACACCGACTCATGACAAAGACTCTTAATGTTTCTTTTACTCTGTATTTTGGTCACAAACATTTGTTATTTGAAAGGGCTTGTAAATTTTTTTTTTTTTTTTTTTAATGTCAACTTTGGAACACCATGTGAATCGTAAGCTTAAAATCCAAGCTGCTTTTAGAGAATGGCTCCTGGGGGGATACCTAAGGGTTAGACTGTGGAATCTGACGTCTTCAGTTAAGGACAGTCCCCAATTTCAAGGGAGGCAGGGAAGGCCCAGAAGGCATGGATACTCACGGAGGGACTAAGAGGTGACTGGCATGAGACTGTGCGGGGAGGTCATGGTTGAGGGGCCCAGGTCAGTGGGGTGGTTGAAGAGCTGTTTGCTGGCATTGGTATAAATATAAGGAAGATGTAAGTGGTTTTCTTGGTGATATATGAGCATTCCCAGAGAAGAGGAGGAAAAAGTGGCAGTAATAGCCATGTGTTTGTTATCGGTGGGAGCAGTGATGGCAGTTTTAAACTCAGATCCTCAGCCTGCAGAGCCAGGCTTGTCTAAAGCACGTTGATAACTGTAATCACTCTCTTCTTCTTGATAAGGCTGATTTTACACCTCTGATAGGTTTACACTTCTCTTAGCCACCCTCTAGCCCTCCAAAATAACAAGGGGACATTTTATAGATAACTTTCTTCTTTAGAAGTGGCTGGAAACTTCACCCACCACCTGGAAGATGCTGGCAACAATGTTAAGGCAGACAGAGAAGGTTCTAGAGGGTGAGAATATTAGGCTTAGACTGTGCCACTAGTATAAACTCTTTTCAAATTAATTCAACCAGCACTCATTGTATACCTACCAGGATCCCCAGACCTTGCCAACCTTAAGATGATTCTGATGTCAACAAGAATGGTCTTTCCTTCCATGCCTCTATGCTCCAAAAGTTCCTAGAACACCTGTCCTTCTAGCATCCTCACTTCTGAGAGGTATCAGAGTGTGGTAGGAAGACCATGGGCTTCAAAGTCAAATCTAGACTCTGCTACTACTTAGCAGTATAACTGAGAAAGCTACCTCATCACTCTGCACTTCAGTGTTTGCAAAATGTGGATGGGATCTATTTTAGATCACAGCTGTGAAGGTTAACTATTGTGCAGATAAAGCACCTGGCCACCTGCCAGATTCAGAGTTCAGGTGCTCAGTCAATGATGCCTGTTTGTCAGTTTCCCTGTGGGCCCCTGGCCCCGTGTCTGCTGTTGCAATGCTGCCCTCTCACTGTCTGTCCAACTGTCCTTGTTATCAGGGCTGCCGTTTTTCCTGTTGCTTTTGCCATCACCCACAGATCTCCCAGTTATGTGAATAGATTCCCCAGTGGCTATAGTTGACCACAAGACAGAGGGCTTCTAGGTATAACTATGGCTGATTCCCATTGGTGCATGGTAGAAACCAACAAAACACTGAAAAGCAATTTTCCTCCAATTAAAAAATAATTTAAAAACCTAATCTGGACTTTGGGGTGTTGTCATCCTATAGGAGAAAAACTTGAAATGATTTGCCAGGAAACTATTTGAAGGGTAATCAAATGAAATTGCTTTGTTTCATCTCAAGCATGTTTCTTCTCTAAATGTCCCAAAATAGGACCTCAGAACCTTGACGTTCTTCCTGTTCAAAGCCAGTTTGCTATTTACCCAAGATTTTTTACACTTTTTATATTTATTTTATTATTCCCCATAAGCCTGGTACAATGCCAGAAAGATAGTAAGCACTCCAATACTTGATAGAACATGTAACAAATGGTACACACTGGACATACTTCAGATAAAATATAAGCTGAGCTAAGAATTAGTCTCTCCTTATTTTCATTGAGGGCACCCTGTTCAGATGCCCTTATAAGCCCTTAGCACACTTTATTTGCCTTGTCTATTGCAATTAGGCTTTTAATAGTTGTTCCTGGAACAAAATGATATATTGCAACTTAGAATATGGAAAAGGTAAGATAAAATATGATAAAATATCAAAACAGTAAAGATGGTTTTGGCAAAATTTTGATAATTCACCTACATAAGGATTTTTAAAATCATTTGTCTGGAAATGCAATTCAATATT
The DNA here is from genome assembly GCA_917880005.1 of Nanger dama. Classification (NCBI taxonomy): domain Eukaryota; kingdom Metazoa; phylum Chordata; class Mammalia; order Artiodactyla; family Bovidae; genus Nanger; species Nanger dama. The sequence goes on from CAKJTW010000018.1 coordinate 27,268,615, forward strand.
ATATTCAGTTTATTTTAGAATAGTTGTCTTTATCTGAAAGTCAATACTCAAATGTCACCAAATTACTGAGTCATTATTTTATTAATCTAGTTTGCATATATTGAGAGGTAACACATTGGTCAAGTCATAGAGTGTACTCTGAGGCTTATGTGGAATTGTAATTGCTTTCAACTATTATTGAAATCTATTTTCAAAGACCCCAAAGCAGATTTTATCACTCTTATATTTCAAGTGATCTTAATTTCTAACTTTGAATCCTCAGACTCCTTCCATTTCTTCCAGAGGTGTAAATCTTAGTAAAGACTCTAATGGCATCACCGTGTCCCAGTGTCCTTCAGGCTTAAATAGAATATTCCTTCTTCCCTGACACTGTGACCCTCAGTGCTTGTGGAAAGTTCAAGACACAGAAACACAAGTCATCCTCAGGCTCACTATTTGGTGGGGGCATCAAATACTCACCAAACTGTATTATAATCTTTTTGTGACATGTATCAGAGAACAGGTTAGTACAGGTTCTCAAAAGGTACTGGGATGAAAAAGATCAATCCATAGTTCAGGAAAGACCTCACAGAACGGAAGATATTTTAGAAGCCTTAGTGGGAGATATTGATAGGCCTAAGACATGTGAATATATTTTCAGGCTTAAGGGTCAGTATGATGTAAAATTGCATAGTACATTCTAGAAAGTGGCAAATAGTGTTATAATGAAAGAATACAGGATGTTTGCAGAGGAGTTACTAGGATGAGCCTACAAAGCATGGTTGAAAACACACTGAAGACCCTTGAAGTCTTTGAATATATAATAATGAGATAGTCTTTTTCTTACAAGCAGTAGGAACTTAATAGGTTTTAAGCAAGACAATGGCCATAAGAAATGTATAATTTAGAATGGCATTATGTAGAGGATGACACTTGTCAAGGATAAAATGGGACATGTAGAAGATAGCTCCATAGGTAATGTAGTTTTGAGCTTGCTCCTAGAGGAAGATACTAAGTTTAATAAGAAAAGATAGGGATTGCGAAGGGAAGTTTTGCTGTTGTTGGAATACTAATTACAGCAGCTCCTGTATTACAGAAACTACTGCTATCTCCAAGCATGTCCTGTGCAAGCCTAGGGCTGGGAGTGACCACTCTGTACCCCGAGTTCCCAGGTTTCATGCCTGGCTAATAGTCCATAGGTTGGGACGCAGTACACAATTCTCACAAGAAATCACCAAAGGAAAATCTCTTACAGAGTTGCAGGAGAAATTGTCTTCAAAGTCATCTTAAGAACCACGTAAGAGAGCACTTAGCCTTCCTGCTGGCTTGTAAGGACAACAAGGGGCCTTGTATTTATATCTTGTCTGTAGTGATAGAAGCAGACCTATGCATGTGATAAAATTGCTGAGAACCTAACACACACACACACACATACACACACACACACACACACACACACTCATAAAACTGAGAAATCTAAATAAAACCAGAGGATTATACCAATGCCTATAAGACCTAGCTGTGATATTGTACTACAGTTTTGTAAGACATTGCCATTTGGGGAAACTGAATGAGTGCATGGGGTATCAGTATTATTTCCTAAAACTGAATGTGAATCTATAGTCATTTCAAAATAAGTTTCATTTTTAAAAAGTGGGCCAGTGGGCCATGACTGAAAAATGAAAGTTCTTTCTATACTGCTTTCCTCTACAGTAGAGACTGGAGATTTAAAGGCATCTTACCTTGAGACTGGGGCTCCAAATGTGATATAGATTTTAGATGCGTTTCTGGGGTGTGAAGAAGGTGGATGAAATGAACATGGGCATGAAGGCATCTAGTTAGACCATTCCACTCACCTACCCCTGGTTTGAGCAGACATCCTGGTGTCTAATCACTATTCAGTTCAGTTCAGTAGCTCAGTCTTGTCTGACTCTTTGCCACACCATTAACTGCAGCACACCAGGCCTCCTTGTCCATCACCAACTCCCAGAGTTTACTTAAACCCATGTCTATTGAGTCAGTGGTGTCATCATCCCATCCTCTGTCATCCCCTTCTCCTCCACCTTCAATCTTTCCCAGCATCAGAGTCTTTTCAAATAGGTCAGTTCTTTGCATCAGGTGGTTGAAGTATTGGAATTTCAGCTTCAGGATCAGTCCTTCCAATGAATATTCAGGATTGATTTCCTTTAAGATGGACTTACTGGATCTCCTTGCAGTCCAAGGGACTCTCAAGAGTTTTCAACACCACAGGTCAAAAGCATCAGTTTTTCAGCACTCAGCTTTCTTTATAGTCCAACTCTCACATCCATACATGACCACTGGAAAAACCATATCTTTGACTAGACAGACCTTTGTTGGGAAAGTAATGTCTCTGCTTTTAATATGCTATCTAGCTTGGTCATAACTTTCCTTCCAAGAAGTAAGCATCTTTTAATTTCACGGCTGCAGTCAACATCTGCAGTGATTTTGGAGTCCCAGAAAATAACATCTGTCACTGTTTCCACCGTTTCCCCATCTATTTGCCATGAAGTGATGGGACCAGATGCCATGATCTTTGTTTTCTCAATGCTGAGTTTTAAGCCAACTTTTTCACTCTCCTCTTTCACTTCCATCAAGAGACTCTTTAGTTCTTCTTCACTTTCTGCCATAAGGGTGGTGTCATCTGCATATTTGACATTTTTGACATCTCTCTCAGCAATCTTGATTCCAGCTTGTGCATCATCCTGCCCAGAATTTCTCATGATATACTCTGCATATAAGCTAAATAAGCAGCAAGAATATATGCAACCTTGGAGTACTCCTTTCCTTATTTGGAACCAGTCTGTTCCATGTCCAGTTCTAACTGTTGCTTCCTGACCTGTACATCGATTTCTACAGAGGCAGGTCAGGTGGTCTGGTATTCCCATCTCTTTCATAATTTTCCACAGTTTGTTGTGATCCACACAATCAAAGGCTTTGGCATAGTCTATAAAGCAGAAATATATTTTTTCTGGAACTTTCTTGCTTTTTCCATGATCCAGTGGATGTTGGCAATCTGATCTCTGGTTCCTCTGCCTTTCTAAATCCAGCTTGAACATATGGAAGTTCATGGTTCACATACTGTTGAAGCCTGGCTTGAAAGATTTTGAGCATTACTTTACTAGCGTGTGAGATGAGTGTAACTGTGTGGTAGTTTGAGCATTCTTTGGCATTGCCTTTCTTTGGGATTGGAATGAAAACTGACCTTTTCCAGTCCTGTGGCCACTGTTGAGTTTTCCAAATTTGCTGGCGTATTGAGTGCAGCACTTTCACAGCATCATCTTTTAGGATTTGAAATAGCTCCACTGGAATTCTATCACCTCCACTAGCTTTGTTCATAATGATGCTTTCTAAGGCCTACTTGACTTTGCATTCCAATATATCTGGTTCTGGGTGAGTGACCATACGATCATGATTATCTGGGTCATGAAGATCATTTTTGTATAGTTCTTCTGTATATTCTTGCCACCTCTTCTTAATATCTTCTGCTTCTGTTAGGTCCCTATCATTTGTTCCTTCATTGTGCCCATCTTTGCATGAAATATTCCCTTGGTATCTCTAATGTTCTTGAAGAGACCTCTAGTCTTTCCCATTCTGTTGTTTTCCTCTATTTCTTTGCATTGATCACAGAGGAAGGCTTTCTTATCTATCCTTGCTCTTCTTTGGAACTCTGCATTCAAATGGGTATATCTTTCTTTTTCTCCTTTTCTTTTTGCTTCTCTTCTTTTCACAGCTATTTGTAAGGCCTCCTCAGACAGCCATTTTGCTTTTTGCATATCTTTTCTTGGGGATAATCTTGATCCCTGTCTCCTGTACAGTGTCAGGGACCTCCATCCATAGTTCATAAGACACTCTGTCTATTAGATCTAGTCCCTTGAATCTATTTCTCACTTCCACTGTATAATCATAAGGGATTTGATTTAGATCATACCTGAATGGTATAGTGGTTTCCCCGCTTTCTTCAATTTAAGTCTGAATTTGGCAATAAGAAGTTCATGATCTAAGCCACAGTCAGCTCCCAGTCTTGTTTTTACTGACTGTATAGAGCTTCTCCATCTTTGGTTGCAAAGAATATAATGAATCTGATTTCGGTGTTGACCGTCTGGTGATGTGCATGTGTAAAGTTTTCTCTATGTTGTTGGAAGAGGGTGTTTGCTGTGACTAGTGTGTTCTCTTGGCAAAACTCTATTAGACTTTGCCGTGCTTCATTCTGTATTCCAAGGCTTAATTTGCCTGTTACTCCAGGTGTTTCTTGACTTCCTACTTTTGCATCCCAGCCCCCTATAATGAAAAAGACATTGTTTTTGGATGTTAGCTCTGGAAGGTCTTGTAGGTCTTCATAGAACCATTCAGCTTCAGCTTCTTCAGCATTACTGGTCAGGGCATAGACTTGGATTACCATGATATTGAATGGTTTACCTTGGAAATGAACAGAAATCATTCTGTCATTTTTGAGATTGCATCCAAGTACTGCATTTTGGACTCTTTTGTTGACTATGATGGCTACTCCATTCCTTCTAAGGGATTGCTGCCCACAATAGTAGATATAATGGTCATCTGAGTTAAATTTACCCATTCCAGTCCATTTTAGCTCACTGATTCCTAAAATGTCGACGTTCACTCTTGCCATCTCCTGTTTGACCACTTCCAATTTGCCTTGACTCATGGACCTAACATTCCAGGTTCCTATGCAATATTGATCCAATTACTATTAGCTTTGTGGTATCAAGAAGCAATGCATGGGCATCAATCATTTTCATCAGTGTTCATGTAACAGACATTGTGTGGCTCCATACATAGCAGTTCTGAAGATAGTTTCTGGGTTGTTGGGTTATGAATAAGATTGGTTGTTCCTAAGACCAATTCTTCCTTTTCCCAATTGTGAGAGAGGTGCCAGCTCCTCTGATGGGCCAGTTCAAAGGTATTGCTCTGGGAGACCTACCTAAAGCTTCCCAAGGTTTCCTTGAGTAAGAAACCTTGTACTTCTTTTCAGGACATCTGTTATGCCTAGAAGAGCTAAAGTGAGATTTCTGCTTGCTTGTTTTGTTTTTATCTTCAGCTGAACTCCAATGCTGATGCCCTGTGACTTTACAAACCCATCATTCTTCCACAGTATTCCCACTCGCCAAAACAAGATATCTTCAGCCCACTAGTCTAAAAACATCTACAGCCAGTTAGCTAAAATTACAGAATGGCCCAAGGAAGACCAAGGTAGGTTCTCTGGGGTGTTATCTAAAAGTGAGAAGAAAAAGCAGGAGGAAACAATAGGTTCATGGTTATGCAACATTTTTGAATGGGAGTATCACTTATGGCAGCACAAGTGAAATGTTCCAGAGAAAGCTTGCATGAGTACATGCTCAGTCTCTTCAGTTGTGTCTGACTCTTTGCGACTCTGTGGAGTGCAGCCTGCCTGGCTCCTCTGTCCATGGGATTCTCCACGCTAGAATACTCATGTAACTTGCTATGCCTTTCTCCAGGGCATCTTCCTGACCCAGGAATCAAACCCTCATCTCCTGTAGCTCCTGCATTTCAGGCAAATACTTCACTGCTGAGCCAACAGGGAAGCCCCAGCTTAAAGAGTCCTAGATGCTATTTTAATTAAATTGCAATTATGTCCAGTGAATAAACCTTCAGATCTATTGTAGCATGATGATTACAGACAGCAACAGGCAATTTGCAAAAGTAGCAGATTTTAAGTGTAGTAGCCACACACACAAAGATAACAGTGAGAGGAGACAGATATGTTAATTAGCTTGTCTTAATCATTTCGCTATGTATCTCAAACCATAGTATTTTATTTCTTCAATATACACAATTATTATTAAAATATAATTTTTGTAATTGCAAATGAATTCAAACTCTTCAGAGCTTATATTTGTTCCTTCTTGGAGAAAATCTTTGTGTGATTGTGCTGTGCATCCCCACAGGAAATTAAAAGCAGCTGAGAGGGGAGTTAAGCTCCTATCCCTTCCCCGTGTGGTATTCTTTCTCTTCATCTCTTAAAATTTTAAGAGTTTCTCCTCCACAGTAAGTAGAATGAAATAGAGGTGTGCTTGCAGGCCAGGTAAATGGGCCAGCTAGAACCAAAGAGCTTGGGCGCTACAGTTGTGGTGTTAGTGGGACTCTGTGGCTTTCATGTTTAGAGCAAAGAGGCTGCCAGTGGCTGGACCCTGGAGGAAGGCCGCCTCCTCTATGGCCTGAGCTTCCCTGTGTGTTTCTTCCCTTTCCCATTCTCCCCACCCACCTTTCATCATCCTCAGAAGCCCATGTGTGTGAAAAGCAACAGAGGAATGTGGGTGGGTTGACTTGTATAATTAAATCCATGTTGCATCGTGTTCTTTAGAATTAATAAGGAATTCATCCCATTGAAACTCACCATGACATCTTCCCTCTGACTCAGATTTCTTTTGCTTTTCTCTCCTTTCCTCAGCTAAAAGCATTAGACATGGGGCTATGGTTCAAATTAGTATCTTACATTTCTCTCCTCTTTTTTTTTTTAATTGAACTTTTCAGTGAAGAGTTTAGTTTGTTTAGATTATTTTTTTTTTCTTCTACATGTTCACCAGTGTCTTTTTTTTTCTTCCTTCCCTTGGGAAATGTGCACAACAAAGGAGCTAATATGAGAGCTCTTTATCTCGCTTTTGACTGCAAAGTTGGAGAAAGCACTGCTGGCCACAGCTTGCTAATCCAGGCACTGTCCTTCGAGGCTATTTATTCTTTGGACCTTCGTATCCTGACACCATGAAAACCATGCTCTCATAGACGTCCACTGAGGCCAGAGAGAGCTGTGTCTGTGAGGCCACAAGACAGAGAAGAACAGGGAATAAACTGTATTTCTAAATTCCTGGGTCATGTTACGAAACACCTTTTTATTGGGGGTAATAATCTGACTTCATTCCCTTATAAAAGTGGATTTATGTGATGGATACGTGATATATATTTTTCTGCCACTGTTCTTGTGGAATAGAGGTTGTATCAGCTAGGGTTAAATTCAACTGTGAGTTAACATAAACCCGAAATAACAGCAGCTTAAACCTGATAAAAAGTTTTTCCTTCTTCATGTAGAAGACCGGCTGTAGCCGTCCAGGGTAGGGATGCTGGCTTGGTTCCATGAAGTCTCGCTCACAAATCTCGGCCACTGTATGGCTTAGGATGTGGCCCTCAGCTTTATGGTCCAGGTAGGTAGTCACATGGTCATCTTAAGAATATTTAGGCTTTCTGGGTGGTTCAGATGGTAAAGAATCTGCCTGAAATGTGGGAGAACTGGGTTTGATCCCTGGAAAGATCCCCTGGAGAAGGGAATAGCAACCTACTCCAGTATTATTGGCTGGGAAATTCCATGGAAAGAGGAGTCAGGCAGGCTAGAGTCCATGGAGTGGCAAACAGTTTAACACAACTGAGCAACAAATACATTCACTTTCTGCAGAACATCCCCATGAACCATCTGAAAGAGCTCATCCTCTGGCTTGGCTTTATAGGTTCCTGATAACCACAGGGGGCAGGAGATTTGGGGCTTTGGAGTGAGACCAACACAGGCTTGAGTCTAGCTATGCTGGCCTAATGGACTTGCAGATTTGAACAAACCCCTTAACCTCTACGAGGTTGTATATAATGTAGATATGCTTTCTCATATGTATAAAGGAAATTATATATCTTAGAGCCATAAGAGGATAGAAGAAAATATGTTAAAGAATTGGCCTTCTGATTAGCATGATAACAGACAGCATTCTACAGAGCTTTTAAATTTCTCGCTGAGAGGTATTTTCTGTTTTAAAAGAAAACTAATTCCATGTTTAGAGACTGGTGATTTTCTCCTCCTGAGAACATCCCCCAGAATGGGCTGCAAGTTCTTTACAAGCCCTTCTCCCAGTTAGAAAAAGAAAAAGCTGATGTGAAGCGGGCAACCCTCTTGGTCATTCTACCTTCCATGAGGCAAGTTTCATTCTCCTCTGTGGCAGATACAGTGAATTAATGGCAAATATCCATTCCCCATTCCCTTCTATTGCGGTATTTTGTAAAACGGCAAGTTGAGAAAGCAAATAGTATAAATATTGTGATTGTGATAGGCAAAGATGTAGGGGTAAGATATATTCCTAAACTACTTGAAAAATAAATTCTAAATTGCAAGTTGAGAAATCCATTGGTGGGTCATGAAATCAATTTAGTGGGTCATGACCAGCACTTTTCAATGAAAGAATAAAATAGAAGAGGCTAGAAAAAAATCAGGGCACATCACAAATAGTTAATACAGTTTTTCATGAAATGGGTTTCATATATGTGGGTGTGTTCATATATGCGTATTCTGTGTTATTAAGTAAAATGTGTTTCTTAGAATGGGTTGTGAATCCTGAAAAGAATAATAAAGTCAGAGGAGTCATTCTACCTGACATTAAAGCTTATTATATAGATACAATCATACCAATCACAGTGTGGTATTTGCAGAAAGATAGATGCATAGATCTGTGCAACAAAATAGAGAACCCAGGATAGACCTCCATAAATATGCCCAACTGATTTTTTATAAAAGTGGGGAAACAATTTAAATGGAGGAGAATTCAACTGGCTTTTTCAATTCAAATGACCTTTTAAAAAAGTGCCCAACAAAGCTTGCCATCACATCTGCATTCCGAGTAGCAAGGAGAAGACAAGAGAAGCTAACCGGTGTGCCTGCTGTCTTTTAAGAAAAATACCTGGGAGCTTTCCTTGGATCTTTGTCTACATCCCACTGGCCAGAACCTAGTCACATAGCCACATCAGGAAATCTGAGAAATGTCTTCATTCTGAACATCATGAACAGTTAACATTTCTACTACTCCATAGAAGTAGAGAAAAATAGATATTGGTTTGCTATCTGTGCTACCCAGAAACATTGTGTAAGTATGGAATTCCATCTCTCCCAGACATCAAAATGAAATTTCTGCAGCACATATTTGATCTCTGAGTCAAAACCTCAGATACCTCCTCAATACATATACAGTCAAGTACAAACTCCTTCATAAGGATATTTAGGTTCTTGAAAATTGGTCCAAACCCAGATTTCTATCCATTCTCTGTCCACCACATTCTCCCCAAAGCTAAGACTCTACCACGTCAGTGATCTTACTCAAACTGTACCCTAGCTCGGGTTGTATTCCCACACCCACCCACCTCCTCTATCTGATGGACAATGCCTCAGCCTTGTAGACCTAGTGAAATTAGCATTTTCTCTCCCTGATGCTCTTACTGACTCCTCAAACCCAACAGAAGTAACTATTAGTATTCTTGCTGGAGAATCCCATGGACAGAGGAGCCTGGCAGGCTACAGGCCATTGGGTTGCAAAGATTCAGACACAACTGAAGCGACTTAGCATGTATGCACGCACATGTCAATCATGGCACTTAACCTCATGTCTTACTGAGACTTACCTGGTTTTTTATTTTTAATTTTGTTTTGTTTTTGCTGGGGACTGAAAGGTCCTCCAATACCAGGCCTATTTTTCAATGAACATAGATATTCTATGTTCACAGGTCTTAGAATCACTCCACAGTCTTCAAATTATTTGTTGAATTGTTGAGAGGTTTCTTGGGGTCAAAAAAGAAGAAAGAAAAAGTATCTATTTACAACAGGTGTGCTTTGAAAGGACAAAGCTGGTATTTCACAGGTTCTGCTGTGAAGAAATAATCTGTGTGTAGAACTGCTTAAAAAGAGTAGGGTGAAAAGGATGATTCTTTGACATCTTGAGATTCCTATTTTACTACAGTGAAAGGTCAGGTTCAAAGTCGGTCACAGGAAAGTCCTCCTGCACTTCATGTTCCCGTTGTGGGCACACCTGTCTGCTTGGGGGAAGGAGATTGTCTTCAGAGTTGGCATGCAAGGACAACTTCAAAAGAATCATTGTTCTGGTCATATATCTGGAAGAAAATCCTCTTTTCTCTAAGGGGAAACAGAAGTTTTATTCTTGGAAGCCATGCTTTCTAAAATTAATTTATTCACTTTAATTGGAGGCTAATTACTTTACAATATTGTAGTGGTTTTTGCCATACATTGAATCAGCCACGGGTGTACATGCATTCCCCATCCTGAACTCCCCTCCTACCTCCCTCCCCATCTCATCCCTCTGGGTCATCCCAGTGCACCAGCCCTGAGCACCCTAAATATGCACTGAATCTGGACTGGCGATCTGTTTCACATATGATAATATACATATTTCAATGCTATTCTCTCAAATCATCCCACCCTCGCATTCGCCCACAGAGTCCTAAAGTCTGTTCTTTACATCTGTGTCTCTTTGCTGACTTTCATATAGGGTCATCATTACTATTTTTCTAAATTCCATATATATGCTTTTTGCATAAAATATTTTATATTTCATTATTATTTGTAAATTTGTGCTTGGCATCCTTCTCAAGAGTAAAATTTATTGTAAGGTTTTTGTCTTTTGGGAGCTGGGGACATTTAAATAAAAACTTTATACCCATTAAATAACACCTCCCATTTCCCCCTTCCCCAGCCCCTGGCAACTACCATTCTACCCTCTTCTACTATGAATCTGACCATTTTAGGTTCTTCATGTAAATGGAATCACGCACTATTGTCCTACTGTGACTGGCTTATATAATTCCATAATGCTCTCCAGGTTCATCCACACAGTCACATATGGCAAGATTTCCTTTTATTTTTAAGGCTGAATCATAACCACTGTGGGGCTACCCTGGTGGCTCAGACAATAAAGAATCAGCCTGCAATGCGGGGGACCTGGGTTCGATGCCTGGATGAGGAGGGCATGGCAACCCACTCCGGTACTCTTGCCTAAAGAAGCTTCATGGACAGAGGAGCCTGGCAGGCTGCAGCCTATGGTGTCACAAAGAGTCGGACACGACTGAGCTACTAAGCACAAACACACAAAAATATTGTATGTATATACTACCTTTTCTTCACTGAGGGACATTTAGATTGTTGCCACATCTTGGCTGTTGTGAATAATACATGCCTTCCTTTTCTGAATGAAATACCAGGTGACATTCTTCATGGGTGATGTTCTCCAAATGCAGTCCCACTGTTAACTGGCTTTCTTGAGCCTCAGTCTCATAAAACTGTAACATTTAGATCCCCTACTATGGTAAAGAGTGTTTTATTAGATCTACATGTACCCCTTTATAGCTCTGTCTTTTAACTGGATCAGCACCGTGACTTATCTGAACCAATAGATTGTGAACAGAAGTGATGAGTCACACACCTCTATCCAGTGTTTCCTATCTTTGTCTTCTCATGAGAGACACCTATTCAAATGACATAGTAACAAACTGGATTTTACATAAGTGTGAAATGAAACTTTGATGTATTATTAGGCCATTGAGATCAGGAAGTCTGTTATAGCAGGTAGAATTAATAACTATCTCTAATATACTGACAGTGTAAGGCTATTGGGAAGATTAAACAGATCATTTAAATATAAGCTCAAGCCCTGTGTTTGAGAAAAAATATACATCAGTCATATGGTAAAGTAAGATTGCCACTATGTGATAAAATGGTTACACTGAAAGAAAAATACTGTGACTTCCCTGGCTCAGTTGTTAAGGCTTCACCTTCCATTGCCAGGGATGTGGGTTTAATACACATGCCTCTTGGTTAAAAAGCTAAAACATAAAATAAGCAATGTTGTAACAAATTCAATAAAGACTTTTAAAATGGTCCTCATATAAAAATATTTTTAAAAAAACAGAAAAATGTCTAGAGGACAGGAAATCTTGGTTCTAGAGTTGTAGAACTTTAGACCTGGACTTAGAAGTCCTTTCATCTTGTGATTTTCAAACTTATGTGATTACAAATCTCAAGTTCTTAGGAGAAATACAGATTTCTAGGTCTTGCCTCCAGTTATGATTCATTATCATCTCTAGGGGAGGTTTTGTTGGTTTTTACATGGAAGGAAAATGAGTCACAAGAGGTTAATGACGTTCCTAATAACCTCAGATATGCAGATGACATCACCCTTATGGCAGAAAGTGATGAGGAACTGAAAAGCCTCTTGATGAAAATGAAAGAGGAGAGTGAAAAAGTTGACTTAAAGCTCAATATTCAGAAAACGAAGATCATGGCATCCAGTCCCATCACTTCATGGAAAATAGATGAGGAAACAGTGTCAGACTTTATTTTGGGGGCTCCAAAATCACTGCAAATGGTGACTGCAGCCATGAAATTAGAAGACGCTTACTCCTTGGAAGAAAAGTTATGACCAACATAGATAGCATATTCAAAAGCAAAGACATTACTTTGCCAACTAAGGTCCATCCAGTCAAGGCTATGGTTTTTCCTGTGGTCATATATGGATGTCAGAGTTGGACTGTGAAGAAGGCGGAGAGTCGAAGAATTGATGCTTTTGAACTGTGGTGTTGGAGAAGACTCTTGAGAGTCTCTTGGACTGCAAGGAGATCCAACCAGTCCATTCTGAAGGAGATCAGCCCTGGGATTTCTTTGGAAGGAATGATGCTAACGCTGAAACTCCAGTACTTTCGCCACCTCATGCGAAGAGTTGACTCATTGGAAAAGACTGTGATGCTGGGAGGGATCGGGGGCAGGAGGAGAAGGCGACGACAGAGGATGAGATGGCTGGATGGCATCACGGACTCGATGAACATGCTTCTGAGTGAACTCTGGGAGTTGGTGATGGACAGGGAGGCCTGGCGTGCTGTGATTCATGGGGTCACAAAGAGTCAGACACGACTGAGCGACTGAACTGAACTGAACTGAAGGCCACAGAACTGATTCTTTAGCATGCTGGGACTAGAACCCAGCTTCCACGAAGTCGAATGCTTTACTTCTGGGCTCACATAATAATGTTCTAATAGAGCAAGGCCGAGACTGACCTTTTGTCCCTGTTTTTCTGATAAATCATGTCAAGACCTGCAAATGATTTTACCCCTTAACAATGAAAAGAAGATGTAATTTTAAAATTACCTTGGATGTACAGTAAAGCAGCATTCCCATAATCAATCATCCAAAATCATGGGGTTATTTGGAGCTATTTGAAGGAAAGTAAATTGAAAACATGTTTTAAACAATGCACCAAAGAGTTATCAAATCATAAACATCTAGATTACTTTAACATGTTGATTATTCCACATTTAGGGTCTCTTTACAAAGTAACTCTGGACATGAAGAGACCTGGAAAATTCAATGAATCCCTTCCTAAGTTGTTAACTGTATTGGGTTTAATCATTTGGCCTGTGGGAACATGTGTTAAACTAAATATATACATATATATATATACATACACACACATATGTACACACATACTTTTTGGAGCTATTGTTCACACTTTTCGCTATGTATAAGACATGGAGGCCTGTTACTAAGATATGTCTCTGAGGGTATAGAAATAGCTTAGGGAAAGCAGTGGTATAGCATTGAACACATTAAAACCTATCTGGAATCTTAGAAATCAAATATACAGGCATTCCATAATAACCCTTGGGTTTTAAAATAATTTCTGAACCTGAAAATTCATAACTAAGTAATGGCAGCACATTTATGACATTAAATGCCTTAAACCACTTGTTTATTATTATATGTGGATTTTAAGTTTTATGTTTAAGAAAATTGAAAGCCTACCCTTTTCTCCCCCACTTCAAGGGGTGATATACCAATTACCTTTGAGAGGCTTTGCTTTTCTCACTGGAAGAGAGCTAAACCAAGACTGAAATTTACATTAAGACATCTCTTTGGTTATCAAATCTTTGATCGTACACTCTTGTTAAACTAAACCAAATTAAATTAATCTTTGTTGAAAAATAAATGATGTAATTCCTGGAGGGTCCTGTTTTACTCCCAAGATGGTGTTCTGGTTTTTCTAAGTAGCTTAGAAGAAAGCAAAGGCTGAAATGGCTCTTGAAACTGAAAAGAGGAAATTGCCTTGAGTGCGGCAGGTGTCTAGAAAGAACCACTGTTCATGAGTGATCCATGACCTAAGAGGTCATCATCATAAGAGTAAATTATATGTGCATTCTTCCTGAGACCGGATTCAAAGACTGAACTCCAAAATTAATCTAGATGTTATTTCTTCTTTGAGTTCTAAAATGAGCCCAGGGAAGATTAGAAGTCATTCATCTGACTCTGAGAATCACAGTGCATCCTCTGACTTTTCCTGGAATGGATTCCTTATGTGGACACAATGTGAGTTGAATTGCATCTGGTTATTGTTTTTAGAGAACTTTGCTGAAATTCAAACTGAGCCCATGTATTGTGAGCTGATTTATCAGCGCCTGCCCATATGAGAACCAGGATGAAACTGGGAGCCCTGACAACTAGGAGTTTGCAGTGAGGGCCAGGTACATATTAGAATGGTATGGCTCTGAGACCAGAGAGGGTGAACGCAGTGCACCGCTAGAAGGAGCGGTCTTCTCTTAGGGCCCTGACAAGGGTGCAGGGAGGGAGACAGAGTGACAACAGCGTGGTGGAATGAAGACTTTGAAATCGTCTTTGAATCCTGATTGTGGCTCCACCATGGAGGAATTTGATGATTTGGGGGTAAGTTTTATAACCACTCTGAGCCTCAGTTTTCCTCCTGGTAAAATAGTTATAACAGTGCCTGTGTTATGGAGTTGTGAGAATTAATGGGAAACTATGCCTAGGACCTGACATCTGGTAGGTCAGTGAAAAATAGAAAAGTGGTCAGTCTCCAATAATTCTCACTGGCCAGTAACACATACTGAACCTTTACTATGGTTCAGCACTTTGCCACTACTGATCCTGAGCACACAACTGGCATCACTGCATACTCAGTAAATGTCATGGAATAACAAAATGATGACTGAATCCCTTTCAATGTTGACTGTCCGTGACCATGAAAGAGAGAGGGCAAAACCACAGGGGAAGCGCCCATGCACTGGTGCACGGATGCTGGGGTTCCCCAATGCAGGCTAAGCTCAGGGTTTCTAGGATAAGGCATCTTATCACTTTGTTTTCCTGCCCTTCTGCGGACAGCTGTACCCCCAACTCTGGGGTGGTAGGCCTCGTTGAGTGTTTTGTGGTCTTGCTTCTCCTGAGGGTAAAAACTGAAACACAAACTAAAAATGTCAAGTTCGATTCTGCTCCAAGAGCTCCCGAGGGCTGGGCAGAGGGTTTGCAGTTTCACCGCAAAGCATTTACAAGGGCCGCGAACTCTGGCCGGACCAAGAATCCAGATAGCATAACCTCTGCAGACCCAGAGTGCCTCTGGATTGCAGGGGTCGGTAAAGGGGAAGGTTCTGGGGGTCCTGGAAAAGACTCTTTCCGCCTCAGTTCACCATCCTGCTATGCCTCAACCCCTGTGCAGCCAGGGCACACTCGGTTTCTGGTTTCAAAATGAAATTTTCACACGGCCCAGATCTCAACACACCCTAATTTAAAGAAACAGGCGCTTGGCATGTGATCCAGAGAGATCAGCAGTGGCTCACATACAGCTGTGCACATCTGGCACACAGGTATGTGATTTCGCATGAAGATAAATTGTGTGGGGACCAAATGCTCAGTTGTTAAACCAAAAATGAATTGCTTCTTGGAAGCAATCTTCCTGCACAGCAGGGCCTCTGCGTGAGCTTGATCTTTTTCATTAGGCCCTTCTCAGAAAGCACAGCTTTCTCCAGAAGGTCTGTGGGTGAAGCAAGGGCCATGCCCAC
Source organism: Nanger dama (assembly GCA_917880005.1). Lineage (NCBI taxonomy): Eukaryota > Metazoa > Chordata > Mammalia > Artiodactyla > Bovidae > Nanger > Nanger dama. Next base: position 27,284,245 of record CAKJTW010000018.1, read on the forward strand.
ACCTGCAGTGGGCCGTCTGCTGCTCCCTACAGAACTGGGATGCAGTCTCTGACAACCGTGCTCAGGCAGCCTTCCCAAGGGAGTTCATCTGAGCCCAGGATCCAGGATGAGGCCAGATCCTTCCCTGGTACTGCTTCACTTCCCATAAATTGTATTTTGCTCAGGCGTTTGTTTTTCAGAGGGGAAGTCATTTTGTGAACAGTTGCTGAAAGATTAGAGTCCTTCACCAAACTCGAGTGGACTTCCCAGGTAGTGCAGTGGTAAAGATTCTGCTTGCAATGCAGGAGACATCGGAGATGTAGGATTGATATCCGGGTCGGGAAGATTCCCTGGAGAAGAAAATGGCAACCCACTCCAGTATTCTTACCTGGGAAATCCCATGGACAGAGGAGCCTGGCGTGCTACAGTCCATGGGGTTGAAAGAGTTGAACGTGACAGAGCACACCCACATGCACGCACCAAACTCAGTGGACCAAGAAGTCTCCCTCCCTAGGGAACCTTCTGGAGCTGATAGCATCCACCCCAAGGCAGCATCTTGTACCTCTGTAGAGAACATCACACTCAGATGCCCTTCAGATCAGAGGTTCCATTTCAAGATGCTTCATCGGTCTGAAGGAAATAAAAGAATGAATCTTAAATTAGGCAGTCTCCTGGATTCCATAAAGCACTTTTCTTCTGATTCAGTGGCTCAGTGACTAAGACCTGGTGTCAAATGTTCCATTCCAGGCTACATTTCACATCAGAAAGTTACTGGTTATTGACACAAATGAATCAATACTTTTGAAGAAGAGTCTTTCCATCTTTTTCCCATGTGATGCTACTACAAGCAATGGTCTACCAATCTGACTTTATTTTTGTTTCTCAGTATCTTCTTCTCTCCCTCCCTCTTTCCCCACACCCTCATATTTATTTATTTTTCTCATAAATGGAAATACAGTCTATGTCTTATTCTGTTTGAGTCAGAGTATCAGATTAGCCATAATATCCATTACTGCAATGTTGGGTATGCTGTTTTTTTGCCTAAAGGTTTGTATCCGTTTCCCAGCTGGGTGAACCCAGGGTCATTCTCTGTAGTTAAACTCACGGTCTCACCTGTCTTATGACTCCTCTTCACATGGGAATGACTTTATGCTACCATTATAGTTGATGCTTATGTATGTTTTAACACATGTCAGCCTTATAATTATCTGTTAATATGTCTGCTTTCCCACCACACCATGAGCCTCTCCACATCAAGGACTTTCCAGTTCTTTCAGTTTCCAATTCCTAGCCCTGTTCCAGTACATAAATATTTGGCCAATGAATACAAGTATGGCTCTTCTTTTCCTTAACATGACTTTGTTAGAAGCCAGGCATCTCCAGTTTGTGAACTTTATGATAGCCCAGGATACCAACACAGTGGGTCTTCCATAAAACTGACCTGGATGTGACCCAGAAATCAAACAGAAAGCAGTCACACTCTGAGGCAACCTTCAATGGCCAGAATTAGCTGGGGGCCCTCACAAGGGAGCAAATAAGAAGAAACACGAGGGTAAGTGGAAGCTGGGTGAACTTTCTTTGTTCTGACTGTAGAGAATCCTAGAAAATGTGAGTATTTTTAGATCTCATTGCTGGGACCAGGGTGCGTGCAGGGAGGTGAGTTACTGTGGGAGCCGCTGAGGGTATTCAGGGCCAGCTGCTGCCAGAGCTCCCTGAAGGGTTTCCAATGCAAGCGCCATCCACAGCAACGCCTCCCAACACATTGTCCCTATTAGCACACTCCATTTTGCCCGTTTGTCCAGGCTTGCCTTGGATTGGTAGTTTATAGCTCTACTAAACCTCAGAGTGAGCAAAAGCCTTGAGGGGGAAGGTCTGTCTTCTGCAGAACTCAACATAAATTCTACACTTATGTGGGAACAGAAAACCAAGAAGAACTGAAAGCACAGATGAGTCTGCTGATTACAAAAGTCTGCCCATCTATCTTGGCTTCCAGGGTGGCTCAGTGGTAAAAATCCAAGCGCCAATGCAAGAGACTTGGGTTCAGTCCCTGAGTCAGGAAGATCCCCTGGAGGAGGAAGTGGCAACCCACTCCAATATTCTTGCCTGAAAAACTCCTTGGACAGAGGAGCCTGGTGGGCTACAGTCCATGGGGTCACAAAGAGTTGGACCCAATTGATGGACTTAGCACACATGCATGTGCATGTGCACACACGCGTGAACACACACACACACACACACACATCTATCTATCTATCTATCTATCTACCTATCTGTTGGCTCATTTACCAATAGATAGTTGTTTTTCTATTAAGTTTCTAAGAATTCAATCCACCAAAATTATTCACCAAAATTAATGACTGGTTGCTTTGTCAGTGACTCTCTTTCTGGTAGATGAGTTTTATCTCAGGCTCCAACCTGATAATAAAATCTCATAAGTGTGACAGCTCAGAAAAGAGTTTCCAAGAGGAGTTTCCCATGATTTCTTATCCTGATACCAAAAACTCCCTGCCCTTCACCTTGCGCTCGTGGTCTCTCCTGCTGGCCTCTTTCCCAGGATTCCCTGAGTTCACATGGGCTCTATCCCCACGTGGTCTGCCTAGGGGGCCAGCTACCAGCACATCTCAGGGACTGGCTGTCCTGTTCCTTACAGTGTGTAGAGAGAGATGTGGACACGAGGAGTCGCAGAAGAGATCACACAGCACTCTCTCATTTCTTCTACGGAAAAATCCATGTTGAAAAAGTAACCCTTGGAGGAGGTGACCAGATTCGATCAGAAGTTTTTAGTCATCTAGAAATGTTTGGTTCTTGCTATCATGCACAGCACCCAATCAATAATAACAGCCCACGTTTCCAACTGAGGAAGTAAGAAGCCTGGTTGCTTGCGTGCAACAAAGTGACAGTTTCCTGTATGCTTCATTTTAGCCTCTTCAGAGCTTTTATACAATAAACTAAAAATTGTTAAGTGTTGTTCTGGAGGGCAATGGAAAGAAAGTGAAGTTTGTGAGGAAGGGAGGAAGCACTAGATTTGGAATTAAAATGTTGGAAACCCACTCCATTTTTCATTCTGCTACTTCAACAAACCCCTTACCTTCTCTGAGCCTATGTTTCTTTCAATACAAAATAAAGAAAATCAAGCATACAAGTCCAGTTTGGTTTACTTTGTCTTTTCTCACTTTCTAGGGTCTTTACAAAAAAACGATTTATTTGTAGAACCTAAAATTTTTATTTCCACTGCGCATATTCTGGCTTCTTTTCTCTTGTTTCTTTTCATGGATTTTGTTCAGAAGGATACTGTTGCACTGGGTTTTCCTTTCAGTCCAATTACCAGTTTTGCTCTCTAGCAGCCATCGTGCCTGGGTGGGCCTGGCCCCGCAAAGCTAAGTCTGTTTTCGTGTTTGGGTTACTGATCCGTTTAGAGGAGCTATTCATTAAACACTTGCTAACTAAAATAATCGCCCTTCTCTTAAAACCAACACTGAGAAATGTTCTCTCTAAAAGTTCAGCCTATACTGAAAACTCCTCTGTATCCTGTGGTTAACAGAAACTGGTCCACTATGAACTGTTTTCTGAATTAGTTCCAGGAAGACCTCCTCTGTTGAGAAGGAGATACCAGTTATCAAGCAGCTTTCTTGGGCTGACCAATCTTTAGGGCATCCATGTTAAAGTCTCATCTTCCATGGTGTTTGTGACATTCTTCAATCATATCTTTTCATCCAAACCACATCATTCCAGACCTCCAAGACCAGTTTCTTTCTTAAGAAATTGGGTAAATCTTGTAAGCTCCTTTCCTCTGTTTCTAGGAGTTTAGCAATCCCAGGAGTGTATCACATACATGGTACTGTTTGAAATCAAGGTAGTGTGAAATCTGGCCTTAGATATGAGTGAAGTCAGCAATTGTCTGTTCTTAATGCCCTGGTGGCTCAGATGGTAAAGCGTCTGCCTACAATGCGGGAGACCCAGGTTCGATCCCTCGGTCGGGAAGATCCCCTGGAGAAGGAAATGGCAACCCGCTCCAGTATTCTTGCCTGGAAAATCCCATGTGGATGGAGGAGCCTGGTGGCTACTGTCCATGGGGTCGCAAAGAGTCAGACACGACTGACTTCGCTATCTTCACTATTCACTAATGCCTTTTTACAAATACTAATTAATTTATTTTTGTCTGCAGTGAGTTTCAGCTGGACATGATGGCTTCTCTCTCTAGTTATGGCACACGGGCTCCAGAGTGCCTGGGCTCTGTAGTTGGCAGTGTGTGGACTTAGCTGCCCTGTGGCATGTGTGATCTTAGTTCCCCGACCTGGGATTGAACCCACATCCCCTGCAGTAGAAGGAGGATTCTTAATCACTGGACCACCAGGGAGGTCCCAGTTCCTAATGCATTTGAATTGCAGCTAAAAAAACAAGATACCTTCCCAGAGACACCCATGATGCGAAGTGACGTTGGCTCCCAGAACTCATTTCTGACTCCAGCCATGTATGTATGGTCCTAGCAACTTCTCATCCCAGGAATTCAACTTCCAACAAACAGGTAAGGAGCCCTTATTGTAAAATTTAAAGCAGAGATATTTATTCTTCGTCTCCCATTGTTCTGCCTCATCTTGCTGGGATCACCTTCTCTCTTTTCTCATCAGCAAATACACAAGATTATGCCACATATAGCATGGTCAACACTACTTTTGGAAAAAAAAGACTATGTAAGGCCACTTATGAGAAGTGGAAGATGACTGAAAGAATCTTAAAATGAGATATGGGGTGGGCAGCAGCCAAGTGAGAGAAAAAAAGCTTCAACTAAAGGGACAGTGAAGTTATAGACAGTGGCCTTTGGCAGAAAGAACACAGAGCCTACAGTAACTCAGAGAGAATGTGAAACACTGGCTCTGCCAAACTTGACTGAGCAAATGGTGTATTTGAGCCCCTTAGTTCCATGACACACCTTCAGCAAAATCTTAATGTGAGTCTACTTTCTTATAACGGAGAGCAGAGTTCTTGCCCAACTTAGACTCACCGCAGACAAAAAGGGGCTAGCTTCCTGACAGGCAAGTGCTTTCAGAAGGCACCCCCACAGCCTTCATGGGGAGAGGTGATGTGCACCTTCTAGGGGAGGACTAGGTCCACTGGTCCATCCACCCCTAAGATGCTCGGGCGGATGGAGGCCCTCAGTGCTCTGTGTGCTAGACAGGGTGCCCATCTGTAGGTGTCTGAACAGACAGCACAGAGTGGAAAAGTCTAGGGGCAGAGCAGGGGGTAATTTAAGAATCTAGCTACTCATGGCTACTGTGAGAGCACAATTCATCAACTCTTAAGTGTTGAAAGTTTAGTCACTCAGTTGAGTCCGACTCTGCCACCCCTTATGGCTCAGTGGGTGAAAACATCTGCCTGCAATGCGGGAGACCTGGGTTCTGTCTCTGGGTTGGGAAAAGTCCCTGGAGAAGGGAAAGGCTACCCACTCCAGTATTGTGGCCTAGAGAATTCCACGGACAGTCCATGGGGTCACAAAGTCAGACATAACTGAGCAACTTTCACTTCACGTCATGGACTGTAGCCCACCAGGCTCCTCTGTCCCTGAGATTTCCCAGGCAAGAACCCAGGAGTGGGTAGCCATTCTCATCTTTAGAGGATCTCCCTGACCCAGGGATCAAAACTGGGTCTCCTGCATTGCAGGCAGATTTTTTACCATCTGAGCCATTGTCCACAATATTGTCTCCTAAAACACAGTTTAAAGTAGTGTGTGGTCCTGCTCCCTTGGGTCTTTCTTAGCGTAGAATTTAATCAAGGTCTTTAGGAGGAAAACTGGTAAGTGAAACAACTCATGGGTCCCAGAGTATACATTTTAATTGTTCAAAACTGTGCAATCCACAAGTTAGTTTTTATTTATGAACAACCCCAGTGAGAATAAACTAAGCAGAGGGCTTAATACATGGCATCTTTATCTGAAGCAAGCCAGGCAGTCTGGGCTGGCCATTTGTTTCCTTCAGGGACTTTGCATGTGTGTCTGCCATTCAGTCAGCAACATGTGATCCAATCAACCCAAACCCCAGGCCGCTTCCCATCAGAGTGCATAGTTTTACCAACTGTCCCCAGTTTCAATGAAGGCACTCTAACCCAAACCCAGTTGCCCAATGATGAGCCTGATATCCCTAGGAAAGATAGTGAGCACATGCAAAGTTGATTTGGTTGTGTCCACCTCTTTGCAACCCCATGGACTGTAGCCCACCAGGCTCCTCTGTCCATGGTATTCTCCAAGCAAGAAGTGGGTCGCCATGCCCTCCCCCAGGGGATCTTCCTGACCCAAGGATCAGACTCACATCTCCTGTGGGTGTCTCCTTCACTGCAGGTGTATTCTTTACTGCTGAGCCACTAGGGAAGCCTAGAAAAGAGGGCATCTACACCCTACCACCACAACCTACCCTCCTAAAAGTCAGAAACCCAGGTTCTTCCTAGGTTGCAGCAGCCTCAGTGATGCTGAGGATGCCAACAAGAATCAGGAACCCTTGTTGCAGAATGGTGTAGCTTCACTTGAGAAATGACCATAGTTTATTCTGACCTGGGAAACAGAAGAAGTATTCGAAGCAATATTTTTATTAAGAATGTATCACCTGAACATGCTTCATTTCTCAGGATTTTTCAACCAGAGAAATGCAATAGATGGGGTTCAATGGTTCATCCTTCTGTAAGTGTGAAGTCTCCTTGTGGCATAGAAATGTCTCAGAGCTTACAGCCTCAATGGCAGTTCTTTGACTTTTGTGCTTTGTTTCAGATGAATTGACTTTTAAATAAATTAGCATTTTGCTTCTCCCAGCAGTGTCTATGTGGATTTTAAGGTTCTCATACATACATGGAAAGTACAGTTTATTCAGTCTACAGATATATTTGGTTTGTGTTAAAATGTACAGATGTCTGTGTTAATTCTGCAGTTCCCAATGGGAATCATGAAGACCAGACATTAGCATAACAGAATGTCTCACAATACACTGTGAAGACCAGAGAAATAAAGGTTGATTTTGGCTTGATAGGTAGTCACCTGTCTATCTGTGACTGTTAGGTGAAACAACTGCTTCTAAAGGTGCTGATTATAATTGGGGTGAATGGACTGCAGTCTATTATGAGTAACTAAAACTGTAAGCTCTACCCAGGTTTCCTTGTCTCTCATCCTTGATCAGCCACTGACTCAAGACATGGCTGAGGAAATGTCATGTTTTCCCAGTTTTATTGAGAAATTATCAACATACATCACTGTGGAAGCTTAAGACATACAGCATGATGGATTGATCTTTATCTATATCTATATTATGAAATGATGACCACAGTAGTTTTCTGCTAACAACCATCTTCTCATATAAATACAATTTAAAAGAAGAAAAGGAAAAAAAAATGTTCCTTCTAATGAAAGTCCCTTGGGTTTCTTCTTCTAATAACATTCTTACGTATCATACAGCAGTGCTAATCATAGTTATGTTGTACGTTACAACTCTAGTACTTTGTTTTCGAACTGGAAGTTTGTATCTTTTGATGATCTTCTTCTAGTTCCATCTTCATCTGGTAACCACAAGTCTGATCTATGAGTTTGGGGTCTTTTTGTTGTTGTTTGCTTTCGGCTTTATATATATTTTTTTGTTTTAAGAGTCCACATATGTGATCATACAGTACTTGTCTTGCTCCATCTTATTTCACTTAGCATAATGCCTTCAAGGTCCATCCACATTGTTGAAAATGGTAGAATTTCCTCATTTTTATGGCTGAATAACATTCCATTTGTATATGCACCAAAACTGCTTTATCCATTCACCCATCAATGGAGACTTAGATTGTTTCTACGTCTTGTCTACTGGAAAGACTGATGCTGTGAACAGGGGAGCACAGATGTCTTTTTTTTTTTTTTCTCACTCTTCAGAGGCTGATTTACTATCTTAAACACACCTACTATATTCAATAATTTAAAAATAAATTCCAGTATTTATGATGACAATACCTATAGATACCATTCATGTTAAATATATTTTTGAAGATTCTCTTTTATCACATTACATAATGAATGAACATTTTAAACAGCAATGCAGACACACATAATTTTAAGTCAGAGACAATATATGCATATTAAAATTCTGTATATTTTGATAAGGTAAAAATAAAGCTATATAAACTGATCTTTAGATTTTTTCTGCAAAAGTAAGTCTTTTGAGTCAGTGTTTTTGTTTTCTTTAGATGTTTCCAGAAGTAGAATTTCTAGAGCATATGGTGGCTCTATTTTCAATTTTTGAGGATCTTCCATTCTCTTTTCCACAGTGGCTGCACCAATTTACGTCTCACTAACAATGTACAGGATTCATTTTTCTCCACATCCACACCAACTTTCGTAGTCCCCTCTCTCTTTCGATGATAGCCTTTCTAAGAGACCTGAGGAGATATCTCCCAGTGGTTTTAATTTGCATGGGAAATGCCATTATTGCTTTCTGAGACTCGATTCTTCATATGGGACACAGTAGGTGGGATGTGAAATAGAACAGCAGTTCTAAATCCTTTTGATTTATACATCTCATCGGAAATTTTATGAATGCTAAGAGCCATCTCTCTGGAAAATACTTATCTGCATAAGCTTACCGAATATGCAGGGGACTCATGGATCTTCCAGAGCCATGATAAGAACCCTTTGGGGTAAGAACCACTGGGGTACCTGCAGCAAGGACCCTGTGGTTCTAAAGAGCTGTGGTTACACAGCCATGGAGCCGTGATGGTCTCACTTTTATTTCAAGTACCTCCTTTGCAGAGAGATAATAGGAATCGGTTCCAGAGAGGCATCTGGAAAGCATGTAGCATGACCTCCAGCTGTGTTCAGTTTCAGTTTGTTCCAACTGGTGACCCTGCAGTGCTCTTTTTTCTCTCCAACCCAGACATGCTCTGTCTCCCTGGCTGCCCTGTACCTTCCCTGGCCTTATAAAAATGATTGTGCCAAAGGCAAGCAGACTCCACCCAGGAGTGGGGCCTTACATCAGTGTCTCCTACTAGGACAACTCTTTCAGCCAGTTTGGAGATGTCCATTTTCTCCTTATGGATTTGCTTCTCTTCCTAAAGGCCTCTTCATACTTATGAGAATGGACTCTTTACAGGCACATGTCAACCACTCAGGCGTGGAGGCAAGTCAGAGAGAGAACATACAGCTTCTGGGTGCTGATATCTTCAAGCTTCCAAGTCGATTAGGAGACTCTGTCACCTACACTGTGTAACAGAGGACTCTAGATGCTGGGCAAGATGTCCTTTCTCATACCAAGTCTCACTCCTTCAGGTTTACAGCTGCTGGAGTTTGCACCTCCCATTATCACATTGTCTGGTTGCTGGAAGACACAATATATGGCTTATATCTGGATTTAGCTAAGCATCTGGAAGCTCAGAGATGTGGCTTAAACTGATAGTGATGATGATGTTTACAAGCAAGAAGAAATAGGACAATGTCCAAAGAGAAACCCTTAACTGGTCACGGAAACTGGGGACCTTTTCTTAGACTCCATCGTGGCCATTCCCCTATCATTACCTTGATCTGTGCTGTCTAATGCAGCAGCCACCAGGCACATTCACTACTTACATGAAAAATAAAACCCCTCAGCTGCACTAGCCACCTTTCAAGTGCTGAATCATTACATATGGCTTGGATCTGTTGGATTGGGAGCACAGATATAGAGCATTCCCATCACCACAGAAAGCTCTGTCGGACCCCAGGAATCTATACAATGTGTTCAGTAAATATGCATTCTATGTCTGCACCTAGAAATGAACAATATGAGTTCCTGCTTTCAAGGGGGCTGATGGGGTATAGAGGAGGTCAACATAGGATGTTACCATCACAGCAGTCTGAGCTCCTGAGGTGGAGATGGGATAGCTATTCCAAGCAGAAATAGTAGCTTGAGACCTAAAATCATGGTGAATTCAAGAAGGGAGAAATTTTATTTTTTCAAATATAGAGTAAATGTGTCTAGTAAGAAAAAAAAAAGTGGTAATAATAACTGATCAACTGAAGACAGAAGATAGGCAAGGACTAGATTTGATGGGATTTGTATACCATGCTTATTTGGTAGGTGTTTTAGAAAGGATAATTCTTCTACAACTTGATCTTTAGTTTTGATTTATTTGAGGTTTGTTTTTTTTTTTTTCTCTCAATATCAAATACCATTTTGCCCTTTCTCAGAACCTTTTGCATGGTCTTATTGCAAAATGTAGAATACTGAGCTCCCATCCTCTCTGTAGCTTAGCTTGTCATGCTTCCAGGCACTCCCCCTGGGTTTCACATCCCCTGTTGTCACATTGTCTGGTTGCTGAAAGACACGATATGTGGTTCATGTTTGGGTTTAGCTAAGCACCTGGAGTCTCAGAGATGTACCTTAAACTGACAATGGTGATGATGGTTACAAGCCAGTTGAAACAGAACAATGTCCAAAGAGAAACCCTTAGCTGGTCATGAAAGAGGATCAAAGAAAACCAGTGTGAGAACAAGCAGATAAAGACACTAGGATTCTACAAGAGGCATTCCTGCAGCTCTTCATCTCAAAGACTGGGGACTTCCTTTCAAACGACTGAAATCCTTCCATCTGTGATTGAGATGCTATCTGATAGACAGCAGATTTCTATCTCTCCTATAGGCATCATGACCATTAGAGATACACCCCCATGAAACTATAGCTGCATTCCAGTGAACATTTATTGAGCATCTTGATAAGTGTCCAGACCTTGCTGCATTCAATGGAGACAATCTCATGGTTCCAGGGAGAGAAGGCTCTTGTCGTTATCATGATCCTGACATCTGGAATGTTCATTACAGATTTCGAAACCCTTCCACCACTGTCATCTCTTGGTCTCAAAATATTCCTGCTAGGTAGATAAGATCAGGTTTGCTATCCTAGTTTTACAGATGGCAAAACTAAGGTCCAGAGATATGAAATCACTTCCTGATATCACTTCAAACTAGGGACTTGGAGCCAGTTCTCTTATTCCCAGATCTAAGCTTTGAAACATGTTCCCAGAAAGCAAGTTATGTAATTACAACAAATTCCCCTAAAATCAAATTTTCCTAGTACATTGGGATGAAACATCCAATCTGAGGCAAAAATGCCATGAGATCCTTTACAATTGCATGTGGTTAAAAACAGACAGAATATTCACTGCAGCTCATAAGCCCTAAACACGCCTCTCAATGATCAACAGAAGTTGGAAACTGATTTCCTCTGAAAGTCATCACGATTAAAATGTTCAGGTGGCCATAACCATCAGTGACCTTCCTGTTACATAAGAGTTTCATGTTTAAAAATATCCTTTAAATAATGTAAATAAAAGTACATCTATATCTCTACTCACCATTTCAGTGAATTCCAAAAGTTTGTGACAAAAATAGTGTCACACTGAGCTGGGGCTGCAAACACTAAATAAAGACGTCTGTTTTGAGCTTTCCTTGAATTGCAACTGCATAATTGCAAATAAATCCCAGACATACTGTTTTAATTAATGGAAAATAATAAGATAACAGTCATAAGCATGAGGCTTAACCAACCATACAGCTAAGCATACATTTGTTTTCAATTACAGTTAAAGTGTATTCAGCTGAATACAGCTTAAGTGGTAATTGCATTCTTTACAAGTTGCTAATAACCCCTGGAATGGTCACTCTAATAAAAATTTGCCTCTAATGGGTACATGTCCTGCTTCCTCACATGTCAAGGCCAGCGAAGTCATTAGGAGCACTTGCAGTCCAATAGCCTATCTGGAGATTTAGACTTCTGTCCAAGGCCCACACATGAACCTCTCACTGTGTACTTAATGTGGGATGCGGCGTGGCCATTTGATTGTGGTTTTATGCTCTTTCCCAGGAATGCTTTTCAGGGGCGATTCTTCTATTGCAAAGTGACTGTTCATCATTTCTTATCAGATGAAGCCTCTGACAGATGCTACAGGAGGATGCAAAAGGCTTTGCTTAACCATCCAGGCTATAGGGACATCTTTTTGAGATAGTCAATGACCTCCACCCAAATTTTCAGAACATTAATCTGTGTTTAATGGGTGGATGGTTGTAGGACTAGTCTATCCACAGCATTCCAATCCAGGAAAATATGTCTGGGTGCACACACAGTTTGATAAATCGTTTTTAATGTTCTGAGTCGGAGGAAAAGGTGAAGTCTAACATTGTATGTTCCCTTTCTTTTTCTTTTTCTTCCAGTTTTGTTGAGATATAACTGACATACAGCACTCTATATGTTTAAAGTGTGAAACATAATGGACATAATGGTTTGACTTACATATATCATGAAATGATTACTAAGTTTACTGAATATCCGTCATCTTACATGGACACAAAGCAATTAAAAAAAAATGTCCTCATGATGAGAACACTAAAGTTTTACTCTCTTAACATTTAGCAGTGTTAATTATATTTATCATGTTGTGCACGATATCCCTGGTATTTGTCTTATAACTGAAAGTTTATACCCTCATCTCTTGCTTCTAGTGATTAATATATCTTTCTTTTTATCTCTAAGAAGGAAATTCAAAATGGGACAGGGTACAGGTTGGAAGCAGATGCTGGTCACCAGCGATGACTCTCCAAAACTAAACCTGAGTGGTCCAGTATGTGTAGAAGTAAAACTACAAGCTGTAGGTTCAGTATTGCCTGTCTTCATGTCTTTGTGAAAGCGTTCAACTCCATTTGTGGATCTATGGTGCTATACTTAACTCTGACCCAACTTTTGCATTTTAGAGTCAGTCATTAAATACAAAAATTTCATTTGTCTTTTCCTAATACTTTTATTATCTGGATCACTCTTCCTCAATGTCTCATTTTCTTTTAAAAAAATTAATTCATTTTGTTGTGCTGGATCTTCATTGTGTCATGCAAGATCTTCAATCTTTTTGCAGCATGCGAACTCTTCACTGTGGCATGTGGGATCTAATTCTCTGACCAAGGATCGAACCCACGGCCCCTGTATTGGGAGTCTTAGCCACTGGACCACCAGGGAAGTCTCCTCAATGTGGAGACTCTTATCATGTTTCTCTTTCTTCTCTCCTCCTTCTACCTTCCTCTCTGTTGTCCCTATGAAAAAAATTTCAGAGCAAATAACAGTGAAAGCTTGTCTTAAAGTTAGTGCCTATGTGGGGTGGCTCTGAGCTGCAGCATTTCCTCAATTGCCATCTCAAATATCTGTCACTCTAGCTCAGATGGTAAAGAATCTGCCGGCAATGCAGGAGACCTAGGTTCAATCCCTGGGTTGGGAAGATCCCCTAGAGAAGGGAATGGCAACCCACTCCAATATTCTTGCCTGGAGAATTCCATGCATAAAGGAGCCTGGAAGGCTGTACAGTCCATGGGTTCACAAAGAGTTGGACACAAGTGAGTGATTAACACTTTCACTTTCTGACAATATTGTTCTGCATCTCTGGCTTTGGAGGGCTATTACATACAGTCCAACTGTTGGAAGATGATTATTTCCAAGTCTACTTGAAATTGAAGGAAGACCTTGGGAACTACGTATGCTCAGAGAGAGGAGAGTAGACATGAAGGAGAAAAGGGGACGATACCTCCCAATTTTAACAGAGTCTAACCCCTAGAAACATATTTGAGCCTGTAATTAGCAATGCTCTCCCAAAGGAAAATGTACAAAGCTATGAGGTTTCATTCTGGAATGCATTAGAATTTGCAAGAGTTTCTCCCTAAGATGCAAAGACCTTCTTCAGAGTAGGGAACTAGATTATATCCAAACATATGCTCCCTTCCCCCACCCCCCACCCTTTACCACAGCACCCTGCATCCTGTTTTCTACATAGGCAGTAGCTGGCAAATAAACATTCCTGGTGGAATTCAATAACTTGAACCAGAGTGTAGAATTACAGAATCTGCAAGGTTGGAACAAAGCTTCGAGGTCATCTAGACCAAACTCTTTCTCTTATTGCTCTTGGCTGGAGGCTATTGGCATCTCTTCACGTTTCTATGTCCCATCTGCTATCAAACATTTTTATGACATTTATTTCCTCATTATAGTCCTTATTGTGCTTTATTTATATATCTGTGAGGCACATGAGAGTTGGAAATTCTCCCTTCCCTAGCAATCTTTTCTTCCCCAAAGCCCCAGCCAGCCAGACTCCCTGTGCCCGGGACAGGCCTCGAGGGCTCCCATGACAGCTTTACTCCTCACTTCCCTGTGCGTCTCTTTTGTCTCCTCCATGCCTCCATCATCAATTTCAAACTTCCTGTCCTGACATTCAAGGCCTCCTTACACTTTGAATCTGTCTTTATCGCCTCCCTTATTTTCCCTGCGTCTCCCTCCCTAGCTCCCACTCCAAATTCTGGGCATTCCTCCAAGTTTCTCCATATTCCTGGAACCATCATCCTCCACTTTCCCCCTCCCCTGTTTCCCCCATCTCTGTCAAGCTTTCTCTTATTTCTCTTATCTTCCCTAACCCTAAAAAAAATTGAAGAAATTCTCCTTTGACACAATAAAAAGATGTATATTTAATCTTCTATTAGCAAACACTGGCCCATGGATGCTTGATCGTTGACATAAACACACCACAGAAATACTCATACCTTGATCTTTACTGCAGCAAAGAATAGAGGCAGCTTCCTATGTTGGACACAGTAATGTGGGAAGGAAGCAGTCAGTGGAACAGAATTAAGTTGTCTTGATTTGCCCCTGTGTGGGACCAAGTCATGAGAACAAGAATTATTAGTGTCTTGATCTATCACACCAATAGGTCTTCCATCATTTCAGGTAAAGGGCAGGCTAGACACGAGATATTTTTAGGGTTCGCTCTCATAGTAGAGTGCTTTGGGATAAATTATGCAAGCTCTCTGACATTTAGTTTCTTTACTTTTGAATGGAGATGATCTTAATGATAATACCTAATAATGTCAATGAAGTAAGTTTAAAAATGCAGGTAAAACTGCAAACAAATTGTAAAATAGGTGTAAATGACAGAATCATAGCAACATTTCTGACTGCAGCTGTGTTGGATTGTCAGCTGTGACTGACAATGGGAGAGCCACTTCACTCATGATCTTAATTTCTTCATCTTTAACACAGAGGCAACAAATTCCTGTCATGGATATTCCAGCAAGCTGTTTAAAGATACCTTAAGAGAAGAGACATGAATACTGTAACTCCTAAATATGTGATAGCATTAGGTATTGTTTTCATTGTGGTTGGCAACATCCCCATCTGGGTAAGAAATAACATGAGCTGTCTACAATCCTTCTGTTTTATCTATCAGGAACACACACCTTCCCTACACTTCCCCATCTCATCTGACTCGCTAGCATTTATCTTTTAATATTTATTTGTCTATTTATTTATTTGGCTACACCAGGTCTCAGTTGTGGCATGCAGGATCTTCGATCTTCATTGTGACATATGGGACATTCAGTTCCCTGACCAGGGACTGAACCCAGGCCCCCAGGATTAGGAGTGTAGAGTCTTAGCCACTGAATCACCAAGGAAGTTCCAGGGAAGTTCCACCAGGAGGCCCCTCACTAGTATTTATATTTCCAGTGTCAGTTACTGCTCTGATCCCTTCCGTGAGGGGCCAGCCCAAGCCAGCAATCTCCTATGCTCTCATTCATTGTAAACCCCAACCGAGTACACCTATCCAGAGATTTCCTTTAGGATGAGTTTAGCAGTTGGGTAGAACAGAGTTGGACACGGCTGAGGTGATTTAGCATGCATGCATGCATTGGAGAAGAAAATGGCAACCCACTCCAGTATTCTTGCCTGGAGAATCCCAGGGATGGAGGAGCCTGGTGGGCTACCGTCTGTGGAGTTACACAGAGTCGGACACGACTGAAGCGACTTAGCAGCAGCAGCAGCAGCAGGGAAATTTGAGAAATTTCTGAACACAGTCATTCCTCTCTCTCTCACAGTCTGAGATTTTCAATTCCCTGGTTTCAGACATGGTTTCTATTCTTCTTGGTATGTGCTAGACATGGCCCATGATATCACTAGACTATCACATTATTATATTTTTCTTTCTATAAAAAACAAGTTTGTTTATATAACAACAAGTTTGGATATGCAAGTGGTATGCAGTTCTGAGATCTCTGGAAATGCAAACACTTAGGTAAAAATCTTCAAATTGCTAAATTTAAATTTTGATTCCTGAAATCTATAGATCTTCTTTTTCACAGAAGGTGCTTCCCAAATTAAGTATTTTCAACTTTATCCATAGACAAAGGATTAGAACTTATATTTCATTGATTTGTTTTAAGGTGAAATCCCTTTTGAGAGTTTCAAAGCTTCAGAATTATTTGCTGTGAAATTCTGTTACAGCTAACTTCCTCTCATCTCTAATTTTATTTTTCTGTTAAATTGTGTTTAATATTCATAGATTGACACTATCGGAATAGGAATTCAATTTAATTCTAGAGTTTCTTAGTTCCTTCTTCACTTTGTAGTGAGGCAGAAAGAAAAGACAACTAAGATGATGTCTGGAGTTTCCCTAAATATGTAATTTTTTTCTCTTCAACTAAATTTCCGTTACTACTATAAGGAATGGCTATTTTGTAGGAAGTTCAAATCAGTTCTCAGAATTTGCCCATCAGTTTGTCTACAGCATTTTACATTCATTCCTCTCTAGTCACTTTTACCTTCGCAAGTCATTCTTACTCTTCTTACCTTACTTTTAAAATTGCATTAGGACACATTTTTCATATGATTTGTCCAATATCACCCACACTCACTTTCAGTGCTCCATTACTCTCTGCTTCCCACTGTGTCATTGAGTTTAGGGTATAATTTGCTAATTTGGAGATTTCAGTTACTGGTATCTGAGTACAGGAGACTGTGCCAGGCTGTTCCCAGTTCTCTTTAAATAAAACAAAAAAGTTAGAATTATGTTAAAGATTGATTGGAAGCTCCTCCTAATCTCAGTGTTTGGAAGTCCCTGAGATCTGAGATAACCTTAACTCAAACAACCCAGAGATCCCATTTCTGTAGGTACTAAATCCAGAGGCGGGAAGACAGAAGTACCATGAGAGCACAGTAGCTGGTGATATTAGTGTCTATAGTTGTGTAAGAAATAACCACAAACTTACCAGCTGGAAAGGACACTAATTCATTATGTCCCAGTTTCAGTAGGTCAAAGGTCTGCATGCCATGTAACTGGGTTCTCTGCCAAGAATCCTACAGGACAAAGTCAAGGTAAGGCGCTCATCTGCAGATTCTAGGGAAGAATCCGCTTTCAAATTCATTTGGGTTGTTGATCAAATGGGCATACTCCTGGCTGATTGTTCGATGAGAGTCCTCATTTCCTTATTGTTTGTGGGCCAGAGGTTGCTGTCTGTCCCATGGCCACCCACATTCGTCCTCACGCTTCCCATATGACCCTCTCCATCTGGTGAAGACTTTTGAGAGCCCCCAGGACAACAAGGAAATCAAACCAGACAATCCTAAAGGAAATGAATCCTGAATATTCATTGGAAGGACTGATGCTGAAAGTGCAGCTCCAATAGTTCGGCCACCTATGAGAAGAGCGGGCTCATTGGAAAAGACCTCAATGCTGGGAAAGACTGAGGGCAAGAGGAGAAGGGGGCAACAGAGCATGAGCTGGTTGGATGGCATCACCAATTAAACAGACATGAGTTTGAGCCCTGGTGGCTCAGAAGTTAAAGCATCTGCCTCCAATGCGGGAGACCCAGGTTCGATCCCTGGGTCGAGAAGATCCCCTGGAGAAGGAAATGGCAATCCACTCCAGTATTCTTGCCTGGAGAATCCCATGGACAGAGAAGCCTAGTAGGTTACAGTCCACAGGGTCGCAAAGAGTCGGACACGACTGAGTGACTTCACCTTCACCTTGAGCAAACTCAGGGAGATAGTGGAGGACAGGTAAGCCTGGTGTGTTGTGCAAGGAGTTGGACACAACTAAGTGACTAAACAAGAGCAGCAATCTTCATAGCAGCAACAAGCTGTCCAGTCCTCATGCTATAAATCTCTGCAACTTCCCCTTCAGCCTTTACAGACTCATGCTTATGCCAAGCCCACCTGGATTATTTCCCTATTTTTTTTTAAATCTATTTTAAGGGTAATAGTACCATGTTGCAAAACAAACAACCCCCAGCTTGATACAACATCATGTTCACAAGTTTGAAGAATGAGGTCAGAACATCTCAGGAAGGAGGAGGTCATTTTAGAAATGCTGCTTACCACACTGAGGCATTTATTTTTTCCATTTTATGAGAAAGTTTCATAAACAAAGAAAAATGACATAGAAGATGACACCTCTTGAGAATAAGAAGACCTTGAGTGAGAAGGAAGTTTCCAGTAAACAAACAGGAAATTTTAAAACTGCATTGATAAATTCTCTGCAATGACCAGTGGAATGAAACTACAGGACAGGAACAAATCATTTTACAAGGAGGGAAAGAAGAAATCAAAACAACAACAACAACAAACAACAAACAGAGTTTTGTTAGAAAAGATCCAGAAATGCCAGGCCTGAGTTTAAATATACTGACATGAACAACATGAAACAAATTAGAAAAGATGAGCCACGAAGGGAAACCATGCAATCGAATAATCAGCAAGGACACTGACAGCGCAGAGACCAGGCAGCTGGTGAACACGGAACAGAGTCCCGAATCAGAATTCCCAGATGATGAAAAGCACCAAGGAAACAGATACCCTGCTCAGAGCCAACAAGCTGTTTCAGGCTGAGAAATCCCAAGATTTAGAAAATGGAGATGGTGGTGATAGAGAGGAACCCAGACCTTCACTGTGAGTGGATCCAATAAATTGCAAGGAAGGGATCTTATGTTAACTCTGAGTAGTGCAGCCTAATGAGCCCATTAAAAGGAAACAGAGGCAGCAGGATGAACACTAGAAAACACATACACTAGGTATCTTTTACTCTTCAGAGACTCCCATACTGTTACAACAAATATGAATGTATATCTTTACCTTCTACCTGAGCAAACATTGGTGGCTCAGTGGTATAAAGTCTGCCTCCCAATGCAGGAGATGCAGTTGGATCCCTGCACTGGGAAGATCCCCTGGAGAAGGAAATGGCAACCCACCCCAGTAGTCTTGCCTGGGAAATCCCATGGACAGAGGAGCAACTAAACAGCAACAGCAACCTTCTACTTAATTCTAGGAAAATGAATTGCGAACTATTAATGATGATTCAAATCCTTACAGCTCATCAAGCCTAACCTCTTCACAACCTGGAAAATCTAGGACAAAAGAGGACGCAGGACATGTCTGGGTCAGACAAGGAGTCTTAAAAATAGCTCATTCTAGGGATATTTCCTGTCCATTTTAGTTCGCTGATTCCTAGAATGTCGACGTTCACTCTTGCCATCTCCTGTTTGACTACTTCCAATTTGCCTTGATTCATGGACCTGACAGTCCAGGTTCCGATGCAATATTGCTCTTTACAGAATCAGACCTTGCTTCTATCACCAGTCACATTCACAATTGGGTATAGTTTTTGCTTTGGTTCCATCCCTTCATTCTTTCTGGAGTTATTTCTCCACTGATCTCCAGGAGTATATTGGGCACCTACTGACCTGGGGAGCTCCTCTTTCAGTATCCTATCATTTTGCCTTTTCATACTGTTCATGGGGTTCTCAAGGCAAGAATACTGAAGTGGTCTGCCATTCCCTTCTCCAGTGGGCCACATTCTATCAGACCTCTCCACCATGACCCGCCCATCTTGCATGGCCCCACATGGCATGGCTTAATTTCACTGAGTTAGACAAGGCTGTGGTCCTAATGTGATTAGATTGACTAGTTTTCTGTGATTATAGTTTGTGTGTCTGCCCTCTGATGCTTCTCATAACACCTACTGTCTTACTTGGGTTTCTCTTACCTTGGATGTTGGGTATCTCTTCACCTCTGCTCCAGCAAAGCACAGCTGCTGCTCCTTATCTTGGACGAGGGGTATCTCCTCACAGCTGCTCCTCCTGACCTTGAACGTGGAGTAGCTCCTCTTGGCCCTCCTGTGCCCACGCAGCCACCACTCCTTGGACGTGGGGTAGCTCCTCTCAGCCACGCTTCTGTGCGGCCTGTTGCATCCAGTGTGCTTCTGTTGAAGACTCTTGAGAGTCCTTTGGACTGCAAGGCTATCCAACCAGTCCATTCTAAAGGAGATCAGTGCTGGGTGTTCTTTGGAAGGACTGATGCTGAAGCTGAAACTCCAGTATCTTGGCCACCTCATGCAAAGAGTTGATTCATTGGAAAAGACTCTGATGCTGGGAGGGATTGGGGGCAGGAGGAGAAGGCAGTGACAGAGGATGAGATGGCTGGATGGCATCACCGACTCAATGGACAAGAGTTTGGGTGAACTCCAGGAGTTGGTGATGGATAAGGAGGCCTGGCGTGCTGCAATTCATGGGGTTGCAAAAAGTCGAACAGGACTGAGTGACTGAACTGAACTGAACTGAGGGATATTAGCCTGCTGCTTCCCAGACTAGGGTTCTAGCACAGGGGGCTGTGGTCATCTCTTTGAATAGATAAGCTGGCAACCAAAGACACATCTTATGCTACTTAGTAAAATAGCAGCCGGAGTGTAGGTTTTGCCAAGTTTGGATACTCTGTACATAGTCGTCATGGGTCTCTTTTTAGAACATTTTTATAAACTTATGTGTGCTTCTCTGTTTAATGTAATTCCTATTTTCCCTTAAGAACAGTGTTTATTTTTTTCAGACAAGGAATTTTAAAGTAAAATTTTTGTTTCACTTCAATTCTCAGTGGCTTTTGAAGGATGAAGATTTCTTTGTTGGTCAAGATAGGTCTTATTTTACCAACCCAAACTATTTTGACCAACTTTATGTGATTTTAAAGAAGTTTATTTTCCATTAAGTGCTTTTGGCATGAAATGGGGATAATAGAGAGGAGATGTGTGGTCTGTGCATGGATTGACACATTCACTCGATAAACAGCTAGGTATGAGAGTACTTAACATGTTTCAATGCTGGACCTCAGGTCCTCATCTGTGAGGGGCAGAAAAGAAGGAGTAGATTATTTATACTCTCCCTTTTAGTGTGAAAAGACAATGAGTCAATGAGTCCAAGCATCTAAGTGCCATGTAGATGGTTCCAGGGCTATGCTTGGCAATACTTAAAAGATGCCATTCTCACCACATTCTGTCTAAATAGGACCCCTGTTGGCATAAAAAACTGTGATGTTTTGTAGGGTGTTGTATAGGAAGACTATATCTCAAAAGGGAACATTATGAAAAATGGAAGATCAGTAATACTAGTACATGCAGCTTGACAAAGAATCATCTCACTTTTGGCTACAGCTCTCCATTAATCTCCTGGGATTGGCTGAGAAGAATAGAAGAGGCTCCTTTTGTTCTGGCTGAGAAGAGCCTGCCTGCTCTTGAGATACCATCTTAATTTGGTGAAAATGATGCTAGCTAACTGTCCAGCTTACAGTCAGGGGCATGGGAAAGAGCCCAACAACTAGGGAAGGCAGAGTGTAGTGATGAGCTCAGATGTCTAAACATAGATAGAAGAGAAGCCAAAAGTTGAGGAGGAGATTACATGGGGAGCAGGCCAGTGGAAAGGTTGTGTATCCCATAGGCATGGTGACAAAAATCAAGAATTAAAAATGACCAAAATTAATCCAGCCAACTTTATTAAGAATAACAAGAAAAGATCTTGAGTTAAAGTCACATCCCCATATGTGACTTGTCCTGTAATATTGATTCTTTTAATGGCAAACACAGTTTTGAGTTATAATTTCTGAAACAGATTTTTTTTTCAATTTTTGAACTTACCTTGGGCAGTCAAAATAGTAGTGGCAGGTATCTGAAGTGTCTATTTTAAGGCAGGAAGGGACACAAAGAGAGAAAGTATGGATCATAAAAGAGAAAGGGAAATCCAGATCAAACCTTTCAAGAATCTTTTTGCAGATTTACCTTTAAAAAATATTCTCTAGTTTTTGAAGAAATAATAGAACAGTGATTAGTTCAGTGATTAGAACAGCGATTGTTTGAATAATCGAATAGTAATCAAAAAGTTCAGTGATTTTCAGGTTAGGGAATCAGCTTTAGCTTGACTCTCTCCCCAAGATGATCCACACACTTCAGTCCTATAACTCCACAGAAAACTGCCCAAGTGAGTTCCAACCTGGGCCACCAGAAGGACAGGTATCATTCCTCCTCTAAAACTGACCGCTGACCAACAATATCTATCTGCTTCGATTTCCTGTATGTGTGTGTAAAGGAAGAACACAGGAAGCTGCCACATGTAAGTAGGAAGGTCTTGCTTAGGTCTTGGGGTCCTCTCTATGGCTCTTTGATATTGTAAATCCATGATCAGAAATTAAGCTGAATTTACAAATATTTCATTGATGTTTCTCATAATCTCTAAAGGGAGAGTGAGTCTTTCATTCATTGTTATTTATTTATTTGGCCTAAAATGCATATGATAAAAATGCACATATTCTGAGCTAGATGCTGGAAATAAACAGAACCTTAAAGACAAGAACAACTCTGCTCATAGACTGAAACAAAGGATGAAATTTAATGATATTTTTAGGAACCTCAATAACTGAGAAATTATTCAAGATCTTTGATATCATGGATCTCTGCCTACTATGATGGGAATGATGTTTTGTGAAATAAGAGCGACAAAGTGCATAGCATGGTGACTCCTGTTATCAAATGAATGTGCTTTGGCATACTGCAAGTGCTTGATAATATTAGCTCATTAATTCATAGATTCACACATTTTAATTGCTCAGTCCCTTTCATTTACGTTAATATGATTCTTACATGTCAAACTATCTATTTTGAGGATGAGCATGAAATGCCTTGAAAGAGACCTCATTTTACTGAGGTTACCTCTTTCTTGCTTTGGCCACCAAGATCTAAATCCAGAAGATGACATCTAAAGCCCCAATGCAGGGACCAGACAAACAGCCCTAGCATCCAAGCAAAAAGTCAGTCATTCAATGTCTGCTGTTTTTTTCTCGCCCAGTTATCTTGCCTGTGCCCCCTGCCCAAGTCCTCCTCCACTGCTCCTATGTGGTTAAAAATGTCACCATTTGGGGGCATATTTACTTAGCCACCTACTTCCTGGCTCTGGGATTCTGTTTTGTTAGATCCTGTCGTCACTACCAGGCTGGAGGCCAGTGTTTGTACTGGGTGGGAGTTACAGGGAGGCATAAACAGAATCAACCCTCTTGTGCTTTAAAAAATCAGGCTAGGATTATATACATATTTCATGTCAGAAAAATGAAATGTGTCTTGGCGGTGGATGGGAAGCTGGAGCGCTTGGAGGGGAGTGGAGAATTGGCAGAATCGCTCCCCTGTTCCTTGGCCCCCAGCCTGACAATCATTCAACCTTACTCTTGGACTCAGCTTCTTCCCCCTCTTCTGAGGCCTTCCAAATGCCCCAGCTTCCTTGCCGTCATCCCTAGAATGTTGTCTGGACCCAGAATGCCTCAAAAAAGAAGAGCACATTGACAAAATGGTGTGTGTTCCCCAAATTAGGTAAGGCTTAGATTCTAGTTGCTGGAGTGAAGCTCCTCAGCTTTGCTTTAAAGCTCATATGGCAAGACTGATTCACCCATTTAGATCATTTATGATCTAAATGGGGATATAGGTGAATATCTACCATTTCACTGGAAGTGGAAATCCCATTTCTTGGGTTTGTAGAGTGCTGAGATTATTATCTGCTGAAACTGTTTGCTAAATTTCTTTAAATTCCATTTATTCTGGCCAGCTCCCATGGTTCTGCTTCTCTAATTCCTGGTGTTTTCTAGCATCACTCAGAGTTGCAGTCCCTTCTGAATTGCTATCTGCACAAAATGTGGCCTTTGCCTAACTCCTTTAGATTCACACTTTCACTAACTAGCTCCCAGTTCCTCCCACTATATTCCCAGGAGAGACCACCCTGTTTTATACTGTCCTTGTCCTAAACTCTCAGACTCCTCAGAAAATGTTCTTCCTGCTACTCATGGTCTCAGAAATCCTGACGATCTCCAGGGACAGTGCTGCTTCTGTGCATGTGACCCCTAGATACTGGTTGCCATGGGCATAGGTAGATTTCTAGAGACCTACATGACAGCTTCCCCACCCACCTTGAGAAAATCCTCTTCCTTTGAGACTCAGGTCACAAGTCTGTATGTCTGCCATCTGCCAGCCTCTGGGTAGGTCATTTCTTCATATTTAGCACCTCCCTGTAGCCAGGCAGAACATCTTACTCTTCACCTTAAATATTAAAATGCAATGGTGATGTCACTAACCATAACCATAAATCTTTGCTAATCTGATTGGCTTCAAACTATCTTCCCCATCTAAACAATTCATTCCAAACACCACAAGCCAGACCCTGGACCTCTTCATCTAAGTGCCCTTCTTCTTGTTGTTAAGGCGTTAAGTCATGTCTGACTCTTTGTGACCCCATTGGACTACAGTATACCAGGCTTCCTTGTCCTTTGCTGTCTTCTGCAGTTTGCTCAAACTCATGTCCATTGAGTCAGTGATGCTATCGAAACATCTCATCCTCTGCTGCCCCTTTCTTCTCCTGCTTTCAATCTTTTCTAGCATCACAGTCTTTTCCAATGTATCAACTCTTTGCATCAGGTAGCAAAAGTTATGGAACTTCAGCTTCAGCATCAGTTCTTCCAATGAATATTCAGGGTTGATTTCCTTTAGGATTGACTGGTTTGATTTCCTTGCTGTCCAAGGGACTCTCACGAGTCCTTCTCCAACACCACAGTTCAAAAGCATCAATTCTTTGGTGTTAAGTGCCTTTAACTCTCACCAAAATACCACCTTTGGAACCACATTCTTCTAGCTTTATTCAAACAGTGCAAAAATATGATAGCTTAATAGAGAATGAAATCGCCCAATTTCAGGTGATGAATCTGGACATCAAAATAGAAACAAACACTGTAGTTAGCCTCAAAGTTTTATTTGGGAAGTGGTAAAAACAGTGGGAAGAATAGAAGAAAAAGAATATTGAGGGGTAGGGTGAGAGAGAGGCTCAAGAGAGAAGGAATATATGGATATATATAGATGATTCACTTTGGAGTACAGCAGAAACTAACACAACGTTGTACAGTTGTAAAGCAACAACTGGAGAAGGAAATGGCAATCCACTCCAGTACTACTGCCTGGAAAATCCCATGGACAGAGGAGCCTGGTAGGCTATAGCCCATGGGGTCGCAAAAGTTGGACATGACTGAGTGACTTTACCTTACCTTAAAGCAACAATACTCCAATTAAAGAAGAGTGTTGTTGATCTTTCCCCTTGAAATTAATGCCTGTATCATCTTATTGAGGAGATAAATTCAGTATTGAATATCAAATAAATTCAATACAGTTCATTTTTTTCTTCAGGAGAAAATAGCATTTCTGCTAGCCCTCCATAGAGCTGCAATGAAGGATAACATGAAAGGCTCATATGTGGTGATTTCTTGGTTTGTTAGTGGTGAAGGATCCACCTTGTACTCGTGTGCCAGAGACTGGTTGACCTGGCCCCTGTGTCATGGTCAGCGCACCAAAGGCCAGCTAAAGGTGAAGTGTTCCACCCTACTGAAAATGTGTGTGTACCGTTCCAGAATCTGACATGTCTAAAATAGGAGGCTGGGAAACTTGCCTTATCTAGAGTTGAGTCCCAGATCTTGGCATTGTCCAAAGCAATCCAGGAATTCAAGTTACACTAATGTAATCTTCCTGCTTGTGCCAAAAACAACTTTTGATTGGGTCTTCTACACTTACTTTGTAGGTCATACATTCTCCCCCAAAATGTGAACGTTGATGAACTAGCATCAGCTGATTTCTGAGAGTTTTCAAGGCAAGGGAATGGCCCCCAAACACTTCTGAATTTTGCTGACTTTTTGTCAAATGGCTGTGCCTCCCTCAACTCTGTGTTGTCAGCAGAATTAACCAGTATATACCATTTTTTAAAAATAGATTTTGAGCAGGGAGGACCTCAAGTCTGACCCCTGTCGGGCCCCAGTAAATCTCACAGTGCACAATTAAAGACACTCCTCTGGGCTTTGTTTTTCTACCAGTCCATCATCTCCTCCCATGCGCTCTGGATACTAGCAAAACTTCTTTTCATCAGAAATTCACAGTAGGATTTTTTTTTCAACATCTGTGCAAGACCCAAATAGGTTATTACATAGGATGTGATTTTTCTTGTGACCCCCCCAGGAATATTTCAGGGTCTTCCATTAAAACGGTCCTTTTCTCATGTGAAAGACTTCGCATTTCTTTCCTGCCTGTGTCCCTTAGCATCTTCATTTTTAAACGCTAATGTGCTGGAACTGCTCCTCCTAGAAGACCTCTTTCCATGTAGAGTGTACATACTTTACTTGTTCTTTCATTTAAGTTCAAAATAAAATCATTCAAAGTAGGAAACAATACAATTGCCAGTCTTGCCTTTATTCAAGGACCACTTAATTTTGCTACCACTTGGGTTTAGAGACTCTTGGAATATTAACTTGGAAATCTCTTGAGACCTTTGTTTCTTTAAGTGGTTTGCTCCTGGGGTCTGCACAACAGTATTATTCACAACAGTATTATTCTTATATTAAGACCAATGTTAATCTTACAGAATAAGTTCATGTTCAGTTTGAGGCTAGACCAAGACTTCAAAGATATCTTCCAGATGGGAGGTATCTACTTCAGTCTCTCACCCCAGAAGGTCTGGAGTCGTTCTGTCTTCTCTTCAGGAGGCAAAGTAGGACACATGTTCTTATCCAGGTGCCTCACATGAAGCTAAGGAAAACAATGAGACAGAAGTAGAGCCTTGGCACTAATCATATGATAGTTGAGCCCCTCCCCCTTACTGCAGAAATACAGCAAAGTGGAAAACATTAGAAACTATAGAGAAAATGACAAGAGTAACTCATATTTCACAGCCATGGATATATACTGTTCATGTCATGGGGAATGTCAGTTTTTATTATGAAAAATTTATTTTGCATAATTTGGCATGGCTTCTCTTTTACACATAATAATATAAGTCAAGTATTTTCCAGCATGAGTCAAAACTCTAGTATATTTTTGATGATCATTTGGTGTATTACCAAACATATCATAATTCAACTAATTACCCCAATTTTCTACAGTTTTTAATATTTTAAATAATGTAACAGTGAGTATCTCTCTACAAATATTTTTCCCTTCTATTTGATAATTAAGTCAGAATAAATTCTCAAAGGTTTGGATTAAGAGGATAGATATTCTAAGATCTTTGGTATTTATTAACAATTCTTTACAGATAACTTATGCCAATTTATATTTCATCCAGGGACATAGTAAAACCACTAACTTGTTAGATTGGCATGAGTATTAGTTATTCTAAGTCTTTAGAATTTTCATTATGAAAAAATTCAAATTGACATAAAAGATACAAGAATAGCACAATAAATTCTTTGCTCTTTGTCTATATCCCCCAATTATTAATTTTTTTTGTTGCATGAATTATCTCTCTAACCATATATCATTATTTTTAATGCTATCATTATTATTATTTGCTGAAAGATTTAATAATAAGTTACAGGCCCTTTATCCCCAAATATTTCAATTTTTATATACTAAGAACACTCTCTTATATAATATTATATTTTCAAATTAAGCACATTTAACATTAATAAAACGTTATCTTTAAGTGCACAGTCCTATGCTGAAATTGTCCTAATACTGTCCTTTGTTTTGTTTTCTGATCTAAAATCCAATCCAGGATGACATATTGTATGTTTATGTCATGTTTTTTTAAATCTCTTTACTCTGAGATAGTTTCTCTGTCTTTATTTTTCATGACGATGACATATTTAAAGAATACTGACAGGTTGTTTTGTAAAATGTTCCTCCACCTGGATTTCCTGAGTTTCCTCATAATCAGATTCAGGTTACACATTTTTTTAAAAGGATTTCACCAAAGCGATATTGTGTTCTTCTCAGCAGGTTATATCAGGATATCATTTTGTCCTATTTTTGGTGACGTCCACTTTGATCACTTGGTTAATGTGGTTCTGCCATGTTTCTCTGCTGTTAAGGTAACTTTTCCCTTTTGCAATTAGTAAGCGATCTGTGGGAAGTCACTTGAGACTACATAAATATTCTGTTCCTCCCCAGACGATTCCTCCTGGGCTTTAGCATCCATCTTGATATGTGTCTGAAATCACTATTACTATGATTTTTGCAAAATAATAATTTCTCTAACTCTAGAATTCCTTCGCATTTATTACTTGTCATTTTACTGTTACAAAAAGCATCTTTTTCTTGCTATTTTGTGTGTAGGAATGTATCTGTAGCATTCAGTCATTTGTTCATTTGTATTTTAATATCAGTATGGATATATGGATTCTTTTTGTATTCAGTATAACCCACTACAGATATTATTCATTTTGACAATGTAACTTTTGCTAATTTGGTTAATGGAATCATATAAAAGACTGTCTCTAAATTCCTTAAATATATCTTTGTCATTTCTTTTAATCTTTTCTTATATTCTGTACCTCCTCCTCCACAAAAACATTCCAGAGTTTGTCTCATTATTATCCTCCTCTCATTCTGGAATTGGTCATTTATACAAGGAACCTTGAATTCATTCAGTAGAAAATGGAATTAATTCTAGTTTTTAATGCAAAATGTCTGTTTTTAATTTTTGTCTCTTTGGTTCTTAGTGAACTTATTTTTTCAAAAAAATTTTTTTTGCTTTATGTTTCCTTTGTTATTGTCTTTTTAATTTATACAGTGTTTTCTTTGGGATACCTAGAATACATACTCATGAATGACTTGTATTCTGATATTTTGATTGAATCACTTGTTTCTAAGGGTAAATATACATTTTGGACTGAATACTGGAGTGGCTAGATATTGCCTTCTCCAGGGGATCTTCCCAACCCAGGGACTGAACCCAGTTCTCATACACTGCGGGCAAATTCTTTACCATCTGAGTCATCAGGGAAGCCCAAATATGCTTTTAAAATGATTGTTTTAAATGGTGAGTTTGCTTTTGAACTGTGGTGTTGGAGAAGACTCTTGAGAGTCCCTTGGACTGCAAGGAGATCCAACCAGTCCATCTTAAAGGAGATCAGTCCTGGGTGTTCATTGGAAGGACTGATGTTGAAGCTGAAACTCCAATACTTTGGCCACCTGATGCGAAGAGCTGACTCATTTGAAAAGACCCTCATTCTGGGAAAGATTGAGGGCAGGAGGAGAAGGGGACAACAGAGGATGAGATGGTTGGATGGCATCACCAACTTGATGGACATGGATTTAGTTGGACTCCGAGAGTTGGTGATGGACAGCGAGGCCTGGCGTGCTGTGGTTCATGTGGTTGCATAGAGTCGGACATGACTGAGCGACTGAACTGAACTGAACTGAATGAGTGACTGAGTGAAAGTCAGTCAGTCGTGTCTGACTCTGCAACCCCATGGACTATACAGTCCACGGAATTCTCTAGGCCAGAATACTGGAGTGGGTAGCCTTTCTCTTCTCCAGGGGATCTTCCCAACCCAGGGATCAATCCCAGGTCTCCTGCATTGCACGCAGGTTCTTTATTAGCTGAGCAACAAGGGAAACCCAAAAATACTGGAGTGGGTAGCCTATCCCTTCTTCAGTGGATCTTCCCAACCCAGGGAGCCAACTGGGATCTCCTGCATAAGACTCTTAATAAAACGGTGTTAGGTGGTAGAATTCAGTCACACATTCGAACACATCTCTATAGTTAAATTCATAATGTCAGCCTATGGTAGCTGAAACTAGTCTCCAGTGCTTTCTGCATGACACTGGCTAGAGTGAGATTAGGTAGTGAGGAATGTAAATTCTTTATGGGCAAAAGCACCAATGGAGTTTGGAAGAGGAAAAGGTAAGTCTGAAGACAAAAGTACCTATGACAGTGGAAACAGGCATCTCTAAAAGGGAAAAGAAAGAATTATTCCAGAAGCAGTTTCATAGAGAAAGGAAATGTTTTCTCTCAAGGAGTACCACTTAAAAAGAAATTATAAACCATAGTGAAAATTTATTAAAAATATTACCTTTATGGTTTTTCCTGTGGTCATGTATGGATGTGAGAGTTGGACTATGAAGAAGGCTGAGCACAGAAGAATTGATGCTTTTGAACTGTGGTGTTGGAGAAGACTCTTGAGAGTCCCTTGGACTGCAAGGAGATCCAACCAGTCCATTCTGAAGGAGATCAGCCCTGGGATTTCTTTGGAAGGAATGATGCTAAAGCTGAAAATCCAGCACTTTGGCCATCTCATGCAAAGAGTTGACTCATTGGAAAAACTCTGATGCTGGGAGGGATTGGGGGCAGGAGGAGAAGAGGACGACTGAGGATGAGATGGCTGGATGGCATCACGGACTTGATGGATGTGAGTCTGAGTGAACTCCGAGAGATGGTGATGAACAGGGGAGGCCTGGCGTGCTGCAATTAATGGGGTCGCAAAGAGTCGGACACGACTGAGTGACTGAACTGAAGTGAACTGAACTACCTTTATGAGGGACTTGCCCAGTGGCTCAGTGGTAGAGAACCCATCAACCAATGCAGAAGACTCAGGTTTGATTCCTGGGTTGGGAAGATCTCCTGGAGAAGGAAATGGCAACCCATTCCAGCATTCTTGCCTCGAAAATCCCAGGAATGAAGGAGCCTGGCAGGCAGCAGTCCATGAGGTCGAAGAAGAGATGGACACAACTTAGCAACTAAACAACAACAACAACTTTAATGAATTTGTTTATGAAAAAATACCATGAGTTTGAAACATTCTATAAAACATGCGAATGGGAAAGATTATCAGTCTGCTTGTTATAAAGTAAGAAGACATGCTCAGAACTATCTAAATACACAATCACAATGATCACTCTTAAAATGAAATTATAAGGAGATTCAACAGTAGATTCTATCTGGGGACATGGATCTCAACCATAAAGTCACATATTGAACTGTAGCTGTCAGGTCTGAGACGGTTTTGATGTCAGAAATTCTCCCATCTCACCCGCAAGCACTGATGGCTCTCAGGACGCCTCTGCTTGCCCTGGCAAGCAGAAGTGATGGGGAAACTGTGGCTGCGCCTCAGTCAACCTGGGTTCCCAGCATCTGTGGCCCTTCAATAGCTGCTGAAATGTCAATCTCTCAACTTTTGACTTCCTGTGAGATCATAGGATTTGCTGTCCATTTAGGCGACTCGCAGCCAGAGGCACACATGCCAGCTAAACAGTCGCCAAAGTTTGGAGAGGGGAAGGAAATCACTTGATTTTTCACTGTCTCTCCATGGTTTCCCTTTTTCTCCTGGCTAGAGTCGCTTCCAATTGCTCACGGGAGCCCCTAGAGGCCTTTCTTCTAACCCAGTCCTCACAGCTTCCTCTGGAGGACACTTCCATGCTACAGTCTCCTTTCAGAAAGTGATAAATCTGATCTTTTTCTTCCCTTGACAATTATTTTAGAAGATTTGGAAGTGCAAAAAGGTAAAGAGGGAAATAAAAGCTACATACAATTCTATCACCCAGGATTAACCACTGTCCACTTTTCTTTAAGTCTTTATTGAATCTGTTACAATATTTTTTCTGCTCTGTGTGTATGTGTGTGTGTGTGTGTGTGTGTGTTTCTCTCTCTCTCTCTTTTGGCTGAAAAGCATGTGAGATTTTAACTCCCTAACCAGGGACTGAATCCATACCTCCTGCACTGGAATGTGAAGTTTTAACTACTGGACCATTAGGGAAGTCTCAACTACTATCAACTTTTAATGTGTATCTTTCTATTCATTTTCTCTCATTCATGTGTTTTTTTATATGTCTTTATATAATTCTCTCTCTGTATGTGTCTATCTCTCAATATGTACATATATAATAGACAACATATATATAATATACATACATATATATTGAGACAGGGAGAGACAGAGAGAAACAATGATGCGGTCCCTCCAACGTGCACACACACACTCACACCCAAGAAATAAATATCTATTTTATTAAGCCACTGAGTTTCAGGTTTGTGTGATAAACAAAGATAACCTAACTG
The DNA here is from genome assembly GCA_917880005.1 of Nanger dama. Classification (NCBI taxonomy): domain Eukaryota; kingdom Metazoa; phylum Chordata; class Mammalia; order Artiodactyla; family Bovidae; genus Nanger; species Nanger dama. Next base: position 27,316,172 of record CAKJTW010000018.1, read on the forward strand.
ATGCAGATATCCCAGGTAAGGTAGCTGGTAACAGATGGGTGCACACAACTGTAAACAGAAGTATGGAGGGTGGAGGAGAAAGCAATAAGAGGGGATGATGAACACTACCTGTGTTCATAATTAAATGAGGAGACTGTGATAAGCAGGCCACCCATTATGTATGCTTCAGATCCAAATATATTTAAAATAATCAGCCAAGGATTGAGAAATCAAGGTCGGTCTGCCGACCCTTTCTTTCATTCAAAATGCATTTGTTCATTGCCTGCCACATGTTAGGTTATCAGATTGATCAAGGATTAAGACACAGTCCCTTCTTTCAGGGTGGAATTGTCAGGAGAAAGATCAGCTTCTTCATAACTCAGTCAGTAAAAATAGCCGTTTTCTATATAGACCTTCAGGGAAAAAGAAAAGTTAAACAACCGACTTGAATAGTCTCACATTTCATTAAAACCTAGTCTGGTTGCTTTTCCTCCTTCTGTAAAAACTGATATTTTAAATGGATTAGCCTCAAGCTTTTGCTATTTTTTAACTTCTGGCTTCTAAGAAAATTCTAAGATCCATAAACTGGTCAGAGTCCTCAGGTTAGGGGTTTTTGAAAAATGAAAGTAAAGAGCCCAGATAAAACAGTGATGGGAAAATCAACACCTGCTTGGCTCATCTTGGCTAACTGTATTTAATTAGAAAAGATTATTTAGAATCTGGAGCAAACTGAGCATGGACTCTCAGAAGCTCTGGGTCGTTTGCTATTTGACTTGCCTCATTTTGCTAATCCAGGTTACTACTGCGTGCGGTGCAAAGACAAACAGGGACCTCACCAGAAGGAGCTCACTGTCTCATGAGAAACAGGACGGACTGAAGGGGTTTGCTCGCTGTGCTGGGTCACAGAGGGAAGCAGGGCAAGGATGCAGAGAACAGCCACCTGCCTGAACAAGAGCCATGCTGACTGCATGCCTGAACAATGAGTAACAACTTATGGATAACCTTCCTCTTCACCGTTCCTGGGAGTGTCTCATCCCTTTGCTATGTGATAGAAGTGACCCTTCTGCATGAATTCAAAGATGTGGAACAAGAACATTGCTTCTTTTAAAAATTCTTTTCTGTTATGGTTTTTTACAGGATATGGAATACAGTTCACTATCCTATAGAGTAGGACATTATTGTTTATCTATCCTATATGTAATCGTTTGCATCAGAGAGTCCCAAACCCCCAATCCGCCCATCCCCCAACCTCTTGTCCCCATTGGCAATCACAAATTAGCCCTCTATGTCTGTGGGTCTGTTTCTTTTTCGTAGATATGTATACTTCTGTCATATTTTAGGTTTCACATATAAGTGCTATATGTGATATATTTGCCTTTTCTTTTTCACTTCTTTCATTTAGTATGATAATCTCTAGTTCCATCCATGCAGCTGCAAATGGCATTATTCATCCCTTGTTATTTGTTGTGTTGGTCTCTCAGTCATGTCCAACTCTTTGCAACCCCATGGTCTGTAGCCTGACAGGCTCCTCTGTCCAAGGATAATATACCATTGTGTATATGTGCCATATCTTTATCCATCTGTCAGTGGACATGCAGTTTGTTCAGGAAACTCTGCTTCTGTCACTCTGAAATAGGCTGCTAATATGCTTCCCCGACCATATCATCAGCCAGAAAGCCTGATCCTGATGTCTTTTTTTTTTTTTTTTTGCACTTTTGGCTTCTTTGTCCCTGGAATCTTGTCCTGCCACTGAGCACTTCCCAGCTATATGGTTATCTTATTCTTCAATGCTCCTCTGTATTGGAAAATTAATGAAGATAAGGTTCAGAAAATAATTGTGTTTTACCTTCAAATCTAAAATACAGCTCGGCTTCCCAGGTGACACAGAGGTAAAGGATCTGCCTGCCGATGCGAGAGACACAAGAGATGAGGTTCAGTCCCTGGATCAGGAGGAAATGGCAACCCACTGCAGTATTCTTGCCTGGGAAATCCCATGGACAGAGCAGCCTGGCAGGCTATAGTCCATGTGGCTGCAAAGAACTGGACATGACTGATCAACTGAACACACAAACTACAACATCCTTGAAAGGTAAGTGAGGTTTTAGAAAGAGAGATAAAATGTTGGTAATATTACATGGTCTCCTCCTGGGAATAGGGGGCGGGGAACATCTGAATACTGCCCTAATCTCACAGTTCCTTCCATTAAAGTACTCAAAGGGATTATAAATACAAGGGGCTACAGCAAATGGGAAATTAAAGTACACTGTATTATTAGTCTGGCCAATGCCAAATGCAGAACTTTCTGGTAACATATCCAGGACACATGGCATCCTCTCAGATCCCAATCCAGATCCCCAGGTTCTAAACTGAATATTTTATCTTGGAATCTTAATATCCTTGGGCTGCTCACATGGAACAAGAGACACAACTCATAAATAAGGAAAGTACAACATGGAAAAAGAAATAAAATTAATCTGGAGAAATTTCAGAGAAAATCTTTTATCAAAGAAAACAACAAACAAACAAAAAGTACTCATCTATGAAAAAAACAGCTCTGTCATAAAAGTGAATTCTCATCATCAGGCAGATACGTATCCTGGACCTAATTCCTAATTTATAGACGCAGAGGGCATGTGGGTCATTCCAGTATCAACGCTAAGAACAAGAAAAAGAGAAGAGATGGGTAACAGCAGGCCCCCTCACTGGTGGAAAAATAAAATGTTCATCTACGGTGACCTGCCCACTAGTGAGTATGACCCAAACAGCAGCAGGACATCTGGCAAAGCCTAGTATTTTATTCTGTTAGAAACCAAGAAATGGAACAAGAGAATGAAGGGACAGTTTTACCAAGCACTCACAACTGGGCTTGGTTGGGAAAGAAAGAAAGGCTATTACTTATGTTAAAGTTTTTGTTTTATTAGGGCTTTCCTAGAGGCTCAAATGGCAAAGAATCTGCCTGCAGTGCAGGAGACCTGGGTTTGATCCCTGGGTCGGGAAGATCCCCTGGAGAAGGGACTGGCTACCCACTCCAGTACTCTTGCCTGGAGAATTCCGTGGACAGAGGAGCTATTGTCATGGTCAGTCCTACCACTGTGGGCTTCTTGCTCTTTGCAGGAGCATTTACGTAGGTACTCCTGCAAACTCTGCTGCTGCTGCTGCTACTAAGTCACTTCAATCGTGTCCGACTCTGTGCGACCCCATAGATGGCAGCCCATGAGGCCCCCCGTCCCTGGGATTCTCCAGGCAAGAACACTGGAGTGGGTTGCTATTTCCTTCTCTAATGCATGAAAGTGAAGTGAAGACACTCAGTTGTATCCGACTCTTAGCGACCCCATGGACTGTTACTGCTAAAATTAGCTAATCCAATCCTCATTATGTAGAAGGGGAAAAATGTGCCTCTGAAAGATTATTTTGACCAAGATCTCATAGCTATTAAGTATAGATCTTTAGTTATCTGAATCCAGAGTCTATGCCATTGTCATTAAAAAAAAATCTGAAGTTATGCATGAATTGCATGATATTGATTAACAATTTTGGGATATCGCTTGATTTTTTTATTAGTCATTGGGATTTGGCCTTTATAAAAATATTCAAAATAGGTACTGAGTTATAATTTCTGTACACAAGTGACACAAAGTTCAGTTCAGTTGCTCAGTCGTGTCCAACTCTGCGACCACATGAACCACAGCACGCCAGGCCTCCCTGTCCATCATCAACTCCTGGAGTTTACCCAAACTCATGCCATTGAGTTGGTGATGCCATCCAACCATCTCATCCTCTGTTGTCCCCTTCTCCTCCTGCCCTCAGTCTTCCCCAGCATGAGGGTCTTTTCAAATAAGTCGACTCTTTGCATCAGGTGGCCAAAGTACTGGAGTTTCAGGTTCAACATCAGTCCTTCCGATGAACACCCAGGACTGATCTTTAGGATGGACTGGTTGGATCTCCTTGCAGTCCAAGGGACTCTCAAGAGTCTTCTCCAACACCACAGTTCAAAAGCATCAATTCTTTGGTGCTCGGCTTTCTTTATAGTCTGACTCTCACATCCATACATGACAACTGGAAAAACCATAGGTATCACTCATTGTGTACTTCACTGCATTCTCTAAAGGTTGTCTTGATATAATCAAGAACAGAAGCTTCTGCACACTGAGTACTTTTACATCTTTCAGAAGAAAGCATTCTCCCTTTTAAGCATTCATCATCACCTTTATTCCTATGCTAGTAACCCCCAGTGCTAGGAACCTGAATTAAAACAAACACTTAGTGGAAACAATTATGGGAACATGTAGCATTTATTTTGCATTAAACATGTAGCATATTTCTTTCTCATTAAGGGACATATGACTGAACCTCATTAACAGGTTACAGAGACATGGAAGTTTCCCATTCTATGCATAAATATATATGAACCTGCTTTCCAGCTTTTATATAATTTTACCATTTACGTATTCACATATACAAGTGCATATATCTACATTCATATGGCACACATGAGATGGATAGTGTTGTAATTATGATTGGCAGACAGGTGGAGACATCTGGAGTGTCACTCCTACCCTTACAACAACAGCAAAAGTCAGACAGACTCCAAGTTTATGGCTTTTCTTGATTGCATCAGAGAGCTGAGCTTGCGGGGAGAGACAGGACAAAGAACCGTGGCTTAGCTGAAGCAGTCAGACGCAGTCAGACCCCAGTTAGGAAATGCCATGCACTATAGTCAGGGGACTGATGGCAGCAAGTGTCAGATGGTAAGAGACCATGAGGCTCCTTAGTCCTGAAGATATCAAAGAAGTTTGTTCCTTCTTATTCCACAGACACACTGGGTATTGGCAAGATGACTGGGCAATATCTTGAGAAACTATCCCTCACAGTGCAGCCTGGACCCTCTTCTCTTGCTCCTGCCAAGGGTACACAACCCTTAATATTTAAGGTAGGGAGAGTGGTTTTGCAACACTGCCACCTTCGGGACACAGGAGAAAACCCATTGCATCTGGACTAAAGACATCAGAAGAAAAACCTCTGCTCCTGGGGCAGAAGCAAAGATTTTCAGGGCCGAGAACTACAGCTGAGGGAGCATCTGGAGCAGTGGCTTAGAAAGGATCACTGAAGAAATTTGCAGTCTCTGGTGTGGTGAATATAACCATAACCTCAGACCCATCCCTACCTTTGGCTGGAGGAACTCAAACTCCCACATTAAAACCATGGCAGAAAGGAATATATATTTACTCCTATGAGTTAAAAAAAAAAAAAAAAAACTATTTCCCTCAGCCCCTAGTGTCCTCTGGGCTTTCCAGATGGTGAATAGTGGTAAAGAATGCACCTGCCAGTGCAGGAGACACAAGAGACATGTGTTCCACCCCCAGGTTGGGAAGATCCCCTGGAGGAGGGCATGGTGACTCACTTCAGTATTTTGCCTGGAGAATCCCATGGACAGAGGCGGCTGGTGGTCTATAATCTGTAGGATAGCAAAAAGTCAGACATGACTGAAGTGACTTAGCATACACACACTACTATCAAGGTGTTTGGCTTTAAACAAAAACTTACAAAGTATTTGAAAAAGTAAAGAAGAACAACATGATGCTAAGAGATAAATCGGTTAATAGAAGCAGACTCAGATATGACACAGATGTTGGGGCCATCTGAAAAGGAGTTTAAGAAATAGCTAGAGGTTACCATTACTGATTTTCAAGCTGCTAAATTGTGATGTTTCTATAGGATATTGCAGCCTGTGAAACCAGGATAGGCCAAGCCAAATTAAGCATCCTTTACTTGATATATATATACACTCAGCAACTAAACTGTAGACCAAATTAAATGTCCACAGACAGTGATGGTCTTCACCTCAGACTGGTCTCAAATAGAGTTATTTCATCAGGAAGCATTCTTGGGTCCAGATGCACATTTCTAAATGTGCAAATGATGCTGTATAGTAAGAGTCTGTCCTATTGCACTTGCTAAGTGGAATCAATATATATATATTGATTTGTGTTGTGCAGCAGATACCAACATAACATTGTAAAACAATTATTCTCTGATTAAAAATTTTTTTAAACAAGAAAATAAAATGAAAACAATTACATGTTAGATTCAACTTCTATAAGCCCTTTGGACCTCGAGATTATATTCATTTATGCCATCATTCATCTTGGCCTCATAGTATCATGTGATCGCTTTTCTTGGCCATCTGCTTGTGTACCTTGATTCCACTTAGCAAGTGCAACAGGACAGACTCTTACTACACAGCATCATTTGCACATTTAGAAATGTGCATCTGGACCCAAGAATGTTCCCTAATGAAATAACTCCTTTATTTGAGACCAGTGTGAAGTGAAGACCATCACCATCTGTGGACATTCAATTTGGTCTACAGCTTAGTTGCTGAATTATCTATTCTGCCCCTATAATTCTGTTTGAGCCTGTAGTTTATTAATTTATTCCTTCAATAAACCAGTCTTTAGGGCAAAAAGCAAACAAATGTGTGTATCATAAAATGCAGAGGCAGTAACTCTGCCATCTCCAGGAGTTGTCAGGATCTGTTGTATGTATTTTTCCATGAACCCTGTACTACTCACCATAATGCTCTAAATATTATTAAACTCATTTTATGCTTGAGGAAACTGGACAGAGTTTGAACATTACCCAAGTTATCATCTCATAATACACAGATAATGACAGAGCTGGCTTTGGAATAGCCTTTTCAAGTTAGTGTCTGGTAGGCCATAGCTGAGTTCATAAAGATATTCAACAAATCTCCGTAGAGAGACATTTCATATTGGGATGACTTTTAAGGATGGTCATCTTATTCTTTTCACCTCCTCTGGTGTACTTTTGAAAATGAATCATATGAGAGTGTGACAAAATAAGAAGTTAGAATATTTGTTCTCAATAACAGCTTCCATCTGTGACAAACTTTTGAACTTTAGAAAGTTCCTAAATTTGAGAAGCTTTGCTTTTAAGTTATCATCAGAGACAGGCATCCTGGCTCATGGAACACTAGTCCATCTGTTAAATGAAGACAGAGTCTCATGAGGGACTGAAAAAGACCCGTGGGAATAAGTCTGCATAGAGTCACAACTTCTAAAAGCTGTGAAATTAAACACTAGAAGAAACTCTGCCTTATTTACATCCCCGTTGGTACTTTTCCCATGTCTTGTCAAGTGCTAGGTCCTATATCTTTGCCCATCAATCTTTTCATTTTCTTCACAGCACTAATCATATTCCCTGATGTTTTCCCTTTGTTTTCTCTGGTTTTCCTTCCCAAATTAAACACAAATTCCACAAGAGCAGAAAGTTTGTCTATCTTGTTCATTGTTGTCAGAATCCAGTAAATATTTGCTGAATGCCTGAATCTTGTCTCGTATGTGGTTGAATATGCTCCTTGCAATGTCTGTGGCATTAAGGGTCAGACCATCACTTGTAAGTAGGGAGCAGGATTTCCCCTGTGGAAACTCAATCCTACAGCCAACTTGGAACACAACAGAGAAGGAAGGCAGATGCTCCCATATAGAGCCAGAGAGGGGTTTGGGTTAGAGTCTTGGATGTGAAGTTTCAGTTCTGCCTCAGGCAGATCTTTCAGGACAAGTTTTGGGTTTGGGGCACAGGCATTGCTTTATGGGTTCGTCTCCAACCTTTGGTAAAGTCTTGCTAAAGTCTTAGGCTGCTATTAATATCAACTGAGCAATGAGGATCAGAGAAGGACTCACTCTTTGAACCTGGAGGGGAAGGGATCTTCAGGGTGGATGTGCATGTAAACTATAGCATCAGCAGAACAGAGATCTTATCTAGGGATTTTCAGAGGGAAAGACAATAGGAAGATACCAGCAAGACAGAAGGTCAGAGTAGATGTAGAAAATTGATTAAGAAAAGGTGACTCTACACATGGACGTCACCAGATGGTCAAAACCAAAATCAGATTGATTATATTCTATGCACCCAAAGATGGAGAAGCTCTATACAGTCAACAAAAACAAGACCAGGAGTTAACTGTGGCTCAGATCATGAACTCCTGATTACCAAATTCAGACTTAAATTGAAAAAAGTAGGGAAAACCGCTAGACCATTCAGGTATGACCTAAATCAAATCCCTTATACAGTGGAAGTGAGAAATAGATTTAAGGGACTAGATCTGATAGATAGAGTGTCTGATGAACTATGGAATGAAGTTCATGACACTGTGCAGGAGACAGGAATCAAGAAAATCCCCATGGAAAAGAAATGCAAAAAAAGCAAAATGGCTGTCTGGGGAGGCCTTACAAATAGCTATGAAGAGAAGAAAGGGGAAAAGCAAAGGAGAAAAGGAAAGATATAAGCATCTGAACACAGAGTTCCAAAGAATAGCAAGAAGAGATAAGAAAGCCTTCCTCAACGAACAATGCAAAGAAATAGAGGAAAACAACAGAATGGGAAGACTAGAGATCTCTTCAAGAAAATTAGAGATACCAAGGGAACATTTCAGGCAAAGATGGGCTTGATAAAGGACAGAAATGGTCTGGACCTAACAGAAGCAGAAGATATTAATAAGAGGTGGCAAGAATACATGGAAGAACTGTACAAAAAGATCTTCACGACCCAGATAGTCATGATGATTTGATCACTAATCTAGAGCCAGACATCTTGGAATGTGAAGTCAAGTGGACCTTAGAAAGCATCACTACGAACAAAGCTAGTGGAGATGATGGAATTCCAATTGAGCTGTTTCAAATCCTGAAAGATGATGCTGTGAAAGTGCTGCACTCAATATGCCAGCAAATTTGGAAAACTCAGCAGTGGCCACAGGACTGGAAAATGTCAGTTTTCATTCCAATCCTAAAGAAAGGCAATTTCAAAGAATGTCCAAACTACTGTACAGTTGCACTCATCTCACATGCTAGTAAAGTAATGCTCAAAATTCTCCAAGCCAGGCTTCAGCAATACATGAACCATGAACTCCCTGACGTTCAAGCTGGTTTTAGAAAAGGCAGAGGAACCAGTGCCAACATCTGCTGGATCATGGAAAAGCAAGAGAGTTCCAGAGAAACATTTCTGCTTTATTGACTATGCCAAAGCCTTTGACTGTGTGGATCACAATAAACTGTGGAAAATTCTGAAAGAGATGGGAATACCAGACCACCTGACCTGTGTCTTGAGAAATCTGTATGCAGGTCAGGAAACAACAGTTAGAACTGGACATGGAACAACAGACTGGTTCCAAATAGGAAAAGGAGTCTGTCAAGGCTGTAGATTGTCACCCTGCTCATTTAACTTATAATGTAGAGTACATCATGAGAAACGCTGGACTGGAAGAAACACAAGCTGGAATCAAGATTGCCGGGAGAAATATCAAGAACCTCAGAAATGCAGATGACACCACCCTTAAGGCAGAAAGTGAAGAGGAACTAAAAAGCCTCTTGATGAAAGTGAAAGAGGAGAGTGAAAAAGTTGGCCTAAAGCTCAACATTCAGAAAACGAAGATCATGGCATCCGGTCCCATCACTTCATGGGAAATAGATGGGGAAACAGTGTCAGACTTTATTTTTGGGGGCTCCAGAATCACTGCAGATGGTGACTGCAGCCATGAAATTAAAAGATGCTTAGTCCTTGGAAGAAAAGTTATGACCAACCTAGATAGTATATTCAAAAGCAGAGACATTACTTTGCCTACTAAGGTCCATCTAGTCAAGGCTATGGTTTTTCCTGTGGTCATGTATGGATGTGAGAGTTGGACTTTGAAGAAGGCTGAGCGCCGAAGAATTGATGCTTTTGAAGTGTGGTGTTGGAGAAGACTCTTGAGAGTCCCTTGGACTGCAAGGAGATCCAACCAGTCCATTCTGAAGGAGATCAACCCTGGGATTTCTTTGGAAGGAATGATACTAAAGCTGAAACTCCAGTACTTTGGCCACCTCATGTGAAGAGATGACTCATTGGAAAAGACTCTGATGCTGGGGAGGATTGGGGCAGGAGGAGAAGGGGATGACCGAGGATGAGATGGCTGGATGGCATTACTGACTCGATGGACGTGAGTCTGAGTGAACTCCTGGGGATGGTGATGAACAGGGAGGCCTGGTGTGCTGCGATTCATGGGGTCGCAAAGAGTTGGACACGACTGAGCGACTGAACTGAACTGAACTGAAGAACAGGTGAAAGTCTGAGAAATGCCTCGTGCTATTTGCAGGGGAAGGGATAATTTCTAACAAATGGATCAGTCAGGGGGTCTTGCTTTAGTATCAGGAGGATTGAGGAAATATTACCTTATTTTGCATCCTTGTTTTGTGAGACAGCTGCCATATGACCCACAAGCATGTCTGTTTAAGTCCATCCTACAGTGTTTCCTCAATGTTAGCAAGTGACAACTACTAAAATTTTTTTTTTTTTGAAATGGAGAATCGACCCTTTCTTTTTCGAAGCATGTGCTTTAAACGTCCTTGTCATGTGATTTCCTTGGATAGCTACATTATGCACATATCCCCTCCTTCCGGAATCAACTGATTGGAGGACTTTCTTGATGGTCCAATGGTTAGGGTCCCACACTTCCACTTCAGGGGGCACTGGTTCAATCCCTTGTTAGGGGAACTAAGACCCCACAAGTTTCTTGGTGTGGACAAAAAAAGAGGAAGAGAGAATGAACTGATTTTGATTCCTGATGAAGCACTTATTTGTGTTCTAAGTATTTATCAATCTAAAACCCTTTCAGGTTCATTGTGTTAAAATCAATTTTCATTTGTAAAGTACCAAATAGCAAGTCTTGGACAGGAAAGTCATCTTATGGAACTCAGAACCATCTGGAGTGCCATTCCTCTGGGCTGTTTCGTGTATATTTCCAACCTATTTTATATTCTGCACCCCCCTAACCCCATCAGTCAGACACTCTGACTTACTTTCCCCTTCTTCCTAGGCTTCAAAGCTGGCTTTGTGATCTGGCAGCTTATTAGTTTTCACGGGCTGCATAACAAAATACTGCAAACTGAGTGGGTAAAACAACAGAAATTTATTCTCTCCTAGTTCCAGAAGCTAGATATGCGGAATCAAGGTGTCAGTAGGTTTTGTTCTGAAGGCTGTGAAAGAGTCTGTCCCACACCTGTCTCCTGGTGGTTGCTGGTCATCTTTGGCATCTCTCAGATTGTAGACTCATCACCTCAATCTCTGCCTGTATGTTCACATGGATATATATATATATACAGTTTGCATATATCTGTATGCGTATCTGTTTCCAAATTTTCCCTTCTTAGAACAAGATCATATCGGACTTGTGTGTGTGTGTGTGTGTGTGTGTGTGTGTGTGTGTGTGCGCGTGTGTGCGCATGCGTGCACGTGCTAGGTTGCTTCAGTCGTGTCTGACTCTGTGCTACCCTATGGACTGTAGCCCGCCAGGCTCCACTGTCCACAGAATTCTCCAGGCAAGAATAGTGGAATGGGTCCCATTCCCTTCTCCAGGGGATCTTCTTGACCCGGGGATTGAACCCAGGTCTCTTAGCTTTCCTGTGTTGTGAAGTTGGTTCTTTACCACTGGCACCACCTGGGAAGCTATTGGGCCAGGCGCCATACTAAATGACCTTATCTTAATGTGATCATCTGTAAAGACTCTATTCCCAAATGCAGGCACATCCACAGACACTGGAGGTTAGGACTGTAACATCTTGCAGAGGGACGCAATCCAACCCATGAGAGGCGGAGTGAGGGGAGTGAGGAGCATGAGGAGGAGACTGTGCCTGAATGGACCACCACCCCTCCCCTTCCCCCACAGTGGCTCCTGAAGTTGATTTCTCAGGCCACTGGTCACACCTGAGACTTCCTCTTTCCTTCTCAAACACACTCTCACTCCTATTTCAAAACCCATAATTTTAACTCTGTATATGATAACTCAGATCTTAAAATCAAATCTTAGGTTGATTTTCTTCTGAAAATGAAACCAAGATTCTCTCAATAAAGATTCCACCATTAGGAATTCTGGGTGATTTTTGTCTCTTTCAAAAGCATTCAACAAAAGGCAGCATTGACGCATAGATGAAAGACTCAGGTGGAAATTTATTTGGTCTTCAATGTTATTGCTTTGTTTTTCTTTCTTTTACCAGTTATCCCCAACTTTATAAAATGTGCAATCATCCTACTCAACCTTCAGCCACCATCCTTTTTAAGTCATGGTCAGCCACATGGAGATTCTAAGCCTTTCTCCACCCAGGATGCACAGTAAGTTGTCTTCTGAGCTGCTGTTTCCTCTGCCTAGAGTAACCAGAGCTCGCTTGCTCTGGAAAACTCTATCCAAATTTAAAGACCTGGATTAGGTTTCATCTTCCCCAGCTTCCTCAGGGATTTGAACTTCACCTACCTTTTCCCTTCTCAATAATGTTATAAGAAGCTTCAATCCCCACAGCTTGGCCATTTTTTGAGGTTGTCGACCTAACAATCTTTCTTAATTATACCATGCCTCTGAGAGAATGGACTGTCACACTTACCATTGTATGTGGACCCTTTGTTATTGTTCAGTCACTAAAGTGTGTCCAACTCTTTGCAGCCTCATGGACTGTAGTATGCCAGGTTTTCTTCTCCTTCACTATTTCCTGGAGTTCACTCAAACTCATGTCCACTAAGTCGGTGATGCTATCTAGCTATCTCATCCTCTGTCACCCTTTTCTCTTCCTGCCCTCAATCTTTCCCGGCATCAGGGTCTTTCCCAATGAGTTGGCTCTTTGCATCAGGTGGCCAAAGTACTGGAGCTTCAGCTTTAGCATCCATCCTTCCAGTGAATATTCAGAGTTGATTTCCTTTACGATTGATCTGGTTTGATCTCCTTGCTGTCTGAGCGACTCTCAAGAGTCTTCTCCAGCACAATTCAAAAGCATTAGATCTTTGGTGCTCAGCCTTCTTTATGGTCCAACTCTCACATTCATACATGACTACTGGAAAAAACATAGCTTTGACTACATGGACCTTTGTCAGCAAAGTGGTGTCTCTCCTTTTGAATATGCTGTCTAGGTTTGTCATAGTTTTTCTTCCAAGGAGGAAAAATCTTTCAATTTCATGGCTGTAGTCACTGTCCACAGTGATTCTGGATCCCAAGAGAATAAAATTTACCACTGTTTCCACTTTCTCCCTATCTATTTGCCATGAAATAATGAGAATCAAGAAAGTATATGGCAGGGATGTCTACTGTCACCCTGTTTGTTTAACTGTATGCTGAGCACATCACAAGAAATGCCAGGGCTGGATGAGTTACAAGCTGGAATCAGGACAGGCAGGAGAAACAACAACAACTTCAGATATGCAAATGATACTGATCTAATGGCAGAAAGCAAAAAGGAGCTAGAGAACCTCTTGAAGAGGGTGAAGGAAGCGAGTGAAAGAGCTGGCTTAAGACTAAACATTAAAAAAACTAAGATCATGGCATCCACCCCCATTACTGCATGGCAAATAGAAGGTAAAGGTGGAAGTAATGACAGGTTTCCTCTTCTTGGGCTCCAAAATCACTGCAGATGGTGACTGCAGCCATGAAGTCAGAAGATGATTTCTTCTGGACAGGAAAGCGATGACAAACCTAGACAGTGTGTTGAAAAGCAGAGACTTTACACTGCTGACAAAGGTCTATATAGTTGAGGCTACGATCTTCCAGTGGTCATAAACAGTTGTGAGAGCTGGACTGTAAAGAAGGCAGAATGCCAAAGAATTTATACCTTCGAACTGTGATTCTGGAGAAGATTCCTGAAAGTCCCTTGGACAGTAAGGAGATCAAAACTGTCAATTTTAAGGGAGATTAACCCTGAAGCTGAAGCTGAAGCTGAAGCTCCAATATTTTGGACATTTGATATAAACAGACGACTCATTTGAAAAGTCTCTGATGCTGGAAAAGATTGAGGACAATAGCAGAAGAGGGTGTCAGAGGATGAGATGGCTGGACAGCATTTCTAAAGCAATGAACGTGAACTTGGGCAAACTCTGGGAGATGGTGAGGGACAGAGAGGCCTGGCATGCTGCAGGCTATGGGTTGCAAAGAGTCAGATATGACTGTACAGGTGAACGATAACAAATAGGGCTGGATGCCATGATATTAGCCCTGGCTGGCACTTTATGTTTGAGGGACGTATACAGAGAAAGGATGTATAAGTCACAGAAAAGCACCTCACATATCTTCACAAGCCTTGTGTGCAAGAATAGAACATAATCACTCTCTGAAATTTTCCCCCAGTACAATCATTCTTGCTATGAGTGAGCTACAGGGCAGAAGAAGACATTACCATTAAGTAAAATAAATATTGAAGACTCACAAGAGCTAATTTTTAAATGGATATACCTTCAGAGAGGAGTGTGTGGGGAAACTATTAAGGACATAGGTTACTCTCAAAAACTTCTGATCTTTTGTTCACATGAACCAAGCTCTAAGCTGCAATTTAAAAGCCAACATCCAAGCGAAATTATCTTACTTTCATGAAAAACAAAGAGTCCAACTCATTTAACCATTTGGCCCTTCACTGTAATAGTCTATGATGGCTTGTCATGTGACAAAAGTATCGTAAGTCTCAGCAGATGTATGGGCTGAGTCCTGAAGCAGGATATGAGTTAGTGATGCATGTTCACTGGGCAGAGACACTCAGAATGGGCTTTGCGCTTTCACAGTTCCTGGCATGAGTGGCTGTGACTTCTTGCCTCAAACATTAACATCTAAACAACCAGCAACTTCTACCAATAACACTTTAACAAACTCCTTCACATTCTAAACGTAGCATCTGAAACTCCATAAACAGGAGGGAACTAGTAGCAGTCTGAAGTTGTCATCATTGACAGCTTATGATTTATCTTAACTCTCCCTCGCCATTTGGCCACGACTTTAAGTAAACACTTTCCGTCTTCCTCGTGTTCTCGTTACTGCCACCTCCCACTAATAAGAGAGGCTGCCAAGAAAAGCATCCAGACAGTTCATTTACCTCCCAAACTTGCCTGAAAGTAGCCGCCCCAGTTTAGACAAGGGGTGAAGCAACTACTGCACATTTTCAACAGATGGAACAATGCTTCCCAAGTTATTTACATTAACATTATTTGCTTTCAGGATATGTGTAACGAATGAGTAGTTGAATGAAATATTATGGCGCAGACTGAACACCAGCCGCTCAGGCTGGCCATTTATGGTGATAGATGGAGATGGGCCACTTTGCTTTCTAAGAAGCTCAAGAGCTGCGAGTAGTCCATCTTTGCTAAATTTTTGGCACCATCTTGTTCCGCCAGGTGGCTGGAGGCTTGGTCCACCTTCTCAGGGAGGTTCCTGTGTAAAGTATGATGGCCAGAGGACTCCAAGGCTGTCTCCTCCTCACTCATCAAACAGTGAAGGAAGATTGATCAAGTGAGTTAGTGGCTGTACAGCTGATCCCGAGAATGATACATAATCCCTTGGTTTTATAGTGGCACATCCTGTCCCTAGCATAGGATGAGAGACCTTTCTTCACCAGACGGATGGAGCTCACATATGACTCAGCCTTCCTGAAAACGTTTAGTGGCCTGCCCAATCCAAGGTGGCATAGGGTATCATAGGGTAGACCCTCCCAAGGATCATATGCCCAGTTGTATTCTTTTCACATCTTTTATTTATTTTTTAACTTATTTATTTATTTGCGGCTGCACTGGGTCTTCATTGCTGTTCATGGACTTTCTCTCCTTGCTGGGAGCAGGGCCTGCTCTCTAGTTTCGGGCTTCTCGTTGCAGAGGCTTCTTGTGGTGGGGCACAGGGTCTAGGATGTATGGACTCAGTAGCTGTGGTGCCCAGATTCAGTTGTTCTGTGGCATGTGGGATCTTCCTGGACCAGAGATTGAACCTGTGTACCCCTGAATTGGCAGACAGATTTTTAACCACTGGACCACCAGGGAAGTCATTTTTGTACCTTTTAAACCAAACTGAGGGAAGAGTAGAATGGCCTCAGGGAGATGACCAGCTACGGTATGGCAAAGGGTGAGCAGAGCATTTTTGTGTCTCGAGGCGCCCATTCCCTGACCCCACACCCCAAGGCTGTCAGGCACATCACTGACATGACAGTCAGAAGCATGACAGGGTGAGGATGACTCAGTGC
The DNA here is from genome assembly GCA_917880005.1 of Nanger dama. Taxonomy (NCBI): domain Eukaryota; kingdom Metazoa; phylum Chordata; class Mammalia; order Artiodactyla; family Bovidae; genus Nanger; species Nanger dama. Next base: position 27,332,176 of record CAKJTW010000018.1, read on the forward strand.
CAGAGTCAGTCTGGCAGCAAGACTTTCTGAGTTTTATCTGGAGACTCATAACAGTTAAGTATTTACTGCGTACATTCAATATCCATAACTCTAGGTCTCGTAGGGAACCTCTTCTCCAGAAGCTGTCTCAGCAGGAGTGAGGTGAAATGCCAGCAAAATGCTGAGTGCTGGACCCAGAGGGTGTTTCTCCCATGTTCTTGAGCTAGCAGCAAAGCTCAGAGGCACTGGCCTGTCCTTGGTGTTGGTCCGAGGACAGCAGAGGGTGTGGAGGGTGGGTGGCTGGGCTTGTTGCATGGCTGCATTCCATCAGTGGGTTGTGTGTTGTACAAGGGATGAGACACCACAGGTTGTGTGAGTTGGGTTTGTTCAGGAGCCCTCAGAGCAGCTTAAAATGTGAGAAGAGGCTCCAAAGCATCGTCTCTAGGTTTGCCATCAGGGTATTTGTCTCCTGTTTCATTCTCCCCCTCTCACTCCCTCTTCCTTCTCTCCTTCTCTCTCTTTCTTCTTAAGGACCCCCACCAATACCTTGCTTTTTCCTTGTTAAATCCTCAGAGACTCCCAGCCTCGAGGTCCTGAGTTTCTCATTCATAGTTGAGTCGCTTCCTCTTAAGGAATGCCCCCTTTCCCAGATCAGAGATGGTTTAGCCCAAACTGGATTCCCTTTGCAACATCTCTGCCTGACTCCACGGCACCCTTAGTCCAAGCAGCATGATAAGATGCCAGGAATCTTCGCCACACGAAGAGGAGAAGGGGACCCCACACTGGGCAATGGTGACCATATTCTAGACTTCCTGTCTTCCTGTTGGGAGTCTGGATAGTTCTGGAGAAACAGAGCCAGAAAGTGACATTTCATTTCTATCATTTGGACAAATATTTTCAATATGAAACAAAAGCACCAAGTTTCTGTATTTGCCCGAGGGTGAAATGCTTGAAGAAAGTGGCAAGCCCTGCTGCACAACTCCCTGCCCCCACAGCTGCCTGAGGCCGAGGAGGGAGCACGGCTCCTCAGCGCCTGTCCCAGGTGCCCCTCAAACATTCCTGGGCAGCAAGTTCAGCTCTCACAAGAAGGCATATTCTCCTGGCTGACCACACACCCCCTGAGTTTAAGGGCTGGTTCTCTTCTGTGTCCTGAAGCCCCTCCAGCCTGTAGCACAAGGCCTTGTACATAAGAGGGATTTTTTTAAACCCCTTTACTGTCACTGCTCTTTGACCAACCAAATTTTATAACAAGGTCAATTATGCTTTCATTTTCCAGGGATAACATACTCAGGCACATGAGCCCGTAAAACACACAGGCGTTAACACAGACATATGTTGGGTTTTCCCAGTGGTTCAGATGGTAAAGAATCTGCCTGCAGTGCAGGATACCAGGTTTGATCCCTGGGTTGGGAAGATTCCCCTGAAGAAGGCCATGGCAACCCACTCCAGTATTCTTGCCTGGAGAATTCCATGGACAGAGGAGCCTGGTAGGCGTAAGTCCATGGGGTTGCAAAGTGCTGGACACGACTGAGTGAGTAACACTTTCATATTGTACATAGATGCTTGGGATGTCCACTCAGTCACTGGAAAACACACACAAGGCAACCGATTGCACTCATAAGCAAGGATCCAGGAGGAGAGGCCACGAGGGCTGGGCCCACGTGCACCCGCCTTACCTGACGTCACCACCCTTGCTCAGAGCTCCTGGCTCTGCAGTTTGGGCTCAGTTCCTTTGGGCTGGAACCCAGTGCTATGCTACACAGGGCAGGGCAGGGCAAGGCCAGGCAGAGCAAAGCCACAGATGGTTCAAGTGTCAGCCTCAGCCCAAGAGGGAGCTCCCCGAATGTAGGCTGACTCAGGCCCTGCCATATTCGGGTTACTTCAGCTTAACCACCTTGAAATGGCCCTGAACCCCCACTGAGCACACCAGCCCTGCCCACCTCCCCCTAGTCAAACGTGTGTCAGCCTCAATCCAAACACTTGAACCTGTCCCTGCACTCCCTAGAAGACGCAGGCATTTGTGCTTTCCCCCTGGATTCAGGGGGAAAGCCCCTTGGCCAGGGGCTCCCAGGAAGATATCTCAGGCTTCTGTCAGGCCTGCCCATGCAGGCAGGCTCCATCGGCTTCACTCCTGGGGCCCCAGGGAGCTGGGGCTGCTCACTTCCAGGTGGGGGCTCTGGGGACAACTGAGGGTCATGGTTCCTTCAGCATCATTTGCCTTCCCCCATGTAAACCGAGGTAACACCCTCGGGCATCCACATCTTGACGAAAGCAGGTTATTCATCAATGGCGTGAGTTGTTTTCACAGGTTCACATCACAAGCATTTATAGGCCACTTGCCACATGGCTGGCTCCATGCTAGATGCTGGGGGCAATGGAAGAATTAGACTGGGACTTCTTCCTGGGAATTACGGTAAGCTTGAGGAGTCCAAAAGTCAGAGCAATAAAATAGCAAAAATACCAAGGCCTGGACTTCAAACAGACTAGGCATTGACTTCTGTCTCCTTCTCCGACTAGGTGTGCGACTTTGGAAAGTTACCTTAAGGTGCACTAAGCCTCTATATTTTTCTCAACTATAAAAATGAGAAAATCTATTTCACACAAGTTCTGTGAGAACTGTATTAGATTCTGTCCGTGATAACAATATTGCTAAAGACAAAAATAGTGCTGGTTATTTACTGAGTGCTTACAACATAAAGAAATTGGATGAAACGTGGCTCAGACGGTAAAGCATCTGTCTACAATGTGGGAGAGCTGGGTTCGATCCCTGGGTCAGGAAGATCCCATGGAGAAGGAAATGGCAACTCATTCCAGTACTCCTGCCTGGAAAATTCCATGGATGGAGGAGCCTGGTGGGGTACAGTTCATGGGTTTGCAAAGAGTCAGACACGACTAAGTGACTTCACTTCACTCACTCAGTCCTTACAATGGACTTCCATCATGGATCAGATGGTAAAGAATCTGCCTGTAATGCAGAAGACCCAGGCTCTATCCTTGGATCAGAAAGATTTTCTGGAGAAAGGAATGGCTATCCATTCCAGTATTCTTGCCTGGAGAATCCCATTCACAGAGGAGCTGGCAGGCTATAGTTCATGGGGTCCCAAAGAGTTGGGCATGACTGAGTGACTGAACACACACACAGTCCTTACAACTGCCTTTTAACATGCCTAACTAGTTATTAGTATTAATGTCAAGGATAAAGAAAATGCAGTTTAAAGAGGATGAAAGATAAAGTCAAACAACTAGTGCATGGGAAACTGTAAGGAACGGCACCCCTTTATCCTATCAAAAGGGTCAGAATGTAAGGTCGGACCCCGGGGGCCATGACGAGCCGCCCCTCCTCTCTCCCGCAGGCTGGGGGAGTCCCTAACGGAGGGAGGCTTCCAGATCCTGGGAACCAATGACAGCACACTTCACTGCCAAAGCCGCCTTGTCTCAGCCTCATAGATAAACCTATCGGCCCACGCCACCTCAAACCGGCAATCTATCCAAACCCCTTCCGCTAACCTGGCCATCCTGCGCAGCATGCATATATAAACAAACTTCTAGCGTCGTCCGGCAGGGACTTCCTGGACCTGCCTCCTTAGGGTTTGGGAACCCCATCCGGGAGTGCTTCCCCATTAAAGCCTGTTAAAAACTCTTTTGGGGTACTGGTCATCTTTACCTAACAGAAACCAGGATTGGTGCAAGATCTGTTTCATTTTCCAGCCCATGAACTCCTTATAGCTCTTTCTGCCCTCTCTGAGCCTCAGCCTTCTCATCTGTAAAATGGAAATAATAACACTGCTTTTCTAAGATTGCTAATTGAACCAAAGGAGGTGTGTTTGTGTGTGGTATGTGTGTCTGTTACTCAGTCATGTCCCACTCTTTGCAACCTGGTGGACTATAGCCTCAAGTCTCCCCTGACCATGAATTCTCCAGGTAAGAATAGTGGAGTGGTAGCCATTCCCTTCTCTGTGGGGCCCTAAATGGGAAACCTCAGGGGAAAAAAAGGCTAGCTTTGTGGTTGGAAACTAAGATGGCGCCTGGTGGAAGTCATAGGGGCGGGGTCTATGTTGTTTGTCAAAGTTTTTGATTGGCTCTCTTGATTTCTGTGCACGTGGACAGCCCGTGATCACCATAGACTCCTGTTATAATGAAGGCACATGACGATTTGGCCTTTAACGTGATTGGTGCAACTATGGAAAGTCCTCGCAAAACTCCCCTGCTTGCCTATATAAGCCGAGAGTTTGCAGCAATAAAGCGGAACTGCTTAGATGGAAGGGCTGTCACCTGTGGTTGTCTCTAGCTCTCGGAGGGGCTGGGTTGGCAGACAGCAGGCTCACCTGTCTTAGAGACACCTGGGCTTTACTGAGGGAAGTTCCACTGCCTCTAATCTTTCTGCAGAGTGGCCCCGCCCCGCACTTTTCCAGGCAATCTTCCCAATTCAGGGATCAAACCCGGGTCTCTTGCTTTGCAGGCATATTCTTTACCATCTGAGCCACCAGGGAAGCCCTTATATCTTTCTAAATCCTTGGCCTTTGTCTCTAGCATCATCAAGGGACATGAACTTAGCATTCAGCACAGATAATTTTGTCTTTTTGTCCTTGAAAAATCTATATTTTTTTTCAGTTTCCCTGATGTCACATGGTTATATGCACAATTAAATCTCATGTATCCAAAGTTGATTTCACTTTTCACTTTGCATGTTAATTTTGCACCAATGTCCAAGGCATACTTACCTAGAAAATTAAAGAAAATCTGTTTTCAGTTAGCCCATGCTAACTGAAGTCTGTTGTCAAACTCTTCCTGGAAGTTTGGGCTTCTTCGTGTGACTTAGGAACTTCAGAAGCACGTTTGCTCTGCTAACACCACCACTTTGATCACTTTAACCATCACTAGCACTACAAGTCCACTATCAACACCTCCACTGTTATTGCCTCCCCCACCTCCATCCCCCACCTCCATCCACCCCGCCTCTGTCCCCCTCACCTCTATCGCCGCCACTTTTCCCACTTGCACCATCACCTGCACCACTACCAATCCACCAGCTCTAACCACCAATAATACCTCCATCTTCACTTCCGTTATTACACCTTTCCTCACCACCACAACCATCTCCACCATCTTACCAACAACTCCATTAACACCATCTCCCATGAGAATTCCACCAGCATAACCACTAGCTCTACACTACAGCCATACTTAACAGTAATCAAAACTTACAACTCCTAATCTTCACTAGAACCCTACGAAGAAGACATTTTAATCTTGTTTTGCTCACATAGAGACTAAGTCCCAGAAAAATTAAATAACCTCTCTGAAGGGTCACAACTTACAAATAGTTGAGAAAGGATTTGTTACTAGGACTACTTGAATGGGAAAAACTGTTGTCTTTCCACTATAGTCATCTTGCCTTTGGCCATGCATTCATCTTCACTCTAAAAGGACAGACTGTGTTTTTCTTTTCCGGAATATAGAATGCAATGTCCTCTTTCAGCCTTGGTGGACTATAGATATGGTGAGAGAATTCCACCACCATAACCACTAGCTCTACACTACAGCCATACTTACAGTAATCAAAACACAGAGAGCATTTGTCTTAATTACTGAAATGATAGCAGGAAGTCAAAGTCTCTACAGAGAGGTACAGAAGGAAAACTTGGAGTGGAGGGGGAAGGGGGAAAGATTTGGTAAATGTGTAACAATCGCATGTGAGGCTTAAAATGTCATAACCATGGGGTCTGACTGTTGGATAAAAGACAATCAAGTCTTACCGGCTGGGAGGCAAATCCAGCTGAAGTGGGGGAGGAAGAGGGGCCTGGCAATGAGGCCATCTCCTTGTCAGCATTGGGGTGTAGGGTTGCTGTCACATTGGAAATGAGGGCAGGCTGCAGACTGAGGTTAGCATTCAATGGGAGGATTGAAAGGAAACTTTGAAGTCTAGATAGCGTCTCTAAAGAATCCCTGACAAGAATTCCAGACTTTTATAGAGAGTTATGGAGATTGGTTATGTTTTGCTTTTGAACACTTTTTATTTGCAACTTTATAGTTCTTTCTGCCGTAAATTTGAACCGAGATGGATATTAAATTGCAAAAACAACACAGACCGTGCCTATTTTTTCACACACTCACAAAAGACTCAGAACAAACTTTGTACTGACTCGCACGTATTAATAGAACAGAGTTTGGATAAAGCCTTTATGCAGGTTTTACTACTCCACTGGAACTATTACCTCCTCTATCCCATTAAAGAGAAAATTGATTTATTAACTGTTGATATTTGCACTTGGGAAATTCATCAGACCCTTGATCAGTACAGCTAGGAATCGTGGACAGCATCTCTGTACTATAAGAGACAGTACCCATAAGATACAGATGACATACACAAAGTTGAGAGTGTTTTTATGGTAGAAAGGATAACATCTCTACCTTGCTTGTTCACCATGGAAAGCATCTTATTTTCTAAACCAAGCATGACCAGACTATTTCATTCTGAAGAATCTGAGCCATATATTGGCATTTTAATCAAGGTTCCTATAAAATGGTGTTATAAGTACCTTCCAAACTTACTGTCAGTAAGAAGACACAGCAAGTGAAGATATTTGCATGTTGTTTTTACGTGATTGTGCATAGAATGGAGCTCAGAAAATGGGTGTTCCGTAACTGGGTCCCTTAAGAATAACTGGGGGAGAAATCCTGATGAGCTACTTCATTTGATCCACTAAGATAAACACTAGGAATGGTGGGATTTGCCTGCTCTTAAAACTCTCCTAAGCATTTCTTCTTCCTTACATTTCTTAAAATAAACAAATAGCTTCATCTGAGAGATATCTTTGAACCTATCATGCAAATATGCCCTGTACAAGAGCTTTCATTTGAGTATATTTAACATTTAGAATATAAATATATTAACAGGGCTCACAGAGTAGTCCCTGGGAAACAGTTCTGGGGTGCTGATAACTGCTAAGACTGATATTTTAGAAGCCATATTCTGCTGATGAATGAGCTGAACCATCTTATGTGAATACTGAGAAGGCCCCAATGTGCCTATAGGAAGCCTCCTGGCTGAGTGAAAGCCTCTATGAAGGGAGGAGACCAGCCCTTCCTCCGCGGAACCCAAGTCTCCTGCTGCAGCCTGAACTACACAGTGGGCATTTGTGGCTATATTGGCTGTTTTTAATCCCTCTGGGTAATAATCTGAAGGTTGCATTCATAGTGTTAACACCGGTGCCCATGGCTGGCACCAAGTATGGCGTGTTGACAATTATCTTTGGTCCTAAAGAATGAGGAGCACAGGAGGCCTGTGTCCCACTCCATAGGAGGCCTTTTCTCCCCCTGCAAAGTATGTTGGCATCTTTCTTTGGCTTGTTTCAGAGAATGGGTTTCCAAGCCAGCCATGAACAGTCTCTGGAGCATTTCCTGAGCCAGCTTCTGGTGGGGTATCGGGCTCTGGTGTATTCTGAAAAGAGAAGTTGGCATACTCAAAGAATGAGTATATTTGTAACCCACAATCACATCAACGTGAGGCAACACAGTGTCTGCCAGCAGTGTCTGGTCTGTGTGGAGTAGACGAGCGAGCAGTGAAATAGACTCAGCCAGGAGTGTCAGAGCTGGAAGGACCTCAGCATCTCCAGGGCCAAGGCCGCAAGGATGACAGAGAATGAGTAACCTTTCCAAGGCCACTCAATCATTAAGTGAAAGATCTGGGACTAAGACCTGACTTCCCAGCTCCAGTCCAGGGGTCTTACTATTGCACCAAGGTCCCTTGGCTTCCTCATTTATTTAAAAAAAAAAAAAAAAAAAAGGAGCAACAACACTTGAACATTTGTCTGGCAGAATACCTGTCCTGATTAAATGGGCTAACACCTATGTAAGTGCCTCATATAGAGATGATTGTTCAATCACTCAGTCATGTTCTACTCTTTGTGAGCCCGTGGACTGTATGTAGCTCACCAGGCTCCTCTGTCCATGACATTTCCTAGGCAACGATACTGGAGTGGGTAGCCATTTCCTTCTCCAGGAGATCTTCCCAGCCCAGGGGTCAAAGTCGCATCTCCTGCATTGCAGGCAAATTATTTACCACTGAGCCACCAGGAAAGGCCTCACACAGAGACTGGTCCCCAGTAAATGGTTAGTAGACCCCTTCTTGCAAGGCTATTTCCCACTGGGGCCACACTTCTAACACCACCCATTCCTGCCACGTGTACTGCTGTGGCTAGACTACCTTCCCATACATGTAAAACCTGGTGTGACGCTTCCCATCACACATGCCAGGTATGAGTGTCTGCCACAGAACTTTAGACTGTGGCAGTATAAAAGATGAGTTAGTCATATAGAAAATGATATCCTTTTAAAAACTGGCTTTGTATAAAAGTCATTTTCCAATTCAACAGGATAGAAGCACACAGACAGCCAAGTTAGGTCAAGGCTAGAGCCTTTTACTTGGTTTCTTTGCTATTTAGAGCTTGGCTCCTCATCTCAAACACTCATGAATTCCTGTTCTTCTCAGGAGTACATTGTTGTTCATTTTCTCTCTAGTTAGAAGAAAATTACTTTCCAGGCTCAGGAATTTCATTTCCCTACCCAGGAAAAGAAATCATGCCCCTCCACCATTAATAGCATCACTAACTAACAAAATGGTAGCCCAAAGTTTGAGCTTCTCTGTGGAAAATTCTGAAAGAGATGGGAATACCAGACCACATGACCTGTGTCTTGAGAAACCTGTATGCAGGTCAGGAAGCAACAGTTAGAACTGAACATGGAACAACAGACTGGTTCCAAATAGGAAAAGGAGTCTGTCAAGGCTGTATACTGTCACCCTGCTTATTTAACTTCTATGCAGAGTACATCATGAGAAATGCTGGGCTGGAGGAAGTACAAGCTGGAATCAAGATTGCCGGGAGAAATCTCAGTAACCTCAGATATGCAGATGACACCACCCTTATGGCAGAAAGTGAAGAGGAGCTAAAGAACCATTTGATGAAAGTGAAGAGGAAAGTGAAAACGTTGGCTTACAGCACAACATTCAGAAAATTAAGATCATGGCATCCGGCCCCATCATTTCATGGTTAATAGATGGGGAAAGAGTGGCTGACTTTATTTTGGGGGCTCCAAAATCACTGCAGATAATGATTGTAGCCATGAAATTTAAAAATGCTTACTCCTTGGAAGGAAAGTTATGACCAACCTAGACAGCATATTCAAAAGCAGAGACATTACTTTGCCAACAAACTTCCATCTAGTCAAGGCTATGGTTTTTCCAGTTTTCATGTATGAATGTGAGAGTTGGACTGTGAAGAAAGCTGAGTGCCGAAGAAGTGATGCTTTTGAACTGTGGTGTTGGAGAAGACTCTTGAGAGTCGTTTGGACTGCAAGGATATACAACCAGTCCATCCTAAAGGAGATAAGTCCTGGGTGTTCATTGGAAGGACTGATGTTGAAGCTGAAACTCCAATACTTTGGCCACCTCATGTGAAGAGCTGACTCATTTGAAAAGATCCTGATGGTGGGAAAGATTGAGGGCAGGAGGAGAAGGGGATGACAGAGGATGAGATGGTTGGATGGCACTACTGACTCAATGGACATGGGTTTTTGTGGACTCTGAGTTGGTGATGGACCAGGAGGCCTGGCGTGCTGTGGTTCATGGGGCTGCAAATAGTCGGACATGACTGAGCAACTGAACTGAACTGAACTCGTAGCTCAGTGGTAAAGGATTTGTCTACCAATGCAGGAGATGTGGATTCGATCCCTGGATCAGGAAGATTCTCTGGAGAAGAAAATGCCAACCCACTCCAGTATAACGCCTAGGAATTTCCATGGACAGAGGAGCTTGATAGGCTACAGTCCATGGTGTCACAAAAGAGTTACACAGGACTTAGCAACTAAAAACAAGATCCCAAGGTTTATCACATAGATGAAGTTTCTAAAATATCCCCCTGCTTTGTAATTACAAATGTGAGAAAACAGGATATACTTGTTTTGGGTTTTGGGTTTGGTATACTTGTAAGAGTTTAGAGATAATTTTAATAATAGCATACCAATGCTGGTAAATGATCTCCTTTGAGGATATGTTTTAGGCTTGAATAGAATACTGTCATTAAGTATTTAGTATTTTGATGCAATAGAGAAAATCTCTGTTGGTAACAGGGAGATATAAATTAGCCAAAGATGACTATCATAGAATTCACATCACACAGAAATTACAGACAAACCATGCTTTATAATAATTTCTTTTTATCAGCAAATTACAAATACGTTGAAAAATCAAACTCCAAAACAAAATTCCCAGCTATCTTTCCAAAAGATCCATACTCAGACTACTCTAGTAGCCTAGTGCACCAGAGGAAGCAGTCCTTGGTAAGCTGTAATAAAATCAAAATGACTGATTCAAAAGCTGCAAGTAGAAAAGGGAAAGTTATCCATATTAAATCCACTGTACATGAAAAGATCATATAGGCAAGGAGAACTCTTCTGGAGCAAAATCACTGAAAGAAACAATATTCTGAGACTACAGGAACCCCCACGTTCACTGCAGCACTGTTTACAATATCCAGGACGCGGAAAAAACCTAAACGGCCACCAACAGAGACATGGATAAAGAAGTCGTGGCACATACATGCAGTGAAATATTATTCAGCCATAAAAAGGATAAAATAGTGCCATTTGCAGCAACATGGGTGAATCTAGAGAAAGTCATGCTGAGTGATATAAAAGACAAACATCATATGATAACGCTGAAGTGTGGAATCTTAAAAAAAAAAAAAAGTACAAATGAACTTATTTCCAAAACAGAAATAGCATTACAGATGTATAAAGCAAACTTATGATTACTGGGGCGGGGGAGGGCGGGCTGGAGAAGCAGGGTTGGAGGGGGAGGGATAAATTGGGAGGCTGGAATTGAAAAACACACACTATTATACATAAAATAGATAACTAATAAGGACCTACTGTATGGCACAGGAAATCCTTCCCAATACTTTGTAATGACCTACATGGGAAAAGAATCTTAAAAGACTGGATATGTGTATTGGGTTGGCCAAAAAGTTCATTTGAATTTTTCCATAAGATGTTATGGACCAACAAATGCTTTGACCCACCCAATGTACATATGACTGACACAGTTTGCTGTACAGCAGAAACAAATGCAACAGTGTGAATCAACCATATTCTAACAGCTTTTGAAATTAAAACACTGCTCCAAGAGGGAGACTGTAACATGACAAGACAAAGGGAGAAGAAAAGAGATACCCTGGAGGTGTTGCTTTTTAATGTGATGGCCAAATTTAAACACACACATACAAACACACACACTGTCATCAAATTGAATTAACACCACAAAAGGCAAAACTGAAAAGTGGCATTACATGGAGAAGAGAAAGAGGCCAAAATAAGACACATGATGATATATATGGTGAGAGGCTAAAAAGACAATGTATGGATTCAAGCTCAGAACAGCACAGAAGACAAGCATAGCCATTTACTGAGTGTCTGCCATGTAGTTGTTCCTCTGAGAGATTGTTTTCTGCTATTGTTTAAAAACTCAGTACGTGACAGAATTTAAGAGAAGAAAATATTTTAAATGCAAACAGCAAGTACTCCTTTAAGACTTTGCCTGTCATACTTTTCAGTTGCATTGCTAATGTGGACACATGATTTATTAATATTGCACAGGGCGAGACTTGTTACATACTTTTGCGTGACTAATTCTCAGTACCATCCTGTGCAATAGGTATTATTTTTCCTAAGTTTTAGATCAGGAAACAGGCTTAGAGAAATTAAGAAAATACAGCAAGTAGCAAGTGTCTTAACTCAGGCTGCTATGACGGATCACTATAGACTGGATGAATTAAACAAAGATTTATTTCTCACAGTTCTGTGAGATCTTGGGAAGTCCAAGATCAAGGAGCTGGTAGATTCTGGGTTTGGTGAAGACTCACTTTCTGGTTTGCAGATGGTTGTCTTATCTTTGTATTCTCACCAGGCAGAGAGGGAGAGAAAAAAAGGTCTTTTCTTACAAAGAAACTAGCGCCATTCAGGAAGCCTCCACCATCATGATTTAATCACCTCCATTTCCCAATACTTTCACAGCGTCATCTTTTAGGGCTTGAAATATCTCAGCTGGAATTCCATCACTTTCACTAGCTTTGTTCGTACTGATGCTTCCTAAGGCCAACTTGACTTCACATTCCAAGATGTCTGGCTCTACGTGAGTGATCACACCATTGCAGTTATCTGGGTCATGATCTTTTTGTATAGTTATGTGTATTTTTGCCACCTCTTCATAATATCTTCTGTTTCTTTTAGGTTCGTACCATTTCTGTCCTTTATTGTGCCCATCTCAAGGAGATCCAACCAGTCCATTCTGAAGGAGATCAGCCCTGGGATTTCTTTGGAAGGAATGATGCTAAAGCTGAAACTCCAGTACTTTGGCCATCTCACGCGAAGAGCTGACTCATTGGAAAAGACTCTGATGCTGGGAGGGATTGGGGGCAGGAGGAGAAGGGGACGACCGAGGATGAGATGGCTGGATGGCATCACAGACTCAATGAACGTGAGTATGAGTGAACTCCAGGAGATGGTGATAGACAGGGAGGCCTGGCGTGCTGCAATTCATGGGGTCGCAAAGAGTCGGACACGACTGAGCGACTGAACTGAACTGAACTTGCATGAAATGTTCCCTTGATACCCTTGATATCTCTAATTTTCTTGAAGAAATATTTAGTTTTCCTCTATTTCTTTGAATTGATCACTTAGGAAGTTTTTCTTATGTCTCCTTGCTATTCTTTGGAACTCTGCATTCACATGGGTATACCTTCCCCTTTATCCTTTGCCTTTTGCTTCTCTTCTTTTCTCAGCTACTTGTAAGACCACTTCAGACAACCATTTTGCCTTTTTGCATTTCTTTTTCTTGGGAATAGTTTCAATCCCTGCCTCCTGTACAATGGCATGAACCTCCGTCCATAGTTCTTCAGGCACTCTATCAGATCTAATCACATGATTCTATTTGTCACTTACACTGTATAATTGTAAGGGATTTGACTCACATCATACCTGAATGGTCTAGTGGTTTTCTCTATTTTCTTCAATTTAAGTCTGAATTTTGCAATACAGAGTTCATGATCTGAGCCACCTAGAGCCAGACATCCTGGAATTCATAGTCAAGTGACCCTTAGGAAGCATCACTATGAACAAAGCTAGCGGAGGTGATGGAATTCCAGCTGAGGTATTCCAAATCCTTAAAGATGATGCTGTGAAAGTGCTGCATTCAATATGACAGCAAATTTGGAAAACTCAGCAGTGGCCACAGGACTGGAAAAGATTAGCTTTTATTCCAATCCCAAAGAAAGGCAATGCCAAAGAATGATCAAGCTACCACACAATTACACTCATCTCACACGCTAGCAAAATAATGCTCAAAACTCTTCAAGCTAAGCTTCAATAGCATGTGAACTGAGAACTTCCAGATGTTCAGTCTGTATTTAGAAAAAGCAGAGGAACCAGAAATCCATTTGAAAATAGTTCGTTGTTCATCTCCATTTCTAACTGTTGCTTCTTGATCTGCATATAGATTTCTCAAGAGGCAGGTAACTTGGTTTGGTGCTCCTAGCACAACAAAACTGGGGGAAATTCTTAAAGAGTTGTGAATACCAGGCCAGGTTACCTGCCTCTTGAGAAATCTGTATGCAGGTCAAGAAGGAACAGTTAGAAATGGAGATGAACAACGAAATGTTTCCAAATTGGGAAGGGAATACGTCAAGGCTGTTTATTTTCACCTTGCTTATTTATGAGAGACTTTATTTTGGAGAGCTTCAGAATCACTGCAGATGGTGACTGCAGCCATGAAATGAAAAGACACTTGCTCCTTGGAAGAAAAGCTATGACCAACCTAGACAATGTATTAAAAAGCAGAGACATTACTTTGTTGACAAAGATTCATCTAGTCAAAGCTATGATTCTTCCAATAATTATATATGGATGTGAGAATTGGACTGTAAAAAGTCGAAGCACCAAAGAATTGATGCTTTTGAACTGTGGTGTTGGAGAAGACTCCTGAGAGTCACTTGGACTGCAAGAAGATCAAACAGTCAATGCTAATGATAATCAGTCCTGAATAGTCATTGGAAGGGCTGATGCTGAAGCTGAAACTCCAATACTTTGGGCACCTGATGTGATGAACTGAATCATTTGAAAAGACCCTGATGCTGGGAAAGATTGAAGACCAGAAGAGAAGGGAATGACAGAGGACGAGATGGTTGGATGGCATCACTGATTCAATGGACATGAGTTTGGACAAGCTCCAAGAATTGGTGATGGAAAGGGAACCCTGGGGTGCTGCACTCCATGGGGTCTTAAAGACTCGGACACAACGGAGCGACTAAACTGAGCTGATTTCTCGATACAGTTGGGGCTTCCCTGATCACTCAAACAGTAGAGAATCTGCCTGCAATGCAGGAGGCAAGAGTTTGATCACTAGGTTGGGAAGATTTCCTAAAAGGAAATGGCAACCCACTCTAGTATTCTTACCTTGGAAATCCGATGAATGGAGGAGGCTGGCAGTTCATGGGGTAGCAAAAAAAAGTCAGATATGACTTTAAACAATAGCAACCAGATACCATTAACTTGGATATTAATTTTCACCATATGAATTGAGGGTGGGGACACAAATGTTCAGCCACAGTGGACAGAAATAATAATCAAGTATATTACAAAAAGCTGCTGCTGCTGCTAAGTTACTTCAGTCGTGTCTGACTCTATGCAACCCCATAGACAGCAGCCCACCAGGCTCCCCCATCCCTGGGATTCTCCAGACAAGAACACTGGAGTGGGTTGCCATTTCCGTCTCCAATGCATGGAAGTGAAAAGTGAAAGTGAAGTCGCTCAGTCATGTCCGACTGTTAGCGACCACATGGACTGCAGCCCACCAGGCTCCCCCATCTATGGGATTTTGCAGGCAAGAGTACTGGAGTGGGGTGCCATTGCCTTCTCTGATGTTACAAAAGGAAACTTACCTTATTGGAAAAAGACCTAAGACAAGACAGTGAGATATATTAATAATGAGAATTCATGAAAAATATTCGTTACCTAGACATATCGTATTTTCAGGACAATGAAATTGTTCCAACAATTGGTGAAAAGTAAATAACAATTGTTACTTGCCAAAGAATACAAATCATCCTTTTGTAAAGCTGATAGGAAGTGAAAAGACCTCTGAGGAAGGTGAGGAGCAATGATGTGAGTCCCTAAATCTGTACCTACTTGAAGTTTTGTTCATTTGCAATGGAAAATAATTATAATTTACCATAATCAAAGCATCTAAAAAGTGATTTACATACCCAGTTTTCCTCCATATATAGGAGGCATTGGTTCCAGGACCTATGACCTATGCTCAAGCCCCATAGCTGGTCCTGCAAATCCATGGTTCCACATTCACAGTTTAAATCAACCAAGAATCACATACTACTATATATTTTTTAAATTCATATATGAGTGAACACATGAAGTTCAAGTCCATGGTATTCAAGGGTGAACTGCATTAACTTTTTTAGCATGACAACAACTCCTTGAGGAAGAAACTATTATCTCTGTTTCACAAGTGAGGAAACTGAGGTACACATAAGTAACTGACTTATCCAAGCTCACACAGTAGTGGAATCATAATTCTATTAAGGCAATCTGATTTCTGAGACCTCGCTCTTCACCAATACCCTGAGAGTAAATCAGCAGGCAAAATAAATGTGATAATTCAGACCCAAATATATATATATATATATATATATATATATATATATATATATAAAACAAAGAAGCCAGAAATAAACATTGAAATTGGAGATTGTGTTCACCTATGGCTGATTCGTGTCAATGTATGGCAAAACAAATATAGTATTGTAATTAAAAAAATTAAAAAAAAAAGAATGTTCAGAATGCTAGAAAAAATAAAAGAAGGAATAGAATTCCTGAAAAAAGTATTGGTTGTTTTAGGAGTAAAAAGAATAGACAAAATTGAAAAACAGCAAGTATAAACTCTAAATAGGAAAAATTTTACTCAGTCACTAAATTTAAAGAAATATATCAATAGAAAGGTAGAATGGTATACTTAGAAAAAATTGGGAAAAAAAGATGGCAGAGGAATAGGATGGGGAGAACACTTCCTCCCTCTCTACCTCATCAAAAGAACATTTCAACGCTGAGTAAATTCCACAAAATAACTTCTGACTGCTGGCAGAGGACATCAGGTATCCAGCAAAGCAGATCATTGGCTTCAAAACCAGGTAGGAATCATTTTAAAGGACGAAGATAGAGACAAAGGAGGTAGTGAGGGAACCCCAGCACGGGAAGGGAATCCCGTCCCAGGAAGAGACTCTTAAAGAGAGAGGTTCCCTAAAATTGGGGAACCTTCTCACAGCTGTGTATGGGGTGAGCCCTAGAAGCACAAAGGGCAACATAACAGGAAGGAAGAATAAATAAATAATTAAAACCAACAGATTACGAATTCAACAGTATAACCCCCAGCGGACAAGCAGCGCAAACGCCTGCGTCCGACAGCAGTGGGGGTTGGGCAGGGAGGAGCGCGCCCGCGACAGTGCTTTCTAAGAATTGGGCCGCGGGAGACGTAGGCTGCAGGGCTTTTCTTGAGAATCGGGGCATAAAGGGGCCAGAATCGGGTCCGCGTGTGGCTAGAAAGAACTATCTCGGACTAGCAAACCAGACTGTGGGATAACTAACACGTGAAACGCTCGAACATAAGACACTGACAGGCCCGCGCACAGAACAAAGGACAGATCGGAAATAGCCGGCTGCAGACCATCCCCCACCGGTGACAGGCAGCCAGAGCCTTAAGCGCTGGAAGAGGGCAGTCGCAGCTCAAGAGAGACATTACCTACCAAATTGCAAGTGGGTTTCTTTACTGAGACTTCTGGGGTCTCTGAACAGTCATCATCTGCCTGAGAAAGAGCCCCGGCAGAGCTCCCAGAAAACTGAGCGACCCGGAAAGCCCAGAAGACGCAACAATAG
Organism: Nanger dama; assembly: GCA_917880005.1. Lineage (NCBI taxonomy): Eukaryota > Metazoa > Chordata > Mammalia > Artiodactyla > Bovidae > Nanger > Nanger dama. The sequence continues at coordinate 27,349,150 of CAKJTW010000018.1, forward strand.
TGCATGCCAAACTCCCTAGCCACTCGGACTTGGGAAGGGAATGTAGCCCAAGATCAACCAAACCCGACACCCGGAGGGGACTTCCTGAGCACCAAACCTGAGCAGCTTAGACCGGGGAAGTGCATGAAGCGTAGGGCAGGCCCCACATGGTTATCCTGCAGAGCGAGAAGGGGCAAACCCAGTGCAGAGCTCACCACCACCCTCCCTGTGGCAAGACAGAAATCAGACACGGAAGAGACCAGCAAACAGAGGAAGTCAAACAGAGGGAACTGCCTTGGTAGCGACCCCACACAGTCCACAACGACAGAGAAAGCACCAGATACACCATTACTACTTTTATGATCAAAATCTTTTGGGGGGATGATGTGGAAGCGTGTTTTTTTTTTTATGAATTTTTTTTCTTTCTTTAAAAATTTTTTTCTTTTTAAAATTTGTTTCTTCTTCTTTTTTTTTTGTCTTTTTTTCCTAAACTTGCTTAAATTTTTAAGTCTTCTATATTTCTATTTATTATTTTTATAACCTAATATTACTTTTCAAAAAAAAAAAAAAACCCTATCGTTAAAGCAAATGCTGTATATAGTCCTATTGGTGGAGGAAGTTGTCTTTTAATAATTCTGGAGTCTTTTATTATATTTTACTTTTTTTCTCTATTTTTTTTTAAATTTCTCTCTCCTTCTTCTTCTCTTTAATATTCTATCTTTGAAAATCCAATCTTTACTCCAGATTTTTAATCTTGGCATTTTGGTATTTGTTGCCAATTTTGTACTTTTAAAAACCTAATCTTCAGTACCTAGTTTTACACGAGTGCGAGACTACTGGCTTGACCACTCTCTCCACCTTTGGAATCTCTCTTTTCTCCACCAGGTGGCTTGTGTCTCCTCCCTCCCCCTCCTCTTCTCTACCCAACTCTATGAATCTCTGTGTGTTCCAGAAGGAGGAGAATTCTAAGGGAACTGGTCACTGGCCGGATCTGTATCCCTCCTTTCCATCTCCCTCTTTTATCCTCCTGTCCACCTCTATCTACTTCCTCCCTCTCCTCTTCCATGTATAACTCTGTGACCACCTCTGAGCGGTCCAGACTTCGGAGCGCACACAAGAAAGTGGTTACGGGCTGGCTTGCTTTTCCCTCTTTTGATTCCACCTCATCCCATTCCACTCACCTCTAACTACTCCCTCCCTCTTCTCTCCTCCAAGTAACTCAGCTATCCTCTAGGGACGACCCTCAAGGTGGAGAAACCTATCATCATTAACCTAGATGTTTTAACATTAGTGCTGAATAGATGGAGAAATCATGAGGCTATTGTAAAAATAAATCCAAAAACCAGAATCAGGAGGCATAAGTCCAAATCCTGAGATCATCAAAGAATTCCTGAATACAGGGAACATTATCCAATAAGAGCTCATCAAACACCTTCATACCTATACTGAAATTGAGCACTGCCCAAGGGGCCAACAAGCTCCAGAGCAAGACATACCACACAAATTCTCCAGCAACACAAGAACAAGCCCCTGGCTTCAATACACAAGCAACTCAAAATACTCCAAAACCATTGACGTCTCATAACCCATTACTTCACACTTCACAGCACTCCAGAGAGAGGAAATCCAGCTCCACCCACCAGAACTCCAACACAAGCCTCCTGATCAAGAAACTTTGACAAGCCACTGATATAACCCCAAACACAGAGAGGAAGCTCTATAAGAAAGAGAATTCCACAAATTCCCAGAATATAGAAAAGCCACCCCAAACGCAGCAATATAAACAAGATGAAGAGACAGAGGAATACCCAGTAGGTAAAGGAACAGGAGACATGCCCACCAAACCAAACAAAAGAGGAAGAGATAGGGAATCTACCTGAGAAATAATTCCGAATACTGATAGTGAAAATGATCCAAAATCTTGAAATCAAAATGGAATCACAGATAAATATCCTGGGGTCAAGGATTGAGAAGATGCAAGAAAGGTTTAACAAGGACCTAGAAGAAATAAAAGAGAGTCAACATATAATGAATAATACAATAAATGAGATAAAAAACACTCTGGAGGCTACAAAGAGTAGAATATCGGAGGCAGAAGATAGGATTAGTGAAATAGAAGATAGAATGGTAGAAATAAATGAATCAGCGAGGGAAAAAGAAAGACGAATTAAAAGAAATGAGGACAACCTCAGAGACCTCCAAGACAATATGAAACGCTCCAACATTCGAATTATAGGAGTCCCAGAAGAAGAAGACAAAAAGAAAGACCATGAGAAAATACTTGAGGAGCTAATAGTTGAAAACTTCCCTAAAATGGGGAAGGAAATAATCACCCAAGTCCAAGAAACCAGAGAGTGCCAAACAGGATAAACCCAAGGCAAAACACCCCAAGACATATTTTAATCAAACTAACAAAGACCAAACACAAAGAACAAATATTAAAAGCAGCAAGGGAAAAACAACAAATAACACACAAGGGGATCCCCATAAGAATAACTGCAGATCTTTCAATAGAAACTCTTCAGGCCAGGAGGGAATGGCAAGATATACTTAAAGTGATGAAAGATCATAACCTTCAGCCAAGACTACTGTACCCAGCAAGGATCTCATTCAAATATGAAGGAGAAATCAAAAGCTTTACAGACAAGCAAAAGCTGAGAGAATTCAGCACCACCAAACCAGCTCTCCAACAAATACTAAAGGATAGACTTTAGACAGGAAACACAAAAGGACATATAAACCCGAACCAAAACAATAAAGTAAATGGCAACAGGAGCATACTTATCAATAATTACCTTAAATGTAAATGGGTTGAATGCCCCAACCAAAAGGCAAAGACTGGCTGAATGGATACAAAAACAAGATCCCTATATATGCTGCCTACAAGAGACCCACCTCAAAACAACGGACACATACAGACTAAAAGTGAAGGGCTGGAAAAAGATATTCCATGCAAATAAAGACCAAAAGAAAGCAGGAGTAGCAATACTCATATCCAATAAAATAGACTTTAAAACAAAGGCTGTGAAAAGGGACAAAGAAGGCCACTACATAATGATTAAAGGATCAATCCAAGAAGAAGATATAACAATTATAAATATATATGCACCCAACATAGGAACACTGCAATATGTAAGACAAATGCTAACAAGCATGAAAGGGAAAATTAATAATAACACAATAATAGTGGGAGACTTTAATACCCCACTCACACCTATGGACAGATCAACTAAACAGAAAATTAACAAAGAAACGCAAACGTTAAGTGATACAATAGACCAGTTAGACCTAATTGATATCTATAGGACATTTCACTCCAAAACAATGAATTTCACCTTTTACTCAAGTGCACACGGAACCTTTTCCAGGATAGATCACATTCTGGGTCATAAATCTAACCTTTATAAATTCAAAAAAATCAAAATTATTCCAAGCATCTTCTCTGACCATAATGCACTAAGGTTAGACCTCAATTATAGGAGAAAAACTATTAAAAATTCCAACATTTGGAGGCTGAACAACACCCTTCTGAATAATCAACAAATCACAGAAGAAATCAAAAAAGAAATCAAAATATGCATCAAAACAAATGAAAATGAAAATACAACTACACAGAACCTTTGGGACACTATAAAAGCAGTCCTAAGAGGTAAGTTCATAGCAATACAGGCATACCTCAAGAAACAAGAAAAAAGTCAAATAAATAACCTAACTCTACACCTAAAGCAACTAGAAAAGGAAGAAATAGAGAACCCCAGAGTTAGTAGAAGGAAAGAAATCCTAAAAATTAGGGCAGAAATAAATGCAAAAGAAACAAAAGAGACCATAGCAAAAATCAACAAAGCAAAAAGCTGGTTCTTTGAAAGGATAAATAAAATTGACAAACCATTAGCCAGACTTATAAAGAAACAAAGAGAAAAAAATCAAATCAACAAAATTAGAAATGAAAATGGAGAGATCACGACAGACAACTCAGAAATACAAAGAATCATAAGAGACTACTATCAGCAATTATATGCCAATAAAATGGACAACTTGGAAGAAATGGACAAATTCTTAGAAAAGTACAATTTTCCAAAACTGAACCAGGAAGAAATAGAAAATCTTAACAGACCCATCACAAGCATGGAAATTGAAACTGGAATCAGAAATCTTCCAGCAAACAAAAGCCCAGGTCCAGACGGCTTCACAGCTGAATTCTACCAAAAATTTCGAGAAGAGCTAACACCTATCTTACTGAAACTATTCCAGAAAATTGCAGAGGAAGGTAAACTTCCAAACTCATTCTATGAGGCCACCATCACCCTAATACCAAAACCTGACAAAGACACCACAAAAAAGAAAACTACATGCCAATATCACTGATGAACATAGATGCAAAAATCCTCAACAAAATCCTAGCAATCAGAATCCAGCAACACATTAAAAAGATCATACACCATGACCAAGTGGGCTTTATCCCAGGGATGCAAGGATTCTTCAATATCCGCAAGTCAATCAATGTAATTCATCACATTAACAAACTGAGAAATAAAAATCATATGATTATCTCAATAGATGCAGAAAAAGCCTTTGACAAAATTTAACATCCATTTATGATAAAAACTCTCCAGAAAGCAGGAATAGAAGGAACACACCTCAACATAATAAAAGCTATGTATGACAAACCCACAGCTAACATTATCCTCAATGGTGAAAAATTGAAACCATTTCCCCTAAAGTCAGGAACAAGACAAGGGTGTCCACTTTCACCACTACTCTTCAACATCGTACTGGAAGTTTTGGCCACAGCAATCAGAGCAGAAAAAGAAATACAAGGAATCCAAATTGGAAAAGAAGAAGTAAAACTCTCACTGTTTGCAGATGACATGATGCTCTGCATAGAAAATCCTAAAGACTCGACCAGAAAACTACTAGAGCTAATCAATGAATATAGTAAAGTTGCAGGATATAAAATCAACACTCAGAAATCCCTTGCATTCCTATACACTAATAATGAGAAAGTAGAAAAAGAAGTTAAGGAAACAATTCCATTCACCATTGCAACGAAAAGAATTAAATACTTAGGAATATTCCTACCTAAGAAACTAAAGACCTATATATTGAAAACTATAAAACACTGATGAAAGAAATCAAAGAGGACACAAATAGATGGAGAAATATACCATGCTCATGGGTCGGAAGAGTCAATATAGTGAAAATGAGTATACTACCTAAAGCAATCTACAGATTCAATGCAATTCCCATCAAGCTACCAGCAGTATTTTTCACAGAACTAGATCAAATAATCTCAAGATTTGTATGGAAATACAAAAAACCTCGAATAGCAAAAGCAATCTTGAGAAAGAAGAATGGAACTGGAGGAATCAACTTGCCTGACTTCAGGCTCTACTACAAAGCCACAGTCAATAAGACAGTATGGTACTGGCACAAAGACAGAAATATAGATCAATGGAACAAAATAGAAAGCCCTGAGATAAACCCACACACCTATGGACACCTTATCTTTGACAAAGGAGGCAAGAATATACAATGGAGTAAAGACAGTTTCTTTAACACGAGGTGCTGGGAAAACTGGTCAACCACTTGTAAAAGAATGAAACTAGACCAGTTTCTAACACCGTACACAAAAATAAACTCAAAATGGATTAAAGATCTAAATGTAAGACCAGAAACTATAAAACTCCTAGAGGAGAACATAGGCAAAACACTCTCCGACATAAATCACAGCAGGATCCTCTATGATCCACCTCCCAGTATACTGGAAATAAAAGTAAAAATAAACAAATGGGATCTAATTAAAATTAAAAGCTTCTGCACAACAAAGGAAACTATAAGCAAGGTGAAAAGACAGCCTTCTGAATGGGAGAAAACAATAGCAAATGAAACAACTGACAAACAACTAATTTCAAAGATATACAAGCAACCTATGCAGCTCAACTCCAGAAAAATAAACAATCCAATCCAAAAATGGGCCAAAGAACTAAATAGGCATTTCTCCAAAGAAGACATATGGATGGCTAACAAACACATGAAAAGATGCTCAACATCACTCATTATCAGAGAAATGCAAATCAAGACCACATTGAGGTACCATTTCACACCAGTCAGAATGGCTGCGATCCAAAAGTGTACAAGCAATAAATGCTGGAGAGGATGTGGAGAAAAGGGAACCCTCTTACACTGCTGGTGGGAATGCAAACTAGTACAGCCATTATGGAAAACAGTGTGGAGACTCCTTAAAAAATTGCAAATAGAACTGCCTTTTGACCCAGCAATCCCACTGCTGGGCATACACACCGAGGAAACCAGAATTGAAAGAGACACATGTACCCCAATGTTCATTGCAGCACTGTTTATAATAGCCAGGATATGGAAGCAACCTAGATGTCCATCAGCAGATGAATGGATAAGAAAGCTGTGGTACATATACACAATGGAGTACTACTCAGCCCTTAAAAAGAATAAATTTGACTCAGTTCTAATGAGATGGATGAAATTGGAACCGATTATACAGAGTGAAGTAAGCCAGAAAGAAAAACACCAATACAGTATACTGACACATATATATGGAATTTAGAAGATAGTAATGATGACCCTATATGTGAGACAACAAAAGAGACACAGAGGTATAGAACAGACTTTTGGACTCTGAGGGAGAGGGAAAGGGTGGGATGGTTTGGGAGAATGGCATTGAAACATGTATACTTTTTTGTAAGAAATGAAGCACCCGTCTATGTTCAATGCAGGATGCAGGATGCATGGGGCTGGTGCACAGGATGATTCAGGTAGATGATGTGGTGTGGGATGTGGGAGGGGGCTTCGGCATTGGGAGATTATGTTCACCTGTGGCTGATTCATGTCAATGTGTGGCAAAACAAATACAGTATTGTAATTAAAATAAATAAATAAATAAATAATTTTTTTAAAAAGAAAAAATTGGCAATTTTAATTTGAAGCTAAATTTAAATATTGAATCTACAGCAGGAGGAATAAATTAGGATTGGAATTATCATATACATACAACTATATACAAAATAAGTAAATAACAAGGTCCTACTGCACAGCACAGGAAATTATATTCAATACTTTGTAATAACCTGTAACAGAAAAGAATCTGCATCACTTTGCTGCACATTGGAAACTGTCACAACATTGTAAACCAGCTATACACCAAAAAAGAAAGGCTCTAGGCCTGAGGGAATCTCCCAGCATGCCACCCAAAACCTAATAGAGCTCATCAATAAATTGGGTAAAGTTTCAGGATCAGTTCACTTCAGTTCAGTTCAGTCGCTCAGTCGTGTCCGACTTTTTGCGACCCCATGAATCGCAGCACGCCAGGCCTCCCTGTCCATCACCAACTCCAGGAGTTCACTCAGACTCACATCCGTCGACTCCATGATGCCATCCATCCATCTCATCCTTGGTCATCTCCTTCTCCTCCTGCCCCCCAACCCCTCCCAGCATCAGAGTCTTTTCCAGTGAGTCAACTCTTCTCATGAGGTGGCCAAAGTACTGGAGTTTCAGCTTTAGCATCATTCCTCCCAAAGAAATCCCAGGGTTGATCTCCTTCAGAATGGACTGGTTGGATCTCCTTGCAGTCCAAGGGACTCAAGAGTCTTCTCCAATACCACAGTTCAAAAGCATTCATTCTTCGGCGCTCAACCTTCTTCACAGTCCAACTCTCACATCCATACATGACCACAGGAAAAACCATAGCCTTGACTAGATGGACCTTATTCGGCAAAGTAATGTCTCCATTTTTGAATATGCTATCTAGGTTGCTCACAACTTTTCTTCCAAGGAGTAAGCATCTTTTAATTTCATGGCTGCAGTCACCATCTGCAGTAATTTTGGAGCCCCCAAAAATAAAGTTTCAGGATACGAAACTAATATGCAGAAATGTGTTGCATTTCTATATCAGAAAGAGAACTTAGAAGTCCCACTTACCATCACAGTAAAACATAGGAAGCAAAGGTGAGAAAAATTCATAAAATAATTCTCTCAACACTGTGTTAGGAGTGAGTTTAACTAAGGAGGTAAAGACTTGTACTTGGAAAATAAAGTTAGTTCTGAAAGTGAAGTTGCTCAGTCATGTCCGACTCTTTGTGACCCCGTGGACTGTAGCTTACCAGGCTCCTCCCTCCATGGGATTTTCCAGGCAAAAATACTGGAGTGGGTTGCCATTTCCTTCCCAGGGGATCTTCCCAACCCAGGATCGAATCCGGTCTCCCACACTGCAGGCAGATGCTTTAACCTCTGAGCCACCAGGGGTAAAAGTACAAATTAAAAAACAAGAAAGAATAAGAAAATAGATGGTTCTTTGAAACTAACCAATTAATTGGATAAGCTTACAGGATACTAGGCAGAAATGACAAAACTAGTACTAAGATGCAGAGACAAAAGACTAAATTACAAAGAATATTAATTATATAGACATTTTTAAATTCATATGAAACCCTGATGAACTAAAAACACTGTTTATTCACAATAAAAGCTCAACTTGGAATAGAGGGTCTAAATGTAATATAAGCAAGGACAAAATTTGACACTACCCCTAAACATGCAAATCATAATTAAAAACTCTAGAATTCCCTGGTTGTCCAGTGGTTAGGGCTCCATGCTTCCACTACCTGGCCTCAGGCTCAGTCCCTGATCAGGAGTCTAAGATCCCACAAGCTGTGCAGCATGGCAAAAAAACAAAACTAGAAAAACCAAACCAAAAGACAGAGAGAATGAACTTATTTTGATTCCTGGTAAAGTATCTATCTGAGTTTTATAGTACTCTTCAATTTAAAATCCTTTCAGACTTACATGGTACAGTAAGAAAAAAAATTTTTATATATATATATATATATATATATACTATGAAAGTATGTATTATATAAACAAAATATTGCATATCAACTATATTTCAATAAGATACATAACAAAACATTTAAAAAGAAATAATAATTACAAACTCTAAGCTTGAATGGTTTAATTGGAAAAGTATTTCACATATTTAGAAAGATTATCTCTCATGTTATGTGAGCTATTCCAGCAATACACTCTTTGTTCTAAAACTATTATTTTTTAATTCATCAAACTTCATAGATTAGAAAGAGACCTGGATGCCCTCTCAACTTGTGAGGAAACTCTTTCAAAGTGAAACAGAAGCCATGCCCAGAAACCAGGCTGGAAGACACCCCTCCTTTCCCAAGAAGATTTGGGAAAACCAAAGAGATTTTCTCTGCTCCAGCTTCAATTTTGCTTTGTCCCTGAAAGGTCTTTTCCCAGTATGATCCCTTTCCTCCACACCCGTCAGTACTGCCAGGCCAGCCCAACTCTGAGAACATGTGAACAATCTTTGTTTACAGTAACTCTGTCCTCACAAGTGGGAGATAATGGATATTTTACCAGAATGATTATTCAAAACAAAAATCTAGGCTTCTGGTTTAAATGAAAAACAAATTCACATTTATCTCTGCTCCATCTTGAAAATACATCCAAGCCCAATAAAAAGTACAGAATGAGAAAAAGTGCATAAACTGGTCATTTAGAAAAGGGGACATCAGCAGATCAAAGATATTGTTCTTTCAGCATTTCTTCCATTTTCTCTGTATTGCAGAATAACACAAGCTCGTTGTAACTAGCAGAACAAAATGAGACAATCAGTCCCCTTCCTCCCTTTCTCCTCTTTCAATCTTTCTTATAAACTTAAAGCCACAAATATCAACCTGTTGGATAGAATCCTTTCAGGACTATGTACCTTTCAAGTATAATCTTTTAGGTATAATCTTCATTCTTTCTTATGGTCAAGGAAGACAAATATAGACCATCCATATGCATATAAAAGAATTCAGAATGAACGTCATGGGGTCTTTGATTTTTACAGAAATATTTATGATACTACCGGGCAACTTGCTTATTTTACTAAACAATGCATTCTGGGCATCCCTTCAGGACTACAGTATCTAACTCACTCTTTTAGATAACTGCATAATATTCTACACGATCAGTATTAACATGATTTGTGCAAGCATAGTTAAAGCTATGATTTCTCCAGTAGTTATATACAGATGTAAGAGCTGGACCGTAATTGCTGAGTGCTAAAGAAATGATGCTTTTGAACTGTGGTGCTAGAGAAGACTCTTGAGAGTCTTGTAGACTGCAAGGAGATCAAACCAGTCAATCTTAGAAGAAATCAACCCTGAATATTCATTGGTAGGACTGATGATGAAGCTGAAGCTTCAATGCTTTGGCCACCTGATGTGAAGAGATGACTCATTAGGAAAGAGTTGTCTTTTTCCCACCTGATACTGGGAAAGATTGAAGGCAAGAGGAGAAGAGGGTGGCAGAAGATGAGATAGTTAGCATCACCAACTCAATGCACATGAATATAAGCAAACTCCAGGAGATAGTGAAGGACAGGGAAACCTGGAGAGCTGCAGTCCATGGGGTTGCAAAGACTCAGACACAACTTAGTGACTGAACAATAGCAACAACACACTACTGATGGATGTTCATTTCCAGTACTTTGCTTCTAAAAACAATGCTGTAGTGAACCTTCTTAAACATGATGCTTCTATTTTTATAGAAGAGATTATCAAAGAAAGATTGCAAAATTTAAAAAATATGATTTTTTAATAGCTATTACCAAATTACTTTATAACAATACAGCAATTCACGTGCTGAGCAGCTACATATGAAACTGTAAGTTTCTTGTTAACCTTACCAACACTTATTTTTGACAATCTAAGGAGTGAAAAATATGGCCTTTGTTACTGCATACGTCTGTCTTTCTCTGAATACTAGTGAAATGGGCATTGTTTAATATGAATATGATCTGCTTAGATTTTTCTTCTTTGATTTTTCACATCTACCAATGTGATTTTTGCAAGTTTATGGGCTTTCCTGATCAATTTGTAAAACTCTAATGATTGTAAATGGCTCAGCAGGTAAAGAATTCACCTGCAATGTAGTGGGTAGGAGATGCGGGTTCAATCCTTAGGTTAGGAAGATCCCTTGGAGGAGGAAAATGGCCAACCAATCCAGTGTGCCTGCCTGAAAAATCCCATGGACCGAGGGGCCTGGAGGGCTACAGACTAAAGGGTCACAAAGAGTCAGACACGACTGGGACTAAGTACAAGGTTTGCGGTGGTATTAGCCTCCCTGGTGGCTCAGAGGTTAAAGCGTATGCCTGGAATGCGGGAGACCCGGGTTTGATCCCCGGTAGGCTACAGTCCATGGGGTCGCAAAGAGTCGGACACGACTGAGCAACTTTACTTTACTTACTAACCTCCCATTCACGAGGCTGGGAAATCTTCCACCTATTATCTATTTTTAAACACACTCATATGTAAACTATATGTTATAAGTATTATATACTTATATATGTCAAGTATAGATAAGAGCTATATATTTGGGCTTCCCTGGTGGCTCAGACTGTAAAGAATCTGCCTGCAGTGCAGGAGACCCTGGTTAGATCCATGATTCAGGAAAATTGGAGAGGTAATAGCAACCCTCTCCAATATTCTTGCCTGGGAAATCCCAAGGACATAGGAGCCTGGTGGGTTATAGTCCATGGGGTCACAAAGCGTCGGACATGACTAAGTGACTAACACTTTCACTTTCACTATATGTTTATATAACATAACATATATTACACTTGTGTGTATTCTTAATGTATACTGTCACCAGATAATAGTTATTACGTATATTTCCCATTATACATTGTGCTTAGAAACATATTCTATTGTTTTTATTTCTGAAGTTTTCTTTCTTTGAGTAATTTCCCCCAGCTTTTCCAAGCATCCTCTTGATTTCTTTCTGATATAGTTAATCTACAGACTGCTGCTACTGCTGCTAAGTCGCTTTAGTGGTGTCCGACTCTGCCACCCCACCAGACTCCCCCATCCCTGGGATTCTCCAGGCAAGAACACTGGAGTGGGTTGCCATTTCCTTCTCCAGTGCATGAAAGTGAAAAGTGAAGTGAAGTAGCTTAGTCGTGTCCGACTCTTAGCGACCCCATGGACTGCAGCCTACCAGGCTCCTCCATCCACGGGATTTTTCAGTCAAGAGTACTGGAGTGGGGTGCCACTGCCTTCTCCAAATCTACAGACTATGGGTATGGATATAGGATAAAGAGCTTAGGTTTGCTTCAATATTGCCTGTATGTCAGAATCATTTCCTAAGTGAACATTCTTTATCCATTGAAATAAAATACCATGTTAACTTCTCATATTTATTTGGGTCTATTTCCAAAGTTTTTAATTCTGCTCCACTGATTCATTTCCCTATATCTGAGTCAAGATCACATTGTTTCATTTACAGATTACTTTTTTTTTTAAGTTTTACTATCTGGGAAGATATTCTTTATTGCAATTTTCCTAGCCATTTTTAGACATTGATTTATCCATGAAAGCCTTAAAAATATCTATTTGATGCCATTCCTCCTTCTAGTTTTCTTCATAGATTTCCCCCATATCTTTCTTGTTGAAATGACTCCTATATAATTAAAATTTTATTGCTACTATGAAGATAATTTCCCCTCATTTCTAATTGGCTATCACTATTTTAGAAAAAAATAATTTTATGTATATGTACTTTATTTAGTAATGTGCAAGGTTTAGAGTTTTTCTAATTGAGATATAATTCACACAGCATAACATTTACCATTTTGAAATGTACAAACAATGCAACGGGTTTTAGTATTTCCACCACATTTTACAACCACCAACACTAATTCTGGAACATTCCCATCACCCCAAAAAGAAATTTTGTACCTATTAGCAATCAGGAAAATTCCAACTCCCTTGACTGTTAATATAGCTCAAATCTTGATGAATTTGCCTATTCTGCACATTTTATAGAAAGGGACTCATATAATAAATGGCCTTTTGTGATTTGATTCTTGGCATGATATTTTAAAGCTTCATTTGTGTACATAACAGCATACTTTGATCTTTTTTACATTGCATACTATTTCAATTGTATAGACATACAGGCATAGCTGAGTACCAGTGTAGAACTGAAAGATCCAGTGGACAAGTTAGTCACAACACAGAGCAGATATCAGAGACTGACAAGCCTAACTCGGTTTGCCAATCTCGTATTACTACTGCTTGTAAAACTGAAGCATCTGTGACTAAGACTCATAACCTCACATAAGATTCTTGAGGTATATCCCAGTTTCAGATGCCTAATAAGGTATTCACAATTTTACCCAAACATTTTATTTTTAAAATTCATTAATTTTATGCAAAATGATAAGAATGAACACTGACATATGAGCTAGTAGTTTGTTGGCGGGGGTGTGTGTGTGTGTGTGTGTGTGTGTGTGTGTGTGTGTGTGTGTGAATGTTGCCCCCTTAGTTGGGATTCCTCCTGTTTGGGGAAATGACAACTGCCTTCCCCAAAGGCTGTTTTTGGACAAACAGGACTTTCTATCATTTCTTTGTTATTTGTCATACAAAGGCGATGCTTTGGTATCTTTTGCAATTGAATTTCTAAGGCTGAATTTTCTGTAAAGGAAATGTCTGATTCAAAGGAATGAATAGTTTCATGCTATAAGCAGTGTTAAACCACTATTTTCAAGAGCTCTGATCAGCAGAAAGGCAGAAGCTTGGAGGTAAGGCTAATGAGATAACCTATGGATGCTTGTGGCAAACCACAGTGAAAGATTATGGTGGAAAATAGCTTTAGGAGTTGGGGCAGTAGCTGCAGCAGTGAGTCCTGGGAGTCAGTTTTTTGCTACATCAAAATGCATCCCACATCTCTCCAGAGAGACTGTGAGGCAACTGGACAGAAACAGATGACAACCAAGGGAAGAAAGCAGAGAAACTGAAACCTATCAGTCCTAGCACGAAGCAGAAATAAACAAGATACCCAGGATGGAGTATCACCGGTGGCTCTGAGATGTCTGGCAACTCAAGTGAAAAGGAAAGCATGGTGAATTACATGGTTCTTCTTATTAGAAAGGAGCAAGCACACCTATGTTTTTCTTGGTTCTTCACTATAATCTAAGTCTCTCAAATGATTCCTTATACAGGAGACATGAACAGTAAGCATATCGACATGCAGAAATAAGTTATTCAAAGTGGTACTCCTGAAGAGCTGGAATCATCGTCTTCCACCAAAGATCTGAAGATTCTTTTATTTTTGATTAAAAAAATAGTAAATTTACAACAGCTCTTTTCCTTTGTAGTTTGGAAACCAGGTTGTTTTTCAGTTGAAAAGTGCCCCTCTCTTGCCAAATTCATAAATGGAAATGATGATCCTCTGGACTTCAGAACATGACTTTATTACAGAGTTAATCAAGTTAAGATAAGGTCGTTAGTGTGGGCCTTAATCTAATATGACAGTGTCTTGAGAAGGAGAACTTGGACATAGCCCATACATGGAGAATGCCACATGAAGAGGAAGTCAGAGACCAGGGTGACGCTCGTATAAACCAAAGTGCACACGCATGCTCAGTTGCTCAGTTATGCCTGACTCTTTGCGACCTCATGGACTCTGGCCCACCAGGCTCCTCTGTCCATAAGAATTCCCAGGCCAGAATACTGGAGCAGGTTGCCATTACCTCCTCCAGGGGATCTTCCCGACTCAGGAATGGATGCCAAAGATTGCAGACAAGCCACCAGAAGGGAGTTGATCCTCTCTAATACCTCTTAGGAGGAACCAAGCCTGCTGATACCTTGACCTTAGACTTCCCAACATCCAGACCTGTTATATGACAAATTTCTGTTCTTTTAGCTGGTTGTGGTACTTTGTTCAGGCAGCTCTAGCAAACTAACATACAAGTTCTTATATTTTTAGGTCAGGAGATCCTCCAATTCAACTTCTCCTGGTGATGAACATTTCTGATTAGGATCTAAATAGACAATTTTAGTGACTTAATTGAAAATAAAATCACCGAGAGAAGAATGCAGTCTGGAGAATTCCAAGAACAGTCCATGACTGGGAACATTTTCTCAGTGCCCAGCTTCCCCAGCAACGATGTGGTCACATCAGGCCTCATTCTCCCATAAAAAGTTCCCATTTCGACAATAAAAAGTTCACATGTTTTCTTTGGTCTTGTCCTACTTTATACTGGTTCCCCTTTATGACAAGAGGCCAGAGACCAGAAAGAACTGGCGCAGGACCAAATGTAAATAAAACTTGAAATCTCTGTCGCTTACCTGATCCCTAATTAGAAGTGGCGAAGCTCTGCACCCCTAGCCTTTGCCAGCACAGGTAACAGGGCTGCATAGTCCCAGCAACTCTTTTTATGATTTGGCTGAATTTTGCCAAGTCTTTGCTTGGTGTCACATTTATGAGCTGACTTAAGAATCTTTTGTGCAAACGTTTTGAAGGCTTACTTTATGGACCTGCTCCAGAACTAGATTCCTGGGGCCCGCCGCACAGTCTTTTAAGGAGGCCAAAAGGTAAGCTTTGTCTTCTGGTTATTTTTTCCCATCATCTCTCCTGCCTCTCCTCTTCCTGCTGAGATGTCGCTTTTCCTCCAGGGGTTTCTGCTCTTCTAACACACAAGTCAGTGATTTACAAACCGGCAAAAACTCTTGAGTACCTATCATTGCCCTGCACTGTTTGGGGGCACGGACCTGATTTCCATGGGGAGACTTACAGTTTTAGAACATCTATGCCTATAAATGCTTCCCTATGTGTGTGTGTGTGTGTGTATTTAAGAGAGAACTCCTTCACTGGCCACATATTTATAGAATCCAAATATCTTAGTATTGCAAGCAACCTTCTAAATGTCCGATCCAACTCTATTCCACCAGTCTCTACCTCAATGAAAATTTAACTTTGCCAGCCAGTCATAGAGTCCTGGCAGAGTTTCCCAGGTGGCTCAGCAGTAAGAATCTTTCTACAATGCAGGGAAGGCAGGAGACACAGGTTCAATCCCTGGGTTGGGACAATCCCCAGGAGGAAATGAAAGATCCCTGGGAGGAGGAAATCCCACTCCAGTATTCTTGCCTGGGAAACCCATGGACAGAGGCGCCTGGTGGGCTAGAGTTGATGGGGTCATAAAGATTCAAACATGACCAAGAACGCACCCACAGGTAGTCTTGATTGAATTCTTTTCCCCGAAAACTGAGCTCAGACTTTCACATAGCCTGCAAATTCCACAGAGTTCTCACTGTTGGCATTTCTTTAAGGTTCAAGATAAACTTCTTTTTAGCTCTGTCCACTGTATCTCCTCTCCTAGCTGCTCTCACTCACATGGGCACACATTTATAACAATGTTAAAGTGACTGTCAGTAGAAATTCATATATAAAACACTTCATAATTCTTAGTCATTTAGACAGAAGACACTCCTGGTTCTTTTGTCAGATACAACAGCCATTTTGGTCCAAGCACCCTCAGATATCTGCGGAATTTGTGGCAGGATGTCATCTTCTCTTTTGCAGGTATTATGAAATCCTCTGGCACAGAACTGAGCTCAGCTGGGCAGCTCTTACCCAGTCATGTGGCAGTGAGTGAAAGGCAGAGTCAGAGGAAACAAGAAGTCTATCATCTTCATGGTACAAACTATAAACAGGACCTGCAGATCCCAGAAGTCCTAGATGCAGGGTCCACTTATGAAACTTTGGAAGACCCATGTGAAGACCAGCAGGCATGAAGGCATGGCACACAGGAAGAGGGAAAGCCTAGTAAAGAAGGCTGAAGCCCGTGTCAACCCCAGGAGTGACATGGGAAGAGGGGCCTACAGAGGCCAACTTTTGGTATATCGTGGGCATTTCTGCTTCCTGTTTTGATTTATTGACCCTAAATATTATTATCTCCCATTTTCAGCTAGTTAAATGTACGTTCTCCTAACATTCTGAGAGTTCCTGCTAAGAGGTGCCTGTTGCTTAAACATATCGGATGTGGCAAGAATGGTTGGGAGAGGAGTTGTGGGCGGGACTAAGACAGCAATGGTATGCTTTTTAATCCCAGCTGCAGAGGAATTGCGGAGAAGGCAATGGCACCCCACTCCAGTATTCTTGCCTGGCAAATCCCATGGACAGAGGAGCCTGGTAGGTTGCAGTCCATGGGGTCACTAGGAGTCAGACATGACTGAGTGACCTCACTTTCACTTTTCACTTTCATGCATTGGAGAAGGAAATGGCAACCCACTCCAGTGTTCTTGCCTAGAGAATCCCAGGGACGGGGGAGCCTGGTGGGCTGCAGTCAATGGGGTCGCACAGAGTCGGACACAACTGAAATGACTTAGCAGCAGTAGCAGCAGCGGCAGAGGAATTGTGAGGAAGGTCAGCTGACCCAGGGAGAGGCTCCAGAGACTTCAGCCCAGTCTGAGGATGCTTTGCAGAACTCTGATGTCCACAGAAGAGTCGTCTGGCATACTCCCATCACTTTGCAAAGTGTTTCATTGCCCCCTTGAACTTTAACAGAATTTTTTCTTTGAAAAGCTTGGAAGACAATATTTGGGGTCCTAAACTTTTTGATAGATGAGATAATTGAGATGTTAGACTACTTCTTCCAAGCTACGTAGGGTGTTAATAGTGGAGGGAAGAATTTAACTCCTGTTTCTGTGATCTTTCTGTTTTTGCTTATACAGGTGAATAAGAGGAGGTAGTTTGATCTTCTGAATTGTCCTGGCAACTGTCCCATTTTCCGCATTTGCTCAGTACCATGTAGCCCTGACCAAAGGGACCACATGCAGGACCATGTGACCTGCCAAGTCTCGTCAAGGTGACTCCAGTCTCCCCAGGCTCCCCACAGGCCTTTTGAAAGACTTAACTGAAGTTCCATTTATCAAATAATTTGGTCAATCTATTTTTGTATTTTCTTCATGAGTGAAAATATTGATAGATTTTAGATGTTAAAGAATAACATCATGTATTCATGCAAGGATAAAGGCAATGTCCTTTAATAATAAATAAAAGTTGAATCCTCCTTTTTCTATTTATATGGGTAAATTATTTAACCACACAGGTTACATTACCAGTTGAGAATGCCTCCACCTGACTAAATATATATTAGTACACATTGGCATCAATCTCCATCAACGCAATATTAACCATTATGGGAACATTACCACATCATCCCACTCACAAATGTGACACAGAGCAGAGTGTCACAGACACCTCAGTGCACTGGGCCCTTAAGTCAGAATGGAAAGTTAAAAACACCTTCTGCAGGCAGCCACTGGCATGACTTCATATTTACATTAGTTTTGCTAATCTAGTCAAGTGAACTTTTTCCCTAAGAAAATGTAATCGGAATATTTTATTTGAAAATTTTATGCGGTCAGCAGCTGTCTAAAGTCTTAATTCCTGTTTTCAGGAGGGTAAGTGGCAAATGCAACCAGGAAGAAAAAAAATAGCAGTTTCCCAAGTGCTAGTGAGGGCAGCAGGCAGTGGAAAATCCGTGCAAAGTCTTTCCAGGAAAACGTTCCTACGGGTCACTGTATAAGTACTTAAAGGGTGGTGTAAAAAAATAGATCCACACGTTTCTTAATGAGACTGAGTAAAGGAGCTGGAAAAGCCCCCCAGAAATCAGGAAACCGAGGCAGAGAGAGGGAAAGCAGCTTGAGAAAGTTGCACAGTGGGGGAGTGATGCCACTCAAGGAGCCAGGCCCCGCATCCACTGTTGCTGCTCCCCACCTTGCACTCCCCCTGGGGGCCACTGCATTTGTGCAGGGATGAGGGGAGCTCCATGATGCCCTTGCTATGGTTCCACCTGCAGAGATTCATCACAAGCCAAATGACATCCTGCTGTGGCCTGTGTTTCCTCTCACTGATACCTGTCTGATCCATTACAAAAGCAGCCACAGGGCCATGTCGCCATTTCTGCATTTTTCCATCATAGACATTCATGTAGAAAAATAGTGCGAATTTACAGGATGATTCAAGTAGAGGATGGGGGTGGGAGGTGGGAGGGGGCTTCGGCATTGGGAGATTGTGTTCACCTATGGCTGATTCGTGTCAATGTATGGCAAAACAAATACAGTATTGTAATTTAAAATAAATAAATAAATAAATTTTAAAAAAATAAACCTAAAAAAAAAAAAGAAAAAAAAAAGAAAAGAAAAATAGTGCGAATTTACATTCTCCATGATTTAAAGAAGAAAAGCCAGTGTAATAGAAAGAGAAAGTTTGGGGGCTGGCTGGATGAGAGTTCTTCTTTTTATTCAACCAGCACTTGGAAAAAACTGCCCAATCCTTGAGCCTCTAAAACCATGACAATGATATTTTCCTGATAATTTTTGTAAGCACAAGATGGGATACTGTACAGAATGTTTATCCTGAAAGAGTTAGTAAATCGAAGCCAGCAGTATAGCACCAGTACATAAGCAGGCTATGACAACATGCAAAAATTCCTTTGATTACCATGTCTTGATGTAACATGCACTTTGAGTCAGAAGAAGTGATGACCTCAGGAGTAGATGTAGGACTTAAAGTGAATAAAAAAGGCATAGAAGTGCTGTGTCCTCAGTGGATTGCCGTGCCTGCTCCTCTGTCTTTGTTCACCTGGGTGTAGGTTCTAGCAGAGCTTGTACAGAAGAGGAGATAACCCACTCCATCCAGAATTTTACTTTCCTGCTCTGTCGTTTCCTCCTTTTTAAAAACATGTTCAAGACCAACGCTTGTCTCACAGAACAATTTTGTGGATTAAGTGGAATCATGTATGTAAGAGTTCTCCATATATAAAGTAGTGCTTTTCTTAATGAATGAGATATGCTTGAAGGTGTTAAAAGAGCAATAAAAAGAGAATAATATTGAGGGAGATGACCCTAGAGAGAATGTACTGATAAAATGTTTCCAGAAAATTGTTGAAATCAAATAGTTGGAAAAGTATGGCTGTGGAAGTTAGAAACTAACTCAACTAGTTGGGGTGTATCTTCAAGACTAGTCCAGCTGCCTGTCTGGAGACCGTTGGAAGGGAACATAGAGGATGGTTTGTGATGGACTTCTCTGCCTCCCTTGGAGCGAGCACCTGGAAGATACCAGCATTGGCAAGAACTTACTTGGGGTGGCAGCATAAATCAGTGTTGGGAGACTACACAGAGAACTGGTGTGAAGGGTAGGAAGGCCCTGGTTTTCCCAGACCGCATCCCTACAGCACCGGGCAGCCAGAGAAGAAGCTGTCAGGGCAGCATGCAGATCATGGTTTGATTTTACAGGATAGTTTTGCATTTGTTTTAAGATGCAAGTTTATGTTCACCTGGGGCAGAGAGGAATAGGAGAAGTCTAATATTTGGGAGTGTTTTGCATTCTTCAGGAGATGGTCAGTCAGCTATGACCACAAGAGGGTGCCCAGGAGAGGCACAGGAAAATCAAGTTTTCAGGGTCCTAAAGAGACAGTCAGGGCATGCCCCGAGGCACCTACACAGTGGGGTGCATCAAGGAAGGGGGCTCAACCAAGCAGCTAAGAGAGCTGAGAGAGAGTGAGGGCCTGTGGAGCAACCAGGGCCTTTATGGGAGGGAGGGTGGCACACACCAGCAAAAAGCATGAGGGGATTTCATTGCTGTGTATGACTGTCACTAGCTCATAGTCAAGGGACCTTGTGGGAGTGACTGGAATTATCACAAGGGTGCACCTGGTCACCTGGGCAGGGTGCTCACAGTCTGTTTGTGGGGATATGGAAGCGGCAGGAACATAAGTTTTAACATTTACAGTACACGGGGTTAGTTGTTTAATCAACATTTTGGTTCCAGCTGCAAGAGAACTCTGCACATTCTCCACTGAAACATTCAAAGTAGAAGACAGAAGAAGTGAGCCTCAAAGTAAAAGTCACTCCCAGGTTAAACGGCATTGTGGGCAGATTATGAGAATGTTGTCGAAAAAAATTGGAACCAAAAATATCCTTAAGAAATGTTTTTTTCTCTTTATTTGGTCTAAGAGGCATTGAAACTGAGAATCTTTGTATATGAATTATAGTAATGATAAAGGTGACTTAGTTCACAATATGCATTTTCATATACACGTGCACATACCCACCCCTCACACACACACACATGCACACACACAGACACACACACACACATACCACACCCAAGCAATTAATCTTTTGCTTACTGATGAATCCCCAAGGGACTGCTGCAGCACTTGGCGCAAAATTTGTACTCAGTAAATATTCAAAAACTCATGTAATAAGTTAATAGATGAAAGAATGGAAGAAGAGAGAGAGTGAGAGGTTTCAGAGAGAAAGAGGAAAAGACAGAGACACACACACCCAGAGACACACAGAGAGAAATGTAAATCACTGACTCTAGAACTAAGAGTCAGAAATGTGGAGTGACACCAAGGTTCACATTCAATGGGCCTTTAGTCTGACTCAAGAGGAAGCTCTTCAATTCTTCGGATAAAGGGAAATGTGTGCATATGAAAGGAGCAACCTGGAATCAGCCTGGCCTTAAACCAGCAAGTCCAAGTGAAGTCAAAGCTCTACAGAGCCAAAATGTTTACATCTTTGTGACGCATTCGATTTTCCTTAAAAAAAAAAAAAAAAGAAAGAAAGAAAGAAAGCTTGTTTTTGAAAAACTTACACATAACAAATGTACCAAAAACTCTGGCCATGGAGCTATGGAATGTTACATGTGGTTTTAAGCAAGTCATTTTATGTCCCTCTGACACAATTTGGCCATCTGTTAAGTACAATAAAACCCACCACTCACACTCCTTCCACGTATCCCTGAAAGGCTGAGAACCACAGGCAGTAGCTCTGAAGAAAACGGGCATTGGAAGAAATCTGCAGGACAGTCCCTGGGCTGTGATTGTCTCACACGGTACCAAGGGGCTTTCTCATCACAGACACAGTCCACATATGCCAGTGACTGGGCTGAGTACACCTCTCCTCTGAGGAATACTTTAAGGAGATTAAAAAAAGCCACCTCCTGCTCATCATTAAATTGGGGACCTCATTTGTTAACCTCAAATGAGCTAAACACGATTTATCTACAGGAGCAGAAACCGTAGATCATTGGTAAAGTCAGAAGACCCAGGTTTAAGCCCAAGCTGTATCATGTAGAAGTCATATACCTGGTCAAGTTACTTGACCTCACTTCTCAACTAATATGCCAAACCCAGTGCCTGTTACATGAATGAGTGAGTGTATGAAAGTCTTTCAGTCATGTCTGACTCTTTGCGATCCCATGGACTGTGTAGTCCATGGAATTCTCCAGGCCAGAATACTGCAGTGGGTAGCCTTTCCCTTCTCCAGGGGATTGTCCCAACCCAGGAATCAAACCCAGGTCTCCCTCATTGCAGGCGGATTCTTTACCAGCTTAGCCACCAGGGAAGCCCAAGAATACCAGAGTGGTAGCTTATCCCTTCTCCAGTGGATTTTTCCAACCCAGGAATCAAACCAGGGTCTCCTGCATTGCAGGTGGATTCTTTACCAACTGAGCTATCAGAGATACTAGACTGCTAATGAATGAGAGCATGAAGGGTATCACGCAGATCAAACAAGTGAGTTCATGTGCATATTCTCTGTAACACTACATAAGCATATGGTTATTCTGATTACTAATAATAGATATCCCATAACTCAACCTATATCCTTGCAGATGGATCGATTGTTGAGGGCCATGAAGGCAGAGGTTGAAGTTTAACTTGGGGTGCAAGTTGGCTTTTCCTCTTAGGCTGATCTGCCCAACTAGGAGTTCCGCTAATTGAAGCCAAAGGAATCTTTATGTTGCATGTGTGTGCACGTGTCTATCTCTGTGTGCATGAGATATGTAGGAGATAAATAAAAAATGGGGTTATCAACGGGACAGTCAGGGTAGTACAACTTCTCCCATTGTTCAAGTACATTAAAAAATGAAATTTTTCTTCTTCTCGCCTGCTTGGTTTTAACTTTCCCCCAACCAACTCACTGGAGCCAAAAGCAAGGCAAGCATTTTCCACCTTGCTGCCTAATTGGCAGTCTCACAGTGGCCTCTCACAAGTTTGGCTACGATGACTAGCCTTTTTCACGCCAAGCAGCATTAGCACTGTTAACACCAGGCACCGGTACAAGCAAAAGTCTCCTTGTGGTTATGATGTGACTTCATTCTGCTGACATCTGAGCAAAGAAAACACTGAAGTCTGGACAGTTTCTTTATGTGCAAACAGGAAGAAAAGCGAGAGCTATGGCGTGGTCTAGTTTAAGAAGTTGGTGAGTCGCTGGGGATGCATCGCTGATAGAATCTGCAGGGACCATAAGGATGTACACAAGGTTAAATACCAACACAGCAGTAGTGGGAGGGGGTGTGTGGTCATGGTTGATAGGAGAAAGAGAAAGCCTACAGAATAATGTACTCCCTCTCAATACCTTCCTTACGAGTGTTGATTCACAGTCTCAATTTCCACTGCTTTCTCTAATGCCTTTTGTATATTACATTTTTTGTTTAGTTGCTAAGTTGGGTCTGACTCTTTTGCAACCCCATGGACTGTAGTCCACCAGTCTCCTCTGTTCATGGAATTCTCCAGGCAAGAATAGTGGAATGGGTTGCCATTTCCTCTTCCAGGGGATCGTCTCGACCCAGGGATCAAACTCATGTCTCCTGCATTGGCAGGTGGATTCTTACTGCTGAGCCACCAGGGAAGCCCAGTGTCTTTTATCATAGCCTAGTAATTGGGCAACGTCTTTCATCATAGTCTAATTTTAAAAAAAGCTGTCAGGTCAAGCTTTCATTGAAAATTATTGAATATGCATCACTTTTGGAGAATTTGCTTGGGGACATGGCTATTCTCCAGGTTTTGTCCACCACCACTTTTTAAAGATACCTGTCTGTGAACTTATGAGGGTTTTGAATCTATCATCTACAAATTAGGAAGGACAGGGACCAACTACCTCTGTTGGTTTGGAGTTTCACATACAATTGACTCGTATCCTGATAACTGTTTGCCACAGAGACAGAAAATGCAACTGATCAGGAGAAGCAAGTCTGTCTTTCTCCACAGAATCTAATGGAACCTCCCAGTTGGTGCAAGCTGTTCATCTGAATCTATTCTACCTTCTAGGGAAATCTTTTTATGTACTTTCCACCAACCAAGAGCAAGGTCTGAAGACACTCCTCTTCTTTGTTGCATTTTACCCTTTCTGACCTTTAAAAAAAACAAAGTCCAGGAAACCATACTCTTCTAGCATAACTTCAGAGCTAATCCTCAGCAAAATGAGAAGTTTTCCATTATGTGTCCTCTGTATTTATGGGGCCTAACTTGCCTCAAGAGGTGCCCAGATTGCCCACGCTTCTTTCTCTCTCCACATTAGTAAGCTCCTTTTATTCACACCCAGACAAGTTTCTCCATCTCAGCACTCTTGACATTTGGGGCTAGATGATTCTTGTTGTGGGAAGTTGCCCTTAACACTGCAAGATGCTTAGCAGCATCCCTGGCTTCAACCTGTTAGATGCCAGTAGAACCTTCTCTTTCCAGTTACAGCAATTTAAAAATAACTTTAGACTTTAACAAATATTACCTTGGAGACACCATTGCCCCAGGTAAACACCTGTCCAACTGAAAGAAACTTCAGTAATGATTCATTTCTAAGGAATTGTCCATATGCTATATGGAAACTGTCTGAGTCCCTGGTCCCTGATGGCTCAGAAGGTCAAGAATCTGTTTGCAATGCAAGAGACCTGGGTTGAATCCCTGGGTCAGATAGATTCCCTGGAGAAGGAAATGGCTACCCACTCCAGTATTCTTGCCTGGAGAATCCCATGGACAGAGGAGCCTGGCAGGTTACAGTCCATGGGACCTCAAAGAGTCAGACACAATTGCATGACTAACATTTCCACTTTCACTATGGAGATTGTCTAATAATGGTGGAATTACAGGCATTCACCAGCGTAATGATCTTCTTGGTGACCATAAAGTCATCTACTGAAGGTAGCCCCTTCTTGAGGTTAAGGTAGCCCATACAGTCATTAGCCGGTTTATCAGAATTATATAATTGAGACCTATAATAAAACAATCATAAGCTGTTGGCCCAAAGCAGTAGCAGTTTCAGGTGTAAAACCTCCTATTCATTGGACGTCTGGGCCAATGCACTCCCTTAAGATCCTGGAATAACTCTCAGCAAGGCAGAAGGGATGCTCCCCATCCCTCAAATGATGTATTTTCAAGCCCCAAATATACAGCTATAAAACCCAGCACTTAGGAGCCAGTATCTGTGTGCACAGTCTCACACAATTTACAGCCATAAGCAGAAGGTGATGTCATCAACGGAGACACATATTCCACACCTCGTTTTCCCGTGGTAGGATTTACACTTTCTTGGAGAATGTTGAGTTGGCAAAGAGTGTCAAAAGTGAGCAACAAAGACCTGGGGCAGGCACAAACTATTCTATAAGAGTAAAGCCCTATTCCTGTGTGGTTTGTGATCCGCCAAGATGTGAATGCTTCAGCACATTTTGTGCAATGTAAAATCATTTACCACGGGATGACTGAGGGTTGCCTTAAATAGAATGTGAAAAAATTACTATTGCAGTAAGGAAGCTGGCTAATGAATGTTAGCTTGTGGAAGAGTCCTTTTGGGGATCTGGCAAAGTTGGGCAACTGGCTGAAACTTGGGCTGGGTGGCTCCAACTGCAACACATCAGGCAGGTAAGCAGAGCTTCTGAGCCTAGGAACTCTTGTGAATTTAAGTCAAAGATTCTGCCTTCTTCTCTCAGAAAAAAAAGCAAAAACAAAAAAACCATCTCCTAATGAAAATGAGAAGGACATTACCAGAACTTTTAAGGAGAATTAAATTTATATATTTGACCAATTGTTTGTTTTAATCAACCATTTATAATCCATTCATCTGAAGATTTTAGTTTCCCAGTCTATTATATTTGTACAGTGAATCACCTAATATTTATATTTGTTCCCCTGCTACTGATGAAATTTAAAATGTTAAATGATGTGTCCTAAATCTTCAGAGGTTATTCATTCCCAATATGTATTTTTTTAAAAAGGAAGACAACAGAACCCACCGCTTACTAATATCTGAAAAGACTGATTTTCTCCCTCAGTTTGAAGATAGCTCATAGAATCACAAAGCCAAACTTGAACCTGGCACTTAACAAATGCAAAGTCACTTCATTTGTTTGCCATTTGATGAGGTGATCCTCTTGCTGGAAAAAAAAAAATTTAACTTGTGGTGAGATTTTTGCAAATCTATCGCTTTGGGATTGGTGCTAGGCAACTGAGGTAGGGTGGCACATTCTTTCTTTGCCATGTGAGCTACATATTAATCACAGTGTGGAGGGTAGACAAGATCCAAACGTGATGCCAAAGCCCAACACTTTTAACCAAGGAGGAGAGAAGTATATCACGGAAGATGTAACATCTATGATACGGCTTAAATTAAAAAATAAAGTGTTAGGCCTGAAAGGAAATAGGTGGTTACTAACTTGAGTCTTTGAAACATGGCCATCAGACAGTTCTGAATGTACCCAGCACACAGCACTGTGTTTCCAGCCCATTCCCTCTTCTCTTAGCAACCAAGGGACAGCCTTAATGAATGCAAACAGAAGAAGGTTTGGCCCATAAGACCCTCTCTCAAAATTTCAACAAGCCATGTATTTAGGGCGTTTTTTCTTTTAAAAAGTAATAACCAAAGCCATGAATTCTTAACCAGAGTCATGAGGTAGTCTGATCAGCTTTGTTCTGAGCCCCTCAAATTTTCTTTGTTGCCCCAGTACATCCTTCATGTCTGTTCACACTGTGTTATTAATACACGCTTTTCTCCATGAATAATCTCCTTCCAACCTATCTTCTTGAGGGGTCCCTTCAGGACTGGAATCAGCTCCAGCAAGAATCCATCCATACCTTCCCAGACAGTGATCACATTCTTCCCTCCCCTCGCCTTATCACATTAAGACATATCCCTGTGACAACATCACTCCTGTTGGGCTGTGATCATCTGTGGACATTTTATCTTTGATCCATAAGCTCTTCCAGAGTAGCACTATACCTTACCCATCTCTGTGTCTGCAGGGCCAGGAACACGGTGATCATCTACACATTTCTGATGAGAGGATGAATGCATGAGCACCAAATGGATGGGCACAATTATCTCATGGACTACTTTCTGTCTGAAGTTGACAAGAATTACAGGAACACTGGTAAAATTTTCTACCTGTTAGGTCAGAGGACGATGAAAACACTTGGCTTTCTCCTCTTGTGGAAAAATGAACATAATGAGAAGGAACGCAGTCAGGTAAGACATGTAGGATCTTGGAGCTGGACCTTATGTTCCCATCTCTTCAACTGTAGCTCAAGTTGTGTTTTTTTTAAGTTATTATTTTTGGTAATTTTCCAGGAACATGTTGAATCAGGAACCACATATCAGAGAAATGATTATCTAACAGGGGAGACAAAGCAAATAGCTTCACAAGTTCACAAAAATGAAAACTCAAGGTAAATGCTGGACATGACATTGTGCTTCTTGATTTAAAGTAGCCTATAGATATGGCCCTTGAAACCATTATTGTCCTGACCATTTTATAGATGTCATGAGAATGTGTGTGCATGCCAAGTTGCTTCAGTCCTGCCCAAATCTTTGTGACCCCATGGACTGTAGCCTATCAGGTACCTCTGTCTGCGGGATTCTCCAGGCAAGAATACTGGAGTGGGTTGTCATGCCCTCCTCCAAGGGATCTTCCCAACTCAGGGATTGAACTCAGGTCTCTAATATCTCCTGCATTGAGAGACAGGTTCTTTACCACTAGCACCGGCTGGGAAGCCTGTCATGAGAGTCATACTAATTATAGTGCCCTGAGGGAATCTCAGGAAGATAACTTTATATTAGCCGTGCATTTGATTTCACTTTTCTTGAAGACACAGTAGATCACAGAAACATCAGTTTCTCTTCTGCTATTGGCTTCTGACAGGTTTGGAATCAATGAGCAGTTCATCTCCAGCAAGTGTTTTGACTGATAACTTACAATTCTGTTTTGGTCTCATTCCTGCCCAGATGTGTCTTTCATCCCTAGTATTTCTTTTTGCTTCTTCACCTACTTCTAATAGATGTCATCTTTCTAGTTGGTGGCATTTTTTAATAAACAGCCATACATTTTTTAGAGAAATGTTGCAGAAATATTAAATATTTATAGAAAACAGAAGCAATAATCAAAATATTTTATAATTTCTATGGCAGGGTCATTGACCAGTCAGAAAGGTGCCATCCATTAACAACAGAAATGCCAACCTGGTGCAGGCAAGTTTCATTGCCTTTGCTGATAAATAAATTAAAAAGCATAGGCTCAGGTAGAAGACACAGCACCTGATGTGATTCAGGGGACCAGGAAAAACAGCATCAATGAGGATAAGAAGTACTGAAACAAAAGTCAGAAAGATCAGAGCTGGAAAGCTTGGTTCTGTCTCTTATTCACTCTCTGAGTTTCAGGATTTCTCATATGCAAAAAAGTGAAAGAATACTTGCCTCGTTCATGGGGCTGGTAGGAAAAAAAAAGTGAAGACATATGAGTTTTTGCAAAAATCCGTTACTGTATTGAGGTGGAAATGCCACACCCCAGGTGATTATTTGGGCCTTTCAGTGAACATTTTCAATGAGTCACATCATTTTCTTCCAATTTTTTTTTCATAGCAGGGAAACATGGTCACACATTATAAATGTCTCTACGTTGGTCTCCTTGGACAATCTTACAGATTGCTACTGAAACTGGTGAGTTCCTCCACGGAGCAAAGTAGACAGACAGGGCTGCCAGGAGCTACCAGCCTGTGCACAGAAGCCTCCTCTACTGCGGCCTTGGGATCAGGCCACATGGCCGCGGGAGCCGCCGGAAAGGAGGAAAGGGTGGGTGAGGCCAACACTCAAGCCAGGCATTTTGACTTCAGCCCTTAGCCGGTGAGGTCATTTTCCATGTGTTCTCTGTTTCCACTAGATTCAATGTCTCATAAATGTTGAACACACAAAATCTGAACCCCCTATGATGAGCCATCCAGGCCACGGCAATGGCGCTTGCCATCCTGGCAGTCTCACCTGGGGCTGGAGTTGTCATGGCCCAAGAATCAAGGCCGGCTTGAGATTGTACTCTGTCCTCTGTGTCCATGAGCTGCTTGTTCTCAGAGAGGGTAGCTCCTGTCTCTGGAGCGGTCACTCTGTCATGCCTCTGGTGGCTCATACCCATCTGGGCTACAGTCCCAGTTCTGACCTGGACTGTCTGTGTGCCTTTGGGCTTCAGTTGCCTGATATACCTGCTGGGAATAGTAAGAGTACTGAACTCAGAGAGGTGGCAAAGATTAACAAGATGATTCACTAAAACACTTAGTTTTTGCTCACTGAAGCTTCTGAGTAAAGTATAACTATCATTTGTACCCCCACATGAGAATAATACCGTTTCAAAATCATTAACATTTCAAGGCCGCTTACTAGTTGTTAGGATTTATTCCCAGCCCCTCACAAAAATTTTTTGTGACAGGCACCTCACACAGGTTTTTTTATACTTGGTCCGCTTTAATTGTTCTGTTCCCTCTGCATGGAATGTTGTGATGTTGTGATATTAAGAAACAAGAAATACATTTTGTTCCCAGCTCCTGGCACAGAGCTTCCAAAACCCTTGGAATTTCCTGAGTGATAGAGAAGAGAGGAGCATCTTTTATATTCACAATAAGTCCTTTTCAACTGCACCTGAGTTTATACTATCGAAATGATGTTTTTAGAGAGTTCTTAAGGATGGGGAGGCTCATTTCATATAAGCAAACCATGTGATTAGAGGTTTGTCTCTTTCAGCTCTATCCTCCCCAACTTCCTCGGGAAGGGGAGAGGGGCTGGAATCGGGGTTCAGTCACCTCTGTATGGCTAATGACTTAATCAGTTATGCCTATGTAATGAAGTCTCCAATCTCCAAAACTACCCTAAACCACAGGGCTTGGAGAGGTTTTGGCTGGATTGAACACATCCAAGTGCTAGGAGGGTGATGAGCCCAGAGACGGTATGGAAGTTTCAAGTTTCTTCCTGCCTGGCCTGTGCATCTCTCCCACCTGACTGTTACTGAGTAGTATCCTTTTATAATAAGCTGATAACTTAGTTCTGTGAACTATTTTAGCATACTACCCAACCAAAGGAGGGGTTTAGGAACTCCCATTTTATAGCCAGTCAATCAGAAGTACAAGCAACAATATGAGTCTTATAATTGGCATCTGAAGCAGGGGGCAGTCTTGTGGGAATGAACCCTTTAACTTACACAGTCTGCACTAACCCAGGGAAGTTTGTGTCCAAACTGAGTTTAACTGTAGGAGACCCACTAGGCCAAGAATTGAAGAATTACTTGGTGTGGAAAACCCGACACATCTAGCATCAGAAGTGCTGGGTGTGAGTGTACAGAAAAACAGTGTGTTAGCAACGTTTTTGCCAACTTTTAATTCTTACTACATCATTCAAGTATCAATTCAAGGTGAGCTCATCCAGGAAGTTTTCTCCTGTGTAATTCTCAGGATGAGATAGACGTCCATTCCATTTCATCTTGCTTCTTACATGAAAATCAAGTCTGTCTCCCACCTGGATCATGAGCCCTTTGAGGACAGGACATAAATTCCCCCAGTATAACCCAACTGAATATAGGTTCTCAGTAACTACTGAATAAAATTATAGATAAACAAATGGTTTTAACATGGTGGGATCCTGGCATTGTGCACGAGCTTGTGAGGTGACTGCCCACATGGTATTATTTCACTGATCCAAGGAAAAATCTGATATCCTCAATGCCTTTTCCACCAATGAGCTAGTTTCTTACAGCTCCAGTCATTCATGTATCTACGTATGAGTCCAATGTTATGCTGGGCTCCAGGATTTAAAAATGAATCAGACCTGGCTCCTAACTGGCAACAGCCTTCCTCCAGACTGATGATTTGAAACCTCAACTGAGTGTACACAGACGGTCCTTCACTAAATGCCCTTTATGCCTTTGTAACATGAATGAAAGATCTCAGATACATTTTGACTGGGAAACTGAAGGAGGAAAGAGGACAACCTGAGAGATCTGTGGAGGGCAGAAGAAATGAAGCATCACCCACAATGAAGGGAAACAGCTAGAAGAGCTCAAGTCAGAATAAGGCTCCCAGGATACAGTTCTTAAGGAGCTGGTCAAAGTAGAAGGCTTATCAACAACTGGACTCAGTGGGAAAGTGGTGTGAAAATAAGCATGCTTGAGAAGAAAAAAGCCCAGTTGGGACTAACTAGACATGGGTTTGAATCTCATCTCTCTACTTAGTAGCTATATAAACATGGGCAAATCGTCAAAACCTCTGATCTTTATAGCGTTTTCTCTACAGTGGAGATGGCCTCACAGTATTGTTTGTGTGATGATTAAATGAAATATGGATTCTTGGTGGCCCAATCTGTAAAGAATCTGCCTGCAGGAAACCTGAGTTTGACCCCCTGGGTCAGGAAGATCCCCTGAAGAAGGAAACAGCAACCCACTCCAGTGTGCTTGCATGGAAAATTCCAAGGAGAGAGGAGCCTGGCAGCCTACAGTCCATGGACTCACAAGAGTAGGACATAACTTAGCAACTAAGCCACCTCTAAAATGAAACATAATATCAAATAACCAGTTAGACTGCATGTACTCAATAAATGTTGTCCCTCTTCTCTCTTACTTTGATACAAAGCAATCCTAGGGTTCGGATACACTTCTAATCTCTATGTCTCTGTAGGTGAGTATCTTTTTCAGAAACCTGTTCACCTACTAATCAGGAGGACAAGAGCTGCTGACCAGGCAGGGTGACTCTGCATATATGCTCTGGGCAAGACCTGACTGGGGTTGCTTGGGTCTATTCCAGGTAAAGGGGTCTCTTTGTGGACATCCTTTCTGGAACCAGGATGCAGAAGAGACTTGGACTGATTCTTGGTAAGATGAGCCCAGGCTCTCTTTGCAGACAGAGCTTCTAGAAGCATTGTCCTGGGCAGCTGAGGGAGAACTGAATGGTGAGGCAGTGCTGGGCCCCTGATTCCAGCTGCTACCGTGTGGTAGCCAGGAGCTGGTCCAATGGCTCTCCAGGATCCTGGGTGATGCTGCAGATAGGCACAGAGGGTGCGAGGTGTGGGTGGGGCTGTGCTTCCTTCAAACGTGCAACTTCAAAGTCTCTGAGTATGTCGTTTGGCATGGAAGAGAGTCAGGGGCAACTGGAACTGTGGAATTTCCAAGTATAAATGGTCCCATTCAGAGCTGAGTGTCCCATTGCACAACAAGGGAACAAGGAGATATTTGATGGCATTAAATGGCCTTGAGCTCAAAACAAAGGGACACAACTTTCTTCGCTTTGTCTTCTAAACCTAAAGGCCTGTCCTATGTGATGGTAGGTTATGAAAACAAGCGATGACTTGTCCCACTCTGCCTTGGCAGAAGGCTTGCTTCTGGACAGAAATCTGGAGGCAGGCCCTCTGACCTGGGTTTTCCCAAAGGCTCAAGCATACATTGAATCTGGACAGTGAAAGATCTGGATTAAAGATCCAGTCATTCAACACAGAGACAAGAACACTCTGAGACAGATCTCTCTCCCTAGTTCTGGTAGCCAATCCATTAACAAATCTCTAATTACTCTTACACTGCTCCCATCTCCATCCCCTCTGAGCTGTCTGTCAGTTTACTCCTTAGGTTCTGAGGGGCACAATCACCGAGACCATGCTGGAAGAATTTCCCAACCACTGAAATCACAATGTCATCCTGAAACAAACTTATATTTAACTTATTCCAATAAGCTGGATGAGCAAGAACATTTTATGTATATCTTAGGATTTATCTCTCAGGGGAAACTTATCTAGATAAGGAAATGGAAACTCAGAGAAATTGTCTAAGCTCAGAGGTCCCCAACCTCCAGGATCAAATGCCTGATGATCTGAGGTGGAACTGATATAGTAACAATAAAATGCACAATAAATGTAATGCACTTGAATCATCCCTAAACTATCCCCTCCACCTGGTCCATGGAAAAATTGTCTTCCATGACACTAAACTAGTCCCTGATGCCAAATAGGTTGGGGAGAGCTGGTCTAAGGTATAATACTAGTGAGTGGCAGAGCTGTGGATTCTTGTCCATCATCAGCATCAGGTTACCTGTTCCGGCCCTTCCCATTGTGCGCTTGCCTCTGCAATTTTCCTCCCATGGGACCCTTCCTCCTCCAGGGGTCATCGTGAGGAAGGCACTTTGGTGGATATTGAAGGATATTACTAAAAATTCCTGGAGTACCTTTAAAAGATCTTAAAACAGAGCTTTTGAAAACTTGTTTCTAAAAAGAATTCAATTGTTTATACCAGATATATACATATTGCAATACCTGAATGTGTTAATTTCTCCAGGTACCAGTCGCTCAACATCCCATGCCTAATTTAGAAATATCATAAGGCTCAGTAAGTGCACACCTTCAGAATCACAACTCTAGACTGCCACAAAGTATATTATAAAGTGTGAAACATGTAAGTTGCAGGAATACAGTATCCCTGTGCAGAGACAAATGGTAATTACTGGAATGCCAGCTCAGAACTGGGAAAATGAAAGCCTCACAATGAAAATCTTGTGTTGCTAGTGCACATGTTTGGTCAGAGACATGAAATTTTAAAGAATCTTCATTTACAGGAATGATGCCAGCTCCTCTCTCCTGCACATCCTCTCAGTGGATTAATCACCAGGCCCCCGGGAACCACAATGTGACCACTGTGTGAGGCGCCTTCTTCCCTGAAACAATGAAGTTCTGTCCGATTGTCTTTGGGAGGCATTTACAGCTCCAGGACATTGCTCTGTTTTATTGAAAGTACTCATCACTGGCTTCTTGGGACATGGCTGGAAGGGCTGTTGAGCTGGATTGGGCAATAACAGATGTTCCAGTGGGACACTGAGACATCCTTAGTTGGGTGGGGTGGAGTGGGGGGGGCACATTTTGAAAGGTGAAGAAGGCATAAGTGCATTTCACAAAGCTGAGTGTGACTGAGCTGACCCATTACGCTGTGTCCTGATCACAAGTCCTTAGCAGGGGTCTTCCCCGCCTACAGGTCACAGGACTGAGAGGAACACAACTGTTGGAGCTGAGGCTCTTTGTCTTAATAACGATGAGAGGGGATGAGACGGTTTCTGCTCTTCTGGCTGGGTAGAGCTGGAATGCAGTGGCTGTGCCTGAGGCACTGCGTGGAGGGTACAGAGGAACATTGTCATCCCCAGAAGAACGTGGCAGCCACCACGCACAGTAGGCTGGCTGCTCTCCACCCCCATGTCTAAGGGCAGCAACTGAGAGCTCTTAAAATAATAAACAGCTGGCCGTGGGCTCCCTACACAGTCCCCAGAATTCCAGAACAATTGGATTTGACTGAACAGGTTTTCAACCACAGCACAGGAAATCCAGAGTCTAAAGACCTCCCACCCGCACCCACTGGCCTGGGCACCTGTTTAGAATGTTCGCCCTGAAGGTTTGTGTCTGTAAGGCATTCTCCTACAAAACAGACAAGAGTAGGAAGATTCAGTGTTCTTGAGTTGAGCAATCTCATCTTCCATCTTTGGAGCACATGAACACAAAGGTACCTGGGGCTCTGAATCCTATGTGGATGTGACTCATCCCCTACCTCAGACCTGGAAATGAGGAGAGCGTAAAGTGGAAGATGAGGAGGAAAGGTAAAAATCTTGATGAGGTTCACAAGAAAGACGTCTTCAGCAAGCCTGTTCTGAGCTTCCAGAGTGACTCTGTGGGTAGGGGTGACGGTAGTAACTTATCTGCAGCCTGAAAAAGTGAACATGAATGAAAACTGAGAATTGAAGAAACCGAGTTTTGTTTCTGGTTCTGCTTTCTGCAGGTCATGTGACTCTGATAAAGTATTTAACATTTATGGGCCTCATTTTCCACATCTGTAAAATGGGGAAAATAAAAACTTGTTCTGGAGTTATGCCCATAGTATGTAACTCATAAATATTAATTATTAACTGACTACTGGTTGCACAGTTAGTACATACCTCCAAGTTGCTATGAGGATTCGCTGAAACAATATATGTGACCCTTGCCTCACAAATGATAAACATGCACAATTTTGAAAGCATGGTGGAGAAGGCTACACCTCTCCAAGGAGCCCTGAGAAGACTCCACAAAAATGTGGGGCTTCATAGGATGCGAGGTGTAGAATAAGTGCCATACTAACAGGTATTCTGTGAGGAATAGTTCTCATGGGGAAATATACAGGAAATTGAGTTAAACAAACTTAAATAGGTTTCTTTCCTGCAGGATCTCTCAGGGTGTGTTGTAAATTTCCAAGAGACATAAAGGTACCTCTTTTTAAACCTCACTTGATCATCAAACCCCTTTTCACAAGGTTCTCCAAAATCTTGAGTTCCCAAGTGATATATTAAAGAATACAGTTGGGGAAATAGTTGCCTTAGATATGCCCCCAGGAAGAAGAAGATTTAATTCCACCCTCCAACCCAAGAAATAAACTCTTTAGTTTCAAGGGCTGGACATATGTTTTCTTTCTTCCCTTTGCCAGGCATTTCACAAGGCTGTGACCACTGCAAGTTATTTTTATGCTGAATTGTTTTTTATCTTCAGAATGGAAATAAATATCTATAAAGAGGACACAGGCCTCCCAGGTGGCTCACAGGTAAAGAATCCGCCTGCCAATGCAGGAGATGTGAGCTAAATCCTTGAGTCGGAAAGACCCCTTGGAGAAGGAAGTGACAACTCACTCCAGTATTCTTACCTGGAGAATCCCATGGACAGAGGAGCCTGGCAGGCTACAGTCCATGGGGTCACAAAGGGTCAGACATGAATTAGCAACTAAACAACAACAACAAAGAGGACGTATCAGCCAATGATTTAAATTCCTAACTCACCAATATCTAGAGCAGTTTCTGGGGGTGGAGACTTAGACAGAGTTTACCCGCTGAGTAGGAGTCACAGAGGTAAAGGGAAGGATCGGGGTGGCAAAAACAGCCCCCAGGCTCCAGACCAAATGGATGAGGAGAACAAATTTTCTCATGATCTGAAACACTCAGAGAGCCACCAAAGGCCACTGCACGAGTCATGAGTATGGCCCACAGCAGAGCACAGAAGAGTCCAGAAAACAAAGGACTATCTTCTCCAAAATTATCCGTATCCTCAGGTCAATCCAGTGGTACAAGGAACTAGAAACTGATGACAGAACTTCTTTCATGCTTATCGTCATTTGGAAAAAAAAAAAAATAGAGATTTGCAATTAGCCAGGACAGATCTTTAGAACCACTCAGTGGGTCCTAAATTATATCAGGCATTGGTGTTTCATCATCATCCAGGAAGAGAACTTCCCTTTTGGGGAGATGACATCATTTGTCTGGATGTTGGGGTATCAGAAAAGGGGCCCATCTCCTCAAAGAGGGGGAGCTTCTTTTCCAGGTGAAAAGAAGCAACTCAGTGATAGGTTCAAGGAAAAACCCACAATATTTCCAGTCTCACCTGCTTCTGCTCATGGTTCTGCAGCCACCTGACCTGAAAGGGATGTTGGAAAGTTGACCCATCCACATGTGGAGCAAAGGAAATCAAAAGAAGATTCCCCCTTTTGCTGTCTTAAAAGTCTTATCCTAAGTGTCCTCCAGTCTCTAAGATAAATGTCCTTTCCTAGATCATAACCCGATTCATTTCTAATTGCTCCTCCACCAAATTCATTTGAGTCCATTCAAATCCTACACAAATCTTTAGAGTAAAAGTGAGAATAAATTAAAACTTAAGGTACAGAATGAGACTGAGTTATCAATTGTTTTCACTGGAGAGATACTCAATTTCCTTCATTAATGGGGGTTGGGGGAAGGTAGGTATTAGATGAGAGAGAAATAGCACGGCCTCGTGGGAAAATATTGAACTAAAATCCCCAAAATAAAGGTCTAAGACATTGGGTGAAAAAGTTGGCTTCTATATTATAGAGTGATCATTCTCTTGGTTCTTCTTCTGTAAAAGAGGTATTGAGTTGGGGCCCTCTGGGTTTAGCATTCCAGAACCAGGATGTGAGAAGATGGGAGAGAATATCTCTTAACAGTGATTTTTACATGCATTTTTCTCTTTCTGTTTCTGTAGATCAGGAGGAAACCAGTGATGTGAACTCCCCAGTGAACTCCTGAGAGGTAGTGTCTCCATCCACACAGGCCTAAGATGCTATCAGTAGAGAACTTTCCACCTTTGCTAACATTTCTTATCTTCTGTCATCTGCATGGTGACTGTGAAAAATGCTCTCAGTTGGGTGTTTCTGATTCATTTTTGTGATGGTCCCATGATGTCTGAAGAAGTTAAAGTTTAAACTCTCTCCCTTCCCATTGGCCTTTATAGCTCTGTAGATCCTGCCAGTAACTGGGTTGATTCCTAAGGCTTGAGCTCTCTAGAAAGAAAGATGGCCTGACCAGGGTAAGTGTCTGTATTTGCTGAGCTGAAAACTCACTCAGGTTTTAAAGGATTCTCTTATACGGCGGCAATAAATGTGAGCCAGCCTGTCAATGCCTCCATTTTCAGAGGGTGTGATGAAGATCTCTATCTAGGAATAAACTTCCTCAAAGATAAAACAACAGGCTTGAGCTTCAGAAACAATGGTAATATTGTCTGGGGATTTGGAGACGCTGCTCCTAAAGGCACTTAGAGAACAGAGTGTACTCTTCCCATTGATCCTGACAATTTATGTATTGTTCAGGAACTAGCCCCAAGCAAAGTCAGGGTAAAGTCAGTATTTGAGGGCCTTTAAAACATTAAAATCCAACTGCAGTCTCCAACAGATAGAGAGAATTTTTTTTTTTTTTAATATGATGCACTTTTACAGTCACACAGGCCAGGATGCAAGGTGATTTCTGTCTCTCAGTCCTAGCTTCAAAGGCATCTGGAGTAAATGCAAGTGTGTATTTGTGTGCAGCACACACGTGTACAGGCTGTCTATACTGGCACGTGTATCAGCGCCACTGGGTGTGTGTGTCAGTGCACAGCGTGGCTGAAGGAAATGGGAGATGTAGTGTTAGTTTTAGGGGCAGAAGAGGTGAATATCAGCACTTGAGGACAGTGGGATGCACACGCAGGCACCTATGTGCGCACTCACCTATGGCAAGTGTGTTTTTGTGGGTGGTGAAAGAGGGTTTTGTAGAAATACATGACTGCAGATAGGCCCACAGAATTATCAGTAGTCATCACATTAGACTCAGTGAGACACCTCTGTTCCAGCTCAAACCCCAGTGGCTTTCAGACTTGTACACTCATTGCAGTCTTCCCAAGTGCCTACTGTGTGCCCAGTCCTGTATCAGACACTGTAATAAAAAGAAAAAAAAATACAGGAGAAAGAAGATGAGGCTTATCCCTTCAAAGAGGCCACCACATAATATGAAAGATGAGGTGTGTATGCTTGAAAGGTTAACACTTCTGAGCAGAAAGAAACCTGGTCCAGGCAGCTTTATAATACTTGTCTGTTAACCTCACGCTAGGATGTCTTTAACTACACAGTTTATGAAGGCAGCAATCAAGATTATTCTCAACACTCTGAGTGAATTCTCTCCGAGATGTAACTGAGGTTCTTTTTATGTACAGTTAATTTAGACTCTGTCTTACAAGACAAACAGTAAATAAAATATTTACTCATTGAAGTGTGAGATGGGCTTTGGATTTCTTCTCATTAAGGAACCTCCAAGAATGTTGTAAGGATTAAATAGATGATGATGGTGACGGTGCTGATGATGACATTAGCATGATAAGA
The DNA here is from genome assembly GCA_917880005.1 of Nanger dama. Classification (NCBI taxonomy): domain Eukaryota; kingdom Metazoa; phylum Chordata; class Mammalia; order Artiodactyla; family Bovidae; genus Nanger; species Nanger dama. The sequence continues at coordinate 27,387,721 of CAKJTW010000018.1, forward strand.
CTAATGATATATATTAAGCTCTTAAATAGTCTGGGCATTGCGGGAAATGATTTCTGTGGATTTACATGATGAATTTGGATCTCATCTCAGTGCAATGGGGAAAAGAGACCTGATGAAGGAGAGGTCTGAAAGGAGACCCAACAGAGAACTGGCAGACAGAGTGATGGTGTGGGGATCTGGCTCTTTCCCACAGGAATTTAGAACCCTCCAGTGACTGGAAGTCTTGCCTTGAGCCTCAGCACTCAGATCTTAACTGTGTGAGCATGAAGAGGAGGCCACTTCTCAGGGACTGGTAGTCATCCTATGGCCAAGATATTCAATTCCAAGCCTGTCCTACCTCCAGTCATTCTGCTCCTAGATCACTGCTTTAGAAAAACTCTTCCTGAACCACTCATCCTTTAAAACCCCACTCTCTTGGCTCAGACAGTGAAGAGTCTGCCTGCAATGCTGGAGACCCAGGTTCGATCATCCCTGGGTGGGGAAGATCCCCTGGAGAAGGGAATGGCAGCCCACTGCAGTGTTCTTGCCTGGAGAACTCCATGGACAGAGGAGGCTGGCAGGCTACAGTTCACGGGCTTGCAAAGATTTGGACATGACTGAGCAACTCCCACTTTCACTTTTCCAGGGTGCAGCTTTCAGCGGAAGCACAGACTCTTAGTTGGCCACAGCATCTCCATTAGTATCCACACTAATAACTGTCTCTCACGTTTGTGCAGGACTCCGTAGTTGATGTAGAGCACTTTCACATCCACAGTTTGAGTAAACAGAACAATCACCCTTTGGAGTAGGTAGGATTAGTCACTCCAAGAGCATCACAGAGAAGATCAACCTAAGTGAAAAGAATAAAGTAAGAATTGCTTACTAGTAATTGCCAAAGCATCTATATGTTCAGTCAGTTCAGTTCAGTTCAGTCGCTCAGTCGTGTCTGATTCTGTGACCCCATGAATTGCAGCACGCCAGGCCTCCCTGTCCATCACCAACTCCCGGAGTTTACTCATACTCATGTCCATTGAGTTGGTGATGCCATCCAACCATCTCATCCTCTGTCATCCTTTTCTCCTCCTGTCCCCAATCCCTCACAGCATCAGGGTCTTTTCCAGGGAGTCAACTCTTCACATCAGGTGGCCAAAGTATTGGAGTTTCAGCTTTAGCATCAGTCCTTCCAATGAACACCCAAGACTGATCTCCTTCAGAATGGACTGATTGGATCTCCTTGCAGTCCAAGGGACTCTCAAGAGTCTTCTCCAACACAGTTCAAAAGCATCAATTCTTCAGCGCTCAGCTTTCTTCACAGTCCAACTCTCACATCCATGTATTACCAATGGAAGAACCATAGCCTTGACTAGATGGACCTTTGTTGGCAAAGTAATGTCTCTGCTTTTGAATATGCTGTCTAAGTTGGTCATAACTTTCCTTCCAAGGAGTAAACGTCTTTTAATTTCATGGCTGCAGTCACCATCTGCAGTGAATTTGGAGCCCAGAAAAATAAAGTGTGACACTGTTTCCACTGTTTCCCCATCTATTTGCCATGAAGTGATGGGACCAGATGCCATGATCTTCGTTTTCTGAATGTTGAGCTTTAAGCCAACTTTTTCACTCTCATCTTTCACCTTCATCAAGAGGCTTTTAGGTCTTCTTCACTTTCTGCCATAAGGGTGGTGTCATCTGCATATCTGAGGTTATTGAGATTTCTCCTGGCAACCTTGATTCCAACTTGTGCTTCTTCTGGCCCAGCGTTTCTCATGATGTACTCTGCATATAAGTTAAATAAGCAGGGTGACAGTATACAGCCTTGACATACTCCTTTTCCTATTTGGAACCAGTCTATTATTCCATGTCCAGTTCTACCTGTTGCTTCCTGACCTGCATATAGGTTTCTCAAGAGGCTGGTCAGGTGGTCTGGTATTCCCATCTCTTTCAGAATTTTCCACAGTTTATTGTGATCTACACAGTCAAAGGCTTTGGTATAGTCAATAAATCTATGTGTTAGAAGTCATCATAAATCACTGTATCTTCTATATTACAGGAGTACTCAGTCCCTTAATGGTCACACAGACAGCCTCTGAAGTAGACCATCACGCTAAACTGCCTCTGCTCAAGCAGCGGGCAGCTAAGATTGTGAGTATGGATGCTTGTGGCAAGAGCCAAGGCCATGGGAAGGTCTATTCTAATTCTCAATCAAGCCTATTCTAATACTCAATACTGGATCTCTAAGAGCCAAACTGTATTAAAAGTAATTTTGCTTATGTTCATCAAAATACTTACCTATTGTCAATGCCCTGAAATTATTATACTTATTTTTGTATCACTTCTGGCTAAAATGAATCAAAAAAGTGGTATTCTTTTGTTTGCTGTATGTTGTCACCCTGCTTATTTATTTTTAACAATTCCAGGTTTTCCTGTATCCCATGTTTCTGAGTATAAGCGTAAATGCTCATGGACCTAGATTTTTGACCTAAAATAAATTTAAGATGAATCAAGAGTGCCCCAGGTAAACTAAGCTGCTTTTCTCAGGTGGTCAGTGAAGCTGTGCAGGCCTCCTGAACTGAGGGTGTTGCCAGTTGTTGTGTGTTATATGTGGCTGGTCTCTAGTGAGCTGAAATTGTACTCTGCAAATAAAACAAACTGATATTCATCTTTTTGACTATATAGATACTTTTAAAAATGTAATCCTGGCTGATTTCTTAGGTAATGCAATCTCAGATCAGTTCAGTTCAGTAACTCAGTCTTGTCTGACTCTTTGTAACCCCATGGACTGCAGCACACCTGCCCTCCCTGTCCATCACTAACTCCCAAACTCATGTTAAATGAGTCAGTGATGCCATTCAACCATCTCACCCTCTGTTGTCCCCTTCTCCTCGCGCCTTCAATCTTTCCCAGCATCAGGGTCTTTTCAAATGAGTCAGCTCTTCGCATGAGGTGGCCAAAGTACTGGAGTTTCAGCTTCAACATCAGTCCTTCCAATGAACACCCAAGACTGATCTCCTTTAGAATGGACTAGTAGGATCTCCTTGAGCTCAAGGGACTCTCAAGAGTCTTCTCCAATACCACAGTTCAAAAGCATCAGTTCTTTGGTGCTCAGCTTTCTTTATAGTCCAACTCTTACATCCATACATACATGACTACTGGAAAAACCATAGCCTTGACTAGATGGACCTTTGTTGGCAAAGTAATGTCTCTGCTGTTGAATATGCTTTCTAGGTTGGTCATAACTTTGCTTCCAATGAGTAAGCAGATTTTAATTTCATGGCTGCAGTCACCATCTACAGTGATTTTGAAGCCCCCCAAAATAAAGTCTGACACTGTTTCCACTGTTTTCTCATCTATTTGCCATGAAGTGATGGGGTCAGATGCCATGATCTTCATTTTCTGAATATTGAGCTTTAAGCCAACTTTTCCACTCTCCTCTTTCACTTTCATCAAGAGGCTCAATCTAGGGAAAATAATTTAAAAGTCATCTTCATTTCCACCCCTAAATATTAATACATTTCCCTTTCTTTGAGGGTCATAGCTGGGCCAATTTCTGCTTTGTAATCCGTTCACCAACTTCCTGGCACAAGCTGATTTTCAACTTGTCCTTTGTTTTGGCCAACCAAGGCCAAGATCACCCTCAGCCTCAGAATCCATCCTTCTTGAGCTCCTCAAATCAGTGGGAAGCCCACTGAATTTTATTGGGCAAGAGAAAGACATAGAGAAGGAGTTATTTAATTCTGTGCTGTAACTCTGAGCTGCCAGGTGCATAATGAGAATATTACCTATTTTAAAAGACCTCTAGGTAATAATTATGGAGGAGGGAGACTGATGTGTATAAGACTCGGCAGATAAAACATATCTGATATTTTAAATTTCACTTCTATGGCACTGATTCATATGTTATTTTGGGCAGGTTACATCCTCTCTCTGGGCCTCTCAGATTTCCATCTATAAAGTAAAGCTTTCTAAATATCCATCCAGGCTTGGCACACTATGCTATTCCCACCCTGTTCACAATGGGTAGTATATGGTAAGATGACTTCCCTGTTTCCTGGTTTCTTCCACTGTCTAGTGTCAAAGAAGAGACAAGGCATTGTATACAGATCATGGAGACTTTTTGCTAAAGAGGAGGCAACATCCAAGGCAAACAGAAATTATGACTCTTAGGATGTTTCGTATTAAAGAGGATGAGAGAACTGACCAAAGGAGAGAGGTCATTGAGCCCATGGTGAGCAGGAAAACCATGAAGCAGTTGCAAATATACCCACTCTCTGCCCCAACCCTCCACCTCCAAATCGGTCACTGAACTAAAGCAATACGCATGCAACTTTAAAACTTGGACTTCATAAATGATGCCTATAACTTAAATGGATGTATCATATATGTTCCACTGAGGACATTAGAAATCATTAAATCTTCTTGTTTTGTAAGGTTTTGAATAACCTTTCAAGAAAATCTCTTGTTTGCCTTGGTGAAGTACTGATGGGGCTTATTCATGGCTCAGAGATGAGTAAGAATATCTCCATCTCGTCCAGTGATTTATCAGGCTGACTTGAACATTTCCAAATGAGATTTTTTTTTAAAGAAATTTTGCCAGCAGTTTTATTTTTTTCTTCATCTCCCTCTTGGTAGCAACTGAAGTTCTGAATTCAGTGAATATATGTTAGACACTGTTTACTTGAACTTTCTAAAACAAACTGTTCATCTTGGGTGTAACAGAAATGCTCTCTTTTTATATTACTGTTCCCATGCCTCTCTGCAGAGGCTCGCCAACACAAACACCTACTTACAGGGCTGTGCTCCACCACTGTTCGCTCTTTGGTGAGTCTGCCATTGGATTTCAGTCGATAAATTTGCATTTAGCGCTTAATTTGTTCAGTATGCCTTACTAATTTGGCAATATTTATTTTGGCCCAGAAAGCATAAGGCAGCTAAATTCTTTTGTTTTGTTTGGTGTGTGCTTTTTTTTTTTCATGAAAGGATTTGAGATATGAAAAAGTTCCAGTGTCATGGACAGGACTGGTTTCCTGTTTATGCGTCACCATAAATATGAAAGGTGCTGGGTGACATTTCTCAGCTGAGAGAGTCCATACAGCCCTGTGTGGAGAGCAGATCTTCAAGCAGGGTGGTCTTGAGGTGACTTGCTGACCTTGTATAATGTCAAGAGGAATTATTGTTAAAGTACAGTAGCCAGATACCACACACACACACACACACACACACACACACACACACACACACACAGAACTTTAATGGTTTTTCTCACCCTTGTTATTATAGGGACAAGAATTTAATTGTAATATCTTTAGGTTTTCCAAATCAATCTTCATCTTTCAGGAAAAAAAAAGTGTCAGAAAGTGTATTCATAGCTGTAGCTTTTTTGTTTGGTCTGTGTGTCCTTTCACAAGGCTTCTCCACAGAAACAAATCTTCCCACACAGCACCATTCCAGAAACTTCTTCTGTTAGATATGGGATTGCAGCTCTGTGGCCCCTTTTCTTTCCCTCAGAGGAATGCTGCAGCTAGAGGGACCCTTACACAGTCCTTGAAGAGTTCATATTGAAGAATCTCTGAGAACACAGTAGTTACTAGACTCTGACCTTCCTAAGACCAGGGGTGGTAAGGGAAGAGTGGCCCCTATGGTCTGAGTTTGACATTGTTGTTCACTGGAACATAGTGGGCAAGGAGAATGCTTCCTAGAGGAGGCTGTTCTCAGTCAAAGACAAGTAGCTTTAATGCCTAATATCTTGTGAAAGTCTCAGAAGAATTGGGTTTATGGCGTCAGACTCCCTCCCTCCATCTCAACCCTGGTCTCTTCCAATTCCCAACCCACAGGCACTCAGAAGTTGGTCTGAGATATTAACACTGTACATTTTGCAAAATGAATCAACTTGAGTCATGAACAGCAATGCTATCAAGGCTGATATTTCTCCTCACACAAATAAGACACTGCCCATGAAATTCTGAAACCCTTTCCAGATCACTGAACCCACTTCCTGAACACGTCATGGTTTTTGTTTTTAGTATAGCTGATACACTTGCCAAGCTATTCCATCTGCTCTGGATGCCCTCTCTTGCCCTCACATAAAAACTCACACATTTGCTCCAGGAGTCAGTTTCAGTGTAACCACTTCAAGTGGCTCCTTTGCCAACTTCCCAAGCAGGAAGTTCTTTCCTCTATGCTTCCCTTGGTCTTTGCATTGTGCTTTCATTTGCTCTTTTTGTCATGCATGCCTTGTTTCATTTAATCAAATAATATATATTTTAATGCCATCTGTACGCCAAACATCATGCAAGTCACTTTTCCCCAAATATTGCAATATTGGTCTTTGAAAATTGTCTCTCCCACAAAACCGTTAGGCTTGTGACGTCAGGAAATTTGTCATTTAGATCTTAGAATTCCAAGTTCCCAAAGCAGATTGAGTGATTTCATTGCTCAGAAATTATGTTTACAATAAATAATTAAATGCCTTGAATTTTGTATAGGTTCAACCCAAACTGATCATTGTTTATTTGATAATCTAGCTTCTTACCATCGTAAGCCTAAGTTGTACTTTCAACTCTTAGCCATAGATGAAGGAAGCATTGGATAGTTCATGATATATATCTGGGAAAAGATAATGTCTCAATTTCTTTGTTTATAAACAGAGAGGAAATGCTTATGCTGTTAATATAAGAAGTGAATAAAGTGTGAAATGTATTTTGCATTTTATGCCAATGTTCTTTGAGTGGTAGCCATTAGTCTTAATGATCTATATAGTCAGGAACCTTGTCAAAAATAGCATTATTAACTTTTAGAACAAAACGTAGTAGAAAATGTAGGAGCATTGCCAAGACTGAGCTGAGTGATTCAAACGCAACATGTGATACGCATCTTTGTGTCAACAAAGACGACTGTAGGGTCAGGTCAAAGAATCAAGCTGATGTCACTATCATTCAATTATTCAGATACAAAGGTTTTTGCAAACGTGACACTGAAATGTGACCAAGATACCCAAAAGGAGTTCTAGGGTATGCAGTACCCCCAATCAACTCCACATTGCTCACATCAATAACAAGCACATGTGAAATAGCCAACTCACTGTAGTTTTTAAGGCACTGTTTTAGGATGACTTCAAGGACTGGGCATTTTCTCCAAGAGCATGGACTGGCATCTTGGCAGTAGGAGTGAGATTTATGCTGGGACAATAGGCATAAACAGAACCTTCCTAAGCATCAGTGCTAGTCGCTCAGTTGTGTGGGACTCTGCGACCCGTGGACTGTAGCCGGCCAGGCTCTTCTGTCCATGGAATTCTCCAGGCCAGACTCCTGGAGTGGGCAGCCATTCCCTTCTCCAGGGGATCTTCCTGACCCAGCGATGATCAAACCCAAGTCTCCTGCACTGCAGGCAGATTCTTTACTGTCTGAGCTACCAGGGAAGCCCAAGACCAGAATGTGATGTGCTCAGTTGCTCAGTCATGCCCCACTCTTTGTGACCCCATGGACTGTGGCTGCCAGGCTTCTCCATCTGTGGAATTTTCCCCTTAAGAAGAATGGAGTGGGATGCCATTTCTTATTCCAAGAGATCTTCCTGATCCAAGAATTGAACCCATGCCTCTTGTGTCTCCTGTATTGGCAGGTGGATTCTTTACCACTAGCACCTCCTGGAAAGCCTCTATCCTAGGCAAAGTGAAATGTATGTAGGATGAAAAAAAAAGTCCCTCTTGTGGATGATGGAATCTTAAATGACCCTACTTTTCTAAGTCTTAAATTTCACTACTGGAATTACACAACTTTCACAAATGTCAGGCTATTAATTAACATTGATCTGGATGCATTGAAGCCTATACACTTAGTAAAGATATAGAAAATATGAAGAATCTGAACAGCTTAATTAGTAAGTTTGGTTAAATAGAGAGATAGAGAATACTGAACACCCCCAAACAATAATATATGTTCATTTAAAGCACACATACTTAGCAGGCATCAGTGGTAGGCAGAATTTTACAATGGTTCCCAAGAGCCTGACTTCTGGCATGCACATTGCTTCTCCTGGTTATTCAAATACTGATGTTGTAAGAGGATTTTACAGATAGGATTAAGATCTCAAATCAGTTGATCTTTCTGTTGTTTTGATCATTCAGTTGCTCAGTCATGTCCAACTCTTTGCAACCTCATGGACTGCAGCGTGCCAGGTTCCTTTGTCCTTCACTGTCACCTGGAGGTTGCACAAATTCATGTCTACTGAATTGATGATGCTATAAGAGAGGGAAATTATCCATTTGGATTTAACTTAATTCAATGAGCTCTTTAAATCTGAGTCTAGGGTATAGAGACAAAGTCAGAGATTCAAAGCATGAGAAAAATTTGCTTCTAAAGAGATTTTCTGTCACTGGATTTGAAGATGGAAAGAGTAACAAGACTTGGAATACAGGTGGACTCCAGGAGCTAAGAGCTGGCAAAGAAATGGGAATCTCAATCCTACACCTAACAGGGAACTGAATGCTACCAGAAAGAAGAATGAGCTCAGAAGCATATTCTATCCTGGTTCCTCTACTCAGCTAACACAGTGGTTTCCACACTGTGAGAACCTGAATACCCAGATTTCTGAGCTAAATGGCTAATAATGTTAAGTCTTTAAGTTTGAGATAATGTTATGTGGCAGTACAAAGCTAAAGCAGTATCAAACAATTTATAAAACACAGCAATTATCTCTGATTAAAATTTAATAAAGTCGGAAATGATAAAATATGCTCTTCAAAGTCCCATAAATCTGCAGTTTAAAAAAAGTAATTCTAAATAGCCCATGATTCAAAGGAGAAAACAAAACAGGTATTATAAATGTTGAGGAATAAATGATAAAGGTATACTGTGTCCATGGATAAGAAAAGTCAATAAAATATACAAGTCAATTCTCTGTAAATCGAATCCACTGATATCATACAATTCCTTTAGCACATCCAAAAATTCTGGTGAATTTTTTCATCAAAATTTGGTGGAAAAAAGCAAGTTGACCCAAATGTTCCTATAGAAAATTGTTTTTCAAATTTCTTATTGAAAAGAAAGAAGCTGCAGTAAACAATCTTGGGGTTCCCTTGGTGGCTTAATGGCAAAGAATCCTCCTGCCAATGCAGGAGTTAGGGGTTCGATCCTTGATCCAGGAAGATTCCCACTTGCCATGGAGCAGCTAAGCCCGTGAGCCCCAACTACTGAACCAGTGCTCTAGAGCCCAGGAGCTGCAACTGCTGAAACCCTTGAGCTCTGCAACATAAGCAAGAAAAAGTTACTCAGTTGTGTCTGACTTTTTCTGACCCCATGAACTGTAGCCTTCCAGGTTCCTCTGTCCATGGAATTCTCTAGGCCAGACTACTGGAGTGAGTAGCAGTTCCCTTCTCCAGGGCATCTTCTCAACCCAGGAATTAAACTGGGGTCTCCTGCATTGCAGGTGAATTCTTTACCAGAGGAGCTACTGGGGAAGCCCAACAAGAGAAACCACCACAATGAGAAGCCTGAGCACCATACTAGAGAGTAAACCCTGCTCACTGCAACTAGAGAGAGAAAAGTCCACACAGCAACGAAGATCCAGCACTACCAAAAATAAATAAATAAATTTATTATTTATTTTTAATTTTAGAACAATCTTGTCCATAGCAATATGAGAGCTTGTGTGAGAATATTAAAAGACAAATGAAGAGGACCCTGCACTTAGCCCCTCCCATGGGAACAGCAAAATTGCAACCATTGGTGAGAATCACCTGAAGACTAGCAGAGGATTTTGTTGTTGTTGTTTTTTCACAACTGAGAGTATAAAGGAGGAACCACACTAATATGGGTAGGAGAAGCAGAGACAAATGTAGTCAGGGACTACACGACCAAGTAGGTGACCCAGGAACAGGAAGATAATCACAGCTACAGAGATTCTCCCTAAGGAGAAAGGTCTAAGCGTCACACTTAGAGTGCTCCCCAAGGTGATATGTAATAATCTAAATGTCTTTATTTCCCAAAATTGTTTTAAATTATTATCTGATAAGTGGTTTATTTTTGTTTTTATTGAAAAAAATCATTTTAGGTAAATAATTGTAGGAAAATAATCCTAACAGCTTTATTGTGTGGTCTGAGAATTAGCCTTTAAAATGTCTTTTGTATGTTTTGGAATTTATTGAGAGAATGTTTTGATTATCTGGTTTATAGATTACATGTGTCCCTTTGCACTTCTATTTTTATTTGCATTCTAACTCATTTTCTTCATATATTCAATATTATATCATTGAAGATTAATAATTATTACTACATATATTGTGGATTTTTTTAAGGATCACATCATATTAGTCATGTTTTTATCATTTTCTTTGTATGATGATGTTTTTACAGCTTATGACTGGGGAAGAGACTAGACCTGCTGGGGGCTAAGCCATTGTTTAGAGGCAGCAAACGATTCAGCTAGAATCATGCATTATTTTTCCCCCAAACACTAACCTTGGAGGTAATATGAAACATGAGTGTGCTACAATATATTTGGAAGCTTTTAAGAGAGTTGATCCTAAGAGTTCTGATCAAAAGAAAAAAAATGTATTGTTTTCTTTTTTTTTTTTTTCAGTATATATATATATATATATATGATGATGGACATTAACTAAACTTACCAAGGTAATTATTTTGCAATATATTTTTCAAGTCACTATGTTATACACTTTAGAATTGCACAGCACAGTCTGAAAATTGTGCAAGTGTAGTGACAGTGTTAGTTGCTCAGTCATGTGCGAGACCCCATGGACTATAGCCCACCAGGCTCCTCTCCTCTGTCCATGGAATTCTCCAGGCAAGGATACTGGAGTGGGTTGCCATTCCTTATATCCCAGTAAAACTGAAAGGGGGAAAAAAAAATCCTCTAAAGCAAAAATCCTCTAAAGCCCCGAGTCCTCCTAAAAATTTGATAATTTTCTGAATTGATTGGCAGATGGTGGAAGAAGGAAATACAATTTCTCCTGGATTTAGTGGGAGCAGGTTTCTACTGTTCTTAGGAGAATTGCATAGGCAGGGCCACGTGAGTTTCCCCAGATAGAATTACAGTCTCAAGGTTGTGGAAGTGACTCCCAGTTTTGGATGAATATTAGTCAAAGTATGATATGAATATTCATCCTAATTGTTGGTGGAGGTATGAGATTTCATCTTCTATTGTGTCTTCATAGGAATTTTAGAGGAAATTTGAAAGATCTAATTGGATTTTGAGTTTGAGATGCATGGCATTAAAAAAAAGGTCTTAGCTAAAACCACAGTCAAATCCAGGCTCTAAAGGCTATGAAACTGACGAGGTTAAAGTTATGTGGGTCACTTTAATAGCAAGAAGAGAGGTACTGACTCTTGGAACTTTTTTGGCAGTCCAGTCTCTAAGACTCTGTGCTCCCAATACAGGGGTTCTAGGTTTGATCCCTGGTCAGAGAACTAGATTCCACATACCACAACACAACTGGCAGTTCCCATGCCACAATGAAGATTCTACAGGCCAAGGACTTTTCTGGAGGTAGAGTGAATAAGAATCTGCCTGCCAGTGCAGGGGCCACAAGTTCAGTCCCTGATCAGGGAAGATTCCACATGCTGTGGAGCAACTGAGCCCATGCCCCACAACTCCTGAAGCCCGCACACCCGAGAGCCCATGCAATAGGAGAAGCCACCACAAGGAGAGCCAGACCACCACAGAGAAGAGGAGCCCCCACTTGCTGTAACTAGAGAAAGCCTGGGAGCTGCAACGAAGACTCAGTATAGCCAAAATAAATAAATACATGAAATTATTTAAAAAAAAAAAAAAACCCGCATGCTGCAACTAAGACCTGATGAAACCAAACAACTAAGTGTTGGCCTTCAGAATAAATGGGTTTAAGTGCTGGCTTCACCAGCCAGTAGGTGGGAGGCCTCAGGCACATCACTCAGTCTCTCTGTACCTCACTTAAGGTGTCTGTACAATGGGGATAACAATGCCGAGTACAATAAGAACAATGGAAAATTACCAGCACATTGAAAATATCCAAAGGGTGGTCGTTGCTAATGGGATGAGATATTGGAGGGTTTTTTGTTGTTGTTATCACTTTCGTATGATTTGCTTTTCCTTCTGGGTAACTGTGGTGATTGGCCAGCAAAAGCAAGCTCATGTCAAGTATCAGGGCACTGGTCAGCATGAGCTCGGTTAACTGTATACATAGATTATGAAGTACTTAGTTGATTTACACATTTCTGCAGCTGAACAAAAATATTTACTGGGCAGATTCAATTGAATTTAAACAATCAGATTAAAAGCAGCCCAGAGGCTGCCCTTCAACTCAATAAGGGACAAGTTGCCTTGTTCTGGGTAGCAAAATCATACTAGCTGCTTGGCTAATTTAATGGTAACTTGAGGAGGTGTGATTAGAACTGCAAAGGGGACAGAAATATTTGAGAAGGAGGGCTTGTCTCTTTATACTGAATTCACATTACAGCTCCGGGAACAGACTTTCCTTATGAATTCAGAGCATCTGAGATAAGGATCAAAAAGTCTGAAGGAGGGAACATGGGCTCAAATTTGGAGGAGGTAGGAAGTTTTAAGTTTCCACAACAGGTTAGTGCCATCTAATAAATAAGTCATTTTTTCAAAGGCCCTGTGGTAAATTAGCCCTTTGTAATTCAGACCAAAATTTCTTATAAATGTAAGTTTATATTTGGTAATCAGGTGATCAGCTTCCCAGGTGGGCTGCACAAGCATTTCTGATCCAAAGAGCATAATGTGACAAGTGCCACAGTCAAACAATGTTAAACCCAATAAAACCATAGCTGTTCCATAGCTGGACTCTGTTCATTTTAGCTTGCTTGCTTTTCAGATACTCCATATAAAATTGAATTTTCTTCAGGTATTGTTTTTAAAACAGTACTTAATGGCCATAAAGAATATAATAAATGGCTTTCTTCTATAGATCTTCCAACACCTTCTAGTTTAAATTATATTGGCTGAATTCACTTAGCTATATCACAGGAAATACTGCTTAACCCCAAATTTACCGAACTGTGTTCCATAGCTCAGTATTTCAAGAGATGTGCATAAGCAAAAGAAATAAAAGCAACTTTGTAAAATAAATTTGGGCAATGTAGTACACTAAAACTCACTCTTGGAGAATCACAATGCACATTCAGTTACTAAAGTTTAACATTCTAAGTTAGAGAAACCTGTTAAAATTCATGCCATCAGTTGTCATTAAACTTAATTTCAATAAATCACGTTTTTTTATATTACCCTAATTAAAATCCTGAAAATGTGACCAGTAAAATACTAGCTTTTATTTCCACACAGTAGTGTATGCGCTGCATAAAACCCACAGGAAAATAACAGCCCATTGCATACCGGGTCAGTTACATTCAGTACTATCATAATGAAAATAATAGACTACGATTGTACTACAGAGAACTTGAATATGTATTAGACTGTCTTAATTATAGATAAGACATTATAGTATATAATTATAATTATATCTAACAGAGTATTCAGAGGGAAATAAAACTCACAGTTCTGTGGAAAGAGACTGTAACCCCTCTTCCTTCTGTTCCTGGAATTTGAACTATGACTTTCTAGGTACCCCCAGGGGCCTGGCTCAGAGACACTTGGGTTTGCTTGTAAGCAGGGGACTATTAATTTACACTGACAGCCTTGCTGCTGAAAAATATTCTCTCCAGTATATATATATATATTGGCTGTTTTAGGATTTCCAATATTATTTCCTTCTTCTTTTCTCAAGGAAATAATCGGTCTAGTCCCTTCACAGCCTTCCTTATTCTGAAAATGTATATTAAAAACCCTGTCCCCATGTAAGTGTATAAAAATAAGCTTGAGTTAGGGTCCCAAGTTCTGAGGGAGAGCATTCTGAATGGAGATTTCATAGTCAGCTGACGGTAGAACACTTTAGGCAGTGAAAAGTTCAGTTCCTTCTTGTACTGGAGATTTGTATTCTGGCTGAACAAGGCCAGGAAATTTGGAGGGCGGGCGGGGGGTGGTGGGGGGGTGGGGGCGGTGGTTCACCATGCAACAAGGATACCTGCAAACACTGCTGATCTGACCCAAAAGGCCGAGATCTCTTGTGTAGTCCTAGCAGTCCTGCTGAAGACCAGCAGCTCTATTTGGCTTATTTAATTACCTCCCTAGCTGGTGAAGTCTGTGCAGCTTTCTATGGTACTTGAGAATTGCCGACACCAAAGGTTTTGGTTTCATGTACTTGAACTCGGGTGACACAAATATTTCAGTGCTGAATCAGTCCTGAAAAATGGGAGGTGGGTAAGGTAGGGAGTGTTTATAGAAGACATTTCATCACCACTAGTCAAACATGCCTCATTGTTGGTTCAGGAGGGTCTGGTATTTTCCTCTTTGAAGGGGATGCTCAGGGAGCCAAAGAGCTTCCAGCCTGGAGCTCTGCTCTAGGTAAGGGCCATGGCCATTTGCACACAGGGACCCCGCAGGACTAGTTGCATTGGAATGTTGACAATCTTGGGGAAATGGCATCATGTCTTTCCTCAGGGAGAGAAAAAAACACTTGGTAGATCTATGTAAAGAAAGCCTGAGGCTCTTTTGGGGCTGCTGCAGAGAAATTTTCCTTCTGCTTGGCTTACTTTTTTTCTTTATAATTGAAGCATTTCTTTTAAAGGTTTCCCAGTTGCAGAACCCCAAAGATAAGGTCAAGAAACTTGCAAAGTCAGAAAAGCAGTACTGCTGATATCAATGGTATTCAGGTTTGGTTGGAAGATGAGATTATGGGGTTTCTTTGGCTTGGGTACATCACTTGGACCACAAGTGATAGAAAGCCAGGCCCTACACTGCAGTCCTATGAGCCCTCAGCCTCCAGGTGAAGAAGAGGTAGCACCATGGTCCCGAGTGTGCTGCCAGCCTCCCGACACAGAAGTCACCTAAAGAGCTTGCTGTCCTTCTCGGGGTGTGGCACTGTGCATGGCAGAGGGGTCTGAAGAGGATTGCATTTAGAAAAGCCATAGCCAAGCCATGCCAAGAAACACAAACCCAGAGGAAATATCTTAAGAAAATAAACAGAGCTACTGGAGTCAAACATACAAAGCACGAAAGCGGAACAAAAGATTATTTGAGGGCTGAGGTTTGAACGTTTTGAAGCCACACATGTGACGGGCCAGCCCAAGAACATGAGGAGTCTTACAGCTGTGTAAGCGTTGAGGCAGCCTGCTCCCACCAGGAGCTCACCAGCCGGTGAGGCTCCGAACCAGCCCACCGAGCTAGCTGACTGTGCACTTGAGCTCAGCCTGGAGCTATGCAGAAACAGAGCTCCACCATCAGTGGGCCACACAAATACAGACACGGCTGACAGGACTAATCCCACCAGCTGAGTAGCTCCTGTTGCATGCATTCAAGTTTTCTCCAGGCCTGAGATTTTCATACTGTTCATGGGATTCTCAAGGCAAGAATACTGAAGTGGTTTGTCATTCCCTTCTCCAGTGGACCATGTTTTGTCAGAATTCTCCACCATGACCTATCCATCTTGGGTACACCTACATGGCATGGCTCATAGTTTCATTGAGTTAGACAAGGCTATGATCCATGTAATCAGTTTGCCTACAAAGGTCCATCTAGTCAAAGCTATGGTTTTTCCGGTAGTCATGTATGGATGTGAGAGTTGGACTGTGAAGAAAGCTGAGCAAAGAAGAATTGATGCTTTTGAGCTGTGGTGTTGGAGAAGACTCTTGGGAATCCCTTGGATTGCAAGGAGATACTACCAGTCCATCCTAAAGGAAATCAGTCCTGAATAGTCATTGGAAGGACTGATGCTAAGGCTGAAACTCCAATACTTTGGCCATCTGATGTGAAGAACTGACTGATTGGAAAGACCCTGATGCTGGGAAAGATGAAGGCAAGAGGAGAAGGGGATGACAGAGGATGAGATGGTTGGATGGCATCACCAACTCAATGGACATGAGTTTGTGTAAACTCCAGGAGTTGGTGATGGACAGCGAAGCCTGGTGTGCTGCAGACCATGGCATCAGAAAGAGTAGGACATGACTGAGTGACTGAAGTGGACTGACTGAGGCCTTAGTTTGTTCAGGAACCCTAAAGAACACCTAAGTTATAATATAAAATGATGCTAGGGAAATATGCATGTTGGGTTTTACAAGTTTGGCTATCAGAACTTCTAACCAAGTACCTGTCACATCAGTATGACACTGTCCCCAGAATCCTGGAATTCCAGCATTGAATTTGTTGGGCTGAATCATCTCACTGCCCAAAGATGTCAACTCTGTAAAAGAGACATGAGTTGGATATACGTCAAGGTCAAGTGTATGTTCTAACGAATAGAAGAAGTGAAGTCGCTCAGTCGTGTCCGACTCTTTGTGACCCCATGGACTGTAGCCTACTAGCCTCTTCAGTCTATGGGATTTTCCAGGCAGGAGTACTGGAGTGGGTTGCCATTCCCTTTTCCAGGGGATCTTCCCACCCCAGGGACTGAACCTGGGTCTCCTGCAGTATAGGCAGACGCTTTACCTTCTGAGCTACCAGGGAAGCTCAGTGAATAGAAGGAGGCTGCAGAACCCAATAACTTCTATGAGAGAGTAATGCCTCAGTGGCACTGAATCTGAATATAGTTGGTATAACTAGAGGGCTTTCTGAACCAATTCCCTGAGACACAGCAGAACGCTTCTCACCAAGATGCACTATGATACCATGCCATTGGTTTTCATGAGGGTTTCAGTAAAGCATCTGCTGTATGAAAACCACACTAAATTTCTTGTAAAACTATTGTCAAGAACATAACTATATCTGACCGCAAGTTATTTTTGTGAGTAAAGGCTAGAAAACTCTTGAGGAATGGGTGCATTTCCTCTACTCTGCTGAGGAAGTTTATCAGGTTTTTCCTTGCTGCTATGGTTACCAGGAAACTCCTGCATACATGTCATAATGGTAACTCTATCACTTCTCACAATCAGGCAGGAAAGAAAGAAGAGGCCAAAACTGTACTGATCATGAAAATTATGGAGCTATGATTATGACATTTATACATTTGCAGGATTGTGTGTGTGTGTGTGTGTGTGTGTGTGTGTGTGTGTGTGTGTAAAACCTGGGATTAGGATGAAAAATCAGGAAGTATCACTTCAATTTAGTAAGACAATAACTCTCATAAATATATGGTCCTGACCATCTGCAAACACTGTTTCAGAAGGAACATCCACTTTGGGCCCATCTCCCAGTTTGGGAGAGAGCATTTGCTTCACTGAAGGAAAGATGGCGCAATTCATATTGTGGAGGCAATAACCCTTCACTCTGGTCCTTGGCCCTGGAAGAGATTGGTCAGGAAAAGAGAAAAAGCTTAACTCTTAACAGACATTGGGCTGAGCACGTGAATGTGTTTTTGGAAAAGTACAAAGAGATTGGGAGCTCAGTCAAGGATGCATGCAGGGTAATGGTGGATGGGCTCTGTACTACAGAGGGGAAAGAGTTTTGGAGAGGTGCTAGAGGGTTTTGATGGTAGGAAAGGGGTGGAGAGAGGACAGAAAAATGTATCAGGAAGCTGGTGTCTACGTGGACAGAAATGATCAAGGGAATTTTTTGGAATAGAAACTTTTATATTGCTTTGAAATCATCTAATCAACAAAGCTCTAAGAAAATCTAGTTGATCATTATTTTATTAACCAAAATCACATCTTTTAATTAGTTTGTAAGGAGGACACTGTTGGAGAGGCAGAGAGGTGACAGAATTTATGGAAGAGAAGAAAAAATTGGGGTCCCCTGTTTAGTTGAATATTACAAAGACATAAATAGAAAAAAGCAGGGCAAAGGTAAAAATGTGGACAAAGAGAACTATGTGTGAGCAGATAACTGGAGTGAGAAGTCTATGGCAGAAACCTGAGGGCTTGAGCACCTGAAAACCCATGTAGAGAGGCCACCTGGGATGTGGATTTCAGGAAGGAGGCTCATGGAGACAGTGTCTGAGTCTAAGGGACAGTGGGGAGCCATACTAGTCTACATGTGCAAATATATTTTTATGTTGAGTACAATAAAAATGTTCTTTGGAAACTTCCCTGGTGGTCCCAAGGTTAAGACTCTGCTTCCAACCCAAGGGGTGTGGGTTCTATCCCTGGTCAAGGAACTATATCTCACATGCCATGCAGCATGGCCAAAAAATATAAAAATAAAATAATAAATAATAATGTACTTTGTATTATCTTTTATAAAAGCTATGAAGCCATGAGAAATACCATCTGAAGTCTTTAATAACCTGGGCCCAGATATAGGAACAGAGTAGAACAAACAGAAAGATATTTAATTTTATTCTGTGTTTGTGATTTTTGTGAATTACTGTCAAGGAAAAACATCACTGGTGTAAAAAAGTTACCAATGTATATATTTTGGAAATGATAAGTTTACATCTTACTCTGGAGAGAATAAACTTTAAGCATCAAAAAGGACCAATTATCTATCATAAATGGATCATCCATGTGAAAGAAATTCAGTTTTAAGGTGCTTTATCACTGAAACTTTGAATTCAAGAAGCAAAGATATTTGTGATTTCAAATATGGTTAAAACACCTAACATCTGGTAACATACTTCTCAATTTAAGACCCTGAAGGATGGGGTGGAGAGGGAGGTGGGAGGGGGGTTCAGGATGGGAGACACATGTACACCCATGGCTGATTCATGTGAATGTATGCCAAAAACCACTACAATATTGTAAAGTAATTAGCCTCCAACTAAAATAAATAAATTTACCAAAAAATAAAATATTTTAAAATCCACCTTCTCTTATTCTATGCATATATATTGGATGTTATTAAAAACTTTAATGAATTGTTTATATCCTGCCTATTTCCAGTGAAAAATTGTTTGATGTAATAGCTGAAAAGAAAATAAATCGAATACCAGAAAGCACATACAGAGAAGGGTCTGGTAGAGTCTTTAAAAAGTGGCACCTTGAAACAATATTTAGGTAGAAGTGATAAGGTTGAAACTTCATAGCTGTCTTTCACTCACTAAACTCTTCATTCTCTTCTACTAGAATGCATTCAAAGGTATTTACTCTTTGATGTCACCTAACTGAATATTTGATTTACTCAGCATATGTTATAAATGTGCTAATTTTAACTGAAAGTGTGAAAATTTTAACTGTTCAGTCATGTCCGACTCTTTGCAATCTATCATGGACTGTAGCCCACCAGGCTCTTCTGTCCATGGAATTCTCCAGGCAAGAATACTGGAGTGGGTAGCCATTCCCTTCTCCAGGGAACCTGTCTTCTGTGTTGCAAGCAGATTCTTTACCTTCTCAGTCACCAGGGAAGCCCAAACAGTTTTCATATTAAACAAGTATTTAAAATAATTGTGATGTGTATGCAGTGCTGTAAGGTCTACGTAACACATTCACAGACATCCCATAATATCTGACTCCAAACACTTGGGAATTAGAACTGTCCCATGCTGGGTTCCAGGTGGCTCAGCGGGAAAGAATCTGCCTGCCAGTGCAGCAGACATAAGAGTTGCAGATTTGATCCTTGGGTCGGGAAGATCCCCTGAAGAAGGAAATGGCAAGCCCCTCCAGTATTCTTGCCTGAAGAATCCCATGGACAAAGGAACCTGCGGGGCTACAGTCCATGGGTTGCACAGAGTTGCAAAAAGTCAGGCATGACTGCACATCTGAGCACTAGCATGATGCTGAGTGCTAACACTGTGTCTGCTTTTGAAGTGTTTTCCCTACTGCTTTGACTTTACCCTCAGACAACGAAGTGTTAAAGACTTTCTCATTCCCAGTTTATAGAAGAAGAATAAAGTACTACCATCAACTTGACTTATTATTTAGAACGATCTGAAGAAAATGTATACATACATTTAAATGTACGATCTTAAGAAAATGTATACATACATATAAATTCACTCACTTCTACTCTTTGACTTATAGATCTTATTTTTAATTTTCAGAAATTTCAATATTATGGTGTTGTACTACTTCTCCCATCTTAGCAAAAAAACAAAACATTATTATCAGCTCCAAGAGGTATATTTGTCTTCCAATTCCAGTAACACGGTATACTGACCTAAAGTTGAGTCCCTTTTCGCACAAATAAAATATTACCAACAGAAAAGCATTTAAAATATACAAGAGAGCTCACAAGAAAGAGAAATTCCCAGCTGTCAGAAATAAAAACTAAATTAAAAGACAGAGGCTGAAATAATAGCATATAAAACTTGCAGAAAGCAAGTGCAGCAGTATTTACAGGGGTAAATACATTGGCAAACATACACGTATGGAAACCTACAAGCTAAATGTGAACTTAAGATACTCTAAGAAAGCTGTAGGAAAGAAATAGCGTTAAAAATCAAGATAAAACAGAGAAAAACAACAAATTCGAAGCTTATTCTTGGAAAGGCTAATAAATAGAGAAGGAAAAAAACTGTACAAATTCTTTTGTACAAAATTAGACAAGGGAAAAAATCGTACACTTTTTTTTGTACAAAACTAAAGAAGGAAAAAAATTGTAACAGGATATAACTACAGGTACAGTGGAGAATTTTTCCAATCTTTATAGAACTTTAGGAATAGTTTTATGCTGGTAAATTTGAAAACTAGGATGTGATGAAAAATTTAAAAAAAAACTGGTAAATTATCATACAGATCTAAGAAAAATAGATAAACTGAATATCTATTAAATAAATAAAATTGAGTGAGTTAAAAAAATTCATCTCACTACCCCACCTTTCCATAACCCTTGCCTTCCCACAAACCCCAACATCAACACTATCAGACTCAGACAGTTTTATAGACCAACTTTTACTAAAGCTTCAAGGAACACAAAAGCTCTGTCTTATACAAACTGTTCCAGAGAATAATAAAAGAAAGAATTCTCCCAAACTCGTTTTATGAGGCTGTGATGACCTTGATTCCAATACGTGACAAGCGAGGAAAATTATAGACAGATTTCATGTACTAACATAAATGCCAATATCCTCCACATTGAATAAACAAAATCTTTTCCACCTTCTTCACCCCAGAGTTATCAGAGACCAAGAAGAGATACTTAAAATGGATGTAAACCAGCCTACCCAGCCATCATTTATCATCTGTCAAGAATGTGGAGTCCTGGCTGCTCTCCCCCAAAGGGATCAACTAGGCCCCACTTATTGGATTTGACTATACCCTCTTCTCTCAGGGTTTCATCCTCCTCCTCTGGGATCTGGAATCTGGAGAGGACTTACCCCGTAGAACTAAGTTTATGCTCCCCAGATCTTTGGGTCTCTTTTATACAGGGTCAAAATAGAACCCAGAGAGTTCCACACATGATGAGCTCAGAAGTCACCACTCCATCTTAACAAGTAAAAACTGAACAGGCTGTATCAACATTTCTTGGATCCATAAGACAGAGAAAGACACAGGGCCCCCTATGGCCCCACAGATTGGAGGGACAGACCAGAAAATGTAAGTGGTCATGGCTGACCAGGAGAGAGACTCATGAGCAGAAACTGCCGAGGGAACAAATGTAGATTAGGAAAACCTGAACTTGATGAACTGTTAGAAACTCAGTGTAGATAACTCCATTAAAAACTCCATGGTGGGGTTCAGGATGGGGGACACATGTACACCCATGGCTGATTCATGGCAATGTATAGCAAAAACCACTACAATATTGTAATTAGCCTCCAATTAAAATAATTAATTTAAAAAAATCAAAACTCCATGGAGAACTACTCACTGCCTGGGTGGGGGTAGAGGAGGTGGGGTGGTGGGGGGTAGAGGAGGGTGGGGGGCTGGAGGGTAGAGGAGGTGGGGGGCTAGGGGGTAGGGAGGAGGTGGGGGAGTGGGGGAATGTTGCAACAGTTTTTTGAGATTTACCTTCAGGAGCTTGACCAGGTTTTTACAGTAAATATTGGAGAAAAATCTCCTTTTGCTTCTGGCAGAGAAAGAGGAAAGAAGCCATTTTGAAACACACCAGCTTATTTTGTTCCTAACAAAACCTGTCCACAGGTAAAACCAGTTAACGATGCTAACCTGATGAGGTATTATCAGAACCTAAATGATCTGGGGGAAAGGAAATACCCAACTGCAGACCACTTTAGCCTTCCACATGGGAGAACAGAACTACCCAACTCCAGCTCACTTGAATCATCCTGTAACATGTAAGAGGGGAAGTAAAAATGAGAGACAGTTGTGAAGTTCACAGTCCAGAGATGCACGCTTGTTAAAAGACTGAGACATAAATGTAGGAGTATGGAATCCCCTCCCCCCACATTCTACCACCATATTACTAAAGGCTTGTTTACAGTAGTTTCTTTGACCTGGTACATCAGGGGTCATGGGTTCCATCTCTGGTCCAGGATGATCCCACAATACTGCGGATCAGCTAAGTCTGTGTGTCACAAGTACAGAGCCTGTGCTCTGGAGCTGGAGAGGGAGCCACAGCTACTGAAGCCAACACACCTAGACCCTGTGCTTCACAAAAGGAGAAGCTACAACAACGAGAAGCCTGGACACCGCAGATGGAGAGTAGTCCCTGCTTGCCAAAACTAGAGAAAGCCTGAGCGCAGCAGTGAAGACCCCATGCAGACAAAAATAAATAAATTTGATTTCTTTAAATTTAACTTAAAAAAAAAAAATAGAACCAGATATCCACCCTTCCCTACCACACCAGCCTACAGCCTCACCTCTAATACCCATGCTGTATCTATGGAGTCTGATTTTACTATGTCCATTATACTCAGTTGTCACTACAGACTTTTGAGTTACCCCTCAACTCCATCCCTTATGGCTCAGCTGGTAAAGAATCTACCTGAAATTCAAGAGACCTGGGTTCGATCCCTGGGTTGGGAAGATCCCCTGGAGAAGGGAAAGGCTACCCACTCCAGTATTTTTGCCTGGAGAATTCCATGGACAGAAGAGCCTGGCAAGCTACAGTCCATGGGGATGCAGAGTTGGACACGACTGAGCAACTTTCATTTTCACTTACATATATGTATATTTATTTATTTATTTATTTATATAGTACAGAATGAAAAAAGAGGAAAGAGTACAGTGAATGAACCAAACACCACCTCAATCACGTGACCAGCATCAACTTCAACAGTGAAGACTCAAGTTTATAGCATGTACCCTTGATCTGATGGGATGAGAATAGCATTTTACTTCCGTGGCCATCCTCCTCAAAGTCCTTAAAGAGTCCCATCATAAGAAAAACAAATCCCAGTTGAGGGACATTCCAGAAAAACCTAGCCACTACTCCCTAAAACTCAAGGGAATAAAAAACATGTAAAACCTATGGAAACTGGATAGCTAAGAGGACCTAATGAATAAGACAGGATGCAAGTCTAAGATAGTATCCTGGAAAGGATTTTGAAACAGGAGAAAAGTACACTAGATAAAAACTAAGGAAATCTGAATAAAGTGTGACCTTCAGTTATCAATAATGATCAATATTGATATTTTTATTTTGATATATGTGCCATATTAATATAAAATGTCAATTATAAGGATAAGTATATAGGGAGACATATATGGGAATTCTCTGTACTACATTCAAAAAGTTTTTAAAAATTTAACATTACTCTGATGTTACATTTTTCAAATCAGAGAAGTAACTAGACTGTGCAGTAAATTAAAAATTAGTTCAACTTCACTAATAAACATGAATATAACTTTTAAAAGAAAAAAATGAAAAGACGTTTCTGATGGATTGAAAACGAAAATGAAAGTGAAAGTCTCAGTCATGTCCGACTCTTTGCGACCCCATGCCTATGCAGTCCATGGAATTCTCCAGGCCAGAATACTGAAGTGGGTAGACTTTCCCTTCTCTGAGAGATCTTCCCAACCCGGGGATGGAACCCAGGTCTCCCGCATTGCAGGCAGATTCTTTATCAGCTGAGCCACAAGGGATTATCTGATGGATTATTTTGTATCAAATTAATCCCACCAAGAACACCTATAAAAGATGGATAAAATATTTGTAATTGATTTCACCTATTGTGACATGAGCATTCATTCTACCTCTACCTATGGTGGGCTGTCGTGTATTTGTGGATCATTAATCAACATCACTATTCAATAAAGTCTCACAAGTACATACAGTTATGTGACAACCTACAAACTATATGAAACATTTCCATCAAGTCAACAAGTTCTCTCAATCCCCTTTACAATCAATCCTCCTTTCAAACCTAGAAAAGCAATTGCTGTCTTTCAGGCACTTTACCTGCATTTTCTGTCACTTCATATAAATAGACTACAGAATGTAATCT
Source organism: Nanger dama (assembly GCA_917880005.1). Classification (NCBI taxonomy): domain Eukaryota; kingdom Metazoa; phylum Chordata; class Mammalia; order Artiodactyla; family Bovidae; genus Nanger; species Nanger dama. The sequence continues at coordinate 27,411,914 of CAKJTW010000018.1, forward strand.
TTTGTGTCCATCTTTTGTCACTAAGCTTAATGCTTTTGAGGTTCAATCATGTATACATGTAGCAACATTTTGTTCCCTTATATTGTTGAGCAGTTTTCTTTTATATGTATATACCACAAAATGTTTTAATCTATTCTCCAGTAGATGGATATTTGGGTTGTTTCCTATTTTGTATGATTATAACCAAAGATACTATGAGCATTCCCAAGCAAAACTGTGTATGCACATGGTTTCATTTCTCTTAGATAAATGTTAGAGAGTAGGAATATTGGGACATGTGGTAGGTATATGGTAACTATAAGAAAATGCCAAACTGTTTTCCAAAGTGGCTACAACATTTTTTGTTTCTACTTGCAATATATGAGAGTTTCAGTTTTTTTATCATCTCAATAACCCTTGGTATTTTTTAATTTAGCCACTCTAATATGTGTGCAGTATCCCATTGTGTTTTAATTTGCATTTCTCTTATAACAATGATATTGAACACATTTTCAGGTGTTAATGGCCATCCATATAACTTCTTTGATGGAAAGTCTGCTTAGATTTTTGTCTTAAAAAAATTAGATTTTTTTTTTTTTGTTTGTATGAGTTCTTTGTATCTTACAGGTACAAGTCGTCTCTCAAATGTTTTCTCTCAGTCTGTGGCTTATCATTTAATTTTCTTAACAATGTCTTTTCTTACAGTATATTTTGAAGAGCAGATGTTTTTATTTTGTAATCTGCACTCTTGTGTACTTAGAAATTTTGCCTAAGAAGGAACAATCCTAATTTTAATTAAATATACGTCATCTGTTTTCAAAAAGAGACAGTCTGGGTGGCTGACTATAGGCAGGCAGCAGGTCAGGCTGGGTGATGAACAGAGTGTGTAGGTGTCTAGGGGTTCAGGACTTTGGGACAAATACACTGTTCTCACCACAGGCCATTGCAATGAAATCAGAGCCATGTAACCTACCCTGATCTGGGTCTTCATGTCTCTGCTCCTCTGCTAGATAGAAGCTTTTCTGTTCTTAAGTCCTAATAGCAACAACAATTCTCACTGTATGGCCCTTTGGATGTTTCAGTGTTTTTAAATATTTTAATATATTTGATCCCTACAGCTCCATGAAGTAGGAATGAAACATTTACCATTTTGTTTTTTGTTTCATCTTGTTTTGTTTGACACACAAATTTCTACCATCCCATATGCATAGATGAGAATTTAAGTGACTTGCCTAAGGCCACATAAATATTGAGTGATGAAGAAAGGAGTGGGCTCCAAGTCTCCTGATACAACACATGGTATCTCCTGCTTCCTTGCATGAATGTTTGAGCAACTGTGTATGTCTGCATGCTCAGTCGCTCAGTTGTGTCCATTCTTAGAGATCCATGGACTTCAGTCTGCCAGGCTCTTCTGTCCATGGAGTTTTCTTGGCATGAATACTGGAATGGGTAGCCGTTTCTTCCTCCAAGGGATCTTCCCTACCCAGGTATCAGAACTGCATCTCCTGCATTGGCAGGTGGATTCTTTACCTTTCTGCCACCTGGGAAGCCCTGAGCAACTGTGTCTGAGCCCAAGTCCCATCTGTGGATATGGTCAGGCCAGGCTAGGCTAGAGAGGCTGGGTTAGGAAGCGAGACTGCTCATAAAGAAAGTTTGGGACAACTTGATAACATATTGTCATCTCATGTCAAAACAAAAGGTGCTGTGATATGATGGGAAAGTAGATAAATGTGAGTTCTGAATCCAATGTGTCTAGCTTTAAAAACTTTTGTCTTCTGAGTCAACACGTTCCCCTAAAGTATTTGAGAAAACAATCTCTCATTAATTTGCTAAGTATTTCTTAACTCAGATAAGCAGTGTCCTCTTAACACTGTGAGTTTGTTAAGCACCTATGTATCAGAAACTGAAATCATTTTATTTTCTGTAGTTAAACCTCAAAACATCTCTATGAAGTAGATAATCTCATCCCAATTGATCAAAAAATGAAAAAGAGATCACATTTTGCCTCAGCTCCCATAAAGCATACACTGGAGATTCAAGAATTTTCGACTCCAAACCCATGCTCTCAGGCACTTAATCCATACTTCCTCTGGTATTTAAAATGAGCACATTAATCTCTATTGCATAAAGTTACTTTGCAAGTTTGGAACAATTCATGCTAAAGTAGACTGTGAATACTTTTATTTATTCAGTTTCCTCCCCTTCTCAGTGTATGAGAGGATTAAAGCTCCTAGCCCAACTTGCAGTTGGTGGGGGTTCTTATTTTAGTTTTTTAATGGGTTATGGACAGAACAGATTTGAACCACTCGGGGGGATGGAATATTTAACTGTCAGTACAAGATCATCTAGTTCTCATTCTACATGGGGGATTATGGAAGTGTGTGTTGATATGGAAGCACAGTGAGTTTCAAGTACCCTGGATGTTGAACCAACACATGGAGGACAGCTGCTTTGGAAAGTTTTGCAGAGTGAACTTCATATGAGAGAGAAATAAACTTGTCTTCAATCACTGATATTTGGAGGTTTGTTACCATAGCAAAACCCAGTGTATCTTTATCTATACAACACAGCACCTGAGGTGTTAGTGGCAGTGATCATATTTTAGTGGTGGTTGATCTTGATGCTACTGTCCATAGAGCCCATCAGCCCATTTCCCAAAACCAAGTCCATTATGGTCCTTGACCTCTTTTTTCTTTATCAAAGCAGCAAAATTAAAATGTCTTTGTAAAACATAATTCAGTGACATAGACAAGGAATAAATATATTGTCTGGAGTGTTCAGCAGAAGTTTAAGCATCAGATAAACAGTCTTTCCCCTTGAGTTGATTCTGGAGGCTCTCAATCTACTTACAAGTAATTATAAAGGCATTAAACTCACAAGCATGAATGGATTACAAACCATTCCACCACTAAGTAAATTTAAGCAGTCTTCTTGATCTCTATCAGGAAAACCTTCCCCCTTAACAAGTTCCACATTGCAGACAAACCTTTCTGCCATCTGCGTGAAGGGAAACATGTGGCAAGATCTTGCATTTGAACATTTTGCCCTTGGTAAGGAAAAAGACCTTAGGGAATATTTTTGTAAAACCACCCTCTTGGCACACAATTTGTGGCCAAGGTTTGCCCTTTGTCCCTTGTGTGAAATGATCTATTTTGATATGAATGTCACTTTAAATCAATGTGTATGAGATCATATTTACATATACTAACCGCTAGTGTGGTTTCCAGCGGTGACAATGATGGTGGATCCCTATACCGCCATATTGAGAGTTTGAATTGGGTGATGATACCAATGTCTTCTAAGCCACAGAAGGAAATGAGCAATTGTTTGAAAGCTCCATAGCCTTTCTCTACTGCAGCTGCTACACACTGCACTGTTTTCTTCCTCTTTCTTCTTCATTAAGGTAACGCTTATTCTTCTTAGGTGTATTCTTTGGTCACCCCATGTGTGTTCTGTAACTCTTCTTTTGTTCCTTTCACCCTGTTCTTATTCCTGTTTTAGTATAATATGAAGGATATTCAAATATGATGTGCTTACTGACGTGGGGGAAGTTTAATGATGTTTCAGCGCCATGTGTATTTTTTCTGTGCCTTGGGCATCAATTTTCATATGAAACTTCAAGCAAGAGCTGGAACATCCCACAATAGGTGATTTAAAGCATTCTCCTCCCACAGACAGCACACATGAGATCAATTCTCCAGAAGCCACCAAAGAGAGTTCAAATAGTTTCAACAAGTCTGAGATTAGAGAGGAGAAGATAGTCATTGTACTAAGAAAGAAGGCAACTTGCATTTTGCAGAGCATACCTGATGTAATCAAAGCCATCTGTGTGGATGACTGCTACATACGTAGACTCTACACTTTGATCAAGTGTACTGGCAAAAGCTGGGCTTCCCTGGTGGCTCAGGGGTAAAGAACTCCCTTGCCAATGCAGGAGACGTGGGTTTGATACCTGTGTTGGGAAGATCCCTTGGAGAAGGAAATACAACCCACTCCAGTATTCTTGCCCAGGAAATCCTATGGACAGAGAAAGTTGGAGGGCTACAGTCCAGGGGGTCACAAAGAGTTGGACACTACTCAGCAACTAAACAACAACATTGGCCAAAGCTAAGGATTCAGAGTGACTAGGAACAAGGGTCTCAAGATGAGTCAAGAAGCAAACATCTAAACACACACTGAACTAGCATAAGAGCAAACATGGCATATACCAAGGATGATCCAGTTTGGATCATAATCAGTTGCAGCTTTGTGACTTCAACATTGCAGTTTTATAATTCACACTAGAATCTTAGTGGGAGGTAAGGGTGAAAGGTTTTGGAAACACACACAAAAAATTGACACATAAAGTCTGTTTTATAATCAGCTGTATGTGACTCATTTTCAACAAATTCTTCCATGGTTCTCAAATATTATTATAGATAAATGAGAAGACTAGATGTTCCTGCCTGTTTCAATCAAGTTTTAAGGCAGATGTGAACAAAACCACATAAATTTTCCACGTTACAGAATCCTGTCTTAAGGAAGTGTATTTCTACTCAAGTATACTAAATGTTGTAGTAGCATTTACCATGTTCTGTGTATCTGTCCATGGGTTTATTCTTTTGAGGGCAGTGTCTCACACATTTTTAACTGCCCATATGTGTAACATAACAATTAATGAATTAAGACATGAGTTACATTAACGCTATACACTTTCTTAGGCTGTGAATAGAAAGTGCCTATACTGTATATCTTACCTCCCTAGCAGCTCATGGCAAACCCAGAGCACAAGGAAAGAATTCGGCAGCAGTGGTCAGGATTTCTAAGGTGGTCCTTTTTCTTTCTTTTCTCTCTCTCTCTTTTTTTTTTTTTTAATGTTTCCAGGTGGCTCAGTGAGTAAAGACTCCGTCTGCAATACAGGAGACATGAGTTTGATCCCTGGGTCAGGAAGATCCCTTGGAGAAGGAAATGGCAACCCACTCCAGTATTCTTGCCTGGGAAACCCATGGACAGAGGAGCCAATCCACAGGGTCCCAAAAGTCAGACACAACTCAGCAACTAAACCACCACCACCACATGTCCCTTACTTGAAAAATGGGGAGATTAATAAGACCCTCCACACAGTGATCCCTTAAAATTAATACCAGTAAAGTTCTTAACACAGAACTTGTAATAGAATATGCAGTCAATAAAAAAATACTGATAGAAAACATTTAATAAACATTGATTATGTGTTGGATACAGAACCAAAACCTTATGTGAAAGAGGAGAGTGAAAACGTTGGCTTAAACCTTAACATTCAGAAAACGAAGATCATGGCATCTGGTCCAGTCACTTCATGGGAAATAGATGGAGAAACAGTGGAAACAGTGTCAGACTTTACCTTTTGGGCTCCAAAATCACTGCAGATGGTGACTGCAGCCATGAAATTAAAAGACGCTTACTCCTTGGAAGAAAAGTTATGACCAACCTAGACAGTATATTCAAAAGCAGAGACATTACTTTGCCGACTAAGGTCCGTCTAGTCAAAGCTATGGTTTTTCCAGTGGTCATGTATGGATGTGAGAGTTGGACTGTGAAGAAGGCTGAGCACCAAAGAACTGATGCTTCTGAACTGTGGTGTTGGAGAAGACTCTTGAGAGTCCCTTGGACTGCAAGGAGATCCAACCAGTCCATCCTGAAGGAGATCAACCCTGGGTATTCTTTGGAAGGAATGATGCTAAAGCTGAAACTCCAGTACTTTGGCCATCTCATGCGAAGAGCTGACTCATTGAAAAAGACTCTGATGCTGGGAGGGATTGGGGGCAGGAGGAGACGGGGACGACCGAGGATGAGATGGCTAGATGGCATCACGGACTCGATGAACGTGAGTCTGAGTGAACTCCGAGAGATGGTGATGAACAGGGAGGCCTGTCGTGCTGCGATTCATGGGGTCGCAAAGAGTCGGACACGACTGAGTGACTGAACTGAACTGAACTGAAGACAGAGGCTGAGTAATATGTTTGTAACATATGTAAGTGCGTAAAAATAAAAATATAATACTTCTACAAATCAAAAAGAAAAACTCTAAAGACCAAAAATGACATAAATAGGTATTTTATAAAAGAGGAATTGTATATGACCAATTAATACATGAAAAAACATTCAATTTCACTAGAGATGAAAGAAATCAAGATCACAGTGAGATAATATTCTAGAACAATTCAATGGCAAACATCAGTGATTAGAAGGACCAGGTTCTGTCTCTCAAAACTGGCATTATTTTTTCTGTGTGCAATACGAATGGGAAGACTCACTTACACATGTAATTCATTATTAACTCTGTACTCTTTGATTAATACTGGATAGTTACCCCAGTTCTCAATGACAAATGACATAGTGTTTTCATCTGACAGAAGTTTCCTCATGTGAGATAGAGAACTTTAAGAGTGTCATAAAATTTGATTTGTGCGATTCCTTGTCAAACATTAAATTGCAGGGTTTAAACAAAAAGCAAGGACTAATATCTCCAATCTGAGTATTGTTTTATGTTGCATTAATTGTTTCTGAATCACATGTTCCTGACAGATTATTTCCTAACCTCTTTGTGTAAGTTCAAAAAAATTAATATGAAAATGAAATAAATTCTTAAAAGTTATAGTGAACATAGTATTGAGGACGGGTGCTACCATAAAGGGAGTGAGAAAAGGATATGTAATGGGAAAATCACATAGCATATTTTTGTCAATATTATAGTTTCTACATGGGATGATGAGTGCACTGGTAGAAAAAATTCTAGCTTAATTCCTTAAAGATCTCTCCAAAACCAAACTAAAATCCTTACAACATGAAGCAGGAAAGTAATGAGATTTGTCAGTGCTTCTTCAGTTTGAAGAAACTGCTTTTTGATCATATAAAATAACTGTGAAAAACAGATTTTTAAATTTTCTGATATCATTCATCTTTTCAAAGAGAAGAGCTAAACTAAACAAGGAGAAAAACATCCATAATAAGGGATTGAATACGAAAAATTAAAAAAAAAGATGAGTAATTTCTTGGGAATTAACATCAACAGTTGGGATAATATTGCCATTTTTATCACTGTGCTGCTACTAAGTTGCTTCAGTCGTGTCCAACTCTGTGCAACCCCATAGATGGCAGCCCACCAGGCTCCCCATTCCCTGAGATTCTCAAGGCAAGAACACTGGAGTGGGTTGCCATTTCCTTCTCCAGTGCGTGAAGGTGAAAATTGTAAGTGAAGTCGCTCTGTCATGTCTGACTCTTAGCGACTCCACAGATTGCAGCCCACCAGGCTCCTCCGTCCATGGGATTTTCCAGGCAAGAGTACTGGAGTGGGGTGCAGATTGTTCAGCCAATTTAGAAATAAATATTTTCAATTGTGAACCTCATTTTTACTGCAAGCCTTAAGAACTAAGTAAAAGAGTTTTAGTTTGTATTTGGGCAGGATTTTCCCTGCCCAAAGCCCACTCATATAACCAACTACCAGGAACCTGAACTTCACAAACTGCGTTTACCATTTAAGGCATCTAAAGTACCTCAGTCAGTGTTCTGTCCTTTAATTCTTAGCACTATTTAAATAAGGTTACCAGGACGTTGTGGTGGTCCAGTGGTTATGAATCCATGCTCCCACTGCAGGGGACACAGATTTGATACCTGATGAGAAAGTTCCACGTGCTGCGAGATGAAGCCAGAAAAAACAAATAAGCAAGTAAAAACTCTTTTTAGAAAAAGATCTGGGCTTATCTGGTGGCTAGGTGGTAAAAAAAAAAAAAAAAATCCACCTGCCAATGCAGGGGACACAGATTTGACCTCTGGTATGGGCAGATCCCACATGCCTCAAAGCAGATAAGTCCAAGTGCCACAACTATTGAAACTGTGCTCTAGAGTCCTGCAGCCACTACTCCTGAGTCCATGTGCCACAACTACTGAAGCCCAGATGCCTTAGAGCCTGTGTTTTGCCACAAGGAAGCTCCCGCAATGAGAAGACCATGCACCGCAACTATAGAATCACATAGCCCACCAACAAAGATCCAGCACAGTCAAAAGCGAATCAATAAAGTTTCAAATGTTATAGTCTATCTTTAAAAAGATTTCTGTATCCTCAGCAAACAAAGAAAACTCCAGGCTTTTCAACTGAATCTAAAGAATAACTAAAAGGACAATAAAAGGGTATAGATCAATTCAAGATTAGCAGATGAAGTTTAAATAAGATTTTAAAAGTTTTAATTAATAAAATATGGAAGCACAAAAAGTAAATATTAAGTGTGAACTCCAAAGTCATTACTCATGGTTTAGAACATAATATGGTATATTGCTTTCCTAGTTCTTCACCCCAAGTCCTTTCATGTGTGGCACGTCCAAATTCCAAGTGCCACACCACTAGTTCTTCTGGACAGCCACTCAGCTGGAATAGGAACCTCTAAAATGCATATGTCCAGTGCCTATGAATGTCTCACTCATTCCCTGCCCCAGCTGAAGTGAAAAGTACTTCCCCTCAAAGCCTAATGAGCAAGAAATTTGAACTGAGCTAACAGCTACTGCATTCATGGAATAGAAACGAAGATACATTTCTCCTCCTGAGTTCTAGGTTGGAAGCACGAATCATCGCAGAGAAAAGCTGTGTATCTATCAAGGATGTCCATGGATGCCAACCTGACTCATTACATCCCTAATATATATCCTAAAATCTGTCTTAATGACAATGTTGGTTAACAAGATTAATTTTTACACTGGGGACTTCTTATATAAATTAACTTCTAAGCTGAGTTAGCAGTAGAAGACCATTTTCGCAGATTATTTCTACATCTACCCCTCAACATAAAAAGATGAGTTCAGGGAAAAATCAAATTTAACAAGTATTTCTTACATGTTTGCTCTGCTAAACCTCCCCTAGAATCTAGATGACAAAAGCCACAAGCTATTGGTCTGTAGAACCTACAAGATATTTTGCATCCATTTTCACCAAATTTTGCAACTCTTCACATTAGTTGTGTACGTCTACATTTTACAAAAAGGAAATCAAGTTGCCCAAGGTCACAGAACTAATCAACCCTAAAGCTGGCATGTGAATCTAGATCTGTCTCAATCTGAAGCCTGCAGGCTTTTATTATCATAAGATGGAATATTTTAAAGAAACTTACCTGTGTACTGGATAGTTTGAAAAGCCAGGAGTTCTTTACAACTAAAGGTACACTGCCTTTCATGAACATGTGGAAACTATAAAAGGTCAAATCAGGCCCCACTTCACCCCCATCTGTTTATCATAACAATGTTACATTGCACACTGAAATCCTCAACCAAGACCCCTAATAGGGGGTCCTGATAGCTTTGTTCATTTTCCCCATATTTTCTCAGCTTACAGACCAGTTTACCGCAACCTACTGTGTATTACACTTTGCCCTGCAGGGGTCTGCCAGTGGGAGTGGGAGGAGGCGACTCCTAATCCTTCCAGTTACAAAATAACTCACCAAGAGGCCCATGGGTGCTTTGTGACTGGCCTAATATCACAAATATTAGCGTTGATGGTGTTTGAGAAGGTGCCTTCTTAAAACTGGGGCTTTCCAGGTGGTGCTAGTGCTTAAAGCACCTGCCTATCAATGCAGGGGATGTAAGAGATGCATGTTCCATCCTCGGGTCTAGAAAATCCCCTGGAGGAGGGCATGGCAACCTACTCCAGTATTCTTGCCTGGAGAGCCCCATGGACAGAGGAGCTTGGAGGGTTACAGTCCTTAGGGTAGCAAAGAGTCAGACATGACTGAAGCGACTGAGCATGTATGCTTCTTAAAATCAAACATCAAGACTAGGTACTTCCTTGGAAGTCTAGCGGTTAAGACTTCACCTTCCAATGCAGGGGGTATGGGTTCCATCCCTGGTCAGGGAGCTAAGATTCCAAGCGATGCATCCATCAGAAAACCAAAACATAAAACAGAAACAATATTGTAACAAATTCAATAAATACTTTTAAAAAAAGATCAGAACTAATTGTATCTAAGACTTTCAACTTCAAGAAGACATCCAAATGATTCTTTAACAACAGATAACATCAAGAAATCAGAAACTGGTATATTTAAGAAAATTTTAAAAAGCCACTTGTATATTATATGGAATTAAGTGGACAGAGAAACTGAACTGACCTCAAATGATTTCCTTTTTCCTCTGCCTTAGAATACCCTCAGCTTTGGAAGGTGCATCTCCAGGTAGTGAAGCAGCATCTGTCAGCAGTGGGTCTGGAAAACGATCTCTCAGATGGAAAGAAAAAGAAACAGTTTGATGACCAGATGTAGGAATGTAATCTGAGACAGAAGAAGCTGGATTTAGGAGACCAGAAAGCCCTTTATAAAGAAGCTGCCCAGTGGAGGGTGTAAGAGGGCAGTGCTTCCAAATTGTAAAGTGCATATAAATCACTGGGGAATCTCGTTAAATTCAAATTCTAACCTGTAAGTTCTGGGTGAAGCCTGAAATCCCCAGCTGACACCAGGCCGCTGGTCCTCAGACCACACTTGGAGAACCAAGGTTATAGGGCAGGGGGTTGTTTAATGATGTGAACTGATATCCTCTGATGGTAAAAGACAATGATTAGGGAGAATGCTCATGCCGATGAGACTAGCAAAGGGAAGGACAGTATGGTAGAGTCTAAGTGTATGGTCCACCTGCTGGGAGGCCATGGGAAGAATCGAGTCCTGGGTCTGACCATTGCGTGCTCCTGACTTGCCATAGATGGTGGATAGGTGTCCCCTGATACTAACATGAATCAGCCATTTAACCCCTTCTCATATACCCAAGGAGGCAAATACATTTTGGAGCACCATCATTTCTACTGTTGCTTATGAATTTATTCGAGAATAGTGTTAGGTTGCCTCACATCCTTTCTGCTATGATCTGAATGTTTATCTTTCCCTAAAATGCATATGCTGAAATCCTAACCCCCAAGGTGATAATATTATGAGGTGCTGCCCTTGAGATGTCATTAGATCATGAAGGCAAAGCACTCACACATGGAATCGGTACCCTTATAAAAGAGACCTGGGAGGGATGGTACTGGGAGGGAGGTGGGAGAGGGGTTTGGGATGGGGAACACATGTACACCCGTGGTGGATTCATGTTGATGTATGGCAAAATCAATACAATATTGTAAAGTAACTTGCCTCCAATTAAAATAAATAAATTTAAATAATAATAAAAAAAAAGAGACCTGGGGAAGCTTCTTTGCTCTTTTCACCATGTGAGGACACAGCACGAAGCCTACATCTATGAAATGGGCCTTCACCAGACCCCAAATCTTTGGCACCACGGTCCTGGACTTCCCTGCCTCTGGAACTGTGAGAAATAAATTTATGTTGTTTGTCAATCACTTACTTTATGGTGTTCTGTTACAGCAACTCTAACAGACAGACAATCTATGCCCTTCCTCCACCTCCCCAATCACTTTCACGCAATTTCTGGAAATATCTGAGTGTGGGATAAGAACTCTGGAATGAAAAGACTGCAAAGAGCTTTAAATGGCAGTAAGCACGAGCATCAGGCTCCTGATTAGACCTAGCTTGTAAAAGTCATCCTCATTCACACCTATCATGACATTCTCTCAAGACGGCATGTGTGGCTCATGCTTCTCTGTTCTACTTTCTAACAGCTCTCAGTGCTCCACTGTGTACACTAAATTAAGAGAGATGGGAAATTCTATTTCTATTCCATGGTTACATTATTTCTTTAATCACTTTATTACAAGGCCTAGGGGTGATCATGCCATTTGCCATACTCTCCATCAAAGCATCCAAATTATGGAAGCAGACAGATACAGAATACTCACTGATGATCTAAAGATAGGATCACCTGTCTCTTCTTGTAGGCAATTACCATCTGGACATCCTTTTGCCACTCATGATCCCTTATCAGAGAGACCTCCAAAGGCAGCTCTGCTTCCCAGCTCTCAATGGTCCTCACAATCTGATTCTGAATCCAAGAATAAGAGCTTGTCATACCAAAGCACAGAGCTACTTTAAAACACATCCTCACATAAAATATCAAGTATAGAACAGCTCACTCTAATAGTGTGTTTGTAAAGAAAATAAATTGAGCTGGTTGTTAAGTCTATCAAATATCCAAACTCTTCATCCATCATCCCCACACATCCATCCAACCTTCCATGGACACCAAATGAGCATAAGTCATGGGCACAAAAGAAACACAGGGGTGTGGAAAGAAGACTCTTTTCATACAATATTGGTAGTTTCTTAAGATGCATCAATCTTCTTTCATTTAAGTATTCATTGATGTACTGAGTCCTCAGTGAGCACTAATTATATGCCAGGCACTAGGCTAAATTCTGGAATAAACCATAACAGAGATGGATGTGAGTCCTGCCTTCTCAAACCTGGTGATCTGGCAGGGGAGATAGAAGAGAGTGACAGAGCAGATAATACAGCAGCTCAGAACAAGTAGGAGCCACACACAGACACCGCAGCCACAGGTCGGTGACATGAAACCCTGTCCTGCTTCCCTGGGCAGAGATGGTGCCGAAAAGCACTGAAACTTGAATACAACAGCAAGTACAAGAACTCAGATATATGGGAACTTCTGAAAGGCTAAGTCATTCCTAGGGGCCGGAAAAAGTTGAGAAATATTTCCTAACTGAGGTAGAAAGTTTCTGTTACTTTTTTTTTTTTTCTTAAACGGAGGAATATGAACCACTGGGAGTACTGGGTGGGGTGCTGGGAGTTTAAGAATCCATGGTGAAATGATGAAACATCTTCCTGGGGAAGCAATTTTACTAGATGTCAATTTAAGATGTATGTATGTATGTGTGTTTACAATACGGTAAAATGTGGATGAATGTTTTATAACAGAAAATTTCAGAGACATTCCTTGTTTACATAGGATCACTTAGCCCTCAACAGCCACACCTTCTCCACGACTGCCACATCACATTCTCATCACTGTATGCTGAAGAACATGTTTATGGGAAGAAGGAAACCCTGCTCTGTCGAGATATGCATCAGGAAACTTGGTTTGAGTCATTACATGAAAGATTGAATGCCTGACTGAGGATTCGGGGTTTCACAGATGACGCTGGAGGCAAGGATGGACTGAATATCTGTGAGCTGAGCAGAGGTGCGTGGGGCCCGGCAGGTGGCTGTATTTCTGAGTCTCACAGATGGAAGGATGTGGATAGAATCCACATCTGAAGCCGAGGGTGAATGTGACTATAACAAAGGCCGCCTTGGAACGAGTATGGGCAAGGTATATGCACAGGGTGCTGTCGCTGTGGTAAGTCAGTTACCAGATGAATGTGCCTTGGAGAATGTACAGCAGAGGGGCTTGGAAAAGAGTGTCAGAGTCCAAGGAGCAGTAGGAACAAGCTGGAGCTCAGGCTGAATTTCTTTTCCAGGGGAAGGTTTCCACTCCACTCTGGTATCAGCCTTGCATCAAGAGGACACGGTGATCACCTGTCAAGAGTTTCTTCCTGACAAGTCATAAGGCAGACTGAGGTAAGGAGATGCTGTCAACTGTGTCTGGTTCAGCTTTTTTTTTTTTTTCCTGAGCATTCTGCTGCTATCCTTTCCTCTTTTTTATTTTTGCTTTATTCTACATTACAATACTATATTGGTTTTGCCATACATTGACATGAATCAGCCACAGGTGTATACGATCTCTCAATGCTGAAGCCCCCTCCCACCTCCCACCCTGTATCATCTCTCTGGTTCAGCTTTAAATAGATAATCACTGCTTGAAGGTAGAGGAAGAGAGAAGCTATTTAGGGATCACTCTGCTCTTGAGGAAGTAGTGATCCCTAAAAGCTGGTCTTTTCATTTAGATATTCTGATGAATTTCAAGTTGGGTCTTTGCTTGGATGAATTTCCCCAGGATACGCTCCCCCAAGAAGTTGGTAAAAATGACTCCTAGAAAGTCCCAGATTGTGTTGAGGTCATCCTGGGAATCTTGCCCGATTCGTCTGCCTCATTCCACCCCACTTGCATCCCGGAGTTTGGCATGGCTCTGTGTGGGCAGGGACCATTCTCTAAGTCAAGTTTAGATGGTTCTGGTGAACACAAAGCATCTGGTGAAGTTCAAGGCCAGCACTGCACAAAAGGCACGTAATGTGAGCCGCACCATGAGCCACATATAAAATCTGAAATTTTCTATTTGCCACATTAAAAAATGTAAAATGAAAAAGGTGAAATTCAACTACATAATCAATATGAAAAGTATTAATACTATTTTACGTCCTTTATTCCCTAAGTCTTTTGTAGTAAATTTTACACAAATAGCACATCTCAGTTTAGCATAACCACAGGTCTAATGGGTAACAGGCAAGATTGTTGAATGACTAATGTATTGCATGGTACACTTCTAGACCGATGTTAAGCCTGTGCATCACAATCATGCCTCCTGGGCATTCCTATAATAATCAGGGTCCAGAAATACCAAATCACTTGCCAGAGCTCACAGAGCTAGCTTGCTGGAGTCAGAGCTAAGACTACATCAAAATCTCTCAGATCTAATCGAGTATCCTTTTGGAAACAATGGCTGCAGATTTGCTCTTCAACCTCAAGGCTAAAACATCAGTGGGTCTCCTGCTTCTTCCTTCAGAGCACTCTCACGTTCTTCCCCTTTGTCCTGGCTGCCACCTCTTCTCAGGCTGTGATGGCAATTACCGCCTCTTTGATGTGCTGGCTTTTGGTCTCCCATTCCAGCCTCTGGCAAAACCTGAATTTAGCACAGCTCTCCTGGAAACAAACTCCATTACAGAAAACAATGAATCTGTATCTTTTTAAAATAGATTTTATTTTTAGAGCAGTTTTAGGTTACAGAAAGAAACTAAGTAGAAAGTACAAAGAGTTCCCATATACCCTCTCCACCCACCTCTGGGCTACTCCCGTTAACATCTTGCATTGATACAGTATATTTGATATAATTATGAGCAACTATTGAGATAGTGGTTTGCCATTCCCTTCTCCAGTGGACCACATTCTGTCAGACCTCTCCACCGTGACCTGCCCATCTTGGCTGGCCCCACGTGGCATGTCTTAGTTTCATTGAGTTAGACAAGGCTGTGGTCCATGTGATTAGACTGACTAGTTTTCTGTGATTATGGTTTCAGTGTGTCTGCCCTCTGATGCCTCTCGCAACACCTACCGTCATACTTGGGTTCCTCTTACCTTGGACATGGGATATCTCTTCACAGCTGCTCCAGCAAAGCACAGCTGCTGCTCCTTACCTTGGATGAGTAGTATCTCCTCACAGCCGCCGCTCCTGACCTTCAACGTGGAGTAGCTCCGCTCTGCCCTCCTGTGCACGCACAGCCACTGCTCCTTGGACGTGAGGTAGCTCCTCCCGACTGCTGCCCCTAGATAGCATATTCAAAAGCAGAGACATTACTTTGCCAGCAAAGGTCCGTCTAGTCAATGCTACGGTTTTTCCAGTGGTCATGTATGGATGTGAGAGGTGGACTGTGAAGAAGGCTGAGTGCTGAAAAACTGATGCTTTTGAACTGTGGTGTTGGAGAAGACTCTTGAGAGTCCCTTGGACTGCAACCAGTCCATTCTAAAGGAGATCAGTCCTGGGTGTTCTTTGGAAGGACTAATGCTGAAGCTGAAACTCCAATACTTTGGCCACCACATGCAAACAGTTGACACATTGGAAAAGACTCTGATACTAGGAGGGATTGGGGGCAGGAGGAGAAGGGGACAACAGAGGATGAGATGGCTGGATGGCATCACCAATTTGATGGATATGAGTTTGGGTGAACTCCAGGAGCTGGTGATGGACAGGGTGGCCTGGCATACTGTGATTCATGGAGTCTCAAAGAGTTGGACATGACTGAGTGACTGGACTGAACTGAACTGACTGAGATAGTATTATATAGCTTATGTTAGAGCTCACTCTGTGTTGTACAGTTCCATGGATTTTGGCAAATGCAATAATGCTATGTATCCACCATTATAGCATCATATAGTTTCACCACCCTAAAATCAACTTGTTCTCTACCTGTTCATTCCAATTTCTCTTTCTCCCAAAACCCTTGGCAACCACTGATTGTTTTGCTGTCTCGATAGTTTTGACTTATCCAAAATGTTATATAGTTGGGTTCAAATAGTATGTAGTTTTTTTTCACTTTGGCTTCATTCACCTAAAAAAAAATGAATTTAAGTTTCTTCCACATATTAATGAATTGAGACTAATTTATTTTTATCATTAAATAGTATTTTATTGTTTAAATATACTTCAACTTGTTTCTCCATTCATCTCCTGAAGGACATCTTAGTTGCTTCCAAGGTTTGATAATTATGAGTAAAGCTGCTATAAACATTTGTGTGCAAGTTTTTGTGTTGATTTTCTATTTTAAAATGAGCAAAACATAATTTAAGACACACCTCTCTGCATTTTTTTCTATAAAAAATGTTTCTCCCTCAAATTTTGTTCTTTTTCAAAATCCACATTAGTTATTTGAAGTCCTTTGCATTATCACATAAATTTGACAATCTACTTGTCAATTTCTGGACTTCTCTGGTGGCTCAGCTGGTAAAGAATCTGCCTGCAATGTGGGAGACCTGGGTTCAATCCCTGGATTGGGAATATCCCCTGGAGAAGGGAACAGCTACCCACTCTAGTACTCTGGCCTAAAGAATTCCATGGACTTTACAGTGCACGGGGTCACAGAGAGCTGGACATGACTGAGCGACTGTCACTGTTCACTTTTGCTGTGTCAGTTTCTACAACACAACTGGTATTTTGTTGAGAGTGCATTAAATGAGTAGATTAATTCACAGAAAATTTATAGCTTAATGATATTGAGTTTTCTAACCAATAAATATATATTTATCTCCATTCACCGGGGTCTTCTCTAAGTTTTCTCAGCAGTGTTTTATAGTTTCCAGTATATAGGTCTTGCACATTTTTATCAGATTTACCCTATACATTTCATAAAGGAAATCAGTCCTAAATATTCACTGGAAGGACTGACACTGAAGCTGAAACTCCAATACTTTGGCTACCTGAGGTGAAGAAATGAGTCATTGGAAAAGACCCTGATGCTGGGAAAGGCTGAGGTAAGAGGAGAAGGGGACACAGAGGATGAGATGGCTGGATGGCATCGCTGACACGATGCACATCAGTGCGAGTAGGCTCCGGGAGCTGGTGATGGACAGGGAGGCCTGGCGTGCTGGAGTCCATGGTGTTGCAAAGAGTCGGACATGACTGAGTAACTGAATTGAACTGAATTTCATTTTTTATAGAAATTTATAGATTTCTGTTATAGATTTTTAATTAAATTTATGATTGATGTCAGTATATAGAAATACAATTGATTTTTGTATATTGATCCTTTCTCTTGAAAATTAGTGAATTCAATTACTTCTACTAGCTTTTTGTAAATTACATCAAATTTTCTACTTAGATGATCGTGTTTTCTGGAGAATAATAACAGAATTGTTTTTTCCTCTATTTTCTCTATCATTTTTCTGATATTATTTTCATTGACTTCTGCTTTTTTTTAATTAATTAATTTATTTATTTTTTTAAATTACAATACTGTATTTGTTTTGCCATACGTTGACACGAATCAGCCATAGGTGAACACAATCTTCCAATGCCGAAGCCCCCTCCCACCCCACATCCTCTACTTGAATCATCCTGTGCATCAGCCCCATGCATCCTGCATCCTACATTGAACATAGATTGGCGCTTCGTTTCTTACAGGAAAATATACATGTTTTCTTTTCTTTATTCTTTCCTTTGTTCTACATACTTGGATTTAATTTCTTCATTTTTCCCTAGTTTCTTAGAAATTGAGGTCATTCATTTGAGACTTTTCTTCTCTTTAACATAGGTACTTACTGCTATAAATTTCTCCCTAATAACTGCTTACACAGTCTCTCATAAATTTTAATATGTTTTATATACATTTTGATTCAGCTCAAAACACTTCCCTTTCCTTTTGAATTATTTCTTTGATTCACAAATTATTTGTAAATTTGTTATTTAATTTCCAAATATTTGGGAATTTTCCTGAGATCTTTTATGATTGCTTCATAATTTAATTCCACTGTGGAATCATTTACTCTTGCTTTTTTATTACCTAATCTTCCATTTGTTTAAAAAAAATTGTGATTTCTTACCTGTGACCATATAGCTCTTTCCACTTCTATGGCGTATGCATTCTTCAATGCCTAACTCAGATATGATGCCTTCTGTAAAACCTTTCCAAACTCTGCCAGATAAAGTCTATAGCTTTCATTTTTGTGCCTGAGAAGTTCTTTCCATGAACTCTTTGAGGAGTTTCTGTCATGTTGGGTTGCGGTTATGAATTAAAAAATTTGTCTCCCCCACCAGAATCTAAAGGGCCTTCAAGTGCAGCAATAAACTTCTCTGCGTGTTTGTCTCCAGAGAATCTGACACACAGTAGTTTCTTTTTAATAAAGTATTCACTGAATTTGTTACAATATTATTTCTGTTTTGTATTTTGGGGGTTTTTGGCCGGGAGTCATGTGGGATCCTAGCTCTCCAACCAGGGATCAAACCTGCAAACACTCCATTGGAAGGCAAAGTCTTAACCACTGATCTGCCAAGGAAGTCCCTACAGCATTTTCTTGAATGAATGAATGAATGAATGGAATCAGTGACAGAGCCTCTAAGTTTTGAGTCCTCCTCAGCTCATGCCTTTAGTTTCCCGAATGACTCAGCTACTGAAAACAAAGAGAAGATGGGAATATTAAGAAAGAGAGAGGGAAGCATAAATAAGTGTCTTCGTGGAGAAAACCAGGGATAAGAAGCAGGCGCCCTCAGGTATGGCAGGGTGCCTGCTTTATGTCCAGGTTTACTTCGTGCCTGCAGGAACTGGCTTGGTGGTTCATGTGAGGCTGGGGCTTTACCTACGCAGATGGTAACCAGGCCTGCCTGTGACTGAGTGCAGCAGACACAAAGCAGGGGGTGTGCAGGTGCTCCCCACTCCAGCTGTGGGGAACCTCCAGGCTGGACCTGGGGAGATAATGTCTGCACCAGGCTTGTGCCCGCGTGTGCACAGCAGCGTCTGTTCACATGTGTGTGTAGAGCAGGGCGGGAGAAGGGAGGATGGATGGAGACGAATGACTGCTAAATCCGAACTCACCAGGAAAAGAGAATGAGAAGAAACCTTATTTCCATCCCTGGCTGAACTCATATCATACACTTTCTTAGTGATCTCATCTAAAAATGTCTCACCTCCCCCAAAAACCAATCTGTGCCTGTCAGTGACTAATGCCATCCTAGAAATTTGCACTTTTATAGCATTCTGTAGCAGAAAAGGAGGCTTTTTCTGTAGTATTACATGTCCATCTAGGAAATTTTCTTTATGAGATGAGAATACCAATCTTCGCTGGGAGATTTTAGACCTCAGCCAGCAAACAGAGCAGGTATATAATAGCCTTCCCCACAGAAATAAAATAACTTAGCTGGGGAGTAACATTGGTACGCCCTTCTCAGCAGCCCTGCTCCCCTCATTGTTTATACACATTGTTGGTTAGAAAAACCAACCAATAAACAAAAAAGAAACCAGGCTTCTTGTATTCTCAAGTCTTTGTCCAATATGTAAGCCATTCAGGAAGCACCCTGCAAAAGAGCTGCTTCCATGGCTTGGCCCTCCCAATAAACTGATGGACTTGATCCAGTCCATATCTGGGAACGCTTTTAGCTCTTTCTTTCAAAGATCGTTGAGAATAATTGGGCACACATTCTTGCATGAGAACTTGAGAGTTTACTCTGGGGTCCTTATGGATGACAGGGTGAAAGTCACACTATGCACACTGGTCTATGCACGCTATGCATACACATTATGCATATCAGTCCCTGGTAGCCTCTCTCTAAGGAGCTGGTGAGAACTCTTAACCACTGTGGCTTGAGGTCCAGGCGTGTGCAATCCTCTCGTGTGTGTTCTGTGCTGGAGTTTCACAAAGTCAGCCTGGAGTTGTTTGTTCCTTCCTCCAAGCTCAGTGTTTGAAAAATCGGACCACATTTGCTGATTCTACAGGGGTATACTTTCTTCCAGAGTGCTCCACAAAG
Source organism: Nanger dama (assembly GCA_917880005.1). Classification (NCBI taxonomy): domain Eukaryota; kingdom Metazoa; phylum Chordata; class Mammalia; order Artiodactyla; family Bovidae; genus Nanger; species Nanger dama. Next base: position 27,431,903 of record CAKJTW010000018.1, read on the forward strand.
TGATGGCTGTACTTCTAAGAGAGCACGCCAGTTCAGTTCAGTTCAGTCACTCAGTTGTGTCCAACTCTGCAACCCCATGAATCGCAGCACACCAGGCCTTCCTGTCCATTACCATTTCTCTGAGTTCACTCAGACTCACGTCCATTGAGTCCGAGATGCCATCCAGCCATCTCATCCTTGGTCGTCCCCTTCTCCTCCTGCCCCCAATCTCTCCCAGGATCAGAGTCTTTTCCAATGAGTCAACACTTCACATGAGGTGGCCAAAGTACTGGAGTTTCAGCTTTAGCATCATTCCTTCCAAAGAAATCCCAGGGCTGATCTCCTTCAGAATGGACTGGTTGGATCTCCTTGCAGTCCAAGGGACTCTCAAGAGTCTTCTCCAACACTACAGTTCAAAAGCATCAGTTCTTTGGCTCTCTGCCTTCTTCACAGTCCAACTCTCACATCCATATATGACCACAGGAAAAACCATAGCCTGGACTAGATGGACCTTAGTCGGCAAAGTAATGTCTCTGCTTTTGAATATACTATCTAGGTTGGTCATAACTTTTCTCCCAAGGAGTAAGCGTCTTCTAATTTCATGGCTGCAGTCACCATCTGCAGTGATTTTGGAGCCCCCCAAAATAAAGTCTGACACTGTTTCCCCATCTATTTCCCATGAAGTGATGGGACTGGATGCCATGATCTTCGTTTTCTGAATGTGGAGCTTTAAGCCAACTTTTTCACTCTCCCCTTTCACTTTCATCAAGAGGCTTTTTAGCTCCTCTTCACTTTCTACCATAAGGGTGGTGTCATCTGCGTATCTGAGGTTATTGCCAAGACCAGATCTATCGCCCAGCCCTCTACCAGAAGAAATGAGATCTAGACTTGGAAACATCCCTAATGCAGCCAGTGGACATCAGTCAGCTACCATCAGAGGTGGCTGTTAGTTTGTACTGAAAGAGCTCACTCTCTAGGCTCTGAAACACAAGAGAAGCAAGCCTTTTCAAGTTGGACCTTAGTGGATGGACTACATGTTCTCAAGATCCTAACCTTGAACGTGTTGCCTTCTGCTACATCACCTGCTCCTGAAGAGAACTTTTTATTTTCTTCTGCTGAAGTTTTCATTTTTTGACTGTTTTACCAAGAATATGGTTTTGATATTTACACCTAAAAATAAATTCAAATCCTATTGTATGACATGTTTCTCCATAGAGGGACATAAATTACCAGGAAAGAAACAATAAAGGGTCTTCAACAAAGCAACTCCTTACCAAATATTTGTTTCATTTTGTTGTTCATATGTTCATGAAACATTTCCTGTGTTCTTATTCTGTCCCAGACACCGCGTCAGGCACTGGGAATGCAGAAATGAACAGACTCCTGCCTTCTTGGTATTCACAACCCAGTGGGGTGACAGACAACTAAGCAAGGAAGTAGGTTATGTTGGATGAGCTATGCTAGTTGTCTGTGCAAGGTGACTTGGGATCCTGGGAGAGTGGCCTGCGTTAGAGCTGAGCATGGAAGGCAAAAAGAAGGACAGAAGAGCAGGCATTGTCATCAGATACAACTAAGCTTGAGTTGCAGCCCTGGCTCTGCCCTTTACTAGCTGTGAGATGTTAGGATAATTACTTTACCCTGTCTGAGCCTTCGCTTTATTATCTGTGAAATCAAAGCAATTTTAATGGATTATTTCAAAAGGTGAAATAAGATCATATCTATAAGGCTCTTAGCACCATAGCTGGCACCTGGTAAGCCTTCAATAAATGTGACCTATTGGTTCATTTCATCAGTATTATTTTCTGTGCAGCCAGGATCATCATCTGACACACCAGAAGAGGAACTGTACTAAAGACGAGATATAGGGAGGAAGACAGCAACTTCTGATCCGGTTTACAGAGTAGATCTATGTTCTGTTTATTGGAGCTATCAGCCTGCCTCCATTTGCTGTAAAACCCACTTCTTTTCCAGTTACTGGTTGGGAAATTCTACCTTGAGTTATCAGTTTACGAGGTGTGTGGCAGAGGCCAGGTTGGGAATAGTCCTGTCACTTTATCTGGTTCTCTGCCTTGACAATGCCCCCTTCCTCGAATCCCTTTTCATGACACATCCAGGGCTTAAAGCAGAGAAGACTGCATTTCCTCTTGTCGCTGGTATGATTGAGTCTGTCTCCTGGATGTGTGCCACTTGTAAATGGCCTTTACTTTTCTCCCATTAATACTGTGTCTGCCTGTAGAGCTATCTAGACCTTTGTTTAAATATTAAGAAGAAGTGCATTCAGCCAGCACACAGAAATGTAGGTGCACAGCCAAGATAAAGAGTGTGGCTGATAGAAAATACAGTGGTGAATAAATATGCAGAATCGGAGAAACTGTGAAAATTCATTCAATTTTTTTCATCCACAGATTTAACCAATACAATGGGGGAGGAGAGGATGGTATGTGATGCCCAGACACAGAAATAATGAGAGTTTTTATGTACATTCTAAGTTCATTCAATAGGCAAATGTGCCATCAGCCTTTCTTTTCCTTACTAATCCTAGCAAGGATGGAAAGAATGGGAAGACAGTCTTCTTCAGAGATCTGCTCTGGGTAACTTGGGATGCTGGGAACCACCTGCAGTAACTGTCCCATAAGCACACCTTCCATCACCCCTAGATCCTGAGACAAAGCAACAGGGTTACAAAGGACCACAGTGTCCACGCACTCATTCACTTAGCCAGCATTATAGCGGTCCCATTGCTAGAAAGCCCCATGTAAGATTCTCTAAGAAATACAGGAATTAATAAAATCAGTCCTTGTCTCCAAGGATGTCATGATCTGAAGGAGGAAGTGTATTACTCTAAAATCAGATACAAAGGAATCAAAAAAGTAGGGACAAGGGATGAGTCAAAGAGTGTAATGTTTAACATGTCATCTGTATTGCCTGTACTATCAATAAGTCATTTTTAAAAGAGCATCCGGAGTATTCATTATATAACTTTAGCAGTTATACAAAAAATGGCAACATGAATGAAACATTAAAAGCTTAAACCAGATATCTTGCCTGATGTCCAACAGAAATATTGTCACATGACCATATATGCTCAGATCATCATAAATTTCTAGAACATTTTGCAGCAAAGTGCTTTTTTGTGTTAAAATCTGCATATATAGCTAGTATTAAACACATAATCCTAGATATTAGCATATATAATAAGATTTTGAGATGAATTGAATTATAAGGCCACATCTTCCAAATTATTTAGATATCAGAGTGTCAGTAAAACCCACTGTTGTAAAAATAAAACTTCAGAATGATTCTCTTTTCCTCAGAGTAGAGGCACAAACATATCTGAGGCATAGCGTGTCAAAAGAACTGCCCAACACTGAGGGAAACAGAGATGCCTAATGACAAAAAAGAAAAAAAATAATAATTAAAATGGCTGATTTGTTAGGTTTGAATGTGAAAAATATTAAGTCTCAAATTCATTGGCAGCTTATAACACACATCAAATCTGATCCTGAAAAGTGAAAAACCAACAAGAAGCTTCAAACAAGTTAGAAGCAGCATGTTCACTCAGTGTATAGTATTTGCATCTCAGTTCAGTTCAGTTCAGTCGCTCAGTCGTGCCCGACTCTTTGTGACCCCATGAATCGCAGCACACCAGCCTCCCTGTCCATCACCAACTCCCAGGCTTCACTCAGACTCACATCCATCGAGTCCGTGATGCCATCCAGCCATCTCATCCTCTGTCGTCCCCTTCTCCTCCTGTCCCCAGTCCCCCCCAGCATCAGGGTCTTTTCCAATGAGTCAACTCTTCCCATGAGGTGGCCAAAGTACTGGAGTTTCAGCTTCAACATCATTCCTTCCAAAGAAATCCCAGGGCTGATCTCCTTCAGAATGGACTGGTTGGATCTCCTTGCAGTCCAAGGGACTCTCAAGAGTCTTCTCCAACACCACAGTTCAAAAGCATCAATTCTTCAGCACTCAACTTTCTTCACAGTCCAACTCTCACATAATTATTCTTAATTCTGGTAAATCCTAAGGCATCTTCTGGCAGAAGTTTGATGCCACACTAGGAGCAAAAGAAGGGGGCATGAAGACTTAAAAGGTAACAGAACTATATTTCTTTCCTAACTGGAATATAATTCTGATGGATTTTTTCCAAATTATTTGGGATTTTTGAGGTTTGACACTGATTGAGCAGATATAAGACAAACACATACTGTTTTGTAAGCTAACTTGCCACACTGCATTACGTGAGATACAAGTGGTTTTGAAAGGAATAGCACATACAAGTGTAAAAATCTGCTCACACCTCCAGAAATCAACCTTGTAACTTTATTTGATTCAATATGGTGGCTCAGATGGTAATCTGCCTGCAATGCAGGAGACTGGGGTTTGATCCCTGGGTCAGGAAGATCCCCTGCAGGAGGGGACGGCGACCCACTCCAATATTCTTGCCTGGAGAATCCCATGGACAGAAGAGCCTGGAGGGCAACAGTTCATGGGGTTGCAAAGAGTTTGACATGACTGAGTGACTAACAATTTCACTCTCACTATATTTAAAACAGCTGGCATAAAATCAGTGGAGGAGAAAGGGCAAGCAATTTTGATAAATTTAAATTAGTATTAACTGCTAAAAATACCCAAAATAATAATAACATATTTGGAGAATAATTCAAAATCAAAATAGGTTAAATTACTAAATACTGATAACAAGAAAGATACTCAGAAGAGAAGGATATTGAGTAGACTTGGACTATGTTAACAAAAGCAGGAATGGTAAAAGAAAAATTAGAGTAGCTGCTAAAAGAATAAATGTATACTTTTCAGCATGCTAGAGGAATAAATAGAAAAATAAAATAACCTATGAAATAAAATTAGAAAAGGAGGAAGTCAAGAAAAGAAAACAAACATGGCAAATTGAAAACACAATATTGCTGAAAATATAAAGTTAGAAATTTAAATTTTTAAGGCTGAATCACAATAAAGCAATATATTTCTATACATACCACACATTGTAGTTATGGTTGTATGTAGGGTTATATGATGGCTTCTATTGAATATCTGGCGTCTAAGAAGTTCTCAGAGGAAAATTTAATGTTTTACATTTATACATCAGAAAAAGCAAAGATTGAAAATTAATAAAATAGTATTAATAAATCAAGAGATAGTGTTGCAAATAATAGAAATAAGAGAAAATTTTATAAAACAAATCAAAGAAAATCATATAGATTACTGAGAAGCCTAAAATATAGTTAATTGAAATAGCAGACAAATGAAAGATAAAAACAAGGAATGAGTGAATAAAGAAATGAATGAAACTCTGGCATGGCTGTCCCAGGATAGTCGAAAGCAGAGAGGCACAGGACAAAGCTGAATTTCCCTGCCACATCAGAGAAGAGATGCTTACCACAAGGACAAGAATCCATTCACCCTGGATCCTTTCTCTAATTGGTACCCCAAGAAGTCCATCTGGAGGAAAACTGAATTAAGGCTAGATCCCTGAACATAACAGCTTTCATCTTAACATACAATAAATGTATCGTCTCTGAATTGATTCAAAACTCTGTTGGACTCATCTCTATAGCACCAAGTTCTCAGAATGTATTCCCTGTTATGTGAGGTTGTACTTCTTTGTCTGCCACCCAATTCTATTTGATCTTTAAGCTTCAAGGTTTTCAAGCTCTGAGATGTGGAAACTAGATTGAATGCAGATCATCAATCCTCCTATCTGATCATCTTTTCCTACCTACCAGTCTCTAAGCTCTAGTATGTTCCATGCTAGAACATAAAGTCTGTCATTGTTTCCATTGTTTCCCCATGTGTTTGCCATGAAGTGACTTTATTTTCTTGGGCTCCAAAATCACTGTGTCGGTGACTGCAGCCATGAAATTAAAGACGCTTGCTCCCTGGAAGAAAAGCTATGACCAACCTAGACAGCATATTAAAAAGCAGAAACATTACTTTGCCGACAAAGGTCTGTCTAGTCGAAGCTATCGCTTTTTCAGTAGTCATGTACGGATGTGAGAGTTGGACTGTAAAGAAAGCTGAGTGCTGAAGAATTGATGCTTTTGAACTGTAGTGTTGGAGAAGACTCTTGAGAGTCCCTTGGACTACAAGGAGATCCAAACAGTCCATCCTAAAGGAGATCAGTCCTGAATATTCATTGGAAGGACTGATGCTGAAGCTGAAGCTCCAATGTTTTGGCCACATGATGCGAAGAGCTGACTCACTGGAAAAGATCCTAATGCTGGGAAAGATTGAAGACAAAAGAAGAAGAGGATGGCAGACTATGAGATGGTTAGATAGCATCACCAGCTCAATGGACAGCAGTTTGAGCAAACTCTGAGAGACAGTGAAAGACAGGGAAGCCTAGTGTGCTGCAGTCCATGGGGTCACAAAGAGTCAGATGAACAACAACAATGCTAGAACATGAAACCCCCCTATCATTCTGTTGTTCCAGCTTGATGGTGGTAGAGCATCCCAGCTATAGATGAACAATTTTATTTCTGAGAGGAAGCGTAAGAGACAAGCATCCTTCTGTGATCTGGCAACACTAGGATATGCCCCATGGTTACTTCAGCTGGAGGGGAAAGTTAGTGGAGACCTTGAACAAAGCCAGGATCCACGCCTGCAGCTCAGGATTTCTTGCAGGTGTGTTTGATCGCTCTGTGCCTACAATCAGGAATTGTGAAACATAGCTACCAATTTGTTTTCATTCTTTGTTTGGTTGTGTCTAATCATGTCAAAACAACCTGTCAGTTCAACACAAAGATATGAGCTGGTTCATTGGAGACACTGCTTGACATCATGGAGACAGAAATACTGGGAGCTTGACTGCCCTCTCCCCTTCGTGGCCTCCCTCCAGTCACTTGGAGCGAATTCGCTATTCTGTGCTATTAATACTTGATTGCAAGGTGTGAGAGAGGTAGTCAGTATGAGATCTGATGAATGAATAGAGTGGCTTTGCTGTAAATGGTTATTTGGTCCACATCACCACTCACAACGAGCCCTAATGAGCTGGAGCACACACAACTGTCTATGAAATTCAGTGTAGTTGAATAGGCCTACTGTTGACTTAGGGTTGGATGAGAATAATTATTCAAGTTAATTATTAGATTATTTCCAATAGTAGGAATTTGCTTATTATCTTCACCTTTATCTTCAAAGCATTAGACAAACACTGACTTGATCCTTTAAACACCCTCTGGTTGGCCTATTTATATTGGCCAATTGCTACATGTGTTAATCTTAGAATATAGCAAGGGAAATACCCTTTTCCTGTAGGTATGATCAGTAATGACAATCTTTGAGACTGCGGCTACCCTTTATCTGCAACCATCTTCCTTCCGGCATTCAGCCTACTGAATACCCAGTTATACCGCTGTTGGGTGGTGAGAGATGCTGAAGGGTTGTATGAACAGACTTAACAAATAATCTTCCAATGCACATTTTGGGCAAGTGAAAGTAGCTTGCTGGGTGGATTTTTTTTTTTCATTTGGAACTTTGAATTATAGAGATCAGGGCAAAAGTGGTCACATGGACGTAGAACAAGCCACATAGATGCAGAAATTAAAAAGGACTCATTGCTTCAAGGGAATCCAGCTGGAACATGAAGAAAATCTAACATCATTTTCAGCCTGCAGTGTGTTTGCCATGGCTACAGAGAAAAAGTATTTTTAGCTACTTGAGTAATTGAAAGGAAGAAAAATAACTACTTTCACATTTTAGTTTTTCAAATTTTGATTTATTTCAATCAACAATTTGCTTTATAATTTCAACTCCATAGACTTTTAAGCAAAGAAATAGTTTAGCTTGATAGCCTTTAATTGTACACTATGCAATATTGTAAGTAATGGGTGTCTGATCAAGTGAGAATTCTTAGCAATGAAAAATTGTTTTAAAAAAATAGTTTTCTCGCACATACACATACTACATGGAACATTTTTTTTTTCCTTCTGAGTGATGCTTGTCAACTGACAATCTTGTTATATTTATTTATACAACATACAATGGAATGTTTGCCTATTTAAAACTGCAAATCAATTTTTCTCTTCTTTATAACTTAGGTGCCTACCTCCAAAGGGTAATGCTTCTAGAGCTTCAATTGTTGTGGTGAATGCAAAGGTCACTGGCTGCATGTAGCCCCATCCATTGTGGGGTGAGGTGTTTCACTCAGACTCTGACAGCTTGCTGAAAGAAAGGATTTTGAATCAGACATGACTTTGGTAGTGATGAAATCTGTTAAACATCTTCTTTATCAGGAAACATCAGGTGATTCTCCCCAGCAGCTGCCTCTGCCTCCTGATTCATACCTGCAAGAAGGCAGGAAGCACCTCAATGCTGAGACCTGCCCTTCTGTTCAGTTTGTAAGCACTCAGGGACAGTGAAAACAGCCAGGGCTTAGAGTCTGGAGACCGAAGAATCTGCTTGGGCTCTGGTATAAGCTCCCTCTAAGGCCTTAGACAAGACACTTCCACTTTCTGGGCCTTAGTTCTCCGTTTATAAAATAAGACAAAGAGTTCTGGTAAAGACGGCAGATTAAGTTTGTGTCTAGTACACTTTGTCAGCTTTCAACATATACCAATGATAAATTAAATATAAAAAGAAATCCAAAACACAGAGTTGAGCTGAAAATCATAACAAATATCACCATGGAATGAAACAGAACTTAAATGCAAAGCAGTGAATAGAGCCGAAGCCACAAGGCTTCTGGGTCATGCTCCAAACCAAAGTAGGGGTAGCCAATAACCCAGCTCTCGTGGGGCAGGATGGACTGAAGCCCTCCCCTGCAAACTGGGAGATTAAAGCTAGATTCAGTATTTGAATTAAAATGCTATAGGGGAAATTCCCAACCATGACGCAAGGCCAAAAGAAGCTACTGTTGGTTCTAACTAGAGCTTTTGCTTGTGGGAGATTGTGGTCATAGGGGTGCAGGAGAGCGGAAAGATCAGAAGTAGAACCAAGCTACCTGCTGGCTTAGTAACATTTGACATTTCCAAAAAACTGCCACTGGAGAGGATGTGGGCCAGCCTGAATGTACAGAAGTGCTACAAAACGATATCTACAATCTACACAAAATAAGAAGGATATACACAGAGACAAAAATGAGGAAAATAAACTTTGAAGTTGATGAGATTAAATTTGAAAATGTTCTCAAGTCTTATGATAAGGAATGCAGCTAAAAATCATTAACAGATTGAAAAACTGCTTTTTCTCAAAGGAAATTAATTTTACAGGGTTTTCTGAGAAAAACTACAGAATAAATTTGTATAGGAACATCAAAGAGGTAAAGAATATCTACAAAAATGAACAAAAATACAAAGCAAAAACGGGCAGAATTTGGACACAACAGCAATTGGAAAATAGAATTTAAAAGGAGAAAAAAATTAAGAATTTCTAGATAAGACACAGTAAAAGAGGAATTAGTGGATTGGAAAATAGTGCAGAGTAATTTAATTATGATATCAATTAACATATATAAAAGCTAGAGTTAGAAAAAAATTCAGCAAGCATGTATTTTTAAAGAAGATAGAAGTAAGAAAATGGAAATGACCAAAATTCTTACAGAAATCAAAGAAAACATGAGTTTGTAGGTAGAAATATACTTCAACTACTGAATAATAAAAAATACAGTCATGTGCAAATGTCACATAAATCAAGAATAAGGAGAAAAATTACAAAAATAACTGGTGAAAGAAGATAGGCTACCACAAAGTTTTAACAACAGGACTTAAAACAGACTTCTCAGTAGAAGGCAGAAAATGGTGAGTTAATATATTCAAAGTGCTTCAGGAAAAATGGCCAAAATCAAAAATTTTATTTATAGCTCACAATTTTTAGGAACAAAGTAAAACCACATGTACAAATACATGCATATGACGCATACAAATAGAAGAGAGCTTAACACCCATGAGCCCTCACTGTGAGAAGTTTTGAAGTACTTCTTCCAAGAATTAAAGAATTAAAAAGAGAAAAAACAAACTCAAGTATGGAGTACAAAAGATGTTATCATTAAATTTCACACACAAAGATAGAGAACAAAAAATGATGAAAAATGTCAATGTCACAGAAACAAAGCAGTGAGGACTATCAGTGAGCATGGCAGCAGGGCAGAGCGGTCTAAAAATATGGGGCTGAGGACAGGGACTTTATAACAGACTGTACATATGTTTTAAGAAGCTACAATAATATCTCCCATTCACATATTTTTATTATTTGACTAACAGACAGTGAAGTACAGTGGAAGAACGTACATAACTTGTATGGCCAAGTCATAAAAATGTCCTGTCCTTTCTCCTTGTTCTCTGGGATGCTCATGCTTGGAACTCAGCCACCATGCCTTGAGGAAGCCCAAGCAGTCCGTGGAGAAGTCCACAGCAAGGAACCGAGGATGCTAGCTGATAAGCCCTGGTTGAGCTCTTAGCCAACATTACCAGCAAGCTGTCATCCATGTGAGTGGACCATCTTGGAAATGGATCCTCCAGCTCCTACTTGAGTCACCTCAGCTGATGGTATATGGAGTGGAGATGAACGAACCATGCCTGCTGAATCCTGTCCAGTTTGCAGATTCATTCTCAAAATAAATGATTATTGTTGTTTCCGTAACAATTAAGTCATAACATTTAAGGGTGGACTTTTACTCAATAATAATGTCAAAGACAGGTCCTGCATGCCCAGAACTCTGGATGATACACTTACTCAGTTTTTGTGTGTTTACTTTTTGGCCACACTCTGCAACATGTAGGATCTTAGTTTCTCAACCAGCAGTGGAATTCGCACTCCCTGCATTGGAAAGCATAGTCTTAACCACCCGAGCACCCAGGAAGTTCTATTTTTCTTCCTGACCAATGTCGTTTTCCTTTAACATGTTATCCTTTGTGAGATTGTACCAAAAGCCTACCCCAACTGGTTTAACTACTTTCTGTGCTCCCATGATTCAGTGTATATTCCTATGTCCTAGTATACAAGACACATAATTTACATATCTGCCCTACTACACTGTGAGGACAGAGACTACATCTAATTCAGTTTGGGGCTTGAGTATCTAGCCCTGGATCTTACATATAGAAAGGGCTTCAAACTGTCCAACAAACTGAAATAAAATCACAGCTTGCTTCAGAGTTTTCCATTCATGATTTAACCAAAGGTATTACAGATATGGTCAGAGGAAAAACTGATTGCTAACAGAGAGTGATGTTAGAGGGAGGGAGGGAAAACAAGATCTGCAACTCAAGGGAAGACCAAGCAAAGATGACAAAGAACTTAGTGCTAATGTTGCCTGTTGCTAGCAAAGGAGCACCATTACCCTCAGATGTACTAATGGTGTTTTCATGGGACAACCACAAAGGTTTTCTTCCAATACTGTATATTTGTCTCCTTTCTTGAGAACCCTAGTCCATTGTGAGCATTTTCACTTCTCAAAGGATTTGAACTGGCTGGGACAAGTCCAGAATAACCTATTACTCTGAAAATCAGAACTGTCAAGAATGTGTTTTCTTTGACAACTGTAAAGAAAATGGATACAATGAAGTATTCCAGTTTTGGGTATTATGATAACTACTTCGAACAAGGAAATAATCAGCTATCACCATTCTTATAAGAACAGGATGCTAGAAAAATGAGCTATACCATGATCTATAACCCAAATAAGATTTACAATTTTGAAAATACATTAAGGTTTTACGGGCTATGAAAGTTTTTTGATTGGTTTCCTGCTTATGCAAAATTATTTTGCATTTCCTAGGAGACTATTCAAGGAGGATTCTAGGCAGGAATTTAAATAGAATTTTACCTGAGGGAGATTACCTTTTTAAAAAAATGATTCTGGGCCTCTCATTTCCATTCCCAGGTCAAAAGTTGATTTGTAGTGCAATAGACATTATTTCCAACCCTAACACCTCTGTCCAGAAACAAGCAGGACGTGTCAACAATCTATGAGATACCTCCGTTCTCACGATTCCTAAAAGACTCCATTAGAACTTGAACTTCCCATGGGAAAATAAATTAGCTCAGTCCCTCTAGGAGGTCACCAAGGACCAATTCCTTTTTCATCACTCTTCTCCCTTCCGTAGATTGAGCTTTATCCTAACACTGGTTCCTTTTGCTATCATAGGATCCTTGCCAGTAGGACTCTTTCTTCATTCTTGCGAGCAGGAGTGAGAGACCATATCCTGAGGTTTTTCTTATGATCAAAGAGAATTTTACTGCAAAATCCTAAAAATATCATCTTATATCTCAGTGTTTGAAAGTAAACTTCCTGCCCATTTACAATCTTTTTTATTCAGCAGGGAATGCCACATTGTGAGTAGCTTAGACCTGAGTTCCCACGTCATTCTTTAGCAACAAGAGAAGGAATGACCATGATTGATTTAATGTCACCAAGAGCCCAAACCTGGAGAAGGGAAGTTCCACAAAGGAAAGGCTGGAATGTTTACTGTAGAGACAAACAGTGCTCACTGAGTATTGCTGCCTACATTACAGCAAATGCTATCAAGCATTTGTGAAGCTGGCTAGTTTTTCAGGGTGTCCTTTCTGTGTTATATTGTGTTGGCCAAGGTGTTCATTCAGATTTTTCCATAACATCTTATGAAAAACCCAAATGAACTCTCTGGCCAGCCCAATATTTTGTTTTCCACTGGTCTCTTGCAAGGATAATTTAGTCTCAACAAAACCAACCAAAAGCAGAAAGTGACACTGACCTGTTCTGCCCTTCCAGGGAAGACAACTGGCAGGAACATTTGCTTTTGTGTGTGCATGTGCGGTCATGTCTGATTCTTTTGTGACCCCACAGACTGTAGCCTGCCGGGCTCCTCTGCCCATGGGATTTCCCAGGCAAGAATCCTGGAGTGGGCTGCCATGTCCTATCACCAGGGATCTTCCTGAACCAAGACTCTAATCCACGTCTCTTGCACCTCCTGCATTGGCAGGTGGATTCTTACCACTGAGCCACCTGGGGAGCCCCAACATTTGCTTAGGAGGGTGAATAAGTGAAATATGAGGCTTCAGCACCTGAGAGGAGATTCCAGATCCAGATCTCTGTAGGGAAACGATATGCCTCAGAATGTGTCCGATTCCCTAAGGGGCTGGGAAAGAACCTGGGGACTTCTGTGCCCTCATTGCTCTTGGTTAAGATCAGGTGCTTGAAGAGTTGGAGAGAAAGGTTGTATGCGGGGTGAGTGACTCAGCAAAATGACTTCTACAGACGTGTTCTCAGCTTTATCCTCTCAGAGTCCAGCCTACATAGTACTTTAAAAAGTCTCGCCTCTGTGGTCCGGTGAGATTGGGAAATACATTTTCTGTTCCAGATATTTATTTAAAAGTTTCATTTTCACTTAATAAATCCATAGCCATGGCATACGTGGAAGGTTTCCCCAAGTGGTAATTTATGCTTTTGAAGAATTACTTTTCAAAGTGCATGGGCTTCCTGTCACTGAGGGCAATTGTGGCCACTCAATTTTTAGACTTATTGGCTGTTATAGATTTGGGAGTTGATATATTTTTGAAATGTTTATGCCTTCTCTTTCTTGTTAATTATCGATCTAAACCCTTATGGATTCTTCAAGATTTGTGAACAAGGCTTCCATTAATCCCCAAGGCTGCTGAGTCTGGGCAATGGAATTCCCAGTTCACAGAAATGCAGGAAACTTGGAAATCTACAGGCTACTTCCTAGGGTCACAGAGCGGGTCACTGCTGGCCAATCTTAGAGTTTTTAACAAAGATACAGGTCATTTAGCTGGCTCACAAAGATGACCCTTTAGCTGTACCTAGAGCACACAGTCAAGAGTGGTCCCAGAAACAATGGGATGCAGACATGTAGACATGCCCCTTCACAACCCTCTGGTGGCCTCCTCTAGACCAGGGACACCTATCCTGTGTCCTATGCTGGCCCCACCTTCAGAGGATTTCCCCTTAGTCTAAAACAAGTGTGGAAGACTTCCAAGTGTTCAACTCCTCCTCTTATCTGATCCTTTCTGATGACTCCTCTCCTCTCTCCCACCTTCCCACCATCTATGGGAATGCACACATGCATACCAAGTCATTTCAATCATGTCCCACTCTTTGCGATCCCATGGACTGTAGCCCACCAGGCTCCTCTGTGAACGGGATTCTCCAGGAAAGAATACTGGAGTGGGTTGCCATGCCCCTTCTCCAAGGGATCTTCCCAACCCAGGAATCAAACCCACGTCCCTATGTCTCCTGCATTAGCAGGCGAGTTCTTTGCCACTAGTGCCATTTGGGAAGCCCCATCTGTGAGCATGAAGGATCTTAAAATTAGAAACATTGACTAGAATCCCTCAGAACATGGTCTTCAGAGCATCAGAGTATGGGGGAATCCAAGGTGGGAAAGTTTCTTGACTCTCCTCATTGGTGGGAGCCACTGGGGGTGGGGGAGGAAGGCGGGGGCTCAGACCAGCCACAAGCCTTGCAATCAGCAGGGCAGGTTTGGGAGACAACAGGGCCTGTAGAAGGATGCTACCTCCTCAGGTCCATGGAAGGAAGAAAGGAGGAGGGTGTTGCTTTGTTTTCCAATTTCATGTTCTTATAGGACCTGAAGAACATGAAATGGGGAGGCGGGCATCCAGTGCCTTGCTCATTCTCAGTAATTTCCTGAGAGGACACTTGCTAAAGAGAAGACTTGGAACCTTTCTTCTTTCTGTATACAGGACTGCTTTCAACTGTCCAGCCTTCCAGAAGTATTTTAGTAACTCTTGACTTCTGGTGTGTGCCTCCTTGGCACTTTGTTTAACTCTTATTTCCTTGGAGGTTCTGGCTTTGTAGGAAACATGATGCAGTTGGATAGGGGATAATGTGAAGCGGACATCAAATCCTGGAGGATTTGAATGCTAAGGCGCGGGTCAGATGTTACCCTGAGGGTGGTATGAAGCCCTTTTCCAAAGTACCTTCTGCATCCTTTGAGAGCCAAAGAAGACCCAGCCTCCTTCCTCCTTGGGCAGAGACCCTGTGTGTGCTACAGTCCTGCATGACCATGTGAGAACAGGAGGGTCTCACTCTGCCCCTCTCTCTGCTGGACACAGGCTGTCCGCGCTGGGAAAGCCCTAAGAACCCTCCGTGTCCCAGACCCCCGTATGTAAGAAATAAGGACACAGAGGCCCTCTGGGTAATGCATAGGCTTCAGTCCTTCCAT
This sequence comes from Nanger dama, assembly GCA_917880005.1. Classification (NCBI taxonomy): domain Eukaryota; kingdom Metazoa; phylum Chordata; class Mammalia; order Artiodactyla; family Bovidae; genus Nanger; species Nanger dama. Next base: position 27,447,019 of record CAKJTW010000018.1, read on the forward strand.
CACATGCTCCTGATTACAAATTCAAGAATGAGGGGGCCCAGATGGGGGGCTTGCTTCCAGGAGGCCTGTGGTTTTATGTGTGTGAGCAAACACATTTTGTTTAAGTAGACCTTCCTCCTGCCCCCCCACCCCTCGCCCCACCTCCGCCACTCCGTCTCTATTCATTGCTAACAGATGCCGCGGGGCTGCGGCCAGGCAAGAGCAGGAACACACGGGCTCCCACGCGGGTGGGAAGAGGAAAACTGATGAACTGCCACAGAGCAGCGTGTCGAGGGCCTTGGCTTTGAATTCTGATTCCTCCCCCCACTCCACAACCACCGCCTCCTCCCCTCTCACCCACTCCCAGCCCCAGCCCGCTCCCCAGGCCTTGCAACAATTTCTGTTCTGTTTCCTCCACAGAACAGATGAAAGGAGCCAGTGCCAGCAACTAAGGAGTCAGCCGCTCATCCTGAGAACCACATCGAGGCTCAGGGATGGGTGGATGGCTTCCTCCCAAAGGTACTCAGCTTGGAGGCTTGTTCTGAGAGCACTATGGAGCTCACAGCCACCTCCCCTGATGTTGAAAACATTCCGTATCTGTAGCACAAACCACCTTGAGCCAGAGACAGAATAAGCCAAGCCTGAGAAGGAGGCTGAGAAGGGGCACAGGTGAGAACCGTGTGACCGCAGCTCTCTCTCGGGCCTCCTTCTCATCCAACCAAACATCTAAACCTTCTGCCATCTTACACTAGCACATGAAACATTTTCCTGCAAATACAAGCTTGCCTAAACATCCTGCCAGGTAATGACCACTATAACCATCCTCAGGGCCTAGGTCCAAGGACACCTTTCTTTTGAAGCCTACCCTGATACCCTCTGCAAGGTGGATATGACCGCTGCCTCTGAGCCCCATGGCTGGGCTTGCACGTGTGTGCTTTGCTCCTGAGGCATCTGTGTATGTCTCTGTGTCCCCCTCAGGAATCCCCTCTCCTGTGCCCCAGCCCAGGGGCTACAGCACAGTAATTGCTCATTAAATGAGAGCCAGATCAACGACACACTAGAAATAGTAATGGCTGCTGCTGCTAAGTCGCTTCAGTCATGTCCGACTCTATGCGACCCCATAGACGGCAGCCCAACAGGCTCCCCCGTCCCTGGGATTCTCCAGGCAAGAACACTGGAGAAATAGTAATGGACTTAGTGTTAAAAACCTGTGTTTGATTCTGGCTCCCCAGAAAAGGGACTATATCCCATAGACGCAGAGAAACGTAGCCTCCTCATCTGAAAAATGGACTCGTTGGTCTCATTCCTGCCATCTACACCATCACTGTTAGGAGCTCAAGTGAGAAGTTAGATGTTAAAGAGTTATATTAATTGTGTAACACAGTATACAGGTTAACTGACGTTATAATTGCTGTGCTTGTACTACTTGTATTATCATTACTCCTAGGTTTATTACTATTAATAATGGATACTGGAAGGAGGACCCTTCTGAAGAAGTTAATTTCAATTTCTCAATAATCTTCTCTAAAAGGAATTAATCGCATTTCTTCTTCTCTTGAGGTCAATTTCAGCACAGAGGAGAGTAGGAGTAGGGAGCTCTTTCAGTTGGCAAAATGAGGTGCGTGAGCCAAGCTCTCCCCACCCATGCACCCCAAATGTATTGACCTACTGATCTCATCTGTGTGCTCTCATAACCTCAAGAGTCCCTGATCTCACCAAGTGAGCAGAGACCAACTTCCTGGGATCTCATATGGTATGCACAAAAGTTTAAAAGCTGAATGTGCCATGAAAAGACATAGAGAAAACTAAAATGCATATTACCAAATGAAATAAGCCAATATGAAAAGGCTGCATACGCTTATGATCCCAACATAAAGACATTCTGGAAAAAGTAAAACTATGGAGACAGTAAAAAGATCAGTGGTTGCAAAGGCTTAAGGGAGAGGGATGAACAGGCAGAGCTCAGAGGACTTTTAGAGCAGTGAAAAAGCATGCATAATATCAAAATGATAGATACATGTCATTATACGTGTGTCTAGATCCATAGACAGAGCTGTAATGTAGTCTGTGGACCCTAGGTGATTATGCTGTGGGCTTCCCAGGTGATTATATCAATGTAGGTTTATCCATTGTAACAAATGGACTACTCTGGGTGTGATGCTGATGAGGGGGAGGCTGTGCTTGTATGGGGGATGGGGGATATATGGGAAAATTCCATACGTTTCAATTTTGCTGTGAACCTAAAACTTCTCTTTAAAAAAATCTTTTAAAAAAGAAGAAAAAGGAGTATGTGCTTCATAAAAGAAGCTAATATTTGCTTCTTTGGGTATCCTGAAAGGTGACCTAGCTGTTTGGCTTTTCATAAGATTTTGGGCCAATTTCAGACCTTCCTGAGGGAGAGCAAAGTGGGACAGGAAATTAACAAGGAAGTTAAGGACCAGAGGAAGACCCAGTAGGAGGGGATGGACATGAAAAATATAGCACAGGGCATGCCCAGATCCCAGCTCAGCCACAGGCCTGGATGGAGGCATAAAACTTCTAAGTCAGGGTTCTGGAAAATGTTGCCAGGATGATAAGGGAAGATTTCTTGCCCAGTGGTCAAGGTTTAAACTAAGATGCCAAACCTGGTGTTTTAGAGCAGTGGTCCCCAACCTTTTAGGCACCAGGGGTATCGGTTTTATGGAAGATAATTTCTCCGTAGCTGGTGTGGGGTGGGAGGCCTGGTTTCAGCACATTTACGATTCAAGCATATTTACTATGCACTTTATTTCTGTTATTATTGCATTGTGATAAATAAGGAAATGATTACACAATACACCGTAATGCAGAAGCAGTGGGAACCCTGAGCTTGTTTCTAGTACATGTGTGGTCTGACTCTTTGCGACCCCAAGGACTGTAGCCCACCAGGCCCCTCTGTCCAGGGGATGCCCCAGGTAGGAATACTGGAATGGGTGACCATTTCCTTCTCAGGGGATCCTCCCGACCCAGGGGGAGAACCTGCGTCTCCTGCATTGGCAGGCAGATTCTTTACCTCTGAGCCACCTGGGAAGCCCTCCTTCACCTGGAGTGGCTGTATATACAGCTGAAGCTTCTCTCTCCAGCCGTTCATCTCCTGCTGTGCGGTCAGGCTCCTAACAGGCCATAGACCAATACAGAAAAACAGAGCATTTGTTTTTCCACATTAGATACCAAAAATGGAGGACCATGGGCTTTCTGTTTCTTTGATTTTCACTTCCTGTCCAGTGCTCCTTGAACTTTCTTGCCCTGATCACCTTGGCATAGCCCTGCCATTTTGTCTCTCTACAAATGGAGACGAGAACAGCAGACAGACATCGGGGACGTGGGTGGTCTTGGTCTCTTTTCCTTGTTAGCCTCCCTGTGAGCCTTGTTTCTGTATTTATGGGTGTGTTTCCAGGCCCTGGCCTGGCTAGGCCTTCTTCAAGCCCCCGGGGACACCACTGTATGGTGTGGCTGACAGGAGAGACCTGTGACAGAAAAGCCTTTGGAGAACATAGGCACAGACATGAGTGCTCGGGAAGTGCTGTTCTGGAGTCAAGGGAGAAAGACGGTTCTGATTCTGCCCCGGGGATTAAAATTCCCTGGAAGTCCCAACTCACTGTGCTGCTTTTCAAGCAGTCTAGTGGCAGAATTTGGCTCTGTGGTCACTGCTTACGGCTGCGATGCTTCAAGGACACAGATGTCAGTAGTAATTCTTAGGTCGTGAGAACTGAGAACACTCATCTTTCATCATGCAGGTGCTGAGCTGTCCCTGCCATGGTCCCTGCCCACCCTCCCACCAGCCCCACTGCAGGGCCCGGGACCCACAAGGGCTAACTGGTCACTCCAGGTTGACATCTGCCTCTCTGTTACACAATATTGAAATGCTGTGCTTACTTCTCTGGCTTCCTCAATAAAATGTAAGTTGTTAGAGACCAGGGATTCTGCCTATATCACCCGTTTTGGTGACCCAGCCTGTCCTTGTGACCCATGGACTTAGCAAAGTACCTGGCTATTAGGAGGTGGTCCTTAAGTGCTTGGAGAATAAATGAGAGAGTAGTCAAACTTTAAGGAGCAAGGAGGTCACAACAGAAGTGGAGGGAGCAACTGGATTTCCAGAATCCAAGAGGTTTCAAGCAAAGAAAATAAACAGTAATGACAAGATAGAGAGATAAACAGATAGACAATAAACATAACAGTGCATGACATACTGTTATGACTGTTGTTTAGCCACTAAGTCATGCCTGACTCTTTGTGACCCCATGGACTACAGCATCCCAGGCCTCTCTGTCTTCCACCATCTTCCAGAGTTTGCTAAGATTCATGTCCATGGAGTAGGTAATGCTATCTAACCATCTCATCCTCTGTTGCCCCCTTCTCTTCATGTCCTCAATCTTTCCCAGCATCGGGGTCTTTTCCAATGAGTCAGCTCTTCGCATCAGGTGGCCAAAGTACTGGAGCTTCAGTTTCAGTAACAGTCATATATGCATGACATATATGAGTTGATAAAGATGTGGTAAGCATTCAGACCTTATCTCATTTAGTTCCCCTGTGACTCTGTGAAGTTGACAGTATAACCCAGCAGCTTCAGTGCAGCAACATGATCCAGAGAAGGAAATCTTCATCAGAGCAGCTGTCTACAGATACCCCGCGCCTGCCTAGAGAGATTCCTGGACTGATGCTTCTGATCAAGTAGAGAAAGGGGAGGAGGACAAGAGATATTGCATTCGCTGTGTGCCCATCATATGCCAGGCAACAGGCTAGGTGTGCCACACACACATTTTTATTTAAGCTCATAGGAATCCACAGGGAGTGGCATTATGATCTAGAACAATTTAATCAATGAAAAAAACCAAGACTTAGGAATGAGAAAAAGTTGAAATGAGCCCAGGCTCCTTGCAGGTCCACAGAACCTGGTATAGAATTGACACCCAATGTATTGAATTACATGGAATTCAATGAAATGTTGTCTATGCATAGAGGCAAATTTTATTTTCAGGTGCCTCATTTCAGCAGACCTGGCAAACTGCCTGCCTCACTCTCTTTGAAAGGCTACAATGAGTCCAGGGAGCCATTTGGAAAAGTGAGAGCAAGAAGTGGTACCTCCCACATTCACTAAAGTGTGTGGTGATCATGGCTTTGAGTTGAGGCTGTGTGGCTTATGGGCCACAAAATCTCATCAGTCTTGTAAAGGGAGATGTATTTATGCCAAAGACTTGCCAGTTGGACTGCACAGGACCCTTTCTCCTGGAATACCTTAGGAAGGCAGTTCTGGTGGTAGCAAGGGTGGCCATTAGCTAACTTAGAGCTGTAGGCATCCCCCCTTGGAACATAATTACAATGTTTTTTATTAGTTTTGACATGGAAGCCTGTGGGGCTTGGATGTCTGGGTCTCCAGCAGTGATCCAGAGAGGAACTGGGTAATCATTTTAAATAACTGAAAATAATTTGCTTAAAAAATATGCATATTGGTTGTCTCTTACCTAGAAATATCTCTAGGGAGGGAATAATTTTGTTTCTGCAACTTGCTTGGAAATAGCACTTATAACATTTTCAGATGGTGGCATCAGAAGTCTATGTCGTTTAATATCACCAGATTTAATATTTTAATTGGAATCTCAACTAGACATTCCAGCACATGAATCCTCCTGAAAACTTTGCCATTCCCTTGTTCACACAAGCCATCCAGCCATGCAGTTGGTTGATGGTCAACAAGAAGGTCAGCTGGAGGCCCCACCCTTTGGATTGTTTTTCTCTTCTCTTGACGGTGTCAAAATATTAGAAATGTCAGTTCCTCCCATCGTTATGGCTCAGATGGACTCAATAATCAGTTACTTCCCCAGCTGCACAACAAAGGCTGGGGAAGCTGATGCCAGGGGAAAGGAGAGCTAAAGATTTTGAAAGCAATTAGTCAAAACAGGTCATCTCTTTTGTTTCTGCAGCTCTTGTGCAAAACAGTCCTCCTCTGCTACTGGTCCTTGAGTGCCAAAGTCGATTTCTCCCTTAGAAGAGAGCAACAGCTTGCAGCAAACTTTTGTTGACATGAATTCCATGTTGCCTGGTGCTTTTGTTTGTTTCACACATAATTCACATTTTTCTTTCTTACATGCATTTTTCATAGTCTGTCCTGAAGCAATGTCGTGACTTCCATCTGGGACTCCCCGTCTGGGGTCAAAGACCCTGCAGATAACTGGGTTAAGGGTGTTGATGGAACACTCTGCGGGATGGAGTTGACATATTAGGAACTAAATTCCTACAATGCAGAGTTTTAAAATCACCTTGGATTGGATCCTAAACCAAGCACGAAAATGAGCAATGGCTCAGGTACCCTAGTCTTAAGGACAAAGAATCAGATTTACTTATTTTATTTTCTTTTGTGAAGGAGTTTTCACAAACATTCATGTGGGGAACAGGAAAAAAGCATTCACTTTGGACAAATCTCAGATGAGGCCTCAAAAGGAAAGCAATGAGGAGGACAGAAAGCAAAAGTTGGGGGACACACTGGGTATCATTGATGGGACCAATGGCATTCATGAGCTACATGACTTGTCATAACATCTCAAACCTTCAAGGAAATGTCCTGAAAGTGAAGATTACTTCTCTATCTCCCAGAAACAGGATAGTTGTATGGAGCTTTTAAACATGACTGTTTTTTTTTATTTAAGGCAAGTTCCATGTGAAGCACTGATCTCATGAAACATTAAAAGACCAAGAGTAGAAGAACCTCCAGAAGCTACCGTTCTGACTTCCTACATCATTCAGGATGCTATCCTGTAGCATCTCCAACAACCAGGCACCTGATAATGGGGCGCCCACTAGTGGCTCAGTGATAGAGAATCCACCTGCCAATGCAGGAAACAGAGGTTCGATCCCTGGGTTGGGAGGATCCCCTGGAGAAAGAAATGGCAGCTCATTCCAGTATTCTTGCCTGGGAAATCCCACGGACAGAAGAGGCTGGTGTGGCAAAGAGTCGGACATGACTTAGCAACTGAACAACAACTGTTTGAAAAGGTTCAGTTCAGTTCAGATCAGTTCAGTCACTCAGTCGTGTCCGACTCTTTGTGACCCCATGAATCGCAGCACGCCAGCCTCTCTGTCCATCACCAATTATTCAACCCGCCTCTGTTACCAAGCTCTCCTTGGTCACAGAGCACAAAGCCCTCTGTCTTCCATAGAAAAGCATCAGTTCTGCCTCAAAGTCATAAGGAACAATTCCCTTCCTTTACCCTGGCTGGATAACATGATAGTTAATCAACATAACTGTTACCCACAGTCTGCCTTGAGTTCAAGTTCCACCTCCACCACCTAACTAATTTGGGGTAAGTTATGCAAGTTCTCCAGCCTCAATTCATCTGAAATATGAGCATGGTAGCAGGTTCTATCCCAAAAAGTCAGGTTTGCCTATAGCAGTACAGCAGTAGTAGGGTCACATGAAAGAGAAGTACTGAGCCACGAATCAGAAGACTGACTCCGTGCTTTGTCCTGGCTTTGCCATGGTGAGTGCTAATCGTTCACAAAAGTAAACCTTCCTGCAACTCCTTCCTCCCTTCTGTACGTCATAGCACACGCTCTGCCTCTCAGCATCCACGTGCTGTCTTAGAGACCAAATGCCAACACATGACTTTCACATCTGTGCACCTATAGATCTAAGGTGCAGCCCCAGTGCAGGCCTAGGCAAACACTCAGTGCTCAATAAAAGCCTACGGACTAAGTTGCATCTGGGCTTTCTGAGAGGAAGAATAGGAATTGTAGGCTGAGAAGGAAAGAGGCTTATTAGATGGGGTTTACAATTTGGCAGACTGTCCAAGAGGATGAAGTCCACAGAAAGCAGAAGGTGTGTGTTTGGGCTGCCAGAGAAATAGCTGGGATCTAGGAAGAGATTTAGCTGTTACCTGCTGCAAAAGCACTGGAGGAACAGGAGTGATGAAAACAGCGGATCCCTGGGCTCCGGAAGGCGCTCAGTGCTTGTCTCTGGGTGCTAATGAATGGGAGTTTCAGGACAGATGAGAAAAGAAGCGCCAGATATGCCAAGGGGATTGTGGGTGGATACCAGCTGGCTAGGGGAGGGGCAGAGAGTGGGGGAGATGGGCATGGTCCCCACCCAGGAGGTTGTCAGTGGAAACTCAGAGCTGCAGCTTTTAGGAAAACAAGTCAGGGGAGGGGTTGCCCGAGGGTAGAGTGTGGCAGCCCGCTTCCTCTCTAATTCTCTGAGTCTCATTCCTCTTTCAAGACCAAGTTCAAACTTAACCTTTTCCTGAAAGCCTTCCCTCAACTCTGGAACCATGTGCCATGTACCGCCTTTCTGAAGTTTCTATGAGAATTCTGATCTGTGTAAATCACAGAGTAATTATGAGTACAAAAATACAAAATACAACTTCTGGTTGATTTATCTATTGCTGTCTTGAAATAAAGTTATTTAACATTTTGAAAGTAAAATATATGACGTCCTCTACTCAACCACCTAGTATCCCCCTGAAACATACCTCAAACATGACAGAAAAAGGATTTCAAGCTTATTTCATCCTGCCTTCTCACTCTGTCTGGAGCTCGTTGCCAGTTCCTCCTTTCTCGGTCTTGCTCACGTGTTTGAAATAGTGGTCAGCACTCTTTCTGGCCATAACGTTGCCTCTTCTCTGTGATCTTTCCCAGTGTCCTTCTCAGCAGTCCCTCTACTCTGCTCCACCTTACGGAACAATGTATTCCCACTAAGTTGGCTCAGAAAGGGCCCAGACACCGGCAGAGAGACCACAGGGTCTCGAAGACAAAGCTGAGGCCAGCTCTGAGTCTCCTCTTGCCCCCCAACCCTGCGGATAGCAGCGCTGGCCACATGCTGGACACACAGTAAAGGCAGGTAGACATTTAGCCTTTAAAGAAAGTGACAAGACAATGGAAGGAGCAGCTTGTATGAGAACTGGTGCCAGAAATGACCCATGAATGGATTTCCCTCACTTATAACCATGCATCTTGCACATAGAAGGTGCTCAGTGAATACATGTTGAATAAAATCTGGAGACCAAGATTTTCAAAAGGAATAAATATTGAACCCCCAAGTGGACAAGTGGGTAGGGCAGAACTGAGAGAAGAAGCAGCCCTTAGTGATAAGGGACAAGGTTGACATGAGTCAGAGCCCCTGCTCTTAAATATTGGTCTCAGCTCACAGGGCAATGCAGGGTGGATACTGCTGCTGTCCTCCCACCCCCTGGGTCTCGATGTTGCAACACAAAGGGGCTCCTGGCACTGTGCTGTCCTTGGCAGGTTAGGAACTTAGCTATCAAGAGGCAAAGAAAGGAGATCGTGGCTGCCCGTCATCCACACCAGCTTTCCAACTTTCCTTTCCTATGTCCAGATATTCCCAAGAGAATGCTTTTAAAGTAACTGACTCCAGCCCTGTTGAAAAGTTTTTTTGCTTGAAGTTAGGTAAGTGTTGGCTTTGGAAGACTCCTAGGGCATGAGGTGGGTGGTTCATCCATTTATCCCAGTGGACACTAGGCTGAAGGAACAGTCTTTAAGGACAAGAGGACCTAAAACAATCGTTAACCTGCACCCTCAAAAACTCCCTTCCAAAGCGCCAAGTGCCTTGTTTGCCTTCAGCCATCCTTGTGCCTACATTCCCAACCCTAACATGCCTCTTCAAATCCTTTTGTTTTACCATTTGTGGATACAGAGCACATATTACCTCATGTAAATGTTAAGTTCGTTTGTTCCTTCTTGTAACAATTATTTGTATATTAAGTGCCTTCTATGAATCCGCCTGCCAATGTACGAGACACAAGAGGTGTGGGTTCAATCCTTAGATTAGGAAGATCCCTAAGTTCAGAAGATCTCTGGGTTCAGAAGATCCATTTCCAGAGGAGGAAATGGCAACCCACTCCAGTATTCTTGCCTGGAAAATTCCATGGGCAGAGCAGCCTTGCAGGCTGCAGTCCATGGGGTTGCAAAGAGTTGGCTCGGACATGCCTGTGTGACTGAGCACACACATATGCACATATACCTGGCATAATGCTAAAAGCTTTCACGAACTTTTTTAAATCATTTAACCATTCTATCAATGGCTATCTGAAAATTATTGTTATCTGCATTTTAGTCTGAGGAAATGTAAACACAGAGAAGCTAAGTTATTTGAACAAGGTCCCACAGCAAATAATAAAGTTAGATTAGAATTCATGTTTTCTGAAGCTAAGACCAGTGTTCTTTTCACTGGACCATACTTACCTTTAACAAGTGTATAACAATGCTTATGAATTTAAAATTGTGAATACTACTTATGAACTATAAATCCCATGGTAAGGAAGACCTCTATGGTTTTATGAATTGCATTTAATTTATCAATATATTTGTAATGACTTTAGTGTTTAAAGTACATATTCAGTTCAGTCGCTCAGTCGTGTCTGACTGTTTGGGACACCATGGACTGCAGCATGCCAGGCCTTCCTATCCATCACCAGCTCCCAGAGTCCACCCAAACCCATGTCCATTGAGTCGGTGGTACCATCCAACCATTTCATCCTCTGTCCTCCCCTTCTCCTCCTGCCCTCAAATCTTTCCCAGCATCAGGGTCTTTTCAAATGAGTCAGCTCTTCGCATCAGATGGCCAAAGTATTGGAGTTTCCATGTCAACATCAGTCCTTCCAGTGAACACTCAGGACTGATCTCTATTAGGATGGACTGGTTGGAACTCCTTGCAGTCCAAGGGATTCGCAAGAGTCTTCTCCAACACCACAGTTCAAAAGCATCCATTCTTCAGTGCTCAGCTTTCTTTATAGTCCAATAGCAAATCCATACATGACCACTGGAAAAACCATAGCCTTGACTAGACGGACCTTTGTTGACAGAGACATGTCTCTGCTTTTTAATATGCTGTCTAGGTTGGTTATAACTTTCCTTCAAAGAGTAAGCGTCTTTTAATTTCATGGCTGCAGTCACCATCTGAGGTGATTTTGGAGCTCAGAAAAATAGTCAGCCACTGTTTCCCCATCTATTTGCCATGAAGTGATGGGACCGGATGCCATGATCTTTGTTTTCTGAATGTTGAGCTTTAAGCCAATGTTTTCACTCTCCTCTTTCACTTTCATCAAGAGGCTCTTTGAAAGTTCTTTTTCACTTTCTGCCATAAGGGTGTGGATATGCATAGCTGCATATCCACCACTCACCTCTCCAGGCCTCACAGCTCAAAGGGTGGTACTTTGCTATTGTTTCCATTTTGATCAGTTACTCATTTGTCCTAGCTGCATTCCTGATGTTGTCTCTTCTTAGGTATCTAGAGTCAGGTGCTCTTCATGCTTTCCCTCTGTGTTGTGATTCCTACTCTCATGGCAGGTATGAACCCTGTCCTACCATATAGCTCAGTTGGTAAAGAATCTGCTTGCAATGCAGGAGACCCTGGTTTGATTCCTGGGTCAAGAAGATCCTCTTTAGAAGGAATAGGCTACCTAATCCAGTATTCTTTGGCTTCCCTGTTGGCTGAGCTGGTAAAGAATCTACCTGCAAAGTGGGAGACCTGGGTTCGATCCCTGAGTTGGGAAGATCCCCTGGAGGAGGGAACAGCTACCCATTTCAGTATTCTAGCCTGGAGAATTCCATATAGTCCTTGAGGTCACAAAGAGTCAGACAGAGCTGAGAAACTTCCTTTTTTTTTTTTTTTCACTAGCATTTCCTCCCCCCAGCTGAAGCCCATAGGACAGGGTCCCAGTCAGTGGTGATATCTGCAGATACTCGAGATTCAGTGGGATATCATGTTTAAGTTCTAAATGACACAAATCTGTGATGTAATCAAAATGAAGCCTTGAATCATGAGCCACTGACAATATCTTGGGAAAGAGCAGAGTTTCCGGGGAGTTAAGACTGGCGATGATGCAGGTGGAATGTCTGGATCGCCAATCCCATCAGTTTTAACATAAATCTGGGAAGAAGTGGGTAGGCCAGTCATCTGCCTACAATCTAGCGGGTTTGGGATATGTGCAGTTGGGGCTGAAAAATCCAACGTGTCCAATAAAAACAAAAGCTTAAAATGGGAGACATTGACATAAAGTAGTGTGAAAACATGCTCCGTTCCAATAAAGACAGCTGAAAGAATTCCCCCTTTTGTAACACTGAGGAAAAGTGATGACATATTTGGTCTCACGCTGAATTCATGAAAACAGACTTTTTTTTTCTTCTGCAGAGGGTGGGAAACATATTATTATTTGGTGTCCCTTTCCTACAGTACATGCTAGCGTGGCACAACAGGTGAACTTTGAAAATCCGAGAGAGGCAGAAAGGGCAGCTTTTCTAAGAACAGGTCTTTGGGTTCCTTCTCCATGTTCACACCAGAAATTTCTGGAGGCCAGTTTATCTTCTACATTGTTTCTGCCTGTTGTGAATTAAGTTTGAAATACCTTCTCCTGACATGTGGCATTTCACCTTGGTGCTCTTTCTCCATGGAAAAGTCTTGCCCATCTGTTTTGAGGCAACTTGGCATCAGAATCTGATTCCTCTTGGAAACTTTAGGATAAGACTGGTCATCAAAGCACATTAATTTCAACGAAAACTGCAGCTAGACGCACACACATCAGAAGCCCTTGTGCTTGGTGTACAAGCGTTCTCGCCCTGTGTACCGCAGTCTTGCTACTTACTCTGCTCCAAGGGGCTCCCCCTTTCCTGCACACCCTAAACTCCCATCCTGCTGCCAGGATAAGATCCCTAGACTTGTTTGCATATTTCAGCCTGCTCAGGCTTCTGTTTAGCTTCTGTTTTTCTTGGCATTTCAAAGCATCATGTCCGTTTTTATTACACCCTTGACAGACCAAATCCTAGTGCCAGCAGACCACAATGAAACAAACACTTAGAATTTATAGGAAAAAAAAAAAAAGTAGAGTGTATTTTCTATGGAGCCTAGAAGTTTTGTCACTGGTAAAATACTGTAAGCAGGACAGCGGACTTCTACTGCACTTATGTGACTTTCAGAACAGTTTCTGATATTGCAGTCCCATGGACAGAGGAGCCTGGTGGGCTGTCCATTTGTTTCTCTCTCCATACATATGCGCACACACATATACACACAACTTATTAAACTAAATTCTAATATAGCTGCCTATTAACTTTCATAATGAAGCTTCCAACCTAGCTGAACTCTTTAGCCTGGAAAAACAGCTGTTATTTTTAAACAGTTACAAAAGACTCAGGATCCCAGTTGTTTCAACTCTATCTATATAAGATAGAGCTTAAGCTGGCTACTCTCAGCCCTTTCTTTACTGATAGACAATTTTTCCCTAAAGGCTATGAGGAATGTTCCAGCCAACTAGTCATGTACTTTCTCATCCAAACATCTTACCTCATGACAAGTTACATCTAAGCTTTGAGACAGCACCCATTGCCCACTTGTCAAGTAGCCAGAAGTGGGTACCCTTATGGCAACTATGAGGTGATCATTCCTGGGCTTAAAGCTATGAGTCCCCAAGCATAAGACAAGACCCTTGCTCTTAAGAGAATTATCTAGTTGAAAAGCAAAATCTTAATATGCTTTGAACACTCAGTACATATTCTGTGTCCCACTGATATTCACAATTATAAGTTCAGTTAACATTTTGCAAATTTGTTTGATTATGGAATATATTATAAAAACTATGGAAGATAGAGGTCTTCTCAGGTTTCTCAGTGGTAAAGAACCCACCTGCAGTGCAGGAGACACAATTTTGATCTCTGGGTAGGGAATAGAAGCCCCTGAAGAAGGAAATGGCTACCCATCCCAGTATACTGGCCTGGGAAATCCTATGGACAGAGCAGCCTGGTGGGCTTATAGTCCATAAGGTCACAAAGAGTTAGATATGACTGAGCAATGAAACAACAATGACACATAGAAGGCAGAGAGTTATGGTCCTTTGGGGACACACAGAGATAGTACTGTGCTCTTTCATAATCTAGATGGGCACAGCATGGATATTTGTTCTCTAACAATTGGCTACAATATACATGTAATTAACTGTTCCCAAATGCTCAAAATTACCTACATGGCCTGGGAACTGAGATCTAACTAAATTTATAACTGAGAGGAGAACTGAGTAACACAAGTCTTTTCATTCCTCGGAATATCTGAGAGGCCTGGGGAGACTCTTCTTCGAGTAGCCATAGAACCAGAGCTCCTCTGATGCTGGGGTCAGAAGCTTCACCCAACTACATCAGACTTTCCCAAAATACTACTTCTTTTATATTACTTTGTGATGAAGAGCTGAAATGTGCTCTCTTGCTTAGGATATTTAATTCTGACTTTTCTTATAGATTCAATTCTGTGATGGTTTATTTTATGTGTCACCTTGAAGTGTTTGACGATGAGATTATCATTTAAATCCGTGAACTTTGAATTAGCAGACTGCCCTTCATTATGTGGGTGGGCTTCACCCAAGCAGTTGAAGATCCTGAATAGAGAAACTAGACTATTCTCCCCACAAGAGGAAATTCTTTGGCAGAGATCCTTCAGACCTCATCTGCACCATTAGATCTCTTGGGTCTCTATCTGCCAGTCTTCAGACTATAACTGAATCGTGGATTTGCCTAAATCTCCAACCTACTGGCCCTCTGAAGAGTTTGGGCTTAGCAGCCTCTATAATCATGTGAATACTCAGATAGTTGGTAGTGAAGTCGCTCAGTCGTGTCCGACTCTTTGCGACCCCATGGACTGTAGCCTACTAGGCTCCTCCCTCCATGGGAGTCTCCAGGCAAGAGTACTGGAGAGGCTTGCCATTTCCTTCTCCAGGGGATCTTCCCGACTCAGGGATCGAACCTGGGTCTCCCACGTTCCAGGCAGATGCTTTAGCCTCTGAGCCAAGATAGATAGAAATAGATTATGTTTCCCTGAAGAACTCCAATACAATATCCATTGCTACATAATAGGTTATACCAAAATTCAGAGATTTAACAAATAACACACATTTAATTTCTCACAGTCTCTAAGAGTCAGAAATCTGGGCACAGTGTATTTAGATCTTCTGCTTCAGAGTCTCTCATAGGTTTAAACAAAGGTGTCAGCTGAGGCTGTATTCTCCTCTGAAGACCTACATGGGGAAGGATCTGCTTCCACGCTTATTTGCATGTTTGCCTGTAGAATTCATGTGGTGAGGTGGGGACGACTCATGACCTACTACAATGAGAGACAAATTATTCACTGACTACTGGTTAGAGAAAACCTTCATTTCCTAGCCACATATTCCTTTCCATAGGACAGGTCATGAAATGGCAGCTTGCTTCATCAGAGCAAAAAGAGCCAGAGAAAGAAAGCTATTAATAACAAAAAGGAAGTTATAGTCCTTTACAACTTAATCATGACCATTACACTCCATTGCTTTTGCCATATTCCATCAGCTAAAAGCAAGTCACCAGGTCCAGGATACCCTCAAGGGGAGGAGGTTACACAAAGGCACTAATATCAGAAGCTGGGGACCACTGGGAGCCACACTAGGGGCTGCCTGCTCCACCCATCCTATTTTCCGCATGAACACTCACCTCAGACTTGAGATCCTTTAAGAAGCACCTGACATAACTAGTGCCTTTGCCAGACTGCTGTCCTGCCTGCAGGAGTATCCCTTGTTTCTGCTTCCCATTCAGTTCCACCTGCAACTCTGGACGCAGATTTCAAAAGCAGCCAATTATCTCATATATGTGAACACTTCGACTTGGGAATAAAAAAAAAAAAAAAGTATATATCTAGAGTTGTGCTGTTTAACCCCAGGAGATATGTATGTTCAATCTGAAAAAGCCACCATTGTGTCACTAGAAGAAATGAACCTTATTAAAGGATTGCTACTCAGAACATGGGCAGTTTGCTTGGGAAACACCCAGTTCTTCTGGACCATCTGGGAACAGAGAAATGGCCATCCTTATCAAGTTTCCATTGCTAAAACCATAGTGGTAGAAACACAAGTTAATTTACTTTGAAGGGAAACATTTTCAACCCTCAAGAGAATGACTGGTTTTAGATTCTGGGTTCTGTTTCAGGGAGGCATTTTTGTTTTCTTTGCGTTTCTTCTACTCCACGGAGGTCAGTTCCACTTCAAAAAGAATAGTATTTAAAGCTGGTTTTCTGTATGGTAAAAGATTTGCATGCCACCTCATCACAAAGGTATTTATCTTTCTGAGTACAGTAAAAAATAAAACGATACCTATGTATGCTTGCCAAACAAAGCTTAAAAATCCAAATGAAGGGTCAGATACATGATTGCCATAATCAACAAGCTTCTCCAACTCCTATAGAGAGAGAAAAAGAGAGGAAGATACATAGAGGTAAATTTTTACACTCTCAATCATAGGGCTTTTAAAATTAGTCCAGGGATTTAACAATTTAACATGGGAGGGTTAATTGTATTACTATTATTCATAGCATCCTCTTTCCCTTTGTTTTTCTCAGATGTATCTATTTGTTTATTCAGACTTCATTTTTCCAAAGAGTGGTTACCAAAAATAGCATTAGCAATCATTGTGAATAAAAAATTTGAACACCAGATTCCAGATGAAAATGCGAATGAAATGGCACATGTGTGGGTATAAAGCTCACACAATTTTTCAACATGAAGGTATAAAGGTATATATGGAAGAGTGAGAAGGAGTCATGAATGCTGACAGAATTAAGAAAGCTGTTGAGGTGGTTTCGTTGGCTTCAGCAAAATCTGAGCTTAATTTTCTTTGGCAAGAATTATGTCTTTAGGGATGCAAAGAAAACAATAAGATAGCTGCAGAATGAGTTAACTCTTCCAGTGCTTTGGAAGCCTCTTCTGAGTGGTGGGCTGAGAGGGCACATCACAGGATCAGGAGTGGAGGGAGACCGCAGAGGTGAGGAGCCCAGCCCCCCCAGTCAGCGCGGAGAAAGGCTCTGTGTTAAGTCGCCAGGGTGAATGAGGCCCCACGAGGACCATTTGCAGCAACGACAATAGTGACATTTGCTGTTTATTCTCTCTCTCAAACGGAGACCACTCAGATTTAGACGAGGGAAGCCAACTGAATACAAAGAGCAGTGGGGAAAAGTCAGTGGTGACAAGTTACAATGTAAACAGATGTTGAGAAATCATTTTATCTTATTTTTAAACTTTTATTAAAGTATAGTGAAATTTTCATAACCCCATGTACAACCAAGAAGGACTTCTGCATGTAATCTTGTCTAATGCTACGAAGGGACTAGTTAATGAAAATTATGAATTAAAGAGGTATAGCTTCACAAACAGTTGGTAGACGGGGTTGAACAAAGCTACTTCCTACCAGCCCCTCAGTAGCTGGCTGCTTCACACACATCAAGTCATCACATTATTCTATTTCTTTCTCTCTTTTTCCTGAGAAATTTAAGAATAAGGTCTTTTTTTCCCAGGGAGAAATGGAGTCCACCTTTTTTTTTTTTTTTTTTTTTGGTGAAGTTCTTTATAGGAGCAAGAAGGAGTAGAGGGTACTGGTCACAAAAACCTGTAGCAAAAGAAAGACTAGTACATTAATTCCTGCCAAAGTCCCTAGGGTATCAGACAACCTTAGGAAGCTACTTATCCCCAGCCAGAACATCTGTGAGAGGTAAACGCTACCAAAAAAACAAGAATAAGTTATGGAAACACTGATATAGATGAATAACAGTGAGAAAAGTGCTATGGTTCTGTGAGAATTTCTGTGAGAAAGCTCTACATTTATAACTACATGTTCTCATTTTCATGAAAAGTGGCTGTGATTTCCAACTGATTTTATTGCTATGTTTTTCCTAATAAAATTCAGAGTTAAAACAAAAGAGGTCTGTGATGTTTCCTACTCAGCCCAGTGGTGGGAAGTGGTCTGTGCAAAAATAAACATTAAAAAAAAAAAGCACTAAACCAACTGTCCAGTAATCAGCTGTCTTATAGATAGCATCACCAGCATCACCAACTCAATGGACATGGATTTGAGCAAGCTCTGGGAGATAGTGAAGGACAAGGAAGCTTGGTGTGCTGCAGTTCAGGGGTCACAAAGTGTCAGACACAACTGAGCAACTGAACAACAAAAACAATAATTGCTGCTGTTGTTATTGTGGTGCTCAGCAGTGTCCAACTCCTCATGACTCCATGAACTACCGCCTTCCAGGTTCCTCTGTCCATGGAATTTTCCAGGCAATAATATTGAGTACTTACTATGAGCCTGGTGTTGCATCAAGCACTTTACATAAAGTTAGTTCATTTCATACACACAAAAATACAGTGAAAAGTGTCCCTACCATGTCATTTTACAGATGGGAAACTCTGGTTTTGGCCAAGGAAGCAGTTTAGTGGAGTATTCCCAGCTGGTGACTTCATTACCAAGGGAAGAACCAGGTTCTCTGAGGACCAGTTCCTCTTGCCTGCAGGCCAGGCAAGACCAGAGCCAGGCTTCTGAGCCTCCACGTTATTAAGTCGCTAAACTAGAGATTCATGCAGTCTTTGATATTTTAACAAATTAAATAGGGGGCCCAGTGGGGCCAGATCTTTCAGGTAATATTTCACTGTTTCACTTCAACTTACGTGCAGGTGAGATGTGTCTGGCAAGCAGATTCACACCGAAGGCCGTGTAAAGCCATAGATGAAATGTTTTTCTCAAACTGCCACAAGCATAAATCCTCTCCAGGGCAGTGATTCCTGAATCCCACCACAGGGAGCGTCGCTCCTCTTGATGAAGTTTTCATCAGTCAGCAGCAATGTAAGAAGAACCGGGACAGTAAATTAGGCATGCAGAATATCAACATAGGACGGCCATTCCTTTAATCTGAGGCTTTTATTCTTCCTACTCGTTTGGGTGGTAAACCATGCTGTTTTATATACATATACATATATACATACATATATATGGAATAACAAGGATGGAAAATTATTGGTATTTGGGGAGTTTTTTAAGTTTTTTTTTTTTTTTTTTTTTTTGATGTGGACCATTTTTTAAGGTCTTTCTCTATTGGCTCAGACAGTAAAGAATCTGCCTGCAATGCAGGGGACCAGGGTTCCAACTCTGGGTTGGGAAGACGCCCTGGAGGAGGAAATGGCAACCCACTCCAGTATTCTTGTCTGGAGAATTCCTTGGACACGAGCCTGCCGGGTCACAGTCCACAGAATCAGAGTCAGACACAACTGAGTAACTAACATATTTTTTAAGGTCTTTATTGATTGTGTTACAATATTGCTTTTGTTTTATGTTTTGGTTTTAGCCACAAGTCATGTGGAATCTTAGCTTCCTGAGCAGGGATCACACCTGCACCCCCTGCATTGGAAGGTGAAATATTCATCACTGGACTGCTAAGGAAGTCCCAGCATTTGGTTTTAAATGTTCTTATTATAACAACAACAAAAATGTGTCAATTTTTGAGCATTTATGTATACTTCTCAAATTATTTAATATGTTTTAACTGGTTCTGTTTGTGTGATTAAACTTAATGTTATTTTTTAACTGGTTCAGGAAATCTCAAAGTCTTAGCATCAGTGATTCATGGAACACATAGTGTTCTAAGTAACAAGAGCTAAGCACTGTAAAAAGCATTGCAAAAGTGGTTACAGTTCTCCATTCTTGTCTGTATCCATGTCACTTTGACTTTGCATAGTAATTTTTGCAACTCCTCCCACAGAAGGACAGAGATTATTGCCGCTCCCCCATGAATCTGCTTGGTTTTATGACTTGGCAACACAATGCCATGGAAATAACAGTGTGCCAGTTCCAAACTTAAGCCTCAAGGGATTTGGTCACTTCTACTCTGTATCTTGGAACAATCCCAGGCTAGTCTGCAGGAAAAGAGAAACCATGTGCCCAGATGCCCCAGCATCCCAACAACCGACAGTCAGTTAACCCCTCAAAAGCAGTCATCCAGCATACTTAATGACTGCACCCAGCCCAAATTGCCAACCCACAGAGTCTCTGGTTAGATCAATGGATGTTGTCTTAATCCTCTACGTTTTGGGGTGGTTTGTTACACAGCAAGGCCTAACTAACACAGTCACATCAATAGACATTGGATAGAACTTGCAACAGATATTGGCAAATGTTGTCACTTAATGTTCTGAAACTGATCTTGGAATCTTGGAATAATTCCTTAACATATTCTCTTAAAGAAAGTTTTGATACTATATTTTCTGATTTTATTTTAAAGTTGAAGAGAGTAAGTGCATAGCTATTGTAAGAATACACAAGCTTACACATCTAATTATTAGAAAAAAATAAGTCTGGTAACATAAGATGGTGGGATTATTTCTCAGTGTGTCCTGACTGCACCAAAATCATCTTTGTTTACCTATTTCACAGTGATAAACAATGTTTTGTGGCACTATCCATTATCACTATGGAATAACTAAGATCTAGAAGATGTGTTTCTCACATGCCAAGCTGCCACCATTTTAAGTTTTTAAGCTCAGTCATGTCTGACTCTTTGTGACCCCATGGACTGTAGCCCACCAGGCTGCTCTGTCCACGGAATTCTCCAGGCAAGAATACTGGAGTGGGTAGTCATTCCTTCTCCGGGGGATCTTCCCAACCCAGGAATCAAACCTAGATCTCCTGCACTACAGACAGATTCTTGGCTATCTGAGCCACCGGGGGTTTCTCATTTTAAAAATTTATCATTTTAAGTGAAAAATCTTTTTAACGCTCATCAGTCTACTGGAATAGGTAGGACTCAGGATACCAGATCCAGTAGGTATGGATCCTAGTCCTGTCCGTGCTGGTTATGGGCCTTGAACAAGCCCCTTTCCCATTCTTTTCTTCAGATTCCTCATCTGTGAGGTAAGGGGACTAGATTCAGTGAATTTTACGTTCCTCACCATTCCAACAGCATCTTAAGTCCTTAATGTGGTCACTCATATGCTTAGAAACAAGGCCTCAAAAATAAATGCGTTAAAACTCTCTGGGGACTGAAAACCTGGTATCTCCTGGAGTTGAGTCTAGGCTGCTGCTTTTCCAAAATCCAAACAAAATAAAATTTGGTTTACAGGTGTTATTGTTATGGGTGATGTTTGGTGATACTTTGAGAAATAAGACTTTTCTGTCTTTTCTTTCCCTACAGTTGCTTTTGTGCACATTAAAATTGTGTTTTTCCATGGTCATTAAACGTATTCTGTGACTTGAGTTAAAGTGTATTCAAGGATCTACATGAAAATAAAACCAGGCACGTTGCAGTCTCTCTTGTGATATTTATCACTGATGGCGCTCACGTGACTGCAGAGCTCCATAAAACTCTGGAGGGGTTACCTTCGCTTAATGGCGTCCTTCCCTTTCACTCACCAGCCACTTCTTATTGCAAACAGCTGCTTGGAAACGAAAAAACATTTTCTATTTCCAAGGGACCTTGTTGGCTCTCAGAGTACTTTGCTCATTTTATTTAACAAATGTTTAAGTTTAATCAAATTTCTAATTCCAGAAATGAGCCAATCTTGCATTTTGAATCACTAGCTTGTGAGACTTATACATTTAAAAGAGTATAAAAGGAATCAAATTCAAGAGCAAAAAAAGTGAAGTGTGTGGCTCCCATGGTTTCAGCTTACTCTTATGTTTCTGCCACCCCTTGGACCAGCTGACTTCTGCCCATTCCTTGATTCTAAGGGGACCGAGCATCTCAGCTTATAAGGAAGGCTTCCTTGAATTCTGATAGAAGGCTTATACCCAATAACCCAATGAAACTGCATCAGCACCAAAGTAAGGGGGGAAAACAAGCGTCATATAAAGTTTATTAGCACTCTTTATTATGAAATAAACTCGGCTTACACTTCTTTTGGAGGGGAAAATGATGAACACAAAAAACATACCGTATTTTTACTTACTAACGTGCACTTGTAAAATGCGTGGCATGCTGTTTTACAGGCAGTAGCATATAAAATACTTTTTCCAGATGTGGGTTCATAATTCTCGAAAGACTATAATAGTTATCATAAGATTTATGGAGATAATTTATTAATCACATTTTTTTCTTTTAGAGATCTGTTTGGTAAGATGAAAGAGAACTTTAAAATGTCATTTTAACCAAATGTAGATGGCATAATATCAAGTTACTCCTTTTGTTCAAATTATTTTTAATGACTTTATTTGTTTTATTGCCTCCACAAGTCAGTACCAACTTGGTGGTAATGATCTATTTAGGAAATCTCTTAAGATTTTTAAAGTAAAATAGTGTGGAGCTCTTTTAAGAACTAAATGAACTAAACTATGTGAGTTGATTAGCGTTCATTTATTTGAGAGACACAGAAGTGACTAAAGCTTATTTTTGCAAGATTTGAAGGAGACAAATCCTGTGAAAACTATAGCTCCCTGAACATTCATGTGGCTTCCCCAGTAGAAAATTAGAAGCCCACGTGTACTGAGTGCTACAAGTAACACGCTGTTAAATAAAATACATATTTCAAACATGGATCCCTTTAATCTGGCTTAGATTATTAAAAACACAGCTGTACTAAATCCATAGTGTGGAACCAAGTCACATGATGAGTCAAAACCCCCAAATGATCCTCTTTTTGTCATCACTTGATTTGAAGTAAGTTTTGTCTAAAGCATCACACTGACGAAGTACAAAAAAGACAACTCTGCAATTCAGGAGGATGTTACTGTCCTGAGGTTACTGTCTTCTTACCTACCCTCTCCTCTTCTCCAGTCCACAGCTTCCCTGGCAGAGAAGCTAACAGTGGACAGTGGGTCTAGATTGCTATTGAATTAAAGGTCAGCATAGAGGCTCCACCAGCCTTCTCCCCCTAGACTCTTACAACAGCCATCAGAGTGCCTTCATCTCTAAAACAAATATCATAACACTTATTTTGCAAAGTTATCCAAGGGTTAAAATAAAACGATGCATGAAAATCATCTACAGCCTGGCACATAGCCCATTTTCAATCAATAGATGCTATTATACTTACCATGCACACAACTGCATGAGACATTATTTTTAATTTTGAAAGAGCAATACCATCAAGTAGTATTTATTGACAGATTTGAAAATGAAAGTAGGAAAAATAGAAACATACAGAATAACAACCATGTGTAATCCACTATTATAGGTTTCATAAGGAACAACAGAATGTACGAGAGGGAATCTATGATTCAAAGCATTTATAATCCACGAGAGAGCTCTGAAGCACGCGTTGACGATTCCAGCAGTGTTTTAAATCACTGGCCATATGAAAGCACAGTCCCAGGGCTAGACTTGGAGAGCAAGTGACAGTTGCCACAGGAAAGGTAGGGGCTGTGACTCCTGAAAGTCTAGAAAAGGTTGAGACTGGTTGGGTAGGTTATGAAGAGTTCATGCCAGTTCGGCTTGAGCAACTATAAGAAAGTGGGGTGGGGGGATACTCAGAAGGGAACTCGGGAGCATTTGATATTTAAGCTAACCAGGTAATTGACATTGCTGAACAGCTTGAGGAATGAGGCCATGAGGCCAGAAGGAAAGACTTGAGAAGCTGAGAACCAGGCTCGGTTTCTGTGTGGAGACACAAGGCCTCTCCTGAGCACTCTGAAAGTCTGAGAGAGTGCCATGATTAATACCAGAATTAGTCCCTGGAGGAGAAAATGTTCTACCTGTGATGAAGATTAGTGTCCAATGCGGCCCTGACCACGGCTGTTTTCCATGAGAAAGGAAGACTGCGCAAAGAAGCTATCAAGAACACAGTGCCCCAGCCCCACACCTCACACAGCCCTTCACGGCCACAGTCTTTGCACCCCTGGAAACGCTCTCCTCAGCCACAGCCCCACTGCCCCAAGGCTACGAGCTCCTCGAGGACAAGAATTACTTTCTCTGTGCTTCCCTGCGGCCATGAACAGAGTCAGCAGTCCGGCAGTGTCTGTTGAATGGTCTCTTCTTGGCTGAAAGGCCAGGGGTAATGACAAGTGTCCAAATGAGGTATTTACAAGAATCTCACGGGTTGAAAGTATAACATGAAAAGAGAGAAAGAAGGAAAGAAAACAGAAGGGGAGGTCCTACAAGTCCACTTGGAATGATGAATTAAAACTCCTCTCATACCTCCTTCGTTAATCTGAGAATGCAACCTCGGACTTCCCTGGCGATCCAGTAGCTAAGACTCTGTGCTTCTACCGCTGGGGGCATAGTTTCAATTCTTGGTCAGAGAATTTAGATCCCATATTCCAAGCAGCCAAAAACAAAACAAAACAAAAAACTGTATTGGCCTTTTAGAGTGGCCCAGTGGTTAAAAGTCCACACTTCCACTGCAGGAAGCACAGGTTCGATATCTGTTGGGGAAAGTCACATGCTGGGGCGTGCAGCCAAAAGGCAAAAAACTAAGAGCACAATCTAGTTTCCCCCACCCAGAATATTTTAATATCATAAAATATTTTCATGGACAAATGAGTTAACAAACACACAGGCATCAGTGTGCCTTTTGACAAAGCTATCCCCTGCCCCTACCCTCAACTCCCACACCAACGTGGGCACGAGACTGGAGAAATGAATATAGAAGCTGGAACAGATAGAAAAAAAATGATTAAAAAGATAGACTATAGGATTGTGCTTGGTTATTTTCCTATATCACAAAACAAAACAAAATTTTTGGTGTAGAGTTGATTTTTCATTTTTTCCATTTAAGTCTGGTGGAGAAAAAAAAATTCTTTTTATACAATAAAATATGTGGGGTTTTGTTCTCTCTGTTCTTTTTAATTGCTCAGTCATGTCCAACTCTTTTGCGATCTCAAGGACGATAGCCTGCCAGGTTCATCTGGTTATGGGATTTCTCAGGCAAAAATACTGGAGGTGGGTTGCCATTTCCTTCTCCAGGGAATTGCCCCAATCCAGGGATCAAGCCTCAGTCTCCTTCATTGGTATGTGGATTCTTTATCACTGGCGCCACTTGGGAAGTATACCTTTAGTAATACAGTAAGAAACCTTTTTCCCCATCAGTGTAAGTTCTTCCACCACATAGATTTAGTGGCCAAGGTCTTTTAATCTACTCAGACTTCTTGTTGATCATTTGTTCTGTCTTAGGGATACTTTTAACCAGTAGCCAACTAGCAACATGCTCAATATCATACCAGCATCCATCTGGATCTTTTCTCCTCTGGAGGAGGGACCAGACAGGACCAGATGATGATCAAGAGGCAAAGGTCTTGGACACCCCATCCTGGAGTCCCATGCCCTGAGAGTGAGTGGAGGATCTCTGCCTGAACCTCACAGTCCCAAAGCAGGAGACAAAGCAGCATCCTTGGACCACAGGGAAATACGCTACCTACCAGCTCTGTTCTCGTGGATGTGGAAAGCAAATGAGAGCTCTGTCCACATGAGATAACACAGCCTTCTTTGCCTGTTTGGGGAATATTTCCCAAACAGTGAATAGAACAGGTCCTCTGTTCTACTCACCTGGCCAGTGTTCTGTTCACCTGGAAGGCGCTCTGAAAAGTCTGGGGAACATGCCCTGGAATGAATTCCACATCTCTTCCAAGTCATGGCAACTTATACCTTTATAAATGTTTCTTGGTTGAGACCGTGAATACAAACCAGAGGCTGACAGATGTGCCCAACAGAGAAGCCTTGTGGGAGCAGTAAAGAGAGCCTCAGAGAATGAGTCAGAAACACATCCTCTACCATCACTGAAGACTGATTTCCACAGCGCAGAATACGTGCTTTGGAGCATTGTAGAGAAAGCAACAACTGGATATATCTTCTATAGAAAGTAATGTACCAGTCTTTTCTGGAGTAAAGTGGCCAAGAATGAGAACCCCTGAATATTTCTCCTTTGGCTAAGCTGAGGCCAGAGCAGGGTGGGCCTCAAATGGCTGCCAGAGGAGTTTCTACCAGACAATGGGTATAGATGGTTATCAAATGAATAATCAGCGTGTAGACTCACTCTCCCTTTCCCAGACTCCTAAATATCAGTTGCTTTAGGGAAACATAGCCCATACATACGTAATAATTTGTCTCAGGAAATATTCTTAGTGCTTTGCATATAGCAATTCAGTAATTGCTCACAATCACCCTATGAGTTATATATTTTCTTAATCTTCATTGTTACAAGAAGTGCAAGGTTGACAGGAAGTTGCAGTCTCAATTGGCATTTAATCTTCTAATGGGCAAATATTTTTCAGCATGTCAGGTTTGTGGAAAAGCAAAGTCTTCGCTCATCTCTGTTGAAATCCCGCTAGTGGGTAAAGTTTGAGAGAATAAGTGGCATTTAACTCATTAGTCTGCAAACGATACCACTGTATATTCTCTTCACCAGCTTAGAGAACAGAAGTCAGAGCAAAGGTGGGAGATCAGGGCATAAATTCACCATCTGCGACGAAATGTAATCAGATCCGAGGAGTTTCCACTTTGAAGTCTTCCTGAATCTGTGTGGGTTACAGGTCTGAACATATCACCAGCTTTGACAAGTGGCTTTATTTTTCATTTCAAAGAAGGAGAAAGAAAGCCAGGAAACCAAGTGAACACATGCATGGGGAAGCTTTGAATGCTGCCCCCTGAATGCCCACAGAGGTGCTTTTCTAAGTTTGAGGTCACTCGTTCAGAGGAGCAAAAGCGGTTGGGCTCTGGTCCACCCCAGACTCCATCCTCCCCAGTCACGGCTCTGTGAAAGCTGCCTTTCTGTGGCTCCAGTGCCCACTGTCTCCTCTGCTCCCACACCGGCCTCAAACCGGGGCCGAGGTTCAGCCATTGCTGCTGGGGCCAGGCATCCGCCTGGTGGTGATTGCAGACGAAAAAGCGCTCAGCTCAGAGAGCAGCACTTGCTTTGTCACCATGGAATGACAGCACTTCCAGAGGCTGAAACCCAGCTGCCCTCCAAAATCAGTTAGCCCTCACCTTCTTGGAGGGCTTCCCAGAGGGCGTTAGTGGTAAAGAACCCACCTGCCAATGCAGGAGACCTAAGACACTTGGGTGTGATCCCTGGGTTGGGAAGATTCCCTGAAAGAGGGCATGGCAACCCACTCCAGTATTCTTGCCTGGAACATCCCACAGAGGAGCCTGACGGGCTTTCGTCCATAAGGTGGCAAAGAGTCGGACACAACTGAAGTGCCTTAGCAGGCATGCAGCCTTCTTGGCAACACTCAGCCCCTCTAAAGGATGCACTTAACAGCCTGAGCAAGGGAGGACAGGAAGGCGTGAGGTGACCCACAGCTCAGTCTTGGTATACAGTCATTAACGTGTGATTTATTTTTTCTTTAAAAATTTTTTTTTGATGTGGACCATTTTAAAAATATTTATTGAATTTGTTACAGTATTGTTTCTGTTTTCCTTTTGGTTTTTTGGCCACAAGGTATGTGGGATCTTAGCTCCCTGACCAGGCATCGAACCCATGGCCCCAGCATTGGAAAGTGAAGTCTTAACCACCAGACTTCCGGGAAAGTCCCTTTAATATGTGACTTGAATACAGAAGGATCACCTACTATCTCTTCATGAAAATGGCACAGAGCAGAGTCAGTGTTACCCAGTGCCAACCCAGGCATGTCACAGCCTGCCAGAAGCTTCTTGCATTCAGTCCCCAAGGATAAGGAAGCCCCCAGAAAGTCCAGGGCTGACATTCTCCACACTGCAGTCTGCAAGCCCTCCAGCCTGTGGAGACAGGATACTTTGCCAGGAGACAATACACTGAGTGGGCGGAGAATATTCTGCAGGACAAGGGAAGGGGTCTGGTGTGTGAGACCAAGTCAGGCTCTTGGCCTTGCAGGGAAGAGGAACTACTCAGATCCTGATGAGTGATGCTGTGTTCCAGCCCAGCTCCTTCTGGCCATACTAGTATTCTCAAGACCGGGCTGAGAGTTAGTCCCTTAAACAGGTATATGCCTAGACTTTCTGGATGAAACTGAGGGCATGAAAGCAGCATAATTCATGGGTGTCCTCTGCTGAGTACTGGACACCAAGATTGGTCTTTTTATTTTTAATAAATAACATTTATTAGACTTTTTGATTATAAAAGCAATACAGGCTCATTATAGAATGACTGGAAAAAAATGGAGACACATGAAGAAGAAAATGAATGTCACCTGTAATTCCCCCACTCTGGTCATTGTGAACATTTTCTTTACTCAAGTCTCTTATACAGTGAAGGTACTTTTTAAAAATAAAAATAAATACAGCAAAATAAAAATAAAGGCAGCTTTGTAAGCTGCCTTTTCCCTTAGTAATACCGCAAGAAACTTGCCCCCTCAGTATATTTTCTTCCACCACACAGATTTAGTGGCTAAGGTCCCATAATCTACTCAAACTTTTTGTTGACCATTGCTTTAATTCCATCATTTTGATATTATTTGTTGTTCAGTCACTAAGTTGTGTCCAACTCTTGGCGACCTGAAGAACTGCCACACACCAGGCTTCCTTGTCCTTCACTACCTCTTGGAATTCCCTCAGACTCCTGTCCATGGAGTTGTTGATGCTATCTAACCAACTCATCTTCTGCTTTCCCCTTCTCCTTTTGCCTTTAATCTTTCCCAGCATCAGGGTCTTGTCCAATGAGTGGGCTCTTCCCATCAGGTGGCCAAAGTATTGGAGCTTCAACTTCAGCATCAGTCCTTCCGATGAATATTCAGGACTGGTTTCCTTTAGGATGGACTGGTTGGATCTCCTTGCAGTCCAAGGAACTCTCAAGAGTCTTCTCCAGCACCACAGTTTGAAAGTATCAATGCTTCAGTATTTATAACACTAAAATTAACATCTTGCGTGTACAACATATCTGATTATATCCTTAGGGTACATTTTTTAAAATGTGACCATGGAAGTGTAAGGTTTGCATTTCCTATTATTAAGATTTTTGTTATGTAATCTAATCTTAAAATGACTGTAAAGTCCATTCAGAACTTCTCAGGGCATGTTCTTGGCTTCAAGGAGACTGGTGGTGATTCTGTGTCCTGTGTTCTGACGACAGTACTTCAAGCCATTCTGAGAGCCCAGTCGCCTTCATGAAGATCCATTCCACTTAACAGTCTTGGTAAAGTGTTTCAAAGATTGGATCTGGGTGTCAGGTAAGCCTGGGTTTTGATCTCTGCTTCTCCTCTTGTTATTTTGTGACCTTGAGCAAGTTTCTTCATCTTTTTCAGTTTTCTCTTAGACTTGTTGCAATTGTTACGGCCACCAACTCACTACAACCACCCCAAACCCTACCTTAGTTAAACGTGGGTTCTATAAACTTTGTGAACAATCATATTTCCTTTAGAGGAAAAATCTATACCCTCTCTCCCTGGAAATGGAAATACAAAGAAATTGTTGAAAATCTGTAGAAGTCTTATGAAAAGCCATCCTATGATCCCAAGATAAAGATGGGATAGAAAGTTCAAACAAGAATGGAACTATCAGGCAGTGAGGTGGGTTTAGAGCAGAAGTCAGCTGCTATTTAAGTTTTAAGCACTCTGATTGCTAAGAACAAAGGGGAAGCACACTGATTTAATAATGGTTATTAACTGCAAAACCAAAGTATTTAAATCCATCTATCATTTAGAAATATTTGTTTATTTCTAAACTGAAAGGGAAAAAATAACGAGCATGTGGATTTTGATAGCACACAAACCAGTCTTCAACTTTGATCCCCTTCAAGGATCTAAGAAACAGAGATTATCCTTCCAATGATCTAATTTACTACTTTTCAAGGATAGGATCCATGGTGCCCACAACCCCTTCTCCCAGGGAGAACGAATTCTGTGGTTTGTCATCATTAAGAATCCCTTTCCTAGGACACTGCTGGCTAGGACATGCCTCAGGGCCCATTATACTCAGCCATTCATTAATTCACAAACAAGTTTTCTAAAGGCCTGTTTTATGCTGGAAGTTGGATTAGCCATTGGCCAATAGGAACTGATAGATAACAGATGAGAGAATAAGCTATGGTCAGAAAGAGGCAATTTAATGAAATGTAATCATTTTCACCTGTGAATCTCCATATGCCTCACAGCAATTCTGAGTTATAAAAGTGCATTCCTCTAGCCAATGTGCAATACTGTCTTTACACCAGCTAGAAGCTCCTTAGGGTCAGGTGCTCCATGTTGCGTTTGTGTGACCTGCAGTTTAGACGGTTCCACTGGGTGTTCACTTAATTCTTGCAGAGAGATGGGCTCATATCCTCTCTTGAGCCATTAGGATTTTCCCTAAGTCTATGTAAGTCTGCCGCATTAGCTTTCCCTTAAGCCTACATATGTTCTGTCTGACCCCTTCTGGGACCTGGAAAGTGGTCCTTCCCTTAGTCCCTAATCTGTTCCTCCTAGTGGAGCTAAGACAACACTTCTTTTCCAAGCCTTATTCTCAGGACCCCATGTAGCTTTCCTATCCCTGTTGTATCATCCATACCCTTACTGAAGACTCTCAGACAAGCCCCATTCACACCCCAAGCTGCTGGCTCTAGAAGCAAGAGAGAGGCATTGAAGTTTGTCTTTATGTTTTTCTTTTAGCTTCACAAGAGAATTAACAAAAGTCATCTTTGGTTTCCCTGAACAAATCAGAGAACTGGCCTGTGACAATTAGGAGTCAGGTCATGGTGATGCCACACTCTAGTGCTTAGTCACTTCAGTCATTTCTGACTCTTTGAGGCCCCATGGACTGTAGCCTGCCAAGCTCCTTGGTCCATGGGAATTCTCCAGGCAAGAATACTGGAGTGGGTTGCCATGCCCTTCTCCAGGGGATCTTCCTAACCCAGGGATCCAACCAAGGTCTCCTGCACTCCAGGCAGATTCTTTACTGTTTGAGCCACCAGGGAAGCCTGCCACACTCGTAGTGCTTTTTAAAATAAATACTGAAATTACCAACTTGAAGCAATATTTAAGGTACCCAGTGAAATCACTGAAAGAAGAAGATAAAAACCTTATTCCATTCATGTTCTAGGTCTTATTTTTGAGAAAAAGTTCAAATCTTTAGTTTTGGACACTTAAACCACAGCTATCACTCTGGAGAAATTTAGGAAAGAAGGAACAATGTTTAGTGCAATTATTTCTATAAGGAAAAGACCTCCGTGTGATTTAGAGTTGTGTAATAGGATATCAGCTAAAGAAACTGGAAAAGGTGAAGTATCTCAGGAGACACTCTGGTCTGGAGCGTTAGCCATTTTGCTGCTGTCCCCAGAGCTTCCCAGATGGTACGGTGATGAAGAATCTGCCTGCTGATGCAGGAGATGCAAGTTCTATCCCCGAGTCCAAAAGATCCCCTAGAGTAGGAAAAGGCAATCTACTCCAGTATTCTTGCCTGGGAAATCCCATGGACAGAGGAGCCTGACAGTCTATAGTTTCAGTTCAGTTCAGTTCAGCTGTTCAGTCGTGTCCGACTCTTTGCGACCCCATGAATCGCAGCACGCCAGGCCTCCCTGTCCATCACCAACTCCCGGAGTTCACTCAGACTCTCGAGGCGGTGATGCCATCCTACCATCTCATCCTCTGTCGTCCCCTTCTCCTCCTGCCCCCAATCCCTCCCAGTATCAGAGTCTTTTCCAATGAGTCAACTCTTCTCATGAGGTTATGGGGTCACTGAGAGTCAAATAAGACTGAGCGACTGAGCACACACACCTCCTAACATAAGCATCTCATCCCTACACCGTGATCTCTAAGTGCCTGCAATATGAGTGTGTTACACACCTTATCTCACTTAATCTTTAATAACAACCCATGAGTCTGTTATTATTATTCCCTTTTCACAAATAAAGAAACTGAGGCTTTCTTTATGCTTTAAAGAGGTGAGCATAAATATTTGTAGGTGACAGCTGAGATTAAAATCTAAGTGTGTCTGCATTCATAGACTCTTGCTATACTCACCTACTGTATTCTATTTAATCACTTCCTCTCATGGAGTATAGGACCAGAGCCTTTGATTTCTATATTCCATTTCTAATATAATGTGTTACATTTGCCACAAAATCTGTTTTGATTATGGTTATTAGTAATGTCATTGTGATTAATGAGAAAGTTTATAGACAAGTACTATTATTGCTACTATTGATAAAACCAGCATGTGTTTATATGTCATTTGTAGTTTATAAGGCACTTTTCCAGTTATATTAATTTTAATTAATTTTTCAACAGTTCTCTGAGGTGGGCTTGTCTTTGCTTTACAGATAGGGTACTAAAGTGCAGAGAGTTCAAATGACTGGAACAAAGTGTGCTAACCTGTCAACATTAAGTAAATCTCATTAGAATGACCCTGTGAGGGATGTCTCCTCAAACCTTGTACCCCAAGCAGCCTCCTTGCCTCACCCTAGGCCCCAACCTGAGGCCAAGACTCAACCTAAACTCAGTGCTTTTATTTATGTCAGTGATAAGTTTCTATCACTGTATAAGATACTGATGTTCCCGATCTACTGGAAAAGACTGATGCAGTTAAGTCCACAATGAGTAATGCAGCCCAAATAAAACAAATGCACTAAGAATTCCAAGACTCTTGGCGTGATGCAGCTTCTTCTCCAGCCCTTTGACGGGGAGCCTCTGGGAGCCAACTGTGAGTCATTTATCTCTGCACCTCCAGCCTTGGCCTTGGGCTTGATGCACCGTGGATACTTAATATTTTCTGAATGATGAAAGAATGAGTGAAACTATCAACAGATATTTATGAGTTTG
The DNA here is from genome assembly GCA_917880005.1 of Nanger dama. NCBI lineage: Eukaryota > Metazoa > Chordata > Mammalia > Artiodactyla > Bovidae > Nanger > Nanger dama. Next base: position 27,479,422 of record CAKJTW010000018.1, read on the forward strand.
AAAATCTTCAGTATCTTCTTAACCTGCTAGTTCCTCTTTTGACTTTTTGATTTGTTCTTAGAATTTGAAGAAGATGGAAGGGAAACAGGGAGCCCTGTGGAGCCCTGGGGCAGGTAGGATGGATATAAAGGAAGGGGCATGCAGTACAAACCTGTTATGTCTCCTGTTTCTCTCTACTCAGATCTCTGATGCAGATGACTTCCTCTGTGTCCCCGGAAGTGATGGAGAGTCCCTACCATTATGAGAGGAGGCCTTTCACCTTGACTCCCCTGTAACTAGATTATTCTCTGGGAAAACTGGGCTCTTTTCATGTACCATCCAGAAGCTGCCATCACTTTAGAGAATGTTAAAATGCAATCTTATATAATGAAGGGATTCTTTTCTTTCTATTTCAGCAAGAAAGAAAAGCAAGACATTCAGTTTTTAACATGGATTGAAAATGGAGTCTCGCCAATTTCTTGTGGCGGTTTTACCCGCCACGTTCTGCCAGCCAACACAGGGGGAACAAGCAGCCTGTGTTCCTAGAATATTTTTCTGAGAACAGGAAAATGTCGGTAATTTAGATAATTGAGTATCTGGATGAAAATTTACCTGTGCCACAACTTTAAATAAAAAGGGTTTTGACTAAATAATATCAGCAAAGCAAACAGGATGAGAAAGTAGAATTTCCGTCTGCTTTAATGAAATTTTTATTGAGTATATAGAAGTAATGGTAATTGTGATCCAATTCAATCTACTTATTAAAACATATCCCATAAGACCTTCCCTAATCAGGATACATTTATTAGTCTAGTTTGGTTACATAAATGCCTATCTTGGGTTTTGTTACTGTTGATAATTCAGATTTTAGCCTCCCTCTTGCCAGAGATTGTCTGTGTCCATAAGGTTTCACTAGGGTTTTACCTGTGAGAATGCCTCAGGGGAAGGGGCGGATAGAGAAGTGTTTTTCAGGACCAATCCTGGTCTGAGAAAAGTGATAAAACTATGCAAGGAAATGAAATGTATACAGAAAAGTCTTTAGACTCGGTTCCAAACACAGATGAATCCCCACTCTGGAGCTGCGATCCTCAGTAGCATTGAGATCTTTCAGCATGCTATTTCACATGATAAAATTATTAAACGAGGCAAAGCAATTGACCTGTGAGGGAGTAATTCTGTCATGATCAAATACCTTGTAAACAAGGAGAGGCTTTAAGTGCAGAGTGACTCTCTGCTTTCAGGGGCTTCCAGGGTGAGGAGGTGCTGAAGGAAGATGCTGACAAAGAGCAGAAGGAGCCTGATGAGCGCTCTTTTCCTTCCTGCCCCCTGGGAATCCTGCCAGCCATCTGTGGGTGCCCTGATTCCCTTATACAATAAGCCTGGCCTCAGAGCTGAAAGGCTCTCCAGGTGTTACCTGGGTACCTTTGGTATCAATATACATATTTGCCTAATAATACACCCGGTTCACTGATGAGACCGGCAGGAAGCTGGTGATCCTGGGAAGGTGAGATCTCAGATTTTCTGCCACTTTGGCTGAAAGGTCTGTGTAGCTTCACTCCACTTTCCATGACCTGGCTGGCCCTGCATGTTTGCAGAGGAAACATCAGCACAGAACATCATAATCTACCATGCATCCTCACACATCAAATAGGACTTGTACCATGATGCAGCAAAGAACTGCCTCTGAGTGCCTGGGGGACTCTCCTCTCATCTTCTCTCCTGTCCTTACACACACACAGACACACACACACACACACAGATTTGCATTGTCTGAACCTTTCTTCAAAACCTTCCTGGACCAAGTCATAGTCATCTCTCCATCAGCTGAATTCCCAAGGAGCCCATTATTTCCTCTGCCAGAGATTTCTTATCACTCCCAAAAGAATTAGAAGCACTCCATCAATAAATGTTGGGGGAGGATGTGGAGAAAAGTGAACCCTCTTTCATTGTTGGTGGCAATGTAAATTGATACAGCCACTATGGAGAACAGTGTGGAGATTCCTTAAAAGACTAGGAATAAAACCCATATGACTCAACAATCACACCACTGGGCATATACCATAACTGAAAAAAACACATGTACCCTCATATTCACTGAAGCACTGTTTACAATAGCTAGAATATGAAAGCAACCTAGATGTCCATCCACAAATGAATGGATAATAAAGTTGTGGTATATATATACAATGGAATACTAGTCAGCCATGAAAAGGAGTGCATTTGAGTCAGTTCTAGTGAGGTGGATGAACCTAGAGCCTACTACACAGAGTGAAGTAAGTCAGAAAGAGAAAAACAAATATGGTATATTGACACATATATATGGAATCTAGAAAGATGGTACTGATAAAACTTCATGCTTATCTCCCCATCCTATAGCCGTCAGGGACCCCTGGGTAATGTCAGGATTGCAGGTTCAGCCAAATGACTAGGGATCTGTCTCCTTCCTGTAGGTTGAAGGGACTGGACTTATACTCTATAGGAACCTTTCTGGTTTAACCTGGTGGGTCGATATGATACTAGACTTTTCATATAGTCAATTCACTTGTGCTTCAGGCAGCAGTTTCATACTTTGACTTTCAATCTTGAATGATGAAGATTTAAAATTAAGCTTTTTTGGTCTCATTAGTCTCCATGGTTTCTTGTTTATCTGAGCTCCTTTCTGCCCCTGGAAAAATGTAGAATACTGTCCTTGACCCTATCCTGTGGTCCACTAGGAATCATGCCCCACTGCCGCCGCCGCCACCATGCCCCCAAACTGATCCCTTCTGCCACGATTCATACAGAACTCCCTTCTTCCTGGCCTGGAAGGACTGTTGCTCCCAGAGGAGCCCTCTGCTCTTTGGTCTCATCTAACCTTCTAGCAGCCCCTGCCCGCTGCCACCACACTGACAGCTGCAGAATGGAGGCTCTGAACTTTTCCCTCCACAGCAGACCATGCTGTCCCAGCCCCTCAAGACTGTGACCTTCCCTTGAAAGCTTATATTGTCTTTGGTGCTCGCTTTAGTTTGCTTGTTTTTTGTCGGTGGGTTCTGTTACCTTCCTCTCCACACACTACCTCCCCACCCCCTGCTTTCCCAACACACCCTGCAGCCCCCCACCCCTTATCCTCTGGATCTTGGGAGACCCTCCAGTGGAGACAACGAATCACAGCTGCTGTCCAGGCTTCCACTCACCTACAACCCAAACAACCAAATGTGCAGTTGTGATCACATCCTTCCTCCCTAATCAAATTTCTTCTGACTGAGAGCTAGATCGTTAGCTGACATGTCAGCTAGAAACCTGGTTACCTGAGCCAAGAAGGCTTGGTGTGTCTGCCCAGATAAACCTGCCCTGTTCCTACCCCAGGCCATACCCTCCATCTTACCAAGTCCACAGTGTGGCCATCGTGTGCCCATGCTTCCTAGACTACAACTCTCAAAAAAATCAAAAATAGATCTCAGTCCCTTTGCAGTCCCTTCATGTTGAGGACGGTGACACAGCTGTGGTCAGCAAATCCTGTTGAGTGAACAATGAACGAGAAGCCATGTTCACCACTCTCCATTGTCCACACACAAGTTTCTCACTTCTTCTACTTGCCAGCCCTCCAAACTCATGCTCTGCAGCTCGGAAATGGCCTCCTGTCTCCCCCTCCCCGCTCCGTCCTCACTACCCACTGTGCTAATGTTTGTGAACTGCAAGTTACCCCTCTAGGGTTTCAACTAAGCAGGACCAATTCTTTCGGCTTCCTTCACAAGACTTGCCTTTTCACCATTATCTTCCTTTCGATTTGGACTCTCTCCAAATGGTCCGCCTCCCTTCTGAGTTGTAAAGCTGAGAAAGAGGTTAGGTTTGTAAGGCCAAACCATTAGGTTTTATCTATTCAGAAGGGAGCCTCTGAGACATTTGGCTTCTTGCTCTCGAAGAGTATCCCAAGTTTCAGTGAGCCAGAATGACAAAATTACCCCAGGGACAGCCACCTCTCCTATGCACCAGTCATAGCCGCAGTGGGGTGTGAATGCGGCTCGTCATTTTATGAGTGCGTTTTAGGAGGTCTGTAATGTGAGGAGGACTGTCTTTACAATCAAGGTGGGAATTAATTGGCAAGAGCGTGGTGATCCAGGATATTATTGTGGTCTCTGCACTTCCACTGGGAGGCTTATCGTCCTCTTCTGTTTACCAAGGTCTTTTTAAAAATTATTATTATTGTTAAACACCTTGGATTGCAGGGTTCATGAGCTGCATGATAGGGAAGGCTTAAGCTCAAGTTGTCTGAGTCTTGGAAGAGGATCAAAACCCGAGCCGAAGCTCCTTCCCTTCCCGCCTGACTCACAAGGCCATTGTTACTGTTTAGCTTTGGATAAACTTGCCTGTGGAAGGTGACTGCTCACAGTGGGTCATTTGAAACATGCAGACTTAGCTCTGGCTTCATGTGTGAGGGCAGGCCTGTCACCACGCATTCCAGGTCACTCTCAAAAATGAATTTGTCTTTCCTCAACCATTCCTCCGAGCCGGGGAGCAGACATTCCTTCGGCTCTGCATTAATCCAATTACTAAACACCTGCAGACATGCAATAACAGTGTGGGTGCCAAGAGCCTTAGAAACGGTTTTAGAGCTGAGTGTAATCTGCCGTCCTGCTATCAGGACTCACGTTACACACCTGCCAAGACCTCAGCCAGAAAAATAACATTCCTGGTTCCCACTCTAGGCCGGAATGCTCAGAGCACATTACAGAGACAGAGTGACAGGCCTGTTAGCTTGACTGCCACGGAGCCCACGAAACATTCTGAACTATTCAGTGATGGTAACTCAAAGTCACTTCAGTACTAAAAATACTTACAAGAAAAGTATGACAAAACAGGACTTTTCTTTCGGGGACAGGTATGGCAAAAGCCTTCCCCACCAACACTGACCCATTGAATCTGATGACTTGTGCCAGCCCCCTGTGCTTCAGATCATGCCAGAGGGGGCTTCTCAGGGCATCATCTCCAGGATGCTCATGGCCACAAGGATGCCCTAAGGGAGGAAATAATCCCACCCCACTGCCTCACTCCCTTCACTGCAAAGTGTCTAAGTCATTTAGATATTTAGAAACTGAACATGCTTGATTTTCCTAAAGATCCTGAACTCGCACCTAAGACTAGTGATACGTGAGGACCAGCCATGACTGACATCTTTCTCTAAATACACCCACCTCTAAAAGAAATGAAAGAACTCAGAGAGTCTCTCAGACAACCCAAAACAAGTCTTTACTGAGAACTGTCCTTGTGTGTTTTTTGTTTTTGTTTTCTTTTTCTGAACTGGTGTTGAAACTGTTTTATGGCTGCCTATGGTAAGAGTGAAATAAATCCTTCACAGAAATCCCTCACTTCCATGCTTTTGGCAAGAGATAAGTTTCTCTACGACCAGAGATGCCGTGTTATTTCATCTTTGCCAACTTGAGTTCTTAAGGCTGGTGACAGTACCTGCGCATGTCCTCAGACTCAGGATCTGCAGAGAGGAGGCAGGGATTACAGCAGGAACTCTCTACTGAATGGGTCCATGGGTCAAGGGTCCTTCCCTATGATATGCACCCCCTGGGCTGAGTGGGCATCCAAGTGGCCATGAGGATGTACTTTCCTGGCCCCTGGTCACTTAGTCTATATAAAGAAATCACTGGAAACATCAGAACCTAGGACATAAGAGAGTAGTAAGTACCCAGGGGATGGAAGAGGAAAGGGCAATACACTCCAGTATTCTTACCTAGAAAATCCCATGGATAGAGCAGCCTTACAGGCTGCAGTCTGTGGGTTGCAAAGAGTCAGACACGATTGAGTGACTGAGTATGCACGCAAGAATATAGGAAAAGGAGGCAGAAAAGGGCGTATCCTTGACACTGCTTCCTTTGACTTCCCTGCCCTCACCTGTGATCAGACCTCATTCTGAAACAAGATGTGCAAACTCCCTCAGACAGCCTACCACTTCCCACCTCAGTGCACTCAGAGTTTGCACCCTTTGCCTGGCACTTCTGCAGCAATAAAGTATGACATGTGATTGATCACTGCCCATGTGAGTGTCTTGTCTTCTCAAAGCGGGCATGAGCCCCCAAATGGGCAGGAAGGGACATGTTTTATCACTTCTCTCAGGTTTGGCCCCTCCTAGCACCAATGGTCCAGGCACCCAGCAAACAGAGAGGAGCTCCTCACAGTTAACCCTTCTTGGATTAGGGGAAGGAGAGGGTGGGATGAATTGAGAGAGTAACATTGAAACATTTACATTACCGTGTGCAAAACAGATAGCCAGTGGGGATTTGCTGTATAGCACAGGGAGCTCGAATCAGGTGCTCTATGACAACCTCGAGGGGTGGGATGGAGTGGGAGATGGGAGAGAGGTTCAAGAGGGAGGGACACATGTATACCTAGGGCTGACTCATATTGATGTATGGCAGAGACCAACACAACATTGCAATTATCCTCCAATTAAAAAATAAATAATTAAAAAATATATATACACAGCATAAAACCTCAGTAAACTTGACTTCCAGCTATAGACTAAGTCTTTGCTATCAAAGTGTGGTCCATGGGCCATTTTAACCACATGGGAGCTTGTTAAAAATACAGAATCTTTTTTTTTTTAATTACAAATGAAAGTGTTTTGTTTTAACATGGAACTGACAGGATTGTGTCTGCTTTTTTTTGTCTGGTTTTTGGTTTGTGCCAACCCATGTGGCATGTAAGATCTTAGCTCCTGATCAGTGATCCAGCATGCACCCCCTGCAAAGAAAGTGAAGAGTCTTCAACCCTGGACCTCCAAAGAAGTGCCCAAAATACAGAATCTTAGAAAGCTATGAAAAACCTAGACAGCTATTAAAAAGCAAAGACATCACTTTGCCAGGAAAGGTCCATCTATTCAAAGCTATGGTTTTTCCAGTTAACTATGTACAGTTGTGAGAGTTGGACTATAAAGAAGGCTGAGCACCAAAGAATTGAGGCTTTCAGATTGTGGTGGTGCTGAAGAAGACTCTTAAGAGTCCCTTGGACTGCAATATCAAACCAGCCAATCCTCAAGGAAATCAACCCTGAATATTCATTGGAGGGACTGATGCTGAAACTGAAGCTCCAATATTTTGACCACCTGATGCCAAGAGCCGACTCATTGGAATAGACTCTGATGCTGGGAAAGATTGAAGAAAGGAGGAGAAGGGGGCAGCAGAGGATGAGATGGTTAGATAGCATCACCAACACAATCGACATGAATTTGAGCAAACTGTAGGAGATAGTGATAGACAGGGAAGCCTGGTATGCTATAGTCCCTGGGGTTGCAACGAGTCAGACATGACTTAGTGACTGAACAACGACAAGCCCCACACTAAACACACTGAATTAGCCCCTGCATTTCAGCAAGATTCCCAGGAGGTTCAAATGCATGTGAAAGACTAGGCAGCCTCATTAGGCTATCACCTTCTCTCAGAAGGGGATTCTACTGAGCCCTGAGAACTCATTAGCTCTGGGGAGTCCTCTGTGTGCTCCAGGAGCTGCAAGGCTTGAGGCGGCTCCCAGGACAGAGAAAGACACCAAGGATCCAAGAGGTCTGAGCCAGAAGAGAAGAGGAACAAACACCAGCATCACCACCATGTGCCTGAAAGGACGGTTAAGTGTCCAGAGAGCAGGAGTGGACAGCCAGAGGCGAGGCGGCCAGCAGCTGGCTCCTAAGGAGCATTCCGAGACGGGGGCCTCCATCTGCCAGCCCCTCCCTTGCAGCCCAGCATTCCCAGCCCACATGTAACCTTCAGCCCCTGCCCAGAGCACTCAGTATGACAGTAATAATAGTAGTCACCAGAAAATGCAACCGCGATCATGCTAACAACTTTTGAAAAGTAAAATGCTCGGGATATGATTTCAATTAAAACTCACATTGTCTGACTTGTCTCTCTGCATAGCAAGGGTTCACCTCCTCTTGCCCTCTTACCTCCGCTGTTCAAAACGAAGGAGGACAGGAAGGAGCCGTATTGATGCCCACTCCCACCTTGAGGTGTGGGTGTCTGGGTACCAAACTTCACTTCCCCTGCCCCATCTGCTGAGCACCCATTGTGAAAAAATGGTCTTCATGTTGACCTCACACCAAATAAATCTCCCAAATGGAGGACAGAGTCCCTTTCTCTCTACCCCTCCCCAACCTCTCTTACTTGGTGTGTGTGTGTCAGTTTATGAATAAACAATTCTGAACTTAAAAGGAACTGCTCTTGTACAAATGGAAAGAGCCTAAACTCCTTGCCATGCTTGTCTCATGCAGACAGCCCCAGTGATCTACCTCATTTAAGTTGAAGGTGACCTTTTTTTGAATCAGTTCTAATCACCGAGCAGGTGAGTGCCAGACAGCCAGATGGGGCTGGGGATTCACAGACCCAGTCAGAATTCTGGTGGAAACAGACTCACTGTCACCCTGGAGATCTCCCATGGCCCCTTTCAACAAGATGCTAAACAGAATACAACAAACAAGGCCACCATCAAAGCCATTTGGTTATGTGTAAACAATCAAACATACTGCTTCCTAAGAAATTTATGAACTAATCCAGCATTAGTTTGACCCTCTTTCTGAATCTTCTCGCCTTATCCAAGTAATGCCTATTCATTCTTTACAATTAGCTTAAATGTTATCTGCATCTAAACTTTTCTAAATCTTCCCAAATTCCTCAGATACTCTCCCATTCTGCTTGGGTAAGTATCCTCTTTGGTGAAGGTTTTCAGGAAACACAAAATTAGCAATTGTTGTTCAGATGTTTTCCGTCTATTACTGTAAGGGGAAAAATACTGTGACTTTAAAATTCAAATGAAGTGTTCCTGTTCCTGAAATTCAAACTTCTGTGTTCCTGATAAACCTCACATTTTGTAAAATCACACACTAAAAGCAGCAGAGCTTTGGGGAAAATAAAGTTAAGAAAAGACCACTCAAAATTTAACCAGACCCAACAAAAATAGTAACAATTAGTAATACAAATAATAGAGCAGTTAAATCACTGCTGGTCTTTGCCCCTGGCATCAAAGCCACTCCATTCTTTGTGTCCTTAATTTCTTTAACTTTTAATTTATTTCCTTTAACTTCTGCCTTTGAGACAGAGGTCTTGGGGAGCATTTCATCTAATAGAGATCAGTTTTATTAAGATGAAACATATGAACCAAACCATCTTCATCAGTTAAATTTGTTAACACTAAGAGATTTGCAGCTCCTTAATTGCTCCCCCAAATAGTTTAAATCAGAACATGTACTGGTATTTAAAACCAACCTATTAGTCACCTCTTCCTCTAAAGTAAAGCACTATCCAGGATTTTCAGCTGTTTTTCTTAAGGTCTATATATCACAAAGGAGGAACAGAGGAGCCTGGCAGGCTACAGCCCATGGGGTCACAAGAGTTGGACACGACTTAGCGATTAAACCACCACCATCACCACCATATATCACACAGTCTTTCTCTATGTGAGAACAAAAGTGTCGTCCTTTTTAAAAACATGAAAATGTTTTGTGAGAAATCACCTTTATACTGATACCATTTTCCCTATTCAAAGAAACCGGTTGTAATGGAACAGACTATATAGACACTTGCAACTGATACTCTGTGGATGTTTCAAATGTCAGTCATGTGGGAGAAAGAACAGTAGAATGAAAGGGACTTAACTTCAAAGAGGTGATTGAGCTAAGGATATTAAGATTGGAAGATTATCTTGGATCATCTAGATGAGTTCGGCCTAATCATGAAGGTCCTTATAAGAGGAAGACATAGTGCCGGAGTCCTCGAGAGAGACGTCATGACAGTGCAGATGTAGGAGCAATCGATGGTGGGCCACAAACCTAGGGATGCAGGCAGCCCCACCAGCTGGAAAAGCCAAAAGTTCTTCTCGAAGGCCTCCAGTGAAATGCAGGAACACAACTGCTGGCCCCAGGAATTGTATGAGAATGCAAACTGTGTATCACTACTGTCCCAGAAGACTGCCAAGCAGGCAGCAGACCCAAACCTCCTTTCCAAACCAAGTCAACAGGAAGAACACATGCCTTGAGCCACCAATCAGGGGGCAGGACCTCAAACTTACCTTCTTATTCCAAACTAAGCCCACAGACGCCTTTTCTTTCTAGTATCAAAAGCAAGCAGCTTGAAAAAGGATATAAACCACAACACACACTGCAAGCTATCATTCTTAAGCCAACTCTATCAACTTTCTGCTGAACCTCTTTGCAATGAAACAAGAAAGAGCAAAGGCCAGAGGTCTCTAGTACCTCCTCAAGGAAGCTCTCAAGGCCATTCTGATTGATCTCAGATTTCCCATAATTCAGTCATGCTGCTGCAGGGGTGTTTGACCATGAGTTTTCCCCACCTATCTTTCTACCACTCTTTCCAGTTAAACTCTCATGTCCACATTCTTACCTTTCCGTATGGAACGACAAAGCCTCAATGATTTACTTCTCCCGTGTGATACAGACTTCTAGCTGTTCAGTCGCTAAATTGTGTTTGACTCTTTGTGACTCCATGAACTGCAGCAGACCAGGCTTTCCTGTCCTCTGCCCTTCCCAAGTGGCTCAGTGGTAAAGAATCCACCTGCCAATGCAGGAGACACAGGAGTTTCAGGTTTGATCAGGTGCATCAGAAGATCTCTTGGAGTAGGAAATGGCAACACACTCCAGTATTCTTGCCTAGAAAATTCCATGGACAGAGGAGCCTGGTGGGCTGCAGTCCATGGGGGTTACAAAAAGTTAGACACGACTAACTTTTGGTCCAACTCTCACATCCATACATGACTACTTGAAAAAAACATAGCTTTGACGATATGGACCTTTGTCAGTAAAGTGATGTCTCTGCTTTTTAATACATTGTCTAGTATGAAAAGGCAAAAAGACTTCTAGTTACAAGACAAACAAGTCTAGGGAATGTAATGTATAGTATGATGACTATAGTTAAGCATACTATTTGGTATATATGAAAGTGGCTGAGAGTAGGTCTTAAAAGTTCTCATCATAAGAGGCAAAAATTATGACTGTATATGGTGATGGATGTTAACTGAACTTATGGTGGCAATTATTTCATAATATATACATGTATCAAATCATTATGTTGTATACCTAAAATGCTGAAACTCCAATACTTTGGCCACCTCATGCAAAGAGTTGACTCACTGGAAAAGACTCTGATGCTGGGAGGGATTGGGGGCAGGAGGAGAAGGGGACAACAGAGGATGAGATGGCTGGGTGGCATCACCGACTCAATGCATGTGAATCTGAGTGAACTCCAAGAGTTGGTGATAGACAGGGAGGCCTGGCATGCTGCAATTCATGGGGTCGCAAAGAGTTGGACATGACTGAGCGACTGAGCTGAACTGAACTGTGCTTACTCAACACATTTCCAGATCAAAAATAGACTTAGTAGGATGATATGATCAGTAGTCACTCAACAAACATAAGAAGCAGTCCTGGGGGTGTGATGCAAAGTCCAAATAGAAGCATGAACTTGACTTATTCGATAGGTCTGAGTTGTGGCTGAGCCCAAAACACACAACTTTCTTATCTCACTCCAATTTCCCACCACGACTGCTTTTTACTCACTGCCTAATATTTTCAGATGAGACTAAGACAGAAATTCAATTTTTTCCTCAAAAGTAGGAAAAGTGAGTTCTTATACCTTGGGACTCTGGAGGCCCCCAACCACATCATTAACACATCGGGGTCACTCAGTGTTTTGGGGCTGGATGCTGCTCTCCAGAAAACCCTGAATGTGACTGATCGTCTGTTAAGACAGTGCCAAACATCTTTCCCAGGCCTGCGAGCTCTCACCACTCCTCCAGCTACTTCTCCTCTAAATGCTGGACTGCCTTGTGACTTGTTTTGACCAAGGGAATGTGGTGGAAACCAGTTCTGGGCCAGGCCCTAGGAGGCCAGGTAGCTTCCACTTTCTGTCTCTTAGAAGCCAGGCCTCCAGTGAGGACAGTCAGGTTGGCAACTCCATGGTGAGTGGTCGTATGGAGAGATAATGGCTACACAGAAGAGAATCAGAAAGAGATGTCTATGCCAACTCCTGCACCACAACAGCATTTCAGAGTCAGGAGCAAAGAACGGGTGGTGGTTGTTTAGCCAATACGTTTTGGTGAGATTTGTCATATGATAATAGAAACCTCAACTAGAGAGGCCGTGAAGGGGTGATTGCTAAGATCACTTCCTATTCTAAAATTCTTTGCTTTTCATTGTTTCTCAACAAAAAGTGCAAAAACTAAGATGTGATAACATCCTTTGCAAGATGTTATTTTCAGAGACACCCTCCTACCTCCACCCAGACCAGAATCTGCCCTTATCCCACCAGGCATGATGGAGATTTCAGAGCCTGAGCCAGCTTACAATGAGCTTCAGCCCCTAGGATCCTCCCAGGAAGAGAGGGACAGGAGGTGGCAATCCCAAGCCACCGATGCCCAGAACCCCTGACAAGGAAAGGAATGAAGAAGTAAAACTTCTCTGTAACTGTTTAGTTACAGAAAAAAAAAAAAAAAAAAAAGGGTGGATAACTAAAAGTGGATTACACTATAATAACAATGAGGATTGGATTTCATAAGATCATTGGTTCATAAGTTCATGGCTGGAAACAAGGTCCCCCGAAGCAGTGACTTCCTCGGTCTCAAAAAGCCAACGCAATTTTCACATCTCTGCTTTCCCCTCCTTGTGAGTAAGACCTGGTCTGCCACTACAGCCCCGCCGGACAATTGAGAACATCCAACTTGGCCCAGTGATGTAGGTGAGCAGTGTCCACCTGGTGTGACTTAGAGATGCCATCCAAAGAGAGGAGACAGAGGGTGTGCCGCAATCCCAGGCGCCAGCAATGAGAGGCAGCGGGGACCAGTCACCTCCTGGCGGAAAAATAAAAGCAAAATGAGCCTCGACAAAAAGAGGTCAGAAGCGCGTTCCAGAAAACACCCCCAGCACACGTTTACAGTTTAGTGATTTCAGTGTTTAATGATGTCAGAGGTTGTTTCACAGGTTACCTGGCAGAGGTGGAAAGCCTGTGATTTGGGTAATAACAACCACATTGCCCAGGCTCCCCTTGCAAGAGCACTGGACCCCTGCTGCCGAGGAGCCCCCAGGGATCAGCTAGCATCTGCTCTGCCAGGGAAACGAGCCCACCACGGTCCCATAGGCACTGGCTTTTGATTCAGGATAAAGTCCTAGAGCCGTGGGAGGCACAGAGTTTGGACCCTACCAAGAGCCACAGCACCAGTCAGATTTTGTCGCTACATGACCTGGGATGAATCCTTTCTCCCCCATGGGCCTTCAGCCCCTCCTCTGTAAGATGAGAGCTGGGCAGAATGAGGGCCTAAGGAATCTTTCTAACTCTTTAAAATCATTTGATACATTTCTTTCGTTTTAAAAACTAACATGATGTTGCCTGCAGTAAATTTCTATGCTCCCTTGCTGGGGTATATTATTTCACATTGTTCCCCTTGTTGTGGACATTTTAACAGCACAGAGTACAAAATATCTGACCTCAAAGGCAGGGCCTTGATGGGTCTAAACCGAGAGGCCAGGAATTCACATAGGGCCTCGTCTAATGACTGAATGTGTTGGTAGTCATTTTGTATTAAAGCTTGTTGGCCAAACACTGTATTTTGTTTGTGGCCTAGGAGGTGTTTTTTATTTAGATGTTCTTTGTGGCACAAAATAAAAATAATTCAATGTTGCAAGTTTCCCAAGGACACTTGAAAAGAAGGAAGCGTATCTGTAAGGACATAAAGTAGATCAATAATATAGGAATTCAAGTTTGTTTACCCCAAATCTCGTGTTCCTTATTCATGTCTTCCTGTTTCACATTTTATTACTACCTGCTTAAACAACTATACATCATACAGTATTATATTTCAAGTATATTAAAATTAAGCAAAATTGTACAATTGATGACTTTTCCTCAGACTTCTAAGTCTTTAGCACTACCTGTGTTGATGCTATGTTATTCATAACATACACATTTATGACTCCTTATTTTCATTATTAATCCATCCTTTGATCAATAAAGAGTGGCCCTTTGAGCCCTCTTACTGCCTTAATCCCTACTTTATCTGATATGAATGTCAATTACTTGACTTCTTCTGTTCTCCCCTCTGCCATACAAGGTTGCTCATCATTTTATTTTTAATCCTTTGAGGTTATCTTACTTTGACGGGTCTCTTATTAACATTCAATGTAATTTAAAGCAGTCTGAAGGGTTTCTTCTTTTGCAATGTAAATCTGTTACATTTGTTCTTGTTTCTGTCATATAATGTATTTTTTTTTTTTCCTGTTTTCTTACCATTTCCTTTAACTGGGAGTTTCTTTTGTTAGATGTTTATTTTTATCTTTGTAGCATCTTTACTGCTGCTTCTTTCAGGAATTTTTACTGTGCATAGTTTGGTCTCCAAGATCTATTTCCCACACCCTTCCATCCATCTCTTGTCATTTTCCTTTTAAATTTTCCTTAGTGTTCAGGAAGATTTTCTCAAACTCTTGTCTCCTCATTGTTTCTTGCAGTATCAAGCCAGCCATTCACTGTTCCAAACACTGTTCCAAAAAATAACTTTTTAATAAAGTTATTTTTATTGTTGTTTAATTGACAAGTTATGTTTGATTCTTTTGCAACCTTATAGACTGTACCAGGTCAGGCTCCTCTGTCCATGGAATTTCCTAGACAAGAATACTGGAGTGGATTGTCATTTCCTTCACCAGGGGATCTTCCCTACATGGGGACTGAACCCATGTCTCCTGCTTGGCAGGTGGGTTCTTTACCCCTGAACCTCCTGGGATACTTCCAATAAGGCAGGAGCTCACCTTGATTTTCTCCTTTTCAATGATGTGGTCCACAGGCCCTGCTCCTATGAATACACATCAATACTTTCTCAGACATTCTTGTTTTCTGACAGGAAAGTGATTCTAGAACAAGCAGTTCTGAATTGTTCAGGTCTTTGGCAGCCAAGCCACTTTCTGACATAGAGGAAGCTTGTGCAGGCCCAAAGCGGTCCCTGTCTTGTCACCTCACAGAACCTCCCCTCTTTCTGCAACAAGCACCCCATCTCTTACATAACCATTCACAGAGGTCTTCCAGGGTCGCCTCCTACTTACTCCTTAATCAAAACTTCTTGGTCAGAAGTAGAAAGTGGCCAAAAATCCAGCTCAAACCCTATTAAGGAGGTTCACGGGGGATGCAGGAGAATGACGAGGTTAGAACAGAGGTTTCTGTGATCACTGAGCTTTAGAACCAGGGCCCTCTCAGGACCACAGTCTAGTCCTTTATTCATTCAGTGGTACATAGTTAGGAGTCAGACTGCCTAGGTTCAGATTATTTCTCCACCACCTGTTAGCCTTGGGACTTTTTCTTACCTTAGTTTCTCTATCTATAGGTTAGGTGCAATGTCAGTAACTACATTGTAAAATTATTGCATGTGTTGAATGAGGCAACTGTAAAAAGCCTATTGAAGTTTCTAGCACAGAATAAGCATGATAAAGTCCCCTCACACTGGCTCACATTCAGCTAGGATGGGAGCTGGGATTTGGGAGAACTCCATATGCAGCTTCCTGGTGGAAATTTTAACAAAAGAAGCTTCATGCAGATTAAAGAAACCGAAACAGGAAAAAGCTCAACCCAACAATGGAGTGCCAATTGGGAGAACTACCATCCTGAGCAGATGGAGGCAGGAAGCAGAGACAGTCACACCTGAGTGACAGTTGGGAGCTTCAGCTCAGCACAGATGGGGACATGGGACCCCTAGCTGTGTCCAGGGTGGATGTGACTAAGCTCTGTGCCTCCTTCAGTTGCTAATGGAGAATAATACTGCCCTGCCCCCTCTACCTGGTGGATTCCAGGGCTCTGCCTGGATTAGCTATCATTGACATCTTCTCTTAATCAAGGCTCTTTGGTTGAAACTATGAGTAATATAAATCACGGTTGAAAGTATCAGTAATCCAAATCACGCTCTATGAATGGGATAATAAAGAACAGAAAGGATGGGAATAGACTGGGAGCTTCATGAACAATTAGACTCTGAGACTCAATACCTTGAGGTCTTCCATAGCATCCCTCTATGCTCCTCTTGAGTGTACCTTTCTTCTCTTAGACAAGCTCTTGCATGAGGCAGACACACTGCTGTGATGACAACCTCTGTGCTGTAACCTAAGCATGGCAGCTGCAGTTAAAGCTGATAAACAGAGGGGCCTTCTGTGCCAGCCCTTTCTGCCTCCTCCCTTCTGTCTGGCCCCCATGTTTTGGAGACCAGGACTCCAAATACGGGTGCCTCAAGTGCTTCCAACCAGGCTGACTCGTGCTGTTGCTAAGCAGGGATACCCGTCCTCCCACCCTCTGGATGCTCCCTCTAGGGCTTGTCGCCATTCTCCCAGGATGCTAGAGAGAGAGTGCCAGGGCCAGCCTGCAGTCACAATGTGGTCCCCATCTCCTTGATCCCTTTTTAAAAAATTTTTAACTGGAGGATAATTGTTTTAAATATTGTATTAGGTTCTGCCATGCATCAACATGAATCAGCCACAGGTATACATATGTCTCCTCCCTCTTGAATCGTCCTCCCACCTCCCACCCCATGCTCCCCTTCTAATCTGAACCCAGGTGACTGCCTCATCAGGCCTGTTGCATTAATTATAAAATAATAATAATAATCAGGGGAAATAGGTACAAACTACCAGTGATAAATAAGTCACAAGAATATACAGCACAGAGAACATAGTCAATGTGGCATAATAACTTTATATGGTACATAATCTATAAAAATATTGAATCACTGTGTTGCATAGCTGAAACTAATAACTGCAAGTCAACTACACTTCAATAAATAGAAATCATAACAAAAATGAGCTGGTTGACCTTGAGCCAATCACTATAATCAAGACAATGAGGAGCCGTATTTGTGAGCCTTCATCAGAGCTATATGTTTGGTGTAAGGAAGAAGCATTTCCCACAAAGAAGGAGATGCCATTTTGAGAAGATAAACAATAAACGACAGTGCCTCCCTCATACACCAGTTCAGCTGGAGAAACAACAAACAAACAGCACTGACATTCAAAATATTTAACAAGTAATGCAGTCTGGCCAGTCCCAATGGCCACTGATGCCAGATGATTCTGGAAACCTCCCTATGTTGTGCCCAGTATTCCCTGGTGGCTCAGACGGTAAAGAATCTGCCTGCCACTCAGGAGACCCAGGTTCGATCCCTGGGTCAGGAAGATCCCCTGGAGAAGGGAATGGCAACCCACTCCAGTACCCTTGCCTGGAGAATTCCATGGACAGAGGAGCCTGGTGGGCTACAGTCCATGGGGTCACAAAGAGTCAGACATGACTGAGCAACTAACACACATTATCCTGGTATATCCTGGATTGCGGGGAGAATGAAGTGTTTCCAGTGGAGTGAACCATCTAGCAACAAGGACAGCATAAGAGTACTCAAGAGGCTCCCGGAAGTGGCTGTCTACCAATCATATGAAAGTATTTCAACAAGTCACAACCGTTTTGGTCACTTCACCATATACTGGCTTCATCTGGTTCCACAGGCATCGCCTCCAACCACGTGTCTAACACATAGATGGCACCAGTCACTGTTCGCCTATGTTGATAAAGACTTCTTTTTCCTTTTTGGCACATTCTGTTGATTATTTCAAGGTGAATTTGAGAGGGAATAACATTGGCTTGTCATGTTAACAGCTTGCTTAGAAATCTCTGGAATTTTTAAGATGAACTTTTTCATTAAAAACCAAACCTCACGGATGCCTTATTCAAGAAAACAGGCTGGTGCCTTAATCTAAACATGTACTCTGCTCTCAGGATGTCCAGAGACATTGGGAAGAAACCCGAAGTCAACATTTCAGAGCGTGTGTTCTTTGCCTCATGATCCAGAGATGTGAGTCCCAACCATCTGAGGTTGCTGCCTCTAAAAATCTAGTGGAAACACAGACATGGGTCTTTTAAGGTTGGGCCTTGTTTATTTTGTCATTATTATTTCATTAATTTGCTTGAGATTTACCAAAACTGAAAAGCAGAACTGAGTATTCCTCATAACCCACTAATTGTTCTACAGACAAACCTTTCTGTTCCTTCTTAATCTCAGCTGGACTCAACCCAACTGGAATGAAGTCGTAAACTTTATCAAGCTGATTAAACCCTCCTGCCACACACATCCATTCCCTCCTCATTCCCCAAATGACCACATATTTTACAGAAAAAAAAGACCACAACTGATAGCTCTAAGATATTTCAACTTATTTAAAAGAAAATATCTTTCAAGGGGCCATTATTTCTCTGTTTTTCTGCCTCTTTCAAAGCTATCAGAATTCTCTGAATTTTTTCCCATAAAGACACCTTCAGCATGAATGGCTTTTTTTTTCCCCTACTGTGTTATAGGCTATAGAATCAGTCAATTTAAAAAATAAGTTTTCTTAAAAAATAAAAAAATTGTTTTCTTTGTTAGCAAAATGTTGAAATGCTTGTAGGTTATTTCAGGCATATGTAAAATTCCTATTTAAAAAGAAAGGAAACCCAGATGCCTTAAGAAGCATGGAAAGTGGAAAAGAACGCTACATCTTCAGAGAATGCAGTAGTCAGCTCTTCCTTTGTCCATGTCCATCCACTGTTAGTGATGTCCACTGAGGCCCCACCAAAGTTATCTTTCCTGAAGCCATCGAAAGCCTGGGTTCAGGATCTTTTCTTCATAAACCTCAGATGAAAGTTCTGCTGCAGACCATGTGGTTCTACAGAGCATGTTCCAGGGTTTTGAAGGACAGATGTGCATGCCACAAAACCATCCTACTTAGCCTAATGGGGTCAGCTTCCCACACAAGTATCCTGAGAGCGCAAGGTATGACTCATGCAATTCACAAGAAATTCAGCGCTTTCTGCTGATCTTGTCACTACTCCTCTTCCAATCTGATCTCTTCTTCCAACCCTCCCCTGCTGGACCCTGAACACACCAAATGTCTATTTCACGCACACCAACACATCACACACTTCTCATTCTCTTTGATCTTCTGAACCTCCCTTGTTTCACTTTATCTTTTGAAACATTAACACAGAACCTTTTCAGCAAATAATATAGAGCCGTGGAATGATTAGTGTGAGTGATTAGCAGTTGCTCTCTGCGGCCTCATTACCACCACCACCACCCACCATCATGCTCATAATTATCCTCAAAGATGCAGTTTCTTCTGAGAAGACTTCCCCTGCTCCTCAAGTCAGAATTAACTATATCTCCTACCCCATATCCAGTGTTTCTTTGTCCCATCTAATCAATGACTTTATTTTGCATTTTAGTCATTTTATTGTTATTATTACTATTGTTGTTGTTATAAATAAGCTCCCCAACTTGTGTCCACTTTCCCTGAGAACTGGGCTCAAGCCTGACTGTTTAGGACTTTCCTGGTGGCTCAGAAGGTAAAAGCATCTGCCTACAAATGCAGGAGACATGGGTTCAATCCCTTGGTCTGATCTCTGGGTCAGGAAGATTCCCTAGAGAAGGAAATGGCAACCTACTCCAGTATTCTTGCCTGGAAAATCCCATGGACGGAGGAGCCTGGTAGGCTACAGTCCATGGGGTCACAAAGGGTCAGACACAACTGAGCAACTTCAGTGACTGTTTAGAATGCCCACCCGCATCCTGCTCACATTTTACTCCTTCCCATAATAGGCACTTGATAAACATCAGTTGGATTGTCAATAAGACTTTCCCATTTTGTTGAGGTTTCCATAGTTGATATGGGTTCTCGGTTTTGCTGTCCTGCATCTCATTTCTGTGGCTACTTTTGCAAACTTAAACATGCTTATCTTTCCAGATATTTATGTCAGGAATTGATTCTGAGGTTGATACATTTGTGTTCTCAGTCAATAGTAGAATGTAGCTACCCTGAAAGGAACTTCTTGCTGTTCAAATGTGCTTTCCTTTTGGATCCACATAGAAATAAAAAGGTTAGGTTGCTCTTGATATTTTCACCGGATATGCTCTGACCCCTAAATTAATTTAGGTTTACTGTAGGAAGCAGTGGAAGTTTTGTTTGGGCTTCAAATCCCAAAACCTGACCCCCTGACTCTCAGCCCCAAACTATACAGGAAATTTCTAACCGTAAATCAAAACCAAAAGTGCATTTATGACAGAGCCAAATAAAAGAAAAGCATAGACTGGGAATGACCAATAGGATCACTTTTATCATAATCTAAAGATAATCTGTCAATGTAACAAAAGCCTAGTCATTGGCTGCATGGTATAATAATGTAATTCTTTACAAGAAAATGCAGCTGTCTCATCGTTGTCCTCAGCCACTTCAGCAAAAGCTATACTCCCTGAAGTATGGCAGGACAGAGAAAACATAGACCCCCTGGGCAATATTCTAAACCACAGGATGCATTGCCCAAGATTCAGCCTAAATATTTGCCATTATCTACTCTCTACTTCTACCCAGTCCTCACATTAAGATCTTACCTCCATATAGTTGATTCAGCTTGCAATTTTAAACAAGTATCATCAAGCTCAAGACCATATACCAACTCAGCATTTCCAACTGCATATCCACAATGACTCCCAATCAAATGTCCAAATGCATTGTCCAAAACTACTTCAAAATATTCCTCCATACCAGACTGACATTATATGTCTTCCTGGCTGGGAGTCTCAGAGCCTTTTTGAGACTTGTTTTCTTCTTCACATTCAATTAACTGTCCTAGTTTATATTTCTTGGACCATGCTACTCACTCAAACTATGCAGCGGTTAGGTAACTACCTAACTTACCTAACCTACTACTTGAGTGGCTACTTTTAAAACACAGGTCTGTTCATGTTATGTCCCTGCTCAAAAATCTTCCATGGCTCCTCATTACTCCTTCAGTTTAGCATCAAAGGCTGGCCAAATCATCCTAAACTCCCATTACTACTATGCTAACCACAGATGCCTTATATTACAGTTGCAAATGTTCTCTATGAAAGCATGGTCTCCAGTTGCTTCATTTCTATTCCCCTCATAGTCTGACACTGAGCTGTCACTAAATATTTATGATTTAAATCTCTATGCTCATCTTTAAAAGAAATTTTTAAAATTATTTTGTTGAGGAGGGAGCTGTGTTGGGTCTTTGTTGCTGCATGGGTTTTTCTCTAGTTGCAGCAAGTGGAGGCTACTCTCTAGTTGCGGTGTGTGGGCTTCTCATTGCGGTGCCTTCTCTCATTGCAGAGCATGGGCCCTAGGGTGCATGGGCTTCAGTCATTGTGGTCCCCAGGCTCTAGAGCACAAGCTCAATAGTTGCGGCACAGGGGTTTAGCTGCTGCATGGCGTGTGGGATCCTCACAGACCATGGAGGGAACCCGTGTTTATCCTTCATTAGCAGGCAAACACCTCACCATTGAGCCACCAGGGAAGCCCTTCATTTGCCTATCTTGATTTCAGAGACCAAGTCTGGACCCACCCAGATAAAACCCTCTTTTCTTCACAGAGCATATTGTGCTTGATCTAGATTTCCCTAATTGAAATATCTGACACTTTGAACAGAAGTGAGGCTGGATTTTATCTTTAAATCAGCTACTTGAAAAGTAAATTAATAGTGTAAATAAGCTAGCACGACATGTTCTATCTGCCTGTGTGTGTGTGCTCAGTTGTGTCCAACTCTTTGTGAAACTGTGGCTCCTTTGTCCATGAAATTCTCCAAGCAAGAATACTGGAATGAGTTGCCATTTCCTACTGCAGGGGATCTTCTCGACCCAGGGATCGAACTTGTGTCTCCTGTGTCTCCTGCATTGGCAGTCAGATTCTTTACCACTGCACCACCTAGGAAGTCCTTTAGCTACTTAAACATTTTCAAGCACTGAGGACTTTTACAGCAATTAGTTTATTTTACATATATATACTTTTCTTATACATATCCGACCATAAATGCATCTTAAGGGTATTAAAATGCACTTCTTGTTAAATATTTTTATAATCAGACTGATGACTCCATGGATTCAAATCTGTGAGGCTTTACTGTTAATTAACTTTAATGTTAATGGTTATCTAATGAGTCCTCATTCTCTGACCTTCTGCTTTTCAGTGATAAATGCAGAGTGAGTCTCTCCTGCTCAACATCAACACTGATCATCCTTTTCTACTTTAAATTCATCGCAGGGGACTTCCTTGTTGGTCCAGTGGCTAAGACTCTGCACTTTCAGTGCAGGGTGACTGGGTTTGATTCCTCATCAGGGAACTAGATCCCACGTACCACAGCTAAAGATTCTGCACGCTGCAACCAAGACATGACACAGCCAAATAAATATGTTTAAAAAGATTTCATGTCAAACTATCACTGCAAAACTGAGATATCCTCCTAGAGGCAAGAGGAGCAGCTGCAGGATCTTGGCCCCCAGTGACAGACAGCCCGTGTCATGTCCCCATCCCTTGTAGGTCCCTGGTCTGCGGAAGGGAAGTGGTGGTTGGTGCTCTTGGGTCTAGGTTCCCACACTGCCCAGCCAGGAGAACCCAGAAGCATTTCCCTCCGTCCAAGCAGTAAGGACAGGTTAACTGTGTTGCTTCTTACTCCCTTTGCTGCTGGGTGGACTCTGGAACAAGTCTGGGATCAGGTTTTACCTTTTTCCTTCAATCTGTGGCCCCCTCAGCTAACTGATGAGGTTCCCATCAGCCAATTGCCCCCAGCAAATAGTCCTCAACCTAGCACAACATGGGAGTAATTTGGAGAATTCTAAGCTGCAATGCCTACAGACACCATCATCGAACTAGGGGGATGCTGTGGTCAGATGCTTGATGTGCATGAATTAAAAACAACCTGAGTTTTCACAAATGCAGCTGTTCCACGCCCCCTTATACTCCTCTACATTTCCAGTTAGGAGCCACGAACAACAGTCTCTGTCCCTTTAAATTCACAGAAACCATCCATAATTCACCCCAAGACACAGGACTCCACAGGACTGGTTCTTAATTAATGTGTGCAGGGGAGACATTTTCCCATGCAAATTACCAACCGAGTGATAACCCAGTGTTGCAATAGCCACTCAATTTGCCTTAATTTTCACACAAGCAATGAACTTCAGACCTAGGGAAACCAGCAACTACTTGGAAGACTGCCATCTACTATCAAGTTTCTTCAGCCTTGGGGTTGCCCTTCAGGATATATCACATTAAGAAGGACTTTTGGGGGAAGGGGGTGCTTCAGAACAAATTATTCAGTGAGTATTCATGCCTACAACTGATATTTAGGCAAGACCTTGATGTGTTCATATAACCCTTTGAGGCCTGTCTTTTCTCCTCTAAGATGGATAACAATCTCTACTCAGGATACAAGGTTGTTGCAAAGTAAATGGGCATCACTGGCAAATAGCAATTTAATATGTGCTAACAAGGGAAGCAAACGCAATGCCTTCCTTACAAAAATGAGATCATATCTCATATCAGTCCTAAATCCGCCTTTCTCCCTGCCTCAGACACAATCATACAAGATTTAAAAAAACAAAGTCACTAGATACTGCCATGAAAAAAAGAAACAGAAAAATTAAAAGTGTTTGTTAGACATGTACCCAACATGCTTAACATATTTTAAGAGCAGGATAAAGTTGGTCAGCCTATGGATGGCAAGCATGTTGTTTTTTCTAAATCAAACCATTGAGAAGGAAATGATATTATACTTACACAAACACAATTCAGCATTATCTAGAAAAAGAGAGATAGAGATTGGAGGACACAAACACCCACAATGGTAAATTACTGTTACAAAAACTGGTTGCAGTAATGACTCTTTAAAAGGTAAAACAAGCAGAAAATGGCAACCTGAAGGCTGGGCATGAAAGAATATGGCACAACTCAGCCTCTATGGTTTTGCATGGGAGTAATCTGGTAAAGAACTCTCCTGTCAGTGCAGGAGACTTAAGAAACACAGGTTCAATCCCAGGGTCAGGAAGACCCCTGGAGGAGGGCATGGCAATCCATGCCAGTATTCTTGCCTGGGAAATCTCACGGTCAGAGGAATCTGGCAGGCTACAGTTCACAGGGTTGAAAAGAATTGGGCATGACTGAAGCAACTTAGTATGCACACAAACACGGAAGTTATCAGAGGCTATGGGATTATTGTAGGGATAGAGTTTTTGTTACTTTGAGTGCTACAGGGCCACTTCTTTAGTTCACAATCAGAAGCCCCTCTGTGTCCCTGTCTAGAATTCTGTCACTTTTGGTGGCTAGGGTGTTAGTGGTTCCATGATTTAATTGATCCTTGGCTGTCCTACCACACAATTGCACTCATCTCACACACTAGTAAAGTAATGCTGAAAATTCTCCAAGCCAGGCTTCAGCAGTATGTGAACAGTGAACTTCCTGATGTTCAAGCTGGTTTTAGAAAAGGCAGAGGAACCAGAGATCAAATTGCCAACATCTGCTGGATCATGGAAAAAGCAAGAGAGTTCCAGAAAAACATCTATTTCTGCTTCATTGACTATGCCAAAGCCTTTGACTGTGTAGATAACAATACACTGTGGAAAATTCTGAAAGAGATGGGAATACCAGACCACCTGACCTGCCTCTTGAGAAATCTGTATGCAGGTCAGGAAGCAACAGTTAGAACTGGACATGGAACAACAGACTGGTTCCAAATAGGAAAAGGAGTACGTCAAGGCTGTATATTGTCTCCCTGCTTATTTAACTTATATGCAGAGTATATCATGAGAAATGCTGGGCTAGAAGAAGCACAAGCTGGAATCAAGATTGCTGGGAGAAATATCAATCACCTCAGATATGTAGATGACACTACCCTTATGGCAGAAAGTGAAGAGGAACTAAAAGCCTCTTGATGAAAGTGAAAGAGGAGAGTGAAAAAAATTGGCTTAAAGCTCCACATTCAGAAAAATGAAGATCATGGCATCTGGTCCCATCACTTCATGGGAAATAGATGGGGAAACAGTGGAAACAGTGTCAGACTTTATTTGGGGGGCTCCAAAATCACTGCAGATGGTGATTGCAGCCATGAAATGAAAAGACACTTACTCCTTGGAAGGAAAGTTATTACCAAACTAGACAGCATATTGAAAAGCAGAGACATTATTTTGTCAACAAAGGTCATCTAGTCAATGGTATGGTTTTTCCAGTGGTCATGTATGGATGTGAGAGTTGGACTGTTAAGAAAGCTGAGCACCGGAAGAATTGATGTTTTTGAACTGTGGTGTTGGAGAAGACTCTTGAGAGTCCCTTGGACTGCAAGGAGATCCAACCAGTCCATTCTAAAGGAGATCAGTCCTGGGTGTTCTTTGGAAGGAATGATGCTAAAGCTGAAACTCCAATACTTTGGCCACCTCATGTGAAGAACTGACTCATTGGGAAAGACTCTAATGCTGGGAGGGATTGGGGGCAGGAGGAGAAAGGGACGACCGAGGATGAGATGGCTGGATGGCATCACCAACTCGATCGACATGAGTTTGAGTGAACTCTGGGAGTTGGTGATGGACAGGGAGGCCTGGTGTGCTGCGATTCATGGCATCGCAAAGAGTCAAACACGACTGAGCGACTGAACTGAACTGAACTGAACTGGCTAGTTCAAATGAAGGAAAGGAACATGGCCAACAAGGTTGTATCTTGGGTGAGTATTTTGGAGATCGATGGTGGATAGTTGTGTTTGAACTCAGAGATAATAACGATTAGGAGAGTCTTCACAGGATGCACAGTCTACATCCCTCATTCCTAATTGTTAGACAGAGGCATTAAAGTTCAGAAAGCCCAAGATCAAAGCAAGTGAAGGAGGAAGCTGGTAGCAGTTCACTGAATAAGGATGACCTCACGTCTGATGTGAGTGGCAGGGATCACAGCTATTTTCCCAAAGACTGATACATTGGAGTTCTAACATCATGGCTACTCAGTAACATCAAGTCATTACTCAATAGCTCCACTGAAATTACTAATAATATCATTTAAAATAAGTAGTTCAAAAATAAAATTGGTAGAAGATCAAAATCCTTATCAATGGTTCTTTTCTTCATAGAAATTTTTGTACATCACATGGGCAATTTTCTCAAAATTTAACTTTCTAACTCAGTATTATATATTTTTTTAATTTATTTAATTGGAGGTTAATTACTTTTACAATATTGTATTGGTTTTGCCATACATCAACATGAATCCGCCACAGGTATACACGTGTTCCCCATCTTGAACCCCCTCCCTCCTCCTCCCCCTGCACCAACCCTCTGGGTTGTTTCAGTATTATATATTTTATGGAATTCTTGGTTTGAAGTGATAAGGTTGTCCCACTTTTTTTCCTTTTATTTTTAAAAATATTTTAGACATTATTCCTACACTTCTTGCTTAACATGGTGTGTATATTTACTGGTTTGGCAGAAAAAAAAACTGAAAAATAAATAAATAAATAAAGCTCACAAGCAACCAAAAAACAAACAAACAAAAAAAAATTAGCTTCCCTCTCCAAATGAATCATCTAAAACAAATCACTTCATGTTCTTTAAACCCGTTTAAAGAGTAAAGTGTCAATTTTGCCATAAATGTATAGTGATTCTATTTACTCCCTCAGTAATTTTGCATTTTTCCTAAATTCAATTCCTATCAGTATTGCCTAGCCTATATCTCTAGCTATTTTACCAATTTTTTTGTTAAATGTACAGATAGTTCTTTATTCTGATTTTTACTTATTTTTTTTATTTAAATTTATTTATTTTAAGTGCAGGCTAATTACTTTACAATATTCTATTGGTTCTGCCACACATCAACATGAATCCGTCATAGGGGTACACATGTTCCCCATCCTGAACCCCCTCCCACCACCCTCCCCATACCATCCCTCCAGGTCATCCCAGTGCACCAGCCCCAAGGACCCTGTATCAAACCTCGATTGGTGATTCTTTTCTTATATGATAGTATACATGTTTCCATGCCATTCCCCCAAACCATCCCACCCTCTCCCTCTCCCACAGAGTTCAAAAGACTGTTCTATACATCTGTGTCTCTTTTGCTGTCTCACATACAGGGTTATCATTACCATCTTTCTAAATTCCATATATATGCATTAGTATACTGTATTGGTGTTTTTCTTTCTGGCTTACTTAACTCTGTATAATAGGCTCCAGTTTCATCCACCTCCTTAGAACTGATTCAAATGTATTCTTTTTAATGGTTGAGTAATACTCCATTGTGTATATGTACCACAGCTTTCTTATTCATTCATCTGCTGATGGACATCTAGGTTGCTTCCGTGTCCTGGCTATTATAAACAGTGCTGCGATGAACACTGGGGTACAAGTGTCTCTTTCAATTCTGGTTTCCTCGGTGTGTATGCCCTGCAGTGGGATTGCTGGGTCATAAGGCAGTTCTATTTCCAGTGTTTTAAGGAATCTCCACACTGTTCTCCATAGTGGCTGTACTAGTTTGCATTCCTACCAACAGTGTAAGAGGGTTCCCTTTTCTCCACACCCTCTTCAGCATTTATTGCTTGTAGACTTTTTTGATAGCAGCCATTCTGACTGGCGTGAAATGGACCTCATTGTGGTTTTGATTTGCATTTCTCTGATAATGAGGGATGTTGAGCATCTTTTCATGTGTTTGTTAGCCATCTGTATGTCTTCTTTAGAGAAATGTCTATTTAGTTCTTTGGCCCATTTTTTTGATTGGGTTGTTCATTTTTCTGGAATTGAGCTGCAGGAGTTGCTTGTATATTTTTGAGATTAGTTGTTTGTCGGTTGCTTCATTTGCTATTATTTTCTCCCATTCTGAAAGCTGTCTTTTCACCTTGCTTATAGTTTCCTTTATTATGCAGAAGCTTTTAATTTTAATTAGGTCCCCAATTTTTTTAATTAAATTTATTTATTTTTTTAATTACAATACTGTATTTGTTTTGCCATACATTGACACGAATCAGCCATAGGTGAACACAATCGCCCAATGCCAAAGCCCCTCCCACCTCCCACCCCACATCCTCTGCCTGAATCATCCTGTGCATCAGCCCCATGCATCCTGCATCCTACACCAAACATAGATTAGCGCTTCGTTTCTTACAGGAAAATACACATGCTTCACTGCCATTCTCCCAAACCATCCCACCCTTTCCCTCTCCCTCAGAGTCCAAAAGTCCACTCTACCTCTGTGTCTCTTGTTGTCTCACATATAGGGTCATCGTTACTGTCTTCTAAATTCCATATATATGTGTCAGTATACTGTATTGGTGTTTTTCTTTCTGGCTTACTTCACTCTGTATAATCGGTTCCAATTTCATCCATCTCATTAGAACTGAGTCAAATTTATTCTTTTTAAGGGCTGAGTAGTATTCCATAGTGTATATGAACCACAGCTTTCTTATCCATTCATCTGCTGATGGACATCTAGGTTGCTTCCAAATTTTTAAATTCACATTTGCTATTGCTTTAGAAATTCTGTGAAACTCCTCTGTAACACTGTATTGTAATCATTTAACAGGGGGTGCAATAATAAAGAATCTGCCTGCCAATGCAGGAGACACAGGTTTGACTCCAAGTCAGAAAGATCCCCTGGAGAAGGAAATGGCAACCTACTCCAGTAGTCTTGCCTGGAGAATCCCATGGACAGAGGAGCCTGGCAGACTACAGTCTACGAGGTTGTAAAAGAGTCAGACATGACTTAGCAACTAAACAAAAAAAATAAAATAATTAAAAAAAAAAAAAAAAAACCTTGAGGCTATGGGGAAAACCATGAAAAACCTCAGTGAAGGTTTAGGGACAATCTATGCCCAAGTTTTCAGATTTTTGTCATTAAGGCACAAACAAATGAAGAAAAATGAGAGTGACAAGCAAGGAGTCCCTTGACTGAAGGGCAGGCCAACAACTGGGTACCCTAGAGATGGTATTGCTGCCAGCCAGGGCACAGAATCCTACACCTGACATTTGTGAAAGAGTCGGGAGTTGAAAATTGAGTGTAAATCCTGATCTATATAAATCTCGAGATGGCAAAGGTAAATTCTACATATTGTATGTTTAATGTAATTTTAAAAGTAAGTTTTCTGTACAAAAATAAGCACAGAGATTTTATAGCAGCTTTATTTGTGATTGCCTAAACTTGGAAGAAACCAAGATGGCCTTTGATAAGTGAACGGATAAATAAACTGTAGCACATCAGACAATGGAATATTATTGAACAGTAAAAAGAAATGAGCTGTTAAGTCATGAAAAGACATGGAGGAAACTTAAATGCATTTACTAAATGTAAGAAGCCAATATGAAAAGGCTATACACTGTCTGGTTCTAACTATAGGACATTCTGGAAAAGGCAAAAACATGGATACAGAAAAGGATCAATAGTTGCTAGGGAAAAGAGGGGTGAGTATGTCGAACACAGAGGACTTTAGGACAGTACAGCTACTCTGTATGATACGAAAAGAGTAGATGGCTGTCATAATACATTTGTCCAAATCCACGTGCAATGCCACGAGGGAACCCTGGGCTTCTCTGGTGGCTCACTGGTAAAGAGTCTGCCTGCCAGTGCAGGAGACATGAGTTCAATCCCTGGTCCAGGAAGATCTCATATGCCGCAGAGCAACTAAGCCTATAAACCACAAGTACTGAGCCGTGCTCTGAGTCCTCGAGATGTAACTACCGAGCCCATGTGCTGCAACTACTGAAGCCTGCACACCCCCGGTGCCCATGCTCCACAGCAAGAGAAGCCCCCAGCAAGAGAAGCCCCCACCACGAGAAGCCCGAGCACCGCAATAAAAAGTCACCCCTGCTCACTGCAATTAGAGAAAGCCCGCACAGCAATGAAGACCCAGGACAGCTATGAACAAGCAAAATTATTTTAAGATAAAGAGTGAACCCTAACATAAAACATAGACTTTGGGTGACAAGGAGGTGTCAGTGCAGGTTCATCAGTTGTAATGAAAGCACCACAGTGGTGTGGGACACTGGTGATGGAGGAGGCTATGTGTGGGTGGAGTCAAGGTTATTCTGGAAATCTCTGCACCTCCTCCTCAGTTTGTCTGTGATCTTATAACTTCTCTTGGAAAAACAAAACCTAGTTTAAAAAAAAAAAAAGAAGAAGAGAAAATCTTGAAAATCTTTGTTAATAATAATAACAGCTACCAGAGTGTTTAATCAGTACCAGACATTATTGTAAGTCCTTTATATGTGTCGATGCGCTTAACCCTCAAAACAGCCCTATGAGGTTTTCACTAGTATGACGTGCACTTGACCGATTAAAGGGGGAGATCCAGAACAGCTCAGTGGCTGGCACAGAGTGGCAGGGCTGGAGTTTTCACAAGACGGCAGTCAGGTTCCAGACTTCAGTTTCTTCCATTGCCTCCAAGACTCTCCGTTTTAACCCTCACATCTGAACAGCAGTTGTGATATGAAAGGGAAGGAGGGAATCACTCAAAGCCTGGACTTGAAGTGTTTCCTGAGCAACAACAAGGATACCTCCCAGCTGTAGCTGCACTTTGACCTTTGCTGGGGCTCTGACCCCTCGCCCCATGTCTGTCCGGCCATGCCAGGGTCACTGCCAATGCGCTGCTTGAGGGACTCTGCACCGATGCCCAGGGAGCTCCTGGGACGTGTGTGCAGGTCCTCACCCCGGCAGAAGGATCTGATTGAAGCCGTGCTGTGCACCAGGAGCTCACAGGGATTTCACGGTCACCTCTTCCGATGTGGGCAAAGGGCAGCATTGTTTGTTTTCATGAGAACTGAGCTGGAGAAGCAGGAGGTGTTTCCAATGAAGGCCCACCTGTATCATGTTAAGGACACAGAGGAACCATGGCTTTGAACTTCAGTACTAATGACTGTCTTTCATTCAATAATGGAAAAGCAGCCTGTGAGTGTCTTATTTAGGGTTCATAGCAGTCTGGGGATCACTGGCCCGCCCCCTCAGCACAGCAGACATACCTAACATGTTGGCTCTGGGCTGACTTTGCTGCGCCAGGGGTCCATCACTTCGGCACAGGGGGGGCTGCTCTGTTTTCAAAACCAAGAGCCCCGTGACTGCTTCTCCCTGAGTGACCATGCACCCTGCAGCCCAGCTTGCTTCTCTGCAGAACATGCCCAGCTGGATGCCCTCTTCTGCCTGCCTGGCACCACCCTCCCTCTGCCCCGGAGAGTCAATAGGAAGGAAGCCCTCATCCTGCCTCGCTTCCTCCCAGGGCAGCTTCAGAAATGTGGAGGTGACATCTAAGGGCTTCCCCGAGGAACAGCTGCCCAGGGCCAGATGGAAGGAGCACACGGGTCTAGACACAGAAGCTCCTCTGTGTCCTACCCAGCACCTCCTCCCTCTCTGCACCACGTGGTCCATGCATCTGCTCTCCTGACACATAGTAGGCTCCAAAGTCTTCCTAACAAAAGCAAGCAAATGAAACACATTTACATCACCTTAGGGTTGGGTCCTTTCCCAAGGAATTGATAACCCAGATGACACTTCAATGATGTGAACTGACGGCTTCAACCTCATGTCTTTCTCTCCTATAGGCATCTCTGGTATAAACAGACAACTGAGGCCAGCAAGGTTTAATCCAGCCAAGGGCTTTGCCGATGGTGGGATTTCTAGCACAGTGACCCTAAACTGCTGTTTGGTGTCATGTCTGTCTGTCCCATCTATTCCCCCTGAAGGCCAGATCCCCCAAGATCATGGGCTAAGTCCTACAAGTTTAAAGGGTCCTGCACATGTCAAATCTGTGAGAGCTGTCTCATTCTCTGGGTCACCTCTATGTAAGTTAGCAAGTCACAGTGGCTGGAACAAGTTTAAGTCCTCAGTCCTTACAGTGACAGCTTTGCTGTCTATTCTTGCCTGGAGAATCCCATGGACAGGGGAGTCTTGTGGGCTACAGTCCATGGGGTCACAATGAGTCAGACATGACTGAAATGACTTAGCATGCAATCATGCACGCAAAGTGGGATGCAGGACAAATTTTTACAAAGACACAAGGAGTGCGGCAGTCTTCACAGCTGCTCTAGACACCCCTGTCGGCTCTCCTCTCATAGCACTAACTCTCTGAGGTCAGGTCTGTATCCAGTCCATGTTTGTATCTGCAATGCCCAGCACAGGACCTGGCACAGCGTTACCAAAAGGGAGAAAAAAATTTTTTAAGTGATTGTGGGAAACCAAGTGAAGAAATAAACCATATCATGGGCTTCATGAGTTTGGGGAGGCTAGCCTGGTGAGTGAAAGTTGCTCAGTCGTGTTCAACTCTTTGTGACCGTGGACTAGTCCATGGAATTCTCCAGGCCAGAATACTGGAGTGGGTAGCCTTTCCCTTCTCCAGGGATCTTTTCAACCCAGGGATCGAACCCAGGTCTCCCATAAACAATGGAAGTCCTCTGTTAAACGAGAAGCAGAAAGAAAAGAAGATTAAAAATGACACAAAAAAGTGAAAACATGTGTTTGTACATAAATATACAAGTATGCAGGAATATAGGAAAGAAAACATACTAAGTTAGGAAGGTAGATTGATGGGGGCAAAGGGTGAGGGGCAGAGAGAAAAAAAGAGCCAAAGATAAAAAGAATTATAAGAAAAATCTAGTATTTATCATAGAACCACATATATGTATCTAAGTAAAACTAGAAGAGGGGAATAATAATTCTCTGAAACAATCCAAATAAGAAAGTAGGTTTAATACAAGTGAGGAGATGAGCTGAATGCCCTCAAACACACAGGCAAAGAAAAGAGACCTGAGGCCAGGAACCCCCAGGGCACCTTCATGGCAACATCCAGGCCTGGGGGCTCCTACACAAGCCGGGGCTCCCAGACTGTAGGTTCTCCAGGCTCCAGGCTTCCCACCAGCATGTCCAACTCCAGCCGAGGCCAGTCCAAATAAAATGGTTCACACAGCTATGCCTGCATCATGTGAGCTGAACTAATATCAACAATTACATCAGGAAAAATGTGTTTACCTTGGTTTCCCGCCACAGAAAATGGGTCCAAAATGATGTTGAACATACGCCTTTCATTCCTGCTTCTCTCAGAAGGACAAATAATTTAACAGGTGGAACTCAGAATTCCACGGTTCTTTTTTTCTTCTTCCTTTTTAAAATTTTACTGTGGAGTATTCAACATTCCACTTTTGGTCAACATAATCTGGAACCCTTCTCAGCAGACCTCAGCGAGCTCTATTTATTTTGCAAAAGCCCTCTTAATGCTCACACGAGCAGCGAGTTGGAAAGGCCTGGCGAGTCCAATCAGACTCTGCTCTCGCCTGTTATCAGTACAATATGTTGCTTCAACCGAGAGACCAAATTCTCTGACTAACTCCTCCAAGAATTGATCCAGACAGCGCAAAGAGAGGAAATCCATTTGACTTTAACAAGGCAATTGGTCCAGACTTCATACAATATCATTTCAGTCTAGAATTTTCAACATCACTGCCAAAAACATCAAACAGAAACACGACAGGACTTCCACCCAGTCTGTACTCTCCAAAGAACGGCCATCTTGTTCCAAACCCTGGGCAGCAAGAAAGAACTTAGAGGGAGAGTGTCGCATGGAGCATTTAACTGTTTCTCTCTGCCGCATTTCTAAGCTTCATGACAATTATTTATTAAAAGTTACTGACCTTTCTTTTAAATGCACCATATGTTTTATTTTATTGACAATTTATACGCTTTTTATTTTGTTTTGGAGTATAGCCAATTAACAATGTTGTGATCGTTTCAGATTCAGCCATTCTCCCCCAAACTCCTCTCCCATCGAGACTGCCATATAACATTGAGCAGAGTTCCCTGTGTCTTTGTTGGTTATCCATGTTTTTTTTTCCTTCATCTTTAATTGGAGGATAATTGCTTTACAATATTATGTTGTTTTCTGCATTCAGCAACACGAATCAGTCATAGGGGGTATAGATGTCCTCTCCCTCTCGAACCTCCCTCCCACCTCCCACCCTATCTCACCCCTCTAGGTTGTCACAGAGCACCTGATTTAAGCTCCCTGCATCATACAGCAAATTTCCACTGGATATCTATCTAATTTTACATATGGTAATGTATATGTTTCAATTCTACTCTCTCAATTTGTCCCACTCTCTCCATCCTCCCCATCCCGGCTCCACAAGTCTGTTCTCTATGTCTGCGTCTCCACTGCTGCCCTGCAAAAAGGTTCATCAGTACCACCTTGAATTTAAGAACAGTCAGAAGTTTCCCCACGTATCAAATGATCCACCTTGGAAAAACTCTCCAATCATACTCATCAGGTTATGACATCACCTTCTCCCTGTTACTTATCTGCCCTATTGGGCTTCTCTGATAGCTCAGTTGGTAAAGAATCTGTCTGCAGTGCAGAGATCCTGGTTTGATTCCTGGGTCAAGAAGATCTGCTGGAGAATGGATAGGCTACCCATTCCAGTATTCCTGGGCTTCCCTTGTGGGTAAAGAATCCGCCTGTAATGCAGGAGACCTGGGTTCAGTCCCTAGGTTGTGAAGATTCCCTGGAGAAGGGAAAGGCTACCCACTCCAGTATTCTGGTTTGAAGAATTCCTGGGGTTGTAAAGGGTCAGACACGACTGAGCAACTTTCACTTTCACTTTATTTACCCTATGTCATCATTTAGTAGATTGCCAGGGAAATGTAATGAATATTCTAGATACTGATTGAAAAGAATCTCAATGATATATGTGAATTAGAGTGCATTAGTACAGGTAATTCTAACTACTACTATGAATAAGACCCCAAACATACAATGTGTCAAATACAATAAATAAACACCTTGCTCATAGAAAGTCCAAAACAGGTGGTACCTATTGTTGGCAGACCTTCCACATAAGATTCTGGGACCCACAATCTTTCTGTCACACACCTAACTCTCTGCTAGGACCATGTGTTCAGAACAGCAGACAGGGAATTAATACTATGGAAACCTCAGCCCAGAATGACACAGGTGATTCCCACTCACAGTACACTAATGGCCCAACTGCAAAGAAAGCAATCAGAATATTGTCTAGCTGTGTCTTTAGAACAGGAAACATTTCTAATAAAAGCTAGATAGCCAACCGGAACAATTCACACTGTAATAATCCATATTTTATTATATTACATTTGCATTATACATATATTTATTATAATTACAATGTACTTTGGGAATTATATTTTGGCTCAGAGTGTGTGGGTGTGTGTGTGTCCCATTTAACTGGACTACAATAACCTAGCCGAATTCAACACCTGATTCTTGACACATTTAATATTCATGGAATCCTAAAATGGCTCCTTACTGTTAAATTGACTCAGTACTTATGATGATCCAAATGCTATGATGGAGAATTTGGGGAGAAATGCAAAACTTTGCCAAGCACTCTGCCTTCACTGTAGAAGCCAGCCAGATAGAATGCTCATATAGCCCCAGATGCTTTGCTTGGACAGGTAATAATGCCTACTGTGTCCTAGCTTGTTACAGGTCACAAAACATATCAACACTTCTCCTTTGATCTCTTTTTTTTCACTCTCAAGGTGGAAACTGAAAGGCAAGTGACCTAAAGGTAAGTAAGGTTGGACTTGGGTTTTCCAGGTGGCACTAGTGGTAAGGAACCCACCTGCCAATGCAGGAGACGTATGGGACATGGGTTCGATCCCTGGGTTGGGAAAATCCCCTGGAGGAGGGCATGGAAACCCACTCCAGTATTCTTGTCTTGAGAATCCCATGGACAGAGGAGCCTCTACAGTCTATAGTGTGGCAAAGAGTCGGCTTAGCACGCATGCAAGGTGGGACTTAAACCTCAAAACTTAAAGGCCAACCTCCCACCATATCAGCACCCATTAGGTCCCTAGAAAGGCTATGACCAGTCATTTCCACAATTATATTTGGAATACTTCTTTCTACACTGATCACTTTCATTAAGTCACTCCTAGTGGTTTCATTTAACAAAAGAAAAATCTGCCACACATTGTTCCTTGAGCATGATGAACTCTTAACCTCCTCCAAAAAAAATCTCATAAGCCCTACGACTTTGTCACTCAAAGTATGGTGTATAGACCAGCAGTACTGGAAGCGTCTGGGGTTTGTTCAGTTCAGTTCAGTTGCTCAGTCATGTCTGACTCTTTGCAACCCCATGAATGGCAGTACATCAGGCTTCCCTGTCCATCACCAACTCCCGGAGCTTGCTCAAACTCACATCCATTGAATTGGTCATACAATCCAATCATCTCATCCTCTGTCGTCCCCTTCTCCTTCTGCCTTCAATCTTTCCCAGCATCAGAGTCTTTTCCAATGAATCAGTTCTTCACATCAGGTGGCCGAAGTATTGGAGTTTCAGCTTCAGCATCAGTCCTTCCAGTGAATATTTGCAATGATTAAGGTTTGTTAGGAATGCACATTCTCAGTCTGATTCACTGACCATCTGAATCAGAGTCTCCGTTTAAGTAAGATCTCCAAGTGATGCTTTAGCTTACCAAACTTTGAGCAACCTTGCTCTAGGATAATTTAACTCAACTTGAGCACTGAGTAGGGGAAAAAAAGACCTAATATCAAAAGAGTTCCTATAAATCAATACAGAAAAGAAAAACAAGTAGCAAAAAGACAAAATATAAGAATAGTGAATTAACAGATGAGACGCAAATGGACAGCAAACATAAAATGCTCACCTTCTCCAGCAATCTGGGAAATGCAGATTAAAACAGCACAGTACTATTTTTTCATCTATCAGATTGGTGAAATTTGTAACATCTGATAATCTTCAAATTGAAAACACTTTGGAAAAAGAGCATTTTCTTATACTATGGGAGCTTAAGATGCTATACAGGCACACCGCATCTTACTGCAGTTCACTTTATAGCACTATGCAAATACTGTGTTTTTGACAAATTGAAAGTTTGTGGTAACCCTTTGTCAAGAAAGGCTATAAGAGCCATTTTTCCAGCAGCATTTGTTCACTTCATGTCTCTATGTCACATTTTGGTAATTCCTGCAATGTTTCATACTTTTTTCATCATCATATTTGTTATGTGATCTCTGTGATCAGTGATCTCTGATGTTATTACTGCAAAAAGATTACAATTCACTGAAAGCTCAGATAATTTTTAGCATTTGTTAGCAATAAAGTACTTTTAATTAAGAGATGCACCATTTTTAGTTATAATTATTTAGTCCACATCATAGTCTAGTGTAAACATAACTTTTATATAAACTAGAAAAGAACAATTTTGTGTGATTCACTTTATTGCAATATTCGCTTTAGTGCAGTGGTCTAGAACTGAACTCACGATAACTCCAAGGATGCCTGTGATCTCTATCTTTTCTCTTTTTAGTTTCAAAGATTTTGACCAAAAGATTTCACTTTTAGTAATCCAGTCTATAGAAATGCCTGTTACTCTATCGAAGACAAGTGGAAAAGCATCTCACTACTCCATTAGAATTGTGATATATGAAGGGAATATAAATATCCATCTACAAGGAAATAGTCCAATAAATTAAAGGTATTCATACCAGGGGATTCTGCAGTAATTTAAAAAGAGATCAGTGTGATGAAAGAAAAATATTCATGACATAGTCGAACGCTTAAACAAGTTGTCGGATAGTAGGTACAGTATGATCTCATTCGCATATTTTAAAACTGTACAGAGCAGAGGTATATATTTGTCAAAACTCGTGAAACACTAAACTTAAAATTGATAGTTTATGAAAATTATACTGTTATAAAACTTGTTAAAAAGACTATATGTGTGTATCATAAAGATGTTATGTATATATTTTCAAGCCAACAAAATGGTCCATAAGGAAGACAAGAAGCCTTTGGAAAGGGCAGAAGCCGAGGAGAGGAAAGAATGAGTGGAACTCTTGGTGCAGTGCTAGCATTTTTTCAACCAATGTGTACACTTCTTGTATTCTAGAAAGCACAAGTTAAAAACCTAAATGAAATCAGTGGAGTCATTTGCAATATACCTGAACCAAGGTGAAAATGCAAATCCAGCCTGGCCTCTTTGGTTCCTTCCACTGGCTGAGTTTAGTCATTTGGTTTCAGGTGGGAGGGTCTACATTTGAACACGCCATTGTCAGACTGATTTACTATAATCACTGGTTTAATATTTTGTAGATAACTACCAAGCATCCTTAAACATCAAGCCTTATGCTAAAAATTTTAGGGAATTTTGATACAAAAAGGAAGACGCAGTTCAAACTCCCAGTCCTATCACTCTTCTGTTGAAAAAGCTTACAGCATTCTGTACCAGTCTTGTGTAGTACGTCTAAATTGGTCATCTCCACTTGCTGCCTCACCCACTGAGCACTGTTCATCATTATTTTCCTTATTTCCTGTCTACTCAGGTTAGAGTAGCCTTCATACTCCTGCAAATATCCCAGTCTTTGCTTTTGCAGTCCTTTCTCACCTGGAATCCCTGTCTCGCAGGGATTATTGCATGCTCTCCTCCATCCAACAAGATCCATCTCTGTCTCATCCATAAAGTTCTTACTAAGCCCAGAAACCCTCAATCACCTCACCTCTCCTTTCCTGCCTTATCTGTTGGACAGTCTTGTCTCTGTAAGGAAAAAGGAGACCATGTCACCCTCTTTCCTACCCCTTCTTTTGCTTTGTACAATGTCAAGTACACAGGAATAATTAACTGGCAACTAGCAATGAATTGTCACTTTGTATTTTTAAATGTTGGACAAACAAGAGGGAATTAATAGTAAATAAGTGCTTTTCCAAAAGCCCAATGAGGTAGGTATTTCCTCCATTTTACAGATGGATAGAC
Source organism: Nanger dama (assembly GCA_917880005.1). Taxonomy (NCBI): domain Eukaryota; kingdom Metazoa; phylum Chordata; class Mammalia; order Artiodactyla; family Bovidae; genus Nanger; species Nanger dama. Next base: position 27,517,985 of record CAKJTW010000018.1, read on the forward strand.
TGAGACAATGAGGTCAAGTGATTTGATTTTACAAGCTTATACATACTGCTCATAAAATATGGGGCCAATCTTCAGACCTACTTTCTGATAGTTTCTAAAGCCCATGTCTTTGCTCAGCACCATGCCACCCTCCTAACTTGTCACTTAGATGATCTCACTGAATTCTCACATTTCTGTCTCAAGAAATATTTGTTGATTGATTGATGACATGTTCAGTAGCAGTGTGATCTAGTTTAAGGGTTTCCTGCAGCTGAATCTGATGAAAAGCCCCTGCTGTGCTCAGAGATTTAACCTGCTTCAAACTCTGGCTTTCCCACAATATCATCAGTCTCAGTCCCAAGACTTGTGCAAAATATAGCATGATGTTTTATGTACTTACATAGCATAAAAGTAATATCTGAGATGACAGAGTTCAAACTCAAGGCCTTGCCTCTGGGCCAAGGGTTCAATTCTGAGGACCCCCATCCCTCTGCTTTCCAGTTCTCCCCTGAAGGCTGCTCGGCTGTGTGTGGGTTGGGATGCCTTGGATAAGCTGTCTTGACTCTATCTCCTGAGACATGCACTATTGGCACATCAATAGAACACTCGGAGTCCTCAGAAATCCAAACAGACTGATAGTACAAAGCCTGAAATAGACACACAAAGAGTTAACACCCTGGGCACAATTCTCCGTTAACTTGGGAAAATACTGACATCTCTGAGTCCATTCACTCAGATATACTATGGGAATTATATTACCTTTCCTGCCTACCCTTCAGAAGATTAAGAGAATCAGTGAGACACTGTTCATGAAAACAAAACTATATGTATGACAAATTCCCACCCGTACTCTATGGTGAAGAGTTCTTGTCGCTAGAGGAGGAGTTAGCTGCCATGGACAAAGCAGCGAAAGAAAATCAGGAGACCTGGGTTCCATTCCTGGCTGAGCTACCAAATGTAATAACCAAGAGGCTCTGTGGGTTAGAAAGCTGGATTTCCAAGTCTGCTTCATTTGAAAATAACATACACTTGCTAGCAGAAAGCTCTGAACAAGAAACCTAAGAAGTTGGGATTGTGGATAAGCCACGGTCTCTTGGGTTAATTTCAGCAGCAACATCCTGGGATTATGGAACTCCAGACATGACATTGACCCTCAGTGACTCACTCAGTCTTGGTGCCTGAAGCATCTCTTTTGCATTGCTTTTCATTATTTTCAATTCTCTTGTTATTTTTAACCATCCTGGTTTAAGTGCATTTTAATCCTATAAGCCACCTCAAATCCTTTTTTGAACCATGTCATCTATAAAACACGTCCATTAACAAGCAACTTGCTTTGATCTTAGTTAAGTCATAGAATTTCAGAGCTGGAAAAGAACTCAGAAATCAGAGTTCGACTCATATATAGTACATGGTAAGAGAGAGACCCAGAGAGAGAAAAGGACATGCCTGAAGTCATACATGCAATTGGGGGTAGAGAAAGGAATGGACCTGGGTGCTCGTGTGTGTCACTGTTCATATCATAGAACGTGAGCCTGGGTCTATGTCACTCACTCTATAATATGCAACTAATAATACAGTGGTCTTGCACCATTGTACATTAATGCTACATAAGAAAAACGTTGCTTTCATTATTATCTGTGACTTTTCAAAATTTTAATAATAACAAAACAATGTTCTTTCTAAAAACTCATGGAAAGATTCTTGCAAACCTAAGAATACCAAGTAACCTTTTAGTTGTGCCACTGAACCAGGATACTTTGAACTGGGCTGTTCAGACACGCAGTTTGTTCACCACACGAGGCTGTCCAGTTCATGGCTAGAGAAAGCCTGTATAGACTCACCGTAAACTGACTTGAAAGTCTTTCAGATGGTGACTGCTGCAGCATCGTGATACTCAGTCACAAGTAAAGCAAAAACTTACTCCTGCTGTTTTTTGACACAGACAGAAAAAATGGAGTGGCCAAAAGTTCATTCAGGGTTTTCCATATGCTGTTACAGAAAAACCCAAATTTAACTTTTTGCCAACCCAATACTTGCATCCCTGTGCTCAGAAAACAAACCACATCTCACAGATGTAGCAGGGGTGATGCTGAAACAGAGATTCTGTAGCTCCTTGGTCAAGAACATGGGCTGAATGGTCAAAACACTGAGATAGAAATTCTATTGTGGCCACTGACTGACTTGGACCATTAGTGAGTCATGTGACCTCTAGCTCAGGCTCTGCATCTAAAAGTAGAAATAAAAAAGCACATACCTCAACGGTGTTCATAAAAACTAAATTAGTTAATAATGTAGATGGCTTAAAACAATGACTCATGCGTGATAAGTACCCACTAAATGTTGGCTCTTATTTCAGCGTTGCAAGAAAAGAATGCTAGTTTGGAGGCAGAGTTTATAAATCTCCCAGCAGCATGACTCAGTTCAGTTCAGTTCAGTTCAGTTCAGTTCAGTCGCTCAGTCGTGTCCGACTCTTTGTGACCCCATGAATCGCAGCACGCCAGGCCTCCCTGTCCATCACCATCTCTCGGAGTTCACTCAGACTCACGTCCATCAAGTCAGTGATGCTATCCAGCCATCTCATCCTTGGTCGTCCCCTTCTCCTCCTGCCCCCAATCCCTCCCAGCATCAGAGTCCTTTCCAATGAGTCAATTCTTCACATGAGGTGGCCAAAGTACTGGAGTTTCAGCTTCAGCATCATTCCTTCCAAAGAAATCCCAGGGTTGATCTCCTTCAGAATGGACTGGTTGGATCTCCTTGCAGTCCAAGGGACTCTCAAGAGTCTTCTCCAACACCACAGCTTAAAAGCATCAATTCTTTGGCACTCAACCTTCTTCACAGTCCAACTCTCACATCCATACGTGACCACAGGAAAAACCATAGCCTTGACTAGACGGACTTTAGTTGGCAAAGTAATTTCTCTGCTTTTGAATATGCTATCTAGATTGGTCATAACTTTTCTTCTAAGGAGTAAGCGTCTTCTAATTTCTTGGCTGCAGTCACCATCTGCAGTGATTTTGGAGCCCCCAAAATAAAGTCTGACACTGTTTCCACTGTTTCCCCATCTATTTCCCATGAAGTGATGGGACCAAATGCCATGGATCTTCGTTTTCTGAATGTGGAGCTTTAAGCCAACTTTTCCGCTCTCCTCTTTTACTTTCATCAAGAGGCTTTTAGTTTCTCTTCACTTTCTGCCATAAGGGTGGTGTCATCTGCATATCTGAGGTTCTTGATATTTCTCCTGGCAATCTTGGTTCCAGCTTGTGTTTCTTCCAGTCCAGTGTTTCGCATGATTACTCTGCATATAGGTTAAATAAGCAGGGTGACAATATACAGCCTTGATGTACTCCTTTTCCTATTTGGAACCAGTCTGTTGTTCCATGTCCAGTTCTAACTGTTGCTTCCTGACCTGCATACAGATTTCTCAAGAGGCAGGTTAGGTGGTCTCTTTCAGAATTTTCCACAGTTTATTGTGATCCACACAATCAAAGGCTTTGGCGTAGTCAATAAAGCAGAAATAGATGTTTTTCTGGAACTCTCTTGCTTTTTCGATGATCCAGGGATGTTGGCAATTTGATCTCTGGTTCCTCTGCCATTTCTAAAACCAGCTTGAACATCAGGGAGTTCACGGTTCATATATTGCTGAAGCCTGGCTTGGAGAATTTTGAGCATTACTTTACTAGCATGTAAGATGAGTAACTATGCACAAATCTCAGACCCTCAAGTCCGAAGCTCTTCACATTTAAAAGCCTGTTCCATTTTTCAACATTCATTTCTAAACTATATGAGAGAGAAATTTTCTGTTCTGTCAGAGTATTCACAGAGAAAGATACAGGCAAAGGAAAGCCTTGAGAAGCTATGGGAACAGCCAGCCAATTGCCTTAGTTGTTCGCCTTCAAAAAGCTTCCCAGGAAGAATAGCAGGAACACCAAGAGGATCCTGGGAGCCTCTGGCCATGGCCAGCCTGCTTCTCAGCCATGCCTGGCCCACCCCTTTGTCTCCCTGGCTCCGCCCCATCTTCATGGTATGACCCTGAGTATTTCCCAACCTTCTGGGTTCCTGGTTTCTCCACCCATATAAAGAGAGGGTGGGGCAAATATAGAGAGCAGTAGATAGCTAGCTGGAAGCTGCTGTATAGCACGGGAGCTCAGCTTGGTGCTCTGTGATGACCTAGAAGGGTGAGAAGGGGGTAGGGAGTGGGAGGGAGGTTCAGGAAGGAAGGAATATATGTATATTTCATTTAGCTGTACAGGAGAAACTCACACAACATTGTAAAGCAATTATATTTCATTTAAAAAACAAATTTTTAAAGACCTTTTAAAAATGAGAGAGTGGATTAAATTCTCCCTTCAGCTTTTCCAATTTACCTTTTGTTTTTCAATCATCTTACCTGTTAATCTCTCTTCAATGTGAAGAAATCTTCACCAATTACTAAAGAAATGTATACACAACAACAGAGAAATGTTAAGAAGTTTGTGCAAAATACCCAGTAGTCACATCCAAATTATTTAACCTAAAATGACAGGTGCTAACTCAAAGCACATGCACAATACGGGGTGTGGACTCTTCAAACTTCTGTTGGTTCATTGGAGCTGGTCAAGCAGGTCTGCCCAGGCCATGGGTAGGCTTGGAAACTTTCCAGCCAGACCTTTCCTCAGCTCTCCTCTCACCCAATATTGTGTCCTAGGAATTACTCATGGTCCCCAGTTAGAGAATTTTCGAGGTCTCTATGCATAACCAAAGACTGGCCCAATTGAATGCAAATACAACCAGGACTCAAGACCCAACTGGATATAGCAAGGCTTCAGTCACTCTCCAAAGCAACACTGAGATCTGGCCAGAGCTGAGGTGTACAAAGATGTTTCAAAAATAAATAAATAAATAAATAAAATAAAATAAAATGCTCTTGAGCAAAAAAAAAAAAAAAATCCTCAAAACTAGGGTCAGACTTCTTAAAAAGAAATCCCAGAAGACTCACAGACTATTATTTTTGTCTCTTATCCAGGATGGCTCTGTAGGAAAGTATCTCCCTTAAAGAAAACCCAAAGTAAAATCCATCAGCACCAAATATAGAGCTCAACCCCAGGAGGTACTTGATGCATGTTTCTTGAATGAAGACATTTATTTATTGAGATATTTGGGATTGTTCATTTTACAAAGGAACTCACTGCCAGATTCTGTTGAAGAAACTTCTGGCTACATCCATGTTTATGTTCTGGGCTGACGAGCCTGTTTGCCACAATCTTTCAATAGCCTTCTGCCCTCCCCCTCTGCTCTCTGCCGAGGAGGTTCCATTTTATCTTGGCCGATGAAAAGCACCAGCAGGAAAGCAAAGGGCAGGAAGAGAGAGAGGTTGGGGTGTACACTTACTCCTCATCAGATATCTGGCTGCATCCCACCTTAGTTCTGGTTTTAACTGCTTTCTGGTTTAGCAGCTGCTGAGCTACAGCCTGACTGTAGAGCTCCAGGTCTCATCAGGGTCAGGTAACACTCCTGGCCCCTTGCCCTGCCCTGCCCTGCCCCTCAGGCCTAATGGCTTCCCCGGTTACTGGTCCTTGGGTGCACAGTCCCTGTTGGTCTTTACTTCCTGCTCCTGTTCTGAATGTCATCGTTCCACTAAACTCTTCTGCTAGGACTGATGCACTAGCCATCAGCTATTTGGCCAGACTGGAGTGGAGTCACTATGGGGCTCTACAAACAAACTTTGAGCTTTCAGAGCCAGAGAAAATGCATCTCTGAAATTTCTGAGTAAGTCAGTGGATAAGCAAAGATTCAGTTAACAGGTGTTTCAGGGATATGGTTGTTTATAAAGCACGTATAAAGAACTTCCACAGTAGTCCAGTGGTTAAGACTTCGCCTTCCAATGCAGGGCGTTCGGATTCAATTCCTGGTCAGGAAGCTAAGATCCCACATGCCTTGAGGCCAGAAAACCAAAAGCATAAAATAGAAGTGATATTGTAACAAGTTCAATACACTTTTTTAGCTTAAAAAAATTTTTAAAAAGCATGTATTGTCTAAATCTGGTGCTCTCAACTAGAGTGTGTGCAACCAACTTTCTGAGAGCAGTAAAGATGTCAAACACTTCCTCTTCTTATCTCATCACTGCTTGGCAACTTAGGAGGAGTCAGAGATCGTAAATGGCTTCATGAGTTCTTCCGAAAATCTTTTCTCCAGGGAAACATAAAAGTGACAGTAGCAACTACTGTGAATGATTGTGGAAATAAGCTTAACTGAGATGCACTTCACGACGCCACAGTAACCCAGGGTGAAGTGAAAGTGAAAGCCACTCAGTCGTGTCCGACTCTTTACGACCCCACAGCCTACACAATCCATGGAATTCTCCAGGCCAGAATACTGGAGTGGGTGGCCTTTCCCTTCTCCAGGCGATCGTCCCAATCCAGAGATTGAACCCAGGTCTCCTGCATTGCAGGCGGATTCTTTACCAGCTGAGCCACAAGGGAAGCCCACATTAACCCAACACAGCCTGTATTTTCCAGTGTGGCAGAGTGTACACGGGGCCCTCCAACCTCAGAACACATCAGGGGCCCACAGCAGACATCCATTCTACCCCCAAGATCACAAAGACTTCTGGGTCCAGGGCAGAAACGTGGAGGTAACATATCCCTTCTTGCTATTCTTGAGCTTCTCCGAGTCTGCCTCTTTCTGTTTCTCTTCTCTGTGGAAACCAGAAGAGGCATAGAAACTTATTCCTAAATATTTGATAACCATGTTCAGTTTCCCAGCCTCAGAGCATTTTGCAGCAAAGAAGGTGACCTCTTACTGCCTCATCCACAAAACTGACCAAGTCTCTTAGGACATCTCTTGCACACTAGTGCTAATTCTGTCTTTAGATGTGTAAATTAATTTGCTGCTTCCTCATCCTTTGAATCGGAGAAGGCAATGGCAACCCACTCCAGCACTCTTGCCTGGAAAATCTCATGGACAGAGGAGCCTGGAAGGCTGCAGTCCATGGGGTCGCTAAGAGTCAGACACAACTGAGCCACTTCACTTTCACTTTTCACTTTCACACATTGGAGAAGGAAATGGCAACCCACTCCAGTGTTCTTGCCTGGAGAATCCCAGGGACGGGGAGAGCCTGGTGGCCTGCCATCTATGGGGTTGCACAGAGTCGGACATGACTGAAGTGATTTAGCAGGAGTAGCATCCTTTGAAAAAATATTTGTTGTCTATTGTATGTCAACTACATGCATCAATGCAGAGGATAGAGTAGTTAAGAATTTAATTTAAACTAAAAGTTAAGGGGGCTTCCCTGGTGATCCAGTGGTTAAGAGTCCATCTTGCAATGTAGTGGCCACCACTTTGGTCCATGGACAGGGAAGCTTCTACATGCTGCAGGGCAACCAAGCCTGAGCGCCATAACTAATGAGGCTGCACTCTGGAGACCAAGAGCTGCAAATACTGAAGCCCACTGAGCCCTGGAGCCTGTGCTCTGCAACACGAGAAGCCACCACAATGAGAAGCCTGGGCACCGCATCTAGAGAGCAGCCCCCACTCGGCACAGTTAGAGAAAGGCTATGCTCATCAGTGAGGACCCGTGCTAAGTCGCTTCAGTGTGTCCCACTCTGCGACCTTATGGATTAGCTCCTGTGTCCATGGGATTTTCCAGGCAAGAATACTGGAGTGGGTTGCCATTTCCTTCTCCAGGTGATCTTCCAAATCCAAGGATCAAACCCACATCTCTTACATCTCTTGCACTGGCAGGCAAGTTCTTTACCACTAGCGCCACCTGGGAAGCCAGTGAAGACCAAGCACAGCCAAAGATGAATAAATAAGTAAATAATGGGGGGAATTTTTATTTTAAAGGGACAAGTAATTTTAGATAGAACTGCTTTGAAGCAAAGAAAGCAGAGGAGTGGGCTAGAGATGGGTGGAGGGCAGGACCAGAGAGCTATTTCAGAAAAGCCAGTCATGAGACATGCCACCAAAAGGAAACTCATCTCATGCAAAGAGCCAGACTGGACTCCACAGGGTGGATCTCTTCAGCACACGCATTCCGCTCAGCTAGCCCACCTCACACACGCACCACATGCGTCCGTCCCACCCAGTCATGAGCTCCATGAGCCCAAGGGATGACCCTTGCTCAGAGCGAATCCTCTCTCTAGACCACCCTCCCCACATCCACCCATGCTTCCCCTGACTCCTCCCCTGCCAGTTTCAGGTCAAATGTCTCTTTGCATAAGCTCTTCCTGACATATTACCTGCACCTCCACTGAACTTTCTCCTCAGCTATCACTGAACTCTGCACACACATACACCTATGATATCACTTTTAATACGTTATCACATTTTCCCATCAGATTTGAATTTTGACCTTAATCACCTGTCTTCTGACTAAGTTGCAAGCCCCACATCATACACCCAGCATCTCTCACGGCCTTTGGCCTGCAATATCTGACCACAAAGCAAATAAGTCTCCCCAGAACCTATGGGAGCTTAGAATGAAGTTTTTTCTGATTTTACAAATAAGGAAACAGGCTCAGAGAGGTGAAGTCATTTTCCTTAGGTCACACAGCCAATAAATGGCTGAAGCTGGAATTTAAAACTAGGTGCTCTGACGCCAAGTCCTATATGTGGAGGGTTAGCATCCAGCCAATTAGGGGGAAAGAAGGAACTCTGGGACTGAAACAGCAGAGTCACTGGCAGCCCTAACACAGGTGTCATTTTGAGCCTCCGCAGATCTCTGCGTGAGCCCTTTCCCCCTGGCAAGAAACTGAAGCTTATCTGTGGTATTTAAAGGTCCAAGAAATTGGGCAAAGTTTCCTGATGGGGATGGAAAATGTTGTGCGCATCTGTCAAATTTCAAAATCTTGCAGTAGTTGTCATTTTTTAAAATGTCCTTTCTTCTAAAAATATTCTCCCTACTCCCCCTCCAAGAAATTCCCCGTTGTCATATAAATGCTCAAAGAAAACCTTAAAGAGATCAAAAAAGTGGCTGTTCGGGGCTAGTCACCTGGAGTGGCCCCTGTGTCTTGGATCTTCGAGAATCCTCTAGGCCCAGAGGCAGAGCACCATCTGAAGCAGCAGATGTTTATTTTAAATAACTCTATCCATGAGGAATTTCCTCATGGTGCAGTGTTTAAGAATCCACCTGCCAGCGCAGGGGACACAGGTTCAATCCCTGGTCTGGGAAGATCTACCGTGCCACTGTGCAACTGAGTTGGTGCGCAGCAACTGCTGAAGCCCACATTCCCCAGAGCTCGTGGTCCACAAACAGGAGAAGCCACCACAGTAAGAAACTCCCAGGCCACACCTGGAGAGTGGTCCCTGCTTGCTGCAGCTGGAGAAAGCCCACACACAGCAATGAAGACCCAGAACAGCCAAAAATACAATAAATAACTAACTTTTAAAAATAAAAACTAGAAACTGAAATCTATTCTTTTGCCACTGCAGGCAGGTAACCTTGAGGTGAACACTCTCCCTGGAAAACCTGGGTGCCTCTAGGGATCTCAAGAGAGAACCCCAGCCTGCCCCCCATGTCCCCTCATCGCCTGTCCACACTGGAAAACAGGAACCATGGCTCTTGTTTCATATCTGATCACTCGCAGACCCAGTTTCTGCCTAAAACCTTCCCTGACAACTGGCATCTCCTCTGATCCCCCATCATTCAGTACATGCTCTGTTTCACTTGTGTCTTCTCCAGATTGACCCATTGGAGGGCAGGCCCTGGCCTCGAACTCGTGTGCTCCCTACCACGTTCCACACATTGCTCTGCTCACAGCAGGTGATTAACAAGCGGGGTCAGTGCGGTCATCCTCCATGCCTGCACGCTCAGAGCTAAGAGTGCTCCCCATGCCCCACACACAACTCCGACCCCAAGATCAAGTGAGCGATGCATGGCTTGCTGCTTCCCGATGCCAGTCCAAGTGAAGAGAAGCTACACTTTCCCACAGTGCCTGGGTCAGGAGTGAGGAAGAGCCCAGTCATCTGGGACACGAGCCCCCAAAGCATCCCCTGCACGTCTGAGTGTTACTCAGTGTTACACAGTGTTACTTGTGTAACACTGACACAAGTCAGCCCTCACTCTGCCCCTCTTTCAGCCAGTGCACACTATAGACTCAGCCCTACAGTGTGGAATGGGTAAGGGAGTGCTGGCCCCATGAGAACCAGGCCCGTTTCTCCCCCTGCAGGCACCTGGATAGTAGATGAGGAAGGACAGTGCTTTACTTAAGCATGAGTTTGTTCAAATAAGAAATTACCCTATAATTTGGAAGTCAATTTCCTGTATTGCAGGCAGTGTCTGTTTAAAAGAAAAAATAAAAACAATTGAACAGTGAATGAGGCAGTCACGCTAGTAGAGCTTGCCCATGGCCTGTGCTTAAAGATCTTCCAAGAAAACAAGCTATGGACTACACACTGGGCCTCTGGCAGTCTCTAGTGGGTCTTAATCATGCCAACAGTGATAGCAAAGGTACAACGAAAAGGTTTTCTTGTTGTTTAGTTGCTAAGTCATGTCGATTCTTTTGTGACTCCATGCGATTTCCCAGGCAAGAATATTGGAGTGAGTTGCCATTTCCTTCTCTAGGGGATCTTCCTGATCCAGGGATCAAACCCACATCTCTCGCATCTCCTGAATTGGCAGGGGGATTCTTTACCACTGAGCCATCAGGGAAGCCCACGAAAAAGATTCAATAGCTGTAATTACACTATAAGACTGGACTTCCCATCTTACCCTCATGTTTGTGTTATTAGGTCAGTCAGTCTGAGTCTTTGCAGTCCCATGGGCTGTAGCCTGCCAGGCTCCTCTGTCCATGGAATTCTCCAGGCAAGAATAGGCCATTTCCTTCTCCAGGGAATCTTTCCTGACCCACAGATTGAACCTGGGTCTCCTGCACTGCAGGCAGGTTCTTTGCCATCTGAGTCACCAGGGAACCCTTACCCTCCTTAGTCTTCCTATATAATATGCCCAAGAAGCTCGTAAGTAGGTCAGGAAAGAAGGGGGAAAGAATTCACACATCTGTGTCATCCAAAGTGGTCTCATGTCCAGCGGCCCCTTCTCATTTTCCCGGCGGATTACCAAGGACTGTGGACATGAGAATCAAGACGCTCAGGTATCCTGATACTAAGACAACACTGCCCCCTCCCATTGCCTGTAGAGTGAGCCCTGAGAGCTCTGTCTTCAGGGTAGGGGTGCATCACCCTGGCTCCCCGTGCTTTTTCTGGGACTTCCTGATCAGCTAGCTCTGCCTGCTGTGTCTCAGCTAAGGAGCCACATGGCCCACTGGACCCCATGTGAACACAACTGAACTAATGAGGCAGATTGTCACTTAACAGTTAAAGGCAAAATGTGCTCCTCCAGGTGACAAGAAAATTCCAGACTTTCTTGTTGGGCTGCCTAGTGATGGATGCTTCAAGAGAACTAACTGATGACCTCCATGCATGAGTACGTGCACAGATGCCCAGGAGACAAACGAGGTTTGCCTGCGAGGCCACCCCTCTTCTAGACAACACCTTACCTCTGCTTCCTCATAACATTCTTTCCTTCTCCTGTGGCCTCAGCTAAGCCAGATGGTAAGCTACTCAAAACACACACAAACACAGGCACAGAGAACAAGAGAGAAAGCAAACATATGTCTAGTACAAGCAAATCCCGACAGCCTTCGTTCTGAATGCATGTGATTTATGGGTCTGTCAGTGAGATAAATGGAAGAAGAGAGGGTGGTGGATTCATAATAGGATTGGCGAAATCAGACCAGAAAGAATGGGCCCAAAGATTTCCGGGGGTCCTCCAAAGGAATCAACAGGCCACAGAGCTCTGGCTTCTTCTGGGAAACCTTACCTAAGCAACCACTCATAGTTTTTTTCTGTCCTCTGTGTTGAGATTCTAGGCAACAGGGACACTTATTAATGAGGGGGCTTCCATGTGACAAGTGGAATTCTTAAGTAATAACCACTGTCAATGTGGCCTGAGCTCTTGGATAAAGCCCAGGCTGGAGAACACTTTGGAGGATACCTATGGATACATCCAGGTCTCAAAAGGATGAGGGCATGATTGGTATTTTTTAGAAGATGATAAAAATTTATAATCAGCTACAGAAGACAGGCTGCAAAGTAACTCATACTAAAAAGGTCTAAGCTAAAGACATTTACTCTTTAGTGCACAGCATGTGGTTTAATATGGAAAAATGAAATATATATATATAAAACCATAGTGGTGAGGTGTGGCTAAATTATTCCATCATCCACTGCACCCCTGGAGAGCCTGACCATTCTAAGGCTACACATGATCATGAACTTTGCTTCAGAGCACCCAGCCTTGGACTGTAGAACTGCCTTGACTAGGGACACAGGCCACACAACTCCTCATTTTTCCTCTGTTCCATCTTCAGTGCCAACAGCCACCTACAACCTTTGCAAATCTCTACTACCTATTAGTTCTTTCCACGAACCTCAATTCAGTTGAGCCATTAGAGTACCAACCTCTAGTCTCCTAACTTCCTGGAAAAAAATCACACCTTCAGTGACTGTTCAATCAACAAGAAATACTTCATCTTTAAAATGCTGCTTTATTGTATATTTTATTGGCAAGAGGCTGGTTGAGACTAAGTGATGTCATTTTTTCAAGCCAAGAAAGCTGCAAGGATGGATGATGCCTGAGTGTGTGTCCACAATGTTGAGTTCAGTTCACTTCAGTCATTCAGTATGTCCTACTCTTTGGAACCCCATGGACTGCAACACACAGTGAGGTGATGGCCTCCCTGTCCATCACCAACTCCCGGAGCCTACTCAAACTCATGTCCATTAACTCGGTGATGCCATCCAACCATCTCATCCTATGTTGTCCTCTTCTCCTACCTTCAATCTTTCCTAGCATCAGGGTTTTTTCAAATGAATCAGTACTTCATATTAGGTGGCCAAACTTCTGGAGTTTCAGTTTCAACATCAGTACTTCCTGTGAATATTTAGGATTGATTCCCTTTAGGACTGACTGGTTGGACCTCCTGGCAGTCCAAAGGACTCTCAAGAATCTTCTCCAACACCACAGTTCAAAAGCATCAATTCTTCAGCACTCAGCTTTCTTTACAGTTCAACTCTCACATCCATACAACACTACTGGAAAAACCATAGCTTTAACTAGACAAGCCTTTGTTGGCAAAGTAATGTCTCTGTGTTTTAATATTCTCTCTAGCTTGGTCATAACTTCTCTTCCAAGGAGCAAATGTATTTTAATTTCATGGCTGCAGTCACCATCTGCAGCGATTTTGGAGCCCCCTCAAATAAAGTCTGCCACTATATCCATTATTTCCCCTCTATTTGCCATGAAGAGATGGGACCAGATGCCATGATCTTAGTTTTTGTAATGTTGAGTTTTAAGTCAGCTTTCTCACTCTCCTCTTTCACTCTCATCAAGAGGTTCTTTAGTTCTTCTTTGCTTTCTGCCATAAGTGTGGTGTCATCTGAATATCTGAGGTTATTGATATTTCTCCCTGCAATCTTGATTCCAGCTTGTGCTTCTTCCAGCACAGCATTTCTCATGAGGTACTCTGCATATAAGTTAAATTAGCATACTAATATCTACCAAAATGTAGCTCAAGCCATTGGCAGCTTCTATCAGCAAAACAAGTAAGTCCGGTCCTAGGGCCTAACTTTGCCTTGACTTTTTCTAAGATAAGGGGCCTTAGGACTCATGATCCCAGAAATAGTTCATTCTTCAGCAGGACGTGGTGCTAGTGTTTGATTCTCCTAGGTATCTTGTGTGAATTAGACCCTTCATGTGGAGGACAGAATAGAAGTCTGCCTAAGATGCCACAGACCTCTGGCATCTGCTTAAAGAGAAGATTCTACATATGGACATCACCAGATGACCAACACTGAAATCAGACCGATTATATTCTTTGCAAACAAAGATGGAGAAGCTCTATACAGTCAGCAAAAACAAGACTAGATGCTGACTGTGGCTCAGATCATGAACAACTTATTGCCAAATTCAGACTTAAATTGAAGAAAGTAGGGGAAACCACTAGACCATTCAGGTGTGATCTAAATCAAATCCCTTACAATTATACAGTAGAAGTGAGAAATAGATTTAAGGGACAAGATCTTATAGACAGAGTGCCTGATGAAAACTATGGATGGAGGTTCATGACATTATACAGGAGACAGGGATCAAGACCATCACCAAGAAAAAGAAATTCAAAAAGGCAAATGACTGTATGAGGAGGCCTTACAAATAGCTATGAAAAGAAGAGAAGAGAAAAGCAAAGGAAAAATGAAAGATATACCCATCTGAATGCAGAGTTCCAAAGAAAGCAAGGAGAGATAAGAAACCCTTGTCAGTGATCAGTGCAAATATATAGAGGAAAATAATGGAATGGGAAAGACTAGAGACCTCTTCAAGAAAATTAGAGATACCAAGGGAACATTTCATGCAAAGATGGGCTCAATAAAGAACAGAAGTGGTATGGACCTAACAGAAACAGAAGATATTAAGAAGAGGTGGCAAAAATACACGGAAGAACTATACAAAAAGATTTTTATGACCCAGATAATCACAATGATGTGATTACTCACCTAGAGCCAGACATCCTGGAATATGAAGTCAAGTGGGCCTTAGAAAGCATCACTATGAACAAAGCTAGTGAAGGTGATGGAATTCTAGTTGAGCTATTCAAATCCTAAAAGATGATGCGGTGAAAGTGCTACACTCAATATGCTTGCAAATTTGAAAACTCAGCAGTGGCCACGAGACTGGAAAAGGTCAGTTTTCATTCCAATCCCAAAGATAGGCAATGCCAAAGAACACTCAAACTACTGCACAATTGCACTCATCTCCCACACTAGTAAAGTAATGCTCAAAATTCTCCAAGCCAGGCTTCAGCAGTACATGAACCATGAACTTCCAGATGTTCAAGTTGGTTTTAGAAAAGGCAGAGGAACCAGAGATCAAATTGCCAACATCTGCTGGATCATTGGAAAAGGAAGAGAGTTCCAGAAATCATCTATTTCTGCCTTATTGACTATGCCAAAGCCTTTGACTGTGTGGATCACAGTAAACTGTGGAAAATTCTGAGAGAGATGGGAATACCAGACCACCTGACCTGCCTCTTGAGAAACCTATATGCAGGTCAGGAAGCAACAGTTAGAACTGGACATGGAACAACAGACTGGTTCCAAATAGGAAAAGGAGTACGTCAAGGCTGTATATTGTCACCCTGCTTGTTTAACTTCTATGCAGAGTACATCATGAGAAACACTGGACTGGAAGAAACACAAGCTGGAACCAAGATTGCCAGGAGAAATATCAAGAACCTCAGATATGCAGATGACACCACCCTTATGGCAGAAAGTGAAGAGGAACTAAAAGCCTCTTGATGAAAGTGAAAGAGGAGAGTGAAAAAGTTGGCTTAAAGCTCCACATTCAGAAAACAAAGATCATGGCATCTGGTCCCATCACTTCATGGCAAATAGATGGGGGAGGGAATAGTGTCAGACTTTATTTTTGTGGGCTCCAAAATCACTGCAGATGGTGACTGAAGCCATGAAATTAAAAGATGCTTACTCCTTGGAAGGAAAGTTATGACCAAACTAGACAGCATATTAAAAAGCAGAGACATTACTTTGCCAACAAAGGTCTATCTAGTCAAGGCTATGGTTTCTCCAGTAGTCATGTATGGATGTAAGAGTTGGACTATAAAGAAAGCTGAGTGCCAAAAAATTGATGCTTTTGAACTATGGTGTTGGAGAAGACTCTTGAGAGTCCCTTGGGCTGCAAGGAGATCCATCCAGTCCATCCTAAAGGAGATCAGTCCTGGGTGTTCATTGGAAGGACTGATGTTGAAGCTGAAACTCAAATACTTTGGCCACCTGACACGAAGAGCTGACTCATCAGTAAAGACCCTGATGCTGGAAAAGATTGAGGGCAGGAGGAGAA
This sequence comes from Nanger dama, assembly GCA_917880005.1. NCBI lineage: Eukaryota > Metazoa > Chordata > Mammalia > Artiodactyla > Bovidae > Nanger > Nanger dama. The sequence goes on from CAKJTW010000018.1 coordinate 27,533,850, forward strand.
GGGGATGACAGAGGATGAGATGGTTGGATGGCTGCTGCTGCTGCTGCTAAGTCACTTCAGTCATGTCCGACTCTGTGCGACCCCACAGACGGCAGCCCACCAGGCTCCTCTGTCCCTGAGATTCTCCAGACAAGAACACTGGAGTGGGTTGCCATTTTCTTCTCCATTGCATGAAAGTGAAAAGTGAAAGTGAAGTTGCTCAGTCGTGTCCAACTCTTAGCGATCCCCTGGACTGCAGCCTACAAGGCTCCTCCGTCCATGGGATTTTCCAGGCAAGAGTACTGGAGTAGGGTGCCACTGCCTTCATCACTGACTTAATGGATATGAGTTTGAGTAGACTCTGGGAGTTAGTGATGGACAGGGAGGCCTAGAGTGCTGCAGTCCATGGGGTCGCAAAGAGTCGGACATGACTGACTAACTGAACTGAACTCAATCTGCAGTGCTTGCCAAAACTTTAGCAACTAGACCAATAAAATCATTGTATAAAGTGAGCTGAATTATTCCTTTGCAAGAGGTGATTGTAGAAACCAAGCCTTCACACCTTCCCCATGTCTTCTAATAATCATATGATCAGCTTTAGCAGCTGGCATTAATTGACATCCACAAGTTAAAAAAATCCCTTTTCTTTCATGTGAAGGTGTTTAATGTCTGAATGAGGATCAAAACAGCAAATTGGTCTCATTGGCCCTAGACTCCCATCAAGTGAGATAAATTCTCCAAATCCACAGGCAACCCCTCTACAGGGTGAAGTGGAACCAGACTTTGTTTTATCTTGCCAAAAGTATGCTAAGTTCTGCTGCCAGTGATGGAATCTGCAACATTATAGTAAAATAAAAAATCAATGCCTCTTGGTCCTAGACACAACCACAATACTTTAATGGGTCCAAATTCTGAAAGCTATGATAGTGAACATCTTATTCATGTTGATTCTGGCAACTTCCAAAGATGTTATGTGTATCTTTCTGCCACCCACTAAATCTCCCACCCTTACCACTTCATCAGTGACTCCAATTTATAAAGAAAATCTGCATAAGAAAAATCCCTCTTCCTCATAAAACTAAAATCTCTACACATGAGAATGTTTTATGGAAAAGCACTTTTAAATTAAGCTTCTAAAATGTATTTAAACAAGGCTTATCTTATTGTTTGGGTATCACACAAAGAATACATGTGGATCATAGTGAATAATTTTCAAGCTCTGTGCTCCACATACAATAGTGAAAGAGATCCAACTCCAGTGTAAACACCTTGAGAGACCAGGGTTTAACTAACTGTGTAGCTCCAGAAGCTACCAGAGTTCCTGGAACATGGGAGATAATATGTATTTGCTGAAAGATTAAATGTCACCCTTAGCCACATTAGGGGCTACATAGTGAACCCTGTGTGCCAGCTTTTGAATTGAATTAAACTCCACATTCCACACACACACTGTCTCTCTCAAAAAAATACACACATACACAAAGGCACAAACACGATCAGCTTATCTAGGCTAACACATGCAAAACAAATAAATGAAAGATATAATATTATATCTGAAAACTATAATTTAGAAAAGTCAAGAAAGACCCAAATTTCTCATAGTGGTTTACACTCATCCTGAGAGATTATACCTTTGGGATAGGTACAAGCAAACATATATCGTTCAGGACTTCCCTGGCAGTCCAGTGGTTAAGACTTCAAATGCAGGGGGTGTAGATTTGATCCCTGGTCGGGCAGCTAAAATTCCCCATGATTCACAGCCAAAAAAACAAAGCATAAAACAGAAGCAATGTTGTAACAAATTCAATACAGTTTTTAAAGGACCACATCTCAAATGAACCTTAAAAAAGAAAAAAAGTACATAGTGCTATGATGTGTCCTTTGGTTACAACTTAAAATTTTAAATAAACTTTAAAAATTGAAGACTGGAAGCATATATTCGATTCTCTGTTTTTGTACTACCTGTTTTTTTGTTTGTTTGTTTGCTTGCTTGCTTGCTTGTTTACTTGCTATAGTTGTTGCTTACCATATTAAAAACATAAACCTCTTTAACCATAATAAACCTCTTTAAACACTTATGTTTTGCCATAGAGAAAGACAACATGCCTTCAGAAGAAATCCCACCTACACCTGACAAGGCACGTTTTCAAACCCAAAGCCCTAGTTGCTCATATTTATTTCTCAAACTGCTTAGTGGATATTGACTTGTCGAAGACTCAGACCCAGGTATCATTTCATATAGATGGTTCATTGGTTTTGAGTTCTTAGTGATCATAAAGGTCTTGAATACCTTTGCAAAGAGCACAAATTTCCTCTCTGTGGGGTACCAAGAGTTCATACCAAAGGCTTTGATGAGATATTCTTGGTCTGTGTCTACGAGTAACCATAGGCCACCACTCGACTGCCATGAAGACAACTGGGCACTAAGAAAAATAGAATTTCTCCTTTAAAGAGAGAAACACATGTAGTTTGAACCTGGCTGATCTTGGCTAGCCCTGTGTGCTAATGAATCACTTCTGTGACCAAAAATGTCAGGCAATACCACTAAAGATTCAGCAGATTTATTTTAAAGGATAGAAACATGATTTATCTACTCATTTGGATTTTCTGATTTACATTAAAAGAATAATAATGTTAAGAATAATGCCCAACATTTCTGTAGGATTTTAGAGTTTGCAAAGCTTCTTTCTTCCATGATCACTTTTGAAATCCCTTAAGCCCACCCGCAAAGCAGACGAGGCAGGTTGTGATGTGACCGGCCTGCACCTCAGGTGGAGGGGTAACAGGAATCAAAATGGGACTCTTCCTAATAACACATTATAACCCAGTAATGCAGGACTTGCAAAGGGGAATGAGTCAGAACTCACACTTACAATCTTTAGTCCAAAATCCACTCTGAAAAGCTCTGAGGTTGAAAAGATCTACAAGAAAGAATTTCTTCGGCAAGAATGCTAAGAATTCATTACACCAGCTGTGCACACACTCCATGAGGAAAAGGGAAAGCATCCTTTCTACCTGTAGGAGGCTTTAGGATCACACTTTGGAGAGCTCCATTGGGGGTCTAAAGGCAGAGACTGGTACCAGCTCTGAGCTTAGAGAAACCCAAAGGAGGCATGCTATTTCAATAACAGCCTGGTGGCTCAGATGGTAAAGAATCAGGTTCGAACTCTGGGTTGAGAAGATCCTCTAGAGCAGGGGGAACAGCTACCCACTCCAATACTCTTGCCTGGAGCATCCCATGGACAGAGGAACCTGGTGGGTTACAGTCCATGGGGTCGCAAAGAGTCAGACATGACTGAGCGCCTAACACTTTCACTTTAAGAGGAGGCAGGGATGGGCCAACCCAAAAAGCAAATAGAGGAGACAGACTGCACTGGAAACAGCATGGGATCGGAGTTTCCCTTGGGTTCCACAAGGACTCTGCTAAAAGATACCAGAATGTGTCATGTTATGAAAAATTCTCCCCAAGAATCCTCCCGGGAGCTGGGTGGCAAGATGATCCCAAACAAGGTTAGAATTGATGTCTGGAGTCGTAAGTGGCCAATCATGAAGGGGCATCAACTGTGTCAAAGGCCTAGCAGTTGAGTCCCAGTATAAGAGTATTGAGCTACCACCTAACCCGGAGAGGAACAACGCTTAAGCATGATGGGGCCCACTAAGTTGCACCGACCTTGCTCCCCTAACTCTGTTGCACCTTTCTTGCTCCCTAACTCCCTTGCACAAACCTGTTGCAGCCCTAGAAGGCCCAGAGTTGACCAGGGACAGGTATGAGGAGAGGACAGGTATGAGAGCACAAGATGGAAAACAGAGATGACCATCATAACTTCTCAGCTCCAACTTCAGGCTGCTCTGCCTTAGATACTAGGAAGGAGAGACGCTTCAATGTAAAATGAAATTTAAAGCATTTAGAATATCTAATGGCTACTCCATAAAAGCTTGACAGCCTATTTAACTGCTAATTACATTTCATGGGCCTCAGACTGCATTTTGGAGCTGGGGCTGGGCTAATCCACAGTCCACTATGGAGAACCGAATCTGAGACAAAAGGAAGGGCAACTAAAAGAAAGTTGTCCCAGCTTTGCTCTTCAGATGCCTTGCTGTTGTGGAAAAAGATATTAATACATGCACTTTTGATAAGGGTGAAAGAGGAGCATAAAAAAGCTGGCTTAAAACTCAACATTCAAAAAACTAAGATCATCACATGCAGTCCCATTTCTCATGGCAAATAGAAGGGGGAAAATGGAAACAGTGACAGATTTTTTTTTTTCTGGGGCTCCAAAATCACTGCAGATGGTAATGGCAGCCATGAAATTAAAAGATGCTCATTCCTTGGAAGAAAGGGTATGACCAACCTAGACAACAAATTAAAAAGCAGAGACATTACTTTGCCAACAAAGGTCCATCTAGTCAAAGCTACGGTTTTTCCACTAGTCATGTATGGATGTGAGAGTTGGACCATAAAGAAAACTAAGCGCCAAAGAATTGATGCTGCTGATCTGTGGTGTTGGAGAAGACTCTTGAGAGACCCTTGGATTGCAAGGAGATCCAGCCAGTTGATCCTAAAGGAAATCAGTCCTAAATATTCATTGGAAGGACTGATGCTGAAGCTGAAATTCCAATACTTTGGCCACCTGATGCAAACCAGCTCATTAGAAAAGAGCTTGATGCTGGGAAAGACTGATGGCCAGAGGAGAAGGGGACAACGAAGGACGAGATGATTGGATGGCATCACTGACTCAATGGACATGAGTTTGGGCAATTCCAGGAGATGGTGAAGGACAGGGAAACCTGGTGTGCTGTGGTCCATGGGGTCGCAAGGAGTCAGACATGACTGAGAGACTGAACGACACCAAACTATGTAGAATGAATTTGCGCTTGAATTTGCATAACACTTTGTAATCTTTGCAAAATTATTGAACAGTTCATTACCTAGATGATTTATATCTTATTCACCTTTGAGTCTAAGGAATTGGTATTATTTGCCTTAATAAACAAGCCAAGACCTGGTCTAAGAGAATTATTTGTTGTTATTGTTTAGTTGCAAGGTCATGCCTGACTCTTTGCGACCCATGGACTATAGCCCACCAGACTCCACTGTCCATGGGATTTCCCAGCCAAGCATAATGGGGTGAGTTGCCATTTCCAACTCCATGGGATTTTCTCAACCCAGGGATTGAATCCTGGTCTCCTGCATTGGCAGGTGGATTCTTGATTACGTAACCACTTAGGAAGCCCTGAGAGAATTATCTTGAGTCACATAAATAGTAGGAGAGCTTGGGCCAGGAACTAGGCATCTTGATCCCCAGTCCGGTCTCCTCTTTGCCCCACAAACTCTAGTGTGTGCATTTAAAAACAACACAGGCAGCTCCTGGAAACTAGTGAGCATCCCTTCTCACTAACGTCAGGTAACAACATTACACTGGTCTTTCTCAAAGTCCCAAAGGCTGGTCTGATTAAGTGCGCTCTTCCCAGAGGGTCTTGTGAACCTCAAATAACCTTCTTTCTAATTTTTTTTCAGTAACTCTGACCATTTGGAGAGAAAACAAACCCATACACAGAGGAATTTAAAGTGTTATTTTAACTTTGTATACCATGCATAAAAAGTTACCCTTTCACTTGAATTTTTGAATATAAGTTGGGAAAAAGAACAGTTTTGGCACATGTTCTCCAGGTGAATGCCCCAGGGCCTGAAGTTTAACTCCAGGACCCTCAACAAAATACTAGCGTAACCCCTTCCTGCCCAGCTCCCTCTCCCCCTCCTCCAAAGACTCCCCTCCTCCTCATTGTCTCTCACCAGCCACCTGTGAGGTTCCTGACTTTCTTCAGGCAGTCTGAATTTAAAGTAAGAACTCGGATTTTTCCTGACTTACTCTTTGTCTTGTTCACTAAAAGAAAATTATCCTTATATTGTTTAAAGAGAGATAAAAATTCAAGAGCATACTCAGTCATTAGAAGAGCATAGAGCATCCAGTGATACAAAGACCCAACACACACACGTGGCCATAAACATAAATTACTGGATGCTTAACAGAACGTCAGAAATCCCAAACCAACCAGGGTGCAGCTATTAATCTAACAGATGAAAATTCTCCTGAGAAAGGACTTAAAACATCAAAGGCCCCGTGACACCAGGCATTTTGCTGGATGCCCAACCCGAAAAACACAAACTCACAAAACTTTCATCGCGTGCATCATTGTTCCTTTTTACAGAATCAAAAATGCAAGCTCAGGAATGTTAAGTAATGTTGCCTGGAGACACACAACTCATACAAGATGGAGCCAGGATTTGAACTCAGGATTTTCTGGATGCAAAGACCATGCTCTACTCTGTTTTGTGCAACGTTTTCAGTGACAGGTCAGTCAGTTCAGTTGCTCAGCCGTGTCCGACTGTTTGCGACCCCATGGACTGCAGCACACCAGGCTTCCCTATCCATCACCAACTCCCAGAGCTTACTCAAACTCATGTCCATTGAGTTGGTGATGCATCCAACCATCTCATCAGATAGCAGTCTAAAATCTCCATCATTCACTCTGACTGATATCTCCAAGTCTTCCCTAAATTGTATAGCATAAGAGAAGGAAGCAGCTGTGGGCTGCAGCTAAAACATCTTCAAGTGTGCTCAGATGCTCAGTCGTGTCCAACTTTTTGTCTCCATGAACTGTAATCCACCAGGCTCCTCTTTTCATGGGCTTCTCCTGGCAAGAATACTGAAATGTGTTGTCATTTCCTCCTTCAGGGAATCTTCCTGACTCAGGGATCAAACCCACATCTCCTTCATTGGCAGACGAATTCTTTACAACTAGCACAACCTGGAAAGCCCTGAAACATCTTCATAAATGTAACTAAATGCACGAGACAGAAAAAAAGTATAGGTAGTGTTGCACATTACATTTTCTAATTTTTTTCAAGTACCTCATATCTGTTGATAATCTTGATATCACGAAGCATTATAACTGCTCCTGCCTTGCCTTTAAGAAATGAATGATTGTCATTGTGTTTCAGGGCATGGACACAGGAGCTTTTCAGTAGTTTCTGGTTGTTTCCGTACATCGTTGTTGTTCAGTTGCTAAGTCATGTCTGACTCTGCAACCCTGTGGACTGCAGCATGCTGGGCTTCCCTGTCCTTCACTATTTTCCTGAGTTGGCTCAAACTCATGTCCACTGAGTCAGTGATGCCATCCAACCATCTCATCCTCTCTCACTCCCTTCTCTTCCTGCCCTCAACCTTTCCCAGCATCAGGATCTTTTCCAATGAGTCTGCTTTTACGTATTACAGCATGGAATCATCAAGACTAATCAGGCGTGGTCAATGTGTATTCAATATCTGCTGATGAATAAGAACACACACATCTGAAAGATTTCTACCAAAAGCATTTAAAATATAAAAAGGTATTTCTTTGAGACCTAAGTATCAATATATGGGGAAAAGTCACTTTTGAGGAAGAGTTCACTCCTTGACGATATTTCCTATAATCCCTGTATTTCTTTCCTCCCATACACAGATTCATCTCTAATTTTTGTTTTAAACTTTTACATGGATACTTCTATCTATTCCATTTGACATAAAATAACTGGCTAGAATCACAGAAAGGGAGAGGAGAATTACCCAGAAGCATTAAGATCATGTTTCCAAAAATGTTATTAAGAAAAACTCATTTGGGGGCTCCAAAATGTGTGGTCACAGTGAGACCCACTTGGCTTCCTTTCAGAATATTCTTCTACTTTGTGGAGTCCTGGAAGTCTGACTTCTGGGTGTGCCAAAAGGGGAGTCGGTTGATCGCCTAGAAACAAATGTGGGTCTTCTGGGAGCTTTGACCGCCACCCCAAGTAGCCCTTGGATGGCCTGCAAATGGTACTGATAACATCTGATCATTCTTTCACTAATCAGTCCCCTAAATTTGCCACTGCAGAAAGATGGAGTGCTGCTGGCAAGCACGAAGTATCCCACCGGGCAGAGGGTGCTCCCTGCTCAGTGTCAGGCTTTTCAGCTGAGTGGACAATCTGGTGTAACAGTGGGATGCTGGGAGCAGGGACACTGGACGCCAAGGCTCTCCTGGTCCTGTTGGTAACTTCATTTCCCAAACGTTCATAATTAAACAGCTTTTATTGAAGTAATCAGCAGGAGCTCCTTAGCTTTGTTTTTGCAACCGGTATCGTGTTTATGGAGCCAAATATTAGAGACTTTGATACTGAATACCTCCTCAGATGTGTTAACGTTGGCAGGGTCTTGAGATTCTGAAGATGCCGGCAGCCTCAGCACAGCCCCAGCTCCCGCCTCCAACTCATCACCACCACCGCCACCCCAAACACACACACACACACACACACACACACACACACAGGCCACAAGGCAGCAGTTCTCCTATAAAAGACTCACAATATTTCTCCTGCAAGTCCCAGGGAAGGGTGTGCAATTGAAACAGGGTGAAATATGATCTCAAAGTGTCTGTCCGACCAGAAGTTTTCAAAGAAAACATTTCTTAAATCTTGTGTTCACTGCTGTTTCAGCTATCCAATTAGATTGGGTGGGACTGCAGGGGGCCGGGGGAGCTGTCGCCAGTCACTGCAGCAGGAATAGCAAACAAGACTTAGAGCAAATAAACGGAGCCCCAAGCTGGCATCCCAGGGGCCCCTGGCCAATGACCTCCTTCATCCCCCAGGTGGGATGGCCAGCCCACCTTCTGGGACCCAGGGCAGAAGTACAGGTTAATCAGATGAGACATTAGATAGCAGCCTCGATTACTAGAAAGTAATTAATCAGGGAAAGTCTCCAAACAGGAGGAGAATAAATAAACAGCAGGCATAGGCAGTCCCATCTTGGCTCCAGATAAGGCTGCCATCCAGGTGTCCTGCTGGGGTAGAACCCATCTATCTTGTCTTGCTCCACTTAGAAAATGTGGCGACATTTCTCACGTCTGCCTAGAAAACGCAAAGCCCGGAGGGCTCTGAACGGGAAGAAGATGAAGGACTTTGGAAAAACTATTGGAGGAAGGCTGGGGGGCAGAGGAAGGGGCAGTTGTGGTGTGCCTTGAACCCCCAGTACATTCTTTTTTCACTGTATGTAAACTGGCCTTATTTCCACATTGAAAAAGAAAGAAAGAAAGAAAAGTTTCTCTGTGGGTTTCCAAACTCCTATTCATTTGGAGAAATCCCTGAACTCAAGAGCTGTTCTTAGGCCTGAGCATAAGAAGCAAAACCAATACAATATTATAAAGTAATTAACCTCCAATTAAAATAAATAAATTTATATTTTAAAAAAAAAAAAAGAAGCCCACTGGGTCATTAACCTCTGATACTCTGTTCAGCTTCAGAGAATCACAGTACAAACTACAACTGATTCAGACCATTCGGAATGACTGATTTCTCTTTCAGTACTGATCTGGAGATGAGGCAGATTAGAAAGAATGGGAAGAAAATATAGTTAAATACAAATGGAGAGTATCAACTGTTGGTCCAGCTTGACCTGACATATGGCATCAAGTAAAGTTATCTGTTTATGTTGCATCTCTTTCCTTTTGGAGGGAAAAAAAAATGTCAGCAATTAGAGAATGTGTGTAATGTAAACACGGCTGTGTTAGCTCAGCTTCAGGGAAAGCATACCCGAACGTAAGGCAGCACAAGGACATCCTGTGCTCGGAGGACCAGCACAATGATTTTAACCTAATGACCCACTCTTAAACAGCTCTACAGCAAATCACAATTAAATAAATACCACTTCATAGCAGATTTGTTTTACAGCTAGGTTATTTGTGGGGAGAGAAAGAGAAGGTTGAATGAGCCACTGAAACTTTCGTTATAACATTAAGGTAGTTTCCAAATATTGGTGTCAATTCAACCTCAAGCTACATTTATAAAATGTCATGGCGATAAGTTATGGGCATTCTGGAACGAAACAGAGAGATGGGATGAGAGGTATGGAGGCAGACCAAAAATTACAGCTGCTTTGGTTTATTGTCTGAAGGTTGAGTCTAGTGGCCTCTCTTTGGCCCAAATATTAGGGATACCTGTGTAAAATGATGGCACAGACACCAGGGAATGAGTGAAAAACGCAGCCGCATGAGTTGCTCTGGGGAACTCCTGGGCATGGGGTCAGGGGAACTGAAATCAAGGTCTGGTTCTGCTAGTCTCTGGAGCACCAGGAAGGAATTAGTGGGTGTGAAGAAGGGAGAGCCATTGTGGCCTTGTAGCTGACACTGAGAAATCACGACAGCACTAGAGGGATCCAGTGACCTGGTCAACTGTCCCCAAAGAGGCTGACAAGCAGCGCTGACACCTCCTTCTCTCCAGGGCCGATACTCCCTCCCTCCTTTGCTTTTCCTGTCTCTTTATTTAATTCTGATGTTTTCCACCTGTCCAATTTTTTCACATAGGCTCCCACAAAAACAAACAAAAAAAAAAAACTGAGCAGGTGACCTGCACCAGGCTTTCTGGCCTCCAGGAAAGACCAATCACACTTTCATCTGTCACCCACCCAGACCTCTGTGTGCTAAGTCACTTCAGTGTCCGACTTGCTGAGACCCTATGGACTGTAACTCGCCAGGCTCCTCTGTCCATGGATTTCCCGGGCAAGAACACTGGAATGGGTTTCCATACCTTGCTCCAGGGGACCCAGACCTCTACCACCTCTCAGACCTCATAATGGTATCCCTAGGATACCGGTGCTCCATCAAAAGCTTGAGTCCTGAAAAGCCTCTCCCTCTTAATGCTCAAATGATCCCTAAAGACCTAGACTTGCCAGAAACAGCTCCAAGTTCACCGTCCCTGGTCATGTGCCATTGCTGAGATCAGAAAGGGCACTTGTGCTGCTGAGAAGGCCAAAGCCTTCTGCTAGTGCACAGCAAAGCCATGAGATGCTGAGCACCACCCAGAGCATTGCCTGCCCCGGAGGCAATGCCTCAAAAGTCACCACTTCGTCAGTCACTGACTAAATCAAAGCTCTGCGAGAGCAGAAGCCAGGTTTTCTCCATTAGGACAGCTAGCCTGAGGCCTGAACATAGCAGCTGTCATCTATTTGTTCCATTCAACCAAATAGCAGCCTGGGTCCTGCACTCCGCTCTCTCTAAAGATGCATAAAAATGAAATTTAGCCCTTCCTATAAAGAAGCTAGTAAGAGAGACAAATACATTATTGACTATCATATTCCTGAATGGCACCTATGATGCTAATGTGGCTGAAGAATAGACATCTCCTTATTTAATCCATGTCAAGTGATCTCCTGACTTCTAGAAATCACTTGCTGAAACCAACCAAATGACTCTTTCTGAGGGATGTATGAACCGGGGCAGTTCAGAGTCTAAATCAGAGAGGATAGTCCTAGATCACTCTGCTGTGGTCAGGCTGAACCTGGAGGCCCCACAATGGCAGAGAAACCCTGGCAGATGAGAATATAAGAATATATTCAGGGGATAAAGAACCAGATGGCAGATAAACTCAAAGTCATACTTAAGAGGGAACGGTTGAAGAAGAGTCAAGCGGGAAAGCTGGGCAAAGAGGACCTGGAAGATCCTAGTGAGGGTCTCAAGTGTCCAGGTAGCCACACCTGTGGCTGTGCAGGTGATGGTGGGTGGTCTCTGCACATGGAGCTTCCTGGAGCTGCCAGGTTCATAGCTGCAAAATCATCCGCGAGTGCCCTATGCTCCTCTCTCTACTGCCCAGAAGAGCAGCCTCCTGGTAAGTGTTTGGTGTATGAGACCTGGCAATAGAGATTTTCTGTGTGGGTGTGAAAAACTGTGTAAAAGACAGAGCAGACCTTTGTTATTTTAGTCGCTGCCCCAAATGGCAAGAGTAAGACCAGTGGGTGCAAAAATAAGAGGTTAAGTGGAATATTTTTAAGTTTTGAAGAACTTCCTATGGAGCAAAGTAGACCATGAAAAGGGGTGACAGGAGACCGTCGTGAGCTGCACCCCGCACCCCCCCACCTGCTTTCAGATGCTCTACAAGGAATGGGCAGGTGAGCTGGCTTTGCTTTCAGGGCTTTGGGAGAATGTTCCATTCTTGGAAGAGTGAGTGGAGGCTGGGCTCAAGCTGGGGGCTACCTTAGGGTCTGGGTAAAGAGCAAACTGCGGTGGGCAGACCACCGGGAGGTCCCAGAAGCTGGCAGGAGGTAGCCCGAGTGGGGTCCAGAAAGAGTTACATTGCTCTTCGTTCCCAGAACGTTTTTAAAGTTATTTCCTGTCAAATTGAGCCGTTTCCAAATGATCTCGTGGGTTTGCTCGGCAAGCAGAGAGGCCCACGATGCTGTCCGACCGCATTCTGCATGCAGTGGAGAACCAGGGTCCCTCCCTCCTAATCTGATGAATCCTTGTCATAAATCCTGCCCAGGCCGTCGACAGGGCAGCTGCTGGCACGGGGCGAAGAGGAGAGGGCTGCTTTATGAGGGCCAGAGGAGACAGCAGGCCGCCAAGCCCTCTTTGAGAAGCTGGTAAATCAGCAACTGCGGGGAGGTGGGGAGAGGGGGATGGCTTCACAGAGGAGACACCCTGCCCAGAGTACCTCCCAAACACAAATGAACCACCTGGAGGAGGAAGGGCTCTGAGCTTCTTGTAGCTGTGGGATCCTGAGGACCAAGGTAGCCAGGTGCAATGAAGCAGGATTCCACCAATTTCTCGAGCCTCCTGTGTGCCACACTTTGGATCAAAAAGCACCAAGCCAGATGCTGGAACACAGGGCCACTGACGGAGAGTCCCTGCCAAACAGCTCACTTTCCAGAAGGGAGACCCACCCAATCAGAGAAGAAAGAGCTTCTATTATTAGTTGACTTGAGCTGCCCTAACAAAAGACCATACCCTAGATGGTTTGAACAACAGAAATGAATTTCCCCACAGTTCTGGAGGCTGGATGTCTCAGGTCAAGATCCCACCTTATCAAAAGGGAACCTTTGATAACGGCTCTTGTGGAGAGTTGAGCTAAGCTGCTCCATGGAATTCCTGCCTCAGAATCCATTTTCCTTGGCCCAGCAGATCTAGGGGATCTTAAATTGATGCTACCATCCTCATGTAGGTACACACTCTGAATAGCAGCCACAGAGTCACAAGCAAATATAAGTTTCCAATAGGACTTTCCCAGCAACCAAGTGAGTTACAGTCAACCTTGCCTCCCAGTTCCTGCTTGCATTATGCACCCCCAGGAAAGTGTTAGTCCTTCAGTCAAGTCTGGTTTTTGCAGTCCCGTGGACTGTAACCCTCCAGGCTCCTCTTTCCATGGGATTCTTCAGGCAAGAATACTGGAGTGGGTAGCCATTCCTTTCTCCAGGGAATCTTCTCAACCCAGAGATCAAACCCAGGTTTTCTGTACTGCAGGCAGATTCTTTACCATCTGAGCCTGAGACTTACCGAAACCCTGCTTTTGGGGTTTGAATTGGCCAATCCAGCCCTAGCCCTGGAATCCCAAAGCACTATACCCCACAGACTCTAATAAAGACACATGCTCAAATGAATCCTGCCCCTCTCTATCTCTACACTCTGCCTTGACCTCCCCATGTGGCCTCTTAAGGCATGCTTAGATATATCCTCCAGGACAAAAGGAATCAGTTCAGTTCAGTTGCTCAGTCATGTCCAACTCTTTGAGACCCCATGGACTGCAGAACGCCAAGCTTCCCTGTCCATCACCAACTCCTGGGGCCTGCTCAAATTCTTGTCCGTTGAGTTGGTGATGCCATGCAACCATTTTATCCTCTGTCATCCTTTCTCCTCACACCTTCAATCTTTCCCAGCATCAAGGTCTTTTCAGATGAATCAGTTCTTCTCACCAGGTGGCCAAAGTATTGGAGTTTCAGCTTCAACATCAGTCCTTCCAATGAATATTCAGGACTGATTTCCTTTAGGATGGACTGGTTGGACTTCCTTGCAGCCCAAGGGACTCTCAAGAGTCTTCTCCAACACTACAGTTCAAAAACATCAGTTCTTTGATGTTCAGCTTTCTTTATGGTCCAACTCTCTCACATCCATACATGACTATTAGAAAACCATAGTTTTGATTAGATGGACCTTGTTGGCAATGTAACGTCTCTGCTTTTTAATATGCTGTCTAGGTTTTTCATAGCTTTTCTTCCAAGGAGCAAGTGTCTTTTAATTTCATGGCTGCCGTCACCATCTGCAGTGATTTTGGAGCTCAAGAAAATAAAGTCTGCCATTGTTTCTATTGTTTCCCCATCTATTTGCCATGAAGTGATGGGACCGAATGTCATGATCTTTATTTTTTGAATGTTGAGTTTTAACCCAGCTTTTTCACTTTCCTTTTTCACTGTCATCTAGAGGCTCTTGAGTTCCTCTTCACTTTCTGCTATTTATTCCTAGGAATAAATGTCTCCATTTCAATTTTCCTTGTAGATGACTTTTGAACTGTGGCTCACCATTCAGGACCCTCTGCTCTACTCAACAAAAGTCACTTTAGCAAATTAATAACAGCTCTCATCCTGGTTTATTGACAGCTGCCTTCTTGTTCTGTCCTCATATGGCAGAGAAAAAGAGAGCACTCTAGTGTTTTTTCTTATAAGGACACCAGTTCTATTGGATCAAGGCCCCAATCTTATGATATCACTTAATCACTTTCATAACAGTCTTCTCTCCAAATATAGTTACACTGAGTGTTGGGGCATCAACCCATGAATTTGGGGAGGGACACAGATATTCAGTCTATAACAAAGTTCTAAAAAAAGTTAACTCTAGTAAGAGGTGATGTGTATGTGTGCTTAGACACTTCAGTCATGTCCAACTCTTTGCAACCCCATGGACCATAGCCCACCAGGTTCCTCTATCCAGGAGATTTTCCCAACAAGAATACTAGAGTGGGTTGCCATGCCTTCCTCCAGGGGATCTTCCTGACCCAGGGATTGAACCTGTGTCTTCTGTGTCTCCTGCATTGCAGGCAGATTCTTTACCACTGAGCCACCGAGGGAAGCCCAATAATAAGTGACAAATGCTATTATAAAATTGAACAAAGCCCTGTGGAGTGACTTTTCTGACAGAGCGGGCTGAGAGTGAGGGAGTAATCAAGGAAAATCCACAGATGAGACATCAGATTCTGCTCCATGAAGAATAAGAAAGAATCCACCCAGTGAAAAACAGAGGAGAGAGACCACATAGGATAGTGGGGAAGAGCACAAGAGGTCTGGATTAAAATCCTGCCTCTGATCCTACTAGTTTTTGCTGCTGGACAAACATTTGAACCTCTCTGAATCTCAGTTTACTCATCTATAAAAAGGAAGTAGGAGAGTCCACTTGACATGGTTGCTGTGGAGGTTAACAAATGAACTCCTATTAAGGGGCTGAGCAGACAATGCTCCCTAGTGAGAGATGGCATTCCAGGCAGAACAGGGGGTGAGAGCTTGTCAGTCATATGGAGCCTTCAAAATAGATGGCCTGTTTAGGGAAGGGTGAGCAGTTCAATGTGGCATCTTCCAGAGCATTGAGGAGAAGACCAAGACCTAGGTTGAGTCCATACTGGGAGCCTATTTAATGACATGCTAAGTACAGAAGCAGAAAATACTGTGCAAACAAAGACTGCACACCAGACAGGAAAAATGTGCAAAAAGGAGAAGCACCCCATCAAACACGGCACAGACTAGACCTAGTTCCCAGCGGCTGCCTAGACCCCTGGGGTTGTCGGAATCACTCATTCTCCTGGGCCCCAAAGGTTGGGTCATGCATGACTAATATCTTTAAAGACTTTGTACATATTGTGCCTCTTTTTCCAGCCAGCTTGTAAGGTCCTTGAAGATGAAAATCGTGCCTTCTCATGCTGTTTGTCCGCTGGCAAATGAGAATGTCCTGAACTTTTTTTTAAAAGTCATCCCTGGGGCTCCGTTCAGAGTGCCAATGCTCCCACCCATGGACATGGATCCTTCGAGACTCTCCAAAGGCACTGGAGCCCTTAGGTGTGACCTGAGAACCACCAGCAGAATAAATAAATCCCTGCCCTGGTGGCAAATACCTCCCTTTACTTCTTCCCCTATAAAGGCAAACTTCTCCAGCCCAGTCTCCTGAGTGCTCTCTAATGGGTTCTTTGTTTTGTTTATTCCACTTAGCTCAAGCCAGGAATTCTGTTTCCTCCGGTACTGCTTAATCTGAAGAGTGCAAACTTTGGTGTTTTAAACGGTCCTTAAAATGGTTGGGCAGCGAGTGGTAGTTCCCATGGCCAAGAAGCCTTCTTCTCAGCCCATAGACGGACTTGCCATGCAGGCAAGAACAGTGTAAACTTCAGGCTTTTACCTCTGGGGCTCCCAGATAGTCCCTCTGATCGTAATGAGCAGAGAGCTAGACTAGTCCATACCTCCAAAAGGAGGTCCCAGCTCAGGGTCCATCCACAGGAAACAGCCTCAGAAGAAGCAGCTTCTGCAGGGCTGGATGGAAAAGGAGAGTCCTGACCTGAGAAAACGGCAGAAGCTGAGGCTTGCAAAGCTGAAAACCTCAAGCAAATTTCAAGGAAGGCATCAAGGAAATCCCCACATCCAGGGGTCAAAGCTAAACTATGAAGACTGGAGCACAAGGCAGCAGGTAGGGGAGGTCTTACTGAAGTTGAAGTGGAAATGAGTGACTGTCTATGCAGTGGTTTTCAAACATTTTTTAATTTAATTTTTAATTAGGAGAGAATTGCTTTACAATGTTGTGTTGGTTTCTACCATGCAACAACACAAATCAGCCATAATTACACATACATCGAACTTTTTTAAAGTATTTACTTGCTTATTTATTTATTTGGCTGTGTCAGGCCTTAACTGCAGTACCCAGGATCCTCACTGCAGCATCTGGACTCCAGAGTGTGAGAAATCAGTAGTTGAGGCACACAGGCTTAGTTGCTTCATGCCATGTGAGATCTTAGTTTCCTGACCAGGGATCAAACCCACATCCTCTGCACTGCAAGAACTCTGGACCACCAGGGAAGTCCGTCAAACATTTTTA
This sequence comes from Nanger dama, assembly GCA_917880005.1. Lineage (NCBI taxonomy): Eukaryota > Metazoa > Chordata > Mammalia > Artiodactyla > Bovidae > Nanger > Nanger dama. The sequence goes on from CAKJTW010000018.1 coordinate 27,550,728, forward strand.
ATAGATGAACTCTCTTTTAAAAATGAAAGCTATACAACCCTAAAACACATAAACCATATTTTAAAAACCAGTTTTTAGGATATTAACACATCTACTAATTATAAGAACAATGGAATTAATTTTATCAGAATGAAAACTTGAAATGGAATATATGGTTGGAGTTTTATTTCACCTGCAGCGTCTAATTTATTTCAGCGTTTTATTTTGGTTCTAGAGTTTCCAAGGAAAATATAAATCCTGGTCACAGAGACAAGTTGTTGCAAATGATCAATAGTCTTTTTAACCAATTGCTTTGCAGTAAGATAATCTTCAACTAGGCAGCAAATGGAAAAGTTTTACTCTGAAATTTACAAATAAAAAAAAAGAGCAAACACGTTGATGAACAACTCAGATTTGCATAATCACTAAAAGAGATTCTGTTGGTTTAAAAATCCCCAGTCTGGAACATCTACTAACATTTGTCACTTTATTCCAGTGGATTGCAGTGAGCTGGCAGTATGGCCCAGCTGGCCTGTCTTAAAAGTTTCTTTCTGTATGGAGTGGACATAGAAGCCAAAGAGGCCCCTGGTGGGGAACTTATGAACAACCCAAGAATTCAAGAAGAAACAAACTACCTAGTCCATACCATCAAATAGCTTAGAAGCCAAAAGAAAAAAAAAAAGTAGTTTGAAAGACTTAAGACAAAACCCGGATGTATCATATATTAATTGTGTGAGACTGGAAAATTATTTAAAATTCCTGAGCCTAAATGTTCTTATCTCTAAAACTAGAATAGTAATTTTGTTTCACTGGACTATTACAAATATTAAATGAGATGCTGTATGTACAGGACTAGCTGTTTAGTAGCTCAGTAACTAGGAATGAGGATGGAGCCAGAGGGACTATATAGGCGGACACAGAAGCCTGGGGTTTGTCTTAGCAACCGGATCCAGGCCTAAGAGGGTCTCAGGAGAAGGCCCTGATCAGGTCAAGAGGGAAGGGAGGAACTGGGGCTCACTTGGTTCTTCCTGCCTCCATAAGGATTGCTATAGGGGACAGAATAGAGCCCAGATGAATAGCTGGAGAAGGCAGAAGTTGCAGGCCACGAAGACCAGGAAATGCTAGCAATCAACATGGTACGTGCAAGGACACTTGTGCCCCAGGGATCGTTCTTCTGGAATTCCTCTGCATGCTGCTGCTACTGCTAAGTTGCTTCAGTCGTGTCCGACTCTGTGCGACCCCATAGATGGCAGCCCAGTAGGCTCCCCCGTCCCGGGGATTCTCTAGGCAAGAATACTGGAGTAGGTTGCCATTTCCTTCTCCAATGCACGAAAGTGAAAAGTGAAAGAGAGTTGCTCAGTCATATCCGACTCTTAGTGACCCCATGGACTGCAGCCTTCCAGGCTCCTCCATCCATGGGATTTTCCAGGCAAGAATACTAGAGTGGGGTGCCATTGCCTCCTCCGCCTCTGCATGCAGATTTCTGCAAATACATATCCCCTGCTCACTTTCCCCTCAGAAGTCTGTAGAAGAAAGATGGCAGTACCCATGCCAGGCTTTTAACAGATCAAGCAGAAGGGGACTCACCAGGGCAATGCTGCTTAGAGGTGCCAAACCCAGCCCTATTCCCTGAACACACATATACCAGGAGGTCACCATTTCATTAATGGAAGCTCTGGGTACCTCTCCCTGTTCAAGATCCAAGTTCCATGTTCTTTTATCCCTTCCCCAAATAGCTGCCTGACTCCATGCACATATGATTCCTAGAGCAGTGGTCCCCAACTTGTATAGCACCAGGGACTGGTTTCATGGAAGACAATTTTTCCACTGACTGGAGGAGGGAGGATGGTTTCAGGATGATTCAAGCCCATGACATTTATTGTGCACTTTATTTCAATTATTATTACATAAGCTTCACCTCAGGCATTTGATCCCAGAGGCTGGGGACCCCTGTTTTAGAGAACTTCCTTCCTGTATTCAACCCCTTTGGGATCTCTAAACAGGATCCTCATGCTTCCTTTGCCCTAGGTAATTTACCACCACTGTAGCTAGCTGGCAAGAATACACAGAAGAACTGTACAAAAAAGTTCTTCATGACCCAGATAATCACGATGATGTGATCACTCACCTAGAGCCAGACATCCTGGAATGTGAAGTCAAGTGGGCCTTAGAAAGCATCACTATGAACAAAGCTAGTGGAGGTAATGGAATTCCAGTGGAGCTATTTCAGATCCTGAAAGATGATGCTGTGAAAGTGCTGCACTCAATATGCCAGCAAATTTGGAAAACTCAGCAGTGGACAAGAGACTGGAAAAGGTCGGTTTTCATTCCAATCCCAAAGAAAGGCAATGCCAAAGAATGCTCAAACTACTGCACAATTGCACTAATCTCCCACACTAGTAAAGTAATGCTGAAAATTCTCCAAGCCAGGCTTCAGCAATACATGAACTGTGAACTTCCTCATGTTCAAGCTGGTTTTAGAAAAGGCAGAGGAACCAGAGATCAAATTGCCACCATCCTCTGGATCATGGAAAAAGCAAGAGAGTTCCAGAAAAACATCTATTTCTGCTTTATTGACTATGCCAAAGCCTTTGACTGTGTGGATCACAATAAACTGTTGAAAATTCTGAAAGAGATGGGCATACCAGACCACCTGACCTGCCTCTTGAGAAATCTGTATGCAGGTCAGGAAGCAACAGTTAGAACTGGACATGGAACAACAGACTGGTTCCAAATAGGAAAAGGAGAATGTCAAGGCTGTATATTGTCACCTTGCTTGTTTAACTTCTATGCAGAGTACATCATGAGAAATGCTGGGCTGGAAGAAGCACAAGCTGGAATCAAGATTGCAGGGAGAAATATCAAGAACCTCAGATGACACCACCCTTATGGCAGAAAGTGAAAAGGAACTAAAAAGCCTCTTGATGAAAGTAAAAGAGGAGAGTAAAAAGTTGGCTTAAAGCTCCACATTCAGAAAACGATGTTCATGGCATCCGGTCCCATCACTTCATGGGAAATAGATGGGGAAACAGTGGAAACAGTGTCAGACTTTATTTTGGGGGCTCCAAAATCACTGCAGATGGTGACTACAGCCATGAAATTAAAAGACGCTTACTCCTTGGAAGAAAAGTTATGACCAACCTAGATAGTATATTCAAAAGCAGAGACATTACTTTGCTGACTAAGGTCCGTCTAGTCCAGGCTATGGTTTTTCCAGTAGTCATGTATGGATGTGAGAGTTGGACTGTGAAAAAGGCTGAGTGCTGAAGAACTGATGCTTTTGAACTGTGGTGTTGGAGAAGACTCTTGAGAGTCCCTTGGACTGCAAGGAGATCCAACCAGTCCATTCTGAAGGAGATCAACCCTGGGATTTCTTTGGAAGGAAAGATGCTAAAGCTGAAGCTCCAGTACTTTGGCCTCCTCATGAGAAGAGCTGACTCACTGGAAAAGACTCTGATGCTGGGAGGAATTGGGGGCAGGAGGAGACGGGGACGACCGAGGATGAGATGGCTGGATGGCATCACGGACTCAATGGACGTGAATCTGAGTGAACTCTGGGAGTTGGTGATGGACAGGGAGGCCTGGCGTGCTGAGATTCATGGAGTCGCAAAGAGTTGGACACAACTGAGCGACTGAACTGAACTATAGCTAGCTGACTCAGCCAACTGCAACTCTGTCGGGGCTATCTAATCCCTAACTAGAGATGGACCAAGATGAGATAAGAGGGTAGATTCTTTAGAGTCAGAAAGTGGAGCCCTAACACTGCAGCCTTCCCCACAAAGCACAGGAAGGCAACACCCTTCACTGTAGGCTGATGCTTTCTTTTCGGCAGAATTTGTTGAATCCCAAAGGTCTTCCTAATTCCGTCACTGCTGATCCATGACTCAAAGCCTCAAGTCCTGTGAGCAAAGGGCCTCACAGGCATGTGGCTTCTTGTTGGAATAATATTTCAAAGGGGAGAGAGAGTCCTCACCCTCTTCTAATGGATCTCTTAACAAGCTCACGTAAAGATCACCGATTCACAGAGATCATTGTCCCAGTGACAGGGAGCTGTAATTGATTATTGTGACTTAGATGCTTAAAGAGTGATTCATTAGGGCCCCGTCATCCCAGTCATTTTTAATGGGAAGGGTTGGGTGATGCGCAAACATAGTTATGACAGGCAAGGAGAGAACAAACAGGCCAGGAAGGAAAAGAACCACAGAGGTCTCTGCAAGGTGAAGCCTTTCTTTCCCAGAAGGTTGAGATCATTCTGTCAGAGATGCTCTTCCAGCAATTGCCTTGACCCAGTGCTACAGCAGGACCTAAGCAGTGCCAAGCAACATGCCCTTCCTAGGCGTCTCAGAACATCAAGCAGGGAGCTCCACAGTAGACACAGTTAAATGAGACACTGGGGTATAATGGTTGTACCATTTATAAAGTGTACTTGATTTGACTATAGGATATCCACTGTGCACTCTTGAGAGTCCCCTGGACTGCCAGGACATCCAATCAGTCAATCCTAAAGGAAGTCAATCCTGAATATTCATTGGAAGAATTGATGCTGAAGTTGAAGCTCCAATACTTTAGCCACCTGATGTGAAGAACTGCCTCACTGGAAAAGACCCTAATGCTGGGAAAGATTGAAGGCAGGAGAAGAGGCTAGTAGAGGATGAGGTGGTTGGATGGCATAACCGATTCAATGTGCATGGGTTTGAGCAGGCTCTGGGAGATGGTGAAGGACAGAGAGGCCTGGAGTGCCTGGCATCCATGGACACAACTGAGAGATTGAACAACAACTGTGCAATGTAAGGTCAGGCTTCCCTTCTTGAGGGTCAATAAACTCCAGGTCAATATACTTTTGATCCTTAATTTGCAAATAAGATCAAAATGAACCCCAAGGAACTTGATTCCTTGTTATATGAAAAAAAATCGTTTCACTGTGATCTCAAGGAAAGTCATGTCTGAGTCATCATGAAACCATCTCATTTTCTAGGATAATGCCTTGCACCTAATGGGTACTCTAAATTGTTTACTGAAGTTCTAGAATCCGGTTGTGTAACCAGTATGACCCACTTCACCAAAACAGTGTCCATTTTCTTCCTAACATTCAATTTAACCATTTAAATTTCTGTCCAAATTAACAGGATATCCAGTTTCTCTTTCTTGGGATTTCCTTGGCCTAGAATTGCCTATGAGTCCAATGTTTATTCAAAACAAAGGGGCTGTTCCAATTTTCAAACTCCAAGTAAAGTGAGAAGTAGTGAATAAGATTAGTCCATGACTAAAGCCCCAGTGGGTCCTTACGCATTGATTTCTGTCAGAAATAGATACGCTTGAGCACACAGCAGTGATAACACCCTTTCTAGTCCAGATCCTTATGCTAACAGTAGTTTTCTTTCAGAGAAATAAAAGCCCACATAAGGTACTCAGGAGTTGGATTGGGCCAAAGATGTCCCCACCTTGACCTCCCAACATCTTTGCTGTCCCCTTACGTGCTTGGCTATTGCCCCCTGGACAGAAGGGGCTGGATAAGGGGAAGGGCTCCAAGATTTATCCACTAGTTCTAGAAGAGACAGACTTGGTGAAGACACAGAGATCAGCCTTACATGAAGTCTTCTCTCCAATGTTACTTTTTTATTGTGCTGCCTTTTCTGAAAAGAATAAGTTCTGCACCAAAATATTTTCTTGATAACCCCTAGAAAGACAGAAAACAGAGAAGTCTGCAACTTTAAATGGATTTTTTAATTTAATTTTTCCTTGTTCATTTTTTTTTAATTGAAACTTTTAAATTAATCATGCCTCTCAGTTAGGGTACATTATCATCTTTATTCTGTACAATTTTCCTTTTATCATATTTTCCTTTTAATGCCTGTTTCTGACTTGTCTTTCTAACACTAACTCGAGTCCTAAGCATTCTCATGTCCTTAAGTTGTGCCTGACTCTTTGCAACCCCATGGACTGCAGCGTGCCAGGCTTCCCTGTACTTCACTTATCTCCAGGAGTTTGTTCAAATTCATGTCCATTGAGTCAGTGATGTTACCTAACCATCTCATCCTCTGCCACCCTGTTTTCCTTTTGCCCTCAATCTTTCCCACCATCAAAAAAACTGGGTCTTTTCCAGTACATTGGCTCTTCATATCAGGTGGCCAAAGTATTAGAACTTCAGCATTAGCATCAGTCATTCCAATGAAAATTCACGGTTGATTTCCTTCAGGATTGACTGATTTAACCTCCTTGCAGTCCAAGGGACTCTCGGGAGTCCTCTCCAGCACCACAATTCAAAGGTATCAGTTCTTCAGCCATCAGCCTCCTTTTTGGTCTAACTCTCACATTCATATATGAAGACTGGAAAAACTATAGCTTTGACTATACAGCCCTTTGTTGGCAAAGTGATATTTTTGCTTTTTAATACACTGTCTAGGTTTGTCATAGCTTGTTTATATGGTTCCTATAAAAATAAGCTTTTTGTGTGTAATCTCATTCTATTTACTGATTTTTAATGATGTATTATTTTAAGGTCCATCATATGCAGTCCATTGCTTTTAACTTATAGCATCCTGTGTTGTGCTCAGTCCCTTCAGGCGTGCCAAGCTTTTTGCAATCCTATGGACTGTAGCCCACCAGGCTCCTCTGTCCATGGGATCTCCCATGGACAAGAATCCTGGAGTGGGTTGCCATGCCTCCTCCAGGAGATTGTCCCAACCCAGAAACCAAACCTGCATCTCCTGCATTGCAAGCAGATTCTTTACCCCTGAGCCACTGGGGAAGCCCAGCTTGCAGCATGGTTCGCCATGAAATGCAACCCCACATTTAACAGCCCACTCCTCAAGGAGTGGACACTGACTTGCCTCCAGCACCTTCTTTCATATCATCAGTACAGTGCCCATCCCCATTCAGGTCACCTATGGACCTGTGTGAATTTTGTGCTGAATCATAGAGTATGAGTGCATTTAATTTAGCCAGATACTGGCAGATTGTTCTCCAAAATGTCTGCATCAGTCTACACTCACCCTGCAGAGCATGCGACTTACACAAATATCACTCTTTGTAACATGTCTTAATACCTGGCAAGAAAAATATTCCCTTTTTTTTTTTAACTCACTTAGGTATTCATGGATCTTAATCCTTCCAGATATTTTTAGATTATTTTTATCAAGTTCTTCAAAATATCTTACTGGAATTTTAATGAAATTGTATTGTCTATGTATACTGATATGAGTAGGAAGTAACTTGATAAGACTGACTCACTCCATACAGGAACAAGGAATGTTTCTCCATTTTAATAAATCATCTTCTGTGTACTCCAATAATGTTTAACTTTTTCCCATAGAAATCTGTGTACTCCTGACTAAGTTCACTCCTAGATGGCTTATACTTTTATTGGTATTATGAAGGCTACCTTCTTTTCTTACTGTGTTTTTAGTTGATAGTTGATTATTGCTGATGAAAAATAACTTTAATTATACGTAAGTTGATCTGACAGCAAACTTACTGAACTTTCTTACTACTTCTAACTGTGTGTCTATTTTGTTATTTTTTTATGGAAGTTTCTTTAAATTTCATCTTACCAGTTACCTCAACTAACTATAGTTACAGCCAATATTCCTTCTTGGAATCTTTTTGGTTTTTTGTTCTAGCAATATGGAGGCTATAGATTTAAAAAGCTGTGCAAGTTACTTTTTTAAAGAAATAACAACATAGTGAATAATGGGAGCTATGAAGGAAAATCCAATTCTATTTTAATATGGAACACGTTCTACATAAAAGCTAAAACTAGAAGAAAATACTCCTCTTGGTTCGTAGAAGATTTGCGAGTACTGTCTAGGGTAAACTTTTTGTTTAACAGTAGTACAGCTAATGTTACACATTAGTGATAAATTAAGACATAAAGGTTATATGAGAGTTTATAAAAACAAGTCTTTCAACAACTGTGTTAAGAAGATGTCTTATGAAAAGAAATGGAAGGACATTTGTTATACAGCAACACTGACAGTTGTAAGCTCAACCATAGTTACTTAACCTGAGTCGCTAGGGCAGGAGACTAACTACTGCATGTGGTCCTCCCCAGAAGTGTCTGCTTCCTCTTCCTAGGGTCTCCAGTTCTACATCCTTCACCTGCTGTCTTGTTTACATCTTTGGTTACAGTATTGCAGAGGTTAAAGTTATCCCAACCAGAAACATTCATGAAGAATGCTCCCAGTTCATTGAACTTCTGTCAGTTTTGCTGGGTACATTTCAAACAGTAGCAGATGTTTCTCCTGTGCAGTTCATAGCCTTATTTGTGTTTCCAAAAGCAGGAAGAACCCTGAAGCACATGAGAGCTGTGTGTGTGCATACAAAGTCACTTCAGCTGTGCCCAACTCTTTAAGACCCTATGGACTGTAGCCTACCAGGCTCCTATGTCCATGAAATTCTCCAGGCAAGAATACTGGAGTGGGTTGCCATCCCTTCCTCCAAGGGATCTTCCTGACCCAGGAACTGAAGCCACATTTCTCACATCTCCTGCATTGGCAGGCAGGTTCTTTACCACTAGTGTCATCTGGAAAACCCAAATGAGAGCTAGTTCTAACTGAAAACAGGAATGGTGGTGGTGGTGGTGGTGGTGGTGGTTTAATCGCTAAGTCATGTCCGAGCGACTCCATGAACCATAGCCCACCAGGCTCCTCCATCCATGGGATTTCTCAGGCAAGAATACTAGAGGGAGTTGCATTTCCTTCTCCACAGGACTGTCCCAACCCAGGAATTGAACCTGCATCTCCCACACTGCAGGCAGATACTTTACCAATACTATATTCTAAAAGTAAATCCAGTTTGGAAGGAATATGTCACAAGTTTCCAAAATCCTTCTAAGGATTTTCAAATGATGGTAGTGATCTTGATCACACAGAGATCATATGGAAGAGTCATATTCTTTCACACCACCAAAGCCTTTTCCTGATTCTTTTCTTACAGCCAATCAAAGAGCAGCTGGAGGCCTCTAGGGCTCCATCCAACAGCAAAGATGAGACTCCATTCCCATCTTGGACAAGGGGCTGAGAACCACTCCACTTTGGAGTGGGCAGAGAGTTCTGCCATCGCCAGAGCCAGCTCCCCTGAGGAAGGAGCTAGGACCAGAGGGAAGGAGTGACTGGTACTGGGCCATGAATTTTGCTCAGCTCTTTTAAGACAGACACATGCCGCCACCTGGTTCCTATTACAGCCTCAATGCACTGAGGCTCGCCCACTGAGGCACCCAGGTGGAAGACTGAAGCTGAGGCCCTGTGTGCTTGGAGCCCAGAGAATGTTCCCAGCATATCACAATTACAGAAACATCTGTGCCCAACAGTTTCCAGCCGAACGGCTGTGAAAATTTACAGTGTTCGATTGCTTTTAGAATTTCTCACTTCTCAGCCTGAGGCAGGGTGGTCTCAAGCCTGCCAGTGAGTTGCTGCAGGAAGTGAGAGAGATCACAGTTTCCAGGCCCTGGATGAAATGTGGCATAAGGGTGTGAGAGGTGAGCCTGGAGCCTTGCGTGCTGCAAACTTCCATCAACTGATCAATCCTTCCTTCCTTTTAATTCAATCAACATATACTTGCTGAGCATGGTGTGAACTAACTTTACAATGGATCAAAATCTGAGTAAGTGTTGGTCTTCAAAGAGCCAACAACTTCATGAGAAGTAACCAATGATCAAAAATAATTCAAATAATAAAATATTATTTATTTGGAAACCAAGAGACACTAATGAAATAGCAATCATGCACATATATATATATATATATATATACACAACTATATATATATATATATATATACACACACACACACACTAAAGATAAACAATTCTATTGATTTCATAAGTGCCATCTAGAATAGCACAACCCTAATTATGGTCCTTAAACTAGCAACAATAGCATCTCTGGGTTTCTTATTAGAAATGTAAATTCTCTGACACCCACCCCACCACTGCAACACCCACCCCCACCAGTATTCCCAGTAATCTGGGCATAGGGCCTAGGAATCTGTGTACTGAAAGTTTTCCAGGTGATACTAAACCTTAAGAAGCAACAGTCCAGCATATGGACAAAATAAAAGACCAACCCTAGGCAAAGAAATTACCCAAAACAACCAAACCTGATTTGTTCAGGGGACCAGAGAAGACAGGCAAAAAGAACAGACTTTCCAGTGCACTGCAGCAAAGGGTCATGGCATTCAACATTAGAAGCAGGGTAGGATTTTCAAGTAGCAGTAAGAACCAGCAAAGGGAAGAATTGATATAAAGTCTGGGGGAAATCACAGAGATTTTGCATGAGGATATATTCTAAAAATTCTTAAATGTTGTTAATAGATAATGTCATACAAAGACCACTCAACTATTAAAGGGTAATCTATCACTGTGTAGTTGTTGTGAAATAGGTCAATAAGATTTTGATCACAATTTACACAACATATGCACAATCATCACTACCACCTTACTATGCTATGAACTACGGAGTTTCATGTTTTCCTGCTTTTAATTGTTGGAACCCTTTTGTAACGTTTAATTCTATATGTCTACTTGATTACAGGGCTTCCAGATATTTGATTAAACATTATTCTAGATATATCTATGAGCATATTTTTGGATGTTTCTGGAGGAGATTAACATTTGGATCGATTGCAGATTGCCCTCCCCAGTGCAGCTGAGTCTCCTCCAATCTGTTGAAGGCCTAATTTGGTAAAAGACAAGGGAAGGTAGAAGCAGACACTGGCAATTGTGCAAGAAATTTTAGTTGATCTTGTGTGATTCTTTATCTGAATCAAAGGATACTTTTAGATTTGATAATGCTTGTTGGGGCTTTTTGCTGGTAGTTTGGGTTTAAGTTTCTCTTGGTTAGTTGGTTCACCAGTTTGGGAGAATTTCTTTCTGTTTTGATTTTTTGTTGCTTTTGAAACCATTGATCTGAAGGAAAACATGAGTTAGAAACTGAGGCACAGTGAATGAAGAGGCTCATAATAAATTATCTTAAAAACAAGCTATCATTATGTATTTAACTTTACAGAGACAAGAAGAATTATCTCCTAGACTTTAAATTTTTTTCTTAATTCCACCACCATAGAAGAACAGAAGAAAAAGGGAAGAGAAAGCCATCCTCATTATATCTTTGATAGAAAAATAGATTCTGGCCCGTCATAAATATGTGTGCAACTTATATTTGAGGGAATATAAACAAAGAAAAAACAGATCTCATTTTTAGTTGTCAGTGGAAATTTAAAAATAATCAGTTAAAGAAAATTCTCTTGGGCAATTATACAGAAGATTTATTCTATGCTGTCCTTGACCTAGGAGACAGGGCCACAAGCTGACATCAATCCCTAAGACATACAAGCATGTTTCAAAGAGAGGAAATGTAACATATGAAAACAGAGTTAGCAGAAACAAAATATCAGTCTTTGAATCAGAGCAGAGAGTTCTAAAGGCTAATCAAGAGCTTCCAGAATAGTCCTCCCATTAAATAAGTGAGGAAGATCAGACTAAGGGAGAAATGGGCAAAAAGAAACACAGAAAAATAGACAAGCAAACATTAAAAAGGCATTTTACCTAAGAGAGAAATGCAAATAATTATAAATGTATGTGTGCTAAGCCACTTCAGTCAGGTCTGATTCTTTGTGACCCCAGGGAATATAGCCTGCCAGGTTCCTCTGCCCATGAAATTCTCCAGGCCAAGAATACTGGAGTGGGTTTCCATGCTCTCCTCCAGGGGATCTTCCCGACCCAGGGATCAAGCCCATGTCTCTTAAAATCTCCTGCACAGCCAGGTGGGTTCTTTACCATTCAGTTCAGTTCAGTCGCTCAGTCGTGTCCGACTCTTTGCAACCCCATGAATCACAGCACGCCAGGCGTCCCTGTCCATCACCAACTCCCCGGAGTTCACTCAGACTCACATCCATCGAGTCAGTGATGCTATCCAGCCATCTCATCCTCGGTCGTCCCCTTCTCCTCCTGCCCCCAATACTTCCCAGCATCAGAGTCTTTTCCAATGAGTCAACTCTTCACATGAGGTGGCCAAAGTACTGGAGTTTCAGCTTTAGCATCATTCCTTCCAAAGGAATCCCAGGGCTGATCTCCTTCAGAATGGACTGGTTGGATCTCCTTGCAGTCCAAGGGGTCTTTAACATTAGCACCACCCAGTTTCATTGGAAATGAAAGTTATTAGTTAAAACAACAATAAGACATATTTTTCAATTACTATATTGCCAAAAATTTAAAATGTGACAATATCAAGTGTTGGTAAAGAAGTGGAGAAATGGGAACTCTTTACTCTATGAGTCAGTAACTGGTTTTGCAACAAATATAGAAAGCAGTTGAGCATAACACTGAACGTACGTGACTGAGATCATCTCTTTCCCAGGTTTACACCCTAAAGAAACTTCAGCAGATGTGCCTCAGGAAAAATCTAGCAATGTGCATAACAGAATTGTTTGTCATACGAAAAGCTGCAACAGCCCAAATATCCATTAAGAAGAGAATGACTAAATAGAGATGAAATCATAAAACAGCATTCCACTTAGGACTGAAAATAAATGGACTATAAGTACATGGCTAAATCTCATAACCTGTGTGCAGGTCAGGAAGCAACAGTTAGAACTGGACATGGAACAACAGACTGGTTCCAAATAGGAAAAGGAGTACATCAAGGCTGTATATTGTCACTCTGCTTATTTAACTTATATGCAGAGTACATCATGAGAAACACTGGGCTGGAAGAAGCACAAGCTGGAATCAAGATTGCCGGGAGAAATATCAAGAACCTCAGACATGCAGATGACACCACCTTTATGGAAGAAAGTGAAGAGGAACTAAAAAGCCTCTTGATAAAAGTGAAAGAGGAAAGTGAAAAAGTTGGCTTAAAGCTCAACATTCAGAAAACGAAGATCATGGCATCTGGGCCCATCACTTCATGGCAAATAGATGGGGAAACAGTGTCAGACTTTATTTGGGGGCTCCAAAATCACTGCAGGTGGTGACTGTAGCCATGAAATTAAAAGACGCTTACTCCTTGGAAGGAAATTATGACCAACCTAGATAGCATATTCAAAAGCAGAGACATTACTTTGCCAGCAAAGGTCCATCTAGTCAAGGCTATGGTTTTTCCAGTGGTCATGTATGGATGTGACAGTTGGACTGTGAAGAAAGCTGAATGCCAAAAAATTGATGATTTTGAACTGTGGTGTTGGAGAAGATTCTTGAGAGTCCCTTGGACTGCAAGGAGATCCAACCAGTCCATTCTAAAGGAGATCAGTCCTGGGTGTTCTTTGGAAGGAATGATGCTGAAGCTGAAACTCCAATACTTTGGCCACCTCATGCAAAGAATTGACTCATTGGAAAAGACCCTGATGCTGGGAGGGATTGGGGGCAGGAGAAGGGGAGACAGAGGATGAGATGGCTAGATAGCATCATTGACTTGATGGACGTGAGTCTGAGTGAACTCTGGGAGTTGATGATGGACAGGGAGGCCTGGCGTGCTGCAATTCATGGGGTCGCAAAGAGTCGGACATGTCTGAGCAACTAAACTGAACTGAACTGACTGAAATCTCATAAATATAACTAAAAGAATAAAAAGAATATCAAAGAAAACATTATAAAATTTTCAGCTTAATAAAGTACAAAAACAAGCAACACTAACCAATATACTATTTTTGATAGGGTGTATGTGTATATATATGTATTATATAATATGTATATATAGCTCAGACGGTGAAGAACTCACCTGCAATGCAGGAGACCTGGGTTCAATCCCTGGGTTGAGAAGATCCCCTGGAGGAGGGCCTGACTAGCCACTCGAGTATTCTAACCTGGAGAGTCCCCATGGACAGAGGAGTCTGGTAGGCTACAGTCCATGGGGTCACAAAGAGTCGGACATGACTGAGAGACTAAGCACAAACACATATATATAAGTGAAGTCGCTCAGTCCTGTCCAACTCTTTGCGACCCCATGGACTGCAACCTACCAGGCTCCTCCCTCCATGGGGTTCTCTAGGCAAGAGTACTGCAGTGGGTTGCCATTTCCTTCTCCAGATAGAAAAACATACATAACATAAAACAAAAATCCACAAAAATAGTTAGCTCTAGGGGTTAAAGGCAATGGCAACCCACTCCAGTACTCTTGCCTGGAAAATCCCATGGACAGAGGAGCCTGGTGGGCTGCAATCCATGGGGTCGCAAAGAGTCGGATACAACTGAGCGACTTCACTTTCACTTTTCACTTTCATGCATTGGAGGAGGAAATGGCAACCCACTCCAGTGTTCTTGCCTGGAGAATCCCAGGGACTGCGGAGCCTGGTGGGCTGCCGTCCATGGGGTCGCACAGAGTCAGACACGACTGAAGTGACTTAGCAGCAGCAGCAGGGGTTAAATGAGGATGGAAGTTGCACAGAAGAGGAACACTTGTAAGACTTGAAAAGTATGGGCAATGCTCTATTTCTTAATCTAGTTGAAAGGTATCCAGGCATTGATTTTATTAGTCTATAAACTATACATATGCCCTTTTGTACATTTAACTGTCATCATTAAAAATAAAATTAAACTTTAAGACATAAACTGGTAATTAAAAGGTTAAGGAAGTTTCCCAGGTAACTACAAGTAAACATTGCAGCCTGGACTTGAACTCAGATGATCTAATTTCAGCACCCAGGCTTGTAAGGACTGTGTTATTCAGCCTATCCTACCACTAGTCAATACAAGACTCTTCACCTAACCGTGCTGAGTCTCGGCTTTTTCATCTGTAAAATAGAAACCGAATATATGTTTGGGAAGCTCTAAGCATCTGCTTAGCCCACGCCAAGCATTCAAAGATAAGTCTACAAAGGAGGAGAAAGAGCAGAAGCGAGGAAGGAAGGATGGGTGGGAAGAGAAAAAGGAAGAGGAAAGAGTGAGAGAGAAAGAAAGAAACACCAGTCCAGAGGGGCACTCAAGGGAACTTCACATCCAGTTTAGAAAAGCCTCGGAGTGGCCGTGTAAACTAGAAAGCCTGTTTTCTCTTCAAGGCTGCAGGCCCCAGAGCATCTGGTCTCATTAAAGGTGCAAAAGTCGAATATCCTATTGAAAATTCTCTTTGGTGTAGGAAATTAAGTTAAATTAAAAACATGACCTTTCTCTCAGACTGGCACAAGTGATCTCGTTCTCTGAGCAGGATCGTCTCCATCAGAAAAGCATCAAAACCAGACGTCGCAGGGGGACCTCTATGGCTGAGCCATCAGCCTCCTCGGAGACTCCCATTTATTTGGCTCCATCCAGGCAAAGAGGATCAGGTTCTTCATAAAATCCAAAGGAAGAAGGTGATATCCACCCGGGGAGGAGGGTTTCGGGTCTTCTCTAACATTTCACAGGCCATTGACTCAAAGAGCTGCTAACAGCCTGGACGATTGCTACCCTGAAGCCCCCCTCCCATCCTTCCTCTCCTCACTTTGGACACAGCCTTGTAGGGGGTGGGGGCTGCTGCAGACAGAATTACTCTCTCTGGCAGAAACTTAAGTTGTGAATTCAACTGTAATCCTATAAAGCCCAGCTGGGAGAGCTAGTCTAGGGACCCAAAAGCCTTCTAGGCAGGGACGTTCCCCCCGGGTCCTGACCTGTCATGCCCCCTCTCTCCTTATTCGCTGGGGTGCCCACCCTGTTGCCAAGCAGAGCCTACCTTTTCCCCTGACACCAAGATCCCATAAGGCAAAGGGACATCCTTAGTCCAGATTTGCCACCCAACAAACAACAGCAAAGCCCCTCCTCTTTCAACCCCACTCCTGCCCAGGTCTTTCTGGAGGCCCTTCTAGGATCCAGAGAGAACACAAGTGTAAGAGAGCTACAAAGAGCCGAGTAGCAGCACTAACTAGACAGAACCCAGAGCAGGGGCAGTCCTCAGAGAAAGTGACTGGCCTTTGGGAACCAAACGCCAAACCAATATTCAGAAATGGAGATAAATAATTTGTGCATAAGCACATAGTGTTCTTTACATGCCCAAACAGTATGGCATAGTTTAATTGCCCAATTCAGAGGATGGTTGTGTGAGCTATGATCTAACTATAGCATATCACTTAAAATAGTCTGTGTCATAGTAAAAAAAAATAAAAACTCCAGTGTGCACCTCCAGTCCTTGACTTTTCCAATTACATTATTATTATTACTATTATAATTTGCATATTAATATTAAATGGAACTTCACAATTTACTACAAATTTTTCTCCTGTCAAATTTGCCCCCATTTAATGAGCATAAATATATGAGGTAGATATTATTATCCCCATTTTATAGATAAGGAATTAGATGCTTGAAAGAGGAAAGGATTTAACCACGTTAAATACCTAATAGGCTCCCTGGTGGCTCAGATGGTAAAGAATCTGCTTGCAATGCAGGAGACCTGGGTTCAATCCCTGGATCAGGACACTGGAGAAGGGAATAACTACCCACTCTAGAATTCTTGCCTGGAGAATTACATAGACAGAGGAGCCTAGTGGGCCACAGTCCATGGGGTCACAAAGAGTCAGAGAGACTGACTGAGAGACTGACTGAAAGGCTGACACACACATACACAGGTCTTATTTGAAGTGGCTTCAGATAGTTTTGAAATGCACTGGAAAAAGCGTTTAATCAGTATTAAGGGCCAAAAAAAGATACCTATTACTAATGTGTTGAAAGAGCAAAGACATCTACAATTCTAGGGAGACTTTCACTCAAGACTTTTTGGAATCAGGAGTCTACTAAATAATTCTTAAAACTGGGATAGCTGTATCTTAAATAAATTAATTAAAGAATAGTAATGATGATGATGGTGAAGGGGGTAGAAATAGAAGGAAAAGGATAATAAAAGGAGAAAAGGAGGCGTAGAACATAATTGTGCTAAAACAACATGTATTTTGTTACTTTATAGCAAACATCTAACAACCCCTGAAAATCCACTAAGGATTACATGATGGGGAACCAGAATCACACAGAGCTTCTTTATTTTCTTGATGTGTTTCATTGTTTTAATCTTCAAAAACTTCAGAGTGAAAGGAAATTTTAAAAATATCCCTCCTTAAGTTTCTTACTTAACTTCTGACGTGTTCCTGTTGGGTTAGTAAGGGATGTGAATTACAAAGCAGTTGTTTGGAGGAGAGCTAACACACAATAGTATTCATTATTCAAGTAGCCAAAGTATGGAAACAGTCTAAGTGTCCATAAACAGGTGAATGGATAAAGAATATGTGTGTGAAACGTGGTAAGTATGACAACATACATATATACAAACAATATACTCTATTGTGTATACAATAGGCACTACACACACAGGCATACAATGGAATACTATTCAGCTATAAAAAGAAGGAAATCCCACTATTTGCAACAACATGTTGAAACTGGAATACATTATGGGCTGCCCTGGGGGCTGAGTTGGTAAAGAATCTGCCTGCAATGGCAGGAGACCTAGGTTTGATCCCTGGGGTGGGGAAGATCTCCTGCAGAAGGAAGTGGCAACCTACTCCAGTATACTTGCCTGGAAAATACCATGGACAGAAGAGCCTCGCGGGCTACAGTGCAAGGGGTCACAAAGAGTCAGACACAACTTAGTGACTAACCCACCACCATACTAAGTGAAGTAAACTAGATGCAGAAAAAAAAAACACTGTATGATCCCACTTATATGTGGGATCGAAAAACGTCAAACTCACAGAAGCAGAGAGTAAAAGGGTAGCTGCCAGAAGTTGGGGGGATGAGTAAATGGGGAGATGTTGTGCAAAGGGTAAAGATGTTCAGATATACGATGAATAATCCTAGAGATCTAATGTACAGCATGACTATAGTTATTGCATATTTGAAATATATTAAGAGAGTAGACTTTAGATGTTCTTACAGCAAAAAGAAAAGATAACTAAGTGATGAATGTGTTCATTAGCTGGAATGTGATAATCATTTTACAATGTATATGTATATCAAATCACCACATTGTACATTTTAAATCTATATGCTTTTTATCAGTTATACCTAGGTAACGCTGGGGGAAAAAATGTACAATATCTACAAATTCATTTCCATTAATAACAATAATATATAATATATGTGTTCTAATACACAATATTATGATAAAAATATTATTACTGTTATTGCAGGATAAAAACATGCAAACAAAAACATGCATTGAAATATGAGTAAAGAGAAAATTATAGTTTGGGAATGTAAAGTGAATTGTGCAATTATATGTGTGTGTAAATAAACTAGGAAGAAGGGGTAGTAACAAGAAAAAGGAAAAATGAGTACTTAAATATACCAAAGAAGAAAAAAATTAAAGCTACTGTACAAAACACTGTTACACTAATAGGTTTCAAACAGACTCCTAACTTCTGGAGGCCACGGTCAATTCATATGTGTTCAGCCAGCCGTTTCAATGGATCCATCTGCCACCCATGAATGGGTGCAAAAGCCTGCAATTGCTGTTAATGAATCTAATGTTCTCTAAGTTTTTCATAAAGGCTGTTTTAAATAAATGGAACTTGAGTAGCTACACTGGTTTTTAAAAAATAGACCATAGATTGTGCCATATTGCTTTCCCCACCATGCACTGAAACCTTAATTAGAGCTGTAG
This sequence comes from Nanger dama, assembly GCA_917880005.1. NCBI lineage: Eukaryota > Metazoa > Chordata > Mammalia > Artiodactyla > Bovidae > Nanger > Nanger dama. The sequence goes on from CAKJTW010000018.1 coordinate 27,569,261, forward strand.
CTATCTGAACTATTTTGGCCTTTAACTTTATAGCACAACATTTAATTCCTATTGGTATAGTAAACCAGTAACTTCAGTATTTGTTAAAACTAAATAAAGTTTATAAGGCTATCAAAATACCTCTTGTTTCTTGTAAATGTTTAGGAAACATTTCTGAAATGTTTCTGAAAGTTAAGGTCTTAAGAGTTAGCAGGCAGCAGTGACCTCACTTTGCACTCTGCTTCCTTCCGAGTGAAGCAAATTCTTCACTCTGTAAGGGATGAGGAGAGGCACAGGCATCAGACGGGCAAGTCAGAGAGATGGACCACAGCAAGAAAGACAGGCCGCTTTCACAATCACGCAAGGCCCCTGAAGATGCCATGCTTTGTCCACTAGTGGCTGGGCAGCATCCATTCAAAAAGGCCTCTTTAGGGACTGCCCTGGTGGTCCAGTGGCTGGGATCGCGCCTTCCAGTACAGGAGTGCGAGCTCTGATCTGTCAGTGAGTCCTATAGGCTATGCCTTCAAAATACACAGAGAGAATACAAACTCTTCTCATCACCGCCATCACTGTGCTGCCCACCCCTGCTCCAGCTAAATGAAATGAGAAGCTGTTGGGAGACTCTGAGCAGAGAAATGATGACAGGACTTAGGTGTAAAATGAACTGCGGGAGGCCGATGGCAAACATGGAACTGGTCAGGAGCCTATTTCAGTAACTCAGCTCCTGGATAACAGAATTTATTGTTGTGTCCTCACTCCCTAAAATAATACCTGACTAACAATAAGATTTAGTGAATTTGTTGAATGGAAGAATAAATATAGCACCAGTGGATTCTGGAGGGGCTGAGTCAAGGTCAGTCTGTCATGACAACAGTCAGAGTAATTGAGCTGCTTTCTTAGTGCAGAATATTCAGTAGATGCTCAATAATTGCATGTTTGAACAATTGGGGGTGGATGGATGACTGCAAGGATAAATTCACTAGCAGGTAGGTGTTAGGAGGTAGGTTAGGCAAGCTGTGAGAAGAGGAAGGAAATGGACAGAGACCTCAAAGAAAACAATACACCCAAAATCATCACCAAAATACTCCCCCAAAAAGAAAAACATAGGGGAGGCACCTGCCCTTCAAAATTCCCTACTCTCCAAAAACAACTTAATACACTCAGAAGTGTGCTTAAACTTTCAATATTACACACACGAACCCAACAAGGTACATTATAAAATATCGGTTTTACTTGTTCTGTGACATTGTGAAAATCACAAATATCTTATTGACCCAAAATGTTTAGATGTTTAATTTTGTTTTATCCCAGCTAATAATGATGCCTCACTTAATCTCCACCCTTCCTGGGTTCTGCTAACTGCTCAGACTCAACCTTCACGTTCATACCTGCACCCCTGCATTACTTTCATCAGCGTTTCAACTATACCAGGTTAGGGTGTGTATGTGTGTGTCTGGTAGTGTAAATATGTAAAAGGGGGTTAAAATGTCTCTTTTTCTCTCCATAGGAATTTTTTCAGTGGCTTATCCAAAAGCCACAGCTAGTTTGCTTTTCTACTACCTGTGTCTCTTCATTCAGCGTTCCTGGCTCAGAATTCCTGGGAGACACGGAGCCGCATTCGCAGTGGCCTGGTGTTCAGAGTCACAGCCAGGCCCTGTGCAAAGATGATTCAGCACTATGGACAGCAATGTGTAAGCTCCTGTCCCTTCCCCGCACTCCCCCACCACAACAAAAAGATTCCAAGTTTGCTGTAACTCTACCCAGAATGTACCCATACTATATCAACCTGTACCCCCAAATAGCAATAACAACAGGTGAGATTTCTCAAATACCTAATATGTGCCAAGCATCGTACTAATCTATTTAGTTACTATATTTAGTCCTCTCAAGAACTTGGTTATAAGTCTTATTATTTCCACTTACTGATGAAGAATCTAAGGTTCAGAAAGCATCAGTAAGTTTTCAAGTGTCAACAACAAGTCTCCAGAGTGGGTCCTTGATCCTTTTGCTATAAGCCTCTTCCACACACACACACACACACACACACACACACACACACACACACGGTGTCGAAAAAGAGATGCTTTTGAACTGTGGTGTTGGAGAAGACTCTTGAGAGTCTGCAAGGAGATCCAATCAGTCAATTTTAAAGAAAATCAGTCCTGAATATTCGCTGGAAAGACTGATGCTGAAGTTGAAGCTCCAATGCTTTGGCCACCTGATGCGAAGGACTGACTCCTTGAAAGAGACCCTGATGCTGGGAAAGACTGAACGCGGCAGGAGAAGGGGATGACAGAGGATGAGATGGTTAGATGGCATCACCAACTCAATGGACATTAGTTTGAGTAAACTCCAGGAGCTGGTGATGGACAGAGAGGCCTGGTATGCTACAGCCCATGGGATCACAAAGAGCTGGACACGACTGAATGACTGAACTGAACTTCACACACACACACACACACACACACACACACACACACAATTTCTTCCTGAGAGTCTGATGAAGCCCAAGTTTAGTGGGCTACAAGTTCACTTTCTGATAACAATCAGTGAGAGGAAGGCCCTACCTCAGGAAAGAAACCATGAGGGAATATTCGGTGCTATCCAAGGAGAGCCATCAGCCTGCAAGGGGGAGAGAAGGGGGATCTGAGACATGTTTTTCCCAGCCGTATCTACAGGTTGCTCACAAGGTCTTCGGGCACATAAACCACAATGAGCGGCACATTCCATTTACGAATGCTTGCCTGTTTTCATTTTCATGTCTCTGATGTCTACATTTTTTTCCCAAGCATAGAAGTTTTCTAATCAGTCCCGCATGTCTGTTCTCAACCATGTTGCTGCGAGCCAGCCAGACAAGCTACAAAGTCCTTGGCCACAGAAGCACCTGGCTCCCCAAGGATGTGCACCTCATTGTCTTCAATCCAGTGAAGGCTCTTTGATCTCCCTGCTTAGACAAGATTGGAGCCAGTCCTTTCTATAGCTTCCACCCAGAACCAGCACCTCTCTTCTCCCAGAGTCCTTCAACCCTCACTGACTCTAAACTCTCTCTCTCTCTCCTTCCTCACCTCCCACCACTCTGAGGAGCTGTGGATCCCTCTGGGTCCTCCTCTTGCCTCTATGACACATCTCACTGAGATGTGCTCCCTTTATCCAGGAGTGTGCACATGACTGTCTCTCTAACTAGACTGCAAACTTACTGAGGATAAGAACTACCTTTTAGGACTTCCCTGGTTGGCACAGTGAATAAGAATCTGCCTGCCAATGCAGAGAACATGGGTTCAATCGCTGGTCCAGGAATATTCCACCTGCCCAGAGCAACTAAGCCTGTGTTCACAACTACTGAAGCTCATGTGCCTAGAGCCTGTACTCCACAACAAGAGAAGCCACCACAATGAGAAGCCTGCATTGCAACAAAGAGTAGCCCCAGCTCTCTGAAACTAGAGAAAGACTCCATGCAGTAATGACGACCCAGTGCAACCAAAATTAATAAATAAAATTGGTTCAAAAAAGAAAAGAAAAAAATCCCTCTATGGAGGCAGTTTACTCTGGGACTACTTTCACTTTAAGCATTATTCCTTTGACTTTCAATGGACCTATGTTCTTATCAGACCATGGAGCCTAATTGTGACATATAAAACATGGTCCCCACACTCACAACTTTGGATCTCTCACACTGAGTGTTATCTCTTAATTTAGAACACTACTTCCAAAAATACACACAAATACACACACAGGCACACATATATATGTATGCATGACTGTATGCCTGTGGGGGTGTCTGTCTGTCTGTCTGTCTGTCTGTATAGTGCTTTCTCTGCTACTTAATCATTGACTTCCTAAAAGTAGGGGATGTCTAATTCTTCCCTGAAATTCCAAACTCTAATACTGTTCCAGGTGTGTAGAATATGATCGAGTACATGAAAGGCAGATTTAAAGGCAGAGCATGTGGATAAAATAGCTCATATATGGGATGGGAATAACTCTCCCACCAGCTTTACCTGGAAAGAGCCTAACAGCTAAGTCTAACCTGTCTGAGTGTGTTGCTCAAGAGCTAGGAGACAGGATTGAATCTCCAAGCCCACACCCCCACTCCCACACAAAGGGCTTGGACAGGAAACCCCTTTATACCATACACCACAAACAACTCATGTCACAGACGCCCACTTTGATCCTTTCTTTGTGCCAAATCCTCTAGTTAGGAATAAGAAAGGAAAGTGGCTTAATTTATAACTGCTTTTGAAAAATACTGAATGAAACTGAATTCATATAGCAGGGGATTAAAATAAAAGGGAGAGTAAATTGTTTTTGTTGAATGACCATTGTGTCTGAGGTTATTGTACATATCACCTCATATAAACATCACAAACAGCCTGAGAGACAGATCTGATTTTTCCCCCTCTCATCGAGCTCTAGAAAGACCTGAGCCCTGCTCGGTGGGCCCAACACCTGCTTTGTGGGCATGGCATGCATGCTGCTGACCTCTAACCCTTGTGGGATGCAAGGTTGATCACGCAAGCATCCCTCTCCACTCACTATCTGTTTCCACTTCTTCTACAGTTCACTAGAGAAGGCAAGCCAATTTGAGCACATAATACGGTATAGTCTAGTAATGTTTCTTTATGATAGAAAACCAGTAAAGACTTCCTGTTGTAATATTAAATGCCACTTAAAGGAATACAGATGCTGAATCTGGGCAGATTAGCTAAATTATAGTATAAACTCCAACTCTCCGAATTGTATCCCCAAGGCAAAGTAAAATGTCCGGTAGTGGTTACCCCACTCCTCAACAAAAAACAGCTTTCTAAAATGTGATGCATATAAAATATTACATTTCTTAAACTATGTTAGCTTTGGGCGGGTTGCACATTTTCTATTGGAGTTAATACCACATATTGAGGTGTAGGAACTTAAGACAGGCGTCTAACACAGTGGGCCATTTAGGCAAAACAAGATGTAAAAGCCAGCAATGTGCTCCACACAATGTGACTTGTGTCTCATGGGTTTGGGTCTCACTGAATCTTCCTTTGCAATGTGGAATCCTTCACTTCTGGCTATAGCTCTAGACAGCTGGGGCAGCATATATTGAACAAGTAGATGAAGTTGGTGCGTCCCCTCCAAACCTCCCTCTCCGGGAGGCCCGCCCACTGCCCTCGTGACAACACTGTATTCCAGCTTCATGTTTCAATCCTAGACATAGAAAAGTTATGCTTCTAAGGCTCCAAATTTCCACCTTCCCTCAGATCATTCAGTGTGCTCTCCCCACGCTAAGGCATTGCAGTTCCAAAAGAGTCAACTTCTAACGACCTCCCAATGTGTGTGATCTCTATATAAATAGCTGACACTTACTGAAAATTATGATCTACCTGGAGCTGGGATAAGTTCGTTACATGAATGACTTTCATCACGACTTAATTAGGTATATACATTTTAACCCCCACTTTATAAAAAAATGAAACTGATGCAATTCTAGAAGCCAAACTCCTCAAGCATTTTATCTTATCTTGTTCTAACTCCAAGGCCTATAATAAAACCTGGCATATAAAAGCTCAAGAAATAAACATTAAGAACACTGATAGCATCAACACAACAGAATAAGATTTCTCTACCATCTTCCTCCCAAAGAATACTGATTTAGGTAACCACTTATGGATAAGAGTGCCTTGTAGAAGCCCATGACATGGAGAAAAAGTTCCAGTTCATGTCTGGAGGGAAAAAAAATTCCAAGATTGGATGCACTGAAGAGTGTAAGAGGATCAGTTTCATTTTATCCACATCATCCCTCCCCAGGGTAGCACAGATCAGTGCCAAGAGACACCTCCTTAGCCTGTGGTTTTTCCCATGAGGTGGGATGTGAGGATGGGAGTGAGCACCCAGTTCCCTAGCTTTGTAGGACACTGACAAAGAGATCCAGTTCTTCCCACTCCACCCAGAATACTGAGATGTGCTGCATGACTGGGGAGTGGGAAGTAGCTTGGAGAACAGAAGTCAGGGGTCCTGAAGAGCCTCTAAGGGACATGGGCCCAACTAACTGAGCAGTCCATGCCATCAGGAAGCCCATCCAAGAGCCACTGGGGATGTCTCACCTACAGATCCTCCCAACTGGTATAGACATCCCCAGTGCTCCACAACGTTGGCTCACCCTGTGTTCAGCAATCTGAGCAAGCCCCCGATGGCAGCAAGACGAAGCCCTTGCAGACAGCTAGTAAGCACTTGCAGGAGGCCAGCCCAGATGTGCAGAATTGTGAGAAAGTACACAATATGAGCAATCAGTACAGGCCTGGGGAAAGCAAAGTAGAGGCTGAGAACACCAAGCAGGGCTTTGCAGGCTTGAGAGAAAATGTGTAATCTTAAGAATTTCCCCTCCAAGGGGGAACAAGAGGATGTGAGGGCAATCTGATTGAGGCATCTGTCACCCCATTGATCGCCAGAGTTGATTCGGCTGATATGGCAGGCTAGGCAGGTCACCTTCCTCTGTCATCGCTCCATATGTGTCCCTCCCAAAGCTGAGTGCTCGGTCAAAGAAGATGACCATCCCGGATAGAGGAGGACCAACCTTCCATCAAGGGTATACGAGCTCCCCTGCTAGAACCTCCAAACAAGCTCTCAAGAAGGAACAAAACTACGGAGCAGGAGTATCAGTAGGAAAGAGCTGAGAAAGGCCCAGAATTCCTAACATGGATGATATTTGGAGAAGCAGAAGGTATCTCTTTCTGAAATTCTGTTAGTAAAGACTGGAAGAGGTGACTGGTTCTTCAAATATAGCAATATAAAACTTCAAGGAAAATGTAAAATCAAAAAAACATGACACCACCAAAGAAACACAATAAATTTCCAGTAGCCTATCTCAAAGGAATCTGAGAGCTGCCCAAAAAAAAAAAAAAAAAAGAAACAAACAAACATTTCAAGGAAGCTCAGTGACTATAAGAAAACACAGAAAGACAATTTAAGAAAGCAGAAAAAAATTAATAAAGTGAGTTTATCAAGGAGACAGAAATCATTAACAACAACAAAACAGAAATTCTGGAACTGAAGAATATGGAGTGGAATGAAAAATGTAATAGAGAACATCAATATCATATGTATTAATATCATACTGGATGGAGTAAAACAAAGAATCTGTGAGGTAGAAAGCAGATCTTTTTATACTATTCAGTAAGAGGAGAACCAAGAAAACAGAATGAAAAATTTGAAGAAAGCCTACATAAACTATACAAAAAAAAAAAAAAAATCCTGTATTTTAGGAGTCCAAGAAGTAGGAGGGAGGAAGAATGGAGCAAAATTTTTTAAAGAAATAATGGCTGAAACTTTCCAACACTGGGGAGAAATGTGAACATCCAAGTTTATGAAGTTCACACATCTCCAAATTAAAATTAAGTTCAACCCTTCTCTAAGATGCATTATGATGAAACTGTCTAAAATCAAAGACAGTGAGTTTTAAAAGAAGCAAGAGAAAAAAAAAAATCCTCACATACATGGGAAGCCTCTATAAGGCTAATCAGAGGAATTCTCATCAAAAACCTCTCAGCTTAGGAGAGAGTGGGACAATGGCTAAAATAATTGGTTAATAGATACACAATATAAAAAGACATAAATGGTGACATCAGAAACAAAAAATATCAGAGATGACGGAGAATAACTCTTACAGCTCAATAGCAGAAAAACAAACACTCTGATTAAAAACATGGGCAGAACGCCTACATAGACATTTTTCCAAAGAAGAGGGGCAAATGGTCAATAGGTCCATGAAGTGGTGCTCAACATCACTACTCATCAGGGAGAGGCAAATCAAATCACAATTAAATGTCACCCTATGTCTGTTAGAACAGCTATTATCAAAAAGACAAGAGATACCAAGTGTTGATTAGGATATGGAGAAAAGGGAACATTTAGGCTCTGTTAGTGGAGATGTAAACTGGTACAACCACTGTGGAAACCAATATGGAGTTTCCTTGCAAAATTAAAAATAGAGCTGCCATTCGATCTATCAATCCCATTTCTGTCTATGTATCTGAAGGAAATGAGCTTATTATCTGCAAGAGATAGCTGCACATTTCCATGTTCACGGCAGCATTATTCACAATAGTCAAGCATGGAAACAACCGAAGTGATTATCAATGAGTGAATGGATAAAGAAAATGTTATTTTACATGTACATATGATAGATCATAAGGCTTCCCTGGTGGCTCAGACAGTAAAGAATATACCTGCAATGCAAGAGACCCAGGTTCAATCCCTAGGTCTGGAAGATCCCCTGGAGAAAGGAATGGCTGCCCAGTTGGAGATCAAACCAGTCAATCCTAAAAGAAAACCAACCCTGAATATTCACTGGAAGGACTGATGCTGAAGCTGAAACTCCAATACTTCGCCACCTGATGCAAAGAGCCCCCTCATTAGAAAAGATCCTGATGCAGGGAAAGATCAAAAGCAAAAGGAAAAGAGGGTGGCAGAGGATGAAATGGTTAGATAATATCTCTGATCCAATGGACATGAATTTGAGCAAACTCAAAGAGATAGTGAAGGACAGGGAGGCCTGGCATGCCGCAGTCCATGGGGTCACAAAGAGTCAAACACAACTTAGCAACTGAACAACAACAATGTCAGATCACGCATGTTCAATCACTTAGTAGTGTCCAACTCTTAGTGACCCCATGTCCACCAGGCTCCTATGTTCATGGGATGCTTCAGGCAAGAATACTGGATTGCCATTTCCCTACCCCAGGGCATCTTCCTGACCCAGGGATCAAATCCATATCTCCTGTTTCTCCTGCATTAGAAGGTGGATTCTTTACCACTGAGCCACTTGGGAAGCCCACATACATTAGATAAATAGATATAAATGTAAATATGTGCATATTATTTAGCCATTAAAAAGGAAATCTTTGAAACCTTTCCATTTGCAACAACACAGATGAAACTTCAGAGCGTTATGCTAAGTGAAATAAGAAGTTGAACAAAGAAAGAAAAATACTGTATGATCTCACTTATATGTGAAATCTCAAAAAGCTAAACTCATAGAAAGAGTGCAGAAATGTGGTTGCTAGAGGCCCGGGAGTAGGGGAAATGAAGAGATGTTGGTCAAAGGTACAAACTTGAGTTATATGGTAAGTCCTAATGTATAGCATGGTGACTATAGTTAACAATACTCTATCGTATACATGAAAGATGCTGAGAGTAATTTTAAATCTTCTCACCACACAAAGGCAAAAAGTAATTATGTCAGTTGATGGAGGTGTTAACCAATCTTTTTGTAGTAATCATTTTCACAATATATACATGTATCAGTATACACCTTAAACTTAGAAAACGTTATATGTCAATTAAGCTGGAAAAAAGAAATTATATATTTTTAAAAAGAGTTAATGAATGAATGAAGCCAAGGAAAATTGACCTGAGTTTCCAACGTTTACACAGTGTTGAGTCTAAAATGTACTTTAGAAAGTGGGCCTTCTGGCATCCATGTGTGTTGCCCAAGCTGACATTCTCTAAGCAGGTCCAAGTTCATGGTCAGCTTGGTAGCACAGCGTGGGGACAAGGACAGCACACAAGATTTGGCAGTTCACAGACCTGAGTCCTGGTCTCAGCTCTACCATTTAGAAGTGCCATAAGACAAGTCACTTAACCTTTTTAGCTTATCATCTGTAAAAGTGAAAACAGCAATATCTACTTTTCATTGTATTGGCAGTTATTGAATGCTAATTCTTAACTTATCTATGAAAGTGAAAATGTTAGTCACTCAGTCATATCCAACTCTTTGTGACCTCATGGACTGTAGACCTTCAGGCCCCTCCTTCCATGAAATTCTCCAGGCAAGAATACTGGAGTGGGTTGCCATTTCCTTCTCCAGGGGATCTTCCTGACCCAGGGATTGAACCTGGGTCTCCCACATTGCAGGTAGACCCTTTACTGACTGAGCCCCCAGGGAAGACCTGTAACTTCCCTATACCTAAAAGGAAATTATCATTTTAGTTTCACAGGGTGGATATGAAAATTACGAAGGATAATAAACTCTGAAATCACTTTCCAAACTAAAAAGATCTGTGCTACCTTAAGTCAACAACAAAAGCGAAAGAGAGGGGGAAACACATTTTCTAACATTATACACAGTCACTGCTTCCAGGACCACTTGTGAGAGAATATTCAGCTGTATGTGCCCTTTACCTACCACAGCCAGCTCACTGAACCTCAAGGCCACTAGCCAAAATTCGGGCAAAAGATTTTACACCAGGAAATTTCAGGCATGATCTTAATTAACCTCAGGATACTGATATGACTGTATTCCTATCTGCAGGAATCAGGAGTCAAATCTGGCCTAGCCCCACCTGTTAGCATGCTGCCCCACAGCACAGCCAGCTTTCCAATCTTTACTGAAATAACGACAGCTCTGTGATCTGCTTCTGGTTCAAGGCCTACCACTCTACGTGTCCATTTAGCTTCCGCTGAGATTGTCACCTACTATTCTATGAATGTGCGTGCTCAGTCACTCAGCTGGGTCCCTCTTTGCAACCCCATGGACTGTAGCCTGTCAGGCTCCTCTGTCCATGGGATTTTCTAGGCAAGAACACTGGAGTGGATTGGCATTTCCCACTCTAGGGGATCTTCTTGACCCAGAGATCATACTCGCATCTCTTATATCTCCTACATTGGCAGGCAGATTTTTTTACCACTGTGCCACCTGGGAATTCTAAGAAAGTGGAAGGAAAAAGTAGAGGTGTTACAGTCCCCAAGTTGGGTCCGACTGTGACCTCATGGGCTGTAGTCCACCAGGCTCTTCTGTCCATGGAATTCACCAGGCAAGAATACTGGAGTGAGTAGCTATTCCCTTTTCCAGGGGATCTTCCTGACCCAGGGCTCAAACTCGGGTCTCCTGCATTGCAGGCGGATTCTTTTCCCAACTGAGCCATACTAATCATTAAATGTTGAACTATATACCATGAAAAAGATATGGTGGTGGTTTAGTCGCTAAGTCATGTCCACCTCTTGTGACCTCATGAACTGTAGACTACCAGGCTCCTCTGTCCATGGGATTCTCCAGGCAAGAATATTGAAGTGGGTTGCCATTTCCTTCTCCAAGGTATCTTCCCAACCCAGGAATCAAACCCAGGTCTCCTGCCTTGTAGGCAGATTCTTTACTGACTGAGCTAAAAGGGAAGCCCACACACACCCTAAACAGGTATACTAAACTGTATACCCTAAAAAAAAAAAGATATCCTAATACCCAGTGTCTCAGAATGTGGCCTTATTTGAAAATAGGATTACTACAAATGTGACTTGTTAAGTTAAAGTAAGGTAGGCTGGGTCCCTAATCTGATGTGACTGGAGTCCTTATAAAATGATATCTGTGTGGAGACAGACACACAAGAAAAAATGGCATTGATGAGAAAGGCAGACAGTGGAGTTATGTGGCTACAAAGCAAGGAAACCCAAGATTTTCAGCTAGCTACCAGGGGCCAAAAAGAGGCAAGAAGGAATTCTCCTGTAAGTTTCACAGGGACCACAGCTCTCCTGACACATTGACTCCAAGCTTCTAGCCTCCAGAACTGTGAAACATAAACTTCTCTTTTTTTAAGCCACTCAGTTCATGACACTTTGTCACAGCAACCCTAGAGAAGGAATACACCTACTATTCAACAATCCAGCAAAAGACCACAATAGCTCTGCTCTCACCAAAAGCAGGATTCCCAAATGAAGTTCCAAAGAGGAAATATACCTCATTTATCAAGGAAGCAGTACTTTGGCAGACTTAACTATAGAATTGCAGCCATAGGACTCAGTTTTTTAAATGAAGGAAACTAGTTAAATAAATTACAACATTGTGGTAAGTAGAGATACATTGCCTGCATAATATTGGTGACTGTCAATACAATGAAGTTGAACCCCTGGTTAGGTCATGTTATAGGACATTGTCCTCCTAGAAATAGGGAGAGTATTCCGGTTGGCCTGACCCAATCAGGTGAGTCTTTTTTTTTTTTTTCACTTTTAAATTAAATTTATTTATTTTTTTAATTACAATACTGTATTTGTTTTGCCATACATTGACACGAATCAGCCATAGGTGAACACAATCTTCCAATGCCGAATCCCCTCCCACCTCCCACCCCCATCCTCTACTTGAATCATCCTGTGCATCAGCCCCATGCCTCCTGCATCCTACATTGAACATAGATTAGCGTTTCATTTCTTACAGGAAAATAAAGCAAAGCATTGTCTTCAGCTGATCAGAGAAGAAGCCAGAGATTTAAAACACAATAAGGAGTCAATGGACCACTGCTGGCTTGCAGATCAAGGGAGTCCCATGTCAAAGGAAGATGGTGGCCTCCAGCTGCTAAGAGCAGTCCCCAGCTAATAAGCAGCAAGGGCGTGAGGACCTCAGCCCTGCCATCTTGAGGAACTGAATCCTGCTGACAAGGATGAGCTTGGAAGTGATTCTTCCCAGAGCCCAGCTGTCACTTTGACTTTGACCTTCTGAGACCTGCACAGAGACACCAACCTCTGATCTGCAGTACTGTCAGCTAATCAGTGGGTATTGCCTTAAGTCGCTGAGTTTGTGGTAATTTGTCACACGTCCGAAAGCTGCAAATATATAAACAGAAAATATTTCACAGGTGTTTTCATTAAAAGTCCAAGAAAATCAGCAGATGTTGATGATACAATATTTTTTGGAAAAAGAAAACAAGTTCCAATATATGACTGTAACTCTTTCATATTCACATAGATGAAAAATTACATGAAAACGCAGCAAAATGGCATCAGAGGAAATATCCAGTGAAAAGACTAAATATTTTAAATTTCTCCCTTATACTTTTCTGATCCAGTTTTTCCACAATGAGGGTTTATGACTCTAATGGGCAAAAATAAAATCAATCATTCATACTTTAATCACTGCCAAGAACAAACCATCTGGTTTTGTGGGGCTGCTAAAGTGTTTCGGCTGGTTTATCAGTAAGAAGGGAAAGACCTCTTAGATAGCACTTTATACTAATATTTATAAATTAAGCTCTGCTTCCTGATGGCTCAGGGCAAAGATTCCCACTGCAATGCAGGTGCCGTGGGTCCGAACCCTGGGTTGGGAAGAACCCTTGATGGAGGGCATGGCAACCCACTCCAGTATTCTTGCTTGGTGAATCCCACGGACAGAGGAGCCTGGTGGACTACAGTCCAGGGGGTCGCAAAGAGTCAGACACAACTGAAGAGACTTATATACACACATACACACACACGCATACACATGGAAGGAAAAGACAGAGACGCAAACACAAGGGGATGCTGGTGCCTCTGACCACTTCAGGCACGACTTCAGGTGACGTGAATGCTGAAGTGTCACCTGCCCCCTTTGGCAGTCAAGCAGGCCAGTCTCAGAGGCTGTGAATGAACTTTGGAAACACATTGAAATCCTTGCCTCCGCTGCTAATCCCGCTAATGCGCTCACAATCTGTTTGATGGGCTTGCCCATCACATCCCCTCCGTCAGGGTGAGCAGCCTTCCGAGGTGGCGGTGACAAGGGGATTACTGAGAGGACAGCCCAGCCCTCCCTCTCCTGCATTCTGACTGGCTTTGCAGATAGGCCGCATGCCTCAGAGGGCACCAAACAGAGGCTTGTCTGCAGTGTGGAGCCCTTGGCACAGAGGTACCAGAGGGAGACGCTTACCAACCCCGGGAGGATGAGTGTTTTCTGATGGCCGTGTCACTCCTCTCGCCTCATCCTGGAGAAAACAAACAAGGCAAGTGGAAGGGAAACTTCACAGGGCTGAGCATTCTGGAAGGTTCCCTCGTAGCACAGCTCCCCTCCCCTTCGGACAGCCTAGGTGCTTTTGGAAACTAGAAAAAGTCCTGGCCTCGTGGGGTAGGCATAGCACATCCCTGCCCCTCCTTCCCTTGGCTGCCAGGTTCTTGGTGAGTGGTTGACACTCTATAAAAGCTACTTTTATGGCTTCATCTTCATTAAATTAGCAAGATTGCTTTATTTGCCTTCTGAATTTTCAGAGGTTTCTTTTAAAACAGAATGGACAGTCTTCATGCTAGCAGATTATGCTTATCTGAAAAAGCACTCTAGGATTTGTTCCCAAGCAAGGCTGCTGTTCGCTTTTCTGGAAAGTCCCTGTAGCCAGCCCCATCTCTCTGGCTAGAGCCAGGGTCCGGTAGCCATGGACAGTGCCTTCACTCCAGCTGACACTCAAGGTTCTCATTCACAGCCCAAATGAACAGAAAACTTTTCCCAGAAACACAGTTAACCGCTTATCTTCTTTTCCCCAGTTCCCATGAAGTTTTCCTCAGTCTGTATTTGGGCCAAAGCTGCTGTCTGCTTTCAGCTTACCAAGGAGCCTCTTCTTGGGCTCTGATGCCACAGAAAACATGGGAGATGCTCAGACCAGAACAACTGGCCTGTGTCCTCAAGGAGGCTGCCGTCAATCAGTAAACAGACATTCATCATGCAGTTTTAGAAGCGATAGGACTGAGGTTTCTGTGGCTGCACGTGGGATAGACCCCCCCAGACCAAGCGGTGAAGGTACGGAGTCTAGCCTGGGTGACCTAAATTCCTCCGCCTGCCGTCTTCAGCTATACTTCAGCCCCACTGATCACTGGTGCCTCAGCTACAAGGTGAACCTCTGAAGGGCTGTGAAATGTTGTAGTCATGTCCCATCAGGGTAGCACCAGAGTCCCCTTTGGGGCCTCCACACTCCACTCTACCATCAGCCATTGACAAGTCCAGCTTAGGTGCCCCACCATTACTCAGGCTCATGGCTTATACCCTAGCTAGTAAAGCAGACAGGAATGCACAGGAACCTAGTGAAATGGACAGAAATGAACAGGAACTTCTTGCACCCACACTGCCCTCTGAAGCAACCTTCACCCTCTTTCTGATGAAAGAGAGGCAGGAGAACCCTGGTGCAAGCAGGCATCAGCCACGCACACCTGCTCCCCTTCCCCAAAAGGGGCTCCAGCCTGAATAAGACCCCTTGGCAGGTCATCTGTGAGACAGAAAGAGGGTCTCTGCCTTGTGCCTGGAGGTCAAGGCTAGGACCCCAGCCTTCCTCTTTCCTGGGCCTGCACTCAGAACACCTTGAGAGGCCCAAAGCTTTCTGAGCCCACAAATCTTAGCTGCTCTCTCCCTATCCAAGAGAGGTTAAAACCTGGAATTCTCTCCTTCTAGGCAAGAGGGATGGGCATCTTGGAGGAGACTTCAGTGAATCTCAGTCCCAAGGAACCAGGAGGGGGCCCTAAGGGTGCAGGGACTTGGGAGTCTGAAGAATCTGGGTTTGAAGGCTGGTTCTATGACATACATTGTCACCTCATGCAAATGTATACTTCTGAGAATATTTCCTCATCTAAAAAAAATAAGAATAACGTCTCTGGATGTCCGTTTCCCGGGACAGTGTTTTCTATATGGTAAGTTCTCAAGCGATGGTAGCTCCTCCTTCTAAGTCTGCATTCTAAACATCAGCTCTCACTGAGGAATGGGGGCTTTCCTGGTGGCTCAGACGGTAAAGAATCCACCTGCAATGTGGGAGACCTAGGTTCCATCCCTGGGTTGGGAAGATTCCCTGGAGGAGGGCATGGCAACCCACTCCAGTATTCTTGGGCTTCCCTGGTGGATCAGATGGTAAAGAATCTGCCTGCAAGTGATGGTAGCTCCTCCCTCTAGGTCTGCATTCTAAACATCAGCTCTCAGTAAGGAATGACGGTTTTTCATGAGAAAGTGAAGGATTCTAGGCCCCTGGGGAGAAGGGAAGGGAAGCACATGAGGGTCTGTTTGTTTTCAAAGGCAGGGAAGCTCTCACAGGTGTCCCTGAAATCACCCTGCCAAGAGGAATATTTTCAAGACAGTTTCTTTGCACACCCTAGAGGCGTGCCTTCTAGGCCCAGGGAAACATACCCCAAGAGCCATGTGAAACACAAAGTCAGCTGTGCACCCAACTTCCTGGCTGTGCATTTACATGAGGATTTTCTGGACATCTCAAAGAACCTGCTGTTTGGCAAGCTGGCTGAGGAGGATCACCCCACTGGGGAAAAGAGTGAAACTAACAAGCTGGAAGGGCAGGAGGTTTTCACCTGTCTTCCTCAGGAGCTACACTGACCCTCCCTCCCCATGCCTTCCTAGTGCATATCTATTGTACTCCTCATAGAGATCTACATGACAAGGAAGCAAAACCAATATTAGACACATAAAGAAAACTCTAAACATTGCTTTGCATCTGCCAGTCAAAAATGTGCTTTGCAGCCAACCGTGAAATGACCTAACAGCCACAACTAAAGTCCACGTAATGCCTAGCTTTGGCTCACTCCCTAATTTCAGACTCTGAAATATTTATCTGAATACAAGAAAGGGCTTCCCAGTGGTAAAGATGTGCCTGTCAAGGCGGTAGACACAAGCGATGTGCGTTTGGTCCCTGGGTCAGGAAGATTCCCCTGGTGAAGGAAATGGCAACTCACTCCAGTATTCTTGCCTGGGAAATCCCATGGACAGAGAAGCCTGGTGGGCTACAGTCCATGGGGTCTGAAAGAGTCAGACAGGATTGAGCGACTGAGCATGCACACACGTGCAGAAGATAAAATCTTCAGAGTGTTTCATGAGTTCCTTGTCACATCCTAGAATCAGTCCAGAGATGGAGGCAGAGATCCTGCCCACCATGAGGGTGGTGACAGAGTTTCTTGCCCCTACAGATGGCCTGATGCAGAAATTCCTATTTTAACACAGCAGCAATGGCAACCCACTCCAGTACTCTTGCCTGGAAAATCCCATGGATGGAGGAGCCTCATAGGCTGCAATCCATGGCGTCCCAAAGAGTCAGACACTGCTGAGTGACTTCACTTTCACTTTTCACTTTCATGTATTGGAGAAGGAAATGGCAACCCACTCCAGTGTTCTTGCCTGGAGAATCCCAGGGACGGGGGGAGCCTGATGGGCTGCTGTCTATGGGGTCACACAGAGTCAGACACGACTGAAGCGACTTAGCAGCAGCAGCAGCAACTGTTGGTATGGCCCAACTACCACTGAGCCCTTTTCCTTTGAAACTGGAAATGAGTTTCCCTTAAATGTTTCTCCAGAAAAAATATTTTTGATTCAAACTTTTGTGCATTTTTTTTTCCGTGTGTGTGTGTGTGTGTGTGTGTGTGTGTGTGTGTGCGCGCTTTTACTTGGAGATCACTTGGTTTCCTTTTATTCTGCTTCTGGGACAAGTCAGAATATCCACATTTTCCAGCATATTTCCTAAAGGTGACACTGATTTTCTAATTACAACTCTTTAACCCTTGTATGTCTGCCACACAGTTCTATAAACCGCGTGCAAGGCTTCTGCCTTAATCCGCCTGGGTGGCATAACTAGATGCCTGACAACTGAAGAGCCAGAGTATCCAGGAGAGAGAAATAATTTTGTTTCTCACTCTTGGCAAAAACGAATACAGTCAACCCTGTAGATGAAGTCTGAAAAACTTTTAAGCTATCCTAGCAGTTTTCTAATTCCCTTTGCTATAAGACGTTTATTTTGGGGGTTGCACTGGGTCTTTCATTGCCGTGCACTGACTTTCTCTAGTTCTGGAGAGCAGGGACTACTCTCTAGCAGCAGGGTATGGCCTTCTCATTGCAGTGGCTTCACTTGTTGCAGAGCACAGGCTCTAGGCACACAGGCTTCAGGAGTTGTAGCCCACAGACTCAGCAGTTGTGGCTCATGGGCTCTCGACTGTGGGATCAGTAGTCGTGGCGCACAGGCTTATTCACTGCACCACCAGGGAAGTCCCTATAAGACATTTTTGAGACCAGAAGCAGATGAACAACTGGGTGTGTCTGCAGATCCTTTTAGGGGGAAAAGAAAGAGGTGGATAATCTTTAGAAATGTTATCTACATCTATGGCACAAATTTAAATCTTCTCTGACAAAAACTGTAGAAGTTAAAAGCGATCAGTAATTTTATTCTCAGTGACAGGTAAGGAAACTGAGGCTGTAGGATGCTACAAAATTTGACCAAGGTGCTTCCCAGGTGGCAGTAGTGATAAAGAACCCTCCTGCCGGTGCAAGAGACATAAGAGACTCGAATTCGATCCCTGGGTAGGGGAGATCCCCTGGAGGAGGGCGTGGAAACCCACTCCAGCATTCTTGCCTAGAGAATCCGATGGATAGAGGAGCCTGGCAGGCTACAGTCCATGGGATTGCAAAGAGCTGTACACAACTAAAGTGACTTACCAGGCATGCATGCACAATGCAGCAAAGTTCAGCAATAAACTTGTGCTGAGACAAAGGTCTCCAGCTTCCTAGTATATTTTTTTAATTCCAGTTATCTCCTTAAATCAGCCCAGACTTACTAAAATAAAAGTTAGGTTGTAATGACATATATCTTGGAAAAAGCATGGACTATTGATCTAATTTACTGTAACGTCCACACCTACCCTACTCTCTGAAGCAAGTCATAAACCTTAATCAATAAATAATATTAACTGAAGAGAAGTTTTCACTTTAATAACTATTTATCTCCCTGACCAAGGCAACAATAAGAAATGTATAAGGCACAGTTTTGGAAGAAAAAAAAAAAATCCTATCCCTTTAGGAAATTCTTTGACAGTGAAGGAAACTAACCTAATACTTTAGAAAAAATTGGATAGATTTCTGAAATTCCATTGCCAAAAATTTAATGAGGCTTAAAATTCTATGAACAAATTTATGTTGAAAATTATAATCTGAATACCAGACAAGTGAGTAGGGCAAAAAAGAAATCCATGCTCCCAGCCACTATAAATATCAGATTTTTTTTTCTTTTCATAAAACAATATAATAAGACACTTATTGGTCAAAACTCAAGAGGTTACAACTAATCTAAAATACCAATTGTTCCTTTTCATCCACAGGTGCCCTACTTAACAGCTTTTGAGAGTAGATAGTTTTATAACTTTATAATAAAATAAAAAGCATTTTATGTCAAAACAGAGAGTGATAATTTTGCATTAGCAAATTTAAAACACCACAATATATTAGAGTGGTAACCCAGGACCATCTTAGAACAATAACTGAAGAGGCAATCCCAGAAAGTGGAAATCTGAGAAGAACCTGTCAAATAGTGTATATGTGTAACAGGTAAATTTGGCCTTGGAATACGGAATGAAGCAGGGTAAAGACTAATAGATTTTTGCCAAGAAAATGCACTGGTCATAGCAAACACCCTCTTCCAACAACACAAGAGAAGATTCTACACGTGGATATCACCAGATGGTCAACACCGAAATCAGACTGATTATATTCGTTGCAGCCAAAGATGGAGAAGCTCTATACAGTCAGCAAAAATAAGACCATGAGCTGACTGTGGCTCAAATCATGAACTCCTTATTGCCAAGTTCAGACTTAAATTGAAGAAAGTAGGGAAAAACACTAGACCATTCAGGTGTGACCTAAATCAAATTCCTTATGATTATACAGTGGAAGTGAGAAATAGATTTAAGGCACTAGCTCTGATAGATAGAGTGCCTGATGAACTATGGACTGAGGTTCATGACATTGTACAGGAGACAGGGATCAAGACCATCCCCATGGAAAAGAAATGCAAAAAGCAAAATGGCTGTCTGAGGAGGCCTTACAAATAGCTGTGAAAAGAAGAGAAGTAAAAGCAAAGGAGAAAAGGAAAGATATAAGCATCTGAGTGCAGAGTTCCAAAGAATAGCAAGGAGAGATAAGAAAGCCTTCCTTAGCAATCAATGCAAAGAAATAGAGGCAAACAACAGAATG
Source organism: Nanger dama (assembly GCA_917880005.1). Classification (NCBI taxonomy): domain Eukaryota; kingdom Metazoa; phylum Chordata; class Mammalia; order Artiodactyla; family Bovidae; genus Nanger; species Nanger dama. The sequence continues at coordinate 27,588,945 of CAKJTW010000018.1, forward strand.
GGAAAGACTAGAGATCTCTTCAAGAAAATTAGAGATACCAAGGGAACACTTCAGGCAAAGATGGGCTTGATAAAGGACAGAAATGGTCTGGACCTAACAGAAGCAGAAGATATTAAGAAGAGGTGGCAAGAACACACAGAAGAACTGTACAAAAAGATCTTCAAGACCAAGATAATCACAATGGTATGATCACTCACCGAGAGCCAGACATCCTGGAATGTGAAGTCAAGTGGGCCTTAGAAAGCATCACTACGAACAAAGCTAGTGGAGGTGATGGAATTCCAGTTGAGCTTTTTCAAATCCTGGAAGATGATGCTGTGAAAGTGCTGCACTCAATATGCCAACAAATTTGGAAAACTCAGCAGGGGCCACAGGACTGGAAAAGGTCAGTTTTCATTCCAGTCCCAAAGAAAGGCAATGCCAAAGAATGCTCAAACGACCACACCATTGTACTCACCTCACATGCTAGTAAAGTAATGCTCAAAATTCTCCAAGCCAGGCTTCAGCAATACGTGAACCGTGAATTTCCAGATGTTCAAGCTGGTTTTAGAAAAGGCAAAGGAAGCAGAGAGATCAAATTGCCAACATCCGCTGGATCATGGAAAAAGCAAGAGAGTTCCAGAAAAACATCTATTTCTGCTTTATTGACTATGCCAAAGCCTTTGCCTGTGTGGATCACAATAAACTGTTGAAAATTCTGAAAGAGATGGGAATACCACACCACCTGACCAGCCTCTTGAGAAACCTATATGCAGGTCAGGAAGCAATAGTTAGAACTGGACATGGAACAACAGACTGGTTCCAAATAGGAAAAAAAGAATACGTCAAGGCTGTATATTGTCACCCTGCTTATTTAACTTCTATGCAGAGTACATCATGAGAAATGCTGGACTGGAAGAAACACAAGCTGGAATCAAGATTGCCAGGAGAAATATCAAGAACTTCAGATATGCAGATGACACCACCCTTATGGCAGAAAGTGAAGAGGAACTAAAAGCCTCTTGATGAAAGTGATAGAGGAGAGTGATAAAGTTGGCTTAAAGCTCCACATTCAGAAAATGAAGATCATAGAATCTGGTCCCATCACTTCATAGGAAATAGATGGGGAAACAGTGGAAACAGTGTCAGACTTTATTTTTCTGAGCTTCAAAATCACTACAGATGGTGATTGCAGCCATGAAATTAAAAGACGCTTACTCCTTGGAAGGAAATTATGACCAAGCTAGATAGCATATTCAAAAGCAGAGAAATTACTTTGCCAACAAAGGTCCGTCTAGTCAAGGCTATGGTTTTTCCAGTGGTCATGTATGGATGTGAGAGTTGGACTGTGAAGAAAGCTAAGCACTGAAGAATTGATGCTTTTGAACTGTGGTGCTGGAGAAGACTCTTGAGAGTCCCTTGGACCACAAGGAGATCCAACCAGTCCATTCTGAAGGAGATCAGCCCCAGGATTTCTTTGAAAGCAATGATGCTAAAGCTGAAACTCCAATACTTTGGCCACCTCATGTGAAGAGTTGACTCATTAGAAAAGACTGTGATGCTGGGAGGGATTGGGGGCAGGAGGAGAAGGGGAAAACAGAGGATGAGATGGCTGGATGGTATCACTGACTCGATGGATGTGAGTCTGAGTGAACTCCGGGAGTTGGTGATGGACAGGGAGGCCTGGAATGCTGCGATTCATGGGGCAAAGTGTTGGACACGACGGAGCGACTGAACTGAACTGTGTATATGTCAGATAGTATATACTGTAAGGCCAGTACTGGTTCACTAACTCAAAAGATATCCAAAAAGCCACCAATTCGCAGGCAACAAAGACTGAATGGGGAGCCTGGATTTCTGTCTTTGTCTGGCTATAAAAGATGCTCTTCCCTGGCCTTCCAAGGGGTAACAGAGATGACTGAGAGGGAAGCCAAACTTACAGTATCACCCAGAGGTAACCAGGACTTCCATCGACCCCCAGCAGAAGCAAGGAAAAGGGACTTGTACCTCTCTCCCCCAGCCTAGGAGGTGTCAGTAGAGGCCTAGCCGGGAGCCTAAGATCCCACCTCCTCCAAGTAGTATGGGTTTCCCAGGTGACACTAGGGATATAGAATCCATCTGCAATGCAGGAGATGCAAGAGACGTGGAAATGCAAGGGATCTCCAAGGAATAGCCCTTGAAGGAGAAAATGGCAACACACTCCAGTCTTCTTGCCTGAAAAATTCCATGAACAGAGGAGCCTGGTGGGCTACAGTCCATGGCATCACCAGGAGTTGAACACGACTGATTGTGATGAAAAGGGAGGCCTGGTGTGCTGCAATTCATGGGGTCGCAAAGAGTCAGACACGATTGAGCAATTGAACTGAACTGAGCATGCAAGCACAGAGAGAGCACCAAGTAGTGAGGAGGCAGCCCTGTCTTCCCAGGGTGCCAAGGGCAACCTAATGGGGAGCCTGGACCTTCATCCCTACGTGGTGGCAGCAAAGCTGTTCCTCCTCCTTCCCCCAGCAGCACACCAAGCCCGAGGAGACTTGCTAAAGACAGATTTAAATAAGATGTACAGCCTCATAACACAATACCAAAAATTTCAAGGGTAAAATCGGAAATTACATGTCAGACCAAGAACCAGGAAAAACCTTCACTTGAAAGAGAAAAGATAATCAACAGACATCAACATCAAGATGACACAGATGTTGCAATGAGGCAGGAATTTTAAAGCAGCCATCATAAAAATACTTCAGCACTCAACTATGAACTCCTGAAGCAGCTGGAAGTCTCAGCAAAGAAACAGAATATATGAAGAAAACCCATTTGGAAATTTCAGAATTTTAAAAATACAGTCATTGAAAATTAAAAAAAAAAAACTTTGACAGCTGAATGGAGGGGACAACAGGAAAAAAATCCGTGAAGTGGAAGAGAGAGTAGGAATTAGCCAAGCTGAACATCAGCGAGAAAACAGGCTGAAAAAAGTGAACAGAGCCACAAAAAGCTGTAGGACGGTAACAAAAGATGTAATATTTGTGTCACTGGAATCTAAGAAAGAGAAAGAGCTCAGCACTGAAAAAAAGTACTTAGAGAAATTATGGCTGAACATTTTTCAAATATGGAAAAGAAAGACAAGCTGAAATTTTTTCAAATATGGAAAAAGACATACATGGATTTAAAAATTTGACCAAAACTCTGAATGAACAAACCCAAAGAAATCCATACCAGGAAACATCATAACCAAACTTCAGACAATTGAAGATTTAAAGGCAAAATATCTCAAAAGCAGCAAGAGAAATGACACCTTACAAAAAGAGCAAAAACCATTAAAATGACAGCAGATCTTTCATAAGAACCAGGGAAGCCAGAAGGTTGTAGCACAACATTTTTCAAGTGCTGCAAAGAAAGAGCCGTCAACCCAGAATTCTGTACCTTGTGAAATTATTTTTCATGAATGAAAGAGAAATAAATTCTCAGATACAGGAATAGTAAGAGGATTTTCTACCATCAGGTTTACCCTAAAGTAGAATTGAAAAGATTTTTTAAAAGGAATCTTGGAACATCAGGAAGAAAGAACAACGGTAAAAGCAAAAATGTGTTTACACACAGTAGACCCGCCCTCTCTTCTCAGGTTGTCTAAATTATGCCTGATGGTTGAAGCAAAAAGTATAGCATTGTCTGGTTTGCATCTCCATGTGAGTAAAAGAAACATTTAAGACTGCTGTGACGTAAACAAGGAGCTTAAAATGTGGGACCTTCATTCAGGCTGCTGTAACAGAATATCACAGACTTGCTGGCTTAGACAGACGTTTATTTCTCACAGTTCTGGAGTCTGGATCCAGTGTCTGGTGATGGGCATCTTCCTGGTCTGTAGACAGCCATCTTGTCTTCTCACTGTGTCTTCACAAGGTGGAGAGCAGAGAGGAAGGAAGCTAACTCTCCCATGGCTCTTCTTGAAAGGGTACCAATACCATTTGTGAGGGCTCCATCCTCATGACCCAACTACCTCCTAAAGGCCCCATTTTCTAAGACCATCACTTTAGGGGTTAGGATTTCAGCTCAGGGATTTTGGCAGGACACATTCAGTCCGTAACAGTGGATAATATTTCTATATTCACTCAAACTGGTAAATGATGACACCAGTAAATCTCTGTGGTGATGATATAAATCTATACTATGACTGTGCTGGTGGTTACAGGAATCTTCCCAGTACTACTGCTACGTTTGTGAAAACCTAGCATAAGAATATGCACACATTGTAGACCAATACTGATTTTTCTGATTTTGATATTGTATTATCAATATGTAAGACGTAACCATTGAGAGAAAATGGGGAAGGATACATGAAACCTCTCTGTACTACCTCTGAAACAACCTGTATACCCACAATTATTTCAAAATAAAGTTTTTTCAATGGAAAATGGTTCTAGATAAAAAGATGCTAAAGACATATGTGATGACAATCTACTTGATTCGATAATAATTTTTAAAATCCAAAAGGTAAGGGAGTTTGGAGAAATTTTAATATAGACAGTGTATTTGACAGGATTAGATAAAATTTTTGTTAGTTTTCTTCAGTGTGATAGCAATGTTGTGATTATATAAAGTCAAGTCTTTGTTCCTAAAAGATGTGCATTGAAGTATTTAGGCTTGACATATATTGGAGTTAACTTTTAAGTGGTTCAGGAAGAAAGATAGTGAGAGAGAAACAAATACAATGAAACATAGAGTCAATTGTTGACTCTTTGAGGAAGATATGAGGGTGTTCCTTGTACCATTTTTTCAATTATTTGGTGTTTGTGTAGATTTTCAATTTTTAAAAGTTAGAGGGATAGATTGATGGATAGATATGTGAAAAAGCAAATATGCTTAAATGTTAATTGTGAAATTTAGGTGGAGGGGTAATTGGGTGTTCATTATAAGCTTATTTCCATTTTTCCTTATGCCTGGTACTGTTTAAATTAAAATACTGGGAGGTGGACAGCTGAGAGAACATATTGAAACCCAATGCCCTTCCCAGAACTCCTAATCCTTCCAGACCCAGTTAAACCCATTCTTACAATAATTAAAATATCATTTGCCTTGGGCCAAAGCTTGCCTGGTTTCTAACTAAAGAAATCCTCATAACACCTCACACTTCCCATAATGGTAAAGTCCCAGGCACTGCCATTGTCCAGACCACCACATTGAGAAGTCTCCAAAGAGTATTACTGATTGTCAAGGAGAGACAAACCTGAACAAAGCCAAGCTGGGCTTATGGATAATCCAGTTTTCCCAGAAATTACAAAGTTATGGTTTTTCCAGTAGTCATGTATGAATGTGAGAGTTGGACTACAAAGAAAGCTGAGCACCAAAGGATTGATGCTTTTGAATTGTGGTGTTGGAGAAGATTCTTGAGAATCCCTTGGACTGCAAGGAGATCCAACCAGTCCATTCTAAAGGAGATCAGTCCTGAACATTCATTGGAAGGACTGATGCTGAAGCTGAAAGTCCAATACTTTGGCCACCTGATGCGAAGAACTGACTCATTGGAAAAGACCCTGATGCTGGGAAAGACTGAAGGCAGTAGGAGAATGGTACGACTGAGGATGAGACGGTTGGAGGGCATCACTGACTCAATGGACATGAGTTTAAGTAAACTCCGGGAGTTGGTGATGGACAGGGAGGCCGGGCATACTGTAGTCCATGGTGTCACAGAGTTGGACATGACTGAGCAATTGAACTGAACCCAAAATTTAAAGGAGTTAATGCCCTTTATGTGAACAGCTGAGGCCTAGGAGTAGTGAGAAATATGGTGGTGCTGAGCAAAATGAATTTTGAGTCATTTATATATGTTGAAAATATTTGGGGTATATTTATTTTCAGGGAAATATATATATATTAAAACTACAATAAGAAAACAATTCTACCATCATGGTAGGTATTTTTAATATATATATTAAAAATATAATGAGAAAACAACAATTCTACCATCATGGTAGGAGTTTGTAACACATTAAGTATCAAAGGAAGTAATCAACAAGGAAATTGAAAAATTAAAAAAGAATACAGAAGATATGAACCTTATCATTTTAAAAAATGGATTTTATGATGCATAGATCGCTATAACAGTTGGCAAGAACTGTTTGTTTTTGTTTTTTTAATTCTAGGAAGGCTTTTGCTTTCTTCCTATCTTCCTTCCTTCCTGCTTTCTTCCCTCCCACCCTTTTTCCCTCCCCTTCCTCCCTCCTCTTCCTTCTTTTGACAGGAACCCTGTAAGCCATCTGATCTGCCTTAAGAGTATCTGGTCAAGTATTTCAATATCAGTTATCTCTCCCATAACAAGACCATGGAGACTGAGCCTGACGGCCATGGCACCACATCTGCTCCAGTTCTTGGCTTACTGCAGACCAACAGGAGGTCACATATGCTGTGAGATACTGAAGACATTCTGAATTCTGCACAAAGATGCTCAGTTCCTTACCCAAGTCAGTAGGAAGTGAACCAATCTCCCAAGTACATCTCATTATTTAAGACAAGGCCCATATTCTCTGGAAGCTCCTTCTCCCTCTGGTTCTTGGAGTGGCAAAGATCTAGCCAATCCTGCCCCACCTCCTCTAGTTTTCTTTCACGTCTCCTGCAAAGTTTCTCATCTCATGCCACCATCTACTTACAGGCTCCAAGTGGTACCCACTCCTGCGAATGACAAAAAGCAATCCATCCTTGCACTTGTCATGACAAAACTCCTTATCTTATCTCCCTAGCAGAAGAGTTCAATCAAACCAAACATTAAAAATAAATTAATTACACTTTATCCCTCCCCAGAGATGGCTGAGCTACTAAGAGCCAGCAAAGTGTCTAGAAAGGAAAAACAAAGCTCTCAACTGATTTATCCGATCTTTCATCCATCTCAAACCATCCCACTTTTATGTCCTTTTATATTCTTATTGCTGGAGCTGGAACCAGCACTGGTCAGGAAAAATGGCTGAGAATGGAAGCACAGATGAATGGACGAAGAAGATGCAGCATATATCTAAATATACAACAGAATACTACTCAACCATTACAAAAAGAATGAAATAATACCATTTGCAGGAGTAAATGCAACTAGAGATTATCATGTTAAGTGAAGTGAGAACGACAAATACCATGTGATATCACGTATATGTGAAACCTAAAATATGACACAAATGAAATGGAAACAGACTCAGGGACATAAAGAGCAAACTTGAGGTTGCCAAGGGGGAAGGGGTTGGAGGAGGAATGGAGTGGGAGGTTGGGTTAACAGACTGGATAAACAACAAGGTCCCACTGTATAGCACAGGGAATTATATTCAGTATCTAATGATAAGCCATACTAAAAGAATATTAAAATGATATGATTTTAATAATAATGATAATATACATACATATAACTGAATCATTTTGCCATACAGCCTAACTTAACACAACATCAACTATACTTCAAATAAAACAATGTTCAAAAAAATCGCAGTAGATGGCCAGGGCCTGGGTGGCTGGGTGACAGAAACATTCCTGCAAATGCGTCCATATATTACTATTGTGTGACTAGCTTTTCTGTAGGCTTAGACACTCCAACACAAATCAAAGGAAGCACAGATCCGAAAAAGACTATAGTGGGAGACGTTTGCAGAGTGAAATATCCCTACTCTTATTAACTGACACCTGTCACATACATAGGCCCCTGACCCACACCTCAGTCTGCCCCAGGGTGATTTTTTTTTTCTTCCCTAACCATAAGCCTCAAAGGAGTGGTGAGTAGGGCATTTATATTTTGTCTCCTGACTTCCTCTCTCAATCAAGGATAACCATAATCTGTGAACTGATTAATCTATTTGTCTCCATGGAGTTAGAAAAAAAAAAAAAGAAGGAAAAAAAGCTTCTTTCAAAGTTTTCCGGAAGGCTTCAAGATCACCAGTCCACATGCTGGCAGCCTAATCGCAGGCTTCCAACTTTCAGAACTGTAAGAAATAAAATGCTGTTGTTTATTTAAAAACAAAAGAATAGTTCAAATCAGATACACTTCTTCCAACCCATTTCATGAATGGGCTATGATAAACTGAAGACAAAGACTCGCCCAGGAATATGGCAGTTTGAGAGGCAGGCTACTTTAGCACCCTGCGAAGCATTATTATTCCTAATAATACTTTTACCTGGTGCTTCGTAAATGCCCAAGTTGTTCTGCATAATACTAGGGTCCAGGTTTTGGTTCAAGCAGTGAATAAATGACTGAGAAAACAGGTATGACTTTGCCCTCTACATGAACAGAATGCGATAGGTGGGAAGAGTATTACCCCCATCGCGAGCCTCAGAGAAGTGTAGGGACCTTGCTCAAAGCTTGTGAGAGGCAGGTAAAGCTAGAAATGCATTTTCAGGCCGCAAGGGAAGCACAGACTCTAATTCATCCTCTGCCACTGACATCAGGTTTGATCTCCATGAAACAGTAATCTCATGTCCCTAGTGAATTTTCCACCTGAAACCTATGCAAACTGGGCCCGACCACCAGTTTGCTTCTAGAGGTGGCTCCCAAAGCTGGGCTGAACGCACAGGGTCGGTGACCAGATCTGTGCCCCTAAGAGTTCCGCGGGCGTGGGGAGTCCCAGACCTCTGCCTCAGAGACCTTGCCCAAAAAGGCTAGGGACCCAGTGGACTCTCTCATCTAGGGCGGGGCCCGGCTGCACCAGCGCTGCCGGCTGGAATCCCGGGACTTCGGAACTCGGCTGCGGTGGACTCGAGAGACGCCAAAGGAACTCCAAAAGTCTCCAACCAGCGTTAAACCAGAAATGCTCTCTTCCTCGTCGGCATCTCTAGTGCTCACATGTGCCAATGGCTGGATAGGTCCGCCAGGCCACTGTTAGGCGGATTTTGTGACCCCTGAAAGTGGGGCACGTAACTCAAGCAGCCGCCTGACACTGCGCGGGGATGCGGCGCTCCCGCGCCCCAGGGCTCTGGGCGCTGAGTTCCAGCTGCGCCTGCGCGCCGGGCCTGCGTAGTGGGCGGAGAGGCGGGTGGGTAGGGACCCGGCTAGGTGGGCGGGGCGACAGTTGGCTCTCCTGAAAACCCTGGCGCAGGGCGACTGTTCTAAACCACCCAGGTCCCCAAGGCAGAGGCTTCCAGGCATCCTCCTTCACTAAGGGCAGCTGCGCACCCTTCGAGTCTGCAGAGTCTGTCGCTGGGGTACCAACCCATTCTTGGCGCCTTTACGGGCAAGATTTGAGGGGCGGGCAGGATATGAGGGGCGGGACCGGGAAATGTGGAAGCATAGTGTCTCTGCTCCAGGCGTGGCCCCTCTGTGACGCCATGGAAGGACGTTAATGAGATAGCGCTGCTGGCGTCGCGGAGCCCTTGCGCTCCTGCCCGAGGCCTGTGTGACATGACATCACTCTGGCAGCGGGAGGATGCCCTGACGTCACAGCGACATCGTGCTCTGGGAGGTGGGGTGGGACGCCTCTGAGCCTGTTCTCAGGATGCCGAGGCTCCAGGGGATGGGGTGGGGATGATATCACAGGTCCCACGTTCTCGGAGAGGAGGTGCCATCAAGGAGCCCTGCACCATCCCACTGCCTTTCTCCATCCCCCAGGACCCTATGCTAGTCCTGAATCCGGAGACAAGGAGGTCAGCGGGTAAAAGGCCCTTCGTGCGCCCCAAATCCCCTAGCTACATTCTGGAAGGAGGAGGTGGAACCTGAACCCGTCCTCTAGGAAGAAGCCCCTGAGGGCTGTTCTCTTCCCCAGGGCGCTTCTGATTCTCTTCCCAGAACAGCGCTCGGGGAGCTCTAGGCTGCCCCAAGGGTCTGTTGTGCCTACTCTCCGCCCAGCGGAGAAGTCCAGCCGGGTAGTTTCTCCACCCCTGAGCTAAAGAGGACCTGCAGGCCTAGCAGCTTTGGGAAGAGTTCCAGCCGAACTCTACCGGCCCAAGCCACGCTAGGCACAGGAGGCCAAAGGAAGCTTTCTTCATGTCTGAAAATGGAGGTGGGGGTGGGAGAGTGAGGGCAGGATGGACTCTGTTCCAGAGCTGTGGCGGGAAAAAATTAGCCACCTGCAGAGTGGACAGGCAATAAAACCCACCCAGCATTTCTAACCGTCTAGTTGCTTTTCTATGATCTACAGAGTATAGTCAGAAAATTGTAGCCTGTGTGGGATCTGGTGGCCCCGGGACCAGGCTTGCCCTTCCCTTTGCAGTTGCTGTTACCGATCAATCTATGAAACCCCTGCCATGAGGACAGACTGCAGGGGAGCTGCACTGAAGTGGCTTCTGGTTCTACCAGGATGATAGAGGCATTAGGAACAGGTTGGCGGTCTCTGGACAGCACTCTAGCCCCCTCCCACCTCATCGCCCAAAACTCTGCACTTAGGAATTCTTTTTGCCAAGGATGCACACTTCATACTGACTGTTTCTCCGTGGCCAGGGCCTAGGGATGGAGGGCAGGGTCAGGGTACCAAAGCTGGTACCAAAGCTGGATGGGACAGAAACAAAAATCTTCCCTGGCAATCGCCCACCCCCCAGCTTCAAGTCTGTGTGAAGTCCTTCAGTTCTGTGTATTCTGGGAGGTTGGAAGTGGTGCAATGTGAGGAACAGGAGGGCGGCAGCAGTAGTCAATCCTTGAGAAAGATGAGTGAGTGAATGTTAGTAGCTCAGTCGTGTCGGACTCTTAGCGACCACATGGACTGTAGCCCACCAGGCTTCTCTGTCCATGGGACTCTCCAGGCAAGAACACTAAAGTGGGTTGCCATTCCCTCCTCCATGAAAAAGATGGAGCCCCTCCGTCTCCAAGAGACTAAAGGGACTGAATGAGGCTCTCTCAGGGCCTCAGAGGTCCTCAAAGCTCTGGGTAGTGGGTGTGTGTGCGCCCACGCCCCTGCATTGTCCTCACCTTGGAACAACCACTTCAAAGGTCTGGTAAGAAAGGGACAAGTCTTCTGCCCTGGGCGCTTACACAAGCTGAGGCCAGGCACCACCCATACCACAGCCGGCGCTGCCTGGGCCCGAGCCAGCCGTCGAAGCCCCAAACCCACTGACTAGCCCTCGCTCCACATGCCCAGAGGTCACAGTTCTCTGGATATGGGCTCCAGCCTTTCCTGTTGCGAGTCCTTTTGGACCCGAGGAATTTTGGTCCTGGGATCTTGCTCTACTAGCGGATATCTCATAGGCCGGTCCAGAACAGGGAGCGCTCTGTCCGCCTGGTTTCCATGTGCCCCTGGGACGTGGGTAAAGAAGGATTTGAGGGCAAGACCAGACGCCGACAGGGCCAGCGGTGGAGGGTTCCTCAGGGCTTCGAGAAGGACGGAGCGAAGTGCCCCCATTCCTGGGCCGCCCCTCCAGGCCTGTCCAGCAGGGGGCAGCGTGGCTCCGAATGCCGACCGCTGGGTTGGTCCGCGCGGTCCCGGCCAAGGCCGCGGCGATAAGTTGGGTTCTCGAATCGCGGAGATCCAGCCAGCCGAGGACGGAGGGCGGGGGGGCGTTCCCAGCGGAGATGGGGATGGCACAGTGAAAGGCTAGAGAACATTTTAACTCTTGCAGCCCCGGGCCCACTTTCTCAGACCGAGAGGCCCGGGCTGAGGCTGAGATTGGGGGTGGAGGGAGTCCCTGTTCCCGGGAAGCTCGGCCCAGCTGTGCCCGCGGCCGTTGAGCGCCAGGCGCGGAAGCCCGAGAGCCTGCGACCGAGTCGGCTGGGGAAGGGCTGGGGGCACCACCGCCTGCGCCCGGCCGCGCCCGCCGCGCGGTTGGGCTGCAGGAGCTGGGGAGCCCCACCCCACCCCAAGCTGGAGAGCCCCCGGCGGCCTGGCCTCTAATTGTGAGAAAGCTAGGCGCCCCAGGGAACGTTCCACTTGTGGAGGGCGGACTCGGATTTCTCCTCCTCGACTCTCTGGGCCTCCCAGGGCGCCCGCCCCCGCCATTCCTGACAAGGCTTTAAAACTACAGGGAAATCTTCGCGGGCGCGGAGCCGGGATCCAGGCTGGGGACAAGCCCCAGCCGGAAAATCGTGTTGGGGGATCCTAACGGAGGGAGGGACGCAGGTTTGGGGACTTAAGCGAGGCAGCGGTGATGACTTATTTGCAGCAGCTATTGGGCCCCCGGGAAGGGTACGGGTTTGAGGTTGACCGTGAGGGGAGGGCGTTTCCTTCCCTCCCCAGGGCAGCAGCCCGAGGCCCCGGAAGGAGGCTTTTGTTTGGGGGCTGGGGGCGGAGGTAACTTTCTTTTCCCTTAGTTGAATTCGAAGAGACCCGGCTCCTGGAGATGTTCTAAGAAACGTTTTAAGTTTTGGCCGCAGACTCGGCTTCTTTGGAGCCCTTTGGAGATGCGGAGTGGGGAGACGACACTGAGGCCCCAAGACCAAAGTGGAGGAGAAAAGTAAATTAAGTTATCCGAGGTTAACCGCCATCGGGAGAGAGGAGGGCGTCTCCACGCATCCCAAGCCTCTGACCCCAGTGAGGGGACGGTTGCGGAACTAAGACAGGTTGGCGTGGGGAGCGAAACCCCGGCTTCTCTCAAGAAAAGGAGCCGCCCAGTTTGCTGCGTTTGGGGAGAAAACGCAGGATTTGGGGGAGGGAAATTACCCACCCTGCAGTGCCTGTAAAATAACCGTTTATTTAATATTTTTTAAACTCCAGTGATAAATGTCCGTTACCGATGGTCAGCATAAAGTGCCAATCGCAATACACCGCCCTGCTGCTAGCCTTCAGCTCCTGGAGGCGAAGGGGCAGCGGAGCAGGGAAGCCGGAGACCGGGCCCCCTTTAGCCGCAGGGCCCAAGGCTCCCCGCCTCACCGTCCGGGTCGGGAGCCCACCGCCCGCAGCGCGGCAGGAGCTGGGAGGGGCGCTCCTCGGCCCGCGCTCCCAGGGCCGGAGGCTGAAGCAGATACTGGGATTACACTTTTGCAGGATCCCGGGGGTGAGGATGGGGGCGGGAGGAGGGGTGGGAAGCTGCGAGAGCACAAATCTCCTTTTCCTCTTCCCCTCTCTCTCCGCAGTCAGAGTTACAAGCTTATATGGTCAAAGAAAAAAAATAATAAAGAAAACGTATAAAATAACAATAGAAAAAGTAATACTTCTGGGAGAGGCGCCGCTGCGGCTCCGTGAAGCTTTCGTTCTCTTTTTAATGCAGTTTCCCTTCCGCCACACGAGTACCGCCTTTTGGCCAAGAGTTTAGCCGCGTCCTGGGGAGCCGCCCGGGCGGCCGGGTCATGGCCCGGGCGCGGCTGTGAAGTTCCGCGTGCGCCTGGGACCCAGGGGACGCGTTTCGGATGGAGGAAGGTCCCCGGAGCCCCTCTCGCTACCCGCCAGAGTCGCCTTGGGCTTCTGTTCCCTCTGGAGGAGGGGGCAGCCTGACCCAGGGTTCCGTTGACTCGGAGGCTCTATTTAGCATTTGATCTTGGAGGTTTTGAGCTCCTTCACCTGTGAGTGTAGCGTCTTGTGGACAGCGAGAGTCCTGGACTGGCAGAATCCTTTCCCACACTCTTGACACTTGAAAGGCTTCTCTTTGGAGTGAATATATCTGAAGGCAAAAAAGCAAACCAATAATTAAGCCTTGCAAAAATGATGCAATGTTATAAATAGATATCCAAAATCCCTTTCCACGAAATTGAAGAGCTTGAACCTCGAAAGAAGGACGTGGGGTACCTATCGTGGAAAGGGCACATGCTGAGTGTGGGGAGGGTATGGGGAGATGAGGGAGACGCCTCCTATCTTGTCCAGCTAGGTGGATCCCTGCCTGCCTAACCAGGGGCCCGCACGGCCTCCTTATATGGCCTGAGTCAACAGGGAAGGTGAGTGAGGTGGGACAATTGGCTAGCACTGTGCTGTCCAAGATGGTAGCCACCTGCCACGTGTGGTTATTAAAATTAAGTTAGTTTCTCGGTTACACTAGTTACCCACGTCAAGTGCTTAACTGTCACACGTGTCGCATGTCACACTTCATCATCTCAGAAACTTCTCTTGCACAGCACTGTAGATGGGGGAAGCCATGCATGCCTGTCTGGAGCTTGGGACCTGTTCCTGCCATATTCTCTCCACCCATGCTCCAGAAACTCAGCCCTGAGCTTGGTTGGTTTCCTTCCTGATTTAGGGGAAGCCCAGAAACTCAGGAGGCTTGGAACCTGGGGGCCGGGGGGAGCGGCCTAATGAACCCCTGGCATCAGAAGCAGACTGATAGCTCTCTCCTGCACCCTTCCTCTGCACCCCTCCTCCCTAGTACTGCACCTGTGGTCTCGTAGGTGGTCTTGCCTCCGGAAGGCTTTGTGGCAGATGTCGCATGTATAGGGCCTCTCGTCCGTGTGCGTCCGCTCATGGATAAGGAGGTTGTAAGATTTAGTGAAGTGGCGGCCACAGAATTTGCAGACAAACTCCTTCTTGGTTTTGGAAGGCAGGCGTCCTCTCGTGGGTTTCTTTTCGGGAGACAGCTTGGTCACATCCAGGAGAGCGCCCAGCCCACCGGCAGGGGACCCAGGGCCCTCCCGGCCAAGCTTGGATGGATCTTCTTGCGTGGCGGCCAAAGCCAGGTTGGCAAAATCAAAGCGCGGCTTGGTCTTGAGTGCTGCCGGGCCACTGCCTCCAGCGGTGATCTCGGGCTTGGGCTGGATGACATGAGGGAACCAGGGGAAGGCGGGCAGCTGGAAGCGCGCGTCTACCAGGCTGGACACAGCTCCGGGCACTTTGGAGAAAGAGGACCTCGGCAAGTGCATGGCGGGGGTAGCCCAGCGTCCACTGATGCAGGTGCACCGCGTGCAGTGCGCTGAAACCATACAGGTTGGGCAGGTGGTCCGAGGGCACCGTGGGCAGGCCATTCACTGCCTGAAGGAAGGAGTAGTTGGTGAGCTGCAGGGATGGGTGGATGGGCACCGGTGCTGGCAAGGTTTTGCTGCCCATGGCCACAGCGGCAGTCTGTTCTGTCTTCCTGCTGCAGGAAAAGAAGAAGAGGGGAGGGAAAACAGACAAGTTCAGGCCCTCCTTCTGAGTTCCAGCCCAGCCACACCCTTTCTGTCCCCAGAGACTGAGCTGAGTGCCTAGGACCCCACTCAGGGATCTCACTGGCCTCAAGGAGAAGACAGGAACCCTCAATAATCCAAGGACTCCTTCCAAATGGCCTCCGGCAGAGACACAAACTTGATACAGAAACCAAACTAAACGCTGGGCAATGCGACCAACTTAAAATGAGAGTCTACAGTATACCTGACACTGAGAGAGGCTGAAGCACAGGGAATGTACATCCAGGCAAGCTCGAGTCAATATAGAATTGACTCCTGCAAAGATAACTTCCAACACTCTCCTGCAAAGATAACACACTTGGAAGCGCACTTACATATTTGTTCAGATAAACAAATACAGAAGTGCACACTGACAGATAAATCCAGGTTCACACACTCTGAACAGAGTTGACAACAAGGTGCAAAGATAAACTGGAATCATCAGTATTGTGCTACTAAACAAAATGCAGGAACTGAACACACACACACACACACACACACACACACACACACACACACACGGCACCCACAGAGAGGCCCACTGGCAGACAGCATACATACAAAAGCACACAAATCTGTACATCTCTCAGCTCCGGAGCATTAAGCTCTATTAGCTGACAGTCAATTTGGCTTCTAGGAGCCATGTCCTCTTTCTCCTTACAACTCGCAACTTTGACTTCCAATTTGCTTTTCTTTCTCTCTGTTACCCAGCCCCTCTGATGCCACCCTCTCTGCAGCTGCTTGTGGACTGACTCTTTTCCATCGTCTTTGGAGATCACCTTTGTTTCAGCGAGGACAATGACACTCATATTATTTACTCACTCAGCCACATGCATTCATTTGTTTCCGAGCCTTCCCTACCCCATAAGAAAGGGGGACAGGGTCTTCGGGCTCTCAGGGTTTGTGTGTCTGCTGAACCGCCCCGTCCCTGAGCAGGTGGGTTTCCCTATTAGCAGGAGCATAGAGGCGGGGCCTCAGCTATTGTGGTCTACGCACCCTCCAAATGCAAGGCCAGGGAGCTTGAGCCAAGCCAGAAGGGAGCCCTGCTGATGTGACAACAGTCTGGTGTCTCTTGGCCTCCTTGACCCTTGGTCAGGGTCCCTAGCCTCCATGGACAGGTCTGGAGTCCGCAGAAAGAATTTTTATGTCTGTGCCTCCCAGACACTCCTAACTCGGGTCTGTCCAGTGGAGGCAAAAAGAGGGAGAAAGCAAGCCAAAATTACACAGAGGGCCTTGGGAGGCTCAAGTGCTCAACTCCATCTCAGGAAGTCACGGGGAGCAGGGTGCTCAGGATGCAGGCACTTCGCCTGTCTCAATCCCCTGCCTCCACTTCTCCCTTTACTCCTGATTTGCCCCCTCCTCTTCCTCAGGTCTCTCCTCCACCTAGTTCCCAACCCTGGGACGGGCAGACCCCTGTTCTGTTTCCTCCTTCACGACAGACCCCTACACCACCCAGGCGGTTTGAGAAGCCTGGCTTCCCCAGACCCAGGTCCTTAAGGCTCAGGCTGCCTTTCGCTCTAGGGAAGCTGTTAAGGTGAGGGCAGTGCCCAGGATGTTCCCTGGAGTAGGCAGGACAATCTGGACCTAGAAAGCCTCCTTGGAGGCTGGCAGGAAGGTCACACGTCCAGTGCAGTGGCCCATAGGCAAAGAGGCTCTGCAGAAGGTGGAGAGGGCGCCGAACACCCAGAGCCGGCAGATATCTGCTTGCAGAGGTTAAATCGGCAATCCAATGAAACCCCTTTCGGAGCGCAGCAATTAATTCCGCCAGGGTCTCTTCGAGGCAGAAACTGGGATGCTGCGGGGAGCGTGGACCCCGGCGGCGACGAAGCCGTGGCCTGGGCAGCGGGCTTTTCCGCTGCGTCGCTCACGCTGTCGCGCCTGGGACAACCCGAGACCCTCCTAAGGCGCTGAGACGCGGCGAAGAAGAAGAACGAATCGGGCCAGAGAGAAAGCTGGAGCTTGTTTGGGTTGGGAAGGGGGGGGGGGAGAGAGGAGATGACTCGCTGACTTCAAAGGTCTGCCCAGACTTCGGCGAGGTGAGCGCTCTTTGATTTGCTGTCACCTCTCCTTCCCCTCCAGGCGCTGGAAATCAGATCCTTATCTCTGGCTCCCCCGGGCCCGCCGGGCGCCGCCGGGGCCTCACTTGCTCTTCTCGGCGCTTGGTCTATCCCTGGGCGATGGCGGCCAGGCGCTGGGCTGCACCCGGGCCCGGGCCCGCTCCAGGCGGGGTGAGGGAATCCCACCGGCCCCACGCAGACTAACCCATCCTTTCCTTTACCGCCCCCAGGAGCCCAGACGTTGGGCTCGGTGAGGGGAGGGGGCGCCTACGCCGAAACTGCTCCTGGGAGCCAACCTCTCCGGGCTATCTGCCCGATCTTGTTTCCCCCAACACTCAATTTCTTTTTCTCAGCGGCGCAGCCAGTTAATTTTCTGCCGCATTCCCAGGGAAGGGCTCCCCAGGCTCTGGTCAACGGTTTTCTCGGGGACGAAATTCGTTCGAAACGTGGCTCTCTACACTAGTAAAGTACCAAGAATGGGCCGAATTCACGATCTGGTTTCAGGCGGCCCGCTAAGAGGAAAACATAAGTCTCACTCTGCCTTTGCTGCGGGAGATGAGCAAACCCCAGCCCCAGTGGCTCTCCTGGCCCTGACCCTGGACCCCCCGTGTGAACTGCTTTAGATCCTTAAGAGAGGAAACCCTTCTCCCCAGGTTCCAGGCCAGGCATCCGTTCGGCAAGGAGCTAGGACCCCGGAACCTGGGAGGCGCGGGTAAGGGTGCCGACTACGCGCATCAAACGCCATTAGCGCTTCCCAGCCCCGGTCCCCGCGCGGTTCAGACACAGTTTCTCTCGTGCAGTAGAGCGCCAATCCCGGTTCTGCCGCCAGCCCTATGCCGGGCATTAATGAAGTGTGCAAGAGTCTATTAAAGTGGTTTATTCGGGGCTAATTGAGCGTGAGCGAGTTAACTGCTTGCATTAATGAGGACGGAGCGAGCTCCACGAGCGAGCGCCTGGAGGAGCCCAGCATCAGCCCCGGAAAAATCATCCTTGACACTGAATCCCCAACACGGGTGCTGACAGGCGTCCGGACTCTTGGCGAGAGGACTGACCGGCGCCGGACACTTCTGTTTAATTCTCCCAACGAACGAGATCGAATGAACCGTTCAACTAGGCGGCCATCCCCCTGCATCTAAATGCCAGGCTGCGTCCTTAGTGATCTGCTCCCCAGTCTTACTAAAATCGCAATTACTTTGAAGATTCTCATATAGAACATTTACTCACTGGTCGCCCTCCATCCGTTCCTCCCGCCTCCCCTACCCCGCGTCCTTGCCAGACTCTCTCTACTCTAGGAGGCCATGAACCTGGGAGATTAACTAGCCTTGCACGTGGTTTCTGTTCCCAAGAGCCAGCGCGCAGCTCTTAGCCCGGGTGAAATTTACCAAATTGTGGCAACAAAGAAACCGTCGAGCTCCTCTATAATCCAAGAACTACCCCGCGACTGGCCAAGCTGCTGAAAAGGACTGGCTGTGGGTTTTCATTCCTCTTACGAGAGAAATTTCCTGGGAGAAATGAGTTCAGCCGGCAGCCCGTCACCTCTTTTCCTCTCTCCTCCGGCTCCACCTTTTCCCCTGAAGGGAGACAGTCCCGGGAGCAAACGAATCTTGCCCTTTCAAGCCTGAAACTGAGAACATCCGCAGCTGCAGTGTTTCCGCTACCGCGGCGTGCGGGGTCTCTGATTGGGGAGTAGTGTTCGCGCCCCCTACATGCTCCCCTTCACCGGGTCAGTCGCGGGTTACTCTCCAGGCCTCGACCACAAGAGCAGTCACCGAATAGACAACACTCCGAAGTCGGAGCGCAAGTGCGACGCAGGGTCAGGCACGCGGGCCGGCACTCCCGGGTGGGGCCGGCCGCGTACCTGATCGCAACTCTGCATAAAGACCAGCTCAAGAAAGCGCGACCCGGCGGGGGCGTGCACCTGTCCTTGGCGCGGGCGGCCGTGGCCATCCGGCCACTCTCTTTTCCTCCTTCTTCAGCTAAGGTAGGTCAGATTGAGTTATGCGCGCGTCTTGGGAAAGTTTGTGCCCACACAAGTTGCTTCGGTTTCTTAAGTCAGCTTCGGCCACAAGCTGACTTCCGAAGTCCGCGGGCACCTCGCCCGGGATTCCGCGAAGCCCGACGGCGCTGGGGGTAGTAGCGGGGACCCGCCCCCTCATTCCCCCCGGGTCAGAGGCCGAGGACCCCCGCACGGGAAATTCATGAGCCAGCACCCCCAAGCGCACCCAGGACTGCAGCTGCTCTCGCTTTCACTGAGGTCCAGCAGTCTTCATTTGTTAAGAGGAGCTTCTTTCCGGGACTTGGAAAGAGAAGAGACACCCGCCGAGCGGTGACAAGGGGACCCCGGGGATCCTGCCCGCATTCCCCTCGCCAAGCCCGGGAGCCCAGGCTGCAGTTACCTTATTCCGCGGCGGTCCCGGAGTTGAGCGCGTCTCTGGGGCTCCCGCTGCGGGGGCACCCGGTTAGCCAGAGGCGCTGGATTTCCACAGGCACCCGCGGAGCTCAAGAGTCCCGGCCCCTCTCCGGCGGCCGCGGGGACTCCGAGCGCCCGACACGCGGGAGCGCTCAGCGGCCCTGGAGTCCTGTCCGCCCAGGGGGTGGTGAACTTCTCTCGCGGTTCCTTGGTTGGGTCTGAACCCGGAGCGGCTGAGAAAGCGCTGGGGAGAGACCGAGCTCCGACTCACTTACCCCTTAGCACCGAGCCGCCTACTTATTTTAATCCACCACCCTCCCTCCTTCCCCCCCCCCCCTCGCCTAGCCTCAGGATTCCTCCCCCTCCCTCCCCTGCCCCCTCCCCGCAACCATCCTTCCCTGCGCCTGCGCACTGAGACACAAAGTTTTGCTGACCCGGGCAGCAGACTGGGACTGCGGCGCTCGCCTGGCCCCGACCTCCCGGGACCTGCGTCCCCAGTTCTTCAGACCTGTGCGACCCTTTCTGCGTGTTAGGCCCACGAGGTTCCGGCAGGCGAGCTCGAATAAAACAGCCTCTTCCATATGAAATTGGGCTAAAACTTCTCGGTCCCCTTCCTGCGCGCCTAGGACACAGCTCGTGCAAGGTCGGGGTAGGCGGGGGAGGGGGCGGTGCGTCGGGATCCCGCCGCCTTAGTTTGGGCCCCGACACACCTCGGCCCTGCCGAATAGCCTGTCTTGTCCCAGAATACCTCTGGAACCGAACAGCTTCAGGACGTCCGAGAATGCTCCGCTCCAGGGCGCCAGGGCGGTCCCCCAGACTCCAATGCCCCTGGGTTACCGAGTTCGCTAGAAAGATTAGAGGCGGAGGATGGGGCAAGAAGTCAAGAGAGTTATTTTCCTAGGACCCAAAAACCTTCTGAGATTCATGCCCTCTAAAATCCTGTATTCTTTTGTTTTAGAAGGACGGATGAGAGATTGGAGAGTTAAGTACCACCGAACCGCGATGCAAGCTGCAAAGTTCTTCAGCTCTAGGGCCTTTGGGGCCCAAGAGGCTGATTCAAGTGGAGTTTGGGATGAGAGCGGGGGTCAGGGGTTCTGGCTGCCAGAAATTCTGTCTTCACTGCTTATGCTTTAGGGAGAGTACCAGTAACCCCTTGACTGCCTGGCTCCAAGAGCTGACCTCCAGCTGACCTCAGCCCAGTTCCCTCCCTGCCACCTCTCTGGAACAGCCCGCCCTGGGTTCGGGAGGAGGGGCTGGTCTCCCAGGCTTGGGTGGATCCAGATTCGCACCTCTGTACTCCTGGGGTTTGCCCCCAGGGCTGCTGCTTAATGACCCCTCTCCCTTAGCCCTGGAGACTGGCCCTGGCCTCTGTGGGTCTCTTGCATACTGGTACTGTGTCTCTGGAGACCTTTCCAACTTTGGTCTGCAAGTCTGCATTGGCTTTCTTTTTAAAGGAGTCTTGGTTTCCTGACCTAGGAGAATGGTCGTGGAAATGCCCCCATAAGGAATAGTTGGAGGAGACCCTGGTCTAACCCTCAGTCCTTCAGAAAGAGCCTGGCGTCCAGCCCTAGGTAGCTTTGACCTGGGCAGGGAGGAGGGCAAATGGGTGCAGTCTTTGCCACAAGGGAGACTGTACTTACCCCCTGCAGGTTAGTGTTAGAGTAAGGAACCCATGTAAGTTTGCCTGTGCAGCTGAAGAAATCCAAGCCTGGGGTGACATTCTGGCCCTTGGGAGGCCCCTTGGGAACAGAAGGAGCTGAGATCACTCCCTTCCCTGAGATTCCAAGGCAGCAAATTCCAGCAGCAAAGGAAGGCCTGGAGGGAAAGTCCAGCAGGGCATTGCTGGATTGTACCAGCTTCCACCTTGAGACAGGGAAACTGTGTGCCCTAGTCACAGGGTGTCCTAGGAGACAAAGCGTAGCACCTTCTATTAACCAGCGGTGGAAGAATCCAAAGAGGCCTCCACAATGAGGCATCTGGCTGTCCAGACCACTTAGAAAATGTCTCCCAGGAAGAGGATGTTTGGGTAGGGTGGAAGGAGCCTCCTGGCGTGTGCAAGCCCCATCTCTTGCTCGGAACTCCACCCAGTGCAACTGTGCTGACTCCGTCTTCCCACTTGCCTCTTCTGAACCAGGGTCCCTGGCCAACATGACTCGAAGACTTCTAGAAGTCTCCAGGTAGTAGAATGCCTAAAGAAATCTTGGAGAAAGTTTTTAGGGATCCTAAAGAAAGGGCCTTGCAACTTGGTTGTTTAATACTGCTTTTGCCAGGTTATCTGGAAAATTGATCCCCACTCAGGTCAAATCCCGTAACTAATAGCTGGTATGGAGCAAGATGGGGCTGCAAGGCTAGAGCTGACTCTCTTAGCTGAGCATCTCAGGCTTTGCCTCTCAAGCTGCCTCCTCCGGAGCTGATCTGCAAGGTAGGACAAGATGAGAGAGATGCAGGACATTGGCATTGCCCAGCCTTGCCTCTGTTTCAGACACCTGGCTTCAACGACATTCTTTCTAGGTCTCGGACTGTGAACAGCCCCAGAAAACTAGAATAACGAAATTCAAGATTTGATAGTTGCTGGAGAGTCCTCCATCTCAATCCAAGCTCCCAGGGAGATTACCCCCGCAAACCCTGGCTTCAGTACTCAGTGGAGACCAACCAGATTCTAGTTCCCTCCGGATGGAAGGAAGAAACCCTGGAAGTTAAGAACCCCTCACCTCTCTGTGCATTGGGAGCAAAGAGGGTTCCCCTCCGCGCTATTAAGAGAAACTGATCAGACTAAGCTGAGTCTAGGTACCCTCGAGGTGTCTGGACTGCAGGGTGGGTAGACTGAGGAGAACAGGGCTACCAGGTAGCTTGCTTTTCAACTAAGATTCGTTTAAAACTCGCAAGGACATCATGGTTCCAGTGTGGTCAACGTCCTCGGTATTCCGACAGGACCCAACCACTCTATGGCCCCCCCCGCCCGGAGCCCAGTGAAGATGGAGAAACTCGTCTCTAGATGCCCAAGCCATTCCGGGCGTCCCGCGCAGGGTGCCCCGCCGTGGCTGCAGCCTCTACATGCTTAGAGCCCGCGCGGGCTCCAGCCCGGGACCAGACCAGGTTCAAATTTCGCCGCCACTGCTTGTTTCTGTTTCGCCCACCCACCGCCAGCCCCGCGCAACCGCGGACACCTGAGTCTGGGACGCAGCAAGCCTTGGGGAAATGGCCCCACAGTAACAACCGGGCCTCCAGCTCAGCTCCGGATTTCTCTCTGCCAGTGCCGATGGGGTGCAGCAGAGAGCGAGACCCAAGCCGGCACGTGGCACCGGGTCGTGGATCGCCCTGCGCCGCGTTCCGAAGTGAGCCCTCGCCGCGCCAATCCTGGGCGTAAAGGGCGTGGTGACAGCCTCTACCAGACCATCCTCCCCAGCCCGCCCCCTGCCCCAACCCCAGACCCTCTCCCGACTCCTGCTCACTAGGAAGGAAAGTGCGCCAGCCTGTCTTCAAAGTGAAAATTGAGCAGCTTCCAGAAAATTAACTAGAAGGTAGCTTATTTTGCTTTGGTGGGGGAGGGATTGAATAACAAAAGTGAACCCCACCTCTCCTCACTTCTCAACCACACAAAAATGACCTTTTTTTTTTTTTAAAAGGAATTTACTTAGTAATTGCGAACTTTTGCTTCCAACGCAAGCTTTCCTGTAACTACTTTGTGGACGATTGGGGGTCTGCTCATTTGATCCCCCTTTAAGCGTGTACAGAGCTTTCAAATAACCGGGAGATTTAGGTATCCCTCTGTAATCATTTAGATGATGGATTGTAATGGCTCAATAGTTCCTCTGGAACCATTACGATCAATCAGGTCAAAATCCAGCTTGGGGGCGGGGGGGGCGGCGGCGTGTAAGTATTTAAGCAAGGGGAGGTAGGCAACAGGACTTCCACACACTTGCTCTGATAAAGTACAAGCAACTCCAGGGTCTTAAGGAGAATAGATCACAGGTGAACCCACGAGCTGGTGTTTACTGTGACAGCGACAGACAAGTTACGGTATCAAAACTGAAAGGGAAACTGAACTGTTTTTCCAGGCAGTTTCCCGTTTCCTAAGCGCTTTATGAGCACATAAGTATCCTGTTACTATTTATCACCTTACTAAATAAAACGATTCCTGCATGCATACATCTACCCTTGGTTTATTATGAGAAGATGTACGAAGCACGAATATTCATGTGGAATTGCATGAACTCCCAGACTAGCCCTGGAAAACGGAATGAAAATCACTCCTTAAATTGGGAAAATCAGGTGTTAAATGTGAGCATACATTGTGGAGTTTATTTTTACTTTTTGTTACAAGTATGAGTTGTCAGAATTATTTTAGACGGATCTAAGATTATAGAATTTTCCTTTTATCCAAAGGTGAAAATACATGTATTAGAAGCGACGCAGTGTCTAACCAAACTGTAGTTGAAGGGAAAAAAGTTATCTTAACCGAATCGCATATAGTCAGGGGGAAGCCCTGAGGACAGGAATATCTAACTGCACCCGCGGCTCTGTGACTCTGACCCGCTACATAGGCGGCGGTCGGCGCTGGAGGAATGCGCGTTCGCGGTAATTAATTTCCAGACACTGGAGGGTTATTATCTGCATAGCGATTTCCGGCGAGGGAATTCGGGGCAAGTCTGGCTACGATGTTCTACCGAGACGTGGGGACCGTAATCCTAAAGAAAACGCGCCACCTGCTGGTGAGCAAGTGACATCTCTCGGCGCCCCTTCCTAAGTCTCAAATCGAGTTGTCTCCAGAGTGGGTTGTTATGAAATTTACCTTGTTTAAAACCACACACGTTCTTGCCCTTCCAAAGAACAAAATTTCTGTTTTCCCTGCTCCACGTTTATGAGGTTTTTTTGCTTGTTTTGGTTTAAGAGTTTGAAATACTTAGCAACTGTATGCCACCATTGGTTTCTGGTTCCGGGAAAACCGATGATCCAGGATCTACTGTGAAAGTTTTATGCCCTGTCGGAGCTGGGTTAGTGCTAGCTCACAGATAACTCTTTGGGGCCACTTCCTCCCTCCCAGCCCTCCCTCCTCAGCTCAGAGGTGCTTCTGGACCAGGCCCCTCCCAGAACTCCCAGTCCAGCTTTCTGAAGAACCAAAGGAAGAGGATGAGGAGCTGCTTCTGAAACAATCCGGGTCTTCTCCTACCCTCACCTTCCTCCCAGGCCACTGGATTCCAGGTCCCTTTCCTTCCTGTAATTCCCTATAGAATATTTCATCTGGACCCTCTCTACTCCTTTTTTTCTGAACTGATTTATTTTTAATTGAAGGAAAATTGCTTCACAATATTGTGTTGGTCTCTACTATACATCAACATGAGTCAGAGCCACAGGTATACATGTATTGCCTCCCTCTTTAACCTCCCACCCCTCTAGGTGTAACAGAACTCTGGTTTGAGTTCCCTGAGTCATACAGCAAGTTCCCATTGGTTATCTATTTTATACATGATAGTGTATATATCGAAGCTGCAATTAAAAACAAAGAAAAGGCTGTTTTAAATTTTATTGAGATGTAATTGACATGTAACACTGTGTAGGTTTAAGGCGTACAACCAGTTGGTTGGATATATTCTTATATTGCAATGTAATTACCGCCACCACAGTGCTAGCTCAGTCACACCTCTACCACTTCACATTATTATCATTTCTTTTTTGTGGTGAGAAAAATGACCATCTAGCTTCTCAGCAACTTTGAAGTTTATAACACAGCACTGTTACCTGTAAGCATGCCACCATGTATCCAGCACTTACCTACTAGCTGCTATTTTATACCCTCACCATCTTCACAATTCCCCAATCCCCCGCCCCCAGCCCCTGACAACCACCATTCTACCTTCTGTTTTATGAGTTCAGCAAAGTTACAGCTTTGATGCTCTCTTTTCTTATCAAAGCGCCAGCTTTCAGATAAGAGACCGGAAGCGAGAAGTCCTAAAAATATACTTATTTGCAGGCTCTTTGGTCTGTGCTTTGCCTACAAAAGAAACAAGGTAAAAGAGATCCTTGGGGGCTTCAGCTGTGCTCTCACAGGCACTCGTGGCAGGCAACCCTGGGAAGTTCAGAGCTGAAATTGCACAATTTCTCATACAGAAGAAAACAGAGGCTGAAATTGCTTTCCAAGACCATTTATCCCAAGACTGAGTATAGCACTCTTTGGAGCAAAGGCTTGAGATCATGTGCAGAGAAGACAAGCTCAGGACTGAGGGAAGGACAGGCTCCCTAGCCCTGCTTCAGACTGCCAGAAGAAGGCTCTGCTCCCTGCCACCCATCTGTCTCTGCCCCAATAAGAGGCAGGGTTTCCCAGTTCCTTATTCTGAGCTTGCAGTGAGAGGTGGAAAGGGGAGGGGCTGACTTAGACATTACAAAGAACCACTAAAGCCAAAGTGATGAGAAGCCCCAGGTGCCTCCTCCATGCATGAATAAAGATATTAACTGAATGGAAGGGGCTGGGGGGCTTGTGCCTCTTTAGTGTTTATGACTGGGGTCTTCCTGCATTCAGAATGTCACACTGAAGAAGTGCTGGATCCCCAAAGTGGTGGCCCAGCTGGGAGAGAGGTGACCACTCGTGGAACGTGGAAGGCATCCAGATAAGCTCTAAGACATGTGCATCCACCAGGTGTGACTGCCGCCCAAGCCCCAGCTTTGAGAGGTGTGGGGTGGGGTGGGAGATGGAAAACAGGATGCTCCATAACACTTGTCCCTTGGCAAATCCAGAGTAGCTAGCAAGCTGGAAGAGGACCACGATCTCTACTAGAAGAACCTTCATTTCTCTGGTATCTATGACTTTCAGCTCAGGAGGAGGAATGGTATTCATGGATCTGAGCCATATCATAGTGTAGCTGAACATTTACACAGAGCAGGAAACCACACTCCCTATTGTAGCCACCATCAAGGGCCAGCTGCCCTTCCTTCCAGTCTCAGCTAGCACTTAGAATGCTGGCTCCCACCGTAGCTCCTGTATTCCCAGGTGACTCCAGGCAAATTCATTTGTTGGTCATGCCTCCTCCAATCCCCTACATGAGAACGTTTCCTCTGAAGAGAAAAGCATTTGCTGAAATACAATGAACAAATTCAAAATACAAAAAAAAGGAGGGGGGAATATACATATTAGCATATGATTTTTCACTTCAAAATGACTAATGGTTGGGTCCTTTCGGTATATTTGGGTATGTGTTTGCATATCACTGATAAGGAAATGGAGAGAAAACGTAAATCTGGAACATGATTTTCAATGCCTTTCAGATAAAGAATTTTTGGAATCATGCCTTGGTTTGCTAAAAATTCCTGTCACAAACATTTTAGGAGATTTATCTAAAAAGGATAAACCACATAGGGTACGGGGGGCTTGTGCTTTCTTAGTATTCTGAGCAGATAGCCAAGAGGAGCTGCAGAAGGCCATGTGGCCCATATGACTGGGAAAAGCTGAGTTTTCTATGCTCAGAGCCCTCAAAGGCAGCGAAGTACAAGGGGTGTGAAGCATCTCAGAGCATGCCAATCTCAAGCCATGGGGTGCAAAGGCCACTCACAGAGGAAAGGGACGACCCACAAACACCCCCCAGCTCAGCTTAAAAGCTGGTCCTCAGCTAATTCTTGCTGGAGTGAGTGATTGACAGTTATCAAATTAATGGCTTAAGAAAAGTGAAAGTCTCTCAGTCGTGTCCGACTCTTTGTGACCCCGCAGCCTACACAGTCCATGGAATTCTCTAGGCCAGGATACTGGAGTAGGTAGCCTTTCCCTTCCCCAGAGGATATTCCCAACCCAGGGACTGAACCCAAGTCTCCCACATTGCAGGCGGATTCTTTACCAGCTGGGCCACAAGGGAAGTCCCAAAATACTGGAGTGGGTAGCCAATCCCTTCTCCAGGGGATCTTCCTGACCCAGGGATTAAACCGGGGTCTCCTGTATTGCAGGCAGATCCTTAACCAACTGAGCTCTCAGGGAAGCCTAAGAAAGTGTTTTCCAAAACCCCAGCCACAGAATCACTTGGAGAGTTTTTCACAAGCAGATTCCCAGGCCCCACCCTCAGAGTTTCTGATTTAGGAGACCCGCAGGGGGCCCTGGGAGTTAGCATGCTTTAAAAGCTCCACACATGATTCAGATAGTGGTGGTCTTTCCAGTCCAGGCAGAGTGAGAACCATAGATAAAGTCTGATTCTGCCCATGGTATCTGGGTTTTGCTAAGGAGGGTTGAAAAGTTACTCAACAGTCAAAGAAATGGCCCTTCATCAAAGCAGTTCATACATTTGAGTAAAGGTTCCTTCTTTATCTTTTCTTTGTCTATAAGAGAGGAGAACTGGACCAGAGAATCATGAAAACTTCTGGGTTCCAAAATGTTACCATCTATGTTGTCAGTGGGATGATGAGTGATTTGGGCTTCCCTCCACTCACATCACAGAGGAGCCTCCTACATGGGTTTATCCCAGACAGCCAGTCATCCTGCGTCTTGAGAAAAGACTCCTCTCAGTCGGCAGAGGAAAAAGTCATTTCTGCAGGAGAACTCACCTGGGAGTACAGTACGGAGGCCCAGGAAAGAACCAGCTGACAATGTGCCCTCAGAAGTTAGGTCAAATGGGGGCCGCGGGGATGTGCACTTTCAGGCACATGGGCATCAGCTTTGGTGTCCAGAAGTTGATCACATTTGGGATAAAGGGAGGGAAGAGGCCTCTAAGATCACCTGGTAGAACTTTTTGTGAAAATTTGTTAAACTACTCATTTTTTGGTTGTGTTAGGTCTTTGTTGCTTCCTGAGGGCTTTCTCCAGGAGTTGGTGATGGACAGGGAAGCCTGGCATGCTGCAGTCCATGGGATCACAAAGAGTCGGACACGACTAAGCGACTGAACTGAACTGAGGGCTTTCTAGGTGTGATGAGCAGGGGTGCTCTCCAGTTGTGCTGCAGGGGCTTCTCTCTGTGGTGGCTTCTCTTGCACTGGAGCACCCCAGGCTCAGTAGCTGTGGTGCACAGACTTACTTGCCCTGCGGCATGTGGATCTTCCGGGACCAGGGATCGAACCCATGTCCCTTGCATTGGCATATTCCTATCCGCTCTGCCACTAGGACGTCCCTGGACCTTATCTTTTTCTTTTTTTTTTTTTTTTTTTTTTATCCATAGTTCGTTATATGAGGTTTAAGAAGCTTTGAGCAGGAAGGTGCTAGATGAGCTATGTGGTGAGTTTGTGTTTGCCCGTGCACCATGCACATTCCAGATTTTGTAATAAGTCTCACTGGTGGTTACTCACACAGAAGCAGTGTAGACAGCTGAATGGAAACCCTTGGATGGCTGATAAATTCCTTGTGGTACTTGGGTCATGACATTTGGTGCCAACCAATGAGAATTTTTTTATATTTTTATTTTGATTGCTTTTTAATGATTTTATTATGATCCGCAGTTTGCCAGGCTCCTCTGCCCATGGGATTTCCCAGGCAAGAACACTGGAGTGGGCTGCTCTTTCCTTCTCCAGGGCATGTTCCCCATCCAGGGACTGAACCCACATCTCCTGAAGTGCAAGCAGGTTCTTTACCACTGAGCTACCAGGGAAGCTCTTTACTTTGACAGCAGTTCCCAATAATTTTTTTTGGGGGTATTAAAAATAGGTCTATTTACATGCCTCTTAGTAAACATGTCACTTTACATGTCTTACTAATTTTATAACAGCATAAAGCATTCTAGAGGAATACTGTCAAAAAAGAATGCTAACAATTTTAGTCACCTATGCTATATAGCTATGTATATGTGGTATATATAACTTCTCAGGTGGCTCAGACCATGAAGAATCTGCCTGCAATGCAGCAAACCTGGGTTTGATCCCTGGGTCAGAAGGATCCCCTGGAGATGGGAATGGCAACTCACTCCAGTATTCTTGCCTGGAGAATGCCATGGACAGAGGAGCCTGGCAGTCCATGAGGTCGCAGAGTTGGATATGACTGAGTGACTAATACTTTCACTTTCATGGTATACAGATGACTAAAAGTACATATCTTTTTGAAAGTGTTTATCTGATTTCCTCAGGTCAGGTGGATCCAGGGCCCATGATGAGATTTCAGTTCCTAACATCCTTGGAGTGATTTCAGGAGCTCTGTTGTGCGGTGTCTCCAGGAGGAGACATTTTTGTTACCCTGTTTCATTAACAGAGTTTCAAGGTCAGGGGCCTCCCTGTAGCGGAGGAGTACAGTCCCAGAAATGCAAGGGGGCTGAAGCCTCAGAGGGCAGAGCCAGACCCAGTTTTTCCAGGGTTTTCTGTCTCCTGAGCGTCTGTGCCTCGCACTCCTACGTGGTTGGAGGGAATCTACATGCCAAACCCAAGACATCAAATGATCAGTCTCATTTTCTGTCTGAGCAGATTTGGCTTAGAAATCTGTCCCAGAGTCACACAGCCAGGTAAGTCTGCAGCCAGGACTTAAACCCAGGTGCATTTGATTCCAAAGTCCAAGTTCATAGTGAAGGCACCCTCCCTTGGTAGTACTCAGTGTGTGTGCTGGTGGCATGGGCTTCACCCAGGAACTTGTGTGAAATACAGAGGCTCAGGCCTTTCCTCGGACCTGAGACCTGGAAGCTGTGGACCCCATCGGGATCCCCCCACCCAGTCTCTAGCCCTACTCAGGATCTTAGCCCTAAGTTCAGTTCAGTGGCTCAGTCATGTCCGACTGTTTGTGACCCCATGAATTGCAGCATGCCAGGCCTCCTTGTCCATCACCAACTCCTGGAGTTCACTCAAATTCACATCCATCAAGTCGGTGATGCCATCCAGCCATCTCATCCTCTGTCATTCCCTTCTTCTCCTACCTCCGATCCCTCCCAGCATCAGACTCTTTTCCAATGAGTTAACTCTTTGCATCAGGTGGCCAAAATACTGGAGTTTCAGCTTTAGCATCAGTCCTTCCAAAGAACATCCAGAACTGATCTCTTTTAGAATGAACTGGTTGGATCTCCTTGCAGTCCAAGGGACTCTCAAGAGTCTTCTCCAACACCACAGTTCAAAAGCATCAATTCTTCAGCACTTAGCTTTCTTCACAGTCCAACTCTCACATCCATACATGACCACTGGAAAAACCATAGCCTTGACTAGATGGACCTTTGTTGGCAAAGTAATATTTCTGCTTTTGAATATGCTATCTAGGTTGGTCATAAATTTCCTTCCAAGGAGTAAGCGTCTTTTAATGTCATGGCTGCTCTGCAGTGATTTTGGAACCCAGAAAAATAAAAGTCTGACACTTTTTCCAGTTTCCTCATCTATTTCCCATGAAGTGATGGGACCAGATACCATGATCTTCATTTTCTGAATGTGGAGCTTTAAGCCAGTTTTTTCACTCTCCTCTTTCACATTCATCAGAGGCTTTTAGTTTCTCTTCACTTTCTGCCATAAGGGTGGAGTCATCTGCATATCTAAGGTTCTTGATATTTCTCCCAGCAATCTTGGTTCCATCTTGTGCTTCTTCCAGCCCAGCGTTTCTCATGATGTACTCTGCACAGAAGTTAAATAAGCAGGGTGACAATATACAGGCTTGACATACTCCTTTTCCTATTTGGAACCAGTCTGTTGTTCCATGTCCAGTTCTAACTGTTGCTTCCTGACCTGCATACAGATTTCTCAAGAGGCAGGTCAGGTGGTCTGGTATTCCCATCTCTTTTAGAATTTTCAACAGTTTATTGTGATTCACACAGTCAAAGGCTTTGGCATAGTCAATGAAGCATAAATAGATGTTTTCCTGGAACTCTCTTGCTTTTTCGATGATCCAGGGGATGTTGGCAATTTGATCTCTGGTTCCTCTGCCTTTTCTAAATCCAGGATCTAATCTCAACTTCTACTGCTGCTGCTACTGCTAAGTCGCTTCAGTTGTGTCCGACTCTGTGCGACCCCATAGATGGCAGCCCACCAGGCTCCCCAGTCCCTGGGATTCTCCAGGCAAGAACACTGGAGTGGGTTGCCATTTCCTTCTCCAATGCTTGAAAGTGAAAAGGAAAGTGAAGTTGCTCAGTTGTGTCCTACCCTTAGCAACCCCATGGGCTGCAGCCTACCAGGCCCCTCTGTCCATGGGATTTTCCAGGCAAGAGGACTGGAGTGGGGTGCCATGCCTTCTCCACTCAGCTTCTACAATAGACAGCAAAACTGCTAGATGTACAAAGTCAAATCAAAGGCCCACAGACTACAGCTTAGAAAAACTGCATCACCTAACTATGGGTGCCCCAGAGACCCACAAAATCTCCTTTGGCCCAAGAGTGAGCAGTGTGCACTGGCCAGCAACCTGGCTCTGGCCTTGCACATGGTCACTCTCCTCTCAGAGCTCCAGAGGTTAGGATGACCGAGCAGAGAATCCAGCAGAGCAGAACCCAGATTCTCTGTAAGAAAGGTCAGGCTTCAGAGCTTGCTTCCAGAGGTGGCAGATGAAGGATGGACGGCAGTCTGATGGTGTTTGGGGAGCAATGATGTTACCTGCTTGCCTCCTCCTAGGAGAAGAAAAACGAAGAAAGGGCTCCTAGGATCTTCTCTGGTGAGGCATGCACTTACACAGTAATGTACACATTAACCAGGATGTTTGTACACTAATACTGCTTTGCTCCTGGGTCATTTTGGCACAGGTGCATTTTTTAATTCAAAAGGCATCCATAAGTAATGACTGCATGGTAAAACAATACAAAGGACTGATCACTCATGAATCACCAAGTTTTAAAATATGCACTCTTACTTGATTATCCTGATCTCTGATAAATTCAGTGGAGTTATTATAGCATCCTCATCAACACAGCAGAGCCCAGTGGGCTACAGTTGCAAAGAAGGAGACAGGACCGGGCGACTGAGCAATGCATCAACAGTCTGCCAACAAAAAGGAGCCTGGTCTCAGCAACTGCGCTTCACCTGCTCTTAGCTCCCCTCTCTGAAATCACACACAGAGGGTGCTGAGGTCAGGACGCAGAGGTCGGGGGCCAGATGTGCTGAGAGCATCCCCTCTGCCCCACGCAGACGTCGGGCCATGTAGGCACGCTGGTCTCCCTCTCCACATGCCGTCTTCTTCTCCAGGAGCCCAGGGCTTTGGTGCTGGCCCTGTTT
The DNA here is from genome assembly GCA_917880005.1 of Nanger dama. NCBI lineage: Eukaryota > Metazoa > Chordata > Mammalia > Artiodactyla > Bovidae > Nanger > Nanger dama. The sequence goes on from CAKJTW010000018.1 coordinate 27,621,399, forward strand.
GACTCTCTCCCTTCTTCTGAGGTTGGAGAAGTTGCAAGAATCACCACATCAAGGGAATTGTGCATTTTAAGAGCAGGGTCTGGAAAAATCATGTTTAACCTGCAGAACTGGCATAGAAATGGTAGAAATTGCCTCTATTCCAAACAGCACAGGGTATAAACTCTTGGAGGAACCTTAAACATATCATCTTTGACACCTCCATTTCACAGGCGAGAAACCTGAACCTCCAAAGATGGTTTGCCCAGTGACATGACCGCACCCCAGAGTGAGGTTTCCTGACATCTAGCAGTGGGGGCGGGCGGTGGGGGGCTCTCCCTGCACACTGTGCCCCACTCCCTGGGATTCCTGCAACTTAGATCTAGAAAAGAGGGGGCCTTACATGGCCGTCCTTTTGTCCTGTGTCTTCAGAGGACAGAGCCCATATTAGGTCACGATGTTCTGGGTAGGAGGCCCTCTGCATGCCCACACAGGCACGCAGGGGTGTCAAGATGCCCCGTGGATGCCTGCGCCCAGGGTTTGGATGATTGCTGCTTGTGATGGAGCAGCTTTATGAAAACATTAAATGTCATTACTTATTTCTTCATGTCCAAAATGTATACTTCAACATTTTTTTCTCTGTAGACAAGTGTCACTTTTACAGCAATCTTCAGGCCAGATGTTCCTGGTATAAGTGGTAACAGCTGCCCCGCTGGCAGACGTGTGGCTCGAGCTAAGTCACTTTCCAAAAGACCCCAAAGCCCTCTCTTCAAAAACACTGGTGTGACAGGAGAGGCCCATACCTGGCCCTGCCGAGCTGCTAGGGGAAGCACTTGAAGGCTGGGGCGAAGGCTGGAACTGGGGTATGCGGGCAGGCAGGATGCCAAGCCGCCTCGCCTCCCTCCTCCTCGGGATGAGCGGACTCCGCTCCCTTCTCTTCAGGCTCCCTTTCAAAGCCGCGTTTGTAGTGCCATCCCCCATTATCCACGTCTTGGTTTGTCCAGGGACCAAGTTGTTTCCTTTGCTTCCTGTCACCCTCGCCGTAGCCTTCTATGATCTTCAGTTGACATGCTATTGTTTTTGAATTCCGCTCAAGTTGCAGCCGCCTGGTAGCATTTATCTTCTCCTTTCCCCTGGGTCTCAGTGAATTCCTCAATAAGGTCCCATCTCAGCATCAGCGTTTCCAGAAAACACAGACCCAATTTGCTTCCCTTCCATCTTGCGCGAAGACTGGAGACTGGACTCAGCCAGAAAAATAACTCTTGCCTTTGCAATTTTTGGCCCTTGGCCTGAATCGCCTATTATCCAGGAATGTCATCCTGTTGAGTGAAGTTGGATCTGTGTGACACACGTATGCAGACGGGCGCTTAGGCGCAAACATTCTCAGGGCACCATGCAGGGAGTGAAGGCTGGCTGCAGCGTGATGCTTCCTCCAAGAGATGGCAAGCTCATTCAGAGAGCTGGCTCCTTCCCATGGGAGGGAGGCCAGCGCTGGGCAGGAGTAAATCATTCTAGTGTTGCTAGAATTCGGAGGATGTGAACTCAAAGGATGGATGACTTTCTGGGCCCAGGCTTTCAAGAGGTCGATGGTGGAAGAGTTCATCTGGCCCACGGTCTCCAGGAATTGTCCAGTCACTGCCTCTCCAGCCGGGGTCCTGGGTCTCAGCCCTGTGAAGGAGGAACTCCCACCAAAGAGAGACCCAAGCTCCACACCATAAAAGAATTGGGCTTTGGCCTCACATAGAGCTGGTTTCTAGTCCTGACCTTGCCTCCAACTAGCTATTTGTTCTGGGCAAAGCTGTTTAACCGCTTGACACTTCATCTATAAAATGGGATGAACACGTGTTCTGTGGGGTCACTGTGGTTAATAAACCAACATTTGTAAAACTCCTGGCACAAAGGGGACAACTAATAAGTGTTATCTCCTTCTTCTGCTGGGACCAGATTATCATTTCTTCACTCCTTGAGCTGAGAGGTCTTTTAGGAGAATTCCTGCCTCAAAATTGGGAATGCTTCCAAGCCAGTGCCCATTATTACACCAGTGGTGCTCTGTTCCAACCCACCTTTCCGCACTCTGTTCTGCGAAGCTGGGGCTGGGACCTTGTGAACTACGTTTTTCCTCTCCCAGCTGTTAGACTGTGAATCGGTGGAAGGGGTGGAGGAACTGGGAGGCAGCTTGCTCGCTGCTTGTCAGTGTTGCCCAGTGTGGCCCCTTACTTAGCATCACAGGTGGTTCCAGTTTCCAACTTCATCCAGTGGTCTCAGCACCAGCCTCATCCATAGCCAGCCAGCAGTGCTCTGCCCTCAGAGCTGAGCCCCTGCCCCGTGGACTTCCTCTCCTGAACTCCTGAGCCTCCAGAAGCAGAAAGGAAGTGCTCCTTCCTCAGAGGACCATGTCTACAGGGTCTGTCCTCTGTTAGTAGGTTCTAAGAACCCAAACCTCTGCCTTTATTTCCCCAGCCCTCTCCCCTCTGCATTCCTGCACTGCTCCCAGTCCACTTTCTTAGATGCCTCTGCCTACCGAACCCATTTTCTCTGTTCAATCATTTTCTCTGTTGAAACGCCTCACATGGTTTCTGTTTTCCCTGCCAGACTGACCAATACAGGGACTTCATATCCCAGTTTACCTAGACTATCCTGATTTATAGTAGTCTTCCTGACATCTTGGTTTGTTTAGCATTTGTCCCAAACACAATTGTCCTGGTTTCCATGAGGTCACTTGAGATATAGTTTAACTGGCCACATGGCAAGGACTTAAGCAGGTGCTATGTTAGTTTCTACCCACTCCGGTGTTCTTACCTGGAGAATCCCAAGCACGGCGGAGCCTGGAGGGCTGCCGTCTATAGGGTCTCACAGAGCTGGACACGACTGGAGCGACTTAGCAGCAGCATATTAGCTTCTGGGCCCAGATTCCTATTGTTTCTCTCTGATCCACAGGCATATCTGTTGTCTCTGCTTTGGAACAGGTGTCACCTACTCTGAGCTTCTGAAACACAGCTTCGTATTGAAGCTGTAGAAACATGGCTCATACCTCTTTCTTGTGATTCTACACAGTAGCCCACGAGTGGCTATCTTCAGGCTCCCTTCCCAGTCCAATTTGAGAAGAGACCTGTCCCACTTAAAAGGCTTTACACACAAAGACTTTCTTTTGAAATTTTTTTCACATCATGGCCTCAGTTCCTAAAATGACTAGAATCAGTGCTATTTCTAAGTCTTTGATGAAGACTCTCTTCTGGGGATGACAATCACCCTCTTTCAACCCACTCGTGGATTATCCTCTTTTGCTCAAGGATCACCACCTCCTTGAACTCTTCCCCCTGATGAGTGTCTTTTCTCTCTTCCAAACCCCTTCCATGTAAGTCCCTGGCTCACTTTTGATACTTTAATACTTCTTATTGGACTCAGTATCTCTTATAATGGGATCTTATATCACTGTAACTTTAAATGCACCCTTCACTTATCATTTGACCAGATGGTAATTTCCTTGTTAGAACTGCCTACACTTCATCTCTGAATCCCACACAGCACTGATCAGTCTTTTTATTTCCACTCTAGTAACATCAAACTTATATTTAGTTTCTTTACCTCCATTCCTTACTCCTTCCAAACTCAAACATGTCATTGGATATTTTTGTTCACGTTTTTCCCCTGCTTGGAGCTCTGGTCCCCTTGACCAGACTTGTCCCTCCAGACTCCTCCTGCAGAAATTTCCTCTGGATACTCCAGGCTGAGCTAAGTCCCCTCCCTGTCTTCTACCTTCATACCCCATTACAACCCCTAGCACTGCACTTACCACATTATACTGAAATCACTTCGTCCTGTCTCTTCTGACGGACTTCTCCATAAGCTCCAAGAATAAACGATGTGTCTTGTGTACCCTTGCACTCACAGGACGTAACATAATGCCTGTCACACAGGAGGGACTTGATAAATGTGTGTTGACCTAAACTTAATACATTTTTGCTGAATGATTGAGTGACATCGAGGCAGCAAGTCCATGAGCTGCCATTTTTCTCCCCTGGACACATGTTTATCTCCTTCTTCCCCTGCCAAAACCCCAACGATTGCTTCACTGTGCTGTCTAATCTTTCTGTCAGATCTCTGACACACAAAACACATGTAATCATTCCATTATGAGGCCTGGCACTAAGTTTAAGCCGAGTGTACAGATTTATTAGATCTTGTACCAGGAAACCAGCAAGGCAGAGAGTTTAGGAGGATTTCCAAAGGGGGATGTAAAATGTTCATGAGCCCTTTGTATTTTGAGGCAGTTCCATGCTCCTGTGGGAGCCTCAACTGTCCTTGCAGATTGTATTTCTCCATCTTCCTTGAAAATATGCAGGCAAGCGATTGCTGTGAATGGACATGGAAAGGAAAGCAAGGGTCAAGAGCATCAAGCAACCTGAATATTCACTGTGCGCCGTAGTCCAGCTTTACAACCAGCACACCTGACATGACTGCTCACTCCTTCTATGCAAAGGCAAAGTCACACAGTTCAGACAAGCCATCACTCCAGTGTGCGCTTTGCACACTGGCTAGTCTGCTCTGCTGGTATGACTGTAAGCCCTGGGTGCAGGCCTCAAGAGCACCCAGTGGGTGTTCTGATGGTCCCAAGGGTTTGCTGTCCCTGATGCCCCAGGAATGTGTCCTTTGCAGATCCTCTCCAAACTTTAAGGCTCAACTTAAATCCTACTTCCTCTAAAAAGCTTCATCAACCATTTTAGCTTCCAGGACCTCTCTCTTAAAGCTCCAAAGATGAATGGCTCTCAGTGTAGTCTTTAAAAGAAAGTTTAGTGTAGAGAGTCCTGGACTGGGGTTTATAAAGCTCATACACTGGTTCCTGGACCCTCTGTGATACTGGCTAAATCACCTCACATCGCTGAGTTTTTCTTCTCCTCTCCCACCCCCTTCTTTTCTTTCTCCTCTTCTGCTCCTCTCTTCTCCCTCCTCCCTCTCCTTCTTCTTTCTCCTCCTATATTTTCTTTCCCTCATCCTTCTATTTCTCCAGGAAGGATGCTGTCTACTGAGAGGGGTTTGTTGGTGAAGATGCCAAAAGGCTGGATGGGGTGGCAGCTGGTGTAGCTGGGTGAACTCTACCTCCAGGACACTGCCCTTCAGTGGGGTTTGGGCATAGTGTCTCAAGTAAAGTAGGGGAAGTAGGGGAAAGCCTGGATAGAATGGGACAGCATGGGACTTCAAAGGGTGTGAGAAGAGCAATGCTTGTCAAAAGCAGCAGAAGATGCCTTTGAACAACTTCAGATCACTCCCAGATGGCAGAGAAATGGGGTCTGAACAGCACTTGGAGGGGCTGCAGACAACACCTGACACAAGCCTGTGGGCCCACAGTGGGAGGAATGGTGATACTCTTCGGGCAGTTAGAGTTGGAAAGCCACGGTAGCGACAGCTCAGGACAGAATGAGGGAGACAGAGCTGGTAAAGCTCAATTTTCACTCGGATTGGTTGACCATTTGCAAACAAAAATATTCTTCTGGCCCTCTAATTTTGTTCTTTTTAGCACATGCCTAAAATGTGCTTTCAGTTCAATCACTCAGTCGTGTCCAACTCTTTGTGACCCCACGGACTGCCAGCACACCAGGCCTCGCTGTCCATCACCAACTCCCCGGAGCTCGCTCAAACTCACGTCCATCGAGTTGGTGATGCTTTGGACATTATGTGTTTTGGACATTAATAAACTAAAGGGCAAGATTCCTGTTTTGGTCAAGGTTCTTCAGATTATATATCTCTATCTATCTATCTATCTATCTATCTATCTAATCTACCTACCTAGCAGCAGCAGCATCACCATTATCATCATCTATTTATCTAAGAAGCAGTTTATTGTAAGGAATTAGCTCACACAGTTATGGAGGCCGAGAAATCCCAGACCTGTACTAGGCAAGCTGGAGACCCAAGAGATCTGATGACAGTTTCAGTCCAAAAGCGTGAGACCCAGAGACAGATGGAGTTAAATGCCACTCTGAAAGTTGGCAGACTGAAGGCCCAAGAAGAACCAATGTTTCAGTTCCATTTAGAAGGCTAGAAAATACTGCTCTCCCCAACTCCAACAGTCAAAGCAGGAGGAGTTTCCTCTTGCTCAGCCTTTCTGTTCTATTAGGTCTTCATGTGACTGGGTGAGCCCCACCCACACTGAAGGGGCAGTTTGCTTCCCTCAGCCTAAGGATCCAAACATTAATCTCATCCAGGAAAAGCCTCACAGATAAACCAGAATAATGTCTGACCAAAGGTCTGGGCATCCTATGGCTCAGTCAAGTTCACACATAAAATTCACCATCACGACTCTACTCCTCCATTTGTCTTATCTCCTGGAAAGGGTTAATAGGTCAAAGAAAATGAGGGCAAAGGTAATACTGGTCTTTAGAGTCTCACTCTTTTTGCAAGAATGCTGTCAATCAGTGTAGATACACTCGGGGATGGGTAGGAGCAGGGTTACTACTGGGGATGTTTTTATTCCAAACACAAGTAATTCTTCTAATTTTTACTATTTACTGATCAGTCCTTATTTTCTCAGTTGACCTTAAAGCTATCTTAGGGTAAGGACCCTTGCCCTCACCATCCCCTCTCCCAACCTACACACACCATTCAAACAAGGCTGAGCAGGCTAAATGCTGACTAATACACAGACAAAGCCCCTAGGCCCCAGGTAGCACTGTTACCTGAAACATCTGTTGGCTCTTTAAGGAGAAATGCTTTCCTTCTTTTAAAGTAGTCCAGATCTCCTTTCTATAAATGATGTATAAAATATTTAAACAATTCCTAGAATAAGTAATAAAATTAAACAAATACATCCCCAAAGTTGGAGAAGGAAATGGCAATCCATTCCAGCATTCTTGCCTGCAGAATCCCATGGATAGAGGAGCCTGGAGGGCCACAGTCCATGGGGTCGCAAGAGTCTGACAGGACTGAGCAACAAACACACTTCACAAACGTAATCCCTCATTTAAATGAGGTCTCATCACAAGGATTTAAGCAGGGTAGCAGTATCCAAGCCTGGACCCCTATTCCAGGAGTAGAAATTCAAACGAGCCCATAAGAATTCAAGTACATAACTTGTGAGGTAAGTATTACCTATTTTAGCAAAGGAAGAATAAATAAACCAAAAATAAATGATTACACTTGATTATATTAATCTAAGGGAATGCAAAAGTAGGAAGTCAAGAAACACCTGGGGTAACAGGCAAATTTGGCCTTTGAATATAGAATGAAGAAGGGCAAAGGCTAATAGAGTTTTGCCAAGAGAATACACTGGTCATAGCAAACACCTTCTATCAAAAACACAAGAGAAGACTCTACACATGTACATCACCAAATGGTCAACACTGAAATCAGATTGATTATACTCTTTGCAGCCAAAGATGGAGAAGCTCTATACAGTCAGCAAAAACAAGACCGGGAGCTGACTGTGGCTCAGATCACAAACACTTTATTACCAAATTCAGACTTAAACTGAAGAAAACAGGGAAAACCACTAGACCATTCAGGTAGGACCTAAATCAAATACCTCATGATTGTACAGTGAAAGTGAGAAATAGATTTAAGGGCCTAGATCTGATAGATAGAGTGCCTGATGATCTATGGACGGAGGTTTGTGACACTGTACAGGAGACAGGGATCAAGACCATCCCCATGGAAAAGAAATGCAAAACAGCAAAATGGCTGTCTGGGGAGGCCTTACAAATAGCTGTGAAAAGTAGAGAAGCAAAAGAAAGGAGAAAAGGAAAGATATAAGCATCTCAATGCAGAGTTCCAAAGAATAGCAAGAAGAGATAAGAAAGCCTTCTTCAGCGATCAATGCAAAGAAATAGAGGAAAAGAACAGAATGGGAAAGACTAGAGATCCCTTCAAGAAAATTAGAGATACCAAGGGAACATTCCATGCAAAGATGGGTTCAATAAAGGACAGAAATGGTATGGACCTAACAGAAGCAGAAGATATTAAGAAGAGGTGGCAAGAATACACAGAAGAACTGTACAAAAATGATCTTCACAACCCAGATAATCATGATGGTGTGATCATTCACCTAGAGCCAGACATCCTGAAATGTGACGTCAAATGAGCCTTAGAAAGCATCACTACGAACAAAGCTAGTGGAGGTGATGGAATTCCAGTGGAACTGTTTCAAATCCTGAAAGATGATGCTGTGAAAGTGCTGCACTCAGTATGCCAGCAAATTTGGAAAACTCAGCAGTGGCCACAGGACTGGAAAAGGTCAGTTTTCCTTCCAATCTCAAAGAAAGGCAATGCCAAAGAATGCTCAAACTACTGCACAATTGCACTCATCTCACACACCAGTAAAGTAATGCTCAGAATTCTCCAAGCCAGGCTTCAGCAATACGTGAACCGTGAACTTCCAGATGTTCAAGCTGGTTTTAGAAAAGGCAGAAGAACCAAAGATCAAATTGCCACCATCCCCTGGATCATGGGAAAAGAGAATTCCAGAAAAACATCTATTTCTGCTTTATTGACTATGCCAAAGACTTTGACTGTGTGGATCACAATAAACTGTGGAAAATTCTGAAAGAGATGGGAATACCAGACCACCTGACATGCTTCTTGAGGTCAGGAAGCAACAGTTAGAACTGGACATGGAACAACAGCCTGGTTCCAAATAGGAAAAGGAGTATGTCAAAGCTGTATGTTGTCACCCTGCTTATTTAACTTCTATGCAGAGTACATCATGAGAAACACTGGACTGGAAGAAAAACAAGCTGGAATCAAGATTGCCGGGAGAAATATCAAGAACCTCAGATATGCAGATGACACCACCCTTATGGCAGAAAGTGAAGAGGAACTAAAAAGCCTCTTGATGAAAGTGAAAGAGGAGAGTGAAAAAGTTGGCTTAAAGCTCAACATTCAGAAAACAAAGATCATGGCATCTGGTGGTCCCATCACTTCATGGGAAATAGATAGAGAAACAGTGGAAACAGTGTCAGACTTTATTTTTCTGGGCTCCAAAATCACTGCAGATGGTGACTGCAGCCATGAAATTAAAAGATGCTTACTCCTTGGAAGAAAAGTTATGACCAACCTAGATAGTATATTGAAAAGCAGAGACGTTACTTTGGCGACTAAGGTCCATCTAGTCAAGGCTATGGTTTTTCCAGTGGTCATATATGGATGTGAGAGTTGGACTGTGAAGAAAACTGAGCGCCGAAGAATTGATGCTTTTGAACTGTGGTGTTGGAGAAGACTCTTGAGAGTTCCTTGGACTGCAAAGAGATCCAATGAGTCCATTCTAAAGGAGATCAGTCCTGGGTGTTCTTTGGAAGGACTGATGCTGAAGCTGAAACTCCAATACTTTGGCCACCTGATGCAAAGAGTTGACTCACTGGAAAAGAGTCTGATGCTGGGAGGGATTGGGGGCAGGAGGAGAAGGGGACGACAGAGGATGAGATGGCTGGATGGCATCACCGACTCAATGGAGATGAGTCTGAGTGAACTCCAGGAGTTGGTGATGGAGAGGGGGCCTCGTGTGCTGCAATTCAGGGGTCACAGAGTCGGACACGACTGAGTGACTGAACTGAACTGAACTGAAGGGACTTCCCAAGTGGCACTAGAGGTAAAGAACCTGCCTGCCAATAAAGGAGAGGTAAGAGATGCAGGTTCGATTCCCCTAGAGGAGGGCATGGCAACCCACTCCAGTATTCATGCCTGGAGCATCTCATGGACAGAGTAGTGTGGCCGGCTACAGTCCATGAGGTCACCGAGAATCAGACACAGCTGAAGCAACTCAGCACACAGCACACATTAATCTAAAGAAACCTAAGTTTTAATAATTTTATGTTTTTCCTGCTGAAGTAAGGCTTTAGCTGCATAGATGCATGAAATACATGCCATTTTAAAAACTGTCATAACTGTATATCTTTGATTTTTTAATCTTATTTTTGATATAACTATATTTTTAAATCCCTAATTAAAACAAGGAAATTGAGATGAGACTTGTATTCTGTGTCTTTTAGATGTTATACGTTCAAAAATTAAGTATTGAAGCTATTCTACAGTGACCCTGCTCTGTAATTAGCAGAAGATAAATTATTTGGAAAATGAAGCTGAGAGCCTGCAGCCTGGGAAGTTACCAATTCAAATGCCTACATTCCTGTTTGAAAAAGAAAAATCAAAGACTTTGGGTTCTGTGTGAAGCCTGAGTCTCAGAGTAACTAAGTGCCTCCAAATCACATCTGGGCACTTAAACTTTAAGAGCTTGAGAGGAAGTTATGTGGAAATTCTTCTGAACAGAATCATAGACGTTTGGTTTCCAAGGAGTCATCTTTGTCCAGCACAGGTAGACACTTACTCAAGAACTTGGAATGATGGGGTATAGACATCATGTTCCGATCCCCTTCTGGGAGCTGGCTCATGTCTACACTGTATCACTGGGGCAACAGAATGACATGCACAGGGAAGAATGGGACTCTGGTCCCAAACAACCAGTGTTAGGAAGTGTCCCTCTGTTCTGATTTGGGCTGTTCCTTGACCATCAGCCCTGACTTGTCCCTCTCTGTTGGCCACATCTGTCCACCCAGAGTCGATCTCAGTGAGTCCATCCTGAAGTTGATCTGTATGCAGTCTTCTTGCTGGACAGTCTGCAGCTCTGATGACCTTGGCAGCAGTCGTCTGCTGGAGCATTTGAGTCTTTTGGACTGGGCAGAACCCCTCTGTGGATGGAAATCTGAAGGACTGCTTTGTCAAGAAAAAGACAAATTAAAGGTCTTCCTTGGACTTGTCAGGGACTTCACCTACAATGCAGGAGACCTGAGTTTGATCCCTGAACTGGGAAGATAACCTGGAGAAGGGTACAGCAATCCACTCCAGTATTCTTGCCTGGAGAATCCCATGGACAGAGAAATCTGTCACGCTACAGTCCACAGGGTTGCAGAGTCGGACACAAGTGAAGTGACTGGGCACTCACATTGCTTCCTTATTTTCCCCACATAATGAGATCGATACTGCCCCCCACAGCCTGAGATTGCCCAGACCAGAGCACTTGAGCATCTCCTGGCCCTTTCTTGATGTGACTGAGTTGTAGTCACAGGAAAACAAAGAGAAGTGAAATAACACTCCACAATGCTCCCCTTGACGGTTCCCTTCTTGCTGTTTGCAACCAAAAAAGCTTTGCTAAATGAAAAAATCCCAGAACATCAGGCTCTGATTTGACCCTTGAGTTTTTATTAACTCTCTAAGTTGACAGTTTAGTATACTGAGACCAAGAGAGATAAATTTTTAAAGTCGGGATGCTAGAGACTGGCCGAGCAAGCCCTGGAATCCTGGTCTGGGTGACTCCCTGCCCAGTGCTCACTCTCCTCCAAAGGCTGCACCTCCAAGGAGCTATCATAAAAGCCCCATCAGACCAACTTTGAACATTCACATTTTTAATGAGCAAGGTCCTGGTCAAAATGTCCCTTTGCTCAAGGACTTCAGAACGGTTTTGTGGTCTCTCCATGAGGTAATTCACTCAGAGGGATGCTCTGTCTTCTAACTGATGCAGAGATGGATGACTGATGTCCAGGCCGAGGGAGACACGTGAACAGGTACTACTTGTGCAAAACCACTGTATGCAGCAACCTCTAGCTTATTTTTCACCTCCTCTCCTTTTAAATGGGTTTCCCTGGTGACTCAATGGTAAAGAATCCACCTGCCAATCCACCTGGAGACTCAGGTTCAATCCCTGGTCTGGTAAGATCCCCTGGAGAAGGAAATGGCAATCTGTTCCAATATTCTTGCCTGGGACATCCCAGAGGAGCCTGACAGGCTATTGTCCATGGTTGCAAAGAGTCAGACACAACTTAGTGACTGAACAACAACAACCCCTTTTAAATAATTCTAGTAGTGTTTCTCATACATGAAATGGTTAACTCTGTAGGAAAGTCAGAGACGGTACCTAATCCCAGCTTGATGCAATTACTTTAACATGAATTTAAAATAAAATTAAAGTTAACAGTTTAAACTGATGTTTGAGGGTTTTAAAAAGATTTAGTTTCCTTTGGAACCACTGTGTTATTTGATCCAGTACAATCTTTTTGAGCATAACATCTTTACCCAAGTACCATTACTACTAGATTATGCCCATAGGTTGAGTTACAAACGTCTAAAAAATCTTAAAATTATTAAGCTCAGATTAGAGTGTTCAAAGACTATGGTGTTATTTTAGTCTCCTGCCATATCCTCCATTTACTATAAACTTGTTATATTGGCATTCAAATAAAATGTCATAAAGCAAGTATGTAAGGAGGTGTTTGGGGGTTTGTTTCAGGCTTCTGCGAGCCAAGTTTGCATGGCAACCAAGATGTATAACAGAAACATTCAAATGGTCTTCATAAAAAGAAATGCTGAGCAGAGCTCAAGAGTGGAGTGAGTTCTAAGCTGGGACAGACTATCAAAGATGGTCAGAGCCATGACTGATGTCCAGGTAGGGGCAGCATGTCACCCAGCATGTCTCAACATACTCCAAGCCCCTCTGCCATAGCTGCCAAGTGCTAATGAACTGGAGGCCAAGGCTCCAGAGACGCAGCTGCGTGGATTTGCAGATGTTACAACTGAAAGGACCCTCTGATGCTATGTGAACTAAACCCCTTGCTTTCTAGGTGAGAAAGTGGAGATCCACAGTCGTGATTTGCTCCCAGTCACAGAGGTCTGCATGTCTATTTGTAGCAGAGGCATGTAAATACGCTCTGACCCATGCTCTCTGTTGTAATGAATTCTCTTTTGTTTTCATAATTAAACTGCAGCTGAGTTTGCATTGCCCAAGCAAGTTTGGATGCAAAAGTCTTGCTTGTCTTGTCGACGCTGCCTGAATGGTTCTGGTGACACAGGGAGCAGGACCTGTATGTACTACCTGCCAAACTGGCCGGCCCCTTCATCAGCTACAGATGCTGCTACCCACCACTCTGGTTTCTTTCCCAGTAAGCTAAGTGCATACCAGCCCCCTCCTTATGCTTAGCTTGTTAAGAACCCTGGCAAAATATATGTCATGAAGCTGCAAATCCAGATGGCTCTGCATAAAAATGGAGTGGAAGGTCTGTTAACTGACCTCCTCTTAACCAATTGACCAGTTTAAGGAATACCCTCAATTTCCTGTCTTTCCTTTCATTTATTTACTTTTGGCTGCTCTTCAAGGCATGGAGAATCTTACTCCCCACATACGTGCTAAGTCACTTCAGCTGTGTCTGACTCTTTGTGACTCCTCTGTCTATGGAGAGGAGGCAAGAATACTGGAGTGGGTAGCCATGCCCTCCTCCTTCAGGGGATCTTCCTGGCCCAGGGTTAGAACCCACATCACTTACATCTCCTATATTCGCAGGCAGGTTCTTTACCACCGGTGCCACCTGGGAAGCCCTTACCAGGAATCAAATCTGTGCCCCCTGTAGTGGAAGCATGGAGTTTCAACCCCTGGACCACTAGGGAATTCCCCATTTCCTGTTTTTTTATTATAATTTCATCAGACTTTTACTAGGAAAAGGTCAAACGCATTAGAAATGAACCCCCAAGAATCCCTAGAAGTAGGACCACTGAGTTAGAGGATCAGTGTGTATATAACTATGCTAGATAGTACCAATTCCTCCTCTCCAGGGGGTTGGATAATTTGTATCGCATCAACAACAATATGAGAGTGTCAATTTCCCCCACAGTCTCCATAACAGCACATGTTGTCAACATTTGGGATTTTTGCCAGTATAACAGGTGAAAAATGGTATTTCCCTATAGTTTTTGAATATGCGTTTTCCTACAATGAGTGAGGTTAAACATTTTTCCGTATGGGTTACGAACCATTTGTATTTTTTTTTCCTGTGAACTGTGTGCTCATATTTCTAGACTATTTTTCTATAGGGTTGTTAAAATTCCTATTTTCTTTTTCAGCTGTCTTTTGTGTATTATGTTAATCAATATAAAATTGCCATTTTGGAACATCAATGAGCAAAGAGTTTTGCACGGTTGAACCCAAACATTAGGTGTATTATCCTTGTGTAATACGTAGCCAATATCTGTCCTTTGTCTTTTTACTTTTCTTATTATTTTTGTCATACAAAATTATTATTTTTTAATTTTAAGTAGTCAAATTAATATTTTTTCCTTATCACTGTTGGATTTTGAGTCATAACAAGCAAGTTTTCCCAATAGACATTAGGAATTTACCATCTCTCTTTTTAGTGTTGGTCATAATTTCATTTTTTCAATTTTTAATTGAAAGTGTTAGTTCCTCAGTTGTGTCAGGACTCTTTTCAACCCCATGGACTATAGCCCACCACTCCTATGTCCTTGGAATCCTCCAGGCAAGAATACTGGGAGTGGGTTGCCATTCCCTTCTCCAGGGGGTCTTTTACATTTTATTTATTTATTTGCTTATCACTGCAGCACTCGCTCAGCATGTGGGATCTTAGTTCCCTAACCAATATTAAACCCACATCCCCTGCATTGAAATCACAGAGGCTTAACTACTAGAGCCAAGTCTCCCAAATTTTACATTTTAAATATCTGGTCATTTTAGATATTGTCTTGATAATTTATCTTCATTTACAAGATGAGAAATATGCCCACTTTTATCTCTAATCATGTTGCTATCTGGTTATCTCACCACCACTTATTAAAGAGTCCATCCCTCTCTTCCCCAATTTGAAATATCATCTTTATAATATATTAATTAAAAAAAAATTTCTGGAGTTTCGTTACTTTTCCACTGATCTGTCTATTCATGCACCAGTGTTGCACTGCATAATATGTTTCAAATATTTAGTAGGCCAGTTTCCCACATTGCTTCTTTTTCTTTAAATATAAATTTACTTATTTTAATTGGAGGTTAATTACTTCTTTTTTAGAGACTTCCTCTATATTCTTCCTTATTTATCCTCAAATGAATTTTATAATCAACTCATCTAGTTCTAGGAAAAAACAACTTAGTGATTCTTACTTTTAAGATATATTGAGGAATAATTGACAGATAAAATTGTATATATTTAAAGTGTACAGCAAGATGTTTGATATACACATACACTGTGAAATAATTTCCACAACAAGCTAATTGATGCATCCATCACCTATATAGTTAACATTTTTGTCTAAGTTGAAATCTTGAGCCAGGCATAGGCGTGGTTTATCTACATAAAACAATAAGAAATCCAATGAGTGAACCTATATTTAACTAAAAATATTTTTCCTTTTACTAAAAGATTGATGACTGAATATATTGTATTATCTTGTGTTTTTCAAAGATGGCCACAAAAATACCTCCCATCCTACATGCTCTGTTGTCACTTCTCCATAAAGAAGTGGAGCCTGTGTCTTCTCCTTTTGAACATGGGTGAACATTCAGAAAACTAAGGTCATGGCATCCAGTCCCATCACTTCATGGCAAATAGATGGGGAAACAGTGGAAACAGTGAAAGACTTTATTTTGGGGGTTACAGAATCACTGCAGATGGTGACTGCAACCATGAAATTAAAAGACGCTTGCTCCTTGGATGAAGCCTATGACCTATGACCAACCTAGACAGTATATTAAAAAGCAGAAACATTACTTTACCAACAAAAGTCTGTCTAGTCAAAACTATGGTTTTTCCAGGGGTCATGTATGGATATGAGAGTTGGACTATAAAGAAAGCTGAGCACTGAAGAATTGATGCATTTGAACTGTGGTGTTGGAGAAGACTTGAGAGTACCTTGGACTGCATGAAGATCCAACCAGTCCATCCTAAAGGAAATCAGTCCTGAATATTCATTGGAAGGATTGATGCTGAAGTTGAAACTCCAATCCTTTGGCCACCTGATGTGAAGAACTGACTCATTGAAAAGACCCTAATGCTGGGAAAGAATGGAGGTGGGAGAAGGGGATGACAGAAGATGAGATGGTTGGATGGCATCACCAACATGATGGACATGAGTTCAAGTAAACTCTGGGTATTGGGATGGACATGGAAGCCTGGCATGCTGCAGTCCATGGGGTCGCAAAGAGTCGGACACGGCTGAGCGACGGAAATGAACTGAGCTGGACCTTTGCAACTGCCTCATGGATGTCTACTGCAGGGTTTTCATTCTGTAATTGAGTACCACAGCAATTTCATCCCGTACCTCATGCACATGTGCTAAGTCATTTCATTCATGTCCGACTCTTTGCAACCCTCTGGACTATAGCCCACCAGGCTCCTCTGTCTGTGGGATTCTCCAGGCAAAAATACTGGAGTGGATTGCCATGCTCTCCTCCAGGGAATCTTCCCAACCCAGGGATGAAACTCACGTCTCTTACATCTCTCTTGGCAGGTGGGTTCTTTACGACTAGTGCCACCTGGGAAGCCCTTCCCAGGTACATCAAGCCAAAGATTGTTAATTTTCTAGAAATGAAGTTTTCTGGAGAAAATATTCTGATTGATAGTAATTAGTCACTTTTTGTAAGTTAAATGCACATTTTCACCAATGTGTGTGTGTTTTTTTTTTTTTTTTTTTTTAGCCATACATAAACACTGATGAAGATGGAGATGCAAAGACAAAAGAAAACAAATGAGTGTGCTTCAGCCAGATATTTTCAGGAAATTACAACCATAGAAAGGAAAGACTAGAATCCACTGAAAGATTAACACATAAATTTCCAAGCATCTATATGATTTTGTTTGGTCCAGCTAAGAGTCTGACATTTAAAAAAATAAATACAAAAGTGAAATAACACATTTTCTGGTGTTTGCCATTATGGTGAGCCCTACTTAAAGAGGAGAGGAAAGCAAGGCCATCATCAACATCTACAGTAAGTCTGCCAGAGAAAATACAGGACATCAGTTAACTGGGAATTCAGATGTGGCTGGAAAGGTTACTGCTTCCTCACCCCATGATGCTGCATGATTATGGGGAAACTTGTACTAAAGTGTTTGTAACAACCTGCTTCTGGGTCAGGGTTTTGTACCAAGCAGAGCAGATCCCTTGCCGTGTTCTACTGAAAGTCAGCCCTGGACTCAATAATTTGAGACAGACAAAAGATATTTAAAGAAAAAAATAATATTAAAAGGGAATTTCAGACAAACAAGTCATATTCTTCAGTTCAGTTCAGTTCAGTTCAGTTCAGTTTCTCAGTCGTGTCCGACTCTTTGTGACCCCATGAACTGCAGCACATCAGGCCTCCCTGTCCACCACCATCTCCCGGAATTCACTCAGACTCACATCCATCGAGTCCGTGATGCCATCCAGCCATCTCATCCTCGGTTGTCCCCCTTCTCCTCCTGCCCCCAATCCCTCTCAGCATCAGACTCTTTTCCAATGAGTCAACTCTTCTCATGAGGTGGCCAAAGTACTGGAGTTTCAGCTTTAGCATCATTCCTTCCAAAGAACACCCAGGGCTGATCTCCTTCAGAATGGACTGGTTGGATCTCCTTGCAGTCCAAGGGACTCTCAAGAGTCTTCTCCAACACCACAGTTCAAAAGCATCAATTCTTAGGCACTCAGCCTTCTTCACAGCCCAACTCTCACATCCGTACATGACCACTGGAAAACCATAGCCTTGACTAGACTGACCTTAGTCAGCAAAGTAATGTCTCTGCTTTTGAACATACTATCTAGGTTGGTCATAACTTTTCTTCCAAGGAGTAAGCGTCTTTTAATTTCATGGCTGCAGTCACCATCTGCAGTGATTTTGGAGCCCCCAAAATAAAGTCTGACACTGTTTCCACTGTTTCCCTATCTATTTCCTATGAAGTGATGGGACCGGATGCCATGATCTTCATTTTCTGAATGTGGAGCTTTAAGCCAACTTTTTCGCCTCTCTTCTTTCACTTTCATCAAGAGGCTTTTAGTTCCTCTTCACTTTCTGCCATAAGGGTGGTGTCATCCACATATCTGAAGTTATTGATATTTCTCCTGGCAATCTTGATTCCAGCTTGTGTTTCTTCCAGTCCAGTGTTTCTCATGATGTACTCTGCATAGAAGTTAAATAAGCAGGGTGACAATATACAGCCTTGACGTACTCCTTTTCCTATTTGGAACCAGGTTGTTGTTCCTTGTCCAGTTCTAACTGTTGCTTCCTGACCTGCATACAGATTTCTCAAGAGGCAGGTTAGGTGGTCTGGTATTCCCATCTCTTTCAGAATTTTCCACAGTTTATTGTTATCCACACAGTCAAAGTCTTTGGCATAGTCAATAAAGCAGAAATAGATGTTTTTCTGGAACTCTTTTGCTTTTTCCATGATCCAGCTGACGTTGACAATTTGATCTCTGGTTCTTCTGCCTTTTCTAAAACCAGCTTGAACATCAGGGAGTTCACGGTTCACATATTGGTGAAGCCTGGCTTGGATAATATTATATAGGACACGCTAAAAGTTATTTTTTGTTTATCTGAAATTCAAATCTAACTAGGCATCTTAAATGTTTTGATTCTTATTGAGTAGTAATACACATGCCATGAAATGCACCTAATTAAACTATATAATTTAAGGGCTTTTTAGAATAGTCACAGGGTTGTACAGTCATCACCATAACCTCTGTTAAGACCATGGTCATCCCTCCGAAAGGAAATGAGAACATTTTGGCACCCACTTGATGTCAGCATGCCTAGCCTAAGGCAAACACAATTCTATATTTTGCAGCGTTGTTCTAGGCTTTGTCTCTGTACACTCACCAAGCTGGATATTTCATATAATTGAACCATATTATCCACGATGTATCCTGTATTTTTATTTTCTACATCTGACAGCCCTGGCCCAAATCCAATAGTCTAGAGCAATGAAAAGTTATTTTAACCAAAGAGAATACAAAGGGAAAGCAAATTCACTACAACAGACAGAGAAAAATTCACAGCACAGGGAAAACCTGGAGGTGCTTCTCCTCACTACATGTGGTCCCTTATCACAAGCCCTAAAGCCAAGAGCAGCCAGTGACTCTGGTTCGGGAGAAACATTCTTTCCTAAAGAAAACCCACAGCAACTCTGGGAGAGCCAGAGAATCAGACTGGCTGCTACTATTGTAGCCTAGAACAACATCCAAGCACATTACAGAATTTCTTGCAATGGGAATCTCATCATCTCTGTGCCCAGGTGTCAGGGGCCTCCCACAGACCCTTCACCGAGCATGGTGTTGCTAGGAGCTCTGCCATCACTGCATCTGAAAGCCTTGTCTCTCCACTGTGCTCCTTTAGCCTCCTGGCCCAGGAAGAGATGCCACACAGAACTTACTCTTCTCTAGCATGCAAAAGATGGGGCAAAAGCACAGATTTTTAAAAGAGGTCCATGTCTAATTCTTGCAGCCTGGATAGTGAGTACAGTTGATAGCAACTGGGGTCACATTTCTGTGCCCTGGCTACATAAAGATGAGAAAAATTAGTTTCCAGCTCCTAACTTGGGGAGGCAGGACCCATAATGTGGGGGGGAAAGCCAAACTACAAGAGAGGATTTCAAAAGATTCAGGGCCACTGTAAATATAATATGGATCCACCACCACAACCTCTTTTCCATCTCTTTGCTCTATTTTGCTTGGGAAGATGTTGAAATGGTTGCTGGCATCAGAAAGGTGAAGTTGGGTAAGAGAATGATGCCAGGCAACTCTGTAAAGCAGAGGATCCAGGACTTTGGAACTGAGAAAACATCCATGGTCCATGAATGCTGGGATGTGTGTGACGTCTGTAGTTCCTGGATAGTGTTATTTTTGAAATCTCCACTTCAGTATAACAAATGTATTAAAATTCATCTGCATTTCCCCATTAAATATAAATGATGCCCATACTTTTTTTGGAAATTCATTTATAATTTTGCTTTTAAAACTATTTTTGTTTCCAGTAGTTTATTACATTTTAAAATTATAATGATTAATTCACATGTATCATACAAGCGCAGGAATTCTTACAAAATAAGAAAACTGAACATATGATTTCTTTCAAGTATAATGGATTATTTTTACTAATATCAAATTTAACAGTGAAAATGTGTTATCATGTGACATTTAGAGGCATCCGTTAGCAAATCATCACTTTTGATCTTTCAGTTTTCTATTTGTCCTTTGGATTCAAATAATAATTTCATGCTTCAGCTTTTTACAAGGAGCACAGAAAAGCTTAATGGCTAAAACAACACTGGGAGAATATTCTTATACAAAATTACCTGTGAGATTTGAGGCATAGTTTAACAAAACCCAAGTTGGGAGAGGAGAATCAACCGCAAACCAAGGCTACAGATACTACTGACTGAGGCTTTTCTCAAATGCCTGACCCTCCTTTTCCCTCCTGTGGTCTTTAGGATGCAGAAAACCCCATCTGAACTGTAGCATCAAGGGAAAAGACAACTCTCAGCCAAGATGGAAAGGGACTTGAAAGGAATCTACTCACATTGAAGGGACAAAAGGGCCAGAAAGAGATTCCCACTTTAAGCACAAAAAACGTTGGAAAAGCTTGCAAATACACAGTAGAAATAGATGATGATAAGTTGATGATAACAAATGAGAGACGAAAGGGATACCATATGCAAAAAGAAGACAAAAGATCCAGTCAAAATGACTTCAGAGATAAGATGTTCAAACAACAGAGTAAGATGAGAAGAGAATTTTTAGAGTTAAACCAAGGACCAAAACATTGCTTAACATTAATTAATTATATTTTCTATATAATTATTTGTACATGTGAAATTTACCGAATTCCTTAGATGGCAATGCAGGGTGCTGAGATCTATCCTACAGCACTCCCATGATATAGCGGGCTAGTAATTATCATCATTGAGTACATGTGGGAAAAGAGTTGATTGACTTGGAATTCCAGGTTAGGGCACAGGACAAACATTTACTGGCTCTGCTGCTGCCGCTGCTGCTAAGTCAATTCAGTTGTGTCCGACTCTGTGTAACCCCATAGACAGCAGCCCACCAGGCTCCTCTGTCCCTGGGATTCTCCAGGCAGGAACACTGGAGTGGGTTGCCATTTCCTTCTCCAATGCATGAAAGTGAAAAGTGAAAGTGAAGTCATGCCTGACTCTTAGCGGCCCCAGGGACTGCAGCCTACCAGTTTCCTCCGTCCATGGAATTTTCCAGGCAAGAGGACTGGAGGGGGGTGCCATTGCCTTCTCTGTTTACTGGCTCAGTAGCCATTTATTTGTTCTGGTCACATCAATTTCTGGGCTTCCCTCGTGGCTCAGATGGTAAAGAATCTGCCTGCAATGCAGGAGACCTGGGTTCAATCCCTGGGTTGGGAAGATCCCCTGGAGGAGAGCATGGCACCCCACTCGAGTATTCTTGCCTGGAGAATCCCCATGGAGAGAGGAGCCTGGTTGGCTATATAGTCCATGGGGTCACAAAGAGTCGGACACGACTGAGCAACTAAGCACACATCAATCTCTATATCCCAGAAGAAGGCAGAGGTGGCGAAGGTTAAGTCATGGTCTTTAATTATACACTGTATGACCTGCTTCTCAAAGTATATGAAGTCCAAGAGTATTTTTCTCAATGCATCAGTACTAAAATGCCATTAGCATAAACTTAGCCTGGACTTTTTTTTTTCTATGGAATTCCTTGACCTTCTAATATCAGTGAAGTTTCCTGTATTGCCTTCCTATTGCTGGCATAACTAGCACAAATTTAGAGGCTTAGAGCCACAGACATTCATTCTTGTGTTCTATACACAGATTAGAAAGTTAAACATGGGTCTCACTGGGCTAACCTTCTAATCAAGACTTTATTTAGTTGCACCTGCAAAGTCCATTTACCATGTAAGGAAATACACTTGCAGGTGTGTTGGGAATTAGAACATGGACATCTTTGGAAGCCATTATTCTATCATATTTTTCATTTGAGTTTTTCCTGTAAATTCATGGTTGTTGGAATATCTAGGTAAAGTGTTTAGATGCCTACTGGGAAGCACAGAAGTGCAAGAAAGAACCCAAACTTGAATCTGATAGATCTAGATTTAAGCCCTGACTTGGAGCTTCCCTTGTAGCTCAGTTGGTAAAAATTCTCCTGCAATGCAGAAGACCTGGGTTCAATTCCTGGGTTGGAAAGATCCCCTGGAGAAGGAAATGGCAAGCCACTCTAGTATTCTTGCCTGGAGAATCCCCCATGGACAGAGGAGCCTAGCAGGCTATAATCCATGGGGTCTCAAGTGCCGGACATGACTTAGTGACTAAACCACCACCAGCACCACCGCCTGACTAGCCTGTGGAAGTAACCAATTTTTAAGCCTCATTTTCATCATCTACAAAATTAAGTGCATGATAATAGTGTCTACTTCTAAAGGTTGCTAAAGAACTAAAAGAATTGAAGATGTAAAATATTTAACTCAATGCCTAGCACATAGTAAGCACTCCAAGTTAGCTAGCTGTGGTCTACAGACACGTCAAGAAAATGACTTAGTTTTTCTTAAAAAATTTTTTTTATTGGGATATAATTGCTTTATAATGTTGTTTTCATTTTTGCTGTACAACAAAGTGAATCAGCTGCATGTACACCTATATCCCCTCCTTGGACCTCCCTCCCACCACCAACCCCATCCCAAACATCTAGGTCATCCCAGAGCACTGAGCTGAGCTCCCTGTATCTATGTAGCAGGTTCCCACTAGTTATCTCTTAGAAAAATGACTTTTAATAGGACTGCATTGAGAGCCTATTTAAGTTATTTGGATATTTTTGGATTTCAAATAAGTAAACCAACTTTTCAGTAACCCAAATAGATCTCTGGCTTGCCCAGTCAAAAAAGGGCATCCCATCCAAGATTTGTTTATCAACACAGGCACACATGCATCCTCCTACCTCTCTGCCCACAAGAGTGTCATAAATTTTTCCAGCAGGTTGGTAAGCTCTGCTGTCTTAAGGCAGCACATGAATAACCACGCTGCAAGGCACTGACTTACTGACTCTGTTGCGCTCAGCATTCCAAGTGTTTGTTATGCACTCCTTTAACTATACAAAAGTGAAAGTGAAAGTGAAGTCACTCAGTTGTGTCCGACTCTTTGCGACCCTGTGGACAGTAGCCTACCAGGCTTCTTTGTCCATGGGATTCTCTAGGCAAGAATACTGGAGTGGGTTACCATTTCCTTCTCCAGGGGATCTTCCCGACCCAGGGATCGAACCCGGGTGTCCCGTATCGGAGGCAGATGCTTTAACCTCTGAGCCAGCAGGGAAGCCCTAAGAGTCATCTAATCATATCTAAGCATATGCTAATCTGGTCTAGCCCTTGTCCACCTCCCAATAACTATTCTCTGGGGGCAGCATGCTATCGAATAGAGAGACTTGAGACTTTTCATGGTGTGGTTCCAGCTTTTGTTACTCTGTTTTGCATGCTGAGCTTAGCAAGTGTGTCTGCCAATGTACTGGCTCCTACATCTGCAATTATAATTGAATCCACACAGTTAGATTTAATCACACAACCTCATATAATACATTGGTTGTCATAGATTTCTGTTACTTTAAGCATATTTAGTTTACAAGCTACTGTATTTCTAGCGACTGTTTTTGGCAGAGGATTTTATTGGTATCTACTACAATGCATTCCTGCCAGTTTGATTTGGTTGATGTGTGTGCACATTTGCAAACCCAAGCAAAAGAGACAAGTTAAAATGGTTTTAACTTCATAACATTAGACTCTTCCTGGTTTATTCAACAAGAGATGTTGAAGGTATTAGCAATAGCTTAATCCTTTCTTGACTTGAGGTGAAATAGACTTGTCCATTATCCAACTCTTAAAGATTTTCAGAATTAAAGGTCTTTGAACTCTATTAATATATATAATATACTAGATAGAAGACCTATGTTATTTTGTGTGCCATCATAATTATTTTAAGTTCTTTTTAGATATACATTTTTGTCCTGATCAACATTTGCCCAGGAGATTTTATTTAATCAGAACTTAGTAATGGAGTAAAAATTAAGCTAAATGTTATTTAAGGTCACTGTGATCCTCTAGTTTGCCTAAGTTCAGTTCAGTTCAGTTCTGTCACTCAGTCAGTCGTGTCCAACTCTTTGTGACCCCATGGACTGCAGCACACCAGGCCTATCTGTCCATGACCAACTCCTGGAGCTTACTCAAACTCATGTCCATCGAGTCAGTGATGCCATCCAACCATCTCATCCTCTGTTGTCCCCTTCTTCTCCCTCCTTCAATCTTTCCCAGCATCAGGATCTTTTCAAATGGGTCAGTTCTTCACATCAGGTGGCCAACTACTGGAGTTTCAGGTTCAGCACCAGTCCTTCCAGTGAATATTCAGGACTGATTTCTTTAGGATGGACTTGTTGGATCTTCTTGCAGTCCAAGGGACTCTCCAGAGTCTTCTCCAACACCATAGCTTGCCTAAGGCTTCCCAATAAACCATTCTGATGCTTTTTCTCATTGAGTTGAGTTGGCATGGTAAAGATGCTGGCTTGGTACAATGAACTCACTTGGTCAGAAGACAAAGATGTAGCAGCAGAGCTAACTCCTAGCCTCACTCATCATCCTGAGCCATTCCCCTCAGAGTACATTTCATATCTCTTTTCATCTCCCATAAGCCATTCAGTTTAGTGGCTTGAACCCGCTTCCTGGATGAGCCTTCATTTCTGCATCCCACTCTAATTTGAATTTGATGTCTGCTTTGCCCAGTCAGGGCTTTTTCTCAACTGGAACAAGAATTCCCAGCTCAGAGATGATACTATTTGCTCCTTCTCCCTCATGGGATTTTACATACATCCAATCAGCAAGTTTGAGACAGTGACATTTATCTCGATGACCAAAAACCCCCAGCAAAACTCATAATATCTGTGGAGGCTGCAAACCTGGCTTTATCTCCAGTGAGGATACATGAACTCTGGAGGGAGCCTTATGGGCAGTAGGGGACCAAAAGTGGCCACGGAGCATCCCAAAGCTCAGTACAAACTGTGAATATATCCTTTCATTTTTCTCTTGTTTTGTTCTACATCCTATATCTTGACTTGGAGGCAGCCAAGATACTACATATCCCCTTAACAGGATTTCAAAACTGATTTAACCTTTCCATATGACTCAGTAGAGGAAATATTTAAAGCATTCATGGTAAAGTCTTAATGCTAAAGATGTTAGAAAAATAAAAAATAAAGAAAGGTTATATTCATATCTGATTTCTATTGAAATCTAAAGTGTAAAAGTTACTATGGATACTATTTAGATAAAAATATAAAAAGATATATTATATAAAAATATAATAATCATGACATATACAAATACAGAATAGAGAAAGATGAAAATTGTCATTTAAATGCAATAGCAAATATAATTGAGATAAGACTTCTATAAGAAAAAGGAAGTTGCTGATTGTATTTAAAACTCACAAGCAACCATCTACTGCTTATGTGAGATATGATTAAAGACCTGGGACCTATAAAGGGTCCAAATGAATGTGTGGTCAGAAATCAGTTATAAATATGTGCTTGTAGATGATGTCCATCTAGTGGATGTGGAAGTGGACATGGTACGTATAGAGATCCAGCTATCGACACAGTCAGAGAAGCTGATGGGTTTCTCTAGGAATGAATAAAATCCATTGCAAAATATTTACAGAGACAAGCATGGTAAGAACATGCTTACTGGGTGTCTGCCCTCTTATTGCCTCAAGGCAAGGAAACTGGGGAGGACTCTGAGGAGTAAGTCTTCCTGAAGCTTGCTATCAGGCCAGAGTGATGCCTGTTCACCAGCAACTACCAACCAAATCTATATACTTTGGGTTAGCATAGGTAACAAGAAGCAGAGACTTGCTGGCAACCAGTGGTTCAGATTCCCAGAATTTTCTGTGATGGAAAGAGTTGTTTGGTGATCTGAGGTGTATTTATCAAACAAAGATACACAAGCAGCCTCTGACAGCATGACATACCCACCAGAATTCCGTAAATTGTTACTAAACAACACTTCAGAAATTTCACAGAAAACATCGTTGTAAACCTTATTACTAACTTCTGTAACACTGACCTGGTTGTCAGAAATACAGAATTGTTTTTCCACCAAGTAATAAATCACACAAAAAGTTATAAAACCTCACTGTTTAAAAAAATTCATTTTGGCTTGACAAAACAATTAGCATTCTTTCTGAAGCTGAGATCAACATGTGAAAATATTGTCTGATTCTGTAAACCAAGATGACAGATTGAATACACTGTGCATACCTTACAAAATCCTAAAAGGGAGAGGGGACGTATCACGTGGAGTTGCTCAGAGATTGTTTAGAATGGCCTGCCAGCTTCTATTGTAGTCATAGGTGGGAATTCCTTTTCAAAGGAATTAAAGGATGGTTTGCTGACATGACTATCTTCTCAATATTTTAATTGGAGACACTTTCTTATAGGTCTAGACATGTAACTGTGTCTTCATTGTCTACTAAACCCAGTTTTGCTTTAGTGCAGTTATGATATTGAAGAGGTGTCATTGAATCAATAAAAGTGTCTAAAAATGAAAATAAGGAAAATGAAATCATTTGCGCCAGTTAACAAAAACACTTTATCCAACTGCCAACCTCTCACTTAGCATTAAGCACTTGGACCACAAAGATTTTTGCCCATTGTTTCTTTTTCCGGCTTTGTTCCCCAGGATTTGCACAGGTTCTGTGACTTTTCAGCTGCATGCCACCACAGGCCCTGGGTGAGCCATCATGAGGAATCTAGGGTATGGATACAAAGTGGACTGATTCTGACTGTCCATCAGCTGAGCTAGACCCAATGTGATGGTTTGTCATTTTCACATGTGTTGAACTTACACAAAATTTCTGGCAGCTGAAGAAACCTTGGTACCTGTGCAACTGTAATATCCTAGCAAGTTCATAATGAAATTCACATGGAATCTCCCAACCCAGCCAGATTTGTGTCAGCTTTCTTAACATGTTCCAGTTGCATGAAATACTAATTAAAGGTACTCATTGCTAACTAATATAAATAGTCCCCACTTAGCCCATTATAGGTATGGGCTGTAAAACAAACAATTACGTGACAGATGATACATGTGAACATACAGAAATTCTGTAATGACATTTCTGTAGCACTGTAACCTCTTCAACCAGCAGATGGTCCACATTAGGGGCTAAAGGGGTGCTGATTGCGAAGATGACGCACCCTCCAGCTTGTGACTTTTCTTCTAAGAATAGAAAGCACCTCTGAAGGATTTACATTACAGATGGAGTTGAGGCAATGAAATCATCTATGGGAGTTGGGTTTTAACTGTTCCATGTGTTTGGGATTCTGTATCCTGATGCCAAGCAATAATAACAGGCTACTTACAAAACTGTGATCTGAGGAGGAAGTGATCATGGGAAGAAGTGATGTATAATAGAGCAAGTTTCTCTTCAGAAGTAGATAATCTGTCCCTGTGCACCCAGGTTTAAAAGGTTTTGACACACGGGAAATTAAGTTTGAAATATACTCTTTTTCTCCAAGAGATAAATCAACTATTTGTCAAAATAATCAATTAATAAAATCAGTGATGAATGGTCATGAATATAGTACTCCTAGCAATCAAATAAACACACAAGTCAATTAAATTATTCCATGGCAAATCACTTCCCACTCTCTTGTCTCTATCTTATTCTGCTAACACAAATTACAGGTACTTCTGAAATTCTGACCAAAGAAAGATTGTGTGACAGCTGAGTCTATCAAACAAGAAACACTGAAATATATGTTTTAGTGGAACAGCAACTTTGAGGAAGAGATTGTAAACTTTTTATTAAATTACAAATTCAGGTACAGAGGGAAATGCACAAAGGGAAATGATATCTACATATTTAACCTCATTCATTATCATGAATTTCTATTCCTCATCTCTTTGAATTTGCCGGGTATTGTGTGTTAAAAGTTTTATAGGATTTATCTTAGTTGCTGTTTAAAAGCCTGTAAAGTAAATATTATTATTATTATTCACATGTTAATGTCATTGTTATAATTATGCTCAATGAAGTTTTAAAAAAAAGGTGCTTTCCATGAATAAGAACCTCAGCAGAGAATTAAGCAATCAAAGAACGAGAAAGGAAATTCTAGGGCTTCCCCGGTGGCTCAGTGGTGAAGAATCCACCTGCTAATGCAGAAGCCATGGGTTCAATCCCTGATACGTAAGATCCCAGATGCCATGGAGCAACTAAGCCCATGCACCACAACTATTGAGCCTGTGTTCTAGAGCCCAGAAGACACGACTGAAGCCAGAGTGCCCTAGAGTCTGTGCTCCACAAGAGGAACCACTGCAAAGAGAAGCTTGTGCACCACAGCTAGAGAGTAGCCCCTGCTCACCACAACTAGAGAAAGGTCTGTGGGGCTTCAAAGACCCAGTGCCACCAAAAATAAATAAATAAAATTATTTTTTAAGAAGGAAATTCTAGGCCTAAAAGTAAAATTTCAGAATTTTTTTTTTAAATCACTAGATGGATTTAACAGCTGAAAGGGCAAAGTGAAGAACAGAGTGGGGAAAAAAAAATTAAAGAATAGGACCCTGGGGAATCTCTAGATAATGTCAATGTGACATACAAACTTGATGAAAGACAGAAATTTACAAAAACAAGATGCAAAATGAAACCAAGAATCATAAACCCAAGAATGCCCATGTTGAGGTACATCAATGTTGAACCATCTGAATTGCTCAAAACTGCTGATTTTCACATACCTCTTTCAGACCCAGACAAATCAACTGGATACAAAATTAGTGAGAACACAAGAAATGTAAACAATAAAATGAAAGACTTTATCTCAAGGATACATATAGAATCCTGCACATCAACAAATAAAGAATAGATATTACTTTTAGATAAACTCAAAATATTTATGCAGATATGCACATGATACCACACTTATGGCAGAAAGTGAAGAAGAAGGTAAGCCTCTTGATGAAAGTGAAAGAGGAGAGTGAAAAAGTTGGCTTAAATCTCAACATTCAGAAAACTAAGATCATAGCATCCGATCCTATCACTTCATGGCAAATACATGGGGAAACAATGGAAACAGTGGCTATTTGGGGGGCTCTAAAATCACTGCAGATGGTGACTGTAGCCATGAAATTAAAAGACGCTTACTCCTTGGAAGGAAAGTTATGACCAACCTAGACAGCATATTCAAATGCAGAGACATTGCTTTGCCAACAAAGGTCCATCTAGTCAAGGCTATGGTTTTTCCAGTAGACATATATGGATGTGAGTGTTGAACTATAAAGAAAGCTGAGCACTGAAGAATTGATGCTTTTGAACTGTGGTGTTGGATAAGACTCTTGAGAGTTCCTTGGACTGCAAGGAGATCCAACCAGTCCATCCTAAAGGAGATCAGTCCTGGGTGTTCATTGGAAGGACTGATGCTGAAGCTGAAGCTCCAGTACTTTGGCCACCTGGTACAAAGAGCTGACTCATTTGAAAAGACCCTGATGCTGGGAAAGATGAGGGCAGGAGGAGATGGTTGGATGGCATCACCGACTCAATAGACGTGAGTCTGAGTGGACTCCAGGAGTTGGTGATGGACAGGGAGGCATGGCATGCTGTGGTTCATGGGGTTGCAAAGAGTTGGACACAATTGAGCGACTGAAATGAACTGAAAATATAAAGATTGACCACAGATTATACCAAAAGGACTCAAAATACATCAAAACATGAGATCATAAAGAATTGTATTCTCTATTCATCATTCTGTTGAATTTGAAACTGATATTTAAAAGTTAATCTTAAAACTTATATGCATTAAACTTAAAAATCACACTGTAAAATAATTCATGGGTATAAGGGGAAAATGATGGTATAAATAATGAAATATTTAACCTTAACCCTAAATAACTAAAATCACACTATATCAAAACTTGTGGGTTGCAGTAAAGTTTTACTTAGATGGAAATTTATACATTCAAATAAGTTATTAAATTAAGAAAATAAAAATTATAGGTACTCAGAAAATAAAAAAGAACAGAAAACTCAAAGGAACTAGAAATAAAGAACTGTTAATAGAGAATTTAACAAATAGAAAGCAAATTCAATATAATAAAAATAATTTTAAAAAGAGAAAATGCTTTCACCTTTAAAAGACAAAGATGGCATGTGTCTAATAAAATGGAATGTCAAAAAGAAGGGAAGGGGAAATAAATAAATGTTCTTAAAACAAATATTAAGAACAAAAACCAAAACATTTCTACAGAATCAGGGGAGAGGTAAGTAATCTTAGAAAATCTGTAGGAATAACTTGATAACATTAATTTGAAAATTTAAGTGAAACTTGCCCGGAGAATCCCAGAGATGGGGGAGCCTGGTAGGCTGCCGTCTATGGGGTCGCACAGAGTCGGACACGACTGCAGCGACTTAGCAGCAGCAGCAGCAGCTTTCTGGGAAAAGATGAATAAAACTAATTTACTAAAGACACTACAAACATTTTAATACACTAATAACTATTAAAGAAATTGAAAATGAACCAATAGTCAGAAATTTCTCTTCCAGAGAAATATCAAGGTGAAGCTATTTTGTAAAACTGTTAAATATTCAAGAAAAGGATAATTATTATATTATACAAATAGTTTCAGAAAATAGAAAAGGAATATAGAAAAAGAAAAGATAGTTCCCCAAGTCCTGTTTTGAGCCTAGCATAACCAGACATAAAAATCTGATAAGAACAGTATCAGAAAATGAAATTATCTGCTGCTACTGCTAAGTCACTTCAGTCGTGTCCGACTCTGTACAACCCCATAGACAGCAGCCCACCAGGCTCCCCCATCCCCGGGATTCTCCAGGCAAGAACACTGGAGTGGGTTGCCATTTCCTTCTCCAATGCATGAAAGTGAAAAGTGAAAGGGAAGTCATTCAGTCGTGTCTGACTCTTAGCGACCCCGTGGACTGCAGCCTACCAGGCTCCTCCATCCATGGGATTTTCCAGGCAAGAGTACTGGAGTGGGGGTGCCATTGCCTTCTCCAAATGAAATTATAGACCAGTTTAGTTTATGAATCTGAGTGCAATGGTCTTGAATTAAATGTTAACAAGTGAAATGCAGAAATATGAAAAAAAATACCTTATACATAGAGTTTTTCCCAGAAATGTAAGATGCTTCAGCATTAGAAAATCCACCAGCATAAATGATCCCATTAAGGTGTTAAAGAAAAAAATTACATGACCATCTCAATAAATATAGACAAACCATTTGATAAAATTTTTCATTCATGTTAAGTAGAGAAAATGTTGGTCTGCCAGAATGTGAAATCAGATTTTCATCTTATCTCTGGATTAGGGCTGAGGTTTAAAAGTCATAGAAAAAAGTTATATTTTAAGTATCTTTACATTCTAAAGAAAGTTGCTCAATCAACCGTTCATGAAGGACTTAGAAAGGGGACAAACTCCTAGTCTGTCAGCATTACCATCATCCATCCCAAGGTGATTTAAAGGAACACGAGCCTTTGGTCAAGAAGATCCCCTGCAGAAGGGAATGGCTACCCACTCCAGTATTCTTGTCTAGGAAACCCTACGGACAGAGGAGCCTGTGGGCTACAGTCCATGTTATTTGTTGACAACTTTTAGATTAATTACAATGCTACTGCCTATTCTGGTTTTCTACTTCATCTGGAGTTAGTTTTGATAATTTAAACATATTTTCAAGATTTTTTTGCAAGGAGTTTTATATATATATATATATATATATATATATATACACACACACACACATACACATGGAGTCTTAGATCAGGTTCAGGCAGCGGAGAGACAGCTGACCCTTAAGTCAGAAGCACAGATCTCAGGCTCTGAGTTTGGGAGCAGAGAGCAAGGGTACAATAGAAAATCTCACTTTAACTTTCATCTGAATTTTTTTCTCCTGAAGTGAACTGAGACTGTCATATGCTGAAGTCTAAGCACATTTTCTCTGTCTAGCCTAGGAAGATACAGGGAAACAGCAGCTCAAACCTCTTCTCTAAAAGGGCTCCCCTTCTGGTTACAATTTTTTGTATAATGAAGAACAATGCACAAGAGTATCCCACACCTGAGAGTGCGTACTGTGGGTACAGAGAGTCAGGTTCCCCCTGGCTGGATTCTTCACCATCTCTCTCCACTAATGCAGCATATCAGCCATGTCAGACCACTCAGTCCTCTGGCTAATTCTGGTACCCTCAACTCAGTTTCAGGGAGCTGTAATGATTTTCCATCTCCACATACTTGTCACAACAACCTCTGCCACCCCATGCCATCTCCAACCTATCATCAAAGTCAGAAATGTGTTTCAAATTCTTAGCTCTAGATCCCCAAAGAGAATTCTGTCTCTGCTCGTGGAGAAGAGCTTGCTAGCTGCTGCCAGGTTTAAATTCTGGTCAAGTCCTGTGTTTGGGTGCATTCTTGGGTCATTGTCACTATTAGAACAGTCAAGCAAACAGCTAAGAACTGGGCTTCTTGGGAGACTGATATCTTGGGA
Organism: Nanger dama; assembly: GCA_917880005.1. Lineage (NCBI taxonomy): Eukaryota > Metazoa > Chordata > Mammalia > Artiodactyla > Bovidae > Nanger > Nanger dama. Next base: position 27,653,665 of record CAKJTW010000018.1, read on the forward strand.
TCAAGATCTAAATGCAATGCTCTTTTTAAAAAAATCAATTCTGCTTCCACTTTGCATTCCTTCTTTAAAGAATTTCACATGCCTGAATGCAGCTGACCCTTGAGTGAAAGAAAAGAGAAGGAGGTGGTAGAGGTAGAAACAGAGATGAGAGAGATACAGGAAAGAGAGAGGAGAAATTATATGCATGCAAGTTTGTTTGCCTCTAAATGAGCAAAAGTGTTTTACAATTTTTTTTTAACGTTTAAATTTAAAAACAGAGGAGAGAAAGATACTTTTGAAGCCCAAGGGAAAAGTTCCAAAGCAGAACTGCTAGGAAACAGCAATTGTGAGAGGAAAGTTCAAGGGCCATCTGTATGTCACCAGTGCCCTCTGAAGGCCCTAGGAGGGCCTGGAGGGAGGTGGCATCCTGGGGCAGTTTATTTTATGGTGAGTCTAAAAATGTCAGAGAGAGGACCCTGGGGACCGCATTTCATCACACAGCCTTCAGCAGCCCTGCAGTCTGCTGGCTTCTGGCCACCAGGAGGTGGAAGGCCAGTGAACAACTGTGGCTGCTGTGTCCCGTGCCTGGTGTTTTGGGTATTACAGTAACTTTATTTTTGGAAACAGCCCCAGAAGTGGAAGAGGCTTTGCCTGTGGGACCCTCATTTCCTCCTTCAGTACAAGTAGAATTCAGACAGGAAGTTGGTCACTGGCCATCTATGTGGACCCAGCCAAAACTGGATGGAGCCAAATATGAACCTTGAGGGGTTAGTGTGTAAAGGTAGACACAGGCAGCATCCCATCCCTGGGGGAGAAACTGGTCCCAGCCCCTCCTTGTTGGCAGAAGGATGAGAAAAGCAACTGTCAAGAAACTCGTTGACTAGCTTAAAAATCACCAACTTGCTCTTGCTTCCTCAACTGTCCATAAGGAAGTTTGGAGACTAAAAGGCCAGAACTAGCACTGCCAGAGAATTAGGTGGGATTACAGGGCATCTCAGGCTTCCCTGGTGCCACAGACAGTAAATCATCTGTAAGTAATTGCCTGCAATGAGAGAGATCTGGATTCAGTCCCTGGGTCAGGAAGATCCCGTGGAGAAGGGAATGGCTACCCGCTCCAGTATTCTTGCCTGGAGAATTCCATGGACAGAGGAGCCTGGGAGGCTACAATTCATGACGTCACCAAAGAGTTGGATGCAACCGAGCCACCAACACTTTCACATTTGTTTCCCTTTTGTGATGGAGAGTCCAATGGAGAATCCCCCATCAGACTCTAGAGCCTCATCTGAGACAGCAAGAGTAAAACATGCAAGGTAATGAGAAGGTTGATCTGGGGGCAAAGTAGGATGTGGGGTAGGAAGAGTCACTGAGTTCTATAATTCAGGACTAAGAATTGACATGGAGACAGAAAATATTCTTAGAGATTGTCTGGATTTAAAAAAAAAAAAAGAAGAAGAAGAAGTTCAGAAAGGTGAGAAGACTGACGGAGCTCACACAGGAAGTCAGTGGTATTGAGATGATAGCAGGGCATGTCCTCTTATCATTGGCTTAGTGTCCCTCCAGTTTCATCACTCCATCTTTAAATAGTCCATCAGTACTCACACCTTTACTGAGCAGCTTCTCTGTGCTTAGTGTCATCATGGGTGTGGGGAAATGCTGCCAGGGGATGCAGAAATGCAATGCTATCTTACATTTTCATGATCCTTTACAGATTTTCAAACCACTGAACAGACACTGTTGTTCAGCTGCTCAGTCATGTCTGACTCTGCGATCCCATGGACTGCAGCACACCAAGCTTAAATGTATGTCTTCAAACAAATCTAAGAAGTATGTATCTTTAGTATATAAGTGAGAAAACCAAGCATTACTCGAGGGAACATATCCTGACAAAGCCAGGATACAATTCATCAGCTTTGTGACCTCCACATATTTGAGTGCAGCTAGAGAGATAAAACATGTATGGAATAATCAGTAAATTATATATTACAGCATTGCCATTAATGTAATTCATTCCTGTACGATTTAATGGGTCCCATCCATTTGAGATGGGCTTCCCTAATAGCTCAGTTGGTAAAGAATCTGCCTGCAATACAAGAGACCCCGGTTCAATTCCTGGGTTGGGAAGATCTGCTGGAGAAGGGATAGGGTACCTACTCGAGTATTATTGGGCTTCCCCTTGTGGCTCAGCTGGTAAATAATATGCCTGCAATGTGGGAGACCTGGGTTCAGTTCCGGGGTTGGGAAGATCCCCTGAAGAAGGGGAAGGGCTACCCACTCCAGTATTCTGACCTGGAGAATTTCATGGACTGTATAGTACATGAGGTCGCAAAGAGGTGGACATGACTGAGCAACTTTTCACTTCACTTCACTTCACTTCCATTTGAGATGCTTCTGAGTGAAGGTGTCCAATAGACATATGAGTGGAAGAGAAACAAGTTTTGGATCCATCACCTATAGATGGCAACAGAGATCAGAGGAGTGGACATATTTGAAGCTGCCCCTCTCATCAATGGTCAGCATTTTATTAACAATATATAAGAACAAAGGAGAGGTAGTGGAACTCTTGCAAGTATGAGAGTCATAGGTGTAGGCTACTTTAAGTTAGTTGTGAAACAAAAATATACTGATGAGTTGGGCTATCAGTCTAATCTCTCCTCTCTGGCTGTTTGAAACTAGAAATTCTCCTAAATCAGTGTGAGCTCTGGGAATCATTCAACAGACATCTCTCTAACAGCTGTTCTTTGCCTACGCTCATGGCATCTGTATCTATGCCCTTAAGAATATTGAAGACAATACTTGAGAACTCCAGTGCATATTTCTGAAACTCCTCCCATCTGTGGTTTTGTCCATTGCTATACTCTGCCCATCAAATTCCCATTGCATCAGTTTCCAGTATTCCAATCTCTAGCTCCTTGATTCAGCAAAACCACTGTGTTCTGCCTGGGCTCCTCTTCTGTGCTTCAGGACAGAAAGTGTCTCAAGGGAGAAAGCCAGGATGCTTGCTGGTTTCATTTTGTTTCTTCCTCTCAGGGATCACAGTACTGTCCTGAGAACAGTTATTTCATGTATGTTGTCCAGTTTTCCAGTTGTTTATAATGCAAGGGAAAGTTTGCTAACACTTAATCTTCCAACATGGCTGCAGGGGTAAATGTTCCCATGGAACTCTGAATTGATGCAAATCTTTTATGAATGTGAAGATGACATGACTTGAATTTTAAAATTAATCATGTATGTTAGAAATTTAAGTATAACCATCTCAAAAATAAAAATGTAATATAAAACTGCTAACCCAAGGGAGCATGAGGCATGGTAAAGAAACCTTGATCATTCCAACAGAAGATGAGAAGGGAGGAAAAATGAAGAAAAGTATATGAGGATTCTAATGCCAAGAAAGGAAGTCCAGAGAACCAACAGATGGGACTGTTTACTCCTGACAATGTAGAGATGATTGAAGTATTTGGAAAAGACTTTAAAATAAATCCTGGATGCTTAAAATTCTCAAAGAGCCAAAAGAGGAACTAACATCATGGAAGAATTAGAAGCTTTGAAAGATTAAAGGTAGACATTAAAAACCATTAGAAAATTAGAACTGAAATAAAAGAATTAGAGAAATAATAGGGTATTCTGAAGAATGGTTTCTTGGAAAACAGAACTGAGAAACTACCAGAGCATAACACAGAGGGTAAAGAAATGAACAATAATGAATTAATATATTCCCATCCAAATACCTCCAAAATATATAAAACTCAATATGCCTTAGTTATAAGGAATACCAAAAACACCATCAGAGAGAGTGATTTTAATATACTTCTATCAGAAACTATTTTGCTCGGAAAACCAAGTATCTTGACAAAGGTCTGTCTAGTCAAGGCTATGGTTTTTCCAGTGGTCATGTATGGATGTGAGAGTTGGACTGTGAAGAAGGCTGAGCGCCGAAGAATTGATGCTTTTGAACTGTGGTGTTAGAGAAGACTCTTGAGAGTCACTTGGACTGCAAGGAGATCCAACCAGTCCATTCTGAAGGAGATCAGCCCTGGGATTTCTTTGGAAGGACTGATGCTAAAGCTGAAACTCCAGTACTTTGGCCACCTCATGTGAAGAATTGACTCATTGGAAAAGACTCTGATACTGGGAAGGATTGGGGGCAGGAGGAGAAGTAGCTGACAGAGGGTGAGATGGCTGGATGGCATCACTCACTCGATGGATGTGAGTCTGAGTGAACTCCGGGAGTTGGTGATGGACAGGGAGGCCTGACGTGCTGCAATTCATGGGGTCGCAAAGAGTTGGACACGACTGAGCAACTGAACTGAACTGAGGATTCTTCAATGGAGAAGGCAATGGCAACCCACTCCAGTATTCTTGCCTGGAAAATCCCATGGCTGGAGGAGCCTGGTAGGCTGCAGCCCAAGGGGTCGCTAAGAGTCGGACACGACTGAGCAGCTTCACTTTCACTTTTCACTTTCATGCATTGGAAAAGGAAATGGCAACCCACTTCAGTGTTCTTGCCTGGAGAATCCCAGGGACAGGGAAGCCCGGTGGCTTCCGTCTATGGGGTTGCACAGAGTTGGACACGACTGAAGTGACTTAGCAGCAGCAGGATTCTTCAATAACATGATTTTCACACTTTATTTAACAAACATATTTATGAATAGAATCTTGGGTAGAACAATAAAATGAGTCATGTATCAGGTGACCATTTGTAAAAGTCTGTTTATAGAATATTCTCCAGTCTGTTTTATTGTTGAATGTGACTTTACTTATGCTAATGACGGTCTTAATTACAATATATTTGTAATCTTTTTCGTCTTCTACCCTGACAGACAAAGGTTAACCTGCCACTTTCTTCCCCCACTATGTGCTTCAAAATTATACAAATTTATTGGATGGCATCACTGACTCTATGGACATGAGTTTGAGCAAGCTTTGGGAGTTGGTGATGGACAGGGAAGCCTGAGGTGCTGCAGTCCACGGGGTCACAAAAGTCAGACCCAACTGAGCAACTGAACTGTCTGAAGCATGACAAACCACGTGCTGAAGTCTCGTCCCCAAATTTTGACAATCCAACAGTAGGTGACCACCAAAACTTTGTTTCATTTTCTATCTTCTATAGTAATCTTCTGCCAGAAGCAAGCCTCTTTGGGATTTCAAGCCTCTCTTTGGGCCCAGAACTGATGAAAGCCCCCAAGAAAAAAAGCACCTACGGATGCTTAATTTACTGTCCCTTCTAGGGTGTTCACTCTTGCTGATTTTTTTTCCAGCTAACTCTGCTTAGTAGTTCTTTGCCTTTAAGAACTAGAGATTGCAGTTAGTTTCTTTCTAATTTCAGAATCTTTAAAAAATATATTTTTAAAATCTTTCCACATAGCCTTAAATTCATCAAGTGTTATGGGAAAAGTTAGTCATATATTTAAAGCCTCTCAAGACATCACTTGAGCCCCATGAGACAACTAAAAGTTTCCTGGTTCTTCTTTGCCCCAGATGTGGCAACCTGATCCTTAGGCTCCTGCCAGCACAAAGAATGGATACATCCTCCATAGGAACAAAGCAATTGCTGATCCTTAGCTTCCTCTGAATGGCTCTCCACCACCTGAAAATTCAGTCCATCTAGTGCTCATTGCTCCCAGAGCTTCCAATGCCTTTACAATATGATGGGTTTTTTTGTGTGTACATACACACACACACACACACACACACACACACACACACATACTAATATGGCTTTTCTAAGTGCTGGCAATCAGAGTATAGGCCTCCCATGAATGATCACATCCTCTCTTCAAATGATAGTTTGTGAAAAAGTATCATAATAGAAGGACTTCCTGTAGCTCAGCAGCTATAGAATCTGCCTGCAATGCAGGAGACCCAGGTTCAGTCCCTGGGTTGAGAATATCCCCTGGAGAAGGAATAATAGAAGAAAACACATAATAGAAAAAAAAAAAAACAGTGACCTTTAGTAGCTATTAATTTCTTCATTTATGACATTTCTTCATAATAAAAGAAAACTCAGTGACATTTAGTAGTTATTAATTGAGGTAGTTATTTAGTAGTTATTAACTGAACAGAATTGTCCATCTTTTATTTTTCTGATTTTATAAATTCCTGAAAGGAAAATAAAAGGGAAAGAACTAAAGATAAAAAGACAATAAATCAATGAACTAAGAAAAAGAAACAGAACAAAATTGTTAAAAACCAAAGCAACTTGAACCATTTAACTTGATAAAAAGAGACAATGCAAGTAGTTAAATATGTGTATAAGACTATATCTATCACAAGAAGAAGTGGTGTTTTTCACTTTGATTAAAAAAGTGTAAATAGGTTTACAAAGAGCCTCCTTCTTTGAGAACCTCCTTCTCTTCCTGCCCTCAATCTTTCCCAGCCTCTTGGTCTTTTCCAATAAGTCTACTAATCCCTGTATATCCAGTCTTATGTAACAAACTGGACATATGATCAACATGTCTAGTAGCCTACTGAATATTCATTCTCCTCCTCTTATTTAGAGAACCCAAATTTTGTCTGGGGAGATGGTGAACAAACATAGACAAAATGCTTTGTGTCTTAGGCTCACTTTCAGCTAGGGTTTGACCAGGTGACATACCTGATTGAATTTAAGGGGATGTCTATTAGATATGTTAGATTAAAGAGACAGACACAGCTGACATATGCCTTTTTCCTTCCCTCTTTACTCTTCTTCCACCCAGAACACAGTTCTGATGCCTGGAAGTGAAAGAGCCATTTTGAAAAAAAAAAAGTAAGGATGGGAAAGACAGGGATATTTCCTTGAGAAGCTACACTGTCCCCAAATCAGTCTCCAGATTTCTTGGTTTGTGGTGGAAAATTAAACCCACTGAAGACTGCTGCTGCTGCTGCTAAGTCTCTTCAGTCGTGTCCGACTCTGTGCTATTATCATGCAGTTATCATGACTACATGCAGCCAAATGCAGTCCTAAAGTTGATGGGATAGAAAGTTGTTGCAGATTTTCATGAACTAGAAATCCAATAGGCTTTTGGAAATTCAAGAAAAGATCATTTAAAAATGGGGGCTGATCAACTATGCCATAAGGAAAACATGGAAAGAAAAGTGTTTCATAAAAAATAAAAAGAATAGTGCTTGGTTGTTGGGGGTTCATTGAGAACATGAGTGAGTCTTTCTAATACCCATTCATAACACACTACCCTTGGCTGTCTATACCCCAAGGTCCTTCTCTTCCTAGCATGACTTCTGGTCTTTCTCCTTCTCTTTCAAAGTGTACCCCCAAAAGGTTTCCCAAATTTGTCCTGAGCTAGACCTTGCCATTCTTGCCCACCTCCTCATACCTTCCCAAACTTTTCTCTCTCTTTGTTTTTAGAAGCTTTTCTTTTTCCTTTCCAAAGCAAATTAAACAAATCCATTTCGTTGCTTTTATTTCTCCTTCTCACACATTTATCCGCATCTGTGACAGGAATAGTACTGGCAAAGACAAAATTATCCTTACTGTGAAAAGGGAAATGGAAGCCGTTAACATCACCTTCTACTACTGTTTAATTATAAACAGACAGAAGCAGGCTTCCGTGGTGGCTCAGACTGTAAAGCATCTGCCTGGAATGCAGGAGACCCAGGTTCAGTCCCTGGGTAGGGAAGATCCCCTGAAGAAGGAAATGGCAAGCCACCCCAGTACTCTTGCCTGGAAAATGCCATGGTCGGAGGAGCCTCGGGGGCTCACAAAGAGTTGGACATGACTGAGTGACTTCACGTGCATAAGGAAAATACACCCATAGACACATACTTATATTCACCTGCCTTTGATAATACCCAGAATCCAGAAAATCTTGTTCAAACAAGGCTTGTTGTAAAAGCATCAAATGTCGACTCCCACCTTGGCCCACCACTTTAACTTGGCTAAATTGTAGCTTGTGTCATTCAGTCCTCTACACAGGAGCTTAATCAGTACTTTTCATGACGTTCAAAGCAATTCAGAAAACTTCTCTTGAAAAATAACACAAAGCACCACACATTCCACAAAGCATCTCTCCTGCCTCCTAATTCAGAAGGCGGGAACACCCTTTTCTCCCCTGGCATGCCCAACCTCCTCCACTGCCCATCATCTACAGGGAGTCTCAGGCTCAGTCTCCTCCCAGCTTCTGCAGCCTCATCTCACGTTTTATTCTTGTTTTCTGATGCCCTTTTACTGTCATCTGTCTTTCATCAGTCTCCTATGGAGAATTCCAGCTACCAGTACTAACGACATTATACACAGGACTACCATTGATGCCAACAAGAAATGGAAATACATATTTTTTTGTTAGGGTATATAAACTTCCTGGTTAATGAAGCAGAGCTACACTGAAAGTTTATCTAACTCCGTTTATAATAAGAAAATGCCTTAGTGCGTGTGCGTTATAAAGAAAAGCTAAAATTAACACTTTTAAGACCACCTCCAACACACGAGTAAGCCTTGTTATAAGCACAAAGAAAATCAAGGTAAAAGCTGATTAAAACACCAAACCAAATTAAATTTGATCTAATAGTGTTTACTTGTCTTAACATCTGGAAAAGTTTGAGCATACACTGCAAACATTTTTAACCTAATTTTAAAATAAATTATGCTTAGTTTCCACAGATGTATTTAAGTTGGGTCTTTTTAAAGAAACAATTCTTTAGATTTTTTTTTTTTTTGCATTTAACAGGCAAGAATTTGGAGCATAAGGTGCCAATGGAAAGAATATTGAAATATCTCTCTTAATGGATCCTTAAAAGAACAGCCTAGTATTTTAAAACACACACACACACAGTTTTAAAAGATCCTATATCCTTCATGGGTGAAAAACAAATATGGATGAACCCTAAATAGGGTTTGCATGGATGTGTTTTCACCTGCCGAAAAAGAAATAGAGGAGTTGATCTGGACTGGTCCTGACTCTAGTAAGCTCCCGGAAAATGAGACTCCTACACAGCTGAGGAATTTAGTGATACTTGTAAGTACTTGAAGCTAAAGGCTGCTTCCCTTGTCACCCTTATAGGCTCTGTCCTTCCCCTCCCCATGCCCTTCCCTCCCTCTTCCACTGGCTGCATAGGTGGGGCAAGCCAAGGTGTAGAAACCATTCTCCCAAATAAGGTCCATAGCTATTTGGTGTTAAAGCTGGCAGCCCCTTTCCACCTCATTTTATGTACCAGGGAACACTCTATGTACTACTGGGTAGGAAAGGGCTGTTTGTTGTTTAGTTGTTAAGCTGTGTCTGACTCTTTTGTGACCCCATGGAGCTTGCCAGGCTCCTCTGTCCATGGGATTTCCTGACAAGAATACTGGAGTAGGTTACCATTTCCTTCTCCAGGGATCTTCCCCACCCAGGACTGAACCCAGGTCTCCTGCACTGGCAGGCAGATTCTTTACCACTGAGCCACCAGGGAAGCCCCAGGAAAGTGTGGGATAGGCATTTCTCCAGATGAGCTTGGGAAGAAAAAATTGGAAAGGGAATTTGAAGACTTGATCCAACCCTGTAAGATCCTGTTCCTCTGTTACTAGACCTTTCAATCTCATTTTCTAATTGGCATCAACTTAACCATTTACTCTGTACAGGAACCGGATCCCCCACACCCTACTTCTCCCTCCTCTCCCTTATTGTTGTATTAGCATTTGGTTTGTCAGCTCTAGCTTTCCTGAGTTCACAAAATAGGCTGTAGCTTCTTGATGGATGGGGTCATTTCTTGGACATATTTTTTATTTTCTCCATCACAGCCTAACACAGGAATTCCTGAGTACACAGCAGGTGATGAGTTCTGCGGGGGCATTGAGGAAACACAGGATTGATTAATCTTTTTTGTCTTTGGACTTTTTAGCACTGATTTAATATCCTAAAAGAGAGTTATTACTTGATACAAACAGCAGAGAAACAACTCTTTTTCTCTCTCTGTCACTATTTTCCTTTTTCCTCAATGTTCTGAAGCTTCTAGAGGCAGGTAGAAACTTGCCCTGTTAGAGATGCAGGGAAAGGCTGTGAACCTTTGGTAAGGGTTGTGGTCAGCAAAGTTGTTTTTCTTATTAGAAATACCTGTTTTCTACTGTGATAGAGCTTTACACTCACAATTAAAAAAAAATTCTGTGGTGGAGGACTTCCCAGGTGGTCAGAGGGGAAGAATCCACCTGCCAATGCAGAGGACATGGGTTTGATCCCCAGTTTGGGAAGATCCCGTATGCCCTGGAGCAACTAAGCCTCTGGGCCACAACTACTGAGCTCACATGCCCTAGAGATTGTGCTTTGCAACAAGGAGCCACTACAATGAGAAGCCTATGCTCCACAACTAGAGAGCCCCTGCTTGTTGGAACTAGTGAAAGCCCATGTATGGTAATGAAGGTCTAGCACTGCCAAAAATAAATAAATTTAAAGAATTTCGTGGTGGAGACATACCTCCCTCTAAATTCTCATGTTATGGTGTAACTTCATCCACACACACATAACTCAGAGTGCCCTGTTGTTGAAAATCTTGTACACATTTGCTCCTCGTTTCTTGCTGCTAGAGAGTAACATAGGTTAGCCACAGAAGAACACTTAAAACATTAAGAATTAGCCCCTCCCCTCTCCTCTAAGCCTTTATAAAAGCATTTATCACCTTAATCCATACCACTTAAAAAACCCAATCCAGTCTATTTTTTCTACTCCCTTTATGATTACGTTTTTGTTCATCTACCTAGAACAGTGGTTTTCAAAGGTGTGGTCCCTGGACCAGTGGCACTGATAGCACCAGGGAATTTAAGAGTGTAACTCGCCAGGTTTTATACCAAAACCTGCTAAATCAGAAACTCTAGAACTGGAATCCAGTCACATGCGGTTTAACAAGCTCTCCAGTTCAGTTCAGTTCAGTCACTCAGTTGTGTCCGACTCTTTGTGACCCCATGGACTGCAGCAGGCCAGGCCTCCCTGTCTATCACCAACTCCTGGAGCTTACTCAAACTCATGTCCATTGAGTCGGTGATGCCATCCAACCATCTCATCTTATGTTGTCCCCTTCTCCTCCCACCATCAATCTTTCCTAGCATCAGGATCTTTTCAAATGAGTCAGTTCTTTGCATCAGGTGGCCAAAGTGTTGGAGTTTCAGCTTCAACATCAGTCCTTCCAATGAATATTCAGGACTGATTTCAGATCTCCTTGCAGTCCAAGGGACTCTCAAGAGTCTTCTTTAACGCCACAGTTCAAAAGCATCAATTCTTCGGCACTCAGCTTTCTTTATAGTCCAACTCTCACATCCACACATGACTACTGGAAAAACCATAGCTTTGACTAGACAGACCTTTGTTGGCAAAGTAATGTCTCTGCTTTTTAATATGCTTTCTAGGTTGGTCATAGCTTTTCTTCCAAGAACAAGCTCTCCAGGTGATTCTAATTCATGCTCACATTTCAGAACCACTGGCCTAGTACCTCACTTTATAGGAACTAAGTGTCCTAGCATCTCAGCGAAATAGCCTTTACCTTGGCCATTACACTTTTAAAGAAAAGACAGGGAACAACTCAAGAGAGCCGGGGGCATGACTCCAGGGAGTATCGCTGCATAAAAGGGGCAGCCTGGCTGATCTACATGTTAGCACCTCAGACCTGACTGTGGGAAATGCCTCCAGAAGACAACTGACTCAGAATGTGAGAGGAAGTGATTGCACATCATAATCCGAAAAGTGCACAGAGGGACGAACAGAAGCATCTGCTACTAACATTTTCAAAGCTAAATTTTTCACAGGTACATTCCAGAGTGTAACAAACCATTTCCACATGTGGGAGCTGACCTCTCAACTATATATCTTACCTGCCTTTTGTGTCATCACAGATTTCTTTTAGAAGTTAAAGTTCACTTCAAAGTCATAGTGAAGCCAAAAACTTTTCCAGGTGCAATGATGAGCCTTCAGAGATGACGGTGATCAAGGTCTAGGTGAAACTGGGAATTAGGGAAGGCCGCCCTGTCTTCTGTGATAACCCCTGTCCACTTCATTTACCCCAATGCACATTAGAAGAGCTGGAGGAAGGTTCAAGATCACTAATTTATTAGAGAAATCTAAATCAAAACTATAATGAGGTATCAACTCACACCAATCAGAATGGCCATCATTAAAAAGTCTACAAATAGGGATGCTCTTGGGGGTGCAGTGGCTAAGACTCCAAGCTTCCAATGCAAGCAACATTGGAATTGAATATGGGTTCAATTCCCATTCAGGAAAGTAGCCCCCACATACCGAAACTAAGCATTCACACACTACACCTAAAAATTCTACATATCGCAGTGAAGACCAAGCACAGTTACATAAAATAAATATTTTTTTTTTAAGTCTGCAAATAACAAATGCTGGAGAGGATATGGAGAAAAGAGAACCCTCCTGCAATGTGGACTTCCCTGGTGGCTCAGACAGTAAAGCATCTGCCTACAGTGAGGGGAGACCCGGGTTCAATCCCTGGGTCGGGAAGATCTCCTGGAGAAGGAAATGGCAACCCACTCCAGTAGTCTTGCTTGGAAAATCCCATGGATAGTGGAGCTTGGTAGGCTACAGTCCATGGGGTCTCAAAGCGTTGGACATGACTGAGCGGCTTCACTTTCTCTCTTTCTTTCTTTCTTGCCTGCAGTGTTGGTGAAAATGTAAATTGGTTCTGCCACTATGGAGAACCATATGGAGGGTCCTCAGAAAAACTAAAAACAGAGTTCCTATGAGATTCAGAAATACCACTCTGGAGCATATATTGGATAAAACTATAATTCAAAAGATACATGCACCCCTATGTGCACAGTAGCACTATTCATCATAGCCAAGACATGGAAGCAACCTAGATGTCTACAGACAGATGAATGGATACAGAAGATGTAGCACATATATACAGTGAAATACTATTCAGCCATAAAAGGAATGAAATAACACCATTTGCAACAATATTGGATAGACCTAGAGATTATCAGACTCAGTGAAGTCAGAAAGAGAAAGACAAATTATACCATATGATGCAACTTATATGCACAAACTAAAATATGACACACAAGAACTTATCTGTGCAACAGAAACAAACTCAGACATAGAGAACAGATTTGTGGTTTCCAAGTGGGAGGGGGACAAAGGAGAGGATTGGGAATCTGGAATTTGCAGATGCATATTATTATATATACAATGGACAAACATCAAGGTCCTACTGTATAGGGCAGGAAATATAATATAGTCAATATCCTATGAAAAAAGTATGTATCTATATGCATATGTATGTATAGATAGATATATGTATAACTGAATCACTTTTCTGTGTAGCAGAAATTAACACAAAATTATAAATCAACTATACTTCAGTTAAACAAATATAAAAATGAAGAAGAGTAGCTGGAGGAAACTTATTTCCTAGCATATCAGTGTGTGTAACCCACTACTGGAAGTTCTGATTTCATGATTGTGGGTGGGGTCTACACATTGGTATTTTTAGAAAAACACCCCAAGTTCTGTGTATTCCAATTCTAGAACCACTGAGTTAAATGAATATTTATTTAGTGCGTACATGTGTGAGCCTCTTGGTAAAGCAGTGGAAGATTCAAAAGAACAAAAGGTACGAGGCTGTGCTTTTAAGAAGCATGGAATATAGAGCAGGTTATACACACCTACCTAGACCCAAAGCTACATTTGGGCTACACACAATTACCGTTGCCACATACAATTTGTTTTTGCCAAAGCCAAGGAAGAGTTAATTCTTAGTAGGAACAAATGGATATGACTCTACGGAGTTTAAATTTAGTTTTGAAGGACTTTTAACAGACAAGGGAGAAAGAACGCTTGGGGCAGTGAAAATTAAAAATGAACAACAGCAGGGGGCAAAAAGTTCTACCATTTTGGAGGGATCAGTAAATACTGTATAGTCACTGTATGCAGGCGATGAGGTTGGCAAGGTCCTCAAGCCCAGATTTTAGAGGAGTTTTGAATGCCCTGGTAACAATTTAGATCTTCTTCTCAATGAAAAGTAACATCATTTGGAAGATAACTACTATTTCTACTAATGAAAGTGTTATAAACTATGCTCAGCCAATTAGATAAACACTTCTTGATCACTTAATCTACTTTGTTCTAAGCTGCTGTGCTAGACACTATGAAGAATTTAAAAATACCAAGGCAACAATTTATAATAGATTGTTGACCTTTTTACTACTCTTTTATAATTCTATTATACAAAATAGGATTCTGTGAGTTTTGTGACCAATTTCTGTTGTTGCTGTTGATAATCACTGTATGTATTTTTTTTTTTTTAGGTAATTTATATATGGTAAAAGAAGCTTGGTGGAGCCACTCAAAACGTCAGCTTAGAAGCTGGTTATATAAATCATACACTAACACTCTGGACTTGGAGGGAAGGCTTCTGCCCCTGAAGACCATTCTGAAAAAAGGCTGCATTCCAGGGCAAGTGTCCTACTCAGAAACATTTCTGCTTTTCAGGCATCTTCCACTGATACTGTTAATAAATAGGATGCATGTCACCATGGGTGACAAAAATGCAGGCATATTTGTTTGGTTTCCTTTTGTCTGGGAAAGAAGGCTCATTCACTCCTCCTGTGCCACTAATAGAAGCAATACCTCCAGTCCTCTCCACAGTGCACTGAATATGTTAATTGCTGACATCTCTTATGCTGGTGAAGGGGAGTCCTGGTACTGACGTGGTGAGATCTGAGGGTACCACACAGGCAAACATCAGCACCACAAAGTGCTTGCAAAGTGACCCTGGGTAGGTTATTTTCCCTCTCAAGGCTAAATTTCTTCATCTGTAAAGTACAAAAAGTAATAGTACTTGAGATACAGGAATTTTGGGAGATTACACAAAATATCATGCTAAAAATATGAGCTATAATTATTAAAATAGCACTCAGGGCCATGTGCTAGAAGCCAGGGAAGGTGAGCCAAACGAGATAGGATGGTAGCTCTCTTTGGCAAACCAGCAGCATATGGCATCAGCGCTTGCCTTTCCCAACCTTCTCCATGTAGGAGACCTCCCACCTACAGGCTCTGAACTGCTGAGTCCAGAGCCGAAGGATATGGAGTGAGGATCCCTTTCCCAGCAGCAAGTTTTGTCTGGACTTGGGCTTGCCAGAGACCCAGGGAATCCATGCAGCCCCTGAGCTGGAGGAAAGGGCCACAGCCAATGAATACAGGGGGCCTCTAGAAGCTGGAAAAGGCAAGGAAACAGATTCTTCCCTGAAGCCTCCAGAAGAACCCAGCCCTGCTGATGCCTTGACATTAGCCCAGGGAAACTGATTTCAGACTTCAGGCTTCCAGAACTATAAGAGAATACATTTGTACTGTTCTAAGCAACCAAGTATGCTGCAATTAAGCCCGGTGGGCTACAGTCCATGTGGTCATGAAGAATCAGACATGACTTAGTGACCAAACAATAACAACAAAAATGCAGTAATTTTCTATAGCAGTTATAGGCAACGAACAAAATAAAATTAGAAAAGAAATCATAACTGGTCCTTCAATGCCCAGTTGGGAAACTTTGTTTGCTGTTGCCCAGGCTATCTGTTGTCTTCTTGCCTTACTAAAAGGATGTAAAAGAGATGGGTGGGTTCCTGCTTCAGCAAGAAAAGTCACCTCTAATCAGGACAGTCATAGTTTAAAGCTTCCTCTTCCAGAGACTCCCGCTGCCATACCATTCCCACATGCCACTGTCATCCTTCCCCAGTTGGAGCCCCTTGAAATATGGACGTCAGACCAGATGCTGCTGCTGCTGCTGCTGTTGCTAAGTCACTTCAGTCGTGTCCGACTCTGTGCAACCCCACAGACGGCAGCTCACCAGGCTCCACCATCCCTGGGATTCTCCGGGCAAGAACACTGAAGTGGGTTGCCATTTCCTTCTCCAATGCATGAAAGTGAAAAGTGAAAGTGAAGTTGCTCAGTTGTGTCTGACTCTTCACAACCCCATGGACTGCAGCCTTCCAGGTTCCTCTGTCCATGGGATTTTCCAGGCAACAGTACTGGAGTGGGCTGCCATTGCCTTCTCCACAGACCAGATGGGATCCATATTAATTACACCCATTCAGATCCTGCAGTGGGCTGCTGGCCATGTCTGGGCAGCCCCACAGCCAGGAAACTTGACTTATCCTCTTCCTCCTATCCCTCTGATACACCTGGGGGCGAAGACCAGGGCTGTTGAAAGTGCAGACCATCAGCTTCCCGGGCTTCATAACATGTAATAGTAAGAAGGTAACACGGCCCCCAAAGATGCTGAACATGCCATCTCAGCCTGCTTTAGTGACCCTTATACACAGTCGTTGCATATTTGGAATGGCTTTTGGGAAGCCAACAATGTGACCCAAAATCCAGGCAGGCACATTTCTGGTAATTGAGCTGATTTCTAAGATGAGAACTAAGTAACTTAAAGAAATGAAACCTTTTAGGCTGAAACATCCTCACTTGAAAGAAGCAAACCAAGTAGTTTATGATTATGAGAATCCTGTTACTAACATGGTGAAATCTGAGACATTGGGCGAGATAGATTCTGGGGTTTGGGGCTGAGTTTCAGAGGGATCAGAGATAAATGCAGGTATCTGGTCTACCACGTGCAACCAGAAGTTTCCTCCTTGACTTTCTCCAAACCTCTGCAAGGACAGCAATTTGCTCAGTTGCAGTGAGAGAATGCAAAAAATAATACAACTCTTAAGGCATAAATTGCCAAACTATCAAGATACCAACAAGTCATGGAGGGCACAGAAGAGCATCTCACCCTCTCTGACTGATGCCTGTACTGCCCACTGTGGGCTTCCTTCCAGTTCTCCCAGGCCTCTTTTTGCTCAGTCTCTCCAGAGCCCACAAAGGGCCCATCTGTCTGCTCATCACCACATGTCACCAGAAGTCACCACATGTCATCGGATTTGGTTGACAAGTGGACTTCCTCCCCTGGGGCATTCCCATGACAATGAAACCACCTCAGTCCATCCATGAAGGCCTGCAGGAAGTTACAGCAACCAGGACAAATGTTTCTTCTTGACTCCAACCTTTTGATGAAATTCCTGCCAACTCCTGGAGTCAAAGCCGTGAGAAAATGTAAGTAGCTCCTTCACCTCCTTACAAAACCGAGAAGGCCACACCCCTAAACTTAAGTCTATACTTGTTTTTCTGGCATGAGAGCTCCTTTGCCATCTGTTTCAAACTGTTCTTTCTTATCCTATCTTCCCAAGCCAGGCTCACAAGAGATTTCTGCTCTAGCCAGGAGCATTTGCTGAGCTCTCTTACCCCTCACAATACCCTAGTCACCTCTTTACCTACAAACCCCATCTTTAGCTTCAGGCTATATATCAAAATATGCCTACTGTATGACCCTCTCATCCTAGAAATTTCCCCCATCCTGCCCACCTGGTGTGTTTTCTGTTCTGCACGAGTGGTCCTGCAGATCTGATATTCCTCTTCTGAGGGCAGAATGTGGGTCCTTGCCATTCTTCACAACTTCCAAAGCTCTGAACAACAGGGACTGCTTTCTAATGACCATGCACATGAGTCACCATAATGAAACACAGAAATGATCCCACACAGGTAATGGAGTGAACATTCTCAGCCATTTTAGATGTAGAAAATCAACAACAAGTAGGTAAACAAGTTTGCTAAAAGTCAAGTAGGTACTTATCTCCATTCCTTTTTCCACTATAATTAAAATAAAGGGCTATAAAAGATATGAACCCCAAGTGACAGGGAGAGGATTACTGCAGATGAGAGATGCTCAATGAAATTTAGGAAACAAAAAGCAGATAAGCAAGTGGTTCCTCAGTACCTCAATGATAAAGAATCTGCCGGGAAGGGAGGAGACTCAAGAGCTGTAGGTTCGATCCCTGGATGGGGAACATCCCCTAGAGGAGGGCATGGCAACCCACTCCAGTATTCTTTCCTAGAGCATCCCATGCACAGAGGAGCCTGGTGGGCTACAGTCCACAGGGTCACAAAGTATTGGACACGACTGAAATGAACTAGCACAGCACACAACTAAGATCTAACTGCCAGTGAAGGGACTGGGGGACTAAAGAGATACAGCTAATTCAGCACAAGTTTGGGTTTTCCAGGTGGTGCTAGTGATAGAGTACCCGCCTGCCAATATGGGAGACTTAAAAGATACGGGTTTGATCCCTGGATTGGGAAGATCCCATGGAGGAGGGCTTGGCAACCTACTCCAGTATTCTTGCCTAGAGAATTCCATGGACAGAGGAGCCTAGCAAGCTATATATAGCCCATGGGGTCACAAAGAGTCAGACACGACTGAAGTGACCTTAGCACAGCACACAGTACAACTCTGGAAAGGCACAAATCTTGGTGGCGGTCAGGTATTCATCTATAAAGAAAAGAGTGTGGGCTGAGCCTGAAAACAGGAGGCTTAACTGGGCTTCGATAAGAAGTAGACTCCAGAACTTTCCCGTAGCCCACGCAACCAAACAGCTGTTTGTCTTCCATCTAGGCACAAAGACGAGGTTGAGCCTCTGGAGAGACTATGGACTTGAGGACTCCAGAGCCAGCTGAAGGCAGGGGTGAGGTACAGAGAGAAACAGAGGGGTGTAAGTGAGCAGCTGGGGGAGAAGTGATGAAACCCACCCTCTCTCCCTGCTCAGCAGCAGCTGGAACACCAGGAACCAAACGTACTCCCCAGATGCTGGGGTGGCAGGGTAGAGAATTACTCTCTGGAGAAACTAATCAGCCCCCAGGGAAGAGAGGCTTACTTATCTTGGGAACCCGATGAAAAGCCAGGTCTTTGCCCAAAATCCCAAGGCAAAGCCTGCAGAGTAACCAACACGCATTTCCCCACCCCCATCACAGCTACCAAACGTATATATACAGTTTTGAATCAGCTTTTGAGGATCTTGACCATCCACCTGCACCAAAACATTTGCACTGAGTTTCTAATGTCAGCCTAAACAAACAAAAAGGAGGAAAAGTAACTCAGAGGAAGCAGAAGAACTGAAGAATCAGGAATTTTTTTTTTTTTTTAAAGACCGCATGCTCTCAGATATAAGGAAAGATATTAAGAGATAGCAAATCTATGTAGAAAAAAAAGCAAGTGGTAATAAAGAACAGTGAACAAGAAAAACCCTTAAACACTAAAAATATTATAGTACTTAAAATTAGCATTTAAAAATTCAGTAGATGATTAAATTGAAGGAACTCTTCTGGAAAGTATAACAAAAAAATTGGATGGAAAGGGAAAATAATAAGTCAGAAAATTAAAAGACAAATTCATGAAAATGCATTCAGCTGGTGAAATGACCTGAGGAAAATGATTAGGGAAAAAAACTGTAATATATGTATAATATATATCACATATATTAATAATAATATATAATATTATATATATATGAAAGAAAATATTATATATATCCTATAATATCTTGTTATATATATATATATATATATATATATATATATATCTAGGGCTTCCCTGGTGGCTCAGACGGTAAAGCATCTGCCTGCAATGCGGGAGATCTGGGTTCAGTTCCTGGGTTGGGAAGATCCCCTGGAGAAGGAAATGACAATCCACTCCAGCACTCTTGCCTGGAAAACCCCATGGACAGAGGAGCCTGATAGGCTACAGTCCATGGGGTCGCAGAATCAGACACAACTGAGCAACTTCACTTCATATATATCTAAAATAAAGTATTACATATATCTTATATATATATATGTAAGAAAATATTTTTGAGTCAAGGGACATGGCTTTCTAGATCAAAAGAGACTATTGCATGCCCATCAAGGCTTATCATCATGAAATTTGGGATAAAGAGAAGCAAGCTCCTTAAAGTTTCCAGAGAGAAAAATCGTCATAGAATTCTTTTCATGAAAAGGATTAGGAATATAAAGAATTGCTTCAAACTCTTAAAAGTAGCACTGGGAGCCACTTGACAATAGAGAAATGCCTTGAAATTCTAACAAAACACTATATCCAAACAAAAAACCTATAGAAATCTATATCCATACTATAATCAAATATGATAGCAGAATAAAGATATTTTCACACACACTAAGCCTTACAAATATTTTCTTCCTTGTGTTTTCTCTTAGGAAAAAATGATGGAAAATATGTTCTCCCATTACGAAGGCCTGAACTCAGAAAGAAGATGTGAGATCCAGGAAACCAGGGATCTAACTTAGGAGACAGATGAAGGAAATTCCCAGGACGATGATCAAGACAAATCCAGGGATGCATCAGCCAGAGAGCATCAACAATCTTGACTGGCAGAGAAGGATGGGACAGAGGGCTCTGGGAGGAATAACTCTAAGAGCAAAACAAAACCTGAGAGATTGCCTGAAGTTTCTGTTCATATTGAGAAATGCTTTATAGCTCTGTTAAGCAAAGCTAGGGAAAAATTAGTTACACAGATAACAATAAGAAACAAAAAGAAGGAATACTAATGACAGAAAGTTGTAGAGACAGAGTAACGGTATAGTTGCCTGGCTTATCTTTGAATAGTATTTACAGAATTATACAGTGCCTCACACTGAATATTGATTTGAGTAAAATTGACACCACAACCGTAAAAGGGGGGACGGGGAAATGAGATGTGAATGTGTTTAGGGTTAGGGACAGAAGGATGGGATAGAGAGCATGAAACCATCTTGCACAGAATAAAATCAATTGATAATGCCTAAAATTAAAAAGTAGAGAAAAAGTATAAACATGATATTTAGGAATACAGAAATAAATGCCAGAGGAAACAACAGTAAGGATTAAACGTGGCTACTTCTGGAGAATAAAAATCAGGGATGAAAGAGGGAAGAACATGAAACTGCTGTTTTGTGCTGGAAGATTTAGGATGTTATTTGACTTTTGCTTTCAGAGTTGTATGAAATGGTGCTCACAGGCCCCAACTGGATTTGGATTTCAGTGCTGCCATTTGCTGTGTAAACTTGGGCAAGATCCTTAATGTCTCTGTGCTTTGAGGTCTTTTTTTTAAACAGGTATAATAATAATAATTTTTGTTTCGTGTTATTATAAGGCTTGAGTTAGTTCATAATGCACTTAGAAAGGTAGTACTTAGTCTTTTCAACTCTTGGCTCATTGTTATTACTAAATTGTATACATATCTTATTTTTTAATTAAAATAGGCAAAAGGCAAGATGTATGCAATGATGCGGTAAGCTCTGCTTCTGTAGAATTTGCCCTTTCTTCATAGACAGTAAGAGTCAGCATTTTACTCTCAGCTTTGCCCTAAATGTACCAATTTCTGTCCCCTCTGTCCCTTCAGAAGATGTCAGTGAACAAGGGAACTCCTAAGAGGGCCTGGGGCTTCAGCCCTCCTCCCCACATATCTTGGAGGGAGTTTTGGGGAGGGGTCCACACCAGCACTTAAGCCCTTCCTCGGAAGGAGACCCGGCAGGATATCAGTCCAGAAGGCACCCAGCCTGACCCCAGGCGTGTACTTCTCAAGGCAAGGTGAAAGGTTGTGCTATCCTGCCAGGGTCCCAGACAGAGTTCTTTTGTGATTCAAAAGTGAATGAAAGAAGCCTGTAGTCACATTCTAGGAACTGAAACTTCACTAGAAGCCAAAAGACTCTCTCTTCCCCTCCCCCTCTGCTGTCCCTGTGCTTCTGCTGACTGGCACCCTGTGATCCACACTGGAAAAGCTAGAAGACTGCTGCTTTATCCCCGGGACTCCTCCACCCTATCCCCTGTAGTCTGGCCTCAACTCGGCGCACAGCTGAGAGGGGAAACCATGGCGATCTGTGACCTCGCTGTGCCGGCTCCCAGTGCCCCACGGCAGAGGCACACCTGCAAGCCACGGCGGACTAAAGCGCTTTCATTACAGAATGTGGCAAATGAGTTTGCTCACAGTTCCGACACTGGCTCACTCTGAGACCCGTACCATCAGTTCTCCCAGCCTCGCCTTGTAAAATCTGAGTCATGTGGACTGGAAGGATCACCACCCTCCTTTTCACCCAAGGTGAGCAAGACCCTAAGGAAGTGAAGGGACCTGACAAAGTAACACACTAATTTAGAAGAGGGGCTCGAACCCCAGTCTACTGAACTGCCGATGGTGCTCTTTCCAGGGTACCTTGTCATTGCCAGCTCTCAAAACCATCACCTCCCAATCGCAAACATGAACACCCAGAATACCTTCCAGAAAGCTACAGAAAAACAACATCATTCTTTCACAATAAGGTCGTTCCCTTCCAAGGCTTTAGCACGAGATTTTCGTCTTACCCAAGAAACTCCCAACAAAAATAACATATGGAAGATGAAAACCTCCAAAACATTTCAAACAACCCTTTACCTGTGTATACCGTCAAATCGGCATATCTGACAGCAAGCTGTCAGGCGAAGACTCACCCTGCTGTATGTACATAGACCAGCGGTAACGGAGCCTTGCTGGAAGGGAGCGGCTTCTGAACTAGTCCTTGAGATGAGCCAACTGCTGTCTTCCCTTCCCCCTCCCCTGCCCACACCCACCCAAAGGCCAGTCTCTCCCAAGCTGTTTGGCAACTCTGTCAAAGACAGCGTAAGGTTCAGGAGCAGACTGGGAACAGCTAACACTCTGGCAATCGTTTTCCTTTTCCCTGAGCCCAGACTTCAGTGGGTGTGCAATGTGGCATTTTGCTTCTGATTTCAACCATTTCCCCAGCAATTGAGCACGAGAAAAATAAGAGCTTGTGCCAGCTCAGGAGCAGCTAGCCCCCAGGTTCCCTGCCTCCTTGGCGTGGACTTGGTGACCCAGGCCGTTCCTGTGGACCTAAGAAACGGGCCACAAATTTCCTGCAGGACAACACAGGAAGGTTCATCATGCTTTGCCCTCTTCCCTTTAAGCCAAAGAAGCAGATGGGCCTCCAGTCCTGTTGAGAGCAGCCTGGAAGATCTATGAGGATGGTCAAGCCATCTTACTTATAAGCTGTTTATGGCAGTGGCCGGAAATTAACATAATTTATTCTGGTATCCATGTCGCTACTGTGTGTGCTAATAAGTTACTTCAGTCGTGTCTGACTCTGCGAGATGGCGTGTCTAGAACACAAGCTAAGAAAACACTGGGGCACATTTTCTTCATCCTCTGGTTCCCCTGGTTTTCTGGGCTAGCCTCCCTCACCTGTCCTCTGCTTGATGACAAGTGACATAAAACACGTCTCTGAGCCTTTCAAGCCCTTACACAGAATTATCCAGGGCTCCTGGGAATCAGCATAAAGGCCCCCTTGGACTGTCAGATGGCCCCGCCAGCTTCTTCCTGCCCCTTCCCCACCCCACCCTCTGTTTCAGCTGTGCAAAGCCAGACGTAGCCCAGGTTCTCTCTCACCTTCGAATTATCGAACATGCATCTTCCTGTTCTCAGGAAACCTCTTCACCCTCAAATAGTCTATCTCAGCTGGAATGTCATATTTTCAGAAATTTCTCTGAGATTCCTCCAAACACTTAGTATCTTTTTAATATATCTTAATTTATTTATATGGTTACACCAGGGCTTACTTGCAGCATGGGAACTCAGTTTTGGCTTGCACATTCTTAGTTGGGGCATGTGGGGTCTAGTTCCCCAATTAGGGATCAAACCCAGGCCCCCTGTACTGGGAGTGCAGATTCTTAGCCACTAGACCACCAAGCAAGTCCCAAATACTGAACATTGAATGTCCCTCCATGTAAGATCTACTGGCTTTTTAAAATGACCTCTATCAACATATCTTTTTTTTTTTTCTTAAACTGGTCTTTCAGGCTAGTTAGTGAGCACTTCATTAGGAACAGTAACTTTCTGAGTCCCTCCAGCCTGCACCTCATGAATAGAATGCGTTCAGTGATACAACTTACTCAATTCTTAAGAGTAGGAAATACACTATATTCTATTTTTCATCCTCCAGGTAATTGATGCTTAAAAGTGGTTTGGGAGTGAAAGAATAAATAAAAGAGCTGTATTTCCCCCAACTTACAGGACAACTTACTTACAGATGGGTCCTCAGACATAGGCCCATCTGAATGACAATGATGTCAACCCGGGGTTCAGTCTTTAACTATTTCATCCTACCCTATATCTCTTCCCTCCTAGCTGGAGGCCCTGATGCCTCTGGTTCCCTTTCCTCCTTCAGGCTTGAAACACTGCCCTGCAGGCTTCTTCTGCTCTGGGTGAGTGCGTCTAGCCCCATCTTGTGTGCTCCACATGCTTGACAACCTCTCCCCTGGACTTACAGATAGGAACCATGGGAAGCATTCATTGAGGGTTTTCAGCTGTACGGCTGCACCTGTAACCCACTAACAGCCAGTGTAGGCCTCTGGAGGCCCTGCTTGTTTTTCACACAGTTCGGTAAAAATGCATCCTCAGAGTCCATTCTATACCTCTGTGTCTCTTTCGTTGTCTCACATACAGGGTCATCATTACTATCTTTCTAAATTCCATATATATGTGTCAGTATACTGTATTGGTGTTTTTCTTTCTGGCTTACTTCACTCTGTATAATCAGCCAGTTTCATCCATCTCATTAAAACTGAGTCAAATTTATTCTTTTTAAGGGCTGAGTAAATACTCCATTGTGTATATGTACCACAGCTTTCTTATCCATTCATCTGCTGATGGACATCTAGGTTGTTTCCATGTCCTGGCAATTATAAACAATGCTGCAATGAACATTGGGGTACATGTGTCTCTTTCAATTCTGGTTTCCTCAGTGTGTATGCCCAGCAGTGGGATTGCTAGGTCATAAGGCAGTTCTATTTGCAATTTTTAAGGAATCTCCACACTGTTTTCCATAGTGGCTGTACTAGTTTGCATTCCCACCAACAGTGTAAGAGGGTTCCCTTTTCTCCACATCCTCTCCAGCATTTGTTGCTTGTAGACTCTGAGGGAGAGGGAGAGGGTGGGATGATTTGGGAGAATGGCATTGAAATAGGTATACTATCATATAAGAAACGAAGTGCCAGTCTATGTTCAATACAGGATACAGGATGCTTGGGGCTGGTGCATGGGATGATCCAGGGAGATGATATGGGGTGGGAGGTGGGAGGGGGCTTCAACATTGGGAGATCGTGTACACCTGTGGCTGATTCATGTCAATGTATGGCAAAACAAATACAGTATTGTAACGTAGAATAAAGTATTAAAAAGAAAAAAAGAAAATAATGGAATTAAAATATACAAAATAAAGTATTGAAAAAAAATGCATCCTCATCACTGTCTGATCAAGGCAACCCTAGCAGTGAGGCATAGAAAACAAGGTCTGATGGTGGGGGTTAAAAGGAATTGTTGCTTCACTTTCTTAATCCAGTTCTGCCTCCTCTGGCCTAGAACATTCACCCTGCAAGAGGCAGGATAGGCTGACCCAAGATATAGTAAGATACGAGCTTGTTGATCTGAGCCAGAGGTTTCCCTAGAATGATCAATAATTGCCTTCCAGAAAGCAGTAGGCTTTAGCCAGCTTGTGACATGGCCTCCAGATTCTGGATCAGCCACTTCTGAGGAGGTCTGCCACCCCACCCCCAGGGGGCCACCAGCATACCCAGTAGATACTTTCTGGCAAGTTCATGAATTGCTACAACATACAAAGGCAGGCCCGGTTTGAATTACCAGTCTCCAACTCCTCGGTGGAGCTCTGGTCACACTTGCTACGCAAACCATCTGGAGCCTCACTCTGGCACTCTGTTATTTACTCGCAGTCCCAGGTGGAGTCAGAGCCCATAACTCAGCCACGTCCGCCCCTCTTCTGCATGGACAGCATCATACCTCATCTCAGCAGTTGTTCCCTTGCCATCCATCAGCCATTTCAATTTGGGAATCACTGGCCAAAGAGGATGTTTTTCTTTGGGGATAATCATTATAAATTAATGTTTTAAATTTGGGATCTAGTCCGCCATCTTGCTGAGTGTTTTGCTTTTTTTTTTTTCTTAATCTCACATCTCAAATGTACAAGGGGCCCACTAATTCCTCCCTGGTTTCTCTTTCCTCCTGTTATAAAGAATTCTAGTAACCACCAGACCATACACTCTAACCCCTTTTATTTCTCTGGGAAGTTATTGCCAAACAAACCAGCCAACACTGGAAAACTGCCAACAGCTCAGAGTCCTCAGAAAAAGACCACTGCTCATCAGCTAAGAGGGAGTGTGGAACTGAATCTCTTTGCTTCCATTTATTAAGAAGACCAGGCATGAATAAATTTAGCCATAAAACATGGACTGAGTGGCATCGTGCTGTCACAGTGAAAGGATACTTTAGTTACACAAAGATCAAAGGAGAGGGGACTTCTCTATGAGGCTTGACTGGGAAAGAAGAGAGAGCCAAAGGGCTCTACTGGTTGGTGGGTAGGGGCTTACTGTTTTAACAACCTTTTTTATTGTGGAATAATTTTTTCAATTTTTTTTTCTCTTTTGGATGGGCTGCATGGCTTATGGGAACTTAGTTCCCTAATCAGGTATCAAGCCCTTGCCCTTGGCAGTGAAAACATGGAGTCCTAAGCACTGGATCACCTGAGAATCCCCAGTAATTTTAGATTTCCAGAGAAGCTGAAAAAACAGTCCAGTTCTCCATGTTACTAACATCTTCTATTGCCATGGTGGAGTCCTCAAAACTCAGAAGTACACAGTATTAACTAACTTCCAGAATTTATTTGGACTTCCTCAGCTTTTCCATCAAAGTCCCTTTTTAATCCAAGTCCAGGGTATCACAATGCACTTAGTTGCCATATCTTCCCTATATCTTCTGGGCAGTCTTTGTTTTTGTTATGACCTTTACATTGTTGAGGAGCAAGCCAGGTAGCCTGGAGAATTTCTTGGAGTTTTCTCATGGTTAGCCTGGATTTGGGGAAGCAATACCACAGACGTGGTCTTCTCATCATTTTATATCGGGGATACAAGAGCTCCATCTGACATCACTGATGATATTAACTTTGATCACCTGGTTAATATAGTGTCTCCACTGTAAGGTTTATGATTTTCCTTCTTGTTAGTCACTCAGTCGTGTCTGACTCTTTATGATTCTATGGACTGTGGCCTACCAGGCTCCTCTGTCCATAGAATTCTCCAGGCAAGACTACTGGAGTGGGTTGCCATGCTCTCCTCCAGGGTATCTTCCAGACCCAGGTAGGGAACCCCTATCTCCTGCATGGCAGGCAGATTCTTTACTGTCTGAGCCACCAGGGAAGTTTTTCCCTTAAAGGTGGAAATTAAGCCCCAACTCTTGTTTTCCTTTTACAGTGAGAAAGATCTTCCCCATTCAGCCTCTAAGCCTCCTTATGTTGCCTTTATCTTAAAGCTTATGTTCAAGTTTCTAACACATGATAGAATATCTAATCCTGTGCGGTCTTGTTCTGTTCCCTTGTTACTTCATATGTGTTCAAGACTTCAGGCAAAATAGCTGAATGTGTAGCCTGGGAAACATACTATATATCTCCCTTTTCTCAACTCATTCAGTCACTGTGTCCCATCATTTTTACCTACTAGACATCTCTCTCTCTCTCTTTTTTTTTGCTCTTTATTATTATTATTTTTTTCACTTTACAATACTGTATTGGTTTTGCCATACATTGACATGAATCCACCACAGGTGTACATGAGTTCCCAATCCTGAACTCCCTCCCACCACCCTTCCCATATCATCTCTCTGGGTCATCCCAGTGCACCGCCCCCAAGCATCCTGTATCCTCTATCGAACCTAGACTGGTGATTCGTTTCTTACATGATAGTATACAAATTTCAATGCCATTCTCCCACATCATCCCACCCTCTTCCCACGGAGTCCAGAAGCTAGACATCTCTTAAATGTGATCATGGATCATCACCAACAAAACTTTGTCAGATCAACTGACTCCTAAGTTCCTTATCTTTTCCTCCAGGCAGAAACCCATACTCATCCCTGATTCCCGGTATAAACACAAGGGCAGCCAAAGAAACAAAATGTTCTCTGTGCCACTGCCAGATTCCAGTGTGTTAAACAGGAATACAGAGCGAAGACATGGTGCAACACAGGGATCTGCCTCCTTCAACCACTGTTCAACCTTGGGGCCCAGGAGCCTCGGCTTTGGCTTGAAAGCTTAGAGCTCAGCCTGAAGAAATGGCCCATAAAAAGCCCGATTCCTGGCATTTACCCAGAAACTCTCCAGGAGATGTGTTCAAACCAGAATCTTCTCTCTACTCCCCCACCTTCCATGACTTTGCTTGTAGGATGAGTCCAGTCTCAGGGAAAGGACAAGCCAGAGATCTGGGCTCCAGGATCTGTTCTGCCACTAATGGAGTGAGCCATATAGACTTTTGTATCTCGAGTCTGCGTTGGTAAACTGAAGGGTTTGTGCTGATCAGAATGGATTCAGTTCAACCCCAGATGCTTCATGAAGCAGCTACTACTCGATCTCGTATCTGGGGTTCTCTGTTACAGTCACAGAACACTGTGGCTGGCTCTGGGAATGTTGCATGCGAGCCCTATCTCAGAAGAGTCACATGGAAAAGGAATTAGGACAGCACAGGTCAAATTCCAGCTTGGTGAGTCGTGTGAGATAAATGTGAGGAAGCCCAGTGGAGAGCATGGGCCTCAAGCCTCTCTAGAGACAGCACACACTTTCTCCCCGGGGGGCTTGCAGGCTCAGCAGACCTCAGTTGTCTTCAGCTCCATCCCATCAAGTGGGTTTTGCTTGCTGTTGAGCTCACATGACAGATGGCTCTCTGGGCCTCCAGAGTGTTTTCCAGCTATCACCGGCTTGTCAACTGCAAACAAAAGCCATTCATTGCCCTCACGTCCCTCTCCAACATCCTTCCTGGCTTCATAACATCCCTAGCACAAGGTGCTCCCTGACCACCTGAGGGCTCCCGACTCCCTGCCTATCTCCAGGAACCATTGAAGTGCAGTGAAGTTGCTCAGTCGTGTCCGACTCTTTGCGACCCCATGGACTGTAGCCTGCCAGGCTCCTCTGTCCATGGGATTCTCCAGGCAAGAATAATGGAGTGGGTTACCATTTCCTTTTCAGGGGATCTTCCCGACCCAGGGATCGAACCTGGGTCTCCTGCATTGGAGGCAGATGCTTTAACCTCTGAGCCACCAGGGAAGCACCCCCATGCCCTGCCCCAGGAACCATTACTTCTCTGAAACCAAAACAATCAGGGCACATATCTTGACTTAGAATATTTTGTCATCCTTGACTGTAAAGACAGTTCAGGAAATATTTTTTTGGCGCAAATAGTTTTATGTGACTTCAATGGTTTATAACATCTACATCCTAAACAGGAAGATCTAAACAAAACAAATTGTGACCTTCTTACGAAGTTTGGATGTGGGACTACCCTAAACATCTCTCTCTCTCTTCTCTCCTTTTACTGTTACAGGTCACAACTGCAAGGAACCAATGAGCTATGAATGTGAAAGGTGAAGACAGGAGTGAGGGAAGACACCTAGGCAAACTTACCTGCAGGAGACAAGACCCTCTCACAGTGGGATTAAAGGAGCATGCGATGGTGCCTGGCCCCTGTGTTGTATCTGCTGATACTTACAATTGGGTCAGCCGAAATTCATAACTTTGACTCAAATTTTTATCCATCATTAAAGGAAATCCCCAAGAGTGTCTAGACAGAATTTATTGCTGTTTTCAGTCACTGACACCTTTGGGAGAAGGGTCTGATGTCAGGAGAGAACTCATTGGAAGATGGCAAATTCACATGCATCTGAGATGAGAGAGTGGGTAAGGACACTTGCTGGCTGGCTGCTGCATGTTCTTTAAGAAATGGCCAGCTGCTCTCTAACAGAGTCTTGGAATATAAGAGCCCCTGGCTTCCCATGATCCCAAACAGAGAACAAGAGACACCAAGGGAACATGGCCAGTGTCGGAGTGGGAGCATCCTTGTCCACCGTGGTGGGAGTAACTGGGCACCAACCCCATTATTCAGAAGAGCCCAACCTGGGAATCCAGGGACCTGGGTTCTAGACTTGGAATTTTCCATGGTAAGATTAGAAGGCAGATGGCATCATCTCTAACACCTTGCCCAGCTTGAAGGGCCGACGGTTACTTTAGATTAGGCAAATATTTCTCCTGAGTGATGGAAAACATGTAAGAGACATGGTAGCATGAGTGTCTGGGCTGTGAGAAAAATGGGAAGAAAGAAGGAACTGAAGTCATTTAAGGTGGGTGAGACTATCCACAGGACGATCCATACAATTTCTTGAAATGATTTCAAGAAAAATCTGTTGCCTCCATGCCTTATCCTTCTGATATAGTAGTTCACATTCTACTTCATCTTAGACCCTCTGAATGGCTTTAACAGTAGAATAATTTAAAATTTATCATTTTATTTGATTCCTCATCTCCCTTAAAAAAAAAGAAACTATGAACTTAGCAATAATTCTCATCCCTATTTCCCAGGGAAAAAAGTCCTGAAACTTACACAAGATCCACACTCAGAAAACTTCAAGGGGTCAGCTGGAACCAGAATGCTGGTCTCCACCAGTCTTTGGAGCTTAAGGCTTTCTTGAAGGTCTATTCAAGCAAAGCCTCCTAAATACTTATTTTACCTCTCATTATCAACTAACCAAACTTCTTCAAAGGAGCATATCAAAATAAAGCTTAAAGTCAGGTCACCTGTTCATGTCATTGGCAGGACAGCAATTTTCCAACTAAGCTTCTCATAGCCAGAGAGGTCCCACCAGGCCTCTCCCTCTCCCAAGAGTCTTTGAGCTGAGCCAGGTGGAGACTCCTGGCTCTCCGACTAATTCAATCTGAGCAGCCCCACTTTTATCTGCTTTATTTATTGGTCTCTCTGTAGGTATTAAAAAGTGTTTGGGAACCACTGTAGGGCAAGTTCTAGTCTGTAGTGTTATTTCCAGCCTGAACCCAAGTTCCACTTTCTTTACAGGACATGCAAATAAATCTCTGCTTCAGCCTCCCAACAGAAGACGGGGGACAGAAAGCAGCCCATTGGTCTTCAAGGCGTACTGTCATCCATCACACCAGGACATCTCCAGGTGGTCTTAAATCCAGAGAAACATGAGCGCAGTCATTTCAGGTCCTAAGACCCCTCTGATGAGAGAAGCCTCATTACCACGCGTGCACAGTAGCTAGTATTTCACATGAACTAACTGGCCTGTTTTCATTCCTTTTAAATACCCAACGGCATCCTACCTACACGAGGACCCGAAGGCCTACAAACCATGGTCGTAAAAACCTTGCGCTTACTACGCAAGTGCTAAAGAGCACCTGAAACCACTTTGCTTCTATTTGTTTTGCCCCCTAATACGCACACTGGTATATTAGTGTTTCTTTTGAATCCCCTGGGTTTGGATATTATACACCCAAGTTTTAGTTCAAATTGAGTTTTCACAGCTGGATTATAAACCAATGGAAATGTTGACCCAGCACCAACTGTATCATTCCAAACAGGTGTTGCTTTAATTAGCCTTATCGTAAAACAAAAATTAAAAATTAAAGGAAAACATTTTAATGGGCCCAAAGAGTTTCTTAAGGTCTTAAAGGGAACAGGCAAATTGGTGGAGACTTTCAAGCCTTATCTCCTTTGCTCAGAGGCTCTATTAAAAATGCAGCCACACTTTGGAAACTACAATCATAGCCTAAAGTCTTAAGAGAAAAAAAAAGCTTCCCTGGTGTGTTTGGAGGTGTAGGAGAACATTCTTAAGTGATGGGAGAGAGGACTCCAAGATCCGCTCACCTAGGGCTTAGATGTCTATATCCCAGGCAGGAAGAAGACAAAAGGCCATTTGTGGGATGTTACCCCTGACCTTAAAGGGAATTCTCATTATTTTCCTTGCAAAGACAAAGTAATTTTGTGTAATTTCGATTCAGTGCAGAAAATTACTCTGTACTTATAGAAGTGTGAAAAGAAGTTTGCAAAATCTTCCTGTAAAGGAATATACAGGGTTATTGTCTCACATGCATGAAACCATTTGTTGTTGTTTTTCAGTCGTTAAGTCATGTCCAACTCTTTTCAATGCCTTGGATTGCAGCATACCAGGCTTCCCTGTCCTGTACTATCTCCCAGAGTTTGCTCAAACTCATCTCCACTGAGTCAGAGATGACATCCAACCATCTTATCCTCTGTCACCCCCTTTTCCTCCTGCCCCCAGTTGTTCCCCAAGATCAGAGTCTTTTCCAGTGAGTCAGCTCTTTGCATCAAGTGGCCAAAATATTGGACCTTCAGCTTCAGCATCAGTCCTCATTGTCTCCCACACATGAAACCACTTAGAGAACAACTTAAAATTGTAGGGCTTCCCTAGTAGCTCAGCTGGTAAAGAATTTACCTGCAAGGCAGGGGGCCCTGGTTCAGTTCCTGGGTCAGGAAGAGCGACTGGAGCAGGGATAGGCTACCCATTACAGTACTCTCGGGCTTCCCTGGTGGCTCAGCTGGTAAAGAATCCACCTGCAGTGCGGGAGATCCTGGTTCCGTCCCTGCATTGGGAAGATCCCCTGGAGAAGAGAAAGGCTACCCAGTCCAGTATTCTGGCCTGGAGAATTCCATGGACTGTATAGGTTATAGGGTCACAAAGAGTCAGAGATGACTGAGCAAATTTCATTTTCTTTCACTTTCTTTTAGCTTAAAAGTGTTGGCATTTATGCAAGACAGCAGAACTTCCTTTGGCCTCAGGAAGTTTAGGATAACCTCCTAGAGAAAGCAGATTGAGAAGCTGGCTTCAGACACTGAATATGGAGAGAGAAGCCAGTGGAGCATCTCAAGTTGGGGGAAATTCCATTAGCAAAAAGATAGAGCAGTGGTTCTCCAGTTTGAATGTATACCCATGACCTGCAGCGCTGGTTAAAACTGATTCTTGGGCCACTGGGGATGCTAATTCAGTGGGTCTGGGATGAAGTTCCAAGGGTTTTCTCTAACAGGTCTACATACTGTTGGTTCACAGACCACTGTTTGAGAGCCATTGATGTAGAGGAAGGACTGTGTGTGGCTATCAGGGGTCCAGAGTAGGTGCTGACTGAGCTAAACAAGAAGATTTGTATCAGAGTGGAGAATGCAGTTCCTTAAAAAGGTGTTTGGTTTTTGATGATGTGAATGATATCTCTTTCTAAGCTAGAAAAAAAAATCGCTTATTCTCAATTGAACCTTCTTTCTAGCCACCTTCTGAGTCTTGTTCACATTCTTTGTCAAAGGCAAGAGGAAAGAAATCTCCAGTATCATGCATGATACTGTGTTAACTCATTCAATCCTCATAAAAAAATAAATGCCATAAAATTATTAAAATAACACTGATGATGATGGCTACAATGTACTCTGCATTAACTCAAATGCCTCTGAAGGCACTCCCTCCACCTGCCCCCTGACCCCCACCACCAAGGATGGGCAGCATCCTTAATCCAACAGAGAGAGGCTCTACTGATCTTAAAGCCTCCATCTTCTCACATACAGTCTTGTCTCCTCTACCTTCCCAGGAAAATGCCATCTTCTCTAGCCTTTTCCGTTACTTGGTTTAAGAGTTAAGCTCTTTTGAGGTACAAGTTTACCTAAATGGCAGAAACTTATCATAAGACCTTGTGGAGAAGAAATAAAATATGGGAAACCACATAACGGTATAGCATTACTGACTCAATGGACACGAATCTGAGCAAACTCGGAGCGACAGTGGAGGACAGAGGAACCTGGCTGCTGCAGTCCATGGGGTCACAAAGAGCCAGACACAACTTACTGAACAGTAACATATAAAGTATATCTCCCTTAAGCAGTTGGACTTTCAATAAAATCTACTCTGATACACCTTTTAGTTAGACTATATAGGCCATTTACATTTAACATAATTGCTATAAATCTGGGTTTATATTTGCCATATTGATGTTTGTTTTTCATTTGGCCCATTCATTATATTCTTTTTTCTCCTTCTTTGCCTTAATCAAGTAATTGTTATTATCCTATCTCCCACTTCCATTGGGCTTCCCAGGTGGTGGTAGTGGTAAAGAATCCGCCTGCCAATGCAGGAGACGCAAGAGATGTGGGTTCAATCCCTGGGTTGGAAAGAGTCCCCTGGAATAGGAAAAGGCAAACCACTCCAGAACGCCTGCCTGAAAAATTCCATGGACAGAGGAACCTGGCAGGCTACAGTCCATGGGGTGGCAAAGAGTCAGACACAACTGAATGTCTGCAAATGCACAGCAAAAATGCCCCACAACAAATAATCATTTGACTCAAAATATCAATTGCACAGAGATTTAGAAACCTCCTGTATTAGACTTTTTTTTTTTTACCATATTTGTGTCTTCTATATTCTTTCCTTTAATTCTTACCTTTTTGTCTCCATGCTTCACTCTAAATATTCTTTTTACTAACCAATCATCAAGCTTACTGAGCTCCTCTTTGGCTCTGCTGCTAAATTCATCTATTCACTTTTTAATATCAGAGATTAGAATTTTCAGTTCTAGGATTTCCATTTGATTATTTTATACAGATTCACATTCTACCATAAAATTCTCTATGTTGCCATCTACTGTTTTGAACATATTGATCACAATTATTTCAAAACTGTATCTAATAATTCTAATATCTGCACTACCTGCTCTCTTGTCTATTTACTGGTTGACACTGTTTACCTATATGCCTGATCATTTTAAATTGAATGTCAGTTATTATGTATTAAAATGTTCATGCTCTGGATGCTATCATCTTCTTACGGAGAGGATTCAACCTTTCTTTTGAAAGACAGAAGGAGACAGATGGTCTCAGTCTAATCTGAGACTGAATTGATTTGAGACTGGACTGTATCATTGAAAGGCTTGGTCTACCTCTGGTTGGCTTCTGCGTGTAGAATATCACCCTCCAGTAGTCCCAACTGAGAGCCTGGAGTGTATGCAATGGTTCCCTCCTCTCTTCCAAGTTCTAAACTCTATTTTTTTTTAATTTCTTGGCATCATATAATCTGCTCTGCTTTTCAGTTGCTTTCTCTTTAGCCTCACAGTCTCTAGCTCCACACAACTTGTCAAATGCCTGGAGGAAAAGCTGGTGCCAAATGCCAGGGTCACTTTTCTGCACCTTCCCTCCTTTCTTGGCCCTCAATCTTAGCTGACTTGAAGGCCCAGATTTCCAATTTTTGCTCTCTAAGCCCTTAATGTTTCCTAACACTCTACCACCTTCCTGCCTATGACAGAGGTTCTCTGACTCACTTCTCAATCTCTTACGCCATACCCCAAATTGTCAAGTGCCCTGAGTCGGAAATGAGTGTACTCATCTCATTGAATCTCCTTTCTCTCCAGGATCTGTGTCCTCAAGTCTTTGTTGTGTCAATAGCTCTTTCATGCCTTTGGAGACATTTTTAAAATCAAGCTTCTAAGTTGTTCTTGCAGGAGGTTATGTGCATCGCAAATTACAATATCATAATAAGAATCAGGAGTGTTTACTTAGAAATTAGGTTAGACATAAGGAAAACACTTACGTATTTTTTTTTCCTCTAAGTATTATTGGATACTCTACTGGGTCATCAAAAGCAAGAGCAGTCTCCTGTCCCCTTTAAAACCCAGAAGAAATTTCCAAGGAACTTCAATAATTAGAGTCATGCATAATAGGGAGGGGATACAGGAGAAGAGGCAATTATACAAAATGATTTTTCATGATTTCCCACGACTCCATCAATCTCTAATTCCTGCCAATATTCAAGCACTCTAACTTGAACAAAGCCAGACATTTTTTCCCATGGTCCTCACTTTGGTTTACACATAACTCAGAGATGGAAGGTTGCAATTTAAAGCAGCAGAACTAAAATATAAGAGCTAGATGTTTACATGATGTTTCCAGTCTGATTATAGTCAGGAAATGTACTACATTTGTACTTTTAAAGCCCATTATGAGTGAAGCTCTTCTCACTGAATCTAGAAAATGAATTTTTAGCAATAGGAAAAAGATTTGAAAAAGATTTCATATCATCTAGAAATTTCAAGCTGTGATTTCCCAGCCACATTACACTCAAGTCAGCTCAAGCTTTTGCCAATCTGTTATAAGAAGAAAAACGGAACCCTATGTATCATTATGTGCAGACATTGAAAGAGCCTTAAGCTTACTTCCTGTCTAATGCTGAGTGTGCATATTATGTAGAGGTGAACGTTGCAGGTGTGAAATCTCAGTTTAACAGCCTGGGAGATTATGAACACAACTCTGCAGGCCCCGTGTAAGCCAGACAGGGATGGCCATTTCCTAGAGATGGATTCATCAAGTAGAGGAAGCCTTCCCGCAGGAGGCCCACGCACAGCATCCTGAAGCCCCTGACTGCTCTTGAGGGTACAGAGTGGGATGAGGGACTGTACAGCAGACACCTCTGTCATGAGGTTCCAGTGTCTGGCGAGACTATTTTCTCTCCACCATCCACCTCTCTGGGGCATCTCTTTTGGATGAGCCCTGAGCTTGCGGATCTTTATGAGGATCTTTTGCAGGAAAGCATGAGATGGTCCCAAGAACACTGAACTGTGGGATCCGATGCGTGCTGTCACTTCAGTTGCGTCCGATTCTCTGCGATCTCATGGACTGTAGCCCACCAGGCTCCTCTATCCATGGAATTCTCCAAGCAAGAATACTGGAGTGGGTAGCCATTCCCTTCTCCAGGGGATCATATCGCCTGTGTCTCCTGCATTGGGGTTCTTTACCCCCTAGCGTCACCTGGGAAGCCCCTGGGATCAGATGCTTCTAGCTAATTATTTGTCCTTGAGTCAGTCCTTCAAAGTCAGTTTGTGTCTGAATGTTCTCTATAAGAAATAAGGGAATATGAATAATGCTCCCAACAGTCTCATCCAGTTAGAACAGACTGTGGTGGAGGATGCCCTTTAGAGAGTAAAAGACGCAGGCCAGCAGGAAAGGTATCTGATTACTTGTATAGAGGGTCTGCACTGTGATGAGGAACTTCCCAATAGGCCTGAGTTCTTGGCTTTTTCTCAGTCTTCTGACAGTCCACATTTTGCTATGAAGATGCGGATAGATTCGCATATGTCCTCTGCATTTGTTTTCCCTCATTTTACCGCACAATCCTTAACAAAATGCTGGAATCTTACCATAGTTGAAAATATAATCTATTGTCTATGTAGCATCGAAATGTATCTTAAAATTCTTATAATGGCCATTTAAAACTTATCTTTATATAATCCACAGAAAGCTGGGCTACCTAGTGTTCCAGCTCAACATACAACTGAATTGAGAAGAAATCTAAAACAAGCATTCAAGAGAAATTGAAAACACAATCCAAAATCCTTTATTTCTTGAAGTCTGAGAAAAGGGCAAGGGGGCGGGGATGGCAATGCACAATGTACGGGGGAAAAAAATCTTCAAAATTTGATTTAAACCATTTTCTTTCCAAAATATTACTCATCACAGCATGGCAGTCTTCACAAAAATCTCTTTTCTCACTATCTCAAAACTGCCCCCAAATGTTTCAATGACTCTCACCTTTTCTAATGCCATCTTCCCCTCTCTCTACATCTACATCTCTGCTTTTTCTCTGGCTTTTCTTTTATTCTTTGTTTGTTTTTTTTTTTAAATTAAGGATAGGGTTTATTTATTTATTTATTTATTTGGCTGCACTGGGTCTTAGTTGTGGCATGTGGGATCTAGTTCTCTGATTAGAGATCAAATCCCAGCCTCCTGCATTGGAGTCTCAGCTGCTGGATCACCAGGAAAGTCCCCCTCTGGCTTTTCTATATGGCAAGTCAAGTCAGCTTCTCAGCTCATTTCGGTCCTCTTTTCACCAGTCATCTCAATCAGCACCATAAACCCCAGGGCCCAAGGGACATTTTAGAACTCCCCTTTAGATGTCTGTACTTGTGGGCCGCAGGTGGGAAGGAGGTTGGGGGAAGAAAAGAGGTGTAAACACTTTTATTTTAAAACTCTTGAAAGATGTGTGTCATATCTGTACTATAAAAGCTCAGTTTAAAAGAAAATGTATATTTTCCGTCAATTTACAAGCAGCAGCAGCTCCAACCCTGAACAGAAACCTAAATGGATGCAGTCTCTTTACTAGGAGACAAGCAAAAAGGGGTTATCTAAAGGTGAAGTGTTCTGGTCAGATTACAATTTCTAGGTATGTGCAAATCATATTTATGTTGACACATCTGATAGAGTTATACCTATATGTGAGATTTTTAGCAGCAGGAAATTCTTTCTGATAATAACAACTGATACTTAGTGATTTACCATATTCACAGCATCTTCACACAAAGTACCTCATTTGATTCTGACGGCTACTTGTGGGATAAGTGTGGGCTTAAGCATCATCTCAGTTTTACACATGAGGGAAGACAGGCTCAGAAAGGTGAAGTGATTTGCCCAGGTCCTTACAGGGTTCAAGTGGTAACTGACTCTAGGTATTGCGATGTCAAATTCCAGAAATTAACCACCTCATTGAGTTTTCCTTAACTTTATTTTTTGTTTGTTTTCACATGCATGGGCATACACACACACACAGGAGCTAATTGAAACACAGCCAAATATTACATATGTCCAGAATGTTCTATATATATACACAATCATGTATTAAATCAACAAAATCCACATAGCTGCTCAGTTTCTGTTTCCAGAAGAAGCCCTGACCTTATAACAGAATAAACACTACCGCTGGGCCCGAGCAACAGAGCCAGCTTCATGCTTCCTCCTGCACCGATGTGCTTTGTTTTCAAAAGCACTTGCCATTTACATTACTATTATTTTCATTTTCTTGATCATCCAAACCTCAAAGGAAAGAGGCTAATGATATTCCCCAAGCCCCTCCCTCACCACACTCACGCTGGGAATGGAAGCAGCTCAGATTGATTGACCAGCCCCTGCAAACCCTTCAGGAACATCGATGGAGTTGCTACCAGAAGCAGCTGGAGTTGCCATTTGCATCTCACCCTGTCTCACTTTTTTTCCCCTCCTCAAAAAAAAAAAAAAAAATTTAAAAAGCACCCACAATGCCCGGGGGAATTTTCCGGGACAAGCTGCAGGTGCTATGGATATTTTCATTTAATAATCATTCTTGCAGTTCAGCACATTTGTAATCCATGTGGTAAACTCTGACTTACATTTCTCCCAGTGGACGCTGGCCAGATGCAGAAACCAAAGAGCTCAGTGCCGACACTGCCTCTTCCCTCTTTTATGGTTCGTGCATTTGGATGTGTTTAGCCTGATCTGCGAGCGCTGGGGAAGGCATGTGCTGTGTTTAAAAGACCCTTTTGTTGACATTAAGCAATCATAAATATACTCAGAAATTATACTCTTTGCATTTATTGGGGAGTGCTTTAATTGGATGGCCTCCTCATGTGATATCATAAAGAACATATGCATATTGTTGGCAATCCCATCGGATTGTGGAGTGGAGACACACATACAAAGCAGCACATTCCTAACATCTATGGATTGTCTCATATATGTCACCACGTCTTCCCACCAGGATTGTTTTCCCCACACACTCCAAGATGGTAACTTCCCAATCTGTCCAAATTCTATTTGGAATTCTCCTGGACTGTGTAAATGTCAAGGCCAGTTTCCTTTCCATGTGAAGAGCTTTGAAAGGAGAACATGCCTAACTCCCTCATAAATACAAGCCAGAGCATCATCTTCTTTCTTTCTTTTTTTTTTCTCTTTTAGGTGTGTGTGTGTTGGAGAAGAGGGAGGGAAGGAGTGCTTGGCCCAAAGTTAAAAAAAAAGAAAAGAAATCCCTTTTCAAGAATGACATTCTCCTTATTTTCAGCACATAAACAAAATAAGGCTGCACAGAGCCAGGTTCCAAAAGGTGGATTCCTCTGGCTCAGACATGCTGCTGCTGCTGCACGGACATACAGTCTCTTAACAGCAAACTACATCAGGGGGCAAAGACTACCACCTGCAGGCCTGGGAGAGGGCACCAGTCAGGGCTCTGGCAGAAAAGTGATGGCAGACTCAAAGGAGTAGCTCAGGAGACTGAAACAAAGACTTAAGCCTTTGAACACACTGCAAGCAGAAACCTGCCAAGAATGGGAGCTCTTGGGGACTAAAAGTAGTTGGAAGCCCTTAGTTCAGTTCAGTTGCTCAGTCATGTCCGACTCTCTGCAACCCCATGAATTGCAGCACACCAGGCCTCCCTGTCCATCACCATCTCCAGGAGTTCACTCAAACTCATGTCCATCGAGTCAGTGATGCTATCCAGCCATCTCATCCTCGGTCGTCCCCTTTTCCTCCTGCCCCCAATCCCTCCCAGCATCTGAGTCTTTTCCAGTGAGTCAACTCTTCGCATGAGGTGGCCAAAGTACTGGAGTTTCAGCTTAGCATCATTCCTTCCAAAGAAATCCCATGGCTGATCTCCTTTAGGATGGACTGGTTGGATCTCCTTGCAGTCCAAGGGACTCTCAAGAGTCTTCTCCAACACCACAGTTCAAAAGCATCAATTCTTCGGCGCTCAGCCTTCTTCACAATCCAACTCTCACATCCATACATGACCACAGGAAAAACCATAGCCTTGACTAGATGGACCTTAGTCGGCAAAGGGATTTCTAGACCAGAAGGGATCCAGTCAAAGCAGATAGGAAAAGACTCCAAGGGAATTGTTGTTGTTGTTCAGTTGCTCAGTCATGTCTGACTTGGCAACCCCATGGACTGCAGCACACCAGGCTTCCTTGTCCTCCACTATCTCCCGGAGTTTGCTCAAACTCATATCCATTGAATCGGTGATACCATATAACCATCTCATCCTCGGTCATCCCGCTCTTCTCCTGCCTTCAATCTTTCTCAGCATCAGAGTCTTTTCTAATGAGCTGGCTCTTCGAATCAAGTGGCCAAAGTATTGGGGCTTCAACTTCAGCATCAGTCCTTTCAGTGAATATTCAAGGTTGATTCTTCCTCCTTGTCCCCAGTGCCTTACTATGTCTCCCATTGGCTGAAACCAACCGGTAGGTGGAGGTCAAGGAAGATAGCTTGGGTGATGCAGTCTGGAGAGGTCAATTTCTGGGAGCTGAAGTGAGTGGAGAAGTGGAGGGGTGGGGGAAGCATCTAGAGAAGCAAACTAAGATGAGCCAGAAATAAGAGTGAGGCCCAGCCGAAGGCCCAAGGATGCTTGAGCTTTTACATACAGTCGCACGTATTTCGCACACCTCTATGATGCATGCAGCCTTGATTCCATCCTACAGAGAGCAAAGCACAGTAACTCACTCAATGTTGCACGATTAGCCCACAGAGGTCTCCAGTGAAAGAACTGCCAGGCTTCTTCACTGGAAAGTGGTGGATGGAGCTTAAATAAGCATGGTTCTGCAGATGGTGACTGCAGCCATGACTTCATGCAGAAGCTTAGCCATCCTGTCACTAGAAAGTTCCATTTAGACCTGGAAAAGTTTAATCTCACTGTGCTGTGAAGCACAGTATCCAAATCAGAGTGGCCCTGGGTATCAGGTAGACAGGAATGAGAGTTGAGATACTAAGAGATGTCAGACCAACTGAAAAAAACACACACACACACAAAAACCCTCTCTTCATCTATTCAGTACCTGCATTTAGATAGTAAGAATTCAGATAATGAGAATTTGGGCAGTGAAGGCCATCAGGTATGACAAACTATCATTTGGGAATAAAAGAAGAGCCTCTGGAAATAGTCACATACACAATAATCACAAGTTTAGATATTCATGAAAATCTGTGGAAGAGTAATCACTCTAAATTCTTGCCTTCATTACCATGTCCTGGGAAAACTACATGTAGTTTTAGTTTCGATTTTGATGATGGCTTAGGGAAATTTACTTATTTCTTGAGGAGTGGAGAAAAATTATTGCAAATTTAAAATTCACAGCAGAAAATTTTATGTATTCAAAAAGACTCTGAGGAGAATATTCATGATAGCAAAAAACAGAAAGCAACACCAAAGTTCATCCAAAGGAGAACAGAGAAATAGAGGTGTATTTATGGAATAGAATCATCAGTTCAGTTCACTTCAGTTCAGTCACTCAGTCGTGTCCAACTGTTTGTGACACCATGAATTGCAGCACACCAGGCACCCTGTCCATCACCATCTCCTGCAGTTCACTCAAACTCACGTCCATCAAGTCCGTGATGCCATCCAGCCATCTCATCCTATGTCGTCCCCTTTTCCTCTTGCCCCAATCCCTCCCAGCATCAGAGACTTTTCCAGTGAGTCAACTCTTCGCATGAGGTGGCCAAAGTACTGGAGTTTCAGCTTAGCATCATTCCTTCCAAAGAACACTCAGGACTGATCTCCGTCAGAATGGACTGGTTGGATCTCCTTGCAGTCCAAGGGACTCACAAGAGTTTTCTCCAACACCACAGTTCAAAAGCAGCAATTCTTCTGGCACTCAGCTTTCTTCACAATCCAACTCTCACATCCATACGTGACCACTGGAAAAACCATAGCCTTGACTAGATGGACCTTTGTTGGCCAACTAATGTCTCTGGTTTTCAGTATGCTACCTAGGTTGGTCATAACTTTTCTTCCAATGAATAAGTGTCTTTTATTTCATGGCTGCAGTCACCATCTGCAGTGATTTTGGAGCCCCCAAAAATAAAGTCTGACACTGTTTCCACTGTTTCCCCATCTATTCCCCATGAAGTGACGGGACCAGATGCCATGATCTTAGTTTTCTGAATATGGAGCTTTAAGTCAACTTTTTCACTTTCTTCTTTCACTTTCATCAAGAGGCTTTTTAGTTCCTCTTCACTTTCTGCCATAAGGGTGGTGTCATCTGCATAGCTGAGGTTCTTGATATTTCTCCTGGCAATCTTGATTCCAGCTTGTGCTTCCTCCAGCCCAGCATTTCTCATGATGTACTCTGCACAGAAGTTAAATAAGCAGGGTGACAATATACAGCCTTGACGTACTCTTTTTCCTATTTGGAACCAGTCTGTTGTTCCATGTCCAGTTCTAACTGTTGCTTCCTGACCTGCATATAGGTTTCTCAAGAGGCAGGTCAGGTGGTCTGGTATTCCCATCTCTTTCAGAATTTTCCACAGTTTATTGTCATCCACACAGTCAAAGGCTTTGGCATAGTCAATAAAGCAGAAATAGATGTTTTTCTGGAACTCTCTTGCTTTTTCCATGATCCAGGGGATGCTGGCAATTTGATCTCTGGTTCCTCTCCCTTTTCCAAAACCAGCTTGAACATCTGGAAATTCACGGTTCACATAGTGCTGAA
This sequence comes from Nanger dama, assembly GCA_917880005.1. Taxonomy (NCBI): domain Eukaryota; kingdom Metazoa; phylum Chordata; class Mammalia; order Artiodactyla; family Bovidae; genus Nanger; species Nanger dama. The sequence continues at coordinate 27,696,594 of CAKJTW010000018.1, forward strand.
GCCTGGCTTGGAGAATTTTGAGCATTACTTTACTAGTGTGTGAGATGAGTGCAATTGTGCGGTAGTCTGAGCATTCTTTGGCATTGCCTTTCTTTGGGATTGGAATGAAAACTGACATTTTCCAGTCCTGTGGCCAGTGCTGAGTTTTCCAAATTTGTTGGCATACTGAGTGCACCACTTTCACAGCATCATCTTTCAGGATTTGAAATAACTCCACTGGAATTCCATCACCTTCACTAGCTTTGTTCATAGTGATGCTTTCTAAGGCCCACTTGACTTCACATTCCAGGATGTCTGGCTCTAGGTGAGTGATCATAACATCGTGATTATCCAGGTCGTGAAGATCCTTTTTGTACAGTTCTTCTGTGTATTCTTGCCACCTCTTCCTAATATCTTCTGCCTCTGTTAGATCCATACCATTTCTGTCCTTTATCGAGCCCATCTTTGCATGAAATATTCCCTTGGTATCTCTAATTTTCTTGAAGAGATCTCTAGTATTTCCCATTCTATTGTTTTCCTCTATTTCTTTGCACTGATCACTGAGGAAGGCTTTCTTATCTTTCCTTGCTATTCTTTGGAACTTTGCATTCAAATGGGTATATCTTTCCTTTTCTCCTTTGCTTTCTGCTTCTCTTCTTTTCACAGCTATTTGTAAGGCCTCCTCAGACAGCCATTTTGCTTTTTTGCATACTCTTCTTTATTGTCTAAACCCAGGGTAGATGGTTCTCATGGGGAAACACTTAGGGAATCATTACTGTATGGTGGCTGTATTGTTAAGCAAAAGGGTTCAGACACAAAAGAACACACACTGATTCCACTTATATGAAACACAATATTAGACAAAACTTATCTATGGTGATAGAAATTAGGAAGTGGTTACCAGTGGAGGGGAGGGCTGTTAATTAATTGAAAAGGGACAGAGGAGATTTTCTGAAACTACTCTAAATTTTGTTTAAGCTGGTACTTATATTAGTATACACAGTTGTCAAAATTCATCAAATTGAATACTTAAGATTTGTGCCTTTTACTCTCTATTATACCAAAAGTACAGCAATGACAAATGCAATGTGCCTCCCTTTGCCTCCAAGGGGTCAAACATACTATCTTTCTGGGGTAAATATACTGACAACCTGCTTTCGACTTTTTTTTTTTAAGTTATGAACTCCCTCAAGTAGTCAGGGGCTTACAGAGACAGCAAAATTGGAGTGTATATGACAACAGAGGAGAGCAGTTGAAGAGAAAAAGACCTAATAGATGAGGAATATAATATGGAAATATCAGCTGGAAAGAAATTCTTTGTGTTACGAGGCAAAAAAAGCTTTTAAGTTATGTAATATTCACTACTTCTGTTGCCACGAACTTCTAATAAAATTGGATACACATGAAAATAAAATGCAATAAATATTTTAAAATAAGGAGGAAAAGAGGCCATGGTCAGTGGGGAACACAGAAATGAGAACAGAAGTTTAGCAGTGGGATGGATGCACTTCTGAAATCCAGAAATTTGGAGATGAACTTTACACACCCTGGCCCCATCCGTCACATATTTGGCATATGAGTGAATGTATTAGAAACTTAAAGGGAAGAGTGATTTCAGCAGACCTCAGGTAGTTACCATGCTTTGCAATATATACATATATTTTTAAAGCTTGGTCATTAAGCAATTTTTTTGTGTCTCTATATTTCATGTCATTCACTTTAAGATACACTTTCTGATTTTTGAACTACCCTGGAATTTAAGGCGTCTTATCATTGATAGTGTATTACAGTTTACTTATCAGTATTTATTCTTTTTGTTGGTGTATAAAATAATATTGTGTGCTCCAAATGATGGTGTTCTATATTTGATGGAATATGGTATTACTGGTGCAGGTTAATTAACTAGAGCTTCACTCTCCTTTACAACAAAGTCCTTGGCTTGCAGACTGCTGCCTTCTTCCCTTGTCTTCACATGGTCATTCCTTTCTCTGTACACATCCCTGGAGTTTCTCTATGTCTACATGTATCCTTCTTGGATTAGAACCTTCCCTAACAGACTTGTTTTAACTTAATCACCTCTTTAAAAACCCTAACTCCAAACACAGTCTTATCTGAGGTACTAGAGGCTAGAGCTTCAATATATGTATTTTAGGGGAACACAGTTAAGCTTCCCTGGTGGCTCAGACAGTAAAGAATCTGCCTGTAATGCAGGAGACCCAAGTTGGATCCCTGAATCAGGAAGATCCCCTGAAGAAGGGAATGGCTACCCACTCCAGTATTCTTGCCTGGAGAATTCCATGGATGGAGGAGCCTGATGGGCTGTAGTCCATGGGATCACAAAAAGTCAGACACAGCTAAGCAACTAATACTTTTACTTTCACACTTTAGCCCATAACAAGCACCATAGAGATCACAGTAGATAATCTTAAGTTCTTCTCAACGTTAATTTGCATTTTATGCTTTTTGGTTAAGTTTAATGTGAATTTATCAAACTAATACATTTTTGAGACAGATAACCATTTTTCTTCCTCTGATGTTTTCATTTAAAAGGACACAGCATTTCCTTTCTCTTCTTTTTATTTAATTATGTTCCTGTATACAGAGGAGCTAGGACTATCTGCCTCTACCTGCTTGAAGGATTCACATGAAAGGTTAGCAATAAGGGATCGAACCCACGACTCCTACAGCTCCTGCACTGGCAGGCAGATTCTTTACCACTGGGAAGCCACCTGGGAAGCCCAATTTGCCAAACATTTGAGCCTTTTCCCAAATAGGTGCAGTGTCTTCAAAAGCAAGGTGATTCCAACAAGAAGTCCCCAGGCTTCTTTGTGCTCATCAAAAGGGACTGATTGGTGAAATCTGAAGACCTGGATAATCAGAGTCCATTAAGTCTATGAGAACATGCTGCCAGGCCACAGGAGCGGGGGTGGGTTGCACAGAAATGGTTATCAGAGAGGAAATGTGTCAGAAAGCCATTTCCAGACTTCTCAAGAGAATCAAGGAACAGGATCAAACATTTTAAAAACTGGAATTGGAACTCAAATCAATAACTGAAACTGTAAGTGATTCCTATATGCCCGCTTTCATGCAATGTGCTGGGCAGTTACAGAAATTCAAGAGCTTCTTCCATTCCTGGTAAGGAATCAGCTGCATCCAGAGTTGGGACATTTCTAAGCAATCCACAGTCCAGAGGACTCCATGGCCTTAGCATACCTTTTGGTTCCTTCAAACAATGGCAGCGGACTTTCCCTTGTGGCACAGTGGTTGGGAATCCACCTGCTGATGCTGGGGACAAGGGTTCAATCCCTGGTCCAGGAGGATTCCATATGCCAAGGGGCAGCTAAGCCCGTGTGCCACAACTGAGACCAACAGCCCTAGAGCCCATGCTCTACAACAAGAGAGTAGCCCTCCCTCCCTGCAACTAGAGAAAGCCTGAACACAACAATGAAGGCCCTGTGCAACCAAAAATAAATAAATAAGTAAATGTATAAAAAATAATGACAACAAATACCATTCACACATTGAAACCAGTGCATTTTAACCAAAAAGCAAGACCTTGGGTCAGGAGTGTTTAGGTGTTCACTGAGAGTGTCTTCAATGGGATGCAAGATCAAAGAGGTGTTGTAAGAACTAAAAGACAACAGTGAGATTAGAAGTACACCCATGCAGTTCTGATGTAGCTACTCCTAAAGTTTGTGCTTTAGTTACTTCGTCATGAGAAATTACAGGCAGTACCTAATTATTTTCTCTACGTCAGATTTCCTTCCTAGTCCATCTTCCACACACCAGCAGGTCACTGTTCTTAAAGAACCACACTGATCTGTTACTTCATTACTCAAGGGTCTTGCCTTCTCTCCTGGCATCCCACTAACGAATGAATAAACCCCACATGCTTTCTGGAAGTCAATGCCCTCCGGTATTTGGCACCAATCAACCTTCCCAACTTTATCTCCAACATTTCGTATTGTGAACCCTGCACTTCATCCCAGAGATTCCCAAATCCAGCCACAACCAGAGTCCCAAGAGGAAGCTATTAAAAACATGACTGCCCACATCTGCCCCTTTAGGTCTGGTGAGGGTCCAGGGATATCCTCTTTTCAAGATTTATGTAATTTATTTATTTTGGGCCATGCCGAGTCTGCTTGCTGTGAGGGCTTTCTCTAGTTGCGGCAAGCAGGGGCTGCTCTCTAGTTGCAGTGTGCAGGCTTCTCATTGTGGTGGCTTCTCTTGTTGCAGAGCGTGGGCTCTAGGGGGCATGGGCTTCAGTAGCTGTGGCTCCCAGACTCTAGAGTGCAGGCTCAATGGTTATGGGGCACAGGCTTAATTGCTTTACGGCCTGTGGGATCTTCCCGGACCAGGGATTGAACCCATGTCTCCTGAATTGGCAGGCAGATTCTTTACCATTGAGCCACCAGGGAAGCCCTGGAATCTCCTCTTTTAAAATATAATCACTGATGTACGTCTAGTTTGGATGTTACAGACAAACTGAAGCTTTATTGCTCACTTGAAAAAATCCTTTGCTGGGGGGCAGGGGGTGGTGCGTTAAAGCCCACCTTCACCGTGAAAACACTTCTCTGACTCTTCTTTCCTTTATCCCACCATCTTGCTTTCTCACCACCAGATGCAAAACTTCTCTCCCTCTTCTTAACTTTCACTCAAGTGTGTCTCTGCCTTCCACGTGATCCATCTCACTTTCTATTAATATCTTACATTTTAAGTGTTTTTGTAAAAGCCCAACTCCCTATTACACTGTAAACTTTTTGAAGGCGCATTCCATGTGTAATTAACTTGACTTTGTCTCTCCAGAACCAATCAAAATCCTAGCAAAAAGTAACATAAAAGTAAGTATTTCTTGAATCAATAAGATTTTGCCAGTGATTTGGTAACCTTAAATCTCTTTGGGAGGACTGATAAACGATTTTTATTCCCACAAATATTTGGAATCCTATTTTTATAACAAGCACAAGCTGGAAACAATATTCTTTCAAATGAAAAATGTGACATCAGATGAGTGAGCCACGGAACTTCAGAATCCCTCTCACACCTTTTGTAAGCTACATAAACATGGTTTTGTTTTCTATTGTTCATTTGGAGAAAAGATATCTGTTTTCCTTACTCAGAAGGAAATTTTTTGTTCTTACCTGGAGAAAATAATCGATATGAAGTTTGCAGGATAAATTGTCATTCATCTTAAGGATAGAAGGTAACAAATTAGCAATCACATGGAATTAACATATTTTAGAAAAATCACTTAATCTTTGGGGGTTAATCTTCTATTTCTGAATTTCTAAGATTAACTACTCCATAGAGCCTAAGATCTATTTTAAGACAAAAACAGAGCTGACTGAAGAGAGACCCCTCGGAGAAGGAATCCTCAGATTTCTTGCACCTGTGGTTTTTCATTGCTCCTACGGAGAGCTTAGGTTGGTGGACACTGGGAACTTGAAGTACTCCTTGGGGAGGCTCTGCTGGAACAGTAGAGTTATTAAATAGCTAAAATGTCATGGGCAATAGATCTAGGTTACAAAGACAATACAAAGAGAGGTTTCCAAAATAATGTCCCCACCTGTAACTGGACGCAGCAGTGATGACTATAATCCTAAACAGCAGGCAATATGAAAAAAGCTGCTGGGCTCTGGAATGTATTATAAGTAGTCTTTGAATTCCTATCCAGCCTATTCAAAACTTTCTCTTCATTTTACAAAAATCCTGAAACTTATTATTCTCATAATGAGCTCATGTCTCATCCTCTATGATTTATTTTAATCAAAGAGAGAAGAAAATAGTTTCAAATTCCACAAAAGCTTTTAAGAGAATGATGGATCATACCAAGTACTGTACCCACTTACAGTTCATGATAATCTCATCTCCCTGCTCCTCATACATACACACAAACACAGTTCTTACAAATTCCAAGACGGCAAATTGTTTCTTCTAAGGATCTTGAAATGTTTAGGGAGATAACCTCCAAAACAATTAAAGTTTAAAAGTTTAATTAATGCTTATTCCAGTTATTATACTAATGACTTTATAATTAATAAAACAACCATTTGTGGGACTTCCCTGGTGGTCCATTGGTTAGGACTCTGAACTTTCACTGCAAGATGCACAGGTTCAATTCCTGGTCAAGGAACTAAAATCCCACAAGCCACACAGTTCAGCCAAAAATAAATAAAAATAAAACAGCCATTTGTTTTGTTCATGGATTCTATGGATCAGGAATTCAGGTAGAACAAGGATGGCCTTTCTGCTTCACACTAACAAAGGCCTTAGCAGGAAAGTTCCAATGCCAGGGGCTGGAATGCATCATTCATGGATCTTGTAGTTGATGTTAACTTTTGGCTGGGGGCTTCATCCTCTTCACAGAGGCAAGTTTGGACTTCCTCACAGCATGATGGGAAGATTCTCAGAGCAAGAATTCAGAGAAAGGGCCAGGCAGAAGCCGTATCATCACCTTTTATGACTTAGCCTAAAAGTCATGTAACACAGTCCATTTATTGAAGAAGTCCCCAAATCTTACCCGGTCTCAAGAAGAGGAGAAATTGATACTGCTTGTTAGTGGAGAGCTGCAAGGATCTGAAACTGCCTGTGGGACTGAGAATCTTGTTATAGTCATCTGTGATGAGGCTTTCTGACTTTGAGCTTCCATGCAGGGCAATCTGCTTGGCTGTATTGCAGTGAAGTTTCTTGGTTTTTGTCTTTCCATTCGGGATAATCAGTTTCCTTAAAGAATATTCTCTGGATTTCCTGCCTGGGACATTGGTATTCTAGGGGACTGAGGACTGGAGGTAAAAATGACTGGGGAACCCAGCATTTGACATTTAATACATATAGAGATTGATTACCTCCTTGTTTTCAATAGGATACCTTCATTTTCAATTACACCAACATCTGTGCCAGCCAACACCCAATCCAAAGTTCTCTTTTACTCTCCTTAAAGATTACATCTCTAGTCTTACGTGGAGTTGGGAGGGTGAGTTACCCAGTGGCATAGCTTTCGGAAGATCCAGAGATCTGATTGCTTCGCCAGCAGTTTTTACCCAGTCCTACTTATTCTCGTTGCCACCACTGTGCCCAGTTTCGAGAGAGAATGGACCTCTTCATCTGTGCATTCTGTGGAATCTGGGATGGGTAGCATGTTGACGCCCAGCTTTCTCCCCTCTGGTTTTGGATTCAGAGGCTTGGTTTTGCCAACTCATTTACCACTGGTCTGCAGGCTGTCCAGCTCCCAGTACAACTGTTGTCATCTGTCTTTATTTCCCAGTCTTGCGACGCCCTTTCCCTTGGCTCTGGTAGGGTTTTGACAGGGAGTAAGTTGAAATGTGCATATTTGAGCTGTCATCTTAGTCTGGGAGACTCTCAAGTCCCTTTCAACCATTGTTCAGGTAAGATGACTGGGAACTAATACAAGTCCAACCTGCTCTTCTTTCAACATGCCCCGGGTTTTTCAGCAATTCTCTTACAGATTAATAGCACCTCAAACTGAACTTCAGGTGTGTTCTAACCAGTGCAGATTATAATTGTTACTTCTTTTGTGTTAAACACCCAATTCACACTTTTCCAAACTGGGTTAGACAGGAAGCAGTGCCCCTCAGGTGATCAACAGATATTCTGAAAAGAATTTTGGAAAGTACCATATATCCATCTCTCAAGTATTTATAATACTATAAATCAAAAAAGAAACACACTTTATTTTTAAACCAGTTTCTCCAAAACATTTGACTATTTAATGCCTTTTTTAAGAGAACACCTTATAAGACTTTAGGGCAATGTTATTACTCAAAGTGGGGGTCTCAAGACACCTACATCTGAATCATTTAGGGTTTTTCTATATATTTGGATACCTTTGGCCCAACCTCAGGTCTAGAATCAGACTGAGCTTTGGAAATTTGCATTATGAAACAAGCAATTAATTCTTATGCAATCTCATATTGTTGAAGAGCCTATCCCTTGCTATCTGAACCTCCTCCTGAAGGAACTCTTCTCTTGGTCCCTCCCCCATGCCTTGCACATTTACTCTTCAAGGAGGAATGACTTTTCTGAGTGATGGACTTAGAGAAGTAAAATAGATGTGTTTGCTTAAGACCCTGTATCTCTCTCCTCTCTTTAGGAACTGCCTGACTGCCAAGAGAGTCCATTTTACTCTGTACAGAGGGCTCTGGGTTTCCCTAGTGACTCAAATGATAAAGAATCTGTCTATAATGCAGGAGACCCAGGTTTGATCCCTGGGTAAGGAAGAGCCCCTGGAGAAGGAAATGGCTACCCACTCCAGTATTCTTGCCTGAAAAATCTCATGGACAGAGGAGCCTGGCGGGCTACAGTCCATGGGGTCACAAAGAGTCGGACACGACTGAGTGACTTCACTTCACTTCATTACTGTGAGGGAGGAAGTCTGTGTTATTCAACTGTTTCAGAAAGTGTATAGAAAAAAGTATCTAATGTAGGATTAAAACAATGGAAAATCCTCTTACTCAAAGTGTTAAACATGATGGTTTATTCCTCATGTATTTATGCCCCTTCTCAATCGATTCTAAATTCAGCCATATTATACATTGAAAGGAATGTTGTATATTGAGCAACCTCAAATCTCAAGTTTATATTTAAGGGTAACTGACTTAGAGGCAAGCTTTGAAAAAAATCAGGATATAATATAAGTACATCATATAAAGCAGTAGAAAACACATGGCCATTCATTTTACTTTTTTTTTTTTTAATTTGCAATCATGGGAAGAACAGACAAAGTAAAGAGGCAGTAACTGAAATCCATTTATTTGGAAGTAATTCCCAAGGATTTGAAAATAGCCAGACCATCCTTCATATTTCTTTCAAGATCCCTCTTCAGACAAGCAGGGAGATAGGAGTTCAGCATGGTAACATCTGGTTTGTTTAGGGATAGAAGGGGTGTGCAGTAGAGGAGCTCTTGGAAACATTCTGAAAAGATTTGGTAGGAGAACACCTGGGAAAGCCCACTTTATTGAAGGAAGGCGGCAAGGACCCAGGCAGAGGAGGTCATGTTCAACAAATCGGAGGGAGTTCTTGAAGATATCTCTGTCATGAAAGATGAAGGAGATTTAGTGACTGTATAAAGAGGACTTTGATTTCAAATAAGATTTGACAAGATTCCACATCCGGGATTAATGGTCAAGGAGAAGAGCCATTGGATGTGGGTGATGTAGCGTACAAGATTTTAAAAAATAAAGGTAAAAATTGGCTCTAGAAAGGGAGATGGATTGAAAGACAGGGAAGGGATTTGTGACTTGAAAAGAGATTACGTGACTAGAGGAGGAGACAGGAGTAAGAGAAAATGGTTAGCTGTAGGATAGTTTGGGGTTCTTTTGTTTTTGTTTTTTAAATAATAAGCCTTGAAGGGGAGCCAAACAATTGAACAAATGCATCAAGTCTTGAGATGACTTAGAAACGTGGACCCAGCAAACTTGGCCAGTCATATTGCCCAGGTAGAGGTGCTTGGCTGTGATAAGGTAGATCGGGCAGGGGAATGGAAACCAATAATACAAACAAAGAAACCAGGATTAATAAACCAAAGAATGGAATAGGTAGCCCACTGATATTTCCCGAGGCCAGAGCTCTAGGTGACCGTGGAGTCAGCCAAGTTCGTCTTTGATGCTTCTAGCCTTTCTTTTGCATCTTCTCCTTCAATACTCCCTTCCTCTCCACCAAAAACTACTCCCAAATCAACCCCATCTTCCTGAGTTGTAGGCATCCCAGTGTTCTTACTCGTCTCTCTTCCTCCTATAAAAACCTCATCAGTTAAGTGTCTAACTCCCCCGAAGGATAAATACTTAACATTGAAGGCATTACTCTCCCTCTGGGCATTTACATTTTAATGGAAGATTAAAATGGTAAATCTAAGTATTAGAGCTGTTGGGATGGAATTTCAAGGAAGGGTTTGGGGCGGATGTGGCAGGGTTATTATATGTCCCAGAGGTCACTCTGGTGGCTGTCTTCTGCACCTGGAAGTAAATTCAATGCTGGTTTTGCCAAACAGGATTCTGGTCTTCTGAAAAAAATTAGTTTTTAAAAAATATTTTAATATCAGTGAAAATAGACCTTTAAAAACTGGGTTTGCCCAGGAAAAAATAGTAATAGCACTCTGGCCAAAGATCCCATAGTGTGACACCACAGTACAAGAATATGAGGAAAAAACACAACAGAGAAGAAACCAAGGCCCAGAAATTTTCAGGATCAGACTAGGAGGTGTGTGTCCTAAGCCTTTAACACCCTCCTCACTGTCCTGATTGAAATCCTGCCCTGTTCAAACATTACTTCTTTCCTAGAGATAAGAGCAGAAGTGATTTTATTGTTTTCTATCATTTTTATTGTTTAGTGATTTTATTGTCTTCTTGTCACAAAAGGCAGTAGAAGGAAAAGGGAAGAAAGATGCTTTCTATAACTAATTTTCATATGAACTCACAAAAAAGGGAGGAGAGGTAAGCCATAAAACATGGACTGGCCAGTGCTGGGCCAAAAGTGTAATGGACGTTAAATTCTGAACTTGGCCACCATCTTTCCTGCTGATTTGGGATTCTGGAAAGGCACAATTATTAGGAAGTGGCCAGGATTTTCCTTTAGAAATCTACTAGATTTCTTTCTAAAGATACAGGATGTGTGGAAAAGATGATAAAGGAAAGAGACTCTTTCTTTCTATAGCATCTCCACTGTTTTCCAGAACTTGGCCATGAAGCAGCAGTCTTCCCTAGCAAGACCCAGCTTAGAGTTCATTATGAGAAAGGCATGTGAGCTTTTCAGTTCAGTTCAGTTCAGTCACTCAGTCATGTCCGACTCTTTGTGACCCCATGAACTGCAGCACGCCAGCCCTCCCTATCCATCACCAACTCCTGGAGTCCACCCAAACCCATGTCCACTGAGTCGGTGATGCCATCCAGCCATCTCATCCTCTGCCATCCCCTTCTCCTCCTGCCCTCAATCTTTCCCACCATCAGGGTCTTTTCCAATGAGTCAGCTCTTCACATCAGGTGGCCAAGGGAGTGAAGTTTCAGCTTCAACATTAGTCCTTCCAATGAACACCCAGAACTGATCTCCTTTAGGATGGATTGGTCGGATCTCCCTGCAGTCCAAGGGACTCTCAAGAGTCTTCTCCAACACCACAGCTCAAAAGCATCAATTCTTTGGCACTCAGCTTTCTTTATAGTCCAACTCTCACATCCATACATGACTACTGAAAAAACCATAGCCTTGACTAGATGGACCTTTGTTGACAGAGTAATGTCTCTGCTTTTGAATATGCTATCTAGGTTGGTCATAAATTTTCTTCCAAGGAGCAAATGTCTTTTAATTTCATGGCTGCAGTCACCATCTGCAGTGATTTTGGACGCCAGAAAAATAAAGTCAGCCACTGTTTCCACTGTTTCCCCATCTATTTCCCATGAAGTGATGGGACCAGATGCCATGATCTTCGTTTTCTGAATGTTGAGCTTTAAGTCAACTTGTGAGATTTTAAAGGCTGTAAAACACCCCATGAATCTTACCATAGATGTCTTTGGTGTCCTCATTTGGTATCAACTTGATCGTATACATTAAGTTGTCTCTGGTTTGAGGTGTTTTTTTTTTTGCTTTGTTTTACAATATTAAGTCTTCCAATCCATGAACAAAGATGTCTATTTTTTTTTTCTTTTGGTCACACCAAGTAGCTTGGGGATCTTAGTTCCCTAACTAGGGCTTGAACCTAGGCACCAGCAGTAAAAGCACCAAGTCCTAACCTCTGGGCTTCCAGGAAATTCCTACATTGTTTCCATAAGATTAATTATCTAGTGCCTCATCTCAAAGATTAGAAGCAGAGCATTAAAAGAGTGCACATAAGTTAAGAAAACTTCAGAGAAAAAGAATGAAAACCATATTGAAAAGACGTGTGTGTGTTAAGTTGCTTCAGTCATGCCCGGCTCTGCGACCCCCTGGACTGTAGCCCGCCAGGCTCCTCTGTCCATGGGATTCTCCAGGCAAAATACTGAAGTGGGTTGCCATGCCCTCCTCTAGGGGATCTGTCCAACCCAGGGCTTTAACAAGTGCAGCAGTCTGAGGCTATGGGGTCTGGGACAGAGTCTTAAGCTACTCACTGTGTGCCAGGTGCTCACTGTCTCCTAGCAGATTTCCAACCTCATTTTCTACTATTTGCCCCTCAGCTCATTCTACTCTTGCCACACTGACCTGGCTGCAGTGTGACCACGTCAAGTCTGTTCTCACCTCAGAGCTTCTGCATCACTCTAGCCTCTGCCTGTAATTCTCCAAGGCAGCTCATCACGTGCCCATCCCCTCGCTGGTCAAATCCCTTCACCACTTCTTAAATAGTCACCCTTAATCTTCATCCCATTATGCCATTCTCTTTTATTTTCATTATAAACAGTACTTACTATTCAAAGATATATGACTTTTATACCTTACTACTTGTTTATTTTCTCCCTTCTCTCTTTTAAATGAAAGCATCATGAGAAAAGGAATATTGCTTTTCCTGGTTACCATTCTACCTCCAGTCCTCAAAAGGCACGAAGCAGTCAGTCTATATATACTACTCTATAACACAGAAAACTCTGCTCAATATTCTGTATATTCTCAATACTCTCAATATTGAAAAAGGATAGATATATGGATATATATAGATATGTGGATATGAATCACTTTGTTGTACAATTGAAACTAACACAATACTGTTAATCAACTATACTTCAGTATGAAATAGAAAAATCTTTTAATTAAAAAGGAAAAAGAACAGGAGAGGGGCCCCCACTGATATCACTGAATTGTCACTAGGAAGTTGCAGCATCGTCGGTTTCCTTTCTATGAAAAGAATGACAGAAGTGATTATGTACACTGAGTGTCTCTCCCACCCCCAAGGATGCTTGCTTGTATTTGCTGGAAATTCTCAGTCATCTGGAAAGATCTGATGTGAAAGAGCCCTTTTTCCAATAAGGATACTGAGAAGGTTGTGAAAAGCGAGGTCATTGCTTGTTTGCCCCCACTGAATGAAAGGAGGCCACAAGTCTTTTTGCAGTTCCACTAAAGAGCCAATAAAACAGAAACAAAACATACATGTGCCAAGAGTTAAACAACAAGGCGGAAGTGGCTTAGGTTTGTGGTCTGTTACCACATGACAACATTGAGTTGGAGCCAAGGTATATTCTGTTCGCTCCAGTTTCTGGATTCTGGAAGGCTCCACGTGTCAGAGAGGAGGAACTCTGCCTGGCGCCTGGGTTGTGACAGTACAACAGGGAAGACAGATTTTGGAGAATTTAAAGTTTCTCTTATGTAAAGGTAGGATAATTACAGCCCAGGGCTAAATCCAGCCTGCTGTCTTTTTGAGTTTGCGTTGGGAAAGCAGTTTATATGTTCCCAAGTAGATTTTTTTCTAATTAAAACAAAAAAACTCTTCTACTATGTACTTAGAAACTTGCCAGTGCCTAGGAAATAAAATTAGGATGGCAAAGGGGAAGGACCTTAGTTTAGAACTCAGGGGACTTGAAATATTGAAGACTTGAGTTTTATACTAACAAGCATGTCTGTTGCCTGTTTTTGGAAATAAAGCTTTATGAGAACACAGTCACACTCATTTATTTCCATATTGCCTATGATTGTCTTCTCACGACAATGGCAAGGTTGAGTAGTTATGAAACAAACCGCATAGCCCACAAACCCTAAAATATTTACTATCTGACTCTTCATAGAAAAATCGGCCAGCCCCTGCCTTATAACAGGAGTAGGAAAAGAAACAGTTGTTATACCACATGAAACCACTGATATTTGACTGTTTTGGTTTTAAAAATAGCAATTTTGTGATTCAATTTCATAGTTTACTCTTTGAAATCTTCAATTTCCATCTCAAAACCATTTCATCATAAAGGCTTTCCCAGATTTTGTGAATAGATATGAATATTCTCTTCTCTCAAACTCAATCTGTGGAACTTGGCTCCTACATCTAGCTGATTCTATGTTTGTATAATAGTCATTATGCCTATGGGGCTTCCCAGGTGGGTCAGTGGTAAAGAATACAGCCTGCCAATGCAGGAGACACAGGAGACGTGAGTGTGATCCTGTGTCAGGGAGATCCCCTGGAGGAGGAAATGGCAGCCCACTCCAGTATTGCTGCCTGGGAAATCTCATGGACAGAGGAACCTACCGTCCATGGGGTCGAAAAGTGACAGACACGACTTGGTGACTGAGCATGCATGCACACATTATGAGTATAGCTTCTCCTCTACTGTTGGAAGCTACTGGTATCAGCTAAATTGTGCTCCCCTAAAGGCCATATGTTGAACCCTAACCACCAGTAATGTGACTGTATTTGAAGATAGGGCCTTTAAGGAGATAAGCTAAAATGAAGTCCCCTGGGTGGGCTCTGATCCAATATGAAGTATTAGTCACTCAGTCTTGTCTCACTCTGTCATCCCATGGACCTGCCAGCCTCCTCTGTCCATGGGATTGTCTAGGCAAGAATACTGGAGTGGGTTGCCATGCCCTTCTCCGGTAGACTGGTATCTTTATAATAGGAAGTGATCAGGACACACAGAGGGAAAGACCAGAGCACACCAGAGCACACAGTGAGAAGTAATCTGCAAGCCAAGGAGAGAGGCTTAGAAAAAACCAACAGTCAATCCCTTGGCTTTGAACTCATAGCCTCCAAAACTGTAAGAAAATAAATTTTTGTTGTTGAAGCCACATAGTCTGTGGTATTTTGCTATAGCAACCCTGGTAAACTATATGATTACTCAAGAACAGAAGGTATTTCTTCTTTTTCTTTGTATTCCCAACGGCCTCTGGAGACACAGGTCTAGTATTCGTTGATTAAACTTTACAGAGGTAAGTGAAACAAGGTAAGTAGCATGCTGTATCTGGGGTCTAGAGTGTTTGATCCTCCAAAATTCCTAATGTGTAAATCAGAATTTTCTACACAAAAATGTTCTAGAAGCCTCTAGAATGGCTCATTCAACAAACAGTTGTGAATGGCTCAGCATAAATATTAAGTTACACAGCTCTGATGCTTTTCTGTTTTCAATGAAAATTGAAGAAGTGCACTATCCCTTTCTTGCTCTACTCAGGGAGAGAGAATGCTGGATTAGATAGAACTCTGTCAACTAGACTAGCAGGCCCTTGGCAACCAATGCTGAATAGCAATCTTCAGGGAAGAGCGATAGTGAGCATTAGACAGAAATATTGGATATGCAGTCCTAATTTACCTTCCAGATGTCAGAACCTGCAGAGCTGGGCAGTGCAACAAAGATCAGACCATTCGAGGAGCCCAGCTCTCCTGGTTTATTCAAAATCTTTTGAGAAAGCAGTGTGACTGCTTCACGGGACCATAGCCAAACCCAACCTGAAAGAACTTGTTCTGCAAATACCTCCCCAAAGCAGGAGCTTTCCTGATCATTCATTTCTAAACGAACAAATAAAGGGTTTCATTATGAACAATGTCCAGATGCCCCAGAAGTCTGCTCTGTTTGCCAATTCCATTGCATTCTGTTCCTTTCAGATGTCAATGACAGCCCATAGTGAGAAGCATTGTTTTATCTACTAAGGGCTTTATCAACTTAAAACTTGATGAGGAGCTTTCTTAGACCACTGGGCATTCTGATGGGTTGGAAAATCAGAAGCCATTGAACATTGTCAGCTCTGATCTTTTCCAGACCTATACATTTCACCCACGGCATTTTCATACTATTATGAGAAAACCTGAACTCCATTATCCCAAACCAAGTCGTAGTCTTAGTGGCATAAGAAAACCTCCTCCCTGAATAAAGTAAAGGCTTATAAACCATGAGACGGCTGTGGTCTAAATTCTCAATAGAGAACTGATTAGTTTTTCAATGATAAATTTCTTAAGCTTCGCTGGAAAATAATGCCTGCTCACCAATTTGCCCTTGACCACTGGATCAAGAAAAAGAAAAGTGTTCCTAAAGCAATACCACAAGCCCGTTTTCTCTCTGTGTGGTAGGACTGTTCCTAAGAAGCTGACATTTCTATTGTTACTTTCTGTTGTTTAACAGAAACATGACTTGGTCAGTTCAGTTCAGTCGCCCAGTCGTGTCCAACTCTTTGCAGCCCCATGAATCGCAGCACGCCAGGCCTCTCTGTTCATCACCAACTCCCGGAGTTCACTCAGACTCACGTCCATCGAGTCTGTGATGCCATCCAGCCATCTCATCCTCAGTCGTCCCCTTGTCCTCCTGCCCCCAATCCCTCCCAGCATCAGAGTCTTTTCCAATGAGTCACTTCTTCTCATGAGGTGGCCAAAGTACTGGAGTTTCAGCTTTAGCATCATTCCTTCCAAAGAAATCCCAGGGTTGATCTCCTTCAGGATGGACTGGTTGGATCTCCTTGCAGTCCAAGGGACTCTCAAGAGTCCTCTCCAACACCACAGTTCAAAAGCATCAATTCTTCGGTGCTCAGCCTTCTTCACAGTCCAACTCTCACATCCATACACGACCACAGGAAAAACCATAGCCTTGACTAGACGGACCTTAGTCAGCAAAGTAATGTCTCTGCTTTTGAATATACTATCTAGGTTGGTCATAACTTTTCTTCCAAGGAGTAAGCATCTTTTAATTTCATGGCTGCAGTCATCATCTGCAGTGATTTTGGAGCCCAAAAATAAAGTATGACACTGTTTCCACTGTTTCCCCATCTATTTCCCATGAAGTGATGGGACCGGATGCCATGATCTTTGTTTTCTGAATGTTGAGCTTTAAGCCAACTTTTTCACTCTCCTCTTTCACTTTCATCAAAAGGCTTTTAGCTCCTCTTCACTTTCTGCCATAAGGGTGGTATCATCTGCATATCTGAGGTTATTGACTTGAGGTTACATGACTTGGTAACTCCAAGAAAAATCATTTCATTAAATCCACATCATTTTCTCCATATATAAGTGTCATGAAGGTAGATGTTCAAAGTTATGCACAAAGTTCAAAGTTACACACTTTGTGCAAACTAGACAGAAACTAACAGAATATGATTTGTTTAATTAATTAATAATCTTGATTTTAGGGCATCTTTATTCAGACTTATCACCATTATGGTGGCCTCCCAGGTGACTTAGCTATAAAGAATCTGCCTGCAATGCAGGAAACGCAGGAGACACAGTTTTGATATCCAGATGAAGAAGATCCACTGAAGTAGGAAATGGCACCCACTCCAGTATTCTTGTCTGAGAAAATCCCATGGACAGAGAAGCCTGTGGGGTCACAAAGAGACATGACTGGGCGACTGAGCACACACACATCACCACTATACAAATAAACAACTGTCCTGAAAATTTCCAATCTTCCTCATGGTGTATAGATCTTCAGAAATGCAAACTCAAAGGTACCATTCTTCCTGTGGTTTGAATCTTGAGTGCACCAAACCCATATTCTTTAAAAACAATGTTCATCACATCGCACATCCTTACACCCCCAACACCCTACTGCTGCCCCACCCAAAAGTTCCCATAGCCCTTTACTCCCAATCACTCTGAAACTAAACTCCTCCATTCAGTTGTCGTGGTCACCTAGATTTCAGCTCCAGTCAAATTCCCCAGTCCTCTCCAGAATACATGTGCCATTCAAGTCAAGCAAGACTCCTCCATGTCTCCAAAATAGCCATGTTTACTCTTGAGCCTTTTCCTTTAATTTCTTCCTTACCTATAATTCGATGGATTTCCTCCAAACTTCAGATCAAAATATAATTCTTTGAAGTTTGCATTATGCAAACAAACACCCCCATTCATGCCTACAGCATTAATCTTCTCTACCACATGACTTAGCAATTAATTGTATTGCAAAATACTCTTGCTTTGAGTATTTTGGTCAAATTTCACTAGAATGCAAACACCACTTATTATTTTTTATTGCCTTGTTCGGTGCTGTAAGCTTAGCACCTAGGATAGTGTCTGGCACATAAGAGGACTGGATAAATATTGGGTTGGCCAAAATGTTCACTCGTGGTTTTCTACAGCATCTTATGGATGAACCAATATTTGTTGAACGAATAAATGACTGAACATGCTTCCCCAGTAGAACTTGGAATCTCTCAAGAGCAGGGACTATATTATTATCCTTTTATTTTTAGCCACACAAACATCCTATTTATCAAGTACTCATACTTCTCCAATGCTCAGTGACCGATAACTCACCCCAAAGTCCAAACACAGACCACAGTTCTGTGTTGAATCTGGAGTTAAATACAGTGAAATGACTATGCTACAGTAAGCACTACCTATATTCTTCCTGGGAGAAAAATGAAAGGAACAAGCAGAAAGGAAAAGATCTATTATTAAGTTTGGAAAGAAAATAATATCCTTAAAATTAGAAATGAGATCACCTATCACTTAAGGAACATGTAGATGTGTGTGTGTGTGTGTGTGTGTGTGTGTGTGTGTGTGTGTGTGTGCACGCTCAGTCCCTCAGTCAGGTCCAACTCTTTGTGACCCCATGGACTATAGTTCTCCAGGCTCCTCTGTCGCTGAGTCCTCCTTAACTATCATGTGTCACACAACTATTGTTAGGCATAGTTACATCTGCTCTACAGAAAATAAAATTTATGAAAAATAATGGCTCAGGCTTTCCTGGTGGTTAAGAATCAGCCTGCCAATTTGGGAGACATAAGTTCAGTCCCTGGTCTGGGAAAATCCCACATGTCACTGTCTTAGGCCAGTGCACCGCACCAGAGCCTGCATTCTAGAGCCCACACACCCAGTGAAAAGTAGCCCCCATCAGCTGCAGTGAGAGAAAGCCTACACCCAGCAACAAAGACTCAGCACAGCCAAAAAATAAAATTAATTAATACATTAATTTTTTTAAAATGATGTCTCTTCAGATTTCCACATGGACACATGCCTCTGAAGTAGACAGGGCGAATATTATTACACTTATTTCATGAAGAAACCAGTAAGTCTATCTTGTCAGATGTTACATGGCTGCTTAATGGTAGAGTTCAGACTAAAAGGAATTTATTCTGCAGTTTTCCTCTTTTTTCTTTCGTAATTCCTTTTTCATAATTTATAAAGGTGAAGAGTGGTAAATATATGATCAATATCTTCTCATTTTTCATGTTTTGAAATATCCCTTAGTCTCCTTGGTCCTCTTAATAGTCTCTACCTTCTCTCCCCTGATTGCATAAGAATCTGAATGTTGCTAAAATGGACAAAGTGAACTGTAGCAGTTCTATGTAGAGCAGGGTAATTCTCTGAAATAATAATCAGTGCATTATTTTACATTTCTTCATAGCACCATTACCTAAAAAGTCAGATTTTTTATTTTTGGACTGGGCTTATCCCTTTAGAAACAGAGAATGCAGGAAATATGCAGGAAATCAAATCTCAAATTTTTCGTTTTAAAATATGTCCTAGAAACGCAGAGCATACCCTGAAAAGCCAAGGTTTTCATTGTGAGAGCCAGGCTTTTATAGTAGAGAGGATTTTTGAGTCTTCAGCAACTTGGATGGAATCAGAACACAAATCTTATACTATAAATAGGAGTGTTAGGCAGAAGGCAGATTTTCCTCCAAAAATTACATAAATTCAATCTGCTGGAGAAAGAAGAGAGCTGAGATAGAAAGGGGGGGCAAGACTTAGTCATCACTACATAGGTTCCACTGAAGGGACCCCACACCCCCATTTTCCCTTCGTGTAGAGTCAGGCCTAGCCCCAGAGGAAGATGACAGAACCTGTAGCAGGGGGCCCAGTTCCTGGAAGAAACAGGGCTGGCATCTCACTTCCTGTCCAGCAGGCTGAAAGGAGTGCCTCTCAGATGTGCTCTGCACCTCAGGGCAGTGAACCGGGAGAGGAAGCTGGGACTAATTAGGACGAAAGAGACGGAGACAATCTTCTGAGTGTCCAACAGCCCAAGGGATACATACCCTCCATCCTGGAGGGAGGTTTTGGATCAGAAGAGGCCTGACAAGGGGCCATCATCAGCAGTGATGGCACAGGTGGGACTAACCTGAGGCTGTGAATGACCTGAATGCCAGCAGGAGAGACAGCGGTCAGTGTCACTGTGAATGAAGTGAACCCCACTGGCTGACCACAAGGGGCAAGGACAACACCACCAGTCCTTTGTCCTAAAGCCACCGTGTGCATACCACCCCCTCTAAAAGCATTTAGATGCCTTGGCTGAAGAAGGCTGAGGGGAAACTATCGATTGACTGGGTTCCGTTTAAGCCTGCCTAGAAGTAGCTCAGGTTCCTGCTATCACACAGAAAGGGGCTCGAGAGAGTAAGTGTTTAGTTGTGAAAATCTAGAGAACGTCACAACGCTGCATACCTGTGTTTCTACCAGCACACAGACTACTGTGGGACACTCAGCCAGCAAGGGGATGCCAGATCCATTTCAGAAGCTGGGTCTGTCTTCAAAGGGTTTTGACTCGCCGACCTCTGGCTGGCCTGCGCCCTCTGTTCAGACACACCAGACAGACGAGTAAACACAGATCACAAGTGGACCACATGTTCTTATTCTTTTTCCAAGTGCTCTGTGGCTGTGGGCCTCCCCCACTCCAGACTTTTCAAATAGGCAGATACTTGGGCCCCATAGAAGCTTCCTTCCTCCTCTCTCAGCAGACAGTGACTTACAAGACAATGATCAGACTGATGGGAGAGTCCCAGCGTTGGTGAACACCTTCACCCGCAGCTTTTCTCATGTTCAAGGGCTACAGCACCTAAACCCTGACCTGATTTACTCCTTTGAACAAAACATGTCCCTTGCTGGTTTATTCCTTTAGATGCCCATGTTTCTGGATATAGAACCTGGTACCCAGTGGCTCAGTGGTGAAGAACTCACCTGCAATCCAGGATACGCAAGAGATGTGGGTTCAGTCCCTGAGTTGGGAAGATCCCCTGGAGAAGGAAATGACAACCCACTGAAGTATTCGTGCCTGGAGAATCCCATGGACACAGGAACCTGGTGTGCTGTAGTCCATGGGGCCGCAAAGAGTTGGACACGACTTAGTGACTGAACGACAAAAACTTCCTAACACTTGACTGCAAACAAATTATTGTCTTTCCCTATGTGACATGGGTAACCTTGAGAAGCAGAAAAACAGTGAGAGAAGAAAGAAAGTGAGGACCCTAAAAGGAGGAAAGATGGTTCAGAAGGGCGAACATGGGGAACCTGAAGAGAATTTTTCCATCATATTTCTTAAGAGAAGCCCAAGTGTGCAATGAACTACCTTTCTATGATGCTAAAAGAAATGGAAACCCATGTTACAGATTTGGAGGCCTGACAGAGGACAGAGGGAAGGACAGGTTGACATGAATGCTTTCTGATACCTTGGCATTCCATGGTTCCAAGTCAGTCAAGTGATACATCCATTGTTTTGAAATGATAGCTGATCAGTCTCCATCTTACACTGAGTTTCCTAGCACTAAGCTCATTAGCTGATGCTTAAACTTTTCTACAAATAAGGAACTGATTCCCTGTACCAGTGGTGCTAACATAGAATTCTCATAACAATCTCTCATCCTATCTTTTCTGCATCACAACCCAAAAAGAAGCCACCATACCCCAGAAATTCACTTTTTATTTTTATTTATGGTGGAGAAAAAGAAGATGGGGATAGTGAAGGGGAGCCCTGAAAAATCCCTAGGAACAGCAGCATATGCAATGGCAAGAATGGGCAGCAAGTGATATGCATGCCCCAGGGGCTGGGAGGTGCTGATGAAAAAAGCTCAGCCTCCTTCCTTAGAACATCCCTGGAGACCATTTCCATTCTCCTTTCACACCTGGCATTATTTATACTGTACCAGAGAAGGGAGTTTTATTTTTAAATTATGCATGTGGATTTTCACCTTTATTCCATCAGAATCAAACTAAATGTTATTCCACAACACTCCATAAAGTTAATGATACAATGTGACTAGCACTCTTTCCTGAAATATGACATTCTTCAGGGACCCTGACAGTATTAAAGGGACTGGATGCCAGGGCCAAATCATGCCCCTGGAGCCACATAGAAGTTCCACAAGCACTTATATACCATGACATCTATATTCCTTAGTTTCTGTGAATTCAATCAGAAGGTTTATTATGCAAAGTCCCCGAAAAACCAGAGATACCATGGCACGGGATCTGGGAGCTGCCCAGATCTGGGCAGAACAGTCCAGAGCCACATTTGACTGCAGGGAAGTGATGACTTGATCAGAGAAGAGAGGAAAAAGTAAAGACTTGAAATTAGAAGGGAAGTTAAACTTCTACCACTGTGATTCCAAAATGTGGTTAAATTTGCGAAATTAACAAATATATTCTGTGCTGCTCTCAATGAGTATTTAAAATTCACCATTGATTGATAGCTGTTTTAAAAAATGAATTGTTATCTTCTTGACCCAGTGAAAGAGACTTGTAAAAGTAACTTAATTCAGAATTGTGAAAATGACCAATATTTTCTCTTCATTTCCCAGATTTAACTTAACATTTGGCCTGATCATGATTTAATTGCATTCATTTGGGGAATAGCACTCTATGCAGAAAGAGTAAATATGCCTATATTTCCATGTGTGTATGGAGAATACTTTTGAGAAGGCATTGAAACAGGATTCTAAGGTTCTGGCTTTAATTAAAATGAAACAAAACTAGAAAGTCATATCACTTATGATGGCACGCTGGCTGCCATGGTAGTCTGTGTGG
The DNA here is from genome assembly GCA_917880005.1 of Nanger dama. Lineage (NCBI taxonomy): Eukaryota > Metazoa > Chordata > Mammalia > Artiodactyla > Bovidae > Nanger > Nanger dama. The sequence continues at coordinate 27,719,188 of CAKJTW010000018.1, forward strand.
TCTTACGTAAATTATCCAGCCTCTCTGGGCCTCATTTTATCAACTTATAAAATGGGCAAACTCTGCTCTTTCAGTATAATGATGAACAGTAAAGGATACAACAAGTGTGAGAGTGGTTCATTCTTAAACACTCTTTTATTTTACATATTGGTAACAGAGGCATATATCCTGCTTGTTGGTCTTTTTTTTTTAAAAGAATCCTAGTCCTTCAGAGGTGGGATGGATTCTATGTATGTGATTCAGTTACTCAAACCTTTTAGGAATTTCTTATGGCAAATTCCATGGAAGAGGAGCCTGGAAGGCTACAGTCCACAGGGTCACAATGAGTCCAACACGACTTCGTGATGAAACTACCAACCATATGTGGCAAATCAGCAGCTAGCACCTGGCAGTAGTTCACCACATTCAATTCTTATTCAATAAGTGTTTCTAATGGTTCACCAGCATGCTTCCAGAGCAATTTCTGTGATGATGGAAAGGTTCTGTGTTTTTCACTGACCAAAATGGTAGCCACTATACACACTGTCTATTGAGCTTTTGAAGTGAGATGAGTGCAGCTAATGAATGAATTTTCAATTTTATTTCATTTTAATTAACTTCAAAATAAATGTCACACGTGGGTAGTGACTATCACACTGGAAGGTTGTGGGCAGGATAGAAATTTGAAAGAATTGTATTTCCAGGACAGCTCCAGAGTTTATATTTCCCTAAGTAGCTCCTGACCCAGATAATCACAATGGTGTGATCACTCACACTCACCTAGAGCCAGACATCCTGGAATGTGAAGTCAAGTAGGCCTTAGGAAGCATAACTACAAACAAAGCTAGTGGAGGTGATGGAATTCCAGTTGAGCTATTTCAAATTCTAAAAGATGATGCTGTGAAAGTTCTGCACTCAATATGTCAGCAAATTTGAAAAACTCAGCAGTGGCCACAGGACTGGAAAAGGTCAGTTTTCATTCCAATCCCAAAGAAAGGCAATGCCAAAGAACACTCAAACTACCGCACAATTGCATTCATCTCACATGCTAGTAAAGTAATGCTCAAAATTCTCCAAGCCAAGCTTCAATAGTACATAAACTTCTAGATGTTCAACCTGGTTTTAGAAAAGGCAGAGGAACCAGAGATCAAATTGCCAATATCCATTGGATCATGGAAAAAGCAAGAGAGTTCCAGAAAAACATCTATTTCTGCTTTATTGACTATGCCAAAGCCTTTGACTGTGTGGATCACAATAAACCGTGGAAAATTCTGAAAGAGATGGGAATACCAGACCACCTGACATGCTTCTTGAGAAACCTGTATGCAGGTCAGGAAGCAACAGTTAGAACTGGGCATGGAATAACAGACGGGTTCCAAATAGGAAAAGGAGTACATCAAGGCTGTATATTGTCACTCTGCTTATTTAACTTCTATGCAGAGTACATCATGAGAAACGCTGGGCTGGAGGAAGCACAAGCTGGAATCAAGATTGCCGGGAGAAATATCAGTAACCTCAGATATGCAGAAAACACCACCCTTATGGCAGAAAGTGAAGAACTAAAGAGCCTCTTGATAAAAGTGAAAGAGTTGGCTTAAAGCTCCATATTCAGAAAACAAAGATCATGGCATCCAGTCCCATCACTTCATGGCAAATAGATGGGGAAACAGTGTCAGACTTTATTTTGGGGGCTCCAAAATCACTGCAGATGGTGAGTGCAGCCATGAAATTAAAAGACACTTACTCCTTGGAAGGAAAGTTATGACCAAGCTAAACAGCATATTAAAAAGCAGAGACATTACTTTGTCAGCAAAGGTCCATCTAGTCAAGCCCATGTATGGATGTGAGAGTTGGACTATAAAGAAAGCTGAGTGCTGTATAATTGATGCTTTTGAACTGTGGTGTTGGAGAAGACTCTTGAGAGTCCCTTGGCCTGCAAGGAGATCCAACCAGTCCATCCTAAAGGAGCTCAGTCCTGGGTGTTCATTGGAAGGACTGATGTTGAAGCTGAAACTCCAATACTTTGGCCACCTGACGTGAAGAGCTGACTCATTTGAAAAGACCCTGATTCTTGGAAAGATTGAGGGTAGGAGGAGAAGGAACAACAGAGGATAAGATGGTTGGATGGCATTACCGACTGAATGGACATGGGTTTGGGTAGCCTCCGGCAGCTGATAATGGACAGGGAGGGCTGGAGTGCTGTGGTTCATGGGGTCACAAAGAGTCAGACATGACTGAGCGACTGAACTGAACTGAACTGAACTGAACTGAAGTACCTCCCAGCAGCAGGAACATGCAATGTCTGTCTCCACTGGGACTTCCAATCCTATAAAGGGGGACACGTCTAATGAGCTAAAACACATGGAGACATAACCCCGTAGAGCCCCACACACCAGGCTCTCTCTCCCAAATAAGAGCCTTGAGAAGGCAACCCTTAATCAAAAAGAATGAAAGGCCAATGGTGGGATTTCCAGAATGAAGGCAAAAATACTCTATTAGCAAGAGGATCCTTCTCAAAGAATTCCCTAGATACCACTCCCCTCTCCACCTGCATTCATGGTGCCAACCTCCCTCCCACCCATCACATACCCAATATCCTGCTCACACAGGCCAGGAGAGGCAGAGATCTGGGCCACTTGGAAGATGTGAATTTCTCCAAAGAAGCAGAGATTGCAGTAGCTGCAGAATATTCTGGGTTGTGTGTGTGTGTGTGTGTGTGTGTGTGTGTGTGTGTGCGCGTGCGCGCGTGCACCTGCATGTGTTTTTTCCCTTTTTAACAGCTCTAATTCCAGCACTGAACTTGAGACTGATCATTATTTCCTCCTCTCATCATCTCACGATATATTCATACCAGCACAGACAAGACTCCCAATGTCAACATTGTTTGCTTTCCTTTCAGAGTAAGACACATTCTATCCTCCACTATCACACATTTAGAGCAGATGTTCCTAAAAAAGGATAAACCAGGTGCTTAACATATTTTATTCCAAGGGGTAATTTTAGAAATTATTGCAATCAATGAGCTAATAATAATGGTGGTAATGATGAGGCCAAGTTATTATTACCTATTACCTTTAATCATCGACAGCAACTCAATTGGACGTAATTAGAGGCATCATCATAAGTAACGTGGAGCAGATGGAAGATGCTGGGCCTTGCATTTCCAGGACTGAGTGGGAGGGTTAATGATGGAGCAGTGGGCATTAAAAATGGGCCACTTATGTCCAAAATTCACCCTACCCTTGAATCTTCCATGTCTGATACCCACAAAAACAGAGTTGAAATTATCAGAAGATATAAGGAGCCAACCCCACCGCTTTCAAAGTCCACTCACTAATTGTGAGTGGCAAGACCCCAGTTCTGCCCCATTTCCATCTTTATGGGTTAAACAGTGGTCTTCTTTATTTTTCTTCTTTCAATTCCATTGGCAGAAGAAAAACAGAGCAATAGTCTATTGTGTCCTTCTCGAAACCTCCTTCATTCCAGAAAAGCATGCCTCTAGGGTGATTATTACCTTTTGAAAACATGCAAATGCTTCAGTGTCACTTAGCTTTAATTTAAAATTTGGCATGAAATACAGTATGAAACGACATCACTGGCTAGTCAATAACACGACAAAACAACCATTTCCTATATGCTATTTTATACGGGCACAGTTCACAAACATGTAAGATACAGATGTGCAAGAGGTATGAGCTAATGTAAAAAAAAAAAAAAGCCTGGAAACTAGGGTTTTAGAATTGGGGTTCAGTTTGTGCAACAGCTGATTAATGGGCCATTACATGGGGCAAGTTACTTGTCCTCTGTGAGCCTCTGTTCTATCAACTATGAACAGTTAGCTTGTGTTAGCATTCCCCTTTCTGTAAGCCAGTGAGACCTTATGCTTTTCTCTATAAAAGCACTTGTTTCCCTACGCTGCAAATGTGGATTTACCTTCCTGGGTTGGCCACCAACTTTGAGAAGGTACTATACTGAGTTCTTTTCTCTATCCCTGGTATCTGGCACTTACTAAGTACTCATAAAAGTGAGTTTTCATATCCCTAAAGAACTTGCAGTCTAGACAGACAGGCAAGACCAACAGTGACAAAACAGAGAGTGACCCAAGAGCCACAGATGCAATAGAGTATAGCAGATCAGTATGGCTCACTAGGGTTTCCCAGGTGGTGTTAGTGGTAAAGAGCCTGTCTGCCAGTGCAGGAGATGCAAGAGGTGTGGGTTTGATCCCTAGGTTGGGAAGGTCCCTTGGAGGAGAGTGTGGCAACCCACTCCAATATTCATGCCTGGAGAACCCCAAGGACAGAAGATCCTGGTGGTCTACAAAGAATCAGACACAGCTGAGGCGACTTAGCATGCACAGATGTGTGTGACTCACTAACCCACTGGGGGCAGTGGGACTGAACTAGGCTTTAAAGTGAAGGGAAAGTTGTTCATTTGTGTCTGACTCTTTGTGACCCCATGGACTGTACTGTCCATGGAATTCTCCAGGCCAGAATACTGGAGTGGGTAAGGTTGTGCTAAAATTTTTACAAAGACAGTCCCCAAACTACCCCCAAGCAATTAGCTTCACCTCTTCATCCTTTGGTTTCATATATGTTAAGTGGCTATAACACCCATCCTCAACAACCATGTGGAGATGAAACACTTCTTTTTCTTTTTTAATAGATATACTCATTGCTGCTCAGAGAAACAAATATCATATAAATATTATAACAATAATCATACTGAGAAGTAAAATAATAATGATGCAAGCATCTAGATAATGTTTCATGTCTGTGGTCTTTGAGGGAGTTTTTACACAAATATCTGTAAATGAATAAATACATCTGGTTCATAAAGATGTCCAAAGGCACTTTTTTCTACTCATATCCACACATACCTCACTATAGAACTAAAAACAAATTCACTTAGAACTTTTATGGAATCACAGTCCTTAAAAAAATCAGAGTTCTCATTAAAGCCAATCGGAATTTGTTATAAAAATTAATAACAGGATATAAGCTTATAGGATCTTATCAATAATATCTTTACAATCTGTTGGTCTCTTTGAGATGTGCCAAACATAACCAAGATTTATTGATGGAATCAATGTTTGAGGGCATAAAACTTTATATGTGTTTTCCTTTGCTCAATTAGTAAATCTCGTCTAAGTTACGAAATTGTCCTGAGATTTCACTTAGCCATGGCCAAATATCATGCTCAAAGTAGATACTTTCATTTAGATTATCTGCCTAAATGTTCTAATTCTCCACTTTACTTCATGGAATTATGGAAACTCGGCCAAAGTAAAAATCTTTAACTAAAAAAATTTACGTTGTAACTACAATGGACAATGTTCTATGAGTGAGATGTGAAAGGGAATTAAAGCATGAATAACAGAAACTCAGATATGTTAGTTAATAAAGGGAGTAGAACAAAGAGAAGTCTAGCAAATAAATACAAAGCCCTACTGAATAAGGGAAATGAGAGAAGTAAGCTCAGGGTCCTGTGAAATCTCTGATTGAACTGGGGATATGACAAAGGAGCATGGATTCTTTGGCCACTGGCTCTGGACCAGAAGAGTTAAATGGGTTGTCACTGCAGAGGGAAAAGCTTGAGCAATGACAGGGAATCAAGAAAACACAGGGAAAGCAATTAGCATTCCTCTACTTTTTCTCCCAGCAGAGGAATATTGGAAAATAAAATCAGAAAGATAGATTGGACCCAAATTCTTGAGAGTGTTGAATATCAGACTAAATATTTTCAGCTTAATTTGGTTAAGTCATGAGAGACCACACTAGAGTTGTTTTTTAAAGCAAATTAATGGCCTACATTAATTTATTATTGATCGTTATTCATCCTCTTACATCCAATTGCTCCCCAATCCTTACCAACTCTACCTTGTACTCTGACCGCAGCACTTTCTTCTCAGGGTCCCATGTTAGAGCCCCTCCATTCCAGGACAGCCTCTATCATGCTCCCCATCTCCTCCCCCTACCCTGAAATCCTGCAACTTAAGCAGAAGTATGATTGCATCATCCCCCAGCTTAAAGTCCATCAGTAGGCTCCTCTTTCCTGGAGGATGATGTCCAAACCCTCAGCATGGTACACAAGGCCTGTCATCTTCTAAACTTCACCTGTCTATCCAGTTACCCCCTCAAACACACATGTCCTGTATCCCTCCCCTGGCCCATACTTTGGCCTGGAATTTGTCACTGTTCCTTGATACACCATGATTTCTCACACCTCCAAACCTCAGTGTATATAACCTCCCTGCCTGCCTGGGATCCCTGGAAATTCAGCTCAAATGTTACTTCATCCAGGAAGACTTCCCTGGTAATCTCCAGCCTCTCACCCCTTATTCAGTTAATACCTTCTTTTCTTCTCTTCCATAGCATCGTGTAAGAGCTCTGAGACTTCACTTCTCACATGTCCCTGTATTTGTTTACACAACCGTCTTCCCACTGCACTGGGCACCACCATTTCTCGTTGCTCTCTGCAGTCCTAAGGCAGATGGTCAATACACAATTGTTGGATAAGCTAATGCATATATTTTTTAATCACACCAACTTCCTGAAAATCTCCAAGGCAGAGGAGAATAGAGAGTTTTAGAAGCGTGACTAGGACAGTGATGTATTAGGTAAATTGGATGAGAGACTACAGGTTTGGAAGGAGGCGGAGAAGATGATAGATTCTGCTTTGAACATGGGAAATATGCCTTTGGCGTCCACCGCAATCAGGACCTGCTTTTGAGGCGGCGAGTGATTCTGATTAGACAGGAACAGAGAATTAAGTCGTTCTGTTCCCTTCCCAAGCCTAACACCACCTTCTCTTTTTGATAACTTCCTCCAAGATGATCCGAATTTCTTTAGTCTTGTTTCTCTTATCCAAATATTTCCTTGAACAAGAACTCAAATGGGCATGTTTTCAGATCCTGTGTCTCTGAATGTGTGTGAGCTCAGAGAGAAGGAAACAGAAAATGATTTGCAACCTGGCTCTGGAAGGAGAGCAACTGTCAAGGGGGCCGGGATTGTTTTTGTTATTACTGCCTCGCTTTCAGCCGTGTCTGTTTATTGTTATTGTCTTGTCCCCTTACTGATGCTCAATCCATTTCCTCATCACAAGTGTGAAAGGAAGCCTGGCAAAAGTCCCCTAGCGAAAGTTCCGAATCGATAATGGATATGTCCTGAGATAGCACGACATCTGTTAGGTATTTGGAGACGCTGTCCGTCCTGCTTTGAAGGATACTTAAGCAGTCAGGCTTCTTTCTCCCTGGAAGGCTATAAAACACTGAGAGTTGAAAAGTGGCAGGAAAGTGCTAGCGATGCCTGCTTATAAGAGCAAGTGCTGGGATGCGCAGCTTGCAAAGGGAAGCATGGCGTTTAAATGTAGCACGTGTGCTTGAATTCATATTTACACAGAACTTGAATCAAGAAAATGCAGAGAAGTATTAATAACATGTATTATGCCAAGATTAGTTGTGTAGTGGATCGTTTCATCTGCATAACCAATTTTTACACACCTCTTAAGAATTTCAGATTCTTCTCTTTTATTGCAAAGGCTTTTTAAAAAATTCATATCATATCAAACAAATTTTAAAAGAAGCTTCAGGGAAATCCTTATTGCTTCTAGAAACAGCTGGTCTGGTGGGGGTTCCAGTGAAATCTCAGAATCTTTTTCTCCTCCCACAATATTAGAGCTTACTGATGAGGAAATCAGCACCAGAGAGAAAAGAAGGGAAGTTGGAGAGAAGCAGAAGAGAAATGTGAGGGCAAGAGAAGCTGCTGGATAAATGAGATATAGCCCAGGGAAAAGAGAGAAAGAAGTGAAAAGAAAGCCTAGGAGAGGAAAAGAGGACGAATAAGAAGGAGCAATTAGATTTTTAAAGTGTTATAAAGGAAAAAAAAATACAAAGTATAAAATCTTCTTTAACTTCAACAAGGTAAAAGATATCCTGAAGGAAAGCTACAACAGTTGCAACCAAGACAAGTCATTAAAATAAAAAATCCCATTTGGAAATTCAGAGGTTATCAAAGTAGAGGTTAGCAAACTAGATTCCTGGAACAATATTTAAAAAATCAAAACCAAGCTTAGAACTATGCAGGATGTCTGAGAAAAGACAGATGCAAGAAGAGGAGAAAGAAAAATTAGGAGAAAGACAGAACAAGAGAAGGGGAGGAGAGTGAGAGAAAGCCAGGAACAAAAGTTGGAATATTTGCTTTATGAAGTATTAATAACTTGCAAAGGGTTATTTGTCATTGCTGAATTTAGAAATTTATTATCCTATATTAACAGGAGACCAAAACGTCTACAGTCATTGGCTCAGAGTGTTTTCAAACTCTGCTTTCCACCAGAGGACAGTGACCCAGGTTGACAGGCGGTCTCGTTCGGAAAGGGGAGAGGACAGAACCCCACGTCTGCCAGTTACCAGACTCACTTCCCCGCTCATGGCCAGAGAACTCCTCTGGGGGCCGAGGAAGACTTTGAAGTCCAAAGGAGTTTGGGATGGGGAAACGGAAGGGACTGTGGAAAAGAGAATGAGAATTTATTATCAGGACCTTTGGGGGGTTTCAGATAAAAGCCCTAAATTAACTCTTAATACTTACGAAATTCTGTGCTGTCACCCACTTTATTAACTTTATTGCTCTGGTGTTTGCTGAGCCCTTTCCATATCATGAGGGACTAAACTTTGACCTTTGCAATTTCATGAAAATAATATGGGGCGGGGGTGGGAGGGGTGGGAATATGTGCTTCAAACTTCAGGATGAGTTGAGGAGGCAGGAAAGAGGGCACCATCACCTACTCTCCATACAGAGAGGAGAAAAAGAAGAGAGAAACACTTTGGAATTTTGTGAACCATCCAGATTGCTCACCGTGAAGGAGGTTATCTGCCTTCAGAGATGCCCCCTCCCAAATGTCTGCTCCCTAGTCTTGGAAGCACAATGAGCTCCTCAGCTCTGTCCACTCCATCCCTCCAGCTGGCACTGTTGGCCATGCCTTCCGATGCCCCACAGAACAGCTCCTCAGTTGACCTCCCTCCTCCAGATCTTAGTTTAGCTCTCACTTTCCCAGGAAGACTTCCAGACCACCCAGCTGATGACAGGTGTCTTCCCAACACCGGGTCCCCAGAGCACCCCTTGCTTACCCTTCTCACAGCACACACCCAGCCTTTCACCACTGCCTGCTCACCTGTCCCTCCCTCACCGGAATATCAACTTCTTGAAGATGGGCACAGTTTGAGACAGTCTCTGCTGTTTCTCCAGTATCCAGTACCGTGTCTGGCACTCAAAACACTTTTTGAATGCATACATGGATGGGCTTGAAAATCAGATGTTGACTCCAAGAGACATGTTCTCTCCACTTGAACATGGCACTCAAGTTGCTGTCTGCCAGTGTGGTCCCAACAACAGTAGAGTTTAAAAGGCAGATTCCTGGACTCCAGACTCAAACACTCTCCCAGGCCTCTCTTTGAGCACTAATGTGTGAGTTGCACTGAGTTCCAGGAGTAAAATGTAATACCTAAGAAGACTTCCCTGGTGGTCCGGTGACTAAAACTCTGTGCTCCTAATGTAAGGGACTCAGACTTGATCCCGTGTCAGGGAACCGGATCCCATATGTCACAACCAGGACCCAGTGCAGCCTAGCTGTTTAGTCGTGTCTATAGTCGTGGACTATAACCTATCAGGCTCCTCCGACATGGGATTCTCCAGGCAAGAATACTGGAGTGGGTGGCCATTTCCTTCTCCAGGGGATCTTCCCAACCCAAGGATCGAACCTGGGTCTCCTGCATTACAGGCAGATGCTTTACCATCTGAGCCCACCAGGGAAACCCCAAATAAATGACCCTTTTCATTCACTATGGAGCACACAAATGATAGCATTTGTCACGGGGATACAGTGGTAAAAACAACAGAAAAGAAAGTTCCAGCTTTCAAGGAGCTTACCTTCCAGCATGTTGACAAATATTAAACCATTAATCACAGAAGAGCAAGGAGAATGTGCAGTGGGCGAACTTACTGAACAAAGGCAGTTTGATCTGAAGTTTGGAAAAATTACAGAGATCAGTAAGGCAAAGAGCAAAGGTAAGAGGAAATTTGGGGAGAAAAGAGAGGAAGAAGTGTGTTCAAGAGCCCTGGGACAGGAAAGAGTGTGATATGTTTGTGGGACTGGAAGAATATCAGTGTGACTGAATTCCAAAGATGGGGAGGAGAATGGCATGGGGTGAGGCCAGTGAGAAGGGCTGACAATTCTATGCTCAGGCCTCCCATCTCCACCTTAAAACACCCACAGAGTGTTTTTCCTTATGTCTAGTTAAGAAATATATAGATACATAAATATATGGATACATAAATCTCCATCTTTATTTTCAACAGGAGCATAGTAAACGTAATACGCATGCGTGTGCATGCATGCTAAGTCGCTTCGGTCATGTCTGACTCTTTGCGGCCCTATGAACCATAGCCTGCCAGTCTCCCCTGTCCACTGGATTCTCCAGGCAAGAATATTGGAGTGGGTTACCAAGTCCTTCTCCAGGGAATCTTCCCAACCCAGGGATTGAATCCAGGTCTCATTATGTCTCTTGCATTGCTGGTGGGTTGTTTTTTGTTTTTTTTTTTTAACCACTAGTGCCACCTGGGAAGCCCTAATAAGCATACACTTTTATTTATTTGAGATTGTGTGTAGAGTTTTGTTTGGCTGGTTTTGATTTGCTGTTATATAATATATAAAAAAAAAACCTGCTATAATGCTCTCTTTATCAACAGTGCTATATCCTTGGGTCATCAGCTGAATTTAAGTGGAGAGTAGCAAATGGCTTGAATAAAAAGATCAGCAGAAACACAGAAATAATCAGTAAATTGATGATAAAAGGAGAAAGTCACTTATGAGATGAATGAATTAGATTAAGAATTTATGCATAATGTGAGTCTGTACTACAGATCAGTGTTTGCTACTTTCTGAATCATATTTTCCAGCCCTAGTCCAGAGGAAGTTTTCAAATTACAGCTCGTCTCCATGTCAAGTCCTGGATATAGCCCTATATTCTACCTGGATATATGGGGGGCAGGGAATGGAAACAGTGACAGACTTTATTTTCTTGGGCTCCAAAATCACCGTGGACAGTGATTGCAGCCATGAAATTAAAAGATGATTGCTCCTTGGAAAGAAAACTATGACAAACTTAGACAGCATATTAAAAAGCAGACACATCACTTTGCTGACAAAGGTCTGTATAGTCAAAGCTATGGTTTTTCCAGTAGTCATGTCTTGTATGGATGTGAGAGTTGGACCATAAAGAAGGCTGCGCACTGAAGAATTGATGCTTTCAAAATGAGGTGCTAGAAAAGATTCTTGAGAGTCTCTTGCTCAGTAGGGAGATCAAACCAGTCAATCCTAAAGGAAATCAACCCTGAATATTCACTGGAAAGACTGATGCTGAAGCTGAAAAGCTCCAATACCTTGGTCACATGATACAAAGAGTTGTCTCACCGGAAAAGACTCTGATGCTGGAAAGACTGAGGGCAGGAGGAGAAGGGGGTGACAAAGAATGAGATGGTTGGATGGCATCACAGACTCAATGGACATGAGTTTGAGCAAACTCTGGGATATGGTGAAGGACAGAGCAGCCTGGTGTACAGTAGTCTATGGGGTCACAAAGAGTTGGGCACGACTGAGCAACTGAACAACAACAGGAAGAAGCAGTTGATGGAGGTTGAAAACTCTGACTCTGATATCCAGAGAGAGACGTTAGTTCCCAGATCTGACACTTACTAGCCATATGCTTTGGAGCAACTTTCTTAAGCTTCAGTCTCCTTGTCTATAAAAGAAATAAAAATATTACCTCCCATGCAGGGTTGTAAGGATTGATGAAGACAGTGCAGGCCAAGCTTGTAGCACCTGTCTAGATGTGGAGCATATAGTAAACGTTAGCTGTTGTTGTCCACAACAGCTGGTTCTCTTCAGAAGGCCAATGTGCAATACTAGTTTTTATATTTAATGCTTCCTAGGTCCAGACCCAGATCTCAGTGTTTCACCTATATTAACTTATTTAAGCTCAAAAATCTATGAGGTAGGCTCTGTTATTGCATTTTTATAAATAAAGAAACTGAGGCTCTTACTAAATGATTCAGTTTTTACATGCAGAGCGAGAGCTGGAACACAGGCAGCCTTATGGTGCTTATGAGCCAGAAATAGCCACAAGGCCAGAACCACATTATGTCAAGGGGAGGAAGGAATACACAGTGGATCTAGTAAACCCCAGTCTGTAGATGAGACCACTGAGGCCCAGAGAATTAAAACGATTTGCTTCCAGATCACACAGTTAATTTGAGAAAGTTCATGATCATAAAGAATTTACATGGTGCTTGAACATTTTGGAATTGTGTCTTACAAGGGAACATTCATTTAGAAGACCAAAGACATGCAGACTCTTGGACACTAAGCAGCTATTATGAAATCCAGTTTTATGATTAAAATGCTGTTAATCCCAAAGCATATGGATTTGATTTTTCTTTAAATGTTCACAAGTTTAGAAGAAGGGAATAGAGAAGAATCCTGCAGAAAGGAGTTGGAGAGTTTTTGGTGTTTTTTTTTTTCAGAAGGATTTCTTTCTTTCTTTCTTTCTTTCTTTCTTTCTTTAAGTGTCCAATATTGAACAACAATTGGGAGATTTGGCTCTGCTCTCAATACTCATTGAGTTTGTTAATGTCACAGTGAATTGTACTCTTTTGTCTTTACTACCCTCGAGGTTGCCATTGTAAGCAATGGGTTCCTTTTGTTTGTAAATAAAACACCAGCTACCATATAAATCTCTCCATTCCACACTTCGATAAACAGCTCGTTTTTCTGTCTCATTTATAATGACACCTGGAAACTCCCTTCAAATGCACTGCTCTGCTTGTGTTGTTCAGTCGTGTCCAACTCTTTGCGACCCCACAGACTGTAGCTCTCCAGGCTCCTCTGTCCATGGAATTCTCCAGGTAAGAACACTGGAGTGGGTTGCCATGCCCTTCTCCAGGGGATCTTCTCAATCCAGGAATTTAACCCAGGTCTCCCACATTGCAGGCAGATTCTTCACCATTTGAGTTACCTGGGAAGCCGGTCAAATCAACCACTAGGTGCTCTCAAAGGAACCGTCTGGGATGCAGAGCTGAAGTTTTGCCACTAGCACATCTAACAGTGTGTTCAAGTATAAAGAGCAAAAATGAATAAAAGTTAAGAGTTTTAATTCTGGCCTTCTGTCTAACCTGTGTGTGACCATCAAGTCCTTTTAGCCACCTGGAGTTGGCTTCCTGATCTATGAATGTGGCCCTAAAGGATTAGCTTCTTCATATCTGAATTTCAGTGAGATTTGAGACAGTGGATGTGAAAGCACCATCTTAACATGTAACATTACAAAGACTTCCAGAGCATCATATCCTCTGTTTTTCCCTCGGCCTCCTCCTCCTTTAAGAGGCAGTTCAAGTGTCATCTTCCCCTCTCTGAAGCCTTCTCTGAAGCTTCTATCTGTTCACATAATACATCACTTAGTAACAATCTGGTCCCAGCTCTGTCCCTCCATGAGACTACAAACCTTGTCTCAGACATCCTTTCCTTTTCCCTTCTTTTCAGTCCTCCAAATAGTCACAAAAGGTTTTTTTGTTTGTTTGGTTTTTTTGAGCACATACTCTGCACTTGCAGGTCACAAGAGCTGGAAATTAAAAGATGACAATAAGTCATCCCTAACCTCAAGGAATTCACAGCCAATTAGGAGCAGCAGAATAGGAAGCCAACTATCACAACAAAGGATGGCAAAGTCAGACCTGCCTGGGTGCTCTGGGGGTTAAGTATTAAGATCCTTGACTGCAAGTATTCTTCTCCTGTGGCTGCTGAAGGCAAGCCGTAACTGACATCCATTCACTTTCAGCAGGTTCTCTGATACATATCAGCATCAAACCTACCTTTCTAGTCCTCTGGAAGGAAGTTTACCATCACCACCCACCACGCACCAGTGATGTGCTCCAGGCATTTCTCTGAAATTCCGGTGACCAAATAACTTTGGCACTGCTGACCACACACCCAGGTGGTGCTACATATATAGACCTCATAACCGCAACTCATGAATCATTCCCTTTGGTTACATAAAGAGGGAAGCCAAAGTCGCCTCTGGCACCCTCCATGAGTTACAGGTCCAGCGCAGAGGAGCTGCAAGTTGAAGTCTTAGCTACTTCAGACCATGTCTCTTTGCATATTCATATTGAGAAATAATAACAATTCCTTACATCTGTAGAATGCTTTACACATTATCAGATACCTCCATGTGTTCAGTCGCTCAGTCGTGTCCAGCTATTTTGCAACTCCATGGACTGTAGTCCTCTGTCCATGGGATTTTTCAGGCAAGAATACTGGAGTGGGTTGCCATTTCCCACTGCAGGGGATCTTCCCAACCCAGGAACTAAACCTGCATCTTGTGTTCTCTGCATTGGTTGGCAGATTCTTTACCATTGGGCCACCTAAGAAGCCCAAATACCTCTACACCTATTTTTTTAAACCTCCAACTGAATTTTATTCCTATTTTTTAATTAGCTAGCTACTTTGGCTGCTTCAGAGTTTTAGCTGTAGCAAGAGGTCTCTTCATTTCTGTGTGAAGGCTTACGTGCCCCATGGTCTGTGGGTTCCCCAACCGTGGATCAAACCCACCTCCCCTGCATTGGAAGGCAGATTCTTGGCCACTGGACCACCAACAAAGCCCCCTTCATACCATATTTAACCCTAGCAAATACTCACTGCAGTGGATACACAAGGATTATCTATGTTTTATAGGCAAGAAAACTGAAATTCAGACTGAAACCCAAGTTTGCTGACCCAGAATCAAATGTTCTGCCAATTACACCACAGCACAAGACATGTGCAGAGGCTAAGAGAAGAGGAAAACTCCAGCACTTATGTTGCCCCTACTTTCCACAAGTCAGTTGAGTTTGAGTCAGCAAGCATTACATTAGACTGGGTCACCACCAAGCCCCATGCTAGGGGCCAGAAGAAGGTGAGAGCAAGACCACCCAACTTCCCAGAAACACTTGTCTCATGAGAGATAGGCAGGCAATGAGTTACAAGGAAGGGCAAAACGAAGTAAGAGCTGTAAAAACACCTGAATGTTTGTGTGTATGTGTCTGTTAGTGTAAATAAATGGATGTAAGTCTAATATACAGGCAGAAGTCAAGGGCTGGGGGAGCACAGAGCAGTGGGAGATTATGTTCCTCCAGCAGAGTGTGAGATGTTTTCAGGGGTAAGAGCTCTAAAGCTGAGAGTTCGTTGCTACCACTTGGCTGCCACTAGCTCCATCAAGGAGCTAGTCAGCTGAGACATAGTTCATGCCCTCGGGTGTATGCAGTAGCTGCGACAGCAATTGCCAAGGTAAGACCAGAGAGCTGAGCGTCCATTTAGCTCTTAGGAGCTTAGAGGGGAACAAGAGGCTTCCACTCTGTTTATCAACAAAGATTACTTCAGTGAAAGGAGAAATTACAGAGGTCCTTTACTGATGTGGCTGACTTCATAAGCTTCATTAGAAAAGCTGAGGATCAGATTCAACTTCATCAAATAAGAATGTCTTAGTGTCCTTGAATTTCCTCTTATAGACATTTTAGAGTCACTGATTCATTCATTTCCCAAATATTTACTGATTGTTCAATATGTGTCAGTCACAGGGTTATACGCTAAGGATCCAGTAACGAATGAAAAAGATACAATGAAAAAGATACAATCAGGTGCCTTCATGAAGCTGACAGTCTGGAAGAGACAGATGTGACCTAAACAACTTCTTTCAAATAAACACCAAATTATAATTGAGTCTGTAAAGGAGGGTACATGGTGTCATAAATGAGTAAAACGAATATTTAAAACTAGTCATGGATTCAGGGTGACATGACGTTGTGTCCTGCATGCTGAATTGAATTAAATTAAATCAGGCGAAGGGAAGGGAAGGATATGGGAAGACACTGGGGGCAGAGGAAATACCATACAAAAAGCCTGTGGTGAATGAGGGCATGGAGTATTAAAGAAATGGAAAAAAAAGACCTGGAAGGAGCAAATACAGCAAGTGTAAGGGTGCGTATGAGAGAAGAGGCAGACAGATTTATGGAGATCAAGGTGGGGGGTTTTAAGAGGACGGGCAGAGAGGCAAGATTAGACACCACAGTGGATAAAACATAGGAAACAGATTAGAAAGAGACAGGTATGGATAAGGGGGTACAGTTTGGAGTTCATTGCATAATCTAGCTAAGAGTTAACTGGAAATTAGACAAGAGTGGTGGAGGGAGAGAGCAAAACAGGTGGATGAATTGGAGAGACCTTGAGGGCATATACTCAACAGAGCTTTGGAATGCATCTGGGGAGTGAGGTGAGGGTGCCATCAAGGATGGTTTTTATTACAGTCACTCACTCACCATAAACACAGTGAGCTTTTGATGAGTTTCCATCAAAAGTTCACTATATATAGGTCACTTGATACAGATCACTAGCTATAACTCTTATTACATTCACTCAAAAAAGCAAAATTAACTAGATGGATGTTGAAGGCGATCCCCAAGACAGAGAACACTGAAGAAAGATCAGGTCAATCTGAAGCTAGTTGAATTTGAGATGCATTTGAGGTCTCCAAGTGGAGACATAAAGTGGATGAGTAGATATAAGATCTGGAGCCCAGGGGAGAGATCTGGCTGCAATGACAACTACGCTTTTGAATATGAAGCCATGGAAGAACCTAAAGAAAGACAAGATCCATTTATTTGATGTGCATTGTGCCAAGCCACATAATGTATGAAGAAGGCATAAAAACTGGGGGCATTCTGTCAATTATGTTAAAGCACTGGTTTCTAATCACTCTTTGGAAGAAAATGTGTATCACTACGGAAGCATTTATTACACACTATGGTTATTTTCATGCCTGCCATATGTAATACGGAAAATGTTGGAGGAAGAATAACAGAACAAAAACCTCCTAGTAAATGTTATACTTCTAAAAATGTATGTATTTAGCTATTTCACTCCACATAATTATTTTCTGCTTCATATATGTTTTTGTATGTTTCAGTGATTCATTATTACTGCTAAACAGTGTTCCATTATATAGATATATTACAGTTTGTTTACTCATTTCACCTATTGATGGATACTTGGTATGTTTCCAGTTTTCAGATATTTCTATTATTCAATTCTATTTCCTTTATTAGTTCACTAGCTATAATGTTTTAAAATTTTTCATTTGTTGTTTTAGGGTTTAAAGCATGCATACCGTCTTATCACAGTTTATCTTCAAGAGATATTATACTACTTGGCATACAGTAGAAGAACCTTACAAAATAGAGCTACTCCTTTCCTTCTTCCTGGCGTTTGTGCCATTGCTGTCATGCATTTTATTTTTACACATATTATAAATACCACATATTATTTTAATAGCATTTAAAGGTATTTAAATCACAGGAAATTTTTAGATATTATTTTATAGCCTTTTCATTCTTTTGTGCAGTCTCCTGTCTAGTATTATTTTCTTTTGTTGTTGTCCACTTCGGCCCAATAGACTGTAGCCCACCAGGCTGCTCTGTCCATGGGATTTCTCAGGCAAGAATACTGGAGTGGGTTGCCATTTCCTCCTTCAAAGGATCTTCCTGACCTAGGAATCAAACTCACATCTCCTGCACTGGCATGCAGATTCTTTACCACTGAGCCACCAGAAGCCCTTAGGTTTGAATTATTTCATTCAACATTTAGTTTAAATTATTTCATTCAATGTTTCTTGTAGTGCAAATCTTCTGATAATTGTTTTGGCTTTGTGTATTTGAAACAAGGATCCCCCTTTTTTTTTAATTTAATTTTAAGTGGAGAATAATTGCTTTACAATGTTGTGTTGGTTTCTGCCCTACAACAATGTGAATCAGCCGTAAGTAAACGTATGTCCCCTCCCTCTTGAACCTCCATCTCTTTATGTTTAAAGATGTTTTTACTGGATATGAAATTCCAGGTGAACAGGTTTCTTTTTTTCCCTTATTGCTTTCAACATGTTGTTCCACTGACTTCTTGCTTGTATAGTTTCTATACAATCTGCTGAGAAGTCTGCTGTCATTTTTGGGTTTGTTCTTATGTATCTTGTTTTGTCTGGATGACTTCAAAATATTTTCTTTATCATTCCTATTGAAATACTATTCTAGTTTGCTTTCCTATACTTTTCTTTATGTTTCTCATGCTTGGAGTTTGGGGGTTTTCTTAGATCTATAGCTTTAGTGTTTGCACCAAATTTGGGGATTATTTACCAGTTCATGTATGTGTGTACTCCCTTCTATTTCAGAGCTCCTATTGCACTTATTACATTAAGCTGCTTGAAGCTGTCTCACAACTCATTGATAATCCACATTTTGTTTCCTGTGTGTTTGATTTTAGATCATTTCTACTACTTTCAGTTTTTTAATCTATTTTTTTGCAGTGTCTAATCTGACATTAACCAAATACAATATATTTTTATCACAAACATTGCAGTTTTAACTTCTAAAAGTCTAACTTGGATCATTTATATATATAAATAATAAATTTAAATATATAAATTATATGTGTGTGTGTGTGTGTGTGTGTGTGTGTGTGTGTATATATATAATTTGCATGTCCCAGGAACATGCCTAATTGATCCTCCAGCTTTTTAAAAATTTTTAGGAAAATTTTGGCTGCACTGGATCTTCATTGCAGTGCATGGGCTCTTTGCTGTGGCACATGAGCTTTCTCTAGTTACAGAGCAAAGGCTATTATATCGACAGGAGAATTCTTTTACCACTGAGCCACTTGGGAAGTGGACAAGGCAATGGCACCCCACTCTAGTACTCTTGCCTAGAAAATCCCATGGACGGAGGAGCCTGGTAGGCTGCAGTCCATGGGGTCACTAAGAGTCGGACACGACTGAGCGACTTCACTTTCACTTTTCACTTTCCTGCATTGGAGAAGGAAATGGCAACCCACTCCAGTGTTACTGCCTAGAGAATCCCAGGGACGGGGGAGCCTGGTGGGCTGCCGTCTATGGAGCTGCACAGAGTTGGACACGACTGAAGCATCTTAGCAGCAGCAGCAGGCTAGCACTACATCTAAGTTAAGGCTAATTAGCCCCCACAACTGCGGCAAGACTCTTCTGAGAATTTTTTGAATTATGAATGATGAGGTTTTCCAGTTTGGCTGATAAGAACAGGCTCATTACACTGCTTAATATTTAAGCAGGACTCTCTGCAAATCACTTTGTTTTCTATCCATGCAATTCTCCTTTCCTTGTACTCTGCTCTGTGACTCTAGCTGCACACATCTCACCTCTGCCTCTTCAACTCAGAGAGACCAACAAACTCTGCCGGGGTCCCTCCTCCCTTCATTGTGGCTAATAAGGGTCACTTCATTGGTTTCTCATATCTAAGAGATCACTGCCTTTCCTCACTTTATACCTAAGTTCCTGAAAATTGTTGTTTCCTTTATCTTGTCTGTTTTTTACATCTAAAGAAAAGTTTTGGTTGTTTCAAGTGGAATGACAAACCCACTCCTTGTTTTGCCACCTTAGAAACAGAGGACTTTTAGTAGACTTTTAAGTCTGCCTTTCTTTTTATCAATTCAGTACTGAAAATCCTAGTTTATACAAGTATGTGATTGCTAATGCTAATTTTAAATATATACTTTTTCTCTTTAGCAATAGAAATCCTCAAGTAATCATGACCAAAAATAATGGTAAATTCTATGTTCTAGTCTCTGGTATAAATGAAGACCTGAAATACAATAAAACATTTTGGTTGACCAAGTTTAAATAAATTATTAATTCAAAATCTGCAAAGAAAACATTTTTCTTTAATGTTTTAAACTTCTCTTCTTGAGAGTAATGATTAGAAGTTTGAGACATGAAAGTGAAAAGTAACAACACCTCTAAATTTATTTTATTCAAATTGGCTTCATTAATAGCATTCTTTTCAATATGTTACAGCAATGTTGGGAAAACATAGCAACTAGAGTGACTAATTTTGGATTTTGCTTGCCATAACAACATCTTCTGGAACATCTCTGATATATTTGACATGTTGAAATATAGCATTGGTTTTCCAGGCAGTTTTAAATTAAATTTGTTAAGAATGCTAAAAATATCAGTTAAGTAGCCAAACTTGTTACCCATATGACATCTGTAGAAATATTTTCCAAGAGAGATTCTTTCATAACTGAAAATATGAATCTCATTTGTGAACTCCTCTGCCCTGCTTAGTATTTTCTCTTCCAAAATCTAGGAATTTCAGAATGATAACAGTAAATGTCAATGGTTAACCACAATCTCTGGGCGAAATACTTTCAAAACCAGTTACCTAGTAAATTCCTTTTAAAATTAAAAATAATTTAAAATATTTTAAATGTATTCATGACCATTAGCAGAAGTTTTTTATATTCCCAAGATTTATGATGTATTTTTAAATGTTTTGAAATGAAGCCATTATCAATAGACTAATAATTTTATTAACTTCTATATGCTGTTCAATATATTGCCTTATCACCTACAATCATTTTTTAAAGCTTTTTCAGGTTAATTTATATTGAATAATAACTTTTATTCCTGAATCTAGGAAGAAATTTAAAACTATGTTAAATTATAATCTCAGTAAAATTAATACAACTGAACAAGTCCTCTGTAAAATTGTCTTGCCACAATTACCTGTCATAAATTATAAGTGTTAAAAATATCAGGACTTCATCAGACTGGATTGCAGAATCCAAAATCGAATATAATGATGTAATAAACATTGCTATGGAATATTCAACAATACACATCATCAATAAACAACCGAAAAAAATCTTTTGTCTAGCAATTATATGAGCTAGACTTTTTCTTTTTACCACACTACATATTAATACTATAAACTATTAAATCAACAGCTTACTCAATGGTTACAAAACTTGTAGAAAATGTCACAATTACTTTTTTTCCCAGTGAAAATATTTGAGAATTTTTATCAACAAATTTGGCATACTGTATTGCCAAGTAGATTTTCATCTCTTAATTTTGAAGGTTTGAAATTTCATAGTAAAAATACATTGGAACCTGGGCCCTGTGACAACCCAGAGGGTTGCATAGGGTGGGAGGTGGGAGTGAGGTTCAAGAGGGAGAGGACATATGTATACCTATGGCTGATTCATGTTGATATATGGCAGAAACCAATACAATATTGTAAAGCAATTTTTCTTCAATTAAAAATAAATTAAAAAAATACACTGGATTCTGTTATTCTCATTGTATTCTCAGCATTTGATAAAACTATATTTTTAATAAACGTTACTATAAGGTATTTTTTAGAATAAGGTGAATGATTTTTCTCAGTATCATCACAGTTTACAACCAGGAGTTGAAGATGAGCATGCGAATTAATTTTTTCTCCTAATGAAAAACCAATATGTTTTACTGAGCAATCTACACTAGTTAGAATTAAATACCACAATTGCTATAAACACAAAAACTGTCATATTTTAAACTTCTTTTCTGAAAAATGCACTGAACATCCATAACTGAAATTTCATAGAAAGTCCCTTAGCAAGAGGGTAGAAACTCCCCCTGGCTAAGAGCAGAGAAAAAAATTTCTCACTTTGCTTCAAAACTATGGACTATGGTAATAAAAAAATAATACACTTGGGAGCTCCTATTAGACTGATAATCAAACTGGCTGCCTTATTTTATAAAATCAAATGAGAAAAGTAAGCAATAAATTATGAACACATTTCTACCCAATGTGTATATATGTCACGTCTCCTTCAAACAAAGGTATCTCCCACAGGGCTCACAGCGGCTGACCTAGCATCAGTTGCTATGTGTGCAGGTCCTAAATAGAACCCTTGCATTGCATTACTGCTTTCTAGCCTATTCTTTTCTGTTATATATTTCCCTCTAGGCACAGCCATAGCTGCATCACATAAATTTTCATATACGGTTTTTATTTTTTTAAATTTATTTATTTAACTGGAGGCTAATTACTTCACAATATTGTAGTGGGTTTTGCCATACACTGACATGAATCAGCCATGAGTGTACATGTGTCCCCATCCTGGACCCCCCTCCCTCCCCATTCCATCCCTCAGTGTTGTCATAGTGCACCAGCCCTAAAAATATTTTCTAATTGGCCTTGCTTAGAAGTCTGTTATTAAATTTTAGAATATTTGAGTATTTTACAATACTCTCTCCAATAACGTTCTGTAATTGATTCTAGCTTAAATCCATTCTTACCAAAAGAACATACTCTGAATAATTTCAATTCTTTGAAATTTGTTAAGCTTTGTTTTATAGCTCAGAAGGTAGTGCATCTTAGTGAACACATGCACTTGAAAAAAATGTGCATTCTGTTACTGGTGGGTGAAGTGTCCTAAGCATCACTCTGCTAGCACAGGTCTTCCATAGCCTCACTAATGTTTTGTCTACTTTTCTATCAATTACTGCATTAGAGTATTAAGTTTTCAACCTGTAATTGTGGACTTGTTTATTTCTCCACTGAGTTGCAAGTTTTTGCTTTATGTACTTAAAAATTCTGTTTAGAAGAACAATCTAGATAGGGTTATATTTGCATGCAGAAATAAGCATGTCTCTTCTTCCATTGGGCTTTTGAGTTGATTCAGTCTCATTGATCTGGGTTATCTTATTGCTGTAGTCAGGTTTCCCAGGTGGTGCTAGTGGTAAGGAACTCGCCTGCCAATGCAAGAAACATAACAGACCAGGGTTTGGTCCCTGGGTCGGTGGGGTGGGGGGGTGGCGGGAAGATTCCCTAGAGGGAGGAATGGCAACCCACTCCAGTATTCTTGCCTGGAGAATCCCTTGGACAGAGGAGCCTAGCAGACTACAGTCTGTAGGGTCGCACAGAGTCGGAGGCAACTGAAGGGACATAACCACTGGGGCAGCACAGGCTCAAATTCCTCTGGCAACGGGCTGCTGTTACGCTGTGCTTAGTGTGGGGTGTGGAGTGTTGAGGAGTTTTCCTCGATGGTCTTACTCCACTCAGCTTTCAGCAGATGCTTCAACTCTGTACCACGGATCCATCTGTCTTCATGCTTCTGACCAACTGCAACAGTAGACAGTTACTGCTCATTATTTGGGGCTAGACTCATAGTGGAGGTTCTTGGTTCTCCTTATCCAGATTTGGTTTTTAGACAAGTACTGTGCACCAGGGCCGTGGGGACTGAGCATTTTTGTGCTCCTTTCCTTCTTATCACCATGGTAGCAACTCTGCCTTGTGTTGATGTGGTGGAGGTAGGAGATGGGACATTGGTGCTAGAATTCCTTGTCCCCCTCTCAGTGATAAAAGATGTCTGCTTTGTATCAGTGCAGAATCCTAGATCCAGGAGTTTCAAGCCTTTTGTCCAGATCTTGAAACCTTTTCCCAGGTGTGAGGGAGAGCTAAGAAAGTTAACAGTGCTTCATTTCTGTGCATCAGCGAGAGCTGATCCTTACCAATGTGCACTCAACCCCTTGCTCCTGCCCAGTCCCTAGTCTTTCTTTTGAGAACTCCTGGATATTAGTATAAAAGAGTTTGTAAATGAGTGTAAATTCTCTTGTATCTGGGATTCCCAGCTATTCTGAACTATCATATGAATCCAGGCTCAGCCTTTTAGAATTCATCAAAATGTCAGCGGTCTTCTTCCCTTTTACGCCAGCAGCTTCTTCCCATGGTATGACAAAGGTGAAAGAGTTCATGTGTTTCTTCTCCTCGAAGAGACTCACACTTCTGAAATTCTATTTACCTGGTTGCTTTGTTACCTAAACTCTATTATTAATTTAATAGAATTATTTAGTTTTTGTTTGATTATTTAGTCTTAGCCCATTAACAGAGTAGAAGCAAAGTTATCTTGTAGCTTTCTATATCCTAAGCAGAAACAGAATTCTAATGTATTCAATACTATTCTATTCTCTTCTATTTCAATGATATCTCAACAATGCTAGAAAACATATTATACACATTCTATTTTATTACACTCAGTTAAAAACAACCACAGAAAGTGACCACCAAATTTAAAATTTCACAATCCATGAATTAGTCCTCACTTGAAAAAAAAAATGGATATAATGGATTGTTAGAATCAAGGTCAAAAATTTCCTCCACACAAAGCATTTATTTCAATAACATTATCGGCATATTATTCATCTCAATACCAGCAACTCTTCTGTAGTTCTGAAAACAAAGTAGATACTCAATTATACAAAGGAATAGACTGCATAAGAGAAGTTATAGCTGGATCAAAGTAAGATTTGTAGAAGGTCTAGCACTATTTAAATCTGTAAGGGCTAATTTACCATTAGAGTTGCTGAATCTAAACCAGGTAACATTCACTATTATTAAAAAAAAAAAAAAAGATTCTGGGACTTCTGTGGCATTCCAGTGGTTAAGACACCACACTTTCAATGCAGGGAGTGTGGGTTCAAACCCTAGCCAGAGAACTAAGATTCCATATGCCATGCAAAGAAAAAAGAAATGAAAATCAGATTCCAGTGTCAAAGGACAAACTTACCACCAATGAAGACTACACACAGAAGTTCCAAGTGTTTCGAGAAATACGTGCTAAATGGATATTTCCCCAATGTTTCTATTTTGATTGGGATGACACTCTATAGAGATTATTTTAAGGAACAATGTCTTTATTTCACAACCAGGTCTTATAACACAGGAATTTTGGCTAAAGACTAAACTTACAAGGTAAGTGTAACCATAAAGCTAAGAAGAAAGCAACTAGACACATGGTCAAAAGTTAGGATAAAAGTTATGGTGGGGTCTGCAGATTTGGAAATCACATGCACACACAGCCAATTAGTGTACCTAAGAAAATGGCTACTTAGGGAAGCAAGCAGAGGATCCAGTGAAAAGCTTACAGGGAGAGCACAAGCTACCCTGTTTGAGTATGGAATTAAAACGAACAAAGAAGGGGGGTGGGGAATGGAGACAAAATGAGAGAGAAAAAGAAGAAAGGAAATATATGAGATCTGAGGGCTATGTTCAGATAAACTTGTTTGAATTCTTGTAAAGTGCTCATAATTTTATATATTATCTGTAGCCTTCTATTTGAAACATTTTCTGGCTCTACAAAAGTCACAGACCATGGAGTGGGGCTG
Source organism: Nanger dama (assembly GCA_917880005.1). Lineage (NCBI taxonomy): Eukaryota > Metazoa > Chordata > Mammalia > Artiodactyla > Bovidae > Nanger > Nanger dama. Next base: position 27,744,254 of record CAKJTW010000018.1, read on the forward strand.
ACAAATATACCAGGTATCAAGGGTTATATAAACAATCTTTGGTGCCTAATTTACTGTCATGAACATCGTGGGACGCGGGAATCATGATGGCAGCTGGGTGTGGGTATTCTCACTGTCAGCAGGGAAGATTCATTGCCTCCTCCTGATACTGGGATCCCAAGAGCATTTACTAAGACAGATGACTTGGTGACAGATACTCCAGGCTGAAAGTTAATATTTAGCCTGGGAAGATGAAACTTGAGAACATCAGAATGGTGCCCCTTGGTCCCTGGGCCAGTCCCTTGGTCCCTGCTGTCCAGAAGACCGTCTGCAATGATGAAACCAAGAATGAGTCCTAGAGGCCTGGAGTATCACATTCGACATCAGCCTTGGAGGTCAGGAAAGTGACCAGTCATCCTGGCCTCCCTGAATAATTTTGCTTTAGCTAGGCAGTGTATTGAAAGCAGAGATATCACTTTGCCTACAAAGGTCCATATAGTCAAAGCTATGGTTTTTCTAGTAGTCATGTACAGATATGGGAAAGTGAAGTCACTCAGTCATGTCCGACTCTTTGTGACCCCGTGGACTGTAGCCCACCATGCTCCTCTGTCCATGGGATTTTCCAGGCAAGAGTACTGAAGTGGGTTGTCATTTCCTTCTCCAGAGGATCTTCCCTACCCAGGGATCGAACCCAGGTCTCCCACATTGTAAGCAAGACACTTTATATCTGAGCCACCAGGGAAGTCTACAGATGTGAGAGGTGGACAGTAAAGAGGGTTGAGTGCTGAAGAATTGATGCTTTTGAATTGTGGTGCTGTAGAAGACTCTTGAGAGTCCCTTGGACAGCAAGGAGATCAAACCAGTCAATCCTAAAGGAAATCAGCCCTGAATATTTACTGAAAGGACTGTTGCTGAAGCTGAAGCTTCAATACTTTGGCCACCCCATGTGGCAGAGCTGACTCACTGGAAAAGACTGTGATGCTGGGAAAGACTGAAGGCAGGAGGAGGTGAGGGCAACAGAGGATGAGATGTTTGTGTCGTGTCACTGATTCAATGGACATGAGTTTGAGCAAACTCTGGAAGACAGTGAAGGACAGGGAAGACTGGCATGCTGCAGTCCATGGAGTGCAATTGAACAACAACCTGTCACCCGTGAAGGGATCAAATCTCTTGGCAGTCTACTTATATTTTTGCCAGTGCCACCTCTTAGGTTAATGGGTTCCAGAAGTGTATTCACTCCCCTGTCAAAATCATGGTGGTGGTTTGATCACTAAGTCATGTCTGACTCTTGCAATCCCTGCCAGGCTCCTCTGTCATGGATTCTTCAGGTAAGAATACTGGAATGGGTTGCCATTTCCTTCTCCAGTATATTTTCCCAACCCAGGGATCAAACTCAAGTCTTCCACATTGCAAGTGGATTCCTTACCATCTGACCCACCAGGGAAGCCCAAGAATATTAGAGTCAGTAGCCTATCCCTTCTCCAGAGTATCTTCCCAACCCAGGAATCAAATCGGGGTCTCCCGCATTGCAGGCAGATTCTTTACCAGCTGAGATAGCAGGGAAGACTATGGAAATTATAATTCCCTTTTATTTACTCTAAATCTACCACTTTTGAATATCTAGCATTTGTGTTTATTGAACAAATCTCAGTTTATCCTCTTGATCCCATCATGACTTGATAAGCTTTGTTTTTATCCAAACACAGCCTTATCTTTCCAAAGATCTTTTTGTTGAAGACTGAATCTTTACAGCTATCTCTTCTCCTACCACTTCCTCAATCTGTTAAACTGTCTGTATAAGAAGCTGAAGTTGAACGGTTTTATGAAGACCTACAAGACCTTTTAGAACTAACACCCCCAAAAGATGTCCTTTTCATTATAGGGGACTGGAATGCTAAAGTAGGAAGTCAAGAAACACCTGGAGTAACAAGCAAATTTGGCCTTGGAATGAGGAATGAAGCAGGGCAAAGACTAATAGAGTTTTGCCAAGAAAATGCACTGGTCATAGCAAACACCCTCTTCCAGCAACACAAGAGAAGACTCTACACATGGACATCAACAGATGGTCAACACCGAAATCAGATTGATTATATTCTATGAAGCCAAAGATGGAGAAGCTCTATACTGTCAACAAAAACAAGACCAGGAGCTGACTGTGGCTCAGATCATGAACTCCTTATTACCAAATTCAGACTTTAATTGAAGAAAGTAGGGAAAACTGCTAGACCATTCAGGTATGACCTAAATCAAATTCCTTATGATTACACAGTGGAAGTGAGAAATAGATTTAAGGGCCTAGATCTGATAGATAGAGTGCCTGATGAACTATGGAATGAGGTTCGTGACATTGTACAGGAGACAGGGATCAAGACCATCCCCATGGAAAAGAAATGCAAAACAGCAAAATGGCTGTCTGGGGAGGCCTTACAAATAGCTGTGAAAAGAAGAGAGGCGAAAAGCCAAGGAGAAAAGGAAAGATATAAGCATCTGAATGCAGAGTTCCAAAGAATAGCAAGAAGAGATAAGAAAGCCTTTTTCAGTGATCAATGCAAAGAAATAGAGGAAAAGAACAGAATGGGAAAGACTAGATATCTATTCAAGAAAATTAGAGATACCAAGGGAACATTTCATGCAAAGATGGGCTCGATAAAGGACAGAAATGGTATGGACCTAACAGAAGCAGAAGATATTAAGAAGAGATGGCAAGAATACACAGAAGAACTGTACAAAAAAGATCTTCACGACCCAGATAATCATGATGATGTGATCACTAATCTAGAGCCAGACATCTTAGAATGTGAAGTCAAGTGGGCCTTAGAAAGCATCACTACGAACAAAGCTAGTAGAAGTGATGGAATTCCAGTTGAGCTGTTTCAAATCCTGAAAGATGATGCTGTGAAAGTACTGCATTCAATATGCCAGCACATTTGGAAAACTCAGCAGTGGCCACAGGACTGGAAAAGGTCAGTTTTCATTCCAGTTCCAAAGAAAGGTAATGCCAAAGAATGCTCAAACTACCGCACAATTGCACTCATCTCACATGCTAGTAAAGTAATGCTCAAAATTCTCCAAGCCAGGCTTCAGCAATACGTGAACCGTGAACTCCCTGATGTTCAAGCTGGTTTTAGAAAAGGGAGAGGAACCAGAGATCAAATTGCCAACATCTGCTGGATCATGGAAAAAGCAAGAGAGTTCCAGAAAAACATCTATTTCTGCTTTATTGACTATGCCAAAGCCTTTGACTGTGTGGATCACAATAAACTGTGAAAAATTCTGAAAGAGATAGGAATACCAGACCACCTGACCTGCCTCTTGAGAAATCTGTATGCAGGTCAGGAAGCAACAGTTAGAACTGGACATGGAACAACAGACTGGTTCCAAATAGGGAAAGGAGTATGTCAAGGCTGTATATTGTCACCCTGCTTATTTAACTTCTATGCAGAGTACATCATGAGAAACGCTGGACTGGAAAAAACACAAGCTGGAATCAAGATTGCTGGGAGAAACATCAGTAACCTCAGATATGCAGATGACACCACTCTTATGGCAGAAAGTGAAGAGGAGCTAAAAGCGTCTTGATGAAAGTGAAAGAGGAGAGTGAAAAAGTTGGCTTAAAGCTCCACATTCAGAAAACAAAGATCATGGCATCTGGTCCTATCACTTCATGGGAAATAGATGGGAAAACAGTGGAAACAGTGTCAGACTTTATTTTTTTGGGCTTCAAAATCACTGCAGATGGTGACTGCAGCCATGAAATTAGAAGAAGCTTACTCCGTGGAAGAAAAGTTATGACAAACCTAGATAGTATATTCAAAAGCAGAGACATTACTTTGCCGACTAAGGTCCAGCTAGTCAAGGCTATGGTTTTCCCTGTGGTCATGTATGGGATGTGAGAGTTGGACTGTGAAGAAGGCTGAGAGCCGAAGAATTGATGCTTTTGAAGTGTGGTGTTGGAGAAGACTCTTGAGAGTCCCTTGGACTGCAAGGAGATCCAACCAGTCCATTCTGAAGGGAAATCAACCCTGGGATTTCTTTGGATGGAATGATGCTAAAGCTGAAACTCCAGTACTTTGGCCACCTCATGCGAAGAGTTGACTCACTAGAAAAGAGTCTGATGCTGGGAGGGATTGGGGGCAGGAGGAGAAGGGGACGACCGAGGATGAGATGGCTGGATGGCATCACGGACTCGATGGAAGTGAGTCTGAGTGAACTCCGAGAGATGGTGATGAACAGGGAGGCCTGGCTGCTGCGATTCATGGGGTCACAAAGAGTCGGACTGGACTGAGCCACTGAACTAAACTGTGGATTAAAAAAAAAAAAAAAAAAAAAACAGGTGTGGGGAGATCCTAATAACATAAGCTAATATTCTCTTGACAGCCATAGCTACCCTACCCTACCCTTTTCTATTTCTCCATGGAATTGAATTGAGCAACAGTTTTTGCTCAGCTTCAGTATGGAAGGTATCTGATTACAACAATGACTTTCTCTTAAACTGAGAAAGCAAAACTGTTACTCTCTTATCAAATTAAGTCATCCTTTAATCTCTGATAATGAGATTCAGATTGAACCAATGCCTTCAGTGTGATCTAGTCCTTTGAGAAAACAGTATTACCTCTGGATATTTAGGTAACAGAACCAGCAGATGCACTGGGTATTATCTTTCAGAGCAGTCCCTCTGAAGGGGGCTACATGCCTATGCCAGTGACCTTTCCTTAGCATAGAATACATCTGAAATCACACTTTTGGAAATTCCTTTAGAGCCACTGTGTCAATTAAACTAGCAGGAAATCCCATTGCTTCATCACTGTACTTCATCTTTTACTAAGATATAAAATAGCACTTAGATTTCAGAGTTCATTTTTCATCCAGTTTCCAAATGAATTGGCCAGTTCTTTTTTTTTTATTTTAATCCACCTTCAACTAGGTCACCATTGAGGACTGATCCTTCTTAGCAAGTCTGCCATAGACATGTCTGTCAGCAACCATCCCTGGGAACCTCGGGTAATAGTCTCTGTGCTGTTAAGAATGTAGGCACCCATAAGACAGATCCCAGCTCTTAAAGAGCTTGTAGTCCAAGTAGAAGCAAAACACAGGTACAGTATGAAAAATGCTGGATGAGTAAGACATGAGAGTTGAGATGAGTCTGGGCTAAAGTTGTCTGAGAAATGGTAGCAAGAGGAACGGGACTCATGCTTAGCCCAGAAGGACTGGTAGAGCTGGGTGTGTGTGCATATTCTTCACAGCGTCAAGTATTCACATAAATTGCAGAGACCACTTCAGCTAAAAGAAACACAAGTGGGAGACAAGTTCCACTACTGAACTTCCATTGCTTTTGAAATGTCATTTTACCTCTTGAATTCTCCTTTTAATCATCGTACCCAACCTTCTGCTTCAAAATGGTCACCTAAACACCTGGACTTCCTTCCTTCTTTCCTCTAACCCAGTGAGATAACTTGAAACACTGGCATGCATACTGCTATTTGGCACCTGGAATAGTCTTTTAATACTCCCTTTTCCTTTATGACAAAATTACTTTCAGTAACAGTCACTGTTTCCTTGCATTGGACCAGAGCTTAAAACAAAGAATTAATTTATAAGCACAAAACTTTTAAGATACTATTGTAATTTAATAAAAGATTTCATGCACAAACTACAATTTGCACTTACAATAAAAGATGTTATGCCTCACAGTTTGCTCTGTATATCATTGTTTTAAATTGAAACACAAAGCTCGAAATGGTCACACAGAATGAGACAATGGAAGTTACTCAAGTTCTGCTTCTTTATCTTCACAATACTGCCCTGTCAATGCTTATTTCCAATCTACTGGTTATATGCAGTAATATGTAGTACCACAGGAATTGGAAACACAAGTGACGCCAAAATCACAAATGATTCCAAAACTTTATAAACCTCCTCTTGAAACAAACATGTGTAGCTGAGTCCATTTGTGTTGGAACCAACTGTATAACTGGGAGGTTTCCAAATTAACTTCTCTGTAGAATCCAATGTTTGTTAGACAATAGTAGTAAAAATGTGCTTATTTGAAACATACATGTATTTTATTAAAACTCTACAGTAACCAATGAAATTGTTTAGAACTTTTTTTTCCCTTAAGATACTTTTTTAGGGGGTAGGGAGAACATTTTATCACTGATCTTGGTGATAATAAAAACCAGACTTTCTTTGGGTTGGTTTTTATTATTGTTTATAAATTCTCTACAGCAATGTACCACTATTGCCTACACCCTGAATGGAGCTTTCCAACTTCCCCATCTTTAGTATGCCACTGCAGTAAAATACAAAGGGAAAAACCCATTAAAAGCACTGGAAATGGAAGTCACGGTCATTCTTTTAGAAATCCTAGACAACAGGATCATACTGCCTAATAAACTAGGATGCAGGAAACCACAGCTCAGAGCAGGTAGAAGAGGGAAGGCTGCCACAGGCAGCTTTTCATGGCAGAGTGTGTGGGGTGAGCAGGAGAGGAGGGAATGCGAGAGGAGGCTGAAGTAGTAAATGAAGAGCCTGTGCGATTCCGCTGCGTCGGCTGGATCCTACCCCTGCTCCAATCACCATGCCCCATGCAGCAGCAGTGTCTTCTCCTGGATCCTAGACCTGAGATATGCTCCCAAAGGAATTCAGCAATGTGGCTAGGAGGGCTCCGAGTTCCACGTGAGAGTGGATACCCAACACTGACCTTCTTATCGAGTCCCAGCTGAGGCGGAGGGAGAAAGCCTGACAGCCAAGATCCCCAGAATCTGAATCGCCATCTCCTTCTGGAAAGGGGCCCCAAACCGCAGAGGAAATCCTGGATCTGCTTTTTATTAATCAACCTAGTTATTCCTTCTTAAATATGAACTGCAGTCAAGACTTCTGGGAAACTTACAAAGATCCAGCTCTTCAAAAGAGAAGGAACGGAACAGAAGCAAATCCTGAGAAACAAGCAGAAGGTAACCAAAAAAACGAGAAACAGACACCCAAAGAACTCTAATGAATAGCCTCAGAGAGGCTTAAGGGGGAGGCTTCCATAAAACAGGAGTGGTGATTATTTTTTTTAAAAAGACGTCATCAGAGAACAAGAATGAGTTCATGGAAATGAAAACACATTATTTCATACAAGGGCTGAAAGTTCAAGAAAACTTTCAGAACATAGGTTTCTTAAAAAGACAAAGAGAAACTATAAATGACAATTGTATGTTTAACATGTCAATGTTCTATTTTTCTCAAAATACTTGTTATTGAACCAGTGAAAATACTAATTTTGGTGAGAGATATATAAGAATTTAAGAAACAAAGCACAGCTATACGATTCTCTATAAGTCTGTACTTTATCAAAGAATCAGAGAAGATTAGTGCTTTTTAAAAGAGTGGAAATCAGCTAGATCAGTAGTTTTTAAACAGTTATTCCATTGAGGACTAGAATCTGACAACATATTCTCAGCAGGTTTAAAGGGAAACTGAGTGAACAAAGCCCGTGTCCTTACATCTAATTTAAACAGGGTGGTTTTTGTTTCATCTGGTTTTTCCACTGGGATTCTATGTAAAAATTCATTTGTAAAGCAGTTATTTTCTGCAGAGCTTGGTGAGGCATGCAGCATTCATACTTGAGTGTTTCCCGTTCAGATTACATTTTTAAAACGTTTGTTCATTTATGTAGAAATACTAAGCAGTATGTAAAGAGGGCAGAAAAACAGGACCACTAGTAGTGAGGCTCAACCTCTGCTCTGTCATCCCAGGCATCTTGAATGGGGCCCAAGCTTGCAGTGCAACAGAACAAAAGCCCTGCACTAAACCAGATTCCTCCTCATTAGAAGGGTTTATCCTCCATCTGTTGTTTCTTAGGCAAGCTCCTCGGGAATCTCACCCAATATCCCAAATGGCTGACTCTGAGATCACATATGGTCCTCTTCCTGAGAGGAGTTCTGATACATTCAGTTTTCTCCATTTTATTTTATTTCCATCACTGTTTTAACACCTCATATAGATGGATATCCTGAGCAGCTATTCAGCTGGCCAGCCCTATTACGTGGCTCAGTGCATTTAACAGAAACGTTTGATAACCACTCATCAAAATCAAACCTCTCATTTGCAACGGACGAAAATGAGATCTAGAAGACAGAATCACTTAACCAAGGTTCTAGGTGTCCCCATTAGAGTCAACATAACTGTCACACTTTCTAATAGTTCCACTTAGGTATTTTTTTTTCCTTCTCAAATGGATGTCAGCTACCTTGATTAAAGCTCATGGCTTAGATTCTTTTCTAACTCCTTCAGCACCATATTAAGAATAAAACAAGGGTCCAAGAAGCAGGGCTTCCCAGGTGGCATGGTGAAGAATCCGCCCACCAATGCAGGAGATGTAAGAGATGTTAAGTCCGATCCCTATGTTTCTCTTACATTTCCTGGAGGCTGGGAAGATCCCTCTGCTGGAGTAGAGGATGTCAAAGAAGTACTTGTTGTCAAATTTTTAAAATATTGTGTGTTTATTTGGCTGTGTTAGGTCTTAGCTGAGGCAGGCACATGGGATCTTCGTGCAACATGTGGGATCTTTAGTTGCAGCACACGGATTCTCTAGTTGTGGCGCACAGGTTTAGTAGTTCCATGGCACTGCAATGCCTTGATTGCATTCTTCAACCATCAATTGCGAAGATTCTCAAGTGGACCACCAGGGAAGTTCTGGCAATTTTAAGTTGGCTTTTAGAGAGAAAACAGACCTCCACTTTTAAGTAGTATGCAGCAGGATGTGGTAGCCCAACATTTTTGTTGCAACAATTTGGGGTAAAATAGAAAAATAATATAAAATAACGTTTTTGAAGACATTGATAACCATAGAACCAAAAATAGCAAAATCGTCTAAATTTCCAGAGAAGAAAAATGTCCTCTCCGGGGCTGGCTGACAAATGCTGGCTATTTTCTATGCAAATGGCATTTGCCACTCACGTGTGCTCAGAGAGGTAAAGGTCATTTACTAAGAGAAAGGCAACCCAGATGAAATCTGATTGTTGCACAAACAATGCTGAGGGATTGAAATATAGTCAAACCCCATATTTCCCACCACTTTTCCCAATAAGACATCTTGATGAGGTTTGGGGAAACACAAAGGCTGGCAATGAAATCGGCAAGCAGCCTCCCTCTGCTGGCAAATACTGAGGGAGGGAACTGGTTGAAAGGGGACACTGGGGAAATTTTGGTGGTGATGAGTATATCCTAGAACTTGTTTTGAGAGTGATTACACAGATGCGTCTATGCTGATGAAGACTGCAGTTCTCCTCCTGTAAAGGGAAAGATCCAGTTCTTTCCTCTATTACTCTCACGTGGAAGATTTCACTTCTCTTTTTCTTTTTACTTATGTTTTATTGGAGTATAGTTGCTTTACAATGTTTATTTAATTTCTGCTATACAGAAAAGTGAATCAGCTATACGTACACATATTGTGCTTAGTCGTTCAGTTGCATCCGACTTTTGCTGCCCCATAGATTGTAGCCCACCAGGTTCCTCTGTCCATGGAATTCTCCAGGCAAGAATACTGGAGTGGGGTGCCATTTCCTACTCAGGGGATCTTCCTAACCCAGCGATGAAATCTGCGTCTCCTGCATTGGCAGGCAAATTCCATACCATTAGAGCCACCTGGAAAGTCCCACACATATATATATCCCCCTCTTTTGGATTTATTTCCCATTTAGGATGCTACAGAGGACACTTCACTTCTGACCCTGAAGACAGAGTAATGAGTCCCTTGAACTGCAAGATCAAACCAGTCAATCCTAAAGGAAATCAGTCCTGAATATTCGTAGGAAGGACTGATGTTGAAGCTGAAACTCCAATAATTTGGCCACCTGATGCAAAGGATTGACTCACTGGAAAAGACCCTGATGCTGGCAAAGATTGAACGCAGGAGGAGAAGAAAATGACAGAGGATGAGATGGTTGGATAGCATTACTGACTCGATGGACATGAGTTTGAGTAAGCCCTGTGAGTTGGTGATGGACAGGGAAGCCTGTCATGCTGCAGTCCATGGGGTCACAGAGTCAGACATGACTGAGCGACTGAGCTGAACTTCTCTTATTCTCATTCTTCTGTTATACCCTAAATACTTTCCTTGAATTCTTCTGTCATCTACCCATTCCCTCATATTCTCCAAAATGTCTGGTCCCTTTTCCTCTTCCTTCTACAAATTTTCCCTGAGTTTCTGAAACAGAGGCAGTGGCTCTTTGACTGCCTCAAGTCCCAAATGTGTACCTCTAGCTCAGACCACTTCCTGATAACAGGCCTAATTACCCATTAGATGTCACCACTTGAATGGCACACCAAGAGCTTCGAATTCAACATGTACTTCAACTAAGTCCGCTTCTCAGCTTTCTCCTAAATTCCCTCTACTGCTTAACAATATAACTTTTCATCTAATCATCCAAGCCAGAACCTTGAAGGCTATTCTCATTTTTTCTCATGTAACTAGTCAGTCACAATTGTCTTACCAGTTTCCCCTCTTAATACCATCCATATCTTTTCCCAGCATCCATCTTCATGGTTACTTCCCTAATTTAGATATTTGTCCTCTCTTGTATAGGTTCTTTCAAATATTTCAACTAATTTCTCTTTCTCAGTCCTATCTCTTCTAGTCCAATCTACGCTCTTCCTGTTGAGTGGTCTATTACACAATCCATTCTTACTTTTTCTCAGCTTAGTTCTGTTCCCTCTGAGATCAAATGCAAGTTGCTTATATGGTCCACCAGACTATCTGTAATCTACACCCTACTTGTAGCACTCACCTCATCTCCTGCTACTTTTCAAATCATACTATATGCCACAGTTATGCTGAATTGTTGACTTTCTCCAAATTGTCCATATTGTTCTATGCCTGAGGAGGCAGCCCAAACATTTCCTTCTCTAGAAGTCTCCATCCATCCTCACAGATTTGATCAATTTCTTCTTCATTTCAAAATTTTACTTTGGGCGTTTCTCCTGCATACAACTAGTTTTACACCACGCAACAAATAATTGTTTGACTGTTGTCTTTAATTCCCATTCCTCAGCTCCTAAATCTTCCCACATCCCTCCCATAGGCAACTGTGTGTTAACTCTGTGTCTTTACAATGCATCCATGTTGCTATGTTGCAGCAAGCATGTTGCTTCTAACAGATCACTCATAATATTCCAAGGCCCTCACACCCTCCACATTTTATCCATATATTCTCCAACTGATGCACAACCAGAATGCCTTCAGTTCTTTGCTGCTATACTAAGGTGCCAATGAAAATACTTGTCAATGTTTCTCTCTTCTGTAAATCAGCTGTAATTTGGCCTGCTAAGTGTACATACAATCCAGATAGACAGATTTTTAAAAGCCTCATTTTTCAAATCAGACATGCCACCTTTTGCTTCCTTCTGACTCAAGTCATCAGCTGCCTGATGCACCCATCTTTTTAGGTTAGTTAGCACACTGAATCTCCCAAGCTGATTAACTGGTTAACTCCAGTTTTTGCACCTGCAGAGCAGTGACCCCTGCAAGATATCCGTTCTCTGTTTGACATCTCTTTAATTTTATTAGTGGTTTATGGACAAAATCACTTGACTGAAAACTTTTTCAAGTTTAAGTTATTTGGATTCACAAGAGCATTTTTCTCCCTATTATAAATCAATGAACCTAGTCAAGATTAACTGCCTACACGTGAGCTTCAAAAGAGCCTCTGTGGCCAGACAGAGTTGAAAGAAACACATAATTCCATAACACACTAAATACAATCTGATCAACGTTATTGGACCTGGTTCCTTAATGCTGTACTTCCTCATAGTCATACAATCTGATTTCAAGTAATCTGAATCTAAAACAGATACTACTAGACCTCAAAAACTCTTCTTTTGGAAAAAAAAAAATCATCATTTCTGTATCCTGACTGGTCAACATGTGTAGTTAGACAAATCTAAACTAAACTCTGAGCTAAAAATTCCTAAACCTAATTTGTAAAATTCCATATATTTTAGGAGTTAAAGCAAAAAGAAACATCGCTAATGAAGCAATTCAAACAGGAACAATTTATATACAGAATAATCGTGGAATCCTGGAAGCAAAAGGAACCATAAATCCTTTAGATATTATGGAGTGAGGAGGGGATGTTTAAGCTCTTGGAATTCAGAGGAGGTGCCAAGGGGCATTTATGTGAGAGTTGAGAAAACCAAGAGAGTGGGACTCCCCCAAAGCACTCCTCTTATTTTGTTGTATATTTTTAAGATTTGAAAAAAAAAAAAGCTCCGCTCCTTAAAAAGAAGTTGAAAGTCACCAATCTAGCTGAGTCTTTCACACAAATCAGTTCTTTCTACGACATCCTTGACAAGCAGTAATCCAATACCTGTTTAAACACTGTTGCCATTGTGAGTTCACTAAAGCTGAGGCCAAACATTCCCACATTGGATATCTAAGGTTCTTGGGAAGGTCCTCCCTTCTGGAGTGCCAAATTTTACCTCTCTATAAATTCTAAGCTCTGGTTATGTCCTCTGGGGTAATACAGAATTTCTATCTATTAGATCTGGCCTCCACATCCCTTCAGACCTTGAAGTATGCTATTTTTTTTTTCACATTACACATCTTATTTACATATTAAGACTCACTTCAATCTCAAAATCACACATCCATGCACCTATTTTCCTTTTGTTGATTTCACTTAAACTTAAATGCCTATTTTGTTAAACAAAGACTATAAATAAATATTTACCATGTATGTTACATGTAACACACACGAACAGCTTTTAACAGAAATTTATCCATCCCTGTCTCCCCAGAAGTTTATTATAAATACATGTATCAATATAATGGAAAATAATCTGAAAAGGATTATATATTATATACACACACATATATGTAAATGAATTTCTGTGCTGTACACCTGAAACTAACACAATATTGTAAATCAATTAAAAAGCTATACTTCAATTTAAAAAGCTTTTAAAAGAAAGTTTTGGAACAACAACAAATACAGGTATCAGAACAATCCTGGGTATATTTTGATACTACTTGCTTTCAGCATCCACAATACTTCAATAATTAACACGATTTGTAGCAACATTCACTGTACATGCCTCTTTAGATAATTTAAGCTGAAGCTCCTTTACTAAGCAAGATGGACTGAGCAAGCCATTTCTGTTTTTCTTTCTTGAGAGTTCCACTTCTCAGAGACACATGCCTCCACAGCCATCTGACATTTCTTGCCATGATTTTATCTTGTAAACCTAAATTCTATTTATTTATTTTTTTTTAATTAATTTATTTATTTTTTTTAAATTACAATACTGTATTTGTTTTGCCATACATTGACACGAATCAGCCATTGTGTTCACCTAAATTCTATTTAAAGTGTTCCAGGTTAAAGCTTAAATGATAGTGACTGAACAAGAGGAAAAAATTGTACTGCATTTTTCTCCTGTTATCTGAAAACATAATGGGTGTACAGATATTGAATATATTCTTACAAATATCAGGGTCATGCATACCAGCTAGAATTCTATCTAATGAATGGGTATATTTTGTTATGATATTTAATGACGATATGAACATGAGTAGAAGGTTGTTAATTTAAGGCAGGTGTGAGATTCACTAAAATTAATTACTGTCTGGTGGCTATGGAAGCCTTATATTTTTTTTAGATAGTAATCATTAGACATTTTAGCTCTGGAAGTCCAGCTTCAATGTTGCACAAATTTTGCCATTCTGCTAACACTGGTAATATTCTGTGCATCCATCATTCTCCTAGAATTACTTATTCATTAATAATAGTTTTTGTTACACATCTAACTGGCAGAAAAGTGTCTTTTGTACTTAAGCCCACATTCTCCTTTCAGGATACATATTCTGTTTTCATAATTTGTCTGTGGATATTGCCATCTTTTCCTGTGATGTGAGCTATTAAATATGCCTGTTTCTTTTTTGCACGCTAACCAGATCCACTTCCTCTAAATGTGTAGCTTTTAAATCATGAGTAAAATATTTCATTTTCTCCATGTTAGTTGCTTCCTTGCTTTTATCAACATAGCACTTGAGATTTGGTCATTGTCTTTCTGTCTCCACTGCTGTACAAATATTCATCTTGAAGATGTGGATTACAGCTTCCTTTATTATTCTGGTGCCCCCAGAGCATGAACCCAGCACATTATCCTACACACTCACTCCTAAATTCATTGGTAACTTCACAGCAAGATACATGATTTTCTACACAAGCACTAAAAGATGATAGGCAATAAAAACAGACACTAAACTCTGAGCCTTAAATAGGCCTATCAGTCACAAGCAAAAATTCTCACTTTTCCAAAATCCACACTCTGGGCCCTTCAAAACCGCCCATTCTTCAAGACACATAGAACAGTCAGCAAGGCCACCTGAGGACTATGATGAGGCAAGTGTTTTTAAAATGTGTTCCCCATCAATACAAACCAAACCGAGAACTAAAAGTCAATGAAAACCCAGCCATACAATTTCACTGGCAAGATCGAGACCTCTGATAGGGCCCTCTCAAAAGAACAGACTGTTTGGGCACCTGCGGGACAAAGTGCCAGCACCATGGAGTGCTGTAACCAGTAGACCCATTTGAGGAGTCAGGATCAGATGCCAAGACAGGTGGGAAAATAAAGAGTAGGTGTTTGACTCCTGGCCTTGCTGGACGAAGGAAAAGTGTAGCTATCCAGTTGATTGTGGGTGGTGACATTTTGAGAAAATTAGAAACAAAATCAGACTGTTTAAAGTCTCAAGCAGTAGGGAACCTTGAAGAAAGAAGGTGTGAGCTCCATAAAAAGCCAAAGGTAAAGGAAACAAATTATACCCCGGAAAAACCCACTTGGCTCCTTTCATTTTGAAAACGCTGGCAGACTAGAGTGTTAGAGAATGAAACTCAAATGCAGTGCATGGTAACTCTCCAACCCCGGATCCACAGAACAAACCTTCACCTGCACACACACACCACACCACACACACACACACACACACACACACACACAATCCTGTTTAATTTGGAAAGAAGCCTGCCAACCCTGGATGAAAAGCGTTCTCAATGGCCTTGAGGAGGCAGCTCTCGGAGTGTGAGAGCTGGTAGCTGGGGACTTAGAACTGGTAGCAGATGTTGAGCAAGATCAGCAGCAACTTCACTTCACTTCACTGAATGTCATTCCCGTCCGTGGCTTCAGTTCTCACCAGTGTGGCAGTGACTCTCAAGGTCACGTGTTCAGCTGTGACCTCTCCCCTGAGCTTTAGTCCCACGTATCCAACGTCTACTCTGTGTCTGCACAAAGATGGCACAAGGGTATCTCAACGTCCACATGTGCAAACTGAACCTGTCGTCTTTCTTCACACCTGGTCCTCTTCCAGAATCCCTGTCAGGAGGTGGCTCCCTCATCTGTTTAACTGTACAAGCCAAAACCCAAGAGTCTCTGTGGATGCATCCTGTGCTCTGCTGTGCTTAGCTGCTCAGTTGTGTCTGACTCTTTGAGACCCCATGGACTGTAGCCCACCAGGCTCCTCTGTCTATGGGATTTCTCTGGGCAAAAATACTGGAGTTGATTGCCATGCCCTCCTCCAGGGGATCTTCCCAACCCAGTGATCAAACCCAGGTCTCCTGCATTGCAGGCAGATTCTTTACTGTTTGAGCCACCTAACTGCTGAAATTTTAGCATCAAGCTTCATCAGTCTTCAGCAAGTTCTCCGTTCTGTCCACTTATCTTCATTCATTTTCTACCATCACCTTAGTCTTTCTCAGTTACCATCTTGTTTCATCTTGACTACTATTCTAGCCTCCTAACAGGCATCTCACCCTCACTCTTAACACTCCAGACTGTTCCTTATAGAGAGCTTTATAAATCCTTTCATGTTTTTCCGTTGCTTTTAGGCTAAGGAGAAGAATTATTATCCTGGCCACAAAGATTTTAATAGTCTGGTCCCTACATACTCAGTATCAGCAGTATCAGCAGAACTCTACTTCTTATTCTAACTTCACACCATACAATTTCTTTCACCTCTTGAACACATTGTCTCTTCCTGGAACAGAATCTTTGCTGCAACAATTGCTTCTTCTTAAAATTCTCTTCTGAGCCGACCCATTCTCACTCTTCAAATACCACCTTAAATGTCACTTCCTTGGGAAAGCTTCCTGGCGATCCACTCAAACTGGATTGCATCCCTTTTTATGCTATCATAGAACTTCATACATTTCCTTCCTAGCACTTCTGATAGTAGAGGAATATGTGCCCTTCTGTTTCACACTTATTTCCCCCTCCAGGTAGACTATAAGTTCCATAGGTGCGGTGACCACTACTACTTTTATTTTTGTTTGTTTTTAATCACTGTGGACAAAGCTGTTCCCCAAGACCCAGATACTGCTCAAGTCATAGGCATTCAATTAATATTTTTCTACTGTATTAAGGAATAAATGGAAACTGATGCCCAAAGTCTCCATGTATAAGAAAGCCAGTGGGCTGCCATCCCCTCGTTCATTCACATAGTCACATAGTAGCTCTTGTTTGAATACTGAACACTGACTGACCACCTGATGGCTTGTTGGCTGAGACTATATTGATCGACTGAGCAAGTTTGATCTGTGCACATCAATTTGGGCCATGGGGAACCCTAGCTAGGTGGTTAATAACCTATCTTTCTTCATCTTACCCTTCTTCAGTGTCCAGCTAGGTCAACACAGTCAAGCCACAGAGTGATAAAGCCTGATCCAGCTCCTTATGTCTAAGCTTAGGGAGGTTATTGTGGTCTTGGCCTGGAGGGGAGGAAAGGGGACTTGAGCTCCACACCTGCCTCAACAGTGAGGTCGATTACAACTGACCTGTGAAGTGTCTATGCCTGTAAAGATGTGAGCTAGAGACCTGGTTATGTGGGTCAGAGGTCATCCTTAAGAGGGTACAAGAGCTAGTTGTGCCAATAAGGGCAGGGCTCCTAATTTCTTGCTTGGCATCCCACATGTGAGCCACCTCCTCAGTGACATTTCTCCCTTCCACACCATGACAGGAAGCTACATGGATAACTCAGGCCACAACCTTTCTATCATGAAGGAGTTTGGACTAGTACAGTCGTCTCAAGAAACTTCTTAAGTTGGATATAAAATAGGTTCACCTGATAACTACATCATCTTCTACATGAGGAATATTTAAAGTCGCAAGTGTCTAGGCTGAGCTGAGATAAGAACCCATAAAATGCATGAAAAGATCCAAATGACTAGTGTCTGCAAATGAATCCCAAAAATATTTTCTACACTCTTTTGGTATGTCTAGGTCTGATCAAATCAGGAAAACCAGATGTTAGGAGAGAGAGAAGGAGAAAAAGAAAGCACCACAAACAAACTGTCTGACGATTATACAAAAACAAAAATGAAATTAGATCATTCATTTCTCAAAATTCCACAGTGCCAATTCTGATCTAAGTGGGTCTGCTTATCTGAAATTCTACAATGATCATAGTTAAGGCCAAATCCCCTTTGTACAGAAGATGTAGAGAGCTTTGCTTTATTTTGGTAATAACATTAACTAATACACTGGAGCATTTTAGAATTTATAAATCATGGGCACATGCATTCTATCAGTGGGGCTGTTCAAAATTCTGGGAGGTTGTATGAGAACATGTTATTGCCACGTTAATACTGCAATTGAGGAAACTAAGACTCAGAGAATTTTACAAAGGATATTGTATTACTTTTACACCTGAGACTTAACAGCCAAATCCTGTCCTCTTTCCATTACTCCACACTACCATTTTTTTTTTGTACTGTTTAAAAATAGCCATTGATTGAGCTAAAAAAAAATCTGTCAAATATGTACATTTGTGTTATGAAAATAATGATTTATCAAAGTTATCACCAAACAAGTTATCAACTTTCTGCATTTTTCCACTGTTTTATAATTCAGTGTTAATTTGGTCTACATAGAGCTTATAATAAAAACAACAACTCCTATTACAGAAATGTGAACTATGAAACCTAAATCTGGTCTGTTTCTACTTCTGTGTGTTTGGGAGATAAGTTAATAGTTCCCGGCCAGTAAGTTTCCATTTTGGTTCGTTTAAAAGGGTTACGCCACTGTTTTCTTTCTAAGATGAATTTTTGCATTTTCATTTTTAAAATATTTTTATTCATCAAGCAACTGATCAAAAAATATTTACTCTCAGTCCTATGCTGGTATCTGAGGCAGACGTGGTTGGATAAGGGCCATTGTACTCACCAGTTATTTAGAATGGCATGGGAGGCTGGGCACACCAGAAGCCAGCAGAAAATAGCAGGTCCAGGGATACCAACATATTAGGGCATCAATGCTGAGTACAGGGAAGGGAGAGGGAGAGCAAAGAGTCAGCAGAGCTGCAGGAGAGAGGAACTAAGCTATTTGTGGAAGTTAGAATCTTAGCCACTTGCTGAGCGAGAACAGAAGTGCCCAGCAAATATATAACCCTGACACTGGGACTTGAGCCATTAGGTCAGTTTTGTTCTCATTGTTACTTCCGTTGTCTTCCTTTACTATCTGAAGGGTGGCTGAGGGCTGTAGAAGATGTCCTTGGACAAGATTCTCTTTCATTGGCTGACTAGAAAACATTTTCTTTGACAACACTTCTACTTCCAAAATACATAGGTAATTATCTTCTCATTCACTCTCCCGACCAGGCCCAAAAAGTGGGGCAAAGCAGGTTATGTCTCTTCTCACTGGGAAGCTGAAATTCTGGGGATATGCACTTGCATGTTGTCACCAGGGGAACAAGCTCCCTTCTTGTTTTCTTTCTACCCTGGGCTTTTGCTCCATTGACAAGTGTGTGTGTGTGTGTGGTTGTGTGTGTGTGTGTTTGCACAAGCACGCTTGTGTGCTTTGTTTTGAATTATTTCATTATAATCTTCTGTTATTCATTATAATGTTCTTATACATATTTCTAAATAGTGGAAACAGAAGACACAAACATCACAGAAAACTGACTGTAGAATCTTGAGATTCAATGCAAAAGCCTCACAGTTTCCCCCAGGTTTATATGCAAAACTAAAACTCTTGTGCATAACTACATGACACTTTATCCAAAATCTTTGTTCTAGAAACATTCCAACACAGCTGGACTGTTTCAAGGCTGCAAAGAATTCCTAACAGCACCTGTCATCGCCATATTTGGGTCATCTCTTCATAAGTGCAAGTTGATATGTGAAGTGGAGACCTTCCCTCAGAGTCCCCCAGTTTCTTAGACTATTTGGATTCCGATTTATCGCAAGGTTGAAAATGAAAGTCACTCAGTCATGTCTGACTTTTGTGACCCTATGGACTATAGCCTGCCAGGCTCCTCTGTCCATGGAATTATAACCTACAATATCTTTTACTCTGCTCTTTTCTCCAGGAGACACCTTCCAGGATCATACCTGTGGGAAAAACATTGGACTTGGCCCATTGGGAATTTCATCCCAAGAAACAATCCCTGGCTAAAGGCCAGCCTTAGGGGAAAGTCACTACTTCCTATCTGGATCCCCTGTATTTCCATCAAAACCCATTAATCTGAATCTCTTTCCATCACCAGAAGTTTTGTTTTCCAGCCAATGGTCACATATACCCCCAGACAATTGCTTTCATTCAGTTGGCCTCTTCCTGGCTACCCAATGACTTCTGCTTCTAATTGGCACAAATTTCCTCCACCTAAAGAAATTCTGCCCACTTCCCACTAGGGAACTGATGAAGGTCACTACAAGGTAACTCTGTTTTTCCCTGTCTAAATATTTGGGAGACATTTTTGTGCAAAAGACACCATCAAGAAAGTGAAAAGACATCCCACAGAATGGGAGAAAATATATGCAAATCATATATCTATCTAGTAAGGGGCTCAGTTCAGTTCAGTCACTCAGTCATGTCCAACTCTTTGCGATCCCATGAATCGCAGCACGCCAGGCCTCCCTGTCCATCACCAACTCCTGGAGTACACTCAGATTCACGTCCATCGAGTCCGTGATGCCATCCAGCCATCTCATCCTCTGTCACTCCCTTCTCCTCCTGCCCCCAATCCCTCCGAGCATCAAAGTCTTTTCCAATAAGTCAACTCTTCACATGAGGTGGCCAAAGTACTGGAGTTTCAGCTTTAGCATCATTCCTTCCAAAGAAATCCCAGGGCTAATCTCCTTCAGAATGGACTGGTTGGATCTCCTTGCAGTCCAAGGGACTCTCAAGAGTCTTCTCCAACACCACAGTTCAAAAGCATCAATTCTTCAGTGCTCAGCCTTCTTCACAGTCCAACTCTCACATCCATACATGACCTCTGGGAAAACCATAGCCTTGACTAGTATCCTGAATATATAAAGAAATCTTACAACTGAACAACAAAAAGAAAATAACCAAGAGATATGGTCAAATGGTTTGACTAGAAATTTTTCTAAAGAAGATATAAAAATGGTCAATAAGCAAATGAAAAAGATGCTCAACATCATCAGTCATTTGGGAAACACAAATCAAAACCATGAGACATCACTTTATGCCCACTAGAATGGCTCTAGTAAACAAACAAAAAACAGAAAGTAGCAAGTGTCTCTGAGAATGTGGAGAATCTGGAAACTTCATACATGGCTAGTGAGAATGTAAAATGGTGCAGTAGCTCTGGGAAAACAGTTTGGTGTGCCTCAAAAAGTCAAACATAAAATTGCTATTCAATCCAGAAATTCTACTCCTAGGTAAACCCAGGAGAATTTAAAATAAACAAACAAAAATTCAAACAAAAACTTATTACCAAGTGTTCACAGTAACATTGTTCATTAAGAGCCAGAAATTGAAAACAACCCCAGTGTCCATCAACTGATGAAACAAAACATAGTATATACATATATGAGGATCAGTCATGTCTGACACCTTGAGACCCTGTGGGCTGTATAGCCTGACAGGCCTCTCTGTCCATGGAATTTCCCAGGCGAGTGAGTAGCCATTTCCTACTCTAGGATCATCTTCTCGACCCAGGGATTGAACCCACATCTCTTGTGTCTCCTGCATTAGCAGGCGGATTCTTTATCACTATACCACCTGGGAATCCCATTAGTATATACATACCATGGGATATTATTCAACCATAAAAGGAATTAAGTACTGATACATGCTATAACATGGATGAGCTCTGAAAACTTTAAGTAAAAGCAGCCAGTCACAAAAGATCTCACTGTGCTTGATTTTTTGATATGAAATACTACAATAGACAAATTCATAGAGACTGAAAGCAGATCAGGTCACCAGGGGCTCAGGGAAGAGGAAAATGGGGAGCAAATACTCAATGGGCACAGAGCTTCTTTTCAAGGTGAGAAAAATGCTCTGGAATTAAATAGTGGTAACAGGACACTACATTGTAAATGTACTAAGAGCCACTGAATTGTGCACTTTACAGCGGTTAAAATGGTGTATTTTACCTAAATATAATAAAAAAAAATTTTAAGAAAGAGACTTAAAGGAGTACAATAAAAGTTAGATGGGACTAAAAGTGCTTTCTTATTCATTTTCCAATTTGTTTTCTTAGAAATCACCACATGTAGGGAAAACTACATTTTGACTGGAAATTCAGGCATATGATGAGCTTAAAAACAAAACAAACAGACAAAAAAACCAACAATAACAAAAAAAACCACGGTATTTCAGAGTCGGTTCCAGCCTTGAATTTAAGAGCAGCATCACCCTGGGGAAGTCTCTTCATTTCCCTGGGTTCTGGTTACCTCAGATGACACCCTGACGTCCACCTGCCCAACGTACAGGCGAGGCCTGGTCTGGATCCAAGAACTACATAGAAAGGCCGTGAGTCAGTTGTAAGTTCTGAGCCTGACTCATCACAAGATGGGTTAATGGTAAAGTCGGGGCGGGGGTGGGGGGGTGCAATCCACAGTTTTTCCTAAAATTTCCCTGAACGATCCTCATTTGTGGGCAAAATGCTCAAGAATGCTATTTTTAAAGGGTGACGATATTTGGTTAAAATGTTCTCAGAAGAAGGGGAGGTACGGACTGGGAGAAATTTGCCCAAACCACAAGGCCTCCAAACTCTAGTCCACATCACCAGTAACAGCCCTAATGAGCTCTGTGCTGGACTCTCCAAATTGAATTACATAATACATTTCCGTTTCATTTCATGAATCACAACTTGGGATACAATGTTCCTGGGTTGCAGTTGATATATTTCAGAGATTACCAAAGATTTCAAAAAGAAAAATCTATTTTATTAAATTCATATGTAAAATGTCTGTATGTCAGCCAACTTATTTATTTCAAATTTGGGATTTTCTTAAATGCTGTAGTTAGAGCTCAATGTCAAGAGAGTTCCTGATAAACTCACTTATGAATGGTAAAAAAGGCAGTTGCCCCTGGATTTTTCATTTCTTCTGACAGCTCAGTTCCTGGCTGATGATGGTGGGTTTTATTTCAGCTGCCCCTGTTGGAGTCCCTTTGCGGTTGAAAGTGAGAATGAGTGGTTAAAGCCTCAGAACATGGACCAGGGGAAGTGAAACTTGTATGGAGAACTAGGTGACAGTTTAGTTTGCCATAACCCTAAGCCCCATGTTTAAATGTTAACTCCTCTGTGGATGGCAGTATCTATGGCATCTGGGGTGCCCACTCCGCTTTGCTCAGTACATCATAGGAGTTAGAGCACCAGTTCTGGGATCAGAAAGACAAGTTCAAATTCTAGCTCAGCTGTTGTTAGCTCTGCGGCTTTGGGAAGGTCATTGAATCTCCCTAAGCTTCAGTGTAGTAAGCCGTAATATGGGAATAATAATAGCACATAAGAATAATAATAATGTCATAGAGTTGTTACAGCAGCTAACTACATGCAGTCCTTGGGGCAAATCGCGCAGTGCCTAGTACACAGTAAGTGGTCAGTAAACATCAGTGGTGTATTAATGCTGTTTTCCTACCTTAGAAACAGCAGCTCTGAATCACATATTGAGTTTCGGCATATCCAGCATCTCCCCAGTCTCCACTCATTTTCCAAACTTCCAATCTGGTTCACTTTGTGAAAGCTCGTCCTCTTTGAGATGTGACCTGCTGTACACTGTTAATTCACATATTCATTCATCATTCATTTAATATTTCCTTACTATTGTCGATGTGCCAAACAGAAAGTTAAACATTAGAGGAACAAAATTGAGAAAAACAAAATAGAGTGTCTTCCCTCCAGCTTCTAACTGAGGAAACAAGATTGAGATGACAAGGAACTGGTTCTGGAGAGTGCTGAGTGTGATGAAGCTGCTGCAGAAGCAGAGGGAAAGGCCTTCAGAACCAGACTGGGCCCTGAGTGAGCTCCGTCTTCCCTACCAGGAGGCTGTGTAGGTGAAACAAAACCAGAGTGGAAATGGAAAAGGGCTGTGAATGTAGGAGACAGACTCGTTGAGCAGATGGAGACTGTTCACCATGAAATAGCTGAGATCAGGTGGAGAGAACTTCAGTTTTAAATGTCACTCCAAGTATTGTAACCCCATTTTACAGAGGAGGAAATGGAGGCCCAGAGGGATTTGTGAACCTGGTCCAAGATCAAACGGGGCTTCTCCAGTGGCACAGCAGTAAAGAATCCACCTGCAGTGCAGGAGCCACAGGAGCCGTGGGTTGGATCCTGGGTCAGGAAGATTCCCTAGAGGAGGGCATGGCAACCCACTCTGGTATTCTTGCCTGGAGAATCCCATGGACAGAAGAGCCTGGAGGACTACAGTCCCTGAGGTCACAGAGTCAGAAACAACTGAAGCAAACTAGAACACACACACGCAAGATCACACAGCTAGTAGTTAATGGCAGAGGTGTGACTTGACCCCAAAGCTGACTCTTTCCATAGAACCATACCACATTCCCCTTACTCTATCATGCATTCTATAAAGAAGCCTGTGATTGGTATTGATTAGAAGTCTAAAGAGGCTTCCTGGTCTTTGGACTAACATACATTGCACCAATCATCATTGAATGGTATATGGATGGTCTAATCTCAATTTCTTCCAAAGCAGTAACGAGTAGGTGATAAGTCATTTGAATGGTACTGGCAATTCCTTTCGGCCTACATTCTCACACCCCAGCTTAAATTTCTCTAACACAAGGCAGGTGTGGCAGGGCATTTTCAACTCTTACTATGGAAGACAAAAGCAATCCTTAGCTTATAAAGGAATACTATTGCTCTATTAGCATGCTTGGCTTTTTCTCTTTGTAACCCCTAATTAACTTATTTATGAATAGGATAAGATCTTTTCTTTATCTAAACTCACTGGAGTTAACAACCGTGATGATGGATCTTGCCGAAGACTAAGTTCACAGTGCGGAGGGGTTAGTGTGTGTGTGTTCGTGTCCTGCAGGCTCTGCCCTCAGGGTGACACCTCAACTTACATTCGCATTGCATTTGTAGTTTATGAATTCTTATGCTTCCTCTATGTTCTTTTGATGTTCACAGCAACTCTGGGAGGAAAATAGAACTATTTTTTCCCATGTCCACTCCACAGAGTGCTTAGGGGATGGTCACAGTGTGACAAGGGCCAGCACTGACCCCATGGCCTGCACTCCAGACCATTTCTGTTCCCTGCACTGCGCTCCCTCCTAATTGCTCTGTTCATTTTGTACCTGTGAGGGTTAACTGGGAACACAGGAGTTCTGTTAAATATCACAGTAGTTAGTACATTTTAATCCTGATCCCCTAGCCTACTGTAGCTGCTGTAAAATATATGGCAATAATTTCCTGAGGCAGAGTAATGTACAAGGAATGTCAGGCCAGCCTCTGGGCATATTTGCCTTAGCTCAGTTTTATTAAAGTGAAACTTTTATTAAGGCATGTGGTGAATTGAGCAATCGGCATGATTCATGCCGTTATAAACCCATTGCTACACTCACAATAAATCAATGGGCCATTGTCGTACATTTGCTGTGGAGTTGGTAGAAACGAGGAAAAAATCAATATGGGGATATTATTCAGACCATATGAAAGTATTAAAGTGTATTCTGTGTGTATTAAACCTGGCCAAACCATATTTCATGTGTACTTTTTTTTCTGTAAAGATCTCTGTTAGTATCCTCTACCTTATATTATTTGTTAATCCATATGCTGTTGTGAAATAATTAGAGGAAATATTTTAAATTCCATGTAAGTCTTTATGATTTTTAAAGTGCATTTCATAATAATGAACTTACATAATAAAATAGTCCTGAGGACAAAGCATTCACAATATTAACAATGAGACTCGTCCGTTACAAACATACTATAGCCATAACTGTATCACTAATAATAATAATAATAAACCAACAGGAGGAAGTGATTTGAGCCAGAGAAAGGGCACTTTTCATGATCTCCCTGCTCAATGGGGACAATCACTGAGCCAGCCACAGTCTCCACGTATCTGGAAACTATTACTGTATCTCCGTTTACCTGGAACCTTCTCTGTTTGTTGAAATCCATCGGTGACAGACATCTCCCTTCAGGGCTGCAGTGTGTGATCACCTTTGCTTCTGGATTAGGAACTTTCAGGTTCCTCTGGAGGCTGATGTGAGTTGGTCACAAGAAAAGGTATAGCTACATCTGGCTTCAAATGCAAGCTGCAATACCGTTGAGATCATTCTCTGGTTTGGGTGGTGGGAAGCTGAGTTATTCATGGCCATCTTAGTCACTGACAGTGGTTTCTGTGGTGCTCTAATGATTTCTGAAGCAAAGATTGGATTTCACAAAACACCTTTGTAATGCCCATAGGGTTCAAGGCCCTCTGCTGCTGCTGTTAAGTCACTTCAGTCGTGTCCGACTCTGTGCGACCCCATAGACGGCAGCCCACCAATCTCCCCTGTCCCTGGGATTCTCCAGGCAAGGACACTGGAGTGGGTTGCCATTTCCTTCTCCAATGCGTGAAAGTAAAGTCGCTCAGTCGTCTGACTCTTCACAACCCCATGGACTGTAGCCTACCAGGCTCTTCCGTCCATGGGATTTTCCAGGCAAGAGTACTGGAGTGGGGTGCCATCGCCTTCTCTACTAGGCATGAAAGAAAAGGTATGTGAATGTACCCTGGTGCTAAGTTCAGCTGGGCCATCTCTAACAAGTGCTATAAGTAGAGAGGATCATGGAGACTGAGAGCAGGCAGAGACAGTCCCGACTGGAGAGACTGAGATTCTGGAAGAAATTTTGAAGGATGCTTTCAGCTTCAACAGTCTTAACACATGAACCAATAATATTTTCTCTGTCCTCGAGTTGCAGGCTGCAGGCAGCTGGCTACCCAAGGGCTATTTTTGGGAGTAACAGAATCAGTAGCTCCACATAATTGAAAGTCCGTTGGGAGTCTCCTTATTGACATCATTTTACATTTTCCAATAGCAGAAGAGATCCAAATGCATAATCCAGGCACCCTGGACATGAAAGGAATTTTGTGACAAGCCTAATTAAAACAATTACGTTCATTCTCTGATGGAAAGCTTCCTGTGGAATTTATTTTTATGTATGACAGGCTTAATAAAAATACTATTCTAAGTACTAACCTAATACTAATACTAATCTAATATTAACCTAAACTCGTTAAAACTAGGGATTTAATTTTGAATTCAAAAGAAACAGGCGGTAGAGAGAGCAAAAATAATCAGGAAAACTGAGTAAAAGAGTTGACCCCACAGAAAACACGGGTCAAAGAAACTAGAACTGAGCATCCCTTTAGCCAGGTCACTCCTGGCTCTGCTAATGAATGTGATAACTTCAGTGCTCCCAGTATACAGGCTGAGTGGGCTGGGTTTTTTTTTTGCTGCCTTCCATGTTTTCACCTGGAGCCGAAGCTGTTGATGACAGGGAGCTTCAGTGGAGAGACCAGAGTGCCTGCGATACAGTGTTTGGCTCTGCTGTGGTATGTGAGTCTTTCAGGGCATATGGTCGGAGACGATCCATCATGGCCTGTGATGTCAGATTATCCACTGAGACTGAGGTCTCTTTGCAGAAATGCACTGAGATGCAGATAATGGTATTTCCAGTTGTTGTGACAGACCAGACTGATCCTGGGAAGGAGTGATGGGTCGAGCACTATGGGATGATACATGTGTGCAAAGTCACTAGATTGAAGCATGGCAAACGGAGAAGGAAATGGCAACCCACTCCAGTATTCTTGCCTGGAGAATTCCATGGACAGAGGAGTCTGGTGGGCTGTAGTCCATGGGGTCACAAAGAGTGAGGACAGGACTGAGTGACTAACACACACACTGCTGCTGCTGCTAAGTCGCTTCAGTCGTGTCTGACTCTGTGAGGCCCCATAGACGGCAGCCCACCTGGCTCTCCCCGTCCCTGGGATTCTCCAGGCAAGAACACTGGAGTGGGTTGCCACAAACTGAGCTCTCAGTGAATTTTGCAGCTCTTTCCTTTCTGGAGGTTTTTCAGCAGGCAGCACTGGTCACCATCCAAAACCCTATGGTCAGCCAATCCACAGAGCTCAGCCCCACAGGCTGGGAGTCCCAGGTCACTGCAAGGTTCCCCAGGCCTCCCCTGGCTCCTCCAGCTGAACTATCCTCTTCTTGCTACACCCCTGCTAGCTCCATAAACCAGAGGACCATTAGAGGGCTGTCTTCAGCCTCTCCAGGTTTAATTACTCCAATCATTTTATTCTAAATCTTTATTTTGTTTCACTTTTTCTACCTTTCATTAGTGCTCTTTGTTTTTTATTTTCTTTTCTTAGACCGTTCCTCTGAATCATCTATATTCTTCTTAGAATCTCCTGGCCTCCAGCGCTGGGTTGAAAATACACAGGAACCTAACAGAGTGGGAAATGACCCCATTTAAGAAGTAGTCATGAGAATCCATGTACTCCTGACCCTGGCTAGATACTGGGTGTACAAAAAAGCAGAATGGCATGGATGAAAGATGACTTTCAAAACCAAACGGATATGGGTTCAAATAGATGCTTTTCCATTTACTAAGCTATTGTGGTCTTGGTTTCTCCATCTGTACCAGAACCAAATTTAAAGTATTTACCAATGCTTGACACGTGGGCACCCAATGCATGAAATCCATCATACCTACTAGCATTTCTCAAATGTAATCTAGACCCTCACTGAGTACATGTTTCTCGGGCTCATGATCTTTTGAGAACATGCTCCACGTTGAGAACATGCTTTTGCTCCACATTGCTGAATTATCTTCAAATTTGTTTAAATAATTGAAATGAGATTTTGGAAGGGATTTACTGAGCCAGAGCCATGAGTCCAACAAACAGCCTCAGTGTTGATTAAAACTCAGTGAAGTTCTCTTTTTGTCCTTAAATCTTGTCTCTCAGAGACCATCCAGACCTTGATCTTATTCCCAGCCTCACCCCAGATCCCCTTCTCCACCCTGGGCCAGCAGTGAAGGACTAAAGGCTGAGGGTGTTGGTCAGTAAGCCTTGGCAATTGTTTGAATGGACTTTCCCTCCCAATTACATGCTTATTTTAATAGAGGATCAGAGAAGACCTCACTGCCTTTCAGACACTGAGGAAGGAAGGTTTCTTGGCAGATCTACAGGCCGTGGCCCACCCTAGGGCAAGTGAATCAGAATCTCCAGGCAGAGACACAGGAATCTGCTTTTAACAAGTCATCAGGCAAGTTATAAATCTGAACAAGTCATTTATAAAACAGTGACTGTGCATCCCCATGTCTTTCAAGTGTTTTTTGGGGAAAAAGAAATGTAAAGTGAGATATACACTGTCAGAGAGTTCACAACTCTATTTGCAAATTATATCTAAAATATGCGTGTAATGTATACATGTGAATATAGTGTATGTATATATATATAATATGCACAAGGATGTGTATACACACATGAACACACATACGTATACATAGTACCATCTCACCAAGCAAATTAGTCATCAAAAGTGATATCAGGGACTACCCTGGTGGTCCAGTGGCTAAGACTCTATGCTCCCAATGCAGGGGACCCAGGTTTGATCCCTGGTCAGGGAACTAGATTCCACATGCCACAATGAAAACCCAGTACAGCCAAATAAATAAAGAATAAAATATTTTCATGTGGCACGAGTGGTAAAGAATCCACCTGCCAATTCAGGAGACATAAGAGATGGGTTCGATCCCTGGATCGGGAAGATCCCCTGCAGGAGGGCATGGCAACCCACTCCAATATTCTTGCCTGGAGAATCCCATGGACAGAGGAGCTTGGTGAGCTACAGTCCATGGGGTCACAAAGAGTCAGACATGATTGAAGCGACTTAGCACAGCACACACAAAAAAGTGAAATCAGCAGGAGTAAAATGCACATAAATAATATTCCCCGAAGACAGGACTAGAATGGCATTCAAAAGGAATGTACAGGAATTTTCAGCTCTTGTTATTATGGAAATAGTCAAATACTCACACAGGTAAAACAGTGCAGTGAACCCCCTGGATCTGTCACTGATTTTCTATAATTTTGCCCAACTTTTCATGTCTTCCTCATCGTTTCTCCCCACTCCCCCACCCCTGCAGAGAGCACTCAAGCACTCAGCACTTAAACTGACTGTCTCCCATCCATGATCAGAACATATTAGTGTTTACTCTATGGCTACAACTGTTCTGTGGAGGATAGGTCCACAACCACACTTGGAGCAGAAGCACACACCAGACGTCAGCTCACACAACTTCACAAAGACAAGAGTGGAAAGATTCCAGGCAAGGACAGTTAGAAAATGGGGCTGAACCATAAACTTTATCATTATGACATATTAAATTTTTAGATATTATGAAAATAATATATGGCTGTTGCATAAATTTTCTGTAATAGAAAAAGAATTCCATACAAGTTATTTAAATTTCACTAGTGTCTTTTGTCCCTTCTGTGTCTCTCTCAGATCATTGTCACTGTACTCTACCCATATTTTTATATCCTGCTTTTTTTTAACATAACATTCTAGCTTTAAAGTATGTCTCATGGTATTTCACAGTTTTTATCTTCATCACTTGTAATGATCTCACTAGTTCATTTCATAAATACATCATGATTTATTTTTTTTTAATCCCTTTAATGGTAAACACCAAAGTTCTCTACAGTTTTGTGTTATTACAAAAACGCTACAATGAATATTTCTGCATACAGGTTTTTCTTTACTAAGGGATATTTCTTTAGGAAGAGATATAGAAATAGGATTATGGGCCCTATGAGTATGTTTTGGTTCTTCATGTGTACTGCCAACTGCTTTCCAAAAGTCACTCAGTCGTGTCCGACTCTTTGCAACCCCATGGACCATACAGTCCATGGAGTTCTCTAGGCCAGAATACTGGAGTGGGCAGCCTTTCCCTTCTTCAGGAGATCTTCCCAACCCAGGCATCAAATCCACGTCTCAAGCACTGCAGGCTAATTCTTTACCAGGTAAGCTACAAGGGACGCTTCCAAAAGGATTTTGTCAATTTCTGCTGTCACCAGCAGTGCAAGAGAGTGCCAGCTACGGTGGATTCTGAACGGGGAAAGAGGATCATGCTGTGGACGATTTCTATTCCCACGAGAGATTTCACCTTCCTCTTAAGGTAGGAGGGAACCACTGCAGACTCTTGGATAAGAGAGCAAACTGTGATAAGCTTTATCAAATTCACCTGAGGTTAGCACTTGTGCTACTTACAGAGTACAGTGGGTGAGTAGTTGGGGGCTGGGTTCTTGTGTTTGCACTGTTGAAACCAGCCAAGGCCCCTTGAACACGCCACATGTCTTTTTTCTATTGTTTAGTCTCTCAGTCATGTCCAGCTCTTTGCGACTCCATGGACTGTAGCCCATGAGGCTCCTCTGTCAATGGGATTTCCCAGGCAAAATACTGGAGTGAGTTGCCATTTCCTTCTCCAGGGGATCTTCCCGACCCAGGGATTGTACCTATAATGCATCTGCAGGCAGATTCCTCTTGTCTTTAGACATTGGTGTTTGCTAAGTTAAATGAGGGTATGTAGTAGAGGATTCTCTACCGTTTTATAGCACTAAGGCTGTCATGACCCATCTGAACTCTGAACATTTATTTATAGAAAGTTGAAATTCCACAGTTAATTGTTCATTCCTCTAAGTCACAATGTCTAGTAAAACCCTGATTCTTTTGGGAATGAATAATGCCTGGCACCTATGCCACTGTCTCCTCCCCTTCTGGCTCAGAATCACCCACCACCAGCACTCAGGCAGCCCCTCACAAATAATCAACAGTGAATGATGCACAGGGAAGACTCGCCCATTTTCCGGGCCCTGGGCAGCTCTTGTCTCTGCCTCCTCAGTGTCCAACAGGGCCAGAGAACAGATCTAGAGAAAGACAAGTGAAAAGTGAGAAGGGGTAAAGAGGTGTGATGTGCACACTCAAATTGTGTTCACCCCAACCCATTACTGTCCTAAGGCCTTCCTAGATACCACCTCATTTCACTCTCAAGCAACTTGAATAGGGAGGTTATTAAAACCACTTCACAAGGAGGACCCTGAGGCATAGAGGTTCAGGGTCATGCCCCCAGTCACAGAGTAGGGGCAGATGGCAGAGCCGGGTTCAAACACTGGCAGGCTGGCCTCCAAGGGGTAGGGGAGCTTGCCTCAGAAGTGTTTCTGACCAAGGGAATAATGTCACTGAAGGTTTATACTTTGGAAAGAAAAGCCTGGCAACATTATCCTTCAGAGGGAAGGGAACAGTGTAGGACAGGGGTCCCCAACCTCCAGAATCCAATACCTGATGATCTGAGTTGAAGCTGATATTAGAAATAAAGTGCACAATATATGCAAATGTGCTCGAATCATCCCCAAACCATCCCCTACTCCCTGCCTCCACCCCCACCCCACCCCATTCCCCATCCACAGAAAAATTGTCTTCCATGAAACCAGTCCCTGGTGCCAGAAAGGTTGGGGATGGCTGCTGTAGGGTGAATAGTAGGAGACTACTGAAATAATGGGTGTCCTCGGAGGCTCAGAAGTATAAAGGCCCCCTGCCAAGCAGGAAACACGTGGATTCGATCCCTGGGTTGGGGAGATTCCCTGGAGGAGGGTGTGGCAATCCACTCCAATATTCTTGCCTGGAGAATCCCATGGACAGAGGGGCCTGGCAGGCTACAGTCCAAAGGATCACAAAGTGTCAATGTGATTGAAGCAACCGAGCTCATTGAATTAATACAGCCAGAGGTGAGGACCTGCATGAGGGGAGAGCAGCAGGAAGACAAGAAGGCAGGTCCAGATACTGAAGACAGGGCGACTGGTGAGATGAAGGCATGAGGGCGGCAGCCACCCATGAGCTTGGGGTCCCCATCAGGGAAGAAGCAGAGATTGGGAACCTCTGTGAGACCGAGCAGGTAGAAGAGTCTTTCTCCTACTGCACAGTTGCAGAGCTGTGAGCCTGTGTATGCAATTAAAGGATGGGCTGGGATGCAGATATTCAGCTCCATTTGGTTTGGATGGAGCCAAAAGAAAAACATCGCATTCACGAGTTCCCGGGCAGATCTTTCCTGGATGTGTCTCAAAGACAGTGTCGGTCCAGGCTTCATGTGCATCTGGAGTGGAGAGTGTCTGGGACTCGAAGCCTGCTGGTGGACCATGGACACGGGCAGTTGCCAAGTGTGGCCAAAGCTGCCACCGGAGATCTGTTTTCACAGGTTTTGTTTGGAAACTCAGTGTGGGGCTTGGGAGCAGCTGGGAGTTTCTGAGTAATTGCATACCCTGGGGGTGGAAGGAGGCCAAGGACAACAGCCTTTCTCAGGGACCCAAGTAAGGGCAAGGCAGGAAGTCAGGTGAGGCCGCCTGAGACCAAGTCCAAGGCCCAAAGTCGTCTCCAGCGCCTGAGGACAAAGCTCCACCCAGACACACACTGGGCAACTCTGATACAAACAAGCTGGGCACCCTGATCCCCACTTTCAAACCCAAGGGTCACTTTCCCTATCAGGGAGGTGTGGGTGCTTTACATACCTACTAATCCTACACCACCCACCCGCCAAAGTATCAGATCTACATCCTGAAACTTAAATAGGTTAAGTGGATGATCATTTGTTCTGTAATGTGTTTTCCTTTAAGGTGTAGATCAAATATCAGCTTTGAAGCATTCCTTGAACTTGTTCTTTCCCATATTCCAGGAAGATTGATCATTCCCTCTTCTCCACATTCAGTGCAATCATACCACTGACTTAATACTTAACTATCCATATTCAATCACCAAATGCTTTTTTTTAAATAATTTCTGGGCATTAGAGACTGTGGATATAAAGACGGAGATGCTCCAATCCTTGCCATCTTCTTGGTTGGTGACCCTCACTTCTGAACATCTGTCTAGTTCAGTGGTGCCTGTTTAAGATTGACAGAATGAAACTGGATTCACCCAAGTGTTCTGCATACTCCAGTGAAAACAGTCCAGAACCGGCTCAAAATGCAACTCTACTGGGACTGTTGACATCCACGATTTGATTTACCTGCCTAAGAGACAGTCCTGGAATACAGATCTTGACTTTAGTCGGCTACCATTGGAAGTTGCCTTAGCCTGCTCCCTTGTATGAGTGAGGTGTCATTGCCCAGTTATCTAATCACTCAGAGTCATTACTGCCATGACTGTGAGAACACTAGACTCAGGGTGGCCTTAACACAATGTCTTTGTTAACAAGGAATGAGTTTTTTCTCAAACAAGACAGCAGGAGTTCTGATGTCAAAAGGCCCTGTATTTTAGTCTAACCTTGATGACAAAAGCCCTGTAACCTGGGGTAAGCTAGACAAGCCCCCAGATCTTAATTTTTCACTTCCTCCCCAGCAAAATGAACTCTGGCCTTTCAGCTCAAAAGTTCTCCTATTCCCTAATCTTATCCCGGGGTCTGACTTTTGTAGTTCAATTTAACATTAAGCTCTTCCACAAGTTTGGACCTTCTGTGCTTATATTTTTTATCATATTTTTAAATCGAAGAATAAAAAGACAGCCTGTATGACCAGACAGCCAACATTCCCAGGTGGGCCCCCTCTCCAAGAGAGGCACAGATGTCTGTCAAGATTCTGAAAAATGTATCCTCTTCAATTCCTGTGTTTTTCTTTAAGAGAAAATATAGAGAAACCACAAACATATTTGTATCGTTCCCATATGATGCCTTCATACTTGAAGGAAGTGTTGGATTTTCTTGTTCTTTGGCTCAAAAAGCGATGGGTGACATCAGTGAGCTAAAACTGCAAGTTCTACTGCCCTTTCCCTATTAAACTTGAATGTTTACTTCTCAGGGGATTGGCCAAGAAAAGTCCATTTGGGCTGGAACGCAGCATATTTAGTCTCAGAATTAAGGTAATTTCTTTGGAAGAGTTTCAACCAAATCAATTTATTTCAGAGATGTTGGTGTTGGTTCCCTTTAAAAATTCCAAAGCCCCAGGCTTTTTAACTGTACCTGCTCTGCTAACACAGTTCCAAGCTGGCTCTCATTCTGAAATCCATATACTCTAGGTGCATGGGATTCCATGATGTGGGCCTTGGGTGCACTGGGAAAAGACTGTGGTTTTATAGGATGAGGTCTGATATATGGTTCCATGGGTCTCCAGAGACCAGAGGCTCATGGGTTTGGTCCAGACAAGAACCATCCCTCATCTCTATAAATTTCCTTCAATAATAAAACACATTCACACTTTTATTTTACACTTGATCCTTACAATAACTCTGTGATGCAAAGAGAGTAGGTATCATTGTCTCTATTTTCATAAAAACATATAGGGATTTGGTGGCATTAACTGCCTTGGCCAAGGGCCCCTGGCTGGTGAGTAGCAGACCTGAAAAGTGATCTTCCCATGAGCAGTGCTCCATCCACAGGCTGTCCTGTCCAGCAGTCAGGAGGAATTCTGAATGAAGCAATGTTACAAGGTTTGTTGTTGTTTAGTTGCTAAGTCGTGTCCAACTCTGCAGCCCCAAGGACTGTAGCCAGCCAGGCTCCTCTGTTCATGGGATTTCCCAGGCAAAAATACTGGAGTGGGTAGCCATTTCCTTATCCAGGGGATCTTCCTGATCCAGGGATCGAACCCACGTATCCTGCATTGACAGGCAGACTCTTTACTGCTGAGCCACCAGGGAAGCCTTGTTATAAGATGCTTACCCTAAAAATGCCCCAGTGAGAAACCAGAAGAGAGATGTGTAAGTATGAACACATGACCATCTAGAAGGCCTCTGCCTAAAATTGTTTCTTCCATTTGCTTGTCCACAATGCCCAAAATTCTATCATTTAAGAACCACTTCTTTCAGTAAAGAACAGAGGCTCTCATAATTTCCTGAGTTTAAAGGGGACCCCAAACAAGAGAATTCAAAGAGCTAATGGCATTGTTGGGTACTTCTAGGGCACTGGTTAATCATGGCAACATGAGTCAGCATTCTGTCTTAGTTCCTGATAGGCATATTTTCTCATGTTAAGAAAGTAACTGTTATCTCTGTTTTACTCAAAGTTGCCAACGTAAGTCATTCTTCTTACTCACACTAGCCTATTTGCTGTCTCCAAAATAGCTAACATTACCCCAAGCATTACTCTATTACTGCGACCATTACTCCCTCATTACTCCTAATCTGTGTGCACTCTGGTCACTGCACCAAAATCTTGTCTCCCAACTCCAGAGTTGGAAAATCTATACATTTGCTTAGAGATTACCTAAGCAAGGAGATTATGTGACCACATAAGAGACTTATGGCTGAATGCTAGAGCCCAAGACTCATTCTGTCAAAAGCTATTTTTCTAATGTCACTTCCATATGTCATAGGGAAGTAGCAGCAACAGAAACAATAACAATAGCATCTCAGAAACTAGTCCATGGCTTGCTTTCCATTCCTTAGTCCACCCTTTTTGTATCAAAAGACCTCCATTAACTTAGAAAAGACTTATGAGAATTTATGCATCTGAAAGTATCCAGCTCTGTGTAGATCTATTTCGCAGGAAGAGGAAATAATACCTGGCTCAAACTTTGCTTGTTTAAAGATCTAGTGGTTTAAATTTGGATCCCAATTCCGCCACTAACTAGTTGTATAACATGACAAGCCACTACTTCTTTCTAGAGTTTAGTCCTTTTGCCCACAAAATAGGGAGTACCAACAGTATTTCCACTGACCACTCTGATTTTCAAATTCTACTTCTCAGTGGTCTTAGAGTTTTAGACTCTCTGAGGAGGTATCAAGAGCAGAAAGTAGCGGGCATGATCCGAGGGGCCTTGGGTAAGTTTTTATAACCTGTTTGCTCATGATCAGGATCCCTTTTCCCATGAATAAAGCTTTTCTTTTCCCTAGAAAAAGATCAGACTTGCCCATTAACTGACATTCACACTTGAAATGTAAATAACTGGTAGCTGGTTCTTTCTTGAAAATCAGGTATGGAAGGGAGCAGCTGATGACAAGTGCATGTCAGGTACCAGAAGGGGTGTGGGAGAAGAGCAGAACTAAGGTCCAGGAAGAAAATATGGAGAACTCTAAAGGTGGTCTTGGCGAGGGGGTGGCCCTGGCAGGTTAGAGGGCAAAGGCAAGCCTAAGTTTAACCTTTCAAAGCTTAAAATGAAACACCAGGGCGCCTGGTCTTCCTCTCAGTCCCCAAACAGCCTCCCCCTCTGGAGTGCAGTGCTGCTTGGGAGTCATCAGTCTCCAAGGTCAGGGGGTTAATGTCCCGCCCTGACTCAGGTGACCCCTCCACTCCCCTCTCTGAAACTCCAGCTTTACATTTTTAAGATGCAGATAATAAAACTTGACCCTGAGGGCCACCCCATTAAAGGATAAAACAGTAATCCCAATACATACAACATTTCAGATGCAAGGAAGCTCCATTTGCCTCCGTTCTGAAATGGAATGCCGACAGATTTATGATAATTTGGATATTGTCTTTCTTCATGTATTAAACTTACTGTGGAGGAGATTGTGGAAAGTGGAAAAGTACCTCAACTCTCCCAGTAAAAATATATGGTAATGCTATTGAACTCAAGATAAGATGGGGCTTTTATTTCAACCCACGACATACGGTCTTATAGAGCCTGTAGGAGTAGGTTGCAGCCATATTTAAAATATGGTCCATTAACCCTTCTTGAATGTTATGCAAGGCATGGGTTATAGATTACTTGAAGGAAAGAGATGTTTTCTTTTGTTAAAAAATTAATTTCTTTATTTTAATTGGAGGCTAATTACTTTACCATATAGTGGTGGTTTTTGCCATACATCAACATGAATCAGCTACAGGTGTACATGTGTCCCCCAATCCTGAACCCCCTCACACCTCCCTCTCCCACCCCATCCCTGTTTTCAATCTACCAAAATGCCCAGCACAGTTCCTGGAATGTGGTATTTGCCCATTTATACCTACTGTGGTTGATGAATGAACTTGCAAATGACCACTGGGGAACAGTGTGTTACAGAATGAGCATAGCACTAGATTAGGGGAATTACGATGCTTGTATTTTCATCATGATCAATATGTGGAAGGCAATTTTGTTTGAGTTCTAGTTTGAGCCTAGTCCTTGATAGACATTCCCCTCTTAGGATAATGTCCTGAGATTTCCTATAAGGAAGATTATCTAATCTACTAGAAGATATGAAAATGAAAATAAGGACCCCGAACAACAGCCAACACCACCTTCCAGAGATGTAAATGAGCCCGTCTTTGACCTTCCAGCCCAACTGATCCTCCAGCTGAAAGCAGTCATAAGTGAGTCCCAAGAAAGTGGAAGAAAGACTGCTTGGCTCCCCCACAGGATGATGAAGAATAGTATATTTTTGTTTGAAGCCATTAAATTCTCAGAATGGCTTTGGCACACAGCAAACGCTATCTGAGCCAGACAGTTAGACCATATGACTTCTAAGGTGCTTTCAGTTTCACAATTCCAAAACCCTGGTACAGAACTAATCATAATGAGAACCCAATAGTATCATTAGAAATATCTCTATTCCACACCACTGGTTCTGCAGAGGAAACTGAAGAGAGGTGACTGCCCCAGGTTTATCTTTTTAAATGCTTAATTGTGCCACATAGATTCTTACAAGAAAGAAATGAAAGTCTGGCCCATGACCCATGCCTTCGTCAAGTGTTTTCCACACACTCAGGAAGATGGTACTTCTGTTGTTTTTCAGATCAAAGATCACTCCTTTCTGAAGAGCAGCCAGTCCATTAATGGACAAAGGTCCCTAAAACAGCCCAAAGCAGCAGACCATCCTTCACTCTGAAAGACCCTGAATCTCTCTATCTGAAGACCAAATTCAAACGCAATTACAGAGTTCAGCTTAAATTTGGAGGTGCCAGGCTTCCTGACATAAAGTTGCAATACTCATTTTGGATTCAAACAATGAATTTCTCCTCTCTCCATGATAATCTTTCCTACATGTCTGAAGCAATGATCACTACAGCCCAAGTGTGGGCTTTCTGCTGCTTTTATCTGCTTCTCTGAAACGACTCATGAAAATTCTTCTCCCTGAAGTATGAGCCATTACTAACATACCATACAGTCTGGCATTGATTTAGGGCCAACCTGGGAATTTCAGGGTTGGGCTTGGATTTATCTTAGAGGAGTTAAATGTTTGGGGCAGGGGTGGAGTGAGTACTGTTCCAATAAAATGGCAAAAGTAAGCTTCAAGATGAGTGTCAGCAGAAAGAATTAGAAGAGACAATTAAATAAATACCTGGATGGAAATTCTGGGTCTAGTGCCATCAGCAGAGCACACAACACCCATTTTAGACACATTCTAAAGACAATTTCAATAAGTCATCTGAGAAGATGAATCAAATAAATTCCAAATCTTAAGAACAGATTGGTTGCTATGTGGCTTCTTGCAAGTGGACCATTAAATCAACTTTTTAAAAACTAACAGTTTCTCCTGTCATCACCAAGTGAAGAAGTAGAAGGAAAAAAAAAAATCGGTTAGCCAAAGGAATGACATTCAGATGTTTGAAAGGGTGAAACCTGAGGAACACTTACTAAACCGTTGCTAAAAAACAACAAGAAGCTGGTGTTGAAAATGAAGACACAAAGGAAAGCATTCTCCAAGGCTTACCACATGGTCTGTGCCCACACGCCCTGATTGGCATTAGTGATTTGCCTAAGAAAACACAGTAGCTATATTCCCTCTCACACCTCCTCACCTAGGGTCTAACTCCAAGTGACAAGGGTGAAGTTGGAAGGGGGATGATGGCTTGCATCTTCTCACACATCACGGCCTGGAATTTCTGGAAGCAGCAGTCATCTGAACCTCTAGGGTTTTTTTGTTTTTGTTTTTGTTTTTTCCCAACCTGTTTTCCTCTTACTGTACAATGATGTTGATACTCATTGCTTTGCACACAAGTTCACTGGCCCAGGAGGTTCCCCACACAGAAAGACGGTGTAACTGCTGGAGAGCAAATACCAACATCCCAATGGGTCCAAGCACAAAGATTTGACAGCTAAGGGTATTTAGTCCCATGGCAAATCACAGGACTGTAGTCAGGAGAGAATTATGGAGAGCACTGGAGTAAGAAGGAGACTTGAAGATTAGCCCAGCATCGTTAACAAATGTCTGAGAGATCATGAGTATCATTTAACTGCCTGCTCTGGCCTCAGTTTCCTGATTCTGACACAAGATGTTTAGGCCAGGTGAACTCTCAGAAGTCCTTGACAGATCTAGTGAAGTTGGAATAAAGGTCTTCTCTCACCCCAAACCTCAATTCCTTATCTGCAAAATAAGAGAGTTGTGAGAAGAAAATGACCCTAAATTTTGAGCGTGTGGGACACTATCTGGCATGTATAAGTGTTTGGCATAAATTAAAACTTTACTGTTTCCGGTCTTAGAAGAAAAGGAAGAATGAACTAGTCCTCTGACCGCACCTACACACTTGACGTGGTCATAGAACTCACCATACTCCCCCTACAACACGTCTGCTTATCTTTTCCAAGGGCTTTATTGCTTTTATAGGATATTTTTACTACAGATTAGTTTTTTGCTATTAATCTTTTATTGCAGAATAATCAGAAAACCATAGCCTTGATTTTTTTTTTTCTTCCTGTGGTCATGTAAGGATGTGAGAGTTGGACTGTGAAGAAGGCTGAGCACCGAAGAACAGATGCTTTTGAACTGTGGTGCTGGAGAAGACTCTTGAGAGTCCCTTGGACTGCAAGGAGATCCAACCAGTCCATTCTGAAGGAGATCAGCCCTGGGATTTCCTTGGAAGGAATGATGCTAAAGCTGAAACTCCAGTACTTTGGCCACCTCATGAGAAGAGTTGACTCATTAGAAAGACTCTGATGCTGGGAGGGATTGGGGGCAGGAGGAGAAGGGGACAACGGAGGATGAGATGGCTGGATGGTATCACGGACTCGATGGACGTGAGTCTGAGTGAACTCCGGGAGATGGTGATGGACAGGGAGGCCTGGCGTGCTGCGATTCATGGGGTTGCAAAGAGTCGGACACGACTGAGCGACTGAACTGAACTGCACTGAATCAGAACTATCAGTGTAACCTTTTTTTTACTTCATTAGAGAAAACTTGTATTGCTTGCTTGATTTTTAGACTTCAGAGGTATCTTCTGAACTTTGAGTAAGTTCTACTAACTAGACACTGAAAATCACATCCATCAAAGATGTGTTAAAACACATGAATACTGGGTCTTCCTTGGTGGTTCAGTGGCTGAGAGTCTGCACCCTCTATGCAGGGAACCTGGGTTCTGTCCTTCGTCACGGAACTAGATCCCATTGGCCACAATAAAAAATTCACATGCTGCAACCAAAACTAAAAGATTCTGAGTGCTGCAACAAGAAATAGTTTAGAAATAAGTGACTCACACTGAGAAGACATTGTCAGAAACTTCAGTTTCCTTTTATACTGATAAATTCAAATAAAATTTAAATTCTGTAAAGGCAAAATAGTACTTGGGTGGGAAGACTAAGGAAAGATTTTTTTTTAATTTCTTTATAATATTTTGTAGTTTCAAATTTCCTAATATGAGCTTGTATTACTTTTTGTTTTTTAATAATAATGTTAGCTTTAAAGTACTCATTGGTCCAACAGTCAGTCATCAGACCTGTTCCAGTTGCTCCATCCACTAAGCTTAAAGGCATGTCTTCTGGAATCAGGAAAATTGCCAAGATAAAAGGTAGTGACCCCTCCCTTGGGACCTCTCAGTTTATGGAAGAGACAAGACATACAGATAAAGTGAACCAAGTTACATTTCACACCAAATGGGATTTTCAGAATAAATAAACTGAGAACAAGAGAAGGAGCTGGGGCTTCAGCGCTTCTTTGTGATAGCATCACTGCCATCCAGCATTCACTAATTTTACCACCATGACCTTGGAGCCTACCACTCACCAGGCCCTGATGTCGGCTTCAGAGATACAGCGATGAATAGCATGCCCTCCCTGGCTTCATCAAAGGCATAGGATAGGGAGGAGATAAAGAGTGACAAAAAGATTGTTTAAAATGAGGTACTTAGGGCTTGAAGTGCTCTTTCATGAACCCATTCATTCACTCAACAAAAATTCACTGAACAGTTGAATGCCAAGCACAGAGAGAGATACATAAAGAATTGAACTATGCCTTCAACAAAGCTTCTGGGTGAATTGTCCAGTACACCTTAAACACCTGATGAGATCAACTTGGTAAATATTATTAACTGTATTCTACAGAAAACTGAAGTTTGAGCTTATATGCCTATATCCACACAACTGCTAGGGGCAATCGGTGCTGGAGCCCAGAATTTCTGATGCCTAGTTTCTGTTGAGCTTCAGTTCAGTTCAGTCACTCAGGCGTGTCCAGCTCTTTTACGACCCCATGAATTGCAGCACACCAACCCTCTCTGTCCATCACCAACTCCCAGAGTTCTCCCAAACTCATGTCCATTGAGTAGGTGATGCCATCTCATCCTCTGTCATCCCCCTTCTCCTCCTGCCCCCAATCCCTCCCAGCATCAGGATCTTTTCCAATGAGTCAACTTTTCTTATGAGGTGGCCAAAGTACTGGAGTTTCAGCTTCAGCATCAGTCCTTCCAATGAGCACCCAGGACTGGTCTCCTTTAGGATGGACTGGTTGGATCTCGCACTGCAAGAGTCTTCTCCAGCACCACAGTTCAAAAGCATCAATTTTTGGTGCTCAGCTTTCTTCACAGTCCAACTCTCACATCCATACATGAACACTGGAAAAACCATAGCCTTGCCTAGACAGACCTTTGTTGGCAAAGTAATATCTCTGCTTTTTAATATGCTATCAAGGTTGGTCATAACTTTCCTTCCAAGGGAGTAAGCGTCTTTTAATTTCATGGCTGCAATCACCATCTGCAATGATTTTGGAGCCCCCAAAATAAAGTCTGACACTGTTTCCATTGTTTCCCCATCTATTTCTCATGAAGTGATGGGACCGGATGCCATGATCTTAGTTTTTTTAATGTTGAGCTTATTACATCTTCAGTTTTGATTTTCATAGAATGTGAAGTTTATTTGTTTTACCTACTCTCACTATCATAGGAGATGTAAGACTTCTTTATAACTGAACAAGAATGAAAACCCAAGTCTGCTAAGGAAAT
This sequence comes from Nanger dama, assembly GCA_917880005.1. Lineage (NCBI taxonomy): Eukaryota > Metazoa > Chordata > Mammalia > Artiodactyla > Bovidae > Nanger > Nanger dama. The sequence continues at coordinate 27,786,594 of CAKJTW010000018.1, forward strand.
CAAGACAGGTTTTCGGGCAGCCATGGGCTCCTTCATTCATTCACCCAGACGTTTACCTGTTGATGTTTCCTGATGCCTCCTGGCTGCTGTGGGCCAAGCCCAACTAGAGAAGTTCACTTCCATGTCAGCGCACTGCCTGCCTCCCTGTCAGCCAACAAAGTGGAGGGAATAATGTGATACATTCATGTGAAGGAAGGGTGCTCAAGGCTCTGCATCAAGACCCATAGAATTAATTTCACCACATCCTTCAAGCTTGCCCTGAGGTCTTGGCGATGAAAGCTTCAAGCCATGCCCGCTGGGAGAGCAGACCTACAGCACCATCCACCCCAGGGAGGCAGCACGCAGACGTAACAAGGCTTTATGCGTACCAGCCTCTGCTTCCCACTGGAGGTTGGTTACAAGTGGAAAAGTCGGGATGGGTGTCCATGCAGCACTCTCTCCCCATCTGTGCATGAGCTGTGGCCACTGAGGTGTATGGTGCTGGAAGGTTCTCTCCCCTGTACCCTCCATCACTCAGGGCTGCGGTCCAGGGCTCACCTGTGGACTTATGGGAAGTTTAGCCTGTGCTGCATGACAAATCTGTTTCAGTTGTTTGTTTCTCATATTTCAACTCTAATAAGTCCAGGTTTAAGCAGTAGGGTGGTGGAGTGAAAAATGCTCTGGACAAATTTCCAAAGCCAGAGTTCACATCCATTAACTCAGGGGGTTCTGGGTCCACACTCTCTCTCAGCCCCTTCTTCATGTGTACATGAGCGAGAATTTTAGACAGGAGACTTTCGCAGAGTGCTAACTAAAGGGCCATGCAGTCTACTCAACATCTCCTATGCTTCACCTCACTTCATCCTCACATTGTATTAGGTCAGTGCTATTACTATATCCCATTCTAGAGCTGAGAAAACTGAGAAAAGAGGCACATTGAACCAGTGCTTAAAGAGATAGTGGCGGAAGAAAGAAGGCCAGCACCCAGGACCTCTGGACTCCAGGACCTGAGCTTGGAGCTAGACTGTCAAAATTAAACTATAATGAAGACTGTGGCCATTTTAGTCTTGTTCCTGATAGTTCCTTATAGTACTACCAGTATTTGTTTTCTTGTTTATCAGATTTTCTTGTTTGTTAAGAAAGCTATTGATGATATTTGAAGCCTTTAAAATATTTTCTTAAAAGGACACTTCCAGTTAATCTTAATGTTATTTTCTGCTTTGATTTGGAATGAACCTATGATTCCATGCTATAAATGTTTTAAAAAATACATCAAATTTACTAAATAAAGCCAAATGATAAGGTCTAAAAGTCCCAGTGAGGAAACTATAGTAGATATCAAATTTCTTTAACAACAATAATCACCTTGGATATTTGTTTTCAAAAGAATCACCAGGCTTCTCTCTTGGAAATTCTGGCTTAGCAGTATAGAACGAGGCTCAGGAAGCTGTATTTTTAATACAACTGGCTTCCCCAGTGGCTTAGCAGTAAAGAATCTGCCTGTAATGCAGGAGACACAGGAGATGAGGGTTCGATCCTTGTGTGGGGAAGATCCCTGGAGGAGGAAATGGCAACCCAGTCCAATATGTTTGCCTTGAAAATCCCATGGACAGAGGAACCTGGCAAGCTACACCTCACAGGGTCACAAGGAGTCAGACACAACTGAACACACACGCACATATGCCAGTTACGTGCTTCTAAGGCAGAAGACATAAGTCATTGGAACAAAACAAATTTTGAAGGATATTTGAAAATTTTAATAAGCTAAATAGACTAGAATCTCTTTCTTACCTTCACTGTTTTAAAAGCTTTCTCAGGAATGAGCACTTAATGAATCTTTTCTGAGCCTCTATTGACATGATAGCGAAGCAGCGAAGTCGCTCAGTCATGTCCGATTCTTTGTGACCCCATGGACTGTAGCCTACCAGGGTCCTCTGTCCATGGGATTTTCCCAGGCAATAGTACTGGAGCAGATTGCCATTTCTCTCTCCAGGGGATCTTCCAGGCCCAGGGATCGAACCCAGGTCTCCTGCGTTGTAGACAGGCGCTTTACCGTCTGAGCCACCAGGGAAGTATTGACGTGATAAGTAGCAATAAAAGTACTAAATATGTGCCAGACATTGTGCTAAGAGCATTAGACTTATTATCTCACTTAATCCTCATTAAACCTCTAATAAGAGAAAACATAACAGATTAATGGAAAAGAGGAATTTATATCAGTAAACATAAACAGGTTAAACTCTCTCAGTAAAAAGAAACAGAAAGCTTAATTTAGAACACATAACAATGATTTATCACCAATTAGTGCCACAAAGCAAATGACACAGAAAGGTTAAAAGCACAGATTTAACTCAGACATGTCAGGCAATGCAATAAAATTAGAGAAGGGATAGAAATAACATCAGAAAAATGTAAAAAATATTAAATGAATAAAGCAATAATTTTATATTGACAATAATATAGTGTAAGCCAAATACTTATGTGCTAAATAATTTAATATTAGATAAAATTTTTATGATTTTAATTACAAAGTTAGAAATGAAACTAAGAAAACTTAATAAGGCACTATTAACCTATGATAAATCAAAAACAAAGTTGCAGAAGATTTGAACCATATAATGAATAAGGTTAGAATAAGATATATAGATGTGAAAGAGAGAGGATAGGAGGGAAGGGGATAGAGAGAGAGAGGTTTAATTTGGCATTCAACCAAAAATATATTAATATATGCCTATGAAGTATTTCATACTATGCAATAAATAAAGTTTTAATAATTTAAAATGCATAAATTCTATAACCACGTTGCCTGACCACAACTCAATAAAATTAGGAAATAACAATATTTTTCCTAAATTTTTAGAGTTGAAGGAAAGCTGCTGTTGTTGCTGCTGCTAAGTCGCTTCAGTCGTGTCCAACTCTGTGCGACCCCATAGATGGCAGCCCACCAGGCTTCGCCATCCCTGGGATTCTCCAGGCAAGAACACTGGAGTGGGTTGCCATTTTCTTCTCCAATGCAAGAAAGTGAAAAGTGAAAGTGAAGTCGCTCAGTCGTGTCTGACTCTTCGCAATCCCATGGACTGCAGCCTACCAGGCTCCTCCATCCATGGGATTTTCCAGGCAAAAGTACTAGAGTGGGTTGTCATTGCCTTCTCCAAGGAAGGAAAGCCAGGAGAGGTTAAAAAAAAATTATATTTCTGTAATAACTTTAGGGTCCTTGAGGAAATCAAACTGACAACTGAAAAGGAAAAAAAATAGGGAAAAATATTGAAATAATAAGGATAAAGCCAATATAACAGTCAGAGGCAAATTGTTAGCCACAAACATTGATCTAGGCAACATCAGTGAAATCAATCCCATCCTACAATATAGTATTTCTGACTGGCTGGGTATAACTCTGGCATCAAGTGGAATTCTCCATAATAGCAGGTCTGCGCCACCAAGCTACTATATAAGATATATAGATATGAAATATATAGATATATAGATATGAGGTCTGTGCTATGCTTGTTTCAGGAGGGACTCTAGAACTCACCATGCAATTTAGGGGGAACTAAGCCTACACTTTCACAGAAGAGCAATTCAATAACATGCACTGAAGAGCTCTGAACACTGACTCCACCTCCAGTGTTCATCTCTCTGGGTCAGCATCGTCACTGAGATCCTGCCCATGTCATCTCAATATAATTGCTGGACTTTGCTTTCTCTGAGACAAGATTACTGAGGCAGGATTTTTTCAGTTCAAACCCCATCATTCCTATTTCAGAAATTCTTTGGTGTTACAGCACGTGATTGGCATCAATTTCTGGTTTCTAATATGAATACAAGTTTTTGCAAATGTGTGTATTTCACTGGTCAGTTCAAAGGAAATGGGAGCCTCAAACCCCTTAGCATCTTGTCCAGAAGACTCTGTCTATAAAAATCCTGAGAAAAATATTTTTAAATAAAATGAAAAAAAAAAAAAACCAGCTTTTCCCATGCTTGTTTGCTGCAGAGAAAATGTCAAGGCTAAACTCAGTACAGACTACATTATTTAATGTCTAAGAGAATGTGACTAGTTCCAATGGCTGTGTGTGATTAATCTAGAAGAACTCTCATCACCTTAAGACTCCCTAATAGTTCAGTTGGTAAAGAATCCGCCTACAGTGCAGGAGACCTTGATTCTACTCCTGGGTAGGGAAGATCTGCTGGAGATGGGATAGGCTACCCACTCCAGTATTCATGGGCTTCCCTGGTGGCTCAGATGGTAAAGAATCCGCCTGCAGTGTGGGAGACTTGGGATCGATCCCTGGGTTGGGAAAATCCCCTCAAGAAGAGAAAGGCTACCCACTCCAGTATTCTGGCCTAGAGAATTTCATGGGTCCATGGAGTCAAAGAGTCAGACATGGCTGAGTGACTTTCACTTTCACTTTCATCACCTTAATATCACTTGCAGCTCCATGAATATTAAACTGAGCTGGTGACATGACCCCATAGGCCATTCACACTGCAAAAGAGGGTCTCCAGTAGCACAGCAGTTTGCCCGCCTACAATGAGGAGGAGCCAGGTCCTGTCCACCTTTCCTAAGCTCCACTGGGCATAGGGTCCTAGCACTGGCTGGGCATCCTTCTTGGTGACCCTGTGAAAGTTTCTTCCTTTTAAGCCAAGTTCAGGATGCTGGTGGGGACTAATACTCCAACACTAACCCTCCAGGATTGCTGCTCTTTCCCATTGTGATGATCACCATATTGGGAAGCTAAATTCTTAGAGGACAGGGAAGAACCACCTCAGTAAGAAGGAGCCACACCTCTAGGGCTCCATGGGCCTCTCAGTCCATTATTCTGAGCATTTTTACTTCCTTCTCCTTGCCCATCCCCACCTTATCCCCAAATGTTGTTTGATTAGATGAATCACAAATAAGTGCATCTGGAGAACCTCAATACAGTTCCTTGGGAACACTGAAGGCAAACTAGGGCATTTAAAGGCAAGGCTGCCAAATCCAGTGCTTTGTGACAACCTAGAGGGGCAGGAAGGGGTGGGAGGTAGGAGGGAGGTTCAAGAGGGAGGGACATGTGGACAGGTACATACCTATGGCTGACTCATGTTGATGTATGGTAGAAACCGACACAATATTGTAAAGTAATTATCCTCCAATTGCAAATTAAATTACTTTAAAAAAAAAAAGTAAATAAAGGCAAAGGTACAATCTGTTGCCCCTGAAAATCACAAGAAAAACCATTATGATATTGAGAGAGTGAGTGAGTGAGTGAAGTTGCTCAGTCATGTCTGACTCTTTGCGACCCCATAGACTGTAGCCTACCAAGCTCCTCCGTCTATGGGATTTTCCAAGCAAGAGTACTGGAATGGGTTGCCATTTCCTTCTCCAGAGGATCTTCCTGACCCAGGGATTGAACCCGGGTCTCCGCATTGTAGGCAGACGGCTTTACCATCTGAGCCACCAGAGAAGCCCTGATGATAATGATTATATTACAGATGCCCAAATACAAGGTAGAGTTAAGTACTGAGGCTATAGAAGCAGACTCTGAGGTCTGTACTGAACAGGGGCTGAGCTGCAGATATCCTCGTACAGTGAGCAACTAAAACCAGTGAGATGTTCTCCAGGTCAGGAGAGGGAAATGTTGAATAGCAGCAAGAGTAGCAAAAAATAATTGAATTCTCCAAAACAAAGAGCTCACTTAGGTTTCCTTTGACTAGAAGTTGTAAAAAACACTATTTACAAATAGAACTGAGTGAAAACTATGGCTCTTTTTTCTGCATGTCCTTCACTGGGAGAACTGAAAGAATCCCAGAAAACTATCCTAGTCCAGTTGACTATGTGACTGTGCATGCACGTATACGTATTCAGTCATGTCTGACTCTTTGCAACTCTGTGGACTGTAGCCCACCACGTTCCTCTTGTCCATATGATTTCCCAGGCAAGAACACTGGAGTGGGTTGCCAATTCCTTCTCCAGGGGATCTTCCCTACCCAGGGATCGAGCCTGAGTCTCCTATGTCTCCTGAGTTGGCGGGTGGATTCTTAATCACTGTGACACCTGGAAAACAACAGCAACTGTGCTAGAAATTAATTCTGGAGACTGAAAAATTGTCATGACTTCAGTGGGGACATTAATCTAAAGGCTAGGGGGTAAAGGGGTGGCTAAGAAAGCGGTGAATTCCTCAAGGCCACATGTTCATCCATCCATCCATCCAGAAACATATGCTGAGCTGACTACTGGACTCAAGGCACAGAGCTGGCAGGCAGCATGAGAGAGGATGCAAAAATGGTCCTCAGGAGGGGACAGTGAGACCCACAAAGTGCAAACCACAGGGCCAGGAGAGAAGACCCAGCAGTGCTTTGAGGGGCTGACAAAGGAGAAGGCATTTCTGGTTAATGGCATCATCCTAGGACCTGGGCTTGGGAAAATGAGCAATGTTCTGATGAGCAGAGATGAGGGGAAGGGCAGTCCTGATGGAGCATCCAGACTGAGCATGCCTTTTGGGCGGGAAAACATCAAATGTGAAGGCCCTGAGCTCATTGGTGGCTGTTCAGGGGCCAGAACCCAAGTTTCCTAAATGGTGCTCAGTCTCATTTCACCATTCCAGATGCTAGCAGTTAATAGGTTTTGAACTTGACTGCACATTGGAGTCACCAGAGGACCTTTACAAATTACTGGTGCCTGAGTTCTACCCCCTAGAGGTCAAATTAAATAACTGGACTGGGGGTATGGCCAGGGAATCGGGCTGTTTACAAGGTACCCAGGACCTTGTTGTTTTGACCAAGGATGAACACACCTGCTCTAGGTGATCCCCATTGTTCCAGGTACTGACAGAAAGTACGTGGGTTTGACCCAGCCTTCTCTGCACACCTGAGAAGTCCAATAGGTGACAAGAGTTTCTAGGAAGTATAAGGACTTGTCTCCAGTACCAGAGGGACAGGAGGGACAGGGGCTCACTGCCTGGATCAGCCTGTCTTGGTTTGCCTCCCATTCACATCAGTTAGTGACTTTAGCAAGCATGTAACCTCTCTAAGCTTTAGCTTCCTCCTAGGAACAGCCGGATTGCTACAGATAACCGCATGAAAGATTTGTGATGGTGGATTTTAACCTCTTTGGGGCATGAGAAGTCTTTGAGAATTTCATTAAACCTGCAGATTCCATCATCCAAAGAACACACATGCTCATACACAAATCTGAATTTCACTGTTGGGGTCAACAGATTCCACAGACTCCACAAAGACTACACACAGATCAAGGTAAGAAATCCTCCATCGAAAGAGTTTGACAGACTCCCATCTCCCTGACGACAGAAACATTGCTCTGGATAAGGCTTAATTCATACCCAAGGTTTTCTCAACCCGTCCTGCTCTCCTGTGATTCCCTTTGGATGCTACTTTTATTACAGAGGGCAAGACCAGCTTGGAGCTCTGAGTTTCAAACTGGCAGGGTAATATATTCGAAAACAGAGCAAGGTGAAAGTGGAGCCCAATGCATCAAGAGGAGAATGAGAACCAGATGCCTCAGCTCAGGCAAGAGTGGAAAGAAAGGAGCTGCCCGAGGGGACTGCTCTGTGGCTCACCTCTAATCAAGGCTCACAAGGAACAAAACAAGAGGAAGGCGAGACGGGAAATCGCAGCCTCCGGACGACCGCGAGTGGGCAGGTGGAGGTGAGGGAGTGCTGAGGTCAGAAAGGGAAGAAGGGCGGTCTTTTCAGAAGCCTTAAAAGGCGGCCTTGGGGAGCGGACAAAATCTGCTTCCTAGCAGAGCATCAGGCACTGTGGATCAACTGAGCAGGAAAGCACCCTCTCTGAGGAGTCATTTTACAAATTTCTGTTGTGTCCATCAATGGAGTGGGAGGCATTAATTCAAAAAGAAAATATGTTTTATGAATTTCCCAGTAGAGATGGCAAGGTTATCGTCTCTCCTCCAAGTTCAAGTGGCAGTCTGATACCCGGGGCTCTTCACTCTGCTGGGCTCAACCACGTTGAATTCTTGCTGCCCCCATGTCCACCTCGCAAGCTCTTGTTCATCTTGTTTGCCCTAGAGCTGATGACCTCAAAGTCTCATTCAACATCTCTCAGGAAGCTGTCTCAGATCTCTTTGTGTACTCTGGGAATACAATGGCTTCTCCATCGTCTGAACACTTATGATATTGTCTTGTCCATAACACTCCTTTTATACTATTCATACACATCTCTGTCTTATGAACATAAGAAAATAACAGGGAGTCATTAATCCCAGCTGAGTTTTGCTGGGATTGTATTACATCAAAGTCTTTGACTCTGCTGAACCCCTAAGGATATGCCCACTTGGGAACAAGACATGAGGCAAATTGTACTACCTTTTATCAGTGTTTGCAAAGGTGTGATTCACAGATACCAGCGAGAGAATCACCTAATGACTTATCAAAAATGTAGAGCCAAGTTTTCCTACAAGGAAGCAAAAGTCTAGAAAATAGAATACACCAAATGTTCCTGGGAGTTCACAGAAAAGTTAGAGACATATTTGGACTTCCACACGCTAGGATTCCCAAAATGGCAGGGGTGGAGGGGGCGTGGGCTCTATCAAGCCTTGATCTCAAAGGGTACGCCCCACTCAGCTGACCCAAGTGTGCACTGCGTTTCCCACACTGGCAGGTAAGCTTGTAGGGTTCTGCAACTTTCATAGTACACACAATGAACTCCTAGTTCCATGCCCTATCTTAGAAGGTGTGGGATATACACTTGAAAGATGAAACTATGGGAACTGACAAACAGCTCAAGAAGAATATAAAATAATATAGAGAATTGGTTCTAGGACTTCCTAGGTAGACCAGTGGTTAGGAATCTGCCTTACAATGCAGGGACATGGGTTTGATCCTAGTCGGAGAACTAAGATCCTATATGTCACAGAGCAACTAAGCCCATGCACCACAATTAGAGAGCCTGTGTGCCACAACTGCTGAAGCCTGCATGCTCTGCAGTGAGCATGCCACAACTAGAGAGCCTGTACAACACAACTAGAGAATCCGTGCACCACAGTGAAAGATCCCACATCCTGCAACTAAGCCTCAATGGGGCCAAATATAAAAACATAGAGAAATGGTTCAAATATAAGCTATGCAGAACCCAACATCTTGGGAAACAAAGAAAAAGAAAATTATTCTAAAGCTACTGACTGAATTTTAGGAATCAGTATCTCAGATTTTTAAAGTTACCTATCAAATATCAGCATATATATGTATCCATTTTTATATCTGTATATATCCCCAGAGGACAGACTAAGAGAAACTGACCTACTAGAATAACTCAAAAATTATTTCCCATAAATTTATAAGTTTTGTTTTTTATTACCATGAGCCATCTTTCTATAAACACTTTAATTTAGAAGTGCTTACTCATCCTTAAATTTGGAGATGATTAATTTACCATGGGATACTTTGACTTGGTATCAAGTGTCACAAATTGTCATCCAGTATGTATGTGGTTTCAGATCACAGTGAATCAAAATCTGATGTTGTAAGGTCTGGGATACTGTCTAGATATGGCAGAATATCATCCCTGGTTAACTTCAGAAGTTGCAACTTGGGCAAGGGCCACTGAGTGTCAGTGTGTTGGAGGAGCTGAGTTTCCCACTGATGAGTTAGTGCAGGGTAATGAAGCTGCTAGACACCATCTATATACTCCAGCTGTCTAGTACACAGCACAGGGGCCCGGCTTGACCAGCTGACCCAAGCTCAACCCCGTTTGATGTCCCACCATACTGCTTCCCTCATGCCCATGACCTACTATTAATAACTGAAAGAATACTGTCAAACTGGTTGAAGGCTCTGATACTGTTTGGGTGTCAACCATCCCTTCATCTGTCATGTTGCATATTTGTTTGGATGTCATTAAGACGCCAACTGTTTTAACTCTGAAAAAAATTAGGAAGTGCATTTTGTCATTAAAATACCCTCAACTACCTAAATGGAAATGGATACAAAGGACATAGTCATAATTTCTTAAACTCTACTTCAAGGTAGTATCAACATATTTCTACATAATTCAACTTTCCCAGTTTATTGTCTTAACACCTATAGTGAAAAGTGCTTTGGGGCCATCAGGATAGGATTCTATACCTGGGAAACTCACTGTGAATTTCTTATCCCCAGGAAGCCCTGCAATCGGGTCCCCAAGCCTCTCACTGAAGAGCTTGCCAGCGGCTCTGTCATGTGCTGAAGCCCCTGGAGTGACCCCTTCATGCACCCTGGTCTTGTTGACCATGGTGTGAGGATTCTGTCATCCGGCATGCGGGTGCTATTCACCTGTTCAGCTAGAGATCCCTGGCCTTAGATAGTCCAGGCAAGGTAGTGCGTGTTGCTGTCACAGATGAAACCAGTAACACAGGTGTTAGGTGCTACAACAGGTGAATGTACAAGATGCCATGGCCCCCATTTTGTCTCAGCAAAAGGGGTAAAGTCAGGCTGAGTGTTGAAGGATAGGTGAGGAAGAGCCTACAGAAGCTGAAGGTACAGCACGTGCAAAAGATGAGAGGCGCATGAGTGTCACCGAAAGCACAGAGAGAGGAAGAGAGAAACAAAGGAAACAAAGGGGATACAGTGAAAAGCTTGTGAGTTAGGAAGTGACGTGGTCCAACGAAGTTTTAAAATGCTAACACTGATCCCACTGAGGGGGTGGGTAGGTTGGAGAGTTATGGAATCAGAGATAAGAAAATCTGTAAGGGGACTTTAAATAGGCCAGGAGAGAGGCTATGAGAATAGTTTGGTTTTGAAAACTATGTACAGGTAAGTTAAACTTTGTTAACTAATTAAATTGTGAGTATGTATGTGTTTGTGTGTGTATGTGTGTCCATGTATGTATACAGTTGGAAATACAGACAGACAAACAAGGAAGACAAAGATTCTAAAGAGTCAATGTTTGCAATATTACTAAAAATACATGGTGTCCAAGAGAGCAATGAAGACTAGAAATGGAATGCATGTGGGCTGGAAGCCTTTGGCAGTCCTGTAGATGCCATGGGTGAGAATGAGATTGGCCTTGGAAACAGAAACAAATATTACGGACAGCAACCATGATCAGCAACAGATCATCAACGGCCCTGGGAGGAAGCTGATGAGGGTCAGAGAAGTAGAAGGTGAGTCAGGAAGGCAGAAGAGGAGAAACCCAAGGTGAAGGAGGAAGCAGCAATGGGAAAGGCACTCAGGTCACCAGCGTAGGTCACATCTGCCCTTAGCCTGGGCAATGACATTTATTTCACTTTGGATGATGACTCTGCGTGTCCCCGAATCATAGAAGAAACACTTTTAAACTAGTAATATATGTCAACCACAGCATTAAAGTTTTATAAACGGTATCTCGAAGAGGCAAGAATTACTATTCCCATTTGACAGATAAAGTAACTGAGATGAGAAGAGGTTAAATACATCCCAGGGGTGAAATTGTATTTGATCATGAATCCAGAGCTAGAAGCGACCTCGACCTTGGTGCTGTGTTCTTTCCCTGTGAACTCTGCCCTCCTGGCTTCCTACAGCAGGTTGCCAGTAACCACCATCTGGGCATTCTGGGGTACAAGGCTTGGAGGCAAACACAGGGCTCAGGCTTTGGGGGTTAAGATGTATGTACTTCCTTGGCACAGGGGGATTGTGAACCCCCTGAAGCAAGATTTGACTGTCGTGATCTGCCAGCAGTGTGGCGGGTCTTCCAGGTGTCAGGGCAGACCCAGAGGCCAGCTCTAAACAGATTCTCAGCTGTGGCAGCCCTGCGAGAGGGCAGAAGGTCACCACCACCTCTCTGAGGCAGACGGATCTAAAGCCAGAGACATGCTTCAGATTTGATCACCAACTGTTGCCCGGGAGAATCAGGACAATCCCACAGGAGCAGCTTCTTCCTCAACCAATGGTGAGCCCAGGGAACTATGGAAACCAGAGTCCAAGGGCTGATGGAGGATCAGGAACCACACATTGCCTGGATGCCATGCTGGGGAGTCTTACTTTTCTGGGGTGATAGGACCTCTTAATTTGAAGGATCCTGATTCTGACTTTCCCAAGGTCAAGCAAAGACTCTTCAGGAATTCCCTGTGGCAAATGCCTGTAGCTGACACCTCTCCGTGGAAATGGGAGAACAAGATGACATTTGCCATTCTGACACCTGACTTGGGATGACTCCCCTGTTGTGTGTAGGCAACACCACCCCCGGGGCATGGGAGCATTTCTGCTCAGGGCCTCCCAGCTGCTCTGAGGAGTTGGGGAGGCCCCCAGAAAGCAGCAGGCACAGTACACCGCCTTCCAGCCTCGGACCTTGCTTCTCACCTGCTGACTCTCCATTCTGCTCAGAGCAAACACTCAGCAACTCTTGGCCAAGGTGAATTTGGCTCAAAGAAGCAGGCTGAAGACTTCCTGGTGGTACAGTGGATAGGAATCTGCCCACCGATGCAGGGGGCACAGATTTGATCCTTAGCCCAGGAAGATTCCACATGCCACAGAGCAACTAAACCCACACGCTGCAATTACGGAGCCTGTGTGCTGCAACTACTGAAGCCCGTGCCCCTACAGCCCAACTGGAGAAGCCCCCACTCACCGCAACTGTCCAGAGAAAGCCTGCACACAGCAACAAAGACCCAGGGCAACCAAAGTTAAAACAAGCAAATAAATCATTTTAAAAGCAAAAGAAGAAGAAGGCTGCTCTCCCCAACTCCAGTCAGCAACCTGTCTCCCCAGACTTCTCTCCAGAGTTTCTCGCATCATTCCTCCCAAGCCTACAAGAACAACTACATTCCTCTGTGATGCTCCCCAATCTGCATGTTCCTCCCCATACAGGTCCCATGCAGCTCACCTCCCTCTGGTCCCTACCTCTGTGCTGTTCCAACCAGTCTAGACCCATCACCCACATGCCGCCCATCATCCCCGCTCCTGTCCTCTCCTCGGGCTGTTTTCCTTGCCAGTATGCTCTCCTCACCCCACCCCAAAGTAACCTGTAACCCACAACAAGATTGCATCAACAGAGATTTTTGTTCAGTGGAGGCTGTCATCAAATCCTATAGCTTTGTTAGGGAGATGGATCCCTGCTCACCTGTCTCCCCATGTGATGAAAACAGCTCACACTGTAGAAGCCCAGGGCTCCCTGGAGCATCACTCATTTGCATCTGGCCCATGACTGCATCTTCCCTTCTCCCTTCTCCTCCATGTCGCCACTCTCTGTCCTGGTCCTGAGCAGGAGACCTGTCACTAGACAGGACTCGCAAGAAGTTGGTTGGACAAAGAGGCCCATCTCAGGCCCACCTCTTGTTGGAACTGCTGTGGCAATTACATCTCCCTGGGTTGGGTGCTATGGCAAGGGCCCAGGTCTAGAAGGTGAGGGAAGGAGAACGGGGAGGAGAGAAGGATCAAGGAGCAGGCACCTGGAACTGGTGCTTTCCTAAATTTCTCCCCAGTTGAGGAGCACTTGCATTTTGAAAGAAGAGCCTGCCTCGTGTTGGCTGGTCTTCTGTCCAGAGCTCTACCTAGCACCCTGCATCCAGGGAGGAAGACGGGAGGGGCAGCAGGATTCTCTTCTCCATAGATGCAGTAGTTCCCAACCTTTTTGGCCCCAGGGACTGGTTTCATGGAAGACAATCTTTCCATGGAAGGAGCAGGGTGATGGTTTGGGGATGATTCAAGCACATCACATTTATTATGCACTTTATTTCTGTTACTATTAGATCAGCTCCACCTCAGATCCTCAGACATTAGATCCCAGAGGTTGGAGACCCTTGCGTCAAGTATAACTCATGAGACAGAGGGCAGCCCTCTCCTGATGCCAGCAGTGCTTCCAGGGCTCACTCCCCCAGTGTTTACTCTTCTTTCTGACCCAACAGAGGAAAAAAAATCAATTTTAAGCTACCAACTAAAAATGCCTTCTCCCAGTGCATATCTGGTTACAGCAGTCTACATCATACTCCCCACCATACAGATGTGTAATTGCCCTGAAAGCAGAGTTGTCCAGAAGTGAAATATTAAACAATTCAAACCTAAAATGTTCCAGAGGTAGAGCAAAGAGAGCTGGGTATGTCTAAGTAACATGCTATGTAGAACCAGGAAACACACACACAGTGTACTTTTGTGACTGCTAAAACCATAACATCTGGAATGCCATTCTGGAAAGCGTCCAGATGTTTTCCATGAGGAACACTTTGTAAAAATTGTTAGCCTTCTAGGCATTTGTGAATTTTGTAAGGCGAGTGCACTCCCAGGCCCACATAGGAGCAAATATGGGATTATAAAGTGCTAAATGCTTTTCACAACTGTATAAGCAATAATGCGCTTTGGGTAAATATTCAGGGAAAATTATTTTTACAGACTAAGTGAATGGATAGGTTCCAATCTGCAATTAGATTTGTATTTCAGAAAAATCAAGGAATGCAGGACAGCTAGTCTTAGGGCGGCCTGTTTGGGAGCCAAAGCCCCTAACCTGGGCAACATCACACATCCTGGTCATTAATTTCCTTGTTTGTAGTCATTCCAGTGCTGGAAGAGGCTAACGGAGTTTCATAGCTTGTTATATTTATCTTCCTTCCCGAGGATTTTTATATTGCATTTTATAAATCCGGCTTCAATTTATGTGTAAGCCTCGTAATCATTAGCATTATGTTTAAAAAAAAATAGAAAGAAAGAAAAAGCTCAGGAAGAGGGAAAAAAAAAAACACCACTCCAACAACAATGCCTGGGAAACCCTTGGAAGCACTGTTCGTTTTTTTAAATGCATAATATATAAACATCTTAAAGGAATACCCGGAGTCTCTTTTGAAATCAGAAATCATGTGAAGCAAGGAAAGAATCATAAAAGCTTATTGATTTCCCGAACCCACTGAGGAAAAGTATTTTTAAACCATGATTCACATAAGGGATACATTTGACACATCAAGAGAAACTGGAAACCAGGCTCCGTGCAGCCACATCAGATACTGCCTGTGTCGACTTTGTTTACCATTACAAAGTGAAAAGAAATTTGCTTTTTCTTCCCTGCTCCCTTCCCCTTGAGGATGGTGACTTTAATTGATTTTGTCCTCCTTTATACAAAAGTCGAAGCTAAAAACGTCCATGATAAACTAACCGGAAGTCTTAGCATTTTCATTATGGCCATCACCGCCGTTCTTCCTGTGTGGGGCTTGACCCTCAATCTGGTGAGAGCCAGGGCTCTTGAAGCATTTTTGTTCTGAGCCGTGAAGGCTTGCTACTTCCTTAAAAAAAAAAGAAAAGAAAAAGAAAAATCCTTCAACTGGGATCTGCAGAATACTCCCAGGAAAGATGTGGAAAGGCAGAGCACCTGGAGCCTTCTTGGTAAATAGGTGAGATGTCCAAATGGAGGCCAAGTTGACCCCCAAGGAGCCAGGCCCATAGGCTGTTGGGGGCTGTGGGAACCTGGACCAGGGGACCAGCATCCTCTTCCTGCCTTTTCCTTCTTCATCTGCACACAGCATCATCTCCCTCAGGCCATCCCCACAAGGAGGGCTTTCCTGGGGTACAAAGGAGTTAATACTAACCAATGCACAGCCCAGCATGGTGACAGAAGAAAGACTAAGACTCTCCTGTTTTTTTCACTCCCCAGAATCCTGGTGAGCCAGTGCTGGAATCTCAGTGACTCAATGGGACTCGCTTATTTCTGACCATCAAAACACAACAAAGAAGGAGACACACCATTTGTCACGTTTTGCTGTGGTGCTCCTGGCCCACCAGCTACACGGACGTTTCCACAGGTCGTCAGTTTAGAAACACCATGCTTAGCACAGGTGTCTCTAAGCTCTTGTGGCTAATACATGAAATGAACAGAAAGCTAAGGATCTCCTGACTCTACCCTAGAGGAGCTTCAAAGACAAAGGGAAAGCAATGAGGAATGGGAAAATGCCCAAGGAATCAGAAAATATCGCAAGGTCAACCCACCTGGTATAAATCAGCGTGCACAGTTCCAAAGGGTCGCATGGAAACCTCACGCTCAGGTGTAATTTGCCCATCCCGAAGTATTTTTTCCTAGTAGTGCCAAATGCCATAATGCTCTCTGTCAGTGATTTGAAATTATTCTGTAAGCTACATATCGGGTACACTATTGTTAATGAAATGCACACAAGATGATGAACAACTTCCTTTTCCTGCTGGAGCCCCAGCTGCAACCAGTGCCTGGATCCTTCGTGCTGTAAATCAGCCCTTTGTACTCCAGGAGGATTCAATGAGCTGCAGGTGTGGGCTTGTGGAAGGCCGCCTGGGATTAGGTAGCAGCATTTGATATGAGATCCCAAACAGCACCAGCAATCTACACGCCACATGCGGCCACGGGCTTTGGAGAAAGCAAAGGAAAAACGCTGATGAAATGTGGCACGGGACCATGGAATGCAATGTCAAACTTTCACATCTGCAGGAAAAGAGAGAGAGTTCCTAATTTTACAGTGATGATGTCATGGAGAATTCATGACAGTGGAAATGATGGGCCAAGGTTTGCAAACTGAACCACTTAGGTGGTTGCTAACCAAAGGTTGTGATTTTCAAGGGACAGGGCAGGTTCAAATGTGATGCTGATTTGCCTTCCCTGGCCTGAGGCATCCTTGGTGTGGGTGGGTGTGTGTGTGTGTGCGCGCATGCATGCATATGTGTGTACACACACATTTGCACAGAAGCTCTAGATACAGATGGAGACAGGAAAGAAGTTGTATTTGAGAGGTTATGCTTTGCACAGGCGTATAAAGCTGATACTTTGTATGCCAAATGTGTCCCAAAAATATACCGTCTCTGTGTTATTCTGCGTAAAACATTGCTAACTGTCCCTAACAACAGTATGTTTTTTAAAGTCAAATTTCAGACACTCTAAAAATTCACCAGCCAAGAAAAACTATCTTGCTTGTTCACTTTCTCCTCAGTGTTAACCACTGAGAAGAACTTCTTTTTATAAACACTTTTTTTTCCTTCCTCGGGGCTAAAGAGACATGAACACAAGCCTGGTTTTGTTATTAGCATACTGATACAATATATATTGGAGAAAACATAGCTTTAATTTTTTAAGAGTCTGTTTTTCATTTGCTTATCTTGATAGTTTAACTTAATCATTATTTTCGACCATATATGATTTAGATATTATGTCATTAATTCATGTACAGTCCATCTGAGTAATGATTGTGGTTTTCTACTTTACAAATTCATCTACTTCACCAAGAAACCAAGAGAGTCAAATTCCATGCAACATCTGGTTTCCATTGAATGTAATTGCCATTTGCAGAGTTATAATCATGTGTTATTGTAAGGACCACGGTGTCAATCACTTCCCTAATGGGGAAAATTCAATGCCTAAATACCTGCGAGAACAAGAAGCTGACTTCAACAGGTGCATTCAGACGCTGAGTTTTAAGTAGAATTCTAGCCTACCCATTTAAATAAATCATTTTAAGGAGAAACAATATTCTTTCCATCCCCTGTAGCAAGGGAAAGCATAATACCCAGGGCCTCAATCTCCCCTGCTCAGTTCCAGTACTATATCACATTTAATCTTTTAAAAAATGTACGAATGTGCCCATATCACACTGATCCTTTATGTTGCATACACTCGTGGGAACCCCCGAAGGCCAGGCAGGGGTTTTGCAGACTTTCTGGGGAAGAGGCCGTCTTCTGATCCTTCCTGCTTTCCATGAAGTCAGTCATCTCCTTCATAATGAAAATAGGCCAAACTTGATGTCAAGATTAAACAGCTCAAAACGACCAAGGTCATTATAGTCCCCTCTAGCCCATGGGGTTTTGAGGAGGATAATCACATAAGAATTTGAAAAAAAAAAAAAGAATCATGAAGCACTGTGTTTGAGTGTTCACTTTGTAAGCACTTTATGGCCAAAGGGAACCACATTTCCCTGACCTCAATCCCTGTTGTATTTACAAGGCAAAACCTGTTTGAACTAGTCAATGTTTGACCATTCATTCAGAAAACCTTTCCTAAGGCAAAAATAATATTCTAGGAATTGCACTGGACGTTGAGGATGCAGAGATGCTTAAAACAGAATCTAGAGTGGAAGAGTACACGTAATTACAGCATGATACATGCAGTACAAATAAGCCCAGGTGTTTCAGCAGCAGAGAAGGGCCATTTCATCCAGCCTGGTTAAAGAGGATGGGTGAATCCAAGAAGGCCTCCTGGAAAAGGTGACTGCTGAGATGAGTTTTAATGGTGAATAGGAGTAGAAGGCTTTCCATATGTTAGTCTAAAGACTTGTCATGAAATATTTATGGTAGTAAACATTTTGATTCACTAGCAATTCTATGGACTTCCCTAGTTTTACCAATAGTCATATGTGGATGTGAGAGCTGGACCATGAAGAAGGCAGAGTGCCAAAGAATTGATGCTTTTGAACTATGGTGTTGGAGTGGACTCCTGAGAGTCCCTTGGACTGCAAGGAGATCAAAACCAATCAATCCTAAAGGAAATCAATCCTGAATATTCATTGAAAGGACTGATACTGAAGCTGAAGCTCCAATACTTTGGCCACCTGATTTGAAGAGCCGATGCTGGGAAGGATTGAAGGCAGAAGAAGGGGACCATAGAGGATGAGATGGTTGGATGGCATCACTTACTCAATGGACATAGGTTTGAGCAAGCTCCAGGAGATGAAGGACAGGGAAGCCTGGCGTGCTGAAGTTCATGGGGTCGCAAAGAGTAGGACACAACTGAGCAACTGAACAACAGCAACTGGGACTTCACTGGTGGCCCAGTAGTTAAGAATCTGCCTTGCAATGCAAGGGATGTGGTTTCCCCTAGTCAGGAAACGTAAGATCCCACATGCCACAGAGCAACTAAGCTTGAGTGCTGCAACTATTGAGTCCACACACCACAGCTAGAGAGTCCCTGCAAAACAGCCCAAGGCCACAACTAAGAACCAACACAGCCAAATAAATGTTTTTAAAGAAATACTGCAAAAGAGTAACTTACAATTCCTTTCAATTCATTCATTGACATATTTATACAAAGGTTCTATGTACTATTCCATTTATTGAACTGCTTCTTCTCCTCTAGGAGGGTCTTAGGAAGTATGACTGAAGGAGTAATTACCCAGAAGCAACTTTTATTATCTTTGGCATTATCATTACCATCATGCCATCTTACACTTGAGGAATGTACACTCTGAAATCCACAAAATACATTTTCTTGTCATAATAAAGTAGACAGTGCAAGTGCTAGATTAGCCCTTTTGCAATTCACAGATCCTAATTCTCTGCAGCGAAAGATGGAGAAGCTCAATACGGTTAACAAAAACAAGACCAGGAGCTGACTGTGGCTCACATCATGAACTCCTTATTACCAAATTCAGACTCAAATTGAAGAAAGTAGGGAAAACCGCTAGACCATTCAGGTATAACCTAAATCAAATCCCTTATGATTATACACTGGAAGTGAGAAATAGATTTAAGGGACTAGATCTGATAGATAGAGTGCCTGATGAACTATGGAATGAGGTTCGTGACATTGTACAGGAGACAGGGATCAAGACCATCCCCATGGAAAAGAAATGCAAAAAAGCAAAATGGCTGTCTGGGGAAGTCTTACAAATAGCTGTGAAAAGAAGAGAAGCAAAAAGCCAAGGAGAAAAGGAAAGATACAAGCATCTGAATGCGAAGTTCCAAAGAATAGCAAGGCGACATAAGAAAGCCTTCTTCAGCGATCAATGCAAAGAAATAGAGGAAAAGAACAGAATGGGAAAGACTAGAGATCTCTTCAAGAAAATTAGAGGTACCAAGGGAACATTTCATGCAAAGATGGGCTTGATAAAGGACAGAAATGGTCTGGACCTAACAGAAGCAGAAGATATTAAGAAGAGATGGCAAGAATACACAAAAGAACTGCACAAAAGGATCTTCACCACCCAGATAATCACGGTGTGATCACTCATCTAGAGCCAGACATCCTCAAATGTGAAGTCACGTGGGCCTTAGAAAGCATCACTACAAACAAAGCTAGTGGAGGTGATGGAATTCCAGTAGAACTATTTCAGATCTTGAAAGATGATACTGTGAAAGTGCTGCACTCAATATGCCAGTACATTTAGAAAACTCAGCAGTGCCCACAGGACTGGAAAATGTCAGTTTTCATTCCAATCGCAAAGAAAGGCAATGCCAAAGAATGCTCAAACTGCCGCACAATTGCACTCATCTCACATGCTAGTAAAGCAATACTCAAAATTCTCCAAGCCAGGCTTCAGCAATATGTGAACCGTGAACTTCCAGATATTCAAGCTGGCTTTCGAAAAGGCAGAAGAACCAGAGATCAAATTGCCAACATCCGCTGGATCATGGAAAAAGCAAGAGAGTTCCAGAAAAACATCTATTTCTGCTTTATTGACTATGCCAAAGCCTTTGACTGTGTGGATGACAATAAACTGTGGAAAATTCTGAAAGAGATGGGAATACCAGACCACCTAACCTGCCTCTTGAGAAACCTGTATGCAGGTCAGGAAGCAACAGTTAGAACTGGACATGGAACAACAGACTGGTTCCAAATAGGGAAAGGAGTATGTCAAGGCTGTATATTGTCACTCTGCTTATTTAACTTATATGCAGAGTACATCATGAGAAACCCTGGACTGGAAGAAGCACAAGCTGGAATCAAGATTGCTGGGAGAAATATCAATCACCTCAGATATGCAGATGACTCCACCCTTATGGCAGAAAGTGAAGAGAAACTAAAAGCATCTTGATGAAAGTGAAAGAGGAGAGTGAAAAAGTTGGCTTAAAGCTCAACATCCAGAAAATGAAGATCAAGGCATCCGGTCCCATCACTTCATGGCAAATAGATGGGGAAACAGTGGAAACAGTGTCAGACTTTATTTTTGGGGGCTCCAGAATCACTGCAGATGGTGACTGCAGCCATGAAATTAGAAGACGCTTACTCCTTGGAAGAAAAGTTATGACCAACCTAGATAGTATATTCAAAAGCAGAGACATTACTTTGCCAACTAAGGTCCGTCTAGTCAAGGCTATGGTTTTTCCTGTGGTCATGTATGGATGTGAGAGTTGGACTGTGAAGAAGGCTGAGCGCCACAAAGAACTGATGCTTTTGAACTGTTGTGTTGGAGAAGACTCTTGAGAGTCCCTTGGACTACAAGGAGATCCAACCAGTCCATTCTGAAGGAGATCAACCCTGGAATTTCTTTGGAAGGAATGATGCTAAAGCTGAAACTCCTGTACTTTGGCCACCTCATGAGAAGGGTTGACTCATTGGAAAAGACTCTGATGCTGGGAGGGATTGGGGGCAGGAGGAGAAGGGAACGACCGAGGATGAGATGGCTGGATGACATCACTGACTTGATGCACGTGAGTCTGAGTGAACTCCAGGAGTTGGTGATGGACAGGGAGGCCTGGTGTGCTGTGATTCATGGGGTTGCAAAGAGTTGGACACAACTGAGCAACTGAACTTAACTTAAACAGTCACAGTGAAGAAAGGCCTAGAAATCAAGTCTGTGACCTCCGTCCTAAGACTGATTGGCCTAAAATGTGTAGCCTCTGGTCTTTATGAGGAGGGAGGAAGGGAACCCTTAGCACCTGGTCCACAGCTGATGCTCACCATACTTGAGAGAATGAACACATTACGGATTGAGAGAACACTGACTTATATACACTACCATGTGTAAAAACAGATAGCTAGCTGGAAGCTGCCATATAGCAGCTTCCAAGGAGCTCAGCTCGGTGCTCTGTGATGACCCTGAGGGATGGGATGGGGAGAAGTGGGAGGGAGGCTCAAGCGGAGGGTATATGTGTACACATACAGCTGATTCACTTTATTTTTTACAGCAGAAACTAACACAACATTGCAAAGCAATCATATGCCAATTAACAAAAAAGGCAACAGATTACATGTATATACTTATAAAAAAGAATGAAGACATTTTTCAGCTCTTAATTAGAAATGCATATGGAAAAGAGTTTCCTCTAGAAAATTTAAAGCAGAGTTAAAATTTAGCACTGCTTCTGTTGGGCTTGATCATGCATTTTGTGATCATATTGGCAGCACATTTATTCTCACAATTTTCCTTCTTTTCAAGCAAGTGGTTAAGGGGGTCTACATCCTCGAGCACTTCCTGACTCACAGCTGGAGGGATAACACAGACATAGTTGAAGGTCTGGCTGGATGGGGCCAGGTGGACTGAACAAGTGGGAAATAAACATGTGGATAATTAAAAAGTAGCAACGTCAAAAAAAATAAAATAACCTCCACAATAAGAAGGAAAGTGCTAGAGAGAGAGATAGTGTAGGTAAGGAGCCCTGGATCAGGACTCAGGAGGTCCCAACTCGCAGGCTGTTCCTTTAGCCTCCATGAGCCCCTAGTTTTATCATCCACTCCATAGGAACTGCAGCCTCTGAACCACCTACCTCATCGCTTACTGAGCGAATCAAGAGAAATATCTAGAACAATGCTGTGCAAATTACAAAGCAGGGAGCAAATGCAGGGAAGTTATCACCCCTGACAAATTGAGAGGTGCTTCCCTTTCCACCCAAGGCTGCCAGGGCTCCATTGATAGTAATCACATCTGTCAGCTTGAGGCCCCATTGAAGATCATTAGACCCACGGAGACAGGAATCTGGTTTCTGGGTTCTCTGAAGTGCAGATGAGGCTGTTCCTCAGAAAACTCCTGTTGCGTTTTTAGTTTTTACTTGTTTGTTTTTTGTCTTTTTTTTTTTTTTAAGAGATAATGTCTGAAATCTAAGGTACTTTAAGGCTCCTTCCAAACAGAATGTACAATTTCCAGAATGCCCAGGCACTGGCTACAACTCATACAAGCACATACTAGGCTCATACAAGCACACCGAGGCACAGAGGCAGTGCCTTTTGGATGCAGAGTCCCCCAACACTGTATCCCAAGCCCCGCAGAAGGTAATGCATGCATCCTCCTGTGTGAATGGCTTCTCATCCTCAGGACGAGTGACTGGAGACCACTTTGCTGGAATCTGGTTCAAGGAACCAGTCAGTAAGAATCCATGCTCTCACTCACATACACATGACAGTTTTGACAATGGATAATGACAGGAATGAGTCATTTTGTGCCTGGGAGTGCACTTTGTCCCAGGAAAGTCCTCATTCACAGAGTATAAAAGAGGGCACAGTGACGTTAGTGATGCTAGCAGCACCCACAGAAAAGAATTTCCTCTAGCTGTTAGGACACCGAGGATCAACCCCAGGTTATGCCAATAATCAGCTGAAGAGCCTTAGGTAAGTTTCTTGGCTTCTCTTGGCCTCAGTTTACAGATCTACACAATGGGGGCAATGTTCTTTTAGTTACTAAGTCGTGTCTGACTCTTTTGCAACCCATGGACTGTAGCCCACCAGCCTCCTCTGCCCACAGGATTTCCCAGACAACATTACTAAAGTGGGTTACCATTTCCTTCCCCAAGGGATCTTCCCGACCCAGGGTCAGAACTCAAATCTCCTGTGTTAGCAGGCAGACTCTTACCACTGAGCCACCAGGGAAGCCCAATGTGGGCAATAGTTCTTGCTATTCTGTTTTATGGGATTGTTGTAATGATTAAATATATAAATTATTTGAAAATTCTAAGTGCTATGCTGCTATGGTCAATAGGTCAGCTAATGTGTATATACTACTTGCCCCGTAACTGATAATCATGACTGATTACATGCAGCTGCACACTGCAGAATAAGAGCCACCGTTAGTGCACACGTGTCATAATGCCCTGTGCTTGCACTGTCCTAAGCGTGTCACAGGCCATAACTCATTTAATTCTCACAGCCAGCCCAACATAGACACCATCACCCTCCCACGTGACTCAGGAGTAGACTGCCAAAGTCAAAGGTAACACAGCCCACAAGTTGTCCTGCCAGGATCTGGACCCGGGAACTCCTACTCCAAAGCCTGTATCCTTGACCACTAAGCTATCCTGCTTCTTATACATGCCGGAATATACTTATACATATATGAATTTTTAATCTCTTTATTTTTAAACAACCAAACTTATAGAAAAGTTGCAAAATAGTAAAAAAAGAAACTTATTTTTCACTTAGATTCCCCAGTGTTAACACTTTAGCACATTTGCTTTATAATTCCCTCTCTCCTTTCTCTCTCTCTCTCTACACAAACACACACATTTGGATATTTCTGAACCCTTAGAGAGTAAGTTGCTGATATGAGGCCCCTCTATGTCTAAATAGCTCTGTACATTTCCTTTAAACAAAAACAGTCTCCTATAAACCACAGTATAATTACTAAAAATCAGAAATTAGCATAGATATACTATTATCTGGGGCTTCCCAGGTGGCGCTAGTGGTAAAGAAAAAGCCAAAGCAGGAGACTTAAGACATGGAGGTCCCTGGGTCTGGAAGATCCCCTGGAAGAAGAAAAGGCAGCCCACTCCAACACTCTGCCTGGAGAATCCCATGGACAGAGGAGCCTGGCAGGCTACAGTCCATGGGGTCACAAAGAGTCGGATACATCGGAAGCAACTTAGCACGCACACATACTACTATCAAATCTACGGGTTATATTTACATTTGGCTAAGTCTCTCAGTGGATGATCCCCTGGAGCAGGAAATGGCAACCCACACCAGGATTCTTGCCTGGGAGATCCCATGGACAGAGGAGCCTGGCCAGCTACAGTCTGTGGAGTTGTCAGAGTCAGACATGACTGAGCATGAACAGGAGCAGGAATTATTTCAGTAATATCCTTTATAGCAACAGTTTTGTGGTTGTTTTTTGTTGTTGTTGTTTTTTTCCCAGATGCCATCCAGGATCATATGTGCCATGATCTCAACATTTTTGAAGACAACTGCGTTAGATGTTTTCCTCTGATTAGACTCAGGTTACACACTTCTGGCCAGCACACCACAGAAGTGATGAAGTGTCCTTCTCGGTGCATCATATCAGGAAGCATATGAGATCTATTTGTCCCACTGCTGGTGATGTGAAAACACACATATCTTCAAACCATGCTGCTTGTTTATCATGTAAGATGCCTCCCCAGCTGCCCAGGAAGTTCCCTAAAGGTGGGGCAGAGTCCAGCTGGTACCTGCAGCCTCCACAATGCCTGGCAAGAGAATTTAGTCTGTGCTTAGTACACTCTTGGGCTTCCCTTGTAGCTCAGCAGGTAAAGAATCCGCCTGCAATGTGGGAGACCTGGGTTCTATCCCTGGGTTGGGAAGATGCCCTGGAGAAGGGAAAGGCTATCCACTCCAATATTCTGGTTTGGAGAATTTCATGGACTATATAGTCCATGGGGCCACAAAGAGTCGGACACGACTGAGCAATTTTCACTTCAATAGTACACTCTTTGCGCTGTTTTCTCCAGTCTCTCCTGGTGATGCTTCCACCGTCACTCCCTATAATGACAGCATCAAGGACACATCCTCCTGTTTCTCCCTTCATTCATTCTATAGGTAGGAAAGCTACTCAATTATTGGAGCACCTTTTCCAGATCAGGCCCTCAATCTGATGCTAGGGAATGTGGACGTAAGCAAACACAGCCTGACTGTCGTTGGGAAGGTGGTAGCGCACACAGACAGCGGACAGGCAAGGAAACATTCACCCCTTCCCCACTGTCCATCCACCTCTTCTCTCCCACCTTGTTTCTCATCAAGCAGGATCCTGTTTTCTGCGTCACAAACCACTCAGTGTCCCATGTCAGAGGCTTCTAGGAAGCTCATGGGTTTCCTTCTTGATCGTACATTTTTGTTATTGCTAGCAGCTTTCCAGAAGCAGAACTTCAACCAAAGGAATGACAGCCGTGGTAGAAGTCCAGGAGGGAGCAAGGTTTCTGGGCAACAGTGTCATTCAGGAGCCTCTAAACCACACCCCACCGAGTGTGTCCCTGCCCTGCCACCTGGTAAGTGGGACCTTGCGAAGCACTCCAGGACACCGCTCACCCCCCAGGAGGAAAAAGCCCCAAAGCAGACACCATGACCTTCCAAAGAGCAGTTTAACCAGGCAGAAAAAGAGGAAGTGTGAGTTCTTTTTTTTTTTAATGTGGACAATTTTTAACGTCTTTATTGAATTTGTTACATTGTTGCTTCCATTGTTTTATGTTTTTTGGCCACCAAGAATGAGGAATGCTGGCTCCCTCCCCCACCAGGGATTGAACCCGCACCCCCTGAGTTGGAAGGCCAAGTCTTAACCACTGGAAAGTAAAAGTGTTAGTTGCTCAGTCCTGTCCAACTCTTTGTGACCCTATGGACTGTAGCCCCCCAGGCTTCTCTGGTCCATGGAATTCTACAGGCAAGAATATCGGAGTGAGTAGCCATTCCTTTTCCAGGGGATTTTCCTGACCTAGGGATTGAACCCAGGTCTCCCACACTGCAGGCAGATTCTTTACCATCTCAGGACCGCCAAGGAAGTGTGACTGACACCATTTTGAGACCATCAAAAACGTTTTGGTTTGTCTTTTGACCTAATTAGAAAACACAAAATCAAACCACCTTTTCAATTACAGCAAGGCTGGCTCTGTAAGGTGCCAAGTTCAAGGTGATCCAGAGAGAAAAATGCAAAGAAAATGTGCCCCCCGCCCTCCTGGAGCTTATGGTCAATACCCTGCCCTCCCCAGCCAGCAAAGGCCAGGGGCGTTCTGTGAACTTGTCAGCATGTCAGCACCAGTAGATAGATCCTAATAGCCTTTGACACGTGCACGTGTTACTGTCCACTTAGAGGAGGTGATTACAGACAAACAGCAACACAAACCACTGCTTTCAAAGAAAGTGATCTCACTCTTTAAGGACGGGGGTGGAGGGGCTACGCTGGGCTCCCGGTGGCATTGCAGACAGATGGGAAGCGGCCAAGGAGGGTCAAGAACTTCAGATCTGGAATACAAGGGCCTGGACTGCAATGGCCCCTCTCACACGTGCAAACTGGGGCCTCAGATGAATTACTTAACTAAGCTCACCAACCCATCTTACCTGTGTGAAATCTTAAGGGAAACTATCTTGTGATGTTATGAGGACTAAAGGAGACAATTCCCTCAATGTTGTGTAGTTCCACTGCCAAGCAAACAGTAAGTCCTCAAGAATTTACTGAGATTTCCTGGTCTTTTTTGAACTGCGGGCTAAGTACAATGTGCCTCCTCCCATTTCTAGCTGGGCATGGGGGTATGGGCAGTTTGTAGACAAAAGGGCTTCACGGGGCAATCTTCTGTGAAACTCATGCTACTGCTGTTTTCTTTTGTTTTCTACCAAAGCCTAAGAAAATTTGAAACTTTTATAGCAAAAATGAGGTCACACCTCTCTGATTCCAAAGATCCCAAAGGAACTCCCCTTCCAAGGTGCTACAAATTTCCATAAGATAAATATCAGGACTCTACTGGAATGTGTGGTTCTTTCATCAGTAAAGGGGTTTCCCAGGTGTCTCAGCGATAAAGAATTCACCTGCCAATGCAGGAGACACAGGAAACCCAGGTTGAATCCCTGGGTCAGGAAGATCCCCTGGAGAAGGAAACGGCTACCCTCTTCAGAATTCTTGCCCGGAAATTCCATGGACAGAGAGCCTGGCGGGTTACAGTCCATGGGGTCACAAAGAGTCAGACTCTACTGAGCACATACACACTTGTCATTAAAAATGAATCCTCTTGTTCATGTTTTAGAAAT
Organism: Nanger dama; assembly: GCA_917880005.1. Lineage (NCBI taxonomy): Eukaryota > Metazoa > Chordata > Mammalia > Artiodactyla > Bovidae > Nanger > Nanger dama. Next base: position 27,814,101 of record CAKJTW010000018.1, read on the forward strand.
TTACGTGAGTTTGTCACTTTTTCCCCTCATTTCGAGCATTAGACAGTTTTTTTAAAGTTTGTATTTTGCTTCCTTTTCATGCGTTTCTAAGTAACTTTCAATCACTAGAGTACTCTTTGGCTTTTGAGTGTTCTTGACATGTTTTAACTTCTGTCTCAACTTTTACTCTCTGATTTTCCATATTTTTTTTTTTACCCTTCAGCTCTTTGGTTTTATTTTTCACATTGTTGTTTTCTCTAATCTCTTAATATTTACTTCTTTTGTTTTGCCAAAAATTTTTAACTTCTTAGTTTTACCTTTATTTAAACCTCTTGTATCTCTTATCTTTGTATAATAATGCTATTTTTAAATATTCCAACATTCATTTCTTATCATTCTACATTTAAAGCCTTTCCTCCCCCTTTTCACTTGATTCTTTAAGGCTTTCATTTCCAAGAATTTTGTTTGTTATACTTTGTCTTGTGGTTTTATCTTCTTTAAATATTTTTATGTGATCACTGCGACACAACACCAGGCAGAAATCTTCCCCTTGTTGGAGGGGGTCATGGTCATGGAGTGACACATTCAGGGAGTCATTCAACACCTTTGCTCGGTCTGCTTCTCCACAGCTGTCCCCCTGAAGTCCCTTAATTGAACTCCCAACAATTTTTAAATCAGTCCCAAAAAGTTATCATGTAAGTAATGTGTGAAATCCTCAAGTTTAAATTCCTTTCTCAAGACAATAGAGATTGAACCTATGCATGCATCACATACAGTTCATTCCTCTTAAATTAGAGAAGCTCATGGCCTAGCCTGCGGTCATCCTGAGCCAACCCTGGGAATCCGAGCAAGCCAGGTATGCAGTGAGCTACCTGCCAGGCAGCAGGGGTGGGAGACACGTGGTTTCAAAAGTGTTTTGTCCTCATCACCAGAACAAGGGCCCCAATCGGAGGGCTCTGGTATCTGTGCAGAGTCTTGGCACAACCTCAACCCCAGAGGAGGATACACTGGCCTGGAGGAAGGCCATGTTGGCTGAGACGAGAGTTTATAAGTTTGTCTCCATCTCAAAAATAAAAGCACCAATTCCAGTATGGAGAGAAATTGGGCAGGACAGGATAAGCCTTGGTCTAAGTCACTGCTTAGAGCATCTAAATGATGGATCTCGGTAACCAATGCAACCGAAATATTCATTTTATTCTAAACAATGCTTTAAGCCTTTCAATGGCTGTTCACAGTCCCTATTTCATGTGACCCCATCTGTAAGCAAAGAGGAAAGGACTCAAATGATCAATAAATAGATTCGAGGATTCAAAGTAAGTGATGAACCCAGAACTGGAGCCCAGGTTTCTGCCCCTTCCTAGCATCCTTCCTCCTGCATCAGTTCGCCTCTTCATGTCATCCGCAGCAAGAACCCCCCACACCAACAGGAAGAGTATGTCTTTGGGTGCCATGTTATCTCAGGGGCCACTGCCCACCTGCTGACTAGGTCCTCAAATTATTTTCTATCTTATGGAGAGATGGGGAGACACTCTCAAGGGCAAATGGCCAATGGCAGATTCTTGCTGGAGAGCAAAACTGACAAGGGCAAGGGAGAATAAGGTGACTGGACACAAGGGTGTCAAGGAGCTATCTCGAGAGGGAGAAGCATGCTGGGAATATGGAAGCAAAACAATGGCCCTCCACCTTCCCCAAACCCTCACCATGTTCTGCCCCATCAGATTCTGCCTCTAGGTAATCGCGGTGAGCCACAGCGTTAACATTTTGGTATTAAAAAGTTGCCATGGAGGTTCTAATTTTCCAAACTGGGTCTTTAAACAATATATCTGTGTCCAGTACTGGGACAAAACTTAGCCTTAGGGCGCCAGGTCAGTGAACATGCATAACATTGATTGAAACATTTTGTGGAACAAACAAATTAACTTCCTGAATAAAAAATACGACCTTGCCTATTACAGAAGAGTAAATCCCAAACGTGAAATTTATCTCTAATAGCCTATCAGGAAAAATATCTGAACCCAATACCCCTTTGCCTATTGAATAACACTAATCCCGGGCAATCACTCTTCGGTAACCTTGCCTGTCTCTAGTTTGACTCGAGCTTGTTAAAATGAACCCATTTTTCTTCCATGAGAGATGTAATCAGTAGTAAGGAAACTAGAACTCTGGTGATCCTGCTAATCAATCTACGTTCCACAAATGAAAACACTCCCCAATTGGTAATTAGTTTTCGATGATGAAGTAATTAAATATTTCACTCTGAATTCCCTCTGCTCTGCATCTGGGGCTTCATAAAGGTTGCATTCTCCAAGCCCCTGTGTGTGCAACCTTGTTTTATTTATGGCTGGGCCTTTACAAGCTTTCTGAAACTCTGTCTAAACCACACAAAGGCAAGGGAAACCCGACAATTAAGTGTTGAACTTGATCATTACAGGCAGCAGAGCCAGGTAAAGCAGGGACTCCTGATCCACACTTGGCTTGGAGTTATCAAGAAAACAGGATGACACAGTTCAGGAGAGTTTTAGGAGTTCAAGATAGAAAAGTGGAAACCAAATGTTTTCTTGTTTAATCTTGATGAGACGCTGTGGGGAAATGAGAGATGACCTGAGTCTTCCAAACAAGTGTCTTTCTTGGTTTGATCCCATTGCAATGGTGTTCTCCTGACGTGTTTCGATCACTGAAACACAGCATCCAGTGGAGCAATGGAAAATGTCAATGCCATATTGATTCAAGAATGCACTTAGCTGCCTGATGAAGGTGTAGTAAGGCATGTTACAAAAATCCATTTCTTAAAATTAAATACCATAAAAATGCATATCTGAAGGTTTTGTTAGAAAATCTTTTGTCTTTCTTTTTCACAGGTATGGTCAATCGGTTATTATAAGCAGGCATGAATGGGTCCAGAATGAGCAGCGCTTCCCTGGCAATCCTCAAGGCCAGAGGCACCGGTTACATGAAATTCCCGGTCCTGTCTCAAATTCACTCCCCTTCCATTTACCTCTGGAAAACTGCTATCAGCAAAAGGCAATTATAGGCATTTTTAAGGTCCCCCTCGTGGTTCAGATGCTTCAAGTTTTATCATTTTAAAATAGCAACCACAATTTCCTGCTGCTGAAGAATTCTTAGCTCAGCTGGGTGGGAAGAAGGATGAAAAGCCCCAGTGGATGTGCTCTTTCAGAAAGTCAGGAAGAATTTAAGTAATATGCCTTGTCCCAGGGAAACTCTAACTAATCAGGCATAGAATAGAACAAGATGAGAATGGGAGATGAGCAGCACATCTCCATAAAGAACAAGACAGCACTGAAAGTCAGTAGCAAGACTGAGTGGAAACAGTCCTAGATGAGATAGCAGAAGCCCTGGATTTTAATCCTAGGCCTAGCACCCAAATGTCATGTAACCTGACATCTCCAAAGGGGCTGGGTTTATATCCCCTCAAGTCCACCTGCAAGCAAGATGTGAGAGCTTCATGAAACTTTCTTAGGGTCAGTGAGATAAAGGATGCACAACCATACTATACACAGTAAAGACTAATACAAATATTTGTCTAATTTTTTCTATCTTATCAAATGTAATTGTCAGGAAACCCACTGTCTACCAGGCTAACTGCTTATCCAGCCAGTGAGCCTGTGTCAATAGAAGGAGACTGGATAAACCCCAAGACCAGATCACGATGTCTCTCATTTGTGGGTATGCATTTAACTTAGGGCTCTCCAGATGGCTCAGTGGTTAAAAAAAAAAAAAAAAAAAATCTGCCTGCCAATGTCGGAGATGCAGGTTCGATCCCTGGGTTGGGAAGATTCCCAGAGAAGGAATGACAACCCACTCCAGTATTCTTGCTTGGTAAATCCCATGGACAGAGAAGCCTGGCAGGCAATAGTCCATGGGGTCAAAAGAGTCAGACAAACAACAACATTGTTGTTTAGCAGCAAAACAACAACATTGAACTTCTGAAAATGTGGCCATCGTCTCTGGAATCAAGGTTCAGAAACTGGCACTTAACCCATTCTTCCATTTGCAAGGGAAAGTGGAGATCTAAAGGAATGAAATTTTTAAGCAATTCATGATGAAATTCTAATGTATAATTTTCAAATTCTCTGAAAATCTCCAAAAGTCTTTGGATCCCATCAAACTGCCTTGAAATCTTTGCTTTGTTTTGCAAGCAATTTACAAAGACAGTGGTAGAAACCTTGCTGCTGTCACCAGATGGAATCACTATCCCAACAGATTTTAGGCCTGTAAATGCAAATGCTCCCATACCCCCAAAAGAAAAAAGAGAGAAGTGCTATCCTGAGTTCAAAGCAGGAAAGCATCTTGAACTCACAGGTGAAAAAGGCACTAATGACAGTCGCAGTATCACTTGCGGCAGTGGAGAAACAGCCACCACTTACTGAATGAATGCCTACTGGTCCCAGGTGCCGGGCCAAGCATAAGCATATTGCAAATTATCTTACTCAACCCCTACAGCTCTGTGAGGTAGGAACCACTATTCACCTTTTACAGATGAGGCACCAAAACCTGTCCAGGCAGGTAGCTTGCCTAAACTGACAGATCTAACAAGTGGCAACACCTGGATTTGAACTTGCATCAGTCTGACTCCAAAGCCAAGACTCTGAATTGTGATACACATCTACCTTCATACAAACCCATAAAAGTCTGTGCTCCAAAATCTGCAGCAGGCTTTGTAATCATACCTCTGCACTATGAAAATTATCCATCTGCAAGGGAACATTTCTTCTTGTTTGCCTTGCCTACACAAAAGCATAAGAGGATGTCCAGGCTCTAAGAAAACAGCTGGCTTCACAAGCATGTGTTATGTTTTGTCACCTTCTCACTTGTGTTGATGCTTGGAGATGAGCCCCCTGCTTGGCAAGCATCCTGGGAATTGGGCTTCCCCTCAGGGGTGGTGTCATAGTTCGGGCTGCTCTAATGCAAACACCCATAGACCTGGCAGTTTAAACAATGCATAGTTATTCCTCTCAGTTCTGCAGACTGGGAAGTCCAAAGATCAATGGGTGGCAGACCCACTCTCTGGTGAAGTTCCACCTCCTAGTTTACAGATAGCCATCTCTTCCTGGTGTCCTCACACAACAGAGAGCAGAGAAACGGAAAGCACGTACTCCGTCTAGCACGTACTCCGTCTTCTTATACGGGTACTAATACCATTCACGAGGGCTCTGTCTTCATGACTACCTCCCTCCCTAAGGCCCCACCTTTCTAATACCATCATGTTGGGGATTAGAATTTCAAAATACAAAGGGGAGGGAACACATTCAGTCCATAGCAGGTAACACTGGTGCACTTTCCCTGGAGTGGTGCATTTTTGATGGAAATAAAAATCATGTCAAGTGTAGACTTCACCTGTGGTCCAGTGGCTAAGAATCTGCACTTCCACAGGGGGCGGGGGGCGGCAGCCGTAGTTTCAGTTCCTGGTCAGTGAACTACATCCCCATATGCCTCAAGTAAGTGTTGCCATGCTGCAACAAAGAGTGAAGATCCCTCTTGCTGCAGCTAAGACCCAGCAGAGCCAAATAAATAAATAAAAATAAATATTAAAATCCTGGCCAGTGGGTGGGTGAACCTGAGCTTCCCACACCTGCAGGAGGTACCAACAACCGTCTCTGCTACACAGAGAGGATCTCCATCATCAGCACAGCCACTCTCTCCTATACATCAGCCACTTAATATACAATCAGCACCCACTGTCCTGGGGCTTCCGTGGTTGCTCAGTGGTAAAGAATCTGCCAGCCAGTGCAAGAAACAAAGGTTCAGTCTCTGAGTCAGGAAGATTCCCCCGGAGAAAGGAAATGGCAATCACTCCAAAATTCTTGCCTAGGAAATCCCATGGGCAGAGGAGCCTGGCGAGCTACAGTCCACGGGGTCGCAAGAGCCGGACACGACTTAGCAACTAAACCATCATCACCACCCACTCTCTTAGGTTCCAACAACACAGGGATAAGCTGGGTGTCACATAATGACAAATGACTCCACAGACATTTTAAATGTAAAGTACACACTGTGTTCCCTGCTCTGGTGGTGGCTACACTGGAAGGACTCTAGTAGCACCTCCCTCTGATCTCCCTACTGCATCGTCTCAGTTCACCTGAAGAGTGCCTCCAGTCACAGTCTATCAGCAGTGAAATTCTTCGTTTCATGTGCATGTGTAAAAGTAGCTTTCTGTCAACTTAGTTTGTTCTACCATATCCCAAGGGCTTCCCTGGTGGCTCAGATGGTAAAGAATCTGCCTGCAGTGTGGGAGACCTGGGTTCCACCCCTGGGTTGGGAAGATCCCTTGAAGAAGGTAACGACAACTCGCTGCAGTATTTTTGCCTGGAGAATTCTGTGGACAGAGGAGCCTGGAGGGCTATAGTCAATGGGATCACAAAGAGTTAGACACAACTGAGCAACTCACACACACTCACAACACACAACGTATCACAACTTTGTCTACTAACATAAAACACTGAGGAATGATGATAATGATCTGGTACTAAGAATTTCTAAATAGAGCGTGACAGATAGATAGAAATTACCATAGTCTGATTCCTGGTGTAATTTCATAATAAAGTATTGTATGCTTTTAGATTTTAAAAGTAATAGCTATTTCTGAAATTAAATAATATTGAATATAATTTCATGAAACCAACTCATTAATATTATTCAATTTACCAATTCATTATATACATTTATGCCTTCTGAATAGTGTTTCAAGATTTTTCTTATATATGAGTGAGTCCTATGTGTACTTTGAAATCATTTTGGAATTTTAGTTGTTAAATAAAATAAAATTAATATTAAAATATTTCTACTTTGCTATCATATGCTTAATTTTCATTGTTTTTATGCAACTTAATTTAATAATACAGACAGTTCTCTGAAACTATAAAATACTACAGTCCCCTAAAATACTTCATCTATGAATAATCATATTACCATAAAGGTCCATAAGCTAGGAAATTAAATGATTCATACATGATAAGCAGAGTAGTCTAAATATGTCACCAATTTGGCAATACATTGAGGAATATCTCAAATTAGATTTGTCTATCCCCTCAAATTCTTCTCTCCCTCAGCTTAAATGTCTTCTTTGCTTGAAAAATATATTAACTCGAGTAATGATGTCAACAAAAAAATATGATGGCCATTTCTCCAAAATACCTCTCTTACAAAGAAAAAGGTTTAAATATGCTCGTGTATCCATAAATTCAAAATAAAGGATCGAAATTCTTTCATGAACTCGGTCACAGAACTATCAGTTCAGTTTAAGAATTTAGTTACAAAGTCAGTTAATCGGTAGGGGTAAAATGCCTCACATAACTGTATTTACAGAAGTGGCCATTCTGCCAGTCTAAGTGAAGAGTATCAGATCTATGTTCAGGGCAAAAATGCCAAGAAATAGTAAAAGTTCTTCTTTTGAACAATACTATTAATGGATATTCAATAGCATGTCAAGTAACCTAGACACTCATCTAGATCGTTTAATTTAAAAAATTTTCACTTTAGGTTCATGAATCTACAGATGTGAGTAACTACACTCAGTTAATGACATTAATTATTGTCTGAGGAAAGAACAGTTGGAAATACCACTTTTTCTACAAAAAAAGTACCAAAATGAATTATCAGAGGCAAAAAAAAAACCCACATTTTTACAGTGATAAAGTCAACACTGCGTAATTTATAACAAGAGTGAAATTAAAGAAACACACTGTTAGTCTGTGATCTGCAGTGGTGTTGCCACAAGATAGAACAATAGAGCAACAGGCTTCACATCAACACCACGGGAATCAGATAATGGTTTATTCACACAAGATTTCCTATATAAACATCTGAATTTCACATTAAATCATGTTATCAAGATAGTGAGCCTAATAAAACCCAAACACTGAAGCTTCTGTGAAGAAATTGGATGAGAATACAACTCTGTCATTTTAAATAAAGTTATCTTGGCTTTCTAAAGAAAGAATTTTAAAAAGATTATGATCTAATCAAAACAGACCTGAAAATTCTGGGGGAGAGGAATAAGCTCCCTATCACAGATTTGCATAAAGATAATTATTAGCTTCAGAAAGTTACTCAATTAACTTGAGTTAACCTAAAATTGCAAGGTTCCCATGAAAATATACTTATTGCTGTTGTTCATCACTAAATTGTGTCCAACTATTTGCAACCCCATGAACTGCAGCGTGTCCCTGTCCTTCACTATCTCCTAGAGTTAGCTCAAATTCATGTCCATTGAGTCAGTGATGCCATTCAAGCATTGCATTCTCTGTCACCCCTTTCTCCTCTTGCCCTCACTCTTCCCCAGCACCAAGATCTTTTCCAATGATGGCTCTTTGCATCAGGTCGTCAAAGTAGTGGAGCTTCAGCTTTAGCATCAGTCCTTCCTATGAATATTCAGGACTGATTTCCTTTACGATTGACTGGTCTGATCTCCTTGATGTCCAAGAGACTCTCAAGAGTCTTCTCTAGCACCACAGTTCAAAAGGATCAATTCTTTGGTGCTCAGCCTTCTTTTGGTCCAGCTCCCACAGCTGTGTATGACTACTGGAAAAACTATAGCTTTGACTATACAGACCTTTGTCAGCAAAGTGATGTCTCCATGACTGTGCTGAATCACACGGTAATCTCCATCTGAGTTTTTAGGGTACCTAATGTTTCAGTCTATCTCAGAAGGGGCAAATGTGGAAGCAGTGACAGATTTTATTTTTCTGGGCTCCCAAATCACTGCAGACAATGACTGCAGCTCAAAATTAAAAGATGCTTGCTTCTTGGAAGGAAAGCTATGAAGAAGCTAGAAGTGAAGTGAAGTGAAATCGCTCAGTCGTGCCCGACTCTTTGCGACCTCATGGTCAGTAGCCTGCACCAAGCTTCTCCATCCATGGGATTTTCTAAGCAAGAGTACTGGAGTAGGTTGCTGTTTCCTTCTCCGGGGAATCTTCCCAACCCAGGGATTGAACCCAGGTCTCCCGTATTGTAGACTGACTCTTTACTGTCTGAGCCATCAGGGAAGTCCATGATGAAGCTAGGCAGCATATTAAAAGTAGAGACATCATTTTGCCAACAATGGTTCATATAGTCAAAACTATGCTTTTTTCCAATAGTCATGTATGGATGGGAGAGCTGGAACATAAAAAGGCTAAGCACTGAAGAATAGATACTTTTGAATTATGGCACCGGATAAGACTTTTGAGAATACTTTGGACTGTAAAGGAGAGCAAACCAGTCAATCTTAAAGGAAATCGACCCTGAACTTTCATTTGAAGGACCATTGCTGAAGCTGAAACTCCAATACTTTGGCCACCTGATGGGAAGAGCTGACTCACTGGGAAAGATCCTGATGCTGCAAAAGATTGAAGGCAAAAGGAGAAGAGGGTGGCAGAAGATGAGATGGTTAGACAGCATCACTGACTCAGAGGACATGAATTTGAGCGAACTCCAGGAGATAGTGGAGTACAGAGGAGCCTGGCGTGCTGCAGTCCATGGGGTCGCAGAGTCAGACACAACTTAGCAACTGAACAACTGCCTCAGTCACTCACACTCATAATGTGTTCTTTTCCCTGTAACACAATGTTTAATCGGTTCACTCATCTACTCCAACTTTGTAACTAGGTTAAGTCAAGGACTGCTTCTAAACTTTCTATGAATCCTTAGTGCCTCTGGAAAATGCCTTATAAGTGCTCATCAAATGATCAGCTATTTAATTATTTACAGATATCAAACACTTTCCATAATGACTAAGCATCCTAGATGCACAGACAGTTAAGCTGCAACATCCAACCAGGATCACCTACCCCAACCTCTTGTTCTAGAGCTGAGAATTCGGTGGGTCACACAACCAGAGGCAGATGAGGGGACCAGACAGTCATAACCCTGAGACCAAGCCAGGTCTGACTGACTCCACACAAAGCTTGTACTGCTCTCTCTTAATTTTTTAAAGTTCATTGCATGACTCCCTGGAAGCCCAGTGGTTAAAATGCTGAGCCTCCACTGCAGGAAGCATGAGTTAGATTCTTGGTCAGGAAACTAAGATCCCGAAAGCTGCACAGTACAGTTAAAAAAATGAAGTTCATAGCAAACGTGCTTGCTTCACAACCAAAAGAGGCTTCACAATTTCAACCTGCCTTTTCCTTAACAATCTTGATGTCAACTCTAAAATGATTCTTTAAAAATGCACTGCCCAGCTTTTAATGGAGATGGCCTCATATTTAATAAACAGTTATACAGGTGTTTTTAAAAAGATCTTACATTTGACATCTCTTTTCAAGCTCTGTTCAGTTCATCAAGCTTTCTAAATCCCTACTGTGTGACACTGTGAGGTGCTGATACCTGTGCTAAATGCTAATATAAAGTCTAAACTTGAATGAACACACTAAATTTAGAGAGAGAGAAAATATGTGTTCCAACCTTGGCTTCACCACATATTAGCTGTGTGATCTTGAGCAAGTTACTTTGCCCGTCTATGCCTCATTTGTAAAACACGGATGAACAGCTATGGACACAGAGGGGGAAGAGGGGAATGAACTGAGAAAGTAGCGCTGACATATATACACTGCCTTGTATAAAAGAGCTAGCAGGAAGCTGATGTATAGCACCGGGAGCACAGCCTGGTGCTCTGAGATGACTTAGATGGGGTTGAGGGGAGTGGCGGGGAGAGAGAGACTCAAGAGGCAGGGGATATATGCATACACATGGCTGACTCATGGTGTACAGCAGAAATTAACACAACATTATAAAGCAATTATTCCAGCTTAAAAAAAAATCACCAAACGGTGAAATTAAAAAAAAAAATACCATTGAGAAAAAAGCAAACAAAACATGGATTAAAAAAAAAAAAATCCCTGCCTTGTATGGCTGTTAGGAGAGTTAAGTAAGACAATGCTTGTTATACACAAATGCTTGTAAATGCTCGAAAAATATTGTTCCTCCCTCTTCCTCCCAAGCTAACAGTTTAACTTTCAGTTCCTGGATCATGAATGAACAAAAGGCAAAGATCCCAAGCACCTGCTGCAGGAACTGATCTGCTAAAAACCATATCCCAAGGCTTCTTTGTCTTCTCTGTAACAGCACAAGCCTGTAAGGGTTAGGACTTTAGCCAAAAAAGCCATAGGCTAGACGCCCTGAGGAACACCAGAGTGTCATGACTGTTTATGATTGTACATCACCTGGTGATTCGAAATCCTAGGAAAGGGGTGAACTGGGATCTAGCAGTGCCCCCAGAGAACTCACAGGATGGACGCGGCAGAAAAGAAAGCAATGCCACACAGGATCCAGCCCAGAGAGAGTAACCCCCTTTATTCTCCAGCACAAGGACTTTCTAATATGACGGACAGATTAATATTATTAACTTTGGCAGATCCACAGCCCTCCAATCCCTGGAGGGCATAGAGGGGACTTGTTGATTTGGAGCATCTCCAAAAATAATTTCATGTGAGAAATATTTCCCTTGGATGTCCCTACAGAGGAAGTATGCTAAATTAGACACCGTGGTGTGGAGGGATCGCCTAACGGCATCCACGCTTTTGTTGGTAGAAAGGTTAGCAGGCCATGTCCTGAGCCGTGGGCTTGTGCGGGATGCTAGAGTGAGAGGGCATGAAATTTCACTGTGGAGAGAAGATGTCTTAAGAAGGAAGATCAAAAGGTAGTGACAGACCACACCAACCTGGACGAAGAGCAAGACTTCAGTGGCCAAGAACTGCACCCACAAGACTTGTGAGAAGGGATAGGGAGACCCGCTACACGTCTTTAAAAGGAGAAGCTTCGAGAGAAGTGAGGAGGAGTTCTGAGGTCTGTGGGATAAGATGTCAGGGTTCTCTCAGAAGCCACACATGGAGACTGGAGGGAAGACCTCAGCCCCACCACCAACCCCCACCTCCACCCCCGATGCCTCGAGAAAACGCAGGCCTTCAGCACAGCCAACCAAGGTCGGAATAAGCCCTCTAGCCTACGCAGGAGCATATTCCCATCTTTGACAAACCCTGAAGGGCCAGAGAGGTCAGGGAATCTCAGAAGTGAGAGAGGGAAAGCATCCAAGAGCTTGCCTTAGTTATCCTCCTGACTGCTGCGCTGCTCGGTCCAGCCCTCCTCACGGCGTTTACCGACCGGCTGGGAGTGCCCAGGAGGGACCCAACTTCCCCCGAAGACTGACGCTGTCTCGGGAAGCATTTTCTGATTCCTGGCCTATTTTCTTTTCCCCTGACTTTCAGCACTACAGGTCCAGTCTGGTGAGGCCAGATGTTTGGTTGAAGACTTGGGACTGAACCAAGCCAGAGAAGGTCTGGGAGAGCCCCCAGGGGGCGATACGCATTTCAAGCAGCTACCAACACAAAAAGACCTGGAGAGAGGAAGACCAGGCAAGGAAAGGCGTCGGGAAGCCCCCCACCCCCCACGGGAGCCCCCACCCCCACCCCCAGGGGCCCCCCTACCCCCCAGGGAGCCCCCCCGCCCCCGCCCCCAGGAGCCCCGCCCCCCGCCCCCAGGAGCCCCGCCCCCGCCCCCAGGGAGCCCCGCCCCCTGCCCCCAGGGAGCCCCGCCCCCACCCCCAGGGAGCCCCGCCCCCTGCCCCCAGGGAGCCCCACCCCCTGCCCCCTCCAGAGGCAGGGCTGGTGTCACCTGTTGGAGGAGCTGATGCCTAGGGGCTCCAGGAAATTTTAGGTCTTTCGAAGACCCTGGATGTCTGGCAGTATCCCCACTCTCTCTCTTAATCCCTGTCTTCCCTTTGTAATCTCACCTCCCGGAACGAAAAAGTTCTCACCGGTGAAAGCCAAACCTTAAAAAGGGAGCCACAGAGGCTGATATGGTCACCCAGGGAGAAACAGCTGCTATCGGCTTCCCTCTGAACACACTTCTTGACAGAAGCACAGACTGTGGGGTGAGGAGATGATGGCTCTCTGGTTCATCATGATGGAGTGCACAGCAGAGCACTGAGCACCAAGAGACCTTAACAAACCCATATCTGGCTGGATGGAAGAGAAGCAGGGGACACAGGACATCTAGGCTCAAAGAAAATGCTTCATCAATCAGGTGGTAGAAACCCAACTGCCAAAATGTATGGCTGAGACCTTCGAAAATCCTCTTCATCAACTTCTCCTTTCGCTTGTACCAGATGGCCTGACTGAACTCAAAAGTGCTTTCGGTCATCATTTTGAGGACAATACCAACATGAAATTGCCTACCTGCTGGACACCTGGCTGACGCACAGCCCAAGATGAACCCATCACCTTAAGGAGGGACAGTATCAGCCCAGGAGACAAACTATTCTACCACTTACTATGTAACCTTGGGAAAGCTGCTTAAATTCTCTGAGTCTCAGCTTCTCCATCTGTAAAATGGGGATAACTGTACTTACCTTACAGAGTCATTACAATATTCAGTGCTTAGGTCGGTGGTTCAGTAAGTGCTAAATAAATGTTAGCTCCTTCATTGTCCCCTCTCTCTGTTCCCAAATCTAGATCTCTTCTGGTGCTTCCTATGCTTAGGAATGCTACCACCGTCCACTCAGGCACCAAGCCAGAAAACCCCTGCCTCCTCCTTCTTCACACACCTCCAGCCCTAGTCCTCAATCTTCCAAAGTCTACCTTATTCATTTCTCTTGCTGTGTTTCATCACTGGCATTTAGTTCAGATCCCAAGCTTCTCTTCTGGATTATATAATACTAACCTCTAAGTTCTGGCCTGTCTCCCTTCTACCCACCTTCCAGGGTGCTTTGAGAGTATCCTTTCTTCAGTCAGTCAGTCAGTTCAGTTGCTCAGTCATGTCTGACTCTTTGCAACCCCATGGACTGCAGCATGCCAGGCCTCCCTGTCCATCACCAACCCCCAGAGTTTACCCAAACTCATGTCCATTGAGTCAGTGATGCCATCCAACCATCTCATCCTCTATCGTCCCCTTTTCCTCCTGCCCTCAATCTTTCCCAGTATCAGGGTCTTTTCAAATGAGTCAGTTCTTCACATCAGGTGGCCAAAGTATTAGAGTTTCAGCTTCAACATCAGTCCTTCCAATGAAAACCCAGGATCGATCTCCTTTAGGATGGACTGGTTGGATCTCCTTGCAGTCCAAGGGACTCTCAAGAGTCTTCTCCAGCACCACAGTTCAGAAGAATCAGTTCTTCGGTGCTCAGCTTTCTTTACAGTCCAACTCTCACATCCATACATGACTACTGGAAAAACCATAGGAGAAATATTGTATGACATCACTTATATGTGGAATCTAAAAGAAATGATACAAATGAACTTATTAAAAACAGACTCATAAACTTAGAGAACAAACATGGTTACTGGGGGAAAGAATGGGGGAAGGGATAGTTAGGGAGTTTGGGATCAACATGTACACATTGCTGTGTTTAAAATGGATAACCAACAAGGACCTACTGTATATCACTGGGAACTCTGCTTAATGTTATGTGGCAGCCTGGATGGAAGGGGCATTTGGAGGGGGGATGGATACATGAATATGTACGGCTGAGTCCCTTTGCTGTTCACCTGAAATTGTCACAACCTTATTAATAAGCTATACTCCAATATAAAATTAAAAGTTTTTTAAAAAGTAAAACGTAAGTCAAAAAAGAGAGTCACCTTTCTAAAATAAAGATCTGATTATGTGATTCTCCTCTTAAACCCAATCAGCAGTTTCCACTCACCATAATTCCTATTTGGCTTTCAAAACTCAGCCGATTCTCACTGCCCTCAGGCTAACTTAGACACTTCTCTTCCTGCTAACACAGTGTATCATGGCATGAAGGGCTAATATTCTCTGCCTCCCCCACCTCATCCTGGTCAGGCTGTAAGCTCCTGAAGATCAGCACCATGTCTTTCACTTTGATTCTCTAAATCTGAAAACAGCACTTGGCACATCACAGGTGCTCAAAGATGTTTGTCAGATAGATGGAATGATGAATGGAGGGCAAAGCAGGAAAAGAGGCTCCTCCAAAACACTCATCAAACAATAGGAAGAGAATCAAAGCCAAGATTTCTGCAGCCAAAAGACAAAAGACCATGGACCAGACAGGAAAAATGATTTTGTCAGAATCATCTCACATATGGGGCAGGTGAATAGTGAGGGAAGGCCTTCAGATTTGGTTTCAAATAGGAAATGCTGGCCAAAATATCCCAACGTCTAACACAAACAGAAGTGAAACCAGCAAAGAGACCCAAATGATCATTATTAATTACCCTGCCACTTTAATTCATTATGTTCCAGCACAAGCCAAACTAATTAGGTCTTATTTTACAAACCAAATCTTCATGGCCTGCTACATGAAATTCTTCTTTAATAGGTAGCATCTGCTGCAGTTGTTTCGTCTGTTAATTTTGTAACCTCCAAAACAAACATGAGGTTCATGTGATGTGATACAGACAGTGGAGATAGGCTTGAAGCCTGGGGGTGCACATGCAGTCTTAGTCCCCAAGTCAGCCACTCCTCCCGGACAAGCCTTCCCACAGAGTCTAGACAAATGACGGCAAGTGATTCCAGCCCCTGGAAGGCAGTGCTTACACAGAAAAGAAGCCCAATCATTCACTTGGTGAGTTTACATTCAGAACTCACCCACCTGTTGCTTTAATTCATTGTATGAGGATCTAGCTTTTAACATGGTAGGAGCCTGAGAGAAGTGGTACCCGTGGCACCTGGGCTAACCAGAGACAGCTTCCTGGATAAGAGTGACTGGAACAGGGCCTTGAAAGATGGTAGAACATGAACAGCAAAGACCCTTTTTGAGGAAAGTGATGTCAAAGTCACTCAATCCTCTCCCACTCTTTGTCCATGGAATTCTCCAGGCGAGAATACTGGAGCAGGTAGACAGTCCCTTCTCCAAAGGATCTTCCCAACCCAGGATCAAACCCAGGATCAAACCCAGGTCTTCTGCACTGCAGGTGGATTCTCTACCATTTGAGCCAACAGGGAAGCCCCCTTTTGAGGAAGGACATATAATAAAATCAAAGGGCAACATGGAGCCTGGGGATCATGATTCTTTCTGCTTTCCCAGTTCTGGTCTCTCCAAGGTGCAAGGCCTTAACCCCCACACCAGGAAAAAGTCTGAGGCACAACAATGCTCACAGCTCAGAAAGCCACCACTGTCACCAAAGGCCCTGCGCCCTCACCCCGCCCTGTGACGATGGGACTTGGGCTGCTGTGGCAGACCTCCCAGAGGGCACTTGGCAGGCCCAGTCCCATGCTGATCACGCTGCAAGGATACAGAGGGGCAGACGACATGATCCTTGGCGTTGGCAAAGAGAGGTATCTCAGATACGAAGCAAAAACTGTCAAAAGAGATGGCTGGAATGTGAGTCTCAGCAGCACTGTCATGTCCTTCTGGGTTTCCAGGAGATGCGGCTCCAGCTGCCTCCAGTCTTGCTCTTCCTCCCGAATGTGGGAAGGCGATGCTCTTTGGGGGAACAGCCAGCCCTCACTTCTTCTCCCAGTTGGCAGCATTTTTCTTGGTGGAAGATTTGCAAAGGCTCCCTCCCCTTTGCTTGGCACAGCAGCAGAAGTCCAGCTTCCTAGGAGGTGGTATCCTTTGCCGTTTGGGGCTCCTGGATCACATCTTCTGGGCTATTGCAGACTGCTCCATTGCTGCTGACTCACACGCTGATAACTGCTGTCTCAAGCTCCTACTACAATTCAGGTACTTTCTGCTCTGGCACTTCTTTGCCCTGCATCACTCAGGAGCCCAGGAGACAGGCACACTTGTGCAGACAAAGCACAGCGAGTTCCTGAGCCAGGGGGACCTCAAGCAATGAGCAAGAGGAGTGCATCTCTAGGACAGTCCGTGGGGCAGCTCAGAGAGCCTTTTTTTTTTGTTTTGAAGATTTCTTTTTAATGTAGACCATTTTAAAAGTCTTTACTGAATTTGTTATAATATTGCTTCTCTTTCAGGTTTTGCTATTTTGGCCATGAAACAAGTGGTATCTTAGCTCCAGGACCAGGGATCGAACCCACACCTCTGCATAGGAAGGGAAAGTCCTAACCACTGGACTGCCAAGGAAAGCCCAGCAGATCACTTTTTATCACCAAACTCCAGCTGCCTGCAATGGTGCCCTTGATAATAGAGCCTTGTGTTGGCTTCCCCTCTGCCCTCTCTCTGCCTAGCCCTCAGTGCCATTTCCTAGAATGATCTTTCAAATCAACCACCCTACACATCCTTGACTCAGGCTCTGATTTCAAAGCAGAACCAACCCACACTGAGACAGTGCCTCTGCTGCTGTTGGAAATAACTTCATAGATGCAACTCTGCCCACCGGCATGAGTTGTCCCTCTATGGAAGGATTAGTTTCTGAGTGCAGACCCAAACTAGCCCAAACCTGCCTAGGAGAAAGTACCAAAGATTCTCCCCAGATAGTCAACCTCTTAGGGCTTGCCAGTTCTTTTGTTCTTCTCTGCAGTGGTGTTGAAGAAGACTCTTGAGAGTCGCTTGGACTGCAAGGAGATCAAACCAGTCAATTCTAAAGAAAATCAGTCCTGAATAATTCATTGGAAGGACTGATGCTGAAGCTGAAGCTCAATACTTTGGCCCCCTGATGCTGGTTAAGATTGAAGGCAGGAGGAGAAGGGGCTGACAGAGGATGAAGTGGTTGGATGGCATCAGCGACTTGATGGATGTGAGTTTGAGCAAGCTCCAGGAGATGGTGATGGACAGGGTAGCCTGGCGTGCTGCAGTCCCTGGTGTTGCAAAGAGTCAGACATGACTGAGCAACTGAATTGAACTGAACTGAATCATAGCTTATATTTTTAAAGACGTGAAAGAAGAGAGAGGAAAAAAAACCTTCCTGTGATTTTTGCTTTGTTTTAATGCCAAAAGTAGCAGAAGTTGTATTTTTAAAAATCTTTTGTAAAGCTAACAAATGCATGGTATTATTGGGCAAATTATGTAATGATGATAGTTGTATCTGTGACAGAAACCAAAAAGCTGACCCCAAGTTTTATTTTAGAATCATAACGCAATCTGCATGTCAGGACATCTGGATTCCATGTCCAGATGAATTTTCACTCTCTGTGTGACCCTGGGCTGGTGCCGTTACAACTTCTGGCCCCTTAGTTTTCTACAGGTAATCTGAGAATAAAAGTGCATAAAGTGATGTATGTGAGGACACATAAGTGATTCTGAAGAGGCACAATTCATTTTCATTGTCTTTGCTAGAATTCCATGACTCTGGAGTTCAAGTAGAGCAATGGATGCCCTAACAATGGAAATTTACCCACTCATTCATTCTGTCAGCAAACACAAGTTACGAGCCATCTCTGTATCTGGCCCTATTCTCCATGCTGGGGGTCAGGAGTGGATAGGATGGGCATGGGTACAGGTGCCTTCTCATAGCGGGGGATTGGCTCCCTAGCTGGAAATCGAGTAACATAGCAGATGTCCAGAAAGAATGCTTTCTGAATGACATTTCTGCTTCAGAGCCCCTCCTCCCTCAAGCTGCTGCACTTGCTGGGGATGACTTCCTGCCACACACACCCACATTTTGACACACTCTTCACCTGGAGACTCCTCCTTGTCCTCTGATCAGCCGGTCTGTCTTATCTACTTAAACGGAAACCTTGTGAAAGGAGCTATGTCAGTGTATCGAAAATGTATCAATAAGCATCTGTTGAATGAATGAAGAGTGAAGAGCCTACCTAGTGACGTGAGGATATTTGAGTGTGTATATGTGCTCAGTCATGTCCAAGTGTTTGTGACCCCATGGGCTGCAGCCTGCCAGCCTCCTCTGTCCATGGCATTTCTCTAGGCAATAATACTGGAGTAGGTTGTCATTCCCTTCTCCAGGGGATCTTCCTGACCAAGGGATCAAACCCCTGTCTCCTGCATTGACAGGCAGATTCTTTACCACTGAGCCACTTGGGAAGCCCCAGACTGAGAAAAGGAGTATGTGTGAAGTATGAAGTAATTGTAAGACCCCCATGAATAAAGTAGAGGAAGACACCTGAAGAAAAGCCTGGCCTCTTTCATACTGACAACACTTTGCTCCAGCTCACAGTCTAAGCAAATATGATTAGGATGGCTCCCACGGTAAAGCGTCTGCCTGCAATGTAGGAGACCCAGGTTCGATTCCTGGGTTGAGAAGGTCCCCTGGAGAAGGAAATGGCAATCCACTCCAGCAGTCTTGCCTGGAAAATCCCATGGATGGAGGAGCTTGATAGGCTACAGTCCATGGGGTCGCAGAGTAAGACACGACTGAGTGGCAGCTGAAATGAAGTCCACTTATATCATCTGTCCAAGTCTTCTCATTCAGAAGAGAAACACTATATCCATTAGAGTATTTAGTATAAATGAATACAGTTTGCCCTTCAACAATGTGGCTATGAGCTGCACAGGTTCACTTATATGTGCATTTTTTCAATCATTACCTTAGGAAAATTTTTTGAGATTTGTGATAATTTAAAAAAAATTTGCACATGAACAGTGTAACTTCGAAATACTGAAAAAAATTAAAAAGTTAGGTATGCCATGAATGCATGAAATATATGTTGTCATGCAAATAATATACAAAGTATGTGTTAATTGACTGCTTATGTTATCAGTAAGGATTCCCATCAATGGTACTTAAGTTTTAGGGAGTCAAAGTTCTGAGATTTTTGACTGCATGGGGGCCAGGAGCCCTAAACCCCATGTTTTTCAAGGGTCACCTATACTCAATATGTGTTTGAGACTGATCACCAGGGTAACCACAGGGTGACTAGGTGAAGATTCTAGAATCCATGTCATATGAAGAATGAGTTGAGGGAAAAGTGGTTTACCTGGGGAAAATAAAATTTAAAGTACCCAAGACACCTACTGTGAAATTTCTGGCAGCTTGTCACATATAGCAGAAGTACATTTACTAGCTGTGGTTCAAAAGCAAAGAATGAGAACCAACAGAGAAGAGGTATGGAATAAGTATTTTGGCAAAATATAAGGAAAAATATTTTAGCAACTGGAGCAGTCCAACCACAAGCGTGGCTGCCCCACTAGGTAGAACAGATAAAGCAATCCCATGCTGCTCAAGGTGAACCCATGACTGGTTGCTGAAAACTGTTGTTACTACCCTGTGATTAGATATTTACAGAAACTAAGAGGGCATTAAGAAATGTTTACAGTAATCAGCCATTACTCTGACACTCAACCATGAACCCATCTAGTTAAACAGGGGCATGCTACAAACTGCTTTAAAAAAAAAAATTCCTACGAAGTCCAAAGGAGGCAAAAGAGATTGTTGGAGACTCAAAATGTGTCAGATAAATAAGACTTAACAGAATTATAGCTTTTTACTTGGATTGGAAGAATTAACATCATCAAAATGGCCATACTACTCAAAACAATCTACAAATTTGATGTGATGCCTATCAAATTACTCATGACATTTTTACGGAACTAGAGCAAAACAATCCTAAAATGAGTATGAAACCATAAAAGACCCAGAACTGCCAAAGAAATCCTGAAGGGAGAAAAAGCAAGCCAGAGGCATAACCCTCCCAGACTTCAGACAATACAGCAAAGCTATGGTAATCAAAACAGCATGGTACTGGCACAAAACAGACTTAAGGTTCAATGGAATAGAATAGAGAGCCCAGAAATAAACCCACACATCTACAGTCAATTGATTTTCAACAAAGGAGGCAAGAATATATGACAGAGAAAAGACAGTCTCTTCAGCAAGTGGCACTGGGAAAGCTAGACAGCTGCAAATGAATTGATAAGTTTAGAACACACCCTCACACCATATACAAAAATAAACTCAGAAATGGCTTAAAGATTAAATATAAGACATGACCCCATAAAACTCCTAGAAGAGAAAATAGGCAAAACATTCTCTGACATAAATCAAAGCAATGTTTTCTTAGGTCAGTCTCCTAAGGCAATAGAAATAAAAACAAAATAAACAAATGGGACCTAATCAAATTTATAAGATTTTGCACAACAAAGGAAACCATAAACAAAATGAAAACCTTCCCATTGGGAGAAAATATCTGCAAATGATGTGACCGACAAAGGCTTGATTTCCAAAATGTACAAACAGCTCATATAACTCAATAACAAAGAAACAAACAACTCAATTAAAAAATGGACAGAAGACCTAAATAGACATTTCTCCAAAGAAGACACACAGATGACCAATAGGCACATGAAAAGATGTGCAACTTTGCTAATTACAGAAATGCAAACCAAAACTACAATGAGGTATCACTTCATACTAGTCATAATGGCCATCATCAAAAAGTCTTCAAATAAGAAATGCTGAAGAGGGAATGGAGAAAAGAGAACATTCTTACACTGTTGGTGGGAATGTAAACTGATTCAGCCACTATGGGAAACAGTATGGAGGTTCTTTTAAAAACTAAAAATAAGGTTACTAATAATGTATGATCCAACTCCTATATAATCCAAACCAGAAGTAGGCATATATACAGAGAAAGTGAAAGTCACTCAGTTGTGTCGGACTCTTTGTGACCCCATGGATTACACAGTCCATGGAATTCTCCAGGCCAGAATACTGGAGTGGGTATCCTTTCCCTTCTCCAGGGGATCTTCCCAACCCAGGGATCGAATCCAGGTTTCCTGCATTGCAAGTGGATTCTTTATCAGCTGAGCCACAAAGGAAGCCCAAAAATACTGGAGTGGGTAGCCTATCTCTTCTCTGGCGGATCTTCCCAGCCCAGGAATTGAACCAGGGTCTCCTGAATTGCAGGTGGACTCTTTACCAACTGAGCTATCAGGGAAGCCCTTATACAGAGAAAACTCTAATTCAAAAAGATGCCTGCACCTGTATGTTTGTAGCAACATTATTTACAATAGCCAAGATGTTGAAGCAACCTAAATCTCCATGGACAGATAAGTGGGTAAAGAAGATGTGGTAAATACATTCAGTGGAATAGTACTCAGCCATGAAAAGTATGAGATCATGATACTTGCAGCAGCTAATAATCTCATAGAATAATCTCTCACCTAAAGATTATTATAATAGATGAAGTACAATGAGTCAGACACAGAAAGACAAAGACCATGACACAATTTATATGTGGAATCTAAACTATTATACAGATGAACTTATTTACAAAACAGCAACAGACTCACAGATACAGAAGACAAGCTTGTGTTACCAAAGGGGAAATGGGCAGGGGGATAAATTAGGAGTTTGGAATTAGCACATGCAAACTACTATATATAAAATAAACAACAAGGTCCTATGTAAAGAAAAGAAAACTACTATATTCAATACCTTGTAACAAACTGCAATGGAAAAGAATATAAAAAAATACATATTTTTATAACTGAATCACTTAGCTATATACCAAACTTCCCTTGTGGCCCAGCTGGTAAAGAATCCACTTGCAATGCAGGAAACCTGCGTTTGATCCCCCGGGTTAGGAAGAGCCCCTGGAGAAGGGACAGGCTACCCACTCCAGTATTCTGGCCTGGAGAATTCCATGGACTGTATAGTCCATGGGGTCGCAAAGAATTGGACACAACTGAGAAACTTTCACTTTCCTTCACTTTCACTTGCTATACACCAGAAACTAACACAACATTGTAAATCTACACGCCAATAAAATTTTTTTTTAAGAAATAGAGCTTTTAAGCTTGAAAAGATAAAACCTCAAGAATATATCAAGGACTTCCCTGAGTCCAGTGGTTAAGAATCTGCCTGCCAATGCAGGGGACAAAAGTTCAATTCCTGGTCTGGAAAGAGATCACATGCCGTGGGGCAACTAAGCCCATGCACCACAGCAACTGAGACCTCACGCCTAGTGCTCCACAACAGGAGAAACCACCGCAATGAGAAGCCCGAGCATTGCAAGGAAGAGTAGCCTTCGCCCGCTCACCACAACTATAGAAAGCCTGTGTGCAGCAACAAAGACTCGGCACAGCCAAAAATAAATTTTTAATTAAAAAAGTACATATCACTGCCTTTAAAAAAAACCTCACAATTATCACAGCAGAAGCTAAGGGAATTATTAAGAGGTATACTGAAAAGAGGAGAGTGAAAAATTTGGCTTAAAGCTCAACATTCAGAAAACGAAGATCATGGCCTTTGGTCCCATCACTTCATGGCAAATAGATGGGGAAACAGTGGAAACAGTGTCAGATTTTATTTGGGGTGGGGGGCCGCAAAATCACTGCAGATGGTGACTGCAGCCATGAAATTAAAAGACACTTACTCCTTGGAAGAAAAGTTATGACCAACCTAGATAGTATATTCAAAAGCAGAGACATTACTTTGCCAACAAAGGTCCGTCTAGTCAAGGCTATGGTTTTTCCTGTGGTCATGTATGGATGTAAGAGTTGGACTATGAAGAAAGCTGAGCACCAAAGAACTGATGCTTTTGAACTGTGGTGTTGGAGAAGACTCTTGAGAGTCCCTTGGACTGCAAGGAGATCCAACTAGTCCATTCTGAAGGAGATCAGCCCTGGGATTTCTTTGGAAGGAATGATGCTAAAGCTGAAACTCCAGTACTTTGGCTACCTCATGCAAAGAGTTGACTCATTGGAAAAGACTCTGATGCTGGGAGGGATTGGGGGAAGGGGAAGGGGACGACAGAGGTTGAGATGGCTGGATGGCATCACAGACTCGATGGACGTGAGTTTGAGTGAACTCTTGGAGATGGTGATGGACAGGGAAGCCTAGTGTGCTGCGATTCATGGGGTCGAAGAGAGTCGGACATGACTGAGCGACTGAAATGAACTGAACTGAACTGAACTGATACTGAAAAGACAGAGAAGGCAATGGCACCCCACTCCAGTACTCTTGCCTGGAAAACCCCATGGACGGAGCAGCCTATGGTAGGTTGTAGTCCATGGGGTTTCAAGAGTCGGACACTACTGAGCGACTTCATTTTCACGCATTGGAGAAGGAAATGGCAATCCACTGCAGTGTTCTTGCCTGGAGAATCCCAGGGACGGCGGAGTCTGGTGGGCTGCTGTCCATGGGGTCACAGAAGAGTCGGACACGACTGAAGCGACTTAGCAGCAGCAGCAGCATACTAAAAGATTCAGTGGTAAAACTACAATTTACAAGTAAAGGTACAGAAAAGCAGAATATCAATTTAAAAAGGAATTTCCCAAATCATAACTGCCCAGAAATGAAGACAGCTGCCTCCTGCAGGGATGAGGTTCCCTGTCACTTCATTCTAGTTCTCTAACAGAGCAGGGGAGCTCGGGAGCCGAAGAAGGGATCCCTGCACAGTGTGGAAGAGCTTGCATTTTATTGGGTTCTTAGTAAAATTTCCAGGAACTGTGCTAAAGCCTTTTACTATGTAGTATTTTTATTCTAACCTCATGAAATATCTGGGAAATCAATATCATTATCCCCACTTCATAAATAAGAAATCAGAAGCTCAGAGTGGTTAAATAATATGATCACAGACACACATAAGTGGGAAGCCAGATTCTTCATCTCTGGCTGCCAACTCCATGCTAACCCAGAACGTGAGACTGTCACCAGCTCTGAAAGTCCATGAGTCTCTGTACCCAACATTGGCAAAATGAGATAAGAAACCTAAAAAAGAAGAAATAGTTCCAAGACCAAAGCGATCACAATTTTTTTTTAATTCCACATGCCATAAAGTACCATTCGGAGTTCCTTTTTGGAGTCTGGGGCTTTTAATTCTCTGAAGACTTCCAGAAAGCAGCGTTCTGGCATCTCCCTCTTCCTTTCCATGTGCTTCTCCCCTTCTATAACCTTTCTCCTCCCTCACCTCCAAGGATTCAGAGCCCTCATCCTGCCCAGGGCCGAACAGAACAGATCTCGTTTGTACTCTGCAGCCATTCTGGCATCACCTCTACCCCAGGATATCGTATTTTTAAGAGAGGTAGCTAGAGACAGTAATGCTTAGCCCAAGGGAATGAACTGAGGTGCTGGGATTTCTGGCACAATGAGTCTCTGCTAGAGATGCTTCAAGCATCCCCAGGCAAACTACAGAGGGCACCACTGAGCTCCCTGGGGTAAAGCTAGTCGTGCTCCTAAGAAATATCAATGTATTTCCTTTCAGCGCTGATTTTCCTGGAAAATACACAGATTGGTTTACTCATGCTTTGGAGAAGGATTTACAAGGCCTCTTTTGTAAAGAGGAATCTGTTAAGTGGCTTGAGTGAGACAGATCATCACTTCTTTGATCCTTGCAGAAACAGGAAGAGAGGTCCCAAGATTCTGACTCACCCTCCAACAGCCTGACCCTGAGCAACCCAGCGCAGTCCTGGGCCGAGAGCGAGCTGGCACTCTTCCGTCTTCTCTCTCTCCGTTGCTTTTGATTTTTACACTCTGAGTCACTGCTGCAATTCCACGCGACCAGCTGGGTGGCCAGCATCCAGCTCTGGGTCGCCTGCCTTGATGGATGAGAGTCTTCCGAAACATCTGCTCGGGGCACCTGTCTCCCCACCCTGATGTGAGCCAACAGTGAGTCATCTTCCCTTACCTGTCTTCAGCACTTGGCCCACTGGGATGTTACGAGCAAAGCTTTCCTTTTCTCAGCATGGATCTGATTGTGCAACTGTATCCATGTACTTCTGACAGCATTCTCAGCTTTGTGTAATCTCCAACCAGATGAATAATTTTCGTTTGTGCATTTCAATGAGCTTGGGAAACATTCAGGGTTCAGAGGTACAGCTAGAAATATTTCCAGAAAGATGAGTCAAATAATGTCAGAGGTGACTGGGAAAGAGAAGAAAGGGTCCTGGCACGCCTCTCCTGCGAGCCAACAGTCCTGATGTGCACTTTGGGGTCACAGTTTCCAGCTTGCAAATCCTTGGCTGTTGAAATGAAATGTCCATCTCTTTGTTCCATGTCCCACTTTCTCCTCCTTCTCTTCCTCCTGCTTCTTTCTCCTCCAGTTTCCCACCTCCAAACAGAATATTGCTTAATGCTCACTGATAACCCACTAAGCCTGGATTTGTCTATGGGGAGATCCTTTCTGTAAGTGCTCAGAGTCCCATACATTTGCCAGCAGTGCGACTTCTTTCTGAGTAAGGATGAATGTCCCCACCACCAAGAAGGCAACAAGGAAAATGTCCAGTGGGGACCCTTCACCCCTTCTTTTCAGGGCTGGAAGAACGCCTTAAAAGAAGGCAAATTTTTAAAAATATTCCCAATATACCTCTCATAACAATACCATACCAGAGCATGTAGTCCAAAATAAAATGAGTGTTTTCCTGCACAACATCTTGAGGACATCTTGAAGGTGTCAAAAACGGCAGAAGGAGCTCACACTCATCAAAGCATTCTGTTAACCAAAACCATGGCCTCTGGGGCTTTAAAAACCACAGGAATAGAGGCAAATGGTTCAACCAACCTTGACTCCAAAGGGGTTGATATAAGCAGGAGCAGAAGTAGACACAAAGGTGTATGTGCAGCATTGAAAAAGTGAAATGAAAGCAAAATGTTAGTCGTTCAGTCATGTTCAATGCTTTGGGATCCCAAGGACCACAGCCTGCCAGGCTCCTCTGTATGAGATTCTCCAGGCAAGAATACTGGAATGGATAGCCATTCTCTTCTCCAGGGAATCTTCCCAACCTAGGGATTGAACCCAGGTCTCCAGCATTGCAGGCAGACTCTTTACCATCTGAGCCACCAGGAAAGTCCATGAGTAGCGCTAAACAACAGTATTAGCCCTGGATCAGTGCTTGCAGTGTGTCAACCTGCATCACTGTAGTGCTCTGTAGAGACTCAGCTTAAGGATTCCAAGTGTGAACAAAGGATAGGAACTGCACTCGGGACAAGCTGGACAGAGTTCACCTGTCTGTGGGGAGCAGGGGAGGTTGGCTCTGGGATCCAGGTTGCTCTCTTCTCCTGGCTCTAGAGCAGGACTCTCATGTGAAGCCTGTTCTTGGCATTTGTTCACACCAGCTTCTGCCTAGGGGGCCAGTCTGGCTAACTGAACAGAAGGTTCAGGCTCTAAGCGCTAAGCTGCCCCACGCTCTTCCCGTCTCTATGTCCCGTACACCTTCTACCTACCCTCCTTGTTCTTTCCTCCCACCAATCTGGCTGCTCTTTCCCAGCCCTGGCCCCCTCCCTGGACTCCTCCTCTTCTGCCCAGCCCTAACCTGCTCATATTCTTCAAGTTCTCTTTGACCCAGTGTGCTTCCCACACTTTATATCCCTCCTCCATTCTCCCAGTTGCTGATCCAGATCAGCAATCCAGGTCACACTGACGTCTCTCGAAGCCCCAGGCCCAGCTGAGAGCTCCCTCACCACTTCCTCACTATCCCAAGATCCCTCTTACCCCACGTATCCTGGTTCCCTGTTGTCTTCACCCCTTCTGTTGGAATATCCATGACTCCATCAGCCTCTGACCTGGAAATGTTGCCTAACTGAGAAGCGAGCAGAGCGTGGTATCAAGTGCACGAACTTTGAAGGTGGGCAGGGTTTGGGTCCTCCTTCCACCATTAAGAGTTGTGTGTCTCTTGTTCGCTGTCTCCACTCTCAATTCCTTTGTCTGGGCAATGAGACCAGAGCTGCAGGTTTGGTGTGAAGATTAAATAAGACAGAGCCTGTGAAGTATTCTGCATAACGTTTCACTTACCATTGGCCACAAGCAACTAGTACTAATAGAAAGAGAATAAGGACTTCCCAGGTGGCTCAGTGGTAAAGAATCTGCCTGCAGGAATGCAGGAGACACAGTTTGGATTCATCAGTTGGGAAGATCCCCTTGAGAAGGAAATGGCAACTGACTGCAATATTCCTGTTGGGATAACCCCACAGACAAAGGAGCATAGGGTTGCAAAGAGTTGGATGTGACTTAGCCCCTAAACAACAACAATGATAATAATAGTAATACAATAGCTTTCGGATCAGCAACCATAAATACTGAGAACACCTGGAGATTGTCACGACCCCCTGACAGTGTCGCTCTGCTTCCAGCCCAAGTTGGACACACATGACCGGTCATCCCCAAAGCCTCTGCAGCCTTCTGCTCTTCTCCCATGCAGGCCCCTCTCCAGCTCCCATGTGCTCTTATAATTAGAGTAAATCTCTCTACCTACTCCCAGGCAGTCAGTCAGCTCAGTCACTCAGTCATGTCCAACTCTTTGCGACCCCATGGACTGCAGCATGCCAGGCTTCCCTGTCCATTGCCAACTCCCAGAGCTTACTCAAACTCATGTCCATCAAGTCAGTGATGCCATGCAACCATCTCATCCTCTGTCATCCCCTTCTCTTCCTGCCTTCACTCTTTCCCAGCATTAGGGTCTTTTCCAGTGAGTCAGTTCTCTGTATCAGATGGCCAAAGTATTGAAGTTTCAGCTTTAGCGTCAGTCCTTCCAATGAATATTCAGGACTGATCTCCTTTAGGATGGACTGACTGGATCTCCTTGCAGTCCAAGGAACTCTCAAGAGTCTTCTCCAACACCACAGTTCAAAAGTATCAGTTCCTTGGTGCTCAGCTTTCTTTATAGTCCAACTCTCACATCCATATATGACTACTGGAAAAACCATAGCTTTGACTAGATGGACCTATCTAGTTAATGACTCTGCTTTTAATATGCTGTCTAGGTTGGTCAGAGTTTTTCTTCCAAGGATCAAGTATCTTTTAACTTCATGGCTGCAGTCACCATCTGCAGTGATTCTGGAGCCCAATATATGAGTCAGGAAGTTCCAACAATAATAAAAAATATATCAATAGGCAATAAACCTGTTTCTCCACTGGCTTCTCAAAAAGCTAATTTCTGAACCCTCCTCTGCGCTCAGCTTCTTGGGTAGATCACTACAGTGGCACTGGCTCCAAGGCCCTGGGGCTGAGTGAAGCAAGGGGCCTTGGTGGGGCTCAAAAGGGAAAACAGGACACACAGCAGAACTGAAGACAGCCGAGATACCCCAAGAGGCCACATACTGCATCCTTGACGACGGAGCCAAGGACTCTTAAAGGTATCTTGCAATCCACCTGACAGCAACCTCAAAGGGCAGAGATGTCCTCCAAGCACCCAAGTGTCCCTAAGGAACACAAAAGAAAAGCTGACTGTGGCCTTATAGTGAACCTTTGGGACTTTATCTTCTCAGTTTGAAGGTATTTTCATTTTTTAATACCATTGAATGAACTAGATTCCTTAACTTTTTGCCAACTTACCTTTCTCAGCCTCAGATAATGCCCCCCTTCACCCTATAATTCCATGATCTAATGAACAAAGACATGTTAATGTCATCCACACACCCCTCATGCCTTCTCAGAGACCCATCCAACTTTCCACCATTTGTCATCTTCTTGGTCAGAGGAGCCAAATTCTTAAGAAAGCTCTCTAGTCCTAATTGGAGTTTAGCATAGGTGGATGCTAGTGGTAAAGCATCTGCTTGCCAGTACAAGAGATGCAAGAGACCTAGGTTCGATCCCTGTGTTGGGAAGATCCCTTAGAGGAGGAAAATGGCACCCAATTCCAATATTCCTGCCTGGAAAATTCCATGGACAAGAGAGCCTAGCAGGCTATAGTCTGTGGGGTCGCAAAGAGTCAGACACAGATGAGCAACAGAACACACAGCACAGTGTCAGGCAACTGGTGCTAATCAGCTTCCCAATGTGGTACCTGCGTCTGCAGACATCACCTATAACAGTGCTTCCCAACCTTTTTCCCTTCTTGGTACACACAAAATATTTTTTGCATGGCTCCCTGGGGATAAATAGATGGGACTGCTCACAGCTGGCAGTAACTAAGCCACAGCCCTGGAGAATCCCAGGACGTGCATGGCTGCCCCCCAAATTAGGTGGAGCTATCCCGAAAACCCACCTGGAATCCATTTGTAGCAACTCGGCATGCCCTGGCCCCCCTGTGGAGAAGCACTACCTAAAACATTGTCTTATTGCCTCAGAGACCAATAGAATGTTCAGGCCTTTAAATAAGATCTCCTCTTCAGAAAGTCCCAAATTTATTTTTCACCCCAGTGTTAGCCTCTCTGAAATATGTTTCCCATTCAGTAGTCAGCATTTTGTCATGCTCAGCAAGGAAGATGGCCTGGTGGCCGTGGTAAAGAATCAGGAGCCGGGTGGACTCTGAATTTATGATTCAGCAGCCACAGCTTCTGACTCACTTGCGCTAGATGACCTGTGGAAAACCACTGGACTCTGACAGGCCTTCATCAGACAAGCCAGAAAATGATATCAGAATAGGGTTTCTACTGGAAACCAAACCCAGTGTGAAAATTGAGACTTCCTGAGCAGATAAATTAAAAGCAAGCTCTACAGGAGCAGCATGACGAAAGCCATATGTTGAACTTGAGCAGATGCGAGGCAGAAAATAGCCATAGCCCATAATATCACACAGTGTCACCGGCTTGCACTATATAAACTGCTGAACTGTGTCAACAAAGGTACCTGGCAACTGTCCTTTCTATGTCACAAGCACCGAGTTGTAAAGACTGTGGCCTCTGAAGCCAGGCAGACTTGGGGTAGAATCCTGGCTCACATACAGCCTGGCTAGGTGGCGTGGTGCACGTCACTCCACTCCTTTGCATCTCAGCTGTCTCATCTGTCAAATGGGAATGAATGCATCCTGCTGCTGAGTTTTCCAAATGTGCTGGCATATTGAGTGCAGCACTTTCACAGCATCATCCTTCCGGATTTGAAATAGTTCAACTGGAATGCCATCACCTCCACTAGATTTGTTCGTAGTGATGCTTCCTAAGGCCCACTTGACTTCACATTCCAGGATGTCTGGCTCTAGGTGAGTGATCACACCATCATGATTATGTGGGTCATGAAGATCTTTTTGTACAGTTTTTCTGTGTATTCTTGCCACCTCTTCTTAATATCTTTTGCTTCTGTTAGGTCCATACCATTTCTGTCCTTTATTGAACCCATCTTTGCGTGAAATGTTCCCTTGGTATCTCTAATTTTCTTGAAGAGATCTCTAGTCTTTCCCATTCTGTTGTTTTCCTCTTTTTTTTGCATTGATCGCTAAGGAAGGCTTTCTTATCTCTCCTTGTTATTCTTTGGAACTCTGCATTCAGATGCTTATATCTTTCCTTTTCTCCTTGGCTTTTTGCTTCTCTTCTTTTCACAGCTATTTATAAGGCCTTCTCAGAGAGCCATTTTGCTTTTTTGCCTTTCTTTTCCATGGGGATGGTCTTGATCCCTGTCTCCTGTACAATGTCACAGACCTCTGTCCATAGTTCATCAGGCACTCTATCTATCAGATCTAGTCCCTTAAATCTATTTCTCACTTCCACTGTATAATCATAAGGGATTTGATTTAGGCCATACCTGAATGGTCTAGTAGTTTTCCCTACTATCTTCAACTTAAGTCTGAATTTGGCAATAAGGAGTTCATGATCTGAGCCACAAGCAGAGACATTACTTTGCCAACAAGGGTCCATCTAGTCAAGGCTATGGTTTTTCCAATGGTCATGTATGGATGTGAGAGTTGGACTGTGAAGAAAGCTGAGCACCCAAGAATTGATGCTTTTGAACTGTGGTATTGGAAAAGACTTTTGAGAGTCCCTTGGACTTCAAGGAGATCCAACTAGTCCATTCTAAAGGAGATCGGCCCTGGGTGTTCATTGGAAGAACTAATGTTGAAGCTGAAACCCCAATACTTTGGCCATCTCATGCAAAGAGTTGACTCACTGGAAAAAACATTGATGCTGGGAGGGACTGGGGACAGGAGGAGAAGGGGACGACAGAGGATGAGACGGCTGGATGGTATCACCGACTCGATGGACATGAGTTTGAGTAAACTCTGGGAGTTGGTGATGGACGGGGAGGCCTGGTGTGCTGTAATTCATGGGGTCATGAAGAGTCAGACACGACTGGGTGACTGAAATGAACTAAACTGAACTGATTAATAGTCATCTCCACAGGGACCGAAAGAAAAAAAGTTTGGACAAAAAAATCAAACAGTGGTTCCTGACTTTTGAGAAGAGCACCAATAAAAAGGAAAAGACCCCACTTCTTGATAAACGTTCAATGGATATACACTAGACACTACACCTCTGAAGCCAAAAATACCCCAGGGATCCCCCATCGGTACCGCTTGTGTGTGCTCAGTCACTCAGTCCTGTCCAACTCCTTGCCACCCCATGGACGGTAGTCCTACAGGCTCCCTCTGTCCACGGGATTTTCTAAGCAAGAATACTTGGGTGGGTTGCTGTTTCCTTCTCCAGGGGATCGTACCAATCCAGGGATGGAATCTGCGTTTCTTGTATCTCCTGCATTGGCAGGTGGATTCTTTACCACTGAGCCGCCTGGGAAGCCCATCTTTGCCATGGTGTCGTGCTGTAACAAAAGTATTCACAGAAAAAAAAATGAGACAAAAATTGGAAAGGAGAAATTCTACTTTCAGTCCAACATGGAGTAGAAGCACTTTTTCCTATTGCTCTTGTCAAAAATCTTTACTCCTACTAAAATGTTTCTCCTATGTCTCCTGCTAAAAATCCTGAGCATTATATATATAAAACAAGCAAAAGAACTGTGAAAGACAGAAGAACTTAGACTGGCTAGAGAGACCTTGAAACCAAAGGAACACCACAGTAGTGAGTTCCCTGGTGTTCTTTTGCCGCATAAATCCCAGACTGGGTGCTAGAGAAGCCAACAACCCATAAACATCAGTGGAGACAGACAAAAGATAAAGCCCCCAAAGTCAACTCTCTCCGAAGAAAAGAACAGGAAACCAGCCAGCAAGACAGAAATGTTCAAACAATAACTTCCCTACCCTAGAGAAATACAATGGGGAAAAAAAAAAGCCATGACCACACTCTCACCCCAATCAGCAAATGCTGAGTGGGAAGCCTAGATGTTCCCCTTTACCTCGCTGTAATGTGAAGCCCCAGCCCACTCACCAATATATCACCCACTGCAAGTGTGGTATCAAAAGAAGACCAAGAGGGATTTTCATCCATGCCTGGCTGGAACAAGGTCCTTCCCCAAGGAGTCACTGAAGGTCATGTGGGAATCTTGAACTTCCACTCCCAACAAAAAGTAACAAGGCGCCCCTTCCCATTTAAGCTTAGTGGAAAGTCAAGACTTTCATCACCATCCTCACCTGTATGTGTGTGGGGGAGGTCACATGGGGAGCAGAAACAAGGACCACTCCTCTCCTCCCAACCAGGGTGGTATCAACAGAGGTCTAGTGGGTAATCTGAATTTCCACTGCTACCCAAGGAGGAACAAGCTGCCCCTTTTCCATCTTCCAACCCCCACTCCACTGTGTCCACACATTGTAGGAATGAGGACTTCCACAACCATCTGACAGTAATGAAGACCCTCACTCCTTTTGTAGTGTGATATCAGGCAAAGCTTTCTAAAATAGACTTAAATAAAATGGAAAGCCTCTTCACATAAAACCAAAAATGCCCAGATACAATCAAAAATCAATCAGTGTAACAACAATCAGAAAAATCTCAAATTGAGTAACTACAGATGATCAACAGATGCCAAAACCAAAACGACACAGATGTTGCAATTATCGGAAAAATATTTTAAAGTAGCCATCATAAAAATACTTCAACAAGTAATGATGAGCACACTTGTAACAAATGAAAAAAATAGTAAGTCTCACCAAAAAATAAAGCAAAAAGTAGAATCAAATGGATATTTTAAAACTGAAGAACATGATAGCCAAAATAAAGACTCACTGCTCAATGGATGAGTTCAACAGCATGCTAAGTTGCTTCATTTGTGTCTGACTCTTTGAGACCCTATGGACTGTAGCCCACCAGGCTCCTCTGTCCATGGGATTCTCCAGGCAAGAATACTGGAGTGGGTCGCCATGTCCTCCTCCAGGGCATCTTCCTGATCCAGGGATGGAACCTGCATCTCTTAGGTCTCCTGCGTTGGCAGGCAGGTTCTTTGCCACCAACACCACCTAGGAAGGCCACAGCAGAAAGGCAAAAAGAAATTAGTGAACTTAAAGACAGAGCAGTAGAAATTACCCAATATGAACAAACATAGAAAAACTAGACTAAAAACTAACAGAGCCTCAGGGGCATATGGACAAAAACAAAAGATCTAATACTTATATTTTCAGAATGCCAGAACAGAAGGAATGAAAAAAAAAAAAAAAGACTTGGTAAAAAATACTCAAAGAAGTAATGCTGAAATTTCCCAAATTTAGCAAAAGATGTAAACAGCCAGATTCCAGATTTTGAGAGACTCCAAACAGGATGGTCCATCAACTTAATGGACATGAGTTTGAGCATACTCAGGGAGATAGTGAAGGACAGGGAAGCCTGGTGCACTGCAGTCCATGGGGTCGCAAAGAGTAGGACATGCCTGAGCAACTGAACAACAACCAGAAAGTAAACCCACAGCAATTCATACCAAGACATACTATAGACAAGGAAAACATTTCAAAAACAATGAGAAAAAAGTAACATGTCATCTACGTGGAGAAATCATTTAAATGACAGTGGACTTTTCATCAGAAACCATGAAGGCCAGAAGGAAGTAAAAACATTTTTCAAGCGCTGGAAAAAAAAAAAAAAAGAACTTTTTTTAAAATACCTAGAAAATATCTCTTTCAGAAACAAAAAGGAAAAAAAAATTCTCAGACGGGGTAAAACTAAAAGAGTTTGTTACCAACAGATCAATTCTAAAAGAATGGTTAAAAGAATTTCTCCAAACAGGGAAAAAAAAAGATTTCAAAAAGAATTCTTAGAATACCAGGAAAGAAGAAAGAAGAACTGAAACGGAAAAAATATTGGTGAGTACAACCAATGAGACTTTCCTTCTCCTTTTCCTTCTCAAAGTTTTCTAAACATTGTCTGATGTGGTTCTCAAAGTATTGTATATAGAGGAAGTAATTAAGGCAATTTTAAATGAGGGGAGGTAAGCTTTCCTCATAGCTCAGTTGGTAAAGAATCCACTTGCAATGCACGAGACCCTGGTTTGATCCCTGGTTGGGAAAGATCCCCTGGAGAAGGGATAGACTACCAACTTCATTATTCTTGTGCTTCCCTTGTGGCTCAGACAGTAAAGAATCAGCCTGCAATGTGGGAGACCTGGGCTTGATCCCTGCATTGGGAAGATCTCCTGAAGAAGGGAAAGGCTACCCACTCCTGTATTCTGGCCTGGAAAATTCCATGAGCTGTATAGTCCATGCTGTCGCAGAGTCGAACACGACTGAGAGGCTTTCTCTTTCACTTTCAAAGAGATGTAAAAAGAAATAAGATGTCTATACTTCACTTAAATTACTAAGCTGAGGTAAGTTATTTACTTATATTTTATGCTGTAAGAAACCACTAAAAATTTTAATCAAAAAGATATACTCAAACACACCATAAGTAAATCAAAATAGAATTCTAAAAGTAAACTTAAGCCTCAAGAAAGTGAGAAAAAGAAAACAGAAATGAAATATAGAGGCACAAGCAGAAAGCAAAAACATAAAATGTCGGACATAAATCTTAACGTATAATCACATTAAGTGTAAATCATCTAAACACGACAGACAAAATTAACCAACAAACAAAAATCAGCAGAGTGTCTGAAAAAAAAATCCAGCTAGGTGCTATCAACAATAAACTCAATTCACATATATTGATATAGGTAAGTAAAAAGCTAAACGATGGACAAAGATACCCATGAATATCTTAGTCAAAAGAACTCAGGAGTGGCTATATTACCAACAGGTAAAAGCAGATGTCAGAGTAGAGATGACTACCAGGTTCAGAAATGAACAGTGCATATACTCTTTTTGATGCCATGGACTGTAGCCCACCAGACTCCTCTGTCCATGGAATTCTCCAGGCAAGAATACTGGAGTGGGAAGCCATTCCCTTCTTCAGGGGATCTTTCCAACCCAGGGATCGAACCCAGGTCTCCTGCATTGCAGGCAGATTCTTTACCATCTCAGCCACCAGGGCAGCCCTTTTTCTGCTGTCATTGTTCAGTCACTCAGTTGGTTCGACTCTTTGGGATCCCATGGACTGCAGCTTGCCAGGCTTCCCTGTCCCTCACCATCTCCTGAAGTTTACCCAAGTTCATGTTCGTTGCGTTGGTGATGTAATGCAGCTGTCGCATCCTTTGACACTCTCTCCTTCTGCCCTCAGTCTTTCCCAGCATCAGGGACTATTCCAAAGAGTCGTCAGTTTGAATTAGGCCTAAAAGGCCTTTTCATATTCAGTTCAGTTCAGTTCAGTTCAGTCGCTCAGTCGTGTCCGACTCTTTGCGACCCCATGAATCACAGCACGCCAGGCCTCCCTGTCCATCACTAACTCGCAGAGTTCACTCAGATTCACATCCATCGAGTCAGTGATGCCATCCAGCCATCTCATCCTCTGTCGTCCTCTTCTCCTCCTGCCCCCAATCCCTCCCAGCATCAGAGTCTTTTCCAATGAGTCAACTCTTCGCGTGAGGTGGCCAAAGTACTGGAGTTTCAGCTTTAGCATCATTCCTTCCAAAGAACACCCAGGGCGGATCTCCTTCAGAATGGACTGGTTAGATCTCCTTGCAGTCCAAAGGACTCTCAAGAGTCTTCTCCAACACCACAGTTCAAAAGCATCAATTCTTCAGCGCACTGCCTTCTTCACAGTCCAACTCTCACATCCATACATGACCACTAGGAAAACCATAGCCTTGACTAGACGGACCTTTGTTGGCAAAGTAATGTCTCTGCTTTTGAATATGCTATCTAGGTTGGTCATAACTTTTCTTCCAAGGAGTAAGAGTCTTTTAATTTCATGGCTGCAGTCACCATCTGCAGTGATTTTGGAGCCCAAAACAATAAAGTCTGACATTGTATCCACTGTTTCCCCATCTATTTGCCATGAAGTGATGGGACCGGATGCCATGATATTCATTTTCTGGATGTTGAGCTTTAAGCCAACTTTTTCACTCTCCTCTTTCACTTTCATCAAGAGACTTTTTAGTTCCTCTTCACTTTCTGCCATAGGGGTGGTGTCATCTGCATATCTGAGGTGATTGATATTTCTCCCAGCAATCTTGATTCCAGCTTGTGTTTCTTCCAGTCCAGCGTTTCTCATGATGTACTCTGCATAGAAGTTAAATAAGCAGGGTGACAATATACAGCCTCGACGTACTCATTTCCCTATTTGGAACCAGTCTGTTGTTCCATGTCCAGTTCTAACTGTTGCTTCCTGACCGGCATACAGATTTCTCAAGAGGCAGATCAGGTGGTCTGGTATTCCCATCTCTTTCAGAATTTTCCACAGTTTATTGTGATGCACACAGTCAAAGGCTTTGGCATAGTCAATAAAGCAGAAATAGATGTTTTTCTGGAACTCTCTTGCTTTTTCCATGATCCAGCAGATGTTGGCAATTTGATCTCTGGTTCCTCTGCCTTTACTAAAACCAGCTTGAACATCAAGGAGTTCACGGTTCATGTATTGTTGAAGCCTGGCTTGGAGAATTTTGAGCATTACATTACTAGCGTGTAAGATGAGTACAATTGTGTGGTAGTTTGAGCATTCTTTGGCATTGTCTTTCTTTGGGATTGGAATGAAAACTGACCCTTTCCAGTCCTGTGGCCACTGCTTAGTTTTCCAAATGTGCTGGCATATTGAGTGCAGCACTTTGACAGCATCATCTTTCAAGATTTCATATTACCATCAGGTAAAAGCAGATGCCAAGAGTAGAGATAACTACCAGGGACAGAAACGAACAGTGTATAGTATTAATAATAAAAGAGTCAACTCACCAAGAAGACATAGCAATCCTACTTATGAATTAACTGACACCTTTGTAATTTCGTATCATATCTTTTCATTTGTTCAAGTATCCATTTATGTCTGATTGCAATTTCATAAGTTTTTACCTAGATTATGCTCATTTCTTGATTTGTAAGCATCAAATAGTTAATATTTTAAGAGAGATCATTTGAGGCTAAAAAGAACCTGTTTCTCCTTAAAGTTTCATTCACTAATGTTAGCATTAATCTGTATCTTGCCTACAACAATCATTACTGTGATGTTCTAATGTATATGTTCTATTCCTCTTATTCCTTCTACCTTTATTGATTGGAATTCTCCTGCTGATTCTTTTTACACTACATAGCAACCAGCTGTAAAGCTGAAATCTAGTTTATACAAATAGTCCCCTATTAATGGACACTTTAGTTGTTTTTGCTATAGTAGAAGTTATGATAAACCAATTTTATCTTTGCATATTAAAGAATTTTAACTCACACTTGAAAAAGCATATCAGTATTTATCTTTTATCTGTAACTGAAAATACTGAAATAATGAGAAAATGCATTTGTAATTTTGCTGCATAATGCCAAAGTGTCTTCGATAAGGACATGCCATGAGAGATTTGATCTGACAGATGAATATAGAACATTAAATCCAAGGACTGGAGAATACACATTATTTCTAAGTTCATGAACAAGGAACATTTATGAAAATTGACACATACTTGGCCATAAAATAAACCACAATACACTTCTCAGTATTGTTGTCATACAGATCACATTCTCTGATCTGCTCAGATCACAATGCAATAAAGTTACAAATTCAATAAAAAGATAACTAGAAACACTCATAGGTTTGGGAATTAAGAAATGTGTATCTAACTGAGGAGTCAAAGACAAAATTAGAATATATATATATATATATAGAGAGAGAGAGAATTATATGATTAAAAGCAACTAATATATCATGTAGGACATATAGGATGTAACATGGAGCTAATTCTGTTTTAATAGGAAAATTTCTGGGCCAAAACGCCTTTAAAAGAAAAGAAAAAGGCTGGATATTAAAGAGTTAACCATTCAGTTTAAAAACTAAGAGATATCACTAAGTACAAATCTAAAAAAAAAAAAAAACTCTTGCAAATGTCACAAAAAAAAAAAAACCTAAGAGAAAATAATGATCGAATAAATCTCAAGAAAGGAGGAGGAAGAAAACAATTACAATTAAGATTATAAACAAATCCATAAAATATCAAAGTCAATAGTTAGTTCTTTAAAAAGCCCAACAAAATCAACAAACTCTGTTAAGACTGTTTCCCCAAAATGGAGGGATCTGGCACAAGTAAACATTAGGAAAAAAAATGCAGCATAAATTCAAATGAATACCTTCATGTCAGTAACTTTGATAACAGAGAAAACTGACAAATTCCTAGAAAAACATAACTCGCCAAAATTTACTTTAAAAAAATAAACTCTAATTTTCCAAAAAGTGATAAGGGGAATCTGAATTTAAATATCTCATACAAACATATACACTCACAAAACACAACCCATGAAACAAGGCCTAGATGATTTACAAAATAAACTAACAAATATTCATGGAACAAAGAATTGCAGTCTTATGTAAAACATTCCAGGGAGGAGTGAAAAAGAGAACACTTCTCAGATTATTTCACAAGGTCTGGCTGAGTTTAATTTTAAAATTTAACAAGGATATTATTGAAAAATTAATATATTAACAAATTGTATCCAACAATGTAGAAAATACATAATGATCAATATTTCAACAAATGTATAAAACAGCATTTAATAGTCTTTAATATCCACTCATAATAATACAAATAAGTAGACAAGCAAGTAATAGAAAATAATTTCTCTGATTCTCAATTTAAAAATCTATAGGAGACCTCTTTTCCTTTAAAATCAGGAACAAGACAAGAATGGCAATTCTCACCTCTTTGATTGACTATATAAATCATAGTCAG
Source organism: Nanger dama (assembly GCA_917880005.1). NCBI lineage: Eukaryota > Metazoa > Chordata > Mammalia > Artiodactyla > Bovidae > Nanger > Nanger dama. Next base: position 27,853,584 of record CAKJTW010000018.1, read on the forward strand.
AGCTGTAAGGCAAGAAAAGAAAAAAACAGATAAAAAACTGAGAGAAACAAAAATGTCTATCCAAATGTGGTATGATTCCCAAACAGAAAGCCAAAAGAAGTTAAGATAGCCATTAGAATTAATGTTAACAAGACTTTTGTATAAAAATCAATATTTAAAGGTTAATTATATTTCCAAACACTAGCAAGAAAGAGTTTAAATGAAGTTTTAAAACATATCATTTACCATCAAAAATATAAAATATTTAGGAATCAATCCAACACAAGATATGAAAATCTTTTATGGAGGAAATCATAAAAATTTCACTAAATATAGTAAACAATGACTTAATGAATGCTTAGGGATAGAGGGCTCACTTTTGTAAAAATTTCAGTTTTCTTGCAAATTTACACAGAGATATGTTATTCCAACTAAAATCATAATCTCTTGTATGAAATTTCACAAATTGAGTCTAAAAGTTGTATCAAAGTGTAATGAGCCAAGAACAGTAGTGAAAAAGAACAAAGAAGAGCAAACGCCCTACGAGACAGAACTCTGCAACATAAGGAGAGACAAACTGATTGAAACATTTTTTAAGTGGAGATCTAGGCGCAAACACACGTAACCACTGATCAACTCCCTTCATCATGCCACCAATCACAAGGAAAAAATAAACAAAGACAGAAGTAACATCTTTAAAAGGAGACCAAGGGACTAAGTATGGAAAAGCAGGTGCCTGACAATAGCCAGCATCTGTTGTTGCCATTGTTCAGTCACAAAGTGTGTCTGACTCTTTGCCACACCATGGACTGCAGCAATTGGAGGCTTCCCTGTCCTTCACTGTCTCCTAGGGTTTGCTCAAACTCATGTCCATTGAGTCAGTGATGCCATCCACCCATCTCATCCTCTGTTGCCCCCTTCTCCTTTTGCCCCCAATCTTTCCCAGCCTCAGGATTTTTTCCAGTGAGTTGGCTCTTTCCATCAGATGGTCGAAGTATTGGAACTTCAGCTTCAGCATCTGAGCACTAACATCCACTGAACTCTAAATTTGTGCCAGATAAATAAATATGTGAAATTATCATATTTAACGCTCACAACAACAAAATAAGGACATCCTATATCATTCACCTCTTTTATAGATTAACTACAACCCAAATCACTGAGCCCAAGCAATCTGGCTCCAGAGCACAGGGACCTAACTGAGTAATGACAGGTGGGGTCAGCCTGGTGACAAGTTTCCACTCTTCACCAAACTATTTCCACCTTAGATTTGACATCTTACATGAGTACTTCTTAAGCAGTTTTGAAAAACCACTATTTAAAAAGTAATGGGTTAACTAACCCTTTAAAATGCAAATAACTTTCAGGATTATCAAGGGCCTGTCAGTCAGTCAAGCATTAATGTAAATTAATTCAACAGATGCTTTCTTTCCAGCAAAGTCATTTCCATTGAAGGATTCAGAATTGTGGGGAGAGACAGAAGCAAGGGGAGCTTCTTGAAGTATCTGATAAAAAACAACAGATATGAAGGATTTGGGGCTTGCCAGATGGTAAAGAATTGGGTAGCTCAGATGACAAAGAATCTGCCTGCAATGTCGGAGACCAGGGTTCGATCTCTGGGTTGGGAAGATTCCTTGGAGAAGGGAATGGCTACTCACTCCAGTATTCTTGCCTGGAGAATTCCATGGACAAAGGAGCCTGGCGGGCTAGAGTCCATGGGGTTGCAGAGTCAGACACGACAGAGCAACTAACACTTGAACTTTCATAAGAGCTATTACAGAGGTTAAATGAACAGGATCTAGCAACTGCTTTTGTAATATTCAGTAACTTAAGTAGAAAAAATGTCAGACAGAGACATCCCTATCTTAGAGAACTGTGTATTGTCATATATGAAGGAGAGGATGTGTCAGAAGACTCACTGACAATACCTCCTGGAAGGAACTAATACTAAGCTTATGAAGAAATTCCCTTCTACAGGGCATCTTACAAAACCAAGGATCAAACCAGGGTCTCCTGCAGTTAAGGTACATTCTTTACCTTTTAACCCCAGAGAAGCCCTACACAGTAGTAAAGATATCCTCCCGTTTTCTGTGTCCTTTAGTGGATTCTACAGCATGGTCTACACAAACTCCTGACCAATGAGCTAACAAGCGAGCCCTTCTGTTCAGTTCAGTTCAACTCAGCTCAGTCGCTCAGTCATGTCCGACTTTCTGCAACCCCATGAATCGCAGCACCTCAAGCCTCCCTGTCCGTCACCAACTCCCAGAGTTCACTCAGATTCACGTCCATCGAGTCAGTGATGCCATCCAGCCATCTCATCCTCTGTCATCCCTTTCTCTTCCTGCCCCCAATCCCTGCCAGCATCAGAGTCTTTTCCAATGAGTCAACTCTTCGCGTGAGGTGGCCAAAGTACTGGAGTTTCAGCTTTAGCATCATTCCTTCCAAAGAAATCCCAGGGCTGATCTCCTTCAGAATGGACTGGTTGGATCTCTTTGCAGTCCAAGGGACTCTCAAGAGTCTTCTCCAACACCACAGTTCAAAAGCATCAATTCTTCAGCGCTCAGCTTTCTTCACAGTCCGACTCTCACATCCATACACAACCACTGGAAAAAACATAGCCTTGACTAGACGGACCTTTATTGGCAAAGTATTGTCTGTGCTTTTCAACATGCTATCTAGGTTGGTCATAACTTTTCTTCCAAGGAGTAAGTGTCTTTTAATTTCATGGCTGCAGTCACCATCTGCAGTGATTTTGGAGCCCAAAACAATAAAGTCTGACATTGTATCCATTGTTTCCCCATCTATTTGCCATGAAGTGATGGGACCGGATGCCATGATCTTCATTTTCTGGATGTTGAGCTTTAAGCCAACTTTTTCACTCTCCTCTTTCACTTTCATTAAGAGGCTTTTTAGTTCCTCTTCACTCTCTGCCATAAGGGTGGTGTCATCTGCATATCTGAGGTGATTGATATTTCTCCCAGCAATCTTGATTCCAGCTTGTGTTTCTTCCAGCCCAGTGTTTCTCATGATGTACTCTGCATATAAGTTAAATAAGCAGGGTGACAATATACAGCCTTGACGTACTCCTTTCCCTATTTGGAACCAGTCTGTTGTTCCATGTCCAGTTCTAACTGTTGCTTCCTGACCTGCATACAGGTTTCTCAAGAGGCAGATCAGGTGGTCTGCTACTCCCATCTCTTTCAGAATTTTCCACAGTTTATTGTGATGCACACAGTCAAAGGCATTGGCATAGTCAATAAAGCAGAAATAGATGTTTTTCTGAAACTCTCTTGCTTTTTCCATCCATCCAGTGGATGTTGGCAATTTGATCTCTGGTTCCTCTGCCTTTACTAAAACCAGCTTGAACATCTGGAAGTTCACGGTTCATGTATTGTCGAAGTCTGGCTTGGAGAATTTTGAGCATTACATTACTAGCGTGTGAGATGAGTGCAATTGTGTGGCAGTTTGAGCATTCTTTGGCCTTGCCTTTCTTTGGGATTAGAATGAAAACTGACCTTTTCCAGTCCTGTGGCCACTGCTGAGTTTTCCAAATGTGCTGGCATATTGAGTGCAGCACTTTCACAGTATCATCTTTCAGGATTTGAAATAGGTCAGCTGGAATGCCATCACCTCCACTAGCTTTGTTCATAGTGATGCTTTCTAAGGCCCACTTGTCTTCACTTTCCAGGATTTCTGGCTCTAGGTGAGTGATCATACCATCGTGATTATCTTGGTTGTGAAGATCTTTTCTGTACAGTTCTTCTATGTATTCTTGCCACCTCTTCTTAATATCTTCTGCTTCTGTTAAGTCCATACCATTTCTGTCCTTTATCGAGCCCATCTTTGCATGAAATGTTCCCTTGGTATCTCTAATTTTCTTGAAGAGATCTCTGCTGCTGCTGCTGCTGCTGCTGCTGCTGCTGCTGCTGCTGCTGCTGCTGCTAAGTCGCTTCAGTTGTGTCTGACTCTGTGCGACCCCATAGACGGCAGCCCATCAGGTTCCCCTGTCCCTGGGATTCTCAAGACAAGAACACTGGTGTGGGTTGCCATTTCCTTCTCCAATGCATGAAAGTGAAGAGTGAAAGTGAAGTCCCTCAGTCGTGTCTGACTCTTAGCGACCCCATGGACTGCAGCCTACCAGGCTCCACTGTCCATGGGATTTTCCAGGCAAGAGTATTGGAGTGGGGTGACATTGTCTTCTCCAGAAGAGATCTCTAGTCTTTCCCATTCTGTTGTTTTCCTCTATTTTTTACATTGATCACTGAGGAAGGCTTTCTTATCTCTCCTTGCTATTCTTTGGAACTCTGCATTCAGATGCTTATATCTTTCCTATTCTCCTTTGATTTTCACTTCTCTTCTTTTCACACCTATTTGTAAGGCCTCCCCAGACATCCATTTTGCTTTTTTGCATTTCTTTTCCATGGGGATGGTCTTGATCCCTGTCTCCTGTACAGTGTCACGAACCTCTGTCCATAGTTCATCAGGCACTAGATCTATCACATCTAGTCCCTTAAATCTATTTCTCACTTCCACTGTATAATCATAAGGAATTTGATTTAGGTCATACCTTAGTGATCTAGTAGTTTTCCCTACTTTCTTCAACTTAAGTCTGAATTTGGCAATAAGGAGTTCATGATCTGAGCCACAGTCAACTCCTGGTCTTTTGTTGTTGTTGTTGACTGTATAGAGCTTCTCCATCTTTGGCTGCAAAGAGTATAATCAATCTGATTTTTGTGTTGAACATCTAGTGATGTCCACGTGTAGAGTCTTCTCTTGTGTTGCTGGAAGAGGGCATTTGCTATGACCAGTGCGTTTTCTTGGCAAAACTCTATTAGTCTTTGCCCTGCTTCATTCTGTATTCTAAGGCCAAATTTGCCTGTTACTCCAGGTATTTCTTGACTTCCTGCTTTAGCATTCCAGTCCTCTATAATGAAAAGGACATCTTTTGTGGGTGTTAGTTCTTAAAAGTCTTGTAGGTCTTCATAGAACCATTCAACTTCAGCTTCTTCAGCGTTACTGATTGAGGCATAGACTTGGATTACTGTGATATTGAATGGTTTGCCTTGGAAACAAATAGAGATCATTCTGTCATTTTTGAGATTGCATCCAAGTACTGCATTTCAGACTCTTTTGTTGACCATGATGGCTACTCCATTTCTTCTAAGGGATTCCTGCCCACAGTAGTAGATATAATGGTCATCTGAATTAAATTCACCCATTCAAGTCCATTTTAGTTCGCTGATTCCTAGAATGTCAACGTTCACTCTTGCCATCTCCTGTTTGACCACTTCCAATTTGCCTTGATTCATGGACCTGACATTCCAGGTTCCTATGCAGTATTGCTCTTTACAACATCGGACCTTGCTTCTATCACCAGTCACATCCACAGCTGGGTATTGTTTTTGCTTTGGCTCCATCCCTTCATTCTTTCTGGAGTTATTTCTCCACTGATCTCCAGTAGCATATTGGGCACCTAATGACCTGGGGAGTTCCTCTTTCAGTAACCTATCATTTTGCCTTTTCATACTGTTCATGGGGTTCTCAAGCCAAGAATACTGAAGTGGTTTGCTATTCTCTTCTCTACTGGACCACATTCTGTCAGACCTCTCCACCATGACCTGCCCGTCCTGGGTGGCCCCGTGGGCATGGCTTAGTTTCACTGCGTTAGACAAGGCTATGGTCCTAGTGTGATTAGATTGACTAGTTTTCTGTGATTATGGTTTCATTGTGTCTGCCCTCTCATGCCCTCTTGCAACACCAGGAGGAGCACCCCACCTCCAAGGAGCAGTGGCTGTGCAGGCGCAGGAGGGCCTAGAGGACCTATTCCATGTTTAAGGTCAGGAGGGGCAGTGGTGAGGAGATACCTCTCGTCCAAGGTAAGGAGCAGTGGCTGCACTTTGCTGGAGCAGCTGTGAAGAGATACCCCATGTCCAAGGTAAGAGAAACCCAAGCCCTCCTGTTGGTTTACCCTAAATTCTGCTTGTTTTTATTCCAGCTTCTCTTGTCATCCCACAGGGGAGCTGGTCTCCTCAGGTTCACCCTCATGCCAGGCATCATACACTCAGTGTCCCTCTAAATGAAGCCTCTTGTTCCAGAGCTGCTACTAGAGGTGTCCTCGCATTATTGGCTCAGCTGCTCCCTCGGTGCGCAAGGTAGCTCTGCGTCAGCCAGGAGCAGAGATGGGTTCCTTCTTCGCTCTTCCTTCTCTCTTGCACCCTGCAGTGGGAGTTTCCTCTGGCACTGGAGTATCTCCTCCCCTCACTTCCCTGGTCTGGCTTGGGGAAGGAGCAGAATAGAGTTAACTGCCCATGCTTGTAGGCTGATGACTACAGGTTTTGGCTTCTCCTATTGCTGACCCAGACTAGTTACAGATGTCCTCTGTGCTGCGAGGAGAGACCAGCCAGGATCCCACGGCAATTCACACAAAGACAAGGACCCTGCCCCAGAGATCCTGCCCCTTTCTCTCTCTCCAGCCCTCGGCTTATGAAGTCTGTGAGGTGGGCAGATGGGGGTGTTGGGGATAAAAGTGGGAACAGTTTTGCCAGCTGCTAGTAAGCTCTGGTCAGGGAGGGGAGCTGGGTGAGCAGCCAGCTGACTGCTTGCTGTCTTTGGAACACAGACTCAGTGCCTAAGGGTTTCTGCTGGGTGCCCTGGTACCAACCCCAGGTTCAAAGATAAAATCCAATAACATGTGTACGCAGGAGTCAGAGAGAACCATCATCTCTCTCCAAGGAGTTATATCTAAAGAGTCACATTTTCGGCCGCGTGAGCCATGCTGGGCGAACAGGGTGAACACTCCGTGGAGCCCCCAGGGCCCTGAGATCCCGAGGCAAGCTCACGCCTGGGGGGTTAACGCTGGGCAGTTGCCGTTTTGAAATTCTTAATTGGACCTTTGAGTTTCTGTTTGGCAAGTGGTCTGGGTTGAACTCCGTTCCCCCTCCAAGTTTTCTATGTTGAGGTCCTAATTTCCAGAGCCTCAGAATGTGACCTTATTTGGAAGTAAGGCTGTTGCAGATGTAATTAGTTAAATTAAGATGAGATCACACTGGAATGAGGTGGGACTTAATCCAACATGCCTGGTGTCCTTATAAAAAGGAAATTTGAACACAGAGACAGACACACACGGGAAGGGCATGATGTGAAGGTACAAGGAGATCACCTTCTTCAAGTCAAAGATTAGCTAAGGCCACCAGGAGCTAGGGGAGGTGCGCAGGACAGCTTCACTCTCACAAAAGGAACCAGTCCTGCAGAAACCACCAGAACTGTGAGACATATATTCTGTTATCTAAGCCACACAGATGTGCTACCTGTTACTGCAGTTCTAAGAAACTTAGACAGTAATGGAGTCTGATGGACAGTGGATGGTGGCCGTGAGACCCAGAGCCTCCTGCCACCTCTCCATCTTCCCTGAAGAGACTCTGGGCTGTCCCTTCTCCTGCCCCGAGTCAATGACCCCTGCTCCCTCCTTCCCATGCCCAGAGGGTTGCAGGAATACATACATCTCACACACTGAGTCACAGAGGCCAAACTAAACGAGGGTCCTACCTGCCCTGCAAGTATCTCTGTGCCCAGAAGAGTGCAGAATTAAATAGCAAATTAAAAACCATGAGAGGTTTAAAGAAAGGCTATGGACACCTTTGGCTTCCCAGGTGGCTCAGTGGTAAAGAATTCACCTGCCAAGGCAGCAGGCACAGGAGACTCAGGTTCCATCCCTGGATTGGGAAGATCCCCTGGAGGAGGAAATGGCAACCCACTCCAGTATTCTTGCCTTAAAAATGCCATGGACAGAGGAGCCTGGCGGGCTACGATCCATAGGATCACAAAGAGTCAGACATGATTGAACAACTAAGCACGTACACATGGACATCCCTGGGCACTTTTGCTCCCTGGTCTTTTCGAGCAGTATTCTTACTTTTTCTGTGATAGGTAAAATGCATCTATTTCTGGCAAAGGAATGCAGAGATTGAGCAGTCAGCCTTTTTGGAAAAGTAAGATCCTTGAGAGGAGGAATGAATTCTATCTATTCACTATGTCCTTACACTATGATTGACCTGGGAAATTTAAAACAAAGTGGGATGGCCAACTCTCAATGCTGAAGACAGCAGAGCCCACAAACATTTTCATCACTCTATCTGTGACTTGAAATTCAAAGATAGCTCCTTCCAGACCCTCACTGGACTGTGAGCTACATGAGGGCATGACCCATGTCTCCTTCCCGGGTAACCACCTCACCCACCCACCCTTCTGCTTCCTAGCACGAAATGTGGCACAGAGTTTATTATTAAATGTTTATGAAATTCATTTTTTTAATATTTTGGAAATAAGGAAAAAATTTTTTTTCTGCTTTTTGAACAAGGGGCCCTTATTTCACTTTGCAAGGAAAGCCACAAGTGGTGTAGCCAGTTCTGTAGAAACAAAAGCAAAAACTAAGAAGGGGAAAGCCCTGACAGCTTTCAAGCCCCTGGTTCCAGGTGTTCCTGAAGCCCGGGTACCGGGCACCAAGACTTCTCTGAGAAACACTGATATCCTTACAATACATTCCCTCATTTTTTAAGAGATTTTGAGATAGTTGTTTCATAATCTACAACCAAAAGAATCTTAGCTAATAATAGCATGAATACTATGTGAATTTGAATTCTCCAGATTTGAAATAGCACACAATTTAAAAAATTAACTCTGTATACACATTTTGGAACAATGCAAGTGCTCCAGCTTTTTTGGAAATTCCACTGGGATCACATCATTTCCAAGCTATCTGGCTAAAGGGATTATAAACTATGTTTCACATTAAGATCACATGTTAGAACGATTTTAGCTATTAAGCAGAGCAGCCCATCATCTTTTAACAATACCTCATAAATTGTGCTGTTGTATTTGTGCTCACAACTTATATAAGTTCATTCACATTTACTATTATTATAACTGAAAATCTTTTCCTATCTTAGAACAATATCATCCAAGCATTCATTAAGCGATAAGCAGCAATAATACCTTGGAACAGAAATGAGCTGTGATAATACCCTATGAAGAAAACCAGACAAGCACCACTGCTAATTTAGCAAGCAACATAGAAACAACGGCTGCAGAGAATGCTAGAAAAATAAACCCAGTGCTAAAGTGGTTACACCTTTAAGTTTGCAAAAAATAGTCATATATATTCAAGGATAATGGAAATTTTTCTGCTGACATGGCTGCCCAGGAATGTCATCTAATATGCCCCAGACTCCATAAGTAGAAATTTACACACTTCAAGAATGCATTTTCTCCGTATTATACACTCTAATAATTTTATTTATCAAAGAGTTATTTATAGGAAAATTAGTCTTGAATTATGTAAGATTTGAATTAGGCAAGGCTGTCAGGAATGTGCCCCTCACATACAATGTGGCCACCCTGATTTGCCTCCTTCCTGGCTTCGGGGCCAAGCCTACGGCCATGCCGGGAGACTATGTCTGGGACAGGCTCTCCTAGCATCTTGGCTTGTCATCAAAGCCTGTCAAAGGGCAGCCTCCTGTCACCAGCCTCGCAAAGGCAAAGCTGAGAAAACATCCTCTCAGGAGCTGAGTGGTGGCCAGCATGCTCACCCCCATCTCACATCAGAGCAGTTTCCATGGAGGGAGAGGCCAGCGCTGGACAGGAGGACCAGCTCTCCACATCCTCACACACACACACGGAGGATGCTCAGACTCCAGGTCCAACACGGGGTCAGCCCAGCAAGCTCCTTCTGTTTTCCTCCCTCATCATGTGAAAGCAGCAATATCATCACATGAAAAGCCTCGTGGAAGAAAACTGTTCTTCTACAATGGGCAGATGCCGCCCAGATCTGGTGCATCATTTGTAAACGATTTCAAAGTTTATTTGTCTACTCCAAGGAGATTACTGGAATTTCCAACTGCATTTTAATGTAATTGTTTCCATGCTGCATAGGAAGTTTTTGCAGCCACAGTAATCACCTCTGATGTACAATTAGAGACTGAGAATCTGCCGTCCTGTGGGACACAGCCTCTGTGTTAGGGCTGCTACCCTGCAAGCCGTCAGACTTCTACCATGACTCCACTCAATGAACGATTACTGAGTGTCTGCTGGGTGCCAAGGAGGAGCTCTGCCTTCAACAAGCTGATGTTCTATTGAGGCTGTTCACGCTTCTGTGGCCGCAGAGTTCTATCTTCAAATGATACAACGCCATCTCCCACAGACTGCTGTATAAAACAGCGAAGTATACAACTGTGTTGTTGAAATGAGGGGACAGAGTTCAAGTAATCTTTTCTCAGATCCCCTCAAACTCCCGCATCTAAGCAGGACCTACCAAGGAGCCCTCTAAGAGAACAGAATGCAAATTCAGAGTTCCTCAGTGTTGTTGTTTAGTTGCTAAGTCACGTCCAGCTCTTTGCAACCCCATAGACTGCAGCACTCCAGGCTTCCCTGTCCTTCACTGTCTCCTGGAGTTTGCTCAAATTCATGTTCATTGAGTTAGTGATACCATCCAACCATCTCATTCTCTGCCACCCCCTTCTCCTCCTGCCTTCAATCTTTCCCAGCATCAGGATTTTAACCAATAGGTCAGCTCTTTTCATCAGGCGGGTATAGTATGGGAGCTTCAGCATCAGTCCTTCCAATGAAAATTCAAAGTTCATTTCCTTTAGGATTGACTGGTTTGATCTCCTAAATGTTGAGTAACTCCTACCAATATGCAAAACTGCCAACTGCAGCAAGACCTGCAGCAACTGAATGCCTGAGAAATAAGCAAGATTGTTCAAAGCTGACCCATCCAGCTTCAGGAACAAGCCTGGTAAAGGTGAGCCACCAGGAGGATCAAAGGAATTCTTCTCCTTCCCTTGAAGAATCTTACACCCAAGACGCTTCACCTTTCTCAGGAAACAGGACAGACAGTATTCTTTTATTATGAACAGCACTCCCTCCTTCCCTCCTTCCCAGCTCTGTCCTGGCTCCTTATCTCTTCTCCATCCTCATGAGCTCCCATGACAATCTCATCCTGCCTGGTTTTAATATCATCTACCTGCTGAGGACTCCATTCCCAGCCTGCCCTCTCCCTGAAATTCCTGATGCATGCTCCTAAGTGACGACTTTCTATCTCCACCTGGTTATTGCTGAGAATCAGTAAACTCAGGGAATCTAACACAGAACTCTAGATTTTCTTTCCCTTTCTCCCTCCAATCAGCCCCTCCTTTGTAAAGGACACCACGATCCACCCAGGTCAGAGCAGGAGCCCAGATGTCACCCGCAATCCCTTCCCCCAGCCCATCGACCAGTCCTGCCTGCCCTACCTCTGCTCTCCAGTCATATCCAGACCCTTCCTCACTTGCAGCTGCCACTCTGCCCTCACTCTCTTCTGGACACTGCGGCCACCTCCTGACCCCTCTCCTGTTCTCACTCCTGTCTCCTTCAAGGCAGCCAGAAAGCTCTTTGGACAACATCAGATTCTTAAGAGCAGTAGTGAATGATCCTTGGTTATGCTTCTCCACCCTACCTGGGTACAAACCCCTCTCCCTCAGCTTGCCACTGAACTAGTTTGCTGCGTCTGCCTGAAATGCACGCACAATGATGTGTGGGGGCTCCTTTTTGGCACAAAGGTCTCAGCTTCAAGGTGGCCTACTCAGAGATGCCTCTTCTGACCACCCAAGTCACCCTCCCACACATCTCCTTGAAAGTGTGAGTCACTCAGTCCTGTCCAACTCTTTTGTGACCCCACGGACTGTAGCCTGCCAGGCTCCTCTGTCCATGGGATTCTCCAGGCAAGAACCGGAGTGGACTGTCATTCCCTTTTCCAGGGGATCTTCCTGAACCAAGGATCGAACCCAGGTCTCCTGTATTGCAGGCAGATTCTTTACCATCTGAGCCATCAGGGAAGCCATATTTTATATTAAACATAACACTTTTCCATTCAGTATTTCCTTTCATTTATTTGTACAGTGTGTGACTCCTCCTCCAATCAGCACAACATAAGTTCTATGAGGGCAGAGAACTCATCTCTCTCACCAGTAAGGCAACCCCAAGGCTCAGAAATGGATCTGACCACTAACAGACCGGTAATCAACATTCAGTGAGTAAATGGAAGGGTAAATGGTAAAATCCTTCCCACCTCTGGGGAGTTGTTGTTCCCCAAGTCCCTGTAATTATGGTGGACCTGTCAATCACAGTAACCTTCAACCCTGGCCATGACAATGGATTCAAGGGTCTGGGCACATGAACCAAGAAGAGCAAGTGAGATTCCCCCAGAGGCCTGTGTACGTGAATGCTGCCACAGGAAAACTTCTTTCCTCTGGGCTGCGATAATGTACATCTGCAAGCATCTAAGGCCATGTCCTCTCCCCCAGTCTGTAGACAGAAAACAACAACATCACGGGGCAAATCTCACACAGTGATTACTATGGGCCAGGCACTGCCGTGAAGGTTAGTGCACCCTTGCTAATGTAAGCTTCACAACGACTCATGAGTGGATCTCCACTAGTGTCACCGTATTTCTCTAGATGATGAAACTGAGGACCAGAGAGATTAATTCACTTCAGGTCACAGAGGAGTCATCCCCTAGAGCTGTACTCTCAACTGTTCTACTCTACTGCCTCCAACAGCAGAAAGGAATGAAGACAATCTAGCAGGAAAGCAGTCAGAAAATGGAAGAGAGGGTGCTGATGGCTGACGGTCTCACATCCAGGTGTGCCTGTGGCTGTTTCACCTCTGGATCCTCTAGTTGTGGGAGTGAGTCAACTAGTGACAACTTCTTCTGGGTGTCACTTGCAACAAGAAAGATCCTGGCAAAAACAGAGGACATCACAGAATGGGTTGGTACTTTAGAGAAGCCCCACAGAACTGGCCACACATTTGTGTTTGCATCTGTTTGCTGCAAACAGAAATTGAACTTCTTGTTTTCAGATAAAAATCACCTAGATTTTCAATCAAATAACACCTGAAAAGCTATTATTCTCTACCCCATCCTAGGTCCCATAAGGCATGCAGAGACATTTAAGACATAGTATCAAATATGGGTTTCCTGAGTGGTGCCACTGGTAAAGAAACCACCTGCCAGTGCAGGAGACATAAGAGACACAGGTTCGATCCCTGGGTTAGGAAGATCCCCGGAGCAGGGCATGGAAACTCACTCTAGTATTTTTGCCTGGAGAATGCCATGGGCAGAGGAGCCTGGTGGGCTACAGTCCATGGGGTTGCAAAGAGTCAGACACAACTGAAGCAACTTAGCATGCATGCATCAAACATACTTCCAAGACACCATGTAGCTTGCATTCCTCCTTCACCCAATTCCCTTTTGAACTGACAAAACAAGCATTTTGAGGAGAGTTGACACTAGATATGGGAGCCACACATTGACCTGAATCCTTGAGGCATCTCTGAGGGTTGCTGTGAGGGCAAGACCAGAGTCAGGACTTGGGGAACTTCCTCGCCATCCTCCACCACCCACGATCCAGGTGCAAAATCCTGCAATGGGTCAGGCGGACCACCACATTGCCTCTGCCCACTCCCTGCCTCCAGACTCCCAAATATCCCTCTGATCAGAGCAAGCACTAGAGATGCAAAGAGGCAACTGAGAAGCTGGGGAGGAGGAGGACTCATCAGGCCCTGGCCCCTTAGACTGCCCTCACAGCCCTTACTTACAGCAGGAGTTGGACCCAGGACTCACCTACCAGTTGGAGAGGCATCTGCTAAACCGGCTAGCTCTAGACATCCAAGACAGCAAGCTGTCAACCACTCCCTAAGTGGAAGAGAAACCCCCACGTGGATGGCCACATCTTCGTGTCTTCAGTCCTCTCCTAATTATTGGAATTCTCAGCAGACAAGGAAAAACTGCCATAAAGCCTGAGACTGAGAAGTGGAACATGACATCTACTTGAGAATAATTTCCAGACTTATGAAAACATTCAGTAACTCAAAGGGGAAGATCCACTCGGTCAAAGTGATACAGTTACTTCCAAGCCTGCCTACCCTCTCTGTTCATGGTGCAGAGGGAAATGCAAGTCAAAGTCAAAGTCAATCAGCTGTGTCCGACCCTTTGCGACCCCATGGATTATACAGTCTGTGGAATTCTCCAGACCAGATTACTGGAGTGGGTAGCCATTCCCGTCTCCAGGGGATCATCCCAATCCAGGGATCTAACCCAGGTCTCCTGCACTGCAGGCGAATTCTTTACCAGGTGAGCCACTAGGGAAACCCAAGAATAGCGGGATGGGTAGTCTATCCCTTCTCCAGGGGATCTTCCTGACCCAGGAATCGAACTGGGGTCTCCTGTATTGCAGGTAGATTCTTTGTCAGCTGAGCTATCAAGGAAATGTAAAATGGAGAACAAAAAGGCAGAGTCACTATGGAAACCAAGACATGCTCGAGATGGACTAGAAGTGGAACTGAAACATCTGGGGACAAGCTGGCTGGGCTTCAGGCTTATGGAAGCAGAGATGTCACAACAGGGGTTATAGGCAGTGTCCCTTCTTCAAGGGTGGCTCAGACAGTGAAGATCTGCCTGCAATGCAGGAGACCTGTGTTCAGTCCCTGGGTTGGGAAGATCCCCTGGAGGAGGGCATGGCAACCCACTCCAGTATTGTTGCCTGGAGAATCCCTATGCACAAAGGAACCTGGTGGGCTACAGTCCATGGGATCACAAAGAGTCAGACCTGACTGAGAGACTTTCACTTTTTCTGCTCCAAGGCAGGACTAAGGCAAGATTCCACACTCTTCCTCTCACCGAGTAAAACCTGTTTCTCCCCAGCTACCTTGGACTACCATTCCATGGGAGTGAGACACAGGAATGCTACAGAGGAAAGGTAGCACCTCACCACTAGGAAGAGAACCAAATGTGCACTAGCCTGATGACTGGGTCTGAAACATTCCCTCCTCTGACCCTCCCACATCCCCTCCCCACGCCAAGCAGAAACCCTCAGCTCCCATTAGATCTGATTCTGGACTGGGAGCCACTGAGGGAAAAGCCCTAGGTGAGCACAGAATGACAGAGAGAGAGAGAAAATAGTAAACAAAAAATCATACACAATATGAGACTGCAAATCCAAATTTCAAAACACAGGAAGAAAAACTTAATGCTCCAAAGATAGCCAATAAAATCAGAGCAGGAATTCACACCAAATGAAATTAATTCCATGGCCTAGTCTTTTAGAAGACTTCAAAATAACTGTGTGTAGAATATTCAAAGAGCTAAGTAAACAAATAACTTCCATTTTTTTTTAATGCAAGAAATTTTGAAACAAGAACAGCAGTAAAGCTAGAATAAGGGCAGAGAACTAGAGCAGTGTTGTTAATGATGAAAATATTTGCCAGAAGTCAAAGCAACAAACTATATGAAAAAGTTTTAACACGTTCCAAACACAAAGACTTAAGAATGCATGTACATTCAATAGCTCAGAATGGCTATGAGTTGAATGCATGGAGTGGGACTAGAGATAAAACTGAATGGTTTGATGTGGCCCTTCACTGAAGACCCCAAACTTGCTTGGTGGCTTCTGGCTATGCCTCGCCCCTTACCCCTCATGCAGGTTGCTTTGATCTTTCTGGAGCTCCCTTGGATGTCCCATTTTCTAGAACATTTAGTAACCATTTATACCTGAAACTGTCAAGACAGTCAAGCTGAGATCTCTGCAGCCATGGTTCTTGGGGTGGACTGGCACCAGCACCTTCGGCCCGGTCAGCTGCTCATGTCAGCAGATGGTCCCTCCCTGTGCACCAGGAATTCTCCCAGCATCTGATCAAGGGGGAGCCTGCCTGGCAGCTGTTCCCATACTCCAAGGAAACTACTTTCTGGAGAGCATGTTTTTATCTTTTTGCTTGTGTCCAATATTAGGACTGCTGGTTCAAGTGAATAGGAATGTTTTCTCTCTTACGTGGAACTTTTAATATTTATACCAACAGACAAGAAGGAAAATTAATTATACATGTGTCTATGAATATATACACATGTGTAAGGAGGTAGAGCTATACAACATGGATATGAACATTGCTCTTCTTGAGATACATTTAATATGTGCCAAGTTCTTAAGCTCAGTGCTAAAAGATTCCTAATACCTTATTTACAAAGATAAATAAATAGGAACTGGGACAAAATTTTTATAAGATTATAGAAATTTAGAGATGTTCAAATATAATTTGTTAGGTAGTGACCATTTTGGAATGCTGAACAAATGGTGCTGGTGAGGTACCTAAATAACCGCTTGAAATCATCAAGCACGTCTGGGTTTTTTTCTGTCATCTTAAGACCTAAAGTTTCATTTCCCTGCTGAAGGGTTCCTCACCACTCAGCCTACTGTGATTCCAGAAAGTCTGACGCCAGTAGCCCAGCTAGAACTATTCACCCAGCTCTTCTCTTAGTGCCTTACAGAACTTTGTACATCTCCTCCTTCTAAACTTGCCAAAACCTTGAGGATAGTGCATTGTTTTTTTAAAAGAACAGAAACACCTTTCATCTTCGCTCTTACATTTTAATCTCTGATTGCAAAAACAATAATCCTCCAAGGAAGTAATTACAAATCAGTAATTATTATCAGCAATTATTTTATTTCCCAGCGATACCTCTAAACATTTTGGTGAATACCCTTTCCAGTCTTTTTGCTGTCCATACATGCTTTCCTTTCCCAAAACTGATCATACTAGATATAACACTGAATAGCTTCCTTTTTCGGAGAAGGCAATGGCACCCCCACTCCAGTACTCTTGCCTGGAAAATCCCATGGACGGAGGAACCTGGTGGGCTGCAGTCCATGGGGTCGCTAAGAGTCGGACATGACTGAGCGACTTCAATTTCACTTCTCACTTTCATGCATTGGAGAAGGAAATGGCAGCCCACTCCAGTGTTCTTGCCTGGAGAATCCCAGGGACAGGGGAGCCTGGTGGGCTGCCGTCTGTGGGGTCACACAGAGTCGGACACGACTGAAGCGACACAGCAGCAGCAGCAGCAGCTTCCTTTTTACTTAAAGGTACATCAGAGTATTTTTGCCAACAAATAGAGTTTTACCTCCTTCTAGATACTATTATCAACCTCATCTCACTAATCAGAAACTGAGGATCAGGAAGGTAAATCTCTCTGCCCAAGGTCACGTGGTTATTACTGACCAGCAGAACTGAGATTGGAACCCAGATCTCCCAAGGTCAAGTCCAATACTCGTTCTAATTCTGCAAAGTCACTAGGCTAATTCTCAATCAGAAAGCCAAGAATGCTATGCACAGGGGATTACATGGTTTTGTCAGAACACAAAAGTTTGAAGGGCCAGCACAATCGTTGGCTTCTTGCTGGGACAACAGCTAAGCTTTTCAACAGTTCAAGCTGCCAAAAGACACAGGGAATCAGGATCTGGGGGAAATGTGGAGCAAAGACTCCTCTGCTGTCTTGGGGGAAGAGGAAAGGTCGTGGCCTGTGGAGCAAAGAGCATGTGTATCCTATACAGCCTTTCAGAGGGAGCCAGAGCTAGCATCTTGGGTTTTCCTTTAACCCAGCACTGGAAATTGCAAAGATAAAGTCTTCTTGGAGGTTGATTCTGAGGTAGAGAAGCTATAAGGATCTAGAGGAAGCAGGATGTGAGGTTGAAAATTAGGATTAAGCTTAGCAGGCCAAGTGGCTGTCTGTATACTTGACATCAGGGGTGTCAAGAAAGATCCCTGGATCCCAGAATCTATCATCAACCTTGAAGAAATCCTCCTTTAATCTCTCTTCTTGATAGTCAACCGTAATAATAATCAATAATAAGTATTATTATTGATGGGCTTCCCAGGTGGCGCTAGTGGTAAAGAATCCACCAGCCAAAGCAGAAGACACAATAGACATGGGTTCGATCCCTGGGTCGGAAAGATCCTCTGGAGGAGGGCATGGCAATCCACCCCACTATTTTTGCCTAGAGGATCCCATGGAGAGAGGATTCCATGGAGAGAGGATCCCATGGAGAGAGGAGCCTGGCAGACTACAGTCCATAAGGTCAAAAAGCATCAGACACAAAGCAACTATGTGCACACACGTGCACATTATTACTGATAATTACTTAGTGCGTGCACTAAGAACATGCCAGAGAATTATTTTTATTACTATTTTACAAAGGAAGAAAGCAAAGCTCAGAGACATATGCAATGTCACACACTTGGTGTCTACAATTAGAGTCTGCCACTCCCATTCTTGGAGCAGCCACTATTGGAGAACAGTGTGGAGGTTCCTTAAGAAACTAAAACAAGAAATACCACGTGACCCAGCAATCCCACTCCTGGGCATATACCCAGAGAAAACTGTAATTACAAATGATACATGCTCCCCAGAGTTTGTTGCAGCACTATTTACAAAAGACAGGACATGAAACCTAATGTCCATCGACAGAGAAATGGATAACCATGTGGCACATACATTCAATGGAATTTTAGTCAGCCATAAAAAGAATGAAACTGCCACTTTCAAAGAGGTGGGTGGACCTAGAGACTCTCAGAAAGAGTGTGAAAAATCAGAAAGAGAAAACCAAGTATTATATATTAATGCATATATGTGAAATCTTAAAAAATGGTACAGAGAAATCTATTTGCAAAGCAGAAATAGAGATACAGACGTAGAGAACAAACATGAACACCAATGGGGGATGGAGGGGTGAGAAAAATTGGGAGATTGGGATTGACATATATACTCTGCTATATATAAAATAGATAACTAATGAGAACCAATTGTACAGTACAGGAAACTGCATGCAATGCTCTGTGGCGACCTAAATGGGAAGGAAATCCAAAAAGAGGGGATATATGTATATATATGGCCGACTCACTTTGCTGTACACCAAACAAACAAACAAAAAAACCACTTAAAGCAAATATCCTCCAATTAAAAAAAAAAAGAATCTGCATTAAGTTTGCTTTCTTATCATTGTTTGAGGGAAGGACCACCCACCAGCACCACCCTAGCTTTGAATTTTTCCATTTCCCCCTGATGTGCATGGTGAACATGTTCAAAAACGTTGCCTCCTGTCTCCGTAGTGACTTAATCAGCTGGGATCCATCAGAAGATAGATGCTGTGATTATTTCATAGATTGGCCTTTGTACCAGGAAATTGATGGGCTGTTGAAGACTCAAATTCAGGGACCTCTGGCATGCTTTCTTAGGATTTTCTATTCATGGACCTTTAAACATTTTTAAAAGATTTTTACGCATGGTATCGTTCAAGATATTTCTTAAAATTAAAATTCCAGAGCTAGAAGTGCCCTTAAAAATCCTCTAGACCACTCCTTTTAATTTAACAAATGAGGAGCAGAGCCTCAGCCCTCTCACTGGGAGTGTCAGGGGCTGTGTGGCTAACGTATGACACCTCCACAAGGATGAGACTGAGAGAAACAATCTAAATGTTAACCAGTTTAGCAGACTTCTATCATCCATCACTGAAGAAATGGATATTGTATCTGGCAAAATGCCCCATAATTTTCTGTTTTCACAAAACAGTACCAAAACACTAATTAATTCCATGTTTGCTCTTTTCTAGAAGGAGGAATAAAAGTTTTCTGAGAATTTCAAGGGTAGGGCAAGCGTGAGTACTTAGCTACTAGAAGGGACTCAGAAATAGGTGAGGTGCATGGCAATTTAAACCACCAAATCCTTAGAGATACGGAGGATGTTCTTCCTACTCCTGCAGAGAATCAGAAGTGCTTTAACTTCCAGAGATTAGTGAATTTAAGAGACTGTGGGAAGGTCGTCTCTGAAACCGATATCGGTGTCCTCGCAACGGTCACCATCAGTGCTGGCAGCCATGAGCTACCTTCTGGTGGTTCTGAATGCAACAGACAAATGCTAGAAGAAAAGAACTTGCAGCTGTCAGTGGAGACTGTCGCTGAGAAAAACTAACATGATTTGAGGAGACTCAATCTCTGATTGACAGGGCTTCCCTGCTGGTTCAGATGTTAAAGAAGCAGCTTGCAATGCAGGAGACCTAGGTTCGATCCCTGGGTCAGAAAAATTCCCTGAAGAAGGGAATGGAAACCCACTCCACTATTTTTGCCTGGAGAATCCCACAGACACAGGCTACAGTTCGTGGGGTCACAAACGGTCGGACATGATTGAGTGACTAACACTACTACACTAATCTCTGATCGACAAACTCTGGGAAAGGGGCTGAGGATTATAAGTATTCTGATTTGGGCCACTGGGGACTCTACTTTAACCCATCTCTTACTGAAGATGACATGTCACTTACTCAGCTAGACTGCGGTTTCTCCAGAGCACAGCAGAAGGGTGGGCCTTTATATAGGAACAGCAACACATCAATTTTTTTCTATATGAGACCAACTCATCAGCTTAAAGTGAGTGTCTTCTCAAGAGTTTTAGAGGTAAGAGAAGATATGAAATTTGAAACCTGTGGTCATTAATTTAAACAGAATTCAACCAGCACAGTTATAATGTAATCTTTTTACCTCCAGCAGTGTTCAGATGTTCAGGTATGACTCAGTGTAAGTGGACATCTGGGTTTAACCAGGTTGATGGTTTCTAGGCAAGTATGATATGGAGGAAAAATGGTTAAGGGAAGGTAAGAGTTTGGGAATGAGTAAACAGAGTGCTCATAAGGAACCAGAGCTTGGTCAGCCTTAACCCATGAGAAAGCTGAGGGTAGCGAGGAGGTATGAGACAATGGATTGGGCATCTCAGTGAGGTCAGAGTTACTCAAGTCAGTACAGAGACTGGGTGGCTGAGCACAGATGCACAAACGCTACCGCCTCGGAAATCCCATGGACAGAGGAGCATGGCGGGCTACAACCCACAGAGGCGAGGAAAGCCGGACACGACTTTGTGACTAAACAATAGCAAACAATCACTAAGGCCCTTATCTGGAGCCAGATCCAAGAGCAAGTAGTGTGAAGTGTCCAGTCTCAAAATGATGGTCTATAGAATTCAGAGACCCCACAAGGTGAAGCACTGAAAGAAAAATCTATGAGGATGAAATCTTTACCATGGACTGAATGTACAGTTCTTCCTGCAATCTGTTCTGCAGTCTTTCAGACCAAGCTATAACTCAAGTCATCCCTCCCTCCCTGTTCTGACCTGCAGGACCAAAGGGGACATGTAACATTTCCCCAGAGCCCTTCAGTCATTATCAGTGGGAGTAAGCCAGCAGAGTGGACAAGGGTTCGTTTTCTGGCCTAAGTTTCAGAAGATCCTTCTTTCTCTATAACCCAACTACATAAATAAGAAAAATGCAAAATTCTATAATAGTGCAGAAATCAAACGACGCCTATTAAATACCTTCCATATTCCAGCAGTTATACCAGAGGTTTTCCCACTGGGAACGATTGTAATATTCATGACGACTATGAAAGGTGGGAATAATTTGCCCTATTTTACAAATGATCAAACTGAGACTTGGAAACCAAGTAACTTAGCCAGTATCTCACAGTTAGCATACAAAGGAGCCCAGACTGGAACCTCAGACATTTATTTCCCCAAGCCCATATTCCTTCTATCATCATACATGTTGCCTTTGGTGAAATGGGGGTGGGGGAAAGCAGAAGAGAAATTGTGGTTTCTTTGAACACAGAACACAAAATCGGGGATGTTCTCCAGTCTGTTCTGCCTGAATCCACATCAAGCAGCTTTGAATGCTTGCAGTTTATGGATTATTCTTGGGCCCTTTCTGATTTGTCCTGCCACAGCAGAGGCAGAGCAGGAGCAATATTTGGTTTAAATGAATGCCAGACCAGGCCGTAACTCAAAGAAATGCATGAAGAATATCAGTTTCACTGTTTCACTTTCTGCCTTATGTTTAAAACAAGGCTTTTCCCCCAACAAATATTTGCTGCTGAAGATGTCCTTACCAAGCCCTCAGTCATGATTCTGCAACTCAAGAAAACATGTGCTAGGAAGCATTTTAACCTTCACAGACCTACAAATTGCAGAGTGTTTTGGCCAAAATAGTGTAAAAATTAAATATTCAGTTTGAAACTGGTCAACTCTCTTTGTGGATTTTTTCCCCCTTCTTTTAAGTAGCTTCAAAATTAAGAAATGTGATTTCAGAAGATTAATAACCACTAGCTGAGGTATTTTTTTACTGAATTTTAAGCCTAGCCTTAAATTACTTCCATAATACTGTCTTCCCCCTCAAAACTTCTTGTATTAAGGTTAAATTACTTATCAATTCTCATGTAACATTAACTCAGGATCATCTATTATTTCAAAGGTTTCTCCTTACCAACATTGCCTGGAGTGGGGAAGCAAGGTCAAAGCCTGGGTGTCAGGCAGTCAACCTTTAGTACCGAGACCTGCCCTGAAGGACTTCTTCTGTGGAGTGATGGTAGTTACTGGAGACTGTGGGACTTTTCCATTTGGGTTTTTTTTCCTTCCTTTTTCCCCCAAGCAGTTTGCAGAGGCGGTCTGTCCTCAGGAGGGGCAAGGGTGTCTTAGAATAGCAGACGGTCGCTGTCTGTCTCAGATGCTGACACTCCAGCCTGCATCACAGATTCAGGTAAGTGCCTTAGAGAAGGTCGACAGGCAGAAGCTACAGGTGCCAGTTGCACAAACTTGGATTCTGGGAAACGCGAGCTCCAGCAGGGACCCACCAGTGATGCGCAGTGGGAGGTGCACAGTGCGTGGGGTTACTGCTGGCATTTGTAGGTGTGGCAGAGCCAGAGGCAGGCACATTGGCAGTGGCCTCCACAGCCTTCTCTGGTAGCTCAGTTGGTAAAGAATCCACCTGCAATGCAGGAGACCCAGGTTCAATTCCCGGGTGGGGAAGATCCTCTGGAGAAGGGATAGGCTACCCACTCCAGTATTCTTGGGCTACCCTGGTGGCTCAGCTGGTAAAAAAATCCGCCTGCAATGTGGGAGACCTGGGTTCGATCCCTGGATTGGGAGGATGCCCTGATGAAGGGAAAGGCTATCCACTCCAGTATTCTGGCCTGGAGAATTCCATGGACTGTATAGTCCATGGGGTCGCAAAGAGTTGGACACGACTGAGCGACTTTCACTTTCACTTTCCACAGCCTCTGAAGGACTGCGGATATATAGTCCTTACACCCTTGTCCTTCCATGAGCGTGCCATGGGTGAGTACGTCTGTGACATTCATGAGATCTCCCAGAAATACCTGGGGAAGTGAAAGGGGGCCCGGGTTATAAAAGATGAGCAATAAAGCCAGGGAAATTCGGCAGAGAGGTTGTATCTTGTTCGGATGTTAAGGTCGAAAGTGTTAAGTGGACCTTCGGGAGGCCGAAACACCTGAGTTCGCAGAGGCGGACACCTGCGCATCATAAAGCGCAGAGCGGAAGACCCATAGGGAGTGTCATGAAACGTTAGCACACCCGCACCCTGAGATGAAGCTAAAACCTCAGGAACCTTCAGTTTATGCCATGTGTCAGTACAAAGGCTCTCCCAAACTCCTGCAAATTGGGGGGGTGGGGTGGGTAGAGTAAGGAAGGGCCATATCTTCACGGTGGGTTCTGGCATGTCAAGTCCAAAGGAGACTCAGCCAAGCAAAATGCTTTATTTACTTCCAAATTCTAATTTCCCTCTGGACCCCACTTCATTTCTCATCCTTTGGTTTCCTAGACTGTAAGTCCATTTGTGATTGGGGGTGGGGAGGATAATTAGAAAAGAGAGGAAGAGAAATTGAAGACAAGTGAAAGGCAGAGAAGATAAGGATTTCTCATTCAGTGTGGGCTCAGCACTTTACCTCTGTGGTGTTTCCCAGAAACCCTAATCTAATCATGAGAAAAACATCAGACAAATCTAAGGACAGGAACAGTCTACAAAGTGCTTAGCCAGGACTCCTCAAAATAGTCAAGGTCATAGAAAGCCAAGGAACACTGAGAAACTGTCACAGAGGGGATGAGAAAGAAGAGACGGTCCTGTGGGTTCCAGTGGGGATCCTGGAGGGAAAAAAAGGATGTAAGAGGGAAAACTTATGAAATCCAAAGTAAAATCTGTCTTTTACTCAGCAGCAATGTATAATGTTTATTTCATAGTTTTGACAAATGTACTATAGTTACATAAGATGTTATCTTTAGGGGAGGCTGGAGAAGGGTAAACAAGAAAGCTCTATACCATATTGGCAACTTTTCTGTAAACCTAAAACTAGTCCAAAATAAAAAGTTTATTTTAAAAAGGAAGTATCCTTAGGAGAATCAAAGGAAAAGCAAACATGAGCCTTAAAATATGCCCCTTGATTTCTTAGATGAGAGAGGTCTCTGTAAGTCTTGTGTAAGATGGACCAACAGTTTATGTTTTGGAGTCCATTGACAAAGTTCCTATAAGCTCAGTTCAGTTCAGTAGCTCAGTCGTATCTGACTCTTTGTGAACCCATGAACTGCAGCACGCCAGGCCTCCCTGTCCATCACCAACTCCCAGAGTTCACTCAGACTTATGTCCATCGAGTCAGTGATGCCATCCAGCCATCTCATCCTCTGTTGTCCCCTTCTCCTCCTGCCCCCAATCCCTCCCATCATCACAGTCTTTTCTAATGAGTCAACTCTTCTCATGAGGTGGCCAAAGTACTGGAGTTTCAGCTTTAGCATCATTCCTTCCAAAGAATACAGAACTGATCTCCTTTAGAATGGACTGGTTGGATCTCCTATATACTGGCAAAGATATCTAAATAGTGTAAATAAAAGTTACCCAAAGTATCTCAAATGTGAATATTATTCCATACCTATGTGTCTTTGGTGTCCCCTAGAAGGGGATAACAGTAGCTTATATTTATCATAAGGTTATATGTTTTGGGAACTTCGCTGAAAACTGTAAGTGCAACATCTGTTTTAAACCTGGACCCTTTTTGGACTGAGCTGAATTCTACTCTGGAAAAGTGTTAGTGATTCCTCGCAATAGTTTAGGTCTTCCCTGCCTGTAGTACTCTAGGGAATATGTTGGAGGCAGAGGGTAAGGGAGGGGTGATATTTAACAAACCATTTCTATGTGGTATATCCTTTCACTAATCAATTCTGTGTGGTGCATTCCTAAAATCTCATGTGATTGTTGAGAGTCTGCAAGGGCCAGGGAGTCATGGCAAAATGGATCCAGTTAGAGCCCCCATTAATCTTAATCATTCCACTCTTTGTCCACCTTGTTCTACTTGCTTTCTTGTTCTTACACCACCACCCCACCACCACCCCAGTTGGTAAAGAATCTGCTTGCAGTGCTGGAGACCTAGGTTCGATTCCTGGGTCGGGAAGATCCCCTGGAGAAGGAAATGGTAACCCACTCCAGTATTCTTTCCTGGAGAATCCCATAGACAGAGGAGCCTGGCGGGCTACAGTCCATGGGGTCGCAAGAGTTGGACACGACTTAGTACACTGTCTCTGTCTGTCTCACTATCCTACAAGGTAAGGAGGTTGTTGTTGTCTTCAGAAAGGGTTCCTGGGTCACAGATAGTCTAAGTAACTTACTCCAGGTCTACATAGCTAGAAAGAGGTGAATCTGAGATTTGAACTAGGCCAGTCACATATACCATGTTGCTCTTCTGTTTCTCAAAGGGCCATCAACTTCTCTAAGGATCTGAGCTCTCCTACTTCCCAGGCCCTCAGAGAGACCCTACAGATTTAATGAAAAGCAAAACAGGCAAAGTATGTTAGGTATCCTAAGTAGACAGTCTTTGTTTCATTTACTCTTCATAACAATCCTATGGACTCTTGTAGTTCAGTCAGTTCAAGAATCTGCCTTCAGTACAGGAGACCAGGGTTCAAACCCTGGGTCAGGAAGATCCCCTGGAGAAGGAAATGTCTAACCACTCTAGTATCCTTGCCTGGAAAATCCCATGGACAGAGGAGCCTGATGGGCTACAGTCCATGGGATCTCAAAAGTTGGACCCGACTTAGCAACTAAATCAACAATTCAAAGATACAAGAGAAGTGCTATTTGTATTCCCATGTTGCACACAGAAAACTGAGATTCAGAAGTTAAGCAACATGTCACAGACTAATAATAGGGAGATGGGTGGAGCCAGAACAACCACTGAATTCCCTTAGCTCCCAGCTCTCTGCCTTTTCTACTCCTTTAATCTGGTTGATTTATTTGAGGGGTGGGGCTCCAAAATCACTGCAGATGGTGACTGTAGTCATCAAATTAAAAGATACTTGTTCCTTGGAAGAAAAGCTATGGCCAACCTAGACAACATATTAAAAAGCAGAGACATACAGAGGAGGCAATGGCAACCCACTCCAGTACTCTTGCCTGGAAAATCCCATGGATGGAGGAGCCTGGTAGGCTGCAGTCCATGGGGCCTCTAGGAGTCAGACATGACTGAGCGACTTCACTTTCACTTTACTTTGCCAACAAAGGTCCTTTTAGTCAAAGCAATGGTTGTACCAGTAGTCATGTATGGATGTGAGAGTTGGACTGTGAAGAAGGCTGAGTGCCAAAGAATTGATGCTTTTGAACTGTGGTGTTGGAGAAAATTCTTGAGAGTTCCTTGGACTACAAGGAGACCCAACCAGTAAATCCTACAGGAAATCAGTCCCGAATATTCACTGGAAGGACTGATGCTGAAGCTGAAACTCCAATCCTTTGGCTACCTGGTGCAAAGAATCGACTCATTGGAAAAGACCCTGATGCTGGGAAAGATTGGAAGGTGGGAGGAGAAGGAGACAACAGAGGATGAGATGGATGGATGGCATCACTGACTCAATGGACATGAGTCTGAGTAAATTCTGGGAATTGGTGATGGACAGGGAGGCCTGGTGTGCTACAGTCCATGGGGTCGCAAAGAGTCAGACACAACTGAGTGACTGAACTGAACTGAACTGAACTGAACCGAATTGAATCTGGTTGATTACTAATGTGTTCCACCCATGACTGGCTTCCCTGGTGGCTCAGACGGTAAAAGCATATGCCTACAACGTGGGAGACCAGGGTTCAGTCCCTGGGTCAGGAAGATACCTGGAGCAGGAAATGGCAACCCATTCCAGTACTCTTGCCTGGAAAATCCCATGGAAGAATGGGGCTGATAGGCTACTGTACATGGGGTCTCGAAGAGTCGGACATGACTGAGCAAATTCACTTCGCTTTGCTTCCACCCATGACTAACAAGCACAAGCCTACTCTATCCGGGAGTTGGTGATGGACGGGGAGGCCTGACGTGTTGCAGTTCATGGAGCCGCAAAGAGTCGGACACGACTGAGCAACTGAACTGAACTGAACTGATATCTTAAGAGAATTTTGAGCAGGATTTAGACCTGCAGAAGGAACCAACTATAAAATATCGAGAGTCTAACTGCTCTGGGTCTAACTTGGTCTTTGACCAAGGAGATTAAGCTATTGGGAACTGGTAAATGAGCCTTCCTCAGAGAAGAACTGAGGTCCTGAGATAGGAGCTCCTGGTGGGACTCTTACATCACTCCACCCTGCACAGGGCATAAACTTGCTTCCTGAATTATGGTCAACAAAAGCTTTCTCCACCTAAACAAATGAGACATTGTACCCATTATTGCTAAGGGTGACTTCCCTTAGCATTTTTAAACTATCGTTTGGCAACAAGTCAGTATTGATTTGCAGGAGTAAATGAGCTGACGGTCATGCAATGATCATTCAGCATATCTGATTAACACCCACAGTCAATGTCAGAAAGTCAAGGTAAAGTGTAGAACTCAGGTCAAGGAGTTCAGGTGTAAGGGGGTCTTTATTATTCCACTCAGTTATTAACCACACAGTTGTAAGCTATCCCCTTCACATCCAGAATGCAAAAATTAAGAAGATAATATGAAAAAAGTTTTGAATAATTCTGCTAGTTCAATTTCATTTGCTTAATTATTTTTTCAGGAGAAAAGACAAAGTATTTACCTCTTCACTGGCTTCTCTGTCAGCCTGAAATTCTTGGGATTGAAATTTGCATGATGCTTCTCCTTCCCTGCCCAATGCACCCACCCCTACAGACAGAGGGAGACCAGAAGTCTGTGGACACTTAGTCCACTCCTCCAGGCTCCCCATCTCTAGAAGTACTGGAAAATCCAGATCCCCCATTCTCCTCCAGTACCACAAACCTGGAGTCATAGAATAAGCATCCTCTATTAAAGAAGAAAAAAATACATTCCTAGTGGCAGTCAGCAGGAGGCAGGGGCTCTTCCAGCTTAATGACTTGCAAATCAAAAGCATAAAAACCAGAATGCACCTTTTGAACCTCTTTCCCATTCTGCCTAGATGTCCTCATAATTTTCTCCCATAGCGTTCCTGTTATTTTTGCTACCAGAGCAATAACCTTCCTTGTGCATTTTTAAAATGTTGGAGGAGGAGCTGTCCAATGATCTCAAAGCATGTGTTTTTGATTCTCATAAGATTATGGATACCAAAGGAATAAAAATGGAAATCACTACTGCCAAGATATGAAAGAGAGTTTGCATAGTAAAATAATTTAAACCTAACATTTGGACCCAATAAGGCAAATGGAACGTTTTCTCCATATTTTTGGAAAATGTGCATTTTCTTCACATTAAGTGGTACCAATAAAAAATAATGATTCTCACTCAGTTTATTTCTATAAATTAGATTGGCTTATAGTTTTCCAGGACATGGTTTTGTATCCAGCTATATGGCAAACACCTGGGCATAAAACACACTCAGCTCTTTGCTTCCATGTGGGTGAAACAGGTCACCATTCCTCTCTTCTAAATCTAGAGCAAAGAGCAACTGAAGCCAGTTAATATACTGAGTCCCGTCTATCTGCCAAGAATGGGTATGACATCAACAACTTGTGGACGTTTGTGAAGTTCCTCCCAGAGGCTGGGCAACCATCTTCTGATTAGAAATCGGATGATTCAGCAATACATGCTGGTAAAGACATTTGACTCATCCTGGAATCAGATAAAGAAAGAGAGAAGACCAAATAATAAAGAAGTGTTTGAAATTGCTTTTATGTGGAATTCATGCATGAATATGCTAATCTAGGGGGAAATCTACTAATGAGAGCATTGCCTGGAAATGGTGAGTGGTGGATGGATGCAAATGAGGACATGGGAAATGGAGAAGAGGTACGGACAAGCAGGAAAAGCAAGAGAAAAGAGAGAAAAAACAGGGGGAGGGAAGAGATTAAATGTTGCATCTAGAACCCATGTGTGGTTTTTTGTTGTTGTTATTTCCAAAATTGAGTCAGAAGATGTCCATCTAGTTCCAAAGCAGCTAGAAGCCCAGCTCATGGAATGGTGGCCTGAGCAGCAAGTCAGAACCAGAAATGATGGTTCAAAGCTAGTGACGCTTTAAGTCCCTCCACTGTACATAAGCTCCAGCTGCCGAGGAGCCCCTCACTCAGAAATCTGATGTGACAGATTCCTTCCTTCCCCATCTCCCAGGCCTGTTGGAAGGCTCAGAGAGAGATGAATGTGAATGAACTGTGATGGCTATAAAATATTCTACACATGGAGTATGTGAGGTGGAAAGAGGGAAGGTGGTGAATTATTTATTATTCTTTGGCTCAAGTGTCCGCTGTTTGTAAGTCTTCATGTCCTCCGGCATCTGAGGCCCTATCCACTGAGATTTAAATAAAATTACCTTGAAGCCCTGTTCCACAAACGGTAGGGAACCAAGCACTCACCTCCACCCCAATATCCCAGAGGATTGTTGGTGAGGGTGAGGGGGTAACATTTGTCCTGATTCCCTCTAGCTCCCATTTCCTACTCTTGCTGAATTTTCAGTCCTGGCTCCCATTTTCATCTCCTGCAGGTGTTGCACTTTGTTTGTCCATCAGTGGGGCCAGCCTAGGTTCCAGCGCTTCCCCCATTGGAACACAAGATTGGGCACGTAGAGACATTCACTGAAGATTTGAAGCTCTGTGGTGTTGTTATTGTGTAGCACAGCACACAACCTAAAGTTAAATGCCAGTGATCCCTTTGCTAACAGTCCCTGGCTCCTCTGGGCACCATCAACAACACCTCATTGGTCATCTCTGCACAGACAGCTCCCTCCCTCCACCATCCATATCAACTCCCCTTTCCTTCACACCTCCCACAAAACCACCAGCCCCCAAGTTTTTCACTGTGGTCCCTCTTCCCTTCTTGTTTGGGTCTGGCACTAGGGAATCTCAACCTTGGCTACACAATAGAATCTCCTGGGGAGTTTTGTGTGTGTGTGTGTGTGTGTGTGTTTTTTTTTTTTTTTTAATAGCAGTGTCCATACCCTACCCCATACCAACTACATCAGAGGTTTTGGAGCTGAGGCACACGCCCACATCATTTCCCAAAGCTCCTTCCATGTAGCCAAGGTTGAAAATCACCTTCAGTCTAGCTCATCTAAGCCATGTCCTGGGGCAAGCTCACCTTTCATACTCAGAAAGGCCATCAGGGTATTCTCCTGAACAAAAGACAATTCTCTCCCTGAAGAAGCTGCTGCCAGTTTTTTAACTGAACATCATTTTTCCTACCACCATTATTATCATAAGAAATTTGCCAACAATCCACAATTCATGATCCAGAGGTCAGGATCCTTCCCCTACATCAGCATTTCTGGATGAGTCTCTTGCCCTTTCCTTCCTGGCTCACTTTCCCGAGTCACAGAATAGCAGGGTGGGCAGAGAACAAACCAAGGAATCCACACAGAGGAACCTGACTTTCTTCATAGAGAGACTTCAAGGCAGGCAGAAATTCAGAGCAAAAATGGGAAGCTGACATTATTTTGGAATCCCAGGGAGTGAAACATTCTCAACCTTAGTGAGAGAAAAATAAGCAGCCCTGCGATGGTATTATGTTTTGTTTTTCAGAAATAGACCCACAGACATAGAAAAGAAATACAGTTGCCAAAGGGAAAGGGGGGGGGAGGGATAAATTCGGAGATTGAGATTAACAGATAAATACTACTATATATGGCTTCCCTGGTGGCTGAGATGGTATAGAATCTGCCTGCAATGCAGGAGACACCTGTTCGATCCCTGGGTCAGGAAGATCCCCTGGAAAAGGAAATGGCAATCCACTCCAGTATTCTTGCCTGGAAAATCCCATGGAAAGAGGAGCCTGACAGGCTACAGTCCATGTGGTTGCAAAAGAGTTGGACATGACTGAGCAACTTACACTTTCACTTTCCTGACTATATATATAAATAGATAACCAACAAGGACCAGTTATATAGCTACTATATAGCACAAGGAACTATACTCAATATTTTGTAATAACTTACAAGGGAAAAGAATCTTAAAAAAATTATATATATGTGTATGTGTATAACTGAATCACTGTGCTATACACCTGACACTAATATAATATTGTAAATCAACTATACTGCAATTAAAAAAATAAAAGTTGAAATAAAAATCAACAACAAAAATAATCCATTGCCAAATCTGAAAATAAATAAATAATAAACAGAATTTTTTCTGAATATTTCAGAAACAATATTCCTTATTTAACCGTGCCTTTGGTCTTCCTAATAACCCTGTGAAGAATGTAAGCAGAGCAGGAATTATCATCTATTTTTCCAGCAGAATAAATTCACACTCAGGGCAGATAAGTGACTGACCCCAAACCACACTGCTAGGACATGACAGAGTGCTCATAGCATAGCACTTATCTTAGTTCTGGCTGCTGTAAGTACCATAGACTGGGTGGCTTATAAACAGCAGGAATTTATTCCTCACAGTTCTGGAGACTGGAAGTCTCAGATCAGAGTGTCAGCAGGGTTGAGTCCTGGTTAGAGTCCTCTTCCAGGCTGCAGGCTACTACCCTCTCACATCCTCACGTGGCAGAGAGCAGAGAGCAGCAAGTTCTCCTGTGACTCCTACAAGGACACTAATCCCATTCATGAGGACACCATCCTCAGGACCTCATCCATCCTAATCACCTCCCAGAAGCCCCACCTCCTATTCTCATCATAGCAGAGGTCTGACTCATCTCCCAGCATTCAGACATGTAAGACCTCTTAGGAGGCAAATGGCAGGCAGGAGACACTAGAGATGACAAGTCCTCCTGGGTAGCCAGTAACTGATCTGTGCACACATCAGGGTCCTTCTGTAGGGTCTCCTGGAAGCTTGTCCAGAAGCAGAGACATTCAGTTCCCTCCTTCCAGGGGAAGCTGAGCTCCACTCCCTTTGAAGCATGGAGTTGCCATCATAGGGTAAGTGTTCTTGGAGCTACCAGGCTAAGGCGATGACCTTGAGGTGTCAGTCTCTTTGTGGAGAATGTGTCTGTGGTTTTGAATTATTTCTACAAGTTCCTTCAGCCCAAGGCTGCGCAGACAACCTTGGGTGAGACAGAAAAAGGAGGACGATGAGATGTCCTAAAAATGCCTTTAAAAACTGTAGTCTGACAGGCCCTATATCACCACCTATTGCCAGAACGTAATAACAATCTCTCCTCCTCCACACTTTCGTCCTCCCTCTTGTGCTCTCTGAAACCCCAGCCCGGGGTTTCACATATGGGTCTAGTTGGTCGATCCTGTTGTCCTCCAGGGCCGTAAATTCAAACAGCCACAAATCAGCTTCAGAGGAACTTCAGCCCCAGACACGCACACGCTCCCATTCAAGTCCTGGTGTCCGAGGTGAAATATGGCTGCATGTGTTCCCTCCAGCACCGCCGGCCTGCCAGAGATGCCCCTCTGTCACAGATGGTTTATGGAGCAGATGGGAGGCCAGGACACAGTGGCTAGCCACCACTCCAGCCACGGCGCCCCGACGCTTTGATCTGGTAGTCCCATTTCTGCAAGGTTGCAGCCCATTCCCACACAGGCTTGAAAAACAATTCTCCAAAGCACCCTCGGGGAAGGGGCTCTGGGTTCCTCCAGGACCTGACACGGCTTTGCCAGTGCTGACTGCTTTTCTTCCCCAAATAGCTCTTCGTGACATTTCTTTGTCACCAGCTAAATACAGAGCCCTCCTGGCCTTCTTCCTTTCCTCATGCTGACAGCTGACACAGAGCCTGCTCACCCTTTGCATGAAATGCTCCTTCTCGGAGTCCCTTCTCCAAGAATCTGAGCTTGGGTCTGGGCAGGACATTAACTCAAAGCAAATGTCAAACACTGGGTTTCCAGAGTCCTGGAAGGCATGCTGGCCTCACGGATCAGAAAAAAACCTACACCTGTCACCAAAGAGGTTTGCGCCATCATTGTGCCTCCTTAGCCCCAAGATAAATCCAGAGGCTGAGCTGGTGTGGGTGAGGCTCATTTGGATAAAGCTCAGGGCATGAGCCTGCATTCTCCCACTGCCTGAGCCAAGCTTCTCAAACTCCAGGGTGTGGTGAACTCACCGCATGTGTGTGTGTTCAGCCGTGTCTGACTCTGTGACCCCATGGACTGTAGCCCGCCAGGCTCCTCTGTCCATAGACTTCTCCAGGCAAGAATGCTGGAGGGGATTGCCATTTCCTTCTGCAGGGAATCTTCCTGACCCAGGGATCAAAACTGTGTCTCTTACATCTCCTGTATCGGCAGGCAGACTCTTTACCACTGTGCCACCTGGGGAAAGGGGTCAAATGAACTCACTTCACGGCTTTAAAAGAGGCCCATTGGGAATTCCCTGGTGATTCAGTAAGATTAGGACTCAGCGCTTTCACTGTAGAGGGCTCAGGTTCAGTCCCTGTTCAGGAAACTAAGATCCTGCAAGCAATGCTGGGCAGCCGAAAAAGTAAAAAATAAAAGAGGCCAATTGGTGCCTGGTGCCCTCCCTGGATGTTCACAGTTAGTTGGTCTCAGGTATGGGAATTTACAAAGCTCTTAAAGTGCTTCTCCATGTGGTGCTGAGGTTGAGAACTTGTGAACGACTGAGTGAAGATCAGTATCACTTTGCCCAGAGTTTCTCTTTGAAGCAACTCCTGGCAGGACCATGAGGAGAGTTTTGGAGACATAACAAGCATTCAGTTACCATTCACTCAGTCCCTCATTTATTCCTGGTCTGCTAATGAGGCCTCACATTGTGTTAGGCACATTGTGTTTATCTGGGTTTTCCAGAGAAATGGAATCAATAGGATTTATGTATATTTAAATATACGGGGCTTCCCCAGTGGCTCAGAGGTAAAGAATCCACCTGTAACGCAGGAGACCCAGGGTTGATCCCAGAGTTGATAAATTTATCAACCCAGGGTTGATAAATTTCTGTTAATTCAAGCCACCCACTTGTGATGTGTGGGTTGATCCCTGGGTTGGGAAGATCCCCTGGAGGAAGACTTGACAACCCACTCCAGTATTCTTGCTTGGAGAATCCCATGGACAGAGGAGCTTGGTGGGCTACAGTCCATGGGATCAGAAAGAGTTAGACACGACTGAAGCAACTGAGCAGGCACACAGATATTTAAATACATAGAGATATAAACACCAGATATTTATTATAAGGAATTGATTCATGCCATTATGGAGGCTAAGAGACCCCAGGATCTACAGTCAGCAAGCTAGAGACCCAGGAGAGCTTATAAAGTTCCAGCCCAAGTCCAAGTTCAGAGTCAAGTGAAGATTGATGTCCCAGTTTGAAGACAGAGAGCATGAATTCTCCTTTGCTCAGCTGTTAGTTCTGTCAAGTCATGAAGAGATTGGATGAAGCCCACCCACATTCGAGAAGGCACTGTACTTCTACTCAGTGTACTAATTCAGATGTTAATCTCATTGAAAAATACCTACACAGATTCAGAACAATGTTTCACCAAATATAAGGGCACCTTGTGACTCAGTCAAGTTGACAAACAACAGTAACCATCATCACACATCTCTCCAGGCACCACACAGAACACTGAAAAGCTCTGGACTCTTGCCCACAAGTGTCTTCCTGTCTCTTGATGACACAAGGTATGTAAGGAAGGCTGAAACCTTCACTGTGGTAGAGCTTCACAGAGTCAAGGCTCAGAGGTGAAAGAATCAGACTGTGAATGGTCACCAAAGGTCTGCTGGAAAAAGTGGGCTTAATCAGGGCTGAGAGGCTGTTATGGGTTGAATTATGTCCTCTTTGCCCATCCCCCAAAAGATATGTTTAAGTCCTAACACCCAGTAATGTGATCAGGATGCGAAAATAAGGTGGCTGCAGATGTCATTGGCTAGGATGACGTCATATTAATGTGGCGGCTGCTGCTGCTAAGTAGCTTCAGTCTATGCGACCCCATAGACGGCAGCCATTGCCATTGGCTGCCTTGTCCCTGGGATTCTTCAGGCAAGAACACTGGAGTGGGTTGCCATTTCCTTCTCCA
Source organism: Nanger dama (assembly GCA_917880005.1). Lineage (NCBI taxonomy): Eukaryota > Metazoa > Chordata > Mammalia > Artiodactyla > Bovidae > Nanger > Nanger dama. The sequence goes on from CAKJTW010000018.1 coordinate 27,888,598, forward strand.
ATGCATGAAAGTGAAAAGTGAAAGTGAAGTCCTTCAGTCGTGTCCAGCTCTTCGCAACCCCATGGACTGCAGCCCACCAGGCTACTCCGCCCATGGGATTTTCCAGGCAAGAGTGCTGGAGTGGGGTGCCATTGCCTTCTCCGCATACGAATGTAGAGTCAGCCATTAATCCAAAATGGCTAGTGTCCTTATAAGACGAAGAGAGAGACACAGAGAGCTGATGGCCACATGAAGACAGAGACACAGAGAAACGGCATGTGAAGATAGAAGCAGAGGTGGGGGTGATGAGTCTACAAGCCAAGGATTGTCAGCTGCCGTCAGGAGCTAGGCGAGAGGCATGGAACATTTTCTCCCTCAGAGGAATCAACCCTGCTGACAGCCTGAGGTCAGACTTCTTGCCTCCAGAACTGTAAGAGGATAAATTTCTGTTAATTCAAGCCACCCGCTTGTGATGTGTGGTTACAGCAGCCCTGAGAAACTAAGACGAAGCCGAGTCCAGATGGACAAGCAGAGTGGGAAAGGAACCCTAGAGTCCCAGAGGTGGAGATGAATAAATAATGCATGCGGAAGACAAGGAACAACCCAATCCCACTAAACAAAGAATCTCAGAAAGAATGATGAGGAACACAAATCAGAGCTGCCGCCTCTCAGCTCATTTCCCCAGGGCCACCGTGGTACTGCCTTGTCTTGAGAGAAACTTCCTACCGCTTACGGCCCCTTTCACCCACCTGGTGCCAATCAAAGCAGCCTTCCTTTTCATTGATCCCTCCTCCCTGGGCAGTTTTAAGGTGGGCACATGACTCAACATCCTACCCCACCCTCTTGGCCACAGTAATTGGCCTGAAGATGGGCGCTGAGCCAAGGCATGCCAATTAGAGACTTTCCTTGGGATTTTTCATTTTTATTATCATTAAAACTGGTAGAAAAGAGCCATTTTCTCTCTGGTCACAGGCCTGTGAAACATGAACTTGAAGCTGCCCCCAGCTATGTCCCTATAACGTAAATAAACAAAACGACAAATTGATCTTTATGTGAGAATGGGGAAACAACAAGGTCCTACTGCACAGCCAGGGAATTATATTCAATATCCTGTAATAAACCATAATGGAATCACTTTGCTGTACAGCAGAAATTAACACAATATTGTAAATCAACTATACTTCCATAAAATAAATTTTAAAAAAAGATCCTTATAGCATTCAAGTCCCTGGTTCTAGATGCTAAAGTTTTTGGAACTGCACGTGAATTTTTACTTTTATCTCTTCTAATTCTCCCACCTATTCTGTGAGCTCTCCCAGGATCCTTCCTCTTATACATAAAAACAAAGACAACTTTGTTTAAACTGAATGCATGTAACCTCCATCAGTTCTGATGCCAAACTTCAGGGTTTGTGTTTAACCCTAGTAGCTAAAGACTGTTAACTGGAGTCTACACTATCTGATGCCAAGGTTCCCCAAGAAACTCCACAAATAACGCACAAAGTATACCCTTCTGAGAAGAGGTAGCATAGATGCCATCAGATTCTCAGTGGAGTTTTTGACCCCAGATAAGATTAAGAACCACTGATGGGAGCCATGAGGAGCCATTACAAACCTAACAATCACAGAACATATTCTTTTCCACTAACAATTATTAAACACCCTCAGATACCCAGTCATTTATCCAACAAACACACTCTCAGTCCCAGGGTCAGGAGCTGTTGGGGACGTGATGACATATGTGGGATATTTTGATCCTCAGAAAGTTTTAGTTGGCTTGGGATGGTAATGGACATATACATAACTTTGATAGAAGGTGAGTGAGGGTAAGAGATGTAATGGTAGTTCGGAGGCAGTACCTAAAACTTTTTCCATAACCTTGAAATATCAGTAAACAGAGCACAGGATAGATTCCTCCTTCATGAGTGGACCCTAGAGAAGGCAGTGTCTTAGAATCTCAAGGTCATCAGTTTCTAAATGGATCTAAGATACTGCCAGACCATACACGTTATAGGATGTTCTGCAGCGCTAACAAGAGAAAAAATATCTGCCAACTTTCTCAGTGCCTGGAAGCCATTGGACAAGATATACAACACCTTCTAAGGAGATGCCTGCCTCTGGACCTAGTTCATGCTAGGAGTGGCCCCTTGGACTATGCTGACCATCAGCCTGGATATCTCCAGGGAGTTTATTAGAAATGGGAGATCTCAAGCCTCATTCCCAGATTTTTCTGAATCTGCAAGATCCCCCAGGGGATTTGTATGCAAATTAAGGTTTGAGACACACTCAAGTAGGTAGTTCTTAGCATAGTGTGATTATAATCTGACAAAGAAGAAAATCTACCCTAGGGCACATGTTACCATTAGAGACAGAGGCAGGAACCAGAACTGCCCAGGTGTGCTGTGGGCTTGCAGTCACTCAGAGAAAAAGGGATCTGCAGGGATGTCCCCAGGGGTCCAGTGGCTATGACTCCATGCTACCAATGCAGTGGGCTAGGGTTCAGTCCCTAGTCAGGGAACTAGATCCCACATGGCACAACTAAGACCTGGCACAGCCAAAAATAAAAAATTTTTTAAAAAGAACAGGAGATGTGCTTGGGGCTACCTGGAGCCCAGGATGAAGTGAGCTGCAGCATGTGAACCAGTCGTGGCACTGGCCTTGGGTTCTGCCCACGTGTGCTCCTGCACCATAGACATATGGTCTCCTTGAATCTCCAGTCAGAGTGACACCAGCATGCTTTGCATACATCAGGGCACTCAAGGCGGGTTGGCAAATAGCTGGGGACCACAGCCGGCTGCGTTCTGCTGACTTGAGTAGCAGGGGAAGGGGGTACCAGAAGGCTCTTGGAGTTCGGCACAAGCCTAACCCACCAAGGTGCCAGTGAGATTAGGGGGCTTCCCCTCTGGCAGCAGCCCCATCACGAGGCTCCAAATGACCACAGTTGACACGGAGACAGCAGAACTGAGGGTCTTGGGCAGTAAGAACTCAGGGTCAAGGGAGTGGTAACAGCATTTAGGCCAAAAGGATTCCCCGGGCTCAGTTAGTTTTACAAACAGCACATTAAACAAAGTTGAGTTTGTTCCTTTGCAGGAACAACTTGGTTGAGTTTGTTCCTTTCAGCTGCCATGCGCACTGTGAAATTTTAGGAAGAGTAGACGTGCGTGTGTGCTAAGTCATTTCAGTCATGTCTGACTGTGACACTATGGACTGTAGCGCTTTTGATCACAAATCCCTCCCTATCTGTGTCTGTCAGTCCAGGCTGCTGTAACAAAATACCATCAACTAGATGGCCTAGATGGTTAGATGGCATCACCAATTCAACAGACATGAACTTGGGCAAATTCTGAGAGATAGTAAGGGACAGGGAGGCCTAGTGTGCTGCAGTCCATGGGGTCGCAAAGAGTCGGACATGACTTGGACATGACTTGATGACTGAACAACAACAAAGATGGCCTGAACAACAGGAATTTATTTCTCACATAATCCTGGAAAGTCTAGGATCAGGGTGCCAGCCAATGTGCTTTCTGCTGAGTGTTTGCAGACAGCTGCCTCCCATGGCAGAAAAGAGAGGAAGTAAACTCTCTGCTGTCTCTTTTTGTAAGAATATAAATTCCATCAAGAGGTCCCCACCTTCATGATCTCGTCTAACCCTAAATACACCCACCCCCCTACAAAGGACCCACTCCCAGTTACCATCATATTGGAGGTGGTTGTTGTTCAGTCACTAAGTCATGTCTGACTTTTTGCAACCCCATGAACTGTAACAAGCCAGGCTTTCCTGTCCTTCACTATCTGCCTAAGTTTGCTCAAACTCATGTCCATTGATTCAGTGATGCCATCTAACCATCTAATTCTTTGTCACCCCCTTCTCCTCCTGCCCTCCTCCTTCCCAGCATCAGGATCTTTTCCAGTGAGTTGGCTCTGCGCATCGGTGGCCAAAGTATTGGAGCTTCAGCTTCAGCACCACTCCTTCCAATGAATAAGTGAAGTGAAGTTGCTCAGCCGTGTCTGACTCTTTGCAATCCTGTGAACTGTAGCCCACCAGGCTCCTCAGTCCATGGGATTCTCCAGGCAAGAATACTGGAGTGGGCTGCCATTTCAGGGTCAATTTCCTTTAGGATTGACTGGTTAGATCTCTTTGCATTACAAGGGATTCTCAAGAGTCTTCTCCAGAATCACAAAGATCTCATCTCTTGAATGTTGGGGAGGGAGTAGGCTGGGATAGTAACTCAGTCCATAGCCCAATTCTATCATAGGCAGGAAGTGTTCAGAGCAGACTTTGGAAAACAATGGATTGGCCTAAAAGTTCATGAGTGTTTTTCCATAAGCTGTTATGGGAAAACCCAAACAAACTTTTGGGTCAACCCAATACTAACAAAGATGGAGGTGAGAGAAATCCATTTGCGGGAAGAAGATAGTCCATGAAAGTCTGCAGTGGGAGTCTTAGTAGGCTTCCTTTGTTCATGGCAATCAGGCAATCAGAGCATGTAGAAATTTCCTTCATACAGGTTAAATGCACTAAGAAGTTCACATTAATAATAATTACCACCACCGCTTCTGAGTGCTCGGTATGAGCTGCAGGTCCATGCAGAGTCAGGCTTTATATACATCATCTCAGTTAATGCTCTCAACTCCTGTTTGAGGAACTACTATTCTCATCTCTGTTTTCAAATGATGAAACAAAGGCTTTTTTAAACCACTGCTTCAACTGTAAGTTGAAGTCTTACAACTGGTTAGAGGTACAGAAACCCTAACTTTGAATTCAGGAGCCTATTAAGATGCGATAAAAGTTCCCGAGTCTTTGGCACACAGGGAACATTATGCCCCAGGACCTACATTTAGATTTGCAGGGTCATCTTTCAGGAAGGGAGTCATTCCTGATGACTCTGGAGAGGACACATATAAAAAGTCCCAGCCTGACATGCAGGGCCCATTTCTCTGTAGTTTTATGTTTTCAATATACCACCTGTCTTGTCAATATATTTTCATATATTGGTTTCTTCAAACTCACAATATGGTGAATTAAAAGACAAGAAAATTCTAGAACAGTAGGCATGGAACTTGTGTTGATTTCCTGACGTTAATCCACCCCCCTCTACCTCCGCAATTAGCTAGTTGGGTGAAATGATAACTGCTGAGCCTTACATGTCCATCTGTCAAGGCAGTATCTTCATAATTACAAATTTCAAAGAGGAAAACAACTTGTTACGCTCAACCAACAAAACCTGGCTCTTTGCAAAGGGGACTGCTGTGTAGTTTACTTCTGCACAAAACACTGCCAAGGATTATGGGAATTTCCTCCTGAGCATAAGAATCACCCTTCCACATGCCACCTTCCTTTCCAGGGGAAATAGATCAGTGGTAGGGGGTGGGGGTAGGAACCTAAAGTCAAGATTTTTCAGATGCAAAAGAGTATGGCTAAAATAGATCTGACCTAAGAGTGGGGAAAAGGTCTCTTGCCCTGGCCTTGTTCCTTAAAAGATGGGTGACCTCCCCCACCGTCCACATGCCATTCCCTCCCAGCTCCTCACCTGTAAAATGAGCAACTGCACCGCTAATACTACAGACCCACAGCTCATGACCCCATGGGAGATGGAGCTCCTGGCGACATTTGTATACCAGCCCCAGCTCAGATTCCTGGGAAACACTGAACCTGCCTAATTCACTCCAGGGGAGCACCACAGTTCTCACCAGAAGAATCTCAAAATAAGAAGCTTTAACTCAAACCATTCCAAACAGATGGAACGTCAGTCTCTCTTTCAAGTTCTTTCAAAAAGGATGTACAGAACACCGCATGGTGAAAAGTGAAGTCCCTCAGTCATGTCTGAATCTTTTCAACCCCATGGACTGTAGCCTACCAGGCCCCTCTGTCCGTGGGATTTTCCAGGCAAGGATACTGGAGTGGGTTGCCATTTCCTTCTCCAGGGGATCTTTCCAATCCAGGGATGGAACCCAGGTCTCCTGCATTGCAGGCAGATGCTTTACCATCTGAGTCACCAGGAAGACTAATCAGTGTTTAAACAGCATTTGTAATCCATAAGCTCTTTCTTATCTCTGGCCTACATTGTCTCTACTAAAATAAAAAACTTCAGACCAGCTTTCCATCATATTCTAGGTCATGAAATTATTTCTATTTGGTGATAGCAATCAAATTGCTTTCCAATCTATTCCTATTTTATTTTTATTACTAATTTTAAAGTTATTCATTACTTAAGGATGAAAAAGTGTTGAACACTTTTCATCAGAAGTGTTGAAAATAATGTGACAGAAATCCTTGCTTTTGCTAAAGTTAAAAAAGCAATTGTTTTTAAAATACATAAGCAACTCCAGATATGGTCAGTTACCTCCTTATGCCCAATCCACTGTTTCTTCCATGTAGAAATAACCACCATTAGAAATTAATGTGTCTGCCTCTCATGCAGTTTTTACTTTTACCAAATATGTATACATACACGGTAATATATAACATTTTTGGAATTTTAAAAAACATATCAATGGTATCATACTGACTATACCATTTTAAAAATTACTTTTTTCCCTCAACAAATGTTCTTAAGAGTAATCTATATACCATTTATTTTATCTTCTGTGTGAATATACCACAAATGGATAATTAAGTTAATTCCAAGATTTTTGCTATTATAGACAATGCTTCAGTGAGGAACCTTGTTCATATTTTCCTCAAAGTATAAAATATAGGAAATTCCCTTCAGGGCACATGTACCTAAAAGTACTTGCACCAAGTGACAGTTTTGATCCAGGGAGATGATATGGGGTGGGAGGTGGGAGGGGGCTTCGGCATTGGGAGATCGTGTACACCTGTGGCTGATTCATGTCAATGTATGGCAAAACAAATACAGTACTGTAATGTAGAATAAAGTATTAAAAAATAAAAAAATAATAAAAAAATGCCAACAGTAAATAATTTTCCCATTTTCTGTACCTTTACTCGTAACTCTTAATTATGCCAGTCTTTCCTATTTTTGCCAAATAGATGAGTGTGATATGGCATTCAGTGTTTCCCCTTCACTCTAGTGAGTTTGATCATATTTTTATAATTTTACTGGACATTTATGTTTTCCTTTTTATGATTTGCCAAATAAAAATCTTTGACTATATCATATATTGTCTATTTCTTCTCTGTTACTGATTTTTAAAGTTTTTTTTATACATTCTATATACTAATTCTGTCTTGATGTATGTGCTGAAAATACATTTTGCCCTATGACTTATCTTTTCATTTTGACCATGGCTTCTTTTGTCATGCAGAAGTCTGTCATTTTAATGCAGGCAACTGTAGCAATTTGCTTTATGATATGCTTTTTCTGGGTTTTGTTCAAGTAATCCTTCCCTTTTCTAAGGTCATAAGTGTATTCTTCTGATCAATCTCACATAGATCACATGTCTCAGTGTCTACATCTCTCCTCCTCAGTTCTTCTAAAAATATTGCAAAGACTGTTGCTATTATGAAAGTAATATATGATTATTACAGAAGATTTAGGAAAAGAAAAAGAAAACAAATCTGTATGTTATTAGGTCACTTTGAAAATAATTCTTATTATCCTTTAAGAACTCATCCACCAGGGTAACCGTCTTTACAGCCCTTTTCAACATCACTGAAAGGAACATGTTATATATATGGCACTGAGCTTTGGAGAAAGATATGGATTGAAATCTTATCTTGGTTACCTTCTAGCTTACTTTCCTTGCACGTGATCTTGGTTTCTCTGAACTTCAGTTTTCTCATCTATAAGGATGACAACTCCTTCATTGGGTTGTTATGTGTCCCAATTTATATCAAATTTCACATGTCAGACCTACAGCTGGCAACATTTTTTCATGAAGAATCCTATGGGCCCCTGCCCTATTATATACCAGTGCAAAGGTCTCTGGGGAAAAGTAAGAACAGACCCATAGACAGACTTCTTTGCTCACCCCTGAGTGATGGGCAATAACCCAGGAAAGACAAACTGCATGGAGTCGGTGAAGCTGCTACCAAGCCATGGGGGTATCCATTTCACAGTCTGTTCCAGTGATCACTGGGCTCCTTCTTCCATTTATAAAAACGCACGCACAGTGCCTAAAACGGCATGGAAACCAGCCGAAGAACAAAGCCACCAGCTGATCTCATCCTCGGTACTTCCCTGCTCAAAGGAGTTAATTAGCAAAGGGGAAAACAATTGACTTTTTTGGTATTATATAATTCCATTGTATTTTTGCCAGGTATCAGATTTCACCACCCACTGCCATGGTGTCACATTATGAAAGAACTCATTGTTATACACACAAAACAAGATAAGCACAAAACTTTGCGAGAAGTGTAATTCACATTCTTTTTCTCGTTGCAATTGAAATCTTCAGGTTAATAGGTTATTACATTTATGAAACATGCCGTGCCTCAAATGAACATAGCTTGTGTTGAGGTGGCCCTTGCCTGGAGAAAGACTATTTTTAAGCAGCCTGGCAAAGGAAATGAACATTTTCAACCCAAGTATGCACTGCCAGAAACTAACTCCACCAAATTCTTTATTACCAAAAGGGGGAAAAAAAAAAACAGTAACAAAATAATGAAATCTTTCTTTCACTATTTTGGGAATTGTCTTTCTGTATCTAACACCTTTCAGCTTTCAGAATCTTCTTCACAGATTTGAGAGAATAGCTTCCTGGTAGAATGGTTGTATTTGAAATCAAGTTGGAGGCCATCTGATTGGACTCTCTTGTCCTTCTGTGCCTTGGAGGAATCACAGAGCCTTTTTGTTTATAGTGAAAATTTGATTTGAGTAGGACAAGGTTCACTTTCAAGGACCCCAGGGCTGTGGACTTCTGATGAAAAAGAATCTCATACCGTTCTCTGCAACAGTAAAACAAACAAACACCTTAAAATAGAAAACTAAATTCCTACATGTATTCTTCATAATTATAGGAATCCAAATTATTTTATTTTCTAACAAAGTGAAAGTGTTATTTCTTCAGTCAAGTCTGACTCTTTGTAATCCCATGGACTGTGACCTGCAAGGTTCCTTTGTCCATGGAATTCTCCAGGCAAGAATACTGGAGTGGGGTGCTTCTCCAGGGGATATTCCCGACCCAGGGATCAAACCTGAATCTCCTGCATTGCAGGCAGATTCTTTATTGTTTGAGCTACCAGGGAAGCCTTCTAATAAAGACTGAGATTTAAATAAAATACTTGATTGTTGAGCCAGCTTCCTCCCCCTTGGAAACAATGGAATAAGATTCTGAAGATGGGGGTTCCAGTCTTGGTGCTGAGACGACTCTGAGCAGTAGTTCCTCAGAACACTTAGATCAGCATCCTTTCTGATGTGGACCAATGCTTCCTGACTGGTTTCCTTGTCTCCAATTTCCACCTCTTCTAATCCACCCTCTATGTCAGAGGATATCGAAGTGGGAACCTCAGACCAGTAGTATCAGTACCACCTAAGACCATCCTAGAATGTGAAGTCAAGTGGGCCTTAGAAAGCATCACTATGAACAAAGCTAGTGGAGGTGATGGAATTCCAGTGGAGCTATTTCAAATCCTGAAAGATGATGCTGTGAAAGTGCTGCACTTAATATACCAGCACATTTGGAAAACTAAGCAGTGGCCACAGGACTGGAAAAGGTCAGTTTTCATTCCAATTCCAAAGAAAGACAATGCCAAAGAATGTTCAACCTACCGCACAACTGCACTCATCTCACACACTAACAATGTAATGTTCAAAATTCTCCAAGCCAGACTTCGACAATACATGAACCGTGAACTTCCAGATGTTCAAGCTGGTTTTAGAAAAGACAGAGGAACCAGAGATCGAATTGCCAACATCTGCTGGATCATGGAAAAAGCAAGAGAGTTCCAGAAAAACATCTATTTCTGTTTTATTGACTATGCCAAAGCCTTTGACTGTGTGGATCACAATAAACTGTGGAAAATTCTGAAGGAGATGGAAACACCAGACCACCTGACCTGCCTCTTAAGAAACCTATATACAGGTCAGGAAGCAACAGTTAGAACTGGACATGGAACAACAGACTGGTTTCAAATAGGAAAAGGAGTACGTCAAGGCTGTATACTGTCACCCTGCTTATTAACTTCTATGCAGAGTACATCATGAGAAATGCTGGACTGGAAGAAACACAAGCTGGAATCAAGATTGCTGGGAGAAATATCAATCACCTCAGATATGCAGATGACACCACCCTTATGGCAGAAAATGAAGAGGAACTAAAAGCCTCTTGATGAAAGTGAAAGAGGGGAGTGAAAAAGTTGGCTTAAAGCTCAACATTCTAAAAACAAAGATCATGGCATCTGGTCCCATCACTTCATGGGAAATAGATGAGGAAACAGTGGAAACAGTGTCAGACTTTATTTTGGGGGCTCCCAAATCACTGCAGATGGTGATTGCAGCCATGAAATTAAAAGACACTTACTCCTTGGAAGAAAAGTTATGACCAACCTAGATAGCATATTCAAAAGCAGAGACATTACTTTGCCAGCAAAGGTCCGTCTAGTCAAGGCTATGGTTTTTCCAGTAGTCATGTATGGATGTGAGAGGTGGACTGTGAAGAAAGCTGAGCACTGAAGAATTGATGCTTTTGAACTGTGGGTGTTGGAGAAGACTCTTGAGAGTCCCTTGGACTGCAAGGAGATCCAACCAGTCCATTCTGAAGGAGATCCGCCCTGGGTGTTCTTTGGAAGGAATGATGCTAAAGCTGAAACTCCAGTACTTTGGCCACCTCACGCGAAGAGTTGACTCATTGGAAAAGACTCTGATGCTGGGAGGGACTGGGGGCAGGAAGAAAAGGGGGTGACAGAGGATGAGATGGCTGGATGGCATCACTGACTCGATGGACTTGAGTCTGAGTGAACTCCAGGAGTTGGTGATGGACAGGGAGGCCTGTCGTGCTGCAATTCATGGGGTCACAAAGAGTCAGACACAACTGAGTGACGGAACTAACCTTATTAGAACTGCAGACTCTTGGGCCCCAGTCTAAAACTATGAAAACATGTACTCCAGAGTGGGGTTCAGCACCTGTGTTTTAAGAAGCCCTCCAGGTGATACCAATGCCTACCAGCACCAGAGAGCTGCTAATCTATGTGGATTCCATACAGTATAAATCAAGGCTCATTAGCAAAGTTCAAAAGACTGTCAGGATCTGACTCTTTGGGCCTCCAAGTTCACCCTCTGATTTCCAACCCCCTCCCCCTCCCAGTGCCTCACTCCACCCCTGCAGTGGACTGTGTTGCTGAGCAGGTCTAACTTACAGAGATGCCACCTTCTCCATAAATTCCCATCCAGTTAGTCAGTTTTGTCTTCTGATGTCTAAACATCTCCATTTTTAAGAGTACCTCCTAAAATATTTGGACGAACTATTCTACCCTACCAGCCTGTGAGATCTTTGGAGAAATGCATTCACCCTTTCTTTCATCAGCTGCTTATAGAGCACCAGGCACATAGGTGGTGCTTGGGATACACTAGTACAAATGGAACTTCTACACTCTGATCTTTTTTTTAAAAACTAGTATATAATGATCTTTTTCTTTTTAATTCTTAATTTTTTGACCACACTCTACAGCATGTGGGATCTTAGTTCCTCGAGCAAAGATCGAACCTGCACCCCCTGCACTGGCATCACACACACAGTCTTAACCACTGAACCACCAGAGAAGTCCCTTTATCCTCTGATCTTCGACTGCTTATCACTAGCACAGTAATACTGTGAAAAAAATTGTTTAATGAGAGTGCAGAGATTAGGGTTTAGCAAACATCTACTCCAATCTCTTCCGAATCCATAGGTTACCATTCAAGACCTTCCATAATTTGACCTTGCCCTATTTGTCCATATTTAAGCTCCGAGTGTCTCCTATATGATCTGCCTGGTTCTCACTGGACTTTCCCGTTTCTTCTGCCTGGTCAGGTTGTATTAATCTTTCAAAGACCAGATCAAATCCCAGGTCAACCAGTAAACCATAGCCTGTTTGTTTATCATCAGCACTTATTAACTATGTCATTCCATCAATGATTACCTTTTATTGAAACGAAATGAAAGTTGCTCAGTTGTGTCCGACTGTTTGCTACCCCATGGGCTGTGGCCCGCCAGACTCCTCTTCCATGTGTTCTCCAGGCAAGAATACTGGAGTAGGTTGCCGTTCCGTTCTCCAGGGGATCTTCCTGACCTAGGGATCAAACCTTGATCTTCCACATTGCAGGCATTTTCTTTACCATCTGAGCCACCAGGGAAAGCGTATTTTGTATTATTAGTCATCATATATTCATTTCTGTTTCATATCCCCAACCAGATTTAATATTTATCTCGAGGAGGACTAGCCGTGATTCTCCTCCTTTCCCTGATGGTAAGATAGCAGAGTTGTTAACAGGAGGACTCTAGAGTTAGAAATCCTGAGTTTTAATCCTGGCTTGAAAGAAGCAACAATGAATTCTCAAAGTCCTCAACATCTAAACATGTAGAATCATAGAATGCAGACTAAATCCTACTTACCTCAGTTTTCCCAAGGACACCCTTGTGTTCTCCCCACAACTGCCCTGCGTGATAAGGGGTGATCTAAAAAGATTCCTGAGTGAGTTTCCACAAAGAAAGCAGCAACAGGGGTAAAAATAAATTAATGAGGTGATACATAAAAGATCCTTTATTCATAAACTTACTCTGTGTGAAACATAAATGTTATTCTACATGAATGAAAGCAAAAACCCAGTCTTCAAACTTAAAACTATAAAACTGGTTCATATCTTTCCTAATAGAGGAAGCAGGCGATTAACTTTTAAATATTAATCCTGATTTTCATTAGAAAGCCAGACATTTGAGAACAGTCAATGACTTTTAGTTTTGCCAAGCATTTTGGCTTGATTGACTGATTCAACTTTAGGAAGCAGAGTGAAAAATCTTACAGTGTATATTTTAAGAGTCGCTAACACCTAATGAGGGTCTTCCCAGGTGACTCAGTGGGTGAAGAATCTGCCTGTAATGCAGGAGCCTTAGGAGCCGCGGGTTCGATCGCTGGGTCTGGAAGGTCCCCGCCGAGGAGGGCATGGAAACCCACTCCAGTATTCTTGCCTGAAGAACCCCATGCAAAAGGACCTTGGCAGGCTACAATCCAGAAAATTGCAAAGCGTTGGACACAACTGAAGCAACTGAACATATACGCAACACCTAATGAAAGGTTTTCAGAGAACATGATTTCCAGGCAGCAGCAATGCCCATGGGCAGCTCTTTCCCTTGTGTCTTCTCTGTCCAGGAGAGGTGTCCTAGAGGCTGCTCCCAGGGATCTAGCAGAGGTCCCAGAGAGTTCACCATGGTGGTAACTCTGTAAGGTCAGGAGAGTGGACATGAGGACCAGGAGGCTCATGTGGCATTTCCCCACTTCACATCTTTTTTTCTTAGCCCCTCGGAGGTGCAAGCTGGAGACCTGAGATGGGAAAGAGGATGCCTGTTCAGTGTGCCCCTGTGATAAAAGTCTGATTAGTAACGGCCAGGGCTGAGAGAGGCTTTGCCTCAGCTCCAGAAATTAGTGTGACGCCTAGCATAGCCAAGTGTCCCTGCAGGACCCCACTGGGAAATCACTAGAGTTTTACAAGGGTAGCTGCTGTTTTTGTGTAAACAACATAACGTTTTATGATGGGAAACCTAGCCCTTTGCTTTTTATGTAAAAGCATCGATTAAGGCTTTTTAATGTTTGAGATGTAAAGAAGTGTGAAAAACTAATGTTGTTTCAGAAATGGGCCAAGGAGAAAGATAATGCAGTAGCAGCTCCTCGTTTAATGAACTTCCTCATAAAATTATGTAGGGGATTTGTGATAAGTATGGCAATAAAAATGCTTTTGTTGTCTCTAATTGTTCCAGCTGTCGGTGAAATGGTTTCTAGTGAATATTACCTCTACTATCTATATTCCTTATTTATTCCATCACTAAATCAATATATTTTCAAGAGGAATATCACTAAATTCACCTATTACATTCTTTAATTAGAATATTTTAAATAGTAGGATTTCTTAATTTTTTTACTTTTGTTTTTGCAGGAGCTGGAGGGGGGCATTTTTGCCAAAATTATCTCTAACAAAATTTAAGTAATAATTAAATCTAAATGGTAGATGTGTGCTCACTCAGTTGTGTCTGATTCTTTTTGACCCCATGGACTGTAGCCCTCCAGGCTCCTCTGTCCATGGGATTTTCCACGCAGGAATACTGGAAAAGGTTGCCATTTCCCACTGCAGGAGAATCTTCCCAACCCAGGGATCGAACCCATATTTCTTGCATCTCCTGCATTGGCAGGCAGATTCTTTACCATTGTGCCACCTGGGAAGCCCCCAGATGATAGATGCATATCCTTATACCTTTGTCAAAACTCATAGAATAAACACCAAGTGTGAACCCTAATGTAAACTATGGACTTTCAGTGATAATAACGTGTCAATGTGTACTCAGTGATTCTAACAAATGTACCAGTTTTGTGGAAGATGTTAATAGCAGGAGCGGAGGCAGATTGGGGGTACAGGGAGTATGGGAACTCTGTACTTTCACTCAATTTTGCTGGGAATGTAAAATTGCTCCCAAAAAAGCCTATTTTTAAAGTTCTTGTGGATTTCTCTGGCACTCCAATAGCAGGGGCCTGGGTTCAATCCTTGATTGGGAAACTAAGATTCCACACGCTACTGCAAATTGGCCAAAAATTAATTAATTAATTAAAAATAAAAATTCTCTAGGGTGTATGTGTGTGTATGGAGCAGGTGTGTGTTAGGACTAGGGGCTAAATTCCTTTTCTAGGTATCTGTGGTCTAAGCTAAACCTCCTTCTGTTTCGCCCCTTCACCACACACTCAGGATCCTTCTGGAATGCACTGGCCCTGGTTGACACCAGGTGTATGCCCCTATACCTGGTTTGGGGCCAAGGCACTCATCTCCCCAGAGTCCCACAGACAAGACTGAAAACAAAGGAAGAGATGGGCCTGGCTGTGAGTGCCTCCCAAGCACCCACTGGAACTCACTCTTTGGACTGAGTCTCAGGCATGAAAGTACCATACCGCACTTCCCCTTTTTCTTGTTAAAATTGAGGTTGGAGGAGGGAAAAAAAAAAAAGGAGAAACACTAACACTGACATTTTCTGAGAGTTGATCCTCAGGTAATCAAGGCCAGAGAAAATGACAAGCCAAGGGTTGAGGGGGTGGAGGAGTGGGGCGGTACCCAGCAGTGGAGAACATCACGGGAAGAAAACACCTGTCTCTTCCAAAGTGGGGCAGAGAGCACAGGGAGGAGCCAAGAGTAGAGCCAGGAGTAAGGCAGGTCTGGGTGGATCCTGCTATGGTCATTCAAGCCCCTTCACCCCTCCCCTTACCCCCTACACACACACACACACACACACACACACACACACACAGAGGTATGCTCTCTCTTACCCAAGAAGCACTCAGGCAGTCTATGATTCACAGAAACTTCCTCATTTGTGCCTTTCCATGACCAGGTTGTGATATCAGAACAGTGAAGTGATGCTCTAATCCTGGATACAGAAATTCATGAATTCATTCATTTTTCCGTGTGCCTTGTGTTGAGTTAGGCCAGGGGGTATAAATGCACCTAGGGCATAGGCCCTGAGTTCCATCAGCTTCTGATCCATCTTTGGACATCGTCCCCTTGAGAGAAGCAGAAAGAAAGCAGACAGATCTGCCCACTGTTCTTGGCCTGAAGAGTCAGGCCAGCCCTTTCCCAGGGCCATTCCTGGGCTCAGCCAGAACTCACAGCTGCCGCCCCGCCCGTCTGCCCTGCTGCCCTGCCTCGACCTGGGGCTGACCTGCCCAGACCACACTTATTAACGGAGGGAGGTCACTGACTCCTGTTCTTGCCGATGCTGTGCTGTTATGGGCCAAAACTGTGGAATTACGTGTGGTGCTTTACAAGATGATCAAGTGTCAAGGAGCCGTGGGGTGACAGTTGCCACATGGATTCAGACTCAGGCCACAAAGGAAGGGGCATGGAGCCTCCTAGTGGGGCTATTCTTGCTGCCGCCCCTCGAACTTTCATTCAAGGCCAAATGTTAGTCCTTGTGTTGTTACTGTGGTCTCCCAGAATTTTACCCCGTAGGAGAACAATTCAATTTTTCTATTTTTCACTTTTTCTTTCATTAACGGAAAAATCAATCCCTAGAAAAATACAAAGTGAAAAACTGAAATTGCACTTAAAAGGAGAGACATTTTTCAAATAAAAAGAGGGCTGAAGTGAGAGAGAGAGAGAGACAGTGATGAGACAAAAAGCGATAACCTCTTCTTACATCTCAAGCTAAGAGTCAGATCTGGGACTTCCAAAAAGGTATGACTCTTCGAAACTGATTAATTTTTAGATCTTAAAAAACCACACGGTCTCTTTAAAGAGCCATGAAAGCCTGATTCAAGTTGTTAAATTTTATGTTGTGTGTAATGTTGTAATTGATGTCAAACCTTTCACATTTTCTTACCACTGACATTGGACAGTCTACTCCACTCAAGGGCTCCGTTACCGGAGTCGCGATTAAGTAACCTAACCAGGAAATAAGGGCAGAATGGAGTTTTATTACATGGAATTGAGAAGTTCAGATGCAAAATAATTAAGTCTGAGCCAAACATAGCCATTCTCTCTCCCATCAGTTTATTTTGGTGGATAATTGGCTGTATTAGGTATTTCACTGAGCAGCATATAAAACTTTATTACCCTTGTAAAGTGCATGCTGTGAATTCTGATGCTTCTGTGTGTTTGGAGGAACATGATTGTTCCCTTTGCAGAACAGCACTGCTCACCTAGATCCTGAGACCAAACTAGGCTGAGGACGCCCACCGCTGAAAGGCCTGGGTTCCGGATGTATGTGAGTGAGGATCTCAGATGGACCCTGAGGAGAGAGCCCCCTTGATCACAGAGCACCGGAAATGAAAAGAGCAAGGCACCAGCCCTATTTGATATGGGCTCTCCCAAGTCACTGCTGGGCTTCCGATGTTTGTGTTTGCACACTGAGGAATTAATAAGTCAACACCAATTGTGGCTCTCTGGGTCTCAGGGCTTGTGACACGTGGGTCTTTCCTGAGGTGGTCTCGCTGCCCCTCCTCCATCCTTCTCAGAAACACAGGCTGTGGGTATACTGCCAAGGGGCCCCCTTTCTAACTGTGCATTCAGTACCATACGAACAATTTGGAATTGACCTCATTAGAATCCTTTTCTGGGAAAAACAACATGTGGCTACATACGGTTTCAGTTAGGTTCCAGAAGCTTTCCTATTCTTTGGACTCAACAATATGCCTGAATCGCCATCTCTGGTTGTTTTTACAAGCCACTTTTGCAGTGTATTTCCCCAGGTAGCTCACAGCCTTGCTCCTCTGCCTGTGCCCTTCCTTTTGCCCTTCCAGCTCTTTCTTAGCGTCACTTACAGCAGTGGTCCCCAAACTTTTGGCACCCTGGAATACAATTTTTCCATGGACGAGGGCGGGGGTAGGGAGGGATGGTTTCAGGATGATCAAAGTGCATTATGTTAACTGTGCACTTTCTTTCCGTTATTATTACATCAGCTCCACCTTAGATCATCAGGCACTGGATCCTGGAGGCCGGGGTCCCCTGATCTACAGGAATTCTGTGACCTGAATGGAAGAACCCTCAGGCCTCAGAGCTCACCAGTTCAGTGGAGCTGAGCTGCCTGGGGAAAATCAGCCTTTCATTTCACAATTTACAGTGGAATGCAGCATTTCACATCCTGATTCTGTGGACCCCAGGAGTCTCCAAACTTCCCAAAATGATATATTTAGGTACTTTTCTATGCAGAGGATCTGGAACTTTCACCAGTCTCTCCAAGGATTGTGTGGCCCTTGCAAAAAAAAAAAAAAAAAGAACAACTGGTTGCACATAAGAAGCAGGTTTTTCAATAGTAGTATCATATACAAAGAGCTTTATGAGAGAAATGAGGACCGAGCACAGTTCTAAGCTCCCACCTCAACAGTGATTGAATTTATGCTACATGCAAGATGAGCTGGGAAAATGAGAAGAATTATTTATGCCAGGGGAGGGTGGGGCATAAATTTATTTATTTATTTATTTATTTATTTATTCCTGTTTTAAAAGGAAGTCGCACTTGAATGAGTTTCAGAGAGATGAGTGCCAGTGCGCCAGGAGTGGAAGATGTTTTTGGTAGAAATGATCCTACATGGGAGAGAGTGTGGGGAGTTCCTGGAAGGGGGGAAGTTCTAGGTCCAGTGCAGAAGATGAGAGTGTTCGAGAAGGTGGGTACCACCTCCCGTGAGCACCTAGATGAGGCTCAACGTTTGTGGGAAACCAGAACTAAGGAAGAAGTTGTTCAACAGCGATCCATTGCCTTTTTCCTAGGAGTGTAACTGGCGGCAGTAAGCGTACTGAGTTCAGTTAAACAATCCAGGCAGTCTAGAGAGTGTTGGGAAGGTCCACACCTTCCAGGTTGCCTGGGACAGACCTGGTTTTCCCATTGTGCGTCCTGCAGCCCAGGGCAGCACCAGACCACCGGGAGGCAGATCATTCTACCTCCAGCTAGGTCCTAGGAAGTGAGCAGGGCGGATGTTTCAACATGTGAGGAGAGAGTTGGAGGGGAGATTGGGGCGGGGGGGGGGGGTGGGGGGGTGGGGGGCGGGGATCGGGGCAGGAGGGAGGGTGCGCTTGGCATTTGGACCCTTGATGAAGATCTGTGGGAAACGATTTCTCAGGAGAATATCACAGGCCACTTGCCACGCATGTCATCAAGCCTGAAAAGTTCCTGAGAGTTGCTGTCCAGGGGAGCTGGTACATTCCTCCAAACACAGCATGGCTGGCAGCAAGGAGAGTGGTCGGAAGATGGGGGACCAGGCTGGGCAGTGGCACAGGCGATGCAGCCTTAGGCCTCATGCAACTCAAATGACCATAGGGTCTCCAGGCCTGTTGCTGGCCGAGTCCACCCCCAACATGGCAAGGCTCAAGGCTAGAATACAAAAGGAGGCCCATTGACCACAGTGTACATATTGAATGATTATGAATCACACCAACAAACTGTTGAATAACTCTCTCCTCCAGCCTTGACAATGATCCCCCTCAAAACAACCAGGAGGACCAGGTTCCAGCTGGAATTCTCAGGCTCCTCATCGCTCCACCCCAGAACACGGCACTGTGAGGGAAGCCGTTGACCCCTGGCCACCAGCCCTTGGCCTGCCCATCTCGCTTCCTGTCTGTGCTCGGTCCCTGTGGTCATCGGCCCATACATTCAAGCTCCTGTGTTCCCCATGAGCAGCTGCCCCTTGGCCCTTCCTGAAGTCTAGGGGTATGCATCTCAGCAACCAGGTCTGCCCCCTCCCCAAGCCCAGAGAGGCCCTGTAGACTGCCATCGGGGCAGGAATCTCTGATGTCATAGGAACCCAAAGCATAGAAGGGAGTCAGGCTTGGGATGGACACGTGCCATTGATCTTCCTGACATTGATGGGAGGCTTGGAGGCCAAGGCCAAGTGGGGTCCACTAAAATGCACCACTCAGGACATATGGTACACCTGGAGCTCCCCTGGTTTGGGTCCCCCTGGGCTCCTTCCAAAGCCCCCAAGGTGATCTTGGGGGAGGCAGCCAGGCAGCCCTGGCTTTGAGCCCTGGCTCTGTTCCTCGTGGGCTGTTCAGCCTTGAGTAAAGCATTTGTCCTCTCCAGGGCTCTTGTTTTACCAGTGAGGGTATTTAGCCACCCACCTCATGGAAACCACAAGAGGCTCACGGGAGGGAACAATGTAGCAGGGTCATCAAGGCCTCACAGACACGATGCTCTCAACTGGCTGGTAGACAGAGCTTGGGGAACACAACCATCCCTTTCTCACCTGAGTGCTGTGGAATAAGGAAAGGAAAATAAGGAGTTGTATTGAGTTACAAACTGAACTATGGCTGCAAAGTTCCCAAGGGAACCCACTTTTATGAGTCTTCTCTCCTTATTTACCAGGTAAGGGTTACCCCTCCAATGTAAGCCCTGGCAGAGCTTTGCTCCACCCCCAGTTAGAGCCTCAGGGCAATGAGTGTGGGGCTCCCTTGGGAACTGATGATGCAAGTGCCCCAGGCAGGGCGTGGCTCAACTCTAGTCTGTACGTGGGCTTCCCTGTGGCTCCACTGGTAAAGAATCCCCTTGCAGTGCAGAAGACCTCACAGGCCTATCATAGGTTGGGGTCAGGAAGATCCTCTGGAGAAGGAAATGACAACCCATTCCAGTATTCTTGCCTGAAGAATCCCATGGACAGAGGAGCCTGGTGGGCTACAGTCCATGGGGCCAGAGATAGACACAACTGAGTGACTAAACCTCCAGCACCACCAAAGCACTCTAGGATTGTAGGACCAGCTATTCTCCTTTCTACCTTGAATTTGACTCTGGGTGGATCCTCTGCTAAAGGAGATAACTCTCCCTCCATTTTGGTGGCTGGGGGAGGAGACTGTGGCCCCTGTGGGAGAAGTAAACCCTGGGGTGCAAGGTCTCCTGGGGTCCATAAGCCCTAGTCAGAGTGTAAGTCCTGAGAAGGGGTCCCTGCACACCACGCTGTCGGTGTTCTCTCGGGGGGTACTCAGTGGAGATGGAGCTGCTTATCAAGTGCCAGGAGCTGGGCACTTGGAGAGGATGAGAGAGGTGAGGGGTTCCAGGAGGCTGGTGGGCATGGCACAAAGCCAAGGGACAGTTTCTGACTCCAGGAAGAAACTGGGGTGAGCAGAGCAGGGTAAGTACCTAACAGCCAGCCGGAAAATCCAACAGAGGCAAGCGTGTAAAGCAGAGAGTGGAAGAGAAAGTCCACACGCCTCCCCACGAACAATTCAGAGGTCACAGGAGGCCGTGAAATTAACCACACAAATGATGCTGTCTGTCCTGGGCTACCACACCAGAGCTGAAGTGTTACAGCATTATTTAAGCTTTTGTGACCCACCCATCAGAGAACAAGTGTAGAACATTTTATACAGAACCTCCTGTCAGCAGTGGCAACTATGAATTCCTTAGAACAGGGCTTCTCAGTCTCAATACTAACTTTGGGGCTGATAATTTTTTTTTTATGTTGCTACCATCTTTTTTTCTTACATGTTATTTTTTTTTAGTTATCAAAGAAAGATAATCTTCAATTACATGGCTGATCATTCTTTGTTGTCAGGCTGTCCTGTGCATCATAGGATGTCTTAGCAGCCTCTCTGGTCACTACCCACTAGCTGTTCACCATCAGCAGCCCCATCACACAGTGACAATCAGAAATGTCTCCAGACATGGCCAGATGTGCCCTGGATGACAAAACAGTCCCTGGAGGAGAGCTACCTCCTTAGACAAGAGCAGGTAGAAATAGAGGATGATATTCAAAAGAAGTCTTGGATCCTCAGCGCCTCCTCTGACTGCAGCAAGGTTGCTCAAGGACTCATACCAGTGCATGCTCAAGGCAGCAAACTCTAAGAGCAAGAGAAAGGGGAGAAAGGACCCGGGGGCTCATCCACTGACAACAATGTAACTAACACTCCCTGAGGGCACACAGGCACCCCCTGAGCCCTGGGCTTTTTGTCTGGATTGTCTCAGGACTCTCACAAGCATTCTATATATGACGCAGGGAGGAAGCTCACCCTACCTTAGAGGAGGGGAACCTGAGGCTTGAAACAGACCCCACAACTTACTTAAGATCAAACAGCTGGCACTGCAGCTGAGACTGGTGCTCAAGCCAATGCAGTCCAGAGCTGGCACACTTAAGCATCAATGCCACAACCATCTTAATAGGAATGATGACCATATGTCAGCTGTGAGCTTAGGGAAGACACCAAACAGAGTGTAGGTGATTTCATCCATTCCTCGCCACCCCTCTGTAAGTAGCCAGGGTGAGATGGGTGCCCCAGGAGAGACAGAGCCCAGCTCTTCCTTGACTTTCGCCAACCTGAGTGGGCACAACAGTCAGAATGCAAGTTTCACTTAGCCAGCCTCGCCAAGAGCCACAGCTTCATCTGAGAACCTCTGCAGGCAGATAGCAGCTTACCCGGAAAGTCTTTGCCCAGGTGTCTGAACATGAGATCCTGAACTAGAAGGAACTCTTTAGCCGCTTCCTAGCCCAACATCTGCTTGGTACCTGGAGATTCCAGGCAAGGAAAACAAATGCTGAGAGTGCTGGGGGAGGGGGGAAATTCTGTCTTTGAAAAACAAGATGTCAGCAGCTCGGCCCTGGATCCCAGGAAGGCTTCAGTCACATTCCAGGACTTGCTCATCACGCGGCTCAGGGACGGGATTTGCAAAAAGAATCTTTTCTTTTTTTCCTTTCCCGTTGCTTAAAGGATCTGAAGAGTTATTAAAAACAAAAGACGATGAAGTTTCAGAAGTACATCAACAGCATCCCTTTAAAAACACACCCAAGCCCAAGATGAATGCTCGAAGGGCAAGATACTGTACTGATTAATTATTAAGAACACATTGTGTGCGGTTTGACAGCTATGCCAGAGCAATGTGCTTCAGAGTGATTAAACCTCAATAAATGTGCTTCTAATCATGAGCTGGTATTGAATGATCAGACAATGGCAGCCTTAGTAAATCTTAATTAGTTTTGTCTTTTGAGACCTTCATTTAAATTCTGAGTAATACAAATGTTGGTTGGAGCCTGACAGGGAGCCATGGCTGCCCTCCTGGGGGTGCCGCCCTCAGCTTGCCATCTCAGCCCCACCGACACTCAAGATTTGCCAGCCCAAAGGATCACTGAGGACGAACCAAAGACGGAACTGGGGTGGAGGGAGGCACCACCATTTTTGGGCATAGTTTGCATTCCAACAGAGAAAGCCAGCGCTTCTTCAAACACCTCTGAGGAAGGAAAGCATCACTAGGCTGAACAGTAAGACTTTAGGGTGAAAACAATCTTTTCTAAAACGTGGGGCCCTGAAGGATTTCCCACTGGTGGGCCAGTGGTTAAGACTCCGCACTTCCAGAGGTTTTATTCCCGGTCAGGAAACTAAGATCCCACATATCATGAGGTGCAGTCAAAAAATTAAATAAATAGATAAAGAAAATATGGAACTCTGAGAGCCCTGCGCCCCCCAAAAAAAAGGAGAGAAGGAGGCTGAGCGGGAGGGGAGGGCAGGGATTCCCATGAGCTTGAAGCTAGGACTAGGAGCTGAAAGGATGGGCAGATGGATGACTCTGTGATGGGGCCAACCACCAGTCCCACTGGAGCCCTTTCAGGGTAAACAAACTGGCCAAGGCACACAGCCCTGCTTCAAAAGGACCACAATTACTCGTTTTATTGCTTAGGGTTATAAGATGATGGTATCTCAAAAGGAGGTGACAGCAAGTTAACAGATCCACCCCTGAGGGTGCCTGGCCCAGACACAGAGGCTCCCTCCCTTCTCCAAACAGAGGTGCTGGCACAATTAGATGCCTCCAAAATGAGACAGTTCTCTGCTTCAGGAACCCATTAGAAAGCCAGCCAGTGGGCTCCCCCAGCCTCCATGCGCATTTTGGCAAATTAACTCCTAATTTGGGAAAGGGAAAAGGGGGTGTCTCCTTCAGTAATGTCTCCCTCCGGAGATGGCATCTCTGAGAAGCAGCATTTGGCAGTAAAAGTACAACAAATGTCGGCATAGAGAGGCTGCAGAGCTGGGGATTTACAACAGGGTTCCGGATGCTGTCAGAGCTGTGACCAGACTCTGATTCCAGACTGGGATGGATTGGGGTAGTCAGGCAAAGCTAGCAAGCCCTGTCCCAGGAGGCAGGGGGCCTGGGTCCTACTCCTGCTGTTAACTTGTTGTGTGACCTTGGGCAAGTTCCTTCTTCTCAAGTCATCATCTAAAATAGAAGTGTTCAGTTCAATTCAGTTCAGTCACTCAGTCATGTCCGACTCTTTGCGACCCCATGAATAGCAGCATGCCAGGCCTCCCTGTCCATCACCAACTCCCAGAGTTCACTCAGACTTATGTCCATCAAGTCAGTGATGCTATCCAGCCATCTCATCCTCTGTTGTCCCCTTCTCCTCCTGCCCCCAATCCCTCCCAACATCAAAGTCTTTTCCAATGAGTCAAGTCTTCACATGAGGTGGCCAAAGTACTGGAGTTTCAGCTTTAGCATCATTCCTTCCAAAGAAATCCCAGGGCTGATCTCCTTCAGAATGGACTGGTTGGATATCCTTGCAGTCCAAGGGACTCTCAAGAGTCTTCTCCAACACCACAGTTCAAAAGCATCAATTCTTCGGTGCTTAACCTTCTTCACAGTCCAACTCTCACATCCATACATGACCACTGGAAAAAACATAGCCTTGACTCGGCAGACCTCAGCAAAGTAATGTCTCTGCTTTTCAATATGCTATCTAGGTTGGTTATAGCTTTCCTTCCAAGGAGTAAGCGTCTTTTAATTTCATGGCTGCAGTCACCATCTGCAGTGATTTTGGAGCCCCCAAAACTAAAGTCAGACACTGTTTCCATTGTTTCTCCATCTATTTCCCATGAAGTGATGAGACCAGATCCCATGATCTTCGTTTTCTGAATGTTGAGCTTTAAGCCAACTTTTCACTCTCCTCTTTCACTTTCATCAAGAGGCCTTTTAGTTCCTCTTCACTTTCTGCCATAAGGGTGGTGTCATATGCATACCTGAGGTTACTGATATTTCTCCCAGCAATCTTGATTCCAGCTTGTGTTTCTTCCAGTCCAGCGTTTGTCATTTCTAAGGATACTTCCATCCCCTCAGTGTCTGTGATTCGAAGACTCCAAAACTTAGCAGACATTTCTCCAATATACATACATACTCCAAAATCAATAGGACCCAGGAGTCTGGAGGTGCAAGGAGAGAATGGATCATCGGAGATAGATGAATTATACGACATAAGACATGAGGGGGACAGAGGGACCCTGCTTCCTCCTCACGGCTTTTAGCATCATCAAGAACTCATTCTTCAGCAGAATACCTAACAGACATTTCTCCAAAGAAGACATACAGATGGTTAATAAACACACGAAAAGATGCTCAACATCACTCATTATTAGACAAATGCAAATCAAAAATACAATGAGGTATCAGCTCCCACCAGTCAAAACAGCCGCCATCAAAATGTTTACAACATTTTGTAAATGGGGAGGATGTGGAGAAAAGGGAACCCCTCGCACTGTTGGTGGGAATGTAAATTGATACAGCCACTATGGAATAGAGATTCCTTTAAAAATTAAGAATAAATCTACCATATTATCCAGAAATCCCATATATATATATATATATCCCCTGGGCATATATCCTCAAGAAACCATAATTGAAAAAGACACATGTACCCTACGTTCATTGCAGCACTATTTACAATGGCTAGGACACAGAAGCAACCTAGATGTCCGCTGACAGAAGAATAGCTAAAGAAGTCATGGTATATATCCACAATGGAATATTAATCAGCTATAAAAAGGAACACATTTGAGTCTGTTCTAAGGAGTTCTAACAAGGAGTACATCAAAGCTGTATATTGTCACCCTGCTTATTTAACTTATATGCAGAGTACATCATAAGAATTGCTGGGCTGGATGAAGCACAAGCTGGAATCAAGATTGCTGGGAGAAATATCAATAACCTCAGATATGCAGATGATACCACCCTTGTAGCAGAAAGCAAAGAGAGCCTCTTGATAAGGGTGAAAGAGGAGAGTGAAGATGGCTTAAAACTCAACATTCAAAAAACTAAGATCATGGCATCCAGTCTCATCACTTCATGGCAAATAGATGGGGAAAACAATGGAAACAGTGTCTGACTTTATTTTCTTGGGCTCCAAAATCACTGCAGATGGTGACTGCAGCCATGAAATTAAAAGAAGCTTGCTCCTTGGAAGAAAAGCTATGACCAACCTAGCTGCTGCCGCTGCTAAGTCACTTCAATTGTGTCTGACTCTGCGACCCATAGACGACAGCTAACCAGGCTCCTCCATCCCTGGGATTCTCCAGGCAAGAACACTGGACTAAGTTGCCATTTCCTTCTCCAATGACCAACCTAGACAGCATATTAAAAGCAGAGACATTACTTTGCCAACAAAGATCCATCTAGTCAAGGTTACGGTTTTTCAGTAGTCATTAGAAAAGACCCTGATGTTGGAAAGATTGAAGGCAGGAGGCGAAGGGGATAACAGAGGATGAGATGGTCAGATGGCATCACTAACTCTGTGGACTGGAGTTTGAGCAAACACCAGGAGATGGTGAAGGACAGGGAGGCCTGGCGTGCTGCAGTCCATGGGGTGGCAAAGAGTCAGACACGACTGAACAGCAACCACAGTGCAGAAGCAGAGGAAGGCTTCTAGACAACCCTTGGCTTCCTCTTCTCCCCACCCTCACCACCCCCAGCCTTTCTCCTGAGGAAGCCAGTAATGATGGCCACGCCCATAGGGCCATCAGCAGGAAGATGCCGCTTATCGCTTATCGGTGAGTGGGGAGAAAGCACAGCCAAAGCAGGTCTGCCCAAGCCAGCTTGAAAAAAAGGTTAGTCTTGTCTTTGAGTGACCTAGTGCTCACTGATGCATCTGCTTGGAGCCCTAGTTTCCGATTTCCAGTCAAACCTTCCATGCACATCCCCCTTTATCTCTCTTGGCAACACCAACTCCCTCTTTACTAAGCAGCTTCCCCCACTCCTGCCAACCTCTAAATAAAACTTGCAACCTAGCCAAATGTTTTCTCCATCAGGCAGTATTTAGCAACATGAGTGTTACAAATGGATCACGAACAGATCAAATATCATACGTTTGTTTTCAAATCCTGGAAATATTTTCCAAATCATGCCTTTTTTTCCCCTTTTCAGACACATCATCAACCTCCTGACAATTTTGGCCAGGCCTGCCAGGAGGCAGGCTTTACTGTCTGGCTCTGGCAGAAGGCTGGGCATGCAGAGCTGGGTGGGGGGAGGGTGGCTGCTGGTAGAGACCACCTGTCAGCAGCTTAATGACACAGTCCCTGGCTGTGTTGATGCTCCAAAGGAGCCGTGTGTGTTGTCCTGTGAGGACCTATGGGTAGGATGCTTGTCGGCTGCAAGAAACTGAGGCATAAGACTTCACAGGGGGATGGGAGCCTATGGAGAATAGAGGATGAGGACAGCTTGATGCAGGCACATCTGAGACTCCGGGTGAGGTCTGTGTATGCACTGTGACCTATGAGATGAAGGATTGTGCAGTGTGTGTGTGTGTTCGTGCTCAGTCATGTCCATCCAACTCTTTGTGGCCCTATGGACTGTAGCCCACCAGGCTTCTCTGTCCGTGGGGATTCTCCAGGCAAGAATACTGGAGTGGGTTGCCATTTCTTCCTCCAGGGGATCTTCCCAACCCAAGGATTGAAACTGCATCTCTTACATTTCCTGCATTGGGCAGGCAAGTTCTTTGCCATAAGTGCCACCTGGGTGTATTGAGTGAGATCTGTTAGTGTGGTGGGTGACCTGAGGCTTCATGTGGTGTGAGTACAGGGGAGAGTGAGAAGGGTGCTGAGTGCTGAGATGGAGTGTATGCAAATGATATCTTAGCCATCAGAAAGCAGCTCTGGGATTGGACAAACTGGGCTCTGAGACCATCTCCAGGAGCAGGAGAGCTGCTCACAGCGGGGAAGGCTGCCGGCGGAGCAGACTGCATGATGGGGCTCAGGTCCAGCCTTGAATCTGCAGACCTGGACCCCATAGCTAGGGGAGCTCGGTGGCTGTCACCTGATGCCTGCACCCAGGGTGATAGAGGCAAAGTCAATGAGGCAAAATGTTTCTGCGGCTGGTAAGCAGCGCCGATTCAGGATCCTTGACCCAAAGAAAGTTTGTGGCTGGATCACGGCAGCTTTCAGTCCCTGGGGCCGCATTATCACCAATAATGACCTCAGCCCAAGGGAGACATCGTCTCCTTTCCCAAGTGTCAAAACGGCCTTTCCATGAGGCCAGAAAAGAAGGCACCGTGGCAGACTGCCCAGGGTCCTGAGTGAAGGACGGGGCTCCGGCCCCAGGGGCCGTCCCAGGGGATTCACCAGGCTCCAGTCATGTCTCTTCACTCACAGACACAGAACTCCATCACCTTTAAGATTCAAACCTCGTGGCTGAGCCTCCAAGGCCCTCAGGTACTTCATCCCCTCTCTCCTGGCTCACCTATGTCCTCTCGGTGTCTCCCCTACTCCAGCCAACCAAAGGCAAGTGAGTAGCCCTCAGTGTTTGCAGCTCAAGATGCTGCTCAGAGAGTCCTGGCCTGAAAGTGGAGTGAGGGAGAGGCTTCTGGAAACTGAGCTCCACCCTTTGGCTACATCTTCCCTTCATCTAGAGCAGCTGATGAAGCAGCATCAGAGGCTCCAGCCATCTGATCTCATTGAGATGCTCAATCCAGTCCGTCTCTCTCTCTCTCACCACCATCATCCTCTGTCCCCCTAACCCCACACACACGCACACATTCTCATCTTTCTTGTCCAGTTCAGCTTCTTTGATCAGCACCGTAACCACTCTCTTGCACATTTTTATGTCTTCTGCCCATTTTTCTGTCTACATCACACCAGCCTGGAGAGTCCCGAACTTCAATAAACCTAGGTATCTGCTTACTCTGAGTCAATACCCAGGCAACCACCTCTGCAGGAAAAATCACATCATAGTCATGCTGATTGGATCTGCTTTAGATTTGTAATCACGCATCTCCATGCCGCCAAGCATCCTACTCTCTTGTCCAGATAATTCACTTTCCAAGTCCTCAAGATAACTATTTTGTATCTTCTCTAATCCTCTCAAACATCTAAAATGCCCTCTCTCTCAGCAGATGACCTTGTTCAACCTCTTGCCATTGGGATATGGAGAAAGTATGTTATTTGCTCTCCAAGCACAACAAATCATTCTCTTTTCTCTGAATCCATCTGCTCTCAGCTTCTCAGGGCCTTTCCCCTGCAATTTTCCCCAAATCCCCTATTAACTCTTCAAGTCACCCTACTTGGGCTTCCATTACCACCACCCAACCAAAGGTTACCTATGGCCTGTATTATACTAGAACCACTGATAAGCTTTCTGTCCTCATACTGAACCTCTCAGTAGCAGGAAATCGAAATGCATTGTTCTCTAGATTCTTGTGATGTTACTCTTGTCTGGTCTTCCATCTACCTCACTGCTCCTTTTTCTTTGCTGAAACCTCCTGCTGCTCCCAACCTAGAACTCTGACTGTGACCATCACCTCTTCCCAACTACTGGATGATCTCAAATACTCTCATGATCTTAAACAGCATTGCTGTTTCGATGCTCCCAAAGCTCTGCATAATTATAAGTATTTGAAATCCAACTTGGCTCCAAGAGATCTACTACTGCTAATCTTTTTCCTCCCTTTCCCTTTCACACACACACATGCACACACACTGACACACTCTTCGAGTCTGCTGTTCTACAAGTCCTTATCTTAGTCAATGAGAGAATCATTCACACAACTGTTCAGACCAGTGACGTTAAATCACCCTTTACTACTCTCTTTCATATTCCATATTTAATTCATCAGCAGGTTCTGACATTCAGTTCAGTTCAATCACTCGGTTGTGTCTGACTCCTTGTGGCCCCATAGACTGCAGCCAGGCTTCCCTGTCCATCACCAACTTCCGGAACTTGCTCAAACTCTTGTCCCCTGAGTCGATGATGCTATCCAACCATCTCATCCTCTGACCCCATAGACAGCAGCCCACCAGGCTCCACCATCCCTGGGATTCTCTAGGCAAGAACACTGGAGTGGGTTGCCATTTCCTTCTCCAATGCATGCAAGTGAAAAGTGAAAGTGAAGTCGCTCAGTCGTGTCTGTCTCTTAGCGACCCCATGGACTGCAGGCTACCAAGCTCCTCTGTCCATGAGATTTTCCAGGCAACAGTACTGGAGTGGGGGTGCCATTCTCTTCTCTGAACATTTACCTAGTTGACTGTAAATTCCTTCTAACTTGTTTCCCTTCCTCCTCTCTTGATGGCACATAATCTACTCTTCACACAGCAGCTACAGTGGTCTTTCTTAAAACAAACTTTACATTTTAAAGGATTTTTAGGTTCACAGCAAAACTGAGCAGAAAGTACAGAAGGTGTTCATGTATCCCTCTCCCCATTCTCACATAGCCTCCCCCACTGTTAACATCCCACACCACAGCTGTATGTTTGATGTATGTTTGCCACAACTGATGAATCTGCCCTGACACATCATAGGCATGCAAAGTCCACAGTTTACATTAGTGTTTGATCTTGTCATTACAAGAGAACATAGCTTACATTAAGATTCACTTTTGGTTTTGAAAAATGTATGACATGTGTCCACTGTTATAGCATCTTACAGAATAGTTTCACCGCCCTAAAAACCCTCTGTGCTCCACTTATTCATCCTTTACTCCCCCAACCCCTGACATTTTTGCAGTATCCATGGTTTTACCTTTTCCAGAATGCCATGTAGTTGGAGTTATATCATATATAGCCTTTTCAAACTAGCTTCTTTCACTTATCAGTATGCTTTACGTTTCCTCCCTGTCTCATCATGGCTTGACTGCTCGTTTCTTTGTGCTAAATAATATTTCATTTTCTGGAATTACCACAGTTTATTCATCCACTCACCTACTTGAAGGACAGCTTGGTTGCTGCCAAGTTTGAGCAGTTATGAATAAAGCTGCTATAAACATCTGTGTCCAGGTTTTTGTGGAGAGGTAAGTCTTCAACTCATTTGGGTAAATACGAGAAACAAAGTTGCTGGATCATGTGGTAAGGATATGTATAGTTCTGTAAGAAACTACCAGACTGCTTTCTATACCATTTTGCATTCCCACCAGTAACGAATAAGAGTTCCTATTACTCCACACCCTCAGCAGCTTTTGCTGTTGTCAGTGTTTCAGATTTTGGCCATTCTAACAGGCGTAATGGTATCTTGTCAATGTTTCATGGAGCTGCCTTTTAAAATCTCTAATTTGACTGCATTGCTCCTAGTTCTAAAGCTTTCCAATGATTTCCCATCACAGCTACTGTCAATTCCAGACTCCTTACAATGACCCACAAGCCCCCACATAATTTGGCCTCTACCCAGACAGTCTGTTCTAGGAATCTTCCCGGGAGTGTGACTGTAGGAACACGTGATTGGTCTACATCTGCGTCGTGCTGGTTGTACTCAATGCTTTGACTACCACCCACTTCTCCACCTCATCATATACCAGTCTCTTCGTGGCCACTGTGCTCCAGCCAATCTGGTCCTCTTTCATTCTTCAAACATACCAGGCTCATTTCGGTGTTAGGGATTTGCACATGCCATTCCTTTTTCTCGAGGTGTTTTTCCGCCAAATCTGCCCATGACTACTTCCTTCTCATGGATCAGGTCCTGGCTTAAATATCAGAGAGGACTTTCCTAACTCCAGGCATTCCTGGATGAATGGATGGATAGATAGAGGCGGGTACTAAAAGGAATGAAAAAAAAACTGGGTGTCTGAGCTAGAAGGCCACAATATCAAAGGAAGAAGAATTCCAGGAGTCAGTGGGAGTAGCCATTCCATGACCCCATCAAAGAAAAAGGATGAAAACAGAAGACAGAGTGCAGGATGGAACAGGGCAAACTTTAGGGAGTTGGCCATATCAAATGAATTAGCACAAGCTTTTGGAGGAGTCCAGTGCCTACAATCACATTCCTAGGAACATGCAAAGCACAAGACCTTAATTACACACCGGCATATAGACTGCATGTTTGATGAACACACTTTGCAAATTCCTAGAGCCTTAGATCAGAGGCAATATGCCTAGGTTAGGGAGAGGCCAACTCTGAGCCTACTGCCCTGCAGCTGTCATAACCGTACTCATCTGTATCTTCAGCTACATCCAGTTAGTTCAGAAAATCCAGGCAGAGAGTAAAACGCGGCATCCACATAACCAGGAGCATCACAGATCAGCTGTGGGCTGGAGAGCAGCCAAGCCTATGCTATTTGATTTTTTTCACGTCTGCAATTCCTTTTTTGATGCTGTGGAAACTCAAAGCTTACTATTTTAACATTTATGACCAAAGATAATTGGCAACTTTACATCGCCTCTGTGATGACTTTTTTTCTCAAACCATGTCTGATTAAGACATTGTTTAGGTCATGGTGTCTCAAACTGTGGGTCATGAACCATTAATTTGTCGTGAAATCAATTTAGATGGTTCACAACCAGCATATTTTTGCCAAAATAGAAGAGAGTAGATGAGAATAGAAAATCAAAGTGTATCACATGTAGTAAGGATAAGTACTATTTCATTATTTCAAACATATGTTTCAGTTATACATAAAATATACATCTCTACATACATAAGTGTATAATGAGGTCCAATGTAATATGTAGGGTCATGGCCAAAAAAGCAGAAGCTATGCTCTAGGTTTCACTTAGCTACATAAATATGCTATGAATAATGTATAGATACATTTTAAAATAACTTCAGAATTCATGTAGAATTTATTCATGTCAATGTAGAGCTGTCAGAAATAATAACCATCAAAGTAGTACACAACAGGTGTGGAAATCTGGAACATTCGGTATTAAGGTTGGGATCCTGACATTCCCATTGGGCCATAAGTCTAGAGAACTATATTCTGATTTCTTTTCTTTTACTCTCAGGATAGCTTTAGGAAATTCCCCATCCATTTTCTGGAGCTCGGATTCCTTATCTCTCTCCAGCCTGAGAGCCTTGGGTTATTTGCTTCCAAGAAGCCCACCATGGAATTCATGGAATCTACTAGAGATTGCATGAAATGCTCAAGAACTTCAAAATCAAATAAACCAGACTCACATCCCAGCTGGCACCTACCAGTGAGTAACACTGCCAGTTTCCTTAATCGGAAAAGGGTAATAATGATGCATCCTCAGTGAGCAGGTGGACTAGAGCTGTTCATGAAAAGCTCAAGGCATAGGAGAGAATCTCCATAACAATGGCTGTGGTTACGATGCTCTACTCTGTCTCTCCATGTCTCTACCTATGTCTGCGCACCTTTAACCATGGCCCAGCAGCCTCTCCTCAATATCCCTCTAGTTTCACCTTAAAGGGTCCCTTTCTTTTTGTGGTGGGTGTTTCTCACAAATGCCCATCAGCAGCATTCCTAGTTTCCACGACCGCATTCTCTTCCCATCTCAGAAGCATTCCCTCCTGTTCAAAGCCCTTGACTGCTTACAACTCAGCCCTCCTCTCCTTCCCCCATCACTACTGTCTTCTCATGCTGCATCTTCTATTTCACAGCTTCTCCAGCCTTATGGATGCCAGGGTCCATATTTGAGCCCTAGATCAGTCCTAAGCCCACCAGAGAAGGTTACTCTTTACCCCACCAACTACATGCCACGTCAGTGCCTTCCTTTATGTCTGCCAATGCTGCATCAGAGGTAGCAGAAAATGCCCTCAAATTGCCCTCTAAAAGATATTTACATGATGCGTGCTAGGTCACTTTAGTCGTGTCCGACTTTTGCAACCCCATGGACTGTAGCCCACCAGGTTCCTCTGTCCATGCAATTCTCCAGGCAAGAATATTGGAGTGGGTTGCCATGCCCTTCTCCAGACGATCTTCCCAATCCAGGGATCAAACTCACAGCTCCTGCAGCTCCTGCTTTGCAGGTAGATTAGTTATTGCTGAGCCACCGGGGAAACACACACACACACACACACACACACACACACACACACATATATGTAAGTGTTAGAACGGAAGTAGCAAGGACACATGAAGCAAAATAATAAATGGTGTGAAATATGACCCAAGCCTTCATTTTTTATCTATGACAATATAAAAATCATACCAGTTCCCTCAAACAGAAAAAAGAACTGTGTAGCAATATCTCAGGCCATGTAACAGTGGTGACTGGACGGCACAAACACTTAATCCTTTTCTGCTCCTAACCACATGCCTCATCCCTCACCCCTCTGCCCCTCACTGGCCTGGGACATCATCTCAGGGAAAGAGCTCCATGAGGTGTGGAGGGGCTTGGTACACTTGGATCCTCCTCGTGTTCTCTGGCTTATCAGAGTTCTTCTAGAACCTTCTAAGCCGGCTCTCTCCAGCGACATGGCCAACAAGACCACCATGGCTCTCAGGGAGATGAGGCTGCGGAGTCACTGGGGCCTGGGCTCCTCCCTCCTCCCTCTGTCTTCACAGTTACAGGCCCTGTACAACTGATGGGCCTCAGCATGGAGCTACAGCAGGCTGGATTCCTGAAAGGCCCACTGCATTCTGAACTGCAGGGTATGGGATCCTGCAGCCAGAACCTGGTTTGGGGGACAAGGGTCGGGGGAGGAGGTTAGATCCTACTAATCCAGGTTCATTTTCCATTACAAAAGTCCTGGATTTCCCTCTGCTGTGCCAAGGCCCTGGCATACTGCTCTCTTCCTTTGGCTACACGTCCCGGCTCTCCAGCCATGGTGCCTGCCCTGTGGATGGCAGGAGGCCCAAACTGAGAGTAGTATCTCCACCAGGCGTGGCACAGCCTTGCCAGAGCTCAAGGTTTCCTGAGCCCCTGGCCAGTGGACTCCACCCTGTCCTAGAAAGGGGTATCGGGGGCAGTAGGGAGGGAAACATGGTGTAGAGGACAAAGTTGTGAGCTAAAACCAGAAAGGAAAGATGGGCTGAAAAAAAAAATTGTTTGGTAAGCAGGTAATGACCTGCTTGTAGGATGAATGGGAGTTGTGTATGGGTAGAAGGGGGAACTTTCTCTGGCCTCAGCCTGAAGAGGCAATAGTTGAGTGGACTGATCTTGACTCTTAGCTGAGCAGTCCACCTGCTTTCTGGGGGAACTGGACCAATCCAGCAGGCAGATGCCATCTGCCCCAAATGCCTGGTCCTTTCTCTGCCCCTCGTCTGCCTACCTCCGCACAGACAGGTGTGTGTGTGCTGTGCTGTCGTGTCCGACTCTTTGCGATCCCATGTAATGTAGCCGACCCAGCTCCTCTGTCTATGGGATTCTCCAGGCAAGAATACAGGAGTCGGTTGCCATTTCTTCCTCCAGGGGATCTTCCCAACCCAAGAATCGAACACACATCTCCTGTGTTTCCTGCCTTGCAGGCAAATACTTAACAGCTGAGCCACTAGCGAAGCTCAAAACCCCTGGAAAGCTGGGCAAATGGGTTTGTTAGATCAGCTATTGTCCCATAGCAAGAGCCGCGAGTAAAGGTCACAGCCCAGGCTATTGCAGCTAGTGAAAGCATATCCACAGGCTGCTGGTCAAGGCTATGGGCAGACTCAAAGTCTGTCTTCAGTGGTGGGAGACTCCAGAAAACAATTTGAGACCCTGGGCACAAAGCAATTCTACCTCGCCACTGTGCCTTTCTGCAGCTGTGTCTCAGAGAGTCCTGTCCTCAAGGGAACAAGGAAGGAATAAAGAAGGAATAGAAGAAGGGAGGAAGGGCCTCCAGCTGCTGTGCTCCAGGCTAAACACAAAATCTCAGGGGGAAGCTCAGAGGCAGAGCTATGATGGTCAATTGGTCATCAGCACATAACTCCAGCTAAGGAACCAGCCAGCCTCTGACCTCCTCGGCTTCAGCCACACTGGATACCTCTGCACCAGGAAGTCAGTCCTTCCAATGGGCAGCAATTGACCACATCATCATAGCCACTCATTGATCCTAGTTCCACCCACTGGAACCACAGGCAGAGGCAGGCATAAGATGGCCCCTGAGACAATGAAGATGCTTTTCTGCAACATCTGGATTCTCCAGGCTACACCCATCTAAGATCCTTCGCCACCTGGCCCTAGCCATGATTTCAGGAGACCTTACTATCCCACCAGACATACCTAAAAGAGTTCTAGAAGGGCACAGTCCCCCACTGCCAACCCCTACTCTGTCCCAAGTACAGGCTTGCTATCTCCCCCTAACCAGACAAAGTGCTCACTCCACTAAATTTGCTTGGAGTGGGGGTGAGTGGATATTTTAGTGACTTCTTTCCTGAAAAGAACATCGATACTTATGATTCATGAAATAGCTGTACACTTACTCACAAACACATTGCCCTTGCAAAGGAGAAGAGGAGATAAGACAAGAGATCATTACTGCCTATCCCCAGAAAAGACACAGCAGGAGAGAAAAACAAAAGTTAAATGTTTGTAAAAACCAAATAAATGTTTGGGGCTGTTTCATTCTCATTCACACCCAAGCCCTTTTGCTGATGGATGGGGGTTACAGGAACTCTCCCAGCTGGGAGGTCAGTCCTCATTCAGACAGCCACTACCGCCAAAACCATCTTTGGACAGTGAAAAAGATAAATGACCCCGCCCCCACCCACAGATGACATCACCTAGGCAACACCAAAACCAGGCAAGGAGCACAGGCTTTGCTTCCAGGCCAGGTGGTGTAAGTGGTAAAGAATCCACCTGCCAAAGCAAGCAACATGAGTTCAGTCCTCAGGTCGGAAAGATCCCCTGGAGGAGGAAATAACAACCCACTGCAATATTCTTGCCTGGAGAATCCCATGGACGGAGGAGCCTAGCAGGCTACAGTCCAAGGGGTGGCAAAGAGTCTGATACAACTGAGTATCAGAGCTCACCACAGCATGAGACATACTAGGGCAGGGTCCCTTCCTCTGGGTTCATGTCCCCTGTGCTGCATGGCTAGAAGGGAAGGGCTATGTCTATGCTCCAGCAGCTGAGGTCAGTGATCACACAGCGAGGTGGTAAAAGGTAGGGGCTGTCTTCCCTGACAGTCTCATGGTTAAGACATAGGCTTTCACTGCTGTTGGACCCAGGTTCGATCCCTGGTCAGGGAATTAAGATTCCACAAGCTATGTGGTACAGCAAAAAAAAAAAAAAAAGCAGGGGCAGCCGACAGGGCTAAATATCGCCCACTTTCCTGAGGTAGAGTCTGGATGAACTTGGCAGCTACCAGCCCACCAGTCTGCAAGGTCTGATGAGCGGGAGCATGATTCCAATAGAAACAATAGAACAAGGCTCAAGACCCAGGTCTAGACATTCCCTCCACCTGGGCAGCTGCCTGCACAGCTTTGTGCCCCAACTCATCTGGAAGGAAGCAAGGACTGCAAGAAAACAGACCCTTCCCTGGGGGTGGGGTGACCATCGGCTCCTGGGATGAGGGTGAGGGGGAACCCCTTGCAGACAGCTGAAGCATCACATCACTTCCCCTGGCATAAGCAGAGGCCAGAAGGGGCACTGGGCACCAGCTGACCTGAGAACAGCCTGCTTCCCAGGCCCATGTCTGGGAATTTTCTCTTCCAAATATGAAGGAAATAAAAATAGGGAGGCAGGGAGGCCAAAATATGCTTGCAAAAACCTAAGTCTGGCTTTGACATGCCTGCTCCCACCATCTCAAGGCTAAGAATAATGGAAGGAGCTGGAACTCCTGGCTGGCTCCCAGGGAGTGAGAGCACTTGGATTTGTGAGCTCACAGTTATCTGTGCCACACCAGGCCCTCTGGAGCTAGTCAGAAGTGTCAGGAGCCTTCAGAGAAATGAATGAGTGGCTGATTAAGAAATGTGGCTGCTGACAAGCAGGAATTACCTCTAAAAGCACTGCAAAGTGTTTCAGCTATAGAAACACAGTCCACAGCCTGCCAGTCCAGAGGGCAGAGATGCCCACACAAGGCAAGCCCCGGCAGTGGCCCAGGTGGACAGCTTCCACCCAGCTGGATCCTTGGGACAGGACCACAGGGAAACTCAAAAACAAACAAAAACGAACCATGTTCAGCTTGTCACTTCCAACTCAACTATCTTAAACACCTGGGTTCCCCTGTGACATCTTGTCATGGGCTGAGTTGTTCAACCCCGCCCCTCCCCAACTCATATGCTCAAGTTTTAACCATTAGTACTTTCCAATGTGACTGTATTTAGAGATAGAGTCTAAATACCCTAGAGTGGTAATTAATTTAAAGTGAGGTCATTAGAGTGGGCCCAGTCCAATATAACTCGTGTCCTTGTAAGGAGAGGCGATTACAGACACAGAAACGTACAGAGGGAAAACCATGTGAGGATGCGGGGGAAGATGGCCATCTCCAAGCCAAGAAGAGTGGTCTTGGAAGAAACCAATCCTGATGACACCTGATCTTGGACTTCTAGCACCTGGAACTGTGAGAAAAGAAATTTCTGTTGTTAAAGCCACCCAAGCACTTTGCGCGGCAGCCCAAGCAGACAAATGCATGCCCGGTTTGCTTGTTCTGTGTGTTTAATGAAAGTGAACTGATGCTTTCATTTGTTGTAAGGAAAACAGACGGGATGTGAGAGCCGATATCACTCATCTCGAGCCCAGCCTCATGGATGGGGAAGGGGCTCGGTTCTCTGGAGTCCAGGAGGACTGAAGAAAGGGGCAGATACTGAGTGACAGCCAGGCCTTAGGATAAACTCTCAGAAGCAGGTATTGTTATCCCCATTTCACACATGGGGAAATCAGTCCCTAAAGTTGGTCATATATATTCAGTGGCAGAAGGGAGATAAAAATCTGCGATGGTCTGACTCCAAAGATTATGCTCCTCCCTCCAACAAGAACCAGTGAGATAAATTCTGGGAGGCAGGTATCCCCTCTAATGATCGAGTTCTCTAACAATGAGAATGAATACCACTTAGCACGCGTTGTAGGAAGTACCTTAATTAGAGGCATCCAGGCAGGGGATTCAGTTTCCAGTCACACGCGTCTGCTCCAACACAGCCTGGTTAGGTCACACTCTTACACACACACACCTCCCACCGCCCTGACTCACCATGCACCCAGGAGATGGTCTGAATCACTGAGGGGTGTAACTTGAAAGTGCACTCCCAAGTGGTTCCAGTCTGTCATTGCGGGGGGGTGTCACTGCTGGAAATCCTCAGGGAAGGGAGTTGGGTTGGATGTTTCCAAACAGTCTTCTAAACCCTGAAAGCCCTCAGCTCTTGAACGTCTGTGGAGCTTCGACAGGACACACAGCACTTTGGCTCGGCGCCTCCAGAACATTCCCCAGAGCCGAGGTCAGGGTATCCACCGGATCCTCAATGACCTCAACCTCTTCTTGCACAAACACAACAAAGGTCTGGCTAAAAAGAGCAGCAGAGGGTGTCCAGAAATGCCCTGGATAGATCGAAACTAAGGCCCCAGGAGGCTGGATTAAAAGTTTGCTGTGTTTATTCTCACTTGGTCGGATCCAGGAAGAAAAGTGGAGAAGAGCGACTCGGCTGGCAGGTTGGCAAACCCCTCCACCATGTTCCCCCACATCCTGTCCCAGCTGAGGCGGGATAAGCCATTCTGCCATCATGACCCTGCCAATAAGCTAATAACAAAGGCCAGGCTGATGGCTCCAGGCCCTGCAGCCCTCTGGTTCCAGCTGGGGTCACTCAGGCCCCCATGGAAGCTCAGCCTGGTCCTGGGGCGAAGGAAGGAAGGGGCGGGCACCCAGCCAGCAGCACACGGGCTCAGTGCCCAGCCAGCAGGGCCACTCGTCCCCTGCTGACCCAGGGCCTGGTGCCAACGATGTGCATCGCCCTCCATTCACTTCCCTTTCCTGCTTCCTCCCTCCCTCCCTCCTATTTCCTCCAAGCCTGAGGACCTTCATCCTCTCCAGTTCTCTCTAGCGCTCGCTCCAGGGAAAAGAGACTCAAGTCTGGACTGGAAGCCCCCTTGGCAGAGAAATTTCACTATAGATCTCAGCTGTAACTTCCACAAGCTGTAACTTTCCTGACCCGCTAAGACTGGGTTTCAGGTTATTCTGCTGCATCCCCAAAACCTTCTCTCTCTCTTTAGTCACTAAGTCGTATCCAACTCTTGCAACCCCGTGGACTGTAGCCTGCCAGGCTCCTCTGTCCATGGGATTCTTCAGGCAAGAATATTGGAGTGGGTTGCCATTTCCTTTTCTAAGTAACATGTATGGCATTGCCTTGAATTATCCATTTAGTTACCCTCTGCCCTACCAGAATATAAGCACCTTGAGGGTTGGAACTGTCTTTTTCACCCTTGTATTCCTAACACCTGGCATAAGAGAGAAACTTGAGCAGCATTGGTTGAATCAATGGATGGAGACAGATGGAAATTTTAAGGGATACGGAAGACCTCTCCACCCAAGACAAAGCCCATCCTCATTAATTTCTACCTCAGAGGGCCTTTGGGAATGTTCAGGAAGATACTGATGGATGATCTTGATAGGAGGAATTTTATCCAAGGATCCGAAAGGTGCCCTCTCCAGCCTACAGAAGGGAGGGAGGACAGAGTGGCTTCGGGGTCTCCTGCCTGTCAGGGAAAAGCCAGCAACTCCAGGCATCTGATGACGAGAAAGGAAAATGGACACAAGAGGAGATTGCACTAGTTAGTGTACTCCAACACATTAAAACATCGGAGCTCGGAGCAGAAAAAGGTTTATTGCAGGTCCAGGAGACGAGTGGCTCATGCCCTAAAAAAAAAAAAAAAAAAAAAAACCACCATAAAACAACCTCCCAGAAGGGTTTCAGCAAATCACCTGGTGGGGGTGGGGGTGACGGGTTCCAGGGTAGGTGATCAGCTTGTACCCAGATTCTCCTACTGGCTGATGGTGAGGTAGCAGGGTGATGTTAGAGCTTAATATTATCAGACCCTAGGCTCCAGGAGGCCTGAAGCTATGTGCTCATGGTCATCAATTAGCTAACATCTTTCATTTGGTGGGGGTTTTCACATCTGCAAAACAACTCAGGATGTTTGCATCAAATATTACTACCTGGGTATTTCAGAGAGGGCCTAAAGCAAAATATATGGGGAGGGTCCCATGAGGTCTGGCTCCTTTATAGGATGGAGGCAGGAAGGTGAGTCCTGCCAGCCCGAGGATGGGGGAAGACCCAGAGCCAGCTCCCTGACCCCAGGCTCTGCCCACACAAAGCTCTCAGGCACACATGAACGTTGACTGAGGATATTTGTAGCGATATCATATTTGTCTTTTCTCTGTCTGACTTACTATACTCAGTATGACAATCTCTAGGTCCATCCATGTTGCTGGAAATGGCATTATTTCATTCTTTTTCTGGCTGAGTGATATTCTACTGTACATACATGCCACATCTTTATCAATTCACCTGTCAATGGACATATAGGTGGCTCCCATGTCTTGGCTACTTGGCTATTGTAAATAGCGCTGCAGTGAACGCTGTGCTGTACGTATTTTTTCAAATTATAATTTTCTCCAGATATATGCCCACTAGTGGGATTGCTGTTTCATATGGTAGCTCCCTCTTTAGTTTTTTAAGGAACCTCAATACTTTTCTCCATGTGGGCTTTCCCAGATGGCTCAGTGGTAAAGAACTCACCTGCCAATGCAGGAGACACAGATTTGATCCCTGATCAGGAAAGATCCCACATGCCACGGAGAACCTAAGCCCATGTGCCACAACAACTGAGCCTGTGCTCTAGAGCCAGGGAGCCATAACTACTGAAGCCTGCATGGCCTAGAGCCTGTGCTTCACAACTAGAGAGGCCACCACAATGAGAAGCCCACACACCACAACTAGAGAGCTGGAGTAGGCCCTGCTCACAGCAAATAAATAAAAGCCAATGCAGCAATGGAGACCCAGCACAGCCAAAAATAAATAAATACAATTATTTTTTAAAATACTAAAATATAAAGCTTTTTACCTTCTTCTGTGGGATTCCCTCGTAGCTCAGTTGGTAAAGAATCCACCTGCAATGCAGGAGACCCCAGTTTGATTCCTAGGTTGAGAAGATCCACTGGAGAAGGGATAGGCTGCCCACTCCAGTATTCTGGCCTGGAGAATTCCATGGACTGAATAATCCATGG
The DNA here is from genome assembly GCA_917880005.1 of Nanger dama. Classification (NCBI taxonomy): domain Eukaryota; kingdom Metazoa; phylum Chordata; class Mammalia; order Artiodactyla; family Bovidae; genus Nanger; species Nanger dama. The sequence continues at coordinate 27,930,177 of CAKJTW010000018.1, forward strand.
GGTTGCAAAGAGTCAGACACAACTGAGAGACTTTGACTTCTTCACTTTCTTCTGCAGTTTACTTTCTTGACCTGTTATGGTGTCTTGTTTTGTTTTAAAGAACTTAATTTTTTTAATGTAGTCTTTGATTTACAGAAAAAAATGGTGAAGACAATACAGAGTTCCCAGTTTCCCTTATTATTAACATCTTATGCTGCTGCTGCTGCTAAGTCACTTCAGTCATCTCCAACTCTGTGCGACCCCATAGATCATAGATGGCAGCCCACCAGGCTCCATCGTCCCTGGGATTCTCCAGGCAAGAACACTGGAGTGGGGTGCCATTGCCTTCTCCACATCTTATGCTAGCATGGTGCAACTGATACAAGTAATGAACCAATATTGATACACTATTGTTGACTAAAGTTCATACCAGATTCAAATTTTCTTAGTTTTTACCTAATGACTTTTTCTAGGCTAGGGTCCTATCCAGGACACCACAACACCTTTATTCATCATATTTCCTTAGGCAACACTTGCTGTGACTATTTCTCAGACTTTCCTTGTTTGGATGTCCTTGACAGTTTTGAGGAGTGTTGGTCAGTTATTTGGTAAAATTCCCTCTATTGTGATTTGTTCAATGTTTTTCTCTTAATTAGACTGGGGCCATGGGTTGTTGAAAGGAAGACTGCAGAGGTAAAATGTCATTTTCATCGCATCATCTGAAAGGGGCACGCTATGCACAAGACTTATCACGGTTGATGTTGACCTTGATCACCTGGCTGATGTCATGCTTGTCAGATTTCTCCACTGAGAAGTGACTACGTTCTCCCTCTTTCCATGCTTTACTCTCTAGAGGGAAGTCACACATACAGCCCACACTACAGGGTGGAGAAGAAGGTACCACCTCTGTCAGGGTGGAGTATCTATGTAAATTATTTGGAATTCTTCTGTGGAGAAGGTTTGTCTGTTCTTCTCTATTTTAAAAATATATCTATTTATCTATTTGCCCACATCAGGTCTTAGCTGCAGCTCTTGAATCTTCATTGCGCCATGCAGAAACTTCCGCCGTGACAGATGGACTCTCCAGTTGCCATCTGTGGGCTCAGTTGCTTCAAGGCATGGGGATCCCAATCCCCCAGTCAGGGATCTAACCCACATCCCCTGCATTGCAAAGCCAGCTCTCAACCACTGGACCTCCAGGGAGGTCCCTGCCCATTTATTTTTATATTCAGTCATGTATTTATATCAGCATGAGCTCATCAATACTTATTTTATACTTGGTTTATAATCCAACACTGCTTTAGTTTCTTGCTCAGATTGTTTCTTTCCATTAACTCCCGTGCTCCTTTGATATACTCAACAACGCTCTCCTGTACCCTGGCTCCCTTTCCATCTGTGTATATTGACAAGAATAGATAGGACACTTGACACTGAGACTGAGCCACGGGGATTGAAACCCTGGCCCTTTCACCTGTGTGTCCTCTGCAAGTTACCTTGTCTCTGAGGCCTCAGTTCTTCATCTGTAAAATGGGCATCCTGACTCTCCCCCAGAGAGCTGCTGTGATGTTCATGGATGCATGTAGCCCAGCTCCTTCCTTGCTGGAAGTTTTCCATAAATGGGCTGCATTATCACTGAGAGCTTGACTCTGTGAAACCAGCCCTGAGTTCTAAGAAAACCAGAGGGAAAAAACCTCTTTTGCTAAGTCTTAGAGGGCAGCTTGGGCAAGCTCTGCATCCCTTATGCCAGAAAAGATTCCCAGGTGAAAATGACCTTCATGACATCTGTATCTCAATAAAGGTTCTTTCCAAATATTCACCTCATAAATGAACTGTCCAGAGAACAGCTCATTGAAGCCACTTAACTCTGCAGACTTTTCTGCCAGCAGGCCAGGGTGATGTGCAGTGGCCTACAGACTGAGCAGATGTCTGTGCATGGCAATTCTGGACCAAGAAACTGGTCGAACAGCACATCCCTTGCAAACAAAAGGGTGTTCCTTGGCCTCCACCAGCCTCCACTGCTTTCTTGTAGATCCCTGGAAATACAGGCTCTGAGAATAGTGGCTTCCTGTCCATTGAAGGACTCTGGGTCAAGGTCAGGTGTCATCTTCAGGCCCATATACCTACCTAGACCTTCTGAAGATGATGCCAACATTGCCTTCCCAAAGTGACTCCACACACTGGGCAGCCTCCTTCCAACCCAAATTGTTGTTCCTGAAATATATTTTAGGGTTTCAGTAGCCATGGGCCAAGCTCATCTCAAGGCTGTAGATAGTTAAGACTCCTCTGTGATCTTCATAGAAAGCATTCTCATTATTTATTGTTGTGTAAAAAAAAAAACCCAAACTTTTTATTATTACTGCTATCATTATTGTTGCTTCTCCTACTACTGTTACGATCTCTTATGGTTTGGGAGGACGGCAGGCTCAGCTCAGTGGTTCTGTCCCACAGTTATAGTAAGAGGGGGCTGGAGCTGGAGAGGAAAGCCTTCCTCACTCGGATGTCTGGCAATTGATGCCAGGGCTATTGGCCAAAACACCGACATGTAGCCTCTTCACCTGGCCTGGGCTTCCCCACAGCTAACGTCCTAAAAGAGGAAGAAACAATTTGAACCTGTATCAACCTTTAGGACCCAGTCTTAGAAGCTCAGAGAACCACTCACCCACACTCTGCTTGCTGAAACAGTTGCAAACCCCAGCCAGGTTCAGGGAAGGAGGACAAAGATTCTGCCTCTTAATGATGGGCCATGGGGTCACACTGCAAACAGAACACATGGATGGGAGAGACCATCACAAGCATCTTTTGAAATGCACCCTGCCACAGCTATAAACATTCTGCTGTAATAATTCACAGCCTTTAACATGCAAAATGCCCTCATGCTCTCCCTCCAGGGTCCCCGGATCTCACTCCATTACGGCAGCAGCTTAACTTCCAGGAACGTTTCATCTAAACCAGGCTCAAACACCAGTGAGGCCCCGTGGTATGGGTCCTCTTCTATGGGTTCTCCACTAAAGACCCATAACCAGAGCAACACATTATCTGCCCCTTACACACCCAACATACAATGATGGGACAAGCCCAGGATAACTGCTGTATGCACTACTGTTCAAAAAAAGGGGAAACAGGACACAGGCCAAAGTAATTGGATCAGAGCAATTTCTCAGCTACATGTACAAAAGATCTGAAAAGCAAAAATGTGCATTTATTCCTACAAGTTGTCTTTCTCATTCTGACCTCAAATTATTAGCCCTTAGCCCTGGAAAGTGCTAAATGGAAGAGCGATGAGCCTCTGGAGAGGGTGAAGGAAGAAGTGGAATATCGTCTTGGCTCCTGTTGGGGATACTCGGCTCCCCACGGTCATGGAGCTCTATCAGCTGGCCCATCCTTGTGACCACGCCCTCCTGGCCCAGCCCTCTGGCAAATGACCACACAGCACTAGCCTCATGTCTCCTCAAAATAAACTGGGACATAGAAGTCACTTTGATCCAGTGTTGGTGCCAAGCAGGGAACACATGAGTTTAAGGCTGTCAGCAGTCATCTGCTGCATCCCACGGGGAAGCCATCTGCAGAACAAAGCCAGCGGCAGCAGGGCACAGAGCCAATGACTTGAGTGAATAGAGCCCCAGTGATGCCATGTGAGCCAGACCTCTACCCCAGGGCCTTCAACCAAGAATAAATTCCCTGCTTTACTTAAGATATTTGGGGTTAGATTTTTATCACTTGCTTTTATCTGAAAGCATCCTAATTCACATCCGTTTCCTCCCCAAGTTCTCTGTTTTCAGCTAAGGCCTGACTTACCATGGGCCCTCTTCATCCTTCTGTAAGAAGGGGGACCCCACTCCATTCTCTAGTCATGGAGAATTCTCTAGCCTTTCTCCTCCAGTTTTCTCAAGCTCTGGAAATAACTGGAAGGTAACCGTAGCTCAAACAGGACACCTATCTTCACTCAAACTCAAGCCTGCCCTGCCACCAAAATTGACCGTGACAGTGAACGATCCCCCAAGTGTACACACACTGCAGAGGAAAGTACTAAGATGGTCTCATAAGAGAGTTGCACGTTTGGTGTAGACACCCCTCCAACTCTCACCTCCTTCACCCCTACCCCCACCCCCACCCAGACTCTGCCCCCGCCAGGACCAGCCACTCTCCCAGGGCTCTGCCTGTCGGCTCCTCTTCTATATGACTTGGAAGCTGCTAGTGTCAACACATGAGCAGGAAATGGCTCTTTAATCACTGCAAAGTCCCTCCTGATTGCAAAGATTAGGTCAACCTTGGCCTCGGCCCTGGGTTGCTGTGCGCAGGGCCAAATGAATTTGGTTTGGTGACAAATTTAGAAGTCAGTGACAGGGAGTCTAGAGGGCTCTTTGCCTGAGTCTCACAGCCCTGTAGGGGCACCAAGAGCCCATGCGTGAACACCAGTGGTACTGGGCCCGTTGGTTCCAGCAGCAGGCCTGGACTCCCTCCAGGCTCGGCTGACCACCTGAGCTTGGTTTGGTTTTGAGTGAAGAAACAGTGTGGAGCTTTAGAGGAGGAAGATGCCTTTGGGTGAGTCATCTGGCTACAAAAACACACCTGGCTCTAGATTTTTCCACAATTCCGAGGAGGTAGAGGCTGGAGGCCCCACTGGCCAAGTTTTGGAGACAATAGAAAATGTTTCAGCTGCTGAGGCCCTGCATACCCAGTGCCCCTGCATGGACACCCTATACTTTAGACTCCAGAGAAAAAGGGCCTAAAAATAGATCCTTCTGTTACAATTTTGCAACTAGATTTAATGTGGAACAGAGAAGAAGAGTTGGGTGATATAATTGATGTACAAACCCTAAAGTTAGCATATCGGAATAAACCTGTGCCAAGGTGTAAAGTTAGGAACCAAAAGGGAAAACTAAGAACCTGTCCAGCTTAATCATAATGAAAAGGATGAAACATTTAACATAAGGCTGTGATCAAGACTGTGCGTGTCACAGACAGGCATGCCAAGCTCGTGAGCACTCTGTCTTGATCACAAACACACACCCTCTTGATCACAGGTGCACTCCCTTCTGATTATATGATACCCCTTTCAAAATAACTGGGATTATGTATAAGAGCAATTAGCAATGCTGAACAGCAGCTTGTTCAGATTCCAAGACTTCCAGGCCTGTGTAGAACCAAGGGCCTTGGATAATGGAGGTCTGGGAAAGAATGATGGGGCTGGAGGGACAAGGAAGGTCACCTGTGCTGGATACAGCAAAAAAGTTTGACTCATAAGCCATTTAGGGACCTGCACTCTGATGCCCACCAAACTCCATGGGTCTCCCATTCTTCACTTTGACCCCACAGAAGGTTACACATAAGGTATGACCCAGGGGAGGGGCAAGATATTTCTTTCTGATCCTGAATATATGTCATTCATTTGCATAGACATGCCAGTGGCTACAGGTTACAGCAAGGTTGGGATTCACTATGTCCATACCACCTCCCAGCATGTAGTGGTAACTCTATCCCTTCCCTTCCACCCAAGAAAGCTACTGTCCATGTCAGCCAATTAGCTACTGCCATTAATAAGCTACCTATGGCTCAGCTCATGATAGTTTTGGATGTTCAAGATGGCAGACCTCACCATTTGAGCAGCCGATTCAACCAACCAATGGCATCAGCCTATGTCACATATCCATTCCCGAAAGACCTCTCCTCCAGTGCTCTCTTCCTTGGTGGTACATCCTCAGCCTTTGAGCACGAACCTGAAAAACACTGGATCCTCATTTATTGGAAAGCCTGTTCCCAGCCAATACCCAACGGATTCTCTGACGCACCATGACATGGGGTTAACAACGACCCCAATTCTCTCCAGACACATTCATTTATTTGATGAGCCTACTATGTACCAGACACTCTTCTAGTAGTGACCGGAACAAAGATCCTTGTCCTCAGGGAGCTTACAGTAGAGAATGTAAATCTAATAAATAAAATAGACATTAAAAATAAACCTAATAAATATGCACAGTAGAACAGTATGCTTTAAGTTAATAAGTGTTGGAGGAAAAAAGACAAAAGGACAGGTAAGAGGGTTTTGTTTGCAGAATCGAACACGGTGGTCGGTGGTTGGGTTTTGCTTTGTTTGTTTGAGCACACACTTGAAGAAAGTAAGATTTAGCCAAGGGGACAGAGAGGGAACAGTGTTCTGGGAAAAAGCAGAGCCAGAAGGAAGCCCTGAGGAAGAATATACATGGTGCCTGTAAGGAGCTGCCGCGGCTGCTGTGACTGGGACTGAAGAGCCAGAGGAAGGCCAGTGGAGAGGAGACTGGAGGGGGACAAATTGTTCCAACCAGAGGGGACATGTCCCACTCGAGGCCTGAGAGGCAGGACCTCACATAAGTCAGGCAGAGCCCCTGGAGCTTCTGCAGATTCAAGGCCTGCAGGTAGACCTCCTCCTGCCTTCAGTCTCCACCCGCCTTGGTTCACAAACCCAGGACCAGCCACCACACCACAGAAGAGGCTTCCCTCTCTACCCCCAACCTCCACAGAAGCCATCCCACCCTCACCCCTCAGCCCCTGGCCCTGAGACCAGCAGGAGGGCTGAGGGCCGTGAAGAACAAAAGGACAAAACTCACCCTGTCAAAGTCCTTCCCTTCAACCCAGTCCCAGAAACCTCAGAGGACAGATCCAATCTCCTGGGATCTCCAATCAAAAGCTGGCGCCCACAGAGCAGGGGGCCAGCCAGGCCCGGGAGGTGGAGTTCTCACTTCCCAAGCCGCCAGGACCCAGCGGCCATCTGGCCAGGCTCTGCACGGCGAATCAGACAGAAGGCAGGTCAACACTGGGACCCCCAAGGGCAGTGGGGCTGCAGGAGGCGTGTGAGGCAATGCTCCTGAAGTGCTCAGGCATAATTGAATCAGCCTTCTCCAAGAGGGAAAGAGTGCATTACCAAGCCCCTGATGTGCCAAGAGCTCCTTGGACCCATCTCCTTCCCAAGTCTCACTGTCTCTGTGCACTCAGCCCCATTACAGCTAAATGGCTCTATTTATTGCCATCCAAGTTTTTTTGCTTGGCAGGGCCCCATGGTGGCTGACCTAAACCAACAGTGACAAGTGGCTACACACAGCCTGCAGATGCCCAGCTAGCTGCCATGTTTTAGCATCTTCACTTTCTCCTCTTTCTCACACACAAACATCTTCCATGCCCTGGGCAAATCAGGGCGCTGAAATCACTCTCAGAGCAAGGGGACTAGTGGAAGAGGCTTCAATGAATCACTGGGACAATGGCAGAGTCACTGGGGCGCCCTGCACCTCGGCTCCCCTTCTTATAAATTGATAGGATCCAAAAGTCACCATTGGAAGGCTGCTATAGCTCTGAGTTACAGACAGTTCAGTGCTTTGAGAACAAGAGGAGACTTTGAACCCCAGGGAAGAACTGAAGGATTCAGAGGCCTGGATCTGAATTGCTTCTCAGAGATTGCTGCAAGCAATAAGAGGGGTTGAGAAAAAGAAATCCTCCCTAGAATTACCCTTTGGCTCAGACTCCCAGTGTATCCAGAGTATGGGACCGAAACGAAGTTCTGATGTTGGGTCTGGAAATCGAATGGCACCTTCATTCACTGGGGTCAACTTCAGCCAAGCTAGGGACTTGGAACTCTGATCATTAGGAGCAGAGCTGTGGGTAAAGAGAGTGAAACCAAGGAGTCTCCCCTCAGTGGCAGAAGGCTGATGGGAAGGGTTGCTGAAGCAGAGAGACTGGTTTGAGCCTCCAACATCACTGAAGTAGGAAAAAGAGGGAGGAGGGACTGACTTTGGGTGAGAAGGATGAAGATTTTTATTTTGTACATGTCTAGTTTAGATCGGAAATCAATAAAGAGGTCATGGTGGAGATACACATTTGGGAGATATTTGCAAAGAAATATAGAGGAGGGAATAGAATAAATAAAGGAGAAAAAAAATCTAGAGGGCATATGGGAATATACTGGTTGTTGCATTTAAGAGTTGAGAGATGAGAGAAGGCTGAGTAGGCAAGAAAGTGGGTGAAGAAGAGGCATCCAGAGCAGAAGAGCCACAGTGACGTTGCACTAGGGCAGTCATGGGCACTGGTCATCAGACTCCCCCTCCAGGAGTCCCAGGGTGGGGATTCCTGACTCCTCTTTGTAGCTAGCAGGCATGTAGGACTGTTTTTAGCCAATGAGCAGTGAGTGAAAGCAATCTGTCATATTGAGCTGGACATTTATAGCTGGGGTGAGACATCTGAGGGTTCCCTTTCCTCTGCTGGAGTGACCACATTTCCAGTAGAGGCTGGGCCTTGAATGAGAGGGCATCCAGCAGAACCAGAGGTCATCAGGAGTGAGAAACCAGCCTCTTTGCTTTAAACCATTGGAATTATGGGAAACCACAGCATGGCCTGGCTTTTTCTGATGGACACACCTGTGGAGGAATTTCTAGAAGGAAGATGATGGCCATTATTGCTGAATGTAACAAGAGTGAGGAGACCAGGAAAAGTTGTTGAGTTTGGCAAACAAGTGGATGTCGGCGACCCTCACGCTTGGCTTGTGTGCTCAAGAACCAGACTACAAGGCGTTAAGGAATGAAGTCTTAAAGGCAAAGGATGGAGACTTAAACATATGGAGGAATGTCAGAAAATAAATGGGGTAGCATTAGGGCCAGCTGGGTAGAGGAAAGGCTTAAGTTTTTGTTCCTAAGAGAAGTCAGTGAAGAAGCAAAAGAATAATATGAATGATAGTCTGATTTGCCCAAGTTCATTACTTCTCTGTCTGGTCAGGAAGCAGAAGAAGCAAAAACTAGACCCCCTGCCCCTGCAATGGTTTCTTTCCTGGCTACACACTCACTCCAGGAGCTGATCGAGGGTCTAAGGGACTGAGCTGAAATTGGCAGGGATGGGGGAGCACAGAACAAGAGAGGAAGCTCTTAAAAGATCCTGGTAGTAGAAGGATGAAGGCGAGATGGAGGAAATTGATGGAAAGATGATCATCTTGAGAAAACTGGGAAGTTGCCGAGCCCCTAAGGATTAACCTCCAGGACATAAGTTCCTATGTCTATAAAATGGGGCTAACCCTTGGGGCACAGGGTGATGTGAAACCTAAAAGAGAATGTTGCAGGCATACTGATCAGCTTACAAATGGCAGGGCTCCATGCACATGGGATGGAATCGAGAAGTGGAATATTTCTTGCCATACCAGGAAACGAAGAATGTCAGAGTCATCAGCAATTGCCACCGTGGAAGGTGAACTGGTAAGCCCTGAGGAAACTCAGGAAGGAAAGAATACTTCCTAGGGGTCAAGACACTTGCCCCCTAGCAGCCATCAGACTACAGCCACTCCCTATAGTGAGCAGGGAGGAGGCTCAGGATGTGAAAAGCACTGGATTCTGGCCCCAGATAGCTGAGGTACATATCAAAGGCGTGATTTCAGTGAGCCCAGACTCTCGAATCTTCCCATACTCAGAAAAAGCACTAAATTCCTTTACTTGGGATATCTGGCTTTCTTTAATTAACAATAATCTTTTGATGTTCAGACTACCTGCCCTTTGTTGCAAAACTGTTATAACAGCAGGCTCCTCCCTGCCCCCACCTCCTCACAGCTGTTCTTTCCCATTACTTGAGAGGCTGCCTCCTGGGCTTAAGTCCTAAAAATTTCCACAGAATAAAATATAACTCTCAGCTTTTAGACTGCTTGTATTTTTTGAGTCAAAAGAGTCATGGCTGGAAGCCACTGTTTGAGATATCTTTACCCAGAGACTCATCACCTCTGTTTGCTGCCAATGAGACTGAACTCCCAAATCAGCCACCATGGCTTGCCAAAGAGACAGCCTCAGGTCTACACCTCAGCTGTACACAGAGTTCTTGCACACTCCAGGGTGGGCAGATGTGGGAGACCCAGCTTCATCTGCAGCCTCTACTCCATGATCCTGGGCTAAGTCAGCTCACCTTTGTAGACCTCAGTTCCTGGTACATCACATGGGGAAAATGGGACCAGACAACTTCTAAGAGGCTTCCCTGCCCTAACATTGTAAGATACAGTGAATCAATTAGCCTTCTATTTGTACTTCTTAGATAAATAAAGCATAAAACTATTTGTAATCAATTAAACCTAAAACAGTTACTGTATTATCAAGTAGATGAATAGACATAAAAAAATAACAAAAGAACTAATAACTGTCAAGTGATATTTTAGATCTTTAATCCCTTTCACTCAGTTCTCAGCCCGATGACACACTTACTTTGGCCACATTAAAACCCCTTTACTGCCAACGAAGGCTCCAGCTGGGCCAGCCAGCCAGCGACGTGCCCTCTCACTGGCCAGCTCAGAGCCCCCCTGCCCTGTGTCTGCCTCTAACAAATGGGCTCCAGCTGCGAGATGCCTGCAACAGGCGGTGCACACGTGTCCAAGCCCGCCTGTGATTGCAGCCCACTCCAAGATGGAGAGAGTGTGTCACTGGCGCAAAACACATAAAATTAGCACTTGGGTCTGTGTTCACCCTGAACTTCATCATTGTTACCAAAGACACATGCTGAAATGCAGGAAGAGGAATCCTAAACTCTGGCCTGCTTCAGCTCTTAGTCCGGTCCCTGTCAATCACACAGCATAAAGTCAATCCTGAGATACCCTGGGGAGGCTGATACTCAGGAAAACTTCGCCTAACCTCTCCCATCAGTGTGTGAGCCAATCAACCTCTCTCTCACACGCATACACACACTCACACCTACTTCAGTAATGGCTACCAGGAAGTGTTGGCCACAGTTCGTAGAGCTGACCCACTGCTTAGGTTTGATTTTTCCTCCCTCTCTCAGTGGCCTGAATGGAGTCAGACAAGCTTGAAGACATGGTCATAAATTAGCCGATGCCTGTGATAACGGAACCAGTTTCTACTGAAGGTACCACCCAGGCCCCGCTGCCTATTGAGGGCCAGCTTGGCTTCCGTGGGGTTGTGCAAGCAATATGCATCTGTCCTCAGGCAGCCATAGATCATTCGCACATCCAGTTCAAGTAGGCCATGGCCTTCTGGGAAAAGTAGAATTCCAGGCTGAGCACACCCCACCACCCCAGGAGCCTGACCCGTTTCCTGGTATGGCAGCTGTGTGACACCGCTGGTGTTGAGGTGAGCCTCACTGAATCCTTGGTGGGAGGGGGTGGTGGTGGGGAGGGAGGTCTGGGGGCGGGTAGGGCTCCCTGAGAAGCCACTAGGCCTGAGGCCGCCCTGCGTGTCCTCATAGGTATGTTCCTCACCAGCTGCCCTGGGAGGCTGGGGCCAAGAGGCTCTGGCTGCATTCACTGAGGAGGTGCAGGGCTGGCAGCATGCAAGCGCTTCTTATTCAAGCAGTGCCGAAGCCACGCACTAGGGCTCAAGAGTCCAGATTCTCATCTTAGTTCCTTCGCATCTGTACTGCCTAAATGGAGAAGAAACGGTTTAGCTCTCTGAACGTCACTTTTCTCCTCTCTAACACGAAATGTCTGCTCTGGACCTTTTCTACAGTTCTGGTTCCCATACAGACACTTTACTGTATAAACTTACTCCAGGGGCCAGATCTCACAGACAGGGGGGTAGAGGGAAGACCATGAAAGCAGGGGAACTCACTTCAGAGGTGCGGTGGAAGCTTCTGGCCTTCACTATTGCCCTGGTCCCCCACCAGAGTTCTAGAAATTCTGCTGGAAGAGATTCGAGTCCTGGGGTCGGGTATTTACTCAGACTCCACCCTTAAGGGACCGCCACTAGAAAATGAAACACTGGGCGACCTTTATTCATTCATTTCCGTGTCTCTTCCTGCAGGAAGCTACACTCCTTTAGCTACAATTCACGGCCTTCAGAACAATCTGGCCTCATTTTGCTTTTTCAGCCTTGTGCCCCAACCTGTTCTACACTCATCTTCAGCCCAAACTCAGGGGCAGACTCACTCTTCCTTGAACTTCTCTTCCATCATCCCTGCTTCTCTTCTCACAGGGAGAGCATCATATACCCTTCATAGATCAATCTACCTTTTCAATGAAGAAAGTCCTTAAGGGCTCCTGCAGGGCACTCTCTCCCTTGGGTGTGGGAGTGGTTCTTATCTACAGGGAGAGGGGCATCGTCACTCTGCAGACCAGGAGGAAAAAAAGGGGGGCTCAGAGTACTGCTGGCAAGTGACTTGGCCACAAGAATGTTAAGATGTCCATGAGGAAATGCCTTTATTAAAACAGAATCTTCTGGTTGGAGTCCACTTAGAACTAGAAACTGAAAAATTTAGGCACGGTGTCTGAGAAATCACCAGCCCTTTAAGACGAGAAGGCAGATGACAGAGATCAGAAACTATGGACTTGGGGGATGTGCTGTGAGAGCCATGGCTACTGGAATCCTCTGTGCCATTTTTACCTATTCTTTCCATCAGCAGTCAGTCACTCTCTTCTGAAATTTCTAGTCTGCCTTAGCTGCTCCAAGGAAAATCAGGGTAAACTGACTTTTAGGGTAAAACCCAGGACTAGGGTGTTCAGTAAGAACAGTAATAATATTTGTTACCATGAATATCTATGAAATAGACAATTTTTAAAAATCTAAAAGTTACCAAGATTGACTCAAGAAGAATATTCTCTGAATAGACCATCAACCATGAGAGAAGCTGAAAATATTGTGGAAGAATTCTCTCTCTAGAAGAGAGCTATTTATAAAGAATTTTCTTTATGCAAGCTCAGTTTTATGGATGAATCCTTCCAGATTGTTCTAAAGCAGAGAAAAAAAATGGAAAACTTCCCAATTCCTTTTACAAGGCTAACATAATTTTATGATAAACCTAGGAAAGATAATATACAAATATATGTATAATGTTATGTATGTGGTACTGTATAGGTATGGACACACATACACATATATACACATACATACAAACACAGGCAAATCCTCCTTATGAGTATAGATTAAAAACTCCTAAATAAAAAACCAATAAATTAAATCCAGGGGCTATTAAAAGAATAATTCACTATGACTAATGCTATGTTTGTCCCTGGAATGTAATGATGATTTAACATTCAGAATTATATTCTACTCTACATCAATATGTCACAGAGAAAGCAATGAAAGATACTAGTGAAAGGGAAAATCCCTCAGTCATGTCCGACTCTTTGCAACCCCATGGAATGTAGCCTGCCAGGCTCCTCTGTCCATGGAATTCTCCAGGCAAGAATACTAGGGCGGGTAGCCATTCCCTTCTCCAGATCTTCCCAACCCAGGGATCAAGCCCAGGTCTCCCATTGCAGGCGGATTCTTTACCATCTGAGCCACCAGGGAAGCCCAACAGGAGGTACAATTCCATTAAAAATAGAATAAAGGCAAGGATGACTTCTATCACTATCATGACTATTTCTAGCTAATAACATGAAGCAGAAACTTGATATTTTTAAGACTGGTTCCAAATAGGAAAAGGAGTACACCAAGGCTGTATATTGTCACCCTGCTTATTTAACTTCTATGCAGAGTACATCATGAGAAATGCTGGGCTAGAAGAAGCACAAGCTGGAATCAAGATTGCTGGGAGAAGTATCAGTCACCTCAGATATGCAGATGACACCACCCTTATGGCAGAAAGTGAAGAAGAACTAAAGAACCTCTTGATGAAAGTGAAAGAAGAGAGTCAAAAAGTTGGCTTAAAGCTCAACATTCAGAAAACAAAGATCATGGTCCCATCACTTCATGGGAAATGGATGGGGAATCAGTGGAAACAGTGGCTGACTTTAGTTTGGGGGCTCCAAAATCCTTGCAGATGGTGATTGCTGCCATGAAATTAAAAGACGCTTACTCCTTAGAAGGAAAGTTATGACCAACCTAGATGGCATATTGAAAAGCAGAGACGTTACTTTGCCAACAAGGGTCCGTCTAGTCAAAGCTATGGTTTTTCCAGTGGTCATGTATGGATGTGAGAGTTGTACTGTGAAGAAAGCTGAGCGCCAAAGAATTGATGCTTTTAAACTGTGGTGTTGGAGAAGACTCTTGAGAGTCCTTTGGACTGCAAGGAGATCCAACCAGTCCATTCTGAAGGAGATCAGCCCTGGGTTCTCATTGGAAGGACTGATGTTAAAGCTGAAACTCCAGTACTTTGGCCACCTCATGCGAAGAGTTGACTCATTGGAAAAGACTCTGATGCTGGGAGGGATTGGGGTCAGGAGGAGAAGGGGATGACAGAGGATAAGATGGCTGGATGGCATCACCAACTCGATGGACATGAGTCTGAGTGAACTCCAGGAGTTGGTGATGGACAGGGAGGCCTGGTGTGCTGCGATTCATGGGGTCACAAAGAGTCGGACACGACTGAGCCGACTAAACTGAACTGAACTGAATGGCAGCTGGCTAACTTTTGAAGTGGGGGAATAAATTCTCAATTCATTCTTAAGTGAAAATAATTTTAGATGAATAAAGAGTTTAACTGAAGTTAAATTAATGAAAAACTAACTAGAAGACATAGAATAGCAGAAAGCATTGAAATTACATGAGAGTAGGGATGCTTGTTTTGTTTACTGCTGTCTCTGCATCTGAAATACTAGTGCATGCTACATAGTAAGTGCTCTATAAATTTATTGGAGGGCTGAACAAATGAATGAACGAATCTTGTTTCCTTTATACATTTTCTGGTTATATACTTTGTCACCATTTCTGCTAGGGTGTTTTTCTTAATTACTATAAATTATTAACTCGCTATGTCTCCTACATGTTAAAGATAATAACTCTCTGGACATTATTTATTGCAAATATTGTCCCAAATTTATCTTTACCTTTTCATTTATATGAGTTGTATATACCTCGTCCCCCAGAAATTATTTATAGAAAGTCTGTCAATTCAGTCCACTTTATTTTTTAAATTCTTTTGACTATTATCATCTTTAGAAAGTCCCTCCCATCCCAAATTGCTGAGGAGGCTGAGACCACTCCCAGTGGTCTGGTCCAAATTATTTCAACTGTGGGGCTATTCCATCCTCCCCTGGGACATCTGATCCAGAGGGTTTCCAGTCCCAACCAGACTCATCCAACCCCCAAAGCTCCCTTTCCAGCTCACTCTTTTGCATAACCACAGAGTGAGGTCATGTGTTTAGGACACCATTGTTCTGTCACCATGGAAATGATGAGAAGTCAAAGCACTGGCAAGAAGCCTCCCACATGGGATGAAGTCAAGGAAGATGGAGAGAAGAGTAAGGACCAGCCCATTAACCAGAGAACCCCAAACATCCCAAGTAGCTCATGAGGTCATCCTCACATACACAGTTGTCATGCACACACGCCCAGGTGTCAGATCTGTTCAGAAAGCACAGAACCGGGCCTGTAGCAACAGCTCCTATGCAGCACCTAACCTTAGCAGTGAAGGTTCCCATCCCTTTTAACCACGGGGGCTTCCAGCCTGACTGAGCTGGCTGATGGTTTCCTCTGAAACTCTCAACTTAGCTCTCCTGTTTTTCTCAGAATATAACTCCCTGTTCCCAATTACTTCGCCACATCATTCTCCTGCCCCCTGCAGATTCAACTCCTCAGCCACTCTCCCTCTGCTTCCAGGACAACTATGCTAAGGCAAGAATCTAATCGCCTTACTCATCTTCTAAAATTAATTCGGTGATTAACCATTGTCCTAAGGGAAAAAGATCTAAATTCCTTAGGAGGCTATTCAGACCCTTTATAATCTGGCTTCTGCTCCTATCTCCAGCCAACCTCTTTCTGCACCCTTCTTCGTACTCCGTTCCAATTGTATTCTGCCTGGCATTTGAAAATGCTGCTTTTTCCATCTAAATAACTGTCTTCATTGATACCTACAGGCTGGGCAGAAACCTTTGAAGGTGGCATATATATCCTCATATACAAGCTTCCCAGATGGCTCAGTGGTAAAGAATCTGCCTTCCAACGCAGTAGATACAGGTTCAGTCTCTGAGTCAGGAAGATCCCCAGGAGTAGGAAATGGCAACACACCCCAGTATTCTTGCCTAGAAAATTCCATGGACAGAGGAGCCTGGCAGGCTACAGTCCGTACGATCACAAAGAGCTGGATAATGACTGAGCACACAGACACACATATCCTCATGTTTGAGATAATGAAATTAGTGTCCAGAGTGGTTAAATCATACCAGCATAATCCAACTTTTAAGTAGCAGAGCTGGGATTCAAACTCTGATCTTTACAACCTTAAAAGTCTTGATCTTTCCACTATCTGGTGTGATTGCCCTTCTCATTTCAGTCAGAACTATTTCTATTTTTAGGACTGAAATCCCATGTTCTGGGAAACCCCTCATTTCGCAGCAAACTGGGATAACTGACTACCCTGGATACTTCTTCTGCCTCCTCCAGGAAGCCTTCCAAGACCACCCCATGCCCCAAGAAGTATATTTTCTATCTCCTGTCACATTGCTGGACCTGAAAAATCACCTATGTCAAAGTGACTTGTCTTTTTATTAGTCTCGCTTGCTAGAGGACAAATTTCTGATTATTGAACCATGTTTGCCCCCAGGGCATAACAAGGAGTAGGGGCTCAGTTCAATTTCCGTTTGGGTGATAAATGGGCAAATCTGACCAGAGCTGCTCTGTGGGTAACCAGGAGACCAAGATCTCATGGGAAAAGTGTTTTCCACAGATAATTCTGCAGTTAAGTCCAAAGTGGGTCCTGTCTGGAGTCTCCCAGTCAGCAAGCATAACCAAAGGGTTTGCTGTGCTTAGCTCTATCATGGGTCTGTAGGTACAAACCTGACCCAAATCCGTCTGCTGCTGCTTTGGAAGCCATTGGCATGTCTAATGCCCTCCTTATAAATCTCTGGGAACATTGGGTTGTGGGACACATTTATACAACTGTCCCGGGAGAGAAGGAGCAAGAGAAGGAAATTTGCAGAATTTACAACTTTCCAAATGATTTCTCCTCTGAAGTCACAGAAATGATAATGCTTGCCCTCAGCAACCCAGGAGGGAACTGCTTCTCTACCCCACACCTACTCAAAACCTCCTCCACTCCCACGTGCCCTCTGGGAAGACCCGTTGCCCTTAGAGAAGTAAAATGAAGGTGGCCTGGCTCCAGCCTGGATGATCTGGCCCTGGGATGATCCTGCCCTTGAGTGGGCAGACAAGAAACAAGAAGTGACAGAAGAAGAGTTGTCCTATTGTTCACTGTAAGAAAGAGCTCAGATGCAGACTGGTTCTGGTTTATCCAAACACATCCCACTGCTCTGATGTGCACCTTCTGGAATCAAAACCACCTGACATGTGTCAAAACACCATCATCACTGCCCACCGACAGCATATAACATCTCTGTGCAGAAGGGACCACTATTCAATCCAATCACCGCCTTTCTCCTTCCCATCTTTATCCCGTGGTGAAAGCTCTCCTCCCACCTCGACATTCTGGAAGGGCTTGAGGAAATAAGAGTGAATAATAGTCATTTGAGCACTTGGGACAAACACAGAAAAGTTCAAGGATGAGAAGAGATGATGGAAGTGGGAAAAACTGGTGCCCAGAAAACTCAGGAGTGAGGCCCACATCTTAGTGGGCCAACCATATCATTTGCATCGACAGTCATCGAAAGGAGAATACGTTTATTATTCCTCAACATGACCTGCATGCGTGTAAGAGTCACAAGTGTTCATTCGCTCCCACTGAGCTCAGGACTCAACATCTGGAGTCGGAAGGGTCGTAATGATGAGTCCCACCTTGTAGATGGCAAATCTGAGAAGGTTGAACAGTGTTCCCAGTCCTCAGCTGCTGAGAACTTGAGCTCACATGTAAACCCAGGGGTGTCTTACTGACATGTTATTTATTTAGCTAACATTCTTGTAGCCCTTACTGCAGTCCACGCGTTGTTCTGGCCTCTCATTTAATCTTTCTCATGGTCTTGGGCTCCAAAAGGACCCTCTTTGCTCCAACAGCGTCTCCTTCAGCCGTTTCCCTCTGTCCCCTTCCTGCACTGCCAAGCATCTTGATAGGTACCTGTGACAAGTGAGTGTTGCCTAACTTACCGCACAGCCTCCTTGAGAACAAATGGATGCCAAGAAGACTGCGTGTCCTAACTGGGTTTCTCCACCACTTGAGCTAGTCCATGCTCTGAACATCCTCTGTGTGCCGGGCCTGGAGTCAGGAACCATGGAGCTCAAGTCCAGGCCCACTCCTCCCCCTGCGACCTTGGCCATCTGAATCCCAGCAATCCAGTGAGCCTGTAGGAAAGTTCAGACTGCTGAGAGAGCCTGAGGGGGAAGCCGGCAGGTGGGGGGGGTGGGGGGGGGGGAGGAAATGGATTCAGAGGTCAAACACAAGACAGGCTCAAAGGATTGTATCCAGTGTCCCGGCTGGCAGAAAACATGAATACCCGCTAGCCAAGGAAGTGGTTTGGGCATTGGCGATGGCACTTCTCATTCACACCACAAGAGGTAAACATCCATTCAGCAAGATGGACGGCCTCTCACCACATTTGGAAGAGTTTGTTTTCACGAAATCCCACTGGCTTTTAAAACTTAAAAAAAAAAAAAAAATTACGACTTCTCAGGACCTTTGAGAGATTTTAAAGCAGACACGGCCCCAGACAGGACAACGGTCTCTCCTCTAAAAGGACAGAGCAAGGAAACCCTTGCAGGGACTCATGCCCACTTGCGGGGACTGTACTCTTATTAGCAGGGATCCACCAATTCCCATCCCTCCTCTAAAGGCTTCCTTGGAAAAGCCAACACCAAGCCGGCACCAGGATAGCAGAGCCACTGGTTGCTTCCCAGCAGATGCTGCAGGTACAGGTTCATCCCTCATTTGGAGGGCAGCCTCCTCCAGTCTGGTCCCAGGATTCAGCTCACCATGGAAGTTGGGCTGAGCAAGCTTCACGGGTCTCCCCAGTTTCCTGGGTTCAAAGAAATCTAATCTCTTTTGCTCCAGGAGAAACCTCTGCTCAAAGAGGAGAGAAGTTCAGTTATGAGTGTGAGAAGCTCACCAGGCTTCATTTCTTCCCCACAGTCCCTCATGGGGCCACCCTCACCCCAGGGAAACCCCGATGGAGGGGCTGGACCTTTGAAAGTACTCTCAACTTGTCCAGAGTCAGGAATGTTCTACCATTCTTCTGGCTCTGCCCTAATCCCTTACTGGCTTCTTCAGCTGCTGGACATGGGAATATGATGATTACTGCTCTCCCAGCAGCCGGGACCTAGAGGATAACCATTCTAATCCCGCTTCAAGCACTCCAGCCTTAAAGAGCTCAATGTTTGAAAAATAAAAATCCTGTAGAAAAAGCCGTTATCTGCAGATGCAGAGTCAACCACTTCCACAAGTGGCACTGGCCTGGCTTGTGGATTACCCACAGGCTTGTTAGGGGCCCCAGACCCTCCCCTATCTGGGCATCACCAGGAGAAGGGTAGAAGGTGAGTTCTGCAGGTGTCAGAAAGCTGCTCATTTATCTGGAGCTTCCCTCCTGGGTGACTGGAGATGGGAAATGGATTTCTGGAAATGGAGGACCACACCCTGTTGGGAAGAAGCAGCGGGAGCACCAAGGGGGATGCTCTAGGGCGGGGAACCCTCTGACTCCAGCAGGGGGAGGGGAAGGCTGTCGTCTTGCAAACCCAGGGCCTCCAACAGGCTGACTGCCAGGACACTGATGTGAGTTCTGAGGCACGAGAGAGGCCCTGCAAGACTCCACCACGCCCACCTGCCTTGGTGATGGAGAATTCCCCAAGGAGGGCTACGGCTGCATGCAGCCAAGAAAGAGGAGAGCGACCACTTAACACTCATCCTAAAGGAGAGTGAGCAGCTTCTGAAAGCAGACTTCATTCATTTGAAAGCAGTAAACTCCAGAATAGGGCTCCCCAGGTGACACTAGTGGTCAAGAAGCCACCCGCCAATCCAGCAAATCAGGGTGCGATCCCTGGGTTGGGAAGATCCCCTGGAGTAGGACACAACAACCCACTCCAGTATTCTTGCCTGGAGAATCCCGTGGACAGAGGAGCCTGGTGAGCTACAGTCCATGGGGTTGCAAAAGAGTCAGACACAACTGAGCAACTGAACACACACATACACACAAACTCCAGGATAATATCAACGACGACCAGAAAGGTACCCCAAAATAAAGTTGAGACAACCACTTGATCCGTGGGATGCCCAGTGTGACCCAGAAGTATGGGCTGGGATGCCTACAAAGTTGGGACAGGATGGGTCTCTGTCCCAAGAACAGTCTTTGGCATTTTGTAGGCAAGAGATCCAGTGAAGGCGTATCTCTAATGGAGAGAAGAGAAGATGGGAGCATTTTAAGGATTTCTTGAAAACCTTGATGCCTCCTTCCACTGACCCACTATTTACCCATGAAACACCAACATTAACAGTAAATCTTTTAAAAAGAAACAAGACTGGGCCCCCAAAATCCAGCAATACTAGCATAAGCTGGCACCCACTTGGAATTATTCCCAAACTCCCAGTCCCCCTGAACCTTGGAATTAAGATAAAAGACCCTGATGATAATATTAACGTTAAAGAGCCTCCACCACCTGTCTGAACTCGCTTCCTGCTCCTGCCCTTCTAGCTACATCCACTTCTTTGCTGTTCCTTCAACACCCCCAAGTGAGTTCGGCCTCAAGGCCTGTGCACCTGCTACTCTGTCTTCCCAAGACACTGTTTCTACAAATACTCCATGGCTCACACACTCTCTTCATTTAGATCTTTACTCAAACATCAACTTCTCAGTGAGGCTGTCTCTGGCCATTCCATCTAAGCTGAGCTCTATACTTACACCAACACTTGCCCATCATCACCTTATTTTATTTTCCATCAGCATCCATACTGATATTTAATAGACCATAAACACTATATTTATATCCTATTTAATTCCCCAACCAAAACACAGGCCCCATTGAGGACAGGAGACTTTGACGCTATTGCTTGCTGCTCTATCCTCAGGGCCTAAACAGCACCCAGCAGATTGTAAACATTCAATAGATATTTCTTTAACAAGTGAACCAGCTATTAATACATCCCACCATGTTTGATGCTTTGGAACGGTAGTGTTGGAGAAGACTCTTGAGAGTCCCTTGGACTGAAAGGAGATCCAATCAGTCCAACCCAAAGGAGATCAGTCCTGGGTGTTCATTGGGAGCACTGATGTTGAAGCTGAAGCTCCAATACTTTGGCCATCTGATGCGAAGAACTGACTCATTTGAAAAGACTCTGATGCTGGGAAAGATTGAAGGCGGGAAGAGAAGGGGACAACAGAGGATGAGATGGTTGGATGGCATCACTGACTCAATGGACATGAGTCTGAGTAAACTCCAAGAGTTCATGACAGATAGGGAGACCTGGTGTACTGCGGTCCATGGGGTCACAAAGAGTCAGACACGACTGAGTGACTGAACTGAACTGATGCTTGGGGTGGGGTCTCTCTGCTTCTGCTCCTCAGACCAGCGTTCACTTCCCCAACCTGGGAAGTCATATTCATCTTCATCCCAAGCCACAGAGGACAGGCGAGCTCCAGAGCTAGACTGAGCCTTCCCTTCTGAGTTTTGTGCTTGGCTGTGAGCCCAGTCAACATTCCTAGTGTCACATGCACTAATAATTAGCATCTTGGACAAACTTCTTCCCTAGGCCTCCTTCCTCATCTCTGGGACATTCTGAACACTCAGCTGGCAGTGTTGAACACTAAAGGGTCATGATTGAGGTTTGAAAAACAAAGCAATGATGACAGTATGTACTCTTCAGAGCCCTCCCCACTCTACGCCCTGCATGAGCGGCGGCTGCCTTGCAACGTCCTCTGACCCCCAGCTCCCAGGAGGATGAGTCTTCCCTCAACATGTGTTCCATGTGGGAAAGAGAAATTGCAAATTTTTCTGAAGCTCAGGGGCAAGTTTATTTTTAAGTTATGCTCCGAGGCAGGAGACACAGAGATGCCCCAAGACTGAAAAAAAAACAGCCAGGACCTGAGAGAAACACTAGAGACACAATTTTCATCAGTTTTAAACCAAAGTCCAAATTATTCCGCTTTTCTGTTGATAATTAACTTTTTCTGTGCTTCCCCTGTTGCCATGATAACCCATCAACAAATATGTGCTACAGGAGGAATTGGATGGACTCAGAGGCAGAGGGTGGGCCTTCAGGCCAAGGGGAGCCAGTCCCCCAGGCCAACCAGCCTGTCCATCATCTACTCCTTGAGTCTCCGTGACATGGACTCAGCAGCTTCCTACCTGGGTTCTGGACACTGTCCGTTGGCCTGCGCACTGTGACTCCTCCCTCTGACTAGCATGATCATGCCCTCACATCTTTACTTCCCCTCAGTTGCAGTAACTCTTCCTCAGAGAGGCCTCCCTGACCATACTCTAGATGTTTCTGCTCCATCTGCCCAACAAATCGATTGTCTGTTAGCTTCTATTCTTTGTTGCAATCGTCGCTATCTGAAATGATGTTCTCTTTCTTTTTTTTTTTTTTTTTAGGATAAGACACTTTATTTTTAAACAGAGTGACATTGGTTTATAACATCATGTAAGTTTCGTGTGACCTACATTGTATTGAAAATGATCTTTTTTAAAAAGAATTTTATTTATTTATTTGGCTGCTTCAGGTCTTAGTTGTGTGCATGCACTTCTATCTTGTTGTGACACTTGGGCTCAGTACTTGTGACTTGAAGGCTTAGTTACCCCGAAACGTGAGGGATCCTAGCTCCTCGACCAGGGATCAAACCTGTCTCCCTTGTATTGGAAGGCAAATTCTCAACCATTGGACCACCAGGGAGTCCCTGAAATGATAATGCTTATCTGTTTACATACTGTCAATCCCCTCAGTGTTTCAATAAACTAAGACCCTTCTGTTTAACCCGACAAAATAGCCAGTTGTCGCCATTTAGTTGTATTTGACTCTTCTGTGACCCCATGGACCGTAGCCTACCAGGCTCCTCTGTCCATGGAATTTTCCAGGCAAGAATACTGGCGTGGATAGCCATTCCCTTCTCCAGGGGATCTTCCTAATGGAGAGATCAAACCTATGTCTCCTGCATTGGTAGGCAGATTCTTTACCTCTGAGCCACCAGGAAAGCCTGCAATATCCAGACCAATACCTAATCTTATTGAATGTATGAACTGATGACTTCACACAAGAGAATGAAGGCCCAGAACAGGACTGCTGGCAGCACACAGAGCAGTAAGGCACAGACTCAGAATCACCAAAACAGCTACACCAAGGAGTAGGGAGGGCTCTGCGTGCCCCTGCCCACAGCCTGCACCTTCCAGCCTCAAATCATCTGTTGGCTTTGGTACCTGTAGAGTGACGTCTCAGATCTGTGTCATTCAGTCCAGCCAGGAAGCTCTTGAATCATGGCTGCTGTGATCAAGGAGCTGGACTTTTCATTTTATTTTAATTAATTCAAAATTTAAAATGGATCCTTGAGTCAGTTATCAGAAAACTTCTAGCTACATTTAGAAAGATTGGGGTATGTGAATCTACTTTTTCAACACTCAATTTTGTGAACTCTAAATACAGATCAGGCGTTGCCAAGAAAAAAATTGCATTTGAATTGAAAAGTGCTCGAAGTGTAAAAGATACACTGGATTTTGAAGGCTAAGCACAAAAAAAGAAAGTAAAATATCTTGTTAATGTTTTTCATACAGATTACATGTCAACATGATAATATTTTGGATATGTTGGGTTGAATAAAATATATTATTAAAATTAATTCATGTTTCTTTTACTTTTTAATGGGGCTACTAGAAAATTTTAAATTACATATATGGCTCCCATTATATTTCTATTGGACAGGGCTACTGTGCAACAGAACGGAACATCTGGCTTAAAAACGGGCCCTGTTTGAGATTTAGCAGCAGCAAAGCTGCAGAACTGTTAGAAAACCTTTCACTTATCAGTTTTGCCCCTGGAATAGTGGGGAAAAAGTCAAGGATACAAAGGGCATCAGCACATCCTTGGCCCAACAACCACACCATGGATACAACCCACACCAGCAAATTAACCAGAAGATTCAAGTTCAATGCTCAAAGTTCCTTGGGATCAGGTCAAGAGTCTTTCATACTGTCTCACACAATCACCCTGTTTCTTTCTTTCTTTCTTTCTTTCTTTTTTTTTTTTTTTGGTTGCACTGGGTCTTTGTTGATGCACACAGGCTTTCTCTATTTGCACTAAATGAGGGCTGCTCTTAGTTGAGATGCACAGATTTCTCATTGCAGTAGCTTCTCTTGCAGCGAAACAGACTCTGGAGCACGGGCTCAACTGTGGCGCATGGGTTTAATTGCTCCACAGCATGTGGAATCTTTCCTGACCCAGGATCGAACCTGAGTCCCCTGCATCAGTAGGCAGATTTGTATCCACTGTACCACCAGAGAAGTCCAGACTGTTTCATTTCTTCTCCAAAGAAAAAAGGAAATATTCTTCCCCGCTGTAATCGGACATGCTACATTTTTTATTTAGGTTAAAAGGAACTCCCAAATTAATTTAGCTGTATAAAGATGAGTTTCCACCTACGGACAAGAGTTCTGTGCAGGAATTTTGATCATTTTGTCAAAAGCACCCTCTAAAGCTAGTGGAGGACTTCCTCGGAAGTCTGGTGGTTAAGGCTCTACCTTCCAACGCATGGTTTGTGAGTTCGATTCATACAGAAAGAACTAGAAAAGAAGCTTGAGAGGCAAGAGGGGTCCAGAGTCTGGGAAACCATTTAGGCATCTCTTGGACAATAAATTCAGCTGAGGAAAAACCATTGGTAAGCAAATCATGGCCCCTTGTTTTGAGAGGTTGACATTTCAAAAGGAGTTAAGCTTCACCCAGCATGCAAAGAGTTAACAGATTTCAACGGGCCCATATGAGCCTGTCTCTGTGGAATGAATGAACTGGGTTCACTTGCAGTTTGGACCTCCCCACCTCTGCCTTCTTACCACCTCCACAGCCCCCCAGAAAGTTAAGGGCTAAATCTAAGTTCTTCTTCAGCCTGGGAAAGGTTTACTTTCAGATACCCATAGGCCTAGGCACCCACAAAAATGTGGAGTGCCCAACAGTGTAGTGAGAGTCCTTCTTGTGGGAAAGAGAGCTCCTGGGGGAAGGCACCTGGCCCACATCAGGACCAGGAGGATGCCCCCAACACAGAAGGCTGCCCAGGAACCAAATAGAGTGAAGAGGCCACTCTCACTCGGATCCTGTAGCATCTGGGATTCACACTGCTCTTTGCCAGTTAATATCTGTGGTAGGCCAAACAATGGCTTCCCAAAGAGGCCCATGTCCTCATTCCAGGAAACTGTTCCTATGTTACACTGGGTGGCAAAGGGGAATTGAGGTAGCAGATAGATTAATCAACTCACCTTAAAACAAAGGTCAAGTTGACAGAGGCAAGGAAACAGAGATTCCCCAGGAGCCTCCCGAAGGAACACAACTCCGCCAACACATTGATTTCACCAGTAGTGAGATCCATTTTGGAATTCTGCCCTCCACGATTGTAAGATAACAAAATTTGTGTTGTTTTCAACCATTGAGTTTGTGCTAATTTGTCGCACAGCAACAGGATACTGATACACCTTTCTTTCCTAAAGAAAAGAAAGTGAAGTCGCTCAGTCATATCTGACTCTTTGCGACCACGTGGACTGTAGCCTACCAGGCTCCTCCATCCATGGGACTTTCCAGGTAAGAATCCTGGAGTGGGTTGCCATTTCCTTCTCCTGAAGATCTTCCCGACCCAGGGATTGAACCCTGGTCTTTCACATTGTAGGCAGACACTGAGCCACCAGGGAAGGCCTTCCCTAGTTCAGTTCAGTTCAGTCGCTCAGTCGTGTCCGATTCTCTGCGACCCCATGAATCGCAGCATGCCAGGCCTCCCTGTCCATCACCAACTCCCGGAGTTCACTCAGACTCACGTCCATCGAGTCCGTGATGCCATCCAGCCATCTCATCCTTTGTCCTCCCCTTCTCCTCCTGCCCCCAATCTCTCCCAGCATCAGAGTCTTTTCCAATGAGTCAACTCTTCTCATGAGGTGGCCAAAGTACTGGAGTTTCAGCTTTAGCATCATTCCTTCCAAGGAAATCCCAGGGCTGATCTCCTTCAGAATGGACTGGTTGGATCTCCTTGCAATCTAAGACATCCACAAATGCCCACCTTCCTCCTTGAGCCGACTATGGGAGATGAAGAAGAGTTTCTCTGCAGGAAATAAAACCTGTTCAGATATTTGGTTCAACACTGAATGTATTTTTTTTTAAGGGTGTCGTCTTAAAAATATATTCACAACCTAAAAATTGAGAGTTATGTTTTTTTCCATGTGAATTTTTAAGACCTCACGTTGGGAGGCAGCATCTCAAGTAACCCTAAAAGAACTGCTCTGAGGAGGCGAGGGGGCAGAGCTAGGATATAGAGTTTTGCAACCAAGGGCAGGTATCAAGAACATCAAAAGATTACTGTTAATTAAGGAAAAAAAAAAAAAAAAACAGATTTCCTAAGTTAAGGAATTAATGCTTCTCTATGTATGGGAAGATGCAAAATCTGAATTTCAGATGCTCACTGAAATCATGCCTTTGATATATACCTCAGCTATCTGGGGACAGTATCCTGTATTTTCACATTCTGAGTTTTCTCAGGGCTCACCATAGGTTGTGGCTTCAGTCTGATGGCTGCGAGATGGCAGGTATTCCTTTCCATCCTGAGTTTCCTCAGGGCTCACCAGCTGCCCCTTTGGCTCACCCTGGAGAGCTGCAGTCACTGACATCCATTGTTTGCTGCTATGGCAGGAAATATTCCATTCTCAAGGGTCTGTCCTCTCCCCCTCCCCTAGAGGCTTATTCCGGGAAGCCAGTAACCCAGCTGCCTGCATGGCCCCAGCCCTGACCATTGAGCATTATATACTCCACCTCTTTCTATGGCTGTCATTTCACACTGACCTCCCACCCACAGGTGAAACCGAAAGAGAGGGAATCATTAGGATCAAGGAGAAAAAAAATACACCAATTCTCTGAAGAATTTATTTACAGGGCAGCTTCCCTGGTGGCTCAGAGGTTAAAGCGTCTGCCTCCAATATGGGAGACCTGGGTTCGATCCCTGAGTTGGGAAGATCCCCTGGAAAAGGAAAATGGCAGTCCACTCCAGTATTCTTGCCTGGAGAATCCCATGGACAGAGGCGCTTGGTAGGCTACAGTCCACGGGGTCACAAAGAGTCGGACACGACTGAGTGACTTCACTTTCACTTTCAGTGAAGAAACTGACATAGAGAATAGATTTATGGACATGAGAGGAGGGGAGGAGAGGGGAGCTGTATGGAAAGAGTAACATGGAAACTTATATCACCATATGTAAAATAGATAGCCAACTGGAATTTGCCATGTGGCTCAGGAAACTCAAATAGGGGCTCTATATCAACCTAGAGGGGTGGGGATGGGGGAAGGTTCAAAAGGGAGGGGATAGCTGATTCATGTTGAGGTTTGACAGAAAACAACAAAATTCTGTAAAGTAATTATCTTTCAATAAATAAATAAATATACTGATTCCATTTTCTCTATCCATGGGGTAGGCCAGGAACCAGCCTTTTCAAACAGATCCTTAAGCACATTTATCTCCTTCCTTGGTTCTACAGATAAGGCAGTAAGGCCCCCAAATGGCAGGAACTTCCTCAAGGTCACACAGCCAGTTAAAGGCAAGCCTCAATTAGAACCTGGGGCCCCTGATTCCCAAGCCAGGGCTTTACAGTCTCCTGTTCTATTTGCAAGCCATTCTCAAACCAAAGATTTTTGAAATCTTCCAAGCCCCACGACGCAGGGGAGCGGCTCCCAGGGTTCCCCTGGCCCTTCCCATCTCCTCCTTCCCCTGTTCACCCCTTCCCCCAGGGCTCCCTCCACCGCCCTGCTGTCAGCTTTTAGCCCCTCCCCACATAGTTCAGGACCTGAGACTTCCTGGGCTTAAGCAGGCGGCACCAAGGGCTTAGGACACATTAGCTCCTCTCAAGAAAGAGCTGTTGTAACCACAGCCTTCAAGAGAGCTCAGTTTTCCGGTCTCCTGTCTCCCACCTTGCGGTTGGTCGGGCAAAGCCCTTAAACCCTCAGCTCCCTGGTGCCCTATCTCCCTTCAGGATCGTGGTCAGGGTAGAGCAAACCCCACCTCTCCTCTCATTGGTGGAGTTCTGCCACCTCCCAGCATCCATGAACTTCCTTTAAAGATCATTGTATCATCAGAGGCCTTGGGAGGCTCATCCTATCTTCCCATCTTGCAGCAGATGCAAGATTCCAGTTTGCCGCTGGAGCTCAGAAGCACACCTCGTTCTTTTCCAAAACTTAGCCCACCTTAGGGCATGTGGGGCAGCAATCCTTTAAAGCCACCCTCCCCCTTCGGGTCCAAGAGCTGAATATCTCTCCTCAGCCCCTGGTGCCCGGTGTTCAAGACAGAAGTGCTGGAGCTATTTGCATCTGGCCTTCCCTTTGCCTGCTCCCCACCAAGGCTGCTCCCCCTTCCGCTTAATTATGCAGTAAGGAACAACAGTGCTTACCGAAACTAGAAACTAGGGCGGTTACTTGCCTCTGAAAGTCAATAATTAGCCCCATGGGACCAACAAATACTTGCAGTGCTCTCCCTGCCCCCACGGCTGCTGCTGGAAGCAGGCAGCCTCTCCAAGCCCCACTCTGCAGGTCCAATCTGGAATGCATATGTTTCCCTTCCATCATTCACTCCATCAAACACAGCAGGGCAGGCCCGAGGGGGCGGGGGAGGCCGCTAGAGTCTCCCTCAGCCTAGAGCATCCTCATTATAAAGGGATGTTGTGTTTGCAGGTAACAAACCGCCCCCTGAGCATCTGGGAACACTTTGAGTGATTGCTGGGGAGAAAAGAAATTTGGGTCATAACTAATGATCAACATCCCCTTTTAATCAAATGAAGCCGTCATAATGTGTCTATCCTCCAGGGGAACAAGGCCCTTTCACCTCCCGGAGGTCTGCGGTAGCATTAACCTCTTCAGGTAAAACTCTTGCCCAGGTAGGAGGGAGGAGGGGCAGCTGTCAGACACTGAGGGCTGACTATGTTTGGCCCCTGTGCTGAGCAGCCACCCATGAGTTCTCTCCTTTCTCCCTGAGCCTTTTCAGATCAGCGCTTCCTGGCCTTGAAATACTTGGAGGGCTCATTGAAGCCCAGGGTGCTGGCCCCACCTCCGATTTTAGCTTCAGTAGATGAGGAATGGAGCCTGAGTATCTACCCATCAGATAAATTCCCAGGTGATGCTGGTGCTGCCAGCTTGGGGACCACACACTGAGAACCAGGGTTAAAGGAGGAAAAGACTTCTAATTACGGTCTTCTATGCAAAACACTCTTTACAAACATCATGTCATTTAATCCTCATGGAAACCCAGTGAAGTATGTGTTGTTGTCCCCATTTTACAGAAGAAACTGAGATCAGAGAAAGGTGAGTACTTGCGCCAAACCCTGTGATTGCACCACTGGGGCGAAAGAGCTATGATTTAGAAGCCAGGTCCCTCTGATGTCAAGCCCTTGGTCCTGCCATGGAGGCGAGAGAGAGATTGCAAGTGCTGGAAAGATTCAGAGAGCCAAGTTCATCTCTCCCCACCACCCCTCATCGGGGATGCTGTGCCTGGCTTGACTTACCATCTGCATATAAATTATTGCCACAGCCCTGAATCCTTCAGGAAACACTTTCTAGTCTTCCCTCTGATCCCCACCCCTACCCTGCGACATCCCCTCTCCCCCATATTCCATGCTCAGTTGCCTGTCTTTTCCTGTCCTCCCTTGGCTTACATGAGAGCATCCCTACCAGTTCCCAGCTCCTCCCAGTGCTGCTTCTCCTCCATCCAGTTTAAGAAGGGGTTTGTCCAACAGGATCTCATCCAGCACCCCACCTCAGAGTCTTCAGGAAATGCCCTGGCTTGTCCATCATGGTCAAGCTCAGAGCTGCTCGCCATAGGTACACACTGGCCTCTCAGTGATGGTTTCTGAGAGAGCTGTCATCCTCACACCCCTGTGTCCCCGAACTAACCTCTCAGGCACATCGCTGACCACTCTTGACACTTCTCCCCAGTAAGAATCATTGAGAACTTGCTAAGAGAAGGTGCAGGAGGCAGAGGAGAAGGAAGCAGAAGGAAGGGGCAGCACATGGAGCTCTTGCTGTGTGTCATCTGTTGTTCCGAGTCGGCTCAGTGTGTAATAACCCCCTCCATCCTCACAACAGCCCTGCAACGGAGGCACACCACTGTGATCACCATTTACAGAGAGTACATGCAGGCTCAGAAAGAGAAGAACCCTGCCCGGTGTTGCAAAGGTGGTGAGCGACAGAGCCAGGAACCTGGCTTCAGAGCCCATGCCTGCAACCATGCTATCTCGGCAGAAGGAAAGAATGGCAACCAAAGATGAATTCCCCAATTCTGGCCCTCCAAGACTCCCTAGCCCAGCCAGGGGGCAATGAGAGCGATAGCTGTGGACGTGGTAGAAGCAGCAAGAGTCGAGAGCCATAGCAGTATATATTAGCATATCGTCAGCATCAATATTGATATTGTTACAATAACAACAGTAACGGGAAAATAACTGCCATTTGTGGAGTGCCTCTATCAATGGAGGAGACAGAATCACCTGGTGAGTGGGGCTGCAAATCCAAGAGCCAGACTGGATTCCAATTCCAGCTCCTTTTCATAACAGGCTGTATCATGGGAGACAAATCACTCAACTTCTTGGTCCCAGATTTCTTATCTGTGAAATAGGGCTGCAGATAACTTCCTACCTCCTGCATTTCTTATAGAGACTGAATGAGAGAATCCATAGGAAATACTTAGTACAGGCCCCGGACACAGTAGATTCTCTGCCCACGATGCTGGGAAGGATGTGATAAAGATAGAGTGCTTTAGACAGGGCATCTGCCTCGGCGCTCTGGGGTCTAGGGAGGGTGACAGGCACCATGTGAATGCAAGGAAAAGCCCAGAGGACAGCACAACGCAGGGTGGATGCCTCTGAGTGAAGGCTCTGAGAAGGCTTCCCGGGGCTGGGGGGATTTGCACGCTGCCTGGTGAGGGACGACCTAGCTCGTCAGGACCAGACTGTGCAGACAAGGCGCAGGTCCCTCCTCCAGCCCTTCCCTCCACTGTCTGCCCCCGGACCCCGTCCAGCCACCAACCCTGGACGCCCAGCCTCCCTGAGCTCTCCTGCCCTGACTCCATTTTCCCTCATCTCTGAAATGTCCTCCTACCTGTCCCTTGGTAAAGAGCTAAAGTCCCTCATGCAACCCTAGAGTTCTGAGGTGGTTTTCCTGGAATATGTGAGCAAGACTGTTGGATCAGCTGGTTAAGAGATTGCTGGTTAGGCTCATTAGTGGTGGTGGTTTAGTAGCTAAGTCATGTTCGGCTCTTGCAACCCCATGGACTGTGGCCCGCCAGGCTTCTCTGTCCATGGGATTCTCCAGGCAAGAATACTGGAGTGGGTTGCCATTTCCTTCTCCATAGGTTCACTGCTAACATGTTTTTGAGACCCCAAGGATAGGTCATGCTTTGGAGCCAGCTTCCCCTCTTTGGTCATTCCTGCAGAGACTCCCAGGGCCACCCTGGAAAGAGAGGAGAGACACTTCAATCAGCTCTTTTGACTCAAGGCCTGAGTGGCACTGGCTTAGCCTCCATGGGACTAGTCGGCTGTGATATGACAGGCTCCTGGGGACTTCGCCTGGAAGCCCTTTAGCCTTCCTTACATGCAGTTGATCATCTGCTGAGGAACTTTCGAGCTGGGTGTCTCTTGATCAGCCTTGAGCAAGGAACTGTGAAGATATGAGTCCCCACTCTCCAAGAGCAAGCAGCTTATGAGCAGAGGTGTGGCAGGGCTTCAGGTGAATATAATTATTTGAAGGCAGTAAGTGCCAGAAAATGGGAAAGAAACATTCTGAGTACACCTGCCAAGTGCCGGATGTTGTGCTAATAATTTTCATCTGAATTGTCTCATGAACCCAAACAGCAAACTGCTAAGGTAGGTAGGTAAGTTCCCATTGCACAAAGAAACTGAGAATCAGAGAGGTTAAGAAAGTCACCTGAGGTCACACGGCAAGCCTGAAACCCAGGGCTGTGTGACTCTTCCCAATACCCTGGTTGCCTCTCTGTGATGTCAGTGTAAAATCAGGGAGGAGGAAAGGAAACACACGGGGCTAATTTGATCAGAGAAGGCTTCTCAAAAGGGGTGAGACTTGTTCCAGTCAAGGGAGTGAGCTGGATGATAACAGGTGGAGGTGAGGGGATGAGGGAAGAGAAATGGTGGGAAATGTGGCAACAGAAACAGAGAGGAGGGAGCTGAGAAGCACCTGGTGTGTTAGAGGGCAATAAGGAGGCTCCCAGGCTGCTAGGAGGCTCCCCACCTAGTAGGTGGGATTGGAAGGGCTCCACGGGACTGACCAGGAGGGCCTGCCTGATTGGGCTAATTGTGCTTTCTTCTGGAGGCAGTGGGGAGCCTTTTGAGCAGAACTATGCGATAGGAAATAGCCCCTTGGGAACATCACCTTGGCTTGGCTATGCAGGCTGAGCAAAGACCATGGAAGAAATGCTACTTAAGGAGACAGTTACCATCATCCCAAAGGAACAGCAGATTTGTTAAACAAATTTCAAAGTTATAAGCCAACAATGTATGGATAGGGTTATTATTTTTTTTTATCTAAACTACATTTCGTTAAGATACAATTTTCCAAATGTCAGGAAAAACAATCCATGTTAACCTCCAACTGTGAAACTATTACACAGGCAGAAAAACATCCTACTTTTGCCCAAACTGCAATAAAAGAGAGTTCTTGGTTCAAGAAGCCAGGGCAAAGAGTGACTTTGGAACCAGGCTTCCACTTAGCGAAGATGCCTCTTTCTGCTCAAGGAATCCCCAGTCCTCCTCACTGGATCTATTTTAATAACATAATGAGGGTCTTGCAACCATGTCCTCCAAACTTCCCTGAGAATGCACCCTTAAGTGCCTCAAGATGTCCAAGGAACATCAAAGGAGAGGAGAATTATTCTCTGGATATACCATAGGATACAAATCCTGATATCCCACTGCTGGGAACAAAAGCCAGGACAGCTCCCGCGGTGCCCATAAAAATTATGGACTCAGAAGATTAACCGGCTCTGATGCTACAACGCTTCAGCCAACCATAACCTGGCATTTTACATTGAAGAAAGAAAAAAGAAAGATGCCTTTATTAATACTGCTTGCCAAATTTCCCGTGAGTCCCAAGGAAGGACTCTCTTTGGCCTCCATCTGCTCGGAGCCCTGTGTTAAACACTGCTGCCTTCTCTCGAAAGTAAGGCCAACCTGAGGTGTCTGGAGAAGGTGCCCTTTGGAAAACGAAGAGCCCGCTTTCTACCAAATCATTCGCCTCTTTGTCAGTTGCACGCCACACACTCCAGGCTGAGCACACAGGCCGGAGCCCGTACCATCTCAGGGCACATCCTGTGAGTTCATCTGGACCCCACACCATCCCTGTGAGGCAGGTGAAAGACAGGTATGATGCAGATGGCTTTGCAGCCATGGCATCTGAGTCTTGGGATGGAAGCCATTGAGATGTAGATGGAAACAGTTAGAAGAATCGTCTTCCTGGCATGCACTGGCAGGAGGACACCCTGGCCTCAGCTATGAGGTGACTAGCAGTCCCAGTGAGAGACAGAGACTAAAGACTCAGAGATAAAATGAAGGCCCTGCCCTTCCTGCCACCACTGACAAAGCTCAGTTAATTCCAGACTCCTCTTCCTCCCACTGTGCTGAGATTTCTGCAGCTTCCGTAACACAGTCGGTTTCACCTGGCCAGCCAAACTTTCTGAGTAGCCACTGTGCGTGAAGTGCCCAAGAGCATGCATTGTGGACAAAAGGATATTCTCAGGCCAAAGGGAGGGACAATTTTTCTCAAAAGAATCTATAATGTTTTCTCTATAAATCTATAATGTAAGTGAGCCGAGGAATACATAATCTCCTTAAATATGAACCACTTTTTTTCCAAATGCTCAAATTCTAAAGTGCTGCCTTGAGACCCCAAGCCTTCCCACCTACTATGCACTCGTGTGCCACACACACACACACACACACACACACACACACCTGAATGCCCACCCCTTTCGGTATACAGCACGATGGTGCCCCATTAGTAGCTGCGGCTGCGGGAAGCTACTAAAAGGAAAATAGAGTTACTAGATGCCTCCAACCCAGCAGCCTCCTCCTGGCACTGCCTGCCTTCACTCCCACTCCTTCCTGTTCCTCCAGGCCCATGGTATTCGAACACTTTCCCCTTGGAATTGCCCCTGGGGCTTTACTCCACTCCCAGTGCCTTCACGGCCTGTACCCTTTCAAATGCACTCTGCAGCTGCCCACTCTGAGCCCAAGGGCAGAGACTGTGCCACCCATCATTAGGTCTCTAATGGGAGGAGGACACAGAAAGTGCTCCATAGATGCTCGCTAAGTGAATGCAGGCGTAGATGGGCGGGTGGGTGGGTAGGCAGATCAATCAACCATGTGTGGATGAATGAATGTGTGAATTAATTCCCATGGAAGCAAGAAGCCCTGATGGTCAGAAAGTTAAGCCCCCTGGGGCTTGTCTATTGCCATACCTGCTGTCCGAATCAAAAGGCCTTCCCCGCCATGCTCCAACTATCTCATCACATAGTCATGGCATCAGCTCAATGAGCTGATCCTGCCACTGCCTCTGTCACACCAGCCTGGAACAGGTCTGATTCCATTCTCAGAAGCAAATGTGGTCTTTCCTTTCTAGGGGCTGCAGTCTCGTCAGGGGTCTTGGGACTTTTCTGAGGCTTGGGACCTTTCCCATGGCCTTTGCACCAGGATCCCGAACTCAGTTTCTCAAGGTCAGTGTTCACCTAAACTGTGGGCACCAAACTAAGGTCTTTAACAGGGGCCTGCCCCTAACCAAGCCCACCCTTGCCCCAGAACTTCCAAGGAGGAGAGAATTTTATTTTGGAAAGGCAGTATATTTGGGGCTGCCCAGGTGACTCAGATGGTAAAGAATCTACCTGCAATGTGGGAGACCCAGGTTGGATACCTAGGTTGAGAAGATCCCCTGGAGAAGGGAATGGCAACTCTCTCCAGTATTCTTGCCTGGAGAATCCCACAGACAGAGGAGCCTGGTGGGCTACAGTCCACCGCTCAACAATTCTCTTCTAAGGAACAGTAAACCTGTCCCTCCTGCCAGTCAACCTGCACCTTCCTGAACATCCCTAAACCCCTGGAGCCATGCATAGCAGTGCCAAGCAAAGACAGGGCCTTTGGGCCCCTTTGGCCCATCTGGGCCTCTCCACACCCAAGTTACTGAACTGAAGAACAGCCATGTTATGAGGATCTCACAATATTTGTCATTGTCTCCCAATCCATACTCCCATTGTACAGATGGGGAAACTGAGACACAGAGAGCACTAAGTCTCCTGCCTCACAGACCAGGCTCTCTGCCCCAGCTGACAACTGAGGCTAGATGTGGTTCACAGCATACGGGTCACCTACGGTCAGAGACTGGGGCTGCAGGCAGAGAATTTTCTAAAGGCCACCATTACCCGGCACGGGCTTCCTGCCGAGGCCACTGAGTGGAGGAAATAATAATGGAGATTGAAAAGCATTCTGCATTTGACCTTCCACGAACCCACCGGTTTTCAGTAGAACCCGATAGGGATCAGTCACATCTGCTCTCAATAGCAAATGTAAAAAATGACCTGCAGTTTTAAGGTCTGAAAAACATAAACTTGTGTTAAAAGACTGACACACACAAAAAATTCCTGCACTCCATAGCACGATGTCATGCAAGTGCACACAGACTGCAATAACCATCGCCCATCAGGGCCCGAGCCCCAGGCCTGAGCTCGCCTCTCCTGGGAATCACACGCGGCCCCGGTCCCCCGCACGTCAGCCATGAGGCCGGTCACAGAGCGGGGCTGTATAATCAGGGCCGGGCTGCTAGGCTCCACTGGACTCTGTGCTACAGCGGATATCAACTTACCTCACTCTCCACTTCAAACGCCCACATGAGCTGTGGGAAGGCTGATAGGAAGCACATTCTGGAAAGCCCAGAACAAGCTTAGCTCTGCCAGGAACCTGGGGAACAGCCTGAAATGGCCAGAGGTCAATGGGTCTTTAGAAGTCAGGAAGTTTCTCATTGGCCATGTGGGCCAGGTCCTCCAGGCTACTGCCTTGGGTGCAAGAGCAAACCAGACTTCTCCTTGGGCTGAACCATCTCCACCCCATGGAGGTACAGTGGTGCCACCTGCATCTCCATGCACTCCAGCCAACCCCCTACCTCCATCATCTGGACTGTGGGGAGCTCCTGACCGATGCAAACTCAGAAAGGCAAACTTAGGGGACACCAGACAGCTTCCTAGATCAGCCCTGGTGACCATCACCCCACACTTGTCCAAGAGCCAGCCATTGTGCCTGCTGCTGCTGCTGCTGCTAAGTTGCTTCAGTCGTGTCCGACTCTGTGAGTCCCCCATAGACGGCAGCTCACCAGGCTCTGCCGTCCCTGGGATTCTCCAGGCAAGAACACTGGAGTGGGTTGCCATTTCCTTCTCCAGCCATTGTGCCTAGGGCCCTGGAAAGTGGCCAGGATCTCAGCCTTCAGTAACTCATAACCCAGATAGAGAGGAAAGACCCAGGGCACACAAGTCCAGGCCTTAAGTAGGACATCTAAGGACCAGAGAAGGGAGAACAGAGAATGACAAGGGAAAGAAAATTTGCAAACTCCAGACTCCAGGAAACCCTGTGATGAGATCATTTTTTTTTTTAAGCTAGACATCACTGATGCCTTCCCTGGTGACTCAGACGGTAGAGTCTGCCTGCAATGCAGGAGACCCGGGTTCTTCCTTGGGTTGAAAAGATCTCCTGGAGAAGGAAATAGCAACCCACTCCAGTATTCTTGCTTGGAGAATCTCATGGACAGAAGAGTCTGGCAAGCCCCAGTCCTTGGGGTCGCAAAGAGTTGGACACGACTGAGCAACTAACACTTCACTCCTTCACTGATACCTCGGTTCTAAACTATAACCCACAGGGGCCAATGGCTATAAGTTCTCATTGGTTTCCCTGAAGATGGAGACAAAGGGAATCAACCCTCATTTAGTACATACTGTGCGTCACCTACCAGGCTGGGGACCTGCACACCCATCTCCTCCTTCAGTGCTGCTGACAGCCCAGGCACCAAGGTGGGACGTGGATGTCTTAGAAGGGTCATGAGGCAGTGTTTGGGGGGTACATTTGTTTCTGCTCCCTCTGGAAGCACTCACTCATGCCTCTCAAAAAGAGCAGAGCTCAACCAGACCCTCGTACACAGGAGAGCAAATTCCACACTACCCTCTGGTCCATGGAGTCTGTTTGGTGACACATCTCCCGGGCTTAGAATAATGTGTTGGCCTGGGAGTTCCTCTCCAGTAACAGAACTTCAGCAACCTGGTAGCTCCCATGCCTGCGGAATATGGTCTGACCTGTCAGTTCATTAAACACAGGGATGCTAGGATGATTCAAACCGTAGTCTCTGTTTTCAGATGGTTTGTACATCATCAGAAGGTAAGAAACCTCTAAACAAACAAGTGTCCCAGTGTATGTGTGCCTGAGAGACATCTACACAGAGAAGGCTGCGTGCACAAAGGGCAGAGTGGTGAGTCTGACCTGGAAGCAACAAAAATTTTTGTGGTAGGGGTGGCCCTGAAACTGTCCATAAACTCCTGTGAGGTGCTACTTGCCTAGGATAGTCAGGGCTGAATAAGGCATGGTCTCAGGCCCCACTCTCACTGAAGACACAGCACTCACACATCAGAGAAAAGTAGAAGGTCAGCTGGGGAGTACAAATGGAAGATAACACTGGAGACCAAAGCAAAAAGAGGCCAAAAGGCTGATAATGTGTAATAAGGCCCTTTTATGACTGCAGAGTTGAATTACATTGGGCAGGGGCAGTCAGGGAAAACTTTCTAGAAGAGGTTCTGCAGGCTGGGTCTCCACGAGTGAGGTGTGAATGACAAAAAGGGCCAAGAGAGAAAGCATTCCAGCAGAACATGCCAACCGAGCCCAAGTTGGATATCAACATGTGGACCAGCCCAGTGGATGATTCAAACCGGCTTCCAGAGAGCAGGCCTGGAGCCAAGCTCTGTTTTCAGGCCAGGCCCAGGTCACCTCGGCCAGCACCTCAGAGCTCACCCTCCTGTCCTGAGCCTCCCCAGTGGCAAGTAGCCTCCAGCAATGGACAGGAGCTGAGCTCTGCCCAGGCCCCTGGAGAGCTGGGGGGCCATGGAGAACTTCCCCAAATTTGGATTAAAAAAACAACCCTTCTCTGCCCCCTCCACAGGACACATAGCTTCTCTCTAAGTCAGCAGGAACCCATCACTAAGGCTATGAGAAAATAAACAAAGGGAATCTAATTGCAAGGGACACTCAGGCTCTAAGAAGAACAGCATGCTCTGATGGGTCCTTTTGCTCCAGGGCATGCTGAGTTGTGGGAACTCCACAGCTACAGTGCCAGCAGATTCAGAAGCACCGCTGCCAATGATAAAGTGACAGAGTCACACACAGGCTTCCCCCAGGGACACTCCAGCACCAAGGGTTCCAGGGTGTGTCCACAAAAACCCCAAAAAGAAGCCAGAGGATTCCAGCCTTGCACTGAGTCAAGAGCTCAAGCGAGCAAACACTGTCCCCCCGTCTCTCCTCGACCTGGGTCCCCTCTATCAGCTTCATCAGAGTCAACCGACACCTGAACAACAACTGCCCTGCTTGCAAAACATTTGTGCTCTCTTTGGACAAACCAGCTTCCTTTTACTAACTGTTGGCAGGATCAACATTGTAGGAAGGAGCCTCCAATGTTCCATCAGGACCCAACCAAGCTGGGCTTCAGACAAGGTTCCACGGCTTTTGCATCAGTAATAAAGCCTGCATCTCAAGGTATGGGAGCTGAATGAGTTCTTAAAAAGAAACAAGAATACAGAAAACATCAAAGCCACTAGAGAAGCAAAAGTTATTTAACCCGCGAAGTTTGTTCAGCAGAGCTGTTGGCAGGACTTAGAAGGATGTGCTGGCCTGAGTGTTTCCTTATTGAAGCAGAGTTTAACAACCTGCTGATTTTGCAGCATGTGGAGTACGGCTTGAGCAGTGGGTTCATGAAATTCAGAGATGTCCAGATCGCTGAAACACAGCTCCTGTCCTCAAACAGCTCATGAGTTATCAGAAGGAGAGAAGAAAGAGGCTCTGATGTTTCAATATTTCAGTAATCAATAGACGGAGCTCAGCAAGGGCTGATACACCTTTACTCTAATCTCACAGAGGATTCACAAATGACAACAGAATCAAAAGGCATGGCAGGAGCCCTGAAACCCAGAGGAAGGAAGGAAGAGCTCCTCGGCTCTAAGAGGATGGAAAGTGGCAAATGGAAAGAGCTTAGGTCCAGGACAAGGCAAGGTGAGATCCTGGCTCCTCCAGTGACCTGCGGTTGTGGGACAAGTCTCTTCTCCTCTGTGGGCCTGGTACCCACATCTGTATAATGACAGGTTTGGCCTGGGTGATTTCTGAGGGCTGCTCAGTACTGACCTATAAGTCGACAGCTTGGATAGGAAGAGTGTTGATAACTGTGTCCACGGGTTGGAAGAACTGTCCCATGCCCAACCCACTCGAAGCACTCAGACTGTACCATCAAACTCTGTGAAAGCTTGAATCTGTTAGTTACTCCTCAGCCCAGAGATTTCTGAGGCAGATATGTAGATGAGAGATAGAGAAAGACTTAAACACAGATATAGATTCAAATACAGAAACAGAGATTTTGCTCTAGCAATAGAGATAGATTTAGATATAGACATTTAGATTTAGAGGGAGATATAGACACATGCTGGGGCTTCCCCAGTGGCTCAGCAGGTAAAGAATACAGGAGACACAGGAGATGCAAGTTTGATCCCTGGGTCGAGAGGATCCCCTGGAGAAGGAAATGGCAACCCATTCCAGTATTCTTGCCTGGGAAATCCCATGGATAGGGAGCCTGACGAGCTACAGTAATAAAGTAGGGTAATAAAGAGCCAGACACAACTGAGCAACTAAGCACCAAAAAAAACGTCAGTTCAGTTCAGTTGCTCAGTCATGTCTGACTCTTTGCAACCCCATGAATCGCAGCACGCCAGGCCTCCCTGTCCATCACCAACTCCTGGAGTTCACTCAGACTCAGGTCCATCGAGTCCATGATGCCATCTAGCCATCTCATCCTCTGTTGTCCCTTCTCCTCCTGCCCCCTATCCCTCCCAGCATCAGAGTCTTTTCCAATGAGTCAACTCTTCGCATGAGGTGGCCAAAGTACTGGAGTTTCAGCTTTAGCATCTTTCCTTCCAAAGAACACCCAGGGCTGATTTCCTTCAGAATGGACTGGTTGGATCTCCTTGCAGTCCAAGGGACTCTCAACGTAGACACATGTATATAGACATATATATGTATGTGTGTGCATACATGTGAGTGAGTGCATGTGCCTGGATGCATCTGTATTGAACTGAGCTCCTTTCCCACAGCTGAGGACAGAGGTACAGTACTACTGATTCGGAGCTCATTTCCTACATGTATCACACCAAAATTCTCTCCATTCTTCAAAGCCCATCTCAAAAAGCTCCTCCAAAGAGTCTTCCTTGACCTACAAGAAAGGCTCTCCCTCATGTAGATTTCTCTAAGTTGCCATCTGAGCTATCCATGACCACAGGATAATGACTAATTATTTCATTATCACCTCTGGAAGTGCACCCACAAGGTAGAAATTAACATGTCCCTGCAGAGGCTGCCAAGGACAGCTGTGCTTTGCGCTGCCCTTGGTGAAGGAGCCGATGACCAGCCCATTCCCTCTGTAGAAGAGGCCCCTAGCAAATGCTCATATGCAGAATTCCACCATCACAAAGTGAAATTCAACCAGTGTCTCAGATCACACACCAAAATTAACTCAAGATTTTTTCTACAAACTGAAATATAGAGCTAAAACCAAAAGGAAAAATAAAGTCTAAGGGGCAGTGTTTAGAACTGGGAAGCAGGCAAATTTTTTTCTTGACAGAGTACAAAAAGTGCGAAGCATAAAAAGCAATAAATTAGACTTACGCTCATTAAAATACATATAATTATGAAAAGACAAACCATGAGAAAGTATTCGCAATACATGTATCCAACAAAGAACTAGAATTTAGATTACATTTTTTTTAATTCCTGAAAATGAATTTTTAAAAGACAGTCTAAAATGGGAAAAGACTTAGATTGCTTAACAAAAAGAAATGCACTTGACTAATAAACATATAAAGGTATTTAACATCATTAGTGGTCAGGGAAATGTAAATTAAATCTACAATGAGTTACAGCTACACACCCAGTAGAATATCTAAACAAGACTCTCGATACCAAATATTGGAAAGGATGCAAAACAACTGAGTCTCTCATACATTGCTAGTGGAAACATAAAATGGTGCAACCACTTTAGAAAACTGTTTGGCAATTTCTCATAAAATTAAATATCCACCTACCCGATGATCCAGTGATTTTGCTCCTATGAAATAACCCAAAGGAGATAAAAACTTAGGTCCACAAAATGACTATATGTGATTACTCCCAGCAGAATTATTCATAAAGGTCTAAACTTGGAAACAACTGAAAAGTCCTTCAAAAGGAAAATGGGGAGACTTTCCTGCTGGTCCAGTGGTTAAGAATCCGTGCTGCTACTAGAGGGGCCACAGGTTCAATCCCTGGTCAGGGAACTAAGATTCCCCATGCCACCTGGCATGGCCAATAAATTCTTTTAAGAAGTTAATTTATAGAAAAATCACCCCTTTAAGATTTCCCATGTGCCTAGCTTCCCCAGTGACTGAAACCACTTCTGTCACAGAGTGGGACCCTATGGGGCCTTCCCTGACAGGCCTTCCGCATAGCCTCTGCTTTAGCTCCTCTCTGAAGCATCTAAATAACAGAATTTGATCCATATCCCACCAGGCTCCTCTGCCCATGGGATTCTCCAGGCAAGAATACTGTAGTGGGTCACCATGCCCTTCTCTAGGGGATTGAACCTGGGTTTCTCACATTGCAGGCAGATTCTTTACCATCTGAGTCAAGTGAAACCATAACTTAAACACTTCTAGGCCTTGTCAATCTCACTTTGCACTCACACACACAGAGGCAGGGACCCCTCCCCTGCTGTTTAGATCTCTGATGTTGACAGTACATACATAATGGTTTCAAGGAATCCACTAGAATGGTGGGTCCAAAGCAGCCTGGTCAAGAAGCTTCCAGGATCGGTCTTCCAGAAGGATCTGAAGTCTTCAAGCAACCAGCTGTCCTACTCCAGCCTCTCCTCCAAGGGAAGGCACCAGCTCTCCTCCTGGGGCCTCGACTACAGAGGGAGGCCCCAGGAGAATAGGAGGAGGGGGCCTTGACCTGCTGGCTCCTGGCTCCCCCACCTACCCCTCCAGGGAGAGAGAAATCCAAACAAAAGCCCATTCTCACAGGCAACCCTTCCAAGAAAAACCAAGTTCTAGAGATGCCGGGGCTGGTGTGAATAAGGAAAAAATGAAGAATTCCAAAAGACAAGGTCCAAGAAACATTTCTCCCACTGAGTGTGCTATGAACAGACAGAGGACAAAGAGGTGGACATGAAGAAACCCCAAGTCACCCACAGCCCAGGAGGGGGTTGATCTCTAGCCATCACTTAGGTTCTTGGACACAGTCTGATTTTCAGTGACCCAGGAGGTGCCCTGTTATGTTCAAAATGTTCAGCCCTACACCAGAGAACCTCTTACTTCTGAGCTGGTCTTCCTCATCTGTGAAATGGGAGTAACAACTGGCAGCCTGCCCATTTCGCAGGAGTCAGAGGGGCTTCACAGGAAGGTGAGTATGGAAGTACTTTGTGGACTCTGAGAAGCCCTCCATCCCAGCCGTGATCAGGGCACATCCCATCTCATGGCCTTTGGATATTTATATTTTATAAAAAGAAGAGCCTGGGTTGCAATTCTGGCTCCAATGTGCTCTAACTGTGTAGATTGGGAAACTGACTCTATTTCTCTAGCCAGCTTCCATGTCTGTAGAATGAGAATGTTAATATCATCCTTGAAGTTTGCAGCACAGACTAGAAAGATTCTAAAGATGCAAGAGGAGAAGTGGACAATAGAGGATGAGATGGTTGGATGGCATCACCGACTCAATGGGCATGAGTTTGAGTTGGGAACAGGGAAGCCTGGTGTGTTGCAGTCCATGGGGTCACAGAGAGTAGGACATGACTGAGAGAGTGAACAACAAAAGGTGCTTGTGAAGTTTTTCAGAGAATATCTAGCGCAAAGTCAGCCTTCAGCAGCTGGGAGTTGTTAGGATCCTTACTGTGAAAAGGGATTCACCCACTCCTGCCTCTTTCAGTCTTTCAAGGAGGAAAGTCACAGAATGCTTGGGCTGGCCAGATAAACATCTTGCACAATGGCTCAGAATTTTCTGGAAAAGTTTGTTAAGCATCCTGTAAACATTAAGAGCAAGTGCCATATGCGGAGCCCCTCCTCTGGGCCAGACACTGTGCTCAGAGCTATAGCCTGTAGGATGGCATTCATGGAAACCAAAGGAGGCAGGAGACGTCAGCTCCAGTGTCCAGAGCTGGGTGCTGAAACCTAGTGTTCAGGTTCACACAGTCAGAGGGGCAGAGGCAGCACCCACGGGCAGGACCAGCTGTGACAGAAATAGCACACACACGCAAGACTGAGATCAGAGCCTATGTCCCATGGCTGCATTGTGCTGGCGTGCTGACCACATGTGACCCTACAGTCAGCCAAGAAACCCCAGTCAACCGCAGAGGACACGGCAGTCTTGAAAGCCAGGAAGAGTCTGTAGCCTGGGGACTCTTGATCAGCAATCCGTACCCCCTACATTCTCTACCAACCTCTGGAAAGAGTGTCATCTTTCTCTCCCAGCTTCCACTCTGCTGGAGATATTAGCGAGGGTACAGCCAACCAAAGGCAGCCAAGGGCCATCCATGTCCCACTGGACAGGCCAACAGGTGCCTAGGAATAGTTCCTGATGCTTAGGCTACTTGCTGAGCCGGGGGAAGTGGTAATGGTGGGGTGGACAGATGGTGTGAGGCAGCAGGAAGGAGAGGTGGTGCATTACATCTCAAATAACCCCAGAAGTAGCCTTTGGAACTGCAGCCTGAAACAGCATCCAAGCGCACAGGCTGGCATAACTCTGTCTCTTGGGCAAAGGGAGAAAAACAGAAGAGGAAGCAGGGAACTGTCGATCAAAAGGCAGGATCACTTTCTCTCCTGGCAGAGCAATGCTATCAGGAGAGGTGACCCCAAGAATCCAGAAAATCCCTGCTTTGCATCCATTTCAGTTGCTTCACTTGTTAAGGAAGCCCAGTATTTCCATTTAATGCTTCAGCTGACACTAGCTGAGCACCTACTGTGTGCAAAATGCTGAGGCGGGTGCAGGACACAGGTACAGGCAGAAGACAGTTCTCCCCTCCTGGAAGTCATCATCTGGGAGGGGAGGACACTGCAGTGCATGCCAGAGACTACACGGCGGGGTGGGAGGGCCCTGGGTCAGCCTTGGGGAACAGGGTAGATGTCCAGGGTGGGCAAGGCCTGCACAGAAGATTGGATGTGAGGGGGTTTCCAGGCAGAGGAAACATTGTGAGTCCAAGCAGTGTGGATCATGTAGGTTCAGGAAACTTCTGGAAGTGCAGTAGACTGGAACACAGGAAGCACAGGGCAAGCTGTGCAGCCTGAGACTGGACACATGGGCAGGGCTATGCAGGTTGTACTAAAATTGAAAGTATTAGTAGCTCAGCTGTGTCCAACTCTTTGCAACACTATGGACTATAACCTGCCAGGCTCCTCTGTCCTTGGAATTCTCTAAGCAAGAATACTGGAGTGGATTGCCATTCCCTTCTCCAGGGGAATCTTCCTGACCCAGGGTCGAACCCAGGCCTCCTGTATTGCAGGCAGATTCTTTACCATCTGATCTACCAGGGAAGCCCCAGGTTGTACTATGGAGGCTAAATTTTAATCTCAGAGCAATGGAAGATCATGGAGGTAAGGGCCAGTCGTGGTGAGATCCATGCCTCTCACCACATAGCACTGTTTAATCAAAATTAAATAAAATGTAATGTACATCATGGTGACTATAGCTAATAATACTGTTTGCATGTTTGAAAGTTGC
Organism: Nanger dama; assembly: GCA_917880005.1. Classification (NCBI taxonomy): domain Eukaryota; kingdom Metazoa; phylum Chordata; class Mammalia; order Artiodactyla; family Bovidae; genus Nanger; species Nanger dama. The sequence continues at coordinate 27,975,155 of CAKJTW010000018.1, forward strand.
TAAGAAGATAGATCTTAAAAGTCCTCTTCATAAGGAAACAAAATTTTGTAACTATGAATGGTGATGGATGTTAACTAGATTTATTATGGCAATCATTTCACAATAAGCATAAAGATTGAATCAATGCGTTGTACATCAAAAAGCTAATATAATGTTATGGGTCAACTATATCTTTAAAAAAATTTAGTTTAAAAAATTAAATAAAATGTAACATAGTGCCTCAGTGGCCCCAGCCACACTTCAGTCACCCGATGGCCACCTGTGGCTACAGCTACCGTAATGGTCAGTACAGACCTAGGGCACTTCCATCATCCCAGAGAGTTCTATTGGACAGCACTGCTCTAGAGCCGTCCTTCTGTGTTCCTGGCCCAGAAAGTGAATGGGAGGGAAGGGGGCTAGTGATGAGGAGCAAATGATGCCAGCCTGGCACTCAGGTAGAGGTTGGATAGAACCAGGTTGAAGAAACATTTGAAGGGAGAAGGGACGGAACTTGGTAAACAATGGACTCGGGTTTGAGTGGCAGGAGGATCTGGGGAGGTCAGTAACAACCTGATCATCTAGGGGCTGAAGGAGGGTAGTACTCACTCAGAGAGAGAAGCAGAGGGGGAAGTGTGGGAGAAAAGTGGTGATGTGCTCAGCCTGGGACCCACTCAGCGTCAGGTGCCTACAGGATGCCGGCCACAAGCTGGGTCCAGAGGAGTGGCTTCTGTGCATCTGCAGCTTGGACTGGGAGCTGCAGGTTGGTGTAGGGGAGACGCTGGCGGCTGGGCCTTGAGGCTGCGCTTAGAGACTGGTTGTATTGTGAACTGTGATCTGTGGGGCCAGGGCTGGGGTTCAAGGGCAGGTCAACTGTCCAACTGGGCTGTGTCTCGAAGGAGCCAAGGCCTGTGGGGTGTGCAGCAGAGAGGAAAGGGTTAGGACCACAGACGCACGCCCTCCAGGGGCCATGGACAGTCTTGAAGAGCCTCCCTCTTGCCCTCAAGAGTGGACACTGTGTCTTCAGGGCACCTGGGTAAACCAAGAGGAGGCATCCAAGGAGGTGGCACAGAAGGACAGGGGCACAGGGAGCCCAGGCAGCAGCAGGCGTCCTCAGGCTGGTCCCCACCTCAGGACAGGGGAACAGTGCACACAAGAATGTTGTTCTCCAAAGCCACTGGGACACTTCCTGCCAGTCCACGTAATTGAGTATTACAGTATTTAAATTACAAATTGAAGATTATTTTTACAGGTGTCATTTTAAATATAACATGAAATTTCTTGACATTACATCAGCCCCACCACACAAACAGCTGCTCCGGGCCCGCCGGCATATGTGAGGCACATGGCTCACACTGGCCACGCTGGGGAGAGTGTGTGTGTGTGTGCATGTATGTGTGAGTCACTGACCGGGGTGTGTGTGACATGGGTGTGAGAGTCCACGTGACTGGGAGCAGGAGTGTGTGAAGGCGCGTGCGACCAGGAGTGCCTCTGTGTGTGGCTATGAACACGAATATGGATGAGTGTGAGTGAGGGGGAACATGTGAGTCTGTGTGTGTCCACGTGAATGAAGACGTGGGGGTGAGAAAGAGAGAGCCCACCGCAGGACGCTCAGGCCTCACAGGTGACGCCCGCCAGCCTGGCCGAGCTCTGTCTCCCTCTAGAGACACCAGGCGTTCCAGGAAGTGGACGAAGCTCCGCTCCAGAGCGAGGGGCTGCAGAGACGGCCCAAGGTGGTGCTGCAGTGCCCTCCAGTGGACAATGCCCCCGCCCCACCCCCAGCCAGACCCACCAGCTGACGGTGCCTTTCCTGTGCCTGGAGACCCCAGGCCCCCACTCCTCACTGCCCACCCGCCTCGAGTGGGGCAGGAAGAGCCTGCCCTGAGGCTCCCTGGGGTCCCCCAGGGGCAAAGACCTATGGGAGCTTTAGTCACGCCTCCAAGTCTCCATCTGGGGCTTTCTGCCTGCTGCTGGGCCAGGCACACCTAATCCACCCCTCTCCTTCCCACCACGGGGATGCCCCCACCTCAAGGACCCACACCAGGTGGCATCTCCCAGCAACGTTCCCCTGAGACCCCAGTGAGAAGAGCCCCCTGCCCCAAGGACACTGGGCACAGCCCTGGGCAGGATGAAAAGGAGATGTTTTACAAAGGAGAAACTGCTTCTTGGCTCTTTCCATAAAGAAACTGCAGGAGACTTTGGGGAAAGAAAGGGAGAAAGAAAAGACCCAGGACCTGCTGAAATCCTGCTCTGAACGCTTGTCTGCAGAGCAGGGCGCTGTGCTCAAGCCAAGAGTGTGCAACTCAAATCCAGCAACTGTCCTAGGAGGCTGTTGTCAGAGTGGAAAAGAGGGAGATCTCAGGCAGAGACTTAAACCTCATCAAAGAAAGCTCCCTGGGCCCCACACGGCGCACTGTTATTTGTGGCACCAGCGAGTGCCCGCGGGTCAGCTGGCTGCTTGTGACCAGCAGCATGAGCAGCACGCAGCACCATCAAGCCAAATGTGTGGCCCAGTCAGGGCTGGGTCTCCCGGGCCAGAAGGAGCTGTCACTGAAATGCCTGAAGGATGGAAAAGCAAGGACTCCAGCCTCAGGGGTGGCTGGAGAACCACGGGGCAGTGACCCTGCCCTGACTGCCCTCTCACCATCTCTGGCTACGTTCCTTCAGGTGGTCCTGACTTCAGTTGGTTCAACTTAACAATTTTGCCAGGCAGCCATGTGATCACAAGGGTACACAACCAAAGCACGTACAACCATTCCGTATCCACATGACCATTCCATTTCTCACTTTTAGTACAGTATTCAATAAAAAAACCTTGAAGAGATGTTTAACACTTTATTATAAAATAGGCTTTGTGTTAGATGCTTTTGCCCAAGCTGTAGGCTAATGTGTTCTGAGCACATCTAAGGTAGGCTGCACTAAGTGATGATGCTTGCCAGGTTAAGCATATTACATGCATCTTCAATTTATGATGCTTTCAATTTAGCTGGGTTTATTGGGACGTGGTCACATCATAGTCAAGGGAGATCTGTACCAGTACGGAGCTGGGTGTCCTCTAGCCCCACCTCCAGCAGCACACCAGGCCAGGTCTGAAGACCTGTCCCTGTACCCCCACACACACCCCAACCCCCAGCAGCCCAGACGTCTCCCTGCCCCGCTCCCATCCTGGGCTAACTTTAGGAGGAAGAGGGAAACTAGAAGCATCTGCACAACATGGAGCAGAAAAGGGGACATGGCAGAGGAGCCAGTTGTCTCAGCAACACGTCAAATCCACAACATGGGACTGAACATACAAACCAAAAGTCTCCAAGGAGGATTTCTCTTGGCTGTGTCCAGCATGACCGTGGGTGTCCAGCCCCAAGCCAGGTGCCAGCCTCTCCCCTGCAGACCTGAGAGGTCCCTTTGCCAGCTGTGGGCCAGGGCCTCTCCACTTCCAGCCGCCGTGGGAGTCTGGCCAGGTGCTCCCACAGTACAGCATTACACCCACCTCCCACAAGAGCGGCAGGATGTCAGAGCCGAGGAAGATGGGTCCGGTGTGGAGTGCAGAGACTCAGAGCGCCTGACCACAGGAAAAAGTCAAAGATGAGCGTGAAAAGATTTGCCCACAACACGCAGCAACCCAGTGGCCACCACCTCTACTGGTTTCCAGTTGACCTCTTCCAAGTCTGTGCTTTTTCTGATAACAGTCTTCTCTGCCTCTCTGGGTTGTTCTCTCTTGTCTCCATCCACATATCTATCATGGGAAATGTATGAGGATGTTTCAATGATGCAACCACATCAAGTGATATCATGGTTCAAACTTGGCCTCCTTGCAAAGTTCTGAGTCCTCACCTGCCCCTTTCTCACTGCTTTGAGCGCTGAAGCTTTCAAATAGGTATAAAAGTTGCTGATGGCCTTATACCAGGAGAGACGGTGTAATAAAGGAGGCTAGAGACACAGAGGACAGCAGTGTGCACGTACATCTAAGAAATCAGTATCATCATCACTGTCTCTAAAGGTTATTGATGTTCATGGATGTCAAGCCTTGTGCTGAGTGCTTTACACAGATTATCTCATTTAAATTTTACAGCAAACCAGCCAGGAAGATTCGACAGTTTTCCCACTGAACAGATGAGAGGGCAAGGCTATGCCGATACCACCAGGCAACACAGCCCTGCTTGCTCCCCATTCCAACTTCTTCATGCTCACCAGTGTCTGACCCACATTTTTTTTTAACTGTGAAAAGTGACTCATTAGCAAGCTTAGGAAATAAATGTTGTGGGTCACAAGAAACACTTTGAAATGAAAGAATACAAGTAGAATGCCCCAAATGTATCTTACACAGTCAAGGTAAACACTGTCACAGGACACTTCTGTCCCAGTTACACATGTGTAAACATCGATGTATATGCATGCACACATGGGCTGCAATGGGATATGATTTCAAACATATTTCTTAATGTAGATCACAATAAAAAAGAAAAACATTAAAAGCTGTTGTCCTAGACTCTCCATCCAGCCTCTGAATTCTCTACCTGGTTCTCCCCACTCTTCACACTCTGGGGGTTGCCTTGCCACCCCCATGGCTCCCCTGCTTCCTTGGTTTGCTGAAGAACAGCCAATAAGTTCCACTGACGCTGCGAGTCTGTCCTGGGGGCAAGCTAACTAGCAGGCTTCTGGGGCAGAGCCCTAAGTATGCTTTCTGCATCTGCTTGCTGCTTCAGGGAGGAGCTTCTGACTGCCCTGCAGGACTGACGTTTCCCAAAAGAGGCTTAACGGCTCCTTCCTCTCTGAGCTGGCAGGTTAGTGTCTTTGTCTCCAGAATTAGCACAGGTGCACCGGCAGGCGGGCATCCTCATTAAGCTATTTTCTGCATCTTGATCCTGTAAGGATGGCTCCAGGGGACCTTTCAAATAAGCACTTCATTTGCAGTGGCCTCTCCAGATTGGAAACGGTGGGCCCAGTTTCAGCAGCAGAGGGAGAGGGAGTCCCAGTCACCTGAGTTTTCTCTGCCAGCCCATGGCAGCTGGACCAGATCACAGAAGTAGAGAAGTCAGGGAAAGGGGGAGTCTCTCTAAGCCTTTTCCTTTCCTTGAGACTCTCAACTTGTTCTTCGCTAGCACAGCAGGGTTTCTCCTAGCCATGGACAAGCCCCAAAGCAGTAGTGTGACCCTCTGTTCTAGGCTGCTCCACCTTGTCTGTGAGGAAAAGATTCACTGATGGTGACATTCCAGGTGGAAGGGATGGTATTGGATAGAAGATTCCTGAAATCACCCCACACCAATGCCCACCTACTTCTCTTCTGGGACCCGCCCCCATGCCTATTCTCTGTGCAGCTCTGGGCCCAACCTCCCCCAGCAGCCTCCCAATGTCCCCAAAGCACATGCCAGGAAGCAGGCTGAGGAGTCAGTGGGACACACTTGGGTCCTGGATTTCACTTGCCATTCTCCTGGGGATGCAGGATTCCAAGGAGAACATTTATCAATGACAAGTTGGGGATACTAAGAAACAAAGTCGAAGGTCAGAGTTAGGACCACCAAAAATCAAAAGAGAAGGGGACTTGTGGGCAGAGAGGTTATGGAAATGTAAAATTCCTAGAAACAGGAGCTGAGCTGAGTTCTTAGAAACTCAGAAGAGGGTCTGCAAGCAGTGAATTGGGGTATATGTGGAGGTCAAGCCTCCTTCCCTACTGCTCTTGTTTAGTTGCTCAATCATGTGCAACTCTTTGCAAACCCATAGACTGTAGCCCACCAGGCTCCTCTATCCATGGGATTTCCCAGGCAAGCATACTGGAGTGGGTTGCCATTTTCTTATCCAGGGGATCTTCCCGACCCAGGGATCAAACACAGTCTCCTGCTTGGCAGGCGGATTCTTTACCCACTGAGACACGTGGGCAGCCCCTCATTTCCTACAGCTGCCCCCAAATGAATAAATAAGTCCCCCTGGTGCCTCATATGGTAAAGAATTTGCCTGCAATGCAGGAGACTTGGAGATCCCCTGGAGAAAGGAATGGCTACCCACTCCAGTATTCTCGCCTGTAGAATCCCATAGACAGAGAAGCCTAGCGGGCTATAGTCCATAGCGTCAGAGTCAGACAAGACTGAAGTGACTTAACATGCACCCACGCCCACTCTAATATACACAAACAAATTTACCCCATACCAACTCTACTAGTGTTGTGCAGAGTGATGGATTCAGCAGTGAATCAGATACAACCTCTATACTTAAAAGTTGAGTAAAGAAGAAAAGCAAATACAAATGCCATTTTAATAGAACTCGATCAGAGCTAAGACCAGAGTATGTACAGGACATGATGGAAGCTCAGAGGAGGCACCTAATTTCACTTGGGGACCAGGGAAGACTTCCCCAAAAGCTGCTAACTGAATTGAATCTTAACGGAAGAGGGGAAATCAGTTGAGGAAAAGAGAGAAAAGGACACTCCAGACCAAGGGAACATCATGTGCCGAGGCAAGGCAGCTAGGAACCATGAGAAGTGCAGAATGACCTAGAAACAGGTCAGGACAGCTGGGGAGAAGTCAACACTGAGGGCTGCCTTCCTGAACAGTAGAAATATGCTGGAAGGAGGGAGTGTGTTTGCATACTAAGTCACTTCAGTCGTGTCTGACTCTTTGCAACCCCATGGACCATAGCCTGCCAGGCTCCTCTGTCCATGGGATTCTCCAGGCAAGAATACTGGAGTGGGTTGTCATGTCCTCTTCCAAGGGATCTTCCTGACCCAGGATCGAACTCATGTCTCACATCTCTTGCATTAGCAGGCGGGTTCTGTACCACTAGTACCACCTGGAAAGTCCAGAAGGAGGGAGATGGGGAAGCAATGGAGGACATAGGAAGTTTGCACCAGATCGATTCCTACAAGAAGAGAAACCCACCCCCGAGGCCAAGGAAAGCTGGGAATCCCTTAAAGGGGGTGAGGGACCAGGAGGAGTAGCATTGGGCCCCCAAGCCTGAGGTCACTGCTCCTGCTGCTGCTGACAGCTCCGCTCTCTGGAGGTTCAGCCCAACTGGGGGCCCAGGGCCAAACATGCCAAGCATCCCTCCACAAAGCCTGTTCTTACCAAAGGCTTTCCTATGACCTTTCTTGGAGAGGAAAAGACAAACAGTCTCCCCCAGAGCTGCTCCATGTCCAGTTTTCCAGAGAACTCCTCCCCTGCTGGCCTCGGGAGGGGGTGAGACCCCCAGGGATCGGGCTTGGGAGAAGTAACTGAAGGAAGATTTCAGGGAACAGGGAATAGCGATCTGGTTAAAGGCTGTCAACTACGAGGTTGTCCTCAGGGCAAAAGCTCTTGGCAGGAACGTCTCAGTTCATTCAGGTTATTCCACTGGCAGACCGTTTTTTTTTTTTTATGGGGGAAAAATAACCTCCAGAGATGGTGAAACGTAATTCGTTAAGACCACCACAAAGCAGGTACTGAGTGTGGAGGGAAGGTGAAGAAAACCCCATCGATTTCACACATGGAAAGGCAAAAGCAGATTTATCTATGTCTCTGACACTTAAGTATTTTACAAGTATTTATAAAATCTAATATTTGGGGGACCATTCTATTTTTGCCCATAAATCTGAGCAAGATATAAACAATTAAGAGAAATTAAAGAACAACAGATATAAAATGAAGACTAGTTTACTAGGGAAAGCAGATGCTTCCAGGGCATGTGGTTGCCAGATCCCTGTTCCATCATTGTTTCCAGCAGATGCCGGGACAGGCAACTCTGATGGGATTAGAAAGAATCACCCTCTTGTCTGAGCTCCAGAAGTCTCACTCGCTGTGACATCCTACCCCCATGAGACTCTTTCTCTTGTCACACATCTGTGCTTGCTTCTGAGAGGGACAGTGAATACCATGAAAGCAGGGACCATGCCGAGAAATGAGTCAGTGTGGGTTTCTAGCCATCTAGTCCTGACCTGGAATCTCAGAAAGACATGTCACGTGGACACACTTGGCAAGCCCTGCTTCTTCTGCCAGCCCTTCTGCCTGGTTCCAGGCCTTCCTCCCTGTGCCACCATCCCCATGCCCATTAAGCCCAGCTACATTTTCAGGAGGGATGTGCTTGGAAGAGAGGAAAACTGAAATCCTTGCACCCAAAGGGAGCTGGGCCAGCAGGGGACCCATATGCCTCCTCATTCCAACCTCCTGCACGGACCCTTTGATCTGAGATCTCAATTTTGTTCAGGATGTTCCTGAAAGCTTTAACAACTCCTGCAAATTAGACCTACTTCTGATTTTTCCTTTTTTTTTCCCCCTTCCTTTATTTATTCCACAGCTATTTAAAAAATTCAGTGTGGAAACAGAGTCATGGACATCTGCCACCTTCATAGGTTTATCCCAGTGAGGAAACAGACAAGGAATTGAACCCAAGTATTGGCCAAGTTCAATCCCTAGGTGGGGAGAAGGGAATGGCAACCCACTCCAGTATTCCTGCCTGGAGAATCCTGTGGACAGAGGAGCCTGGTGGGCTACAGTCCGTGGGGTGGCAAAGAGTCGGACATAACTGAATAACCAAACACACACTGACTGGGTCTCCTTCCTTGTAAATAGAATTTGGCACATACCCAACTGATCCACCCATTTTGGAAAGTTCAGTGGCTTCTCTGAAGTTCCTGTATATTCCAAGGAAAGTGAACCCCCCTCATGCTGGTTTATCCACCTGTACTTCCTCCTCTGAATTTTTTCCTCTGTGTGTTACAGCTGTTTATTTATTTCCACTATGGAAGAGACCCAGACATGAACCCACCTCCCTTCCTGGATTTATACCACATACTCACACATGTAGGGTAAATTTTACAGGAGGTTTGGGGAGGTAAGTGGTGTTTATATCTCAAAAATGCCTATAACTTCCATTGAACATGAGTTATACAGTTCTTAAAAATTCTTGGCCAGTTCACCATGCTGATCAACCAGCCTTTCCCCACCCGATTCCCCCAAACTGTCTTCACTGACACTTGTATTCTCACCTAGTTCTTATACATAACAATTTAGTGATCTCTTTGGTTTCCTTGCCTCCTGCTAATCCAGGTCCCCAGAGTCCCACCTTCTAAACCAAGAGCTTGTCAAGACATTTTTCTAAATAAACTCAGTACCTTCCTCAAAAGAAATTCTGTATCATTTATGAAGAAAAGATGTCTTCTACTGCAAAGATAGGCACTGACTACAGTCTGTGATCAGACTATGGCACGGGAATGCATGGAATGCTCCGAGGGTGCAGAGAAGGACAGGCCTAGATTGAGGAGACAGAAAAGGTATCCCGAAGGCAGTCCCATCCCAGCTGAGACCAGGGAAAAGTGTAGAATTAGCCAAGAAAAGAGGCAGAAGCTGAGGAGAACAACAAAGTCCTAGAAGCAAGAGAGAGCTTGGCACATTCTGGGCATCACAAGAGGTCCACAGAGGCTGAAAGGGATAGAGCCTGCTGGATGGGGCTGGAGAGGTGGGGAGGCTGAGTCAGGCTCACCTTATTGATCAGACAAAGAGGTCTGGACTTGATCCAGGAGGCAGGGAGGAACCATTGAGGGTTTCCAGCAGAAAAGTGACAAGGCCAGATTTGCACTTTGGAATGATGAGCTGCGGCTGAAGGACGAGAAGTCAGTGATTAAGAATCAAGACTGGAAGGAGAGACCAGTGGGAAGTGATGACTGTGGTCCATTTGGGAAAGATGGTGGTGGCCTGTGCAAGGGAAGTTCTAGTGGGAAGGAAAAGAGGGAAACAGCTTCCAGAGAAAGGGAGGGGGCTTCCCTGGCAGTCCAGTGGTTAAGACTCTGCCTTCCAGTGTAGGGGGCACAGGATCAATCTCTGGTCAGGGAGCTGAGATTCCCACATGCCCCAAGGCCAAAGAACCAAAACATAAAACAGAAGCAATATTGTAACAAATTCAATAAAGACTTTAAAAATGAACCTTGTCCAAAAAATATATATATATAGAAAAAGAGAGAGAAAGGGAGCTGTCATCTCTTGATGCGGAGTATAAAGCGGGTGGTACTAGACAACTCCAGGTTCTCGGACCTGGGAAGTGAGAGGGCAGGCAGCGGTGTGTGCTGAGTTGGGGAACACGGAGGGGGAGCAGGAGTTTGAGAGAAACTCACCTGCCTCTCTCCCCTGACTGACACAAGGCACGTGTGTTCCCATCTTGGCACTACCCTGGCCCTCGAAAGTCACCAGACAGGAGGGGACGCAGCAAGGCCTAGACAGGAAAATGCAGCTATTTATTTTTCTCAGACACCATGAGAAACCAGTGGAGGAATCTGTTGGCCATGGGGGCCCACCCAGTCTCAACACTGCCCCAGTGACCCTCTCTGGCCCCAGTGCTATGGCCTCGCTCACAGGAGAGTTCCAGGTCCGACCACAGCTGCCCCCATTGGCCTCTCCTGAGTTCGAAATCGCACACCGCAGCTTTCCCCCAGCCTGAGAGGAGACGCCTTCTTGTTTGTTCTCTTCCACACACAGAGCCATTCATCAAGTCCAGGAGAGCCAAGCACAAAGGTAATATCACTTAGCCAGGCTGCAATTAGCAGATTAGCGGCTTGTTGCTCTTGTCGTGTGTCCCACACTATGACCTCACGAAGGCCCAGCGCGTCTCCACACAGGGCTGCTCCAGGAAAGGGCCCATCGACTTCTCTGGCAAAAAAATCCCCCAGCCTGTCACCGTGAGTTTCCCTGTTGTAGAGCTAAACTACAATTGATGTTCTGTCTCTATCAATTTCTCAGGAATGCTGGGACGCGAGCCCAGTATTAATGAAGACAGCAGAGAGGAAGGCATGAGATTGGCCCCACTCCAGAGCTGATGGAGAGCGTGGATACTGAGTAATTCCCGGAGACCTGGAGAGGCCCGAATGAGGCAAAACAAGCACGCCCCGGGGTCACACACAAGGCTTGGTGGGGCAGACAGATGCTGAAAAGGCTCGGGAGAGAATTTCTGCTGGGAAAAACAGCCTCAAGATCGTCCCTTTTATCATCACATGTCATTTTCATCATCCAAGAAAGGCAATTTTACTCCAGATTAAAAGGATATCCTCATAGGTATATACATATGGTAGTACACAATCACACACACAGTCACACACATACAACTCATAAACTCTCACACACAGAGTTTATAGGACACATTAGGGGACCAGGGTAAAGCCAGAATTACATCTCAAGAAAGGGGCTGATGCTATAACCCCATATGTTTGGCCAAATCCCTCAGCACCCCTCAGGATGGCCTCTCCAATCAGAAGCCCTCCCAGGTCACAAGCAGGGGAGGCATTGATTGGTGTGGGAGGCCACAGTGGTGTCAAATTAAAAGTCAATATGAGGCTTGTCTTCATCTCAGTTTGAAAAATGAATAGAAACTGGTCACAGGCTCCTGTTTCTCAGACACTGCCATTTGGGGGCTTCTGGTTTCGGAACCTTTTCTTAATCACATATAATTCCTTAATCCTTCCAAACTGACCAGCTCCTTTTAAGTTTTAAGTTTCATTGTTCCATTGAAGATGGAACAATTCTGCTAAGCCATAAACTCTATCAAACTATCTTCCCGCCTCTAGGATGTGGGTCTCCAAGGATCTAGAAAATACAGCAGGCTCCATGGGTGCACAAAGTAACCCAAGGGTGATGGTGGGACAACCCAAGCATCGAAGACAATCACACCTGCCTCACAGATGCTCAGGAGAATCAAAGCAAATAAATGAAAAGTGATGTGTGTGTTCAATAAGGGAACTCAATATGGCTGGAAGTCTCCCCTTACCTCTTATTATTATCTCAATAATAAGAGATATTATTAGGGTTATGAACATTTTAGCACTGCTAAACCACTGAAGTGGTTAGGGGAACGGAATTTATTTATATGCTCCAAAGCCCTCAGTCCCTCCTGGAATGTATAAGCTGTGACAGAACAAAGTTTAACCATTTTTTCCTACTGCAACTCTTCCTGAACCACCTCACCAACAATGTGCAATAGTCACTGTTGTTGTTTAATTGCTAAGTCATATCCAACTCTTTGTGACTCCATGGACTGTAGCCTGCCAGGCTCCTTTGTCCATGGGATTTCCACGCAAGAATACAGGAGTGGGTTGCCATTTCCTCCCTCCAGGGTATCTTCCTAACCCAGGGATCAAAGCCATGTCTCCTGCACTGACAGATGGATTCTTCACCACTGTGCCACCAGGGAAGAGACACTATATATTCATAATAATTTAAAGCCTCTTATGTGTGCTAGGAAGGGGTTTTCATGGGAATTTAATTTATAGCAGTTATAATAACTGTTGTAATGGGGCTGGCTGGAAGGAAAGATGGGAAGAAAAAGTTTACAAACTACAAAAAGAAACAGAGAAAAGAGAATGCAGTTCAAGAGAACATAGGTCCTTTACAGGTAGTAAATGTTCAATGAATATTTGAGAAGGCAAGTTAAATGAACACATGTATCTGGAAAATACCGTGTCAGGAAAAGTCACTAGACTTACATAGAAATGGATTTTTACTCCAAGTGTGGCCTTTTATACTAGACTTGCAACCTTGGAGAATACTTATGGCTTAGTCCATTTGGGCTGCTATAACAAAACAGCATGAACTATGTGATTACAAGGGGCTTCCTCGGTGGCTCAGTGATAGAGAATACTCCTGCCAATAAAGGAGACATAAGAAACATGGGTTCGACGCCTAGGTCAAGAAGATCCCCTAGAGGAGGAAATGGCACCCCACGCCAGTATTCTTGCCTGAGAAATCCCAGGGACAGAGCAGTCTGGTGTGCTACAGTCCATGGGGTTGCAAAGAGTCAGACATGACTGAGCAACTGAGCACACACCCCTCTTATTTACAATTCTTGCATTTGTTTAATGCATTTCCTTCTACTCCATAGTCTGTCTTGTCTGGAAGATGCACATTCTAGGATGTTGCTGACAACAAATTCTAAAACATCCTGATGGGCAGAACACCTGGATTCTGTGCATGTTCAGAAGATGCACCCCAGAAATGGGGTTGCCAAAAGCCGAGGGAAGCCAGCTGAGGAGCCGTTGTTGCAACAAGGCTATCCAGACACAGGCCATTGTGAACACACCCTACGATCTTGTGAGCATCCAAGAATCTATTAAGATTATTCAAAGAGCAGAAGTGGGGACACTGTGGTGAATGATAGATAGCACTTAGTGTGGGGAGAATCCAGGAGATCACAGACCAATATTCTAGCTTCTGAGAGGACATGAAAATAAATATCTTGGACTTTCCTTGTGGCACAATGGACAAGAATATGCCTGCCAACTCAGGGGACACAGGTTCCATTCTCGGTCCAGGAAGATTCCACATGCCATGGAGCAATTCAGCCTGTGCACCACAACTACTGAAGCCCACATGCCCTAGAGCTTGGTGACAAGAGGAGCCACTGCAATGGGAAGGCTGCCCACTGCTGCAAAGAGTAGCCTCTGCTCGCTGCAGCTGGAGAAAGCCTTGGCAAAGCAATGAAGACAGAGCTCAGCCATAAATAAAATTCAGTTCAGTTCAGTTCAGTTCAGTCGTTTAGTCGTGTCCGACTCTTTGCGACCTCATGAATCGCAGCACGCCAGGCCTCCCTGTCCATCACCAACTCCCAGAGTTCACTCAGACTCACGTCCATCGAGTCCGTGATGCCCTCCAGCCATCTCATCCTCGGTCGTCCCCTCCTCCTCCTGCCCCCAGTCCCTCCCAGCATCAAAGTCTTTTCCAATGAGTCAACTCTTCGCATGAGGTGGCCAAAGTACTGGAGTTTCAGCTTTAGCATCATTCCTTCCAAAGAAATCCCAGGGTTGATCTCCTTCAGAATGGACTGGTTGGATCTCCTTGCATAAATTTAAAAAAAAAAACCTTATGTTAAAGAGATAGGTGATGACTGAAGGCACCCAGGACTATTTCCTATGAAGCAAGGACTTGAAACAGAAGGAGGACCACACCAAGAATTCCTGCCCTGAGCTCTCTCTCTTTCTCAATGCCACTTTGCATGACATTCCCAACAGTTACAGCTCTGTTCATCCGCAGGCACTGATCTTGGGGTGCAACTGGGTGTCTTCGTTGCCCAAAATGCTGCTCAGGTACCTTTTCCAAAAGCCTCACCAAAGGGAGCTCTGTGGATGAAGAGCACACCCACCAGAACCCAGGCCTCTGATGCCCTGCTCCTCCCTTTTTCTGTTCACACCTGCCTCCCCATCATGGGGCCGATCAGGTGAATGAGGTTACACGGGGCATGCCCTGGGCAACACTGTCAGGGAACCTACGCCTCTGACCACACTTTTTAGTGCTTACCCTGGACAATGAGCCCTCCTCACCACCATGTTGAATCCCAAAGCACCTTTGCCAGCATCACTTACAAGATATTCAGGGCCTTTTTGCGGCCCAAGGCCCTGGGTGCTCTTTTCCTCTGGCCCCCTCCCCTAAGGACAGTGGTTACTAGTGTGTGCAAAGGCTGAAAGATGAGACCCAGTGTCCTTAATGCTCAAATTGGGGCTGGAGTTGGACGTTTCCCACATCAGCTGTAGTGGTGCTATTTCTTCAGACCCCTGTGAACACACATGCCTCAGGGTGTTCCGTACTGTCATCTTCTTTTTTTTTTTCATGTCTCTTTGTCCCCACAAAACCATGGGCAACTGCAGAGCAAAGATCAGGTGTCTCACCTCTGTTATCATATTAGGTACTATGTTCACCTTAAAAAGTCACAGTTTTATTCAGCAAACAAAGTATACCTGAGAAGAAGCGTGTGTGGGACATCATCGGTTGTCTCAGAATTGTGGCTGAGGCCCAGAGTGATGGATGAGAGATGCTGAGCATCCCATATTCTAAACGCAGAGGCAACCATCTCCCCTCACCATTTGCTTCGAGGTACCAGAACCAGCTCTGCCATCACCAACCACCAGCCTCAGTCAACACAAAAGAGAACTGGAGAGACAGATGGGGTGGCCTGCATAATTAAGATCCACAGTTCAGGGGCAATGCCACTCCCTCCTGCCAAAGCTAGGAAGAGAAAGACTCCAGGAATCACTTGTAAAGGTTGAAAGTTCTTATGGGTTGAATTGTATCCTCAACTCCCTAAAAATTCATCTATTGAAGAACTAACATCAATTCGTTAGTGCCTCAAATGTGACCTTCTTTGGAAGAAGGGTCATTGCAGATAAAATTAGTTACAATGAAGTCATCCCACAGTAGGGCAGTCCCTAACTGAATAAGAGTGTTGTCTTTATATAAGGAACACCCTGTGAGAAGAAACGCACACACACACAGGGAGAATGCCATGTGGAAGTTGGAATTACTCCACCACAAGTCAGGGAACTACCAGAAGGTGGGAGAGAGGCCCGGAATAGAGCCTTCCCTGACACCTTCACAGGGAGCATGCCGGCAGCACCCTGATTTTGGACTTCTGGTCTCCAAAACGGTGAGATGATACATTTCTGATGTTCTAAGACAGCCAGTTTGTGGTGTTTTGCTAGGGTCGCCCTGGGAACCTAATACAGAGATATCAGCAGGAATAGGAGACTTACCTCTCATTCATTTGTTTGATGTCACTTTGGCATTAGAAAACTGGAGAGAGTGGTACAGTGGGGAAATGCCAAGAGGAAAGGAGAGGGGGCGGAAGTGTCTGTCTGATTTCCTGGGTTCCAAGAGGTACAGAAGATGCCTGCTGCCCTGGGGTAGATACGATCAAGAACTACCCAATATAGGAAGCAGGAAAATATATAATCGATTGGGTGTAGCTTCAAGACTGCCTCCTGAGAATGGACCATGAGGTGGAATCAGATCTCAGAGAGACCTCCAATGCCTAATCGAGTCTCATAGGAATAAGCCTTTGACAGGAGGGCACTCTGGAGCTACTCATAGTTCACGAGCCAAGAGTGCTTACAGCCAACCTAAAAGACCACATTTCTAAGGGAGTAAGGTAGGGAGTAAGGGTAAAGGAGATGCTTGCCATCCGAGGGTCTTTTAATCCCCTCCCCCTCGACATTCAAGGGACTAAATGCCAACAATACATACACACACAAACACAGTCACACATATTCACATTTTCTTTAGAAGTCACTGGCGCCAGATGGCAGGAGTAGACATTGCTGAGTAGAATGGGAAGAGCTGTAAGTCGAGTTTCAGATGGAAATGTTTCCTTTTCATTAATTATTAGGAATAAACCTTAAAACAAGAAATAAGATTCTTCTAATAACCAAATGTAACCGAAAAGTTATGGCATCTGGATTAGATCTTGTTAAAGGAGCCACGGCCTGGGATGAAAAGAAGATTCCAGATGGTTCCATGAAAAATCAAGACTGGAAAGAAATAAAATAAAAACCATCATTCGAGGAATGAGTGGTGACTCTTTAGTAAGCCTGGTACCTGTACTTAAGATAATGAATAATCATATCAATTGGTCTTGTTTATAGGAGGTGATGGAGCAAGTGAGAAACCTAAGGGCAGAGCAGGCCTTTCTGGGTGGGAGAGCCAGGTGAAACAGTCAGGCTCAGCGGAGCTGAGCCTCATCCAACAGAAGGATGGGCCTTAGACAATTGGAGAAGGAAGCGGGAGGATGGATCAGCATCTTTCTTAGCAAAGTAACTAGCAAAATCATGTCCCTGGATGGGTGCTTGGGAAGGACTGGTGACTCTACATTCCAGGAGTTGGGACGGTGTGTGCCAAGACCCAGAGGGGGGCAGGTATCAGGTGCTGAGGGAGGGGGTCAAATATTTTGAATAAGGGAACTGCGAAGGAGAGATGGGAGAAGGGAGGCAGGGCCTCCTGGTGGGGGTTGTCAGTGCCGACCTACGTGAGATGGATCCACCTCTGAGCATCCGTGGCCTGGGCCTCCAGCATCTGAAGGCTGTCCTGCCCTCACTGTTTACTCTCTTTTCCCAGGTCTGACCGCTGGCACTCTGGAACGTCCCGAGGCCGTGATGTGCTGGGTGCAGGATAACCGGAAGGCACGACTGAGACTTGCCAGAAGTCCCAGTTTGACCTTGCCAAGCACCTCAACTGCCAGAGCCCTCGTGGGGTAGATTCAGAGCTGCCCGGGGTGGCCCCTGCCCACAGCCCCCACTCCAGCTTGAGGAGGCAGAATCGGCTGTTGAAGCTGGTGAGACCGTGTGTTTTCTCTGGCTTCTGGCCACCAGAGAAAAACGCAACAAAGGAAAGAGAAGAAGATATGGATTATTGGCGTGGAAGGCCTAATGACAAACACATTTACATGTATTTCTGCAAGGAGAGCCTACCCTCTCTGTGGCCTATGTGGCTTTTCTCCTGTGTTTCAAAGGGCAAAGCCAAGTACAAGTTACAGGTATAGCATCCCTCCTCCCAGGGCCCTTGGCTTAACATGTTTCTGGGTCCCAGAATCTGGGAAATCACTGTTCCACAAGCCTGACCGATCTTCTCCTACATGTAGCTTCTCTATGCGGAGGGTTGGCTGGGTTTCCCCAAAGAGCACGGACCTTACTGAGTTCTGGGATGAAAGGCACAAAAGACATCTGCTTTGTTAACACCCATGAGCCAGGTACCAAGCTAAATACTTCATGTATATTGTTTCACCTGCTCTTCACAAATCCCTACACAATAATGGATCTTATCCCCATTTTAAAGATGAGAAAACTGAGGCTCAGAGAACATACTCTTTTCATTCCCCCACACTGCCTCCCAGTATGAGAGGAGAGCTACAGAGCTTATCAAAGATGATGAAAATTAGTATTCATATATTTCAGTGCTGAGAAGGAACTTTAAACAATCTTTCCTAATCTCCTTACCATACAGTTCATAAACCTGAGGTCAGGGGAAAACTGACTTACCCAAGTTTGCACAAGCTTGGAAGAAAGTGCTGTGTGTGCACTCCAGCCTCCAACCTCATCATAGTTTTGGAGGTATCTTGAATAAAGCCAAGTTTAAGGATAGGAGAAAAGGGCTATTCATTATCAAAGAGGATGGGGAAAATTGCCCAGCTCCCTACTCCTGCCTGCTCTAAACCCCTGGGTATGGGAATTTCCATGAACATCACAGAGATGCTGCTACTTGGGGGCAATGAGCAAACATCCTCACATGGTGTCCACACATCTGTCACATTCAGACCCCGGGTTTCATCAGCATCCTGGCAACTGAAGGCCTGACCTTTGCTCTCCTCAAGCAAGCCAGCGCCAAGCACGCAGAGAGAACACCCTGGCCACAGTCAAGAAATGGAAGGACCTTGCGAAAGCTGGAATGTAAATTATAAATTATAAACAGAGTGTCAGTTTGGATAAACTCTTTTAACTTACCAGTGGACCTTGTCCACAAAGTTAATTAGGAGGAAAATAAAAGAAGGTCAGGAGAAACAGTGAGGGAAAAAGGAACAGAGAAGCAGCAGGAGGAAAGATAGCAACTTCAGAGACTGTCACGCAGTGATAACCTGGCTGCCTGGAGTACAGCCAGCGGCTTTTTACAGTGAAATCGCAAACCGACCCCATCGCAGCTGGACCAGTAAACCTGGAGGGAGGGCCTTGGCAAGAGGCTGGTCCAGCAGCAATGCTTCAAGGCCAGCAGTGTCAGACCCACTGACCCCCACCACCCCCACTCAGATCCTATCAGTCCCCGAGCACTAAGATCCAGCCACTTCAGGTTGACCATGCTCAGGCCCTAAACTGATGAGAAACAGGCTGGCCCTGTATGAGGCCCCTCTGCCCCACAGAAAGTGAAGTCATTCTGTCCTATGCCCAGGATCCAGTGGGTCTAGTCAAATATGCATCAGAATATAATAATGGATGTACTGAGGCTAGGGTAGTGCCTGGCACACAGTAGGGGCTCACTATGTGGTAGTTATGACTGTTTACAGTCTGTACCAGGCATGGCAGAGATCAACATCCTAAAACCTTTCCCACTGGACACACAGACCCTGCTTCCATCCTCCTTTGCAGTTAGGCGTGGCTACGTTTGAGTTCTGGCCCAAGGAACGTGGGCAGAAGTGCTCTGCTCCACTTCTCGGCCCAGCCCATTAACACCTTCCATGCGCAATTCTCCCTTTCCCCCATCTGTCCACCAGATACAGAAAACCTGGCAGAGCCATCCACAGTCCTCAGGGAGGACAAAACCAGACAGGGGAACTAATGTCTCTAAATGAACATGGCTGATGCCACCTTGGAGAGACACCAAGAACATCACGTTGGATTTTGTGTGGTGAGAAATAACCCTTCTACTCTACCAAGCCACTGAGATTTGTGGATGGGTTTGTTACAAGCCTGCAATGTGGGAGACCTGGGTTCAATCCCTGAATTGGGAAGATCCCCTGGAGAAGGGAGAGGCTACCCACTCCAGTATTCTGGCCTGGAGAATTCCATGAACTACAGTTCATGGGTTTGCAAAAAGTCAGACATGACTGAGTGACTTTCACTTTCTTTGTTACAAGCAGTAATATTACTAACTAAAATGCCTAGACCTTACCCCCTGGTTTCCTGAGAAGACTTCACAAGGACTGGAGTCTGGTTCTGACCCTCAGTTCTGAAGGAGCTTTGACCTTCTTTCTAGTTCCCGGAAGTGTCCCTGTGAGGTCTGGACAGACCTCTGCCAATAGTCCTTTTACCACTGGGATTGACTTCTTGGCATGATATCTTATCTGCTGCCAACCCAAGAGCCATCCACTTAAGGGCAGGCTGCTGCATCCCACCCTACCTAACTCTGTACACAATGGGCTTAGCTGGCTCCTGGGTTACAATGACTGTCTGTGCCTTTGCTCATAGGAGGCAACAGGAAGTAATGAAAAGAATGCTAGATCCCAAACCAGTCAAAATATAAAGGAAAAATGCCAAGACCACATGTTATAACATTAGGTTCTGGAAGCACAGGCTGTGATCCAGTAGCAGAGCTGTGGACATACTTATCACACACACAGGAACGGATCAACGCCAGGGAGTAGGGACACCTCACCAGGGGTGTGGTTAGCTGGGTCCCAGGTGTGTTTCATTGTAAGTCTATACACTTTTTTCCTTCCCTTCTCTCTCCAGCACAAGCAGCAGCTCTACCATTTACTAGCTGGAGACCATGGCCGATCGGCTAACCTGTCTGAGCTTTCAGTTTTGTGATGTGCTGTGCTGTGTGTGGGTTTATAAAACGGAGACATGCGTGTATCCCTTGCATGCTTAGTTGTGTTCCTTGGCAATCAGGGAAGATGAAGAGGCAGCTCTGGGTAAACTCTGAAGAGGAAGCTCTGTGTGTTGGGACGGCGTAGGGGTCTCATTCTGCTGCTGCTGCTAAGTCGCTTCAGTCATGTCCGACTCTGTGTGACCCCATAGATGGCAGCCCACCAGGCTCCTCTGTCCACAGGATTCCCTAGGCAAGAATACTGGAGTGGGTTGCCATTTCTTTCTCCAAGGGGTCTCATTGCTAAGTCGCTTCAGTCATGTCCGACTCTGTGTGACCCCATAGACGGCAACCCATGAGGCTCCCTTGTCCCTGGGATTCTCCAGGCAAGAACACTGGAGTGGGTTGCCATTTCCTTCTCCAGGGCATGGAAGTGAAAAGTGAAAGTGAAGTCACTCAGTCACATCTGACTCTTTGCAACCTCATAGACTGCAGCCCACCAGGCTCCTCCATCCATGGGACTTCCCAGGCAAGAGTTCTGGAGTGGGGTACCATTGCCTTCTCCAGTGGTCTCATTAGGGCCCTCCAAATCCTGGTGTATCCCCCACCCACATCCTCACAGCTACTTCTGTCTCCCATCTCTTCTCTAAGGCCCAGCACAGATTAATTTCTCCCTCTGCCTGTTGACCATTTGTTTACTTCTCTCTAGCTGTTGGCATTGCATAGCTGTATCTCTAAGACAGTTATATGCTCTCAAACGCTGTTGGCTAGTTGAGATGAGGAGGGGCTTTCCTTCCACACTAGACTGCCAAGGACTATGTGATATTCATCTTAAGTGATTTCCCCTATAAGCCAGCACACACAGCCTGTATGTAACAGGGGTTCACTCCTAGAAAAAGGGTACCTACACACACGTTTGGAGTGGGGGAAACTAGGAGACTTCAGGAAGGATGTGTTACTTGACTTCAGACTCAAAAACAAACAAACAAACAAAAAAAATGTAGAGACATTAACCAAACAAGTGAATAGTGTATGCAAAGGCCAGAAAACTACTCAGAGGATAACCCTTGGTGAGGGTAGCCAGAGCCAGGGTGGGCTAATGGTAGGGAAGGGTGGATCCCACTGGTGGACAGGTCCCGGTGGGCAAGGACTGACCCATAAGAGTGAAGACAGCCTTGGAGACATGGTCTTCAGCATGGGCTCTGGCTTTTTGCCATATCTAAATCCTGCTATTCCGTGTCTTTTCGTTCCCAAGATAGTGACTCAGAAAGCCCTAAAGAACCATCCTAAGTTTTTCACATCCAGCATGAGGCTCGAACACGGGCATGAGATGAGCATGGGCTCGGACAGACGGAGGCTGCCCAGGCCGAGCGGCGGGGGCCCTCCACTCAGGAGTGTGCTGTCTCCCTGCCAGCCCGGGGATGGCCCCACAACATTTCAGCCCTGCCTCTTTTGTGTTCCATATTCATATTTTCTTGACACAAACCATACAAAGTTTTAACACTTGGAGACTGCAAAGTAAACCATTTGTACATACCAGGTCTGGTAACACTTTAAATAATAGGCCGGTTAGTTAATGCTGCACTACAATAAAAATTCCCATCCAAGTACACATTACGTCCTCATTAATGCCAAGTGAGTTCAGCATGATTAATGTTATGACAATAAATAACAGGGAGATGACCGCCAGGCTGCTGCGCCACAGTGGATCCCAGGGTCGCCCAGGCTCCTGCCATCCTCTGAACCACTGGGTGTTGCCTGCCCCCTCCATCACGGGCACCCCAGCCTGGCCAAAGCCCAGCTCCAGTGGAGATGGCCCGTGCCGGGGAGACCAGACCAAGCCAGCACTGCACAGCGGGCTGGGCTGGTGACAGCTCGGAAGAAAGGCAAGCAGTTTATCGGAACGTGGCCTCTCCCCCCAAGAAAACTGGGAGCTGGAAACTAGGCCCCCGTGTCCACTGACAGAAAGAGCAGCTCTGATTGTTTCGAACACCAACATGAGGGGTTCCGGGAAACGAGAGAGGCTCTCTTGCAGGGACAGTGAAGGCAATGCATAGGGAGGGGGATCTTGATTCTCATCACCCAGAGAGACCCAGGAGAAGACGGGGTCCACACCCTCAGGATGCCTCCCTCAGTGCTGAAGAGGGAAATAAGTATACACCATGATTGATGAAAGAAAGGGGGCACTGTGTCCTTTCTCAGCAATTCTCTGCCATGGGGGTGAAGGGGATGGGCGATCAGGGGAAGAGGGACCGCTCTGAAGTCAGAGATACTAGGTTAGCAAATGAAATGTTAACAATGGGGGAATGAGAGCCCTGTTAGGAGGCAAGAGATGTTTATACACCATGGAAGCTGTCCTCTTGGCCCTTGGAGGATGGAGAAGATTTGGTCTCCCCTACTACCCTAGAGCTGAAGTAGCTCACCCCACAAGGCCCACCTTGCAGCCACAGCCCAAATGGTTGTGGATTCTGCTATGGCCTGTGGAAGGCCCGAGGCTGCTGGTCCATGCCAGACCTTACTCAAGTGCTGGCTTCTGGCTGGTATCCTCCTTGGCTTCGCTAGGGTGGGTCCAGCCTGGCTTGCTATGACCTCGCCTATACTCTGGGGCCTCTGTGCCCAGCAAAGTACTTGGGATATAATAGATGCTCAGGACATGGTGGAACTGGACGCTGTGGGTAGCCAGAACTCTCCATCCTTTCATTCCTGGCAGTGACTACCACCACCAGCATCTCTGGGCCTAGAGTCATCCTGACTAGGTGTTTTCTCAAAGCACAGCCCCTCAGGGGTGGTGGGCATCCAGGCTGAAGCTAGAGCCCCAGGTGGATATGGAAGTAAGGAAGGCTGAACTGTCATTCCAACTTGGAAAAAAACCAGCTCAGATTTTCCACCAAGGCATTAAAACCCAACACCATTGATTAATGGGGATGCTGGATTGACCAAGAAGTAAGGACAGGAGGGGCTAGAAGTGGGTGTTGACTTTTCAAACAATCATGAATTCCATGAGGGTGACAAAAGGGCCTGCTCTGTAATTGTGTTCATTATTTACACTAAAACCTAATTAAAGTCATTATGCTTTTTGTGCATTAAACAAACTGACTGGCGCACACACCAAGGCAGGCTGCTGGAATCACTGTGGAAGTGGAGGGTTTCAGGTCCAGCCAGAGCCCAACACCCAACCTTTCTGAGTCAAATGTTCTCTGGAAAAGAAGACTCTGGCAGGAGAAACAGAACAGGACAGAAAGAGGGGACAAGGAAACCATTTCCCGACTCCCCTGCAGCCTCCGTCCTGCCTCCTGCTACGATGCAAGACCGAAGATCCCTTCCTGAAGCCCCATGTCCCTGCAAGGAAAATGTGTCCTGGCCAATATGGGGGCAAAGCCCAGCACCACCAGGTATCCAGAGAAGACCAAGGCCCAGGAACAAGGATGAGTCCATTTAACTGGGCAACATTTCCAGATGTCTCCTGTAAACAGTGTTCAGTGGAAGGCTCTGGGGAAAAAATGAGATCTATCTATAAAGTCATTGACATTCTACTAGAGATCATGAAAATGTTATGTTTATAATGCAAATTGGGAATCCTTAGAAAAATACAAGAAGAGATCACTAGGGGATCAGAGGAAGGTTGACAGTTTCTCTGGTTGGGTTCAAAACAGCTTCATAAAGTGGTCAGTAGGACTTACCCAGTGGTCCAGTGGCTAAGACTCTGAGCTCCCAATGCAGGGTGCCTGGGTTCAATCCCTGGTTGGAGAACTAGATCCCACATGCCACAAGATTCACATGTCATAACTGAAAATCCCACATGCAGCAACTAAAGATTCTGCATGCCTCAACTAAGACTCAGTGCAACCAAATGAATAATAAATATATTTTTTAAAAGATCAGTCTCTAAAAAAAACAAGAGTGGTAGGTGACATCAGCCATATGGCAGAGTCTCAGGCTCCCAACATCTATCCCTTCACAGAAACACTGGAAAATCAACCAGGACTGTCAGAAGCAACTTCGCACAGCTCTGGGAAATGTTCTGGAGAAGGAAATGGCAACCCACTCCAGTATTCTTGCCTGGAGAATCCCATGGACAGAGGAGCCTAGCAGGCTACAGCACATGGAGGTCACAAAGAGTCAGACACAACTGAGTGACTAAGCACACACACACACACACACACACACACACACACGATGTTAGCAGTGGGTTTTTCGTAAATGCCCTTTATCATGTTGAGGAAGTTCCCTTCTATTTTTAGTTTTTGAGTGTTTTTCATCATTAAAGAGTGTTAGATTTTTATCAAATGCCTTTTCTGGATCAACTGAAATGACAATGCAGTTCTTTTCTTTGTTCTATTAATGTGGTATATCACATTGATTAATTTTCTTATGTTGAACTATTCTTGCATTCCTGGAATAAATCCCACTCGGTCATGGTGTATAATCCTTTTAATATGCTGTTCAGTTCACTAACATTTTGTTGAGCTTTTTGCATCTATATTTATAAGGGATATTGGCCTGTAATTTTCTTTTCTTGTGATGTCTCTCTCTAGCATTTGTATCAGAGCAATATTGGCCTCATAGAATGAGTTAGAGAAGTATTCTGTCCTCTTCTATTTTTGGAAAAGTCTGAGAAAGATTGGTGTTAATTCCACTTTAAATGTTTGGTAAAATTCACCAGTGAAGCCATCTGGTCCTAGAATTTTCTTTGTTGGCTGATTTTTAAATTACTGATTAAATCGGTTATGAGGTGAAGTCACTCAGTCGTGTCCGACTCTTTGCGACCCCGTGGACTGTAACCCACTAGGCTTCTCCGTCCATGGGATTCTCAGGCAAGAATACTGGAGTGGATTGCCATTTCCTTCTCCAGGGGATCTTCCCAACCCAGGGATCAAACCCGGGTCTCCCGCATTGGAGGCAGACGCTTTAACCTCTGAGCCACCAGGGAAGCCCTAAATCTGTAGGTCTGTTCAGATTTTCCATTTCTTCTTCAGTCAAGTTTGGTAATTTGTGTGTTTCTAGAGACTTGTTCACTTCATCTAGGTTATCTAATTTATTGACATTTATTGTATTCTCTTACAAACTTTTTCATTTTGTAAAGGTCAATAATAATGTTCTTGCATCCATTTCTAGTTTTGTTTACTCGAATCTTTTTTTTTTTTTATCAGTTTAGGTCTGTCAATTTTCTGGTATTTTTGAAGAAGTTACTTTTTTATAATTGATTCTATTGTATCTTTGTTTTATATTTTATTTATATCTGCTCTAATCTTTATTATTTCTTTCCTTTCAATAGCTTTGGTTTTAGTTTGCTCTTCTTTTTCTATTTCCTTGCAGCTAGCTTATTCATCTGGGAGCTTTTTCTTTTTAAATGTAAGTGTTTGCTGTTATAAATTTCCCTGTAAGTACTGCCTTGATAGTATGCTATAAGGCTTGCTATGCTGTGATTTTGTACTTCGTGGAAGTTCTGTATAGAGCAAATACACATGAAAAAGAAATAAAAGGCATCCAAACTGGGAAGAAGTAAAGCTACCTTTAATCACAAATTGCATGATCTTATGTATAGAAACTCTCAAAGATTTCACACACACACACACACACACACACACAAATAAAAATCTATTAGGGTTAGTAAATAAATTCCCCCAAGTTGCCAAAAACAAGATCAGCAAGCAAAACAAGGTGGCTGTGCTTCAATAACCGGGAATGAACAATATGAAAAGCAAGAAACAGCTTTATTTACAATATCATTAAAAAAATACCTACGAATAGATTTAACAGAGGCAGTGAAAGATTTGAACACAGAAAACTATGAAACATTGCTGATAGAAACTAAAGGAAATCTAAATAAAAGTTAAGATACCTGTGTTCCTAGGTTGGAAGACTCAATATTGCTTAAATGTCCAGTGTTGCTCAATGCAGTTTACCATCACATTCCTACAAGTAATTTCAAGTTGTATAGTGAGCACCTGCTCCTCTAATGGGTTCCTGTCATTCTGTTACTATGCTAAACTTCTAACTAGAACTTTGATGTGTAACAATAGGTTTGTTTGTTGTGACAAGGTCTGAAGGCAACAGCAAAGTTGCATCTTAAGGTTAATTTCTAAGGTCAGGGTTAATACGCTGCTGCTGCTGCTAAGTCGCTTCAGTTGTGTCTGACTCTGTGCGACCCCAGAGACGGAGCCCACTAGGCTCCCCTGTCCCTAAGATTCTCCAGGCAAGAATACTGGAGTGGGTTGCCATTTCCTACTCCAATGCATGAAAGTGAAAAGTGAAAGTGAAGTCGCTCAGTCGTGCCCGACTCTTAGCGACCCCATGGACTACAGCCTACCAGGCTCCTCCATCCATGGGATTCTCTAGGCAAGAGTACTGGAGTGGGGTGCCACTGCCTTCTCCGCAGGGTTAACATAAATGTATACAAAATGGGGTTTTCTATATACCATTTGAAGCCAAGTGAATTTGTTCCTATCACAGCTGTACATAGCATACACAATGCTCTATAAGCGCAGTCTCTCAGTCATGTCCAACTTTTTGCAGCCCCATGGACTGTAGCCCACCAGGCTCCTCTGTCCATGGAGTTTTTTTTAGCAAGATTATTGGAGTAGGTTGCCATTTCTTATGCAGGGGATCTTCCCAACCCAGGGATTGAACCCACGCCTCTTGTATCTTCTACAAGGACAGGTTCTTTACCACTAGCATCATCTGGGAAGCCCCATAATACACAGGAAAGTGAGAGAAAGTGAAAGTCTCTCTGTTGTATCTGACTCTTTGCGACCCCTTGGACTACACAGTCCATGGAATCGAACCCAGGTCTCTCACGTTGCAGGCAGATTGTCTACTAGTTGAGCCACCAGGGAAGCTCTCAATACAGTCTCAGAAACCTTGTTTGAACAAGATCCTGGCTCTCTCCTGTATTTTATTTGTGAGAAGAGCTCATGCTCTTGATGCTCTCTCTTCAAGCCTTTTCGACCTTCACTGGAGTTTTAATCTCACTCCATGAGAGACAGCTTTGCACACTAGTTGGAGAACTATTTGCAGGAGCCTCCCAAATTCCTTTCCATTGGCCCAGGTCAATTGTGTAATGAACTCTTCCACATCACAGAGCTGAGCCAGCATTAAGCTCAATAGTGTACTCTTCAGAGTTTTTCAAAAATTCATTTTTCTGGCTAAGTCAGACATGATATGTTCAGCTGGGCAGGTTTTGCTCTGTACAGTTTGAGAGGGACTATTCCGTTAGAATGCAATGTGAGGGATTTTTACGTTTGTCACTATCGCTGTCTGTCTCTTTTTTATATACTCTTTTTTATACTCTTCCTCCAGAGTCAGCATTATACGAGTAGACCCCACACTTCCTGGACATGTGGGTGTGAGTGGCCAGCTCAACTCTGTCTGACCGCATGGTTCCAATGGCTCACAGTCCACTCCAACCTTGCAGTGCATCTCATTCAAGCTCATGTCTCCAAAAAATTATAAATGACTGTGTGCCTTGGACCTCTAGTCCAAACTATAACTGTTAAATCTACCAGAGCACACTGTTATCCCAGGCAGTTCTAGCATTAATCACCAATTCCCCCTTCCTAGGGCACCAGTGAAAGCCAAGGCCGGGGAGGGTGGAGGTGCCCCTTCTGTGTCTCCCCAGCCTGGTATTCTGCTTTCGTTCTGCTGCTTCTCTGCCATCTTTGGTGTCCTGTAATCCCCTCCCATAGGCCCTGGTCCCTCTCTACTCTGTCTTGTGACGGTCCACGTGTCAGCTGCACTAGCCCAGCCTGTTCACTTCCCTCTATCATGACTGATATAATTATTGGACTGAATCCTCAGTTCATCTGTCATTGCTCTGAGTTCAGTTTTGGAAGCACAAAACCTTACGGCCCCATCTACCCAGCCTGCACACCACGTCTCGACTGGTCCCCAAGTCTGAAGCCAGATACTGACCACTGCTGTCCCCATCCTCACCAAGCAAGGGATTCTGCAGGCGTGGCTCCTCTCCAGTGCAAACGTGCTTACTCAGGCCCCTGCAAGGAAAGCTTCTGATCACATAGCCTGAAACAGCCTCTCCTGCCATCTAGAATTCCATTTCTTCAAAATTGCTTTCAAAAGATGCCTCATCAGGGTTTTTCTATATGATCATGCCATTTACACCATTACAAAAGTCTCCCTTCCTTCATGGGCCTCCCCATGGCTCAAACAATAAAGAATCTGCCTGCAACACAGGAGACCCAGTTTCAGTCCCTGGGGTGGGAAGATCCCCCGGAAAAGGGAATCTTCACTTGTAGGAGAGAAAAGCTGAAAAAGAGGTGAACACCATCTGTACATGTCACAGGCAACCCTCCTACTTCAGAAGCCTGATAAAAGGGTGTGCAAAGTAGGCTGCCCTTGAGGGCCAAGTTGATGGCCAAAGCCATGTGCACTGGGTCAGCTTAGAACATCCCCTTGAGAGGACCCACCAGAGCATGAGGCTGGGCTTGCAGGCCCTCAAATGCCAGCTGCACCAAACAGCTTCAGTTCAGTTCAGTCGCTCATTTGTGTTCGACTCTTTGAGACCCCAGGGACTGCAGTACACAAAGTTTCCCTGTCCATCACCAACTCCCAGAGTTTAGTCAAACTCATGTCCATTGAATCAGTGATGCCATCCAACCATCTCATCCTCTGTCGTCCCCATCTCCTCCCATCTTCAATCTTTCCCAGCATCAGGGTATTTTCAAATGAGTCAGCTCTTCACATCAGGTGGCCAAAGTATTGAAGTTTCAGCATCAGCATCAGTCCTTCCAATGAATATTCAGAACTTATTTCCTTTAGGGTGGACTGGTTGGATCTCCTTGCAGTCCAAGGGACTCTCAAGAGTCTTTTCCAACACCACAGTTCAAAAGCATCAATTCTTCAATGCTCAGCTTTCTTTATAGTCCAACTCTCACATCCATACATGACTACTGGAAAAACTGTAGCTTTGACTAGACGGATCTTTGCTAGCAAAGTAATGTCTCTGCTTTTTAATATGCTGTCTGGGTTGGTCATAACTTTTCTTCCAAAGAGCAAGCTTCTTTTAATTTTGTGGCTGCAGTCACCATCTGCAGTGATTTTGGAGAACAAAAAAAAATGAAGTCTGTCACTGTTTCTATTGTTTCCCCATCTATTTGCCATGAAGTGATGGGACAAGATACCATGATCTTAGTTTTTTGAATGTTGAGCTTTAAGCAAACTTTTTCACTCTCCTCTTTCACTTTCATCAAATGGCTCTTTCTGCCATAAAGGTGGTGTCATCTGCATATCTGAGGTTATTGATATTTCTCCCGGCAA
Source organism: Nanger dama (assembly GCA_917880005.1). Taxonomy (NCBI): domain Eukaryota; kingdom Metazoa; phylum Chordata; class Mammalia; order Artiodactyla; family Bovidae; genus Nanger; species Nanger dama. The sequence continues at coordinate 28,004,404 of CAKJTW010000018.1, forward strand.
TCTTGATTCCAGCTTGTGCTTCATCCAACCCAGCATTTCTCATGATGTACTCTGCATATAAGTTAAATAAGCAGGGTGACAATATACAGTTTTGATGTACTCCTTTACCAATTTGGAACCAAACATCGTCAGGGGAAAGCCAACCCTCCCATTCCCAGCAGCCCTCACCTCCCAGCCCCAGCAACCCTAGTTTTGTGGCCAGGCCAAACCATGAGCAAGACAGAAAGGGTCCCTCTGGAGATTGGCCCCTCTGGTAACCCAGGCTGCCTCAGTCCAAAGCAGAACAGACCAGGTCCGAGGATGTCTTCAGGCAATGATCTGAGGGCCCTGAGCACGTCAAGAGCCATGATGGGGCCCCAGCATCCTCTAGGGACTGTGAAAGAAACAACTCGCTCCCTACTTCCTGGGAGGGCCTCATGGAAGCCATTTATGCACTGTTTCCATCACAGTCACCCAGGATGGAGGACACGCACCCACTAAGCCCTCCAGAGAAGAACAGAAAGAAGATTGGAAGACTTCATCCATAAAAATGTCTGATGTTTCAGCCTCGCTGGTGGAGCCTGAAACCATGGTCTGACCACTAGGAAGAGCATTTAGGAGAGTGAGGACAGAACTGTCTCAGGATTTGGGAATGCTGGGTCCAGGCCTGCCCCCGGCTGAGAACCTGAGCCAAGACCCTTTCCCTCCAAGATCCCACTTCTTCAGTTATGAAAGGGGAGGATGGTCTAAATGGGTGGTCCTTAACCAGAGCATGTACCAGAATCAACCTGTGAACTTTTCATAAATATGTACATGCCTGATCCCACCCCAGATGATACCAGTCATCAGATCGTCCTAGGTACAGTGAGCAAGAGAAAGTCTCCAGCTGGATCTCGAGTATCCCAGCAACCTAGAGTCCCACGAACAGAAACTCACACTAGTCCGGGTGAAAATGCAGCCAGAGCATGATGTTCTAGACAAGCCTGTTTCCTGACTCCAGCCTGGTTGAGGTCCTTGGCTATATCCCCAGGCCAGCCCACACATCAGAGATAAAACCATACCCCAAGTCTGAGCATGACCATCACTGGCCATCCAGTAGGACCATGGCCACCTCCACCCAGGCCCACACAACTAGGCTAAAGACAAAGGTGTCCTTCACTTATCCCCCTGCCATGGCTCCACAGGCCCCCTGTTCTCTCCTGCCCCATCCCCCTGGACTGGCTGTGGCCATGTCACCTCTCCTGGTCACTCAGCGATTAAAGGGAATCTGTCTCCCACATTGATGGCACCGAGTTCTATCCCACCATCCAGATAAGAAAGCTCAGAGTCTTTTCTTCCTCTCCTCTTCATCCTCAGGTCCCGTGATTCTGTTTCTGTCTCTTCCATCCCAACAACACTATCTTCCTGGACCAGCTTCTCCCTTGTCTTCAAACAGACAAGAGCCCACAGGCAGTCATCTCTCCAGCCACCTCCTCAATCTATCCTCATGGATAAACTTTTCAAACTGAAGTTCTGACTTAAGGGACCCATGAACTAGCAGATAAGACGTGGTGGGGAGGGGTGTATTTGTACAAACGACTCCACTACTTTCATCGGAATCTCAAACAATTTATGCTCCAACAAAAGTGGACCAACACTGTCTACCATGCTGCCAGAATGATTTTTCTGCATCATCACTCTGTGTTCTGATCAAGATGACCTTGTGGGCAGGAACCGTGTCTGAACCATCTCTGTTTCCCCATCATTTTCTTTGGCGTCTGGCACAGAGGAGGAAGCTCCACGCATGTTGAACTGAATTACTAGCTACAGCCCAGTATGATTTCAACAGCATGTGAGCGATGCCTTGAAGAACTCTCCCTCTTGGGCTAGAAACCCAGAGAAAACTCTTGGCTCTTTCCTAGCAAGATAACAGCCTTTAACTCTGAAAGAAACATTCCATGTGCATCAATTTTGCAAATGAAAGTGAGCATAGCAAAGGTGCCTCCAGCCTGCGGAAGGGACTTGGGGACAAGGCGCCAGCCACAGCAGGTGATTTGCCCTCAGACGTGACTGTGCACCTTGTCACGGCCAGGCCACCTGCCCCATTGAACCGACAACAGAAACAAGTCCTCCCCATTTGACTATAGGAGCCAGATCCCCCAATTCCCACCAGCCCCAAAGCTCTCTGCCAAGCATTACTCTAGTCCTGGGCTCCCCTACAGATGCCAAGCTGTATGCGTCTTGTTCAGAGATGTTTATAGCTCAAGTTCCAGAGACAACTTGGAGGGCTCTCAGGCTGTAATCTACTTAAGACAAAAATCCATGATGTCTCCTTGGAATCCGGGAAGTTCCCAGGGGGCATTGCAATCTGAACTTTGGGATATTTTATTTTCCTTCATCTTGTGTGCCCAGGTGAGAAATCTACAAGGTAAGCCAGAAGGTGGCTGGACCCACAAAAATGTAAAACATCTATTTGCAAAGGCAAGAAACAGGGATCATGGAGTCCCATTCCTCGCATGGGTTCTAGCAGCACAAGCCAAGTGCGAGAGATCTACAGAGGAACCAATGTTTGCCCTCACCCACTTGGTGTCTTCCCCCAGACAGTGGGCAAGCAGGGTCATTTTCTCAGGCTGTACCAGGAATATTGCTTTCAATGCCCCAGGACCCCGGAGTTCAGCTCCTCCCAGACCACAGTGGTAAATAGCTCAAGCCTACTGGAGATCCAGACACGCCTGGGGCAAAGTTCCAGAAACCTAAAAGCACAAGATAATGAACTGTTTTCAGGGAGAGAATTTGTCCTAAAGCAAGACTCAATGACATAGACCTCAATGTAAGGTTTCCACCTGAGCAAAGAGGGATTCTGAATGGTTGCCTCTCCCCTGTCTAATCCTACGAATTCTTGTCTGTAGACTTTAAACTCTTTAGCATAAACTGTTAGTAGAAAAGGGCACAGACCAGGACTCAGTTTCCACACCACGAGGACCCTGCACCTGCGTGCCCTGTGTGACTGGTTCCTGACCACAGTTCCTGACGGGAGAGGCCAGGGCAGCAGTGGTGACCCACAGGTGACAGTGGTCAGAAGCCACATTTAAGCAGCAGGCCAAGGCCTCGTGGTGAGACGGACGCACAGGGAGAGGGGCCATAGCTCCTAGACAGTACAGGCACAAAGTGGCAGCTGGATAAGCTCGTGGGCACACATCAGCCATGTCGGGGGATCCAGAAAGATTCAGTGGGAATCTGGCAAGGGCGATGTGACACTATAAATCATGAGAAAAGGGAACAACACGTTCAGATTATTGCTCTTAGTGTGACTTTATTTGAATGCCTAGGTTGGAGAGCTGCTAGAACCTCTCCAAAAAGCCTGGGTGAAAGAAAAGCCTGGGTGTGGCTGCTCCTTTTGAAGTCCTAGATCAGCCTCCTGGGACTTTATTTTCCTGATCCCAATACAAGAATTGCTTTTGGGAACCTGTGAATCCAGGCAGAGCCACTTCTCCATAAGGCACTGTGAGTGAACCTCTGAGTCACTCAGGGGATTCAATGGATGAGGGGGTTTGGGGTGAGAGTCCCTGGCTACCAGCTTCATCCCAGAGCACCAGAGGGGTCTTCAGGGGCCAGAGCCCCAGCCTCTACCTGCAGAGCAGGGGCCAGGCACTTATGAGCACTGTCTCTGGAGCCCCTGCTCTCATCCTTTGGCTCCTCCTTCCCCAGCCCACAAAATGCTGGGAGAGGAGGGGAGCAAAGCATCATAGCAGATAAATAAGGAGCAGAACGGGGACACTCTAGTCCATCCTTCAACAGTCAGCAAACACCCTCTGTGCATCAGACACTGTGCTGGGCGCTGAACACAGGCTGGTGAGCAAGACAGACACAGTCCCTGCCCCCGGGGAGCTTACACGCTAGTGGGGCAGACAAGTTTCAAACCAGGAACCCATAGGAATTAGCATGATGAGGACTTCCAGAGAAAAGAACAGGACTCTGTGGAAGAGCAGGGCGGGGAGAGGCTGCTGCAGACTGGAGGGTCATGGAAGCACCCTGAAGAAACGTACCTAACCTGACATGGAAGGTAGGTAGGGCTGGTGTGGGCAAAGAGGAGTCCTGCAAAAGCCTTGGACCAGATGGCAGGGCACTGCGCCCCGGCCGGACGAGAGATGAGCAGAGGGCAAGTAGGCAAGAGTGAGGTTGAGGAGGAGGCAAATGGGATGCACAGTGCCTCCGAGGCCCCAAAAGGATTGCAGATCCTGTCCTGGTGCAAAGTGAAGCCAACAAGGAGACATGCCCAGTGAGGTCCCACAATCCGATCCATTTTGATAAAGAGCAGACTGGTTGCCTGGAGACAGTGGATCGGATGAGGCTCTGGAGTGGCATCAAGGGGATCTGTGAACTGCAGAGAAGTTCAAGGGAGAGATGACGGCAGCTAGAACTAGACTAGGACAGAGAGTCGACTCACTGGAAAAGACTCTGATGCTGGGAAAGATGGAGGGCAAGAGGAGAAGAGGGTGGCAGAGGACAAGATGGTTGGACGGAATCACCAACACAATGAGCTTGAGCAAACTCTAGGTGACAGTGAAGGACAGAGTATCCTGGTGTACTGCAGTCCCTGGAGTTGCAGAGTCGGACCGACTGAGCTACTAAACAGCAACAACAAAGGAGAGGCAGATTCACTAATAAAACACAAAACAAAACCAACTCCAGGATTGGGAGTGGGAGACTGGCTCTAACCTGGCTCTGCCAGTAACTCCCTGAATGACCCTGACCAAGTCACTTGAGGCTCCAGCCCTCAGCTGCACCCCCAGGAAAACTCAGGTCATCTTAATCCAGAGCCCCTCTCAGGATGAGGGTGACTCCACAACTTAGGGCTTGCAAACCAAAGAGTCCGACAGTTGGGGGTCTAGGAGAGACCTTGCATCTTCCCCAATCCCTGGGAAGTAACAGTGTAGATGCCACCAACTGGACCTATTTCCCCATCTCATTCCAGAGACACAGTTCCCCCAGTGCTGAAGAGAGAGGGAAAGAAAGGAAATTACTTCCCTAAGGACTCAGAGCTAGGCACGCAGCCAATACATTGTATTTAATGTCAGAGTCGAAAATTCCAAGACCTCCACACTCTTCCCCACAGTGTCAAAATTGGAACAATCTTAGCGCACAATCACTTTTACTTCCACTGTCCCTGGAAGTGACCTTGCAAGGGGCACAAGGCGCTTGCACACCCAGGAATCTGAATCACAGGATTCCGGCTTTGCTGGAACCCTCATAGAGATCCAGGGCCCCCAGGAGTCCTAACCACAGCCCCAGACCCCAGAGCCACAGCAGGGCCTGACCACAGCCTCTGCACTCAGGGGACTGCACTGAGTGACATCTACGTCAGCGTATCTGAGACCACAACCGCCCCTGGACGTGAGGCTGATTAAAGAGGGTTAGGTGAATTGCCGAATTAAGTCGTCCAAAATTGGATAAAGCGATTGTGAAATCTGTTTTGAGTCAACCTATACATGTTTCATTGCAGGAAAATGTCTCGGTAAGAGTTCATGGAGGGGAAAAAAAAAATCAGCAACTCATTGTTGGCCGACCTTCCTGGGCTCCTAATATTCAGTTCCCCAAAGGCATCTTAGCCATGTAATTTCCAATATGGGAACAATTTGAGTTGCAATTAGGCAAATCTCAGAAGGTTCTGCCACTGATTTGTTCGTTCTCTCAATATTATTCTACAGGACACACTAAAATACTGTGCCAGGTTCACACAGAGGGCAGCTGGGAACTGCACATGTGGGTTATGGAGGCTGGGTAAACACATCCCTGCACAGCAATGGGGCCTCCCAGGCCTCTGGAGCTGGGCTCCTGGTCCTCCGCCCCTAAGGGCATCTACTAATGGCCTGGCTGGGGGCAGGGCTATAACCAACTCAGAGCTTTGCGTTGCAGTGAAGGCGTGTCCAGGCTCTGGGCCGTCAGTAGGGAAGTGGTCAGGGGTAGCTGCCAGCTCCAGTGCAGCCCCGGAGCTGCAGGTGAAGGGAGAGCTGACAGGCTCTGACAGTCACAAGAGATTTTGCTACAGGCCACATTTTTCACTGAGCACCTCTACTAGGCCCAACCCGAGCTAGGCCCTAGGGATCCAGGGGTGAGAAAGACACAGCCTTGACCTCAGGGAGTCCTGCTAGTTGGAGGACATATCAGCAAGCAAACCCAGGTGTTACAGAAGAGAAAGAGTTATAACAAAGGTTATCATTGTCAGAAATGCAGTGAAAATACAGAAAAGGAAGACATTCATTCTCCCTGTGGTGGGAAAAGAAGCTTTATACAGAAGGGCTTATTTGAGTGGGCCCTGACACATCGATCAGAGTCTGGGAGGGATGAAAAAGGCATTTCCTCACTTGGTTGGGATGAGTTTGCACTTCCTGAGCTACGACGAGTGCCTCCTGTGGGCTGGATCTGATCACCTGTCTCAACAAGCAAAATAAGCTGTCTTCAACATGAGGCTGATGTCTTCTTCCCTTGTCCCTGGCTGGAACAAGAAAAGGTTATTCCAGCCCTCTGGGGCCCATCTGACCTGCCCTGGACTCCTATTATGACCTGCTCTTTACTCTGAGTGGCTGGTTTGCTCCCAGAGGCTAAGAATGCCTGAACCCTCCTCCGCTGTGCTGTCGTCCTCTCCCTGAGCCGACCAGAGCTGTCCGCCTGAGACCAGATCTTGTGGGAACTCTAACTTAGGTCCAGGCAAAGTCAGCCTGGACTGGGAAGCCCTGGAGGGCAAAGGATCGTGTCAGTCTGACCCTCGATTCCCCTCTTTCCCCATACCTGCTCAGAGCCCAGCTCTCAAGAATAAATGAATGAGAAAAAATAAAACTTCCTTGGTGGCCCAGTGCTTGAGACTCCATGCTTCCACTGCAGGGGGCACAGGTTTGATCCCCGCTTGGGGAAGTTCCACATGCTGCAAGATGTGGTCAAAAGGCAGGAGGGGGAAGAAGCTAAAAAAAAAAAAATGAATGAATGAATGAATGAATGAGTGTGTGTGACCGCATGAGTGAGGCAGTGAGCAGACACAGCCAAGAGGTGGGGCAGCACTTCCATACCTGGGATGGAGCTCAAGTCCGACCGTGGCGCGAGATTGTTAGCAGGAAGGATAAGGGGTCAGCACGTCAGTCCCAGAGCAAGAGGAGAGAGGCACATTACGACAGCCTCTTGCTCCACTCCACTGCGTTGGGTGTGGCGGGAGCCCTAGCTCGAGCTAGAAATAAAACCCCTTCATGCCTTTCCATTGCTGTGGACGTCTTATTCTCTCAGTTTTGGGGACTCGGACTCTGGCCATAACATTTGGAAATAGGGCTTGTTGGAGTGAGTGAGACTTGGGGTCAACGTGGGGTCCAACAGTCGGATAGGAGAGTTCCAGTTGCAACTGGGCAAATGCAGTTTCCCAGAGCGAGACAACCTGCAATCAAAAGTGAGCTCTGAGAGGGCAAGAGCCGTACATGTACACACAGGCACGTGCATGTGAGTGTGCACACACACAGTCCCAGAATCAAGGCCCCTGAAACTCAGCCTCTGTGACCATTTAACTGCCCTCCCCCTCACACCTTCAGCATAGCCTAGGCAGCCTGGCGTGGCAGGCCCCGCTATGTGCTGGATAGCCATTATCCACTCTTCCTTAACTAAGAAACTCAGTGGTGGTCAGCAGAGGGAGGCGGCCAGCTCACAGCCTACCTTCCCAGCACTCCCTACAGCTCAGGGGCCACGGGGTGTAGTTCTGACCAGAAGATACCAGTGGAGGCAATTTGCCCTCTGTGGGCAAAGTTTCCTTTCCTGAGAAAAGCTACTTGTTTCTCAGACAAGCTCCCTTAGGCTTCTTCCCGCCTGTGATGTGACGGGAGGCCAGGCTGCAGCTGCTACTCCCTAACTATGAAAGAACTTTAAGGATGAAAGCCACATTATATGCAGGTGGCGAAAGTGCCTGGAACGCTGAGGGTATCAACACCCCTTCACTGGCCCTGGACTCTACCTGTGGGCTTCCTGCTTAACTGAGGAAAACAAGCCCTATTTCCTTAAATCAATCATTCTCTTCCTGTTACACCTGGCTCACAGTGGGTCCCCAGTAAATGCACCTTGAACAAGAATCAAGAAGAAGAGAAAAATATCAAATGGGGGTGAGAGGGGCAGAAGAGAGCAGACCCCACCCAGCTCCCTCTAGCCTCATGCATTCTCTGACTGCAGAAGATATCTCCCACATGTCAGTGTTCTGAGCCCAGTTTCCTCCAGATCTTACTCAGGGCAGCACCCCAATTCTGTCCCAATCCTGGCATGGCCTTTGATAGGCAGTTGACTCGGGGTGTTTGGTCATTAATGGGCCAAGACCCAGGAAGTCACTGTATTTGACAGCTGCACAGATATTGTCCCCCTGTGCCAACCAGAGCCCAGCTCCCACTCCATGGGAGACGATGAAACACTTCTGGAGAGGCGGAGGCCACTTAGCTCCACCATCAACCACGCTTCGAGGCCACTACCAGCTGGAGCAGAGAACTGAGAGTCTATTTACTTACAGGCATTTGCCACAGGGATTGCCTTTGAGTCAAGAACCCAGAAACCCACTCCAGAATGGTTTCCGGCTTCTTTCCCACTGATTAACAAGCTCTGGGAGAGATCATGGATGAAATGAATGCTACCGCAGACCCATTAATCACAGCTCCTTGTAAGTCAAATCAGTGGCAGGTAGGGTGACCAACCACCCCAATTGGCCGGGGACTCTCTGGTTTCGACACTAAAAATCTCATATCCCAAGAAAACCCATGCATGTGTGCTGAGTCACTTCAGTCTTGTTAGACTCTCTGCGACCCCATGGACTATAGCCCACAAGGCTGCCCTGTCCATGGGATTCTTCAGGCAAGAATATTGGAGTGGGCTGCCATGCCCTCCTCCAGGGGATCTTCTGGACCCCAAAGATCGAATTCTTAATGTCTCCTGCATTAGCAAGCAGGTTCTTTACCACTAGCGTTACTTGGGAAGCCCCAACAAACCCTTATTCCCAAACAAATGGGGACAGTCCGTCACCATGGCTACAGAAGGGCCCTCTGACATTCAGACAGGGAGCAACCCTCCCAGCTGCCATGAAACATACACCAGAGCCAGTAGAGACACTGCTCCCCAGGCTGCCCATTCCTCGCCACACACCTGGGCCACCAGAGCCTCGTCATGGCCCACTTCAACTAGTCCATACCCCTTGAGGTCAGGCCCACCTTCAGCTGTCTGCCAGCAGGCAGGTCACAGAGCATGTGCTCCTTAAAGAACTGACAGTTGTCCCAGAAAGCCTGTCCCTCAGCTTCTCTGATCTCTTCTCATCTTTGGGCCAGACTAACGGGACTCATGTGGGCCCTAGATCCCGACCAGCAAGAATTCCCAGGACACATTTAGGTTTCTGGTTCTGATTCACTGACCTTCAACCCACCCAAAACCTGGTCGGTCCAACACTTAATCTTGAGGTTTGTACAGGAGAGTTTCCCAACAAGACATTTTGTATCCATTTTCTAAGATGTCCTCCTGCCTTTTCTGAATTTATCTAAGAAAGTTCTGTGTTGTCACCTGCCAAAGGTGGGGGGACCTCAAAGCTCTTCCCATCCAACTACCTCATTCTACAGTGTGAAAAAAGAAACCTGTTGGGACAAGACACATCCAGGGTCACGGGTAAGTGACAGAGAGATGGGAAGCTGAGAGTTTGGACCCCCACTCTAGTAACCTTTCCACTATATCACGGTTGATGGTATCACAAAGTGAATAGCCACCTCTCTGTTATAAGTAGGTTCAGTTCAGTTCAGTTGCTCAGTCATGTCTGACTCTGCAACCCCATGAATTGCAGCACACCAGGCCTCCCTGTCTATCACCAACTCCCGGAGTTTACTCAAACTCGTGTCCATTGAGTTGGTGATGCCATCCAACCATCTCATCCTCTGTTGTCCCCTTCTTCTCCTGCCTTCAATCTTTCCCAGCATCAGGATCTTTTCCAGTGAGTCAGCTCTTCACATCAGGTGGCCAAAATATTGGAGCTTCAGCTTCAACATCAGTCCCTCCAATGAACACTCAGGACTGATCTCTTTTAGGATGGACTGGTTGGATCTCCTTGCAGTCCAAGGGATTCTCATAAGTCTTCTCCAACACCACAGTTCAAAAGCATCAATTCTTTGGCACTCAGCTTTCTTTATAGTCCAACTCTCACATCCATACATGACTACTGGAAAAACCATAGCCTTGACTAGATGGATCTTTGTTGGAAAAGTAATGTCTCTGCTTTTCAATATGCTATCTAAGTTGGTCATAACTTTTCCTCCAAGGAGTAAGCGTATTTTAATTTCATGACTGCAGTCACCATCTGCAGTGATTTTGGAGCCCAAAAAAGTAAAGTCAGCCACTGTTTCCCCATCTATTTGCCATGAGGACTGGATGCCATGATCTTCATTTTCTGAATGTTGAACTTTAAGCAAACTTTTTCACTCTCCTCTTTGACTTTCATCAAGAGGCTCTTCAGTTCTTCTTCACTTTCTGCCATAAAGGTGGTGTCATCTGCATATCTGAGGTTATTGATATTTCTTCTGGCAATATTGATTCCAGTTTGTGCTTCATCCAGCCCAGCATTTCTCATGATGTACTCTGCATATAAGTTAAATAAGCAGAGTAACAATATACAGCCTTAATGTACTCCTTTTAGGTTCAGTTCAGTTCAGTTGCTTAGTCGTGTCTGACTCTTTGCAACCCGATGAATCGCAGCACGACAGGCCTCCCTGTCCATCATCAACTCCCAGAGTTCACTCAGACTCACGGCCATCGAGTCAGTGATGCCATCCAGCCATCTCATCCTCTGTCGTCCCCTTCTCCTCCTGCCCCTAATCCCTCCCAGAATCAGAGTCTTTTCCAGTGAGTCAACTCTTCACATGAGGTGGCCAAAGTACTGGAGTTTCAGCTTTAGCATCATTCCTTCCAAAGAAATCCCAGGGCTGATCTCCTTCAGAATGGACTGGTTGGATCTCCTTGCAGTCCAAGGGACTCTCAAGAGTCTTCTCCAACACCACAGTTCAAAAGCATCAATTCTTTGGTGCTCAGCCTTCTTCACAGTCCCACTCTCACATCCATACATGACCACTGGAAAACCCATAGCCTTTTAGGTTAGAGCATAAAAATCCCACACAGGTATTTTCCACATACAAATAGTACACGTACTATGAACTGTTTCTGATTTAATCACCATACATCTCACAGTTTAACCAAACCAAACCCAAGTTGGAACCAGCACCACTTTGAATATCATACCCCGACCATCCCTAGCTTCCCCTTCCCTGAGTAGCACATAGTCAGACCTGGGCCTGGAATCAATAAGATAAACTGTACACATTGGGATTACGGCTCAGTAATATAACTGCTGTTGATGTGGGAATGCAAATGACGAGGCTGCAGAGTTTTTGTGGCCTGGGAGTGACGGGGTGGCAGCCCACTGACTTAGTCTCACACCAAGCAGCCCCCAGCGGTGCTGGACCCAGGAGCACAGTCAGCTTTTCCATCATTAGCAGAGGAGGCGGCATGCCCCCGGGCCACTGCATGGTCTCTGGGAGTCCTTAGGACAGCTGAAGCTGAAAGGCTCTCCTGTGAGTCTCTAGATGGCCAGCACATCTGTCTATCTGTCCTACAAGCCCTTCTGTCACTTCCTATGTTTACTCAACCACCATGGAAGAACAAGACACTAGAGAAAACAATTCCAGTAAGAGATGTGGCAGACTTACACTCCAGAATGTGGCAAGGCTGAGACTCAGTGTCCACACTCCCCAGGCTGGGAGGGTTTACAGCCACCTCTGAGTTACATGCTCTACCTGCACATCATAGGAAACTACAAAGATGTTAATGTCATTATTGAATGACTGAATCTGTTCCATCCATGGGACTGGCTTGGTTTGATTATCTCATCCTTTGGGAAGCTTGCCCAAAGTCACTCATTGAAGAATGCCATTCAGATATTGTCTTCAGAGCAGGAGGACCTAGACAAAGTGGGCTCAACGTCAGTCCCAGCAGGAACCCTTAATGCTGAGTCTGACAGGTCTGATGTGCACTTTATTCTACTAATTCCAACAGACAGCTAAGCCGCAGGGCAACAGCATCTAGAGATGACTAACAGATTGTCCCTTCCAAGCAAAGACTCATACAAAATTCTAAAGGCTGTCCGTGATCATGACAAATGTCATATACGTTCATTCATAAATCTTTCTACAGTCTCAGCTCAACCCACTTTTTCAAACTATGTCCTGCCTGCTCTCCATCATTTACTCTGTGCTACAGTCACACCAGGCCTTCCTCCCTTGTCATTCTGCCAGGAGTTTTCTTCCTCCATCACAACCACCTTTCTTGGCTGATGGCTGAGCTTTCACTCATCCTCCAGACTCATTGGAAGCCTCTTCCAGGAAGTCTTCTGAATCTTCTGATGAGTAATTATCATCTTCTCAAACTCCCAAAGAATGTCTTCTGAATCTTTTGTATGGCTCTGATGCTCAATAAATATCCAAATGTATTAACATCACCAGTTTCCTTAGTTAGTATCTAAACTCCTGCTTCTGGTCACATAGACAGCAAAACAGACAGATCTGAGTTCTTTGGACCATAATGATAAAAGACTCTCACACTCTTTTATTCACACAGTTATAATTCAACTCCATTTTTAGTCTTAATAAAAAGCATTTGCAATTTTACTAAGGCTCCTCTGGGCCTGTAAACATTTTTACTCCAAACATATCAGCTGCAAAATGTTGGAGCCCTACTCAACGAAAGAACAGTAAGGCCAGATATACTTTCAGCCAACAGCCAAGGGGGTGGGAGTGGAGACCCTACTCTGAGCAAGCTAGCTACCCAGCGCCTGGGTGGGCACATGCAATTCACAGGCAAAATCAAACCGGTAAAACAAGAGGAGGGGAGGGATTATTTTATTCTTTTTCTTTTTAAAGTATCCCCCATGTTAAATATTAAGCTTCATGAAATATTTCACTGCTCAAATCAAGGCGTGGAATGCATTGAGCTGTTTGGACCCTTCACTGCTACCGTGACCCAAAGCAGTTCACACCTCCAGAGCACAAAGCCAACCAAATCAGAGGGAAACTTGGACACCAGTTGCCTGTGGCAGGGAGGGGGCAGTAATTAAATTAAAAATGTAATGGCTTTACATCAGGAGGAAGTTTACCCATGCCACGCTTGAAAAGCAGAATCCTAATTTCACAGTCATGCCTCTGGACTTCATGATGAAGGACTAGTGCTGGCAGTTGTGAAAAGTAGGGGAAGATCAACGAGCAGATGCGTGAACTGGGATTTCTGTGTCTGGCAGTCTTTTCCCTATTTTAAGAATGCCTACCTTTTCTGAAGAATCGTGAGGATTTGTTTGGATTTCAGACATACTTTGCAGCAGGAACCCTCTACAAGGTAGATTTCACTAAAGTGAAAAACCATTCACTTTGACAATAGGCCTAGAAACAAAAGACAGGGAGTCATGAATATGCTAATGACTGTTCTCCGCTCAGGCCTTGCGGTATTGAGGTTCCAACCCCAGCTTGTCCTTCAATTGATGCCAAATCTAACCCGCTTGGAATCTTCCTTCAGCAGGAATCCCTGCTTTACATGAAACAAGTGGTCTGAATCACAGATGTTAGTGGGGTATTTCTGAATATGTCTCCCCGCAGAGTTTTGCTGATTTCATAGCTGGGGAAATGTTCTCCCTAAAAATGGAGCAGTAACCTGATAGCTGAAAGGTTATGAGTACAACAGAGCTTTAAATATTTTCTAAAGCATCCATTATAGAAGGCCACTTCAGCTAGCAGATGTATTTGGGTCCATGGAGCTCCTCAAGGAGTTTCCTAGGTAGCGCTAGCGGTAAAGAACCCACCGGCCAATGCAGGAGACTTAAGAGATGCATGTTCAATTCCTAGGCAGGGAGCTCCTTAATGGGTCTTTACTTTCCTGGAATGTAAGCTCCATGATGGCAGGGGTGTGATTTTGCCCATCTATCTATCTGCTATCTCTAAAGAGAAGGAAGGGCACATGGTACGTGCCGATAAATATCTGTTAGATGGATTCAAGGATTAATTAAACTTCATGATTGAAAAGAGTATTGTCTTAGGGGGCCCTCAGCTGTTCTAGGAAATCTGAGCCCTATCAAATACTTAGAACCCACTGTGCAAAAAGCAAACAGAAATACTTCTCTGTCTTCAGAACAGTAATAGTGCCAAAGGCAGCAATTGTGGATGGTCAAGGTCCCCCATCATTCATTCATCCAGCACTTATCAACCAAGCACACAATGTGTGCTTGGGTCAGGATGGGAACCACAGAAATGACTGGAACACCACTGATGGAAGTGGCATCTTGAACCCATTCATATACAATGATCTTGAGAGTGCTGAATGGATTTCCAACTTAGCTCAAGGCTAGGGAGCTGGCAGAGAAGCCCAGGGCCCAGCCCTTCTGCAGGAGCTGAACCTCCAGCCAAAAGACAATGCAGAGACATGTGTCCCTTTGATTTCTTTCTTTGTCATGTCCATGTGTTTTGCCACAGGGGTGAGCAGAAACCTGGGAGCGGGGGTGGTCACAGAGGCAGTCCAAGAACAGTGTGGAGCAAAGCAAAGGCAAGCATCTTAGAAACCTGGCAAAGAAGAGGTTTCAAAGCCCCTTGGATACAGAAAGAAGAAAAGAAGAAAGCATTTTAAAGCTACAGAGGACTTTCAGCAGAGTGGTTAAGAAGATAGCCTTGGATCAAAGCAACCTGAGTTAGAATCCAAGTTTTGCAGATTAGCAGTCAGGGAATGTTGGGCAAGTCAAGCTAATTGAACCTCAGTTTCCTTGTTTGCAAAATAGAGGCAATGCTATGAATGCCTCATAGAGCAATTGTGAGAATCTACGGGGATAATGTGAAATACGTTCTCCTATCCCCAGAAGCTCTCAATAAACTCCAGCTATTTTAGAAATGATAGCGTGGAACCAAGGAGTTGAAAGGGCATCCATGCCGTCTCATTCACTCCCCTCACCCCCGCTAGCTGCCACACACACACACACACACACACACATACCATCCAATCTGACTTCTGTTCATGCAGGACCCTCTGCCTGAATCACAGGTCCCCTGTCTGCCATAATCAAGCCATCTTCCGAAGCCATCAGCTGTGTGAAGTCTTCCCTTGGTTAGCAAGACAAGGGGTGGTCGTCTCCTCTGAGAACCCATAATGCCACCTTCCTACCCCGCAGGCAATTCTGCCTCTTATCATAGAAACCAGGGTCCTCTTTAAATCTGTCTCATGAGACCAAAAGCTCTTTGAGGGCAGAGACCGTCCTTTTACCATCTTGGTGCCAGCCTGAATGTGTATCTGTCATCAAATCCAGGTCAACATGAGTTTAACAGGTAGGAAGTAGGACTGGAGGCCTTTCCGGAGTCCATCAAAGGTAAAAGTGGGACTATCATTGACTGCTTGCACCCCATGTCCAAACCCTGTTCCAGGACCACCGCCATCCCTCTGGGGACCATCTCGTGGTAGAATGGAGAGGTCACTGCAGGCCAAGCTCTGTCCAGGCAGGAAAGGAGGCTGTGGGAAATGCTGACAGCCCCTCGAGGTCTGAGGACAACAACGCCAGGACCCCAGCTGGTAACAGCATGTTGGCCTTGGCTGTGCCTTGCTACTGGAAACCAGGCCAAGGAAGTATCTCCCTGATGGCCAGCACTGGTGAGTCTGGCTGAGCCTCCCGCCACCCGGGGAGCCGGCCAACAGCACCCAGATAGGGGCTTGAGCAAGCACCCCAAGCTGCAGGCCCCTCCTCCACATTCATTCCCACAAGAGTCCCTTCCTCAGTCCTGCTCCAGCCACCTGCTCTACACAAGTGACGCTTCTCAAACACAAGTCCAACCACCTTACTTCCCTGGCTCCATGCTCCCACCCCCCGCCTAGTTCCTAGAATTGAACTAAAACAGTGTGAAGATAGAAAACAGGGATATCCATCTGTGGCCCGTGGGATGGCTCTGTCTCTCCACACCTGAGCCTGCTTGACTGCCAGCCCTTTCATGCTTCCAGTCACCTGGACATCGATCCATTCAAACCAGACTTACTAGGAAGGGAATCTCAAGGATCCAAGGGCTGGAGAAATGAAAAGACAATAGACAGTATCTGAGCTGGACAACCAGGAACCTGGATCGTAGCCCTGGCTCTGTGCTAATTTTCTGTGAATTTTCTTACTCTGGTCCCATCTCTCTCTGACTCATGGCTTCATGGATCTCTGCCTTCAGTCCCCTGGAGCCTCAACTCCTAGTACAAACTAGAGGTGACCTCTGCAACACAGGAGTGGGGTTGGGGCTGGCGACCCTTCAACTCAGCCGCCTCTCTCCCTCTGAAGGTCCTGAGGACAAGGATGAGCCAGCTTCTGCTCTGCCCATTGGGGACTGCGATCATACATGACCCAGGGGCTGGTCATCAGCTCATCTCCAGGGAGGATGTATTTTCACAGCAAACAGGAACTGTAAACTCAGCCTCTCCTGACCCACCCAGATAACCCCACTGGCATGAAAGAAGTCACTCCCACATCTACACCCTTCCAGAAAATGCATACACTACGCACAACAATAGATGATTTCTGCACCAAACAAGGTTGCCACCTCCACCCCAGACATCCACCCTAAAAGCCGCATTCCTCACCAGGGCAGGCCCTCCACACGACTCAGCCAGCCACCCCAGCACCTCAAGCCCTGAGTCAGCTGTACCCCCAAAGCAGTGGGGAGGACAAGGCAAGGAAGACCTAGCCGAGCCCCCTTAGAGCTCACAGGCTGGGGAGGGGAGCAGACAAGAACCAAGGAGCCCAGTACAGCGTGGTATGTTCTGTGATGGAACGGAACAGCGGAGCTGGGGACAAGGGAGCAGACAGGCAAAGTGCCACAGAGAAGTCAGGGCAGGAGCAATAAGGTGCAAGTGGTGCTCAGGACTGAAATCGACCCCCGGGGAGTGGGGCTCTACTCCGGGAGCCACAGCGCCCTCTGCCTGTGATGAGCCCTCAGGAACACCCCAGCCAGAGAGTCCAAGGGCGGCTGATCTGCAAAGGACCCCACTAGCTGAGTTGAACACGACCAACTAATTAAAATACAATGGAAACAGGAAACTGATGTTTGGGTCCTGCTTATACTAGCTGTGTGACCTCAGGGAAGTCTTTTAACCTTTCTGATCCTTTCCTTCCTTGTCTAATAATATGTTGCTGTTGTTCTAGTCGCTAAAACAGGTCCAACTCTTTGCAATTCCATGGACTGTAGCCTGTCAGGCTCCTCTGTCTGTGGGATTCTCCAGGCAAGAGTACTGGAGTGGGTGGACGTTCCCTTCTCCAGGGGATCTTCCCAAGCCAGGAACTGAACCCATGTCTCCTGCTTTGGCAGGCAGATTCTCTGCCACAGAGCCACCAGGGAAGCTCCTAACAATATGTAGTAACAGCATGTATTTATTTTTGAAATATATGGATCACAATGTACTTTTACATTAGCTATATTGATTTAATTCTCACAAACCCCTCTGAGACAGGAACTGTCTTTTTTATTTTGCAGATGAGAGAAAATGGGATCAGAGAGGTCAACCTTTCTTAAAGTAAGGACTGGAGTCTGGTCTAGAATCACATCTCCTAAGTGGGCTTTTCAGTCTTACTTGTTGCAGAGAAGAAGCCAATTCTGACTCCATGTTGGACACTGTTTCTTTGACTTGCTTTTTGTTGCTTTCATTATAATCATACATAATGGCTTGCTTAAAAGGACACTGCCTCTCTGCCTGCCTATTAAATGAAAGTGCCTTTGTTCAGAACCCTGTCCACCTAGAGCTGTCAGGAAGGAAGAAATTAACACATCCCCTGCCTGAAGCTTGCCATTCTAGGAGATGTTTGCAAGATTAATGGCCTCTTTACTTTGTTTTCTCACTCCCTCCCCCATCCCTGATCTATAAAAGAACCTTGCTGCTGCTGCTGCTGGTAAGTCACTTCAGTTGTGTCCAACTCTGTGCGACCCCATAGACGGCAGCCCAGCAGGCTCCCCGTCCCTGGGATTCTCCAGGCAAGAACACTGGAGTGGGTTGCCATTGCCTTCTCCCATGCATGAAAGTGCAAAGTGAAAGTGAAGTCGCTCAGTCGCGTCCGACTCTTCGTGATCCCATGGACTGCAGCCCACCAGGCTCCTCCGTCCATGGGATTTTCCAGGCAAGAGTACCGGAGTGGGGTGCCATTGCCTTCTCCGAAAAGAACCTTAATAAGACCCTAATAAGATGGCTACTTTGAGGCGCTAACCTGTCATCCTTGGTCAGCTGGTTTTCCTTGCCTCAACATCTGCTCTCTGGGATTCACTGGCTGGACTCGCCTCCATGGGATAAACTTCCGGTCAAGGCTGCCCACAACCTCTCGTCACTCGAAGGTTTTTTGTTTCTTGTGACTTCAATGCTTAGTTTCCTGTGTCCTGATTTCCTGTAGCCAGGGCCCCTCTGGGGCAGCTAAAAGGGACAGTCCTCTGGCTCCAGGGACACTAAGGGCCCCCAAATAGAACATTGTCTTCCACCTTGGCCAGACCAAACACTCCACCAACAGATTCCTGGAGATAAACGGTGGAGGGAGGGGGGACAGGAAACTGCAAGGTTCACTGAGAGGCGGACAGACTTGACAGAAAAAGGAAGGGGCTGCAAGCACATCAGCAGACTAGCCACGCGGGCCCTGACTGACCATGCCCAAGGAAGAAGGCATGCCGAGGGGCACCAGGTCCCAGGAGGCTGAGGCCTCACCTGACTCCGCAGCCTGCTGGCCCCCGCCCACCTGGCCTCATGGGCAGCACTGACTCACGGGGGGCCTGAGGGGCCAGCCTGGCCCGGCTCTCAGCACATCTGACTCACCGTCTCCTGCCTGAGCCACTGTACGACATTCTTTCTCCCAGAAACAACATCCATCTTAAAAAAAAAAAAACTGGCAGAAGAACTTTTTCATGTTCTTGTGACTGTAAACTGAGCTTCGAATTTTCCTCAACTTTTCCTAGGAAGTATGCCTTGTGGGAAAGTGAAAAACAAGTCCATTTTAGGGCCTTAACGTTTTCATAACTTTTGAGCTGCTCTAGCTTCTTCCAAGGTCATCCATCTGGGGAAGCACAAGGCAAAAATGTTTCCAAGTGGCCATGGACAAAAGTAAGCATAAGGTCAGGTGGCCAGATCCACTCTGATACTTAGTATACAGTAAGCTGAAGAAGTCAGAATAATTACCCCCATTTTAAAGTAATGGAAACTGAGGCTCAGAGAGCTTAAGCGACTATCGTAAAGTTAAGTGGCAGAGCCAGAATTCAGTCTCAGTTCCCAAAGCTTCCATGCCTTGACTAAACCACATGACTTCTCTCTGTCCAGGTGGAGAACAGCCCGTTCTCCTGCAGTTCACACACACCTACAGGTGTGCCAAAGTGTTCCGTCCAGTGGAATCCCTGGCCACCTCCATCCTTGTGGCCAGGCTGTCTGCTCCCACCACTTCTGCCCCTTCCAACTCTTGAGGGCAAAGCCCCCAGCTTTATCTACTGGGGGCAGGCACTGAAAGAGACTCTGCCACCTGGTCAGGCATCGTGGCCTCCTGGGAAGTTACTGACCTCTACTGATTGTGCAAGGCTCTAGTCCTCAGATCCCTACGTGAACCCACCTGGGCACAAAGCAAAGCCTCCTACATTAAGACCCATGCAGGGACATGGCTGGTCCTTGGGAGTTCACCTACATGTAGGCTGATGGAAGCACCAACATGCAGATGGCCAGCTGGGCACTTCCCAGGTGCAGCCAGCCTGTGTTGTGTATTGGGTTTGCCCCTGCAGACCCCGCCTCGCGTACAACCTCCTCTGTGCCCTGGGAGCTGGCTGCAAAAAAATGGGCTCCCTTGCCCTCTGGCTTCCAGCTGGGTTTGGCCCTGGAAGGTACTAGCACCAGAGCAGAAGAAATCTATACTTTCAGCTGCAGCCCCCTCCCCCACCATTCTCCTCAGTGTTACTTGCCCCAGGGCACTTCATCATCCCTTTAGTGGGCCTTGTCCATCTCACACTTTGTCAATTGTCATTTCATTAAATTCTCCCCAGTTACCTCCATCTGTTTCCTCAGCAGGTCCCTAACTCATTCAAAGCCTGATAGGGCAGAGGCGCTGACCTGTGTAGAAAAGAGTGTGGGATAAGCAAGAGCTATTTTTGTGGTTTTTCTTTGGCTTTTCTCACCATCAGAGTCTGGACATTTTACGTTGCTTCTCTTAGTGCATTTGCTGTACATTTTAATGATTGGATATAATCTAGAAGTACCTACGTCCCTGCTAGCCACATCCTCAATCGCCTGGCAGCAAATTCCTTGAGGACTAAAGAGAGAGAGACCTTGGCTTTGCAGGCTTCCCAGGAACTACAGATGAGCATGCTCACATTCACTACACATGCCAGGTAACATCGTGAGCCAGGGTGACATACTGCACACGGCATGTTTCGGACTTTAGTGTAACATTCTTACTAAAATCTGCTATCTGTCTCCAATAGCACTGACTTGCTTTTAGTCTGTACAGGTTGATTTTTGCTAGGAGAGGTAAAGGTGCCCAAGACCCACTTCCTACCCTCCAGGAGACTGCAGATAAAAAAATAAATTGTGTTATGAGCTATAAGAACACAAAGGTGCCCCTAACAGTGCCTGGAGGTAGCAGGAAAAGATGCACATTGAAGGCGGGACCCAAATGAGTTTTGAAAGGTGGAAAAGGAGCTCCCCAGGTGAATCAGATGAATGAGGGCCCTCTGGGCAGTGGGAAAAGCTTGTGTAAAAGTGTGGAAGTGAGGAAGAGGAGGTTGGGTCCTGGGCAAAATAACCAGGGCATTATGACTAACGTTCAGCATGTGTTGGGGGAATTGATAGTCATCAAACTGAAGAGTGAGTCCAAGGCCTTGCAATCATGCTCATAATTCAGAAGGAAGTAAGAAAGCACCCGTAAACCAAATGAGAAATGACTGTGTCAGCAAAGACCCATGTGTGAGGCACTGCTAAAAGACAAAATGGTCTCTTAACTACAAAGTGCTCTGTGGCCAACTCATTTCTGGGCACGAATGAATGCTCCAGAAAAATGAGACCTGAAAAGTAAGATAATACAGGTCACATACTGGAAGTTGCTTAAATGCTAGACCTTGTTAAGCACACACAGTCCAGGAACTAGTGTGTGTCCATGCCAGGTGGCCAGAAACAGCTCTTAGAGATGAGATATGGATGGATGGAAGGAAGGAAGGGAGAGAGAAAGAGAAAAAGGAAGAGGAGAAACATGTTTGAGATCAAATGAATTCATATATAAATACATAAATGACAGAGATTAAAAATAAATAGATGTTCCCAAAGCATTCATGAGCTCCCCGTTCCCCACAGTCAAGCTTCTTCCTAACTCAGTGAATGAGAGTTGCCTGCTGCTACAAAAGCAAAAATAATTTGGGAATGATGGTCTGGGTTGGAGGCCAATTTCAGAACTCCCAGAGCCTTGAGAACACTCAGTGCTGACCCCAGCACAGTCCCACAGGAAGCTGGGGAGAAGACCAGTGTGCCCATCTTCACATCTCGTTGGACCCACTCCCCTGGACAACGTGGGGATCACATGTGGGGATCCTGAGAGAGAACAGTGTTCTGGGGAACATCCCAGACTGTAAATTCCAAGGAATATTACAACCAATTGAAGGAAACTCTTGCAATTTTGTGAGCCACAAATGGCTCCAAGGAAAGTCTGGTTCAACTTTCAGACCTGGCAATACCTTCCTTCATGGCAGGAGGACAGTGGTCATGAAAAGACCAGTTTTTCCTCTCCCCGTTTTCCCAAAGGAACGGGCCGTGAGCTGGGAAGGTTATATTTTCCCCCACCTGCGGTTTTGTGTTCAAGCCAAGTCAATAAACTGAAATATAGCTTGGGTTCAGATGATTCTCAAAGAGGAAAACAGCAATTTTGCCTTCAAAGGGACAGAGCCTGGAGCCAGGAAATAAGAGTTATGTTTCCGGTGCACTGGGGGAAGGCTGGGCTGCAGGCTTTGAAGGGCCAAGTTCCCCCCAATCCAGGGGCTGGCTGGAGATGGCCCAAGCTCTGGAGTGGGCACCTGTCACATAAAGAAGACAAGAGCTCATTTGTGGTCAGAACAGACCCTGAGAAGAGAACAGTTCCTGCTGGGAGAGTCATCTGAACCAGGACACAGCTGTCTGCTGGTACCTCTGCATTTAGTGCAAAGTCACTTTAGTCATGTCTGACTCTGTGCAACCCCATGGACTGTAGTCCACCAGGCTTCTCTACCCAGGGGACTCTCTAGGCAAGAATACTGGAGAGAGTCGCCATGCCCTCCTCCTGGGGATCCTTCCGACCCAGGGATCAAACCAGCATCTCTTACATCTCCTGCATTGGTAAATGGGTTCTTTACCACTAGCACCACCTGGGAAGCCCGTTGGTGCCTCTAAGAACAGAGAAAATGGGGCAAAACACCAAGGAAGGAATGGTCAGTTATACAGACAAGTGGAAGCAGAGTGAAAAGGTAGCCACGTGAGCAGTTTGGAAGGCAACCCTCGAAGTCATGAGGCCCCCATTCAAGTCTCCGCTTGACCACTAAGTTCGTACATCATTTTGCCAGTCATCTACCAGCCTGGGCCTCCGTTTCCTCGTTCACTAAAATGGACACATGCACATCTACCCTGCTTATCTTAGCAACTCCCAAGAAAGAATGTGAGATGGCCTTGCTGCTGCCGCTGCTAAGTCACCTCATTTGTGTCCAACTCTGTGCAACCCCATAGATGGCAGCCCACCAGGCTCCCCCATCCCTGGGATTCTCCAGGCAAGAACACTGGAGTGGGTTGAAATGGCCTTAGGTTTCAGCAAAAACCACTTGGTAGCATATTCCAGAACAGGAGAACCATCCCCAAGGGATCTTGTTATCACTGACTTCCCTGCGTCTCTGGCATAACAAGCCAGACCCCTCTCTTCCTGCTCCAGTAAGTCCAGCTGCACTCGTGGTCTTGCCTGATTCCCCCATAACCTGCTATGAATGTGGGCCTTCGGTTCATCAGCTGTCCCAGTGTCCAGTCCCGGAGGACTGTGTACAGTGTCAGCACACACCCCAACAGAAGGCTACTACAGAGACATGACAAAGTGTAACACAGAGCCCCAGTTCATCATACCCACATCTTCCTAGGCATAATGTTGCACAGAGAGGCATTAAACAGCTTTCAATACACATGGGAGCCCACGTTCCTCTCCACCCAGGGAAAATCTGCAAGATGCCAAGAGGTTTATTTTTCTAGGATTAACACAATGACAAGGAATCAGCCATATATATTGTTGAATAAGACGAGCCAAATATTTTTCTGTAATTTCTACAATAATATGAGGAAAGCTGAAAAAGAAAAAAAGCAGTCGCCGGTGTTAGGCTGGTCTTTGCAGGCGCCAGTCTCCAAGAATAACAGCCATTCCTACGAATTACCAACAAGGCTGTTTGCAAGACAGTTGCTTGATACAAGAAATGGAATGTATTAACAGGAGCTTCCCGAGAAGGGGCTTAGGGAGGACAGACTGACTCAAGGCGGAGGCCTCTGGAGAGGACGAGTGCTCTCATCTGCCAACCCTTGAGACATGCCCTCCGCACACCTCATCTCAGCCGGCAAGGTCATAGCAGATGCCACCTCAAATGCACACTGATTTCAGCACTGGCTGGAAGGAGGGCCAGGACTCCAGCCACACACGGCCTACGGCACTTTCAAACAAACTTTAACTCTGCAAACTTGAAACCTGATGGAGTGATGCTGGAGAGACAAACAGGAAACCTAAATTAAAAGAGAGATGAATATCAGAAAGGAAGCTCAGTGAGAAGAGAAACCAAGGTGAAACTGGAAGTGTCTACCTTGTTCCAAAATATGTGTGGCCAAGGAAGTGCCCTATCCCTCCCCACACTGCTCTAGGGTGGTAGCAAGGGGTTTTCAGGTGTTAACTCTCAACCTGGCAAGATGAGAAACCAGGGGAATGGAGTAAGCGAGGTCATCGTGGGAAGGAAGAAAGAAAGCACCCCAGGCTAAGAATCCAGAGAGCCGAAGTCTGATCTCTCTTCCCCACTCTAAGCCTCTGTGGTCTTGGACTCGCTGGCCCCACCCCCTGGCTGGGTGTCCTCAGTTCCAGAGGCTGTCACTGAAATGAGGTGGGAGGGAGAGAATGAATGAAATGCAGAGGAAGGCTGGAAGTTGGTGTCCAGGGTCTAGGCTGTACTCTATGTGAGGTCACGGGGGCATCTCAAAGAGAGCCCTGACTGGGCCCAACTAGAGGGAGGAACCCCGCTCTACCGGCTGCTTCCAAATCCAATCAGAGGGTACTATCTTCTGCTGGCACAGGAAGATAGCTCCAGAGCTTGTCAGTTCCAAGCTTATGAAACAAGATATCTCCAGAGCTTGTCAGTTCCAAGCTTATGAAACAAGCTTATGAAACAGTTCCAAGCTTCCAAGAAGCTGAGGTTGTGTCCACCCCAGACCCCTAAGAACAAGGAAATCATCCTGGGTGCCACCCTTCCCAAGAACTATTGGCTGACTGCTGCTTGGGTAAAGTGATGGCTGGTCCATCCATCCATCAGGCCTCAGAGGACCGAGCCTGAGTCACACGTGGGTATTTCCTGGAGTCAGACATCTGGAAAGCAAAAGGAAAAACTTTCTACCTGTCAGAGTTACCAACATAGCAGATGGCTACCTTCCCAATTCCCTCACTGGTCCACCCAACTCTATTCTCACCTCATAACCTCCTTTCTCCCTAGGGCCTGATTTTAGCAAAAAGTGGTCTGAAATAAAGAAGAATCCTGCAGGGGTTAGGGAGGGAGGAGCTGATGGCCCTGCACCAGAGCAGTGCTCAGACTAGCTGGGGAGTTGAGGTAGAGATGACCAGGACAGGCTCAGACTCAGAGCGGCACCCTTCTGGCTACTGGGGCTGAGCCAGTGAGAGAAGAAAGGGCCAGCAAGGCAGGCTCCCAGGAAGAAGCCAGCAGGAAGCCCAGAGCAGGCTCCAGCCACCCACTCCTCCCAAGTTGCAGGAACACAGGCGAGATGTGGCACAGAAAAGACAGCAAACACTCCAAGGATAGAACACAGGGTCCTGGTCTTCCTTGGATCTCCTGCACCCTCTGTTTTCTCCGCCACCCCCCTCCCTGAAACCCCTCTCACATTCTGCTCTTCACGCCCCATGTCTGTCTGCCTGAGAACCTCATCCACTTTGTCCTTCCTCCGGGGTCCAGCCAGGAGGATGGGAAGAGCCCTGGAGCTCACTGGGCTGTGCCTGGACTTTTTCTGTTAAAGTCCCATCTGGCCACTGAGTGCCTCATGGGTGCAGAACATGGTGAGTGGGACACTGCCAGCCCTCGGGGAACCCCTGGTCCATGAGTTGATGGGAGTCAGGGAGGGGAGTGTGGAGTGCTATCTGCCCCATGCCCGGCCAACAGAAGGCCTTTTCCACTGGGAAGCCAGCTATTTGAGGGAACCATGAACAAACACCAAATGCTTTAACACTGGAATAAAACTGCAAATGTCCCTGGAACCCACTTTATCCAGAATTTCCAGGGGAGTTTGGTGCAAGTGAGTCACCAAGGAAACAATGGCTGCTTCCGAGTGCCAGGCCAGCTGAGCTCGGTGGATATTTAAACAGAGTTTGGGGAAAAGATGGTCCAAAACACCCGGGCTACGCCAGCCCGAAGCCAGGAGGGTTGCCTCCATCCTTTCCAGCCCCACCAGCTGCAGGCGGTTCTGGAGCCCCCACGCTCCACTCTGAGGCTGGCCGAGGACAGGAGGAAACCCAGAAAACAGAGAGGGCAATAAATCTCAGCCTGCCATGACAGCACTCTGGCTGGCCCAGCCTTCTTTTCCTCTGTGAGGGAAAAAAGAGCTGTAACAAACAACAATCCCTCCCCGCAATCGGAAGATCATCAGGCAAGTTTGCTGCTACTTCCCAGTCTCAGTCCCGCAGACGAAATTCAGGCTTTCCAACAGGGCCTCCAGCCACTGCCTACAGAAGCCCCCATCTCCTTTGTAAAATGAGCGTAGGACTCAGGCTGGGGCTGGAGTGGCAGAAGTCGTCATATTCTGTTCCCTACATGCCTGTCCCTCTGGGAAGAAAACCCATACGGGAGAAGGTGCCTGGATTTCTAAGGACAGTTTCCCCTTAATAGTTCAAAAACTGTTCCAGAAAGTGAGAATAACCACAACTAAGTTACCATTAAATATCAATCATGTGCCACAACTTAATCCTGACAGCAACCCCCTCCGGGAAGAATTCCCGTTTCACAGATGAGAATGCTGAGGCTCTGAGAGACTGACTGCCCAGTCCCAGGCAGCAGCCACAGTGAAATTCACACATGCAAATCTCCATGTAAAGCCATTCTTCTGCCACTTCTCTGCCCCTCCTTCTTCTTGATCTCAATAAATTCTGGCCCCTAACAAGATTGAACTCCCAAAGTACAGAGACTGTAGACATAGCCCTAATGTCTAGGAAGCACAGAGAAATAGCATGATATGCCTGGAAGTGTGGCCACTCTAAAAGTGAGAGTCCCTTGGACTGCAAGATTAACTAGTCCATCCTGAAGGGAATCCTGAATATTCATTGGAAGGACTGATGCTGAAGTTGAAGCTCCAACAGTTTGACCACCTGATGAGAAGAACCGACTCATTAGAAGACATTGATGCTGGGAAAGATTGAGGGCAGGAAGAGAAGAGGAAGACAGAGGATGAGATGGTTGGATGGCATCACTGACTCAATGGACATGAGTTTGTGCAAGCTCCAGGAGTTAGTGATGGACAGGGAAGCCTGGCATGCTGTGGTCCATGGGGTTTCAAAGTGTCAGACACACACAACTGAACGACTGAACTGAACTCCCAGGTGAGATGCACTGAACAGGTGGAGCACTCTCAACCCCACCCCACCATACCTGCATCACAGATCCACACCAGACCCTCATCCCTTAGTCCTTGCCAGAGCCCCCCTCCTCCAAATTCCTCCAGCTGTCCCCTTGGGAGCCAAACAGACCCCCAGAGCCAGGGCAGGTGGCCATGCAAGCACCCAAGGGCAGGTGGTGGACTTGGAGGCACCCAATGCTACGTGCACCCACTGCAGGCCTCCCTCTCACATGGCCCCAAGTCCAGAGTCAGGGTCACAGACAGGCACTGCATCATTGTTGTGCAACTCTGAGTCTCAGTTTCTTTTCCTGTATGTGTGAAGATTGAACATAAAAGACCTCAGGACTCTCAGCAGGGGATCCGGGCCACAGCTGGCGCTCACTGAATTCTGCCTACTGACACATGCACGCATGCGTGCTCAGTTGCTCAGTCGTGTCCCACTCTTTGAAACCCCTTGGACTGCAGTCCATCAGGCTCCTCTGTCCGTGGGCTTCTCCAGGCAAGAATGCTAGACTGGATTGTCATTTCCTCCTCCAGGGGATCTTCCCAACCCAGGGACTGAACCCAGGTCTCCTGCATTGCAGGCAGACTTCTTACTGGCTGAGTCACAAGGGAAGTCACTAAGCCACCTAGGGAGCACCCTATTGATATCTACTGATATGAGAATGATTAAATGCAAAGATTCACCTCACCAGAAGGTCAAGGCCCGTCTGCTCCAGACCACACCATTTTCTGCCCATGTGTCCCCAGCCGTCCTGAAACCCCCTCCCAGCCTTAGCCTGGCTCTCAGGTCCCCTAACACATGCAACTCCGCTCAGAAAGAAACCAATCATTCAGGCTCCCTCTGATGTGAGCAGAGCCTGGGACAAGGGAAAGTCTGTGAACCCCCATCCCCCTATTCTGGGTCCAGTTCTGTCCCACAGCACAAAGGCCACCATGAGGCCTCAGGCCTAGGACTGCCCACACTGGGACTGGGGATCCCTCTGCCAAGGCTCCCAAGCAGGCCTCAGAGTCATCTGGTCTAAGAATTCCAGAGTCCCTGGGACCAGCAGCTGGGAGGAGGGAGGCAAGTTCCTGAGACCAGGCTCCCATTAGGAGCATCACTTTGAGCCCTTGTCCCCTGGGGAAGGGCAAGGCCAAAAGAAGACCAAAGCAGGGACACAGGGCATAGTCAAGATGGTTGCAGTCACGTGTGTGTCCAGTACATTCACAAGGCACCATGTGCACCCCAGGAATAGAGACATGAATAAGACCCAGGGCCTGTCTGCTGGGCGCCCAGACTAGGAAGAGAAGCTTCTTCATACCTGGGGTCAGGTGAGCCCTGGGGGAGAGGTCGAAGCTGGGGGCATCTATGGAAGTGGTAAAGCTGGTAGCAGAGGATGAAGGGGAGTCCCGGGGAGAAGAGAGGCCAGGGCAGGCCAAGAGGTGGAAGTAGGCAGTAGGTGTGGTGCTGGGAAAGGGGCTGCATGGGCCACAGGGACCAGCACAGTTTGGAGTGTGGATGAGGAAGAGATGAGGCCCAGAAAGCAGAGAGGGGTGATCCAAGGTGATCCTGAAAGGCCCAAAAGCATAGATACCTGTACACACATGTATATGTTAGTCACTCAGTTGTGTCTAACTCTTTGCAACCCCATAGACTATAGCCCACCAGGCTCCTCTGTCCATAGGATTTTCCAGGCAAGAATACTGGAGTGGGTTGCCATGCCCTCCTCCCAAGAGATCCAGACCCAGTAATTGAACTCAGGTATCCTGCATTGCTGGCGGATTCTTTACCACATGAGTTACAGGGAAGCCTCAAGAAGCTTAACCGGATTCTAAATCCCAGCCCCCACTTGGCCACCACCGTTGTGTGACCTCATCCACTGCCCTCCTCGTCACCCCAGGTCTCAGCACCCTCATCTGTAAGGTGGCAGGGCCTGAGAATTCAGGATTCTGATGCTGGCTTTGGGCTGGCTGGTGTATTACCCACAGTCTCCCCTTGCAAACCTGTAAAAGAACCAATGAGAACACATTCCTAGAATGATCTCTAGCTACCCCAGGTCCACAGAGGAACAAATGTATAAAGCAGTCCAGCTGTTTCTTTCCTATAATAGATCGCTGTGGCTTCCCTAGACCCACAGCCCTTTACCTGGCCAAAGCCTCCACCTCCTGCTCTGGTCCGAGCTCCTCCAGGAAGCTTTCTCAGCCTACTTCACCAACCCCTCCTGCCACTGTACCTGCCCCCCGCCCCCCAGTGCTCAGAGCCCAACTCACTTCAGTCCCAGGCCACAGAGACAGTAACTGCTCTGCCCCTTCTCAGTACAGAACCTTGTCCCCACTCTGCATGGCTGGCACAAAACACAGACGTGAGCAGATGAACACATGCTCGAGAGAGGCGTATGGTGCCCCCAGAGAAGTGCAGCATTCATGGAGCACCCCGCCTGCTGTCCTCCACCTCTGAGCCATGGGCCCACCAACTTCTAGATCCAGCACTTCCAGAGGCTGGACGCAGTGGTAACAGCTGAGCCATTCTAACTTCTCCATGTCTTATTGTCTCTGAATTGGCCCCAGCACTGTGTGTGGACCATCCGCTTCATGGAGGCCTGAGGCCAAGCAACAGCAGAGCGGGAAAGATGCTCAGAGGGCAGCTGGTCCAACCTCATCATTTTGAAGCCAGAGGAACCGAGGCCCCGGGGGGTGAGGGCCTCACCCAGGTTACTCCAGGTACTCCCTGGAGTAAACGTCCCCCTTGGCTCTCCTGCCCCCACGGCTCTGTCTTGCTCCCCTCTGCTCAGTGCCAGTGGCGCCAAGAACATCCATGGGCGCTGCAGCCACCATGCCCCTGCAGTTCTAGACAATCCCCAGCCATACCAGCTGTGACTTAGGCTCATTGAGCTGGATGGAGCCAAGCCGTCTAGAGCTGTTCATTGCAACCCAGCTGGCCCCAAAGCCCCTAGAGCCAATGCCTGTCCCCTCCTGGGGCGCAGTCCTGCATTATCAAGAAATTAGCCCCATCCATGAGCACCCCCTCAGAACATTAGCACCTACTTCCCTTAGGGAGTGACCTTGTGAAACAGCAGCAGCAATTCCTCTAAAACTTGGGGAAATATCAGAACTGCAGATTTAGAAATCCAAGAATGTGGATGCAGAAGTCACATGACTTTCTAGGCCTCCCTTCCTGTGCTGATGATTCTCTCAACTGGGTGGAGGGACATCAGAACTAGGGTATAAGGGGGTGGGTAACATAAAGACCTGGGCTCCCCAAGTCATTAGTGGTAAAAATCCACCTGTCAAGCAGAAGACGCAGGTTCCATCCCTGTTTTGGGAAGATCCCCTGGAGAACAGGACACTCCAGTATTCTTGCCAGGGAAACCCCATGGACAGAGGAGCCTGGCAGGCTACAGTCCATGGGGGTTGCAAAGAGTTAGACATGACTGAGCAACTAAACAATCACAAACATGCAGACCACCCTCTTCCTCAAATCAATCAGCCCCAGGCCTCCATACTCGTCCAAAACACAACACTCTTCTCAGCCTACACATACCTCCAAAATTTCCCAGCCCTGTCACACACAGCTCCTCAAACACACACTGCTGTACTCAGAGCAGTCTCCTCACTACTCAGTCCCCGGCCTGAAAGGGAAGTGTTCATCACTCAGTCATGTCTGACTCCTTGTGACACCATGGACTGTAGCCCAGTAGGCTCCTCTGTCCATGGAATTCTCTGGGGAAGAATACTGGAGTGGGTAGCCATTCCCTTCTCCAGGGGACTGTCATGACCCAGGGATTTAACCCAGGTCTCCTTCATTGCAGGCAGATTCTTTACTGTCTGAGCCACAGAGGAAGCCCTTCAAAATTCCATATACTCCCTGAACCTCTCAGAAAAAGCAGTACCTTAGGTCTTGAAAGGAATCAAAGGGAAAATGAAGACAGACCAACCTGATCACAGGCAAGGAGATGCTCAGGAAACAGCATGACCTGTCTAGAGTAACAGGGTATGGGGAAGCAGCGGAGAGGAAATGAAAATAACAACTTTAGGTCAGGTTACCAGAGTTCCCAATACCAGGCTGAGAATCACCCACTCCAAGCCTTGCAAAGTACAGATTTGGTTAGAATTCAAGATATACTCAGAGGGTAGGAGTGCACTGACATCACCCTCTAGAGTCCTAAGTCATGACTGTGGCCCAAGGTCCAATGCCTGTATGACAAGCATATACTCAGCTTGCAGACCTCAGCTCAAGGGTCACCTTCCCTTTGAAGTTTTGTTGACTACCTAGATCCTTCCTTGACCCACTCTTGATGCTTCCTTGACCCTGCTCTTCCTTGTACAGTCTGTTATGGCACCTGTGACACTTCACTGTGTTTGATAGTTTGTATTTCTACCTCCTCCCACACTTTGAGTCTTTCATATGAAAAGACCGTGTCTTACTTACCTTTGTGTCTCTAGAGCCCAGCAAAATGACCGCCATGGCATGCTTGCTCAAAGAATGGATGGATAGATGGATGGATGGATGGATGGATGGATGATAGAGCATGATCTGAATGAACAGGCTTTTATGGAATAGACCTTTATTTCTCAACCAACACAGACTCCATAAACATACCCTAAAATTACCGCTTGCCAAAACTCTAAATACATAAAAGTATTTGACCCAATTATCTCGGTTTTCCAAAGTCCCCTTCTCTCTGTCTATCTGTCTATCTATCTCATTGGTGACCAAAACTCTTGGCAGGCTCCTCACGAGAGCTGAGCTGGGACATCAGGCCCAGCCTCCCAAAGACATCATGGGAGAGGAAGAGCCACGACTGGATTCTGGCACTAGAACATCCCTTTAGTAATTACATGGTTCCAGACAGACATAAATAGACAGATTAGCCTTTCTGCATTTTTCTCATAAAAATAACAACAGTTCCTAAGCACACTGGCATGAGCGTGGACATTAAGCATTGCAACCTGCTGTTCTTGGCAGTCGAGGGCTGGCCTTCCTTGCTTTTCCCCCACCACCTCCTCCTCCTCCTTGGGGCTCTTGGAGGGCTCCTCACGCCTGGCTCTGTCTACCCCAATTGCCCCAGAGCAGGTTGGCAGCCAAGCCCTGAGACTGGCTAAGGACTTTTATGAGCATCATGTCCATGGTTTGCTGTTCTCTTGGCTGGATCTTTATCTGCTTTTAGTCATTATGTAACTAGAAATCCTGTACACACGGTGAAATGATTATACACTCTATTCTGTATTGAGGAACTCGGAGGAATGTTTCATCTATTTCTGCCCTGACCTAGAAGAGTGGTCTCCGGGGTGAACTCCCTTGCTTCACACACGCAGATATGTGGTCTCTCCCTCTCCCTCCCCTGCTCCCTCTTCTTCCCCCCCACCTCCCCTGCCTCCTCTCCTTCTCTGTCTCCATTTGCCTCTTTCTGTCTCTCTCCTTTCCTTGTTCTCACACCCCCTCATCATTTTTACTTTCCCAAGAGATGCAGGTTTGATGCCTGGGTCGGGAAGATCTCCTGGCAAAGGGCATGGCAACCCACTCCAGTATCCTTGCCTGGAGAATCCCATGGACAGAGGAGCCTGGAGGGCTACAGTCCCTAGGGTCGCAAAGAGTCAGACACCACTGAAGTGACTTGGCTCACACACACAGGTACCTATGCTGATGTGGGATCATGACTATGACCCAAAGCACTTATACCTCTGGCTTCTCTCTGTCTCCCTCTTTCTTCTACCCCTGACTTTGCCTCCTTCGGGCTCAGGGATCCAGAATCAGAGACAGGACACTGAAGCCTGAAGTATTGGCTACTGGACCTTCCTCTTAGGCACATGAATTCCCCACGTGGAAAGTAGTCCCAGCCTCATCCTCCTGCAGACCCCAATCTAGCCAGGCCTCTGGCCACGGGCCAAGCACCTGGAACTGGCTATCAGATGCCCAAGGCTCCTTCTGGAAGACAAAAGATGACAAAAGATGATCCTGGCCATAGAGGATTTCATTTTCCTTTCCATGTGATGCTATTACTCCTCGTGGTCTCCTCCAGAAAAATCCAGAGCAAGGTATCAAAGTTTAATCAGGCTGCATTCTGCACACACCCAAGCAATGATGCAAGGCATATATCACAAGGGCCCTGTCACTAAATGAGAAGAAAGGGAGATTTGAAGTCAGAGGCCTTAGGGTCAAGCCCCAGCTCCACCACTCACCAGTTGTGAGATTTGGGCAAGACTCAAAAACACAATTTGCAATATAAGATTTTGATCATTGCCAAATGCTGGTGAAAAATAGTGTCTCAGTATGATTTGCATTACTCTTGTTTGTAGTGGATATGAAGACCTTTCCATAGTTTTTTGGCTATGTGTATTTCCTCTTCTATCTGTTTGTAATCATTGCCCTTTGTTTTATTGAGTCACTGGATTGAGTCACAGGAATTTTAACCTGCAACTTCAGAGGGTCCATAAACCTCCAAAATTGAATATAACTGTTGTGTGAATAAGTGTGCCTTCATTTCTCAGAATGTGTTCATTGCTTTCATCAACTGCTCAAAGGGTCTAAAACTTCAACAGTTAACAATCTGTGGATGACATTGCCACCAAGAACTTTCCAAGAGTTGACAACGATTCTCATGGATCCATAAATGAATCAAAGTTTAGGCTCTGATCATCAGTAAGCACTCATCTGTCCTTACCACCTCTACAGGGTCAGAGGGACTCTACAGCAGTAGACCCCAACCATTTTGGTACCAGGGCTCACTTTGCTGGAAAACAGCTTTTGCATGAACCAGGGTGGCAGGGAGGGGGAGATGGTTTGGGGATGCTTCAAGCACATTATATTTATTCTGTACTTTATTTCTATTATTATTATATCAACTCCACCTCAGATCATCAGGCATTAGATCCCAGAGGTTGAGGACCCCTGCTCTAAGGGACTGGCTTTGCAAATCTAAAGTGAGTGAGCTACCCATATTCCACCAGCAGTTGAGGTGGGAGAGTGGGAGAGTGGATGGGAGAGTGGTACCCAAGTTACATCACTGAGTGAATGAGGCATGCGGGCTCAGTTATGTTTGACTCTTTGCAACCCCATGGACTGTAGTCCACCAGGCTCCTCTGTCCATGGAGTTTTCCAGGCAAGAATACTGGTGTGGGTAGCTATTCCCTTCTCCAGGAGATCTTCCCCACCCAGGGAATGAACCCACGTCTCCTGCGTCTGCCACATTAGCAAGCAGATTCTTTACCATGGTGCCACCTGGGAAGCCCCATTCACTTTAAAAACTATAGCTCCTAAAGTTCTGGAAATGAGAGAGACAATACCTTTTCATTTGCGATGCCCAAATTTAGGACTTTTTTGACTAGATCTGAAAATCTCTTCCAATTACACAGATCAAGTAAAGCTCTCACTGGCCATCCATATATCCTCCCTAGAGATTCCATGACTATTAGACAATGGGATTTTGATTATCCTGCTGTGGGCTTCATTAACCACAATAGCTTTCTTTCTCAAGGTTAAATACTGACCTTTGGCATGTGCCACTCTGGAATGCCATCATCCCCAGTGAAATGAAGAAAACCTTTGCAATGGCAGTCTCTAACTCCATCAGCCCTTGCCTTAAGAAAATAGTCATCACAAAACCTTTCAAGGCTACTTGGTGCATCCGTCCCCAGGGTATTTCTCAATGACTTTGTAAGAAGAGTGGCATCTGGGTGATCCCTCCTATAAGGGGACACGTGACTAGGTTTGCATATGAGAAATCTGTTCCAATATTCCAGTCTCTTTAAGCTTTCAGATTTCTTTGTACCAAGGAAGTTCTGACATTTCCATTTCATTCTGCACAGGCCACTGAGTCCAGGTTTAAGTCAAAGAGAAAGCAAATTTTTGGTGTCACTGCGAGAGACTCAAGCTAGCATATTAAATCAAGAATCTCTGGTTAGTACATACATCTTGATAAATTTGGCCCAAACCAACATTACGTAGCATCCACCCTCATCTGTCACCTTGTAATTCTTCTGGTATGTATGCTTTCTCCTCGCGGGTCATACTTCATTCTCATCCTTCTTAAGCATGCTAGGATCTGCCTTACTCTTGGATCTGGAGGTAATGGGAAAAATGAGGAGTGGTAGAAATGTTTCTTAAGGAGATTTAGCACCACGTGGTCTTCAATCAAGTAGAAAGAAGTCCCCTTAGTTAGTGATGGAGAAGGCTGCCTCTAATGCCAAAGTAGACCCAGAGAGATTGGGAGAATGGGTCAAGCTCCTCTGTTCAGCCGATCTACCCAGATGTCCACATCCCAGCTCTCACATCTCACTCTTTCTTGAAAAATGTCCTCACGTCCCCATAAGAAACCTGGTGCAGATGTGTATTATCTTGCGCTAGAACCTATAAAGCTGAGTGCCGAACAACTGATGCTTTTGAACTGTGGTGTTGGAGAAGACTCTTGAGAGTCCCTTGGCCTGCAAGGAGATCCAACCAATCCATTCTGAAGGAGATCAGCCCTGGGGTTACTTTGGAAGGAATGATGCTAAAGCTGAAACTCCAGTACTTTGGCCACCTCATGCGAAGAGTTGACTCATTGGAAACGACTCTGATGCTGGGAGGGATTGGGGGCAGGAGGAGAAGGGGATGACAGAGGATGAGATGGCTGGATGGCATCACTGACTTGATGGACGTGAGTCTGAGTGAACTCTGGGAGTTGGTGATGGACAGGGAGGCCTGGCGTGCTGTGATTCATGGGATCACAAAGAGTCGGACATGACTGAGTGACTGAACTGAACTGAGCACCTATAACCGTACAATCAAACTTTATGATACATTAAGCTACTAGACAGTTGAAAAGCAGTACTTTAGGGCATTACAGAAGCACTCTGATTCTCCAGCCGTGAATTGCTCTGAGAAGGTAAAATCCTGAGATTATTCTTTTTTTCTTTCCAATACAGTCAGAAACAGCCAACCCACTCCACATCTCAGCAGCCTTCACATTCTGTGTTTCCACCATAAGATTCTATAACTGCTACTGCTACTGCTGCTAAGTCGCTTCAGTCGTGTCCAACTCTGTGCGACCCCATAGACGGCAGCCCACCGGGCTCCCCTGTCCCTGGGATTCTCCAGGCAAGAACACTGGAGTGGGTTGCCATTTCCTTCTGCAATGCATGAAAGTGAAAAGTGAAAGTGAAGTCGCTCAGTCGTGTCTGACTCTCAGAGACCCCATGGACTGCAGCCTACCAGGCTCCTCCGTCCATTGGATTTTCCAGGCAAGAGTACTGAGGTGGGATGCCATTGCCTTCCCCTAGATTCTATAACAGCAGCCATTTAATCTGCCAAAGCTTTGCCCTCCATAAGTACTTTAATTTCAGGCAACTTCAGATGATTTAATAAATGATTTGTCAGCATAAAGCCCTACATTATCAGTATTCCACTTTCTATTCACAAGAAAGTCATCACTAGCTCCAAATCTAACCTTAACAGATAACCAACCATTCTTCCCATCTTCAGAGGTCTGTTTTCTATAAGCTCTTGTGATGTCAGTGCTGAATCAGACAGGATCCAATCAGGAAAACAGAAATCCCTCTAGGTATGTCATTAAGGATGCAAATTCATACAAAAATATAGATGTTTATAAAAACTGTTAGAATGACTGAAAGAAATAAGATCAAGAAAGACCACCATTAGCTGTTAGGCATACCACTAGCTTTCAGGGAGTCTGAAAGTTGTAAGAATCAGGAAACCACAAAAGAGATCTAGACAGGGAAATGCCTTAAAAAACCTCCCTTCTACCTAGGCTCAACAGTGAAAGATGAATAAACTTTCCATTCTTGGTTATGATTTTTCTACTAAAAATTGAAACACAATTAGGGATCTGGGCAAAGATACTGAGCTGTTTTTATATTATATACTTAAAAGGACAGTATTACATACTTAGGAAAGCAAAGACAAAAATGAATTGACATGTTTATATCAGGCTACTTTGGGTCTCAGGAAGAGGAAGGGCTTGTCTTTCTAAAATCTCAAAGTGGTGTTCTCTGTCACATACTCATTTGATTTTGATTTGTGTTTTAATTGTTTTCACTTGGACCCTCAGCTGGCTTGTCCATAGTTTGGGGATTTCCAGCAGCTTCTTCAGCCTTTGTTCTTTCAAGGCCTTCACCTTTTAGAGAAAAGCTTTTATCTTTGACAATCACTTTCCACTAATTCCTGAAAAAAAGTCTTTCAGCTCTCTTCCTAAACCCCAGATTGGGTCCATACTCCAGAATGTTTCTCTTCTCTTGTGTAGAAATCACTCTGCATAAGAATTCACATAAACTAGCAATGAATTCCCCAACACCTGCAGTCAGGGTTCTCCAGAAAAGCAGAACCAACAAGATATGTGTATACGTAGAGAGAGATTTATTTTAAGGAATTGGCTCACACAACTGTGGAGGCTTGGCAAGTCTAAAATCTACAGAGTAGGCCAACAACTGGAGACCCAGGGAATAGTTATAGTTTGTGGCCAAAGACAGTCTGCAAGAAGAATTCCTTCTTGCTTCAGGGAGGTCAGTCTTTTTCTATTAAGGCCTTCAAATGATTGCATGAGGCCCACCCACATCCTGGAAGGAATCTGCTTTCCTCAAAGTCTTCTGATTTACATGTTAATCTCATCCAAAATACCTTCGCAGAAATATCGAAAATAGTGTTTGACTAAACATTCGAGGACCATGGTCTGGCCAAGTTGACACATAAAATTAACCATCACGACACCTCCTCAAGGAAGCTTTTCTAGGTGCTGATACACTGAACTGCTTCAAAATGTATCTGTCCTCCCTTGCCCTTTAAGCATCCCCAGGCCTGCTGAGTGCTAGGGTATTTTACAAACATGTCACATCTCACCAACTTTGAGCCTCCAAGCGCCTCAAAGAGAAAAGTACTTCTGTTTCATCTTTGCAGCCTACTGTCCAGCCCCAGATGAGCAGAGATCACTCAGTAAGTGTTTGTGAAATGAAAGAGTGAATGATCATTGCAAGAGGTAGGAGCTTACAGCCCAGATCCTCGCTTCTCTCTGCACAGGGTCTTGCTCTCTCAAAACATCATTTCAACAGACATTTGAATGGACAAAGGAGAGTTTTAAGGCAGACCCAGTACGATTTCTTCATGAGTAGACAAGACGTACATGAGACCAGTTTTAAAAGCATCAATCTCCAAGTCCATACCACAGTTGTTGCCTTGAAAAAACTTCTGTAGGTCTTTCTGCTGATTGTCACTCTGTGAGTCACTATGAAGGGACAGGTATACTGGCTAAAAGCACCTTGTAAGTTAGAGTCTAGGCACTGTGGTTGGAGTCCTTTCACTTTCACTGTGGTCCAGGTTCTGAGGATCGAAGCTGACTTCTTCCTGCAAAGTGAACACATTCAGGTTAGTCTCCCAAACCACACTCTTGCATTCAGAAGGGGCTGGTGCAATGAGGCATTCGCCACAGGGCTCCCACGGGTCCCAGCCCTGCTGAGTCACTGACCAGCCTCCCCAGACACCGGTCATGGTGCCAGCAGGTCCCACAGAGAGCCAGGTCTCCTCATGTCCTGATTCTCAGACGGACTCAGGGAGGGGAGCATGATCATGACACATTCAGCCCTGTGGCCATCAGCCAGGGACATCCAGAGCCCAGCCTGCTCTTCGGGGGGCTGAAGATAGACCTGGCATTCACAGAAGGGAGACGCTACATTTCCCCAGCAGAGTCCAGACCTCTTTGCTGGGAGCCTTGAAACCTCCAAGCCCCAAGGTTACTTGAGTAGGATTGGATGTAGGATGAAGGAGCCACGCGTCCAGGAAGGAGAAAAGGAAAGGGAGCTGGTGAGGAAACAGCCTGAGCGGAAAGGGATATCTCCCACCCTCCAGATTCATCTGATATGATGCAGGGAGCAAGCACTGCCTCTCACTGGGGCAGGGAAACAGTGCAGATCTGGACTCAGGTCCCACGATTAGCTGGGAGACTTTCGACTGGGACTCTGGATCTCCCTAGTCTGTGTCGTGATAGACAGAGACGGCCCTCCAGCGATTAAATGGTGCCTGGTCTCAGCTTCCAGGATCCCACAGAAGCAGTTCTCTAATTCTCATCAGAGGACTGGGTGTTCTGTCTCACTCCCCAGCCCCACCCACCCCAAGAGCACAAACTAAGCCCAGGGCCAGGCACCCAGATCTCACCATAAATTGACCAACTAAGAAAAGGTTTCCAAAGAGAAAAACATGTTTTTTTCATTGACTGGTGGGCTAACAACCTGATGAAATCCCAGGGTCCTGAACCCTAAACCATCTGAAACAGGCCAGGTGCTTTCCTCAGTCACATTCTGCCAGTGGTTTTCTCTAGACCAGAGAACAGGGCCTATTCCTTCCCCCTACCCAACCCTCCTAGCTGAGAACAGGACCAGACACCAGCTGGGGGCTTTGTGAAGGACGGAAAGAAGGATCAATTGAGTTCAGTTCAGTTGCTTAGTCGTGTCTATCTCTTTGCAGCCCCATGGACTGCAGCATGCCAGGCCTCCCTGTCCATCAACAACTCCCAGAGTTCACTCAGACTCATGTCCATTGAGTCAGTGATGCCATCCAACCATCTCATCCACTGTCTACCCCTTCTCCTCCCGCCTTCAATCTTTCCCAGCATCTCAGTCTTTTCAAATGAGTCAGCTGTTCGCATCAGGTGGCCTAAGTATTAGCGTTTCAGCTTTAGCATCAGTCGCTCCAATGAATATTCAGGACTGATTTCTTTTAGGATGGACTAGTTGGATCTCCTTTCAGTCCAAGGGACAGGATGGGCAGACACAGACAGATGGATGGAAAGGGGGGCCTGGTCTTCCAGACTGGAGTTTTCTTCCCATCTCCATTGCCCAGCTTTGTTTTGCAGGGAAATATATTGGTGAGCTCACACTCATACTTCCCCGGTGAGCTGCAGCTCACTCCTTCACCATTAATCTCTGGGAGGTTGGCTCCCCATGTGGCTCCATTTCCAGTTTTATCTGAAACAAAAATAGACTCTTGCAAACATTCCAGCCTTTGGGTCATCAGTTCACAGGCTTTGTCCAGCCCTGGCTGGGATTCCTCTCTCTGAGCTCACTCAGAGCACCAGGGCTGCCTGGGCACAGGCGGCTGGTTGATACTGTAGCTCGCCTCTACACAGCATGTTCTTCCTCCGGGCCTTTTGGACGGTCAGTGGATCTGAAGCTATTGACTGTGATGTCCCTCACAGAGTATGACCCAGTTATCATTCAAGAGAGCTGCCACTCTCTCTGGGGGTGATTGGGGCCCATTATTTGTACAGGTCTCTCTGCATGTAACTCATTCTAGACTGTGGCTGTTTATTTATATATGCTGCCCTGTGATTGGAGTGGAAGCTTCTGGAGTATAAGAGCCAGATCCAATTCTGCTCTGGGACCTGACAAGAAAATATAACCAATATCCCTCCTATACAATTCTTATTCAAAGCAACCTCAAGATGAGAGAACTATTTCTTGAGGAATTGACCAAGAACACGCACTAGTGCTTGAGGCTCTATGCAGCTCATGCTGGATTAGGCCAGGTAAGCAAGAGCTATTGTTTCAGGAGGCTTCGCTTGGCACCATCATCTTTCCCATCATCTCACATCAAATTTCCCTGAGTTGAACAATTCCCATTATGTCCTCTACTTGGCATTGAGAACTGAAATAAGAAAGAATCATGTGAAACACTTCTGACTTATTTATGGATGGAAAGTTGCCTAATATATGACGGACTGTCCCATTTTATACTGTAACATATATAACATCACAAAATACATATACATTAAAAAAAAAACACTGTTGAGCTTGTTGCTGTATTATATATGCTGCTACTGGTGAGAATTTCCTGTTTATCTTGGCCACTAACATGGCAAACTAAATGCCCACCCACCACTAGAAAATACAAGGAATGCATTTTGAGTAATTTTACCTCTGACTTTATTTTTATAATCCTACTTTCCCTTTACTAAATCCCTATCTTTTTATTCTTTTCAGGTTTTTGGGCAGAGAGGCACTTGAAATCTTATCTACACAACCAGGGATCGAACCCACACCTCCTTCATTAGAAGGCAAAGTCTCAGCCACTGGACCGCCAGGAAGTCCCCCTATCTTTTCATTGTATTCTGCTGCTTATAAACTGTATTAAATTCTTTTGGGTTTCCCAGGTGGCTCAGTGACAAAGAATTCACCTACCAATGCAGGAGACATAGGGGATGTGGGTTCGATCCCTGGATCAGAAATAGGAAATGGCTGCTGCTGCTGCTGCTGCTAAGTCACTTCAGTCATGTCTGACTCTGTGTAACCCCCATAGACAGCAGCCCACCAGGCTCCCCGTCCCTGGGATTCTCCAGGCAAGAACACTGGAGTGGGTTGTCATTTCCTTCTCCAATGCATTAAAGTGAAAAGTAAAGTCGCTCAGTCGTGTCCGACTCTTAGCGACCCCATGGACTGCAGCCTACCAGGTTCCTCCATCCATGGGATTTTCCAGGCAAGAGTACTGGAGTGGGGTGCCATTGGCTTCTCCAAGGAAATGGCAACCCACTGCAATATTCCTGCCTGGAATCCATGCCGTAATCCATGCTGTAATCCAGTGCTGTAATCCATGGGGTCACAAAGAGTCAGACACGACTGAGTTCGTGCATTGCCAAGTAAATTCTTTTAGAATAAATGGAGGGATAAATTAATTAAACAATAAATTCACCTATTCCATAACTTTTTGCTACAATAATAAATAATCCCAAAATATCAGTGGCTTACCACCACAAAGATCTATGTATGTGTGTGTATATTTTATTTCTCACACTCCCCTCATTTATTCTCACACAGCTCACTGGGAGCTGTGCTCCAAGCCATCATCTTTCAAAGTTGATACCTGACAAAATTTCCCACCTGACAAAAGTTCCTCTTTGACATATGTTTCTGTGATGACTACTGCAGGAGAAAGAGGAGAAATTGCATATTGCATCCTATCAATGTCTCACATCACTTCTGCTCACATTTCATTTGCAAAAATAAGTCACACAGTCCTACTTCCTAGTTAGAAATTACAAAAAAGCAGGGACAGACAAAACTACTCTTGGCCTGAAAAGTGAAAAACCAAGATATTTGTGAATTATGCTAATGACAAATGTAACAGCAATGTGCTGTCCAGAATGAGACAAGTCTGAGAATGAAAGAAGGAACTAAAATTGATAAAAGTTGTATAGTTTAAAAATATTTATATATTAAATAATGAATTGATTGTATTGCATTGATGGATCATAAAACTGTTTCAGTTCAGTTCAGTCACTCAGTCATGTCTGACTCTTTCCGACACCATGAATCGCAGCACACCAGGCCTCCCTGTCCATCAGCAACTCCCAGAGTTCACTCATACTCATGTCCATCGAGTCGGTGATACCATCCAACCATCTCATCCTCTGTTGTCCCCTTCTCCTCCTGCCCCTAATCCCTCCCAGCATCAGAGTCTTTTCCAATGAGTCAACTCTTTGCATGAGGTGGCCAAAGTACTGGAGTTTCAGCTTTAGCATCATTCCTTCCAAAGAACACCCAGGGCTGATTTCCTTCAAAATGGACTGTTTGGATCTCCTTGCAGGCCAAGGGACTCTCAAGAGTCTTCTCCAACACCACAGTTCAAAAGCATCAATTCTTTGGAGCTCAGCTTTCTTCACAGTCCAACTCTCACATCCATACATGACCACTGGAAAAACCATAGCCTTGACTAGATGGACCTTTGTTGGCAAAATAATGTCTCTGCTCTTCAATATGCTATCTAGGTTGGTCATAACTTTCTTTCCAAGGAGTAAGTGCCTTTTAATTACATGGCTGCAGTCACCATCTGCAGTGATTTTGGAGCCCAAAAAAATAAAGTCAGCCACTATTTCCACTGTTTCCCCATCTATTTGCCATGAAGTGATGGGACCAGATACCATGATCTTCATTTTCTGAATGTTGAGCTTTAAGCTAACCTTTTCACTCTCCCTTTTCACTTTCATCAAGAGGCTTTTTAGTTACTTTTGACTTTCTGCCATAAGGGTGGTGTCATCTGTATATCTGAGGTTATTGATATTTTTTTCCGGCAATCTTGATTCCAGCTTGTGCTTCTTCCAGCCCAGCGTTTCTCATGATGTACTCTGCATATAAGTTAAATAAGCAGGGTGACAATATACAGCTTTGATGTATTCCTTTTCCTATTTAGAACCAGTCTGCTGTTCCATGTCCAGTTCTGACTGTTGCTTCCTGACCTGCATATAGGTTTCTCAAGAGGCAGGTCAGGTGGTCTGGTATTCCCATCTCTTGAAGAATTTTCCACAGTTTATTGTCATCCACACAGTCAAAGTCTTTGGCATAGTCAATAAATTTCAAAAATAAAATGCTTTCTAAAACTATAATTTATATAGCTGCATACATCAAACTTTTTAAAACCTTCTTTGTGTTGATAATCAAAACATTAAAAATAAAGTAACCAAAATAATTTATTATTGGTCCATATCCACATAGTTTCTTAGACATCTTACCCTTTAATATTGTACCACTGAATTTTTATAAAGAATGTAATTTTTTAAAAAACAATCTTAACATTTCAGATTTTTCTCATAAAATTGTCTACAGTTTTCTTCAGTGTTGCACATTTTGATTAATAAATTTGGAATTACTGACTCTTTCATTTGACCCGTGTTTGTAGACCACAATTTTTGATTGAGACAACATCCTGCCTCCTAGCAGTGAGATATCTGGTAAGCTTGGAGAAAATTTGGCTAAATGGAGGATATTGTCAATTTCAATTATTTTTCACATAGAAAAGAGTAAATATTTCACTTCAAATAATTTCACAGATGCTTTTCTTTAGCCTTAGAGTTGTTTTCCTTGACCAAACATGTCAAGTAAGTTGTCTCTGTTTATGACTCTTTTGAACGGTTCTCCAGTTTCAAATGCTGCAAAATTATAGGCCTGCTCAGTTTCATTCCATTACAAAGCAGAGTAGAAATTCACTTCACTATTAGGTGAGCACCATCATAAGACTCCTCCATAAACCAAGATATCCCAGACACTCCTAAAGAATTTGAATATTAAATGTTGCACATCATTTAAGTTCTCATTTCATTTTTTCAACTCCTTCACTTTCACAGAGATCAATCTCCCTTACTTTGGTAGAGATAAAGTGTGCAGGCTTTGTGCTCAATCACTGCAATTCACTAAATATTGAAAACCTGATGCATGAGGCAAAACTTCACTTAATTTTAATTAAATATTTCTAACTGGTTTTGAACAAAAAGAACAAGAATTGAGAGTGTTTATTTATATAAAATTTCAGCAACGTTTGAGGACTCAAGTTGATTCACAAAGAAGTTCTTCAAAAGTTCAAAGATTCCCTAAATCTGATTAATGATGGGCAGCAAAAGGAGAAAGTTTGTACCGCCATGCTGAAATAGTATTTTGGACTCAAAACGAGTTTGCCACAAAATTTTTG
Source organism: Nanger dama (assembly GCA_917880005.1). Classification (NCBI taxonomy): domain Eukaryota; kingdom Metazoa; phylum Chordata; class Mammalia; order Artiodactyla; family Bovidae; genus Nanger; species Nanger dama. The sequence continues at coordinate 28,048,688 of CAKJTW010000018.1, forward strand.
TAGTTCCATGATTTCATTTTTTACAACAGCTTGTAATTCAATCGATAGAACAGTACGGTTATTAATTTCGTGTACACCCAACCAACTCCAAGAACATTCCTAGTCTATAAATGTCTTAACTTAGTAAGAATAGCATTTGTTCTACAACGTGTTTCGCCAAAATTTGTATTTTTATTATCCCTGAAAAAAAAAAAAACAAACCTTCTATGTTCAGCTTCTTGACAAATTTAATTATATTCGTTTCAGCTAGTTCATCTTTGACAGAATTAACTTCCAAAAGCTTTATTTTGATTCCATAAATTGGGTGAAAAGTTGAACCAGTGATAAAATTAACTTGGTGGGGATTCTGTTTGAAGCATCTGATGTTACTGATACAATGCTGGCTTCAAACAACTCTTGGAGGAGTTGTTCTTCTGCTAGTACTGCCAACATGTCCACTACTATCACTCCACTTTCCATCCATGCACAGGAAAACTTGGAGTTGAAACTGAGTAAAATTAACTCAGTAGAACAGTAATTTGGTCTAAATGAGTCATGAAATGATATGTAAACACATATCATTTACATATCATGTAAATACTGTAATATGTAAAAACTGTAATAACTTTGCAGTTATTAATCCTAATTATTTTTGAGCACAGATCTGACTACAAACTTTTCAGGGGCCGATATCTCTTCTTGTGTCTTCTAGTTTCCATGTGATCAGTGGTATAACTACACCCATGATATCAACAAGCACTTTTTGCAAGTTCAACATTAAGCACTCACTTTCTTAAAAGAAAAAAAAATCGTACTTAATTTTATATTAAGCATATATTTGGGGGTTTGGAACTCAGAGAGAGTATGTTACCCTCCTGCCAAATTTTTAAGCACCAAACAATAGGTGGTGGTTTAGTCACTAAACTGTGTCCGACTCTTGCAATTCCATGGATTATAGTCTGCCAGGCTCCTCTGTCCATGGGATTCTCCAGGCAAGAATACTAGAATGGGTAGCCATTTCCTTCTCCAGAGGATCTTCCCAACCCAGGAATTGAACCTGTGTCTCCTGCATTGCAGGCATATTCTTTACAGACTGAGCTATGAAGGAAGACCTACCAAACAATAGAGTAAATAATCATTGACATCGAAAATAAATGGCAAAATCATTCTAGAAAGAATATCCAGATTTCTTATTCACTCTACAGAAGAACTTAGCCTCAATTTTCTACACGTTTCACATACAGCTAACGTATAACTTTTCCCAGTTTTCAGTGATCTCGCTGATTTGTGACATAGCAGTCTTGGTGTATTTGACATATCATAACTGGCTGGTATGTAAGGTGAGCTTCCCCCATCAGTGCCCCAGGCCAGGACTGCAATCATGCTTAGCTGTATCAGGATGCAAGAGTATCCTGCATGCTGCCTGGAAAGGGAGCTGGGTAAATAGAAGTTTACAATAGCAAGGGACCTACTTTTTATATGAAATCACACCTCTAACACTAATGCAATAAAGCTAAAGATGCAACCACTAAAATAATACCAGAAAGTATACAGCTAAAAATTCAGTAGGAAATCAAAATGAAATACTAAAATATATTCAATTAATCCAAAAGAGGGAAAGAAAGGAAGAAAGGTGGAACTTAAAACAGATGTGACAAATACAAAACAAATGGGAAAATGACATTTTCCCTAAATCTGACTATATCAGTAATTAGAATGAATACCAATGTATTAAACATTATAATTAAAAGATCAAGATAGAGTGAATTTTTTTACATTTATTTTTAACTGAAGAAAGATTGCTTTACAATAGTGTGTTGATTTCTACCATACAACAAAGAAAATCAGCCATACTTATATCAACCTCCCTCTTGAGCCTCCTACCCCACCCCACCCCCCACCCCCACCCCGAGTGGATTTTTTTAAGTAAGTCTCAATTATATGCTATCTATAGGAGATACACTTGAAACAGTTTCTTTGTAAATAGTTGAAATGAAAAGAAAAGAAAAGGAGGAACTATGCTAACATATATTATGAGGACCTCTAAAAGAGTTGCATACCCAAAATCACTGGGCTAAAACACAGGAGACACGTGTGGTACTTGCTTCCAGCATGGATGAACTAGGTGAAAAGCCCGGTTTCTCACCACACTCACCTCCTTCAGCACTTCATCCTCTACAGGTACACCAAAGTCAGGCATTGCCAGCATTCCCTCTCTCCCTGGATCTTTGAGAACATAGTTCAGAGATACCATTCCTCCTGAAAATGCCACTGACTGGTTGTTCTGGACCACAGCATCCCAGGATATGTTGGGAAGCCAATGGAGGGGCCCACATTGGTGTGAGATCCACCCAGAAGAGTAGGTACATAACTGAGATGGTTTGGTTTGGGTTTATTTTTTTTACTCAAGAGATACATCAGGAGTATCTGTTTTTCCAACTGAAGACACTTTCTTATTTTGCAAATGACTGCATCCTTCGTAGTCCGAGTATGAGCCATACTTCAATTAATTGGCCCCTTAATAATGGACATTAAGAGGTTCTTCCAGTTCTCCATTAATCACCAATTAATGAATATTCCAGTGCAGTCTAACACAACTTTCTGCACTGGAACAGTCTCCTTCTTAAAAATAGATTGGCTGGATCAAAGGATATGGGCATTTTAGGGTCTAATACTTGTCAAACTGCCTTACAGAGGTTGTACTAATTTGTACTCTTCTGAACTAAATATTTCCCAAAGCCTTGACTAACAGTGTTACATTTTTTTCAAGCAATCTGTTTGCCTTCATACTAAACAAGACACGCTATCTCAATAATTAATTCATTAGGAGGGTTGAACATCTTTTTGTATATTCTGGCCACTTCATTTCTTCTTTTTGTAAATTGCCTATTCAATCTATCTGTTCATTTATTAAGGTTGGTTGTTTTCCTTTCTTTCTTTTCTTTTTTACTTTTTAAGAGTTTTATGTATACTGAGCTTATTAACCCTACTGGAAATGTTGCAAATATCTTTCTCAGTTTGTCATCTGGCTTTAAATCTTAATCTGATTTTCACAAGGTAGATGTTTTTGTTAAATGTTAGATGTTAAATAAAACTTACATAGTAGGAACCTATGGGGTGCTTTGATTACACGATTAAATATTTAGATTAAACCTGATCCATATATTCCTAAATAACCCACAGAGAACGCAATCTTCCTCAAAGAGCAATGATCTAAGCTCTGGGAACAATACGACATTGATTAAATATCTTCTGATGACACTGTGTTTCTTGCTTGTGTACTTTTCGCTTCCCAGTCTCTTCTCCTTAACTCCCAGAACTCTCATGGAGGCAGAGGGGAAGCCATCCACACGGTCATTCCTTTGCAAGGCTCCCAGTTTTGAAAGGTGATGTACCTTCCAAAGTTTAGTCCTAGCATTGGAACCTAACCCTCTGTCGTTGTGCATTTGTTTGAATAATCCTTAGGAACCAGCAAGCACTCTCCGTTCTGTTTGGCCTGTGTTGGATGGCAGTCCCCTTGAAGTGGCTCTCTGGCCACCAGTGGAGTCGCTCTGTCCCCTCCCTAAGAGGGAGAAAAGAGAAGAAGACAGAGAGTCAGATCAGCAAGGGGAAACCCACGGCAGGACTCCGCAGCTCAAGGTCTTGCCCCCGCCTCCTCATCAGGACTGGGGTTGAAATGAAGGTTGTCATCTGTGAACAGGCCCAGAATTTAGTTGACAAAGCCCAGGCATTGCCAGAACTCAATGGCCTCCAAGTGCACTGTGGCAAGAGTCCACTCAGAGAGATGACTTCACCATCTCAGGGTAGAGCCAAGAACCAAAATACTTTGTCTTCTGCTGTTTATTTTTAAATCGTGATTATGTGTTCCCTCTTCTTTCAGGGACATCAAACATGTAGGAACATTGTTCAGGGACTTCTGGGGGCCTGGCCACTGGCAAGAGCATAGAGGAGATGTCAGGCAGGTGCAGGGAGCAGTGTATCCATGGCAGAGGCTCAAAGGGCTGACCACACTTGGCTAGACTTGTGGTGTACTAAGCGTGTCTGGTCCCAAGCCTGTGGTCATCTGGGAACAGTCATGGGGCACATGGCTGTCCTTCCCTAAGAACACTACTCTCCCCACGGCATCCTCCAGAGGAAGCTGCTTATCTTCAAGATCAAGAGGGAAAGCTGACACCTTCCTTGACCTCTGGCTCTTCCAAAGCAATATTTCTTCACTCTGCGCAAACCCCAGCTCTTTGCAGCCTCATACCTGCAGTCAATCTCCCCACTACCAACTCCCCTCACTGATCATTTGTCAAAGACTCCAGGGTCAGGAACAATTATCTCCACCAACCGAAGTCCCTAGATGACCTCAACATCTGCACCCAGCACCCAGCTTCTAACTCCCTTGACCTTCCAATCAACAGTGACCTTTATCTCAACTCTACCGTCACCATCACTCTTATCATTACCCACTAGACCTTGTCTTCATCTTGTACTTCACCTCTGAAACTTCGAATCCAGTCACCTTAGTTTCCAACCATAATCTTGAATTCTTTCAGCTCACTCATTTTCATGCATTACTGCAATAAAAATATGTTCCTCCAAGTCATATAGGTACCTCTGCCCTCATTTCTTTGCCTTTCTCCCTCTCTCCCTTCCCTCCTTCTATGCATCCCCTCCTCAATCCACCTGAAATGTCATGGTTTAACACCAAAATCCCTCTCTCACCAATATCCTCAGATCAAACCCTTGTCCCTTTGATGATTCACCCACCCAACAAAACTGCAGCCCTGGATCATGTGGACCAATGCATTCCCTGTGCCTAAATCTAGGCAGCTAAACCCTATGGATGAAATTAGCTCAACCTATGGTCATTTATGTATGTCTGGCTACCAACTAACACACACTGCTCTCATATCTCCAGAGGGCTGGCTCAAATCTTGACTCTCCACCCTCTGACTCTGCCTCTGCATTCTTTCACCTCTCACTCCAAGGAGACAAGCTTCCTGCTCCTTCACAGAAGAGAGAGCTGCCAGTGGATGGTGTTTTTGCCAGGTGCTCGCCATCAAACCTACCAACTGTCCCATCTGCCTCCTTTCCTCTTCCCTCTCACTTAGATGAAATATGTCCTTCTTTTGCTCAAAGCTAAGCCTTACACTAGTTCTTCCTCTGATCTGCTTCATTCTTAGAAGTCTCAGTCTATCGATTACCTATCCTCTTGTCTCCAACTCCTCTGTGTTGCTGTTAATTCCTTGCCATCAGTATTTAAACATGCTTAAATCTGCCCAAGTTTAAGCAAAGATAAAACAACCTTCTTCAACCTGAGGTACCACCCTAATCCTTCTCAGACTCATTTCCCCAGTTATAGTCAGAAATGTTAAGCCTTCTTTCTGTAAAATATAACACAGATACAGAAACCCAATGTTAGTAAATAAAATTAATGAATTCAGTCAGTTCAGTTCAGTCACTCAGTTGTGTCTGACTCTTTTCAACCCATGAACTACAGCACACCAGGCCTTCTTGTCCATCACCAACTCCCGGAGTTTACCCAAACTCATGTCCATTGAGTCGGTGATGCCATCCAACCATCTCATCCTCTGTCGTCCTCTTCTTCTCCTGCCCTCAATCTTTCCCAGCATCAGAGTCTTTTCCAATAAGTCAACTGTTCACATCAGGTGGCCAAAGTATTGGAGTTTCAGCTTCAACATCAGTCCTTCCAATTAACATCCAGGACTGATCTCCTTTAGGTTTATTAGAAAGTAAATAACTTCATCAAGATGTTCAAGAAATTCTAGACCTTTAACTGTATCTGAGTCTCCATTCATTTGAGAAGCCAAAAGCAATTCTGAAATATTTTTCTTTATATTTACTAATTTTTGCTATTTGTATTTCTTTTGTGACAAATTATAAGTTTATGTATGCAAGCACTTTTCTGTTGCAGTTTCAAGCTTTCTTTATAACACTCTACATAATAAAAAATTAATAATTTTGCCTTAAAAAAAGAAATGGCACTTTTCTAGCTACCTCAGAAGTCATTCAGGTACTCCACCTCAATGATAAATTCCCCTTTTCCAAAAAGCAAGCACCATTTTGACTTTCATAGTAATCACTTTATTGTGTTTTCATAATTGCATCTGGAGAAGAAAATGGCAACCCACTCCAGTATTCATGCCTGGAGAATCCCATGGACAGAGGAGCTGGTGGGCTACAGTCCATGGGGTCACAAGAGTTGGACATGATTTAGCGACTAAACCACCACCACAGTTGCATCACCATAGTTGTGTCCCTTGACACTGTAGTTTAGTTTTTCCCATGGGTGCTTTGATACAGCTTTTGAATATATATTATCTGCATGTTCCCCCTTGATCTCTTTCTTTTCCTTTTCTTCACAATATTTCAGTGAAAGAACTCTGGTCATTTACCTGCAGAGTTTCTTCCAGTCTGGATCTTGCTGACTGCACATTCTTGGTGAAGTTCAACATGTTCCTCTATCTTCCTCTGTCCTCTGTTTTCCAGTACATTGGCCCCTGGATCTGGGAGCTTAGTCGGGCTCCATTTGATTCATTTGACAAGACAATAGGTGGTGGTGTTTCTTTCATCAGAAAGTGTTTATAGTTCAGTTGTCTTTCTTTTTAAATGTTGGCAATTATTGTACAACATCTAGACCCTAATTCTATCACTTCCTTTTGCAGCTGAAATTCTTCTGTAAAAGATGCAGTTCCTCTTTACAACTTGATTACATGTTGGCATCACTGCTATGGAAAAGCCTGGATAAATGTTTGATTCTGTCCTTATCTTTACCTAGTTGTTAAGATGATAAATTTATTCCCTAATATCCTCTCAAGGTGGCAAGTGGTTTTTTTGTTTTGTTCTGTTTTGCTTTTGAGTATTATTATGAACTCATGAATTCCCATCTTTTGCCAGTGGAAGCCTCTTCAAATTGGCTCCTGGGTCCTTTTAACACAGACCTAGCAGCTTTCATAACTCCCTAGCTATGTGATATGGCATGATAGTCCAGGCTCATCTTTTATATTTTCTGTCCCAGACCCAGAATTAGCCATTTTTCCTAGAAGTCTTGATTTATTTTAATGGAAATGATTTTTCAAGATCACAATCTTGGTGATAAGGATGCACATGGATATTTAGACCTATATCTTAAGAACATTATCTTCACTCCTTTATCCCCACTTACTCCTTGGTACATCCAGCTTAATTTCTGCCACCACCACTTCCTCAAAAATATTCTCACCAATTGCTACGTGAAACAGGTACATCTGAATCTCTGTTCCTAATGGATAGAATTGACCACTCCTTTCTTCTTGAAATACTCAATGATACACATGATACCACCTCTTTTTCCTCCTACATTTTCAAGCGCTTCTTCTCATTCCCCATGGTGTCCCCTGGCTAGCCCTTAAATGCTGTCCTGAAAGGGTTGAAGATATCTAAAACTTTCCTCTTTTCACTGGACCTCTCTATCTTGCCTATATCACCTACTTCATGGCTGAAATTAGTTTATATGTTGATAATTCCCAAATCTCCTATCAAGATCTCTCTCCAGAATATAAGACTAAGCTAGCCAGATCTTCACTTGGATGTCCCTACCCAGATACGCATCGTATCCTTGTTCCTCCACATGGTCCTGCTACCTTGATTCCTGTCTTGGATGTCCTACCCAGATATGTGTCACGTCCCCTTTCCTCCACATGGTCCTGCTACCATGATTCCTGTCTCAGTGATCAGTGTCTGCTCTTGCCTGCTTCGGGATCCAAGCATCTACCTTTGACTCACTCTTTTTCCTCATCTCTAACAATCACCCTGCTTATTTAACTTATATGCAGAGTACATCATGAGAAACGCTGGGCTGAAAGAAGCACAAGCTGGAATCAAGACTGCCAGGAGAAATATCAATAACCTCAGATATGCAGATGGCACCACCCTTATGGCAGAAAGTGAAGAGGAACTAAAAAGCCTCTTGATGAAAGTGAAAGTGGAAAGTGAAAAAGTTGGCTTAAAGCTCAATATTCAGAAAACTAAGATCATGGCATCTGGTCCCATCACTTCATGGGAAATAGATGGGGAAACAGTGGAAACAATGTCAGACTTTATCTTTTGGGACTCCAAAATCACTGCAGATGGTGACTGCAGCCATGAAATTAAAAGATGTTTACTCCTTGGAGGAAAGTTATGACCAACTTAGACAGCATATTAAAAAGCAGAGACATTACTTTGACAAAAAGGTCTGTCTACTCAAGGTTATGGTTTTTCCAGTGTCGTGTATAGATGTGAGTTGGACTGTGAAGAACTGATGCTTTTGAACTGTGGTGTTGGAGAAGACTCTTGAGAGTCTCTTGTACTGCAAGGAGATCCAACCAGTCCATCCTAAAGGAGACCAGTCCTGGGTGTTCATTGGAAGGACTGATGCTGAGGCTGAAACTCCAATACTTTGGCCACCTCACAAGAAGAGATGACTCATTGGAAAAGACCCTGATGCCAGGAGGGATTGGGGGCAGGAAGAGAAGGGGACGACAGAGGATGAGATGGCTGGATGGCATCACTGACTCAATGCACATGAGTTTGGGTGAACTCCAGGAATTGGAGATGGACAGGGAGGCCTGGCATGCTGCAATTCATGGGGTCGCAAAGAGTCAGACACAACTGAGTGACTGAACTGAACTGACTGAACCCAGCCAAAACCTGAAACTGACTCAGTCCAATCTCCCACCTAGCTGTCCAGTGTATCCCCACTTCTCTCCGCCAATATTACTGTTCCCCCAGCTCATACCACCACGCTCCAGCTGCAGCTAAGCAATAGCGTCCTACTTGATCTCCTGCCTCCCGAGAGACCCCTCCAGTCCATACCCAATCTTTCCAAAACACAAACTGGATCATGTTATTCTACTGTTTAAATGTCTTCACATCAGTCTTGGAATAAAGTCCAAAATTTTTCTCAGGATTTTTTTACAAGACCTCTGCTCTTTTCAGAGAAGTGAGCAGATAAGTTCTCCTTCTGCTTATGGTAGTTTGGGTTGAGATCTCTACCCCTGGAAAGCAAAAGAGCCAAATGGATATAATCCTATTGTCACTTAGCCCATCTCAGGTCTTATCGGTCCATGGCAGACATCTGGACACATTAACAACAGGATGGTGGCTCTTAGCTGCCACCTACTGTACAGAGGCTCAGCACTGCCCTCCCAAGACTCACTTAGTTACTTCGTGGTGGCGATTTCCCCAAGCGGTGCCTCACATGTGTTCAGAAACAGTTTTGGTCATGTTCTTTTATAACTTACTGTGGCCAGAAAGGTGAGTTAAATTGACTGATCTTGTTATAATCCTGGGCAGGGGTGGGAAGAGAGTGAATAAGGTTGGCAGCCTCCACTAGGACCACTCGATTAATGTGGAGGAGTGGCCATCCCATAGAGAAGAGAGAACTGCTACCAGCACAACAAGTGAAGGGGAGCCGGGCAGACAAAACGATGGGGCCCACCAAGAGCAAGGAGGGAGGCCCATCATCAACTGATAAGAAAACGGTGGCCTAGGGAAGGAGGAGATGTGTCCGTGGTCACCAGAGGAGGAAGTTACAGAACTCAAACTCCAGGGTGCTCCCCCTGCTCACCCACTTCCTTTGCAGGAGGGCTGCGCACAGTTTAGAAAGAGCCAAGAACGCTCACAAATTCACAGGCCAGTTCTTTCCAACCCACTGTCAAATCTGAGCATACCTTGGAACAAAGGTAAAGGCACAGTCTGTTTAACAGCCCAACATCCCCTCAACAAGAACCCCAGGCTCCCAGGCTCCCAAGCTCCCCTAGATGGAAACTGCCACAGAATAGACACCCAGAATACTCAGCCTTCCTCAGCTCAGAAAATGGCCATTTTATGGAGTTGAAACTTAGCCCTTTGCCCCAGGCTTGATCCAAGTACTTTCTGACATACACCCACACTGGTCAACCCTGTGATGCCAAGATCCTGCAGTAAGCAAATGACCCTCCCTCTCATTTAGACTTTTGATTTCTCTCCATCATTCCAGAATTCCCTTTTCCTTTTCTATAACCTTAGAGCTTCCCTCTCACTTCCTTCTGTAAGACTTCTTTTCTTTAAACCAAGCCCCAATCTAACCTCCAAATCTCAGACTGCTCAACAGAAAGAAGCTGAAACTGTGAGCAGGAACCTCGAAAGTGGAACATCCCGGGACTGTTTCCCCGATGACACCGAGCCAGTCCCACCTCTTCTCAGGCTTAAGTTCGCCCTTCCCAATGCCAAGCACACACACACCAGACTTTCCTCCACCATACGACCATTATAAACATGAAAGATCCCCTTCTTTCCTCTCCTCCGACCCCAATTCTCCTGACGCCAGTCTGCAGCGCTCACACCCACCGGAGCTGCATTCTGCTCCCAGGCTAGACATGAATGGTGGGAAGAGATGGTCTTGACCCTGGAGACTTGAGGGTCCAGGGAATAAACCACATGGCTCTTTCAGATTTGGGGGCTGAAGAGCAAAAGGAACAGGGATATGAGAGAAGCTTCAGGGCTGATTGCCAACACTTTTTCTCGCCCTCCAATTTCTTTAACTGGGAGAATCTCAAGGGGGAGCTGGCCACGTGGTCTTGATTTAGTACAGCTTCACTCATCAGGCTGGTATCCTCTCAGGCATACTGGAAAGCCAACAAGTGAGCCTTTTCACAGCCCCTTCCCTTCCGTCCCAGGGACTGGCCCATGGCCAGGAGGGAGGCCCCAGAGCAGGAGCCTCTGCAGCCTCCCAGGAAGCTGCACCTGCCGCATAAAATCCCTTCCAGCTGAGCCAGGAGGAAGCTCTGCAGAGGATCACTCAAGCCAGAGAGTCGGGACAGATGGCTCAAGAAGTCAAACCCTGAATGGAAGTCGAGACGGGGCACAGGTTTGACGGACACATGCGACCATAAGCATGGATAACACCATGGACAACACCACACACAGCCAGCATCCATGGGTGTCATCTCTCCTCACACTGGTTCACACTCACAAGGGTCACAGTCCCTGCCTGCTGGAGGGGTATGCCCAGTGAGCTCTGTCCCCACAGCTGGGACCTCACTGACTCCCAAAATCCCTGCAAACTGGGTGTTGATCCATGCATGGACTCTTGCTACACACACACACATACTCCCAAGAAGACCATCATCAGGGAAAGCCACCAGCAACTGAGAACACAGGCTTCAGAGAAAGAAGGTCCTGAGTTCAACCTCGACCCCACAGTGGGCCAAATGGTCAACACCAGCATCTCCAGAACCAGCATCCTTGCTGGTGAAGTGAGAACCTCACCAGCCCACAGAGTTAGGTGAGTGCTCAGTGGGATACTAAATGGAAAAATCCAGCATGCAGTAGGTGCTTCATAAATGCCGAGCTCTGCCCCTTCCTGCTTCTCCCTTCTTCCACTACTCTGAGCACTGCCTTGGTGGCTCCCTGACCATTAGACCGAGCCCAAGGTCAGGAGGCCCAGCCCAAGCTGAGAAGGCTGCCCCAGTGGATAGGAGTACATTGGCCCAACCCACAACAGGGTCAGGGCCACCTGAAGCCCAAGATTCCTGGGGGAGCAGGAGGACCCTTTCCCTCCAGCTAGAGTTCAAATCCTGCACCACCCTTCCCCTTATGCTCCAATCCATCACGTCAGCAATACCAAGAAGGGAGATCCCTCCTCACTGGGTGGCTTTGGTGGCCATCCCTGAGAAGGAGAGAACCCTTATTCACAGGGTCTCAAAGCCCCACGTGTGGCTGAGGATTCTTGTCATTGGAGAATCCTGAGGGCTTCCCTGGGCTGGAGGAGCACATAAGCTTCATGGCCCCAGAAGGCAGAATCAGGCCACAGGGACAGCTACAGCCTGCTGGGAAGTCATGGAACTGTCATGCCTGCTGCATCTATACTACTTTTCCATAGAGAAATCATTACAGGAAGCTTCCTGTAGAGTATAATTGGCCCTCTTGAAAAGGCCACCTCCAAGATAGATCATAGCAGAAGATGACACTCGCCAAAGATCACACTAGGAATTTCTCCAGTGACTCAGAGAGGAGAGAGGTGGCTTTGAGGTCCTTTCCAGACCAAGGTGTCTTCAAGGCATCAGAGGATTAGAGTCTAGCTCCATTGGAATTTCAGGGCACCGATGTATAACCACAAACATCACACAGGGAGAAGCTGGTTGCTTTTACAGGGCCCAAAAGGATACTTCCTAGGCCAGGTGTGTCCAACAACTTAGCCACCCGTCCCCAGCCAGGACCCAAGCTAAAATGCCAGGCTTCCCTCCCCAACCCAGAAACTGGAAACTCACTTGCAACATGAGCCTAGCAGAGCAAGATCTATGGTACTGACCCAGTGAGGGAACTAGGCCACCCGATGGGGGGCTTCCTGTGATTGGCACCTGCTGTGAAGCATTCCAGGCCAAGCCTCCCAGGACACACACATTTCTGTCGGCTCAGTCTCCACACCATTAACAAGCAGAAATTTCCCTTGACTGGTCCTCACCAGGCTAAATGGGGTGGAGGAAGGCAGCTTTCCCGGGATGAAGAAAGTCACTTTGTCTGGAAACTTGTCATGGCCAAAGTGGGCCATCTCTCTCTCTAGATTCTAAGACCTGCCACTTAGACATGCCAGGGATGGTGAGAGAGATGGAACCCTGGGGTCAAGTCCAAGCCGAGGAAGTGGAGGAGCCTGGGAGTTCACAAAAGGGCTCCAAACCTCAAAGGAAGAAGAGGAAGCTTGCATAAAAACATAGGCCACCTCATCATCTTTGCCTTAATTCTTGAGGCCTATGGAAGCTCTGTAGCCATTTTGGTTTGGTTTGGTTTGGTTTGTCAAGGTCAGGGTGGGCTAAGAATCAGAACATCATATATCACCATGTCCTTATAAGTGACCCACCTTTGCAGTTTTCAAACTATGCTTTATGGAATCCTGTGGATGCAGAGTCCTTTAAAGAGTGCTGGGGCAAAGTAGGGCCCTGCCACCGACCCCCCTGCCCTCCCCAGCAAAACACAAATCCAAGTTTATCTATCCTATATGTGGGGCTTTTTTTTGGAAGAAAGTTCTCATAGATCTTTTAAAAAAAATTTTTTTGGATGCTTCCTGCTTTTTAGAAGAGAAAATAAAACCAGGGCCCAAAGAGTGAAGGGAATTGGCAAAAGCCACTGAATGGGATATAATGGTCTGTCTAGTCTCTGTCTAGTCAGAGTTCTTTTCAAGTAATCCACCCAAACTTTAGCACTACTTTAGAGGAAAAGGTACCCGGGAATATTGAAATTGAGAGGTGATTCTTGTGAATCAGTAGAAATGCAAATAGGTGTATTTTGTTTGTTAGGTTGTTTTTCACAGGGAGAAACCACACACAATCCAGGCTTGACCAGAGCACCTGGGACCTGCACAGATACCTGTGCTAGCTTGTCCCCAGGTCACACTGATGGCCCCCACGTCACCAAGCCCAGTTTCAGGGCCGCCACAAGACCCTGTAAATGCCTCACGTTTCTGAGTTTGTCTGTGAACTCGAGCTTAAAGGCGATCCTAGGGGGAGTTACCTGGCTCAGGTATGGAATTTTTCAAGGCCCCAGACCAGAAGGCCCCAGGCAGGGCCCCAGCGGGGCTGAGTCAGTGTCAGGAGGAGACATGGTGTCAGCGTCTAGCTAATGCGCAAATAGATCATGAATAATTTGCTGGAAGCAGCTGAAGGCCATACGCGTTCTACAGCCATCAAATGTAGACTGTACATTGTTTTCAAACTTATTTCATTTTCTCTTTTGCCAAAAAGGGGGAAAAAAGACACAAGTTTTGGGCCATGAGATCAACCCTGTTCATCTGCGCTGTGGCCCTGTGTTCTTCGGGCCTGGGCTTTTATTGGTGTTTTGTCTGCGATGGGCTTTGGCCATGGAAATGCGAACAAAATGAGGTAACTCACACTTAAATCTTCTGGATATATTGTGGCTGATGGCTAGTGCCGCTGAGTGTCGGTGGAGATACACAGGCAGGCAGGCAAGCGCCTGATTCAAGTGGCCATATGGCCAGGAGCCAGCATGTTCCACAGATAAGGGTTCAGACCACTGGTCAGGGATGGAGAGACTCAGGACTGCAGGACAGGATGACCTTGGCTGTAGGCTATGGTATCTACTTCAGGACACTGAGCACTAAACGTCATCATCTCCTGGGCGGCAATGGTCCCCCCATCCTGCGTGTAACACAGGGGGCTTCACCGCCCTGAATGGAGCACACAGCCCCTGGCGAGGGGAAATGGTCAAACGGAAACCACAGGCTGCTTTTCTGTAGCCTGTTCTCATTCACCCCTGCAGAAATAAAGGAAGAGCGAAGAGGAGGATGGGGTCAGATGCAGGGGTTGGAGCGGTGGGGGTTGGGGGTGGGGGTAAAGGACACAAAAAATGAGAGAGATTGGACATCCCAGTCGCCAGGAGGCTGGGGACCAAGCCAACTTGATTTAGAAAAATAAATGTGACATTTCTTACACCCAAATGATGGGGATCAGGTTTGCCTTGGTTACAATTGTTTTGGGGGCTTCTGTGGCTCAGCAGCAAAGATTCCACCTGTAATTCAGGAGACACTGGAGACTCGGGTTCAGTCCCTGGGTTGGGAAGATCCCCTGGAAGAGGATCCAGTATTCTCCAGTATTCTTGCCTAGAGAATCCCATGGCCAGATGAGTCTGGCGGGCTACAGACCATAGGGTCTCAGAGTGAGATACCGACTTAGCACACACATATGCTTGTTTTAAGTGTATCAAACTTAAAACCTGCCAGCTGTCCTCATCTACAGATACTAAGTATCCTTATTTTTTTTTTAATCAGCTCTTCTGTGGTGACTCTGCTCAGCCACAGAAGTTCCCCTGCACACCCAGATCCTGCAAAAGGTAATGGACAGAGTCTTTCCATCACAAGGGAAATTTGGGGCCTGGGTGAGGGGTTTGTATTTAGAAAAGTGAAAGTGAAGATAATGTTAAGACATCAGTCTAAATATCCATAAGCATCCTTATCACCAAGGTTGTGATCTCAAAAAATCATTTCCATTAAAAGACATCAAGTTCAGTTCAGTTCAGTTCAGTCGCTCAGTCATGTTTGACTCTTTGGAACCCCATGAACCACAGCACGCCAGGCCTCCCTGTCCATCACCAACTCCTGGAGTCCACCCAAACCCATGTCCATCCAGTCAATAATGCCATCCAGCCATCTCATCCTCTGTCGTCCTCTTCTCCTCCTGCCTTCAATCTTTCCTAACATCAAGGTCTTTTCCAATGAGTCACCTCTTTGCATCAGGTGGCCAAAGTACTGAAGTTTCAGTCCTTCCAATGAACACCCAGGACTGATCTCCTTTAGGATGGACTGGCTGTATCTCCTTGCAGTTCAAGGGACTCTCAAGAGTCTTCTCCAAAACCACAGTTCAAAAGCATCAATTGTTCGGTGCTCAGCTTTCTTTATAGTCCAACTTTCACATCCATACATGACTATTGGAAAAACCATAGCCTTGACTAGATGGACTTTTGTTGACAAAGTAATGTCTCTGCTTTTTAATATGCTGTCTAGGTTGGTTATAACTTTCCTTCCAAGGAGTAGGCGTCTTTTAATTTCATGGCTGCAGTCACCATCTGCAGTGATTTTGGAGCCCCCCAAAATAAAGTCAGCCATTGTGTCCACTGTTTCCTCATCTATTTCCCATGAAGTGATGGGACCAGATGCCATGATCTTAGTTTTCTGAATGTTGAGCTTTAAGCCAACTTTTTCACTCTCCACTTTCACTTTCATCAAGAGGCTCTTTAGTTCTTCTTCACTTTCTTCCATAATGTGGTGTCATCTGCATATCTGAGGTTATTGATATTTCTCCTGGCAATCTTGATTCCAGCTTGTGCTTCCTCCAGCCCAGCATTTCTCATGATGCACTCTGCATATAAGTTAAATAAGCAGGGTGACAATATACAGTGTTGACGTACTCCTTTTCCTATCTCACCAGTTTGTTGTTTCATGTCCAGTTCTAACTGTTGCTTCCTGACCTGCATATAGGTTTCTCAAGAGGCAGGTCAGGTGGTCTGGCATTCCCATCTCTTTCAGAATTTTCCACAGTTTATTGTCAACCACACAGTCAAAGGCTTTGGCATAGTCAATAAAGCAGAAATAGATGTTTTTCTGGAACTCTCTTGCTTTTTTCAGCAGATGTTGGCAATTTGATCTTTGGTTCCTCTGCCTTTTCTAAAACCAGCTTGAACATCTGGAAGTTCACGGTTCATGTACTGGTGAAGCCTGGCTTGGAGAATTTTAAGCATTACTTTACTAGCATATGAGATGAGCGCAATTGTGCAGAGTTTGAGCATTCTTTGGCATTGCCTTTCTTTGGGATTGGAATGAAAACTGACTTTTTCCAGAACCAGACATCTTAGAATATGAAGTCAAGTGGGCCTTAGGAAACATCACTACAAACAAAGCTAGTGGAGGTGATGGAATTCCAGTTGAGCTATTTCAAACCCTGAAAGATGATGCTGTGAAAGTGCTGCACTCAATATGCCAGCAAATTTGGAAAACTCAGCAGTGGCCACAGGACTGGAAAAGACATCAAGACTTCTAGGAAAAATGACTAATTCTGGGTCTGGGACAGGAAATATAAAAGACAAGCCTGGACTATCATGCCATATCACATAGCAAGGGAGTTATCAAAGCTGGTAGGTCTGTGTTGCATTTGCGTGAAAGTCACTCAGTTGTGTCTTACTCTTTGTGACCCCATGGACTATATAGTCCATGGAATTCTCCAGGCCAGAATACTGGAGTGGGTAGCCATTTCTTCCTCCAGAGGATCCTTACAAACCCAGGGATGGACCCCAGGTCTCCCACATTGCAGGCATATTATTTACCAGCTGAGCCACCAGGGAAGCCCAAGAATACTGGAGTGAATAGCCTATCCCTTCTCCAGCAGATCTTCTCAACCCAGGAATCAAAGCAGGGTCGCTTGCATTGCAGATGGATTCTTTACCAGCTGAGCTACCAGGGAAGCTGTATTGCATTTAGAAAGTCGTTTTGACACCTGAAATACCCCCAGGTTAAGAGTAAATAGAACTCTCCCTAGATGAAGAGTGGCACGGCAGGGGGCTTTTCCTTCCTTCCACATACTCACCTATTCAACCAAAGTTTCAGGGGCCACTTCATTAGGCACATCCTCTGCTCACCAAGATCTGTTTCTTTCTTCTTCCTGGAAGTAGAAGACCCTCTCGCAGTTAGATGGGACCTCACAACTAATTCTAGCTAATGGGCTGTGAACCGAGGTGATGAGTGTCACTTCCAAGCTAATGCATAAGGAGCAGTTAGGGGAACTGCCTTCATCCCCTTCTCCTACCATCTCATCGAGACTGTGCTCCAGACAATCTAGATCCAAGCGAAAGAGCTTCCAGTAGCTTAGAACCTTGAGTGACTCTGTGAAGAGCAGTCTCTTTCCCAGATCTGTGACAGACAGGAGGCATGAACAAGAAATAAAACACTGGGAGCCAAGGAATTGATGCTTTCAAACTGTGGTGCTAGAGAAGTCTCTCGAGAGTCCCTTGAACTGCAAGATCAAACTAGTCAATCCTAAAGGAAATCAACCCTGAATATTCATTAGAAGGACTGATGCTGAAGCTGAAGGTGAAGCTACCTGATGCAAAGAGCCAACTCATTGGAAAAGATTCTGCTGCGGAAAGATTGAAGGCCAAAGGAGAAGGGGGCAGGAGGAAGAGGTGGCTAGATAACGTCACTGACTCAATGGACATGAATCTGAGTAAATTCCAGGAGACAGTGAAGGACAGGGGAGCCTGGCATGCTGCAGTCTATGGGTTCACAAAGAATTGGACATGACTTAACAACTGAACAACAACAAGATGAAACCACTGGGATTTCCACTTTGCTTTGGAACCTAACCTTGCCTCGCCTGACTACTACAGCATCCAACCTCATAAAACCTATCCTCAAAACTCAAAATAAGAATTTTGGAGGGAGAATCAGAAATTAGAATATTGTAGAGAGAATGGAGAACGTAAGGAGAAAAGCCACAGAAAGCAGGGCCTGGCGGGCTACCAAAAGATCTCTACCAAGTTCATGGTCTGAAGGTCAGTTCTGCCCTGTTCCATCCCAGCCAGCAACTACCCCCACCACCCAGAAATGCCCTCTGCTCTGCCCTCTCTCCAGCTCCTCCTTAGTCACCCATCTCAGCTGGATGAAGAGTGGGAAAGACCAAATACCAGGAGCTGGGGACATGACCAGGCATATAATTCAGGAGCCCAGGGAAGACTGAAAATATTAAGACTCAAAACTTAGGAAAACTTTCAAGGCAGTGATGGCGTGAGGCCCTTCAAAGCAGAGATACCCACCAGGTGGGGAGGCCTCAGGACAGAGGCAAGCAGGAATGAGAGCCTCATATGGGGTCTCCAAGCCTCTGAGGCTGAGTCACACTGCACTCCATTCCTAAAACACCCCCAGGAAACCAGCAGCTCCTGGAGAAGCCCAATGGGCTTTACAGCCAGTGAGCAGGGTACGTGCATCCTCCAAGGCCAGACCTCACCCTGCGCCCGGAGTCAGATTGGATGCTGGGAGAGCTGGAGCTGTGAGCTCAGCCCCTGCAATGGCCGCGGAGGTACAGACATGAGGTCTAGACCCCCTGCCTCCCAGAGGCCACTGCCATCCACAGTGAGGAGGATGAGTCATTGTCTCAGATCCACACGGGGAAAGAGGCTGCCAGGGCTGAGCTGTCTGGCAACCCCTGGGCAGCGCCAGGCATTCTCCAGGGAGACACTGAGATACCTCAGCAGCTCAGGGCTCAGTGCCAGGGAGGAGGAAAGGAAATCCCAGGCTGGGAAGGCCATCAGCAGCTCAGGAGCCTTACACACACAGGAAGACTGTGTCCCCACAACTCAGGGGACGTTGCCCACAGGTGGCCACCCTTCTCTTTGGTCCAAAGATGCAACCTGAAGTGAGAGAAAGAGCTCCAGTCTCAGCTCCCTCGCTGACCTACTGTGTGCCCCTGGCTACCAACCCCTTGTCTCTCCAAGACTATTTCTTCTACAGTAAAATCCAAAACTGGGTTATATGATCTCAGAGGCACTGCTGTCTCCAGAACCATGATTAATCCTGAGAGGACTCTTCTTCAAGTGGGACAAGTCACGTCAGCCCTGGGGACTGAGTTCCAAGTCCTCCTGGGAACAGAGCAGGAGACGGGGGCTGCGTGACTTTACCTCCTTCCTGGCTGTTCTGAAGAATCAGCCTCCTTGTGGGGTCCCTAGGGCCCCTCTACTCAGCTGCAGGTCATGTGGTACAATTTCACTCCGTGGGGGCCACCCCCAATCCGGGGTTTCACCATGGAATCTGCCAGAAGCCGCTGTCCAGCTGGCAATGTGCGGGCTCTCGGACAAAGGCCACGTGTAAATCACCCATAAAATCCCTCTCTTGCTCCCCCACCCAGCTCTAATGGACCCCACAGCATAATTTATGAAGCCCAAGTGGGGAAGACTTCATCCCTCACCTCGGGCCATAAAGCACAGGGTCTCCTGGCCCTTCCGCAGCCGCCCCCTGGGTCCCAGGCTGGAACAGAGAACCTTCCCTGGTGCACGTGCTTAAGGCCCCAACCCAGGGGGGCTGCTTCAGTCTTGTGAAAGACTGGGTGTCATGGTCTCAGAAAAAGGACTTGGGCAGAAGCACAGGATTCCCAGAGCTATTTAACACCATCACTAGAGCAGAGGCTGGCACCCTCACGCAGCATTTCATAAACTTTTTCCAGATACCTATTTTATTATTAAAATGAAAGCATGCCTATATAGAGTTATATAGTCAGTTCAGTTCAGCTCAGTCACTCAGTCATGTCCGACTCTGCGACCCCATGAACTGCAGCACACCAGGCCTCCCTGTCTATCATCAACTCCAAAGTCAAATAGCCTAGAAATTTACACAACGAAAAGAAAAAAACCCATAAATACTGAAATAACCATCTCATGAGAATCTAAGTCTCCTCTACAGATACAACTAGTCCATCTTAAAGGAGATCAGTCCTGGGTGTTCACCTGGGTGTTCACTGGAAGGACTGATGTTGAAACTGAAACCTCAATACTTCGGCTACCTGATGTGAAGAGCTGACTCATTTGAAAAGACCCTGATGCTAGGAAAGATTGACGCCAGGAGGAGAAGGGAACGACAGGGGATGAGATGGTTGGATGGCATCACCGACTCAATGGACATGAGTTTGGGTAAACTCCAGGAGTTAGTGATGAACAGGGAGGCCTGGTGTGCTGCAGTCCATGAGGTCGCAAAGAGTTGGACACTGAGCGACTGAACTGAAGAACTGAACAGATGCAGAAACTGTAGGGAGAGAGATCAAGAAGCCTGCATGTGGTCACTCAGCTCGTCTGTAATGGAGCCCAGGCCCTCTGACCACCTGAGGTCACCAGTCCCTCAAGAGGGCACTTGCTACACATTCGGGAGCTGGGAGACTCAAAGTGCCTCCTGTCTGTTCCTGAGTCCCACACAAACCCCGAGGCACAGATCACCCTAAAGAAAGTGAAAGGGGCACTTCCCTGGTGGTCCAGGGGCCAAGACTCCAAGCTCCCATTGCAGGGGGCCAGGTGCAATCCCTAGTCAGGGAACTAGGCCCCACGTGCTCCAACTAAGAGTTTGCACACTGCACCTAAAAAGATCCCATATGTAGCAACTAAGCCCCAGTGTAGCCAAAGAAATAAATAAATAAAAACTGGTTTAGTTTTAATTTATTTTTTATTTTTATCGGAATACAGGTGCTTTACAATGTTGTGTTTGTTTCTGCTATGCGGCAAAGTGAATCAGTTATAAGCATACGTGGGCTTCCCAGGTGGCACAGTGGTAAAGAATCTGCCTGCCAGGGCAGGAGACCCAAGACACTCGAATTCGATCCCTCGGTCAGGAAGATCTCCCGTAGAAGGGCATGGCAACTCACTCCAGTATTCTTGCCTGGAGAATCCTGTGGACAGATGGAAGGTTATAGTCCATGAGGTTGCAAAGAGCTGGATGTAGCTGAAGTGACTGAGCACAGCACAACACATACGCGCATATATATATATATATATATATATGTATGTATATATATTCCCTTTTTGAATTTCCTTCCCATTTAGGTCACCACAGAGCACTGAGTAGACCTCCCTGTGCTATACAATAGGTTCTCATTAATTAGCAAACCCACTTCCCAGGTGGCACAGTGGCAAAGAACCCACCTGCCAATGCAGGAGACATAAGAGATGCTGGTTTGATCTGTGGGTCAGGAAGACCCCCTTTAGGAGGAAATGGCAACCCACTCCAGTATTCTTGCCTGGAGAACCCCTGGACAGAGGAGCCTGGTGGGCTACAGTCCATGGGGTCACAAAGAGTCGGGCACAGCTGAGCATGTACCCCACGCACACAAGACCCAGAATAGCCAAATAGATAAATGAATTAATTTTTTAAAAAAGAAAGATGGGAAGGGAGATGGGAAACATCTCCTGTGCCCTCCTATGCCCGTGTGGGTTCTGGTATTCAATAGCTTACCCTCCGACAGGCCCCTCTGCTCTCAGCTCAGCAGCCCAGGTACTCTTGCCGCCATGCAGGGCTCACAAGAGAGGGTCTGAGCTAGGGCTGGAGGGACATGGGGACAGGAGGGAGGAAGGTGTCCAGTCTGACACTTGGGGGATGGGGGGTGCGACAGTCGAAACAGACTCCAGGGGAAGGTCAGACACAAATTTGCGGCTTGAATGAAAAATAAAGGAACAAGCCCCTCATTTAGGGGAGAATGAACTTGTGGCACATTTGGGGCCTAGGAAAACAGCCCCGCAGGCTATTTGGAAGGCAGCCAGAGACTACCAGGGCCAGACCACCCGCTGGACTTGCAAGGAGGGGGACTCCAACTATGGCAGGATGACAGTGGCCGGAGGGCTCGCATTCTGAACAAGAAACCTGTGCCATGTGGACCTGGCCCAGCCAGAGTCCCATGATCTGGGACAAGTCCCAGAATCATTTGAGCCCCTCAAAGCACCCAGAAGGCTAGGATAAAAATGTTAGGAGAGCTCAGGATAGTACATTTTATGTCCTTAAGTAGAATCGCAGAGAAAAGGAGAAAAGTATCCGTGTGATGGTGAACTTCTCCCCCACCCCAGCAGAGTCCTCTTTGCAGCCTGCCTGATCAGTAATCATCTTCACTCACCTTCAATACTCTGCCAAGGGCATGCATGCCCTTAGAAGTCTGCTCATTTCTTGGTTGAAATTCATATTTTTGAAAGCTATTTTTTTTATTATTTTCATAATTTCCTTTCACAATTTCTGCTAACTGGCTCACACCTAATTTCTCAAAGCAGATTTTTGCCACATTTTTTCCCTCCTTTACTTGTAACTGATGATCTCCAAACGTAACTCCATGGCATTCACTTAGGCAGTCATGCAACCGGTTTTATTGAGCATCTACTAGGTGCTAGGCACTGGAGCAGAAGAGAATATGAAAGAGACAAAACTTCCTGCCCCATAGACCCTAGATTTATTATTGCTTGTAATAACAATACATAAAATACACAGTACGCCCAATAGAGATAAGCCGAAAGATAGAGCAGGAAGGGAGGTTAGTACTCAGGGTAAGGTTTTAGCTAGGGTGGTCAAGAAGGCCAAGGTCACACTGAGTAAGGACCTAAAAGCAGGCAGGGAGCAGGCAAGGCACTTGGCAAAACGCTGAGGCTGCAAAGACTGGGGCACAGATGGGCTTCAGCATTCTGTGCAGCCTGGGGAAAAAGCCACTGTTGGCTATCCACTCAACAAGGAGCTGGTGGTCCAGACTCCAAGTTCCCAACGCAGGGGGCCAGGGTTTGATCCCTGGTCAGGGAACCAGATCCCACATGCTGCAAGTGAAGATCTTCCATGCCCCCAAAAAGATGGGAGGTCCTGCAACTAAGGCCTGTGTAGCCAAATAAATAAAAATATTTTTTAATGTATTTTTAAAAAGAGAGACACCTAGTTACTACCTTAAGAAAAGTAAGACAAGGAACAAGGAGAGACTTCCCTGGAAGTCCAGTGGCTAAGACTCTGCTCTCTCAATGCAAGGGGCCAGTGTTCACTCCCTGGTCAGGGCACTAGATCCCACAATCGATAACTAAGACTCAGTGCAGCCAAATAAATAAATAAAATTCAAATACACACACTCTCTCTTTCTCTCTCTTTTAAGAAAGAGAGACCTACTTGCTTTACAACCCCAAAAAAAAAAAAAAAAACAAGGAACTGGAATGCAGGCATTTGAGACGGTCTCAGAGATGAACCTCAAATAAAGTCCATTAGCACTTTATTATTAGCAACAGATTATGCTGGTGACACACCTCATAATGAAGACGATTCCCAGGGTACCACCACATCTCACCAAGAACACTCTGCTAGCTAACAGCACAACCAAACCAGCCCCCTCCTTGGAGAAGAGACGAGCCCACATCCCTCACTGTCCTGTCCCGCTGCAGGACCCCCTCCAGTCTGTCTAGGTCAATCAGTCAGTCTCCATCCTTCTTTAAATCACGGCGTGCAGCTCACCCCACGAACAATGGAGACAGGCACGCTGCACTCGGTTCACACACCACTCAGGTTGCCTTAACCCAGACGTGTGACCTTCATGTTGGGGAGTCCGCGCTCGGGCCCACCCGCCCCCTCGCATCCACGTCACCTCCAATACCAGAAACATGGATCACTCGGATCCTTTCCTTTTTAAGATGTTCCCAGGAAAATCTGTATTTAATTTATGGGCAATTTATAATGGAAATAGACCATATAAAATGTATACAAATGTGTAGGGCTGTATATAGGACTTGGAAGGAGACAGCTGAGCTTAGCAATAATTAACGTGAAGGGTCTCTCCCCTGCTGCCAGGTAGACGTTTGGATTGCCCACACTTTCATTAAACTTAAACCAGAAAGGGCTCGGGGGCCGAGGTCCAAACATTCCTCAACCCTACAGAGGACGTCAGGACACGGAGCCGACGACAATACATTTCACCAGGATTGCCAGAGCCCTGTTTAAGTTTAGAAGATGCCTGTATTGCGTTACGTGGACAGGGGGAGCCAGCCTGAGCACCACAATCAATTTTCCCGAGACACAGAACCATTTCCAACCAAACCAACCCCAAACCAACGTGAGGCTGCAAGGGTCTGCAGGGCAGTCAACAGACACACAGGACACCTGTCCGTCCCCACCCTGGGGCTCCTCGGCCTCCAAAGGCAAGATGGCTGCTGCCCCCTCCCGGGGCCGCCCTGCTTGAGTCAAGGAAGAGTTGCAGAGAACCTCGGAGTTGCCAAAAGCTATTTCCAAGGGACTTTGATCAACTGATGCTGTAATCTCCGGAAGGAAAACATACTTCATTTAGAAGGTATTCTTTGGTGTCATTCCCAAGGAGAAGGCATACTTGTTTTTGGAAGAACAGAACACTTTTCTCTCTCTCTTCTTCTTGTTCTCTCTCTCCCCCCCACCCCCTCACCCCCTCTCTCTCCCAGCCACGAGCACTCTAATTACAATGGTGTGCAAACAACCTTGCTGAACACAGGGAGAGATCACAGAGCATGCTGTCGGCCAGAAAAGCATCTTTTCAACAATACCCCATTAGCAGCCAAAAGCCTAGATGGCAGCCACGCCATAGCCTAAGGGCCAAATCCCAGGCTCCAGCCTTTCCCACCTCCCCTCACTGGCTTCCCCCAGCCCCCCACCCACTGAGGAGCCCTCCTGTCTGACCCCATCCAGGGTGAGACCCCAATGTCATAGAGGCGGGCCCCCCTAACACACAGATGGGTCCCTCAAATCCTCTGGGTGTCATGGTGTGGGGGGCACATTTAAATAAGTTTTTCCTGGCATATTCTGACATGGCTTAGATCAACTACCTCATTTTTCAACAATGAAAAGATTAAACAGTTGTTAAGAGTTATAAAATGATTTAATATGCTATTAAGCGGAGATGTAAACTATCAACGTTTAAGTTTCCAGAGAGAGACTTAAATATCAGTTATATTCGAATCCAATTTGCAGCTCCCCTCATGCCCCCCTCCCAGAAGCCCACATCAGGGGCAGCTCCCCGACACCACCATGGAGACACACAGTCCCTCCAAAAACAGCTTTAAGAAATCCAGTTGCCGTGCGCTGGTTTCATGAGAATTTGTCGCGGCCGGGGAAACTAGGTTCAGGCTATTCACGATGCTTTGTCCCCTTGAAATGGAGAACGAAATCAAATTCTGGAGACATCTGGGGGCTATGTCTCCGTGCTGAATGATGAGAAAGGACCGTTAAGTACCTGATTTGAAACCAGAGTAGGACTCTATAACTTCTGAACTCTCACTATTTCAGTGCTGGCAGCTTTTCAAAGGCTTTTTTCCCCAAAATTAACTTGCAAGGCAAAATGGAAAAAAAAAAAGACACGAAAATTCTTTGCTTCATCTGTTTCCTCTCCTCGCGTTCACATTTTAAAATATGGGTTCTTCCTTCTCCCTTTACTCCCCCAGACAACTCAGCCTGAAAACCCACAGCCCCTGCTAACTGACATCCTCTCCATCTGCAGAACCCAGGTCACAGCATCCATTGCTCAGCGCCAACCACACATCCTGCCTCAGTTCACCTCTGGGCCCCTAGACAGGTTCCAACACCCTGAGCCCCATCACGAGCATGACTCAATAACCCGTTTTATCAATTCCGACCTCAAAAGGAAGGGAAGGCAGACCAGCTTCGTAAGGAGTCCTAGGTCAGTTTTCATAGAACACAGAGGTGGCCCCACCTCCTGACTGTCTCTCTCCTTGTTCCCTCCAACTACTGGAAGTCAGAGCAGAGCCACTACCAGTAAGGCAGGCTCTGAGACTTGCCCTGTGGGCCACGCAAGCTCCCTGTCCCAGCCGCCGTCTCCCTCCACCAGACCCCAGGAAGCCTTTAAAGATGATGAAGAAATCTGGGAGTGGGAGGCAGCACCACTCTGCTCTTGACAAGAGCCTGGGGGAATGGGCTGGAAAGAACATTCGAGAACATGTCTTACAGGGTGACTATCTCCTGACTCAGGTGGTGCTAGTGGTAAAAGAATCCTCCTGCCAGTGGAAGAGCAGAGAAGGCGATGGCACCCCACTCAGTACTCTTGCCTGGAAAACCCCATGGACGGGGGAGCCTGGTAGGCTGCAGTCCCTGGGGTTGGACACGACTGAGCAACTTCACTTTCACTTTCATGCATTGGAGAAGGAAATGGCAACCCACTCCAGTGTCCTTGCCTGGAGAATCCCAGGGACAGGGGAGCCTGGTGGACTGCCGTCTATGGGGTCGCACAGAGTCGGACACGACTGAGGCGACGCAGCAGCAGCAGCAGCAGCAGCAGCAGCCAATGGAAGAGACGCAAGAGACACCCGTTCGATCCCTGGGTTGGGAAGATCCCCTGGAGGAAGAAATGGCTGCCCACTCCAGTACTCTTGCCTGGGAAATCCCATGGACAGAAGAGCCGGCGGGCTGCAGTCCACGGGGGTTGCAGAGTCAAGACACGACTGAAATGTCTAACGCACACATCTCCTGACCCCAAATGGCTGCTGTCCAAAGTCCAGGAAATCAGAAAGTCCTTATCAGAGCAAGATTTTGATTGCAATTATTTAAAAATGCACATTCCATGTTTTTCCAGGAGAAGCCAGACTCCCCAGATGAACACTAAATCAAAATAGCCCGAGCACGGACTGATGTCTTCAGAAACGACACTGTTTCTCCCGCTGCTGAACTGTCCCGTGTGTTTCACTCCTTCCAGGAAGAGTCTGCCTCGCCGGCCTCCGCAGCGCTCAGCACAGCAAGCCTCGCCGTGGAATGAAGTGGTTTTCAGAGTCCTGCACACAGCTACTCAGGAGAAAAATGAAGCCAGCTTCACGGTCAGTTTGGCCTTTTTTTCTTCCTCAGAGAAAGCCATGCCTGTGCACCTGGCGAGCACTGAGCCACTGGTGCATCTTAGAGATGCACCCGCCGTGTGTGCCTGTCTGCTGTCAGTGCAACGACTCTCCCCTGTGGCCAAGTGTGAAGCCCTCCAGGCTGGCGACATGCAGCTGGTGACTTCGAGGCTTCTCTCCTTCTCTTGCCAGTCTACTGTGGAGGAAAAGACTCGGGGTCCAACTCCTTTATGACTTGTTTGGTTTTCCAGTCGTGCTCCTAGACAGCTGTAATGAGCAGGGAGGGGGTCTCTGACCCCCTCCTCATCTACCCCTGCTGGCTGCACCTGCCAGACTTCTGGCTGCAAAAGAGGGCCGGGCCTGCATCAGGGTGAGAAGGAACCACGGGGCATCAATCATGGGTGTCCCCAGCACGGTCGCCAGAGGCCAAGGAGGATTCTTGACCTGAGAAGCTCTCCTCTCCCATTTCTGAAGTATCGGGTCCCCAGGGCTGCATCTGGAGCAAAAGAGCCTCTACCCAAGTCAGGGGCACAGCGTGGGGACAGCCGCAGTGCAGACAGAAGCTGTCATCTGGAGCAACAGGATCTGGCCTCCCCGAAAGGGGCCCTGCATGCATCTCCACTGAGGAAGGCAGACTTGCGTTCTGTTAAGTGAGAGCTAAATTTATTATACGTTAAATGATCCAAATCATGATCTTCAGTGCTTCAGTCAGTTTCTGCCTCTTGAAAACCTTGTTTGGGGTCTGAAAAGAGGATCCCAGCAGCAACTGGTGATCTGCAGACACTGCACCTGGGGAGGGGCCCTGGCCAGGCTCCCCCAGCCTCACCACCACCTGCCCAGAGCTGTCCTACAGCAGAGCACACAGCCCTGCCCAGGGCCTGGCGGCTGCCACAGGCTGCAGACCCAGAGCTGCTTCTACAAGGGTTGCTTGTCTCCCTCCTTACCGAGGCCATCCAGCAAGGCTGAGCGGCAAGCTGAGCAGATGCAGATTGTACATCATGGAGCATTGTGTAAAAATACGGGATAAAACTGATGCTCTGCTCAAAACTGAGGGGATAAAAATTGACCTGGGAGGGTCTTTTCCCCAATAGTCCATCTCACGCCAGGAGCACAGATGACAGGAGGGTCCCGTTCCCAGCCTGACCACGGTGCACACAGAGCAGCTTCCCCAAAATCCGGCAGAGAGAACAGAGGTGGCACAGTAACCCCAGAATCCACAGGCCTTTGGCCAGGCCCAAGGACCCAGATCGGCCTCAACCTTCCGCACCTCCCAGGAAGCTTCTAGAAACCCCAGCAGGTAGGGGGAGCCCTTCTCTTCCACTCTGCATACACAGATTTCATGAAACGCTCGGTGGCCTTTGAGGTCAGCGCTGCCATCCCCAGGTTAGAGGTGCAGACACTGAGGTGAGAGGTTGAGCTGGAAGCAACTGGTGGAGCACACTGGAGCCAACTCTCCTGCCTCAGCCACGCTCTTCTCACACTAACCTCACACACATTCAGGGCCACACCCACGCTTTCACACACCCATTCATACACACACACACACACACACACACACACACACACACACACAGCACTCAGCACTCACACCACACTCTCATGCACTCATTCACATACATGCACACACACAGCACTCAGCACTCACACCACACTCTCACACACTCGTTCACACACATACACACAGCCCTCACACCACACTCTCACACACTCATTCACATACATGCACACACACAGCACTCACACCACACTCTCATGCACTGATTCACATACATGTACACATACAGCCCTCAGTACTCACACCACACTCTCACACACTCGTTCACACACATACACACAGCCCTCACACCACACTCTCATGCACTCATTCACATACATGCACACACACAGCCCTCAGCACTCACACCACACTCACACACTCATTCACATACATGCACACACACAGCACTCACACCACACTCTCATGCACTCATTCACATACATGTACACATAAAGCCCTCAGTACTTACACCACACTCACACACTCGTTCACACACATACACACACACAGCCCTCAGCACTCACACCCATGCCCTCACACACTCATTCACACACATACACACAGCCCACAGCACTCACACCCATACATACACTCACTCACACCCTCTCTCACACCTGCTCACACTCACACACACACGAGCACACACATTATGTGTAAGCTCTCTGAATGATAGACCCTGGCATGTCTGGAGGCGGCAGGTTACCCGCAGCCTCGTCTTCCAGAAGCACCACAACTCCCTGGGTTTATTCCTGGGGAGGGGCTGTGAGGGCAGGACGGGGATCTGGAGAATGTAAATAACGGACCGCCACATTCAGATCATCTTGTTTCCGTGCAACCACAATCCCGTGACCCTCCATTACTCTCCAAACCCTTCTTGTCATATAATATATGAACTATGCATAAACAATTCTGGGTTATGATGGGTTTCCTAAAACTATGAGAATTTCAGCCATAACACTGACATTTTGTTTCTGGAAATTAAAGCCTGGGAACAGTGGAAATAAAGTCCATCGATTTATGAATTGTATTTCCGCACATAGTTCAATTCCCAGCGCTGGTGGGGAGACAGAAACACGATCTGGTTTCTGACGCCGCTGCCACGAGGCCAGCAGGTCTGAGTCTGCTCAGCTTTCCACTTCGTCCCAGGAAGCCGGGCTCTCCAAATAGGGGCCCTGCTAAACCCTGAGCGAACTAATACCAGAAAAAGACAAGCAAGCAAGGCAAGCAATGTCTCACCCTCTTGCTTGACCCAAGCAAGAGGGCCTGTTCCCTGCGCCAGGGACCCGGGTGCCCCGGCCACTGCCTGGGTGCGATAGGAAGGGGACCACACTTCAGAGATGCCTAGAGAGGCAGCTGAGACTTCAGCTAGGACGTTCCTCAGACACCAGGTCTGCATCTTGTGATAAACTAGGCCTGGCCGCGTGGCTCAGGGATGGTTTGGTATGTCAGCCTGCCCCCGAGCTGTGACTTTCTGCAGGCTAGGGACACAACTTTCCGATGATGCCCAACAAGATGGAGGCCCGACCAGTGTTCACAGAATGATAACACAGAGAGATTTGAAAATTATTTCAGGGAGGCAAAGAGTAAGTGGTACCTGGTGTGGAGGGAGGGCTGAGAGAAGCCGGGGAAGCTCAACACACAAGGTGGGATTGGGTCTGGACATGATCATAGGATACCAGTAACGAGAGCCGGAAAACAGACAAGACGGAGGGAATTCAGGGCAAAGCAGAGAGGCGGGGCCGGGGGGTGCAGAGGGAAGGTCACCATTGTGAGCACTTTGAGAAGAGAAGGGAATCGAGAATACAGCAGTTAGGATAGAGACCTCTGCTAACAGCCAATAGATGTCTGTTATAAGATTAAGGAAGTTTTTTGTTATATTTCTTATATGCTAAGGTATTTTTAGTAATAATCATGCTGCTGCTAAGTCACTTCAGTCGTGTCCGACTCTGTGCGACCCCCTAGACAACAGCCCACCAGGCTCCCCCGTCCCTGGGATTCTCCAGGCAAGAACACCAGAGTGGTTGTCATTTCCTTCTCCAATGCATTAAAGTGAAAAGTGAAAGTGAAGTTGCTCAGTCGTGTTCGACTCAGTCCGTGACCCCATGGACTGCAGCCTACCAGGCTCCTCCATCCATGGGATTTTCCAGGCAAGAGTACTGAAGTGGTAATCATAAATCATACTTAATTTTATTATATTATTATTAATTTATCAACATTGTACTGAAGTTACTCACTAATGCATTTGATTTTGAGTTCAGTCAGTCAGTTCAGTTGCTCAGTCGTGTCTTACTCTTTGCAACCCCATGGACTGCAGCACACCAGGCCTCTCTGTCCATCTCCAACTCCCAGAGTTTACTCAAACTCATGTTCATCGAGTCGGTGATGCTATCCAACCATCTCATCCTCTGTCATCCCCTTTTCCTCCCGCCTTCAGTCTTCCCAGCATCAGGGTCTTTTCCAGTGAGTCATTTGAATCAAAAATGAGTTAAGAAAAATAAATAAAATATGTAATAATAAAATATGCTGAAAAAAAGGGAGAGGGGGAGGGCTCCATGGTGGTGCTCCCCTGCTAAGAGGCCCTGGAACAGCCTGGAGCAGCCTGATGCCTACATATCCCACGCCCGCTCCTTCCTAGATGCTCCATCTGCAGGGTCTCCTCAGCCAGGCTGGCCTCCCCGCCCCCTCCTGTAGGATAAACCCATCCATCCCTCAAGGTCCTGCTCAAACCCCACCTCCTCCAGGAAGCTTTCCCTGAATCCCTTGATAGGCAACAATGCCCTTCTTCCTCTCCTCTCCTATTTCTACTGCGCACAGTCTATTCTGCCCAACCCAGCCATCAGCTCAGGGCCATGATCAGGCAGAGTAAGCATTTCAGGGTTCACAGTATTGCCACAGTGAACAGAGCTCTTCCCGGAAAAGGAAGAGCACTTCCTACACCATGAGCTGCCCCCACGGCAAGGCTTAACCCAAGCCTGGTGCACTGGACTGCAGAGAGGGACCTGCCAGTCCTGAGGGAGACTGGCTTGTGAGGGAGCAATCCAGCCACCGCAGCCCCTCCCCACTTCTCCATCCACCAGGGACTCTTCTCGCCTTCCCAGTGCTCAACTCAGACACCAGGACATCAAGGCTCCTGCAGAAAGAGACCGTTGCACCCAGCTCAGGGGGCCACCCTGCCACCGCGCCTCCCCTAGCACCCCCGATGCCCCCACCCCACCAGCCCACCACAGCCGAAGACCATAGGTCACCACTCATTAAAGCCGAGCTGTGCAGCCTGTCGGGTACCAGCACTTCCTGGGCCCCATCGCATCCTGCCAGCCGGACTCCCAGGAGGCCAAGGAGGCCTGCCAGCCAGCACCACCCACCCCAGAGGCAACGCGTCTGCTCGGAGCAGCTGAAAACACCCTCACCCCTGTGAGCAATCCCACGTTTATGAGCTGGTGGAGGGGGGAGAAGAAGCAGAAGGGCTGGAGGAGGTCTGATCTTGATCCTCCCTACTGAGGAGGGAGATGGGAGGCGGCCTGGGCCTCTCCTGGCTGGATGAGGGATGGGCCTGCTCCTGGGCCTCAGCTGCGAAGAAGCCAGAACCCATTCTGGGTCCACAGCACTAACACAGACTCCAGGACTCCACCCTCATCCTAAGGAAGACAACACATTTCATGGATTACTGACAGGTCAAGCATTCACATGACAAAATTATTCTGCATTCAGTAAAGGGCCCTCTTAGAGAATTAAGCTATCTCCAACACAGATGTTCCTCTGGAAGAGCTAAGGGAGGCCTTGCCCCAAATCATACCACTGAGGTGTTAGTCACTCACACCTTAGTATGAATTTGCTGCCTCCGATAGAATTCAACTTCCTGAAAGAATGGATTCAGTGGAGGACTGACACAGGCTGGTCATTTTGGAGCAAAGTCCACAATGTGAGGCTGGGGAGAAGCGGAGGAGTGAAAGAGGACTTGTTCAGTCAGAGGGTCCAGTAAGGAGATAAGAGCTGGTGACCAGCCAGAGGCCCAGAGGGAAGAATCAAGGGTCTGAAACAGCTTCTCAGACCTGGGCAGTGCATTAGTGCACTGGGGCAGCTGTGAACAAAGTCCACACACTGTGAGGCTTAAGCCACAAAAGTCTATCACCTCCCAGCTCTGGAGGCCAGGGGCTGTAAGGGCTGTGGGGGAGACTCTGGGGAGCCTCTGGTGCTTTGCTGGGCATCTTCGGTGTCATTGGTGGGTGGAGGCATGACCCTGACCTCCGCATTCACCTTCACACAGCCTGCTCCCTGGGTGCTATCTGTGTCCAAGTGTGTTAGTCTCTCAGTCCGATTCTTTTGACCCCATGGACTGTAGCCTGCCAGGCTCCTCTGACCATGGAGTTCTCCAGGTAAGAGAATATTGGAGTGAGTTGCCATTCCCTTCTCCAGGGGCTCTTCCCAACTCAGGGGTCGAACCCAGGTCTCCTGCATTGCAGACAGATTCTTTATCATCTGAGCCACCAGGGAAGAGAGGTGTCCAAATTTCCCCCTTTTATAAAAGACACCACTGTACTGGACTGGGGCTCACTCCAATCCAGTATGGCCTCATCTGCAACTGTGTATTTTTAAATAAGGTCACATTCTGAGATTCTGGGTGTCAGGACTTCAGCATGTGAGTTTGGGAGCACACAGTTCAACCCATGAGGGGCACCTTTTTCTGGATGGAATTGTGGCAGGAGGGAACTCAGCCTGACCAGCTGAGTGACCTTGAACAAGGCACTCCCCCATCTGACCCTCACTCTTGGCATGGAAGTGGTGGGTCCCTCCCACCTGCCTGCAGCATGTTGAGAGAGTCCATGAGGACAGGCCTATGTTCTGTGGGGACCAGGGCAGTGTCAAGGTCTCAGCAGCACCTCGTCTGCCTGGATCTTCCAAGCTCTTCCATCCCTCAAGTAAGGTTAGAGGCCTAGTGTCCAGTGTTTCCAAGCCCCTGGGATAAGGAAGCTGGGATATCGCAGGTGCAAAAACACGGCCTTGACACCAAGAGCCTGGAGATTTCTTAATTGGATAAGACTCGGGGCCCACTCAGTGGAGACTTCCACAGAAAAGTATTCTGTGAGAAATCCCAGTAGATTCCTGGTGTTGCCTGCAAACAGTTTGCGCTCCCTCGTGCTCTCTCTGGCCAAGGCAGGCCCACTGCCTTCAGAGGAAAGCCAGATACTGGAACACACCTCCTGGACCCTAAGGCCAGCACAAGCCTTAGACTGAAGAAGACCCACTTGTGGAGCGAGGGCGACACCCAGTGGTCTTTTAGAATATTACATTCTCAGGCCCAGAGGCTGGACAGAGCAGGAAGTCTCCTCTTACCCTGTTGACCTGAGTGGCTGTATCAAATTTTCATCCCACATCCTCTGGACCCCAAGATGCCAGGCCCTAGGAAA
This sequence comes from Nanger dama, assembly GCA_917880005.1. NCBI lineage: Eukaryota > Metazoa > Chordata > Mammalia > Artiodactyla > Bovidae > Nanger > Nanger dama. Next base: position 28,082,465 of record CAKJTW010000018.1, read on the forward strand.
GACATCAAGGCTTCCTTCACCTTCACAGGGCCATCCGCCCGCTTACATAAATATTTAAAGGAATAATACCAAGCACGAGAGTGGAGCAGCTGAGACCATGCTGGCTGTGGACAGTCAGGCTGACCCTCTAACAAGGTTCTGTTCCCCAGGAACACAGGCAGCAGGGCTCCCAGGGGCCTCCCAGCAGGCCTGGCATCGGGGAGCAGAGGCCACCCACCAGTGATCGCGCTCCAGGCCTGGCTTTCCACCAGGACCCAGACAAGCCGGCAACCCCACCAGGACTCGTGAGCCCCATCCCTGAAGTGGGAGGCGGTGGAATTATAACAAAGCACTTCTGAGGGCATTTTGCAGCCCAGATGCCCTCTTGGTCATTGTGAGCAACTTACTTCCAAGACCCTGAGCCTTGGCCTCAGGCAGGGCGGGGTTCAAATCTTGCTTCTGCCCTTAACCAGCTCTGTGGTCTTGAGCAATTTCACTTAATTCCTATAAGCCCATCTCCTCTTGTCTAAAATAGGCTGACGGGCTGCAGTCTATGGTGCCTCAAAGAGTTGGACACAACTGAGCAACTGAATAGCAAAAATAGGCTTGAGAAGAACTTATCTCCCAGGGTTACCAAGAAGATGCAATGATACAACGTATGGGAGACTGCCTGTCCCATAACAGGTTCTTCAGTTATTACTTAAAATAAGGGTTTTCTACAGACCTGTGGGCACAGCAGGGAAAGGAGCTGCTGCTAAGTCGCTTCAGTCGTGTCCTACTCTGTGCAGCCCCATAGACGGCAGCCCAACAGGCTCCCCTGTCCCTGGGGAGACAAGAATACTGGAGTGGGTTGCCATTTCCTTCTCCAATGCATGAAAGTTAAAAGGAAGCTGCTCAGTCGTGTCCCACTCTTAGCGACCCCGTGGACTATAGCCTACCAGGCTCCTCCATCCATGGGATTCTCCAGGCAAGAGAGGGTGGGACAAACAGAGAGTAGCACTGAAACATAAACATTCCCACACCTAAAACAGATCGCTATGGGAAGTTGCTGTATAACACAGGGAGCTCAGCTCAGTGCTCTGCAAGGACCCTCAGGGATGGAGGGGGGTTCAGGAGGGAGGAGACATGTGTATACTTATGGCTGATTCGTGTTGTTCTGCGGCAGAAACCAACACAACACTGTAAAGCAATTATCCTCCAATTAAAAATAAATTTAAAAAAAAGAAAAAAGAGTTCTTTTAAAAAATAAAACAAGTGTCCCTCTTTTAGCTTAAGCTCTGCTGCACGTGTGCAAGACAGCTCAGTATGGAATAAAATAATCATACTACCTCTGCCCTTTCATAGCGACTTTCAACCTGGGACCCCACCCAACCCTGATCACTCTCCACACAAGCTGCCCAAGGGTCAAGTCCACGTTGTATGGCCCAGCATTCCATCCAGGAACTTCCTTCTGCAGGGGTGGGGAAAAGAGGCATTCATGTTGGGCTGGGGGCTTCAACCCTGCTCAAAGCTCAGCCTCCCTTGTGACTAGAGACCACCCTCCCACCAAAGTTGGCTGCAGCCAACTTTGCAGCCTCAAAGTTGGGATGAGTCTAGAGGATATCAACTCAGTAATCTTAGATAAAGGAAAACAGAAGAGAACAGTCACCTAGAGCCAGAGAACCAGTAAGTGGCAGTGTGCGTGCTCAGTTGTGTCCAACTCTTTGCAGCTCTATGGTCTGTAACCCACCAGGTCCTCTGTCATGGAATTTTCCAGGCAGGAATATTGGATTGGGTAGCCATTTCCTTCTCCAGGAAATCTTCCCTACCCAAGGACTGAACCTGCATCTCTTGCATCTCCTGTGTTGGCAGACGAATTCTTTACCAGCTGAGCCACCAGGGAAGCCCAATAATTGGCAGAAGCGGGTACCATTAAATTTAATTGTATTTTACTTGAACTAATATATCTGAGAACCTTCCCTGGTGGCTCAGATGATAAAGCATCTGCTTGCAATGAAGGAGACCCCAGTTCAATCCCCGGCTCAGGAAGATCCCCTTGAGGAGGAAATGGCTACTCACTCCAGTATTCTTGCCTGAAAAATTCCATGGATGGAGGAGCCTGGCAGGCTACAGTCCACAGGGTTGCAAATCGTCGGACATGACTGAGTGACTAACACTATCAGTATATCTTAAATATGTTATCTTTTCGATACACAGTCAACATGAAAAATAATTTGTGAGATATTTTACATTATTTTATTGGCACTAAGCTTTTAAAATCTGGTATATATTTAACACATAACATCTCAATTTGGACATTAAATTTTCAATAGTACTTGAGCTATATTTAGATTTCAGAAATTGGCAGTTGGAAAAGTAGATTCATGTACTACAAATCTGAATCTGTTGTTGCAAACATCCTTTAAATTTTTTCAAGAACTGAATTGTGCATTTAAAAATTTTTAATTCAAAGAAAATTAAAAATACAGTCCCTGGTCATCCAATGGTTAAGAAAACCCATGCCAATGCAGGGGACATGGGTTCGATCCCTGGTCTAGGAAGATTCCACATGCCATGGGGCAACTAAGCCAGTGTGCCTCAACTGCTGAAGCCCACACCCAGAGCCTGTGATCTGCAACAAGAGAAGCCACCACAATGAGACGCTCACACAATGCAACCAGAGCGTAATCCCTGCTTGCCACAACTAGAGAAAGCCCGCGAGAAGCGATGAAGACCCAGCGAAGTCAAAAATGACTTTTTTAAACTTTTGAAAAATGCAATTCTTCAGCAGCGGCCATGACATTTCAGGTGTTCAGTAGCCACTCATGTTGTTCTTCCAAGTTGGACAACATAGCTCCTGGTCTATTGTAACCCTCCCGTCTCCTCTGTCCCTGGGATTCTTCAGGCAAGAGTACTGCAGTGGGTTGCCATTCCCTTCTCCAGGGGATCTTTCCAACCCAGTGACTGAACCTGTGTATCCTACATTGAGGCAGATTTTTTACCAGCTGAGCCACAAGGGAAGCCCCTAGGTTCTTTGAGTAATTCTTAAATGAGGTCTCACTCAGAGACATAACCCCTAGAAATCCGTATCTTTTCTTCTAGCTCTGCCCAGGAACTCAGTGAATCTGACCTTCATACATTAGTGGGCTGGCTATGTATCCCAAGCCCCTCCTGATGACCCATGGGTATGAGTATCAACAGTCGGAGCATCAACAGTAGTATCCATAGAATAGAAAGAAAAATGCAGAGCAATTTCAGAGCAAGAAGCCAGTGCCCCCAAAGAATCCACACTTGTAGAGAATTAGATGGGTTGGATCGATCTACACGTCTTACAGACTTGAGGGACCAGAAAGAGGATATCACCCAGCTCCCACTCTCTGCTGTTCATAATCTAGGATGCTCTCTTCATCTCAAGTTCCTTAACTTAATTCCACCTGCCAAAATTCTTTTTTCAAATACGGTCACATTCACAGGTGTTGAGACTTAGGTCATGGGCATAATGAGGGGGAGGCGGTGGGTATCCAGACCAAACAAACTTCAGGTTTCACTCAGTTCTAAAAGTCTGACACAAAAATGTCAAAAAGCAATTATAGTACATAAATAATGCGTCCAGATAGGCAAGAAAAACTTCAACATCCGAAGAGGTAAGTGGACAATTTTTACATACAATCTGGAAGATATTCCAATTAGTAAGCAAACATACATGGATAGTCAGCTTTCCCAGTGTCAGAAAGATGCAAACTAAGACTAGTCTTAGATGTGTTTAGTCTAAGAAAACTCAAACCCAGTGTTGGCAAAGATGTGATGAAACTGGGACTTACATGTGGAACTGCCATTTCTCCCCAGGGAGAGAAAGGGAGGAATGAATTAGACTAAATCGAACTGGACTGGACTGCACTGGACTGGATTGGATTGGATTGCAGGTGTGTGTGTAAATCAGCAAAACTCCTTGCGGGGAAGGAACATGGCAACATATTACAAGAACCTTGAAAATAAAGGTGTCGGTTGTCTGAAAACTGCACAGCACACAGCTGAGAATTCATCCTAAGGAAATCATGCTTATGTTTCTCACATTATTTACAAGATCTGAATGCTGCAAATAATATACATATTCAACAGAATGGGAACAGTTTTCCAAGGTCACTATAGCCACAAAAGCAACTTTAAAACCAGGAAAGCAGGTAAGGCTGAGTGGATAAATCAGGATCACTGGAGAGGATGGAGTAGGCTTCCGGGATGCAAGCCCTGTTTAGCTGTGGGTGATCAAAAGCATGCGGTGTCTGCTATAACTATGCCTTAAAGAGTGCATCTATTTTAAGCACTTTTTAAAAATACTTTATTCTCCATTACACTACTGTATTTGTTTTGCCGTACCTTGACATGAATCAGCCACAGGTGTACACGATCTCCCAATGCCGAAGCCCCTCCCACCTCCCACCCCATATCATCTCCCTGGATCATCCGTGCACCAGCCCCAAGCATCCTGTATCCTGTATTGAACATAGAATCACATTTTAGGATGGATGGATAGTTAGTATATAGGGTTTTTGTTTTTTTTTTCTTTTAAGACGTAGATCCAAGAATCATTAGGAGACAAACTGCCCCAGAAGCTGAACTCCATCTAGGACAGAGCTTTGAAGGGCTCCTGGGACCTGACGGTGAAACTGCAGCGATTTCTTCGGACTTCCATGAAGCCCATGGCCATTGATACACACGGTCTTGACTGATGATGAATAGAAGGAAGTCCCTAGATTTTGGGTCTCAAGAGATAAAAATGTCATGACCGGCAAATCTCTGTCCCCAACTACCAGGTCACGTCTTTGCCTCACCGGAAGTGTCCCCTACCCTTCCATGGGAGGCCAGACAATGGGAGCCGGGAGTCGCCCCAGGACCTGCCTCCCCCACCACATCACCTCCAAATGGAACAGAGGTGCGGGGTGAGTGGCACACGGTGCCCACCCGCCCCCATCGATCACCTACCACCACCCTTCTAGGCCCCGCACCCCCCACGCCACCACCGCCCCCACCCCTGGTCAGTCCACCCAGTTCACCCTGCCTGCCCGACCCTCCTGCCCCACCTCCCTCGCCCAGGTCACCGTGCTCCCGGGTAGGCGTCCTCCCCTGCCCGGGTCACCATTCTCATGGGTAGGTGATCCTTCCCAGCTCAGCACCGTGCTCCCAGGTAGGTGGTCCCAGCTCCCCTGCCCCTTTCTTCTTGCAGCCCTCCCCACCATGACCCAGACCAGGGGCACCCAAACCACCAGATCTGATGGAAGTTCCCTTGGAGAGCTCCCATAGGAGTCGCAGAGGCAAGGGCACCTTTTCTCAGGGACCCACCCCCACCGGGTCTTCCCAAGCTTCAGGAGAGTTCTCTATCCCCAGGATCTTCTGGAGGATGCTGGCCTGGACTTTCTGAAAATCAAAGCCTCCTCCCGAATTTGTTGGTGACAGAGGAAGCGCTCTAATGGGTTCTTATGGCCCCATGTTCCCAGACCAACCTCCTGGCCCCCATCCCCAGCCTCCCTGACCCGGTAAGACTGGCCTGGCTGGGGGCGGAGAGGTAGTGAATGGAGGGTCCTCCAAGTCCTCCCAGCAGAGCTGCCTTCCCCCTGAGCATCACCCGTCCTTCTATCTCTAGGCCTTCCCACCCCCACATGGAAGTGAGCACAGGCGAATGGGGACAGGGAATTGGGAGGAACACCAGTCAGAATGCATGTCTCCAGGCCAGAAACTACTTCATTCATTTCTTCACTCTGTGAATGTGAGCCAAGCTCAGTAACTTACATGGAACACAGTCCCTTAGTTCCTAAGTCTTATCTGCCGTGGACTAGATCCCTTCCTGGAAGCAAGCTCTGATGAGGTTAGAGGCAGAAAATCGGGTATTTACAACGTAGAAACACAGGGTTGCAGGTTGGTTGGCTGTATGCAGTCACTACAGTCAGCTGGTGCCCTGCTATTGCCTGGAGCACAGAGGTGGGATCAAAGCTGGTGCCCCAACTAAGCCCTCAGCCCTGAGGATGTCTCAGGAGAATCCAGGTCCCTAGGAGAGAACTAGGGACTTCCCTGTTGGCTCAGATGGTAAAGAATCTGCCTGCAGTGCAGGAGACCTGGGTTTGATCCTTGGGTTGAGAAGATTCCCCTGGAGAAAGGAATGGCTACTCACCCCAGCATTCTTGTTTGGAGAATTCCATGGACAGAGGAGCCCGGTGGTCTACAGTCCATGGGGTTGCAAAGAGTCGGACACGACTGGGCAACTAACACGTACACCAGAGGGACCTATAACTTTGGGCAGATTCCCTGCTCTGCAGACATAACTGCGTGTGGGTGTTGGCTGGACCAGGTCCTGGGAATGTGTGTGGCCCATGGAGCCCCCACAGAGGAGGTGGCACATGACTGTGGGCCAGGAGGGCCCATGAGAAGCTGGGGAGCTTCTCTGAACCTCGCACCCCCTGTGTGTACCTGCCACATAAGAAGCCTACTTGTTGACAGGTGTCCATGAAGATGATATATTCTGTAAGGCCACCTCACGTGCCAGATGGAGGCCCCTAACATGGGGCACCCGATCTCTCAGTGGATCTTCATGTCACCTGAGCCCAGCTGCAGAATTTTCCAGCCCCTCTGTGCAGTTTCTCAGTCAGGATCTTCCCCCAACTTCCAAGAAGTTTCCTCCAGCCCCACACTGGCTTCCTCATATATAAGAACAGTCCAGAATGGGCTGCAGGCAGATGCTGATGGATGCAAGCTTTCTCCAAAGTGCTGCACGCCTTGTTTGTCTCCAGATTCTTCCTGGCAGCTGCAGAAAAGAGAGCAACCTATTGGAGGTAGACTTTTACCCTGTCTCCCAGAGTGAGGGGAGTCATATATGCCCTCCCTCATTGGTCAAGAGGCTGACAGGGAAGTGGTATCCTTACCAGAAGAGGTGACCTCTCCAAGAACCAGAAAGGGCCAAACATGACTCCCAGTTACAGGGACAGCTTGAGCAAAGTCCCTGGGAGCCCCAGGCCCAAGTACTTTCTAGGTTCTTGAGAAAAGATCCAGGCTGATACATACTGCTTGGTGACTTGGCATCAACGTCCAGACCAAATCCGACAAAGGGTAACTAGTAACTCAGAGGAATCCTGGCAGGAGCAGCCTGGCTTAAGTTGCATCCTCTAATTAGCCGGTTGATAGCATGTGACCTTGGACCAGTCATTTGTCCTTTTTATACCTCACTAACATTCTCCTGCAAAATAAGGGCTTGAACTACGAAGTCAGTGAAGACTTTCAAAGGGATGGTAAAGCCTCTAATTCATGGACATCCTGCTAGGGAGTCTCCACTGTTGCTCACTTTTGTTCTCACACATGCCTACACTACCTGAACTGAGTCTGTCTACACTTGAACCGTAATCGGCATTGCCCAGAACAGTGTCCTGCGGAGGAGAGCAGAGAAGGTGAGGACCAACCCCTACTGAGTTGTAGAGCAATAACCCTAACAAGTTCTGCCCATGAAAAGCTTCATCTTTCCCTTCTGTTACCCAAGGTGAGCTCAACCTTCTGAGAGCTGCCTCAAGTCCTGACCAACCTTCAAAGTCACCTTTCTGTTGAGTTCTCTGAACAGCTCTCTGTGACTCACAGCACCGTCTCAGCTGGGCCCGTTTTGCTCACTCAGCCCAAGGAAGAGGCCTTGCCTGCAGATCTGCGTGAGTTCTAAAGACTTTGGCCCAAACCACCTGGCCCGCACCCATCAAGCTTGTCTAGTGTCTGGCTATGCTAATTTTCAGGCATTTTATGAGACGTTTAACAAGTGTGGTTATCCTTCTTGAGGAAGGAAGCCCTGGAAGAAAGTCCACGTGAGCCAAGAAATCTTAGTCTTCCTGCCTCAGCGACTCCCCACCTCTACATGCACCTTGAACTTGGGCCAGGAAAGTATACTCAACCATATGGCCTGAGTTCAGTGACGATGGGGCCTGTTAGCCAGAAAGTCAAGATCTGAGAGGGAACTTCAGAACACATTTGTCACCTGAGAGCCCTGCCCACCCTGAGACCCTGCCTTCTTCCTCCTCAGAGGACAGCTCCTAAAGGTCCTGGCCACTGTCCTGACCTGCTTTCTGCTTCCTCATCACTGTGGCGGCCACTGTGTTAGCTCTCTCCAGGACCACCTGTAGGGCATGGCATGAATATCAACAGATTTCAAATTTCAAACACCTTTAACCCCAGGACACATCAGCCCTGCTGCCCTGTCAGTGGTGTCCCTGACCCCTTCATTAAACAGGGAGCATTCTCACAGTTCCACAGCAAAGACCCTCCAAGCCTGTCACTGTAGAGTTTATGACACAAGGTGAATGACCTCAGCTCTGTTGTCTGGTCTCCAGTCGACAAAGAAGAAACGTTGGCAACAAGGATACTCGTCGCATCTGGAGTCCTTCCGTGGAGGAAGACACTGCTCGGGAACTAAGTTCTCCACAAGGGCTTTCGACAGCTCCAGTTGAACTCTCTCCACTTTCTCACGTATCCTAACCTGTCAGGAACAGTCATGGTCTCCATAACAACATGTACGAAGCCCACTTCTCCAGGTGACAGTGTTTTCCAGTGATGACCAGGTAACCATCTTCACTCCCACAGGGATCAATACTAACTCCTCTGTGAGAGCTGACAGAATGCAGTCTGGCTTTGGAGGCCATCTTGGCGTGGCCCTTTCTTCCTCCACATGTGATTTAATGGCCTCAGATGTAGGCCTATGGTTGTGAGGCCCTTCCTGGCCAGTCCTGCAGCAGTCTCTGAGGAAGGCAGTAAGAATGTTCCCCCAGGCCCAATTATGGAGCTTGTCTCTTTTCCAGAACATGCTGTAATGGACTAAACCCTCCACTCGGCCCAGTCTTCCCTTCCTAGCCCATGTAACACTCTCAGGGGGCAATGAATCTCACCATAAAATGGGTGGTCCATCCTGTTAACCTAGCTGAACATCATGGTTTGGTTAGCTGTAAGGGCCAGGGTGGGCTGAGTGAGGTGTAGTTCTTGGCCTTGGTGATGAAGAGTTCTGGCCACAGACTCCCTGTTGGGGCTGGACCCCGTTGGGCCTCAGAGGCTGGTTCAAGATGCTGGCTTCTCCCCATTGAGGACCTCTAGCCTCTAATTCATGATCAGAATTTTAGAAACACCAAGAACATCAAAGAAAAGGAAACACAAAGTTTAAGTGCAAGTACTGGCCCACATAGGACATGCAGCTTCCATCCCTGGGTCGGGAAGATCCCCTGGAGGAGCAAATGGAAACTTAACTCCACTATTCTTGCCTGGAAAATCCCATGGACAGAGGAGCCTGGCAGGCTACACTCCGTGGGGTCATAAAGAGTCGGACACAACTGAGCAACCGAGCACGCATAAATACACATGCATTGGCCCACGCAAAGGAGACCTTTAAAGGGCTCCTAAGAAGACAGGATTTGCTATAACCACTGATCAAAACGTGACTTGTTTTGGAAAGCATAGGCCCTATGTAGTGAGTATAAGCTGATGAGCACACATATTCAGAAAAGGGACAATAGCTCTGAGGAAAGTGAGAAAGACTTCAGGAGGGGGTGTAGCAACTCAGAGCCTTCTTGAAAGGGGAAGGGGCTCTGAACATAAAGAGCAGAGGCTGTAACATGCTGGTAGGATGGATGGTGGCCTGAGTCAAGGCAGTTGCAGCTAGACTATTGAGAGGAGAAGAAAGACTATGTCCCCTGGTCCATCCATGCCTACTTCCATGTGGGTAGAGCTCTAATAGCAAAGACATCTCTCCACCCCTGTACCCATCCCTCCCCAACCTTGGTTAGAGGGACTCCCTGATAAGTGGAATGAGGAACTGAAACTGTGTAGCTGGACCACTTCCCTCTCCTTCATCTCTGGGAGCAGCCCAGGTTTCAGAGTCTGTGCTCCTCTGGGTTCCTCCCAGGCAGCAGTGGCACCATGCCCCCAGCAGAGCAGCAGTGGGCAGACAAACTGTCCTTATTCTAAGTCACTCTCTGTAAGCTTCATCCTCCAACCCAGTGCTCCCAAAGAGGTCCAACCCCCCCCTAAACATACCTGGCTGCATACCAGTCAGTTCAAACCCCAGTGCTCTGTCCTGGGCTCCTCAGGACACCAGTGAGGCTGGGCTGGGGGCAGCTGGCAGGGAGCAATGGCTCTCCTATCCCCACCACCACCACCCCACGCTCAGTCTTGGATCCCATGAAACTCGTATCCTTAAAATAAAGTCCATTTTGACTCAACTTGAATCTGAATAAGTTTTTGACCCTTGCACCTAAATTCGTCCCAAGAAAAATTTCCCTGCAGAATTGGCAGGCATTGGCTTCCCAGCGGCTGAGGCGCTTGTCTTTCTGTTTGTCATCCTCTCAGTCTGGACTGAGGTAGGACCAGGCTATAGACTGCCAGGCTCCTCTGTCCTTCAAATTCTCCAGGCAAGAACACTGGGTAGGCATGCCCTCCTTCAGAGGATCTTCCCAACGCAGGATCAAACGCAGGTCTCCCGCAATGCAGATAGTATTTTTTTTTTTTTACTATCTGAGCCACCAGGGAAGCCCCCATTAGGGTATCAGCTGCATATCTGAGGCTGTTGATATTTCTCCCCATAATACTGACTCCAGCTTGTGATTCATCCAGCCTGGCATTTCCACATGATGTACTCTGCATACAAGTTAAATAAGCAGAGTGACAATATACAGACTTGATGTACTCTTTTCCCAATTTTAAACCAGTCCATTGTTCCATGTCCAGTTCTAACTATTGCTTCTTGTCCTGTATACAGGTTTCTCAGGAGGCAGGTAAGGTGATCTGGTAGTCCCATCTCTATTTTTACTGCCCTAAAAATTCCTCTGTGCTCCCGTGCATTGCAGGCGGATTCTTTACCACCTGAGCCACCAGGGAAACCCATATGCTAACATACATTTGTCTAAACTCATAGGATGTTCTACCAAGAATGAGCCCTAGGATCAAATATGGGCTTTGGCTGATTGAGATGCATCAATGTAGGTTTATCCTTGTAAAAATGTACCATTCTAGTCAGTGACAGTACTAGCTGGGGAGGCTATGCATGTGTGAGAGTAGAAGATGTATAGGCAGTCTCTGTTAATTTCTCTCTGTTTTGTTGTAAACCTAAGACTTCTCTTTAAAAAAAAATAATAACATCTTTTAGGGAACTCCCTGGTGATCCAGTGGTTAGGACTCAGACTTTCACTGCTGTGGACCCAGGTTCCATCCCTGGTTGGGGAACTAAGATCCTAAAAGCTGAATGGCATGCCCCCTCCCCCAAAAAACTTTTAAATAAATAATAAACAAAGGAGATTATTTTTTCCAGCTCAAATGTCATATGACTCCAATGAAAATTATATGCCCATTAAGCAATTCAAAAGGAATTATGTCTAGAAATCTGAAAGCTAGCAGCCAGGCTGAGGAGGAAGAGAACTTGAGGCCATGTTCTGGAACATTCTCCTACCAACGGGACTGCTGGCTGTGGGGGTGATTGGTAGTGACAGGACACACCAGTGTCTGAAAATCCTTCTGTCTGACTCCACGCACCAGAAGAGCTAGCCACTTCCACTTGCCCAGATGAGGGGCTTATTGATCCAGGGAAAGTCACACTCGGCCAGCATTGTTTTCCTTGCTCAATGGCAGTGACTTTTTCCAGGGTGGAAAACCTACATAAAACTCTTGGAAACAGAATTTTAAATCAAATCAGGCCCTGATGAGCTATTGAGTCATTATGCCAAATTCCATGACACCCACTTGATCTTCAATTTGAAAGGAGAAGCATAAAGTCTCCCTACCCCCAACTCAAGTCCTCAGGAAACTCAGGAGAACAATGAGAAATCTCCCTGCAGAGTCCAAAAGATTGTTCTATACATCTGTGTCTCTTTTGCTGTCTCGCATGTAGGGTTATCATTACCATCTTTCTAAATTCCATATATATGTGTTAGTATACTGTATCATTTTTTTTTCTTTCTGGCTTACTTCACTCTGTATAATAGGGTCCAGTTTCATCCACCTCATTAGAACTGATTCAAATGTATTCTTTTTAATGGCGAGAGGGCGAGGGTAGGATGATTTGGGAGAATGCCATTGAAACATGTATATTATCATATGTGAAACAAATCGCCAGTCCAGGTTCGATGCAAGAGAAAGAGTGCTCGGTTCTGGTGCACTGGGATGACCCAGAGGGATGGGATGGGGAGGGAGGTGGGAGGGGGGTTCAGGATGGGGAACACATGTACACCCATTGCGGATTAATGTCAGTGTATGGCAAAACCACTAAAATATTGTAAAGTAATTAGTCTCCAATTAAAATAAATAAATTTATATTCAAAAAGAAATCTCCCTACATCTCCCCTTCATCCTCTCCTCTTCTCTTCAGCCGCCACGTGCTTAAATAGAGGCACTGGATGTTTACTCTGGACACCAGGTATCCCATGCCTAGACCTGGCCTTAGAGCCAGAGAGATGTACACAAACACTGATCCTGTTCTCAGGGTCCCCAGGTTGAAAGGGAAGGACAAACACACAGGAGATGAGATAGCATCCTTAGATGCTGGACTGAATGGTACAGACAAGTGGTTGGCAAATTTGAGTGTGCATAGAGTACCCTGGAGAAGGTACTCCACTCCCAGGGAGTCAGATTCAGAGGGTCTAGGGTGGGTCCAAATGTTGCCTTCTTACAAGTTCCTAGGTGATCTGGTACTGCAGGTCTAGAAACCACACTCTGAGAACCAGTGATAGGGGCCAGTGCTTCCCGTACCTTGGTGTGCAGATGAAGCATCTCAAGAGCTCATGAAGATATAAATTCTGGGTCAGTAAGTCTAGCTTAGGGCCTGGAGTCTGCACTTCTAACAACCTCCCAGGTGATGCCCACCCTGCTGGCCTGTGGACTACATCCAATGGTGAAGGTACTCTTTCGAGGCCATGATGGAAATATGGAGAATAATGAGATGAGTTTGGGTTGATTTGGCAGGGGAGGGTTTGACAGTAGTTGATGGGACTTGAAGAATAAACAGGATTTAAATGAATGTGGGAAAGAGGGCTTTCCAGGAGAGAACACCGGAGCAGAGGCAGGGAGGTAGGATAGAAATATGGCCCCTGGCCATTGCCACGTGCAGGCATCAGTGACAGATGGCGGCTTGCAGCTCCATGCGCAGAAGCCTTGCTCCATTAACCCAGCCCACCCTCCGCATCCAAGAGCCTGTGGCTGTTCCAATAAGTCTCCCAGCAGCTGGTCTTCATAATGGAAAGGATTATTGTTCTGCGGGCCCCACAGACGGCTCCCAATCCTGCCGGCTCCGCCAACTTGGATGGCGTCTCACCTGGCTTGTTGTAATGGCTTGTTGTTTGGCAGCCTGAAGGAACTCCCACTTTTCTTTTCCATTCTCCAGCCAGTGGAGCCTCTGTTCTCCAAGAGCTGAGTGTCTCTAAGGCACATGGGTGGTTGTGAACTTCTCTGCAGGCAGCCAGGGCAAACCAGCCTGTTTTGTAGGGAGCTTAGTCCTGGGCCCTTTAGGGTTATCTCCATACAGGAGAACAAGCACCCTCTCTTCCCTCCCCTCCCCTGTTCTAATGAAATGCTCAACCCTCTTCCCACAGAGCTGGGTTTTGCAGGTGCAAGAACACGAAGGTGTAAGTGTAAAAGGTTTAGAAATGGAACTGGATACATACCATGTGCTCTTCTAGATTTCCAGGGCTGCCAAGCATAACAAAGTGCCACAAACTGGGTGGCTTATAAGAAACCTTTTCTCTTACAGTTCTGGACGCTAAAAATCTGAAATCTAGATGTCAGTGGGGCTTCACTCCCTCCAGAGCCTCCTGGGGAGGTCCTTCCTTGACTCTTTCAGTTCTGGTGGTCCCAGACGACCCTTGGCCTGTGGCAGCATCACTCCAGTCTCTGCCTTGTCTTCACGTGGCTTTCTCCTCCATGTCTGTCTGCATCCAAATCTCCTTTTTATAAGGACACCAAACATACTGGATCTTAAAGGAAATCAACCCAGAATATTCATTGGAAGGACTGATGCTGAAGCTCCAATACTTTGGCCACCTGATGCAAAGTGCTGATTCACTGGAAAACACCCCGATGCTGGGAAAGATTGAGAGCAGAAAAGGAAGGGAGTGACAGAGAATGAGATGGTTGTATGGCATTACCAACTCAATGGACATGAGTCTGAGCAAATGCCAGGAGACAGTGAAGGACAGGCAGTCTGGTGTGCCCCAGTCCATGGGATTGCAAAGAGCTGGATAAGACTTAGTGATTGAACAACAACATACTGGATTAAGGGCCTGCCCCTCTCCAATATGACCTCATATTATTAACTAATTACATCAAAACAACCCCACATAGGGTCATATTCTCAAGCGCCATGCGTAAGACTGCAGCATGTCTTCTGGGGAGACACCAGTAGGCCCATAACAGGTCCCTATTATAAAGCCCTATTAAAACAGAAAGTCCTTGCAGAATTTAACCTTGTCTTTTAGAGATCATTCTTTCTCTAAATTAAACTAGAACCATGAGCTGTTTCAAATAAAACGAAAACAACTCTAAATCAGACCCTTTCTCTAGATCAGTGTTGAAATGAGACGTCAAACACTTGCTCACTCCACACCTAACAGCCAGAAATGAACCTGCAAGATCTAAACAGCAAGTCAATTGACAGTTTATGATCACTAATTCACCTATCCTTTCAACATCTTTAAGGTCCTTCTGTGTGCCAGGCACTGTTTAGTGCTGATGATACAGCAGTAAACGAAACAGATCAACATCTCCAGCCTGATACAGCTCACCTTCCCAGGAGGGGGAAGAACACAGGGAAACTAAAAAAAAACCACGTGATGGGGTAGAAAGAGAAAAATAAAGTGAGGTGAGAATCGAGATTTGCTTTTTCTTCAAGATTTTTTTCTTTTGAACGTGGGCCATTTTTAAAGTCTTTATTGAATTTGTTACAATATTGTTTCTGTTTTGTGATTTGGCTTTTTAGAAGCACATGGAATCTTTGCTCCCTGACCAGGAGTGGAACCCGCATAACTACTGGACCGCCAAGGCAGTCCTGGGGTTTGCATTTTAAATGTGGTGGTCAGAGGAGGTGATAAGGAAGCAACGATCTGAAGGTCGTGAGGGCCTCGCCTTGGGGTGACGGTGCAGAGAAAACAGCAAGTACAAGTTTCCTCAAAGGAACTTTTGTGAGAACTCCGCTTCTTCTGTGAGTGATGTGCCAGTGCGTGCTTTCAAATCCTCATATGACAAGTGTTTAATTCAATAACCAGAGAACCACCAGGATGAAAGCCTTCCATGAGGAAGGTCCCAGCTTTACTTGGGAATAAAGTTACTGGGTTAAAATCAAACCTAGGTAATGTCCTCCAGGCCAGAAAACCATAACTTTGAGGGTTATCATGTCCCCAGACTGAAATCATTTACATCTGGGAAAAAAAATTTTCAAGTTACGTGTAACCTGACAGGGTCTGGGTGCCAATCAAGAGTAAACAGGAGGACTTCCCTGGTGGTTCAGTGGCTGAGAATCTGCCAATGCAGGGGACATGGATTCAATCCCTGGTCCAGGAAGATTCAACATGCCATGGAGCAAGTAAGCCTTCGAGCTACAACTCCTGAGTCTGTGTACACTATGGACCGTGCTCTACAAGAAGACACACTGCGATGAGAAGCCCACTCATGGCAACAAAGAGTAGCTCCCACTAGAGAAAGCCTGTGCACAGCAACAGCCAAAAGAAAACGTAAATAAACGCAAATTTTTTTTAAAAAGAGTAAATAGGAAATAAAAGACAGACGCAACCCTGGAGAATTTAGGTACTCCGTGGGTGGGTTTGTTAGACTGTGCTCAGTATGATATTGAAAAGCTATGCAATCCTCCTTTTGCTTTCTTTACAAATGTTGGATACTTTTTCTTAGCATAAGATACAAATTTACATATTGGCAGCTATGGCTTTCAATTTTCCAAATGGAGTTTGCTTTTAATATTAATCTACTTTTCACCATCTTGTGTGTCTGTTTTCAATCAGGCAGGAAAATTACCAACAAGCAATTCTAGAATCATAATAATGCTATATAAAACCTAAGTATATTTTAATACTGTCTTGATACCCACCTTGACGGATACTAAAACATTTTATGAGTAATTTCAATTTTGTATTGGGACCAAAAAAAAAAAGACCAAATCCACATATCTGTTTCGCGTTGAAACCAGCAACAAAAAACTAATTAACAGCAGTTTTGAATTTCATATGTGTTTGGGACATAACTTTGGGCAAGTTACTGGATTTCTTAGCCTCGATTTCCTCCTGCGGAAAATGAGACGTCCGTCACTTCGCCGACGTGTGTGTGTTTGTGCTGACAGACACAGAGCTGGCATTATACTGTAGTGCTCTTTTCACCCTGTTAAATGCATATTCACAGGTCATAATTTCTGCTTTTGCAGCTTCTCTGTAGGCTTCTTTTCCATCATGTCTTTTGCAACATGGACGTGTCCTTTCATCTTGTTACTTTAATAACAATTAGGTATTTTTTATCCTACCAATTGCTTTTTCAAAAAAAAAGGTTCTATTTCTCATCCTTCTTTCTTTTCATAAAGGATGAAATGATGTAGTGGGTTTAAGTCCCTTTAACATTAAATGTGAAATTCAACAAGTCTCAGTATATCTAAGTCTCCTCTGTTTCTCCTCAAATGCCATTTTAAACTGGAATCCCTTTCCCAGAATTTAATGTCATATTTGGAGAAATATAGAAAATACAACAATGTGCATTTATCTGGAAGCTTTTAAAATTACACACTTAGCTCACGTACCAACTGTTTGATTACCTCTTTCTTCACTTGGCTCTTGGAAAGTTACACCATATGTTTGTCAGTAATGTGTTTTTTAAATAACAACTTGTTCACCAAAACACATTAAATAAATATGCCATACGAAGTGAAAGTTCGACATCACAGCTTCAGGCAGAGACATACCTCCTGGTTACTCCACACAAGTTTCTAGTCGGAGGACATCACATGAGCCAAATTGGAATCATGCTACTTATTTGGATGGAATCAGAAGAGACAGCAGTTTTTAAGACTCTTCCATCTGTTTTGTGTGTTTCCTGTTAGGTGTTTTGAAACACTCTCAATGCTTCGTCTTTAATTTGCCCAGAAGTGTTTTTCTGTGTTACAACTTCATGAAATGCAGTTTGACTGCCAGAATACCATAAGACCCAAAAAGCTTGAAAAATGCTCTGAGCCACCAGGGAAGCCAAGAACAATGCAGAAACTCCAAATATACTTAAAAACCACTGACGTGTACACTTTGTATCTCAATAAAGTGACTTTTTTTAATGCAGGGTGGGGGGAATGAGTAAAGGAAACAGAGTTTATGTAACTGCTGTAAGTATGTAATTTCAAATTAAAACTTATATAAACTTGTCTTTACCACTCAATGGATATATTTTTCTATCTGCAAAAAGCATTTAGGTATCTGGGCTAAAATGTAATTCATAATTTTTCCAACTAAAATTAACATAAATTTTTTTCATTTCATGGCTTTTCATTTTAAAAGAAGTGTTTTTAAGGACAAATTAAAGTTGTTAAACAAGATGTGGGTTTAACTACTTGACACATAAGAGTTAAATGTTTAACATGGATTAGATTCGGTAGAGCTGGAAATAAGGAGTGTCAGTGCAAATGCTGGATTGATTTTCCCTGCATGACAGGGTTGAAATACAGTATGTCCACTGAAACAGGCTAATGTCTGCAAAATGGCAAGAGGCTAAGACTATGTATTGTGTGGTGGGTGGGGCAGGGAAAGGCCAGTGAAATGAAAAAACAGGAAAAATCTGGAAATGGGCAAACATAAAATGACTAAAAGCTGACTTGGAAATTTTGTTTGCTCATCCAGCAGGTAGGCTATGGTTTCCTATCATAAAGGAAATTCATATGCTTCATTCAGTTCAGATTCCAGGAAAGAAACAAATAGCTCCATGTTATTTTTTTTTAATATTTATCTATTTAATTGGGTCTTAGTTGTGACATGTAGGACCTTCTAGTTGCAGCATATAGGGGTCTAGGTCCCTGACCAGGGATCAAACCTGGGGCCCCTGCCTTGGGAGAACGGAGTCTAAACCTTTGGACCACCAGAGAAACTCTACAGCTCCATGCTTTGAAGTTAAAAGTAATTGTCTAAGCTCAAGAGCAATATATATCCACTTATTCGCTCTTACCTTACTTCGTAAAGAACAAACTATAACAATCTACAATTTTCTGCCTTGTTTTCAAAAGAAAAACTGGAAAACAGCATAGTTTGGGTACTTTTCTGGTTAAAAGGAAAAAAAAGCTCAACAGATACTGAAATGTGGGAAATATAAAGAATAGCAAACATGAAACAGAATCTTTTTCAAAAGGCACATAACAAAGGTATTATTCACTCAATCAGAAATTTAGAATCTGAATGTGTGAGGTCTAAAGTTTTAAAGAAAATAAACAAGCAAATAAATAAATGAGGAAAATTTAAAGAAAATAACTGGAAATCAGGAAATCAGTTATTTCCAGTAACCTGAGGAAAGTAAGTGCTTGGGTTCCAATGAGCAAGTGCTGACTCTGAGCTTCAGTGACTCCTTCTGATAAATGATGAAGAAAGGTCAAACAATAAAACCCTACAAACCAAATCAAAATTTTAACAAGTTTTTTTTCTTCTTCATATTATACCTAATCCCAGTCAAGAGAAAAGAAGAGAGAATATAAGCCAAGAGAAAATAAAGTTACTGAAGCATTTTTCTAGTATTTGATTTTCTGGATAGACCAGCTTTAAACTCTTCCAAGGTCTATGGACTTTGCTTCTTTAAAAATAAGTTTTAAACTATGTTTATAAAACAAGAGGAATTTTTCTATATTTTAATGCAATTTTATAAATTCTTTAAAAGACATTTCCAACAAATAGAAAGATAAGTCATATTGGAAGATGTGAATCATCCCAGAAAGGGACTTTTGTTTCCATTCTAATTTCATTTCCGTTTAATAGTCATTCACCTGCAGCCCAGATTCTTTATATATTTGGCCAGATAGTATTTACGAACTACAAACGAGGCAATTATGTCCTCTGCTTTATGAGATCACTTAAACTAAAAAAAAAAAAAAAAAAAAACCACACACACACAAAATAAAACCCTTGAAGGCTAACGATGGTGATGGCATCTGAGAAAGTCACAGTAGTTATGACCCTCCTCTGGGGACACTGGGCAAACATACTCTTTTCTCTTAATTAGGGCCATTTCCACCCCAGAACCATTTTTCCATAGCAATAATAAACTAGTTTGGGAGACCCCCAGATGCAGGATCTGAACTTTTGAAAGCCAAAACTTCAACAATAAGACACACACACACAAATATAGGTGAGACATGGCTGACTGGCTTGTTTTCCCTTCCAATTCTTCCCAGGTCAGGAAAACTTCATCACAGCCTAATCATTCCCTGGCAGCATTCAAATAGAACAGATTTTTAAAAGCCCTTTATTTACGAAGTGCTTTTCGTCAGTTTTTCACCTCTCTAACCACCCCCCGTTCCACTCAGAATTTATTATCCAGAGTTTGAACAGTGCTTGGCTTATACTGAGTATTCAGTAAATGTTGATGATGGTGAACATTACTGTCATTATCCAGAGACAGAAAACTATGCTTGATATTTAAACCTTAACTACCTTACTGATGATTACTAGAGAAAAATAAAAAATGTAAGTTGAATTCTTTCAAATGGCTCTCATGAAAGATGTTTATTGTTAAGCCCCAATATTATGTCACGCTAGCCTAGCTTCATAAAATAAAAGAGCTTTACTCTCAAAGTAAATGCCATGGGAAGAAAATGAGGAGGCAACTATTGTAGATTAAAAAACACAGAGACTTAACAACAGAACGCAGTGTTAACTTGACTGACTCCAGATCCCAGAAACAAATATCTACACAAGACATTCTGGAAACAATTGGGGGATTCAAATATGGGCTGGGCATGGATGGTATTATAGAATTATTAGTTTTATTAGATATTATAATGGTATTGTGGCTATAAAGAAGACTTGTCTCTATTCTTAGACAATGCACGCTGAAATATTTAAGGGTAAAGTATGGTGATATCTGCATCTTATTTTCAAACAGTTCAGCACAAAAGTTATATATTTAAATACAGAGAATAAGCAAATGTGACACAATGCTAACAACTGGTGAATCTCAGTGCAAAGCTTAAAAAGTGTTTATTGTACCATGCTTCCAATTTTCTGCGGAGGTAAAAATTTTTAAATTAAAAGTTGGGAATAAAAAACAGCAAAACAGTTTTCCTGAAGAAAATACCACATATTTCTTTAGATATCGTATTGTAATAACATACAATTACACATTTTTATTAATTATTTACACTTTATAAAAGCATACCTACTCAACATAGTTACTCAACCTAAAATCAATTATCTCAAGTACAGCATTTAACTTTCAGTGCTGATGCATGAATCTCTTTATCTTAAATATGAATCAAAACAGTTTAATACCAGCTTTCAATTAGAGACAAGGAGATGCCAGCCATTAGGATCATGAGTTAAAATTTTCAATAATTTCTTCTTTGCTTTTCTTCTTTGTCTAGAAGAGTCTGTTTTAAGCTCAAAACAGCATCTTGAAATCCAGGATTTAAGTCTAATACTTTCTTGAAATCTTCCAAAGCATCATCAAAGTATCCTGTACAAGAACCCATGGAGGTGGGCAGGACGGGGGATGAAAAAGAGAAAAACAAAAGCTGAGTATTTCTATATATTATTCATAGTAAAGTATGGATACACTTACTTCTGCTTTTATATTTACAAGCTTTCAACCACTCCTACTAAAGGAATTTTTTCCTCTTGATAATGATATACGGATGTGTGTACCACAGTAACCTTGCACACCCTTATAGAACAATATACTTAAAATTAGTTATGGGCTACCTGCGGGATTTAACAGGTAAATACCTTAAATCGACACAAACCTTCAATAAAATATTCCCTATTTAATGTAATTACATAAAATTAAGAAACAGGAAATGAATAGTCTTTTTAACCCTTTAAATGAGAAACAGTCCTCACATTCCCCATAGTCCCAAACTCTAAAATCCCTTTACTATATATTGTCTCAATATATATGGGGTTCCCTGGTAGCTCAGCTGGTAAAGAATCCACCTGCAATGCAGGAGACCCCGGTTCGATTCCTGGGTCGGGAAGATCCCCTGGAGATGGGATAGGCTACACACTCCAGTATTCTTGGGCTTCCCTGGTGGCTCAGCTGGTAAAGAATCTGCCTGCAATGATGGAGACCTGGGTTCAATCCCTGGGTTGGGAAGATGCCCTGGAGGAGGGCATGGCAACCCATTCCAGTATTCTTGCCTGGAGAATTCCATGGACAGAGGAGCCTGGCGGGCTGCAGTCCATGGGGTCCCAAAGAGTTGGGACACGACTGAGCAACTAAGCACAAGCACAGCATGAGTGCCTTCAAAGGCTGTAACTCAGAAAAGCTGCACAGTGGATCAGGAGCATTACCCTCATTTCACAGCTGGGGATGCACAGGCACAAAGTAATGGGATGGCTCTCACTCCAGTGCCCGGGTGCAATTCCCACCCCAGTGGCCCGCTGCGGTCTCTAATACCCATCGAAAGCCTAAAATAAATTCAGGTACACTTCCTTTGTTCCTGGCTCTAAAGCTAAATTTCACCTAAGTTTCACCCTGGATGATTACTACATCCATTTTAAAACATTTGAGAGATCTGAATTCACAAAATACTGTCAAGGACAAGAGAGGGAAGAAAGAAATTCTTACCCAGCCTATACAATATCAAGCCTCTGTTGTAATATGGAACTTCAAAACTGGGTTGGACTTCTATAGCAGATGTGTAGTCGTCCATGGCTTCGTAAAAATCAACCCTGAAGTATTTGATTTGCCCCCTGTTGTTAAATGCAGTAGCCAAATCCTCAGGGCTGCATTTGCTTTAAACAAAAAGTTCACATTAAAAACACAGTTGTTACCCTCGTTTCCACTTTCACTCTCTTTTGGGTATTATCAAACTTCACAGCCTATAACATGCAGCCTCGACCCTGCAAAACCAAGCGGAAGAAACAGAGTGCAAGGAAATAAAGCCATGGCGTCGGTTTCTGTTTAATCCTGCTGTCTACTTTTGCAGGGTTGTTTAGCACTACAATGTCAGTCTAAAAAGCGCGTTCATTTTACTGTGTGGTCAAAGCTCCTGTTCATTGTCACCTTGTTTTGCTGAATGTAATATTAAAACGACTGTTTAAAGCATATGCCAGTGGGGCAAAGAAGACAACTCAGAATTGAAACGAGCAAGGGAGAAAGCCAGCCCAAAGTCCAAGTTCGCTATGGACATGTCATAAAATGAGTCAATCATCAGTTTTATCGTCAATTTTTTTAATGATCTTCAAACAGTGAGATTTGAAATCATTTTCTACCAGTAAAGAAAGTCAGCCCTGAGTGAAAATCCAGAATACTGATCCCCAGGTGTGCTGAGGATGACCTGCCCTCCCTCCAGCCTCAGCAAACATCCTCCGGAGGCCAGACCGGCTTCCTGCTAGAAAGACATTACCGCTCAGGTCCACACGGGACTGCTGTGCGCAGAACTGGCTCTACATCTGAGGGTTCCGGAGGCTGCCCAAGGAGCTGTGAGCAAGCAGCCTTTCCTGTGAGGGGTTAGACGTCCAGGCAGCTCTGACCAACCACCAGCTCAACAGGACACACCCCCATACAGCCCCCACACACTACTTGCACAAGGGCAAACCATTTGCACAGAGAACTTCAATGGGCTCTGCAAAAAGATGCTGTTTTCCTTTCTTTTTTGCAAAGGGGACTCTCGAGTTTGAACCAAGCAGGGAAGATGCAGGCTAAACTCAACTGTCAGTCTTCATTAAGTTCCACAGCGCAAAATCTAGTTCTCAGAAAATATCTGTGACTGCAGTTAGTGTTACAAAAAGTTACTTGTCTAAACATCTTAATCCTTGATATCTCAGGCACTGTAACTACTGCTGCCAGGAGGGGTACTCAAAGCCTAGGGGGGTCTCCTTCAAGTTGAAGTTTCCTACCAGTGGAAAGGAACCACTGCCATTTAGAAAACGCCTGTTTCTGTGAACTAGGACTGAGAGACTAGGTACACAGACACTTCAGGATGCCACAAGCACCACCGTGAAATCCCAGAGAACAAGGGGGACACTCCAGTCACCGATCTCTGTTATGACACTAGCTGAACTGCTGCCCAGTGAAGAGTTTTAAGTGAAATGCAGCCTCGGGACTCAGTAAGGTTTTAGTCATTACATTTCTAAGCTTCAAAACTTCATTACAGATAGATGTCTTATTACCAGAGGATCATCAGATATTTGATTTAGAATTAGACCTCATTATAACAAATTCTAAAAGTCTATTCTCCATATGGAAATTGTTTCATATTTGAAAGACATGGCCTAACAGTTAAAGCCAAATTTTTTTAACATTGAGATTTTTGTAATGATGGTGTTTATTTTAATGGAATATAACCAAGTTACCTAATCCAAACGTAGATTTTTTTTTTTTTTGCACTTGTTAACTTAAGCAAAGAAAAATATTTGGAAATAAAGTTGATGGCTAAGGTTGCACTTTTGGATATTAAAAGAAAATGTTATAAACCATTCAGGGCGGCAGGCATGCAAAGATTGCGAATACTGTTTCAAAATGATTCAGTGACTCGTTATTTAAAAATAAACAAACTCTAAAAGATATATTTAAAGACAAAGTTGAAAATGATAGAATTCTGTTTAACCAGGAGCTCCTAGAAGAATTTCAAAACTATAAGAAAATGTGAAGGGTCATGCAGGCATGCTGAGCAATCTTCTACTAAACCATTGCAGATTTTCTTTCTTATGCTGGTAAAGGGCATAAATTACATTTGCCACACAACAAATCTGTGCTCTCAGGCTGAGATGCACCAGGGAGAAGCTGTAACAATACTAGATGGCATCAGTATGCTTATTGCTGATAAATCCTTTTTGAAATTTACTAGATAAGTTTAAAAAATATAGCAAATTTTAAATATAACAAAAAGAAGCAGACTCCATAGAGAACAAACTAGTGGTTACCGGTGGACAGACAGAAGAGGAAAGGGCAAAACAAGGAGAGAGGACTAAGAGGTACAAGACATTGGGTATAAAATATGCTACAAATGTATACTGTATGACACATGCATATAGACTGTATTTTATAATAGCTACAAATGAAGTATAACCTTTAAAAATTGTAAATCACTATACTGTACACCTGTAACATTATACTGGAGAAGTAACTGGAAACCCACTCCAATATTCCTGCTTGGAGAATCCAATGGACAGAGGACCTGGCGGCCTACGGTCCACGGGGTTGCAAAGAGTCAGACATGACTAAAGCACCTTAGCACAGTCCAGCTAACATACTGTATAGCAGCAACTACAATGAAAATTTAAAAATAAAAAAGTGTTTTAACCTACTAGATAAGTCTGTTCTTCCAGCTTGAAACAAGAATAGAAAACTACATTTTCTGTTTACTAATTTTGGGGGGAAGGTGTGGTATCATTTTACTGCTTGTTCAAAACTATTAACTATTATTCTGGTGTATTATTGAAATGAGAAAGCCACTTAATTTTTCTGATTTAATTCCATGTGAGTTTAACAAACAAGAGAAGAATCTTGAGCCTCATACACAAAAGACAAGCTGGCATCTGGTCAAAAAAAAATCAAATCCCTGAAAGGAGGAGGGTGACAGGGCAGACAACTCAAACCGTCAAGAAAAACACTGCTCATTATCCCCTTTCTGTTCTTTCTTTTCTCATCCTGGACCACTAACAACAAGAACCATTAACAAGAACAACAAAGGCAAATCTTGGAGTACAACAAATGCTTCGCACTCAGGCGTAAATACAAGAAGCTTTGGGACAGCACGTGAGGTTGAGACAGGCTGAGAGCTGGGACCTAGGACCATTTGCTGCAGTGTTTGCACCTAAACAAATGTCTTCTCCAGCAACAAAATACAAAAACTATAAGGAACTAAAAATAATTGAGTGCATTTCCAGTTGGAGCCAGTTAAGAAGATACAAACCAAATAAAATTCCAACTGCCACTTCTGAAGTGCTGGAAGCAAAACCAGGGTGCCAGGAGCACAAACAGGGTACTTCACATGTCCCCTACATTCAAAACCTAGGTCCAAAGAGGTGGGCAAACCACCTAAGCCACCCCACCAGCCTTCGAGACCCCTGGACACAACCCCAACTTCACCCCTTGTTCCAAGCAAGCAAGGGAAACTTGGTTTTGCTCTGCCCTGCTGCAGCAGAGACCTCAGTAAAGCTTGCCTGAATTCCTTGTCTGGCCTTCTCATCAGTTTCTCTTGTTTAGGGAAGGCCAGAAACCCTGGCCAGTATCAAGGTTGCTAATATCACAAAAAGAAAGACATTACATGCTCTCTGACGTAAGTACACAACACCTATAACAATAGTCTCACCATAATTTTGGATCTGAATTCGATCAAACCTCAAGATTTAACTACTAACTCATAAGCGATGCATGAGACAGAGGACTACATGGGGTGGGAGTGGGGGGTAAATCCAGAAGATCCAAAATATGGGAAAGTCTCAGGACAGAGGACTGGATATCCTTTGGTGAGGATATCCTGTCTGCAATGGGAGAAAATGAAGGGGAGCCTTAAAGGCTGAGAGACTTGATGTGCATCCTGACTTGAATCAACCGCGAAAACACCAACCAGCCAAACAAAACAAATTTTATTGATCAAACAGGAAAATTCCAAATAATGACACTGGAATAATGACGTTAGGAATAATGATACTGTGGTTACGTCTTTTTAAATCCTTTAACGCCTAGAAATGTATTCTGAGACATCCCTGCGTGAATAACCTGACCCCCTGCGTGAAGTGACAATGCTTAAGCCCAGGGATGGTCACCTGGAGGTTCATTATACTATTTCCACATATTTAAATTTCTTTTCACACGTGAAAATCCAGAGCACGGGCTGTGATGTCGCGCGGTTTGAGTCGCGACGCTGAGCGCTCACGTGGCACCCGCGCGGCACCTCGCCCTCACCAGGTCTTGTTAAAGTGACAGGTGGGAAAAGACCCATCCGCTCCAAGACTCCAGGTCAGTTAACATGGAGCCGGGACACCGTTCTCGGAGTCCCGGAGCAACGTGCGGAGGCCTGCGCTCCAAGCACGCTGCCTCACCGCCTTTCTGGGAAGAACAAACGTCCGGCCGCTGGGCGGGTGAGGGCCAGAGGCCGAGTAAAGCAGAGCCCTTGCCGGCCACCTTCCGGAGACCCCGCTTTCCCCACTTCTCGCGATAGTTACCTCCCCTGTGCGGCTCCCTCCGAGGCTGCACAGGCGCACTGGCGAATGTAAGCGGAGTACAGCGCCTCGGCCTCCGCGTATTCACCTTTCTTGAAATGAGCCTGAGCTAGTGCTAGGACAGCGGGACTTTCCTGCCCTTGCTGCCCGTCCATGGTGGTCGGGGGCCTAGCTTTCCCTGTGGAACTGGGGTTGATTTCTGAGCGATTAGAGGCGACAACCCACAGCCACTTCCGCACCTTGGAATTTAACTCGGCAAAAACCCTTGGCCCTAGCAGCGGGGGAATTGTGTGTCCTCCGAGGACCCGTCGTCTCGCGAGATCGGTGACGTCCCTGGCGGAAGGCTCAGGTGCTTCAGGAAAGCTTGAGCAGACGGAGCCGTGGCCAGAGCGCTTCTGCTGTAGCTGCTGGTCCCACTTGCCTGGTCTCCAGAAAAGCAGTAGCTCGGTAATCCCAAACTGCTTTCTAAGGCCGTGGCCAGATGGTGCAAGGAGCTTGCCCTTCGTTACAGCGAATGGGGAGCGGGGGGCAAGGGGCGGGTACATCCACACACACTGTACCTGTGTATTTCCAGAATATACAGAGAATTTCTAAACTTCAGTTTTTCCAGAGTGGGTGTACTACTTTGCATTTCACCAGCAATGCATTGGCCTTTCAGTTACTCCGTATCTTCCTTCACCAACATTTGTCAGCTTCGATCCTAGCTATTATAGTGGGTGTGTAGATACCTCCGTTTTCCTCTAAATTTTACTAAAATTGTGAGTAGAATAACCAAATAAATGAGTAAAGTAGTAACTGTTTTAATGTCTTTTGCTTTTAATTTTAGAAAAAAATCTTAAAAACGAGATTATGAAGAAAATTTACACAACAGTTTCACCCCGTTTTTTCTTCTTCTAAATTCAATTAAAATATAAATTAATGCCTTTTTAAAAAAAAAAAGATTAAGACTATTTTTACTTTCTCATCTATATATGTACTTTTGAAGTTTTCTACCATGAACATGTTAGTTTTATACTCAAAAACTATTACGTGTTCTTTTTTTTTTAATGAACTGAGAAAGTGGTAAGAATAAACAGTAGGGGGCAACATAATATTGCTATTTTCATTTCAGAAGCACAGTAGTAATACTTTGGAGCTATAACATCAAATTAGGAACTCTTGATTTTTCATTAAAAGTGTGGTAACAATTTTTCCCCATTTCTAAATGTGGACTCTAGAAGACCTCTTAGGAGTAATTTACTGCAGCCTCCAGTCATCAGACATTTGCCTAAGTTGTTTTCCTATTGGTAGCAAAGGTAATATTGTATACCTTTCATTGTACCTCCTGTCTCTTTCTCCCTTTATCCACTCTGGAGCTCAAGGCCCATCATCCCAACTCCCACCAAAATACTTAAATCAAAAGAAGACAGATTATCATGTTATCAAATTACAGATAAAACAGGATAAATACAATTTTACCTCAGCATTTATGTTTATATTTTTCATGCCACATAAAATCTAAGATCTCGGCTCTTAGAATACAAAAAGATAATTGCAAATTATATGCTAGCAGAAACGTGTGTGTGTGTGTGTGTGTGTGTATAATTAGCATTTGTGCATGATAGCAGGACAATAATGCTATGTTACTTATTTGTATAGCTTTGTCAGTCAGGTCCATTATCTCAATACTTTGGCCTTCCTTGCTACTTTGAAACTTAATGTAATGTTCAGGCCAAATTTTTTGATAAAAGAAGCATTACTTAAAGGGAGTCAGTTTGTGTTTATTACAAAAAGAGAACATTCATTAGAATGCCTCATTCTGTCTATACAAATTCCCTCCACATATTTGTTATATATGACAATCTTGCTTCTCTTTACCCCTTTCATCAGAGGAGAGTTATCTGGAAATTTCCTTCATGTTAAATATTTAAAACCAATTGAGTCAATGTGTACTGGGAGTCTTTTTCTAGCACCATTTTCAAGCAGGACAAAGATCTATCTGTCCCCAAGACATTATGGCAGATCACTAAAACATTCACAGATACAAATCCCAAATAGTCATAAGCTCTTAAAACAGGTATGTCTGTCAGTATATATATGAGTATGAAGCATGTGGGTATATGTATGTGCGTAAGTATATATAAACACATACACACATATACATATGTGATAATTATGTGTAGGAGAGTTTGTTTTTAACGGTTTTGGTTTCTGTGTTAAAGAGACCAAGAAGTAGTGATAATAACTCAGAATCTGTCTGAAGTAACTAGTTGGAAGGAAAATTTTAGGGCTCAGGTAGCAAGGAATTAGTGGTAAATGAGAAGGCTCCAAAAGGAATGCTAGGAAAAGTCTGAGGAATCAACAGCTGATTTGGAATTGAAGCAAATGGGAATGTAATCAACAAGTCACAGGAAGGACTGGAAAGCGACAATCTAACTTAAGAGTTCTCAGCAGATTTCTGGGACAAGAAAGGGAAAAAAGAGATATTTAGGCATTAGGACCAAGGACCAAAAATCACAACTCTGAACATGCAGTCCTGAAGGAATCCTTACACCTACATCTCTGAAAATTTCTCTTTCATTGATGAAGTATAGTTTCATTCCTGAAAATAGAAAATCTTGTGGGAAGATGTAGTTACCTTCAACGGGATATATATCCTCTAGGGCTGATGTCTTTGTTAGGATGCTGTTCTCTTTTTTTTAACCTAGGGAAGATTTGCTTTTTAAAAAAAATTTTATTCTATATTATGGTTGATTAACAATGTTGTGTTAGTTTCAGGTGTACAGCAAAGTGATCCAGTTATACATATTACATTTACTTTTTTTTCCATTCTTTTCTCCATTTAGGGTTTTCCTTGTGGCTCAGCTGGTAAAGAATCCGCCTGCAATGCAGGAGACCTGGGTTTGATCCCTGGGTTGGGAAGATTGGAGAAGGGAAATACTCCAGTATTCTGGCTTGGAGAATTCCATGGACTACAGACCATGGGGTCACAAAGAGTTGGACCCAACTGAGTGACTTTCACGTTCACTTTTCCCCATTTAGATATTACAGAATATTAAGCAGAGTTTCCTGTGCTATACATAGGTCCTTGTTGGTTATCTGTTCTAAATATAGCAGTGTGTAGGTATTAATCTCAAACTTCCAATCTATCTCTCACCTCCCCCACCCTTCCCCTGGATAACTGTAAGTTTGTTCTCTAAGTCTGCGAGTCTGTTTTATAAGTAAGTTCATTTGTATCATTTTTCTAGATTCTACATAGAAGCAATATCATATGATATTTGTCTTTCTAGGATGTTATTTTCTGATTTGGGGGAATACTATATTCTGTCATAGAAGAAAACAAATGAGATTGATGAAACACACTATGTTAAAATTAGATAAGTTAGAAACTTATAAGACATGTTATACATATGTGTGTGACTATACCTAATACTGGGCTTCCCAGGTGGCTCAGATGACAAAGAATCTGCCTGCAATGCGAGAGATATGGGTTTGATCCCTGGGTTAGGAAGATCCCCTGGAGGAGGACGTGGCAACCCACTCCAGTATTCTTGCCTGGAGAATCCCCATGGACAGAATAGCTTGGCGGGTTACAGTCCATGGGGTTTCAAAGAGGCGGACATGACTGAGTGACTAAGCACAGCACAGCATACCTAATGTTGATGAAGCACTAAAGATACAAAAGGTAACCAAGGCACTAAGTATTCATGGCTCACTGGGTATGTGTGAGGCTTAGAACATGCTCAGTATGTGTGAGGTCTTGATTCACTTACCCACTGATGACACCCAGGAAATACAACTGAATCCATGACTGCTCAGCGGTCCCAGTGGCACCTACAGCTGGGACCAGGCCTGCCTCCTCCTCAGAGCAAGTGTGCCTCACTGGCCTCAGGCACATTCGAATCCCCCAATCTCAACTGTGGTCCTCTTCCTGGCCACACCTTTAGGGGAAGCTGGTGAGGAAGAGAGAGACTGAGGACATAGAACAGTACATAACTCAGGAATCGGGAACTGGAATCTGTGTACCTGACTGGCATCCTTCACTATCAGTGTTAATCTCTCCCATCACTTTCTCCTTGTTCCTCACTGTGTACGTTAAGTTGATTCAGTAAGCCATGTGACTTTAGTATCATTTTTTGGTGTGTAATCCTTTGTGTTCCATGACCTCTGGAATGGCTTGCCTAGTAGTGTATTTGGAAGCTACCATTATATCAAGGTAACTTCCCACAAGGCACATGAACAGAGAGACTGAGAAGACTTCTGGTCTCGTTTTAACCTGGCACAGCAACCCACTATCTACATGAACTCATTCAAGCTCCAAACCTTCTCATAGCTCACCATTCTCTATCTGCTACAGGCCTAACTTGGCTCCAAAGGACCAAAAACATAACATTTGGATTAACTAACCTAGGTACTGAAGCTGCAATAATAATGTTGTATATTTCTCTTTCTTGCCTCTACTAAATGTCAGTCAAACTTGCAAATAATCTTGATGAAATAGTGCTAAAGTCTGGTTTGCAGCCACAGAATAAAAAGGTGTTAAGTTCATGGGAAATAGAGAACATTATTAGCTATCTTTAACAGGTAAGAAATTAAGCATGACTGATTAGTTTTTCTTTTTAAAATTAATGACAGTAAATCAAAACAGGTACTTATAGAGAATCACTTCCCAAACCCAAGACTTGTTCAGATAAAAGGTCCAGCTTGGTGTTTCAGCTAAAACTATAACTACAAACTGGATGTCTTCTGTAAATTTACATAATTATAAGTAGAGACAAGTATTCTGCACAGTATTATGAAGAGTACATGCCAATTGCCATCTCTTAGATGAAACTAAGAAAGTGGGTAAAAAGAAAAAGCTATCAAAAATAAGCTATTAGGGTTTCCCTGATGGTCCAGTGGTTAAAACTCTGTCCTGCAATGCAGGGGACACCAGTTCGATCCCTGGTCCAGGAAGATCCCACATGCTGCGGAGCAACTAAGCCTGTGTACTGAGCCTGCATTTTGGAGGCCATGAGCCACAACTACCAAGCCCACATGCAGCTACTACTGAAGCCTGCAAGCCCTAGCGCCTGCGCTCTGCAAGGAAAGAAGCTGCCACAGTGAGAAGCCTGCATACCACAACTAGAGAGCAGCCCCCACTTTCCGCAACTAGAGAAAGCTTGGATGCAGCAGTGATGACCCAGTGCAGCTATGAAAATAAAAATTAATTTTTAAAAAGCTACTAGAAACAATTCAAATTGTAAAAAAAAAAAAAAAAAAGTCTTTAAATGCCTCTTTATCACTTCTGGAAGTAAAACAGAACACTTTCAATGCTTATTTAGTTAAATGCGACTAGAAATAGAGCTCATTTCAGAATTACAATTGTTTAATCTCCCTCTGGGCTTGCTGGGTGGTGCTGGTGATATCTACCTGCCAGTGCAGGAGACATGGGTTCCATCCCTGAGTCAGGAAGACCCCTTGGAAGAGGGAATGGCAACCCACTTCCAGTATTCTTGCCTGGAGAATCCCATGGATAGAGGAGCCTGGCGGGCTGCAGTCCATGGGGTCACCAAGAGTCAGACACAGCTGAGTGAGCACACACGCACACCACCTAATACAGGTTATGTCCATTCCCTAAATTCAGCTCTTCCATTCTCATGCCTCCCCATCCCGCTCCGTCAAAAATGTTTAATGAATTAGTAACCTCAACACTGAGAAAATTTTTTTCTTATTTGGAATATTTCCATAGTGTAATAACCAGCCACAAAAATAGAGATAGAAAGATAGGCAGATAATATAGTCAATTTCTATATATTTTATATGAAAATCAGCATCATTATTTCATAGTTGTATTTTTACACAAAATTATATATATGCATAACATGTCTATGTGTATATATTATTGGGTTTTGGTTTTTCCTTCCCTTCCTGATCTCTGTCTTGTACGGAGGTCAACTTCAGTCCTTCCAACTTCCAGAGCATAGCCTTATAAGACTACTGCTCTTCCAGACCCATGTCTCACTGTGCCTATACTATTAGTGACTCTAGAGTAGACATCTGTGGCGCGCCCTGCCCCTCCTCTTGGACCCTGGGACTGTTCTAGGGATGGGCACTGATCCCAGCCTGGCCATTTAGCAGTTTTTCCCCTTTCATTTCAAACTTGAATTAAGAGTGGTAATCCCTCCCTAATGGTGGAGATAGTAAGATACTGTATTTCCTGATACATGAAGAAAGCCAGTCTGGTTTTTTCACATCTCACAGCTTAATATTTATTTGACCATTTATGAAAATCCAAAAGAACGGCCTAACAGAGTTGCTCCACCACATGCAGATGACCTTCTCTTTACTCATTCTGTCTCAGTCGTGGATTTCTTAACAGTTGACCCAAAGTTCAGAAAACAGTGAGGCATAACCAGTTTCTGTTATATATATATATACATATGTGTATAAAAATACAACTCTGAAATGATGCTGCTTTTTACATAAAATGTATGGAATCATCCTTATTATATAAACTCTCCCGGTATATGCAGTTTGTCAGTACTTCATCCCACTGCACTGTGGCATAAGGGACAGAAGTTGTAGTTATTTATTTCCTGAGCCAGGACACAATGCTTACACACACTGCACATCCAGAACTGATATTCAGCAATTGGGCTTCCTGTGGCCACACACGTCGGCAGTTTCCCTTCACCTCTAAAAATAAAAGGAGAAAGAATTCCACATTAAAATAACTAATCACTTAAAACCTTATTTATTACATTAAAAAAACCCTGACGAATATAAAACATTTCAAGGTAAATTTCAAATAAAAACTTTTCATGCACTGAGAAAATAAATCCTTAATATACTATTGAGACTAAAGAAAACAGGCTTTGAGTACAATGTTAAGGTGGCTTGTTATTTAGTCGTTCAGTGGTGTCAAAATCTTTGTGACCCCATGATCTGTAGTCCACCAGGTTCCTCTGTTCGTGGGATTTTCCAAGCAAGAATACTGGAACGGGTTGCCATTTCTTTTCTCCAGGATATCTTCCCAGCCCAGGAACTGAACCCCCATTTTCTGCACTGCAGGTGGAGTCTTTACTGCTGAGCCACCAGGAGACTTTAAAATTTAGTGATTTCATCATCATACTACACTATTTAGATATAAAAATCTATATAAAAATGACATTTACTAATTACAATTGGCCCTACCCTTCAAGAAGGCTGCCCAATTCAGATTTTCTGTTATCTTTCGGAGTATGTTTGGTGAAGATTTCTAGAGCAAGATCTTCATATTGCTGCTTCTGTTCCGAACTGAGGGTCTCTAAAGATTCGAGTTTAATAAAAGCTTTTGAACAAGTACCAAAAGCTCTACTGGCACACGCACAGAGTGCTAAAAGAGAGTAGATCTCAACTGCAGGGATGATGTCTTCATAGTCTCTCAGGTGAAGAGCTAGGAAAGAGAAGGCAATTTGGACAATGTAAGGCAATCACGCCATCATGAACATGCATGGGGAAGCATGTTAGGCTGGCTCAGTTTAACTTACATGAATGTTAGCAAAGTTAAGGAAAACAATGGTAGGTGATCAGAGAACTAGTACGGGAAGTAAGACTACATGACCACCACATTCTGTAACACCAGCCAACAGCTCAGGCCTATAACACTTACCACCACCCAATGATGCACATGGCTGCACCACTCAGAAATACACCAAAAATTATCGGTGTCAAAATACACTGCAGATATAAATATATAAATATAATTGTATAATTTTTCTATGTTTTATATTTATAAAACATATAAAACATTTATATGTTCTATATAAATATGTTAGAAATTTCTGTGGATTCTCAAAACAATATCATGTTTCTTTTTGTTTAAAAAAAAAAATCATGTTTTCTCTCTGTGTTTCTTTGAACAGATTATCGCTTTTCAGTCTGTCTTATTGAAAAAATAGAACTCTGAGAAAAAAGGAAGTGAAACTGAGTCTCTAAGTTATCAGCTCAGATAATTTATTTTAATTACCATATCTTATCTTCACAGGCTGCAGGGCATGGCCAAAAAGAAAAAAAGTGTTACTGAAGTTAATAGTAACTTGAAGGAGTTTGCCCTTCATATTCAATTTATGACTTTTTAGACATGTTGCATATATGAGTTAATACACCCACCTGTCTTCAGTGCAGTGTCAACATAGCCCTCGTAGAGCTGTCTTTGTGCCAGTATGAAGAAGTGGTAAGCCTCAGCCCCTCTCCAAGCATTATCAGTGAAACGACTACTTGTGGACAGAACTTCTTCTTCCAGCAAACCAGCCAAAGCAGAAGTGGCCTACAGATAAAGCAGACCCGCATCTGCTGTCAGCACAAATCTAACAACAGTCCTTCCAATAGAGGTGATTTCTGAAACTTACACATTAAAGTATCTAGGGAGGAGACTTCCCTGGTGGTCCAGGGGAAAAGAGTCCGTGCTCCCAGTGCAGGGGGCCCAGGTTTGATCCCTGGTAGAGGAACTAAGATCTCACATACCACAACTAAGTCCACGAATCGTTAACAGCTGAGCCTGTGCACTGCACCACAGTGAAGACCCAGCACAGCCAAAATAGATACCAGTAAATAGATTAGCATGTTTCATCATTACAGAACTGTCACCCCAGACTTCTCTGTTATAATTCATACTTTGTTAAACTGACATGATCACATTTCTTCTTCAGTTTTACTGAGGTATATCAACAAATCAAATTGTAAGATATTTAAAGTGTAGATTGTGGTGATTTTATATACGGATATATTGTGAAAGGATTCTCTTCCCCAAGGAATGATCAAATTTTTAAACAGAATTTATTAAACTTTATGTTAATACAATGCTCATTTACAATTTTAAAAATACACATATTTCTAGGGAAGCTTTTAAAACTCACTGATTAGAAAGGATTTACCAAGAAAGGAATTAAGCAAAGATTACAGATTAGTAAAAAAATATCATTTTCAATATTTCCAAGTTGAGATGTCTAAATGTGAGTACTAATTCCAAATCATTTATTCTTTTTCCTCATATCATTTAAGAAAATAAATGCAAACAAACAAGTACATTAAATGGTCTATCCATAAAAAGAAGTTTGATCATTTGGGGTTTTTTTCTGTTAAATGCTTCACATGACTTAACATTACTTAATGTTCCACCTTACCTCTGAGCTCTTCCCTTTAACTTTGCCTCGTTGGGCATTTTTCATTTGTTCGTGGTACTGCTCTATAAGTAAAGCTGCCAGTACATAGAGCTTCTTCACACGTAAAGGTTTAGTTCTTTTCTTTGCCTCTTCATCTGCAATCTTTAAATATTTAAAGAGTTAGGGGAAGATATTTCTTAATCTATGTACAAATGTTCTCATTTCTGAAATATGATTCTCTAAAAGAGGAGGAGTCAGTAGGGTAGAATATAAGTACCATCCATTTATGACAAATATTTTTAAACACATTTTCTTTTCCTTAGTTATTTCCTTAGTATTTAGCCATTGGAATTAGAATGCAAAACAATTTTAGAAAATAACAGATGCTGATAAATAATTAAGTCAGAGTGAAGAAAGCTTTCATTGAAACTGTAGTATTTTATATAACAGATTTTTAAAATAATTTTCAAGTACCTAGAGATAAGATGGCTTTACCATGGTACATCTCCAGAAATTTAAATCTGTTTAAATGATTCAGAAGGAAATTTTTCGTTTGTCATTAAATCAAATGGTAAGAGAACAGAATGTAAAATTTGCTTACATTAATTCCATACTAGTCATGTTCCTTCCAAATGCCTACTATGAAAAGTGTAACATCCTTAAAACTTGCACATTTAAAAGGACTTAAAAACTTACTATCAACAGGATTTAATTTCCAGTTATGGAAACTTGTACTTTATAGTAGCTGAAAATTCTCTAATTGTTAACTTCAGTATTAAGTAAATATACAGTTGTTTAGGAATCAGTACGGTGCTAAAATTAATAAACAGCCTTTTTAGTAAAAGGTAATACTAAGATAACACATAGTTGTAATATGATAGTAACAAAATGAGAGGGATTTTGCTGTAACAAATATTTGTTTCGAAAGAATGGAAAATGTATTCTTTAGTATATAAGAAAACATTGGTAACTAAAACAAATCAAATACTCAGCAAGATTATTACATTACCTTAAACATCAGCTTGGCAGCATCATAAAAGTAATTGGCTTTCCGATACAGTTCTATGGCATCAAGAGTTTTATTCTTTTCCAATAAATGAGATGCATACCTTGCTAACAGGGAGCCAATTTCTTTCATATTATGACTTTTAGCCAATTCAACAGCTTTGTTCCACTTGGAGAAAATATATACAACATACAATTACCCAAGCATTTACAGTCAGATATGTCTAAAAATACATACAATAAAGCTTTAAGTTTATAATAATAAATAACACTATATCAAAACTTAAAACTGGTATATAAATTTTTTTAAATCAGAGGAATTATAAATTTTAGAAGTCAAATGTGTCAAAATAATAAAATGATCTACGATTGATGTGCTTAAGGAGCACATCTGAAAAAGAAAGCATCAAAGTTTATAGTCATATTAATCTTATAATTCTAATTTTGTACAAACTATGAGCAAGAAAAAGATACATTTGTTTATAGTAAAAAAATATGGAATTTCAGTTAAGAAAACATCCTATCAGATTTAACATTTAAGTTATTTTTGTAAAACAAATGGAGCTTTACAAAATACTATAAGAAAATGTTTAAAAGAATACTTTGATAGTGAACAATTTCAACAATTCTGCATTTTCATTTCAGTTAAATTCCAGCTCTTAAAAATATCAAATATATGTTTTCTATAAGGAAAAGAAAACAGATTTGCCAAAATAAATATTGATAAAGTAACTCAATTCCTTCCTCTTGCAATGACCATTAACTGGTCCTTCTTTGGAAACAAAACACAGCCCTAATAAAATGCAGAAAATCATGAAATGACTTCCAGACAAAACCTTGCCAGACTGAAAGCACAGGGTTTTCCAGGTTCCCATTCTGAGTTAGTTATGAGGGGTCACCCTGAATGGTGGCACTTCAAGAGGTAAGTGCGAATTCTGACACTTTCTCAGTCCTCAACCACATCAACAAATATCTGGCTCCTTTCACAAAATCTGTCTCAAGCTGTCCAGCCCTTGTCCTGGCAACAGTCTTTACAGCATCACTCTGGTGACTTTCAGCTCCTTACTTGGTTGAGATGTACACAGGTATCCACTGCTGCCTTCGGCTGATTACATTTCAAAAAGGCAGTCACTGCTTGTTCACACATTCCAACTCTCACAAACATCTGTGCTATTTCCTGTGGACAAAACATTACCATCAGATTTCATAGAACAAGGAAAAGGCATCTGCTCAAGAAAGATCCCCTGGAGAAGGAAATGACAACCCACTCCAGTATTCTTGCCTGGGAAATCCCATGGACAGAGGAGCCTGGAGGGCTACAGTCCATGGGGTTGCCAAGAGTACAACACATCTTAGTGACTGTATAGCAAACAGCACAGTAATATTTCTTTTAACCGGACACAGAGGCAGAGGCTACAAACTAGAAAGGATGCTGAGGCATCACCTTTTCTAAAATCTGTGCTTCACTGGCTCACAGCACAGATCTGATTTTCAACCAGGTTCTGAAGATACTGAACTCTTGTCTTCTTTCACTTCAGTAGCTACTTTACAGAAATGCCAAGCCCCAAAAGAAACCCAAGCTAGTGGGTAGAAAATACCTTTAAAGGATTGATGTGATAGTGTGAATCATTAATTAGAGGCTTAAGGGAAATCTCACACTCGCAGGGCTCTCAAATACCTCTATTAAGCAATGTCCCAGACAAGTTGGCTATTCATCAGTTCAGGAAACTAGGCCAAAAATGGAAGAGGGGAACCAAAACAAAAGTGATTACGCCCATTGGGCTATACTTGCCAATTTTCAGACTACCTGGATTTTTTTTTCTTTCTTAATATCTAAATGGTCAAAGTTTTTCTCTCCCCATTAATTATGCTGGAGAAGGCACTGGCAACCCACTCCAGTACTCTTGCCTGGAAAATCCCATGGACGGCGGAGCCCTGGTGGGCTGCAGTCCATGGGGTTGCTAAGAGTCGGACATGACTGAGCGACTTCACTTTCACTTTCCACTTTCATGCACTGAAGAAGGAAATGGCAACTCACTCCAGTGTTCTTGCCTAGAGAATGCCAGGGACGGCGGAGCCTGGTGGGCTGCCGTCTATGGGGTCGCACAGAGTCCGACATGACTGACGTGACGTAGCAGCAGCATTAATTATGCAATTAATTTAAAGAGCCCAAAGAAGAAAATTCAGAGCAAAGTTACAGAGAACTCTGCCTTTAGTTTCACTCTTTTTTAAATGTTAAATTCTTTGTTGTTAATATACCCTACTAAAGTCTAGCTATCTTTTAAAACTTTTCTTATAGTAAATTTCAAACATATATAGACACGTACTACTCCCCACACCCACCTCAAATCACTCTGAAGAGAATCTCTGACAATATATTTCATCTGTAAATATTTCATGTGTTCGGCTAATTTTTAAAGCAATGTTATGAAACTGACAAGCCCCACACAAGACTGTAATCATGTTAAAATATAAGGAATATGATTGATTTTTTTTTCCTTCTCCATTTTGAAGCATTCTGTAATACTGAAAATTGTTTTAATAACTAAAGCATCATTTCACATCTTAGAAACTGTGAAGTTATAATTTTTAATTCTCCATATTACAAAGTACATTTCCTCACTATAACAGAAAAGTTTATAAAGTAACCTAGCAACTCCAAAAACTGAAATGTATAATATCCTACTGGAAGCAACTTGTGGTTTTCTGGAAGTGAATTGGCAAGATTCTCCAATCCCACATAATCTTCTAACATATAGTAACATTCAGCTAAGCGTTCCTGGTTCCGGCCTTGTACATAATATTGTATAGCATTCAACCTACAGAAAGAAAAGAAAAACTTTTAAACTAATGTGAATCTCCTGATAAATAAGCACTTTCACCAAAAAGTTCTTTCATTAGAATGGCAGCACTCGTATAGTATTACTCTAATCATCATCTTTAGTTATAAAATATCTTTGAAGCACATAAATTGAAAAGCCAAAAAAAGACTGCATAACATATTTTAGTTACAATATTCTTTGAATATTCTTAAGGAATACTGCTTTACTCTGACACACAGTTGTATTTTCAAACACTGACACAAATAAGTAAGCATACTGATCAAAATGATAGCTTCAGAATAAAAGCCAATTATTTCTGAAAATAAGCTACTATAATAAAACAAGCAAACAAACAGTAGAAGGCTACCTGGTGCTAAAGCATACATCTTCTGAGTTTTGAAACTCCAAAGTCTTACAATGCTCACCTGACAACTGGAAGGATCCCTTGCTCTTCCATGGTAACTAGGGCTATGTGAATTCTGGGACCTGGAAGGATGGTCTTCATTTCCTGGCATTATTTCATAGGGAAGTACTCTACACAGGCAGCTACAATTTCAAGTGCAGAATGAATGGATGGGGAAGTCCAGACAGGTGACCTACCTCTTCTGTCGATCAGCAAAGTAGTCTCCGATGGCATTGTGGGCTTGCTCAAGGAGACTGTCATCCGCGTCACCTGATCCCATCTGCAGGAGCTGGAGCACTCTAAACCAATCTCCCAACTTCAGCCGGAGGCCAATAGCCAGATCTCTATAAAAAAAAAAAAAAAAAGATATTCATTCATTCAATAAGCATCTAGCAAGTACCTGCTATGTGCTAGATTCAATTCTCCGATACTGAGAATACACAGCAATGAAGAGACAGATAAGGTAACTCTCTAAACATTTTAGAAATTTAGCCTGACCAGGGAAGAGGCAATGGGGAGAGCCTGCAACAGGAAAAAAGAAACATTTTTATGCCTCTTATTCTCCTAGGCTTTCAATTTACTTGGCAAAATAATCCCTTCAATAATAATCATTTGATCAGTTTCTTAGACATGATAAAGCTTATTTCATGTTTACATGTTTGGTTTAATATTTCTTTCCAAAGCTTAAGTTGTATTATTATCAATCTCCTGAAAGCACAAAGAATAAAAACTAGATATAATGTTCACAGCGGAAATGAAGTTCACACAGTTTATATAAAGAAAAATGAAATATAAAGAATAAAACTCAATCCCTAAATACCTTGGAATTTCATTTCATGCTCCTTAACAACAGAAAATTAAATAATGGCCTAAACCAAAACAGAGAACCTAAATAATGAGTGGTACAATAAATGATAAAGCCCCTAGTCTCTGTAGTTACATGGGTTTTTTCTCTACCAAATGAAAAAATCTCCCATGGCCAGTCATTAACATCCCGTAAAGACAGAGAAGAGAGCTGCCCCTGAATTACAATGTCTGAGTTGGAATCCAAACTGAAGTTATTGTTTTAAAAGAAATGGTGTGATATATTTAGTCTATTTTACAATCCTCATTTGTTTAAAAAAAAATGCGGATTCTGGGAGCAGTCCAGATGCCTGCACCTTTAGCACTTACCTTCTGTCCATATCCAGATACATCCTTTCCGCCTCCTCAAACCGACCGAAGTAGGCAGCCACCTCTGCCTGCTTCATGGGCTCACTCTGCAGGTTGCCCAGGCGCTTCACAAACTTAATGCCCTGGTAATCTTTGCAACGCACAAACGCTTGCTCTGCAGTGTGCAAATCCAGTTTCTGAAGAGCTGCTTCAGCTAGCAGGCGCCTATATTAAAAAGAGAAACAGTAAAAGCCTATGGGGAACTATAGATAAACCAGTCTTGAATCAGAATTCAATTACTACACCTACTGCTTCTAGTGAAACACAGTGGGAAGTGATCATTTTAACAAATTTATAAACTTTTTATTTATTTATTTATTTTGCTGCACTGGGCTGCACGCAGAACTTCCCTGACCAAGAATCAAACCCATGGCCTTTGTGGTGGAAGTGCAGAGGCTTACCACTGGACCACCAGGGAAGTCCTCATATTATGCTTATGTTGAATATTTCCACCTCTAAATTTCTGTGTTTTAAAAAGAAGAGCAAGAATGAAAGTTATTCCCACCAGGAATCTAGTATCAGAGTAGTGGACAACGGCTGAGATTTTACACTTGATACTTTATGAGGCTTCATTTATTTTATTTTTAAATACCAAAGTCGGGGGTGTGGATTATCCTCGATGAACTGAGATGCATCCTTTATTCCAACCTTCTCAATCAGTGCTCGACTATCTCGCAGGGACCTGATCTCAAAGTTAATGATATAATCCTTGTTTGGACATTCTGGATTCTAAAAGTAAAGATGAAAAGAGAGAAATCCAAATAGTTGCCTTTAGAGTATGTATTTCTTTCTTACGGTCTTAAAAAAAAAAAAGCAAATGAACAACTGCATCATATTATGAGCAAAACTGGGAAGAAAAGAAATTCCCATGTTTGGGTCTTTTGAATTTTCTGGATAATACCCATAATCCAGCACTATAGTTACACACACCAACTCTGAAGCTAGAGAGCCTGCAGTCAAATCATGCTTGTGCCTAATGCTAACTGGGTATCACTGGCAAGTCAGCTGACTTCTCCAGGCCTCAAATTCTTCATCTAAAAAAATGGGATGGTAATCAAATTTACCTTCTAGCATTGTGAGGATTAAATGAGATAATACCATATCAAACACTGAGCACAATGCCCAGCTGTGTTATTCACCTTATTCAGTCTCAGAACCAACCTGACACACACTTGTTTCAGACCTTTGAAGAAATACACCTGCTGACTGAACCACAGCACCTGCTGCTGCTGCTGCTAAGTCGCTTCAGTCGTGTCCAACTCTGTGCAACCCCATAGACAGCAGCCCACCAGGCTCCACCGTCCCTGGGATTCTCCAGGCAAGAACACTGGAGTGGGTTGCCATTTCCTTCTCCGATGCGTGAAAGTGAAAAGTGCAAGCGAAGTCGCTCAGTCATGTCAGACTCTTCGCGACCCCATGAACCACAGCCTACCAGGCTCCTCCATCCATGGGATTTTCCAGGCAAGAGTACTGGAGTGGGGTGCCATTGCCTTCTCCGTAATCCTCTTCTAGTTGCTGAATTTCCTGTCCATCTCCCCAACTTCTCTGCTGGAGGCCAGGAACTGTCTTTACTTGTTCCCAAACAATATTTGCTGAATCCACAAACAGATGAATTTTAGATAAATAATTTTATCTACCAAGAACCTTCCTGATCTAAATATCTATCAGACACAGTTGTAACAACAAATAAACACCTCATAAAAAGCTATTAATTCCCTTCCTTTTTCTTCTGTACTCCTTCCTCCAAGAAATTTCTCATGTTATTTCTTTTTCCTATCTTATTGACGTATAATTGGCATATAACATTCTATTATTTTTAGGTGTACCACACTCATGTTATTTCTTAAAACTATATGCTTGAAGGAATCCACAGTTCAGATAAATATTTCCTGGGTCAACAAGGCCTCAGAGGGACCTATGATATGACAATATTCTTTTCTTTATGGCTTTGCATGTGGTAAGTCAGGCAGAGAACCAAATTGTCACAGAAAACCTGGTTTCCCTCAGTTTAACAACCCCTACCAGTAAACCAGGCAATAGTACTACAGTGATTCTTTAGCCTAGTACAAGATACACACAAACTGTGCCCAGTGAAACAACAGTTTTAAAGTACCTAGACTGAACTGAACTGAACTGAACCAGTTTAAATGTGTTTTAAAAATTCTTCACAAGTGTCAATGTAATCATTTTTAAGCATTCCAGAATTCAAGGCAATCAGCAACTATGAGCCTTTCTTGAAAAAGCTGTGATGATGAAATCCAGCCAACTGAAAGATTAATCAAAATT
Source organism: Nanger dama (assembly GCA_917880005.1). NCBI lineage: Eukaryota > Metazoa > Chordata > Mammalia > Artiodactyla > Bovidae > Nanger > Nanger dama. Next base: position 28,125,591 of record CAKJTW010000018.1, read on the forward strand.
AAGAACTCATGCACAGAGAAAATACAGAAAAAGGCGCTGATTAGTAGCTTTCATTTAAATAAATGTAAGACTAAACAACTGGAAAAATAGGGTTAGAAAACAAAATATAAACATTCTAAATCTTGACAAAGTAAAAATAACAATATAACTAATGAAGAAAGGAGAGAAAGAGGGAGAAAATGTAAGAACATCATCTTTTAGAGTGCACAATCAATAATATCAAACATTAAGATGTTGTTTAAAAGCAGTAGTTTTTTAATTTCACTAGTTTCTTTAGTTTTTCATAGTTTTCTTTCTTAACCCATAAAAACGGCAACATTTGTGGTAGAAAAAAATTATCTGAAGTTCTACAATTTCTTCAGATTCACTGTCACACTGTTAAAATTAAATTGAACACTAAAAAGTAGACTGTACAATGATGCCACTTTTATAAATTTATTCCTGTTTATCTAATCTATCATATCAAATCTATCTTTCCACACATTGGTTACAGTTTGCCAATGCAGGAGACCTAAGAGACACAGGTTCAATCCCTGAATCAAGAATATCCCCCGGAGGAGGGCATGGCAACCCACTCCAGTATTCTTGCCTAGAGAAGCCCATGAACAGAGAGCCTGGTAGGTTACAGTCCAAAGGGTCACAAAGAGGCAGACACAACTGAAGCAGTTTAACATGCAATCGTTAAAATATCTAGATTGCAACAGAATTTCAGACCTTCCTTTTTGATGTTTGACTGCTGAGAGCTTTTAAGCCTCACCCCAATTCCTTCCCCTTCTGCCTCACATCTGGATAAGGTGATATGAAAGCGTTAAGTGTTCCATGCTTTGGTGCCACAGGAGTTTCAAACCACACATATCTCTACCTACTTATGGGAACCCTCACTCTAGCCCCACCCTCTAATTACCGAAAAACCCTAGCCTGTCTCCTTTCCTTGCTCGCAAATCAATTTTGAACCGACTTAAGAAAGCTGTCCTTTCTCCCTGAAAAACCTCACTATGTAGGTAAGACCTTTTACACCCTTTTGGTATGTCTGTGGTGTTAATACTCTTGACATGCAAACAAAATTTGGGGTGGGGGCCATTCCTGCTTCTTTTGTGTGGTCATCATATCCAGAAAAGACTGGATCACAATAAAAGGTGCAGTTTACATTATCAACCTAAAATATGAAAACATGTTATAAAATGGAACATTTCTGGAAATTTAAAATCTACTATCCCAATTCCAAAAAGCATACATAGTACATAGGAAAATAAACACTTTGGATAAAATGAAAGTAAACTTGCAGTATATTCTCAGAGTAAAAATTCTCAAAGACTGTTCAATGAAGGTCAAAGTAGGAGTTCAAAAACCATCTGGAATTTAGAAAGATTACTTTATAAAACCTAAAAATAAAAATGGAAGGAAGGTGGACCTCCAAACAAGAAGTTACTCAAATATTCTAGAACAAGCGAACCCGGATCTCCCGCATTGGAGGCAGACGCTTTAACCTCTGAGCCACCAGGGAAGCCCCTAACCTAAAATAATGACAACTAACGACCCTTCCTGAGCTCTTGGTCCTAGCACTCCACTAACTGCTTTCCACTCATTATCTTACAAAATAACAATCCCTAAGAAAGGTACTATTACTACTCACATTTTATAGAGATGAAAACAGGTTCACAAGCAGGAAAGGAAAAGGAAACTTTAAAAGATGAAGGAAGCTGTCTAAAGGTTGTGTGAGTGACAGAGCAGGGCTGGAACTCTTGCAACCCACACTCCTAACCATACCCCCATACTGCCCAGGACAAAAACGAACTCCAGTCAAGCCAACAACAGAAATGTAACTGTTTTTTAATAAGAATTACCTTTAATATCTCATCCAAAAGAACAGATTTAATTTCTAAATCCTCAAAGTTACAGATATATCCAGAAGTCTGAATGGGTTCCTTTAAAGACAAAAACAAATGTTATGTTTAAAAGTACAAAATTTCCCTTCTTTGACTTATCATGATTTTAAATTTTATTATCAAAATTCTCAAAACAAAAAGTAGAGAGAATGTCATTAACACCCACATACCTACCATCTAAATATTAACAGTTTGGAGATAATACGTCAGTCAATTTTTTGGATAAAGTATTTTAAAGTAAAGTAAATCTAGAGACATTGTGACTTTCACTCCTATTTCAGTATGTATCTCTAAAACATAAGGATGTTCTCTTACATAGCCACATGATGATGATCACACCTCACATAAGCAGTATTAATTCCCTAATGGGGTCCAGCATCAGCTTCTGAATTAATCCAAAGAGGTTTATACAGTTTGATAATTCTCATTCATTCCATGTAACATTAAATTTAGTTCTTAATGAAATTTGTATCTAAGCATATATATATGTATATATATAAGTGTATATACTTAGTGTATACACTTATATATATACATATATATATCAAAGAAGTCTCATACCATGAAAAGTACATCCTCTGTAACATTAGCCAGAGGTTATTGTTGATAGATTCATTTCCTATATGAGATTTAATTTGCCAACATGGAAATACATGAACGTGCTATATGTCTCTTTCTTGTCCTAGTGTTATACAGGCTTGTAGAAATAAAGTAGAGCAAATACATATTATAATGTAAAGTAGCTGTCCTAAACTCCTAGTGGAAAAAAATAGGTAAAAATATTATATAAAAAGAAATAGACTCCCAATATACTTAATACCTCCAAGAACATTGCAAAAAGAATAGGATAATGTCTGATAATGAAAATAACTTAAGAATGCAATTTTTCAAAATATATGTGTAAAGTCATAAAGAAATAGAAAGTAACCTAAAATCCAAATGCAATATTGTATCAGATTTATAACTCTGAAAGTTAGTGCTTCATATATAATAGAAACTTAAAAATGATAATAATAGGAAGACACTAAAAAGATGAAAATAAGTAAATACTGAATCATACTTAGTTTGCACTTAATATGTCTAAGTTTAATACTGAGGCTCTTGCAGGCATATTATATATGTTAATTAGGTTTTAAGATATATATTTTCTTTAAAAAGTAGAAATTGATTAAAATTATATGAGAAAACTTTATAAAATCCCTACACTTCCTCAAAAAATCATATTACATAAAGGCAAATAGTATGCTTTTATGAACAGAAAGAATCAGAACAAAATTTAACTCACAAAAAGTACATGTGGTGAAATATTTCTTATAAACTATAGGAACCTTTTAGAGGCTTTCTTTTGGTACCTCATGTAAATCAAGTATACCTGTATAAGAAGGTTCATCACGAGAAAATTTTTTATTTCTAGCTAGATAATTCAACAAAGCAAGACAGACAAAAGATAAAGTCATAAAAGATGATCTGTGGATAAAAAATAATACCAAAAACAAAGAGGAAAGGAGAAACAGAAAGGTAAGGAGAGTGATCAGCCAGGATCAAGATGGCATGGGAAGACCCTTCGTCGCTTTAGGACAGAAGACGATGTCCTAAAGGAGTTCTAGTAAGTCCAGTTTTGAAGAGTATGTCCTCATGTGCTTGAGGCATGGCAAGAAGGGTAACTGACCAAACAGGGACCACAGCCAGCCAGGGTTCTCGTGAGTGAAAACAGCAGCTTAGCATGGTTTATAAAGAAACTCAGTCAGTGGTTAAGTCGTTAAGAAATTCACCTACCTCTGAATCTAACAGAAAACTGAAATACTTGCCAAGCCAGACAACAAACTCCAAAAATAAATAAATAAAAGGTTGTTCTTTTGAAACTACTTAAGAAACACTTTCCACTAAGCAAAGATTTGCCCTGGTCCTGGACTCACCATGTGGGCTACACACACATTATAAACAGCCAGGCATAATCCTCTCACTTCTCCAGGCACATGATTTCAAAATCAGTGTAAGTAGGGCCAGCAATGGATAAAGGACCCTCACATTCAAAAAGTATTTCACTTCCATCCTCCAGTTTATCCCATGGTTACCTGCCAAATTTCCACACTTCTTTGGAAAGGTCAAGCTTTCTTTAAACTTTTGAAAGACAGCTGTGCTTATACAGGTTAAAGGCAACACCCTGAATGCCCTTCCTTTGAGCCACTGGTGGTAGTAGCCGCTCAGTCGTGTCCGACTCTGTGAGCCTGCCTGGCTCCTCTGTCCTTGGAATTCTCCAGGCAAGATTACTGGAGCGGGTTGCCATTCCTTTCTCCAGGGGATCTTCTGCACCCAGGAACTGAACCTGGGTCTCCTGCATTGCAGGCGATTCTTTACCGTCTGAGCCACCAGGGAAGCCCTTTGAGCCATTACTCAGGGTCTAAAAATTACAAAGATCCATAAGACACCTGGCTTCCTGGTGGCTCAGACGGTAAAGCATCTGCCTGCAATGCGGGAGACTCAGGTTCGATCCCTGGGTTATGAAGATTCCCTGGAGAAGGAAACGGCAACCCACTCCAGTACTCTTGCCTAGAAAATCCCATGGACGGAGGTGGCTGGTAGGCTACAGTCCATGGAGCCGCAAAGTCGGTCATGACTGAGTGACTTCATAAGACACCTAAGAGCTTTAACTAAGCCTTTGAGAGCAATTTACATCAGGTCATTGGCCAAACCAAAGATCCTGAAGGGAAGGGAAAGTCGCTCAGCCGTGCCCGAAAGATCCTGAGTAGGGCTCAAATAAGTATATAATTTAGGATATTAAAACTAAAAAATAATTTAAGATATTAAAAGGGCAAATGGTTTACCACTAAATAAATTATTACAGAAGATCTTCAGTAGCTCAGAGGCCCCAGCATGTAATTTTTTCCCAAGAAGGAAACTACAGGTCCAAACAAACATCAGGTACTGCCATAAAGCATGTATCAAGTCATCTCTTATTATGTCCACTGCTGCTGCTGCTAAATCACTTCAGTGTGTCTGACTCTATGTGACCCCAGAGACGGCAGCCCACCAGGCTCCCCCGTCCCTGGGAGTCTCCAGGCAAGAACACTGAAGTGGTTGCCATTTCCTTCTCCAATGCATGAAGTGAAAAGTGAAAATGAAGTTGCTCAGTTGTGTCCAACTCCTAGCAACCCCACGGACTGCAGCCCACCAGGCTCTTCCATCCATGGGATTTACCAGGCAAGAGTACTGGAGTGGGTTGCCATTGCCTTCTCCAACTAGCAGAGTACAATAAGAGTACTGAAAATTTCAAATTGAAAATCCACAGATAATTGGATTAAAAGATTTATCTTCTTAATTACGTTTTGGTTAGGCTACCACTCAAATTTTGAATTCCCAAACACAATAACAAGAATTACACAATAATAAGAATTACAGAGCAGACTGACAGGAAAGTTCAGTGCCTAAAAATCAGTTGATGTGAGTCACAAGTAGAAAATAAAAATATAACTTTAAAAATCAGTGAGAAAGGAGCATTCTGATACACCAGAGAGAGTAGATTATTAGTCATCATCCACAAGATTATCAGGATGAGAAAGAACATGGATTACTGGCTGATAAAGTTCATGTGAATACAAATGAGACAAAGGTAAGCACAGAGCAGGAAAAATAGAATGAAAGGACAAGGGAATTTCAAAACCACTTTTTGGTTAGGTTGCCTTAAGCAACTTTGGTAAATAAGACTACAGATTCTCTCTTTTTTTAAGAAACTTTGACAAGGGAAGAAATAAAGACTATACAGTTAGTGACCAAGGTTCCATCTTTTAAATAGAACAGATAAATGCTTAGAAAGTACCTTTCAGTGAAAGTAGAGAATATTTAAAAGATAAATGTTAATCCCACTTAAGACCAAATATTTTTGAGTTCCACAGAAATGTTCCTATTTATTTTCAGAATCCATGCAGCCAACACTAACAAATTTCTTGAAGAAACAAAGGAGAAATGTCCAGGTTTGGTTTTTGGCTCATCATTTATGTACCGTTAATGAAGCTCATTTCTTGGTTTTACCTCAGGATCCAAGTTTCTGAAAACATACATTCTTGTCTTCTCCATCACGGCAAACAAATCAGGATTATCTTTGGCCCACTTCATATGCCAGACATCTTTTCGCTCCAGTTTTAACAACTCGCCGATGACTTGCTGTCCTGTGCTGTCTGTCACTCGAGCATCCAAGTCAAAGAAGGTTAGGACTCCTAAGATGTCGATGACAGCAAGGCGGCTACAGGCAATGAAATTGGAGGAGGGGAAGAAACAACAATCTCACATTCATGAGCGTAATTACCTATCACCATTCTTCAAAATAACTTCATCAGAACCCAGGAAGAAGATAGAAACGGCTTTAACTAATTAACTTTAAACAAACATTTATAAATTTGATAGAAGACATGGGGTACTTTCCATTTTGCTTCCCTGAGAGAAAAAAAGTATCCAAGGGACTAATAAATAACCTAAAATATTACAGTAGGATTTCTATATTTTGCCCAATTTGAGAAAAAAATCACCTATATATATATATGTATATGTATGTGTGTGTGTATATATATTCTAATAAATATAATATTTAAATATAGTATAGTAAAACCACACTGGACTATACAAGTTGAAAACAGACACAGGTCTTTGCATTTGTTATATAAATAAAACAATCCCAGTGGATGACAGTCTACCTATGGAAAGTTTTCAGACTTACCTAGAGTTGCAATTCAAGGATAATTGGTAGGCTTGACAATCAAGGAAATATTTTTGAATCAAACCAACGTTAGGAAGACTGTATCTCTGAAAGGTGCCAGATTCACGACTCTATAGAAAATATTTTTGATTACTAAAGCCTATTTACCATAATAACATTAAATTACAACTACAGGTCTCTCTATATGTTCATACATTTGCTTCAAATCCAAAGTAGTGTAGCGTCACAGTGAATTCTCAGTTCTGATACTGATCATGTTCTGAGTACATATTTACCTCCTAATTTAATTAAAGCCTTTTAAAGTGGCTGAAGATGATCTAATATTTTTCATGTACTATCCAAGAAAAAAAAAAGTCAGAAACCTAGTTCTTTTTAGTACACAAAGTCTTATATCAGATGGAAGACATATCTAGGGTTATTTACAGTTGTCTAGGTTAATATTCAGGGTACACTGAAAGCTAACATATACAGCACCTACTGAACTAAATTTCATATACATGAAAAATAAATATAAGACCACCATAAGAATACAGTTGTCACTGAAAGTCTGCATTGTCATCCTGCAGCCATCTATATGATACCAGTTCATGGCAAAAGGTGATGATCAGAAAGCAGTGATGCAGTGAGTACTATTTCAATGTGTTTAAACACAGAACAGGGAGATAAGTTTCATGCAACTCTGTGCAACCCTTAAGGCTGACAGATCAACAGAGCAACAGACATCGAAACCCTACTGTGCTTGGGGCCACGGCAATGGGAAAAAACAGGAAGCTACCCTCAGCCCACTATTCCCTCTCCCTTTCTACCAGGAGCAGCTCTCTCCTCTGAGCATGCTTCTGCAGAGGGCCTGTCAGGAAGACTGGGGGAGGGCAAGGGACTGGTAATGAGGGCAGATATTTTTTTTAATGTACAAAAAGACAGGTATAGGCTTTAAAAGATTTCATATATTGAAGTACTCAATCAGATTTTATTTTTAAAAAGTAGGTCCTATAACTTTGAGTTTGAAAACGTCATGGTTTTAAAAGCTGTTTATATTTCAACAATGGAAAGTTTTCAATGCAGAAAGTATCTTTACCACTAAAATTTTTGCTAGTATTAAAACTGTCTGAGTGTTTCTTATAGGGAGACTCTCTCATTTAGGAATTAAGTCCATTTTTATGGTTGATCTGACTTGCATTTTCTTTTATTTTTCCTGCAAATGTCAGAAACACAACTAACACAACTGAAAAACGTGCTGTGTAACAAAGAATATAAAAAGAAAAGACTCTCCACAGAGCTGACTGTAAGACAAGCTGCTTAAAACATACACCAATTTCATTTGGTGAGAAAAATGAAAACTATGTTCTTAAGATTTTCCCCCCATAAACTTAGCTAATGTCTAAAGAATGTAACTAGAACTGGAAATACACACACTCAAGGATCTATTTACATGATTCAAGTTTAATGACTCTACCAGCTTTACTATATTCAGCATTTATTTCTAAAATCACTATTTTCAAATATCAGAGCTCAAGAAGAGACACTATAACATTGATACACTGCTTTTATTTGAAAAAATTCAGCAAAAATTTGCCACAGACTTTTTATTTTATTGGTTAGCAAACATACTACCTCTTCATTCTAAGTCTTACTGAAAACAGCTGAGCCAAAGCACTTTCTCCAGTACAAAACAAAGCAGGCTACATAGAGAAGAAACTTTCCACCGACCCACTGCCACCATCCAATCTATTCCACGCTGGCCAATCTTTACAGGGCTCATTCAACCCAGTGACAGGCTCTCCCCAGCTGGCCAGGAGTCTACTACCTTCACAGTTACATTTTGCAAATGATTAACAATTTGTGAGGCAATCTTTGTAACTTTCTTTTGTTGGACCTAGTAAAACTTGAGGTGCCCACAAGATGAGGTTCAAATCCAAAACATATTGTTTTGCCCTGTTTTCACCACTTAAAAGATTACTGTTTATAAAAGAAGTTTCTTTTAACCACTTACCACAATCAATGTCTTATCAGATGCAGTTATGGCACAAATCGGATCCCTTGTGCCCTAAAAATAAATCAGTGTTACTCTTTATCAAACATTTATTGAATGACTGATCTGGTATAAGGCGGTATGCAATTCACTAAGAATACTTCAGCTATATATTTATTAACCACTATTTACTTACTGAGCACCTACTATGTGACAGACACTGACGTGCTGGAGATACTCGGATGTAATCTGCCCTCAGGGATTACTCAAAAGTCTAGTGGGGAACAGTGGACCCAGTGCCTAACAACAGTGCAGTGTGACCAGAGTGGCAGTAAACACAAGTCTCGAGCACACAGAAGGAGGAGCCTAAACTTAGGAGAAGAGGCAAACACTTGAGCTTAGTCATAAAAGATGAACATTCAGCATGCCAAAATAAAGAAGGGGTAAGTGGTATGGCACTGTTACAACCTGGATGGATCTTTATAAAAACAGCCATTCTCAAAAGGTGACATGCTATATGATTCTCTTCACAGGACATTCTCAGAGTGACGAAACTATAGAGATGGAAACAGATCAGTGATTGCCAGGGGTCAAGGATGGGGGTGGAGGGGGAGTATGAAATGAAGAAGTAGCATGAGGCAAGTTCCTTTACGGTGACAAAGTTACAGAAAACCACATGTAAAAACTAGTGAAAACCGGATAAGGAATTGAGTTGTAGTCTAGTTCACAGCATCATTACCAATATCAGTTTCCTGATTTTGATATTATATTACCATTACATAAGATGTCACCATGTGGGAAGCTGGGTAAAGCGGTTTTACATGCTATTTTTGCAACTTCCTATGAACCTAAGATTGTGTCAAAATAAAAAGATTTTTAAATCAAAAGAAGAAAACATATCAGATCTAGAACAAGTTGAATCCGAATAGAAATTTTTAAAAGAATTACTAGAATAATATGCTATTCACCAGAAACAAATTTTTTCACGTCTCAAAATAAAATGACAGTATTTCCAAATCTATGGATATTAACATTTGCTGGCACTAATAAAATCACCTACTTGAATGGCTTTACTATAATCAAGCACACCATCCAATGATCCAGAAGGAGTATCATCCACATGATAAATTCTGGGAAAAAAAATTCAAATTTCAATGACAGTATAAGTAAGGTTTATACTATTTCATGATCTCTACAACAATTAAAGGATTGGATGACACCAATGAATACTGTTATTTAATATTAATGTCCTGATTATTTTAACGAGTTCTTGACACAGCTCAGCCTTATAAAGGCAGAAACTACTGACCACGTGCTCACTAGTTACGCAAGTGCCATGTTCCTGGAAGCTAGGCCAAAATTATATCTGGACATTGAATCACAGATTTCCAATGAATTTCAATAAGCTGCAAAAGATATTTCCCTTACTCTCCCAAGAACATCAGTCAGGAACAACTTCTAAAGCACCAAGTGTCTCTGTTGTTTCTCCGTAACAGAAACGGAATTTCTCTTTTTGATATGCTTTTTCCTTTTTATCAATATGCTTAATAAAAGTAAAACTTAAGTGTATTTGGGAAGCTCTAGTTAATGGGATTTTCGTTCTGAAGAAAAGAACCTTCCCCTAAGCTTCCTGTGTTATGAAGAGGCACCATCTCAGGTGTACCGTCTCTGCTGCTGCTGCTAAGTCGCTTCAGTCGTGTCCGACTCTGTGCGACCCCAGAGACGGCAGCCCACCAGGTTCCCCCATCCCTGGGAATCTCTAGGCAAGAACACTGGAATGTTTACCATTTCCTTCTCCAATGCATGAAAGTGAAAAGTGGAAGTGAAGTCGCTCAGTCGTGTCCAACTGTTCACGACCCCATGGATTGCAGCCTACCAGGCTCCCTCGTCCATGGGATTTCCCAGGCAAGAGTACTGGAGTGGGGTGCCATTGCCTTCTCCGTACCATCTCTAGGATACCTTTACCGTAACACTTACTCACACCGCAGTATCACTGCTAGTTTACTTGCTTTTCCCACTAGGTGGTGATTTTCCTAGAAGAAAAGACTATGTTTCTAGTGCCTGCCACACACCATCAGGCGCTCTATAATGTCTGCTGAAAAAAACAGTAAAATGAATGGAGGAACAGAGTAGCTCTGAGGCCCTGTGCCAGTTATTTAACTTCTCTGAGCCTCAATTTCTTTGTCTGTAAAAGAAGGCTAACAATTTGCCCTTTGCAGGACTTTTGTGAGGCATAAATTAAATGATGTTTGTAAAGCACACATGTACAGAGCCTGATCCATAAAAAGGAGTTTGAGACCTTGTAGCTGCAATATAATCACAGGAAATTAAGCCATTTTCTACTTTTAAAATATCATTAAATTTTATCATTGTTAAATTGAAGTCACATTTGTATTTTCATCAATATAATAAGGAGATCGAATGTTAAATAAATACAGGTGACAGAACTGAATGAAACACAGAAAGATATACCAATTTAGAGATAACCATATTTCTACTTTTTAATACATTTCCATTAAGTACATACAGTTAATAACTCTACTTAGCTGTCACAAAGTAAAAGTCAAAGATTAGAATAGGAGGTCTCTCAAGAGATCACCTGTCCCAAATCCCTTTATTAAAACAAATAGGGTGCTACAAGAAACGCCAGTCTTGAATCAAGGGGCTCAGAGCCAGATAAACCTGGCAGTATGTCCCATCTCTGGTTATCAGAGGATTGGATAAGCAGAGATGGGACCTCTGTGTCTCAGTTTCCTGAGAAACAGAAATGATATGAGTACTGACAAGATGCACCAGTATCTGGCTCGCAAGAAGTAACAAGAAGTAATCAATGCTGGCTCTTATCACCATCGCCAGCTGTATTTTACAGATGACGAAACTGAAGTTCAGAGACAACTGGCCCAAAGTCATTAAAACTAGCAATTATATTCCAGACAGAAATATAAGGAAATGATGCCTTCCTTATTTAAACAAAAGATGGATCACTTTAGCTCACTCACAGGGGACGCTCACTCCGGGAGAGGCTAGACTTTCCTTCCCCAACCTTGTCCTAAGGTCCACCTTCTCCACAAGCTGCAGGTCTCCTGTTATCACTCCCATGTCTGCCACATGCTCTCCTCAAAGAGGCCAGAAGCAATCTGCATTGAGTCTCTCAGGACCACAGAGAAGACAACAAGGACTCTCAACTGTTGTTCTTCCCTGCTTCCACATGAATTCACATATCCAAAATACTCTTACTGGGGTTATACTGCCTACCTTAATACACAAGTGAGTCATAAAAGGAAGGGAGGACTGCATTAAGATCTCAAGTATGTTTGAAGGAAAATGATTTGAAAAAAAAGCAACCTGAGATTTCTGAAAAGTCTGCTCGCTGCCCACCACCACCAACACAGGCCTGTGCCTTCATTAAGAATCATCAGGTTAAAATTACTCAACCAAATGCTTTGCTTAAAGGCTCAGGATAACAACAAAAGAGCAACAAACATGGAATGTCACTAACAGAGACAACATAACTTCAGGACACAGTAAATGCACTGCAAGATTTACTGCAAAGAATCCCTCCATCAGGGCTCCTAATTTCTCCATGTGGTAGAGTCGTCTTTACCCCCACTTCTAAGAAATAGTTCCAACCCCCAAGCCCCTGGAATCCAGGACAAGAGAAAGAAGGTGAGGGACCAGTTCTGCCCACCTACAGACTTTCTCCATATCTGTGTCTAAGGACCTGCCTCTCCTGTGATGATTATGACAATAGAATCATCCTACTTTCCTGGAAAAACCTCTACCACTAACCCATAGGAATGAAGTTTTGGTTAGACATTTAGATTTCAATTGAATAATCACGTTTCAGTGTAGCATTACAACTTAATATGACGAGAGAGTAGATGAGTGAGAATAGCCTTCCTTATGAAAACATAGGCTTCCGGTCTTTAAAGGCTTTTTTATTACACCATATGCTACTTCTCTTTAAACACATTGGGCTTCCCTGGTGGTCCAGTGGTTAAGAATCTACCTGCCAATGCATGGGACACCAGTTTGACCCCTGTTCCAGGAAGATCCCACATACCATGGGGCAACTAAGCCCATGAGCCACAACTACTGGGTCCGCACATCCGAGAGCCTGTGCTCCACAAGAGAAGCCACTGCAACGCGAAACCTATGCTCTGCAATTAGACAGCAGCCCCTGTTTGCCGCAAATAGAGAAAGCCTGAGTATAGCAACAGAGACCCAGTACAGCCAAAAGTAAAACTAATTTTAAAAATTTAAACACACAAATCTGAAAGATATGCAAATTAATGAAAAATATTATTTGTAGTAATCAAAACAAATTATGGTTCTCAAGCATGACAATTTATAAATAGCTACGTCCAACTGAAATGTGATATGGTTGAGCCACTAAAAATGTGCATTAAAAGATATACCTTTCTCTCCCTTCTTTTCGAGAACGGGTGATCTGATTAATTTCCAATGCTGTAAGCTTCTTTGCCACACGATATTGCCAGATATAAAATGCTTCTTTAGAAGCTGCTATCACATGGGTTTTGGTCATTGTAACAAATAATGGTACTGTTAAAAAGAACAGAAAGACAATTTGATTACAATTAGAATCACAAAAGGTTTGTGCCGCAAATGACTTCAGCGATCATGAGTCCAATCCCTTATTTTACAGACAGAATATTCCAAACACAGTCTGAGAAATCAAAAGAGTCAAAAGCCTACAGGACCATACAAAAATATCAACTCAAAAGGGATCAAAGACCTAAATACAGAACTCTTAGAAGAAAACTTACGTGTAAATCTTTGTGACATTGGGTTAGGCAATGATTTCTTAAATATGACACCAAAAATGCAAGCAATACAAGAAAAAAAAAGGAGATAAACTGGACTTCATCAAAATTAAAATATTTGTGCTCCAAAGGACACCATCTAAAAAGTGAAAGACGATCCACAAAAGGAAGAAAATATTTGAAAATCAAATATATGATAGGGAATTAGATCTAGAATGTCCAAATAACAAACACTTATAACAATAATATATAAAAATAAATTAGATTATTTATTTATTATTATCCAATAAAAATTGAGCAAAGCATCTGAATAGACATTTCTCCAGTGAAGATATACAAATGGCCACTAAGCAAATGAAAAGAGGCTCAACATCATTAGCCATGAGGCAAATGCAAATCAAAATCACAATAATACTTCACATCTACTAGCATGGACAGAATCAAGATGTCAGACAATAATGAGTATTTACAAAAATGTGGAGAAATGGTAGGAATGTAAAACGGTGCATCCACTTTGAGAAACTGCTTGGTAGTTCTTCAGAATGGTAAATATAGAATTACCATATGCCCTAGTAATTCCACTCCCCAGGTATACACCCATCATTAATTTAGAAAAGATATTCTTCAAAGTTCCTTCTCACTAAGAATATATTCTCTTAAACATCTTTTCATCTGTTCCATTTCCTAGTAAATATTTAATTAAATTTCCACTGTGTACCCTTTGATGAAATAGAAAATCCATTGTAAACAGATAAAGAAACAGAGAATTAAAGGTATAAAATAACTTGCCCAAGGTTAGTCAGGCAAAAATAAACAAAATAAACAATATAAAATGAAATACACACATTCACACAAAACACAGAAAAACAAAAATCTCATAAAGATCATCTGAGTACCTAATTTCTAAATTCACAGTTAAAATGGTACAAAACATATTTTTCAATTCACAAACACTGTACACAGTAATCATTAATAAAGTCAGGATAACGGGAAGGTGTTAATAACAGGTACCATTTACGGAGTTCTTATGCTGTGTACTATGTTTGGTCACTCAGCTGTGTCCAACTCTTTGTGACCCCACGGACTGCAGTTGAATTATATTAAAGTTGAATTATATTAAAAAAAATTTTTCATTACAATTGTCACGATTTCTCTATTCAAAATGTGTACCAACTGCTACCAAACTCTAGAGGGAGCAAGCAGCCTTCTTTTAAAGAACAGCTGGTTGGAAGGCAGTCCTGAGAATGGTGGCAGAACCGCAATCGGGGGAGCCCTGAGTGAGATAAAGGAGCAGGCCACATCCACGTTTTGCTCAACTTTTGCTGATCCTGTCTGCACTAAATCATAAGATATCTGCTAAATATGCAGTAAATTCTACCATGGATATTCTGACACAAATAACTATTATGCCTTTAGTGTGATATGAAGTTAAGTTCACAAACCTTAACTGCTTTTTAATAAAATACAGTGTTTCCTAAGCATATAAAAGCATTTTTAACCAGTGCTTAGCTACAATTAAAAATTATAGTCATGTTTCCGCTGACATATATTGTCATCCTGCTTATTTAACTTATATGCAGAGTACATCATGAGAAACACTGGGCTGGAACAAGCACAAGCTGGAATCAAGATTGCCAGGAGAAATATCAATAACCTCAGGTATGCAGATGACACCACCCTTATGGCAGAAAGTGAAGAGGAACTAAAAAGCCTCTTGATGAAAGTGAAAGAGGAGAGTGAAAAGTTGGCTTAAAGCTTAACATTCAGAAAACGAAGATCATGGCATCTGGTCCCATCACTTCGTGGGAAATAGATGGGGAAAGTGGAAACAGTGTCAGACTTTATTTTTGTGGGCTCCAAAATCACTGCAGATGGTGACTGCAGCCATGAAATTAAAAGACGCTTACTCCTTGGAAGAAAAGTTATGACCAACCTAGATAGCATATTCAAAGCGGAGACATTACTTTGCCAACAAAGGTCCGTCTAGTCAAGGCTATGGTTTTTCCAGTAGTCATGTATGGATGCAAGAGTTGGACTGTGAAGAAAGCTGAGCATCTAAGAATTGATGCTTTTGAACTGTGGTGTTGGAGAAGACTCTTGAGAGTCCCTTGGACTGCAAGGAGATACAACCAGTCTGTTCTAAAGGAGATCAGTCCTGGGTGTTCTTTGGAAGGAATGATGCTAAAGCTGAAACTCGAGTCCTTTGGCCACCTCATGTGAAGAGTTGACTCACTGGAAAAGACTCTGATGCTGGGAGGGATTGGGGACAGGAGAAGAAGGGGACAACAGAGGATGAGATGGCTGGAGGCATCACCAACTCGATGGACATGAGTCTGAGTGAACTCCAGGAGATGGTGATGGACAGGGAGGCCTGGCGTGCTGCAATTCATGGGGTCGCAAAGAGTTGGACATGACTGAGTGACTGAACTGAACTGAACTGAAATAATCACACGTTTATTGTTAGCTGAATTTAAAAGTTAGTGGTTCACAGCAAGTCAAACTTTGGATTCAAATCACAAGCACTTGCTCTAAGTTTGTGTACATGGTCCGTCGCTCAGTCATGTCTGACTCTGCGACCCCATGGAGGCCTTAGATAAACTACTTATTCCAGCTGAACCTTGGTCTGCTTACTGTAAATTGAAGATGGTAATATTACCAACCTTACAGAGCTACTTGAAGGATTAAGAGAGAAATAAATATAAGCATAGTATCAGTTCAGCTCAGTCGCTCAGTCGTGTCCAACTCTTTGCGACCCGATGAATCGCAGCACGCCAGGCCTCCCTGTCCATCACCATCTCCTGGAGTTCACTCAGACCCAAGTCAATCGAGTCAGTGATGCCTCCAGCCATCTCATCCTCTGTCGTCCCCTTTTCCTCCTGCCCCCAATCCCTCCCAGCATCAGAGTCTTTTCCAATGAGTCAACTCTTTGCATGAGGTGGCCAAAGGACTGGAGTTTCAGCTTTAGCATCATTCCTTTCAAAGAAATCCCTTCAGAATGGACTGGCTGTATCTCCTTGCAGTCCAAGGGACTCTCAAGAGTCTTCTCCAACACCACAGTTCAAAAGCATCAATTCTTCAGCGCTCAGCCTTCTTCATAGTCCAACTCTTGCATCCATACATGACTATTGGAAAAACCATAGCCTTTACTAGACGGACCTTAGTCAGCAAAGTAATGTCTCTGCTTTTGAATATGCTATCTAGGTTGGTCATAACTTTTCTTCCAAGGAGTAAGCGTCTTTTAATTTCATGGCTGCAGTCACCATCTGCAGTGATTTTGGAGCCCACAAAAATAAAGTCTGACACTGTTTCCATTGTTTCCCTATCTATTTCCCATGAAGTGATGGGACCGGATGCTATGATCTTCGTTTTCTGAATGTTGAGCTTTAAGCCAACTTTTCACTCTCCTCTTTCACTTTCATCAAGAGGCTTTTTAGTTCCTCTTCACTTTCTGCCATAAGGGTGGTGTCATCTGCATATCTGAGGTTATTGGTATTTCTCCCAGCAATCTTGATTCCAGCTTGTGTTTCTTCCAGTCCAGCGTTTCTCATGATGTACTCTGCATATAAGTTAAATAAGCAGCGTGACAATATACAGCCTTGACACACTTCTTTTCCTATAGTATCTGGCATAGAATACATAATTAATAATAGTAATTTTAAATGCCAGTATTTACTGAATTTCTAAAAATTATGTCAGGTATGTTATGTAATTACACTAGTATATAATTAATGTATCACATATATAATTCATACCTACCCTGTAAGGTGGGCACTATCATTACCCCCACTTAGCAGATGAAGAAACTGAAGGATGGAATGGTTAAATAACTCACTGAAGTCACACAACTAGGAAGACAATAGAAGCTGGGACACAAACACAGCCAATCTGGTTCCAGAGTCTGTGTTCTTAACCACTATGGCAGACTGCTTCTCCTTAAGGGTTAATAACTGTTAGATGTGGTTGCTATTATTTTTGCTTTTTATAATAAAACTATATAAACTCACTAGTCAATACAACAAAAAACAAAAATATATATGAAATGTGTTCTTTTGAATCATTATGGCAGTAATTTTGGCAAATTCATATGCATAGATAATGCTATCTACATAAATTATGCTAGATGTTTATTTATTATCAATCCCATCCAGGTGGTTTAGTTCTTAAGTTTCCTGGAACTAAGCCTCTAGGAAAAAGTTAGAAAACCGTATATTATAATAGATATAATACTTTAGGGAAAAAAACACAGCCAGGATAGAAGCAGTCCATGTTCTTCTCAACTATTCAATATCTGGAAAGAAAAAATTTGAAATCTCTATAAAGATTACTGGAAAAAAATGTTAAAGTAATTACGCTTCCATTAATTGAAACTTGTAACACTAATAGGTAGTAGTTAGTAGCCAAGCAACGATGTAAAATAATTTAAAACAATCTAGGAATTCACATATAAGTAAAACCTGCTTGTAACATTATATTTTAATACCGAGACCTGAAATAAATGTCTGCATCATAATGTTCCCC
This sequence comes from Nanger dama, assembly GCA_917880005.1. Taxonomy (NCBI): domain Eukaryota; kingdom Metazoa; phylum Chordata; class Mammalia; order Artiodactyla; family Bovidae; genus Nanger; species Nanger dama. The sequence goes on from CAKJTW010000018.1 coordinate 28,143,459, forward strand.
CACTTTCCTACCTATTCATTTCTCAGCCTTTTAAAGAGCTGGTAATGTGAAACTGCACTGAACGACTTTCATCGTTAGCCTCACTGAAGAGGTACACAGAAGATTTAGTGCATGAGCTACAGGCCAAGATTAGAAAGCCCGTATGTGCTCCCCCCACCACGGCTGCAGCACAGGCACCTGGTACTTCTCAGGCACTTTTCATGCCTTCATTCCTCTCCAAATGCTATTTCCTCTTCTTTAAATATCACTCAAAGAAATACCCACCCTTCAGAACTCAGCTCAAATGAAAGCTTCTGTAAGTAGAGGACGTGTCCCTAATATCCACTCAGCCAGCACCTTGCACAATACCAAGCACACAGCAGGGGAGAAAGAGTCACTGTTCAGTAGATGAACTATATTTTAATTCTCTGTTTAGACATCCCTTACACAATACCAAGCACACAGCAGGGGAGAAAGAGTCACTGTTCAATAGATGAACTATATTTTAATTCTCTGTTTAGACATCCCACTGGAAATGTGAGAATTAACTTCTTATCACTCCTGTACCCAGTACAGTACCTGAGACAGTATATGCTCATTGGTGGTTTGCTATATAAATAGATTCTCTTTTAAATATTTGTATACCTTCAATAAACATTTGTTACTGGGCAAGCACAGTGGTAGGCAGTGGGGATACAGAAATGAAACAATGTAGACAGATCTTTAAGAAGCTCAAAATCTTGTAGGGAAAATAGACAAGAAAATCAACAATCACAGTGCAGAGGAAGTATTTTGGACAGAAGCACACAGAAGGAATTGAGGGCTTAAAAGAAGAGGTCCCCCAAATGGTATCTGGCTCTTATACATACAGTACAACAGAACCCTACAAACTAAACTTTATATAATATATAATAATATACAACGTTCTTTTTCAAAGTTTCTACAGAGGCTTTCAGGAAGAGTAGATGACAAAAATTATACTTCCTAGGACAATATCAGTTAAACACTTTTTTTTTGCTTTAGCCTCCAGTCCTCATGAAAATTTGGCATAAAAACTTTAAAAAGGAACTTTACAGGATATGTATGAAACAAAAATGTTGAGTCTCTGGCTGGGTTTACTGCAGACCAGTGAAAGAACTGCTTGTTAAAATTTCAGCCAGCAAGACCACAAAATAAAAAAGTTTCAAGACTCAAAAATACAAATAATCATGCCCTCAAGCATTTGCCATTTTTTGAAGGTAAAGGATTTACATCTGGCTTTATTAAAACACAGACTGCCTGTGATTAAAATTACTTTGAGGCTAACCCTATCATCCTTATGATTCTATATTAAAACTTTTGATATTAAAAAGAAAAAACATATAATCTGAAGATTGACATAATTTATCCTTTACATTTAAGACTCATATTTTTAATAAATAGAAGATATTCATGTGGTAAGAGTCTGCAACAAATTTAAGCTAAAGAATACTAACATTCACAAAGAATACTACCATTAATGTACATATATAAATACAGAGAAACATATAAACAAACCTAACAGTGAACATAAGAAAAGAAGTTGAAAAGTTTCAGTGCTTAAAAATGAGCTACCAAGACCCTAAACATAGAGTATAAAATCTTTGAGACCAGCTAAAATACTTTTCACTGGTGGCTCAGTAAGTAAAGATTCCGCTTGCAATGCAGGAGACCCCAGTTCAATCCCTGGATCAGAAAGATCTTCTGGAGAAGAAAATGACAACCCACTCCAGTATTCTTGCCTGGAAAATTCCATGGACAGAGAAGCCAGTGGGCTACAGTCCATGGGGTCACAAGAGTCAAACACGACTTAGCAACAAAACCACCAAGTATGTTATACATTTGCTTGTATCACTCAGAGTCCTTAGCAAAATACTTAGAAGGCAGAGTTTAACATTTGATTGTTAAGGCGCAATGTGAAATCTAAAAAAAAAAAAACAAACTAATTCTCAGATTGAGAAAAATACTTCAATAATTCAATGGGTTTTCAATTTTTGAAACCTACTATTTTTTCTAACACCATATCCAATAAACTATCATATTCTTAAAAAACATTATTTTGGAAGTTATAGTGAAATGGCAACAAAATATTTGGTTACAACTTTTGACAAAATACTAAGAATAAGATTTGGAAACTTTTATGGTTATTTGCAGAGCTATTAGAGGGAATGATAGATCTAAAGCAACAAATGTCTTCTGAAAACAAAAAGTCAGGAATGTTGTTCCTATTAATAGACTGATTTCATCAGAAAAATCCAGACAGGGAAAACTCTCTTCCACAAGAAGCTAAAGTGTTCTTTATGGAAGAGAGGTATTTACAAGCAGTTTATTAGTAATAAGAGTAGTTTCATGGCAAAATTCTTTCTATAATCCTCAGTTTATTACATACTAATCATCACATTGGATACCAATCCTCATACAATTATATTTCCCTTTAAAAGCAAATAATGACAGTATAGCAGTCATGAGATTATTGTGAATTCTGGAGTAAACATAATTACTGTACTAAGCAGGATCCTTCTGAGAGTGAAATGGGTCATTACTAATGATTTTACTATGACAACAGGCATAGGCTGGTACCGAACCTGAACCAAGCACACTAGGAAGTATGCTCATCCTTGTTTTAGAGAATAACATCCTAGTTAATAATACCACTGTTACATTTTAAAATTAGTTTACAAATAAGACTTGAATAAAGATGGAGTAAACATTAACATTTCCTTACCAAGATCAATGTATTTGGGATCCAGAGGTGTGCCAATAGAATTACACAGAACTAGAACAAACTGTGAACAAAGAAAACAGAAAGTATCAAAACCCCTGCTTATGCACAATAAAAGAAATAATGCTTAACAAACCATGTTTATCTCTTTTTCAAGTATCACTAACATAGAAAGAATTGCTAAAAATTAAATACAAAGAATAGCAAAGATAATCTACAGCACAAAAGTAAAGAAATATAAACTAAAAATTAAACTAAGGCTGATTTCTACATATAGTGGAACACTAGTTTTTAAGAGACCATTTAAGAAACACAAGTACACTGACTACATTTCATTATTTATATTTCTAAAATTGCTGATCAGCTATAACTTCAAAACTCATTTTTATCCTATAACCAGCTATATAAAGGCTAACTTAATTTGTTACCATTGCACCAAATGTTTCCATCTCGTTCTCCTCCTTTGAAGCAATATATAAATGACATGAGAAATTCAGAAAAATTCAGTTAATTCAGGAAAAAAACATTATCCAACCCACTGAAAATTACTTAGAATGCTAATGATTAATATATACACAAATAATTATCAGTGATTCCTATTATGAAAAATAATCAAACATAATGTATACTTTACAAAGATAATTCTACTGATAATTTCATTTTTTGCTATTAGTCATCTTCTCCATATCTAGTACTAAGAATACTATTTTATACAGATGTTTTTCTGATTAGAATAATATTTTCAAGCAAGCCTATTCTCAATGTTCTATTTATGCACAGATGTTTTCTTTTCTCAGTGTCTCAAAACTTTTGATTTCATAAACATAAATGGTAAAAATACACTAAAATATCATGATTTACTCTTCCACTGCTTATTTACTGCCACAAAATACAAGTATTCTACATGCTTATCACTCACATGCTCAGCTCATAGTTTAAAGAACCAAATAAGACTTCCTAAGAAATTCCCCCAACTTCCCATTTCTTGCTGCCAAAAGTAATTACTTTCGGCGCCTGTAATTCACTCTTTCGATATTCACCTCCACAAGTGTAAGTGACGTGTTTACAGTGCTGCTTCTTGCTTCATTTTGTTTCAATTTGCGACATCTTACACCACTACCCACTGGGAAAGCTAAGCACGCGACCCTCTTCCACCCTTCTTGCCCAGCCTCCCACCTCACATTCTCACCCCTCCATCTTTCCACTACACTTTGTTATATCAGAACTTAGGGCTTACACTGGTATTATAGTTCAATTTTTAAACAACTTTAATTTTTAAAAATTCAGTGACTACATTATTTTGACTCCATAAATGCTGTTCACAGCTGAGTCAGATACATGATTTATTTTCCTCTCAAACATATTATGCTTTCCCTGTTGTGGATAATTGCCTTTATTTTTTTTCTCTTTGCTTAGTTTTCTCTGTATTTAATACTAACTCAAGTCCCCCTTATCTCCCAGTTATGTATGTCTCCCCTCAGGAGCTCAACCACATTAAACATTGTATTAATTTCATTTTGAATTTCTTCTAGAGCTGCGTGGTCTGCTCTCCTTTGGTGATCCACTCTCTCAGCACGTGCACAACTGTCAGCTGGTACCACTCCTCACCACGGTCATCAGATGACCTTGTTTCTTCCTCTTTCCTGGTTTTTCATTTTGGTGAACCATATCCTGAAGTCCTTTCTGAAGTTAAGGAAGCTCAGAAGGTAAATTTTTAGTGATCTCGTGCATCTAAAAATGTCTTTATTCCACCCTTATATCTAATGAATTGTTTACCTAGGTATAGAATTCAAGGTGGGAAAACATTTTCCTTCAGAATTTTGAAAGCAATTCTCCAAAGTATTTTAAGTTGACAAGTCAAATGCTAGTATGATTCCTGATCCCATGAAATCTGTTCTGGAACCAAGTGGGAACAGAAGATTGGGGTAGTATTCATTTAACTGCCCTGTTTTCAACAAGAGTCCCTCTCCCCTTCCCTATTTTTCGTGCCTCTCAGTGCAGAGACTTTTTGTATCCTCTCTGGAGAGCAAACCAGTCTCCCTGGGAGTGAGAAGGGCAGCTGTTCAGGGGCTCAGAGAGGGAGGGAATCTAGAAATCTGCTTCTTTATACACCCTTTTATTTTCCCCCAAAGTACTCTCCTGCATACTCTCTTTCTCCTACCAGGCACCACCATCAAGTCCCATGTCTCTGGGATTCTGTGATACAAACTGGTTGCTTTTTTCCTTTCTCCACTGATGGAGAGAGGATTCCACTTTCCTGGGTCTGCTAAGGTAATTACCATTAATTCCCCTACTCTCTAAACTCCAAAATTATGTTGCTTTTTCCTCACCCTTTCTGGTCCCTGAAGGCTTGCAGCTTTTTAAAAAATACCTTTCCGTTTGTTTCAGTGAGTTTCAGGAGAGAACAGAACCAAGCGTGACTGTTCAAATGGCTGCTTTCAACCAAAAATTCTATGCTTTTTAGTGGGATAAAATAATTTATCAAAGACATTGGTAGTCCTTTTTTGAAAAATGTGCTTACTTCTGCAAATATTTAAATGGCTAGCAGGCTTTTTTAAAGGGTATTATTTATATTATATATTTTATGTTATGAGACATTGACTTTTAAAGCAATATAACTCTACATAAAAGGACATTTCTGAATGTCAAAACTACTCAAATTGTTATAAATGGCCATTGTTACATAATTTCTTGAGCCTTTGTACTAGACATCTGGTTTTTCATTTTTACTTATGGAATTTTAAATTGGAAAAGGACTGTGGTATTTTAAATATATTTCATAGACAAAAAGCTTCAGTACCAGTCAGTATAAACTGCCAATGGATTAACTGATCAGAGAAAAACTCAGGGGACAGAGAACCAATGGAGCCACAGAACTCTCCAAACAGACGTCTAGACAGACCTGGCCAACAAGCCAACACTTTCTGTACCTGCCAGCAGAAAGGCTATGCTTGAGAAGATACATGACTAGAGCCCAGTTCAGCCAAGTAGATAAACCCATCTAAGTTTTAAGATATCAAGGAACACCTACCTGAGGGTGATTTTCATCAGCTTTTGTTGCCAAAATGCAGAAGTCTCCACAGGTAGTAATAGAAATGAGACTCTTCACATACTTAACATATTTGTCATTGTTTTTTGTATCCCAAAAGGTAACACAGTACTCTGGACGATCACGTCTGGTATAAGCATAAACTACGGTGTTTGAGCAATAACCCCACTAGGAAGAAAAAAGGAAGGAAGGGGGGAACAGAAGGAGGGGAAGTTGGGAGGGAAGAGAAAGGATGAGAGAAATAGCAATTAATGTTGGGAAAGTCACATTATTATATTTTCTTCCTCTAGAAATATTGCAGGTATGTGGTTTATCAGTGCTGACAAAAGTAATCCTTTAGAAATAGAAAAGAGAGGGACTGAATATTCAGCTTCATATCTCTTCTCACTAAAATAACAAACCTAAAAGTAATAAACACAGTTGTTGTTGTTTTAAAAAAAAACACTGCAAAAATAAATTGGGCTTAACGATCCTCATTTTAATTTGTAAGACTTAAGCTTCGTTGGTGAAAGTTTCAGATTTTTCAATAGTCAATAATAGCCGTGTGGGGGACAACAGCAAGAGTGATCCCTTCTGAAGTTCAATTCCAAGTCCTGAAGCCAAAACTCAAAAACAGTTGCTTTACTGTTTTTCTCTCATCCACATTTTTTATATTTGTTTTTTATCAGAGTAGGATATGCACAGTTTATAGTCAAATAATTCTGCCTGGTTTATTTAACACAAAACAAAATGCAGGACCGCCTCTGCCTAATTTCCTCCTCGAGGTAGCCAGTTACAGCTCTTAGCTGAAAACTGTTTTGGTTTTGATTTCCATATCATATGTGTATTGATTACAGAACTTAGAGCTTTCCCTCTCCTGACAAATTTATACATAATTTTGGATAAATTGATACTCAGTGTCAACATTATTAACATCGTCTTTACTACTGTTTCAGGGGGCACACTGACACTCTTGGTACTCTATATATAGTATTCCAGAAAAGCTTACTAGTTTACTAATTCTACGCTGTTCACACTGAAAAGCCTCCTTTCAGCTGCTTTCTAAAACAAAGTGGCTATGAATATATACAAAATACAGAGACTATACTTTCAACCATAATAAAATTATATAATAAAAACATCTTTTTTAACAACTGCTTATAATACTCACCTTATAATCAGGTCGAATATTTGCAAAATATATAAAAGAATCAACAGTCAGGGCAATTTTCAGTCCACCTCCTTCCCAAGATAGTGCAGACATATGCTTTCCAGGAACCTTCAAAGTACCCAGATGCTGAAAAAAATAATTATATGTAACCTAAAGTATCACAATTAAATAAAATACCACCTATCACTTCACAGAGATCAAAAGCGGTACAAAAATTATTTTATGAAAGGTTGTTACATACTTCAAATCATTTTCCTTCCATTTTTATAATGAAAAACAAATGTATGATAGGAGAAATTAACAAACTATAGCCAAATAATTCAGTATCAAATTTCATCAAATCTAAGATGCCAGAGATTTAAATATGCATCTTTATTTTTATGTCCAACTTAGGAAAGAAAAACACACTGCTGGAAGTTAAAATAGGACAACTTTGATTTTAAGATGCATTCCAATTTAGGGTTGGAAAGAACTGTGTTTCTTAGATGCAATGAAATATTGGAGTAGTTCTTTGGAAGGAATGATGCTAAAGCTGAAACTCCAGTACTTTGGCCACCTCATGAGAAGAGTTGACTCATTGGAAAAGACTCTGATGCTGGGAGGGATTGGGGGTAGGAGGAGGGGACGACAGAGGATGAGATGGCTGGATGGCATCACGGACTCAATGGACGTGAGTCTGAGTGAACTCCGGGAGATGGTGATGAACAGGGAGGCCTGGCGTGCTGCGATTCATGGGGTCGCAAAGAGTCGGACACAACTGAGAGACTGATTCAGCCTGCACCCACCCTCAACTGCCAACCAGATGCCCAGCCTTTTGCTTTCACTCCTTTCCTTCATCACAACTGCCTTCTTTCTTGAGTGAACTATCTAGTAGCCTCCAAACTACAATTTACCTTTTGTCTCTTCTTTCATTCCCACCCTCCCAATTCAGTCCCTGCTACCATGACTATCATTCTGGAACACCAATCCAATCATATTCTAGTCTGCTTTTAAAAATGTTTAATACTTTTTCAAAATCAGTAGCTACCCACCATCACACTCTCTGGAATAACATACAATGCCTTTCCCCCATTTGCCCAAAACTCTGTGGCTCAACACCCTACGAGTTAACCATAGTTACCATGTTCTCCTCATGAGGGAACTACTTTGCCTCCATTCCTTTGGCCCATATAATCTCTCTTCTGCCTGAAATCCTTTCCCCCAAGACTCCCCCATCCAACTACTCCTTGTCCTCCTGGAGTGCTCCTATTCACCGTTTAAGATACATCTTAAATATTACTTCCTGCCTTCTTGCCTCCCTCTGCGGTTCCAGAAAATTTAGACAGTGAGCTATTTGGCAGCACTAACTTGCTCATATTCACTCTTATTTCCCTATCCATTAATAGATTCTTTGGTAAACAAGTGCAAAAAAATTTAAAAAAATCTATAAAGCAAATAAATGTATAATATAATCAAATGAATTTCTTTGTATACTGAGTATACTTAAAGGTTAAATTAGCAAATGAATACAAAGACCGTTTTAATGTAGCCATAGGAAGAAAACATTTTTAATCTATGTGTATTTCACAAACAGTACACTCCCGAGAATTTTAATAAATTATACTGGTATCCCTCGTTCTTAAGCAGATATGCTCTAAAATCAAATTTAATATATTAAACTCCATTTTGCCACGACATCCAATGGGTCGAGGTGGGTAGTTTTAACCTAGGAGGGTGCACTCTGTCTGTCCTGCTGCCTGTATGAAGCCGGAGGAAACAAACAGGCTCTCACAACATGACTCTCGGGTACTGACACCCACACCGTGAGAAGAAGGCTGCCATCTCATTCTGCCAACATGGCAGGGGGTGGCAGCAGCGAGGACCAACAACTGACTTTTCGGAGCACTGACAGAGCGCTGCGGTAGGCATTTTCCCACTGCTACCTCCTTTAACGTGTACAGTAGAGTCTTGAGGAAATAAGTTAGCTGAGTCTTAGAGGTTAAGTAACTTCTCTGAGTGTAACAGCACCCTAGAAACAGAGTTCAAAGCCAAAGCCAGGCCAGACGACAAACCCCAAGCTCTGTTATGCCCTCCCATAGCTAAGACCACATTGAAAAGACCAGAAGATCCCAGCCCTCAGAATCAAAAGTGAACTCTTCCCTGAGGTTTTCCTTAAGTTGACATCTCTAGTTAAGTTCCTTCCAAGTGCTTCCTAATAACACAGATCCAAAAATAAGTACCTCATAAATTCACTTATTCAAAAATACTGTGACCAAATACCCCGAGGACTCGGCTAGATATTTTTAATTACAACTATACCAAAAGCCACTTACAGTTTTCAACTTAACACATGATATGGTGATTTGCAAGATAAAGCATATGGGCCTTTGAAGGCATGTTACCTAGAGAAGGCTGAACTAACAACAACCAGCTGAATAATGCGTGATAGATAAGCCAGTGGCCACAGATAGGAGCAACCAACAAAGAATGTGAATTTAAAAGAAGGCTATAAATACTGAGGTTACTAGAATTCAGATTTTTAATTATTTAGGAACCTTGAGAACTGCGCTTTTGTTTTTCCTTAGCTTTTAGCATCTACCAGAAATATTATTCGCTGATAATGAACAGAGACCACCTACACTCTAGAGAACATTCTACTTAGGTAACCTTCAGCATCATCTGACACCGCTGTTTACCCTGACAGAAATTATTAAAATACAGAGAAAAAAAATACTAACATAGTAAAAACAACTGGTATAGACTTTGGTATAGCCAAAAATAGAAATTATTGAAGTTTGTGGTGAATTTATAAAAACCAACAGGATATCCAAAAGAAACCGAATATAGTCTACGGTTAGAAAGTAAAATAGGTAAAAACTTATTAATATTAGTTACTAAGTTCTCACTTTCTAAATAATTTAAAATGTATAACATATTAATTCTCCTATTTGATATTTACTACTACTTTAAGAAAACTCTCTTTGAAAATTAAATTTATTAATAGTAATACTGAGGATACTATTTATTTTTTTAAATGTATTTATTTTTAATGTAATAACACCTAAGATTCATTCTTAAGGTAGATTTTCTTAAAATAAGCAATTATTTCACAACAAATTGAAACAGAAGTTTGGGAGAAGGACAGACTGCTATGTATATTTAATACCTATCCACATTTAATATATCATGTTAAAACCCCTAAAATTAATCTGAAACAACTAAATTACACTAAAAACAACTCAAAACCACCTGTGAAAAAGATGCATATGCATATTAGAGAGAAAATACTCTCAGTAACTATTCCCCAGTGATTTCTTACATGAAATATCTGGTTTTCTAAATGTAAAGATTATAAAGTAAATTCCATGATAAAATGAAGGCTTATAATACGAGGATATTAATCAAAGAAATACACCTGATAGTTGATCATTTTTATTTAAACTGTCCCTTTCAAAAAAATGTGACAAGTGTATACCCCTTCCTCCATTCTTTTCTCCCCTACCTTATTCACTGCATATTTAAATGGAAAGAAAGAGAAAACCTTTAATGAGACATTTACCTCACCAAATGGAGTATAAAACTGCACGGTATTTACATCTTTATCCTGAGTGATGGCCTTCTGGGAGCCTGCCACTGCTAAGACGCTGCCAGTATGGTTCCACTGGATACTTACTACATACATGCCAGTATCAATTAAAACAGGATCTAGGTCCAAAAAAAAAGGAATTATGGTAAAATATTTAGCCGAGAGAACTTTTTATAATCTTATGAACAATTTTTAAAATATTTTTTTAATTCTCCACATTTAAAAAAAAAGAAAAATTACATACTTTGGTCATTCTCATGTCTCATTATTTGGCATCTCCCATTGTCAAAACAGATGGCAAGACAGGGGCAATCTGGCTCCACATAACCCTCTGTGCCGTGGTACCAGTGAATTCCAGCAATGCTGACTGCTCCAGTGACATTCACTAAACAATTCAGCTTCATTTTCACCTAAATAAAATCAGTGAGCTAGAATTTTATATTTGAAAACAGTAGCATGATTAGTGTGAACAATGAAATGTGAAAATCTAGTTTTGAATGCAAGCTCCATCACTTACTGATTCACCAACTATGGGCAAATACTTCACCTGAGTTTCAGTTTTCCCAATTTGTAAAATGAGGATTAAAAAAAAAAAGTAAACAAAATTTCATAGAGTTTTGTGAGACTCAAATGATCAAAGGTATACAAAAGTTCTTTGAAAATAGCAGTGTCAAACAGCGAATAGCAATATGTAGATATTGGTTATTATCACTTCCACTGAGTGGATTCATGTGATGTCTTGACCCTGACTAAAAACAAATCGCCCCATAAGTAAGGTCAGAGATCTGCCACAGCTAGATCTCACAAAGCCAGAGCTTTCCTTGAGATTCTATCCTAGCCTATTCTATTTTGCTTTCTTTCCAGGACCTGATTTTTGTCCCTTACTGTATAAGCCTGCCATCCTTTTCACAAGCTTTAATACCTTGCTACAAAAATATCTTTGGTATCTCATGTAAACTTCGGCTTTGGATACTAGAAGACACAAAGGTTAACTTCACATCATGCTACCCATCATTCCTCAGTTTCAGCACACTGCAGCTTTGTCCTTTCCAGCTGCCAGAAAATCAGAATTAAAAGCACTAATTTACCTTGAAGCAACACACAATGTTTTCTTAATAGAACAAATTCAGGAAAAAAAACCTGAATTAAAGACTATCTTGATTACACAAATTATCATAATAAATGAATGTGTGTATACATATTAAAATAATATAAAAAATAAGCATACAAAGTTGTAAAAATAAAAGTATATATACGCGTACCATAAAATTCCCTTGATTATCATAAATGTGTATCTCTCCATTGGCCATTCCAAAAGTAAGGCTTTACTATCTGCAGACCATGCTACATGGCATAACTGCACACCCTTCAGGTCTTTTCCCCAAATGCGATTCCCTAAAACAAACATAAAACATAATTATTTCATTAAAATTTCAAGGTCACGATTCTCTAACAACTGCTCTAGAAATCCTTGTTTCCCTAAAGGGCTCTCACATTCTTCACAGCATTCAGTTGTTTAATTTATTCAGTCATTACATCCTTACTGAGCACCTACTATGTGCCAAACACTCTACTAAGCATTTGAAATAGCAGCTGTCTCCAACTCTCTCCCTTCTCTTCTAAATTCTGACTCAGTACCTTACTCCCAATTAGCAGAAGAATTCATCTTTTACTTTGGAAAGAAAATAAAAGCTTTCAAAAAAAAAAAAAATCCATTCCTACTTTCAAACATTCAGAACTCAAGTGAATCCACACTTATTCTTTCTGCCTTGCCTCCTAATATAAAGGAAGAGGTATGTCCCCAACAAGACACCAATCTAAAGTCAATCCCTCTACCTGTTCTCTGATCTAGTCCCTCTGAGTGCCAATGCAGGAGACACAAGTTCAGTCCCTGAGTCAGGAAGATCCCCTGAAGAAGCAAATGGCAACCCACTCCAGTATTCTTGCCTGGGAAATCCCATGGACAAAGGAGCCTGGTGAGCTACAGTCCATGGGGTCACAAAGAGTCGGACATGACTTACTGACTGAACAGTAAGACTTAAAATAAGTGATTCTTAAATGTCATCAAATTGTACAGCAACTATTTTCTCTTTTCATATTTATTTTTCTGTCAGAATGCTAACATATGATGACATTTAAACCTCTAAATAGCAAAACTTCAGCTAAATCTTGACCTTAGCTCTGGGTGCAAAATGCATTACCATCCACTGAACCAACTATCACAGCCCCATCCTCGTACACAATGCAGATCTTCTGTCCATCAGCATTCCAGCTCATGCTTCGAACCACTGACTTATTTCTGTTGTTGATCATCTCCTCATACCAAGAGCCTGCATTCACAAAGGAAAACAAATGGCAAGTCAAAACTTTCCCATCTGATAAACGGCACTTCAGAGTTGGAAACTTTCCATAAAATAGACGAGGGGACAAATAACTGCAGCTTTCCACAACCTAAGACATTAAACTACAAAATCTTCAAATTCAACAGAACAAGATGAAAAAAATAACTCATGCCTTTACTAACAATTGCTTCAAAGATTATCACAGAAAACACAATAAATGCCTATCCTTTTTCTCTTTTTTTCTATCAATTAAAAAATAAAACTTCATTTGCTTCCAAAGGGCCAAAATAAGTGATTTTTCTCAAAGACTGGTTTTTCCTACTTGAGTGCACCTCAAATAATAAGCAAGGAAAAACAGAATAACAATTACTTCATAAGTATACCCAAACTCTCCAATGATTAATTGTAGGCATGTTAAATGTAAGCATATTATGTAAAAACTAGAAGACTGAAAAAAATTTTAAGTTCACATCACATTAGTGATATCACATCACTAAACCTGAGTGACAAAAAACTTTCTTGCATTTATTTACATGGGGTTGACGTGAGATGTGACTTGTCTCAAGGTATAATCAAATGTGAGGCATATCACAAGGCTATTTTGTTTTCTTTTTTGTTCTTTAAAAGGCTTATTACATTCCCATACATACAATTCTGGCCTAAAGCCAAGCAAGTAATTAAGTAACACGGAAAAACTAGTCAGAACAGGGTATTACCCATCAAGATTGAGGCTCAGAGAGGACCTACTCTAATCTCGTGTACTTTCACATTCTACTCCCCAAACATACATACACAGACATAAACTTTAAAGATAAATAGATGAGTTTGTGTACTACAGCATATTTTAATTAAGAATTTTTAAAGGTATATACCCTAAGCATTTTTAAAACCACATACATGAGCTAAGGTACCCTTTTCATTCAAAGATGATGCCTACAGGCCTCAAGAGAACATGTTATCTTTCTGGTAACAGTGATACACCTAAATTAATCTTTCTCTGACTCTCAACTCTGGGCAAAAGGCACAAACGTGGAGCCAGCAGTCAGAGCTGAGATAAAAATCTATATCCATGAAGGAAAAGGAAGCTAACTGACTCATTAAAGGAAATGAATTATTGCTTTTGACTTCTTCATAAATGTGTTTTTATCTACTAAACTAACTCCAGTCACTGACCACAGAGAAATGAATTCTTATTGGAAACTTGAAAAAAGAGCTATCTCAAGCAGAAACTATTCTGCCAAGAGTCTAAGCTCAGTTTGAAGATAACCAACAGTCACATAATTCACTTTCTTAATGCACAGTCACAGTTCAAAAGAAATAAGGTTAAAGGGAAAAGTAGGAATCCATAAATTTGGAAATATCACCCCCGTGAACTCCTACTGCTGGTTAAAAGGGTCTATTTCAAAGATGTTATTTCTCCGTTCAACTACTGTGATCCAAACTCCAACCTGTGGAAGATTAAATAAGCTGTCTTAATATACCTTTATATAACATCCAAACAATGATAAGCCCATTTTGGTCACTGGTAGTCAACTTCTGATATTGTTCATTCCATGTTACAATTTGAACAGAACCTAAAAATGTATAAAAACAGTTTAGAAACTAAAAAACAAAAAGAAGTTACAATTAATTTCAAATTTATATTTTTATAATAAATGCCAAGAGCGTGTTTAAATCAGTACCATTTCTGGGCAATTAACCAGTCTAAATTACTCAAAAATGTTCATAGAACACAGTTACTATTATCACTTGTTTCTACAACAATGCCTAATACAAATTTTCATGTTTATTCCTATTTTATGCCAGCTAAGGGACCAGTTAGGATCAGCTATAAGAGCTGCCATAGATCTGATGACAGATACAAATTTAAGTAAGATTTACCCAATTTGCCTGACTCCCAAGGACTATGATGCCCAAAGGACATCATGCTAAGTACTTGTTTTTTTCTTTTGAAGAGGAGGTATTTGTCAAAGCAATGTCTCTGAATCTCTCCCCTGCACCACACCTTGTTTTCTATTCTATTAGTAACATACTCTTGAGCATATCTTAAACCTCTGAGTTATATGAACAAATGTGTTTTTTCAGTTTTTTAATCCCTGAATACTTTATTGTATATTTCCTAAGAACAAGGGCATTCTCTTTCAAAACTGTTTTACAAATTAGAAATTTTAACACATACACTATTATCTCCAACCCACAGTCCACATTTAAGTTTTATCAAATGTCCAAATAATGTCCATGATAGATAGCTGTTTTTCTCATTTCAAGATCCAGTCAGCATCATCCAGTACCTTCAGGCGTCATGCCTCTTCAGTCTACATTAATCTGGGACCATAAAACAGACTCTTAAAAGGAGGATATCCTGTCCATAGACAGATAGTATTTTTAATATATAAAATAATAGCTACTTTTTTCATACCTATTGAAGATGCTATTTAATCATGTGAAAGTTGTTAAATGACTCTAGGCCATGGCTAAACAGAAATGATTACTTTAAATAAGACTATTGTTTAAAACGATGACATTTTTGCATAATTATGGCTAAACAGAAGTGATTACTTTAAATAAGACCATCATTTAAACAATGACATTTTTCCATTAAGGAAGTAATTTCTTGGAGAAGGGCATGGCAACCCACTACAGTATTCTTGCCTGGAGAATCCCATGGACAAAGGAGCCTGGTGGGCTACAGTCCTGGGGTTGCAAACAGTCAGACATGACTGAAGCAACTTAGCACACACACACAAGTCATTTCTAAGGCTTCCCTGATGGCTCAGCAGGTAAAGAAACAACCTGCAATGTGGATTGGACCCCTTGGCTCCAGGAGACTCTGGTTGGATCCCAAGGTCGGGAAGATTCCCTGGTGAAGAAAATGGCACCATTCTAGTATTCCTGCCTAAAAATTTCATGGACAGAGGAACCTGACAGGCTCCAATCCGTGGGGCCACAAAGAGTCAGATACGGCTGAGCAACTAAGCATACACACACAAGTGGTTCTAAATACCTAAAAATACTATTCAAATATGATTTAAAAATTTACATGACTCACCACTATGACCTTCGAGAGTCTGATTCATAGAAAGGTTACTAGGGGCTGCAAGACCCCTCAATTTTGTATCATCTGAAAAAACAAAAACAAAACATACTATGGCAAATATATAAAAGCAACAGATTATAAGATTTTGATATTTCTTGCTTTTTTTCCTATTCCTAAATAATATTAGAATAATTTTTTAAAGAATGCCTTATTCTGACCTATTTTTCTCATGGTAGAAATATGGACAAACATGTACCCCCTTACAAGATATTATTCTGGTGAAATAAAGCAAAATGTATAAAAGAACACTTTATTTAGCACATTAAATATAATTAGTAATTATTACTGCTACTTATTCCTTCCCAAAAGACAACAAAAAGAAGTATTTATGACTTTAGATTCAAAACTCTAAAGCAAAAGTAAGATCAAAAAGCAAAGATTTGGGAAACTAGTTTTTATTAGATTTTGCAGAATCTTATATTCATTCATTCATTCAACAAACATTTATTGAATGTCTACACTCTGCTATGCACTGTGGAAGGTTCTGAATACAAAATGATGAAATAAAGGTCTCTCCCCTAGAAAGCTTATAGTCTACTGAGGGGACAGATATTAAATAGACATTCACACACCCACATAAATACATATGTGTATATATATATATAATTGGGCTTCCTTTGTAGCTCCGTTGGTAAAGAATACACCTACAATGCGGGAGACTGGGGTTCAATTCCTGGGTCAGGAAAATCCCCTGGAGAAAGAAATGGCAACCCACTTCTGTATTCTTGCCTTGAGAATCCCATGGACAGAGGAGCTGGCAAGCTACAGTCCATGGGTTTGCAAGAGTCAGACACGACTTAACAACTAAACCACCACCATATATAAAATTATAAACTGGGAAAACTAAAAGCATAGTAAGAGACAGGAAACAGACGGGGAGTTCATTTAGATTGGAGGGAGGGAGAACCAGGGAAAGAGCTCTAATGAAATGGTATCTAAGCTGAGACCAAGGGATAAACTGGAAAAAGCCAAGCCAGTTATGGAAAGGGGAAAAGTATTTCAGGCTAGGATGCAGCAAATGCAATAGCCCCTGGGTAGAATTTTAGAGCCTTTAGCAAACTGAAAGAAGGCCTATGTGGTTAATAAGTGGAGAATGCATAAGATGAGGCAGAAGTGATAGGCAATGGCAAAAATTTGTAGCCTTTGCAAGAAGCAATGAAAAGTTTTTATGTGATCCAAAGTGCAACGTAAGCCTTTAAAGGCTGTTTATTATTTGAAGTGACTTTTTCTCTTAGATTACTAATCATACTACAAAGAATATAGTAATATAAAATGTCTTCTCAGTAAATGAATCTTCACTTAGAAAATCTGATACACGCGTGTGTGTGTGTGTGTGTGTGTGTGTGTGTTAGTTGCTTAGTCATGTCCGACTCTCTTTGTGTGTGTGTGTGTGTGTGTGTGTATGTGTGTGTGTGTTAGTTGCTTAGTCATGTCCGACTCTTTGCAACCGCATAGACTGTAGCCCACCAGGCCCTTCTGTCCATGGGATTCTCCAGGCAAGAACACTGGAGTGTGTTGCCATTTCCTCCTCCAAAAGGAACTATACAAAGAAAGAAAGGGAAGTCGCTCAGTTGTGTCTGACTCTTGGCAACGCCATGGACTGTAGCCAACCAGGCTCCTCCATCCATGGAATTTTCCAGGCAAGAGTACTGCAGTGGGTTGCCATTTCCTTCTCCTAGAAAATCTGATAGTCACATGTAAAATACACCATTTGAAACATTCATTTAAAAATACTAATTTATGAAAATCTTAACAATTTGTGAGTGGGAATTTTTATAAGTTGATGCTGAAGAAAATTCTCCTTTCAGATAACATGTATCTTAAAATTACTATGAAATGTATTCTTTATTCTGAAAACAATCTATTCTCCTTTCAGATAACATGTATCTTAAAATTACTATGAAATATATTATTTATTCTGAAAACAATCTATTCTCCTTTCAGATAACATGTATCTTAAAATTACTATGAAACATATTCTTTATTCTGATAACAATCTCAGAGAAAAAAAAAATCTGAGTTCCTCTAAAACCATTGGTTCTAACTATCCAGTTACCGTCTTGGTAACATGAACAAGAATACACATATATAACTTCACAATCATTTTTCAAACAACTAGGATAGAATAAATGTTGTTGACATACACATTAGGTTGAACCTTGTTTTTTTAGCAGTGGGTTCTCTTACTTATTTAATTTCTTTAAAAATGTACCTACACACTTAAGCCGTATTCTAGTTCTAAAAAACATTTCATAAAAACATATTTCTTAACTTACAGCACTGAAAATCCATTCTAATGCCTATAGTCATGGTCACTATAATCAAGTAAAATTAATGATACATGATTCTAAGTGTTTGCAGGACCCAACACATTTGAAAGTTTGATGAAGCAGTTCCATCCTTTCACTGGCTTACATGGTCTGAATTCAAAATTCTGCATCACACGCATGTTTTCTATTTGTTAAACCATGAAGTGTAGCCTCTTCACAAAACATATTCTGACACACATGAGAATACATTTTTAAAATTCTCCTTTACATGGTGAACAAATAGCTTCCACATCTGAATACTGTGTTTTGCTAGCAGTAACTCCAGAACTTTATTATGCAGAAAATATCTGCAAAATCTATCTGAAAGCTCAGATATACAAAAGAAAAAAACTCAAAGTTTTCGGTGAGGTCAAGTAAAGCCACCAAGATTTCAAGACTCCACTGAGTTACATTACTAAATTCCCCACAGCCAATAAGCAAACCAAACTGGCATGGGGACAAGCATCTGTTACTACTGACAGAATTCTTCTCAAAGCATCAATAACCCTTAGATTTGAAAGGCATGAAGAAAGGAAGCACCAATAAAAGAAGGCCTTTGAAACCCATGAAGGGAAATTTCGGAATGAAATCAGCAATTCCAACCATTCAAAGTATCTCCCACAAGCTCAAAAGATCCAAAGGATTTACAAAAGTTAACGGTAATAAAGTCACTGAGAATGAGAGATAACAGAGGAAACAGGAGACCCTGCTCAGAACACAAGGAACCAAGCACACTGAGTCTCTGAGCACTTTTATCTTGGGAAAATCTGGCTGATGTTCATAAACATCCGTTTTCACATTTTGCATTCATAAAAGTGGTCAGCAGCCCAAATGCAAGAGAAATTCACATTATGTGTTGCACGGTGAGTTTGACAAGCAGGATCAAAATGTGAAGAAGACATTTTTGCAACACTTGAAGAGATGGTGGGATTCCGAGAAGGAGCTGCTATAGGCTCTACAGACTCCTGAGCAGGATCACTCAGGTGCCTGGCTTCTCTGCATGACTGGCTACAAGTGACTATGCACACATCCGTGGGTACAGCTATGGGCCCCTGACCTGCTGTTTCTGGAGCCTGGGTTCGAAGCACATTCTTTAAGTATGGAGTCGGTCTGGATTATGAACAAAGGCAGGAAGCTTGAGTGTCAATCTCACTGCATGGGCACATCAGAAAGCTGATACTCCCACTGCCTGCAGTTCCTGGAGGCCTGTGCAGATGGAAACACAGGTGGTTTGGATGGTCTTGGAACACTTCTTCTCTGACTCAAACGCCTGCTTTCCGGTAATATTTCCTCTCATGAAGATGAGTACACTGCGCCATCTGCAGCAGTGGCAGGAAAAGCAAGAGATGCCATCTCCAGTCAGGGCCCTCCTCCTCAAATTCCACCACAAGCAACTCTGGCCTAGGCTGGCGTCCCTTTAAAGATTGTTAGAAAAGAAATGACATGACCTGGTTCTTTTTGTTTTTTGTTTGTTTGTTTTAAGATCACACAAGAAAGAGGCAAGAAACCATGAAGCTGATTCTCAGCCAGTTGAGGTGAGAGATGACAGTGGATGGGACTAGAGGGGATGGAAGGAGACAAAGGGAAAGGATGGATTCGATAATCTGGAGACAGAAGCATAGGGTTGTTGATGAAGGTGATGTTAAGAGGGGAAGACATGGGCTTCTAGCTTGAGCAAATTGGTGAAGTTTAAGATATTTACTGAAATGGAGACAAGTGAGAAAAGATATATGGGAGAAGGTCAAGAGTTCAGTATGAGATGCCTGTGAAAGATTCTTGAGATGTCCAAGTCTGATAAATCAGGACTGGGCTGGAGAGATATATTTAGGAATCGTCATTCCACAGAGGGCATTGAAAGCCATGGGAATGAAAGAATAAATCTAAAGAGAATGTGAAATGAAAAGAGCCCAGAAGCAAGTTCTCAGGAATTCCAACAGTCAGAGGAGAATCTGGTAAAAGAGACTGAGAACTTATAAGCAAATAAAGGAGCGGATAGCAATATGTATAAATATAACAATAATTTAAAACATTGCAATTCTCTCTTTGTCTTGAAAAAATAACAGTTCAAGAACCAGTCAAATGTGCATAAGGACCAAAAAACAAAAAGCCACTCATTAGATTTGTAACATGAAATTGGCAGGCAAGGGAGAGAAAAGAGGGAGAAAGCAGACTGATACTCAAAGAGGAGAGGGAGAGAGACTAAAAAGGAATAAAGGCCCTGAGAAGGTGAGAGGAGGTGGGCTCCAGCAAAACCTGTGCAAGGTGGCCTGTGAGAGAACACTACCCACCTCCCCATCTTAACCTGAGGTAAAAAGCTGGGGACAAACACTGGCTCTATCGGTTCTAATAGTTCCTTTCCTTCTAAAGCAAGAGAGTAAAAACTAGGAATACCACTACAGGGAATGCAAAGCAATGCAAGCCTTCTAGAAGGTAAACTGGCTAAATATATGAAGGACCTTTATAAATCTACATGACCTTTGATCCAGTAAATCCCACCTCTAGAACTGTATACGAGAAAGTAATTAAAGGTTCATGCAAAGAAACAACTTTAGCAAATTTCTTTAGATACAAAGATATTGTTGCAAACAACTTATGTGGATACATCTAAATATCCACCACTAGAACTGGATATATATAAATCATTATATCAACAAAATGGAATACTAAACAGCCATTAAAATAATGCTATAGTAGGTATTTTGCTGATGTAGAGGACTGTTATACTATATGGAAGAATGATAACAATTTCGCTATTCTGTAGCCAACCACCAAAATAGCACTTACAAAGCCATGTCTTAAGCATATCACAGTACTTCAAATGTACTCAGCAATCAATATCTGGTGATGAATACTGGAG
Source organism: Nanger dama (assembly GCA_917880005.1). Classification (NCBI taxonomy): domain Eukaryota; kingdom Metazoa; phylum Chordata; class Mammalia; order Artiodactyla; family Bovidae; genus Nanger; species Nanger dama. The sequence goes on from CAKJTW010000018.1 coordinate 28,164,547, forward strand.
TAATATTAACTTTATTACTATCATATTTAATAATAATAGTTGTGATACAATAGACTGACCTTTTAAGACTCATCCAGCCATATTTCTCATATTTCTCTCTTTCAACATGATTTACACTCATTATTAAATTTTAAAACAAATAACTCCATATTCTAAGCCATTCAAGAATCTATTTTTCATCTTGCTCACAAATTTCAAAGAATATTCTAACCACATTTCATCAGAAGTGTATAAAAGGAAAAGAAGTAATTTTTTTCTTGACAAGCCTTCATTATTAAGCACAATAAATCCATTTATTAATGTAACTAAAACTTCCTACATATTTTAGGCAAAATAAAAATATGTATATGTAAATGCACATATGTGCATATGAAGGTGAAGGTGAAGTCACTCAGTCGTGTCCGACTCTTTGCAACCCCATGGACTTATAAGTATTTGAGAAATGTAACAGAGACAAAAGTTATTTTCCTTTAAGACAGTTAAGAAAGCTAAAGCATTGAGAGATTACATTACTAAGCAACAGAAGAGAAATTCAAATTGGCACATAAGTCTCTACCTTCCAAATCTGCTTTTTATTTCATATAATTAATCTAGCACATCAAAACAACTATTCTCTCTTTCTTAGGCCGTCCATGAGCCCTCCATGTAGTGGTTAAAAATGAGGCTTGTAATTGAGACAAACTAAGTTTTGACAGAAGAAATTTTCACATATTGCAGTATGGGAAAGTCAAAATGGTTTATATATTAACTTAAACTTCATGCTAACTAGAACAGTCTGTTTTTAGGCTATCAAACATATCTTGTATATCTGCTTTAACCATCAAAGAAAAGTGTGCATTGTCCAGTAGTAAAGAATGTCCATTCTAAAGACAGAGATCCATGTTGCCCTTCCTGGGACATCAGTGCTAGTACTCCTTCAATGATGAGGCTCCCTTCCCAGAAGCCAAAGCCATAATGACTCACTGCGTAGAAAGCAAATAAATTCCTCAAAAGAATGCACCCTCCCGGTTATGTTTGATATGCGTTGTTCGGACAGGAGATAAAACCATGCTAAAAACCATCTTCTTTGGAATAGTTTCTCAGAATCATCTGAGAGGCTGCCTCCCGGCTACAGTTCTCCATTTGGATGAAGTAAAATTCTTTTCTATTCCTTTTATTAAAATCTCAGCTGTGTCGCTTATTTTCCATGTGACGTTGGGCAGGTTATTCATTGATCAGCACCTCAGTTGCCTCATCTGAAATATCTACCTCTCAAGATTACTGTGAGGTCAAATTAGACGGTGAAGGTTAAACAGCCCAGACACAGAAAGTGCTCAATAATATTTACAACGATCACTTCAAAGCTGTAAAATAGTGTTACTCAAAGTGTTGTCTGAGAACCAGCAACAACAGTATCACTATAAATGCAAACTCTCAGAACCCATTCCAGTTCTACTCTAGGGCTAAGTCCAGAAATCCATTTTAACAACCTCTGCAGATGATTCTTATACCTGATAAAGCTTGAGAAGCAATGCTGGTAAGAAATGCAAAATGTAACTTAGTTCAAACCCTCATTTTACAAAAGACTGGACTAAAATCAAAGATATTCAGAAACTTGCTGAAATATATTCAGAAGTCTTATGGCAGAGCCGAGGTTCCAATTCAATCTCCTTATCCAGATCTCCTATATAGATCAGGGACTGTCTAGCTCTCCAACCTAGAGCAACACTAGATAATAAAGAAATGTGAAACTGTGTGCTATGATTCCACAGAACTAGAAAAAGAGAAATCAAGCTGTAAAACACAGGAGACTTCTTAATTAAACAATTTTTAAATCCCATGTTCTGTTTTTGAGAACTAAGTGCATAATTATTAACATATCTGAAAAGCAGAAAGAACAACACAGGCCTGTAAATAAGCTGCCAAAATGTGAGATTTTGTGACCTTACTGAAAAGGTGATTCACGTCATTTTTATTAGACTCCTAATAATACAGCACAATCAACATAGCACAAGACAATATAATGAATTATTCTTCATTCTTCATTCATTTTCATTTGCCAGCTATAATTTCAGCAAAACCCACCTGAGGTTTACATTCGATATTTTCTGAACTTCCTTACAAAAATATTCTAGAACACCTCAAAATGTTGGGTTTTTTTTTTCCTTTGGAAGAAATAGAATTGCATACTGACAAATACTATAAGCAAATCTCTCTGAACAAATGATTTTCCCCTATGTTCAAACATCTGGGCTTGCATTCATTTACCTGTCTGTGTCTCCAATTTCAAAACTCTCAGTAATCCATCGTCACCACCACATGCTATGAATCCTTGGTCCTTGTTCCAAGATACACATTTCAGCTTCACGTTATTGGGCATGGCAACCTGAAAAGCAACCACAGCCACTCACAACTTTTCACAAAGGGGTTGGTAGTGAGTCTACGGGAGACGAAGGCTGCAGAACAAAAGGTCTTGCAGAAATGTGAACCGTTACGAAAATAAGCATAATCCCTTGAACTGCCCGGGGCCCATTTGGGAAAAAGACAAAGAACTGCCCACAGAAGAAGGGCAGTGACTGCAAAAAAAAAAAAAATGAGGGTGACCTGCTGAATTTTTAAAAGGCAGGGGAGGTAAAGGAGGTATAAATCTCTACCTCCAATCCTTATTCCCTTTCCACACACACTTTGGCTACCTTTTTATTACTTTTCTCCTGCCCAGCGGCCCGTGATGATCCAACGAGTTTAAATCAGATTCTGATGAGCAACAGGTGACGTAGAGAAAGATAGGGACGCACACAGTGATCTGCCCTGCGGGGCCCCCCAAAAGGACCTAACCACGGACAAGAATGCTGAAGATCTTGCTAGAGAGCGGCTGGCTCCGCCAAGGACTGTGTGGGCTCAGGGACCGGCAAAGGGAAGTCCGAGGCTGGACCACGCAGGAAGGTGAAAGAAGGGATGGCAAAGCCTGGATCACTACGCATAGCCTCTCGGGCAGAATGCCGGAATCGCCTGCAGGTTGAGAAACCGGAGGAGAAGGAGAACGAACCCTGGGAAACTCACTTTCTTGCTCAAGTAAAAGAACATCCTGAAACCCCGAGAGGACGACCCCAGCAGTCAAAACCCGCCACGGGAAACCTTCTTAGCTGCGGATCGCGAGTACCAGCGGCTCTGGGAAGCTCTCGTCGCCCTGGCAACCGCCGCCTCCCGGTCGCATCCGGGGCGCCAAAGAGACACTTCCGGCGTCGCCCTCGCATCGCCGGGCGTAGTACGCCTGCGCGGACGTCGGGATTGCTGGAAGAGCTGCTGTTGCGGTCCCAAAGCGGGGCTGGACCTAGTGGATTAGCTTCTGGGCTTTCCTGCCCAGGGACCCGGCTGGCGCCGCGACTGTTAGTTCCCTGCCTCGTAGCCTCAGGTGTCCTTGGTCCGGACGGGCTCCGAGGACCGGCCTCAACCTCGGACGGTCGCCGTGGAACTTGACTGAGGTTTCAGTACCAGCTCAGTAAGGGCGCCCGTTCAAATGAGGTCATAAGGATGGGGTGTTGTGTAAGCCCGAAAGTCCCAACACTGAAAAGGAAAGTACTTTACAGGATTTGGTAGGCTGGCGCCCGTCGGTCAAACGGAGGTCAGTCAGTTCAGTTCATTCAGTCGTGTCCGACTCTTTGTGACCCGATGAATTGCAGCAGGCCAGGCCTCCGTGTCCATCACCAACTCCGGAGTTCACTCAGCTCACATCCATCAAGTCGGTGATGCCATCCAGCCACCTCATCCTCTGTCCTCCCCTTCTCCTCCTGCCCCCAATCCTTCTCAGCATCAGAGGCTTTTCCAATGAGTCAACTCTTCTCATGAGGTGGCCAAAGTACTGCAATTTCAGCTTTAGCATCATTCCTTCCAAAGAACACCCAGGGCTGATCTCCATAATGAGCTGGTTGGATCTCCTTGCAGTCCAAGGGACTCTCAAGAGTCTTCTCCAACAGCACAGTTCAAAAGCATCGGTTCTTCCACGCTCAGCTTTCTTCACATCCATACATAACCACTGGAAAAACCATAGCCTTGACTATACGGATATTTTGTGGCAAAGTAATGTCTCTGCTTTTCAATATGCTATCAAGGTTGGTCATAACTTTTCTTCCAAGGAGTAAGCATCTTTTAATTTCATGGCTGCAGTCACCATCTGCAGTGATTTTGGAGCCCCCAAAAATAAAGTCAGGAGAAGGCAATGGCACCCCACTCCAGTAGTCTTGCCTGGAAAATTCCATGGATGGAGGAGCCTGGTAGGCTCCAGTTCATGGGGTTGCTAAGAGTCGGCCACAACTGAGCATTTTCACTTTGACTTTTCACTTTCATGCATTGGAGAAGGAAATGGCAACCCACTCCAGTGTTCTTGCCTGGAGAATCCCAGGGACGGGGGAGCCTGATGGGCTGCCGTCTATGGAGTCGCACAGAGTTGGACACAACTGAGGCAACGCAGCAGCAGCAGCAAAAATAAAGTCTGACACTGTTTCCCTATTTCCCATGAAGTGATGGGACCAGATGCCATGATCTTTGTTTTCTGAATGTTGGGCTTTAAGCCAACTTTTTCACTCTCCTCTTTCACTTTCATCAAGAGGCTTTTAGTTCCTCTTCACTTTCTGCCATAAGGGTGGTGTCATCTGCATATCTGAGGTGATTGATATTTCTCCCAGAAATCTTGATTCCAGCTTGTGCTTCTTCCAGCCCAGCGTCTCTCATGATGTACTCTGCATATAGGGTCACAATATACAGCCTTGACATACTCCTTTTCCTATTTGGAACCAGTCTGTTACTCCATGTGCAGTTCTAACTGTTGCTTCCTGACCTGCATATAGGTTTCTCAAGAGGCAGGTTGGGTACAGACACATTTTTCAGACTTGCAAACCTTCCTTTGTACCTTTGGGGTTTGGAGACCCCTGGAGCAATTTCAGGGAAGGAGAGATTTTGTTAATTCTATTTGTTTTAGAACTTTTAAACAACTTATTTAAGCGGTTTGTGACCCCATGGACTGTAGCCTGCCAGACTCCTCTGTCCATGGAATTCTCCAGGTAAGAATACTGGAGTGGGTAATTTTTCCCTTCTCCAGGGGATGTTCCCCAACCAGGGATCAAACCCAGGTCTCCCGCATTGCAGTGAATTCTTTACCATCTGAGCCACCAGGGAAACCCATTTAAGCTGTAATTGCAACCTAAAGGTACTTATAATGTGTGTACACTTGAAACTAACACAACACTGTGTATTGCTATACTTCAATTAAAATAAGAATTTGTGTGAGCTTTGGCTATTATAGCATATAATTGTCATTGAGTCATAGCCTCCCATTTTTAAGTGAAGTGTTGGTAGTTTCTTGCTAAGAATCAACTGTTCTGTATTCTTTTTCAACCCTATTTCTCTCTTCAATTCTTGTCCTTTCTGAACATTTGAAGAGTTACAGAACCACCACAATTTTAGACATAGGGCAGAAACTGCCATGGAATTATTTAGTCTCATCTATTTTTTATCTCTGGCTTTACCTTTTACCATATATGTGGAAACCACTGTTGATTTGTATAATCTAGTGTGTACTTTATACTTTGGGGCTTCCAGGTAGCCCAGTGCTAAAGAGTTCACCTGTCTGTGAAGGAGATGCAAGAGACTCAGTTCAGTCCCTCTATTGCGGGAGCTACCCTGGAGTAGCAAATGGCAACCTGCTCTAGTATTCCTGCCTGGAACAAAACTCCATGGACAGAGGAACCTGGTGGGCTACAGTCCATAGGGTTGCAAACAGTGGGACACAACTGAGCACACACACACTGTGTGTACCTTCAGTTCAGTTCAGTCATTCAGTAATGTCCAAGTCTCTGCGACCCCATGGACTGCAGCACACCAGGCTTCCCTGTCCATCACCAACTCCCGGAGCTTACTCAAACTCATGTTCATCAAGTCAAGATGCCATCCAACCATCTCATCCTCTGTGGTTCCCTTCTCCTCCTGCCCCCAATCCCTCCCAGCATCAGAGTCTTTTCCAACGAGTCAACTCTTCGCATGAGGTGGCCAAAGTATTGGAGTTTCAGCTTTAGCATCATTCCTCCCAAAGAACACCCAGGACTGATCTCCTTTAGAAAGGACCGGTGAGATCACCTTGCAGTCCAAGGGACCACCACAGTTCAAAAGCACCAATTCTTCGGCACTCAGCTTTCTTCACAGTCCAACTCTCACATCCATACGTGACTACTGGAAAAACCATAACCTTGACTAGACAGACCTTTGTTGTCAAAGTAATGTCGGCTTTTCAATATGCTACCTAGATTGGTCATAACTTTTCTTCCAAGGAGTAAGCATCTTTTAATTTCATGGCTGCAGTCACCATCTGCAGTGATTTTGGAGCCCCCAAAAATAAAGTCTGACACTGTTTCCACTGTTTCCCAATCTATTTCCCATGAAGTGATGGGACAAGATACCATGATCTTCGTTTTCTGAATGTTGAGCTTTAAGCCAACTTTTTCACTCTTTCACTTTCATCAAGAGGCTTTTTAGTTCCTCCTCACTTTCTGCCATAAGGGTAGTATCATCTGCATATCTGAGGTGATTGATATTTCTCCCAGAAATCTTGATTCCAGCTTGTGCTTCTTCCAGCCCAGCAATTCTCATGATGTACTCTGCATATAAGTTATATAAGCAGGGTGACAATATACAGCCTTGACGTACATCTTTTCCTATTTGGAACCAGTCTGTTTTTCCATATCCAGTTCTAACTGTTGCTTCCTGACCTGTATATAGGTTTCTCAAGGGGCAGGTCAGGTGGTCTGGTATTCCCATCTCTTGAAGAGTTTTCCACAGTTTATTGTCATCCACACAGTCAAAGGCTTTGGCATAGTCAATAAAGCAGAAAATGTTTTCCTGGAACTCTCTTGCTTTTCGATGATCCAGTGGATGTTGGCCATTTGATCTCTGGTTCCTCTGCCTTTTCTAAAACCAGCTTGAACATCTGGAGGTTCATGGTTCACGTACTGCTGAGGCCTGGCTTGGAGAATTTTGAGCACTACTTGACTAGCATGTGAGATGAGTGCAATTGTGCGGTAGTTTGAGCATTCTTTTGCATTGCCTTTCTTTGGGATTGGAATGAAAACTGACCTTTTCCAGTGCTGTGGCCACTGCTGAGTTTTCCAAATTTGCTGACATACTGAGTGCAGCACTTGCACAGCATCATCTTTCAGGATTTGAAAGAGCTCAACTGGAATTCCATCACCTCCACTAGCTTTGTTCGTAGTGATGCTTTCTAAGGCCCATTTGACTTAGCATTCCAGGATGTCTGGCTCTAGATGAGTGATCACACCATCATGATTATCTTGGTCATGAAGATCTTTTTTGTACAGTTCTGTGTATTCTTGCCACCTCTTCTTAATATCTTCTGCTTCTGTTAGATCCATACCATGTCTGTCCTTTATCGAGCCCATCTTTACATGAAATGTCCCCTTGGTATCTCTAATTTTCTTGAAGAAATCTCTAGTCTTTCCCATTCTGTTGTTTTCCTCTATTTCTTTGCATTGATCACTGAGGAAAACTTTCTTATCTCTTCTTGCTATTCTTTGGAACTCTGCATTCAGATGCTTATATCTTTCCTTTTCTCCTTTGCTTTTCGTTTCTCTTTTTTTCACAGCTATTTGTAAGGCCTCCTCAGACAGCCATTTTGCTTTTTGCATTTCTTTTCCATGGGGATGGCCTTGATCCCTGTCTCCTGTACAATGTCATGAACCTCCATCCATAGTTCATCAGGCACTCTATCAGATCTAGTCCCTTAAATCTATTTCTCACTTCCACTGTATAGTCATAAGGGATTTGATTTAGGTCATACCTGAATGGTCTAGTAGTTATCCCTACTTTCTTAAATTAAGTCTGAATTTGCCAATAAGGAGTTCATGATCTGAGCCACAGTCAGCTCCAGTCTTATTTTTGCTAACTGTAGAGAGCTTCTCCATCTTTGGCTGCAAAGAATATAATCAGTCTGATTTCGGTGTTGACCATCTGGTGATGTCCATGTGTAGAGTCTTCTCTTGTGTTGATGGAAGAGGGTGTTTGCTATGACCAGTGCATTTTCTTGGCAAAACTCTATTAGCCTTTGCCCTGCTTTATTCCGTATTCCAAGGCCAAATTTGCCTATTACTCCAGGTGTTTCTTTACTTTTTGCATTCCAGTCCCCTATAATGAAAAGGACATCGGTCCTTCCAATTTATCTAATTTCCCCCACCTGAATTCTTTCCCCATCCCCAGAAAATAATGTTCAAATCCTTTGACCTGAGTCTGTCTCACTCAGCATACTGGGAAACTGACAATAAACCCCAGTGCCTTTCCTGTCAGATCTAAACAGGAGCTAAAATCAAATCTTCCTTCAGTCTTAAATTGTTTTACTTTGGTGCCCACACTTTAAACAAGCCAATATGCTTTTTCATCCCAACATTCCTGTCTGCCTCCAAGGCCATTTTTATATATCCTATGATGTTCCTTTTGGCCAGTTGTGCCCAGCCAAATGCACAAAACAGGTCTCCCTGAGAAATCCTTACTAAACTTAATATATTCAGGTAATACATATTTGTATTCAAATGTATGTGTATCTTTTCAGCACCACATTACATCCCTATATGTTTTCTGGCACCTGATCACAGGTCCCCTATACTGGACTCAGGAAACAAAAATCAATTTTCTAAGCTGGGGGATTCTAATCAACTGGTTAAGTTTAAGGCATGTTTAGTTGAAGCTGCTGATGGTCACATCCTTAAAAATTTGTCTCTAAATACCTTTCTATAGTTCTTGTACGTGAGCTCTCATTTATTCCCCCATAATACCATTTTTTGTGATATATTAATATAACTGATTATTTGCTCAAATAAGTTTGGAAGATAGCACTTGCTGTATGCCAGATCCTTTCAAAAATGTTGACAAATAACATGTTTCATATAATATTTATTGCCTTTGATGTGTTCATTTTTCATTTCTTCCCTTGACAGTTTAGCTTTTTGTTTTTTTGTTTCTGGATTTCTTTTCAGGCCTTTATTTTAATGTACCCTCATCATTATTTAATCTGAATTTATCTAATTCTGTTTTATTCCCTCTCCCACAATATTCTTGATCAAAACCTTTCTATTTAACCTTAACTTAAAATTTTAACTTTGAGAGCATGAGATTAAATTATAGGATGAGTCATGACATTGTTTCATTGACAAGAAAATGTGTCATTTTCAAAACAATTGTAATTCAGCTTAATTTAAGAAAATACATGAGCAAAGTTGATATAAGTCAAAAAATCATGACAATAATATATAGATATTGATGTTTTTATTACAGTAAAAACATAAACCAAAAAAGAATGAATCATCTGTAATTTAAAGAACTACTTTCTTCTAAAAGTTATAAGCTTTAAAGCTGAAAAAGATTTTATCAAATATGTAAGTGAAAAAAACAGGCTTATCATTAACATTTAAAAAAACATTAGATTATGTTGTTATAGCAATATTTATAAATATATAATTTTATTGATTGGATTCTAAAGCAAAACAAGTAAATTTAGAATTTTTTTTTCTTGGTAAATAGTTTAACACAACTCACAACTAAATCTGTAGCGTGTGTGTCTCTTTCTAACATCAGAATGAATTAAAAATGGCATGTAACAGTTCACTTAATCTGTGTTACCTATATTTAGATATATGTATTACAGTCCCCTGATCACAGCTTCAACAATACCCTGGCAAAAATGAGAAAAAAACAAAAAGTGTTAGCGAGATAGTTCTAAATTATATTCATATCAATTTAATTATATGAACTTTTATGTGTAAATACCCTCTACAAGTTATACTCTAAAGTAACAAGACTGGTTTATACTATATCAAGAAAAATAATATATCAAAAGTTTGCATTTTAAGTATGGTTATCTTACTGATACAAACATTTAATATTAAATGGCTCAATTAGTAAAGAAGTAAAAAAATTATGAAAACTTTTCTTCTATTTTCTACCAACTGTTTCACAGTCATAGCTTAGAGACACTAAAATTTGCACTTAATTAGGGACATTTATTTCCTTAGAAAATGATACTGGTTCCCAGAAGATTCAGTAGCATTCAAGCATTCATAATGGCAGATTAGTAGCAGGAACGTTCGAGTATGCTGAAGTATTTACTACACCAAATGCTCGTTATTTCCAGGTAAAACATTTGAGTAGTTTAACGATGTATTTGTCCATATTCATTTGCTTGCAACTTCTCCAGAATGTCATCGAGTGACTAGTTGTTAAGGCCAAAACCACATATTTTTAGACATTAGAAAATGTAAACACACTTTCAGACACTTCAGTACAAGGTAAAAGAAAAATGTAAGTTCTCATTGGAACAAAAAGAGTGAAATTTTCTCACCAAAAATCTAATCTGTCTAAAACTCAGATAGTCTGTTCTTTAGAGAGCAGGATATAAAGTGGCGGTCTTCAAGCATTTTTGTTCATAAGTCCCCTAAAATAATTTTGACAAGTAATACCTTGTGCATATTTAAATTATATGAAAATTTTCATAACATTTATGTAACAAAGTTTGCAGCTTTGCTGTATTATATATATTGATGCTTTAAAATAAAATTTAAACCAATCTTTTAAATGTATCCTATGTAATATTAATAACATACTGAATTATTACTACTATTGTTCTTCTAAAATAAAATATCTCCTTAAATTTGTATTTCCTTTCTGCTGCTTCCACAGAATTTTATTCTACTTGAATCTTGAAAATCTGTTCTTGAGCACTCTATTACACTTTCTGACATAAACTTTATACAGACAACTAGCACATACACGTTTACGTCTAGATTACCTTTAAATTGATTTTCTTTGACCAAAGGCTCTAATTTTTTAATCACCTTGGTTGAGTTATCATTACAACTATGATGGGCACACAGTTGATCCAAACAAGTAAATTACAAATTTTGAGATAAAATCATTAAAAAATAAAAGGTAAATTTTAATTAGAAAGGTATCTCTTAATGGACTGAATTGGGAGAGATGTGTTTATGAAACCTTAATTTAAAAAACTATTGTGGGACTTCCCTCCTGGTACAGTGTTGAGAATCCACTGCCAATGCAGGGGACATGGGTTTTGATCCCCAGTCTGGGAAGATTGCACATCCTGCAGAGCAACTAAGCCTGCCCCCCACAACTATGGAGCCCACACTCTAGATCCCTCCAGCCACAACTGCTGAAGCCTGTGCACCCTAAAGCCCAGGCTCCCCGGCAAGAGATGACACCGCAGTGAGATGCCCATGCACCACAAAGAAGAACAGCCCCCTCTCAATGCAACTAGAGACTGCCTGTGTGCAGCAACAAAGACCCAGGATGGCCAAAAATAAATAACTCAGGAAAAAAATTGAATTGTCTTTTATTTGGCTCTCTGGAGATTTTACCTTTCCAAGAAATTCACCTCATTAATATTCAGGGTAAGCAAGAGATATCCCTTTCTTGTGTAAAGTTAGAAGATTGGTGGCACTGCAGTGAGAGATGAGAAAAGAGACTGCCAACTGACCCCAAGTTGCACTGTAAGCAGATCAGTTTACGGAAGTAAGTATTTGGAAACAGATGCCTCTAAAATGCTCTGTGTCCCCTCACATCCCTTGAATGTCTCTGCAAGCTCTGAGGTAGCCCTGCTGAAACAGCACTGAACCCTATGGTCCTTGCCCCCTTTCCCATGTCCTCTGCCTGCCTTTTGTGTGTGGAAAACTTCAGTCCAAGAATAAGCTTCATCAGAGAAGTGAGAAATTTGGAAATGAACAGTCAAAGACTAAATAATATAGTCATTAAGCACAGTCAGGGACCTTCAGTTCTTTCTCAAGGGTTATAATATTCTGAGCCATATCCTGTGAACTGTCCCATCAATACTAAAACAGTAGGTGGAAGAAGTTAACTACCTGATGACGAGACTGTAGGCAAGACAGAAGCTGCCACCATTCAGAAAACGGGCGCAAAGAAAAGAGAACAAATGGACCTCGGAAGAGAAGGTTGCTGGTCAGACCACTGAGGACCAATCTGAAGATGACTGTTAGAGATGACTGTTCTGTTTCTGCATGGAACCCTCCACGCCCTGTCTATAAAGACTCTCACCCCCTGACCACCCCCCAGTTGCCAGCATCTGAAATAAAGCAAACTTTCCTTTCCACCAACCTGGCCTGTTTACTGACTTTTGAGCAGCAAGCACACACTCTTTCAGTAACTATCACAGTTTGAATACTCCTCGAAGATCCCTGGGAACAGTGTTGTTGACTTCAGCTGGACTGAGAAAAAGTACTCTTCCTGAATTACTCCTTTGGCTAAAGAACTACTTTTGAAAGTTTCTGAGGTGGTACCATGTTACATTTTGAAACCTGCTCTTTGACCACCTGGCTAAACAAAGTGTACAACTGTGTATCATCTGAGTTATCACACTCCATTCATCAGCTGACTTGTGTTGTACATGTATAGATTCTGAGTAAGAAAATCCTATTAAGGAATCAGGATGATAGCCCTGGTTAAATAGAGCTCAATTAGGAGCTTATACTGCTGTGGAAAAGCACTAGAAAAATAATTACACCGCTTTCACATGCAAATAAAAATAGATCTAACAGTCTCCTAAAATATTTAAAAAGAACTCTTAAAAAATCAAGGCTGTGTATTACTACTGTTCATCTTAAAACTTAGTGAATAAGGCCCTTATCCTGTGACATGTCCTCAAATGTCCATTGTAAGACCTTGGTTGGCTTCAAGCAGAAGCAAAAATCCTTCCAAAAAGGATATGTTTCGAGTTCAGTCTCTGCAGATATGAGCTGACCTTATCCTGGAATGCCAGTGTGGCTTCACACGCACAAGCATCTTCTGTGGAGATGAGTCTTCGTGCTTCTTCAATGGCTGGAGGCAGGACAGTACAGAACGTCACAGCTAATCAGAAATCATAGGAAATCGGGAAATCGACAACCCAATACCTTTATTTTTAAGACTGAAGCTCTGTGCATTTTCTAGGAGATAAAAGGATGTAAGAGCACACAGAAAGAGGAGGAAAGACTATGGGATGTGTTAAAGAAGAAACAGATGTTGAGGAAAACTTTACAACTGTCAAAGCTAGGTGATGGTTATATGAGAGTTCTACTGTTCCCAATGCTTTTGTGATGATCGGAAATTCTCCATGATACAAAGTTAAAATGTTTTAACACGATGTAGGGAGAAGCCAAAAATGCAAAGATAAAATAAACCATCTCCTTGTGATACTGTGTCTTCATTAAGAAATGAAAATGTTCACTACGGAGAACAGGATGGAGGTTCCTTTAAAAACCAATGGCGGAAAGGACGCCTGGTGGAAAAGTAGAAACATTCCATCCTGAAGACAGACCAAGAGGCAAGACTCAAACCTGTACTTCAGACTTGGAGACAGGAGAGCTCACTCCCGTCCAAGTGCCTGGATGAAGCTTAAAGGGACCATCTTTACCTGAACATGTCTTCTTGTCTTCATTCAAAGTGTAGCCAGTATCACAGTCGCAGTGATAAGAGGCACTGCCGTCATACACACAGATGTGTTGGCAATCATGAGAGCCCAGGGCACACTGGTTAAGAACTGGCCAGGATTGGGGCAGGAGAGAGAATATTCACAAATTACAATCGGAAACGACACAGACTTCTAGGAGAAAGAAGCTTTGGTTTGGTCCCAACGTGGGCACATATGATTCCTTCAGTCATCAGAGTCTCCCATGTTTCAGAAGGAGGGAGCTTCTTCCTGATCCCTCCCCTACAGCCCTTTCCTTGCTATTTCTTGCAAATATTTTGGGTTCTGCCTCTTTTTTTCCCACTGTCCATAGTCCTGGAGGGCTGCACTGCATCTTAATTCTATCCCAGAACTTACCTCTGGCCTTTCCATAACACCTCCAAGCTCTCTAGCTATATATGGATCATCCTCACCATTACCAAAAGTAAATTATTAGGGACCTACTCACACACAGAGTTAAATTTGATGCTGCAGAAAAAAGACTGTATTGACCGAGGGCCTATCTTTGATGCTTAAAGTGGTACAGAAAACAATGGCCTGAGAGCTCATGCACACACAGAGACAGAAAAATAATAACAATGATGGTGGTGCTGATGATGTGTATGGTTGGATAAGAATGCATTTTTTATCTGTCACAAATACATTACAAGGAGCAAAGGCTTCCTGGGGAACATAGGTCCTTCTCGGCCATTACAGGAGTCAAACTATTTGTTCCCCTCTAAATCTCCTCTTAAGTGTCATTCCATGCTTCCAAACTTCCCACAGCTCACTACTGTTGTTCAGTCACTCGGCTGTGTCCAACTCTTTGCAACCCTATGGACTGCAGCATGCCAGGCTTTCCTGTTTTTCACCATCTTCCAAAGCTTGCTCAAACTCATGTCCGTTGAATCAGTGATGCCATCCAACCATCTCATCCTCTGTCGTCCCCTTTTCCTCCAGCCTTGAGTCTTTCCCAGCACCAGGGTCTTTTCCAATGAGTCAGTTCTTTGCATCAGGTGGCCAAAGTACTGGAGCTTCAGCCTCAGCATCAATACTTTCAATGTATATTCAGGGTTGATTTTCTTAAAGTCTGCTTATTTTACCACTGTCTCCATTGTTTCCCCATCTCTTTGCCATAAAGTGATGGGTCCAGATGCCATGATCTAAGTTTTTTGAATGTCAAGTTTTAAGCCAGCTTTTTCACTCTCCTCTTTCACCTTCATCTATAGCTCGCTACTGCCTATAAAAGAGCTTTTCATGGCATAGAAGGCCCTAGATAATCTAATCACAATGTCTTTCCAACTTTCACACTGATATTCCCTTCACTACTACAATTCAGATGTTTCCAGAAAAATGCCTACTAGCAGAGCATTTCTTTTTCCCCTCAGCCCAGCTTAGCAGTGACTCCAGAGATAACAAGGGGACATGCCTCCAGCCCCCAGCCCCTGATCTGGGGCCCCATGGTTAATTTACTAGTTTTCCCACTGCCCAGCGAGGGGAAGGCAGGCCAGTAGAGGGGATCTGCCCCATGCTGTGTACCCCAGTTTTAGCATGACATCCATTATTGCTGTAACATATATAAATACTGATTTCCCACCACTGCATCTTTCTTTTTCTATCTCCTTTTGCTGTCATGTACTTTGCACCATGAGAGAGTGCAGCTCAGTGTTTGAGAACTACGAACCACCAGATCAAGTGCCTGGGTTCAAATCCTGGCTCTGCTACTCACTAGCCAAGTGACCACTGGCAAGTTACTCAGTTGCTATGAGTAAATTTGCTGTGAGCAGTAAATGTGTGACTGTGCTAAAATGCCTGGAACAGCACATGGCACCCAGCAGACACTGAAGAATGTGGATGAACCATTACCTGGAAGTGCTGCCTTAACTGAAGCCTGTCTTAACAGAAAATCTCCTTTGATTTCTTCTTTTTAATAAAGTGGTTCATTTTATTCCATAATATCTGTTCGTTTACTTGTAAATGTACTTCGTTTCCTTTTCACCGGTCTTCAGAGAAGAGCAGCCTTGAATCCTCTCCACCGGGAGGACTTAGTCCCACCCTTGTGACTAGAACCATCCACCTCTACAGACTGACACGAGCCCCTCCCCTTGCCCGTTCCCCCTCCACTCCTCCAGTCCCAGCCTCTCCTTAGTATGGACTCTCACTACCAGTCGCTGCTTTTCTTAGGGTACTGATTCGGGAGTAATCAAAACAGTGGCATTGGCATATAGACACCACCACAGGAAAACAGATAGCTAGTGGGGAGCTGCTGTATAACACAGGGAGCCCAGATCAGCACTCTGTGATGACTTACAGGGGGTGGGATGGAGGTGAGTGGGAGGGAGGCTCAAGAGGGAGGTGACATATGTATCCTTATGGCCGATTCACGTTGTTGTACAGCAGAAACTAACACAGCACTGTAAAGCAACTATCCTCCAATGTTAAAAAAAAAAAAAATGATGCTTTTTGGTTTTGCACCCAATCTGTCATAACTCAGAGGCAGAAGTTGATGCTTCCTTACATGCCCACACAGCTAAGCACAGTCCTGGGAACAACATAGGGGTTCAGTACTGTTTTATCGATCTCATTCTTTTTAAAGGGCAAACTGGTGATGTGAAACTTCCTTTGATCTCTCTTGAAGAGGTCACATATTATACCTCCTCAAGGAAGAGGAGAGTATACATAAAATCTACAAAAAAAAAAAAAAAAAATACTGACTATGCCAAAACTAATCACCACCTTGAGAGCTAGGAATTTCTCAGAGGACTGCTTTTTACATTATAAATGCCACTCTGTTCTCCCAGTGAGTTTAAATCAAATTAATGAGGATTAGCAGTTCTGGCACGGGCTCCCTCACCAAGTCATAAGCCTCAGATTCACCCAAGATTGATCATCTAGAAACTGTCAGGGAAGGACTTGCTTCAAACTTACTGGAAGATCTGTATGGGTCTAATTCAGTCATTTACAAAGCCTCCTTCACTAAAAACGATCCAGCTTTAAGTCAAACACTACAGAAAAGTTCCAGGCCTAGTTTTTAATTGGAAACAGATCAGTTCAGCCTATCACACCAAATAGTTACTGTCCCACTGACTTCCTCCAAAGTTTCCTATTTGCTTTTCAGAGATATAAAATTTTCCTGGACCGTACATCCAATTAGCTTTTCTTATATCCCCCACTCCCTGCCCATTATCCAGTAATTTTCTGAAGTGAGCTATGTTTGCAAAACCTAGTGAGCTCATTGGCCCCCTAGCAGTGTGTGCCTTGGTCTGTAGGCATGGTAGAATGTCCGAAGTCCAATTGCTTACCTTACCTTTAAGAATCTCTCTCATGGTGAACTGAAAGTTAGTTTCACTGCAGGAGAAAAGGTGCCGTATGAAAGAATTTACTGAGTGAACCTTACCTGAACACGTTTTTATCTTCATTCAGAGTATAGCCCTCGTAGCACTCACAGTGGTGGGACCCAGCTCTGTCATTCACACAAATGTGCTGGCAGCCATGCGTGCCCAAAGCACACTGATCTTGAGCTGCCAAGTGGAAGTCCAGAAGAAACGAAATTAAATGTGGAGAGGTCTTTTATTACCCATATGTAGAAATCTTATTTGCAGCTAGCAATGCAAAAAGGAGAACTTACTAGAAACCACTCAAAGCCATCAAAGAATAATATTTGCTCTTACTAGAAATTATTTGAGCAAAACAAACTCCTACACATACAATACTTAGTCTTCTATTTTCCCCTACTCCTTTTCATAATCTATGCTGAGTTTATATTGTTGGTCTTTTTTTTTTTTTTTTTTAGTTTGTGTGTCTGGCCTCACCATGTGGCATATGGGATCTTAGTTTCCTGACCAGGGACTGAACCCACAGCCACTGCATTGGAAGCATGGGGTCTTCACCACTGAACTGCCAGGGAAGTCCCCTATACTGAGCTTTTATAATCTAAGTATCTCATAAATACTTTCCAAAGCATTCCTTTTAGATTTGCTGTATTTATGCTGAATCAGAGGGATTCTAACAGTTGTGGAACTAATTATACTAGATTCAGAAAGACACAGAATCCGCATTTGAGGACTGTAGCTCAGTCCTCTTCTGTAATAAATGAGGAAATTGAGTCTAAAGGAGATCAACTGATTCAGAACAGCATCAGAACTCAAGACCCAAACTGCACTTTTGTGCACTTCTCTCTCTATTGACATATTTTTAAACTATCATTTATCTTTGTGAACTTTTCATTTTGAGAAGTCCTACGCTTCATCCCATTTCCCCAAATGTAAACATCCTATATAAGCACATCATTGTATAAGTAATGACCAAAACCAGGAAACTAATCACTGATACAATGCCCTTAACTAACCAAAGACCTTATTCAAAGACTGCCAGTGTTTCTTCCACAAATGCCCTTTTGTGGCCCAGGATCCAATCCAGGCTCACACATTGCTTTAAGCTGTCACATCTCCTTAGTTTCCTCCAATCTGGGACACTTCCTCAGTCTTTCTTTGCCTTTCATGACTGTGACACTTTTGAAAATTACTGAAAAATTAGTTCATGGAATGTCTCTCATTTTGGAATGTCTCTCAATTTGGGTTTGTCTGAGGTTTCCTCATGATCCTAAATTTTTAGCAAGAAAACCACAGAAATGCTGTTGTGCCCTGAAAACATGATGACAGAAGAAGCACAACGTCACTATGTGTCGTGTGACGACGGGAGAAGCATGACGTCACTGTGTGTCATGTGACCACAGGAGAAGCATGACGTCACTGTGTCACTGCCAGGGACATCAACTCTGATGACTTAGTGGAAGTGGTGTCTGCCAAGTCTCTCCACTGCAGAGTTACTGTTTTTCTTTTTTTAAGTAACAAGTATCTGGTGGGCTGTTATTTGATTTTAACTAAATTGTCTTCAGCATCTGGAAAGGACAATTAGGGCTGGGGACAGAGAAGGAAATGAACAACATACTCACATAGGTAGGTCATGAGACAACATGCTGCCGTTTTTAACTTTTCTCATAAGAAATGGGAAAAGCTCAAGATGGCAACAGACAAAAAGATATCAAGTTCCCCGTTGAGAGGACCCTCCCCAGCACTGGCTTAGGAAGGTAGGTAGACAGAGAGGCAATGGTGAAGCCCCTGCCCCCACTTACCTGAACACGTTTTCCTGTCTTCATTTAAGGTGTAACCTTCGTAGCACTCACAATGATAAGAGCCAGTTCTGTCATTCACACAGATGTGTTCACAGCCATGAGTGTTACGAGCACACTTATCAATAGCTATCAAAAGACAACCAGGACAAATGCCAACACATGGAAAGCATGGGAAGCAAATAACTATGGGCCATACCACACACATCTATGCACACATACACACATATACATACACACACACACAATGCTAATGAAATGGGTCAGTCTGACACAACAAGATGCCTACTGGACGGGAGGGTTGGAACTCGCTTCCGGATCTTAGTTCTTTCACTAACAGACCCCATGACA
Organism: Nanger dama; assembly: GCA_917880005.1. Classification (NCBI taxonomy): domain Eukaryota; kingdom Metazoa; phylum Chordata; class Mammalia; order Artiodactyla; family Bovidae; genus Nanger; species Nanger dama. The sequence continues at coordinate 28,183,515 of CAKJTW010000018.1, forward strand.
TGGGTAAGTCTTCTCCCTTCTTGGGGCAGTGGGGACAGATCTCGATTTCATTTTCTATAAGATGATCAGGTTGAGTTAAATGACCTCTTCAATTTTCTTCCTCTCAACAACTATGTTCTATGTTCTAGGATCTAACAAAATGGACCTAATTTGTACTCTTCTTCATTGATAGTATGTGAGTATTCATACAGCAGACGAGTGAGAATCTCCCTAAGTTTTCTTCCACTTCTAGATTCCATGAGCACCCAGGGTTACAGAGAGGTAAAAGTAGCTTGTATTTAATTAAATAAAATCCAGGAAAAATTCCAAAACCTCAAAAGACCAAGAATTTTGTCCTTTTTCCCTACTAACCCTGCTCTCTAAAACAAGCCATAACTACTGTAATAAATTGCTTTAGGTATTATCTCACTTTCCTCCTCATGTACTTTTCAATGAAAGTTGTTGATAACAGTAAAGCTGCCACAAGGCAGTTAGGAGAAAAGCGTAAGGCCAGTCCAAAGTCTTGGGGAGTGAGTCCCCAAATATGTCCCTGTCAGCCACTGTCCCTTAAGCAGGCCTCACCTGAACACGTCTTCCTATCAGCATTCAAGGAATATCCTTGGCTGCATTCACAGTGGTGCCTGCCGTCCCCGTCACTGATACACACGTGCTGGCACTGATGTGTGCCCAACGCACACGGGTCCAGAGCTGTGCAAAGGAAACTCACAACAGTCAGTGTCAACACATAAGAAGCATTGCAGATACTTCCTCTCTTGTCAAAAAAAAAAAAAATCACTCTGCACATTCCTCTCCAATTCCATCTTTAGTTCACTTAAAAAATGATGATTTGTTTTCTGCCCTTGGCTTATTTCTGCCCCTCTCTTAGTAATGTTTAAATTAGTAACTAGGAATGTTACTAATTTAAAATCATAGATCTTGTGGTTGAGTTTCTCAAAGGAGAAAGGGATTTTTGAATTTGGAGCTGAAACCAAACAGTTACATGAATCAGGCAATTCAGTGTTTCAACCAGTGTATCCACCTGGACAGAGAAAAAGACTTTTGCTCTCCAACAGCAAGAAGAGAACAATGTTGTACTTCCTGCACTTCTACAAGCTAGTTGTCCCACTGCAATGAGAAGCCAGTTTCCAGGGTTTCATAGTGTGAGTCTAAAGAGAATTCATCCCCAGGCATTGCACTAGGCCTGGAACCCACTCACTCTTTGGGCAGCAAACCATGTTTGAACATGCAAATGGTGGAGGGCAATGCAGGTAACTGCCTTTTAAATATATGGTACGGGTTCCTGAGCCCAAATGTATCTGCACGTGACTCTCATATCTGCAAGGAGTCTAAACTCCTATGTTGTATGAAAAGTGACAAAGAAAGTGACAGTGTTAGTCACTCAATTATGTCTGACTCTTTTCGACCCCATGGACTATGGCCCTCCAGCCTCCTCAGTCCATGGGATTTTCCAAGCAAGAATACTGGAGTGGGTGGCCATTCTCTTCTCCAGGGGATCTTCCCAACCCAGGAATCAAACCCAGGTTTCCTGCACTGCAGGCAGATTCTTTACCATCTGTGCCACCAGGGAAGCTATATATGAGCCGGTGAAAGAAAAAGAAGAACACAACACATTAGCTAAATGGCGTCCTCATCTTTTTGCTCCTGGAGCCATTTTTATGTCAGACTTTTTTCCCAAGCGACATGTTTTGACAAAAGAATCATGAATTTGGTCATTTCTGAGAAACCAAGGAGGCCTGTTGGAGGAGGCTGGCACCCCTGTGGCAGTTCACCCAGCCCCCACAGTTCTGGCAACAGGACAAGGCTAATATTTTTCCAAGAAGGGGCCTTTTCATGGAATAATCTTTCCAGTCGGTTGACTACAACAGCTGCCCCTCAGTCTTTTTTTCCAAGGACAGGACATTTTCCCCCAGAACAAGCAGGTCTCTTGTACCAGGATGAAAAGGTGGCCACTCACCACTTGCTACTTTATGTCCTTCAAGCCCTACCCCAGGTGCTAGCTTTGAGGCCCAATCTTGCCACAGAACAGCATCTTCATGGAAAAGTTCTCACCCACAAATACAGGGGGTTTCCTGGGAGAAAGAAAGCTACTTTTTTTGGGAAACCAATGACTGCCGAGTTGATGCCACCAAAGCCAAGGACAGCTTGAGAAGACCCAGTGTCCTAAGGCAGGAAACACAAGAGGCCTCCTGCCAGCTATGGCTGAGATGAGGTCAGAATTTGCTCCAGACTGAGACTTCTTCTCCCATTTCCTGACAAACTGTTGATTACTGAGTTCCACTTTCATTTATGTATAAAGTCTCCTTGAAATTGACAACTGTAATTATTGGTTCGCTTGCTTGTCTCAGCTCCAGCCCTAGACTTTTGCTTGATGGTAGACAGGGATTAACCTTTATCTTTATATCATCAGTGATCGATAAACATATATTGAAAAAACAAATGCAGAATAAATTATACAGCAAAAGTTATCTACACTTTAAAATTCACCTGAACTAGAAATTTGTCCACATCTGCTTCTGCTTGGATAATTCTACAGTTTTGAAAGATTATCTCCAAATGATTTTTTTAAATGAATATAGATAGAAAGAAACAAAGGAAGATAGAAATTTTTTAAAGAAAAACAAACAATAAATTAAAAGTAAAAATTAAAAAGTTCGAGTCCCACAAATTCAAAATTCTGATCAGTGACTAAAGATAAAGCTGAGCCTTGAATGGATTCATACTCATGGGTTTGACCGGTTCACGCTAAAAATTCTAATTAAATCAGCATGTTCAGATTTAAACTCCATCCTAAAGGAAGAAAGGAGAGGGAGGACTGTAGCAGAATAATTAAAAACTTAAAACATTAAAATAAAGAACCAAAAATAGCCTGTATCTTGCTATCTCAAAAGTGAGCTGAAATCCTAGTCTCCATGGTTCTTAACCCTGTCCTTTCATAAGGAATAATCAGAGAATGAGCCGAATCTGAAAACTGGAGTATTTGCTAAGTATACACTCCGATGGACAGTTATGCTGGACAAGAAGCCAGCCAATCTTTCCAGGGACAGATGCAGTCCCTGTCTTCTGAGAAAAAAACAAGCAGAGTTCTGTTAATTCTAGAGATGGTAAAACTAAAGAAAATATCTGAAAAAAAATGTGGTGGGCAGAGGGGAGAAGAGAGGTGTCTGGTTTTTATTTGTATTTTTTCTGACCCCATCAGGGAACAGCAGGATCATTTACCCTGGATATTTCCAGAACTTCACATTTCTAATGCAAACAGGAAGATTTTATGACCAAACCAACTTATATATAAGGCAGCTCTATATTCCTAAGCCAACAAAGTATGCTTAAGTTTAGAAGAAAAAAAAACCATCACATACCAAAAAAGTTGCTTATATTTAAGTTTTCCATAAAATTTGCACCAAAAAAAAAAAAAGAATAAATCTCTTTTTCTTCGGATACATGATGTCTGACTATAACATCTTTTCTAACTAGAAGCAAAGACTTACCACAAAGGTCTCCTGGAATCTAGAGGAAAGTTTCTCAATGACCCCATAGGTCTCCACGTAGAAAACGTGCTCATCCAGGGGTTCACTGGCCATCATCTTGAGGGACTCCATGTCAGCCCGGTCCACGCCCACGGCGTAGAGCTCAATACCGGATGCCCGGGCCCGTGCCGCCACCTCGTTCACCTGGTCCTGGGGCCGCCCGTCGGTCACGATGATAGCCACCTTGGGGATGTTGGAAGAGGGCCCTCGAGCTCCTGCCTCTACTGTGAAGGCTTCGTCCATCGCCGTCTGGATGGCCAGGCCTGACATGGTGCCCGTAGACAAGGGCGTGATCTGCGCCACAGCTCGTTTCAGGGACTGCTTATCCGAGTGGGTCTGGAGATGGAACTCGATCTTCACGGTGCTGGCATAGTTCACCACTGCCACCCGCGTGTCCATCGGCCCGATGTCCAGAGTGTCAATTATTTTTGAGACAAAGGTTTTCACTTTGGTGAACTCCAGTGGCCGTACACTACGAGAACTATCGATGATGAATACCAAGTCCAAGGGCCTGCTCTTGCAAACACCTACAAAGAAGGGCATGGGGAACAGTACATGGCTAATTGGTGAGTGGACCACAGTCAGAAGGGGAATGTTGTGACCTTGCCCCCAGATACTCCACTCTCTGCTGTCTTCCTCAAGACCACCCTCCCTTTGCACATTGAAAGCACTGAGGCCTTTCAGGATTCCCCAGTGAGAATTCACATAGAGGTGTGACATTTCCTCAAAGAGCTCCCCTATTTGAATGTCCTGAACTTTTCACTTGGAAAGTTTCATCCTTCTGCTTAAAGTTTTGTTCAAAGCTTCCTCTTGACACCCTAGGAATGAATGGACTCCAGGCCTCTCTTGGGCACCTTGGCCATCCCTGAACCCTGTCTGAACTGAACTCAGGGCAGCCTCAATGCCCCCTCCACTGCCTGCTCAAGCCTCACAGCCCTTCAGACAACGGCAGAGTGTGAGGCGAGGCACACCGGTGCTCTCTTGGTGACTTCCTTCTTTTTCTCCACTTTCAAGGTGGTGAAAACTGCTCCAGAGCAGCTCTAAATTCTCCCTCCATCTGGTCATTCACTCATGTTTAGTGAACTCTGAGGTCCAAATAGGCTTGAGTTTAAACCTCGAAAAGCAGAAAGAAGGGTGACCACTTCATCTGGTCCACATTGAGGTCCGTCTTCATCAGCATGTCTTGTTTCAAGAAGCAGAGATTTTGACCTGGTATCTATCCTACTGCCCCCACCAATTCTCTTAGTCACCTCTCTTTCATTTTTTCATTCTCCAAATATTTTTTTTTTTATGGTAAAGCATCTGCCTGCAATGCAGGAGACCTGGGTTCGACCCCTGGGTTGGGAAGATCCCCTGGAGAAGGAAATGGCAACCCACTCCAGTACTCTTGCCTGGAAAATTCCATAGATTGAGAAGCCTGGTAGGCTACAGTCCATGAGGTCACAAAGAGTCGGACACAACTGAGCAACTTCACTTTCACCATGTATTAAACCAAGGGGCTACAAAAATAATAATAATAATAAGCCAGATTACCTGTCCTCAAGGAACACGTATCATTCCCACACAAAGGACCTAGCACATTGTAGAGACACGATACAGTTTTGTTTTCAGCACATCCTTCTTATCCTTTCCCCCTCTAATCTCGTTCTATACTCCTCCCTCTCCTAGCCACCCAAATCAAATCCAAGAGAACAGCCATTCCTCCTTCTTTCCCAAAACACACACACACACCCAAGCCCTGAATCAAAATAAGATCGTTTGGCATGAAATGTCACTCAGGGTTCTTTCCTTTCCTAATAGGAGGCTGGCTAGAAATTGATGAAACTCTAAGAAAGCAATTTACTCAGTGTGTAAGGGGAAAAGGTGTAGGTATTTACTTATTCAAAATTAAATTCCTAGCTAAGCAGTTGATGACAGAAAAAGCCCTGTCTGCAATAGGAATTATGCCTTCATATAGTTTAAAAAAAAACAAACTGGTAAGTATCCTCTTGCTTTTAGCCTGATTTCTAGAGGTATTAATTAAGACAATAAATAAATCCTACTTTTAATAACACTTTAGACATCACAGGATTTCAACCCAACAACCTTGTGAAATTAGAGATGCAAGTTAGAGTTGCTTTTATACTCTTGTACAGGGAGGTGTAGAGCTAGAAAGTGGTAGAATATAGATTGGACTCCAGGTTTCCAGACTCTCAGCCCAAAGGGACTTTTCACTGCATGATTGCCTCTCTGAGGCAACATTTTCTGCCACCAAAATTAACATTATCTCAAGTACCTAGTAAATATCTTGCTTGGTGAAGTTGAGCCAGCAGTCTGAATATGCTACACGTCATGTATTTAGCTAAGTCAAAAGGAGTTAATTCTTTAAAAAAAAAAAACTCCAGAATTTCATTTCATCCCTGATTACCATGTATTGAGAGCAAAGAAGAAGGAAATCTTTCCAGGGAATTGATCTGGCTGTATTTGCATAATTTGAATAAAAGGAAAACTACATATGATATGAACCCTGTATCTGACAGTGTTGTCTCTAACATCCAAATGGTGTCTTTACTCATGTTGAGGTTACATTCTTGCAAGTAAATGTGCAGGATTCCTTTCCCTCTTCACTTGATTTTTCACAGGGAATAATCTATGGGGTTACAAGGGTGTAGTGGGCAGGATAAGATAATGCCCTCCCCTCACAGATGTCCATGACCTAATTCCCAGAACCTGTAAGTATGTTTATTTGCAAGGTAAATGAGACTCTGCAAGTGTGATTACGTTGAAGATTTGAGATGGGGTGGTTATCCTGGTGGATCCAATATAATTACAAAGGCTCCTAAAAGTTGAATAGGGAGGCAGAAGAAGAGATCTGGAAGATAACATATGAGGACTCATCCTGCCCTTGGTAGCTTTGAAAATGGAGGGAAAACGTCATGAGCCAAGGAATGAGGGTCACCTCTATGTGGTGAAAAAGGCAAAGAAGTGGATTCTCCTCTAAGATCTTTCCGAAAGGAAAGCAGCCCTGCTGATACCTTAATTTTAGTTCAGAGAGACTAGTGTCAGATTTCTGATCTATAGAACTCGGAGACAGTAAATGTGTGCTGTTTTAAGCCACTAAATTCATGGTAATTTATTACAGCAGGAATAGAAAATACAGGGGGCTGGCAGGACGTTCTGTGAGCATCTGCTTCCTCCCTGATTCACACCCCCTTTACACTCATTGTTTTTGAATCTCACTCCCCTTTTCTAGATAACAGCACTTTGATTCTTAGAAATCAAGAAAATGAGAACCTGAATTTCCAAAAATGTTTACTCACAATAATTATCAATTTCTGAGACTCCGCTAGAAATAAAAGTCCATAGCAAAGCCTAGCAATTTCTGGATGCAAAAAGGAGATAATTCAAGAAAGAGTGGAATGTAGTGCTTATTAAAGAATTATCATCATATTGGCTTTTATTTGAAGTAATAATGGACCAGTGCTGCTCAGGGGAACATTGACGACACCATGAGAAATCCTTCCTTCTCTTTCTAGTCCCTTCCCCAAGGAATGTGGATCAGGAGAGGTAAAATAACCTCTGGGAGAAAGACTTCTTCCCTATCCTCATTCTTGACCTGAAGCAACTCACTGGTCGGGCTGTATATAACCATTGTGAACCCTGGCACTCCCTGTCTCGATGACAATGCTCTTGCCATAGCAAATCCAGCCCACTGGAGCTGATGCATGAAAGAATCCTTTGTGTTTTTCCTCAACATTACTCAAAAGGTGCATTAGGGGTAGACAACACAAATCAGCCTGGGGCATGAAGCATCACTGGCTGGATGAGACTAGACATCCAGAAAATGGTTTGGTGCTACCATTTAAAGCCACAATTTATCGACTCTGATGCTGGACTTTTTGGTAATGAAGATTAAAAATTCTTATGTAAACCACACTAAGAGCTTGGTAGCTTGAAGCAGTGGAAAGACCCACATTTGGGATATCTGAGCCCCAAGCTTTATTCCTGGCTCTGACCCTGATTCACTGGATTCTCTCACCTTGACAAGGCTCGGCTCCCTGTATGTACTGTCAGGGGCTGTGTTGGACCACCTTCCAACTCTGCTCTCTAGGAGGTTCCCTCTGCCCCAAGAATCAACAACTGACCCACAAGTGAATTGTGATTGTTCACCAAAGACCCAAAGTGTCCTGGGTGTTTGAGCATGTAAGAGAGCACAGGTTGGGGTTGGGGCACAATCAGCCAGAGAACTGAAAGCAGAATTTCAGAGGTTTACTAAGCTGAACAAGAGGTGGGGTCTGGGACAGAGCTGTGAGGCACCCCCAGCTGTTCCCACAGCTGCCCCATCCTCTCTGCCCAAGTCTCAGGGGGCAGTTGCTGGAGTCTGAGCTTCAGGAGAAGGGAAGTCTAGCCCTGGCTATGAGGGACCTTGGGCATCTCCCTTCCCTTCTCTGGACCTCAGTTTCCAGACAGGATTTGTCCCGCAGAGGAGGGGATCTTTCTCCTGCACCGCGTCTGGCTTGGGCTGGGGTGAAAGGAATACTTGGTGGGTGACCAAAGATTTTCCTTATTTGACTCCAGATTCGCCTGCCCACCCATCCAGCCCGCCGGGCCCTGGTCCAGGATCTCCCTCGCTCCAGGCGAGTGTCCTTCCCTGGGACCCTCTCCAGTCCCTCTCGGTCTGGGATCTCTCTCCCGTTCCCCCAAAGCCATGTACCTGCGCCTCGGGCCCCCGGGCTGGCCGGTCCCAGAGTAGGGCACGCTGGCGGGGGCGGCCGGAGCGGGGCGGCGTCCGGGGCTGCCCCCTGGGCCGCGGGTCCCCAGCCTGCGTAAGCCCGAGCGGGCCATGGGGCTGGGGGCGGCGGGGGGCGGTGGCAGCAGCAGCAGCGGCCAGAGCAGGAGAAGCAGTCCCGGGAGGTGGCGCGGCATGGTGGGCTTCGCGCTGCTGCCGGTGTCAGTCGGCGGGTCGCCCCTCGGCGGCTGGGTCAGTGGCGGGCGGGTGCCCGGCGCCCGGGCGGCCAATTTAAAGGTCCCGCGGCCGTGAGCCCCGCCCCCTGCAGCCTTGAGCCCCGCCCCTGCAGCCTGGGTCCTCCTCCCCTCGGCCGTAGGCCCCGCCCCCTCGGCCTAGGTCCCGCACGCGAACCTGTCCAGGGCAGCGGGCCGCCTGGTCCAGTGCATTCCCGCGGCGGACCTGGAATGTCTGGGGCCCGTCGGCCAGCGGCGCGGTGCCCGACCCCGGCTCGCCGCCGCTCCGGTCTCGTCTGGGTGGGCTCGGCCCGCTGCCTCTTGGCCGGGTTCTGCTCCTCTCGAAATTTCTGCCTGGCGGTACACCTGGGGCCTGGTCGACCCCCAACTCGCCCTCCTGACCCCCAGACTCCCAGTTCAGGAGGCCCAGGCTTTACGGTCCAGCTCCATCCAGGTCTGCCCACTTCAGAGTTTCCCCTCGCTCCTCACAACTACATTTTTTTTCCCCAGCCAACCCAAGTTTTGCTGTGGGCTCTCCTAAAAAAAAAAACCAAAACCTCACAGATTCTAGCGGCGTGAATAGAAATACTTTCATCCTAACTTCAAACATCCTAAAGATTTGAACTTATATTACCAGGAATAGAAAGTCAAACATACCTTCCCCAGAGAGCCCTCTGTGAGCTGGAAGGACAGCCTGTACCACAGGCTTCAAAGGCTCTCCCTCCATCCCACTTCTCCCCCAGGGGTGATGGTGGTGGCCGCTCAGGGCTGGAGACCACCCGGGGACCCTCCAGGGACTCGTAGCTCATGGGTCGAGACAGAGCATCAATGGTGTACCTGTCTAAGGAAATATACTGAGGTCAAGGAGAGACTGGCTCCGCCTGAGGAAACCAGGAAGGCTTCCAAAAGCAGGTTACTGCTGAGCTGGATGGTAAAACACGGCAATGAACATGAGTCCCAGCAGATCCTGTGTGGTCTTCCTACTTTCAGACTACTGCCTTTTAATATCTACACTCCACATAGTAACCTTAAGATCACTTCTTAAACCTTGCAACTTCACTTACAGTAAACTCCAAACTCCTTTGTGTGGCCACCTCCTCGACCACACTGACCACATCTGAAACTGTACTCTTCTCTCCATGCATCAACCACACTAGGCTTTCCCCTTGTCCTGGAGGATGCCAAGTGTGTTCCCCCTTGTGGACTTGGCACTGGGACATCCCTATATCTTAGTTTTTCAAACTTATTTTTACCACTATCTACTGTGTCGGTGGTGGTTTAGTCTCCATGCTGTGTCTCTCTTGCCACCCCACGGACTGTGGGTTGCCATTTCCTTCTCCAGGGCATCTTCCTGACCCAAGGATCAAACCCCAGTCTCCTGCATTGCAGGAGGATTCATTACCAACTTAGCCACCAGGGAAGCCCAGCTATCCACTGTAACAGCTACATTTTATATCATAATCTGAGAGCAACATAAATATCTAGTAGGGTTATGTACAACAGAAATAGTGGTTTTCTGAAACAGTATTTACCCTTACCACATGTGACACACTCTAATTAATCTGCTTTATTCATGTCCATTCAGTTCTGTTTCTCTTTTTTTTTTTTTAAAGATCTGGTCATAAACATCTAAACAGAGTTCATGATTCACTGTTTCCCAGTCAGCAGTTTGAAAAACTGTTTTAATTAGATTCTTTCCTACTCTTTCTTAGTTTCCAATTTATATTATGGTATCAATACCTGTGTTTCATGTATATATACAGTATCAATATCTGTATGTTTCACATATATATAAAGTGTACTATCTATACATGTATATGCTGCTGTTGCTGCTGCTAAGTCGCTTCAGTTGTGTCCGACTCTGTGTGACCCCATAGACAACAGCCCACCAGGCTCCCCTGTCCCTGGGCTTCTCCAGGCAAGAACACTGGAGTGGGTTGCCATTTCCTTCTCCAATGCCTGAGAGTAAAAAGTGAAAGTGAAGTCGCTCAGTCATGTCCGACTCTTCGCGACCCCATGGACTGCAGCCCACCAGGCTCCTCCATCCGTGGGATTTTCCAGGCAAGAGTACTGGAGTGGGGGTGCCATTGCCTTCTCCAATAAATGTATATATGGTGTATTTATTTCTTTACCCCACTCGACTGTAGGCTCCAGGAGCACAGAGCTGATGCCTGCATTGTTCACTGCTGAACTGCTGTAAATTCTCCCTCAGTGTGTGCAGGTTTACAATCTACAGTGGGACCAGGATTTCAAGAAATATTAAGAAAAATTCATGAACAGGGCTGATATTTAGCCCTACCTTGGCAGGATAGTAAATAGGCATGATAGATTATTTGTCAGAGGAGAAATAACCTGGCATTACTTTTTCCGAGAGTCGAAGGATGCTGAGGAAAAGGCTTCGCTCCGTTTCACTCCACTGCCTGACAAGAGTGGCTCTGTGCTGGGCAAGGGCTCTGCAGACAGGCCCTTCCTCTGGCCTCCTCTAGCGGGGGAGTTGGTTTCAGGAAGTTTCAGCTTCCTCCACCACAGGCTCCTTCTCTGAAGAAATGCAGGGGGAGAAGCAACATGAACTGTAATGGTCTATTTCAGCACATTTGCAGGTAGGCATATGTAGAGAGGAAACCTATTTGGTTAGGTTAGGGAGTAAATTATGGGTAGCTTCCTTTAAAAACTCACTTTACTACTGCTCTCTTGTTTTTACAGTTCTAAGAAACTGTTTATCACTCCACTCTGGCTCGGTTATGCTCTGGTAACGAATGACTCCAAAACCTCAGGGTCTTCTAGCAACAAAAATGTACTTCTTGCTCTGTTAAGTGTCTTTCATAGACCTACATCTTCATTCCAGCACTCAAACTTAAGGGGCAGCCTCAATCTGGAATATGCTGGTCTTGAGATAAAGGGGAAAAAGGAGAGATGGAAGAGCCAGATGACAGATTTGTGATGATTTCTTTCCCTAGAATAAACTGCTGGGGTGGAAAATCTGAATGACCAGGCCTTCATTGGTTATGTAGCATCTATGTCGTGAATTTCATCTGATGTGGTTTCAGCTACCACTCCTCTGGTGCTGTGCCTAGTCATTCAGTCGTGTCCAACTCCTTGCAGCCCCATGAACTGTAGCCCACCAGGCTCTTCTGTCCATGGGGATTCTCCAGACAAGAATACTGGAATGAGTAGCCATGCCCTCCTCCAGGGGATCTTCCTAACCCAGGGATCGAACCCAGGTCTCCCCAAATTGCAGGCACATTCTTTACCATCTGAGCCACCAGGGAAGCTTCAAAATCTGGGTCTCTTGTCCTAATCCTGCTCCTGGGAAGTAAAACTCCATCAATTACCCTGCCTGTAGTACTCTCTATTCACAGATCACAAAAGTACCCCAAGCTCAAGCATTTCCAAGAGTGAACTTATCCTCTCCTCTTTAATGAACTTCCTCTCCTTTATTCTCATTTCTGCTAGTGATACTGCGATCCTTCCAGCCACACAGACATGAAGGCTTGGTGTCCACTTCCCCTGTCTTGAGCTTTTGTATTAAATAAATTATCAAGTCATCTAACCCACATCTTCACCGGTTCAGTTCAGTTCAATCGTTCAGTTGTGTCCGACTCTTTGCGACCCCATGAATCGCAGCACGCCAGGCCTCCCTGTCCATCACCAACTCCCAGAGTTCACCCAGACTCACATCCATCGACTCAGTGATGCCATCCAGCCATCTCATCCTCTGTCATCCCCTTCTCCTCCTGCCCCCAATCCCTCCCAGTATCAGAGTCTTTTCCAATGAGTCAACTCTTCACATGAGGTGGCCAAAGTACTGGAGTTTCAGCTTTAACATCATTCCCTCCAAAGAAATCCCAGGGCTGATCTCCTTCAGAATGGACTGGTTGGATCTCCTTGCAGTCCAAAGGACTCTCAAGAGCCTTCTCCAACACCACAGTTCAAAAGCATAAATTCTTCGGCACTCAGCTTTCTTCATAGCCCAGCTCTCACATCCATACCTGACCAATGGAAAAACCATAGCCTTGACTAGACGGACCTTAGTCAGCAAAGTAATGTCTCTGCTTTTGAATATGCTATCCAGGTTGGTCATAACTTTTCTTCCAAGGAGTAAGCGTCTTTTAATTTCATGGCTACAGTCACCATCTGCAGTGATTTTGGAGCCCCCAAAAATAAAGTCTGCCACTGTTTCCACTGTTTCCCCATCCACTTCCTATGAAGTGATGGGACCAGATGCCATGATCTTCGTTTTCTGAATGTTGAGCTTTAAGCCAACTTTTTCACTGGTTCATATATGTCCAATTCTCAAGGCTTATCTCAAATCACATCACTATAGGAAGTCTACTCTTATCTTTCCAACCAGATATCATCCTCAAAGAAGAGGGAGGGAAGACAAGAAGAAATATTTGAAGAAACAATGGCTGAAAAAGTTTCCAAACTTGATGAAAGCTATAAATCCACAGATCCAAGGTCAATGAACCCTAACCACAAGAAACACACACAAGGGATAGTTAGGGATTTTGGAAAGGTCATGTACACCCTGCTATATTTAAAATGGATAACCAACAAAGACCTATTGTATAGCACATGGGATTCTGCTCAATGTTATGTGCCAGCTTGGATGGGAGTAGAATTTCGAGGAGAATGGATACATGTATATCCATGTATATGTATGGCTGAGTCCCTTCACTGTTCACCTGAAACTACCACAACATTGCTGATTAGCTATACCCCAATACAAAATAATGCAGAAGGCAATGGCACCCCCACTCCAGTACTCTTGCCTGGAAAATCCCATGGATGGAGGAGCCTGGAAGGCTGCAGTCCACGGGGTCACTGAGGGTCGGACACGACGGAGCGACTTCACTTCCACTTTTCACTTTCATGCATTGGAGAAAGAAATGTCAACCCACTCCAGTGCTCTTGCCTGGAGAATCCCAGGGACAGGTGAGCCTGGTGTGCTCCCATTTGTGGGGTCACACAGAGTCGGACACGACTGAAGTGACTTAGCAGCAGCAATACAAAATAACAAGTTTAAAAAAAAAAACAACATAAAAAAAATGTACATAATGTAAAAAAAAAAAGTACAATCAGGAACATCATGAACAAATTGCTCAAAATCAGTGATAGAGAAAAACTTTCAATTACCTGAAGGAAAAAAAAAAAGAGAGAGAAAGGCTTTCCATACAGAAGAACAAAGTTAAGGAAGACAGCAATTTTCTCAATGGAAACTATGTGTCCAGAAAGACAGTGCAGCCACATCTTTAAAGTTCCAAGTGGAAAAAAAACCTGACAACCTAGAATTCCATATCCTGGGAAAATAGCTTTTGAAAACAGAAGTAAATTAAAGACATTTTCAGACATGCAAAAGCAAAAGAATTCAGCAGCAGCAGAACCATGCTGGCAAAAAAAAAAAAAAGTAACACATGTCCTCTGGCTGAAGAATGATAACAGACTGAAATGTGTACCTATGAAGGGAATGAAGAGCACTAGAAATGATAACTAAATGGGTATACACATAAGTTTTAAAATTATTTTTCTCTTTAAAAGATAATTAACTGTTGGGGGGAAGTCAGAGGTCAGAGAAAGATGGAATCTGGGCAGTCACTTGTTTGCAAAGAGTTATTTACTAATTTCATTTAACTGATGGGAGGGCCAGGAATATAAATCAGCTTTCCTGATGCCTTGTTCAGATTTTGAGCTACCTAACTGAATGATGACAGATACAAAACTCCTTTCTAACAGACCAGAAAACAGTTACTCTTTTTCTGGTTTCCAGGCCAAATACTTCCTCTTCAGGCCTTTCTTTACCCATTCCTTGCTCAACACAGCCCCTCACGATAATATTTGCACAGTGCTTTATAACTGCCAACCTTTCCATGTCTGTTACCTCACTTGATCCTAAGAACAACTCCAAGAAGTCCATAGGCCAGGAATTTGCATTTTCTTGATTTTACAGATGCAGAAACTGAAGCTCAGATCCCAGTTAAGTTTCCCAAGATGAGAGAGTAATAGCTTGGTGACACGAGGAATCGAATTTCAACCTTCTGACTCCAGATCCCATGCTCATTTCACCATTCTGCCTCTCATGTGTCCTTTTTCCATGTTAGGTGGCAACATTCTCCTGCTCATAAATTATTTTCTCATACTTAAAAGTCATGACTTTACTAAAAAAAAAAACAAAGCAACCTCAGAAAAGCAAAATTACAACTTTTTCAGTCAACCCTTGGGCTTATTTATAACATATTCCTTCTCTCAGCAAAGGAGACCTGAAAATGGCACACTTAGCATTTGCCTACAAGGAACATTGGAACGACTAGACTTAGAAGAAAGTTCCATGATGACCGAACAAATTAGTCACAGACTGAAAACAGGGCAATTGGTACACCATCTAACAGAAGGAAAAAAAATGTACAGTTTATCAATGGGAAGTTTCTTGGTCCCATTTTTAAGGTCCTTTAAATGTAGGCATGGGGGCTTCCTTGGTGGTTCAGTAGTTAAGACTCTGCCTTGCAATGCAGGGGACAGGGGTTCAATCCCTGGTCAGAGAAGATCCCACGTGCCTTGGAACAGTTAAGCCCATGTGCCACAACTACTGAGCTCCAAGCTCTAGAGCCTGCAAGCTGCAACTGCTAGGCTTGTGGGCTCCAACTTCTAAAGCCCTAGAGCCCGGTGCTCTGTAAGAGAAGCCACTGCAGTGAGACACTTGAGCACCACAACGAAGAATAGTCCCTGCTTGCCAAAACGAGAGAAAGCCTGTGGACAGCAACAAAGACCCAGCACAGCCCACGTTAAATAATCTTTTAAAAAATTAATTAAATGTAAGTGTGGTGTGGCCCACATTTAGATGATACCAAATTTATAGCCAAGAAATTTGAAGCCATGAAAGACGCTTGCTCCCTGGAAGAAAAGTTATGACCAACCTAGACAGCATATTGAAAAGCAGACATTATTTTGCCAACAAAGGTTCATCTAGTCAAGGCTATGGTTTTTCCAGTGGTCATGTATGGATGTGAGTCAGACTATGAAGAAAGCTGAGTGCCAAAGAATTGATGCTTTTGCACTGCAGTGTTGGAGAAGACTCTTGGGAGTCCCTTGGAGAGCAAGGAGATCGAACGAGTCCATCCTAAAGGAAATCAGTCCTGAATATTCTTTGGAAGGACTGATGCTGTAGCTGAAACTCCAAGTCTTGCCACCTGATGTGAAGCACTGACTCATTTGAAAAGACCCTGATGCTGAGAAAGACTGGAAGGTTAGAGAAGGGGATGACAGAGGATGAAATGGTTGGATGGCATCACTGATTCAATGGACATGAGTTTGAGTAAACTCTGGGAGTTGGTCATGGACAGGGAGGCCTGGCGTGCTGCAGTCAATGGGGTTGCACAGTCGGACACAACTGAGCAACTGAACTGACTTAAATTTATACTAAAAATAATTACCAGTGAAAATTTTGTGGAGACAAATTGTTTCATTCAGTGAACATCCCACTGCACCCCATCGCCCACACCTCCAGTTTGTGTAGGTCATTGAACTAAGTGCTATAGATGGAACAAAAAAAGAAAAGGCCTTATCGCCAAGTTGTTCACTAACAGAGACTCAGATACACTTAAACTGAACTGTAATGGAGGTAAGTACTCCAGGAAAGGAGAAAGGCCAACTCAACAAGTCATTCTCCAAGGCCAGTTCACTGGAAGTTCATTTGTCAGATGATCAGAGAGAATGGGAGAAGGCCATGGCAACCCACTCCAGTACTCTTGCCTGGAAAATCCCAGACAGAGGAGCCTGGTAGGCTGGTCCATGGGGTTGCTAAGAGTCAGACACGACTGACTGACTTCACTTTCATGCATTGGAGAAGGAAATGGCAACCCTCTCCAGTGTCCTTGCCTAGAGAATCCCAGGGATGGGGGTACCTGGTGGGCTGCCGTCTATGGGGTTGCAGAGTCAGACACGACTGAAGTGACTTAGCAGCAGCAGCAGCAGCAGCGAATGGCCAATTCACAGAATTTTCCATGTACTAAATCTTTCATGGGCTTTCCTGGGTTTATCTTCTTTCAGATGGGTGAAGAATCTGCCTGCAATGTGGGAGACCAGGGTTCAGTCCCTGGGTTGGGAAGACCCCTGGAGAAGGGAATGACTATCCACTCCAGTGGAGTGCCTAGAGAATTCCATGGGCAGAGGACCCTGGTATGCTACAGTCCATGTTCTTTCATTACAGCAAATGTGTTTACAATGCACAGAGAATGTATATTCTGGTGAGCTCAGTCTTTGGAACAAAGATCTCACAGGACTCTTGAGTTCACAGACCTTGTAAACACTTGAAACTTCACAGAGCTTTTGCAGTTATATTCTCAGTGATAAACTGAAAAAGTGAAGCAAGATGGCCAAAAACCACAATAGTGGCATGGAGGAACTCGTATGTAGACAGCTAGAGAAGGAAACTGAAAAGATTTTAAAAAGGTAAGACAAACCTTAGTATTTTCAAGGCCAAACAGAAGACAGACTTTGAAGGTCGGATAGTTGATAACATTCAATGATAAAAAGACAAAAACTGAAGTTAAGATAATAGAACTCTGTCAATTGCCAGGGCATCAGTATCTCTTGAGACATTCTTATGGGAATGAGAAGGGAGTGTCAAACTTAGGGGTCAAAATGATGAAATGTATGAACTACTCACAATGAGACCCTTACTTGTAGCTTGCATGCAGGACCTAGTTTCCCAGGACCTTGATTCCCATTGATCAAACCTGGACACCCTGCACTGGGAGCTCGAGTCTTATCCTCTGGACTACCAAGGAAGTCCCAAAGTTGCTTCGTATCTTAAAAAACTGGGCTAAACATTTATCTTTCAGTGTTGTCTCTATCTGAATTTTAGAATCAAACATACTAAGTAACCTACTAAAATTTTTCTCTAGCACTAGCAGAGGGGGAAAAAATTAACTTTTAAAGGCAAATAGTTTTGGCATATTTAACATTTTTTACTAGGATATTTAACATTAGGTAACAACAGATTTCCCTCTACTGGAAAATGACCCCTTAACAGTTTTTCCTTTCCTAGGGGCAATAATTAGGATTAGTATTATGACTGTTCTCTACATAAAGTCTAAGGCCTGTCCTTTCCCAAAAGACAAATGTGCCTTGAATGAAGCAGTGATCACAGGCCATAATGGTCCACCATTCCCATTCCAAGGAGAAAAACAGTGCCACATTGGATCCACCAAGCTTGGCTACGGCTGTTCTCAAAGTGCCAAAAATCTGTGGCAGTCCTGAGTTGCTTATAATGGAAAATGTTGGGTTTTAACAAAAAAAAAAAAAGGGTAACAGATTAAAAACAACAATAAATATTTCAGAGATTTATTAAAGCATCTTATCTCAAAGATGGAAACACATACAAATTAGAAACATGCAACCATCATCTTCCACAGTCAAGTTAAAATGTTATATATTTTTTGTATTTTCATAGCTGAAAACTTCAGATCTTAAACTGGACTCATTCACCCTGAATATTTAATTCATTCTTCCTGAATGTATCCAGGGCAGCAAATAACCAAAATGCAAACTATTATATAAAGAAAGTGCAAAGTTAAAAAGAATATGTGTAGAGAATGACCCCTTCCCACCCACCCCCAATCAAAGGCAAACAATGGCACTTTGCTCTTGCTTAACCTAGATTGTCTTCAAAAACTACTAAAATGTAACATACTTAACAACAACAAAATCTGACTTTTAATAGGTATCCAAAAAGCTTGTTAGTGTTTGAAAATAAATGCTTAAACAAAGGAAAATGTACTCTGTATCAAACAAGTATGATGAGCCCTGTGTTGCAGCATTCTGTAAA
The DNA here is from genome assembly GCA_917880005.1 of Nanger dama. Taxonomy (NCBI): domain Eukaryota; kingdom Metazoa; phylum Chordata; class Mammalia; order Artiodactyla; family Bovidae; genus Nanger; species Nanger dama. The sequence goes on from CAKJTW010000018.1 coordinate 28,201,803, forward strand.
ATGAACAAGACAAAAAGCTGGTATAGGGTTTATTGAAAAAGGCAGAATTTCTTCAGGCAGGTATGTAAGGAGGTGGTGGTTCTTTCTCAGGCATCTTCACTGCCATTTCATAGGTTGGCAAAACATACTGAAAAGAGACAAGAAAAAATTATATTGGACTTAATTCTCCTTTAAATTTCTATCTTAATAATTCAGTTTTCAGATTTAATACCTTAAATAGGGGTATACCAACCCACAGAGGAGAGCTAAAGAAACTGTTAGCTAAGTACAGCTGCCTCTTCAGGATACCTGACCCTGAGTAATGAGAACGTTAGGGGTGCCAACACTGCACAGTCAGCCCTCCGTATCTGTGGTTCCACATCTATGGACTCAGTGCAGTCTGGGTAGTATTGTAGTATTTAGTACTGAGAATCATCTACATATTAGTGGACTCTCTGGTTAAAAGCCATGTTGTCCAAGGGTCAACTATAGTTCTTGGGAGTAGAGATAACTAATAACCTGGATCTTTACATGCAGGGGATATGATATGTCTGATCCAAGATCACTACAGAGGATAACAGAAGAGGAAGGTGAAGGGAAGGCAGAGACAATTTTGCTTCTGAACAGACCCTGAGGCTGCCAGGATACTCTGACAGGCAGTGTATACTGCCCTCCCCTCGCTCCACTGTGACTGACAAGCAGCCAGGCCAAGTCCCCTCAGGAATGGAGGATCTCAGTGAAGGGCCCGCTGAACCCGGTTACAGGAACCCTCCAGTACAAGGCTGTATTTTATCAGAATCTGTAGTCAAAGCATCAAGCACTTCTATCGCCTGCTCTAAGGTGAAGGGCATACCTAGGCAGACAGTGGCATATTTAAGCTAAGTGACTCCAACGTGACAGGCTGACGCTACATGGGCCATGCACACGCTACATGCTGGAAGCCTGGAAGACAGCACACAGCAACTAGAGGGTCTGAGAAGGCGGCCTCCCAACAGAATCACGCAACCTACTGCATTCTTCTCCCTACAGAAAAGTCAGCTTCCCCTTTGGATCCTATGGCTGTTTTTGGAAAACACCACAAGCTTCTGCTGATGGTACCCTATCCTCAGAAGTTCCAGAGGCCAAGAGCCTGGCATCACTCATACTGCTGTTCGCTGACTGGTCTCCCCCTCAAAATGCAACACTTGGAAATTGATCATGAGTCAAAACCATTGGCCGGATGGAATGAGATGAGCAGTACAGAGTGTCTGCAGCACATATAGCTGGGATTCCAACTGGGAAAGGCTGAAACTTGTAGATTTAAGCTATTCGTGCCTTAAACCATAGTTACGGCATTGAAGAGAAAGTCAAGGTTCACGTTCTTCTTTTGGGAATTCTCAATAATGGCTAGTGAAGCTTTAATATCATAAAAGATCATTTACCTGTGGAGGTGCCTCAAAGGCTGGGTACACAGCAATCTCTGGCATGTTTCTGTTGTTGATGTATTTATAGCAGTTCCAAACACAATTAATCAGATAAGCCTAAAGGAATACAAACAAAATTTACACATACTAGAAACTCAAAATGTATTTAAAATTATGCAGTTTTAATGTGGCTGCACTGTGAAGCCACTGGCAGCAACTGCCTTCTTCTTTCAGTGGCTCTAATGGTATAGAACTCGCCTGCCAGTGCAGAAGATATACGAGATGCAGGTTCAATCCCTGGGTTGGGACAATCCCCTGGAGAAGGAAATGGCAACCCACTCCAGTATTCTTGTCTGAAAAATTCCATGGACAGAGAAGCCTGGTGGGCTACAGTCCATAGGGTTGAACAGAGTCAGACACAACTGAGCAACTAACTTTATTTTTTAATTTATAAATTTAATTTTAATTTAAATTTACCTGCTGTGAAATTAAGGAGTCTTATAATGCTCTCCCCACATTTTCTCCACAGAGAAGGGAACTGGCATCCACTTGGACCAAGTACAGGCTAGGAGCTTTCCCTATGTGCCCCTCACTTAAATGTCACAAGCTTTTACAGAGAAACCCAAGTCTGGGATTCCAATTCACGTGTGACAACCACTATGCTGCAGAAGGACTTCTATTTCTGAACTTTGGGGGATTTTAAGAGATTTTCAATCCCAACCATGAACCATGTCCAAAAACATGATGTTCCTAGACAAGAAGAATCCTGGTTATCTTCAACCACTGCCTGAAAAGGACAGAAGACATTCCCTGGGAGCTATCTCTACCACATTAGAATAAGGAGAGCTGTGAGGAGACACGACAACAAGGTCTGGAAGGACACTCTCACAGTCCAAATGCCCCCCTTCCCCACCAAATACTTAGTAACTCACCTTAAAAATGATGAACAAGGCAAAGAACACAAGAACAATGAACAGGAGGCAGCTGGAGTCCAATGCCAAAAGGTCATCTTTATAGGGAAAATCAGGCTATAAAAAAGGGCAGGGATAAATAGGCAGAACAGAAGGGAGTTTTAGAGCCCTCAAGAAGAGTGCCTTGCACATAGGAAGCAATCAATAAATGTTTTTTTGAATGAACGAACAGTAAGTTTGCAGTATGCAAGATGGACTCTCTAAAGTAGGTTTCAATAAAATACTTAAAAGATCCATTTTTGAAATTTTCATTTATCTGGATCCTACACCTCCATCCACCAGATCTTATTTCAGGCCACAGTGTTCCCTACCCCTCCATCCCATAGCATTAACCTTTGCTCACTTCCTGCTGTCACGAGACAGCCCTAGTTTATTATTAAACATAAGATCTTCATTTCTTGATTCCCCAAATACATGGTTTACTCCTTGAAGAGAAGGATGTTATGTTTATACACCATACACCAACAGTTTGCCTAGAATAGAGTGAAGAATACAAGAAGCACTCACATATTTGCTACAGATGCCTGCAAAGACAGAAGGTACTGTCAAAGACAGTGCCAATGAGTGCCAATGAGTGCAACTCCAATGACTGCCAAACACAGTCCAATTATTTATTTTTCATTCACTCAAAAGTTGAACTACTCCTAAAGTCTATGATATCCATCTTTAGGGACTTTTAATATTTAAATTCCACGTGGTATGTAAGAAAATACTCTATTTTCATCTTTTTGGTTTCAATACGGTCAGTAACAGTAGTAATGCTAATTACTTTAAAACACTTTAAAAAAAATAAAACATAGTAGATTAAATAAAAATAGTACCCAAAAGCTGACTTTGATTTTCAACAAATGAAAAAAATTTTTAAGTTTTATTAGCATACAAACTTACTAACTGATCCAGATATTCCTTGATTCTTGGCAAATAAGTCAGAGAACTGATAGCAACCAGGCAGCTGAGAACAAAGTCAAAAGCCGGTAACAGAAGAACGGAATCAGCCAACCCACTTGATACTGAAGGAAAAAATAACCACAACATCACATCACATATACAGAATGATTAAGTACCATGCAGTAAAGTCAAAACTCTAAAAGAAAAGTATAGAATACTTACAGAAATTGCTCCAGTATACCAGCATTGAACTGATTATAAACATAAGAACAGAGACAGCAAAAGAACACAGGCATTATCTATGAAAACAGAAGCAAAAATCTAATTAAGCCACTTATATAACAAAAAGCAGAAGACTCTTTTTGACAAAATGTTATTAAGAAATGAAGCTTAAGAAATTCATGCCTTTGCTCTTTCTTGTTTGTTAAACTGCTATGACTCAGGGTCACTCATTTAGGACAGCACGTGAAACTGGTACTCTGCCAGAGACAGATCTCTGCCCAGGGTCTAAGTTTTGAATATGGGCAAACAGAATTATAATGCAATGCAGCAAGTGGTACGACAGAAGCAAAAAACAATTAGTTTTGCCTTTAGCATCAGGGAAAAAATATAAATGAAATAACACAAGTTGAGTCTTGTGAGATAAGCAGGGTTCAACTGGAGCAAAAGGCTGGTATTTGTTTAAACACGGAGTTATACAGACACCTCCTCTTGCCTAAGATAAAATAAATTACCTGAAAGTCAAAGTTCTCCCTCAATGCCCCTTTCCCACCTCAACACCCAAACTCCCTGCGCCGAATCCCTTCACCGCTACATCCAGGTCTATTTTCTTCTCTGTTCCTCAATCTACCCTCAGGTTGCTGCCTTTCTCTACATTAATCCACATTCACTAAACTTTTTCACAAAGTGCTCATGTGATCTCAAAGAAAACAAACCAAAAGCACCCACACTTGACCTGATGAGCTTCTTAGCACTGTAAGAGTCTAAAACTGATTCTCTGGCTCTGGCTAGATATCAAGAACCTGAAAGGCACTAATAATGATGAATGATTAGACTACCTGCTCAGTATTCACACTAGTGGATAAGTGTTAAGTATCACTGTGTCACTCGGCAGTACAAACAGTATCAGTAGCTGGCACTGAACTAAGAAGAGCTCTCTCTAAATTTTCCTAGAGGATATAGGACAACTAAACGTTGAAGAATTAAAGAACTTCCCTGCTGCACCACACAATGGCTCTCAAAGGGAAGAATTCAGATATAAAAAAACTTGAAAGCAAAATGTGTAATTCAAACAATTAGCTTTCAAAAATCCATTACTGGAAGACTACAAGTTGATTTAGACTTCTTGAAATACTGAAATAATTAAAGTGAAGCTCAAAGTCTTCCACTGGAGCAACAAAGAGCAAAACAGAGGAAAGATGGGGTGGTGGGTGAAAAACACATTTAATGCCTGGAACAAGGGATACTCCAGGAGGTGTGAATCAATAAAGCAAGCAAAACATGAGCGGCTCAATGCCCAGAGAAGAACCTCAGATTTGCACGATATTCAGAACCTCCTCTGGGAGGTCCCAAGTGTTTACCCATCTCCCAGCCAAGTATAAGTAATGATAAATTCCTATTTGAAAAACAGCTTGCATATGCTGCAAAAGTTATTTCGTATAAACTGGGAGTTACAGCCTGTTTGGCTGATTAAAAATAATTAATCACAAACTTCATTTTAAAAAAATTAGTTATCAGGCCAGTGATCAGAAATTAACTTACCTTTGCAACACCAGGTCTGTGGGAAGGTCAAATTTTACCTTCCAAGAAATACCAACTACTGGATTACCAGGAACAATGTATTTTTACATTTGCTTACATTCATTGGAAGGACTGATGCTAAAGCTGAAACTCCAGTACTTTGGCCACCTGATATGAAGAAGTGACTCATCTGAAAGACCCTGATACTGGGAAAGACTGAAGGTGGGAGAAGGGGACAACAGAGGATGAGATGGTTGGATGGCATCACCAACTTGATGGACATGAGTTTGAATAAGCTCCGGGAGTTGGTGATGGATAGGGAAGCCTGGTGTGCTGCAGTCCATGGGGTTGCAAAGAGTCAGACATGACTGAGCGACTGAACTGAACTGAGGACTTCAGTAGAATATGATCACAAAAATATAATGAATAATGTGACTTTCTCTGCAGCAGCGACAACAGTCAGGCAACACACGATAAACTTGTGACCAAAGAGCCAGTTGCACAGACCTACGAGACTGTCTGTAACCATAAATCTTTCCTACAACTCAATTTTAAGAGCACTATACGTGACAAAGGAAAATGCTGACATTAGCAGATTCAGTAAAATTTTACAGCCTAGAGTTAAAGTTTATAAATGCCAAAAACAATATCATTATCAGAAGCTAATGTTTCCTGTTCTATTCTGGTTTTTAATTAAAAACAGATTTATTCAGAAAAAACAATCAAATGCCAGAAGGAATGTTTCCATGTATTCTTAGTATTTCTGTTATCAATTTGACAACAAAATTAAAAGATTATATACATTTGAAAATAAAACTAGGATACTCATGTAAAAACAAAACAAAAACACTTTAAAAAACACAAATATGAACAACCGTGTCATCATACTATAATTTATTATTAATGGCCACAAAACTCTACCTGCTGTAAGAAACAGGTTAGGCCTGAGGACAATAATCATTTGAATTAATATCAATTTTTAAAAAAACACTTCATTAACGGATCAGAGAGGATCATAATGTAAAAATGTGCAGTTTATGACAAAAGCTAATCTAAAAATAAAATTAAGATCCTGTATTATAAATATAAAACACATGTGAACTGGAGAACATTTTTCTGAAGAAACTGCTCACATTAAAAGTTTGAAGTATAATTTTCTATTCAAATATTAAATGTTTAACATGATTTTTAACATAAAATTAAACTTGCATTTTAGAGAAAGATAAATAATAAAAATACTATTGGGAATAAATAATTTTAAAAAGTAATTTCCATGAATGTTCTAGGAATACTCTAAATATAAAGTCCAATGTCAAATCTTTATCTGAACAATAAAAATATATTAAGAATTGAGACCCTGAGCAAAAGATACCACCAAATATTCAAATCGTATTCTATATTTTACTGTAGGATTGTGTTCCATGAGCAAAACTCCCATCCTCTACTACACTTACCAGCTGACCCTCAAAGACTCAGTCTTCTTCTAATCTCTTCTCCCCTCCTCTTTCCACAGTATTTCAATGCAGACAATGCACATTTCTCAGAAATCTCCTAGCAGTCCACTTGATCTTCTGGCTACAAATGCTCAACTTTAATTCTGAGTATTTTTGAAAAGCCTACAAACACATTTTGTGCCTCAGCAAGTGTAACAACAATCAATCCTCTACCTAACGTGTGCGTGCATGCATGCGTGCGTTGTGTGTGATTAGCAGGCCAAAGTTTCAACTAAAAACATACCAGCCATTCTCTCAGACGAATAGTAATTGCCAATGACTTCATACTGAATGTTGACAGCTGGCATTGAGTTTGGGTGTGTTACCTCCACAGTCAGCAGAATCGCCATCAACAGGTTGACCACCTATGAAAGATAACATTTTATCAACTATATTATTAAACAGGAAGCAGTCCCCAACACAATCTTTAGACATCTTCTATTTAACTATCATCTTCCCTGAGGTAATAAAGACATAAAATGGGACTACCTGTGAGATAAAATACACAATACGACTTTAAGAATACTTTAAATATTTCATAAAGTATAAACTTAATCATTTCATAGAAAAGATGTTGGACTGATGCTATATTAATAAAACAGAATAAAAAGGCACAACAATGAAAAATGAGGTCACAAATTGCTCATTTGAGTCACATATTTATTCATACTATCTCAGAATTTCTGGATTTGAAGAAGCTGATCTATCAGATAAATATAATTTCCATGTCTAGGTATGTAATGATCCATCAGGTAAGTCCTCTCCACAGTATCTCCTGTACAGTGGGGTAAGGAATTATTTCCTCTTGAGCTACACTCAAATGCTTAAAAAGACTGACTACATCACTTACCTTCCGCCTGCTGGTCTTAATTTTATGCTTTGAGATATTTTGTTATCCCTTCTGAATAAGTGCTCCTCTAACACCTCAGTTCAGTTCAGTTTAGTTGCTCAATCATGTCTGACTCTTTGCAACCCCATGAATCGCAGCACGCCAGGCCTCCCCTCCATTACCAACTCCTGGAGTTCACTCAGACTCACGTCCATCGAGTCGGTGATGCCATCCAGCCATCTCATCCTCTGTCATCCCTTTCTCCTCCTGCCCCCAATCCCTCCCAGAATCAGAGTCTTTTCCAATGAGTCAACTCTTCACATGAGGTAGCCAAAGTACTGGAGTTTCAGCTTTAGCATCATTCCTTCCAAAGAAATCCCAGGGAAATTCCTTCAGAATGGACTGGTTGGATCTCCTTGCAGTCCATGGGACTCTCAAGAGTCTTCTCCAACACCACAGTTTAAAAGCATCAATTCTTCGGTGCTCGGCTTTCTTTATAGTCCAACTCTTACATCCATACATGACCACTGGAAAAACCATAGCCTTGACTAGACGGACCTTTGTCAGCAAAGTCATGTCCCTGCTTTTTAATATGCTGTCTACTAGGTTGGTCATAGCTTTTCTTCCAAGGAGCAAGCATCTTTTAATTTCATAACTGCAGTTACCACCTGCAGTGATTTTGGAGCCCCCCAAAATAAAGCCTCTCACTGTTTCCATTTTTCCCCATCTATTTGCCATGAAGAGATGGGACTGGATGCCATGGTCTTAGTTTTCTGAATGTTGAGTTTTAAGCCAACTTTGCTCAGGTGAGGTGAAGTCGCTCAGTCGTGTCCGACTCTTTGCGACCCCGTGGACTGTAACCTACTAGGCTTCTCTGTCCATGGGATTCTCCAGGCAAGAATACTGGAGTGGACTGCCATTTCCTTCTCCAGGGGATCTTCCCGACCCAGGGATCGAACCCAGGTCTCCTGCATTGAAGGCAGGCGCTTTGAGCTCTTAGCCAACTTTGCTCAACAAACTAGTAAAATGAGAGAAGAGCAATCTGATCACAGCACATCAGGATCTCAGTTCCCACACTCTAACTAACAAATTTCAATCAACATGTCTGAAACAAATTTCAATTAACACAGTCTGGTTCTTTTATGCACTGGCTGCATAAATCTTTTGAATGTCACATGCTGCTGCCGCCACTAAATCGCTTCAGTCGTGTCCTATTCTATCCAACGCCACAGATGGTAGGCCATCAGGCTCCCCCATCCCTAGGATTCTCCAGGCAAGAACACTGGAATGTCACATGAGTGACTCCCTAAAACTCCCAATTCTTTTTCACACTTGATCCTAAGCTACCACCTATATCTACTTGTAGAGCTGGATTCAGAGGCCCAAGGATAAGCCTGTATACATTATCTGCAATCAAATTTCATCTTATAACATTCTTGCCTATCAATATTTTCTCTGTCTGAATTCTGACACCCTATGGATAGATTTACGCTTTCTCAGCTTCCTGCATTTGAAAATATGATTATCATGTAATGAGATTCTCCACCTAAGTCACTAGCAAGAGAACAGGGCTGAGGACAAGCTGCCAGATAAAGGCTCTTCTCTTCCCATTGGTCAGCAGCTTTCGAACAAAGTCTTTATCTGGTCCAAAGTAACATCTAGAGACTTTGTCAAACATCCTGCTGAAATCTCATCACCGATATCTAGTAAATTTTCCTAGTCTACCAGGGTGTAACTCCAATTCAAAAAGGAAATTCTTTATGCTTCTAGTTGTTAGTGAATTACACAGTTATCCCAAGAGGCACCACTTCCTTTAAGTGCTCAAAACAACCCTGCTAATGATTTAAGAACTGGAGTAAGCTTCCCTATCTAAAGTCCACAGCATCTGCCTTCCTTCCCTTTGTGAACATGGGATACTTTCAAGGGACATGTGAGCTTCTTTATCAATAGTGTTTTAAACAATCTCTATCATGGAGCTCTCTCCTGTCCACCCTGAATGACAAATAAGTTTATCAGCTGAAGGCATTTCACATTCTCGAAGACAAGAAGCCCAAGTTTTTTAAATAAGATAAACGTCACAACACCTAATTCGGAATCAATTGAGATTTCGAAAGATACACTATAAATCAAGTAAATTTACACCTATTATTTGACTTTATTCTTCACAACAACCTTGTGAAGAAAGTATGACTTATGCTCATTTGCTGAGCATAAGTCATACTTATGCTCAGGTTCAGCAAACTAAGGTTCAGCAAAGTGAAATACCATGTGTTAAGCTCACTGAGGTGGTAACAGGATAGAGCTAGGACAGACAACAATCCGGTTCTTTTAAAAACATCTTCCTTCTTACAACTACAGGATCACTTATAACCATTCCTAAGCAACTCCTGTTTGAGGTCTTTCCAAAATAAACCATTATCTAAGGCTACAAAATATCTCTCAATACATTCAGGTACATGCCTTTTCCTTGCACTGCTCAAAAGCAAGATATTTCATCCTTCAACACTTGAAAAATCTTATAAGAGACAATCATATTTTCAAGGTGACTCCCCAGTTGATGGCTGATATTTTAACTGCCCATTTTTATTGCAGTGGGGTTTTGGACAAGGTAGGTGGTTTATGAGCTAATACAATTAGGTGAATTAACTACTGAACAGATATCTCTACTAAGACACTGTATACTCTGTGCATGGAAATCAGTTCAAAATCAAGTCAGCAAACTCTTCTTTAGTAAGCACAATACTGTCATAGTTTAAAAGCTCTGTACGGGAAAGAAAAATATTTATGTGAACAATAACATGCAAACTCAATTACTAAATGAAGGAAATGACACATCAAAAATATTCAGGAGTTTATTTTTCCTTTCTTAAATATCTGCATCACATGTAGGATTTATAAAAATCTTTTCTTCTCTTTCATGGGTAAGTCACAGACTCACCCACTATTATCTTCTAGTATTAGTGACACTTCAAGATTCTTTACATTGTGAGTCATTCTTTGAATATTAAACAAAATAAATCACAGGTCTAATCAAAAGAAGAAAGAAATGATAAATTTCAGCACTATTTCATTACAAGCGCAAACGATTTTTCAACTCTTCACTGATTGATTATATTTCATTAGCACCTCACTGTAACATTTTAAAACACTCATCTGGAAAACTCATCCTGTGATCTTATCTTCGCCCCTGAGCACCTATCCTATGCTCAGAGACTCCATTCTATTTACTTTTGATTACCATTGGTATTTCTAAGTTCCATGCAGCACTTTTCAAAACATACGTTAAGATTAACTTTGTGATCTTATAATACAAAATCTGAAGAGAGCAACTACATACAAACAACTCTAGCATATTTATTCCTGATTCATTTTTCCCTTTTACTGCATTCAGGAAAGAAAATTAGCAACAATGTAATTAAAATAATGATTGACTTCTAAAGCTAGTCACACTGGAGGTACAGAATGCAGCAAATATGCACATATGTCAACAGCCTGGGCAATGGACACATCCATGCAGAAGGGGTACTGCATTTACTGGGATCAACAGTATGGTCTGCATTATAAGCCTTTCGCACATTTCATATAAGTAAACAAACAAGAGCAAAGAACAGATGTGTCACATTTCACTTGTTTCAAAGGAACAGGATCAGATCCTTGGAAGCAGTCACTCAGCCTCAGGAGAGTAATTCCTCTCTGCTTCTCATTTCATAGCCACACCCATCTTAGAAGATTCCTGAGGACTGGTTTTCATTTATTTTTTCTTAATCCTTATTCTTTAGTTTTCCCATAGCATATTCTGCCACAACTCAACTTCTGCTCAGTCTATAATTAGAACAATGTCTTAGGGCATCTTGATAAGGGTCTCAGGCAAGTCAGCAGACAGCTGTCATCAGATAAAGAGACCAAAACTGACTGTCTTTAAAAATGCTGTTAAATGTATATGTAGTTAAATGTACACATACAGTTGTTTACCCTTTTGTGCAGTTAGAAATGAGATATTCCTACTATTTTTGGAGGAGACATTTCATTTAACAAGAGTCTAATGAATACTTCAAACACTGTAATAAGTTACTATCACACACATATTTTATAGAGAAAGGCATAGCATCTTTCTCCCTCAAAAAGGATATCATGTTGTAGGGAGAAAAATTCAAAATGTGTAATTAGTATTTTTAATAAGTACATACAAGAGGTATGCAGTAATTCTTCCAGATAAACAGTGGGAAACCAGCTTCTTCTGGCTGGGAAGCTTCGCCAAGAAAACTGAACTATTACAAAAGTAACTGGAATTGGCAAAATGGCTGTTAGTAGTTGAAGTTGTATAAATAATAGAAAGGCTTTTATACTATTTCACTATTTTTGTATATTTGAGATTTCTGTCAATGAAGTTTTTAAAAAGTGTTTGGGGAAACATACTAACTCTGAAATATAAATAAGCCTTACTGATTTAAAGGAGTCAGGAGTGAGGACTGGGAAGGAATACAGCTTGAGGAGCCTGTCTTCACTTCTTCCCTAGCTACCTCACTTTTAGACTGTTTATGGTGAAGACATTCATAAAAAATTAGCCATATATTATTACACCTTTCCAAGACCTACAGTTTTAACCAGTGCTCTAAATGCCTTCTTGTAGTACACCATCAACCATGGAGGAGGACACTGCTGCTATAGACTTTAAAGTTCATTTTCAACCGTTCAATAAACATCTGAACTTCTATCTCCTTAGACTGCCAGGATCCCAAAGCCACACTTTTGAACATCACCAAGAATACTATAATCAACAAAACCAATGGCCTTTTCCAACCTAAGAAAATGTTTAAAAATCATCTGGCTTCAAATTTTTCACTAAATGATAGAAAAAACAATTTATGAACGTCAGACTTTAATCTGGAACTCATTCTGAAATTCCCTATTATTTAAACTAGGTATTAAGCCAAACATGCTTCTTTAAATCTAAATGCCAAAGGCTAGCACTTCAGGGCTGGTACATATACTGGCTCTGGCCTCTCAGTGTCTTCTGCACTATTTACTACCATATAATTTACCCTTTGGTACCCAGTGTGCAATCACCTAACATGACCACAGCAGAAGCAGATGCTAGAAAGCAGTGACACTGTATCCAATAGAAACTTATTGCTACAGCATCTGCAACCAGCACAAGCTTGACGACTGCACCCCCAGGCTGTAAACAGCACAGGGGAACCTCAAGGAGAATCATAAATATTCTTCCACCTGGAATACAGGAAGAAGAGTAAACGTATTTGGATTTCACCTACTCCCATATCATTTCTCTTAGTAAAGAAGCTTCTGGGGAAAAAAAAAAAGTGCTCTGGTTGGACAAGTCCTCTTTGTGTCCTGGTGGTCTTGATTTTTAAATGTTGTCTCCCTCAACTAGGCAGAAATTATGTCTTTACGTTGCCAGGATCCCGAAGCCACAGTTTTGAACGTCACCAGCAATACTATAATCAACAAAACCAATGGCCTTTTCCAATCCTTAACTTAATTTAAATCTGTTATTACTGATTAGCTTCTCGTTCCTTAACAATGCACTTTCAGATCTTTGCTCCAAACTTCATTGAATGCCATCAGTATCTGAAGGGCAGATGTCACGGTCAAGACAAGAAAACACTTGAGATCCTCTGTGTAGCAGCTGATAGGAAGACAAAGATGAATAACACACATCCCTGTAGTTTCGTATGTGCACCACAGCCATTTGCACTGTAGATGAGCAATAGATCTCTTAAAGCAGATGAACTGATGTAAGCAGCATATTATATTCCATAAACTAGAAAAATTCATGCAAAGAAATAATAGTTTATGGCATCTTTTTACGAAACTAAAGCATGGAAAAATGGAGCTCCATGCAAAATGTTTTCACATCAAGTCCTTCCAGTGGAAAACAGATGTAAAACTCCTGTTCCCTATTTTGAGAGAATAAATGCCCTTACTAAAATCCTTCTCTCTGCATTTTGAGTTTCATGGTTTATAATTCCCACTTTTGCTTGCTATTCCTTTTTTTTTATGAACTGAGTCCATAGTATCAAAAAAAATGCCTGCCTTAAGAGCCAATTACATTCAGATGGCTGAAACTGAGATGGTGCTTACTTTCTTTTCAAAGAGTTAGAAATCCTTTGTTCTGTGAATGGAGGGAAGGATCTGAGAAAAACAGGAAGATTAAGTTTGCATGGTAGAGTCCCAGGTTGCTGGACTCTTTCTCAATTAAGTAAAAGGGAAGGTCATCTTCCAGGGATGAGGGAAACAGGGTTGAATAAGAGGCTTGAGGACACTAAAGATCTGAATTATTCATTTAGGGAAGGCAGAGCTAAGGACAAACAAAAGAAACATAAGACCCAGTCCTTTAAAAAAATGAAGAACAAAATTAGAAATATAATGCATGTCCAGTATACAAATCAGTTAAAATACAAAAGGGGTGAGGGTCTTTGTGGGGAAAGGTGATATAGCAATGTTTCTGAAGATAAAAGTAGAGGAAACATTAAAATAAGCTAAGAAACAAGCAAATAAGCCTACCCATTCAAGTATTGTTTTTAATGTACATTAATGAAGCAAGATGGTTAAAAAAAAAAACATGTGAATAAGGAATAAGGTGGAGTTCAGGTCCCCTATGCGTGGGCATGAAACTATCTGCCTAACTGAAGATGATTCTCATCTGCTGCTTATCAAACAGTAATAATTTCGATGGAAACTGCGTTCGGGAAGAAATGAGAACACAGAAAGGCAAAAAAAAAAAAAAAAAATCTTATGACAAAGCTCTTCCTTTTTGCAGTTCACAAAGTTATCAGAAACTGCATTATCACTAATGCCACAACCTCTCAAAACAAAAACAAATACAAATTTTAAAAATCACAAAGTCATTAGCAAAGATGACCAAGCCGACAATACGAGTAGTTTTTCAAAACTTCTGTGAAATCATTAACCCCAGACTACCTAAACGGACTCACATATTTACAAATCATAAATGAGCTTCAATGAAAACGGATAGTAGTGGAGAAGGTGCTAAGAAATCACAAAGGCATTACTAGTGAACCACCGATCGGTAACACTGTCAACCTGGTTATGACACAGAGTTACACAAATCCTGCCCCACCACCCCCCTACCCCCACCCCGGGAACGTTAGCACGTTACCAAAACACAGCAGGTTCTAGACAAAGGTTTCAAAACCCTGAATGGGTCTGTGGTGAAAAGCGTTTCACCAGCGGGCAGGAGAAAACCTACGGCGTTAGGAAAAAGGCAGATAGTAAGTAAATCCTGGCCAAAGGTATTACCTCCAAGAGAATTTCCAGACTCACAACAGAGACCTGTCTGCCTACATCCCAAACACACTGGAACAAACAAGCTCCAGAAACAAGAGACAACTATGTTAAACTGGATCTCTTGCCTTCCCTTCAGGTAAAACAATAATGTTTAAAACTAGGCTGTATCTCGGAAGGTGCGCTCCTAATTCTTTCCTTAGAGGGGGTAAAAAAATAAATCCCAGGAAGCACTGACGGACGGTGGGGGCGGGGGAGTGGGGGCAGTTCCTTCCAGATCACGGAAGCACACAGAACGATCCCGCAGCCTGGTCATTTCCAGAACTGACCACACCAAAGCCGAGCTCTCTCCTCCCGCAGCCCCCCTCCACCCCAGGCCGCAACGCCTGTGCCTTCCCCAACCCCCACTTTTCGCCTCTTATTCTCGCCTAAAAAAAAAAAACCCAACAATTTCCCCGGTCCCTCCCACCCCCATTCCGATTCCCAGACACAAGTCTACCCCCTACAAAGTTAAGAGGCCACTAAAAGAAGGTTCCCGAGGCCTTCCCGCCCCATCCCCTCCCAGTGGATCCTCCCGTTCGAATGAGTCCCTCCCGCTTCCCGCTCCGGCGTATCCTCCCCCGACCATGGCCCCTTCCCTCCCTCCTCGCCCGCCCTTACCATGTACCAGGTCCCCAGGATGATCGTCCCGGTGCGGACATGGCAACAGCCGCAGCACCGGGTGCTGTAGAACCGGTCGCTGCGGCTCCGCTTGAAAGTCATGGACACCATCGGGAACCTCGAGGGCCTCTTTCTTGGCCGGGCCCCTAACAAATGCCTTACGCCCAGCGGTTGAAGACGGAGAGCGCCGTCACTGAGGCCAAACCAAACGACGCGTCTTCAAGACCGCCCCCCTGCCCGGGCCCCCAATCCTAGAGCCTTCGCACCTGCGCACTGAGGGCAAAGCGCTGTTCCCGCGAGAGCTCGATTTACCCTTTTCCTCTGCCTTCCTGGCACTCAGGCCAAAGGAAGAACGGGAAGCCAGGCGGAAGCGGGTTTTGATTGGAAAATCCTGGAGATTGACAGGATCTCACACCCAATCAGAGCCGCAAGTCGCCCTGGCGCTAATAGATTCCCCTCCTCTTACTAGACGGCGAGGGCTGGTTCCTGGGCTTAGGGTAGTTCGAGTTGGGGAGGGACCTTGGTAGTTCACCTTCCCAAAGTGAAAGCGAGGAGGTGAGAGGCATTTAATGGGAAAAAAACAAAGTCTAGATGGGAGTAGGTGGCAGAAACCGGGCAGGGAGGACTTGTCTGAGTGAATCTGCCACGTACTGCTCGAACTCATCACGGGACCGCGGCTGCTCACGTGACCTTTGCGTCATAGCTCAATTATTGGGCTGGCCAGGAGCGGTGCCAGTGGAGAAGGGGGCGGGGATAACCCCTGCTTTGGGGCCCTCCTAGCTGCGTAAAGTGCACTTTTTAGAGAGACCAAATGTTAGCCTTCCCCTTTGTCTCTCTCTGACACCTCTTTGTTGGGAGCAAAGAAATACCATGCTACTCTGCCAGAGAAGAAAAGAATTGAGGAAAACATAAGGCGGAACTGTTTAGCTGCTGGGTGTTTACAGATAGAGTGATTTATATAAGGAAAAATTGTGAAACATAATGAAATGGACTGAGGTTCCTGGGTGTCTTCCATGAAAAACAAGCCATAGTCTTGCTCACCTTTCTGGGTATTCTCATTCTAGGGGAGCGCTCCATTTTTGTGCAGTCAAGTATGGCCAGAGAGCGTACTTGTCATGTAAGTAAACAGAGGCTATTGTGGCGGTCAAGTGTGGCCCTCAAACCAAGTGTGGCCTTTGCAGCCACAACCGGTGACGCAGGATTCAGGATGGAGGAAAATAGGCTATTGGGCCTAGATGCAAGGGAGTAGTTTTAATAAGTCCAGACTCTTGCATCTTCCTATACATGGAAAAACAATTCATTGGCCTGGGCTATCTGGTCTATCTAACTAGCAGTAATCTTTTGGTGTTCTACTATCTGTGATTCCCCCACCCCACCCCCACCCCCAAAACTCCTGTGTATCTTGGCTTCTCCGTTTGCATCTTTGGAAAAAGCCCTCAGAGCTATCTGAGAAAATGTCTCCTGGGCTGCAATCCTCAGCTAAGTCCAACAAATAAAAGATAATTCTCGGCTTTTAGGTTGTATTTTTTTTCAAGCAACATCTATTCAACTCTAAATGTAGTTAACTGATAGCAAGAGGAAATACTCTTGTCCTTTAAACTTCATATTGAATCTCCCTCTTTGGAAAAAGCCATTTTGCAGATATTTGTAAATTCATTTCCCAATCCTGATTTGAATGATATAAATGCGTACTTTACATTGTCCTTTAAACGGAGTCTATAAGATTTCACTGGTCTCCTCATTAATGAGTAAATAAAAATTTTTACACTGTTCATTTTGTATCTGTATGAGACTTATGACTTTTATCTTCTTATGAAAAGATGTTTTATTCTTCGGAAAATACACTTCCTTTTAGGAAACAGAAATGCCTTCCCCTCTGCCTTTCTTAGCTGAAAACCACAGTGAATTTAGTGTAAAGTTTATTTTATTGGCAAGGTTTCAATGGTCACTGCCTGAAATTATTTATAGATTTGTTGATTATTTATTTCCCTCACTAAATATAAATTCTAGAAGAGCAGAGGCTTGTTTACTTCTGCAACACTGAAAGCATTGTCTGCAGACAATTATCCTAGTTTGGATAATACTCTCAAACTCTCAGAGGCCATAGTAAAGCCAAGCTACAGTGAGGAATGGAATGCAGCGGTAGCAATTTAACTCAGAATGAATTATGACATTTCTCCACTTATTAAGGAGTAGACTAATAATAATTCCACATGCTACAAAAAAATTCATAACCCTGTGTTGTATGCATGGATTTAATCACTTTGTTTTCAATCATTGCATCCTTAAAAACAGTGGTCCTCAACCTTTTGGCATCAGGGACTGGTTTTGTGAAGGAAATATTTCCACAGACAATAGTGCAGAGGTAAGGAGGTGGTTTGGGGGATGATTCAAGCGCACATTTATTGTGCACTTTACTTCTATTATTGTTACATTATGATATATAATGAAATAACTGTACAACTCACCATAATTCAGAATTAGTGGGAGCCCTGAGTTTCTTTTCCTGCAACTAGATGCTCCCATCTGGGGATAATGGGAGACAGTGACACCTAAAGTGTGTTGCTCAAGTCCAGTCTACTCCATAATCTTGTTCTGGTTGCTGTTACTGCAGATAACCCGGGCTCAGAAAGATGCATGCATGCATACTAAGTCATTTCAGTCATGCCCAACTCTGTGTGACTCTATGGACTGTAGCCCACCAGGTTCCTCTGTCCCTGGAATTCTCCAGGCAAGAATACTGGAGTGCGTTGCCATGCCCTTCTCCAGGTTCAGAAAAAAAGAATGTTGGAAATGAAAGCAAGTTTTCAGTGAGAAGGCAATGGCACCCCACTCCAGAACTCTTGCCTGGAAAATCCCATGGATGGAGGAGCCTGGTAGGCTGCAGTCCATGGGGTCGCTAATAGTCGGACAAGACTGAGCGACTTCACTTTCACTTTTTACTTTCATGCATTGGAGAAAGGAATGGCAACCCACTCCAGTGTTCTTGCCTGGAGAATCCCAGGGACGGGGGGAGCCTGGTGGGCTGCCATCTATGGGGTCACACAGAGTCGGACACGACTGAAGCGACTTAGCAGCAGCAGCAGCAGGATATTCACCTTGACTTTAATCCAGAATGTCTGGAGTTTTGAAGTCATCTCAAACATACTTTTAAGGCCACTGTCATTTGCAGTTGCACACAGCTGATCCTTTTCTAGCACAGACAAAGGCGATTCACCTGTCATTCACGAGTGGGTCACAGACCCATTCCTTCCCAGTTCAGGGGTCTGTTTAGGCTGAAAAGTAAAGCTCCAATTCTTTGCAATGCTGTGATAGGTGATCATGCACCAGCTGGGAGAAAGAAGGCCCTGGCTCAGTGTCTTCCAAAAATCTCTGCTTATATTTGAAACATGTTAAAAATCCCAATGCTCACTCATCAGCCCTATAATTCCAAATTGGCTTTGAATGCAGCCACTTTATCTTCCAGTTTGAATGCAATTGTCACTCTTTCCTAAGTGACAGAATGAGTTTCTTGAGCAGGGTGAATATGTCACACAAGGGAGCAAGTTTTGCAACTCATTTTGTGTCACTGAAATGTGCTGCCAGTGGTGACTGTTTTTCTAAAAGAAATCTCTGGATTAGCCTTTGTCACTCAAAAACTCTGGCCAGTGATCTATCTTTAGAAAGCTCTCTCACTTCTCTGTATCAGAGAAGACATGTGTACTCTACATCCATCTCCTCACAGAGCTGTATTAACAGACATGAGTTAAGGGTATTATATTTTTAATTATTTTATTTATTTACTTTTGGCTGTGCTGGGTCTTTGTTGCTGTGCAAGCTTTTCTCTAGTTACGGAAAGCCTGGGCTACTCTAGTTTTGGTGTTCCGGCTTTTCTTCTCTTGTTGTGGAGCACAGACTCTAGGGCATGCTAGCTTCTGTAGTTGTGATTCCCAGGCTCTAGAGCACGGGCTCAAGTGCACGGGCTTAGTCACTCCGTGGCATGTGGTATCCACCCAGACAAGGGATTGAACCTGTGTCTCCTGCATTGGCAGGCAGATTCTTTACCACTGAGCCACCAGGAAAGCCCAAGTGCATATACTCTAATGTGGTTGATAATGTTAACCACATCCTGAAAAAAGTTATTAAGTTCAAGTGACATTTTATGGCTAGCCAGCATTTTGTCTGTGGATGACACAGTGTACACTCTTATTCAGAAGTGACCTCTTTGAAGCACGTAGTGAAACCAGAAAGCCGTCCAGTCACAGCCAGTGCTCCATCTGCTCCAACAGAAAATGAACAGTGCAGTTTTCCTGGCAGGTAATCATTCAAAGACTTGAATAGTTCTGCAGCTGTAGGGTTGGTCGCAACAAAAGCCCGCGTATTTTCATGCACATTCTCTCGAAAAATATGTTGCACAAAAACAAGTATTGTTGCCTTCTTATCAACGCCTGTAGACTCATTAACCTGGATTCCATACCACGGTGACTCGTTAATCCCAACAATTGTGCCTCAATGTCCTCTGCTGTGTCATCAATTCATCTAGCTATGTGTGCACGCTCAGTCATCCCGACTCTCTGCAACCCCATGCACTGTAGCTCGCCAGGCTCCTTTGTTCATGGGATTCTCCAGGCAAGAATATTGGAGTGGACTGCCATTCCCTTCTCCAGGGGATCTTCCCCACCCAGGGATCAAACCCAGCTCTCCTGCATTACAGGCAGATTCTTTACCATCCGGGCCACCGGAAGCTCTGGTGCTAGCCGAAAGAGGAGCACGCCACCTTTTGAACTGCAGTATCTCCCAGAAGTTCACAACAAACATCCTTAGCAGCAGGCAGGATTAGCTTTTCACCAATAGTAAATGGTTTCTTAGTTTTAGCCATATGGTTTGCCACTAAGAATGATGCTCTCCATACAGACACATCTGATGAAGTGGCGTGTGTGTGTCAGTTGCTCAGTCGTGTTTGACTCTTTGCAACCCCACTGACTGGAGTCTGCCAGGCTCCTCTGTCCATGGGATTCTCCAGGCAAGAATACTGGAGTGGATTGCCATTCCCTTCTCCAGGGGATCTTCCCAATTCACATTTTGAACCCTGGTTTCCTGCATTGCAGGTAGATTCTTTACCGTGGTGGCCTTCAATAATTGCTTCTATTCATGTTCACCCTTTTTTTTTCCCCTTGTCTTTTGAAAATCTCCAAAGGCTTGTCTTCTAATATAGTGTACTTGGTCTTCATGTGGCAAAGCAGTTGTGAAGATTTCGTGGCTTTATTGGATAGCCAGTCACCACATATTGTATAAAGTGGGCTTAGAGAATGTGAATCACCTATTGCAATGAAGCCATATTTTAAGTAGGACTCTTGATATTTTCTTTTAAACTGCAGTTTTCTTTTTGTTGGCAGTTTTAGACTCTTCTGCTGTCTCACCATTGGGTCTTTCCCCCTTTTCAAAGAACCCCTCCAGCAATGTTTGTCTTTTACTCATTTTGGCTAGGGTTAGCTTATGGGCTTACCAAAACTGACTGAGACAAGCGCACAGTGCTGGAAAGCGGCCTGGATGGAAGTGGTAAATAAGATAACGGGCCACACGTGGACTAAAATAAGTGTCGGATTCTTACTTAAAGCCTTCCAACCACAGGCTGCTGTACAACTGAAGTACAGCAACTCATTTTCCAGTGTCAAGCCTGCCACCAGATGCAGCTTAATTGTCACTTGCCACTCCCTAATAGGGTTTTGATATGAGTCTGCAAGCATCTGATTTATTATGGTCTCTGTGCAGTCAAACCTCTTTGCTAATGGCAATCTGTATTTGCAGTCACTTAGTGCTACCGTCTCAGATCCACCTCAAATCATCAGGCTTTAGATTCGCACACAGAGTCGGACACGACTGAAGTGACTTAGCAGCAAGGAGCGTGCAACCTAGATCCGTCGCACATGCAGTTCACAGTAGGGTTTGCGCTCCTATGAGACTCTAACGCCACTGCTGATCTGACAGGAGGCGGAGCTCAGGGAGTATTGTGAGATGAAGCTTTGCGCGCTGACTTGTCCGCCACTCACCTCCTGCTGTGAGCCCCTGTTGCTCACAGTCCACAGACTGGTACTGCTCTGTGGCCCAAGGGTTTGAGGACCCAACCCTGCCCTCGACTATGAAATAGAGAAGATAATAATACTTTTCTAGTGGAATATCGTGAGGATTTCACGACTTTATTCACATTAACCCTTTCAACAGGGCCTAGGGTCAGCCGTCAGTGAATATCAGCTAGAGTGGTGGTGGTTTAGTCGCCAAGTCAAGTCCAATTCTTGCGACCCCGTGAACTGTAATGTAGCCCACCAGGCTCTTCTGTCCGTGGGATTTCCCAGGCAAGAATACTGGAGTGGGTTGCCATTTCCTTCCTGAGGGGATCTTCCTCACCCAGGAATCAAACTGGTGTCTCCTGCATTGCCAGTGGATTCTTTACTGCTGAACCGCCAGGGAAGCCCAAGTACTCGCTATAATTGATCAGAAATTTATTTGTAAAGTAGTATGAGATAAAGAGCTAATTATATATTTTCATTTTTAAAAACGAAGCCCAATTTATTTTATTATTATTCATTTTGTTTTTGGCTCCATCATGCAACATTCAGGATCTGAGTTTCCCATACCAGGGATGGAACTCCTGCCCCCTTGCTCTGGAAGTGCAGACTCTAAACCACTGGACCACCAGGGAAGTCACACTAATTATATTTTTAATAGATGCTGTTTAAATTATATTAATTCCCTGGAAAAGATTTTCTACATCTGCTCTGAGCTTCCCTGAAGATTTTATAAGCCTATTTCTACTTCACCTCTACTCCCACCCCAACTGATATTATTTCATTATGTGCTATTTTAATTTGACCTTTCACACCACAATTTCTGGTTAAAATGTGCTCTTCTATATTATACTTTTTTAATCAACTTTAATCTTTAGCACTGTTGAAGAGAATAATTTTTAAAGACTTCTACCAAGAAAAATCTGACTGTAAATAAAAGCATTCATAGCAGATGAATGAATCTGTAATATGATGTATTCATTACATCTCAGAAACGCAAGGATTAGTGAAACGTCAGTTCAAATCCCTACTAGTCTCCTCATTAGACTGTCTTATCAGTTGTGAGACATCTGAAAAATATTGATAAAATACTCAAATTTGTCTGTCCCCGCTCCCCTTTCATGGGCAAAAATTTTTGGCTGGAAGCACTCCTTAATAAAATAGAACCCAGCTGCTTTCCTTTAATATTCTCTTGAAATATTGCAAAAAGAACTTCATTTGTTCAAAAGACTCCCATAATCATCACTTCAAATGATTTTTTCTTATAAATTCTGGATGGCATTAGAATCTTTAAAAGTCCCACATGGCACATTTTGTGGTTTTGTTAAAATGTTTGGCTTTTAATCACAGAGGATAGAGTCTTTAAAACAACACTACTTTAAAGAAATAGTTAGTGGTCTGCCCAAAGACTGCAGTTCAATAGAGCTGTTATTTCCTTGTATGTTAATCTGTGTACTACTTAAGGAATTTATTATATACCTGCAAGAACAAATCTGGAAATTTGAATTCTGCTTCATAGACTAGTTTATAAGTAAAAGTCAGTAGAACATTTAAGCTATGTGATGAATCAATTTCATTTCCCCTCCACCCCAAACAAAACAAAGCTTTGGAATAAGTAATAGTTGCAAAGAAGTTGAATAAACTAAGGGCAAACTGAGTGATAAATAATGATATTGATAGATATCATTAGAAAATAATATATAGAAAATTGAATGATATTTTTGCTATCTAAATATATCAGGGAAATACATAAGTAAATATAAAACATGCCATTCTTCTTGCTATTTCTTTTTAATTTTTGAAAATATAGTTATTTTTCATAAAATTATTTTTCTAGGTTTTTAAATCAGATTGATTATATTCTTTGCAGCCAAAGATGGAGAAGCTCTATACAGTCAACAAAAACAAGACCAGGAGCTGACTGTGGCTCAGATCATGAACTCCTTATTACCAAATTCAGACTGAAATTGAAGAAAGCAGGGAAAACCGCTAGACCATTCAGGTATGACCTAAATCAAATCCCTTATGATTATACAGTGGAAGTGAGAAATAGATTTAAGGGCCTAGATCTGATAGATAGAGTGCCTGATGAACTATGGACAGAGGTTCGTGACATTGTACAGGAGACAGGGATCAAGACCATCCCCATGGAAAAGAAATGCAAAAAAGCAAAATGGCTGTCTGGGGAAGCCTTACAAATAGCTGTGAAAAGAAGAGAAGCGAAAAGCAAAGGAGAAAAAGAAAGATATAAGCATCTGAATGCAGAGTTCCAAAGAATAGCAAGAAGAGATAAGAAGGCCTTCTTCAGTGATCAGTGCAAGAAGAAAACAACAGAATGGGAAAGACTAGAGATCTCTTCAAGAAAATTAGAGATACCAAGGGGACATTTCATGTAAAGATGGGCTCGATAAAGGACAGAAATTGTATGGACCTAACAGAAGCAGAAGATATTAAGAAGAGGTGGCAAGAATACACAGAAGAACTGTACAAAAGGATCTTCATGACCTGGATAATCACGATGATGTGATCACTCATCTAAGAGCCAGACATCCTGGAGTGTGAAGTCAAGTGGGCCTTAGAAATATCACTACAAACAAAGCTAGTGGAGGTTTTGGAATTCCAGTAGAGCTATTTCAAATCCTGAAAGATGATGATGCTGTGAAAGTGCTGCACTCAATATGCCAGCAAATTTGGAAAACTCAGCAGTGGCCACAGGACTGGAAAAGGTCAGTTTTCATTCCAATCCCAAAAAATGCTCAAACCAACCCTGGGATTTCTTTGGAGGAATGATGCTAAAGCTGAAACTCAGTACTTTGGCCACCTCATGAGAAGAGTTGACTCATTAGAAAAGACTCTGATGCTGGGAGGGATTGGGGGCAGGAGGAGAAGGGGACGACCAAGGATGAGATGGCTGGATGGCATCACGGACTCGATGGACGTGAGTCTGAGTGAACTCCGGGAGTTGGTGATGGATAGGGAGGCCTGGCGTGCTGCGATTCATGGGGTCGCAAAGAGTCAGACACGACTGAGCGACTGAACTGAACTGAACATCTTATGGATTTATTACTGTTATTTTTAAATCAATTTTTAAATATTTTAATTTTTTTCTCAATTTTAATTCCAATATGGTAACTATCAACAGCTATAACCAGATAAACAAAAGCTCGTTCAGTTCAGTTCAGTCACTCAGTCGTGTCCACCTCTTTGCGACCCTATGAATCACAGCACACCAGGCCTCCCTGTCCATCACC
Source organism: Nanger dama (assembly GCA_917880005.1). Classification (NCBI taxonomy): domain Eukaryota; kingdom Metazoa; phylum Chordata; class Mammalia; order Artiodactyla; family Bovidae; genus Nanger; species Nanger dama. The sequence goes on from CAKJTW010000018.1 coordinate 28,226,327, forward strand.
AATTCCCGGAGTTTACTCAAACTCACATTCATTGAGTTGGTGATGCCATCCAGCCATCTCATCCTCTGTCATCCCCTTCTCCTCCTGCCCCCAATCCCTCCCAGAACCAGAGTCTTTTCCAATGAATCAACTCTTCTCATGAGGTGGCCAAAGTACTGGAGTTTCAGCTTCAGCATCATTCCTTCCAAAGAACACCCAGGGCTGATCTCCTCCATAATGAACTGGTTGGATCTCCTTGCAGTCCATGGGACTCTCAAGAGTCTTCTCCAACACCGCAGTTCAAAAGCATCAATTCTTCGGCACTCAGCTTTCTTCACAGTCCAACTCTCACATCCATACATGACCACTGGAAAAACCATAGCCTTGACTAGACGGACCTTTGTTGGCAAAGTTTCTGCTCTTCAATATGCTATCTAGGTTGGTCATAACTTTTCTTCCAAGGAGTAAGTGTCTTTTAATTTCATGGCTGCAGTCACCATCTGCAGTGATTTGAGGTCCCCTATAATTTTTAGGAGCATGAAGGGATCTGGAACCAGGAAGTTTGAGAACCACTGACCTAAGCCTTTTAACCAGCACAGTGGGCAATGGTTACTGGTATTTGGAAAGATGCTTTTGCAGTACCAAGTGCTGCTATCAGCAATTTTTTTTTAATAGAGACGTAAAGAAGATTTAAGAATTTTCAAACTTGTTAATACTCTGAGGTTATACAGTTCTCACATTAATTTCAGTATAGATCATTGGCTAATCAGTGTTTGCCTGGACAAGAACCTTCTTGTCAGAATCTGTTTTTCACCTGTAAAGAGAAATAAAATTTGTTTCCCTAATGCAACTTTAACTTCTTTCCTCTCACAAAAACAAAGGCACATCAGGTCTCAAAATATTTATACCACAATTTAATTATTCACTTCCATCCCTCAAGTATTTCTTGTCTCCTAATATTGGTAATTATCTCATTTAGGCAAATAAAATGTGTGATTTTTATTCTGAATTGCTCCAACATGCTGGAAGGAGTCATTGTTAAGTGGTGCCCAAGTGCCAGGAAGATGAAAAGTGCTATGTAATTATCACCGTGGGAAAATAACTTTCCATGTGCTTGGCTGAACTCACTACTTGGACTTGTGGAGTTAAATCTGAAGCTTCAGGACTTTTGGAATGAACATGGTGACATAGGTTTAGCAACTGGCTGTTTTTCCTCCTTTGAGTCACACAAGAGCATCAGAGATGACCAAATCAATGAACTTGACGTTCAGCAAAATTGGGAGCAGATCCACAGCCTCCAAAACATGAATCAGGGCTGCTAGGAGTAGCTAAAATCAGACAGAAGCCAGAAAGGAGGAGGCGCTGGACTTGGGTGAGCAGGACTAGAGGCAGCAATCCTCCTGGAATCTGATTAATTTCAGAGTAGCAGAAGAAGGGGTCTACACAAATTAAGCAGAGGAGCCATGCAGTCTGCTAAGGCTGCTGAAACATAGAGCCACAAACCAAGGGGCTTACACAACAGAAACGGATTGTCTCATGGTTCTAGTGGCCAGAAGTCTGAAACTGAAGTGTCTGCAGGGCTGGTTTCTTCTGAGGGCTGTGAGGGAGAATTTATCCCATGCCTTTTGCCCTGTTGCTGGTGACTGCTAGCGATCTTTCAAACATAGAGCAGAGGGCTTCTCAGGGGACACAGGAGAGGCCCACCAGCCTTTCCTAGAGACTGAGTTTCTACCGATGCAGCAAATTCACACCAAGGTGATAGCTACTTAAGCATCCCAACCTCCTTATTGGCATTCCTTAAAAGGGACCCAGGGAGGGTGTCACTTAACTCCTTTGGAATTAAGCTATCATGGTAGAATTTTAGCACAATTGTTAGATGAATCTTCCTCTCTGGAAAGGCATCATCAGGGGTTGTAGTTCAATCACTCAGTTGTGTCCAACTCTTTGCGACCCTATGGACTGCAGCACACCAGGCTTCACTGTCCATCACCATGTCCTGGAGCTTGCTCAAACTCATGTCCATCGAGTCAGTGATGCCATTCAACCATCTTGTCCTCTGTCATCACCTTCTCCTCCTGCCTTCAATCTTTCCCAGAAACAGGGTTTTTTCAAATGAGTCAGCTCTTTGCATCAGGTGGCCAAAGTATCAGAGCTTCAGCCTCAGCATCAGTCCTTCCAATGAATATTCAGGATTGATTTCCTTTAGGATTAACTGGTTTGATCTCTTTGCAGTATAAGGGACTCTCAAGAGTCTTCTCCAACACCACAGTTCAGAAGCATCAATCATCAAAGGAGGTGCTTGAAAAGCTAGCATTACTTTGGTTCCTCATATCACATAGTTGTTTGGAGAAATGGAAAGTGGTGAGAGGCCTCACTGAGCCTGATGGAGAGCTGGCCCTGGTAAGCCCGCTGGTAGGCATTTGCCAAGGGGCCAGCCAGTCATGATGGGACGATGCAGTGAAGAGCCCAAGGAAATCTGCATGAATGTGGAGGTGGCTTGCCTGTCACACTGATGCCCTTCTTCTTAAGATGCTTCACCAGGCCTATCACCAGGCTTCCTACCCTCTGTGAGTGTCAGTGACTGCCAGCAAGAGAGAGGACAAAGAGGGATGTGGGCAATGATCAACCACCCTCCCAGACTGGCCCAGACCACTGGGGTCTTCTCTGGGCTCCCCGTCTTGACCACAGTGGCCACGGCTGCACAATTCCAAAGGGCTTCACTCATGTGCATACCCAGTCTGGTTTTGTCCAGTATCTGTGTATAAGTTTGTCTTACCACCTCAGCTAGACAGCTCCTGGCAGGCCAGGACAGATTTGTAAATCTTTTTACATGCCAAACCACCTAGCATTAAGCCCAGCCTGATAAACATTTGCTGATGGATGGGCAGTCCAGCAATGGGGTCATCAACCCTGAATTACAGATAAATGGACTGTTTAGTCTAAGAGCATCTATTTTGAAGCTCTGCAAACCTGATTCTGCACAGCTTTGGGGCCTGGTATGAGTATGAGTTGTCCAAAACTGTGACCTTTCATGACACAGGGTGTCTGAGCAGGAGTGTGGCTTGACCCACAGCAACTTTCTGCTCCTGGTAAGGTCAGTTTCCACTTCCCTAAAAGGGTTCAGTTCTAAGCAGGGATTTCACAAGCCGCAAGGAGAGCTGACGCACTCTACAAAGCCCTGTGTGGGGTTTGGATTAGTCATGGTCATAACCACCGTTTATGCAGCCTCAGAGCAGGCCCAGGCTCACATTTCTCCCAGAGGCCCATGGTATTTTTCCCTGTGATTTTTTTTTTTGAAGCATGAGACCTCAAAACCATACTAGAATATTTCTCCTGTAATGTAAGAGTTTGAGCAGTTAAATGATTCCTTATTGGGCCCTCTCAAGCCTGCATGGCTTCCATCTGGCAACTAACATGCAGTAAAAAGGCTTTCAGACACTTTCACAGCATTGTCTGTGTGCTGGACTGCCCTGCTGGAATCAATTGCAAGTGGATGAAAAAAATGGGGGAAAAAAAAACGCAAAGATGCCGAATTGAGAATGAGAGGAGCGGTGTTTTGGTCAGAAACTTGTAGCTGCTTCTTCAGTCCCTCACTTGTATTTGTACCTGATCCAGTACTTGATCTTGGGACTCTCTGCACGTTTTATTCACCTGATGTTACATTTAATGGTAGATTAAATTCAGATTCTAAATATATCTTACTGAGAATGGAATGTTTGGCCACTTTCACCACTCAATTTAATAGCTATTCTTGAACATCTACAATGAAGACGAATAGCCAAGCATAGCCAAACATGTGGGCTTCCCTGGTGGCTCAGGGGTAAAGAATCTACCTGCCAGTACAGGAGACTTGAGTTCTATTCCTGGGTCAGGAAGATGCCCTGGAGACAGAAACGGCATTCCTCGCTAGTATTCTTGCCTGGAGAATCCCATGGACAGAGCAAACTGGTGGGCTACAGCCCATGGGGTCACAGAGTCAGACAAAACTGAAGCGACTTTAGTATGTACGCATTCACCAGTATTCTTGCCTGGGAAATCCAATGAACAGAGCAGCCTGGCAGGCTACAGTCATGGAGTCTCAAAGAGACTAAAGATACAACTTAGTGACTAAACAGCAACAACAAGCCAAGCATGTGAGGCTCCAGGGAACACAAGGATCCTGGGTCTGTGAGCTAAAACAATCCAGCAAATCAGGAGAATCTATGAAATCTATGGAGTTTCCTCATAGGTCAGTCGGTAAAGAATCTGCCTGCACTGCAGGAGACCCAGGTTAGATTCCTGGGTTGGGAAGATCCTCTGGAAAAGGAAAAGGCAATCAACACTCCAGTATTCTTGCCTGGAAAATCCCATGGACAGAGGTGCCTGGCGGGCTATACAGTCCATAGGAGTCCGACTCGCAAGAGTTGGACACAACTTAGCGACTAAACCACCACCACCATGGAATCAGGGACTGGAAAGGGGTCTTGGGCAAATGAAACTGAAGAACGCAGAGTCCATTGCCTTTTATTTTCAAGATCTGAACTTATAAGCATCTCTCTCTTTATTCCATTAAATATAAACTTGCCAAATACCTGTACTGTAATTTTAAGGAGTGGCCAACAACGCAGATTCCATTAATGTTTGTCCCTGTTGGGTGAGCGGGACAGGTCAACTTTTTTCGTACAGTTTATGAAACGGAGAATATTGTCCTCTGAAATCCAAGAGAAACACGGTGAACCCAGCAGATCCTTCTGTTAGAGAATGAGGGGCTAGGAGTGAGCTGGGATAAGGAGTGAGGGGTCCCTGCACCAACAGCAAATGTCAGTGAAAATTACACAGAAGACAAGCGAAGTTTCCCAGCATCTTCTTCTGCTCTCGGACAACCCCAGGCCATGGGGGCATTGCCTTATTGAGCTACAGTGAGCAGAAGACTTTGAAAAAGCTCCTGGCCCTCTCTGGTGTGGGGCTTCCCTGGTGGTTCAGATGGTAAAGAATCTGCATGCAATGCAAGAGACCTGGGCTCGATCCCTCGGTCAGGAAGATCCCCTGGAGATGGAAATAGCAACCCACTCCAATACTCTTGCCTGAAGAATTCCATGGACGGAGAAGCCTGGTGGGTTACAGTCCATGGGGTTGCAAAGAGTCAGACAAGACTGAACGACTAACACTTTCCTCCCCAGTGTGCCGCCTCGAAGGTGAGCCTGCTGCTCCTCCTCCTTCTTTTGGAGCATCTGTTTGCTTCTTTCTTCTGGCTGTGCTGACATGCAGGAGGGACCAGCTGCTTCGCAAGAGGAGCTTCTAGTTGTTCAGCTGGCTCCCAGCCCTGTACCTGGGGCAGCTGCTGAGGGCCTGTCTGGGCCAGGCAGGAGGGCACCCACACCAGCTGCCAAGCATGAGGCATGCCCTGGCCGCTCAGCTGGCCTCTTCTTGCAGCCTGCACTGGGGCTCTGACTCATGGTCTCCTCCCACATCTTGCAGCCAGGCAAGGAGAACTCAGCTTGGAGTAAGGAGGGGCTGCAGCCTCTCAGGCATCCTTTCTGCCCTCCCAGCTGGCAATGAGCTCCTGCTCTGGAGATTCTGCAGCTGGTCTCAGCTTTGCCAGCTCAACAGCTCACAGTGACCACAGCTGGTGCATCTGGGGAGCTGAAGGTTCAGCGTGATGTGGCTCACCCGGACTTTTAGGTCTCTTGGGAAATGAGCAGGGTGTGGGTTGGGGGCTTACTCACAGTATAAACATGGAACTCACTGGGCATGATCATTTGGAAATATCTGAACTTGTTTTCCCTTTTCCATTTCTGAGTATGTAACATTTTCTAGTTTCCTGAGGCATTCATTTACATGAGGGAGAAGAAGTTCTAGAAGGAATACAGAAAGGAAGGAAACATTACTATTTACCTTTTGACACTCCAGATTTTTATAGCTTTGTTAAAATATAATTGAAATACAATAACTATACATATTGTACATATTCAAAGTATACAATTTGATGAGTTTTGACCTTTGTATACATCTGTGAAACAATCATCACAATCAAGATAGTGAACTTGGAATTTCCCTGGTGGTCCAGGGGCTAAGACTCTGACCTCCCAATGCAGGTGTCCCTGAATTCGATCCCTGGTCAGGGAACTAGGTCCTACATGCCACAACGAAGACCCAATGTTGCTGGAGGAAAAAGAAAAAGACATCAAACTTATTCATAACTTCCAGAAGTTTCCTTACTTCCCCTCCAGGTCCCAGGCAACCAATAATTTCTTTCTGTCAGTATAGATTAATTGGCATTTTCTAGAAATTTATATACATGGGGTAATAGTACTTACACATGTTTTGTCTGTTTTCTTTAAATCTTCATAATTTTGAGGGAACTCGTCCCTGTTGTTGTATAAATCAGTAAGTCATTCTTTTTTATTGCTCGGTATGGATATCCCACAATATGTTTATTTACCCACTGATGAACATTTGATTGTTTCCAGTGTGTAGCTATTACAAATAGAGCTCCTGCAAACATTTGTGTATAAGTCCTTGTATAGATATATTCTTGCTTATCTCTTGGGAAAATTCCTAGGAATGGAATAGCTAGGTCATATCATCAGTGTATTTTTATCCTTTTAAGAAACTACTAAACTATTTTACCAAGCAGTTGTAAATTTTTTCTGTTCTTACTGACAGGGTATGAGGGGTCCAGTGCTTCACATTCTCACCAACACTTACTCTGGTCAATCTTTATAATTTTAACCATTCTAGTCCATTCTAGTCAGTATGAGGGAATATTTAATTATGCTTGAAATTTGCATTTCCCTAGTGACTAAAGACATTCAAAGTAAGATTTTTAGTGAGATATTATTCCAGCTAGCCCGGCTATTGCTTGGGGAAGATTTTCTAAATTCCTTTATACTGAAACAAAATACCACAGTGGTTAAAACATGGGTGTGGCATGTGCATAATGTCATACATACAAGGATATTCTTTGCAGCATTCTTTGTAATAGCAGAGCAATGAAAAAGCAAAGTGGACAGTAATAGTTATACATTAATAGAGGCCTGGTTAAGTAGATTATATGTCATATTAGTCAGGTCTTCCAGAGAAGCAGAACCATAGGATATGGATATATATAAAAAGATTTAAATTTTAAGGAATTGGCTCATATGATTGTGGAGGTTTGATGAGTCCAGAATTTGATGAAGAAGGCTGGCACGCCTGAAAAGTTGGCTGCAACTGGAAAGTTGCAGCTCAAGTCCAAAGGCGGTCAGGCTGGAGGCCCAGGAAGGAGCTGATGTTGCAGTTCAAGTTCCAAAGCAGTCTACTGGTAGATTCTCTCTTGCTCAAGAGGGGTCAGTTTTTGCTCTATTCAGTCCTTCAACTGATTGCACAAGGCCCACCCACATTATGGAAGGCAATCTGCTTTCTCAAAGTATACCAATTTAAATATAAATCCCTTCCGAAATCACCCTCAGAGAAACATCCTGAATAATGTTTGACCAAATACGAGGTCGCCCCATAGGCCACCCAAATTGACACATACAATGAACCATCAGAGGTATGAATGGAATACTATGAAGCCATTAAAAAAAAACACAGGTCTGTATGTACTAAAATGAGTATATCTCCAAGATGCATTACTAACTGGGAAAAATAAAAACAGCTACAGACAGTAAAATATGCTACTATTATAAAACAATTTAAAAATAATGTATGTGGTTATGATTGTAGATATGTAATATATATCTTAAAGGACATACAAGACATTATTATGGGGAGAAGGCGGTTGCCTCCAAAGACAAGAACTGAGTGGCTATGGAGTAGGAAAGAAATAGACCAGTTTTTAAATTTAGCTCTACATCTTTCATATTTTAAAATTTTATGGTGTATACAGAGGCTTCGCTTTAAAGTCCAGCTCCATGGATTAGACATGCGTCCCAGCCTTCTCTCTTGCAGGCAGAGACAGACGCTTTAAAGCAAAAGTGATGACAACGTGGGGGTTGGTGGGGATGGAGACCAGAGTACGCTCCAGAGTAGCGTGGCCAGGATCCAACAAGGCTGCTCACCCGTTGGCTGCCGTGGGGTGGACAGCCCAGGCCAGGGACTGGGGGAGATGGGGCTGGAGCTTGGCGCAGAAAGGGAGATGCACTGCGAGAGCCAAGATAAAGTTCTCCAACCAGGGATTGAATCCTGGGCCTCCTGCAGTGAAAGCACAACGTCTTAACCACTGGACCACCAGGGACTTCCTCGCCCTGATATTTTGGGTTTACAAATTAGTGTAAAGAGACTCTCCCTCCTGACAGGGGCCCTGTAGAGGAAATCCCTGTTCAGGGAAGACTGATAAGCACCCCTCTGTTTGGCCAGCGCTTTGAAGTTTGGACTCCACAATAATAGGGCTTCACTGGGGGAAAAAAAAAAAGCCAGCCTCCATCCTGTGCTGCAAGCTGATGGTCCGCATATGGTAGTGATTAATGCGTGTTATCATGTGCTGTGAGATTCTAGACTCCTCCAGCCCTCTTCCCACTTTCCCATGCTCCTCCCTCCCTATTCCTGTCTCCCAAATCCTCTATTTCCCCCAAACCTTGGCTGACTTAATTCCCTACTTCTCCATCTCGCTCTGACGACCCCAAACCCAACTCTGTGGGATGTTCTCCAAGCAGTGACCAGAATCCCAGCCCCATAACCATGGACAGATTTTAAAACAGAACTTTGGTTTTTCTGTTGTTTTGTTTTGTTTAATTTTCTTCAGGGAGGAGGGGGAAAGGAATTCTTTAATAGATTTTTTTGTTTCCTTCTTTTCCTTTTCCCGTCTTTCCAGAAAACCAGCATGTCAATGGCTCAGGACTCAGTAAAGAACTAATGGCTAATTCCTATTAAAATCAGAAGGAAAAAATTTCAAAATAAATTTTCCCACTGTCCTGTCTTTTAAAATGAAAGTTTCTTTTTGTTGTTGTAATGTGTAATTAAAATCTTATTTATTTCCTGAACTCTCTGAAGAGATGTGAGTGCATCTGGTGTGTTTCTGAGAAAAGTACAGCTTGTATCTTCACTATCTTGCACCATGTGTCCGGCACACATTCTGGAAGACAAATATAACCAAGGCCTCTTAGAGCTACCAAGCTAGAAAATTGCTGGTGGCAGCTCACTGGCTTGGCTGTAACTGCCCCTTTCATGTGACAGAGCCGTCCCTTGGATGGACTTCCCAGTTTCCACCCCCTGCCACAGCTTTCCCACTTGTGGCAGAAATACGGGACCTGCTCTCCACTCTTGTCTGGTGTGTGGTCACGTGCCCTGAGTCTCCAAATCAGAAGTGATTGATACCAAATGCTCAAACCAAAGGACTACTTAAGCTTTGATCCTTAAGTCCTTCTGTCTCGTCAGCTTCCATATCCAGTAGTATGTATCATTGGCCCTATCATCAAAATATGTTTTATAAGGGTCCCTTACAAGGGTCCCCAACTGCACTGCCATCAGTCTAACACAAGCTACCATCTTCTGTGACCTGGAACATGCAATAACTTCCTAACTTCCTCTGTTTTCACATGTGGCAGAAAATTTTACCAATAAGTTCTCTATGTGTCCCTTCTTTGCTTCACTCCTCTGCCTGGCATACCATTTTTCAAGCTGGTAGATAGAATTTATAATCCCACCGTCCTGAAATTAAAGGAAAGCTGTAAAGCAGCCTGACCTGCAAAGGTCTGCATTTGTGGGAGCCTGAATCACAGATGCGTCTTTGCTGTAGGCTCTGGAGGCTAGGGAGTATGTCTGGAGCCAGTAGCAGAGCCAGAGATGAGGTTTTTCCAGACTGGGAAGTAAAAGACAGTTTGGTGGCAGCTGAGAGCAGTGAGCAGCCCAGACAAGGCTCCAGGGAAGGGGGGTCACCAGATCAGATAACCTGGGGGCCTGAGGTGCCAAGGGGGACTTTCTTCGGGGCAGAGTCTTCGAAGGGGCTGTCCTTGTCTTGAACAATCATGTGCTGTAACCAATCCACCTGGAGGCCCTCAGCGGGTTTTCTGAGTGCCTAATAAGGATTCCCTCATGGTCCTGAGAAGGAAATGGCAACCCACTCCAGTGTTCTTGCCTGGAGAATCCCAGGGACGGGGAAGCCTGGTGGGCTGCAGTCAATGGGGTCGCTAAGAGTCAGACATGACTGAGCGACTTCACTTTCACTTTTCACTTTCATGCATTGGAGAAGAAAATGGCAACCCACTCCAGTGATCTTGCCTGGAGAATCCCAGGGATGGGGGAGCCTGATGGGCTGCCGACTATGGGGTCACATAAGAGTCGGACACGAGTGAAGCGACTTAGCAGCAGCAGCAGCAGCAGGAAGGAAGGGCCTTAAGGCAGAATCAGGCTGGGCAACTAGAAACAATAATTCTTGAAGATCTGAACGTGAACCCAGGTTGACATCTACTGCATACTTCAACATAACCAGTCTTCCTAGTTCTCTCTGTCCTAACAGAGTTCCTAGTTTGAAAAGTCAGCCTAGGATGAGTTGTTCACCCTGTTCAAAACTCCTTCTACAGAATGGTAAACTCTTTAAAGGTCAGGTTATGTTACGTCTCTTGTTCAAATCCAGGTTCCTCACCATGGCCTCTGAGCATTCTGTGAGTGGGAACCACCTCCCTCCCAAGTCGTCCTGTCATCTCCTCGTGCTCCTAGACTGCTCCTGGCTTCACTCCTTCTCATCAGCCAGCCTGCCTCTGTTCTGTCTTCAACAGCCCAAGCTTATTTTTTTTCTCAACTTGTGACCTATTGTTCCTACTGCCTGGACCATCTTCACCTCTTCCTCCTGACCTTACCAAGGCCGCCTTCTCCTCTCCTGCATATCTCAGCCCAGAGAAACTGTTTCCTGCCATTCCCTTTCAAGAAGCTTCCCCACCCTGGCCCCAGTCCCTCTCACTAAATCACTCTCTTCAATCTACTCATATGGGCTTCCCAGGTGATGCTAGTGGTAAAGAATCCACCTGCCAATGCAGGAGACGCAAGAGATGCGGGATTGGTCCCTGGGTGGGAAGATCTTCAGAAGGAGGAAATGGCAACCCACTAATATTCTTGCAGGCTCTGTCCATGGGAGCCTGAAAGAATCAAACACGACTGAGCAGACACACCTTCTCGAATCTACTCATGATGCTGATCACATGTGGAAACAAGCAGGTCTGCGCCCTTATCTATTATCTCTCTCCCCCTCAGCACCAAAGCTTCCAAACTCTGGCTCAGAGCGATACACATAGCCAGGGCTCAATGAATAGGTGTTGCCTGGCTGACTGCAATTTTTTGCAATTTGGGGTTTTTTTCTCTTTTTATTATTTTATTAAAGAAGAGCAGTAAATAAGCAGATTCAGTTTGTTGCAGCTAACATTTATTTTGATGGATCAGATGAAAACCAGTCATTCATCCTGCTTAGTGTTAAGGTTTATTAGAATAACTATTGTTTTACCCTGCAAACATTGTAAGCTATGTTCAGTTACTTCAATACTCCTTTGGGATTTTCCTTCTATTCTCTATAATGTATATAAAGAAGCCATCAAAAGTAACACAGTTGAGTTCAGTTCAATTGCTCAGTCATGTCTGACATTTTGTGACCCCATGGACTGCAGCACGCCAGGCTTCCCTGTCCATCACCAACTCCTGGAGCTTACTCAAACTGATGTCCATTGAGTTGGTGATGCCATCTAACAATCTCATCCTCTGTTGTCCCCTTCTCCTCCCATCTTCAATCTTTCCCAGCATCAGAGTCTTTTCCAATGAGTCAGTTCTTTGCATCAGGTGGCCAAAGTATTGGAGTTTCAGCTTTAGTATCAATCCTTCCAGTGAATATTCAGGACTGATCTGCTTTAGGATGGGCTACTTGGATCTCCTTGCAGTCCAAGGGACTCCCAAGAGTCTTCTCCAGCACCACAGTTCAAAAGCATCAATTCTTCAGTGTTTAGCTTTATTTATAGTCTAACTCTCGTATCCATATGTGACTACTGAAAAATCCATGGCTTTGACTAGACATACCTTTGTTGGCAAAGTAATGTCTCTGTTTTTCAATATGCTTTCTAGGTTGGTCATAATTTTTCTTCTAAGGAGTAAGTGTCTTTTAATTTCATGGCTGCAGTCACCATCTGAAGTGATCCTGGAGCCCCCTAAAATAAAGTCAGCCACTGTTTCCATTGTTTCCCCATCTATTTGCTGTGAAGTGATGGGATTGGATGCCGTGATCTTAGTTTTCTGAATGTTGGGCTTTAAGCCAACTTTCTCACTCCCCTCTTTCACTTTCATCAAGAGGCTCTTTAGTTCTTCTTCGCTTTCTCCCATAAGGGTGGTATCATCTGCATGTCTGAGATTATTGATATTTCTCCCAGCAATCTTGATTCCAACTTGTGCTTCATCCAGCCCAGCATTTCTCATGATATACTCTGCTGCTGCTGCTGCTGCTAAGTCACGTCAGTCGTGTCCAACTCTGTGAGACCCCATAGATGGCAGCCCTCCAGGCTCCTCTGTCCCTGGGATTCTCCAGGCAAGAACACTGGAATAGGTTGCCATTTCCTTCTCCAATGCATGAAAGTGAAAAGTGAAAGTGAAGTCGCTCAGTCGTGTCCAACTCTGCATATAAGTTAAATAAGCAGGGTGACAATATACAGCCTTGACGTACTGCTTTCCCAATTTGGAACCAGTCTGTTGTTCCATGTCCAGTTCTAACTGTTGCTTCTTGGCCTGCGTAAGTAACACAGGAAGGGGAAAAAAATATCAGAACAATGGGTCAGATAACTCGAAGTAAGATGGTTAAAAAATGCAAATATATCGAAAGCACAATAAATTTAATTATTCTTAATTTTCCATTTAAAAGATTGTGATTATCTACCTGGATAAAAAAATTTAGCTGTATGCTCTTTACATGGGATATGTCTGAGGAAAATGGTATGAAAAAGTTCAAAATCAAAGAATGGGAAAACAAAGTTCCAGAAAATTGTTACTGAAAGAAAGCTGACATCAGACAGAATAGAATTTTTAAACCAAATATGTTATTAGGGATAAAGAAGATCACAACATAGTGGCAAAATGTTCAATTCATCAGGAGGATATAACACTTCTAAACCTGTATACCCCAACACTATTTGTATATCATCTATTTAATTAGCCTCAAATTTTATAAAGAAAAAAATGAGAGAATTACAGGGGAAATGAACAAACTCATCATTGATGGTGAGGGGTTTTGACATACCTCTGTCAAGTATTGATATGTCAGGCACAAAAAGATTTAGAAATTTTAAAAAGCAATAAACAAATGTGATTTAATATACATACAAGTATGTATATCAGATGCTAAAGAATCTGCCTGCAATGCAAGAGATCTGAGTTTGATCCCTAGGTCAGGAAGATCCCCTGGAGAAGGGAATGGCAACCCACTCCAGTATTCTTGCCTGGAGAATCCCATGGACAGAAGAGCCTGGATAACTGCAGTCCATGGGATTGTAAAGAGTTGGACACAACTGAACAACTAACACACACACACTAACATCAGGTGAGGATTCTTCATTGGTCTCTCATGCTTCCACAAGCCTTGTGGGTGCAGATTTTGTCCTGCACATCTGTTCAAAGATGTTTATGTAATGAAGAGCCTTGGAATACAGTGTCTCCCTCCAGAGGAGTTCACTGTCTAGTACTATAAAGATAAATGTCTCCCTCTAAGACAAGATTTGAGTGGGTTTGCTTGCAACCCATAATAAAAATTAGAGCTTCCTAAAAGCGTGGTTCCTCAACTATGCATGTTCAGCATCCATAGGATCCCCTCCATATCACCTCGTGGGATTTGAGGGGTAAGCAGAATTGGTCTAAGCCCAAAACTTAGGTTGCTTGCTGTGCTCTGAGAAATAATGTCTTTGTCTCTAATCCAAAAGTCTCATATCTCCTGTCAGCATCCATGAAACTGTATCAAGCTAAGTTACAAGACTGCAAGTGGATAAAATATGAGCCCCTTCATGATTCTTGATATGTGGATCCTTGCACCTAACCGTGGACAACACACCACCTTTCTCAAGCAATACACCTGGAGTGTGCGCAGATCACTTAGCACAGTGCCTGCCGCATGAAAGACTATGAATGCCAGTGAATGTTAATTCTCACTGGCCGCCAGCACTCCTGTTCCTCTTACTTTGGTGAGCAGTCAGCAAGCAAAGGGAAGGAATGAATCAGGTGAACAGAAACCTTAAAAGAGTTCAGACCATCAGAGATGGAGGCAAGTGGGGGCACAGGGAGCTACGACGTAGAGCAACCCCTTCTGCATCAGCCCTACATTATTGATTGGTGGTAAGACCATTCCCAGGACAGCAAACACTGTATATTTATATTCACACATCAAGACACTATCCCAAGGGCCTATGGAAATGAAATCTGCATTAACCATTTTCTTATAACTCAGATCAGCAATAACCTGGCTTATTATAAACCATGATGAACTCATGTTTTTAAAGGCCTTCTGAGAATGTGAATTTCATCATCCTCCCTTCTCTCAGAGCTACAAAAACTTACTTTATCTTGGGTGAGCTCTATTTTCTCTTTCTAAAACTGGCTTTTCTTCCTGTAGGGAATTTTGCCACCCATACACTCAGATACAGAGGAATTACAAGTGTTAGGACTCAGTCCTTAGAAGCTCAGTCTTCATTGACTGGCTGGAATCATCCATGGACATGAGTCTAAGTGTCTACAAGAAGACTCAAGCTCTGACCCCCTACTGGATACCTGTGCTCCAGGGAGAAAGGGGGTCAAATGGGCTTTGAATCCATGGGGATGAGGGCTGTTATGCTTCTCTGTTACACACCTGCTGAATCAGTCCTTTCTAAATCAGTCCAGCCCAGCCCCTGTGTAGTCCAGTGTGACCAGAGCTTTGGGGACAGTCTCATGTTCTTCATCTCATTTCCCTTGTGGTCAGTCTCAGCTCATCTCTGGAGCCTCTTAAATCGCATATCCACCACCAAGACACTGGTGCCCAGAGTAAATCTAACTGAGGCTTTCAAAGTGAAGAGATGTTATCCTGCACTCACTCAGAAATGCCTGCTATAAATCTATTCCTCCCTAAGCTCTTCTTCCCAGAGCAGTTCCGCCTCCTTCTCTGTCTCCCAAATCTCCTCCTTTGCCTCTCCAACCAATCAGCTCCAAAGAGGTCTCTCCCTAATTCCTCCCTTTTCTAAACTGGAGGCTGTCTGTGTACTTTACTTGGCAAATCTCTCATTTTGCAAACATATTCCTAGGTGGGGAGAGGGGGCTCCATCCTTCTAACTGTGCAGCTTCTGCAGGATTTGCAACCCTAGGACTCACCTAGGGGACTCCTGTTCTTACCAGACTTCTTTGTGGGGCCATGATCTCTGCATCCATTCTTGCATTCAGTTCTTATTGCAGATGAAGAGATTGAGAGGCGAGAGCTTAAGTCAGTTGCTGAGGGCTGCCCAGCAATAAGCAGTGGAGCCTGGATTTCAGCCAGCACCCCCTGACTTGAGGCCAGGTGTTTCTTTCACTTACGAATCTCAGCAAAGGACACTCCTGTGATGTGGGCTCTTTTTCCAACCACTGAAAATCCTGGGGAGATTCCCTGGTGGTCCAGTGGTTAGAACTCCACACTTCCACAGTAGGAGGCATGGGTTCCACCCCTGGTCAGGGAACTGAGATCTCTCAAGCCTCCTGGCATGGCCAAAAAATAGAAAGAAAGAAAGGAACGAAGGAAAGAAAGAAGAAAGAAGGAAAGTAAAGTTCTACAGTGTTTCTGGTTCCCACTGGTCCTCAGGAAAGGCAAATGAAACAGTCTGGATGAATTTCTTTGCCTTGATCCTGAACGAACTAAATCTGGGGCATGTGTTGTAATACACACTCAGTGAACATCTAGAAAATGTGAACTTGCCTGATCCAAGTGCTAATTGAGAGGATGCGGATCAGCAGGTAAGTCAGTGACTAACCCAGTGTGATCTGTCCCCAGACACCATGGGGTCACAATCTATAATTGATTCTGTCAAGGAAGGGAGACCTCACGGAGAAAACGGCATTTGAGAATGGAGCCAGGTCTAGAACAGTTCAGGCGGGTGGAAAGTGAGCCAGCTCTCAGCTTCCAGTTTGCAGGAGCCCAGGTTTAGAGTTTCCTTGGTTTACCCCAGCCTCTGCTGCATGTGACACAAATAAACCACCCGT
The DNA here is from genome assembly GCA_917880005.1 of Nanger dama. Taxonomy (NCBI): domain Eukaryota; kingdom Metazoa; phylum Chordata; class Mammalia; order Artiodactyla; family Bovidae; genus Nanger; species Nanger dama. The sequence continues at coordinate 28,242,425 of CAKJTW010000018.1, forward strand.
GCTATGCTGGCCACGTTTCTGAAGTGATGGTGATGATGATGATGATGGTCAAGGTGGTGCCATAACTTCCCAGGGTCCTGGGATACATCTGGTGGTCTTGTCTCTTGGAAAGATTATGATGATTTTGCCAAAACATCTAGTGACTAGAAAGGTCTTAGAATTAGAGGGACGGTGACCCAGAATTAGAGGGGCAGGCCCAGGCAGAAAGAGCAGCTTCCAAAACTTCTCAGATTATTAGACACCAGAGTTCCAGGGGGAAGGGAAATCTGAGAAATGCAATAGATAGCCTCAACTCTGCCCAACAGCTGAGGCTATGCCCAGCCTTTAGCCCAGGGCTTTCCCTGAGCCATTGTGGAGGCCCTGAGGTGTCCACTGTGTTAGGAGGGCAGTGAGGCCTCTCTGAGGCTGCCTTCCTGGCTGGAATTCACAAAGGTTTAACAGAAAAGAAATAAAGGACTGACTGGTCAGTGGTGTGGATGGAATCAAGGGAGCCAAAGGGATGTCAAAGCTCCTAGAGCCATACAAACTACTATATATAAAACAGATAAGCAACAGGACCTCCTGGATAGCACAGGGAACTCGACTCGATATTCTATAATAACCTAAATGGGAAAAGAATCTGAAAAAGAATAGATACTTGCATATATATAACTGAATCACTTCATTGTACGCCTGAAACTAACACAACATTGTAAATCAACCATACTGTAAAGAAAAAAAACAATCCTTAAGCCCTCAGAACTAGCATCAAAGGAAGTATGAGTAGTTCTAAGCTGAAGGGATCAGGGGAGGGAGCTGTGTCACCTGCAAAAGAGGGTGTGTGTGGATGTGTGTGTAAAGATGGGGGTGAATACCTAGTCCTTTCTCTCCTCCTGCCCTGCTGTCTCCTGTGAGCACTGCCCCAAAGCAAGTAGAAGCCAGGGAGCAGGGACCCGTGAGTGGCGCGGTCAGTATCTGTCAGCCCCCCGGGGCAGATCAGGGTAGAGAAGGGGTGGCAATGGAATATGTAAAAAAATTAATAAACAGACATTTCAATTAACAGAGTTTGGAGACCAGAAAGGACAGCTCTCTGACCCTGCAACCATAGCACAGCTGAACAGGAAGAAGAAAGACTGCTCTTTTTTCCTAGTGAGGACTCAGCCCATGAAAAGCTATGGACTCCTTGCTTACTAGAACCCTCCCACCTTCCTTTTCCTTCTATAAAAATGCTCTCCTTCCCTCGACATGTGGGGATTTGCACATGACTCGTCTGGTTGCAGACCTCCAATTGTAGTTCTCTGCCAGCAGTCTGTTTATTTCATGTCAACAAATAAAACCAGCACCCCTGATGCAAGAGAATGGGCAGAGAGGAGCAGCTACTGCTGAATGAGACAGCCCCCAAATTTCAGGGGAAAGAAAGACTGTGTGATCCCCAGTGGCCTTCCCAAAACAAGCCTAGGAGGTTGTGGGAGGGACCTCACCATCCTATGAAACACGAAACATGTCACTCGGAAGTCACACCAGACACCTGAATGAGTCCAGGATGACTCCAGAGAAAGGGTTGGATGTGGGGACTGTTTCAGCCATCGTCACTGGGACCCCCTCCAGCCCTCCAGCAGGGCCACAACTACACACAGCTGCCCTCAGAGCTATGGCCACCTGAAGGCCCACACTGAGCACAGGTCCTCAGGGCCGTGACGTGTGGCCACAGAAAGACAACTCATTGCTAAAATGACGAAACAAAGAGAACTCAGACTATCTCTATGTCATGGCTCAAGCCCACTTAACAACAGATGTGGAAGTATGCTGCTCTGGACGCCAGCCTCGAAAGTGTCCTCAAAACACCCTTGGTCCCCTTGGAGGCCTATATGAATCCAGAATTCTTTTTTCTTGGCTCAGCATCTGTCTTTATTTTATTAATATTACCATAACTTATAAATTGTATTAATAATAAATTGATGCCATTGTAAATTGGATATGATTATTACAGTATTAACAATAAGAGGCAAGAATACACAGAAGAACTACAAAAAGATCTTCACGACCCAGATAATCATGATGATGTGATCACTCATCTAGAGCCAGACATCTTGGAATGTGAAGTCAAGTGGGCCTTAGAAAGCATCACTACAACAAAGCTAGTGGAGGTGATGGAATTCCAGTAGAGCTATTTCAAATCCTGAAAGATGATGCTGTGAAAGTGCTGCACTCAATAGGCCAGCAAATTTGGAAAACTCAGCAGTGGCCACAGGACTGGAAAAGGTCAGTTTTCATTCCAATTCCAAAGAAAGGCAATGCCAAAGAATGCTCAAACTACCACACAATTGCACTCATCTCACATGCTAGTAAACTAATGCTCCAAATTCTCCAAGCCAGGCTTCAGCAATACGTGAACCGTGAACTCCCTGATGTTCAAGCTGGTTTTAGAAAAGGCAGAGGAACCAGAGATCAAATTGCCAACATCTGCTGGATCATGGAAAAAGCAAGAGAGTTCCAGAAAAACATCTATTTCTGCTTTATTGACTATGCCAAAGCCTTTGACTGTGTGGATCACAATAAACTGTGGAAAATTCTGAAAGAAATGGGAATATCAGACCACCTAATCTGCCTCTTGAGAAATCTGTATGCAGGTCAGGAAGCAACAGTTAGAACTGGACATGGAACAACTGACTGGTTCCAAATAGGAAAAAGGGGTATGTCAAGGCTGTATATTGTCACCCTGCTCGTTTAACTTATGTGCAGAGTACATCATGAGACACGCTGGACTGGAAGAAACACAAGCTGGAATTAAGATTGCTGGGAGAAATATCAAGAATCTCAGATATGCAGATGACACCACTCTTATGGCAGAAAGTGAAGAGGAGCTAAAAAGCCTCTTGATGAAAGTGAAAGTGGAGAGTTGGCTTAAAGCTCAACATTCAGAAAACGAAGATCATGGCATCCGGTCCCATCACTTCATGGGAAATAGATGGGGACACAGTGGAAACAGTGTCAGACTTTATTTTGGGGGGCTCCAAAATCACTGTAGATGGTGACTGCAGCCATGAAATTAGAAGACACTTACTCCTTGGAAGAAAAGTTATGACCAACTTAGATAGTATATTCTAAAGCAGAGACATTACTTTACCAACTAAGGTCCATCTAGTCAAGGCTATAGTTTTTCCTGTGATCGGGTATGGATGTGAGAGTTGGACTGTGAAGAAGGCTGAGCGCCCAAGAATTGATGCTTTTGAACTGTGGTGTTGGAGAAGACTCTTGAGAGTCCCTTGGACTGCAAGGAGATCCAACCAGTCCATTCTGAAGGAGATCAACCCTGAGATTTCTTTGGAAGGAATGATGCTAAAGCTGAAACTCCAGTACTTTGGCCACCTCATGTGAAGAGTTGACTGATTGGAAAAGACTCTGATGCTGGGAGGGATTGGAGGCAGGAGGAGAAGGGGACGACCGAGGATGAGATGGCTGAATGGCATCACTGACTCAATGGACATGAGTCTGAGGGAACTCCGAGAGATGGTAATGAACCGGGAGGCCTGGCATGCTGCGATTCATGGGGTCGCCAAGAGTTGGACACGACTGAATGACTGAACTGAACTGAATAATAAGGGGAGTCTCTTATGTTCTTACCAAGGTAATGGTCAGGCTGCTCAACTCTAGAGGAACCACCAAGATAGAGTGGTGGGTGGCCCCTCCAGCTTGAAGACACACTCAAACTTCACTTTCTCCAATGCCAGTAATTCTTGACTTTATCGAAATACTTTCTCCATTTGCCGCAAGATCTGAGTTGATCTGCAGCACAATTCAGCTTTTTAAATTTCATACAAGATAGATCCAATCTTCCCAATAAGCTACCAACTGTGGAATATTAATAGAAAGAAAAGCAGAACACCTTTCATCCATTCCAGAAACTTCCTCTGATGCATTAAAGTCATTCCTCTAGATGATGTCACCTGGGCAGTTTATCTGGGATACGGACAGGAATGTGTCTCTGGGTGGTGACCATGTGGCAGAAGGATGGACTCTCTGATCTTCAAGGTGTTTCTGATCCTCCCTGGTTTACACTGGTTTGCAGTGTCCTGGCCTGACCTGGCTTCAGACACTGAATTCAGTGAGATGTGGGCATGGGGCGCCTCGGAGGTCTGAGGCCAGGAGGGGTCTGGCCTTGTGCTGACTATGTTTATTTTGCCAAGCCTAGAGGGGGCCTATGCTGGGTGGCCAGTGATGGAGCCCACACCCAGCCTGACGTCAAACCAGGAGTCAGCTGGCCCAGCAGTAGAACCAGGGGCTTCAGAAGCCCTACAGTCACCTGGGAGGAGGGGTGTCTGAGCTGTACCTCTGGGCTCCCTGAATGGGTGCTCCTTCACCTCTACCCTTTTTATAATCCAGCTTAAAACTCCTGGGCTTCTGGCCCGGGGCATCCTACAACTGGTGAGTGGTCTGCAACCACGAGAAACCAGCCATGATCGGGAGGGTTCTGCCAAGTTGCAGCCCTGGAGGAGCAGAAAGTGCCAGAGGGCTGTGGGCAGGCCTGACTGCTGTCTGGCAGAAGGTCTCCTGCCCCAGAATTGCCCTGTCCCAGCCCCATCTCTCAGCACTGGCTTGTGTAATACATAGATAAAACTTACATTTAATGTATCAGCCAAGCTGGCTCACACCCACACAAAAACTAGGGGCAGGGATACTGACAGCTGGAAAAGATCATCCGAAGCGTGGTGCTAACTCTCTCATTCTTCACCCTTAGGGTTCAGGGCCGATAAAGGTCTGGATCTGGCCCCTCTCCCGCCCAGAAGCTTAACTCAGGGAAAGAACACTCTTGCTGATTCTGCAATCTTTGTCAGGGGTGAACTCAGCCCAACACCCGCCGCTCCTTTGATGTTTCCAAGCCCTGCCCTCTGTGGGGCCCTGGGCAGATACAATTTCTAGCCTCGAGGATTCATAGTCTCACAGAGGGAGACAGGCATATATGACGAAACATTTACAAATAAATCCTAGTTTTTAAATACCTTCAATGTGCCAAAATTTTTACATACATATTCTTCTCCAGTGACTTTGGAGCTGAGAATATCTCCAAGTTAGTGATGGGGAGATAAACTCAGAGCAGTTAAGGTTACCGAGCCAGGAGGTGGGCAGAGCTGAGATTCACGTCTAGGGATTCAGGGATGCTCCACTGTCTGGAGCTGCCTCTAGCCACGATGCTTCGGGCATCAAGAGGGTCTCCTCCCCGACATCCAGGCCTGTGGAGGAGGCTGAGTCTGTTCAGCTATCCTTCTCAGGCACAGGCTGAATGAGTCTGGCCCCATGCAGGTAACCCAGCATCTTGACTGACAAGAGGCTCCCCTGGGGCCTTCAGGCATCATGTATTGCCAGAAGCAGCAGCAGCAGAAGGTAGTGTGTGCTGACTGACCTGGGCTGGAGGCAAAGCCTCGCTGTCTGTAAGAGGCAGGGCCTGCTGCTGCTGCTACAACTCCCAGAACCTCTGGAAAGCCGGTGGATATGTGTACGGGTCAGTGTGCGTGAGTGTATGCCTGCCTACTCAGTCTCTAAGTCGTGTCTGACTCTTTGTGACCCCCATGTTCGGTAGCCCACCAGACTCCTCTGTCCATGGGATTCCTTAGGCAAGAATACCTAGTGGCATTTCCCACCTAGTGGAATGAGTTGCCAGGCCCTTCTCCAGGAGATCTTCCCCACCTAGGAATCGAACCTGGGTCTCCCACATTGCAGGCAGATTCTTTACCATCTGAGCCGCAGGGGAAGAGAACAAAATGACAAATTTATCAGGTGAGAGAAGTAACAGTAGCAAAGATAACAAATCATTTGTAAGGACTCTCAGTTCTGTTTCAATGGTGAAAACTAGCCTAAAGGACTGTCTTGAGCTGTTTTGAAGAATTTCAGTCCCCACTTGGCCGCTCAACCACCAGATCAACAGCAACCTAAAGGATGGTGATGTTGGCATTTTCTGACCCTCAAGACCTCAGTCAACTAAAGCTTGGCCTCTTCCTACTGCCCAAGCTCCTTCATGAATATACATGTACCCTTAGCTTAAAACTTCCCCAATCTTACTGTTCAGGAAACCATTACTTTGGGAAAGATTTCCATGTCCTCCTTGCTTGCTGAAAGTAATAATAAATCTTTCCTTCTCCTGATCTTTGACTTGGTTGTCTTTTGGCTCAACGCCCACCAAGAAGCAAACCACAGTTTTCCAGGTAATAGCTATTTCTCTAAAGTTCACATCTAATGGGGAATCATGGTTTGCTTTGTTTTCCTGGCAGTACAAAGTTAAGGACATCCGAAGACTAGCTGCAGCAGGCAACTGGACCTGGAGGGCAATAGGAGAGATAGTAGGAGGGGAAACCTCAGGAACCTGGTGGAACTGGAGGTCCTCAGGGGCAGTTGAACACGATCAGCTCAGCGCCAGAGCTCAGCAAGGCAGAAAGGAATGGGCAGAAGGAGTGGTGAGAGGAGGAGTAATTAAATGTATGACTATCCCCCTCTTCTAGGACCTACACTGGCTCCCACTGCCTAGTGCACCAAGCTCAGTTGCTTTAACATTTAAGGAGTCTTTCCTCTAATCTCCTGAGACATACCCACTGCTCTGAGCTGGCAGGACTCCTGGGTGAGCCATCAGTTCATTGCGGCTCAATCCAGTCTCAGGGCCTCTGCTTATGCTGTTCCTTTGGGCAGTCTTGGAATTTTAAATCTTTTATTGAAGTATAGGCTTCCCTGGTGGCTCAGACAGTAAAAAATCTGCTTGCCATGTAGGAGACCCAAGTTTGAGCCTTGGGTTGGGAAGATCCCGTGCAGAAGGGAATGGCTACTCACTCCAGTATTCTTGCCTGGTGAATTCCATGGAGAGGGGAGCCTGGTGAGCTACAGTCCCTGGGGTCACAAAGAAACACAACTGAGCAACTAACACACACACAGTTGATCTACAATGTTGTGTTAGTTTCAGGTGCACACCAAAGTGAATCAGTTACACATATATCCAATTTTTTGTTTCTTTCCCCATATAGGCCTTTACCGAGTGCTGAGTAAAGTTCCCTGTGCTATACATAGGCCCTTATTAGTTGTCTATTTTATATATAGTAGAGAGTATATGTCAGTCCCAATCTCCCAATTAATCCTTCCCCCAGCTTAGGTTTATCCCAGCCATAAGTTCATTTTCTATACCTGTGGCTATTTCTGTTTTGTAAACAAATTCTTTTGTACCATTTTTTTGACTCCACATGTAAGTGATACCATATGATATTTGTCCTTCTCTGACTTGCTTCACTCAGTATGATCATCTCTAGGTCCAACCACGTTGCTGCAAGTAGCGTCATTTTGTCCATTTTCATGGCTGAGTAATATTCCACTGTAGATATGCACCACATCTTCTTTATTCATTCCTCTGTTGATCAATCTTAGCGTTTAGAGCTGGAATGGCCCTCAGAGGAATCTGTTCTCACCCCTTTATGTGTCAGACAAGAAGCCTCAGGCTTGGCAAAGAAAAAGGACATACTTAAAGCCACGCCTTTTCCAGCCAACAAACCCTCCTTGGCCATTAAGGTCCTATCGTGGCCTCTGCCAGGAAGCCATCAAGGGGCGCCAGGTCTGCACGCTTGGACATGCAGCTGCAGCTCTCTCCTTTTCATCACACACTGCTGTGTCCTACTCGCTGCCTGTGTCCCTTTTCTGTGACCAGAATATTTTTTTTTTCTCCTCATAAGCCTTCCCTTCAGCACAGTTCTGAGAATGTGAATGCAATGATTTTGTTTTTGAATTATACCCCTTGATTATAGTTCAACAGTTTAATTATAGTTATTAAACAACTAAAAGATCTGCCTAATTTGGTACTTGTGGTAAACTGAAAAATATAAAAGCAGGCTTTGGAATCAGATAACCTGGGTTTGTTTACTTTTTTTTTTTTTTCAATAAATCTTTGCTGATTTACTCTGGTGAAAAAGAATTCTGATTGCAGCTGGCAGTATCACACAACATGGAACTGGGGATCCAGTCTCTTGTCCTGGTAGAATGAGAGCCTTTCTCTTTTTTTAATGTCATTTCTTTCTTGTTTAATATTTATTCATCTGGCTGCATTGGGTCTTAGTTGTGGCACATGGGCTGTAGAGACAGCCGGCTCCACAAAGTCAAGTGGAGCCTCGCGGCATGGGCGATCTTAGCTCCCGACCAGGGATCAAACTTGAGTCCCCTGCACTGGAAGGAGGATTCTTAACACTGGACCACCAGGGCAGTCCTGAGAACCTTTCTGGCGGATGTTTAAACTCCTGCTTTCTTCACCATTTCTCCTAGGATGTGATAGCATTTGAAAAAGATTAACTTTTCAACATAACCAAGTTTAATTTTTTAATTAAAACCAAAATTACCAAACATCATTTTCATTTTTTTTTCATATAAGGACTTGTTGATGGAATGATTTATGATGCTGTTTTCCATGGAAGAAAGAGTTTTTTCTGGCTTTTGTTTTTCTTAACATGGGGTCCCTGGATGAGTTTCAAGAAGTCTATGAATTCTTTTAAATTTTTAAATAGCGTAGCAACCATTGTACTTTGGTGCTCAGAGCAGCCCCCTCAGCCTCTTCTGTCCCCTCCTCCTGCCTTCCCCGCCCCCAAGTGCCCTCTCCACGAGGGGTGGCCAGCTGTCACCGCATACACGCAGAGCACCAGCCTGGGCAGGAGTCAGATGGACACAGTGTATTGAACATATCAACTTACACATATCAACTATTCATTTATAATTAATTTATGCTTGCTGATAGAACAGCTTGTATAATATTTGTATTTTTTCAGAATGAGTCTTGTAGCTAAAAGCAAAGTTGTGCAATTATATGTTAGCAAGAGTGTGGTTTTGTATGTATGTTGAATTTTCGTCTTCCTGAAGAAAAAGCTTTTAAAAAAAAATCACAGAAGCTCTGGTGCAATATTTCCTGTTTCAGCAATCATGCTTTCCTCAAGAACAAGCGACAGTTAAGGTACAGTGTTATCGTCTATGCTCCCAGCTTCCAGGCTTTTCTCTTCTCCTTCTGGGCCCGTTTCCCCCACACACACACATACACACATCAACAGAACTTTGGTGATACAGTTCAGCACATCCATACGTAATCCTTTACTAGTTAATAACTGTACCGCTTTCCCCAAGAGCAATAGTCATATTATATTTGTGGGATTCAAGGGCCCCTTCTGGAGATGAAGGAAAAAAAAAAGGAGGGAGGGAGGAAGGGAAGCAAGGAAGAAAGGAATGAGAGAGGAAAGAAGGACCCCTAAAGGTGAGTAGAAGCTGTCACCACTGGTGTTAGAAGCCGCTTACAGCCATTCCCCCACCATGGAAGGATTAATGTTCTTGGGGACCAGCTTCAGGTACAATCCTGTCCACAGGTGGGATGAGCAGCTGTGTGACCTTTGCATGCAGGTGAGGCTGGCAGTGTTGAACCTCTTCTCAGGGCTCCCTCTGCCTGTCCCCAGGGCCCCTCTCCACTGCTCAGGCTGAAATATCTTCCTTCTGCCATTTCACTTCTTGAGAACCTCACAGTCCTTCAAACCCTCCTCCTTGTGTGATATTTTTCCTTCCTCTATTGTGGTCACTTTCTGACATCAACTAGGACCTTTAAGATAATGACAGGGCCATTAAAACAGTCTTGAGCCTGTCTTCCTTATGGCAGATGATCTCTGTTCATTTCCAAGGCAAACCATTCAATATCACAGTTATCCAAGTCTATGCCCCAATCAGTAACGCTGAAGAAGCCGAAGTTGAACGGTTTTATGAAGACCTACGAGACCTTTTAGAACTAACACCCCAAAAAGATGTCCTTTTCATTATAGGGGACTGGAATGCTAAAGTAGGAAGTCAAAAACACCTGGAGTAAAAGGCAAATTTGGCCTTGGAATGCGGAATGAAGCAGGGCAAAGACTAATAGAGTTTTGCCAAGAAAATGCACTGGTCATAGCAAACACCCTCTTCCAGCAACACAAGAGAAGACTCTACACATGGACATCACCAGATGGTCAACACCGAAATCAGATTGATTATATTCTATGCAGCCAAAGATGGAGAAGCTCTATACAGTCAACAAAAACAAGACCAGGAGCTGACTGTGGTTCAGATCATGAACTCCTTATTGCCAAATTCAGACTGAAATTGAAGAAAGTAGGGAAAACCGCTAGACCATTCAGGTATGACCTAAATCAAATCCCTTATGATTATACAGTGGAAGTGAGAAATAGATTTAAGGGCCTAGATCTGATAGATAGAGTGCCTGATGAACTATGGGATGAGGTTCGTGGCATTGTACAGGAGACAGGGATCAAGACCATCCCCATGGAAAAGAAATGCAAAAAGCAAAATGGCTGTCTGGGGAAGCCTTACAAATAGCTGTGAAAAGAAGAGAGGCGAAAAGCAAAGGAGAAAAGGAAAGATATAAGCATCTGAATGCAGAGTTCCAAAGAATAGCAAGAAGAGATAAGAAAGCCTTCCTCAGCGATCAATGCAAAGAAACAGAGGAAAACAACAGAATGGGAAAGACTAGAGATCTCTTAAAGAAAATTAGAGATATCAAGGGCACATTTCATGCAAAGATGCGCTCAATAAAGGACAGAAATGGTCTGGACCTAACAGAAGCAGAAGATATTAAGAAGAGGTGGCAAGAATACACAGAAGAACTGTACAAAAAAGATCTTCAAGACCCAGATAATCATGATGATGTGCTCACTCATCTAGAGCCAGACATCTTGGAATGTGAAGTCAAGTGGGCCTTAGAAAGCATCACTACGAACAAAGCTAGTGGAGGTGACGGAATTCCAGTTGAGCTGTTTCAAATCTTGAAAGATGATGCTGTGAAAGTGCTGCACTCAATATGACAGCAAAAATGGAAAACTCAGCAGTGGCCACAACACTGGAAAAGGTCAGTTTTCATTCCAATCCCAAATAAAGGCAATGCCAAAGAATGCTCAAACTACTGCACAATTGCACTCATCTCACATGCTAGAAAAGTAATGCTCAAAATTCTGCAAGCCAGGCTTCAGCGATACATGAACCATGAACTTTCAGATGTTCAAGCTGGTTTTAGAAAAGGCAGAGGAACCAGAGATCAAATTGTCAGCATCTGCTGGATCATTGGAAAAGCAAGAGAGTTCCAGAAAAACATCTATTTCTGCCTTATTGACTATGCCAAAGCCTTTGACTGTGTGGATCACAATAAACTTTGGAAAATTCTGAAAGAGATGGGAATCCCAGACCACCTGACCTGCTTCTTGAGAAATCTGTATGCAGGTCAGGAAGCAACAGTTAGAACTGGACATGGAACAACAGACTGGTTCCAAATAGGAAAAGGAGTACATCAAGGCTGTATATTGTCATTCTGCAGAGTACATCATGAGAAATCCTGGGCTGGAAGAAGCACAAGCTGGAATCAAGATTACTGGGAGAAATATCAATAACCTCAGATATGCAGATGACACCACCCTTATGGCAGAAAGTGAAGAAGAGCTAAAGGGCCTCTTGATGAAGGTGAAAGAGGAGAGTGAAAAAGCTGGCTTAAAGCTCAACATTCAGAAAACTAAGATCATGGCATCCAGTCCCATCACTTCATGGGAAATAGATGGGGAAACAGTGGAAACAGTGTCAGACTTTATTTTGGGAGGCTCTAAAATCACTGCAGATGGTGACTGCAGCCATGAAATTAAAAGACACTTACTCCTTGGAAGAAAAGTTAAGACCAACCTAGATAGCATATTGAAGAGCAGAGACATTACTTTGCCAACAAAAGTCTGTCTAGTCAAGGTTATGGTTTTTCCAGTGGTCATGTATGGATGTGAGAGTTGGACTGTAAAGAAAGCTGAGTGCCGAAGAATTGATGCTTTTGAACTGTGGTGTTGGAGAAGACTCTTGAGCATCCCTTGGACTGTAAGGAGATCCAACCAGTCCATTCTGAAAGAGATCAACCCTGGGATTGCTTTGGAAGGAATGATGCTAAAACTGAAACTCCAGTACTTTGGCCACCTCATGTGAAGAGTTGACTCATTGGAAAAGACTCTGATGCTGGGAGGGATTGGGGGCAGGAGGAGAAGGGGACGACCAAGGATGAGATGGCTGGATGGCATCATGGACTCGATGGATGTAAGTCTGAATGAACTCCGAGAGATGGTGATGAACAGGGAGGCCTGGTGTGCTGCGATTCATGGGGTCACAAAGAGTCGGACACGACTGAGTGACTGAACTCAACTGAAAGAGGAACTGAAGAGCCTCTTGATGAAAGTGAAAGTGGAGAGTGAAAAAGTTGGCTTAAAGCTCAACATTCAGAAAACTAAGATCATGGCATCTGGTCCTATCACTTCATGGCAAGTAGATGGAGAAACAGTGGAAACAGTGGCTGACTTAAATTTTTGGGCTCCAAAATCGCTGCAGATGGTGACTGCAGCCATGAAATTAAAAGACGCTTACTCCTTGGAAGAAAAGTTATGATCAACCTAGACAGCATATTAAAAAGCAGAGACATACTTTGCCAACCAAGGTCCATCTAGTCAAAACTATGGTTTTCCCAGTAGTCATGTATGGATGTGAGAGTTGAACTGTGAAGAAAGCTGAGTGCCGAAGAACGGATGCTTTTGAACTGTCGTGTTGGAGAAGACTCTAGAGAGTCCTTTGGACTGCAAGGAGATCCAACCAGTCCATCCTAAAGGAGATCAGTCCTGAGTGTTCATTGGAAGGACTGATGTTGAAGCTGAAACTCCAATACTTTGGCCACCTGATGCAAAGCACTGACTCACTGGAAAAGACCCTGATGCTGGGAAAGGTTGAAGGCAGGAGGAGAAGGGGTCGACAGAGGATAAGATGGCTGGATGGCATCACTGACTCAATGTACATGAGTTTGAGTAAACTCCGGGAGTTGGTGATGGACACGGAGGCCTAGCGTGCTGCAGTCCATGGGGTTGCAAAGTGTGAGATACAACTGAGTGACTGATCTAATCTGAGCCAGTCTTGAGCTCAAAGTCTTGAGCCAGTAAAAAGGATGTTGAAAAAGGTAGACTACTGGGAAGGGGTATCATGGGACCTGTATCAGGAGCAACTGTCAGGGAGAAATAACATATAGCAGCTCTCAGCGGAGCTGCAGAAGCGGCTCATGAGGATGCTGCCAAAGACAGGCAGGTCTCTGAGCAGAGGGCTGACGGGGGGATTAGGGCAGCAGCTATATGGACAGAGGGGCAGAAAAAACTGTCCATGTCTACACTCTGAGACTTTTCTTCCCCAGGGGTAAGAATGGAGCAGAGAGGACGTCCAAGAAATAGTCTTTTTTTTTCTTTTGAACTTTTTCTTTTGTAATGGGATATAGCTGATTAACAAAGTTTCAGGTGAACAGTGGAGTGACTCAGCCTATATATATATATATATATATATATATATATATATATATATACACATTCTCTTAAGTGAGAATGAATTGATGAATGGTTTTGCAGAGGCTCAGGGATTTCGGGTTCTCTGAGTCACGAGAAAAATGGAATTCCTGTGTGCAGGCTGCAGAGGAAGCAGTAACCTTGTTACTCATGGTCGGGGCCTTGCTGGTTAAGGGAGCAGCTGCATCCCATGTCCAGCAAAGGCCATGTTTGAACGTGAGATCAGGTCGTCATCCAATGGAAGGATGTTGAAGGATGCTCTGAAAAAAGTGAAAGTGTTAGTCACTCAGTTGTGTCCAACTCTTGTGACCCCACAGACTCTAACCTGTCAGGCTCCACTGTCCATGGAATTCTTCAAGCAAGAATACTGGAGTGGGTAGCCATTCCCTTCTCCAGAGGATCTTTCCAACCCAGAAATCAAACCCAGGTCTTCTGAATTGCAGTGGATTTCTTACCATCTGAGCCACCAAGGAAGGCCCAAAGACCCTTTGGATCTGACTTCTCTCTGCATCAAATTTTCTAAGGCTTCAACATCAAATCCTGAGAATATGAATGATCTCAATTTTCTTCTTCATACTTTCTTAGATTTTAAAAACACCTTGCTCTAATCAGGTTGCTTTGCCATGACAATTCCATTCTCTTCTCTGCACGTCTGGCTCTCCTACAGTGTTTCACTCATGTCCAGGGTCATTGTTCAAAAGTGCCTGGCCATGGAGCAAGGCTGAAATTCAACCTAGGTCCCATCTGTCAAGCCCTGCTCCAGAGCAAGGGAGGGGTGCCTTTGCACAGTTCATCTGCCCAGACAGGGCGCCTGTTTCTGATTCTCTCAAAGGTACTGTGTGTGCTGGTCAAGGCCAGGCTGACATTCCCCGGGGAGCGAGTCTAGACGACAATACCCACCACTGTGTGCTGTCGGATCCCAGTGGACTCGGCCGCCTTTCCAGGCGGCCCCCTGCCATAGCTGGAGGCATAGTCATCAACCAGGACACTGCCATGATGGAGTGATACACCATCAGAAGATAATTCCTTCTGGAGATACACTGTGGCACTGCTTTCTCTGAGACCCTCACCACTTCATCATGCGGGGAAAACTGCTACACATTGTCACATGGCTTCAAAGCCCCAGTCACACAGAGCTGTGTTGAAAGCAAGCAGCAGTGAGAGAGTTAGTCACCCAGTCGTGTCTGACTGTTTTTGACCTCATGGACTGTAGTCCATCAGGCTCCTCTGACCATGGAATTCTCTAGGCAAGGATATCGGAGTGGGTTGCCATGCCCTTCTCCAGGAGATCTTTGTGACCCAGGGATCAAACCTGGGTCTCCCATGTTGCAGGCCGATTCTTCACCATCCGAGCCACCAGGGGAAGCTGTATTGAAGCCACGTGTTAACTTTATTATGTGATTAACTTCACTATGTGATTAACTTCGCTCTTGGAGATGAGAAAGTGTGGAAACTTCTGGGAGCTTCTGGCACTGTTGAGGGCTGGGACACCTGCTCGCTCAGGCCATGAGCCTTCAGGTCAGGGGGTACTGTGTTCTCTGTTCCCAGCACAGGAGTATCTGGCAAGGCAGAAAGGCCCAGGCTCCAGAGTCCAGGAGGCCGAGGTGTGCCACGGGGCTGCCTTGTGTTCACAGGCCTGGCTGGGATCTCCTTCAGCCTGGGCAAAGAACCTATCTTCAGCGCTACTCTTGAAGGCACCCCCTGCGGGACACCAGCAAAGCTCTTCCTTGACCTTGAAAGTGAAAGTGTTAGTCAGGCAGTAGTGTCCAACTATTGTAGCCCGCCAGG
Source organism: Nanger dama (assembly GCA_917880005.1). NCBI lineage: Eukaryota > Metazoa > Chordata > Mammalia > Artiodactyla > Bovidae > Nanger > Nanger dama. The sequence continues at coordinate 28,257,574 of CAKJTW010000018.1, forward strand.
CTCCTCTGTCCGTGGGATTCTCCAGGCAACAATATTGAAGTGGGTTGCCATTCCCTTTCCAGGCGATCTTCCCAACCCAGGGATCGAACCTGGGTCTCCTGCATTGCAGGCGGATTTTTACCATCCTTGACTTTGGACTTTCGGTAAAGGCATTTCAGGCCAGCATGGTAAAATTCCCTCAGGCTTATGATGGGAGGAGAAAACACTGGGAGAACATGTAGTAATAGCTCAATGAATCATCCTCCACCTTGTTCTAGGAAATCTGCCTCCTCCTGTACCAACTTGCCTTAGAAGTTTACAGAAGTGGAGGGATGGGGCTGTGAGCGCGAATGCAGCAATTGGCCAATGAGTAGGGGGCATCTTGCCCAGAGCTTCTTGGCCAGTCTAACAGGGGAAGGTGGGGCAGGAGGAAAACAGAGCCAGCTAGCCTTGAAAGACAAGTTTCTGGAGCTACTGGTGAGAGGGGAATCTGAGTTCTTGTCCACAGCCAAAGAATGGAATTCATGAACACACGAACACTCAAGTGAATAGGATTTATTAAAGAAGAGCAAAGTACAAAGCTCTCAGCATAGACACTGAGGTCTGGTAGAGTGCCCCCAGGTGGGACTTACAGCAGTTTTTATATTCTTCCTTAAATCACATTCCAGTCCATTCCAGTCCATTTTAGTTCCTAGATTCCTAAAATGTCGATGTTCACTCTTGCCATCTCCTGTTTAATCACTTCCAATTTGCCTTGATTCATGGACCTAACATTCCAGGTTCATATACAACACTGCTCTTTACAGCATCGGACCTTGCTTCCATCACCAGTCACATCCACAACTGGGTGCTGTTTTTGCTTTGGCTCTGTCTCTTCATTCTTTCTGGAGTTATTTCTCCACTCATCTCCAATAGCATATTGGGCACCTACCGACCTGAGGAGTTCATCATTCAGTGTCCTATCTTTTTGCCTTTTCATACTGTTCATGGGGTTCTCAAGGCAAGAATACTGAAGTGGTTTGCCATTGCCTTCTCCAGTGGACCACATTTTGTTAGACCTCTCCATCATGACCCATCTGTCTTGGGTGGCCCTACACTGCATGGCTCATACTTTCACTGAGTTAGACAAGGTTGTGGTCCATGTGATTAGATTCGTTAGTTTTCTGTGATAGTGATTTTCAGTCTGTCTGCCCTCTGATGGAGAAGGATAAGAGGTTTATGAAAACTTCCTGATGGGATAGACTGAGGGAGAAACTGGGTCTTGTTCTGATGGGCGGGGCCATGCTCAGTTCAGTTCAGTCGCTCAGTCATGTCTGACTCATTGCGACCCCATGAATCGCAGCACACAGGCCTCTCTGTCCATCACCAACTCCAGAGTTCACTCAGATTCACGTCCATTGAGTCAGTGATGCCATCCAGCCATCTCATCCTTGGTCAATCCCTTTTCCTCCTGCCCCCAATGCCTCCCAGCATCAGAGTCTTTTCCAATCAGTCAACTCTTTGCATGAGGGGGCCAAAGTACTGGAGTTTCAGCTTTAGCATCATTCCTTCCAAAGAAATCCCAGGGTTGATCTCCTTCAGAATGGACTGATTGGATCTCCTTGCAGTCCAAGGGACGCTCAAGAGTCTTCTCCAACACCACAGTTCAAAAGCATCAATTCTTCGGCACTCAGCTTTCTTTACAGTCCAATTCTCACATCCATACATGACCATTGGAAAAATCATAACCTTGAATAGACAGACTTTTGTTGGCAAAGTAATGTCTCTGCTCTTCAATATGCTATCTAGGTTGGTCTTAACTTTTCTTCCAAGGAGTAAGCGTCTTTTAATTTCATGGCTGCAGTCACCATCTGCAGTGATTTTAGAGTCCCCAAAATAAAGTCTGACACTGTTTCCACTGTTTCCCCATCTATTTCCCATGAAGTGATGGGACCAGATGCCATGATCTTTGTTTTCTGAATGTTGAGCTTTAAGCCAACTATTTCACTCTCCTCTTTCACTTTCATCAAGAGGCTCTTTAGTTCTTCTTCACTTTCTGACATAAGAGTGGTGTTATCTGCATATCTGAGGTTATTGATTTTTCTCCCAGCAATCTTGATTCCTGAAGCTTGTGCTTCTTCCAGCCCAGCATTTCTCATGATGTACTCTGCATATAAGTTAAATAAGCAGGGTGACAATATACAGCCTTGATGCACTCCTTTTCCTATTTGGAGCCAGTCTGTTGTTCCATGTCCAGTTCTAACTGTTGCTTCCTGACCTGCATACAGATTTCTCAAGAGGCAGGTTAGGTGGTCTGCTACTCCCATCTCTTTCAGAATTTTCCACAGTTTATTGTCATCCACACAGTCAAGGGCTTTGGCTTAGTCAATAAAGCAGAAATAGATGTTTTTCTGGGACTCTCTTGCTTTTTCCATGATCCAGCAGATGTTGGCAATTTGATCTCTGGTTCCTCTGCCTTTTTAAAACCAGCTTGAACATTTGGAAGTCCACGGTTCATGTATTGCTGAAGCCTGACTTGGAGAATTTTGAGCATTACTTTCCTAGCATGTGAGATGAGTGCAACTGTGCAGTCGTTTGAGCATTCTTTGGCATTGCCTTTCTTTGGGATTGGAATGAAAACTGACCTTTTCCAGTCCTGTAGCCACTGCTGAGTTTTCCAAATGTGCTGGCCTATTGAGTGCAGCACTTTCACAGTATCACTTTTCAGGATTTGAAAGAGTTCAACTGGAATTCCATCACCTCCACTAGCTTTGTTCATAGTGATGCTTTCTAAGGCCCACCTGACTTCACATTCCAGGTTGTCTGGCTGTAGTGAGTGATCACACCATCGTGATTATCTGGGTCGTGAAGATCTTTTCTGTACAGCTCTTCTGTGTATTCTTGCCACCTCTTCTTAATATCTTCTGCTTCTGTTAGCTCCATACCATTTCTGTCCTTTATCGAGCCCGTCTTTGCATGGAACGTTCCCTTGGTATCTTTAATTTTCTTGAAGAGATCTCTAGTCTTTCCCATTCTGTTGTTTTCCTCTATTTTTTTGCATTGATCGCTGAGGAAGGCTTTCTTATCTCTTCTTGCTATTCTTTGGAACTCTGCACTCAGATGCTTATATCTTTCCTTTTCTCCTTTGCTTTTTGCTTCTCTTCTTTTCACAGCTATTTGTAAGTCCTCCCCAGACAGTCATTTTGCTTTTTTTCATTTCTTTCCCATGGGCCATGCTCAGTAAATCTGGGCCATGCTCAGTAAATCTTTAATCCAATTTTCTGTTGATGGGTGGAGCTGTGCTCCTCCCTGCTATGGACTTCCCTGGTGGCTCAGGCAGTAAAGTGTCTGTCTACAATGTGGGTTTGATCCGTGGGTCAGCAAGATTCCCCTGGAGAACGAAATGGCAATCCACTCCAGTACTATTGCCTGGAAAATCCCATGGACAGAGGAGCCTGGTAGGCTACAGTCCATGGGATTGCAAAGATCCGGACATGACTGACAGACTTCACTTTCACTTTCTTTCACTTTTCAAATTTACAAATAGCTGTGAAAAGAAGAAAAGGAAAGATACAAGCATCTGAATGCAAAGTTCCAAAGAATAGCAAGGAGAGATAAGAAAGCCTTCCTTAGCAATCAATGCAAAGAAGTAGAGGAAAACAACAGAATGGGAAAGACTAGAGATCTCTTCAAGAAAATTAGAGATACCAAGGGAACGTTCCATGCAAAGATGGGCTCGATAAAGGACCGAAATGGTCTGGACCTAACAGAAGCAGAAGATATTAAGAAGAGGTGGCAAGAATACACAGAAGAACTGTACAAAAAGATCTTCACGACCCAGATAATCACAATGGTGTGATCACTCACTACAGCCAGACAACCTGGAATGTGAAGTCAGGTGGGCCTTAGAAAGCATCACTATGAACAAAGCTAGTGGAGGTGATGGAATTCCAGTTGAGCTCTTTCAAATCCTGAAAGATGATGCTGTGAAAGTGCTGCACTCAATAGGCCAGCACATTTGGAAAACTCAGCAGTGGCTACAGGACTGGAAAAGGTCAGTTTTCATTCCAATCCCAAAGAAAGGCAATGCCAAAGAATGCTGAAATGACTGCACAGTTGCACTCATCTCACATGCTAGGAAAGTAATGCTCAAAATTTTCTAAGCCAGGCTTCAGCAATACATGAACCGTGAACTTCCAAATGTTCAAGCTGGTTTTAGAAAAGGCAGAGGAACCAGAGATCAAATTGCCAACATCTGCTGAATCATGGAAAAAGCCAAAGAGTTCCATAAAAACATCTATTTCTGCTTTATTGACTAAACCAAAGCCTTTGACTGTGTGGATGACAATAAACTGTGGAAAATTTTGAAAGAGATGGAATACCATACCACCTGACCTGCCTCTTGAGAAACCTGTATACAGGTCAGGAAGCAACAGTGAGAACTGGACATGGAACAACTGACTGGTTCTAAATAGGAAAAGGAGTCCGTCAAGGCTGTATATTGTCACCCTGCTTATTTAACTTATATGCAAAGTACATCATGAGAAACACTGGGCTGGAAGAAGCACAAGCTGGAATCAAGATTACTGGGAGAAATATCAATAACCTCAGATATGCAGATGACACCACCCTTATGGCAGAAAGCGAAGAACTTAAGAGCCTCTTGATGAAAGTGAAAGAGGAGAGTGAAATAGTTGGCTTAAATCTCAACATTCAGAAAACTAAGATCATGGCATCTGGTCCCATCACTTCATGGGAAATAGATGGGGAAACAGTGGAAACAGTGTCAGACTTTATTTTGGGGACTCTAAAATCACTGCAGATGGTGACTGCAGCCATGAAATCAAAAGACACTTACTCCGTGGAAGAAAGGTTTGACCAACCTAGATAGCATATTGAAAAGCAGAGACATTACTTGCCACAAAAGGTCCATCTAGTCAAGGCTATGGTTTTTCCAGTGATCATGTATGGATGTGAGAGTCGGACTGTGAAGAAAGCTGAGCGCTGAAGAATTGATGCTTTTGAACTGTGGTGTTGGAGAAGACTCTTGAGCGTCCCTTGGACTGCAAGGAGATCCAACCAGTCCATCCTAAAGGAAATCAATCAGTCCTGAATATTCACTGGAAGGACTGATGCTGAAGCTGAAACTCCAATACTTTGGCCACTTCATATGAAGAGTTGACTCACTGGAAAAGACCCTGATGCTGGGAAAGGTTGAAGGCAGGAGGAGAAGGGAATGACAGAGGTTGAGATGGTTGGATGGCATCACCAACTCAATGTACACGAGTTGGAGTAAACTCCAGGAGTTGGTGATGGACAGGTAAGCCTGGCATGCTGCAGTCCATGAGGTCGCAAAGAGTTGGACATGACTGAACGACTCAACTGAACTGAAAAGACACATTTCGGAATTCAGGACAATGAAGCAGGATGTTTACTAAAAACAAGACCTAGGTCTCAGAGTTCTACACTGACTGCCTCGTAATTTCTACCTCACTGGGATCACCCCATGTATATATGCATCTGGAGACATAAATTCGATCCCTGGGTAAGGAAGATATCCTGGAGGAGGTAATGGCAACCCACTCCAGTATTCTTGCCTGGAGAATCCCATGGACAGAGGAGCCTGGCGGGCTGCAATCCGTAGAGTCTCAGAGTTGGACACGACTGAGTGACTGAGCACACACTGATGCAAAGAGCTGATATCCAACAAGTCCAGGGGGGACCAGACACCATCTGTGGGCCCTGCAGGAGAGACTGTAGGGTCTGGATCTCTCAGGGTCCCACAGCCTCGGGGGCAGACAATCTCAGGCATAGACACACACTGTGGAGAGAGGAAAACCCCAGTGCATGGGACAAGTTGATTCCTATTTGGGCCATGTGGGTGGGGTCTTAGAAGGATGGATGAGGTTGGGTTTAAAGTGACTTCTATTAAGTGGATGGGAGTCAGGCAGGGTGTGGAGGGAATGCATTTTAGACAGAGGTGACCGCTTCCGGATGGAATATACAATCCAGACTGAAGAATAGTAGGTATGTGGGGAGAGGGAGGGCGGTGGAAATAAGCTTACAGCAAATCACAAGGGGAAATGAATGGGGAAGAGGGGGCCCGGGGTATGTTTAACTCAGTCTGAATTTTTATTAGTTATACCTGCTCATGGTCTAAAGGCCCTTGTCCCTGGGCCCAGTTCTCACCCTTTCCTCTTCTCCAAGTGTTCACCTGGTTCTTTCAGTATTTCCCACCATAGCTATAAATAATAAACATGTATTACTCATTTGATTTTCCAGTTTTAAAGGTCATTCATTGTATCTTCACTAGAAAAGGCGATTTCACTCTTTCCCATTATACAGAAACATATTTCCTATCTCTTCAAATATACTCACACTATTTTATTTTGATTTGACTGTCTATTGTCTTTGAGGAGTGGGGTTGTACTGGGTTTTAGTTGCAGGATCTTTAGTTGCAGCATGTGGGATCGAGATCCCTGTCCAGGGCCCCAAGTACAGGGAGCTCGGAGTCTTAGCCACAAGACCACCAGGGAAGTTTCCAGTTACATGATCATTTTAGTTAAATAAATATTTTGTCTTTACATTATTACTGTGTCAGTGATATTAACACTGAAGTATACAGTATGATTTTTACTCAGCAATTTTTCTTGCTTGCTTATTTTTATGCTTTTCCTAAAATTCATCATTGTCCTTGTTTTGTGTAGGTTTCTAAGAACTCAGCCCTAATGAAACTCCAGACTTTGTGTCAAGTGTATAAATGTCTTCTTGCTTGCTTATTTTTGTGCTTTTCCTGAAATTCATCATTGTCCTTGTTTTGTGTAGGTTTCTAAGAACTCAGCCCTAATGAAACTCCAGACTTTGGGTCAAGTGTATAAATCTCCATTCAAGATGTTCAGAAGCCTGTGGTGACCTACTAATTTTGTCTTTCTGGGAAGTCCCTGCTCCCAGCTGGACAAACCCCCGGAGGCCTGTGCGCAGGCATCACTGCAGGATTCCTGACACGTGTCTCCTTGGTTACTGTCCTCTTGTCTTCCTCTTTCTTGTTTCATCCTGTAGTTTGGTGGAGCACAGCCTCTGCCCCAGTAGCTTCCTGAGCAAAGATGCTTTAGAGGTAAATATTTTGACACTTGAATACTTGGAAAACTCTTCATTCTGTCCTTGCACTTTGATGTCTGTCAGGGTAAGGAGTTCTTAAGATTTATTGCTGCTCTCAGGCTCTGTCTAATTGTGGTGAGTCGTGGCTGTTCTCTAGTTGCGATGCATGGGCTTCTCGTTGCAAAGCATGGGCTCTAGGCTAGGCGTGTGGGCTCAGTAGTTGCAGCACAAGGGCTTATTTGCTCCGAGACACGTAGGATCTTCCTGTATCAGGGATCGAACCGGTGTCCCTTGTATTGCAAGGCGGATTCTTAACCACTGTATCACCAGGGAAACCCTGGATAATGAACTCTAGATTGAAAATTGTTTTCCTTTAGAATTTTGAAAATATTGCTCCATTGCCTTAAAAAAAAAAAAAGTTGCTGTTGAGAAACAGGAAACCATTTTGATCTCTGTTTTCTTTGTCTGAAAACAGACTTTTTCTTTTAAATCTTTTCTTTCTGTCCCCAGTGTTCTGAAATTTCACAATGACCTGCCTTGATGTGGGTAATTTTTCATCCGTTTGTTGGAACGGTCTCATTCAATGTAGAAACTTTCCCATCAGGTCTGGGAAAGTTTCTTGAAATATTTCATTGATGATATCCTCTTGACAACAGTTTTTGTGTTTATTTACTTTTCCTAACACCCTCTGAATATAGGTGGAAATACCATTTCTCTCAGAAGATAAAACAAGATCTTATGGTCCTAGAATAAAATCAGGGAAGTAGTGCTGGGAAAAATGAACAAAGACATTCCATTAAGTCTGTCTGGAGTAGGAATGAAGGCATCTCTGACTTTGAAAAGGCAGTTCTGTAGTGCCCTTTTCAGTCCCTTCCAGGGTCCTTCATGTCAGCCCAGTGCCTGGAAGCTTGGGAATCTCACCCTGTCAGACTGTCTCTGGGCAGTTCATCTAAGATAACATCAGTGACCCTGGCAGGAGGAGCCCTTTGAAAGGTGAAAACCTGTGACCCTTGGCCCTCAAGAAGGCGTTTCTGAAAGCCAGACCCTTGACCCCAGCCAGCCCTTTTCCTGGTGCTGCCACCCTTAAAAGACTGGATCGAAGTATATTCAACTGGTTGTAGGTGCAGACAACCACAAGGATGGGACAGAGACAAAACCCAAGAAAACCAGTCTGTGACATCACACACCACTCCAGAATCCCCGCAGATGGTGGCCACAGCCATGAAATTCAAAGACACTTGCTCCTTGGAAGAAAAGCTATGACCAACCTAGACAGCATGTTAAAAAGCAGAGACGTTACTTTGCCAACAAAGGTCTGTCTAGTCAAAGCCATGGTTTTTCCAGTGGTCACGAACGGATGTGAGAGTTGGACTATAAAGAAAGCTGAGCACTGAAGAATTGATGCTTTTGAACTGTGGTGCTGGAGAAGACTCTTGAGAGTCCCTTGGACTGCAAACAGATCCAGCCAGTCCATCCTAAAGGAAATCAGTCCTGAATATTCATTGGAAGGACTGATGCTGAAGCTGAAACTCCAATACTTTGGCCAACTCATGTGAAGAGTTGACTCATTGGAAAAGACCCTGATGCTGGGAAAGACTGAGCGTAGGAGAAGGGCACAACAGAGGATGAGATGGCTGGATGGCATCACCGACTCGATGGGCATGAGTTTAAGTAAGCTCTGGGTGTTGGTGATGGACAGGAAGCCCTGTCGTGCTGCGGTCCATGGGATCGCAAAGAGTTGGACACGACTGAGCGACTGAACTGAACTGAACTGAACTGAACTGACATCACAGAGCAAAAGTGTTGGATGTCGCCCTGACTGGGGTGGCCCACTCCGGCACTGTGGGACTCCATGCAGTAGAAGTGTCCTTCCATCCTCACCAGGACTCGAGGGGAGACTGGAGTTTCATCAGCTACTTCAGGAGGCACAGAGTCAGATGCCTGATGTGCCTTCCTACTAGTAATCCCAGTACCCAGCACAACCTGAAATCTGCTGACTGGTAAGGGCGCCCTCATGTGTTACTACAGGGTAATGTCAACTTGGTCTTTGCAGCAGGCACAGAATTCCTCTGGGTGTATCTTTCCGTCCTGCATTTCTCTTCTCCCTGCATCTGTCTCCTTCTCACATACCTGTTAGACCGCGTATGTGCTCAGAGAAGAAACACAGGCAGGGCTTCTGAGTGTGACTTCTCTAGCCAGACTGACCATTTTGTCCCTTCACATTCTACAACTATTTACACACTTAAAAATTATTGAGGATCCCAGTATGTGTATGTGGGTTGTCCTTATTGATTTATATTAAATGAGAAACTGAAACTGAGAATTTTAAAGTGTTTATTTATTAATTAATTTGGCCACCTGCTGCAAAGAACTGATTTGTTGAAAAGATCTGGATGCTGGTAAAGATTGGAGGCAAAAGGAAAAGGGGGGAAGCAGAGGACCAACTCAATGGACATGAGTTTGAGCAAACTCCAGGAAACAGTGGAAGACAGAGGAGCTCTGCATGCGACAGTCCCTGGGGTTGCAAAGAGTCGGATACAACTTAGCGACTGAACAGCAACAATTTATTAATTCACTTAGAATAGCCACAGCAAACCCATATTAACACAATACTTGAATGAAAACTAACCAGGGTTTTAAAAACAAACAAAAAAGAGTGAAAAGCATGGTATGGTTTTAAACTTTTGCAAATCTCTTTAATGTCTGGCTTAGTAAAAACAGCTGCTGCTGCTGCTGCTGCTAAGTCACTTCAACCGTGTCCGACTCTGTGCGACCCCATAGACATCAGCCCACCAGGCTCCCCTGTCCCTGAGATTCTCCAGGCAAGAACACTGGAGTGGGTTGCCATTTCCTTCTCCAATGCATGAAAGTGAAAAGTGAAAGTGAAGTCGTGTCCGACTCTCAGCATCCCCATGGACTGCAGCCTACCAGGCTCCTCCATTCATGGATTTTCCAGGCAAGAGTACTGGAGTGGGGGTGCCATTGCCTTCTCCGAGTAGAAAACAGCTAGAAAACAGCTATATTTGCTTCTGCATTTGCTCTCTATCCATGCCCATGTCACATAACCTCTGGAAGTGAAAAGGAAATTAACATCTTACTATTACTATGAAAACACTTTTGACCTCAATATCCCCCTGACAGAGACTAGGGAAGCCCTAAAAGATCTTAGACCACTTTGAGAACTGCCAAATTAAGAATATAGTCACAGGGTCACATATTTATGTCAGGTCTTTAATATTACCCATAAATGTGTGGGCATGCCAGTTGCTCAGTTGTATCTGATTCTTTGCAACCCCATGGACTGTAGCCCACCAGGCTCCTCTGTCTGTGGAGTTCTCCAGGCAAGAATATTGGAGTGGGTAGCTATTCCCTTCTCCAGGGGATCTTCCTGATCCAGGGATCAAACCTGGGTCTTCTGCACTGCAGGCAGATTTTTACCATCAGAGCTACCAGGAAGGCCCTTATCAATATGCATCAACTAGTTAATTAATTAGTGGTTTCTTTGCTTCCTAGTGGCTCAGATGGTAAAGAAACTGCTTGAAATGCAGGAGGCCTGGGTTCAATCCCTGGGTCAGGAAGACTCCCCTGGAGAAGGGAATGGCAGTCCACTTCGATATTCTTGCCTGAAAAAAATCCCTTGAACAGAGGAGCCTGGTGGGTTACAGTCCATGGAGTCACAAAGAGCCGGACATGACTGAATGACTAACACTTTCACTTTCACAATTTAGTCCTTAAGGAAATCATATTTGATTATTAAGAAGTAACTTTGCTATGATATACATATGTTGTGTGTACATCTGAAAAAGCAATCTGTACAGCTTGACCATTTGAATACTAATAAATTTCAACTTTGAGAACTGCCTAAAAATATACATATATATAATCACATGGGACTTGCTTGGTTAGGACTCTAACCTCCACTGCAGGGAACACAGGTTTGATCCTTGGTTGGAGAACAAAGATCCCATATGCTGTGCAGCACAGCCAAAAAATAGAAAAAAAGAAGAAGAATATAGTCACATGAATCACAGGCCTGGCCATGGATCTAGAATCTAAACAAATTCTAATGGTATTTTTTGAGGTTAAGGTTCCCTTGCTATTCTAGCTAAATATCCGAGGTTGCACTGAGAAGGGCAAGGTTCATGCTCCTGTGATGTTCTGGGCTCTCTGCTTTCTGCTTCCCCAAGCTGCCTATTCAAGTCCTCGAACCCATAGCTTCAGTGGGATTTAATCACCGTTTGCACATAACAGTGTCCTGCGATGCCTTATCCTTCAGAGAAATCTCTAGTGATGAGGATTTAATATACATGGAAGAGCCACCAAAGGGACCTTTCAGGTCAGATTAGGGATGTGTTCACAACAGTCTTTGCCCTCCTGGGACTGATCCCATGACAGTGTCAACTGAGACTTCCTGGAATGAAGGAGGTAATCCCTGGCAATGCCCTGGACCTCTGTGAAGTGGGTTCTAGAGTCTGGCTGGTGGGGTTCTGAGACAGCCACTTGCTAGCTGGGTGGCCTTGGGATGTTCTCTTTGTCCTTCTCAACTTCAGTTTCCTCATCTATAAAACTGGACTAATTGTACCCACCTCCCTAGTTGCGGTGACTTACAGATAATAAATGCAAAGCACTGAGGCCTTGACTGGGGACTCAGTAGCCATGATGCCCCAGCCATGTCACGTCCTGTGTGTGACCTGGGCAACTTTCTTTTAGGAGGTCTCAACCTTCCGAATATTTCTAGTCTCTGACCGCCTCTCGCATCTGTTCTGTTCTGTTCTCACCCTTGCCACAGCCGTCACCTTGCATCAGTCCCTGCCATCTTGCTCTGCTTGATTTTACTCACCACGTGGTGGGAGGTGCTCGGTGTTTGTTGAATTCAGTTGAACTGGATTATCTGAACAGTAACTTCTCCACCTTTATTTTTATTTATTTGTTTATTTTCTGTTGTGGCACAAAGCATGCATGTCTAGTTCCCCAACCAGAGACTGAACCTGTGCCCCCTACAGTGGACGCATGGCATCCTAACCACTGGACCTCTGGGGGAGTCCCCACTTTTTCATCTTTAAAATGAGAAAACTGGACTAGAATTCTCAGGGTCCCATTAGCTCTAACATCCCATAACTTTCTTTATATATCTATGTTGGAAAATGACTTGTGAATGTATCTATAAATATGTTTTTCTGGTCATATTTAATGAATTATTTAACAGCCCTGTTACAGTCTCCTGATTCAGCAGCCATCACAGGAGCAGGACCTCTACCCTTCTCAGTGCCAGGCAAGTTCCTTTGGGTAAAATGAGAAAAGGGAACCTGAACTCCAGGATAACCATCAAAATTTTGCTTTTTGGTTTCAGATCTGTACACAGGCCTGTAGCTCATATGATCCTACTCTTAATTCAGTAGTTCTCAAAGGGGTCTAGGCCCTCTTGGGGGTTTCCAAGACCTTTTCAGGGAGCCCCAAGGTGAAAACCAAAGACCTAGAAGCAGCCCAGCTCCTTTTCTGGACCCCTGGCTCCCCTCTTCCATTGGAGCAGCCAGAGTGTCCTGTATCCAACGTCACCTGACCTCCTCTCTTCCAGGTGCTTCCCAGGGCTTTTCCAGCATTTCCACAGACATCCTGTCAAGGCAAATGGACGGAATGGTGTGCTCATACATGGGGACACACCCTGAAGCAGCCCACCATAGCTTAAATGCAGTGGGAGTCTCCTGTTTTTGCTTTAAATTCATGGGGGATTTTGCATTATATGTTCCATAAGATAACCATTTTTAAAGAGATAAATGTATGTATTTATTTGCTTATGTGCATGCATGCTCAGCTGCGTCCGGCTCTTTGTGACTGCATAGACTGTAGTCTACCAGGCTCATCTATCCATGGAATTTTCCAGGCAAGAACACTGGAATGGGTTGTCGTTTCCTCCTCCAGGGCATCTTCCCGACACAAGGATTGAACCCATGTCTCCTGCTTCTCCTGCATTGGCAGACAGATTCTTTACCACTGAGCCAGCTTGGAACTCTTAAGCAAACTCAAGAAAGGCAAGTAAGCCCCATTATCTTTTGTTTTTTAAAGGTTGTTTTTTTCTTTTCTTTTTTTTTTTTTTTGATGTGGACCATTTTAAAAATCTTTATTGAATTTGTTACAACATAGCTTCTGTTTTATGTTTTGGGTTTTTGGCACCCAGGCTTGTAGGATCTTAGCTCCCTGACCAGTGATGGAACCCACATCCCCTGTCTTAACCTCTGGACAGCCAAGGAAGTCTCATGTTTATATTACGACTTGTGGATTTCCTTGTGTATCATCAAATGTCTCTGGAAGCAGGGGTGCCACCCCTCTTTCCTTTGAAATACACCAATAACCAGGAAAAGTGCTCAGGGAGGCTCTTGAGGGCTACCCTGCCCCGGCTCTGCTGGTGACCCTGCCCTGGCACTGCTGGTGACCCTGCCCTAGAGCCCAGGGCCACCTCCCTCCAATCTTTGCCCCATTCTGGCTTGTCTGTCCCCACTGGAAGTTCCCTGTCCCCTGGAATGGTTCCTCCTGGGTCTCCGGTGTCATCCCCCACGCGCCCCTCCTTGCCCTCCTGACACACCTCTCCTGCCCCTGCCTCTATTTGGCATCAGTCACTCCACCGTCCGTTTTGTCCCTTAGCTCGGGGTTTTCGCGCCCTTCACGGGAGCCTGCATCGTGTAAAATAAGCCAGTTCTTTGCCCCTGGTGATGCTCCATGAAGATCAAGCCTGTGAAGTCGGGAGGTCCGCTGTCGGGGGGCACGGCCAGGCCGGTGGGGCGGGTAAAGGACAAGAGGCCGGTCGCCCCGCTCCTGCAGTACCTGCTCCGGTCGCACGGTGGGGCGCGCTGGGCAGGAACGCGCCGTCCGCGCCACCTCTGCGCCGCGGCGGCCGGGTGCTTCGCGCTTTCCCCGCCTCGCTGTGGGCATCTCATTTTAGACGGGTCGGGAGAAGGCAGGGCCTTGAGGGTGGGGTCCTTTCTGGGCGGGACATGCGGGTTGACCGGGGCCCTAACATCTGATCGATGCCTCTGGAACCCAGAGGTCTCTGTGCCTTTCCAAACAGTGACAATTGCCATCAGCATCCCCTTGGGGGATGTCATCTTGGGCCTGGAAGCTTCACTGAATATGCTTGGCCACTTAGCATCAGTGTGACCCTGCAGTTGTGCACGGGTCTGGGTCTGGGTGGCCTCACCTGAACAAAGGTAGAGATGCGATCGTCTACCAAGAGGACTTAATAGAGGGTGAAGGGTGTTCTGGGAACAAAATGGGCACAGCAGCCCCTCCTTCTCAACTCCTGGGGTCTCTGGAGCAACACCCAGAACTCCAAGTGGGCCCTGTCCTCGCCAGAACCCTCCCTGGGACCGCACTCCATGCAAGTGCACTGTGTTACCTCTTAGACCCTCAGCCCCCTGGGGGAGGCCAGGCCTCCTGGGCACGGATTGTCCACTGATCATCTGAGTTCCAACAATGTCAGGGGATGCACAACCTTCCCAGAGCCTTCCTTGGGACCTCAGGGTACCTAAGTCATCTCTGCCCCGTAACCAGTGTGCTCTGTTGAGAGGAGGGGGTCACGGAGGGAGGAAGAGGAGCAGCCTCCCGGCTCCTCTGAGCAAGCGCAAGTATGCTTCCTACAGCCTGTAAATGTTTCATGTTTTGTTTTTTTGGCCATGAGGCATGTGGGATCTTAGCTTCCTGACGGAGTTTTGAACCGGCACCTCCTGAATTGGAAGGCAAAGTCTTAACCACTGGACTGCCAGGGAAGTCCCCAGCGGGTAAATCTGAAAAGGAACTTCCTTTTGTTGAGCAGTGAGAGACGGAGTGTTAATATTGTTCGAAACCAGTTTCCAGGTGACTGAGAGGCTTCCTGTTTACATTTCGCTTTCATAATTGCCTGTTCCAACAGGCTGGAGTGACCCAGCACCCCTGCCGGAACTTGGGTGTCTGTAGGCTCCCCTGACTTTGAACTGGTTCTGTCTGAGCTCAGCCTGGGATACTGGGCTCCTCGAGGGGCCGGTGACATCTCAGCTCCCTCCTTGCCTCCAGTGCCCACTTGGCACTAGGTCTCCTCAGCCTGGACTTTGACTTCCTGAGTCCCGCCCTGCCTCAGTTCCGATGCCTTCTGCTCGCATTTGTTTCCTGGTTCTCTCCCCACCCCATCCCAACCCCAGATCTCCTGGAGGAAGGCCCACATTCTCTCATTCTTGCAGGGAACCCTGCCCACACTGCAGACCTGCCAGCGTTCTTTGAAATCTGAGCACTGCTCAGGAAGGGCTGTCCCTCCAGCGTGTGGCCCTGCAGGCCTCCCCCACAGCCTTCCTTGAAGCTCCCAGCAGCCTTCCCTCCTGATCGCCCCTTGCACTAACGCACTGGCCACCAGGGGCCACAGCCAGCCCGTCTCGACTTCTGGTCTTCCTATGTGTTCCCGAACTGGTCCTGAGTCAACCTTGCCTCCCCAGCCAGAAAGGAGAGCTCCTGGAAGGCCGAGCCATGGCTCAGCCTGCTCCAGCATCTCCACTGAGTGGCTGGCTGGGTGCTGGGTACAGAGGGGCACTTAGAAGACCTTTACCAGGTGTAACCTAGGGAGGCTGGGTCAAGGTTGGGGAGGCATGGACTGAGGCTGTGAGACTGTAGGAGCAGTTCCAGGAAAGAAAAGAAAGAGTTGGACATTTTAAAATAATAAGAACTAGATCAAAAAGGATCTTTGACAGGTCACCAGCCACAGTAACACCTCCCCAGTCTGGAGCTGTTGAAATTCATAAAAGGAGCGGGTCAAAGGTCTCTGAGCAGTCAAGACTGATGGCATAAACTCCCAGGTGCTAACTCTCACACTGAGTTGAACCCCTTGGTACCCTGTACTTAGGTATCCCTGCTCTTACGAACATTTGTAACCAACATGAGCCTCTGGCTTGTAAGTCACATCAGATGAGGAATGCAAATCTAAGTGTCGTCAACTGGCTTTGAGCTGACAGCACAGAGAGGGGACAGCTGACAGGCTTAGTAAGAGATGAAACTAATGACTATCCAGGACTATCAGAGGACTCCAAAGCCCAGCAGCCTGGGGCCCATCCCGCAGGGGCCCGGAGTCGCACCCAGACAAGACTCACCCTCTCAGCCCAGAGTCACTGTGCAGCTCAGTGTGGAAACAGGTGTTCATAATGATTAACCTTGAGTCATGAAGACAGGCTAAATGATATTCCAATGACTCTGTTCAAGAAGCGAAGGAAGCACCTGATTCATGTTAAGTTACTGGCCTTCCAGAACAGTGAAAACTTACTATAGGAAGCTTGAAAAAGATATCATTTGCTAACTAGAAAATGGAATGGTAGCTTCCTGTCTGGTTTCCTGAGCATTTTGTACACATGCTCTCATTTGGGAGCTGCAATGTTTAGTAGCATTTCAAATCCAAGGGCAGGTGACTCAGTGAGGGTCCCATGGCCCAAGGAAAAGGCCAGTCTCAGTGTCCAGTGTCCTTGGCACGTCTCCCCCAGGATGATTTAACTCCCACCCCCGAGGGCTCCAGATGGGTGTCCTTGTCCTGATATTGAAAATGTCCTCTTCCTCAGTTGTTCCCTTCCCTCCTGGTCTGTCACCCCACTACCCCCCCACCCAAGGCCACTGGGCTTGACCTTCATCCATACTGTGTCTCTCCTATTAGCAGCCTCAGTGCTGGACATCTCACCATTGCTTTCACTTTGGGTTGAGCCCTGGATCTCTTCACGTTGGTTCTTCATGAAGAGGATGGGCTGGACACTTACGCCACCAGTACCTCTGATGCAGAGTTAACCATTTACTGAGAGACAGTATAGTCTCGTCCATTCTAGGGTCAAATTTCCTGGGTTCAAATTCCCGCTCTGCTACCTACTGACTATGTGGCCTTGGGAAAATTACTTAATCTCTCTGTGTCTTGGTTTCCCCATCTTTAAAATGAACTTAACTCACAGGACTGTTGTGACTATCAAGTTGTGCTATATGCTAAGTCGCTTCAGTCATGTCTGATTCTTTGCGACCCTATGGACTGTAGCAGCCCAGGCTTTTCTGTCCATGGGATTCTCCAGGTAAGAATACTGGAGTGGGTTGCCATGCCCTCCCCCAGGGGATCTTCCTGACCCAGGAATCGAACCTGTGTCTCTTACATCTCCTGCATTGGCAGGGGTGGGCAGCTCTTTACCACTAGCACCACCTGGGAGTTAGTACATGCAAAGTACTTAAAATTGTGCCTGGCACTTAGTAAGCATTTGACCAATACTTTTAATAGCTATCACAAGGCAGTTTGCATAGATCATTCCCATAATCTGCCTCAAATTCTTTTTAGGACTAAAAGTGAAAAAGTGAAAGTGAAGTCACTCAGTCGTGTCTGACTCTTTGTGACCCCATGGACTGTAGCTACCGGGCAAAAATTTTCTAGGCAAGAATATTGGAGTGAGTTGCCATTTCCTTCTCCGGATCTTCCCAACTCAGGGACTGAGCCCAGGTCTCCACATTGTAGGCAGATGCTTTATCACCTGAGTCAAGATTGGTTATAAAGAATCTGGAATTGTCATGCCAATCCACTAAGGTAGGTGTAAGCGTTCCCATTTTGTCGCTGTGACTCTCCAAACACAAAGAAGTAAAGTGATTGATGCTAGGAGGTGGCAGAACTGAGATTTGTACCTGGATGCTCTGATGGTTTATGTCCCCCAAGGTAGGGTGTTAGGAAACGGAGTCTCAGGGATGTTATTAAAAGTCATGAGGGCAGAGCCTCAAGAAGGAGATAGTGGCCTTATGAAACGTGTCTTTCTGCCATGTGAGATTACAACTTCAAGACACTGCTTTGAACCAGAGGCAGGTCTGTGCCTTGATCTTGGATTTCCCAGCCTCCAGAGCCGTGAGAAATAAATGTTTGTTGTTATAAGCCCCTCAGACTCTGGTATTTTGTTATGTTCTCCTGAACAGACCAGCACACTGGGTCTACCTGACGTCTGAGTCGTGCTCTTTCCATGACCTCGTAACTGCCTCTCAATAGAAATGTTCAAGAGAAGAACTCCCTTGGGAATGTGAGGGAGCAGCCTTCCCCTTCTGTTTGTTTTCTGGCTGCCCGGAGTCTTCACTGCTATACGTGGGCTTTCTCTGGCTGCAGCGAGCAGGGACTCCTCTCTAGTTGCAATGTCCAGGCTCCTCATTGCCATGGCTTCTCTTGTAGCAACAAGAGTGACCACGCCCTCGAGAGCACAGGCTTAGTTGCCGTGATGCGTGGGCTCAGTTGCCCTGCAGCTTGTGGAATCTTCCCCAGCCAGGGATCAAACCCATGGCCCCTGCATTGGCAGCCAGTTTCTTCACCACTGGACCGCCAGGGAAGTCCTGTCTTCGCACTGCTGAAAACTGGAATTTCTGCTTTCAAATCCTACTTGAGACTGAATCACCCAGATATTACATTTTTAGAACCTGAGAAGGAGTGTTTGGGAGCATGGAGTACTTCCAGTTTTCAACAACAGAGAAGCTCAAGAGGCAGAGATTATCCATCATTGTTGTTTGTGGATGTTCTGGTGATCCATCACTGTGTAGCCATCCCCTCAGATCTTAGTGGCTTGAAACAACGATGATCATTTTATTATTATCTCTCACAGTTCTCAGGGTCAGCCAGGCTCAGCCGGGTGGTTCTCATGCAGGGTCCTTCATGAAGGTGCACTCAGATGATCTAGAGTCATCTGGCAAGTCTCCTCACTCACATGGTTGCTGACTGATGCTGGTGGCCAGCTAGCACTTAGTAGGAGCTGTGGACCCGAACACCTTACGTGTGGCCTGGACTTCCTCACAGCATGGTGGCTGGATTCCAGCAGCAAGAGTCCCTGTAAGATAAAATGGAAGCAAATGGCACCTTTGCAACCTAACTGTGGACGTCATCGAAATGTCACTTCTGCAGTAACTTCTACATTAAGGCAGTCACAGAGTGAGTCCCAGAGTGCCAAGAGAAGTACGTCCCAACAGGATACAGCATGGATGCCACCTTTGAAAATTATAGTCTGCCGCCCGGCAGGGTTTCCTGGAAGAACTTTCCATTTGAAGGAAAAAGGTGACGAATGGCAAACTGAAGCTCTAACAAGGATTTCTCCCTGTAGTCACGTCTGACGATAGCTCCTCCAGGGAACCAGCCACAAGAGACATGGTTGGCAGCAAGATTTACGGCTCTGCCAAGGCTGTCATTGAAATAAATAGGATTAGGGCTACAGTGACTTCATCAGCCAGACTGTTCTAATAACGTGTAATTTGCAGCCATTCTGTGACCAGCAAAGCTGCTGGGGCATGTGCGTGGGGATGCCTGGTCACCTCGGGACGAGTCCATTTGCTGGAAATCTGACAGGGTCAAATCCTTGACCCTGTCCCAGGAGACAGATCTTCAACCCTCCCCTGACTAGCTTTTCTTGTGCACACAAATGCTGGAGGTGATTTAGTCTTTGAAGTTCTTGAGTCAGCTAGAGCCCCAGGAGATGTCCTCCGTCTTCCCCCAGCTGCTCTCTCTGAGGTCTCAGTCCCAAGCTTTGGAAATCCAGTCAAACCAGCTGAGAGTTTTCCCATCAGAGAGCACATGTTCTGGGCTCTGGCTCCCAGGGCACATATGTCCAGCCTCCAACATCAGCATCCATCCTCCATCCAGTCTGCTGGCCCTGCCAAGGGGTGGCTCCTGAGATGTGGAGCACAAGATGGAAAGACCGCTACCCACACTGGTCCCATCCATTGCCCAGCCTTCCTGACCCAGCCGGCAGCCGGCTTCCTTCTGGTCTCTCCCCTCCAGCTCCCTGGTCCTGCTGCGGGAAGCACAGCCTCCTCTTCACCCAGCATCCAAGGCCTTTTGTGCAGACCAACCTGATGTTGTTGGTCTAGGCCCTTCCCCTTCCAGCCCGAACAGTGAGTGGCAGGGCTGGCCTTCCCAAAGGGTAGCAGAGCAGGGCGTGCCTTCATCACATCCTTGAGGCTCACAATCTTGTCTTGTTAGTCCTTTCTGTTCACAGGGGCCGTGAATGATGCTGCAAGTGAACAGAGGGGCCAAGGAAGGGGGCGGGGCTTTGGTCTCCAGTGAGGGGAGAAGTGGGCTGTAGCTGCCAGCTTGGGATGTGATGTCACTGCCCCTGGGTTGCCTCTCTGGCCCCTTGCAGAAGTTCATACCGCTGTGGGCCCTCATGATCCCACAGCTTAGGTGCTTGTGTGCTCAGTAGCTAAGTTGTGTCTGACTCTTTGTGATCCTATGGACTGTAGCCCACCAGGCTCCTCTGTCCATGGAATTTCCCAGGAAGAATACTAGAGTGGGTTGCCATGCCCTCCTCCAGGGGATCTTCCTGACCTAGGGATCGAACCCACATCTCCTGCATTGGCAGGCATGTTCTTTACCACTGAGCCATCAGGGAAGCCTGACCCCACAGGGGAGTTCCCTTATTGAATGAATTGCCCTTGATGTCAGCTCCTCACCTGGGAATGCTCAGTACAGAGCAGCAATAAAATCCATAAGTTTCCTAAAATCCTGGTAAACGACACCACCTAGATTACCTAGAGAAAGGTTAATAACAATCACCATTTTTGAGCCCCTGCTATGTTCCAAGCACAACATCAATGCCCTGTTCTCAGAATTTAGCTTTATAATAACCCGCTTTACAGATGAGACAACTGAGACTCAGCAAGTTAAACAGATATCTCATTGTGTCATGCCAGCAAATGTTGGACCTCATTGTATGAATCCAGAGCTATGTGTTTGCACACTCTTCAGGAGAAGTTATGAAATGGTTCTGACATTTTGTAGGCCTTGGCAAGCGGCCCCTGAGTCCATGGAATAACCCAATCAGGAGCCTCCCATATCATCCTTGGTCTGCTTTGTTCACAACAGAACCAGAACCAATGAGTCTGAGCATAAGGAGGACAGTAAGAGTGGTAGGCACCCTGGGGCTGGTCTGGGGATCGGCTGCCGCATCATGGGGCCCAGCTGAGGCTGTTGTGGAGGGAAGTCAGATCTTAGATACTAAAGGTCCAAAGATAGAGGGAATTCCTGAAGATGACTCCACAAGGCTTGGAGTGCTACTGGCTATCTTGCATCTTAACCATTACCCAGAAGAAGGCCCCTCCTCGTGACTGCCCCTGATGTAGCTCCTTACCCTCCCCTTCCCCCTTAAAGTACTTTCAAAGGAAGGTGCATGGACTTTAGGTTCCAGTATCTGATCGGCCCACTTATGAGCTGTGTGACTTCAGGAAAGTCACTCAGCATCTCTGAGCCTTGGCTTCTTCCTCCGTGACTGTGGATAATCACACCTCATCTGTCTGTTGTTCGGAGTCTTTGAGGTCTCAGTTGTGAAGTGCTCAGTACCCGGCACGTGGGAGGCATGATGATGCTGGCATTACGGTCCTGGATTCCTCAGAGGGCAGGACACTGGACAGGTTGGTCAAGTCCCAGTCAGAGTGTAGACAATCCTGCACAGTCATCACAATTTCCAGTGGGACCTTGGGTGGGGCTGGTAGCTCAGACGGTAGAGAATCCACCTGCCAATGCAGGAGATCCGAGTTCAATCTCTGAGTCGGGAAGCTCCTCTCGAGAAAGGAATGGCTGCCCACTCCATTATTTTTGCCTGGAGAATTCCATGGACAGAGGAGCCTGGTGGACTATAGTCCATGGGGTCACAAAGAGTTAGACAGGATTGAATGACTAACACAGACACAGACACACACAGTAATAGGGCCCCCAGGCTGGCTGGTGCACAGGACGGGCCTTCCTCAGCCAGCAGGGGATGAGAGGAGATCCCTAAGGAGGTTTGGTTCAGCATAGAGGAAATAAGAAATGGCTTCGTCCTGGGCCTCCATCAGAGCAGGCCAGAACAGGGATTTGAACCCAAAACTCTTTACCCCCTTTCCCTTGCCCCAGCCAGAGAAGAAGGAAAAGTAAGCGGGCCCGATGGGGCCGGACCTCTGTTTGTTGGGAACCCAACCCAACAGAGTTCTGTGTGAGAACTGAAGAGAGTGCCCTGCCCTCACGCAGGGAGCCTGACAGGGGCTGGGAGCCCCGGACAGGAAAGGCAGGTTTCCTGCTGGCCTCGGGCTCTAGAGAGGCCAGGCCAGACCAAGAATTTCTGGCAGAACAGACCCACTTGCTGCTGCTGCCACCAGCCAGGGCTGCCAGTCTTAGACATGAGCGCCCGGGACCCCGGCCCCACAGTCATAGTCACTGATGCGTCAAAACAACCTTCTTCCAAAAATCTGGAGGGAGGAGAGGACGGGGCCTGCTGGATCCAGGGTTCTCTAAGCACACACCCTTTGCAGGTCTTACTCCACTCTGATGCCAGGTGCTTCTCCAAGTGGACCGAGGAGTGGTCCCTGGGAGGGGCAATGGAACAGTCCATGTCCACTCACGGGGAACAAGGGGATTTCCGCGAGCCTTCTCCACCACCGAAAGAAAGTCTTGGAAGAACCCACTAGGGAGGGATAGATGACAGAAGTGGCTGCTCTGGGCCCTTTGAGGCCTGCCTTGCCTGGAAGTGTCCCTCAGAGGCCACCCTGGGGTTTGGTCCCAGATCCCGCCCCAGACCCACCCCCCCACCCTCGAGGCCCAGCAGAGGGTAAAGGCCACGTTCCCACGCCGCTCCTCCTGGAGCCGGGCCAGGGCCCAGTCAGTGCCTTTCAGAGCTGCGCCAGCTCAGAGCCCCGAGCACCTCAGGGTTTGGTCTGAAGGGAATCAGTCAGCTTTAGTTACCTGCAGGCAGGACCCACAATCAATGCCTCTTTATTTCCTGAAAAGTTCCATGCTCACAGCCACAGGCCCAGGATAGACTTGCAGTCTCTTCCCATCTAGACAAACCCCTGGGCTCCTGGTAGAAATGGAGAGTGGTTCACACACACACACACACACACACACCCCACCAGCAGCAATGAACTGAATCTCAGGCCCTTGACCACGGTTGCTGTTTGCAGGGGGGTGAGGGGGGGAGTGGGGGAGGCAGGGATAGATGCCGGAATGACCTGAGGACCTGAATTCGTTTATTCATTCAACAGTTACAAGTGTGCTTGAATGTCAGGGCGCTGTTTTTGCCTTAGGGCATGGCAATCCATCCACACAAACCCTGAGAGCCCTGGGAGCTGACAGTGAGGTGAGGTCTCTGCCAACGAGAGGACTGGATGAAGTGGTCCTGAGGGACCCTCCAGGCTGGCCATGTGTAATCCTTGGTCACTGCGTCCTGGTCTCTGCTTGTTGTTCAGTCACTCTGTCATGTCCAACTCTTGGAGACCCCATGGACTGCAGCACACCAGGCTTCCTTGCCCTTCACCCTTTCCCGAGCTTGCTCAAACTCATGTCTATTGAGTCGGTGATGCCATCCAACCATCTAGTCCTCTGTCACCCCCTTCTCCTTCTGCCTTTAATCTTTCCCAGCATCAGAGTCTTTCCTAACGAGTCAGTTCTTTGCATCAGATGCTAAAATATTGGAGCTTCAGCCTCAGCATCAGTCCTTCCAATGAATATTCAGGAATAACTCCCATTATGATTGACCTGTTTGATCTCCTTGCAGTCCCGACTCTCAAAAGTCTTCTCCAACACCACAGTTTGAAAACATCAGTTCTTCTGGGCTCAGCTTTCTTTACAGTCCAACTCTCACATCTATACATGATTACTGGAAAAACCATAGCTTTGACTAGATGGAATTTGTCGACAAAGTAATGTCTCTGCTTTTTAATACGCTGTCTAGTTTTGTCATAGTTTTTCTTCCAAGGAGCAAGTATCTTTTAATTTCATGGCTATAGTCACCATCTGCAGTGATTGTGGAGTCCAAGAAAATAAAATCTGTCCATTGTTTCCCCATCTATTTGCCATGAAGTGATGGGGCCGGATGCCACGATCTTAGTTTTTGAATGTTGAATTTTAAGCCAGCTTTTTCACTCTCCTGTTTCACCTTCATCCAGAGCCTCTTTAGTCCCTCTTTGCTCTCTGCCATAAGGGTGATGTTATATGCATATCTGAGGTTATCTATATGTCTCTGGTAGGAAGAGCCTTAACACCGGGGCTGATTAGGAAGAGAGATTTTAGGTAGCCTTGGCCATTCTGGCCGTCACGAGGGCAGGGCCCATATGCCATTGGTCCAGTCACAGGCAGGCGAGGTCATGACTGATAAGATTAGACCCAAAGTTGCCCCTGAGGACACACTCTAGGGCCGCTGACCCAGGCCCTCACATGGTCGCTTGGCTAGAAGAACCTGACAGTCAAAGATGAGCAGCTCTCCAGGCCCCAGCCCTTCCCCCAGGGACCCCTTACCTACCACGACCAGGTTAAGGAAGGACTTGTTCTCTGGCCTCCCATCAGCCATGGCCCTAGAGGCAGACACAGGAGCCCTGGAGCTCCTTGGAAGTGTCTGGGTGAAATTTTCCAACAGAAAAAACCAGCAAGGCCTCAGCCAGTGGGGTTAAGGGCAGCTGGTCAAGGCTCTCTGATCAGAGCCAATTCAAAGAAGAGCCTCCATTAGAAACTGGCTGGCACCCTGGTCTCCTGGCATTTGTACATGTGATCCCTCACCTGCCACAGCCCCCCAGCCCTCCACAGGAGGCTCCTGGGAAGCCAAACTCCTCTGCAGCCAAGTGGGGGAACCAGGGTGGGGTCCAAGGGGCACCAGGTCCTGTGGCATGGGAGGGGCAAAGGCCTCTCAAGAATGAGAGAGCAGAACCAGAGGCTGTCAGGGTGTAGCCAAGGCTGGATGTGCCCTTCCCAGAGGGACCCGCTGTAGGCCAGCTCAGGTGGTCTCCAAAAACCTGTGTAGGGTCTCTGGGGGAGCTGGGCCCAGCAGGGACCAAGCCCTGCCCTCTGCGTACAAGCACCTGTCAGACCCTGGCAAACCGCTGAGCTTGTCAGAGCCTAAAAATCAGTGAGTCAGGGAGATAAGACATGTACTAGCCAGTAAACTCATGGCCTCATGAATCACTCCACTTCCAGGCAGTAGACTGCCACCTCCGTTTCCGCCTACATCACACACAGGTAGAGGCCCTGCCACCGACTGCTAGGACTCTTCCAGAGGTGTGGTGTGAGATCCGGGGATATGACCTTACTGGCAAGGATGGGGCAGGGAGCAAGGAGCACCCAGGACACCGAGGCAGCCTGGGTAGAGGTTCTAGTGCTTTCTGTGCCTGCCCTGTGACCTGGACAACTTCAGCTCATCCCGAAAATGGGCCTATAGTGCCTGTCCTTCTCTGAGGACATATCCGGTGAACCAAGGAAAGCACATCTGTTGAGTGACTAGCAGGCTGCTGTGTACATGCATACATGTGAGCGTGCACACACACACACACACGAGGAGCTGTCCCTCCTGTGGTTGGTGTTTATTACTTGGTCCAGGAGTCCATTTCTCTATAACATGCCTAGTCACAATCAGGGCCATAGCCACTGTTAGGTACTAAACTGTGTCTCCTAAAATCGGTGTGTTGAAGGCCTAACCCCCAGCTTCCCCAGGTATGACTGTTTTGGGAGACAGAGTCTTTAGAGAAGTGATTAAGAGGATTTCCCTGGTGGTCCAGTGGTTAAGACTCTGCACTTTCAGGGCGGGGGATGAGGGTTCAATCCCTGGTCAAGGAACTAAGGTCCTGCATGCTGGGCCACACAGCCAAAACGAAAAAACAGACACACAAAAAACAAAATCAAGAAAGAAAAATAAAGGGGTTTTTAAGGTGACATAAGGTCATGTAAGCCCTAGTACAATCTGACTGGTGCCCTTGTAAGAAGAGGTAGAGATACCAGGAAAGGCCATCCAAGGATGCAGTGAGAAGGTGGCCATCTGTGGGCCAAGGAGAGAGGCCTCAGGAGCAACCAACCCTCCCGACACTTTGATCTTGAACTTACAGCCTCCAGAACTGTGAGAAGATAAATTTTTTAAAATTTGCTTTTGGCTATACTGGGTCTTCATTGCTGTGCACCAGCTCTCTCTAGTTGCAGTGAGCAGGGGCCACTCTTCATTGCACTGCCTGGGTTTGTCACTGCAGGGGCTTCTCTTGCTGCAGAGCATGGACTCCAGGGTGCAGGCTTCAGGAGCTGTGATGTGTGGGCTCAGTAGCTGTGGTGCATGGGTTTCGTTGCCCTGAGGCAAGTGGGATCTTAGTTCCCAGGCCAGGGATCGAACCCATGTCTTCTGCATTGGCAGGCAGATCCTTAAGTGGACCACCGGGAAAGTCCGTTACATTTTTGTTATCTAAGTTCCCAGTCTGTGATGCTTTGTTACAGTGGCCCCAGGACACTGATAGCCACTCTTACTCACCAGGCTCACCCACAGACCGTCCTGGTGTGTCCTGGTTCAGCTCCTCCCAAGGCCTCCACTCAGGTGGTATTTCCCTGGACTTGCCCCGCCCGCCCTCACATCTGGGGAGGTGGAGGGTTGCCCTCACCATCTCCTGTGGGGCGGCTCATTCCCAGCCAGACCAACAGCCCTCTCAAGTGCCCCTGGGACTCGGGCTTCTCTCTGGGCAGCAGGCTGACAGCTGGGGCTGCTCCTGTCCAGCAGGTCTTGGTTAGCCCCTCAGCGGGGACCTGGAGCCAAGTGTGGGCAACCCTCACCTGTACCACTTCTGGTCCTCAGCCCACCTAGTCCTCTTCTTTCTCCTGGTTCCCGGCCAGACTGAGAACTCCTTCAGGAAGGCTCAGCGGGTGTTCCCGGAGGTTGGCCTCTCAACATTCTTCCATTCTTCCAGCTAGCGTTTCCATCTCTCGTCTAGCTGACACGGGCATTCAGGAGGATCCGACAAACAAAGGAGAGTTGGGAACAATTAGAGGCTCAAGAGGACAGAGCTCATCTGCCCACCGGCCTGGGCCCTGGGGTCAGGTCTCCGTCAGCTAGCCCTTCAGCCCCAGAAGGCAGGAAACAACAGTGTCTTCTCAACGTGACCCCTGACTCACTGACCTCTGACCCTGTAGCCACGAGGTGGCCACACTGCTCAGAGGGCCCTAGCCTGAGGTCAAGCGGCTCACCATTGCTAGTGAGGAGCAGCTCCGGGGGGCTACTCTGGCCACCAAGGGTCATGACCGGAGGTCATGAGAGAAGGCAGACAAGCTTCTCTTGTCCAGAACCACAGTGTCCAGAACTAAATTAACACCAGGCCCTTTTGTAGCCACCTCTAGGATAGAAAGGTCTGCTTTCTCTCCCTCAGCTCCAGAGGACGCTGTCGACCCTCCCCTCTCAGGAGGAACTTCCCTGGAACCCAGAGACCTTCTGACTCTGCCTGAGCTGGTCTTGGTCATCCCAGCTGCCTTCAGGGAAGCGATGGGCGAGGGGCTGGTCTTTCTGGCCAGGTTCGAGTGAAGGCTTTCATTCCTTGGAAGGACAGTTGCCCTGATGTGTCCACTCGTTCACTGTTTATATGTCCACTCATTTATATGCCCATTCGTTTATTTGTAAGAAACTACAGAGCATCTCTGTCTGAGCCAGCCTCTGTGCTAGGCTCTGGCCCAGGAGTGGAGTGGGAAAGCCGTGGAAAGGCCCCTTGTTTGTACAGGGACTCATGACTAATGTGAGGGATGAAGGAGCCCTTTCTCTAGGGGCAAGTGGGTGCCTGATAGTGAAGGAGACACACATGCACCCCAATAAAACTCTTCTGAGAAGCTCTTTGTGACTGGGCTGTTTGTCTCTGAGCAGGTCTGGGGCCAGGACCCAGCCGCATACCTTGTTATCTTTGTGTTCCCAGGTCCATCACGTGGGAGTGGTTGTTCTAGGCTGTGCTGGAGTGAGGTGTGAGAGGGGTGGGCATTCAACATAATGACCTCACGCCTCTTGCCCACCCCCAGGTGGTCCCCCTCGCCATCGAAATTGCTGGTGTCTCTTGAGTGCGGAACACGCCAAGGGCCAGCAGTGGCAGGACAGACCTCACTGCGGGTGAGGCCAAGATCATCAGGGACATCGGGCCATCTCATCCTCTTGCTCTGACCCAAGCCCTGGTGCCCAAGGGCCATGTATCCTAATTCTCAGCCTTTGTGCCTGACTGATCTCACTCAATGACAGAATTCTCCAGTGGGCTCCCATCAAGGGTTCTCTCTCCAGCCCCTGGCCTTTCCACTCCATCTTCTTCTCTGTCTTCTAAGACCACGTGTTCTTCAGCTCATCGTGTTGTTTCCTATTATATAGAGAAAATAGAAAATATTGGAGGGAACCCGTTTTACCTCCACCAAAACTTTTAGGCCCCCGGCATCTGTACCCATGGACTGGCCCACCATCCCAATGTCTATCTAAACCCAACTCTGTCTTGAGCTCTAGATTCCATTCCTCTTGCCTTCTCAGGGTCTCTACTCACGAATTGTCTTATTATCTTCCCTTCTTTATTATAATTTCCCCCCCTCTCCATGGGATCTTTCCCACAGCATACATAAATTCTCTAGGAGCTCTCATCTCTTTGAAAAAATGATATGAATGAACTTACATACAAAACAGAAATAGACCCCCAGAAAACAAACATATTTTTATCAAAGGAGAAAGTGAGGCAAGCAGGGAGGGATAAATTAGAAATTTATCTAATTTCTAATTAGATTAGGGGCTGGGGATTTCTAATTAGGGGTTGAGGATTAATGTATACACACTACTATAAAATTGAAGGCTTCTCCCATGGCTCAGTGGATAAAAGAATCCACCTGCAGTGCAGGAGACACAGGAGACATGGGTTCAATCCTTGTGTCAGGAAGATCCCCTGAAGGCGGAAATGGCAACCTACTCCAGTGTTCTTGCCTGAAAAAGTCCCATGGAAAGAGGAGCCAGGCAGGCTACAGTCTGTGGGGTCACAAAGAGCCAGACACAACTGAGTGACTGAGCACACCCACATATAAAATAGATAAAGAACAAAGACCTGCTGTATAGCACAGAGTATCATACTCAATATTCTGTAACTACCTATAAGGGCAAAGAATCTGAAAAATAATACTTATATGTATAACGGAATCACTTGCTATACACACTGTACTCCTGATATAAATGAATCCTTTGCTGTATACCTGAAACTAATACAACATTGGAAATCAACAATGTTCCCATTAAAAAAATAATAAAAATAAAAGAAAAGCAAATCAGACAAAAAATGTCTGCCTTGATGCCCCCTCTCCCTCCAGCAGCTGTTGCTCCCATAGGCCTTCATGGCAGAATTTCCATAAGAAGCTCTCTCTATCTGATGCTCTCACCTCTTCACTCCCATTTTCTCCACACCCAACCCCGCTGGTGTCCCATTACTACTGCTCCATTAAAACCAGTCTTGTCAAGGTCTCTCTAGCGACCTCCACGTTGCTGAAGCCAGTGGTCACTCCTCTGCCCGGTTGCTGGATCTGCCAGCAGCGGTGGGATGACTGGCTGCATCTCTTCACTGAAATGTGCTCTTCTCTTGGCTTTCATGCTTTTCTCCTTTCTCTCTCTGCCCATCACAAGCTCCTCAGTTGGTTTCAATCAACCTCTCCATGTTGTCATGTGGCAGGGCTGGTTCTAGACTTTCTCTTCTCCCTCTGGACACTACCTCAAGGCTTTAAAACCATTCATCTGCTGATGCCTCCTACACCTGTACCTCCTACTCGGACCTCTCCACTGCACTACAGGCTCACATCTGCTTGTCATCTCCGTTTGGATATCTACCAGGCATTTCAAAGTTAACATAGGCAAGCCAAAACTTTTGCTTTCCGTCCCCACCCCAATTTGGTTTTCCCCATCTTGGTAACTGGCACCAGTGTGTGTGAGGACATAGGGGTAGGCGTGGGTGTGTGCCTGTGACAAGAGTGGAGGTGATGTGTGTGCCTGTGTGTGTGCTGAGCAAGTGCGTGCATGAGGGAGCAGAAAGGCAGGCTCTCCAGGCAGAAGGACCAGTTCAAGGGGCAAGTCCCTGCAAGGCTGGCAGGAGTGTCCCTGATTTCGCCTCGACACCCAGGCACGTGGGTGGAAGGAGGACCCAGCTCTACCCTCTGCGTGTGGTGGCTGAGGTCTTGCGGTGTCTTCTTGGGCAGGACTTCTTTCATCTACATGGCTCAGCGCTATTTCTTCAGCCACAGAGGTCTAAGCCCTTTGATTTTTGTCTCCCCAGTGCCTCATCCAGGCCCTGGCACACTGTCAGAACCCAGCAGTCATTAAAGGAATAAATGAAGAAATGAATGATCTAGGTCCAGGCGATGGCTTCCAAGTCATCCAGGGAAAAAGTAAAGACAGCCCTTCTCCCAGTGGGCAGGTCAGAGGCTCTGCAGGTGCTGTTTTCAGAACCGCCTTCACTGTGCTCTCACGCCCTCTGGCTCTTTGTAGAATCAAATGTCCCCACCTGAGACAAGCTTTCTTGGCTTCCCCAGGAAAGCCTGTCCAGCACATTCTTGCACACACTCTGGGTGGGTGCCTCTTCAAGGTAAGCCCCAGGAGCAGTCTTGGCATTTATAGACCTGCTTATCACATTGCAATTTAGATGCCTATTTCTCTCCATCATGCCTCCATGTTTGAGCCTCCAGGGTTGGGACCATATCAGATTCGGTTTTGGTTTTATCACCACTGCCTGGTCTCTGTTCATTTATTCAACAGTGATGTATTGAGCATCCTCTAATGTGTCAAGCACTGTGTCAGATGCAGGAGCTATGGCAGTGAAGGTGGAGAGAAGTTCCCTGCCCTCCTGGAGCTTCCATCTTAGTTGGGGGAGAGACAACAAAACAAGTAAACAGATACTCAAAACAGATCATTTTAATGATGATAAGTGCTGTAAATAGAACATATCAGAGTGCTGCAGTGAGAGAGCCTGGAGGGGTCAGAGAATGCTGCCTTAAGAAGGTGATGCTTGTGCTGAGGCAGGCAATGATCTGGGAGAGAACATTCCAAGCAGGGAAAGAGCTAAGGAGCTCCCCCTAAGGTCGCTCTGTGTGCTGCTCCCCAAGTTTGAACGGTAGGATGAAAGTTGATGTAGAGGGGGGTGGTGGGAGACGCAGGTAGGGGCCCTGCTGTGAACAGAACTGCAGGTGAAGAATCTAGATTTTATTACAGTAACAGGAGGGAAGTGACATGATCTGAAGATAACTGTGGCTGTGATGGTAATCTGAATTGTAGGGGACAAGAGGATTGGGAGGCTCTAACAGCCCTGTGGGTGAGACTGTGGCAGGGATGGAGAAGAAGAGGATCAGGATATACTGAATGGAGTTCACAGGACTTGTGATGACTCTCACATGGTGAGGAAGAGAAAGTGGGAATCCAGGATGCCTTCTAGTCTTGAGAGATGGAGTCCAATGTGCCCCTGCGTCCTCACTCACCCACTCCATCCCAGTGTGCACATATAGCTCACATATCACACTCCCCGCCCTACAGAGGGAAGAAGCTCCTTCGCTTGGGAGGACTCAACATATTCTTAATACAGACAAACCAGCACGAGGTAATATAACCTGAATGATAACATATCACATAATGGGAGGATTCAGACAGGTTTCTTGGAAGAGGAGAATTTGAGCCAAGTCTTGAACAAGGTCATGCACTGGTAAAAATGAGGAAGAAAGGAGTTTGTTTCTGATTTAAATTTTTTATTTTGTATTGGGATATAGCCTATTAACAATGTTCTGAAAGTTTCAGGTGAATAATAAGGAACTCAGCCATATACATATATATATACACACACACACACACACACACACACACACATATACATACATGTATCCATTTCCCCCTAAACTCCTCTCATTCAGGCTAACCCTAACTTTGAGCAGAGTTCCCTGTGCTATCCTGTAGGACCTTGTTGGTTATCCATTATAAATACAGCAGTGAGTACATGTCCCAGAGAAGGCAATGGCACCCCACTCCAGTACTCTTGCCTGGAAAATCCCATGGACAGAGGAGCCTGGTAGGCTGCAGTCCATGGGCTTGCTAGAGTCGGACACGACTGAGCGACTTCACTTTCACTTTTCACTTTCATGCACTGGAGAAGGAAATGGCAGCCCACTCCAGTGTTCTTGCCTGGAGAATCCCAGGGACGGGGGAGCCTGGTGGGCCACCGTCTATGGGTTCGCACAGAGTCGGACACGACTGAAGCGACTTAGCAGCAGCAGCACATGTCCATCCCAAACTCTCTAACTTTCGTTTCCCCTCATCCTTCCCTCAGCAACTGGAAGTTCATTCTCTAAGTCTGTGAGTAAGGGTTTATTGTTTTAAAGGCACAGGCTCTTCAAGCTACAAAAAAGATGATGTATTGACCTATGGAACTGATACATCAGGGTGGCTGTGACTTCATACAGTCTTGGATCCAGAGGCTAGAATGATTCCAACAGAACTCTGTCTCTCTCTTGTTTTCTCTCTTTTTGGCCAAGACACATTGCTTGGGGGATCTTGGTTCTCCAACCAGGGACTAAACCTGGGCTCTACGTGTTGAGAGTGCAGAGTCCTAACTATTGGACCACCAGGGAATTCCCTCTGTCTCTGTATTGTCTAACTGGGTTCTTACTACATGAGAGGCCGTACTGACTTTAGCAATTCAAGTGGATAAAAATTGTCTCTCCCAAGAGCTCCAAAAGAAAAAGACTTGGAGGACTTTAGCTGACATCTTCCAAGGTCACAGGGCCATTTCTGAACCAACTCCTGTAGTCAAGATATGGATTTCTCTGATTGGCTAAGCCTGAGGCATGTTCCTACTTCTCTAGCAGGCCAAACCCCACCCAGATGACATGGAATGAGTTTCCTAAGGTAAAAAGGGCTCTGTAATCAGAAGTGGAGGGTGGTTACTAAACAGGTTAATTAGCAGAGTTCAAATACCCCTTCCTTAAATACCAGACCCTCCCTTGGCTATAGCATTCCATATTTTTAACTATTTCCACATGATTTATCCAGTTTCCTTATCAAGAGATAATCTTGAGCCAGGTATGGTTATCAGCCTTGCTTTACTATAGACCAAGAGCACTTTCAGATATTGAAGTTGATTTTTCTGTTCTACCATCATAGAGGCTAAAGAATCACCTTGGAGTCCTTTGAGCCATCTTCTCTAGAAGGACAAATGACCTTGGAGCTCTGGGGTAAAACTTTCTCAGAAGACGGGAGTAGGAGTGGAAGTGAGGAATCAGTTCTTGACGCACTAAGGCTGAGGTGTCTTTAGGACACCCGAGTGGAACAGCCCAAGATCCAGCTGGGCATATGAAAGTGGAGCCTCCCCTTACCGTGGCCAGACACCCACTGCCTGGGTCTGAGCTTCTTTCCCCACATGTTAAAGTGATCAGTCCAGGGGTACCCATTCCATTCATAGTGGGGCTGAGGCCATGAACGCAGGTTAGACATGAAGATGGGGTGGAGGAAAGTGGTGTAAAGAGATCCACATGAGTTTGTCCCCCTCTGTGCCAGGGAGAGTCCAGCCAAGAGGACCTCTAGACCTGAATCCATCCCCCATCACTGCCCTCTTCTCTCCTTGGTGCCTCAGCTGTCACTGCTAACACTGCAGGCCTACATAAGCTGGTCTCCAAAGACGGTCCCCAGTGATGCACACTTCCCAGCGTTCGTGCCCGGATGTAGTCCCCTCCTCACTAACTGTAGGCAGGCTGGTGATATAACAGGAGGAAAAGGGGCAGGGCACAACTTTTGAAAGAAGGACGTAGCCCAAGGACACAACATAAACTGACTAGAACCAAATGGGACCAACACGGCAGACAAGACTAGACCTTGATCCTCAATCAGCAAGTGAAATCACACACCCAGAGGTGCCATGACAGTTCCAAGGCACTGTTAAAAGACCAAGGAGTGGGTGGCGGCCCAAATCCTGGAAATTGCATCCCCTTCCCCAAAATAGTTGAAATAATCCTCCCACTCATTAGCTTATGAAATTACCCAGCCTGTGAAAACTAACCACGCCACATTTCACGGCCGCACCTGCCCCTCTGCGATGGCCCACACCCTGTCTGCGGAGTGTGCTTCTCTCTGAATCTGAATAGGTAAAAAAATCCACTTCTTACCTATCACTTTGTCTCTCACTGAATTCTTTCTGTGATGAGATGCTAGGAACCTGAACTTTATTAAGCTCTGAAACCAGGTACCGTGGGTTTTGGCTGGGTTCAAGCCTAGCCACGTGGGTTCAAGTCCCAGGCAGAGTTTTGGCTGGGTTCAAGTCCCAGCCACGTGGGTTCAAGTCCCATTATGAAGTAAATGGTTTCAGTGACATACACTACTCAACAGAATGTGGCAGAAGCGATTCCATGCCATTTCAGCCTTAGCCTTTACGAGGAATGGCAGGCTGTACAAGCGGTAGGTTCTACTTCCTCTTTCCTGGAAGTTTCACTTTTGAGATCCTTGAGTCACTGTGTAAGATGTCTGGCTACCCTGCTGAAGGGCCCATGTGGAGAGACCACACGGAGAAGAGAGGACTGGCTGACCCAGCATCTTTGTCAGCCTCTAGACGGTTCCAGCCTCTACCTCTACCTAAATGCCCTGCATGAGAGATCGCCAAGCAAGACCAGCAGCTGAACCCAGTCAACTACAGAACCAGAAGAAATAATGAAGTAATGGTTGTTTTCAAGCCCCTGATTTTGGGGGCAGTTTGTTATGCAATGATAGACTATGAAAAACAATCTCCCAGCTGGAGAGATTGGCTGGTATTCCTCTCTCGCGCTGCCTTCCTCCCAGCCCCCGAGACCTAACATGGTTAAGTCAGGACCACGTGAATCATCATGTTACTGACCATTCTGAGCAGGCCGGCTAGCTTTTGGAACAAGTACAGGAAGGGGTTGCACATGCTGTCAGATTCCAGCACCGAGCTTCCAAACGACTCACAAAACCCAGTTCCCATGGGGCTGGAGACCAAAGCAGGGGGCTGGCTGGCTCCTCAGCTCTACCTCCATGTGCTGGCCCAGAGAAGCAGACGGCGAGTTCAGGTGCCATTCAGATGCCCTTGCACAGCTCTGAGATCGAAGGCTGCGGTATACTGGGATAGGATGGGGAGCCACTTCCCAACCTGGCTCACAGGGAAGCAGGCCATCTGATCGTAGCTCCGCCATCTTGGTCCCGCCTGGATCCACACTACATTCCCCATCGCACCAGACCTGATTCCTCTGCCGCAACCGCCGTGCTTCGTCCTGGACTGTCTCCTTCCTGACTCCCAACTTCTACAGGCCCAAACGTCACCCCTGCAACTGTAAGCACTTCTCAGTTCTGAGGAATCTTTCAATCTCTTTTCCCCCAGATCTCCAGGACCATGGGGTCATTGTCCTAAGCAGCCTGTATTCACTGACATGTGTCATGTGTGACTCTTGCCCCACTATCAGAGCGTGAGCTCTATAACAGAAGCTTCTACGATAGAAAGCAGGGACTATGGCTTCACTTTCCTTCTAATACATTCATTAGTGAATTCATCCGATCATACATTCACTCAGCAATCTACCATGTGCCAGAATCTCTGTTTGGTGCCAGGACATAAAGTGAAAATGTATTTTTCCCTGCCTTGGAGTCATATTTGGGACATTGTCCAGTTAGACAGTCAGATGTGGAAAGAGACAATTATTGCCATAATGTATATTATATAGAGAGCCTTCCCTAGTGGCTCAGATGGTAAAGAATCATGGACAGAGGAGCTGGCAGGCTGCAGTCCAAAGGGTCACAAAGAGTCAGACACGATTGAGCAACTAACATTTTTCGTATCATATTAATATGATGATGGAATGGAGGTATGTACACAGTGCAGCAGGAACACAGGCAAGTCCCCAAGGCAGCCTTGCAAGAGATGTATTCACCAGTGACCATTGTATGGCAGGCTCTATTTATGCTCTTCATTTATTTTTGTTTCCTTTATTTTGAAGTGCTAAAAGTGTGAATTATTATTATTCTAGAATAGGTAAATATAGACAAATACACAATTCAGAAGGTGTTAATGCCCCTTTGAGCCTTTCCTGAGAGTACACCTTTGTCCAGATTTTGTGGCTTCCAGATATACTACATTTTACACATAACTCCATGTGCACACCCCCACAAGCACACACACACAGTTTTTACATAAATGATCACACAATATTCTGCATCTCTGCTTTTTTCCAAGTGAAAATCTTGAAACTCATTTCATATCACTATAGATACACCTCATTCTTGGCTAATTGCACAGTGTCAGTATTCCATTATCTGAAGATACTAGAATTTCAGGTCAGTTCAGTTGCTCTGTCACGTCCTTCTCTTTGCAACCCCACGGACTGCAGCACGCCAGGCTTCCCAGTCCATCATCAACTCCCGGAGCTTACTCAGACTCACGTCCATCGAGTCGTTGATGCCATCCAACCATCTCATCCTCTGTCGTCCCCTTCTCCTCCCATCTTCGATCTTTCCCAGCATCAGGGTCTTTTCAAATGAGTCAGTTCTTTGCATCAGGTAACCAAAGTATTGGAGTTTCAGCTTTACTATAATTTAACCAATACCCACTAATGGCTATTCATGCTTATTCTAATTGTTCACAATTACAAACAATGCTACAATGAATAACCTTGTGCATGTATTATTTTGAATAAGTGTCACATATTTACAGAATAAATTCGTAGCAGTGCAACTGCTGGGACAAGGGTAGCTACATTTAAAATGTTAATGCTCTCCATCTAACATTTAGTCCTTAAAAACACATCACTAAGCTCTATAAAGCTTTTCTTCTAATCTCCTAATAGAACTCTTTTCTGCCACAACCAAAAGAGCCAGGTGGGCAGAGGAGAGGAGTAAAAAAGCCCTTCTTTAAAAATGCTCCTCTTTTTCCGATATCTTTTAAATATAAATTTCATGTATGAATGCATGCTATATATAAAGTATAAGTAAAATAATAATACAATAGCATTTAGTAATACAAATAGGAAATTTACAGATATAAATAATTAACAAATTTAAATATAAAATTCAATAGGAGAACACACCGTCCAAGAACCATATGCAGCCGCCTTGGGATGGCAGGGCAGAGTCTGCCCCAGAAGGGAGGGCAGGAAGCCTGGCCAGGTTCCCCCAGCAGAGTCCCGGGTGGCGCCTCTGCTGCTGCAAGTTCAGCTTCGTAAGCCAATCAGTGGCATTTTTGTCACTGCCTCCAGAAGGGCCTGATGGAAGGGAGACCAGATTCAGCCCTTGGGGAGGGGCTTCCCAGGGGACTGTGACCCCCGGAGGATTAGGAGAGGCTAACCAGGCAGACCAGGAATGAGGAGGCGCCCAGACAGAGGAAAGGACAGGCAGAGGTGGGAATTGGGAGGCATTCTGAGAACTTATGGTTCAGAGAGGCTGCAGCTTGTGAGGTTGGGCGGACGGGGGCGAAGGGAAGGCATACCCGAGGCGTGGCCCTTTCTGATACATTTCTTTCATCTTTCACACGAAGTGACCAGAGTTTCACCTGTGACCGGGCAATCACAGGTGAGATTGAAAAAATCAGTTTCCTGCACTCTCCTTGCAGCCCCACCCAGGGTTCAGACGTCTGAGACCCAGCCTCTCACTCCTCAGCCTGGTGACCCCAAAGGGCAGTCACTCTTGGAGACCTGGCATCAGACAGTCGCCACAGGGCCTCACTGGAGCATTCATGCCGAGCCGCTCATGAGGGAGAAGGCTGACCATCAGAAAAGCTCTGGGTGTGCCAGACCCCGCCCCACCGTGTGTGGGTGTGTGGGTGTGACTTACCCTTTCTCCACCGAGCCCTCAGAAACTTTCTCCGGGATTTACCATTCCTCCTTATCTCAGATGGCCTTTCGGTGCCTTTGACCCTATAGCTGGGTGAGGCAAGAACAGAAAGGACAGGGGCTGGGGAAGAGGAATTTGCCCTCTACTGTGTCTTGAGCCTCCAGGCCTCCAGGGGAGAGGCTCTGCCTCCCTGAATTGCCACTAGCTGGGCCCTGTCATCATCACGGTACCCACAGCTGGCCTCCTAGTCACTGCCTCCGATCACATCCTCAACTGAAATGTGGCTCCCCTCTGCGTCACTCTGCTGGGCCACTTGCACACAAAGGCACATTCTTTTCAATGACTGAAAAGGCCCTCATCATCACAGCCTACCTGTCCTCCCTCACCTGTCCCCCCTTCCCACCCCCTCTCTGGGCTGCAGGCACCGAGTCCCACAGCCATCCCCTGAAAGCACGGAGGCTCATGCCTTCGTCTCTATGGCTGCTGTAACCAACAACAACAGACTAGGGGCTCCAAACCACTCAGGTTGATCATCTTCCGGCTCTGGAAGTCCCAAGTCCAAAGATGGGTCTTAAGGGGCTGATATCAAGGTGCCAGCAGACCGATGTCCCTCCAGAGGCTCTAGGAAGGAACCCATTTCCTTACCTTTTCTGGCTTCAAAATGCCACCTGATTCCTTGATTTGTGGCTCCTTCCTCCATCTTCCACACCAGCAGGGTAGCACCTTCAGATCTGGTCTATTTCTCTGTCACACCTTTCTGACACTCCTGCCTCTGTCTTATAAAGGCCCTGGTGATTACATTTAGGGCCAACCCCAGATAATCCAGGATAATCTTCCATCTCAAGAGTCTTAATTCAATTATATCTGCAAAGTCTCTCTTATTTACCATGTCAAGAGCTCATTCACACGTTTGGGGAATTAGAACATGGACATCTTGGATACCATGATTCTGAGCTTAGGCATGTGCTGGCACCTCCGCACTGGGATAGGCAGGATAATGGCTGATGGAGAGGCCAGGCTAGGGTTCTGATCCAGGCCAGGCTCTGCTCATCAAGCTGTGTGCATGGGCTGGGGGTTGCATATTCTTAGATGAAGACCTTGGTTTAATTCTCACAAAGGTACCATGTGGGCCAGCAAAGGCCCTGCCTGCAACACCCGACCCTGCCACCCATCCCTCCATGTGGCCACGAGCTAATCGGGCCTGAGGACTCAGCTCAGTTGGGATATTTCCCCGACTCTCCCCTGTTCTCTACCCACCCTCCCAGCTAAGTTAGCCACACCCTCTCTGGGTTCCCAGTTCATCCTGTGCTCTCCATCTCTTAGGACCAACCTCGAGACACTGGGAGTGTCTGTCTGTCTGTGAGTCTGCCTGTGTGAAATGTGAGCCAGGGCCAGAGCCATTCTCCCCTCCCCCAGGCCCAGCCATCTCTATTCCAGGGCAGAAGCCTCTCTGGGCTCTTCCAGCTCCTTCTTTCTTTGTCCCTCTCTGTGTGCAGCCTCAGGTAGGCCCCGTGAGGGAGGCAGGAAGGAAGCAGAGATGGTCCTCACCTGAGAAGGGTTCCTGGCCTTGGGGAACCCCAGAGCAGACATGGGAGGTAGGGAAAGGGTCCTTGTGAGAACACTAATAGAAAAGGCTACCCACCACATCTCTGGGCCAGGTGTCTAGGTTGGGAAAACCCAAACCCTAAGACAAGGACTTGGGTTCAACTAGTTTATTTGGACCATCATTCAGGAAAGGACCAGTTACTGGCCTGGGGATCCACCAGAAAATGCGTGGAGCGTGTCTTAGGATTGTCCTACTGGAGGATGAGAGTCAGGCATCTCTCCATGAACACCCTGACCCCCAGTGTTGACAGTGGTGCTGAGACTATTAACCACCCTCCACTTCGGGCTGACACCGAGTTTTCTGTCACTTCCAAGAAAACCTTGGAGCAAAAAAGCAGAGATCAGCTGTGGCAGAATAGAAAAAACATGAGTAACATGCCTGAAGTATTCAGCATCAGTTCAGTTGCTCAGTCGTGTCTGACTCTTTGCAATTCCATGGACTGCAGCACTCCAAGCCTCCCTGTCCATCACCAACTCCCCGGAGTTTATCCAAACTCATGTCCATTGAGTTGGTGATACCATCCAACCATCTCATCCTCTGTCATCCCCTTCTCCTCCTGCCCTCAATTTTGCCCAGCATCAGCGTCTTCTCCAATGAGTCAGTGCTTTGCATCAGGTGGCCAAAGTATTGGAGTTCCAGCTTCAGCATCAGTCCTTCCAATGAATATTCAAGGACTGATTTTCTTTAGGATGGACTGGTTGGATCTGCTTGCAGTCCAAGGGACTCTCAAGAGGCTTCTCAACACCACAGTTCAAAAGCATCAATTCTTCGGTGCTCAGCTTTGTTTATAGTCCAACTCTCACATCCATACATGACTACTGGAAAAAGAGCATAGCTGTGCTGAAGCCAGGTGGGTGAGGTGGGCGGCCTGGCTCCACAGAGCATCTGCTCCACCCACCTACCTCCATCCCCTGTATCCCGCCCCCTATTCATACCTGCTGCTCCTCTGAAGGGGCAGCATGGCCAGGGGCTCCTTGCCTCCTTACACTGCAGGCCCAGCTGCTATCAGGGAGAAACCTGTCACCTGGTCTCTGCTCCAGCACCTTGACAGCCTCTTTGAGTAGACAAGAGGGGGCCCGGGACACAGTGCAGATGGAGAGAGGAGAGTAGGAAGGCCGGATGGCTCAGACCAGGACCTGAGAAGACTGGGGTGTTGCCTGGACCCCACGGCAACCTGAGGGCTTGGAGAGGGGAGGGGCGATGAAGCATCAAGCAGAAGGCACCCAAGTGGCAAGGTGGGAGGCTGGGTGTGAGAAGAGAGGGCTGCCAAGAATTCCCAGCCCCAAGCAGACATGCCTGGGAGAGGGGGACTTGAAGAAAAGAACAGCTAAGGGTTTCGGGTTAAATGACAGCTTAAACACACACATCCAGTTTCACTTTTCCCCCACAGTCTTACTAAAATAATAGAGAGGAGAGTTGGCCTGTTGGCTCAGTGGTAAAGGATCCACCTGCCTATGCAGGAGACGTGAGTTCAGTCCCTGATCCAGAAAGATCTGTACGCTGGGAAGCCCGTGCATCACAACTATTGAGCCTGTGCTTGACAGTCCAGGAGCTGCAACCTCTGAGTCTATGTGCCACAACTCCTGAAGCCCATGAGCCCGAGCATCCACGCGCCCACAACAAGAGAAGCCAAACTAGAGAAAAGCCTACACAGCAACAAAGACCCAGCACAGCCAACGTTGCTTGCTAAGTCGCTTCAGTCATGTCCGACTGTCTGCGACGCTATGGACTATAGCCCTCCAGGCTCCTCTGCTCATAGGATTGTCCAGGCGAGAATACTGGAGTGGATTGCCATGCCCTCCTCCAGGGGATCTTCCTGACCCAGGGATTGAACCCATATCTCTTTATGTCTCCTACACTGGCAGGCGGGTTCTTTACCTCTAGTGCCACCTGGGAAGCCCAAATAAATAAATAAAAATTATTAAGATAATAGAGAGGAAGAATAAGGAAAACAGAAGAAGAGCTAACAGCAATTACAACTTGGGAAGATGACATAGCTTCCAGAAGTGGAAGTAGGAGAGAGAAGATTTTAATTGTTAGAGCATTAGTCCAGGAGATTCAATACTGACCTAACAGAAATGATGGTGAAAGGGCATCGCTCTGATGGGATGCACACAGAGCTTCCAGGGAGGTGGGCCCTGCTCCCCTCACCTCCCCTAGGTCTATCCGTCCTGTGACATCACCATCCTACTGGGATGGGGGCTTTGGTGCAACAATATGGAGTCAGGGCCCAGAGAGAAATGTGAGACTAGGTAGGGAGAGAAGAGGGGAGGGAAGGCTGTCTTCTAGGGCACAGAAATGTGGAAGGACCTCCAGGAACACCCAGGAAGCTGGGAGAGCTAGGAATCTTCTGTGACCAGTTTCCAGTTAAGGCCAGTCTGTGAAGGAGAGAGGCTTGCATGTCCCCAGCTCTGAGACAGTCCTGGGGGAGATGTGAGGCCAGCCCTGCCCTCCTGAGAGCCTCTGCCTCAGCAGGCCTTCCCAGCCCACCCCAGGCAAGCTCAGGGTGCTGGCAGCTGCTCCCCTGTAACCGCCCCCGAGGGGCTGAGGGGAGCGGGCTGGGGGTAGAGGAGGCACGTGCCTTCTGGGATTTGGTACCCAGGGCCAGCCTGGCAGGGGCCACGTGGAGGCCCAGAGGAGAGGCAGGAGCAGCAGGGATGAACTCATACTTTCCTGGGCTCAGCTTCATAAACCTGAGACGCTGAGCAATGGCCGCAGGAGTGTGCTCTCCCAGTTTCGCTGGGATAATAGCCGGGAACAGCAGGAGGCTGACCTGGTTTCGATGGAGCGGTGTGGCTCTGGTGCCTCCTCCCTGCCTTCCTCACCCACTTTCTGGAGAAGCCAGGCCTGCACCAAGGCGCCAGGGAGCCTGGGCCAGAACACAAAGGGGATGGGTGTCTCTGAGGGGGTAAAACCCCTTTCCCTAGAGAGGCTCCATCAGAACCAGCCCAGGTGTCCAGAGTGGGGACGGCCCTCTGCACCCTTCTTGGGGGCCCCCTGCTCTCGGCCCCTACGAGTTACTCTTCACAAAGATCTAGAACTGGCAGGTTTCTTAAGAGTCCTCTGGTCTCCAAAACCTGTCCCTTCACAGATGGGGAAATAAACCCAGAACAGGAAAGAAAGCAGTCATAAAGGCAGGCAGTGGCAGGGGCTGAGACTCTTCTCAAATTTCTGAGTTTCTAGCACATCCTTGTCCTTCTGCCTCAATGGAAGAGCAGGGAAAGGAACCATAGACCTGGCAGAGAACCTGGGAGACTCCCCAGGAGACACACTCAGGCTGCGGAAGTGAACAGAAGCAATTCTTCTGGGTGATGCTGAGGGTCTCGGACCCACCGGAAACCACCTAGCTCCCTAGACGTCAGGGGGCAGGGCATCCCATGGGAAAGGCAGCAACCTGGCCATGGAGTGCAAGGCCGTCAAAGGGCCAGCTCCTGTCTCCCTAGTCCTGGGACGACTGGGCTTCCCTCGTCTGTTCCTCAAATTCAGAGCTCAACTCAAACACCGCAGGGTTGTTGGGAGAGCACCCCCTTGCCCTGGGGAGACAGGAGAGCCTCCCAGCCTGCTCCCACGCTCCTCTGCAGGCCCCAGAGGCAGACAGCCTTCCCAGCTCCCAGGTTACCGCCCGCAACCCCACCCCCACAAAGTCCCTTTGCACTACACTTGGTCCAGGTGAGGTGAGACTAGATGGGGAGGGAAGGGGTCAGGGTCAAGGTCGGGGGGGTCAAGACTGGGGAGGGGGCTGCAGGGAGGATGGTCTTTGGAGCTACATTCTCACACTGGTCTCTGTGCCCATGAGGCCCCAGAGTGGAAACAAACTCCCAACACCCTCTGTCCCCCTCCCAAGCCCCCTCCACACCCCCCATCAGCATCTTTCATGGACTGAGGAGCTGAGCACCCCCATTGGCATCTTTCATGGCGGCGAGGGCTGGGGGCTGGGACGGAGACCTGGTCAGTATCAGCCTGGCTGATGCCAATTAAGACCCAGGAATTCCCTACCTCTGACTCTGGGCTCAGATCAAAAGACCCTAGCCTGGGATGCAGGGCTCCAG
Organism: Nanger dama; assembly: GCA_917880005.1. Classification (NCBI taxonomy): domain Eukaryota; kingdom Metazoa; phylum Chordata; class Mammalia; order Artiodactyla; family Bovidae; genus Nanger; species Nanger dama. The sequence goes on from CAKJTW010000018.1 coordinate 28,300,833, forward strand.
ACCGTAAATCAGAAGGGGCCGGGCTTCCGGCTAACAAGCTGCCCTGGCTCAGACCAGAGCAGGTCCGGATCCTGTTTCACTCCAGGGAGCAGCTGGCCCAGAGTGAGGGGACCAGGGAGGCCTTGGACCCCAGAGCGCCCATGTCCCCACAGCACCCAGCTTTGCTCAAGTGAATCCTGGGGTCAGTATTGGCGGTTGGTCTGGGGGCAGGGGTGGGGGGCAGTTGGAATGTGAGGAGCCACATGGGCCCATGGCTGCTCCCACCACTCGGGCTCCCAGAACTGCTCTCTGCTCTCCGTGCCCACCGTCTGGCCCCAGAAGAATGTTAACCGTTAACATCTGGGTTCACGAGCCTCCGGAAGAGCAGATGTCTTCACCTCCTTTGATTCCCTTCACACAGCGGGGCTTTTTACATTTTAATTTGAGGTGACCTCTGACCTGAGTTTCTATTCCCATAGATTCCAGATATTTCCTGTGCCCTCAGATAACCTCCCAAGCTGGCCCCTGCCTGACCAGAAGCCCCAGCAAAGGGGTCACTGTGTCTCCCAAATGTGGCCTGAGCGAGTCTGAGAGCCCCTCTGCACCCCCTCCCCACCAGCCTCAGGTTCCTTCCCATTACCCTCCCTCTCCTCTCTCAAGGGTCAAAGACAGCCTGCACGCTCCCCTCCCCCAACAGGTCCCCAGAACTCTGGGCCCTGTTCCCCTCTTCCCCCATCCACCCCAGAAAGGCAGGGGTACAGGCGCCCTTAGTCCCTGCGCTTGAATCTCCAATAACAACAGCAAAGAAGCTGTTGGAGTGCCTGTCTGTGGCACAAGAATAACTGATCCTATTCTCCAATGAGGGGGCCAGCACTGGAGAAGAAAAGGGACACCCAGAGCTCACAGCCGGCCACGCCAGAGCTGATCAGAAACGAGGTGCCCTCTCTCGGTGAGAGACAGAAAGCCTCGGGCAAGGCTGCTTGGTCTTGAAGAGGCTGGAGCATGGGGTAAGTCCACTCGGTGTGTGAGTTTGGGAGGCTGAGATCCTTCCACATTGATGTGGCCCACCCATCTCGGCATGGTGAGCAGCATGGCAAAGCACCAGGGGTCTCAGCAAAAGCTACAGCGGGTAGAGAGGGGACAAGCAGAAAGGGGCATGGGAAGGAGCAGGGTGGGTCAGACCTGAGCCTTCACCTCCTGCTCTTTCCAAGTAGCCTTTGGACTAAACGGAGGAGTTGCCTATCTGTGGGTCCCCACTGTGTGCCCAGCACTGTGCTAAATGATGCTGGGGGTGAGGTGCAAAAGGGGGACATCCTGAGCCCAGCCTTCAAGGCACTGAGACCAGCGGAGGAGTGTGTGAAGCAGCCCCAGGACTGGAGCTGGAACACGGAGGGTCAGGGTGGGGCAGGACTGGGCAGGCTCCCCGCAGGTGGGAACTTTCCAGCAGGGCCTCCCTAAGTCACCCACACGGTCTGGGTCAGGGCCCAGAGCCATCACTGAAATGCGGCCACACCCATCAGTCTGAGGTTCTCCAGAGCCCAAGATCCAACCAGAGCCCTGGGGTGGCCCACCGCTCCCTTCCCCCAGGCCAGAGACTAAATGACACCCTCAGGCAGCCTCATTGGTCCCCAACCCCAGCCCCACTGCCAGCCCCAGCCTTCTCAGCAGTGGTTCACCCACATGACTCCCTATGAAAGCCTTCCCCTGCTCCCAGCCCATCCCCAGTGTGCCCAGTGACTCACACTGCCTTCCCAGGTCTGGCTTACCACAGCTGACATCACCATCCTCCACCCCCACCCAGCAAACCCTCCCGAACCTTCTCTTTCCTCTGATCCATCTTCTTCCTCCAAGTCAGGACGGCTGGAGCTGGAAAGGATCTGAGAGAGATGGGGCAGCCCCCCTACGAGCTGGGGAAACAGAAACGCTCAGAGGGCCCAAGAAGTCAGTTCCAGTTTGAAACCTGAGGGCTTTAGAACTTGGCTCTTTGACTGAAAGGGGTTGACTTAGGGCTCCATCAGAGATGTCAGGGGAAAAACCACTGCTCTGCCAGTCCCCCCTCACACCTGCCTGGGGAGGAGGAGGCTGAAAACCAGAGCCTAGCATCCCTGGGGACCTTGACTGCCATCTGGAAACTGAGGACTGGCCAACCCCTTCCCACCACCCACGCGGGGGGAGTGGCCAGCTCTTCCTCACAAAGATCAGTCCTTTCAGAGAAAGTCAAGAATAGAAGGGTAACACACATACCCCAGTGTTCATTGCAGCACTATTTACAATAGCTAGGACATGGTAGCAACCTAGATGTCCATCAACAGATGAATGGATAAAGAAGTTGTGGTACATATACACAATGGAATCAATGGCATATTACTTAGCTTGTAAAAAGGAATGCATTTGAGTCAGTTCTAATGAGGTGGGTGAACCTAGAGCCTATTATAGAGTGAAGAAAGTTAGAAAGAGAAAGACAAATATCATATATTAATGCATGCATATGGAATCTAGAACGATGGTATACTGATGAACCTATTTGCAGGGCAACAAAGGAGACACAGTCATAAAGGACAGACTTTTGGACACAGTGGAGGAAAGAGTGGGTGGGATAATTTGAAAGAGTAGCATTGAAACATACACATTACCATATGTAAAAGTTAGCCAGCAGGAATTTTCTATATGATGCCGGAACCCAAAACTGGTGCTCCGTGACAACCTAGAGAGGTGGGATGGGGAGGAAGATGGGAGGAAGGTTCAAGCGGGAGGGAACGTATGTATACCTTTGGCTGATTCATGTTGATGTATGGCAGAAACCATTACAATATTGTAAAGTATCCTCCAGTTAAAAATAAAATACAATTTAAAAAAATAGAAGGGTAGAAGCAAGTAAAATCCTGCCAGACACAGGGATCACAGGTGAGGGGACCCTCCAAGCACCTGGAGGTGACAAGGAGAGGTAGACAGGAGGCGAGTGTCTGCCAGTTCCTCGGGGAATGCCTTGTGCTTCAGGAGGTAAGAACATCTGTGGAGCAGTGGTTTTCAGAGAGTGATCGCTGGTCCAGCAGCATCGGGAACGCCTGGAAACTTACTAGAAATACAAACTGCAAATCCTCTGGCTCTACCCCAGACCCACAGAATCAGATACTTTGAAGGGGAGGTTGGTGAGAATACACACTCAAGTTTGGAAACACCATAAAGAATAGCTAAGTGATGAGCAGGTCAGCACCTGCCAGTCCTGGACCTGGTGGGACTCACCAATGGCCCCAAGAGCCCATTCTGCCTGTCCTGACTGTGATCCCCTCCTGCCAAACCCAGCAGCACTTCTGCAAACAGGAAAATCCAGAGGGGTCTTAAATAGCCTCCTGACCAGAGATGTGTCCTGTCAGGATGGATAGCCCCAAATCCCTCATCCTTTGCCTCTGTCCATTTGCCATGTTGCCTCTGTGCCTGCAGATAGGATTCCACCTCAGTTTCCCTGCCTCACACTATGTGTGTGTGAGTGTGTGTGAACTCGCTTCAGTCGTGTCTGACTCTTTGTGACCCCATGAACTATAGCTCTCCAGGCTCTTCTCTCCATGGGATTCTCCAGGCAAGAATACTGGAGTGGGTTGCCATGCCCTTCTCCAGGGGATATAACCCACCCAGGGATCGAACCTGCATCTCTTACATCTCCTGCAATGGCAGGCAGGAGCCTACACCCAGCTTGCCATTAACCTTAGAACTCTGCCCTGGACCTCAGCGGGCTCCAGTGGGCCCTGTACTGTGGCATGAGCGGGGCTGGCCTCCTCACTGGAGTACCACGTCTTGAGCCCGGACCCCCAGGGCTGGCTGAGGTCACTGTCATCCGTGACTATCCTGCAGCCACCCTTCCATGGGCCTCCACATACAAACGCATAGGCTATTAGCTGAACAGCTGGATGAAGAAGCCAGTGGAAGGATAAAATCCAGCTCCCATTCCCCTCACCCTTGTCCCAAGTGGACGGGGCCATCCATCCAGTCAGGACACCCTTTTCTAATTTGCATATGTGCATGATATGGGCATCACCTATGCCCTAATTGTCTTCTTTCTCTGGAGCCTCTTGACTGGATCAATTGTTCTCATATTTTCTCTCTTTACTGCTCATCCTCACGCCTCTCATGTAATGTTTAAGATGACATAATAACCAGCAGACAAAGCATCTTTGTCCATTGAAGTTTGAGGTCATTTCATTACAATATCTCCTGAGACATTCCATTCATAGATGTGCTGGGAAGGCCTTCCTTATATGGCCTGGCTAAGGTTTCAGCCCTTGTGCCTCCTGCTCTTTAGGAGCCCTGGGCTCCCTCTGCCCCAGGGCAGCCCTCAGAGACTTCAAACCGTGCTCCACACCTGGCCCCGCCTGGACCTTCTCTTCTCCTTTCCACTTTTGGCTTGGTTTCTCCTATAACTGCAAATCAAACTCTGCTATGTGGATTCTGCTAATTGATTCTTTCCAGATAATTGAACATACACCAGTAGGCCCCTAACTTTTCTATTTTAATCACATGGGATTAAGAGAACTCTAAAACATGAAATATCCTCTTCTATCTCCTGGAACAGATGAAAACAGACATTATGCAGCCTTTTCTTGGAGCCTCTAGATAATAATTACTTTTGAGCCACTGTAAAAGTATTTACAATAACTCAAGTAATTATACAATCACTACAGGAAAAAAATAAAACAGAAAATACAGATGAATGAAAAGGAAAAAGTACGGTATCACCTGATATCTTACCAACCAGAGGCAATGAATAATGACTTTTCGTTGTATAACTTTCTGGACTTTATCCTAAGTAAACACAGTTTACCAGTCTGGGGCATAAATTCAGTCCCTCTTATTTATTCAATAATTGCTTGGGCTCCATATGCCCATATGAACAGGAAGCCTCATTCCACACCCACTATTCCACACCCAACCCCCAAGGAAATCAGAGGCTTACTTAGTCCTGTGAGTAATTCTAATTACAAATGGCAACTGGAGAGAAAGTGGAAAATCAAGAGGTCCAGATTTCTGTGGCTTCTAGTGCAGCACTGAGGTGTCTCTATGGAAAATGATCTTGCGAAGTTTGCTGGGGTCATGCCTCCCCAGGTCTGCCCCTCTCCTGGTCTCTGTGCACGTGAGCTCAGTCACTCTGTCATGACCAACTCTCTGTGACCCCGTGGACTATAGCCCGCCAGGCTCCTCTGTCCATGGGATTCTCCAGGCAAGAACACCGGAGTGGATTGCCATTTCCTTCTCCAGGGGATCTTCCTCACCCAGATATCAAACCAGTGTCTCCTGCATTGCCGGGAGGATTCTTTACTGCTGAGCCACCAGGGAAGCCGCTCCAGCTGGGCCAACACTTTCTGCTTTAGGGGTCAGGGGACACAGAGGGCAGGGCCTGCCCTGGTGCTGCCTGTCCAGGCGACAGTTTGGGGAAAAGATATACCCATGCAGTCAGTTCAGTTTAGTTCAGTCACTCAGTCGTGTCTGACTCTTTGTGACCCCATGAATCGCAGCACGCCAGGCCTCCCTGTCCATCACCAACTCCCGGAGTTCACTCAGATTCACGTCCATCGAGTCAGTGATGCCATCCAGCCATCTCATCCTCTGTTGTCCCCTTCTCCTCCTGCCCCCAATCCCTCCCAGCATCAGAGTCTTTTCCAATGAGTCAACTCTTCGCATGAGGTGGCCAAAGTACTGGAGTTTCAGCTAAGCATCGTTCCTTCCAAAGTAATCCCAGGGCTGATCTCCTTCAGAATGGACTGGTTGGATCTCCTCGCAGTCCGTGGGACTCTCAAGAGTCTTCTGCAACACCACAGTTCAAAAGCATCAATTTTTCAGCGCTCAGCCTTCTTCACAGTCCAACTCTCACATCCATACATGACTACTGGAAAAACCATAGCCTTGACTAGATGGACCTTAGTTGGCAAAGTAATGTCTCTGCTTTTGAATACGCTATCTAGGTTGGTCATAACTTTTCTTCTAAGGAGTAAGCGTCTTTTAATTTCATGGCTGCAGTCACCATCTGCAGTGATTTTGGAGCCCCCAAAAATAAAGTCTGACACTGTTTCCATTGTTTCCCCATCTATTTCCCATGAAGTGATGGGACCAGATGCCATGATCTTCATTTTCTGAATATTGAGCTTTAAGCCAACTTTTTCACACTCCAGTGACCTGAATTCTCATGATCATCGCCAAACACCCAGTTTTGGGGCCTCAAACTGGGTGGGACAGCTATACCTCTCAGCTGACAAGCTCTGCCTGGTGAGACAAAGGGAGAGAAGGGGCCTGGTCAACAGCACCTCCCACTGATCTGGAAGCTCAGGGTCTCCCTGAGAGGCAGAAACTCGCCAGGGAGTGGCTTGGATGCTGCAGGTTGGGCCAGGCACCAAGGCAGTGGAGTCTCATGGTTCACAAATAAGCAGCAGGTAGTTTGCAAACAGCCCTCAGGCGACCTCCTTATGTCAGGCTGCTTAGGGTGGTGGGGGGAGCCCTGCTGCCCCTACTTCTAACCCATGGCTACTTCCAGAATTTTTAAGTAGGAGGAGGAGGAGGCAAAGAACTTGCCTTGAACCAGCCCCCTGTCCAGCAAGCGCACCATTTTTAAAGAGGTGGGCAGTTGTAGCAGGGTATGTGGGATCTTAGTTCCTGAAGCAGAGCGAACCTGCACGCCCTGCAAGAGTAGCACCGAGTCTTAACCACTGGACCGCTAGGGAAGTCCCAAGTGAGCCATTTTTATTTGGAGGGGTCACGGGGTGTGTCTCATACTATACCTCATCTGCCTTCTCATTTCCCTGTTCAGTCCTCCTCTGATTCCTCTCCCTTCCAGTCTTTCCCAGCCAGCTGCTTCCTTAATCTTCTTAAAACATCAGTTCTATTGGGTGTCAGTGTTCTGCTCCAGAACCTTCAATGGCTCCCACTTGTAATGAGGTGACGTTCAAATACAATAATCTGCATTCAGGGTCCTCTGGGGCTAGGGTGACCACACAGTCCAGCTTGTCTGAAGCAGGCTAGGTTATACCTGCTGTCCTGGCATAATGATTAATAGCACCTCCTTTTCTTGCAAAAGATGTCCCAGTTTGGACAATGAATGATGTGGTCAGCTTGCCTACGGTTCACTCCCCACCTAATGCTCCAGGCTCATGTCCAACTGTTTCTCCTTGAGTCTTTGAGTCAGTGGTTTTTAACTCTCTCTGGCAGCTCATTAGAATCACTTGGGAAGCTTTTAATAAATACTGCTGCCTGTGCTCGCCTGAAAGCAATTTAATTAAAACAGACTCTCCAGGGGTGGGGCCCAGGCTTTGGTTTTTTTTTTTTTTTTTTAAAGCCCTCGAGTAACTCTGAGGTGCATTCAGAGTTGAGAACAATCGACTGGAGTAAAACAGGTGTCCCGGAACTCTGTCCCCGAGTCTAGCTCTGGTAACTTGTTCCCATTGTCTATCACCCATGCAAGTCCCACCCAAGCTGCCAAGTCCAGGTCTATTGCTGCCTCCTCTTTCATCCTTTCCAACCCATGAGCCCAAACGGCTTCTCCCTCTTTCCTGACCTGTCCACTCCCTCCACAACTACCCTGTATTATTATTCTGTAATCTGGGTCCATGTCTTGCCTCTTTCATAGTCTATGAACTCTGTGAGCTGGGGCATGTCTACCCCAGGGCCCAGACCCAACCTGCAGCAGAGGCCGCCACACCTGGCCCAGTGACTCTCATTGCTGGTCCTGAACTTGGGCAGCACCTTCACAACCCAGCTGGGCACCGTGCTGCCTCTCCAAGTTAATTTCTTTTCCTGTGTGGTCTCTCCATTCATTCATTCATTCATCCTGCTTTGTGCCAGATGTCATGGTCCCCATCCCCTCTTCTTGATTCTTTGCACTACTAGAGAACTCATCCCCAACCCCTGGGCAGTCCAGCTGACTGTCTTTCCCATAAACAGTACTTAGCAAATATTGATTAACAATCAGTTGATTAATGGCTAAACAAGATATTCCATATAGTGGAATATTACTCAGCAACAAAAAGAACCAAAGTGCTAACACAAGCTACAACATGAATAAACCTTGAAAACATTATGCTAAATTAAACAGGCCAGACACAAAAGGTCATAAATCATATGATATCATTTATATGAAATGTCCAGAATAGGCAAATTGGTAGAAACAGAAAATAGATTCGTGGTTGCCAGAGGCTGAGGGAGGAGGAAACTGGGGCTAACTGCTAATAGGTATGGGGTTTCTTTGAGGGAGGTTAGAAATGCTCTGAAATTGGATAGTGGCAATAGTTGCACAACCTTGCAACTATGTTAAAAACCACTGAATTGTTCTTTCCAAACGGTGAAGTTTATGGCATTTGAATTATATCACAATTAAAAAGAAATGCTGCTAATGGGCTTCTCCTCCTATACCCTGTTCTCAAATGTTCACTGTCACGGGAATCACCCAGAATCTCTGCTAGAAGTGCAGGTCCATGAGCCTCCCTTTTAGCTTCAGATTCAGTAGATGAGGGCAGAGCCCCGGAATCTGCATTGGATGGTGGCATCTTAAGTGCCCCAGAGGACTTGGGTCAGAGCATTTCTGAGCCAACCTCAGAACCTCAGAAGACAAATAAAAATTTTAACCTATTATTTCAGGAGAACGGGGGGCGGGGGAAAGCTGAAGATTTCAAACACAACCGAAACTTTGTTTTTAGTCTGCTTCTTATTAAAAACAGACTGGGACCCAAAGAAACCCCATCAGGGGTAGGTAATGAAGTAATCACGATCATAATAAAAGAACAGAATGGAAAAACTGCCTGGCCTCAAGCAAACCACAAAAAAGTTGTCTTCTGCCTCCAGTGCTCAACTGAGCCATTCAGTTGAAAATATCCCTCTAGCCACATGGAGAGCTTAATTTGGGGGAGAATTAAACACTAGAAAACCACTGCTTACTGCCCCTCTACAAATACACGCTTAGAGACATCCACGCCTACACAGCCAAAATTCTAATTTTTGGTATGTGTTCCATGATTAGGGCTTTCTTTGGAGTTACAAGGAAGCAGAGTTGTAAATCGGTATTAGAATGTGATCAAAAGGAATGTCTGCATGCAATTATTTTGTTTTGAGACCAGTGTTCAGAGGCAGGGGCTTTAAAGTGCTGGCTCAGCCACGTGACATGCTCCCACATACATACACACACACATGACTTTGGTCCCCATGAAAAAGGGAAGACAAAGGCCTGGGCTTTATCGTTGCTGCTTCTTTGTTACAGGATGGAGTCTCACCCTAATAACTCAGAAAGGACCCTCTTCATCTTCTCTGGCTGGTCCTGAACTATTGTAAGAGGAAGTCTTGTTAATAACCTCTTGCCCCGGAAAGTAGCAGTTACTGTAATTTGAGAACAGACATCCCTTGCTTAACGAAAATTCACTTAACAAAACTTCCAATTAAATAAGGGATAAATGAGAGGAAATAACCTTTGTGATGCCCATCTACCAAGTTCCGGGTACTGTGCTGGGCAATGTTACGTGGATTTTTGAAATTTCATTCAGTAAGTCATCCCAACAACCTCACAGTAGCGGTATTATCCCCTGGAAGACAGTGAAGAATGTGAGGCTCAGAGAGGTTGTGTAACTTTCTCACAGTCACAGGCTAGTGAGTAAGTAGGATTGTTAAGTAAAAGATCTCAAAGGAACAGCACAGAAAAAACATCAAGGGAATTTGGGGGTCCAGAGAGTTCGTGTTGTGGCAGCTGGCTTGCTGAGGCTGCTGCCATTGGTCATACAAGCATGTGGCAAAGCAAAACCCGGTTCATCAGAAAACACTTGAAACCATCAGCATTTTGCCGAGCCCAGCAAGCCACCATTGCCAATGGGCATAAAAGCAATGGCTTGGGGACTTCTCTGATGGTCCAGTCGTTAAGAATCTGCCTTGCAATGCAGGACACGTGGGTTCAATCCATGGGAACTAAGATCTCACATGCGGCAGAGCCACTAAGCCCATGTGCTGCAACTACTGGGCCGAAGCACAAAGTATTAGATCCCAAATTATGCAACAAAGATCCATATGCCGAACTAAGACCTGATGCAGCCAAATAAATTAATTAACTAATTAAATAAAATTAAAAAAATTTAAAGCAACAGACTGTACCATGTGACCTTGCAATCCTATTGCTGGGTATATATCTGGAGAAAAACAGATCTGAAAGGATACATGCTCCCCAGTGTTCACTGCAACACTGTTTACAGCAGCCAAGACATGGAAGCAACTTAAATGTCCATCAACAGATGAACGGATAAAGAAGATGTGGTACGACGGAATACTACATACAACAGAATAATGCTTATGATGGAATGCTACTTAGCCATTAAAAAGAATAAAACAATGCTGTTTGCAGCATCATGGATGGACCTAGAGAGTGTCATACTGAGTAAAATAAGTCAGACAGAGAAGGAGAAATATTGTATAACATCCCTTATATGTGTACTCTGAGAAGAAATGATAGAAATGAACTTACAAAAGAGAAACAGACTCACAGACCTTGAGAATGAGCTGATGGTTGCTAGAGGGAAGGATGAGGAGAAGGGATAGTTAGGCAGTCTGTGACAGGCATGCACACACTGCTATGTTTAAAGTGGATAACCAACAAGGACCTGCTGTATGGCACATGGAACTCTGCTCAGTGTTATGTGGCAGGCTGGATGGGAGTCGGGTATGGGAGGAAATGGATACATGTATATGTGCGGCTGAGTCCTTTCGCAATTCACCTGAAACGATCACAACATTTTTTGTTGATCGGCTATACCTGAATACAAAATAAAAAGTTAAAAAAAAAAAAAAGCATCAGGCTGTGTTCGGGAAGGAAACAGTTAACGTGGAAGTGTTCTGACGGTTGCATTACTGGCATCCTAAGTCACAGGCTCTAGTCTAGGGCCCTGTCTTCCAGTCCAGCCTCGTCTGTAACTGCCCTTCTCTTCCTCCCAGGGCTCCAGGCAGACAGGCCATGGTTGTCCCTGAGGATTCCATGTTGCTTTCTGTCTCAGGCCCTCAGCTCCTGCTTTCCCTCTGATGGCCTTTCTCACGACCCCAACACCACTCAGTAACTGTGACTAGAGGGACGCTCACGAGGGCAGGGACTTGGGATGGCTGGCTCACCACTGTATCCCCAGAACCTAGAACAGTGCCTGGAACATAACCAACAGTCAATAAATATCTGTCAAGACCGTGAAATTTTTGCACCTTTTTTTATGTCGCTGGATATATTCCAATGTCTCCTAGTTTACAGTCTATGGGAACTTGAATAGAATTTGTATCCTACCATTGTATGAAAACTGTATGAATCTTAATTATGTTGAATTGGCTCATGGTCTTTTCAGGTCCTTTGCTTTTCAGGTCTACTGTATCCTTCTACTTTTCTATATTTTCATTCTGCTAATTTTTGAGAGTTTGATTTTAAAACCCCAACTAAAAATCTTAATTTATCTACTTAAAAATAATTGTAACATACACTGGAACTATATGTAGCTTTGTTCTGGATTTTTCAAGTCTTATAAACATTATCATACTTTTATAATTTAAAAATAAAAAGGAGAACAAAATCTGTCAAGAGAATGAATGAATAACTTAATGAATCATTATTTCAGACCTCAACTCACACTTTACTTCCTCAGTTCAGCCTTCTCTGGGTCACGTTGTCCTTGCTAAATGGTCTAATTTCTAATTTGTCTAACATCCACCTCTACCACAGACTATAAGGTCCATGAAGGCAACAGCTATACTGGGTCTGCTCATCATAACACGCTTAGTGACTGTTATATTACAGGTATTCAATAAATGTGTGATGGATGAGCAAATGGTCAGGCAAGTCTTAGAGAGGTCCAGCCTTTCTGAGCTGCTATTTTCATCATAAAACGCTCAGGCAAACTCACAGCAAAAGAGTCAGGAATCAACAAAAGAAATCTTATTTTAGAAGTAGTCATCTGATTCTAAAATAGGCCAAGGACCTGAGTAGACATGTTTCCAAAGAAAACACGCAAATGGCCAACCATCAAGAGAATGCAAATACAATGAGATATCGCTTCAAACATGTCAAGATGGCTGTGACCAAAAGGGCAAGTGAGAACTGTTAGGGAGAGTATGGAGAAAAGGGAACCTCTGTGAACAATTGGTGAGAATATACATTGGTGCAGCCACTATGTTTTCCAGTAGGCAGTTCAAAAAATTAATGGTAGGATTTCTGAGTATATATCCAAAGGAAATAAAATCAGTATCTCAGAAAGATATCTGCACTACCATTTCACTGCGACCTTATTTATAACAGCCAAGAAATGGAACAACCTTGGTGGTGACAGATGAATGGATAAAGAAAATGTTATACACACACAAAGGAGTATTATTCAACCGTAAAAAGAGGAAATCCTGCCATTTGTGAAAACATGAATGAACCTGGAAGGTATTATGCTAAATGACAAGCAGCCATACAGAGACAAACTTTATGGTATCACTTATATGTAGCTGTGGGGCAGGGTGGGGAGGAGGGAGGGAGATATAAGTCAAATGTTATAAACTCCCAGTTATAAGATGAAAAATTCTAAGGATCTAATGTACAGCATAGTGACTGGTTAATAATACACTACTATATGCATGCTGAGATAATAGATCTTAAGCATTCTCACTACTAAAAAAATTAACTGTGAGATGATAGATGTGTTAATTAACTTGACTGCGGTAATCACTTCATAATGTGTATTTATACCAAGTCGCAATGCTGTACACTTTAAAAATATACAATTTTATTTGTTAATTATACCTTAATAAAGCTGGGGGGTGGGCGCTGAAATCATGTCTAAATGGCCAATTTTTTTTTTTTTCCTCCAGAAGAACACATTGCTGATTTTAGACTGAAAATCGGTGGGGAAATGAGGTTCACTTAAAAGTCTCTCGCCTTGTAGCCATTTTTGATGAAGTACATGTGCTCCATTAAGTGAGGGGAACTTCATGAGATTAATTTGATTTACTGCTCTTGCATTTCCTAAAGCATATGGTGGCGGGCAGGAGATGTGGGCTGTGAAAGTCTGGGGGGATGTATAAAATCTTCTCAGGAGCCAAAGGCCATTTAGTTTTCATGACTTAGTTTGCAGAGGCTGCCCGGCAGATCCTCACGCAAACCTCACCTGCGTGGGGCAGGCTAGAAACCTGGACATGCAGGGGCCAGAGACTGGTCTGGGACAAACCATCAGCTGTCAGATCTCCCACAGACTGCCCTGCCATGACTTATTTGCTGGCAGAAGTTTGATCATCTGTGCCCACGCAGGGACCATCTTGGCTGCTGCTGTGCCAATGGACACGGGAGGCATGGGTCCTCTGTGGCTCCCTCCAAATCCTGCAGAACTCCTGGAAATGGGCAGAAATCAGTGGGGTACCTGGTGTGCCGAATCCAGACTGTAGGGGCTGGCGGCTGAAGCACTCTGAGGACCTGATTCTTCAACACAGCGACCTACTCCTAGGACCAGATGTCTTATTTCTGACCTCTGTTTTAGAGCTGACTAGGGGAAGGAATGTCTTTGAAAAGAAGGTATTTTTGTTTTTTTAAACCTGTACTGGTAGGCTGTCTGCGCTTCCCTGGTAGTTCAGCTGGTAAAGAATCTGCCTGCAATGCAGGAGACTCAGGTTCGATTCCTGGGTTGGGAAGATTCTCCTGGAGAAGGGTTAGGCTAACCACTCTAGTATTCTTGGGCTTCCCTGTTGGCTCAGACAGTAAAGAATCTGCTTGCAATGCGGGAGACCTGGGTTCGATCCCTGGGTTGGGAAGGTCCCCTGGAGGAGGATGTGGCAACTCACTCCAGTATTGTTCCCTGGAGAATCCCCACGGTCAGAGGAGCCTGTTGGGTTACAGTCCATGGGGTTGCAAAGAGTTGGACATGACTGGGCGACTAGGGCACAGCACAGTGGAGTGTGTGGGTCTTGCTGTATAACAGGAAGAAAGACTAATAGTCAACCTCCTCCCTCTTTCTGTGTGCATGTGGGGATAAGACATACATTACATTTATCACTTTAACCCTTTTTACTTTGACATCTGAGTGCATTAAACCCATTCACGGCGTTGTGCAACCATCACCGCTATCCATTTCCAGAACCTTTCATCATCCCAAACCAAAACTCTGTGCCCATTAAATACTAACTTCTCAGGAATTCCCTGGCGGTCCAGTGGTTAGAACTCTGAACTTTCACTGCCAAGTGGGGGTGGGGCAAGGAACTAAGATCCCACAAGCCTCATGATATGGCCAAAAATAATAAATAAATAAAAGAAAAAAATTTAAGCTCCCTAATCCTACCTCCTTGGTAGCCTCTATTTCTACCATCTGTCTGTATAAATTCACCCATTCTAGATACTTCATATACATGGAATCATACAGCATTTGTTCTTCTGGCTTATTTGACTTGGCGATATTTTCAAAGTTCATTCATGTGGTGGCATGTATCAGAATTTCCTTCCTTTTTAAAGCTAAATAATATTTCATTATATAGAGAAACCACATTTTGTTTATCCATTCATGTTTTAATGGATATTTGTTTCTACTCTGGCTATTGTAAATAATGCTTCTGTGAACATGGGTGTGGAAATATGCCTTTGAGACCCCACTTTTAATTTTTTCGGGTATATAAACTGAAGTAGAATTGCTAGATCCCCTGGTAATTCTGGCATTCCCAAGTACCTCAGTGGGTAAAGAATCTTCCTGCAATGCAGGAGACTCAGGAGGCATGGGTTCAGTCCCCAGGTCGGGAAGATCCCCTGGAGGAGGGCACAGCAACCCACTCCAGTATTCTTGCCTAGAGGATCCCATGGACAGAGGAACCTGGCGGGGGAAGAGTCCATGGGGTCCCAGAGAGATACAGGACTGAAGTGACTGAGCATGAAGTCATGATAGTTCTATTTTCAATTGTTTTTCTTTGTTGAAGTATTAAGCAAGGTCATCAGCTAGCTGTGAAGTGGAGAGGGGCTGTGGGAACTGCGAGGAGAGAGAAGATACAAAATAGTAATTTTAGAAAAAGAAAATAAACTTATGAGAGAAACATTTTAGGATTACCAGGTTGTGTTGCATGATCATTTGAGGTTTGTGGTCATGAATGTAAAATGAAAATTATCTCCAGAAACTGTGTGTATGTTTACATGAATGGTATCTATAATTCTCTGTATTATTTAGCAACTTGCTTTTACTAGTTCCAGTGTGCTCTACACACAGTATTCCAAAGAATCGAGGCACCAGAGTTTACATAACCATCCCCTCTGGGGCAAACAGGTCATTTCCAATTCTTGACTGTGATAAGGAAAGTTGCAGGAAGGGCCCTTTACCTGCTGCCTCAGGTACTCAGAACTGTTTCTCCAGGGATGAATCAAGAAACAGACTTACTGGGTCAAATGGTAAGTGCATTTAAGTTTAACAGATTCTTCAGGTGCCCTCCAAAGGGATTCTACAAAATTATACTACGACCAACAAAATATGAGAAGACTTCTCATCTTCACCAGTCCTAGATTCATCAAACTTTCTCTTTTGTTTATTTGATAGCATAAAAGATTTTAACTTACATTTTAATTTACTTTGATTTGATTATTGGAAATACTGCATGGCATAGGTCTCTTGACTATTTGAATTTCTCCTTTGGTGAACTGTTCTTTCACATCCTTTAGCCTATTTCCTTCTGCCTTGTGTACTTTTTCATATCAATTTAAAACACATATTTTGAATATTAATTATGTGTACACTATAACTTGCTGTAAACAGTTTTCTTGACTGGTCGTTTTCCATTTTGTTTATGGTGTCTTTTGATGTGGTTGAATTTATTGATGTCTTCTTTAACAGCTTCTGTGTCGAATGTCTTATTTCATAAGCTTTCCCTATCATAAAGTTTTCCCTATCATGAAAATAATATACTGTGTTTTCTCCTAATTCTTTTGTAGTTGTTTTCATTGAACTTTTTATCATGAGATAATTGTAGATTCAGATGCAGTTCAAAGAAATAATACAAAGAGATCTCGTGTACTCTCTTTTTAAAAAAACATGGTTTCCTCCAAAGGTAACATCTTTAAAATTATAATACAATATCAAAACCAAGAGTCAAGTATTAGAGTAATTTCCTCACCCCAAAGAGCCCCCACATTGCCCCTTTACAGCCATATCCCCTTCTTTCCCCCTCTCTGCAGTCCACTGTCACCATATTCTTAACTTTGGCAATAGCTAGGCTGATCTTCCTAGTGGCTCAGCTGGTAAAGAATCCACCTGCAGTGCAGGAGACCTGGGTTCAGTCCCTGGGTTGGGAAGATCCCCTGGAGAAGGGAAAGGCTACCCACTCCAGTATTCTGGCCTGGAGAATTCCATGGATTATACAGTCCATGGGGTTGCAAAGAGTCGGACACAACTGAGCGACTTTCACTTTACTTTCAGTCTGATCTTCGTTTCTATAATTTTATCTTTTCAAGAATGCTCAGTGAACGGAATTATACATTATGTAAGCTTTTGAAATTGGCTTTATTCACTCAGCATACTTCCCTGGAGATTCATTCAATTTGTTGTATGGATCAAGAATTTGTTTCTTTCTTGCTGAGGCATATTCCCTGGTGTGGATGTACCCTGCTTTGAGGACATCTGGGTTGTTTCTAGTCTGGAGTTGTTACAAAGAAGGCGGTTATGAACATTTGCATGCAGAAAAAGTACAATTGTTATTTTGACTGATAGTTGCATGTTTAATTCTGTAAGAAACTGTCAAACTGTATTCTAATGGCTCTCCCATTTTACATTCCCACCTGCAAAGTTTAAGTGATCCACTTTCTTTACATCCTGTTCAGTAACTGGTGTTGTCACTATTTTTCATGGTGGCTATTTCGATAGTGTGTAGTGATACCTTGTGTGATATAAGAGGCATTTCCCTAATGGCTAAGTTTGTTGAACATCTTTTCATGTGTTTGCATTCTCTTCAGTGAAATATCTATTTATGTCTTTTGTCCATTTTTTAATTTCATTGTTTTTTTATTGCTCAGTTTTCGGAGATCTTTATGTATTCTATACACTAGTCCTTTGTGACATAAGTGTTTACTAGATATTTTTCTCCCAGTCTTTAACTTATCCTTTCATCCCCTTTACTGGGTCTTTTACAAAAGGCAATAATTCTTAATTTTGATGAAGTCTAGTTTATCAATTCTTCCTTTTTGGATAGTACTTTTGGTGTCAAGACAAAGAACTCTGCTTAGCCTAAGATTCCAAAGACACTGCTCCCATTTTTTCCCCCTAAACGTTTTATAGTTTGGTGTCTCACATATAAGTTTGTGAGCCATTTGGAGTTAATTTTTGAATAAGGAGTAGGGGCTAGGTTAAGGTTCATTTCTTTGTCTATGGATGTCCAGTTCCTATGGCACAATTTGTTTCCAAAGGCTATCCTTCCTCTATTGGGTTGCACCTTTGTTAAAATCAGTTGTGTGTGTTTGTGTGGGTCTGTATCTGCATTCTCTGTTCTGTTTCATTGATCCATGTGTCTATCCCTTTGCTGATACCTCACATCCTCGATGACTGTTGCTCTATAATGTCTTGAAAACTGGGTAGGCTAATTCTCACTTAATTTTTTTAAAATAAAATTGTTGTAGCTATTCTAGTTCCTTTATATTTCCACATAAATTTTAGAATAATTTACTTTTTTGTTAGTAATTTATATATATCTCAAAATTTTTTATTTCACAAGCTTTCTCTGTCACAAAACCAAAGAAATAATGTCATTTTTTTCTAATTCTTTTGTACTTAAAAATTTGTTTTGTTTGCTTGTTTACTTCTGGCTGCACAGGATCCTCATGGCTGGGCACAGGCTTTCTCTAGTTACGGCAAGCACTGGCTACTCTAGTTGCGGTGCGAGGGTTTCTCATTGCAATGGCTTGTCTGGTTGCAGAGCACAGGCTATCGGTGCTTGGGCTTCAGTAACTGCTGCTCACTGGCTTAGCTGGCCCTCCGCATGTAGGATCTTTCCAGATCAGGGGTTGAACCCACGTCCCCTGCATTGGCAGGCAGATTCTTAACCACTGGGCCACCAGGGAAGCCCCTTACTTTAAAAAAATATTTTGCTCTTTAAGTAACCTAGAGTTTTAGATGGGCACAAGTGAGCCTTAGGAAGCATCACTGCAAGCAAAGCTAATGGAGGTGATGGAATTCCAATTGAGCTATTTCAAATTCTAAAAGATGACGCTGTGAAAGTACTGCACTCAATATGCCAGCAAATCTGGAAAACTCAGTAATGGCCACAGGACTGGAAAAGATCAGTTTTCATTCCATTCCCAAAGGAAGACAATGCCAAAGAATGTGCTAACTACTGTACAACTGCACTCATCTCACACTCTAGCAAAATAATCCTCAAAATTCTCCAAGCCAGGCTTCAACAGTACGTGAACCATGAACTTTCAGATGTTCAAACTGGACCAAGAAAAGGCAGAGGAAACAGAGATCAAATTGCCAACATCCACTGAATCATCAAAAAGCAAGAGAGTTCCAGATAAACATCTATTTCTGCTTTATTGACTATGACAAAGTCTTTGTGTGGATCACAATAAACTGTGGAAAATTCTGAAAGAGATGGGAATACTAGGCCACCTAACCTGTCTCTTGAGAAATCTGTATGCAGGTCAGGAAGCAACAGTTAGAACTGGACATGGGACAACTGACTGGTTCCAAATCAGGAAAGGAGTACGTCAAGGCTGTATATTGTCACCCTGCTTATTTAACTTCTGTGCAAAGTACATCATGAGAAACACTGGGCTGGAAAAAGCACAAGCTGGAATCAAGATTGCCAGGAGAAATATCAATAACCTCAGATATGCAGATGACACCAACCTTATGGCAGAAAGTGAAGAGGAGCTAAAGAGCCTCTTGATGAAAGTGAATGTGGAAAATGAAAATATGGCTTAAAACTCAACATTTAGAAAACTAAGATCATGTATCTGGTCCCATCACTTTCTGGCAAGTAGATGGGGAAACAATGAAAACAGTGAGAGATTTTATTTTCTTGGGCTCCAAAATCACTGCAGATGGTGATTGCAGTCATGAAATTAAAAGACATTTGCTCCTTGTAAGAAAAGCTGTGACCAACCTAGACAGCATACTAGAAAGCAGAAGCATTACTTTGCCAACAAAGGTCTGTCAAGTCAAAGCTATGGTTTTTCCAGTAGTCATGTATGGCTGTGAGAGTTGGATATTAAAGAAAGCTGAGCGCTGAAGAATTGATGCTTTAGAACTGTGGTGTTGGAGAAGACTCTTGAGAGTCCTTTGGACAGCAAGGAGATCCAACCAGTCAATCTTAAAGGAAATCAGTCCTGAATTTTCATTGGAAGGACTGATGCTGAAGCTCCGATACTTTGACTACCTGATGCAAAGAACTCATTGGAAAAGACCTTGATGCTGGACAAGATTGAAGGCAGGAGGAGAAGGGAATGAGAGAGGATGAGATGGTTGGATGGCATCACTGACTCAAGGGACATGAGTTTGAGCAAGCTTTCAGAGTTGGTGATGGACAGGGAGGCCTGGCGTGCTGCAGTCCATGGGGGTGCAAAGAGTCAGACACGACTGAGTGACTGAACTCACTGAGCGTTTTTATTGTGAATGATACAAAGTAGCAGTGAAACGATTTTCATTTTTGCAGTCATTTCTTTCTCCCAACATTTTAAATTAAATGTTTTTCACTCATTTGAAATACCAACTTATTCATACACTAAATTTTTATGTATTTAAGGGTCTGTTTCTGTACTCACTGTTCTATTCTATTAGTCTATTTATTCCTATGTTGTTTTTAATTCTATAACTTCATAATATGTTTTGATAATCTGAAAGGATAAAGTCCCCTTCACTGGTTTTCACTATTATGCATAATAGTCTTTCCTAATGCGCTTTTCTTCTCTGTGAATAATAATATAACAATACTTTCAATTTTAATTAGAAATCTTAGTGATATGGTTATCGGGACTGTGTGCTGAATTTATAGATAATTTCCACCACAGGTATCTTCATAATATTGAAATTTCCTGATACAGTGTATTTTCCTCTGTATTGGGTCTTCTTTTATACATGTTATTGAATTTTGTGGTTTTCTTCTAGCAAGGATCTCATTTCTTTTTAAGTGAAAGTGAGAGTTGCTCAGTTGTGTCCAATTCTCTGCGATGCCATGAACTGTCCAGGCTCCTCTGTCTATGGGATTTCCCGGCAAGAATACTGGAGTCGTTGCCCATTCCCTTCTCCAGGGCATCTTTCCGACCCAGGGATCAAATCCCGGTCTCCTGCATTTCAGGCAGATTCTCTACCAACTGAGCCACCAGCAGCCTTACATTTCTTTTTAGGACTGGTCCCAAAATTTTTTTGAATTTTAATTGTGTTGTGAAGAGGATCTTTTTTCACACATTTTTAAATTTGTGGCTATCGTATAGAAGCAAAGCCTTTTATGTGGACGCTCCTATAGGATACATACAGCAACCTTTTTAAGGAAGAAGAGACTTGGAATGCACAGAGGGAAGCCTGGGGCCAAATGGTAGTCTCCTGTCCCTTAAGCACCAGGCGCTTCCCAGGAGGTTCTGGAATGGGGTGGAGTAGTCGCAGCGTCTTCCTTTCAATCCTGGAGTGGGGACTCAGCAGAGAGCGTATCCAAAAATGGAGCACATGGTCCCCTCTCCACCACCCCTCTTTCCTAATTCCCTGTTGCTTCACGATTTGTCTCTCAGAGGCCAACCTGGCTCTGTGACCAAGCCCATGAGCATTAAAAGGTTAAGGGGTCATTACTGCATGGGATTGATAATGGGGTGCTGCAGCTGAGCGGTCCCTGAGGACAGGATGAGAGGTTCAGAGTGAGTATGGAGGAACCTGATTGGCAAGGTTAGAAACAAATCCCTGGCTTGGACAGCAAAGGGTCCAGGAATAGAGACCAGCCTGCACATATCAGGGTGCAGGATGGCACCTTCTACGGGGAGCAGACCTACAGCAGGAATTGAGGGGAGTCCTGGACAGCAGTTCTGTGAAGTAGCCACCGTGTGAGATGGGGAGTGGGGTGGAATGATCTGGAGCCCAGGAAGCAAAAATGTTGTGCTTCAGAAATGGGCTGGGGGAGCTTAATGCTGTGTGTGACCCCTGGCTTCTCTGTTTCAGCTTATGTCTCAGTTGGGACTCATCGTGATGTCAGTAAGAGTACCAACCTATCTCAGCTGAGTCAGGGGGCCAAGCGAAGGAGCATCCAGGGGGGTGAAGGGTCAGCAACCTGGGGGGTCAGTGTAGAGGTGTCAGTGGGAAGCAAAGAGAATCCCTCAGAGGGAAGGAAGGCTCGGGCCAGAATCCACCTGCTCTTCCTCCCTAAAAGACATGGTTTCATTTTCACCATGCAAATGTAGGGTTTCATTAGGAAGTGAAGAAGATTACTTAGCTTCTCGGCTTTTTTTTTCTCACCATAGCTATTTTCTCTTCTGAAAAACAGGAGAAATAATTCTACAAAGTTTTCTAAATTGTGGAATGCATATCAAAGGAGATTTTGAGGGCTATAATAGATTGTTTTACTTAGTATGTTAGCATACCCTTAAATGATGATGCATGACATGGTGAGAAATTCCTCTTTCTTCTTTTCCCCTCAATAGTCAAAGCTATGATTTTTCCAGTAGTTAATGCATGGATGTGAGTGTTGGACTACAAAGAAAGCTGAGATCCAAAGAATTGACGTTTTTTAACTGTGGTGTTGGAGAAGACTCTTGAGAATCCTCTGGACTGCAAGGAGATCAAACCGGTCCATCCTAAAAGAAATCAGTCCTGAATATTCATTGGAAGGACTAATGCTTAAGCTGAAACTCCAATACTTTGGCCACCTGATACGAAGAACTGACTCATTAGAAAAGACCCTGATGCTGGGAAAGATTGAAGGCAGGAGGAGAAGGGGGACGACAGAGAATGAGATGGTTAGATGGCATTACTGACTCGATGGACATGAGTTTGAGCAAGCTCTAGGGATTAGTGATGGACAGGGAAGCCTGGCATGCTGCAATCCATGAGGCTACAAAGAGTCAGAGACAACTGAGTGACTGAAATGAACTGAACTGAAGAAGAAGGAAATATATTTTCTCTGATATTTGTACAAGTTGGGATGCTCTGGGTGCAATAAGAGTACACTGAAAAGTGAATTAAACAGCGGGTAAAATGAATTATTTCACATAACTTTTCAGGGGAGGGCACTTTCGGGTAAGTTCAACAGCTCAAAGAAGTCATCAAAGACCCAGGTCCTTTCCGTCTTTCCTTGTCCTTTTCATCTTATTGGCATGGTCCTTAGGCGTGCTCTCTCACAGTTACAAAATGGCTGTGCCTGCACCAGGATTCGTATGCATCTACGACCTTATTAAAGACATTAAGAATAGCTCAAATGAGGATTTGTTTGTTTGCTCATTTTAAGATAAACACAAAATTAACTTTAAGTGAAATTCACATAAATAACCAAAGTGAACCATTCAGCAGTTCACAATATTATGCAACCACAAGCACTATCTAATTCCAAAGTGTTTCTTTATTGTGGTGAAAAATATGCCACACAAAATTTATCATCTTAACCACTTTTGGGTGTACCATACAATAGTAACTATGTACATGTTATACAACCAATCTCTAGAATATTTTTTTAAACTGAAACACTATAACCAATGAACAACTTTCCATTTTCCCTCTCCCCAGCCCCCTGGCAACCACCACTCTACTGTTTCTAAGAGTTTGCCTTAGATACTTCATATAAAGATAAGTGAAACCATGCAGTATTTGTCTTTTTGTAGCTGGCTTATTTCACTTAGCATAACATCCTTGAGGTTTTTCCACATTGTAGCATATGACAGAATTTCCCTCTTTTTAAGGTTGAATAATATTCCATTACATGTATATTGTTGCTATTTTTCAGTTGCCCTGTGGTGTCCTACTCTTTTGTGACCCCGTGAACCATAGTCCGCCAAGCTCCTCTGTCCATGGGACTTTTTGGGCAAGAATACCGGAATGGGTTGCCATTTCCTTCTCCAGGGGATCTTCCCAATCCTGGGACTGAATCCGTGTCTCTTGCCCACTCTCCTGTAGACGGATTCTTACCATTTAGCCACTGGTAAAGCCCTTCATAGGTTATATACCACATCTTTATCCATTTATCCTTCAGTGAGCATTTCAGTTGCTTCCAGAGCTTGTTTCATTAACAGGAAGCAACTCTTCCTTAGAAGTTTCCAGTGAACTTCACTCAGATCACAAGGGCCATGGATGGACCGTAATCCCATATCCTGGCTGAAGGAGGCTGACAAAGGGGGCACAGCATTTCTAGCCTCTCTAGGAGGGGGTGTGCTCTTCCTTCCTGCGGGGAAGAAGATCTAAGAGTGCTGAAGATAACAGTGTAGCCACAGTGAGCATCTGAAAGCCCCTACAAGTAGTTAAAAATACCTCCGGGTATCTCAGCCTCCAACAGAGAATACAAGGACAACATTGTGTTTAATTTCGCATCTATTTATGATAGGTGATAGTGGATGCAAAATTTCCTTTAAAAATAAATGGATTTAAGGGCTCCTCTTTTTTATAAAGTAAATCAACTAAAGAAAAGAATTGCATTAAAAAATAGTACAGGTACTATAAATCGACTATACTCCAATAAAAACTTGTAAAAATAGCCCAGGTGTTATGCAAAAGGTATGGCAAACATCTTAAAGGTATTAGGAAAATCATCCAAGTTTGGGATACTGGGTAATGGTGAGGTTTAAATGAAAGAACACATTCAAAGGCTCAGCCAGCGCCTGGAACACAGAAAAGACTCAATGACTTTCAACAATAATTGTGGTTCCCTTCAAGTGAAGGCTGCCAGATTCAACAAATAAAATCACAGGATGCCAAAGTTAAATTTGAATTTCAGACAAACAATGGATTTTTTTTTAGTACAAGTCTGCCCTATGCAATATTTGGGACATAATTATACTAAAAAAAAATCACTCGCTGCTTAATGGAAATTCAAATTTAAGAGAGCCACCTGTGTTTTATCTGGCAACTCTACTTTACACATATTTTCCCTGGATTGAGGAAGGGCCAGGACACAGCTTGGGGACCCTGGGACCCCCTACATCAGGGAGTTGGGCAGAAGCGAACAGGGGAGGTGATAGTTCCGTGGGAGGCTGGAGAAGCCATGTCCGGGAGGCAGCCTCCCTCTCCCCTAACCCTGCGAAGGCCACCTGGACGCTGTAGCCACGCCCCCGCCCCACCCCACATTCATTCTCCCACTCCCCCAACCCCCACCTCCCAGTAGCTGACAAATGGGAGGAGACCAGCAAGTGCAGCCCGGCCGGGCGGCGTATCACAGACAGAAAGGGTCTCCTGAACACACAGGAGTCTGCTTTGTGACTTTAAAGGCTTACCGCAAGGGACCTGAGCTCGTAAACACTCAGATGAAGAGGTTTTATGAGTATTGGGGCTGGCCCCTCCCTACCACCCTCCTCCGCTCTCCCGGTCAGCGCCTCCTCTGTCCTTGGAAGGGCCAGAGCCTGATGCTTGTGCTCTGGAAGCCTGGGGCACTCTGGATATGTCCCATCCTTTCTCCATCCTTTCTGGCCATGCAGAGCGGGATTGCACACACGTGCACACGCATGCGCACACACACACAGAGGCAACTACACAAAACCTGCCTCAGCACCTCCACTTGCTGTCTCAGTTCTTTTTTGGCGGGGTGGGCCTCAACCCCAAAGTTTCAAGCAATCGTCTGCATCTCTTGAGTTAACAGGTCAGCTCATTGATTGTTCTCAGGAACACAGAGCATCTCCCAGCAGCAGGGCAGGGATGCTGTCATCTACACAGGAGCCTGGGTATGTGAGTCCAGGGCCCCCATACTTCACAGCAGATGTTGAACTCGCCAGATCTCCTGACACTGCCTGCCAGTTACTATGAGAGAGGGTTGGCTTGAGGCGGGATTCGCTCTGGATGGCCGGAGACTATCACAATCTCCAGGAGCAAAAGGCTCCACAATCTGGGGGCTGCTCACGTCTGGCACATGGCAGCTATGATTCACACCAAGGCAAGAAGGCAGAGATTCGTGAGCCCGTTGTGTCTTCTGTGTGTCCCATGGCAGGGCTTAGCCCCATTACTCACACCGCAGACCGGGGTGACACAGCCACTGTCTAGTGCTTACTCACACCCAGCTTATCCGCTCGGTGTCTGGGGTGGGGGTGAGGCAGGCCCAATCCCAGACAGATTGGAACCCCTCTCTCACAGAAGGCTCCTCTTCTTCCTTGGTGCAGACAGTCGGTGTGCCCAGTGGTAGCTGCCTACGTGCTCTGCTTGGAGCTTGTGTCTCCGCACACCTCAATCCCATGTGTGCACATGTGTCTGTGTGTGTGTGTGCACTTGCACATGCATACATATGCACACCTCCTTGTCTAGCTCCTCCATCTGCCATCAGTGGTCTTACTGTTACTGCACCCCTTACTCTTAGGCTCATGGAGGGAGCAAACCCAAGCAGCCTTTTATTTTAAGGTCGCATCTACCAGTCCAGGCAGAGGCCCCAGCGGGAAGGAGTTTTGCTGGGGCGGCGCTACTCCGCTGCATTTGCTCCCTTGTTCCGGGGTGCCCCCCAGCACCCTATTCTTGCAGGTCACAGGGAGCAAGCCCCTACTCCTTGGCCCCTCTCTTGGAACCCTCCAGATATCACTGAGGTCCTGCTCCCTTCCGGGCTAGACACTGACCCTTTGTCCCCAGACCACCGGCTTGCGTTGTCAGCTACTCTGATCCATGCATGCTAAGTCACTTCAGTCTTGTCCGACTCTGCGACCCCATGGACTGCAGCCCACCAGGTTCCTCAGTCCATGGGATTCTCCAGGCAAGAATACTGGAGTGGGTGGCCATGCCCTCCTCCCGGGGGAGTCTTCCTGACTTAGGGATTGAGCCTGCATCTTGTCTCTTAAGTCTCCTACATTGGCAGGTGGGTTCGTTACCACTAGCGCCATCTGGGAAGCCCACTGGGCTCTGTTCTCACTCAGATGTGCCCAGAGGGAGGGAGCTGACTTCAGATCCCACAGATGTGGGTCTCCAAGATAAATGTCCACTCACCTTGCCACCACGGGCCACCTATCAGTGTGCAGCCAAAGTGGAATTATACTCAGAGTCTCTCTCTCTCTCTCTCTTCACCTTGAATTCAGTGCCCTACTTATTCCTCTGATGTTGCTATGTGCCAAGGATACAGGTGTCTGCCAGGGCCAGAAAGGGGGATGTGGGCAGTGTGGGAAGGAAGAAAGACTCCCAGCTCATGACACGGGGACACATGGGCCCCACCAGCTTCTCTTGCCTGGTCTCCTGGGTCTGAGCTTGAGTTATTGTTCCAGCTAAGGGGGTCGGGGGGCTGCTCTAAGGGCACTCACACTCAGCTCTGGAGGGAGGAGGGAGGCAGGAGCACTATGCTGTGTGACCTAAAGCCTTCCCAGCTTGTAAAGCCCCCTCTCCCCGCTGAAAGTGCAGTTGGCAATTCCAGGCAGCCCGAGGGCCAGGAAGGAAGAAACCAGAGGAACCCAGAAGACCCCTAGAGAGCCGTTTCCCTGAGACGCAACCCCCCCCATTTCCACCATCCTGCGGCTAGGGTGTCCACAGTCTCTGGGCACACCCGCATGAAGGAGGGTCCTGGGAGTGCCATCAGCCACCCTGCCAGGTGACATCATCTTCCTTTCTGTCTTCTTTTCTTTGCCTGGAGAATCCCATGGATAGAGGAGCTTGGTGGGCTACAGTTCACGGGTCGGGTCGCAAAGAGTCGGACATGACTGAACGACTTCACTTTCACTTTCTTTTCTTTGCAGCAAATAGACCCAAGTGAAGGCTGATTTCAGGCCATCGACGTGCACTTGGGCTTGCACCAGGACTACACCCTGTTCCCATGGAGATGTGGTCCCCGTCTGGAGAGCAGGGCTCCAGGTCCCTTCTAGTGTGGCTGTGGACACTGAGACTTAGCCGTAATACCCAGCACCAGGCCAACCTGCCTTTCTATTGGGGTAGCTCCATGGTACCAGGGCTTAAGACATCTTCTTGTGTCAGGAATTAGGAGGATCAAGAAAGACAGGGGTGTGTGTGTGAGAGAGAGAGAGAGAGAGTCATGGCCTCCACGGTGGGGATGGCCCTGGCTTCCTGGGCGCCCCTCCAGCAGCCCAGCCCTGGGTCTGACGGGCTGCTTTTATGTTGAGAGTTAATGGTTTATAGATATTTCTCCTGCAGCAAGTGAAATCGCATCTGCTTGGGCAGACGTCCAGGCCCAGGGCAGGCAGGCGGATGGAGCGGCCGGGCCCTGAGGCTCTGGCGGGCAGGCCTTCCTGCTGTAAAGCTCTGTGTCTAATAGGAAACGCAGGCTGGGGGTGGGGCTTGGGGCAGCCTGGGTTGGTTCCTTTACGGGTCTGAGAGTCTCAGCGGACTCAGCCTTTTCTTGGTTAGCGTCTTCACGTGGAGTCTTAAGTTCTGGGTCTGGGCAAACCCTCTTCTGGGAAAAGAGCAGTCAGAGCTGGTATCAGACTGTGGCTTGTACGACCAGCTGGGCAGGAAGACGGAGAACCTCGCCCACCAGCTGTGACAGGGTAGGGACTGGGGGAGGCTGAAGAGGCAATGGGTGGGGAGTGGCTGGAGCCGCAGCCCTG
Organism: Nanger dama; assembly: GCA_917880005.1. Classification (NCBI taxonomy): domain Eukaryota; kingdom Metazoa; phylum Chordata; class Mammalia; order Artiodactyla; family Bovidae; genus Nanger; species Nanger dama. Next base: position 28,328,434 of record CAKJTW010000018.1, read on the forward strand.
GGACCCCATCCTGGGACATGGCCAGGGGTTTTGGTCATGAGTGGGGGCACAAAGCAGGATGGGACCACCAAGCTGGGCCTGGGTGGCAGGGGAGGGGTGGGGGTGGGGAGGGGGCACGCCCCTTCCCCTTGTCTCCCTCTCCCAAGAGGGAGGGCGGGAGAGGGGTGCCCCACCCTGGCCCCTCAGCCACCAGCACAGCAAGTGTTGGGGGGCCATTCACCTCCCTGCCCCTCCCTGCCCTGGTTCTCACTACTCAGTGAGAGGCTCAGAGACCTTCAACCCACATTTATTGGCCACTTAACTGATGCCAGCCCGGGTGTTATGTTCTGGGGGAACAAATAACGTACAGGGCCATCCCTGAAGGACTTCCTGGTTATGAGAGCGCAGGAGCAGAAGGAGGCAAGTGATGGTACAGGGATAACGGGATACACAGCCGGGGCTGGAGGCGCCGTGGGGAGGCCTCGGGGTGAGGGCACAGAGCCCACATGGTGGAAGGACGAGCTGCGGATCCTGCAGGGGCCACCGTCGCCCAGCCCAGCCTCAGCACACTGGCCCCAGGCCCTCCTCCCTGTCCACACCCCTTCCTGGGAACCCTGTGGTGGCCAACAGCCAGCAGGAAAAAGAACACCCTCTCTCTAGGTGCTTCCCCCACAGGGCTTGTGTCTGGCCCGAGACACACCTCCCACCCAGGGACCAGCTAATTGGCGGACCTGGGGTGACTAACCTTTGCACCTTCAGACACCCTGAGTGACTTAGCTTAGCTAAACAGCCGTGGCAGTGACTAGGTTATCCTGCAAGATGACTGACAGTTGCTCGCACCGGCTTGATTTTAGGTCACATGTGTTTGGTCTTCCACGTGGACAGTGTCCTGCTAAGGGAGGCTTAGGACTTCCTTTGAAGGTAGTCAGGGTATTAGGTGATCATCTAACATTACATAACTAACCAAAACTTGGTGACTTAAAGTGACAGCGACATGTACTTTGCTCGTGAATGTGCAAGGTGAACAGGGTCTCTCCTCCACTCGGCATCAGCTAGGGCAGCTCCAAGGCCACGGGGAACAGTCCTCCGCAGCTGCTCGCTCACCTGCCTGGCTCCCTGCCCAGGAAGACCTGATGGCTGGGGGCAGGACAGCTGGGGCTCCTCACTCAGAGCCATGCCTCCCATCTCCCCAGCACGGCCACTTCTGGAGAGCCAGACTCTTACAGGCGGGCTCATGGCTCCTGGAACATGTATCCTGGGTGAGAGAAAGCCAGGCAGACACTGCATCCCCTCTTCTAACCTAGACTCTATCTACAGTCACACAGCCTCATTCCTGCCCCTATTAATTAGAAACCCCCCATCAAAGCTGGCCCAGCCTGAAGGGAAAGAAGATTAGATTCCACCTTCTGATAGAAAGCCTGTTAAAGATGTGTGAACATGACCATGGGCTGTGTTTGAAATTCACCATGCAAGACAAGGGTTGTCGTCCCATTTTACAGAGGGCCTGGGATAAAGTGATCAAGTTCACGAAGTAGTCTGAAACCAGGTGAGGACCTCTAAAGCTGCATCTCCATGCTCCAAGCCCAACCCCTACCCCTTTTATCCACCACTTGGCTCAGTGACAGAGGGCTCAGAGTTCTTTGGAGCATCTGACAAAATCTACAGACACTTTTCCCAGAAAAAAAAAGTACATACACAAAAAGATTTGTTTATGAATTTGTGGGGTCACCTCCTTGTTTCCCGTCAAGAACACAAGAATCTAAAGAAATTTCCACTTCATCCTAACAACAAGTGAAAAACTAGACAAACTGAAAAATTAACTCTTCTCTTAGATTTTTCAGGGCAACAGGATCACTTCACAAGCCACCTTCCCCAAAGTTGGAGAGACTGATGAGCGCATCCACTACAAACGTAGGAACAGGAGCAGAACCCTCCCCTGGGCTGGGAGCGGTGCTGAACAGGGAAACTGAATTATAATTAACAGATTGCTAGAGGCTCAGTGAGGACAAGGCTAGAGAGGAAAAACTCGCATGGTGACCTGTCATGGGGGCGGGGGCACAGTTTTGTCAGATTTATCTCTGAGAGCTCCCAGGTAAATTGCTGTTATTCAGTTGTTCAGTTGTGTCTGATTCTTTGTGATCCCAAGGACTGCAGCATTCCAGGCTTCCCTGTCTTTCACCATCTACCACAATTTGCTCAGACTCATGTCCATTGAGCCGATGATGCCATCCAACTATCTCATCCTCTTCTCCTCCCACCTTCAATCTTTCCCAGCGTCCGGGTCTTTTCTAGTGAGTCGGCTCCTTGCATCAGGTGGCCAAAGTATTGGAGCTTCAGCTTCAACATCAGTCTTTCCAATGAGCAGAGAAAATCCCCTTAGGCTTCCAGCAGAAGGAAGGGAAGGGAACCATTCTGAAGGTTCTTAACAAGGCTGGCACTCAGGTTAACCAGAGCCTAACTTGCTGAATTTTTAACATGACCCAGCAACGAAATGACAAAAACTGACCCATGGGAAGGGAACCACTGATCTCCAGTCCACTCTAGCGGTCCTGCCCCACTTAAGGGAAGAGACAAAGAGAATGAAACAGAGTCCAGAGGCCTAGGCTCTCTAAAAGATGCACTCATGACACAGGTCTATAGAACACTTCCCCATCCACACCTCACCACATCACTAAACACCTATTTACAGTGATTCCTTTTGCCCAGTCCATCATACTTGGCAATCAAGAAAAATTATGACATTTTAAAGAGTAAAAAATTTAAAAAAAAAAACACAACAGTTTGAAGAGACAGTGCAAGCTTCAGAACCAGACATGTCTGGGATGTTGGAATTTTCAGAGCAGAAATTTCAAACAACTATGATTGAGATGCTAAAGACTCTAATGGATAAAGTAGAAAACATGCAAGAACAGATGGGCTATGGAAGCAGGGAAATGGAAATTTTAAGAAAGAACCAAAAGAAATATGCTAGAGATCAAAAACACTAACAAAAGTGAGGAATGCCTTTGATGGGCTTAGACTGGACATGGGCGAGCAAGGAATCCCTGAGCTTGAGGTTATCTCAGGAAGTCTGTGGGGATGCAAATCAGCATCCCAAAATATAAGGCTGGGTGAAACAGTTCTGACCTCAGCCTGCTTCCAGTACAGCTGCCATGCCATGGCAGGCAGCACAGGGCAAGTTCTTGCCCCTAGCCCTGTCTGGCAGACTGGGGGCCTCTCCCAGAGCCCAGCCCTGGGGTCTGAGGAAGCCTTGCTTGTGATCAAGCCCTGGGGCTTTGCTGTGCAAGTGCCACCAGAGTGCTGTGTCAGCCAAGACCTCCTCTCTGTACACACCACATGGAGGAAAACCAGGTGTCCCTTCCGCTTCTGATGTGGGTGTGTTAGGGGAACCACTGAAACTGCCTGCCCTGGCCAGGCATGATAGTAACCACTTGAGTGAGTTGTCTTACAACAGGAGATCCCAGTAAGGAACATGGAACTGACAAGCTACCACCAATACTGGAATAATTTGGGAAAGGTCAAAAAAAAAGGAGATGCCAGTCTATATGTCCTACCAACCTCCCAGAGTGTTTCTCACTGGACTCCGTCTTGGCTGAGGGATGCTCCACCAGGAAGGATCCTGAGTCAGAACGATTGGCCAGAGACAACCCAGTTACCCATAAAACCTGAGACTGCGAGCCACATGCCTGAGCAGTCCTGGGGTCCCTGACCCTGCTGCTGTCCACCCTGGCACCCTCCCCCATAAAGTCTCTCTTCCCTTGTCAGCCCGTGTGTCTCCTTAGACAGTTCATTTCTGAGTGCTAGACAAGAGCCCACTCTCAGGCCCTGGAACGGGTCCCTCTCCCAGCAACAGGCAGACTCCAGGGGCCTAGAAGGAAGGAACCAGAAGCCACTCTTCCCTTGGCAGCCTCCGGACAGCTACACAGCAAGAACAAGAGGCTTCGTAGGGGAGATTTCGAGTTCTGCGTTTGACATCATGAGTGATAGCATCGTGGGTCCCCATTCTCCCTTCCTCTACTTGCACCAGAGGGAGGAACAGGTGCATCAGACTCTGCAGGAGGGAGGGGGACTGAAAAGTTCTTTAAATGACTTGCATAAATTACACCTGCCCATCCTTGAGGTCGAGAGAGCACGTGAGAGGAAGATGGAGAGGATTTTAAGGGGGAAAATGGGGTACACTCCCTGGCACTTCCAGCAAGTCCTGGCAACGTTCCCCTGATTTGGTCCTAGGGTTGGAGTGACCTGGGACCCATGTGTGCAGGGAGGGGAAGGGACGGGCCCACCTAAGCTGATGAGCTGATAAGACTGAGGGAGTGTCCTGGGCATCCTTGGAAGGAGGTAGATGTACCCACAGGTTTTCTTTTGCCATTTCATTTGTTTCGGTGGGGGTGGTGATAAAGAAGAAAGGAACCTCAGGTGCAAGAGACATTTGGATATAGGGTAGGGAAAGCCCCTGCTCGGGGCTGAACCATTCAGTTGCACTGCCTGTAGCCACATTTGACACTTTATGTTTAAATTAACTAAAATTAAGTAAAATTTATGGGACTTCTCTGGTGGTCCGGTGGTTAAGACTCCACACTCTCAATGCAGTGGGGTGCAGGTTCAAGCCTAGGTCGAGGAACTAAGATCCCACATGCAGTGTGATGCGGCCAAAAACCAAATTTTAATTAAATTAAATAAAACTTAAAATTCATTTCCTTACGTCCAAGAGTACATTTGTTTAGAGGTTATCATATTGGATAGTCAGATATTTCCACTGTTACAGAAAATTCTACTGACAGCGCTGGCCCTAGAAGGAAGTCATTTGAAATGAAAAAACTGCTGGAATTGAGCCAGAGGTGGAGGTGTGGTTCTTGGAGGAAAAAGACCTTGAAGGACCAACTAGCTGGGGCAGGGCCCCACCCTGGGCCAGGCCCTCCCTCCTGCCCTGGCCCCAGCCTCCACCCCAGGCCTGAGCACCTCTCTCAGCCTGCCTGACCCAACTGGAAGCCTGTCTGCTGCTGTCCCCACCACCCGTGGGCGGGGAGCGGGGCCTGTGGGGACCTGCAGGGAGCTGACCAAGAGCCAGCCATCGCGGGAGCTGCTGAGCCTCCCTCCACAGGGGACTGTGGCCCGAGGGGGTGGGGCCTGCCAGGGCCACTGCCCACCTGCTTGCACCCCAGCTTTGACAGACAGAAACCCAGAGCTGGGAAGGAGCCCCTTCCATTTGGAAGCCACTAGCCTTGGTCCTAACGAGGGGCCCCAGGAGGGGGTGGGCGCTGCGTGTTTGCTTTGCGGCATCTTTGATGCTCCTGGGAGCCTTTGATGTTGGAGGATGGCCCTAGCCAAGCCAGCCATGTGCTGTTTGCTCTGGGGTTTTCCTTTTATTTGTTTTTAAACTCATCTCGTTAAATTAGTTCTATAAAGGGCGAAAGAAGAAGCCCAGCGGAAAAGAAATGCTATATAGTTTATAGGGGAAGGGCGGGGGTGGGAGCCCATTTGTGGTGGGCGTGACACAGCAGAGAGCAGAAACTGCCCATCCAGCTCACACTACAGGGCTTCAGCGCTCCACTTGGTGAAATCTCTGAGAATCTTTCCAGAGTCTTAGAGACTGCTTGTGGATGAACCTAAAATCCTCATGCAATCTTAATGGAATCCATGTAGAAGATTCGCAGAATCCTTTTAGAAGCCACATTAAAAATCCACATAGAATTCAACAGACTGCTTCTTGTATTCTGAATCCCTCCTCACATACACACACACACACACACACACATACTCCTGTTTCTCCAAGGGAAGGAGTAAGTCACCCTGAATTGCACTGTCTTTCCTCAGAGAGAGTCCACTTGACAGATCTCTTTGTACAGGTAGGGCTGGAGTCCCCCACTGTCTGGGGTTAGAGGGTACTATGACATTTCATGGCCTGGCCAGGGCAGACCACCTTCCAGGCCTTGGGAAGAGGAGAATCATTTGCATAAGGGCTTCCAGAGAAGGGACTCCAACTGCTGTATAAGAATGTGCCATGGTGACCTGGGTGCAGTGGCCCCTAAAATGGGACCCCCACAAGTCAGGATTAGTTCATGTTGCTTCTATGTGTCCCAGCACTCAGTCCTAGGCCTGGCAAACAGCAATTCCTCCATGCTTGTTTCCTGACTAAATGAATGAAGCTGTGCTAGCAGAAAAGATTCTAAGGGCTCAGAAGGACAGCCACAAGGAGTACAAGGCAAATATAAGGCCAACGCAAGGCCTGGGCCAGACACTTGGCCTTACAGCAGACTGGCTGGGGATCTGGGAGAATGAGGTCCCCCTACTGGGTAAGAAGAGGGAGACCTATTTAGAGTGGGGAAAGCCAAGGAATGGGGTTCTGGAAGCACTGGGGCAAGGTCTGTCTTGATGGCATCCTGGTGGTAGGTTGCCAGAACCTCGACAGGCCAGTCTCCAGCCTGTCCTGGGCCGGCAGGGGTGAGACAGAGCTGGCCTGGTGGGGTCTGCAAGAATGTTCTGGTTATTTTTAAATTTCATCTCAAGCAGTATGGCTTGCTTTCATTCTTCAGAACCATGCTTGGCAAGTGCTCCCTAGATCAGGAAGTTCGTAGAGATGTGTGGAGACAGGGCTCTCCCCGTGAGCCTGGCTGCAGAGCTGGGGTGGCCACAGAGGAGAGACCCAGAAGGGCAAGACTCCTTCACAGGGAGCCCTGGGCTCCAAGGAGCCACCCCTGGGAAGCAGCCGGACTGACTCTGTTCAGACAAGTTGAAGCCGGTGTGTGTGAGTCTGTCTGTCCATCCGTGCGGAGGGGGTGCCTCTATCGTCAGCAGCTTCCTCTACCCACCTTGGCCAAGCCCTAGCTCTGTACCAGTCCACGGGAGTGACTGAGGATGGACGAGAGCCCACTTTGGGGAGTAAGTTTTTCAGTTCTGCAAAAGCAAAGTAGGGCCTGGATGTACGTTTGAAAAAAAAGAAAGCAGGGAGGAAAGAGACAAAAAGGACCTCAGACCAGGCCAAGCCACCTCTAGCCACCAAAACATGTCTTTTACAGCAAACATCAGCCATGCTACTTCCGCCAGCATTCAAATTCATGTGCCTGGAAGAGACAGCTAGAACTTCAGTGAAGGAAGACACCACAGCCAGGGCGCTTCCCGTGCTTTCCACACGCACAGCCCCCTGCCCCATGCACCAGCATGGCCTTTGGGCAGCAGGAAGCAGGGGGATGGCCCCCTTGGGAGATGTGGTCACCAGATGCAAACAGCAGTAGCAGGAAAAGGACCGTCAAGGACAAGGCAGAAGCCAACTGGGACCCCCATCGTAGAGGGCCTTGAGGGTTAGCTTGAGTCTGACTTTGTGTTTTGGTACCTGAGAGCCTTAGGAGGTTTTTTGAGCTGGGAAATGACTCTCAAGACACATGCATCGGGAGAGTTCTGTTAGGAAAACGAAATGTTCCAGTGGACTTGGCCCAGTCCTGGCTCTCTTGGACAGTCCTGACTGAAACCTGCATCCCTGTCCACTCCCCATGAAGCTCTCAGAAGTATCCTGGTTTCATTTATTGGATATTTTATGACATTAAGGAATTCATTTTAGTTTTTAAAGATTGGATAAGAGCATTGCAGTTATGTTAAAAAGAAGAGTTCTTATCTTTTAAAGATACATCCCTCAACATTTATAGATGGGCTTCCCAGCCGGCACAGTGGTAAAGAATCCACTTGCCAATGCAGGAGAGCAGGAGACGCAGGTTCGATCCCTGAGTCAGGAAGATGTCCTGAAGGAAATGGCAACCCACTCCAGTATTCCTGCCTGGAAGAGCCCATGGACAGAGGAAGCTGGTGGGGTCTAATCCACAGGATTGCAAACAGCTGGACACGACTGAGCCCACATGCATGTACTCATAGATGAACGCTGTCTGACTTTTGCTTCCAAATAATTTGAGGGGGGGAATGGCAGCAGGGGAGTGGATAGGAGCAGAGACAAAACTGGCTGAGTTAATCATTGTTGGGACTTGGTGTTTCATTCATCATTCACTTGGTGGTGGGACTACGTGGGGTTTCATTAATTAGTCAATTTTTTAAATTTGCTTCAAATTTTCTGATATAAAATGTCTTTAAAAAGTGTCCTAAGTTGAACACAAATATGGTCACTCCAGTTCAATCATCAGGAGGGTTTTTGTTCCCAGGGGGCAACTGGCAGTGTCTGGAGACATTCTGGGGTTGTCACAGCTAGGGTGGGGTGTGTGCTTCGTCATCTCAAGGGTACAGGCCAAGGATGCTGTGGAGTTCACGGGCAGCCCCCACAAGAAAGGATTACCCGGCCCAAAGTGTCCATGGTGCTGAGGCTGAGGAACCTGGGCCTGTGGCATTGCCTGCAATTCACCTTAAAACATCCCTTATGAACAGGAAGAATGCACAAGCATGAGAGAGTTCATGGCAACGAATGCTTTAGGGGTAATTACTTACCATGGAAAGGAATTCACACTCTTGGAGTGGCTAGCCAGGTCTTCAAATGTAGTTATCTAAATCTGCTCTCCAGAATTCATTAGCATAAAAGGTGTTCTAGACAAATTGTATTGATGAAATGAGTGACATTCAAGAAATATATTGGCTGGAGAGATGGTGCAAGCAGCTATGTCTTTGCTTATACAAGAGAGAAGAATGCCTGTTGGTCCAGAGGTTAAGACTCCACTGCAGAGCGCACAGGTTCGATCCCTGATCTGGGAACTAAGATCCTGCATGCCCCGCAGCACTGCCAAGAAACAGAGAAGAATCCAGTAAATCTGGATGCCTGACCCTCTAGTGCTCTGGGTCTATTTCCATTTAATTCTAGGTCTCCTTCTGGACTCCCAACCACCCCAACTCTGATAAAAGTCTCAATTTCTTAGTCCACCTAGAAGGTGGGCTGGTCCTAATGACAGAACATAGGCTTATTCTGGGGGCACTGAACTTTTCATGCAAGTGCTTGACAAAGAGAGGAGGCACCGCCAGACACACACATACGCACACATATCTGAGGTCCCTGGGCTGCTTTAGTTGCTGTCATGGTCCTTTCTTTCCCAGGGTCTCAGATCACAAGGCTGACAGGGGTTTTCCTAGCTGCTGACTCCATGATGTGCTGGCATCCATGGGGTCAAGGTCAATTCCACGCTTCAGTGCTCCCTCTGGCCCAAGGGCAGGCTACCTGAGTCCTGGGACTCAAGAGGGACTCAGAAGTGCGCCTCGAGGAGCACCTCTGAAAAGACAGAGGACCCTCCCTGGAGGTGCCGGGGTCACTGAGTTGCATCTCTGGCAATTCCATCGTCACTATCTTTGCCTTCAGCTCAGCAAGCAGCGGCACCGTGGGGAGGTTGAGGTAGGAGGGAGGAGGGGGTTCTAGGCCTTTCTCAGTCCCCTCCCATGGTTCCCCTTCCCCAAGCCGTGCTACTTCAACACATGCTGCCAAAAACCCCAGCGTGCTGCCTCCAGGCCCCTGTCCCTCCACTACCCACCCAGGCCCTGCCTGTCTCAGGGTCCCAGGGCCCCAAGATTCCAGCCCACAGTGGGGCTGGGGTTCTGCAGGGCCTGTGAGTGGCTCTTCCGGTCTCCTTACCCGTCTGGGGTTCTCTGAGCATACGGACCAGGCTGGGCGTTGTTGATCTGTCTTTCTCACAATAGAACCCTCGCCCCATTCCCCACTCCCGCCCCCACGCTTCAAGGACGTCAATGAGTGTGGGCAGAATTTAATTGCCTGACAAGTTCAGATTTGCATCTTTGATCTACAGGCCAGGCAGTGCTGAGTAGTGGAGAGAACTCGGACACAGACGGACCCGAGCTTGAATCGTGGCTTGGTCACTTACACCTTGTGACCATGGGCAGTCACTTCACTCCCAGAGCCCAGGTGTCCATGCCAGGGAGATGGGGACTGTTGTACCTGACTCACAAGGACCCACATGAAAGGTTATTATGCAACGTGAACCAGCAGCCCAGCCCAGCACCTTGGCCTCCTCTTGGGAATTACTGGAGCCCAGCAAAGGGTCTATTAGTCCTGTTTCCAGGCACTGGGATGGGGAGCACCTTATATATACTGTAGTCCTCACAATGGTCCTTTGAGGAAAGCATCCTCATCAACAACAGCTTTTTATAGCTCAGGGAACTGAGGCACAGGGAGGCTAGGATTCTTGGCCAACGTCATACAGCTGGCAAATGGCAGAACTGTGGTTTGAACCATGGCATTTGGGTGTTGATGATGCCACCCTCCTAGCTTTACCACTGAAATGCCCTGAGTTCACTCCAAGAGAGGAAATCGACAAGGAGGTGCTCTCTGATGGGAGTCAAAAATATTTTCAGAGTTGCTTGGAGAGTTAGGAGAGGTGTTCTCAGCTCCACTATGGGATGCTCAGTGTGGGGGTCCTGGGGAGTGGCTCTGGCCGCAGCCTGCTGTGGGTGCCTTGCTAAGAGCTGGCAGAGGTGGCCCTGCCCTTCAGGTCTTCTTCCTCAGCCTGCTTGCCTGCCAGGGCATTTGAACAATGATTAACTGCAGCAGGCAGGCTGGTGCAGGCCGGGGCGGGCGCGGCGGGTGAGCTCACCCCTTGCACAATGGATACCACACCCACCTGCCCAGCTCAGGGGGCGACCCAGGGCGCAGGGCCGGCAGCCTCCCAGAAGTTGGGGAAATGGCCTTGGGAAGGACAAGGGACAGTCTGGATGAACATGAAGATGTGACCACCGCCACATTCCGCCCCTCCCAAGACACCCACCCTGCCCCCAGCTCGGAGCCCTCTTCTGGGGGCTCCCGATCACCACGGCAGCAGACTCCAGACCCAGTACCCAGTGGGGTCAACCTTGCTGAAGATCTTCAAATAGTGTCACCTGAAACTTCCCCCTCAGCTCCAGTCACAGGGCAGCAAGTGCCAGGTTGGACTGGAGGAGGCAGGAGCATGCCCTGGCCTCTCACCCTGGCTGCCTACCCAGCTCCAGGCCCAGGGCAGACAGGGAGCCCCCAGGCAGCTCCTCTGCGCCTCCCTCCCCGCTCCTTGCTATTCCAAGGACATAGGCACATGCAGTCACAGGCCTGGGGCACCCACACTCGCTCCAGCCCCCGGGACCCCTCCCCGGGAGCACCCTGTTCCCAGAGGGCTGGTAGGAGTGAACTCACACTCCAGCTAGGCCAAATTTGTCTCCAGACTCAGCACCGTGCCCACACACTGGCCTGGAGCTGGGCCTCGTTTGTTTGTTGAACGAAGAAGCACTGAAGTCCTTTGTCCTCAGTAAACTCTGTACCCATTTTTGGTCCAGCTTCCCCGCTCCAAGTCTGAAGATGGCTGGGATGTGTGGGTGGGAGCTGAGGGGGTGGGGAGTGAAAGGTAATTTTCTCTGAAGATGGGTGGAAGAGGGTGCTGCAGACAGGGACGACCCTCCCCCACCCCACCCCACTTGGACGCCTCAGTATTCCACAAAGGCCAGTTCCTACTGGTCTGATGAGGGGTTCAGTTTGCTCTACTGGCTGTCCCTCAGCAAACCACCCCACTTCCCATGGTGCCCAGGAATCCGGGCCTGACTGGGCTGCCCAGGAACATTGTGACCTCCAGGACTTCCAAAAACTTTGTAGCCACAAACTCTGGGCACCTCCTAACTGGCAAGTTGGGCCCTGTTATGCCCCCCAATTCACCTGCCCAGCCTCGGGGTCCCTGCTGAGCTATGTACTTGGAGCACCATATGCTGTTTTATTCTCTCATTGGAGAACCACCTCCACCCACCCACCCAACCTGGGTCTCAACCTCTTGGGGCTACCTGAGACCTCCCTGCCAGACCCCTCCCACCTGCTTCCTTACAGCAAATCCGTGTGCTTGCTGAGCACCCACTCTGGACCTGAAGAGAACAGTCTATACTCACTGCCCTCAGGGCATGTGAACAAATAGCAGAGATCAGATGAGAAGTCAGTGTCGGGATCAGTTCCCATGCTGCTATGATCCGTGAGCCTTGACTCCTAAGCAGCACCTTCTGTATACCAGGCCCTGTTCGAAGCAGGTCACAGGTAATTACTTGTTTTTATCACATGAGCTTCATGGCAAGATATGAAGCAGATAAACTCATGACCCTCGTTGCAGGGTGAGAGAAAAACCAAGGCACCGAGAAGGTGAGTTGCCTGAGGATCTAAGTAGCAGGACTCAGATTCAAACCCACACGCCTGTGCTGTAAGCCTCGATGCTACGGTGCCTTCAAAGCAAGGTAGAGGAGGACAGGGAGGGCTAGGCCAGACGGGATGGTGACAGAGCCAGGTTTGGATTACTGATGCAACATGAACACGCACGAAAGCACGGCAAAGATTCAGTAGCAACGCTCTGAACGCAGGGGTTGGCAAAGCTTCCCCGTAAAGGGCCAGATGGTAATGATCTGAGGTTTCACAGGCCAGGCCTCTCCTGTCACAACTACTCAACTCAGCCCATGAAGCCCCAGAGTAGCCCCAGAGGGTTATGTGGTGTGGCTGTGAGCCAATAAAACTTTCTTAACAGGGCCTTCCCCAGTGGCTCAGTGGTAGAGAATCCACCTGCTAATACAGGAGACAAGGGTTCGATCCTTGATCTGGGAGAGTACACGTGCCATGGAGCAACTAAGCCTGTGCCTCACAATTCAGCCTGTTGCCCTAGAGCTCATGCTCCGCAACAAGAGAAGCCGCTCCACCCACTGCAGCTAGGGAGTAGCCCCTGCTTGCTGCAACCAGAGAAAAGCCCAGAGAGCAGTGAAGACCCAGGCCCAGCCGTGAATAAATAAATAAATATTTTTTTAAAGCTTTATTTAACAGGTATGGGGATCGTCATCTGATTCTCACATGCCACAAAACATTATTCTTTTACATTCTCAAATGTTTAAAATGTAGAGAGTATTTTTAGCTCCTGGGCTGTTCAAAAGCAGGCCTGGAGGAGTGATGGGGACAGGACCACAGTTTGCTGGCCTCCCGGCCCTACAGACTCAGAAAAGGGAGAGCCAAGGAGGCTTCAGAGAATGAATTACGCAGATTGCCTGGGTTCCAGGAGCCCCAGGAGTGAGGAGCAGGGCTGGCCAAGGTTGGAGGTGGGGCCTTGAGGAGCCTGGAGAGGACGTGTTGTCACAGCAGGGTGGCTCCAGCTCCAGTGTTACCAGGCCCTGACTGTGAGACCCCAGTGTCTGCACCTCTGAGCTTCAGCTGTAAAATGCGCTTGAAAGTGTGGTGAGTGGGAGATGCTGGCCAAAGCTTCACGTAGACCTGGGCTCCACTGGCTCCCACGGCCCACCTAGGGTGAGGGGGGTGACTGTTATTTTACTCCAAATGCTTGTTTGAGTTATTCTCAAAGTCTTAAGCAGGAGCCTGCTCAGATACAGGTTTTGGCAACGTCTCTCTGATGGCCACGTGGAGAAGAGGTGAGCATCTGGGTGAGCCTGTTTTCCCTCCAGATTCCTCCTCCACCATCCTCCCCACGGCCCAGTGATGGGGAGACCAGCCTGTGTGGACAGCATCACAGACCCCCTCGTGGCTCTCCCTCTGCTTGATGGCCTCAGACGATGGGGAGCCCAGCAGGAACTGAGGGCGAGGAGAGAGAGAGGTTAACTCCCCACCCCTTCCCAGCGGCGCTTCTGCAAGCTGGCCGCCTCCCTTGGAAGACACTACAGCACAAGGCCAGCTGTCCTAGGGTCTCCCTACCCCTTGCCCACATCTTTGTAAACTCTTCTCAGGCTATCCTGAGTGCAACCTGGCTGACTGATTCAAAGAGTGAGACTGGAGAGAGAGATGCGCATTAAGAGACTGTCCCTCTGATTTTGATGAAGGAAGAAACTACAAGTTGATCAGTTGTGTCCAACTCTTTCTGACCCCATAGACTCTACAGTCCATGAAATTCTCCATGCCAGAATACTGGAGTGGGTAGCATTTCCCTTCTCCAGGGGATCTTCCCAACCCAGGGATCGAACCCACATTGCAGGAGGATTCTTTACTAGCTGAGCCACAAGGGAAGCCCAAGAATACTGGAGTGGGTAGCTTATCCTTTCTCTAGATCTTCCAATCCAGGAATCGAACTGGGGTCTCCTACATGGCAGGCGGATTCTTTACCAACTGAGCTATGAGGGAAGCCCATGAAGGAAGATGGAGCAGTAAAGTGGGACAGTGGTAGTGAAAGGAAGGAAGAGCTGGATTGGAGACATATTTAGAAGATAAACAGGCTAAAGGAGGGGCCTGAGGGAGTGGGAAGGAGCTCCAGGATGAATGGGGTACCTTGCTGGGGAAGCTGGGAGGACAGAGTGCTGAGAGAGGATCCGCAGGGAGAGAGGCAGGGGTCTGGAATGGAGATGATGAGTTTGTGGTAGTGCCTGAAGGACTTTCAGGTGGCTGGATGCATTGGTGTACCCCTGCCTGCAGCTCTGATTCTCAATCTGACCTTTAGCCATGACCTGTTCTGTTCCCGCAGACAAGCCACCACACGGAACAGCTTGGGAGCCTTGGAGAACAGTCCGTGCAGAAATGGTTGCTGGATTTCTTTCCTTTCTGATGCAGGGAAAACGCTCTCAGATGCATGAACTTAGCTGGAAGGAGTGATGGGGTGAGAGGGGTGTGGAATGCTGGGGTGTCCAGGAGAGGTCCAAGGGGGCTCTGTTGGCCAGAGGGGCCGAGAGTTAAATAAAGCCAGAGCAGTCCACCCATGGGGCTTCCCTGGTGGCACAGCAATAAAGGATCCGTCTTCCAAGCAGAAGATATGGGTTTGATCCCTGGGTTGGGAAGATCCCCTGGAGAAGGAAATGGCAACCCGTTCGAGTGTTCTTGCCTGAAAAATCCCATGAACAGAGGATCCTGGCAGGCTATAGTCCACGAGGTCACAAAGAGTCAGACATGACTGAATGACAACAATAAGCCAGCCAAAGACACTGACAAGCGCTACTATTCTGCCCACCAGCTAGGGATATCAAACACAAACAGGCACCTCCATGTGGGGGATACCTGGTTTAAATCTTCCATTTAACCTCTCATCTTTTGCAGCTTGCAGGAGGCAGGAGGTCAGGCTTTCCTCCAGGGTGGATACTGGTGTTGGGCAAAATCACATGGGGTGAGGGTGGGTGGGAATAACTCCATCAGATCTCCCCAGGGCTTCAAGCCCTTCACAGCCCAACTGACTTCTGATTACATCGACTTTCCAAAAACAAAGACTTGATTGAATATTTCTCAACTGAGTCACTGCTCAGTTTGCGCTCTCCCAGGAAATCAAACATTCTGGTTTTGCCTCCCCATCATGCTGACCACCCTCACGTTTCAACCTCTCCTGGAACCAGCTTCCAGGATTCTCTGCTGGCTCTCATCCACAGAACATCAAGCAGTTAAGAGTCTGTATCTTACACTCGCTGCCTCCGAGGGGGCGGGAGTTTGCACAATGTCTCTCTCCCTGGCCCACAACGAATTACCACATCTCCTTCTTCTGAGAGGCTGGCCTGCCTTCAAGCCCCCACCACCACGACTTCAAATCCCAGCCCCCAGGTCTGGTATCTATTAAGTCTAGTCAAGGCCTGATTCAGCCGCATTGCTTCACAGGCTGCCCAGTGGGCAGACAGCTGATGTTGTGGGCAACCCGGGTCTGACCAGCTGCTGGTCCATGCAGCTCACAGCAACAGCTGGGCAGACTTCAGCTTTGGGAGGCTGAGACAGGAGGCCTACAGAACAGCGCCTGTCCCTGACTCACCAAGTGATGCTGAAACTTTGAAAACCTCAGGAAGATTTTTTTTTTTTTCCAGAGAGTCTTCCCAGCTCTGCCATCAGGCCTGGCTGGGACCTCTCCTTAGAGCAGGCTAGCAGTCTCTCTTGCCCTGGTCTGTGCACAGCTCAGCGCTAAGTAATCTTCCTTCCTTCTGAATCTTCCTTCTCTGACATACCAGAGTCTCATGAGGACTTGGGCTTTCCAGAAGACCCATTTAGGCGATCAGCTAGTGAACTTATGCCTTACTGGGCATGAAGGAATTAAACTGGAATTCCAGGGTTCCAGTGGTGGGGGCGGAGGATGGAATGTGATGTCCTCTTCCTCTTAGGGATTCCCCGATTGACTTTCCGAGTCTCAAGGCCCCTGTGGCAGCAGCTCAGACGAGCCTTCAGGGATCGGGGACTTGGATTCCACTGCACCCTGGGGCAAGCCCAGTTTGCAAGCATCTCTCAGCTTAGAGAAGCGAGACTTTCAGGGCTTGTTCTGACTGTGCACGGGATGCTTTCGGAGCTCAGGAGCCCACAGGGGTCACTTGAACAGGAAGTTCTCGGGTCACATCAGATGTTCCATGTCACAACCCACCCCCTCCTCATTTAACCCCTTTTCAGGAAGTCATCAGTCTCCGTGGCAGGGTGGGGGAGGGACGTGGTCTTGTAACCGTCACAAGTCCAGCATCCAGCCACCTTTGGGTCAGCACATCTGGCTAAAACATGGGCTCTCTGCCCTGGGCACCCAGGCTGGACTCCGCAGCAGCCCCCACAATGGCAGAGCATGGGGAGAAGGGCCCTTTGGGGACGGGCACCACAGGACAATCCTAAGATCACCCAGGGTGCCAGGGAAGAGCTGAGGAAGGGGCGCCTGGCTACAGAGATGCCAACACCCTGATGTGAGTGCCAGGAGTGCTCCTGTATCCTGGACGAAGGGCCACTGAGAGGAGACAACCTTACCCGCTCCTCTCCACCCATTCATTCCTCTCTCTCTCTCTTTCTCTCTCAGTTCTAAATCCTGCTGTGTCCCCAGGCAGTCCCAGACCAGGAAGCCCCACCAGGCAGGCAGAATTGGCTGAGGACACTTCAGTCTAGTCCTGCCTTCTCCTGGCTGCTTAAACCCCCACCCCACTTCAACTCAAGCTTGAAGAGAATCTGCAGGTCAGGGTGAGGGTGGGGAGTGAGGAGCCCAGCTGCTTCCACTCACAGCCCCAGCCCTCCTCCTGGAAGCTCCTAGAAACTCTGGGAAGTTTCTAAAGTCCCAGACGGATGGTCCTTGCACTCAAGGGCCTGGCTGAGTGACCACCTCCTCCTGTCTCCCTTGTGAATGGGGGTGGCCTTAGAGCAGCTGCTGAGAAAGGAATAGGAAAAAGGCAGAGGACAGGGGAGCACATGGGGTGGGGGAGGTGATGGGCAAGGGGAGGAGGAGGCGCACAGTCCACTCTGGACTCTTGCTCCCCGGGGGTGGTGAGGCTGGCTTTTGGGGTCAGGGACCTAGCTCCCGAGAAGACCCCTCCTTCCAGGTGGCTGCCCACGGTGCAGGGGGCTGCAGAGGACAGGCAGTGAGGAGAGGGACGCTCTTCTGGACAGGACAAAGGGAGCACCCAGAGGCCAAGGAGGACCCCGCCCCTAAGAGGAGGCATGAGGTGGTGGTGGTGGAGGTAGGGGGACACACTGAGCTGTATCTGAGCTCCCTGCTGGGGGCACCCACGGAGCTGACTAACCCGCACAGGAAGTGGTTCTTGAGCGGGGAGGGCGTGCCGGGAAGTGGGTCAGGGGGCGGCCCCCTCACTGACCGGAGCCCATGTCATCAGGGTCCCAAGAGAGACATCATGCCCCTCGGGGCGAGTGGATGCTCTGGCCACTGCTGTGGCTGCTATATGGCTTCCCTGGTGGCTCAGCTGGTAAAGAATCTGCCTGCAATGTGGGAGACCCCAGTTCGATTCCTGGGTCAGGAAGATCCCCTGAAGGGATAGGATACCCACTCCGGTATACTTGGGCTTCCCTGGTGGCTCAGCTGGTAAAGAATCTACCTTGCAATGCGCGGGAACTGCTGTAGAGAGCAGCTCTCGGAAGGGTGGTGCCCTGTCCGGCACCCTCACCAACACTCAGAGAGGCTGGGGTCCAAGCCAGCTCACTTCCCCCACCTGCAAGTTGGTTTCCTATTATTTCGTGTCTCTTAGACTTTTCTGGTGGGAAATCCTACCCATCCTTCCAGGCCAGCCTGAGGAGCCCTCCCTGACTCCCCCACCCTCAGCAAGTTTCTCCCCTCCTTCCTGCCCTCCTACAGGACTTAGGGTCCAGCTCACAGGTGGCCAAGTCCCATGCCGTGTGTTTTCCCAGCAAGATCATGGGGTCCATAAGGACAGGGTACCTGTCCCAGCGGGGAGCCCGTCTGGGCACCTGTGGGTGCTCAGTAGGGGCTCTGATGGGCTGATTCCCCAGCTTCAGCCCCTCTGGTCTCCACCCTCTCGCCACTCCCCATGCTCTGTTGGCCTCAGAGAGCTGGCCCGCCTGCCTGTAAGAGCCACCAGAATTCCTGCCTGCAGGCTCAGCCCTGCTCCAGGAATGCGGGGCGGCAACCTAGCTTCTCGCAGCCTGCACAAACCTGGGGCCTGGTCCCTGGCCCACCCAGGGAACTCTCAGCAACTTCTTTCTGCCAGTCACTGGCCTCTGCTCCTTATCCTTCGGAAAACTAACTGCCCTTCTGTGAGTCAGGAGCTGGAGGCAAAGGCCGAGGGTGGTCTCATGTGACTGTTACAGTCACAGAGGGAGGCATGTTGCTTCTGCTTCTCCCAGGGGATGGCTCCTCCCATGGGAAGGAGGTCCCTAGGAACAATATGGGCTCCATGTATATGCAGTCTAACCAGCCTGGGCTTCTAGACTCCACCGTGAGCAGTGAAAGAGCACTGGGCAGGGAGCAAGGAGATCCAGGGAGTCTTGGTTCCCTGTTGTTGTTCAATCGCTTAGTCGTGTCCAACTCTTTGTGACCCCATGGACTGCAGCATGCCAGGCTTACCTGTCCTCCACTATCTCCCAGAGTCTGCTTAAACTCATGTCCCTCAGGTTGGTGATACTATCCAACCATCTCATCCTCTATTGTCCCCTTCTCCTCCTGCCCTCAATCTTTCCCAGCATCAGGATCTTTTCCAATGAGTCAGCTCTTTACATTGGTTCCCCTTCTACCTGGCAAGTCACATTATTTCTCTGAACCTCAATGTCCCGGATACGGCTGCAAGAACCCTAAGAATCTTAACAATTGTATGATTTCCAGCAGCCTATGTCCAAGAAGAAGTGCTGCTGGGCAGGCCATGTCCTAAAGAAACCTGTGAGTGGCATATCCCAGCTGGCACCATGTACCCTGGCTGACAAAGGGACCCTGTGGTGATGCCGGGAAGCTTTGAAGCGGGCAGCTTTGGGTTCTGATCTCAGCTCTGCCTCTCACTTGCACATTATGTAACTTTCTGACCCCGTTTTATAGATGGGAGACCTGAGCCCCTCCTGATGGAAGAAATATGCCCGCGATCTAGGGCCAGTCCCTGGGCCTGCCAGCTTGCAGCTCTGTGTCCTACCTCTCTTTTCCCAGTGGACCGCCCCCTAAAGGGTGGACAGTTGAAGAGAGGTCAGAGTGCTGGGAGGAGTGTTCAGCTTTCAAAGGCTGAGTTGGAGGCGGCCACCTCTCAGAGCCCAGCTGGCAAGACCAGTTCCTCTCCCCAGGAGGGTCTGGGGCTCCACCCCTGATGCCTCGTGTCCGGAGGTGGAATGGGGGCCAGATGAGACCACATGCACTGGAGGGAAGCCCTGGAGGGGTGGTGGGGGGCCTCCCGGGGGTGGCTGGTGCCGCAGCCGGTCCTGGTTCTTTCATCTCCAGATGCCCCCGGCCTCCCTCCCCACATGGCGCCCAGAAGGAGTGCGGGCCTTCCTCTCCTGGGTTTTGTAGCAGAACTGTCAGCAGCAGGAGGGTGGTCAGAGTGGGGTGCAGAGCAGGCGGTGCCTCCCGCAGCCCTTGAAGTGTGTGAGGCTCTGCGTTCATGGCACCCCTCCCCACCCTGCAAGTCCCTCCCGTCCTTGTCAGGGCTGTTTATGACAAGGGCTGGGGTGGCCCAAGGGTGGGAGCAGGACAACCCCAGTTGTGGATGGGCAGACAAAACCTCTCCTCTGGCTGCTGGAGGGTGTGCTTGGGGCCACAGCGTGCCTGCTGGTCACTTCTTAAAGGCTGCATCTGCTTTAAAGGAAGTGTCCTCCTTCTTAGCTGCAATCAAGGCTGTGTCTCCTCACCAAGCTGTGTGCACATGGGGCTGGGTCTGCCCAGAGAAGGTGCTGTTTCTACGTACACAGAGGGGTGCTGGGTGGCCCCCTGAGGCCCTGAGACTGTGCCTGGGGGTCACCCAGCCCCAGGCAGACTTTGGGTGGGGAGGGGGGCCCTGAAGGGGCACAACAGGTGGGACTCGGTGCACACACTGGCACACTCCTGCCCAGAGCCCAACAGTCTTTTCCCCATTCCTGACCCACCCAGTTGATGACCACTGGCACTTCCGACAGGGAACCCCAGCTCTGCTGGTGGGCACAGAACTTGGGAGCCCCACGGCTGCTTCTGTGCCAGCCCTGAACTGTCTTGAGAAGTCAAGAGAACCACTGCCCAGTTGGGAGTGCCCTCCCACTCGAGACATGTCCTGCCCTGCCAGTGCATCCTTCAAGAGGAGGTTAGACGGAAGCCTGGGGCCTAGCCTCCCCAGTGGCCACCTAGGTTCACCAGACACCCAAGTCTAGGGAGCAGTTTGGATCTGGAAGCCAGGCTGGACCAGGCCAAGAGCCCCAGTGGGTTCTGGGATGAGCCAAGCCTCCTCTTTGGGGTTTCAGACACTCCTTCCTTCATGCATCCGCCTGGTGCGGGGTGGGGGATGGGATGAGGTGGGGAGAGGCACTCAGTCTTCATCCTTCCAGCACTCTTGCCGCTCAGCCACCCTCCCCCACACAGCACTCCCTGGGAAGTCGTGGGATACCCAGGGCCCTGCCTGATGTGGCTCTGACACACTGTGACCTTGACCAGAAACTTCCATAGAGCCAGCACTCACACAACCAGAGCCTTGGCTCCGGCGGCCCCCCAGGGCCCATGTGCGGTGATGCCATCACTGTGACTTCCTTTCCCCTCTTCCCCCAGCGCCCCATTCTCCCCACCCAGGCCCGGGCTCAGGGGAGCTGATGATGAACCAGCAAATGACCGCCTGAAACACCAGCTCCTTCTCCACCCCACTTGCAATGCCCTAATCCCCTCCCGTCCCAGCTCCCCGCTTGGGCTGGGGCAGAGCCCAGGTGTTTCTCGTTAAGGGTTTTATTGCGGATTCGCAGGCTCTGGCTGTGGAAGGTTGAGGGGCTCCCCAAGCCTCTGCCCCACCCCCAGGCTGCGCCCACACAGCGGGGTTGGGTGACTGGTGGGGCGGTCCTCTCCGTTCCTGGCCCCTTACGCTTGCCAGAAGTCACCCAAAGCTGCCAAGCTCCAGCCTCCGAGTGCACTGCCTTCCGCCCACCCTTCACGCCAGACGGAGTATCCTCCTGAGGAATAAAGTTAATCATCCCGTGCCCTGACTTTTAAATCCACCATAGCCTACCCCTTTTTATTTTTTCAACGACGGGCTCTGATTTGTAGTACTTGCCAGTTCCCACCACGGCCAGTTTCAAACAGCCAGTGTGAGGCCACTGAACTTGCGCAGCCGGCTTCCGTAGGCGGGGGAGCAGCCGACGCCACACACCACGGCCACCTCTTCCCTTTACTCCAACCCAGGATGCAAGCCCTCCTTTAAGGCTCCTCTTGTCCCTCTTGCCTCCTCTGCCACTGCCTTCCCGTCCCCGCCCACCCCCCACAGACAGCGCCCACTAGATCTGACCTGCGAGTCCCTGCGTTCACCTAGCACATGCCCCAAACATCCCTCTCCTGCTTGGCCTGGCCGGCTCCTTTAATAATAACCCCGTTCAAGGACTTCCTGGTGGTCCAGTGGCTAAGACTCCGTACTCCCAATGCTGGGAGTACTGGGTTCGATCCCCGGTTGGGGAACTAGATTCTACAAGCAGCAACCAAGACCCAGTGCAGCCGAATAAATAAATGAATATTTTTTAAAAATATTCTGTTCAGATGTTTCCCCCCTTTAGGCTCTCAGACTCCCCAGGCTGGACAAGATGCCCCTCATCTGTGTCCCTAGGATACTGCCTTGGCTGTCTGCCTTGTACAGGCATGCGGGTCTGTCCTTCCCACGAAACCATGGGTTCTGCAGAGGCTCTGACCCAGGAAAGCCTCTGTGATTCTGTGGAGGGCGTGAGGTGCATGAAGTGGCCTGCTCAGGGCTCTAAGGGGAGAGCTGCCACAGGGGCCCACGTCACAATCTTGGACCTTTCTCAGCAGAT
Source organism: Nanger dama (assembly GCA_917880005.1). Classification (NCBI taxonomy): domain Eukaryota; kingdom Metazoa; phylum Chordata; class Mammalia; order Artiodactyla; family Bovidae; genus Nanger; species Nanger dama. The sequence continues at coordinate 28,350,452 of CAKJTW010000018.1, forward strand.
CCCAGGGCCACCTGCTTGTCCAGCTTCCTAGGAGACACACGACAGGGAGGGGGGACAGGGCCATCCCTTAACTCCTAGATCTGAGACATGCCAGGTGTTACTCCCAGTCCAGCCCAGGCGCACAGAGCTGGCGGGGCTGGGGCAGAAGCGGGTGGCCACCCTCACCCTGCTGTTTGTGTCCTGTGGCCATGGCTTCCTGTACCACAGGTCATCGTTGTTGACCCTGGCAGCAGCACCCAGATGTTCCGGGAGGCCACCGTATCATGTGCCTGGGAGCAACCCCAGGCCCAAAGAGCCTCCCGCACACCCTGTCCAGGTGGTCCTGTGGGACCAAAATGGATGAAACAGGGAGCAGCCATGTTCGGGGAGTGCTACGCACTTCTGAGCGAAAAACACCTGAGTTGCTTGTCACTGTGGCCACTTAGCAGCTGTATGAAGTCGTGGCTTGGGGCCTCATTTTCCTCATCCATAAAATGGGGTGGTAATGCCTGTTTCTCAGAGTTTTTGTCCACATAAGACTAATGGCCACTATGTATGGAGCGCTTGCAAAGTCCCATGCAAAATGCAGTTTCTGTGATGTGGTTCACTCCCGTTATCTTCTTTAATCCCCACACAGCCCTATGAAGAGAGACCTGTTAGCCCCATTTCACAGACCAGAAAATCGAGGTTCTAAGGGGTTTATAGTCACATAACAAGAAAAAGGAAGTCAAAATGCAAAGCCCCTGAATTTAGAGGACAGGTGTGTATCGGGCCTGACAGATTCTAATCATATGGTGATGTGATATGCTTAGCCTCTCAGTTGTGTCCGACTCTTTGTGACCCCATGTACTGTAGCCCACCAGGCACCTCTGTCCATGGGGATTCTCCAGGCAAGAATACTGGAGTAGGTTGCCATTTCCTTCTCCATGGGATCTTCCTGACCAAGAAGTAGAACTGGGGTCTCCTGCATTGCAGGCATATTCTTTACTAACTGAACTATGGAGGAGGCACTATCAGAAAGTAGGCAATATATGTTATTAGTAATTATTGCAAATCCTGCTTTCTGGCATGTATTAGGAAATGGAATTTTTAAAAAATCTCTTCCAGTGTCTCTGAACCAGAACCTTAAGGTAAGCATCAGCTTTCCTGGTTTTCAAGAGAGGAAACCAAGTTATAAGAACTTCTGCTTTATTGATTATGCCAAAGCCTTTGACTGTGTGGATCACAACAAACTGAAAAATTCTTTAAGAGATGGGAATACCAGATCACCTGACCTGCCTCTGAGAAATGTGTATGCAGATCAAGAGGCAACAGTTAGAACTGGACATGGAAAAACAGACTGGTTCCAAATTGGGAAAGGAGTACATCAAGGCTGTATATTGTCACTCTGCTTATTTAACTGATATGCAGAGTACATCAGGAGAAATGCTGGACTGGATGAAGCACAAGCTAGAGTCAAAATTGCTGGGAGAAATATCAATAACCTCAGATCTGAAGAAGACAACACATTTTTGCCAAAAAGCGAAGAAGAACTAAAGAGCCTCTTGATGAAAGTGAAAGAGGAGAGTGAAAAAGTTGGCTTAAAACTCAGCATTCAGAAAATGAAGATCATGATATCCATTCCCACCACTTCATAGCAAATAGATGGGGAAACAGTGCGAACAGTGGCAGACTTTATTTTCTTGGGCTCCAAAATTACTGCAGATGGATGGTGACTGCAGCCATGAAATCAAAAGACACTTGCTCCTTGGAAGAAAAGTTATGATCAACCTAGACAGCATATTAAAACACAGAGACATTACTTTGCCAACAAAGGTCCGTCTAGTCAAGGCTATGGTTTTTCCAGTGGTCATGTATGGATGTGAGAGTTGGACTGTAAAGAAAGCTGAGCACTGAAGAATTGATGCTTTTGAACTGTACTGTTGGAGAAGACTCTTGAGAGTCCCTTGGACAGCAAGGAGATCCAACCAGTCTATCCTTAAAGAAAATCAGTCCTGAATATTCATTAGAAGGACTGATGTTGAAGCTGAAACTCCAATACTTTGCCCACCTGATGTGAAGAAGTGACTCATCTGAAGTGACCCTGATGGTGGGAAAGATTGAAGGTGGGAGAAGGGGACGACAGAGGATGAGATGGTTGGACAGCATCATCGACTCAATGGACATGAGTTTGAGTAATCTCCGGGAGTTGGTGATGGACAGGGAAGCCTGGCGTGCTGAAGTCCATGGGGTCGCAAAGAGTTGGACACAACTGGGCAGTTGAACTGAACTGACTGATAGTCCAGGCGGAGCCTGGTTGAGCACCATCTGCCAACTGAGCTGGCCCCAAATAGGGAGCATTGTCCAATTCACCAGATGCATTGTACAGGCTGGGTGTGGGCCTGATCTAAAGGAGATGGGGTGGTTAGTCCCAGAGTCCAGGAGCTGGTGTCCTGTCCTGACCTCGGCCTTGGTCCCTCTCTTCACTAGGAGTCTGTTAATCTCTGCAGGGTCTCAAAATTAACTTCTCACCCTCAAGTAATAAGGATCCTAAATCAGGGTTTGTACTTGGACAAAGGAAGCATTCTGATTTGTGAATCTAGAAATAAGGAGATCCATATAGTTGAACAGCGCTTGGGTTCTTCCAGTTTTGGGATGATTACGAACAAAGTTCCCATATGGGTACATGGTATGATACTCAGCAATTAAAAGCAGCTCTGATGTAGCTCAAATGCAGTCTCCTAAACGAAAGAAGCCAGACTCAGAAGGCTCCATGCTCTACGATTTCGTTTACAGGATGTCTGGAAAAGGAAAAACTACCAAGACAGAAATAGATCAGTGGCTGCTGGGGTTGGGGAGTGGAGTCGGGGGTCGATTGCGAAGGGACAGAGGGAGTTTTGGGGGTGCTGAGACTGTCTATACCATAATTGTGGTGGTGGTTACATGACTGTATGCATTTGTGAAAGAACTATACAACAAGAATGAATTACTGATTGTAAGTCAACTATAGTTCAATTTAAAGAAGCCAAATAAAACCACTGAATTTTTATTTTTTTAATGAAACAAGAATGAATTATTGCACAAAAAAAGAGACTTTAATTTTTTATTGGAGTATAATTGCTTTGCAAAGTTGTGTTAGCTTCTACTATACAACCAAGGGAATCAGCTGTACATATATATATATGTGTGTGTGTGTGTGTATGTGTGTGTATATATATATATATCCCCTCTTTTTGGATTTCCTTCCCATTTAGATCACCATAGAGCACTAAGCAGAGTTCCCTGTGCTGTGAACTGAATGCAGTCGGTTCTCCTTTGTTATCTATTTTGCACACAGTAGTGTGTATATGTTGGTCCCAATCTCCCAATTTTTCCCGCTCTCCCCTTCCCCCCTCGGTACCCATACATTTGTTCTCTACATCTGTGTCTCTGTTTCTGCTTTGCAAATAAGTTCATCTGTACCATATTTCTAGATTCCACGTATATGCGTTAATATATGACATTTGTTTTTCTCTTTCTGACTTAGTCTGTATGACAGTCTCTAGGTCCATCCACGTCCTTCATTTTTTAAAAAACAGGAAAAAATTACATTTCCTTTTCAGTCCCTTTCCCATTCATTTTGACCTTAAGATAAATTTGAACATTAACGTAATTTCACTTAGTGGATATTTCCGAAGCGCCTCCTACGTTCCAGGTCCTCTATTATGGGCGGAGACGGCCATGGGACCCCGTCCCCTCTCAGCTGTACTGTGTCGTCAGCCCGTGCCACCCCCTTCATCTCCCAATGTACATGCTCAGGCCCAGTGTACCCTTATTTCCCTTTTTGGGGGCGGGGGGACTCTGGATCACTTCTGCCTAATGTGGGTCAATCGGTAACTATGTGCTGAAACACTGGAATTTCTGAGACGTTTCCATGGTTTATGGGACCATAATATTTGAAGTGGGAACCTGGGAACCGTCCTCCACACCTCCCTCCTCCTTGTCACCCCCCACCCCCGGTGCCCCGTACAGAAGGTGGGGGCGGGGTGGCACAGACTGCCAGGCAGGGGCTCTAGCCCAACTGTGTCCTGTCAACACGAATCCTGTGTTACATACAATATTTGAGGGGCAGCCGGCAGCGTTTTTTTTTCACTGACCCAAAAGTGACCAGATTATTGTACAAAAAAAAATCAATCTACTGGCCAGTCCTGCCGGTGTTCCTTCCTGAATGCCTTCCCAGTTCCCCTCCCCAAGGCCCTCGCTTGCACCAGGCAAGGCATCTCTCACAGGGACCCCTGAATGGGCCTCTCAGTGGATCAGCTCCCCCTCTATTCCCGTCACACCTCAGCCAAAGGGGTATTTTGGATATCATCAGTGCACATAGAACCCATGCCAATCCATGAGAAAAATGGGCCAAATAATATGAAGAAGCAGTTCCCCTATGGAAAAAGAAATGCAAATGGCAAAAACACATGAAGAGATTCCTAACTTCATCTATAGTTAAATATATGAAAATCAAAACAACCATGGAATACCATTTTCATATCCTCCACCCCAGTGGAGAAAAGAAAATGGAACCGTTTGATGACACATGGTGACATGGGAGAGGGTTGTCTTAGGGCCTGCCTCATGAAGTCTGGGTGTGGCGACAGGTGCAGAACTGATGGAACTTTTGGAAGATGATCATAAAGAATGTCCCCCTCCGTCTAGAACCCAGTCTCCTAGAGAGGTGTCCAGGGTGCAACCTCCCAACTCTCCCCTGGGTCTGTACCATGTGATACTCTAGGATGGCTGTCTGGGAAGGTGTTCCCCAGCAAAGTTTATAACTGCAAACGCCGGGAAACGAGATGCCCATCCAGTGGGAAGAATCATGTCAGTAACGTGCATCTGCTCCACTGTACAGTCAAGTGCTCCGCAAACACTAAACACAGGAGGGCCGGGGCCTCCCTGGTGATTCAGTGATAAAGAATCTGCCTGCCAGTGCAGAACACATGGGTTCGGTCCCTGATCCAGGCAGATTCCACATGCCACAGAGCAACGAAGTCTGTGCTCTACAGCCTGCAGGCTGCAACTACTGAGCTCATGTGCCACAATTACTGAAGGCCTCACACCTTAGAGCCTGTGCTCCGCAACAAGAGAAGTCAGTAGTGCACTGCAACCAGAGAGTAGACCCTGCTCATCAGCTAGAGAAAAGTCCTCACAGCAACGAAGATCCAGCACAGCCATAAATTAATCAATTAAATAAATAAATGCAATGGGATAAGGACTTCTCTGGCTGTCCAGTGGTTAACACTCTGTGCTTCCGATGCAGAGGGCAAGGGTTCAATCCCCCATTGAGAAAGTAAGGTCCCACATGTCCACCATGCAGCTGGGACAAAAGAATAAAAAAACACAATGGTGTAGGACCGAATACACGTGCTGAAATGAAACCAGGTCAGGAAAAGGAAGCTGCAGATCTCGGCATGTAGCACCATCCCTTTGGTGTAACTCCTGAAAACGCAGGCTTACCCTCACAAGTGTATAATGGAAAAAATTTCTGGAAGCACACAGTGAAAACCTGCTGTCTAAATTGCCTTTGGCGAGACAGGTGGGGAATAGGAGGCTTTCACTTTTCTTTGTTTACTTTTCTGTTCTGCTTGGATTTCAAATTCATATGCACAGAGTGTTTTAATTTTTGAAATGTCATCAGGCAAGATCTGGAGTGGGAAGTGGGAGTGGGGGGTGGATTTGAGGCCAATTTCATTTTCTTCTACTTTCCTATATCGAAAAGATCACAGTCAATGTGTTTAAATGTTGCAAAGCAAACAAAAACTTTCAGTGCCCAGGGGATAAAGTCCACACTCCTGAACTCACGCTGGCAGGCCTTGTGGCGCCTGTGGCAGACACTTCCCCATTTTGGTCACCTGACTTGTGGGTCTCAACCATAGCCGAACCCATCCACCTTTCACATCCCAAAGACCCTGGCTCTCCCTCGTCTCTGGGCCTCTGGCCACACTGCTTGTCTCCCTGGCACACTCTGCCCACTCTGATCAACCCGTAGCCTTTGCGTCCTCAGCCCTCAGCCCTGACACCAGGTCCCAGCCCATCGTCCCCTGACTGGCAAGCCTAGCCCTGCCCTGCTGCCCTGCCCAGCACCCTGGCCCCACCTCCCATCGCACCACAGATTCCACTAGGCCAGAATGGCCATCACACTATCCTGCCTCGCTAGCTCTCAACACCCTCAAAGGCAAGGACACTGCTGGCGTCCAGGGCCCAGCACCGTGCGGGACACATAATAGGTTTCATAACCGTCTGCCATTTGGACTGACAGCTGACTGCCTGAACCAAATGAGGAACGCAGAGGCAGCTGACACTCCAGGCTCATCCCTGATACAGGCCCGTCTGTGGTGCGGGATCCCTGGCCCCAGATGGCGGGGCCCCCAGGGCCTGCAGAGGCAGTCTGGAGGGGCAGACAAAGCAACCCCGCAGCAGCGTCGCCCGTTCAACTCCAAGGTGGCTTTTATTTCCTCTTCTGCGGGTGCCAAGTCCCTGAACAAATATTTTCCTGGAGTGGAGGAGCGGCTTAGCTCCCAGCCTTAAGTGCTGGAAACACCTTCGGGTCGGGCAGTTTCCAGGAACCAGAGGAAGAGAGGGGTCTGGCTACAGCGGGGGAGGAGGGGGGCGGGAAAAGGGGGTCAACAGGGCTGCCCTCTGGGCCATGCCCACCCTCCTGGCTGGCGGCCAGGTCCTCCGTTCACCAGCAGCCCTGGGCCTCTCCACCCATAAATGAGAATACTCTGGGATCCTGAAGGAAACGTGGGCCATTGCGGGCCTCACTCATTTTTGCTGCAAAAGCTACAGTGGGGTTTAAAAAAACTAATTAGAATCTCAGAAGCCTTTTACAAGCTGTTTCCCCCCTCTCTCTAACTTTCTTATTGCAGAATAAAATACACAGAAAATACTCATCTTCAGTGTATAACTTGATGATTTATTTACATATACATACACCCTTGATGCCTTGGATGGCATCACCGACTCAATGGACACGAGTTTGAGCACACTCCAGGAGATGGTGAAGGACAGGGAAGCCTAACGTGCTGCAGTCCATGGAGTCGCAGAGTCAGATACGACTTAGCAACTGAAGAACAATACTCCTGTAATCACCCCCTATGTCAAGCTAGAGAACATTCCAGAAAACCTTTCAGAGAAACATCCTCATGCCCCTACCTTGTCCATACCACACCCCCAGCAGAAGTATCACAGGCTTCTATCACCAATCAATTTGTCTGTTGCTGAACTTTAGAGAAATGGAATCATATGCTCTGGTCTCTTTTGTATCTGGCTTCTTATACTTAACATATTGCCTGTGATGTCATCTATGGTGGACGTGTAGCCATTGCTAGTTCTTTTTTAGTGCTGAGTAGTATTCCACTGTGGCCATATAGCACAATTTATTTATCTGTTCTCTTGTTAGTGGAAACTTGGGTTGATTCCGTGTTTGAGCTGTGATGTAGACATTCTCCCACATACCCTCCTGCAGACATGTGCTCTTCTTCTGCCTGGATTCTAACATAGACGTAGACACAGGTTTGATTTTAGCCTCCCAAGTGTTCATACGATTGGCACATTTTCCAACAGTGTGGGAGCTTTCCGGTGGCCCCACATGCCCTTGAACAATTGTCCAAGTTTAACGTCAGCTTTTCTGGTGAGTATGTGGTGGTGTCTCACACCGTTAATAAACTTTTCATGACCTCTTGACTTTGCAGAGCATGACAGAAGCACCAGACAGCCACAAGGGGTTCCCAAAGACAGAGGCTCCCATATCTGCAGCCATCCCCATGTTCCACGCCTCGTTCTGGCCTCATAATGAAGCATCTACCCTTAAGAAGTACCCAAGGTAGCAGGAAGTCAGTGTGGAAACAGACATCTGCAGTAATGGGGCGAGAGGTGCCAGGAGCAGTGATCCAAAAGTTATGGGGACACAGAGGATGCAGGGCCTCACCTCGGAGGAACTTTGCACCAAGACTGGAGGTTGAGTGGGTGCTGTGGCAGCAGTGATGAGGACCTGACTTGGTGGTACACTCACTCTCACACCCACACACCAGGAGTGGGTGCAAAGCTAGCACAAGGATCTGTACTGGGGGCAAGGGGCAGGAAGGGAGGAAGCCAGGTGAGGGCTATGCTCATGGCCCAGCAGAGCTGGCAGGACCCTACACCCCTCTGGGCTTGCTGGGCTGGGGCCTCCCCCAGCTCCTGCAGCTCCAGGAACCAGGAGTTACCCTCTTCCCGAGCCTGACTAGCTCTTTGGCCAGGCTCCAGGGGCAGGGCGTGTGGCTGGGGATGATGGGGAGAGAGGTGGAAGGCTGGCCCCGGGACACCTCTCTGGACAGGAGTTCCCTCAGTTCAGTTTAGTCCCTCAGTTGTGTCTGACTCTTTGTGACCCCATGGACTGCAGCACACCAGGCCTTCCTGTCCATCACCAACTCCCGGAGCTTACTTAAACTCATGTCCATTGAGTCAGTGATGCCATCCAACCATCTCAACCTCTGTCATCCCCTTCTCCTCCTGCCTTAAGTCTTTCCCAGCCATCAGGGTCTTTTCAAATGAGTCAGCTCTTCACATCAGGTGGCCAAAGTATTGGCATTTCAGCTTCAGCATTAATCCTTCCAATGAACATTCAGGACTGACTCCCTTTAGGATGGACTGGTTGGATCTCCTTGCACTCCAAGGGATTATCAAGAGTCTTCTCCAACACCATTCAAAAGCATCAATTCTTTGGCGCTCAGCTTTCTTCATAGGAGTTCCCTGCACCTGTGTAAAAGCCGCTTTCTCTTCCAGATGCTGCTTTGGGATCCGCCTACCATGCGTGTCTAGCCTGGGAGGGTCACCCCCACCCAGCTCTGGGACCACTGTCCCTTCTGCCCCTGTTAGGCCCCACCCTTGACCACCTCATCACGGGTGCCTTTTCCCTCAGGCTCCATGTGAAACTGTGCTTGTGGGAGCCCAAGGTGACGCCCAGTGAGGTGGTGACACACCGTACAGGTCCTGCCAGCTTAACTTCTTAACGAGCTCTCCACTCCAGCCTCCCCTCCGCAGCCCCTCCCCTGTCCCCGGGCCTCCACCCCCACATCCCTCTGCAATCCCTAACCTTTCCCGCATTTGCTCCGAGGCTCTCTGGCAGACCTTGGCAAGGTCATAAGGCAGGTGATCGCCACTTTCCTACCACATTCCAGCCTCCCCTCTTCTCACACCTGCTTTCACTCCACATCCAGCACAGAGCCTCTTGAGTCCTGATTTTTGCTGAACCTGGGCCTTCTGCCTGGAATGCCTCCTCCTTCCTGTTTGAGAGGCTGACTTGAGTCTGCCCTTCAAGACCCAGGTCAAGCGCCACCTCCGGGCACAGCCCCCTCCAATGCCAAGCTGGGAGCAATGCCCTGACTACCCTACCAGCCCACAACAAGCCCCCTCGGTGTCCTCCGTCTCCCCCAAGCCCCAGCCTCCCTGACAGCAGGGCTGTGCATCTTTGCTCCATAAGTGAAAACACAGCACTCTCAGGACAAAACCCAAGAGGCAAGCAAGGCAGAAAATGCAATTTCAAGCAGAAACTGGCTGCAAATTAAGAAGGCGACGTTTAAGCCATCTAAGAGAAGATGGCTCATCAGTTTAGAAAATAGCTTGAATGAACTCAGTGAAAATGCAGTGGGGCCTCCATCCCCACAGAATATACACACACACACGTGTGAGTGTGCACACACACACACCTGGGCCGCGTGGACGTGATCTAAAAGTGAGGGGAAAATGAAATAGGGCTCAACTGCTCTGTTCTCAGGCGTGAGGGGCAGGGTGAGGAATCTTGGGAAAGCAGAAAAGACGTCTGAGGATAGATGGGTAGAGAAATTGCTTGAGGTTGGGACGCTAAAGGAACCACTTCACAATTTCCTTTCTTCACTGTTCCTCTCAAGCACCCAGTAAAGCCTGTTTGACGGCACCACCCCCTCCTGGAAGTGCCCTGGGGTGGGGGTGACCCAGGGCGAGCACAGCGCCCAAAGGGAATCTGCAGAGCAAGAGGAGAGTGCTGGGGGCAGGGGGGTGCAGTTTAGCCCATTTGAACATGATGGGAGCAGGTGGCTCAGGAGGCTGGAGTCTTGGAAGCCTGCTGGTCCCACATGGGGGAGGAATTTGTCCTCCCCCACCGGACTGTCACCCAGGTCACCACTGTGGGCTCAGAGGCTGGGTCGCCAGCATCTAAACCTGAGTTCACTGCTCACCAGCAGGCAGTTGTGGGCAGGAGCTTCCCCTCCACACAGCAGGTTCTGTCTGCAAAGTGAGGGTCATCCATAGAAGATGGGTCATCCATAGAAGGGCATCTCCAAGATGGTTGAAGGGCTGACCCTGGTGGATGAAATCACCCAGCCACTAGGGCTGTCCAGCCCTCAGTTAAAAGTACTAACATCCAGGTGGCCGGTTCTGTACCTGTGCCCTCACCGTCCAGCCTAGGGACAGGTAGAAAATAGGCACTTAGTGTCCTTGGTGTCTGTTGAATGAATGAGGACTTTGTCTCCACCTCTAAACCCTTCAAGCAGAGTAGAAATTCTCTCTGCAAAGCCACCCTGAGTCTGCAGCCTCTGCCCCGCCGGCAGGTGCAGGGCACCAGGAGCAATGGCCTCCCCCACTCCCTGTGTCCCCAGGACACACCCGGGCTCTGGGGTTCAGGGTCGGCACCTGGAGCCAGAGAGCAGGTCAAGTGCAGGCGGGGAGACCTGCTGCGGAAGGGCACCTGAGGGGGCTGGGTGGGCGTCAGCACCTGGAGGATGCTGAGTAATGGGTGGGCGGGTGGCTCAATGCCTTTATGATACTAGGGCTCCAGCAGTGTGCTGCATCGTTCCAACTCCCCAGATCTCTCCTGTCGTTTTTCCCCAACTCTTCTAGACCTTTGGCACTGAGACCGTTTGCTGGTGAGCTTCCAAGAGTTGTGCGACAATGAGCAAACAGAGCAGGCAGTGAACTTTGAGTCAGGAGGGAGCTTTGTGTCCTTGGAGAACGGAACAATCCAGGAGAGGCTGGGGAGAGGAAGGCAGAGAGGAAGGCCTGGGAGGAGGCGAAGGGAAGGCCCAACCTAACCGCCGGGCTCGGAGGGGAAGAGGGCAGAGGTGGACGTGGCTTCCCTCACAGCAAATGGGGCCAGTGCTCACCCTTCCACAGCACAGAGCCAGGCTCCCCACAGGAAGGGGACAGGCAAGGACCTTGCTAGACCAAGAGGAGATTCAATCACCACCACAGCCAGAATGACAAGTACCGTTTATTACAGTTACATGAATGGGCCCAGTCACCAGCTGAGTGCCATCCCACGGGCCCACAGAGATGAGCACAGTCACAACCCCTTCCCCATCCCCCGAGTCTTGTCCAGTCATACACTCCAGGCAGAAAGTCCCCCTACGGAACACAAGGCACGGGTCCTCTTGGTCGGGCAGGGGCATCTCTCCAAGTCTCGGACGGTCCCCTCTTGGAGAAGCCAACAGAGCAGCTGGAACATTGTCAAATTAAATAAGCAAGCACAGGAGTTCCCAGGAGCCGGGGCTGGGGCGGGGGAGTCAGGGGTGGGGGTTGTCTCTGGTCCCAGCAAAGGTGTGAGAAAAGGAACATCCAAGGTGTCTGAGAGGCAGGCCTTGGCTCCAGGCCTCCATGGGGCCCATGGCCTCCGATCAAGCTGGACTGGGGCCGACACAGCTTTGTCACCATTTAGGAGATGTTCTTTCAAACTTGGCAACACAGAAATTTACATCAGGCCTTGTACAACCTTGGCAGAGCCTGCCAAGGTCCAGAAGAAGTTCAGAAAAAACAACAACACAAAACAAACAAACAAACCAGAGGTGCTCTGGCCTCCGAATCCCTCCCCATGGGAAAGACGAAGCACAGAGCTTTTCGCCAAGTTTCCCAGTATCGTTGGCATTTAGAGAAAAGGCTGGTCAAACACACAACCAGCACAGAAAGAAGCGAAGGCAGTGGAGTTCACATGACTACTTTATATTAAAGTTTATTACACTTGGAAAATCTACTGTACAGGGAAAAACCCATTGGATTAAGTAGAGTTTTGCCAAAAGCAAAAGACGATTACTCTTTGGAATATTCCTGATTCTGGCCCACAGTCAGACCACAGGAGCTAATCAAAAGTGAGCCTGGTCCATCCGTGGGGCAGCTCAGTGCCAGGTGCACCCAGGACGTCTCTTGTCACTTTACAGGAGAAAGTGTCCCCAAGAGATGGCATCAGAGGAAGGGCTTGGTCTATAGGAGATTCTCTGGGCCCAGCACCATCTCTCCCACCTTAGAGTCGTCTCCCCTTGACCCTCCTTAGCCTGACACCAGGATTCAATTTTACAGGGGCTTCCCCAGTATCGTAGTCACCCAGGCCATGGCCCTGGCCCCAAGTTCATGGACACAGGCAGGACTGCTCCAAGAGGTGACCACCCATGGGAGCCAGGATGGGCCAGCCCACCAATGAGGCCACCCAACAGACATTCCATACCCTGTTGCACACATGAGCGACAAACTCAGACAACACGCAAACTAAACCTAGACATTGGCTCCTGGATTTGGTTCTCCTAGTCAAAAAAAGAAAGAAAAAGTCTTCTTAATAACCCTGATGCTGTCTCCTGACTGTAGATTAGGGAAGAAAGATGGGGAATAACCAAATCGACTTACTTAACTTAGCTCAGAAGCAACAAAGCCTACTGGGCTATGAACAGAGAAACTAGAGGAGAAACATGTGCAAAAACAAGTTGACATCTAAGTTAGACCTCCCCACGAAACAAAGTGAATTCTGATGGAGCCCTGACCTCCTGGCCCTGCTACTCGGCAGGACATGCCCGAGGCCTGCTGGTGTCTACCAGTAAGTGCTACAGACGTGCCCATCTTCAGCCACAGCATCTTTGTCCAAAGCAGTGGGGTCCCTTCTCTCCAGAGCTGGGCCTGCTTCAGCTTGGAGAAACTGAGTCAGCGTGGCGGGATGCCAGGTGCCGTCTGCGGTGGAAAGGTCAGTCGTTCGCAAGAAAGCCCTTGTGCCCAAGTCTCCAGGCAGAAGTCAGAGAAGCAGAGGCGAGGTCCCCCTCCCCGGTGGGCCCAGGACTTCGTGGGCAAGGGGGAGATGCCAGCGGGGCTGGGTGCTCCAGGGAGGTGGCATGGTGGCAGGGATGCAGGTCTGCAGTTCTTCACAGAAGAGGCGAGTGGGGGCGTCTAGCAAGTGGCAGGGGGAGGGGAGAGGTGTCCCCCCTCATCAGGCATAGAACTCCTCCTGCTTAGTGGGCTTCTGGTAGGCCCCGCCGTTGGCTTGTTTTGGCTCCTCCAAGGAGTAGCTGCCTTCGTCCTTCTTCTTCATCCGGTACAGCATGAAACCCACCAGGCACACGGCAAAGATGAGCCCCACAAGGCCTCCAGCAATGACCCCTGGACAGGTGGAGAGGAGGACAGAGGCTGGCTCAGCTCAGCTGCTCCTGGGGGCTGAGTGGCAGCCCTGCCAGTGGTAAAGACAGCATTCCTCTCCCCCAACCTCCACCACCCCACCCCCTGGAGAGAAAACTCACCTCCCAGCACTTCCTTCCGGTCCAGGAGGCCCTGCGAGGCCCCCCGTAGCCCCCGTGGCCTCAGGATCCCCCGGGGCTACGTTCCGTGAGCCAGGTTCCACTGCGGCCCCAGCCGCGTTGGCCCCGGCTGCATTCTCCCCGGATAAGTCAAAGGTGAAGTCCTAGGGGAGGGCAGGGGAAAGGACCAGGTGGGTGGCCACAGCCAAAGCTGCACCCAGGTCCATTTCCAGCTTCCCTGGTCACCCTTGCCACCAGCTCTAGACACACACACCTGAACCCAGACCTCCCTGGACCCCAAGGTCAGGTCCCTCTGGCCACATCACATTGGATCTTAGCGGACTATGGCCAAGCACCACGTCCAGTGATGCAAACCATGTTTTATACGAAAATAAATATGCTCATTTCAGTGTAATGTGTAACACTGCCATGATGCTCTAAGATGAAAAGCAAGACCTGGGAGAGCTTTCCCTCTTATCCCAGGAGCGTATGCTGGGGAAGCCCTCTTGAAGGGCCTTGAAGGGACCTCTAGCTCTGGTCTACTTAGTCTGTCTCACCACAGGCTCAGCCCTGTGGGCAGGCAGAGGATGGGACCTTGGGATCTTGTCTTCACGGTGGGCATTACAACATGTTCATAGAGTACTGGGGGTCGGGTGTGCCAGGGGACCAGGCCAGCACCCTGCACCCAGCACACTGTGCCCTACAAGGTACTAGGGCCATCCAATGCCCCAGGAAACACAGAGGATGATAACGGGCCCAACACCCACCTGCTCCCCAGAGCCCTCTCCCACTGGGATCTGGGTGGAGGGGTCCTCTTCAGCCGCCTTCTCAGTGGCAGGAGGACCTCCATCCTCCACGTGGGGTGTGTGCGGCTCCAGACGGCCCCTGGCCTGTGGGAGCCGAGGTCTCATGGTGGTCGGGCTGCACGCCCCTGTGGGGATGGGAGGTGGCAGGTCCCGGCGCCATGGTGGCTCTGGCTGTGGACACGCTGCGAGTGGTCGGGTGCAGCGTGGTCTCACTGGGTGGGTGGGTGGCCTCCTTCTCCTGGGCAGTGAGGCCAGGCTCCACCTCTGCCAGGAGCACCGCCCCGCCCCCCTCAGGTTGCTCTCCGGTTGGCAGGATGGTGGTGAAGGTGGTGATGGCATCTGGGCTGGTGGGCTCTGGAGCCGTGGCTGTGGTCGTCACGGGCCCCAGGTCCTTCCAGGTGGAGGGCGTCTGTGATGAAGTGATATCCGGCAAAGCACCTGCAGGGCCAGAAGCAGAGCTTGTGGGGTCAGGGAGGCCCCGAACATCAAGACCAGCCAAGCTAAGACCCTGGCTCTGACCCCCAGGCCAGCAGAGCAAAGTTTTCTTCCCATGAGAAGCTGTGGGGCAGAGCTGTGTGTGCGTGCTAAGTCGCTTCAGTTGTGTCTGACTCTGTGCAATCCTATGGACTAGCTGGGGCTAGGAAAGCTGCCCTTTTCTGCTGCATCTGGAAGGGGTTTTCCTGCCACTGCTGAAGCCTGCTCCCTGGATGGAGGGGTGAGGGGGACATCCTCAGGGCCCTGAACACCTTATCCCCTGCACACATACCACTTGGCCCCTCCCTGATCCACTTACTCTCCCTCCAGAAAGGCCCAGGTTCCCAAGAACAGAGGCCTGTGTCTTACCTCCCAACTCCAAGGCCCCCTTGCCTAGGCCACTTACCCCAACGATGACTGTAGTTCCCCCTTCTGAGGTCTAGTTCAAGAGCACCTCCTCTGGGAGGCCTCCCTGACTACCTCCAGTTCAAGGATTTCATTCCCTCAGCAAAACGGGAAAAGACGGAAGATAAAGGAACATTTGTGGACGATCTGTACTCCCACCAAGATCTGTGTAGTCTCATGGCTCCCAACAACTTTATAAAGTCAAGATGTTATTCCCATTGTACAGATGAGAAAATAGAGGCTTGGAGAAGTTTAAAAAAAAATCATCCTTTCAAAGGTTTCCCAGTGAGTTAAAAAGGAGAACATGAGCCCAAGTCTGTTTGCAGCAGGCAGCCCCCCTGGGAATCTACACCCTGCCCTCCCCAACCCACACGTGTTTTCTCCTTGCAGCATGGACCCAGTTCTCATTCCTGGCATAACCCTTCAGGCCCAGCCTGACCACCACCCTCAGCTCACGGACTGCTGACATCCTGGAGGGGCCCCTGATGTCCACTCACCTGCACCCGAGCCAGAGAAGTTGTCATTGTCATCCCCAGAGCCATCCTGATCTTCGGGGGCATGTTTACAGGCACACTGTGCTGGAAAAAGATCAGGGAAGGATAAGAGTGGAGTCTTCACTGGGGCCTGCTATTCCGGGGTCCCCATCCTAGGCAGCTGAGTGCTGCACCCAAACACACACCCCACACACAGCACAGAAAGAAGCCCTCAGCTCTAGAGGGCAGTCCTCTGGTTCCCCCACACACCCCTAATGCTATGATGACACAGCCCTGGGCAGGTACTGGGGGTAAGGCCCTTGCCCCAAGAAGCTCGGTTGACCGAGGGAGCCCCAGAACTCAGAGGAGCAGACAGACGACACCATTACTGGAAACCCAGGCGGTGGCCTCTGTGGGACCACAGCCCACCCTACCCTGAGAATCAGGTCCTGGGGGCCACTGGCCAGGGGGCTTCAGGTTTCAAGAGTGGGGCTTTCAAGGGGCCCCTGGAAAAACATCACAACCACCTGGCTCCAGGGAGGCCATCCCCAGGCACGCTGAGCATCAAGGTGCAGACCCCGAGGGCCCCACGGGGGCAGGGGGTGGGGCCGCAAGGATGGGCATGGAGTAGGTCGTCTGAGACAGGCCTGCCCACCCAGGACAGCCCCTAGGCCTGGCCATGATGCTTGGCCACACACTCAGCCCATGTTCTCATTCACAGGAGAAACTGGGTCCCTCCCTCTTGGGGAAGGAAGGACAGAGTATCCATCAAGCTGAGGACAGACGAGGCTGATCTAGAAGGGGCCCTGGGCTAAGGAGGCAAATGGGCCGTGGGCCTGGGGTGGGTCCTGTGTGCAAACAGCCACCCCAGGGAAGCTGCCTGCCTGGGGCCGAGCTCAACAGGCTGCAGGTGCCAAAGTGAACACTCAGACCCAGGCCCTGAGGCAAGGGGGCACTCCGGCAAGACCAGGTAGTGGGGACGTTGAACTGGCCCAGGCAGAAACCCAGTCATGAGAGGCCCATGCCCACCCCTAACACTGGCTCCAGGAGAACAGGTGAGGAAAGGAGGACCCAGCAGCCGGGTGGCAGGAAGAGTAGCCTTAAGTATCCTGTGCGGCAACAAGGCTTTGACCCAACAAATGACCCTGTGTGGCAGTCCCAATATATGAGCGGCCAGAACAAAGAATAAATGAAGAAGTGGGACAGTGTAGTTTAGAGCACATGGGCTTTTGCAAACCCCTGACCTCTGCCCCCTTACTAGCTAAATGGCCCTGAGGACACAGTAAACCTCTTACAGCCTTAGCCTTCCCATTTGTAAAACAGGAACAGTAGTAATATCGAAATCCCACACGTGCATGCTAAGTCGCTTCACTTGTGTCCAACGCTTTGTGACCTTATGGACTGTAGCCCACCAGGTTCCTCCAGACAAGAATACTGGAGTGGGTTACCATGCCCTTCTCCAGAGGATCTTCCCAACCCAGGGGTCAAACGCGCATGTCCTGCGGTTCCTGCATCGCATGTGGATTCTTTACCACTGAGCCACTGGGGAAGCCTCTCTACATGCCAGGATTGTTGCAAAAGTTCAATAAGGCTATGCACAAAAAAGAACCTAACAGAGCCTGGTTCACAGTGGTGAACCCACCACCCAAGCATCCCACCAACAGTGTCTCTAACTTGCTCTCTGCTCTAACTTGGGGAGCAAGAGCCACTCGGCATGGGAGAGAGGATCCTGGGCCTGTCCAGGAAGAGGAGGGCTGGAGGTGGGTAGGGTTTTAGGAGGAGAGGGGGCAGAAGGGAGCCAGTACATAGGCAGCTCTGCGCAGACTTGTCAGAAGGCTGGCCCCGCCCAAGGCTGGGCTCCAGGGAACTGGCCTCCTCAGCCCAAGAGGCCTCGCCAGATCCTAGCCACGGGCCAGGGGCCATGGGCCACCCTCCTGAGTGGGGCAGAGCAGGAAGGGACAGACAAGACCTTTGGCCTCCTGAGGCAAAGCTAGGTGGAGGCTCCATCCAGGGGCCCAGGTCCGAGGGAAGCTTCAGACACGTGTAGAAACGATGAGGCTAGAAATACCACTGAGCTTCCTTTGAAAGTACAAAACCCACAGTGTACTTCCTTCCCTCTCCACAGCCCCTCAAGAAAAAGATTTTGGTCACTCTGTCTGAGCTGCCACGGCCCATTCACAGTGCATAGATTCCACCTGCACCCTGGGCCACATCCTGTCTGTATTGTCCCCTGGGGCGCTTCAAACACCTGCTCTGCCTCCACCGAGCTTTAAAGCTGCCCTGGGCTCCTGGAAGGCTACCCTGCTTCAGTAACAAAGAACCCTGCCCCTAAGGCAGGCGCAGGGTGGGTATCCCCATCCTGACCTACTGCTGCCCCAGGCCCCCAGCAGATGCTCCTGACAGGACAGCCTGAGGTGGACAAACATTCAGGGGACCCCACCCACACACACTCACTCACTGAGACCCTCCACCTTCACTTCACTCAACACCCTCGAAGATCTGGAGGAGACCCTAGGTGGTGATGCTCTATTTCCCACCCTTGGAGAGAAACCTGGAGCTGGAGCTGGGGGCCAGGGCTGCAGCCACACCAGCCTGGACCACATGGCGTGAAGCAGAAGGCAGCATCCCCGGGGCCAGGCTGTTTCACGGACGGGGCCTCTGAAGCCCGCAGAGAACACTGAGAGCCCGTCCACCCTGGAGGCGCCACTTGAGACGCAGGCAAAGCCAAGGAGGCCCAGCTTCTCACCTACACAGAGGCAGGTTAGCAGTTTCCCAAGAGAAGACGAGATAAGACTTTGGATTGGCCCAGTCCCTAAAAACAATTTGTTTCTTCATCTTGGCTGGGCTTATCCCGCTGTGATCTTGTTTACACAACAAGCTCTTAAGCAAACACTTTCTCCCCTGAAACCGGCTCCCAGGCCTCAGGGCAGCCTCTCCCCTTTTGGGGCTGGGTCTCCACTGAGGGGATGGGCCTCAGTGACCTCCCAGATCTCCAGCGTGAGCCTCCCCGTGACAGCTGCAGCTCCCTGGGGAGGAAATCAGCAGAAACTGCTGAGGTTGATTAAGCCTCACCAGGTGCCGGCTGACGCTGGAGGTTGGGAGTCTTCCGGTTTCACTCAGCGGCTAGGCCATGCTATGGGCCTGTGGTCAGCTGCCACCACGGCCCAAAATAGGGCTCTCCTGGGCACAGCCTCTTGACATTGCCCTGAGACCACTTGGCCAAAAGTAGGTATGCCAGGGGCAGGTCAGCCCAGTTTGGAAGCCACCTCAAGCAGCCTGGAAAGACAAAAGGGAGCCAGCCAGACCTCTAAGGAAGCCTTTAGCCTCTGTAAGGCCCAGAAAACCAGTTTTTTACACAACAAATCAAAAGCCCTATGAGTAGGTCTAGACGGTCACATACTTAGTCTGCTCAAAGGCAAACTCAGTCTGCTGAATCTGGTCCTTCCCACCACCAGCACAGACCCTGGAAGCCCAGGGCCTGAAAGGCCAAAGCCAGGTGTGGCTGGGTGTCTGGAGCAGATAGATACACAGAGGCTAGGGCACAGGAAACCCGAGAGGAATAGCCAGCCCACCTCATCTCAGCCATGCTGGTCTTCAGGCCACACCGAGGCTGCGAGAGGAGGATCCCCCCTTGCCACCCCCCCGATAAAGGACTTGTGGTTAGGGGTCTGGGAGAGCAGGACAGGGAGTGGGAAAGGTGAACCTGGTCTCTTGACACTGGAAATATTTTCCATCCCTTTCTTCCTGTTAGCCTTGGATTTGAGGCAGGCAGGGCTGAGATTTAGCCTCTCCTGAGATAAGGGGATGACAGAGGATGAGATGGCTGGATGGCATCACTGACTCGATGGACGTGGGTCTGAGTGAACTCCGAGAGCTGGAGATGGACAGGGAGGCCTGGCGTGCTGCGATTCATGGAGTCGCAAAGAGTTGGACACGACTGATCGACTGAACTGAACTGAACTAAGGTGGGGTCTTGCCCATGGCCACCGGGCAGTGAACTGTCTGCACACTTACAGGCAGTGTTTACACCCCTTGTCTGCCATCTCTCTCCCACTGCCCTGCCCCAAAGGACCATATTCCCTGATAGCTCAGCTGTTTTAAGGGAAACTTGCCCAAGTCTCTTCCCTGGTGGATCAGATGGTAAAGAATCCGCCTGTAACGCAGGAGACCTCTGGGTTTGATCCCTGGGTTGGGAAGATCCCTTGGAGAAAGGAATGGCAACCCATTCCAGTATTCTTGCCTGGAGCATTCCATGGACAGAGGGGCCTGGCCAGCTACAGTCCATGGGGTCGCCATGAGTTGGACATGACTGAGCGACTTTCACTTCACTTGCCCAAGTTTCTACAATGTTCCGCAGGCCCACCAAGTAAGGGTTCCCAGCCCCTGCCCAGCAGCTGAGACCCAGGTGCTGGTCCAGCTTCAGAGGTGCAGAGGGGACAGCATGGCCAAGCAAGGGTCAGGTTCATCAGAGGTTGAGGGTCTTCATCACCAGGCTGCCCGCCACTCCCAAGAGCATGTCTGTAGGCAGAGGGCTGACAGAGAAGCTTCGAGAAGGCAGCCTCAAGGGGAATTCCCTTCTGGTCCAGTGGTTGGGACTCTGTGCTTCCACTATAGGAGGCACTGATTCCCTCAAGCCCACTCCTGCCATCTCTCACCCGCAACTGGCCATAGGAGGGCCTGGGGCTGCGTGACAGCATTCCTCCAAGACACCTTGGGCATGTGCATAAAAGTTCCTTGGGACACTCATACATTGGAATACCAAGAGGGCATCTCAGATGTTCAGGTGCGGGGCTTCTACTTCCAGGCTGACCAGAGAGGTTGCCCATTCTGGCCCCCTGACCCTTGCCACCCCATCAACCCATAGCCACCAGGGCCAAAGATTATGGTTTCCAACCCACACCCTGACTCACTAACACATCACCCACTACTTGATTTGAGTGATGGATAAACAAAAATCCTTTAAAAGCTGAGGTCACATGAGAAAAGTACAATATCACGCAAGGTCACAGATTTTGACAGTAAAGGTTTCAACTCCAAAACTCAGGGGACCACTATCCAGGGGTTTGGGGGAGAAGAGAGGGTAAGAAACAGTATGATCTTGACCCTGGTGAGCTCCCAGGTTGCAGCCCCCACTCCAGGAGGCTTCTGGAAGTGGGAATCACCCAGGCTGGGGCACAGAGGGTCACCGTGCTGAGGGCACTAGGGGAGGAAGGTGAAGCCCACAGCCAGACCCCAGAGAGGTCAGCACTTAGCTCTAAGTCACAACTTCAGCAACACTGCACCCTCACTGGTATGGCAGACTGTGCAGCCAAGTGGGAGCTGGGGGTTTCGGTGTCTGTTGGTTGGAATGCTCTGTGTGGTGACAGAGCTTTGGCCGCCGCAGTGGGAGCCCAGTCTCTGAGTCCACAACGTCCAAGTACTGCCCCTTGTCACAGGGCCCAGGTCACGGACTTCCCCACGCAGCCAGCCTTGGTGCCAGCGCCGGGGCTGAGGACAGGAGGTGGAGGGCCCAACTGGTTCCATAAACCCAGCTTGAGGGGGAGAAGAGAGAGTAAGAAACGTACTTTTCTTACACTTCATGAGAATGAGCGTACATTTCATGAGAAAATGTACTTTTCTCATGAGGCGGCCCTACAATCACGCCGGGATAAACACTCCTCGTCCCATCCCATCAAAATTCCACACAACAGCAGGCATTCTCGAGAGGCTTAAATGAGTTTCATGGGGTTTTAAAAAATCTTTTTTAAACCAGTCTCTTGGTCAGATCTATGGATCTAACTAAGGGGGGTGGGGGAGCTGATTTTTCCAACCCCACACAATTCTCGGGGGCCGAACTGTCTAAGCTACAGAATCCCAGCTGTCACCCCTGACCTGTGTAGTAGGATGCCAAAGTGGCCAGAGGGCATTCACACCATCACCTGCACTCAGGCTGGGGGCTCTTTTCTTTAAGGCCCCTAAGAACTACCCGGAGACCGCTGGGAGGAAGTCTTCTGAGCTCCATCCCTAAGGCGGAGTCAGGGCTCAGGGGCAAAGGCCTAGGACTCTGCATGCTGCAAGCTCCAGCTGCTGTAAGTGGTCTGCAGACCGCACGTGGAGAGCAATAGTCTGGACAGGAAAAGGTCTCACTGGAAGTGGGCTGGAGGAGATAACACCCCCACTCAGGGCCAGGGTTCAAAGAAGAGGTACCAAGTAGCCCCCAAAACACGCCCTAGGGGCAAAGTGATCTGAGAAAGCTCTAGAACGTTCTCCCTACACCTCTGATACACCCATTCTCTGTAGTCAGTACACCATGGCACCTGCTTGGTCTGCAGAAGCTTCACCACAGAGCTAAGAGGATCCCTTCAGTCCCAGGAGTGCAAGAAGCAGGAAGCAAAGATAAGCCAGACTTTTGTCCTGAAGCTGGGCTGGGGCTCCGTCCTGCCTGCCTGCCTCTCCAGGCAGCTCTCATCCGGTCAGATGGCCAGATGCAGGCTGAAACCAGCAATGCAGTTTGTGACTCTGCTTTCCCTCAGCAGAGGGATCATTTGCACCCTTTCTGTTAGCCCAGGCTCACACAGCCTATGCACAGACCATGCAGGCCAAACCCAGAGCATCTTGAATCAGGGCTCCCAGAGAAACGACCACAGCGAAGGATGTCAGAAGGGAAAGAGCCCTGGTCAGGAAGCCACCTCAGGCTGAGATTCCTTTGCTGGGTGACCTGGGCCTCTGCCGCCTCTCTGGACCTCATTCCCATCCAGATAACAGAAGGAGTTCAGAACTTGAAAAACCCTAAACCTTCTTAGGGTTCTGACAGGCTAGGCTGGGATCTGCAGCCGCCATTCATCATGAGTGAGGCCAGAGTGGGGGCGGGGGGTTATAAGCTGGTAACAGCCAGCCGTGCGGGGGGTGGGTTAGAGGGGCAGGCCTAGGGCTCCCCCTGCCCGGGATGACATGGTGGTGGATAAATCACTTCCTCCCTGAAGGCTTCTTCCCTAACTTGGGAGCTGTGCTGCAGGGGACGTGTGCTGAGGCATCGAAGGGATTCAGATCTCCCAGCTTTGGCCTCAAGACCCCGAAACCTTCCCCCCCACCCTCTCCACTTCCAGGAGGGAGGGGCCCCATCAGTGCCTCAGGACAGCATCAGCATTTCCAGCCTGACAGGCACGGCGATTTATCAACTCACCAGGAACCAAGTCAAGCTGGGACCTGCAGAGGGGGTGATGGGTACGGCCCAAGACAGAAGGGGCGCACAGAACAGACAGGCGGGAAGAGGGGGCTCCTGCTGCTCTCGCCCTGAGATTGTGCTTCTGTCAGGGCACCATCAGAGCCCCGAGGAGGAGTGCCTTACAGGGGACCTCCTGGCCACGCACCCTCACCACCACCCCAACAACCCCACCTCAGCTGTTCCCACCCTGCCACTAGGAGACAGACCTCAGTCCTCTGGGGGATTCCAGGGCAGGGCCGGGGTGCAGGGTACCACCCGTATTTGGCTTAAAGAACCCCTCTGCAGTAGCATGTCCTGCAGGGCTCTGCATGTCAGGGCTTTCAGAAGGGGGGACCCAAGATTAGATCAGAGAGCCCTCCCTCCCTTGGAGTACCTGGGGCCAGGGATGTGTTGAAGGAGGGGGGTTTCCTGGCAGCCAGAGCCAGCCCCAATGCCCAAGCCAGGTCAGAGCAGTCACCAGCAACCCCCGTAGCCACCCTTCCAGAGGGCTGGCGCCTGTCTTGCTGCCGCGTGCTGAGACTCGTCTTAGAACAGGCCCTGCTGACGGCTGGGTGTGGGGCCATGGAGCTGGGAGACCAGTTCCTCGGCTTTCCTCCACCTGCCAGAACCTGGGCCAGGCCGGGTAGGATTCCACTTGGGCGTTGAGCAAGGCCAGCCTAGCCCAGCCTGCATCTGTGCCTGCTGCTGCCCCAGGATCCAGACAAGGGGGTGGCCAGGGGAAAGGGACCAGACCCAGAGCTGGAAAAGCTGGGCTCTTCTCCCAACTCACTGGGTGAACTTGAAGAGACACCTTGCCTCAGGCAGCCCCTCTGCAGAGCAGGGGCTTGGCCGAAAGGCAGCAAGAGGGCTCTGAGACCCAGGTCTGTGGCTAGGGAGCCAAGGCCCACCCTGGAGGGGCAGCCAACCCCCAAGAGGAACTCAGCAGCGAGGGGGGCTTGATCAGAGCGATCCGGGGTCACACCTCTCCACTGCCCCAGAGGGTGACGGCCTAGACAGGAGGCTGGAGATGTCCCAAACCAAAGTGACTCTGGGGATGGCAACTGTCAACACACAGGTTCAAAGGGAGCAGTCCAGACTCCCACAGCCTCCTCCCTTCTCGGCCCAGGCTGTCTCAATGAGACAGCTAAGGGCAGAAAGCTCAGCAGGATCCCCCAGTCGTGCCCACCGCCCCTCCCCACCATGAAGGCCCGTCAAACTGCTCTCTGGCTGATTAACCCCCAAACTGAGCCTGGCCTGGGGACCTAACATCTCTGGCATATGGGCTTCGAGAGCCATCCTCCCCCTGCTCCAGCTAAATAAAGTGTCCTCAGGTTTCAAGGAGGCAGAAACTTGCAGCTTTTGACACACCTGCAGCCAGACAGGGCTCCAGCTGTGGGGATGAGGTGGGGTGGGGGGGGGGGGGGAGCACCTTATCCTTCCCAGTGTGCAGTTGCAGACCATCCCATTTAAGATGCAAATGCCTCTAGGAGGGCTGAAGGGTGCTAGTGACTCACAGGAGAGCAGAAATCAGCTCTAGGGGGAAGGGCAGTCTGGCACTAGGGCACTGGGGATGGGCAGGCACTTTGGAAGATGTGAAGGGATTGCAGAAAGGAGGCTGAAAGATGCCAAGAGCACATTTTTAACCTGTGTCACAATGTTGTTGCCAGCCAACCACACACCCAAGAAAGAACGATGAAATTCCCTTTGCTCCTGTTTAAGTCACAGGCATACATGGCTTCTCCTCCCACATCCAGAAGGAGAATGGGCCAGTCTGGGAACCTGCCTCCGGGATCAAGTAGGAGGCAGACCAAGTAGGCACTAATGCTACTCGAAGCCCAGAGACACAGGAAGGTCAGAGTGTCCTTGAAGGATGTCCTACGGCAGAGTGGAGCCAGTACTTTCCGGCCTGAATGATGGAAAGAATTTTCAGTGAAAGCCAGGTGCCAATAGGTTGGGCCCTTTCCCCAGACTACTGGTAGAACCCTCCCTAACCGACAGCAAAGCAGCCTGAGCCCCTTCACTGTCAGCCTGCCCTCCTCCAGAGGCTCTTAATGGTTGGAAGGTGCGCACAACTTCAAATACCCGGCGCTGAAATCCCAGGCCCTGGCAGCCTCTGCACAAGGGAAGTGCTAAGTTGGTTAAAAGGAGGTCTGTAGGACTTCCTCGTGGTCCAGTGGTTAAGACTCCACGCTTCTGATGCAGAGGGCCCAGGTTTGATACCTGGTTAGGGGAACTAAGATTCCACATGCTGGGAAGCACAGCCAAAAAATTTTTTAAAAATTGTTTTTAATAAATTAAAAGTTTTAAAGGAGGATAGTGGACTGTTGCCCCAGTCTGAGGAGCTCGTAGAAACCCCAGGAAGTCATAATATCTGCTCAGGGCTCAAAACATTTATGGGGCAGAAGGAAGAACCCAAGGATCTGACCTGGGCTTTTGGGGTCACTTGAAAAATAGAAAGATCTGACTTAGGCCTTGGAGCAGAGGTGGGGAGTTGGCGGGGGGAACAGTAATCACAGCTAATATGTCTTGAGTACTATGTGCCAGGTACTAGTCTAAGCACTTTACCTGAATGAATATACTTATACCTCAGGATGACCTTAGATTCTAGTCCATACCCATCTTACAGATGAGAAAACGAAGGCAAAGGGGTCAAGTCATCTGTCCCAAGGCATACAGCCACTGAAGGGCTTAGAAAGAGGGTCTGGGGCCAGGCAGTCTTGCTTAGGGTTTCCCTGGTGGCTCAGATGGTGAAGAATCTGCCTGCAAGGCAGGAGAGCCAGGTTCAATCCCTGGGTCAGGAAGATTCCCCTGGAGAAGGAAATGGCAACCCACTCCAGTATTTTTGCCTGGGAAATCCCCATGGACAGAGGAGCCTGGTGGGCTAGAGTCCATGGGAACTCCCCATGGACAAAGGAGTCTGGTGGGCTCTTTGCTGTTGCAAAGAGTCAGGACACAACTGAGCGACAAACACACACAGTCTTGCTCCAGCAGACATGCAGTTAACCACCCCGTCACGCAAGATCGAGGGCTCTCTGACTCTCAGGAAGAAAACAGCCATTTCCACTGGAAGCAGCATAGGAGAAAGTGCAGAAGGAAAGAAGGCCCCCTGGCATGGGGCCTTCCCCGTCCACCCTGCAGCCCAGCCCTGCTCCCAGTCCAAGGCACCCTCCAGTCCATAGTTCTGCCCACAGGCTACAGTGCCCCACAGCCACAGAGCCCTGCTCAACTGGCCTGAGACCCCGCCCCTGGTACCCTGGGGTCCAGGTTTACCAGATCTTCTGCCACTGCCTGCCAACCCAGCCCATACCTTCCCGAGGCAGGAGCCAGCCCCTGGCAGAGGCTCAGGCAGAAGTGAGCAAAGTCTGGCCTGCCAAGCAAGGCTCATATTTCTGAGAGGGGGCAAAAGCCATGTTTGCAGGCCTTGCTTCGTCAGCACTGGGGTAAGACCAGCCAGCCATTCACGCTGAGTGCCGATCCCACACCCAGGCCAGCTCAGACTGCACCCCTCCCCCAGGTCAGGGCCATGGGGGCTCTCTCCAGGGGACTCCCAAAGCTCTCCCAGACTTGCTCCTCGGAGGCCAGATGAGGAAGACGCTCCAATCCCGCCATGTACGGTATTTCACAGGATCTTTCCTGAAGCCCTCCAAAGCAGGACTTGAAAAATCCCAGTTTTACAAAGGAGGAAACTGAGGCTTCGTGGCAGGTGAAGAATCATGAACAAGATGCTACAGGGAGGAGGCGATGAGCCTGGTGACAGTCGGGGCTGGCCACACTCTGCGGCCTGTGCTCTTCTGGCCTCCGCACAACACCCCTCTCTGCTCTGACACCTGGGAGAGAATAACCGAGGGGGGCCAGCCAGCCAGTTCTGGGTCCCACCTTGCCTTCCCAGCTCGAAAGCTTCAGAACCCCAGATGGGGCCCCAGACCTACCTCAAAGGTAGGCAGACTCAGATATTCAGGCTCAGCTGCTGCGACTGCACTGCAAAAAGAGCTGGCCAGGGCATCCACCAGATACCCAGCCCCTAGACAAGGCTCTGGAAGGACGATCCTGTTCCCTGGGGGTGGAGGTGGGGGGTTGTGCAAGGGAGAGGGGTGAAGTTCGGGGTTCCACATTTCTCACACAATTCACAGAACCCAGGGGGGCCTCAGTTACTGCTTCAGGCTCACCATGAAGACCTCAGGGCCGGCTTCCTGGCCTGAGCCTTCCCAGAATTTCACAACCAGGCCTGCTGCTCCAGGGACACTCTGCACCTACCCTTAACCCTCAGACCCCTGTACCCTGCTACCCAGGGCCTGGGGAGCAGGTGGGCGGGAGAGGAGGCAGGGGCAAAATCTGGGGGTCTCTGCTCAGCCTCTATGGGCCCATTCTCCTGGCCTGGCTCACGACGCAGTGAGCCCCAGGCAGCCAGGAGGTTGGGTTGCCCAGGCCCCACCCACCTTCTCCTGAGAGGAGGGCACCCACCACAGACAACAGCGTCCCCCAACGCTTTATTCTGGGAGAAGCTGGAGCAACGTCAGCCTCCACCACAGTCTCAGAGGCTCACACACACCCTGCGAGCCCAAACCTGACCACTGTCCATCCAGACACTCCCTGGAGACGGGACTCTGAGGCCCCGGCTCGTGCCATAGGCAGCAGGGGTGCTGAGAAGCTGCTAGAAATGAAAGCCAACGCAAACTCTGTGCCCCTGCCACGGGACTGCCACAGTCAAGTCCCCAACCAGGTCAGATGCGGCCAGGGCATCAGAGGTGGTGTGGAAACCACAGGGGAAGGCCTCACGTCCTCCTGGGGCCTCCTGGGGCCCAGCACATACTAGGAGCTGGAGTGGCCAAGCCACCTGGGCCCTTCAGAAGTTCCCTCCCACCTCCCCACGTCCCACCCATCCTGGACCAGGCCTCAGAACCCCATCTCCTAAGCCTGCTGTGAGAAGGTGGGGCAGACGGCACCCAACGAGGGCCAGCATGGCCACGGGAAGTGCCAGGTAGCCAGGCAAGACTGTGACTCCAACATCCCATGGTGCGACAAGTCTCTGAACACCTCTGGAGATGAATGGAGCCCAAGAGTCATCCCAGAGCAGGACCGACAGCCTCCCCAAGTCCTGCTGCCTTCAATGGGGACCCCTCACCCTAATGCGGAAAGCGTCCCACCTCACAGCCTGTGCTCCCGATTGGAGGGGCTCTGGGATGAACCCCTTTCTCAGGGTGAATGGCCTTTGGCTGTCACTGTCCCTCTGATCTGTCTTGCACAGACCGACTGACCGTCCAGTCTGGTCTCAGTATTGGCTCCCCTCTCTCAACACGCACCCCTGACCAGGTGTGGACCTTTCTCTACCCGCTCAAGACTGTGCACACAGCAGGCACCCAGGCTCTGGACTTCAGTTCTGGTCAAGCCAGGGAGGCTTCACAACCCCCATGCTCGAGGCAGAATTCTCCTGAGGCAGCGGGAGCAGGCCCCACTCAGATGCCCACCAGGCCCGCGACACAGTCACCAGATGTCTCCAACACCCCAGTGCGTGGCCGAGCCTCCGCCTACCCACCCTCCAAGCCCCCTCCCATTTCACATGTGGGCTCACTGATGCCAAGAGAGGCCTGTGCAGTGTCACTCAGCGATGCAGAGGGTCAGGGCAGGAAGCCAGGCCCCCGAGCCCTAGCTGGCCTCGCTCACAGTGGGCTCGCGGACAAAGCTGGTTGGATGAGTCTCCGCGGAGGACTAAACTCGTGGGCCTGGCACAGTGACTCAGCTGATGAGTGGAGCGATAAACACTCCCGCCTTCCCCACTGCCCCAACCTGCCCGACACGGCTTCCGCCTCCTGCTGATGAGCGGACTGGGGGCAGGTGGCCAGGGGCCTGGGTGTGTGCAGGGAACACCACCCAGCCCCCACCCCCAGGCCACCCTTGCCCAGGGGCCTCCATCCACCTCCAGTTCCCACACTGAGCCCTAAGTCCACCTCCTCCAAGCAGCCTGCCTTGATTTCCACCCCACAGATGATCCCTCAGTCAGCTCGTGCTCCCTCAAGTCCCTGGAGGAATAAAGTGGGCTTGAGCCCTTGCTAGGTTCCCCCCTCCCCAGTGCCACCTTCACCCCTTCCCAGGCCAAGGACATGGCTGTCAGAGCTGAGGCAGGGAAGCGGAGGGCCCTTGAGTGCCTCGGGAACTGAGGTGCAGAGGGGCAGAGACCTGCCCGGTCAGACAGTAGAGGGTTAAACTGAGACCAGGAGGGACCTGGTGTCCTAGCCACCCTTGTCTGTAGGAATAACTTCCACGGACTTCTAAAGCTGCAGTTAAAAGGGAAAAGACTGTTGAAAGGGAGGAAAAAAAACGGTTTCCTGCTTTTTGAGGAGGAAGTTGCAGACAGGTGGTGAGCAGGTCTCCCCAAATCTCAGACTGCAGCCTAACCTACAGGCAAGCTCAATGTGGGGAAATCAAGTCAGGACGGGCCAGGCAAGGCCCAGCCGTAGCTGCAACCCATGCAGTGGACCCACCACTCCACACCTGCGTGAGCATGCACATGCACACACACACACACACACACACACACACACACACACACGGTCTCTCGTGGGGCTGCAAGCCTCAGGTGAGTCACTGGGAAGAGGAGTTTTTCCCAGGGCTGAAGGCCAAGGAGGGAGCAGCCTCTCCATATAATTAGGCAGAACCACAGAGCCACAGACACAGGAGAGAGACCCTCAAGGCTTCTCTTTCCTGACCTGGACGACCCCGCTAGACCTGTCTTGGCTCCCCAAACCAGCACAGTATGACAGACAAAAGGACTCTTCAGAGAAAGCTTAGACCGCCCTGCCCCAGGTGCTCCCTCTGGGTACCAAGTCCTGGGGAGCTGACCAGGTATCCCTGACTTGGACCTAGGCATGGAGGGGACTTTCCAGTGCTGACACCCCACCCAAGGTCAGCATCCTGAGGACAGGAAGAGGTAGTAAGATCTCACAAAGCCCCTCTTGGGGGCAGTGGAGGGGGCTCTCATGTCTACCTGGAGCTGGAAGTTGCATAGTTGCTAAAGTGACCCCGAGCACAGGGTTGTGGCTCCTTGTGCAGGGGGATGCCCACATGCTTGCCGCCCCTTGGCGCTGCCAGGGCACTCATGGCAGCTCAGAGAGAGGTTCCAGAATGTACCCTCCCATCAAAAGCCTAACCTCTGCTGGAACAGCTGAGAGGGAAATGACACCGCGCTGAAACTGTTCCAGGGTACAGGATCCTGGCGCCAAAAGCCCTCTTTCCACAGACTCCGTTAATCCTATTCCTTCTCTCCAGACACATTTACGCAGGCCCTCAAGGAGTGGCTTTCAACCCAAGCCTCCAAAAGCCGTTGTTGAAAAGAAGGAGGAAATCAGGAAATCATTTGTTCTGTAAAAATCCCAGGATTTTGGGACTAGAAATCATTTAATGACCAACTCCTCATGCGGCTGTTTTCACAGCAGCACTGAGAAGGCCAGGAGGTGAGCCCAGCACAGGAGGCAGGAGTCCTGGGTTCTGGTCGCCCCACGGGAACCACGGTGCCCACTTTCTAGGCTTATAAAGGATCTACTAATCCCACAAACGTCTCTCCAGCGCCCACAATGAAAGTCAGCGCAGGCTGGCTGCTACCCTGGGGACAAGCACAAGGGAAAGCCTGGTAGGTTTCAGCCAGCCTCCTACGCTAGGTTCAT
The DNA here is from genome assembly GCA_917880005.1 of Nanger dama. Lineage (NCBI taxonomy): Eukaryota > Metazoa > Chordata > Mammalia > Artiodactyla > Bovidae > Nanger > Nanger dama. The sequence continues at coordinate 28,380,941 of CAKJTW010000018.1, forward strand.
GGGGGAGACTTGCCAGTCCTTCCATTTCTTCAAGCCATACACATGTGCACAGGCGTACGTACAGATCCTGGTTTTTCCACACTGGCCCCTTGTAGGGGCTCACCTCTGCAGGCCTCATCCACAAAATGGGGACAGTGACATACATGGAAAAGGTTTGGGTTATATATGAAATCAGGATGCAGGAAACGCATATAGCACTCAATAGTAGGCACTCAAAGATGAACCTAGGGACTTCTCTGATGGTCCAGTGGTTGGGACTCTACACTCCTGCAATGAGCACAGGTTCAATCCCTGGTAGGGGAACTAAGATCCTACATGGCTTTAGGCAAAAAAAAAAAAAAAAAAAAAAAAGATGACCCTAATTCTATCAACAGCCAACTTTCCTCTGGCATTTTCATTACCAAACACTTTCACACCTTCATTATGAAATGAATACGTAAATGACAGAATAAGCTTTACATGGGACATCAAGACTCAGCAGTGAAGTGACTCATCTGAGATTACATGGTAAATTAGTGGCAAAGCAGAGACCCAATCCCAAAGCTCTACCTTACCCAAAGTTGTTTCTGGCCTGTCAAACAGTATGCATGCAATGTCACCCAAATAAAACATGGTGAAAAAGGAGACAGGACCCAACCTAGGAATGAGGGCCTTTGCCAACCAGGATTTAGAGTGACGTAGTCTCACCAGGTCCAGGCTACCTGTGACTGGCAAGTCACTTACAACTTCAGCCAAATGGAAGAACCGAGAACGTGGAGTCATCGGCAGGTACTTGTTTCAGAGGTCACTGACATCTGAGTCCTGCAAGAACCTCCCTTGACAGCCTCTTAGTTATTCTAGGTAGTATCCGAACAACACAGAAGTCCCAGCTAGGCCGCTGAAGGCACAAAATCCATGTATCACAGATCATGAGTGTTACACAGGTAAGACCCTCACTCAGCACTGAGAACTCTTGTCTTAGAAATAATTCTAACAAATCCGACAAATTCCTTACTACTGCTGGAGAAAAGTGCCAATTAGAACTGAACTGAAAAGCTGCCGGCTACACGTTAGGTCCACAAATGGCACTTTTGGCTGCCATCAGACAGGGATTGGAGAGGATAAAGAGCAAACCAGAATTCCAAGGGTACCAACATGAGGGCACCAGGCCCAAGGGCAAAGTGCTCTTCAGAGGTCAATAAACTCAGGAGATGAATGCCGTAACCTAACATGGTGACAGCTTTGAGGCCCCTGGCATCCAGAGATCAAACTATGATTAGTACTGTTTTGTTAATAAAGGAAGAGAAGTAAGTATTTCAGAGAGTCCTGCCCAAAGTAAGAATATTTTTGAGGGTAATGCGGATTCTCAGCTTACTGAGAAAACCTGGATACCAAGGATACCTCACTCTCAAGGGATTTCAGAATTCAATATTCTGCTGCAATAAAAAAGATTCCTCCATAAATACGCTCCAAAATTCAAGCTTTTCATTAATTCTTTCCAGGCTCCTCTCCCTTCTCATCCCTCTCCCCACCAATCTGGGTTAATGAGATTTTACTGGAACCCACCATGAGCCACAGGTAGAGACTTAAACCAGCCCCACCCTCCCTGTGGAGCTGAAGCCAGGAGTGACATCACCTCTAGGAGTCTTGGAGCCCAGGCAGAAGCAGTCAGCGCCTCTCTGCCTCCCCCGCCCCCACCCACTCCTCCGCCGAAGGGAAATGTCTCTACTAGCCCCCATAATTAAGGCAAAAAGGGATTTTATGCCTTTCAAGAAAAGGAAGAGAGAAAGAGAGGGAGACAGCAAATAACTTTCCAGAACAAGCAATTTTTCTTCCATGGCAGAAACAAAAGACCACAGGGATCTCACACAGGCAAAACCACACACAGAAACCTTTTTAGACAAACCTGTTCTCGTCTCTTGGGAGTGGTTTTGAGCAACCTCCTTCCCTAGCAGCCTTCCCTTGTCCAAAGTCAGGCGCCCAGGGTCACACCCCATCTCCCTGGTCCCCAGGGGGTTCTGACCTGCTTCCCACTGGGACCAAAGTGAACCCTGGGAGAGGCCAGACTTCTGGAACTGGTGGACACCTTCTCCTATCCCGGCAAATCCCACTGCCATATTTATTTCAGGAAGAGGGCAGAAGAGGGCTCTACTTCATGCCCCTACTCTGAACCAAATACGGAGAGCCACTATAACAGGGAGAGAACAGGGCTGGGGAAGAGAAAACAGACTAAACTTTGTAAATGCGGGGGTGGGGGTGGGGGCCAAACCCTAAATTCTGAGCCAGAGTCTGACCCCAAAGATTAGTGCTTTCAGGCTCAGCTCAACCACTCCCTCCAGGAAGCCCTCCCACCACCACAGCTCTAATGAGTCTCCCTCCCTCCCACCCATCTTTCCCGGCTCCAAACTCAACTGCCTCTGGCTCTGCTCTGCCTTTCTACAATGGTTCAGTTTCTAGCAGAGAAAAAGAGAGAGGGGGGGAAAAAGCAGCTGTCTGCTCCTTCCCGGGACACAGGAAAACTCTGGGAAAGTGGTCCTCAGAGGATCTCTAATCCCATCTGCCTCCCAGTGTTAAAGGGCGCTCTGGGATCCCTGGTCAGAAGTATGAATGCCAGCATCACCTAGGCTAGCAAAGAAACCACTGCTGCCACTCCTGACTCTGGCTGGAAACAGAGTCCTGCCGAGGCCCGTCTTCAGCCTGGAGAGAGTGTGGAGCAGCCAGGCAAGGCCAGGGAGGTGAGCCAAATACCTCCATCCGCTTCTCCAGAGTTTTAGCTGTGGGTTCAAGGTGCAATCTGAATCCCTAAGAAGCCACGGCACTTCAGGAGTGAAGGAGAAGAAGCCGGGTGCCAACTTCTTGGGCCTAAGAGCCAGGAGTGCTCTGGACACTCCACTCAGAAATCTTATCTGTCCCCAGGGCTCCCCGAGAGAGGGCAACCCACAGGCACACGCTCCAACTCATCAGCGATCCAAGAGGCATTAGGGACCTGTTCCTCGACTCTAAAATGTTTCCAAGCAAAGCAAGAAGGCACTTCTCAGATTCACCTGAAAATACACCTCACCTGAGCCAGACCCTGAGAAAAATACACCAAGGCTCTCAAGAGCTGGGAGCTACCATTATTATGGAGGGACACGCTTATTGAGGGTTTTGGCTTTGCCCAGAGACTTGCCCAGATAATGCATTATAAGGAGAGGATCGGGGTACGCCGGGGGCCGCTCCTTCCCCTCCCACGCGCCTCCTTTTGCCAGAGCTAGGGAAGTCGAGCCTTCCAGATGTGGTGGCCAGAGGCCGCCACTTCCGGAACGGCAAACCCCCTCGGTCCGCACCTCCCTCTCCATCCCCGCTAGGGATGGCCGACACGGCCCGCGGGGAGGACCCCAGGACTCCAGCAACGGGTGGGGGTGGGGGGTGGACGCGAGCACCCCGCGGCCAGCGCTGACACCTGGCGGCAACCCAGGTCCCAGCCCACTTTCGGGCCGGCGCTGCCGGGCGGTTCCCAGGAAAGGGTTACAGGGGCCGAGAACAAAGCGCCCCCTTAGGGGAAGGCGGGCCAGAGGACGGCTGCTGGGGCGGGAGACCACTTTCTGGGGACCCTCAGGATGCTCTTTGTCGGCTAGGTCCCTCTCAGAGAGGGGACCCACCCCTCGCCAAAGGTAGATGCTGGAGTCCTACCCAAAGGCCTCCCCTCCAGCTCCGGGCTCCACATTTGTCCCCCTTTTCCTCCAGCTCCGCTGGGCGGGCCAAGGGACCCGCCTTCCCTCTGCGCGGCTCCAGCACAAAGCCAGGTCGGGGGAGGGGAAGAGCCATTCCAGGGTCCACTAGCGTGGAAGCCGCCCGGGCGCCCCGGCGGTGCCCAGCTCCGGCCCTCGCCCCTCCGCGGGCAGCACAACTTCAGCAGCCCAGAAGTTGGGTTCTTGCGGGTCTCTAGAATGCCGGGGCCAACTTCCCGGAATCTCCCGCTACCAGCTCGGCCCGGCTTCTCTCCGGCGGCCAACGGATAGCCGAGGACCCCACGTCCGCCCGCCCGCCGTCTTTCGCCGCGCAACCTTGGCTGGGGCTCCGGAGCGAACACGCCCGCTTGCTCGCGCACCGAGTCCACGGCGCCCAAACTTGCCTCCGCCGAGGGGCCAGGAGCCGGGGCTCGGCGGGTCTGGTTTGAATTAAGGTCCGCGGGCGGGGTGCAGTTGCCGCGATCCCCGCATCCTCCCGGGTCACCGGCGGGGGACCCGGCTGCCGTGGTGCCCTGGGAGACCAGTTGGGTGGGAGCCGGCGACCTCAGGCGCCTTCGCCCGTGGAGCCGTTCCTATATAAGTGCGGAGCTCCCATGCAGGTTCCGCTCCGCAGGGCTCCCCAGGCTCCCGTCCGGAGAGGCGAAACCCTCATGGCGCCCCCCGATGGCAAGAAGCAATTGGAGAAGGAGTCCTGATTTCGGGACTCCGGGTCCCGGGGCCCGCCAGGCTAGCGCGGGAAGAAGGGAAGTCCCCGCTTCCCCTCCCCCCTCCACGTGTGCAACAACCGGCATCGGTGGGTCTGCCAGCCCCAGCTTCCCGCCGCCTAGCAGCCCGGCCCCGGGCCGCACTCACCGGGAGGGCCGGCTGCAGGCGCAGCGCCATCGCGCAGAGCCAAAGCCAGAGCGCCGCGCGCCTCATGCTGCCCGGACCGGCGGCTGGAGGAGAGCGGCGAGCTGCGCGGGTCAGGGCTGCGCCGTGCTGCGCGGACTGCGCGGGGCTCCGGGTCGGCGCCGCCGGTTGCGCTGCGCGCAGCTCCCTCGAGCAATGCCCAGCGCGCGGCCGTCCTAGGCGAGATTTACGTATCCGCCGGCTCCTCTCCGCTCCTCTTACGGCTAGATTCCTCTCGGCTCAACTCTGCTCCCGCCTGCACCTCTCCCGCCGAGCTCCGCCTTATAATAAACCCGCAGGCCCTTAGCCGTTGCAAGAACTAGCCCCCCCACCCCCAGCTCTCCAGGTCTCGGGGCCAGCCTTCGTCCCCACCCCTAGGACCCCGCCCCCTAGGGCCCCGCCCCCTGAGCCACGAGGCCCGTCCCCCCCAAGGAACGCCCCAGCTACGGCACCCCAGGCCCGCCCCCGGCCCGCGACGCGGGGCCTGAGCCTCGCCTACCTGCGGAGCCCTGGTTCCCCCGCGGGCCGTGGCCCCCCGCCTTTCAGCTCCGAGGCCCCCCGGTTCCCCGGTGGTGGGGGCTGGGCGCAGTCCTTGCCTCCCTGGCCCAGGGTTTGAAGGTTCTGCCCGGGAGAGTGGCGGGAGGGGGCGGTAGTTGGTCGTCGACTCTGGACTCCAGTCTGCAGCGCCCTCTGGGAGCGGACACCGAGCGCCCTCCAGGTGCGTAGGACTCCCAGGCAGGAACACTTTCGGAAACTGTGCGGGGAGAAGGGGGGTGGGGGCCCGGGGTGATGGGGCCTGAAACCGAGGGACCCTTCCCTGGCTGTGGATGGGGGCGGTGTACGCCCTCCCTCACCCAATCTGCCAGTGCTGGAAACTCGGAACCTTATTTTAAACAACGGACACGCACAAGAGGGGCTGTTAAAAAAAAATTTTTTAAGAACAACCAGTCACCTCCGCCTGCCAAGGGGGGACATTTTTTTAAAAGGACTTTTCGGTGTCTTTCTATAGAAAAACAAAAAAGTGAAATAGATCGCCAGTCCAGGTTCGATGCATGAAACAGGGTGCTCAGGGCTGGTGCACTGAGATGACCCTGAGGGATGGGATGGAGAGGGAGGTGGGAGGGAGGTTCAGGATGGGGAACGCATGTACACCCATGGCTGATTCATGTGAATGTATGGCAAAAACCACTACAATATTGTAATTAGCCCCTAATTAAAATAATTTTTTTTAAAAGACCTGATTTAAAAGAAAAAAATGCCCTCTCTTCATCCTCTGGGCTAAAAGTAAAAATAAACGGCTCTGTGCCGAGGTGACCTCTGACCTGCAGATCTGAGAAGCATCACTGAGGTTCTTGGTCTTTATGATTCCCCAAGAAACCTTGGACCTGTGTTTCCATCACCAATCTGGAACTTCGGTGCAGAAAGACTAGGGAAGGCCCGCGAGTGTGGTGCAAACGGCCTTGAAAGAAAAGGGGAAACACTGGCCCAGCCCTGAGGGCAATCTGGTAAGCAGGAGAGACGGTGCTGAAGGACCTTGGGCCTGGACACCAAAGATGGCGTCGTCCCCAGGCAGAGGACACAGCCCGCCCTAGCAGAAACTGAAACCCAAAAACTCTCCGTGACTGCTTCTTGGCCTCTTGGGCAGTCTCCTGTGTTTCTCTTAAAACAGATTAAACATTCCTGAGTCCTGGGTTTTGCAGGCAAGGACAACTGGCTGCTGGCCCGTGGATTCTTCTCCACCCTGAGGGTGTGCCCTGAACTAAGCAGCCTCCTGCATCTCCATCTTAGCCTCTCCTCCATCAGACACTGAGAAGCAGTGAAGTCACTTAGTCGTGTCTGCTCCTCTATCCATGGAATTTTCCAGGCAAGAGTACTGAAGTGGGTTGCCATTTAAGTCATGCCCCCGCCAAACAGCACTCAGCCCTGGTTTCGCCTCTGCTTCTGTATACCTGTTTGACCTCAGGCAGCTCTCCCTTTGGGAGTCTCAGTGTCCCCAGGTCTGTCTGTGAGGGATGGCAGATCCTCATCCAGGTCCTTGGTGCCAGATGCAGGGTCTCTAGGGCCCCGGTTTCAGGGATCATCCAACAGCAGGGCATGAGACGAGGTTCCTCCAAGGACCTCACAGGGTCCTGGTGGGGTAGAAGGCCCTTTTAGTGAAAGACCCGTGAGTGTATTCACCAGGAGCTGGCTCACGGTCTGAGGTCAACTTCTTAGCCTTTTCAACCCAATATGGAGGAAAAGTAGATCAGTTTTAAATCTTGCCTTTGTTTGCTGCGCAACATAAAGAAAACTGGAGTCAGGGAACATTGGGGTCTTTTATAAAAATGACTGGTCCACTGTTTCTTTCAAACTAAGTAAATTTGACTCCAGATAAATATGTATTTCTTTGGGCAGATTACAAAAAGGAGAGGCCTCAAGGAGAACACTTAGACAGAGAAGGGGACTAGAGCATCAGGGCTTGCCTTGACCTTGCTGACTCCTGGGCTGCTTGCTTCTCCTCCCAACCCAAATTCTGCAAGAAAATCTCTTCCTTCCAGAAGCTCTCTTGGAGTCCCATATTACCCAAGACCTGTGCCTCTCGATACCCTATGGCCTCTAGGAATGTCACAGGGGTGTCAGCCCATTTGCACTGCTGTGGCCATGCTATCTGAACTCTCATCAGCCCCTTCCTTGGGATCCTCCCAGACCTTCATGGATCTGACAACTAAAGGGTTAAATGTCTGGCTGAGCAGAGGGCCTCTAGCCTCCCCAACTGGAGGCATTAAGGCAAGGCCTCTGTCCCTCTGTTCCTAATACAGGTTGTTAAATATTTTTAATAGCATCCCTGTTGAATCATTAACCACCTTGAATGTTGCTTCCTTTTCCCATAAGAGAAAGAAGGTTCCAGAAAGGCAAGGCCAGTGTCTCCCTCCCCTCATTTCTCTCTCATTTCTTTCATTTCTCCCCTCGTTTCTTTCATTCTTCCCAGGAACACCCTGGGCTTCATTCTGGAGAAATGCATGCTGTTGTCACTGAGGGGGAGGTGGCAGCTGGAGGGGAGCTGGCAGAAAGAGACCAGCAGCAGACTGGAGTGGATAGAGGGGAGGGAGTGGAGACCCTTGGCACAGGGTTGCCCTTTTTATGCTAATGCACCTCCACTGGCACAAGTATTCTCTGGACAAGTTGATATCTATCAAAACTTAAAATGCAGATTTCTCTGGTGATACAGTGGATCAGAATGTGCCAGCCAACGCAGGGGACATGGGTTTGATCGCTGGTCCAGGAAGATTCCACATGTCATGCAGCAACTAAACCCACGGGCCACAAGTACTGAACCTGCGTGTTGCAGCTACTGAAGCTCGTGCGCCTAGAGTCTGCTTCACCACAAGAGAAGCCACCTCAGTGAAGCTCGAGCACCGCAACCAAGAGCAGCCCCCACTCACCACAGCTAGAGCTTTAAATACACCTATCCGTTAACTCAGGAATTCTCCTTCAGTGAATTCACTCTTCATAAGTATTTCAGTGCCCAAAGAGGTGTGTGTAAGTGTTCACTGATAAAGGAAAAGTAGAATAAATGTGGGTATTCCCACACCATGAAATATTATACCATGCTTTTTAAAATTAAGAAGATGGAAAACTCCTGGCCTGGAATATTTTTCAAAACTTACTTTTAGATAAAAAGAGTGATTTGAAGAGAGGTCTACATGTAGTGTGGCCAAAATTTTCATAAAAAATAAAAATAAAAATGTGTTTAAGCATAGATTTATATATATATATATATAAAATAAAAAAGGTCTAAGGGAGGAAATTTTGATGGGGAAAGTGAAGGAGAAATTTTAAGTTTGCTCTGTATTCTTAAAGTGGTTATAATTATATATATATATATATTTATATATATATATATATAACTTGTCTAATTTCTTAAACTGACTTGAGAAATCTGTATGCAGATCAGGAAGCAACAGTTAGAAGTGGACATGGAACAACAGACTGGTTCCAAATAGGAAAAAGAGTACATCAAGGCTGTATATTGTCACCCTGTTTATTTAACTTATATGCACAGTACATCATGAGAAACGCTGGGCTGGATGAAGCACAAACTGGAATCAAGATTGCTGGGAGAAATATCAATAACCTGATATGCAGATGACACCACCCTTACGGCAGAAAGCGAAGAACTAATGAGCCTCTTGATGAAAGTAAAAGAGGAGAGTGAAAAAGCTGGCTTAAAACTCAACATTCGGAGAACTATGATCATGGCATCTGGTCCCATCACTTCATGGCAAATAGATGGGGAAACAGTGGAAACAGTGACAGACTTTATTTGGGGGAGGCTCCAAAATCACTGTAGATGGGGACTGCAGCCATGAAATTAAGACACTTGCTTCCTTGAAAGAAAAGTTATGACCAACCTAGACAGAATATTAAAAAGCAGAGACATTAGTTTGTCAACAAAGATCCGTCTAGTCAAAGCTATGGTTTTTCCAGTAGTCATGTATGGATGTGAGACTGGACTGTAAAAAGCTGAGTGCCGAAGAATTTTGAACTGTGATTCAAAATTTTGAACTGTGGTGTTGGAGAAGACTCTTTGAGAGTCCCTTGGACGGCAAGGAGATCCAGCCAGTCCCTCCTAAAGGAAGTCAGTCCTGAATATTCATTGGAAGGACTGATGCTGAAGCTGAAACTCCAATACTTTGGCCACCTGACAGAAAGAACTGACTCATTGGAAAAGACCCTGATGCTGGGAAAGACTGAAGGCAGGAGGAGAAGGGGATGACAGAGGATGAGATGGTTGGATGGCATCACCAACTCAAGTTCTCATCACCAACTCATCAAGGACATGAGTTTGAGTAAACTCCAGGAGTTGGCGATGGACAGGGAGGCTTGGTGTGCTCCAGTCCATGGGGTCTCAGAGTCGAACATGACTGGGGACTGAACTGAACTGAATTTCTTAAATTAGTATTTATTTACTGAATCAGTGGAGATGCTTTCAACCTCAACTAATAGCTTCCCCTTGTAATCTGAATATTAGGGCATTTATTGCATGTACCTATACCTGTATTATCCACTCAACAACTAAAAACTCCACAATATGGAAATTCAAGCCTCTCCTGCCCTTTGGCTCTGCCATCTCCTTTGTGACTCCCCGCTCTGTATGGAGGCAAGGTGGCAGCATTGTTTCTAGCCCTCAGAACTAACACAGCCATGCCTAGAAACAAGGCCACCTTCTTCTGATGCTTTTCTTAGGAATAAGGAAATAGTTTTCTGAATTAACCCCATCCCCCTCACCCCTGGGACACATAGCTTCTTTTCCCATCTCACTGGCCTGAAGTGAGCCCCATGCCTTCGTGAAGCCAGCACTGCAAGGCGAGCTTCCATACCAGCGTGGGATAGATTAACCTTCCAAGGGCTTGGATTTGGGGAAATTGATGCCATATCCACTAAATATTTTGACTCCTCAAAGCATCTCAGATGTGTGTAAGGTCATTTTTCAAGATGATAAAACATTTTTCATAGTAACGTCTTCCTATCATGAAGCATTTAAAAAGACCATTAATCATTTGATTGTGAAGCATTTGAAACACATAATAAAAAAGAATGTTCCTCAAAAATTAAAAATAGAATTACCATATAATCTAGCATTTCCAATTCTAGATATATATCCATAAGAAGTAAAAGCAGGGACTAGAACAGATATTTGTACACCCACATTCATGACAGCATTATTCCCAATAACCAAAAGGTGTCCACTGATAGATGAATGGATAAATAAAAGGAAGTGTGTGTACATATATATATATATATATATATAGAGAGAGAGAGAGAGAGAGAGAGAGAGAGAGAGAGTAGAGTACTATTCAGCCCTAAAGGAAGGAATTTCTGTTACAGGCAACAACGTTGATGAACCTGGAAGATTTTCTGCTCAGTTAAATAAGACAGTCACCAAAGAGCAAATACTGTATGATTCCATGTGTATGGAGTTCCGAGAGTAGTCAAATTCTTAGAGACAGAAAGTAGAGTGGTGGTTCCTAGGGGTTGGAGAGAGGGGAGAATGAGCCATTATTGTTGTTTTTGGTGACACCATGTGGCACATGGGATCTCAGTTCCCCAGCTAGGAATGGAACCTATACCCGCTGAAGTGGAAGTGCTGAGTCTTAATTACTGGACCACCAGAGAAGTCCAAGGCATTCTTGCTTGATGGATACAGAGTTTCATTCTGGGAAGATGAAAGAGGTTCTGTAGTTGTTGATGGTTGCACAGCAGTGTGAATGTACTTAATGCCACTGCACTATACCCTTGAGAAGGTTAAAATGGGGGACTTCCCTGGCAGCCCAGTGGTTGAGACTCTCTGCTTCCACTGCAGGGGACACAGGTCCCACCCCTTTTCAGGGAACTGAAAATCCTGCATCCTTCTTGGCAAAGAAAAAGGGTTAAAATGGTAAATTTTGTTATGTATATTTTACAGTAAAAAAGAATGCAAAAAAATCCTTCAACTTAATCTTGAAAAAGAATAATATAATGAACACTTAGTTTATCAAATCTTCACATGATGTCTTTTTTCCTCTTCTTTTAATGAAACAAAACATTGTAGATTTAACTGGATCTTCTCAATTTATATTTTGAGATTTATCTGTGTTGATACATGTGGTTCTGTGTCATTTTTCTTAATTGCTGTATTGTAATTCATGCATATGCCACAATTTATTTATCCATGGACATGAGGTTGTTTTCAGTCAATTCTTGTATTTTTCTCTGTAAGTGCATGTGAAGTTTTCGCTAGAAGGATAAATAGATAGAGATCCTGGGCAGTAGGTATAAGTGTCTTTGACTTTCCTAGGAATTGCTCTAAGCAATTTTTCTAAACAAATCTCCAAAGCTCTCCTCAGGGCTTACAGCAATTTACACTTCCAGGGGCAATTATGAAAGTTCCCATTTTTCTACATTCTGTGACTTGACATTCATTGGACCCTTTGTATTGTGCCAATCTGATGCAGGTAAAATGATATCTCATTGTCATTTTGATTTTGAATGGCTCTCTTGTTATGAAACATTTTGCTGAGCCCTTTTATTGCTCACTGTTTGGGCAGATGGTACTGCTTGTTCCCCACAGCTGTTTTACTCTGCTTTTCCCTTAAAAAAAAAAACAAACCCTAAATTTCAGTTGGGCTTATGGCCTCCTGTAATAAAGACCACCCTCCCCATCATCTCTTACAACTATGTGTAGCCAAGTGATTAGTGTTTTGCTGATTAGACTGAACGGAGGCTGTGCACTTTCAGGGATGTGTCAAAGGGAGGAGGCATGCCCTTCTTCCCTTCTTCTTTCCTTTCAGCTGGAATGGAGATATGATGGCTGCAGCTGGAGCAGTCATCTTGGGCGATGAAGTGAACTTGGAAGCCAAAGCATGAGTGGCAGAGGAACAGGTTAGAAGGAACGAGCCTGGGTGGACCCATGAATCACTGCCCCAGCCCTGGACTGCCCAGCCAGACATACTCATGATGGAGAAAGAGACTTCTGCTTTGCTTCAGACACTGCGACCCTATATTTTCTATCTCTCACCAGGAATCCAATCCTAACATTACACTGATTAGTTCAGTCTTATGCACACCACCCAAGGGAGGACACGTGTGTGTCTGCGGAGGACGGAGAAAGCAGTGGTTCTGAGGAAGCACCAATACATCCCTATAGAAGGCAACCCGGCCAGGACTGTGAGTTAAACTCTGGACATGACTTGAGTCACCTAACATCCTTCCCTAGAAGTCTAGGCGAGAAAACCATTTTAGAGTGAAGTGGTGCTTTCAGAGTCTGAAGTCTGTGCTGCACCCTCTGCCTCTCAAAGGAACTGCTCCTGGAGGGTGGTCTTGGGAGGTGGCAGGCACGACCCTGACCTCCACGGAGGCTCAGCGTGTAACTCCTTGCCCACACCTGCTGTGGGGCTGGGCTTGAGTCCTTTGGGAGACACGAAGAATAAAAACCTTGGGACATTTTTGTTTCTTCTAAGCAACTGGTGTGCTTGTTCTCATAGAGAGTGAGGACTGTGTGACTCGTGTGTTCTGTTTTTACTGAAACAGAACAACAGGTGACTGGGTTATTACAAGTATATCAGACTTGACACCCTGCTTCTCCGGTACCATCCTCAGGCCTAGCTCACTACCCTAGCTCACTAGCTTACTATCTCTAATTTATAGTCTCCCTTGCATTCTTTTTTTTTTTTGGGGGGTTGGGGAGGGTGAAGTAGGAAAGAACAACTTTATTGCTTTGCAAGGTAAAGGGGGTCATGGGGGCTAATGCCCTCAAAACTATGCGTCCTGACCTGGAGCGGGTAGTGAGGATTCTATAGTAAAATAATTCGAAGAAGACACGATCGGCTGGTGGACATTCTTCTGATTGGTTGAACATTCTTCTGCTTACCTTCTGTGGTGAGGTAAGTGGGAGTCAGCATCGCTGACTTTCAGGTTCCAACCAGTGTGGGGTCTACCTGCTTATGGGCAGCATGCAATTAACTTCTCCCACTTGTTGGAGGTTTAGTATCTGCAAAACAGCTCAAAGACATTGTTATGTATATCCCTTGATGGGGAATCCCTTGCCTTCTGAGTTGCCTGTAATATTTGATAGAATGTCAGCAGGGAAGAGAGAGACTAAATTCATCCTATGTAAATATCATTGGAATTTACCCATCCAAATCAGAGTGTTACTTCCCCAAAGCAGTCCCCTCCAGAGACCCTGCTTATCACCTGATGCTGTTGCTACCTTGCTACCCATCCCATCACCCCAGGGAGGCCTAGACTCTTTGTCTAAGAGAATAGCTTTTTTTTGGAGGAGGGTGGAGTGTAATACTTCATGCACTTGATACATGTGTTCAAAGTAGCCATGTTGTCCATCTCCCAGGAAATACCATCCCCAGTGCCTCCCAGGTATACAGGGTCCCTGAGGACTCAAGTCCCATAGCACCTGGCCTGAATGGTGCCCGCTGGCACTGGGCAGCACAGCACTGCAACAGCTGCAGGAGTGCCTGCTGCAACTAGCCCCCACATAAGGTTCTCAAGTTCCAGGGGGTCCCAGTTTGGGGGAAGAAATAGATACAAACAATCATTGTAAGGCAAAGTAGAACTATCCTGTCAGCCTGTTTATTGATAGCTTAAAGTGAAAGTGAAGTCGCTCAGTCGTGTCCGACTCTTTGCAACCTGTGGACTGTAGCCCACCAAGCTCCTCCATGCATGGGATTCTAAAGGCAAGAATACTGGAGTGGGTTGCCATTTCCTTCTCCAATTGATATCTTAAGGGAAATATCAATTTGGAATGCAGAGAAGAGGTTCTCAAAATTTTCATGAATGAGGACTGGGGGTTGGGGAAGCCATTAGAACCTGTCTTTAGATGAAAAGAGGGTGGTTGCCAGCATCACTTGGCTTGTGTCTGCCTCATTCCAGTCTTCAGGGCTCTCTCCACTCTGTCTTAACATTGCCTTCTCATCTGAGTATAATAAAATTGCCTTCCGCTTCCTTCTTACATCCTAAAGGAAATCAACCCTGAACATTCTTCGGAAGGGCTGATGCTGAAGCTGAAACTCCCAATACTTTGGCCGACTCACTGGAAAAGATCCTGGTGCTGGGACAGACTGAAGGCAAGAGAAGAGGCAGCACAGGATGAGACGGTTGAATGGCATCACCGACTCAATGGACGTGTGTTTGCACAAACGTTGGGAGCTAGTGAATGACAAGCCTGGTGTGCTGCTCTTCATGGGGTAGCAGAAAGTCAGACACGACTTAGTGACTTAACAACAAGGATACTTGTGTCTGATTGCCTTTAGGGCCTACGTGCATGATCCAGGATAAGCTCCCATCTCAAAAAGCTTAACTGAATCACATCTCCAAAATCTGCAAAAGATGTCTCTCTGATTTTATTTTTTTCTTGGACAGGTAAAGTAATATTCACAAGTTCCAGCAATTTTGATAGAGAGAGGACATTCCCAACCTGGTTCCAAGTGGGGAAACCCAACAAAGAACAGGCAGGGAAGCAAGAAAGAGGTTTAGAGTGTTCTGACCCTGGAAGGAGTCTGGACTGGCCAGAGCACAGGCTCCCTGGAGAGTTGGGTCAGAAGTCAGAGCTGGAAAAGTTTCCCCAGTCACGCTTAGGCCAGAGGAGCCACCGAGCAGAGGAGGAACTCAGTGGGGTCGCGTGTTGGAAAGATCCTCTGACCCCTGCATGGAAGGACAGGCTGAAGGGAAGGAGACTGCTGTTTGAGACACAGGGAAAGACAACAGAGAGAGGACCGACCTGTCTGGAGAGGGTGACATTGAAGAGAGGGAAGGGGCAGGATGGAAAACTAGGAGGAAGTAGATAGACTGCGGTGTGATGGATGGGGGAGAGGGAAGTGGGTGATTCTGAAAATCAGTGGTGGGCATCATTCCACTTGGTTTCTGTAAATGGCCAAAGTCATTGTGTGAAGTGGGCGCTGCCGCTGAGGTCATGCACTGAACCCTGCTGTGGCTCTTGACTCAGTTCTGGGCCACCTGGGAGGGAGCAGCCTTTGTTGGAGGCTTGGACAGGAAGTTCTCCAGCAGGCAGGTGTGCCAATGCCAGCCATGCCTGCCCAGGTGCCGCCTGGTGCGGATTCATCCTGAGCCACTTCCTAGGGTGGGGCCACTTGCTCCCGGCCCTCACCAGTCCCTCCCTCTCCCTCCCTGTGTGTCTGGCTATCTCTGACTCAGCCCCAGGTGGGGAAGGGGCACTGATGCTGCTCATCAGTGGAGTAGTGGAGGGCTGGGGAGCCAGGAAGAGGCAGGCCAAGCTCATTCTCCCACCCCACCACCACCCCCCCATTGCCACTTCCTCCCAGCTAAAAACTGCAATTTCCTCTGACAGATTCTTAGCACCACTTTAGCTGCGTGACCTTAACTGCATAATTTAACCCTGTAGATCCAGTGGTTAAGACTTTGCTTTCCAATGCAGCAGATGCAGGTTGCATCCCCAGTGTAGGGAGCTAGGATCCCGCATGTCTGTCGGCCAAAAAAAAAAAACCCAAAAATTAAAAAAAAAAAAAAAGAACAATATTGTAACAATCAATAGACTTAAAAATTCAAATGAATTCTAGCAGTACAAGAAGGGAGGGGTTTATTCAGACCTTTTCCTTTGCATTTACGCACATAGTACTTCTCACTGTTTTGACTTAATACGTCTTAGAAACGTCAGTATCTATAACCAAACTCAGTCTTGTGTGGGGATTCCCTAGTTTGGCTCTACGCTGATTTTTAACCATCTCCCTTCTGATGGGTGTTTTTGTTAAAATTTTGCTATCAGAAAAATGCCACCGAATATCCTCGCCTGGGCTTCTTCATGGAGGGAATAAACCTTGCCTGGGATGCAAGTGGAGGGGCGGCCCAAGAGTTTCTGAGAACCCTGCTGAACTGTGCCCCTCCAAGCTGGGCTTCCGCATTCCTGCCCAGGGCTCTCAAATGGCCCCGAGCACCTATTCTGAGCCAGGTTCTGGCACAGCTCTTGGCTGGTAGGAGGGGAGCCAGGGATGGAGTCTTAGGGTCCTATGATGGGGTGAGCCATGGGGGCCCAGGACTGGGGACAGAGGGGAGCAAGGAGGGCTTCCAGGAGCACAGTGTTGCTGGGCAGAGCAGCAAGTGGAAGAGGGCCAAAGCCAGCCATGCCCTGGTGAGTACCGCTGTCCCCTTGGGGATGTGAGTGGCAGAGGTGATGCCAAGCTAGGAGAGTGACTGTCACCCGAGGATGGTCACACAGGGGGTTAAGCAGAGATGCTTGGCCTCTCTCTCACCCACAAGCACATAGTCAAGGCTGATCCAGGAGGGTGGGAAGGGGAAGAGGCATCAATTCTCATCAGCTAAGAGCCCACCATGAAGCAGGCCTTGTGTGAAGGGCCTTCTTCCTTTGCCTTGCTTCCTTCTTTCCTGCCCTCCTTCCTTCCTTTTTTTCTAATTAATAGATTTTTTTTAAGAGCAGGTTTAAGTTTACAGGAAAATTGAGGAGAAAGTGCAGAGAGTTCCCATATCCTAGTCATCCACCCCCAGTTTCCCCATTATTAACACCTTGCATTAGAGGTTATGCATCTGTTACAACCAATGAACCAATATTGATACATGATTATTACCAAAGTCTGCAGTTTGCATTAGGATTCACTGTTGGCCTTGTACATTCTGCGAGTTCTGACGAATGTATATGGTCATGTACACGCCATTATAATATCCCAGAAGGTAGTTCCACTGCCATAAAAATCCCTTCCGCTCTGCCTGTTCATCCCTCCCCACCGCCCAACCTCTGGTAACCCCTGATCTTATTACTGTCTCCACAGGTTGGCCTTTTCCAGAATGTCATACAGTTGGAATCACGTAGCACATGATCTTTTCATACTGACTTCGCTGAGTAACATGCATTTCAGGTTCTTCTCTGTCTTTTCATAACTGGATGGCTCATTTCTCTTTATCTCTGAATAATATTCCATTGTCTGGATGCATTAATTTGTGTATCCACTCACCTCCTGAATGACATCTTGGTGGCTTCCAAATTCTGGCAATTATGAATAAAGCTGCTGTCAATATCTGTGTGCTGTTTTTTGCATGGACATAAATTTTCAACTCATTTGGGTAAATATCTAGGGGCACAATTACTGGATCATATAGTAAGATTCAATCTCATAATATGTGAATAAAGTCACATGATAAAAAATCAAGCAATACTACATAGAATGGAAAAGGAAATGGCAACCCACTCCATTATTATTGCCTGGAAAATCACATGGACGGAGGAGTCTGGTGGGCTATACCTCATGGGATCGCAAAGAGTCAGACACGACTGAGCGAGTAACACACACATACTACATAGAACACTAATGTTGCAGCCTAATCCTGGGCATACCTTATTTTACAAATGAGGAAAGTGTCGCTAGGATGTAAGTGACTTCTTCCGGAGTTCACAGCAGGAAGCTGTGGAACACACACAAGTCCTGTGGGCCCTTAGAAGGGAGGCAAGAATACTGGCCTGACTAGGTGCGAGGGTGACCAGTGATGGCGGTGGTGGGGTTTATCCCCTTCCCTCTCAGCCTCTTTCCCCTCAGCGCTCCTTTTAGAACCCAGTCATCACAAAGTGAGAAACCCAGGCTACGGGGAGAGGCTTCCCGCATGTGGGTGTTCTGGGGGTGTCAGCTGTCTGACAGCTGGCGTCAAGTGCCAGGCATGTGAGTGAATTCTCCGTCTTGTGATTCCAGTTCCCAGCCTTCAGGCTACCCCAGCTGATGCCGAGTGTAGACACGCTGCCTTCTGATCCTGGCCCACACTACTAATATATGAGTTTGAAAAAAGGAAGGGGAAGAGCAACACGAAGCTTCTGCCACTGGATTCTGGGGTGGTTTATTTCGCAGCAAAAGATAGGTAAGACACATTAGAAGATGACACAAAGTTCCAGGCTCATCCCGGATACCCTAGATCTGCAATTAGCCAATAAGAAATGGAACTTGAAGACCTCAGTCTGAACTCTTTGGATGAATTGAATTTACAGATTAAATTGGGGAGAGTAACCGTTCGTAGCATTGACTCTGCCTATCTGGGAATATGCCGTCACTACTTTATCCATTTTTCTTTACCATCTTTCAGTGAAAATTATTCTCTTCACATCGTGAATTTATTTTTTTCCACGGTTATTTGAAAGCTTTTTTTTTTCACCATGGTGATTTTTTTAGAATTAGTGTTATGGTGTCTAGACAGCTGTAACTACAGTTGATTAGTTTTTGTATATGAATCTTCTGTCTATCCAATTTCTTGAACTCTTAATAGTTCTAAAACTTTTCTCAGTGCATCCTCTTGGATTTTTAGGTAAATAATTCTACCATTTTTTCCTTTTTAATACTTAAATCTCTTATGCTTTTCTTAATGCACTGTCTAGGGACCCCAGCTTTATGTTGAATAGCAGTGACGATTGTGGACCTTCTTATTTGCTTCTGTCTTTAATGGGATTACTTCTAATGTTTCAACATTAAATTAGCTATTTGCTTTAAATGTTTGATAGATATTACTTTTTAGCTGAAGGAAACTTCTCAACATTGTTAGCTTGTTGTAGCTCAGTTGGTAAAGAATCTGCCTGCAGTGCAGGAGACCCAGGTTCAATCCTTGGGTTGGAAAGATCCCCTGGAGAAGGAAATGGCAGCCCACTCCAGTATCCTTGCCTGGAAAATCTCATGGTCAGAGGGGCCTGGAGGGCTACAGTCCATGGGATCGCAAAGAGTTGGGCACGACGGAGCGACTAACATAACATAATGAGTTTTTATCAGAAATGAATATCCAGCTGTACATCTGAAACTAATACTACATTAAAAATCAACTAAATTTCAATAAAAATTTTTTAAAAGAAATGAGTATTGAAATTTATCTATTGCCTTTCTTATTTGATATATTTTCCCTGCTTATGTGTTAATGTACTAAAATTACATTAATAACATTTCTGATATTCAACTCTCCTGAATTTCTGCAATAAAATTCTGCTGGGTCATGAAGTATGATTCCACTGGGTTTGGTAGAGTCACATATTACTTAAGAGTTTTGTATCTATACAGGTAAATGAAAATAGCCCATGGTTATTGTTTGTGTGTGTACTATCATTTTGTTTCATTTTCAAGTTTATTACAGTTTTGTAGAATAACTTGGGAACTTTTCATTGTTTTCCATGATCTGTAAAATTTCAGCTAAACTAGGAATTATATGCTCCTTGAAGGTTTACAGTAGACTTGCCCCCAAAACATTCTGGGCTTGTGCCTTTATTTTAAGGGTATCTTTGATAACTTCTTTTACTTTCCTTCCTTCTTAAACAAAATATTCTTTTATCAGATAGATTATCAGGAAAATACAACTGTATATTTGCATGTACTTAATAGCATGTCCTTAAAATATTCAGGGCAAAAACAGTAAAAAATTATGATGGGATATTTTCAACACTCTCCTCTCAATGGACTTCCCAGATGGTGCTAGTGGTAAAAACTTACCTGCCAATATAGGAAACTTAAGAAGAGACATGATTTGATCTGTGGGTCAGGATGATCCCTGGGAGTAGGAAAGGGCAACCTGTTCCAGTATTCATGACTGGGAAATCCCATGGGCAGACAAGTCTGGTGGTCTACAGTCCATGGGTTGTGAAGAGTCGGACAAGAATGAAGTGACTTAGCACACGCACATTACTCTCAACAGATAAAAGATATAAATTTATTTGAAGAACAAATTGTAAAAATTTTTTATTTTTATAAACATTTTCACTTTCACTTTCACTTTAAATGCGGAATCCACTTCTCTCCCCTCCACAGAGAATATTTATAAAAATTAAAAATATAGACCGCTTCATGAATTTGTATGTATCCTTGCTTAGTTCAGTTGCTCAATCGTGTCTGACTCTTCGCGACCCCCATGCCTGCAGCATGCCAGGCTTCCCTGTCCATCACCAACTCCCTGAGCTTGCTTAAACTCATGTCCATCAAGTCGGTGGTGCCATCCAACCGTCTCATCCTCCGTTGTTCCCTTCTCCTTCCTCCTTCAGTCTTTCCCAGTATCAGAGGCTTTTCCAGTGAGTCAGTTCTTCTCATGAGGTGGCCAAAGTATTGGAGTTTCAGCTTCAGCGTCAGTCTTTCCAATGAATATTCAGGATGGATTTCCTTTAGGATTGTCTGGTTTGATCTGCTTGCAGTCCAAGGGACTCTCAAGAGTCTTCTCTAACACCATAGTTCAAAAGCATCAATTCTTTGGTGCTCAGCTTCCTTTATGGTACAACATCCATACATGACTACTGGAAAAATCTCTTGCTTAAGGGGCCATGCTAATTTCTCTGTATTGCTCCAATTTTAGTATATGTGCTGCTGAAGTGAGCATTTAAACATTTTTAAGTGTACAGTTCATGGTATTATATATACTCATGTTGTCGTGTAACAGATGTCTAGAACATTTTTATCTCGAAAAAATAAAACTCTACATTCATTAAACAACTAATTTCCCCTTCCTACCCTACTTCCTGTCCCTCACCCCCATTCTTGGCAACCACTATTCTGCTTTTAGGATCTAACTATTTTAAATTCCTCATTTAAGCAGAATCACACAGATTGTCTTTTTGTAACTAGCTTATTTCACTTAGCATAATGTCATCAAGGTTTATTCATGTTATAGCATGCGTCAAAGTTTCCTTCTTTAGAGGCTGAATAATACTCTATTGTATGTATATGCCATGGACGGAGGAGCCTGGTAGGCTGCAGTCCATGGGGTCGCTAGGAGTCGGACACGACTGAGCGACTTCACTTTCACTTTTCACTTTCATGCACTGGAGAGGGAAATGACAACCCACTCCAGTGTTCTTGCCTGGAGAACCCCAGGGATGAGTGAGCTGCCATCTATGGGGTTGCACAGAGCTGGACATGACTGAAGTGACTTAGCAGCAGCAGTACGTATATAACACAGTTTTTAACCCATTCATCCATTAATGGACACTGGATTTTTTTCTTTTGGCTATTGTGAATAATACTGCTATAAACATGCATATGCAAATATCTCTTTGAGATCCTACTTTCTTTCAGATGTTTGTTTCTTTGTTCAGTTGCTCAGTCATGTCTGGCTCTTTCCGACCCCATGGACTGCAGCATTCTAGGCTTCTCTGTCCTTCACCATCTCCTGGAGTTTGCCCAAAGCCATGTTCATTGCGTTGGTGACGTCATTCAACCATCTCATACTCTGTCTTCTCCTTCTGCCTTCAATCTTTCACTGCATCAGGGTATTTTTCAGTGAGTCACCTGTTTGCACCATGTGGCCAAAGTACTGGAGCTTCAGCTTCAGCATCAGTCCTTCCAATGAATACCCAGGGTTGATTTCCTTTAGGATTGACTGGTACTTTTGGATATATACCCAGAAATAGGATTGCTGGATCATAAGCTAATCCTAGTTTATAACTTTTGAGGAGCTGCCATACTGTTTTCCATAGCAGTTGCACCTTTTTACATTCCTACCAGCAGAGCATAGGGCTTGTTTCTGTACATCCTCATTTAACACTTGCTATTTTCTGTTTGATGGTAGCCATCCTAATGGGAGGGGGTAATATCTCACTGTGATTTTGATTTGCAGTTACCTCATGTGTGGATCACAATAAACTGTGGAAAATTCTGAAAGAGATGGGAATACCAGACCACCTAACCTGCCTCTTGAGAAACCTGTATGCAGCTCAGGAAGCAACAGTTAGAACTGGACATGGAACAACAGACTGATTCCAAATAGGAAAAGGACTTTGTCAAGGCTGTATATTGTCACCCTGCTTATTTAACTTCTATGCAGATTACATCATGAGAAACACTGGGCTGGAAGAAACACAAGCTGGAATCAAGATTACTGGGAGAAATATCAATCACCTCAGACATACAGATGACACCACCCTTATGGCAGAAAGTGAAGAGGAATTAAAAAGCCTCTTGATGAAAGTGAAAGAGGAGAGTGAAAAAGTTGGCTTAAAGCTCAACATTCAGAAAACAAAGATCATGGTAACTGGTCCCATCACTTCATGGGAAATAGATGGGGAAACAGTGTCAGACTTTATTTTGGGGGCTCCAAAATCACTGCAGGTGGTGATTGCAGCCATGAAATTAAAAGATGCTTACACCTTGGGAGGAAAGTTATGACCAACCTAGATAGCATATTCAAAAGCAGAGACATTACTTTGTCAACAAAAGTCAAGGCTATGGTTTTTCCAGTAGTTATGTATGGATGTGAGTGTTGGACTGTGAAGAAAGCTGAGCGCCCAAGAATTGATGCTTTTGAACTGTGGTGTTGGAGAAGACTCTTGAGAGTCCCTTGGACTGCAAGCAGATCCAATCAGTCCATTCTAAAGGAGATCAGTCCTGGGTGTTCTTTGGAAGGACTGATGCTAAAGCTGAAACTCCAGTACTTTGGCCACCTCATGGGAAGAGTTGACTCATTGGAAAAGACTCTGATGCTGGGAGGGATTGGGGGCAGGAGGAGAAGGGGGCGAGAGAGGATGGGATGGCTGGATGGCATCACTGACTCAATGGACGTTGAGTTTGAGTGAACTCCGGGAGTTGGTGATAGACAAGGAGGCATGGCGTGCTGCAATTCAAGGGGTCGCAGATGCAGACACGACTGAGCAGCTGAACTAAACTGAACATATGCTTGTTGACTATTCATATACCATCTTTGGAGAAATGTTTCTTAATGTCCTTCACCCATTTTTTTAAAAAGACTTTTTTTCTTGAGTTGTAATTCTTTATATATTTTGGATATTAACCCATCAGATACATGGTTTCTAAGTATTTTCTCCCATTCTTTTCACTCTGCTGATTGGGTGCATTGATGCAGACATTTTGAAGTTTAATACAGTCCCGTTTATCTATTTTTGCTTTGGTTGCATGTACTTTTGGTGTTAGATGCATGAAGAGAAAAGTGTTAGTCACTCACTGGTATCCAACTCTTTGTGAGCCCATGAACTGTAGTCTGCTCGGCTCCTCTGTCCATGGAATTCTCAAGGCAAGAATACTGGAGTGGGTTGCCATTCCTTTCTCCAGGGAATCTTCCTGACCCAGGGATTGAACCAGTCTTCTGTATTGCAGGCAGATTCTTTACCATCTGAGCCACCAAGAAAGCCCTACATGCAGGAAGTCGTTGCTAAATCCAGTACCATGCAGCTTTCTCACGTTTCTTTTACAAGCTTTCTCATTTTAGGTCTTTAATCCATTTTGAGTTAATTTCTGTGTATGCGGTAAGGCAAAGGCTAACTTCATTATTTAGCATGAGGGTATCCTGTTTTCCCACATCGTTTGTTAAATACAGGGCTTTCCTGCATTTGAATGTTTTTGGTACTCGTGTTGAAGATAATTTGATCATATGTGTGAAGGTTTATTTCTGTGCCCTCTTCTATTGGTTTACGTTTGTCTTTATGAGAATCCTACATTGTTTTTTTAAAAATATAATTGACATATAATGTATTAGTTTCAGGTGTACAACATAATGATTCGATATTTGTATATACTGCAAAATAATCACCACAGTTAGAAACATCCACTTTTTATTACTGTAGCTTGATATAAAAGTTTTGAAATTAGGACACATGAGCCCTTCCTTCAACTTTGTTGACTACCTCCTTAATTTTTTATGATTATCGGTTTATTCAAGTTTTCTTAAATCAATTCTTTTAGACGTATAATTCACAATATTGTTAGCAAAGTGACTCAGATCTGTGTGTGTGTGTGTATATATATATGATTCCTTTCCATGATAGGTTATTACATTTTGTAAAATCTTGTATGCTGTACAGTAAATCCTTATTGCTTATCTATTTTATGTGTAGTAGTTTGTATCTGTTAATCCCATCAGTTCAGTTGCTCAGTCGTGTCCGACTCTGCAATCCCATTGACTGCAGCACTCCAGGCCTCAATGTCCATCACCAACTCCCGGAGTTTACTCAAACTCATATCCACTGAGTCGGTGATTTCATGCAACCATCTCATCCTCTGTCATTCCCTTCTCCTGCCTCCAATCCCTCCCAGCATCAGTCTTTTCTGAGTCAACTCTTCGCACTTACAGGTAGGTAACTTAAGAGGCCTAAAGGGTAACCACCCAGATCACACATCTCAGGTCCCAACCCCTTCCTTTCCCTCAGCAGCGCCTTCCAGAGGCACACTGGAGCCTCTACCCAGCGCTTTGTTCCTTCTGTGTCTAGAGATGAGTTTACCAAATGGCTGCACATTCAAATCCCATATGTTGATCTCGTCAGCTGGGTAAGGTAGTGAATACTCCTCCTTAGGGTTTTCTCCGTCTTCCTCTACTCCCCCACCTGCTTTGGAGAAACCACTGTTATGTGAGCAAATAGTCTGCTACCCAGTTCACTCTAAGGAAACACTTTTGTGATGTTAATAAACTAGGGTGGGAGGGTGTAGTTCGTACAAGTTCTCTTGTACGAACTTTAATTTCATCACTATAATGGGGTAGGTGAAACACTCCTGAAGGGCTAACAGTTTAGAATAGAACTAAATCAGGATAAAACTAAAATGGAGGATAAACAATGTGTATGAGAAAGATTCCTTTCCCACTTAGTTTTATGAAGATACCCATTTTGAATTCTACCGAATAATCTATATAGATTTAAAAAATCAGCTATAGAGGGGACAGGAAAATGGGAACAGTATTAGCACTGGTTGAAAATTAGATTCTAGGTCTCTCTCTCTCTCTCTGTATATATATATCAATTCTTCTGGAGAAGGAAATGGCAACCCACTCCAGTATCCTTGCCTGGAAAATCTCATGGACAGAGGGGCCTGGAGGGCTGCAGTCCATGGGGTCGCAAAGAGTTGGGCACGACTTAGCGACTAACATAACATCAATTCTTAAAACGACTGAGGATTTAAAAATAGCTCCATCCCATACTAAGGGCTTTCCTGGTGGCCCAGAGGTTAAAGCATCTGCCTGCAGTGTGGGAGACCTGGGTTCGATCCCTGGGTTGGGAAGATCCCCTGGAGAAGGAAATGGCAACCCACTCCAGTATTGCCTGGAGAATCCCATGGACCGAGGAGCCTGGTGGGCTACAGTCCACAGGGTCGCAGAGTCGGATACAACTGAGCGACTTCACTTTCATATACTAAAGATGAGGGCTTCCCCTGTGGCTCAGGTAAAGAATCCACCTGCAATGTGGGAGACCTGGGTTTGATCCCTGGGTTGGGAAGATCCCCTGGAGAAGGGAAAGGCTATCCACTCCAGTATTCTAGCCTGGAGAACTCCATGGACTATCCGTGGGCTCACAGAGTTGGACATGACTGAGTGACTCACTTCATACGAAAAATGAAGGTACTAAGGCTGAGATAACCCAATCAAATTCACAAGGTTTGTGAAAAATGAGGTTAACTTTAAATACAGGCCTGGACCCAGACTGCACTTTTAGACAACACAGTCTCCTAAAGTGCATGTGTGTGCTAAGGAAACAAACACCTGTGGGTAAAGATATGTGATTTAATTCAATCCTCAAAAACAACTTTGAAGTGTCATCTTATCAAGAAACAGGGTTAAAGTTTCATCATATGAAGTGTGTCATGACTCTATGTAGTTAGACAGAAGTTTTGAATATTGTAAGACAGAATTCATACCATCAGTGTAATACTGGCCCCAGACTAGCATCCATGTGATAAAGATATTTTCATTTTCTTTAAATCAGAGTAAACTTGAATGGTCAATGGGAATTGTAATTGAGGTATAGTGGAATATTTTATGTAGAGAAAACACAAGACCAGATTTATTTCATACAATGTTATTCACACATTTTTCATTTTCTAATTTATACATAATATACAAAGAAGTGAAGATAACATTATTTCATATGAACCAATAAGAGCCAGGACTTAAACAAACTGGTCCAGAAACAATTCATATCAAAAGACAACCAAGAGTAAAGCCTAAGTGGTTCTGCCCAATTAAGTTTATTCTAAAATGTCATTTTCAGATTATACCAAAACCTCATGCCAATTTATTAAAAGGTGGAATCAGAGGGGTGGGCATCAAAAGTGGCAGACCAAAATTTCTAGAGTAATAGATATTTTTCTACGATAAGCCCTAAAATACTGGGAAGACTGGGTTGTTAATAATGGGACACACAAGAACATCAGGAATCCAAGACAATGGTCCAGTTTCCCAATGTGCTGTTCTCTAGGACTTTCTAAATCTGCAGAAATAATTTGTCTGTGTGAACAGAAGATAAAGGAAAACCAGGAATTTAACTGTGCAAATCCAGGAAAGTCACCACCAATCTCCAACAAGGACAATTTTGATCCTGAAACCATGAGCTGATACTGGTAACAAAAGTTCAACACAGGGCCAAGACATTCTGAGGCTGGCAAAACAAAGCGGGAAGGGCAGCAGAGAGCAGCCCTGTATGGAGGGAAAAAAAGCTCTGTCGCTATGGCTGGGACATGCTGATGAACAAGTGTGACTGTGAGAAGGGACAGTGAACAAGTGGTTAAATTTAATGGCCTCAACAAGGAATGTTGGGTTAGAAAACTAGAATAACTCAACATCAAACATGAAAAACTATGCCTGGCACCCCAAACTTCATGCCGTTATTCTTAGGTTCATGATATGAACAGCTATGTGAAAAACCTTTATGTTCGCTGTTGTGCTCAGAAGACTGGTATTCTTCTGCAGACTTCCAATAAAAAAATCCCTTACATATTCAGTTGAAAGAGATAGCATGGTTCATTAGTTTTTAGCACTAAACATAAGTGGGTCAACATAAAAGTTTTATACAAAATACTGACTTCAACAAAATACAAAGCACTTTCTTTATCTTTCAGAAACTGAATATACAAAGCAAGTTTTTTCCAAAATATTTTCATAGGCAAAGGATTAAAAACGATTTTAATTATACACATATGGTCACAATTTTGCCTTAAAAAGATTGTTGGGAAATGTACATAAGGCCGCTTGTAAATGTACATCATGTTACTGTTATGTCTTATGTCCAGAGAAAAAAATGTTATCATACAGATTTGCTATTACTTGGGAGTAGGCTATTCAAAAATACAGTACTCTTCTGTACAAAGAAAAAAAGTCACATCACATTTAATAAGATGGAAAAAGCATTGGCCTCCATGGTAATCAAATATCTCAGTCCAATACTTTCTGTTATGCACAATACCCTGACTTCTTGAAAGTGATCCAAATCCTAGCATGTCCATATTAACAGAGTCAACAACTATGTTATAAAACAAAATGTTTTTCACAATAATAAAAAGAAAGCTGGTTCATACTTCTGAAACCATATAAAGATAAAAATTTTAAAAATCACTCTCAATTTGGAGAAATCAATTTACATTATACAACACTATATGCCAGGTCAGGGGGCAGGGACATAAATGTACACCAAAATGCAAATGTTTCCCAAAGAGATAAAACAAATTCCATTTACAGCATTGAGGTTTACAAATATACACCTGTACAACCAAAGAAAGCATCACTACCAAATTAGCAAGGCTTTTATAATAAACATTGAAACAAGATTTGCTTTCAAAGTGTAAACTTACATCTATTACTACACACACAATGCATATATTTATAGGAAGCAAAAAAGCTATCTGAATATGTAATCATGCTTAAATGTTGAGCTATCAAATTCACTTTTCAGTGGCCCCCTTTCACCTCTATCAGGTTCCTACTTTCTGAATCTACTATGAAAAAGCAAAATAAAGCTCAACACTTTCTCAACATGTCCTTGTAATTCTATAAGCAAAACAATATACAAATTTCCACTCTTTCTCATCGCAAACCAAACTGAAAAGTTAAAATGGAACTTAACTTTTCGTTCAGCATACTTAACTTGATGGAAGTGTCACCATGATTCTGTTTTTTCTACCTCTTATAACAATTACATATGTAAGTATATACAATACTTCTGTACATTGCCAGAGACATTTTAGGGCAGTATTTGTATTAAAACCACATCCACTGTAAATACTATAAGTTCTTTTCCTTCCAAATCACTTAATTCTTATCTTAATTGAGTTTTTATTTGCATGATAGTTTGTGAATTACCAAAATACAACTTAACTTTCTTTTTAAAATATTAATAATATTTATGCAGTTGATTGTTAATCTGTTATAAAAGGCTTCACACAAAGGACAAAAAAAAATAAGGACTATATTTCTATATACATCTCTATAAACCTGTTGTGCTATGGGGTCCGTAGACCTACCAGACTGCAAGCCAGTTTATTAAAAGAATACTGTACTTTTTCCTTTAAAAACTATTTTTGTGACTTTACAAGGTAAAAATTTACAAAATATGTGACAGCATTTTTTGATACAGTTACATCATATACAGGCATTCTGTGCTTTGCCAGCAATTCAATCTGATAGGTCTCCACTCAGGGCTGAATATAATTTATTCACCCCCCACCCCCAAATATACACAAGAACCTTAAAAAATTTACAAATGGATGAATAAAGTCAATAAATAGTTTTGCTTTAAAAAAATTTGAAGATTCATAGTTGAGTTGTGTTTTGATAATTCACAAAAGAAACGTTCCTCTCACATGGTTACATTATCTTCTTTTTTTTTCCTTTATAGCATTCCATTTGGTGGTCCTCCAATGGGCCCTAGATCTGGGCTATTTTTCAAATAATATTTTTCCAACTTGGCCAGTATATGCTTCCCATATGTATATTTGCGCAAAGTAGTAATGTGAGGTCGAATCTGAAAAATAAATAATCTGTTAGGAAATCTAAGTTATTTTAGTTTCTGATTCCTAAAAAAACTGCCCCCAAATCTGGGTGACTTGGAAGAAATAACTGAAATTTTAAAATTCAAACCAATTAAAGTTGTTTGCAAAAGCAGTTCTGTTCCTCTCAGTCTCTCCAAACTTCTTTCAAAATTGTCTAATGCATAAAACAAGCCACTATTCCCATAAACTATTACACATGCAAATAACAGAGAAACTCCAAACATAGCAGAGCAGTATCACTAATGAGGTAGTATATTCTTACAAAGTTTATGAGTGCAGAATTCTGTAACTCTAAGCAACTAGACAAAAATTCAATACAAAATGGAGCAAAAGACACGAATAAGCAAGATGTGTGAGAGCTAATACATTTAAGATATTCAATATCTCCCTAATAGTTTTAAAAACACCTATGAGAAGAATCATATCATTATCTTTCCATCCAGACTGGAAAAGATTTTATAAGCAATAATTGGCATTGATGAGATAATGATAAACAGGTAAATACCAGACAGATAAGCAAACTTGTACAAAATTTTTGGAAAGCAACTTGGCAGAATCTATTAAAATGTAACATACCTTACAAAAACATCTAATTATACAAAGATGTTGATATAAAACACTGCTAAGAACAGTTATTAAAAAATAAGTAATTGAAATGCCCTAAATAAACTACTGCACAATCGCACTCATCTCACATGCTAGTAAAGTGATGCTCAAAATTCTCCAAGCCAGGCTTCAGCAATACGTGAACCGTGAACTTCCTGATGTTCAAGCTGGTTTTAGAAAAGGCAGAGGAACCAGAGATCAAATTGCCAACATCTGCTGAATCATGGAAAAAGCAAAAGAGTTCCAGAAAAACATCTATTTCGCTTTATTGACTATGCCAAAGCCTTTGACTATGTGGATCACAATAAACTGTGGAAAATTCTGAAAGAGATGGGAATACCAGACCACCTGACCTGCTCTCTTGAGAAACCTGTATGCAGGTCAGAAAGCAACAGTTAGAACTGGACATGGAACAACAGACTGGTTCCAACTAGGAAAAGGAGTACGTCAAGGCTGTATATTGTCACCCTGCTTATTTAACTTCTATGCAAAGTACATCATGAGAAATGCTGGGCTGGAAGAAACACAAGCTGGAATCAAGATTGCCGGGAGAAATATCAATAACCTCAGATATGCAGATGACACCACCCTTATGGCAGAAAGTGAAGAGGAGCTAAGGGCCTCTTGATGAAGGTGAAAGAGGAGAGTGAAAAAGTTGCCTTAAAGCTCCACATTCAGAAAACGAAGATCATGGCATCTGGTCCCATCACTTCATGGGAAATAGATGGGAGAAACAGTGGAAACAGTGTCAGACTTTATTTTTCTGGGCTCCAAAATCACTGCAGATGGTGACTGTAGCCATGAAATTAAAAGACGCTACTCCTTGGAAGAAAAGTTATGACCAACCTAGATAGTATACTCAAAAGCAGAGACATTACTTTGCTGACGAAGGTCTGTCTAGTCAAGGCTATGGTTTTTCCTGTGGTCATGTATGGATGTGAGAGTTGGACTGTGAAGAAGGCTGAGAGCCGAAGAACTGATGCTTTTGAAGTGTGGTGTTGGAGAAGACTCTTGAGAGTCCCTTGGACTGCAAGGGAGAT
Organism: Nanger dama; assembly: GCA_917880005.1. NCBI lineage: Eukaryota > Metazoa > Chordata > Mammalia > Artiodactyla > Bovidae > Nanger > Nanger dama. Next base: position 28,411,412 of record CAKJTW010000018.1, read on the forward strand.
CCAACCAGTCCATTCTGAAAGAGATCAACCCTGAGATTTCTTTGAAGGAATGATGCTGAAGCTGAAACTTCAGTACTTTGGCCACCTCATGGCGAAGAGTTGATTCATTGGAAAAGACTCTGATGCTGGGAGGGATTGGGGGCAGGAGGAGAAGGGGACGACCGAGGATGAGATGGCTGGATAGCATCACAAACTCGATGGACGTGAGTCTGAGTGAACTCCGAGAGATGGTGATGAACAGGGAGGCCTGGCATGCTGCGATTCATGGGGTCGCAAAGAGTTGGACACGACTGAGCGACTGAACTGAACTGAACTATGAAATTGGTAAATAAATAATGCAGTTAAAAATAAGATTGAAAGAAGTGTTACAGGTATATATTCTTAAACAGAGTGAAAGTGAAGTTGCTCAGTAGTGTCTGATTCATTGCTATCCCATGGACTGTAGCTTGCCAGGCTCCTCCATCCATGGGATTTTCCAGGCAAGAGTACTGGAGTGGGTTGCCATTTCCTTCTCCAGAGGATCTTCCCGACCCAGGGGATCGAACCTGGGTCTCCTGCATTATAGGCAGATGCTTTACCGTCTGAGCCACCAGGGATGTTTTAAAAATAAAATCAAGAAGGCAAAAAATACCACCAGTGTTCATTTTAACAATAAGTTTTCCTGTGGAATGTAATGATTTCTTTGAGAATCATTAGACTGTAGAAAAAGGATAGAGAGAAACCAGCTTAATTGATTAGGTAAATGGTAGGTAAATACGAGAAATGAACGTGATTTTATTGAGCTGATTATCTTAACAAAAGGGTACAGCATACCTACATCTGCCAAAGGTTTTCCACTGATTTTAAACTTTTTCTGTAGTTCAGACATTCCGAGGAAGTTAAAAGAGTAGCCTAAACAAACTGAATCATCTATTTTAAGTGCTACAAATAGTATTACCTTGTGCATGATTATCTTTCTCTGAGCAGGTTCAGCCATATCAATCATCTTCTGAACGACATAATTGGCATACTGGTCCTTCATCATGGTGTATAAGGCACTGTGAGGACCATCATTCTGGCAGCAAACTTCGTCAATCAGTAAAGCTCTCTCAGCACGGGAGGCATGAGTAACACACTTTTCTACTACATTGCTAAAAAATTGAAGTACATAAATAGAAAATTATTTTGTCTCTTTTTACAGAAAACTTTCTCTGGCTTTTGAAAGAAGTTGTTCAGTGCATTGGAAGACAGAAAAATCAAAATAGGATTCTCTTGTAATTCTCCAGTTACTTCTAAAACAGAAATTAATATCATGGAAGAATCCATATGGGACATCCCCAAGTTTAATGGCAGGCCTCTTAAAATTGTAACTAAATAATAATTAAACTATTGGGATTTCCCTGGCAGTCCAGTGGTTAAGACCCTGAATTTCCAATGCAGGGGGCATGAGCTTGATCCTTAGTTGGGGAACTAAGAACCCACAGGCCATGTGTTATGGCCAAACAAAAACAAACCAAAGACCCATAATTCAAGGGTGGTGGGGGTGGGGGTGAAACTAGGTCATTAATAAGGTCTGAGGCTTTCATGAGCATGAACTAAATAAATTAAATGTGCAATTATCCACACATCTTGGGAAGAAATAATTTTCCAAACACAGATTTCAAAAATGGAATATATGTGGGCAAACCAATTTGTCATGTAGATTCACTATATGTACCTTTTGCCTCTACTAAAAAAAAATTAGAGAGAGATTGTATTCCAATGTTATAGTCTATATGCATTTATGCATTTCTGTGCTTAAAAGCCAGAGTGTTAAAAGACCTTTTCCCCTTGAAATGAGAAAATAATGCAATACCTGGCAAATTTGTGTTGACTCAAGGCTAAGACCTTTCCTCGGATTTCAGAAACAATTTTGCTCTTGTCTTCAGGTCGACCATGTTCCAGTACATGCTGAATAACGTAATTGCCATACTGATCCTGAGTGCAGACATTTAAAAATTGATTTCCTTAAAGTCATTCGTTAGGAATAACAGTAATTCTTAAAAAAGATATTTATTATTTTTCTAAAAGTCCAATAGTACAATCAAGAGAATACAAAAGGCTTTTGTTTCCTGTGTGTTAACTCTATAGTGTGTTAACAATAAATTATATTTCCTTAAAAAAAAATCAGAACCATTTGCAAAAGTATATAAACATTTCAAATTTTAGGGATTTTATACCTGTACCAACTGCTCCGTATGTTGGTGGAGTTCTTCTAAGATAGGTAAGGTCTGCTCTGCAGTGCAATGCTCCAGGATGCGCTGGATTACTCTGCAGCCATAAGGATGAGTTGAAAGTACAAATACCTTAAAACAATTAGAAGAAATAAACTTCCAATCTGTGACATTTTTGGAACGACTGGTTTATACAGGTTTTTGATAACATGTTGAGTTAATTTAACATACAAGAACAGGGAATTTACATTTAATACGTCAACTGTCACGTTGGCAAAGACTGGGAAACAGGGTACTCAGTTTAGGAGCTAACAGATAGTTTGATCAAAAGGAATCTAATCAGAAGAAGGAAGACATGTAATAATGACAAAGAATGGATTGTGGGGTAGTGGCAGTGCACACTGTAGTCAGACACTATTAATTATTATGTATTAGTTACTAATTTATATTTATTTTTCTGTCTTTTATTATACAATCTTAAGTCGTCTTCTTTCCTTCCCCCTCTCCCAAGAAATTTGGAAAACACTGTCGGGCTTACAACGCTAACAGCAGTTATCTTTATTTCTTAGAGTAATATAATTAAACTCATCTACATTTTCCAGCAGCAAAAATGAAGCTATCTATTGACTCACTTACACTCTATGAAAGAGGCAGAAATTAACACACATTTGGTATTTATCTCTTTGTATGAAAGTACTAGGTATTCTGTGATTTACAAAAATAATGTGTTAACAAATTCTAAGTAGAAGACAAAAGTCAATCTTACTTGTCCTTTGAAAGCATCAATGATGAACTGTAGTGACTGTGGCTGAACACATTCAATACACTTTTGTACAACATGGTTTCCATTTTGATCTTTCACACATTTGAGTACATGACCATCGAGCTCCTTTACCATTTCACTCTGCAAGAGAAGACATTTTAATTACCTTACCAAACAACATAAAAGGAGTAAAAGCACTGAGATGGGAACAAAATATATTCAAAAAATTTGTTTCCAATTTTTTATACATCGAAGTTTAAAATTCCCAAAAGCGTTAATAAGCAGAAGCCACTGAAGGTGAGAATTACTAAACTATTTTGGATTATAATGTAAACGATATTTGCTAAAATATAACCTAGTGATACTCAATTTGGTATATTTAAACTGTCTTCACTGTATATATTTTCCACTCATCTTTCTCAGCTGACAACTAATATAATGTCAGAATTCTATACTTTTCTCTACTAAGCATACCCCTTCCCCCAAATCATCACCATCATTTTTTTGGTTGTGCTGTGCAGCATTCAGGATCTTAGTTCCTCAAGCAGGGACAAACCTGTGCCCCCTGCGTCCTAACCACTGAACTGCCAGGGAATTCCCCCAAGTAGTTATTATTGATGGGTATTTAAGATTATCAAGCACACAGAAAAGGGTAAGGAGCTGAGTGAGCCCTGAAGAGCCGTGTAGTTTTCATGTAATATATCAATTATGAAAAATTATTATTGAGCATTTTTATTCTTTTAATCATCTTATAATAATAAAGAACTTGATTCAGGGAATTCCTGGTGGTCCAGTTTTTAGGACTCTTCTGCTGCTGGGGGCCCAGGATCTCCCTAGTGAGGAACTAAGACCCTTCAAGCTACATAATTCTGGGTGGGGTGCGGGGAGAGGGATGGCGGGGGCAGAGGCAGTGCATGCATGTGAATGGGTGGGCACAGGACCAGCCACAACTTGATTCAATATTTTCCTTTAACATTTTATACCTTCTTCAGGGACAGATTCTCTGAGATTTTAGATCTTTGCTCATTTAATGGGCAAAGATGACATTTTTCAATTTATATTTGATTAATAAGCTCAGATGGTAAAGCATCTGCCTACAATGCGGGAGACCTGGGTTTGATCCCTGGGTCAGGAAGATCCCCTGGAGAAGGAAATAGCAATCCACTCCAGTACTCCTGCCTGGAAAATTCCATGGATGGAGAAGCCTGGTGGGCTACCGTTCATGGGGTTGCAAAGAGTTGGACACGACTGAGCGACTTCACTTACACTTTTCAATAACAAGGTTAAACTTACTTACAGTGCATTTTAACTATTTTTCCCATAAAATTCTAAGACTTCATTAACACACCTCTTAATCCTTAGGGAAAAAATGTAAGTAACCACACAATAATCTGTGTGCCTCATCAGTGTAATAGGAAATAGGATTGTGAAGAAATGGAGCACACCTAGTGTAAAGGTATACATTTTTTTTTCTTTTGATACGCTGCATGGCAAATGAGTTTTCAGTTACCCAGCACTGAACTGTCCCCTGCAGTGGAGGCACAGAGTCCTAAACACTGAACCACCAGGGAATTTCCAGTATTTATATTTAAAATTTCTCTCACCCAAAAAGTCTCAGTTGTATTCTGACAGAGGAATCCTTGAACTCACAGATGTTTAGTTTTACAAAAGCAAATGTACTAAGGAATCCAAACAGGAGGGAATTCTCTGGCAGTCCAGAGGTTAGGACTCTGCACTCTCACTGCCGGGGGCTTCGGTTTGATCCCCTGCTGCTGCTAAGTCACTTCAGTCGTGTCTGACTATGCGACTCATATACGGCAGCCCACCCACCAGGTTGCCCCCGTCCCTGGGATTCTCCAGGCAAGAACACTGGAGTGGGCTGCCATTTCCTTCTCCAATGCAAGAAAATGAAAAGTGAAAGTGAAGTCCCTCAGTCGTGCCTGACTTCTTAGCGACTCCATGGACTGCAGCCTACCAGGCTCCTCCATCCATGGGATTTTCCAGGCAAGAGTACTGGAGTGGATCCCTTGCTGGGGACCTACAATCCTGCACACCATGCAGAGCGGACCGCCCCCTCCCCCAAATCCAAACATGAACTGGTTCATCTAAAGTATACTCCCAATGTTTTATATTTTCAAATTAAAGAGACATAAAATATAATTTTTTAAAGAAAGAATTCAAAATTTTATTCAAGGCAAACTTGAAGATTATAACCTGGGAAGAGCATCTCAGAAAGCGCTGAAACTGTTTCCAAAATATCTTTATCAGTCTGAGAGTTAAGAGCAGAGAAGCTTTCTAGGTATCTATACAAACTACTGATCTTTCTCCATTATGACACAATTTCAATGACTCTAAAGCTCGGGATTTCCTCAAGAGGAATACTGTTATTTTCTCACAGATGTTCACTGCTGTGATTACATACATATATACATATATATTATTGTTTTTAATTCTGGAATTTATTGTATGTGTATAGCTTGAGAGTCAAAGTCAATCTCTTTCTAAACTTACTAATTACCAATACTTTTAAGAACTAATTGTTTTCTTCACTCATTGTATTTAACTGTAATACATAAACCAGTTATATACAAAACAGTATCTATGGGAGGTTATGAATTTTATTTTTAAAGTCTGTTTTAATGCATAAACCATATTAATTAATTAGTGATACTTCACAATGTGAAAAATCTAGTGGATTACCAGTTCTCCTAATCCCCTACTCTCCTTAATATCCTTGTCTATTTAAAATAATTAAAACATTTATTTTGGGGACTTCCCTGGTAGTCCAGTGGTTAAGACTGCCTTCCAATGCAGGGTGTGAGTTCGATCCCTCATTGGGGAGCTAAGATCACACATGACTCATGGCCAAAACAACCCGAAACATAGAACAGAAACAATATTGCAAAAAATTCAAGAAAGACTTTAAAAATACTCCACATCAAAAATTTTTTATTTTGATCATTTACAAAAAAATTTGTATGAGTACATAATTGGAATTGCACTAATCCTTTTTAACTTAAAACTACTTAACTCTTTAAACTTAAAATACGTAGATCTTTCCATCCTAGAATATGGTATATTTCCTATTTAATTAATGTATATGTGTTCTCCTCTTTAAGAACTGTAAATCTTGTTAACAGAATGCTTAGGCTACTTTTCCTGTTGAGTGAAACATTTAAAAGTTTGTATATACTTTTTTTTCTTTTGGCCGTGGTGCATGGCTTATGGAACCTTGATTCCTCAACCAGGGACTGAATCTGCACCCTTCGCAGGGAAAGCAGAGAGTTCTAACCACTGTACAACCAGGCAATTTCCTGCAAATACATTTTTAACTGGCATACAGAAATGCAACTGGTGACTGGCTGTTAAAATACTTATTCTTATTAACAGAAATATAAATGTAACTCAAATAAACACTGGAAATAGTAAAACATACCCCTTATACGACAGAAAATCAAATGAATAAATGGTAGCAGAAACATCTAACACACAGTACTTGACACATAGTAGGTACTCAAATATTTTCATTTAGAAAAGATGCTGAAGAACTAAACAGAAGACAGGTCAAAGATCTGTTGTATAACTTTTAATTACGAATACAATGTATTGTTTAGATTTAAAAAAAAAACGTTAGTCACTGTCTGTAGAAATAGTTAACATTTCACTCCAAGATTACTGTAAGATAAAACTTAAAAACTGGATAAAATAATACAAAAATTTTGTCTTAACTTACAATTACCTGCTGGTCAGACGAAATGGACTCTAATGCTTTTTGAATAACACGGCAGCCATACATCTGCAACGCTAAGGGTAGAACATGACCACGGATACGAGTAGCTAGGGCTAATTTTTGATCCAAACTCCCAAACTGATAGAAAAAAAAAGATTTTATTATTACTTTGTCAACTTGAATAACTGTTTTCAGTCTATTGAATCTATTTTTATTTTATTTTTATTTTATTTTTTTGGTGAATCTATTTTTAAATATTACATTTTGCAAGTAGGTACAGAGAAAGCATTTAGGGATTAAACTTCTCATTTAGTGTAAAGACCATACACTTAAAAATAAATATATACCATAAAATGTAACATTTTAACCATAAAATGCAACATTTTTACTTCAGTGGTATTGACTATATTCTCACCATGTGCAACAGTCGTCACAATTTGATTCCAAATCTTTTCCATTACCTCAGACACAAACACTATACGCATTAAACAATAAGCCCACTCTTTCCCCTACCAGTCTACTAGTAGAATAGTAAGCCCTAGTCGACTTTGTGTCTATGAATTTGTCTATTCTAGGTATTTCACATAAATGGAACCTTATAATGTTTGTCCTCCTGTACCTGGCTTATTTCACTTAGTTTCATCCACGAGTAAGCATGTATGAAATGCTTCATTCCTTCTTATGGCTGAACAATATTCTACTGTATGTATATACCACATTTTGTTTATACATTCATCTGTCGGGCATTTTTGACTGTTTCCATGTTTAGGCTACCATAAATAATGCTGAAATGAACACTAGTTCACTTAAGTGCTTGTTTTCAATACTTTTGGGTATATACCTAGAATGGAATTGCTGGGCTATATCATAATTTTATGTTTAGTTTTTTAAGGAACTGCCAAACTGTCTTCCACAGTGGCTGCACCATTTTACATTCCCATCAACAATGTATGAGAGTTCTAATTTCTCATCTTCACCAACATTTATTGTTCTCTATATTTTAAAATATAGCCATCCTAGTACATAAAAAGGAGCTAGCTATGGTTTTGATTTGTGTCTCCCTAATGACTAACGGTGTTGAGCTTTTTTTCATGTGCACCTTTGAAAATGTGTCTTTCTTGGAGAAATGTCTGTTCAAGTCCTCTGTCCCTTTTTAAAACTGAGCTGTCTTTTTGTTGTTGAGTTTCATATATTCTGGATATAGAATCTATACATATTTTCTCCCAAGTATATATTTTTATATGAAAATAAATTTTATATGGAAAATAAACTTTCAGAGCTTTTCTAAGCATTCAGCATGAACAAACATGAATGCATGCTTACCTCAAAAAATTTCTGTATGACATAGTTGCCAAAAACATCTGTCATTAATTGATAGGCTGCTTGTAGAATTTCATTAAAAACCATCTGTCGCTCAGCTGGAGTAGCTCTCTCTAGCTTTTGCTGTATGAATCTATGTGGGAAACATTTTAATGTCATGACAGTGTATTAATAATAAGCTCCTGCAAAATCCATGTCTGATTTGAATATAACACACCCCAACATATATCCACATAAAGTCATTTCCAGAAACAGTATTAATACATCCTATACATTTAAAACAAAAAGAACAAAAGTTATGAAGCATATTTTTGTTAACACCTTAATTTAAAACTTTTAGTCAGACTGGCAAAAATATGGACATATGGATGTTTAATGCATAAGTTAGTTCTGACTGTATAAAAAGACTAAAAAGATATTACTGGTTATTCATTACTAATAATTAATTACATTATTACTGAGATATCTCAAATTTAGCAAATGTGTTAGAATTTGAATATTATTTTCTTTTCTGTGTATTATCTTGAGAACACTAATTTGCATGTACTTCAAGTATTATAGTACACACAAATCCTGTTTAATGTAAAGGAACACAAAGCATTTGTTTTAAACATTTTTTTAGACAAGTATACACATCAGGGACACAAGTCCATAAATGTAATTCAGAGCACTATTTTCAAAAGGAAGTTTAAAGAAGTTAAATGTATTCAGTCAATATAATAAAAATAATCCAACAAAAGAGCATTACTATTTTTTATTATAGAAAACTGAAGAACCATAAAAATAAATATCTGTTATCTGTATTTTTATAGTTTATCCTCTTATGAAAGAAAAATCCATATTGGATATTTATTTTTTAAACAATTCCAATTTTTATACAGGTTAAATAATCCTAGTCAAGAAAAATTTTGGCTCTTTCAAAGCCAAAATGCAGTGGAAAGTACCATAAATCATCATCACCTACCTAGAACCATGCTGGTCTTGAGAAAACTCAACTATGTGTCCAATCAAGTCTCTAAGTTGAAGGTTTGGGAATCGGTTGTTTCTGAAATCTTCTAATAATCTACTTCGGCCAGAAGGCATAATATCAGACCTATTATACCGAAGCCGAGAAGGAGGAAAGAGCTGGCTGCTGGAGCTAAATAGACTGGAAGTGCCTGAAGCACTTCGGTATTTTGCTTCTGCTCCAGGTGCTGCAGAGATATATCGACCACTACCATTTGTCAGTCCTCCTACAACAAAGCAACTATGGTCAGCAAATATTTTCTACAAAGTCACTCCTCAAATCAGTCACTTAAACTAAAAAGGCAGTCAATAAAGAAATATTCATCCTACTAACTCCTATATGGTATAACAAAATTAAAGTTGAAGGGGGAACTCTCACACATTTACTTAATGTGTGTGGCTATAATATATGGGGGAAAAAGAAACTAGAAAACATGAAAAAAACAAAAACAAAAACAAAAACCCCAAACAACAACCACCCTGTATTTGTTCTTGGAAGTTTAGTTTAAAAACATCTAACATTATACACAAAACCTATATTGCTTTTTAGAAGCTTAATTTAAAACATAATTACAACAACTAATGTTATACATAGTAGTATCAATACCAGAATATTGAAACCACTAACAAAATTTTCAGTTATATTAACAAACAAGTTACAAATAGCTATAGCCACTTAGATTTCAAGTCACTGAAAATAAAGCCTGATTGAAATTTATCCACAATGTTAGTGGAATACCAACAACTAAATCTACTTTTTGGAATATATAAAAATTCATTAAGTCATATACACTTGTATGTAAAGAAAAATGATTTCTCAGTTAACCTAATTAAACTTCAAACTTAAAAAACCTACAACATAATAAAGCTAAATCACAAGCTAATTATTAAAATTTTAAACACTCTCCATAAAACAACACTGTTTTACAGACGAAAAATAGGAGCAGTAAACATATTTATTATTTCTAGAGTTTTAACGTCGGTCATTTAAAACAAATGAAAAAAAAACCTCTTTATATCCCATTCCAAAGAATACTAAAGGGCAGTTGATAAAAACAAAAATAAATAATAGAAGCAGGTAACCGTTCTTATGACAAATAAACACTTAAAAGTACTTGACAGTGTCCTTTTAAAAAGAAAAATGTATACAAAATTGGAAAATGCATACTTAGTAGTTCAAATAAACAAAATCCAGTCAGCTTTATACTACTGCAATTTACTTCTATTTAGAGTATGTTGTATGTACAATCCAGGCCAGAGTACAGATGGTGCCAAGGACACACTGTCAGTGCAAAGTTATAGAAAGGCATTGAAGGTCAAAAAGATTTACAGGGATAAGGAGCAGTAAAAGAGTTATAATCCTGGAGAGTGAAGTGGGTTAGAAAATTCCTCTCTAACTTTCAGTTCCCACTATTCTAGCTTTATTTTTCTTCATTAAACTTTCCATCATCCAGGATATTATACACATTCATTATTTATTTGAATCCTTGGCCCTATTTCCAATGTCAAGTGCCACAGGGCTAAATTCACCTACATGCTAGATACCTAGTACCTAAAATAGCATCTGATGCATGGTGAGTACACACATATTTGTAAATATTTAATGTAGTATCAACTGCCTATGGTCTAGTTCTGTAATACCTTAGAAGTGTGTAATTTTATACACCAAAGTCATTAACATCAAATTCTCAGGTTCATTCCACTTCTACCATAAATTTGTGCTCATATATAAAAACTCTAAGAAGAATTCAGTGTTAATACTGTCATGATCTTTTCACTACTATTAATCCTTCTAGTTTCCTATTTTAATCTGTTTATAGTACTATCAGTTGTTCACAGCAGTAACTGATCATTAGCCCATTTGAGTCCCTAATAATTCTTTAACCTTTTCATAGGGAAAGGGTACTCTGCTTATCATTCCAATTTGTTTTTAAACAATGATTATGTCTTCCCATTCAAAGACTACCGTGATGATGTCATTTTATACTAAAATCCTACAGCATCCTGCTACAGTACTTGCTCTACATTCTTTAGCTTACTTTTCAAACCTGTATTCCAGACCTATTTTTACATAAATTTCTAACAATACTCTAATGTTCAATTCTCTCCTTCTTACTCATTACTATGTCTGTACCACTGCTTATCATTACCTGAAACATAAGGCCTAATCCTACTTCATTATTTTTAATGAACTGAAGATTTCAATAGCAAATTCAAAATACATACTTATCCCAGAAAATGATAATTCTATTTAGTACCTTGCAAGTAGTCCTATCAATATCCAACACAAATTCCTCCCGTGTCTAGATATTTCTTGATTATAATCTATTGGCTCCTAATACATCAAACTCCTGATGTACTTTCTGACAATAAAAAATGTCTAATAATGCCAAACTGCTTTGAGATTTAAAAACCTTGCAATTTCAGTTCTAGAAGACTAATTATAATTAGCATTTTCATATATAAAGTTGAAAAATTAATTTCACAAAGGGTCAGGATGCCTTTGTTTCCTTACAAAGTAATATAAGCATTTAAACTCAATTTAAAATATATGTTAAACATTTAACATGTGGTTGCTTTTAGGGAATTCCCTGCTGATCCAGTGGTTAGGATTCCACACTTCCACTGCCAAGGGTCAGAGTCCAATCCCTGATCAGGGAACTAAGATCCCACAAGCCATGCAACCAAAAATAAATAAGAAGTAAGAAAAAAAGATGGGGCAGGGGCAAGTTAAACACTGAAAGCATATCATCGAAAACATAATATGAAATTTAGGGACATTTTACAATATTGGCCTATACCTTTAAAAAATGTTAAGGTCATAAAAGGCTGAGAAACAGTTCAAAATTAAGATTTCAGGACACACACACATACACTGATATGTTCATGAGTAAGGGACATGGTGTCTGCAACTTCCTTTTAAAGTATCAAAAAAAAAAAAAGAGTGTGAAGGACACGTAATACAGAGGGGGATAGAGCAGAGGAAAGAACAATAAAACAAATTCACTTAATATTTGGAAAACCTGGGATAAACTAGATTTTTAAAAAACTGTTAACGACTTTAAGTCTGAAATCATTTCAAAATTATTAAAAGCAAACAAATTGGTCATTTATACCATTGCTGCTGCTACTGTTTGGTTACTAAGTCATGTCCAGTTCTTTTGCAACATGATGGACTGTAGCCTGCCAGGCTCCTCTGTCCATGGGATTTCCCAGACAAGCATACTGGAATGGGTTGCCATTTTCTTCTCCAGGGGGTCTTCTCGACCTAGGGACTGAACTCGAAAGTCTCCTGCTGGCTAGGTGGATTCTTTACCACTGAATCATTTGGGAAAGCCCACCATACTATTGCTACTGGTCATCTAAAAGCAGATGTGTTCTCCACCAAATGTGTTAAAGTGATAACACTCCCTTCAATTTATCACTGACCTCACCCCTAACATTTATAAGTCCTTAATCACTAGCTTAATAAGACATACGGGGCATGGAGACCCGTGCTATTAATTTCACAGATAAAGTCACTATGGTCCAAAAGTGATGTGACATGCAGCTAGTCAGCCAAGACTCTTAGGCCAGAGGTTATCACACAGCTGTATGCTGCCTCTTATATGCTATTTACAGAGGTATCTATCAAGCTCATTCACGACACCTGAATGAAGACAAACACCTGAAAACTATACTAGCAGAAGTAATATGGTAAGTTTTCATTAATTTCCTTGAGAAGTCCATAGTTTATAATCCTTGCCTATTAAATATCAGACATCAAAAGATCTTAAGATACTGAGAAAAATACAGGGGAGAGACATACACAACTGAAACTACAACAAAATAAATCTCATTTTCTACCTCCCTAGGATCTGAAAAGGCAGCTCCTGAACCTAATATTTTTTCTGTTTTTAAAAACATAGATTCTCAAATCTTTCCCAATAGACAGTTTTTATTTCAAAAAAGAAAAAAGGTCTACTTGATTATTCTGATAGAAGTTTGGAGGCTAATGGATTAGAATCAAGATAAATTAAGGTTTCATCTTGGATTCAGGCTGTCAACTATTAATTTTGGGAAAAAAAAAGAAAAAGCTAATCCAACTACAAGATTCGGGGCTCTGAAAAGGGTACAGCTACACACAGGCTTACTAGGCAGGGTCTGTTTCAGAAGGTAAGGCTTTGGAAAGCTCAAGAAGGATAAGATGATCATGAAAGATGACTAGTTAGTTGGAATAGGTAAACAGTGAAGAATGCATAGCTGGAAAAACTCTACAATGAGGATGTCTATTTCACTTTAAGATATACGCTTAATTACTTCTAACCCATAGCTGATTCACTTAATACTTTACTAGACTTCAGCAGGAAAAAGACTTCAGAGGAGAGCTTCTCAATATGCACATAAATCACTTCAAAATACTGGCCACACATTTCTAATAATACACATCAGTTAGACCTTTATCCTGTGTTCTGGTATACTGTCTTAAACAGGTTTTCTATGTTCAATATAATCAGCTTTTTCACCTATTTTAGAAAGCCCATTTAATGATTTCATATTCAGAGTTGATATTACACACTAGATCCTAAGGATCCATGATACGGAGTATTATTTTGTTGAGAAACAAAAAGGCAGCTATTTGTGAGCCCCATTCAACTTGGATCTGCACATTAATATAGACTTATTATTGTCCTGTACACAATAACTCTTTTAGAGAGGTAGTAAACTCTTGTTGAGCATTCTTAACTAGACACTGAGAAAGTAGATTTTACATAAAATGCTATATAATATTCAACTGTATTTGCCACAGCTTGTCCTAGTCTGTTTTAAGCAACTTCAGTTCAGTTCAGTCCAGTTGCAAAGTCGTGTCCAACTCTTTGAGTCCCCATGAATTGTAGCCAGGCCTCCCTGCCCATCACCAACCCCCGGAGTTCACTTAGATTCACGTCCATTGAGTCGGCGATGCCATCCAACCATGTCATTCTGTGTCGTACCCTTCTCCTCCTGCCCCCAATCCCTCCCAGCATCAGAGTCTTTTCCAATGAGTCAACTCTTTGCATGAGGTGGCTAAAGTACTGGAGTTTCAGCTTTAGCATCATTCCTTCCAAAGAACACCCAGGCTGATCTTTAGAATGGACTAGTTGGATCTCCTCGCAGTCCAAGGGACTCTCAAGAGTCTTCTCTAATACTACAGTTCAAAAGCATCAATTCTTCAGTGCTCAGCTTTCTTTAAAGTCTAACTCTCACATCCATACATGATCACTGGAAAAACCATGGCCTTGACTAGACACGTTGGCAAAGTAATGTCTCTGCATTTGAATATGCTGTCTAGGTTGGTCATAACTTTCCTTCCGAGGAGTAAGCGTCTTTTAATTTCATGGCTGCAGTCACCATCTGCAGTGATTTTGGAGCCCCCAAAATAAAGTCTGACACTGTTTCCCCATCTATTTGCCATGAAGTGATGAGACCAGATGCCATGATCTTCGTTTTCTGAATGTTGAGCTTTAAGCCAACTTTTTCACTCTCCTCTTTCACTTTCATTAAGAGGCTTTTTAGTTCCTCTTCACTTTCTGCCATAAAGGTGGTGTCATCCGCCTATCTGAGGTTATTGATATTTCTCCCAGCAATCTTGATTCCAGCTTGTGCTTCTTCCAGCCCAGCATTTCTCATGATGTACTCTGCATAGAAGTTAAATAAACAGGGTGACAATATACAGCTTTGACATACTCCTTTTCCTATTTGGAACCAGTCTGTTGTTCCATGTCCAGTTCTAACTGTTGCTTCCTGACCTGCATATAGGTTTCTCAAGAGGCAGGTCAGGTGGTCTGGTATTCCCATCTCTTTCAGAATTTTCCACAGTTTATTGTGATCCACACAGTCAAAGGCTTTGGCATAGTCAATAAAGCACAAATAGATGGTTTTCTGGAACTGTCTTGCCTTTTCCATGATCCAGCGGATGTTGGCCATTTGATCTCTGGTTCTTCTGCCTTCTCTAAAACCAGCTTGAACATCTGGAAGTTCATGGTTCACCTATTGCTGAAGCCTGCCTTGGATAATTTTGAGCATTACTTTACGAGTGTGTGAGATGAGTGCAATTGTGTGGTAGTTTGAGCATTTTTTGGCATTGCCTTTCTTTGGGATTGGAATGAAAACTGACCTTTTCCAGTCCTGTGGCCACTGCTGAGTTCTCCAAATTTGTTGGCATATTGAGTGCAGCACTTGCACAGCATCATCTTTCAGGATTTGAAAGAGCTCAACTGGAATTCCAACACCTCCAGTAGCTTTGTTCGTAGTGATGCTTTCTAAGGCCCACTTGACTTCACACTCCAGGATGTCTGGCTCTAGGTGAATGATCACATTATCCTGGTCATGAAGATCTTTTTGTACAGTTCTTCTGAGTATTCTTGCCACCTCTTCTTAATATCTTCTGCTTCTGTTAGGTCCAGACCATTTCTGTCCTTTATTGAGCCCATCTTTGCATTAAATGTCCCCTTGGTATCTCTGATTTTCTTGAAGAGATCTCTAGTCTTTCCCATTCTGTTTTTTCCTCTATTTCTTTGCAGTGATCCCTGAGGAAGGCTTTCTTATCTCTCCTCGCTATTCTTTGGAACTCTGCATTCAGATGGGAATATCTTTCCTTTTCTCCTTTGCTTTTTGCTTCTCTTCTTTTCACAGCTACTTGTAAGGCCTCCTCAGGCAGCCATTTTTCTTTTTTGCATCTTTTCCATGGGGATGGTCTTGATCCCTGTCTCCTCTACAATGTCACGAACCTCCGTCCACAGTTCATCAGGCACTCTATCTATCAGATCTAGTCCCTTAAATCTATTCTCACTTTCACTATATAATCATTAGGATTTTGATTTAGGTCATACTTGAATGGTCTAGTGGTTTACCCTACTTTCTTCAATTTAAGTCTGAATTTGGCAATAAGGAGTTCATGATCTGAGCCACAGTCAGCTCCATGTCTTGTTTTTGCTGACTGTATAGAGCTTCTCCATCTTTGGCTGCAAAGAATATAATCAATCTGATTTCAGTGTTGACCATCTGGTGATGTCCATGTGTAGGGTCTTCTCTTGTGTTGTTGGAAGAGGGTGTTTGCTATTACCAGTGTGTTCTCTTGGCAAAATTCTATTAGCCTTTGCCCTGCTTCATTCCATATTCCAAGGCTAAATATGCCTGTTACTCCAGGTGTTTCTTCCTACTTTTGCATTCCAGTCCCCTATAATGAAAAGGACATCTTTTTGGGTGTTAGTTCTAGAATGTCTTGTAAGGCTTCACAGAACTGTTCAACTTCAGCTTCTTCAGCATTACTGGCTGGGGCACAGACTTGGATCACTGTGATATTGAATGGTTTGCCTTGGAAACGAACAGAGATCATTCTGTCATTTTTGAGATTGCATTCAAGTACTGCATTTCAGACTCTTCTGTTGACCATGATGGCTACTCCATTTCTTCTAAGGGATTCTTGCCCATAGTAGTAGATATAATGGTCATCCGAGTTAAATTCACCCATTCCAGTCCATTTTAGTTTGCTGATTCCTAGAATGTTGACGTTCACTCTTGCCATCTCCTGTTTGACCACTTCCAATTTGCCTTGATTCGTGGACGTGACATTCCAGGTTCCTATGCAACATTGCTGTTTACAGCATCGGATCTTGCTTCTATCACCAGTCCCATGCACCACTGGATACTGATTTTGCTTTGGCTCCATCCCTTCATTCTTTCTGGAGTTACTGATCTCCTGTAGCATATTGGGCACCTACTGATCCGTGGAGTTCCCCTTTCAGTATACTATCATTTTGCCTTTTCATACTGTTCATAGGGTTCTCAAAGCAAGAATACTGAAGTGGTTTGCCATTCCCTTCTCCAGTGGACCACATTCTTTTAGACCTGCCCACCATGACCTGTTCGTCTTGGGTGGCCCCACACAGCATGGCTTAGTTTCACTGAGTGAGACAAGGCCGTGGTCCGTATGATTAGATTGACTAGTTTTTTGCAATTATGGTTTCATCGTGTCTGCCCTCTGATGCCTCTTGCAACACCTACCGTCTTGCTGGAGTTCTCTTACCTTGGAAGTGGGGTATCTCTTCATGGCTGCTCCAGCAAAGCGCAGCCGTTTTAAGCAACTTAGTTGTAGTAGTTTGCAGCCTCAGAACAAAAATATATGTTATCCTAACAACTCTCCAAGACAAACATATTGTCTCCATTTTACTTTTGAAACAATAGGCTTAGAGAAGCTAAATTCTTATTCAAGGACGCACAGCTGATAATTAGACTGAGTTTTTATAACTACATTTGAATAATTCACTTAAAGCTTTCAGTTATATTCTGCTAGAAACTATTATAATATTTACACTTATATATAAATATTAATTCCGCTACCAACTATAAATAAACTATTGTATCTGAATAATTCACTTAAAGCTTTCAGTAATATTCTGCCTCATGAAGAATGCTCAATACCATATACCATTCATAAGTCTAGGATATGTCTGAGGTTACATGGGGAAATAAACCATGCAAATTTTTTACCTATAAAATTTTAACTATATATTTACCATATACATAATTTTTACTGGGGAAAAATTCAAGGCTTCAATGAATTTAAAACCAACATAATTCTAGTTGAAATATAATCTTCCACATTATCTTAACAGAGTAACTAACATAAAAGGCCAAATATCTGTCAAGTGTGCTACCTTAAATTTATACATTTTATGACAGTAAGTATGCAAACAATATATGGAACAACTATAAACCAAAATAAGTATCTGCTGCTTCCATTTCTACTACGTTTGATTTTTTCTAAAAGCAACTAAGTAATTACCTTTTAGCATCTATCTTCATTAGTCAAAGAGCCTGTTTTTAACTATGCAGTTCATACTTGTATTATATCTCATTCCTATCTCTACTCAACTTGCCAATATCCATTATTATATCAAAAAGCCCTGTATGATTTCAAGACTGCCTGAATCTTGCATCTTTGTGAAAACTAAATTATCTCTGTGATTACTGAACATGAGGACACTCTTAAAACCTACCCTTACCCCAACAAAACACACACATGCAAAAATAAGAACTCACAACTGTCATAAAATTTTTGAAGTGCAGTATTCTACAGAGTATGATCTTGAAACATTCCTCAGACAATACAGTACAGTCAAATAATGCTTTAATGTAGAAATTTAGGATGTTAAAATAATTTTTTAAAACAAGAAAGTAGCTAGTATTCAAAAATAAATTTATCTATAAAACAGAAAGAAACAAAGCCACTCAAATTAAATTACTCATTTTGTTGAGATCAGGATACAGCTGACCCCTGACCAACACAGAGGCTGGAAGCACTGAGCCCAACAAAAACATATGTATAAATTCTGACTTTCCTCAAACTTAATTACTAATAGTCATACTGCTGTTGATCAGAAGCCTTAACAGTAACATAAATAGCTGACAGACACATGTACACAAATTTATTTTTTGCTGTTTGGTCGCTAAGTTGTGTCTGACTCTTTGGGACTCCATGGACTGTAGCATACTAGGCTACCCTGTCCTTCACTATCTCCCTAGGTTGGCTCAAACTTATGTCCACTGAGTCAGTGATGCCATCCAACCATCTAATCCTGTCACCCGTTTCTCCTCTTGCCCTCAATCTTTTGCAGCATCAGGGTCTTTTCCAATGAGCTGGCTCTCCTCATCAGGTGGCCAAAGTATTGGAGCTTCAGCTTCAGTCCTTCCAATGAATATTCCAGGCTGATTTCCTTTAGGATTGACTGGTTTGACTTCCTTGCTGTCCAAGGGACTCTCAAAGAGTCTTTTGCAGCACCACACCTCAAAGGCATCTCTTTGGTGCTCAATCTTATTTATAGTCCAACTCTTGCATCTGTACATGATTACTGGAAAACCTATAGCTTTGACAATAAACCTTTGTCAGCCAAGTGACATCTCTGCTTTTTAACACACTGTCTAGGTCTGTTATAGCTTTTCTTCCAAGGAGCAAGAGTCCTTTAATTTCATGGCTGCAGTCACCATTTGCAGTGATTTTGGAGCCCAAGAAAATAAAATCTGTCACTGCTTCAACTTTTTCCCCATCTATTTATTTGTATGAAGTGATGGGGCCAGATGCCATGATCTTAGTTTTCTGAATGTTGAGTTTTAAGCCAGCTTTTTCACTCTCCTCTTTCACTTTCATCAAGAAGCTCTTTAGTTACTCTTCACTTTCTGCCATAAGGGTGGTGTCATCTGCATATCTGAGGATACTGATATTTATCCTGGTAATCTTGATTCCAGCTTGTGCTTCTTCCAGGCCCAGGGTGACAATATACAGCCGTGTCATATTCCTTTACCAGTTTGGAACCAGTACGTTGCTGCACATCTGGTTCTAACTGTTGCTTCTTGAACTGCATACAGAGGCCTCTGGAGGCAGGTAAGGTAGTCTGCTTTTCCCATCTCTTGAAGAATTTCCACAGTTTATTGTGATCCACACAGTCAAAGGCTTTGGTGCAGTCAATAAAGAAGTAAATTTTTCTGGAACTCTCTTGCTTTTTTCAATCATGCAATGGATATTGACAATTTGATCTCGGCTTCCTCTGCCTTTTCTAAATCCAGCTTGAACATCTGGAAGTTCACTGTTCATGTACTGCTGAAGCCTGGCTTGGAGAATTCTGTGCATTACTTTGCTAGTGTGTGAGATGAGTGCAATTGTGCGGTAGTTTGAGCATTCTCTGGCATTGCCTTTTTTGGGGATTGGAATGGAAACTGACCTTTTCCAGTCCTGTGGCTACTGCTGAGTTTTCCAAATTTGCTGGCATATCGAGTGCAGCACTTTCACAACATCATCTTTTAGGATTTGAACAGAAACAATCCTTATATAAATGGACCTGGGCAGCTCAAACCTGTGTTTTTCAAGGATCAACTGTACTCTTCAAAGCTGTGGAGCATGGTCTCAGCTTTCTTATTTCTAACTTATTGGGAGAAAAAAAAATCCCAAACAACTCTAATATAATCTAGTCTGTGGTTAACTTGGTACAAAAAAACCCATAAAGGAAAGATAATAATTCTAAGGGAGAGAATCGCTATGTTAAATAAATAAGTCAACAGCATTACAATCATTATACTGCAATCACTGGTTTACTTGTCTGTATTTACCACACAAAAAAGTCAAATTTCATGATGGTGGGCAGAATGTTTTCTTCACCAGTGTCTCTAAAGTCAAGTACAGTTATGCCATGTAGGTGTCTGACACTAGTTGAATAAATTTATTAAGTGATTTAAGTAAAATAAATTAGGTAAAAATTTTGATCAAACCTCAAAATTCTTAAATGGAGGTCAGAAACAAAACAAAATTACACATAAAAGAGAAACATAAAATAGGTATTAGTTTCAGTATAATTAAACTTATTACTATTCTATTAATTAAAATAGCATCTGATCAGTATAAATTTAAAATTAGTAATAAATATTAAGAGATCCTTGAAGTAAAAAGTATTTGAGATTAAAAGTCAATTGCAAGCAAGTAAAAATGCCAATATACTGACATTCAAAGTCACTTTCACCACCAACTCATAATAGGCTAAGTTACATTTTACCACAATTTTATAAGAAGTTCACAAAAATTCTAAACTCAGGGAATAGGAAAAGATCCTTTATTTAGTCAGAGAAGTAGTAGACAGAAATAAAAGCATTCTTCAAGGAGCAGTGTCATATCTTGGAATAAACCAGATAGACCTGGGCTCAAAATTTCTTTTCCTAACTTGAAAACTACTCTTTGTGACCTCATGGACTGTAGTCTAACCAGATTCCTCCATCCATGGGATTTTCCAGGCAAGAATACTGGACTGGGTTGCCATTTCCTTCTCCAGGAGATCTTCCCAACCCAGGGATTGAATCCAGGTCTCTCGCATTGTAGGCAGAGCCTACAATTTTGAGCCACCAGGGAAGATCCCTTGACAACTACAAGCAAGTTATTTTAGCGCTTTGAGAATGAAGTTTTATTTGTGTGTGCAGTATGAAATATAAGTCAAAGTTAATCTCTCCCTGGCTGGGTACTAAATTGCTCCAGTTCAACTTACTGAAAAGACCATCCTTCCCAAACAAACTAGAATGGCACCATGGCACAAATCAGGTAACCAAATAAGCAGGTCTATTTCTGGGTCCTTAATTTCGTTAATCTATTTTCTCTATCCTTGTGCCAATATCACAATTTTAGTTATTGTAGTTTTAATAGGTTTGATATATAGCAAATTTATTAAATTTTAAATTTGTTCTTGGAGACTGTCTTGATTATTCTTGGCTCTATTTTTCTATCTACATTAAATAAATTACCTTGTCAGTTTTTTTAAAAAGCTGAAAAGCTCTTACTGAGAGTGTGCTTAATCTGTATACCAATTATAAGACAGTTGCTATATTTACAATACTGAGTCTTTCAAACCACAAACATGACATGTTCTCTTATTTGCCTTCTTCCACTTCAGTCAGTGCTTTATAGTTTACAGTGTAAAGATCTTGCCCTTCTTCCAATGGACTTATTTCTGGTTAAGGAAACAGTCTTATATAATAATACCCTAAACATTAAGTCAATTCTCCGTATCACCCCATGTGATCCATACTACTTTCATTTTTAAAGTTTATTTGGCTAATAAAGATACAGGTTTCTCACAAAGCACATCTGCCTATATTTTAAGAGTTAGTTTCCTGATCCTATGTTTACTTAAAGTACATTATTTAGAGTATAAACAGTGAAATAATACAAGTTCTTGGTAAATTTTTGATAAACTACAATAATTTTTAAGACACATGAAGACTTATTTGATATCAGTAAGAAGGAAAGGTAGAGAAACAATTGAGTGAGGAGATGAAATGCAAACATGAAGGAAAGCTAGAGGCAATAAATAAAAAGTAAAACAACCAAATGATAGTAAATAATGATATACAGAATTATAGCCAACAAAATTAAAGAAAAGGCTCCAATTTGCAAAATACAAATCAAAGGAAAGAGTATTTTAAAATATATACAAGAGATCAGAATTTTCTATTTTCTCTCATTCCATAAGTTTTTTTTTTTTTCAAAAAAATTAAAAAATTTAAAACATGCAATTGTAAGCAGACTTCAGGTAAACAGAAAGAAAAAAAGGAACGAAGAAATAAATATCCATTAGTGAGATGACAGGAGACAATATCAAAGGCTCATATAAACCATATCCAAGAATTATGAGTCAAAAGATGTGTGAATTGGAGTAATCCATAATGTAAACTATGAATTGTTCCAAAGTGGTGTCTCTCTCCAGGTGAGTACTACTGGAAATTTCAGTGGGATAATAATTTTAAAATGAAGAGTTTAGCATCAGGCTGCTAGGTTAGTTAATGTCAATAGAATCCCCATAATCATCATGACAAGCAAAAACTGCTATCATACAATACCAAATCAATTACCTCCTCATTGGAAGTATTTTAAACAGGCCCAAGTGATTCTGACATGGTAAACCACTGAATAGGATCATCAAGTATCTTCTAGTCTCAAATCTGAGATTATCTTAACCGAATTAACTGGTGAAAACATTTTTCAGTCATTAGAAGCACAAAGTCACAGCTAACATAAATGAATATAAGGCCAAAACTTAATCACTGGGACCCCAAACCAGAACTCAGACTAATGAATTTGTATACAGAAATGAAACATAAAATATAAATTCTTCTACATAATAATTAATAGAATTTCTTCACAACATATTTCATACTCATAAACAAATGTTACTTGTAGACACACCAATGGGTTGAAGCAGTGCGTTCATTTAAACTACCACAAGAACCTGTACATAACATTCCATTTCAAGCTGAATATGCTGTCTTATCTATTCAGTCCTATATTGTACAATATATTTAGTTCCTGAGTCACCTGCCTTATGACTAACACATATTCTTTTTCAAAGAGTAGATAATCCTGACCTGCCTCTTGAGAAATCTGTATGCAGGTCAAGAAGCAACAGTTGGAACTGGATATGGAACAACAGGCTGGTTCAAAATAGGAAAAAGAGTACGTCAAAGCTGTATGTTGTCACCCTGCCTATTTAACTTATATGAGAGTACATCATGAGAAACGCTGGGCTGGAAGAAGCACAAACTGGAATTAAAACTGCCAGGAGAAATATCAATAACCTCAGATATGCAGATGACACTACCCTTATGGCAGAAAGTGAAGAGGAACTAGAAAGCCTCTTGATGAAAGTGAAAGAGTGAAAAAGTTGGCTTAAAGCTAAACATTCAGAAAACGGAGATCAACACATCTGGTCTTATCACTTCATGGGAGATAGATGGGGAAAAGTGTCAGACTTTATTTTTTTGGCTCCAAAATCACTGCAGATGGTGACTGCAGTGATGAAATTAAAAGACACTCTTGGAAGGAAAGTTATGACCAACCTAAATAGCATATTAAAAAGCAGAGACATTATTTTGCCAACAAAGGTCCATCTAGTCAAGGCTATGGCTTTTCCAGTGGTCATGTATGGGATGTGAGAGTTGGACTGTGAAGAAAGCTGAGCACCAAAGAATTGATGATTTTGAACTGTGGTGTTGGAGAAGACTCTGGAGAGTCTCTTGGACTGCAAGGAGATCCAACCAGTCCATCCTAAAGGAGATCAGTTCATTGGAAGGACTGATGCTAAAGCTGAAACTCCAATATTTTGGCCACCTGATGCGAAGAGCTGACACACTGGAAAAGACCCTGATGCTGGGAGGGATTAGGGGCAGGAAGAGAAGAGGATGACAGAGGATAAGGTGGTTGGATGGCATCACCAACTCGATACACATGAGTCTGGGTGAACTCCAGGAGTTGGTTGATAGACAGGGAGGCCTGGCGTGCTGTGATTCATGGGGTCGAAGAGTCAGACACAACTGAGCAACTGAACTGAACTGAAATAATATTTGGACTTTAAAAATGTCTAGATAAGAGCTTTTCTATAAATCTCAAGAATAACTGAAAAACGAAAGGGATCTAAAAGCCTAGGAATCTTTTATAGACATTTAAAAAACACATAACTTACACCAGTGTTAAATATAATTTGAGAGGCTGATTAGAATCCTGTTATTTGCATCCTTTGTAAAACTGTTCAGTTCATTATAGAACAGCAGAATAGAAAAAATAGTAACAGGAGTTAGAACAATGTTCCAGCTTCAGTTCTGTCATTTATGGGTTTGGTCAAGCTTTTGGGGCTCATATAACCTATAACTGTCTTTTTAATGGGCATATTATTCGGCCACTCTATCTTAACAATTAGAATGAAATGAAATCATGAATACGAAGGTGCTTTACAAAACTACCGAATGCTATTCCAGTTCGGAGAAGGCAATGGCAACCCACTCCAGTGTTCTTGCCTGGAGAATCCCAGGGACGGCGGAGTCTGGTGGGCTGCCGTCTATGGGGTCACACAGAGTTGGACACGACTGAAGCAACTTAGCAGCAAGTAGCTTTTCAGTTACAGGGAACTTGCTACTTAAAGAGTACTTTCAATGAAAACTTCAAAATAATTCATATTGTTTTCTGCTTCAAGGATCATATATGAAACTCAGCAAAATTGCACATAGCCTTAACAACCAATTTGGCCATTCTTGTTTTAACTCTTAAACATCTAATTCTGAGAAAAATAAATGATCAAATTTGCTGAAGTTTAGCAATTTCAACAGATAAACTAGCACTAAGCAGGAAAAATGACCTTAGAAGTTAATATTACCCTGTCTACACTGCATATAAAATTTTCTGTGATTAGAATTAGAAAGTTTTTAAATCTACTGCACTATTTGACAGCTGAATACACTATTTGATTACTGAATACATGATATTAACAAAACTTTAGTAGTTACCTTCAAAGTAACTAATTTTCTCTGAGCTCATAGCTGTCATTAGACTTTTTCAGCACCGTTTTCTTAAGGAAAAAAATAAGCCAGTTCAAAAATAAAGAGGTACAGAGAAGAGAGCCATTTGTTCGTCAAACCCTAATAAAAATACAGAATACTACTTTATACCCAAGAAGTTCCATATCAATCTAAATATTATGAGAATAAAGATTAAATAAGAAATCATTAACATATTGTAAACATTTACTCAAAGAAGAAAAACAAAGGAAACAAGAAAGGAAACAACTAGTTAACTAGCTCCAGGCAGATGAACAAAATAAGACTGGGAATATTTCATCTTCTTTTACTGGGAGTAAAGTATCTCAAAATAAGAGACTGACTTCTATCTTAGAGAATAATTTAAAACACAACTACTGGTAGAAGATTCTTTCCTCAACTCTATAAATCAATGTAACATGAGAAAATAATTCATTTAATATTCAATGCTGAACAGAAAGCCCAGAATTTGACATAGCTCTTTGCATTTCAAAATAAAAACCATTAATCTTAAAGTTGTTCTCTTTGCTTGTTCTTTTCTACTTGCTTCCCTGACCACTGTTTTAAGTGCTTTTAACAAGTTATGGTCAAGCAGGTACCAATCTGAAGGGACTCCAAATGGCTAAAGACAGTAATATAGGATCAAAAAAGGTATAAAAGTGTTATCTTCCAGACTACAATGGACTGAAACATATTAACAATCCTAAAAGCTATCAATTTACACTACAGTTACCTGTAGTGTATGATGATTTAAACACAAAAACAAAAATCCCTTACAAGTCACCTTTACAAGTTGCTAAGGCATCAACTTAATAAAGTTACAAAATATAGGAAAAAAAAATTAAGCATTATCCTGATTCCTATATGAACTATGTATTTCAGGGTAACCTCACAATCAATGAAAGTTCTTTTCCACAGAAAAATTCCAGCTAACCAATGCAGAAGGAATGACAGAGTTAGAAAATCACCATTTTGCAATCTCTGAAGAAATATTCAGGTGATGATGAAAGGTTGCTAAGCTGTTAAGTGGATCTGGCTGATGGAAACAACCAGATCATGGAAACAACCAGATATGCGTCTCCTGATATGGTGCAGCAGAACTATATAACCAAACAACAAAACAAACAAACAACAAAATCAAACCACTAAATTTAATTCCATTTTGTAGAAAATTCAGAGAACAGAGGAACACATTAAATACCATGAGGAAGAATTCATCAAAGTCAAGAATGTGGTATATTCAATAGGACAAAGTTTCTTTCACAAATACATGTACAGAAGAAGAAAAAAAAAGAGGATGGAAAAATGGTTCCATATCAAAAGACATATCAAACAAATAATGGACCTTACTTGGACCTTGATGTAAACACAACAACTGTAAAAAGACATTTAAGTCAATTAGGGAAATTAGAGTAATGAGAATTATAAATGTTAAAAGGTATGATTTTGATATTGTGGCTATAAATGTTTTTTAAAAAGGAATCTCTTAGAAATTTCACATTATAATATAGGATACAGAATTACTGTTTCATGCTTCTGACTTCAGTGTATTTAAAAAGGCTGCAAATCTTGACAAAAATGTTTTAGGTTATAAAAATATGGAACAACCAAAATCTATCAGTTGAAATACTGATTCTTCAATCACAAAGTGACTACTAGTCATCCTACTAAAAATATTTATGTTGATGAAATTACTACTATTTTTAAAAAGTGAAACATCTCCTGGAAAACCAGAAGCACACAATGTTGTTATTAGCTTTTTCTGTGAATCAAGTTGCTAGCATGAGCAAAGGCATAGGATACATGGCTAAAAAAAAAAAAAAAACCACAAACATGATGTTTCATCCAGTATTTTAAGACTGTAGATATCTACACATACCAATAACTATAATGGTTACATGTCTTAACATCTCATAAGAAAATCAACTGGAACTAAATAACTCCAGTCAATTTTAATGAAATGGAAAATTTATCTCTATTTTATAGTATTATATTCTTAGTGTGTGACCACGTAAGATTATTTTTTAAATGGCTATGCAAATTCATTTCCTTAGGTATTTTATAAATCAGCAGCCTTGATAGCCTAATTTATGGCATAATCCACTTTAGGAACACACAATTAAATATATTTTTTAGACCACAGAGCATGTAAGTCTTGCATCATGAGTCAATGATATGAAAGTGAAGGACAGATTATTTTCATAAACACTATGTGAAAAGCAAATTTATGAAATCTACTGAATTATTTCAACTTGGCAGGGTCTATTACTTGTTACCAAACAAGGTTGCTAGTTATGACTAAAGTTAAAAGAAACTAGGGAATCTCAAAAGAAAATAATCTACAGACAATTTCAATTAGAGGTGTATTAAAATACCAGATTTCAAGGTGAAGCTAACCTAAGTAGTTAAGCTTATACTGTGGGTACAAAAGTATCAGAGTACAATGTAGAACTTCTGGCCCACACGATTATTTCTCATAACTGACTAGAATTCATTCCATAAGCATTTATATGCCTGGATTCTTTATAGTCAAAAAAATCTAGATTGCGGTTTAACTAGAGACATCTAAAAGGTCATTATAATCCATTTCCTAAGCAAGTTATGTAGAATAATAATGCCATTTACACAGGCACTAAAGCACAACATAAGCAGTTAACAGTTGACAGAAACCTGATCTGAAACTTACCTATGAAAAAAATGACAGGACATGACAAATATAATCTTAACAAATAAAACACAAAACTATTATGAAATGTCTATTCTTAGGTATGTTTTGCTCCAAATTTTGGTGTCAATTTCAAAGTCTCAAAGGCATGTTTTAAATGGGAGTAGTAGGGGGTGGGTCTGAATAGAAACAATAAAAATCAAGGACTGAATAGTTCCTATGACTGAGAAAAGATAAATGAAGGAACGCAGTAGACTAAAAACTGGTTAAGTTTACACAAACAGTGCTACAAAGCAGGTCTGAGGACCCCATTCAAATAAATTAATTGGCTGCATATAGTTAATATCCCCAAAAGAGCAAAGGCTCAGAACTGGAGTGGAGTACCAGTCTTTTTAAAAAGAAACCTAGCCCACTTTGTAATAACATAAACCTAAAATGATGATCACTGTTAAAGATTCCTTTGTTACATGGACACTTAACTACATTACTGAGCTTTTGGAGAAAACAGCTATAGCCTTATGACTGGGGGAGGGGCTCAAACATAATCACTAACTTATATTTGCTTACAAAAGCAAACATTACTTTTTAATTCACAAGCTAATTAATATCTTCCCAAGCATATATAAAAATCAGTAATAGAACTCCTCAATTTTAAGTTGAGATGACTAGAATCAGAAATATCCAAAACCTAATTTTAATAAAATACTTTGAAGAGACAGGGATTCATACACAGCCTATGATATCCAAAAACCCCTCAAAATATCCTGTTAACTACATGGTTAAATACTTCTTGGAGCAGGAAAAAGGTAACCAACAATTCAAATAATCCTGGTTTGGGGGCAATTTCAATATACAGATATAAACCAAAGTTCTAAATGTCCCAAATACAAGGGTACAAAAAGCCTAGAACATTTTTTCTTAAACAACATATTCAAAAGTAACAGAAGTACATGGACCAAACCCATACATAGTAAGATTCTCTAACTCACAAACATACTCAATTCATATACCCTGAAATAACCCTTTGGTAAAAGGCCAAATCAAAGACTATCATACTAAACTAAAGTTCAATAACTATGTGACTAACATTTTGCTTTTGGTGTGCACAAACTTTTGATGATGAAATTTATTTCACTATCACATATAAATAACTGACTTTTCAGATGAACTAAAAACACACACAAATCAAAAGCACAGACGAGAAAAAACACACCACTGTATTTCATAAAAGGAATAAAAAAATACAATAGGGGTCTTTACCTTACTGTATATCAGACCCTCACTTTGAATTTTCACAAAAGTAGACTTTTTCAAAAGGATAATATCTAAAAGCAAAAGCAATTTGGCATGTTTTATCCAACATTAAATATTTTACACATATCATAAAACATACACACAAACACACTTACATGTATACATACGAATAAAAAGGGTTTTGGTTTTTTTTTTTTACCTAAATGCAAACTGGATGAGGATCCATGTGATGAAAGTGATGGCGGTGGCGTAAGTGAATGTCCTGGAGTTTGGCTTGGCAGAGGCATGCCTATTGGACTTGGAGAGGAGGAAAATCCCAGACTATTGTAAAATGGTTGCCCTATGGGTGCTAGGCTGCTACTAGATCTTTTGTACAAGTCAGAGCTAGTAGATAGAGACTCTCTCCTTGTGGCACTACTACTTGCAGAACTGCCAACTGAAGAAGAAATAAAAAAACCCTAATTACATACAGTGTTAACTGAATAAAACCTATCCCCAACTCTTGCTGGGAAATAACAGAGTGATCACAATAATTATTTTTAGAAACATAACAAAGAAGATAATTACTGTGATAACTATATATACTGTGATAACTATATATACTAACTTATTAATCATAAAAGGGTATAAATGCACCCCAGGAAAATGACCAAATATTTAAGAGCAGTTGTATGTTCATTATTTCACATATATTTACCACTGACACATATGATTACTGTGCTTTAATACCCTGGTATGATTTATAAACCCTGAAATTTTAAGTTGTCTGCTATGCTAGAGATTAAATTCCAATAAGGTTATATTTTGGTAGTATCCTAACCTTTGGAACCAAGTTCTTAGACTTCAACCCAATGCCAAGAAAAGATTATACTGATAAACAGAATATTAATACATTTCCCTTGCCATTCACATTTGATTTGGGTTCCAGCTTGTGTTTAAACCAGTCAAGTCCATATTGGCCCGAATATTAGTCAGCTGTGAAATACAGTGGCAGCTTACTCCTCAGTACTTTTCACACTACACATTCTCCTGATTCTTCAACAGCTAAATTACAAAATACATATGGAAAAACCAAACTTTAACTGCTAGCTCTCTGTTTTCAACCAAAGACATGCATTCACTTACCCCTTGAGATCTTCCATTCTTAAGATAGTCTGGCCTTGTGAACTGCTTACTCAGGTAAAGATATTACATCCCTTACTGTACTACATAACAATTTTTAGTTTTTCACTTAATCCCCAATTCAACTATTAACTTTCTAGTCTTTTTTTCCCTTTGTATTTTATAAAATCATAAAAGAATGGTAGGTTAAAATTACCATGTAGCTACGCAACCCGAGATCTGGCTATTAATCAACATATATTTGGATAATCAAATTCTTTACAAGTGTTTTTAAAAGGGTTGTCCAAAACTCCCAATTCTCAAGTCTCACTAATAGCCTGTATTTTCAAGTACGCTTTAAAAAAAAAACTGCCTCTAAGCCTTTTAAACTAAATCCTTTTATATTCAAGATAATATCATATTACATTTTTTAACCTGTGAAGTTTTTAAAGGACAAGCTCTATATTCGGACCAATATGGTTAATTCTTTTAAAGAAAAATTTAAGAGGTCAATTGTAAATAGGTCATAAGGGTATAGACTAAAGAGAAAAATTAAGCAGAGCACATGATGGTAGACCAAGGTAAGCTTATTAATACAGACAGAAAACTTAATTACACTGGTTTTACCAAAACAAAAATCCTATAAAGGAAAAATACCAGGCTCATACTACTGTATTAAGCAAAATATTAAATAAACAGTATTCAACCTTTTAAACCAGTGAATGTGGTTTCTGAAGGACTCATCAGGTTTTAATGAAATTCTCAGTTTTTAAGATATATTATAGGGAAATACTAAATAACTATATGCATTTTTAATACAACAAATAAATACTACTATAAGAATGGTTTTGGCAAAATTGTCAATGTATGCTATATTAACTATGCTAATTTAAAAGGACACTGTCAAAGTGATTTTTCTAAAACATGGCTACATTTGTAATTTTTATTTATTTCAGAAAACATTTAACTGACAAGGAAAAAGACAAAAGCCCTCGAAATGAGAGCAGCAGCACTATCATTCCCCTGGCAAATCATCAAAGAAACCATAGCTTTGACACATGCAATATCATTTTCCTCTAAAAGGAAAAGCCAAGCAAAACATTTAAAAGTAATTCAGAAATAGCTTTACTTTAAACGTAAACAAGCTGGCTTCTTAAATTTTACTATCTGCCTAAATCATCTGCAACAGTATGACTATAAAATATAAAACAAAATATACCTAAAATATTTAAGAAGCTAGACAACAACAATTGAGTCACTAATCAAATATCAATTGTGGATAAAATGTTAAATCATGAAATTTCAACTGTAAAAGAATCTAAATAACAGGTCATAGAAATGGTGATTTAATCTCTCTCTTTCTTTTTTGATTTAATCTCTATATTATGATGGCTAAGCATCCTGGCGATCTGAGTTATAAACCGGGGTATTTAACACTGTTAAGCATTAATCATTTCACCATATGGGTAAGAGAATGACTGTGTACACGGTACTGTATATGTACATGGGCATATAAGCATACTTCAGATTTCATATAGGTATGGAATTGCCATAATGTGAAACGGTAATGGGTAGATTTCGAAGGGTACGTAAGCGCAGCACTTGAATGAATGTTTACAAAATGTCCAAGAGGAGTGAGACGATAGGTTCTTTACTGGTATTTTAGGGATAGCAATAGTTAATGTCCTCTGAAGCAAGGTAAAACAGAGGTACCCCAAGCTGGAAATCAGAATGGAGTAAAGCAATGCTCATAAATAAGGGAGAATGAACATGTTAATTTTTTGGCAGAGGCATCTGCTGGGGACAACTATAGAGAACAAACTGTTGATGACTAATCAGTTCCTGAATACAGCAGGAAGGGTCTTAACAAACAAAGAAACGGGAATTTGGGAGTATACCAGCAGACTATCAGTGACATTTTATTATTACAAAGGGAACAGGATATTTATCTTTTCTCTATTTTTCCTGTACTGTTTAGGGCCTACAAATCTACAGAAACTAGTTATTTCCACAAAAGTATTTTTTTTTTTAAGTTATCTGTTCTTTTGATTTTCTTCAGCAATCTAGGATTAATCTGGGACAACTGTTAACTGTTAGAAAGAAAAAATGAGTCGATGAGAGTGCGTGGGCTACATATTAAAATAGTAAGCTCCAAAAGTAATGAAACAAATCAAATAGGAAAATTAAAAGACTGAATAGTCTCTATGTTTACTAGATTTTTCCTGAGAAGTTCCCATGCCCATTCTTTAGGCAATTTTTTTATTAGGCAAATACAATATTTCCTTTTTATCTCATTATATCAAAAAGAACTATGCACCTGAAAGTTAATAGGTGTTCTGGACCATCCCTAATAAAAACGTTCAAAGAGTTAGGAAGATACTTTCTTAGAAAACTGGCAAAATAGTTAGTAATGACTGGCATGTGTTAGTTTGGCCATTTTTTCACACCAAAAAGAATATAATTTCATGTGGTAGGAAAACAGACGAGCAGATTTTAAGACTCAAGGACACCAGAGAAATAAAACATTTCTTGAGGTGTGAATAAATGTCCCTTATAAAGAACAGGCTGTCAATTATACCAAGAGAATGAGAGTAAGCTGTTTTTCCCCTAATGTTTCCTGAGCACTCTGGAAACACCAGAGACTGATAATACATGTGTCAACAGGGTGTCAAGGTGGGCCTCTTCAATTTCAGCTCTTTCTCAGTTACAAAATCAGTTTCTATAGGTACATTATTTGTTTTGTGAAGCTATTTAAAATTTGGATTTCTTAAGTATTATGTATGAAACTAGAATATGAGGTGGGGGAGTCTTTTTAAACATATTTTTAGTGACAAAGGCTAAGTTGCTTAACCTAAAATAAAGACAGGCATCCTTATCGTATGGGTTTCTGTTTAGAATATTTCATTATATTTTATTTTTATATATTATACCAAATAGGGACCATAAATATTCACTAATATTTAATAAGAATAAATCATCTGATGAGCACACAGATAATTACTATTTTAAAATATCAGAAACTTAAGATAGCCAAGTTTTTACTGCCTCCAACATTAATGTTATAGGGAAAAGGGAAGAGCTAGTAACAAGCATAATATATATTAGCCCAAACAAATCTTACTAAAATAAAAATTACAGTAGTATAATTCTTAAGGGCAGGGAAAATATATTTGAGTAAAGAATGGGCTGCTTGAAACAGGTTAAACATTCATAAACACTGCAAAAGGTTTCTGTCTATAAAATTAAACCAATAAACCAGTATCTTATTCCTGTCCTTTCTACACTACTAGCTTTTGTTCATATTAATATTAAAAACAAATACATGTACCTCATGTCCACTTAGCAGAGTACACTCATCTTAAAAAGAAACTTACCTGATGAACCAAATCCACTGAGGGCTGAGCCTATAGCAGCACCCAAAGAGCTACTACTTCCAAAGCCAAGAGATGTACTTCCAGGTTGGCCAGGTCCGTGAGAAAATAAAGAACTGCTCTGGGAGCTATTAGTCAGAGAAGTACTCCCATAAAATGAATTAGACTGCAGATTAGTGCTTGGCTGCTGCTGCTGCTGCTGCTGCTGCGGTGGTGGCTGAGTGCCAATTGGCCGGAACAGACCATTTGTGCTGCCTGTGAGACTATTTGCAGTTCCTCCAGCTGCTGCTGCCGCTGCTATAAAATAAATTTCAAACACTTCTTAAAACTACCCAGAAAACCATTTTCTATTATTAAAATATCTCAACCACCACCAGAAAATTATTACCCCAGAAAATGTCAGTTACACTTACCAGCTTGTGCTGCTGCTGAACTAATTAAAACAGGTGTTGGAGCCATTAATCGAACTGGAGCTCCAAGGCCAGTTCTTGCTCCAGGGCCAACCACTAAGGCACCAGTCTGATCATAATAGGCAGTTGGAGCTAGTACTTGATAGCCTAGATAATAGCAAAATAAATGTTTACCAATTTAAAACATTAATATAGAAAGCATGTTACTTACTTTCTCCCACAGATGTTTTTATCAACCAGCAAACACAGCTATTTTTATTGTGGATATAAAACTATTAGTTACTATAAAAAAGCAAACATATCTGAGAAGGTATTACTAAATAAAAGAAAATCTAACAAAGCCTAAATAAATGTTTTCCCTAAATTTTGACAGCGATGCCTATTGCTTATGGACCACAGAATGATGAGATACAGTCTTTGCTTTTGAAACTGTAAGTAATCAAGGGCTGATGCTTGAAAATTATTACCACCAATTAGTTCTCCTGAGAGGAGAATGGATGAAGACTAAGGGAACTGAGGGAAAACAGTGTGATTCATTAGGCAACTTTAGTAAGTTTCTAAACTAAGTGCCTCATTGATAGCATTCCCTTAGATTTTCATTTGCAAGCAATCCTTTAAAGATATCATGATATAAACAGGTAACTTAAAATCACAAAGTTTACCAGTCAATTTGTAAAGGGTCTCAAAAGCTAAAGTCTGAATAAAAATCACATAGACATTAGTTGTATTACAGCCTTGACCACAAGGCAGGTGACAATTTGCACTGTTCAGAACTATAGGAAGAGTAGTTTCTCTCTTCACAGACTTTCTCACTTCCTCATCTGAACCACAGAACAGAAAATGATTATTTTGAACAGAAAAGTGACTTTTTTGCCAATTTTCTCAAAGATGATCCAAAATAACAAATACCACTCAAGATGCATGGGAGAGAAGTTATATCTCTATATATCTACTTCTCTACATATATAGACATACATACATACATGCAGTGGATACTTTAAGGCAACAGGTTTATTCTCTCCCAGGACTCAGGTTGAGAAAGGCTGTCTTATATAGCAGCAAAGACTCAGGCTCAAAAGTATGAGGACCACTTGCAAAAATGTACTAGCAACCTCGGATATTTTTAAATTTAAACACCACCTTCTAAACCAGGACCAAAACTTTCACATGTAAAGGCTGTTTTAATAAAATGCAGTGACTCTGATCCACAATTGTATCTTTATTACAGTGGATATGAATTAGGAGGACCAGCCAAATGAAGGGCTTCACAGGGCAAAATCTAGGGAGGGAATGACCTCTCCTCTCAGGAGAACTAATTGGTAATCATTTTCAAAGTCCTCTCTTCATAGAATGAACATGATAATTTGAGAAGATTATCAGATATCCAACTGTAACTGTCATAGAGAATATGCAAGTCTAGAGTTTGTAACAGAGAGGTTCAGGTTGGATTTACAAATAAGGGAGTGGTCAATATAAGCATGGTATTAGCTGCTAAAAATAATCCAACCACCAAGAAAATAAAAGGGTAGGGTCTATGGCCTGGAGGGTACTTTACATTAAGAGGCTGGAGAGAGGAGGAACCAAGGAAGAGACAGAGTATACAGCCAGGAAGAAATAAACCAAATCCGAACACAAGGGTCTCCTGGAGGCCAAAGAAAAAAGAATTTGAATGAGGACTGAGCGATTAACAATGCAAAATGCTGCTAAAAGGCATTAAGAGTTGAGAACCAGACTAATGAATTTAACAATATGGAAGTCATTCTGGTAAGGATGATAGTTAGTGTGGTGAGTTTAGTAAAGAATGGAAGAACTGTAGCAAGTACAGAAATGCTTTTGAATTTTGCTGTAAAAAGGACCAGGGGAGAGCTACAGAAAAGGAGCTGAGAATAAATTTTTCTTAACCAGAAAATGTTCTTATTTAGCAGAGCATGATACTTAAGTGTTTAAAACATTTATTATTGAGAAATAAAACATAAAAAGTGCAAAAATCAAAAGTGCATTATAATGATTACAACACAAAAAAGTATAACCTCCATGCAAGTCAAGAACAGAAACAGAAAACTGCCTGGCACCCACCTCTTCTAAGTTCTGCTCTACCACAATCTTCTCTTTCCCTTTGTTGTTTAATCACTAAGTGATGTCCAACTCTTTGTGACCCCATGGACTTGAAGCCCACCAGGCTCCTCTGTCCATGGATTTCCCAGGCAAGAATACTGGAGTGGGTTGCTATTTCCTTCTCCACTTCTCCAGGGGATCTTCAGAGTTACACAACATCCTACTTTCCATAAACGGTCTCTCTCTAAACAATCATTTGAATTGTTTAAAAAACTTTACATAAAATTCATCCATGTTGTATGTAGACTTTGTTTCCATTTCATTACTGTGTAGTATCTCACTAAACAAACACCATGATAAATTTATCCATTCTACATTTACACTGTTCCCAGTTTGGGGCCATTGCCAACAGTACTGCCATAAACATTTTCATATGTGTATGGTGGTGTATTATGTGTACATATTTCTCTAATCTAAGGTGTATAGCAGCTGACACCCTGAGTTAAGGGTATGCGTATTTTCAAACTTTGGTAGTAATGCCAAACTGCCTTCAAAGTGGTTGTGCAAATTTACACACGTAACCACCTTGGTATTAAGAGTTCCCATTGCTCCATGACTTTAAAAATACTTGATGAACTATCAGACTTAAAAAAACTGGCCAATCTGAAAAACAGGCAGAAGCATTTGGTTGTGGTTTTGACTTTCTTTCCTCAGAGGGAAGCTGGGTGTCTTTTCATATGCTAATTGTGCCTCTGCATTTCCTCTTGGAAAACAACTGTTCAAAGTTTCTGCTGGCTGTATTTTCCTACTGGCTGTATTTTTGTTATTACTTTATTTATTCTGTAAAATAATTTATACTTGGCTGTGCTGGGTCTTTGTTGCTGCAAGGGCTTTTCTCTAGTGGTGTGAGGGTTTTTCTTTGCAGTGGCTTCTGTTGAGGAGCATGAGCTCTATGGCAGTAGTTGCAGCTCAAAGGCTCAACAGCTGTGCCTCCTTGTTTCTACAACACAGGCTCCACAGCTGTGGTTCACGGAGTTGTGGCGCTCCGTGGAATATGGGATCTTCCTGGATCAGGGATTGAACCGGTGTCTCTTACACTGCCAGGCAGATTCTTTACCACTGAGACACCAGGGAAGCTCTCTTATTGATTTATAATTCTTTATGTATGCTGTATTCAAGTGTTCCACAGTTTCTTCTTCCATTCCTAGCCTGACCTGTCATTCTCTTTTGGTGACTTTTGAAGTAAGGGGTTCAAATTTATTATTTCCTTTATTTTCATAACAAAATTTCCCAATATTATCTTCTAATAACCTTTAAAATTCCACTTTCCCACACAGGTCTAAAATCTAAAATGTAAATGATTAATGAACACAAGGTAAGTCACGGATCCCAATTTGAACAATTTGTTGCTCAAAGAATCAATTTTCTTTATTTCAACAATTCTTCCTCCCTATGCTTTTTGATGGTTTTTTTTGCTATTAATTAGGCAGGTGTCCAGTCCTTTTGGGATCTCATTTTTGGGGTCTCTATGTCTCTCCGTGCAGTAATTCA
The DNA here is from genome assembly GCA_917880005.1 of Nanger dama. Classification (NCBI taxonomy): domain Eukaryota; kingdom Metazoa; phylum Chordata; class Mammalia; order Artiodactyla; family Bovidae; genus Nanger; species Nanger dama. The sequence continues at coordinate 28,448,690 of CAKJTW010000018.1, forward strand.
ACTGCATCTTAGTTTTCTGAATTTTACCCTAGAGTATAAGTCAGAACAGACCAAGTCCTTTTACTCACTTTTGTCCTTTGAGTATTGTGGCTAATCTTGACTCTGCATTTTCGTTAAATTTTACTATCAGCTGTCAAAAAAGCCCACAGTAAGAACCCATTGGGTTCTGATTGGAAATATATTGAAACTGTAGGTTAATAATGGAGGAATTGGCATGTTTAAAACATTGAGTTGCCCAGTGGTATTTAGGTCTCCTTGAACAAAGCTAGTGGAGGTGATGGAATTCCAGTTGAGCTATTTCAAATCCTAAAAAGATGATGCTATGAAAGTGCTGCACTCAATATGCCAGCAAATTTGGAAATCTCAGAAGTGGCCATAGGACTGGAAAATGTCAGTTTTCATTCCAGTTCCAAAGGGCTGCACCGAAGAATGTTCAAACTACTGCACAACTGTGCTCATTTCACACACTAGCAAAGTAATGCTCAAAATTCTCCAAGCCATGCTTCAACAGTATGTGAACCATGAACTTTCAGATGTTCAAGCTGGATTTAGAAAAGGTAGAAGAACCAGAGATCAAATTGCCAACATCTGTTAGATCATCTAAAAAGGGAGTTGCAGAAAAACATCTACTTCTGCTTTACTGACTACGTCAAAGCCTTTGACTGTGTGGATCACAATAAACTGTGGAGAATTCTAAAAGGGAAATTTCTTCTGAGAAATCTGTATGGAGGTCAAGAAATACCAGTTAGAAGTGGACATGGAACAACAGACTGGTTCCAAACTGGGAAAAGAGTATGTTAAGGCTATAAACTGTCACCCTGCTTAAATTATAAAGAGAGTACATCATGCGAAATGCTGGCCTGCATGAAGCACAAACTGGAATCAAGACTGCCAGGAGAAATATCAATAACCTCAGATACACAGATGATATCACCCTTATGGCAGAAAGTAAAGAGGAACTAAAGAGCCTCTTGATGAAAGTGAAAGAGAGTGAAAAAGTTGGCTTAAAACTCAACGTTCAGAAAACTAAGATCATGGCATCCAGTCCCACTATTTCAGGGCAAACAGATGGGGAAACAATGGAAATAGTGACAGACTTTATTGTTTTGGACTCCAAGATCACTGCAGATGGTGACTTCAACCATGCAATTAAAATCGCTTGCTCTTGGTAAGGCAAGATATGACCAATCTAGACAGCATATTAAAAGGCAGAGATATTACTTTGCAAACAAAGGTCCATCTAGTCAAAGCTATGGTTTTTCCAGTAGTCATGTACAGATATGAGAGTTGGACTATAAAGAAAGCTGAGTGCCAAAGAATCAATGCTTTTGAACTGTGGTATTGGAGAAGACTCTTGAGAGTCCCTTGGACTGCAAGGAGATCCAACCAGTCCATCCTAAAGGAAATCAGTACTGAATATTCATTGGAAGGATTGATGCTGAAGCTGAAACTCCAATAGTTTGGCTACCTGATGCAAAGAACTGATGACAGAGGATGAGACAGATGGCTGGATGGCATCACCAACGCAATGGAAGCTCCAGGAGTTGGTGATGGACAGAGAAGCCCAGCGTGCTGCAGTCCATGGCGTCGCAGAGACAGACACCACTGGGTGACTGAACTCAACTGAACTTAATGTCTAAACAAAGCTGTTTTCCCAAAGAAACTATACATTTTTAAAGACTTATTCCCAGGTACTTACTACTGTAAATAATCTTCAAATTTTACATTTCAAAACATTATAGTGTTGGGAGTTCCCTGGCTGTCTACTTCTGTTTTCATTGCTGTGGGCCTAGTTCAATCCCTGGTGGGGAACTAACCTGACCAAAAAAAAAAAAAATGCTGTTGGCTGACAATAAAGATTTTATGCCTGATTTTTACATCTGACAACCTTAGCAAAAACACATTAATTCTAATATTTTATCTGCAGATTCAGTTACTATAACCATATTTTCTGCAAATGACAATTATTTCTCTCTTTACAGAGCTTTTTCATTTTATTCAAATTTCTCTCATGTTATATAGCACTGGCTAGGATCTTTAATACAACATTTAAGAGAAGTATAGTTAGCAGAACTCCTTGTCTGTTTCCCAATCCTAGATGGAAAACTTTCAAATACTGAGTACAAATAGGAAGTCTGTCATCCTTTGGAGGTGAGGTGGGTTGTTTAATTCTCTCTGACTTCCCAGTATATTAAATCTTCTGATTCATATCTGTAAGCCAGTATATAAATTTATTATAATGTTCCTGCATCTTTTGATAAATTCTTATGATTCATATCTCTTAATCTTTTAATGTGGAAAATTATACCATGTGAGTTACTAATGCTCATCTTGCATTCTTGGGATAAAATCCAACTTGTTCATGATGTGTCACCCTGCTTTATATTGCTAGATCTAGTTTGCTAGTATTTCAGGATTTTTAAATCCATGTTCATAAGTCTGATCAGCCTACAATTTTCCTTTTCTGCACGTTTGATAGGTTTTTTTTAATATCAAGATTAAGCTAGCACCATAAAATGGCATGGGGAGACCAGTCTTTTTCTATTCTCTATAGTTTTAAAAATTTAAAAACTACTTCTTCCTTGAATGCCTAGTATCATTCACCAAAAAAGTTGTGTTCCCAGGAATTTTCTTCTAAGACTTCTTGATTACTCAACTGACTTAACAGTAATGAACTTTAGACCTTTTTATATCATTGAATGTTTTTGATAATATTTTTCTCATTATTTGTCTATTTTGTTTAGAATTTCCAATTTCCTAACATGAGGTTGATTCCTAATATCCTGTTATGATTATTCAATTTTTCTGATATTGGTTATTTATGTCTTGTCTTTTTATCTTTTTTTAAATGAACCTCTAAGAGGTTTATCAATTTCATTAGTTTTTTTAAAGAAGCAACTTTTGGGATAACGGGACCTTTTTAATTTTATGTTTGTCATCTATTTCATCTATATTAGTTTCAATCTTTATTATTTCATTTCCTTCTATAATTCTTAGAATTTATTCTCTTCATTTTATGGTTCCCAGATAGAAACTTATTTTCTAATGTATGTATTCAAGCTTATATACTCCAGCCATTTGCAGAAACATGGATGAACCTAGAGATGATCATACTAAGTGAAGCAAGCCAGATAGAGAAAGACAAGGAATCTTAAAAAAAAAAAAAAGATACAAGTGAACTTATGTACAAAACAAAAACAGATCCACAGACATAGAGAACAAACTTAGTTACAAAAGGGAAAGGAGGGAACAGAGAAGTTTTAGATTAACATATATACCACATACAAAAAGATAACTAACAAGGACTGTGTTGCACAGAAACTATACTCAGTATTTTGTAATAGGCTTTAAGAATCTGAAAAGGAATATACACATATAACTGAATCACTCTGCTGTACATCTGAAACTAACAAACATTGTAAATCATCTGTACTTCAATTAAAAAGGCCAATATACTCTTCTATGTTTTGTTTTTAGGTGTAGTGAACAAGTTTAAATATGCAACATTTTCATAATCAATCAGTTCAAAAGTTTCTATTTTATTATCTTTGTTACTTAAAGAGCTTGATAAAACATAAGAGATTAGAAAAGACACACTCCCCACACTCAAGAATTACACAATTCATAGAGAAGGTAACGTACTATATTCTTAATCCTAAAATGCCACTTATTTGCAGACCTGACATTGATCAAATAACTTCCCTTAGGGAGAAATACATAACTCTTTCACTTTTTAATTTTAAGACACTTTCCACCTCCAAACATACTAAAATAATTAACAAATCACAAATAGCTAAATGAAACACAAAGCAGATAGAAGTACTAAAGAAAGGAGCAAGTTATGTGCCACAAGAATGACAAAAGCAAAAATGATTATTACTTTGTTCCTTTTTTGGCCATGCTGCACGGCAGGCAGAATTTTAGTTCCCCAACCAGGGGTCAAACCCACTGGAAACACTGAGTTTTAAATCACTGAACCACTAGGGAAGTCCCAAAAGGAATAATTATTCATGAACAAGCACTGAGAAAGATTCAGAAAGGCTTCATGAAAAGGATCATATTAAAAGGAAAATGCAAAACTATATATCCCGATTTTGCTTAAAATTTATAAAAAGGTATTCTAAAGGAAAAACGTTGGCTAGGACTGAAAGCATAAAAGGATGTTTGTGGAATAGTCTGTGGTCTAGTATGTTAAAGTATAGAACCAGGACACTGTTGATGAGTTTAAAAAGTAGTGTGGAGCTAGATTAATGGAAACGGGGCTTCTCTGGTGGCTCAGATGGTAAAGCGTCTGCCTGCAATGCGGGAGACCCAGGTTCCATCCCTAGGTAGGGAAGATCCCTTGGAGAAGGAAATGGCAACCCACTCCAGTACTCTTGCTTGGAAAATTCCATGGATGGAGGAGCCTAGTGGGCTACAGTCCATGGGGTCGCAAAGAGTTGGACACGACTGAGTAATTTCACTAGCAACCAGAATGGTATAAACTAACCTGGTATTTTGAAAGGTAACCAGAAGAATAAAAAGAAATAAACTGAAGAGACTAGAGGCTTACAGAGTTTAGTAGGAGGATACAGGAGAGGCTGAACAAGGATAGCAGAGATGAAAAGAAGTGAACATGAGATAGAATAACCAAGAATTGGCAAGTCACTGAAAGTGGGCAAAGAAAAAATTAAAGACTTAAAAGATGACTCTGAGGATGAAGTAAAAATTTCTAGGTAAAGTAGAGAAGGAAGTTATTAGTGAAATAGGGTAATTAGCAAACCTGCTATGGTTTTTCCTGTGGTCATGTTTGGATGTGAGAGTTGGACTGTGAAGAAGGCTGAGCGCCAAAGAGTTGATGCTTTTGAACTGTGGTGTTGGAGAAGACTCTTGAGAGTCCCTTGGACTGCAAGGAGATCCAACCAGTCCATCCTGAAGGAGATCAACCCTTGGATTTCTTTGGAAGGAATGATGCTAAAGCTGAAACCAGTATTTTGGCCACCTCATGCGAAGAGTTGACTCATTGGAAAAGACTCTGATGCTGGGAGGGATTGGGGGCAGGAGGAGAAGGGGACGACAGAGGATGAGATGGCTGGATGGCATCACGGACTCAATGGACGTCGAGTCTGAGTGAACTCCAGGAGCTGGTGATGGACAGGGAGGCCTACCGTGCTGCAATTCATGAGGTCGCAAAGAGTTGGACACGACTGAGCAACTGAACTGAACTGAAGCAAATCTGGGAGAAGTGAGCTCATTTTGGGACATTTTCAGTTTAAGGAATAGCAGGAACATACACATGGTAATATTTTGTACAAAGGCAGTAATGTGTTACATGTTCAGAAAAGAATCCAAGATGCAGATGTAAACTCACTTGGTGTACTGGCACAGGAACAATAGGTGAAAAGTGAAACCAGTTAAGATTCTCCTACAGAAGGTATATAATGCATCTCTATTTTTACAATACAGAAACTGAGGTTCAAAGAGGAAAGCAAATTGGTCAAAGTCACACAATCAAGTGGTACAGTAATATGGCAGGTCTGACTCCAAAAGCATCTAGTCACTAATCTAGACTGTCATTTATGTTTCACTGATAGACCAAGGAAAAGGAGACTGACAAAAAGCAATGAGAAAGCCAGGAGAGTAAAATATCACACAAATGTAGGAGAGAGGAGTTTCAGAAAGTTAGACATACAACAAAGAATTGAAGAATGAAGAAAAATAAGGATGGAGAGGAAGTCATACTCTCACACTGAGTTACATAAGAACTACTGAAAAAGAATCGTAGAGCAGTGTGAGACAGAATATAAATTGTGAAAGGGATCAATAGAGTAAGAGAGGAGCACAAGAGAGAAAGTTTTTTAGGATAAGAGGCAGACTAGTATCATAGTGGTTTTATAGAAAAGGAGGTGGCAGAGGGAGAAAGACTGAAAATATAAGACTAAGAAACAATGGATGGCATATATAATCATGCAGAAGGACTGAAAGTCTATAATCAACATAGTACAAGGAATAGCGATTTAATGGATGAGAAGTGAAACACAGAATGTGGAAAAGCTAAGAACTCTATGAGATTTGAAGAAATAAACACCAATTTTTTAAGCAAGCTCCTCTATTAGCACATAAAATTTAACTATGTAAGTATTTGAATAAAGGAGAATTATTTCATCACAGTCCTGGGCAGAATGAAGTACAGAAGACAGAGAAAAGTTTCATAGTGAGAGAATGATATAAACAATCAACACGTTACTTGGGAACACCAATATTAATTCTAGTAAAGCCCTTTTTATGAGAGTGATTTTTACATTTATAGTCATAAAGGAACTAAATGTTGTCGCTCAGAAAACTAGGTAAAATGACCTGATTTCTTCCTAAAAGTTTTACCTGCTTTTAAACTTCTCATCACTCCAAAGATACTCAATACTTTATAGACAAATATACTGTAAAATGTGGCTTTCTGTTAGGATTACCAACATAGAGTTCACTGGTGAACAAAGCAAAACAAAAAAGCAAAATATTGCTTTCTTATAGAACAGAAGTGAACATAAAAATAATTTTTGAGAAGATCAAAGTTGATAAAATTAATAGCAAAATACCTTGATGTTTTTAAGTCAACAAGAACATGAGCTGAACCTGAGGAACAGGAGCAAAGGCATTTATAGGAAGTAAATAATAGGACCAGCATCAAAAGTCTAAAAAAAATAAGCAACAGTAAAAGGGAGTAGCAAATATACACAGTCCAGAAGCATTCTCTTAAATCACAGTCCTACTTAGAATCTAGTAAGGCAGGACTATGGTACTTTGTGACTCTTCAAGAGGGACCCAGAACAGTCTTAGCAGGGGCTTTCATAAACTCCCAGTTCAGTTCTTTTAGCTTTGTTCCATCCCTCCATGGGCCTATAATTTCACCTTCACAGCCCATTTCACAAAGGGCTGCTTTTGCCAGGTCTCTAATCTGCAGCAGCTCTGGGACAATAGCTTCCATGAAGCAAGGATAAAGCTGAGGTAAAAAGGAAGATAACGAGAACAGCCCTGTTCTACTATCATTTGTACTTCAGAGACAGTATTAACATCCTTTTTCATTCAGTAGGCTAAACAAGTCGATAAATTCTGACCTTAGAATTTCAGAGAGAACGGAATGAATGTAATTGATATAGAATTCCTCAAAACAATATAAAGAAATACCAAGCAGCATGTTCAAAAACCCTCAATCATGTAAGTTGGGACCTTCTCCAATGCATTAAACACATCTCCTACATGATCTGAAGAAAATATTTATCTACAGCACAATTAAAATGAAACTGAAACATGTATTGCATTAATAAGTACAGCTGACTCTTGAACAGCACAGGTATTAGGGGCACTGACCCTCTGTGCAACTAAAAATCTGCATGTAACTTTACAGTCAACCCTACACACCCACTGTTCTGCACCTGCAGGACTCAATCAACCACAGACTATGTAGTGCTATAGTACATTTTTATTGAAAAAGATTCAAGTACAAGTGGACCCACACAGTTTAAACCAGTGATTGTTCAAGGGTCAGATGCACTCTACATCATTAAAGGAGTACTGTTATACTAAAAGTGAAAAAACAGCATGCTTAAAAGTGGGTCTTTAGGAGTGCAGAAATATGAAGGAATAGAACAGGAGGTGATGTATTATCTACAGACATTCAAACGTAACCTTTAAATTTCACTTTAAAAACGTAACACGTGCTACTTTATTAGCTTAAGAAAAATACCTTCCATCTTTCACTACTATAAAAGTAGTAATTTTCACACAACTTAACTTCACAAAAAAATGTATTTTGCTGGTCTTTTCTAAAAGTTGTACTGCAGCAACGGGCAGAAAATTTACTAAATACTGATGCCATTAGGTTTTAAATACCAATAGATTAAAATACTATAAATGTACTAAATAAGGTTGAACTAAGTCCTAAGTGGAAAATGTTAGCTGTACATTTCTCAACATTAACTAATTAAATGACTAACCTTGTAAGGCAGGAATGGCAAATAGGTTTTGTCTTACATACTAACAAATGGTTTTATTTCTTAAAGCACTGCATTAAGAATTCTGGGCTACGCTCCATTAGAAAGATGCTATGATTCACAGTATAAACAGACTAAGAAAAAATGTTTTTGAGAATTCTAATACACATTTGTCATCCCTGTCATTAAGTCACACAAAAGATACTGATTTCACCTATTGGCACCTGAGTTCTAAATAATTTATTGCAGTGTAAGATTTTAAGACGTGTTGATTTTTCTCACTCCTCGGTATGACAATCTACTTTAAACCTTTTAAATCTATCCAAATTTCCACAATTAACCAACGATATACCTGGCATGCCGGTGGCAAGACCCTGACCAAAAGCCAAAGTTGGATTTGCTGCTGCAAGTGATTCAGCTTGCTGCCCTTGCTGGCCCTGACTGGGAGTAAGAGGGCGCTGACCTGCCCCAGCACGGAGAACCTACAAAGGACAAATGATTTCCTTAGAAACGATATTAGAAAATAACAAATTAATTTATCTTGGACAACTTTATATTGCAGATAGCCTTTGGGTATTCTGTGAACATATTTACATTTAAAGAAATGTCAGTTTATCATTAAAAGTACAAATTATGTAATTCAAGAACATAATCTATTAAGCAACATGGAGATTTTAGAAGGTTTTCACAAAAAATTATTTCTAGTATTTGTGCTTTTTAACTTACCAAAGTGCATTAAAATCAGAGAGATATTTGGGGGAAGGGCAAAATTTCAGATGAATAAAGTTTAAATTTTGTAATTTTCTAAGACTGAAAACTATAAATTAAATATGATTACTCAATTAGTCTCTTACAAGACTGTGATGCAGAGTAAAAACTTCAAATTTAACCAGGTTTTTAGGATTTAGAAGCTTTAATAAAGTGAGCAAAAGCTGCTTTTTACTGTAAACTCTTAGCATGAAAATAGGAACAAAGATTTCATCAAAAAATGTGAAAACTCTTAAGAATGGTCAAACTTTACTACTTTATAATACACAGCTCTTCTTGCAGTGATAATAAACAACCATGATACACATTAATTTCACAAAGGTAAATACTTCAACAGTTCAGGACAAGGGGGATTCATCTCAAGTCCAACCATGTAAGCAAGCATCATGTCACAAGTATGGGTAATGTTTAGGCAAAGTGATTGTTTTTATTTAGCCGAAGAAGACAGATTTTAAGAGTATTAAATGGTGCTATGGCATAATCTACAAGGACTGAGTCAAAGGACAGCTTTAACAGAACATCAACATAGTTTAAAAAGAAAATTCAACTGCCAAGTAACAAACACTGTACTTGTGATTAAGTTGCTTCTTTGGTATAAGTATGATAAATTTGACAACCAGAATTCTGGCATTTTTATAAGAATTTTCTTTGACATTTACTTATAAAAATAGCTTTAGGAAAGCAGAAACTGGGAAAAAAATCTTTAAGATAAACATTTTCTGTTTTAAGAAATTAAATCTAACCTTTACTGAAAATATTTCCTCTTTCCTTGCTTAAACACAAAGTACCCAGTAACCTCCTTTTTCTGATCAGAAATATATTAAGTTAATATTTAAAACAGTAATTTCAATACCCAGAAGAAAATGAACTGACAATCACTTTAATAGAAACACTGTAAGAAGTGAAGAAAAAATTAAAAACCGTTAAGAGATTTCAAGACAGTTTCAAAAATGGAAATGTAGAAGTGGAATACAACCAAATATTCAAATTCATATAATTACAACTAGAGGGAAAAAAACTGTGTAATACTTGTGTATTAACTATATGATAGGTACTGTGCTAAACACACTGGGAAAAATAAACAGAGAAAAAACACAGATCTTGAATGTAAGGGGCTCATACAACTTCAAAGATTCTTTAAGTTTTATTTAATGAAGGCAAGCCTATACTATACCTGCTGCTGTCCAGGCTGAGCTTGTGATGCTGCTTGTTGATTTGCTGTGTTGTTTGCCGCAGCTGCAGCTTGTTGCTGAAATAAATTGGCTGGATACACCCCCCACGGAACACCATAATACTGAGGTGGAACCACTGCCGGACCTAAACCCCACATCCCACCCCCAAAAAAAAATTTAAAAAAAAAAGTCACTATATTTTATAGAATAAGGTTGGTCAGTTACCATTAGATCATAAAAAGGAACAGAGTATAAGACAAGAGTAGATGTCCTTACAATCCTATATCCACATGGAATTGCTTTCCCCTTTCCCAATTCTACTAGAGACAAAGTCTACAGAGGCATGGATTTTAAAAAAGAAAGTATTCAGAGGTGACAGCAGTGGTATTAATGAACAGATATGAAACTAAACTCAAGAGGGACAAATGAACAGACAGGACACTTAATCACCTTTTCAACATCTGTTGAGTACTAGTTTATGCACTTGACACTGGCAAACAGGAACATTAGACAACATAAAGATTTCCTATATTCATCACTCTTTTAAAAAGGAATTTTTAACTGAAAACATTTTTGGCTTTTAATTTGTAAACAATAGCAAAAAACTAGGGAACATTTTGGTACTAAGCTTGCTAAAAGTATATTTTATTTATAAACAGAATTTTAAAATATTTTTCATATCTGAAACAAAATTAGTTACAATTCTCACAAAGCAATTGAAAATCACATAAAAAGAAATGAAATGTCAGTGCTTATGTGATTAGGAAACTGGAACCAGTGAGTTAAAACAAGAACGAACTATTTAATATAATCATAAAGGGACACAGACATAAGAAAGCAACCCAGGAAAAACAGAGTAAATTCTTGCTCTATCTGCTTTATCCAAGATAAAATTTAATTTCTGGTCAGTATGTAGTATCATACAAAATAAGACCTACCATTAAATTAATAATTAACATGTCATGTTTCCTGGCTGATAAAACAAATATGTCCTAAATTCCACTGATATAATTTTAGTGTATCTGGTGGTAGTGATGGTGTAGTCACTAAGTTGTGTCCAACTCTTGAGACCCCATATACTGTAGCCTGCCAGGCTTCTCTGTCCATAGGACCTTCCCAACCAGGAACTGAATCTGGGTCTCCTGCACTGGAGGCAGATTCTTTACCAACTGAGCTAAGAGGGAAGCATTACGTATTAGTGTATCTAACACATATTTTAGAAAGTCAAACTCTTGGTTTCACTTTGTTTTAGAAGAAAATAAAGCCCAGTGTAACTGAACCACTAACATGAAAGGCTTCAAAAAAAAAAAATAATAATAATTCTAAAGACAGTTTAAGCAAAATCTACAATAAAGACTCTTAAAACATAAGAAAAGGATTTATGGAGAAAGGATACATTGTCACAACAAAACAAAAGAATCAGACATCCAGCTAAAACTTCTCTGCCCAAAAGTAGCCAGAAGTCACCTGTGGCTAAACAGTTGAAAGTTGAATAGCCTGAACTGAGATATGTTCTAAGTACATAATACATACTTACTATGGGGATTTTGAAGACTTAGCATTAAAAAAAAAGTACCTATCAATAAGAACTATCAATAGTCAATAGTTAATCAGATCACTGAAATTACATTCATGTATAATATGGTTACTAGAGGGTAAAAAAATCTAAGTTATAGTCTGGCTCCCGTTCTATTTCTACTGGACAGTACTGATCTCAGAAAGTCTAAGTAAGTCCAGAATGCCAAGAATCTTTATCTCAAAACTAATGACCACTTAAAGTTGCTTCTTTCAGGTTCCATAGATTCACAGATTAATGATTCTCTGTATTTAAAATATACCAGCACTTTACATATTAACATCCAGTTAAATGGTACCAGGAAAGCTCACATCCTTTTGGAATCACAGGCAGATCTACACCAAAAGTATTCATTGTGACAGGTTAGTTTCAGTTGGCTAACTAAGGGATCCAGCAGGAATTTGAAATTAACATTTTTCCCCACATCTTAAAATTCTTGTGTATTAAGAAAAAGAAAACGTCCACAGATACCTAAGAAACCTACAAATGCCTAAGAATAAAATACCTGTTCTGCAGGCATGATAATAAATAACTACCAGAAGCAGATTTAACATTAATTGATCAGTGATAATTCAGCAATTTTATCACTGACAGCTTCAAGTTATGAAAAGTTAGTCAATCAACAGCTTCAAACAAGGAAACACACTTCCATGGTTTATATCTCCCTGCTCCTGTCTTGGTAACCAACATAAATCATGCTTAAGACCAATTCATTCCTGTCTCTATAACTGACTAAATGTAAAACAACTTCTCCCTCTAAACCCTAGAGAATAAATCACTTTATTCAATAATATTGTGCCAAACCAGTATACAAGTATTCTTTACTTAAATAGAAAATACAATTTGGTTTAAAAAAAAAAAAAGTTTTTTTTTTTCTCAGCTTTAGTGCAATACAATTGACACATGACACTGTATACTTTTGCTTTTTAGTCCAGATTTTGAGTGGTAGTTATCAGGCTTTGACATGTACTAATATATTCTTTTCAGCTCAATCCCACTTTTTCATCCCTCAGCTTGCCTGTTTATTCTGATATTGCTAATTAAACTTTACTTTTAGATACTCATTCACTCAAGACTGAACCTCTTTACCTATTCCTGACCTGGGTGTTTACTATTCCTGACCTGGGGGTAGATGTGATAGAGACTCCTGTCAGTGTCCAGCTTATTTTTCTGAGCAGTAACTTTATTTACATTGTCTCTGTGGGTAAATGGGATCAGTTACAAGAATAAAGATTTGCTAATGTAAGATTTTTTGAAACTATAAAACTAAAATGTAAACCAACTATACACAGGAGGAAAAGAGTTACTAGATTTAGGTCTTCTCCTGGAGTGTTACAGTTGAAAAATAAACTAACTCTGGAAACTTCATTTCACTCTGGATATATGTTTCAGTTTTCCCTAGGAACTTCAAATTGCCCCAAAAGACCAAAGTAAAGCTTACCCCAAAATTAAAACTAAATCCAGAACAAGAAACAAGTATGAACAGTAAGTTACCTGCTAATGTAGCTGCTGCAGCCAATCCTGCTGCAGTATACGGATCAGTCCCTGGAGGAGCAGCACTAATAATATATGGATTTGGCACAAATGCAGCTGGAGCAAGGCCTGCTGAAAATACACCAGCTGTATTTGAAAGAGAGAGAAATTTAAAAAAAAAAAAATGTATGATTTTCTTCATTAGGAAAAAAAATTATATTCTGAAATTGGGGTTGGGGAGGAGAGAGTATACAGTAATTCTAACTCTTATTACCTAAGTGACCTTGAGCATGTAACGCAACCTGGTTCTGAGGTTCTTCATGTATGAAACAGGTATATAATCAGCAATTTCTGTTCAAATTAAATATAAATGATTGTCTACTACTAGCACATAACAGGCACACAATAAATATTTAGAGCAGTTAGAACTACCATTGTTCAATAATGGTTTTTCATTCAATCTTTATTAAGTCAACTATGACCTAGGGATTCAACACTGAGGACAGATATGATCTGCCCTCACAAATCACAATCTAGTCAGAAAAACAAATAGAATACAGTGTAAGTGCTATGAGCACAGAGAGACAGGATATCAAAGAAGCTTCTGGTAGGATGGTATGGAGTTGTGGTAAGATAAAACTGGAGCCATAATCAGAATGAAGACTCATGAAGAGCTTCCTGGGTCATGTTAAGCAGTTGGGACTTTACTCTGAAAGTAAAAGGAAAACAGACTAAACCTACTTCTGAGTCTAATATATGCCAATATAGATTTGGTAAAGGAGGCTAAGAAGATTTATGCTAGAATTTCCTCTTCTGGAAAGTAAATGTGAAAAGTACAAGGTAGGAAATAGCTAAAGAGAATATGTTTAAAGTTAAAGGAGCTCAAAAGGTTCAAGTTGAAAAGATGGTGGGGGATGGATATACACATAAAAAGCAAGTGGACATAAAATAACTTTTAAGGTTATTATTACAGTGATTTTCATGTTCTGGACTGTGACGCACAATGTGAATATTATCTCTCATGGACCTAGCATCCACACACGCAAATGCCACAAACTAAAACCTCAAAAAAATGTTTACCCTTATGAAATTTCAATGCACTCTAAACTGAACAGCCAATTTTAAGATAATGGCCACAACCTATAATAGTGATTTCATGCCCAGGCAACACATGGCCATTTGAATAAAACAGAGGGTTCAATTAAATCCTTGCACTATTTAAAAGATCATTTGTTCAAAATTGCATTCTTAGTTATGCCCTAGATCAAAGGCTTTCAAGATTTCCCTCTAGTACCTCTACTGTAATTCAGCTCAGTTCAGTTTAGTCGCTCAGTCATGTCCAACTCTTTGCAACCCCATGAACCACAGAACACCAGGCCTCCTTGTCCATCACCAATGCCTGGAGTCCACCAAAACCCATGTCCAATGAGTTGGTGATGCCATCCAACCATCTCATTCTCTGTTGTCCCCTTGTGCCCTCAATCTTTCCCAGCATCAGGGTCTTTTCAAATGAGTCAGCTCTTCACGTCAGGGTGGCCAAAGTACTGGCGTTTCAGCTTCAACATCAGTTCTTCCAATGAACACCCAGGACTGATCTCCTTTAGGATGGACTGGTTGGATCTCCTTGCAGTCCAAGGGACTCTCAAGAGTCTTCTCCAACAACACACTTCAAAAGCATCAGTTCTTCAGCACTGAGCTTTTCTTCAGTCCAACTCTCACATCCATACATGACGACTGAAAAACCATAGCCTTGACTAGATGGACCTTTGTTGACAGAGTGATGTCTGTGCTTTTTAATATGCTGTCAAGGTTGGTCATAACTTTCCTTCCAAGGAGTAAGCATCTTTTAATTTCGTGGCTGCAATCACCGTCTGCAGTGACTTTGGAGCCCCAAAAATAAAGTCAGCCAGTTTCCACTGTTTCCCATTTTTCCCATGAAGTGATGGGACCAGATGCCACGATTTTTGTTTTCTGAATGTTGAGCTATAAGCCAATTTTTTTCACTCTCCTCTTTCACTTTCATCAAGAGGCCCTTTAGTTCTTCATTTTCTGTCATAAGGGTGGTGCCATCTGCATGTCTGAGGTTACTGATATTTCTCCCGGCAATCTTGATTCCAGCCTGTGCTTCCTCCAGCCCAGCGTTTCTCATGATGTACTTTGCATATAAGTTAAATAAGCAGGGTGACAATACACAGCCTTGATGTACTCCTTTTCCTATCTGGATCCAGTCTGTTGTTCCTTGTCCAGTTCTAACTGTTGCTTCCTGACCTGCATATAGGCTTCTCAAGAGGCAGGTCAGGTGGTCTGGTATTCCCATCTCTTTCACAATTTTCCAGTTTATTGTGATCCACACATTCAAAGACTTCAGCATAGTCAACAAAGCAGAAACAGATGTTTTCTGGAACTCTCTTGCCTTTTTGATGATCACGACAAGAATAAAGATGTTTTGATATACATGTTCTCCTCCTATAACTACAAATTGAAAAGTCAGGACCTAACTTTATATTCTATATTTTTATGATTAAAAGATTGCTTTTAAAAACTCAAAATACTATTAATATTTTAGTATATAAAGTGGAAAGCCAAAGTCCCCATGTAACCTTTATTGACCATTAGTTTATAGCCTTCTCAATTTTCTTTTTGACTTCAGAAATGATTTTAATATAGCTCTCTCCATATTTATACTACAAAGCTGACAAAAAACAGGAAGGTTTCAAATATTTGAAAAAGAAGGAATTAGTCTGGCCTAATGGATTTATTAGGGCTTCCCAGGTGGTGCCAGTGGTATAGAACCCACCTGCCAATGCAGGAACGGTAGGAGATGCGGGTTTGATCCCTGGGTTGGGAAGATCCCCTGGAGGAGGGAATGGCGACCCACTCCAGCATTCTTGCCTGGAGAATCCCAAGGACAAAGGAGCCTGGTGAACTAAGGTCCATCAGGTTACAAAAAAGTCAGACACGGCTGAAAGCAACTTAGCACAATGTATATATACTGAAACTTAGGCCAAAAAAGGGAAAACTTATTTTAAGCTCACATGATTCTTAGAAATATTTACAACGTATGAGATCTCAAGCCGTATGTTTGTGTGTGTTCCTGTTGTTGGTTAGTCACTAAGTCATGTTTGACTCTTTGCGACCCCATGACTGTAATCCGCCAAGCTCCTCTGTCCATGGATTTCCCAGGCAAGAATACTGCAGTGGGTTGCCATTTCCTTCTTCAGGGTATCTTCACCCACCTAGGGATTGAACCTGCATCTCCTGCACTGCAGGCAGATTCTTTACTGCTGAGCCACAGGGAAGCCTATTATGAGTGTGTACACGTAAGTGCATATGTTTGCATGTATACACATACATGTGTTTGAATCTATGTTTATATATGCATATGTATAAATACATGCCCTTCTAAATTTTTAAATGACTATATATACATACAAACACACTGATATGTTTTATATTATAGGGTATAATGGTACTTTAATATGCTTTTCTCACTTGCCAGTTAAACACAAATCCCTTTCCATGTCAAGGGATACCTATTTTTATTTTTTGTGTAGGGGGTGCTGCATGCCACCTGGCTTGCAGGATCGTTTCTCACAACCAGGGACTGAACTCTGGCCCTTGGCAGTGAAAGCAAGCATCCTAACCACTAGAGAGCTGGAGAATTTCCTAGTAATATTTATAGCTACAGAGTTCTGGATCCCACTACATAAAAGGAACATGATTTAACTCGTCTGCTACAGATATACAGATGATTTACTTTTTGCTATTAATAATGCTATTATTAAGCATACTACATTATCATCATATCCTTATGAAATTTCACTTAAATGGACAAACATATATATTTAATCTCCATCCACCTGTCCAAATTACCCTCCAGGAAAGTTTTACCAATTTACACTACTGCCATGAATATACAAGATACCACCTACATTCAGATGAAATAAGGTATTATCAAATTTTTTAAAAGTTGACAACGTGAGAAGTAAAATAAAGTATTAAAATTTGTTGGTTTTAATCTATGGTTCTTTGGCTATCAAAGAGAAACTATATCAAATCTTGTATACTTTTATTTTTTCATTAAAATTCTTATCTATCAGAATATGACCCAATTATCTCCAAGTCATTCTCCAAAAATACTCTTTTGTAAAATTAATTTGCAGTGTTAAGGTTAAAAGTCACACTATCCCTACACCCCAAACACACACCTTCACTTCAGACTATTCTTGTTTACTGATCTAGTTATATATTTCTAAGCCAGTGCCACAATGTTCTAACCACTGAAGATAATCATTACTTTGAAATATGGCTAAGTCCATCTCTCACTTAGGTGTTCTATTAAGTTTCCGGTTTCACTTTTTTGAGATAAACATCAAAAGCAAAGTTTTAAGTTTCAAAAAGAAAAAAAGGTCCTGTTGGGATTCCAATCAATATATTAAATTCACAATTTTAGGAGAATTGACATCTTTAAGGTATTGAGTTTCCCCCAAAGGGCATGCATCCCCATTTATTCAAGCCTTCAGAAAAGCCTTGCACTGGTTTAGTTACTCTCCTTACTCCATCCCACATCCTGATTACTGTGGTTAACTTTTCAGTGTTCTGAGAGATTTCCTAAGGTTTATCTTCTGGTCTATTTCCTCCTAGATGATAGCTAGTTAATTATGCAGTCCACCCCATGTGTGTTTTAAGTATAAATTTATTTTAATTGGAGGCTAATTACAATATTGTATTGGTTTTGCCATACATCAACCAAGGGTGTACACGTGTTGAATCTGCCACCGGTATACATGTGTTCCCCATCCTGAACCCCCCCGCCCCCAGCTCCCTCCTCAAACCATCTGTCTGCGTCATCCCAGTGCACCATCCCCGAGCATCCTGTATCACGCATCAAACCTGAATTGGCGATCCATTTCACAAATGATGTTATACATGTTTCAATGCAATTCTCCCAAATCATCCCACCCTCTCCCTCTCCCACAGAGTCTAAAAGACTGTTCTATACATCTGTGTCTCTTTTCCTGTCTCGCAAACAGGGTTATTGTTACCATCTTTCTAAATTTCATATATATGCGTTAGTATACTGTATTGATGAGTGTGACACAAATGAAGCAACTTAGCAGCAGCATACCATATTGGTGTTTTTCTTTCTGGCTTACTTCACTCTGTATAATAGGCTCCAATTTCACTCACCTCATTAGAACTGATTCAAAGGTATTCTTTTTAATGTCTGAGTAATATTCCATTGTGTATATATATGTACCACAGGTTTCTTATCCATTCCTCTGCTGATGGACATCTAGGTTGCCATGTCCTGGCTATTATAAACAGTGCTACAATGAACACTGGGGTACACGTGTCTCTTTCAGTTCTTGTTTCCTCGGTGTGTATGCCCAGCAGTGGGATTGCTGGCTCCTAAGGCAGTTCTATTTCCAGTTTTTTAAGGAATCTCCAGACTGTTCTCCATAGTGGCTGTACTAGTTTGCATTCCCACCAACAGTGTAAGAGGGTTGCCTTTTCTCCACACCCTCTCCAGCATTTATTGCTTGTAGAGTTTTGGATAGCAGCCATTCTGACTGGCATCAAATGGTACCTCATTGTGGTTTTGATTTGCATTTCTCTGATAATGAGTGATGTTGAGCATCTTTTATGTGTTTGTTAGCCATTTGTATGTCTTCTCTGGAGAAATGTCTATTTAGTTCTTTGGCCCATTTTTTTGATTGGGTTGTTCGTTTTTCTGGAATTGAGCTGCATGAGTTGCTTGTATATTTTTGAGATTAATTCTTTGTCAGTTGCTTCATTTGCTATTATTTCCTCCCATTCTGAAGGCTGTCTTTTCACCTTGCTTATAGTTTCCTTTGTTGTGCAGAAGCTTTTAATTTTAATTAGGTCCTATTTATTTTTCCTTTTATTTCCAGTATTCTGAGAGGTGGGTCATGGAGGATCCAGCTGTGATTTATGTCGGTCAGTGTTTTGTCTATGTTCTCCTCTAGGAGTTTTATAGTTTCTGGTCTTATATTTAGATCTTTAACCCATTTTGAGTTTATTTTTGTGTATGCTGTTTAAAAGTGTTCTAGTTTCATTCTTTTACAAGTTGACCAGTTTTTCCAGCAACACTTGTTAAAGAGACTGTCTTTAATTCATTGTATATTCTTGCCTACTTTGTCAAAGATAAGGTGTCCATAGGTGCATGGATTTATCTCTGGGCTTTCTATTTTGATCCACTGATCTATATTTCTGTATTTGTGCCAGTACCATATTGTCTTGATGACTGTGGCTTTGCAGTAGAGCCTGAAGTCAGACAGGTTGATTCCTACAGTTCCACTGTTCTTTCTCAAGACTGCTTTGGCTATACAAGGTTTTTTCTGTTTCCATGCAAATTGTGAAATTATTTGTTCTAGTTCTGTGAAAAATACCATTGGTAGCTTGACAGGGATTGCACTGAATCTATAGATTGCTTTGGGGAGTGTACTCATTTTCACTATATTGATTCTTCCTATCCATGAACATGGTATATTTCTCCATCTATTAGTGTCCTCTTTCTTTCCCCAGTGTTTTACAGTTTTCTATATATAGGTCTTTAGTTTCTTTCAGTAGATATAGTCCTAAGTATTTTATTCTTTTCGTGATGGTGAACGGTGTATGGAGTAGTTTCCTTAATTTCTCTATTTTCTCATTATTAGTGTACAGGAATGCAAGGAATTTCTGTGTGTTGGTTTTATATCCTGCAACTTTACTATACTATATTCACTGATTGGCTCTAGTAATTTTCTGGTGCAGTGTTCAGGGTTTTCTATGTAGAGGATCATGTCATCTGCAAAGAGTGAAAGAGTTTCACTTCTTCCTTTCCAATTTGGATTCCTTTTCTTTTTCTGCTGATTATTGTGGCCAAAACTTCCAAAACTATGTTGAAAAGTAGTGGTGAGAGTGGGCACCCTTGTCTTGTTCCTGACTTTAGGGGAAATGCTTTCAATTTTTCACCATTGAGGATAATGTTTGCTGTCAGTTTGTCATATATAGCTTTTATAATGTTGAGGTATGTTCCTTCTATTCCTGCCTTCTGGGTTTTTTTTTTTTTTAATCATAAATGGATGTTGAATTTTGTCTAATGCTTTCTCTGCATCTATTAAGATAATCATATGGCTTTTATTTTTCAATTTGTTAATGTGGATATTGAAGAATCCTTGCATCCCTGGGATAAAGCCCACTTGGTCTTTTTAATGTGTTGTTGGATTCTGACTGCTAGAATTTTGTTAAGGACTTTTGCATCTATGTTCATCAGTGATATTGGCCTGTAGTTTTCTTTTTGTGTGGCATCTTTGTCAGGTTTTGGTATTAGGGTGACAGTGGCCTCATAGAATGAGTTTGGAAGTTTATCTTCCTCTGCAATTTTCTGTAAGAGTTTGAGTAGGACAGGTATTAGCTCTTCTCTAAATTTTTGCTAGAATTCAGCTGTGAAACTGTCTGGATCTGGGCTTTTGTATGCTGGAAGATTTCTGATTACAGTTTCAATTTCCATGCTTGTGATGGGTCTGTTAAGAGTTTCTATTCCTTCCTGGTTCAGTTTTGGAAAGCTGTACTTTACTAAGAATTTGTCCATTTCTTCCAAGTTGTCCATTTTATTGGCATACAATTGCTGATAGTAGTCTCTTATGATCCTTTGTATTTCTGTGTTGTCTGGTGTGATCTCCCAATTGATTTGATTTTTCTCCCTTTGTTTCTTGATGAGTCTGGCTAATGATTTGTCAATTTTAATTATCCTCTCAAAGAATCAACTTTTGGCTTTGTTGATTTTTGCTATGGTCTCTTTTGTTTCTTTTGCATTTATTTCTGCCCTGATTTTTAAGATTCTTTTCTTCTAACCCTGGAGTTCTTCATTTCTTCCTTTTCTAGTTGCTTTAGGTGTAGAGTTAGGTTATTTATTTGACTTTTTTTTCTTGTTTCTTGAGGTATGCCTGTACTGTTATGTACCTTCCCCCTTAAAATTGTTTTTACAGTGTCCCACAGGTTTTGGGTTGTTGTTTTCATTTTCTTTGTTTCTATGCATATTTTAATTTCTTCTGTGATTTGTTGGTTATTGAACAGCGTGTTGTTCAGCCTCCATATGCTGGAATTTTTAATAGTTTTTCTCCTATAATTGAGATATAATCTTACTGCATTATGATCAGAAAAGATGCTTGGAATGATTTTCAATTTTTTTGACTTTACCAAGGCTAGATTTATAGCCCAGGATGTGATCTATCCTGGAGAAGGTTCTGTGTGCGCTTGAGAAAAAGGTGAAATTCATTGTTTGGGGGTGAAATGTCCTATAGATATCAATTAGGTCTAACTGGTCTATTGTATAAGTTTGTGTTTCCTTGTTAATTTTCTGTTTAGTTTATCTATCCATAGGTTTGAGTGGGATATTAAAGTCTCCCACTATTACTGTGTTTTTATTAATTTCCTTTTTCATACTTGTTAGCATTTGTCTTACATACTGCGGTGCTCCTATGTTGGGTGGATATATAATTGTTATATCTTCTTGGATTGATCCTTTGATCATTATGTTGTGTCCTTCTTTGTCTCTTTTCACAGCCTTTGTTTTAAAGTCTATTTTATCGGATATGAGTACCGCTAATCCTGCTTTTGGTCTCTATTTGTGAGGAATATCTTTTTCCAGCCCTTCACTTTCAGTCTGTATGTGTCCCTTGTTTTGAGGTGGGTATCTTGTATAGAACATAAATAGGGTCTTGTTTTTGTATCCATTCAGCTAGTCTTTGTCTTTTGGTTGGGGCATTCAACTCATTTAAACTTAAGGTAATTATTGATAAGTATGTACCCATTACCATTTACTTTATTGCTTTGGGATTGAGTTTACACAGCCTTTTGTGTTTCCTGTCTAGAGAAGATCCTTTAGCATTTGTTGGAGAGCTGGTTTGGTGGTGCTGAATTCTCTCAGCTTTTGCTTGTATGTAAAGCTTTTGATTTCTCCTTCATATTTAAATGTTCTGGGCTGTAGGTTATTGTCTTTCATCACTTTAAGTATGTCCTGCCATTCCCTCCTGGCCAGAAGAGTTTCTACTGAAAGATCAGCTGTTATCCTTATAGGAATCCCCTTGTGTGTTATTTGTTGTTTTTCCCTTGCTGCTTTTAATATCTATTGTATTTGATCTTTTGTTAATTTGATTAACTAACAAAGGAGGAGTATTTACTAGGAGCTGAGGAGGCAGGCGAGGGCAACTACAACCGGTGCACATAGCGTGGCCCACATCTGAGGTCAGGCGCAGAAGCTGGGAGGACCCCATGCCCGTGGAGTAGCGGCCAAGAGGAGTTACTCCACGTCCGAGGTCAGGGGCGTCAGCTGGGAGGAGCTAACCCCTGTCCCAGGTCAGGGGCGGCGGCCAAGAGTGCCAGGCTGCAACAGTGCAGGAGCAGCTGAGAGGAGATACCCTACATCCAAAGCCTGGGGCGGTGGCCGGGAGGAGCACCTCACATCCAAGGAGCAGTGGCTGTGGGGGGCGCAGAGTGCCTAGAGGAGCTATTCCAAGTTCAAGGTCAGGAGGGGCAACGGTGAGGAGATACGCCTCATCCAAGGTAAGGAACAGCGGCTGTGCTTTGCTGGAGCGCCATGAACAGATACCCCACATCTAAGGTAAGAGAAACCCAAATAAGACGGTAGGTGTTGCAAAAGGGCATCAGAGGGCAGACACACTGAAACTATAATCACAGAAAACTAGTCAATCTAAGCACATTAAGACCACAGCCTTGTCTAACTCCATGAAACTAAGCCATGCCTTACGGGGCCACCCAAGACGGGCAGGTTATGGTGGAGAGGTCTGACAGAAAGTGGTCCACTAGAGAAGGGAATGGCAAACCACTTCAGTATTCTTGCCTTGAGAACCCCACGAACAGTATGAAAAGGCAAAATAATAGGATACTGAAAGAGGAACTCCCCAGGTCAGTAGGTGCTCAATAAGCTACTGGAGATCAGTGGAGAAATAACTCCAGAAAGAATGAAGGAATGGAGCAAAAGCGAAAACAATACCCAGTTGTGATTATGACTGATGACAGAAGCAATGTCCGATGCTGTAAAGAGCAATATTGCATGGGAACCTGGCGTATCAGGTCCATGAATCAAGGCAAATTGGAAGTGGTCAAACAGGAGATGGCAAGAGTGAACGTTGACATTCTAGGAATCAGCAAACTAAATAGGAACTGAAATGGGTGAATTTAACTCAGATGACCATTATATCTACTACTGTGGGCTGGAATCCCTTAGAAGAAATGGAGTAGCTTATCATGTTCAACAAGAGTCCAAAATGCAGTACCTAGATGCAATCTCAAAATGACACAATGATCTCTGTTCACTGCCAAGGCAAACCATTCAATATCACAGTAATCCAAGTCTATGTCCCAACCAGTAACTCTGAAGAAGCTGAAGTTGAATGGTTCTATGAAGCCCTACAAGACATTCCAGAACACCCAAAAAAGCTGTCCTTTTCTTTATAGGGAACTAGAATGCAAAAGTAGGAAGTCAAGAAACACCAGGATTAACGGGCAAATTTGGCCTTGGAATACGGAATGAAGCAGGGCAAAGACTAATAGAGTCTTGCCAAGAGAACACACTGGTCATAGCAAACACCCTCTTCTAACAACACAAGAGAAAAGTCTACACATGGACATCACCAGATGGTCCACACCAAAATCAGATTGATTATATTCTTTAGAGCCAAAGATGGAGAAGCTCTATACAGTCAGCAAAAACAACACTGGGAGCTGACTGTGGCTCAGATCATGAACTCCTTATTGCCAAATTCAGACTTAAATTGAAGGAAGTAGAGAAAACCACAAGACCATTCAAGTATGACCTAAATCAAATTCCTAATGATTATACAGTGGAAGTGAGAAATAGATTTAAGGGACTAGATCTGATAAGAGTGCCTGATGAACTATGGAATGAGGTTAGTGACACTGTATAGGAGACAGGGATCAAGACCATCCCCAGGGAAAAGAAATGCAAAAAGAAAAATGGCTGTCTGAAGAGGCCTTACAAGAGGCCTCACAAACAGCTGTGAAAAGAAGAGAGGCGAAAAGCAAGGGAGAAAAGAAAAGATATAAGCATCTGAATGCCGAGTTCCAAAGAATAGCAAGAAGAGATAAGAGAGCCTTCTTCAGCGATCAATGCAAAGAAAGAGAGGAAAACAACAGAATGGGAAAGACTAGAGATCTCTTCAAGAAAATTAGAGATACCAAGGAAATATTACATGCAAAGATGGCCTCGATAAAGGAGAGAAATGGCATAGACCCAACAGAAGCAAAAGACATCAAGAAGAGGTGGCAATAATACACAGAAGAACTGTACAAAAAGATCTTCATGACCAAGATAATCATGATGGTGTGATCACTCACCTAGAGCCAGACATCCTGGAATGTGAAGTCAAGTGGGCCTTAGAAACCATCACTACAAACAAAGTTAGTGGAAGTGATGGAATTCCAGTTGAGCTATTTCAAATCCTGAAAGATGATGATGTGAAAATGCTGCACTCAATATGCCAGCAAATTTGGAAAACTCAGCAGTGGCCACAGGACTGGAAAAGGTCAGTTTTCATTCCAATCCCAAAGAAAGGCAATGCCAAAGAATGCTCTAACGACCGCACAATTGCACTAATCTCACACACTAGTAAAGCAATGCTCAAAATTCTCCAAGCCAGGTTTCAGCAATACATGAACCGGGAACTTCCAGATGTTCAAGCTGGTTTTAGAAAAGGCAGAGGAACCAGAGATCAAACTGCCAACATCCGCTGGATGATCAAAAAAGCAAGAAGAGTTCCAGAAAAACATCTATTTCTGCTTTACTGACTATGCCAAAGCCTTTGACTGGGTGGATCACAATAAACTGTGGAAAATTCTTCAAGAGATGGGAATACCAGACTACCTAACCTGCCTCTTGAGATACCTGTATGCAGCTCAGAAAGCAACAGTTAGAACTGGACGTGGAACAACAGACTGGTTCTAAATAGGAAAAGGAGTACGTCAAGGCTGTATATTGTCACCCTGATTATTTAACTTCTATGCAGAGTACATCATGAGACATGCTGGGCTGGAAGAAACACAAGCTGGAATCAAGATTGCTGGGAGAAATATCAGTAACCTCAGATATGCAGATGATACCACCCTTAGGCAGAAAGTGAAGACGAACTAAAAAGCCTCTTGATGCAAGTGAACGTGGAGAGTGAAAAAGTTGGCTTAAAGCTCAACATTCAGAAAATAAGATCATGGTATCTGTTCCCATCACTTCATGGGAAATGGATGGGGAAACAGTGGAAACAGTGTCAGACTTTATTTTGGGGGCCTCCAAAATCACTGCAGATGGTGACTGCAGCCATGAAATTAAAAGACGCTTACTCCTTGGAAGAAAAGTTATGACCAACCTAGATAGCATGTTGAAAAGCAGAGACATTACTTTGACAACAAAGGTCCATCTAGTCAAAGCTATGGTTTTTCCTGTGGTCATGTATGGATGTGAGAGTTGGACTGTGAAGAAAGCTGAACGCCGAAGAATTTATGTTTTTGAACTGTGGTGTTGGAGGAGACTCTTGAGAGTCCCTTGGACTGCAAGGAGATCCAACCAGTCCATTCTGAAGAAGATCAGCAATGGGATTTCTTTGGAAGAAATGATGCTAAAGCTGAGACCTCAGTATTTTGGCCACCTCATGTGAAGAGCTGACTCACTGGAAAAGACTGTGATGCTGGGAGGGATTGGGGGCAGGAGGAGAAGGGCTTGACAGAGGATGAGAAGGCTGGATGGAATCACCAACTTGATGGACGTGAGTTTGAGTGAACTCCGGGAGCTGGTGATGGACAGGGAGGCCTGGTGTGCTACGATTCATGGGGTTGCAAAGAGTTGGACACAACTGAGCGACAGAACCGAACTGAATTTGATTAATATGTGTCTTGGGGTGTTTTGCCTTGGGTTTTCCTGTTTTGGACTCTCTGGGTTCCTTGGAGTTGGGTGATTATTTCCTTCCCCATTTTAGGGAAGTTTTCAACTATTATCTCCTCAAGTATTTTCTCATGGTCTTTCTGCTTTCTTCTTCTGGGACTCCTATGATTCGAATGTTGGGGCATTTAACATTGTCCCAGAGGTCTCAGATTGTCCTCATTGCTTTTAATTGGTTTTTCTTTCTTCCTCTCTGATTTATTTATTTCTACCATTCTGTCTTCTACCTCACTAATCCTATCTTCTGCCTCTGTTATTCTACTGTTGGTTCCCTCCAGAGTGTTTTTTATATCATTTATTGCATTATTCATTATATATGGACTTTTTATTTCTTCTAGGTCCTTGTTAAACCTTTCCTGCATCTTCTCAATCCTTGTCTCTAGCTATTTATCTATGATTCCATTTTGTTTTCAAGATTTTGAATCATTTTCATTATCATTATTTGGAATTCTTTATCAGGTAGATCCCTTATCTCTTCCTCTTTTATTTGGTTTGGTGGGCATTTATCCTGTTCCTTTACCTCCTGAGTATTCTTCTGTCTCTTCATCTTGTTTATATTGCTGTGTTTGGGGTGGCCTTTCTGTATTCTGGCAGTTTGTGGAGTTCTCTTTATTGTGGAGTTTCCTCGCTGTGGGTGGGGTTGTACGGGTGGCTTGTCAAGGTTTCCTGGTTAGGGAAGCTTATGTCAGTGTTCTGGTGGGTGGAGCTGGATTTCTTCTCTCTGGAGTGCAAAGAAGTGTCCAGTAATAAGTTATGAGATGTCAATAGGTTTGCAGTGACTTTGGGCAGCCTGTATATTGAAGCTCAGGGCTATGTTCCTGTGTTGCGAGAGAATTTGCACAGTATGTCTTGCTTTGCAACTTGTTGGCCCTTGGGTGGTGCTTGGTTTCAGTGTAGGTATGGAGGCATTTGATGAGCTCCTGTCGATTAATGTTCCCTGGAGTCAGGAGTTCTCTGGTGTTCTCGGGATTTGGACTTAAGCCTTCTGCTTCTGGTTTTCAGTCTTATTTTTATGGTAGCCTCAAGACTTCTCCATTTATACAGCACCTTTGATAAAAGATCTAGGTTAATGATGAAAAGTTTCTCCACAGTGAGAGACACCCAGAGAGGTTCAGAGAGTTATATGGAGAAGAGAAGAGGGAGGAGGGGGAGATAGAGGTGACTAGGATGAGATGAGCAAGCTAGCCAATAATCACTTCCTTATGTGCAGTCCACAGTCTGGACCACTCACAGATGTTCACAGAGTTATACAGAGAACAAAAGAGGGATGAAGGAGACAGAGGTGGCCAGGAGGATAAAGGGGGGAACCAAAAGGAGAGAGACAGATCCAGCTACTAATCAGTTCCCTAAGTGTTCTCCACCGTCCAGAATACACGAAGAGATACACAGAGTTGGGCAGAGAAGAGAGGGGGTAGGGAGGAGACACAGGCGACCTGGTGGAGAAAAAGGAGAGTCCAAAGGGGAAGAGAGCAGTCAAGCCAGTAATCTAACTCCCAAGTAAAAATGGGTACTGAAGATTGGTTTCTTAAAGGTACAAAATTGATAAGAAATACAAAAAAACAAAGATTAAAAATCTAGAGGCTGGATTTTCAAAAATACAATATTAAAGGAAAAAAAAGTCACAAAATTATAAAATATATATATGAAGTTTGCTTTAAAAAATAGAGTGCTTTTTTTTTTTTTGCAAATAACAGGTTGTAAAAATGAAAATTAAAGGAGTAATAGAGGACTTAAAATTTTTTTAAATTAAGAAATGGTAGTAAAAATATATCTAGGACTTTCTCTGGTGGTGTTGTGAGCAGTGGTCAATTCAGTTTCGGATAATTCCTTGATCTGGCTTATATTTATCAAGATCTATAGGCCCCTTCCAATGTAGTAGGTACTAACTACAGGGTTTTAATCTATTGCACCTGTCACTTCCAAGGAGGCTCCATCTGTTTTACCTTCTTCTGTTTGCTTGTCTCTTCAGTGTCTAATTTCCACCCTGACACAAGGGGGTGGTGGCGGACACTTTTTAGGCTCACTTGTTCAGTCATGCTGTGGGGAGGGAGGAACCCTGCAAACAACATGGACGTGTGCTCGCGGTGACTCAGCCACACTGGGTTTGCCCTCACTCACAGCATGTGTGCTTTCCCTGTCTGCACTGCTTTAGGCTCTAGGTTGCTCTGCCAGGGAACATCTGAGGCTGGCCCTGGGCTGTATGCACCTCTCAGATCTAAGCCACTCATGTTCAGGCACTCAGGAAGTCCTCAGAGGGACAGATCGGTGGGCCTGCGTTTTGTGCCCTTCCTAGGTCTGAGCTGCTCAGGTGACCAGGTGTTTGGCGAGCACGGTCACTGCGACTTATCATCTCCCCCATCCCTGCCACTCAGTTTTCTGGGTGTACTACCAGTGCATTTATTCAGGAGAACGTTGGCCATCCAGAATCCCAATAAGTCTTGGTTAGCAATGAAGCCTGCTTCCAGTTTGGCAGATAATGCCCTTCTGGGGCCACGATTGCCCCTTTCTCACTCTGGCTGCCTTTCACCGGAGGGGGATGGTCTGCAGCTGGCTAGCTTTGCTCAGTCCTTTGTTCTGTGAGCGGGCCTGATGGTGTCTTAGGTTAGAGCTTTTTGCCTGGTAGCTATCCCACAGTCTGGTTTGCTATCGTGAGGTAGTTCCCTCAGATTGCCCTCAGCATTCAGGCCGGGTGCTTACTCTAAGCAATGCAGCTGCATCTCCCTGCACAGGCCACGCTCGCTAGTGGTGGGTGCAGGCGTCTGTGCTGCTTCTCCGCTTGGAGGAGTTACCATTGGGCAGGTAATCTGTGGGTTTTAATTATTTATTTAGTTTTCCTCCCAGTTATGTTGTCCTCTGTGGTTCCAAGGCTCTCGCCACAGTGTTTCCTGGTGTTTGGAAACTTCTTTTTAAGACTCCCTTCCCAGAATGGAGCTCCATCCCTACCTCTTTTGTCTCTCTTTTTATCTATTTTTTTCCTACCTCTTTTCAAAGACAATGGGCTGCTTTTCCGGATGCCTCATATCTTCTGCCAGCATTCAGAAGTTGTTTTGTGGAATTTACTCAGCGTTCAGATGTTCTTTTGATGAATTTGTGGGGGAGAAAGTGGTCTCCTCGTCCTATTCCTCCTCCATCTTAGACCCGCCTCCCCCATGTGTTTTTATTTACAAGGTTCTGAAACGGTTTGTTTTCATATCATTTTGACATTTTAAGACCTCTGATCTTTGATGACTTATGTCCTTTATCTCTTAATATTCTAAACAAACATTTAAAAATTCTTTTCAGAACTTTAAAGTTCTCTTATTTCTACATCACGGGTATAAACTCTATTATATGACTACTCTTTGTTGTCTCCATTATAATTTCTGTTTTAGATACTATCTTATATGAGAGATTCTCTTACATTTATTCATCCCAAATGACAAATACACACTTTAGGGTGAAGTCTCCAAATCAAGTCTTTATTAGTAGTTTGGGGATCTAACCCCCTCAACCCCAGTCCTGGGATCAGTAGGCCATTTATTTACCCCTCTGCAGGCCTCATAGTTTATTTCCAGTTTATTCCTATGGATCACATCTCAATTTCCTACCCTTCAGAACCCAACCATTAAAACAACCCCATCTTTTCTTTTCTCTTTCTCTCCCTCTTTTTAGTGTGGATGTACATTTTAAAAGATAAAATATACTCTATCACCTCTTTCTAGTCCAGTCCATGGGCCAAGTTTTAGCCTACTACCTATTTTTGTATAGATTAGCTAAGAATGATTTAAACATTTTTAAATGGTTGAAAATAGTAATCTGTAAAAAATGAAACTCATACAAAATTCAAGTAACAATACCCACAGTAAAGCTGAAGAGAACACAGTTGTACTCATTTATGTACTGTCTATGGCTGCCTTGTTCTCTAAGAGGAAGGTCGAATAGTTGTGACAGAAAACATATGGCATGTAAAATTTTAAATATTTGCTATCTGGAACTTTATAGAAAAAAGTGTGTCAACCTCCATTCTAGAACATGCACTGTCTGCTATGGTAGTTACTACCATATGTAGCTACTGAACATTTACAATGAGACTAAAGTGAGATTTGCTGCAAGTGGGAATATGCACACTAATTTCAAAGACTACATAAAAAAGAATTTATTACTAAGTTTTACGTTTACTACATTTGAGGTATCTTCAATATAATGGGATAAATAAAATATTATGCAAACTAGTTTCACATACTTTTTACTGTTTAAAATGTGGCTACTATAGAATTTTAAATTCTATGGAGCACATATTTCTATTGGTACAACATCATGGTACAGAGTTCTGACAAAATGTGGTCCACTGAAGAAAGGAATGGCAAACCACTTCAGTATTCTTGCCTTGAGAACCCCATGAAAAGACAAAAAAGATGAACCCCCAGGTCGGTAGGTGCCCAATATGCTAGTGGAGATCCAGTGGCGAAATAACTCCAGAAAGTGTGAAGAGACGGAGCCCAAGCAAAAACAATACCAAGTTGTGGATGTGACTGGTGATAGAAGTAAAGTCCAATGCTGTAAAGAGCAATACTGCATAGGAACCTGGAATGTTAGGTCCATGAATCAAGGTAAATTAGAAGTGGTCAAACAGGAGATGGCAAGAGTGAATGTAGACAATTTAAGAATCAGTGAACTAAAATGGACTGGAATGGGTGAATTTAACTCAGATGACCATTATATCTACTACTGTGGGCAAGAATCCCTTGGAAGAAATGGAGTAGTCATCATAGTCAACAACAAAAGAGTCTGAAATGCAGTACTTTGATGCAATCTCAAAATGACAGAATGGACTATAAAGAAAGCTGAGTGCAGAAGAATTGAAGCTTTTGAACTGTGGAGTTGAAGAAGCCTCTTGAGAGTCCCTTGGACTGCAGGGAGATCAAACCAGCCAATCCTAAAGGAAATCAGTCCTGAATACTTATTGGAAGGACTGATGCTGAAGCTCAAGTTCCAATACTTTGGCTACCTGATGCGAAGAACTGACTCACTGGGAAAGACACTGAAGCTGGGAAAGACTGAAGGCAGAAGGGGATGACAGAGGATGAGATGGTTGGGATGAGATGGTTGGATGGCATCACTGACTCAACGGACATGAGTCTGAGTAAACTCCGGATGTTGGTGATGGACAGGGAGACCCGGGTGCTGCAGTCCATGCAGTTACAAAGAGTCAAACACAATTGAGAGACTGAACTGAACTGAATCTAAATAACTATCAGCCAGATAAGAGATATCTCAGCAAACCTGGATAAAAGGACTAATGATCAACTCTTCTCTATTTAACAATGGAACAAAGATGGGATCCATTTTGCTAAGTTATGCTTTCTTGGAAATTTCCATTCAAGTTTTCAGATTTATTTGCATAATTTCCCTGGTTTCACAAAGAAGTTCTAATTTATGCCAAATCTTTTATAAGGTCAAATGTAATTGAAAATACTCCAAGGTATTAAAAAAAGAAACACTTTTAAACTATTTTTAGGAAGCAAGTATATTGATATCAAAATCTAACAAAAAAATGCGTATACACACACAGGCTAAATTCATTTATACGTTGATAAAAATCCTAAAGAAAACATTAGCAAATTAGAAGAGCTCAATATTATATACAATTATTTTAAATTCTAAGAGCACAGAAATGATTCAATTATTAGAAAACAGCATTAATAACATTTACTAAACACTAATCAAGAGCTTTGTTCACAGTGATGCTTTCTAAGGCCCACCTGACTTCACATTCCAGGATGTCTGGCTCTAGGTGAATGATCACACCATCATGATTATCTTGGTCATGAAAATCTTTTTGTACAGTTCTTCTGTGTATTCTTGCCACCTCCTCTCATTATCTTCTGCTTCTGTTAGGTCCATACCCTTTCTGTCCTTTATCGAGCCCATCTTTGCATGATATGTTCCCTTGGTATCTCTAATTTTCTTGAAGAAATCTCTAGTCTTTCTCATTCTGTTGTTTTCCTCTACTTCTTTGCATTGATCACCGAGGAAGACTTTCTTATCTCTTCTTGCTATTCTTTGGAACTCTGCATTCAGATGCTTATATCTTTCCTTTTCTCCTTTGCTTTTCGCTTCTCTTTTTTCACAGCTATTTGTAAGGCCTCCTCAGACAGACATTTTTCTTTTTTGCATTTCTTTCCCATGGGGATGGTCTTGATCCTTGTCTCCACTACAGTGTCACAAACCTCCATCCATAGTTCATCAGGCACTCTATCTATCAGATCTAGGCCCTTAAATCTATTTCTCACTTCTACTGTATAATCATTAGGAATTTGATTTAGGTCATACTTGAATGGTCTAGTGGTTTTCCCTACTTTCTTCAATGTGAGTCTAAATTTGGCAATATGGAGTTTATGATCTGAGCCACAATCAGCTCACGGTCTTGTTTTTGTTGACTGTATAGAGCTTCTCCATCTTTGGCTGCAAAGAATATAATCAGTCTGATTTCAGTGTTGACTATCTGGTGATATCCATGTGTAGAGTTTTCTCTTGTGTTGTTAGAAGAGGGTATTTGCTATGACCAGTGTGTTCTCTTGGCAAAACTCTATTAGCCTTTGCCCTGCTTCATTCCATATTCCAAGGCCAAATTTGCCTGTTACCCCAGGTGTTTCTTGACTTCCTACTTTTGCATTCCAGTCCCCTACAATGAAAAGGACATCTTTTTGGGTGTTAGTTCTAAAAGGCCTTGTAGGTCTTCATAGAACCATTCAGCTTCTTCAGCGTTACTGGTGGAGGTGATGGAATTCCAGTTGAGCTATTTCAAATCCTGGAAGATGATGCTGTGAAAGTGCTGCACTCAATATGCCAGCAAATTTGGAAAACTCAGCAGTGGCCACAGGACTGGAAAAGGTCAGTTTTCATTCCAATCCCAAAGAAAGGCAATGCCAAAGAATGCTCAACAACTGCACAATTGCACTCATCTCACATGCTAGTAAAGTAATCTCAAAATTCTCCAAGCCACGCTTCAGCAATACGTTAACTGTGTTCAAGCTGGTTTTAGAAAAGGCAGAAGAACAAGAGATCAAATTGCCAACATCCACTGGATGATCAAAAAAGCAAGAGAGTTCCAGAAAAACATCTATTTCTGCTTTATTGCTATGCCAAAGACTTTGACTGTGTGGATCACAATAAACTGTGGAAAATTCTTCAAGAGATGGGAATACCAGACTACCTAACCTGCCTCTTGAGAAACCTATATGCAGCTCAGAAAGCAACAGAGCTGGATGTGGAACAACAGACTGGTTCTAAATAGGAAAAGGAGTACGTCAAGGCTATATATTGTCACCCTGCTTATTTAACTTCTACGCAGAGTACATCATGAGAAATGCTGGGCTGCAAGAAGCACAAGCTGGAATCAAAATTGCTGGGAGAAATATCAATAACCTCAGATACGTAGATGACACCAACCACTCTTATGGCAGATAGCAAGTTCAGTTCAGTTCAGTTGCTCAGTCGTGTCAGACTCTTTGCAACCCCATGAATCGCAGCACGCCAGGCCTCCCTGTCCATCACCAACTCCAGAGTTCACTCAGACTCACGTCCACAGAGTCAGTGATGCCACCCAGCCATCTCATCCTCTGTCGTCCTCTTTTCCTCCTCCCCCAATCCCTCCCAGCAACAGAGTCTTTTCCAATCGGTCAACTCTTCGCATGAGGTGGCCAAAAGACTGGAGTTTCAGCTTTAGCATCATTCCTTCCAAAGAAATTCCAGGACTGATCTACTTCAGAATGGACTGGTTGGATCTCCCTGCAGTCCAAGGGACTCTCAAGTGTCTTCTCCAACACCACAGTTCCAAAGCATCAATTCTTTGGCGCTCAGCCTTCTTCACAGTCCAACTCTCACATCTATTCATGACCATTGGAAAAACCACAGCCTTGACTAGATGGACCTTTGATGGCAAAGTAATGTCTCTGCTTTTCAACATGCTATCTAGGTTGGTCATAACTTTTCTTCCAAGGAGTAAATGAAGATAGTGAAGAGTAACTAAATAAAAAGCCTCTTGAGGAAAGTGAAAGAGATAGTGAAGAAGAACTAAAAAGTCTCTTGATGAAAGTGAAAGAGGAGAGTGAAAAAGCTGGCTTAAAGCTCAACATTCAGAAAACGAAGATCATGGCATCTGGTCCCATCACTTCATGGGAAATAGATGGGGAAACAGTGGAAACAGTGTCCGACTTTATTTTTTTGGGCTCCAAAATCACTGCAGATGGTGACTGAGGGTTGAAACCGAAAGATGCTTACTCCTTGGAAGGAAAGTTATGACCAACTTAGACAGCATATTCAAAAGCAGAGACATTACTTTACCAACAAAGGTCCATCTAGTCAAGGCTATGGTTTTTCCAGTGGTCAGGTATGTAAAGTTGGATTGTGAAGAAAGTTGGGCACCAAAGAACTGATGCTTTTGAACTGTGGTATGGAGAAGACTCTTGAAAAGTCCTTTGGAATGCAAGGAGATCCAACCAGTCCATTCTGAAGGAGATCAGCCCAGGGTGTTCTTTGGAAGGAATGATGCTGAAGCTGAAACTCCAATATTTTGGCCACCTCATGCAAAGAGCTGACTGATTGGAAAAGACTCTGATGCTGGGAGGTATTGTGGGCAGGAGGAGAAGGGGATGCCAGAGGATGAGATGGCTGGATGGCATCACTGACTCGATGGATGTGAGTCTGGGTGAATCTGGGAGTTGGTGATGGACGGGGGGCTGGCGTGCTGCAATTCATGGGGTCAGAGAGTCGGACATGACTGAGCAACTGAACTGAACTGAATCAAGAGTTTTCACAGATACCAGTTTAAAGTTATAATGAAAGATAGGAAGTCATTTACAATGATAGCAAAAGGTAAAATACCAAAGAACAAACCTACTGAAAAATATGCAAACTTATACGAGAAAAACTTTAAGCACTCATAAACACCACAAAAGCATACTTCAAGAGCATTAAAGACACACTAGGTTCTGGAAGAATACTTACTGTCATAAAGATGTTAATTTTCGTAACTTAAGATTTTAACCTGATCTGAAAGTAAACTGGGGCTTCCCAGATGCCTCAGTGGTAAGGAATCCACCTGGCAATGTAGGAGACATGGGTTTGATCCCTGGGTCAGGATGATACCCTGGAGGAGGTAATGGCAACACACTGCAGTATTCTTGCCTGGAGAATTCCATGGACAGAGGAGCCTGGTGGGCTACAGTCCATGGGATCGCAAAGAGTCAAACACTGAGCACACATGCATATGGAAGTAAATAAGAGAATTTTAAAGCTCATATGAAAGAAAAGGCAAGAGTTGAAAATTTAAAACTACCAAAAGGAAGAGCAATAATGGGTATCCCAGCCTATCACATATAAATCATACGATCAAGTGTCAAGAAATAAAGTGTTCTAATGCCCACGAGTAGACCGGGATCAATGTTTCTAACAATGAGTGAAGAAGCACTATATACAAGAATAAAGGAGGCTGGGGAAAAGTATAAAAAAACAGGTCCAGAGTGCATGCTGCTATTAGAAGTCATCTAGAAATATGTGGTCACCTTCGATTGAAACCGAAAATAAAATTTTGGACCTGAAAAGACTTCTTGGATTGACCCAAAACAATACAGAGTTAAGGGAATAGAACTAACTTAGTATATCTCATCCCCGGTCCCCAAACATCCTGATGTTGAGAGTGGAAATAAATCAAGGTCAGCCAAAATTAGGTGTAAGAATGGTTCCCACAAATCTATACACATGATAAAACAACACACATCTATACACACATTTAGCAACGGCTGTGGTTGCTATAATAATTACTATACTGTAATATTTTTTAACACATAGTCATTTAGGGAAAACTAGGTGGGGAATCTGTGTACTCTCTTTGCAACCTCATGTGAATCAGTAATTATTTCAAAATAAGTTAAAAAAAAACAAAAACAGAAACCTCAACAGAAAACAGGTACTAATGCCTGAAGTCTATCAGTAAGACATATGTAATCATAGTATTTCACATTACGGGCTTAACTACAAAGCTCAAAGAGTAAATAGCCTAATGAAGTAAGGAAGAAAAAATTTAAAAAATTTTCTCGGGATTCTTACTTCCAACCCATTTTAGAAACAAACAGTCTGACTTGATATGAACACCCAAAACGATGCTTGAATTTCCAAGTGTTTCCAAATGCTCTCCATTTCATACTAAGAAAAAAAAACTTACGTGCTGACAGCTTTCATCAAGTTACAGATTTTTATTTCACCAAGAATACAAGTAAAAGCCAAACTGCTCTTTCCTAATCTTTACTCTTGCCATGTAATCTACTACTGTTTTATCTCAATGAGATGTTTCAGGAAGTAATGAAATAACAACATTAAATACGATCTAAACACTTTAACACAAGATTTTCTAAGACTGTAATTAAAATGGTAACTTATAAAGACTCACCTATATGTGGCTGCTGAGCTGTGGCTAATGCATACTGCTGCTGCTGAGCTGCAGTTAACTGCTGAACTGTTAGTGCATTAGTCCTCTGAAAGAGCTATTAAGAAAAATATTGAATACAGAGATTAGTTTCATAACATTTCATTTTTGTTTAGAAAGCTAAGAATGGAATATTACAAATACATATTTTAATCACTTTTTCAACTATAAGGACATTTTATTCAATAAAACATTAAAGTATTTAAAAAATACCCCTATTATTTATGTCAACATCTCATAGCACTTCAGGCTATACTACTACTAGCTAAGAGGAACAGTGCTAAAGAAGGGTATTCTTTACCTGCTGCTGGGAATTGTAGTCAAAAAGGCCTACAGTAGCTCCTGAAGAGTCCATTGGTACCTGATTACCAGGATAGTCAAACTGTAAGGAATCCAGACCAACTTGTTCCATGGCATCCAGATTCTGTGTTTCAGGATTTGAAAATTCTTCAACAAGTGGTTTATTAGTTGTAGGATTAGGAAGAGGCCCCAATCCTTCTGGGGGATTAGTATTGGGGCCCAGGCGCTCAACTACTTCAGTTGAGAGGCTTGACGACTTCCAGGAGTACGACTATGTAAAGAAAATAGAAATGAGTAAAAGTAACAAGTACTTCCAAAAGGTGAAATCTGAAAGTAGGAAAATCATGGAAAACAATGGTGGTAAAACACAAAAGGCAAATTAGGGACCCTAGGTCACTAAACATTGTTCTTTATCATTTTTTTTTCTGTTTAATCCAGCTTACACTTAAAAGCTGACATGGTTTCATTTTTTAATTATTATTAGTGACACTGTCCACAATTTTAATAGCATAAAGATATAATTCAACTTTACAGATAAGGAAATTGTCCAATATCACGATTTAGGCTTAGGGCACTCAAAACTTTTGCCTCAGATCACAGACAAAATGAGCAGTAGGTATGAACAGCAAACTACCATGCAACAAATATGAGAAGACTCTAAACCAAAACCTACCCACCATACTCCCATCCTGTCCACCAGCATAGCTGTCCTAACATCTTGCCTAACACTTTGGGGGGGTGGTGGTGGTGGTGGGGGAACTGGCCAGAAAGGATCATATGGCCTTCACAACTGAAGGCTGTATAATACAGAATACAAAAGAAAAGGGCAGTGAACCAAGACAGAAAGCTGACTCTGACTCTAAAACATTATTCTGAGTAAATCATTTCAACATCCAGGTCTCAGTTTCCTTGAGACAGAGGAGGTGACACTGGAGTCCCATAATAACAAAAGCAAAAAGACTATTTATAAAAACTCTCTATGAGCTCTCCAAAAACAATCTTTATCACACCAAACTGTTTCAGTTTAAATCAAAATAAATAAAAATGAATATTTATCAAAAGTTAAGCATGCACATCAATGAAAAGTATAACTCTATATACAAAAGAGCAACTTTCTTTACCGATTAGTCTTAATTTTCTTAAGAAATTTATTAACACTAAATTTTAAGCACCGACTCTTCTCTCTTTATCAACATCCTTTACAGTCTAAACTATTTTCACTTTATTTCTGGACATAATTGATCCTTAACAGTCTCCTTCCTTCTTTGAAAATAATTTATATAAGATCTTTTCCTTCACAAGAAGTAAATTCGTTCTGAGGAACTGTGATTTCGTAGTATATTCAAATACAAGTATGTTAAATAAATGGTAGTAACTATTATTAACCCGTCTTTCAATGTCAATGGTTACCCGTATGTAACTGCCCCACCTTTAGGTACTTTACAATGGAATAAATCTGCTAACACGTACACAACATTTCACAAAGTATTTGATTAATTACAAGAATTGTTTTCCAGATACTTTTAGTTTGTGGACTTACATTTTATTTCAAAAGTAACCACTGTCCTTGCAACATCAGAAGAAATTTCAAACTCCTTTCCCCTTTATCCACAATTAAAATTTTAATGTGAATAATCCAAAGGCTTTTCATTCAGAATATATGGGAAGAAAAAATAAAACTGAAAGGATCTTTTTTAAAATCAGTCCATTGAAAAAAGAAAGAGGTGGGAGGAAGGTCCACGAGAGAAGGTATGTGTGTGTGTGTGTGTGTGTGTGTGTGTGTATGTATATATATAACTGATCTACTTCATTGTATAGCAGAAACTAACACAACATTGTAAAGCTATTATACAACAACAACAACAACAAACACAAAAGCCTGCTATATTTCTT
The DNA here is from genome assembly GCA_917880005.1 of Nanger dama. NCBI lineage: Eukaryota > Metazoa > Chordata > Mammalia > Artiodactyla > Bovidae > Nanger > Nanger dama. The sequence goes on from CAKJTW010000018.1 coordinate 28,487,280, forward strand.
TCATTCCTTTCAGTTCTATTCCAACAGATGATGTATCAGTTAATGTATGTAATAATGATGTGCTACCATAGTGACCATATGACCACAGCTATTACTTTCAAATATTTTTATACTGTTGAAGACAATATTGCATCAGAAATATTTTATAAGCAATTTAAAAACCTACTATAAACTTAATGGAATTAGAATGCTATTGAATGTAAAGTTCATATTAATATGGAGAAATACAGTCTTTCATACAAAACAACTCTAATATAGCAAAAAAAAGTAGAGGATTAAAAACAAAAAGTCATTATGCTATGAGTGGTGCTATTTTCTTGCTATAGTTAATGGTGTATTAACACTTCAATTATAAATGTACGTTCTGCAGGGTTTATAATCAACTCAGTTTTAAATGCATGCCCTTGAAACACAGATTAGGTAATAGCAGAAGAGCAAAATCAGAATAAGGTTCTAAAACAAACTGAATAGCATTAAATTTATTTCTTGTCAAAAGAGGTTTACTGGTTTTGGATGCTTTTTGCATTTAGAACAGATTAAAATGGCACTGTTTTTAAGAAGTATTGTTACTCTGTTTTTTGATAATTAAAGGTAATAAACATAAACATGTACCTAACAACTAACTGGTATTTCATGGTTCATAAGATCACAAAGAAAAACTATTTTCAGGTAGAGGCCCCAAAGCATCTGATTAAAGTTCAGGATATGAAGAAACAACTCCCTAACATTTAGATGAATGTGCACTGCCTAATCTAAGTCCAAAGGCTAGAACAAAAGAAATACTTGCCATAAAGAGATAACAAAAATCTACAACTGAACTTAAATTCTGAACTTAACACTAATTTTTAAAAGTCTGATATGTTCTTCCTATCCTAATTTCAGGAATATGATTAAATATCAGCACAAACTCAGAACAGGGAGATAGGATATAATACAGAGATAGAAGGAAGAGGAAACGCTACAGAAAGGTGCTAAAGAACAAACTCAAGAAGAGTTTGCCAAGAAAAATCACAGATTAAACCTTAAATTCACTAAACTTTAGCAGGGAGAAAACAGTTAAAATTTAGACTACCATATTAGTAGAAAGGTAATAGCAATTTCTGACATTACTTAATGGGATGCATTGTTTTACAGAATTTTGAAGACTTATCTTTTTAAAAAATGGCACATAATCATTAACTAATACTCCTTATAAAAAATTTTAAATCTTCCTCCAGATTAACACAAGGTACAAAGGAAATAAAAACCCAAAGTTGGAAAAATACCTAAATCAGTCATATCAGCTAGTAGCAATAATCCCTAAAGAGATATGATTTTCTTCTTGAGAAAGTGAAAATCTTACTTAAAATCTTTTGCAATCGGCATCCATTCCATTTGGCAAACCTCTGCCATTTATTTTAGAATCATCATCATCTCCTTGCTTAAGATCTCTGTTTTGGTCCTCCTCAAATGGAGAAGCCTTGCCTTTTGATCTCCTTTCTCAGGTCCATCTGTTTCAGCATCTCTAGTGCCCTGAGGAAAAAGAGTCTGTTTGATTCTGAATATTTAATAGAACACAAAAAAAGGCACCACTAGGTGACCTAAAACTACACTATAGTGCATGTAAACAATAAAAACATTGAATCCTATTTTAATTTTGTAGTCAACAAATTTATCGAAGGCCAAAAAATTTGAGTACAAACCAGAGATTTATAACAGAAGGGCTAAGGCAACCTTAACTATAGCGGTGCTAGAAAAGCAGTAACACCACAAGTAAAATTAAAATTCTACTTAATGAAAGATGATTTTGTTTTTTTTTAACTGTCATATCAAGTACTATCATGAATAAGCAATTTTAATCTCACAAACTTTTTAAATTAATATGATTTTTTGGTAACATGATTAAGATTATAAATATTCCCAGTGGTTCTACCATTTTGTGTATTTCAAGAACTGGCCAGGAGAAGAAAACAAGAGCACCAATAGCTATAAAATTACCTTTAATTCTAGGAAGGGCCAGAATAAGAAACTGACTAAAGACAACCAAATAACCATCTAGCAACTTAAAAACATTTCTTCATTCAAAATACTTACAAAAGTTCCCTTCCTAAATCGAGAATCCAATTTATCAGCAGGAGAAGAACTTAATACATATTCTACCATGCTCACACCAAGGCCTCCACTTTCTGAACGCGGAGACAATATTGCATTTACTTCACTGTTTCCATGAAAACCCTGTCCAGATCTTCTCTGTACCATAATAGGCTGGGACATTGAATGGTCTGTTTGGAAAAAAAAGAAAACAATTACAAATTTGTACTTTTAAGCTAACCAAAATGTATTCCCATCAATATACTAAAGAAAAATCAGCATATTGTATTAATATACGAAAGAAAAATCAGCATATCATTTTGTTTTGAATGTTACTGTAATCTTTATAAAAACATCTTCAGTCTGTTTAGACTCACTGCCCTTTGGACATTTCTTGAGAATACAGATTAAGAAAGTCATTTGGTAAAAAGCAGGTTAAGAGGCTATCTGAAGAATAAATCAAATTCAAAAGTCATTGGCAATAAAAACAATTTGAAGTCTCCACTGCCTTTAAGCCTCTTATTAAAAAGTTCTATTGTCAATTTAGAACAACCCAAATCAAAAAACTTTAGAGATAAAATCTGAAATAAAAATAACTCCTCTTAAATTGATGGAGACACTTCTCAGGCTTATAGTCATGTATTGGACAGATTCAGAATACACGGCTGTACTGCTATAAACATAGATGACTAATTTCATTCAGAAAAGCCAGTAATATCACAGAAGTCTCTATTCTTGGTGAAAAGACTATCACTTAAGTTTTATTAAAAAGATTCCTTTTTAAAGATTAAAAAGTTTTTTTAATTAAAAAAATCCTTCTAGTCTAAAAGTTTTCCATTTATTTTTAACAACAACAACAACAAAAAAACGTTTGAGGCAAGACTTACCTAATTTGCAGAAAAAAATTTTGAACCAATATGCTAAGCATTGTGGTATGTATCTGGGATCTAAGAATACAACAGTCCTTGTACTCTAAGAGATTATAGGTTTAACAGGAAGCGATCATAATAAGAGTAAAAGCACTTCAATAAAACAATCCAGGATACTACAGGGAAGAGAAAGCGTATTCATCACTTTTTCCCAGTCTTAGAGTGAATCCCAAAGGAAGTGATATGAAGGACAGAGAGTAAAAAATAGGTGAAAATGGGGTGGAAAGCACTCTGGTTAGAGAAACCAGTATGCTCAAAGGCCTAAAAAGTGCCTGGAGAACACAATGAAATTAATAATCACAAATAATTCAGTTCAGCTGAGAAGGAAATATGTGTATGGTAAAATCTCCTGTGGTCACGGAAAGAACTGTAGAATGGCAATTCTTTTAGGACAAGGAATGTCATTTTCATATTTGTACATGCTTGACACTCAATAAATGTTTACTTAGTAAACACAATAATCCATCCATTTCTAATTTTCTCATGTCTCCTGGTAAAAACTTATTATATTCATCTTCAAAATTTTATCCATACAACAAAAAAGCTGGGAGAGGGAGTGATACAAGGAATTAACTAAAATTATACACTTGACACTAAAAAGATATATCAAGAATATATAAACAGTTGCTTAAATGTTTTACTTTTGGTACCAGTTGTCTTCCAAATACAACATACCAAAAATATCTCCCTAACATTCATCTTGAAAGTATCTCTCATTACATGTTGTGCTCAAAAAGTTCTGCTTTGGAATGCTTTTAAAAATATTTGGTTCTGATAAATAAAGCAATTAACCATTTACATTTCAAAACAAAAATCAAAACACGCTTATTAACCAAATTTCCAAGCATGTTGTTTTAGCAAAGAAAGTGCCTTTTGTGTAGAAAATATATCCTGGCCCAAATAACTGAATAACTTAAATTATATACGCTCAACCTATATAGGTTAATACAAATCTAGAAAAAAAATTCCTTTAAGGCAGGGATCACATATCTCATTTATCTTTGTATTCTCCAAATCTGGCACATTATATTACATAGTGGTTGAACGCAAACAAAATTCCCAGTATTTTAGTCTAATTTAGTATTTAGCAAAGTTTTCAATCTGTTTCCATTTTGATTATAAATAGTACTAAAAATTTTCAGCTTCTCCTAACTTTTTAATAATTACCTTTAAGAACAAAATTTAAAACCGTAAAGAACTTAAAAATCTTAATGATTTAGAGAGAAAAAAAGTACCTGGCAATTTACACTCAAAATAGAAAGTTAATTCCAGAAACTTGATTTTATATTACTTTGATCATCTTGTGTACTTTTAGTAAGCTGCTTTTAGTTATAAAGCAGAAACTTATTTGTTAAATACATGTTGAAAGTTTCACATGTACATCTCAAATTTCACCGAGAAACATTTAAAAATATAATCAGTAGTATTTTAAGAATATAAGTATGCTCTGTAATTTACCAATAAATACTGTCACCGCCAAGAGTTACACTCCTTACATTCCAGTTCCTTTTCCCTTAAGAATTTCTTGGACCTCAGTCTTTGTTACCTATGAATATCAAAAACATTCAAAGTCTGCTCCCTTTCTAGGAATTCTATGTTTAATAATAAAGCCAGTCTAAGCTGTAGTTAATAGATCACTATCCATTGATACAATTCAAGCTTAAAAATTCCTCTGGTTAAATTGTGTCCTGTATTTTAATGGAAATTCAGAATTTTATAATCAGAGTTTAACCCCAAATAAAACTTAATAAAATCTTACTGTGACAAACATTTCTAATCAATAAGTGGACCATTAGGTATGGCTTACTTTACATAAGAAAATATATATTATGGGGACACATGAAATCCTCAAAGATACCACAAAGTTTCTCCAGGTATCGTTTGGGGGCAGTAGGGTTTAAAAAATATTCAAGTATTCAACAAATCCAGAACTCTCACACATACACCAATAACTTACGAGAAGTTCCCCATGCAGTCTCTCTCCATTCATCATCCGCAAGAAATATGCCTTTTTGTCCATCTTTTGTTGAATCATCAGGTTCCCAAAATTTTTGGTAGGCAAAAGCTATTTGGAAGGAAAAATATTATCACATTTAAATTTCATCCTAATTACAAACAGAGAAAACACAGCAGAAAGCAAACTTACCATCAATAGGTATGTTAGTTTTCAATGCTAATGAAAATTCAAGAGTGTCCTGTTTCCTAATTTGTCTAGTTAATAATAACACCTCATTTATGCTTGGATACTGGTTCTAATAACTCTAGACCTGAAAAGTCAACTTCATACTTCTGCATTTTTCAAATGGTTTTACTGTCATGTGGTTATTTTTAATGAATTCTTTCAAAAGACTTACTAAATTCCTTAAAACAGATAATACAATAAAAATATTTATACAAATGATTGAAGTTTTCTCTTTACTTCCAAGTACTGCCCTTGGAATATCTCCTATCCTACAGCTTCAATGACAGACAATTCTTCTTACTTAACAATTCAATGGAGGTGAACTTCACAATTCTTCCTATATTCTCAACAGTAGCAATCTACTGATCCTAAAGCAAGAAGCAGGATGGAGGAAGAAATACATTAAGAAGACCTTTAAATACTTTTTGAGATAATCTCAAAGCCCTGTGTCCAATCCTACGTTGTAACACACACAAGACTATAAAAATTGTGTTGGTATAACCATTTGATGATTAATAAGAACATACATTTGGTCAATTCCTAATGAGACTTTATAGTGTTCATCCAGGTCTATCCTGTCTACCTTTCCTGACACTCAGAAGAACCAGACTGAGGATATGTTTGTTTGAAAAGAACAGACTGGTTTTCTAAACCATGCATGTAACATTTAAGTAAGCATCTGTAAGACACTCATTCCTCTCAGCCCATAATTATTAGATCCTCATAATTAAGCTTGTATATACTTCTATTGCTACACTTAAAATACTAAATTACCTGTATTTGCCTCCGTAAGGGCATGGTGACCTTATCTTCAGAGAGCTCACAAATATATAATACCCATAATAAAATGAACTTAGTGTAACTTATATGGGGTCTTGAGAGAGAAGACTGTGTGTGTGCCAAGGGTTTAAAGTGTGAATGGAAGGTGAGGAGGACATAAGAAGTGATGAACAAAGGCACAACCTGAGAAAATGCATAGTTTGTAGAACAGGGTGTGAGACAGACAAACAGATGTGGGAGCTGATGCTGTGAAAGCTATCTAGGCAGATTATGAGGAACCTCAAAGTTCTAAGAATAATGGATACTCTAGATATTCCTTCCAGAGGCAAGGAAATCATTCAGGAGAATTACAACAAAGTCAAGACGACAAGAACTGAAACAGGGCACTGACAGAAAAAACAGAAAATAAAATGGATTTCAGAGACATTCAGAAGTCAATAGGATACAAACAAAAATAAGAGGCTGATTAAAAAGAATAAAACTTTACAATCTGGATAACAAGGTAAATGATAGTACTACTGACCAAAACAAACACAAAAACAGGATAAGCAGCTTTGCGGGGAGCAGGGTGGATTCAATTTGGGTGTATGCCTAATCTATGGATCTTTTGCTAAACTAAATACTGTTAATTTTAAAGGAAACTAAATTTTCTATTTAAAAAAAAAAAAAAAACTTTTGCATGTTAGGGTCTTCCTGAGTTGCAAATGATTTGTATTTAAAGTACAGACATTTTATTTCTATTATTATTTTAAAAGAAATTTTGTTGATTTATTTTGGCCACAACTATGTGGCTTGTGGGATACTACAATCCCAGTTCTCTAACCAGGGATTGAACCCTACTGAGGTCAGGTAAGAGCCCTACACACTGGAACACCAGGGAATTCCCTAAAGTATAGGCATTTTAAACAGTAATCTATACTAGCAAAGATTCCAGTAAAATACAACCTTGGTTGTTCTGAGTTTTAAAAAAATCTCACTATAAAGTTTCATGCAAATATTCAAACAAAATGTAAAAATGATAATATAATACTAAAACACTGCTCTTGATACACTTAAATTATTGAACAATTATTCACAGTGAAACCCAAGTTAATCCCTTTAAAGTACTGTATAAATAAGCCATTTCAGGCAGAAGAAAATGGTTCCTGAAAGAATAAGACTTTTATCCTATATTTCATAAAGTGTTTTAATATCAAAATAAGGATAACAAGTCATCAAAAATGAAGTCATAATAAGTTAATTAGAAGTATTTATTAGATATAGAAGCAGCTGAAACAAACTAATCTGATCTGTGAGGTAGTAGAAATAAGAATTTTTGAGGAGACTATTTCAGTATTTTGGGGTAAGATTCCATGTAGTGCTGTTAATAGTTCACAGATCACTGCTTTGACACCCAAACTATAAAACCTGGAAGGGAGTCTACGCCAAGAACTTATTCAGTGTGCCTACTTTCTGCCAACCACTGTGCTATGACTATCTCTTCATTTTGCAAACATTTATAAATTATTATGGACAAACAATTCAGTAGTTAAAAAATTAACACTTTTCCTAACAAAGGCCTTTATCACCATTCCAGAGACAGCTGTGACAATGCAGACACTGATTTCAAATATTTTTAGAGAAACTACTAGACAAAAATTAAGTTAAAATGGACTAAATATAAGGGAAGGCAATAAAGAGAACAGCTTAAAAAAAAGAAAAAATTAAGGGGTACAGTGGTTGGAATAGCAATAAAAATAGTGTTTTGCCCCTGGAGACTCTTTTACTGTAGCAGAAATGGGAAAGCACATTACAGAAAAGGATAAGAGATCTTGAAGATCTGTAAAATACATTATCCAATACTGCTTTGTATTACTTCCCTAATTCTTAAAAGCTCTAAACCAAAGTCAAACAACTTGGTGTTTCTTGTCAAGAAAATACTCCCTGTCCTTCCAACTCAGAAATGATTAGGTGGACATACAGATTCAAATCCCCACTATCCACCATTTATTTCATTAGTTCTTTCTTTAAAGAAGCACTTATGCCTTGCTCTTTTCATCTCCAAAGAAATCAGTCAACACTCTAGTAAATTACTATACTACTTCAAAGTAAGTAATAAATAAAATTATTGCTAGAATTTATGAGTTAAACTTACATTTTAGATTTTTCTAATACAATTGTCAGGTAAAATCACCAAACCAAAAAAAATTAACATAATTCTGAGAATTAAGAGAACCTGAAGGCTCTATGTCTACATTATAGTGTTCATATAACATCCAAACTGGGACAGTTTGAGAAAGAGAGTACTAGTAACAATTATGCCATGAAAACATGTATCTGGACTGTCTGAACAAATCAGGATATAAGGTGACTCTATTTACAATGGAAGTTAATAAAAGGTACAGATGCTAAGAATTAGGCATGCAGAAAACAAAAGCCACAAGGGAGCTCTCTAGAACTGCAGAATGGTGCTTTTCCAGACTTTAGTCCTCTCTGTTAATAAAAGATACGATACTTAATGTTTTCAAATCACAGTACTCTCAAATCTTTTACATTCTCAATACCCCTTAATATCACAGCAAATATTATTAGATGTCATCACTTCCAATGGGAAGCAGTACTGTAAACAGTCAAGGCACTCAAGAGTTCAATCTGTTGTTCAAGTATTATTACATTGTATTGGGCCAGATAATTAACTGAGCCTCAGTTTCTTCACCTGAAAAGTAAGGATAATAATAAAGCTACTGTTTTAGAGTTTCTATGAGGTTAGAATACAAGAATATAAATAAACTATTTAGAACAGCATCGAGCATATGCCAAAATAAGTAGTAAATATCTTCACGACCATAAGTAGGAATCTAAATATTACCAAACATGAATAACATGCTATCCAGTAACATTTAACTAGCTGATTATTTTAAATGATTATAGAAACATTCATTACAAATATCTTGTCTATAGCTATTTGCCTTCCTTTAGTTTGAGTATCCTAGGGGGACCATGAAACTACATTTATAAAAAACAGCTGCCTAACAGTTATATTTTGCATAAGGACACAGAATCAGAGGTTAAGTAAACTGTCCAAGATTACACATAATATTACATACATGTATAGCTACTTGGGTATCATTAGGAGTTGAATCCATAACTGCTTAATTACAAAGCCCATATTCTTTACACTTAACTACCACAGAACATGTTTCTTTCCAGTGGTAGTCTAATTTATCAGTATTTCTAAAAATATCCAGTTATTAGGCCACACTAACCATAATGAAAAAAATAAAAGTTTAAGATATTATCATGATATTCAGACCATATAATGTAGGTGTTCATTAGAGTGGATAAAGTTTAAGACAGAATGGCTAAAATAGGAATTTACAGACATAACTATAATCAGCTGGTTTCCACTCCAGTTAGCCCTAACATCTCAGATCAGCGCATTTGAGAGACATATGCGACTCATACAAACACTATTCTTACTACTACCTTCAAAGAGTCAATCTTTCTCAAGGTCATATAGCATTAGTGATAGACCTGAGAGAAAACGTAAGTCTCCTTAATCTTCTCTCCAATATGTTTTCCACTTCACCATACTACCTGGGATCTTATATACACATATTTTCTTTAATGTTTTCTTTAAATATTACTGTGTCAGAAAAGAAAGGACAGAGTTTTGCCATACTAAGCTATGAAATACTCCACAAAAACACATTAACTCAATGATTTAAAGTTAAATTTTGGGTTCCCTACAGAATTTCAGGCAGAAGCCTCTTTTGTTATTTAAAAGTTTATGTATATATACGCACCCGCACACTGAATTCATGTTAATTTTTATATATAAAAATAGGTAGGTATGTGTCTCACTTTCACTTTTCACCTTCCTGCACTGGAGAAGGAAATGGCAACCTACTCCAGTGTTCTTGCCTGGAGAATCCCAGGGACGGGGAGCCTGGTTGGGCTGCCGTCTATGAGGTCGCACAGAGAAAGAAACGACTGAAGTGACTTAGCAGTAGCAGCAGCAGTATAGTTTTAAAACACCATACTAATGAAAATGAGTTCAACCTCCTATGGGTTAGCTTTGCTCTTTTTTAAGCTATGTGACATAATACAAATTGGGGCCTTCTGGCAAAAATGTGCTATGGAAAAAATTGGAAAGGATGAGTTAATGAATGGATGATTACAAATCTATTCCTATTTTGGATAAACAACCAGAAGAAACTGTCCTTCTGATGATGAGTCAGTAAAAGCTATCATGATCTACATAACCCAATACATTTGTAAATAACCCTATATGCAATGCAGTGCTTTGTACCATTAGATTTACAACTTAAGACATAATAAATAAGTAAAGCTTTTTTGAAAAAAAAAAAAGTCAAGATAGGGCAATATATTAGAAAAGGATTTTGCATTGAAAAAATAAATAAGCAATTCTAAAAACTCAAGCCTGCTTTTAGTTTATTAAAATGAATAAATTCTGGGATAAAACAACAAGCCTCACCTGTCAGGAAAGGAGAAGACTGGTGAGAGAGAGACAGGCAAAGAAGGAAATCCCAGAAGGTTCCCTGCTGCCTGTGAGATGAGGAAAGATAGAAAGGCTTGTGGGAGAGGGAACCCAGAGACAGAAACCTCAAAAGGTTTCTCACTATCTCTTAGAGTAACAGAATTAGCTAGTAAACTGTTAAGAAAAAAACTTAATTAGTGAATAACAGCTTATTTAAAAAATACATTTTTACTAGATGGGCACAGAAGCATCACCTTCTAACTACCTGCGAAAAAAACCAGACAGCCTAACCCTAACCACTTTTACTCTGTATAGCTGACATTTCCACTAAGAAAAGCCTGGATTTAAGCTTTAGGTCATTTAAAAACCCAGCCTCTTTTTCCCAGAAACCTCAAATACCCCTCCACTTACCCCCCAAACAACTGAACTCTCTGTACTACTTCTAATCATGACACCATTTTTAAAACTGCAAAAATGTCTTTGGGCTTATCAACTACTACTTAGAAAGGGAGGAAAACAGCCAATTTGTAAATCCACACTCAGTGTAGATCTGGAAAGTGGAGTGCTGTGGGGTCTAGACAGAATTAAGGTAAGGGTGTGACTATATTTGGTATTAAAAAAAAAGTAAGTTCAAGTCTGTTAGAGACTAGGCTGAAACACTGTTCCTTCTTGCTTTTAAGATGTGTTATCCTACTTTCTAGAGACGAAAGAAAACAAGTAACAAGGAAAAAAACAAAAGGCCTTTGAACTGTTTCTTTTTGTTGATCAGAGTGTAAACAAGTCCTAAGCAGCCACTGCACTGCAGTGAGGCTACAAGGTCTACTTTTAACTAAAAATTATTTCCTCTCTCAGATTTTCTTAGGGCCCAGAGTTTTACCTTAAGCACTGGACTAACAAGTTTACTTTGGCAATACTTATGCTTAAGCACCTTAACTCACCCTTAAATCAGTCCTCTGAAAATGACAAACTCTTTGGAAAACGCTGTTCTGAAGAAGGGGAGGGTTAGCTAGCTGCAGGGTGCCCTCTTGTGGCCCAGAGGAGTGACTGGACTCTTTTTCTGCATCTGAAGAGCACAGCATTGGATGGAGTGAGTCTCATGAAGGTCTACCAAAGTAAAATAATCTCCAGGAGCAAGCAGTTAATTACACATCTTAGGTCTGTTCATGGTTATTTTCTATTATCAAAGTCCACACTATGTTAGTACTACAGAACATGACAAATCAAAAATGTGACAAGGGTTTTCATAATCAATTAAAATTTTCTAAATATTCATTTAGGTATATGGAAAACTAAGTATTTTGATGCCTTAAATTATGTAATGATGAGGTTAAATGGGATGCCCCAATGAAAATCATAAAACAGGACTGATAAAATCCAAAGTATTAGGAGTGCTCACTGTGTGCTAGTCATTCAAAGCTAACAATCTACAGAGAAGACTAAAATAAAATCAATAAACTGTAACCAGTATTATAATAAAAAGTATGTATAAAGATCTATAAGAAGTCAGATGAAGTAATTAATTTTACTGCAAACAGCAAACAGATAAAGAGCCTTTTTTCAGTAGAGTCCTGCAAAGGATTAGAAGTTTATTAAGCAAACAATGAACAAGGAGAAATTTTTGTGAGAGAATAGTGAACAATTAAGTGTGACTAAAGCAAACACAGCATACATATATAAAACAGCAGGACAAAGATCAAGGAGAGCTCTTTTCTGATCAAAGTTATTATGGTCCATTACTAAAATATGACATTATCTAACCGGGTCAATCAAATCAACTAGACACAATAATCCCAGTAACATTACTGCTAAAAGTTTAAAAAAAAAAAAAAAAGACTGAGATTTCCACAACTATAGATTTTTAAAGCCCATATCATTTGGAAGATATCACCACTATTTTCAAAAGATTTACAGTTAACAAACAAGTTTCAATGGCTCAAAGACTCAAAGTGAGATACACATCCTTAGTATTCATAAATATTTACCTCTCCCATTCCCGAGATTCTAATGCAAGAGCTTGAAAATCATGATTCATTTCATCCACAGATCAAACCTGTTGAATAACAAAAACAAAATTAGAAAAAAAAAAATCTTAGACAGAATCAACTATTTTTATATTACATTCTGCTATTACTGATGTTACAGGATGAGCTGAGATGGACAAGAATACGCTTCTCTATAAAGATAGGTTTTCCTAAATAGAGCACCATAGCAATCAACACTAAAATTTGTGGGAAAACCAGGAGGTTCAAGGGTTCTTGATTATTCTGGGTGCCAGAAGAAATCGCTACTAGTTTCTTAAGCAAAGGAATACATGGGAAGTAAAAAATAGAAAAAGTGAGCTCAAGTACTACAATACAGTTATCTTTTTGTGTGTGGCTGTGCCATGAGGCATGTGGGATCTTAAGTTTCCAGATCAGGGATTGAACCCTGACCCCCTGCAGTGGAAGCAGAGTCTTAATCAGCCCAGGACCTTCCCTGCACCATCAGGGAAGTCCCAACAGTTATCTTCTTTTTAAAAAATGTAGTTCCTATTATAAAATTATTACTTTGTACTACTTTTATCAGTTTTCAAAATTTCTCAGAATTTTATTATTTGTCTTATACCAGTGATAAAAAATTAATCAGCTTTGATGTTTTTAATATTCAAAAGTCCCCTTAAAAATAATTCCTTTCCCTACAATAAGCAAAACAGCATGGAAATGGCACAAAAACAAAAACAGAGATCAATGGAACAGAATAAAGAGCCCAGAAATAAATTAATGCACTTATAGCCAATTCATCTAGAACAAAGGAGGCAAGAGTATACAATGGAAAGAAGACAGTCTCTTTAACAAGCTAGGAAAACTGGACAGTTAGTTACACATGAAACAATGAGGTTAGAATAATATCTCACATCACATAAAAATGAGCTAAAAATGGATTAAAGACCTAAATGTAAGACTTGAAACCATAAAACTCTTGGAAGAGAACATTGGCAGAACACTCTGACATAAATCACAGCAGCATTTTTTGGATCTGTCTCCTAAGACAAAATAAAAGCAGAAATAAACAAATGGGATCTAATTTAAAGCTTTTGTACAGGAAAATTGACAAACTGAAAAGACAACCAACAGAATGGGAGAAAAATATTTGCAAATAATATTGCAAGAGGTTAATATCCAAAACAAACAGCTCATGAACCACACATTAAAAACACCAAAACCCACCCCCTACAAAAAAAAAAAAAAAAAAAAAAAAACAAAAAAAAACACCTATGCCTCAAATCAAATGATGGGCAGAAGACCTGAACAGACATTTTTCCAAAGAAGAAATACAGATGGTTAACAGGCACATGAAAAGATTCTCAATACCACCAATTATTAGAAAAATGTAAATCAAAATGAGTTATCACCTCACAATTATCAGAATGGCTGTCATCAAAAAAATCTACAAATAACAAATGTTGGCGAGGATGTGGAGAAAAGAGAAGCTTTGTACACTGTTGGTGGAAATGTAAACTGGTACAGCCGCCACTAGGGAATCAGTATGTTGGTTCCTCAAAACACTAAACATAGAACCATCATATGATCCAGCAATTCCACTCCTGGGTATCTAACTAGAAAATACTAATTTGAAAAGATACAGGTATCCCAATGTTCATAGAAGCACTATTCACAATAGCCAAACCATGGAAGCAATCCAAATGCCTATCAACACATTTATGGATTAAAAACATGTGGTGTTTAGACACAATGGAATACTAATCATAAAAAGAACAAAATTCTGCCATTTGCAGCAATGTGGATGAACCTGAAAGTATTATGCTTAATGAAATAAGTCAAAGAAAGTATTGCATGATATCACTATATGTGAAATTTAAGAAATAATACAAGTAAATATATATGCAAAGCAGAAACAAGCTCACAGATACAAACTACTGGTTACCAAAGGAAAGTGGGGGATGCAAATTAGGGGTGTAAGATTAAGAGATACAAACTACTATGTATAAAATAGATAAGCAACAAGGATATACTGTACAGCACAGGCAATTAGTCATTATCTTGTAATAACTTTCAATGGAGTATAATTTATAAAAATAATCAATCACTATGCTGTACACCTGAACTAATAATATGAATCAACCATAATTTAAAACAATAACTCTTTTCCCTTCTCCTCAAACTAAAACTACAGCATATTTTTCTTTTTCCATTTCTAATAGTTTAAACTGGTTTTTACCATTCATGTGACAATGTGTTCTTTAAGTCATAGTCTCTTTGCCTCCTAATGTTAAGTACCGCTGGAGAAAACGATTCAAAACTGAAGTCACTACAAATTCACAGCCTTCCAACTTTGGAGCTTTACAATGTAATCCTATTTAGTATTTTTCCCAGTCAGTTCTCTCTCTTTATAATTCCATAGTATTTGATATTACAGTGCACTTCCTCTCCTTGTCTTATAAGGCTGTTCTGATGTTAGGCATTCTCTTACAGTTCTTTTACTTTCTTATGTGTCTAGTTACTTCTTCTTAGGCTTCTTCACAAACTCCTGTATGTCTACTCAATTCAAAAATGTCAGTGTTCCTCAAAATTCTATTCTTTAGCCCAAGCAATCTCATCCACTCTAAGTGCTTTGATACTTAAATGATATATGCAGAGGACTCTACTCCCAGTTTGTATTTATAAACCAAATCATTCTCCTCTTCAGTATTTCCAAGTATTTCCTTTCTTCCATTCCCTGGAGGTACCATAGGAAATTCCAATCTTACTCTTCCGTATTCTGTACTTATAAATTATTTCCTTTCTTACACCAATATCCAATCACTAAAGTCAACCTCCTACCTTATTTAAATCTAATTTTCAGCTGTCTGGTTGGTCAGACCACCACCATCTCTTGCAATCTTCTATCTTCCCACTCTACAATCTAACCTCCAAAATGTGATAAGCTACCATTTTTCTAAATTGTACTCTGACCACACGAATCTCATATTTTCATCTTTAACTTCTCCTTAATGTGGCTTAGAAGGGGAGAAAACTGGATTCAAATTATAGTTCTGACAGATAGTAGTTCTGTTACTCTAAACAACTAACCTAAATTATTTTTTCTCAGCTTCTGCATGGAAAAATAGCAGCAGCAGCTTCCACACAGCACACTATGAAAAGTTAATTAGGTAACATAAAACAAAAGTCTGGTTACGTAAGCATTCAAAAGTTAGCTATTAGAAAATTCAATTGTTTCATCAAATGGTACATGAACAACGGGATGCTCGTATGCAAAAATATGAACTTCAACACACACTATGATATAAAAATTAACTCAAAATGGATCATACACCTAAATGCAACACTTGACATTATCAAACTTCTAGGAAAACAGCAAAGCTGTGTGACCCTGCATTTGGTAGTGAGTTTTTAAATCAACATCAAAAGCAGAGTCCACAAAAGAAAAGCTTATGTCTAAAAACTTGACATGAGCAATAAAAAATATGTTCTACAAAAGATAGTGATAAAGAAAACACAAACTACAGATAGGGAGGAAAATATCTGCAAATCATGTCAGATACAAGATTTGTGTCCAAGATATAATTAAAACTCTTTAAGAAAAAGAACCAACCCACCCAATTAAAAAATGGGCAAAAGATCTAAACAGGTATTACATCAAAGAAGATACACGGGAGATATATGGATAGCAAATAAGCCATCCTTTACACTTAACTTGCTAGAAGAGCTGGATTCATTAACAGTTCTTAGAAAGTGATAACTTTATTCATCCTTCCATTAGTAAGCTTTTACTGGGCATATTCAATGTGCAAGATTTTACAGAGAAAATAATGAATTAAAATATGGTCACTGTCCTCAAAGAATTTAAACCAGTCACAGTTTCTGGTAATTGGAAGAGTAGCTCCTATCAGGCCAAATCCTCTTGCCTTTAACTCTGGACAAAATGGGCTTTCCTGGTGGCAGTGGTAAAGAAGCCACTTGCCAGTGCAGGAGACGTGGGTTCAATCTCTGGGTCAGAAATCTTCTGGAAAAGGAAAGGGAATCCACTCCAGAGTTCTTGCCTGGGAAATCCCACAGAGGAGCCTGGCAGGCTATACTCCATGGGGTCACAAGAGTTGGACACGACTTAGTAAATAAACAACTGAAAAAAATATAAAAACAAATTGAAGGCAATGGAAAATAACTGGAGGATAGTCTAGAACTGAATTTTGTGCATAAATTCAACTCAGATGAATTGAGTTGAATTCAGTCCCTGAACTGCGTTTGTGTGGGGCTGACTCCAAGCAGCCCAATTATGGATAAAAGGGCTAAGGAGAAATGTCTGCTGCTGATGTCCACAGAAGTTATGGAAATTTGGGGTTTGAGTTCCACGAGAACATAAACAATCATAAAGACTAAAACACAATCCAAAATCACTAGACACCTAGAAAAACAGGAACGTGTGACCTTGACTAAGGAAAAAGTAAACTAATAAAAGACCAACCCCAAGATGACCTAGAGGTTAGAATTAACAAAGATCTTAAAATAACTATTATAACTGTGCTCAAAGATGAAAGGAAAAACACCCTAACAAATGAGAAAATAAATTCCAGCATAAAGAAAAAAGCAAAACTATAAACAATCAAATGGACCTTCTAAAACTGAAAAATATCTTTTAAAAATTTCACTGGATGCACTTAACAGTTGCTATTGTTCAGCTGCTAAGTTGTGTCTGACTGTGTGACCCCATAGACTGCAGCACGGCAGGCTTCCCTGTCCTGCACTATCTCCCCCAGTGTGCTTAAACTCAGGTCCATTAAGTTGGTGATGCTATTCAACCATGCTATCCATCTCATCTTTTGTCACCCCCTTCTCCTGCTGCCTCCACCGTTCCCAGCAAGCATCAGGGTCTTTTCCAGTGAGTCAGCTCTTCATATCAGGTGGCTAAAGAACTGGAGCTTCACCATCAGTCCTTCCAATGAATATTCATGGTTGATTTCCTTTAGGACTGATAGTTGATCACTTAATAGTAAGCTGAAAATAAAAAGTGAGTTTGAACACAGATCAATAGTGATTTCCAGTTTGACAAGAAGGGGGAAAAAAGGAAAGAGAAACAATTAATGAGGTGGAAAAATTATCTGAAGAAATAATGGCCAGAAATTCCCTTATATATGATGAAAGCAAAATTCACAGATTCATGATGCTCAATGAACTCCACGCAAAATAAATAGGAAAAATAAAAACAAAACCTGGCCCTATGCACTGAAAAGTAATGAACAAAGAGAAAACCCTGAAGGCAGACAGAGAAAAAAATTACAAAATGGGGGAAAATGATGAATGACCACTGATTTCACACTAGAAGCAATGGGAACCAGAATAAAAAGGATCAGACTTTAGAGGGCTGAAAGAAGAAAAAATGCTAACCTAGAATTTTTATCTGGTGAAAATATCCTTTAAGAATAAAGGCTAAAAGACATTATAGATAAAAAGAAAAAAACTGCTAAACAGATTTCCACCTCAGAAAGTCCTTTAAAAATTCTTAAGCTAAAGGGAAAGGATATCAGATGAAAATTCAGATCATCAGGAAGAGCACCAGAAATGTTAAGCATGTGCATAAGTACAGAGGACTATTTTTTTTCCTCTTTATCTCTTCAAAATATATACCCTCACTTAAAGCAAAAATTTCATTATGGGTTTGATAACATAATAGTTAGATGAACTATTTACATGCACATCCGATACCTAACTATAATAAATATCTCTAGCCACACCATCATGACACGGATTTAAAATAGAAGTTCAAGATCAAAGCACTCTTTTATCACCCAACTTCTACAGCTGGCCCTCAATATCCATCAACATCTCCATGTTTCACCAACCAAGGATCAAAAGTATGAAAAAAATTCCAGCGTTTCCAAAATCAAATTCCCTGAGGGCTGGCACCTATTTACATAACATTGACATTGTAACCGATGTTTTAAGTAATCTAGAGATGACTTAAAGTACACTCTAGTGTGCACAGATTACATGCAAATACCACACCACTTTGCATAAGCAACTTGAGCATCTTCAAATGTTGGTATTGGGCTGGGGAGGCCCCTGGAACAATGCCCTGCAGATACTGATGAACAACTGTACATTCATATATTTTGGAGGGACCCCAATTATCTGATAAGTAAAGGGACTCTTGGACCAAATGTGTCCCTTCATTTCTGTCATGCAATCAAAGTTCTACATCTAACCGTGAACAATTCACTCTAATGTCTAGTATGGTCTGCTCAAATCATCTTTGACTTCCCTTGTTTCTTTAAAATTTCTTAAATTGGGGAAAGGTCCATTTTATTTTTTTAAAAGTGCTTAAGATCTCCATACAGCCCTAAACTCAGTGTCCTTTATAATCTTTTTACATTTGTGATTTTACTTTCTCCTATACCATGTATCTTACAGACTCCTGTATTTTCAGATCTCCCATCTCATTACAGCCTCAACTTCTTGCAAGCATTAACTGTTTCCCAAACCTAATGGCCAGTCATCTGAAAGCTTCGGGATACTGCTAACATACTATCAGGAATCAAGTATTTTCAATCACCTTAAAGAGGTGTTCTAATTTCTTAGAAATGCTTCCATTTAAATCCCACCACTCTGACAATGCAGCCATATAACTCTGACTACATAATTCAATTTATGAACATACATTAAATGATATTAAGCCCTGAAGTCTGGGCTCAATACACAAATACCATACCAACTGCAGGTATTAAAAAAAAAAAAAAACTTCCATGTGACATCTTACTTATCTGTATCCTCTGAGAACAGACTGTCCTTATTAATTATTCCACTAGGGCCAAAAATATAAGATGCTTGTTACTTAGGATGGAAATAGTTATAAAAATGGATTCATTATTCTGCAATCCTGAAACCATTATGAATAAAATTTACATGCAAGATAATGTGTATGCATGCTAAGTAGCTTCAGTCGTGTCCAACTCTCTGCAACACCATGGACTGTAGCCTGCCAGGCCCCTCTGTCTGTGGGATTCTCCAGGCAAGAATACTGGAGTAGGTTGCCATTTCTTTCTCCAGGGTATCTTCCCTGACCCAGGGATCAAACCCATGTCTTGTGAGGCTCCTGCACTGAAGGCAGATTCTTTACCGCTGAGCCACCAGGGGAAGCTCCTAAGATGATGTGGTAGAGTACAAATAATACGTGATTTAGGTTCAGAATACAGAGTTTTGAGTCTTAAATTCTGGCTAACCTCTAAATCTTATCTGTTGTGAAGATTAAATGTATCCAAAAGTGTTTTGTGAGTGATCAGTAAAAAGCACTCAACAAGTAACTAGCTGTTATTATTAAAAGCATCATACATACTATTTCTGAAACTCAGGTTGCTCAATGTTTGTGTCTGTCTCTGGAAGGAAGGCTTCTGTTAGTATTTCAGCCTCTTGCCTTGTTTTCAGGTTCAATACTACTTGACTTGGAACATATCACTTCTGAACTTTCTACTTAGGTTGCCTTTAATCTGCAGTAAACTGTAGCCTCAGATAACTATGGCAGATTTTTAAGAGTCAATAAGCTCTAAGAAGGAAACCACCTCTAACAAACACAAACACACATTCTAAAGTTTCAATGCTTTCTTAGCAAAGCAATTTGGTATCATATACATACATATAGGTTCTTATCTCCTGAACCAGTCTCCCTTACTTTGAAAATCAATCCGAAGAATAAAACCTAAATATAAAAGGTTTTATGTAGAAAAATGTTTGTAGTAGTGTTGCTTACAGATCCTGAAAGTATAAACTGCATAACTGTCTCACAGTAAGTGATAAAACACAAGTATAAATAAAGTATTGTGTAGCTGTTAACAATATTTGCGTTTGTAAGGAAATGCCAATAGCAACGTTAAGAGCAAAAGGAAATATACCAATATCTGTACAGTCCTTAAGTGATCAGAGCACACCAATTTGTTCCATTTATTTTTATTTTATTACAATAAGCCTGTACAAAATACAAATGAGAGAAGACTTTTATTAAGAAGGAAAAATAGGAAGAGACTTACATCTTCTCAGAAGTAAAAGCATCAGAGCTATACTGAAATCCCCTTTTCACTTACTTTTACTTCTAAGTTTTTGTCTGTGGTCCAAATATATGAGGTCGTAAGTTAAAGAGACTCTAGACTGAGAGATGTCTCTCAGTTCTACAGATCCACATACTTTTGTGGTAAATCATGCCCTAGTGCAGAGGTCAACTAATTTTTTCTGTAAAGAAACTGATGGATAGTATATATACATTTTAGTCACATGGTCCCTCAGTTTCTCAAATGCATTTGTAGCACAAAAGCAGCCATGGACAATAAGAAAATGAATGAGCACAGATGTGTCCTAATAAAACTTTATTTATGAACAGTGAAGTCTGAATATCATATTTTTGATGTGTCACAAAATCTTATCCCCCCCCAACAATTAAAAATTCTAATCAATCCTAGATAGCAGTTCAAACAAAAACAGGTGCTGGGCCAGATGTGACATGTAGGCCAAGCTTTGCTGACCTGAGCTCTACTGCACTTACTCTTGACTGCTCCACAAAACATCAAATGCAGATAACCCACTCTCAAATTCGAGCAAACCCAAAGTTAAGCATCAGAGCTTTGTTTTCAACCTTTTCATTTATACTATCCCCATGAACATTTTTATTTTAATAATGAATAAAGATTTCAGATTACATTTAAACATAAGTGGTGTTATCATTTCCTTTCGATAATATGGGTAGGTTACAGGGAAAAGACTTTAAAACAAAACCCACAAAACAAGACTCAAGCTCAGCTTTTCAGTTTAGGGTGTTATTTATTTCAATCATGAGAAAGAGAATGGATGAGAAAGTGAGCAAAATAATGGGACAGAAAGAAAATAAACAGTTTCAATTCTTCTGCAATAAACTCCATATTAAAATGAAGCTGCAGGAGCAGCAGGTCATACATATGCCACTAAGAAGGACTAAAATTTTTGCAAAACACCAAATTGTTATGTCGAACCACTATGTCTGCTGGAATCAACTGAGGGCAAGGGAAAACAATCTGGATATAATGTAACAACTCTCCCCTGCATGGTTAGATGTAAGGGAGAAAGCAAACAACCCCTTTATTCCAACAAGCAATGGAGTAGCAGGCTCTCAGTTAAATAACACTGAACTATGTTCCCTTCAGGAAAATGTATCCAAAAATTATGGCGCATACTATATCACTTGGGGGTATAAAGTCGTTTTCAATTTTTCTGGCTTGCATTATTGAGCCATGAAGCTTATTTCCTTAAACAATTATAATTTGCTAATACAGAAAATAAATAATAGAAACTTATCTATGGCCAAGACCCGGTATAATCTCGAGGTAAATTTGAACTAAAAAGTTATAGTGTTTGAGGTTATGAGTCTTTAACATAACTGTCACAAAAGAATGTCTTATTAGGCTTTAAAAGTGAACAGTTTTAGCTAATTTTTCTGTGGATAGCTTTATTACTAATTATGTAAGAAAAACAGATAAAGTACCACAAATAATACCTTGGTTAAATTTTTTGAGTTTTTGTTATGTACTAATGCATAAACCAAGGTCTACAAATAGTCTGTATAATGAACTAAGAATATACATTATTTTCTCGGGGAACACCTGATCCAATTCCTTACCATATGCCTACTATAAAAACTGGAATAGGAAATGGCAACCCACTCCAGTATCCCTGCCTTGAGAATTCCATAAACAGGAAAAGCTGGTGGGCTAGAGTACATAGGGTCACAAAGAGTCAGATACAACTGAGAGACTGAGCACACCATAAAAAATAGGTTGAGGGGCAAAAACCATTTAGAGCTACAATAAAAGGTATTAAAGCACCAGCATATAATACTAATCACATTTTCACAGCATTATAATTAGTTCCATTTTAAAGCCATAGTAGTTATTAAACTCTGCAGTTAAAGGGGTGATGAACTATCTTCGCCACCAAAATGCTTCACTATATATTGAATGAAAAGATCATTTAAGGAAATGTAAATTCAGATCATGCATGCATGCTAAATCGCTTCAGTCATGTCTGACTCTGTGTGACCCCAATGACCACAGCACACCAGGCTCCTCTGTCCATGTGATTCTCCAGGCAACAATACTGGAGTGGGTTGCCATGCCCTTCTCCAGGGTATCTTCCTGACTCAGGAATCTAACCCACATCTCTTCTGTATCCTGCTTTGGCAGGCGGGTTCTCTACAACTAGCGCCACCTCAGTTCAGTTTGGTTGCTCAGTCGTGTCCGACTCTTAGCGACCTCATGGATTGCAGCACATCAGGCCTCTCTGTCCATCACCAACTCCCGGAGTTTATTCAAACTCATGTCCACTGAGTCAGTGATGCCATCCAACCATCTCATACTCTGTTGTCCCCCTCTCCTCCTCCTTCAATCTTTCCCAGCATCAGGGTATTTTCCAATGAGTCACTTCTTCACATCAGGTGGCCAAAGTGTTGGAGTTTCAGCTTCAACATCAGTTCTTCCAATAAATATTCAGGACTGATTTCCTTTCAGGATGGACTGGCTGGATCTCCTTGCTGTCCAAGGGACTCTCAAGAGTCTTTTCCAACACCACAGTTCAAAAGCATCAATTCTTCTCTGCTCAGCTTTCTTTATAGTACAACTCTCACATCTCTATATGACTACTGGAAAAACCATAGCCTTGACTAGACGGACCATTGCTGACAATGTCTTTGCTTTTTAGTATACTGTCGAGGTTGGTCATAACTTTTCTTCCAAGGAGCAAGCGTCTTTTAATTTCATGGCTGCAGTCACCATCTGCAGGGATTTTGGAGCCCAAAAAATAAAGCTCCACCTGGGAAGCCCAAAATTCAGATCATGAAATCATCTAATATCTGGATAGTGACTGTTTATATGTGCCTTCATTTATACACAATGTTCACTTTAACAGACATGAACAAGGCTCTTCCTCAGATTTTATGTACAACTGAAAACATTTACCAACATAAAATGAGTGCAACTTCCCATTGGTACTACCTCTCCAAATTGGTCCTACCTCTCCAAATTGGTCCTCTAATACAGAGAGGCTGCTGCTACCTCAAGAATCAACTAAAAGAACAAACTACATGAAAACTTTATTGACTGACATAAGTCAATATACACAAAGAGTAACTTAAGCTGCTTATAAAATATTCCTATAGTAGTCAAACTCCTTGGACTGATTTTAACAAACAAAATCACTGAGCATTAATTAGTAGTATCCAGTAAAAACAGGGGAGAAAGAAATGGCAGCCCACTCCAGTATTCTTGCCTGGAGAATCCTATGGACAGAGGAGCCTGGTGGGCTATACAGTTCATGGAGTCACAAAGAGTCGGACACGACTAAGCTTCTAAGCATTGAAAACAGGTACTAAAGTCCTTAAGGACTTCCCTGGTGGCTCAGACAGTAAAGTGTCTGTCTACAATGTTGGAGACCTGGGTTCAATCCCTGGTTTGGGAAGATCCCCTGGAGAAGGAAATGGCAATCCACTCCAGCACTATTGCCTGGAAAATCCCATGGACAGAGAAGCCTGGTAGGCTACAGTTTATGGGGTCGCAAAGAGTCGGACATGACTGAGCAACTTCACTTTCACTTTCAAAGCCCTTAAGAATACCTTAGTCTCTTCAGGACAGGAAATCACTTTTGCAAATTTTCCAACAAAATTAAGTTGTTTAGTAATGCCTCTTAACCACATGACAAAGGTAAACTAAATCCAGGTTTGTGTTTATTTCTGGTAGACTATTAGCTTTCACCAACTTGACATTTGAAGTCTCTAGGAATCACTATCAGCATCTAGTCATTTGTTATTTATCTGGGGGAACAAACTGAAACACACACTTTTCTAGTGGTGTTGAACACATCACAGCTGGTGGCTGAACCAAGAGCCACAAATTTTTTTGATATATGCTACTCATTTGTCCATGTACTTCATGGGAGAATGACATACCTGTTTTACTACCATTAAGAACAGTACTGTATAACTGACTCAACAATATTAAGGAAAAGTCAAACTTTACATTCTGAATAAAACCTGGCCCGCTCAGTCGTGTCTGACTCTTTGCTACCCCGTGGAGTATAGCCCATCAGGCTCCTCTGTCCATAAGATTTTCCAGGCAAGAATCCTGGAGTGGGTTGCCATTTCCTTCTCCAGGGGATCTTCCCAACCCAGGGATGTCTCCCACATTGCAGGCAGATGCTTTAACCTCTGAGCCACCAGGGAAGCCCCTTATCAATATACAGATTCCCAGAAACTAGAAATCTTCAAAGACCCTAGCTTAAATCTTCTAAGATTAGAAATTAAGATTGTTCCAGCACAAGCATTAAGACATTAAATAAAAACTTACCAAATATTTATGTGCAAAAATACTTTTAGCTCTTTGAGGCGCAATCTCAGATATACTCTCAAGGAGACATAATGGGAATAAATTCATACTTACATACTTGCAGCTGTAGGGCGAGGTATTTTTTCCTTAGAATTTCCCCAAAGGAGAATCATTATATATAGTCCTTACAAAGTTTCTTATATTACAAGGCATTCTCTCAGTTGGTCAAGAAATAAAACCCTGATTATTGAAATTTCTTTTCAAAAAACAGGAATACTGTTCAGAGAAAATCTACACACTAAAACAACCTCAATGCTAGTTTTTGATGCTTTTACATATCACCCGAGAGCAGTAGGTCAAATAAGCTGGATGGAAAATGAAGATAACTATTAGATAACTCAAGTGATTCTAATCAGTCCAAGATACATGTGAAATGTCCAATGTAAATTATTAAATGAGTCCCCTCAAGAAGCAGTATTTCTAAGTTAACATTTTTATATATAAATTCTGAAAGTGGAACAAGCATTTTACACCTCATGATATATGTAATAAGAAACAGCACCAACACAAATGAAGAAAACTGCCTTTTTAAAAAAGTAAATCAGTAAACATCAATCTAAGAAAGCTGCTAGATCTAAATACTGATTTACTAGAAATACAAGGAAGAGAACACACAAAATCAATAAATAACACAAGGACGCAACTGCCCAATCCAGAATATGGAAAAAAGAAAAAAATTCACCTCATTTCACTATCTGTGAAATTTTGTTATGAGGAGGGGAGAGAAAGGACTATTATATAAACTACAGGCTTAAAAGTCAAATATATTGTATAAACCTTGCTTGAATTCTGATTCTAACAAACCAACTATAAAAAAGACTTCTCAGAAAATCAGAGAAATCTAGATATAGAAAGGGTATTAGATGATATTAAGGAATTTTGTTAGCAGTAACAATAGTAAGATTGTATTTTTTACTAAGTTCTCATAAGCATGAGAATTTATGCTGAAACTAGCTATTATCTGGGATTTCCTTTGAAATACTTAAAGTAAAATAAAGGTATAAAGATTTTACACAATGTTGAACATGGATATCTAGTACTCCAAGGTGTACTATACTATTCTACTTGAGTTTGAAAATCTCCATAGTAAGTTTAACAAGATAACAATATGACCAGCAGCCTTGTGAAGCATTTAAAGCCTTGTTAAGTATTTAAGCTGGGCTCTGAGAGATAGGCAAGTTTTGGACACCCTCCCACACATCTTGAAACAAAGCATTTATCAACTGCAGCTTGTAAAGGGGGTTACGCTCTACAAGGTTAACTGACTTATCCAAGCTGTTGTTTAAACCTACTATCACCTATTTCCTCAGCATAGTTTTGACAAGGAGTATATGAAGTTAAAAACAACAACAACAAAGAACTATTTCCAAATGAGCATAACCTCTCTGGACTAATTTCTATCAGACACCATCCCTTAAAGAGAAAACAGAATTTACTGAGCACTTGATTTTATGCCAGTGATCACAGTAGGCATGTTATATTTAATTCTCATTACAATCCAGCAAAGTAAGTATTGTATTAATTACAAACAAGGAAACTGTGCTCAACTTCCCTACCCTAGTAGACAAAGCTACTAAAATGGCAGAGGAGTCAATAATATGAAGATTCCGAATGCTCCATGCTATCTTCCACACCAACCAAGCATAAACCATCACTCTCTTCCCCAATTTTCCTTTCGTTGAACTATTCCAGTCCCTTGGACAGCTTTGTCATTTTATCTCTTCATGTGCAAATCCTACAAATCTCTTTGGATTTGTCTGGCTCAAATGCCACTTTCTCCATTAAAACCTCCTCTAAATCATCTTTTTCTCAATTCTCCCGACATTTAATTTGTAGTTTTCAATATATTAATATCATCTTATCCATGAGAATTTAAAACCTCATCAGAATTATGTACCAAAATTTTGCATACTGTTCTAGTTGTGCTAGTGTTCTGTGAAATGTTAACAGTCTTGAGGGAAGAGAGCAAAAAAGGATACTCAATACTGTAATAAGGAAGGAAAGAAAATAAAATTATCAACTATACACCCATTAAAAGCATGAGATGGGTATATTTATGCATACATTGAAAAATTTGACTATTAATTGAAAAGGCAAGGTAAAAACCAGTGATACATACCATCATTCCACTTCTGTAAAAGCAGGACACACGCATACGTACGTATACATAGCAAACAGAGTGATACAACCGCTAACAGTGGTCATGTCAGGAAAGAGATATGCATGATTTTTATTTTACAGTTCTACACTCTTTGAATACTTATATTTTTAAAATGTTTAAAATAAATACATGTTAAAAATCACTAGGCAAGTTAGCTTGGAAATCAATGGCTTTATATGGCAGAACTCAAATATACATACATATATACATGAAAAAAGGTATCATGAGTTATAAAGAAACAACAGAAAAACATCTTTTTAGTAAATTGAGCATCACTTAAAATATTCTCCAGAATTCCCCAAGAACCAATGGTTACGACTTGGTGCTTTCACTGCTCTGGGGTCCAAGTTCAATACTGCCCCTTATCTGTAAACCTCTAAGGGTTTTAAAGATGTTATGACGCATTTTACATGTATAACCATACCTACTATAGTAATTACCTCTAGACACATCTTCATGACATTTTGGGTTTAAAAAAAAAGGAAATCCAATTTGTAAATCTAAATATTCTATCATCTGATCAAAAGGAATTGCACTTGTGGTTAGCACTTAATTTTTTACCCTAATTCTTCTATATACTCCTCCAAAGTGTTCAAAAAAATGGAGCAAAAAAATCCAACATTTAAATTCAACAGTCTGATTTACATATTTCTAGTCTGCAAAACATTTCACAGTATTGTTCTTTGCTTTTTAAGTATTCTTTGACAAAAGGTCAGGGAAGAAGAGGGGAACTGGCTTTAAAAAAATTCACAATTACTCCTACCACTCAAGACTATCATTGATCTAATTCCCAAAGAAAATCAAAACACTCCAGTTCTTGGCTATTATCTCATTCTATCATCAATGTGAATCAATAAGGTTAATCACTACAGGAAGCTACCTCTAAGTTTGGGGTCTCAAAGGCTTAATTACCTGAGGAGTTAATCATTCACTTGTGTCCTACTGTCTGCAATCCCATGGACTGTAGCCCGCCAGGCTCCTCTGTCCATGGGATTCTTCAGGCAAGAATACTAGAGTGGGCTGCCATTCCCTTCTCCACGGGATCTTCCCATCCCATGGATCAAACTTAGGTCTCCTGCACTGCAGGCAGATCTTTACCATCTGAACCACCAGGGAAGCCCACCTGGGGTAAAATACACCACATTAAGATCTAGGGTGGATCAAAGACGTGCTTTTTCAGTACATACAGCGACGACCTGTTAACTGAAAAATAAATGTGCTAACATTTTGAAAATTCTACATGTACCCCTCAGGGATATGAGCATCTGAATGTTAAGGTCACTGGTTATCAAATCCACATAGTGCATGAGAATCTAGATAAAAGGTTTGAAAACTAAAAACACATCCCACCTAAGACTTATCTGAATTAGTCCTAGAAGGGAGACAGGCATAGATTTGGAGGGGGCTTTCCTGGTGGCTCAGAGGGTAAAGCATCTGCCTGCAGTGTGGGAGACCCAGGTTTGATATGGGAACCCACTCCAATATTCTTGCCTGGAGAATCCCATAGATGAAAGAGCCTGGTAGGCTACAGTCCACGGGATCGCAAAGAGTCAGACACGACTGAGCAAGTTCACTTTCTTCAGCATCAGGGTCTTTTCAAATGAGTCAGCTCTTCGCATCAGCTGGCCAAAGTACTAGAGTTTCAGCTTCAACATCAATCCTACCAATGAACACCCAGGACTGATCTCCTTTAGGATGGACTGGCTGGATCTCCTTGCAGTCCAAAGGACTCTCAAGCGTCTTCTCCAACACCACAGTTCAAAAGCATCAATTCTTCGGCACTCAGCTTTCTTTATAGTCCAACTCTCACATCCATACATGACCACTGGACAGACCTTTGTTGACAAAGTAATGTCTCTGCTTTTTAACATGCTGTCTAGGTTGGTCATAACTTTCCTTCCA
Source organism: Nanger dama (assembly GCA_917880005.1). Classification (NCBI taxonomy): domain Eukaryota; kingdom Metazoa; phylum Chordata; class Mammalia; order Artiodactyla; family Bovidae; genus Nanger; species Nanger dama. The sequence goes on from CAKJTW010000018.1 coordinate 28,516,170, forward strand.
AAGGAGTAAGTGTCTTTTAATTTCATGGCTGCAATCACCATCTGCAGTGATTCTGGAGCCCAGAAAAATAAAGTCAGCCACTGTTTCCCCATCTATTTCCCATGAAGTGATGGGACCAGATGCCATGAACTTAGTTTTCTGAATGTTGAGCTTTAAGCCAACTTTTTCACTCTCCTCTTTCACTTTCATCAAGAGGCCCTTTAGTTCTTCACTTTCTGACATAAGAGTGGTGTCATTTGCATATCTGAGGTTATCAATATTTCTCCCAGCAATCTCGCTTCCAGCTTGTGCTTCATCCAGCCTAGCATTTCTCATGATGTACTTTGCATAGTTAAATAAGCAGGGTGACAATATACAGCCTTGACATACTCCTTTTCCTGTTTGGAACCAGTCTGTTGTTCCATGTCCAGTTCTGTTGCTTCTGACCTGCATATAGGTTTCTCAAGAGGCAGGTTAGGTGGTCTGGTATTCCCATCTCTTTCAGAATTTTCCAGTTTACGGTGATCCACACAGTCAAAGGCATTGGCATAGTCAATAAAGCAAACATAGATGTTTTTCTGGAACTCTCTTGCTTTTTCCATGATCCAGCAGACATTGGCCATTTGATCTCTTGCTCCTCTGCCTTTTCTAAAACCAGCTTGAACATTTGGAAGGTCACGGTTCACGTGAACTGAAGCCTGGCTTGGAGAATTTTGAGCATTACTTTACTAGTGTATGAGATGAGTGCAATTGTGGGGTAGTTTGGGCATTCTTTGCCATTGCCTTTCTTTGGGATTGGAATGAAAATTGACCTTTTCCAGTCCTGTGGCCACTGCTGAGTTTTCCAAATTTGCTAGCATATTCAGTGCAGCACTTTCACAGCATCATCTTTCAGGATTTGAAACAGCTCAACTGGAATTCCATCACCTCTACTAGCTTTGTTCGTAGTGATGCTTCCTAAGGCCCACTAGACTTCATATTCTAGGATGTCTGGCTCTAGGTGAATGATCATACTATCATGATTATCTGAGTCGTGAAGATCTTTTTTGTACAAGAGTTTAATTCAAAAGGACCCTAATGATTTTCCAACTAAAATTTTGTATCATTTATCATGGCATAACAGAAACAGAAACCAGAACTAAAAGATCTAGAATATGGCACCATGTTTGCCTCTAAGTAGCTGCTGCTACTGTTAAGTCACTTCAGTTGTGTCCAACTGTGTGTGACCCCATAGATGGCAGCCCACCAGACTCCCCGTCCCTGGGATTCTCCAGGCAAGAACACTGGAGTGGGTTGCCATTTCCTTCTCCAGTGCATGAAAGTGAAAAGTGAAAGTGAAGTCACTCAGTCTTATCTGACTCTTAGTGACCCCATGGACTGCAGCCTACTAGGCTCCTCCATCCATAGGATTTTCCAGGCAAGAGTACTGAGTGGGGTGCCATTGCCCTCTAAGTAGCTAAATGAACTCAAAGCACTTGAACTCCGTTTCTCTTTCCCCATTTGCAAATGAGAGTAACAATGTTTCCCTCATAAGGTTATTGTGGAGACTAGATATCATGTAAAATTGCAATATAAGTCCTCTCTAGTGTATTAACTCATCATAATGAGTGAACATATTTTTTTTTTTCCGTTTGAGAATCAATATATAATCCACAGTTATTTCTCTTCTGGTAATTTAACTTAAACAAACAACATAAAAGGATGAACTGAATAATGGTTATTTACTGCAACATTTGCTTGCAGTAGTTCATAAATAGAACCTAAACGAACAAACAAAAAAAATGGGTTAGCAAAAATAAAAAGTCACGCACTATTACGGGTTATTAAAGTTACATGTACTAATAAAATATCCATGATATTAAATAAAAACACCAAGTTGCCTGAGGTGTATAATCTGATCCAAGTTTTGTTTAACAAAAGAGGAGCAATGTATATGTTGTGTGGAGTATGAAAAAATAAACACCCAAGTTTGGTAGGAAACAGTACTGCTGGCTTCATGCTTTTGTATTTCTGTGTTCTAAGGCTTCTTAGCGAAATAAATTGTTTTTTAAAAAATAGATTCTATATTAATACAGTTTAAATCTATTACAGTTTAGAAACTTTATCACAAAACAGAGTACAAGCAATCTTGTGCTATTTTCAATTCATTTTAGTACTAGGGTGAATGCCCAACAAATGAAGACCTGTCTCCAATGGTAATCTAGAAATTCTCAATTGTTACACATTATCAATTAGAAGCGACATAGCACCAAGTGGAAATAACTCAAAATTCTTAATTAGGTTGTAACAGAGAATTAAAGGAAATCATTTGAATTCATGGTATAAGACAACTGGAAAAAGGAAAAACCATTTTAGGAAGCAGATTTTAGTGCAACTTTTAGAAGATTTTCTTCTTCAGACAAAAATTTTCCAAAGTGTGTTTCTTAATCACCAACGCACAGCATTCTTTAAAATAAGAGGTTTCTTGTCCAATACACTTACAACTCACTGCTCCCCAGCACCCATTTGTTCTTTTGCAAGCTTAGCACATGGTCATTCTGGAATCCATTCTCTGTGATATTAGCATAGTAAAGGCTCTGAGATGTCCCACAATTAAAACTGCTTAACTGGGAATCCCCTAGCAGTCCAGTGGTTAGAACTCCGTACTTCATCTGCTGAGGGCCTAGGTTTCATCCCTGGTTGGAGACCTAAGATTCCACAAGCCCTGAAGTGTGGCATGTACACATGCATAAATAAATAAATCTGCTTCACTTTAACCTAGTATGACTGTAACTTTCTATAAACATGTTAACACAAAAGATGGTTATTTTGAGAAGCAGTCATTCTAGTCTAGTCCAAAAAAAAAAAGAAAAATGAACAAGTTATCTATTTCAATTTTCTTAATTTTTCTCTAGGAAAAGTCATAACCTGGGACAGTTAAGTTTCTTAAATGTTTAGTTTATTATGACTATCATGAATAGTGTAAGAAAAATACGAGCAGTACAAATTTTTGAACTAAATATAAGGAAATCTTCTAGGTGATGAGTATGAATTGTGATTTTTAAACAGGTTCCTCAAATATTCAAGAACAAGCCTTGAACTAGTGATCTGCTTCCCAATCACTTTAAATTGAGATGATCATACCAATTTCCTAAAGATACAGAAGTTAAAAAACAAAACAAAAAACTGAAACTCTCACTTAGCAAACAACAAAAATTCAAAAACTCCTACACTGCAGTATATGAAAAGAGAAACCAAATGTATGTTAGTTTCAAGGACTATGAAGGTACACACCGAAAAAAATGCCTGTGGTAGGAAAAATCAAGTATAATCTAAATGAAATTCACTCTATACAAAATAAAAAATTTTGGAAGACACACCAAGTGACTCATATGAAATGTACACAACAAAAACTAATCTTAGGGAAAATACCTAAGCAAATATTAAACAACAAAAATAGTAAGTAAACTCAAGTTTAACTTCCAAAGTCATAAAGATGGGGGGACACAGTATATTATACAATGAAATTCTCAGTATCCCATTCCTTGGAGACAACCTTATTTCCTTTTTTTTTTTTTTAAAAGATAAGCTTATTTCTAACACTAAGTTTTAAAAGAAAATTCTTATATACAGTTACAGAGAACTCAAGAGTTGTAATCGAAAATATACTCAACGACTTGCTTAGCAGATGCAAGGTTTCATAATCTCATTTTTTAGTCAATCCTTCAAGGAAAGTCATGTGTCTAACTCCTCCAACACAATCCAGGGAAGCGACTCACAGTGATTATGTTAAGAGTTCCTGGACAATAATGGTCTAAATCTTTCCAAGATATTATCTCCAAAGTCTTCATAGAATTGTTCAAATTTAAAATGGCCCTTAAATCCAGTGGGTCTCTACGTATATCTGCAGTCAAATCTTTTCAATTCTCCTCCCTACCTCCCCTTCTAGCTCTGCCATTCTCCCTATCTGGGTCACTAGACATACTAATCCCTCTGGCTAAATGCCATTTCACCCATCTCTTGACTAAATTAACATTTCTAAGTCTTTTTACAGTCCATTTTACCTCTTCTGGAAAGCTTTTTCTGACCCCCTGCAGTGTCAACCTACCTGAGTCCACCGCACTTCTGCACCACCACCTAGGGTGGCTCTTAGTGTACTGCACTGTGTAAAGATTTATCAACTTCCTCTCTACTATAAACATAAACTTACAGTTGCAGTAAAACAGTAAGGACAGAGATCACTGCCCCACCAACATCTAAACACTGTGGCACATGACAGGCCTGCAAACCTCAAAAAATGAATGCAAGTTTCTGATACTCTAGCTTGATGAATGGAGAACGCAATGGCACCCCACTCCAGTACTCCTGCCTGGAAAATCCCATGGACAGAGGAGCCTGGAAAGCTGTAGTCCATGGGGTCACTGAGGGTCAGACAAGACTGAGTGACTTCACTTTCACTTTCACGAGTTGGAGAAAGAAATGGCAACCCACTCCAGGACTCCTGCCTGGAGAATTCCAGGGACGGGGAGCCTGGTGGGCTGAGTCGGACAGGATTGAAGCAGTAGCAGCAGCTTGATGAAATGATACAACTCAGAATATCCAGAGTAACAAATGGACTGAATGGGAACTAACACACCATGAGTACCTTCTTAACCAGACTTAGGATAAAAATTAGCTAATTATCTTTGAGTACTCCTATTTTTGCTTGTATAGGCACCACATAATTTAGAGTTTAAATAAAGACTGAGCATGCACAAACACAAACTGGATGAAAAGCAATCAACTGTATTTCTATTAAAAGGTACTCCAAGAAAACATCATAGGAAAACCTGAATTTCTAAATTCTCTACATTTCAAATCTTAATTCTGGTTATGTTGAATCAGTTTTTATGACTCAGGTTTTGCCATGGAAAGTGTAATGTTTTTGCATTTGATCACGCTAAAAGTGCTAATAAAATACTACGTGTGTGTGTCTTAGTCACTCAGTCGTGTCCAACTCTTTGCAACCTCATGGACTGTAGCCTACCAAGCTCCTCTCTGTCCCTGCAATTCTCTAGGCAAGAATACTGGAGTGGGTTGCCATTTCCTTCTCAAGGGATCTTCCCCACCCAGGGATCAAACCCATGTCTTCTGCATTGGCAGGCACATTTTTTTTAAGCCACCCAAGAAACTTCTCATTTACTTTCTTTTAATGTCAGAATGAAGAAAACCATTTTATACAGTTAAAGACTATCTCCCACTGATTCCCTAGTAAGCCTTTCCAGAAACAGTGCCTAAAATCAGAGATCACCACTTAAGAGATCTAGAACTTACTACTCTTGACATAAAATGTCCCACAAACAGAAATCACAAAGACATCCCTAAAATTAAGTCTCAAATACTTTTTAGGAGGAACTTAAAAAAAAAAAAAAAAAAACCCTTCTCACACTATTTTTTACGTACTCTGTAAGTCAGCTACAGATTTATTCTCCTAGGCAGGCACTGAGTAGACGGTTTCATACTGTCACTTTATAGTCAATTTCACCAGAACTCCTACAGGAAGCTGAATTTTTCGATCCAAATACACATATCATCCTAGGTAGGTGAAAATGACTTTTTTTCCTGTCCCATTTCCAGTTAAAGTGTTCTGACACTCTTACTATCCCTTTCCCTTCACACTTCTTACCCACTTTTGTATCTAGCAGCTATGGTAAATTCTGGAATATGTATGTAAGTGGACACAATCTGGATGTTTTCCAGTACCGGAAAATCTTTTATCTCTTCACAAGATAATGGTAAGAGAATAAGTGAAAATCAGTGATATGTCTCTAAGCATACTGCTATATGAAAATCTGAGAAGCAGCAGCATGTATCATGCACCTACCTATGTAATAATTCTATACAGCATTTCACTGGAAATGTGTGAAAATATTATTTCTCTGTAAATTTACTTTTTCTACTACAAAAGCAACAACTTTAAAAATAAAAATGTCTTCTATCTATATTGCTAAATATAAAAATCACTATTTAAGTTTTAGTTTCTAATAGGGTTTGAAGAAATGTTTTTCCTGCCACACCATAAAGTTTGAAGAAACCTTTTTTCCCACCACAACAGAATTCATGAGTGAGAGACGTAGGAATTAAGACTGATAGTAATCCAAATGGCTCCTTTGAGTTAAGACTGATGGTAATCCAAATGGCTCCTTTATTTCTGAAAAGCAAAATCTAAACCTAGACCAAGACAGAGTCCTAACAACCACACTCCATTATTATCCTAACCCAGTCACAGGTAGCACTGGACAATCACAATTCTCCTCCAGAAAGGAACAGGAGTCTATCACTGGGAAGAAGCAAAGTGCTTTCTGTGAGGGGCAGGCTCCCAAGAGAAAGAGGAAAGGGGCTGAGCCATACTTGATCATTTCCTTCTCACAAACTCATCCAAAGGAAGAGTGAGAAGGTGGAACAATAGGAGCAAGTCAGACTATCTTTATGCTTTCTTAAAAACAGCAAAATGTGTGTAACAATCTAGTATGTAACATGTGTACCTGTTACACTGTTACAGGTACAATTATCTTAATCGTACCTGTCAGTAAAATGGCCTCAAACTGTGAATGCAAGCTGAACAAACCATTCAGATATTTCAAGTATGTATCCACAAGTTTTAAAAACATGAAAAAATACAGTTTTCCTTGTCTTAGAAACCCAACAAATTCAAAGGTGGCTGAATTACAAAGTACAAAGAACTTGAGTCCAGGAAACAGAACCAACTTCCACTTAAAACTATGAAGACCCTATCAGTATCAATAAAAAGGAGGCAGTCTGATCACAGAAGACTGGCTTTGACGTCATATCTGGCCTTAATCTCTGAAAGTAATGACTTCTGTTAACTTGGATAGTACCTACACAGGAAGTAACTACATAGGAAGATAAATAGTCTTTCAACACCGGAAAGATTTATAAACAAGTATGGAAGGTTTAAGAGACACAATATTAGTATCTGTGTTAAGATTGCTAATTTGGCTTATTATACACTTGTAATGCCTAAAAAAATTGACCTATTAAAGTGACAACCTTGCATGACCAATTTAAATATGGCAGTATTTAGACATTAAAAGCTGAAATTTTATTAACATCAAACATCTAAGAGAACTTTAGACTCTAAGAAAATTATGTATTAAAATTAAAGTTTAAATTGTTTAAAGATATTTGTTAATTGCAAATGTAACTTGAATTACTGTGCAAATAAAAAAATGAGCTTTAAAAACCGGAAGAACCAGGATTCTGAAATATAATTTTAATTTAAAAATATATATATGGCTTTTTCATACAAAACCCGCCCTCTGGGACACCAAAAGACAATTCTAAACAACTCAATGTCACCAGAAATTGGACTTTTAAAAGACATGCTTGAAATAAGGGAAATGCCAGTAACTATTTAAGGAGGACTGTGCAGATAAATCATTTTCAAAAAGCAGGGAATCAAAAACTAAGAATAGAAACTTAGCCAATTAAAACTATTTATGTTTGTGTTTTTAACCGGATTCCTAGCCAGAAATCCTTAAATCATCCTCCAATGCTCCAGGTCACATGGTGAAAGAGTCACCTATTAAACACGAATCTAAGCAGTAAACAAGTCTTCTGAAATTCTTAGGTTAACACCCTTTATTAAAATTTTGATATACAATACCTTTCCAAGTACTACATTTCTCTCAAACATTTAAAAGCTCTTTTCTAGTACAACTTCCCCCTCCCCACAAAAAACCTTTGCCCCTGTCTGTCACCAATTTTTAAGCTAAAATCTCACAAAAGTACTAAGTCCAGATTTTAACACGGTTGTCTTATTATACATGATTAACCTCGCAATTCCCATCCCATTTAAACGTTTAAATGTGTCAGAATGAAAAGCTAAGAAAAGTTGGTTTTCCCCAGCTGTGGTCTCGGGAAGTTAACACTAACTTTTACACGTGTGTTTGGGCAAAAAAATTTAACATGTTTCCCAAACTTGGCCCAGGTCAGATACAAAAGGATGGCTACAATGTGTGAAGTTTTCGTCTCTTCTTTGATTTTAATGTTTACACATGTCCCTGAGTCTCGAAACCGGTTACAGTTAACAAAAACACAACAATCCTCACCAATGGCACCTAACACAACGAACCCAAGCCGCCGTCTCTCTCGTCCCTACACCTGTCTACCGGAAGCTTTTCCAGGACACGCTCGGGACCTCAAGCATTCATCCCTACACTTGTTTTCATAAACCTGCTCCTTCCTCTTCGCCCACTTTCAACTCGCATGCTTCTCGGGATCCACCCGGCCTCTCTCCCCAGCACGTTCCGAGCCTTTAAGGGCTGGGCAGGCGGACAGCTCGATCTCTAACCCCAAGCGCGCCAGGACCAAGAAAGAGCCGGAAGGGGCCCCCACAAGCTCCGCGAGGCTCAGACGTGGGGGAGGAAAGGAAGCAGGGAAAGGCGTGAGCAACCCCTACACACACACGCCGGGCGCACACCCCCTTCCGGCACCCCTCCTCCCTTGTATTGTGCGAGCGGGCCGCAGGCCGCGGCCGTCCTGGGTTGCCCGCCGGCCCCGTCCGCCCTCCCGCCGGCGGGTTGCCCGCAGCCGAGACCGCCACACAAAGCCCGGGGAGCCGCCCCGCGGCGCCAGAGCACGGGGAAAGGGGTGCAAGCGCGACTGACTTACGGGGCTGCCGCGGCCGCGCTGCCTCAGCCGGGGACACCGACCGTTGGGCACATGGCGGCGTCACTCTTGGCCGTCCTCCCCCCTCCTCCGCCTTCGGTGGCGGCAAGATCTTCTTTCTCCACCTACCTCCCTCCCCCCCCACCCCACCTCCTCCTTCTCCTCCCCCTCCTCCTCCTCCGAACCACCGAAGTACCGAGGGTGAGACACAGAGACTCACAACAACATGGCTGCCACCGCCGCCTCCCCTCCCCTCCCCCCGCCCACCGGGCGCACCAGCACTCCGGGAGAAAAGGGAGGGGAGGGCGGCGGCGGCCGGGGGCAGTGCTCACCAAGGTGCCGCTCCTCTCAGTGGCTTCCGTCGCTTCTCCCGCGCTCCAGGCGCCCGCCGACGGCAGCTCTGCGCTTGCGCACGCTCTCCGCGCTCGCGCGTTTCGGCCGTCCCTCTGGCGTCTGCGTCCCCGCCCTCACCTTGCGGGCTCGCGGCTGGTCTTGAGCTCGGCTGAGGCGTCGGGCGGGCGCGCGCCGGGCTCGGGCGGCGCAGGCGTGGTGTTTTCGAACGCTGCTTTCGTGTCCGTCTTCCCGCGTGGGGCCTAGTCTTCCGAACTCGCTGGCCATGCGCTTCCTGTCCCGTAGTTCATTGTTCTCCCCACACACCCCGACTGCCTGTAAGGGTGTCAGCGCCCTCCCCAGCACGGTGTAGTCCTCTCAGTTCGTCTTTCGGGGTGCCGGCACCCACAAGACCCGGACCAGTAATCCAGGCCTTTAGGTTTCACCCTTATCCTCACCCCGAAGGAAGACGGTGGGCGAGGACACAAGTGTGGAAAAGTGAACCCCTTAAGTGGACTTTGGGGGACTGCCCCCTACCCCTGTAACCTCTGTGCTTCGCCTGGTAAACACAAAGGAAACTCGGGTGTTCTGCTAGGCCAGGGATTCTCTCTCATGGCTGCTTCCCACGTCTGGATTTCTGTAGCAGGCTCGTTTATTAGCCTTCCTGTGTTCAGCCTCAGCTGCTGTAAATACCAGGTGTGCTTGATATTTAAGTTGGTCATTGTACGTGTCACTGACAGTGATGCCTGACAGACATTGTAATCACCTGGAAGCTTATTAGAAATGCAGAATCTTGGCCCCACTCCAGAAATTAGTGAATCAAAATCTGCATTTTAACAAGATTCCCAGGCAATTCCTCTACACAATGAAGTTGAAGAAGCATTGGTGATCCAATCACAATAATTCCATCTCAATAGGAACTGTTCCTGCAATGGGTGTGTCATCCACTTAAAGCCAGTGAGGCACAAACGTGCCAACTCAGAGCTTTGTGAGGAGGGCTCTGTTAGGAGCCAGTCCCTCCTGAATGTAAAAAAGATAGCAAGAAAGCATGTTCCCTCAGTTCCTGCTGTTAGGCATCTTAGGACCACAAGGAAACTCAGACTGGGGTCAAGTAGCCTACTCAGAGCGTTCATTCTCCTCTTCTTGAGTAACTAACAGATCCAGTGGACGTTCTGGTTGGACAGAGGAGGCATAGGATGAACAATTGTCCTTCACTTTCCAGCCACACGCATTGCATCTGAGGGTTATGTCTATATGGCCTGTTGAGACAAGTGCTTCTCAACCAGAGTTGCATATCAGAATCACCTGGTCAACATTTTAAAGATCTCAATTTCCAGGCCCCATCCCAGAGATTTTATTTAATGGGTCTGAGAAGAGATACTGGTGTTTTTAAAGCTCTTCAGTGGCTATGCTGTGTAGCCATTGAGAACTACCAGCTTAAACAGATCACATTTTACAGCATAATGCTATTTCAATATTCCCTGTGCAAATACCTGCTTTCCACTGGGACTGCTCGCTCAAGAAACTTCTTATAAACTCCATTTAGAACTTTGTGGTTTTAATAAAAATCATTTAAGCCTTTTATAGAAGCTTCAAGAAATAAAATCTCCAGGAAAACTGGAGTGAGTAGTCTCTCCCTTCTCTAGCGGATCTTCACAACCTAGGAATCAAACCAGAGTCTACTGAATTGCAGGCAGATTCTTTACCAACTGAGCTATCAGGGAAGCCTAAAGAAAAGCTCAAATCAGCCCAATTTTAGTATCTCAGAAATACTACAAATAACCACGGTTGGTGAAAGCCATTATTACATAGATAAATACAGATAGGTGGATAGAGAGCTACATATGTAGAATGACTGTAACAGGGGTAAGCTCAATCTGCACATGTTGTTTTTAAAGTACAGTGTTGAATTTAGTCTTAATTTGAATTTAACTAAAGGATCTACCCAGATGCATGTTTCTTCACTGCAAGAGAAATTGACTCATGAGAAGTTTCTCAAAGGTTAAACACAATTATAAAAATCATTAATAGGACAGAGTAACTTTTTCAAACTACATGCTTCAATATTGGTCACTACTGAGTTCCCTGCTATGAAAGATAGATCTGCACACTTTCAGTTCCTTCTACCCCTGTCCTCTACTTCCTAATTTTTGCTTTTATGATTTTTCACTTTGTCAGGGTTTATAACATTGACATGCTATTTGAATCCGTGATTTCCGTACTGATTTGTCTTAATTTCAGCATTTAAAAATATTTTTCTTTAATTTTTTAATTAAAGTATAGTTGATATACAATATTGTGTTAGTTTCTGATGTATAGAAAGTGACTCAGTTATATATATATATATATATATATATATATATATATATATGTTGTTTTTTGTTTTCAGATTCTTTTCCTTCATAGTCTATTAATAAGATACTGGGTATAGTTCCCTGTGCTATATAGTAGGATCCTGTTATCTAGTTTATATAGTACTATGTATCTGCTAATCCCAAACTCATAATTTATTCTTCCCCTCTGCCCCCCCATTTCCTCTTTTGGTAACTGTAAGTTTGTTTCTATGTCTGTGAGTCTGTTTCTGTTTTGTAAATAAGTTCATTTGTATCTTTTTTTTAGATTCTACATATGAGTGATACCACATGATATTTGTCTTTCTCTGTCAGACTTACTTCCTTTAGTATGATAATCTGTAAGTCCATCCATATTGCTGCAAATGGCATTATTTTGCTCTTTTTCATGGCTGAGTTATATTCCACTGTACATATATACCACATCTTCTTTACCTATTCATTGGTTGATGGACACTTAGGTTGCTTCAATATCTTGGCTATTGTAAATAGTGCTACTATGCACATTGGAGTTCATGTATGTTTTTTAATTAGTGTTTTCTCTGGATATATGTGCCCAGGAGAAGGATTGCTGGATCATATGTTAGCATTTTTAGTTTTTTTCTATTTTTAGTTTTTTGATGAATCTACATATTGTTCTCCTTAGTGGCCACACCAATTTACATTCCCACCTACAGTCTAAGAGGGCTCCCTTGTTTCTACACCTTTTTCAGTTAAATGTATTTATTGTTTATTGCTTCTTCATTTCTGACTTCATTTTGATTTAGTAGTATGGATTTTGTCATGGATCACCCTCTTGTTGCTGTTGTTTAGTCTCTAAGTCATGTCTGACTCTTTTGCAACCCCATGCTAGTAAAGTAATGCTCAAAATTCTCCAAGCCAGGCTTCAGCAATACGTGAACCGTGAACTTCCAGATGTTCAAGCTGGTTTTAGAAAAGGCAGAGGAACCAGATATCAAATTGCCAACATCCGCTGGATCATGGAAAAAGCAAGAGAGTTCCAGAAAAACATCTACTTCTGCTTTATTGACTATGCCAAAGCCTTTGACTGTGTGGATCACAATAAACTGTGGAAAATTCTGAAAGAGATGAGAATACCAGACCACTTAACCTGCCTCTTGAAAAATCTGTATGCAGGTCAGGAAGCAACAGTTAGAACCGGACATGGAACAACTGACTGGTTCCAAATAGGAAAAGGAATACATCAAGGCTGTATACTGTCACCCTGTTTATTCAACTTATATGCAGAGTACATCATGAGAAACGCTGGACTGGAAGAAACACAAGCTGGAATCAAGATTGTCGGGAGAAATATCAATAACCTCAGATATGCAGATGATACCACCCTTATGGCAGAAAGTGAAGAAGAACTAAAGAGCCTCTCAATGAAAGTGAAAGAGGAAAGCGAAAAAGTTGGCTTAAAGCTCAACATTCAGAAAACGAAGATCATGGCATCCGGTCCCATCACTTCATGGGAAATGGATGGGGAAACAGTGGAAACAGTGTCCGACTTTATTTTTGGGCTCCAAAATCACTGCAGATGGTGACTGCAGCCATGAAATTAAAAGACGCTTACTCCTTGGAAGAAAAGTTATGTCCAACCTAGATAGCATATTCAAAAGCAGAGACATTAGTTTGCCAACTAAGGTCCGTCTAGTCAAGGCTATGGTTTTTCCTGTGGTCACGTATGGATGTGAGAGTTTGACTGTGAAGAAAGCTGAGCGCCGAAGAACTGATGCTTTTGAACTGTGGTGCTGGAGGAGACTCTTGAGAGTCCCTTGGACTGCAAGGAGATCCAACCAGTCCATTCTGAAGGAGATCAGTCCTGGGATTTCTTTGGAAGGACTGATGCTGAAGCTGAAACTCCAGTACTTTGGCCACCTCATGCAGAGTTGACTCATTGGAAAAGACTCTGATGGTGGGAGGAATTGGGGGCAGGAGGAGAAGGAGATGACGGAGGATGAGATGGCTGGATGGGAACACGGACTCGATAAACATGAGTCTGAGTGAACTCCGAGAGATGGTGATGGACAGGGAGGCCTGGCGTTCTGCGATTCATGGGGTCGCAAAGGGTCAGACACGACTGAGTAACTGAAGTAAACTGGACTGTAGCCTGCCAGGCTCCTCAGTCCAAGGAATTTCCCAGGCAAGAATACTGGAGTGGAGTGCCATTCCCTTCTCCAGGGGATCTTCCAAACCCAGCGATCAAACCCCTGTCTCCTGCATTGCAGGCAGGTTCTTTACCACTGAGCCACCTTGGAAGCCCTTATCAGCCTCTACTTGAGTTATAAACCACCCTCAATTATCTTTCCTATATCCCAATTCTGTGGGTTAGTCAGATGAGCTGCATTCAACTGGGAGTTTCAGCTGATGTCTCTTGGACTCACCTATGTGATTGTGGTTGGCAAGTGACTGACCACAGAGAAGGCAATGGCACCCCCACTCCAGTACTCCTGCCTGGGAAAATCCCATGGAAGGAGGAGCCTGGTAGGCTCCAGTCCATGGGGTCGCTAAAAGTCAGATAAGACTGAGCGACTTCACTTTCACTTTTCACTTTCATGCATTGGAGAAGGAAATGGCAACCCACTCCAGTGTTCTTGCCTGGAGAATCCCAGGGACGGGGAGCCTGGTGGGCTGCCGTCTATGGGGGTCACACAGAGTTGGACACAACTGAAGTGACTTAGCAACAGCAGCAGTGGCTGACCAGGGGAGACTGGGCTCCGATCTGGTGGTCAGCCAAGGCCCTTTGTAGCCCCTCCTACAGGCTTGCTTAGACCTGTTCATCCCTCGGAGAGGGAGTTTGGAAGTGGCACTGTCCTCTGAGGCTTAGGCTTGGACCTTATATACTGTCCCTTCCAAATCATTGATCAAAGCAAATTATAAGTCAGCATGGATTTAAAGGTAAAGAAACAGACTTTACCTTTTGATGAGAGAAACTTCAAAAGAATTTGTGTCCATTTGCCATCTTTCATGATAGTTTCCTATTCCCTAAGTTATTTCATGCTTGAAAATGTCTTCCTGTTTTATTTAAACTCAAGCAACAACTATTCTTGGGTCTTTCTGTTTTTCCCCTCAGGACTTTGAAAACATTGCTTTTAGTGAAAAGTGGAAAACCTGAGGCCAATTTGATTTTAACCTACTTAAGAATTTTTCTGTATTTTTGAACTTCAGTGTCTTAACAACAATGTGTCTCACTGTCAATTAGTCTCTAACATATTTTCCTGATATTAAAACATAACCTTGATATTTGGAAGTTGCAATTTTTAATCATTTCAGGGAATTTTTATGTGTAGTAGCTCTGAATATTATTTCTGTAATCTTTGATGGATTCTCTGCTTTAGGAACAATGATTATTCTTATTTGAAATATTTTGTACCACTACTATTGTAAAGCTAATGTAAAGATACTATTTAAAAAATTTATGTGGTTGCAGGACCTTAGTTTCCCAACCAGAATTGAACATGGGCCCCCAGCAGTGAAAGCCCTGAATCTTAACCACTGAACTGCCAGGGAATTCCCTAAAAGAATTTTGAAAGACAAACAAAAACTTTGTCCTCCACATGAGTCATCTCCTTACTAATTTCTTTAGTATCTTTGTCTTTTCTTGAGAATTCATTATATTTAAATCAAGCCTTTTCATCAAATTATTAATTCAGCTTTCAGTCAAATGGTATAATGGTGCAGTGTTGCAGTGTTGTTTTGCTTTCAGGGTTTCCTTAACCCTTCGGTCTTCCTTTTCATCTCATTTTAGACTGTTATCCTCATCTATATTGAGTGTTGATCTATTGTATTTCACCTCCAAACTTTGTGATCCTTAGGCTAGGATCCTGCAAACAGCACTTCTTTACCAGCTGGCTCCCCTAGGTAGGCATTGCCAATTGTGGGCACTTGGAGAGAGATTAGAAGGTCAGAGAAAGAGGCTTCTTGCCCCTTCTAGTTCTCATGTTATTCCTGTCAGAATGATCTGAGAAGAGCACGTCAGCTCAACTGTAGAAGTTGGTTCTAGTTTCTAACTCCTTTGCACACTCCTGGAACTGGCCAGTTCACCCTTCAAAGTTGTACACAGCAGCTGGTCAGGGCCCTGCTTCAGACAGAGATCTAAGGCCCAGTTCCCGGGGCTTCTTTTCTAAACTAATGGGTAGGAGTAACTGCTGTGCACACTCCAAGGAGGTCCAGGTCCCCTGGTATTTATAACTCTGTACTACCTCACTCACCCTTTCAGCTTTTCAATGCCACTTTAACCAATTCCCTGTGTTAAATTCTCTCTGTTAAAGTAATTAATGTGGTCTCTATTTTCCTGACTGGGCCTGAGTTGATACATCATCTGGAACTTATTTTCTTGAAGTCGTGGTATTAAAATATAACATACACATTTACAGAAAATGTGGCTGTTTCTTTTCTTTCTAACACTCTTTTCTCATGCCTTCATTGTCAGTTTTTTTTTTTAATCTTATTTTTGTTTTAATGGGTCTCAGAAACTTTGCTGGCTCTTATTTGTAAAGCAGTTTTACTAAGGTATGACTCACAGGTCATACTTTGCCTGTTTAACGTGTACAATTCAATAGATTTACTTGCAATCATTAGCACAGTCAATTTTAGGATATTTACTTCACTTTAAAAATAAAACATACTTTTAGGCTACCACTCTCAGTTCAGTTCAGTTCAGTCGCTCAGTCGTGTCTGACTCTTTGCGACCCCATGAATCGCAGCATGCCAGGCCTCCCTGTTCATCACCATCTCTCAGAGTTCACTCAGACTCACGTCCATTGAGTCCATGATGCCATCCAGCCATCTCATCCTCGGTCATCCCCTTCTCCCTCCTGCCCCCAATCCCTCCCAGTATCAGAGTCTTTTCCAGTGAGTCAACTCTTCTCATGAGGTGGCCAAAGTACTGGAGTTTCAGCTTCAACATCATTCCTTCCAAAGAAATCCCAGGGCTGATCTCCTTTAGAACGGACTGGTTGGATCTCCTTGCAGTCCAAGGGACTCTCAAGAGCCTTCTCCAACACCACAGTTCAAAAGCATCAATTCTTCGGCTCTCAGCCTTCTTCACAGTCAAACTCTCACATCCATACATGACCACAGGAAAAACCATCGCCTTGACTAGACAGACCTTAGTCGGCAAAATGATGTCTCTGCTTTTGAATATTCTATCTAGGTTGGTCATTGGTCATAACCTTTCTTCCAAGGAGTAAGCGTCTTTTAATTTCATGGCTGCAGTCACCATCTGCAGTGATTTTGGAGCCCAGAAAAATAAAGTCTGACACTGTTTCCACTGTTTCCCCATCCATTTCCCATGAAGTGATGGGACCAGATGCCATGATCTTCGTTTTCTGAATGTTGAGCTTTCGCATACCTCCTAGCCCTAAGCAACCACTAACTCACTTTTTATCTTTGTATATAGTTTGCCTGTTCTGGACATTTTATATAAATGGATGTGGGTTTTGTGTGTGTGTGTGACTGGCTTCTTTCACTGAGCATAATGTTTCAAGGTTCATCTATGCTGTGGCCTGTGTAAATACTTCATTTGTTTTTATGGCCAAATAATATTCCATTGCACAGATATACCACATTTTATTTACCCATTCAGTTGATAGACATCTGGGTTGTTTCCACCTTTTATCAATACACTGATGTGAACGTTCATGTACAAATTTTTATTAAGTAATGCTTCTGTTCTTTGATTATAGTTACTCTCAGAAAAATTTGCTATCTTTTGTGTGATGTATTCCTCCCTGCCTTGCCCCCTTGTGGTACATTTGCTTAATGGAAAGACCACTTTTATTTTCTTGCTATGCACTCTCACCCTGGGCAGACCTGGCAGGCTCTGTTTTGTTTTGAGTGACTGCCAGTAAAATCTCTGATACTGTTCTCACTCATCTGGGACTAACATGTCTTCCCTTCAAAACCATAGTTTGAGTACTGGTACGTCCCTGGTGGCTCAGATGGTAAAATCATCTGCCTACAGTGTGAGAGACCCAGGTTCAATCCCTGGGTTGGGAAGATCTCCTGGAGAAGGAAATGGCAACCAACTCCAGTATTCTTGCCTGGAAAGTCCCATGGACGGAGGAGCCTGGTGGGCTGAAGTCCATGGGGTCGCTAAAGTCAGACATAACTGAGCGACTTCCCTTTCCCTTTCCCTATAGTTTGAAGCCACTTTTCTGTAGCCCCAGGAAACCATGGTGGGAGAGGGAAGGAGCTCAGTCAGCACTAAATTGATTTTTTTTTTTTTCCTTGCTGCATGATCTAGATTCTGGTTACTCAGTAGAGAGTCTCTTGAATGTTCTCTGCCAAGGCCAGTGATACTGGGTGAAAGGTCTGTTCCACTCCCCTGGGCTTCAGCTTATTCTGTCAATTAAGAGTGTCCTGAAGATGGTGACCTATGGTGGCAACCACTTGTGCTTCCTGGCTTGCCCCATCATTGCAGCCTCATCTATTAGAGTCCTGTCTCACCACTAAAGTGGAGCAAGACCCTGACTAGCCTATGTACAGCTGAAATAAGCCACCTTCCCTTCCAGGACAGAGCCCAGTTTCTTAAGGAATTGTGTAGTTGTAGAGGAGTGGATTTGGGCTTCCCTGGTGGCTCAATGGTAAAGAATTTGCATGCCAATGTAGAAGACATATGTTGAAGCCTTGTGTCGGGAAAATCCCCCAGAGAAGGAAATGGCAACCCACTCCAGTATCTGTACCTGAAAAATTCCATGGACAGAAGAGCCCAGCAGGCTACAGTCTGTGGGGTCACAAAGAGTTGGACACAACTGAGTGACTAAGCATGAGCACACAAGCAAGAGGCGTGGTTTACAACAATTTTTTATTTTCAAAATTATGAGGAGAAATTTTTCTTAGATGTTCTTTATCTGGTGAATTTCCATAGCATGGAATAATCCCTTTCTCTCAAAGTGAAGCCTCCAGTCTCAAGCATAGCATTTCTCCAAAGCTTTTATTTCCAATCTCAAAGTAGTTTCCACAGCGGTATTCTAAGGAACACATGGCTTGAATTCCACTCCTTACCCTAAAGTCAGTACAAAATAAATATACACTCCATGCTCCCCCCTCGCAACCCCCCAGCCTCACCCCACCCCTCCCACTGCTGCTGTCAACTAAAACTTGACTGCCAATTGCTCTTCCATGACAGGCAATTAAACAGTGGAGATCTGGATTGTGGTATGTTTTGGGTTCTGGGAACACTTGTTCTAGCTTGAATAAGCTGTGGTGGCTATGGGTTTATTCGCTTGTGTTCTCTAAATGTTTGGGCCTAAAGCCAAGGCTGTTGTGATCTCATGCATTCTATTGCCCTTGAAGGAGAGGCCAACTGAATATTAGAAGGAGAGCCAGAGGCATATCCCTGAATATAAACATGCCTGGATAGGGTGGGGTTCTCCCAGCTTTTATGGTTTTTCAGAGGGAAATCTTGGCTATTTGGGCATTGTGGAGCAACAGTCTTCTTGGCTTGAAATAAGGAGGGTAGATCCTAGAGACTGTGAGATCTATGACTTTATCCAATGTCTCTGACCAAGACAAGGGCAGGACTGGAACAAGAGACCTTGTACTATCTCAGACTTCCATAATTCCCAGAGTCTGACTTGCATTCCATTGGGGTGATTTCTGAGGCAGTGAGGTGAGTCAGGGAGTCAAACTATGCTCATAAATTCAAAAATAAATAACCATCTGTCCTTACTGTCTGAAAATCTTCTAGAATCTTCTGCTTTATAGACTGCCAGGGATGGAGATTTTGAAAGTAGATTGTATTTTCTCATTTTGCCATTAAACAAGAGATGCATTTCCATGAGGAAAAAAAAAATATACAGAATATTGCTGAGAACATTCTAGTAGTACACCAGACTCATTGTGAAATTGTGATTTATAATAAGAAATATATATTTGCTTGTAGGCTGCACTCCTGGCATAGAGCTCCTAAAACCCTTGGAATTTTTCTACATGAAAAGAGAAATAAAGGTTTCTTTGTTTGGTGGCTCAGAGGTTAAAGCGTCTGCCTCCAATGCGGGAGACCTGGGTTCAATCCCTGGGTTGGGAAGATCCCCTGGAGAAGGAAATGGCAATCCACCTCCAGTATTCTTGCCTGGAGAATCCCATGGACAGAGAAGTCTAGTAGATTACAGTCCACGGGGGTCGCAAAGAGTCGGACATGACTGAGCGACTTCACCTCACCTCACCTCCTTGGCTATTCATAACAAGTCTCTTTCAATCACACGTGAGTTTACATTTACAAAAGTGACTTTTGGAAAACTTCTAAGGGTGGAGGTTGGCTGGTTGCCAGGGCAACTGACTGGGTAATCAAGATAAAAGATTAAATCTTTCAACCTTACCCCTTGATTTCCAGCAGAACTAGGAGAGACTGAAGATTACATTCAATCACCAACTCCAAGGATTTAAGCAATCTTGTCTTCAGATGAAGCCTCCAAAAGCCCTAAACAACTGGAGTTTGGGGAAATTCCAGGTTGGTGAAGATGTTGGGGTGCCAGAGGATGGCACATGTGGAGAGGGTGTGGAAAGTCTGCCCCCCTTTCCCTGTGCCCCATCCTAGGCATCTCTGCCATCTGGCTTTCTGAGAAGTATTCCTTTACAAATAAACTGATAATCTATTTACCAATAATAACTAGTAAAACTAATAAACTATTTTGCTAACTTTTGTGAGCCTTTCTAGCAAATTATCAAAGCCAAGGAGATCATTATGGAAACCTGGGAACCTCTGATTTGTATCCAGAAGGTCAGGAGCCGGAGAAGGCAATGGCAACCCATTCCAGTATTCTTGCCTGGAAAATCCCATGGGCGGAGGAGCCTGGTGGGCTGCAGTCCATGGGGACGCTAAGAGTTGGTCACGACTGAGCGACTTCACTTTCACTTTTCACTTTCATGCATTGGAGAAGGAAATGGCAACCCACTCCAGTGTTCTTGCCTGGAGAATCCCAGGGACGGGGAGCCTGGTGGGCTGCCATCTATGGGGTTGCACAGAGTCAGAGATGACTGAAGCGACTTAGCAGCAGCAGTAGCAGCAGCAGGTCAGAAGCACACATGACAACCTGGACCTGTGATTGACACCTGAAGTGGGGGAGGGTGAAGCAAGTCTTCGGAGACTAGCCCTTAACCTGCAGAGTCTGCCCTAACACTGGGTAGAGAGTGTCAATAGGACACCAGTTAGCATCTAGAGAGAACTAGAGAATTGTTTGGTGTGAGAACTACACCCGTCACCCCCCACACACATATTTGGTGACAAGAAGTGAAATATTAAGAGTAACAGAGGGAGAAAAGAGTTTTTTTTTCATTAGTTGGTATATAAAGGAAGGAAAGTTATGACAAACCTAGACAGCATATTCAAAAGCAGAGACATTACTTTGCCATTTAAAGGTCCGTCTAGTCAAGGCTATGGTTTTTCCAGTGGTCATGAATGGATGTGAGAGTTGGACTGTGAAGAAAGCTGAGCGCCCCAGAATTGATGCTTTTGAACTGTGGTGCTGGAGGAGACTCTTGAGAGTCCCTTGGACTGCAAGGAGATCCAACCAGTCCATTCTAAAGGAGATCAGTCCTGGGTGTTCATTGGAAGGACTGATGCTAAAGCTGAAACTCCAGTCTTTTGGCCACCTCATGCGAAGAGTTGACTCATTGGAAAAGACTCTGATGCTGGGAGGGATTGGGGGCAGGAGGAGAAGGGGACGACAGCAGATGAGATGGCTGGATGGCATCACGACTCGATGGACATGAGTGTGAGTGAACTCCGGGAGATGGTGATGGACAGGGAGGCCTGGCGTGCTGCGATTCATGGGGGTCGCAAAGAGTCGGACATGACTGAGTGACTGAACTGAACTGAACTGAAAGGAAACAAAGGCCTCCCAGATGGCTCTAGTGATAAAGAACCTGCCTGTCAATGCAGGAGACATAAGAGATGCAGGTTCAGTCCCTGGTTTGGGAAGATCCCCTGGCAGAGTACATGGCAACCCGCTTCAGTATTCTTGCCTGAAGAACCCCATGGACAGGAGCCTGGCAGGCTACGGTCCATAGGGTCATAAAGAATTGGACATGATTGAAGCGAGTTAGCACACACGCAGAGGAAACAAAAGAGTTTTTCCTACTCACTCACCTTCAGTGTTCACGGTCCCCTGTGTGCTGCCCATGTCAAAGGGGCTTTAAGTTCCCCCCTGCACCCACCCACATCTCTGATGCTCACAGAGGGCTGATCCTAGAGAGCTTATCCAACACCAAATTACCCTGTTATATTGTCTTGCCTGGTCAATAAATAGAGCCAACATTCAGCATTTTGTAGAACATATTAGAAAGAAACAAATTCTCCTTTGAAATACAGACATAAGCAAAAAGTAAGAATCCTTGGCCAATAGTAACAAATGATTTGGAGCAAGAAGTTAATGTCCCAGGGACTTTCCTGACAATCCAGTGGTTAAAGACTTCACCCTTCCATCGCACAGAGGGAGTGGAAGGTGGGGTGAGGAATGGGTTGGATCCCTGGTCCAAGACACCAGGGGCCAGACACCAGATACTCCCAGATACTACATCAGGTGGGACAATCTCAGTGTGGGCCCCAAAGTTGGACATGGAGGAATCCTGAGGGGAAGAAATTAATCTCTTGGCCACATTAGTTACACATTTTTACCAGCTTCTAAGTGAGGAGAAACTGAGGGCAAAGATCAGAACCTTCTGGCCAGTATTTATAATTCAATGTCCACGGAAATCTAGAGTAAATGGATTGTGGCTCTCATTCCGCAATTTGTGCTCCTCATTTTAAGCTAACCCTTTTAGTGTCTACACACAGTTCCACATAATCTCAAGATTTCACTATAGATAATACAGAGCTGGGTGAATCTTACTGGACTGTTCAAGTCAAAGGCTAGTGCATACATTGGTTAAAATTAAGATGAGTAGATGCTCTTTCAGGCTCCTGCTTTAATGAGATTCTGAGTATGCCTTACGGTACATGCATGTCATGATACGCACCCATGTGCATGTGCTGACCTGCGTCTGCACCCATATGCCCACCAGCAGTGTCCTGTCTTCACTGTGCCGCTATTGCACTTACATGCCCATCAACACCTTTGCAGGGTCACCACCTTCACTGAGCTAAAATCGCTAAGTCGAGACCCTTGGCGTGTCCTGATTTTCATTTCCTTCTCAGAGAAATACAAGATCCCAGGGTGCAAGGCAGTTCCTCGTGTCAGCTTCCTTCTTACTCTTTGTTCAGATCAACAGTCTGAGTCATCCCTGGAGTCATCTTTATCTTTCTCTAATACCACACATGCAATCCATCAGAAAAATCCTATTGGTTTGCCTTTGAAATATACTCAGTTCCACCCATTTTCACTCTTTCTTTCATGACCACTGACCACCATGGTCTGGGCTACCATCATCCCTCAGCTGGATTATTGCAAAGCCTCATCTCCCTACTCTTCCCCTTGCCCTGCCCTAGTCCATTCTGCACCCAGCAGCAAGTGTGTCCCTTTCATAACTCAAGCCTGATCATGTCTCTCCTCCACTCAGAAGCCTTCAACAGCTGCCTGTGTCACTTGGAATAAATCCAAAATCTTTACCATGCCATTCGTAATCTGGCTCCCACTTTCACCCTCACTTAAGCCATGCTGGATGCTGGGCTGGTCCTAAAACACACCAGACACTCTTGCTTCAGGGTCTTTGTGTTTTTAACTCCTCTGCCTGGACCATGTCTCCCCAGATACACTTGTAGCTCGCTTCCTCACTTTCTCCAGGTCTGTTCAAATTCACTTTTCTCTGGAAGATTTCTGAAGAAACTTCCTTAGATCACACACACACACACACACACACACACTTCCCACGCAGCCATTCTGTATCTCCTTACTGTGACTGATTTTTCTTCTTGGCATGTAGCACAGCACCGTCCCAAGAATTATTTATCATCGGTCTTCCTGCACAAGAATGTAAGCTCCATGAGGGTGGGGACTTTGTTGTCTTCAGTGCTGGACCCCAGATCCTGAGATAGTGCCTGACATGAAGGCTCATGAGCAAGGTGTGTGGAGTGAATGGATGAATTCATCATAAGCAATGTCTGCTCATGTTCACCTAAAGCGTCTCAGGGGAGAATGCTTTTATGGGGATTTCCTCCCAACCCTCTGAAGGGAAGCCATCAAGGAGGGTGCTGTCTGGCTCTACTTTTGACCTCACTGCAGCTGGCAGCTGTCCCATAAAGGGCATTTGAGATGAGGAAGGGCTGTGAAATGTTTATGCCACTCTTTAGGAGTGCGGGCACTGTGAAACAGAGCCATCTAAACCTGTCTGACAGGAGTGACGCCAGGATTCTGCCCAGACTTGTCAAAATTCTGCCCACGCTAGAGAATCTTGGCGGCTTCCCAAGTCCCGATTCTGTCCATGCCGAGTGAGACTTGCAGAGAGGGCACTGTGATGGCCCCCAGAGTTCTTGCAAAGGGCCAGGGACCAGGGACTGAGACAATGAGGGGACAAGACTTTGTCCCAACACACAAAGATAGAAGCTGCAACCTAGTTTTGCCAGGAAATCAGCAGCAGCAGGCGAATAGAGTCTAACTTTCAGAGTCACCCATTCACTGGGCAAATATTTCCCGAGTGTGTGCTATGTGCCAAGCACGATTTTAGGCCTTAGAGCAGATGCCCCCAACCTCCAGGATCTAATGCCTGATGATCTGAGGTGGAGCTGATATAATAATAGGGGCTTCCCTGGTGGCTCAGACAGGAAACAAACAAACAAACAATAAAACCTGCCTGCAATGCAGGAGACCAGGGTTCGATCCCTAGGTCGGGAAGATCCCCTGAGAAGGGATGGCTACTCACTCCAGTATTCTTACTTGGAGAACTCCATGGACAGAGGAGCCTGGAGGGCTGTAGTCCATGCACTTGAATCATCCCAAGCCATCCCCACCCCACCCCATCCATGGAAAAATTGTCTTCCATGAAACCGGTCCCTGGTACCAACAAGGTGGGGGACCATTGCCTTGGAGGATTGTTCTAGGAGCTGAAGATTCTGGGATATGGACCACAGGAAGGGACCCAAGTTGGCTCAGGAGAGTGCCCAGACCCCCTTCATGTTTCAGACCCCCTTCATGTTTCAGACCCCCTCAGTCTCCCTTTTCTCTGTGAGGGAAGCAGCTGAGGTATCATGGCTGCCTCCCCTCCTCCAGCAGGAATCGGCACTGCCTGGGTCAATGAGGCTTTGCTGACCCAAGGAGGCACCACGCAGCCTCTGGAGATTCCTACCAGGTGCTCCTCGCCAGGAGGACCCCTCGGCCCCTCTCCCTAACTGCTGCTCATCCCCTGAATGCCAGAGGGTCGGCTCCATCACCTGCTGCCCTCTGTGTTGTACCCAGAGCTCCACCTGCTGACAGACTCTCCCCTCGCTGCCCTGGAGCCTGGCCTGGGCATTGGCTTTGTGCTTTGCTGGCTTCCCTTGTAGCTCAGTCGTTAAAGAGTCTGACTGCAATGCGGGAGACCTGGGTTCGATCCCTGAGATGAAAAAGATCCCTTGGAAAAGGAAATGGCAACCCACTCCAGTATTCTCGCCTGGAGAATCCCATGGACAGATTCTCATGGAGAGAATCCCGTGGCAGGCTGCAGTGTATGGGGTTGCAAGAGTCGGACATGACTGAGTGACTAAACAGGCGTGCATGTGCCTGGTGGAGACACAGACAACGGGACAAGGTGTGTTTCTTCAGGGCAGGGGGTTTAGGGGTGCTGGACATGGGTGAAGATATCTCGGGAGCCTTCTCCAGTCAATGGTGTTGGGAGTTTAGATTGGTGCCTAGCTGCTGACACCCAGAACTCAGGCCTGGAAGGCAGTGGGAGAGCCACAGAGTCTCCAGCAGGATGTGACCACCCTGAGGTGTCGCAGGCTGGCCTTGCTCATTCACCCTCAGGCGCAGGGCCTCAGGATCAGCCCGGACTTCTGTAGGACTTTGGGAGTGAGAGCACTTGTGTGATAACTGTCTTCTTCCCGGTAGCGAGAGGAGGTGTAAACACTTGGGTGGATGTCTGAAACCAGATGGTGAGACTAAGAACATGCCATGGCTGATGGGATCTGGTTTCCAGAATATGGCACTGCCTGCCGGGCCCATGCAACTCTTCCTGAGTTCTGGCAATGACCGGCCCAGTGAGTCTGAGGCTGTCCTCACAAGGAGAACTATGGCATTACTTTGGGTAATCTCTGGGGAGGCTTCCAGCCCTGCTATTCTCTGACTTCAGAGAGGAGAGAGGCATCTACTGGGCTTTTGGCCTTTTCCATTTCTCTTTAAGAACACTCTGAGCTCTGGGCACAGCACTTTGTTGTTTTTTTTTAAAAGCAATATTTATATATGATTCTTCAGCAAGAACCCAGATCCGTAGCAGGCCTGGCCAGAGGTTGGCATTTGCAGAATCTGGGCACTGGGGATGTGCCTGAACCTCAGTGCTCCAAGTGGGGGAAGGTAGTGAGTGATAGGAAGAGTGAACTACAGACAATAAGGAATTCCAGAGGGCCTCAAAATACCTGAAGGGAGGCTTACCAAAGGGATTCCACCTCAGAGAGAGGGAGGGAGCCAGGAGGCAGAGGAAGATCTCATGATTGTTAAAAATTAGTTTGATTTTTTTTTTTTTTTTTTTTAGTAACCTTTCATGGCAACCAGATGTTGCTGAAGTCTGAGCATTTGGGTGAAACAAGTAGGGTTGCTCCAGGGCTGGGGTGGTAAAGTATTTCACAAAATCAGGAATGTTTGTACCTAGAACTTAGCTCCTCCAACACCTCAGGCAGCAGCTTTGGACATAGAGAACATTCTTGGGAGCTGTGGCCTTTGCATGAGGGGCGCCGGTACTGAGGCCAGGGAGAGGTACCCTTGCTGCAGGTATAGGTGGGGACAGGATCCCTGGGGAATTCTACTGCACTGGGGAGTCTCTGTGGCACTTTACCTATTCACCAAGCTTCTTCATTACACAAGACAGGGGCTGTTCATCATTGTGCTCCAGTAATGCCCATTGGGGGAGCATTTCCTCATTCACTCCCCACACTCTGGACACCACCGTCTGGACCACAAGCAGCAGATGACTTCACTTAACTTTCCTACAGGTGACTCCAGAGCTCTGCAGACTCGACTTACACGAATTAAGGATTCTTTAACTAAAAATTGGAGTACATCAAGGCTGTATACTGTCACCCTGTTTATTTAACTTATATGCAGAGTACATCATGAGAAATGCTGGACTAGAAGAAACACAAGCTGGAATCAAGATTGCCGGGAGAAATATCAATAACCTCAGATATGCAGATGATACCACCACCCTTATGGCAGAAAGTGAAGAAGAACTAAAGAGCCTCTTGATGAAACTGAAAGAGGAAAGCGAAAAAGTTGGTTTAAAGCTCAACATTCAGAAAACAAAGATCATGGCATCCGGTCCCATCACTTCACGGGAAATAGATGGAGAAACAGTGGAAACAGTGTCAGACTTTATTTTTTTGGGCTCCAAAATCACTGCACATGGTGACTACAGCCATGAAATTAAAAGATGCTTAATCCTTGGAAGAAAAGTTATGTCCAACCTAGATAGTATATTCAAAAGCAGAGACATTACTTTGCCGACGAAGGTCCGTCTAGTCAAGGCTATGGTTTTTCCTGTGGTCACGTATGGATGTGAGAGTTGGACTGTGAAGAAGGCTGAGCACCGAAGAATTGATGCTTTTGAACTGTGGTGTTGGAGAAGATTCTTGAGCTTCCCTTGGACTGCAAGGAGATCCAACCAGTCCATTCTAAATGAGATCAGCCCTGCGATTTCTTTGGAGGGAATGATGCTAAAGCTGAAACTCCAGTACTTTGGCCACCTCATGCGAAGAGTTGACTCATTGGAAAAGACTCTGATGCTGGGAAGGATTGGGGGCAGGAGGAGAAGAGGTCGACCAAGGATGAGATGGCTGGATGGCATCACTGACTCAATGGACGTGAGTCTGAGTGAACTCCGGGAGATGGTGATGGACAGGGAGGCCTGG
The DNA here is from genome assembly GCA_917880005.1 of Nanger dama. Taxonomy (NCBI): domain Eukaryota; kingdom Metazoa; phylum Chordata; class Mammalia; order Artiodactyla; family Bovidae; genus Nanger; species Nanger dama. The sequence goes on from CAKJTW010000018.1 coordinate 28,543,458, forward strand.
CGTGCTGCGATTCATGGGGTCGTGAAGAGTCGGACACAACTGAGCGACTGAACTGAACTGAACTAACTAAAAATTGTATCTGAAATACTTTTTAAAATTATTGGTATCTGAGACAATTGAAAATAACCGTAACTTACCTAGTACACCAGCAGTCAATTATACAATGGTCACCAGTTCTGTAGAGCTGAGCTGTCTGCTGTGGTTGCCACTAGCCACATGGGCCTCTTTAAATATTTTCATGAATGAAGGTTAAATAAAATTAAAAAATACAGATCCTCAGCTGCACCAGTCACATTTCAAGTGCTCATTAGCTACGTTTTCCTAGTGTTGCTATATTAGTACAGACAGAGAATATTTCCACCATGGCAGAGAAAATTTATTACCACTCTGTTCTAGAATCCTCCAACCTCTGAAATGGCTGAAACCCTTATCCAAGTGTGACTGATGAAAGCATTCCTTTCCAGTCCTGTCCATTTCTTCCTCCTCACTGATTCTGTAGCTTTCTCACCTGCGACCCTCGTCCCATGCCGTCTGACCAGGAAGGAGTGCCTCCTAATATCTTTGCTGATTTGCCCTTACAAAGAACTCTGTCCTTCCATCTGTGATTGTTTGGAGTTTACATTTTAAGTTCAAAATCCTCTTCAACGAGCTCTTCACCAATGGCATTATAGAGAGTGAATCCTGGGAGCTTGCCTCTCCTTTCTGGAACTTGGCTGAGATGTCTTGGGAACCTGTGTGCTGAGTTTACGCAAGTCTGAGTCAGTGAGGTGCCAGACACAGAGCCTAGAGCAGGAACCAGAGTCTTTAGAGTCAGCTGCTTATCTCTGATTCAAACGCCCTTGGGCTGCTGTGGTCATTAACTCTTGCAGGTGGTTCAAATCATCTGCTTCTGATTAACCCGAGGCAACTTCTACTGAAGTCCTGGGATGGGGAGGCGAAATCAAAGTGAGAGGGTTGCAGACAAGAGCCTGGGGATGGGACCCTGGGGCGGGATGGAAATTGGCCTGCAGCGCAGTATTCCTGATCAGCTGTGGCACCTTCGTGTCTCCGCATTTGTGTTGATCCCCATGGACAGCCGTGGGGCCAGGCCCATGGTCTGAGCAATCTGTGGTCATTCTGGGAGCTGTGTGCTGTGCTGAGCTAGGCACCTGGGTCCCTGAGTTCCGGCGGCCAGAAGTGATATCCATTTATACCTCCCCTATCCATGGCTCCACGTCTGCCTTTCTTGTCACCTACATGCTGGCGTTGCCGTGTGTGCACTTTGCTGAGCGTGCAGAGCCCTTTAACCCTGCCTGCGCCTCATAGCCCCAGGCCCCGGGCAGGACATAGGATACTTGTCTGCCTCTCATCTGTACTGAGGCCATTCTCATGCTGTTCGGGCTCAACACCCAGTGCTGATCTGTCCCACCACAAGGAAGTTCTCCTCATCCACTTAAGCTCCAACATGGACCCTCACCTTACTCCACTTGGGCTGTGAGACCCTTTGCAAGCCAGCTGTTCCCCATGTGGCTCCTTCCTTAGGCTCCAGCTTCCCAGGACTAGTCACTTTTAGTTCAGGCTGCTATAACAAAGTGCTGAGAAATGCAATATTTCCTGCCATATCGGTAATCAGGATATCACAGTCATCAGTGTAAGCATCCAATGTAAGCACCTATCAGGCGAAGAGCTGACTCACTGGAAAAGACCCTGATACTGGGAAAGATTGAAGGCGGGAGGAGAAGGGGACAACAGAGGATGAGATGGTTGGATGGCATCACCGACTCAATGGACATGAGTTTGGGTAAACTCCAGGAGTTGGTGATGGACAGGGAGGCCAGGCGTGCTGCAGTCCATGGGGTCACAAAGAGTCGGACACGACTGAGTTACTGAACTGAACTGAATGTAAGCCAGTGAGCCCTGAGGACACTCAAGAAGGAACAGAATACTTGCTATCTAGCAGCCATCAATGGAGAAGGCAATGACACCTCACTCTAGTACTCTTGCCTGGAAAATCCCATGGAAGGAGGAGCCTGATAGGCTGCAGTCCATGGGGTTGCTGAGGGTCAGACATGACTGAAAGACTTCCCTTACACTTTTCACTTTCATGCATTGGAGAAGGAAATGGCAACCCGCTCCAGTGTTCTTGCCTGGAGAATCCCAGGGACAGGGAGCCTGGTGGGCTGCCATCTATGGGGTTGCACAGAGTCGGACACGACTGAAGCGACTTAGCAACAGCAGCCATAAGATTGCAATCACTCCCTATGGTGAGCCCTGAGGAAACTCAGGATGTGAAAACAGGATACTGGCCTCAGACAGGTGAAGTGCATATCAGAGGAATGATTTCAGTGAGCCCAGACTCTTGCATCTTTTCCCATACGTACAAAAGTGCTAATTTCCTTAACCTAGGATATCCCATTTTCTTTAATTAGCAATAATCTTTTGATGTTCAGACTACCTGCCCTTTGTTGCAAACCTTCTAAATAACCTAGGTCCCCCTTCACCTCCTCAGAACAGTTTTCTCAGGGTTGCTTGAGAGGCTACTTCCTGGGCTAAAGTCCTAAAAATTTCCACTGGATGCAATATAACTCTCAACTTTTAGGTTGTGAATATATATTTTTGAAATCCACAGTGCCTTGGACTGGGTGGCATGTATACAACAGACACGAGTTTCTCATAGTTCTAGAAACTGGATGTCTGAGGTCAGAGTACCAGCAGAGCTGGTTCTGGTGAGGACCTTCTTCCAGATTGCAGACTGCCTGCTTCTCACTGTGTCATGGAAACAGAGGGAGGGAGCTCTCTGGAGTCCCTTTTGTTTTCAAGGGCACTAACCCCACGCATGAAGGCGTCACCCTCATGACCTAATCACCTCCCAAAGCTCCAACTCCTAATACCATCACATTGTGAGTGGGATTTCAACATATGAATTTGGGAGGACATTCTGTCCACTGCACTCTTCCACTCACATGTCCTCCTTACTCAGCTGATGCTCCAATGCTACTGCTGCAGTAGCCTAGCCCACCACCCCCGACCACCACTGTGCATGCTGTTTTGCTCGGTGCCACCAAATGACTTCTGGACCGAATTGATGGGGAGATAAAGGGAAAAGAAAGAGGAAGAGGGATTGTTACTTTGTTTTTAATATGTAGTATGTCCCAGCACTTACTGACCACTTTGTGTCTACTTGCCCTGGTGCACAGTGTGTCAAGTTGCCTTTTATTTCAGGAACTTCTTGTATAATTTGTCCAGCTCTATGATATTGTTTTCCTTCTTTGCTGCTGCTAAGTCACTTCAGTTGTGTCTGACTCTGTACGACCCCATAGACGGCAGCCCACCAGGCTCCCCTGTCCCTGGGATTCTCCAGGCAAGAACACTGGAGTGGGTTGCCATTTTCCTCTCCAATGCATGAAAATGAAAAGTCAAAGTGAAGTCACTCAGTAGTATCCGACTCTTAGCGACCCATGGACTGCAGCCCACTAGGCTCCTCCGTCCATAGGATTTTCCAGGCAAGAGTACTGGAGTGGGGTGCCATTGCCTTCTCCATAGTCACTTCAGTTGTGTCCGACTCTGTGCGACCCCATAGATGGCGGCCCACCAGGCTCCACCGTCCCTGGGATTCTCCAGGCAAGAAGACTGGAGTGAGTTGCCATTTCCTTCTTTGGAGACTCCAATTCTGTGCTTGTTGCATCTCCACTGTCTTCTGTATGTGTCAGTGTCTTCAGGATTTATCTAGAAATTATTTCTTCACATTTTCTATGCTTGTTTGATCTCTGTTCTCGAGTACTTTTTCTGTATTTTTACCCCCACTCCCCTATTACTTCTCTACTTTTGTTTTGATTTCTGTGATTTTTTTTTTCTTGTACCTCTTTTCTGAGTTCTGCAAATGTGCAAGACTGTTTTCTCTTGTCTTCTGACCATTTCTTCTCTGGGACTTCATATTTATTTTATTCATCCTTCCTTACTGAGTCTACTTCTTTGTTAAGTCTTTGAAAGTAATGGCCACATGTTCGGTTAAAATTTTCACCTGTTTCTTGGCAAACAGGTGATTCCTTGTAGCTGATAAGTTTAGCAGCAATTTCCTGTCTGGTTTTTTTTTTGTCCTTTGAATTAAAGCTGGCTGCCTTTGAACTTCCCTTGTTGACCTATTTGTTGGAGTTTGTTTCAAGGGACAAAGTTTTGTTAATGTTTTTTTCATGTTAGTTGTTACTAGGTTGTTTAACGTTTCTCAAAGAAGTTTTTCTCCCGTCCTCATTGACTACCATGCACGTGTGCATGCTCAGTTGTTCCGACTCTATTCGACCTCATGGACTATAACCTGCCAGGCTCCTCTGTCCACGGAATTTTCCAGTCAAGAATACTGGAGTGGGTTGCCATTTCCTTCTCTAGGGAGTCTTTCCAACTCAGATTTTGTATCCATGTCTCCTGCTTTGGCAGATTCCTTATCACTAGCACCACCTGGGAAGCCTGTAAGTATCATAGCTCTTGTATGTGAGGGATACCAGTTCATCACCTCAGGTTGAGCCTTTTACCCAAAGGAAGTCTTCATGCTGGGCTTTCTAGGATCTGTTACCCTGGGGCTGGTTTGCATTTCACTTCCATACTCTAGAGCCTTTCACAGTGTATTACCTTCATAAAGATTATGAAGTAAATTTAGCAGCTTTTGTAGCATTTATGCATATGAGTTGTGGATTTTATGTCTCTTAGTTTAGCTGAATACGAAATTTCATAATGGAAATAATTTTTTTATGCTAAAAAGATTCCTGTTTCCTTTACTACTACTCACACTACCTCTGACACCAAAGGTGAGGGATTTTCCACACCAGGCAATTCTCCAGTTTTTGGTGGACACCATCTGGGTGTCCTTTGATTTAATTCTGACACTAACAGACTCCACAGGTTAAGGCTCAGTTCCACAAGACTGCCTCCCATTCCAGCTATCAGTTGGAAGTCCCAGAGTATCTATCACAATCCAATCAGGTGACAGAAACCACACAGCAATTTTATTAACAGTAACTAGAGATAAATAGAAAGAAATAATTAATAATAAATAATTATAATACATAATAAAAATAAATAAAGTAAAAATAATTAGAAAGTAAATATGGAGGATTGTCAACTGCATAAAATCACTGCAAGGATGAAAGAAGAATGGTATATGTGAAATACTAAGAAAAACATGTGTTGGTCTCAGCCTTCAGCTTCTGCTAGCATTTGGTCTTTGATCCCAGTTCCACAAAGTTCCTAAAACCTTTGTCATTCCCTGAGTGATAAAGGTGTGCACATCTTTATGCTCTTGTTTGGTCTCTGACCTCATTCTTGACACAGAGCTCTTAAAATCCTTGCAATTTCCTAAGTGATGGAGGTTGATAAGAACCTCTTAGCAGAGTCCAGCCTTCCAAATCCCTTGAAATTTCCTGGGTGATGGGAGCATCTTTTGTTTTAATGCAGTGAACTCTGGGTGAGCTTCTGGGTGGGAACCAGTCACTAGAAAGACTAAGCATGATCAGAAGCTTGGAACTCAGTCCCAAACCTTATTCTCCAGGGAGGGATAGGGACTAGAGATTGAGTGAACTATCCATCATGCCTATGTGATGAAGCCTCCAAAACAATCCCTAAGGTACTGGCTTCAGGGAGCTCCTGGGTTAGGATAGGGTGGTGCACCCCAACTCCATGGAGACAGAAACTCTGGTACTGGGAACTCTTCCAGACCTTGCCTATGTACCTCTTCATCTGACTGTTCATCTGCATCCTTTATGTTCGTAATTATAAACCGGTAAACTAGTGCTTCCCTGCTTTCTGTGAGCTATTCAAGCGAATTGTCAAACTCGAAGAGGGGTTGTGAGAAGCCCTGGTTTACAGTATTAAACTCTAGCAAATGTTGGTTTCCTGCGGCTGTTGAGATAGTATATTTTTTTCACTTAATGAGTTAATACGGTAAATTAATTATAATAAGTTTTCTGAAATTTAGACATCTTTGTGTTGGTGAGATAAACCATTTTTTATCATGATAAACCAAAAAAAAAAAAAAAACCCAAGAAAAAAAAAAAAAGACACATGTTGGATTCAATTCTCTAACATTACTTTCAGAAAATTTCCATCTGTGTTCACAGATGGGATTAACTTTAAAATTTTTCTTTCTTGACCTGTTCTTATCTGGTGGTGGTAAGACTGTTTTAACCTCATCAAAAATTTGGGCAATGTTTCCAGTTTTCCCTTTTCTCTGATAATTTGTATTAGAATGCTCTATGCTTTGAAATTTGACAGAATGTTCTATAAAGTCACCTAGATCTTTTTCCTTATAATTTTTTAAACTTCTGCTTTAATTTATTTAATGGTTTAGCATGTGTCATCTATTTTCCCTAAATTTTAAATCTGTTGAAAAAGTAGTATGTAATGTCTTCTTAGTCTCTTTTTTTAATTAACTTTAGTTTTTAAATCAAAAAAACTTTTTTGGCTCTGCTGTGCAGCTTGTGGGATCTTAGTTCCCTGACCAGGGATGAAACCTGTGCCCCTTACATTGAAACCCTAGAGTTACCACTGGATCACCAGGGAAGTCCATGAATTAACTTTATTTTTATTTAATTGTTTAAAAAAGTCAAAATATTACAGATCTTGGTTCCACTCCTCTCAATTCTGTCCCAGAGAGAATCACTTTTGACTCTGATAGCTTTATCTTCTTTTTTTCTATTTAGAATTCAGACATCTTTTTCCCATATATTTCTGTCTTTTAATTCTTCCAAATTTTCTTCACATTCTTTTATAGCATTTTTGCATTATCCCTTTAATCCATCTGGATTAAAAAAATTACATATAGTAAAGTAAAGGTGAAGTCGCTCAGTCATGTCCAACTCTAGAATTCTCTAGGCCAGAATAGGTAGGTACTTTTTCCCTTCTCCAAGAGATCTTACCAACCCAGGGATCAAACCCAGGTCTCTCACATTGCAGACGGATTCTTTACCAGCTGAGCCACAAGGGAAGCCCAGGAATACTAGAGTGGGTAGCCTATCCCTTTTCAAGGGGATCTTCCCAACCCAGGACTCAGACTGAGGTCTCCTGAAGTTGCAGGTGGATTCTTTACCACCTGAGCTACCAGGAAAGCCCCACATATAGTAAAGGAACTAGCTTTTTTCTCATTATGTCTAGCAAATTGTAGCTGCTGCTGCTGCTAACTTGCCTCAGTTGTGTCCGACTCTGTGCGACCCCACAGACGGCAGCCCACCAGGCTCCCTGTCCCTGGAATTCTCCAGGCAAGAACACTGGAGTGGGGTGCCATTTCCTTCTCCAGTGCATGAAAGTGAAAAGTGAAAGGGAAGTCGCTCAGTCGTGTCCGACCCTCAGCGACCCCATGGACTGCAGCCCACCAGGCTCCTCCACCCATGGGATTTTCTAGGCAAGAGTACTGGAAATTGTAGCAGGATGTTATATTGAAAAGTTCCCCCTTCCTCTAATATCCATTTCTGCAGGTCTGTGGAGCTGTGCTTCTCACAGCTTCTCCCAGCCAATTACTGAGTAAGCTGGGGTACTCAGGCCCATTCCTGGGAGACAGAGGACTCTTGAGAAATACTTGTGGCCTGAGAAATATTCACTCAACTTTCTTTCTAACTGAACAGCAAGCTTCCTCCCAACTTTTCTTCCTTCCTTGACTTTCTCCTTCACTGCAGGTCAGACATATACCATGGATTGACATGTCTTCCCATGTTTCCTGACTTCTTCCTCATTTTCTTTCACTGAAATTTCTTCTGATAAGTTTTCTATACATTTCATCTTGGTATCTGTTCCTTGGAGGACCTGCAGTAACACATACATGCACATATTGGGACCAGAGTCATGTGGAGACCAGAGAACTCCGGATATGTTTGGGGATCTGAGCGTGGAGGAACTTGTGTTTATTTCCATGAGGAAGGCCCATGAAAGCACATCAAGTCATAGAATCCTCCCATCATGCAGACAGCATGATTCAGCATAGAAATGTAGGAATGCCAGCATGACACATTTATGCAAAATGCCTCAAGACATCTTCTCTGGTGCCCTGTGGCTCCAGAGTAGTGCTGGAGTATCAAAGCCTTCCCCATGCTTCTTACACCTGCAGCAATAGCAGGTGAGCTGTTAAGACAGAGCAGATCCCAACAATGGCTGTGGAGGACCTGGACAAAGTGAATCCCCCTGTCAACAGAGCATTTAGCAGCCAAGTGGCTCACTTGAAACTTAATAAGTAGCTGCATCTTGTTTAGCAAGGTATGCTATAAACTCTCTATTGGTGACATTGTTTTTGGCAGCATTCTTAGTTATAAGCAACAGAAACTGATTTATGCATAAAAAGATTTATTACTCTGACATTAAGTAATAAAGCAATACTAACATTTATTAGTGGCAACTTTTATTAATTTTATTAACATTTATTAATGGCAACTCCAGTATTCTTGCCTGGAAAATCCTATGAACAGAGGAGCCTAGTGGGCTACAGTCCATGGGGTTGCAAAGAGTTGACACCACTGAGTAATTTGAGCACATACACAGCATTTGTTAGGCATTTAAACTTTGCCAACTATCATTTGAAATTCTTTGCTTGTATGAAACCAATGTGATCCTTACCACAACCTTTATTACAACAATAATAACTGTTTTCATAGTATCTATTACTATGTATTTTATGGTAATATATACATTACCATGGTATTACCTTACTATGGCTAACCTCACATTGATAGTATGTGATTGATACTATGGTTGATACTATGATACTATGGTTGATACTATGGTTGATACTATGATACTATGGTTAACCACACATTATGATGGAAAAATTGCATAGAGAGGTTAGGGAACTTTCTTAAGGGAACTTTCTTAAGGTCACACAGCCAATTAGTGATAAAGTTCAAGTTTAAACCCAGACAGTTGGACCACAGAGCTTGTCTGTTGCCCATCAAACTCTATAGAACGTGGTAGGAGTATTGTGTGTGTTAGGAAGGAAAGAAGACTGAAAAACTGGGCTTGGAGGCTATGAAGACAGGGACAATATTCCAGATCATAACATAGAAATTATGTGATGAAGATCCTGGGAGAAACCCTGAAGTTTGCATTGCCCACACCAATGATACTGACACTGTCCCTAGAACTGTCACCACTAATAAACCTTCTACTTCTTCACATTACAGTTCTCCGATTCAAAAGGTAAATGCATCTGTTTGGCAGAACCAAATCATATGCCCACACCCAAGCTGGAAGGCAGTTTGAGGAATATTTTTTAGCTTCTGTAGCGGGATATATGGACTTCCCAGGTGGCTCAGTGGTAAAGAATCTGCCTGCCAATGTAGGAGAGAGGGGTTTGATACCTGGGTCAGGGAAGATCCCTTGAAAAAAAGAAATGGCAACCCACGCTAGTACTGTTGCCTGGGAAATCCCATCGGCAGAGGAGTCTGTCGAGTTACAGTACTACATTGGGTCACAAAAGAGTCAGACATGACTTAGAGACGAGTCAACAACAACAGTGATTAATCGATGATGCTGTGGGCCAGCAATTTAGGCTGGGTTCCGTGGATAGTTCCATGAGCCTTCGCTGGGCTCACATAAGCTTCTGTGGCTTTCCCTCCAGTTCTGGAGGCCAATAACTCCTCCTCACATTTCTGGCTGTTGGCTAGGAGAATAGGAAGATTAGTTTTGTGTCTCTCACCGCCCCTCTCAATCACCTGCTTTATTCGTATGGTTGATGTTAGGGTTCCAAGGGGAGTGAGAGAGGGTGAGCTTCAACATGCAAGCACTTATTAAGCCTCTGCTGGCTTCAAGTTTGCTGTTATCACCCAAAGTGACATACGGCCAAACCCTAAGTTATTATGGGAGGGGACGGAGCGATGCGAGTCTGAGAACTGATTGTTAAATTTCCAGGAGTTTTTCACACTAGTTGTTAAACAGCTTGTAGCTTGAAATTGCCCACAGTGGGAACATTTATACCACAGAAATTAGCAAATGCTACCAACTAGGGCTTTTTTTTTTTTTTTCCAGAGAACCAGTTTACCAGTATGTCACTAGGACTGTCTGAAGACATGGGCACATGGAAAGAAATTATTGCAGCTGTTTTTGAAACAATCTATCATACTGAATGCATTTCTAAGCATGACCATTGTTAGAATTTCATATATATGTATATATAAAGATAGGATTTATATATATATAAATTTATATATACATGTGTGTGAAGTCGCTCAGTCTTGTCTGACTCTTTACAACCCCATGGCCTATAGCCTACCAGGCTCCTCCCTTCATGGAATTCTCCAGGCAAGAGTACTGGAGTGGGTTGCCATTTCCTTCTCCAGGGGATTTTTCCGACCCAGGGATCAAACGCGGGTCTCCCGCATTCCAGGCAGATGCTTTAACCTCTCAGCCACCAGGGAAGCCCTTATATATATATATATTTATATATATATATAAAGTAGGATTGAGTGTTGAGCAGCCAGTAGTTCACATTATTGTGATCATTTGCATAGTTTCATCTTTTACAGGGACAGACCCTGCTTGAACCAGGCTAAGCCACTCTCATGATATACTGACTTATCCAAAGGACAGGCATGTGAACCAAATTATTTCAGTCAGAATTATTCCCTGGGGCTTTTTCAAACTGAAGTCAAAGGAGGAAGGTCCCTCTCCTTTCTCTTACAAATTATGATGATATGAGCCAAGAGCTGCCAATAGTCATAATGACATTTTTTGTAGGTGACAGCCAGCCTGGGAGAGAAAAAGCTAACATATACAGATTTACATGACAGAGAGACAGGAAAACAGTGAGAGAAAGAAAGTTAAGGGGAAGAGAGGAAAAGATGGATCTATCTTAACCCTTGCTGTTTGGTTGTGTCTAACATTATATATATATATATATATTTTTTTTTTTGGCCTGTAGTATACTGAATTAACAGTTTCTGTCATTCACAACTGAACAGTCCTGACTAACCCATGAGCAGCGATATCTTGTTGAAGCGGCTGAGAAACTAAGAAAAGGAAGGGACCAATATTGCTGTGCAAAGTCAGAATCTGGGTCAGGGCATCTTGTCCATTCTTGGGGAGTAAATCATGCAAACATATCCATTGGTATTGACGTTGGTAATATCATATGAAGAGTGCCTCTGACACCTGTAACTCTCCTCTCTACCCACTGTGTCAGTTTAAGGTATGGTTGCAGATAATGAAAATGACTCCAGACAATTGAAATAGAAAGAGACTTATTAGAGGGGAGTTAGGTGATTACAAAATTATTGGAAGGGCAGGACGGGTAGACTGGGGGCTGAGCGTCTGGGTATGGCTCCCCTCACACCACAGAACTGGCCTGCTAAGGAAGCCATTGTTCCAGCTCCTGGCTTAAGGATATATCATCTTCACTGCAATTCACATAAAAAGTTGAATGCGCTGTACTCTGTCTCTTTGCAGCTACAAAGTTATATCAGCCAAGGAGATTTCTGCTTTAGTAGCCACACGAAAAACGAATACCGGCTTCCTTGGTGGCTCAATGGTAAAGTATCCACCTTCCAGTGCAGGAGACACAGGATTCGATCCCTGGTCTGGGAAGATTCCACGTGCCATGGAGCCGACTAAGCCCATGTACTACAACTACTGAGCCTGTGCTCTAGAACCTGGGAGCTGCAACTACTGAGCCCACGTGCCACAACTGCTGAAGCCTGAGCTCCCCGAACACTTGCTCTGCAACCGGGAAAGCCAGCCTAATGAGAAACTTGCACATTGCAACCGGAGAGGAGCCCCCACTTGCCACAACTAGAAAAAAGCCCACGCAGCAGCAAAGACCCAGCACGGCCAAAAATAAATGGATGAATAAATAAAGTTATAAATAAGATGGATATAAAAAAAAGTATCCCCTTAACCATACTTGCCAGCAGAAATGCCAGCAATCACAGAACCGTATATTCACTCCTGTTTCACTCCTTAGAGGCAACAATAGTTAACATTTTCTTCTGTATCCCTCCATAAATTTTTCAAATGTACATAAACATACATGTAAACATATACATTACTAATTGATTTAAAGGACCTTTATTTGGATGTCTTTTCTAAGTAAAGAATATAATTGGGTTTTTAAGCAGGTCACTCTGAGCCCTAATTTTTTAACCAGAAACCTTGGAAATTAAGATAAAATATTTAGGAAGAATATTAAGAATCAATTAAATAATGGAAGAGGCACACAACTCCTTGAAAATCACATCAAGATGAAGTGTTGTTTTAAAAGTTTGGATTTATATATACACATCTTTTTCATTTAAAAGCAAAATGCTTCTATAATTTATGAAGGTGAAAATGTACATTATTAATTTTTAAGAGAGCAGAATTTTATAGTTTTGTCTAAATTCCACTTCAAAATGTACAGAGCAAAGAGCAAATACATTATTTTTTCAAAAACACAGGGATGCTAAAGCTGAAACTTCAATACTTTGGCCACTTCCTGTGAAGAGCTGACTCATTGGAAAAGACCCTGATGCTGGGAGGGATTGGGGGCAGGAGGAGAAGGGGACAACAGAGGATGAGATGGCTAGATGGCATCTCCGACTTGACGGACATGAGTTTGAGTAAACTCCAAAAGTTGGTGATGGACAGGGAGGCCTGGCGTGCTGTGATTCAAGGGGTCACAAAAAGTCGGACATGACTGAACAACTGAACTGAACTGAACTGAAAGAGCAAAAATCTAAAAGTTTTTATATACCCACCAAAGTTAGAAACAAAAACCCACAAAAATATAGAAAGAAAAAGAATTCTGAATCTCAGAGTGACTTTTAAGAGCTTGATTTTACATATGAGATATTAAGATCAATTAGTGCCACAGGATCTGACTCTATAAAGTTCAGTGCTATAAGAGAAAGAAAAGTCTAGATGATGAGAAAAGAAAAAATGGAGTCGTTTGTCAGAGAAGGGCACCGGCCTCATCCTCACTTCTCACTGGGTGCAGGTATGTCCCGGGTCCTCACAGGGGCCTGGGGACTGTGTGAAGGGCAGACTGTGTGAGCCTGGGGGAACCTGAGTTACTGCCTTTGTGCCCTGACCCTGCTCCAGGCATCCATCTCTGTCTGTGATTCATGGATCCTGGTGCCGCTCACAACTGTTAATCATCGCAGCATCAAGAGGGGCCTCTTGAGTGGGAGCCTCAGACACAGAGAGATTCTATCCCGTTACTACGGGCAACCAGGCAGGGCTAAAGTCTATACCACCCGGCCTCCTGCTCCAACATGGGACCATGCCCCTGACTGGCCTGATCTGGGAGTGTGGTGGGGCCTGTCTGGTCTGGAGAGGGAGAGGCTGTGAGACAGTTTGGCTCAGACAATGGGGACCCCTGAGTGAGGTACGCAGGCTGGAGTCAAAGTGCATCTCTGGGGAGGAGGGTGGTGCTTTGGAAGATGAATCTGGCTCCCTGTGCTGGAAGGAACTGAGGGTGAGCGCTGTCTGTAGAGGGGACCTGGGCTGGCGGCAGAGGGTGTGAGGGATGCGGCGGGACCTGGGGCATACAGCAAGAAAGACTGGCCTGCTTTTCTTGATTGTGGATGGGGAGGAGAAGACATCGGCCAGGATTCAGGTGTGCGCCCATAATGCATTTCCTGGAAAGGGGGTTCTGAGACAGATTCCAGTTCCACAGGTTGATTAGGTAGCTCTCTTGGCATCAGCACCTGGAGGAGGGAAGGAAAGGAAGCAGGATGGGAAGATGGACAAGTAAGCCACAATGCAGCCTCAACAGCAAGCCCAGCTGACCATACGTGGGTGACCCTGAAGAACTGTGCCAACCCCAGCAATGGGCGGGGCTTTCGATTCCCACAGTGATGGTTCTTTGGATGTAGACCTCACTGGGAAAGGAGTGGGCATAGCTAAGATGGGTCCCTGCTGCTGACGATATCCCTGAGGCAGATGAGGGCTGAGGGCTTTCTGCCAGTAGCACTCCTAGCATTTGGGGATTAAACCTGTCCTTCCTGAGGGAGAGCTTGGTGGCCACCAGAAGATACACCTCATAGAAAAAATGGAGAATGATTAAGGAATCCTGGCAGGGCTGATAGGAAAAGAGGGCCTGGGGAAGGTGATGAACTCTGTTTCAGATGTGTTGAGTTTTGAGGTGTTTAAGGGACAAGTAGATGGAGAATCCAGTAGACAGCTGGGTATATAGGTCTGAAGTTCTGGAGGAAGCGCAAGGACAGAAATACAGATTTAGCAGAAACATAAAGGTGGAGTGGAAATCAGAGGGATCAGTGGGGCAGTTGGAGGCATGGAGAGATGAAACCCGAGCTGACCCATCTGGCTGCTGCCCTTCAGAGGGAGCCTCTCAAGAGGAAACACCTGGACCAACCCAGCAAAAACCCCAGTGGGTTCAGGAATTCCCGTCTTGGGTGGACCTCTTGGAGTTGAGTGAGAACCCTGGTTTGCACTCAACCAGATAAGAGCTCTTGGTGGCTGGTGTACAAGTCAGGTGGGAACATGGACCATGTGGTGGGAAAGAGCGCTTCCCAGGGGCAGAGATGCCCACATGGAGACCTCTCCTCTTCAGCTTGCTCCATCTCCTGTGTCCTCCCCCACCCCAACCTCCTCTACCCTCCTTTGCTTTGAGGGCTTTCTCCGTGTCCCTGTCCCTGCCCTCTCCCCAACTCTCTACTTTCTGTCTAGTTCTCTCTCCCTCCCTCCCTCCCTCCCTCTGGGCCCACTAGAGGGCAGCAACTCACAGTCCAGACCCAGTGTCCACCCTCCCAGCCTCGGCCAGTGCTCTGCCTCTGTCTAGGGGTGAGGTTGGGGGTAGGATAGATGGAGTGAGGTAGGAACACCATGCTCAGTAGAGACGGCAGGGACTACTCCTCCTTCAATGTGCTTTATTGAAGCAGAGAGACATAGTAGCCCACTGAACGACCTTGGACAGATGGGGTGTTTCAGGCTCAGAGAAGAGCCAGGGCCTCCTCAAGATCTCTGAGTTGACAGTCCCTTTCCCCTGCTCTCTCAAGGGCTCCAGAGCCTTAGAAATTAGAACTGGGCCTTATCCCCACTGTTCATGTCCCAGGGCGTTTTTGAAAGGATTATTCCAGGAAATACAGGCTCTCAGATTGTCAAAAGCCCAGGCTGGACCCCAGGCTGCTCCATACCACCCCCACCTGGAAGCCTCACCTGGGCCTGATTGCCTGGGTGTGTGAGACCCCATGTGTGAGACCCTCAAAGTCTCCTTGTGGCCACAGGTCAAAGAGGCTGCGTCTGAGCATGGTCTGGCCAAGAGAAACTAAATTTTTCCAGATGAAGGGGAAACTATGGAATGATAGGTGGGAGAGGGGGTGTACTGGGAGGGAACCCCTACAACAGAGTACTTACTTGGGATCAGGCCCCAGTTGCAACCCATGCCTCTCCCTCAACTCCCTATATCATACTTATATTCATGCACACATCCATACATGCAGACATACTTACATGTACACACACATGTACACATGCATACATACACACATGTACACACACATGCACACATAGGCCAGCTTCAAAGCTGTGACCACCCAGGGGCAGCCTCAGCTCCTCTGGGCTCTGAGAACAGCCCTAGTCAAGAGGAGTTTGAGGACCCGGGCCTGGGAGGCCAGGGCCTTTGGTAGCAAGTCACTGCCCCTGACCAGCATCCTGCAGATCCCTGGATCCTGGGGTCACTTTCTCTGAGCTCAGCCACACCAATCTGCAGAACTAGCCCATTCCTCCTGCTTTAGCTTAGCTGACATGGCTGGCTCTGTAGCTCCTCTTCCTTCCAAAACAAGGTGGAAGCCCAGCAAGAGGCAAGGTCTAAGAAACGCCACTTACAGAAGAAATACCACTTCCCTGGCTGGAGCGTGGGAAGGCCAGGAATGGAGCTTCCGGTGGCTGGCCTAGGTGTATCTGCGCACATGGGCCAATGCAAGGCCAGCCCCTCTCATCCACGATTCCACAAGCCCAACTGCTCTCATTTCAGCAACAGCCATGATGTATGTCCCTGATGGAGAGTTGGGCTCTGAGGTTCTGTGGGCATCTGGTTTCACCAAATTTCTCTCTCTCTTCATTTTTCTTTAAATTTGCCCAAACAGAATAAGTGTTTGTTTCTCTAGTAGCTGGCCCACCCTTCATCAGACTCTGCCATCTTCCCCTTAAAGTAGCACGGAATAGGGGCCCCCTAGCCTGCTGAGATCCTGCTTGTTTGTCAAGGGTGAGGGTAGTACTTGCAGATCTTAAAGCAATGTCTTTTGTAACCTCTATTTTCTGGATGCCCTCTGGGTTTCCCAGGTGGCACTAGTGGTAAACAATCTGCCTGCCAATGTAGAAGAAGCAAGAGATGTGGGTTTAATCCCTGGGTTGGGAAGATCCTCTGGAGTAGGGCATGGCAGCTCACTGCAATATTTTTGCCTGGAAAATCCCATGGACAGAGGAGCCTGGTAGGCTACAGTCCATGGGGTTGCAAAGAGTCTAACACAGCTGAACGACTGAGCACAAACACACAAGCTTTCTGAATGTTCTCTAGCTCTCATTTCAAGAAACAAGCTTGATATACTCACCACAGAGCTTCTCGCTAGAAGAAGAAAGGCTTCCATTCAGTCCATGGCTGCTGCTCCCACAAGGCTTCTAGCCAAAGAGACGAAGGACAGGATGTTCCACTTGGACTGGAGGTGGAGAGCTGAGCTCTTTGGCCCAGAAGTATATAGGGAGGATAACAGAGAGATAAAATAAACAAAAGGTTGTATATGTGTGTCTGGACTTCCTCTTCCTATCTCCATATCAGATGCGGGAGCTATATCAGTTCAGTTCAGTTCAGTCACTCAGTCATGTCCGACTCCTTGCAACCCCATGAATTGCAGCATGCCAGGCCTCCCTGTCCATCACCAACTCCCAGAGTTCACTCAGACCCACATCCATCCAGTCAGCGATGCCATCCAGCCATTTCATCCTCTGTTGTCCTCTTCTCCTGCCCCCAATCCCTCCCAGCATCAGAGTCTTTTCCAATGAGTCAACTCTTCTCATGAGGTGGCCAAAGTACTGGAGTTCAGCTTTAGCATCATTCCTTCCAAAGAAATCCCAGGGCTGATCTCCTTTAGAACGGACTGGTTGGATCTCCTTGCAGTCCAAGGGACTCTCAAGAGTCTCCTCCAACACCACACTTCAAAAGCATCAATTCTTTGGTGCTCAGCTTTCTTCACAGTCCAACTCTCAGATCCATACATGACCACTGGAAAAACCATAGTCTTGACTAGACAGACCTTTGTTGGCAAAGTAATGTCTTTGCTTTGTAATATGTTATCTAGGTTGGTCATAACTTTTCTTCCAAGGGGTAAGCATCTTTCGATTTCATGGCTGCAGTCACCATTTGCAGTAATTTTGGAGCCCAAAGTCTGAGACTCTTTCCACTGTTTCCCCATCGATTTCCCATGAAGTGATGGGACTGGATGCCATGATCTTCGTTTTCTGAATGTTGATCTTTAACCCAGCTTTTTCATTCTCCTCTTTCACTTTCATCAAGAGGCTTTTAGTTCTTCACTTTCTGCTGTAAGGGTGGTGTCATCTGCATATCTGAGGTTAGTGATATTTCTCCTGGCAATCTTTATTCCAGCTTGTGTTTCTTCCAGCCCAGCATTTCTCATGATGTACTCTGCATAGAAGTTAAATAAGCAGGGTGACAATATACAGCCTTGACGTACTCCTTTTCCTGTTTGGAACCAGTCTGTTGTTCCATGTCCAGTTCTAACTGTTGCTTCTTGACCTGCATATAGGTTTTCTCGAGAGGCAGGTCAGGTGGTCTGGTATTCCCATCTCTTTCAGAATTTTCCACAGTTTATTGTGATCCACACAGTCAAAGGCTTTGGCATAGTCAATAAAGCAGAAATAGATGTTTTTCTGGAACTCTCTTGCTTTTTCCATGATCCAGCGGATGTTGGCAATTTGATCTCTGGTTCCTCTGCCTTTTCTAAAACCAGCTTGAACATCTGGAAGGTCACGGTTCACATATTGCTGAAGCCTGGCTTGGAGAATTTTGAGCATTACTTTCCTAGCATGTGAGATGAGTGCAATTGTGCGGTAGTTTGAGCATTCTTTGGCATTGCCTTTCTTTGGGATTGGAATGAAAACTGACCTTTTCCAGTCCTGTGGCCACTGCTGAGTTTTCCAAATTTGCTAGCATATTCAGTGCAGCACTTTCACAGCATCATCTTTCAGGATTTGAAATAGCTCAACTGGAATTCCATCACCTCCACTAGCTTTGTTCATAGTGATGCTTTCTAAGGCCCACTAGACTGCACATTCCAGGATGTCTGGCTCGAGGTTAGTGATCACACCATCATGATTATCTTGGTCGTGAACATTTTTTTTGTACAGTTCTTCTGTGTATTCTTGCCACCTCTTCTTAATATCTTCTGCTTCTGTTAGGCCCATACCATTTCTATCCTTTATCGAGCCCGTCTTTGCATGAAATGTTCCCTTGGTATCTCTAATTTTCTTGAAGAAATCTCTAGCCTTTCCCATTCTGTTGTTTTCCTCTCTTTCTTTGCATTGATTGCTGAAGAAGGCTTTCTTATCTCTTCTTGCTATTCTTTGGAACTCTGCATTCAGATGCTTATATCTTTCCTTTTCTCCTTTGCTTTTCGCCTCTCTTCTTTTCACAGCTATTTGTAAGGCCTCCCCAGAAAGTCATTTTGCTTTTTTTTCATTTCTTTTCCATGGGGATGGTCTTGATCCCTGTCTCCTGTACAATGTCACGAACCTCATTCCATAGTTCATTAGGCACTCTATCTATCAGATCTAGGCCCTTAAATCTATTTCTCACTTCCACTGTATAATCATAAGGGATTTGATTTAGGTCATACCTGAATGGTCTAGCGGTTTTCCCAACTTTCTTCAGTTTAAGTCTGAATTTGACAATAAGGAGTTCATGATCTGAGCCACAGTCAGCTCCATGTCTTGTTTTTGTTGACTGTATAGAGCTTCTCCATCCTTGGCTGCAAAATATATAATCAATTTGATTTCGGTGTTGACCATCTGGTGATGTCCATGTGTAGAGTCTTCTCTTGTGTTGTTAGAAGAGGGTGTTTGCTATGACCAGTGCATTTTCTTGGCAAAACTCTATTAGCCTTTGCCGTGCTTCGTTCTGCATTCCAAGGCCAAATTTGCTTGTTACTCCAGGTGTTTCTTGACTTCCTACTTTAGCATTCCAGTCCCCTATAATGAAAAGGACATCTTTTGGGGGTGTTAGTTCTACAGGTCTTGTAGGGCTTCATAGAACCGTTCAACTTCAGCTTCTTCAGCGTTACTGGTTGGGACATAGACTTGGATACTGTGATTGAATGGTTTGCCTTGGAAACAGAGATCATTCTGTTCACATAGTACACACAGGGGGGGTGGCTGCCACAGCGCACATAGCATGGGTGAGAGGAGCTACCCCATGTCCAAGGTCGGGGTGGCGGCCAGGAGGAGCTACCCCACATCCAAGGAGCGGTGGCTGCTCGGGCGCAGGAGGGCCTAGAGGAGCTATTCCACGTTCAAGGTCAGGAGGGGTGGTGGTGAGGAGATACCCCTCATCCAAGGTAAGGAACAGCAGCTGCGCTTTACTGGAGCAACTGTGAAGAGATACCCCACGCCCAAGGTAAGAGAAACCCAAGTAAGATAGTAGGTGCTGCAAGAGGGCATCAGAGGGCAGACACACTGAAACCATACTCACAGAAAACTAGTCAGTGTAACCACACTAGGACCACAGTCTTGTCTAACTCAATGAAACAAAGCCATGCCGGTGGGGCCACCCAAGACAGGCGGGTCATAGTGGAGAGGTCTGACAGAATGTGGTCCACTGGAGAAGGGAATGGCAAACCACTTCAGTATTCTTGCCTTGAGAACCCCATGAACAGTATGCAAAGGCAAAATGATAGGATACTGCAAGAGGAACTCCCCAGGTCAGTAGGTGCCCAATATGCTACTGGAGATCAGTGGAGAAATAACTCCGGAAAGAATGAAAGGATGGAGCCAAAGCAAAAACAATACCCAGCTGTGGATGTGACTGGTGATAGAAGCAAGGTCCGATGTTGTAAAGAGCAATATTGCATAGGAACCTGGAATGTCAGGTCCATGAATCAAGGCAAATTGGAAGTGGTCAAACAAGAGATGGCAAGAGTGAACGTCAACATTCTAGGAATCAGTGAACTAAAATGGACTGAAATGAGTGAATTTAACTCAGATGACCATTATATCTACTACTGCGGGCAGGAATCCCTTGGAAGAAATGGAGTAGCCATCATGGTCAACAAGAGTCCGGGAGCTATACAGATATACAAATTAAAAGGAAAACTGAAAACAGAAGGGTTTTCTACCCTGCTCCCTGTTTGGAACTCTGGGAGGAGAAAGGTGTGCGCAGTGACCTTGGCAAATGGGGACAGACTCTGCAAATGTCCACGTGTACAGTTGTTTAGGGGCAGAACCCGAGCTAGTGCTCTCCCAAATCCCCATATAGAATGGAAAAGATCTGGACGTTCTTGCATGCTCTGTAGCAGGATGCCCTTAGTCCTTGTGTGGGAAATCAGTAGGTTGCCACTGAGGGGAGGCAATGTGGTGTCACCAAAGTGGCTGAGGGATGGCCAGGCTAAGCTTCAGGCCAGATGGAAGATGTGTTTGATAGATATGCTCCCAGAAGACTCCGTTGATTAAAATTTTAGTTTCCCTTATTGCTGACTGGTTAACTCGTGCTGACATCTTCTACCAATGGCTGATCCAACCTGTCACATGGGCTGAGACCCAGAGAAAGAAAGTTCTGGTTTGTTTTTGAGAATAGTCATGGAAAAACCACTGAAGACAATTCTTAAGGTATTTTTAAGTAAAAACAAAACAAAACAAAAGGTTAAACAACGGTGTACAGAGGCAGGGGAGGGGGAGTTAGTGTTTAAGGGACAGAGATTCAGTCTAGGAAGATAAAAACGTTCTGGAGATGGGTGATGGTAATGGTTTCACAGCAGTTTGAATGGACTTAACTAACGCCTCTGAGGGGCTTCCCCAGGTGGCACTAGGGGTAAAGAGTACACCTGTCAAGGCAGGAGATATAAGAGATGTGGGTTTGATCCCTGGGTCAGGGAAGAACCTCTGGAGGAAGGCATGGCAACCCACTCCAGTATTCTTGCCTGGAGAATCCTATGAACAGAGGAGCCTGGCAGGCCACAGTCCATAAGTTCTCAAAAAGTTGGACAAAACTGAAGCAATTTAGCACATACACAATGCCACTGAATTGTACACTTAAAATGCTTGAAATGGTAAATTTTATGTGAAGTATATTTGCTACAATAAAAAAATAGTACATCCAGTATAATCTGGTATTTATAAGTTAACAGAACATATATGCAGGGGAAAAAGACTTCAGGAACACATGTCAACACGTGACAGCATGCTGGGCACTAGAATTACAGGTGCTTTTTCTTTTCATCCTTCCTTCCCTCTTAGCCCAAGGCATTGTTTGGCCCAGGTTCTCAGACCCTCTTATCTTTACGTTATGTTATGTTAGTCGCTCAGTCATGCCCGACTCTTTGCGACCCCATGGACTGCAGCCCTCCAGGCCTTTCTGTCCATGAGATTTTCCAGGCAAGGATACTGGAGTGGGTTCCCATAGGTTCTTCTCCACCCTCCCTCCACCCACTGTGGAGTTTCTCGGTAAGTGAAGAACCAGCTCCCTCCATAAACACCCACCCTGGTCTTCCTTTTCTCTGATCAAGTAAAAGATATAGAACATCCTTTAACATCTCACTTATCTGCTCCTTCTTATGTTCCTTCTGGGAAGGTCCAAAGTACAAGCCATAGCTGGGCAAAGGAGTCAAGTTGAAGGTAGAATTGATGGACAAAGGGCTGAGCAGACAGAGGGGTGAGGACTGGTTGCATAAGCCATGTCAGCCCAGGGTTTCTATATAGCCAGGGTCAGGTATGGAAGAAAAAGGGCATGGGCTGACCATCTGGAGACTGAGGGACACAGGGGTCAGGATCTTTGACGTCAGGGAACAAGAGAGGCATGCACTTATGCACAAGGACCTAGCAGGAGCCTTGTTTAAACTTCTCATCAGGTGTGGGCACTTCCAAGCTCATGGGAGGGGAGGAGGTTGAATCACCCTGCATAGATCAGGGACCACACAGATAAGCCTGTGTGAGAGCCCAGGGTCTGTCCAGTCAACAATGAGAAGGACCAGCCAAACCTCTTCTGGTCTGTTCCAGGTAGCATCTTTGGGGGCTATGCCCAGGGGTATGTTCTACTTTCTCCTTACCCTGAGCTTCTCAGGGCCGCTTCCCCAAGGCTGTGTAGTGCTGATAGCTCTTTCCAAGCTCCTTCCCACCTCATGCAGGCAACCCAAGTAGTATTAATAAAATCCCAGCTCATGGATACCATCACTTGGTTCTCAGACTGATCTCTGAATTCAGAGCTTAGTGGGGAGGTTGTGCATTCACACAAGCTGTTATTCATACTTTGGCTCATTCACTTAGCTCTAATCTATTTCTTTACTTGCTCACTCATTCATTCATTCTCTCATCAACTCATTCATTCTCTCACCCCCTCTAGGAAATGTTTCATGATCCCTCTTGCTCGGGTCAACTGTAAGAGATACAGAAACAAATGAGACCTATTTCCATCTTCAAGAGCTCATCTGGTGAGTTCAGTTCCGTCCAGTCACTCAGTCGTGTTTGACTGTTTGCAACCCCGTGGACTGCAGCATTCGAGGCCTCCCTGTCCATCACCAACTCCTGGAGTTTACTCAAACTCATGTCCATCAAGTCGTTGATGCCATCCAACCATCTCATCCTCTGTTGTCCCCTTCTCCTCTCACCTTCAATCTTTCCCAGCATCAGGGTCTGAGAGGAGAAGCTAAAAGAAGAGGCAAATACTTAGAAAATGAAAGAGAAAGTGGTAAGTGCCATGGAAGGGATACAGAAGCTACTGAAGTTCGAAAAGTGAAAGAAAGTGAAAGTGAACTCGCTTAGTCATGTCCGACTCTTTGTGACCCCATGGACTCTAGCCTACCAGGCTCCTCCGTCCATGGGATTTTCTAAGCAAGAATACTGGAATTCAGAAGAGGGAGAAATCTCTGGAAGGGCCATCTGACATGGTCACTTTGGCCTTGATCTGTTCTGTTGCGACCAGAGTTCACTAATGTGCATGGAGTCTACAGTCACTCCACCCAGCACGGCTGGAGTCCCTGGCTGGCTCCGGACCTGGACTCTGTATTGCCCTACTCTGCACTGCAGTGTCAGCTCCAGTAAACAGGACTGGAGTCAGCTCACCTCCAGGGCCCTGCCAAACTGTACTTCCCGTAGCTCATGAGGGGGGTTAGGATAGTGCCTCCCAGAGGATAGGTTAATATTTAGTTAGTTTTAGATACAAAGTTTGTATTTATAAACACTCATGTATCCAAAGCACTGCATTTTCTGGGTACTTGTGGGTACATTATGCAGACAGGGCTGTCTGTAGTAATTGTGAGGTCTGACCGCAGGGGTTAATAGTCAGCCGCCCGTTGCTCTGGATAAACCATGAGAAAATCACCATGGGAAAAGAATAAAAGCAAAATATAGCAATACAGCATAACCCAAATAAAAGTACACCAGGTTGATCAGTTGGTATTGTCATGCCCTCCTAAGCTAAGGAAAAACACAGGGTGGATCTTGGAACACTGGGTCAGCTCAAGTTCAGAATGCTTCTTGTGTACATACCAAGGTGTTTACCTAAGGCATATGCAGGTCAGGTCTATGACCTCCAGCTAGGTGACACCCCTTGTACAAGAAATGAACAAAAATAGTTTGAAGTAATCAATAGAATGGGAGACATGACTGGGGACACGGGAGGCTGACTTCCTCGTAGCACGACAGATACTTTCTGCTTGCCAAGACACTAGATAAAAGTGATGTGGCTCTGAGAAACAGGGCTCTTGATCCAAGAGGTCTTGAGTCCCCCAGGCCCATCTTTAAAACTTTAATTCTGTTCCTAGTTTCTTTTTCCCAAACTGTGCGTCGATTCCTACCTGCTGCTCTGGCTGCAGCATCTGACCACAAGGGCAGGTCTGCTTTTCCACTCTCCCAGAAGACTAGCTGATGGACAAGAAGACTGGCAGCAGTAAACAGCGGGGTCATAGTGGGTAACTGACGAGGAGAGCCACAGGAGAAGACTGGACTTCCAGCTACCTTGGTGTCGGAGAGACAGGGTAGATTTTCCTTAAAGCTAACAGAACTCAGGCTTTGGGACCCTGAACTTGCATAATCCCCTTCCAAAGCTCAGCAGCTAATTTTTTTTGTATATTATTTTTATTTTATATGAGATAAAATTCATATATAAAATTTACCATTTTAACCATTTTAACAGTTTAGTATAGTCATAATATTGAACAGTCATCAGTGCTATCTAACTCTAAAATATCCTTATTGCACCTCAAAGAAGCCCCATTCATATTAAAGCAGTTATTTCTCAGCCCCTGGCAACTAGTAATCCACTTCCTAGGTATTTACCTATTCTGGATGATTTATATAAATGCAGTTGCAGTGGCATTTATGTCTGGCTCCTTTTGTGGCCTTTTGTGTCTGGTTTCTTTCACTTAGCATAATACTCTCAGGGTTTATCGATATACTAACATGTATTAGTATTTCATTCTTTTTTGCTGAATCATATTCCACTGTATGGCTATACCACACTTCATTTATCCATTCATCAATTGATAGACATTTGAGTTGGTTTTTCTGTTTGGCTAAAAGAATAATCTGCTATAAAAATTCATATATAAGTTTTTGTGTGAATATAATTTTTTAATTCTAGTGGTTATGTATCTAGAAATGGACTTTGTGGGTCATGTGGTAACTTAATCTTTAAATTTTTGAGGAACTTCAAACTGGTTTCCACAGAGGCTGTACCATTTTATATTCTTATGTGAGGAACGTGTGAAGATTCAGTCATATTAAGTGTGTGAATTTCTTGCATCCTCCTCAATATTTCTTATTTTTGTTTTTTTAATTGTAGCCATCCTAGTAGGTGTGAGCAGGTATCTTCTTGTGGCTTTGATTTGCGTTTCTAATGACTAGTGATGTTGGACATCTTTTATGTACTTGATGGCCATTTGAATGTCCTCTTTGAAGAAAGAAATATGTATTCAAATCCTTCATTCATTTTTAAAATGGGTTTTCTTTTGTTGTTGGATTGTAAGACTTCTTTATGTATTTTGGATCTGGACTCTTACTGGATATACTGTTTGCAAATATTTTCTCTTTCTGTGTGTTGTCTTTTCACTTTCAAGATAGTGTCCTTTGATGCACAAATTTCGATCACATCCTATTTATTTTTATTTATTTTTTTCTTTTGTAGCTTATACTTTTGGTGGCATATTTAAGAAATCGTTGCTTAATCCAAGGTCATGTAGATTTACAAGTATGTTCCCATCTAAGAGTTTTATACTTTTAGCTCTTACATTTAGGTGTTTGATCCATTTTGGGTTATTTTTTTGTATATGGTATGAAATGCAAGTCCAGATTTATTCTTTTCATGTAGCTACCCAGTGCCCCAGCACCACTTGTGATTGTCTTGTGTGTGTGTGTGATTGTCTTTTAAATTAGGTAGGAAAAGGAAGATGTAAAGATTAAAAAATACATTAATTTTTAAATATTTATCTGTGTTATTATTTTTACCAGTGTTCTTTATTTCTTCATGGGGATTTGTGTTACTAGCTAGTGACCTTTCATTTTGGCCTGAAGGTCTACTTTTAGCATTTCTTTTTTATGCTTTCTCTCTCTTTATTGATATTCTGTTTCATGAGACATTATCTGTGGTTTCTTTTAATTCTTTAGGCATGGTTTCCTTTAGCTCTTGACATGTACTCAAAATGTAACATCTGATGTACATCTTTGTCTAGTAAGTCTAATATGTGAGCTTCCTCAGGGATAATTTCCATTGATGACTTGCCTTTGTTGCCTTCATCCATGGGCTATATTTTCTTGTTTGTTTGTTTTTTGCATGCCCCATTATTTGCTGTTGTTGAAAACTGGACATTTTAAATACTATAATATGGCAAATCTAGAGATAAGATTGCCTTCCAAGAGTTTTTTGATGCTGCTTGTAGAAGCTGCTCTTTGTTTAGTGTCTTTTGTGAACTATTTTATAATATCTATATGGCTGTGTGTGGCCCCTAAGTTCTCTGTTCTGTTAGCTTAGTAGGCAGCCAGTGATCAGAAGGAGAGTTTCTTCAATGGCTGATATCAACAAAATCTCTTAGTCTTTGCAGATGGGCTCTGTGTATGTGCTAGGGGCACACCAGTGCTTAGCCAGCTAGTTCACAAAGCTTCCTGTTCTGACCAGGATTCAGCTTTTTTTTTTTTTTTTTTTTTCTTGTTTAAGCCCCAAATGCCTTACTATCTGGTCCTTTACAGAAAGAGCTGCTGATCCTTGATATCAGGCACTGACAGGCAAGATTGGATCAGGACGGGGAGCGGAGTGGATGCCATGTATGGATGGAGGCTAGCAGGCTGGTTTTGAGCACAGGTGAGATTTCTTGTGATGTCTCAGATATACTTGAGGAGACATGGCAGGGGCCTTGAGATCAGGCATGACTGGGGGCAAGAGCAGGAAATGTGAGGTTCTTTGTTTAAAAGTATTTTTATGTATTTATTTAGCTGTGCTGTGTCTTAGTTGGGCTTCCCTGGTAGTTCAGTGGGTAAAGAATCCACCTGGAATGCAGGAGACCCCGGATTGATTCCTGGGTCGGGAAGACCTGCTGGAGAAGGGATGGGCCACCCACTCCAGGATTCTTGAGCTTCTCTTGTGGCTCAGCTGGTAAAGAATCCACCTGCAATGTGAGAGACCTGGGTTCAGTCCCTGGGTTGGGAAGATTCCCCTGGAGAAGGGTGTGGGAGACTAGCTGCCAATAGAGACCACCAGTCGGAGTTCAGAGAAAAACAGTTTATTGGCAATTTCGGATCCGGGCCCCCACCAAGCCAATCGAAGGTGGGGAGCCCCGAACACCCGCTTTGGGAGCCTTTTATCCTATTGTGCAGGAGAGGAGGGGGACTAGGCTACTCGGCAGAGCATGATTGGTGGGCAGGCAGGTAAGGTTTATGTAACCATTGGTGACAATTTGCAGTTAGCGTCAGGTTCCTGTTTCCTAGAGCTAGATCCTGTTTCTTAGATTGCAGAGCAAACATTGCAGTGACACACCTGGTATTATCCATTGTTCCCTTTAAAATTTTGGGGCTTTCCGTCCCAGTAAAGCTGACCTAGTATTTAACTCCCTGGGAAACATTTTACTTCCGTCTTCACTTTCTTCCTCCTTGAGAATTCCAGACTCCTCTCTCCTTGGGGACCCCTAGACTTCTTATCAACCTGCCTAGGAAATGACTCTCTTTCAAAGGGAAAGGCTATACACTCCAGTATTCTGGCCTAGAGAATATGCAGCCCATGGGGACTTTGATCTTCATTACAGCACATGGCATCTTTAGTTGTGGCATAGGGAATCCAGTTCCTCGACCAAGGATCAAACCTGGGCCCCCTGCCCTGGGAGCATGGTATCTTAGCCACTGGACCATCAGGGAAGTCCCGAAATTGAGTTTTTGATAATATAACTCCATTCATCTCCCCTTGATGGTGGGATACAAGGGATTTTGGCTTATTCTCATGAGCACTTTTGTGGGAGGGTCATCCTCATTTTAGTGATGGAAAGTTGATTTAATGACGATCTTGTTGAGAACACAGTGATGAAGAAGACAGTGCTCTGGTTCTCAGATGCTGAATTTCTTCTCGCTGCATCTGTTCTGCTGAGCCTCAAACTGGGTCACATCGGCCACCACTTCACCTGTGGTGGCAACACAGGGATGCCTTCTGAGCTTGGCTCTGCTTCAGGGGCGGCGGGTGGGGGTGGGGGTGGGGGCTCCCTGCTCATAGGCAGACCCTGGCCTGGAGCTGAAGACCACGCTGTGTCAGATTCTGGAAAGGCTGCAGAAATTGCTAACTGAAGCCCACAGAACCCCGAAGTCTCCAGTTCCCTCATCTCAGAAAGACCCTGCAGAGGGCCCTTCCCTACTCTCCCTTCCACTTGTCTCCCTTCCCATTCCTGGCTAGTCCCAGCCTTAGTCTGGCATTCAGGGCCTCCTCTCTTGACACATGAGGTGAGTCATTGAAAACAATATTTAGGGACTTCCCTCGTGGTCCCGTGGTTCAGAATCCATAAGAATGTGAGTTCGAGTCCTCGTTGGGGGACTAAGATTCCGCATGCCTTGGGGCAACTAAGTCCTGGTGCAGCGATTAGAGAAAACTGTGGGCTGAAAAAAAAAGACCCAGTGCAGCCAAACACACACACACACACACACACACACACACACAAACACACACACACACACCCCGATATTTATGTGCTCATAATGTTCTTCAGGTCACAAGTACCATATCTATGTGGCAAAGAATTTAACTTTGCCCCAGCAGAGGTCTGGATCTTACTTTCAGCTTCTGGCAGGTAATCTCTAAGCCCTTGGAATGTCATGCTTAACCAGAATTGCCTGAGGGCCTTGGGCCAACCAGATAGTATTAATGGTGTGATTTTGGGTGGGATCTTTGGGTCATGAAATGTTACCTTGACCTCCTGAGGGGCTAAAAACTGAGGTCAGCCACAGGAACAGCCAGCCATGTCTAAGTGATGGGACCCCAGTAAAGAGTGGACATGGAGAGCCTCCCTGCTTGGCAGTGTGATGTGTGTGTTGTCAACAATGATGGCAGGAGAATACCAATGTCCTGTTCCACTGGGCGAGGAGGGCTAGCAGCTCTGTGTTTGGACCCTCGGTTTCTGGGCTTTGTCCTCCCCTCCATGGCTGACTTTAATCTGTATCTTTTAGGTGTAATAAAACATAACTTGAGTATAAAAGCTTTTGGTGAATTCTGTGAATCCTTCTAGCAAATTATTGAGTCTAAGAGTGTTCTTGGAAACCCTGAGAACTGCCAGCGGTGACCATGGCCTTGAGGACTATTCTCACTCTCTGCGGTTGGCTAACCTTTACAATACCCACCAGCAGCAGTGCCTGGAGAAAGACAAGTCTGAGTGTCTTGGTTACTATTTGCTATGACCAGGAAGGCAGCTGGTTTCCTTTCCCAAGCCTCCAGTCCTCTCTTCTTTCCTAACTTCTTTCCATCAATTCTTCTATCTACTTTCTTTCTTATCTGCTTCTTTTTCCTCTTCTTTCTCTTCCTACTGAGTAAGGATGTTGGAGGACCTCATTTTGAATCTCGGAGGGCCCCTTCTCCAGAGTTATTTCTGAAGAAGATGGCCCTATATTTTTTGAGGACTGCTGCCCTTTGGGCTTCGGTATAGCAAGGGGAGGAAGCAGGATGGATACCTCAGGAATCAGTGACAGCAACGCCCTTTGCATCTGTCTTGAGTTTTATTGATTACACATGCACGTGAGATCCAAGCAGTCCATATGGCTGGCTTCTGCCAAGCCAGTCTGTTCAGGTGACTGCACGTTCCTCTCTGCCCACTTTGGATGGCAGCAACTTTACCTCAAATACCACTGAGTTCCATTGACTCTGCATAACAATACCAGTGACATTCATAAGTCAAGATTTGAAAAATATAAGGGAAGATCAATTAAAAAGTTATATACCGTATCTTGAAATGATTATCCATATATCAATAAAATTATGTTAAATTAAATATCAATCTATCTGTCTATCTATCTTTAGGAAACTAATGAAACTCTTAGCCAGATAGTGATGGCTAATATATAAGGAAATCATACTACATGTCATTCGCTATTCTAGCTACTTTTGATGGGTTTTAAATTATTTGGTACTTAGAGTAACCCTATATAGTGGGTATTGTAATCAGCTTACTGATGAATAGGGTGAGGTTCAGAGGCCTTGTCTCAGGTCACACAGCTGTGAGGAACTAGAGCTGGGATTTGAATGAAGGTGGTTCCACTCTAGACCCTGTATGCTTAACTACCTACTCCCTTCCTGCAGGGGGAGTAAGTTCTCTCTCAAACTATTTGGATCCTCTTCTTTAAACATTTTCATTCTGCTTTAGAACAGGACTCATGCCATTTTTCTTGGAATCTGAATAAAGCTGAGATTATACTGTTTGGCTGGTAAAAGTATTCCAGAAGTTTCTTAGGGTCCTAATGTGCAGTAACTCAGCAGTCATACTGTTGGCATGGAGCATTCAGCCAACTGTGATTCCACAGACATGTTGCCGTGAGATTGGGTACCAGGGATCCCTCCTAAAACCTGTCTTTCCTTAACTTTTCCTGAGCTGCATCACCGAACAGCTCTTGCAACCTCCCTGTCCTGGGTTCTGGCTGGACAAGGGCTAGGAGATCAGGAGAGGCGTGGTCCCCTCTGAATGCTGTGTTCTGGCTCTCTGGCCCCTGGCTCAGATTCCTCCAGGCTCTGTAATCATTAACTCCTGAAGGAAGCCCATGAGCCTGACAGGTATCAGAGCATCTGCTTCTGCTCAGTTAGCTGCAGTGACTGTTGAAGCTCTGGGATGAAGAGAAGTCAGCAAGGAGACGGCGATGAGAGGATGGCTGAGCAGGAGGCAGGGGACTAGGGGCTGAGGCTGAGGAGGGACATGGGCCTGTGGAGCGCCGTGTCCTTGACTGCAGGCTCTATGATCTGCTCTGGCGTCTTCATGTCACCACAGGATGTCTTGGTCTACGTGGGCAGCCCCAAGGCCAGCCTCATGGTCTGGGCAGTCTGTGGTCTTCAGGACACACTAGGTGCCCTGTGCTATGCTGAACTGGAGGCTCTGGTTCCCGAATCTGGAAGGGAATATGCCTATATCCTACGAGATTTTGCGCGAAGACTCTGAAAAATCAGCTGAAAAGAGGGGCTCTCTTTCTGTACTCATGGGACTAAAAGTGCCAGCCCAGTGTCTTTTCTGATTAGTTTATGTAATTATATGAATACTAGCTTTTCAAGTAAGGGGGAACTTTATTGTTTCCTATCCATGCACTCATTTTGCTTTCCTGGAAGGTAGACATTATGATCCCATCTTTCATGTGGGAAAACTGAGGTTTAGAAAGAGGGAGTGACTTGGATGTCAGACCCCTTGTAAGAAGCTGTGCTTGATGACTCAGGTTTCTCTCTCCTTGATTGTTCTCTCTGGAACATTGTAGTAGATATGTAAGTCATATTTGCTGAAGCATGGAAGCCTGCTACAGGCCAGAGCTTCAGGGCTGGGACAGAAGAACAAGTCAGTCCTGCCTGTCTCACTCCACCTGTGAACCTGGGGCTGGCTAGTCATTGCTTTGGGAGGGGGTTGATCTGCAGGGCTCTTGGGAGGCAGTGGGAAACTGGACTTTACAAGGGGTCTGGGGGGATATCTGAGGACTGGCTCAGCACCCAGGCTGACCCCAAGGGCCAGAAGTGGGCTCCGAGATTATTTCTTCATCTTCCATGCCCCTTGCCCTTCCTCCCAAACCCACTTCTAAACTTTTCTGCTGGCAGATCTCAGCTCTGGCAGAAAGCTCTAGAAACAGCTTTTTAAAGTCTTAAATATTTCTTTTATTTGTTTATTTTTAATTGATGATTGCTTTACAATATTGGTTTGATTTCTGTCATACATTAACATGAATTAACCATAAATGTACATGTCCCCTCCCCCTTGAGTCTCCCTCCCACGTCTCACCCTTTCCTCTAGGTTCTTACAGAGCCCCATAGAAACTGCCTTTTATATCATATTGGAGAACAGAAGATATGTGCATCAGGGGTAGATGCTTAAATGAGGGAGTGTCCTTTCTAGGGGTGGGGAGGGAGGTCTGCCTGGAACACTGGTGTAGCCCACACAGGGACAGCACCATCCCAAGCCTGAAAGAGAACTCCTTGTGTCTTAGTGAGGAAGAGTGGCTTCTCTGTATTGTTTCACATGTCAGGAATAGCAATGTCATGTTCTGTTGTACCGTTTGGTACTGAAGGGAGGGGTTGTACATTCATCAGTGCTTGCCTGCTCTTCCCAAGGTCAACCAAAAGACCTCTAGAGAAAGCCCTCCAGGAGACCTGGGAGTACCCTGGACATGCTTCTCCCACTCTGAAGTGTGTTCTTACTGTGGAGTCTAAATATGTTTATGCAGGGCTAGTCCGAGCCTAGGGAAATGCTGGGTCAAGTTTGAGGGAGGCTCTTTCCCTCCATTTGCTCCTGGCTCCAGAATGATGTCCAGAACTAGGGGTACGGAGTGGGAGGGAGCAGTCCACACTGATTTCATCTACTTTTCATGCATTCCTCAATTTTTATTGTATACTTGCTGAATACATTTTTGGGGGTGACCCGGGTCAGCTAGATGCTGAGGCTCTTACAATGCAAACCAGTCCCAGTGCCTACAGTCCCTGTGTCCAGTCCCTTCCTTTCCCTTCCGCTTTGCTAATCCTCACACTCTGCAGAGAAGCAGGACACTGGGGAATCACAGTTCACAGATACCCAGTGATTCCCAGTTTCCTCTCTAGGAGACTGAGGGTCAAAAGAGAACCCCTGGATGGAATGGCCCTCAGTCTGGGCCTGTGTCCTGGGGACCCAGAGACTAGGCAGAGTTGGCACTGTGGGTTCTGGAATACAGGCTGGAGGGACCATCTGACCGTGGAGATCTCTAACTTCCCTGCCTCTTCTCTGCACCCCTGCTCTGCAGGTGTCCCTGCTGTGAATGCCCCTCCCTGCTTCCTCCACTCTGCAAGGAGAACCCAGCAGAAGGCCCTGCTTGTTCCGGGAAACTCTGATGGTGGCTCCCCACCTCCGCCGGGTCTCCACCCTCCACTGTACCTCCGCTGCTCTGACTGTGAGTCCTCCTCATGGCTCCTAGCACATCTGTTGGTTGGCCTGTCCATGCCATGGGACTCTAAGTTCATGGAGGAGGGACACACGGCCAGTGCCCCCTGGCCTGGAGTGGGCCTTGGGGATGGGATCAGCTCGGTGCTGCACTCCTGAGTTTGCTCGGAGACCTTGGGAAGGACCTCACGGGCTAACACGTGGCCTTTTCTTCCCAACTCTGCAGCAGAACCTGGTGTGGGCACTGATGATCCCCATCCCCCTGGTCACTGGCCTGTATATCCTGGCCAATGTCAGTTGGCCTGCTAGTGCTCTCGCCCAGTGAAATCCTTTCCGCCAATGTGATGGCTGTGAGTTAGGGGTGAGTGAGTCACGTGACCTGTTCGCAGCCCTGCCCTGGGGAAGTAAAGTCCTGCTTGAGTATTCCAAATTGCCCCTGGGTTTGCTTGCTCTGTTTCTGATGTGGCCTTGAAGCTGTCTTCCAGATTGCTGCTGGAGATCCTTCCCTCGATTCCTTTGTTGTCTTAGGAGCCAGGTTCTGGAGGCCTGGGCCTGGCTGGTGCCCTTGGCTGTTGCCCTCTCGTCGTTGGGCTCTGTCAATGGGTCTCTCTTCAGCGGAAGCCATGTGTCCTATGTGGCTGGCAGAGAAGGCCACCTGGTGAGACATGGGGTGCATGCTGGGCAAGGTGATGAGGGCAGCAGGAGAATTCAGAGTACAGAGTTTAAAACATTAGCCTTTTAAAAGCTGTTGATCTCATATGGACAACAGTGAGGCAGGAACTAAGGAACTGTTGGGGGACATACCTCTAAGGATAGCCAGCTAAGCTTTCTCTTCCCGGAGCTCAGCATTTACCCCAACCAGGGCTTCCTCGACCGGAGAAGGCACTGGCAACCCACTCCAGTACTCTCGCCTGGAAATTCTCCTGAACAGAGGAGCCTGGCAGGCTGCAGTCCATGGCGTCTCAAAGAGTCGGACATGACTGAGCGACTTCACTTTCACTTTTCACTTTCATGCATTGGAGAAGGAAATGGCAACCCACTCCAGTGTTCTTGCCTGGAGATTCCCAGGGACGGGGGAGCCTGGTGGGCTGCTGTCTGTGGGGTCTCACAGAGTCGGACACGACTGAAGTGACTTAGCAGCAGGGCTTCCTTGAAAGACATAGCCCTCTTTTCTGCAGAGAGTAGAGCTCACGTATTCCCTACCTCTCCACTTATACTCCAATCCTTTTACCTCCAGGTTCTGGGAGATTGCCGTGCTGGGTCACACTGTAGAGGTTTGTGGGTGACAGGGGCATCTTTGTGCAACAGTGGTGCCGGGGCAGTGGGGAGGAGCCCCAGGAGCCAGTGTGTACCCTCTGGGCCCCCCATGCCTGGGGGACTCTCTGTCACTCTGTCAGTTTTTGCTGCAGTAATGCTGTACAGGAGACAGCCCCTAATTCCAGAGGCTTAGGACAACAGACATTCCATGTTGCTCATGAGTTAAAGGGTTAGCGTGGCTCGGCTGCAGGCCAGGGCTTGTGTTCACATCTTCTCTCTCTGACTGCAGGCCTGTTCTAATTCTGGGACCCAGGCCATAGGGGCTCCTGGGGCATGTTTTTGCCATGGCAGGTGGCAGGGGGTTCAAGAGACCAAGCCAAACCACACACACATATTTAGAAATTCTGATGGGTCTCTCCTGCTCACAGTTCATTGGCAAGCTCAAATCAGTGGATGGAAACTATTAATATATTTCTTCCACAGAGGTGGAGAGCAGGGGACTGAGTATTTGCTGAAGGATAACACAGTCTACACTGTAACCCAGTAGCTCTCTCCATGCTCCACCCACACCCGGCCCTTCCTCTCCCCTCTCCTCTTCAGTCTTCCCTTCCTGGGCCCTTTCTGTCTTCAGGGGGAGCAATAGAAAGTCAAAAGATTTGGTTGGCCAGGCACCTGCTACAGCTCTCCACATTGCAACCCACATCCTACGCTACAGGGTCTTGGATGGTCTGAAAGGATGGGCCCCCCCTCCAACCTGCCCCCTGAGTCTGATCACTCCCAAGTGACCTACATCTGGACAGAAGCCATGGAAATTGGGGACTATCTGGTTGAGTACCCTGGTGTCCTGAGAGAGTTTGGCAGGAGAAGAGAGTGGGAATTTCTGGGGACAGACCTCCAATGCAGCTCCACTGGAGGTTACCTGACACCTGACTTTGCTCCCCAGCCCCAACTTCTGTCCGTGATTCACGTGCATCGCCTCACTCCAGCTCCAGCTCTGTTGTTCACCACAGCGATGCCTTTGATCCTGGTCATCTCCGGAAACTTCAACATCATCATGAACTTCTTGAGGCAAATGAGACTGCCCCCTCAGGCTCTCTCATGGCCCCTATGTGTACCCATTCACAGACATGCACACATATATACTCTTATGTGCACGCACATTTCCAGAAGCCCCTATGATAAACACACGCACGTGCGCGCACACACACAAACACACACAAACACATGCACACACTTCTGGAAGCTCAGGCTCAGAGTGCCTGCACACACACACACACACACACACACACACACACACACACACTGTTTTAACCATTCTCTCCCAGTTAAGTTTCCAAAATTAAACATAGCGCCCTCTTCTCTTGCACTGCTTCCATAAATTCAATGAGACCAATTTTCACCAAGAAATAAAGTCTTGTATTGTCTTTGTTATTTTGTTTCTTTTTTTCTTGTCCCTTTGCTCTGTCTCCAGGACAATGTGGAAAGATACTCAGGCTTCACTCACATGACTCATAGCCTTTGGCTTGGTGTCATTTTTCCTTTGTAGTCTGGTCTTTGTTCTGGATCTGACCCAACAGAGCTCCGCTGAACTCAGGGCAGACCCACAGCCAAGCTGTGTGGGCACACTCCAGAATTGCATCAAAGTGGGGAAATGTGCTGACCCCCCTTTCATTGCCTGCTCTGGGGCAGAAATGATGGGCTGTTGTGATATCCAGTTGTCATTTTTAAACTTCTCTCAACAAGTCGACTCTTAACCCACCAGGCAGGTGTGAAGTCTGGGGCAGAGGACTTCTCAGAGTCATTTTGCAAGCATCACATGTTCTCTTCCTCTGTTGTCCTAAGAGTAACTAATCTTTTGGAACAGGATATATAGTACTCGATGTCCCTTTCTTCAGAACATTAAGTAACAGACATTGTTTTTCTTTTCATCTTTTTCCAGTGAGAAAGAAAAACCTCATTGTAGTGTGAAGATAAAATCAAATCCGTGGTGTCTCTTAAGGGTCTTCAGCCTGAGATAGGGGAGAGTGACAGAGAATGTCCTGGCACAGATGAGAACTCAAGGATGATTCATGTCAGCCAGGGCACCATATATCCCCATCTGGACAACCTCAAGAGATGGCCTCCAAGATTGTGTGGAGTTTACATCAGACCTACACCAGACACAGGGGCCAGAGGTTTTTCTGGTGCCCATCACCAACTCCACGGTGGTACAGTCTGCTATGAGTATACAGCCCTTGAGGGGAACACAGCCGTCCTTGAGGTTCCACCAGATTCTTTCTTTGGGAAACACAGATAGTCTTCCTTCCTTTGAAACTGTCCTCTTCCAGCCAGCCAGGGGCAGTCAAAGGAGGCCTGACCTGGAGCCTCATGGATGGGTGGGCTTGTGCGTGTGCCCCTTTGTGCCTGAAGACAAAGCTCCAGCTGGGCCCTCCAGCACACCCCGTCCTCAGTGCCCCAGCCTTGCATTCTTCTTTCCTTCAGCCGTGTGGATCAGGGGAGCTGGGGGTGGCTGAGAGGCCCCGATGTGCAAACCTCTACTCTAGGTTTGCAACTAGTAGGCCGGCCCCCTGTTGCCAGTCCCACCGTGGCGGGGCCTGTTAACAAGTGGCTCACATTTGCCTTTCATCTTCCTTGGCTGGCTCACCTGTGGAATCACCTTTAGCTGTCTCCTGTACTTGAGGATAAAGAAGAATCTTCCCCGACCTTACAAGGTAGATTTCAGGACCTACATGGGCTTCTTTTTCAACTACCAGCTGTTGCATGATGCAGATGGTTGGACCACAGCCTCACCTGGGGCCCAGAGGAAGAAAGAAAGTGGTCAACACTGTTGTATTTGGGAGGGAATTTCTATGTGTCCTGGAGGGTAAGGGACAGTTGGAGCACAAGGCATTGACTCTCCTTGCTGGGGATGCCTTTCTTTAGAGGACACAAAGGGAGAACAGTGGGAGTTGAACAGAGAGAGGATGCACGTACCCAGCGAGACTCACGTAACAGAGAGGATCAGGCTGGGCACCAAGTCTCTGCTCCCTGGAGGGGCCTCTGTAACCCAACAGGTGTCTCCTTTGGCCTGACAAGTTGTTATGGCAGGTTCTGGAAGAGAGGAGTTGGTGGCAGGTGGAAGCAGCAGGAAGGCAGGCAGGCAGAAGGGACAGGGCCCAGGCGCCTTGTGCCACCTCCCAGGCACGTCTTCATCATCCAGGTCTCTCTGTCCCTGCAGGTCCCCATCATCATCCCTGCCACCATGGTCTTTGCATCTGTCCACCTGGTGCTGGCACCCATCGTGGCCCATCCCCAGCCAGAGTTCCTGTATGTCTTCCTGTTCCTGCTCAGTGGCTTCCTGGTCTTTTCCTGTTTGTCTACATCCGGTACCAGCCCGAGTGTTTGCAGGTGGTCACCCTGCATCTCCAGCTGCTCATGGAAGTTGCTCCAACCACGAAGAATGCTTACTAAAGCACTGGATAGGTTGGCACTGCCCTTGTTGCTGTAGACACCCCTATCTGCACACAAGAGGCCTGGCCAGCTTCTCTGTAGGTTAACTATGCATAATCCTAATAAGTTCCTAAAGTGCCATGAGGCAGATGATGTGGAGTTTGGGGTTATCTGCCCAGGACAGTGTTCTCTTCTGTAAGAGCTGCTTCATCTTCACAGGTGGATCTCACAGTCGTGCTGGAATTACATGACTGTCTCTCTAGGTCACAGTTATTTGATATTTCAGGTGGACAACTTGAAACACGTGCCCTTCTTTTGAAATTTTGAGACTAGAATTCTGATGATTGCTTGGGCTGAGGAATTGTAAATCTTGGGATCTTCCATGATGTGGGTAGAGAAGTAGAGAAAGCCACCATGGAGAGAAGAGTGAAGAATATGGGACTTCCCTGGCATTCCAATAGTTAAGACTCTGTGCTAACAACACAGAGGGCATGAGTTCGATCCCTGATATTGGGGAACTAAGATCCCACATGATATGTGTGTGGCCTGGTCAACAAGGAAGGATGAAGGAGATACATAGTGAGATGGTGTTGAGAAATTATGTGGTCCCCAAGAACTAGGAAAACCTGCTTTTTGATTGTCTGGAACAACTTGGTACCTTATAATAAATCAATTTTGGCTCAAGTGGGTTTGAATGGATTCTTATTTATTACAACTAGAAAAGCTCTGGTTCTGACAAACCTTGTTCCAGAAGACCCGATTCTTCAGCTAATGTTTAAAGCTGATAACTTGCTTGAACCGAGAAAGAAGCAAGAGGCATATCCTTGGGAAAGAGGGGTTTTATGTAGTTTGGGTACAAGGGAGGACAATCAAATTTCTCAAAGAAAGGAAGA
This sequence comes from Nanger dama, assembly GCA_917880005.1. Lineage (NCBI taxonomy): Eukaryota > Metazoa > Chordata > Mammalia > Artiodactyla > Bovidae > Nanger > Nanger dama. The sequence goes on from CAKJTW010000018.1 coordinate 28,581,748, forward strand.
AAAGTTAGAACAGGTCCCAGGGGACTTCCCTGGTGGTTCAGTGGCTAAGACTTCACACTCCCAATGCAGGGGGCCCAGGTTCAATCCCTCCTCAGGGAACTAGATCCCACATACTACAATGAAGATTGAAGATCCTACATGTTACAACTAAGATATGGTACAGTCAAACAAACAAACAAATAAATGTTAAAAAAAAAAAGAAAGAACAGATACCAGAAGACTAATATGATTATAGGACTAAAGTGGAGAGGTATCTGGCTGCCCAGATGGGAATGAGGGACAGGAAGGAATGACTTCAATACCTGGAAACTCTGAGGACGCCGCTCCTGAAAATGTCAAGAGAGGTGACTCCTGTGTGTGTGTGACTCTGTCAGCCTCACTGGAGCCCACACCCCAGTGTCTGGTTTTGAGTCATACTCCCCTCTAGGTGGTGGGTTTGGTGAGGATGGGGATTAGTTCTTAGACATGTTTGTGTGTCTTTTAGTTCCCATCTTGGTCCTGGGCTCCTTGCTAATCAAAAATGCCTGGTGAATCAAAATACCGAACTATTTATTGAACGATAAAGGAACATATCACATCTATATTTTTAATGACTTGCACTCTATCCATTTGCCCCTGCTCTGCCCTGGGCTCTGAGGCCCTGTTCTGAGAAGGTTGTCTGAGGACAAGGGACATCTTCTAAGTCTTGAGCAGTCCCCTCTAGCTGGCAGTGGATGCATGCTTGGATATGGAAAGCAGAGTAGGGTTTGGACCACCACTGACCCTGGGTCATGCAGCCCAGGTAGGCTGTTTTTCACTTTGTGACTCCATCTTTCCATCCTTCCCATGACCAACTGCATCCCAGTCCTACAGTGATGGCACAAAGGGTCCCCAGGGCCAGGCTCTGGGAGGACAGCTTCCTGCTGCCTGCAGCTGATCAGCACACCTTACCTGAACTCCTGTCCTACTCAGGACCCCTTCTTGGGCTCCAAGGAAGCAATCCTAGACGAAAATCTGAGAATTATTAAGAAACTAGTACATTGGACTTGCTTGCTCTGAGCCATGGGCATGGTGTCCACTGTTGCTTTTCTTCTCTAAGTCCAGAGATGGCATAATGTGTCTTTTGGACTGAGAAGAAATGTTCTGAGTCTTGAGGACAAAGGCTGGAGTCCTTACTGTTTCCTCCAGAGAAGCATCAAGTACCAGGAAATATTTGGGGCTGGAGCTGGCTGGGTTCCTGGGGGCAGGGCAGTGTTCTTTCACCCGAGGTCAGTCCCATCAGCACATGGATGATCTATTTTGGGCAAAGCTTGGTAACTCCAAATCATAAGCACGCAGTCTTTGGCCATTTGTACTCTCTTCTGCTGAGGAGCTAGAGTAGGGAAGATGAGTCTCATAGACTGTTGTTGTTTAGTTACTAAGTTGTGTCCAACTCTTTATGACCCCATGGACTGTGGCTGTCCAGGCTCTTCTGTCCATGGGATTCTCCAGGCAAGAACACCGGAGTGGGTTGCCATTTCCTTCTCAGGGGATCTTCCCAACCCAGGGATTACCACTGAGCTACCAAGGAAACCCATCCTATAGATAAATCTGCGCAAATGAACACCATGATTAGAATTTCAAACACTGCAAAAGATATAAAGTGAAAGGCAAAATTTCTTGCTCCACACCCACCATTTCCAGAGCAATCAGGTTCCTTGTGTATTTCTGGGAAGCGTCTATACATACTTGTAAACCACGGAAGGGAGTCCACTGCTGTTTTGCTCACTGGGGAAATCACAACCCATGTAGTTGGTTCCAACAGGTGGAGCCAACAGGTAGTTCCACCTGCTGAGGGGAGGCAGTTGTCCCTTCATACCCCCCACCCAAAGGCCAGGATTTGAGCCCTCCACTGCTGGCCATTTGTGCAGTTTGCTATTTTTAGCTCTCCTTCTAAGTCCATGGTAGAATTGCATTTCCCTACCTACCTGAAGTGAGATGAGAACATGTGACTTGTTTCGATCACTAAAACATGAGTTGAGGGAATTCCCTGCCGGTCCAGTGGTTAGGACTTTGCACTTTTGCTGCCAAGGCCTGGATTCAATCCCTGACTGGGGAACACAGCCCCCTCCCCAAAAATGAGTTGAACTGTTACATGTCATTTCAAGGCTAAACTTTCAAGCGCCAGGGCACAATTTCCTACACTTCCCTATGCTTTGGTGATTAGCAGTCTTCCAGTGGCTGCCCAGTTAGCCGGGGTCCTAGGATAAAATGATACACCATTAAAACAGCTAAAGAAAAGGAAGAAAAAATATAGCATTTTGCTAACCATCTCTGAGCATATGCCCCTAGGAAACAGCTTTTATTATGGGAATAAAGCTTAGATTTAGAAAATCCCATGGATGGAAGAGCCTGGGAGGCTGCAGTCCATGGGGTCACGAAGAGTTGGACATGACTGAGCGACTTCACTTTCACTTTTCACTTTCATGCATTGGAGAAGGAAATGGCAACCCACTCCAGTGTTCTTGCCTGGAGAATCCCAGGGACGGGGGAGCCTGGTGGGCTGCCGTCTATGGGGGTCACATAGAGTCGGACACGACTAAAGTGACTTAGCAGTAGCAGCAGCAGCTTTTCATTTTAGAATTAGGTATACTTACAATTTTTAAGGTGGAAAATTGATATTATATATTTTAAAAGAGGCCATCTTTAGAGTCGTGTCCCATTAGAGGTGATCTGATCAGTGTGTCACCGATGCCACGTGATCTGGACAGAGATGAAAAGGCAGAGAAACAGATACTGAGACAAGAACTGGAAAAAGATAGCCCCTTGGCAGAGAAGAGCGCCCGGCCTCATCCTCACTTCTCACTGGGTGCAGGCATGTCCCGGGTCCTCACAGGGGCCTGGGGACTGTGTGAAGGGCAGACTGTGTGAGCCTGGGGGAACCTGAGTTACTGCCTTTGTGCCCTGACCCTGCTCCAGGCATCCATCTCTGTCTGTGATTCATGGATCCTGGTGCCGCTCACAACTGTTAATCATCGCAGCCTCAAGAGGGGCCTCTTGAGTGGGAGCCTCAGACACAGAGAGATTCCATCCCGTTACTACGGGCAACCAGGCAGGGCTAAAGTCTATACCACCCGGCCTTCTGCTCCAGCATGGGACCATGCCCCTGACTGGCCTGATCTGGGAGTGTGGTGGGGCCTGTCTGGTCTGGAGAGGGAGAGGCTGTGAGACAGTTTGGCTCAGACAATGGGGACCCCTGAGTGAGGTACGCGGGCTGGAGTCAAAGTGCATCTCTGGGGAGGAGGGTGGTGCTTTGGAAGATGAATCTGGCTCCCTGTGCTGGAAGGAACTGAGGGTGAGTGCTGCCTGTGGAGGGGACCTGGGCTGGCGGCAGAGGGTGTGAGGGATGTGGCAGGACCTGGGGTATATGGCAAGGAAGACTGGCCTGGTCTTTTGGTTGTGAGTGAGGAGGTGGAGATGTCAGCCAGGACTCAGGGTTTGCCTCTGGGTGACTTGGTGAGTGTGCTATATTTCCTGGAAATTGGGAAGAGGGGAGGAGGGGCAGGATTGGAGGAAGGTCAGGTGTTTTGCTTTGTTCAGTTTGAAATGCTATGAGTGGTTCCTGTGAAGATGGTTAGGAGCTTTTTGAATCTGGAGCTCAAAAACCAAATCAAGGCTGGAAATACATATTTAGAAATAAAGAGGGAAATGGAAGCCATAGCAGTGAATAAGAGTGCTGAGGAAAGAAGTTTTTGATGCCACAAACAAGCTGTTTAAGTGAATGATCAACCTCATAGCAATCTACTAGGTCTATTCTAAAAAGAGCCCCACACTCCATTGTAGAAACACATGTGCACGCTTTCTGCATACGGGTCACCACACTCATGCCCCTCCCTGGAGTTCATCCCACAAAGGAGCTCTTAGAGATCTTTCCTCTTAATATGGGAGAAGGGGAGGGGGTTTGGCCCATGCAGGCAACAAGGCACTTAGAGGATGGTCAGCTCCCTTGTGGTCTGGGGGTGCAATCTCAGCCCCCTGTCTTTAGAGCAGTCCCTCCCAGACCTGCCACTCTCAGAGTCCTGGCCCCAAGTCTGGCCTTGGGGATGTCTGAACAAACCACCAGTGCTTGGAAGGCAGTGTGGGCTCCTTGGCACCATAGCTGCCCTGTCTCAGGCCCTATCTCTCGACCTCACTTCCCAAGGCCTGGGGTTTGTTTCTGACCTGCTCAGGGGCTGGTTCTGGTCCCCAGCTGCCCCTTTCTGGTATCAAGTGCTGTGTATGAAGGCCATCTGCACACTTGATCTTGCCCTGGGATCCCTTCTGATGCTACATGCCAATTGCTTTACCCCAGTGGTCTCTGCACAGCCTCTTGTCTCCTGCCTTTTGTTAACTGCTCAGCTACTGAGGCTGAAGAGACCTGGAGGCTTCCTCTGCTGCTCTCAGGCTGAGGCACTCATGGAGGGGAGAAGCTGGCAGGACACTGAGCAGACAAGAGGGAGCAAGTCCTTTCTCTCCACCTACTTTCTAGTCTGCTTCTGGTGCCACAGATTGGCAGTACCTACCAGGGACCACTGACAAGGGACAGGCAGGATCCCAGGGCTCCAATGCCAGCAGTACAAAGCAGAAAATCCATGTGGGTCTGAAGTGGAGACACCACAGCTCAAGGACTGACCAGCACATTGTCCTGTCCACCTTTCCTTGCTCCACAAACTCTTGCCCATCCCCTGGGTCTCAGCTCAGCTGGAGTTTCCTCCCAGCAGCTTCCTCCGGACCCAGTGCCCTCCCAGTTTCCTACAGAAACTTGCATCCACTTCTGAAGAGCACAAGCCAGCTTGCAGGAAAACCCCCTCTTTGTATGTCAGTCCCCCTACCTCTGAATGAGAGGGATTTTGTCAACTTGTAAAATCCTCAGGGTGATCACACAGCTCAGGAGGTCCTTAATGAGCTGTAGTTTCTGAGGTTGTAAGCGCTCTCTGGAAGAAAGCTAGGGACTAAGTGAGCAGCGATGGCTTTGTTTTCCCTTACCTCCCAAACTGGGGTTCCCAGACACTGCCACTTTTTTCTCTGACAATAGTAATGAGTAGCATTGATTGAATACCTGGCAGGTACCATTCACTTTTCTTCACATTCTACACATATTAACTCATTTAATCTTCAAACACTTATGAATGAAGGCAGAGAGAGGTTTAGCAACTTGCCTAATGTCACATAGGTAGAAAGTGGTAGGACTAAAATTTGAATTCAGGAAGTCTGAATGCCAGGGACTGTGGTTTTAGCTGCTATTTTGGACAGGGATAATGGGAATTAGAAAAATGTGGCCAGCTTATGTAGTTGATGCCAATGATGATATTAATACTGCTGATAAGATATGACCTTCATAGTGGATACCTTTCCGTCACATTCTCTGTTTCTAACAGATCTGACAAGCTGTTGGAGGAATACCCATGAAGGAGGAAGGGCAGGAGGCATTTAAGATGGCGGAATGGAAGGATATGTGCTCATCTTCTCCCGCGAGAACTCCAAAATTACAGCTCGCTGCTGAACAACCGCTGACAGGGAAGTGTTGCATCCTACCAAACAAGTATATCCCACATCTGGGGGCAAAGAAGAAGCCCCAGCAAGATGGTAGGAGGGGTGAAATCACGTTTGGAATTGAAATCTATACTCACCAGAGATGCTTGGAGGGCTCAAATAAAACCTTGTGTGCATGAGGAAACTCCACAGAGACTGAGCCAGACCTGTCTTTGAGTGTTTGAGTGTCTCCTGTGAAGGTACAAGTCAGCAGTGGATTGCTGCAGGGGCAGGGCATCTGGGTGCAGCAGACCTGGGTATGGCATAAGCCCTCTTGAAGGAGGTCACCATTAACCCCACCATAGAGCCACCAGAACCTACACAGGACTGGGAGAACAGACTCCTGGAGGGCACAAACAAAACCTTGTGTGTACCAGGACCCACGAGAAAGGAGCAGTGACCCCATAAGAGACTGACCCAGACTTGCCTGTGAGTGTCCAGGAGTCTCCGGTCGGGGCGTGGGTCAGTGGTGGCCTGCTGCAGGGTCGGGGGCACTGAGTGCAGCAGTGCATGCATGGGACCTTTTGAAGGAGGTCACCATATCTTCACTACCTCCACCATAGTTTGACCTCAGGTCAAACAACAGAGAGGGAACACAGACCCACCCATCAATAGAAAATCGTATTAAAAATTAACTGAGCATGGCCCCGCCCATCAGAACAAGACCCGGTTTCCCCCTCAGTCTCTCCCATCAGGAAGTTTCCATAAGCCCCTTATCCTTATCCATCAGAGGGCAGATAGAATGAAAACTACAGTCACAGAAAACTAATCAGACTGATCTCATGGACCACAGCCTTGTCTAATTCAATGAAACCCTGAGCCATGCCATGTAGGGCCACCCAAGATGGGCGGGTCATGGTGGAGAGTCTGACAAAACGTGGTCCACTGGAGAAGGGAATGGCAAACCACTTCAGTATTCTTGCCTTGAGAACCCCATGAACAGTATGAAAAGGCAAAAAGATAGAACACTGAAAGATGAACTCCCCCAGGTCGATAGGTGCCAAATATGCTACTGGAGATCAGAGGAGAAATAACTCCAGAAAGAATGTAGAGATGGAGCCAAAGCAAAACCAACACCCAGCTGTGGATGTGACTGGTGATAGAAGCAAGGTCCCATGCTGTAAAGAGCAATATTGCATAGGAACCTGGAATGTTAGGTCCATAATCAAAGTAAATTGGAAGTGGTCAAACAGGAGATAGCAAGAGTAAATATCGGCATTTTAGGAATCAGTGAACTAAAATGGACTGGAATGGGTGAATTTCACCCAGATGACCATTATATCTACTACTGTGGGCAAGAATCCCTTAGAGAAATGGAGTAGCCCTCATAGTCAATAAAAGAGTCCGAAATGCAATACTTGGGTGCAGTCTCAAAAACAACAGAATGATCTCTGTTCCAAGCCAAATCATTCAGTATTACAGTAATCCAGGTCTATGCCCCAACCAGTAATGCTGAAGAAGCTGAAGTTGAATGGTTCTATGAAGCCCTACAAGACATTCTAGAACTAACACCCAAAAAAGATGTCCTTTTCATTATAGGGGACTGGAATGCAAAAGTAGGAAGTCAAGAGATACCTGGAGGAACAGGAAAATTTGGCCTTGGAGTACAAAATGAAACAGGGCAAAGGCTAACAGAGTTTTTCCAAGAGAATGTACTGGTCATGGCAAATACTCTCTTCCAACAACACAAGAGAAGACCCTACACATGGACATCACCAGATGGTCAACACTGAAATCAGATTGATTATATTCTTTGCAGCCAAAGATGGAGAAGCTCTATACAGTCAGCAAAAACAAGACTGGGAGCTGACTGTGGCTCAGATCATGAACTCCTTATTGCCAAATTCAGACTTAAATTGAAGAAAGTAGGGAAAACCATTAGACCATTCAGGTATGACTTAAATCAAATCTCTTAAAATTATATAATGGAAGTGACAAATAGATTCAAGGGATTAAATCTGATAGAGTACCTGATGAACTATGGACAGAAGTTCATGACATTGTACAGGAGGCAGGGATCAAGACCATCTCCAAGAAAAAGAAATGCAAAAGGCAAAATGGTTGTCTGAGGAGACCTTCCAAATAAATGAGAAAAGAAGAGAAGCTAAAGGCAAAGGAGAAAAGGAAAGATATACCCATCTAAATGCAGAGTTCCAAAGACTAGCAAGGAAGATAAGAAAGCCGTCCTCAGCGATCAGTGCAAAGAAATAGAGGAAAACTATAGAATGGGAAATACTAGAGATATCCTCAAGAAAATTAGAGATACCAAGGGAACATTTCATGCAAAGATGGGCACAATAAAGGACAGAAATAGTATGGACCTAACAGAAGCAGAAGATATTAAGAAGAGGTGGCAAGAATACACAGAAGAATTGTACAAAAAGATCTTCATGACCCAGATAACCGCAATGGTGTGATTACTCACCTAGAACCAGGTATCCTGGAATGAGAAGTCAAGTGGGCCTTAGGAGACATCACTACGAACAAAGCTAGTGGAGGTGATGGAATTCCAGTTGAGCTATTTCAAATCCTAAAAGATGATGCTGTGATAGTGCTGCATTCAATATGTCAGCAAATTTGGAAAACTTGCTGTGGCCACACAGCAGTGGCCACAGGACTGGAAAAGGTCAGTTTTTTTTTTTTTTCATTCCAATCTCAAAGAAAGGCAATGCTAAAGAATGTTCAAACTACCACACAACTGCACTCATCTCACATGCTAGCAAAGTAATGCTCAAAATCCTCCAACAGCAGTACATGAATCGTGAACTTCCAGATGTTCAAGCTGGGTTTAGAAAAGGCAGAGGAACCAGAGATCAAATTGCCAACATCCGCTGGATCATCGAAAAAGCAAGAGAGTTCCAGAAAAACATCTACTTCTGGGAAGCTCTTTCTTAGGGTTTAGTTCAGTTCAGTCCAGTCGCTCAGTTATGTCTGACTTTTTGCAACCCCATGAATTGCAGCACGTCAGGCCTCCCTGTCCATCACCAAGTCCCAGAGTTCACTCAGACTCACGTCCATTGAGTCGGTGATGCCATCCAGCTGTCTCATCCTCTGTCCTCCCCTTCTCCTCCTGCCCCCAATCCCTCCCAGCATCAGAGTCTTTTCCAAAAAGCTCAACATTCAGAAAACTAAGATCATGGCATCTGGTCCCATCACTTCATGGGAAATAGACAGGGAAACAGTGAAAACAGTGTCAGACTTTATTTTTGGGGCTCCAAAATCACTGTAGATGGTGACTTCAGCTATGCAATTAAAAGTTGCTTGCTCCTTGGAAGGAAAGTTATGACCAACCTAGGCAGCATATTAAGAAGCAGAGACACTTTGCCAACAAAGGTCCATCTAATCAAAGCTATGGTTTTTCCAGTAGTCACGTATGGTTGTGAGAGTTGGACTACAAAGAAATCTGAGTGCCAAAGAATTGACGCTTTTGAACTGTGATGTTGGAGAAGACTCTTAAGAGTCCCTTGGACTGCAGGGAGATCAAACCAGTCAATACTAAAGGAAATCAGTCTTGGATATTCACTGGAAGGACTGATGATGAAGCTGAAGCTCCAATACTTTGGCCACCTGACACAAAGAACTGACTTATTTGAAAAGACCCTGATGCAGGGAAAGATTGAACGCAGGAGGAGAAGGGGACAACAGAGGATGAGATGGTTGGATGTCACCACAGACTCGATGGACATGAGTTTGAGTAAGCTCTGGGAGTTGATGATGGACAGGGAGGCCTGGCGTGCTGCAGTCCATGGGGTCACAGAGAGTCAGACACAACTGAGTGACCGAACTGAATGGAAGGAATAATATTTCTTTTCTTTTATGGAAGCAAGGTGCCCAGATTGCTAAACATACAGATCTAGAAAAGGTGCTAAACACGAAATACCCTGCTTTCATGGGTGGACACACGACCCGTATGGGACTAATGAGAACCCTCTTTGGCATTTTCACTAATAGATGAGGGAACACCTCATGGCAGGTGAAGAACTGGGAGATGCTCCAGGTTTACAGGAGAAGACAGAAAAGAAGCTGCTTTGCAGAGAGAAGCAGGGAGGAGAGGAGGAGAGCATCACCTTGATTCTGCTCTTGATTCTCTGAACTTGTAGAGTCCTCTTTTGCCTCATCTTGTTTATGCCAGTCTTCTCACACTTGTGACTATAAGAGCCCTTCTGTGTGAGTGTGCTAAGTCGCTCAGTCATGTCTGACTCTTTGCAACCCTATGGACTGTAGCCTGCCAGGCTCCTGTGTCCATAGGATTCTCCAGGCAGGAATACTGGAGTGGGTTGCCATGCCCTTCTCCAGGGGATCTTCCTGACCCAGGGATCAAACCTGCACCTCTTACACTCTCAGCATTTTATGGTTTATTAAGGCCTTTCCCTAACAGTTGGTTCTTACACTAGCCTGAGGAGGAGATAGGGTCAGTATCATCTCTCCACTTCTCACAAAGGAAGCCAAGATCGGGAGCAGTGATTTGCCAAGCAGTGAGTGAGGAGCAAAGCCGGCAGAGTGGCCAGGGGTCTGCCCCTGGAGCCAAATTTCTGTCTTGTTTTTCCCCTGGGCTCCTGGGTGCCCAGTGGAGGGGGTGTCTTGATCCCATACCTCTCTCAGTGCTGTTAAGTCGCTTCAATCGTGTCCTACTTTCTGCGACCCCATAAACAGAAGCCCACCAGGCTCCCCCTCAGTGCTAGTGGCCCCCAGATTTTTTTTTTCTGGCTGTGCGCCATGTGGGATCTTATTTTCCTGACCCAGGATCGAACCATTACCCCTTGTGGAGGAAGTATGAAGTCTTAACCGCTGGACTGCCAGGGAAGTCCCAGTGGCCCCTAGACTTTGACCATGCCTTAACCTCCATTCATTCCTCCAGTTGCTTCACATGGGGTCTAGAGGGATTGGGGCTGCAGAGTAGGAGGCTGTTGACGGCAGGACCCCATGCTTCCCATGACCTTGGGGCTCACCCGGCCATATGGGACAGAGAGATGATGATACACAGCACAGCAGCCGTGAGACCTGCCAGCAAGCTGAGCACCCAGGGCTGGGGCACGAGTCACCCTGACCCTGTCCTCCTGGGCACCTCGAAAGCCTGTGGGAACCCTTCCTCTTGCCAGACCAGGCTTGGAGTTTTCTCTTCATTCTGGGCCCCAGCACAGGGGAGGGAACTGGGTGCACGGGTCTCCTCTGGCTAGGAGCTGGAAAACTGGATGTACCTCTGGGTTGAAATTAAAAGATGCTTGCTCCTTGAAAGAAAAGTTATGACCGTCCTAGACAGCATATTAAAAAGCAGAGACATTATTTTGCCAACAAAGATCCATCTAGTCAAAACTATGGTTTTTCCAGTAGTCATGTATGGATTTGAGAGTTGGACTATAAAGAAAGCTGAGCGCTGAAAAATTAATGCTTTTGAACTGTGGTGTTGGAGAAGACTCTTGAGAGTCCCTTGGACTGCAGGGAGATCCAACCAGTCCATCCTAAAGGAAATTAGTCCTGAATATTCATTGGAAGGACTGATGTTGAAGCTGAAACTCCAATACTTTGGCCACCTGATGCGAAGAAATGACTCATCTGAAAAGACCCTGATGCAGGGAAAGATTGAAGGCAGGAGGAGAAGGGGATGACAGAGGATGCTTGGGAGTTAGTGATGGACAAAGAGGCCTGGCATGCTGCAGTCCATGGGGTAGCAAAGAGTCGGACATGACTGAGCGACCAAACTGAACTGGGTTGGGAGGCTGGGGTTGCATAGCGCTAGCACCAGCGACTATTCTGAATCCTACTTTACAATCTTCTCAGCCCTGACCAGAAGAGGGGGTGGAAGGAACTTCATGTTTACTGCCAGTGTTAGGACTGGTCTGAGAGGGAACTCCTTCTGTGGTTAATGTGACCTGTGACCTCTCCCACCCTCCTCTTAGGCTGACTCATACCCCGCATCCTCCCCATCCACCCTGGCAGCCTGATTCTGGATTGGAGGCTGGGCTCCCTCCAGCCTAGAGGAACAGGTCTGCTCCCCTCTGGTGGCCTGGACCAGAAGCTGTCTTCATGCCACCAGCAGGCACAGTGGCCCATCCTGTCTGTGCACCCATCTGATGGCTTCTCACACCCCCTTTGGTGGCATCCCACTTCGCAAAGAAACTGAGATTGCCAAATTTAGCAAGAAATAAAGTGCAACAAAAAGAAGATGCCTAGTAAAATTTGAATTTCATAAAAACAAAATACTTTTAAGTGTAATGATATGCGATACTTTATCTGTGACCCCGAAGAAGAGCTCAAGGTCAGGCAGGTGAAGTGGGCTGAATGGGCCCTGTGCCTGGCAATGCAGGGTTCCTGCCACTCAGCCAAGCCGCTCTACATCCCATGGCCTGCCAGCAGGTCAAGCTTGGTCTTTGCTGTAACTCCTGCCCTAGAGTCATGGGTGCTCCCCTTTAGGTTGTTAGGATAGGGCTGGAAACAGGGATAATGGTCTAATTCCACCCCCAAAAGGAAGCAGACACTCTGCAGCAGTGGTTTCAAAACCTTGTCAAGGACCAGCAGCAGCAGCATCTGTGATGGGTAGTTTTCTGTGTCAGCATTTCATGGGATGTGCTCAGATATTTGGTCAAATATTATTCTGAGTGTGTCTGTAAGGCCATTTCTAGGTGGAAATAAGATTTGAATCCTTAGGCTGAGTAAAGCAGATTCAGTTCAGTCACTCAGTTGTGTTGACTCTTTGCAACCCTATGGGCTGCAGCATGTCAGGCTTCCCTGTCCATCACCAACTCAGGTAGACTGTTCAGACTCATGTCCATTGAGTCAGTGATGCCATCCAAACATCTCGTCCTCTGTCATCCCCTTCTCCTGCCTTCAATCTTGCCCAGCATCAATGAGTCAGTTCTTTGCATAAGGTGGCCAAAGTATTGGAGCTTCACCTTCAGCTTTGGCCCTTCCAGTGAACATTCAGGGCTGATTTCCTTTAGAATGGACTGGCTGAATCTCCTTTCAGCCCAAGGGGCTCTTAAGAGTCTATTCCAACACCACAGTTCAAAAGCATCAATTCTTCAGCACTCAGCTTTCTTTATAGTCCAACTCTCACATCCATACATGACAACTGGAAAAACCATAGCTTTGACTAGATAGACCTTTGCTGGCAAAGTAATGTCTCAAAGTAATGTCATCAAAGCAGACTGCCCTCACCAATGTGTGAGGGCCTCACATGGTCAGGAGAAGGTCTGAGCAGAATGAAAAGGTTGAAAGTGAAAGTTGCTTAGTCATGTCCATCTCTTTGCAACCCCATGAACTATACAATCCATGGAATTCTGTAGGCCAGAATACTGGAATGGGTAGCCTTTCTTTTCTCCTGGGGAATCTTCCCAACCCAGGAATCAAACCCAGGTCTCCCGCATTGCAGGCAGATTCTTTACTAGCTGAACCACAAGGGAAGCTCAAGAATAATGGAGTGGGTAGCCTATCCCTTCTCCAGGGGATCTTCCTGACCCAGGAATCAAACCGGGGTTTCCTGCATTGTAGGCCAATTCTTTACCAACTGAGCTATCATGGACCCTCCTGCAAATAAGAAGGAACTCCTGCTGCTTGGTTATTTTCGAGCTGGGATGTTCATTTTTCTTGCCTTGGGAATCAAACTGCAATATTGGGTCTTCCTGGGTATCAAACCTGCAAGCCTTCAAACTGGAGTTACATCTTGCTCTCCAGGGTCTCCAGCTTGCCAGTTGCAGCTTTTAGGATTGAACTGAAAGTGTTAGTGGCTCAGTCGTGTCTGACTCTTTGTGACCCCAAGGACTGTAGCCCTCCAGTCTCCCCTGTCCACGAAATCTCCAGGCAAGAATACTGGAGTGGGTAGCCATTCCCTTCTCCAGGGGATCTTCCTGACCCAGGGATCAAACTTTGGTCTCCCCTCATTGCAGGCCAATTCTTTACCTGCTGAGCCACCCGGGAAGCCCTTTCTTAGGGTTTAGTTCAGTTCAGTTCAGTCACTCAGTCATGTCTGACTCTTTGCAACCCCATGAATTGCAGCACGTCAGGCCTCCCTGTCCATCACCAAGTCCCAGAGTTCACTCAGACTCACGTCCATTGAGTCGGTGATGCCATCCAGCTGTCTCATCCTCTGTCCTCCCCTTCTCCTCCTGCCCCCAATCTCTCCCAGCATCAGAGTCTTTTCCAAAAAAGCTCAACATTCAGAAAACTAAGATCATGGCATCTGGTCCCATCACTTCATGGGAAATAGGGAAACAGTGAAAACAGTGTCAGACTTTATTTTTGGGGCTCCAAAATCACTGCAGATGGTGACTGCAGCCATGAAATTAAAAGATGCTTACTCCTTGGAAGAAAAGTTATGACCAACTTAGATAGCATATTCAAAAGCAGAGACATTACTTGGCCAACAAAGGTCCGTCTAGTCAAGGTTATGGTTTTTCCAGTAGTCATGTATGGATGGGAGATTTGGACTGTGAAGAAAGCTGAGCCCTGAAGAATTGATGCTTTTGAAGTGTGGTGTTGGAGAAGACTCTTGAGAGTCCCTTGGACTGCAAGGAGATCCAACCAGTCCATTCTTAGGGTTTAAGACCACCTCTAAACCGCACATAGAGAGCATCTGCTACAGAGTGATACAGGCTTCCCTGGTGGCTCAGATGGTAAAGCGTCTGCCTGCAATGCAGGAGACCTGGGTTTGATTCCTGGGTCAGGAGGATTGCCTGGAGAAGGAAATGGCAATCCACTCCAGCACTCTTGCCATGGAAAATCCCATGGATGGAGGAGCCTGATAGGCTACAGTCCATGGGGACTCAAAGAGTCAAACATGACTGAGCGACTTCACTTTCTTTCACAGAGTGATAACAACTAAAGCTTACGTCACTGAGCAAAATCCTGCTTGGAAGACACTTCAAAGATACAACTGAGGGGCTTCCCTGGTTGGCTCAGTGGTAAAGAATCCACCTGTCAATGCAGGAGACACAGATTCCATCTCTGGTCTGGGAAGATTCCACAAGCCACCACAACTATGGAGTCTGTGCATAGAGCCCAGGAACAGCTACTGCTGAACCCACGTGCCCCAACTACTGAAGCCCTCGTGCCCTAGAGGCCATCCTCTACAGCAGAAGATGCCACTGCAGTGAGAAGGCCATGCACTACAAGGAGGAGGAGGCCCTGCTCATGGCAAGTGGGGAAGAGCCTGAGCAGCAATGTGCTGGGCTTTACCCAGCACAGCCAAAAATAAATAAATAAAATCATTAAAACACAAAAACAAAAACCACTAGGCCCAATGCACTTAAAAGAAAGAAAAAACTGAGTACATTTAACCCAAATTATATTATCAATGCTCTTAGCCTTCATAATCACACGATCCATTTCTCTCTATATAAATTTATGTATTTTCCTTTTAAACTCTCAACATATTAGACAATGCCATGGCAGTGACAGTGGTCTCCTTATCTCCTTCACTCCATCTGCTGAGATACAGATGTTACTCTCTTCCAGAGACATCCCTGTAGACACACCCAGAAACAGTATTTTATCAGCTATTGGGCATCCCATAGGCCAGGTATACTTACGCATGAAATTAACCATCACAGACACCCACGATCGTGCTCCCCTGCTCTCTACTTCACTTATTCTGTTTCTAACAGATTTTTTTGCTGAGTGTGAGTCACCTGCTTCCTGCTCTTGCTGCTTCTGTCTCACCTTGTGGAGTATTTTTGAATGAGCCTCTTCACCTCCATGTGCCTCCATCTCCTCGTCTGTATTATAGGGAGGCTGAGCCCTGCTTCACGGGCAAGTGTTAAGAGTTCCGCTAGCTTCTGAGGACTGAGCACGTGGGGTGGGGAAGTTGTTAAGATTTCATGTTCACCTTCTGGTGCCATTGGCATCTGGGCATCGTGTGTCACCAGAGGGGGTGGGAGAGCCTGGCTGGGCCGGGACACTGATCAGCATAGCATGAAGGACCCCTATAGCAGGGCCTGGCTGCAGCCACCAGCACCTCCTGCCATTGGGCCAGCAGACCCCGTGGTGGTGGAGGTATTGGTGGTGGGAAAAGACGCTGTGTTGAGTTTGTGGCCAGACCCAGGGAAGAATCACAGTGCAGATCCTTGTGTTTCTGGAGGGAGGCCATCCCCTCTGGGGCAGAGAACTAAATGCTTTTGACAAACAACCTCTGGTATGTCCTGGGCCTTGGAACAGACAGAACTTCTGAGCAAAAGACATCAATTGGCCACGCGGCTGACTCTGCCAATCATGAAACCACCAGATCACAAGGTTGAGCAGGCCAGCAGCAATCCACAGTGAGACGGGAGAGGACATCTCTGAGTGCAAGCAGGACCGGAGGGCACAGCAAACGGGTAGCCCAGAAACCCCCGGCACCCACCACAGTTGCACCAGAGGCTGTAGGGAGAACCCTAAATGACCAGCTGCAGGAAGAGGGAAAAGCTCTCCTTCTAGATAGATTGGGGGCAGGAGAAGACGGGGACGACCGAGGATGAGATGGCTGGATGGCATCACGGACTCGATGGACGTGAGTCTGAGTGAACTCCGGGAGTTGGTGATGGACAGGGAGGCCTGGCGTGCTGAGATTCATGGGGTCGCGAAGAGTTGGACACGACTGAGCGACTGAACTGAACTGAACTAGATAGAGTCCCTTGGTTATGCGGGTGTAGCTGGAAAAGAATGGCAGCCACAGTATTGACTCTGAACCACATGGGTTAGAGCACCTGGGTGCTGCTTTTCATGAATTCACTTTCTCATTTATGTATTAGTTTCATCCATTCATTCTCTCTTTCATAAAGTATCTGTGGTTTGGCCTTGATCCTTCCGGCCTCCTCCTGCTGCTTTTACTCAAGTCTTCTCTCTGGTACATCTCCAGCACTTACCTTTATGTGGTACCTTTCCATTGGCATTTAAAAATGCTTACGTCTCTCTTACCTTACCAGAAAACAAAACAAATGTTCTTGGAAAACAGAAACAAAATTTCACTCCACTTCCCTCTAGGTCTATTGCCCATCTCTCTTCTCTTTAAGCTGAACTTCTTTAAAGAACAGATATCTGCTGTCTCCATTTTTCACCTCCCTAGCACTCCTCAACCACCTCTTCCAGGCAGGCCTCCATCTCTGCCTCTTTCTCTAAATGGCCTTTGTCTCTGGTAGGATTCCCTTCTCTCTATCCCTACTGCCACCAGGTTCACCTTCTACGTAGATTTCTGTGATAGTCTCCAAACTTATCTTCAAGTAACATTTTTATCTTCTCAGCATGCAGGATCTTACTTTCCTGGCCAGGGACTGGACCCATGTCCTCTGCATTGGAAGTGTGGAGTTTTAACCACTGGACCACCAGGGAAGTCCCTGAGTAACATTTTTTATTCCTTGGATCTATCCCACACACAACAGGATGATCTTTTAAAAACAAAATTCTCGGAATTTCACATGTTTTTTTATGTTTGCTAGGGTTATCATCGGAGAAAGCGATGGCATCCCACTCCAGTACTCTTGCCTGGAAAATCTCATGGCAGGAGGAGCCTGGTAAGCTCCAGTCCACGGGGTCGCAAAGAGTCGGACATGACTGAACGACCTCAGTTTCACTTTTCACTTTCATGCATTGGAAAAGGAAACAGCAACCCACTCCAGTGTTCTTGCCTGGAGAATCCCAGGGATGGCGGAGCCTGGAGGGCTGCCATCTATGGGGTCGCACAGAGTTGGACGTGACTGAAGCGACTTAGCAGCAGCAGCAGGGTTACCATAGCAAAATGCCACAACCTGGGGGACTTAAATAATGTAAATTAATTTTTGCACAGTCCTGGAGGCTGGAAGTCCAAGATCAAGGTGTTGGCAAGCTTGGTTTCTGGTGGGAATTTTTTCCCTTGGACTTGAAAATGGCTGCTTTCTTTCTGTGAGTCCTCACTTGACCTTTCCTTGAACAGGCCCTCACTCTCTCCTGTGTCTCTTCTTCCTCTTATATAAGAAAGCCAATACTGGGACTTTCCTCGTGGCCCAGTGGTTAAGACTTCATCTTCCAGTGCAGAGGGTGTAGGTTCAACCCCTGGTTGGGAGCTACAATCGTGTGTGTGTGTGTGTGTGTTAGCTGCTCAGTCGTGTCCACTTCTTTGCAACCCCATGGGCTATATAACCCACCAGGCTCCTCTGTCCTTGAGATTCTCCAGGCACGAATACTAGAGTGGGCTGCTATGCCCTTCTCTAGAGGATCTTCCCAACTCAGGGATTGAACCTGGGTCTCCTGTATTGCAGGCAGATTCTTTACCATCTGAGCCACCAGGGAAGCCCAAGACCCCACGTGCCTAGTGGCCAAAAAACGAAAACATAAAACAGAAGCAATGTTGTAACAAATTCAATAAAGACTTTAAAAATGGTCCACATCAGAAAAACCTTTAAAAAAGAACATCAGTTCTGTTGGATAAGGGCCCCACTCCCGGGACCTGGTATAACCTTAATGACCTACTTAAGGCCCTATTTCCAAATATGGTCACACTGGAATTTAGAGCTCCAGCATATGAATTGATGGGGCACGCAATTCAGTCCAAGTCAGCCAAAATCCTTTATATGGTCTTCAAGGGCCTGCACGATCCGGCTCTTGTCTCTTCTCCTGTCTGGGGTGGTCAGCTGCCCCCATCTTCTCAGTTTATTTCTCAGTTCCTCAAACATGCAGGCTTCTTCCCTTTCTAGGGCCTTAGTACATGCCGTTTCTTTTGCTTGAAATATTCCCTTTTTACTCTTTCCCCCACTCCCTTATTTTATAGAATGCCTACTTATCTCTTAAAAGTCAGTCACATATCTTCCTCAAGGAAGTTTCCCATGACTTTAACACCAGGCCAGGATCCCTCACTTATATTTCTTCTTTGCATGCCTTACTTCTCTTGTGACACTTACTACCATTGTAATTAAATCTTTAACTGTATAATTAATTGTTTAATGCTTCTCTCCCTTCCGTAGGAGGAAAGTTTCAAAACAGTAAGGACAATCTCTGTTTCATCTACTGCTGTAACCCCAGCACCTAGCACAAGGCACTGTACACATGAAAACCTTAAAAACAGATTATTTAAAGATGGAAGGTAGACTCTTTATTGGATTTTTCAGGTGAAGAGAAATGCCAGAAATCATCAATAATTAAAAAACTCTCTCCCTCAGTGAACCTCTTTCTAGTCAGGAAAGCCAAGGTTGTTGAGAATTATACCATCTTGACCTATTTTGGAATTTATACAGAAGTTCAGTTCAGTTCAGTTCAGTTGCTCAGTCATGTCCGACTCTTTGCGACCCCATGAATCGCAGCACGCCAGCTCTCCCTGTTCATCACCATCTCTCGGAGTTCACTCAGACTCACGTCCATCGAGTCCATGATGCCATCTAGCCATCACATCCTCTGTCGTCCCCTTCTCCTTCTGCCTCCAATCCCTCCCAGCATCAGAGTCTTTTCTGATGAGTCAACTCTTCGCATGAGGTGGCCAAAGTACTGAAGTTTCAGCTTCAGCATCATTCCTTCCAAAGAAATCCCATGGCTGATCTCCTTCAGAATGGACTGGTTGGATCTCTTTGCAGTCCAAGGGACTCTCAAGAGTCTTCTCCAACACCACATTTCAAAAGCATCAATTCGTCGGTGCTCAGCCTTCTTCACAGACCAACTCTCACATCCATGACCACAGGAAAAACCATAGCCTTGACTAGACGGAACTTAGTCAGCAAAGTAATATCTCTGCTTTTGAATATGCTATCTAGGTTGGTCATAACTTTTCTTCCAAGGAGTAAGCGTCTTTTAATTTCATGGCTGCAGTCACCATCTGCATTGATTTTGGAGCCCCCAAAATAAAGTCTGACACTGTTTCCACTGTTTTCCCATCTATTTTCCATGAAGTGATGGAACCGGATGCCATTATCTTCGTTTTCTGAATGTTGAGCTTTAAGCCAACTTTTTCACTCTCCTCTTTCACCTTCATCAAGAGGCCCTTTAGCTCCTCTTCATTTTCTGCCATAAAGGTGGTGTCATCTGCATATCTGAGGTGACTGATATTTCTCCCAGCAATCTTGATTCCAGCTTGTGTTTCTTCCAGCCCAACGTTTCTCATGATGTACTCTGCATATAAGTTGAATAAGCAGGGTGACAATACACAGCCTTGACGTACTCCTTTTCCTAGTTGGAACCAGTCTGTTGTTCCATGTCCAGTTCTAACTGTTGTTCCTGACCTGCATACAGATTTCTCTTGAGGCAGGTCAGGTGGTCTGGTATTCCATCTCTTTCAGAATTTTCCACAGTTTATCGTGATCCACACAGTCAAAGGCTTTGGCATAGTCAATAAAGCAGAAATAGATGTTTTTCTGGAACTCTCTTGCTTTTTCCATGATCCAGCAGATGTTGGCAATTTGATCTCTGGTTCCTCTGCCTTTTCTAAAATCAGCTTGAACATCAGGAAGTTCACGGTTCATGTATTGCTGAAGCCTGGCTTGCAGAATTTTGAGCATTACTTTACTAGCATGTGAGATGAGTACAAATTATACAGAAGACTCTAGCTAAAATCTCAATGATAGATTTCCATCTCTGCCCAAACTGCTCAATCACAGGAGACTGTTTTGAAGATAGTTGAAGCAATTTGTCCAATAGCCCATGACTTTGCTGCTCCTTCTAACAAGGAGGAATGTTAGCTAGTCTTCCCCTTAAATCTGGACTGGCTCTGTGACTTGCTGTGGCCAATAGAATTTCACAGAAGTGATGCTGAGTATAGGCCCTGCGCACTAGCGTCCTTAAAGCATTTTGGAATGCTACCGCAGGACCATCATAGAAAGGAGCTGGGTTAGCCTCCTGGATAGTGAAAGAACAAACAGAGGGGAATCCAGGCAAACGGCCAGCACCAACTTTTAGACATGCAGACAAGAACTTTATAGGTCTTCCTGCCCAGCTCATCTTCCAGATGAAATTAACCACAAGAGCAAGCCAAGAGAAGCCAACAGAGGAACCCACAGACTTGGGAGAGTAACAGATCATTGCTGGGTGCTTCATTACCCAGAAATGCTGAATGGAGTATCAGTCCTCCTGATTTCTGCCTGATCATCTCATTTCCCCTTCTCTAAACACTCATGCCCTCCCTCCTGACTCTCACTGTCACACACAGTATGAATCATCAGAACACTCTAGAATACTGATATTTCCAACTGTAAATCCAGAAAACAGACAAGTTAACTGACTCACAGTGGGGTCTATATATGTGACTTCAGCTGAGTCTGTGGGTAGGGGCGCGTTGCTAGGGAACATATTCTTGGAAAGAGGGCCACATTCCCTCACCTAGGACACAGGGCTCTTGAGGTGGAAACCAGAGGCAGAGTCACTGGGCACACCTCATTTGACCTTGGCTGCAATTTCTAAACTTAAAATGCACCCCAAGATTTTTGCCATGTAGAAAACTTCCTATGACACAGGAGGAGATCCTAGAAACTTCCATGTGTACCCACTGGCCTGTCCACTTGCAGCATTGATCACCACAGCATTGTCTGTATCAGAAAAAACTTAGGATAACCCAAATGCCCAACAATGGATATTTACATCACGCAATACTATACAGGTAAAATGAATGAACAAGAGCTCCATGCATTAACATTTTTGTTGTTGTTTAGTTGCTAAGTCATGTCCAACTCATTTTGCAACCCCATGAACTATAGTCCACCAAGACATATCATTGAGAGAAAACAGCAAGTCGCCGAAGTTATGTAAAGTGTGATACTATAACTGAAAGTAGGGTCCAGCTGTTTGCTGCTCAAAAGCCAATAAAGAGGCCAGGTTGGTGGAAAATAAAGTTTGCGTTATGTTGGATCCCAGGGACTGGGAGGTGTGTGTGGTGTGGTGGTGGATGCTTGTTCAAAGAACAGCTTTACTTTCCCCTCACAATCAGAGGGCAAGAGCTTTTACAGACGGAGAGAGGAGGGGGTTCCATGTAGAAACAGCAGTCACTTCCGAGAGTCATCTTGGAACTGGTCATCAGCAGTCTGATCTGCATCAGCTTGATCGTTTTAAGTGCAGTTAAGCTTCAGTTTCAGGGTCTGTTTGTTCCCATTTCTCTGAGGCCAGTTCTCGGAGTTGTGGCAGCTTATGTCATGGCTCCAGTCTGGTCATCATGGAGTAAGCTTTTTCCACCTGGTGAGTGTTGCAGTATCTATAAGACAGTTCACAGGATATGGCTCAGAACATTATCTATAGCGCTTGAGAAGGAACTAAAAGTCCTTGAAACTGCTGAATGACTAAACTGTTACTATTTTATCTCCTTTGACTGTTTTCCTTTGTTTCTGCATGTTCTAACTTCTTAATTTTTTAAGTTATTTAATTTATTTATTTTTTGGCTGTGCTGGGTCTTCGTTGCTGCATGCAGTCTTTCTCTAGTTGCAACAAGCGTGGGCTACTCTCTAGTTGTGGAGTGGGGGCTTCTCATTGCGGTGGCTTCTCTGGTTGTGGAGTGTGGGCTCCAGGGCACGCAGGCTTCAGTAGCTGCTGCACGTGGACTCAGTAGCTGTGGTTCACAGGCTCCAGAGCACAGGCTCAGTAGCTGTGGCACTCAAAATTAGTTGCCTCGCAGCATGTGGGATCTTCCTGGACCAGGGATTGAACCTATGTCACCTGCACTGGCAGGCAGGTTCTTAACCACTGAACCACCAGGGAAGCCCCTAAACTTATTCTTTGTCTAAGGTTTTCCACAGACGAAAAACAGACCAAGGGCATGGGGGAGCGAGGATCATAGAGTCCTGCTCCATTTCGATACTATTCATGCAAAATTTTAAAACATGTAGAACACCACCAACTATTCTTTAGGATGCATTTGTATGTAGTAAGTGTATAAGTAGATGCATAGGGTATTAAACAGTATATCTGAGGGAGGGAGGGGTGGAACAGGATGCGGGAGTACACAGGAGTTTCACCTGAACCAAAATGACTTGAATAAATACGAGATATTCAAAGATTGTCAAAACGGGTGGTAGATATTATTCTCCTTACTTTTTTTTTTAACATTGAAATCATTACGTGACCAAAAATACAAAGCCCCCCACCCCCTTCTTCTTATTGGTCAAGTATGTCTTTTCTGCAATCTAAGACTTTCAATATTGCTTTGCAGCAACCTTCTGCCACTTGGCAAAAGGAAAAACATTAAGAGGTCAATGACCTGCTTAGTTTTATTTTATGACAATAGACCTTTAAGTCATGGAGTTCCGGAGGAAAACTCTGAGTCTGGAGAGTCGTCTTCAGGGAGTGTGAGCTCAAGAAATGACTGCGGAGGGACTGAATGGCTGGCAGGACTTCCTGTGTGGATCGTGCTCTGCCAGGCCTGCTGGCCCCTCGTTAACCATGCCAGCTGTCAACTTTAAAGACAGGCACTGCCTGGGTAGAGAAGCTCCGCGAGGCCTGCTTCTGGAAGGGAGCGGGTGAGTCACTGAAGAAGGACAAGTGGATGAAGGGATAATGTGGGAAGCACACTTCACTTCAAGTGAAGAAAATGGTATTTGTAGCCCAAGAGTCCTGGAGTCACTTCTCTGTGTGAGCTGGGCAGTTAGGAGACTGTCTACCCGGAGAAGCCTGGAAACAGCATTGTGTTTCCCTGCTCCTCTGAACCCCTGGGAGGTGGCTGCTGCCCCCAGCCCAGCATGCTCATCAAACCTTGGTTTCAACATTCACTTGCAGTGTGACTGTAGGCCAGTTATTTAAACTATCTAATCTCTGTGTCCTTATTGCTGAGTGGTGGAGCTAATAATAGTGAAAGGCAAATATAACTGGGTTGACTCGGCTCTAGCTGTTCTGGGTTGCTTTCGGAAGACATATAACTTCAGCTCAAAAAGTCTTGAAAAGAATGCAAATATGTACACACATCTCCCACAGAGGCGGTCAAGGGGAGCCATAGTGCAAGACGCACAGCAAAAATTTCTTGAACATCCTCTTAACCCAGCAGATTCCCCAGAGCTCTGTCCTCGAGGCAGCCCCTCCCCCAAATGTCTCTTCTCTCAATCTCCTCACCCCCACTTCTCCCTGGACCTCTCCTGTGTCCTTCTGGACAGGCTGTGTTTTTCTGGGAGAAGCTCCAGAACCTTTTAAATTGTAAATCAATGTGGTCCTTCAGCTCCTTTCCATTCTGCTCCCCACTCATGATCACAGAGAAGAGTCTACAGTCCAGCGGGCAAACCCAGAATATCTCTGGAAAGGGGTGGGGGAGTGGTGGCTGGAGAAGACTCTCAGCATCAGACCTTTTTCTCACTGTCACAATCGCACCTTTCTCAAGCTCGTTGTGAGAATTAGATGAGATAATATATGTCAACACTTAATAGTAACTAATAGGTAAGTCCCCAAATGATTACTTATTATTTCTATTACTATAATCATCATCCTTGGTCTTATTATTTCTTTTCTTTCTTTTTTTTAAAATATAAATGCATTATATTATTTCTAAGAACTTATTTATTTTGTTTGAATTCCAAGAACCTCAGCCAAAAGTTTAAAAACTCCAATTGCGGTCCAGAGGTTGTAGAGCATTCTCCATTTGGGCTGAGCCACCATCTGCCCACTATGTTTTGTCACCCTGCTTATTTAACTTATAAACAGAGTGAAGAAGGAGTGAAAAAAATTTAAGAGAAGTCGCTCAGTCGTGTCCTACTCTTTGCAACCCCATGGACTGTAGCCCATCAGGCTCCTAGGTCCATGGGATTTTCCAGGCATGAATACTGGAGTGGGTTGCCATTTCCTTCTCCAGGGGATCTTCCCGACCTAGGGATTGAACCCTGGTCTCCCGCATTGTAAGCAGATGCTTTACCGTCCAAGCTACCAGGGAAGCTATAAACAGAGTACTTCATGTGAAATGCCCAGCTGAATAAAGCACAAGCTGGAATCAAGATTGCAGGGAGAAATATCAATAACCTTAGATATGCGGATGACATCACCATTACAGCAGAAAGCAAAGAACTAAAGGCTTCTTGATGAAGGTGAAAGAGGAGAGAGTGAAAAAGTTGGCTTAAAACTCAACATTCAAAAAACTAAGATCATGACATCCAGTCCCATCACTTCATAGCTAATAGATGGGGAAAAAGTGGAAACAGTGGCAGATTTCATTTCCTTGGGCTCCAAAATCACTGTGGACAGTGACTGCAGCCACAAAATTAAAAGCTGCTTGCACCTTGGAAGAAAAACTATGACAAACCTAGACAGTGTATTAAAAAACAGAGATATTACTTTGCTGAAAAGTTCTGTATAGTCAAAACTATGGTTTTCCCAGTAGTCATGTACAGTTGTGAGAACTGGATCATAAAGAAGGCTGAGCGCCAAAGAATTTATGCTTTTGAACTGTGGTATTGGAGGAAGACTCTTGAGAGTCCCTTGAACGGCAATGAGATCAGACTAGTCAATCCTAAAGGAAATCGGTCCTGGTTATTTACCACAAGGACTGATGCTGAAGCTGAAGCTCCAAAACTTTGGCTACCTGATGCAAAGAGCCAACTCATTGGAAAAGAGCCTGATGCTGGGAAAGACTGAGGGCAGGAGAAGCGAGTAACAGAAAATGAGATGGTTGGATGGCATCACCGACTCAATGGACATGAGTTTGAGCAAGCTCCAGGAGATAAGTGAAGGACAAGGGAGCCTGGTGTGCTGCAGTCCATGGGGAATCAAAGAGTCTGCCATGACTGAGTGAGTGGACAACAAAGACCGACTGTCTGCTCTCTCCTAACTGTGGCCAATGACATTGATTGTAGTTGGTTTGAGAAGCTGTGAAAAGCCTGTTGGGCCACCTCCTCGAGGTTCTGGGGAGCCCACCAAAGGGCCTTTCCTTCCCCAGTCTCCCCTTGCCGGCTGGCCAGGGTGCTGGGTGCTTCATACTTTCTCTGTGCCGTATGGAGCATCTTATGCAGTTTAGCATCAACTGGACCTGGGATATCTTGGTGGCGGCAGCTCTGTAGAGGGCCTTACCCTGCAGCCAGCTGACTGGCCCATCCACAGAGCCAACAGGTCTGAAGACCACCCCTGAGGCAGCCTTCTGGCTTTGGGCGGGTCCCTTATGCAAAGCTTAGGCTAAGCACAGAGTATTGAGAAGCTGGCTTCTGGGAAGGCAGCCAGGGCCTACAGAGGTTACGGAGTTCTGGGAACCAGAATAGCCTAAATACAGGAAAACTTGGACAGAGAGTACTTTCCAAGAATTGAAGGGCTGTTCTGTGACAAGGAAGAGACTCCCGAGTCATGTCAGACCCACAGGAGCCACAGGAGGGCGCTCTCCCTCAGGGCAGTCTAAATGGGGGATATTGTACCCATCTTTGGTGCACAGAGTGTCGTGGTGGGGGGGTGCGTGGGGGGGAATGGGACAAACAGAGGGCAGATGGCCCCTTTCTTAGGAATGACAGCTAAGAGTTTCCAGACGCTTACTGTGGGCCAGGCCCGGCTGTAAGCTCTTTACTCGAGACATCTCATTTAACTCGCACTCTCCCGGTGAGGGAGGCAGTGCTAACGCCCTGACGCCTGGAGGAGAAACTGAGACAGAGGGAGGCATTGTCCAGGACCACACGGCTGGCCAGCAGAGGCCGGGGACGTGGTAGCCTGGCTGCCACTCATGCTAGGTCAACCCCCACACCATCCTTCCTCCAGCGCAAGGCAAGGGCAAGCCCAGGCAGTGCTTCTCACACTTGGTGTTCAAATGAATCACAATTCTGGATTCTGAATCCGTAGGGGCCTGGGCTGGGCTGGGGCTTGAGATTCTCTGTTTCCAAGAAATGCTAATGAAACCCTCCGGCCACACTTTGAGTAGCAAAAGCCTTGAAGCCCATGGAATCTCTCAAGGCTGTAGGATTCACGTGTGCCTGTGGGCCCTGCAGGCACCAGGGGACCTGGAGCCCTGTCTGGATGGTGGTTTGAGGGAACAGAGCAGGGCACGGGGCACTGGATCTCCAGAGAGTAGACTCTCCCTTCTGCTCTGCTCTGCTAAGTCTCCCTTCTAGACAGACATAGGGCCGGCCCTCCCTTCCCCTCCCCTCCACCTCTTCCCTCCCTTCCCCTCCTCTGGGAGCCATAGCAAGCATCTTGCTCAGGACACACCTCTTCCAGGAGGGTGGGCGTGGGAGGTGAGCTGGCCCCAACACAGACACAGATACATGGACACACAGACACAACGATACACAGGTACAGAAGGACACAGACACATATACAGACAGACACACGCACAGATACAGACCACAGACACATACCCAGATATACACGTAGATGCACACAGATACACACAGGCGTAGACAGACACACACATAGACACACACCCAGCCCCTGCTGGGCCTGACGGAGCAGATCTCTTCAGGGACTAGACAGAGTGCAAATAGCAACCTCACCTGCAGAAGGCCTTTCTCCAAGGCTCCCACTGACCAGGAGAGGAGGTGAGGGCCTGGGAAGTGGAAATGCACCTCCCACAGGTCCAGCTGTTTTCTTAAACCTCCTCCCTCCTCTCTGTCCTTACTCTGCCTGGATGACAAGAGGGGCCTCCTAATCTGAAGCCAGGCTCTCTATTTCCCCAACTTGGGCTGGCCCCCACATGCAGGTAGCATGGCCTCATGACACGTACCTAACATGTCACCCCAGAGTTTAAAAACTTTGATGAGATCACATATATATTTAAAAAAAAAAAAATTCAAAGACTTTCTGTTGTCCACAACAGAAACTACTTACTTTCCACACAGAAAAGGATTAACAGAGCAAATCTGACTGCTTGTTCTTAGAAAGGCCTGCTCACCAGGCTGGCCCCTGTCTGGCATCTGGGAATGGAGATTTTGAGTGGGGTGGTTCTCACCATTAGCTGGGAAGAGTGGCTGTCTGTGCCTAAACCGTCTGTACAGTCAGTGTGGTTCATGCTGAAGCCCTGCTTTCCTTCTAGGATCCTAGAATTTGGGTACGTGCCAGGCAGAGGCTGCCTCTGGGGTCAGCCCCTGTGTTAGTCAGGGTTCTTCAGAGAAACAGAGTAGAGACATACATGGAGAGGGAGCCAGTGACTCGTTTTAAGGAACTGGCTCAGGCAAGTGTGGGAGTTGACAAACTTGAAATCTGTAGGGCAGACTGGCAGGCTGGAAATTCAGAGCTGACATAGTGGCCTTGAGCACAGATTCTCAGGGCAACAGGCAGGTGTTCTCCCTTCTTCGGAGGATTCTCCCCACCTAGGTAAACCTCAGTCTTTGCTCTTAAGGTCTTCAACTGATTAGGTGAAGCCCACTTATATGATGGACAGTGATCACCTCACTCAAAGTCCACTGATTTATAGGTTAATTTTCTCTAAAAAAATACCTTCACTGACAACATATAGACTTGTGTTTGATCAAACGAGGCACTATCGCCTGCCCAAACTGATGTAAACAGTTAAATATAACAACTTCCAATAAAATCCTGGGCACTGAGTTTCTAACAAGCTTCTTGGTTGGCAGTGTTTTACATATGTTATGGCAACTCATTGCTGGAGGGAGTAGGTGTGTCCCCTGTGGCTCCCTGGAAGAGGACTCTGATCACGTACTCTCAAGAACAATTTCCCTTGCACCTGGCTTCCCTTAGACTTCATCTCGTGTTTCTCTTCCTTTGCTGAACATGCTCTGCATCCTGTTCTAATAAATCACAGCTGTGAGTACAACTGTCCACTGAGTCCTGTGAGTCCTCTTAATGAGTTGTCATCCTGGGGATTTCCAACCCATCCTCAGATGCTCTGATCTGAGCCTGGCCAGCCTCCTCAGTTCCAGCTCCTGTTTCTCTCCACCGTATACTCCACATTCCCACCATACTGATTTACTTGGTGTCTGAATATGCTATGCTATTTCATGCCTCCATAGTTTAGAATGCCCTTCTTTTCCCCTCTTGGCCTGGCTAACATTTTGCAGGGGAGGGATACACCACAGAGCTTGCGGAATCCTAGTTTCTCAACCAAGAATTAAACCTGGGACTTGAAGAGTGAAAGCACAGAGTCCTAACCACTGGACCACCAGGGAATTCCCACTACCTGGCTGACTTACATGCAATCACCAAGTCATCTTGTTTGTTTGACAGTCTCTAGGTCCATCCACATCTTTGCAAATGACACAGTTTTGTTCCTTTTTGCAGCTGAGTAATATTCCATTGTCAGAGAAGGCAATGGCAACCCACTCCAATACTCTTGCCTGGAAAATCCCATGGACGGAGGAGCCTGGTAGGCTGCAGTCCATGGGGTCGCTAGGAGTCGGACATGACTGAGCGACTTCACTTTCACTTTTCACTTTCATGCTTTGGAGAAAGAAATGGCAACCCACTCCAGTGTTCTTGCCTGGAGAATCCCAGGGATGGGGAGCCTGGTGGGCTGCCGTCTCTGGGGTCGCACAGAGTCAGACATGACTGAAGTGACTTAGCAAGCAAGCAATATTCCATTGTATATATATTTCACATCTTCTTCGTCTATTCTTCTGTCAGTGGGTATTTAGGCTGCTTCCATGTCCTGACTAATGTAAATAGTGCTGTAATAAGCACTAGGGTGTATGTTAGGAAAATGGTACAGATGAACCTATTCACAAAGCAGAAATAGAGACACAGATATAGAGAACAAATGTATGGACACTAGGGTGGAAAAGGAGAATGAGATGGATCGGGAGATTGGAATTGACATATATACATTACTAAGTATAAAATAGGTAGCTAATGAGAACCTGTATATTTTCTATTTAATGCTCTATGGTGACCTAAATGGGAAGGAAATCCCCCAAAGAGGGGATGTGTATATGTATATATATGTATACTATAGCTGATTCCCATTGCTGAACAACAGAAAATAAAACAACATTGTAAAGTAACTATACTCCAACAAAAATCAAAAAGAAATAGACAGCCTATTTGGTTATTCATTCCCGTGGAACAAACCATCCCAAAACATAATGGCTTAAGACAGCAACACTGCATTATTTCTTATGATTATGTGGGTTGCCTCAGGTAGTTCTTCTCTTTCCCACAGTGTTGGCTGGAAGGTTAGGAAGCGAAGTTCAGTTGATCCCACCCACATAGCTGGTAGTTGATGCTGGCCACTGCCTGGAAGTTTAGCGGGGGCCACTGGCCAGGGACTCAGCTATTTTCATTTGGGCTTCTCCGTGAGTGTCCAAAAGCATGGCAGCCCAATTCCAGGAAGAAGCATTCCCAAAGGCAAGCCTCAGTATGCAAGTATTTATCAAGCTGTAGCTTGCGTCACTCTTGCTGACGTCCCACTGGCTTAAGCTAGTCACATGGCCAAGGTCAGACTCACCGTGGGAGGGAACCACACAAGGAGATGAATACTGGGGGTGTAGTTCATTGAGGGCCATGGTAGTACAACACACCTTTTAGTTCAAGTCTATTCTGGCCCCTCCCTATGCCTATTTATAGTGCTTACCACACTGGATTGAAATAGTTTAATTGTTATGACTACTGTCCTATATTGTCACTTCTGTTTATGGACTGGAGCTCTTCTGAGGGCTGGGACTCTGGCTCCTCCCTGAAAAGAGTGTGTCTGCACAGTAAGTGACTGAATGAGAGCAGCAGCTGTCATTACCTTCTTCATATCTGCCAGGCTCAAGCTCAGCCCCTACGTTGTTTAGACAGAGGCAGTTCAACAGCTGTGAGATGCCAACTATGTCAGGTCCTTGCATGCCTTAAAGCATGGCAGCTAGCCCTATAGCAAGGTCCTGATGTACAGGAGGCCCCTAGTACTTCAGTGTGGAATGAATGGGTGAATGAATGAGCAGGTGGGCTTCCTAGGCATATCACTGTGATTTCCAAGCTACAAATGCATCGATTGTTTTTCTTAAACATACATCGTAACCAAGCTGAGCAGAAATCACACAACTCCACCTCTCCCAGATGAAACAGTTTCATCAGAGAATTGTCGAAAAGAGAGATTTTTCAGTGCTCTCCTTTTTTGACTGAGGACCCTCATGAAGAACAGTCTCTTTCACTGAGCTGTGTTCCACTAGCCTGTGCACCTGAAGCAGAAGCCGAGGTCCTGGAACGGTGGAGTGAACTGTCTTTCGTAGTCTCCCCACGACTATGATATTGGCTCCTCAGACTGGCTGGTTCTGAGCAGTGGCTCCTCATATAGGCTCTATCTCATGCTATAAATAGCCACAGCCACATCTTCAGTGACAGCACACTGGAGTGTGGAAACTCATTGTGTATGCAACTCCTCCCTATTGCAAAATTCTGATATCATCAGAGAAAACAAGAAGTGAATCAACCTTGTATAAATACTTTGATTAGCTCATTTGCTTTCAAGCCTGAAAAAGAGGGGGGGGAGGGAGAAAAAAGTTCCATGTCATTGCCTTCTGGACTGACATAAGGGTGTAACGTCTCCCACCCAGCTGAATGCTAACCCCGATGGATCTGTAGGGATAACTTTTTCTTACTTAAGACTATGTTTCTCTACTTTCCATCCTTTGGAATATTTCATCTTTTGAACCTCAGTCTAAATAACTCAAATAGAAGAAGGTCTTGAATAATAAAATTCAAGAAAAAGATTTTTTTTGTTTTATAAAATTACTTTTTCAGTTTTTGAAATAACAGTATTATTTTCTTCCCAAGCAAGTAAAGAATCTGCTTGCAATATGGGAGGCCTGGGTTAAGTTCCTGAGTCAGGAAGAGCCCCTGGAGAAGGGAATGGCAATCCACTCCGGTATTCTTGCCTGGGAAATCCCAAGGACAGAGGAGCCTGGTGGGCTACAGTCCATGGGGTCGAAAAGAGTTGGACACGACTGAGTAACTAACACTTTGACTTTTTCTACAGCTGATCCCCTTTGATCTGTAAAAAGTGAAATTCATCTAGTCAGGGGCCACACACTGATTCTGCCTGGCCAAATCCAGCCTGCTCTGTCTGTGCCTTTCTTGGCCAGCACAGTAGTTGGTTGTTTTTAAAAATTTGGCTGCAGCATGTGAACTCTTGTTTTCTAACCAGGATTGAACCCAGGCCCTCTGCACTGGGATTGCAAAATCTTAACCACTGGACCATGAGGGAAGTCCCAGAAATTGGTTTTTAAGTTCTGAGCTTCTTCTCGCTCAGATGGGGCATGTTCTCCAGTTCCCCACAGTTTCCATTGCTGCCGTTAGGTCCCACACACAGTTCACTGCAGAACCCTGTAGGCAATTGAGTTTCCAGCCTCTGAGTGCTAGCTCTTATTTTACAAATGGGGAAACAGACTCAGAGAGGTTGATTTTCCCAAGACTGTACACCTAAGAACTAGAAGACATGAAAAGTGGTTCTCCAGGCTCTAGGTACACAAGGCTGTCTCTCTTCTGCTTACTGTTACCTCCATATCACTTCCAGAAGCCTTGGCGAAATGAACAAATCTATGTGAAATTTCAATAACTGTCATATAAACAGCAAGCTTTCCTCAGGTGGATTTTGTAATAACAACACATCTAAGAGTGAGTTCTGTGACCTTCCTCTTTCTGTTTTGTCCATCCACTCCACAGGGCAAGACAAACTTCACCCCACAGTGTCATTGGGCAACCCTCAGGCGTAGAAAGAGGATCGTTTTCCTACTTCTCCCTTCTCAGCAAATGGCTCTCATGGGCATCTTTCTCCACATGATATCCATACTGGAAATGATTCAGATGGTGCAGATGGGCACGTCTTCTGGAAAAATCTTACTGGTTATTCAAAGCCCTCTTCAGCCTTGAACTCCTGTGTGAAGCTGTCTCCACCCTTCAATTACATATAAGTGAGGACTTATCCACAGCCGGTGGGGGGCGGCGCGGGAAGGGGGACTGGGGGCGGGGTGTCCCTAGCTGTTAGCCCTAAGGCTTACTTACTTACTTAACCTTTTGGGTCTTCACTTCCCCATCTCCACTCTCTCCTCTCAGTCCATATTTTCTGAATTGAATCAAGATAACTGAGGTTAATATGAGAGTTCCAGAAAACAAACTATATCTCTCAATTTTCTACCCAAACTGGACAAGGACTAGATTTTGATTCTCTTATCTGGAAAGTAAGTGTTAGTTACTCAGTCATTTCAGACTCTTTGTGACCCATGGACTATAGCCCTCTAGGCTCCTCTCTCTATGGAATTCTCCAGGCAAGAATACTAGAGTGTGTAGCCATTCCTTTCTCCACGGGATCTTCCTGACCCAAAGACTGAACCCAGAGTCTCCTGCATTGCAAGAAAATTCTTCACCATCTGAGCCACCAGAAAAGCCTAAGTCATTGTGCAAAAATGCCCAAATAGCCTCTCCTCTTCAAGAAAACATTGCCTAGTGCTGGGAAAAGAGTTGGACAGGCAAGGGAGGGGGCTGCTGCATTGAAAAGTCCTAGAGGGGCCTGGCTTGGAAAGTGGTGATGAAATGGGACAGGGAGACCCTAGATAGCCCCCTAACCACAGTGTTTATCTGAGGGTCTGAGCCTGTCTGAAATCCAGCAGTAGAGTTTAGGAAATAAAAGGAAATCCTACCTCTAACCCCCAAGGAAAGATTAAGGAGCTCGACAGGCCTCATATCAAGGTGATTCCCTGAAAGGGTGGGTGGTGAATGAGAGAGTACAAAGGGAGTCACATGAATTTGTAGATCATTTAGAGCAGAACTGTCCAAGAGAAATATAATGTAAACTGCAGATGTAATTTAAAATATTCTAGTTGTCACAGTAAAAAAAAAAATACAAAGGTAAAATTTATTTGAATTGCATAACCAAATATATCTAACATTAAATCTCATACTTAAAAGATGCACTATATCCAAGATATATCATATCAACATACAATTAATATAAAAATTACTTATGAACTATTTTACATGTATTTCAATCTAAGTCTTTAAATTCTAGTGTTTATTGTATAATTGCCGCACATCTCAGTTTGGGTGCTAAATTTTCATCAAAAATATTCAACCTGTATGTAGATTTCAAAAAATTTCTAGTAAGACAAAGTAGTTTCACATACTCAATTTGTTTCAAACATACATAAACATTTCCCAACAACTAACTGAATTGAATATCAGTTTTTACTAGTTTTTTATTAAAAATTTTGGAGGTGGTCCATATCAGTGCTGGGCTCCCCTGGTGGCCCAGATGTAAAGAATCAGACTGCAGTGCAGGAGAAATGGGTTCAATCCCTGGCTTGAGAAAATCCCTGGAGAAGGGAATGGCAACTCATTCCAGTACTCTTGCTGGAGAATTCTATGGACAGAGGAGACGGGCAGGCTACAGTCCATGGAGATGACAGAGTCAGACATGGCTGAGCAAGTCACACACACACACACATTCACATCAGTGTTAATTTGATTCTTCAGCTTTACTGAGATATAATTGACATCTAAAACTACGTAAGTTTAAGGTGTACAATAACAGTGTTATTATTATTTTTTTTAATCTTCACTGGATCTTAGCTGCAGTGTGCAGGATCTAGTTCCCTGATGAGGTATTGAACTCAGGCCCCCTGCATTGGTAACATGGAGTTTTAGCCACTGGGCCACCAGGGAAGTCCCAGGGGTGTCGATTTGATATATTTACATATTGCAAAATAATTACCACCATAGCAATAACCAACACCTCCATCACATCACATCACTACCATTTTTTTTAACCATTTCTTTTAGTGGTGAAGACATTTAGGAACTACTCTCTTGGCAACTGTCAAGTATATAACACAGTATTTATAACTAAATCATCATGCTATATATTAGATTACTAGAACTTATTCATCTTCTGTGTGCATGCTAAGTCACTTCAGTCGTGTCTGACTCTTTGTGACCCTATGGACTATAGCCCACCAGGCTCCTCTGTCCGTGGGATTCTCTAGGCAAGAATATTGGAGTGGGTTGCCATTCCCACCTCCAGGGAATCTTCCAGGGATTCATCTTCAAACTGGAAATTTATACTCTTTGATTAACATTTCCCCTTTTCCGCTACCTTGAATATCAGCTTGTAAATTGAAATTTATTAAAATCAGATAATATTAAAAACAGTACTTCAGTGATACCAGCAGCATTTTACATGAGGCTATCAGCATCTGAATGCAGAGTTCCAGAGAACAGCAAGAAGAGATAAGAACGCCTTCTTCAGCGATCAATGCAAAGAATAGAGGAAAAGAACAGAATGGGAAAGACTAGAGATCTCTTTAAGAAAATTAGAGATACCAAGGGAATATTTCATGCAAAGATGGGCTCGATAAAGGACAGAAATGGTCTGGACCTAACAGAAGCAGAATATATTAAGAAGAGGTGGCAAGAATACACAGAACTGTACAAAAAGATCTTCACGACCCAGATAATCATGATGGTGTGATTACTAACCTACAGCCAGACATCCTGGAATGGAAGTGGGCCTTGGAAAGCATTGCTACAAACAAAGCTAGTGGAGGTGATAGAATTCCAGTTGAGCTATTTCAAATCCTGAAAGATGATGATGTGAAAGTGCTGCACTCAATATGCCAGCAAATTTGGAAAATTCAGCAGTGACCACAGGACTGGAAAAGGTCAGTTTTCATTCCAATCCCAAAGAAAGGCAATGCCAAAGAATGCTCAACAACTGCACAGTTGCACTCATCTCACATGCTAGTAAAGTAATCTCAAAATTCTCCAAGCCAGGCTTCAGCAATACATGAACCGTGAAATCCCTGATGTTCAAGCTGGTTTTAGAAAAGGCAGAGGAACCAGAGATCAAATTGCCAACATCCGCTGGATCATTGAAAAAGCAAGAGAGTTCCAGAAAAATATCTATTTCTGCTTCATTGACTATGCCAAAGCCTTTGACTGTGTGGATCACAATAAACTGTGGAAAATTCTGAAAGAGATGGAATACCAGACCACCTGACCTGCCTCAAGAGAAATCTGTATGCAGGTCAGGAACAACAGTTAAAACTGGACATGGAACAACAGACTGGTTCCAAACAGGAAAAGGAGTACGTCAAGGCTGTATATTGTTACCCTGCTTATTTAACTTCTATGCAGAGTACAT
Source organism: Nanger dama (assembly GCA_917880005.1). Taxonomy (NCBI): domain Eukaryota; kingdom Metazoa; phylum Chordata; class Mammalia; order Artiodactyla; family Bovidae; genus Nanger; species Nanger dama. The sequence goes on from CAKJTW010000018.1 coordinate 28,617,143, forward strand.
CATGAGAAACACTGGACTGGAAAAAACACAAGCTGGAATCAAGATTGCCAGGAGAAATATCAATCACCTCAGATATGCAGATGACATCACCCTTATGGCAGAAAGTGAAGAGGAACTAAAAAGCCTCTTGATGAAAGTGCAAGAAGAGAGTGAAAAAGTTGGCTTAAAGCTCAATATTCAGAAAACGAAGATCATGGTATCCGGTCCCATCATTTCATGGGAACTAGATGGGGAAACAGTGGAAACAGTGTCAGACTTTATATTTTTGGGCTCCAAAATCACTGCTGATGGTGACTGCAGCCATGAAATTAAAAGATGCTTACTCCTTGGAAGGAAAGTTATGACCAACCTAGATAGCATATTCAAAAGCAGAGATATTACTTTGCTGACTAAGGTCCGTCTAGTAAAGGCTATGGTTTTTCCTGTGGTCATGTATGGATGTGAGAGTTGGTGTGTGAAGAAGGCTGAGCGCCAAAGAATTGATGCTTTTGAACTGTGGTGTTGGAGAAGACTCTTGAGAGTCCCCTGGACTGCAAAGAGATCCAACCTGTCCATGTGAAAGGAGATGAGCCCTGGGATTCTTTGGAAGAAATGATGCTAAAGCTGAAACTCCAGTACTTTGGCCACCTCATGCGAAGAGTTGACTCATTGGAAAAGACTCTGATGCTGGGAGGGATTGGGGGCAGGAGGAGAAGGGGACGACCGAGGATGAGATGGCTGGATGGCATCATGGACTTGATGGATGTGAGTCTGAGTGAACTCTGGGAGTTGGTGATGGACAGGGAGGCCTGGTGTGCTGCGATTCATGGGGTTGCAAAGAGTCGGACATGACTGAGCGACTGAACTGAACTGAACTGATCAGCTATTATGTTGGACAATGCACTTTTAGACTGATCAGGAGCTGCCCCATTGCTCACTACCTACTCCCCTTGGTGTGACCTTGGGCTGGATACACAGGGAGTCTGATCAGAGGTCAATGTCCACATTTTGAAGTTTAACCTTCTAGCTATGGTTGTTCTCCTGTGAGACCACCCTCTCTGTCTTAGGCCTGGGTCTAACTGAGTCACAATCTTGGGATGGGAGAAGGTTGTCTGAATTGCTGTTGCTTATTATTTAACTTATATGCAGAGTACATCATGAGAAACGCTGGGCTGGAGGAAGCACAAGCTGGAATCAAGATTGCTAGGAGAAATATCAATAACCTCAGATATGCAGATGACACCACCTTTATGGCAGAAAGTGAAGAGGAGCTAAGGGCCTCTTGATGAAGGTGAAAGTGGAGAGTGAAAAAGTTGGCTTAAAGCTCAACATTCAGAAAACTAAGATCATGGCATCTGGTCCCATCACTTCCTGGGAAATAGATGGGGAAACAGTGGAAACACTGGCTGACTTTATTTTGGGGGGTCCAAAATCACTGTGGATAGTGATTGCAGCCATGAAATTAAAAGATGCTTGCTCCTTGGAAGGAAAGTTATGACCAACCTAGACAGCATATTAAAAAGCAGAGACATTACTTTGCCAACAAAGGTCCGCCTAGTCAAGACTATGGTTTTTCCAGTAGTCACGTATGGATGTGAGAGTTGGACTATAAAGAAAGCTGAGTGCAGAAGAACTGATGCTTTTGAACTGTGGTGTTGGAGAAGACTCTTGAGAGTCCCTTGGACTGCAAGGAGATCCAACCAGTCCATCTTAAAGGAGATCAATCGTGGGTGTTCATTGGAGGGAATGATGTTGAAGCTGAAACTCCAATACTTTGGCCACCTGATGAGGAAAGCTGACTAATTTGGAAACACCCTGATCCTGGGAAAGATTGAGGGCAGGAGGAGGAGTTGACAGAGGATGAGATGGTTGGATGGCATCACCGACACAATGGACACAGGTTTGGGTGGACTCTGGGAGTTGGTGATGGACAGGGAAGTCTGGAGTGCTGCAGTTCATGGGGTCGCAAAGAGTCAGACACGACTGAGAAACTGAACTGAGACGAACTGATAGCTGGAGAATCCAGAAAGCAGTTTGATGCCTCAGCTATGTAATGCATAGCTGAATGGGTCCCAAACAGACCATATGGGATCACTTCAATTTTTCCATATGAAAAAGCACAGTTAGGTCTACAATAACCTTTCCCTTTTAGAAACTCACTGCATTGAGAAGAAAGGTTGACAATTTTCCTAGACACTCTAAGCTACTACTTGAATTAGAAATAGTTTAAAAATCAAAAGAATGGCAAGAATGTCTATGGCATTGCTGGCTTCCAGTAAATGCTTATCCATAAATGAATTATTATTAGTTCTAATTATATCAGATTATCCAATGATGGTTTTTTAGCTTGAGGAGAAAGCAGATGATTTTTGCAGTTCAAATTACTTTACAACTTTCTATACATCGTTTTTAGGTTAAAAGAAATTCCATTGGTATATAAATTAGTAAGTTTCCACAGCTGTTATCTCCTCTAATCTCTTTTAGTCATTACTATTTAACTAGGAAGGAATTAATTTTTTAAGTGTATGTGAAAAAAGTTCTTTGTGTATATAAATATATATGTGAAGAATTTTTAAAGAAGCTGCTTGTGAAACAAGTAGAGGTTTTACATCCCATGAAGTATCTTAAAAATAGTCATAAAATGCTTCCCTTCTGGCCAGATAAAGTTTTATATAATCACATATATAATATATATAGAAAATATTTATATTTGTATATAGTTTATATATATAAAAATACATGTGTTATATATATATATATAAATTGCCAAAATTCGTTGGATCATGGAGAAAGGAAGGGAATTCCAGAAAAACATCTACTTCTGCTTCATTAACTAGACTAAAGCCTTAACTGTGTGGATCACAGAAAACTCTGAAAAATTCTTAGAAACAGGAGTACCTGACCACCTTACCTGTCTCCAAAAACTTATATGCAGGTAAAGAACCAAAGTTAGAACTGGACATGGACAAACATACTGGTCCCAAATTGGGAAAGGAGTACAAGGCTGGATATTGTCACCCTGCTTTTATATGCAGAGTACCTCATGAGAAATGTCTGGCTGGATGAATCACCAAGCTGGAGTTAAGATTGCCAGGAGAAATATCAACAACCTCAGACATACACATGATACCACTCTAATGGCAGAAAGTGAAGAGGAACTAAAAGCCTCTTGATGAGGAGAGGAGAGTGGAAAAGCTGGTTTGAAATTCTACACTCAAAAAACTAAGATCATGGCATCTGGTCCCTTCATTTCATGGCAAATAGAAGGGGAAAAAGTGGAATCAGTGACAGATTTTTATTTTGGGGGGCTCAAAATCACTGTGAACTGTGACTGCAGCCATGAAATTAAAAGACACTTGCTCCTTAGAAGGAAAGCTATGACAAACCTAGACAAGGTATTAAAAAGCAGAGACTTCATTTTGCCAAAAAGGTCCCTATAGTCAAAACTATGGTTTTTCCAGTAGTCATGTACTGTTGTGAGAGCTGGACCATAATGAAGGTTCAACTTCAAATAATTGATGCTTTCCAATTGTGGTGCTGGAGAAGATTCTCGAGAGTTCCTTGGACACCAAGGAGATCAAACCAGTCAATCCTAAGGAAAATCAGTCCTGAATAGTCACTGAAAGAAATGTTGCTTAAGCTGAAGCTCCAATACTTTGGATACTTGATTTGAAGAGCCCACTCACTGGGAAAGATTGCAGGCAGGAGAAGGGGGCGGCAGAGAATGAGATGGTTAGATAGTGTCACTGACTCAGTGTACATGAATTTGAGCAAACTCTAGGAAGTAGTGGAGAACAGAGGAGCTGAAGTCCACGGGGTGGCAAAAAGTCAGACATGACTTAGTGACTGAACCACCACAATTATATATATATATTTTTGAGTTAGGAAGGGGGAAAAAAAGCCCTGTAAAAATTGCCACAAGGTGGCACTAAAATCCAATGAACATTCCAGTCTCTTAGTCTGTTCGTGTCTGTATGGAGTGAGGGCAGCGGGAGAGGGGGGCTGATTTACGGGCAATGTGTAGGAGACAGTGGACAAAAAAGATGAAATAAATTAAGCTGAAGACAGGAGGTAGATTAACATCTCCCTTTTGTCTAAAGGATAATTTCCCTCTCTCACTACTGTGGATATCTGTCATACAATGAATGTATAGGTTAATAAAGTTAACTATTAAAATGATTTGTTCTTTATGATTCAGTTTTATCCTTGCCTTTTGCCAGTGTATTGTGAAGGGATGGGAGAGGCAAGGAGGAGACCCTTTGGGACATCATCTAGTTTGGGAAAGCTTATTCTGTGACTGGTACAATCTTTGAAGTAGCCACTGTCCACAAAGCTTGTCAAAGTACCGTGGATATACAAATGAATACCATGAAAAGAAGTTGCTACAGAACATAGATTTTTTTCTACTTGTTTATTTTGGCATAATTCACCAACTGAATATTTCTAGAAATTATTTTGACATTGAGATTCAAGCTTGGAACACCTCATATAATATGTCTGAGAATCAGGAAATGAGTGAATTGAATCCTTCTTCCTGATTCTTTTTTTCCTGTTTTCTTTTTAATACATGGTACAAAGCTTTAATTGTTCGATGTTTTCTTAATATTTGAAGCTTAAGGACACAGCCAAGATTCCCAAGCTATATTAAGATGAAGGAAAGTAGTATTAACAATACAGCTATAAAAAGTTTTGACTATAGGAGGAAAAACTTTGGTAAGATTTTCTAATAGGCCAACTAAAATTTAAGAGAAAGGAAAAAGTTTCAAGAATGGAGCCTTAAACAAATGATCCAAAAGAAAAAAACAAACAAAACCTTACTTTCTCTTGTGAGATTCCACTGTGGAAAAATTGTTTACTTATTGACAGTTCAGTTTCTTAGATCTGAAAAACAAACAAACAACAAAAAAACACTAGGCATTGTAGTGGAGGTAATTCAACGTGAGGGAAGCAGATTTGGTCATTTGAACGAGGTTAGCTTTTAAAGAATACTAGAACTAATGTCTTATTTGACCTGATGATATCTGTGTCCATCTGAGACCTACATCTTGACACATGGATGACATTTTTCGCATATATGAGAAAATGGCTCAGCTATTGCCCAGGTTTGACTGGATGGTTAGCACAGACTGGAGTTTGAGATAAGAGACTTCCAGAAAGTTCCAACTAAGTTCCTGAGCATTTAAGTGAATTCTCCACAGTCATTTACTGATTCTTACGCAGGCTCTGGCATTGTGCCAGCGCTTTAAGATGCTAAGATAAGAAAGAATCCGGGCCTTCCACTGGCTTCCAGTCAGAGGGGGAGTCAGAAGTAGGAAGCAATAACCTCATCGTGATGAAACACTGAAAGCAGGAGGAGAAGGGGATGGACAGAAGATGAGATGGTTGGATGGCATCACCAGTTAGATGGACATGAATTTGAGCAGGCTCTAGGAGTTGGTGATGCACAGGGAAGCCTGGTGTGCTGCAGCCCATGGGGTCGTAAAGGATCAGACACCACTGAGTGACTGAACTGAACTGAACCTCATCGTGATGCAGTGAGCCTCTCCTTTCTGAAACACCAAGAAGCGTCCCACTCCCTCCAGAATGGAAAGGGCCCAACCTGTGTAGTTGGTTCCTCCACAACTGGTCTCCATCCTGAGTTTCAACTCTTTCTCTCCCAACCAAGGGAAGCCACACTAAGCTACTCTCTTTTGCTAGAATTTGTCCTACTCTTTCCCTACATCTCTGTTTTTGCTCAAGCTGTTCCTCCTTCCTGGGAGGTCCTCCCTCCCTCCCTTCCTCCTTCCATCTGCCTCCCCACCTCTTCTGTCCATTAAGATGCTTTGACTTAGGCCCCTCTAGATCAGACATAAGTGTCATCTCCTGCAGAATACAAGGAGTAAATGAAATAAGTCCTGGTGGGTCGCCAGAGACTAGGGTTCTAGCACACTCCCCACCCTCAAACACACACACTAATTTGTCCTGTTCTAGCCTGCAAGTTTCTCCGCCCACCCATCCGGGCTTCAGCCTATTTTTGCCTAATGGGGTGTGGGGTGGTTGGATTTTATTGTACTCTTTACTTCAGATAAACCAGGATCCAAATTAATCCTGCAAACCAGGCCTGAGGCTGCCCTTTTCTGTCTGGTTACTTCCTGAGTGTACCTGGAGTTCTGCAATTAGCCTCGACCTTCCCTTTTCACTGACCCTCTTTCCCTGAACCTTCACCTGGAGACCTAGGCTGGGTGCCTGAGAAAGGGGTAAAGCGACAGGCTTGTTAAAGCGGAAACCGGAACCAGGCCCACCCATGATGCACCCTCTAGCAGGTCCAAACACGGCCCAGGGAGAGAACCCTCGTGGAAGGATGGGGGTGGCAGGCTCGACAAGAGGAGGGGCTGCTTCTAAAAAGAAAAAGAAAAGGAAAAAAAACCAACCACAACAAACCACAACCTTGATTGGAAATAAGCCTGTGTGCGTGTGTGTCTGCGTGTCTGTGTATTTAAAAACAAAACCACGTTAAAGGAGCCGTTCCCCACCCCACAGGTCCGACCACCCGCTGGGAGTTTGAGAAGCAAGCAGGGCAATACGAGTGGGAGAAAGTCATTCACGCGCCCACAAAATGCCTCCTGTCTCGGAACCGTTTGCCCAGGCCCCGCGGGCTCCTCCAGGCAGCCTGCTCCAGCCCTTCGGTCCCGCGCGCACAAGCTGCGGCTAAAGAGCGAACCTTGACGCAGGCAGAGACCCGCAGCTCCCGCCGCGGCGGCAGACTCCCCAGTCGCCGCCTCTCCCAGCCCCGCGGCCTGGGCAGTCAATCAAGCCCGCCCGGCCCCGCCCGTGGGCTGCAGGGGACGGCCAATCAGAGCCAAGCTCCGCAGCGATGAGCTCAGTCGGCTTGCTTCCCATTGGACGGCTATATTAAGAAAGTCGCCGAACTCTTTAAATAGCGGGCGCTAGGGCCGCATCCTGCATCTGCCGCCGCAGTCGGGCTGAGTTCGTGTTCTCTCTTGTGTTTTCGCCTAGGCCTAGGGAGACCCAGGAGGGAGCTAGGCCGCGTCCGCTTGCTCTGGCCACCATTTGCTCACAAAGGCGCCGACCCGGGGCGAGGAGAGCGGCCGCCGCTCGGGAGCAGCGCGGAGACGCACCGTGCGCCCTATGCCCCCGAGTCCCCCACCGCCCCCCGCCGCGGCAGCCCGAGCACAACGAGGGAACGCGCGCCATCCCGGGACCTGGGTGCAGCTAGCGACCCTTGTCCCCAGCGCGCAGCCCGAGGTGAGCAGTGAGCGGCGAGCGGGACGGCAGCGAGGCGTTCGCGGGGCCCCTCCTGCTGCCCGGGCCCGGCCCGCTCATGGCGGCCATCCGCAAGAAGCTGGTGGTGGTGGGCGACGGCGCGTGCGGCAAGACGTGCCTGCTGATCGTGTTCAGTAAGGACGAGTTCCCCGAGGTGTACGTGCCCACCGTCTTCGAGAACTATGTGGCCGATATCGAGGTGGACGGCAAGCAGGTGGAGCTGGCGCTGTGGGACACGGCGGGGCAGGAGGACTACGACCGCCTGCGGCCGCTCTCCTACCCGGACACCGACGTGATCCTCATGTGCTTTTCGGTGGACAGCCCGGATTCGCTGGAGAACATCCCCGAGAAGTGGGTGCCCGAGGTGAAGCACTTCTGCCCCAATGTGCCCATCATCCTCGTGGCCAACAAGAAAGACCTGCGCAGCGACGAGCACGTCCGCACGGAGCTGGCCCGCATGAAGCAGGAACCGGTGCGCACGGATGACGGCCGCGCTATGGCCGTGCGCATCCAAGCCTACGACTACCTCGAGTGCTCGGCCAAGACCAAGGAGGGCGTCCGAGAGGTCTTCGAGACGGCCACGCGCGCCGCGCTGCAGAAGCGCTATGGCTCCCAGAACGGCTGCATCAACTGCTGCAAGGTGCTATGAGGGCCGCGCCCGACCCACCTGCCCCTGCCAGCGCGGCTCCCCATCCCGGGCCCGTCCCCCACGAGCCCGGAGAAGGGGAGAACCTTGCCCCCGAAGGACCCCACCGGACTGCCTGGCGTCTGCTTTCAGCCCCGGCAGCCGTGGCCTGGAAACTCAGGCTCTGGCGCCCGAGAATCGGCCGCGTGGTAGGCACCCGGCGCCCCCTTTCCAAGTGTCTGTGCGTCCGGCTGTGTGGCACAGGCCTGGCCACCCCGCTGAGTGCCAAGGGTCCCCTGAACACCATTTTCTGAAGAGCCAAACCTCTTCAGGGTGTGTGGCTGTGTGTATGTTCGACTCCCCGCTGCCGAGTTTTCACCCCCACGCCAGCCCCTGCTCCCCGGCCATGAGCTGGGCGCCGGGGTGTGGCCGCGCCCCATCGGATGTGCGTCTGTGAGCGCCTGCTATCTCCTGTCTGTAACATAGACCTCGGGACCTGCGGGAGGGGAGGGCTGGGGAGGATGGGGTGTTATATAAATATAGATATAATTTTATTTTCGGAGGTAGGATGGTGTTATTTAATGGTGGTGGTGGGTGGAGTGACGGCGCTAGAACAGCTCCAGCCGGGTCTGAGTGAGGCGTCATCCCAGCACGAACAAGACTTGGCCATGTTTCCTACCCCGGGGAAGACGTTTGCAGCTGACTCGGGGCCTGAGAGGACACAGCTTCCAGATTCCTGTCTCCTGCCAGCCCCCCCCCCCCCACCCCCGGCGAACCCCTCACTAGCCATTGAGAAGGAGGGGTGAAGTGTGCTGCAGGTTGTTTTTGCCATAAGCGAACTTTGTGCCTGTCCTGCAAGTGAAAACTGTTCAGTCCAAGAAACTGATGTTATTTGATTTATTTAAAGGCTAAAACTTGTTTTTTTCTTCTTTTGGAACGAATTCTTTGCACAGTTGTTTCATTGTTCGACATTTAATGCACTTGTCATTTGCATAAGACAGTAGCATTCTGACCACACTTGTACGCTGTAACCTCATCTACTTCTGATGTTTTTTAAAAATGATGATGACTTTTAAAAAACAAGGAGAAGAAAAAGAAACCACTAATTTTTTTCTTTTGAAAAAAGTGGCAACACTGTTCTATTTTGCGATTTTATTTGTGCACGTATGGGCACTCTTTTGATAAAGGGCAGTAACCAATATTAGGGCCTATCTAAAACCTTTTGTTGTTTTTTTTTTTCCCCTCAAGGCAGTCTCTAAAGCTGTGTGAAATTTTCTCTGCATCTCTGTACAGAGAATAAACCTCCCTCTCGTGTCTCTTTTCTCCCCCCTCCCTTCCCCATCCAGTGGTACTTCTACTAAATTGTCTTGTTTTTTTTTTTTTTAATTTTATTTTTTAAATAAACTGACAAATGACAAAGTGGTGAGCTTATGATGTTTACATAAAAGTTCTATAAGCTGTGTATACAGTTTTTTATGTAAAATATTAAAAAACTATGATGATGACATTTATAAAATGGCTCCTGTGGTTTAATGATGTGTAAAAATCCTGTGAATTTGAGGGCAAGGGGAGAACTCTGCTAGGTGAGGCTCCACTAACTCTATTTCCCTCCAAGTGTATGTAGGAAATGGGGATAAAATCTCTTTGAGGATGTGAGGAGGTTGGGTGGCCATGGATGACCAGGTTGCTCCTGTCCCAGGGCCAGAGGTTACCCAGGCTCCCAGGGCCACAACCTTTGACCTAATGTGAACTGTCTGAATGGCTTATACACTTGTGTCTAAGTCTATTTTGGAGCCTGTGTATCCTACTCTTTGAAACTTGGAAAGTTATCATTTGTGCATTCAGATAACTTACTAGATACCTTTTTTTTTTTGATTTGTTTTTGTTAATCACTGTCTCAAAGACTGGTTCCTGGGTTCCCTTCAGATCTTCAGGGGTTACACAATACCCCCACTGAGATTGTAGGATGTTATCTCTGACCTGAACTCCTGGGTAGAAGTGGGAGAGAGCCCAAATGAGAAGCCAATCCTGCTGTGGAACTTTCATTTGAGTGTCTGTATGGAGCCCAGAATGCTTTGTTCTAAGTACCAAGAGTAGCCGCCTTGCCAACAGAACACTGGAGGTCTTGGGTGGCTGCTATTTAAAGTTGGAGCAGCCAGGTTCTGAGGTGGAAATATGATGAGCTCTAATTTCAGACACTTAGCCTGCTGCAGTGGGTCTCAGAACCAGACAGGCAGATTAACCTTCAGAGACCACATCAAAATCCCTCTACAGGTATGATGGCTCAAAACTGCCAGCCTCAGCAGCTTCTAGGAAAGATAGCAGATACTGCCAACCTCCCCCGACTACCTAAGACATGTGGTTTTTGTTTTGGGAATCAACACTTTATGGGTTTCTAGGCCTCAGTTGCCACCCACTCTGTCCCTCTGCCTCCCTTACCCCCAGGCAGAGCAGAGAAGGCCCCTTTTAAAGCCCTTTGCTTTAAAACTTGAGGCTTCTGTCTCCCAGTCTTTCCCCAGACTCCCAAGAGCTTTTGCTGAGTAAAGCAAGCCTGGTTACTGATGACTTTTCACCCACTTAAAAACAAACAAAACACATCAATAACAGGGCCTCCTGCACAGCCAGGCTCCTTGGTTAACAGAGGATAATTGTTTGGGCTGCTGGAGGCACAGAGCAAAGAGAGGGTCCACTCAAGCTGAGGGAAGGATCCGTAGCCTCATCCTTTCCCCAGGTCCTGACCCCATACACCTCCATCCCTCAGCCATCTTTGTCTTCATTTTCAAGACAGAAATTTCCACTGAAAAACAAAATGTTGACTTGCAAGTTTTACAGCTTGTAGATCCTTTGGTACCAGGGAGTGCAGGACTCTGGAGAAGAGCTCAAGCTTGGGCTCAGCGCCCAGGATTCAGCTTTGCAACTGGCCGAGAGCCTGGAGACCTTTTGAAAGGGCCTTTTCTGGGTTTCCTGCCTGCTCTAATCTGCCTGGTACCTATTGCTGTCTGTTTTTTTTGTTTTGTTTTGTTTTTTTAGGAAGACAGCCACCCAGATGACGCATGGCAGCCTGGGTTATGCTTGTTTTTAAATGCATGGCATTTAATAATGCTGCCGGAACACACTCTTCTTGCTGCATTAGATCCAACTGGAAAATATAAAGATGAATTGCTGTAGGCTGGAAAATCAATTAGGAAAAAAAGAGGCAAAACATCTGGTGTTACTCCTAGGATATGAACATTCATTTTGCACATTTGAAATAAATGTGCTGAGTTCATTTAATTGCCTGTTGAATGGTTTCATGGATAATAGTAGGGTGTTTCACTGATCCTGGGCATTTCATAGCAAAGGGCACTGGCTTGGGTTCTTGTTTAATCTTAATTTGAAGTCAGTCTGGCTTGTGTTTCTAGGGTCTTTTTTCACATGTGTTTCCGTGTACTTAGAACAGGGGTTTTCAAACTCAAGCCTGAGTCAGAATCATGTGGAGGGCTAGTTAAAACACAAATGGCTGGGCCTACCTTCCAGAGTCTCTGATCAGCATATCTGGGGTAGAGAACAAGTGATGCTGACCCTGCTGGTCCAGGGACCACACTTTGAGAACCCCTGGCTTGGAATAAGGGAGAGTTCTAGTCATTATACCAGGCAGGGAGGTCGTTTCAGCAATAAAGGGAGTCACATTCCTGAGGCTGATGGTGCAGTGGCCTGTAGCCCTGACTGCCCTGCCTTAGGGAGCACAGCACGAGCTTTCAGAGAAGTTCCCAGAGAAGTTCAGGGAAGTTTTCAGAGAACTTCCCTCCTACGAGGACCCACACATAACCCCAGTCTTCTCTTCACACTCTGGTACAACAGGGGGTTTAATGCTCTTCAAAGATTTCTTTCTGCCATTCCCGAGTTCAGAATGCAGCAGCGCTCTGCTCTGCTAAGACAAGGGTTGCAAAAGCAAATAAGACACAGTCCTTGTCCTGGTGAGGGCAAGTTCCAGGAAGGTGTCCCCTGAGTATGCTCAGATGGAGACAGCAGGCCCAGGGCACACTAGGAGCCAAGGGGAAGGTAGAAGGGCTTCATGGAGAAGGAGACATTTGAACCGAATCTTAAAGCAGGAGTGGGTGATGTGCAGATGGAAGATACAGCTTCTTTATATTACTGTGATAAATATTTATATTACTGTATATACTTTATATTACTGTAATTACTTTATATTACTGGCCTCTGGTGAATACAGCTCTCTTGGGTGAGAACTACCTTCTACTTTTAGCCCCTCTGGCATACATTTCTTCAGTGAAGAAAAATGATGTTCCCCAGCCAAGTGAAACACAGCCTCTCCCTGGCCCTCCCTGTCCACACACAGACTAGGAATGGAAGTTGGTGATGATGGTTTCATTGTTTTCTCTGTTCCTCCCAGGGATGCTGGGCAAACACAAGGGCTAGCTTTGTGAGAACTGTACTCCTGGAAACACGTAGCTTGGGCTCAAGGACATGGCAACACCCCAAAGGGACCTTGTACTCCAGCCTGTTGTGGGACAGACTCTTAACTACTTTACTTGGTACATCTTCTGGCTGGAGAGAGAAAGTCGGTACTCAGGCTGCTCTTTCAATCAATTCTTGCAGCCCCTTTCCTGGCCTGAGAGGTGTAAGAGTCTGGAGGACCCTGGTTCATTCCTTCTGAATATTTATTGTTGACTAAAGGACACTGTGCCTGGCACTGTGCTAGGAGCTTGGAACTCAGTAGACAAATAGGCAGGCATGGTCCCTCCCCACATAGAGATTTCAATCTCTATGTCTGTACAAGTAATAATGATGATGACAAGTGCTACTATTTATTGACAAGGCATCAGGCCCCGTTCTAAGCTCTTTATTTGTTCTATTTTATGTCTCTATTGGGCTTCCCAGGTGGTACTAAAGACAGAGAACCCATCTGCCAATGCAGGAGACATAAGAGATGCAGATTTGATCCCTGGATTGGGAAGATCCCTTGGAGGAGGGGATAGGAACTGTGGTCTTAGAAATTAGACCTTAGGCAACAAGGAAAGGGAATTCCTTTGTATTTCTGAGGCCCTACTCTAGATGAATTTAAGGTATTTCTGGGTGGTAATGGGGTGTGGGGAGGGAGGGAAATTTCTGCTCCAACTGGGAAGAATATTATCCATGTCTGGGCAGGTGGGAAAGAGAAGCAGCACTTCTGAGGTTTTCCGCCATGGTGCTTTGAGCTAGGATCAGAGAACCTATCACCAAGTAAAGGCATTGTGGAATAAGAGTCGTGGTTGTGATGCTCAGCCATCCCACTTTACATGGAGATTGGTTTCCTCATTGCCAACCACAAGTCAGGATGCCTACAGGCACTGTCTGGCACAGAATTGGGTGAGTTTATGGGTCAGCTGAACCAAGAGGGAGTCATTAGGGCACAAGTGGCAATGGAAATCCTTGGAGAAGAAATGGGATGATCCAGGAAGAGTTTGTGGAGTGAGAGGGGATTGCAGGTCAGGTCCTAACCTTCACAGTGAAAAAGTTGGCTTAAAACTCAACATTCAGAAAACTAAGATCATGGCATCTGGTCCCATCACTTCATGGTAAATAGATGGGGAAACCATGGAAAGAGTGACAGACTTTATTTTTGGGGGCTCCAAAATCACTGCAGATGGTGAGTACAACTATGAAATTAAAAGACGCTTACTCCTCGGAAGAAAAGTTATGACCAACCTAGACAGCATATTAAAAAGCAGAGACATTACTTTGCCAACAAAGATCTGTCTATTCAAAGCTGTTTTTTCCAGTAGTCATGTATGGATGTGAGAATTGGACTATAAAGAAAGCTGAGCACCGAAGAATTGACCCTTTTGAACTGTGGTGTTGGAGAAGACTCTTGAGAGTCCCTTGGACTGCAAGGAGATCCAACCAGTTCATCCTAAAGAAAATCAGTCCTGAATATTCATTGGAAAGACTAATACTGAAGCTGAAACTTCAATACTTTGGCCACCTGATGCGGAGAACTGACTGTAAAGACCCTGATGTTGGGCAAGATTGAAGGCTGGAGGAGAAGGGGATGACAGAGATGACTGGATGGCATCACCGACTCACTGGACATAAGTTTGAGTAAACTCTGGAAGCTGGTGATGGACAGGGAGGCCTGGTGTGCTGCAGTCCATGGGGTCACAAAGTGTTGGACATGACTGAGCGACTGAACTGAACTGAACTGAACCCCCTCAGTGAGCACAAAGGCCATGTCTGCTCCATCACTGCTATGTCTCTACTGCCCAGTAGGTGTTGACCCATATGAGCACCTCAATAAGTATCAAGAATGAATGCATTGATTAAGCAAAGGACAGAAATTTAGGGAGCACCCACTTCTAAGAGACCCAAGGAAGTGACAAAGGCTGAGAACACCTGCTCTGGGGCAGGAGAGAAAGGTCAGTTAAAAAAATGACAGGACTGCACGAAGGGTCGCACAATCCACAGATACCGGCTACTCAGAATCAAGCAGATAAATCACTCTGTTCTGACAGGAGTTATGTATGACACTGCTGCTGCTGCTGCTGCTAATTTGCTTCAGTCGTGTCCGACTCTGTGCGATCCCATAGACGGCAGCACACCAGGCTCCCTCGTCCCTGGGATTCTCCAGGCAAGAACATTGGAATGGGTTGCCATTTCCTTCTCCCATGCATGAAAGTGAAAAGTGAAAGTAAAGTCGCTCAGTCGTGTCCGACTCTTCACAACCCCATGGACCGCAGCCTATCAGGCTCCTCCACCCATGGGATTTTCCAGGCAAGAGTACTGGAGTGGGGTGCCATTGCCTTCCATGCATGACACAGCAGTGACAAGTAACCAACTGCTTTTGCTGCAGAGGCTGAGTCTAGGAAAGTTAAGAAAGTGCTCCTGTGAGGCCAGGCCTTGGGTGCCAACAGCAACTAGGGAAGGCCTTCTCTGTACCCCACCTCACAGGAATCACGACGTGCTCCTGGCCCGGTGAGGTTTCTGGGGAGGTCCTCCTAAAGACCCCAAGATGATCAGGCAGTGGAAGCACATTTCTAGGGCTGTGGGCCACCTTCCACAGGACCACCTGGGGGTTTGAGAGTCCTCAGTGGTTGGTCTCTGCTGTGGGCTGAGCTTCAAGCATCAGGATGAGCAGGGCAGTTTTGGTTTCTGGGTTGGGAGCTTGGCATAACTGGCCCTGCTTTTCATTTTAGAAACCATGATCTGAAAGCACAATTCTAAGGGGGTGTACAACCAGGCCTTGCGCTTTAAAGACTCTGTGTGACCTCTGTCCTCTGGCTGTCATTTGGAGCTATTTTTCTTCTCCCTTCAATCTTGAAAAGGGAAGAAACAATCTTCCCAGAAGCAAGTTTCTCATCCCTTTGTTAATGATTGATTTCATTTGATTCCAGGACTTGTTTAACCTTTGGGTAAGCAATTGAAACCTTCTGGAGGCACCTAAAAGGAATGCAGGAATGTGTGTGCTATTTAATGGTAGAGAGATTATAAATGGGACTCTGACAGAATAAAAAGTATTATTTATATGAGTGCTAAAAACAGTCACTTGTAAAATACACACTCGTCGGTAACAACCAAATATGGCAAAGCATGATATCTGGTCGCATAACCAGGCTGACTCTGTAAATAGGGAGATCAGTCCATCCACTCCCTTCCTCTCAGTTGAGCAATCCTGTGGCTACACATTTCCTCCCAGAAAGTCTAGAATTGTAGACCAAGTGGAGATCCAAGCTACATGTACAAGATAACACCAGCATAAAGGAGCCAGTCTGGGATCTCTGAAGGTGTGTGTAGCTGTGCCAACAGAGAATTGTTCAGAGTTTTTACTTCATGGGTAATGGCAGAAATTACAGACTGTATCATTGGTTGCCTGCCAAATCTGAACACACGAAGATGAAATGCCATGAAGGCAAAAACAATTCAAAAAGGAAAAAGACTATTAATCAGGCATAAAATGCCATGAGTTCTCCAGTAGACTGATATGATCCAACCTCCATCCGTGACCTAGTGACCAATTAGTAAGAAGGCTCACCAGTAAGCCAAGGGAATTCAGAAGGCCCAGCATCATCATGGGGTGTGATATAGGCCATGGGGTGGAGTGGGGTGTAGAGCAGGGCCCAGAAACAACGTGGACCATGGACCAGTTCTGGGCACCTGTAACCCTCTTATCCTCAGCTGGGTGTGGGAAGAGATGGTAGCTCAGGGAGTTTACCAGGAACCTCAAGAAAGAGGGGCAGGAGTGGCGCAGTGCAGGTGTGGGCCCCTGCTCTGTCACGTCACTTCTTCTGTATTGCCCATCTTTTTCACCTTTAGGAAGTCAGGCTGCTTGGTGGGAAAGTTGAGACTTATAGGCAAAAGCCCCCGCTCTGTCCTTCACGATCTGAGCACTATTGGACCAATTACTTTTACTCTCTTTTGCCTCAGGTTCTTTCTTTGTAGAATGGAAATAATTTTAGAGATTAAACAAGATCAAACCAAGTACTCGGCACAGAGCCCAGTGCATTCTAAGTCCCAGTAAATCTTGATTAACCCTCCCTCTTGTGGATTCATCTTAGCACCTTAAGCACAAGTGGGAGTGGGATAAATCTTGCTGGATAAATGAGTGTATAATAATAACCACTCATTTGTTTGTCAAGGACTTTTTCAACGGTAAGCTCCTCAGGATATCACATCATTCTCATTTTTGCAACCTCAGCATCCAGCTAGAGGTTGGGCATGTAGTAGTTGCTTAGTAACTGCTAAGTTATTGAGTAATATCTCAGTTCAGAGGGTCCTTGATAATCTGGAGATTTCTCAAGGTTCAGTTCAGTTCAGTTGCTCGGTCATGTCCAACTCTTCGTGACCCCATGGACTGCAGCATGCCAGGCCTCCCTGTCCATCATCCAACTCCCAGAGTTTACTCAAACTCATGTCCATTGAGTCGGTGATGCCATCCAACTTCTCATCCTTCTCTTCCTGCCTTCAATCTTTCCCAGCACCAGGGTCTTTTCAAATGAGTCACTTCTTTGCATCAGGTGGCCAAAGTATTGGAGTTTCAGCTTCAACATCAGTCCTTCCAATGAACACTCAGGACTGATCTCCTTTAGGATGAACTGGTTGGATCTCCTTGCAGTTCAAGGGACTCTCAAGCGTCTTCTCCAACACTACAGTTCAAAAGCGTCAATTCTTGGGTGCTCAGCTTTCTTTATAGTCCAATTCTCACATCCATACATGACTACTGGAAAAACCATAACCTTGACTAGACCGACCTTTGTTGGCAAAGTAATGTCTGCTTTTTAACACGCTGTCTAGGTTGGTCATAACTTTCCTTCTAAGGAGTAATTGTCTTTTAATTTCATGGCCTCAGTCACCATCGGGAGTGATTTGGTTACACAGGATGAATTTGGTTACACAGGATGAATTTGGCACTCGGGGAAGAAGTACCCACTGCTTGAGTCCCACAGGATGTGGCGGCAGAAGCTGAGCCATCTGAATGCCAAGAGGAAACTATGGGGGACCAGCAGGCTTTCTTCTAGGAGCATGGTGCTCATGAGTCCTCAGCAGAGGCTGGGCGGACCCCATATCCGTCTGTTGATCCAATAACACATAACGAGGAGCCCATAGGGCCAGGGAGATCTTGCCCACCCTCCTCTCTGACATGGCCACAGAGTGAAGAAGAATCGGTAACTTTTCCAGATGACAGGAATACCAGGAAAAATGCTGACAACTCATAAGTGATAGGGAACGTATGCTAGAAAGATCTAGGCATTAGTCTTGCGTGTTCAAGACCCAGGGCTCAGCTGCTATGTTTGTAACCTAAGAAAGTTAAGTCCCTGCCTATTACGCTGCTTAGCAAAACCAGCAGACTCCACACCCCACCATGAAAGGGAAAACAAAGAAATGAGGAGATTTGATTTCCTGACCACAGTGCCTCTGAGAGCAAGAGCCCAAAGCTTTATCTCTGCAGGAGTTTACCAAACTTCCTGCAAGTGAGCTGGGCCAACTGGTTCTCCTGGCACAGAGGTTGGAGCTGAGCTTAATTAAACTACAGGATTAGACTGGAGCAGAGGTCTTTGTTCAGAGCTGGCTCCGATTTTGTTTGTCATTTTTACATTCTCATTGAATAAGAGCAGAAAAATCGAATCATCAGAGACAGAGCACAGGAACAGGGGTGTGGTATGGAAGTTCCCATTCAAAGGTGAATCTCTCCCTGTGCACCCTCTCCATATTTTGGCTTTTTCAGATAGCTGACCTTGAACTTGAGTTCCTGGTAATGCCTGACCTTGACTGGATCTGGGTCAGTGTCCTGGGGAGGGCCAGCGACCGATCAGAGACTTGGCTGTTCCCATCTCACTTTGGCAGGTTTTCTCCACGTGACTGGGAAACAGATATTTAAGTCAGCTGCACCAAGTTCCAAGATCTGAGGACTCTGGGCCAAATCTGGGAGTTGGTGGCCTGGTGACCTCCAGGCCTGGGGAGGTTCTACTCTGGCAGTCAGTGGTGGAAGGCGCGGTCAGGGATGGTCACTTGCCTTATCATTTTTGGAAGCAAGGGCTAGTTTCAGAGATTGGGCTGGAAACTGACACTGGGATGAGCTGACTTTTGGTGCATCCTCTTCCTACCACACTAAGATTTCTGAGCCCCCGCTTTGCCACCTTGGTCAATAGGCCAAGGGCTAACATGCCATCTGAGCTCAAGGAGTTAGGACTTACATTGGACCTGAATTTGCTTTCTGGAGGGCAGTAGAACAGGCCATTGGATGGGATTAGCGCATTAGATCCTGGTAGTTCGGGAACCAGAGAGAGAGAAACTCAGTGGGTTAGGGCTACCAGGTATGAGTTTAGGCCCTGATGAAAAAATCTGGGAGCTCCATCTCAAGGGCAGACAGGCTAAAAATCTCTATGTGGGATTGATGCAGCTCATGTCTGGACACCCGATCCTTGCTAATTAATATGGTCCCGCATCATACAGGCTACTGTAGTGATCAAAACATGACTCAAGGGTCATGAGCCCTGCATCCATGAACATGTCTGTGCTGCCGCTGTTGACCC
Organism: Nanger dama; assembly: GCA_917880005.1. NCBI lineage: Eukaryota > Metazoa > Chordata > Mammalia > Artiodactyla > Bovidae > Nanger > Nanger dama. Next base: position 28,636,016 of record CAKJTW010000018.1, read on the forward strand.
CTGTCCTGAATGTAGTGGAAGGAATTCAAGCATCAGGTGGTGGAGCTCTCAGAAGGCGAGAACTGCCGATGGTGCTCCCAGGTGCTGGAGAACAGGATGAGGGGAAGACAAGGGAGGAGCTAGCTAGGGGTGCTCCTTGGAGAGGTCCCCCTGAAGACACAAGCCTGAGTTTTGTTCCCACTAAATCTTCAAAGCAGGGCTCAGACTTCATCTGCCTTTCCTGACTTCCTCTATCTTCCTCTTGTATTGAAAACACATTTAAAAAAAAAAAAAGAAAAGAAAAATAATTGAATGGAAAAAGAGTAGTTTTAGTTTAAAAAAATTTAAAAAACTAATGAAAGAAAAGAAAGAGTAGTTTTAATTAAAAATGGAAAAAATTACAATGAAAAAGTAGTCTCAATTAAAAAGAGAAATTAATGAAAACAAATAGTAGTTTTAATTTTAAAAGGAAAAAAATTAATGAAAAAAAAATCCCACATTGTTCCTTCCTTATAACTCTCAATCCTCTTCAATGTAGTCATTCATCTGTTATCTGACTCCATCTAAAATGAAGTCTACTGGAGCATAGGGCTCATGTCTTACAATGACTTGTATCCTTGGCATCTAGACCTGGGCCTGGTCCAGGTGTTGAGTAAACATTTGTTGAATGATGGACTAAATGAGGACCTTTCATGAGACAAAGAGCTTGTGGCCCTGCTGGGGAGGCAAAAATAACACATGTGCAGAGACTACAAGGCACAATTAGTGTTGAACTACATGGCTTTTCACCAAGAAGCTAGCTTGGGTCCGCTGGCCTACTGGCCTTGTCTGAAAAGTCTGGGGAAGGAGGGATGCTTCTGTTAGAACGTGAGGACCATGAGAGCACAGCCTTTGTTCATCGCTGCATGCCTGGCATGAGGCAGGTGCTCAATAAGTACTCCTGGAATGGAGGCACTTTAGTTGTCTTAGTTTGTTTCCTTAAAGCAGATAGAAACGCTGTTGTTGATTAACTTGTCCTCAAACTATGAAGGCGAACTCCAAAAGGAAATACACAGAATTGGAAAATCCCTACTGATGGGGGCGGGCTTCAAGGCAGGTGACCTGTGCAGTCACACAGAACCTGGTGCTCAGAAGAGCTCTGACCTAAGTTTAGCGTAATGCAATATATCTCTAGTTCCATTTTGGAACTCTCAGTTTTTGAACGGGGAGCCCACATTTTCATTTTGTACTGGATTCACAAGCTATGTAGTTGACTCTGCCCACAGAAGGAGACACTGTCAATCACCATGTGGGCCAGCAGAAGCAAGGAAGAATCTCTGGTTCTGGGCACCTACCTGGAAAACCTACTTGCCCTGTGGACTCTTGGGCAGCTTGTGGGGGCAGCCATCCAGGTGCTGTCTCCTCTTTCTCACCTGGTACATGTCTGTAGCTGCTTCTTTGCTTGGTTCCATCTGCCCTGAAGTGACCTCAGGGATTGGTAAAGCCACCACAGCCAGTGACCTCACACCTCCTGTCACTTCAGTGTGTTGTCACTGCCATGGGGAGGACTTTCTCCCTACCCATCTGACACTTTATGGCACACTTCATAAGCAATGGTCTCACCAGTATGGTTCTAATAGCATCTCCTCACCCTCCCTTTCCAAGGAATTTGGGGCATCTTTCCTCCTGGGTTGAAGACGCTGAGGGTACCCTCAGAGTGCCTTTTGCTGATGTCAACGATTTTCCTATTCTTAGGAGATGAATCCAAGGAATCCTCTAGCTAAGGATGAGTTTACAGACATCTGGAGCACCATCTCAGGGTGGGGGTTATTTTTCTCTCCCTCTGGTTCAAGGTCTTTGATCTTGGTGAGCTGGAGCCCTCCTGCAATGCCCAGTGGCCTGCTTGTTCCTTTTAGGGAAGCCAGCAGAATGTCATGCTTGTAGGGCACGTGGTAGCAGAGATACCTACAGAAAATACCTTATTCTGGGGATCCATGCTTGCTGGTCTGGCGGGGTGGGCTGGCCACTGGTAGAGTCATAGTCATCCTGAGAAATGCCTCCTCCCTCTACTTCTGGAACACAAGATAGGTGGGGTGGCCAGGCTTTGGAAAGGGGACTTTGAAAGCCATACCCATGTTGCCCAGCTCCTGTCTCTCACTATTTTCTGCTGCTCTGGAGCAGAGCTGGGATGGAATCAGCAGGCTCAATATCTCCTTGAAAGGCTGCTTTCAATATATCTCTAGTTTCCAGATATGTTCTGGGTGTCCTGTGAGCAGTCACGGGTGTGTGTCCCTGGCACTGCTTTATCAAGAGCTCTTCTGGCTGAAGTCAGGGCTCACTAGCAGGACAAGTGCATGCCAGACTTTTAAGTTGGCCCTGAGTAAGTCTGAATATTCCCTACTGCTTCTTAGACAATAACCAAAAAAAGGGGGGGCGAATTCAGGTTCATCAATAGAAAGCAAAGATCATGCAGGCAGATTTTTACAATTTAAAAGTCAATGCCATTATTAGAATTAAGATTTTTTTTTTTCTGTAAAATACTATTATTCTTCCCAGGCGGCTCGGTGGTAGAGAATCTGCCTGCCAGTGCAGGAGACAACGGAAACTCTGGAGTTCTCGGTTCGATCCCTGGGTTGGGAAGACTCCCTGGAGAGGGAAATGGCAACCCACTCCAGTATTCTTGCCTGGAAAATCCCATGGACAGAGGAGCCTGGTGGGCTATGGTCCACGGGATTGCAAAGAGTCAGACAACTGAGCGACTGAGCATGCACACACTCACTGTTGTTTTAAATTTCTATTACTGCCAGAAGTGGGAAGGAGACCACATGTCATTCAGTTCAAGCTCCTTGTTTTAAAGATGGAAAAGTAAAACTAACAAAAAGATTAAGATGGAAAACTGAGGTCCCTGGAGTCTGGGGGTGCTTCCCAAGGTCACTCAGATCACTAGTAGCAAAATAAGAACTCAGCTGCCCTCCAAGCCTCAGGCCCCTTCTCTCTCTCCAATATAAAGTTCTTAAGATATTTTAGTTATTAACTAAACATTCACAGTTAAAGAGCTGAGCAGTAGCTGGAGCAGGGTATGCTGTGTTTTCAGTACACTGGCAGTAAAACCCCAGTGGGTTTTATGAGTACAGATGGTCCCAGACTTAGCACGTTTCAACTTTTGCTTTTTCAACTTCTACAATGGTGTAAAAGTGATACACATTCAGTAGAAACCATACTTTGAATTTTGATCTTTTTCAGGGCTAGTGATATGCAGCGACAGACTCTTATGTTACTGTGGAGTGGCCACCGCCGCTCCTAGTCAACCACACAATCACAAGGGTAAATGACCAACACAGTTACAACCACTCTGTACCCAGACCCAGTCTGTCTTTCAATTCAGTATTCAATCACACGCGATGGACAACACTTTGTTATAATAAAAGTTTTGCTTTAGATGATTTTGCCCAACTATAGGCTAATGTAAATGGTATGAGAGTGTTTAAATTAGGCTAGGCTAAGCTATGAGATTTGGTAGGTTAGTTTATTAAATGCATTTTCTTCTTACAGTATTTTCAACTTACGGGTTTATTGGGACATAAACCCATGGTAAGTAGAGGAGGATCAGTATTATTCTTTTATTTCATCATTCATCACCAACCATTTATTGATCAAATGCTTTGTGCCAGGTCTTATGGTCAGTACTATTAATAGAAATATCAAGTAGAATCGGATATGGCTTGTGCCCTTAAAAACAACTTGTAACTAGAAGTATCTCTATGTGTGCGTGTTCATGAACGTAGGTACATGTACCCCAAGCTAGAAACCTCCTCCATAGTGTCTTTTATGAGATCATTTTGCCTTCCACACAACCAGTTAGGAAACTAGGCTTGATAACTTTAGCCCAGTGAATTGGAAGTTGAAGGAGTTAACATTCTCAGTGTCTCGACAGGTAGAGGTGTCTTTCTTTGTTTTATTTCCAGCTCAGAACCAAAGGTGGATTCACTGGTCCTGAGTGTGCTGTTTCATTGGCTAACAGAGGCACCTGTGCCAAAGACTGTCTGTGCCTGCGCTTAGTTGTTCAGTTGTAGCAGAGTCTTTGCAACCCCATGGACTGTAGCTCACCAGGCTCAGCTCTGTGCATGGAATTTTCCCAGCAAGAATACTGGATCAGGTTGCCATTTCCTCCTCTAGGGGATCCCTTACCCAGGGATCAAACCACATCTCTTACGTCTCCTGAATTGGCAGGCAGATTCTTTGCCACTGAGCCACCTGGGAAGCCCATACCAATGATTAAATATGAACATACATGAAATCACAGACACACACATACACACAGACACATGATGTAGAACCAGCTCTAGGATCACAGACTGTCAGTTCTGGATTATATGATCTTTGTCAGATGAGAAAATTGAGACCCCAACCGCTTGCTTAGTAGTTAATTAGTTAATCAAGATAGCTAGTGAATTCCTTAAACCATTTAAACTTTTAGTTTATTCAGGAACTAAAAAAATGGGAAGGGGTTTCTCTTAGAAGTGACTTCATCTGAAACGTCATCGCTTCTAAGATTAACATCTTGGAGAAGCATCAAGACGGCCGTCGTCTCTCGTGGTACCTTCATGGAACCCCCCGGAAGTCATGGCTATTAGGGAGGATTCCAAGCGACTGGAAGTCACATTAGACAGTCCCAGATGCCAGCTGCCCCCTCCAGTAGAGGCCTGAGACACCCCAGGTGGGGCTGGGGCAGGTGCTGGGCAAGCCTCCACTCCCCCTCCCGCCCCCCTGCCGCCAGCCCAGTGAGTCCTTATGGGGAGCTGGAAGGGTGGCAGGAGGGATAAAGGATGTATTCACAGCACAGGCCCCACCACAAGATGTTTCGGTCTGAGCATGGGATTATTGTTCTTCCATCACAGCCCAGTGATGAAAGCCATTCAGGAATGCTCTGCGGGGGCAGGAGGTTTGCTGCCAGACCCTCCCTCAGTAATCAACTCAGCCCATCCACAGACTCAGAACCCAGGCCTCCTTGAGTGGGAGAGATGTCCAGGTCAACTGAGTCCAAGTTCCCACTGATGGGTTCCTTCCAGAGAATTCTGCTCCTGCCTAGACTCCTCCAAAGACAGGGCGTTGCTCATTTATAAAAGCCCCATTTTTAGCTTTCCTAGGGAAAGGCCACTTTCCTGGAACGTTGACCTAGGGGTCTCAGCCCTGCAGCCTGGGGTTCATCCTGCTCTCTGCTGTCTGCTGCCCTGGGGAGGTTTGAGTTCGGTGTGTAAGATGCTCTGGGACAGTCATCGCAGGTCGGTGCTTGACTCTCCTTCCCAGATGTCAGGAGGATCCTGAAAGCGTGAGCTCCAGATCTCCTGGAAAATCAAAAGCCAAACAGTCCAGTCGTAGACTGACCAAAGCGGACAAATACGGCTGTGGTCTTCTTGGCCTCAGGCTTCTCTGTGACGTGGATCATGGAAGCCACAGAGCCACTGGGGTTTTCTGCCTCTTGCCCTACAGACTCTGCCAGAAGTGCGTCTTCTTACCCCAGGGCTGACCTCTCCTCTATTCCTCTCCGACCTCCCATCACAACATAATTTCTAGCTGGAGGTAGAGAGTTTTCTAGGTGCTTTTGAAGTAGCCAGAGGAAAGACCACCACGCTGCCTGCTGCTCTTAGTTTTATGGGCTCCAGCTTGCGGAGTCAGGGCCCCGGGACCAGGCTCACTAGGCATTGTGCTCTGGGCCGCTGGTCACAAGGGCATATGGTCGGGTGAGCAGTGGGAGTGAGTGGAGATCTGGGTGCTGGGACAGGGACCCCAGCTTCACTGTCATGTAAGATTTGACCTCCAGCCATTTGGCTGGTGTTGGATAAGAGGTGGAGGCCGATACTGGGCCAGGTTGCAGTGCCACTGGGGGAATTCTCAGAACAGAGTGTGACTTGATGTCCCAGAGGTGACCCTAGAGGACTGGGCAGTGTTTCCTGGACTGTTCCTTAGTGAATTCACCCGAGCACATGGCCCTTCCCTTTCATCCACTCAGCAACATTTATATTCAGCAGAGTAGTTCTGGCGAAAGCAATTCTTTGTCTGCCTAGCAGGATGAGCAACCCCCCTAGGGGTTATTTGGACAAGAGTATAAACGATCTCAAGAATGTGACCTGACCTAGCAAGTGCAGGGGGAAATTAGGAGAGCTTCTTCAAGGTCTTGAAGGATTAAGTGGTCAGTCTGAGGGGCAGGTGGATGACTCTGTCTTGGGTCCTATTTCTTAAGCACACACTTGTTGATTAGTCATTCAGTTGTGTCCGACTCTTTGAGACCCCATGGACTGTAGCCCACCAGGCTCCTCTGTCCATGGATTCTCCAGGCAAGAATACTGGAGTGGGTTACCATTTCCTCCTCCAGAGGATCTTCCTGACCCAGGGATCAAACCTGTGTCTCCGTTGTCTTCTGCCTTGGCAGGGGGTTCTTTACCACTAGTGCTACCTGTGAAGCCATATATGCTTCTTTAGGTGGCTCAGAGGTTAAAGCCTCGGCCTGCAATGCTGGAGACCGGGGTTTGATCCCTGGGTTGGGAAGATCCCCTGGAGAAGGAAATGGCAACCCACTCCCGTATTCCTGCCTGGAGAATCCCATGGACAGAGGAGCCTGGTGGGCTACAGTCCACGGGGTCACAAAGAGTCGGACACGACTGAGCGACTTCACTTCACTTCAAAGCCCAAAGGAGTTTCCTGGGTGGCTCAGACGGTAAAGAATCTGCCTGCAATGCAGGAGACCTGGGTTTGATCCTTGGGTTGGGAAGATGCCCTGGAGAAGAAAATGGCAACCTACTCCAGTATTCTTGCCTGGAGAATCCCTTGGACAGAGGAACCTGGTGGGCTACACAGTCCCTGGGATCACAAAGAGTCAGACAAGACTGAGTGACTAACTAACACTTTCACACTTTCACAAGCCCAAAGACCAACATGAATTATTCTGCTGATCAGCAACTAGACTTGAATTATCCTGCCAGGCCAACAATGGCATTGGGCTAGAGTTACACTAAATAATTCAGCCTGAGAAGTAGACTGCCAAGGATTTTGGTGACTCCTAGACTTAACTGGGCAGATGGAAATAAAATGGAAGGGCAGATCAGCCTGGGGTCAGAACACTTTATGTCCGTTCAGGGAAATGGCTGGGGCTTCCCTCAAGTGGGGGTAGATTCACTCTGTAGAGGTGGGGCTATATGGAATTGCTCTTGGAAAGAATCATAGATCTAAGCATGAGCTCTGTTCAGCCCCAGGTCTGTGTGAAGAGGAAAGCTCACTGAACTTGGACTCTGCCTCATTCAGGATGAAGACCCTCCCATGATCAGGGGACCCTTTTAGTAGTAACTGCCTTGTCTTGATTCCAGCCACTCTTGGCCCTAGGCTGCAGTCACCGGGCCTCTTTCTTGAGGAGCAGAGATACTGGCCACTGTGAGGATGGGCCCTGCTGGAGATCTGGGGCAGCTGCTGGCCTGCCAGGGGCTGTGGGTGGTCAGGACCAGAGCAGAGCAAATTTGGTCACAATGCAGCCTGGGGAGTTGGTTTCTAGGACTCTTGGTGGCTTTCTTACCCGACTTTCATCTACAGCTCCTACAACTGAGGTTACAACAACAAAGCAGACCCTCCGTGCATCTTTGATGAATGGATCTGTCAAATAATACACAATGAGTCAATTTCTCTGGGGCTCAGCTGGTAAAGAATCTGACTGCAATGCAGAAGATGCAGGTTCAGTCCCGGGGTCGGGAAGATACTCTGGATAAGGAAAAGGCAACCCATTCCAGCATTCTTGTCTAGGAAATCCCATGGACAGAGGAGTCTGGCAGGCTACAGTCCATAGGGTCACAAAGAGTCAGACACAACTTAGCAACTAAACCACCACCACCACTTCTCTACCTTAGGAAGCAGAGCTCACTTACTCTGACATCAAAGACTTTCTTTGGTGACTTGTAAAATTGCAGGGTCCTGAGATAACCATCATTAGCAAACACTGTGGAAGAGCATTATGGATAATGCCATAGAACACTCTCGTTAAAACGTGACCTTTTCATTTTTGCTTCAAATCTGTTTTATTTGCTCAATAACAATAAAATCATTATGTAGAAAACATTTTAATTTTCAAAATTTTATATTTCTTTTTAGAGGTCTTTATCTGCTCACTTGTGAATGTGGCATTTGATCTTGGCAGCAGTCTGGGGCAATAGGTAACTTTGTTATTCCCATTTTGCAGCTGAGCACATGAAGGCTGAATGCCTTCTCAAATCCACACAGCTGAGACGGCACTGACCTGTGACTCTCTGCTTGGTGCCTTTCCATTGCCTCTAGCTGGGGAAGCCGGGCCATCAGAGTGTATAATTTTCCTTTTGTTCCATCAAATGAGAGGTGGCAGTTTATCCGGTCCTCATAGAATTGCCGCTATAAGCCAGATGTAGGTCCCAAACAGCTCTGCAATTACCACGGAGAGGGTATAATTTGGGGAACTCCGTCTGGGTGGGCTTTATTCTAGAAATCTCACTTATGATTAACTCTACTATTATCAGACAAGATTACGTGTGGGAACCAGAAGCAGTTGGTTCTGATTCTATCCCTGGCTCAGAGTCAGGCTGTCCTCATCTCCTTGGGCTACTCCCTGGATTCCACGTCTGAGCCACTCACTCTCCCTAAACTCAGTGTGAAAGCCGCTAAGAGAAACCCAGGCATCAAGGCCCCGTGGTGACCACCGCCGCCCAGGTCCCATGCTGGCCATGCCCCTGCTCCCTGGGCAGTGCTCTGGCCCTACTGTGGACTGAACCTAACCCTCTGCATTCATCGGTCACCCCACAGTACCTGCCGCTGGGGGATACTCATCTCAGGTGCCAGCCCTGCTGGCCTGGGCCTTGACTCCAAACGGGAGTCTCAGTTGCAGCCTTGGTGGATGGCTGTTTCACCTCTGATTTTCACCATTTCAGTTTCTTAATCTACATAAAATGGGTGTTTGAGCAGCTGCCACATGCGATTCTAGTGGGATAGCACAGAGACCCACACAGTGGGCTCCTGCTCTGAGCTCCATATTATCTTATTTGTTCTTCCAAATCACTCTCTGGGTAGGTATTCTTATTCCCATATTGCAGATGGAGAAACTCTGACATAGAGAGATTTAGTAACCTGGAGAGAAACGAAACCAGAGCAGCCCCTGATATTTGGAAGCTGGCCTCCCATTCACAGTCTACGGTTTTCCAAGCTTACAGGATACCAGCCCCTCAGAGGGCACCCTGAGGCCAGGCTAAGACAGACCCAGCAAGACCACTTTCCAATTTTGGCTAAGCATGCACAAAAACACCACTGGGCCACCCACAAAATATCACTGTCTTCCTGCTCCCCCTCCCCCCACAAACGAGTGACTTCTTCACCAGCTGCAGTTAGATCCATGTCATAGTCCAAGGGAAGCTCACAGTCAGGAAGGGAATCAGAGCTCCAGAATCTGTTCCTGTTGGCCACGACTGTGGTCTTACAGTCTGATCTTCCCGTGTACTCAGAAATCATCCCAGCTTGGCGGTTTTCTGCTGGCTGTTTGAAAGAGGAAATGGTAAATGCGAACGCTCCTAATCTGTCATGGGTCAGCCAGCCTTGGACCAGCCAGCAGCACAGGGGGTGCCCACAGGCTGCAGGGGACTACCCCACCCACCCCCATGGCCCACGTACATCTTAGTAACTGGCACATGGAGGCTGCCATGTGCTCTGCTTGCAAACAGAGTCAAAACCCCTTCCCCAGTATGGTCCTCTGTTCCTGCTGATGTCTCTGCACAGTGTCTTTGATCTCAGCAGGACACTGGCCTGAGATGTAAGGAGATGACTAGTCACCCTCACAGACCTCCCTGAGCCCAGTGGTCCATATGCCTGAAGACTCTAGACCCAGACTTTGGCAGCACTCCTACCTGAGGGCATCTGATAGCAATACCAGGGAATCCTCCTTGCTGCCACAGCTGCTAAAATAACAAGTTACTGTGGTCACTGCTTACCAGCACCATTTGTCGTACCGTGCCAGAACATTTCTTATACTTCTGTAATCCTCATAAGAAAACCCTAGTTGGTAGGTATTATTACTCCCATTTTACAGATGAAGAAACTGAGACTCGGCAAGTACGATAGTAATGTAAGCTGATAGACTGTAAATGGCAGAGTCAAGATGTGGTCAGATCCCTCAGGTACTCTGCGGCTTCCCTCTCTGGTCTCTGAGCATCTGGCTGTCCAAGGTGCACCTGGGGGTACCTGCACAGACCATTCAAGAAGATAATGTACTCCACCAAACCTCCCACCCCAGGACAGGGGGACTTAACCCCCAGTTGCCCTGAGTACACCTGGTGGACAGCCTCCCTGGGAATTGACCTCTGCTGGAGGCAGCTGCCTTGCTCATGGTTGTGCCCCTTCTAGGGTGCAGCCCATATCCAGTGCCTGATCAGTGGGGAAAGGTAGACAGGCCAGGCCCTTGCCTCAGCTGGAGACAGCTCTGAGGCCACCCCAATTCAGTGTTCCCCATGGGGTCAGCTGATGTCTTACTGGGATTGTCTTACCAGTTTCTCCTGCCATCCAATCCTGTTTCTTTCCTTCTCCATAGGTGGGCATCTTGAAGGTGCTCCCTAAGAAACTTCCCACATGCTGTCTCCATCCCAGGGTATACTTTCCAGGGAATACTCCCCACCCCCAACCCCGCTCCACTCCCGTGACAAGGATGTTTTATAAGATTAGCTGGGGGGTTGCAGGTTTATCCACTGGTTTCTATAAGCACTTTCAATGTCTGCAGGAGGGTGGTGTTCCCAGAAGGAATGACAGGCATTCTTGTGTCCTTGGCATCAGTCACATGACCTGAAGGCAGTCCATTTGATGGACTTGTGACTGCAGCCATGAAATTAAAAGATGCTTACTCCTTGGAAGAAAAGTTATGACCAACCTAGATAGCATATTCAAAAGCAGAGACATTACTTTGCTGACTAAAGTCCGTCTAGTCAAGGCTATGGTTTTTCCAATGGTCATGTATGGATGTGAGAGTTGGATTGTGAAGAAGGCTGAGCGCTGAAGAATTGATGCTTTTGAACTTAGGTGTTGGCAAAGACTCTTGAGAGTCCCTTGGACTGCAAGGAGATCCAACCAGTCCATTCTGAAGGAGATCAGCCCTGGGATTTCTTTGGAAGGAATGATGCTAAAGCTAAAACTCCAGTACTTTGGCCACTTCATACAAAGAGTTGACTCATTGGAAAAGACTCTGATGCTGGGAGGGATTGGGGGCAGGAGGAGAAGGGGACGACCGAGGATGAGATGGCTGGATGGCATCACTGACTCGATGGATGTGAGTCTGAGTGAACTCCAGGAGATGGTGCTGGACAGGGAGTCCTGGCATGCTGCGATTTATGGGGTCGGAAAAGAGTCGGACACGACTGAACGACTGAACTGAACTGAACTGAACTGAACTGAGGCATTTACCCGTTTCAAAGACGTTCTTGGCCACAAAGCTTTGCTAAACGTATTTTTAGTAGGAAAGTCTAGAGATAGCCTTTTCGTTAAAAAAAAAAAAAATAGTTTGCAGATTAGAGGGACTGACAATGAAGTTTATTAATTTATTTTTAAACTTTTAAATTTTATATCAGCGTACAGGTGATATAGCGAAGAGACTCAGCTATACGTGTATGGCTGTATATGTATGGCTCCTTCAAACTCCCCTCCCATCCAGGCTGCCACATAGCACTGAGCAGAGTTCCCTGTGCTATATAATAGGTCCTTGTTGGTTATCCATTTTTAATATAGTAGTGCCCATCCCAAACTCCTAACCATCCCTTCCCTGCAACCACCCTTCTTTGGTAACTGTAAGTTCGTTCTCTAAGTCTGTGAATCTGTTTTGTAAATAAGTTCATTTGTATCATTTCTTTTTAGATCTCACATATTCAAGTTTATTTTTAAGGTAAATGAAGGCTATTCTTTTATATAATTTAACCCGAAAGCACGCTCAGTCATTTATGATGCCTTGACCAGAGCCAATTGTGTGTTAATGAAGATAATATTATCTGATTCCACAAACTGGGCAACTACTTAGTTCTCTCTGCCAGCCTCTGTCTAGGGGATGGTCTGGGAGGCACAGGCGAAAGTTTCTGCGTTTGGAGGAGCTCACCATCTAGTAGGAGGGTTGACACTGAACTTGTCATACTAAAAAATACAGTGATGATAGTTTTGAGGATCTAGAATCTCATTTAAAATGTTAAATGAAAAAAAAAGTCGATGTATATTTCCATACTAAGTCAATAAAAATTTTGAATAGACAGATAAGAAATTGTCATCTAGCACTATTACAAAGAAGAGCATGATTTAGGAATATGCTCATCTTTCTCCCTAGCTAGGCAGGCCTCAGCTGTAAGCTGGTGTTGGAGCTGCTCAGAACCTTAATGGAAAATCTTCTTTAGCTTGATTTGTATGTGAAAGTGCTTTATGAGTTTGTCCCCTTTGGGTCACCTGCTGATGTCTTAACAGTTATTGTCCTAGCATATTAGTCAATTGTATCTCTCTTGTCCCTTTCCACCCCCATTGCCTAGTGGATATAAAGTTCAACACCTCTTCTTGTATTGAAAGTGAAAGTAAAAGAGTTAGTGTCTCAGTTGTGTTTGACTCTTTGCAATCCCATGGACTGTAGCCTACCAGACTTCTCAGTCCTTTGAATTCTCCAGGCAAGAATACTAGAGTGGGTTGTCATTGCTTTCCCCAGGGGATCTTCCCGTCATTTCCTCCCAAATGTATCTCTTTGGTCCAACTGGTCCATTCATTGAACTTCAAACTCCGGGGACCCTTCAAAGAGTCCTGGACTCCTTGCCTTTGCTCATGGCAGCCCCCTCTCCTGGAATGCTTTCCTCACTTCTTTTGATCTGTCCAAATAGTGCACATCTTTCAGGCCAGCCAGAATTTTATCTCCTCTATAAAGTCTTACCTGGATACCCCAACATGAAATGACCTCTCACCTCTGAGAGGTCTTACATTATCCTTTATGGGACAATGAAACTCCATTGTCCTGTGATGACCCTTCATTCTGCCCTTGGCCTTTCATTGTGATGTGCTCTGTCAGGAGTTTTCATGTCTCTCCAGAACTAACCTGGAAAGGTCTTGGATATTCCTAGAAATGTCCCTTCGGGCAGCAGCACTGCTTGTCTTCCACGCTGTAATTTATTGGACCAGGCTAAAAACAAGAAGCATCTCCTTTCCTGTCTTCATGAAGATTTGGCCCATTTGGCTTCCCCAAGTATTAAATAGAATGGAGACAGCCACTTTGGAGGAAAGAGAGAGCATTCTTCACTGTTGAGAGTATATTAATCTAATTTCCTTTATTTTTAAGGAAAGTAATACATCAAAAGGGAAAAAGAGCCTTATGTGACCCTAACTTTGTTCTCCGGGAATGGCGTAACCTGGCCTTGATCCCAAAAGGTGAAAGAAAATGTTTTTCAAATTGCTAGTGGCTGTTCACATTTGAGAACCATTTAGTTTAGTTTTTTTTTTTTTTTTTTTTTAAGAAAAATGAATTGTGATCCGTGTGTGTGCGTGTGTAAAGGGTGCCTGCCTCTGTGATTTGTGTCCTGGTGTATGTCCAGCTGTCTTGTCACACTGCCCTTGAGCTTTTCTTCAGTTGAGAACAGATCTGGAATGGTGCCCCTACAACCCCAAGGGATATGAGGCCTGCCCTTCACGGGACAGGGCGGGACTTCTAAAGGACACGGGTCAGAAGCGGCCACAGTTGTTATTTTTAAAAGGCAGACACAGAAGCCCACAGGACTACACCCTGCTCTTTCTGGCTCCCAAGGTCATGGGTGTGTCCTGGTAAACAGGAGGCCCTGACACTCTGCCAGGCTCACCACGGGAAAGGCCCTGAACTAAACTCTTCTTGGCCCTTGCTGCCTCGGCAAAAGCAGAAACCACAACCCTCCCCACTATCCCTCCTCCTAACTCCCAGCAGGGCCCAGGGACTGGACTCCTGACACTCCTGAAAGACCTCCTGCCCTCCTGGGTACCAAGCCCAGAACCCGACCTCATTCATTCTTCTCTGGGGCTGTTGTGGCCTCTCTGTTAGGTCCCTCACCTTCCCAAGACAGCCAGGGAGAAACCAAAGTGCACATCAGTTTGAGGCATGTCTGCTGGGCCTTTGTCTTGAGAATCCCAAGCCCAGGGATGGGAGGAATATTTCTCTCATGAGGGGTCAGAGGCTCCAAGCACCCCAGCCCCAGCTGGCCGTGGAAACTTGGCCTTCATGCAGGAGAGAAACTAGATGGGGCTCCCAAGGGATCAGGCCGAGGAACCCACTAGTTCTGCTTCTGTCCCTGCCTCTCCCAGGACCCGGGAAGATGGGCACGTGGCAGCAGCAGTCAGAGAGGACATGAACCGTCATTCTGAGCAAACCTTCCAGGGGCTAAGCCCAGTGTGTGGTACACACACACACACACACACACACACACGATCTTAGCCAATTGCTTTGATAGCTAAGCAAGAAGCAGAAAGAGTCAAACTCTGTGAGATCTGTTCCCAAGGGAGGACAGGGATGCTCCTCCTCCCTCGTGACCAGGTCCGAGTGCCATCTATGAGGGCCATGCTACCCACCATGAGAGCAAAAAATGAAGCTGTACATGCAACATACAAGGACAGGCTGTTATGACATGGTTAGAGGGTGGGACTGGCAGGAAGTACAGCAGGGGATCATCAACTTGGCCAGTGCCAGGAGAGGTATTGCTCTGAGGCAGGCCCTGTATCTGTGCTTGCTCTGTCCCTGCCCTTTTCTGCACCCCTGGTGTTACTTCGGATTCCCTGCTTCCATCAGGCAGAACAAGCAGAGGGCCTGGCACTTAGGAGAAAGGTTCAGAAGAAAGATGTGTGTTTGGGAAGAAAAAGCCATAGGCTGATGTAGACTGACCACAGGTGTCCCCCAAAGTTATATGCTGAAGCTCTACCCCCTGGGGTGATGGTATTTGGAAGTGGGGCCTTTGGGAGATCATTAGGTTTAGATAAGTTCATGAAGTCAGGGCCCCCATGATAGGATCAGTGTTGGCAGATTTTATTTTTTTGAGCTCCAAAATCATTGCAGACCGTGACTGCATCCACAAAATTAAAAGACACTTGCTGCTTGGAAGTAAAGCTATGACAAACCTAGACGGTGTATTAAAAAGCAGAGACATCACTTTGCTGACAAATGTCCATATAGTCAGAGCTATGGTTTTCCAGTAGTCATGTATGGATGTGAGAATTGGACCACGGGGTCCAACAACTCCACGGCTGAGTGCTGAAGTATTGATACTTTTGAATTGTGGTGCTAGAGAAGACTCTTGAGAGTCCCTTGAACAGCAAGGAGATCAAACCAGTGAATCAGAAAGGAAATCAACCTTGAATATTGGAAGAATTGATGCTGTAGCTAAAGCTCCAATACTTTGGCTAGCTGACTCACCGGAAAAGTCCCTGATGTCGGGAAAGATTGAGGGCAGGAAGAGAAGGTAGTGGCAAAGAATGAGATGGTTGGATGGCATCACCGACTCAATGGACATGAGTCTGAGCAAACTCCAGGAGGAAGTGAAGGACAGGGAAGCCTGGTATACTGCAGTCCGTGGGGTCGCAAAGAGTTGGATATGACTGAGATACTGAAAAACAACAACAAGGCAAGGTAGAGACCGGAGCTGCCTCTCTCTCTACCTGTGAGGACACAGTGAGAGGGTCATCTGCCGTGGAGGAAGAGGCTTCTTACCAGAATCTGACCGTGCTGACACCCAGCCTCTGAAACTGGGAGGAATAAAATGTTGTCTTAGCCATCCAGTCTATGGTTATTTTGTTCTGGCCGAGTGAAGGCCTGGACTTACAATCTGAGTTTTCGGGGAAACTGAGACTGCTGTGGGCACGAGCTCCCTGCAGCGGGGAGACGGGGGCATGTGGGTGAGGGGCGCTATGGGCAGACAGGCTGGTGGTGGGACTGGGATCGTACCCAGACTCTTGTCTGGCCATGTCAGCTTGCTGCCCTCATTCTGCCCTGGGCTGCCTGAGACAGGTAACTTTCTCAGACAACCTGCTTTGGATGAAGCTGTGATTCCTGGGCCAGACATGCACTTTAGTTCTCACTGTGTAATTACAGGA
This sequence comes from Nanger dama, assembly GCA_917880005.1. Taxonomy (NCBI): domain Eukaryota; kingdom Metazoa; phylum Chordata; class Mammalia; order Artiodactyla; family Bovidae; genus Nanger; species Nanger dama. Next base: position 28,652,081 of record CAKJTW010000018.1, read on the forward strand.
GGAACGGTAATGGGCCACTCGCCCTGGCACACAGCTCTCTGTCTGTGGAAAGGCCTGGCTGCGTCGGGCCACGTAGCATCTCAGCTAACCTTGGGTTCCTCCCCTTCCCCTCCTGAGGGAATTCTCCCTCTCAGAGCTTTACTCCTAAGCGGGCTGAGTTGTTGGGGAGGAATAATGGAGTCTCCTGGGTGGATAGAGCCTTCAGACCTGCCCACAGGGCCTTCTTCTGACAGTCTCCTGATAGCCCAGCCTGCATTTCTTACACAGCTGAATTTCTGGCTGATGAGACTTTCTAAGTGAAGGTCCTGGGGCCAGGGCCTCCTGTGGATTTTGGCTTCATACAGTATTGGACAGAATACTGACTTGGTGCCCAGTGTGGGGTCATGGAAGGATGCTCTTCCGGACAGAGCCATTCGTAAGGAGCCTGGTGGGTGGTGGGCCTGGAGGTGTCTCGCAGTGGTCAGGAGACCATCCCAGCATATGTCTGACCTAAGTCAGTAAGCAGATTTCTTCCAGCTGGAAAACTCTGTGTCCTGTGAGCTTCCTCTTTTAAATAGAACTCTGAAACTGATTTCCAACTCCTCTTATATCTGCATGCTGAAGGCAGTTCCTGGGGACCTAGAGATCTGAGCAGTCTGTTTAAAGTTGCCTTGGACAGCTGACCAGGTAGCGGGGGAGCGGCTGGGGGTGAGGGTTGAGAAGAAGGACAGGGAGGGAGGAGAGGAGGCGAGTAAAGGGGAGACTATTTGAGACATTTGAGAAGGCACTGCCCAAGCCTGGAGCTGAGGACACCTGGGAACCCTCAGTTCTGTGCTTTGGAGGTGGTGGTTTGGATGGCCCATTTCCTTGCACATTTTGGGAAACGAAAGACACTTAAGAATTTAGGCATAGGGCCTGGAGTTGCAGCCACAGAAGGCAGTCTCGCTCTGTCCCTCTGCTCCACCCTGCAGCTGGCCAGCCTTCCCAACAAACACACACTTCCCTTCCTCTGCTTGGCTCCTGCTGGAGCATAGCCAGAGGGAGGTGTTCACCTCTGGTAAGGGAGGATGAGCTTAATCAGATCTGAGGGCCTGTTCCTCTGAGATGCCCAGGAAGCAATGACAGATTTGGTTGCGTTGTAAAATGCTTGATGCAGCTTTTTACCAGCCAGGTGAGGAGTCCCAGCAAGTCTAGCCACTAACCATCACCCTGTCTTTTTGCAGCTTAGCGGGACTGAGGCCAGGGGAGGCCAGGGCTTCTGCCTGGGTCCTGAGCTTCCTGGGTGGGAGGCAGGGCTTGTTGTTGCTGCAGCCAGGTTGTTGTGCTCTGATGAGCCCTCCTCCATGGCCATGGGCCCTCCTGGGTGTCTGCCTGGTCCCGGCTCCAGAACTACAGGATGAGGATCTGGGGACTGCTGGCTCAGCATTCACAGCAGCCTCTCAAGCCTCAGCCTGATGCCTGGGTCCAAGGATGCAGATGCTGGTCCCCACGTCCCTCCTCTCGAGTGTGGGTTGTGGCTCTCCTATGACGTGGAGGTTCAGGCAGCCTGCAAAACACTGAAACATGAAAGGGGCAGCAGGGTTGGGGGATGGAGCCCTGGGCAACTTTAGAAAATGGGCTCATCCCCTGCTCTGTCACAGACAACCATCTTGCACCCGAAGGGGCATCTTTCCCACCACTGTACCCATTTGCTGGGTAAAGGGCTTGAGTGGATGCCTGAAGACCTGGTGCAAGGCTACAGGCTACTGCTTGCTCTATTACTTTCTCTCCTTCTCTTTCTCTCTCTCTCCCCCACCCCTTCTATCTTCTCTCTCCACCTTGCTCCCTAGGGATGCCCCTAAGCCGCAGCCTGAACAAACCAAGGAGGGCCCTAGCCCCTGATGTTGGGGAAAACTGAGGGCAGGAGGAGAAGGTGGTGACAGAGAATGAGATGGTTGGATGGCACCACCAACTCAATGGACACGAATTTGAGCAAACTCCAGGAGACAGTGAAGGACAGGGAAGCCTGGTGTACTGCTGTCCATGGGTTCGCAAAGAGTTGAACATGACTAAGTTCAGTTGAGGATGAAAGTTCTAAGCCAAGTGAAAGCTGCTCAGCATGTCTGACTCTTTGCAACCCCAGAGACTACAGCCCACCAGGCTCCTCTGTCCATGGAATTCTTCAGGCAAGAATACTGGAGTGGGTTGCCATTCAAGGGGAAACTCAATTACTATGCCCTTTTGTCTTTTTTTAAAAAAATTATTCTCTAATCTATCTATTAAAAAACAACCTCGAGGAAGATCCTAAATAAATGAGCTTTAAGCAAGGGAATTATTGATGTGATTCATTCTCCCTCGGGGCAGATATGCAATTTATCTTTCAGCAAAGTGCCCAGTGACTTAACCTCAGAACAATGGCCATCAATCCCATCTGTCCCCACAAGAAAGAAGCAGCATTCCATGCCAGCACTCCTGACCCCATTAGGGATTTCTCCGGGGTGCTCCCCTAATGGTGATATCTCAGCTAAAATGGGCTCGGAGAGCAGAGAGCTGCAGGCCAGGGAAGGAGGCACACCTGGGAGCCTCCAGGGTTGAGAGCTGGGCAGAAGGTGACCCTCCTTTTCACAAGGAGAGGGTGGTGGGGGCTGCCCACCTCAGGAGACTGTGCTGATTGGCTCAATCTCTATCTTTCTTGCTCTCTGGAATCTCCTTCTAGGTTGCTGCTGCAAGGAGGAAGGTGCCCCCTGGCATGGGGTGTTCACTCCTCTGGTGTCCTGTACCCTCCTTGCTGCAGTTATGAGGGTTCCCTGAAGGTGTAGGGAGACCCGGTGGGGGCTGGGGGAATATGCCTTGATTGGCATCAGATTGGTATCTAGACACTTGGCGCCATAGCAGCTGCTACCCTGCTCTACAATCACTGAATGATGGGCTGGAACGGGTCCGGGATATGGAATTGAATCCATTCTCCTTTTTTTGTCTGGAGGCAGTAACTGTCTTTGCTCTGCCTCGCTCTGACCCGAGAAGAAGGCTGTTTCTTGCCCTCAGTTTAGTTCAGTTCAGTCACTCAGTTGTGTCTGACTCTTTGCCCTGGACTCGTCTAAAATGCTCGCAGCCCCAGCCCCTCACCTGGTTTGAGCTCAGGCTCTTCCTGCCCCATCACCCAAGGCACACTGCTTTATCTGGAAGTCTAGCATCCAGAGACCTGTGGGGGGCTGCTGTGGTGGCTTTACAGCCTTAATTATGAGTATACCTGCCAGGAGCTATGGATCCTCATGGAAACAGAAGCACTTAGCAATTGAAAGCATTCTCAGAACACTTAAAACATCATAGAAAAATAGAACTTCACATTTGGAAAGGGTTTTTCAAGTGATCTATATTTTTCTAGCACAGCAGCCTCCTCTGCCTTCTTCCTTTCTTCCACATCTACTGTCTCCCTGGAAGGACACTTGTCCTCAATGTACACATTCCAGAGCATCCCCTTTCCTCTGGGACCCATAGGATCCCACACTCTGCATCACCCTCACAGTTAGGAAGGGCCAAGTGGCATTTCTGCCTGTGAAATATTACTACGCGCACAAGGAACGTGTCCCACTTCTGAGGCCCTGAAAAGTCATCTTTCCTTGTGCTCCTCTTCCCTCTCAAGCATTGATGCAGCCAAGCGTGTGTTGATATGGCAGGGCCAAAGTTTACCTGGGTCAGCAAGACACTGCATGGGGGACAGGGTCCCGGGAATAGGCCAGAGCTCCAGCAGCTTTTTGTGTGAGGGAGAGATACACTTGTTGAGACTTAGGAGCCATTAGTAGCCTGTCTTGATTGGGATATTGTGATTTATTAATATAATAAGAAATAGATACGTATTTAGTTTTCCTCACCATGCCTGGCACCTAGACTTCAGCAGTGCAGAAAGCTGAAAAAGGTATCTTTTATTATGTTAATGAGGCACGTTTTGGATCTTCATCTAAGGATGGGGGCTGGTTGCCTGGAGTACCAATCAGGTGATTAGAAGTTTGGAACTTTCTGTCCCATCCCCCAACCTGGAGGAAGGGTAAGGGGCTTGAGATTGAGGTCAATAATCCATCTGGCCAATGATTTAATCAAGGTGAATGGATACATAAGCTGTGGTACATCCAGACAAAGGACTGTTATTCAACACTTAGAAAGAAGTAAACTATCAAACGATGAAGGGACCTGGAGAAAAATTAAACCATATCACCAAGCGAAAGAAGACAACCTGAAAAGGAGACATACTGTGTGACTCCAATTCTATGACATTTTGGAAAAGGCAAAGCTGTAGAGATAGTAAAAGGATCTTAGGATTTAGGGGGTAATGAAAAGTGGAGCACAGAGGATATTCAGGGCCGTGAAGTACTGTGTTTGATACTATAAGACAGATGTCATTTTACATCTGTCAAAACCTGAAGAATATGTAAGAGTGAATTCTGATGTGTGTCAGCAATTGTAAGAAACGTTCTCCTCCAGTGGGGGATGGTGATGGTCAGGGAGGCTAAGCCTGTATGAAGCAAGAGTATAGGCGAACTCTGTACCTTCCTCTCAATTTTCCTGTGAATCTAAATCTTCTCTAAAAAGTCTATCAGAAATCCCCTACAAGGCCCCCCAAACAAAACTGCACCTCATCCTGCCTCCAGGAGGGCTGGAAGCTGGTGGCCTGATAAGGGATGCCCTATTCCTGTGAAGACCCAGCTTGGTAAGCCCACACCTGCTGTCGGATCTGCAGATGACTTCCTCTGCACTCACACGGGTCAGTTCTGACTTTTGGGAAGAACCATGTCGTCTTGATATTTGCAAACACAGATGGGCTAGCTCCTGCTTGGCTGCACTGCTGTGTGGGCTCCAGCTTTCTGCAGGGCCTGCGGAGCCAGGCCTTCAGCTTTTCTGCCCAGAATCAAGGCACTTAGTTCTTAAAGCACAGTCTCAGATCAGGTGCCCGGCTGGGGCTCCTGGAAAACGAAGCCCACAAAAGCAGAGACTGATTCCATTCCCGCTGGGTACCAGCTCTGAGAGCCCAGGCGGGCCATCACCAGGCAGGGCTGCACCGGGAACAGCCTGTCAATATGAGGACCTCTGATCCTTAGGGTGGGAAGCCTCAAGGCTTTGAAACTTTGGGGAGTCCATCCCTGCTCCCAGGAGAAGGCTAACCCTACTGGAAATACATGAGGCCTTAACCCAGCTCTGTAGCTCTGGAAACCAGGCTTCTTGTGGAGGGCCACCCCCCTTCCCAAATTCAAAGTGCTGGGGCTTCCCTGGTGGCTCAGCAGTAAACAATCCTCCTGCCAAAGCAGGAGATTCAGGTTCCATCCTTGATCTGAGAAGATCTCATGTGCCTTGGAGCAACTAAGCCCATGCGCCACAGTTAAGCCTGTGCTGTAGAGACTGAAACCTGCGGCTTCTGAAGCCCATGTACCCTAGAGTCTGTGCTATCAGCGAGAGATGCCAAGCATCTCAGCTAGAGAGTAGGCCCCACTTGTGCAACTAGAGAAAAGCTAAACAGCAGTGAAGACCCAGCACAGCCAAAAGTGAACATATACATGAATAAAATTATTTAAAAAATAAAACTATTTTAAAAATTATTTAAAAAATAAAATTATATTTTAAAAAATTTCAAGTGCTTACTCATGACTCATAGAGAAACAGCAGGCTCATCCCAAGGCTTTTCTTGGGTCAGAACCACTGTCTAAGGCTCTCTGGCTGGGTCTTCTGTGTGGTCAGTGACCAATGTTGACCCAGGCTCTATGTGCTGAGCTCCACACACTCTCCCCCTTTTCCTTCCCCTACCCGTCCTCCTTGTTCCCCCTTCTTTTTCTATTTAAAAGTTTTATTATGAAAATGGTTAACCACACAGAAAAATTGAGAGGATGGATTATACCCATCACCTACATATAATAATAATTAACATTTTGCTGTAGTTGCTTCACATACACTTTTGCTTATTTTAAAGCAAACTACTGACATACATTTTACCCCTAAATATTTTAGTCTGCATCCCCAGAAAAATAAGAATTATTACTTAATAATATCCTTGTCACATCCATCAAAATTAACAATAATTCCTTACTACTGTCTAACACCCTGTCCTATTCAAAATTTCTGCAAAGGTCATAGAACTATGTTTTGTGAGTTGTTTACTCAAATCAGAATTCAGGCCAGATCCATGCCTTGCATTAGGTCATTAAATCTCTTAAGTCTCTTTCAACCTAAGTCTATACCACCCTTCCCAGGGTATAGACAGGCTGAAGAAACCAGGTCAGTTGTGCAGGTAACACTCAGCCTCCTGACTTGTGGGTTCTGAGGTGGAGGCACTGCTCCTTCCTTCCTGGGCCTGGGGAGTCCCCCGAGGGCAGCACACTGAAGGAGTGCAGGGTCTCTTGTGGTCCCTGAGCTGTTTCTGCTCGGAGGTACAGAACTCCAGAGAAGCTGGGGAGCCACTGTGATCCGCAGAAGGGACCAGAGAAGATGGTCCAGACCAATAATGAAGCTTTTAGACACTCGCGGTCACACCAGATCCCTCTGGGAAAGACCTTTGAAGATGAAGGTCAATGACTCAGAATTTGGCAGGACCGGCCACTCGGGGACCTCCCATCCCCTGGGAGGAGGGGCCTGGCAGCCTCCCCTCCCGAGCACACACAGTCCCCTTTGATGGATGCTCGGCCCTGCCTTTGGGTCCCAAAGGCCTCCCTCTCAGACAGCTTCTCTTCTGCCTCCCGTTGTGTAGCAGCTCTCGCTGTCCACCCACAGCTGCCCCTGTAGCAGCTGTGACAGTGTCCAGACCCCTTCCTGCCGGCGCTTTGGGCTGCAGCCCCGCCTCCACCCGCTCTCCCTGGCGCCTGCCAGGCCTGTAGCTCTGCGCATGCTCACTGAGAGCAAACAGAACTCAAAGCCGTCTAGCAGCTGCCACCTTCTCATGGTGAGAGGCTGGGCAGGGCCCGGGAAGAGCTTGTACAGCAACAATATAAAGGAGGAGGCAACGCTTTCCCCCCTACAAGATAAGAAAAATCAGTTTAAAGGTTGATCATCTCCAGTGTCGTCGAGGGATGGGGAAGCAGTCTCCCTATCGCTTGGTGGAGTATAAACCGGCCAGCCTTTTGGAAAATAAATTGGCAACACTTATCAACATTAAATGGGCTTCCCGGGTGACTCAGTGGTAAAGAATCCGCCTGCCAATGCAGGAGATGCAAGAGACCCAGGTTCCATCCCTGGGTCGGGGAGGTCCCCCTTGGAAGAGGAAATCGCAGCCCACTCCAGTATTCTTGCCTGGGAAATCCAATGGACAGAGGAGCCTGGAGGCTGCTTTGTGACAGTCCATAGGGGAGCAAAGCGTCAGACACTACTTAGCAATGAAAACAACAATCAGCATTGAAAATGTAAAAGTCTTTTCATCCATTCTTTCATTCAACAATATTTACTGAGTCCCACAGTGTGCCAGATACTAAGGTAGTTGAGAGTTGGGGGGCACAGCAGTGAATCAGAGAGCTCAGAAACCCGTTTCCATGAAGCTTATATTTTAATGTGAAAACAGGCAATAAACAAGACTGTATTGTAATTTATGGTAAATTTTATCAGTACAAATAGAATCAGGTAAAGAGATCAGCAGAGGGTGAATTGTGGCTCTTCCAGCCCTTTGGCATAGAAATTCCTCTTCTATGGCATTCTCAGAAACTTACATGTGCACGAAGACACAAATGTTCATAAGAGCAAAATGCTTAAAAGCAGAGGGGATGATGGATGAATTGTCCATCCACAAAATAGATAATCTGCAGCCTCATGGATGAAGACATATTATTAAGCCAAAGTTGCATATGTTAAAATAATATATACACTAGGACCTGTATTAGTAAAACGATACTTAGATGTATCTGCAAATGCAGAGAAAAAGGACCAGGAATAATTAACGGTAGTTTCTGATATAAGGAAGGGGAGGGAGTCATTGTAAAACAAAACTTTCCCTTTTACTCAAAATGCTGTTATACTGTTTGAATCTGGCCGGGGGCAGGGGGAGGGAGGAGAGGGAGGTCCTGGCAGTGGGCAGGCCCCTCTTCTGCTCCGAAGGCAAATGAGGACCCTTCAGCCAAGCCGGATATTGGCCCGTCCCTAAGCCCAGGACCAAATGAGACACCACCTTCTGGGCCCTAAAGTCCTGGGAAATCTGTCCTTCAATCTGCAACAATGGCCATAACCCAAGTTGAGGAAGGATAGTGATAGTGATCGTGATAGTCAACATAGAACAACAATAGTCATGACAACAGTGCTGGGCAGGCATTGTTCTCAGCACTTTGCAGACATTGATTCATCTAATCTTTTACTAGTAATCTTTTATCTAGTATCACTCCCCTTTAACAGATGAGAAACCTGAAGTGCAAAGCATTTAATAACTGGCCCAAAGCCATACAACAAGAAAAGGACAGGCAACCAGGGTCCAAATTCCCATAATCTTCAGAACTCCCGCTCTTGACTTCTGTTATGCCGACCTCTTCAAAACTAGTCAACATGTGCAGTCCTTACGGTGTGCTGAGTATTATTGTAGGTACTTGAAATATATTACCGCATGAATTGTTCTGAAGCAGTTGTAAGAGGTAGATACTATTAACAGCTTCATTTTACAGATGAGGAAAACTAAGCTCAGAGAAGTCAAGTGACTCGTCCAAGGTCACACAGCATGTAAAAAATGGAATCTGAGCCCACACCTTCTGACTCCAGAGTTTGTGCTCTTTAACTTCGCACTGTATTAAGAGACAGGCCCTGAGACTCGAATGCCCTCAGCATACACTTTCTATTTCTAGAGAGGAGTTCTGAGAGCCCCCTAGGGGCATTTTGGTATTCACTGGAGCAAGAACAACTGGTAATTCCTGATCTCTAGAGTTCTGTGGTTGAGGAGCTAGTTGTTTGTTGCTTGGTAACTCACTGCCCTGGGATGGACACGCTAATCCCTTTACTGTCCAGCTGATAGCCCTGGTGACCCACGCTGCAGGCGCAGTGCGAGGCGAGGCTCCGGGATAAGTGAGCACCTTCTAGAATGGAGCAGGGTTGGGGGAGGGGGTGTTCAGGGCAACAGATTGTACTGAGCCTTCTCTCTCCCTCACTTCCTAGCCTCGTTCAACTTCATGAGGATGAAGCGGCTGCCTAGCTGCACTCAGATTGTAGCCAAAAGAGCAGACCAAGCCTGCTGCCTTTCTGTGCTCCCACTGGGAGACAGGACGGGGCTAGGGCCTTGAGCACCGCTCTGGGGTCACCTGGAAGCTCAAGGATGTCTCAGGCTGTGCCTGGCTCAGAAGCAGGTTGCTGCCAGGCAGCTTTGTGCCCGTGGTGGCTTCCTCGGGAACTCGTCAAATGCCTGGCACAGACACTTCCCTTTCTCTGGTGACAGGAGCTTACACTTCAGGAAGTAATGAAGTGCTCTGAAATGTGATCATGGCGTCTGTCAATTTCTGCACTCGGAATGCTGTTTTCTACAGCGGGAGTATTTGTCTTGGCCTTCTGGAACTGTATGGGCTTCTAGGTCTCCCACTTGCTGGAGCAGGTTTTGGATGATAGAGATGGTTCAAGAGGGCAGCTCGAGGTGGTGGGGAGAGGCGGCTGAGAGCTCACGGGAGCCGCTGCCTCTCTGTGTGCCATTTGCTGGGTGGCAGGAGGAAGGAGGCTTCTGGGGACATTCCTTGGCCAGGCAGCCAGCACAGCTGCGGATGAGAGCAGCTGCAGAGCCCAGAATGGGTCTGACTGTGGCCTCTCCCTCCTTCAGCCTGGCAGACCAGCTCCTACTCCCGCTCCCTGGCCACACTGCTGTCTCTGGCTGGCGGCACGGGGTACTCAGCCTTCCCCCTGCCCGAGGTGTGAGCGGGTGCAGCGAGGGAGGCTGTCTTAGGAGGTGAAGGACAATAGGAGCAGAAAGGCAGAGGTGGCATTGTGCCTGGTGTTCACGGGACTGAAAGGAGGACACGTTCCTTGTTTGGGCGGATTTGTCATTTAAAGCACAAATCTTTCTTCAAGAAGGTGCTGCTATAATAGGGTGAGCGCTGAGCAAACACTGCAAGGTTTTGAGCAGGGTAAGAACAAGATCGGGAAGCACGTCTGCCTGTGGGTGGAGGGACGGGGGATGGAATACACACATGGAGGCTCTCCAGTGGTCCAGGTGGCGGCCATCAGGGACTGGACAAAGAAGTGGGTGGTGACTATGGAGAGAGGGGAGCACTGGAAGATGCAAGACTCAGGGCTTGGGCAGAGGAAGTAGGATGTGAGGGGGAGGATGGTACTGTTCTCCTCTGTCCTTAGTCCTGGACCCACAATTTGTTTAAGACTATCCCTTCCCCTTCTAGGAGCTCACTGGACTCCCCAAAGTCCTGAAGAACCTGACAGGGGTTATCTGACAAGAAGTCTAGTGGAAATGTCTTCCGGGAAAAGTGAGCAATCTTCCTGCTGGTATCATGAAGATTAGAGATGATGGAGCATCTATCTGATTGACTCTGAGTCATGATGGAGGTCCCTGCACTCAATCATGGCTCCTGGTGTCTCAAGACTCCCACAGCAGTCCTTGATCAGGCCACCAGCCATGGCAGCTCGGGGAGTTAAGCCTGTTGGGTGCACTTTGATCCACTGTGGTTATTTTCCCAACTATGTTCAAATTGTCCCCTTCTTACCTGGTGGGAGCTGATTCAAGATCCTTCTGACATGATCTCAGGAGTTTTGGTTTTTGGTATGGCAAGAAGCTTTAGGGTTTCATACATTTTTCTCCTTGGACCTGGAGTCAGCCATTTCTCCAAGTGGTGGCCAGGCATCTCCTGGTGTCCAACCAGAGCTGTTCTGAAGTCAAGATTGGGAGGATGCAGTCCAGAGAGTGGACGTCCCCCTGTCCAGAAGAGCCAGTCCCTATGGCCTTGGCTGCTCACTGCAGTGTCTGGCAGCCCCACCACCCACAACATGGGGCTGGCTGGGGTCAGGCTGCTCTCCATCCAGCTAGAAGCCAGGCTTCCTGCTCTGCTTCTCCGGACAGCTCAGGACAAGCTGTTTCTAAAATCAATTTATTTTTTAATTCTCAGACTGGTCACTTAGTCCAGGATTTCAAGGGAATGACCATTTTCTTTTTCCGTCTCAGTTTCCCAATTTTCTTTCATGCTACAGTAGTCTCTGCTTTTATCAAACTCTCTATATACTATATGTATACTCTATGTATACTATAGGGTATATTTCCTACTCAGGTGGCTCAGTGGTAAAGAACCCGCCTGTCAATGCAGGAGCCACAGGTTCAATCCCTGGGTCGGAAGATCCCCTGGAGGAGGAAAATTCCAAAAATAAACAATTCATAAGTTGTAAATTGTGTGCCATTTTTAGTGAATAATCAGCCTGCAATGCAGGAGATGCACAAGAGATGTGGGTTCAATCCCTGGTTTGGAAAGATACCCTGGGGAAGGCAATCGCAGCCCACTCCAGGATTCTTGCCTGGAGAATCCCATGGACTCAGGAGCCCGGTGGCCTACAGACCACGGGATCGCACAGTTGGATATGACAACACACACCCACACCTGCATATTTCCTATACACTCATACTGATGACAAAGTTTAATTTATAAATTATATACAGTAAGAGGTCAACTGTGGTAGTAATAAAATAGAATACTTAGAACAATAATAGTAAGAGTGATGTGAATGTGGTCTCTCTCTTAAAATGTCTTATTGTACAAATTTACTGCCTTTTCCATCCTTACTAAGCACCTATCATGTATGGATATGAGAGTTGGACTGTGAAGAAGGCTGAGCGCCAAAGAATTGATGCTTTTGAACTGTGGTGTTGGAGAAGACTCTTGAGAGTCCCTTGGACTGCAAGGAGATCCAACCAGTCCATTCTGAAGGAGATCAGCCCTGGGATTTCTTTGGAAGGAATGATGCTAAAGCTGAAACTCCAGTACTTTGGCCACCTCATGCGAAGAGTTGACTCACTGGAAAAGACTCTGATGCTGGGAGGGATTGGGGGCAGGAGGAGAAGGGGACGACCGAGGATGAGATGGCTGGATGGCATCACTGACTCGATGGATGTGAGTCTGAGTGAACTCCAAGAGATGGTGATGAACAGGGAGGCCTGGTGTGCTGCGATTCATGGGGTCGCAAAGAGTCGGACACAACTGAGCGACTGAACTGAACTGTGGCTGTAACTTTTGCAGTTTGAGGTTTGACAGCAAAACTGGCACGAATTTCTCTTTCTTTCTTCACAATTTCACAAACAGAAGATTCGTTCTTCCCATAGATCTTAGCAACTTCAGCATACAGTGTTTTTCTTTTTTGTTGAGAACGTCCCCTTTTCTCTTAAAGGAAGTACTTATGACTTCCGTTTGGCATATCTGAATTGCCAGCATCACTACTCCCGTGCTTTGGGGCCGTTGTTAAGTAAAGTAAGAGTTACTGAAACAGCAGCACTGAGATACCCTGACAGCTGATCTGATAACCCCACAGTGCTGCTAGTGATTAAGAGGCAGGATAAGCTAGACAAAGGGATGATTCACCTCCTGGGCCAGACAGCCTGGGACTGAAGAGATTTCATCACTCTACTCAGTTTGTGTGTGGTTAGTTGCTCAGTCGTGTCCGACTCTTTGCAACACCATGGACTGTAGGCCACCAGGCTTCTCTGTCCATGGGATTCTCCAGGCAAGAATACTGGAGTGGGTTGCCATTTCCTTCTCCAGGGCATCTTTCCAAACCAGGGATTGAACCTGCTTCTCTTGGGCATCTTCTGCATTGCAGGCAGATTCCTTACTCATAATGGCACACAATTTACAACTTACAAATTGTTTATTTTTGGAATTTTCCATTTAATATTTTTGAACCATGGTTGACTGCAGGTAACTGAGATTGTGGAGAGTGAAACTGTGAATAAGGGGGATGGGAGCTACTGTATTTATGAAAGAAATCATACAATTTTAAATTGTCAGAAGTTTTAAAGTAATCTTTTAAACTGTTTTCAATTCAATAAAACAATAGCAGTTACTATTCATATGCTTGTTTGTGGGCTAGGTCCTATGCTAAAAACTTTGTATTTATTACCTAAGTTCTTTAAACCACTTTGGAAGTAGATAGATTATTTTCTCTTTTCAAGTGGGTAAACAGATTCAGTGAAGAAGGAAATAGCAACCCACCCCAGTATTCTTGCCTGGAAAATCCCACAGACAGAGGAGCCTGGCGGGCTACAGTCCATGGGGTCACAAGAGTCAGACACGATTGAACGAGTGAACAACAAAACAGGTTCAGAGAGGTTAAGTAACTTGCCTGAGGTGAGTAAGCAGCAGAATAGCAGCGAGTAAGCGGCAGAATCAAGAAATGAATCCAGCTATACCTCATTCCAAAGCCTCCACTACATGCTGCCTCCCACAGAGCGGGGTAAATGCCGGAGTCACTGCTGTTAGCTTATTGCTGGAACAAGCAACCCCACACATCAGTGGTAAACACGCTATTCCACTGATAAGAACTTAGTTACATGGACTGCACCTAACTGCAAAGGAGGGTAGATAATGTAGTAGGGTAGATAATGTAGCCCAGGACACAGGAACTGCTTAACACTTAACAGTGCAGTCCAATTCAGCTCCTGGGATATTTTTCTTTTCATTTGAACTCAAGCCCTGAACTCAGTTTCAGGATGGTCTGTTAGGCGCAAATCAGCCAGTCTTTGCACAATACCACAAACAAATAAGCCACTTCTTGTTCCTGCTAGAGCCAGCATGAGGCACCATGTTCCCCTCAGACATTTAGAGAATAGATTTCTAGTCCTCTTTGTCTTGCATTCTTTCTTGTTCTAAGGCAGAGAAGCTTTGCTGGTCAGGCTGGCATAGAGGGCTGGATGGGGGAGAATAAGGCCCGGATGCTATCTGTGTTCAGGCAGGCTGAACAGAAGCCACTCCCTCCCCTCTCTCTCACCCTATCTGCCTCTGAACTCCTTGCTCGTCTTGGCCCAGCAACATATGTGAGTAGCTTGGACCAGCTGGGTATTGGCACCAACCGCACTTTGGGCCCATCCTGCCATCCAGGAACACATACAGGTGTTGATGTGACCTGAGCACCAGACTTCAGCAGCCGAGGCAGAGGGTACACGTGTTCTTTGCTTCTGCCTCCCCTGTCTTGGCCTTTGGGACCTGCCAAGAGAGCCTATTTTATAGACAACTCAACTCTCAGAGACAGCAGGAATTTGCACTAATTCAATTGAGCAATTAGCCCATCAAGCGAAAGGAGATGCCTTGACTATATACCCTCTGTTGAAGGGAGAAGGATTGTGGCGGCGTGTCTGCTGAAAGGCAGTTAGGAGCTCACTCACAGTCATGCCAGTCTCTCTGCAAGGTTGCACACCAAAAACAATGACCTGTCTGAAGACCATCTGGTTCGTATATTTTATTGGGTGTGCTACGGGCCGAGCTGGGAGCCAGGAAACCGAGCTCTCGGGCTGATCTCGAGTCATGGATTTTTTTGTGACTCTGGACAAATCCCTTGTGAGCACTGGGCCTCAGTTTCCTCACCTGTAAAACAGGAATAAGTAATATCTGGTCTTCTTACCTTGCAAGGTGGCGTCATGTGGCGGGGGAGGGGGAGGGATGGTGGTGGGAGGGTGATTCTAAAAGGCAGCCCAGCGTAGACAGATAGAAGGCTTGAGGTCGTGATTGTCCTCATGGCAGACTGTTGAGTGGATGACCCAACTGTCCTCATCCTTGTTCCCCTTGCTGTATTCAGCTGTCACAGCTAACAAGGGAGCTCCTTATTTTCTTAGTCTCTGGTTGGAGCACCTAAGAGTGCCACGTGGGGCGGTTCTGGCCAGTGAACATAAGGGGAGTGTGTTAGAGGCTCCTGGGAGGATTTCAGCTCTCCTGGTTAAACACAAACAAACATCCAACAGATGGGGCTAACCTGACTCTTCTTCCTTCCTCCTTCTTTCTGCCTTGAGATGCCAGGAGACCATGAAGAGGTTCCAGGAGCCCATGAAGGGGCTTAGGGCCTATCCTAACTAAGTATAGCCCCCTTTAATTACATCTGCAAAGATGCTGTTCTAAACAAGGTCCCATTCTGAGGTTCCTGGTAGACATGAGTTTTGGGAGGATGCTATTTAACCCACTACCATCCCTCATTTCCCAAATCGAATTCATCAGCAAGTTCTCTTCACCTTAGCTCTTAAATGTGTTCTGGACCTGGCCACTTCTCACTAGAGTGACTCAATCACCCTACTCCCGAGTCCCTTCATTCTTCACTTGCCTGGAGACCAGGCTGCTCCTTGGGACTGCCGCCCACAGTGACTCTGTTAGGCTGGGAAGGTAGCTGGGGGACCTCAGCCCTGACTCTTCTTCACCGCTCATGGTTCTAGAGGCTGTGATACTCTCTGCCTCCCATCCACCCCCAGGACATGTGACTCCCGTGGTCCTAGCACTGGGAGTGTGGGAGCCAGAATCTCACTGGGCTGGACCCCCTGCACAGCTCTGTCTGAAAGAAAGGCAAGGGCTGGGCAGGTGTTCTAGATATGCAAGAATGGACTTGGATCTGGGTTGGGTGGGAGAGGTAGGGTGGGAATGTATCCCCAGGTTTCCTCTGCCTGGAGATCCGACAAGGGAGCTGAAAACATGCCCTCCAGCCAGGTCCCCAGGTAGAGGACCCCTTCTTTGCAACCCCACAGGCTGGTCGGTGCAAAGGGTGACTGAGGTTAGCACATGGTGATCAAGTGCCTGCTCTCTGCCTGGCACTGTGGGTTTGCAGGTTGGTGACGGCAGGGCAGAGAAGAGGCCGTGTGTCCCTGCAGAGGAATGAGGAGGCATGGATGGTGAAGTGGGAGGACCCGAACCTGAGGCAGGGTCTCAGACAGTACGAGTACATCTGTTCTCAATCCATAACCTGCCGCTGCAGCCCCCAGATCGTGGGCACCTAACTGACATATTGGAAACAGACATATTGGATAGGGAATGGGCCCTTCTGCTCCATTGCTAAGGATGATCTTGCCTGGAGGCAGAAGACTTTCAGAAATGACCGTGAGGGGTCCTTCTAACCTGGGGAGTTTGTGATTCTAAGAGGAGACAAATAACCTCAAGTTTTCTGGGTCTCTGCTTTCTCAAACCTCCCCTTATTTTCCTCAATTAAGGGGCTCATACAAGGATCTGGGGCTCATTCTTAGAAAGCTGAAAATAATATCAAGCAGTTTCTATTTTAGAGGGAAACACTTTCATAAGGGATCTTTAAAAAGTTCAATTTGATGCCTATTTAAGGATCAAACAGCCCCCACAAACACAGCTTGGAGCCAGAGGCCACTCTCCACCCCCTCCACCCCTGCCCCAGCTGGTTGGAATGTTCTGTGCAGCTGTACCGGCTTCTCAAAAGAACATTCTGGTGGGATCTAATGCCCAGGCTGACACCCTCACTGTGCCATCCTACCCTACTGTTCACAGCCTGTGCTCAGTCTGGGTCAGAAGCAGCAGGAAGGATTGAGCACACCTGCAGGGGTCTGCAGGAGGATGACAGCCTCTGGGCCGTGTTGACCTGGGACCCTGATCCAGGTCTTCTGGCTTCATATCCCACTAATATGTCTTTGTACCACATTCTTCTTTATTTCAGTCACTAGGCTATGTCCTACTCTTTGCAACCCCACAGACTGCAGCACACCAGACTTCCTGTCCATCACCAACTCCTGGAGCTTGCTTAAATTCATGTCCATGGAGTTGGTGATATCATCAAACCTCTCATCCTCTGTCATCCCCGTCTCCTCCTGCCTTCAATCTTTTCCAGGATCAGGGTCTTTCTCAATGAGTCAGTTCTTTGCATCAGATGGCCAAAGTATTGGAGCTTCAGCTTCAACATCAGTCCTTCCAATGAATAGTCAGGACTGATTTCCTTTAGCATGGACTGGTTGGATCTCCTCGCAGTCCAAGGGACTCTCAAGAGTCTTCTCCAACACCATAGTTCAAAAGCATCAGTTCTTCAGTGCTCATATTTCTTTATAGTTCAACTCTCACATCCATACATGACTACTAGAAAAACCATAGCCTTGACTAGACAGACTTTTGTCTGCAAAGTAATGTCTCTGCTTTCTAATATGCTTTCTAGGTTGGTCATAGCTTTTCTTCCAAAGAGCAAGAGTCTTTTAATTTCATGGTTGCAGTCACCATCTGCAGTGATTTTGGAGCCCAGGAAAATAAAGTTTGTCACTGTTTTCATTGTTTCCACATCTATTTGCCATGAAGTGATGGAACCAGATGCCATGATCTTCATTTTTGAATGTTGAGCTTCAAGCCACTTTTCCACTCTCCTCTTTCACTTTCATCAAGAAGCTCTTTAGTTCCTCTTCGCTTTCTTCCATAAAGGTGGTGTCATCTGCATATCTGAGGTTATTGATATTTCTCCCAGCAATCTTGATTCCAGCTTGTGCTTCATCCAGCCCAGCATTTCGCATGATGTACTCTGCATATAAGTTAAATAAACAGGGTAACAATATACAGCCTTGACGTACTTTTTTTCCGACTTGGAACCAGTCCGTTTTTCCATGTCTGGTTCTAACTGTTGCTTCTTGAACTGCATACAGATTTCTCTGGAGGCAGGTAAGGTGGTCTGGTTTTCCCATCTCTTTAAGAATTTCACACAGTTTATTATGATCCACACAGTCAAAGGCTTTGGTGTAGTCAATAAAGAGAAGTATATTTTTCTGGAACTCTCTTGCTTTTTCAGTGACCCAGTGGATGTTGATCTCTGATTCCTTTGCATTTTCTAAATCTAACTTGAACATCTGGAATTTCACAGTTCATATACTATCGAAGCCTGGCTTGCAGAATTTTGAGCATTAGTTTGCTAGCGTGTGAGATGAATGCAATTGTGCGTCAGTTTGAGCATTCTTTGGCATTGCCTTTCTTTTGGGTTTGGAATGAAAACTGACCTTTTCCAGTCCTGCAGCCACTGCTGAGTTTTCCAAATTTGCTGGCATATTGAGTGCAGCACTTTCACAGCATTGTGTTTTAGGATTTGAAATAGCTCAACTGGAATTCCATTACCTCCACCAGTTTTGTTCATAGTGATGCTTCCTAAGGCCCACTTGACTTCACACTGTAGGATGTCTGGTTCTAGGTGAGTGATCACACCATCATGGTTATCTGAGTCATGAAGATCTTTTTTGTATAGTTCTTCTGTGTATTCTTGCCACCTCTTCTTAATATCTTCTGCTTCTGTTAGGTCCATACATGATTCTTGGGAATGAGTAAATGAATAAGAGGGAAAAATAAGAAGAAACATTTTGCAAATTTACTTTGTTAAATCTTTCCCCACTTCCCTTGCCAGACTCAACTTTGAAATTTCAGGAGGCAAAGACGAGATGAAAAGACAAATGTCACATTTCAAATCATTCCCACAGTGACTCATTTCAGAAGTGGGGTTTAGTCCTTTTCAAAAACAGGATCAATGCCATCTTTCATGAAAACAGTCTTTCTCTCCCCTTTTGCTGCAGCCCCAATCCATTCTTCTCAGCTCGGGCAGAACCAGGGAAGGAAACCAGCAACTCCCCTCGTGGCCCTGGTGAGGACACAGGGCAGAGCAGGTGGGGGATTCTTTAAAGGGAATGAAGAGGAGGGTCCCTCTGCTTTCCTTAGGAGGCCCCTCTGTCATTAATCATGCCTGTCCCTCCAGTTTCTAGGCCCTTACCCCACCCAATAAGGCCAAACATCAAGCATAGACTCTGGAGGTCACCTACCTTCCTGGAGCACCCAGGGCCAGTGGATTCCAGAATGGACTCCTGCACCCTGAAAAGATGAAACGGGGGTGGATCCATATGCAGGTGGATTAGTGGACAGCGTTGGCAGTGGCTTGTGAGGTAGTTTTTCGTTGTTGTTATTTTGTTAGTTGACTTCCCCGGTGGCTCAGACGGTAAAGCGTCTGCCTACAATGTGGGAGATGTGGGTTCAATCCCTGGATTGGGGAAGATACCCTGGAGAAGGAAATGGCAACCCACTCCAGTACTCTTGCCTGGAAAATTCCATGGATGGAGGAGCCTGGTAGGCTGCAGTCCATGGGGTCGAAAAGAGTCGGACACGACTGAGTGACTTCACCTTCTTTCACTTTCACTCTCTGTTTCGTTAGTTAATTAATTTGGCTATGCCAGATCTTAACTGAAGCACCAAGGGGTCTTCGACCTTCGTTGCAGCATGTGGAATCTTTGTTTCCTCTTCCTCACCCTGAGTCCTGGGTCTCTGAGGTCTCCTGGGACCACGGGTCACAGCTCAGGACTTGCCCTGTGCTTGCAGGGCTTTGTACCTGTGAGTCACCACTTGGCCAAGAGCCCTTCTACTCTTCCTCCCGGTCCCCATTTCTGCCAGGATGGCCACCCACTTGCCTTTGTGTTCTTTCTTTTTCCTGCTGCCAAAACCTTTCCATTTCACTAGGAGGGAGATAATCCTATCCTTTCTGCTCCCTGCCCTCCCACTAATTTCCTTTTTAGATGAAACATTTATTCCTTGATCAGCTCCCCGAAGACCTGGCCAGGACCCTGCCAAGGCCTTTCCCTGCCTCCACCCCTAGGCCCTCTCCAGGTGTGGGGTCCAGGTTCTGACATTCTCCGCAGGCAGGCACTTCTTTGGTTCTATCCCACCCACGACAGGGCTTCCCTGGGGGGCTCAGATGGTAAAGAATCTGCTTGCAATGCAGGAGACCAGGATTTGATGGCTGGGTTGGGCAGATCCCTGGAGAAGGGAATGGCTACTCACTCCAGTATTCTTGCCTGGAGAATTCCATGGACGGAGGAGCCTGGCGGACTACAGTCCATGGGGTTGCAGAGTCAGACATGACTGAGCAGCTGACATGTCAGGGCTTCTCTGACGGCTCAGCAGTAAAGAATCTGCCTACAGAGCAGGAGACACAGAAGGCACAGGTGTTATCCCTGCGTTGGAAAGATCCTCTGGAGGAGCAAATGGCAACCTGCTCTAGTATTCTTGCTGGAGAATCCCATGGACAGAGGAGCCTAGGGTCTACAGTCCATGGAGTCGCAAAGAGTGGGAAATGACTAAGCACGCACTGCCACCCACAACAGAAGTCCAGGCCCACGTCTTTCTCCGCACGGCCCAAAACTGAGTCCAGTGTCACTGTCGGTAGGAGCTGCACTAATAAGAAGGTCCCCCTGTGAAAGCTGGCAGGTGCCTCCCAAGACAGCAGGTCTCGGAAATCTGAGTGACAATGGCTTCAAAGATCAAAGTTATGTCTTTATGGAGTGGGTAGGGAGATCAGGTTTCAAAGAGTTCCTAGAGGGAGGAGTTAATTCTGCCTTGATTTTGCTGTCACTAGTCCTTTGCTAGAGGAGAGTGAAAAAGCTGGCTTAAAACTCAACATTAAGAAAACTAAGATCATGGCATCTGATCCCATCACTACATGGCAAACAGATGGGGAAACAATGAAAACAGTGACAGACTTTATTTTCCTGGGCTCCAAAATCATTGCAGATGGTGACTACAGCCATAAAATTAAAAGGCACTTGCTCCTTGGAAGAAAAGCTATGACCAACCTAGAAAGCATATTAAAAAGCAGAGACATTACTTTGCTGACAAAAATCCGTCTAGTCAAAGCTACAATTTTTCTAGTAGCCGTGTATGGATGTGAGAGTTGGACTGTAAAGAAAGCTGAGCACCAGAGAATTGATGCTTTTGAACTATGGTGTTGGAGAAGACTCTTGAGAGTCCCTTGGACAGCAAGGAGATCAAATCAGTCAATCTTAAAAGAAATCAGTCCTGACTATTCATTGGAAGGACTGATGCTGAAGCTGAAGCTCCAGTACTTTGGCCATCAGGTGCAAATAGCCAACTCATTGGAGAAGATGCTGATGCTGGGAAAGATTGAAGGCAGGAGGAGAAAGGGATGAGATGATTGGATGGCATTATTGACTCAATGGACATGAGTTTGAGCAAGGTCTGCAGGTTGATGATGGACAGGGAAGCCTGGCGTGCTGCAGTCCATGGGGTTGCAAAGAGTGAGACACAACTGAGGGACTGAACTGAACTGAGTCCTTTGCTTCCCCAGATGCAGAGAAAGCCTTGTTTTCTCGACACAAGTGAGTTAAACTCTGTATGGGATGTTCTTGCTATCTCATAGGGAAGAGGCAAGGCTTGATGAAGCAGTATGTGGACTGAGTCCAACCCATCATTGCCCCAAGGTGAAAGGTCAGCAGCCCCAATGGTAATGCTGTGACCAACTGCTTCTTACACAATTCCTCCTTACAGAGGAGGTCAAATCTGATTTCCCTCATTGTAGTGGAATAACTCTGATCCTAATCTCACCTCCTTGGGGCCAGTAGTTGGCTGTTCACTCTGCTTTGAGATGCTGTTTACCCACCTGCCAAGGGGTCCATGGTTTCTGGGATAGACCAAAGGAGCATGAGATGTCCTTGAGGAACCAGCCAACAGAGCAGGCTCAAAACTTCAGTACAGGTAATTAGAACACAAGTCATATGTCAAGAGGGTGTCCTTTGGTGTAAGAGAGAGATCTGAGTTCCAGTTATGGCTCTGCTACCTAAGTAGCTGTGTGGCCTTGGGCAACTCCCTTCACTTCTCTGAGTCAGTTCATCATTGTTTTAATCATCATCTTCCATGCCGTGTACTGTGGACTATATGCTAAGTAACCATCATCTCATGAAAGTCTTATAACAACCCTATGAATAGATATTTTCCCTATTTTAATAAAGGAATGACGTCCAAGGAGATTTCTAAACTTGTCCAAGACCAGCTTGGCAAGTAGCAGGGTTAGTCGCTCAGTCATGTCGAACTTTTCATGATCCCACGGACTGCAGCCTGCCAGGATCCTCTGTCCATGGAATTCTCCAGGCAAGAATACTGGAGAGGGTTGCCATTCCCTTCTTCAGAGGATCTTTCCGACCCAGGAATCGATGCTGGGTCTCCTGCATTGCAGGTAGATTCTTTACCGTTTGAGCTACCGTTTGGTCTACCATTTTAGGAAGACCCAAAGATAAAGGAATGATGTTCAAGGAGATTTCTAAACTTGCCCAAGACCAGCTTAGCTAGTAATTATTAAGACAGGATTTCCTCCTGGCTCTGTCTCGGTCCAAAGACCACGTGTCATAGGTTGAAATGTGGCCCCCAAAGTCATGCCTCATCCTAAGCCCCTGAATCTGGGAATGTGACCTTATTTTAGAAAAAGGGTCTTTGCAGATGTAATTAAGTCATGGATCCTGAGATGTGATCACCGTGGATTATCCAGGTGGGCCCTAAAGTCAAAGACAAGTGTCCTTAGAAGATGTGGGAGAGAAGGAGATACAAAGACAGGGAGCAGGAGGGAGGCCAGTGGGGAGTGATGCAGCCACACAGTAAGGAACTCCTGAAGCCACCAGAAGCTGGTAGAGTGAGGCAGGATTCTCGTCTGGAGGCTTTGCAGGGAGTACGGCCCTCCCAATGCCTGATTTTGGACTTTTGGCCCCCAGGACTATGAGAGAGTACAGTTCTGTTGTTTTAAGCCACCCAGTTTGTGGTCATTTGCCACAGCAGGCCTAGACACTCATACACCAGGCAGTGTATGGCACTGCATTTTTTGGTATGAGATGGTCATGGAAAATCTACTTGCTGGAGCAACCAGCAGTGGGAAAAGTTCATGAGGACTCTTGGGTCCTCCCAGGCTAGCTGGACGCATTAGTTAGCAATCCAAGAGACCTCAAGCTATCTCCCTTGGGAAGTCGATTTCTGCAGGGACAGAGTGCTTCCCACAGACCAAAGGGGCTCAGCCTGGGCCAAGCGCTCTCTGCTCCTGGCAGCGGTCCCCCTTTGTGCTGCCCAGGACTCGGGCTGCTTCTGGTTTGAGCCCCCTGTCACTGACAGTGAGTGGTACAGAGGAGAAAGCCCTGGCAGGGCATCCTGGGGTGGGGGGCGGGGTACAGCATAAGCAGGAACCACAGCTCCCAGGCTATTAAGGAATCTGATCGAGTCATCCCTTTACTAAGAAACATCTCGTGGCTTCTTCTCCAGAATCAAGTTCTAACTCCTCAGCCTGGAATTGAAGACTATTTTAAGATCTGACCTCAACCTGCTGCCGGATCCTGATATCTGGGCCCTGGGGATCTTGAATGGATGTCGACCCAGCTCTCCGAGGCTTGGCTCTATGGCCGAGATGACAACCTGCATGCCTGCACCCCATCGCCCTGGTGTCCCGACTCTATTCTCTGTGAAGCCAGAACAGTTGACCCAACACACCCTCCCTGGGGCTCCTCCTCTGCTCTGGGCCCACCTTGCACCTCCCTGAGCCCACTCTGCCCTGCAGGGCTGGCATGGGGGTGGCCTGCCCACTTGCCTCCTGGCCCAGAAGTTCCCCAATGGCAGTGCCCACCCCCTCCCTCACCCCAGTAACTGCTTGGGTTCAGCACACCGTAGTTGCTCAGTCAATGTTGGTTGAAATGAGTCGAGTTGATTTAAAACTCCTCACCAGACTGACGAGGATGCTTCCTCTCCTTCTTGGGAGTTTGCCTTTCTTCTGTGTTGGTAACTTCTCTGCTGCCTATTTATTCCTGCCCTCTGATGTGATCTAACGTCTGCTCACTTGCTTTTCTGCGGGCACTTTAGGTAGACAGCCCTTCACAGCTGGGCAGGTCGTGCCCTGCACAATTCCAGGTGGCATCATTCACTGAGACCATACTGTGAGTGACACCCGCTACCCCCACCCCCAGAGGTGGGCAAGGTGGTGGCACTGTCCCAAGATGCCTCTGTCACCAGATTCAGGGCCTGGCTCTGGGAGTTCAGACTCTGCATCTCCAGATCCGGCCAGGGCTTCCTCCTGGGGCCACAGAACCTCCCACGGCTACAGCCAGCACCCCCTTCCCTGTCAGTGTCCTGGACACTTCATTCTCTGTTCCTTCTCCAATCACAGAACTATCTGGCACCCAGCCAGGCCACTTCGAGCTGCCCGTGTGCCGTGTCTTCTGCTTTAGTAAGGTGATCTGCCATGGACGGTCCTGATGGGGGCATATTTAGAGGAAAAGGAGCCCTGAGGCATCTTTCTATAAGGACAACAGGTGTGAACAGCGACTGTCCCTGACAAAAGGGGATTCCGACCCAGCCCGCCTGACACCACAACCTGTGATATTTCTACTACTCAGCCGAGAGAGAGCACATTGCAGGGAGGGTCATTTTGGCAGACAGAAGGCAAAGGCAGGACCAAGGCAGGGAGAGCTCTTCAGGGAGGGGTCCTGTGGAGCCCTGGGAGGGACAAGTTGCTTTTTCTTCCTCTGTCCCCGACCCTGCTCCTTTCCTAACTTTTGTGAGCTGAGACAGTTGGGCTCAAGAAGGCTGATGCAAAGCTGATGAGCCTGAGGTCAAGAGCTTGGGAATTAGTTCTCGGTCCATGTGGGTAGAGCCAGCCACATCCCTGATTCGGGCCTCGGGTCACCCCTCTTGCAAAATACCTGCCCTCTCTGACACACAGAAGCCTTGAGAAGATTCTGCCTGATGGCGTGAACGAGGGGTTCTGTGCCCTGTGGGGCAGGCCTGGTTTCTGCTCCTGCTTGTGTCCCTGATGAAGGGACAAATGGATGCAGTGGCATTTCCAAGCTCTCCACCAACATGCTCACCAAATATTTCTTGTTGGAGACAGCCCTGAGCACATCTTCCTAGGGTGTTTTTTTTTTTTTTTTTTTTTAAGAGGCTATGACATTCCTTCCTGGAAGCATTCTAGATACAGTGGAATAATACAGGAGCTGGGATCTATCCAACAGCAAGGATGCAAGGAAGTGAGAAACATCAGCAAGTGAGGAGGAAGCCAGCATGGAGACGGTTGTGCAGTAGTTGGGGGGGAGGGACAAAGACAGTTGCTATGCATCCCCAGGGCGGAGGTTTATGGTGGTTGTGGCCTTGGCAATGGCAATGAGGATCACAGTGGAGCTTCCACACCTCTTGGGAGACATACCAACATCCCCTGGCTACTTGGACCCCATGATCTTTGTGTACATGATGAGGAGCTGGAGAAAGCGGGCCATACTGTAGCTCTTTTAGAAGGAGGCTGCCTCATCCAGGAGGGGCATGTGGGTCTGAGAGAGGGGCAGCACAGGCTCCCAGAGGGACCAGGGCAGGGGGAGGATTGAGATCAGCAACGCATGTTCAGTTTCTGATAATTTTAGCCACGAGGGAGGAGGCCAGTGCTTCTTTATTTGAGACAATTGGCTTTGGTCTCAGGGAGCCCCCAGGGAGGCCTACCCCAGGGACAGGAAGGCAGCGGAGGTGGAGGGCGTGGGGGGCTGACAATGGGCAGCTGGCTGACTCCTCCCCAGGAAGGAGCAGCCCCAGATCTGAGCCGCAGCAGGCAGACAGTTGCATCCCCAAGAGGCCCAGGGGTCACTTTCAGATCTGGAAGGGGCAAGGGATGGATCCCGGGAACGGAAGTATGGGAAATATGGCCAGAGTTAGCGGAGAGGTCCAGCTGGAGTCAATTGTTAGTCCGTTCACTTGGGGACTTTCCACAGGATAGAGCCAGGGTTCTTCATTTTAGAACATGAGGGTTGGGGGCCCTCAGGAGGAGGAAACATTCTGTTTCCCTGCTGCCCTGCAGCCTCTCTGTGGACCCCACATGGGTCTGAGGTCCCCGCCTTCCTTGGTGGGGGGTAGGCGCCAGGGCTGAGGACTTGGAGAAGCAAGAGCTCTTTGTAGATGTGTCCCTGGCCACCTGGTCACATGGGCACTGCCTACTGGGATGCTGGTCTGTTTAAAGGAAGGTGTTCTGACATTTCAGACTCTGGCTGCCTTCAATAGTTCCACTTCATGAATTACATCTCAGTCCAAATTCACGTGGGCCAGGCAACCGCCAGTCCAGGTAAGCTCACAAGCATCACTCAGAAGATTGGGAGCCAGGTGCAGGAAGCCTCTGCAGGGCATACCTGGGTGCTGTGTCACTCAGCAGACGGGAATCCAAATACTCCACCAGGGAAAGGCCCCTGGGAGCCCAGGGAGATGCAGCTAGTGGATGGCAGAGCTGGAGTTTGGTCCAGATTGGTCTGTCCCAGAGCCCATTCTCTTTCCTTGGGATGTGTCAATATTATGGGAAATTCAGACTTCCCCGGTGGGGCAGTGGATTAAGAATCTGCCTGCCAATGCAGGGGGCACAGGTTCGATCCATGGTCCAGGAAGATCCCACATGCTACAAAGTAACAAAACCGGTGTACCACAACTACTGAGCCTGTGTGTTGCAGCTACTAAAGCCTGCTCATGCAGAGGCTGTGCTCTGCAACCAAAAGCCACCACAGTGAGAAGCTCGTGCACCACAACTAGAGAAAGGGCACACGCAGCAACAAAGTCCCAGCGTAGCCAAAAATAAATTTAAAAATATATACTATGGGAGAGTCTTAGAGGCTGACTTTTATCATTGGGGACTCCACTATCTCTCCAGCCTATAGCCAGGACAATCGTGTTATTTGCTCAAAGAAAGCATACGGGTTTTATAAGGATTCTATTTCATGATAAGGCAGGACGATACAACTGATAATACGTGTCTTCAGAACCAGAAAAACCCCTCTGTTGCCTGGGACTTTGGGCCAATCACTTAACCTTTCTGAGTTAGGTTTCCTCCTTTGGTAAGATTCAGTAATAATATCTACCTCCTATAGTTGCCTTGAGAATCACAAGAGGTATGTTTATTAAATGATTAGAATAGGCTCTGGTACAACGGTAAGTTTTCAAAAAGTTAGCTGGATCTAAAAATAATAGCCCTTCTCGCATTATTAGGGATAAGTATAGCTTTACTGATATCTACATGTGAATATATATAATCTCCCTACACATTTAAACCATATCTCAACCTTGTGAGTGACTCAACCCTTCTGTCTGCTAAAGAACATAAGCCCCTGGCCCATTTCATGTGGTTGCTTTGAAGGATGACTAATAACTGTGCTCATAAAAACCTCTGCTAAATGTCAGAGCCTTAAAGACATAATTCAAGGAGAGTAGGAGTTCGTCAAGATTCCATATGCAGCTGGGGACAGAGGAAATGTGAGATCATAAAGTTGTGTGTGTGTGTGTGTGTGTGTGTGTGTGTGTGTGTGTTTTATTTCAAAATTTTTATTTACTTCAAAACTTTACAGAAGACAAGAACCAATATGTGTGAGCCTGACTGCCCATCTTTACTGAAGCCCATTCCTGAAAGGTTAGAATTAGCATATGCACATTAGAGTGTCAAGCAAGAATTAATTGAACACAGGATGAACTGGATCCTCCCTGGGAACTCTGACATTGAGCAGGGAATGAGGGGTCCTGTCTAGACCCATCAGCACCCTGGGGAACATGGCAAAGGGGTTTTGGGATCAATTATTGGGCTCCTGGGATTTTGGTGTGACATCTTTTCATGACCAGAAGCCTTCCCCACGCCCGGGAATGTATGGGGTCGCAGATGGATGGGAAATTCACCCCCTTCACCCCGCCCCCTAAGGGGTGCATCCTGGAGGGGCTCCGAGCCTGTGAGGGTGGGTCTACATCGCCTGCCCGCCTGCTCAGCCTCCTCCCAACCTGGGAAGCTGCTGCAATTGGGAAACAAAGCCCAGGCCAGTTATGCAACCTGAATTTTTTTTCACTTGGTAATATTTTCTTTTCTAATATTTATTTATTTAGGCTAGCTGGGTCTTAGTGCCAGCTCCTAGGATCTTTAGTTGCAGCCTTCAGGGTCTAGTTCCCTGACCAGGGATCGAACTCAGACCCCTGCATTGGGAGCACAGAGTCTTAGCCATTGGACCACCAGGAAGTCCCACTTCTTAACATTTGTATCCTCATTTCCCTGTGTCACTGATAAAATAATAGCATTTTTGAGTGTTTATTACATAGCATCCACACTTCCAAGTCCTTTTTGTGAATTAGCTTGCTTAAATCTAACCATTACAGCTGCCATATCAACTCTATTTTCTAGCTGAGGAGACGGTGAAATGGGGAGATTGAGGAACTTAGGCACGTGTCACACAGAACAAGGACCTCGCCCCCCACCCCTGGGGCTGCTTCTTAAAGATGGTAAGCATAGCAGATGCTGCTTTGAGGGACTAGCTAACTAATACTTCCTAACAGCCCTGTGGAGTGGGTACTTACCATCCCATCCCATTCCATGCCTGCAAAAATCAAGGCTCAGAAGGATCTAGTATTTGCCTAGAGCCATACAGCTTAGAAGTGTTGGCTGGAACCTCTGTGCTCAACCACCGCACCCCCTCCCTGGTGGCAGGGGCTGCCTTTTCTCCTTTGTACCCACTGTCTCTCCTTTCTCCTGCCTCTCATTCCTAAGAGTTCATGAATCAACCTAAGATTAACTCAACCACACTCTGCTGTTGGGCATCTGGGCTGCCTGACATTGCCAGCTCCTGCCTTTTGTGGCTTACTAAGAATGAACTCTAGAGACTTCTGTGGGGGAGGCTGCCAGAAAGTTGGGAGGTGTCAGGACACTGGAAAGACAAGGTAGCCTATCCCAGGGCAGCCTCATAAGATCCCTGGGAAAAAGGAGACCTTCGGGATGGCTAAGGCCCCTCCTCCCTCTCCTGGGATGGCCAAGACCATGGTCTGAGCAGCGTTTAGGTTTCTGCCACCATCCTGTAAATTAGCAAGACCAGTAGACTCCCGAAGGCTCCACCTGACCCCTACAGCCCCCATTTAAGGACTCAGACTGTGACTCTGGCCTTGCCTGGAAGATGCCAGGTACTGGGCAGATCAGATTGAGCCCAGACTTTTCCAGGGTCACATTGCTGCCTTGGTCCCCTCGGCCTGGAGCTCAGGACTCATTCTCACCCTTGGTGATGCTTCTGCGGTCAAGGTGAGACGGGAAGCAACCTGTGCGCTGTCCTGGCTCTGCTGCTTTACCTCTGGGACTTGACTCCTTCTCTATAAAACGAGGGGACTGTTAAAATAGATCTAGATCCAATAGCATTCTCTAACATTTCCCAAACTATGTTCCATGGAACCAGTCATTACTTGAACCAAAAGGTCCAAAGTCAAGTAGGTTTGAGAAACATTGCATATCCTGGTCCACTCCTGGAGACCCATAACCTATATCAGCATGTGCTTTGAGAAGTCCAATTTTAAAGGCACTTATTAAGCTTGACTCGAGGCTTTCTAGGTGGCTCAGTAGTAAAGAATCCATCTGCTAAGCAAGAGACACGGGTTTGATCTCTGGGTCGGGAAGATCCCCTGGAGAAGGAAATGGCAACCCTCTCCAGTATTCTTGCCTGGAGAATCCCATGGAAAGAAGAGCCTGGGGGACTGCAGTCCATGGGGTTGCAAAGAGTCAGACAGGACAGAAGCGACTTAGCACATTAAGACTTCTACAGATCATATGTGAATTTCACTTCCTCTGGCATCAGGATCTGTACTGTGTTCCTCTTCAGATAAAGAAGTGAAGGGGACAGCCTTACCCTACAGCAGTGCCAGCCCAGCATGGGCATGGGGCACCCACAACCTAGTCTATCAGCCAAAAGGGAATTGAGGGAGGGAGACTTGGACATTTCCATCTAGGCATCAGGGAAGGCTTCCTGGAGGAGGTGGCCTGGGAGTCAGCCCTTGATGGCCTGATAGAGTTGGCTAGGGGCAGGACTGGGTAAAGGCAGGGATGTCTTGGTTTGACAGTTTATGTAGTATGAGGGAAAGGAGGAAAGGGCCTTGCATCTCCACTGTGATCCTGAGCACCCCAACTCCAAGACTGAACCTGCAGACTCCACTTAGCAATGCAAAATGAGTTTCAGTTAAATGGGCTCAGCCTCCTTAGTGGACAATTAAACAGCCATCTTCTGTGATTTAATTTATCCCATGAGCTCATAGAAGTAGTCCTTCCTACCACATGTAATTTTACTCTTTACAAGCGTCCTGTTGAATATATTGGATTAGCCAAAAAGTCTGTTTGGATTTTTTTCTGCAAGATGTTACAAGAGAACACAAACGAACTTTTCTACCAACCCAATACTTTCCTCTGTTGCCTTTACAGTCCAGTGATACTTTAATGCGTCTTAAGAAACAGAATCCATCCCACCCAGGAATCTAACTCTGACCAGGGAAGAAGTATAGGAATTGATGTTTCAAGTGTATGGGACTTTCGTTCATTCGTTCTTCAGTTTTTCAATCATCTTCTGAGTACCTAATCTGTTATTCATTCTTTTGTTTTTTCATTCAACAAACTTTCACCAAGTACCTCCTCTGTTCCAGGTGCCTGGGACCCAGAGTGGCATCAGACACGTCCTTCCCCTCACAGAAGCCAGACCTGAGGTCTCGGAAGGGCATCATTCTTGTAACATAACCCTGAGGCTCCCACATGTGGTAAATAGAACATTTGTGCGCAGCTGCTGTGAAACAGTGTGAACACTCACAACAGCAATCTAGTGTGTTACACGTCCAGGCACTGACAAGTGCACAAGCGTTCTGAGAGTGTCCCAGCTGAGACCTCCAGGGCAGGCCAGGCCTGAGGAGAGTCCAGGCAGATGTGCAGCTGGTGTAGGGAGAGCCAGGGGCAGAGACTGGAGGCTAAATGGGCCCGGATCATCAAGTGCCTCTTAAGCCATGTTAAGGAGTCTGAACTTTATCTTGAGGGCTTTTAGCTGCCTGAGAGGAACTTGATAAAATGGATTTTGAGGAAGCTCTCTGTGGTTGTGGGTGGAGTGAAGGAGCTGGTGGGACAGTGGTTGCCGCAAGGAAGAGATACTCCTACCCAGCCCAGTGGGGAACCTCTGAGGCAAGTCGGAGACCGGCTATGCTGTGGAGGTCCTCAGAGACCCCACCCTTGACACGCACTGCCCTTGAGCCAGCTAGAACCTGCTGGGCAGTGCCCACAGTGAGGGGACATCTCCGGGCAGAGCAGAGGAACGTTTCTGTGAGAAAGCGGTTTCTGCTTCCGGATAATCCCTTCTTGAATTCCAGGCAATTGATTATTTCTTATCTCAGCGAGTGAGGGGCCCAAAGTGGCAATCACTCCCACCCTTCGGTTCACATTTCATGTTGCTGTCTATTCTGAACAGGAAAAGAGCAGAAAATAGACCTGGTTTCAGAATGGCTGCCAACTGACGGGCTCCCCCGCTCCGCCCCCCGCCGCTCCCTTTTATTTCTGAGAATCGGGGTCAGGGAGGGAGGGGGGAAGGGGGCTGTTTCTCCGGGGGCCTTTGAGGCGGGAGCAGGCACCCCTCAGGGAAAGTGCTCTGGACAGGGATCTCTTGTACCCACCACCCGAGAGGGTTCTGAGAGTCTCAAGAAGAGCCGGAGACCCGGTCCTCAGGGTCATTCCTTTTGTGGAGGAAGATTCAGCAAGCCCTAGATTTCTATCACTGGCTTTAGAGCTCTGACCCTGTGCTGTGACCAGCCCCCACAGCTGGAGAGGAGAGCTCCCCCTGGGGCCGTGGGGGCCTCCTGCTACCACCTTCCCCCTCGTGTCCGCACCTCCTCTGTGTCCAGGACTCGTTTTCCCCAGACCCCTCACCGGCCTCCCCATTGTTTACACTCACCACCTAATCTCCTAGGAAACCGAGGGTGACCTCAGTGCCCGCGGGGGACAGCCCACACCTCCATCCCTAGCACGTGCCTGCCAAGAGCTTGCTAAGCCTCCTGTGAATGAGGAAAAGCTGGATGCCTGCGGGTTGTTGGGAGCAGGTGGGCCCTGGCCTAGGGCTCTTACCCCTGGGGGTGGTATCAGGACAGGGCGGGGCCCACCTGGCAGCGCAGGTCCCCTCACCCAGAGCAAGGTCTGTCCTGGCTGTGTCTCTTCCTGAGCCCCGAGCAACCCCCGCCCCCAAAAGCTGGTTCTGCTGAGCCCACCATCCAAAGGGCAAACACACAAGGTGGGCAGGGCCACGAACCCGGCTGGAGGAGGCTGTGACAGGAACACATTTATTGAACACCTACTCTGCACAGGAGTGTGACTCCAGCAGTGCCTGCCGCCTGTTGCTCATTGTCTTGTGAGGAGACGGAGGAAGCCAGAGCTGTGTCAGAGCCACAGGGGGAGCCCGGGGGGACAGCGGAAGGGGGCCTGACTCCATCATGGGCACTGAAAGCCCTCTTGGAGGAGCTGGTCTTGATCGCTGCATTGACTCTTGACAGGCAAAGATGAGGAAGGGCACTTCAGATGGAGGAGACAGCACTGGTGGCGGCCAGATGTCAGAAGGGGTGGCCAGGTTGCGTGCGTGTGTGCTAAGTCACTTCAGCCATGTCCAACTCTTTGTGACCCCGTGGACCATATCCCGCCAGGCTCCTCTGTCCACAGGACCCTCCACACAGGAATGCTGGAGTGGGTTGCCATTTCCTCCTCCAGGGGATCTTCCCCATCCAGGGATCGAACCCATGTCTCTTGTATCTCCTGCACTGGCAGCCAAGTGGAGGGATGTGAAAAACCTGGGCTCTCATGAGAGGGGTTTTGTAGGTGAGGAGTTAATGGGACTGAAGCACCTCCTAGGACACAGGACTTCCAGGTCTAAAGCCAAGAAAGTCCTGGGGAAGCTAAGATGAGTTGATTGCTGTATTGGGAAAGTTAAATTGAGTTCTAATTGACACAGGCTTTAAATATACAGGTCAGAAGTTTGCAGTTTCTGTCCTCCAAGCCATGAAGAGTTCCAGAAGACTTTTTTTTTTTTTTTTGGTAAGAGGAAGGGAAGAAATCATCTTCTATAAATTAAGCCCCCTTGATTTCCACCCATGGGAATATGTATCTCCATTTTGCAAGTGAGGAAACAGTGTCAGAGAAGTTAGGCTACTTGCCCCGGGTCACACAGCAAATAAGCAGCTGGTGATTCCAAAGCTTGTGCTCTGAGGCACTGAGTCACCTACTCAGGGTGAGGGTCTTCAGGCCAGGGAGTTGGATACTGTGACCCCTAAACTGAGGCTGCCTGGAGGGGCCGCAGCATCTCCTGGAAGTCAGGCCTGCATGGATTTTTGGTTCCCCTGTCTGTGGCACAGACAGCCATCAAGCAGCCCCTGGCTTGGTCTTCTTAGCTCTGTGTCCCCCATTGTCCATCCTGGGGTCAGTAAACAGTGCTTAATGGATGTTGGGGAGCTCTGTGGGGCCCCGCGGTGACTGACAGGGCCCCCAAGGGGCTTAACCACTCAGCAGCCCCACCCAGTGGTGAGCAACTGCATTGCGTGCAGGCCACAGAGCTCGAAAGGAGAACACTGGGTCTCCAGGAGGTTCTCTCTAGCTGAGTAGGGAGCACTCCAGGGATCAGGAAGAATAGACCCAGGTCCAGCCCTCACCTGACCGAGCCCGAGCTGCTTGGGATCTGGCAGCTTCTTCTCCCAGACAGCTGGGTATGTGGTGGTGGTTTAGTCGCAGTCATGTCCAACTCTTAGGACCATGGACTGGAGGCCTGCCAGGTTCCTCTGTCCATGGGACTTTCCAGGCAAGAATATTGGAGTGGGTTGCCATTTCCTTCTTCAGGGGATCTTCCTGACCCAGGAATTGAACTCTGGTCTCCTGCACTGCAGGCAGATTCTTTACCAATTGAGCTAGGAGGGAAGCCCAACGAAGTGGGACTTCCCTGATGGTCCAGTGGCTAAGACTCTGTGCTCCCAATGCAGGGGGGCCCGAGCTCTATCTCTGCTCAGGGAACTAGATACTGCAGGCCTCAACTAAGAGGCCGCATACTGCAACTAAAGATCCCAGAAGTGAAAGTTGCTCAATCGTGTCTGATTCTTTGTGAGCCCATGGATTGTACAGTCCATGGAATTCTCCAGGCCAGAATACCGTAGTGGGTAGATCTTCTCCAGCAGATCTTCCCAACCCAGGGATCAAACCCAGGTCTCCCACATTGCAGGTGGATTCTTTACCATCTGAGCCACCAGGGAAGCCTAAGAATACTAGAGTGGTTTGCCTATCCCTTCTCTAGTGGATCTGCTTGACCCAGGAACCAAACCGGGGTCTCCTGCATTGCAGGTGGATTCTTTATTGACTGAGTTACTAGGGAAGCCCAAGAGCTTGGGCCACCCCCTAGAGCCCTCACCTGGAACCAGCCATGGGTGAGCAGGGGAGGAGCAGGCAAGAGAAGGAAGGCCAGTTGGTGCAGTGGGCAGCAGGCATGCCCAGTCGGAAGGCACAAAATTTCTAAGTGGCTCCAGCCTGGTGAGGGGGTCTGGCAATGGGCAGCCAGGTCCTGAGTGCCTGGATCCGGGGCAGGAAGCCAGGCATGTTGATGTTCCTAGTGTGTTATAAGATGGCAGAGCGTGATGTGCATGGCATTGGGGACTTGGCACACCTACTTGGCTTTTAGGCCTTTCTGTGTTCAGCACGCCCTTGACTGTGGAGTTACACCTGGGAGTCAGCCTGCTAAGGAGGGCATCCCAAGGTTAGGGCTGCAGGATTGATGGCTTCCTCCATAGAGCAAAGTGATGGACACCTGGGCTGGAGCTGGTGGGCGGTAGTTACCCCTGTGTGGGCTGCTCTGTCAGGAGAGCCCCCACATCGGCCCCCAGGAGAAACATGCTAGCACAGACTGCCTGAGCTTCAGCCAGAGGGCTCTCAGTGGGTGTAAAGAAGGAGTACCTCAGATACCTCAGCCTTTGTTATGGAGCCAAGACAGGACCGTCTCCAGAGAAAAGGGGCAGGCGGGGTGTTGACTCATCTCTGTCCTTAGCAAGCACTCAATTTGCTAAGGCTCAGGCAGGAGTGCCACCACGAAAAAGGTCCACAGGCCTTTCTGTGCAGCTCTGGGGTCCAGAAGGACTGATTCTGGTCAGCAACAACAAAATCTCTTTCCTGGACATGAGGCTGGGGTTGGGGGCCCCTCTGAGCCTCTCAAGGGGGAGCTGGGAGAGGGAATGGGGAGTTGCTTCATGGTCCTGGAGTTTCCATTTGGATGACGGACTTGTTTGAAGAACAGGTAGTGGTGATGAGATATGCAACACTGAATGTCATTATCACCACTGAATTGTCCATTTGTGGTTAAGATCGTAGTTTTACATTATATGTACATATTTCATCACAATTAAAAAAAGTGAAAAACTGTCAAGGTCATGAAACATGAGGAAAGGCTGAGAAAATGTCACAGATGGAAGGACATTAAGGAAATACGACCACCACAGGCATTGTGGTAACCGAGACAAGACCCCAGACAGGAAAAAAAGGACAATTCATGTTCACTAAGGAAAAACTGATGAAATTCAAGTAAAGCTTGTGGTTCAATTAATAATATCATCCCAGGGTTAGTTTCCTAGCTGTGGCAAATGCTCCACAGTTATGTAAGATGTTAACATTAGAGGAAGCTGGGTGATGGGAACGCTCTGTACTGTCGTTATAACTTGTCTCTAAAGCTAAAATTATTCCAAAATAAGAAGCTTTAAAAATATATCAAAAGCAGGACCTGGACTGTTAAGAAGAGCTGGGCTCTGCTCAGGGAAGGTCGGGGCAGGGACACTGAGTTGAGCAGTCAAGGCCACTAATCCGTCTGTACCCCTCTACCTCTCACCCACAGGATAACCACGCTCATCATGCAGTTTGTTTGTTCTTCTACACGACAGCCTGTCACAGGCCCCTGCCCCCTTCTGGACTCCTCAGTTTCCATCTTATAATGGCTTCACTCTTGGAGTCAATCTGTGAACACTGTGGGTCTGGGCAGGGGGACCTCAGTGTCCCGAGATGCCTTTTTCTAGCACACCGTGGTCACGCAGCACACACTGGCCATGCGCCTGGCGGACCAGCTGCCAGCAGAGGTCCTGAGAGCAGGACTTCTGTCCCCAGTCACTCACTGGAGGAAGAAGGGTTAGGACAGGGAGGAGAAAGGCCAGAGCCTAACATTTACTGAGCACCTACTGCATGCCAGGCACGGCACTGCCAGCTTCACAGGTGGCTCTCCTTGACCTCCCTACAATGCAAGCTGAAGCAGGGTTATCCCCGTTTTACAGATCAGGAGATTAAGGCTGAAAAAGGTCAGCTCATCTTCTCTTATGTGTCAGAAGCAGGGATCAATCCCACATATCTGCTGGACTCCAGAGTCTGTCTTCTCTCCTGAAGACCCAGGCAAGAGAAGGAAAGGGACCTATCTCTGTCCCCAGGCCAGGGATGATGTTCAGTCTTCAGGGCATGCTGAGATTTTCAGTGGATCAGGTGACAGGACATAGGGCACACTTGATGATCTTGTTCTCTGGAAGGGGGCAGGGCCAATGTTTGCAAGGTCAAAGTTTCTATGGACAGAGAGCAGGGCTTAGGGCAGGAGTCTGTTAGTGAATTATGTAACTGCGGGGCTGCTTGGAACTGGGGAGACCGCAGACCCCAGGGTCCTGGCAGGACCTAAGGTAGAGCCCAGGCCTTCTTAGAAGATGCTGCCCCATCCCCTCCAGCTCCAAGTGCCCTCACTCCATGATGTGGTTTCTCTGGTTGCTGTTTTGCCCTTGAAGGGACCACACACACCCTGGAAGAGACCCTGGATGCAGACACTTCCTCCCCGTCCCCCTTTGGATCTCATCATCCAGGCCTTGTGTCCATCTCCCCGCCCCTCCCATCCCTCTGTAGACATTCCCTATGTGTGGATTCAGGATTGCTCCTGCTTCTATGAACTTTCCTCACCACTAGTCAGTGCCACACTCACAGCCCCAGGGGTGGTCTCCTTGGGCTGGTTGCTCTCACCAGCACCATGAGGCCCCAGAGAAGAACCTGGTGGCCATCATGTCCTCTGGTTCTCAGCACTTAACAAAAAGCAGGGTCTGCGCCAAGCTTGGGGCACTTTGAGCATGGACAGATGAACCACATGTAGGAGATCCCAGCTAGAGCCAAGCCCAGCCCATAAACTATTGCTTCTCATGAGCCTCTTTTAGGAAAGGCAGGTCTCAAATCTCAAGTCCCTGGTCGGTCCATGCCCAGGTACATTTCACTGCTCTGGGCACGGCTCCGACTCTGAGTTCTACTTCCCCAGTCAGAGAGGAGGATGAGCCCAGAACGTTCTGTGATTTCAGCTTGTGGGTGCTGGCTATAATTCTGCAGAAAAGACCAGAGTGTTTCCAGTAAAACACTGAGTGATCTAGAAAGCAGTGACCACTCCCACCACATCTATTCTTAGAAATCCCAGAAAGCGGTTGACAAGCTCACTCTCGGAAATGGGACGTTGGCAGAAGATAAGACAGGTACTAGTGGCAACCCCCGAGGTCCCTGCCCTGAGCTGAGAGCAGTCTGGGGCAGGCTCAGGAAGCCAGCCGGTGTGGTTCTCAGGATCCGTGGCTGGCGTGGAGCTGGGGCATTCTCCTGGCCTTCAGCTACCTTTTTGAGTCCTTTGTTGATAAGCACACACGTGTCATATGCGCTCCTTCTTTGTCAAGCAATTTTATCCTGCAGTCCCCCTGCTGGGCCCTCCCTGGAGGTGACGGGTATCATGTTTTGAACTTTCTAACCCTTAGTTTCTTGTTTTTGGCTTTGGGAAGTGTGAGCCAGGCCACAGCCACCCTTGTTTATTCAAAGGAAGTGTTTTGGGGGTCAGGGAGCCTGGGGATGAGAGACTCAGGTGCAGTCTGGGTCCCCTCAGGAACTCAAGATGGCAAAGTTGAATGTACAAATTAACTCTTTAGCAATAAGTGTGAAAAGAGACCAGGAAGGGGATAAAGGGTTATATGGTGAAGAGAGAAATTTAGCACAGCTAAGCAGACTAGGTGGGCTTCCTGGAGGAAGGGGCATTTAATTGAGATTTGAAAGTTTGTGGTTTTTTTTTTTTTTTTTAAATTATTTGACTGCACTGGGTCTTAGTTGTGGCATGAGACCTCTGAGTTGCAGCATGTGGGATCTAGTTCCCTGACCAGGGATCAAACCCAGGCCTCCTAAATTGGGAGCGAGGAGTTTAGCCACTGGACCACCAGGGAGGTCCCAGATTTTTGTTTTTGTTTTAAATCTTGAGTATTGAAAGGGAAGCAAGGTCGAGTGAAGTCCCTGACAGAAGGGGCGGCTGAGGTGAAGCAGGTGAGAACGTGGACTGTGTCAATCAGACCTGGTCGGCATCCCACTGCTAAGGATGGACCATGTGGCTTTGTGGAGGTGCCTTCTCCTCTGAACATATTTCCTCACTGGAAGAGAAGAAAGGCTGTGGAGATACTGAAACAACACGTGCGAAATGGCCGCCCGCCCCTGCGGGTGCCGCTCCTGTCTGGCTCACTCGGGCCCGGCCCACTTGGGTCAGACTCCAGTGGTGGCCCGGTGGGCACCCCAGGCAGGTGGAGACATTCCTATGTCTCTGGTTTGAAGGGAATCATTAGGCATCAAATGAACACTCCTTAGGAAGAGATAAACGTCGTCCTCTGTCAGAGCCGTGGCCCCGTCACCAGGGCAGGCCACCAGGGCTGCACGTGGTGAACTCAACCAACAGCCCAGGCTCTGCGGTTCCAACGTCCCAGCTGCTCTCCAGCAGGAAAGGAGGCCGAGGCCTGTGCCCGCTTCACATAGAGCACCTCAGGGCCTCGCCCTGGGGCTCCTGCCAAAGAGTCCTTCTTGCATCACACCTTGAGGCCACCCCAGCCAGCAAGTCCATCAGGAGGAATAACACGTTCAGTCAACAGGCACCTGCTTACACGTTTTCTACTCAGAGCTAATTGCTCAGTCAGAGCTCTTCAGACCTCAAAGTGACCCGGGGCCTGGGTCTGCGGGGGAGGTGCCACTCTGGGGACACAGAAGCCTCTGCTGCCTCTGAGAGCTGAGCCCACACCTTTCCTTCAATCTGCAGGTGGTTTCGGAGAACAGACGAGAGCATACTGAGTTATTTCTCCGCAGACCGGAGTCTTTGTCCTGATGCACTGGGTTGCGGGTGGACAGCTCAGCAGGGGATGCTGGGAGGGGTGGGGAGAGAATTCTGATGGGGTACCTCTCACCCTCCTGGGGGTGACCTAGTTATGGTCTGGGGTTGGCGAACCGGAGCTCAGCATAGAGGAATTCACAATGGCACTTCTGTGGGTGGTGATGGGACTTACAGAGAACATCTACCCTGACTCACCTCTCAGGGGAGGAAACTGAGGCCCAGGGAGAGGCCAGGCTTGCTGAGTTTCTCCAATGGGTTTGTGGTGTGTCAGGCCAGAGCTCACACCAAACCGACCCATCTGCAGGTGTGAGCCAGAGACTGGAGATGGGTGGGAGAATGGCGTGGGGGAGTGGGGGAACCCAACAGGGGCCAGGAGTGGGGTGGAAGAGCCTGGGGCCTGAGCAGAGAGTTGCTTAGAAAACCTTTGAACTGGATTAGTTAATCGTGGCCAGAGGGTTAAGGAGGAGGTGGGGTGAGAGGTAAGTGAGTGACTTTGAAAGGCAGCATGTGGGATCCTCGTGATGTGGGAAACGTTCTGTATCTGTATCATGTCAGTATCTCAGTATCCTGGCTGTGGTATTGCACCATGGTTATGAGAGATGTTATCACTGGGGTAAGGAGTACACAGAATCTCTTACAGTTGCATGGGAATCTACAACTATCTATAAATAAAAAGTATAATAATAATAAAAAAGAAAACCTCTGAGCTGGGAATGCAAAGAGGTCTGAAAGACAGAAGTGGGGCAGCTTGGAGGTGGACTGTTGAGTTGAGTGGAAATGGCCTGTGTCCAGCACCCTGGGGCACTGCACCTGCCCTGGGGACTGTGGATCATGGGCACAATCTGTGAACATGGCAACTTCTCGGTCCAATGAAATGAGCATCAGCTGGCAAGGAGCAGAGCTTTGGGGCAGCCAGAGAGAGGGCGCTCCAGGAGGAAGGGGTGAGAAAGTCACCAAACAGCCTTGATGACCGATGAGGAGGAGTGATGAGGGCCAGTTGGGAGGGACGGTATCTGCACTGCAGCCCAGTCACTGCCAGCCATGCTGAGGACAGAAGGACTCTGACACATTTTGAAACCAACAGCTATTAACATTTCCGCAGGAAGAATCTGGATTAGATGCCGGGCAGGTTTGGATGCAGGAAGTGCTATCAAAGGCCACATGAGTGTTTAATGAGACTCCCTGCAGCTGGGTCAAGAGAATGTGGACTTTCCCGGCTCTGTCTTCACTTCAACCCAGCTGAGCACCACAGGGTAGCAGGTGCTGGTGGAGATGCATGTGCACCGACATGCCTCCCTGGGCATGGAGCTGGTGGCACAGAAGGCAGAAAGATGACTTCAGTGTTGGATGAGACTGAGTTTGGCGAGTGGATTGACAGCGGCCAGAGCTCTGTACAAGGTCTGTGATTTGCAAACACCTGTTCCTAAGTGCCTTAGACAGACAGTCATTGAGGTTCCCTTCTGCCCCATCACCCCAGCATTCCTGGGCTTCCAAGTTCACCTAAAATGCCCTCCTCCCACTTCTCCAGACCTCAGCCAGATCCTTCGCCAGCCCTCCAACTGTGGGTAACACTCAGAACTCTGAATGCATCCTTGGTGCAGATGCTGCTCTGGCCCTGGGCACACAGACATGCACCAGACAGAGTCCACCCCTTGAGGGGCTCCAGTTGGATGGGAGAGACAAGTAGATAATTAGACAGGCATATCAAAGAGGATCGGGCTTCCCAGGTGGTGCTAGTGGTCAAGAATTCACCTGCCAACATGGGAGACAAGAGACACAGTTTGATCCCCGGGGCAGGAAGATCCCCTGGAGAAGGAAACGGCACCCTACTCCAGTATTCTTACTTGGGGAATCCCATGGACAGAGGAGCCTGGTGGGCTATAGACCATAGGGTCACAAAGAGTTGGACACACTAAAGCAACTTAGCATGCGCACATCAAAGAGGATCACGTGGGTGAGCCTCCCAGATGTCCTCTTTGCCTCTAGGTCAGTGACAGGGATATGTTCCAGCCCAGGCCAGGGAAGCCCAGCCTATTTTCCAAGTGTGCCGAGGGTGCCCGCCTCTGACTCTGGCTGTGTGAGGATCCCTTTTGTTCAGTGGGCCAGGGAGATTGACTGCGTTGATCGTCGTTGTACCCAGAGACTGCCTGCACTCTGAAGCCAGGTCTGCAGAATTGCCATCAACCCTCTTGGGGTCTACCTTGTGCTTGATGCCCAGGTGGGTCTAGGGTGGGAGGCAAGATAGACAGGAGGAAGAGATGGTACCATGTAGGCTCATCACACAGAACTAATGGGGGCCCAGCTCATCTGGGTGGCAGTCTGGTGGGGATGTTGACATGGGGAAGTTCTTGAAGGAGAAGGAGATTTGACCCAAGCTTCTATAGTTTGGGGATATAGATGGATCAGGGAAAGCTACTGAAGAGGAAGGCATGGTTGGGCACACGGGCTACAGTGGGCACCTGCTGTGACCTACAGGACAAGCCAAGAGAGTCCTATTCAGCTACCTTGATGAAGTGTCTCCTGTGCTGCCTTGCCGCCAGGGAGGTGACATTACCTGTAGCTCACAGATGACGGAAGCCAAGCCAGAGAAGTTAAAGACCACCAGGGCTCAGAGCCAAGAGCCAGAAGAAATCAGCTTCTCAGCTATCCCATGCTCAGGCCAGATCCTGTGGGCCAGAAAGGAGAGCTCCCTGGAGAAGATACCAAAAGATGGCTAGGATGAAGGCAGGGGTGTTGCTGTGCAAAGCCACATAACTCAGGCCAGGGTGTTGCCCTAGTGATGTTGGCTAAAAGCACCACATTTCACATGAAAAGGCCTACTTCTCCAGGAAGGCTTTGTTTTGCTACGGGCTTTGGCTTTGTTTTTGGAGGGAACCTGCGAGAGCAGCTAGAATGGGGCAAAGGTTCAGGCCTGGGCTCCTCTCTGAGCTCCAGCATTTCTTAACTGGGTGGCCTTGGGCAGATTGCTTAAACTCTCTGATCCTCAGTTTCTTTACTGTGGTGAGAGCTAATAATACACTGGCAGCTGCTGCAAGGATTAAAGGTGCTGTGTGCAAAGTGCTGGACATAGGATCACGCCCAGTAATGAGGAGCTATTAATATGATGTCAGCTGCAGGCTGCAGCCACCTCCTCCTCAGTGGTCCCTGCTTCCACTACCCAATCACCTCCGAGGAGATTGTTTCAACCCTTGCTGATGCTGCGGGATGGAGGTGAATCTCCTGAGGGTCTGAAACAGGGGATCTATGATCTGGGATGTGCATTGAACATAAGGAAATCAAACAGCTTCCCTGATCTTGCATCCCACATGTTTTACACAATATCTGAGAGAAGCCGCTGATGTAGACAGCTGGTCCCGCAGCGTTCCTGCTCAGAGGGGCTATTAGCTGTGTCATGCATCTATTTGTAATGAAATGGAAGTGTTTTGATTTCTCTGGGAAGTGGATTTTCTCCCAAATCCTTGCTGCTTTCATCCTTGGACATGAAACAGCCCGTTCTAATCTCATATGGAGGGGCAGCGGTTCTAAGGCACCCATGAAATCTGACCGCCAACTCAGCTCCCAGGCGGCAGCTTTGATCGCCAGGAGAGAGCAAGCCTTCCCCAGCTTGGTGTTAATAGCCCCATGCATTATTTACGAGCTGCACTTCAGGGCTCGTCTGCAATCCAGATTGCAGGCTGGAGTGTCAGCTGCTTCCCTGTTC
This sequence comes from Nanger dama, assembly GCA_917880005.1. Classification (NCBI taxonomy): domain Eukaryota; kingdom Metazoa; phylum Chordata; class Mammalia; order Artiodactyla; family Bovidae; genus Nanger; species Nanger dama. Next base: position 28,694,404 of record CAKJTW010000018.1, read on the forward strand.
CTTGGTGATGGAGCTCTGTCATCCGCCAGAGCCACTAAAAATAGGCACCTGACAGAGTTCTCTGTGCAGCTCACCCTACCCTTGCCGCAGACTAGTTGGAGGGCAGCTGACACGGAACAAGCAAATAAGGTGAAACCACCCCTTTGCAGTTCTCTCAATTGCACCTCCTCTAGTCCAAATGGTCTGTGGAATGGTCAGCTGTCCAGGGAGCGTCCTTAGGAAAGGCGTATCTGAGGCCTCAGCTGCCTGTGGGTGGGGCTGCGGCCAGACTATGTTCTCTGACCCCTGCTGAGATAGACACAGACCTCCCATGCTTTGGGACCACTGGGGCAAGGCGAGGTTTGAGATTTAACTATTCCTCAAAATTTGCTGGAAATGCTAAGGTGGGGTGGGCAGGCTCACTTACCCATCCTCTCTTACCCTTTGAACTGGATAACCTAGTCACACCCTCTTTCCTGAATTAAAAAACCATTATCTGAATATCTACAATGTGCCAGGCACTGAAGGTGATGGCACCCCACTCCAGTACTCTTGCCTGGAAAATTCCATGGACAGAGGAGCCTGGTGGGCTGCGGTCCATGGGGTCGCGAAGAGTCAGACACGACTGAACGACTTCCCTTTCACTTTTCACTTTCATGCACTGGAGAAGGAAATGGCAACCCACTCCAGTGTTCTTGCCTGGAGAATCCCAGGGACGGGGGAGCCTGGTGGGCTGCCGTCTATGGGGTCGCACAGAGTCGGACATGACTGAAGTGACTTAGCAGCAGCAGCCAGGGACTGAGATAAAACTGTGAGCAAGGGCAAATGGGGCTCCCAGCTGCAGCAGACTGCCTTCAAGATGGGCCCCGGTGGCTAATGCCTCCTGTATTCATGCACAGCCCCTTCCAGCACTGTTGGGATTGACCTGCGCAATCAATAGAACATTGTGTCTGAGGTGGAATCGTAGTAGCATCTGCCTTGCCCTCTTGGATCACTGTCCTCTGAGGAAAGCCAGCTGCCGTGCTGGGAGGGCACTCAGGCAGTTCCATGGAGAGGCCCAGTGGTCACCTCAGAAGTGGATCTTCTAACCCCAGTCGAGTCTTCAGATGCCTGCAATCCAGGTTGAAGTCTTGACTACACTTCCTTGTGTCCTCTATAGGCTTGCCTTTCATCAGCAGCTGTGTCATTAAAAGATGCTATGCGGTAGTGCAGCAATACTGGAAATACGTACTTGAGGCACAAATTGCACCCTGAACCATTCACCTGGGCTGTAACACGTTCCAAAGCATCACTTTTTGTTTGCAGGCTGAAAACGTCCTGCGTAAGCAAATGTTGCTGTTGTTCAGTCATTAAATTGTGTTGGACTCTTTGTGACCCCATGAACTGCAGCACATCAAGCTTCCCTGTCCACTGTCTCTTGGAGTTTGCGCAAACTCATGTCCATTCATCAGTGATGCTACCTACCGTCTCATCCTCTGCCGCCCCCTTCTCCAGGGAATCTGTTCCCTTAGACTGTAAAGGTGCAACGAAGAGCAGCTCTTTTCTAAATGCTGGTGTGTCTTCTTTCACTAGGGAAGTTTCTAGTCACCTTCCTTCTGGCCCCTTACACTCACCTATTAATTAGAATGTAGACATTTGATCTTTCTAAAAACACTAGAAAGACAATTTGATCCTGTTCCCCTCTGATTAAAAGTCTGTTAGCTGTTCTAAATCAACTTGAGAAATTAAATCCCAAATCTTATTAAATCATGCAAGGTCCTTGGTGGCCTGGTCCCTCCCAGCAACAAGACTTCCCAGCAGCCTCACTTGGATACAGAAAGATTTCTGAAGTCCTAGGGGCTCTCTTGTTTATGGGATGTTGTCTATGTGATGTCCAAGCTGCATCCTACTTGTGCCTGAAATGCCTGCTTCCTCCGTTTCTTTCTCTGGTCCTGCAGGATTCAACTTGGAAATATGTTGCCTGGGGACCACCACTGACCCCTCCCTCCCAGGCCACTAGAATGTTGTGCCCCCACCCCTACATCCTTAGCTCCAGGGCTGAGATCTCACCCATGCAAATCAGAATGTGTTGGTCCTTTACAGGCAGTGTCCGTTCTGATTGGTCAGTTTCTCTGGTTGCTTGGTGCCCATGCCATTCTGGTTGCTAATTATTTTCAAGACCACCCCTTCCAAAGGCCTTGAAAGAAAGAACTCACTAAATATTTCTCAAATGAATACATGAACAAAGTCCTTTGGCCTCCAAAGTCACAAAGTGAGTTGGCTTAAGAATCTAGCCCTCTGGGCCCCCAGTCTCAGAGCTGGTGTGAATCAGGCCCTTCTCTTGTGCCACTGTTCTGGCTACTTAAAAAAAAAACAACAAAAACCATTTATTCGGCTGGGCTGGATCTTGGTTGCAGCGTGTGAACACTTAGTTGCAGCATGTGGGATCTAGTTCCCTCACCAGGGATCGAACTTGGGCCCTCTGCATTGGAGCACAGAATCTTCATCACTGGACCACCAGGGATGACTCTGGTCTAGCCTTTGAAACTTCCTGCACTGTCCTGAGATCTGTAGTTTCACTGGTAGTTTTCTCTGAAATACAACAGTGAATAATCAAAGCTTGAGCTCCTTTAGCAGACAATCTTGTCCTGATAGGCTGGCTTTTCACACACCTACACCATTAGAAGCAGGAAAACCCCAGTTCTACAAGAAGAGGCAGACCATGGATTCTTCGTTGGGTCAGTGACATCTTTGGTGCACATGGATTAAGAAAATTAGAGATACCAAGGGAACATTTCATGCAAAGATGGGCTCAATAAAGGACAGAAACGGTATGTACCTAACAGAAGCAGAAGATATTAAGAAGAGGTGGCAAGAATACACAGAAACTATACAAAAAGTTCTTCGTGACGCAGATAATCATGATGGTGTGATCACTCACCTAGAGCCAGACATCCTGGAATGTGAAGTCAAGTGGGCCTTAGGAAGTATTACTACGAACAAAGCTAGTGGAGGTGATGGAATTCCAAATGAGCTATTTCAAATCCTAAAAGATGATGCTGTGAAAGTGCTACACTCAATACACCAGCAAATTTGGAAAACTCAGCAGTGGCCACAGGACTGGAAAAGGTCAATTTTCATCCCAATCCCAAAGAAAGGCAATGCCAAAGAATGCTCAAACAACTGCACAATTGCACTCATCTCACATGCTAGTAAAGTAATGCTCAAAATGCTCCAAGCCAGGCTTCAGCAATATGTGAACCGTGAACTTCCAGAGGTTCAAGCTGGTTTTAGAAAAGACAGAGGAATCAGAGATTAAAGGGCCAACATCTGCTGGATCATGGAAAAAGCAAGAGAGTTCCAGAAAAACATCTATTTCTGCTTTATTGACTATGGCAAAGCCTTTGACTGTGTGGATCACAATAAACTGTGGAAAATTCTGAAAGAGATGGGAATACCAGACCACCTGACCTGCCTCTTGAGAAACCTATATGCAGGTCAGGAAGCAACAGTTAGAACTGGACATGGAACAACAGACTGGTTCCAAATAGGGAGAGAAGTACATCAAGGCTGTATATTGTCACCCTGCTTATTTAACTTCTATGCAGAGTACATCATGAGAAACGCTGGGCTGGAAGAAGCACAAGCTGGAATCAAGATCGCCGGGAGAAATATTAGATATGCAGATGACACCACCCTTATGGCAGAAAGTGAGGAGGAACTAAAAAGCCTCTTGATGGAAGTGGAAGAGGAGAGTGAAAAAGTTGGCTTAAAGCTCAACATTCAGAAAACAAAGATCATGGCAACTGGTCCCATCACTTCATGGCAAATGGATGGGGAAACTGGCTGACTTTATTTTGGGGGCTCCAAAAATCACTGCAGATGGTGATTGCAGGCATGAAATTAAAAGAAGCTTACTCCTGGAAGGAAAGCTATGACCAACCTAGACAGCATATTCAAAAGCAGAGGCATTACTTTGTCAACAAAGTTCTGTCTAGTCAAGGCTATGGTTTTTCCTGTGGTCATGTATGGATGTGAGAGTTGGACTGTGAAGAAAGCTGAGCGCAGAAGAATTGGTGGTTTTGAACTGCAGTGTTGGAGAAGACTCTTAAGAGTCTTCTGCAAGGAAATCAGTGCTGAGTGTTTATTGGAAGGACTGATGTTGAAGCTGAAACCCCAATATTTTGGCCACCTGATGTGAAGAGCTGACTCATTTGAAAAGACCCTAATGTTGGGAAAGTTTGAAGGCAGGAAGAGAAGGGGACAACAGAGAATGAGATGGTTGGATGGCATCACTGACTCAATGGACATGAGTTTGGATAAACTCTGGGAGGTGGTGATGGACAGAGGCCTGACGTGCTGCGGTTCATGGGGTCGCAAACAGTCGGACATGACTGAGAGACTGAACTGAACCACCTTTGCAGTTATATTTTAATAGCTACGTTACATGTTAAGCAGGCCTCCCAGGTGGAACCAGTGGTAAAGAATCTGCCTGCCAATGCAGGAGATGTAAGAGATGCCAGTTTGATCTCTGGGTCAAGAGTATCCCCTGGAGGAGGGCATAGGAACCCACTCCAATATTCTTGCCTGGAGAATGGACAGAGAAGCCTGGTGGGCTACAGTCCATAGGGTTGCATAGAGTCAGAAACCACTGAAGCTGCTTAGCACAAACATGTTTAGCTCCTCATTGAATGAATTACACAGTGCTCCAATTACTTGAAACAATTCTACACTGGAGTCAATATCCTTCCCTAAATTGCTGGGAAGAATTGTATTCTAAATCCAATCTAATCATTGCCCCCATCTTGGAGTACTCAATAAAGCCCCAGTGGCTCTGGATCAAGACATTCTTTTTCATCATCCATTAAATCTGCTCTCTAGGGTCACCCCTGACCCAGAGGAGAGTGTAAAATAGTCATCTGAGTGTGAGGCAGCATCTGTAGGATAAGCAGGGTTGCCCACACACAGAGCAAGTCCGTACTCTTTTTTCTGGCAGTTAAGATCTTATATATTCTCACATTGAGCCTTGCTTAACCAAGTCCATTCATCGTATAGACTGAGGTCAAACCTTGGCTGCTCCTGGAAGCCTGCCATCCTGGGCATGACAGTATACTGGGGCAGGCTGTGCCTGTGTGAACACTTTCTCAGTGTGTCAAGAGGCTGGGCCACCAGTTAAACAAATAAATGAACAAAGAAATTAAATTGATATGATTACAACCAGAAATACCAAAATTGGCATCAAACGCTATTTGTTTAATTGACTATGTTGGATGCATTTTGATCTCATCTTTTCATTCATTTGCCAAATGTTTACTTAGTACCTGTTAATGCGCTAGACTATGAGGTACAGGGCCCAGCACATCACACACACACAAACACACACACACAGAGGCACCAATTTCCTTGGAAAAGGAAATGCACCTTCACATTATCAAGCAGTAAAAATTCTCCGATAGGAACAAAAGAGAATTGTAATTCTGCCCAGCTTTCCATGGACAGCAAAGATAAACCTAGAATAAGTGATCTCCTCGAGGGCTTAATTTTGGACCAGGAGTGAAACGGGAACTCTAAAGATGGCTCTAAGGACAAGCTTCCCAACCCTCCCTGACTGCTCTCTGTTCACTCCACCTGAGGTCATGTTGCCAAAAGATGTGTGTAGGGGGGAGGGGGGTCCGGCTGCTCATCACCCAAAAGCCAATAAACAGGCCAAGTTGGTGGAAAGGAAAGTCTGCTTTATTTCAGATGTTGGCAACTGGGAGTGAGGGGCAGTCGGGGCAGACATCTGTCCAAAGGCCGACTCTCTCCCTTCCCACCCCAGTTGCCAGCTTCTGAAATAAAGAAACTTTTCCTCTCCAACAACTTGGCCTGTTGGTTGGCTTTTGAGCGGTGAATCCCAGACCCTACACACTTTTCGGTAACAGACTGCCAGACTGTCAGGTCAGCAAGGCGAGCAGTGCCCCAGGATGGTAGGCATGTCCTGTTGGCAACTGAGATGGGGCCTGGGACCCACCAGCCAGGGCTCATCCCAAGAACACCTTCCCCAGCTCAGCCAGCTCAACTGCAGCTGATTTTTTTTTTTTTTTTAAAGCCAAGGAAAGCAGAGACTTGGATGATTGATGGTCTGTATGTGTGTTTCTTTTGCTGCTGTGTATTTTTCAGCCGGAAAGAGGAGGCTTATCTCTCATTTTTAATTGATTTTAATTCAGCTCAGTCTGGCTAGATCAGATCTCAAATCCTCCGTGGCCTTCAGTGAATGGTGTGAGGAGCCGTCTGAATGTTAATGAGGGGCTCCAAGAAGGAGGAGGAGGTAATGAGGCCATGTTGTGCCTGCGAGACTTCCGCAGCTTCCCCAGAGGCTGGGCTGTCGGGCTAACCTGTCCAGGATGGACCACCTACAGATTTCAGGGATGGTGTGGATATGGGGATGGGGGCTGTTTGACCTCTAGATGATGCAAAGGAACAGAAACATGCAGCTGTCATTCATTACAGGGCTCCTGTCTCCATCCACTGCAAGCTGGGGGCTCCAGTTAGCCTGCCTTTCCAGACATTCATCAGTCTCCTCCTGCCGATCCCCTGGACTTCATCTGCCTCCGAAAAGGCTTCTTGGTACCTTTGCAGTTTATGTCTGTAACATAGGCAATACCTTCTCATCTCATTTCCTGTTTGTCCTTGCTCCTACCCCCTCTTCCTCTAAACCTTGCTGGGCTCTCCCTCTCTGCATAAGCTTGGACCAGTTGCCAAGCTCTCCTGGGTCCTCAGCTTTCTTCTCTCAAAGAGGGGTAACAACATTGATCATGGGGCACTATTTGAGGAGGCAGAGAAGATACTTCAGGTAAAGCACTCAACGCTATACTCAAAGCAGTAAATACTCGTGTTACTTCTTTTCTACGCAGCCTCCCTCTCCACCAAACCAAATGGATCCAGAGATGGGAGCAAAATAATGAAAAATAGGAAGAAGGTTGAAATGCTGTTTGGTGAGGATGGATCCAGGCTCCTCTTGCAATATCATGATATGAAAGTTAACTCGTGGAGACCCATTCCATTCTCTTGGCTGGAAAGAGAGCATAGGCTCCTTGGAGGAGACTTTCTCAAGGGAAGCTACTAGAGAAGAAATTTCAGAGAGGTTTTAAAATCCCAGTGCTCTGGCACATGCCCCAGAATCTGACTCAGTTGGCCCAGGATGGGCCAAGTGTTGAAGAAGTTTAGAATATTGTGGAATATTGTAAAGGTTTGGAATACTGTGTTAAATGGGGAATGGGAGGGACAGAGGCAGGGAAGGTCTTATCCTACATAGCAACGGCCCCTTCTAAGAGTCCAGTTACTTTGCTCTACCTGATGGTCCTCTGTAGGCCTCTTCCTATGGTCACTACAGTTGTTCCAGGGGAAAATTCAGTGCCCCCTAGTGGTCCCGATAAAGCCCAGGTGGCAGGTGGGTAAGTTGGGGAGTGAAGCACTGGTCTTTCATGTCCCTTAGTTCCCCAAGTCCTTCTCGTCCTTCAAAGAGGAGAGCTGGGACACTCCTGTACGCAATACAGGCTCACAGTTGTCTCTTACAGACTCAGACAGCCGAGCGCTGATTTTCCAGTATGTACAAACTTTGAAACACCCACTCCCACTGATACCACAACCCTCAAATCCTCACGCATAAATACAAATGTGGTCAAAGGCAGGTTCACCGAAACGTACATATTTTCAAACATATGTCAAGAACTGTGAATAGTCTGAGATTTTCTCCTACTTGCCAGCAAGAGATCTCCCTGCCACAGTGTCATGGATGCTGGTAGAAAACAAAATTCCTGGATTAGGCATGAAGGTCAGTTTATTTCTAACAGCAATCTCAGTCGCCAGAGTATCGGCATTTTGGTGCCAGGTCTCTGAGTTGTCATTTCTATAGGGTGACATGAGAAGGACTCAGGGACACCTGCATCACCAGCCCCTTAACGATGGCAATGTTTTCCTTAGTCACAGGACCAGGGCTGCTTGAACAAGACACGAAGCCTGGATCAGAGGGATGTAGGGATGCTCTTACCTGACATGCATCAGTTTCTCGGACTGGTCAGCCACTGCGTTGCAGTTGGCCGCATATGCATTTGCACCAAGACTTTTGACTAGATTTTCTTCTTCCTGACTGCCTCTCTTTTCCCCATTCTGGCTTTTCCCACCTCATTCAAAAAAGAAACAAACTCTTCTTCTTTTTTTCCATAGCCTTCCAACCCCCCACCCCACCCTCCCACCCCCGGATTTTTAATCACACCATTTACCAGAAGTTTCTGTATCAGACCATCAGCTTTCTGGGTCTGGTGCGTTTCCCAGCTAAGATTCCTTTTTAGGGCATCACGCTGGGCTAGTTCCACTGTTTCTCCCACCCCACGCCTTCCTCTTTTGTAGATTCCTTTTTCATTTTGCTTGTAGAACACCCTCAAACAACCTTTTCTGAAAAGCTATTTAGTTGATAGTCTGTGTAGTTACAAGATGAAAGGCTCAACATCACTTTCCCTCTGAACCCATTGGCTTCTAACTGTCTGAGCTGTTGCTATGAATTCTGCAGATAATCTGATCTTCTTTCTTGGCAAGTGATCTGTTTTTCCTTCTCTGGAAGATAAGATCTTATCATTGGCCTTCTCAAATTTCATAAGGATATTCCAGGACGTTCTGCCTTTCAGACCAAAGACCTATGTCTTCAGACTAGGTCATTTTTTCCTGACCTCAAAACCTGCATGATTGGTTTTCTCTTTCTGGAATTCTCATAGAGGAGGGTGGATCCCTGGCCGACCTCTGATAGCGAGTGGCTGCTGACCTCTTCTGAGCCACTCTGACCTCCTCTGAGCCACTCTTAGGTTGTGGCTTCCTTGCTCTGGCTTATCTTTCAGTTCAGTATAATCTTCTTCTCATTTTCCAGAAAGTCAGTCCAGTCTCTTGCCACTGATGAACTCTTGGCCACGTGGCTGGGGATGTCCATGGTTGTATGTTTCTACGGGAATTTCAGAGGATGGAAAGAGAGGGATAAGGCTGTATTTAGTCTAACATCTGGAATGGGAACTTCTCCTCTGGAAGGCTTCAGGTCCCTCTGAGCGAGGCTGGGAAGGATCAGGAGAGGCAGGGAGGGTGCTAGGCATGTTTCCCCAGGCCTAACTAGCCTTCTGTGACTGAGGGAATGATCATGGGCTCTCACTTGGCTCAAGAATGTAGAACATTCCTGGGGGCCAGATGCCAAGATGGCAATAGGAAGGAAGGAGGGTCCATGAGAATAGGAGGAAAGAGAGCTACCTAGGTGGGCTGGAGAAGCCTTGAGAGGGGCAAGTGGGGCCCCAGGCCTTTGTGGGCAGCCTTGGGGTGACCTGGCTCTGTTTCTGCCTTACTCTCAGGTCTGCAAGGCAGAGGCCACCAAGCAGCTAGCTGGCAACTCACAGAGCATCTTCCTCTCCCTTCTAGACTCAGAGCATCCCCTGGACTGTTGCTACCTTTTGAGGGTCCACTTGGACCTCAGTTGATGTGTCTGCATCCATGTGGTTTAGTTTAGCCAGTTAGTTTCCTCTGGACACTAGGAATCAGTGGCGGGGCGGGGCCGGTGTGTGTGGAGGGGAGACTAGGAGATCATTCTGAAGTGTGGGACCCTTTGTGAGGGAGACAAATAGGAGAAGGAATGGCAATGGAGGACTCTGGGCAGTGAAGGTCAAGAGGAGATGGGGCAAGACAATGGAAGAGGCCACCAAGTGGAGAAAAGACAGCTTGGGGTTCCCAGGAGGCTGCACCTGCTGGTACCCCCCTGCCTCTCCTGTCTGACCACCTGGTGCCTTTGTGCCTCAGTTTCCCATCTATTTGCTCCTTATTGAGCTTCTTTGAGGTCAGTGGGCATCCATCAGTCCCAGCTCAGGTGAGAGGCAGGCAACAGCAAGGGACCAGAGACTCAGAACTGCCCAGCTGTCCAGAAGCACTGAGTGAGGGGACACAGCAGGCCCTGGGCTGGTACTAAGGGGGTAGGGAAAATAGAGGACCCTTCATCCTGCCTTCAGGGAGCCAGTAGCAAGTAAGGAGGAACAGAGCCCAGTTGAGAGACTTGGTTGACTTCCAACACAGAAGAACATTGCCCTGACCAACAAGGGAGCTGGAGCCAGGCAGCCCCAGGGATGGGCCCCTTGGGCTTAGTAGGAAGAGGGAGTCAGGGGACTCAGAGGCTGCAGGTGAGTGGGTGGCTGATGAGCCTGCATTACAGCCTGAGTTCCAAGGGCATCCCCAGGGCTTGGGACCAGTGTGAGAGAGCTGAGGCATGCATGGGCTGCAGACTGGCTCAAGTTCATGGCATTGAACCACGACCCCACTTCAGCACAAACCCAGCTGGAAGCACGACACAGGATGGGTCTGGATGCTTTGGGGCTCTCACTTGCATCCACTCGCACGTGAAGGAAGGAGCCAGGAGCACCGGGAGCAGACTTGTTAGCTCCCTAAGTCTCAGTTGGAGCCCCGGAGCTCCTCTAGTCTGACCTACTTGCTCAGTCAATGTGGGAACCAGGGCCCAAAGGCGGAGGCCAGGTCTTCCCTCTACAGAGCACCCTGGGCATCTGGAAAAACCCCAGTTCTCCTCAGGGTCAGGTCAGAAATATTTTCCTTTGGGATCCAACCTAATCTTCTGGGCAGGTCAGAGTTGTAGCCCCTCAACCCCCCAGCTCCAAGAGTCCAGAGCAAAACCCCACTATCAGCTGCTAAGCTTCTCCAGCTGGGCCCTGGGGTCCTGTTCTCCTGGTCTCTCGGGGCTCAGGAGGCTCAGTGGTCTAGCGGGGGAAGAAAAGAAGGAAAGGCATTGTCCCCGGGCCCCTCTAGTTCTAGGCCCCACCCAGGCCCCCCTCATCAGCCCTCAGCCTTTCTCGTCCTGCCTAAGGGTACCCATTCCTGGCCTCCCTGTCGCCTGAGCTGTGCAATATTTCCTATTTTTAAACTGCAAAAATGTTCCTAAAAGATTCCAAGACTTCTTGGAGGTTGTTCTGGGGAAGGAGAAATGTCAGACTCCGAGTCTCTGAATTCACAGTGGTGTGGGCACTGGGGTGACTTGCCAGCTTGCCCTTGAAGCGGCACTGTACCTGTTCCCACCTGGTAGCCTGAAGACCAGGCCCCACATGTTTGGCATCTTAAGTTGACACGGCCAGATTGGCCCTTGGGGTCAGTTTTGTAAACTCTTAAGCATGGTCCAGAAAGATTAAATGGGAAAGGTGGCTCCAGGGCCCCCAGAAGCTCCCAGAGTTTAGGCCCACCCAGCTATATGGTGGTTAATTTTATATGTCAACTGGAGAGGTGTTTTAGGATGAGATTAACATTTGAATAGGCTTTTGAGAAAAGCCAATAGCCCTCTGTAATGTGGGTGGGCCTCGTGCAATCATTGGAAGACCTGAATAGAACAAAAAGCCCAGCCTCCCCTGAGTAAGGCGAATTCTGCCAGGAGGTCATCTGGGCATTAGCTTTGCTGGATCTTCAGCCTGCTGACCTGTTAGAGGGAAACAATGACTGAAACTGCCCATCCTGCCTGGCCAGGCTCCATGGTAACCATTTGCATGAGTTCTTTTATGACAGCAGGTACTGGTAAGGAATATGCACCTATTCCAACAAGAATTCAGGAAAGGTCAAAAGGAGATGCCAGGTATCCTACCACCTCCCCAAATCCTCCTCGCTGGAATCTATTTTGACTAAGCAATGCATGTGCCATCAGGAAGGAACAAGAGTCAGAATGATTGGCCAGACAACTCAGAAACTAATCCCATCACCATAAAACCCAAGGCTGCTAGCCACATGGCAGAGCAGTCCTGGGTTCCCTTACCCCTCTGCTCCTCGCCAAGGCGTCCCTTCCCAATAAAGTCTCTTCCCTTGTCAACATGTGTGTCTCCTCAGACAATTCATTTCCAAGTGTTAGATAAGAGGCCACTCCTGGACCCTGGAAGAGGTTTCCCTTTCTTCAGCAGACCCACACTACGGATTGGGATTTTCCAGTCTCTGTAATTTTGTGAGACAATTCTTTGCAATAAATCTCTTCATATATATATTTATTACAGACCAAATGTGTCCCCCCAGATCCACATGTTGAAGCCCGAACTCCCCAGTGTGATGGTATTAGGAGGTAGGACTTTGGGGAGGTTAACTGGGGTTAATCAGGCTTTGAGGACAGGGCTGTCACCGGCCTTTGACTCTACCAGCATGCTGATCTTGGACAGCCAGACTCCAGAACCATGAGACACAAATATTTGTTGTTCAACCCATCCAGTCTGTGGTATTTTCCTATGATGTCCTGAGCTAACATAACATCTTCTCGGTTCTGTTTCTCTGGAGAACACTGATGAATACAATCTCATTGGTGGGCAGCAAGTACTCCTTGGAAGAAAAGTTATGACCAACCTAGATAGCATATTCAAAAGCAGAGACATTACTTTGCAGACTAAGGTCTGTCTAGTCAAGGCTATGGTTTTCCCAGTAGTCATGTATGGATGTGAGAATTGGACTGTGAAGAAGGCTGAGCGCTGAAGAATTGATGCTTTTGAACTGGGGTGTTGGAGAAGACTCTTGAGAGTCCCTTGGACTGCAAGGAGATCCAACCAGTCCATTCTGAAGGAGATCAACCCTGGGATTTCTTTGGAAGGAATGATGCGAAAGCTGAAACTCCAGTACTTTGCCACCTCATGCAAAGAGTTGACTCACTGGAAAAGACTCTGATGCTGGGAGGGATTGGGGGCAGGAGGAGAAGGGGACGACAGAGGATGAGATGGCTGGATGGCATCACTGACTCGATGAACATGAATCTGAGTGAACTCTGGGAGTTGGTGATGGACAGGGAGGCCTGGCGTGCTGCAATTCATGGGGTTGCAAAGAGTTGGACACATCTGAGCAACTGAACTGAACTGAACTGAAGTAGCAGAACCTGGGGTGGCCCCTAGGCCTGGGGAGCAGCCTTCTCCACCTTGGCCCAGTGTGGGGTCTGCTGGCACAACCCACTTCCTTCCTCACTCCAGCCAAGAGCCCTGTGGGAAAGGGCAGGCCAGAAGCAGCTGTGGGGGCTCCTTCAAGAGGGCTGTGAGGTAGGGAGGGGCCTGGATGCTGTGGGAATAGCAAGAACAGCGTGTTTTGATGTTAATCAAATGCCTTGACCTCCACTGTGTTTATAGTGAGGTAGGCAGGAGAGAAACTACACCACACCCATTTGTCAGAGGAGAAAGCTGAGGCAGAGAGGGGAAGAGACTCGTTTAAGGTCACAGAGCAGAGTACACTGAAGTCAGAATGAGATCCTGGCCTCTGGGCCAGCACAGAGCAGGTACTGGCTCCATGAGTACACAGCAATGCACAGGGGCAGTATCATAGCTAATGAGGTTTATCCAAAGCGTGATTATTGCTAATTGAAAACTTTATCTGATACACTTGCACAGAGTAAATACAGAATGGACAAAAAAGCAATAAATAAATGGGCCTCACAGCTCAGGGCATGACTACAGTAGGAGGTCAGCAAATATGTACTGAAATCAGCAAAAGAGGCCCTGAAGCTTGGTCCATGATGTCACAATGTCCCCACTGACTTCCTCCATCACACACACACATAGGAGCATCTCTCTAGAACACTTACAAAGCTTTGAAGAGGTTCTGTTTTGTCGTGGTCAAATATCCCTGCCCTGGGCACCAAGTCCCTCACTCAAAATGGTTGCTCCCAGCACCCCTGCCCATTCCCCACAACACCTCACTCCCCTCCACTCTCTAATCACCTCCCTGCAACACACACAGCTCTGGCTAGAAACACCAGGACTCTCCCCTTCTCCTCACAGCCACACTAGGGAACCTTCTCAACTTCCCACTGCTGCTTCAAAAAATGCTGATCCTTGTCAGCGATATTAATGAATCACAGCCCAGGAGGCACCAACCTTCCTAAAAATATCTGAGAACCCTCAGTGCAGAGAGAGTCTGTGAAAGCAGGTGGGCCCTGATGGGGCCACCCTGCCTGTCCCTGGCCACCCCTCACACCCATATCTCCCCCACAGCCCCATCCCCACCTGCTCTGAGCTCCCAAATCCTGAATGGGTGGATGCAGAGCCAGGTATCTCCAAGAGAGCCTTCAGTGCCCTCCGACATTATAGATGGGGAAATTGAGGCTCAGAAGTGGGAAGGGCAAGAGACCCCCTGGTTCCCGGTGAGGGAGTTCTCTGCAGATGCTGCCTCTGTGTCAGCAGCAAGCTAAGGGAAGGCAGGAAGGAGGCTTTCTGTCCAGAGCTCTGGCTGAGCTGGGCTGGCCCTGAACGAGCCCTGGTCTGATGGGACGACAGCTGCCCACCCCACAGGTACATTAAAAAGCTCCTTCAGGTAAAAGCAGTTTCCCAGGGACAGTAGAGCAAGAGAGGTGGTCGTACAGGGTGCCCAGGCTGTGGTGGAGTTGCCCTCTTAGAGCAGATTTACGCTTTTCAAGCAGGGAGACTGGGAATGACTCCGAAGATGGAGAGCATCTTCATCTGGAGAGCAAGCTCCAGAAAGAAGTGAATCCAGTCCTTTGAAATTCCTGCACAGGAGCCTTCCTGGTGCTCACTTCCACCCCTACCCATCGTAGAATCCTCCAGGTCTCCCTGGCTACCTCAGCTTCGTTTTCTCCAAGGGTGGTCGCAGCAGCACCTGGGAGGCTGTTGGAAGACAGACCCCCAGCCTCCAGGCCAGATCAGCTGAATCAGATCCCCAATGGCTCCTAGGCCCCTCAGAGTGTGAGAAGCACTGGCCTGTGAACCACTTAGCATCAGGTCACATCCCGTGGTGACACCTGATTAGTTGCACATAAACGATATTAGTTAGCTGCTGAGAGGGAGGCAGGGAGGACCAGAATAGAAGAGGGAGGACACCTGAGATAGCAAATCCACGTGAAAAGTGGAAACTGCTAGACTTCCTTGGTGGTTCAGTGGTTAAGACTCTGGGCTCCCAGTGCTGGAGTTCTGGGTTCGATCCCTAGTCAGGGAACTAAATCCCACATGTAGCAACTAAGACCCAGCTCAGCTAAGTAAATAAATAGATTAAAAAACAAAAGTGGAGATTGCGGTTCAGCTCCTTTGGAGGAACGAGGTTCATGGAATGACTGAATCTGGGAAAATAAAGGATGAGAGGCTTTTGCCCTCTTCCTAAGGCCGGAGCTCCTCTGCAGCCTCCCCAACAGCTGCTTTCCAATCCCAGCCTGAGCTCCTACCATGATGGGGAGCTCACCACCTCTTAGGCAGGCCACTGCGGGGTGGACATGGAGCCGACTCACCTCCATAGCCCCAGCTGGCCTGCTCTCCAGCCCTTGGTCCCCTCCGGGCTGTCAGTAACTAGGTCTGTCCCTCCTTTGATCCTCGACACCCTACCACTTTATTCTTTTGTTCCAGAAATAGTCTTTCTATTTGTGGCGGAGAGTCACTTTATGGGTCTCTTTTCACTGAGTGCAGAGGTGTTGAGGAGGCCTCTATCCAGGCAGACCTTCTGCTGTAAGGATTTGCTGACGTATCCTCACTTCATGCCTAACACTGGCCATCAGACGAGGGAGGGGACAGCAGGCAGGATTGGCTGAGTCAGAGGCCCAGGGAGGTGTCGCCTCCAAGGGCCTCTCTAAGCCGCAGACACTCTGGTGCTGCTTGGTAAGGACACAGGTGCTCAGGACGCTGAGTGGTTGCCGAACATCACCCCTTCTACTGGCAAGGTCATGGGAACCTCAAGTCACGGGAGGAGGGAGTCCCAAGGAGCCTGGTGGGGGACAGCAGGTGTGCACTCATGGGGGGTGCTTTTATTCTGCTTTTCCATGGGGCTCCAGCCTGGCATCCTGGTCTCAGTCATCTTCTAGGCTGAGTTTATCTTCCCCTTCATCAGCACCGAGGCCTAGTATCTCATCAGGTGATGCTCTTGTTAGGATCCAGGCTACAAACTGGGGGTCACCGTCAGTTCTAGCTCCCTCCTCCCTCCCTCTCCTCTCCTCTGTGCCACTCATGGATTTCTGTGAATCCTGGAATTCTGGTGGCAGTGAAACTGCTGGTACAGAGCCCAGGGGCATTGTTCTGGTCCTACCTTTTGGTGACTTAACCTTTGCCCCATCTATAATGACAACCTCTACACACATCGGTCCCCAACCTTTCTGTCACCAGGGCCAGTTTCATGGAAGACAAGTTTTTCACGGATGAGAGGTGAGGAGGGATGGTTTCAGGATGATTCAAGTGCATAGCATTTATTGTGCAAGTTATTTCTAATCTAATGCCACTGCTGATACGATAGCGGGCACCGATCTGTGGCCTAGAGGCTGGGGTTCCCTGCTCTACAGGCCCTCAGAACTTGATTACTCTAGACCTGTGTTGACAAACGGAAGTCACTAGGCACGTTTGGCTATTTATATTTAAACTGGTGAGAGTTAGATAGAATAAAAAATCCAGCTAGCTCCTCAATCACATGAGCCACGTTTCAAACGCTCAGTCATCACCAGTGGTGGTTCTATTGGACAGTGCAGGTTTAGAACGTCTCCGTCTTCACAGAAAGTTCTCACAGACAGCGCTGTTCCACCACTGAGTGAATCAGAATGAGTCTGGGAATCAACTGGGCTCTGGCTACAGTGCAAAGTCTGACTCAGGCTGGTGGTGGGACAGGCTCCATGCCTCTCACAAGCTCTGCAGCGCTGCCGCCGCCGCCACTACTCTGAGGCTATGAGCCGTACTTGGAGGAGCAGAGATCTAAACTGCTTAGCCTGGATATGGGGCCAGCGTCACTTGGCAGCATCTTAGTAATACAGAATCTTGGGCCCCGCCCCAAACCTGCTGAATCAGAAGCCCTGGGGTGGGGGGTGTGCGGGGGAGAGGTGCCGGGCCTAAGAATCTGCATTTGCACGGGCCGTCCAGTTGGCTCACATGCACATTTGAGTCTGAGACTCCTGAGTCCATCTGAGTTTCCACAAAATAGTTGCTGTAGTTCGTTATCACTTCTCTCTTGAAGCACGTCCTGCTAGGTCCAAACTTGCTACCCCATGCAAAGACAGGGAGCCTGGGGTCACTTGCATCAGAGCTGTACCCTGCTTGTTGGGGCTCAGGAGGAGATGAACAGCAGCAGCAGGCCCAGCCTCAGACTGTGGCCTTGTCCTGAGCTCACTTGGCAACTAGACTCCAAGGAGCCGTTCACTCTTGCATCTTCCCACCAGCAGACCCCGTGTTCCCTGTGGGAAGATACAGAGGCGCAGTGTCTGGTCAATGACAGGTGCTCACTTCTGAGCCTGCACGCCAGGCGGAGGGCAGGCCTTTCCCCTAGACCTGGGTCTCCTAGAGGCCTAAGACAGTGAGGCCCAGTGCAGAGCCAGCTGCAGCTGCCCGCTCGGTGTCAGCTGTGACCAGGGATTAAAGCAGGGGCAAGGCTACGCCCAGCTCAGGATTCCAAACCTAGCAGCCTGCAAACACTGCCTGCATGCCCGCTTGTGGCCCACTACTCTGTGGAGTCCTCCCATGGCCCACAGCCTGCTTTCACCCCCCACCATGGCGGCTCCTCCACCGGACTGACTAGACATTTCCAAGGCCACTACTTTCTGCCACTCCTGTCTACTCGCCATAGTGTTTGGGGGGTGCTCCGAGCACCCTGGCCCCTCCCAAAATTACTGCTCTTGACTAAGTGGGCCTCCCTGCCACATACCACAGCCTGAACCATGGGTGCCGAGGAGACTCCGTCTAGGGCTTGATCCTGGTAGATATTGCAGCCTGAGACACACCTGAAAAGGGCAGCCGTGGGCACCTGTCCCCTTCCCCCGGGGGACCCAACATGCTCCAGAGGACCTCCCCACCCACCCACCCCCATCCCAGCACGGGGGCATGTCTAATACCAACGGAGGTTGTCCCACTGGAAGGTGAATATGGAACCTCGGAGCTGGCCCCACTTCCATGGAGCAGGACCTTCTCGGGACGAGGCATGGCCACAAGCAGGCCAGGACAGGAAGGGCTTTGTCACTCCTCTCAGGATATAAAGGGAGAAATGCAGTCAGAGAGAGCCAGAGACCTGCTGGAGGCCTCACACAATGAGCCTTGCAGAGCCAGGGCTTTTGGCCTGAGGTGCCCTCTGCCCTGCCAGCCAAGGCTTCTGCGGAAACACTCGGACCGGCCTTCTGTGATGGAGGCTCTGAGCTGACTCCTTCACTGGCAATGCTGCTGGGGGCGGTGGTTCTGAGAATCCTCTTTTATTAATGAAGAAAGTGTAACTCGCTGAGGTCGAGTAGCTAGCAAATACTTCTGTTGCCCCTCCAGGAAACCCCCAGGGCTGGACGTGGCCAGCTTTTTTCCCAGGACAGGGGCCCTCAGCATCTCCCAGTCCACGCTCAGCAGCTCTGCCCCATGCTGCCACTGACCGGGAGCACACTCCTCGGGGAGGCCTTCCTGTGGTGGTCAGAGTCATGCTCCCAGGGACAGAGCTGCAGCTGTTTTCCTGTGACGATCATGTGCCCCCTCCCACTCTGTGGTCCCCCGCTTTCCCCCTGCACCTGTGCGGGGCTCTCAGAGTCACAGACAGCGCCCTGGCTGACCTCCTTGCCTGAACCCCCTCCTCCCTCTCCTGGCCTCTGAACTGCCCACATGGGCCAGGGCAGGAGAGCCCTCAGCTCTCTGCGTATCTGTCCCTGCTGCCTGAGAGCTCTCTGAGTCATGAGGAGCCACCCGACTGCAGCTCTTGGTCCAGAAAGAGAAGATAGTTGGATCCCCCCAAGCACACCGGTGCCAGGTATAGGCACCCCTCCTGAGTCTCCCTTTCCTCCTCCTGGGGCAGGGGGTCCTCTCCTCACTGCCCATCCACCCCATGAGCCCTCAAGGATAGGGACTGAGTTTCTCCTGCTCTGTCCCCCTCTTGGAATCTCCTGACCCTGTGGAATTCACATTTGTTGGGTGCTTGCTTGTGCCAAAAACCATCCAGGCACCGTCACATAGATTCACTTCATTCTTTCAATGGCACTGTCTGGTGAGTGTTACTGGGTTTCCCCAGTGGCTCAGCTGGTAAAGAACCTGCCCACCAGAGCAGGAGATGCAAGAGATGTGGGTTCGATTCCTAGGTCAGGAAGATCCCCTGGAGAAGGAAACGGCAACCCACTCCAGTATTCTTGCCTGGAAAATTGCACGGGCAGAAGGCACCTGGCGGGCTATAGTCTAAGGCACGACTGAGCATGCAGACACAGGATACAGGTGAGTGTTATTAGCCCATTTACAGATGACAAAACTAAGATTTAGAGAGCTGACATCACTGGGAGAAGGCCACTCCCTTGGTAAGTGCCAGCACTAGGATTCAGACCAATGTGGGCCGTCCCTGGGTTCAAGTTCTCTCCACAGGCCAAGCTGCAGTCCACATAAGCTGCAGTTTCACAGCCCTGTGAAGCAAGGCCTGTCAGCAGCTGCATGCCTGTGGAGCGACAGGAGGGCTCCAGCCCCAGGGACCTCTCCCCCCCACCCCCACCCTCACCCCAGCTGGTCCATCAGGCCAGACAAGGGGGCCTGAGGATGTCAGGCAGTGCTGGCAGCCAAACAAGGGGTCGCAGTCAGTCAGACACGTCCTCACTGCACAGAGCCCCACTTCCCTCCAGACAGAGGACCCCAAAGAATGCTTGGAATGTCACTGCGGCCAGACAGCCTCCTGCAGATGCCGAGAGGCTGGCTTTGTGCTCAGTTTGCCAGGGCGACTGACCCCAAGTTAGAAAGGTCACTCCCTGACCTGTGACCCTGCCCTCTCACCTCACAGCAGGGGGAAGTAGTGGAGAGAGGGAGGGGTGAGCTGGGCCTCCCTCCAATGGCTCTTCCACACCATTGGGATGGTGTCTCAGGTTTGCAGAGGCCTCCTCTTAGAGGCCTTCTTGGCTGTTCTAAAGCTTAGCCCACAGTCTAGCCTGAGGCTTGAGGATCCCAGGGCCCCCTTGCACAGGCACAGGCAGAGCTGGGCCCGTGGCTGGGAAACAGTGGGCCTTCGCTATGGTAAGTGGAGTTAGGAGGCTGGTGGTCAGCAGTGGCATGGCTGGTGGGGTTCTTGGTATGCTTGGAGTCAGGGCCCAGCCCAGGGCAGCTGAATGAGTAGATATGAGAAGGAGGGAAGAGGGGACTATGTCCACCCAACTCCAAAATCCAGAGAAACATTTTCAGCTTGCTTGTGACTCACTCTTCCTCAGTAGAAAACTGTTTTTTTCCTTCAAAATCACAGACTTCCACCTTCAGACAATAAAGTGTTCTCAGGAAGTTACATGTGTTGTTTTTCTGTACAGGCTGCTGGGGGTAGTATTTGTTTTACGAACGGTTTACTGTAATTAGGCCTGGGAGCCACGCTTCCCCTCAGACCAGGCTGACCTCTAAATAAGGTAATCAAATTGGGCAAATAAAAATACAGGACACCCAGGTAAATCAGAACAACAAATCATTGTTTTAATCTAAGTACATCTCACACAATAGTTGGGACAGACTTACACTTAAAAAAATAAAATCTTTATTTATCTGAAACGTGGATTTAACCTGTATTTTGTTGGGCTACCCTGTCCTCAAGTTCATGGACCAGGCCACTCCTGGCTACCAGCCCCAAGGGCTCCTGAGGTCCCTCCTGACTCCACTGGCCCTAGAAAGGGTCTACTGTCTCCTGATCACTGACCCTGCTCTGGCTGTGTCTTTGAAAAGGGGCACTGAGCCCTCAAGTCACAGGCCAGACTGTGACTCAGCTTTAGAGCAGCCAAGAGGCCAGACCCCATTCAGGCCTTAAACCTTGTTCCACACTGCCCCTCCTTCCTTCGAATTCCTGGGAAGACTGACAGGTGGAGGGAGGTTTCCCTCTCTGAGGTCAGAACCCTCAGTCTGGTCTTGGAGGAGCTCTCACCAGGCTACAACACCTGCTCAGGGCTTTTGGCCTCAACCTGAGGGGAGGCAAGCTGAAAGTTGGCCCTTTACAAGAGTGCCTGCCCGGAACCCCACCCTGGATCCATCCCTCACCCACCCTCCCTGGCTACCAACTCCTCCAGGCATTTGACACTCCAGGACCTGACCTCTCACCTCAGCTCCTGCAGTGTGTGAAAGAGGAGTTTTCTCCCTCCTTTTCTGGCTGAGACACCTGAACCTGGAGTCCTGCTTCCATTTTAAAGCATTACATCATGACCCCTGAGAAACGTATTCTCTCCAACTTTATGGGTCCCTAGGGGCTTCCCTGGTGGCTCAGACAGTAAAGAATCTGCCTACAATGTGGGAGACCAATGTGGGTTCAATCCCTGAATTGGGAAGATCCCCCGGAGGAGGGCATGGCAGCCTACTCTAGCATTGTTGCCTGGAGAATCCCATGGACAGAGAAGCCTGGCAGGCTACAGTCCATGGGGTTGCACAGAGTTGGACACGACTGAGCAACTAAGCATAGCACAGCATAGCACAGAGGCTTCCCGGGTGGTGTAGTGGTAAAGAATCCACCTGCAATGCAGGAGAGGCAGGTTCGGTCCCTGGGCAGGGAAGATGCTCTGGAGAAGGAAATGGCAACTCACTTCAGCATTCTTGCCTGGGCAATCCCGTGGACATAGGAGCCTGGTGGGCTATGGCCCATGGGGTCGAAAAGAGTCAGACACAACTTATCTACTAAACAGCAACAACAACATGGAGCCCTAGAGCAGGTGAGACATGCTTCTTCCATTCACCACCTCTGAAAGATTCCACGCTAGGTTCACTCATTGAGAAACATTCCCAAGGCACCTACTCTCAGCCTGGCCTAGCTCGGTCTGGATAGGTGAAAACACAGAGAAGATCCACTGATCCTCAGGAGCTGGGGATGGTGGGAAAGAGATGGGTACATGTCTCATCATCTTGCAGTGTTTCTAGGCTCATGGGGGAGTGGGGTGTGGGGTATGGGGACTGCCCAGGCTGAGAGAGCAGGGCAGGCTTCTCAGAGGAGGTAGTGTTGAACTGAGTCCCAGGAGTGGGAAGATTTTGCTGGAAAGGAAAAGAGAAATGAAGTTTCAGAAAGACAAGCAGATGGACAAAGGTCTAGAGGCTTGGAAGCCATGTGGGTCTTTGAACTGGAATGGTTCATGGGAAGTCAGGCCAGGTAGGGCAGTAGAGCAGGTGATGTAAGGCCTCTGGTGCCAGCTGGGGCTTGGATTTCATCTACCAGAGACCCAGGAGGGCGGAATTCCAGGTGAGACCAGAGCTCACCCGTGCTCACAGGAGCAGGGAGGCCACTGGGAAAGATCCAGATTCCGTCTCCTTCTCCCCTTCTGCGGCCCAGCCTGCATGCTACAGTATCTCCGTGTCTGCTAAGTCAACATGGATCAGGACAGACGGGAATCACCCCTTAGGAAAGAAAGTGACGAAAAACTAAGGCCTGACTCGAGAGAGCTGTTCCTCAGCCCTTCACACCGGACACCCCTTCCTTGGGCTGTGCCCCCGGTCTCAGGCCTTCCCTTTCCCCTGCTCCCTCCGTGTTTGTCCACCCCTGGGCCTGGGCCCCCGCCCCTCCCGGAGCCCTGGATCACCCCGCACTTCCAGACTCCAGGAGGCTGAGGTCTGCCCAGCAGCCCGGCTCCAGCCCGGCTCCAGTCCGCCGCTTTTCCTGCCGAGCACTCCGCGCATTGTTCGCCTTTGTGTCCTTTTTCCTGTGCTTGAGCGATTCCAACTTCATTGCCCTGGTTCTCTCCAGGGGTCATTCTGCCAAACTGAAACTGGCGCCATGGATTAGAAAAAACAGAGCCCCTCGAATCCCTAGGACCTCCTCCTGGTGGAGGAGACAGGCCAGCAGAGACCCTCGTGCCCCGCTTCCTCCCCTCCCGGCCCTCGTCCTGGCCCACAAGGACGCCACCAAGATCCTGCCCTGGGTCCACGTTCACCATAGCTTCCTGAGGGAGTCTTTCTCGGAAGCCAGTCCGCACGGAGCGGGTGAGGTGGGATGAGGGGGACTGAGGCCTGCGAGGGCCACTCCTGGGGGTCTGGATCACTGAGTTCTGTGGTCCCATCTGTTCATCTTCTCCGCAGGCAGGCCAGGGCAGCTGAGAACAGGATCCCAGGTCCCAGTGTGCCTGCCCTGTGACCTTGTCATCTTACTAGCAAGGAATCAGGGCTCAGAGGGGTTACAGAGCTGATAAGAGCCAGGTCTGGGACTCGGGACTTCCAGTTTCACACCAGTGCCCTTTCTTCTCTCTGCCAACTGGTCCTAAGCCAGTTTCTTGAAGCGGGGGCACACGGGCCCGGAGGGAGAGGCCTGGGAAGCCTGGCTCAGGCCTGGCTCTGAGACCAGCTTGTTATGTGGTTCCCGTCAGGCCCTTTCCCAGCTCAGCGACCTCCCTCCAGCTCAGCGCTCCAAGGTTTCCCGGCTGGGGCCACTTTCTTCTGATAAGTCTCTCTTTGGCCAAACTCTAGTCAGGTTCTTCTGGACTCCCCTCTCAACTAGGTCCCGGCTTTTGGGCTTCCATGTTCACCCGATTTTAGTAAGAATCTTGCTAAGTCAGTTTAGCCAGCATCTGTCATCCTCGATGTCTGATCACCCTCAATATCTGATGGGGTTCCTCATCTCCTGATAGCCCACAGCGCGGTGTGTGGTCACCCAGATCTGCCTCCAATAAGCATCCTGTTAGGTAAGTTTAGCCAGAACCCCATTACCCCTGATGCTTCCTCTTAGGAATTTTCTACCCCCTGTTACCCCTTGCTTAGCTATAAATTCCTGCTTTTCCTTATATTTGCAGTTGAGCTCAATCTCTCTCTCCCATCACAAAACCCCACCTCAGTGAAGGTCCCCTTGAGTAAAATCTGCCTTGCATGCATGTGTGCAAAGTTGCTTCAGTTGTGTCCGACTCTGTGTGACTCTAAGGACTATAACGTGCCAGGCTCCTCTGTCCACAGATTTCTCCAGGCAAGAATACTGGGGTGGGCTGCCACGCCCTCCTCCAGTGGTTCCTGACCCAGGGGTCAAATCAAAGTCTCCTGCATTGGCAGAAAGGTTCTTTACCACTAGCACCATCTGGGAAGCCCAAAGCCTGCCTTATGATTCTTGAACGAGTGTTGCAGTAATTGTTTCTTTAACATCTCTCTTCCCATCAAAACCCCCTCCCACGGCTCCCTGCCATCCCTGACTCGTGCCATGAGGCTACATAAACTCCTGATTCAGTTCTTGGTATAGCCCTAAGAGTCTGAATTTATCTCCCCAACCGTCTTCCACCACAGGCCTGTAATTTATAAATCTTAAGTTTATTACAAAGATAGACAGTATGAAGTTGAGGGAAAAAAAATCAAGGACCTTGTCCTCCCCTAACCTGAGTTCTGATTTTGATTCCACCCTTAACAGCTGTGAGATCTGGGTCAGGTCACTACGCTCTTGGAGCCTCAGTGTCCTCATCTGTAAAATGGTCAGCATTCTTGAGGATTAAATGAAACAATGAGGATAAGTACCTGGAGCATAGAAGATTTTCAATAAATGGCACCAATTATTATAACTTCACAAGCTCTCTCCTTCCCATTTCCAGTGGGGAAACAAAAGCCCCAGGATCAGCTCCCAGGCTGCCCCACTCAGGGGACATGGGCCCTGCTTAGAAGTCTGTGGACAGGCACAGGTAGCCACTGCTCTGAGACGGTAGCCCTGCCCCCCTGCACTTCTAACTGCTCCCCGCCATGCCCAAGAAGAAATATGTGCCTATGCAGCCAGCCTGTCACTCAACATATCCATGACCCCCAGCCCTCAGGGCCAGGACCCACCAGTAGCCAACCTAGCATAAGGAACGTGGTAGGCAAAGTATGTTCCCCCAAAGATATCGGGTCCTAGAACCTGGGTCACATAGTGGGTTGAACAGTATCTCAAAAAGATGTATTCAAGCCCTAACCCCTGGTTCCTGGGAATGTGACCTTATATGGAAATCATTCATTTGCAGATGTAGTTAAGGATCTCAAGATGAGATCGTCCTGGATGTAGGGTTGGAAAAGGAAATGGCAACCCACTCAAGTATTCTTGCCTGGGAAATCCCACGGATGGAGGAACCTGGTGAGCTACAGTCCATGGGATCGCAAAGAGTTGGACACCACTGAGCCACTGAACGCTCAAGCACACGCATAGGGTGGGCCCAAGTCCAAGGACTGGTGTCATAAGAAAAAGGAGGAAATCTGACACGCACAGGGAAGAAGGCCATGTGAAAACAGGCAGAGATTAGAGAGAGGCTGCCACCAGCCCAGGAACACTAGGAGCCACAGAAGCTGGAAGAGGCAAGGAGGGCGTCTCCTCTAGAACCTCTGGAGGGAGTATGGCCTGGTTGACGCCTTGATGTTGGAGTTCTGGCCTTGAACTGCAGGAGAATAACTTTCTATTAACTTTAGCTACCATGTGTCTGGTAATTTGTTGTGGCAGCCCTAGGAAGCTAATGCAATTACCTGGTTTGGAAAGAAAGTCCGGCAGGTGGGATGAAGTCAAGGATCTTGAGGTGGAGAGATGACCCTGGATTACCACGCAAGCCCTCAACACAGTTGCATGTAGGCAGAGAGAGAGGGAGGCCTGACACAGAGGAGAGGGTGATGCGAAGACGGAGCAGAGAGAGATCTGAGGATGACTGGCCTGGAAGATTCGAGGGATGCAGCTGCCACCAGAAGCTGGGAAAAGAAAGGAATAGATTCTCCCCCAAAGCATCCAGAGAACATAGGAGCCTGATGGCCAGCTTAGTACCCAGTGAAACTGAGACTTCTGGTCCTCAGAAATCTGAGAGAGTAAATTTCTATTGTTTTTTAATATACATTTATTATTTTATTTTATTTGCTGCATCATTTGGGATCTTAGTTCTCTGACCAGGGATAGAATCCGTGCCCCTGCAATAGTAGCGAGGAACTTTAACCAATAGACCAACAGGGAAGTCCCAAATTTCTATTGTTTTAAACCATCCATTTTGTGGTAATTGGTTCAGTTGCTCAGTTATGTCCGACTCTTTGGAACCCCATGGACTGTTACCCACCAGGCTCCTCTGTCCATGAGGTTCTCCAGGCAAGAATACTGGAGTAGGTACCCATTCCCTTCTCCAGGGGATCTTCCGGACCCAAGGATTGAACCCGTGTCTCCTGCACTGGCGGGTGGATTCTTTATCCCTGAGCCACCTGGGAAGACCTCGTGATTGGTGAGAATGAGCATAAGAAGCAAATACTGAGCAGCACAGCAGAGGCCCCACCAGGTTCCTCTCCTCGGGGCCTCATCCCATTCAGGCCTGTCTCACAGGGAACAGCAACTCCTTTTCCTTTCTCTAATCCCCCTCCCCTCCCAAACCCCAAACAGAAGACAGCCCCATCCCAAAGCCTCCCACCCCTGGGGCTGGATTCCTAGTGTTTATAGGTGAACAGGCAAATCCCTCTCTCCAACCCCAGTTCCTGATGTTTAGTGGGAAACTGGGAGGCCAGGCCCCTGAGGTGGGGCTACGGTATGTGGCGAGGGGCAGTTAAAACCCTGCCTCAGGTGCGGCCAGCCTTTGCCCCTGTTCTTCTGCCAGCCCGGGTGCAACAGGAGCCAGGCCCTGGGGTCCCGAGAAGAAGAGTCCCAGGGTGTCCTGGGTCCTGTCTGGCCTCCCACTGGGGAAGCACCAACCTCATCCCTCCCACAGAAACACTCTCCTCTTCAGCCTTGGAGCTCCCCACCCCCACCCGGCGCGCCTTGGGTCTCTCTAGGAGGCGTGCTTTGTAATTGCTCTCTCAGCTGGTGCGCTGGTGCCTGCGTGATTCGTCGTGTCTGACTCTTTGCGACCCCTTGGACTGTCGCCTGCCAGTCTCCACTGTCCATGCAATTTCCCAGGCAAGAATACTGCAGTGGGTGGTCATTTCTTTCTCTAGGGAATCTTCCTGGCCCAGGGATCGAAATCGCATCTCCTGCTCTTGCAGGTGGATTCTTTACCACTGAGCCACCACCCCAGAATCATTCATTTTAATCCTGAGACCCACATCACTCAGAAAGTTTTGAATTGCCATTTTATAGACTGGAAACCTAAGGTTTAGAGATTCCCCCAAAAGGAATAGGTCCAGGTAGACCTTCTGGGCCCTTGCTTCTGGAGGCTCAACCAGTTCAGCAACTCCGTGTTGTCAAGTCCTAAGGAGCTAATGGGTTTTCCCTTCTTGTTCTGTTCTTGGCTTGAGATATTTTCCCTTTTCTGGTCTGCAAGGAACAAAAACAAGTAGTTTTCTCATAAAAATAATAAAGAATAAAACCCAGATTCCAGAGAGCCTCCAGTTAGAGCCAGTAACTTCAGGCTTCTCGGGGGACCCAGTGGTCCTGCCCAGGTCGGCACAAGCTGAGCCAAGGCTCTGCTGCTGCGTGTCGGCCTGGCTCATGGGTGAGTTTTCCAGGAGATGAAATGCGAGCAGGAAGATCAAGGCCAGAAATCAAAGCATGTTGGACATCTGGTGCTCTCTTGAATGCCACGGAGAATGCAAAGCCAGCTCCTTCCTGTGCGTGTTGCCCTCAAAAATCCGGAGAAATACCATGTTCACAGCAGGAAAAACAATTGCACTGATGAATTGTGCTTCTGCTCATGTCTCGGTTCTCCAGACTGCTGCGTGCCTTCCAGCGAGACCACCTGCCAGATGGAAGTGCGGTCACACACAGTTCCTCCATGCAAACTGCAAGGCTTGTGAAACTCTAGCAAGTCTGTTAGAATTTCATTTCCTAAATGGCCATAATCAAAGAACAAGCTCTTAGTTTTCTAGCAGTGAGCTTTGGAAATAGATGATTATGCAAAAATCACAATTTATGAGTTCAGCCAGATTTTTCTGTTTCTGCTAAAAATATCAGTCAGCTTAAAGCTTACAGTGTTGGAAGAGATAGAACCCACTGCTAATTATCTATGAGCAATTCATCTGTTGCTACCTTCTTCCCCTCAGCCCTGCGAAGGGCCCTGGGCTGGGTGAGTAGGGCTGAGTTGGCCTTGGAGATGAACTATGAGAGGCCTCATTCCCAGGGTACCAGCAGGAAGATACGTGAGTACTGCCCAGATGAGAAATGTGTGGCTACCGAGAAGGAGCATGGCCAGTCTGGGTTCATGGAGGATGATGGCCTGGCCAGCTCCCTTTAGCTGGCTCTTGCCTTCATGTAGTGGTACATGAGGACAGGCAGTGTCTGGCAGGGCAGGCCTCCTGGTCACCTAACAAAAGAATCTACTTCCTAATTCAGTATTCCACATTGGGAAGCTCAAGGGAACCAGGCAAGACCCTTTAGTCAGTGCGGCCCCTGGTCCCCCAAGGTGGACTGAAAAGAAGCTGGGACATTGGGTTCAAGTCCCAGCTCAGTATTTATCAACCCTGGTGAAGTCACGGGGCCCCTTGGAATCTCGATCCCCTCATCTCTGAAACGGGATGTTCAGGTCGTGCTGGCCTTGCTTGGGTTTTGGCCAGAGTTAAATGAGAACACGGAGGGGTTGGTGGTTGTTATTACTGGCATAAAACTAGCTATCTCCCAGCTCATTAATGTGGAAAAATGTAAACGTCTGCATGCCTAAGGACAAAGGCCCCCCGGAACACCCCCCATCCCCCCCACCCCCCCACCCCCGCCAGCCCTTTCTGCATTCCCTTCCCACCCCCATATTGTTGGGAGTTTGTTTTGGTTTTTCTGGAACTTCCAGAACAATGGGTTCTGGGGGTTGGTTCTGCAGCTATTCACACTCCCAGGGGATGCATTTATGGAGCTGAGGCCACATTCCAAGGATGAGGGGTCTGCAGGGATGTTTACCCAGCACAGTCTTGCAGCTTGTAGAGGCTGTGCTAGGGGCAGGAAACCCAGAGACACTCCCATGTCAGCCCCACAGCTGCGGGCCCAAGTCCAGAGCCTCCTGGGCTGATCTGATCCGTTAGCTGGCTGGAAAGCAGAAAGGCCAAGAGGTGACCTCTCCTCCTCCTCCTCCAGCTGTAACATCCGGGATGCTGTTTGGCTTCAACACACAGGCTCCCCAGCTCCTCAGCCACACTCTGATCCCACCTTGAAGTTCCCCAAAGGTTGTGAGATCCTATTTCAGTATCCCTGGAGGCCCCATGCCAGCGCCAGGTGAGGAGTGGTGCATGGGGGAAAAGAACAAGGTGCGCCTCCTCTTTCTGCTGCTCTTCAGACCTGCGTTTCCAGATAACTGTATGATTTGTCCAGAGTCCTGGAGTCCACAGGCCCTTGCTCTCCCACATGGAGCCTTGGTCCGTGACTCCTCTGTATCCTGAATGCCACCTCCTCCCTCAGGGATCACAGGAACAGCTGAGGATTTAATTTAAGGTGTGAGTAGCTGTCAGGCCCCTGATACTCAGGCCCAAGGAGAGGCTGCTCCAGTAGATAACTGTTTCTAAAAAGGGATGCCCAAGAATTCCTGATGAGCTGCTTGGGAGGGGACTGAAACCCATCCTTTCCCATCTTCTTTCTGGCCAGGCTTCTCTCCCTCCATCTTTGCTCATGTTTTTCCTTCTACTGAACTCTGCTGGCTCCTCACCTCTTCTTCTGTCTCAGAGAGACAGCCAGAGCCTCACCTCCTCCAGGAAGACCTCCCAATGAAGACCCTTCTGCCGCTGGAATCACACACAGGCATCCCACTTTCCATGTTTCATATGGGACCTCCCTGAGTTCCAGGCCTGTTTTTAGAGACTCTGAAACTTCTGGAATGTATCTTCTCAAGATAAGAAGTCTTATCATAAGACTTCTCAAGCCTTACGACCTTGTCTCTAAAGTGGGGACACAGCTTTGTAGTGTTGTCAAATGCCCGGAACATAATAGGTGCCAACAATTATTGCCCTTCCTAGATATCCTGCAGGAGAGGGAAGCTTGAACAGGGTCCTCAGTGTGAGCCCAGTTCAGTTCAGCTCAGTCGCTGAGTTGTGTCTGACTCTTTGCAACCCCATGAACCGCAACACACCAGGCCTCCCTGTCCATCACCAACTCCCGGGGTCCACCCAAACCCATGTCCATTGAGTCAGTGATGCCATCCAACCATCTCATCCTCTGTCGTCCCCTTCTCCTGCCCTCAATCCTTCCCTGCATCAGGGTCTTTTCAAATGAATCAGCTCTTCAAATCAGGTGGCCAAAGTATTGGAGTTTCAGCTTCAACATTAGTTCTTCCAATGAACACCCAGGACCGACCTCCTTTAGGATGGACTGGTTGGATCTCCTTGCAGTCCAAGGGACTCTCAAGAGTCTTCTCCAACACCACAGTTGAAAAGCATCAATTCTTCGGCACTTGGCTTTCTTTATAGTCCAGCTCTCACATCCATACGTGACTACTGGAAAAACCATAGCCTTGACTAGACAGACCTTTGTTGACAAAGTAATGTCTCTGCTTTTTAATATGCTGTTTAGTTTGGTCATAACTTTCCTTCCAAGGAGTAAGCGTCTTTTAATTTCATGGCTGCAATCACCATCCACAGTGATTTTGGAGCCCCCCAAAATAAAGTCAGCCACTGTTTCTACTGTTTCCCCATCTATTTGCCATGAAGTGATGGGACTGGATGGCATGATCTTAGTTTTCTGAATGTTGAGCTTTGCCAACATTTTCACTTTCCTTTTTCACTTTCATCAAGATGCTCTTTAATTCTTCTTCACTTTCTGCCATAAGGGTGGTGTGAGCCCAGGACACACGTCATAATCCAGGCACTTTTTCTATTCTACAGTAGAATGGAGACTGGCCCCATCACTGAGTCTATGCTGTTTCTTGGACCTTTCCTGCTTTCTGGGAAGTAGAACTTATCACCAGTAGGACAATGCAGGCTAAAGTTTCTGTTTCTGTTTTGTGTAAAACAGCTGCTCTCTAAGAACCGAAATAAAAAAAAACACCGGTCACATCATTTTGTCCAGTGGAAAACATAGCCTGGGGTCGGAATTTCCACCAACGAAAATTTCCCCTCAGGATGTAGAGAACGGGTGACTCCAGGAATCCCCTACACCAGTTTGTTCGGGTCCACAGTCTCTTGACACCCTCTTTGGCCTGAAGCTCTGTCTCCAGATCTGGACAGTCCTGGGGAAGTCCAGGCCTGGACTCATGCATCACGCAAGAGTCCCCAAAGGTCCCAGTCCCGTGAAACACCAGTGCCAGAGAACGCTACACCCAGAGTCCATGTCCAGCCAGGCTGTGGTCAGTCTGACTCTGGAGCCTGTTTAAACAAACGAGAGTGCTGCCTGTGGGAGGTCCTCATAGTGACGTGAGTTAGACCATGGCCCTAAAGACCCTAAGGAATAATCAAACCCACAGGAGTACAGACAAGGGCAAAATCATGGAGGCTATGTTGACCAGAGAGGGTAACACGGGGGTGGCTGAGAGCTGAGCCAGGCTGTGGAGGTGGCAGAGATTCGGAGAGCCAGGCAGGAGGGGAAGAGAGAACACTGGACAGGCAGAGAGTCAGCTGAGGAGGCCCAGATGTGGAATTGAGCTGCGAGGGGGTTGGGGGCACACAGAGGCTCAGAGTGAGGGAGTCAGGGAGACCAGATGGGCAAAATGGGACTGCAAGTGGCCAGCAGGGGCTGGGAGGGGCTAGGGCTCCTTCTGAAGGCGGAGTGGCATCTGGAAGAAAGCTAGACTTGGGGACTGCTGTCCTGACTGTTCGTGAGGCCAGCTGACAGGATGAGGCTGCAGGGAGGGCAGGGTCTCCTGAGCAGAGAGGGCAGGAACCCCACAAATCATAGGTGGGATGAAGCAGGTTTGCTGACTGACTCCAAAGGGACTGAGCTGGGCTGAGAAGCCACTGGGGCCCAACAGGAACAGGGACTTCAGAAAGGGGAACACGTCTGGCACAGGAGAGAGTGTCAGCCCGGCGTGAGACCTCTGAGGTCATTGCACTTATTCCTCCCCTGAATGCTCGCCTAAGGGGTGCCCTCTTGGTCAATCGAGGGTGTCACAAAGTGCCCACTGCCAACCCAGGTGAGAGGCCCTGCGGTCATTCACAAACATTCTGGAGCACACACCGTGTGCCAAGAGCCGTGATAAGTATTAGAGAAAGAACAAAAGCAGCATTTCTTTAGAGTTGTTGTACACTCAGCTTTCGAAAGGAAAGAGCCACTGAGGGGGTCTGCAGGGGTCCTCCACTGGGACACGAGTGGCCCAGTGTGGCTAAGGATAGGGCTGTGTGGCTAAGGATAGGGCTTCTAGGGAAATGAAGCATTGAGGACACTCTAAATTGATGCTTTTAAGTACTGGTTCAATATGTGTGTGGTGGGGAGGGGCTGAGAGCAGAGTGGGAGGAAGGAAGAAAGGGAAGCAGAGCACTCAGAGAGACCAGAGGCCTGAGGAACCTACCCCCGTCACCTGCCAGGGCCAAGAGTGATTCATGGGGGCTTCCCCAAGCGTCTTGTCCAAGGCTTCCTCCAAACCACAGGCAGGGCTCACCCTAAGAGAAGTTGTCATCTGTGCAATCTTCTTGTCTTCTCGCATATTTCCTGTAACATATCAGCCGTTTTACTAGTATTATTATTTGGTCATGCCACACAGCTTAGGGGATCCTAGTTCCCTGACTGGGAATTGAACCCGGGTGCTAGGCAGTGAAAGTGCTGAGTCCTAACCTCTGGACCACCAGGGAATTCCCCTATCAGTGGTTTTAATACAGCACCCGAGGACAGAGGAGACCTGGGGAGGAAGGCTCTTCAGGCTGAAGAAGGGGCCCCCTGGAAGTGTCAAGGTGCCTCTCCATGGCAGGCTGGTGGATGGAGAGGTGGAGACAGGTGGGAGATGAAGGTCGACTGAGGCCTGTGTGGAGGCTGATTTCAGACTGTGCTTTTTGACCTTATTATAGAGCATGCAAGCAGAAGAGGGCAGTGAGAAGGGTGTTGTCAAAGCAATAGTCCCAGCACTGGGGCTGAAGAGGGTAGAACACAGGCCAGTGGCATTCATGCTGACCACGTCAGAACCGCCAACAGGGCCTCTCTCTTCAAATCTCTCCCCTGTGACTCTTCAGCTCTCCTCACAGGTGGGTGTTTTTGTGGCCGGAGGTGATTGTGGGTTTGAACGGCCATGGTAACGTGTTCAATTTCTCAGGATGATCTACCAGGCTGGGAGCCTCTGACGCGGAACCGTCAGTGCTGTGTCACTTCCCCGTAGGTAACTTGCTGGTCCCTGGCCAGGGGCACAGGAAGCAAGCTCAGGCGCAGTGCTCCCGGGTCTGGGATGGCAGGGCAGGGCGGAGGGCCGCGGCGGCCCACTGAGAACCTCCTGCTGCCAGTGCCTGTGGCCCCACCTGTGGCCCCTCGACGGCTCCGGGGCTGGACGGGCACAGAGGGGCCTCGGCCTCCTGGGGTTCCTGGGCTCTGCACACCTCGCCCCTGGGCTCTGCAGGCCTAGACTTCCCATCCCTACAGCGTTTCTCTCCAGGCTGGGCTCCAAGCAACTGCTCACCATGGTAACCAACCAGATGTGGAACCCCCGCAATGACACCATTCTTGGGCCTTGGACTGGCTGGGGTGGTTCTTTCCCTGGAGGCTCTGGCAGGTGCCACCCACCACCTGCACCTGGAGAGAAGAGATGAGTGTTCCAGGGAACCCGTCGAGGCCCTGAGCCCCTAGGAAGCAAACCAGAAGACGAACCCAACCAGAGTAACAAGCCTCTTCAAGGCTCTGAGGAAATGAAGGTTAGAAAGTGTACCACATCTCTGAGGGCAGCCGTGAGCCAGGTATCTGGGCCAGGTAAACTCAGGTGTGCCCTCCACAGCCTACAGGCTGTACCACCATCCCCATCTCAGGAGGAATCAGAGGCTCATAAAGGTAGAGTAACTCCCTCCAGGCCACACAGTCAGTGGGGTGTGGATGTGTGACCCTGGAGCCATGCTTTGTACAACTAGTGGGATGTACTTTAAACAGCAATGTCAAAGTTCCAGTCACTGAAATGGCCTCAGTCTCACATAGCTTTTTGTTTTGGAAATCTCTGTCGAATCCAGCCAAGTGGAAAATCCAGGCCTTGTTCCCTCCAGAGCCTCGCAGGCTAAGCCAGGTTTGGTGATCACCCCAGCCCGGGGCTTCCTGCCGGTACCAGGTCAGCCATAACTGGGATGTTCCTAATGCATTTATCTGCACCTTATCTCGAGTCCAGGAAACTCCACAGGACACAGCTGAGTCTGGGCGGCTCCAAACATGTATTGCGTTGGAGAGAACCAAGCGGGGGTTTCCCTGGGCTCCGTGAGCACAGGGTGCTGGCTGGCTCCCTCAGCTCAGCACGCACCCCCACCTCAGGAACCCCTCAAGGCCGGGGACCTGGGCTCAGGGCCATTACTGGACGGCGAGCTTCCAGGGACTGTCCAGTGACAGGGCTTCCCCAGAATGTGATCTTCCTCGATGACATCATCTGCCATTTCAGGCGGGGCCAGGGCACCTCCCGGAACAACAAAGCTAATGCAGGACGCATCCCGCGTGACTCATCGGTGGGCCACCCCCTAGCAGGCTTCCGGCCCTCAGGAGAAACCAGACACACAGGGCCATTGTTTGCTTCCGAAGCACCGCCGCTGGCCCTGCGGTCTCAATGGGGTCATTTATGTTTTCTCCCCGATTCCCTGTGACTGTAGTTCCTTCTGGCGGTTAGGGGTCCACCGGGCTGCCTGGGCCCCTGCAAGAGGAGAAAATTCTATATCTATTCACCCACCCACCACCCCATAAAAATGCTCCCATTACAGGACCGAGGCTGGGCTTGGAAGGCAGACCTCCTCTCTCTCCTTTCTGGCTTAACAAAAGCAAGTAAAAAGGGTGTGGACCAAGCAGGAGAGACAGCCACAGATCTGTTTCTATTCCAATCTCTCCAGATTCTCATCTAGGGCAGAAGCACCCTGGTTCCACACCCACGCTCTACCTGGAATGTGGCCCAGGCTCGGGGACATAGACCTGGGGGGCTGGAGTAGGAGGTTCAGGGTGTGGTGGCCTGAGCTGGTCAAAGCTGGGGAAGAAGGCAGGTGGGTGGTGGTGCTGCTGCTGAGCAGCTGCCCCTGGGTTTGGACCCAGCTCCAGGCTCTTACAAACCTCAAGGGGAAAAAAGCAAATTTTTCTCGGATTCCTTTTCTGAGAGGAATTGTGGGATATAAAAGATAATTCATAGGAAGGGAAACCCAAATGACTAAGAAGTTCACAAAGAGGTTGTTAACCTCACTGGTTGTCAGAGAAATGCAAATTAAAACAGTGAGATGTGATTTTACAGCCGGGAGATTGGTGAAAATCACCGGGACAGAGACTGTCAAGTGCTGTGGGTATGGGGAAGAGGGAGTTGCCAGTGGGAGTGAACCTCAGGTGGGTGAGTGGTGGGTTTTTATTGAGAATCGTTATGCAGATTCAATATGCACAGACCATGCTAACGGGAACCCTGCTCCTGCTGAGCTCAGCCCAAGTGTACAACCAGGCTCCAGGATGCCACTGCTGAGGGCACATCCCCAGGGAAGTGTCCCCCACATGCACCTGTGGCCACACTCTTTCTCTCTGTGCAGGCTTTCTTCAGCCGAACCTGAAAACCAGGCCTTAAGGAGAGTCTTCAGCCCAGCCCAGAGCTGGCTCACTGTCCAGCCACCAATTCTGGCCCAGTGGGGGTTTGAAATCAGAACTCTGACTCTCAAGAAGGCAAGACACCCCACTCCTTTTCTGTGCTCCAGTCTGGCATCCTAACCCTCCCACCTGACTATCAGAGTAGTTTTCTATGATTGTGTAAAAAAATCAGCACAGACTCAGCAACGTGAAACACTTCTTTATCATTTCATCTCAGAGGTCTGGTTTTGGCTTAGCTGGATCCTTTGCTCGTAAGACTATAGTCTCGTAAGACTGTAATGTTATGAGTGCTGGGCAGTGCTCTCATCTGGAGGCTCAACAGGGGAAGAATCTGTCTCTGAGTTTATGCACTTGCTGGCTGCTGTGGGATGGGGACCCAGCTCTGTTACTGACAGTCAACTGGGAGCCACCCCCTGATCACAGCAGCTACTGGTGGTTCCTTGCCAGGGAAACTTGATCAACACAGTCACTTACTCCATCTGTCTGGCATGGAGAGGCTCTTGGCACAGGAAGGATCTAGCCCCTCTTTTAAGGGCTTTCATCTGATTAGCCAGTGAAAGTCACTCAGCTGTGTCTGACTTTTTGCAACCCCATGAACTATATAGTCCATGGAATTCTCCAGGACAGAATACTGGAGTGGGTAGACTTTCCCTCTCCAAGGAATCTTCCCTTTCAGGGGATCTTCCCAATCCAGGGATAAAACCCAGGTCTCCTGCATGGCAGGTAGATTCTTTACCAGCTGAGCCACAAAGGAAGCCAGGCTCATACAGAATAATCTCTGCTTTGGTCTGTCTAGTCAAGGCTATGGTTTTTCCAGTAGTCACGTATGGATGTGAGAGTTGGACTATAAAGAAGGCTGAGTGCCAAAGAATTGATGCTTTTGAACTGTGATGTTGGAGAAGACTCTTGAGAGTCCCTTGGACTGCAAGGAAATCCAACTAGTCCATCCTAAAGGAGGTCAGTATTATTGGAAGGACTGATGTTGAAGCTGAAACTCCAGTACTCTGGCTACCTGATGCGAAGAGCTGACTCATTTGAAAAGACCCTGATGCAGGGAAATATTGAGGGCAGGAGAAGAAGGGGACGACAGAGGATGAGATGGTTGGACATGGTTTTGGGTGAACTCCAGAAGTTGGTGATGGACAAGGAGGCTGGCGTGCTGCAGTTCATGGGGTCACAAAGAGTTGGACACAACTGAGCGACTGAACTGACTGATTAACTCAAATTCATCTAATGGCATCTTAATGACACCTGCAAAATCCCTTCACCTTTGCTATATTTTGTGGTTTTTCCAGTAGTCATATATGGATGTAAGAGCTAGACCATGAAGAAGGCTGAGCACCAAAGAATTGATGCTCTCTAATTGTGGGGCTAGAGAAGACTCTTGAGAGTTCCAAGAAGATCAAACCAGTCAATCCTAAAGGAAATCAACCCCGAATACTCATTGGAAGAACTGATGCCAAGCTGAAACGCCAGTACTTTGCCACTTGATGTGAAGAGATGATTCACTGGAAAAGACCCTGATGCTGGGAAAGATTGAGGGCAGGAGGAAAAGGGGGGCAACAGAGGATGAGATGGTTGGATGGCATCGCCGACTCGATGGACACGAATTTGAGCAAACTCCAGGAGATGGTAAAGGACAGAGAAGCTTGGTGTGCTGCAGTCCGTGGGGTTGAGAAGAGTTGGACATGATTTAGCAACTGAACAATGAACAACAGTTTGGTGGACAAACCGTATAGTGAGCCCCACGATTCCCTGCCCTGTATTCAGGCCATAGTTCCCTGCCCGTGGGTGAAGGTGGGCCCTGTGACTTGCTTCTGCCTCATAGAACATGGCAAAGGTGAAGGGATTTTGCAGGTGTCATTATGCCCCTGAATGAACTGAATCTGAGTTAATCAAAGCAGAGATCACCACACAGAATGCCAAACTGGCAGACTGCCTTCTTGAAGGGAGATGCCTCGGGAAGCACAGAACAGCCTGGAAGACACAGCCTTTCTAGGTGGGTCACGGAGGGCCCAAACCTTCGGAGGGAGGGCCCAGAGGGATGGTGCCTGGGGAGAGGTCTGGCCTCTCAGGCAGCTTAAATAAGTAAGGTGGGGTGTGGGCCACAGGCAAGGATGTTCTCTTCGGATACCCTGGGATGGTCCCTAAATTTCTCCACTTTCAGCTGAGAGGGCCCCAGAGGTGGGCCCCTCTGCCCTTCACATGTCAGCCTCTTACATCGTAGCTTCTTTTTCTGTTCCTGCCATCTTTGCCAGTGGGATGCCCACCCACTGCTCTACTCAGGTTTCACAGGAGGAGGAGGTCAGGGGTGATTAGGAGGGCACTGTGTGTCCCCACAGAGGGACAGTGGGAGGACTGTCACTGGGCAGACATGACCTCAGTCTGCCGGCTCAGCTCTTTCTGCCCCAGGGAGGAACTCTGTCCAACAGAAACAAGCCCCCACCATGCACAATCTCCAGCACCTCTGCCCTGGCCTGGGAGCTCGTGCTTCGGGCCTCTGTGCCCTCGTGAGAGACCAGGCACAAGGAAGTAGTGGCTTGGGCAGGGTCTGAGCCCTGAATCTGATCCTGCCCTGTTCTTCCGCCCACCTCCTTGTCCAGTTCTTGAGGACCTCCGCTTGCCCTGCTTCTGCACGCTGACTGCCTTTGCTCCCTCTGTGCCTGCCAAGCTATGGGCTGCATAGGGTTACCTGCCCACTCCAACCAGACTGGGGAAGGGGGTCCCAGCCTTGTGCTGCTCACCAGACCCTGGGCCTGGGCCTGGGCCTGCCTCAATGCCCTCTCACATTCTGGCCTGCCTATTATCCTCAGCCTCACCTGAAAGTTCCCAGGGCCAGCTCCTCTCCCCAAAACCAAGACGCTCAGTCACTCCCAGCCTCTGATCATTCCCTAAGCAAGCGGCTTATGCAATCTTGTGGATACTCTCTGAGCTGTTCTGAGCCCTGCCCTCTTACACCCCAGGCCTTGGCACAGGCTAATCCATTGCATTTAACCTTTATACACAAACCATAGAAACCCAGCTCTGGCTAACTTACTGAGAAAATGGTATCATGGAAGGATATTAGACAGCTCGGCTTCCCAGGTAGCTCAGGGGTAAAGAATTCAGCTGACAAGCAGGAGACTGAGTCCCATCCAGTGTCGGGAAGATGCCCTGGAGAAGGAAATGGCAACCCACTCCAGTATTCTTGCCTGGGCAATCTCACTGACAGAGCAGCCTGGCGGGCTACTGTCCATGGGGTCACAAAGAATCAGACATGAAACAATAGTAGCAGCAGCATTAGCTGGCTCCCTGGATTATCGGGAAGGCTGGAGAACCAGGCTGGGGACAGGCAGGGACCAGGGGGTGAGAACAGCTTGAGGGTGCAGGGCCTCTCACCCTGGACAGACACTGCTGGAGTCTCCT
Organism: Nanger dama; assembly: GCA_917880005.1. Classification (NCBI taxonomy): domain Eukaryota; kingdom Metazoa; phylum Chordata; class Mammalia; order Artiodactyla; family Bovidae; genus Nanger; species Nanger dama. Next base: position 28,733,161 of record CAKJTW010000018.1, read on the forward strand.
GTCCCTCCAGCCTCTCTCTGAAGCCTTGCATCACTCCCTCCAGAGTCAGAGCCCCAGGGAGAAGCATTAACTGGTCAAGCAGGAGTCCCAACCGTCACTCTGGACAAAGGACAAGGAGGAGACGGCTTCCATTACCTTCCGTGCTGGGAGGAGGCGAGCTCAGCTTCCTCAGGAGCCCGTCCCCAGAGGAAGGATGTGGGCAACACAGCCTCGGGTTGGCTCCTCATTCTGGGGGTCACAACCTGGGGGCCCTGTGGTGGCAGCATGCACTAGACCATTCCTTAGTGATCAGCATCCCCCTGACCTGTTTCAGGGCAGCTAGAAGGCAGGTCCCTCTTTGGAATTAGGAGGGCATTTTTCCACTTTTCCATTTATGGTGGTGGTGAGTGACTTCCTTGTGTAGTCCCAGAACAATGCCACCAATCCCCCCACCCCACGCCAAGTTGCCCAGGTCTCTGCTTCAGGAGAAAGGTACTGTGTCTCTGATCTGTGTTCTGTTACTTGGGATTTCTGACTTTTTCTATATTTGGTTCCTGGCTCACAGACCTAGGCTTAACCAGTGTTTAGCTCCTCCAACAAATGGCCACCCTCAGACCACTACAGGAGGGATTTCTTCTGTGATTTTAGGAGCTTCCCCAGGACTTCTCTGGTGGTCCAGTGGTTACTCTGCGCTCCCAGTGTCGGGGGCCCCGGTCGGGGAACTGGATCCCACATGCCACAACTGAGATGGGGTGCAGCAAAATAAATAAATGTGTGTGATTTTTTTTTTTTTTAAGAGAGCGATTCCCCATTAACTTGCTTGATGGCACTGAATAAGGACACAGAATTGTGTCCCCAGAGAAGCCCAGCCACAGGAGGGGCCAGGCTGGGGCTGAGTAACCCAGAGCTGCACGTCCCGGTTGTCGTGCTTGATAGTGGCCAGCATCTCGGAAGGCCGTGCCGGGAGGGCGAGGACTCTTGGCCCAGCCTGGCCAGCCTGAGAGAGAGTGTCCTCTGAGTCCTAGACCTAGAGGCATCTCTTCTCTTCCACGGGTCAAGGGATGCACCTGGGAAGGACTGGGGTGCCTGTCCTGGCCTCTCACCCCTGCTGACTCAGCCTGCTTGCTCCAGCCACCTGAGCCCTGAACCTGAGCTTGCAGTGGGGTCCCTGAGCACTCCCTCCACCCCTGCGTCACCACGCCCAGCGCCACAAGGCTCTGGCGTTGAAGCGGCCGGTGAGGTGGAGAGCAGAGCCAGGGAGCTGCAGCTGTAAGGGCTTGTTCCCTTAGAGCCCCTCCCTCTCGGACAACTCAGAGGAGCAGAGACCCTCCAGGGCTTCTTTGCTGAGCCAGTTAGCTGCCCACCTTAGGACGAGGAATTTGCCCCCTAGAGAGGGGATCAGATTGCACATTCCTGAGTCCTGAGTCACGGCTGCTCTGGTTCAGGAATGTGTTTACGCAGAGGGCCTAAGAGGGACTGCGCAGCCCAGTGTGTCTGTTCACTCCATATCCGGCTGGCCTGGGGACGGGGGGCTGAGGGGTCTCTCAGGGATGAAGGGGCAAGGCTGTGACCTCCGGAGCCACTGTGATGACGCTCTTTGTGGGCCCCAGAGGCCCAGAGGCGGGGAGGGCTGGACTCGGGCTGGAGCTGAAGCCTTTGCCTTGTCCAGCACTGGCTTCAACTTGATCCCACGAGACGAGAGTGGAGAGGGCTCAGTCCAAGCAGAGCCTCCCCTGCGGTGACAGGGAAAGGACCTTGCTCCCCCACTGCCCACCCCTACCCCCACCCCCATCTCCTTCCACAAAGGACACCCTCTCAGAGGGTGCTGAGGGCTTGGTGAGACCCTGGCTTCCGCCTCAGAGGAGTGGCGGTGAGTCTGCCCCTCACCCTTTGCCTCCTCCCCCACCCAGGGCTCTTTTTACTGACTCTGACGTGGGCCACTCAGCTGTGGGGAGAGCCCCTCACACACTTCAGCATCACTGGCTGCTACTGAACTTGTCTGGTGTCTTTTAGGGGGACTCTGAAGAGCTCCTGGTCCTTTATGTCTCAGTGCAAAAAGAATTCAGCGAGGGACAAAGTGATAGACAGGAAGTGATTTATTAGAATAGAACGCTTGTGAGGCTTACAGCTGAGTGGGCCAGGAGGTGCCATGCCCCCTAGAATTTACTGGGCTATAGTTTTATAATCAAAGGAAAAGTAGGGGTGGGGAGAAAAGATCTTCTTTGTCTTTCTTGAGTAGATGTCATGCTTCCATCATCAGCTCCTCCTCCAGGTTGAGCAGGGGAGTTTTCTTATTCCTACAGGGTGAAGCTAGGTTCACAAACTATTCTTTTGTGTGTGTGTGAGTGAGTTTGTGTGGAGAGAGTATGTCCTAGGGATCATTAACTTATTGAGCTCACTGGGCAGGATGTGGCTCTCATGCCACCGCTGATTTATTGTTTTGGGGGCATGCCTTGTGCTCCTGTTGAGTGGTTTTGTTGCTAAGCAAGCCTACTTGGTTAGAGAAGAAAATGGCAACCCACTCCAGTGTTCTTGCCTGGAGAATCCCATGGACAGAGGAGCCTGGAGGGCTATAGTCTATGAGGTCACAAGAGTTGGACACGATGGACTGACTAAGCACACACGTACACACACAAACCTACTTGGTATTGTGGTTGAGCAAACCTGCTTCCTGGGTAATCATTAACTTGCAGGGGCCTCCCATATTCTTTCTACTTACAGTTCACTAGTGAGATTAGCTATTTAATCACTTACTTTGTCCCTTTACCCTGTCCCTATCACCATCATATTCAAGCAAGCCCTGTGCTACGCTCTTTACAGTGTGGCCATATGCCCTAGTTTGCCTGGGGCTGTCCTGGGCACTTGACAATTATTTATAATGGCTCCTTTAACTCTCAGAGATAATCTAGTCTAGAAGATAACTACATGCTTGCCCTAACTTTATAGGTATTTTATGTAATTCCCAAAATGCCCTACAAAGTGGGGAGCTGCTAATAGCCCCATATTACGATGCAGAATCTAAAGGCTCAGAGAAGATAAGTAACTTGTCCAAGGGCACACAGTTAGAAGTGGCAGACCCAGAAACTGTTAGGAACTCACCTCTTGACTTCAAAGCCCTCTGCTTAGCCACCACACCGAACTTCCTCTCCTAAAATCCATTGATGCTTTGAGTGACTGATAATCTGGTATCTCTGAATAGTAGAGAAATAACAATTAAGTCCTGGAGTTTATCTTGACTCTCTTCCCAGCCCCACACTTTGGCCATCTTTGCACATTGTTCCCTCTTGACGAGATCTTGTGGACAAATCTGGTTCGCTCCTTGGTAGTGGCAGATTCATTATCATCAAATGAGCAAGCATCATTGTGCCACCTGTGCCCCAGATGATGCACAAGGTACAATCAGCTAATCTTCACACCGACCCTGCAAGTTGAATGTTACAGATTTCCTTCCACAGAAGGAAAATTCCTCAAGGTGATACAGCTGGGAGGAGACAGAGCAGGGGCTAGAACTTGGGATACTGGCTTTGAGCTGAGGGAACTCTCCATGGTGTGCCATTTGGGTGTTCACACTGCAGAAGCAAGCAGTAGGTTGCCATTTGGCTACATGGGCATATGGTTCCAGTGGGTCCATGGCAGAGAGATGGTTAAGCCACGTGTTGGGACCCACAGACCCTCAAGGTACCGAGGCAGTCTGACTGCCAAGGAGCCAGGACCATCTTGCCCAAAAGCACAGGAATAAGTCCTTTGAATTCGTCTGACTATACACATTGGTCTTTGCTTGTGGAAGAATTGATGCCTTCAAACTATGGTGCTGGAGAAGACTCTTGAGAGTCTTGGACTGCAAGGAGATCAAATCAGTCCATCCTAAAAGAAATCAGTCCTGAATACTCATTGGAAGGACTGATGCTGAAGCTGAAACCTCAATGCTTTGGCCACCTGATTCAAAGAACTCATTGGAAAAGACCCTGATGTTGGGAAAGATTGAAGGCAGGAGGAGAAGGGGATGACAGAGGATGAGATGGCTGGATGGCATCACTGATTCAATGGACATGAGTTTGAGCAGAATCCACCTGCAATTCAGGACACCTGGGTTTGATCCCTGGGTTGGGAATATCCCCTGGAGAAGGGAAAGGCTACCTAGTCCAGTATTCTGGCCAGGAGAATTCCATGGACTCACAAAGAGTCAGACGCGACTAAGAGATTTTCACTTTACTTCACAGGAGCTGGTGAAGGACAGGGACGCCTGATGTGCTGCAGTCCACGAGGTGGCAGAGTCAGACTTGACTGAGCAACTGAACAACAACATTACATTTAAGAGGTATCTATATGTGTATATATATGTAATTTTTTTTATTTATTTCTGGCTGTGCTGGTTCTTTGTTGCTGCGCGGGCTTTTCTCTAGTTGAGGCAAGCAGGGGCTGCTCTTGTTGAAGTGTGTGGGTTTCTCATTGTGGTGGCTTCTCTTGTTGCAGAGCACAGGCTCTAGGGTGCTAGGGCATCAATAGCTGTGGTTCCAGAACCCTGGAGCACAGGCTCAGCAGTCATGGCACATGGGCGTAGTTGCTCTGTGGCATGTGGGATCTTCCTGGAACAGGGATCGAACCTGCGTCTCTTGCATCTTCTGCACTGGCGGGCAGATTCTTTACCACTGAGCCATCAAGGAAGCCCGTATTCAAGAGTTTTTGAACAGCATTTTCCTTCCTTTGGCGGGAAAGATCAGACATCTTTTAGAACAGAGCACAGCCACCTTGAAGATGGAAGGCAAACCATTTCTGAAGCCCAAACCTCCCCACTCCAGTTTCTCCAGGAAAAGATCATCACACCACGTCATGTGGTTTATTGCCGCCCCAACCCGCTGGCCTCAAGGGGAGGAAGAAATAAAAGCAAGCACATTCCAGACGCTGCAGGGAAAATGGGATTTGGGAAAAGGATGTTTGTTCAAAATCAACCAAAAATAGAGAAGCAAGAAGAGGAAGAGGCAACCTCTTGACCCATTTAAAAGCTATTTTCCAAGAAGGATTTTCTAAGCAATGAACAATGTCACAAAAGGAAACGCCAATGTAAAAACATAAAGCTTTGGTATGTTAAAAACTATCGAAAACAAACATAAAAGTAATCAACACACTCATAAAACACATATTCCACAAATGTCACAATGAAAATGGATAGAGAACTCATAAAATGATTTGTAAGTAAATCCATCAATTTGTTGTTGTTTAGTCGCTAAATTTTGTCCAACTCTTTTGTGACCCCACGGACTGTAGCCCGCCGGGCTCCTCTGTCCATGAGATTTCCCAGGCAAGAATACTGGAACGGGTTGCCATTTTCCTCTCCAAGAGATCTTCCCAACCCAGGGATCAAACACATGTCTGCAATGGCAGGTGGATTCTTTATTGCTGAGCCGCCAGGGAAGCCCCAGATCCATCAATACTTGTTAGAAAAACAGGGAACAGAAGCAGATAGTTGATCCCCCCAAATTAAAAATTGTTTAGTAATTATGAATGCTTTTGTTTTGTGGATAATCGTGTAAGTTATCATTCTGAAATACCATTATTTGCTTTTTGATATTAAGATTAGCTTTACTGGTGTTACTATAAGCTGTAAGAGACCCATAACACCGGCCCTGTCAGATCTGGGCTGGTGCTGGCATAAAAATAAGCCAGGTGTACCTCTCTTGATACACTCTCACGGAACATATCAAGGATATTTAAAAATACGAGAAAACTTAAATGTCTTAGAATTTTCTCACAGAAAATAATTAGAAATTCAAACAAAAAATTATGGACAAAGATGATCAGTAAAAAGAATGCTGAATGGCAATACTTGGAAACTCAGATGCTCCAATATCTTATAGTATAACTATTCAATGACACAACCCTTCAAAATAGTATTTTTGAAGAATGTTTATATTTATACAAAGAAAAAAGAACTATAAGATTCTTTTTTTTTTTAAGTGAAAAAAGGCTGCAAAGCAATTTGCAATTTTAAAGGTGTATGTACATGGAGGAATGACATGGCCATATGGGGATGGTGCCCCCATCCCCAACCATCAGCCATGTACAGCCATGGCAGGGAGAGGGAGTCATGATGCTTTGCAGTCAGATACACTCTCTAAAGCCTGAAGGCGGGCCTTATCTCTTGCCCTCCTGAGGATGGCAAGCATGTCATGAAATCAGTGAATGTTTCAGAGGATGGAGGTGGGGCTGGGCAGGGGGAGGAGCTTGAGGAAAGTCCCAGGGCCAGAGAGGGCTTCAAAAGCAAGATGTTTGGGTGTCACCAGTGATTGGTCCCCTGGTAGGTCAGAAAATGTCAGGGACGGTGGACCAAGGGCTGGTGGATCAAGAGTAGGACCATTTTGAGGGACGTGATCCAGGAGGCCAAGAGCCATGGGGGAGGCTGACCACTGAGTCCAGAACAAGCCTGGTCACCCCAAGATGCCCCACCCCAGTGCCCAGGAAATAGGACACCTCAGGGTGGGAGGCACTCTCGCATCAGGCCTTGGGGGCCCAACTGAACATGAGGGTACCCCAAGCTGGAGACCAATGGAAATGGGCATGTCTCTCCAACATGTTTAAAAGAGAGAGACCAAAACATAGCTGTAATAGGTGATGGGATGAAAAGTGAGATTAGTTTTCTGTGTGCTTTTCCATATTTTCAAAAATTTCTATATCAAGTACTTCTATAATCAGAAAAATGATAAAGGCTACTTTAAAAATACTTTTTAAAAACCTTGTAATTTTATTATGTATTTATTTATCCTATGTTTTGACTGCACTGCACAGCATGTGGGATCTTAGTTGCCCAACCAGGGATTGAACCCACACCCCTTGCAGTGGAAGCATGGTGTCTTGACCACTGGATGGTTAGAGAAGTCCTTTAAAAATACTGTTTAAATAATATGCTCTCTTTTTATTTTTTTGCCAAAGGAAAATACTGCCAGAGTTATTCCAAATCAACTTTTCTACTGCCAGCTGGCAAGTCCCAAGGGTCCCATCTCCCTCCTGAGAGTGCAGCACGATCACATGGGGGGCTCAGCCCTTCTGCCCCTCCTCTCTGGTGGGTCTTCTAGCCCTCCAAAGATGGGCACATGGGCAAGGGCACAGACCTCTCTCCTAAGAGGGTCTGCCTGGGGTTCTCTTGGCGCTGGTGCCCCCATCCCCAAGGTTTCAGGCCCCAGCAGGCCCTACATTCCGAGAACCTGACTTCTCTGGTGTGAGGGCTGCCAGATGGAGAAAGGCCAGGATGTCCATCGTGTGACCTCCCTCAGGGACCAGATGCTGTCAACCAAGGCAAGGGAACTGAGACCAAAGCCACTGTGACCCAGTGCCCTGCTCTCCACCCACCAGGCTCAAAGTGCTCTCCTTATGGCTCCCCCCTCCAGCCCTAACTCCATCCTGGGGCCACAGAACAAGACCCCTGTCCCTTCCAGAGGCAGTCGTCATTTGCAGACATTGAGCACAATTAGGGCCTTCTCTTCTCTAGTCAACACATCCAGTACCTCCAGCCCTTCTTCAGCAGCCCCTGAGGGTCTTCATCATCCTGCTTGCTCTCATCAGAATACACTGCAAGGTCTGACCTGTGGGGGTAGATGTCCCACATGGCAGCTCAAACCATCCCCTGAGGAGGCTTGAGTCCTTAAGGAATAGTCTCTGGAGCTTAACTGATCCTGGTGCCTCCACTCACCTGGACACCCTCAAGCTAGGGAATGCACGAGGGGCCTCTGGGAATGCTCACTATTTAGGTCCTATTCAGTTGGTGGTTTGCTTTTATTTTTGTTTTTTTGTTGTTGTTGTGGTTGCGATATAATTGCTTTGCAATGCTGTGTTAGTTTCTGCTGTACAACAGCATGAATCAGCTATATGTATACATATATCCTCTCTCGGACCTCCCCCGACTCCCATCCTACCCCTCTAGGTCACCAACAAAGCATCGAGTTGAGCTTCCTGTGCTACACAGCAGCTTCTCATTCAGTTCAGTTCAGTTCAGTCACTCAGTCGTGTCCGACTCTTTGTGACCCCATGAATTGCAGCACGCCAGGCCTCCCTGTTGATTACTATCTCCTGGAGTTCACTCAGACTCACGTCCATCGAGTCCGTGATGTCATCCAGCCATCTCATCCTCTGTCGTCCCCTTCTCCTTCTGCCCCCAATCCCTCCCAGCATCAGAGTCTTTTCCAATGAGTCAACTCTTCGCATGAGGTGGCCAAAGTACTGAAGTTTCAGCTTCAGCATCATTCCTTCCAAAGAAATTCCAGGGCTGATCTCCTTCAGAATGGACTGGTTGGATCTCTTTGCAGTCCAAGGGACTCTCAAGAGTCTTCTCTAACACCACACTTCAAAAGCATCAATTCGTCGGTGCTCAGCCTTCTTGACAGTCCAACTCTCACATCCATGACCACAGGAAAAACCATAGCCTTGACTAGACGGACCTTAGTCGGCAAAGTAATGTCTCTGCTTTTGAATATACTATCTATGTTGGTCATAACTTTTCTTCCAAGGAGTAAGCATCTTCTAATTTCATGGCTGCAGTCACCATCTGCAGTGATTTTGGTGCCCCCAAAATAAAGTCTGAGGCTTAGTTATCTATTTTACAATGGATGTTTACTGTCCAGAACAAGGAGGATAGAGCCTGGCTCTACCCCACAAGTCAGAATTTGAAGTTTGGGGATCTGGAAGAGATCTTCGAGACAACATACCTGGCACTAGGAATGAGGAGAGAAGTCGGTCTTTGTATTTGCCTCCATGTCACCACGCAATCCTGCAGAGACCCTGGCCTCCACCTGCTCATCTCTAACACGGTGCCTTAGTTCTCCCCCCTGCCTGTCTGTGGTGAGGACCTTAAGCAGGCTGTATAGATAGGTTCACGGGTCTATAGGATCCAGGAGAGATCCTGAGCTGATCTCAGGAGTTAATAACCAGGGGCTCCTCCCAAGCCGGCTGTTCCCTGAGCCCCAGGCTGTCTCTTCTGGACCCACCACAGGGCTCCTAACACTCTTGTTGGATCCTCAACTGTTTCATGTGAAAAGCTTGCCTTTCCAATTATATTATTGCATAAATGGCTGCTAATGCATCTCCCTTCTCTATGGCCCGAGTCCTGTGTGGGGGTTACGGGGAACAGGGAAACATTTCAGAAGGCTTTTTTTTGGAGGGTGTGAGCACCTCTCTTGAGAGTGACCTGGCAGGGTCTCATGCAATTGTCTTGGTTACTCTGCTCTAGCGTCCCCTGGAAGTAATGGCGAGCATTGCCACAGGCTATCAATGGGCCTGTCTAGGTTTTTCCAGTAGTCATGCATGGATGTGAGAGTTGGACTATAAAGAAAGCTGAGTGCTGAAGAATTGATGCTTTTGAACTGTGGTGTTGGAGAAGACTCTTGAGAGTCCCTTGGACTGCAAGGAGATACAACCAGTCCATCGCAAAGGAAATCAGTCCTGAATATTCATTGGAAGGACTGATGCTGAAGCTGAAACTCCAATACTTTGGCCACCTGATATGAAGAACTGACTCATTTGAAGACCCTGGTGCTGGGAAAGATTGAGGGCAGGAGAAGGGGATGACAGAGGATGAGATGGTTGGATGGTATCACCAACTTGAGGGACATGAGTTTGTATAAGCTCTAGGAGTTGGTGATGGACAGGGAAGCTTGGCATGCTTCAGGCCATGGGGTCTCAAAGAGTCGGACATGACTGAGCAGCTGAACTGAACTGAAGAGACCAGACCTGGCATCAGGAGACCCTGGACACTGACTAAGGAACAGGGGCATTTGACTGCAGGGAGCAAGTGGGGGAATGTGTTCAGAAGCAGCAAGTGAGGCTGTTCAATTTCCAGGTGCCACAATGGGCCATATATGTTGTCTCGAAGACCTCTTCCAAATCCCAAAGTATCAAGTTCTAGGATCACAAGCACCTTTGAGATTTAAAAGATGGAGAATTCTAAGTGCTGTAAACCCTGAGTTTCAGAGACATTATTCTCCAAGGCAACATTCACCCTCCACAGAAAACATAGTCCATTCAAATCCAGGAGGACCCGGCTTCTCTTTGACTGAAGCCAGCCACTTCTACCCCAAGGGGTGCACAGCAACCCTGTCACCGTGAGACCAGGTTGGGTCCTCCAAAGTGGGGGTGAAGATTAGTAACCCCAAACCAGGGCCCTTGCCCACTATACACAAGGTTGGAGAGCCTTGGCAGTTCTGTTTGGAGCGGCCCTACCCAGGCAGGACGTCTCACACATTTGCTGCCCTTGGGCAGGGTCGCTGGGAAGACTGGAAGCTGAAGTCGGCCTTGCCCCTGGGTCAGGCCCTGTTTTTGTGAAGGAGAGACACTTCTGTGGGTCCCGGAGTTTTAACTGCCTTTGTCATGATGCTGAGAAGGACAGGGCAGGCCACCAGGTGTGTCCCTGCATCTCTGTAGCTGAGTTGGTGGCAGCCTCTGCGGGGAGGCTCAGGTCATCCTGGTGGAGGGGGCTTTGGGCCTGAGGGTGGGAGAGAGAGCCCTGCATGCTCTGGCCCAGCCTCCGGAAGGTGTGGCTGCTGGAAGGATGAAGGCCCAGCCTGACCGCAGCCCAAGCTCTGGACGTGGCGGGAGGTGGCTCCTGGCTTTGGTGGACATTGCCCTCTGACTGATGGGCAGCCCAGAACATTTCCAAGGTTGCAGAGCCCTCAGGCTCATCCCTCTATCCCCACCCCTTCCTGGTACAGCAGCTCAGAGCTGCCTGGAGCAGGGCTCTATCTGTAGAGTGTGTGTGGGGGGAAGGCGGGGGAACCAGAACGGGGAGTTGTCTTCTCTATGAGGTTAACATGAATGTGAAACTCTCTGAGCTCAGCATTCAAGGATCCACAGGTGACTCTACCACCTTCTCCAAATTAACCTTCCACTGTCCTGGACCTCTCATCGAGCCCCATCCAAGTCCAGATGCTTCTACTTAACACCCACAGTTCTGTTCAGCACCGAGCTAGGGGGAAGAAGCTAATCCTCTCCCTCCCTAACACAGATGCCAGCTGCTGGGAAGCAGTCCTGAGGCTAAACTCCACTACAGACGGGGAGGAACACCCCTGGGCCCGGCAGGTCTGGATGTGATCACTGTGGGGCCAGGGGCAATGGCTGCTCTTCTATGAGCAGAGAGCCCAATGTGAAGCTGGATCCAGCCTCACATACCTAATCCCTTAGCTGCTGGAGACCAGGGCCCCAGAGCTGGATGCTTGGGTCCCATCAGTGAAAGGGGTCCCTTGATGGGCCCAGAGGAGGACAACTGGGGGTTGCTGGGGGACCAGAGAACTGGTGACCAAGTGCTGTGACAGGCTCTGTCCCGAGAGGAAGAAGGGACTTGCTTGAGCCTAAGGCGCTCCCTCCAGCCACGTGGTCACTGTGCAAGGGGGCTCATGTTAGGCTTACCTAGAGTCTTCCCACCAGATCACTCACCTACCCAGTAAATGTGCCCAATTGCTCAGTCTGACTCTCTGCGGCCACATGGACTGTAGCCCACCAGGTTCCTCTGCCCATGGAATTTTCTAGGCGAATATCAGAGAGGGTTGCCAATTCCTTCTCCAACCCAGTACATGGCCTCCCTGCAGGACAGGAGTTCTGACAGCTGGGCACTTGGGGCCTCTGCCAGCCTTCAGATTCATGCTCTTCACAGCTGGGAGGGGGAATTAAGGGGGTGAGGGCTTTTGAGGATTTCACACCCCAGCTATATTGAGAGAAAGATGACTGAGGTTCTTGTGGATGCTGGAGCCCTCAACAGCTCCAACTGGATCAGTGGGTTTCAGGGACTCAGTTCACTGCTGTGTCCCAGGTGCCTGGTACAGAGCTGACACTCGGTGGATGAATGAAGGAATGAATGAGGAGAAGGTGTCAGAGGCTATCCTGGTCTCAGCCATTCTGAGGATGCTCCTACACGAACCCCTCCACCTTCCTGCAGGATACCATGCTCAACCTGCGACAGAGTGCCTGAGAGCTGGCAAGCGTGGCAGCTCCTAGCAGGGGAGAGCCTGAGGCAGGATGGTCACGCCGGGGCCTGGAGCCAACCAGCCAGACTCTGATAGTTTACTGTTCTCCCAATGCAGGGGGCAGAATCCGAGCCCACCCCCGCCACTGAAGAGGAACATCTCCATCTGTCCCCGAGTCCATGCGATGCCACCAATCCCTCCCTCCAAGGGAGCTGCCAAGGGAAGAGAAAGCTTTGTCATCTTCCCAGGATGAGACACAGCCCTCCTGTGGCACACTCTCTCCTGCTTTATGGAAAAAGGGCCGGAGTCTGGCTTGAAGCCACCCACTACCAGGTTACAGAGAGCCTCAAAGGTGATGGTGGCCACTGGCCCCCAGAGAGCCACAGCCACTCAGAATCTGGGAGCCCCGAGAACCAGAAGCAGCCCCACTATTTAAGGCCAGAGTGTCTGTTGTCAGACTTCTGCCCGGCCACACATGCCGCCTGCTGCCATCTGGCCCCTTATAGCCTCAGACGGTCCAAGGGCAGCAGAATCTTGGCACAGAAGCTGCACGCCCTCTGGAGGCCCCAGGGGAGACCTCCTTCCCCACTTCTGTGGCCCCTGGTGTTCCTTGGCTTGTGACAGCATCACTCCAGTCTCCACCTCTGTGTTCCCATGGCCTCCGCCTCTGTGTCTGTCCTCTGTGGTCTCTTAAAAGGAGACATTGAATGTAGAGCCCCCTTGGATAATCTTGAACGATCTTATCTCAAAATACTTAATTATCTCTGTAAAGACCCCATTTCCAAATAAGGTCACATCCACAGGTTCTGGGGATCTGGGGGTTAGGATGTAGACTATCTTCTGTGGGGGGCACAACTCAATCCATGAGCCAGTAATAACATACCCCAAGTCTTCACACTGACCAGAGACGCTCTACAGGATCTGACCCCCGCATCCAGCCTCGGCATCTCCCATCTCATTCTGCAGCTCTCAGGCTTCAGCCCACCACGCTCCACCTCTTTGGCCCTCTCTCCTCCCACTCCAGGGCTCCTGCCCCTTCTCTAGCACACCAGCCTCACACCTGCCCAGGCTTCACAGATGCTGGTCCCTCCGTCTAGGAAGTTCTTTCCCCAGAGATCCACAGGGCTTTCTCCATCACTTTCTGCAGGTTCAGTCAATGGTCTGTTACTGATGGGGCCTTCCCTGGCCACCTGGTCTGAATGGCGACCCTCTCTGGAACACTTCCTGTCTCTCTCCTGCTTTTTCTCTGCCAGCACTTGTCACCATTAAACACACACGCATTTCACTCATTGGTTGTCTGACGCCTTCGCTAGATGGGGTCTTCACTGGACCCCTCTGACTCATCTCTAATCCTGGGCACTCAGCACATCAGAGGGGGCTAAAAGAGTTGCCTCTTATCTACAAACTCCAATAGCTCTGTTGTGACTGCCTAGAGCACTGTGTTGAGGAGGTTCAGAGATTCAGTCCAGGCTTAAAAGGTAAAGAGCCGTGATTAATCAGTGATGTCTGCCACAGAGGCAAGGGAGAAGAGTGAGTGCCAACGCGTGCGAAAGCTCAATGAGATGATTTGGGAGGCTGCTCCGTGCTCAGATCTATATGTGTCTAAGGAGGTCTGTGTGTAGAGGAAACCCTGGAGAGGTAAATGGGCCAGAAAAGAACAGCTGGTGGCACCAACGCTTGCTGAACGCAGATGGTGACTAGGAGGCAGCTGGTGTGGGCTTCCTGCCTGGAAGCCTGATGACCCTGTGGAGAGACAGCTTCTTCCCTAGGCAGGGCTGGGTCAGCTGAGAGCCATGCTCTTCAAGGCGCTTCCTATGTGGCCATGGTGCTTGGCGGCAGAGGCTGGTCTCTGGCTCGGCACTTGGATCAACAAGGCCGGGGATGGGGTGATACTTCCCTGTTAGTCCAATGGCTAACACTCCTCACTCCCAATGCAAGGGGCCTGGGTTGGGGAACTGGATTCTACACTTTGCAACTAAGAGTTGCTATAACTGAAAAAGATCCTGTATGCTGCAACTAAGATCCAGTACAGACAAATAAATAAATAAATAAATATGAATATGTATATAAGACCTGGGGCACTGGGTGGGCCTGGCTGTCCATAGCTGCGGGGAATGAGGCTTCCCCAGGACAGCAGTGGGCCCCAGCACGACCCTTCCCACAGCATAATGAGCCTTAGTTTCCCACCCTTGAGGTAGAGATTATACTGGCCATTGACTTTTCAGGCAGACACCTGTGGCTGTGCTTTGCAGTAAGGCAGTGACTGAGAGAGCAAGTAGGGGTCACTCACTCTGGGACAGGGGTGCCTTTTTCTAATTTTCACAAAAGTGCCCCATGAGCCAGTGACAGCTCTGGAGTTCCACATCACGCAGAACCATCCTCATCATCATTACAATTACTCATGCAGGTAGGTCCAGTAAGAGTGGGTTGTTGCCACACCACACCAGGAGGGCTGCCTGGAGGAGGAGATTTGCCTCACAGGGCCTGTAACAGCCAGGGGATCACATCCACAGCCTGTGTCTGGCAACTGATTCAACCAAAGGATCCTGATCTGCTCTGTACTGTTAACTTCCCCAGTGTGACTGTTTTCTTTCCTATATCTATTTTTTGGTTCCCACTGACTTCTGTGACATAAATGCAAATGAGACAACAGTCACACCAGCTTCAAAGCAAAGGGAGCCAGCAGCTGAAGTCATTTCCGCATGACCCTGCTGGGCAGGGAAAGTGGGTGGGGTGATGGTAGCCTCTGTTCATCTTGCCCAGCCTCCAGAGCTGGGCCAGGTGAGGAGGCAGGGTCCTGAGTCCTCTGAGCAGCCACCTAGAAACGGTGGCCAGGAGGCAGAGCCCTGGACTAATTGACAGGAGATTCTAGCATGGCTTACAACTGATACCTGGGGTTGTGTTTTTAATCACTGAGATCTCAGTTCAGAGCTTTTCCCATGTGGAAGTCCACAGTAAAAAGTAGAAGAGGAAGTGACCCAGGTCTTCCCTATCCACTGCGTCAGGGCCCCAAAGCACTCCCACCAAACCCAGGGCTCCAGGGGTTTGATGAGACCCAAACGTCCACAGTTCTTGACTTTCCTCTCCATCCCGCAACACCCCCGAACCCCACCTCTGGCCATAGTAGATTCTCCCTGTTCCTGTCCTGGCCCTCATATGTTTTGAAACTCTCTGTTTTGCTTTGCCATCTTGGAATGCCCAGTCTCTCTCCTCTCCTTCCCCTCTTCCCTCTCATTCTTTTCCTGGGAAACTCCTAGTCATCCCTCAAGACCCCAGCTCCTCTGAGAAGCTTGCCTTGATCTCCCTCCTCCCTGCCGCCCACACACAGGCAAAGTGGTCTCCTCTTCCTCTTTCTCTCCTCCATCATGTCTTTTCATCACTGTGCTCCCTGGCTAGGCCCTCAATGTACCCCAATGGTGACTGTTTATTGTAGATCAGAGGCAGCCACCAGGAACCTCAGCAAACTGGACAGACCCTGGCTGGGATTTGGGCCACTTGCGTGTGTCTGGGGTCCAGCTTAGGCCCCCTCATAGCCACAGAAAGTGGCTGAGCCTGCATCACTGCTAACCCCACCTGAAAGGGGAAGCCCAGAAGAGCTTCAAGAACACGCCACTCAGGGGTGCCTCATCATCGCCCATCCCAGGGCCCCTGCTCTCCACCCTGAACTTGTCTTCAATGTTGGAATTTCTCTCATATAAGTCTAACTTCTTTGAGTACATTCGCTTGTGCTAAGTGGCTTCAGTCGTGTCCGACTCTTTGAGACCCCATGGACTGTAGCCCACCAGGCTCCTCTGTCCATGGGATTCTCCAGGCAAGAATACTGGAGTGGGTTGCCGTTTCCTCCTCCATGGGATCTTCCTGACCCAGGGACTGAACCCTCATCTCCTGCATTGCCGGCAGATTCTTCACCGCTGAGTCACTGGGGTGTCCCCAACTTCTTTGAATGTATCTCTGTGCAATTTAAATTCTTCTTTTAAACCTCTTCCTTATCCAGGGGGCACTGACAGAGTCAGCTGAGCTTCTCCCTGGCAGGAGGTCCTGAACGCCTGGGAGGGAGGGGACTGATGCTGGGGAGTTTGGGTGGGGGGTGGGGATTGACGGGAAAGGGTAGAGGGTGGAAATCTGAGACAGACACAGGAACCCAAAGTCTGAGCTCTGTCCCCTGGGATGAGCAGCCTGCTGGCGAGATTGCTAAATGCTGGTGGAAAACTTTCTATTTTTCAGCTTAGACTTCTGGCATCCAGTCCAGGCCAGTAGCAGAGGCTGTCGGGATTCCGAAGCAGGAAGCAGGGCAAGAAGATGGAGGAGCTGTCACAGCCCAGGGCAGAGTGAGGACTCCACAGTGCCAGCGTGCGGCACACTCACTGCCACCCTGGGGCCAAGGAAGCGCATCCTGTGTGGGCAATCCTGCCAGCCACTGCGAGCCACCTGGGTTCATGCCCAGTTGGGGACATGGGTCTGGATCACCCCAGCTGTCCTGGCCATGCAAGTCAAGTAAATGAGATTTGGGTAATTTAAAATCAGATTTGGATGCCTACTAAGCCAGGACTCTGTCTCAGGGGATAGAACTGGGGGTGGAGGCAAGATACCAAATGAGGCTTTGTGCCTCCTCTGCAATGTCCCATTTTATTTTTTTATTTTCTCAAGAAAAATGTATTTATGGATAAGAATGAATACATTTGGTATGTATTCATATCCAGCTACTTCGGTAGTAATAAAAAGAAACAAACAAACAATAAAAAGATCAGACCTTAAAATGTACTATAAAAATATTAATCGTCTAAGAAGGGATTCCAGTGTTCCTTTTCAGAGCTGGAGGTGGGCACTGCCTGGTTGAGACAGTGCTCCTGACTTGCCTAATGGTTTGGCATCAGATCTGGTCCTTGGGCTTCAGTTTCCCCATCTGTACCAAGGGGAGGTGGACCCAATAGTCTCTGAGAGTCTTTGGCTCTGACATCAGGTAATGAGAAGCTTCACTGTCTGGTTGGGTTATGCAGGGCCTTCTCTGCACTGTGAAGATTCCCTTCAGAAGCAGAGGCTTGGGCCTTTGTCTGGGAGTGGGTGCCACCCACCCACGTCTGTGGGTGACAGCAGAGCAGCCCTGGGCTCTGTGGGCAGACCAGCCGAGCTGCCCTCCTGGGGTGCGGGGTGAACTCTGCCAGGCCCCTGAAAGCCTTCAGAGTCCCCAAGCCTCAGGACAGCTGGGCCAAATGCTGGCATTGCAGTGGGGTTGATTGTGTCTCTCTCTGGGTTTGGGATTGAACAGCCGTGACCTATGTGTGTCATTAAGACAGAGATGGTCTGGTTAGGGATATTGGCCCAGTGACCCTGCCCCCCAGCACCGATCACTATGACAACAGCTCAATAGGGTCCCAAGGGCCCAAGAATCCGGCTTCTACTGAGAGCGAGGTTGGCTGAGGTCAGACAAAGAGGGATTAATAGAGCCCTGTTCTCATTAAGCCACAAAGCACCATTGTTACCAGTCGCAATGCTCCTACCAGGAGATGCATCAAGCTTTCAAGTCACAGAGAGCCCAGTACACTGAAGAGAATGGTTCCAGCCTCAGCCTCAAAATCACTCCACTCCCAGAATCAGAGGAAAAGGAGAAAACCAGAAAGAAACCCAAACATCTAGCAGTGACGTAGAGCACAGGCAGGCGGATGACAGCACAGACTGCACTCACTCAGGTGACAGTGTCAGTTATATTTACCACATTAAAGTCCCTGTGAGCCTCAGAAACAAGGTCACAAGACTGTCAATAAGATGTTATTTTTGTAAAAAAACAAAAAGGATATGTATGTATCCAGTAAAAATATAGAAGAAAATATTTCAAAATGTTATCAGTGATTACCTTTGGAAAGTGAGATCATGGGTAATTTTCTTTTCTTTAGTCTATCTGCATTTTCTCTAATGAACATACAGTTCTCTTGCACTTCTAAAAACTTTATTTTTAAAAAAGTTGGTTCAGAGAATTAGAGGGTCCTCGTCCTTTCCCTCTGTAATCAGACTTCAGTTAATAAAACTCAGGAGAGGGCTCTGTTTTGGAGAACCAAGTTTTCTTTATAACTAATAATTTATTAATTCAAGAACAAATATTTTTAAAATGTATATAAAAACGTATATAAGAAAATCATTCTGAACAACACCATATCCTCATGCCTTCTTACAACAGAGTACCATGAAAAGAATTTATCATTAACTTTATCATTGTGAAGGGTCCAAATTCCAACTTTTATATAATAGGCTGATCTTCAGGGCTGTTGGATGAGCAGAAATATTTGTGCCTACATTAAAAGGCTTTAGATTAGTCAGTTTATTGTGTACTTAAATTTGCCTTCTATGATTTATCAGCCTCTTCCACTGTTGATTAACTGACAATCTATGTCCCACCTGTAACAACTCTTGTACACTATTTTAGATTTGGTGCTTTTAATCTACTGTCATCTAGGGAAATAAAGCATACACTTGTCAGAAGTGTGAGTAAACTAAGGGAATGTGGGTCTGAGTGGGGGCTTCAGGGTAGCGGCACTGATAAGCTGAGGCACAGAATGGGGAAGGGTTCAGAATTCATGACTCTTATATGCTGGGGTTAAATCATATCCTATCACATAAGTCATGTTAAATAATTTGAACTTTATCCTGAAGGCAATCAGGAACTACTGAAGGATTTCAAGAAGGGAAGTGAGATTCTCATACTTAGGTTTTTAAAAGAAGACTACAACAGGGACAGTTTCATGCGTGGGAAAGCTGTCAGAGGAAGAGATGTAGATCTGGAAACAGAAAGGGAAGGGACTTGGGCTGGGAAGAGATAGCGTATCGCGGACTTTATACATGTGCTCTCTTCTAGCCAATAAACCCAAACATATCCTCCCTTTAAGAGAGCCCTAGGCCTCTGTGCCAGGAAACACAATGCCTCCCCTAAGATACAGACATAGTTTTTAATCTCTTGGGCCTGTGACTCTTATAAATAATCACATTTTCTCTTTGCTTCGGTCACTAGGAAGCTCTACTGTATATAATTGAACACTGACTTTCTCCTTGGCTTCACTGTGGATATACGTTTTCCTTTTGCCTAGAATTTTTAATTTATGGTACAAAAGGTATACCATAATTCAGTGTTGAATTATATACAGTAGAGCTTCCTAGTTTTTGTAGGGTCTTCCCTGGTGGCTCAGAGGTTAAAGCGTCTGCCTCCAATGTGGGAGACCCAGGTTCGATCCCTGGGTCGGGAAGATCCCCTGGAGAAGGAAATGGCAATCCACTCCAGTATTCTTGCCTGGAGAATCCCATGGACGGAGAATCCTAGTAGGTTACAGTCCATGGGTCACAAAGAGTCGGACACGACTGAGCGACTTCCACCCCACCTCACCTCACCTCACACTTTTGTATCATTTGACCTTTCATAAGTGGCGTACATTTTTTTACATGTACACATCTGCTTTGTTTTATTTATTAATATTTATTTTTGGCTGCGCTGGGTTTTGTTGCGGCATGTGGGCTTTCTCTAGCTGCGGTGCACGGGCGTCTCACTGGGGCAGGTCCTCTTGTTGTGGAGCACGGGCTCTGGGCACACAGGCTTCAGTGGCTGTGGCACAGGGCCTCATCAGGTGTGGCTCGCGGGCCCTAGAGAACGCAGACTTCAACAGTCGCAGCATGCGGGCTCCGCAGTTGTGGCTCAAGGCTTCTAGAGCACAGGTTCAGAGTTGTAGCGCACAGGCTCAGTCGCTCCACAGCATGTGGGATCAGGGATCAAACCCATGTCCCCTGCATTGGCAGTGGATTCGTATCTACTGTGCCACCAGAGAAGTCCTGGCATCATATTATTTTTGGAATGGAGTATAATAAATAAGCATTCTTTAAAAATGTGAGCTTGAAAAAAACAGAAAAAGAATCAATACCGCTTGCTATTTTGTTATGGGTGTATTTCTCTGTATTAAATATTGCTTTAAAAAATTGAAAGTCTGTGACCAAAAGCATAAACTGCCAAAGAGAAACTAGATAAGTTGGATTTCTTAAAATTTAACATTTTTATGCTTCAAAGGACATCATCAAAGAAAAGATAGCCTACAAAAGGAAAGAAAATATTTTCAAATCATATATCTAGTAATGGGCCTGTATCTAGAATACATAAAGAAATCTTAGAATTTGATATTAAAAATGTAACCCCATAAAAATGGGCAAGTGATCTGAATAGACATGTATTGAAAGAAGATATGAAATGATTAATAATCACATGAAAAGATGCTTGGTGTCATTAGTCATCAGCAAAATATAACTCAAAACTAAATGAGGTATCACTTCATAGTCCAGCATTTGCTAGAAGCAAAAGGACATATTAATAAGTATTGGGGAGGCTATGGAGAAATCAGACCCTTCATATACCACTGGTGAGACTGTAAAATGGTGTGTCTACTTTGGAAAACAGACTTGGTAGTTCCTCAAAAAATTAAATATGGAACTATCCAATGATCCAGCAGTTCTACTCCCAAGAGAAGTATCTACCAAAGAAGTATACTCCCAAGGTACATACCCAAGAGAAATAAAAGCATATGTCTGCTTAAAAACTTGTACATGAATATTCATAAAAATTATTCAGAATGGGCTTCCCTGATGGCTCAGTTGATAAAGAATCCACCTACAATGCAGGAGATCTGCATTCTGTTCCTGGGTTGGGAAGATTCCACTGGAGAAGGGAAAGGCTACCCACTCCAGTATTCTGGCCTGGAGAAGTCAATGGACCGTATAGTTCACGGAGTTGCAAAGAGTCAGACACGATTCAGCAACTTTTACTTTCACTTTTCACTTTCATTATTCAGAATAGCCAAAAGGTAGAAACAACCCAAATGTCCATTAACTGATGAATGGGAGATGAAATGTGGTCTAATCACACAATGGAATATTATTTGACCATTAAAATGAGTGAAATACTGATATATGCTATAACCTGCTGAGAATTGAAAACAGCATGCTAGTTGAAAGAAGCAAGAAATAAAAAGTGATATACATTCATCCCACTTGTATTAAAAGCCCAGAATAGGCAAATATAGAGAAAGAAAATGGATTAATGATTGCTTAGGGCTGAAGGAGCTAGGGGAATCAGCTAAGGGTTGTGGGTTTCTTAGATGATGAAAATGTTCTAAAATAGATTGTGGTGGTGATTGAGAGCTGTTTTTTTTTTAATTTTTATTTTAAAGAAAACAAAAACAAAAACAAAAACAAAAACAAGAAAACTGAAGTCACCATGTTTGTCCCAAACTGTAGGCTGGGTGTTAATGGGAACCCAAGTCTACATGGCAGCACTGAGGTGGGTTCCAACTCCAGCTTAGCCACTTCCCAGCCAGGCAACCTCCTCAGAGAAATAGCTTTATCTTCCTAAAATGGAAACAGTGGTATGTGGTGCAAGGTGGGCTTGCTGGGCTTGCTGGGTGGAAGGATCCTGGCGACTCAGTAGGAACTGAATACACTGGTCCCCAGGGGGCCCTCCAAGGCAGTCGCCCTTGAAAATGCAAAACTTCCTAAACAGGTGGGACCTGCAGACTGTCTTCATGAGAACTGACTACCATTGGCCTTGTTGATGTTTCAATATTTAAATGATTCATCAGGCTTTACAGCTCCGAAAAACTCAGGGAGGGTGCTAGAAGAAGGCAGGAATGTAGCTGGGACCATCTTTTCTATCTCTGTTCCCTGGGAACCTGGTCCAGAGTGGGACTGGGTTTTGTTGTCTTGGGAATGGTCTGAGAGGCAGCCTACTGCCCTCAGTGGTCATTCAGCTGTGTGACTCTCAGCTTTTCAGTCAATACCCTGCACCCTGCTTCTCTCAGCTCATGTACAAGCCACCCTCCTTTTAAACAATCCCCAGGGACAGCCCTGGATTGGGAGTTCTCAGTCATAAGTAACGGTCAGTTCCAGGCCCCCTCGTGTTCATTTGGGAGATTGGGCACAGAGATGACTCTCTAGCCCAGTTCTCTGGAGGATTTGGAAGCATTTTCCTAGACCCTCCAGTGTACTCCACTCTGCGTCGCCTCACTTAATCCCAACAACCAACCTGTGATGTAGATATTACTTCTCTTTATACAGACGTGAACACAGAGAGTAAAGTCAAGGTCACATAGAGAGTAAACAAGCTGGGTTCAAGCCCAGCTAGTCTGATGCCAAAACCCCTGCTCGTTCTCCTAGACTGCTTCCCCAGTCTCTCCATTTCAGCAGTTAAGAAGGTCACAGAGAAGAGGGTCTCCTCCACTTCCCCCACTCCAAGAGGGAGTCTGCTCCCAGACTCCAGGTTCTCAGGACCTTCTGGGGCCTCACCTGCTTGTGCCGCCGGCCCTCGTTTGCTCATTTCTCTCCCCTAACACTGGATTCTCTGTAGCTCAGGCTCCTCTGGTCTGACCCTCTCTAAACACGAGCTTGGGAACTTCCACTGAAGTCCCATGGGAGAAAAGGAGAAAGAACTACGGACGCTCCCAGTTGCAAGCCTGGGTCTATCTCTCAGGATGCCTTTTGTTGCCAAGGGAAATGAAACAGATGTCTTGGCAATAGTTGCAAATGTTTCCTGCCAAACCAGGGGAGAGCCTGTCTTCAGTTTAGATGCAGCCAAGAAAGACAAGTCCCAGCCCCTAGCATTCCCAAGAAACAAGCAAACACACAAATCCTGGGAGGCCTATACTCCCAGTGGCCTTTCTTACCAGGATTCAGCATCGGCTGTAAAAACATGCTGCCTCCCTCTGCCTTTACTGGCTTCCCAGCTTCCATCCTCCATAGCCCCTCAGATTTCACATCACCCCCCTGGCCCCCATCATCAGATGACTCCTGGGCCTCGTGGCCAGGCAGGGCAAGGCTACCTTCCTCACTGGGCTTGTTCCTCCATCAGGTCCTAGAAACACTTATGTGTGTCTGTGTTAAAATATATACGACATAAAGTTTACCACTTGAACCATTTTAAAGTGTACCATTCTGTGGTATTTAATACTTTCACAATGCCGTATAATTATTACACCATCTACTTCCAGAACATTTCATCACCCCAAAAGGAAAGCCTACGCTCATTAAGAGAAAGTTCTCAGTCTTCCACAAAGTACTCTCCTATTGGCTCATCTCCCCACTCTGTTCAGGCTGCCTGTCCCCTTCCCTCACTCACTGCTCCCCCAAGGAAAACCACTCTTCAGTCTTGGCCACATCCTCCACTCCCACCTCTTGCCCTCTGCAATCCCGTGAAGTTCCCCATCCTTCAAATATAAAGTTTTCTTGAGGAGTTCTCTGAACCTTACCCCGTGGCCCCAAATAGGCAGTGTCTCTCCTCCCTCGTGGAGAAGGCACTGGCAACCCACTCCAGTCCTCTTGCCTGGAGAATCCCATGCACGGAGGAGCCTGGTGGGCTGCAGTCCTTGGGGTCGCGAAGAGTCAGACATGACTGAGCACCTTCACGTTCACTTTTCACTTTCATGCACTGGAGAAGGACATGGCGACCCACTCCAGTGTTCTTGCCTGGAGAATCCCAGGGACGGGGGAGCCTGGTGTGCTGCCATCTATGGGGTCGCACAGAGTCGGACACGACTGATGCGACTTAGCAGCAGCAGCAGCTCCTCCCTAGTACTCTCATTTGGTCCTGACCATAAAGGGGGCAGGAATGCATCGCATAAAAGCTGAAGTCTTGAAAAGTACCTGTTTTTCGGAAGTCTGAGAGGTCAGGCTTGCTGAAAAGGACTATGCTGGAACTTGTCTGACCACAGGAAAAGCAAATCACCAGTTCTCGCTGGCCTGATTGGCAGGAGCCCAGAGAGAACCGATTGCCGTCCAAGAGACACAGGTGTCCCAGGGCACCTGTTCCATGGCAGGTGAAGCCTGGCAACTTGGCAGAAAGCTTGCGGGCTGGACCCTTTGCTGTTTTCCCTCCTGGTTGAAGGGGAATACCATCAGTGCCCACCCTGATACCCATGCCTCTGAGGCCAGGGACCTCTGTGAAGACAATGGCTCAGACCACACACACAGTAAAAAGCAGGCGTGGAGCATAAGTCCTGCACAAGAGCCAGGTGAGCCTAGGCATGAGCTCCTTCGGTTAACGTGAGGTCATCTCCTCACGGGAGCCCTCAGCATCTCTCTGAGGCCACAACCAACACTGTGCCTCAACCACTGTTGACACTGACCAATTCCCAGGAGGACTGGAAAAAGCCATCCTGACAGCGCAGCGGACTGTTAAAATCCCCGCCTCAGGGCCAAGTACACCCAGAGGAAACAAGGATACGGAATCTAAAAAATATAATCCATACTTCCAAGATTATATATATGTATATATGTTCTACAAATAGAATATATATATTAAAATATCTACGGAACATTTGAAATTTGACTACAATCTAGATCCCCAAAATGATTTTTTTTTTTTTTTTGAGGCTGTGCTGCATGGCATGTGGGATCTTATTTCCCTGACCAGGGATAGAACTCTCATCCCCTGCATTGGAAGCACAGAGACTTAACCACTGGACTGGAAGTCCCAAGAAAGATTTTTGAATTGCAGAAAGTCGCAGTCATACAGATTTGCATTCTGGAGGCCATAATGCAATAAGGCTAGAAATGAATTACAAAGAGATAATAAAAATTGTGCTAAAACCTTGGAAACAAAAGTACAAACATACCAACACTACTAGCATTTAAAATAGCTTTTCAGTTTTAAATAGGAAATAAAAACTACACATAAAAACTTCTTGGAAATTAATGAAAACAAGAACATTATGTGATAAAATCTATGGGATGGAGCCAAAACTCTGATAGAGGAAACTCTGTAGCCTTGTTTTAAAAATTAACAACAAAAATGGAAAATAAAATGTGACTAAAAAAAAACTAAAAGGAGAAAAAGATAAAGCTAAAATAGAAATGAACGAATTAGATGGGGAAAAAAGTAGTAAAGCAGATATTTAAAACCCAAGACTGGTTCTTTGAAAAATGAAAAGGATAAATTTCAGATGAATATAACCAATTAGAAAGAGAGAGGGTACCACTAGAAATGAAAATTGGACCATAACCACAAACATGATGATTTTAGAGTTAAAAGAGAGTATGTTATGTATGTGAAATCTGGATGAAGTATACAATTTTCTAGGAAAATGCAAAGGATCAAAATTAACTTGAAAAAAATTAGAATAACTTGAGCATATTAATGTTCATGGAAGAAACAGAAATAATTTTCAGTGAAGTAAGTCCCTCCTAAGACTAGGCCCAGAAAGGATTACCTTTGAGTGGCAGGTGAAGATGAAGCCCCCATGGGGGAGGAGAGGAAGGCTTGGGGTGCTGGATGGAAAGTTTAACCCCCAGCTCTGTCTTTTTAACTCTTAGTCTGCTGTCCTGTTCTCCACCTAAACCTGGAGACTCCACTCTTGGATTTAGTCTCTGCTGCCCTTCCCTGGTGGCTCAGAATCTGCCTGCAATGCAAGAGACCAGGGTTTGATTCCCGGAGGAGAACATAGCAACCCACTCCAGTATTCTTGCCTGGAGAAGTCCATGGACAGAGGAGCCTGGTGGGCTGCAGTCCATAGGGTTGCCAGTGACTAACACACACACACACACACACACACACACACACACACACACACACACACACTTCACTCTTCTCCTTCAACTAAACTTGGAACTTTTGAGCCTCAGGTCTAAAGGGGTCCTCCTTAAGCTGAGCCCAAAGGCACCAATGTCAAGAGAAAAAATGACTTCAAGAACAGGCAGGTGCATCAGCCGGACTGCTTCTCACTGATTAGTAATAATAACGCTTTCAGCTTAGATTAAGGGAAAATAAGGTCCTATGTGTAAAGCTGCTGGCCTGTAACCATGCAGCGTGTCCATGCTCATGTGATCATGGGACAGCACACAACACCTTCCCCGTCTCTGATCAAAGCCTGCAGCAGGAAGAGCCACCCCCACCCCCAGGACCTACCTACTGCTCTATGAGAGGCTCGGTAAGCAGTCTTCTCCTCTCTGGCCCTTGAGAACTCTGCCAAAGCACTTCCCTGACCCCAGCAAGCAAGGTTCCGTGCATTTTCCAACCCGAAGGGAGAGCTGGTGGGCACCTCTGGCAGCAGTGATGCCTGAAAACTGCTCCAGGTGTCGAGGTGGACCACTAGGTCTTCTCCAAGGAAGGCTCATTCTCATCAAGGCCCTTGCAGTCCAAGGCCCTGGGGCTTGATGAGGCCCTTGGGAGCAGCCTGGGCGTGCTTTTTCTGATCCTGAGGCCCCCAGCCTCATTCCACAAGGGGAGGGAATCCACGGATTTGCTCAAGCCATCTCACCTACCTCCGAAAGGTGGTGAACTGCCTTGTAATAAGTTCTCCACATCTGCCTGCCCCAGACAACACAGGGCTACAGGAAAGAAAAAAGGAAAGTTGGAGGAGGAGAGATAGCCTTTGATGAACTATGCCAGTCAGCGCCCAGGGCTTCCAGGCCTCGAGGATTTGGGCCCCTCATTTCCTCAGAGGACTCTGGGGGCAGGGCCTCCCCCTTCATCACGTGCCCCCAGCTTCTTCCCTCCATTTTGCACGTCTGCTGAACCACAAGCCCCTTCCACCACCAAATGTTCACTGAGCCTCAGCTGGAGCCCAGGGCTCCTGGAGGCTGTGGCAAAGCTCGCTGAAAGTAGGGCATGGTCTGCGGAGACAGAGCTGGTCTCTGAGGCTGCTGAGCGTCTTCGGGACTAAAGAACTTTCTCACTGTGGCTCATTTTTAAAAAAAAACAAAAATCTATTTTTATATTTATATGTTATAAAAAGAGTAAAATTGAACAGAAAATGCAGAGTCCCATGTTTTGAGGTCCATCTGCATCATTATATCTACTGGTAGTCTCTTCCCCATTGCTGAGTAGTGTTTTACCATAGGGGGCTTCCCAGGCAGTGCTAGTGGTAAAGAACTCCTGTGCCAGTGCAGGAGATGAAAGAGACTTGGGTCCAATCCCAGGGTCAGGAAGACCCCTTGGAGGAGGGCATGGCAACCCACTCCAGTATTCTTGCCTGGAGAATCCCATGGACAGAGGAGCCTGGCGGACTACAGTCCATAGGGTCACAAAGAGTTGGACACAACAAAAGCGACTTAGCAGGCACACACACACATTATACTGTATGGATGTACCTGCTAAGTCTATGTATTGCCCTGCTGATGGATATTTGGGTTGGTTCTGTTGGTTGTGGGTGGGGTTGTTTTGAGTAACTGCTGCCATGGACATCTGTGTGTAAGCCTTTGTGGGCATGGCTTTTCAAAGGGGTTGCTGAACACCCTTTGCCCAACGGTTGCCCTGAGTGAACCAGGGATGATGAGGAAGTTGGCGGCGTAGGCTCCAGGCTAAAAGAGGAAGGGGTGTCAGTGCTGAGGTCCCTCACGCCCTCCTCACAGTCCAGTCAGGCCACAAGGCTGCCAGAAAACTCTCCTTGACCTTCCCTTTCTAGTCCTGCCCCACCGGTTGCTCTGAACAATAGGTCGGGGCCGGGAGAGGGAAGTGTGGTGTTTATTTCCTTGTCTCCATGGTGAGGGGAGGGCTGCACCAGGTCTGGAGTGTGGGGGTTGTAGGGATGCGTTCCTGGGGTTATTAGGAATCTGCATCAGAATGACATCTTTTAGTAGCTCACTTCCAGCATGTTCCATCTACTGTGCTTCCTTGGCCTTCCAAGGCCCATCCCAATCTAGGCTCCTGCTTACCTCCCAGAGACTGCAGACACCAGGCACCTCAGCACCAGGGCCCTTAGTGGGTCTCCGATGACATCACCGACTCGACAGACATGAGTCTGAGCAAACTCCAGGAGATAGTAAAGAACATGGAAGCCTGGCGTGCTGTAGTTCATGGTGTCGCAGAGTCGAACACGACTTAGCAACTGAACAACAACAACAACAAATAGTTTTGCACGTGGTTCTCTCATGATCCCTACCCTGTGAGACAGCAGGAGGAGAGCGTCTCAGCCCTCTAGGCAGATGGGCAGATACCGGTTCAGAGAAGCTGAGAGGTTGCCATAGATTGACCCAGCCTCTCTTCTCTCCTATACCCATCCTAATACACAAGCCCCGACGGCGTCCCTTTCTACCCAAAGGTCTGGCTCTCATTCCAAAGTCAAGTGAGGAATCCTAGAACTCCTTATAGCACAAAAACCAACCAACAACTCAATGTAACTTTGACTATCAGTTCACATAATATGTGTACTGATCAAAGTGAAAAGTGAAGTTGCTCAGTCGTGTCCAACTCTTTGCTACTCCATGGACTGTAGCCTACCAGGTTCCTCCGTCCATGGGATTTTCCAGGCGAGAATACTGGAGTGGGTTGCCATTTCCTTCTCCAGGAGATCTTCCCGACCCAGGGATTGAACCCGGGTCTCCCACATTGTAGGCAGACGCTTTACCGTCTGAGCCACTGATCAAAGAAGTTCACCAATATTCATTAACTTTCTCTCTAAAACTACCCTAATGAAGCAGGTACAATTATTATCCCCATTTTACAGGTGAAGAACTGAAGCACAGAGAGAGTAACTGACTGACCCAGGACCACACAGCAAGGCGGCTGGAGAACCAGGAGCTAGCCCACACTTTCAGCCACTGCCCTCTGCTGCCCAGTGGATTTTTTTTTTTTCTTGTTTGTTTCATTTTCCAGTCATTAATTTTCTTAATGGTTTTACTGAGGTAGAAATTACTGGTATAATTTAAAATTCACTCCCTTAGAGTGTACAATTAAAGGATTTCAATAAATTTAGAGAATTGTGTAACTATTACAACAAACCAGTTTTAAACATTTCCCAAGCCCCTCCCGGCCCCCAAAAAGATCCTTTGTGTCCATTGGTCACTGTTTCAACCCTCAGTCAAAGGCAACTACTAATCTTCTTTCTGTTTCTATAGATGTGTCATCTGGAAATTTCTCATGCAATATATGGTCTTTTGAGCGTGACTTCTTTACCTCAGTGTAATGTTATTGAGGTTGATCTGTGTTGTAGCATGTCATTCCTTTTTGTTACTAAGTAATATTCCGTTGTGTACCTGTTCCACATTTCATTTATCCATTCACTAGCTGATGGACTTTGTGAGTGGTTCCACTCTGGCCATGATGAACAAAGCTGCTGTATTTGTGCACAAGTCTCTGTGTGGATGTCATATAAGTTGCTCAGTCATGTCCGACTCTTTGCGACCCCATGGACTATAAACCTACCAGACTCCTCTGTCCATGGGATTTTCCAGGCAAGAATACTGGAATGGGTTGCCATTTCCCTCTCCAGGAGATCTTCCCAACTCAGGGACTGAACCCAGGTCTCCCGTATTGTAGGCAGACGCTTTACCATCTGGAGCCACCAGGAAAGTCTAATAAAAAATATTTCATGTCAAACCCCAACTGATTCAACTAGATAATCTTAATAGAAAGATAACCTCTTTAAAACATATAATAAAATGACTGAAATAAAGTGACTGACTCAGGACTGAAAATCAATGAACCAAGAATTTTCCTTAGAATTTGGAAAAATAAATAGCAAATTAAAGTCAAAGTGTGGAAAGAATGAAATAATAGAGTCAATAGAAGAAATTAAAAGAAACACAGTATATAGAGTTGTTAAATGAAAAGTTTATTTTTGAGCAAAAAAAAAGAGATATATCATTAGAAACAATTTGAGAAGTAGATAGACAAGGTATACCTTAATGAATTAAGAGCATTGGTATTTAGAAAGATTACTATAGAACCTAGATTATTATGGTCTTCCCCAGGTGACACAGTTGTAAAGAATCCGCCTGCAATGCAGGAGTTGGGGATTCTATCCCCGAGTCAGGAAGAACCCCTGGAGAAGGAAATGGCAACTCACTCCAGTGTTCTTGCCTGAGAAATTCCATGGGAAGAAGAGCCTGGAGGGTTATAGGCTATGGGGTCGCAAAAGAGTCGGACACTTTGTGTGGACGTATATTTCCCTTTCTCTTTGGTTATATTCCTAGAAGGGGGAATGATTGGCTTTGCTGTAGATCTACGCTCAGCTTTTTTAAAAACCTGCCAAACTTCTCCCCTATCCCGCTGAGGTGGTGCAACATTTTCCATCCTCATGTCTGTAGATTTTATATAGTCTGTGAGGCCAGGGTTCCAATCCTATGCCCACCCTAGGGTCACCCATGCAACCTGACCGAGCCTCATTAGAACCTCAGGCAGGAGAAGGAGGCCCTCAGGCCAGAGGTCGAGCTGAGCCTCCACTGCTCCTGGTGGTCCAAGAGACAGGTGGACAAGAAGTTAGCTGTTCTGAGCTGATGGCTGCAGGGGGAATGTTGGGGGGAGGGATAGTTAGGGAGTCTGGGATGGACATGTACACACTCCTGTATTTAAAATGGATAACCAATAAGGACTCTACTGTTTAGCACAGGGAACTCTGCTCAATGTTATGTGGCAGCCTGGATGGGAAGGGAGTTTGTGGGGGAATAGATGCATGTGCACGTATAGCTCAGTCCCTTTGCTGTTCACCTGAAACTATCAGAACACTGTTAACCCCAGCACAAAATAAAAAGCTTTAAAAAATAAACTAGCTGTTACACTAAAAAAAAAAAAAAATTGTCCTCTGGGACTGAGAGCCCTTCTTAGGGAGAAATGAGCCAAGTGGCTATTAGACCGAAAGGAAAAACAGAAACATACATGTGGAGAAGCCAAGAGCAACCTCGTCAAGGGAAGAAAACCAGCTTGAGAAACCGAGGCCAAGGCAGACCCCTTGGGCGCCTGTGAGTTACCCAGCAGTAGCTCTAAGGTTCTGGAAGCTGGTCCAGCTACCTGCTTTGTCGAGATTCTCCCATCTTCCTCAGGGGCCTAGAGGGAGGGTTGTGGGTGCTGAGGGGAGGGCAGACACCCAGGAAAGCCATCAGGAGGCTCTGGAGCCAGGGCTCCAAGCAGGAGGCACAGCAGGTCCGCAGGAAAGGCTCTCAGAGCTGGGCGACCCTCCGGGGAGTGAGTCCCAGCCCGTGGTGAGCCAGGAAGACGGCTCTCAGCGCTGCTCCATCTCCGTGCCGTCTCGCATGGTGCTCTCGCGTCATTCTCGCTAAGATTTGAAGAAGTTTCGACATTTCTGGTGGCAGCCACAAATGAGAGAAATCTAACCCTGGCACCAGGAACATGTGCAACAGAGGTTCCTCCTTCCAGCTCCCTCCCCCGACCTGCCCATCCCCTCCTCAGACAGAGTGGGAGGTGGGAGAGGGGTGGGAGTGATGCTGGGCACTGCTGAAATGCAGCGCCAACAGGGCCATCACGAGGCCCCGGCCTGGACAGGACAAGGTGGGACGCTGCCTGCCTCAGCTCACTCCTGAAAGGCATCCACTCAGAGAAGAGGTCATCAGACCCACTGGGGGCCTGCCATTGCCCTGGAGGAGGAGCATGATGGCCCAGGGGGTCAGGCCCTGGGCTCCACAGGTCACATTCTCAGTGCGTCCTGCTCCCACCACTGGACACAAGCGATGTACACAGACCCAGGACTGTTGTTAGTGGTGGGGAGATTTCCCCAAGCCCACATGGTTCCAGATAGGACCCCGTAAGCCTGGAAGCTGATACAGGAGATAAGAATGTCCACACTTCTGCACTCAGGTAACTCAGCCTCCTGAAAGGTATCAGACCCTTTGGGACTGAAATGGGTGGAAGAGTGTTCCCCATAAAACTCCTGTCCACACGGAACCTTGTGAATGCGAACTTATTTGGAAATGGGGTCTTTGCAGAGGTAACTAAGGGGAAATGAGGTAATGCTGGATTCCGTGGTCCTGATCCACCGAATCCTTATCCACCAGTGACTGACTTACAAGAACAGGGAAAATTTGGACACAGACACAGAAAGGATGTGGAGGAGACCACGATGTGAAGACAGAGACACACAGGGAGGAGGTCATGTGAAGACAGAGACTGCAATGATGTAGCTACAAGCCGAGGATTGCCAGCAACCTCCAGACGCTGGAAGAAGCAAGGAAGGATTCTCCCTAGATAGCACGGCCCTGCCGACATCTTGATTTTAGACTTCTGGCCTCCAGAACTGAGAGGGAATAAGTTGCTGCTGTTTAAAGCCACCCAGTTGGTGGTACTTGCCACAGCCACCCTAGGAAACGAACACGGTGACCAAGGACTGGGGTTGTGTGGCATGTAAAACTGTGTGTGCTGGGCCAGCAGGTGGTAGGGTGCGAGCAAGGAGGGCTGCATGGGAGGAAGCGAGTTGCAGCTGTGTCTGCTGTTTGGGCAAGTGGCCCAGAGAACAGAACAGAACCTACGGCTCAACGTGGCTCATGCTGGATTTGGCTTTGATGGCTCATGTTTTCTCCTTTTTGCATCCTCCACCGTGCCTGGAACAGGTACTGCGGGAAACGTTCACTGGCTGGGCAGCCCTGATCTCTCTTGCCCTGCGTCCCTGGAGCACCAAGGTCTCCACAGTCTTTGCCTCCTTCTGCTTCGTGCTGCATCATTTCGTGCACTTTTCTCACTCTCCCTGCATTTGCTTATTCACTGACTGGTGCCCAACATGACGGGGAGCTTCTAGACTGGAAGGGCTGACCTGCATCTCCCCCGTCCCTCAACCCATCTGATTCCCCAGGTGCCTGCACACAGTAGGTGCCATTAAATGCTTAGTGTTTTTGGATGAGACTTGGCATTTGAAGAAACAGATGTGACTGGCTAGCTGCACTGGAGAAAGCTAATCCAGCTTTCCTTAAAAAGGAATTTGGAGGCTGCTGCTACAAATATTTGCTGAATTAGCAAAGAAGCATCGGCACCTCTGAAAGTTGTCACCAGGAATTCTTGCTTACCGAGGCTATGTGCTGAGCCCATAATCCCCGCTCCAGAAATGCAGCTCTACCTTGAATGCGACCTGAGAAATGAACCCCCTTGACTCTCACTAGTGGCCAGAGCTGTGTTAAACCAGAACAGAGGCATGAGCACTGTTCCATGGTGTACGCACCAGGTTGTACACTTGGGTCCCCTTCACCACAGCATACACAGCAAGATGCCTGGACATCCATGTCAGTGCCCACAGCTGGAGACAAGGCTGAGCTGAGGCTTGTCAGTGCCTCTGACCACCCTGTCACATCCACTATACCCATCTCGTCCTGGGCAGGGGCCCTCCGGGATGAACTGGAGTGACCAGACACAAATAGGACGTTATTGTTTACCTGGCCCAAGGAAGTCTCTTCACTCAGCACTGTATGGCGAGGGGACATCATATAGCTGAGCTGAACGTAAATCCCTCCAGGCCTATGAAGCCTGGCCCTTTGGTCAGCTGGCCCCAACTGTGAGGCCTCAGGGAAGGGTTTGGAGTGATCAGAGTTTGCACCGAACAGCACCATCCATAACTTAACACCAAGAGGTCAGTCACTCAAGGGGGCTCTGGGAGTTGACCGCGCCTGCCCTGGGCGGCGGTCAGCCCACACAGAGACACAGCAGCGCTGGGAGGCGCCTGTTGTCCAGCCAGGGCCTCTGGCCAGAAGGCAGTTCTGCTTCCCTTCTCTTGTTCGCAGGTGATGCTCCGCTGGGCAGCTGGTGAACTGGAGAGCCGAGCATGACTTTCACACGAGGTTTCCCTGGAGACAAAGCCTAACACCGAAGGTTGAAGCCACCACACGAAGGGTATCAACACCAAACTGGCCGTTGGACACGAGGGCCACTGGAGCCCCGAGAGGCATCTGGACTTCTGCTGGCTCCTCTGAGTCTGGTGGGAGAGCTCAAGCCTCAGGGCCGCCCCAGGGCACACGGGGGTGGGCTCCAAAGTGTTACCAGAGTCTGTAGTGGCCCCGCGGAGCTTGACTCCCGGCCTGGAGGGGTAAGGCATTACGATGGGGACTTTCCAGAACAGGCCGGAGTTCCCGGCTTCCTGAGAGGAACAATCGGGGGACAGGAGAGGGGCTCCCCGCAGCAGCCGGTACATCCTGTCTACAGGGCTCACCACGGCTTCTAAACAAACGCTGCCCTCCATGGTGTTCCCTTTCCTTCTATGGTGAACTCTCCGCCTCAGGCTTGTGGGCACTGCAGTCCGTCTCAGAACAGCCCCTCTGCTGGTCCCTTGGAACCATGACACCCCCCACTCGGAGCTTAGCTGCAAGATCCAAAGCCAAGTAGTTGGAGGAGGCCAGGTGGGCTCATGGACTGCCCTGCGTGGAGCTCCCTGGCTCTCAAGGACCCATTTCTAGGTCTCCAGAGGGCTGTCTGCTCAGAACCTCTGGATCCCGGGCAGGAAATGGCATGTCAGAATCTAACTCCGGGAGGAGAGAAGAGTCCAGGGCAGGTCTGGATACAGAGGGATATGTGTATTTGGCAGGACTGTCTGGTGTCAGAGCTGAAAGCGCCTCACAACGGCCTGGTCAAGCCCAGACCAGTCCCTACACTGAGGAGAGGAGTATGAGGTCTGGAGAAGGGAAAAGTCCTCTTTCCAAGCCAATGTTGGCTGAGCAGTTACTGACTGATGACCCCACCCAGCCTGGGGCTCTAGCCCCTCTGCCTACGTTTATACATCAGAATCCTCGCTCTGCCTGCCCCCTCCCTGTCCAGCAGCAGCCTGGAAGCCTCAGCATACCCCAGGTCCTTCTGGGGCAGCTCCCCTTGCTAAGCCCACTGTTGTAACGACAGCCCCCACGTCCGTCAGCCCGGGCACAGAAAAAAATCGCCACTAACAAACAGGGGATGAGCCTCAACACGGACTTTTTATTGGATGACCGGGTCCTGGGTTGGCTGGTAGGTCACAGAGCATCCGTATCCTGAGGCACGCATCTCTGCTGAGGGGGTCCCAGTGGCCAGCCACCTGGGAGGTCAGGCTCACAATGGACAAAGCCACCCCAGAGTGGTGGGTTCTGCCTGTGACCCCACTGGAGGAGCAGCGCTCCCCACACTGGGCTCCTGCCAGCAACATCCTCTGTTCCTATGTCACATGGTGGGGGGGTCGCAGTGGAAGGGAGGGGACCAGGGAGGGACAGGCCCAGAGGAGAGAACGGGGAGGGGAAAGAGCCTGAGGCGGCCCCTCACCCAGCACTGCACCTTCCCTGGGGGGGCCTCCTGCAGTCAGACAGGTGCAGACCCCAGGGCAGGGTGAGGGCGTCCACCTGTGCTTGAGAGTTGGGGGGTGTGAAGGCCTGGCAGTGACAGGGGAGAGAGGTGGCACGTGCTGGGGGTGCCTGGGGAGGTCATCCTGGGGCAAGGTAAGGCAGGGAGAGGGGGCCCCCAGAGCCACCTGTTTCTTCTCACTCTGGCACATGTGGGGAGCTGATGGCCTTTTCACGAGGGTGCATGAGACGCAGGACAGATTGAATGCTCCCACCTGTCTGTGGGTCCTGGCACAGGGCAGTGGGTGCTACAGACAGAGACTCTAACACCAGCCCTGGTCAGTGGGGGGACTCCCTCAGGGTTGGCTGTTGGTCCCTGATCAGGAAGGGCCTGGGGTCCTACCCCCAAACCCCACCTTCCAATCCTCTTGTCAAAGAGCACAACCCCAGGGACGACAATGGTTGCATTTCCTTAAAAACCTGTGTTTCGTTAAAAACTAACTCTGAAAGTGAAGAATGTATAAAAAAGGCATTTTTCTCCATTAAGCATCACTCATTCACGGAGGATTTCCTGAGTGTCGCAGCATGCCCTGACCTCTATGCTGGGGCATGGGCCTCGGGGAGAGGTCTAAGGCACTGACTGGTTCTGCCGGGCCCAGGACTCCTGCTTCTGGGAAGGGGGCTCCCATGGGCGGAAGGCCAGCAAGCAAGTCCAGACCCCGAGGATGGGGAGAGGCCTGACCGACAAATCCACCGCCAGACAGAGGGAGCCTTCAAGAGCAGCCGAGAGCAGCCAGCCCAGGCCTGCCGTGAAAGGGGAGGGGGCAACTGGGCCGCAGTGGGACCCGGGAGGACGTGGGGCCTACTCAGCTCGAGGCCACGAGGGCAGACACTGGTCCTATGGCCGGAGGCCCAAGAAGGCTGTGGTCTGGCCAGGTCTACCCTAGGAAAGGAAGCGGGAGGAGATGGAGAGCTTTGTCAGGCCATTCATACCCGGGGGGCAGGGCCAGGCCTGACGTCTCTCTCGAGCTTTGGCACATGGGAAGGAAGGCACCCTGCTCAGAGCATTGGTAAGTGAAGGCGGCTCAGGGCCAGCCATCCCAGCCAGGCCCTTCCAGGCCCCCACTTAGCATTGCTGTCCTGGGGACCTTCTCACGGCCTGCAGGCCTCCGGGGGGCTGTGCTGACCGGAAGCTGCAGGTGCCTTGGCATGCAGACTCCTACCCTAACCCCAAGTTGGCCAGGGCATCCCCCTCCTGTGCTAGTGCTGCCAGACTCGGTGGGCACGAGTGGGCAGAAAAGTTTCCCTGCCCCGAGCGGAGCCTCCCTGCCCCTCCACCACAGTCCCATGACATCCTGGGGGTTTGGGCTCCTGGTGAACAAGCCTCCCACGTGTCACCCCCTCCCATCCACGTGGCTGAGACAACTGAGGCTCCAGTTCCTCTGGTGGCTTTGCTCTCTGCATTGTGCAGGGTTCTATGACCCCGTAGGCCCTGAGAACAAGGAAGAAGGCAGTACAGGGGTCCTCCGATCTGGGCTTCCACCCTCCCTCCCTTGGGAATAGGTTGGTTCTGGCCCTGCAGGGCAAAGCCTGCCCCCACAAGGCACCCCCTCTACGGGAGAGGGTCTGCTGGCCCAGGAACAGCCTGGGGGCTGGGGGTGGTCAGAAGAGGCTGGGGGCAGCCTGGCCAGGCGCGTCATGGTCCCGGATGTACTGCAAGATGTCCATCTCATCCATGGCTTGGATCTGCTGCTGCTGCTGCTTCTGCTGCTGCGTGGCCGCAGCCTCAGGTGGACCTGCTCTGGGGGGCATGGCTGGCTTTCTGGGCAGCGCTGGCTTGGCGGCTACTGGAGGCTTAGGCTTGGGCCGGGGCTTGGGCTGGGGTTTGGGCTGGGGTTTGGGCTCCAGTCCCCAGGTTCAGAATCTGGTCCAAGTCCTCTTCAACTCTAGAGAAGCAGAGGGAGAAGTCCTTGGGCAGAACCTGCTGCAACAGGAACAAGGTTCCCTGGCCACTGCAGGGCCCCGCAGGGCACTGTCCCCCTCCCTCTTGCCACATGCCACCCCCAGCCTGGCCGTCCCGCCCGCCTCGCCCCCTGGGGAGGAACGGAAGGGTAGGCCTTTCCTTCCGTGCAGCCTCACAGCCTGGGATAAGGAGAGCTGGCCCCTCAGCATCCTCTGCAGAATGGCTTCTCAGGGGACCCCACCTAGACAAGCCAGCTTCCCCAGGTGACTTTTCCTTCAGCCCCTCAAAGAAGTTAATAGCTGCCACATTCGGAGCTCCTGCTCTGGGCCAAGGAGCTTGTTTTATTCCCTGACGACCCCTGGGGACGTTCAGCCGCATCTTCGCCCGGCAGAGGTGGATGCTCAAGTCCCAGGAAGCTGAGCCACCTGCCTGAGGTGACAGCATGTGATGGGCCCCAAGTTGGAACCAGGAGGGCTGACGTCAGGAGCTGAGCTCTCATCCAGACCCAAGTTTGGCAAGAGAAAGAATGAATGAGGGGCTCTGAGCAGTGGTGGGGTGGTGTTGCCTGGTGGGCCACCTTGTGTGCTGGACAGGCTGCCACCCACCCCAGAGGGCTGGAGCTGGCCATACCCTGGACCGGACAGCCCATCGGTGAGTGGGACTGAAGGTCAAGGCAGGGTGACAGTCACACAGGAGCAGCCCAAGTCCTTAATGGCAGGAAAGAAAGTCACCCTGCTCTGCACTCTAAGGGAGCGCCCGCTCTCAGTGCTACCACAAATCACAACCATCTCCCATCCATTAATTCATCTAGTAATCAAAGATCCTGATGCTGGGAAAGATTGAAGGCAAAAGGAGAAGAGGACAGCAGAGGATGATATGGTTCAGTTCAGTTCAGTCGCTTAGTCATGTCCAACTCTTTGCGACTCCAAGAACCGCAGCATGCCAGGCCTCCCTGTCCATCACCATCTCCTGGACTCTACTCCAACTCATGTCCATCGAGTCGGTGATGCCATCCAGCCATCTCATCCTCTGTTGTCCCCTTCTCCTACTGCCCCCGATCCCTCCCAGCATCAGGGTCTTTTCCAGTGAATCAGCTCTTCACATGAGGTGGACAAACTATTGGAGTTTCAGCTTTAGCATCAGTCCTTCCAATGAACACCCAGGACTGATCTCCTTTAGGATGGACTGATTGGACCTCCTTGCAGTCCAAGGGACTCTCAAGAGTCTTCTCCAACACCACAGTTCAAAAGTATCAATTCTTCGGTGCTCAGCTTTCTTTATAGTCCAACTCTCACATCCATACAAGACCACTGGAAAAACTATAGCCTTGACTAGACGCACCTTTGTTGGCAAAGTAATGTCTCTGCTTTTTAATATGCTATCTAGGATGGTCATAATTTTGTGATGGTTAGCCAGCATCAATAACATCAGTGGTTAGATGACTCAATGGACAGGAATCTGAGCAAACTCTGGGAGATGGGGAAGGATGGGGAGCTGGCCATGCTGCAGTCCACAAGGGCAGCAAAGAATCAAATACGACTCAGCAATTGAACAACAACAATCACGATACACTGTCTGGTAGCAGATATTAGCTCCATTTTGCAGATGTGAAAACTAGGGGCACAGAAAGATGAAGGGCCCGGCCGGGGCCCACAGCCAGCTGGGGACGAGGGAAGGGGGGCAAAGGCACTGGAGGCAGAAGACCAGGGGGCCTCACACAGGCCACATGGCCTTTACAAGCTTTGGTTCCCTATCTGCCAAATGGGAACAAGCGGCATCACCCCAACGGGACTGTAATTCCATATTCAAGACACACAGTCCAGCAGGCAGAGAGCAGTTACCTTCCTCATCCTGCCACTCCCTCTGCCTAGGCCTTCATCTCCCCACCTGTGAACTGGATCCAGCTGAGACACCAGCTGGGCTGAGTAAAGGCAGGAGCAGAGGGGCAGGGCCTCTGGTCAGAACAACTCCTGGCTACACAGGACCTGACAGAGGCCTGCATGCGGGTGGAGGTGCCCTTCCTGGGAGGGCTGCCTGCCAGGTACCAGCTACTGAAGGAGCGGTCACCTGCCCGCTTCCCGGGTCAACCTCCCGTGATGGGTCACAGACCCACCAGGAGAGTGCAGAGTTTCCTATGGAGGGCAGAGAAGTGAGCAAAAAGTGTCCTTCAGACCCAGAGCAACCAGCCCACGCCAGGCCTTGAAGGAGTGACTTCCAGGCAATCCCTGAAGGCATTACTGGGAGACAGGCTGCTCCTGGAGAGCTCAGCTCAGCTGTCCCGGCTCCCTCCAACTAGCTGCCTTTCCTCAAGCTCCCCTGGACAGGTGCTGGCTCATCCCGTGTCCTCCACTGGAGGCTGGGTGCCCAGGAAAAGCTCTGAGGGGCTGAACTACTTTCAAACAGGGAAATAGAGTGGCAGCTAAAAGCTTGCATCAGAATTCAGGATTTACACTGCTTGGCATAGCAGTGATGCTCTATAGCTAACCAGAAGCTGGATTTGCTGAGCTGGGAGGTGGGAGGTGGGAGAGCTGCACTGGGGATCCAGGTGGCCACCCAGCACCCCTCACTAAGCACCCCATTTCCAACTGGGCTCCCTGAAAGTGAAAGTGTTAATCGCTCAGTCGTGTCCAACTCTTTGTGACCCCATGGACTGTAACCCACCAGGCTCCTCTCTCCATGGGATTTTCCAGGCAAGAATACTGGAGAGGGTTGCCATTTCCCTCTCCAGGGGGTCTTCCTGACCCCAGGATTGAACCCAGGTCTCCCTCACTGCAGGCAGTTTCTTTAGCACTGAGCCACCAGGGAAGCCTGGGTTCCCTGAGTCATGGTTAGAAACAGCTCCCACTGATGCAAGGTTCAGCTCCCCTCTCTTCCAGGCCCTGAAGGCGTGAGGCCAATCACTGAGGGCCTGGAGAGAGGTCTGAATACCCCTGGCCCACTCCTCCTCCCCAGGTCCCTGCAGAGGACAGAGCTCGACTGAAGACCATAGCTGGGGCCCCATGGCAAGAAGGAATGAGGGCGTCTCACACTCCAAACTCTATTCAAATGCTGCCCCCGCCAATGCTGCTTGGGCGGGCTGATGCCAGCTGTGGAATGAAGGGGTGAGGAAAGCACTGGAGGATGAAAGAATATGAGAAAGTTCATCATAAAGACACCTGATCACCACCTGGAGAGTTCCAGGCCACACACAAAGAAAAACAAAATATGGTTCCTGCTCTCAAGAGGGTAATTCCTTCTTCACCAGATGTCTGACGGAGTGAAGACAGGGCCAAGGGACTCAGGTTCTCTAAAGCAGTGACTCCCAGAGTGGCCTGGGGATGTTGGAGGTGTGACTCACGAGAGGGACCGACTGGAGCGTGAAATGCCATGTGGTCTTCCCCTCGAGCCATGTGTGCCCACACAGCACAGGTGCAGAAAGTCCTGCTTAACCCTGGTACTACCCCCAGCCCTCTGGCCACAGAAAGCCTTTGAAGGTGATACCTTTCAATACCCCCAACCCAGCATTCTGCAGAATACGGGTCTGAAAAGTGTGTGTGTCTGTGTGCTGAGGTCTCACTCTGGTATGTCTGTGTGTGTCTGTGTGTGTGTTTGTGCAGGCTGAGGTCGTACTGGAGTATGTGTGAGTGTGTGTGTGTGTGCGCACGAGCACAAGTATGCTGAGGTCACACTGGGATGTGTGTGTGTGTGTGTGTGTGTGTGTGTGCGCGGCTTGTCTGCATGCTGAGGTCACACTGCGGGGTGTGTGTGTGTGCACGCTGATTTCACACTGGGATGTATGTGTGTCTATGTGTGTCTGTGTGCTGAGGTTGCACTGCAGTGTGTGTCTGTGCTGAGGTCCCACTGGGATGTGTGTGTCTGTGTGCTGAGGTCACACTGCGGTATGTGTGTGTGTGTGCACGCTGATTTCACACTGGGATGTATGTGTGTCTGTGTGTCTGTGTGCTGAGGTTGCACTGCAGTGTGTGTCTGTGCTGAGGTCCCACTGGGATGTGTGTGTCTGTGTGCTGAGGTCACACTGCGGTATGTGTGTGTGTGTGCACGCTGATTTCACACTGGGATGTATGTGTGTCTGTGTGTGTCTGTGTGCTGAGGTCGCACTGCAGTGTGTGTCTGTGTGTTTGTGCTGAGGTCACATTGGGATGTGTGTGTGTGTGTGTGCACGCTGAGGTCCCACTGGGATGTGTGTGTCTGTGTGCTGAGGTCACACTGCGGTATGTATGTGTGTGTGCACGCTGATTTCACACTGGGATGTATGTGTGTCTGTGTGCTGAGGTTGCACTCTAGTGTGTGTCTGTGTGTTTGTGCTGAGGTCCCAGTGGGATGTGTGTGTCTGTGTGCTGAGGTCACACTGTGGTGTGTGTGTGTGCACGCTGATTTCACACTGGGATGTATGTGTGTCTATGTGCTGAGGTCGCACTGCGGTATGTGTCTGTGTGTTTGTGCTGAGGTCACACTGGGATGTGTGTGTGGGTGTGTGCACGCTGAGGTCACACTGGGATGTATGTGTGCCTGTGTGTGTGTGTGTCTGTATGCTGAGGTCGCACTGGGTGGGGTATGTGTGTGTGTGTGTGTGTGTGTGTGTGTGCTGAGGTCACACTGGGATGTATGTGTAATAGATTTAATATTGATACAAACGAGGCCCAAAGGTCACTGGCTCTGCCCCTGAAGGACACGCTGCATCCTCAGGACAGCAGAGGCTCCCGGGGCTGACCTTCCCTGGGCCTCAGAGTCAGCCGAAACGCAGGACAACAGTCCCAGCTTCTTCCAGGGAGGACCACTGCCAGGACGT
The DNA here is from genome assembly GCA_917880005.1 of Nanger dama. Taxonomy (NCBI): domain Eukaryota; kingdom Metazoa; phylum Chordata; class Mammalia; order Artiodactyla; family Bovidae; genus Nanger; species Nanger dama. The sequence continues at coordinate 28,774,799 of CAKJTW010000018.1, forward strand.
TCGCGGCGAGGACGCAAGGATGAGAGCGAACAGCTGCCCGGGGCCTCAGGGGCGTGTAATGACCAGGAGCCGCGCGGTAACTCAGGCCCAGCGGGCACGCAGGGGGCTAACAGCCCATGGCTGCTAACGAGGGTGTGGATGACAGTCTCCCGGGACCTCCGGCCGGCGCCACGTGACTGCTCCTGGAAAGAGACGGCTCAGCGTCCTGTAATCGCCAGGCTCAGTCTGCATCCCAGGGACGTGGATGACGTGACGATGGGAGGCAGAGACACATGGTGCTGAGGGTGCTGAGAAGGCAGCCCCACGAGCCCAGGGAGAGCCTGCCGGGCCTGAGGTGGGAGGCGGTCTGCCAGCCTCTCCTCCTCCGAGCGCTCAGGGTCCCGGCAAGGTGGGAGGACCCGGACTCAGGCAGGCTGACCCGGGTCCCCATCCTGTTACTTGGGACCTATGGCCTTGGGCCAGTTACCTCTCCCACCCTCCATTTTCTGTAAAAAGGAGATAATAGCACCTACGTGGGGGGGTGGGGGATGGGGGATGGGGGTGGGGAGAGGATGCTCTTACGAGGATCAAGTAAGATAGCACATAAAGAGCCTGGCAAACCTATCTGAGGCACAGCATGTACCCTGTGGCAATCAGTCTTGCGCATTTTGTCAGTCAACCTCCCTGTAACAGATTAAGTCTCATCCTCCCTTCTGTAAGATCCCCCGGAGAAGGAAATGGCAACCCACCCCAGTATTCCTGCCTGGAGAATCCCATGGACAGAGGAGCCTGGCGGGCTACAGTCCATGGGGTCGCAAACAGCTGGACATGACTGAGTGGCTAACACGCTCCCCGCTGTAAAATCTGCTGATGGGCCCCTGCTGCTGTCCAGAGCATCAGGACTTTGCTCCCTACAGGTGAGCTGTATGCTACCACGAGTCTTTTTTTTTTTCAAACCTATTTATGCCAGTTATACTTGCTCTTGGAATTACATAATTTAATTATTTTTTATATAAACTGCTTGCATAAATGAAGTTCTTTCTAGAACTTGCTAAGCGGCTAACACTCCCTTGATCCCTCCCTCCAGCCTTTCCACTGAATCCCCTTCACTGCCTCCTGATCAATCCGCTCTCACCCACAGGCTCCCACCTTTTTTTAAAACAATTATTCATTTATTTAGCTGCATCAGGTCTTAGTTGCAGCATGTGAGATCTAGCTCCCTAACCAGGGAACAAACCTGGGTTCCTTGCACTGGGAGCTTGGAGTCTTAGCCACTGGGCCACCAGGGAAGTCCTGGGCTCTCACCTTTGATGGGTCAGGATTCCCCCCCTTACAGTCCAAGGATGCTAAAGTGCTACCACCCGGGGGGAAGAGTCTGTGGTTCCGTGGTACACACCCCGACCTGGGGAAGCATCACTGGAGACAAGTGGTACCTGAACAGCTCCTCAGAGGCCTCCTGTGGCCTTCACGGGGGTGTGGCTCCTCCACTCTGGGGAGCAGCTGGCAGCAGTAAGGGGTCACCCAGGGGGACAGCTCCACCGAGGTCAGGATCGTCAAACAGCTTCAGGGCTGCAGAGAAGGGAGCAGCAGAGTGGTCAGAGGACGTGCTAGCCTGTCCCCGGCTGCCCGGGGGTGCAGGGTAGAGACTGTCTGGCCCAACCTCCTGGCTCAGCCAAGAGAAAGGGAGCAAGGTTGTCCCTTCGGTCTGCACGGCAAAGTGTAGAAGAACCAGGCACTTGGGCCTGGCGCACCTGTGTGCCTAGCCCCGACCCCACCTTCCTGCATGCTGGGCCAAAAGCTACGTGGAGGCACCTCCCTGGTTTCAAGTCCTCACGGCCTCCCCACTGCTTTGAGGAAGGACCTGACTCCTCAGCTCACTGCCCCCGGCTCCCCAAGCACCCCTCCATCTCTTAGCCCCCAGGGCTTGGCCCTGTCTTCCTACAAGCACTCACTGAGTGCCAACCACCAGCTCTGGAAGTCGAGGTCCGCTCCCCACCCCCTCCCAGTCTCAACGCTCCAATGCTGTCCTTTGTGACAGGCGACTGCAGCCTCTTTGCCTAGAATCGGCTTTGTCAGCAGCTGTGGCAAACTCCATTGACCCCTTGGGATCCAGTTCCTCTATCCATCCCTTACTCAAGAAGCCCCTCAGCCTGGGGGTCCCCATGGGCACTGACATTCTGCTCGGACCTGTTACAGGCCCAGACCACCTCGTAATGATCAGGAGATGTCCTGTCTATCCCATGAGAGACCCCGAGGCCAGGACTGCGTCTCCCTCTTCAGGCGTTCTTGGGCCCCCGCACAGAGCCTGGCCCTCAGCAGGTGCCCGGTACCAACTGAATTAATGGGTGACATCAATTCCCTGCCCTGGATGCAGACCTGGGAGCTGGGGGCGACAGGTCAGACCCAGGGGTGAGTGCAGAAGTGCCAAGCCTTCCCAGCTCCAGCTCCACACTGGACCCTCTCATGGGGTCTCTGCAGGGGGACACGGAGTCTCCTGTTACAATCCAAGCCATGCAGAGCCCCAGCACCCCCTCTCTAGCTGATGCCCACATCTGACTGCAGAGGTAACAAAGATACTTTTACACCAGTCACAACCCACACTTTTCAAAGCAACAAAGAAAACTACCCTTTGCTTCCGAGGGATGACTAGCATAAACACAGCCCTGGAATGTTCCGGGCTATGGGGACACATGGTGCAAGCCTAGATTTCTCCAGCAGAAAATCCACACCAGCTGAGTCTGTATCGTGTCAAGACTGGCATCCTGTTCATGTGTGGTGGGCCTGATGCCCTTCACAGAGGCTGGTGGGTCACCCAGGAGACACTGAGAGCAAAGGGACACCCTGGGGATCTACTTACGGTCCCCCGGGGGTGAGTCCTCTGCGTGGCCCTGGGGAGAGGGCTTCCTGCCCGGACCGAAGAGCCCCTCATCAGGATCAACCTCCTCATCAAAGATGGTGAGTCGGGGCGCAGCTTTGGGCTTCATGGCCACTTTGGGACGTTTCTTGGGCTTCTTGGAGCTGGAGAATCACAGACAGAACTCGAGGTAGGGACCTCTCACGAGAGCCCTGCTGGCCCAGGGGCACCCTAGTCAGACTCATACAGGCACGGGGAAGGCTGGCACTTGTGTCAAGAAGGACCCTGCCAAGAACCTGACAATGAGAGAGTGAGACGCTGCTGTGGAAGCAGCACAGCCCTGTGCCCAGGGAGCAACCACGGTGGAGATGCATGCAGAGATCAGGTGGGCATCTGGACTGCACTACCAGCTGCAGACTCCAGCCTGGACAGGCCACAGGTCAAAGGACATGGCCTCCTTGCGGGGGGCCCAACCTTGGCACTCCCTGGGGCCAAACTCAGAATCACTGCACAGACGCTCGGACACGGGTCTGAGGACACAGGAGGCTACCAACCTTAGGGCTGGGCCCAGGGGAGAACAGAAGGCAGCCTCGCTCAGTGTTCTGTTTTCCCGCACAAATCCACCTCTTTGGTCGAACCTCCATTATTCTAGAAAAATTTCAGTTCCACTGGGCAACACTGGCCCCTCTCCTTCAGGAAACCCCTCTGGCTCCTCAGAACCCCAATCGGTTCTGCACCCCTCAGGTCCTTTACGTCTCATCCATCGGCTGGCCAAGGTCTTGCTCTGGGCTGGACACTGCTGCGGGAAACCAGGAGGGGGCTCGGGGGAAGTTTCTGGGCCCTGGGAGGGCTTTACTTCCTGCTCGGTGGACACGTCAACATTCAGGGACCCAAAAGCTGCAGACCTACACACGTCACTGGAAGTTATTCCGCCAGTAAATAAACAAACTTGGTTTTATTTTAACAAGATGATCCAGTCCCTGTTGGTGATGCCTAAATTAGCCATTTTAAGGTTCCTGCAAAGAACAGAAATAAGCTTTTAACTGGAAGTGGGATTTCCGTGGGCCAATCTGCCTGCAGGGGAGTTCCACTGGATCAGGGTCACCGTCTGAGCTCATGCTGGTGATAACTATGCGGTTGAACTGCTCTGATAGCACAGTAAACAAGGGTACAGATTAACCAGCAGCAGATAAAAATAGCAGCAGGGCGGCCCTGGGTGCTGGAAGGCAGGGCGTTCAGAGGTGGCCATTCCCATGGTCTGGATTTAGATGTCTGGGAGAATCTGGGGGTCCTGGTGGAGACGGGGAGAAGCTGGGAAAGGTGCAGTGTATCTGCTTGAGGCCTCAGGACCCACACACCTCCATGCTCAGGGCCGAGACCCCAGTGGGAAGGTCTCTGTGGGTAGATGAAGAACAGTGGTTCAGAGAAGCTGGATGTCTGCTCAAAGCCACACAGCAGAGAGGGCCAGAGACTCACCAGCCACACCCAGTCTCTGCTCTTTCTTCATCCCGGGCACAAGGCAGACAAGCTCCAGCCCCAGGCCATGCCTCTGCCACGAGGCCAGCCCGGGCCCTGTGGTGATGCTAGGCGAGGTGAAAGGGGCCTGGGCTCCTCCAGAAACCTCACCTCCACTTCCTCACTCACCTTAAGGAATCGGGGTATCCTACTCTTCCTGGATGCTTTCCCCTTCTGTTTCACACTCCCAGCAGAGCCAGGGGAGCACGAATGATCCCTGAGAAGTGGGCACCAGGGAGACCCTGGCCTTCAGAGCAAGCCAGCCAGAGACGGTCACAGCCAGTCGAGACCCACTGAGTCAGAACCCCAGCGGCAGGCCCTGGGCACTGCTTGTGTCTTCTCTGGGCTCTAGGGACCAGCTGTATTCGGGAGCCACTGGACCAGGCTTTGCTCCATGGCTGACCCTCAATTACCCATGGCAGCCGCCCCTTTTCTTGGCCCTGCTCCTGGATTCAGCGGAGGCTGCAGCAGTGAAGCATGGAGATCCCTTAACATCCCCCGAGCTGTGGTGCAACCCCCAAGGAGGCAGGGTCAGGCCTCGCCACTCCCACAGCTACCATCCGCAGATCCATCTCACTCGGAACTGCCAGCTCTGAGACCTCACGTTCGCAGCCTCCCCAGCAGACGGGCCCCGGGGCAAGGGCTGGGAGCTTCCCACTGACCAGAAACCAGAGGGAGCACAGAGAGGCAGGAGGGTCGGAAGAACAAAGGGAGAGAGTGAACAGACATGATTGATTATCGCGGGAGAAGCCGTGCAGAGATGGCGATGACTTCCCTTCCTGCACCTACTTCTGGTTCGGACAGCACAAATGAGGCCTGGCTATCCCGTCATGTAAGTTTTCCTCTCAAATTGTTCCTGTTTTTCTCCCTGGAGACATTTTTTAAATCTTCTGTTGTCTTGAACTGAAATAGGCGACTCTTACTAACGGCACATGGGCCTGCTCTGTCAGGCACCATCTGAGCCCTACCCCGTTCCACCCGGCCGTCCCTGGAGGAGACAAAGAACAAGAGATACGGAGCTCTGATGGGTGACAGCCCCGGGTCCTGTCCTGGCTGGCTCAGATTCTGTACCTAGGCTCTCAGTAGTGTGCCTGGTACAGAGGAGATGCTCAATAAATATTAGATGAAGGGATAGATGAATGGAGGGGGTGGTGGAAGGATTGACAGACGGACAGATAGGTGGATGGACAAGGTGAGAGTACTCCTCTAATTCAGACTTATTTCTACATCCTTCCCCCTGGGAGAGGGGAAAGGGAGGGGAGAGAGAGGGGACGCCATCAGACAGAGACCCTCTGTTCCACGGCTCCTCCTCTCAGGCACCCCAGCTGCTCTCTCCAGCAGCCCCTTGCCCTTCTGTCAGGAGCTCATCCTTTCACTCCGAGTGCCTTCTATGGCCCAGTGCTCAGTAAGTGCCTCCCAAGGGCAAGAACCTCTGCTGGGTGATGGGAGCACGGAGACAAGGGAGACCTGGTGCTGTGCTTGGAAGCTCAGAGCCCAGCAGAGTCACAGACACATACCTGTCATCACCACATGGGGCAACTGGACAGCTGCAGCCCAGAGGAAGGAGTCAACCTGGCCCGAGGGCTGCTGAGAAGAGGTGGTGGAGGGGTGAGCTGAGATCTTGGGGGCTAAGAGCAGAAGACTGACACAGGCAGAGCGGCCCTCAATCTGGGAGAGGCTACGGCAGGTATGACTCAGGCAAGATTGGGTCCCCTGTGGAAGCTCTGCTCCTGGTCTAGGGAGAAATGATCAGGCCCCAAACGGGGCAGACAAAAGCAGGGAGAATGTCAGCCGGCAAACTGCCGGTAAATGCGGACAGCCGAAGTGACCTGAGGGTAGAAGGGACAAGTGAGGATGGTGCTCAATTCTGACTCAACAATAGGATGGGCGTTTCACATAAGGTGTCACTCTGACTCCAAGCCTGTTCCTGCCCCTCGCTCACAGGTCGTATGAGCATAGACTGAGGCTGCACACATGGGCCACGGTCCTGGCACGCCCTCCATTCCCCTCTCAGGTCCACCTGCATCCACCCATCTGTCCACAGGACACACCACCCAGCTCTGCTGAGCCCGTCGCTGGCCATAAAGGGTTTCCCCCACCGCCCCTCTCTCTTCTAAAGCAAGGCAGGTAGATCAGACCTGTCACCAGGGATGGGGCAGCTGAGCATCAAACAGAGGGGTCTGCAGTGGACAGAACCGCAGCTCCCGAACCTGGGAGGGTGGTGGTGGGAGGTGGTGGTGGTTGGGGGCAGTCCCTGGACGGGTACAGGCACATGGAAGCGTGCTCCTGCAGTACACGTGTGTGCATGGACAGATGTCAGCTTTCCTGCTGGGTGTGCCTGATCGAAGACAGATGTCCTGGTCAGGCCGCATCCTGAGCTTGAATGAGAGGCGGCAGGTGCCGCGGATGACAGCTCTAACAGGCCGAGGAACAGCCCTGCTCCACGGGGCTCAGGCGGCCCTGGGACAGTGATTGACACCAGCGCGTCCTCCCCTCCGGCCACCCAGGGGCCTTGTGTCACTGTTCCCGGGCGCACCTGCCCCGTGGTAGACCCCTGCGGGGAACCAAGAGCCCCAGGACCCGTGGGTACCGAGTGACAGAGGCATCTCTTAGACTAAACGGAAGATGGCAGGTACTTCTAAGCAAAGGCTTACACACAACATGACTGTTAACTTTCAAAGTCAGGGTGATGCTAAACCACACACAGAAATCGACCTCTTTTCCAAACACGTAACTTTCCTGCTTCAAAATCAGGCAATTTTCATCTTAAATTTAGTTTTTTGGGTTTTTTCAATTAGAGAAAATTCTCAGCATGCCAAGAAATGAACCTGTGAAGTTCATTCCAGGACAATGTTATCCTCAGCAGCACTGGGCGATGGGCTTCCATGGTGATTAGATCAGAAGAGTTGTGAAAATCCTGGAGGAAAGGCATTGATGCTGTGGACCCACGTGGGCCTCGCTGGGACAGGGGTTCAGGGACACAGTGGATAGAGGGATGGCAAGAGCCCTGTGAAAACACTGAGGTGGGAAGGGCTTGGCATGTACAAGTGCCCAACAGCTGGATGGCAGGTACATGGAAGGAGAAGGAGGAGGGTCTGAGGGGAAGTCAGGGCCGGGAGAGGCGGAGGGGGGACTCTGATCGTTCCTGAGAGAGGAGCCCTGGAAAGGGATTCAAAACCTGTGTGTGACCCCAGGTTGGTCATTTCACTGTGAATGTTTCCTTATCTGTCTGGTGGGAATAAGGAGTGCTCCAGAAACTGCAAAGTGGAGCCCGGATGCCATCTTGCTGGGCAAAGCAGAGGCCTATGATCACAGGAGGACGTCTAGCTCACACTGTGTTTCAACCCAGCAGACTTTGCCCTGGGCCTGAAGAAGTAAGCTGGCTGGATCATGTGGCTACCCTGGACGCCCACTGTTTGCTGTTTTCCCAGAGTCACCCTCTCAGCAGCCCCAGCCTGCCTCTCCAGGACCTCAGAGACCTCTCTCTTCTCACTCGTGGGGGATGTCATTTCTCTCTCTGTACAGGGGTCAAACGCTGCCCCTCACCTGGCCCAGCAGCAGCACCACCAAGAAACCGGGGCGGCCTGGCTCTGCCACCCCATTGCTCGAAAGCAAAGCACCCTGCGCTGGTCACCCCCACAGTGGCCCCAAGAGATTGAATCCAGATACAAAACAGAACTCAGCCCCCAACCTGCAGCCACTGGCCCAGGAGGCCTCACTCCTCTGCAGCGAGTGGCCCCAGTGGCCGGGTGATTAACAGCTGTCTTTCCTAGGGCTTCCCTGGTGGCTCAGACAATACAGCGTCTCCCTGCAATGCAGGAGACATGGGCTCGATCCCTGGATCAGGAAGATCCCCCGGGGAAGGAAATGGCAACCCTCTCCAGTACTCTTGCCTGGAAAATTCCATGGACTGAGGAGCCTGGTGGGCTACAGTCCATGGGAGTCACAAAGAGTGGGACACGACTGAGAGACTTCATTTTCTTTCTTTTCCTAGTCTTTACCCTGCTTCTCACTTTCCAGGCTCACGACAAAGCCAAATATGCTCACCTGACCAATCACACAGGACACCCCACTTCCAGTTAGGCCTCTGGTTTCCCCATGTCAACAGCCTCCAATAGGGCAGACTTGAGTCTTCCCGTTTGCCACCAGTCATCTCTCCCACTCCCTGCCTGTCTATCAGTTCAGTTCAGTTCAGTTCAGTCACTCAGTCGTGTCCGACTCTTTGCGACGCCATGAATCACAGCATGCCAGGCATCCATGTCCATCACCAACTTCCGGAGTTCACTCAGACTTGCGTCCATTGAGTCAGTGATGCTATCCAGCCATCTCATCCTCAGTCGTCCCCTTCTCCTCCTGCCCCCAATCCCTCCCAGCATCAAAGTTTTTCCAATGAGTCTGTAAAGGGTGGCTGAACTCCTCCCTTGCTATGGCCCACCATGAATAAACGGCCTTTGCTGATTCTCATATGGGTGGTCTTTGTTTATTCAAACACCCCCACAACACTCCAGATGTATGACCAGTGGATGCTGGCAGTCCCTGCAATGGAGAATACCCACCTCCACATCACCCACCATGGAGATGAAGTGGACCGGGCAAAGTCGGCACCCAGCACGGGCTGGAGCTCAGTAGGCAGTGAACAGGGTGAGTCCTGGCCAGTAGGCAGGAGGCCGAGGCTCCTGCCTGGATGGTGCCCCAGATTGCATAATTTTGGAAAGGTTCCTCTGCTGCAACCACAAAGATGCTGGAAATCAATCCCGTATATACACTGGAAGGACTGATGCTGAAGCTGAAGCTCGAATACTGTGGCCACCTGATGTGAAGAGCCAACTTATTGGAAAAGAAGACCCTGGTGCTGGGGAATATTGAAGGCAGAAGGAGAAGAGGGAGACAGAGGATGAGATGGTTGGATGGCATCACTGATTCAATGGATATGAACTTGGGGAAACTCTGGGAGATGGTGAGGGACAGGGAGGCCCGGTGTGCTGCAGTCCATGGGGTCACAAAGAGTGGGACAGGACTTGGCGACTCAACAACAACAAAGATACGGAGGTGAAGCCCTTTGTGACCACAACTCCCAGGGCTGATATTTACATAACAACAGGAAGTGGAAGTGGAAAAGCTGCCTTTTTCATTTTAATTGTTTAAACACCCAAAGGCTTCTGGCTTCTTCAGAGGAAAGGAAACTTGAAGTAGTGATAATATCATACAAAGGAAATTTCCTGTATTTCATCCCATTTTATCTTTACAGCCACTAGGCCTGGACTTTACCTAATTTACAAAGAGAGAAACTGGAGGCTCTGGAAAGTCCAGCAACTCACCCAGTGTCCACCGGCCGCTAACTGACAGAGCTGGAACTTGAACCTGGGACGGTCAGCCTCCAACCCTGCTCGAGAGTGACCGTACACTCCAGGTTTCCCAGCTTCTGAAGTGGCTTTCAAGCCACACTCAGGGGCCCTGACCTCCTGCAAAACTGCCCACGGCCACCAGAGAGGTGGGCCGAGGCTGAGGGACAGAGATCCAGAGTCCGCTACCCCTGTCCCAACCCGGGCCAATTCTACTCCACGTGTTTTATCCATCAGGGTTCTGTACGCAATTTCCTTGCACCAAAGCATCTGCTACTCAATGGAAGAAGTGCAAGGCGCTGTTTCCTGTGTTGTCCCTGACAGTATTCATTCCGGCCAGACTCTGCACTGCTACGGATGGAGAAACACAGCTGGAGCAGCATGTCTGGGCGGGGGTGGGGGGTGCTGCGGTCATCCCAATGGCAGCCGTTGCTGCAATCACCGTGACGCTCGAGGGTGAGCCGAGGGTGCCCAGCAATCACCGTGACGCTCTAGGGTGAGCCAAGGGTGCCCACTGTGCCCCTTGCACCCTCACTGTTTGGCCCCAGGACAGATCAAGGGTAAGTGCTGTCAGTGGAGGTACAGTGAGACGCCACCAGCCCTGGGCCACAGCCCCAGCAGCGATCAGGAAGAACGGACCTCTAGCACGTGACAAGAGAGGGAAACCCGGGGGCTGAGAGTAACAGGAAGGCCTCCCTGAGCCTGCCTCCTGGAAGCCTTTGAAGGTGGCAGAACCTGGCCGCTGGCGGGGCTGCTCTCTGCTGCGTGCCCTCCTGCTTCTCCAAGACTTTTGTTAGGCTCAATTTTGGGGGCCCCTCAGATGTGAATTTGCCTGCAGAGCATGTCAGGAGCTTGTGAAAACACAAGTTCTGGGGGCTCCACCTAGGTTCGGGTGGCCTGTGAATCTGCATTTCTAACCAGCTCCAGGGTGGTGGAGTATTCCCAGCCAGGCTCTGCTATCCTAGGCGGGGCTGGAACACTACAGGGCCCTACACCCAAGGGTGAAAGATGCACTATTTAGAAAGAGGCCTCCAACGAGAAGTGGCCACGCTCCTGTCCTTAGGGGCTGCCTCACTTCTAAATCTTGGAAAAAGTATTAATAGTTAGGTGAGGTGATAGGTGTCAGCTGACCTTAGCATGGTGATCATTTCGCATTGTAGGTGTATCAACATTGTACCCCTTAACCTTACACAATGCCATAAGGCAACTTCATCTCAATAAAGCTGGTGTTGTTGGTCATTCAGTCGTGTCAGACTCTTGCAACCCCATGGACTGCAGCCCATCAGGTTCCTCTGTCCACTAAAATCTCCTGGCAAGAATACTAGAATGGGTTGCCATTTCTCTTTTGAGGGGATCTTCCTAACCCAGGGATTGAACCCAGGTCTCCTGCACTGCAGGCAGATTCTTTACCATCTGAGCCACCAGGGAAGGCCCTAATAAAGTGGAGGGGTGGGGAGGGTGGTTGGATGAATAAACCTTGATTAGTAGAGCTGGAGGTACCTGGCAATGTGCCAGAAGCTTTCAAAACCACACAATCATCCCAGAGCAGAAACTTCATCCAAATATAGGAAGCAAGACATCTTTATGCTAAAACGCATATGGTCATTTTACAAAAGATAAAACAACATTTGGATAAATAATTAGGACAAAACACACAATTCACATCCCAAAGAAATGTCCAGCCTCACCACTCGAGGCCGTGGCCCAGGGCCTGGGTGCTTGCTCCCCATCCTCTGAGTAGACAAGCCCGGACAGCGGGAAGCCCAGTCTCACAGGACAGAGTGTTCATGCAGGAACCAGCCTGTACCTCGGGAAGCTGAGGGTCCTCAGGGACCTTGGGCATGGAGGGGGCTCCCTGAGCACTGGGGGAAGAGGAGTGGGCAGCGGGTCTTGCAGATGGGTAGGCTTTGGAAAAGCAGAGAGGACATCCCAATACAGGGGAAATTAAGTCCCTAGAGACCCCTCCACTGGAGAGGCACAACCAAGACCCCCAAAGAGTTTCTGGGACCTTGCTCTGGGGCAGGCAGCTGGCGGAAAAGCTCAACAGAATAAACACTCCATACATGAACAAGTTCATCATTGCCTGTAACTGCAAACACCTATAGAAAACACCACAATGTCCCCAATGCCATTTACAGCACATCAGTCTGATGCACTAGCATCAAGTTAGGAAGGCAGAAGCATATTTATTGATACGGAAAGACCTAGCTGGGGAAAAAAAGCAAATTATGGGATGGTGCACATTAACACAATCCTGTTTTGTTAATACAATATGAGGTTCGCGCCATTGTACATGAGGCAGGGAGCAAGACCATCCCCCAGAAAAAGAAATGCAAAAAGGCAAAATGGCTGTCTGAGGAGACCTTACACATAGCTGTGAAAAGAAGAAAAGTGAAAAGCAAAGGAGAAAAGGAAAGATATACCCATTTGAATGCAGAGTTCCAAAGAATAGCAAGGAGAGATAGGAAAGCCTTCCTCAGTGATCAATGCAAAGAAATAGAGGAAAACAACAGAATAGGAAAGACTAGAGATCTCTTCAAGAAAATTAGAGATACCAAGGGAACATTTCATGCAAGGATGGGCTCAATAAAGGACAGAAATGGTATGGACCTAACAGAAGCAGAAGATATTAAGAAGAGGTGGCAAGAATACACAGAAGAACTGTACAAAAACGATCTTCACGACCAAGATAATCATGAAGGTGTGATGACTCACCGAGAGCCAGACATCCTGGAATGTGAAGTCAGGTGGGCCTTAAGCATCACTATGAACAAAGCTAGTGGAGGTGATGGAATTCCAGTAGAGCTATTTCAAATCCTAAAAGATGATGCTGTGAAAGTGTTGCATTCAATATGCCAGCAAATTTGGAAAACTCAGCAGTGGCCACAGGACTGGAAAAGGTCAGTTTTTATTCCAATCCCAAAGAAATGCAATGCCAAAGAATGCTCAAACTGCTGCATAATTGCACTCATGTCACATGCTAGTAAAGTAATGCTCAAAATTCTCCAAGCCAGGCTTCAGCAATATGTGAACCGTGAACTTTCAGATGTTCAAGCTGGGTTTAGAAAAGGCAGAGGAACCAGAGATTGCCGGGAGCCAGCACGGGACATCCCACCCATGAGAAGGTCATGCAGGACTCGAGGGACTCCCTGGGCCGATCCCACCCATGACAAGGAGACCTGACAAGCTGCAATTCATGGGGTCGCAGAGTGTACACAACTGAGTGACTGAACTGAACTGAAAATGAATTCTTTTCATAGAAAGTTCTGAAAACCTTTTATATGTTAGTAGGAATGTGCCAACTAAAAATGCTTGTATGGAAAGGCAAGAGTGGAAGAGAAACAAACACTTCATGCAAATAGATGGCTGACTTTATTTTCTGGGCTCCAAAATCACTGCGGATGGTGATTGCAGCCATGAAATAAAAGATGCTTGCTCCTTGGAAGGAAAGTTATGATCAACCTAGATAGCATATTCAAAAGCAGAGACCTTTGCCAACAAAGGTCCATCTAGTTAAGGCTATGGTTTTTCCCAGTAGTCATGTATGGATGTGAGAGTTGGACTATAAAGAAAGCTGAGTGCCGAAGAATTGATGCTTTTGAACTGTGGTGTTGGAGAAGACTCTTGAGAGTCCCTTGGACTGCAAGGAGGTCCAGTCAGTCCATCCTAAAGGAGATCAGTCCTGGGTGTTCATTAGAGGGACTGATGCTGAAGCTGAAACTCCAATACTTTGGCCACCTGATACGGAGAGCTGACTCATTTGAAAAGACCCTGATGCTGGGAAAGATTGAGGGCCGGAGGAGAAGGGGACGACAGAGGGCGAGATGGCTGGATGGCATCACGAACTCGATGGACATGAGTTTGGGTGAACTCTGGGAGTTGGTGATGGATAGGGAGGCCTGGCGTGCTGCAGTTCATAGGGTCGCAAAGAGTCGGACACGACTGAGTGACTGAACTGAACTGAACCAGAAGCATATACCTTCATGACAAAAGGGCTTTTAAATGTGCTTTTAATTTTTCTACGCTAATTGTATATTATTTGAGTTACAGTTAAAAACGTTCCTAGCAGAGTATTTCCAGCCGAAGGCAGCACTATTATGGGAGAACTTCACCTTTCTTAGAATCTGTGAAAGTTAAATATGAAAACTGTGTTCCACATGGAAAGCGATGGTGAGGACATCCAGTGGAAAAGCAGAGCGTAAAAGGCTGTGTGCTATGTCTGCCTGGGACAGGGATGCAAAAAAAAAAAAAAATCTGCAAACAGGAGAGTGGCTGGGTGGTGAGGGTTTTTCCTATCTTAAGGCACTTTCTAATGGTGTAGTAACGCCTCTTTCCCTAATCAAAACCAGGTTTAACAGACAAAGGAAAACCAGGCTTTGTGCCATGGCTCGCACCCTCCCTGCAGCTCTGCAGTGGAGCAACAGCGCCCCACAGTGGCCACGGCAGGAAGGGCCGACACCTGTCACCTGGAAACGGAGTGCCAGAGCCTAGCCCAGATGGGCGCTCAGGGTGGGGTGGTTGGGAAAGCAGAGATGCTGCATCCACAGAGGAACTGAGAGCACAGGATGGAGAAATGAGCACGCAGAGCATATCACTCCTGCAAAGATCAGAGTGTTCCTCACTGCAGGATGGGGTGGGCCGCACTGCACCAAGAGGGTTAACAGGCCCACCTGGGGGTCCTAGGAGAGGCCGAGGGGAAAACTGACTTCAAGGCAGGGCTCTGCCACACCTAAGGCTCTGGCCGAGCGCCCTCTCAGCTCTGTCCTCCATGTTCCCATCTGTGAAAGGGGGGATAATCCTAGGGCCTTGCTGGAAGACTGGATCGAGGGCCATGGCAGGGAGGTGGCATCAAGACCTAACTCTGCCATTTGGGGCTGGATGAATGTGAATGAATCACCAGACCCCAAACATCAGCCTCTTCATACACAGAATGGGCCTGATGCCAGGGCCAGCTTCCTAGGGCACCATTTCCCAAGCCAGATCCACAACGGATCTAGAAAGCAATGTGGTGAGTCATGATCTTTAAAAAAAAAAAAAGAATAGAAAATACCTACCCATGTAAAGGCTAATCAATTCCTGACATTTAATACATTCTCCAAAAAAATGTTAGTTGTTATTATTCCCAGTGGAGGCAATAGCACTGACTATTGTCACACTGGTTAAGAAAAGACTGATAGAAGGTCAAAAGACTCCAGGATTTCTTTCAGGTGCTCAGCTCTCCTCAGATTCAGGAAAGAGGGCCCTGAGTGCAGAGCTGAGGATGGCACTGGGGGCCGAAGTGGGGGTCCCTGGACAGTCAGTACCCTGCCCAACAATCTGCTACTGACGTAAAAGCAGGAAACTAAAGGCAGCCCCTTGCCAACCCCAAAGAGCATTTTCCTACCCAAAAAGGAGCAGCTTTGCTAAGCACGTCCTTCAGCCAAAGGCTGGCACAAACCACGCAAGCCGATCTCAGTCTGACGGCAAGTAACATGCAGTTACTCAGAGCAACAGACCAGATGAGTTCAAACAAGTACAGCCCAACACGTCCCTCGGGCTGTCCAAGGCTGATAATGAACTCCCAACACGATCTCACTGTCGCTCCCTCAGGGACACTGACCTCCTCCCAGGTCAAGGCCAGCATGGGGGGCTGGGAGGAGCCTGTCTCCTGGGCACCAAGGAGCTGCAGGGCCCTCCAGCTCTTGTCTCCCATCTCCCTGAGCACCTGGGATCTTTCTCAAGTCTGGCTTCTTGGCCCCTCTAGGCTGGCCTCACGGTGACCCTGTGACCACATGTCCCCATGCACCCACCCTCACCCTCACACAGGAGAGGAAGCCCTGCGGGCAGTGGGCAGAGCTCTCTGGACTGCACTTTTCATGCTGTTCAAGTTAAACTTGCCTCTGCCTCATCTCTCTTCAGCTCTAATTTCTTTCTGGAACAGGACTTGCCAGACGGGCAGAGAAAACGTCACCCTGGGTCTGCAGTCCAATTCTGCGGAGGTGGAGAGGCAGAAAGGCGGGCCATGACATCTAAGCCACTTTCCCTACACGAGAGCCCCAAGAGACCAGTTGCCGTCACTACCCTGTGCTTCCGCTGCAGAAAACTGGCGGAGAGGGATTAACTGTCAGGACTTCAGTGCAGGCAGTTGGCTTTGAGGTCTCGGACAGGATTACGAGCTCCATTTGCGTCCCAGCACCACTGTTCCCCAGCCCCCTGACCGCAGGCAAGGCATCCGGCCCATGCAGACGCCACTCTCTTTAATGTGTCAAGCGACGTGACAACACTTGCTTGTGGGGCGGGCTGTCAGTGAGATCCGGGAGACAAAGGGCACAGTACACCACCTGGTGCATAGTAGGTGCTCAAAACCAACAGTTCCCACCTTGCTTCTTGCTCATTTTGGCCAAGAAGTGAGGGTCCTGGGGAGGCAGTGATGGTGCTGAGTCTATCTGGCTCCCCTGTCTCCTTCTGGTTGGGAGGTCCTGCCCGCCGCCTCAGCTGGTGCCCGCTGGAGGGGCCTTGGAAGCTGATGTCTTGCTCTCTAGTCTCATCTAGCCTGTAGCCCCTCCCTCAGCCCAGGGGGCTCACCATGGGGGCTCACGGGCAGTTCACTGATTAGCTGAAGGCAGTCAGAGGGCCAGGAAAGGAGATGGAATTGGAGGGTGCCACAATCAGGACACCAAGGGGCCTTCAAGACCACATTCTTCTGTCTCTTCTTCCTCAGTGCATGTGTGTGTGCACATGTGTTCACGCATGTGCACACAGAGGGAACCACAGTCTACACAGGGCTTACTCTACCTCCTTCCATCACTCTCAGTACCTTAGGGGTCATCAGTCCCCTCAGCCTTACCTGGAGGCAAGGCCAAGGTAAACAGCCCCACCTTCACGGCAGCGGGACCCCGGCCACACAAAGCAAGTCACAGGCTCCATGATGAGCTCGACAGAGAACCCAGGCCTCCTGGGCCGGGTTCAGGATGCCTGGGCTGCTGAAGTGTCAGGGGTTGGGGTGGCAGCCTGCCAGGCCTCAGTGCAGAATGCTGGGGGGCCACCCTGTGACCGGGGAGGGGCAGGCGATACCTGGGCCCTGCCCCAAAGACCCAGGAGATGTTGAGGATGAACAGAGAGCCGGTCTCCCTGAGTACTGGGGCCCCTCTGGGTGATGATCTAGAGAGATGGGTTTTCTCTGACTCCCAGGAGAGAGGGAGGAGCCTGGAACAAGCCAGATGGGGGTGCCCCACCCATAAGGGGGAGACGTACCGCATGATGCCCAGAGGGTCCAGGGCCTCCTCCTCCTCCTCTGAGGATTTCCTTGCATCCCCGTCCTGGTGGCCCAGCGTGGGGAGACCCTCGTCTTCCACTTGATCCCGCTGCTGGAAGAAGTCCAAAGCATCCTCGTCCCCTGCTTGGCTGTCTGTGTCCAGGACCGAGACATCCCTGCTGCTGAGATCCGTGGCCCCGGGGGACCTGGTGCCTGTGGAGGGAGACAGAGATGGTGCCTGGCACCTCCTGGCATGCAAGCTCCTGCACCAGCACCCAGGGCTGGAGGCCTCCTGCCGTGTCCTGGGACTAGGATGGCAGTTCTGTGTGGGTGAGTGTAGAGGGGGAGGTCAGCAAAGCGTGGGGTGCAGCAGTTACAAGTGGGAACCTCAGAAGAGAGACAGCAGTTCCTCAACCTCTGCATCCCAGGGCCTGTCGGGACTACAGACTACAGTCCACAGGCTGATGGGAAACCAGACAGTGTCTGGGGTCCTCACAGAACAGCTCCGGAAAGGACGTGCATGTGGTGGGGCACTTTGGGGAGCTTTGCCTAGCCAACCACTGATGAGACCTGCTCCAAGAGTCTGGACTATGAACTCCATGAGGCACAGTGAGCAGGTGGAAGATTCCAGAAC
This sequence comes from Nanger dama, assembly GCA_917880005.1. Lineage (NCBI taxonomy): Eukaryota > Metazoa > Chordata > Mammalia > Artiodactyla > Bovidae > Nanger > Nanger dama. Next base: position 28,792,357 of record CAKJTW010000018.1, read on the forward strand.
AAACTGGGATGGTGTCACCACAAACTGGCTTACGTAAGCACTTTTCAAAGCGTGGTCCACCGGCGGGTGTCCACAATGAGGCAACTACAGAAACGGGGAACAAGATCCAGAAACTTCCATAGCACCTTGGAATGCTTGTCTGCGACAGATTGGGAATAAAAATAGTTAGCCCTTCCCCCACCAATGGTTTGAGAAGCATGGGTTTAGAATGCTTGTTTAACTCTATCCAGTTACTGAACGGAGTATTTTTGAAAGCAGTGAACTTCTAAGATTTATCACCCTGTGGGTAAAGAACCCATCAACATGCCACAGAGTGCCTGACACACAGGATGCAATATGTACACTGATATGACATGTGGAACTAAGTGGTATTGATTATGTTGTATTATGTTATGCTCTGTTATTTTATTAAGACAAATGTAAGATCCCCTGCAAAATCTCACGAACCTTCCGTTTCATGAGGTAAGCACCACATGAAGAACATTTTTACAGGTATGCTCAGCTGCTTAGTCGCATCCATGAGGTAAGCACCACATGAAGAACATTTTTACAGGTATGCTCAGCTGCTTAGTCGCATCCAACTCTTTGCGACCCCGTGGACTGTAGCCCACCAAGCTCCTCTGTTCATGGAATTTTACGGCAAGAATACTGGAGTGGGTTGCCGTTTGACAGGTATAAATCATTTAAATATTGCAAAAATCTCATGTGATAGATCCTAACTGTAGCTTCATTTTAGAGATAAGGAAACCGAGGCACAGAGAGGCTAGGAAAGTCAGACCACCTGACCCTGCTTCTCCATAAGTGTGTGTGTGCATGTGCACGTGGTGTGTGTGTGTGTGTGTGTGTGTGTGTGTGTGTGTGTGTGTGTACGTGTGAAGGGGAGCTCTGGAGGGGCTGGCCAGGAGGGGAACAGGAGGGGTCAGACTATGGGGAAGGCCCCTGGGTAAGCCCCCGTCCAGCACCCAAGCAGTCCATCCTCCGGGGCTGGGTCTCAGGCCTCTTCCACCCACCACTCACGACCCCAGCCCAAGCATGGCAGTGAATGAAGCCCACAGGCCTCAACAGCCTGGCCGAGGTCTCTGGGCTGCAGAGGGTACTGTGGACCACACCCCGCCCCCCTCCCAGCAAGCCAGGGCAGCAAGGCCTAGTTCTGAGCCAGGAGCCGGTAGGGATTTGGGACAGGGCCTCAGGTACCTAAGAATTCCAGCAGCTCTGGGCTGCCTGCCAGCTCGGCATCCTTGGAGATGCAGCGCAGAATCTCGTCAAACAGGGCCCTCCGCTCCCGGATGTCACCCTCCCCAACAAACAGGACCTTCCTGGGGAGCGGTGGCAGGCTGGCTGTTGGGTAACGACTGCAAAGTTTCTGGTAAAACTCCTCAATGTCACTGTACTTTTTGGAGACCTGGAATGAGAGGAGCAGGTGGTTTCCTGAGTGAAGAGGGAAAACAGAGAGGGCTGAGCCTTGCCCCCCAACCCCAACAGAGGTTCTCACGAGGGCCAGGCTCCTTGGTGGGCCCTCCTCCGGGACCAGATGCAGGTGCCTCCCACCCGACCCTCTGCCCCATGCCCTAAGCCTCCTGATCAACACTGGGCACAAGCCCTGAAGTCCCAGGGGCCCAAAGGAAGGATGCAGTCGTGGTGTATTCAGGGCCCTGTCACCGGTCTGGGTAGACACTTGATACAGGGACTTGGCCTGCAGGTGACTGTGACCTACACCTCCACTCTGGGCTTCTGTGCATTAGGAGGGTGACCTCACGGTCTGGCCAGCTGTTAGGTCCTCTTCCAGCAACGAGTCACCTTTTCTCTGGGTCATTCTCCTGTGAACTAGCAACAGCCTTTGACAAAGCCGGTCCTTACAGTGCTTAGATGGTGGAGAACAGATATTGCAAGGCTGGTTTCTGGTCCTGGGGCCAGCCAGGACCCCTCTGCACACCGAAACCTCAGGGAGGCAGGCCGGGGCTCCTCCTGGTTGTTAGAAGGTGGTCCTCGGCCGTCAGAGTCACCGCGGGTCACTCGGCTTTCTGCGGAGCTGGGGGTGACTGCTACCGCCTCTTGGCCTCTCCCCAGAACTCCCCCTACAGCTAAGGGCTCGCCCACGCATCAAGCTCTTGCTGTGTGTTCACTCCGTACGGGGACATCCAGAGTGGTCTCTGTCTCTGAGGCTCCAGGTTTCCAGTTAAGGAAGCAGCTGTAGGACTGGGGATCGGGCGGCATCACTGGGGTCTGTGTAAGCCAACGCAGGCACTCAGAGAAGTCATCCTCTCCACGCCACACCCCACAACAGCCCAGTGTCTTCGCTTGTCCTGGACTCCTCCGTGCTCTCCCCACACGTTGTTCCTGTCCCCTCAACTCCTTGGGAGCATTAGGGATGAACACAGATATTCCCACTTCTGCTCCCAGACTAGGGCCCAGCACACACTGAAACGCTGCTGTGGCTGATGGGCTATGGGGCGTCTGGAGGCATTCAGACAAGGGACACCCAGCATTCTGGTCGCTCAGCTCTGGCTGTCGAGCATGGGCATCAGAGCCCCCAGGCTGGGAGAGTTCCAGATGCTGGCATGTGGCTGGGGCACTGGGAGACTTCAGGAACCCCAGCGGGGAGTCATCTGAGACAGGGGACTGTGGCCGGCAGTTGTCATCACAGAGCTTGACTCGGGAGCTTTGCTGAGAACAGCTTTCAAGGCAGGCTTTCAAGGAAAGGTAAGAGCATCCTTTCACTAAAGTGATGCAGGCTCCAACTCCTGGTGGTTTCCAAAACCTGACTCCACCAGGTGCGGGGGAAGAGTGCCCTCTGCAGGCCTGACTGCTCCATGCAGGCCAGGCCACCAGGCCCACCAGGCCCCAGGTTCTGGGAGCCAGCTGTGGGTCTCCAGGACGCTGGTAGTATGGGCAGCCTATGGTACCACCCCATCCCGGGCCCACACGCATCAGTGCTCCAAAGCAAGGGTTGCTACTCCTTTTGAGGAACAGAAAGCAAAATGCTCATTCTTTTTTAAAGCTAAATCATGAAACTTCAAAGAAAGTTCAGGTTTTGGGTTACATCCCCAGATCTCATAGGGTGTAAATGCGTGCTTGGCTCCCATGGGTGGTTCAAAATGTTTGAAAGGCAACTTCCTGCACGGGCACCTGTGCACACAGCTACCCACGGGGCCAAGGTATCACTGGTCAGGAGAAAGCGGCACAGGTGTGACCGCGGAGGTGTCAGAGGTGTCCCCACACACCCTGGCTGGGAAGGCCAGCCAGGACCCAGCATGTCGGCCGGGGCCTCTCACGGGCCCCTGAGTGCTGCCTCCCCATATTGCCCAGGGACTTGGGTCTCAGATATCTCTTCTTTGCTCCCATCTCTAAAAAACATGGGTGTACTAAGCTCCCCTGGGGTCAAATCAGATTTGAATCCACCCAGTCCCACTCCAGTACTCTTGCCTGGAAAATCCCATGGATGGAGGAGCCTGGTGGGCTGCAGTCCATGGGGTCACTAAGAGTCGAACATGACTGAGCGACTTCACTTTCACTTTTCACTTTCATGCATTGGAGAAGGAAATGGCAACCCACTCCAGTGTTCTTGCCTGGAGAATCCCAGGGACAGGGGAGCCTGGTGGGCTGCTGTCTCTGAGGTCACACAGAGTCGGACACGACTGAAGCGACTTAGCAGCAGCAGCAGCAGCAGTAGAACAAAGCTGCAAACCACCCAGTGGAACAAAGCAGTTCCTCCCTGCTATCACGTTGCACCTTGGTTCTCACCAAGAGCCTGTTTAAGAAGCAAATGAAAAAATCACATTCTTCAGACACTTTCCAGGATGTGCTGAATGTCTCTTAATAAAAAAAAACTGTGCCATAACTTATCTCTTAGAGTCTCGTATGTGAAGTGTTAGTCGCCCAGTCGTGTCTGACTCTTTGCAGCCCCATGGACTATACAGCCTTCCAGGCTCCTCTGCCCATGGCGTTTTCCAGGCAAGAATACTGGAGCAGGGTGTCATTTCCTCCTCCAGGGGATCTTCCAGAACCAGGGATCGAATCCGCATCTCTTGCGTCTCCTGCATTGGCAGGCAGATTCTTTACCACTAGCAACACCTTTTTGCACTGAGGCAATCGGGTATTCTCTTGGCTTCATGGACTTGTACACACAATTCCTTTCCCCGGTTTGAGAGATGTTCTCCACTATCATTTAAATAAACTTTAAATAATAAATCTTTAAATAAACTCTCTGCTCACATCTCCCTCTCTCTCCTGTTTCTGGGACACCCAATATCCTAAGGTTGCCTTTCCTAAACGATTTGGATAGTTCTTGTAGAATTTTCTCTCTGTTATTTTGAATCTTAATTCCCTTTCCTCTTCTAACTGTATCATTTCTAGATTTTTATCTTTAAACTTGCTAATTCTCGCTTCCATATGGTCTTCTCTACTTCTAATCCTTTTCTAAAGTATGTATTTTTCATCTCACTTCCGGAGTCCTTCAGATCCAGAATTTCTGTTTGGTTCCTTTTTAGAGTTTCAGTCTCTTTGGGAAAGTATATCTTCTGCTCATTAACTTCATCCCTGGGTTTTCTTATCGCTTGTTGTGTTTCTTCATGACAATTGTTTTCAATTCTCTATTAGGCTGCACTGTTCTGGGTCTTTAAATTTCGTTTCTAGAGAATCATCATTTTCTTTTGTGCCAGTGTTACTGTGATTCTTCATGGTGCTTGACGAGTTCTTCCTCTGCTGGGACATTTGAAGCATGAAACACCTTTCTTCTTTAGATAAAGATTTTTCTTTTTAAAATTTGATTTCTAACAAGTCAATAGGTGAGAGGCTTTTCTTTTTTTTTCAGCAGGTGGTGCCATAGCACAAGTTTTTTGGTTTTCTGGGCTCCCAAAGCACTGCAGATGGTGACTAGGGCCATGAAATTAAGACTTTTGCTCCTTGAAGGAAAAACTATGAGAAACATAGACAGCATATTAAAAAGCAGAGACATTACTTTGCTTACAAAGGTCCATCTGGTCAAAACTATGGTTTTTCCAATAGTCATGTATGGATCTGAGAGTTGAACCATAAAGAAGCCAGAGTGCCGAAGAACTGATGCTTTTGAACTGTGGTGTTGGAGAAGACTCTTGAGAGTCCCTTGGACTGCAAGGAGAGCCAACCAGTACATTCTAAAGGAAATCAGTCCTGAATATTCACTGGAAGGACTGATGCTGAAGCTGAAGCTCCAATACTTTGGCCACCTGATGCGAAGACCTGACTCATTGGGAAAGACTCTGATGCTGGGAGGGATTGGGGGCAGGAGGAGAAGGGGACAACAGAGGATGAGATGGCTGGATGGCATCACGGACTTGATGGACGTGAGGCTGAGTGACCTCCGGGAGTTGGTGATGGACAGGAAGGCCTGGCATGCTGCAGTCCATGGGGTCACAGAGTCGGACACGACTGAGCGACTGAACTGAACTGCACTCTGCCTCTAGTGATGCTAGAAGACTGGCACTCTCCGGCCTGCAGTGCCCCGGTGGAGGTGTGGCCTGGTGCCCTGTCGTCACCGCTTGTGCCTCCACGGCTGCTGGCGCCTTGCTGCCATCACTGCCTAGGATGGGGGTGATGGGCCCCTTCCACTGTATCACAGGCTCGGCCTCCCATGGCAGCGGGTTGGGTTGAGGTCACCAGCACTTATGCCGTGTCTGGGGTTGTCAGGTTTAGGGATGCCCCGCTGTGGTTGGGGGCTAGGGAGGCTGGAGCTGTAGGCCAGCCCCTGCACCTTGAGGGACGGGGCTGCAGGCCCTGCTGCCGAGTTCCTGTGGCGGCGGGCGGCTGACGAGGCCAGGAGGCTGGAGGTGTGTGTGCCGCCTCCCTGATGCCACTGGGTTCCGGGGGGCTGTGGGCCTGGCCCCAGGGCTGGGGATCCATGACTGCACGCACCACATCTACTATGCCCCCAGCTCCATCTCTGTGTGTTCCCAGCGGCTCACCTCTAGACGGACAGAGGTGCGGGACTGCTGTGGGTGTTTACTGGCTCTAGATTGAAGGGAGAGACCAAGGAGTGTCGCATCCGCCCTAACGCTGATGGCTCCATCTGCTCTTCACCCCACAGGTCAGCTCTGACTTCTCTCCGAACCCTTCCCCTAGGATGGCTTAGGTGCCCCCCTCAACACTCCCACAGCCCCCGTCCCCTGGGCTCCTGTCTCTTCACAGATCTGTCTCCCCACAGATGGTCAGCATCTGATTCACTGGTGCCCTTACTGCCAACGCACTCTGGCATCCTCTGATTGAGGGCTGGCTAGAGCATTGCTTGCACCCTGCTGCTACCTGAACCCTGGTGGGAGGCGTGTGTGTCTCCTTGGACCTCTGGACCCTGGGGAGCACCCTGCCAGAGCCCCTAGCTCACCAAGAACTGGACGACGTCCTCGGGCTTGTGCTTGGCCGATTTGAACGCAGCCAGCCTGGTGACCACCAGGATCTGGTACTCCACGTGCCCTGACATCATCTTGCCCCGCACCTCCTGGTGCTGTGGCACGCTCAAGTCCAGGCCCGTGTAGACATTCTGAACTCGCCTGCCAGGAGGAGAGAAGGCAGAGGAAGGTCAGGTTCAAGTCAGCAGGCTTCTCAAGCGAAATGCTGGTAAGTCCTCAGGGTTCCCGAAGGCCTGAGTGCAAGGCTGCTCCACTGGGCAAGTCCTCAGGGGTCCAACTCCAGGCTACCTGCCGTACCACATGCCAGCCCCCTCCTGAAGCCTGGTTTACCAGGCCAGGGCCCCTGCCTGTGGGTCCCTCAAGAATGAAGGCCTGTTCTCAGCAGGAAAACAGGTGACAGCAGAGAAGATGGGGCTGTGGAAACAGCAAATTCTTTGCTCTGACGGTGAAGAATCTGCCTGCAATGGGGGAGACCTGAGTTCGATACCTGGATCGGGAAGATGCCCTGGAGAAGGAAATGGCAACCCACTCCAGTATTCTTGCCTTTGAAATCCCATGGACAGAGGGGTCTGGCAGGCATTTGTCCATGGGGTTGCAAAGATTCAGACACGACTGAATGACTAATGCAGGTTTTGAGTGGATACTTGGCAAAACGTTACAGCTCTTTGAGAACTTTTAAATGCTACACAAATGCAATGAATTGCACAGTGAGCAAAGAAGTTAGGAAATGTTTTCCCTGAGGTAAGAAAAAAAGGCTAAATGTATTCCTCTTTCTGGGTGAGGGTATCATGGAGACGTGAGCACATAAGCATAACCCACACAAACACCTAAGACAGGATGCTCTGGGCACACCGTTATCAGGGTCCAGACCCACCCTCTGCAGGGCAGGGCATTCAGAAGACAAGAAAGGGAGGGCCCACAGGGTTGGGCTGCCAGGGCAACAGCTGGGACATGGCCCTTCCCCCGGAACTCTGTCCCAATCCGACACGTGACACCCTGCCCCCTGCACTCCTTCCACACAAGTCCCCCCTTTCCACACCAGGCAAGTGACACCATACCACGATGCCATTTGTCACCAGCTGGGAGGACAACCCACCACACAGCCACCTACTACCAAGTGTAGCAACCTCTACACCCACAAACATGTTCACAGAGTGGAAGGCAGGGGTCGCCAACCCTGGACCACAGATGGTTACTGGTCCAGGTTAGAGACCTGCCCGCACAACAGGAGGTAAGCAGCCTGCAAGCAAGGGAAGCTTCAACTGTGTTTACAGCTGTTCACGCATTACTGCCTGACCTCTGCCTCCTGTTGGATCGGGGGCAGCATAATAAATCTAATAAATGTAATGAGACCGAATCATCCCCAAACGATCCCCACCCACTCCCACCCCCGAATCCCTGGAAAAATCGTCTTCCACAAAACAGGTCCCTGGTGCCAAAAAGGCTGGGGACTGCTGGTATAGTGAAAGAAAGTGAAAGCACGAATCACTGAGAAAGGCCGGGTGAACCTCCCTTCAGGTGAGTGTTAAGTAAGTTCAGCATTCACGTGCCACTTGGAAAAACAAACGATCAGCCCTCCTTTCCTTTCGCCAATGATCAGACGAGTATCCTGGCCTTCCCACCAGGCGCTAAGACCCTCCACCCCTGGCGCTGTGTGTCGTGTCCCTGCGCGACAGTGTGAGGGGCACAGGATGGCAGAGGGGACGAAAGGCAAGAGGTACCCCCGCAGGCTCTGCTGTGGGGACCTCACCTGTCTAAGGTGCTCCCGCAGCCCTACAGAGGGACACCACCGCTGAGACCCGCTTCAAGTCACGGAGTGTTCTGATCACTCAGTCATGTCCGGCTCTTTGTGACCCCATGGACCATACAGTCCATGGAATTCTCCAGGCCAGAATACTGGAGTGGGTAGCCTTTCCCTTCTCCGGGGATTTTCCCAATCCAGGGATCGAACCTGGGTCTCCCACACTGCAGGCAGATTCTTTACCAGCTGAGCTATCAGGGAAGCCCAAAGTCAGGGAGTGTGTTAGTTGCTCAGTCGTGTCCGACTTTTTGCAACCCCACGGGCTGCAGCCTGCCAGGCTCCTCTGTCTATGGGATTCTCCAGGCAAGAATACTGGAGTAGATTGCCATTTCCTTCTCCAGAAGATCTTCCGGACCCAGGGATTGAACCCTGGTCTCCTGCACTGCAGGCAGATTCTTTACCGTTTGAGCTACAGGGAAGCAGACACAAAAGGGAGTCACCTGTACTTGTGCTCAGTGGGTCAGAGGTGGAGCAGGGTTCACTGCAGGCTGCCCCCTGCCTCCCCGCTGACCCGCACCTCCTAACAGTCCCACTTACTGCTCCGTCTCGGAACACCACATCCGACAGTTTCTCCAGAGCCTCTATCTGTGGACGCCCCCCCATTTCCATTGTACCCCTCGTCCTGTCACGCCACCCCAGTTGAGACGCCCTGCCCCACGGCTAGGATCACAGACTCAGCCTGTTCCCCTAAACCCGCCAGTTCTCCAGGTCCTGGGCACCAGAGTCCGACAGTGGCAGGCCACTGGGATAAACGCACAGACACACCGACTAAAGCGTTAGTGGCTCAGTTGTGTCCGACTCCTTGTGACCCCCATGGACTGTAGCCCACTAGGCTCCTCTGTCCACGGGATTCTCCAGGCAGGAACACTGGAGGGGGTTGCCATTCCCTTTGCCAGGGGATCTTCCTGACCCGGGAACGAACCCCCAAGTCTCCTGCACTATGGCTAGACGTGTTGACTGGTCCCACTTGAAATTCATGGCCACAACTGGCAACCTGCGGTGCTGGGCCAGGCAAGCCCAGCTGAGCTCAGTCTAGGGGTTCTCCAAGTGTGGTCCTTACCGCATGAGCCCCACCTGGGAGCTTGTGAGAAAGGCAGACCCAGGCTCTGCAGAATCAATCCTCACGTTAACAAGCCCCCCAGGGGACTCCTCATGCCCCTGAGCCTAATCTACTCTGTCTCCCATTCTCCGCAGGCCCCCAGGGAAACTTTTTTGTGAAGGGCCAGATAGCAAATATTTTAGGTTTTGCAGGCCACAGGGTCTCCATCACTACCATACTCAACTCAGCCGCTGTACAGCGAAAGCGGCCACAGACAGTACATTCAGTTCAGCTCAGCTCAGTTCAGCTCAGCTCAGTTCAGTCGCTCAGTCGTGTCCGACTCTTTGTGACCCCATGAACCGCAGCACGCCAGGCCTCCCTGTCCATCACTAACTCCCAGAGTCTACCCAAACCCATGTCCATCGAGTCCGTGATGCCATCCAACCATCTCATCCTCTGTCATCCCCTTCTCCTCCTGCCCTCAATCTTTCCCAGCATCAGGGTCTTTTCAAATACTTAGACCACCGCATCAGGTGGTCTAAGTATTGGAGTTTCAGCTTCAACATCAGTCCTTTCAATGAACACCTAGAACTGATCTCTTTTAGGATGGACTGGTTGGATCTCCTTGCAGTCCAAGGGACTCTCAAGAGTCTTCTCCAACACCACAGTTCAAAAGTATCAATTCTTCGGCACTCAGCCTTCTTTATAGTCCAACTCTCACATCCATACATGACCACTGGAAAAACCATAGCCTTGATTAGATGGACCTTTGTTGGCAAAGTAATGTCTCTGCTTTTTAATATGTTGTCTAGGTTGGTACATAAACTTGATTTAAAAAGTGAGTGGGGGGCAGGCTTTGGCCCATGGGCGTAGTCTGCCCACCTATACCCCAGACCAAACTTCCTGAACTGTGATGTGCGTTCCCAGTCATGTCCGACTCTGCGATCCCATGGACTGCAGCACCCCAGGCTTCCTTGTCTATCACCAACTCCCGGAGCTTACTCAAACTCATGTCCATTGAGTCGGTGATGCCATCCAACCATCTCATCCTCTGTCATCCCCTTCTCCTCCCGCCCTCAATCTTTCCCAGCATCAGGGTCTTTTCCAGTGAGTCAGTTCTTTGCATCAAGTGGCCAAAGTTTTGGAGTTTCAGCTTCAGCATCAGTCCTTCCAACGACTATTCAGGACTGACCTGCTTTAGGATGGACTGGTTGGATCTCTTTGGATGATGTCCAAAGGCTAACTCTCCCTCTCCTCTTATTCCCGAGGTGTCTGATGGGCCCTCTCTGCTCCTCGAGGATCTGGGACCCCTGCTCTCTCTCTTTCTCTCTCTCTCAGTTCTCCAACCTCCCTGGCCACTGCTACTCAGCTTCCCTGGATGGTCCGCAATCCTGCCCCAAGTGCCCACCTTAGACCTCTTCTCTCACTCACCTTCCCCAGGGAGCTCAAATATGTTCAAGGTTTTAAATCCCATCTATGAGCCAGTGGTCCCTCATTCCTCTCTGATCCGGACTCTCCCCTCAAAGCCATACTCCTCCCAGCTGCCTGCCCAACATCTTCACTTGGCTGTCAGAAAGCTTCTTAATGAACAAGTCCAGACCAATGGTGATTCTCACCTTCCTAAACCTGCTCCATCCATAGTCTCCTGGGCTGGTCCACTGCAATGCCTCTCTTTCAGGAACTCAAGAGAAGTCTTATAGTCAATCTTGACTCCTCTTTCTTGCTCTCATGGCCCACATCTAATCATCAGCAACCCCGAAAGCTCAATCTTCAAAATAGAGCTAGAACCCAAACATTTCTAAGCTCTTCTGCCAGCATCAGCTCTCACGTGGATGACTGCCAGAGTCTCCTGAATGGTCTCTTCACTGCACCCTGCTCACCTCCCTTCTGCTCAGCACAGCGGCCAAAGGACCTTTATGGACTCCAAAGCAGGTCCCACCACATCCAGAGCCTCACCCCCAGCCTGGGGAGCCTGTCCTGACTGTCCCCTGCCTCCAAGCCCCCAGATGTGATAACTCTGCACCACATCACCCAGCTCTCTGTGGCTCACTGTACTGCAGTCACACTGGCCTCCTGGCTGGTGCACAAACATCTCTCTGCCCCAGGACATTGGCTCCTGCTGTCCCCCCCTGCCTGGTACCCTCTTTCTTAAGATTTCTCTTTCACTTGTCAGGGATCTACCCAGCTGCCACTCTCTATCAGAAAGACACTCCTGGACCACACCATATAAAACAGCATTCACTTCTCCTAGCACCCCATTTCCCTACCACTTTATTTTCCTTTATACCATCTATCATCGCTGATGCACTATACATTTACCCATCTGCCCCATGAAAGCTCACAAGAGGGACTGTGTGTGGTTCACGATCTTAGAACCGCTTACCTGGCCTTCACCACCAGCACCTGCATTTGTTAAGAAGCCCTGTTCAGGTGGGGCAGAGAGGGAAGCCCCCTCACCCCCTTCCCAGGCTCCCAGCACCAAGATCACACCCCCACTGGTCTGCCACTGGCCCTGCTCATACCGGCCAACCTCAAACCTCCTATCCGCACGAAAGGAAACAGGCTCAGCGAGAGGAGGTGATTCACATGGCACCAGGGAAACCTCTTCTGCCAGCAAGGACACGACCAGCCACCACGGAGAGGAGACCAAGCAGGTTCTGACATCAGATCCTTAAAGAATCATACTTTTCTAAATCTGAAGCCACAAGGATGTTCAAATTACAGCCGGAAAAATTTTACATTCATTTATGTAAGAGACTGATGTCTTAGCCTAAGATTTTGTGTAGGGGGAACAAGAGTGGACTGTGTGGAAACACTAGCAGTCAGTCACTTGACCGATGTGACAAGGGGGAGACGGTAAAACCACGCCCACCCCAGCCTGCAGCAACCCTCTAGTACTGAATCCCCCAGGCCTGGGTCAAGGTGGGTTCACCCTGACCCAGGGGTGCTCTGCCTCCAGGGACCCTCTGGAGGCCTCTGCGGTAACTGCACTTTTCCTGGGCTACCTGTTAGGCAGCTGCCACCTGTCCCCTCCCCTTCCCCTGGAGGACCCGGCTTCACGCACCCCCACCTCGCAGAAGCCGGGTTACACCCTGCCCTGTGCTCCCATGGCAACCTGAAGCCGCGCACCCCCACCCCCACCCCTGCTCCCAGGCTCAACATCTGCCCTCCGCCCCGTTTCCCCTGACGGGCAGAGCCTGGTCTGATTCACCCCGTCCCCAATGCCGTGCCCCGGACGTGGCACACAGCGCTGCCAGGATGCATAACTAGATCTTGGAAATGAAAGGAAGGCAGGTCAGCGGGAAAGGGGTGAGGAGAACCCCCTCTTTGACCACCGTGCAGGATCGGCCAACCCAGGCCTTCCACTAGGTCTTGGATGAGTTCGTTCCCCTCTAGGGACCACAGTTTCCCCATCTGTAAAACCGGGAAGGGGGCTGGCGGCCTCTCCCTCAGGGCCGGGGAGCGGCCGAGCCCAGGTCCACGGCCAGCGGCGCCGGGCACGCTGGGCGCCGGGCGGGATCCTCAGGGACCCGCCGCCTCCTCCGCCCGCGACACCTAGGGCCGCGGCTCCGGGCCCTCCCGACTCCACGCGGCCCGAGATGCGGCCGGGGCGCGGGGTCTGGCTCACCTGGAGGTGACGAGCACCGCCGGGGACTGCATGACGGCGAGGGGCTCCGGGCGGGGCGTGCGATCACGCGACCGCGGGCGCCGGCGTCGCCGCGTCCCCGCCCCGCCCGCCCCGGCTTGGGCTCGGGCTCCGGCTCCTGCCTGGCCCGCCGCCTCAGTGGCCGCGGCGCTCGGCCGGACGCGGCCGTGATTTTCCAGGCCTTTCTGGAATCCTGGGCGGAGATTCAGGGCTGAGGACCGTGCGCGGTCGGCGCTGCTGGAGGCCCCGGCCGCGCCGAGCGCGCCCCCCGCCCCGAGCCATCCCGAGGCGCCCCCCGTCCTGGTTTGGGTCTGATGTCCCGGCGTTGTTAGAGACAGCGCCCCGTTCACTTTTAGGAGTGCCCCAAGCGTCCCGCTTCAGGATGATATATCATTCGGTTCTGCTTCCTCGGGGAGAGTTTTGGGGAAACAACCCAACTGTGCACAGGGTCCCAAGGATGCTCTGAGAGATGTTTCCAGCGTCAAACGAGGTCAGAGAACCCTTCAAACAAAACGAAACCCTCTGTGCGGGGTGATCTAAAGAAACAGCAGGCTGACACCCCACCCCCCACCCCCGAGGCCTTCCAGGGGCTTTCCTTAAAGAGGCCAACAGGCCCTTCCCAGCAAAAGCTTTTGAGAACTGGATTTTTTCTTCCTCACTAAAGAAATGTTCTGAACCTTGTTAAAACTGTAAGGAAAACTATTCAAGGCTGTTGCAACAGGAGTCAAGACGGCTCAGCCCTGAATACAGCAAGGACAGTGGGACTGGAGCCAGGGGGCAGGGGAGATCAGCGATGGAGGTACAGGTAGCGAGGGTGAGGATCCTTGCTGAATCCTAGCCTGAAGGCAACCAACGGGTGGGAGGTGAGGAACTTGATCAGATACCAAAGGTGATCAGGTATCAAAGGGAAAGAGCCTTTCTCAACTGACTTAGCAGGATTCTTGCTGAGACTGGGCTGGGCAGGCCAGAGACAGGGCAGGCACCAAGGTTAAAGGCCCAGTTGAGAAGAGGGCCCAGAGGAGCCTAAAGTTTCGTCAAGAAGAGGGTCTCTGTCTCCCAAAGTCTCCCTCTAAGAGAGCTGCTAAAACAACCCTCCCCGCCCCCTGCTCCCCAGGCACCATCCCCTCCTTTCCTCCTGACACCCCCTTCCCTGTCCCCCAGCTCTAAGAGGTGGGGCTTCTGCCGGACTGCATTCTCCCAAAATGCCAGCCTCCGCCCCCTCCTGCACCACCCTGGAACTCTAATTACCAGTGTCCCAGCTCTTTGCAACCACCTGTAAAACACTTAGCTCAGGGCCTGGCTCACAGTGACATCAGAGCCCTGTGAGTGTTTGTGTTGCTCAGTGCTCAGTTACTTCAGTCGGGTCCGACTCTTTGTGGCCCCATGGGCTATAGCCCACCAGGCTCCTCTGTCCATGAGATTTTCCAGGCAAGAATACTGGAATGGGTTGCCTTTTTCTGCTCCAGAGGATCTTCGCGACACAGGGATGGAACCCAGGTCTCTTTGCCTCCTGCATCGGTAGGTGGCTTCCTTACCACTAATGCCACCCGGGAAACCTGTGTTGCTCTAACGTTCAGCAACTAAAATGACAGGTCTCTCTGCTTCTGCTACTAGTCAGAGTTCCTCACAAAGCCACTCTCCTCTCTCCCTCGTGACCTTTTCATTCATTCATTCAACAGCTATCTACTGGACTGGGCCTCTGTTTGGGGGCCTGTGGAGGCTCCTGAGCGATTGGTGGCAAGGACACCACGGCCCAGGGCTCCATCATGGACTTGCTGCCTCCAGTTTCCCCTTTCCTGTCCTCTCTTCAAGGTTCTAGCTCCTTCCTACTGTCTGCTTACTCTCATTTGTCCACTGAATGTCTTCAGGGAGCCACAGCTTGGTGGGTGATGGGTGTCCCTGTCCTGGCTCCCATGGCCGCCTTTAGGTCCACAGCTGGAGATCCTGACAGGCGAGGTCACAAAACTGTTGGAGCTGAGAGTTAGGCTGAGCCTGCGGAGAAGGCAACCCAGGAGGGTGCAGACTTGAAGCACACACGTCCCAGGGCAAGCACAGGTGGGAGCTGCAAAGAATGGGACCCTGCACCCCCAGCGGAGCTGGTGGCATGTCGGTCACCCGTGCCTTGCAGGCAAACGAACCTCACCGCTGGCCCCAGGCTTCCCGAGTGTGTACTGAGAGGGGGCTTGGCACACCGGGCGCCTGCCGAGAATCCCACTGGTTCCCCATGAAACAGAGAGCCCATCCGGAGAGCAATCCCATTTTCTGCCTCTGTGGGTCCCACACGCCCCTCTGTGGCTCCAGCGGATAATTGCATACAATGCATGGAATGTGGAATCTAAATCTGATATTTTGTGCTTCCTGCCTGACTCAAGGAGCCCTTTCCTTGGCTGAAGCCGCAGTAACGCAAACCACATTGCAGGGAAGCTGACAGTCCCCCTTCCCACCGCCTGGGGAGGAACGCTCCAGGCCTCAGTCACCCCCTGCCCCAGGGAAGTCGCTGCACCTCAGGGCCAGTGCGGTAAGTTAGAAGCACCACAGCCCACAGGAGTCTTATCTGAGCTCTGGTCAACCTTGCCCTGGTTTCTGGTGGGGTGGGACTTGCAGGGACCTGCTGATTTGTCTCTGTTCTCTATACTGATGCTTTAGTGCTCCAGCGGGAGCTGGGGACCCCAAGTCGAGCAAGGCCACCACCTCATCTGTCCCTCAGCAAATGCTCCTGGGCACCGCTCTGGGGCTGGGACTTTATACCAGGCCCAGAGGCTGCAGGAGACACAGGCCTCCCTGGCAGGGCTCACACGCCAGCCAGGGACCCTTGAAGATGCCAGTGCAAGCGCAGGCCCACACAGCGTAGAGAAGGGCACATAGCCAACTCATCCAGGGGTTGGGGCATACAGGAGTTCTTCCAAGAGGAGGCAGTGGCAGACTCAGGACATGAAAAAGTCGGTTTTGTCTCTTTGGGCCTTGGTTTTCTCATTGGTGAAATGGGCATGATAGAAATCTTTAATCCACAGCACTGCTGTTACTTAAATGAGCACACCTGTGACTGAAATGAGAGGAGATGTATGGCAGACACTGCAGGTGAGCTGGCGGAAAGCCAGTCATTCCTGTTTGCCTTTACTGCCATAGAGGCTGCAGTCCACGGGGTCACAGTCGGACACGACTGAGCGACTGAACAGCAACCACAAAAGGCTAGACAGGTGGAGCGTTCATGCTGCTGAGGAACTGCAGTGAGAAGATGCTTTGTGACGTAATTGCGGCCATACACACGCAAGTCCTGTATGTATATGGGTAAAGGAAAACAAAGGAAACAAAGGAGGTGAGAGCTTTCCCAGAGCACCGGGCTCAATAAATGCTGGCTTTTAGAGCTTTCTGACTAAGTCAGCCCTGGTTTAACCCATCCAAAGGCTGATCAAACCTGTCCATCCAGTCTCTTCTATGGAGAGGGTTTACCTTGCTCAGAGAAAGCTCTTTGTACCCTTCCGGTACCGAGGCAAAGAATTTCCTGCCTTAAAGTGTTGCGTCTGTCTGACACTTCCCTGATGGTCCAGTAGCCAAGATTCCACGTTCCCAACGCAAGGGACCCGGGGTTCCATCCCTGATCAGGGATCTAGATCTTGCATACCTCAACTAAGACCTGGTGCAGCCAAATTAAATAAATAAATAAATATATATATAGGACTTCCCTGGTGGCTCAGATGGTAAAGCGTCTGTCTACAATGCGGGAGACCCGGGTTCGATCCCTGGGTGGGGAAGATCCCCTGGGGAAGGAAATGGCAAATTTAAAGGTGTTGCTGCTGTCACAGTGCCCTTGGGAAATTTCCCTGAACTTGCATTCTCACCAAGGGTATATATTAGAATGCCTACTTGTATCTCCTTTCACCAAGAATGCATTTTACATTCTTCAGTTTTACTAACCTGAGATGCAAATAAAAATGGTATTGTTTTAATTTGCAATGATTTGCTGGTGACTTTGGGGATTTTGATTTTGTCACCCTATATTTTTCTCTTTGTGTCCCCAGCGATCAGGATAAGCACTTTGACTGCTGCTGCTGTTGCTAAGTCACTTCAGTCGTGTCCGACTCTGTGCGACCCCATAGACGGCAGCCCACCAGGCTCCCCTGTCCCTGGGATTCTCCAGGCAAGAACACTGGAGTGGGCTGCCATTTCCTTCTCCAAGGCATGAAAGTGAAAGTGAAGTCGCTCAGCCGTGTCTGACTCTTAGCGACCCCATGGACTGCAGCCCACCAGGCTCCTCCGTCCATGGGATTTTCCAGGCAGGAGTACTGGAGTGGGGTGCCATTGCCTTCCCTGAAGCACTTTGACTAGAGCTCTCCAACTCTTTATTCAAGCCAGAAAAAAATGCCTGGGAGGACGGGACCCAGCTGGGGCTCTGCCCTAAATTAAGGTATCATTCAGAAGTAGATCAGCTACCTAGGAAAGTGGGAAACAAAGGGGCTGCCGTGGCCTAAGGCCAAGTCCCCAGTTTTGTAGGCGGCCTCACACTTTGCAGCCTTCGAGCCCAGACTCCTGAAGATCTCACAGATGTGTTTGCCACGTGGACCAGAGAACCTGAGACAGGCCATCCAGGGTGAGGACACCGGGTCCCCAGGTCAGCTGTGTGATGTTCGACACTCTGCTATGGGAACATGAGACATTCTGGTCCTAGGGTCCTCATCCTCTGGAGTGTCTGCAATATCTCACATTCTAGACTTGGGGACACATCTTCTGGGTCCTCCAAACGTGTTCTTGACCTCTGTTAACCCATATTTTCCCAGGCAAAGAAGACAGTTTGGTTCTTTGTTCATTATGTGAATAGACTAGAAACCCGGGGCTCCTACCTGACAAATCGGAGGGCCCAGCATTCTGAATCACTGCATTTCTAAGTGTCACCAGTTTTTATTCTGAAAGGAGTTTGTTTTGTTTCAATCTCATGTGTCGACAAAGGTCTCCAAGAAAATCTAATGGAGGCATAACTTCAGACTATTAATGTTCACGATGGGCAAGTCGACAGAGGGGAAATGTCTGAAAAACCACATAGAAGAGACTGGATGGACAGGTTTGATCCTCTTTGGATGGGTTAAACCAGGACTGACTTAACCAGTTGACTTTACAGCTTAACCAGTAAAAGCTGTAAAAGCCAGCATTTACTGAGCCAGGCGCTAAGGTAAAGCTCTTACCTACTTTGTTTCCTTTATCCTTAGGTACACCTGACAGGCAGGAATCTCTGTCTCCATTGAAAGGTGGAGGGTGACAAGTTAATTAACTTAAGGTCACAAAACTAGGGCACTATAAAGGTGGTTTGGAAGCCAGTGTTTATCATGACTCCACCCTCTGGTTTCTCTCCTGACCTCAGTGGAGACGTGTGGTCCTTGTCCCCTCAACTGCCAGGATACCTTAGAGCTCCAGGTAAGCTGGTTCAACCTCGGGGTCCCCGTGCAGAGCTTTCTGAGTCTTCTCCCAGACTGGCCTTTATAAATCTGAGCAGGATGGGGTTCAGCCACACTGTGGTGCTGTTATAACCAGTGACCAGCAGATGGCAGTATCCACCAGCCCTCAGCCATTTGTCCCAATCCCAAAGGAAGGGCCCTGAGAAACCCCAGTGAAACTTCTAGAAAAGAAACTATTCCACTCCCTTCTTCTCAGCCCCATCTCCTGCCCCCACTCAAGGGTGGGGCCATGCCAGTGGCCGGCGATGGGCTGCAGCCCACCCCGGTGTGGATGCCAGAGCTGTTGCCTGGGGTAACCTGGGGGCAGACAAGACTTGCATGGAGCGTGGGAAGTGCATCGCAGCGAGGAAGCCCAGACCTGGGCATCAGACCGGGCTGAGCCAGCGGCCTGCGGGGATCGTCCCACATCCACAGCCCCGCCCCTGGTCTTTCCGGGGAAGGTGGCTACAGCGCATCTCCGCATCTCCGGCTGCACAGAAAGCAACAGCTCGGATGCGGTGGTTGGGGTTGTCACCATCCCCAGCCCTCCCAGGGACACCTTCTTTGGGGACACAGCCCCAGGCTGAAGCTGCCTCCTCAAAGCTAACCCTCTCCAGCTCTGAATACATTCCAAACCGGGGGGCTGGCCCCTGCCTGGGTCCTTAGCACTGGTCCCCATGCTCACCCGCTCCCCACCTCTCACCGGTGGACCCTTGGTGGACATTTGATTATTAGTCTCACTGGGGATCGTTATCAGAGTCTGGGGATCAAAAGCCAGGGAGGGCCAAGGGACTTGGGGTCTGAGGTTAGAGGCCAGATTTGAAGTCTGGTCTCTTGACTCTTGGGAACCATCAATATTATAGCCCGGGGGGGCATCTGTTTTACTTCCAATATAGTGCTGGGCTGCAAGGGCCCACAACCACTAACGATGGGCAGGGCAGGGGCTGAGCCCTCAACCATCCTCTTCCTCTCCTCCAGGGTACCCAGGGCAGAGCTGGGCTGGGACTTTCTGAGCCACACAGAGAGCAAAGACACAGGATCACAGAGGGGCCCGCCCCTTCCCTGGCAGCTGTGATGCCAAATGCCAGGGTGCTGATCCTTTTCCCTCCTTGGGGACTTGGCTGCCCTGCATGGGCAATACAAGGCACAGGGCAAGGAACCCTCTCTTGTCTTGTCATCAGGGGCTCCAGGCTGCAGCAGGGTGGGTCCCGTTTCCAGTGGCTCCAGCTGGTAGAATCCAAGACTGACTTCCCAAGTGGCATCAACCCTAGTGTGCCAGTTCACGTTCCCAGGTGACTTGTGAACTTCTGTAAGTAGAAGTGCCTTTGAGAGGTGTAGTGGCTCTCACAGGCACCGGGTACAGACTGCCTCACCTTCAGAGCTGTCAGGAGACTACCTGGGACCAGGAGGGAGCTCATGTTCTGCAGGTATGCAAACAGAGCCTTGGTAGCAGTTTGTGAAGAGTCAGGCATCATATGAAAAGTTGGCCCAAAGAATCCCAAATATTCTTTTAGACATCCTGGAGTGTAAAGTCGAGTGGGCCTTAGGAACCATTACTATGAACAAAGGTAGTGGAGGTGATGGAATCCCCTCTGAGCTACTTGAAATCCTAAAAGATGATGCTGTGAAAGTGCTGCACTCAGTATGTCAGCAAATTTGGAAAACTCAGCAGAGGCCACAGGACTGGAAAAGGTCGGTTTTTATTTCAATCCCAAAGAAGGGCAGCGCCAAAGAACATTCAAACTACCGCACAATTGTACTCATTGCACATGCTAGCAAGGTAATGCTCAAGATCTTTCAAGTTAGCCTTTAACAGTACATGAACCGAGAACTTCCAAATGTATAAGCTAGATTTAGAAAAGTCACAGCAACCAAAGATCAAATTGCCAACTTTTGTTGGATCATAGAGAAAGCACAGAAATTTCGGAAAAACATCTACTACTGCTTCTTTGACTATGCTAAAGTCTTTGACTGTGTGGATCACGACAAACTGTGGAAATTTCTTAGAGATGGGAATACCAAATCACCTTACCTGTCTCCTGAGAAACCAGTATGCAGGTCAAGAAGCAACAGTTAGAACTGGACATGGAACAACTGACTGGTTCAAAATTGGGAAAGAACTATGTAAAGGCTGTATATTGTCACTCTGTTTATTTAATTTATATGCAGAGTACATCATGTGAAATGCCAGGCTGAATGAATCACAAGCTGGAATCAAGATTGCTGAGAGAAATATCAGCAACCTCAGATATGCAGATAGTGCCACCCAGGAAGAGGAACTAAAGAGCCTCTTGATGAAGGTGAAAGAGGAGAGTGAAAAACTTGGCTTAAAACTCAACATTCAAACAAACTAAAATCATGGTATCTGGACCCATCACTTCATGGTAAACTGAAGGGGAAAAAGTGGAAACAGTGGCGGATTTTATTTTCTTGGGCTCCAAAATCACTGCAGATGGTGACTGCATGCACACAGTTAAGACACTTGCTCTTGGAAGGAAGGCTATGGCAAACCTAGACAGCATATTAAAAACTAGAGACATTACTTTGCTGACAAAGGTTCATATAGTCAAAGCTATGGGTTTTTTCAGTAGTCATGTATGAATGTGAGAGCTGAACCATAAAGAAGCCTGAACACCAAAGAAATGATGCTTTTTTTTTTAATTTTTAAATTTATTTTAATTGGAGGCTAATTACTTTACAATATTGTATTGGTTTTGCCATACATCAGCATGAATTGTGGTGCTAGAGAAGACTCTTGAGAGTCCCTTGGACAGCAAGGAGATCCAACCAGTCAATCCTAAAGGAAATCAGTCCTGAATATTCATTGGAAGGACTGATGATGAAGCTGAAGCTCCAATACTTTGGCCACCTGATGCAAAGAACTGATTCGTTGGGGAAACATCCTGATGCTGGGAAAGATCGACGGCAGGAGGAGAAGGGGATGACAGAGGATGAGATGGTTGGATGGCATCACCAACTCAAGGAACATGAATCTGAGCAAACTCTGGGAGATAATGAAGGACAGGGAAGCCTGGAGTGCTTCAGTCCATGGGGTCATAAAGAGTCAGATACAACTTAGCTACTGAGCAACAACAGCAAATTCTTTCAAATCCTTGAATCCTAGGACCTGAGTCAGAAACATGGCTGCCAGAGGAAGCAAACAGCTTCTGCAGAGGACAGGTGGGTGGCCAAGTGCTCGCCAAGGTGAGGATCTGGGGGTGAGAGTGTGGGGACCACTTCTCCACACCCCAGCTAAGAAACACCCACCCCCCAACCAGGCTGCCTCTCTGTCCTCCTTGTGTTGGAGCCAATCTCACTTCCGCTCTCTGAGGAGGTAACAGTTGAAGTCTGGAGTTCTTGGGACACTGGGGGTGGCCTTCAGACTAATAAAGAACAGAAATTGGAACTTGCAGCCCCTGGTTTTCTCCCAGCTGTCTCTAAGTTTCCTGCACCAGCTGCCCTCTGACTGCTGGACAACACGGGGGACTAGGAGACCACCTTCAAAGTGTGCCACGCAGCAGGTAGGGCACAACGTCTCCAGGCCAGGGGAGAGCACTCCCACCTGCCTGGCCCTCAAGGCCCCCGTGGCCCTGGAGGAAGCCCCGAGTGAGCCCGGGGTTGGCCTGGCCCTGTGGGCCCCAGGAGGCCAGCCACCCGCTCAGCAGAAGGCCTGATGGAGGGCCAGGCACTCCTGATGTCACATTCCCCTGTCCTCAGGGGAGGGAGCCATCTTCACTCCAAATGGATGCTCAGTCATGAAGCCCCAGGGAAGCCCTGAACAGGGCATGGGAGACCTGGTCCAAGTCAAGCCCTCGCCGCAGGCCTGACTCGCTGACAGGTCACTTCATGTAAACTTAGCTGTCAGACCACATGCTCCAACTGGCCGGTCCTGCTCTGAGCTCCGTGGCTTCTCCAGCCACGGGCAGGCCCCGCTGCTGCCGATGACAGACTATGTTCAGTTGGCGAGCTCCCAGCTGATGCCAGAGGCAGGAAGGAGTCCTCAAGGAGATGCTTTCATAAGCCTCACCTGGACCCGAGAGTTTTTTTTTCTGCCAAGAATTCTCCAAACAGCTTGCAGGGCAAGGCAGGACCCTCTCCCTCTCCACTGGAGCTGAACAGAGTATTGCAGGTCACACTCCTACAGTCCCATCTCCGCTTTGAGCAGCCAAGGGTTGGGTAAAGACAGGATGATTCCAGGCTCTGCCATTCACCAGGTTACCTGTGGAAGGTGTTACATTTCTCTGTGACTCAACTTTCTCTGTCAATAAAATGGGAACCCTAATGCCTGACGGGCTTTCCAGGTGGCTCAGTGGGTAAAGAATCTGCCTGTAATGTGGGAGACACAGGAGATGCAGGTTTGACCCCTGGGTCGGGAAGATCCCCTGCAGAAGGACATGGGAATCCACTCCAGTATTCTTGCCTGGGAAATCCCATAGGCAGAAGAGCCTGGCGGGCTACAGTCCATGGGGTTGCAAAGAGGTGGATACACCATAGCAATTGAGCATGCACCCACGCACCTCACAGGACAGAGCAGTGGTGAGACGTAAATGCCATGAAGTCACTTAAGCAGTTAGCAACATGCCTGGTACTTGGTGGAGAAGGAAACGGCAACCCATTCCAGTATTCTTGCCTGGAGAATCCCATGGACAGAGGAGCCTGGTGGGCTGCAGTCCATGGGGTCACAAAGAGTTGGACAGGACTGAAGTGACTTAGCAGTAGCAGCTGGTACTTGGAGAACCATAATTATCATTTAGTTAATGGTAACCATTATTTGAGAGGAAGGAGAGGGAGCCAGGCATGACCCAAGCTTCCTTCTGCCTCTCTCCTTTCTGGGCTCTGCTTCAGAGTGGACACTGCTGGTCAAAAGATCCCCAGGCCCTGCTTCCCATCAGTTTACTTTTTTATTTTTGCCAGCATCTGGGCTTAGTTGTGGTACTCAGGTTAGCTGCTCTGCTGCATGTAAGACCTTAGTTCCCCAACCAGGGATCAAACTGGTGTCCTCTGCACTGCAAGGCAAATTCTTAGCCACAGGACCACTAGGGAAGTCCCTCATCACTTTACTTTGAACCACCTAACAGTGCACCATATATTCAGGTGCATTTATGCATGTAAGTGTTTACCATCTCTTCTACCCTTACGAGAGTTCCATGCATTTTTCCTGTGTGTTGCTGAATTCACAATATACGGAAAGCTGCTCATGGTTAAGTATTTACAGAAAAGAAGAAATGAATAGAGGAATGGCTAAATGATGAAGTGCATTGTTGTCTGACTTGACAGACCAGGCAACATAGGTGACAGTGGCTGAGGCCTGGCTCAAGCACACACATGATGAGTGGGGCTCCAGCAGCAGCAGCCTACACCCAGCACTCTCCTCCAGAGCCTTCCAGTGCCTAGAAGCTGCTTCTTTCTCAGCCATCATCACCCTAGGGATCCGGAACAGACTGGGAGGGGCGAGGCTCCAAGCCCACTCTGTGCCCACCTGTTATCCTCGATCCACACCAACTTCCTGAATTGAGAATCTCCCCATTTTACAGATGAGGACATTCAGTCTCAAAGGAGCTTGCTGTTCCTGCACCCCTAGGGACAGCAAGGGCCCAGGGATTCCAACCAACTCCTCATTCCTAAGCCCCCGAGTGACCTTAAGGCAGAGGCATCATGCAATCAACAAAGGTTTATTTGGCACCTGCTCTGCCAGGCCAGTGCCAGGACCCTTCAGGTTCTTGCCTTCACACAATTGGAGGAACTGAAGCCCAGACGATGCAATGGGGTCTGGCTGTCAACAGCAAAACGAGGACAAGAACCAAGACTACTGGACTCCAGCTCAGAGATGCCAGAGTGTTTGCACAAATCAGGGTCTTGATGATATGCAAAACATCTAGAGACTGTTCACGTGGCTGCAGGAGGAAAGGAGTCCAAGAAAGACACCAGGGACCCAGTCGTGGCCTTCACAGAGACAAGCTGTGGCTGAGGGGCCACTACTTTGACTGGTCAGTGTCTCTCTAGGGGGTCGGTTCTGCCAGACAGCCTGCCTGGATTCTTGCAGGGCTGCTCTGTACCCACACCAGCGAGAGAGGAAGATCCCTGACCACCGCCTTGTTGAAGCTTTGGGTCCTTGGCCCCCAAATCCACTTGGGTTAATGCAGCCCCAGCAATCCCAGCCCCCCACTGCCCTTCCTGCCCAGACATTCCCACGGGAACCTCGGGCTTTTTCCCTCCTCTGTCCACCTGATCCGCTTGGGGTCTGACCCCTTGCCAGGTCTCTCCTGCCCCCTAAATCCCGAGTGGTGAGTGACCCAAAGTCCCACGCTGAGCAGGCCCTGCATCTTCGAAGTGGTCGGCAGGATGAGACTGGTAAGTTGACGGGACGAAGCAGCGGGTACAGGGGAGCTCGGGAGCCTGGGGCCGCCGTCGGCCCAGGAGCTCCACGAGCCCGGCATCCTCCGTGGGTCAGAGCGCGCAGCGGCCGAGCGAGAGCGAAACTCCTGAGACTTTGGGTCCCGAGACATCGCATTGACGCTGATCACCTACTCAGAGAAACCGTGACTCGCTGCCCCAGTCTAGATTTAGAGTTCGGTAGCAAATACAATGTTAAAAGAAAAAGATGCGTCTGCCCTGCCATGGGGATCCGTCGGATTCCGGCCCTCTGTCCCCCCACCAGCAGATTGTCCATCCGCTGAGCCTTCCGGCCCTCTACGGACCGATGTCCCGGCTGCTGGTGGAGCTGAGCCGACACCCAGACCTCTCTCCTTGGCGCATCTCCCTGAGATGGCGGCCTCCGGACCTACCTTTGCCGGCTGCGCACTCAAGCGCCCCGCCGTCTTGGGCTCCCCCTCCATCCTCCTCACTACCCACCAACCCAACTCGAGAACCGCGGCCCGGGAAAGAATTACAGAGGCGCTCTCCTGAAGCTCTTCGCCGCCCGCCCTCCCGGCTCCAGGCTCTCTCCAACGTACCCGAGAGCCCGTTTCCGTTCGCCGGGGCTCCCCGGGAGGCGGGCGGGCGGAAGGGTTCCTTGCTGTCCACGCGCAGATGAAGTTGAGCCGCTCCGGCGCGGGAACCCCCTCATTACCCCGAAGTTGCCCTCGTAGTCCCTGAACTCCTTTAAGATCCTGGCGCCCGTCTAAGCGCGCGTTCCGCATCCCTACCTTTGCTGGTTCGACCGTCGGTCCTCGTCCAGCTGTCTTTCCGGCCTGTCCTTTCAGGCCCCTAACTCTCTCTTCCCTACCGGTCCTTTCCTGCTCCCGCCTTCCGCTCCGATCTTCGAAGGCTGTGCCAGGGTGGGGAACCGCGGGAGCCGTGAGCAAAAATGCGCTTTGGCTGCGACCCCAGGCGCCCTGTGGCCTCTGTGCGCCCTCGTGGCCTCTTTGTGCGCCCTGGCCACAGAATCGTGGCACTGACCGGCCGGGCGAGTCCCTCCGCCGCCCCACCTCCGGCGTCTCTAGCAGAATAGGAGCGGGGAGGGGGCGGGTGGTTCTCCGCAGGGGAGTGGGGAAGGAGCTGGGCGGGTACGCGCGAGGCCTCGGAACCTCTGACTCCCGAGGGCGCATCTGGCCCTGGGCGCAGCGTGGGCGGAGGGGGGAGTGGGGTGGTCGCCTGGCCCCGGGGAAGCGAGGCGGGGCCCAGGTGGGTGGCGGGAGCCTCGGGTCGGTGACACTCGCCTGGCTAGAGTGGGGACGAGGAGCTCTGGTGGGACGAGGAGGCTCCGGCCCAGGGCTCGTCTTTAGGCCGGAGTAGGGGGCGCGGCGCTGAGGCTCGAGCGTTCAGCAGGGGCGCTGCTCCGGGCGCTGACGGGGGGTGGGGTGGGGTGGGGTGGGGTGGGGAGAGGAGGGGGGCCGCAGCTTGCAGCGCACACTTCCCCCATTATTAAACATTATGTTCAAAAGGCGCCGGGGGACTTCCCGAAGCCACGGAGCCCGCGCCGCCCGCCCGCCTGGCCCTCGGAGCCCATGGACCTGAGCGCGGCCGCCGCGCTGTGCCTCTGGCTGCTGAGCGCCTGCCGCCCCCGCGACGGGCTAGAAGCAGCCGCTGTGCTGCGGGCGGCGGGGGCAGGGCCAGCCGAAAGTCCAGGGGGCGGCGGCGGCGGCGGCGGGACAACCCTCGCCGCAGCTGCGGGCGCCTCCGCTGCCCTGGCCGCCGCGTCTCCTGGGCCCCGCGGTGCGCGCGCCGCGCCACGGGCTCCGGCTTCAGGAACGGCTCGGTGGTGCCGCACCAGTTCATGATGTCGCTTTACAGGAGCCTGGCCGGGAGGACTCCGGCCGGGCCAGTCGCCGCCTCCACCTCGGGATCTGGCCGCCACGGCCGCGCGGACACAGTCACCGGCTTCGCGGACCAGGCGACCCCAGGTACTCTGCCGTTACCGCGCCCGTCCATCCTGTCTTGCACCCCCAGCCCCATTCCCCTCGGTGTGGTTGGGGGACCTCGGTACCCGCACACCCCAGGCTCAGGTGTTAGAAAGTTCTCCGAGGCCCACGCACCAGACCTCGCAGCGCCTGGACTCTGGCTAGAGCCGCGGCAGCTGGCGGGGGCCCGTGGCCCCAGAGGGCTATGCCCATCCTCTGCCTGGGGTGCCCTGGCCCTGCCAGCCCCGCGGGTACCTTCGAGGAGGCAGGCTGAGTTGGAGATCCGGAGAAACAAGAAGGGGATTCGGCCCAGAGGGACTGAGCTGTGGTGGCGGCGTTGGCTGTTAGATTGCTCTGCAGCTCCCAATCTTGCGGGGAGGGCCTTACAAACTGGGGGAAATGGAGGGGAACGCAGGACAGAGCGGGCATCAGACTAAAGTACAGGGCTCCGGAGAGGCTGGTGGCATCATCAGGTGCGAGGAGGGCCCTTCTCAGAAGGCTGATCTCGGTGGAGGCAGGTGCCTGCCTGGGGCTGGATCCCTGGGGAGGTAGAGGTAGAGGAGAGGAGGTTACGAAGAGAGGAGAGGAGGGCCCGCCAACCTGCAGGAATTCAGGCCTCTCTGGGACCAAGCACCCCACCTTGCTCCACCCTGAGCCCTCCAAAGGTAGGGTTTGGGTGAGGCAGTGGTGTTTGGGGGAGTGTCATCTGGATTTTATTAATCTCTATTGAAGCCATTAGAGCAGACAGATAGGGAAAATTTAACTAATTTCAGGCGGAAATGCAAGTAATTTCGGCCTTAATTCTATCCAGCCAGAGACCCAGCCTGGAAGGCAAGAAGGAAGGAAAGGCAATAGGGCTGGGAAGTAAGTGCTGCTGCCACCCAGGCCCTGCCCGGGAGCCACTGGAGGGTTCTGTATATCCACTGCTAGCCTGGGAAGGCAGGTAGAGGGGTGCAGTAATCAGGTTTCTCATTCCCTCCAGCACACACACACAGGGTCTACACAGGCCGCTTTATTTGGGAATGCAGGGACCGTGTGGGCCCAAATGGCCCTAGAGTCTGCTGGAAATTTTCAAGCATTCTCTGAGAGCCTGTAGTGCCCCCTGGATGGGATGCTAGGGTACTTGTAGGGAGCCTGAGTCCTGGTGTGCAGACCCTGGGGAGGAGGACTCCCAGCTGTGGGAGAGGTGAGATGTGTATGGCCCTGAGCTTGTAGAGAGGCACCAGATGCTCTTCCTTAGATCGAGTTAGGCCTGCAGTGGCCTCAGACTGAGCTAAATCACAGGAAATCTCGGAGAGGATGCAGCAGCAGAATCTCAAACCAGGGAGAGGCTTGCAGGGGAAGCTCAGAGAGAGTGCTGACGCTCCCAAAGCCTGGGGGAGAAAGCACGGGGAGATGGAAGGAGCACTTTGCCTAGTGCCTCTCCTGCTTGCCTTCTGCCCTGAGCCTCCACTCAGAGCAGCGCTGCCTGAGGTCTCCAGAGGCCGGGGCAGCACCCACAGTTCGGCCCCCAGGAGTCGATGGCTTGGCGTCCAGTGGTTGGCGAGCAACACTCCAACAGTGGGGGAAGTCTGCACAGTCTCTTCGGCGTTTGGGGCAAAACGAAACCATATGACCTTCTTCAAAGGGAGCGCCTTATCTGCTGCTTGGTGGAATTTCAGCTCTTTTCTTCCTTTCTGATCCCCCAAAGAAAAAAAGTGTCTCCCAGAGAAGTAAAATCCCAGAGGCCGAGTTGAGTCCTAACGGAGGGAAAGGCTAGGTCTGCGAGGGGACCAGCGGGCCCTGGCGGGAAGGCCAGTCGGTCCTCTGCCTTCCCCGCAGCAAGGCGTCCCGGCCGCTTTAAGACCATCCCAGAAAGTGGCTTGCCGCCTTTGCCGCCTTTCCCTTCCGTCGGAGGTGGCGGAAACACTGGGAGAAGCTTGAGCCTATAGTTCCCATTGCGACCTGGGGCTCAGCCGGGCCCCCTATTTGGGCCTCAGTTCCCCTCCGGCAGAGCAAGGAGGCTGGATGCCGTGAAGGGGGTCTGCAGCCCTGCGGACACGTGCCTCTTCTGGACGAATCTTGGAGGCCCAGCCTGCCCGGGAGATCGTATCCGGCTGGAATGTCCAGGCAGGGCTAGGGAAGAGAAGCCGCAGAAGCAGTTTTCAGGGGACAAGAACTTTCGGTTTTCGCCCAACCGAGACTCGGAGACTCTCCTGGCGGATAAGGAGGGCCATAACGAGCAGTCCCCGGACCGTGCGTGGCCGGGTCTCCAGTCTTTAAGAGGTGCACGACTTTCTGATGCGCCCATCAGGCCTCTTTTCTGCCACCGGCCGAAAGTCTGGCTTCCACCTTAGTCTTCGAAAACCCATGGCTCTGGGGCAGACAGCTGAATTGTAGGAGCCCTAAGGCTTGGGTCTTGGGTGCCCACGAGGCGCGCTAAGTTGGTTGGGTTGTTGGACACCACTTAGCTCACATCCCGATAACCTGAGCGACGGCTCCCTCTCTTTTGGGCCAGGCTGACGGCTTTCGGACTGGAGCCGAGACGTGCAAGTGGGCGCCGGCCACAGCGAACCTTGCTCCCACATCCAGGGCAGTTGGGACTGTTTGCAGTTATAGGGTGCACGCTTCGCTCTCACTCCCGTTCTTTCCCTCTCTGTCTCTGCCCGTCCCCTGCAGACGAATCGGCAGCCGAGACGGGCCTGAACTTCTTGTTCGACGTGTCCAGCCTTCCCGACGCAGACGAGGTGTTGGGCGCGGAGCTGCGCGTGCTGCGCCGCGAGTCCGGGGCGCGGGGCCCCGGCAGCACGAGTCCCCCGTTGCTGCTGCTGTCCACGTGCCCCAACGCCGCGCGCGCCCCGCGCCTGCTGCACTCCCGGGCCGCCGAGTCCCTGGACGCCGCGCGCTGGGAGGTGTTCGACGTGGAGACGCCTTACGGCGCCACCGCCGGGAACCGCGCCCCAGCCGCGCATTCTGCCTCTCGCTACGTGGAGTGGTGGGTTCGGCGCGAGTTCCGCTGGCACTGCGGCTGCTGGGCTTCGGTTTGCGGGGTGGCGGCGGCGCGGCGGCGGAGGAACGCGCGCTGCTGGTGGTCTCCTCCCGCACGCAGAGGAAGGAGAGCCTGTTCCGAGAGATCCGCTCCCAGGCACGCGCGCTCGGGGCTGCGCTGGTCGCGGAGTCGCGGCCGGATCCGGGACCCGGCGTGGGCTCGCCGACCGCGGTCATCGGCGGGCGCAGGCGGCGGCGGACGGCGTTGGCCGGGGCGCGGGCAGCTCAGGGCAGCGGCGGGGGCGCGGGCCGGGGCCACGGGCGCAGGGGCCGGAGCCGCTGTAGCCGCAAGCCCTTGCACGTGGACTTCAAGGAGCTGGGTTGGGACGACTGGATCATCGCGCCCCTGGACTACGAGGCATACCACTGCGAGGGCGTGTGCGACTTCCCGCTGCGCTCGCACCTTGAGCCCACCAACCACGCCATCATTCAGACGCTGCTGAACTCCATGGCCCCAGATGCGGCGCCAGCCTCCTGCTGCGTGCCCGCGCGCCTCAGCCCGATCAGCATCCTCTACATCGACGCCGCCAACAACGTTGTCTACAAGCAGTACGAGGACATGGTGGTGGAGGCGTGCGGCTGCAGGTAGCATGCGGGCCGGCTGGGCCAGGGCAGGGGCAGTCGCGCCACCCAGGGACTCCCGCTGAAAAGCAGCTTGGGGCAGAGCCTGTCGCCTCGCGGGGGTGCGCGTCCGAGTCTGGCCCGGCGCCCTCGCGGAGGAGGGAGCGCGCACGTTCACGTACCAGTACGCACAGCCGCACACTCCTCACTCGTGCACACGTGCGCGGTGGACGCATCGGAAGGCCTTGGGAAGAGAGGATCTGACGCTACCGAATGTCACAGGTCATGTGTATTTTGCAAACATATCTATTTTTGCGCCCACTGCCCCCTTTTGGGGAGAGGGGGTGTTGCGTTGCCGTGACAGTAACTGGCACTAAATCGAGTAGAATCGGGTTAGGGAATCGGGGGCTTCAGAGTGGGGGGAACTAACGGGATACTTGAGTAAGCCTCATTTCACCCCCCTTTTTGTTTCTGGCCAAGTGTGGGGCACAGCTGGCTGGGAGGGAGGGGGCACAGTTCCCAGTGTTGCTCCTGGGGCAGACAGTAATGCCCTTTCTGAAAGTTTGCGTTGCATCTGCATCCGCGTCATTAACTCTGGAGAGGAACCGCTGCAAAAGGCCTCATCTTTTTCCTTTAACTTTCAAAAGTCTAACATTTCCCAGTTTTGAAAGGGAGTTTGTCGGAAAGACTGCATTGTGGAGCTTCCCAGATCTCTGCAAAGGTCAGCACCACTTTTTTTTTTTTTTAAATCAACTCCAATTGGGAATTATCTAAAAAGTGCAAAAACAATTTAGGAGGGGATAGGTGAGATGGGGGATAGGCTTTTAACTGCGAGTCTGATCTGACTTGTCATGGGGTAGAGTGATGTCTTCCAGGTCCTGCAGCTCCTAAGCTGGGTAGACCAAGGTGGTCCTAGGGCCTTGAGGGGATGCAGGAGGAAGCTGGTGCAATTTCTGGGGATTGGGAAAGGGAGTTGCTATGACTTTCTCTAAAGACCTGCCAGGAGGTTTTTCTAAGGAGCTGGGAGGAGGCTTCTAGGGTTGGAAAGAGGCACAGAGGTGGGGTGGGCAGGCTCTTGCCAAGGACGGAGGACTGGGGCTTGTCTGCCAGGTAGGCACAGCCCCCTCCAAATGGCATCCTCGGAGTGGCCCACATGTGCTTGTGCTTAGCTATCAAGTCTGTGTTGGCTTTTGCATGCTTTCACTGTGTTGTTGCTGTAGTTTTTGGCAATGTGATAGTAGCGGGAAGTGAAGCCACACAAAAGTGCTTTTGTGAGCTTTCAGCTCCCCACAGCCCAGTGGTTCGAGCAGGAGGAAGGTCGGCCCCTCCCGTCCTTGCTCTGCCGTTTTGCTGCTGTGGCCCCTTCAGAAGGACCATGGTGTGGGGGCCAGAAGTGGAAGACTATCCCTGTCTCTCTGTTTTGCCCCAAGAAGTCTTGCTGATAGTAGGATTGTCTGTCCCTGTAAAAGGAAGGCAGAACATGCCAACCTTCATTGTTTTAATTTAGTTCATTTCTGCCTGGGGCCCCTCTGTGGCCTGTGTAAATGATTGAGAGAAGGGAAAGAAACAGGTTGGATTCTACCTGCCTGGGGCAGGTAGGGCTTTCTTGAGAAACCTGCAGCCCTCCTGGTCCTCCTGCTTAAGGCTGTGCTGGGCTTTCTCCTTTAGGGTCCCTGAGAGGACTTCTTAGCTACTCTTCTTGTCTTGGATGCTAAGATCCAGGGCAATTTATACAAATCTTCGTTCTCAGAGATTACACTCTTAAAGAGAGATTTGAAAGATTTAGATACAATTCATTTATTTAAGGGTCCCCACCTGAGTCCTTTTTATCTTTTAAAATCCCCCAAAGGAGGAGAAAGCACATTTATAATGTGAACTTATATGCTGTGGCTATGTAAGTAGCTATCCATAACCAGAAAATGCAAGTCTCTTCTCATTAAAACAAAATCCCAAAGTGGCTGCTGCAGTACACTTCCAGTCAATTTCAGTGACTGGGCAAACATCTATGAATTTTGCCAGAGAAGTGACACTCTCATTTTCTAAACTATGATTTGAATAGTTTTGCCTAGTGATTACTCTGAGACCTGTCACAATGAAGAATTTTTTTAAAAAGGGCACTAAAGTATTAAAAGTCGTGATATTAGAAGTTTTAGAAAGGGAGCTGAAAAACTATAGCTAAGTGTTATTTTGAAGAAATTCTAGGATATTTCATCTCTTTGGACAAAAGCAAACATTTGATACTTTGTTAATGACTAGGAGAAACAACCGGAGGGGAAGAATGCCTTGATTTAGTCTGAGCTTTCTGTAACAGGAAAAAAAAGTTCATTTTCTGTTTCCTCCTGTTGACCTGCTTCCACCAAGATGTAATGGAAGTGATGGAGGAAGTGGGGTGTCTCCCTCATCTCACGTCCAGGCTGCACCCCATGATGGCGGGCGTTGTCCTTAGTCACTGACAGTTCCTCTGATGACCCCTGATGCCCTCAATGTGTTCTTTGTTTACCAGATAAAAGGAATGCCACCTAGATTGCATCTGGAGCTGCAGAAACCCACCAGGGACCACCATGTCCCGTCTCAGGCCTCTATATCTCAGAGTTAAAAGGAGGTGAACAGAGAAGAGGATGTGTTTTGCTTTGTAAAAAAGACAGCAAACGGGCCATCACACATGGAGACAGACAGATTCTTGCTGTGGAGATGTGGTTAGGATAGCTTTGTCAAGACGTGGACGCACGTGTTTTGCCTGCACGGTCAGTAGTACCCTGTACTGTCGTCTGTCTTCCAGGCAGTGGGGAGCGGGCCTGAATCAACCAGCTGGCATCTCTGGTCCCCACGGAGGGATAACGGGCTGCTGACAGTCATGGACAGAGTGTCAGGACTGTGAGTGAAGGTGGCCCTCCTTTAGCCTGGGGGTCCCCAAACTCTTCCTCTCAAGGGAGACCCAGCTTTCTATATTGCTGGGGGAGAAGCGAGATCCTTCAAACCATTCTTTGCTAGAGAGGAGGGTTTGGCATTGCTGCCTGGGGAGCACAGGGCAGGCCAGCTGGGGCCCTCACGGATGGTGCCAGCTCTGCCAGGCACGCAGGCAGTCTGGTCACTGCCGCTTGAAGCCAGACTTCCGTATTAAGGGTGACCCTGCGCTGGCAAGTGGCTGTGCCCACTGGTGCTGCCGTGCTTGCCTGGTTGAATTCTGGGTTTCCAAGCAGCAGGACTGGGTCCTCTGGAGACGGTGGCAGGCCTTGTCAGCTTAGCTTGGGGGAGCAGGCCTGAGCCGCACCGTTCACCTGTACACTCTCCCCTTCGCCCTCCTGTCCTGGCCAGTTTTATTGCTTCCATGGAAGGGGAGGGAGAAGACAGGTGGACTGTGTGACTGGCGAGTCACCCCGTCAGACCCTCCATGGGAACTTCTCCCTTTACGGCTCTCGGAGGAGGTGTCAGCAGGAGCAGAAATCTCGCTCCCATTTGTGCTCAAGAGAGTCTGACTACCTTGTGGATGTCATCACAGTGTAACTCAAACCCTACAAGTCAGTTATCTTGTTTGCAATCTCATTCAAACTCAAAGCAGAAAATAACTAGGGACTGTAGACTGATCTTTTCCTTAAAGCAGAGACAAAAACTGAATGCTTTCCAAGTGCAGCTCGTGCAAAGTCCAACTTTCCTCTTGCTTGAACGTGGGCTCTAGAGAATCCAATGAGAGGACCAGAAAGCACTGTAGCCTTCTCTGGACCATACATGCTGTCAGGGGCCTTGGGGGTTCTTGGGACACAGAGCTTCCTGCAGGTCCAGAAAGCAGAGCCGGCTCAGTGGGCCTTGGGCAGAGGACCTCTGGGGGACACCAGGTGGGCTGGGCTGTTAGGTGCTGGAAAGCAGGGTCTGAGAGGGCCTATGTCAGATTGTGCTCTCAGAAAGGGTCTGGACTGGGGAGGAGAGAGTCATGGCTGAGTGACCCCAGAAGCTAGAGGACAGTGAGGTGGGAAGTAGCTGGACCCCTCCACAGGGCTGTGGGCAGTGCGGGAGGCTGAGCCCACCATGGCAGCACCCGCAGGAAGGCCACTCTACTGGGCGTCTCTGGAGAAGTCTGGCAAGTCACGGGTGGTTACCTCCCTGCTCAGAGCGTCAGTAAAATGAGAAGCGCTTGGGTCCTGTGGCTTAGAATTGTCCTTCATCCCCAGAGCCCATTCATGTCATTCAAAGGCAGAGCAGAGGTGCCTTCCTGCAGGAGGTTCCCTCCAACCCAGCCCCAGAGCCGCTGTCAGAGGTGCTATAGCTTTTCCCTGTGTGTGTGGGTGGGTGGGTGGGTGGGTGTGTGTCTTTCATTACACTCTTGGCCTCCATTGGTGCTTCTTGGATGTTGCTCTGGTATCCTCCTGGGGCAAGGTAGGCCAAGAGTCTCAGGGGTCGGGCTCAGCTCACCAGAGCCACAGCTTTTCTCACATCATGTCCCAGCTGAGGGGCGCTATCGGCCCCACTGGAATTCTACCTGTGCTCCAGGGTGGGTAGAGCCATGCTTGGCTGAGATTTTTCTGTGACTAAGTCTTGGGCGGGGGCTCCTACACTGCGGGTACCCCTCTGGGAGAGGACAGAAAAGGTGGCGCCTTGCTGCAGCCCAGACAGGGACCTGGGCTGTCATGGAGTCCCTGGACAAGGCGGGCAAGCCCACCTGAGGATGAACTGTTTTGCCAGGGCCCCACCTGGCCCTCAGCCACCTCATTGCCGGGCCGGTGTGTGGCCCAGAGGCAGATGCCAGAAAAGCTATGCTTCCTCTTCTTTTTGAAGCCCTGGACACCAGTAGCAGAGTTGAACACTAAGGAACACGAGAAGGGAGGAGAGAAAAAGATGTTATTTCTAACTTTTCAGACAGCTCAGCCTTTGGCTCCTAGAACCTTCGGCCCTTTATTGGAACAGCCTTCTTCCTCCTTTTGTGCTGTCCTGGACTTTAATATGCACCCAGAGCTTAGAACTGCACAGTCAACTCCCACCGAGGCTGTAGGCTAGAGAAGCCTGTTCTGTCTGGGAAGGCCACACTCCCAGTCTGCAGACAGCCAGCTGCGTGGATGTGGCTGCATGGAGAGGGTTGGAAGTCGGCCTGGTCCATCAGTGGGGGGTGATTTTGGCCACGTGGGCTCTGGTCCGTCATGCAGGGCTGCTCTCTGCTTGTTCCATTTGTGCTTCCAGAGCTCAGCTTCTTCCTACCCGCCCTGCAATTGCCTCCACCTTGTTTGCTGTGTGTGCAGAGGGCCTGGGGCTTGGCGGGGGGGCAGCATTGGGAGGTTGGGGCTTCGTGGCTGCAGCAGCAGCTGTAGCAGAGGCATCCAGGCCTCCCAGGGTAAAATCAAAGCGTGTGAGGTCATTGCAAAATCAGTTTGCATTTTCAAGTCATGCTTGTACTTGTTGAAAAGTACAAATATACCCCCAGAGAATCACAGGCAGTGGGCGGTGGTAAGCTTTCTCTGCCTTGGCAGACCTTCCAGTGGCAGTCCGTGGGCCCCTGCTAGTACCCTCTAGTATCTGGTCTGTGTGTTGTGTTGGCAGAAGAAAGAACTAGCTTCTCTCTCACACACACACCCCTATGGAGTAAGAGGGCTGGGGTGTTCATAGACCCTTCGCAAGAGGTGTTTCTGCAGGCAGGTGAGTCTGTGGGCAGGACAGCTTGGGGTCCTACTTACTGTATGAAGCAGTTTTCACTCTTTTTTGGCCTGGTGAACTTCCCTCTGTTAGTTTAGGGCAGTGCAGATGCTTTTAATCTTCTAAGTCAGTAATGGGATGTGAAATAAATTGTCTAGAAGAACAAGAAGAAGCTTCGCACAGCAAGTTCCAGGTGCCTTTAGGTGTGGAGGTTCAAGACCTTCCAGATGCAGCGAGGTGTTTTTGCTTCTGCGTTTCTTTTTCACCGGCTTGTAAGATGTAGGCCAACAGGAGTGTGGTGGTGTGGCGATCTGGCCAGCTGGGCATGGGCCAGTGGCGGTCTTCTTTGCAGCTGGTTCTTTTCTTCTCTGTGCTTTTCCACCTTACCAGCAGTTACTGCATCCAAAGGTGAGGGCAAAGTGTCTATCTGTTTCCAGCCTGAACTCTGCTCAGACACTTGGCTGCCAGATCTGAGAACCTCAGCCGGATCTTCCTGGGCTGAGGTGTGCTTGTGGCAGACAGTGACAAAACTCCCCACCCTGTGGGGCTTATTCATGGGAGTCCTGCTGAGTTAGAGGTTAGTACAAACCCATCTCTGCCCGGGAAGCACGCCCGTCCCTTGAGGCCGCTTCCTGGGCTGCAGGGTCGAGAAGAGCCATCTCTGGCTGGAGGTTCGCTGCAGCCACACACAACCATACCTGTTGTACATTCTTTGTGACAAGCCCGTTTTGTCTCATGCCTCTCAACCTGGAGCGGCCCTCACCTAGATTTTTCCAGGGGTGAGTGAGTCTGAAAAGCAGTGACAAGGTGTCAGGAGGCCCTTCCTTGTCTGCATGTTTATCTCTGAGTGACTGAAGGCTGTCAAGGGCAGGAAAAGGTGCATGTGTCCCCGTGGCTCAGGGCAGCAGGAACTTGGCTTGAGGGGAGCAGGCTGGCTTGAGGAAGGCTGCACCCATTAGCAGGGCTTATTTTCTTTGCAACTTATATTTCCGGGTCAGGACCTGTGAGAGTCAGAGCAAAGTCAGCCATGCGGTACTCTGTTTCGAAAGTGATGATACAATTCAGGAGAAAGCAAGCTCGTGATAAAATGTGTTTTCTGGCTGGGAAGTACTCAAGCTCCAAGCCAGGAACGGAGGCTCTGGAAAGGGGGAACGTCTCTGTCTTTCTCCACCTGGAGAGCATCTTTAGAGTAATGGTTTCATTTTGTTTTTTTGGCATTTCACTTTATGCTGTAGCACGAAGAACTTTTATGTTTTTTATGAGGAAGAATCATCTTCAAGTCACTTTATGTCTTTTAGCTGCAAGTATTTCACCCCACATGGAAAATTAATGATTTCTTTTAACAAGATTTCTGTAATGATTTTTTTACTTGCCTTCAATAGATGAAAATAGGAGATTCTGAAAAGTTTAGAAAGCATTTTCTTTCTTTTTTTTTAAAATATATAAAGAAGCAGCTCTTCTCATTGTGAAGGCTTCTGCAGAAGTCCGGCACCAGCTTACCTGTGGTGTGTTTGCACAGGCGCTGGGCAGGCAGTGGCGTCTGATGTGGTGGGCACCCTGCCCTTTGCCAAACATGTCCTCCAGTGCCGATATGGTGATTTTAAAGGAAATGGGCGAAACGCGAAATGATGGCAATGCCGTCACAGCTGAATGACATGTTCAGTCAGCAGCTAAAGACACAGTTAATGAATCGGGGGATGGATAGACCCCCCTTTCGTTTTGCAATGACACTGTTTCTCAGCTTGGCTTGGGAGTGAGATGAGGAAGCCGAGGAGGTTTTTAGACTCATTTAACACAAGCTGAAATTTCCTTTGTCACCTGTCTTCTAGCTCTGGTTCGGCCTGAGGCTTGGGGGCTGGAGCTTGGGCCGTTCATCTCCCTGCTGCCCGGCTTGGCCATCTGGGCGGCATGAGCTGATGTCGTGAATGCCACCCCTGTGCCCAGGCTGGCTAGCAGGGAACTCTTCAAGGGCAGGTACAAACCCATTGTGCATATGTATTCTCAAATTTAAATAAGACTGTACATATTGGAATGTAAATGAACTGTAAAACAGCAATCTCTATTTTTCTGGATGGTTAGATAGCAGTATATATTTGTTAAATGTGCTTGTGTACTCTTCATTAACTGTTTTAATATTTTGTACAGATAAGTTGATTAAATATTTTGTTAAAATTGCTCCTGGCTGGTCTTTAGAGAACCACTTTTGACTTGTTATCGTGTTCTCCCGTGTTGAGAATAGCAGTCAACCTCTGAGAATTTAGGAGCGGGTACATTGGAACTGGAGGTTCTGGGCCCATGAGTCTTTAAGCTGACCGACTGGTCCCCCTTGAAACACCTCAGGCTGTGAGTCCAGGAAGGTGGGGGCTTGAGCCATGGGGCTGCTGCCCCTGGGTCTTTGTGACTGGTATGACACTGCAGAGGACACTGCAGCCACACATGGTATGAAGCAACTGCAGGGGAAGGGAGAAGAATCAAGCTTGGGTTCACAGAGGAAAACACCTTCTCTTTGGAAAACAAGCACTGGCATTGGTAATGAGTGATCACTGTCATTCCAAGCACAGAGTGAGTGGACAGATTCTCTGTTTACAGATGTATTGGGCTGCTGCTGGATCTAGAAACCCAGGCACTCGCCCTGGAGGCTGCACAGTTGTGACTCCTAGCAGCAGAAGCCCAACTGCTGCAGCTTCCTCTGCAAGGCCAGTTAACATGCGTCAGGAAAACCAGAAAGTCCTGCAGCGAGCTTGACGGGGCACTGCTTCTCAGTACTCTTCTGGACAAGTACAGAGATCTGTGCTTGGTGATGCTGTCTTGGCTCCTTCAGCAGCTCTCCTAGACTGGGCAGGAGAGGATGGACCACACAGTCTTCCTCTCCCAGCTGTTTCCTATAGTTGAGTGAGAAAACTGTTGATTTCATCCGTTCCTAAGTATTTCTGGGGAACTAGTGACGAAGCAGCAGTTGTGGGATGAGGACTTGGCCTCACTACTGACTCGTGACGAGGATCACCTTCTCTGGGATATGGATTGGTCCAGTGTGACTCACCTTTTGCAGAGTGATGGAGCGCATGTCCACTGTAATCCAGTGTTCTTGTAGGATTTTAATGCCTGTCCCCATGTCATGTGTCTTTCTCTGGTGAAAGGTAAATTGAGAAAGCTCCTTTTTGCTTCTTACTTTAATGACTACCAAATAAAGGAGCCTCTAAGTTAAAAAAAAAAAAAATTTTGGCCACACTGCAGGGCATGTGGGATCTTATTAATAGTTTCCCAAACAGGGATCGAACCTGTGCCCCCTACATTGGAAGCACAGGGTTTGAACTGGACCACCAGGTAAGGTCCAAGGAGTTTCTTTGGCAGAAAAATGTTCACCTTGTAACTAATTCATTTGGCAGGTTGTTGTAAATGCATAGGCTTCATGACTCTGCCGTTGAGAAAGGTAAAGTATTACATTACTTTGATGATAACAACCCTCAGTCACTTCTTCTTTTTCGTATTTTTCACTCTCCACTTAACCTACCCTGGAATTCTGTGGTTACAGGAGTACGCTTTCAGTTGAGAACGGCTAGTTACAGGGAGAAGGGGAAGTCGGGAGCCGCATTTAAAATTTTATACTATTTTCCAAACACTGTTGAGAGATGGTCTAAAGGCCCTGCAATGACTGATGCTAAAAGGAGGCGAGGACAGACTTCTCTGCTCCCCCAGGCCCCTGGCCCTGGTGTGCCCACTGCCTGCTCATCTCAAGGCAGGCTGAGGCCAAGATGCCACCACCTGCTGCCTCCCTGAGAGCAGAGCTGCCTGATCTGGTTGTGGATCCCTCGTGCTCCTGTACCCCAGGGAAGCTCTCTTCTGCTCAGAAGGAACAGTGATCTAGGGAGAAGCTCATCCGTTGTGACGTGTCACCGGAGTGCAGCCACCGACCGTGAGGCTGGGGCCATTCGCTGAGCCCTAATCACATGCAGGTGCTTGGCCCTGCAGTGGCGGCCAGCGGGGAGGAAGCCCAGATGTGGTGCGAAGCCCGCGCAGTGTGGATTTGCAGAGGCGGGATGCTGGTCCCGCTGTGGGTGCGGGGGAGGCCCTGCAGGTGCACCCGCATCCCTGGCTGTCGTGGCCGCCCAGTCACAGGGTCACATTCCCGTCCCGGGAAGAGGAATTTTCCCATAGACTCACCCAGCAAGGGAGTCTGTCCCGGTGTGGGGAGGTCAGCACAGCCCCTCTGCCAGAATGTCTGAGGAATGTGATACAAAATGAAAACGCTCTGCTGTCTCGGAGCCGGGGCTCATGTATTGTTGCTTGTAATTCCCACTTGGGGTGCCACACGGGGTTAGCGCGCAACAAATAATAACCACATATTTGGTCGTTGCTAATACCCAAAGTCCAGAGGTTTTCTAATCACAGAAGAATGGAAGTAACAGTTGCAGCCGGACAGCCAAAGAATGGCCCACGGCATGCAGTGGCCTTGCTGAGAGTGGCCAGCCTGTGTCCTGGAATCTGACTCAGCGGTGCACAGTGCGGCTGGGGAAGTGCTTAAGGGATAAATGAGCAAGTCCTTGTCACAATTCCATTTACACACTCAGTTCTGAGGGACAAGGAGTCTCAGTGATGTGATCCTCTGACAAGTCCGACCGACTGAGGGAACTACTTGAGAGCTTGCATATTAAGTATGGCAACAACTTTTTATTCATTTAGAAAACAACAAGTCACTGCCTCATCTGTGTGGCAGGCCTTCTGCTGTAAGCCTTGAGCATAGAGTGACTAGACACAAGGCCCGTCTCCTAGGACTCACTTTCCAGGGGCAGGAAGGAGTGTTGATAGTGGGCAGGGAGGATAAAAACGCAGCCCCTGCAATGACAGCAAGCGCTTCACTAGGGACGGGGCCAGAGGGGCCGAGAGGGCTCTGATGGAAGGAGGGAGGGGGAGAGGGCTCGGGTTGCAGAAGCAGCTGGCATTTGGGTCCAGGCTTCAGGGGGTGGGGTCGAGGCCTGGGCACTCTCAAAGCTGGAGCAGTGGATCCCAGAGGTTCAGGGCCCAGGGCACTTCGGAGGAGCAGATAGAAGTGAGCATCTCTGGAGCACTGGGTGGCCCTGGACAGAGTTGCAGAGACCAGAATGTGGAACTGAGCCTCAGCTCTGAGCCCCTGCCACCCCCCACCCCCCCCCCACCTGGTGCCTGAGACATCCCACCCCAAGCCCCTCCCTGTCTCATCTTCCAATCTTTTAACGCTACTCAGTCATTACCAACCATCTACTCTACACTTCCGCTGACCACCTGGCCCTCGAATGCCCTTCTGGTACTCCCTTTCCCAACTCTCCACTCTTGCCAGGCTGCCTGCCTGCTCTTTTCCTCCAGGAGGCAGCAGGATGCTGTGGGGAGGAATGCGTGAGGCCATGGCCCTGGGGCAGAGGCCGAGGGTCACTCAGCAGCTCTGAGGTATTAAGACTGAGTCCCCTACTTGGCACCTGCCTGGTGGCAGGTGGTCATAAGGCCTGAGTGACATGTCCTAAGTGCAAGGTGAGGAGCATGTTCCAAACCCACCCAAGTTCCGCCTTGCCACCTGTCCTGGCAGGAACAGCACCCACCGTCCCCATAGGATGTTTCTTTACAGAGTTGCAGCAACCTGGAGCCCTCTGTGGCCCCCCACCCGTGAGAGGCCTGTGGTCTGCTGGAAGAGGACATGCCCACGTCCCACAACGGCTCCCTATCTGGGCCAACGCGATGGCTCACCTGCATCTCCAGCAGGCAGACGCTGGAACCTCAACCCCTTGGAAAGGGAAATCTTTGCTGTCCTCGGCATTCCTCCAGGAGGGGCCCCAGCCTGAAGGCCTCCGAGATGTGTTTGTTCACATAGCACTGCCCACTCCCCGAGTTAACCCCGCCAAGGGAGGGAAGAGCCCAGGGATGTCTCTTCTCTCCAGCAGGTGGAGGTGAGAAACAAAGATGATGTCTCTTGTCATTTAAGAAGCACTTTGTCATACAGAGTGAAGTAAGTCAATGAGAGAAAAATAAATGTCATATTAATGCATACATATGGAATCTAGAAAAACGGTACAGTTGAACCTATTTGCAGGGCAGGAACAGAGACGCAGATGGAGAGAACAGACATGTAGACCTTGTCGGGGGATGAATTGGGACTGACATAATATATACACTACCATGTGTAAAATCACTAGCTAGTGGGAAGCTGCTGTACAGCACAGGGAGCTCAGCGCGGTGCTCTGTGACCTGGAGGGGTGGGATGAGGGGTGGGGTGCCAAGAGGGAGGGGATATATGTATAGGTACAGCTGACTCACTTCCTTGTATAGCAGAAACACAACATTGTAAAGTAACTATACCCCAGACAATTAAAAAACACAAAACAAAAACATTTTGCTTCTTACATCTTGTCTAAAGGACTATAAGTCCCTTGAGGGGAAGTTTGGGTGCTTGGGGCTATGTGTGGGAGGCCTTTATGGCCTGGGGTCAGAAGACCGTGTCAGGTGGGGGAGTGGCCCCTTCTTTATCAATATGAATCAGAAATGCTGAGACAGTTAGAAGGTCTCAGGCTGGGTGCAATGACGCAGAAATGGGGGATCGCAGAGTCCTGCCCAGCACCACAGGGAAGAGAGTACAAGACGGACAAGTGTGCTGTCGTCCTTTGGGCACCATTTAATAGAACATCTACCAGACAGGGTGCTAAATACTATATGCAAGACCTCACCTGACCCCGTTAAACAAAAACCTTCGGAGGTCCTAAAGCTAATGCAAGTGCTTTCAAGAGTGAGGACAGTGGGGGAGGGGAGGTGAAGCCTCTGAACATCACACACCTAATAAAGGAAAGACCCACAATTTGAAACACACTAGAAGAAGTAATTCACTTTCTGGAAAAGAAGCAATAAGAGACAGCTGCAGAAGGAGACAGCATGTTTTTTTCCCCCAAATAATTATTTGTATACATTTCAAAATCATCTCAAACATACAGAAATGTTGTAAGAACAAAGAACATTTTTTTCCTCTGAACTATCTGAGAGTAAACTGACATAATGTCGTACGGCACTGACACATTTCAGTGTGTCTTCACTGAAAACAAGGACATTCTCCTACTTACCCACAATAAAACCACTGACATCAGAAAATTACCATTGATCTCTTACTCCCATTTAAAAACTTTAGATCCCATGCAATGAAGTTTTGCAAATTGTCCCAACAGTGTTCTTTTTTTTTTAAAATATAACATCTAATCCAGAATCAGGTGTTATATTAAGTTACTATGTTCCCTCAAGTCTGGAATTAAACTTAAATTTAATATAATATAGGATAAAGAAAAATCAAGCCTTTGGAGGTCACTGGCTCTTCAAGTGTTGAGTGGAGAGGCAGGCGGGCTGTTGCCTTGAATGTCTGGCCACAAAAGCCACAGGGGCACCCTCTGGAGCTTCTCCCTCGTGGTCCAAAGCAGGCTGGGGACAACCAGTCATGATTCCCAGTGTAGGCCTTTCACTCAGCACTGGGCAACCCCAGAGGAGGTTAGTAAGCCTTTGACAAGGACCATCACCGTGGCTCATTGGCATATGCAGGCAGAAATGCTTCTGGAAAATGGATTCCATCCACTGCCTACCAACTTTAGCCTTTTGTTTATTTTATGATGATGTTTAATAATCAGTAATACAGCCAATATTTATTGAGAAGATGCTCTTTGTCAGGCACTGTGCTAAATGCTTTCATTTAATCATCCCATTCTAACAACAATATGAGGTATGTATTATTATTAATCCTATCTTATGAATGAGGATGCTGAGACATGGAGAAATTAGATGAAGCTGTCCAAAATCACACAGATGGTAAGGGCTCCAGAGTTCACATAGCTTATCACCTCATATACATGCATGAACACTTTTGTTTAATTCCTAATGAAATAAAACGAGCTTCAATCTTCCAAAATCTGATCCTTCCCTCTCTAAAAGAAGCATCGAAAAAGTGACTTTCAATTTAACTGAGAGTGTGCATGTGTGCTACGTCGCTTCAGTTGTGTCTAACTCTTTGCGACCCATGGACTACAGCCCGCCAGGCCACTCTGACCACGGGATTCACCAGGTGAGAATACTGGAGTGGACTGCCTTTTCCTTAAGAGATGGAGACCCCCATGTCTAAAGTCTCTTGCATTGACAGATGGCTTCTTTACCACTAGTGCCACCTGGGAAACCCTTAATTGAGAGGCTATGACCTGAGTCTACCTCAGGAGAACGTGAAGACTGTACCCCTCCTCCCCAACACACAGAGGTCAGGCCAGGCAAGATCATAAAGTGTGGGTAAAGTATTTGTTTTGAAAATTCATTTGGTGCTTAGATGATTAACAGGAATTACAAGCCAGTATCTTTTACTTTATCATTTTATTATTTTTTAAGCTCTGGTAAAAAGTTTACCAGAGCTTTATCAGATATAATTTCATACATGTGGACTTCTGAAACATGAAGTAACATTGTAAAATAAGACTAACAGAAACGCTGGGAGTGTTATTCTTGATTCTAGTAGCATGATTTACCTAGTTCTTGCTTAAGTGCTTCAGCATCTTATTGAGCATCTCCTGTATGCAAGGTGCTTCAGAGCCCTGAGACGCAGCTACTGACAGTAGATTTCCAGAAGGCCTCTCCGCACAGCTGCCAATAAGGACTTTACGTACGCAGCCTTCTGCCAATGGCTTGCACGTCTACTGGCCCCTTTCTGGGGCTGAGAGCACTGTCTGCCTGCAGCTTGGCTCCTCCCTCAGAGATGTCATTTGCTCTGATGAAGC
Organism: Nanger dama; assembly: GCA_917880005.1. Taxonomy (NCBI): domain Eukaryota; kingdom Metazoa; phylum Chordata; class Mammalia; order Artiodactyla; family Bovidae; genus Nanger; species Nanger dama. The sequence goes on from CAKJTW010000018.1 coordinate 28,836,951, forward strand.
CAGGCCAAAGAATCATACCTCATTTGACATTCACCACTGGGTTGGCAGCATATCAGAGATGAATCTTTCATCAGAGGGCTTTAGGTTTTGAGAAGGACAACATCCCCTTGTCCTTATGAAATGATAACACCATGAGGGATTTCCTCCAGGAGAAAAAATGGAATGTTTCTATCTATCATCAGCAATTTCTGCAGTCATTGGGATTTACTAGCTAAGTAGGTCCCAGGATTGAATCAATTTAGGGAAGGAAGCAATATTGTTAGCAAGCTTTAGGTCAGAGAACAAGCTTCTTCGTTATTGGAACTCAAGATGTCCGGAGAGGGTGAATTCACATAATTTAATGAGTGTTTTTTGTTGTTGTTGTTCATTAGTAAAACAATTTCTTTCCAACTCACTGGAGAACTCATTTATGATGATCCTCTATTCAGCAATTTAAAGATGCCCTTTCAAAATTTACTTCCTGGAAGATTTTCAGAAGAAAAGAATCATTAATGTAGCTAACAGTCTATCCTCAAGGTCTTTATAGTACTTGGCTCATTGCTGGTTTGCAGTGGGGTTTGACTGAAAAAATCACAGAATGGGCAGTTGCCTGTGGCAGGTATGAGCTTCACTGGGGTCAGCTCAGTGTCACCCCATATTGGCTCTGGAGAACGGAAGCCTGCAGGGAGCTCACCATCAGGACTTACTGGTTGGCTGTGGAGGAAGGTATAGTCGGGATCCTTCAGTAATGCTTACTAGCTCTTAGTTGACCAGAGGAACGTCTGACGAGCTTTATTCGCTCGTTACTGTGGGCACGTCTGGAAGTCACTCACCTCAGTGCAGCCCCTGCCCCTGGCGCTGCTGGGACTTGTGCACCGCCAGCCAGACAGCAGGCTGACCTGGTGGTCTGAGACATGCTGCAAGGCAGTAAGAGGCAGGGTGTGCAGGCTGTCATGGTATCCAGTCTGATTTTGGTGATTTCAGCCAAGATCTGTGCAAAGTTAGCCGGGCTGACCTTCAGCTTCTGTCCTTAAGACAGTCCCGGGTCCACTGCCAAGCTCCACTGCTTGTTACTTCCTGGATGAGTGTATTCTCATAATTTCATATGCTTCTCATGTTTGACTACGCACTTGACATTCACTGGTCTTTTACATTTTCTAGTAGTTCTTTCATAATTTTCTCGGGGGGGTGCTATTCTACATTGTAAATTAAAACATTTAGATTTCCTTTTGTGCAATGATCTTGCCTATCAAAATTAAGTTGATGGTGCCACTGGGCATTTCGTGCACACGTGAAAGACTTTGTTTAGAGTGCTGGGTTCCCTGAGTCTTGGGAATGTGTTGTTAATTCCAGGGAATATTGGTCAACTGTGTTTGTTGCAGCCTGTAGCATGGGGGAGCTGGGAACTGACAGTTTTTAAGCCAAGAGGGTCTCACTTTTTTTCTCTTCTAACATAAAATATTAACATTGGACAGTTACCTATTAAGTATACTACTTACTACTAAGAGGGTGTATACCTACTGCCTGTATGCACTAGCTGTCGGCGCTTGCACCTTGTGTCACTATTTACATTTTGGACAGATCATCCTTTAGCCAGTCAGCTACCATGTCAGCCATTTCCTGGAAAAAACTGAGGATAAAAGCATGAGGCATTTTTTTCTCGCAGAGTCGAATATCTCCTTCTGGAAAATCTTTCTTCATGTCGTCATAGTACTCTTTTGGACACCAACTATCTGCAGTACCGTAGTAAAATATTAGCTAGAAGACAAGACAAAAACACTTTATTAGAAAACACTTTCCCCTCCCAACATGGATCTTTCACAAGCAACCTATGATGCTGTGAAAACAGCCCCTGCACCTGGGCCTGTACACTAGTCCCAAAGCTTGCTGCAGAGAGCGGCTCTCTCAAGGCAGTGAGCCTTCATGGTTCATGGGAGTGAATCTTGGCATCTGATGTTAAGAAACCCATGTAGGGAGAGCCCTGTGTGATACATCACCCATGGTCCACTAAAAGGACTCACCAGGAAAGTAGTGTACGTTGTGGTTGGGATGGACACTGGGAAGTGCACCGAGAGGGGCAAGGAAGAGTTATCGAGACATACGTGGTCAGTGAGTGACTTACAACCATTCATTACGCATTCACAGTTTTCATACAGCCACATGCTAGGCACATGGGACACGTTTATTGAATGTAAGCAAAGATGAACCAGATGGACTCAGGTTTCTCAGGGCAGCAGATGAACTGTGATCAGAACAACAGGCTCCATGGAGCAGGGAGAGAATGCTGATTTGGGGGAGGTGTTATAACCATCCTTCAGGTGACAGCAAGCAGGTGGGATGGAGAGAGAGCTTCCTTTGAGGACATATTCCTAGGATGCTTACTGAATATTGATCTGCCCCAGCCTCTGATACACACACACACACACACACACACACACACACACACACACACACATATCCATGTATGCACAAATACGCATGTGTGCAGTCACGGCCGACTCTTTGCGACCCCATGGATTGTAGTCCACCAGGCTCCTTTGTCCATGGAATTTTCCAGAATACTGGAGTGGATTGTCATTTCCTTCCCCAACACATATGCATATACACATACATATGTGAATATATGCACACATATGTGTGTATGTTTATGGGCACTTAATCATATACACACATATGTGTATATATATGTATATTCACATATACATTTATAAGTATACATATACACACATATATCTTAACATCTAGCTCTAAGCTGCTGTTCTTCACCAAAAAACTATATTCTACTTCTGCATTTTTGAGAAAAAAAAAAAGCAACAAAAGTGAAATCTTATTCAGAAAGGTACATACAGGTAGTTTCTACACACACACACACAAAACTCCTAATTTTTTGGCCCCTCTGACATCTGTCTTCACTGAAAAAAAGAGTTATGCCTGGCTCCAGCTCTTAAGTGGCTAGTTACAGTCACTTATATTTCCACAACACACCAAATTTGCTCACTCATTCAAATGCTTAATCATTTATCTGTCAGGCAAATATTTATTGAGCATCTTCTCTGCACTAGGAACCTGGAAAACAGATAACGGGACACAGTCTCTGGGGTAGGAAGGACTGGAGGCACCATGCATACAAGGCGAGTAGCCTGGATGAGGGCATCTGGTGGGAACCAGAGGGCAGGAAAGGTTCCCCAGGGCACTGATGCCCAAGCTGAGTCTTCAATCTGGGCGGGGACGGTGGGGGGGCACACTGTGCAGAGCATACCAAGCAAATAAAAAGGATGAAGGAGTATGGCACACTTGGAAATTGGAAGTAATTAGAAGTGGTTAGAATATGGGTGGTGGGAGAGGAGGTGGAGAGAAATGAAGTCCTGAACAGCCTCTGGGCCCCACTAAGGAGGTTGCACCTTGTTCTGAAGTCCACAGGAGCTAACAAAAGACTTCACACAATGAAATGACATGACTGAGACTGTGTGGTAGGAAACTTACTCTGGCTGCGATGATGAAGAGAGACCTCTGGAGGGGATCAAGTAGAGGTGGGAGGAGGATACGGGAAATAAATGTTAGTGCCCACTGGGTTAATTTTCTCCTTGGACCGTTAAATCCATTATCAGAATAAGGAGAGGTGAAGTCAATCTTATAAAAATATCAACCTTTAGTAACTTTATGACATAACCAACATTCAAAGAGATGGTTAATTAAAAATCACTTTAAAGGGGAGAATATTTAATGTAGTACTCCAGAGAGTCAATTACTAACAACTCAACCTTGAGTTGTAGACTTATTCTGAATCACTTCATAGAGATTCTTCCGGTGGTCACCTGGGATTTAGTCTTGAAAGCTGCAAAGGATCTGTGGCTCATAGATTTCTCACTTAACTTACTCTTCTTATTCTCCTGTTTTTCTCACTACGACCATTTCTGGACATGCCAAAGTACCAAAACCAGAATTCATTTTGCCAGGATTCTTAGCAGAGTATGAAGTTGCTTTTGTTTCCTAGAGAACAAGAGTTGCCAGGTTCTTTCTCCCTGGTGCTGGTCTCTCTGTGGCTCTAAAATGCTGCAACTTCACAACCAGTGGGTGATGATTCTGGCTGGCTATGGACAAATAAGTTCCTCAAAATTTCTCAGCAACCACCCTATCATAGCTTCCCCTTGAAATGCTGTTGGGAGTACAAGCTGTCTGCAGGCATTAATGATCTACCAATACGGCTAATAACTTCAGGTTCTCTCTAAACCACTCCCTACTCTTAGCACCAAGAATCCTTTAAATTATATCCAGGAAACAGCATCTGGAACAGTCATTATGCACAGTTGTTCAGCACTTCCTCAGAGTATGAAACATACTTTGTTAAACAGAGTATGTTTAAACATACTGTGTTAAAAAATCTGGAAATTCAAAATTCAGGCTTGGGTTCATGGCCATCAGGTCTGTCTGTTCATCTGCTCCAGAGTGCTCTCTTCTCTCACCAAGAAGAGGACCTTGGGAGTCCTAATGCCAGTGCAGGCTATGGTGGTGAGGTTGTGTGAAAAACCCTAATACAAAAGGGTCAGTGAGAAGGAAAGCAAGGCAAAAAGATCGCTCCCAATGAAGTCTCTGACAAGGAGGACAGCATCACGGTGGCACCTGCTCTTTGCTTTCCACTTAACTCTTTAAAGACTATTTCTATGATGCATTTACTTTTCAGTGAGGCAATTATAGCTTGAAATGTCTCCACTGAGAAGTCCAGCACTGGGGAAACACCATCTCCTTCCTCATGCATGAAGGTGTCAGACAGTTGAGCAGGAATAATAAAAACAGATTATAGGGACGTACACCGCCTTCAGGTATCAAGAGACAAGTCCTGTCCAAGTAGTTATGGAGCAAGCCATGTGTACTAGGAACCTTAACACAAAGCAATGTCAGTGTTGAAGACAGAGTTAACAATGAGGATCACAGGTTCCTCATACATTCATTTGATTTTATCTCTTAGTCCTCCATGATTGTAATTATTTTGAGGGGGCTGTATCTGGTTACATTTCTGAGTGATAGTGGGGCAAGGTGTTTTTGCCTTTTAAGTTCTTCTCCAGGCTATATTCAATGAAGCGCTCTATAAGAAAATCTTGGCTTATAAGTCAAACACATGGTTATTTCTAATGCCTTTACATATATTGGCTCAAGATACTTCCTGTTCCCTCTGGATTTTAAGTCACAGGCAATAGATCTGAACAGAGGACTCTGCACCTGTAGCCCTAAACAGGAAACTGGAAAAGTATGGGGTGTGTGAAGGTAGTACTGGGGGATAGGGAAGGACAGGTGAAGTAGAAAGAGAAATAACCAGACACTAAAGCATAGTGGTTAAGCGTGTATACCATTACTATTAATACACTGATATGTAAAAATGGATCACAACAAGTAACAATGTCCTGAAGAAAACAGAATAATTTGCCAGGCTCTATGTTAAGTTTTGTGTTCACTGAGTTCTTACAATAATATTCTGAAGAAGGCATTTTAATCCTATTTTATAGAAAAGGAAATTTAGGCTTAGTGAGCCAACATGCTTAAGTTGAAACAATTAGTGAATATAACCCAATGAAAAATTCAGTTATAAATCCAGAGAAAGCATTACTAGTCAGAACCTTGTATCACTGTTTATGATTAAGAATAAACAGAACCATGGTAATGGTATGAAAACACAAACCTGAAAACTGAGAAATCTTAAACTGGTTAAAAAAACTAACTGAATGTGACGGCCTCCAACAGGTTAAGTCTATGTAGTTCTTCTAGGGTGCTGCATGTCATAGGAGTGATTACCACTATGAAAAAAAAAATACTGGAACTGTTAACTAAGAATCTCAGGCTATCAGTAGGATGTTTAAATCAAACGTTTACAAGAAAACACATTATTTCCTAGAGTATTTCTCCTTGGCACTTGCTTTGATATGCATGGGAATTGTTCAAGAGTATACATTATTATCTCCCATCTTCATTATTAGAGATGGAAATTATTGTATTTCTAAATTGTTAAGTAGTCATTTATTAAATAGAAAGTTTAATTTTCTCAATTCTAGATTCTGATTGTCTAGGACTGTGCTTTTGCTTTTCTTTGGGTACCTTCCACAATAAGGTGGAATTATGGTTACTATCCAGAGAAGGCGATGGCACCCCACTCCAGTCCTCTTGCCTGGAAAATCCCATGGATGGAGGAGCCTGGTAGGCTACAGTCCATGGGGTCGCGAAGAGTTGGACACAACTGAGCGACTTCACTTTGACTTTTCACTTTCATGCATTGGAGAAGGAAATGGCAACTCACTCCAGTGTTCTTGCTTGGAGAATCCCAGGGACAGGGGAGCCTGGTGGGCTGCCGTTTAAGGGGTCACACAGAGTCGGACACGACTGAAGTGATTTAGCAGCAGCAGCAGCAGATGGTTATTATCATTTCTGTACTCACAGACCTATTTTCCTTTAACTCTTCTGTTGCCCCTAAGGAGATATATCCCTGTTAAATGTCCCTGTGAATTGTTGAAGCTTGCCCCGTATAGGAGCCATAGTTGCCTTTTCTCATGTATTTTTTTCTTTTCACTTTTTGCTGCTGAATTTGACAGATTCACAGCATTTCCACCCAAAATGACTCTAAATTTATATCCCACCTGGCACTGGCTAAGTGGTTGAAATTCAGAAGTAAGACAGCTCTGCCTTAGAGAAGTTCCAGAGTAGGGAAGAACACAGGCAGGTACAAGCTGCCCTTGAACATGACAGGCAGAGAGAGGCATGAACAAAGCGCTGTAGGAGGAAAACCTGACTTCTGACCTGAGGGATGCAGCAAAGTTTTGTTTTAGTATACATGCAGTTGCTGGCTTTTATGCATTACTAATAGAGGGGTTATTGTAAGAATAGAAGACATACTAAAAACCACCTTATGACACAAGTTTATATATTTAACTAATAACTAAAAAAAAATCACTTTCAATGATATATCAACATGTTAAGATATTAAACACAAAGAAAAGCCATACACACAAATCTCTATCTGGTGATAATAAATATTATTCAGCTATAAATAAAGAAGGGAAATCCTGCCATTTGTGACAATATGGATGGACCCTGAGAGTATTATGCTAAGTGAAATCAGACACAGAAAGACAAATTTGTATGATCTCACTTATATGTGGAGTCTGAAAAGGTTAGGAGTTGAAGGAAATGGGTGAAGGTTGTCAAAAGCTATAAACTTCCAGTTATAAGATAAACAAGTTGTGGGGATGCAATGTACAGCATGGTGACTACAGTTCACACTATACTGTATATTGGAAAGTCAGGAAAGAGTAGACATTAAAAGTTCTCATCCCAAGAGAAAAATTGTAATTAAGGTAATGGATGTCAACAAAACCTGTGATAATCATTGTGCAATATATACATATATTAAATCATTATGTTGTACACTCTCTATCTCAATAAAATCAGGAAAAAAATCTATCCAAATTCCTTCTTTCTAAGCATTAATTCACTAGGACTGCTGGACAAGAATTGCTGGACAAGAGCAACAGGCTCCTTTTCTATCCTCCCTCCAAAGTCAGATACCTAAGCCTTGACCCTGCAACGTTAAAGGAAACCTATTTCGTAATACAAGCATCTCTTTTCAGTTACTTAAAAATCCCAAATGTCTTGGGGAACAGAAGAATAACAATCACAAAGGTTTAACTAATTCACTGTAGTCTTTCTGAGCAATCATTAAATAAATTTTTTTTAATTGGTGGAAAATTGCTTAAATATTGTGTTGGTTTCTGTCATACAAGAATGCAAATCACTCATTATTTACATACACACACACACCCACCCCCCCCCCTTGAGCCTCCCCTCCCCCACCCCATCTCATCCCTCTAGGTCATCACAGAGTACCAGGCTGGGCTCCCTGTGTTATATAGCAGCTTCCCACCAACCATCTATTTTGCATCTGATAGTGTATATATGGCAATGCTACTTTCTCAGTTCATCTCACCCTCACCTTTCCCTGCTGTGTCCATAAGTCTATTCTCTACTAGGTTCATCAGTACCATTTTTTTAGATTCCATATATATGCATTAATATACAATCCTTGTTTTCCTCTTTCTGACATATTTCATTCTGTATAAGAAGCTGAGCAACTGTTTTTAAGAACCTGAATAACTGCTGAAGGAAGGGAGAGTTTAGAAAATTCATTGTCCAATTTACCTTGTTTCCTTTCTTTCCTTCATCTAGAACTGGATCAATTATCATTCTTAAAAAAAATGAGAATTAAAATCCCTGAAGATTAAAAAATGTGGCCGAGGACAGAGGTGAACACACGATCCTTCAGGAGAACTGAGCCCTGCTCCGCCCTGTAGGCACTGGAGGAGGTCCAAGCGGGTTATAGACTGGGCCACTCTCCAAGAAACTGGAAAAATCATGCGTCGAAAGCCCTGCAAAGTGGGGCTCTCTCTTCTCTGCATGACTCAAGTGTAAAGGGCCAGAGCCTGCTCATTCCCAAGTGGAAGTCACTGGGACATCGATATCTAGTTCCATCTCTTCCTTACGTGGGACTGGAGTGAGGAGCTGACCCAAGGCATCTATCTTCCTCTGGTGAAGCAATAGAACATGCGGCACCAGCAGCAAACTTATCTCCCTGTGTGTCTGTTTCTCCCTGGTTATGCAGCTCAGGAAACTGGCAGATGAGAAGGGTCTTGCTTAACTAATGGAGAAGAATGGCCGAGGCCAGCTCACCTGAACCCTCGGGGCCAGGGGACTGGAGGTTCTGGTAAGGATGAAGTAATACTGTGTTTTCCTTCACTGCTGCTCCCACACAACACCTCCCTTAGGCATCTTATAGGAAGAAGTGGACAGAATGCGACTGGCTATGTATTTAATATTATGAAAATCTTTCATTACAGAATGAAAACATCTGAAGGGGGTGGGTGAAAGTGAAAGTCGCTCAGTCATGTCTAACTCTGTGACCCCATGGATTATACACAGTCCATGGAATTTTCTAGGTCAGAATACTGGAGTGGGTAGCCTTTCCCTCCTCCAGGGATCTTCCCAACCCAGGGACTAAACCTAGGTCTCCTGCACTGCAGGTGGTTTCTTACTAGCTAAGCCACAAGGGAAGCCCAAGAATACTGGAGTGGATAGCCTATCCCTTCTCCAGTGGACCTTCCCAACCCAGGAATTGAACCGGGGTGTCCTGCATTGCAAGAGGATTCCTTACTAACTGAGCTATCAGGGAAGCCTTGAAGAGGGTGGGTAGGGAGAGGAAAAGTTAGGCAAAGTCTTTTTAAAGTACTCAGAGGCATACCTAGGATATGACTAACTTAATAATATAATAAACTTTTGTTCAATGCTTAGTATATGCTAGATACTCCTGCAAGGTCTTTATATGAATTATATGTAGCATTACAGGTTTAGAACAACTGTACGAGAATAGATACTATTATTAAACCATTTTATTGATTAAAAAAAGGGGACACAGTGAACTCCAGTAACTTAACCAATGTCACCTAAGTAAGCAAGCGGTGGAACTGGAGCGTGAACCTCAGGCGGTGACTCTCAGGACTCTGCTTCCCATACTCTCGTCCTCCCTCTGGATCATGCTCCTCTAGAAAACTCCACCAGAAAAGCTCCAGGGTGTGCTGACACAAAAGTGCTTCAGATGGAGGTCTCCAGGTCCAAATGACTGAGACCCAAACAGACTATCTATTTCCAGGATGATTATGGTATTCTGAACAGACTTCAGATTGAACAGGCAGAACTAACACAATCAGTTTCAGGCCGAGGCTGGCGGAAAGGCAGTCTCGGTGAGCGGGGTCCAGGGAGAGCGTCCTATGCTTGGCTAAGCGGGACGTGGGCGTGTCTGAAGGATTTGCATGCCCAGCTCCTCAGAGAACGGGCGGGAGGTTGGTTCCTTCCCAAAGGCAACATGAGCCTCTGGGCTCAGGCAGGTTAAGCAGGATGGGGCGAGTGTAGCAGAGGTGGGTCCTTGTTCCTGAGGACCCTCTGCCCCTTTCCCAACCACACCGTGGCCCCAGGCTGGCCCTCTGGGGGCAGGGGCAGCCCCATTTACAGGCAGTCCTCCCACCACTGCCCACTGTGGTCAGAAAGCAGCGTCTCGTGTGCTTTTGCTGGGAACAATTTCAGAGCCCTATTGACTGATAGTGATGCTCGAATTCCGTCTGGCAGTAGCACACACCAGCTGTTTCCATGAGCCTGGGCCAAGGATGGTCACGGCAGTTTAGAATTTCCCTCCTAAGTGAGTTTTAAATGAAAACTTCAAGTTTGTAAACCAAACACTAATTCACTTTTCTGTGAACGAGACATACATCCCCTTGTAGTTGAGAACAATGACAGAGCAAGGGAACGCTGACCTCCTGCTTGCCTCAGATCCGCCAGGTGCCTCATAATGCACAGCATACCCCAGGGGCTCCCAGAAGGACTGGGCTTGGGGTGGCGAAAATGTACAGCTGACGCTCTTGCTTTGGTTTACTCCATCCTGGCTCTCATTCCCACCCCTCTCCACCTCCCCTCCCGTCCTAGTCATTAGCTCCTCTCTTTCCTCCTAGTTTTAGCTGTGTTCCCCAAGGGTGAGCCTTTATATGTCTTTTCTTCTCATTCTGTGTACTTTCTTGGGTTACTATTACCCGTGCTCATGACTCCAAAAATATCATATCATTCTCAAATCAAAGTTCAGCCCAGATTCCTCTTCTAGGCTTCCTATCCACATATATCCAGCTACCTGCCAGACACGTGTTCCCTGGATGTCCCACAGGTATATCAAACAAAAGGACCAGAAGGAACTACTTTCTCAACCAGCTTCTGCAACTTGCTGGCACTTCTCCTCCCATATACCCTATCTTGTTACAAAATCCAAATGCAGAGAAATAATCTTACTTCGTCTCCATGCTTTCATGAACTATGAGCGCTGAGTGTCTTTGATTCTACTTCCTGGATCTTTCCAAATTCTACCCCCCTCTTTACCCCCAACTCCCTTGCCTTAGTTCTTATAAAAGTCTTCTAAACGGTTTTCCCACCTCAAATTTCATTCTTTTCCAACATTCTGATACGCATTTTTCCAAATAATTCCCCTCACTGGTTAATGCAGCCACATTCCTTGGGCTAACTGATATGAACCTCTGAACTGACTGTTCACAGATGGCATATGTTCTGATGGGTCAGTGGTTAAGGGATATGGTTGTTAAACCTCTTCAACATCACCTTGATTATTATCCTCCTTCTTAAACCCTTCAACTCCCCAACAACTCAAAATAGTCTCTTTAGTGTAGTACATCATCGCTTCCTGTTCTCAGGCCAGTGCCCAAGCCAGAGTTAACATCATGTTGCCTAACCTTCTCCAGGATCTCAAAGCAAAACTTCTTCACCTGGGGTCCACAGGTCCACACACATTCATGGGTAGATGCAGTGGCAGTTGTAGGGAGAGGGTAATGTGAACTGGGATAGGAAAAAGAACGCATCCTCTTTTGCTAACCTCTAACCATGATTTCAGAAGGATTAGAAATATCTATTGTTTGTCATCTATAAAATTACTGAAATCTTCAAGTTACAGTACACTGGTTGTAGGTAAACTAAAAGTTTTTATGCACATCACTACAAATTTACAACAGTAATTCTGACTGATGGTATATCACATTTATTTTGTAAGTAAAGATGCACATAATATATATCACAAATATGCTTTTATTGTATTTGGATAGTGATACTTCAATATAACTTTTTGTGGTAAAAATATACTTCATGTACTTAAAAAGTATTATTCTGAGGAGTCCATCCATGACACAGTCAGAGAGATCCATGGCACAAAAACAGCTTAGAATCTATACTCTCACAGCTTTCCTGTCTATCCATCTAGTCTACATTGACTGATTGTTCACCAAATATGATGCACTGTGCTAAGACAACTTCATCTTCTTCAGTGTTACTGGTTGGGGCATAGACTTGGATTACTGTGATATTGAATGGTTTGCCTTGGAAATGAACAGAGATCATTCTGTTGTTTTTGAGATTGCATCCAAGTACTGCATTTTGGACTCTTTGTAGACCTCCAAGACCTTTTAGAACTAACAACCACAAAAGAGGTCCTTTTCATTATAGGGGACTGGAATGCTAAAGTAGGAAGTCAAGAAACACCTGGAGTAACAGGCAAATTTGGCCTTGGAATGCAGAATGAAGCAGGGCAAAGACTAATAGAATTCTGCCAATAAAATGCACTGGTCATAGCAAACACCCTCTTCCAACAACACAAGAGAAGACTCTACACATGGACATCACCAGATGGTCAACACTGAAATCAGACTGATTATATTCTTTGCAGCCAAAGATGGAGAAGCTCTATACAGTCAACAAAAACAAGACCAGGAGCTGACTGTGGCTCAGATCATGAACTTCTTATTGCCAAATTCACACTTAAATTGAAGAAAGTAGGGAAAACCACTAGACCATTCAGGTATGACCTAAATCAAATCCCTTATGATTATACAGTGGAAGTGAGAAATAGATTTAAGGGCCTAGATCTGATAGACAGAGTGCCTGAAGAACTATGGAATGAGGTTCGTGACACTGTACAGGAGACAGGGATCAAGACCATCTCCACGGAAAAGAAATACAAAAAGCAAAATGGCTGTCTGGGGAGGCCTTACAAATAGCTGTGAAAAGAAGAGAGGAGAAAAGGAAAGATATAAGCATCTGAATGCAGAGTTCCAAAGAATAGAAAGAAGAGATAAGAAAGCCTTCTTCAGTGATCAGTGCAAAGAAACAGAGGAAAAGAACAGAATGGGAAAGACTAGAGATCTCTTCAAGAAAATTAGAGATACCAAGGGAACATTTCATGCAAAGATGGGCTCGATAAAGGACAGAAATTGTATGGACCTAACAGAAGCAGAAGATATTAAGAAGAGGTGGCAAGAATACACAGAACTGTACAAAAAGATCTTCACGACCCAGATAATCATGATGGTGTGATCATCTAGAGCCAGACATCCTGGAAGGTGAAGTCAAGTGGGCCTTAGAAAGCATCACTACGAATAAAGCTAGTGGAGGTGATGGAATTCCAGTTGAGCTGTTTCAAATCCTGAAACATGATGCTGTGAAAGTGCTGCACTCAATATGACAGCAAATTTGGAAAACTCGGCAATCGCCACAGGAATGGAAAAGGTTAGTTTTCATTCCAATCCCAAAGAAAGGCAATGTTAAAGAATGCTCAAACTACTGCACAATTGCATTCATCTCACATGCTAGTCAAGTAATGCTCAAAATTCTCCAAGCCAGGCTTCAGCAATACGTGAACCATGAACTCCCTGATGTTCAAGCTGGTTTTAGAAAAGGCAGAGGACCCAGAGATCAAATTGCCAACATCTGCTGGATCATGGAAAAAGCAGGAGAGTTCCAGAAAAACATCTATTTCTGCTTTATTGATTATGCCAAAGCCTTTGACTGTGTGGATCACAATAAACTATGGAAAATTCTGAAAGAGATGGAATACCAGACCACCTAACCTGCCTCTTGAGAAATCTGTATGCAGGTCAGGAAGCAACAGTCAGAACTAACTGGACATGGAACAACAGACTGGTTTCAGATAGGAAAAGGAGTATGTCAAGGCTGTATATTGTCACCCTGCTTATTTAACTTCTATGCAGAGTACATCATGAGAAATGCTGGACTGGAAAAAACACAAGCTGGAATCAAGATTGCTGGGAGAAATATCAGTAACCTCAGATACACAGATGATACCACCCTTATGGCAGAAAGTGAAGAGGAACTAAAAAGCCTCTTGATGAAAGTGAAAGTGGAGAGTGAAAAGGTTGGCTTAAAGCTCAACATTCAGAAAACGAAGATCATGGCATCCGGTCCCATCACTTCATGGGAAATAGATGAGGAAACAGTGGAAACAGTGTCAGACTTTATTTTTTGGGCTCCAAAATCACTGCAAATGGTGATTGCAGCCATGAAATTAAAAGATGCTTACTCCTTGGAAGAAAAGTTATGAACAACCTAGATAGCGTATTGAAAAGCAGAGACATTACTTTGCTGACTAAGGTCCAACTAATCAAGGCTATGGTTTTTCCTGTGGTCATGTATGGATGTGAGAGTTGAACCGTGAAGAAGGCTGAGAGCCAAAGAATTGATGCTTTTGAACTGTGGTGTTGGAGAAGACTCTTGAGAGTCCCTTGGACTGCAAGGTGATCCAACCAGTCCATTCTGAAGGAGATCAACCCTGGGATTTCTTTGGAAGGAATGACGCTAAAGCTGAAACTCCAGTACTTTGGCCACCTCATGTGAAGAGTTGACTAACTGGAAAAGACTCTGATGCTGGGAGGGATTGGGGGCAGGAGGAGAAGGGGAGGACAAAGGATGAGATGGCTGGATGGCATCACGGACTCGATGGACATGAGTTTGAGTGAACTCCAGGAGTTGGTGATGGACAGGGAGGCCTAGTGTGCTGCTATTCATGGGGTCGCTAAGAGTTGGACACGACTGAGCGACTGACCTGAACTCTGCTAGGCCACATGGACACCGAGATGAGAAAAAACCTCCAAGGCGTGTGGGGGTGGGAACATGCCATTTAAATACCATGTAAGAAATTCGATATTATAGCTCTACATATGGAGTCAGGGGCGCTGAGGGGAGGTACTTCTAACCAAAATTTGGGTCTGAGGAAGGCCTCTTAAAGATGACAATGGAGCAAAGTCCTAAAGGGCAGGCATAATTTAGTCAGGTGAGGAAAGAACACAACCTGTGATGCCACAGGCCTTGCTCCACTCTTTTTGACAACTGAGTCTGATATCTCTGCTTCAGGAAAAGGAAACAATCGTATGTAGTGGTGAAGCGCTGCTGACTCTGGGTAGAAAGTCTCTAGACCTTGCAAAGTAGGAAGACAGTCAGCTCTGGAGACTTTCCAGTGTTTTAAAGGCTCATTAGCTTCAGAAAGATTAAGAAGTTCTCCTCATATGGAAATGCAGTGGTAAGAAGTTTGAATTTAGATACAAAGCCTGCTGATTATGATAGTGTTCTAGAGGAGGAGAAAGAATCCAAAGGCCATCCATATGAGGCAGTAGAGTGACTGTTTTTAGATGACTGTGGCTTCCTGCCTGGATGACACAACGATATAATTTCCAGAACTGTTTTAAAAGTTGATAAATTGAATCATTTTTGCAACAAAATGTGTGGCTAAAAACATCCTCACAATGTGCAGTCCTGAACAGGAAAGAGTTTTCTGAATGCTTATGTTTGGGCTGAGATGGGACAGAGAATCTGTGACTACAATTACCTAAAACAGGGATATGGGGACTTCCCTGGTGGTTCAGCACTTAAGAATCCACCGTGCATGCAGTAACTAAAGCCCATATGCCATAACTGAGTCTACATGTTGCAATGAAAGATCCTGCCAAGTGTTGCAACTAAGATCTGATGCAGCCAAGTAAATAAGTAAACATTAAAAAAAAATAAAATAGGGATATGTCTAGTCTTGGGAATTGATTTGGAAGGCATGGGGAAATGCCCACTATTTTGCTAGAACCGTGTGCCCTTTCGTTTCTTTACTTTCTCAAGCAGCCTGGGCCATATGTTGATTCAGCTTTTACCAGTATTAAATTACAGCATGTTTCCTTTTTTTTTTCATTACAGAAACAAAAAATTACAATAAACTTCTTGTCTTCTTATACCTTGTTTCACTTAGCAATCGGAACTGTATTATTCTGGGGGAGAATTCGAATGTGGCTGGTAGAGAGGGTAGTCAATTAACTGCAGGTAGTTTTGCATCATTAAACTAAACATGCCTTGCTTTCCCAAGTTTCATGAATACATTCAGCGCTATCTTAAAAACAAAATAAAACCATTCCCTCTAGCTGGAAAGGTT
The DNA here is from genome assembly GCA_917880005.1 of Nanger dama. Classification (NCBI taxonomy): domain Eukaryota; kingdom Metazoa; phylum Chordata; class Mammalia; order Artiodactyla; family Bovidae; genus Nanger; species Nanger dama. The sequence goes on from CAKJTW010000018.1 coordinate 28,852,774, forward strand.
TAGCCCTGTGACTGTGCGTTAACATTAACCTTGAAATACCTGCCATCTACCATACACCTCCATATTTCTCCCACAAAAGTTTCTGCAAAGTACAGTCCTGACACCGTTACCATGAGCGGCCCTCTATCTGGGAATGATTACACTTGCATATGGATTTAACTTACGACAGGAATAAGTTAGCACCTTCCTTTGACCTCTCTCTGAGCACAACATACAAACAGAATCCAGGAATGATGAGTACTTCGCAGCAGCTAGCTTCCACAGGTGGTAAGAAAGAATATGACACATGATGGGTCTAGTCATTCAGCAAGTGTCAATTTCAGAAATGAGCATCTGCCAGTCTTCTTAACTGGGAATTGAGTCGTTTTTATCAACTTCCAGCCTTGCAAACTTAAATGAGGCTTTGAAACACATTCAGTTATAATTTAACTAAAAAATAAAATACTGTTTTTCTTGCATTTCCACAGACATCAAGGACTGGAAACGGTTGCAAGCCCTGGAAAGTGGGTCCCTATGAGGCCTATGAGGGCCCAACCTCCCCACTCAGCTAGTGAGGGTATTCTCTGTCTTCAGAATTTCAATCTCCAGCCAACTGCTATTCTAGAAATATGATGACCACTGTGGTCATAAGGCAAACACACTGGCACTTTCAAAAGTCCTCTCTGGGTGAAGCTACGATAGATCAATATTCTAAAAATACTTTTTTAATAACATATACATGTCTTGCTTTAAGATAACTTTATTGGGAGGTTATAGAAATATGAATTAACTATAGGCAAGTTTAAGTCAATGTCTCAAAGATTCTAAACACAGCAGGGTATCTAAGATTTTTCTTGCAGATTGTAGGTTCCTGGGCCCTGTAAGAGCTGGTCACTCAATGGGGCTCATTTCATTGCATCCAGCAGAAGTCACAGTTCAGCACTGACTACTAAGTTCTATATTAGCACAGTCCAACAGAAATACAAAGGCACGCAGGTAATTACCAAAAAAACTCGTTAACTATATTTTACAAAAAATGTTTAGTGTATTTTCTAATAACTACATTTTTAAAGAGTCATATAAAGGAACGGATGAAATTACTTTTAATAATATATTGGATTAGCCAAAACTTTCATTCGGCTTTTTCTGTGACATCACATGGAAAAATCTGAACAAAACTTTTGGCCAATCCAATATGTTATTTAACACAATGTATCAAAATATTACCATTTTCAACATGTAATTAATACATAAACATTAATGAAATATTTTACTTTTTTGGGGGTACTAAGTTTCTGAAATCCAATGTATATTTTATACTTATGGCACAGGTCAATTCAGAGGAGCCAGGAATAAACCCCATGTGGCTAGTGGCTATCATGTTAGATGGCACAACTCTATCCTCTTCAGAATGGACAGACAGGTACACGCTGCCATGGGAGTACCAGGGCCACCTAAATTCTAGGGTGCTTTGACACATCCTAAACCCATGGCCCCTTACAGTTTCAGAAACTGGTACTTTCAAATACGCTAGTATTAAGGTTTTATCACTTACAGCAGCAACTTAAAAGTGCTATTTCAATCATTCCCTTTCTGCACCTGCTTGTATAGAAAACTGGTCTTGATGTCAGGAACTGGGCATTCCTACACTAGTGCATTGGAGAATAAGAAAGACGGGCTAACTGAGTCATCAGATCACAGGAATGTCGGTTCTTTTCCAATGTTTCACTTATATTTTAAAATAACTTTTTTTCCCCATAAATATTATTGTGAGTCTTTTCAGTACAGAGCTCTAGAGAAAAGTATTAATTCTAAAAATAAACCCAACAAAAACAGGTGGTAAAACATATTTAAGTAACTTATGCAGTCAGCTTTACTTACTTTCTATGCAACTTTCAAGGACTACGTTAATGATAACTAGAACACGATCTGAAATTTACAAACCCTTGAGGTCTTAAAAATTCTAACCAATTCTAGCCTTTCATTCAGAGAAGGCGATGGCACCCCACTCCAGTACTCTTGCCTGGAAAATCCCATGGACGGAGGAGCCTGGTGGGCTACAGTCCATGGGGTCCTGAAGAGTCGGACATGAATGAGCGACTTCCCTTTCACTTTTCACTTTCATGCATTGGAGAAGGAAATGGCAACCCACTCCAGTGTTCTTGCCTGGAGAATCCCAGGGACGGGGGAGCCTGGTGGGCTGCCATCTCTGGGGTCACACAGAGTCGGACATGACTGAAGTGACTTAGCAGCCACAGCAGCCTTTCATCCTCAGTAAGTACTGCAGCACTAAAGTGATTACCTTAGGTAAATGTTCTTTGATGGTTTCGTTGTCTCTCTTCACTACCTCCCTCATTTCTTGGCTCCCAAGGTAGGCAGCATTAACTACATTAAAAAAAAAAAAAGACAAACATTTAGAATACATAGAACAAACACAAATGTCAAATTAATTGTAGCCAATTCCTGTTTCACTCTTTTCTTTTGGCAAGTGCTATGTGATGTAAGATGTCAGTGAGTCCAAGAGAGGCGTGTGAGTCAGTGACATGCACTGACTCTGGAAACAAGGGCATGCCCTATGTAAGGCTCTCTCTTACTTCACCTGGCTTTCTCAGCAGCAACGTTTAGCTGTATGATGGCCTAATGTCAGATATCACAGCAGATGTGTGTCACTGTACCTGACCAAGGTATTTTTATGACTTAAGGATTAGAATCACACATTTTAACAGATAAATCATACATACCAGGGAAAGCACACACAGTTGCAAACATTAAAACATCTTGGTAACCTTTTTTAGAAAGGACACAACTATAAAGAATGTCTGTTTTAAAACAGGTTTAGATGATCTTGAAGAGTTAGTTGTTAATGAAGGTCAGTCCTATTATACCTATTATATGCAAAACAGGGAGAGTGACTCCCATTTTCAAGATGACAAATATCTGGAAAAGAGGAAGAAAGCCAGCGATAATCCAAATTTGTGGGCTTCCCTGGTAGCTCAGTGGTAAAGACTTTCTGGTACTGCTACACAAATTTTCATTTGATTCTCTGTGCCTTGAATTCCACTTTGGTTGGTATTATTACTGTTAGTTTGCTTTCTTTTTGGCATCATCTTCTATTTGTCTTTTATTTTTAATCTTTTGTCATTTTAAGTATGTCTCTTGAAATCATAAATGGGTCTTTTTAAAAACACAGTTTAAAGTCTCTCTCTCTTAAATATAGGACTTAACATACTTGTGTATATTGATATAAAGATAGTTGGTCTGACTCCAGTCAGTAGGCAGAATAAAGTAATAATAAGGTTCACAGCAGAAATTAATCAAATTGAGACCAGAAAAACAAATGAGAAACTAAATGAAACTAAAAACAAGTTCAATAAAACTGATAAATCTCTATAGCCAGATTGTTCAGAAAAAAATGTGAGAATACATAAAACATTACCAATATCAGGAATGAGAAATGATAACTCTTCAGATACTACAGACATCAAAAGGATCAGTTCAGTTCAGTTGCTCAGTCATGTCCGACTCTTTGCCACTCCTAACTCCCAGAGTTTACTCAAACTCATGTCCATCAAGTTGGTGATGCCATCCAACCATCTCATCCTCTGTCATCCTGTTCTCCTCCTGCCCTCAGTCTTTCCCAGCATCGGGGTCTTTTCAATGAGTAGCTCTTTGCAGCAGATGGCTGAAGTATTGGAGTTTCAGCTTCAACATTAGTCCTTCCAATGAACACTCAGGACTGATTTCCTTTAGGACTGACTGGTTGGATCTCCTTTCAGTCAAAGGGACTCTCAAGAGTCTTTACCAACACCACAGTTCAAAAGCATCAATTCTGCACTCATCTATCTTTATAGTCCAACTCTCACATCCAAATATGACTACTGGAAAAACCATACCCTTGACTAGATGGACCTTTGCTGGCAAAGTAATGATAATCAGGTAATTTTGTGGACTTTGCATGAAATTTAAAAAGTCAGATGAAACAGACAGTCTGTACACAGACACAAATTTGAAGCTCAACTGACAACAGATAGAGGCTTCCCTGATGGCTCAGCAGTTAAGAATCTACCTGCAATGCAGGAGACGTGGGTTTGATCCCTGGGTTGGCAAGATCCCTTGAAGGAGAAAATGGCAACCCACTCCAGTATTCTTGCCTGGAAACAGAATCCCATGGACAGAGGAGCCTGGCTGGCTACAGTCCACAGGTTTGCAAAGAGTCAGACAGGACTGAGCGACTAAGCATGCATGAAAATAGGTAACCTCAATAGTTCTATCTATTAAAGAAATTAAATTTGTAACTTAAAAGCCTCTTCACAAAGAAAACTCCAGGGCAAGATGAGTTCATTGGTCTATTCTATGAAACATTCAAAGAAGAAACAATATTGATTCTAAATAAATTCTTCCAGAAATGACTACACATATATGGTTATTTAATTCTTGACAAAGGTGGCATTTCAGAACAGCAGAAAACAGGTGGTCTCTGGTAGGCAGAATTCTCAGATGACACAAACGGATCCTTGCCCTTTTATAATCAATCCGCTCTGGGTGAAACCTGTGAGTAAGATGACATATTGCTCCCATGACTAGGTTATGTTATAAAGTGGAGATGACTTTAAGGGAGATTATCACAGTGGGCCTGACCTAGTCACATGAGTCCTTCAAAATCTGAGTTCTCTCTGGCTAGTGGCAGAAGAGAAAGTTGCAGATTCAAAGTCCTAAGAGGATGAAAACGCACTGCTGTTGGTTTGAAGATGGAGCCCATGTGAGAAGGATATGAAACTAACCTCAAGGAGCTGAGAGGGACCCTTTGCTGACAACCAGCAAGAAGATAGGGACTACAATCAAAACGCCAAGTGAACTAGATTCTGCTGACAACCTGAATGAGCTCAGGAGTGGACTTGGGGTATGCAGGGGGCATAAAAGAGGCTTGTGATATCCAGGCAATGGTGATTCTTGAGCTGGGTGGAAGTTACATGGGAGTTTTCTTTCTGATCATTCATGGAGGTAAACATTTTTATGTTTCCGGCACTTTTCTGCAGTGTTATTCTTGAACTAGTAAAACGTATAAAAATTCAAAAAACGTGTAAGGAATCTTATATTTCTAAAAAGCAAAATTTTCATTGGGGGATGTACTTCACCTTTATTCTCATTTTTGTTTTTCCTGATAATTTCCCATCTAAGTGCACTTTTTCATTGTTTGCTTTTAGAAAGTAGAATACAAGTTTCCTTTCCAGTAACTGCTCCAAGGAAGCCATCCTTTTCTTCCCTCAGAAATGCTCATAACACAACACAGTGGTCAGAAACAATAATACCAGATAGAAGTGTAATTTCCTAAGGGGAAAACACATTTCTCCTGGCAATGACTGTTGACAGCATTCCTGGAAACACAGCAGAAATCAGAGTTTCAAGCACCACAGTGAAGGAAATATCTAGTAGTAGGAGTAATGGAAACAAAACATGAAGGGAAGAGAATGATTTAGAAGAATGGTACTTACTTTCATTTCATAACAAATCTAAATACAGGTGTTAAAAAACCTCACTGAGTCTAATGTTCTATCTTATTTGCTACGATCATCTTCTGAAACTTTCTTAGTGTTTAAATATTACTACAGGACTTCAACTCACAGTGGAGTGGCGAAGGAACAAAATGAAGGCGGGCTAAAACTGGAAAACCGATAGGACATTCATGTCACAGGCTAAATGCTATCACTAAATTCTCCAGGTAAACATAATCTACAACAGAAGGCTGCCTTCTGTCTAATTAACCTAATCACCTACCTTAATGCCATTTTATCCATCTGGAAAATTCCCAAGTCATCTTCAAGTCCAAATTCGTTTGTCTTCTCCCTTATTTGCCTAGGTTGGACTAGTTTCTCCCTTTCTCGGTACCATTTCTGCCCTGTATCTGTGTTCATATCAGTCTTGACTGTGATACATTAGAATTCCTCACATTGATTTCCTCTACCATGCTATATAAATGTAAATATAACGTTAGGGTGATTTTATACACACACACACACACACACACATACATATACATATATCTTGACGGCTATATTTCATTTATTATCTCCAGTGATTATCCAGGTCCTTGGTTCATGGCAAGTGTCAGTAAGGGTTGTTAAATAAAATAAATGGGTAGGGACTAAGCTGGTGTTTTTCTTTTTAGGGGAAGGTTTCGGGGAGGGTCAGACCTACTGCCTTCCTTGAGGGAGAGCAAGAGCTGATGTCACAAGAGAGTCTAGACGCTGACATGGGGAAGCCAAGTTGGCAGGTACTCGTTAATCTGATTTGTAAACAGATAGTCTTATCAATGTGACAGAGTTCATCAAAGTCAAACACACAACTCAAGGCATATGATTTTTAAAAAATAATACAACTTTTTAGAGCGGTAGATAATTTAAATAAACATGCTGCTAAGCTGCCTCGTCGTGTCCGACTCTGTGCGACCCCACAGACGGCAGCCCACCAGGCTCCTCCATCCATGGGATTCTCCAGGCAAGAACACTGGAGTGGGTTGCCATTTCCTTCTCCAATGCATGAAAGTAAAACATGAAAGTGAAAGCGCTCAGTCGTGTCCAACTCTGTGCGACCCCACAGACGGCAGCCCACCAGGCTCCTCCATCCATGGGATTCTCCAGGCAAGAGTACTGGAGTGGGGTGGCATTGCCTTGTGTGTGTGTATATATCTATACACACACACACAGAAACTTCTATAGAAAATAATAATAAAACCTTCACTGAGTCATTTAATTCTAAAGCAGAGGTGATATTCTAGTACCATATCTAATTACCTTTTGCCTAAATCCTAATACTGACCACACACACACAATTTTTTTCCTTCACTGCTGAATTTAAGGCTAAACTTCCATGAATAATTAAAGCTGAAGTTGGCTTTTAATGGCTTTTCCTAAGTTACACACAAAAATGAGAGACTAGGTAACATGTGAGGCCGGTTTTGTCTTATTCAAAATATTATTCTGAGATTAAGTAAAAATATTCTGAGAAGAAATTTGTGATTCTTTAGTGAAGCTAATGTGTTACTGAATAGTTTTCAGTTCATATAACTGTATATGCTTTTAAAAGTTATTTCCATATTGATTAAGGAAAGGAAAGATTACAAAAGTCTCTTACAAGAGTCCATGCAACAAAAGTAATGCAATCTACCAGGAATGCCCTTTGTCTGCACTATGTTTTTCTAATTAGGTAAGTGAAAGGAATTAAGACATCAATTTGGTCTAACAAAAGACTCTAGAATATTTTTTAATGTTAATTATCTTGACCTGTGATACTGCTAAGCTAAAATATATTTGCTTTTAGCTTTGATCAGAAAATCCAATTTACCTGTCTCAGTGAGAAGTCTATTTCTCATGAAACAGAAGAACATCTATTATAAAGAAAATACATGGTAGCAACTATTACAGAATTAAAGGGAAAAAAAACCCATACATTTTCTTTAAAAGTAATATACAAAACAATCTAGTTATATAAATTGAATTGAACACATGGTGAAGTTTATGAAGTACACTAACTGAATTAGGGCTACTCTATCTTGAATGCTGGATAGGAAAGGAGGTTTTCCTTAGTCTGGTAAAGAGGGCTAATATACTGACTCTCAGCCTATAAGAACTGCCATTTTTGCCAAAAGGACAACAGCATTTGAAATATCTGAATAGTTTTGTTCCTTGAACTTTTAAGACCTTACTACCACAAAAAAAAAATATGTGTATAAACTAAAGGATACAGAAAATCTGTTTCTACCCAGATAGGTCAGGATTTATTATCCACCACTTGGACTGGCAAACTTCCTCCGTTTGTTTCCGTAAGATTTCTACTGAAGCACAGACATTACATAATGTGCAAACACTGCAAGTCCTCCTTTTAGGAGGTAAACTGGTCAGACTGGTATACTGGAGGTCATTGTCTGGATGATAGTCAAACCACAGAGAAGTAGGTCTGGAGGAGGGAGGTCTGCAGAGTATAGATTTCACCACCGTGAATGACCTCAGATCTGGTATTCCTTGCCCCTGACGAGCCCTCTCTTTCTGTAAAATGAAAATCATGTCATTAGCTCAAGTGGTTGGTTGAAATATTGATTAACCTTCACCATTCATGGGATAGAAGCTCAGGAGGAATACACTAATCATCTTCAAGGGTCAGGGATTTAAGAGTATCAGCCTCTCTCAGCTGGGACCTTCTTCCATTTGTCCTAAGCAAGGTAACAGGAATCACTAGTGGGATGGCCAGGGCAAGTCTGGGTAAAGGGATGTTCTGTGGTAGCCATTGCGAGAAGAGGCAAGGGTGATTTGGTATCCAAAGTGGAGAGGTAAAAAGATGCTGGCTAGGATGATGGAGATGCTTGGTTAAGGATTAGCCTACTGTCATGAGTAGAAGATTGAACATTCTCGTACAGAACAAACCAAGAACACAAAGCAGAAAGAATACAGGTAATTCTTGCCTTCTTTCTCTTTACCCAAAGTTATTATAGATGGGGTGAGTAATGAGGGAAAAAAAGAGACTACTCATGTATTGGTTACATGGATGATAGAAAGCCAGATCTATCAATAGAAGGAAGAGAACAGAAAGTCAGAGAAGGAAGGGATGTCAGAAATACAAGGGTTGTGCTCCAAAAGTTTGTTTGCAAGTTGGTTGTTTGGAACAGAAATGAAGCAACGTGGCTGAGTGTTTAGTCTGGTTTATAGTCTATTTTGTACATCATGTAACTGTACCATGGGAAAGAAATTCCACAGTTCCCCAAGCAACAATGCAGATGAAGGCTCTGGTTGCCTTGAGTCACGGAGGGGAATGTGTCCTATGTCCAAACTGTCTTGCTCCTTGATGCCTGCATTCAGGGCTCCCAAAGACTCAGGAGGAGTCAATCACTGCAGCTGAAAGGAAGATTCCTTTCTCTTGAGCACAACTTATGGAGCCTACGTCTTCAAGAGGGTATTTATAATTCTGGTGTAGAAAAACTGAAAAAAATCTTTACATAAGTAACTGTTTTAATAGAAAAATATTAAACACATCACATGTCATATGTAATGTGTTATATAATCACTAACTATATACAGGAAAACAAAACTTTCTTAATATCCCTTGTCTTGATTTGGGTTTAGAGAATACTGCTAAGGAGGCAGAAGGAAAGCACAAGTCTATCTAAGGCCTATCAGAAACCCAGATGTTTGGGGTGAAGTGTTCTATGAGCGTGCATGCTTAGCAGCCCAGGTGTGTCAGTCGTGTCCAACTTGTGGCAACCTCATGGACTGTAGCCCGCCAGACTCCCCTACCGGTGGGATTTCCCAGGCAAGAATACTGGAGTGAGCTGTCATTTTCTAGAAATTAAATCCTGTTGGTTGATACGGTTACTGAATTCACCTATATCCTTGCTAACTTTCTGTCCTGTCATGCTACTGATTGTTGAGAAGGATATTTACGTATCCAGCTATAATTGTGGATCTGTCCATTACTCCTTTCAGTTGTATCAGTTTTTGCTTCATGTATTTTGCAGCACACTTGTTTTGTACATACATATATTAGAATTACTATGACTCCTTAGTAGATTAACTCTTTTACTATTATCATTATGTAATGGCCCTCTCTGTTCCTAGTAATTTTCTTTGCTCTGAAGTCTATTTTACCTGATATTAATATAATTATTCCTGGTTCATTTTGATTAATATTTGCATGATATATCTTTTCCCATTCTGTTACTTTCAACTTACCTATATGATTATGCTTTAACTAAATTTTCTGAAGATAGCATATGCTCAGGTTATGTTTTTAAATTCATGTTGTCAATCTTTATCTTTTAATTGGTGTATTTTGACCATTTACTTTAATGTAACTATTGGTAATGTTACAGCTTGTTTGCCATTTTATTATTTGTTTTCTGATAGCTATCTGTTTTCTATTTTTCTATGTTCTTTCTCTGGCCTATGTGTTACTGAATGTTTTAGAATTCTATTTTGATTTACTTATAGTGTTTTTGTTTTTTAAATAGATCTCCTTATGCAGATTTTAAAGTGTTAATTCTAGGTATTTCACCGAGGGTGTATGACTTACAGTCATTGCCATTTTCACTTACTAGGCTATTTCTTTCTCTTCTATAATGGAAAAATAAGTGGCTGGACCAGCAGGTCCTCAAGGGACATCTCCAACTTCAGTCTTCGGTCATTTTTATGACTGTTCCAAGCCTGGCTTCCCTTCCCCCTATCTTATCTTCTTCCTCTCCCTTGCTAAGCCTATAATAAACAATAGGTGTTGGTAGAACATTGTTGGGGGAAGTCCATAGATACAGAAAATAGACTGAACTTTGTATTTGTGATGACTGCTTCTTGCTATTTAGGAAAACACATCCCACAAAATCTGTGGCTGTATAACTATAAAGGCAGGGGTGTGACTTGTTTCTGAATTCACTATGCACATGAAATTGTGGGCATCAATGTAAGTGAGCACCATAAACTTTAGACAGTAGTCCTGCTTTTATGCTTGACTGGAGCAAAGAGACAGCAGCAGCAGCTACAGTAAAAGGAAGCTTAACACAGTGATATACTGCTGGAATTTGAACACTACCCACTAGTTGTGTGACTTCAGGCAAACTATGTAACTTCTCTGAACCTCAGTTCATCTGTAAAATAGGGACAGGAATACCTGAACTTCATTAGTTCTTCTGAGGACTACAGGTAAAAGCTTAGAACAGTACTATTAGCTGCTGCTGTAACTGCTGCTATACCATTTATTGGAGGCTTATTATAAATAAAATACTAGATAGGCACTTTGCATAAATTATCACATTTAACCCTGTAATAATCTTTTGATGTATAGGATATTATTATCTCCATTTTATAGACTATGGAGGTAGCATAATTTTATTATTAAAATCATTTGTAAATATAGTATAAATTAGTACTAACTAAAAGATAAATTACATTTAAAAATAACATTTGAAGCCAAAAGTAAAGTTCAAAAACATTCCCTGGCATATTCAGAAACTATAATTAGTAAAGCCTCCAATGTTATACTACCATGACTGCTATTTATTACTTTTTAAAATCTCTCCAAAAACTTCTAAAGAGCAAAGCAAAATCATAGTTTATTCACTCTATGGGGATATTAGGCCTGGTTTCCTTGTGCTGATTTTTGTGGTTTATACACTGAGCTTAACAGGGAACACCGTGGATTCCTGTAAGGGACTCCATATATAGTACATAGAGAAGAATTCTTTCTCATTGTACTGCAGCTAGAGTAGAGAATCAGAAGGATAAAGTTTAAAATTAAAGCCTGATGAGGCTTCTCAGTCATTTAGAATATCCCTCACTATTTTCATTTTGTTTCTAGTTTTAAACTTTTGGGAGAAAAATATAGCAAATAATTCCTTGTTTGAGACTCACTCACTGTCTGAGGTTATTCTCTTAACACTTTCTGATATAAGAATAAACATATACATTTTAAAATGTGCTTACCAAGGCAGAACGGTTCCAACATATTCAGACACAAAAATTCCCTTGGTATGTCCATCATTTGAAGGACCATTCTGATCATCAAGGACTTGATTGTCTCAGGCCATGGTTTAAGCAATAAGTAGCAAGGAACATAGATAGCATATCGAAGCCAGCACAAAAGAGGTGTGGCAAACCTGCCTCTGGGTGACTCAGACATCCGCTCAATTGTTGGAAAGAGGAGAATGGAGCGAATTACCTATAATGAAAAAAAATTTTGATGAGAAGTTTTCCTAAGGGATAAGTTACTGCTTTCTCATTTCTTCTGTATAGTATCCACAAACGACTAGGTTTTAGAACATGGCTAATGATCTATTCAGACTGAAAAGTACCATCCACTGCCTTCTCAGCCCTCAACCAATCTGGGTAGGATATAAGGATGTCCCTCAAGTTGAAGGAGTCAATTTTCAGGATGAAGAGGAAATCAGATACATAAGTTTTTGAGTATGACAGCAACTCCCATTCCTTTTGAAAGATTGCTGAAAGTAGAAACGAATTTACCATGTTAGTGGATTACCAATTTGACTAATGATGCCCAAAGATTAAAACTACAAAAAATACTCTTATTTCTAGTCAGAATTTCTCTTATTCATATTTGGAGATAGTTCACGTTTGAAAAGCTCCTCTGTTCTGTAACCTCACCAGCCAAAGGTAATGAACAGGACCATTTGTATACATGCTGCTGCTGCTTCGTTGCTTCAGCCATGCCCGACTCTGCTCAACCCCACGGACTGTAGTCTGTCAGGCTGTGCTGAGTCTTCCTGTTGCGTGGGTTTTTCTCTAGTTGTGGCACTGGGGGCTACTCTCAGGTTGTGATGCGCAGGTCTCTCATTGTGGTGGCTTCTCTTGTTGCGGAGCACGGGCACTAAGGCACAAGGGTTTCAGTAGCTGCGGTTCCCCAGGCTCTAGGGCACCGGCCTAATAGCTGTGGCACAAGAACTCAGATGCTCCACAGCATGTGGGATCTTCCCAGACCAGGGACTGAACCTGTGTTTCCTGTGCTGGCAGGTTGATTCTTTACCACTGAGTCACCAGGGAAGCCCAGGATGAAATATATTTTTAACAACTGATTCAACTTCAATAAAGCATGCATGCTCAGTCATGTCTGACTGTTAAACATGGACTGTAGCCTGCCACACTCCTCTGTCCATGGAATTTTCCAGGCAAGAATACTGGAGCAGGTTGCCATTTCCTTCTTGAGGTGATCTTCCTGATCCAGGGATCGAACCTGTTTGTCTCCTGCACTGGCAGGCAGATTCTTTACCAGTGAGCTCGCTGCAAAGCCATGGATAAGATTAGTGTCCTTAAAAGGACAGACACCGGAGCTTGCACTCTTCCCAAGAGCATAAAGAAAAGAGGTCTGGAGAACACACAGAGAGAAGACGGCCATCTATAGGCCAGGAAGAAGTATCACCAGAAACTGACCGTGTTAGCATGCTGATATTGGGCTTCCAAACTCCAGAAATAAGAAAATAAATGTCAGTTGTTTAGGCCACCCAGTCTATGACATTTTGTGAGGCAGTTCGAGCAAACTAACACCTATCTCTTAATACCATAGTTAATTTTTGTTTGTTAATGAACTTGATAAAAATGTAATCATGCAGTGTGTTTTATTTTACTTGCTTCAATCAATATTGTTTATAAGATCCATGCTTGTTGATGCATATAGTAATAGCTCATTACCTTTGTTATCTAGTTTTCCATTGTAAGAACACAACACAACTGATTTTATAGATAGATATCTGGGTTGTTACTACAAGTATGCTGATATTTTTACACATGTCTCTTGTGCATGTATTTCTGTTGACTATGTCATCTCAAAGTAGAAATATGTGGACATATGGTTGCACCTGTTAGCTGCAGTGTTAGTAGGTAGTTCCGAATAGCTTTCCAAAGAATCTGTACCAGAGTACTCCCCTACCATCAGACATGGGCTTCCCTGATAGCTCAGAAGACAAAGAATCTGTCTGCAATGCAGGAGACTTGGGATCAATTCCTGGGTTGGTAAGATCCTCTGGAGAAGGGAATGGCAACCCACTCCAGTGTTCTTGCCTGGAGAATTCCATGGACAGAGGAATCTGTCAGGATATAGTCTATAGGGTAGCAAAGAGTCACACATGACTGAAGGACTAAGTATACACACATACCACCCAACATTAGGGTTCATAGTGTTATATATCCTCATACTTAGTTCTGGCAAACTTTGTAATTATAATTGTAATTGACTAACCTGTTATTTGCAGGTATTTCATTATGGCTCTGACTTAAGGTTTTTATGTCTTTTTATGTTTTGGGAACATTTTCTATACATCCTCTGACAATGTCTTATTTAAGTCTCACATTTTTCTATTAGAACTGTCTTTTAAATTATTAATTTGTAGATGGTACTTTTTAGTCTAGATACCAGCGCTTTGTCATGTTGTGGTTCTTGACTTGCCTGTTCATTCCTTATTATTATTATTTTTTAATGGAGATAAACTCTTCTGTTTGATACAACTGAATTTAACAGTCTTTTCTTGTACAGTTATGGTTCTCTGTCCTTGGTTTAAGAAATTTGTCTACAACCTCAAGTCATGAAGATATTAATTTTTTCATTCAAAAATATTTTAGAAATTAGATTTTTCAGAAATTGGATAGTGCTAACTTCTTATCTGTTCTACAATATGGATTTAAGCCTTGGGCTGGGTTTAACTTTAATTGTGAGTCTATTTCTTTGATTTCAGGCATCGGTGATTTACCATTTCCTTTAAGTATTTACATTCCTCCTTCTGGATGAACTGGATGTATTTCTCCCGGTAGGACCTGATAGTAAAGGTGGGGCTTTGCGGACTCAGTCTCTTTCTCACCTTCTACCATCGATGGTCCTTTTTCATAATAATCTATTTGATGGCACTGACCAAACGTTACACTGATCAGGTAACACCTGTCACTCTGCCTTCATGTCTCTCTCACTGATAGAGAACAGGGATTTGAGGGTAAAAACTGCGGAGGACCCTTCTTTCTAATCATATCTTCTTGTTCTTCCTTGGTCGTATCTAGCAGCTAAGGGCTTAGCTATTTCCTACAGGCTTTTCCTTTTCTCTCAACAATATCTGAGATCTTTTCGTTGTTTCTTTTTCAGTCACAATAACCTGATCTCTGCTACATGTCCTTCTCTGTGACGTAAGAATATAGTGTTCCCTGAGGCCTGCATGATGACTAAATAAAAGACGTTCTTTGGGAGCTGAGAACCACAGCCTTTTCAGATGATTTTTAAAATGCTAGATTGGTAACAGCACATTGCAAAGTGCTCATGATTGTGCTTTCTGAATGAACACTGAGTTTCTGTGACCTTGGCATCTTCTCAAGTACAAAGCAGAGGAGAAGGTGGATGGCCTGGACTGAATCAAGGCCTTATAGAGCATTCGTGGGTACTTGTGATGCAGATCATTGTGGGTTCCAGAACGTCAGGGATGATCCAGAATCCTCCAGTCAGAGCCAGCTGCCTGCGTTTCAGTGAGTTTACACAAAGGTTATATATAAAGAGTCACACAAAGGTTACGGGGTCTTGTGAAATCTGAATGGACAAGAAAAGTCAGTTAAAGGAATCATTCTCCCTGGATGCCACTTCCAGAATGAATTCCAACTCAATGCATTTGAACACAAACAGAGGAGGAATGAGATCAATTTTGGAACCGCAGGGCTTTACGGGTGTTTGGTCACCTTCTTCGTCCCCTTCTAGTGTCACATAGGGATACAGCATTCCTGACCCACCAGTGATGACGATTACATTGAGGACTCAGGGTAAGCAGAGTACAGAGCACAGGCATCCCAGCGTAGTTACCATCAGTCTCGGGAAGCATCGGTAAAGAACCTGACAGCCTTCTGACATCTCCAGGGCTCCTGAACAGGTCTCCCTATTCTCATTGTCCACATATAGTGGGCAAGCTACTGCTTCACCTTCACCTTTCTGTCCAAAGATATTCTTCAGGACTGCTCTCAGTGGCTCAAACAGGGCTGCTGTCTCTCTTAGACATGTGGAATATATCCTTCAGAGTGGCAAAAATTAAGAAATCTAATAATATACCAAGTACTACCAATGTGGATCAATAAGAACACTTATTATGGCATAATTGCTAGCCTTTCCGCTTCAGTTTTTGAAAGTACAATCACTTTGGTGGGTGTCTGGAGCTCCACATAGAAAGTAAATTTCATCATGTTGTCTAACATTAGCAGTTTGATTCAGGGCTCTAGCATTTCACTTGGATACCAAATAGCATGCTTTTTAAGAATCTGAGAGGGAGAAACAATAAAAAAAACTTTTAGCAACTGGAGAGGTGCTACAGTTAACCACTGACTTTATACCTTCAAATTCAGATTTCTTCCCCTGTCTTTTGGGTAATTTTAGTGTCATGAGTCCTTTAATTCCTATAAGAGCTACAAATGTTCTGCTGGTCTTAGGACTTGAGAGATTTCACACAGGGGTGGGTTTATATGGAGCAATCTTTGGTACTGAGAGAGGAAGCGTTCCATATTGCCCTGCAGGGTCCTCCCAGCTGAAGGGCTACGAAGGACCTCCTTCCCCATTGCACAGGAAAAGTTCTCCTCGACGGTGGAGAGCAGGTTTCTTTAGCAGCTGCAGTGGCTGCTGCTAAAGACAATGATGAAGAAACCAACTTCTGAGCTTCAGCTGGGCTCTCTTTTGTCAGTCCCACCAGGAGCAAAAGGAACCCAATCTGGTAAGAAAAGCCAGGCTAGCCACAGTACAGTCACTGCAGGCTCCTTGGCAGCCAATATTCTTCAATAATATCTCTAAGAGTTTGATGGCCTAGTCTTTCACTTTTTCAGTCCATAATCTACCTGAAACTGATTTTTACGTGTGAAATATGGGTCTAACCGTTTTTCTCCATATGGAAACTCAATTGTTACAGCACTATTAACAGCAAAGGCAGTCCTCCCCTGCTTTTCTGCTGTGACACTTCTGTAGCAAATCCTATATGTGAAAGGTCCTTTCCTGGGCTCTCTAAGCTGTTCTACTGACCTACTTTTCTAACTCTGTGCCCAGAGCACAATGTCTTATTTACTAAAACTTTAGATTTGGGTATTTGATAGAGTAAGTAAAACCTCATTTTCTTGTTCTTCAAAAATGCCTTGAGTATATCTGGCTTTCTGCATTAAATATGGATATGAGTTTCATTTATAAAAATATAATTATTAAGTAATTAAGAGATGATACTAGTAAGTTTCAAGTCCTATGGTGGGGTAGGAAAGACAGAAGATAATGAAAAAGACTGGAAACTGCTGGAAGTGGGGGTGTAGCTCTAAATGAGGTGTTTTAGTGAAGGCTTCAGAGAAAGGTGACATTTATGCAAAGGCAGCTACGGAATGAGCAGAAGATATCTGGAAAAAGAGGTTTTCTGGGAGAGGGAAGTGCAAGTGCATAGGCCATAAGATAGAACCTAATTTGGTGTTTAAGAGAGACTTCTCTGGTGGCCCAGTGGCAGAGACTCTGCTCCCACTGCAGGGGCCTGGTCAGGGAACTAAATCCCACATGCCACAACTAAAGATACTGAGTGCTGCCACTAAGACCCAGTGTAGCCAAATAAATAAACAAAAAGAGAGAAGCAGGCAGGGCAGTACAGCTGGAGCAGAGTGTGTGAAAGGAGAGCAGCTCAGTTGTGGCCGTCATAATCACAGGGGCAGCAGCGGATGGATGATCCAATGGGCCTTTGGTTTCCACTCTGAGTCACTGAAAAGCTTTTGAAGGGTTCTGAAAACAGGGGTGATATGTTTGACTTCCATCTTAATAAGATTACTTTGGCTATTGCATCCTTACTAGTGTCCTAGAAGTACTATATCAGTGAAATTTCACGATTAAAAAAAGTAAGAGAATTATTGGTGGCAAAGAGTCAGACATGATGGCGATTGAACAACAGAAATATTGGAAGGTAAAATGACTATTTTTGGTTTATGTTTAAAACATTAACAAAATTTCATGTATAAAAATAATAGCTAAACACCAACATAAAAAGAAATGTACTACACTTATCTAAAGAGAACTTTAAAATCCAAAGGCACATTTGTTCTTCCATGTCCCCACCCCCCAACCCCCACTCCCCGGCCAATCCACAGTAAGCCAGAACAATCAACTAATGAAAATAATTTGTTTTCCAAGAAGTCTGGTAAATGTGCTCTGTAAGGTAACTCATTGCTCACTTTAGTTTCAAATTTATTCACTTCAAAAGAACGGGCTTCCTTATGTTTAGTAAAATGTCCTCAAAGATTTAGAGAATATAAATGGTTAATACAGTTACTGTCATACTAGAACACGTACCATACAGATTCCATACTAGTTATGTAACCCACAGCACCTAAGGAACTTTGGACTGATCAAATCAGCTGGCAGAAACGGGAAGCAATTCATTACTTTGTATAAACGGTCCATTACTGTGACCCGTGTTAAACAAAACTACATGCAAAGAAAAACTCTAAAAATACACAAGTAACTACAGCCTTACATTTGGTTGATCTGTATCAATAACAAGCTGAGATTTAAAGTGCACTATGAAATCATGGGAATGTACCGAAACAATGAGGAAGTTCTAATGTGCACTCTGAATGCATCATTACCTCTTAAAAATATACGAAGACCAAAGATTGTTTATCACAGCTAATATTTAGTTGACTAGGCTGGTTTTCCCCTCTTGCCTTTGGAGAGCAACAGTTATTATCTGTTGGGTGAAACTTAGACTTTTCCTACGTATCATGATGATAATTTCAATGAAATTTATAGTTCCAATGTGATAGGGTAAGGCATAGTAATAAAAATTTCTTTTATTCATGTAGAAACCTATTGGCAAAAAAAAAAAAAAAAAATCACTGAAGTCAAGGAAATATACCTGATTTTATAACACAGCTGTGCAGAGAAAGTTTCCAAATTTGTGTACATGACAAAACATTTTCTTATGTTACTATCTTATTAAAGAAATAATTTCTAGGCTGGCCAATTCATTCTACTCTAAGGAAACAATTTCATATATTTCACATTCTCACTTGAAATCTAACAGAGTCAACATTTGGTAATGAAGCACAAATATGTTTTCTTGACTAGTATAGGAAAATAAATATACACACTGTGACTTTTTATACAGGGTATGTTTGGGGGACTGGAGACAGTATTTTGATGTTTATTTTTTGATCTTCCAGAAAGGAAGTTAGGAAACAATTTGAAGTATAGCCATAAGGTAAGGAGCATAAAGTTCAGGTGTGGTTTGTATACAATTTGCTTCATAAAATAGGCATTTTATTTTTAAACAGTAAAATCTAAAAAGAAACCTTCAATATACTGTTCAGATAGCTTACGACAGATGCATCCATTTTTCTGGAGTGCGGCAATGATGTCTATCTGTTATGACTAAATGAAGCCATGATAAATGGTACTTCAACATCTTAAGAAGAAGAATGGCATCACTGCAACTTTCCCTATTTGCTTATCAGCTGAGCCCACCTGCTGTGATAATGGCAGGGTACTTCCTACAAGTTGAAAACAAGAACACATAGCACACAGCTTTTCCTTTCATATGACTGCCAACATCGTTAAGACATGTTAGAGAACATGCAATAAAAACCAGGCAGCATTCAAAGATAAAGTTGCTAGTAGTCAAAACACAGACCTAGGAATAATCTCTTCTCCCCAAAGGCCATGTTTTCCTTTCCTTAGGATAAGGCTGTTCAGCTTACTGAATCATATGTATGCAGTTTCTGGCTTCTCAGGTGGCTCAGTGGTAAAGAATCCACTTGCCAAAGCAGGAGATGGAGGTTTGATTCCTCAGGAAAATCCCTGGAGGAGGAAATGGCAACCCACTCCAGTATTCTTGCCTGAAAAAAAATGGAGTCACGAAGAGCTGGACAGGACTGAGCGATTGATGGAGCACGAGCATGATGCAGCTGATAAGCTGAAAATTCCATTCTATTTTAATGATCAGGAGCTTGCTTTTTGAGATCTTATATTCTGGCTTAACAATTTCATACATCAGTATAAGACAGGAATATGCCCCACAGCAGGAAAGTGCTTAGAATAACAGCAGTAATGGTAGTTTACTATCTTCTAGGAACTATGTTAATGTATTTTATATACATAATCTCACTTAATGCGTAACCTTATCAAGTAAGTTTCTTTTCCATAGATGAGAAAACTGAGATTTAGTTACAAAGTGATAAAGATGAATCCAAGCATGGTAACTTCAGAGCACATTGTTGTTATTGTTTAGTTGCTAAGTTGTGTCTGACTCTGAGAGACCCCACGCACTGCAAACTGCCAGACAAACTGTCCATGGAATTTTCCAGGCAAGAATACTGGAGTGGGTTATCATTTCCTCCTCCAGGAGATCTTCTTGATCCTGAGATGGAAACTGCATCTCCTGCTTTGGTCCACTGGGCCACCTGGGAAGCCTATGCCATCCATTAATTACACCATATACTTGCAGACAAAAGAATTTCTTAATAATTATTATTGTTTGGCGACATAACTCTTTGTGGTTGAAACAACTGCTACCATTATTGTTAGAAATAGGCCAATATTAACAAGTGTTCCAAATCATTCAACTTCAGAAATAACCCTAAATCCTAAGAAGGAAGACCCTTCAAAGTTGATACTGAAAAAAATTATGCCGCTGCAATGTTTTGCATACAACAGATGACATTCATGAGACTGACCACTTTTACCATTTTTTATTCATGTGAATTATATTCAGCTCTTCTAGGACAGATTTTTCTACACTTTAATTACCCAAATATTAAAAAACAACAACAACAAAAAAAGTAATTTCATGCTTTTAATATACATTTCAGGGCTGCAAATTACAAGGAACACCTGCATATCTGTGAGAAGGAAATGGCAACCCACTCCAGTACTCTTCCCTGGAGAATCCCATGGAGGGAGGAGCCTGGTAGGCTATAGTCCATGGGGTCGCAAAGAGTGGACACGACTGAGCGACTTCACTTTCACACTTAACACATTTGAAACATAGCTTCAAAATCTTCCTACAACCTATGCTTTTCAAGCTTTCGTCATTTTATACACTTCAGATTTATTTTATTTTGAATGTAAAACATTCTTCTCCTCACTTAAAATATCTTGGAATCTACTTCCTTTTGAGTCTTTCAGATTCAGAATAACTAAGAACTCAAACAGAAAACTAATGATGCTCAACTGCTCTGGAGTCTAGCAATCTATCACAGAGCCCCTGTTATTCTGAGCTGAACAGTGTTTTCCAGGTAGCCCCAGAATTCAGTGAATGGCGACAACGGCAAAGCCACCCTCACGTCTGCAGCTCTGATATTCTCACAACATCACCGCGGCCTCTGGCAACATCAGCTTTCTCTTGGTTAATAACAGCAAAGCTACACAGACTCTGAAAGAACGGCTTAGCTGACCAAAAATCTTACTTGGCAATTCCTTAAGCTTGGAGTTGGAATACCCTATGCAGGTCAGGAAGTAAAATTCTGAATTACTTGATGATGGAGTTGGGGCTTTTCTAAGTTGGAAACTCCAGTCTTTAAAAGCTTGACCCACTGGAGAGGGAGGGAGGGAGTCATTCGTTGGATTTATTGATTGCTTTCTGGCGTGTTCACTTGTTCATTCATTAAAGACATATCGGCACCTACCATACACCAGATGTTGTGGTGAGAGCTGGAGGCAAAACAGTGAACAAGACAAAGAGTCTCTGCTTTTAGAGGACCTGAAGTCTAATGGGAGAGAGATTACGGCAAACACACACTAGGCAGAAGGCTAGCGGAAATAAAAGTACGTGAGAAGCATAAAATGGGCATGAGAAACCTCTTCATCATGGCCTAGGAACCTTTGAAAAGGGCCGTGGAAAGATAAATTATTTGACAAACATTCACTGAATACCTGCATAAGCAAAGTGCTGATGACAAGAACTCGGGGTCAGCCATGGAGATCAGTAAAAAGATTCTTCCCCATTTAACTTTGATGAAAGATGCTGTGAAACATGTACACTTCAGTTCCACACACTAAAATACCACTGTGTGCTTGTATGAAGACAAGGCAATGGTATCCATCACAGGGTTTCAGACTAGGGAAGGCCCCATGCCAGGGCACACGCTGGGGGCAGCACCAAGCACCAGACAACAAGGGATTTCTGCCACAGAAACTGTCTCAGGAAACTCTCCGAGCTTCTCAGAAGTGAAAAGAAAGGCATGGATCATGGCAAAGCACGTCCCATTTTATCTGGCAGTAGGCAGATCCAACAGTTGGGGAAGCTAAGACCCCATGAGACAGAGGCTAAAACTTGGGAAAACAAGCTGTTAACTCGCAGCAAAAGGTTAGGCCCAAATAACTGAAGGAAGTCCATAAACCCCAATATCAGCTTTGATCATAAAGTAAGTAAGAATCAATCCTCCTTTCAATTCAGGAAAAAATAACAATGTATCAGAGATGTACCCATCGTATCTTTTCCCTCACAGGTCTCCGAAGGCGGTGCTCTGGCTCCCCTTGTCACCCAGACACAGCAGCTCCCTGAGCGGACCAGACCTCCTCGTGTAGCTGCAGCGCTTCCTGGGGTTAGCCGCTCCCAACTCTGGCTCCTGAGTCTCACCTCGGCCTCACTGCACTTCTAAGGGCTCTGCTCCTGCAGAGCAAAGAAAGGCTAAGTGCCTCTGGGAAGGCCTTACCGCCCCTACCAGCCTGCATTCCCAAGCCTTTACACATTCCTGCCAGCTCTTATTGTGCTGCACCTAACATCCAAATATCACTAATTTATCAATTAAAAATGCCCCATAGTATCTGAAAATACTGCACGATGAAAACAGGAATCACATACTCTGTTACCAAGTTCAAATTTTAGTCACCAGCTTAAAAAAAAATAATTGCTTACTTCAAAGGGCCATAATATATTTAACTAACTCTCAACTAGTTCAGAGATATATACACATTATATATATGTACACACATGCACACACAACACACATACACTGACTCTTCCCATTCCCCTGTGTGTGTGTGTGTGTGTCTGGGTGTGTAGGGGGCCAAATAACAAAGAATATGAGGTAAAATAATAACAGTAAGTGAGGATAGAGTGTATATACCGTTCTATGTACTATTCTTATTCTTGTAAGTCTTCGGTAAGTTTGAAATTATTTCCACACAAGGTGATAAAAATGAAGCACAGTCCACCACTGCCCTCTATCCCCCAGCCATGGCACTTCTAACTCCTTTATCTTGCAGCACTGTTTTTATCAAGGTCGTTTCTCTCACCTTTGAACATAATTTCTATGTTCATTATCATCTCCTCCTGGCAGACTGTGGCCTCTGAGAGGGCAGGGCTTCTTTCCTGGTTCACGGGAGCCTTAAGTCCCCACCAGGTACTCCATGACAGTGCAAGGACACAGCACGCTGAACAAATGGAAGGCTGAGGGGCAGCGCCCCCAGGTCCACTGCCTCATCCAATACCCTGAGCAACTCCCCTCCCCCAGCCACAGTTCAGGGCTGGAGGTTCACTCTGTACACAAGTTGAAGGAGAGAGCTTTCCAGGCGTAGGGAAAGGCAGGGAAAGGGCCGTTCATGGAAAGGAGGTCTGAGGGAAAGCCCAGCATGAACACTGACACTTTCACCAGCCTCTCACACTGTCTCACTTCACTGATGATGCTTTCGGGCAGGAGACTTTAAGACTTTAGGGGAGAAACTGAAGGGCTCTAGAGAAAGAATGCAATGATAGTGACCCTGGGAAATAACACCAAAAAAAAAAAAAAAAAATCAGGACACCTATCCCATCACGCTGCTGTGAAGCTGCGTAGCTGACAAGGCTCACACCCACACAAGCCTTCTAGGATTTCCGATGCTTCATTCCTAAATGTGAACAGATAACAAAGGAATGTCAGACACTTGACGAAGCTTCTATTATAGATCAACATAAGCAAAAGTGATAAAGAAAGTTCAGAATGAATAGAGACAATGCATGATACAGCAAAACCCCCAAAATTTGCCTTCCTCAGAGAGAGAGAAACACCCACAAAGTTAAAAAGATCCCACAAAAAGGGAACAAGGACCAAGAAATTATCTGTATGAAGGCTGAAATCAAAAGTTTAATTTTAGATGGATTCCAAGATAAGGCTGGGAAATTATCCATTTCTCATCATACAGAACTTTAAAAGAATGAAAGATGAACAATGGAAAATGAAATCCATCAACAGAATCTTTTCTGAAGGTTTAACATGTGAACAATCAGAAAACAAGCAGGAAAAAAATACAAGAAAAGTTTTCAGGATGTAAGAATGCCAGTTTCCGGATTAAAAAGGATAAACAGCCCAAGGAATGTCATCACAAAACATAATAATGTGGATAAAGTGAAGATTCCAAAACTGTCCAGAGAAAAAACAGGTCACACGAAGAACAAAGAACTCGAAATGGCATATTTCTCAAGGTAAAGCCTTGGAGAATGGGAAGCTAGGCAGAAGCAGTTAATGGCGGGGATGGGGTTGGGGGATGGGACACTAGCTTACTGCAGAGCCATCTGCCTGCCAAGAACAATTAGAAAAGCTGGAAAAAGTTGCTTAGTTTTTTTTTTTTTTAAGTGTCTTTGGAAGTATCAAAGGCAGAAGAGACCTGGAGGGCCAAAATTCTAGAGACAAAGGAAACTGTGAGAAGTGTGCTGAAACAGTTCTTTTTAGTCATTTACCAATTTGCAGGCAATGGCTATATGGCCAAGAAATTGAAGAGTTTCTGGAAATCTTCTGTGGCTCAAGGGTCAAAACTTGGGCGTTTGGTGCCCATTAAAGAGAAGGCATGCTGCGCTCTCAGTGGGACCTACTAATTGGCTTCCCCTTACAAGCAGCAGTGTACCAGGCCTCACAAAGATAGCCCTGATTCAGACCCATTCCTCATCGTATTAAGTGACTGATCCTCATTATAACTGCTGTGCTAAGTCACTTCAGTCTCTTTGTGACTCTATGGGCCACAGCCTGCCAGGCTCCTCTGTCTATGGGATTCTCCAGGCAAGTACACTGGAGTGGGGTGCCATGCCCTCCTACAGGGGATCTTCCTGAGCCAGGGATCGAACCCACAACTCTTCAGTCTCCTGCATTGGCAGGGGAGTTCTTTACCTCTAGCGCCACCTGGGAAGCCTGACTATAACTGCCAGTCAAAAGCAAAAGTAAATCCTCTCTGGAGGAAGACGGAAGCCTCATATTCCCTTAATAATTTTTCATATATCAATATAATTAGGTATTCAACTGAAGAAAGCAGTGATGGTTTATTTCAGTGTCAACTTGTCTGGGTCACGGAGTTAGCAGATATTTGGTCAAACATTATTCTGGGTGTGTCTAGGAGGGTGTTTTGGATGAGATTAACATTTGTGTCAGTAAGATCTAGTAAAGCAGACTGTCCTCCCCAATGTCAGTGGGCCTCACCCAATCAGTTGAAGGTCTGAGGAAAACAGAGGTTGAGTAAGAGAGAATTCCTTCGGCTTGCTGACTGTCTGAGCTGGGACACTGGTTTTTTTCCTGTCTTTGGACTCCAACTGAAATATTGGCTCTTCCTGGGTCTTGAGTTGGCCTGTGTTTGGATGCAAAACTTACAGCACCAGGGTCTCCAGTTTACTGACTCCAGTTTTTAGGACTTGTCAGCCTCCATAACTGTGTTAGCCAATTCCTTATAGTTAGTCACTTTCTATTGGTTCTGTTCCTCTGGAGAACCCTAACATACAAACATACTGAGGAACAAGACAATGTAACTGAAAACAAAGAAGGAAAAAAAGCAGAAAAGAAATGTATAAGACAAGATATTTAGACAATGGAATTATTATATACAGTTTTCATTTATTTTTATTTCAAATATGTCATCTCTGAATTTTTACATTTTAAGAATAAAATTGTACTTTAAAACACTGTTGACAGTTCAAAGGAGAAAGTCAGACACGAGCTTCAAAATAACCATGATTAACATGAGCACAAAATTAAGTGACAAGATGTAGCATTTTAGGAAATGGTAACTATGAAAACAATAAAATGGAAATTCTATAAGCAAAAAATAGAATGAATGAAACTAGAGTTCAACAGATGGATTTAAAAGAAGTATATTTATAGCTGAAGAGGGTTACTGAACTAGAAAATAGGAAAGAACAGCCAGATTGAAGCAGCGAGAGAAAAAAAGTTGCTATGTGAAAGTTATACCTCAATTTAAAAAATAAGCTCAAAAATCTAATAGGGAGAATTATATAAATATGTAATACCTATAATGCAAGTTGGAATACACAAGAATTTTGAGGAAAAGGGTTATAAAGGAAGGACAGTAAAAATGACTGGGAAGAATCACGGAAGAGTTCACAAAGAAGTTTGCACTGAGATGACCTGAAATGGTGGACAGAAGTCATTTGTTAGGTGTGGCAGGAAAAACAGAAAGGAAGTGGACATATGAGTTTTTAATACAAGATAATAGTAGGAGGGAGTACTAGGTATGTGCAGGGCAGGCGTAGGGACTATGACCAAAGGGGACAAGTTGAGGCCACCTCCCTCAGAGGACCTTGAGAATTCTCCTGGCACCCTGGTGATCAGAATCAGCCCCAAGATTTTATGAAATCACTTCTGAATCTGTCAATCAGCATTCATACGACATGACTGCCCTCTGCAGTAGGCACAAGAAGCTCCTCAGCACTTTTCTGAGGGTAGCAAGTTATGAAAGAGGAAAAGGGTGACTCTCAGCTTGACTTACACAGAAGCGCCCACAACTATGTGGGTGAGGAGATACAATTATTCGTTGCAGTGGAGTTTCTAGACCATCTACAGACTTCATTCGTGTGTTGTTTCCTCTGTTTTCTTATGACCGACAATGGGAAATTATTTACTGTTTGGTTTCCGAGGAACAGGTTGTCAGAAACAATGCTGGCCTTCAGTCTTTATCCATTTGTCAGTATATCTCCCCGATACCTGATAAAATCTAGCTTCTTCTCAACCAAACAATTGGTCTGAACTGGCTCGGATCATCAGATCTCAAAGCAACCACATTTCGTTCTTGTGAAGCATCTTTCACTTAGAGCCTGCTAGGCTTTTTCCACTTCAGGGAATTTTTTGAGGCCTATGTTGCATATTGTTCACAGATTTTCCATTATAGCAAGAAGGGAGGGTAGACCAGCCTCATGCACACAGGGAAACCATATTAAAGAGTCTTTTCCTTTCTTAACCTTCACATTCATAGTTCTCATCTCCACAAACTGACAGACTTGCAAAGAATCTTCTGGCTGGAATAAACAATAGCCACAAAAAACCAATTTCACAGAATTTTGCTCATCTGTTTCCACTTTCTTCTATGTTATCTCTTCACTGACTGCTATGCTCCATCCACTGGGGCTCAGAATCTGTCCTGTGAACATCCAGTTCATTGGCATAAGGTCTGAATGTAGCAAGGCACGAGCTACGCTTTTCAGACCTGTATCCATCTAACCGCCAAGTTATTCACAAAGACAATGACTTTGACTTAGCATGTGCCACTTGCTCGCTCACACCCCAGGGCCTCTTAAAGTCCTAGCCATTACGAAACTTGCAGTCTGATGAGATTTGAAATAGGTCCGCTTCACCCTAGCAGCAGGATTGAACAATGATGCTGATCCCAACCCGTGATTTTGTCACATTCAAAAATTAACAATCATGAGGCCAGCCAACAAGATATACACTGATCCACAACCCAAATTATTTTGTGAAGGAGGAGAAGGCAGGGTTTATTAACAACAACAAAATAAAAAATTGCAAGGAATGGAAAAAGCCTAAATAATTGAGTGGAGTTCAGTTCAGCTCAGTTCAGTTACTCAGTCGTGTCTGACTCTTTATGACTCCAAGGACTGCAGCACACCAGGCTTCCCTGTCCATCACCAACTCTTGGAGCTTGCTCAAATTGAATGGAGTAGGATGAGTTAAAAAGCTAGGATGGCTGCTATTGAGATGCTGCTACTGACTGTGAGCTGCTATTGGTTTCAGGGGTGGGTTTTCCTGCAAAGAAACTATGAAGTTGATGCTACCCTTTCTTTCCCCATGTGATTGTTATCTCTTGCTGTGCAACAAGTTACCAAAAACTTCACCTCTCTGAACCAACTTTCTGTTATGAAGTCATAAAATCGAACTGCTTTTTTAAAAAGGAAAGAAAACATATAACTATTAAATTATTCCAAAAATATGTGCCATTAAAAGAAAATTTTAAGGGTGAAAATCACTCCAAACACAACATTCAAACACAACCTCTGTATTCATTTTATTTTCAAGCTTTTAAATGAATGTTATCTCTTGATATATATAGTTGTGCTCTACATTCTCTCTATTATTATAGCATCCTTAATATTCTACAATTATCTTTCATGTCTTAGAATGTCTTTTGAAAATATACTTTTAATAATTGCACATTCCATATTCAAACTTTCCCTCATAGTTGGACATTAGGATATTTACAATTTTTGATACATTAAATAATATTTGTACATGACTGTGTTCTTTACTTTTGAGATTAGTTTCTTAATATACATTCCAAAGAAAAAAATTAGTAGGCTCAAAGGCTATGAACACTTTTCATAGGAATTTTTTTTTCTGGTAACACATGATCATTGTAAAAGTAGAAACAATATAGTCTCCACTTCCTATACACTTTACTTCTACCTGCCCCAGAGACAACCACTGTAAGCCACATGGTATTTACCCGTTCAGACTTTCTAAAAATGCACACAGAGGTAGACACACACAACACTGAACTTTTTCTTTAAAATACTGCAATAGAAGCAACTCATTTCGATAACTGTTGAGGTACATTCATCAAATATCAAGCACTACCACAGTCAATAGGGTCACTATTAACTACTACCATACACTAGTTTATTAAGCACTGTGTCCTACATTGTGCCAAGTACACCTTTCTGGATAGACTTTATTCTAACTTTTCCTCTGTGAATTATCTGTATATGTCCTTTGTATCTTTATCTGAGAAGCTGCTATTCTTTTTCCTGATGTCCACAAATTCTTTTTTAATACTAAGACTAGTTAGTGGCTGAGAACATGGACTCTGGAGTCAAACAAATGTAGGTTCAAATTCTAGCACATCCCCAATAAGCTGCCTAACCTTGAACAAGTTACTTCTGTCCTTCTAAGTCTCAGTTTCCTCATGTATAAATGGGAAAAGAACAGCCTCCTTCAACAGTTGTTGAAAGAATTAAATAAGGTCCTTAAATTATAATTATAGTAATATGATAAATAATAATTATAGTAAAATGGCCAATAATAATTTAATCTTTAATTAAACTAAATATCTACAAGGGAATTAGATATCTTAAATACATCCTAATAAATAACAGTACACTTAAAAAAACCTTTTCCTTACCTTCCTGGAATTTAAAAATATATTAACTTTTATGATTGGAAAGAAAAGCCTTTAATTTAAAGAAAGGACTCACAAACCAACTGTAAAACAACATTCTGGGGACTAAGAAAATCTGAATATGAATGATATAGATAATACCATTAATTTTGTTAGATGTGATGACATGGTAGTTATATAAGAAAAAAATTCCTTCTTAAAAGATGCACAGTGAAGTTTTTAAGGGTGAGATATGAGGACTTTAATTTATCTGAAAATATCTGAAGAAAAAAATAGGTAAAGAGAAAATATTAGTAGCTATGTTACTTCAGATAATGGCTATCTGGATATTTATTATACACTTTTTTCATTCGAAATTTTTCATAATAAAACTTTTAAGTGATCAATTTTAAAAGATGTCTCTTTTTCCTTTCCATTAATATTAGTTTAGAAGATAAGACTGCAACTGAAGACTATACCTTAAACTGCTTAAACACCGCTCCCAGGCTATGCCTAAGTTTCACCCATACAAGCTGGGGCACCAGTGATTAGATAAAGGTCCTCTTCTGTCACTAGGAGAATATTCTCAACTTGTTACAATGCCACATACATAATTACTTCATTGCCTAAACATATAAAAATATAGACAGTGGAGTTTGTTGGAATGCAGAAAGTCTCTGCAAAACACATGACTTGAGAACTTACACACAAAAAAGCAGGGCGTAAATCAGCATCCACTGACAGGCCTCTGCCACCTTGCTGCTTAAATCTCGGAACTTAAGACTTCAAAGAAATGAGAATGAAATATAGTCCCATCCCAGGACTGAATCACTGAAATGAGAAAATCTGTCTTGGTAATACTGTTTCCCTGTATCAACACCTTTACTCAAGGGGACTAGCTGTACCTGTGGATAAGATCCTAGGTGCAAAGAACTAGAACACGTGAAATACAGAAAAGAAGATGTTTCTTTTAGTAACTTGATAAACATTCCTCTCGCCTCCAAGGAATGATATGAGAAGACAGAGATGACATGCCATGAAAAGACCAAGGACAGATTTAATTGTCCATAACATCTTGAACATTCTACATTGCAACCTTTTGGAGAAAGTTCTAGTTCTCAAACTAGGGCATGCACCAGAATCACCTACATGCGTGTGTGCTTAGTCGTGTCCAACTGTTTGTGACCCAAGGACTGTAGCCCACCAGGTTCCTCTGTCCATGGGATTGTCCAGGCAAGAATACTGGAGTGATAGCCATTTCCTTCTCCACAGGATCTTCCTGACCCAGGGATTGAAGCCAGGTCGCCTGCACTGTAGACAGATTCTTTACCATCTGAGCTACCAGGGAAATCTCAGAATCACCTACACTACTTGTTAAAAACACCAATTGGTGGGTCCCAGGCCTAGAGTTTAAGATTCTTAAGTGGTGCCGAATAATTTGCATTTCTATCCGATCCCCGATGATGCTGATACTGCTTTGAGAACTACTGGCTCAGATAGATGAATCTAAAGCCTTATGTCATCAAATATATTCTACTCACAACTACTCCTGGACCAAGAAGAGTGCTTAGTTGCTCAGGAGCATCAGACTCTTTGCAACTCTATGGACTGTAGCAGCCAGGCTCCTCTTTCCATGGAATTTTCCAGGTAAGAATACTGCAGTGGGTTGCCATTTCCTCCTTCAGAGGATCTTCCCAACCCAGGGATCAAAACTGTATCTCCTGACTCTCCTGCATTGGTAGGCCAATTCTTCACCACTGAGCCACCTAGGAAGCCCCAGGAAGAGGTGGTGATAAAATGTGTTTAAGCAGTAAACGTAAGGCTTTTTCTAGCTAGTAGCCACTTCACTTCATCTGCCCTATCTGTAGTGAGATAGTAAACATATCTCACTAACTCCTAATATATACCGAACTTTTAAGAGGATGTGGAGAATTTTCCATATCTGATAGTCTATCATGGACCACAAATACCAAAATGGCTCAATTTTTAAATCTGAAAAGTGTTCAGAAATTCTCAGATGAAATGCATTAGATAAAGCACTAAGTATTAACATGCACAAAGAATGTTCTATTATAAACTCCTGTTTTCACTTTCTTGCAGCTTTCCAAAAATTAGGCCTTTGTGGTGAAATTTTCCATGCTTAGTTTCAGCCCAAAGGTGATTTTTTTTTTTTTGCAAAGTTTGAGAAAAATATATTAAATAGTTTTTGAGTTATGAAAAGATGAAAAAAGCCCACACAATTTTTCCACTTTGAAAGCAATTTCAGGATTTTTTTTCATATGTAGATAACTGAAAAAATGGCTGAAGCTGAAACTTTCCATGTGTCTAGTTTTCAACAAGGCAGTCTGTGGGTAATTCAGAAAAGACAACGTGTGTATGTATACACATAAACAGACAACAAATATGTATTTAAAATATACATACATGATTAGAAAAATAGCATTTCATCACAGTCTGCACAAACCTTCCCTAGAATAGGGGATTTATGAGAGTCTTTCACAAGCCAGAGTGGTTGTTGACTGCCTGACCCCTGTGGTTTTCTTGCACCGGGGTTCACTAATGGGTCATGTAGACACAACTGTAGAACTACTGTGCACTGTGTTTGCAGAATCTTCCAGTTCCCTTCACATTCTATCCTTTCTTTTGCTCCAGCTCAATTCTAGGTTTCTGCTTCACTGTCTTTGGAGTTTAATTTCTGCCCTTGCCTGTGCCTCAGTACCAACTCCCTTGATCTTCCACGATCCAGACATTCAGCCATGTTCTTACTTCTCCCAGTTCTCTCTTACTTCCCTCAAAAGCATTCACCCACTTCCCACTAAAACTCTCCTTGTGCATTTGAAGAACTCAAGTCTTAAATAATTAACAGTTGGAACCTTAAGTTTAGGTCAAATAGGTTTTGATGGTTTGTCAAAGCAACTTGCTCTAATTATTTATAGTCATAACTTTCCTAACTCACGTGAAGGCCAATGACAGGAAAGCTACAGAACAGAATATAAAGTCCTAGTTTTGCCATTTACTAGCTAACTAACATACAGATAAGATATAACTCCTTGGAACTTTGTTCTCTTAACCTGTAA
Organism: Nanger dama; assembly: GCA_917880005.1. Classification (NCBI taxonomy): domain Eukaryota; kingdom Metazoa; phylum Chordata; class Mammalia; order Artiodactyla; family Bovidae; genus Nanger; species Nanger dama. The sequence continues at coordinate 28,884,651 of CAKJTW010000018.1, forward strand.
AATGGGAAAAGATTAGGTTGTTAATAACTTTGCTACACGTGAACATGTTTTGTAAATTTCAAATGAATGCTGGATAAACTGTATTAGTAATGATAACAACTTCAATTTTTAACTGTTTCAAGTTTCTGGGCTCATGAAGAACCAAGTACAAGGCACAAAAACCCTTTTGCAAGGACAAGAAGATTGAGAAAAATCCAAATATTCAAGTGTGTAGGCTTAAAGGACAAAGAGGAAGAAATCTGTTCCAATAAACATTTCTATTTAATTTTCAGCATCTCTCTCTCTGCATGGGCTATTCCTGCCAGCAGATGCTAAATTCTCTCCCACTTACAGGGAAAAGATGTTTCCTAGACCAACTTGTTCCTTAAGTTATCATCTTATCTTCTCCACTTCACTGGCCAATTCCTGGAGCACCTAACTTTCTTCAACCTCCTTCTCTCATTATTTCACTAGAAATGTTCTCTTCTAGGTTATCAATGACCTTCTGATTACCAATACCAGAAGCTTTAAATTTTCCTTCTTTTCAACTGTAGTTACACTCAACTTCTTTACCTTATCCGAGTTATCTACTCCTACCTAACACACCATCCTCAAATATATTGTTTCTGATTCTGTGGGTCAGGAATTCAAACAGTGCTCAGCTAGACTCTGGCTCCACATGGCATAGACTTGGGTCACTTACTTGGCTGCTTCTCATAGCAGATGGAAAGTTTAAGAAGGTTTCACTCACTTCTGGGGCCTCATGATCCCCTTCTAGGTGGTCAGCCTGGGCTTCCTCATAGTTTGGTGGTCTCAGGGTTGCTAAACTCTAATTTGGCATTTAGCTTCCAAGAGGGAGAAAATGGAAGCTCCCAGTCCCCTTAAGGCCTGGGCTTGGAAGTACCAGAACATCATCTCCTCTGTATCCTATTGGTGAAACCAGATCACATACCTAGCCCAGATTCAAAGGGGAAGGGAAGGAGACTCACCTCCTGAGAAAGGGATGGCAAAGAATCTGTGATCATCTTTAATCTACCACATTCCTATGCCTGTCAAGACATTCTCCTTTCTCTTTTCTTCACTTCTGTGGCATACCCTAGTTGAGGTTAATGACCTTCACGTTCCTTACCTTGACCTACAATAAGATATACATTCTATATTGTAACCTAGGATTTCAACACATACTCATAAAAACACATACTCAAAAAACATTCCATAATACACACCTTTATAACAATAAAATTAATATATTCCATTCTATTTTATTTTGCTTTTACTTTTATTATTTTTAAATGCTGTTTTATTGTTTACAAACATATGTTTCCCTTCTCTGAAGAGGACTGTACTCCATGGTCTCCCTGCTGGCAGACTTGTTCATGTGACTTTCTCTGTCCAGTGTAGTATGAGGAGTGACAAATATCACTTCCAAGCAGAGGTTTTAAAATGCAAAGTGTGGCTCACTATTTCCTCTGTATTCTCTGCCATGAAAAGCTATTTCATCAACCTGGGCTCTGGAATAAGAGTGCATGGAGAGAATTACACGAGGGCAGCCTATACTCAAAGAGTGATAAACAAATCTTTATTGTTAAAAGCCACTGACACTGGGTTACCAAGGCATAGTATACCGTTTCTTGACTAATCCACAGGCTCCAACCCGCTGAAATGAATTCAGGACCCACTAATGGATTGCAGCCAATTGTCTGCAAAATTATTATAAATTTTGCCTTTTTCTCTGCTTCCTCCCTCTCCATCCTCCTTGCCATCAAATGAAGTCACTTTCCTAATATACATCTATGACCTGTTTCTTTTCTCCCTTTAACAATGTTCCTGGGTGAATCCTGTCTATTGTCTTCATTATTTCTCATCTGAACTAGCCAACTTGCCTATTCACTTGGTTGTTTACTTTCGATTCTATACTCTCTCTCCATTTCATTTCCTTTTCACTGAGGAACTAATTTACCCAGTGCATGACTATTATTATCACAGGTCCTTCAGTGGCTCCATGCTGTCCAAAAATAGAGTCTAAACTCTCTTGCACTTGCATTCTTATCAGCCTAGGTTCTCCTGCCCCACTGCTCCTTTCATGCACACTGTGTGCTGCTTCCCTTACAGTGCCCAGGGATAAAAACCCATTTCTCTCTCTCTCTTTCCGCCCCCATACATTTCCTACTGTTTAGAATAGATAGCAACTCCTACCTTGTCCCCCAAAATCTCCATCAAATTCTATTTCTAAATACTGACACTCCTTCCTCTGCTCAAACACCTGCTCTTCAATGATGCTTTTGTCTGATCTTCTCAGTTAGAAGTCACCTCTCTTTTCAAAACACTCAAGAGCCTCATGAGACTTTATTTTGCCTTTTGCTTCTTATTAATCTAGGGACAGGACTCTTGACAACAGTTACTTTGAGAAATGAATTATCTCCTACTCTTCCCCCACCTCTGGATTATCTTGACTATTGAACACAACTTAGTGTAACCGTATAAATGTTTCTCATGAGCATGTCTAACTCTGCAGACAAGTAGGTTCACCAGAATAGTGTAAGTATACCACAAGCCCAATGACCTAATTTCTTTCAGAGTATTTGAATTTATTTTTTTCCTAACATAGATAAGGTGTACTTCTGATTCAACACACAGATGAGATTATCCAACATGCTATTTTAACTCTTTTGGTAAAGTTTTTCAAGCTTCTTAGTTGTACTTGTGGTGTGTTTTGAGTATCTTGATAAAATACTAAAATTTTGATTATCTACATATGTCATGGAGATGCTCATAATAAACCAAAGAAAGTAAGCTATTATTTCTCTAAGAAATGTCAAAATCCATGTACTTAATTTTGCCAGTTTTACTCTTATATCTTAAGATGTGCCCATTTTTTACTTGAAAAGAAATTCTATGATTACCTGTTTTCTCTATTTGCAGCAAATCAGTAGCAACAAAGTATAAGTAGGGAGGAGAAATGGTACCTAATACTGACAGAGGAGATGGAATAACTATAAAATAAACAGACATGAGAATTCTTTCTTAAAAAAGCACTGTCATCTAAGAAATTTCAGGACATGGGCAAAATCCCTTTAACTGTATTTTACCGTATAATAGTATCAAAATGATGTCCTTGAATCATTAGGGAAAAGTTCTATAATCAACATACATTGTTGAAGAATGCAGATAAGTTAAAAATATGTTTTAGACAAGTTTTTACCCAAATGGATATAATGGTCTAGGGCTTTAAAGAGTAAGTTTAAGTAATCTGGTAATTTCATTTAGAGAGAAGGTATTTTTGCCAACCAGATAGACAAAGGAAGCTCTATGGTATTGTGCATTTTCCCCAAGGAAGGCCAAATAATATAAAAAAAATTTTTGAAGGATCTGGTACCCTTGGAAAGGGAGGAAGTGTTATCATTAAATGCCATATAAATTGTTAGAGGAAAATAAAAGTTAAATTACTTGAATTTCACTTTATGACTTAGTGCCTAGTTAAGAATTGAAGGCTTTCAACTCTCAATCTTGAACTTTATGCAATTTTTTTGAAGAATCAGATGGCACACTTTGAACATACAGAAGACTGATTTAAAGGAAAGTTCTAGATAGTGAGATGATTACATTTTTATCCCCATGTCACCCCTTCTGCCCCACATTGATACAGCAGTATTCATGTGGTTCAGATGGTAAAGAATCTGCCTGCAATGCAGGAGACTGGGGTTCGATCCCTGCGGTTGAGATCCCCTAGAGGAAGATATGGCATTCCGCTCCAGTATTCTTGCCTGGAGAATATAATGGACAGAGAAGCCTGGTGAGCTACAATCCATGGGATTACAAAGAGTCAGACAGGACTGAGCAAATAATACTTTTTTCTTTTTCATTCATGAGGTCTAATCTACTACTCCATGAGCTACAATGAAATGAGTTGCATAGAGCTGGTTGTGTACACTCCAGGAACATTCCATACTATCTGGAGGCTCTGCCACCATCCAAGATTTAGAGAACCATCAGATATCTTCTTTAGCTTTTCTTTATACCCACAGCTGGGCTTCCCTGGTGGCTGAATAGGAAGAATCTGCCTGCTAATGCAAGAGACATGGGTTTAATCCTTGGATCAGGAAGATCCCCTGGAGAAGGAAATGGTAACCCACTCCAGTATTCTTGCTTGGGAAATCCCATGGACAGAGGAGCCTGGCGGGCTACAGTCCATGGGGTCACAAAAGAGTTGGACACGACTTAGTGACTAAACAACAACAACATATCTGCAGTTACTGTAATCATATCTTACCCCTAGATTAAGATAGAGCCAAGGCTGAATCCTGGCAAGGCACTTTTCTCTCCATTTCTACCTATAAAATTAAAGATGGGACTAGACTGTCTCTAAAGATCCTACTAATTCATTGGAAAAGACTTTGATGCTGGGAGGGATTGGGGGCCAGGAGGAGAAGGGGACGACAGAGGATGAAATGGCTGGATGGTATTACTGACTTGATGGACATGAATCTGAGTGAACTCTGGGAGTTGGTGATGGACAGGGAGGCCTGGCATGCTGCGATTCATGGGGTCACAAACAGTCAGACACAACTGAGCAACTGAACTGAAATGAACAGAATCTGAAATTGTGTATATTATTTTGAATCATGACAGTGCTATTGAACAATCTTCCAACTATCTATTTTCTCAAGTTTTTAAAAAAATTCTTTATTCTGGACATTCATGTCAAAATATATGAAGACTTATGTAATTCTTAAATTATAATTTCTAAATATAGAAATTATATATAAATATAATTCTACCAAATTTGCTTAAAGAAACAAAATTTTTAATATGAGATTTTTAAGAGTGGGTCAATTATTTCCTTCAGTATATTAAAAAATAGGTCAGATATTATGTGTAAAATATACAGTAAGTCTCTTAAAATGATTTTATGACCATAGTTTCCTATCATTAGTTACAAAAATATTATAAAGAACTGAACCAAAATAAAACCAAATAAACCAGCTACTAAGCTACACATATGTCCTCAAAAATCTTATGGGAGTCAAATATTCCAGTAAAAATAACATAAGAGATGGAAACACAAGTTTCTTATTATCACACTTCATATGTTGTAAAACATAACAGCTAACTTATTTTTGGCAAAATGATTAGGGATTGCAACACTCTGGCTAATACAAACTTATTTGATTGTCAAATACATCTTAAATGGAGCGTATCATGCTAACTTCAGGCATGCAGGCACTGTGCCGTCTGAGATTAGGCCAGAGACACTGAAATTTCAACACTTCAGCAGGGATCACACCACCAATATTAGCTGGGCCAGGTGTTTAAAGAGGGTGTGTACTGGGGGAAGGACTTCAACAGTGCAGTTAATTGAAACCAGATAAAGCTTTTGAATAATAATTAAAAAAAAATCATACAGATGTTCACCCCTCCTCCCCGGGTAACCTTTATGGACAATTTATTGCATGCGCTATTTTCTAGAGTACACCCTTTATAAGAAAACACAGCCTTTTGTGTTTCTCTGGAAACTCTATAATCACAGCATGAGTTATGTCTCCACAATTAGACTAGGTTAAGCTCATGTTTCATCTGCCTTTTCTCTCTTCACTACTATTCCTGCAAGGGCAGGAACACCTGAAAGCAGATCCTTAATGAGAAAGTGACAGAGCTGAGGAAGCTGCAAGAAGCTACATTAACTGAAAGATGCATGGTACTACTTCTTTCCCAACAGATATGTGAACCAGGCCAAAAAGAGAGAAGTTCAAAACAAATGTGCTCAACAACTATTTTCAAATATGCACAGGAGAAATTAAACATTACATGCAGAATGGATGTGGAGCAAACGAACAAAAACTGAAAGGAAAGATCTCTAGGTTAACAAATCGAAGGACTCAGAAATGGATCTTTCTTACCTATGTTTACAGAATGATATATTTGTCAGGGTTCCTCACAGAAACAGACTCCAAACATTTACTATAGGGATTGGCTCACACAGCTCAGAGAGGCTAAGAGATCCCACACCACATGCTACCTGCAAGCTGGAAACCAGGAAAGTGAGTTATATAATTCAGTCCGAGTTCAAAAACGTGAGAACCAGGGCAATAGGTGAGGCCAAAGGCTTGAGACCTGGAACTACAATGTCACAGGGCAGGAAAAGATGGCTGTCTCAACTCTAGGAGAGAGAAAGAAAGAATCTGCCCTTCCTGGAGTTTTTGCTCTATTTGTGCCCTCAACAGACTGGATCATGCCCGCCCACCATGGTCAGGGCAGATCGTTTTTACTCAGTCCAGTTCAAATGCTGATTTTCTCTAGTCCTCACAGACATACTCAGAAATGTTCTAACTATCTGAGTACCCCTTGGACCAATAAGGCTGACATGTAAAACTAACCATCACAAATAATAATGCTATTATTATTTTAAACATGCAAGTACACTTTCAAAAATGGTTTTAAAGCTTTTGAAATACTTGGAACAACTAATAACCAAACATTATACTTCATATCAGTTTGCTACATTTTATTTGAACTGTGGTGTTGGAGAAGACTCTTGAGAGTCCCTTGGTCTGCAAGGAGATCCAACCAGTCCATTCTGAAGGAGATCAACCCTGGGTGTTCTTTGGAAGGAATGATGCTAAAGCTGAAACTTCAGTACTTTGGCCACCTCATGCGAAGAGTTGACTCATTGGAAAAGACTGATGCTGGGAGGGATTGGGGGCAGGAGGAGAAGGAGATGACCAAGGATGAGATGGCTGGATGGCATCACAGACTTGATGGATGTGAGTCTGAGTGAACTCCGAGAGATGGTGATGAACAGGGAGGCCTGGCGTGCTGTGATTCATGGGGTCGCAAAGAGTCAGACACGACTGAGAGACTGAACTGAACTGAACTGAACTGAACATTTTATTTGACAGGACCAAGTTACTTCCTACACCAGGAAATGTATTCAGTATTTTAATTAATATATATGCCTATATATCCACATGCTTGACAATACATCACACAAGTGAAATACTAACTGGGATAGTGGTGGGGTGGGCAGCCTCTGACTTGGCCCCCAGTGACCCTCGCCTTTTAATATTCATGCTTTAGTATACTCCACTCCCCTTGAGTTTGTGCTGGATTTAGTAATTTGCTTCTAACAAAGAGAATACTGTAAAAGTAGTGAGGTATCATTTCTGTAATTAAGTTACGGTCTGTGACTTCCATCTTGCCAGCAGACTCTTTCTCTGGCTCTTCTCCCAGACTTGCTCAGATGGGGCAAGTTAGAGAGGCCCACATTCTAACGAACTGAGGGTGGCCTCTACCCAACTGCCAGTGGTGAACCGAGGCCCTCAGTCCAACAAACTAAGGAGTGAACTGAGGCAGATTCTCCTCAATTCAGTTCTTCACATGAGACCACGGCCCTGGAAGACTTTTTGACTACAGTCTCGTGAGAGACCCTGAACCAGAGGACCCAGCCAAGTTATGACCAGATCCACAGAAACTGGGAGAGAATAAATGTGTAGTGCTTTATACTGTTAAGTTATGACCTGAGATTACTGACACAGTAGTTAACCTAATGACTGAGCTAGTGCTTCCAGTTATTCCCACTATGATAATAATAGCTAATACTTATATAAAACTTTCAAGTTCTAGGTATCATTCTTTATGTGAAAGTGAAGTCACTCAGTCGTGTCCAACTCTTTGCTACTCCATGGACTGTAGCCGACTAGGCTCCTCCATCCACGGGATTTTACAGGCAACAGTACTGGAATGGGTTGCTATTTCCTTCTCCAGGGGATCTTCCCAGCCCAGCGATCTAACCTGGGTGTTCTGCATTGTAGGCAGACACTTTTACCATCTGAGCCACCATTCTGTATATAATTTCTCACAAAAGTCCTTTGAAGGACATATTCCTATCCCCCTTTTACAGATGAGGAAACAAAGGTACAGGGAGACTCAATAACTTGCCCAGTGTCACAAAAGCAAAGTATGACAGCAACTGTCTGAACCTAGGTGTCTTGTTTCCAGAGCAGGGAGTCATAGCAACCATGCAAAGAGAACTGCTAAGGGCTCGGACTGGATATTATGAAAACAGTAACCTCATAAAATGGTACCAGAGGAGCTTCAGAGGCATAACAGAGATTAGAAGCCATGCCAAATGCTGAAAAAAAAAAAAAAAAAAGGGAAGCCTGCTTTCTGATTGAAATGCCTTATCTAGGGGCGGGGGGTGGGGGGAATAGAGTGGAAGCAATAATATAGTGAATGGAATGTGATTTAGAATTGATTGAATTCACACTTAAAATGAAATATATACTTTTTATACCCAATGTGAGAAATTAACAGCCCCCTTTTGGTATGAAACACCACACCCCAGGAGGTTATAGTTGTACTTTTCCCAATGGCAATTATAAGTAAGAAGTTAAGTGTGTTAAGCCGGGTGGGAAAAGGAGCAAATTTCTAGTGAGCTGTGAGACTAAAGGAGATCAGTCCTGGGTGTTCATTGGAAGGACTGATGTTGAAGCTGAAACTCTAATACTTTGGCCACCTGATGTGAAGAGCTGACTCATTTGAAAAGACCCTGCTGCTGGGAAAGATTGAAGGCAGGAGAAGGGGATGACAGAGGATGAGATGGTTGGATGGCATCACCGACTCAATGGACATGGATTTGGGCAGACTCCGGCAGTTGGTGATGGACAGGGAGGCCTGGCGTGCTGTGGTTCATGGGGTTGCAAAGAGTCGCACACGACTGAGCAACTGAACTGAACTGAACTGAGACACCACTGAGGATATTTTATCACATGGAGTGAAAATCTCCCAGGCTAGGGAGATTCCAGGAAAGAATCATTCCTGTCTGCCTTCAGATTACCAGGTTAAATAGCACTCCTTCATGCTCCCACATACTCTATTCATATAAGACAGTAGGTACCATACCTATGGGTTAGTCTGTGTTTTCCATTAGGCTTCAGGTTCTCTTGGCCTCACAGACTGTTTTATTCACTGGGATGTCATCAAAATGCAGCATGAGGCCTGTTACATGGCAAGTGCTGAATATGCAAGTTTGTTGACTGAGGAAATAATTTATGTTGTGAATCACATTTAATGCATCATTTCAATGGTATATGTCAGTAAAGGCATGAGGTTTTGTTTTGTTTTGGAGTGTCGTATAGTTCGCTACATTTCCTGGAACTTTAAGCAGGTCTTATGTCCCCAGTATCTCACTTATTATCTGCTGCATAGTGGCACGCAGTAAGTATTTATGAATGAGTGTCTCAAAAGGCTGCCAAGCTACAAAGCAGGTAAGGATGCAGACTTACGACTAAATAACGATCTAGTGTTCCTTAAGCACAGCTGTTTTCCTGTCAACAAGGGTGATGAGAAATCTTCCTCCTTTTGAGAGGAGGTATGAGAATTTACTGGACATGAATCTGAGCAAACTCCAGGAGATAGTAAAAGACAGGGAAGCCTGGCATGTTGCAGTCCATGGGGTCGCAAAGAGTTGAACACGAACTAGCGACTAAACAAGAGTAAAAGTGAATATTTATACAATTCTCTTCCTAGACAAGATTCTTGCCTCAGTCTTAGTTGGTGACTGCCTTTAAATAATCCTTTATGAACAACAGCAGGTTATATGTAGCTTAAAAACTCCAGATCATCCTAGATTAAAAGACATTTGCTCAACTAAAATATTATAAATTAACTATCTGTTGTTTGTTCAGTCATTCAGTCATGTCTGACTCTGCAACCCCATGGACTGCAGCACACCAGGCTTCCCTGTCCTTCACTGTTTCCTGGAGTTTGCTCAAATTCATGTCCACTGAGTCAGTGATCTCATCTCAACCATCTCATCCTCATCCAACTCATCTCATCCCCACCCCCCTTTTCCTCCTGCCCTCAATCTTTCCCAACATCAAGGTCTTTTCCAATGAGTCGGCTCTTTGCATCAGGTGGCCAAAGTATTTGAGCTTCAGGTTCAGTTTTTCAATGAATATTCAGGTCGATTTCCTTTAGGATTGACTGATTTGATCTCCCTGCAGTCCACGAGACTCTCAAGTCTCTCCAGCACCACAATTTGAAACCATCAATCCTTCGGCATTCTTTACGATCCAACTTACATTTGTACATGACTACTGGAGAAACCATAGCTTTGACTATATGAACCTTTGTCAGCAAAGTTATGCTCCTGCCTTTTAATATGCTGTCTAGATTTGTCACAGTTTACCTTCCAAGGAGCAAGTATCTTTTAATTTCATGGCTGCAGTCACCATCTTCAGTGATTCTGGAGCTCAAGAAAATAAAATCTATCACTGTTCCCACTTTTCCCCCTTCTACCTGCCACAAAGTGATGGGGTCAGATGCCATGATCTTAGTTTTATGAATTTACTATACTTTAATTTTTTAAAACACAGGCATTTATTCAGAAAATTCCTACCTCCTTCAGCATTATTTTTGAAACACTGTAGGAAAGGTATGAACATACATTCAACACGGGCCCACAGTACTACAGAGATCGGGTGAAGGTAGCCACCAAGGATCCCTCTCTGTGTTCTACTTATCACTTAAAGAAGAAACAAAAGAGCAAAGGATATTTGAGAGGACTTGTGCAAATGCACAATCAAGTACTGACAGTCACCTCCGGAGGCATACTTACTGGGAGCTCAGGTGCGTGCTTCAGAATCTCAAGGGCAAAATAGGAGCCTATGGAATGGCCAATGACCACAAGCCTCATTTCCTTTGGCACTTGAGTTCTCAGGAAAGCTAATTTGTGTTCTACTTGACCATGGAGTCCATAGATGTCCTTAATTTCTTCAGCATTTGGATCTAAAAGAAAATATGTAAGTACTTTTCATTCAGTAAGTGAAAGCAATCATTTCACCAGGGGAAAATATCTTAATTAAAAAAAAAAAAAGATAAAACAATAACAATAGTAGTAGCTATCATTTATTGAAAGACCATGTGCAAGCCACAATGTTGGTGTTTTATTTAAATTATATCTACCAATCGTCATAACAACCCTGGAAAGGAATATTCTTATCTTCATTTTATAGAAGAAAATACCAAAGCTCAGATGTTAGGGAATAGATTGGTAGTTACACAGCTATGAAATGGGACCAGTGAGATTCAAACCCAGGTCTCTGTCCTTGAGGCCCATGACTCTCAAATAGTCCCTGAACTATTGTAGTTTAGGCCCAATGGTTTTCAAATTTTAGCATGCATCAGGATCCTCTGGAAGACTTGTTAAAACATGGATTGCTAGGCCCCATCACCAGTCTCTGATTCAGTGGGTCTGGGCTGGAGCTGGAAAATTTGCATTTCTAAGTTTCCAGAAAATGCTGATCCTGCTGGTCCCAGGACCACACATTAAACACCACTGGTTAGGCTCAGTTATATGACTAGTAGACAGCCAAGAAAATCTATGACACTGCTTTGATAATCTTTGTTTGTTTAGAGAAATCAAGACCGAAACATTTAAGTAGAAATGTTTCAAACTGTTCCTTTTAACCAGCACAGTCCTGACTCAAAATATTCTTTCTACCTTTCACAAGGAAGAGCTGTCTTCTATTCTTCAAGATCTAGTCAAAATTTTATCTAGCTAATTTTTAGGAAAAGTGAATGAGCCTTCCTTTGTATTTAACTCATATCCCATTCTTAGTTAGCATTTTATTATACTTGTATAACTCTCTTTTCATTTCCTCCTTTAGACTGTGAGCTCCTTGAAGGCAAGGTCCATCTTTCATTTCTGCATCCTCTGTGAATACCCAGTTCTTCTCTGGTGGCTCCAGAGGTTAAAGCGTCTGCCTCCAACGTGCGAGACCCAGGTTCGATCCCTGGGTCAGGAAGATCTCCTGGAGAAGGAAATGGCAATCCACTCCAGTATTCCTGCCTAGAGAATCCCATGGACAGAGAAGCCTAGTAGGTTACAGTCCATGGGGTTGCGAAGAGTCGGACACGACTGAGCGACTTCACCTTCACCTTCTGTGAATAGCACCCAGTAATGAATGAAAATATGAACTGACTAGACAATCTCAGCGCATGCTGCCAGCTCTGATACTCTATGAGCAGAGAAAACTTCAATAGGTTTTCCCTGTGGTGTTGGAAAAGACTTTTGAGAGTCCCTTGGACTGCAAGGAGATCCAACCAGTCCATTCTAAAGGAGATCAGCCCTGGGTGTTCTTTGGAAGGAACGATGCTAAAGCTGAAACTCCAGTACTTTGGCCACCTCATATGAAGAGTTGACTCATTGGAAAAGACTCTGATGCTGGGAAGGATTGGGGGCAGGAGGAGAAGGGGACGACAGAGGATGAGATGGCTGGATGGCATCACCGACTCGATGGACGTGAGTTTGAGTGAACTCCGGGAGCTGGTGATGGACAGGGAGGCCTGGCATGCTGCAGTTCATGGGGTCGCAAAGAGTCAGTCAGACATGACTGAGCAACTGAACTGAACTGAACTGAATGAACATGTAATTGGGGGCAGGAGGAGAAGGGGACGACAGAGGATGAGATGGTTGGATGGCATCAGCGACTCAATGGACATGAATTTGGGTAAACTCCGGGAGTTGGTGATGGACAGGGAGGCCTGGCGTGCTGCAGTCCATGGGGTTGCAAAGAGTTAGACATGACTGAGTGACTGAACTGAATGAACATGTATCGGGGTTTTAACCTCAATGACAGGATGTAGTATATTTCAAAATTTCACAAGGTAGTCAATAGCTGTCTAAAATTTTAATCACTGGAATACTAAAGTTCTTGCCTTCATGACTCCTATAAGGTACTGATGTAAACTATAATACAAGTATCTAAAACTCATTTTGAAGAACTGCTCTTCAGTTTCATCTGTACATGCTGGTTTTTCTTCCTTCAGTGCTCAGTGCCCTCTTAATCTAGTTAACTAACTCCTTTTTATCCTTCAAACTCTCAACCAGTGTTACCTCCCTCCTCTGAGAAGCCTTTTTGTGATTCAGCCTATGAGGAGTAAAGCAGCCCTCTCTCTCTGTTTCCACAACATCCCATGTCTGTCTCACCACATGATTCCTAATTTACTACTGCTGTACTATTCATGTCTTGCTTATCTTTTTCTCCAATGCCTGGCATACAGTTACTGAAAAGCCTTTTGCTGGATCACTGAGGCTTAGTTCCCTATTTCAGTGGTACTATGGAAATAGGCCATTTCCCCGGTGACCCGCGTCCTGCTCTGATCCTTCTTTCCAGTTCAGTCTAGAATTCATTCTCCATTTAACAAGGAAGTTCAACATAAAACAGAATTGGGAAGAGACAGAATTTGATTTTCATAGGGCCTCTGATGTCTCCAAATCCAAATTTTGATTTAGTTAATATTCTATTTGAGTTCTTTACACTCACTATGCTCATAAATTTTCTCTGATCACTCTACCCAGGAGTGATCACATTGTTCTGATACCTCAAAACAAATACCTATAATACGTGTGACCAAGTTCTTTATTTTTCAAAACAGACAACTTTTGAAAATGTTGAAGTTATCCTTTCACTGGGACAGTATGGTATAGTACAAAGATCAAGAACACCAGAGACAAGATAATCTGGTTCTAAATTCCAGCTAAGCCCCTCACTAAGTGACTCATGCAAATCCTTCAACCTCTGGCTGAAGTCTCTTTACATATAAACAGGAGATAGCAGTTTTAGCCTCTGAGGAATGTTGCTTGCATAACACTTTAAAGCACAGAGGGAGGGTCTGGCAAAAACTATTTCAGAAATGAAACTTATGATTGCTATCATTCCAATTCCTGTCATTTAAGGCCTCCCTCAAATAGACACCAAAAACATTTACATGGTTAGAGCAAAGAAAAGAAAATGAGTTAAATACAATAAACATTTAAAAACTTCATTGATCCTAGAAATAAGGCCCTATAACATATTTAAGGATGCTGCTGCTGCTAAGTCACTTCAGTCATGTCAGACTCTGTGTGACCCCATAGATGGCAGCCCACCAGGCTCCCCCCGTCCCTGGGATTCTCCAGGCAAGAACACTGGAGTGGGTTGCCATTTCCTTCTCCAATGCAGGAAAATGAAAAGTGAAATTGAAGTCACTCAGTCATGTCCAACTCTTAGTGACCCCATGGACTGCAGCCTACCAGGCTCCTCCATCCATGGGATTTTCCAGGCAAGAGTACTGGAGTGGGTTGCCATTGCCTTCTCTGTATTTAAGGATGATTATAATTCAAATCATTATTGAAATGAATATTTCAGAGGTAAGTCTGTCTTTAACTCTGGGAATTGCTCAAGAATTGCCAAGATAAACACACCATTTAGTGTTTTCTGAAGTAATGAGATTAATGGGGAAAGTACTTTTATAAATAAACAATCAATAATAAAAAATTTCAATGTGCTCTCTGGATATTACTTTTCTAGCAAAAACTAAAAGCTAAAAGAGTATCTATATACTTGACTATATACTTTCTCTATTATTAATATACTCTGAAAAAATTCCAGGAATCATTAGCTTACTCTCCATAAAGCATTGCAAAAAAAATCACATTCAATTTTATCAAAATCAGGATAACATGGAAATGATTTATAGCATTCTTATTATAGGGAAAATGTTCTCCAAGTTACAGTCAACTAAGTATATTTGGAATAAACTGTTTCTAAATTGAAGACTGCCTGAATTAATGGATGGGATCACTCACCTAGAGCCAGACATCCTGGAATGCAAAGTCAAGTGGGCCTTAGGAAGCATCATTATGAACAAAGCTACTGGAGGTGATGGAATTCCAGTGGAGCTATTTCAAATCCTAAAAGATGATGCTGTGAATGTGCTGCACTCAATATGCCAGGAAATTTGGAAAACTCAGCAGTGGCCACAGAACTGGAAAAGGTCAGTTTTCATTCCAATCCCAAAGAAAGGCAATGCCAAAGAATGCTCAAACTACTGCACAACTGCACTCATCTCACATGCTAGCAAACTAATGCTCAAAATTCTCTAAGGAAGGCTTCAACAGTACGTGAACCATGAACTTGCAGATGTTCAGGCTGGGTTTAGAAAAGGCAGAGGAAACAGAGCTCAAATTGCCAACATTCGCTGGATTATCGAAAAAGCAACAGAGTTCCAGAAAAGCATCTCTTTCTGCTTTATTGAATATGCCAAAGCCTTTGACTGTGTGGATCACAATAAACTGTGGAAAATTCTGAAGGAGATGGTAATACCAGGCCACCTGACCTGCCTCCTGAGAAGTCTGTATGCAGGTTAGGAAGCAACAGTTTGAACTGGACATGGAACAACTGACTGGTTCCAAATAGGAAAAGGAGTACGTCAAGGCTGTATAATGCCACCCTGCTTATTTAATTTATAAGCAGAGTACATCATGAGAAATGCTGGGCTGGATGAAGCACAAGCTGGAATCAAGATTGCTGGGAGAAATATCAATCACCTCAGATATGTAGATAATAGCACCCTTATGGCAGAAAGTGAAGAACTAAAGAGCCTCTTGATGAAAGTGAAAGAGGAGAGTAAAAAGTTGACTTAAAACTCAACATTCAGAAAACTAAGATCATGACATCTGGTCCCATCACTTCATGGCAAATATATGGGGAAACAATGGAAACAGTGACAGACTATTTTTGGGGGCTCCAAAATCACTGCAGATGGTGACTGCAGCCATGAAATTAAGACACTTATTCCTTGGAAGAAAAGCTATGACCAACCTAGACAGCATATTCAAAAGCACAGACATTACTTTGCCAACAAAGGTCTGTTTAGTCAAAGCTATGGTTTTTCCAGTAGTCATGTATGAATGTGAGAGCTGGACTATAAAGAAAGCTGAGCATCGATGAACTGATGCTTTTGAACTGTGGTGTTGGGGAAGACTCTTGAGAGTCCTTTGGACTTCAAGGAGATCCAACCAGTCCACCTTAAAGGAAATCAGTCCTAAATATTCATTGAAACGACTGATGCTGAAGCTGAAACTCCAATACTCTGGCCACCTGATGTGAAGAACTGACTCACTGGAAAAGACCCTGATGCTGGGAAAGATTGAAGGCAGGAGGAGAAGGGGACGACTGAGGATGAGATGGTTGGATGGCATCACCAACTCAATGGACATGAGTTTGAGTAAACTCTGGGAGTTGGTGATGGACAGAGAGGCCTGGCGTGCTGCAGTCCATGGGGTCGCAAAGAGCTGGACATGACTGAGTAACTGAACTGAACTGAATCCAATTTACTAATTCTTTATCAATATATGACCCTGAATAGGATATTGACAACTCCCTTTTAGAACCTGAGCCTCTTTCTTAGACCCATCTCAATGAAATCCACTTCATAGCTCATTTACTGATTATAGGGTTTATTTCAAAAGGTATGTATAATCTGTTCTTTGAGAAATTAAGTAATATCAATACTGCACCTTTACTTTTCATCTATTTATTCAAACTGATTGATCCAGTTACTAAAATTCTGTCAATTTTGGATCAAAATTGACATTGTATATCTTCAAGTACACTGGTAACTATTATTTTCTTTCATTTCACATGAACTAAATTGACTATTCTGGCAGAAAACAGTGACTAACTGGCCCATGAAAATACTGAAAACACAGATGTAAATAAAATACATTCCCTTGTCTTCAAGGAGCTCATAGTATAATAAGAGGAAACAGAAGTAGATGAAAATACCATTACAAAATATTGAAGTAAGTATAGCTCAAGCATTTCCTTAAGAAAATAGTTTTATTGGATCACAATAGGAAAGTAACACCCTCTTGAATTCATAAAAGTACTGTGCCTTTCTCTGCGTAAACCAAGAGAGATACCTGGAAAATACATTTATTATATTCACACTACTATAACTGTAATTTTAACTACACATTTGAACACTATCACAATGGTCTAAATTTAACAATATATATTTTAACAACACATCCACATACATATTTATCTTGATATGCACTGAATAGAAATGCATACGTTTTACTATATATTGTCACACAAACAGTATTTACGTCACCAATGACCACAGAACTAACAAGTCCACCAGAATTTTCTCAACCAGTGAAATCTCCTATCCTGCCCCCATCATTATTCCAAATCTATACCTTAATAAAACTTTAATTAAATTAAACAGTTTACACATGGAGATTAAGGGCTAAAAACAGCACTTCATATTTTAAAGAATACTTTAAGCAAGATCAATGTACAGCTTGTTCTTTAGGTCAAGCTTTAAAAAACACACAAAACAATATCGTGTGTTGCTTAGCATTATCTATACGTAACTAAAAAGAGGAATGAAGTTTACTCTAAATTCATGATAGTACAACACAAAGGCATAAAAGTGTGAGTATAATTTTGGACACCACGATGAGTTCTGTGTCTGTTTGTGGTTATGGGAAAGGTAGAATGTATAAAGTTAGAAAGGAAGGTTGAGACTAGATCAAGTAGGACCCTTAGCATCACCCTGGAGTCTGGATTCCACTGTGTAAGCAGTGAGAAGAGACTCAGGGATCTCAAAGAGAAGGACAAAGATTCCATCTGTGTTACAGGACCTCAGCTACAATGCTTGGCTCCCTGCTCCTGTCTGCTGCTTTCTCTGTCTTCCATAAGAATCTAAAAATTTGCTTGATTCTCAACATTTCTTCTTGCTCTACCCTTTGGTTTTCTGCTCCTTTCTACCACTGACTCACAAGTTTATTTCTCTGAGCCCTGAGACTTGACTGACCGTTCCTGCCTTGAGAGCATGTAGTCGCTCCCTGTAACCTCCATGTTCCTCTGCCAATCAGTCCTGGCAAGAGAAGGCCTATTGGTTTTTCTGTTTCTTTCAGTTTTGGGTGCTGGAATGGGAGTGGTTTAATGATTCTCTGGATAAACATCACCCAAATTCATCATTCGTTGAGAGACTGTGTAATTTTTTAGTTGTTTTATCAGGTGAAACTAAACCATGATTTCTAGCTTTTATGTTACACATTTCGAACAAATGACTTAAAATAGTTGATAATGAATCTGCCATCAAGTAAGCTGACTCCACACTAAATCAAAGCCAGAAAGAGTTTATACTCCTAATTCCTCAAATTTTCTTTCACACTTTCTTCCCCCTTGAATCACCTCCTTCTGACATTGGTGAACATCTGTTCTCCCAATTATACTCAATTTATGACTGTGATAATGTGGCGCAACTAGAATATTATTTCCAACTGTTCATAATTTTAACATGTGCTAATATGAAGCAAAACATACTTTCAACATTTGATGTGTGGTTAGAGCTTATGTCTTTTCTCTCAGTAGTTATATATTTTTCACACCATATTTTGCATGTCAGAAAACCTGTACTTTAGAACAATAATCTTGGATGATGAATAATATATCTGTCTAAATCAATTGACTGTAGTATGTGTTTACAAATACAGCCTCCAGTACTTAAAACGGATGAAAGCACAACTGCTCTGGTTGAATGGTGGGGGTTGGGTAGGGGGTGCGACTGGTGAAGCTCAGACCCCCATCTGCCCTTTATAGAACTTTTGGGTTACTCACAACATGGGTAGAAATTCACTAAAAGGCAGCATTCTCATTTCTTCGTATATCTCTGGAGCACCACACACAATCATCTAGTAGGCTGTTGATAAATCCTTGAGGATGGATGAATTGCCCTTTCACCCTCCTCTAGAAACCACTTTCCTTTGGCCCTGTGGTGGCCCTTTGGGCTAATGCCTCTAGATGGCACTGTTCTCATTAGTAGCAAAGGACCCAGGCTCTAATTACTGTCATTAACTCCAAGAGCACACAAGCAGGATAAGCTAAGGAAATTCAAACATAACAACAGATACTTTCTACTGGTTTTCCCCACCAAGACATCTTTATTGGTGAACATCTGTGGCAGGATTTCTGAAAATGTGGTACCAGGATAGACAGTACTTAGGAGTTTGTTAGAAATGCGGAAGATTCTCAGGTCCCACCCCACAAACACTGAATCAATAGCTCAGGAGGCGGCACCCAGTAATTCGTGTTCCAATAAATCCTCCAAGTGATTCTGATAACTGCCAAAGATTGAGAACCATTGATGGAAGGTTATTCTTTGAGTCTATTTTCAACTTTCAAAGTTGCTACTCATGTTCTGTTCAATGTTTTTGTCTTCAAGTATGACTTAAGGGCTTACTCCTTGGAAGAAAAGTTATGACCAATCTAGATAGCATATTGAAAAGCAGAGACATTACTTTTCTAACAAAGGTCTGTCTAGTCAAGGCTATGGTTTTTCCAGTGGTCATGTATGGATGTGAGAGTTGGACTGTGAAGAAAGCTGAGCGCCCAAGAATTGATGAACTGTGGTGCTGGAGCAGACTCTTGAGAGTTCCTTGGACTGCAAGGAGATCCAACCAGTCCGTTCTGAAGGAGATCAACCCTGGGATTTCTTTGGAAGGAATGATGCTAAAGCTGAAACTTCAGTACTTTGGCCACCTCATGCGAAGAGTTGACTCATTGGAAAAGACTTTGATGATGGGAGGGATTGGGGGCAGGAGGAGAAGGGGACGACAGAGGATGAGATGGCTGGATGGCATCACTGACTCGAAGGACGTGAGTCTGAGTGAACTCCGAGAGATGGTAATGAACAGGGAGGCCTGGCGTGCTGCGATTCATGGGGTCGCAAAGAGTCAAGCACGACTGAGCGACTGAACTAAACTGAACTATGATAGCTGAGCTGCGTACTCTTCTCAATAGGTAATTCAATTCAGAGTTTCTATTATGATGGTATTTCTCACTGAGGTCTGAATGTAGGAATATAACACACTAGCTAATCATCATTAAGTTTCAACACCACGAAAGAAGAGTACTATGAGGTATTTTCACTACTTCCTATCTCCTCCTGTCCGTGGTTATCTCTTCTTGTTCCAGATTTACGGTAACAGGCCAGTTGGCAGCTTTTTGAGATTTAGTATGTAAAGCAAGCCTGTTTCCTAAGAATTCTTTTAACACCTCTGTGTTCCAACACAACACAAAGATAGTCAAAGCACATTTTAAGCAGACATATAAATTTCCTGACAGGAAAAGCTGACGTAATAAACCCCCAACTTTCTTTGAGTATGTATGAAGAAGTAACTTAGAACAATGAAATAAGTATCTTTTAAACTATTTCAAGGTAAAGCAAGTGTATACCACACATTTGATTCACTTTCAGTCACATTTGAAGGTGATAGTTGTGGAAATAGATGTTTTTAATCAAGGCAATGAAATCTATATATTCAATTTCACTTCACAAAATCTCTCATTGCTAGGTAATCCATAGTTACTTGCCTTTCAAAGCATACCCTAGTATTTAAGCAAAGTGTAAAACGCTCGTAAGTAAATTGCATTCACAGAAAAACATATACACACATACATGTAAAGAGAGAAAGACACTATGAAAAATAGCACTTTAAGGGATTTAGGCAAGCATTTGCCGAGGTGCATAATCTCATCAATACTCCATTTACCCAGTCCCCCTTACAAGTCACAGCAGGAAAAGGATGGCAGACCAGGATACAATCTGTGACCACAGAAGGGCTATTTGCTGCACCAGCCACCTGAGATGAGCTACCATAGGACTAAAGCACTGACATCAGGATCAGCGGTGCTGGCTTCCTGTCCGCATTCTACCATTCACCAACACAAGGTCATTTAGCCCTGTTGGGCCTTACTTTCCTTCCTTGAAAAATAAGGGTTTAAGATGGAATTTAATGAAGATACTTTTAGCTTTAGGGGTTTCCCATGTGGTGCAATGGTAAAGAATCTGTCTGCCAATGAAGGAGACAAGAGATGTGGATTTGATCCCTGGGTCAGTAAGATTCTCCAGAGGTATAAATGACAACCCACTCCAGTATTCTTGCCTAGAAAATCCCACGAACAGAGGAGCCTGGAGGGTTACAGTCCATGGGGTCGCAAAGAGTCGGCACTCCTGAGAGACAAAGCATGAGCACCCACTTTCAGCTTTAGGGTTCTGTATTTCTTTTTCTTTCTTTAAACTCTTTTTTTAAGAGTGGAAGTTTTCGAAAGTGCACAAGTTCAGAGAATAGTATAATAGATCTCTATGTATCCATGGTCCAGCTTCAACAATTATTTCTTTTCTTTCCAGCTTTACTGAAGTATGGCTGACAAAATTTGCATATAGTTAGGTTGTACAACATTACTGTTTTTAAAAGTGTACAAAGTGATGACTTAATATGCATGTAGACTGTGAAATGATCACAACTAGACCAAGTAATACATCCATCACCTCTCAGAGTAAGTATACATGCCTGACATTAAGTTTTTGACTAATGAGACATCCACTTTGAATAAACATACTGCTAGCTGCAAAGACCCAGCTACTAGCAAAAAAACCAGGTAAGAACTAGGTCACCTCTACCCATGAAGCCTTGGGTAACCTAGACAACTTCTTGAGTGACCTTTTCTCCACATCCTCCAAGACTTGTTAACTTTAGTCTTTCTGAGAAATGCAATCCTAACAGGTGTGATGTGATATATCAATGTGCTCTCAGTTTGCATCTCCCTGATGATTGATGATGTTGAGCAATTTTCATAAACCTGTTGGCTATCTGTTTGTCTTCTCTGGGAAAATCTGCCTGTTTGAACTTCCTGATGTTCCAGCTGGTTTTAGAAAAGGCAGAGGAACCAGAAATCAAGTTGCCAACATCCGCTGGATCATGGAAAAAGCAAGAGAGTTCCAGAAAAACATCTATTTCTGCTTTATTGACTATGCCAAAGCCTTTGACTGTGTGGATCACGATAAACTGTAGAAAATTCTGAAAGAGATGGGAATACCAGACCACCTAACCTGCCTCTTGAGAAATCTGTATGCAGGTCAGGAAGCAACAGTTTGAACTGGACATGGAACAACAGACTGGTTTCAAATAGGAAAAGGAGTACGTCAAGGCTGTATATTGTCGCCCTGCTTATTTAACTTTTATGCAGAGTACATCATGAGAAACGCTGGACTGGAAGAAACACAAGCTGGAATCCAGACTGCCAGGAGAAATATCAATAACCTCAGATATGCAGATGACACCACCCTTATGGCAGAAAGTGAAGAAGAACTAAAAAGCCTCCCGATGAAAGTGAAGGAGGAGAGTGAAAAAGTTGGTTTAAAGCTCAACATTCAGAAAACGAAGATCATGGAATCCGGTCCCATCACCTTATGGGAAATAGATGGGGAAACAGTGGAAACAGTGTCAGATTTTATTTCTTTGGGCTCCAAAATCACTGCAGATAGTGACTGCAGCCATGAAATTAGAAGACACTTACTCCGTGGAAGAAAAGTTATGACCAACCTAGATAGCATATTCAAAAGCAGAGACATTACTTTGCCGACTAAGGTCCTTCTAGTCAAGGCTATGGTTTTTCCTGTGGTCATGTATGGATGTGAGAGTTGGACTGTGAAGAAGGCTGAGTGCTGAAGAATTGATGCTTTTGAACTGTGGTGTTGGAGAAGACTCTTGAGAGTCCCTTGGACTGCAAGGTGATCCAACCAGTCCGTTCTGAAGATCAACCCTGGGATTTCTTTGAGGGAATGATGCTAAAGCTGAAACTCCAGTACTTTGGCCACCTCATGGGAAGAGCTGACTCACTGGAAAAGACTTTGATGCTGGGAAGGATTGGGGGCAGGAGGAGAAGGGGACGACTGAGGATGAGATGGCTGGATGGCATCACGGACTCGATGGACGTGAGTCTGAGTGAACTCCGAGAGATGATGATGAACAGGGAGGCCTGGCGTGCTGTGATTCATGGGGTTGCAAAGAGTCAGACACGACTGAGCGACTGAACTGAACTGAACTGAACCCTTAGGAATAGGCTTCCCAGGTAGCTCAGTGGTAAAGAATCTG
Organism: Nanger dama; assembly: GCA_917880005.1. Classification (NCBI taxonomy): domain Eukaryota; kingdom Metazoa; phylum Chordata; class Mammalia; order Artiodactyla; family Bovidae; genus Nanger; species Nanger dama. The sequence goes on from CAKJTW010000018.1 coordinate 28,907,407, forward strand.
CCTGCCAATGCAGGAGATGTGGGTTCAGTCCCTGAGTGGGGAAGATCTTCTGGAGGAGGAAATGGTTATCTACTCCAGTATTCCTGCCTGAAAATTTCCATGGCCAGAGAGGCCTGGCTCGCTATTTATAGTCCCTGGTTCGCAATGACGGAGCGCGCACACCCTCTTAGGGAATGCCCACAGAGAAACTGTTTATCTTGTTTCTACTCATTTTTTTTTTTTTTTTTTTTAGTGAACATGCTAGAATACTCATGAATTAAAAGCAGGTAATTTGTAGCTCTCTGATCTACTTCCTCCATTTAAGGCTTCCAGCAATCTACCACACAGTTCTACCCTCAGCTTTCAAGGCTCCTCCGAATCTGGCCCTACTCAGCCCTCAAGTACCTACTAAATCTCTCTTCCTGCCCCCACGTTAATCCTTCTGCCTGTTACCCCTCTGCACCCACCTCTACCCCTCAAATTCAAATTATACTCAACTGTTAAAACTCTTTTACTCTCTCATTTGTTTACTCTTTAAGTATCCACATGATCACAGGCCAGGGAATATTACTTAGTCACTCTCCAAATGTGGGAATGAGAGCTTCTCTAGAGTAAGAACCATGGCTAAGGACCATGTCTTGTAACACTTCCCCATTCCTCTTAATACAATCCTGCAACTACAGTACATGACTGATAAATATATAGCTGATTACTAGTTGGTAAACAGAGATGGTAAGTCCCAGACAAACTGTTTAATGTGCCCAAACTTTAAAAAAATTACCTGCAGAATAATTAAAATGACCCCCCAAATCCTAAAATTACTGGAATGTGGCATCATGGGTGTAATGCTACCTACCAGCAGAGGTTTCCACTGGTGTAACTCTTAACCTCAGCAGGTTTTCTAGAAATATGAACACCCATTCACCATAAAAGAAAGCAAATTTAACAAAGACATACCTTCTGAGCTTTTAAAAATCTTCTTGCCTCTGGGGGCTAAGGCATGTCCAGCGTGACTGATAATCCAAATTGGAAAGCGTCTTTTTGTTGCAGAATACAAAGCCTTTGCAAATGGCACATAAAAGGCAGAAAAACCTGGGTTACCTATGAAGAGAAACACAGACTTTTAGATTAACCAAAACAATAAACTTACACAAGACAAAGTACAGACTGAAAAAGAAAGGTATCTCCTTATACTTTCCTATACAGATTTAGTAACAATTACCTGTATAACTCAATTTTCATATCTTTTATACCTTCAGTTCAGTTCAGTCGCTCAGTCGTGTCTGACTCTTTGCGACCCCATGAATCACAGCACACCAGGCCTCCCTGTTCATCACCATCTCTCGGAGTTCACTCAGACTCACGTCCATCAAGTCCGTGATGCCATCCAGCCATCTCATCCTCGGTCGTCCCCTTCTCCTCCTGCCCCCAATCCCTCCCAGCATCAGAGTCTTTTCCAGTGAGTCAGCTCTTCTCATGAGGTGGCCAAAGTACTAGAGTTTCAGCTTTAGCATCATTCCTTCCAAAGAACACCCAGGGTTGATCTCCTTCAGAATGGACTGGTTGGATCTCCTTGCAGTCCAAGGGACTCTCAAGAGTCTTCTCCAACACCACACTTCAAAAGCATCAATTCTTCGGCACTCAGCCTTCTTCACAGTCCAACTCTCACGTCCATACATGACCACAGGAAAAACCATAGCCTTGACTAGACGGACCTTAGTCGGCAAAGTAATGTCTCTGCTTTTGAATATGCTATCTAGGTTGGTCATAACTTTTCTTCCAAGGAGTAAGCGTCTTCTAATTTCATGGCTGCAGTCACCATCCGTGGTGATTTTGGAGCCCAAAGAAATAAAGTCTGACACTGTTTCCACTGTTTCCCCATCTATTTCCCATGAAGCGATGGGACCGGATGCCATGATCTTCATTTTCTGAATGTTGAGCTTTAAGCCAACTTTTTCACTCTCCTCTTTCACTTTCATCAAGAGGCTTTTTAGCTCCTCTTCACTTTCTGCCATAAGGGTGTCATCTGCATATCTGAGGTTATTGATATTTCTCCCGGCAATCTTGATTCCAGCTTGTGTTTCTTCCAGTCCAGCATTTCTCATGATGTACTCTGCATAGAAGTTAAATAAGCAGGGTGACAATATACAGCCTTGACGTACTCCTTTTCCTATTTGAAACCAGTCTGTTGTTCCATGTCCAGTTCAAACTGTTGCTTCCTGACCTGCATACAGATTTCTCAAGAGGCAGGTTAGGTGGCCTGGTATTCCCATCTCTTTCAGAATTTTCCACAGTTTATCGTGATCCACACAGTCAAAGGCTTTGGCATAGTCAATAAAGCAGAAATAGATGTTTTCCTGGAACTCTCTTGCTTTTTCCATGATCCAGCAGATGCTGGCAATTTGATCTCTGGTTCCTCTGCCTTATCTAAAACCAGCTTGAACATCAGGGAGTTCATGGTTCACGTATTGCTGAAGCCTGGCTTGCAGAATTTTGAGCATTACTTTACTAGCATGTGGGATGAGTGCAATTGTGCAGTAGTTTGAGCATTCTTTGGCATTGCCTTTAAGTCTGGGAATTATCATTTAGAAAATTTCTCCTACTGCTCTGTTCTCCAGTGGCTTCAAATAAACTCATCCTCCATGTTCCTCTACTTAATAAGTGGAACCACCAATCATAAACCAAGACCTAACAGCACAAGTTTTCTTGGTTCCTCCCTGCTCTTTACATCCAATTCACCAAGAGGTCCTGTTGACTTTGCTTCCAAAATACACCTCAATTTTGTCCAATGTGTTACCACTTCCCAGTGTGTTTCCCACAACAGCCTCTTTAAGGCTCTTCTATCTACTCTTGTCCCCCTGGAATCTATGCTTCAGTGTACTTGGACAGATTCTCCAAACCTCAAATCGAATAAGAGCAGCACCCTACTTAAACACCTTTGAGTGTCTTTGCATCGCCTAAAATTAATACTGCCTGTAAGCCCCTTCAACATTTGCCTGTGAGTAGTTACCAAGCTGCATAAAAACCAATCAGTGTCAGAATCATTCACAATGAGAATGTTAAAGAGTCTACTAAGTGTTTTCTGGTCTTTTATTACAAGTACTTATATTGTAAAGAGATGTATGATTTGATCTCTGGAGGAAAAAAACCACCAACTAATATACATAGATTTCTCTTGTGTACGTACAGAACGTATTTTTGACATGGGTTTGCTATAAAGAAACAGAATAAGTAAGCAGAAAAAAAAACCCAGTAGATCTGATACATCTTTAGGGGCAAAAGAGTGAAATGGGGTTTTCATCTTACAATCATCATCTATATGATGCCTTTGTAAATCTAGACCGTTTCCATCAATATCTGTTTGTCCTCTGAATGTATCTATTTCTTTATGCTACTAGGTTTTCTCCTCTTTGCAATTACATGACAGGGTTTTGCTGCACTGATGTAACCTCTGTCATCCTTGTCAAATTTTACTGGTTTCTTCTTCATTATCTATGCTTTACTTTCCTACATAAGCAGTGTAGCAAAGTGGTTAAGGGTATAGACTCTGGAGCCAGATTACCTGCGATGGTATCCTGGCTTTGCCACTGGCCAACTGTGTGACCTTCGGCAAGTTATTTAACCTCTATGGGCCTTGGTGTCCTCGCCCATAAAGTGAGGATAAGAAGCATACTACCTCATGTGAGAACTAAATGAACTAAAATGTGTAAAGTACTTAAACACTGCTCAATACATTGTTTGCTGTATGTTAGGTGTGCAAATTCACCATCAGTGTCCAGCCATGATAGTAACACATGATGGCCTTATCATGGCTACTGCTGCATTCTGACCTAGTGACACAAGTTCCAAATTCCTTTTTGTGATGGTGCTAGTGTCATCTTTGTGTTCTTTGGTCAGCTGATTAACTGTCTGCTGTGCAGCAAGAGGAGAAAGGGAAGAGGGGTGTATCTGAACAGAGTTACTGTAACATCAGTGTTGGATGTGATGACACTGTTTCATGTTTTATTCTTGCTTTATGTTTAAATCTTCAGTAAGGTTGGAATATTTTTGAATGTAAAGTACAAACTAGCAATCCAACTTCTTTCCAAGTGAATGGCAGTGTCCCAAGACCATTTATCACATAACTCATTCCTTCTACATAGATTTGAAATGTCTTCTGATCCAATACTGAATTCTTACATTCATTGAGTGAGTCAGTACAGTTGCTCAGTTGTGTCTGACTCTTGCGACCCTCATAGACTGCAGCAAGCCAGGCTCCCTGTACATCACAACTCCTTGAGCTTGCTCAAACTTATGCCCATAGAGTCGGTGATGCCATCCAACCATCTCATCCTGTGTAATCCCATTCTCCTCCTGCCTTCAATCTTTCCTAGCATCAGGGTCTTTTCCAATGAGTCAGTTCTTTGCATCAGGTGGCCAAAGTATTGGAGTTTCAGCATCAGTCCTTCCAATGAATATTCAGGACTGATTTCTTTTAGGATTACTGGTTGAACCTCCTTGCAGTCCAAGGGGCTCTCAAGAGTCTTCTCCAACATCACAGTTCAAAAGCACCAATTCTTCGATGCTCAGCTTTCTTTATGATCCAACTCAACATCCACACATGACTATTGGAAAAACCATAGCTTTGACTAGAAAGACCTTTGTCAGCAAAGTGATATTTCTGTATTTTAATATTACATTCATTAGCTAATTCTAATTTCAAATAATTTCACTTATTTTTTTCACTTTCTTCTCTGCCTGCATCATATTGTCTTGATTACCACATTTTTTTTTTTTTTAATGTTTCAGTAACTGGTAGGTCCTTATAATTGTTTTCACCAGTTTAAATTGTTAAAACTCTTCTTGGAATTCTGATTGAATTTTATCTCATTTATATACAAACAAATACTTTATATTTTCTACATTACTGAGTATAACCTTCTAGAAGTGTCATGTATAACAGTCAAATATTTTATGTCTTTCAAAAAGTAAAGTTTTGGACTTTCCTGATGGTCCAGTGGTTAAGACTTAACCGTTTAATACAGAGGGTGCAGGTTCAACCCCTGGTCAAGGAGCTAAGATCCCACATGACTTGCAGCCAAAAAACCAAAATATAAAACAGAAGTAGTATTTTAACAAATTCAATAAAGACTTTCAAAATGGTCCACATCAAAAAAGTCTTAAGAAACAAACAAACAAAGCAAAGCTTTATAGTTTTCTTCACAGGGCAAGACAATAATAATAATCAACATTTTAAAGTGCTATAACTTTTGACATGGCAGGCAGTATTTAAGTGTTTTACATACATTAACTCATTTAGTACTATTATTATTTCAATGTTATGGGATTAGGCAACTGAAGTTGAGAGGTTAAATAACTTGCCTAAGCTATTGCCCAAGATACTGGTGTTATCTATCACACAGATGATAAATGCTCAGATAAATAAATATCTGAAAATTGAAAGAACATACAGAAGAAAATAATAATACTGATTTTTAAAAAGAACATAAAATTACCTAGTCTAGGATCTTCTGCATACCTGTTTTAGTTAATCTCACAACAGCTCTATAAAGCAGCTGACATTATCATTAAGGGTAATGAATGGACAGTCATTATTATTTTTATTACTACTACTATTCTTACTTCTTAAATTTTCTAAGTCAAATAGATTAACATGCAGCATTCTGTAACTTTAGGATGTAGAGAATGTTAAACTGGTTTAACTTTAAAGAAAATCCAAAGATAAAACTGCATGATTTAGACACAGTAGTCACAATGATGGGACAGATAATACCAGAATGAATGAGTACTAATAATGCAACTACTAGAAAACAATTTTTCTCCCTATCTCCAGGTTTAAGTCTGAATTTTTTCCCTTAATGACTGTAAGATCTTAAGCAAATCCCCTTAATCTTTCTGATTTACTATTTTATCTCCAGCAAGTAAGTGATAATGCCAACTACTCTATGTCCATTCATTCTATTCAGTACATAGCTTTTTTGGGTATAGTCTTTCATAGTTATTTTTTGTAATTTACATTCTAGTAGGCAAATATATTCATATAACTAAGCAGGAAAATAGACAGCTCAAGAGTATGATAACTTCTATGAAGGAATAAATGGGATCATATGACAGAGGAGATTAGGATGGCCTGAGAAAAATGTCTGAGGAGGTGGCATTTAGCTAAAACTCAAAGCATGAGAAGAAATTCACCATGTAAAGATTTGAGGAAAAGAATACTAGGATGTAGGAATAGGTGCAAAGTCCCTCAAGCAATAAAGAACTTGGCTCCTAAAGGGTACACAATGGCCATTAACATTAGAGACGGAGGTAGAAAATATAATGCAAAATGTTTAAATGTCATTGCATACTTCACCACTTAAATGTTATGGTTTATGTTACACTTTATGAACCATGAACTATAAACTTCCTGGTTACGAAACCACAGAGAAAATTAAAAGGGTCTTGTTTATACAACTAAAATCAGATGTGTGTGTGTGTGTGTGTGTGTGTGTGTGTGTGTGTATCCATCTCCAGGTGTAAAAATGCTCAAAAACATTCCAATACAGAAATGAGGTCATAAATTTTATCAAAGGATATCAAAATGTGTTATAAACACCGGCTTGAACATACACAGTGAAATGCCTGAGCAACATATAACAGAGGCTGTGGTGATTATCTCTAGACTCCAGTTGCCAAAAAACCCTTAGCTACTTAACACTGCAGTTGTAGATTTATGCTTCTATTAACAGTTAACCTTGTAGCGGACAAAACCCACCATATATCAAGTTAATGTGGCACAGCATCTAGAGAACGTTGTCATGTGGACAGAACTTTGGGCTTTGAGTTTTCCATAAAGTCTTATCTTCTCCAACTCCAATCTGTGTACTCAAAACACAGAACATGCCACATGATTCCATTATCCCCATATGACCACTTGAGAACTATAATGATTCAATACATTCTATGTGAAAACCCACACTGTCTCCTTTTGCTTATTTCACTACTTAAAGTCTAAGTACGTTGCTGCTGCTAAGTCGCCTCAGTCGTGTCTGACTCTGTGCGACCTCACAGATGGCAGCCCATTGGGCTCTGCCATCCCTGGGATTCTCCAGGCAAGAACACTGGAGTGGGTTGCCATTTCCTTCTCCAATGCATGAAAGTGAAAAATGAAAGTGAAGTCGCTCAGTCGCGTCTGACTCAGCAACCCCATGGACTGCAGCCTACCAGGCTCCTCTGTCCATGGGAGTTTTCAGGCAAAAATACTGGAGTGAGATGCCATTGCCTTCTCCACTAAGTATGTTAGTAGCAGAAATTCTACAACAAAAGTTCACTGGAAAAGATGAAACTAAATTAAAAGCTCCTCAGTCTGTGGATTCCAATAAAAATTCTTGATTATCATCATTACTAACTTAAAAGTCATAGACAAATTTTGCTATGTGTGTAAGCAAAGTGATTTAAAATTAAAGGTTTATGTCAGTCTATCTGAGATGGACTAAACACGAGGTCTATAGAGGCTTAACAATCTTTGAAAAACTGTCATCCTAATTCTTCCCATGGTACAAATAGACTTAGTCCCCAGATAAAATACAATTCTGAACTCCACAAACTAAAGAGCAGCACCAGTCTACAGCCTGCACAAAGTCCAAGGAAAAGGGCCAACAGTGCAAAGGAGAATAAAAGGGCAAATATAAAAAGAACACCAGGAAATGAAATGATCTGAAAATGATCAAAGCACTAGAAAACAAATGAGACAATTAAGAAACAAATGTTTTAAGCTTCCCTTTCTCCACAGCGTCTTCAGTGAATGCTCCTTCTACCTTTTCACCATATCTTAAACCTGGCTCTCTCTAAACGGCCTCTCTTTCTTTCAGTTCAGTTCAGTTCATTCAGTCGTGTCTGACTCTTTGCAACCCCATGGACTGCAGCACGCCAGGCCTCCCTGTCCATCACCAACTCTCAGAGTTTACTCAAACTCATGTCCATTGCGTTGGTGATGCCATCCAACCATCTCAGCTTCTGTTGCAACCCTTTCCTGCCCTCAATATTTCCCAGCATCAGGGTCTTTTCCAACGAGTCAGTTCTTCACATCAGGTGACCAAAGTATTGGAGTTTCAGCTTCAACATCAGTCTTTCCAATGAATATTCAGGACTGATTTCCTTTAGGATGGACTATTTGGATCTCCTTGCAGTCCAAGGGACTCTCAAGAGTCTTCTCCAACACCACAATTCAACGGCATAAATTCTTCAGTGCTCAACTTTCTTTATAGTCCAACTCTCACATCCATACATGACCACTGGAAAAACCATAGCCTTGACTAGATGGACCTTTGTTGGCAAAGTAATGGCTGTGCTTTTGAATATACTGTCTAGGTTGGTCATAACTTTTCTTCCAAGGAATAAATGTCTTTTAATTTCATGACTGCAGTCACCATCTGCAGTGATTTTGGAGCCCTCCCAAAAAAGTCTGTAACTGTTTCCCCATCTATTTCCCATGAAGCGATGGGACCGGATGCCATGATCTTCATTTTCTGAATGTTGAGCTTTAAGCCAACTTTTTCACTCTCCTCTTTCACTTTCATCAAGAGGTTCTTTAGTTCTTCACTTTCTGCCATAAGGGTGGTGTCATCTGCATATCTGAGGTTATTGATATTTCTCCCGGAAATCTTGATTCCAGCTTGTACTTCCTCCAGCCCAGCGTTTCTCATGATGTACTCTGCATAGAAGTCAAATAAGTAGGGTGACAGTATACAGCCTTGATGTACCCCTTTCCCTATTTGAAACCAGTCTCTTGTTGCATGTCCAGTTCTAATTGTTGCTTCCTGACCTGCACACAGATTTCTCAAGAGGCAGGTCAGGTGGTCTGGTATTCCCATCTCTTTCAGAATTTTCCACAGTCTATTGTAATCCATATAATAAAAGACTTTGGCACAGTCAATAAAACAGAAATAGATGCTTTTCTGGAACTCTCTTGTTTTTTTGATGATCCAGTGGATGTTGGCAATTTGATCTCTGGCAATTTGATCTCTGGTTCCTCTACCTTTTCTAAAACGAGCTTGAACATCTGGAAGTTCATGGTTCATATACTGTTGAAGCCTGGCTTGGAGAATGTTGAGCATTACTTTTTAGCGTGTGAAATGAATGTAACTGTGTGGTAGTCTGAACATTCTTTAGCATTGCCTTTCTTTGAGTTTGGAATGAAAAAAAAAAAACAACTGACCTTTTCCAGTCCTGCGGCCACTGCTGAGTTTTCCAAATTTGCTGGCATATTGAATGCAGCACCTTCACAGCATCATCTTTTAGGATTTGAAATAGCTCAATTGGAATTCCATCACCTCCACTAGCTTTGTTCGTAGTGATGTCTCCTAAGGCCCACTTGACTTCTCATTCCAGGATGTCTGGCTCTAGGTGAGTAATCACACCATTTTGGTTATCTGGGTCATGAAGATTTTTGTTCTTCTGTGTATTCTTGCCACCTCTTCTTAATATCTTCTGCTTCTGTTAAGTCCATACCATTTCTGTCCTTTATTGTGTCCATCTTTGCATGAAATGTTCCCTTGGTATCTCTAATTTTCTTAAGGAGATCTTTAGTCTTTCCCATTCTATTGTTTTCCTCTATTTCTTTGCACTGATCACTGAGGAAGACTTTCTTATTTTCCTTGCTAGTCTTTGGAACTCTGCATTCAGATGGGTATAGCTTTCCTTTTCTCCTTTGCCTTTAGCTTCTCTTCTTTTCTCAGTTATTCGTAAGGTCTCCTCAGACAACCATTTTGCCTTTCGCATTTCTTTTTCTTGGGGATGGTCTTGATCCCTGCCTCCTGTAGAATGTCATGAACTTCTGTCCATAGTTCTTCAGGCACTCTGTCTATCAGATTTAATCCCTTGAATCTATTTGTCACTTCTACTGTATAATTGTAAGGAATTTGATTTAGGTCATACCTGAATGGTCTAATGGCTTTCCCTACTTTCTTCAATTTATGTCTGAATTTGGCAATAAGGAATTCATGATCTGAGCCACAGTCAGCTCATGGTCTTGTTTTTGCTGACTGTATAGAGCTTTTCCGTCTCTGGCTGCAAAGAATATAATCAATCTGATTTCGGTATTGACCTCACCATTCTCTAACACTTCCTATGCCTCAATAACAGCAAAGGCTTTTGCAACACAGTATTCCTGGCACCTCATACCCGTGAGTGAGTGAATGAACATCTCTGAGTGGGTAAATATAGAGTAAGCTGTTTCCCCATTACTAGTTCATCCTACTGGAACAACCTCTCTTCCTCTAAGGTTGAAGCCATCTACTACCATCCATCAACTTTTTAGTTATTCTTACACATTCCCTGAAAACCCTGACACTTAAAAGAAATGTCAGTTTCACTTGTCATTCCACAGACTTAAGTGATTTCAAAATTTGGGTAGACTGACTGAGCCAACACCTTTGTCTCATAATTCATTATCCTGATCATATCCAAAGAATTTCACCTATATCCGACTTAAACGACCAATTCAAGTAGCCACAGCCTAGACTAGTGGTGTGCATAAACTAAAAGCTGATGCTCTGTGACAACCTAGAGGGGTAGGGGTGGGGAGGGAGGTGAAAGGGAGGTTTAAGAGGGAGAAGACATATGTATACCTGTTGCTGATTCATGCTGATATATGGCAGAAACCATCACAATATTGTAAAGCAATTATCCTCCAACTAAAAATTAAATTTAAAAATCCACTAGAGGACTTCTTAAGGATTGGCCCACTCCCAGAGTTTCTGGTTCATTAGGTTTAGGACACGGCCTCCAAGTTTGCATTTGTAACAAGTTATTAGATGATACTGTTGGTTCTGAGAACTTTAAGAATCACAGGTCTGTGTCTCTTCATTACCCAGAAATGGTTTACATTCAAAGCATCCCAACTCTGATAGCCGTTTTCCAGCTCGACCTTCGGCCCTTTTAGACTTCACTCCCAATATACCTGTATTTGATCACAGCCCTACTCAAAATCTACCTACTTGTTTTTGGTCAATAATTCCTTTCATTCTGCATATTTGCTATTTTTAATACTGACCAGTTTCCTCAAGACCACAATCACCCTCTGCCATCCTTACTCCCCACAGATCACCTCAACTCTTAACAGAGAAAACAGAGGTCAAAAGGCAGACAGGAACTACTTTATTTTCTCTGAACACGCCTTCACATTTTTCCATTTCAGTAACCAACTTCACCTCCTTCATTCTAGCCTCAGAAAGATATCCCTTCTAAGTCCAAGACAATATTTCTAATTATTTTCTCAATCCTACACTCTACCATGGCTTCCAAATCTCTGCTTCATCAAAAGAACACTTCTTATGCCTATAATTTCAAACTCTCCCTCACTACAGGCAAAGTAAATGTATTTTTAATTTTAATAGAAAGATGACAAACTGCTTTTCAAAAAGACTGTAACATTGTGGCAGAACACTGGAAGTTTATTTTCAGAAAAGGTTAAACCAAAGAGATAGATTCTGGATCAGAAATAGCCCAGCTGAGAACAAAAGCATTCAACTGAGAAGAAACACTGAAATTCCAACCTCTTTTTCCCTTGTTCAGCTCTAACACCAGTAGCCAGGCATCCGTGCCTCAAATGGGATTCTAGGAAGAGTCCTTCCTGGGAAAAGTGAACAATTCAAAAAACAGGTACAGATACTGAAAGCTAGAAATCCTCCAGTGAATGCTAGGTCCCTATCAAAGTACCTTAAGGAGAGGATAACGTAGAGTGACCAACCATTCTATTTTGCTCAGCCTGTTGTCATGGTTTTAGTACTGAAAGTGGTGTGTCCTAGAAAATCCCTCAGACTAGGATAGCTGGCCATCTGTGGACAAGCCCCACCCCTGAATACAAACTTCCAATCAACTGTTTATGTCTTCCTCTTAAAAATGAAAGGGTAGTCAAGGATTATCAAATATTTGAGAAAAACACAAACACTAGTGGAAACAGAAAACAGAACGTAGCAACAACTAATAATGCAAGAAGCCAAAAAAAAAAAAAGGCTATGCACCGACAAAACATGAAACAGAAGACTATTTAAAAAGAAAGAACACAGAGCTTTGAGAATTGAAGTAGTTTCTGGTTTAAAAAGGTCCACCAAAATCCAAATACAATGCATGAAAAACACCCACATCTTGGGGCTTGATTGTAAAATTTCAGAATCTTGGAACAAAGAAAAGGTCTCAAGTATTTTTTCCCAGCAGAGGGGGAGAACCTCACACATAAAAGGTTAAAAAAAAATCAGAAAAATACCAAGACTTCTCAAAAACAGTCCAAACCCTGGAAGACAATGAAAATTTACTCCAAGTTCTAAGGAAACTACCATCTCTAACTCTAAAACATTTTCTGATATGCTAGACCTTTAAAAGATGAATTCCCATGAACCTCTTCTCAGGAACTTCCTAGCAGGTGTGGTACACTGCCAGCAGGGAAATAAACCAACAAAAATATGGAATTCAGAAATAAGGAATCCAACCCAAAAGAAAAGTGAAAGGAGTCCTCAGGATGGCCTGTGTAGGAGGCCCAGAGAACCTAGACTGGAGTGGAAGAACACAGAATTCTGGGCACAGTAGTGCCAAAAATGAACTAAAACAAAACGGAAAACTGATTACTCTGAATATGAGAGTATTTTTCACTTCTAGAGAATAATTTTAGGATAAATTACTGATTGAAGAAGGAGAATGAATCCTTGGAGAAGGAAATGGCAACCCACTCCAGTATTCTTGCCTGGGAGAATCCCCTGGGCGGAGGAGCCTGGTGGACTACAGTCCAGGGGGTGGCAAAGATTCGGACACAACTGAGCGACTTCACTTTCACTTTCACTGATTGAAACATAGACAACTAAGCAAATAAAAGAGACAACTATAACACAGGGAAAACAAACAAAAATGTACAAGAAAAAAATGTAACAATATAGGCCTAGCTGTGTACATGATATGTTGTGCTATAAAATGATACATATTTTCAGTTTCATTTTTAATCTTTAAGGCTGATATATATATATATTTTTTTTCAAGCTCATAACTTTAAAAAGTGCAATACAGTATCTTTCCCTAACATTCTATTGACACTGATTCAGCAAAGATCACATATCACCCAGTTGACAAATCCTAGAATAAATGTTCTACCATAAACTTATAATCATCTTGAAATGAGATAGTAAAAATTATTTAGAATTACTTGATAAAGTTCTAATTATTCTAAGTATTGCTAAAAATTTTTTGAAGCAGGTTATAAAATGATATGTATGGTATACATCATGATTTTTAAATGTGTATATTATATACATTATTAATGAACAGAAGATAAAAAGTCCAGCCACTAAAGTATTAAGGGTGGTTATTATCAATGGTTTGAGTGATTCTATTTCCTTCCACAAGGATTTTTATATTTATCAAATTCTCTTTAAAATCAGAAATAGTCACATGTATCCATATACAGTCATCTTATCCAGATTTTTAAACTTACCAGGAATAATGAAAATAAGCAGCTTAGGCCTTGTGCCACTTTGATTATTAATGAGGTCAGTCCAGGGCCCACACTTTAGAACCTGTGTTTCAACTCCACAACATAATATGAATTCCTCATGCACAGGAATTTCTTCCTTCATTTCTGAGTCCATTTCTAAATAAGGGGAGAAGAACAATATGAACAGTCACTAAAATATAAAATTTTGAGCCAAAGGCAATATTCGAGAATAAAGAAGACAAAATTAAATATACCTAGAAGGAAATGTCATAAAGAGTTATGGGAAATATATGACTATTTAGCTACCCTAGATTTTTGGATTAAAAAAAAATTAAACCACAAGAGTAGGGAGATAGAGGGACATGTGTGGTGAAATTAAAGATGATAGAGGAGTGTGAATCAAAACAAAAACCCCACCACTCTCCTCTCCAGTCTAAACTGGCAATATCCAAGGCTAACTTTTATTTTCCCTCTGCTGGAATTCTTCTATAGCTATATGCTCTACCAGTGAGACCTGGTGAAGTCTGGTGAAGAAATAGAGGCTCTCGCTGCACTTGTTCTCTCCCAGATAAGAAGGAAAAGAAGGACAGTGAAATCCTTGGTGAGCCCTGGGTTTTTCCTTTATTTTATATTTTTATGATATTAAAGCATTATATTATTAAATTATGAAATAGATAGGTAAAAAAACAGGATATCAATAGCATCACAAACAATTTTCTGAATAACCATGAAACAATTTTCTGAATAATCAAGATATGTGCAAAAATGCAGTCCCAAATTACTTCTATCAGCCCTCCATCTATGCCTCTGCCTCTATCAATAGGACCATGTCCCAGACTTTCATTGGTCTTTCTATCCTCCTCTTCAACTATTCTCCTTTCATTCAAAGCCCTCCAAAGTCTAGTCTAGACATTCAAAGCCCTCAAGCTTTTTCTCCTCTTACTGCTTTACCATTAACCTTGACTCGGGTCTGTCTTTCCCGGCAGTTCCTCAGTTGTCTTCATGCTTTTCTGTTCCTAGAGCTTTGCCAATGTTTTACTCCCCCATCATTTTTCAGATGCTTTCCTGGGGCCAGTTATCAATGTATTGCCTCCAAATTCACTCTTCATTGCCTTGTCTGGACAAATGGATCTGAGTTTTTAGAATATTTTCCCTCTGCCAACTGACATGATGTTAACTTTGAAGAATGGGTTGGAAGAGAGACACTGCAGAAGAAGGGATTTTTCCCCCTGGTTTCAGTATACTCTCCCAGAAGATTTCTCGAGGACTTGTCCCTCCCACTTCCACACTTAGGCTGTGACGTTTCTCTAGAGCAGTGACTTCCAAGCGGAGACAATTTTGTCCCCCAGAAGACATACGGCAAAAAATAAAAACAATTTTTATTGTCACTTGATATCAGGAGAGGTATTACTACCAGCATCTAGTGAGTAGAGGCCAGGGATACTGCTTAACACCCTACCTGTACAGTACAGACCCCCACAACAAAGAATCACTAGCCCAAAAGGTCAATAGTGGAAAAGTATCTGGAATTAAAATTTTTTCCTTATGAAGTGGGGACTCCTTTCAAAATTATATTAAAATACATTGACTAAGTAAATAAAAATATCATCTTACCTTTTCAATTGATTTTTAGTTCACTAATAAATGTCACTGTAGCCCAATCTCTAAAACTAACACAAAATACAATATATTTATAAAGGTCTTATGACATTTATAAAGTGTTAGAAACAATCAGATTTAACTGTTATACACAGTACTAAATTAGAGCGCTGACAGAGAGGACACTGGCTAAATTTAAGATTTGTACCAGAAAGAGAATCCAAAGTTATGAACTATATTCAACTCATAAACACTTAACTTCAAAGTAAATGACATCTTAGGAGTTTAGCCACAGAATTAACAAGAATGCAAGCAGATATGAAACTCAAACAGTCTATGAAAATTGGAAAACAAGCAAAACACTAACTCTAAACAATTCAAGTAAAATACCACTGAGAAACCTGGAGTTAATATACATATTGTAAAGCATCTTTTTATTTTACTTCACTCTTATGTTTCTGAATCTTACACAGCCAAATAAAAAAAAAGTAAAGAAAAATTTTACTTTCTTCCTTACCTAAGAACCCAGGGTAATTCAGTGCTGCAAACAATGGGCAGATTAACAGGAGACAATGTGTTCTAATATATATTATTAAAGGTTGATGGCTCCGCCCTCAGGCACCACCTACAAGCAATCTTTAATGATCAGTTTTAGCAAGCAGCAAGACTTATGCTGGATTAAAATCCAGGTACACACTGTATCTACAATCTGCACAATTTAGATAAGCTTTACTTAGCTAAGCATAGGTGTTTTATCTGCTTATATTAATTGGATTCTAACTTTATTTACGTCAAGAGAAAGAAAAAGAAAACTACACACTAACACCTTTCATATCTATACCTTAACAAAATATTAATAAATAGAATCTAGCAACATAGACGGAGAAGGCAATGGCACCCCACTCCAGTACTCTTGCCTGGAAAATCCCATGGGCAGAGGTGCCTGGTAGGCTGCAGTCCATGGGGTCGCTAAGAGTTGGATACGACTGAGCGACTAAACTTTCACTTTTTACTTTCATGCATTGGAGAAGGAAATGGCAACCCACTCCAGTGTTCTTGCCTGGAGAATCCCAGGGACGGGGAGGCCTGCCGGGCTGCCATCTATGGGGTCGCACAGAGTCGGACACGACTGAAGCGACTTGGCAGCAGCAACAACAGCAACATAGAAGATGAGTTATGTGGGATCTATTCCAAATATATTTAACATTCAAAAGTCAATCAATGTAGTTCATCTATTAAGATACTAAAGGGAAAAAAACACATAATCACATGAGTTAACTAAATGCACATCCTGTTACCTAACAATTGTATTACTGAGTATTTGTCCTAGAGGTATAAAAACATATTCATGGAAAACATTCAAGCAAAGATTCACAGCAGTTCTATTTGTAACAGCCTATAACTGGACACTACAAAAAAGTGAATGGCTAAACAAACTATGATAAGCAATACCACAGAATACTACTCAGCAAGAAAAAGGAACAAATTATTGAGTCACTCAACAGTTTGCATGGATCTCAACGAATCACACACCCTGTCTGGTGTGCAAAAATAAAAAAACTCAAAGGTGAAAGATTACAGTAAACTCCCAGTGAAAGTGAAGTCGTTCAGTCTTGCCTGACTCTTTGTGACCCCGTGGACTGTAGCCCAGGGGGCTCCTCCATCCAGGGAATTCTCCAGGCAACAATACTGGAGTGGGTTGCCATTCCCTTGACCAGGAGAGCTCCCTGACCCAAGGATCGAACCCGGCTCTCCCGCATTGTAGGCAGATGCTTTACCGTCTGAGCCACCAGGAAGTTTTGGGCTTACCTACTCCAGTATTCTTGCCTTCCTCAACACTGCCCCCAATACCCTCCGCACCCCAACCCCCTCCGCACCCCCACCCCAACCCGGCCTCCCACAAAACGCGGGCTCAAAGAAAACTCCCAGTAGCCTGCAGCAAAGAACTTCAAGAGAGCTATGAAATCGGTGCAGGTCATGCTTTAAGAGTTGACATTTACTGAGTGCTTATTACGTGCAAAGTACTGTACCAAGTGTTACATGAAGTATCTCAGTTAAGAAAACAATCTTATCAAGTGGTTACTAATGTACCCCATTCTATACATAAGACAAAATGCTGCTGCTGCTAAGTTGCTTCAGTCGTGTCCGACTCTGTGCGACCCCATAGATGGCAGCCCACCAGGCTACCCAGTCCCTGGGATTCTCCAAGCAAGAATACTGGAGTGCGTTGAAACACGGATTATTTCCTGAAAAATACCATGATGCATCACACGCGGTAGAGGCAACAAAAGTCACAAATGTTTTCCCAAAATGCTGCACTCTTTAAGTTCAAGGCAGCAAGTGCCATTCTGACCTTGGCGTCACGGAGAACTATTAGACCAACTAGAGTGAACCTCAAACAAAGGGTGGATACCTGGTGTAACAAATTTGAGAGAGGTGGCGGGAAGGCGGTTAATCCTGAGGAGAAACTTGATTCCAAACCAAAAGAGACTTTCAGTAGACAAGGTGGGAAACTGATACCCAGGGCAGCAAAAGAGCTGACTGGCTCAGGGCTAGAGGCCTAAGTTGGTTCAAGAACTCAGACCTTTGGACTCCCTAGTCCAGACTTTGGCCACTTCTAGTCACTTGTTCCCAACAAGCCGCCCAAAGTCCGGGCCTCCTACTCCACAAGGGGGCCGCCGTAAGACTCCCTACAGGCAGACTGCCCTTAGCAGTCCACACGGTACGTTCCCATTGGGCCGGCAGCCAAAGGGGCTCCGGGCCCCCAAGCGGTCGCAGCACCGTTATTCACGCTCCTACCGGCCATCTGGCTAAGGGCGGCACGGGCTCTGCGAGAGGCATTAAGAGAAAGGGCTCCAGCTCCCACGTGCCTGTCCCGCCGTCCTTCCTCCAACGAAGGCACCCCCAGAACGTGGTAGGGAGCTCCTCACCTGTCCACCCGGAAGGGACAACCTTCTGCCAAAACCTGAGTTAGGCGGCACTCGGACCAGAAGCCCCGCCCCCTCTGACGTCATAGCGGCGCGCCGCGCGCCGCCCTGGGCTACCGGGCCCCTCTGGGTCACGGGTGTGGAGAGTTTTGCGAGTTGCTTGGACCGGGTGAACAGGATCCAGCGAGAGCGCCGGAAAGCTTTATCTGTGCTGGAACTTTATTTCCTCCTTCATTTGAATTTCACCCGCCTTTTATTTTAATCATCCTTGATACACTTGAAGCTTCCCTTTCTCCAAGTCTTCCCCCGTGTTTTCCTCTGCCCATGTTTCCTTTTCCTCCCTTACTGGTTGCATCTCTTTCTTTAGTTTGCCTGCATTCACGGGAAGTTGGGTCTCAGCTGACCTGTTTGTTAGTGTTAATATACCCAGACTCTGCTAGTCGGTCCTGTAGCAAAATGATGAAGATCCCTATTTCAGAGATATTTTAAGCTGTGGACTGAAAAAGGATGCACAACTTGAGAGTTGCCTGTTACGTTTATTTGGGGGTAAAATGAGGACTGCAGCCTGGGAGGCAGTTGCCTCAGCTCTGAGAGATTGCTCCAAAGAGTCAATAGTGGAAGGTCGATATATAAGATTTTGGTGAAAGGGGGGTGGGGATTCAATACAATTAGGCACTCCTTTTTACAAGTGGTTTTCTGTTTGTCAGGAGCCTCTGACCACCATAAAGGGATCTCAGTTCAGTTCAGTTCAGTCGTGTCCGACTCTTTGCGACCCCATGAATCACAGCACGCCAGGCCTCCCCTGTTCATCACCATCTCTCGGAGTTCACTCAGACTCGCATCCATCGAGTCCGTGATGCCATCCAGCCATCTCATCATCTGTCGTCCCCCTTCTCCTCCTGCCTCTAATCCCTCCCAGCATCAGAGTCTTTTCCAGTGAGTCAACTCTTCTCATGAGGTGGCCAAAGTACTGGAGTTTCAGCTTTAGCATCATTCCTTCCAGAGAAATCCCAGGGTTGATCTTCAGAATGGACTGGTTGGATCTCCTTGCAGTCCAAGGGACTCTCAAGAGGCTTCTCCAACACCACACTTCAAAAGCATCAGTTCTTCAGCGCTCAGCCTTCTTCACAGTCCAACTCTCACACCCATACATGACCACAGGAAAAACCATAGCCTTGACTAGACGGACCTTGGTCAGTAAAGTAATGTCTCTGCTTTTGAATATGCTATCTAGGTTGGTCATAACTTTTCTTCCAAGGAGTAAGCGTCTTCTAATTTCACAGCTGCAGTCACCATCCGCAGTGATTTTGGAGCCCCCAAAATAAAGTCTGACACTGTTTCCCCATCTATTTCCCATGAAGTGATGGGACCGGATGCCATGATCTTCGTTTTCTGAATGTTGAGCTTTAAACCAACTTTTTCACTCTCCTCTTTCACTTTCATCAAGAGGCTTTTTAGCTCCTCTTCACTTTCTGCCATAAGGGTGGTGTCATGGGCATATCTGAGGTTATTGATATTTCTCCCAGCAATCTGGATTCCAGCTTGTGTTTCTTCCAGCCCAGCGTTTCTCATGATGTACTCTGCATAGAAGTTAAATAAGCAGGGTGACAATATACAGCCTTGACATACTCCTTTTCCTATTTGGAACCAGTCTGTTGTTCCATGTCCAGTTCCAACTGTTGCTTCCTGACCTGCATACAGATTTCTCAAGAGGCAGGTCAGGGTGGTCTGGTATTCCCATCTCTTTCAGAATTTTCCAAAGTTTATTGTGATCCACACAGTCAAAGGCTTTGGCATAGTCAATAAAGCAGAAATAGATGTTTTTCTGGAACTCTCTTGCTTTTTCCATGATCCAGCAGATGTTGGCCATTTGATCTCTGATTCCTCTGCCTTTTCTAAAACCAGCTTGAACATCAGGAAGTTCATGGTTCACGTATTGCTGAAGCCTGGCTTGGAGAAATTTGAGCATTACTTTACTAGCATGTGAGATGAGTGCAATTGTGTGGTGGTTTTAGCATTCTTTGGCATTGCCTTTCCTTGGAATTTAAATGAAAACTGACCTTTTCCAGTCCTGTGGCCACTGCTGAGTTTTCCAGATATGTTGGCATATTGAGTGCAGCACTTTCACATCATCATCTTTCAGGATTTGAAAGAACTCAACTGGAATTCCATCACCTCCACTAGCTTTGTTCATAGTGATGCTTTCTAACGCCCACTTGACTTCACATTCCAATATGTCTAGCTCTAGATGAGTGATCACATCATCATGATTATCTGGGTCTTGAAGATCTTTTTTGTACAGTTCTTCCATGTATTCTTGCCACCTCTTCTTAATATCTTCTGCTTCTGTTAGGTCCATACCATTTCTGTCCTGTATTGAGCCCATCTTTGCATGAAATGTTCCCTTGATATCTCTGATTTTCTTGAAGAGATCTCTAGTCTTTCCCATTCTGTTCTTTTCCTCTATTTCTTTGCATTGATTGCTGAAGAAAGCTTTCTTATCTCTTCTTGCTATTCTTTGGAACTCTGCATTCAGATGCTTATATCTTTCCTTTTCTCCTTGGCTTTTCACCTCTCTTCTTTTCACGGCTATTTTTAAGGCCTCCCCAGACAGCCATTTTGCTTTTTTGCATTTCTTTTCCATGGGGATGGTCTTGATCCCTGTCTCCTGTACAATGTCATGAACCTCATTCCATAGTTCATCAGGCACTCTATCTATCAGATCTAGGCCCTTAAATCTATTTCTCACTTCCACTGTATAATCATAAGGGCCACCTGCAATTCAGGAGATCCTGGTTTGATTCCTGGGTCAGGAAGATCTGCTGGAGAAGGGATAAGCTGCCCACTCCAGTATTCTTGGCCTTCTCTCATGGCTCAAGTAGTATAGTCTGCTTGCAGTGTGAGAGACCTGGGTTGGGAAGATCCCGTGGAGAAGGCTACCCACTCCAGTATTCTGCCCTGGAGAATTCCATGGACTGTATAGTTCATGGGTTCGGAAAGAGTCGGACATGACTGAGCGACTTTCACTTTCACTTCTCTTGTCACAAGGCTCCAATGTCATCATGAAGGGATTTAGTGCTTTTCTAGATATGAGGAGATGCAAGGATTGAGAGCATAAAATTTGTTCCTAAAAACATCCAACCACCTAAAGATGTGTCCCACCAGATTTCCTGGAGCACAGAGTGCTTCACTCCACCCTGAACTCCCTTGGGTTGTTGAAGGTCAACAGCTGCAACATTATAGGGTTCCACCTCCACAGAGGCAGATGGCCAATTCCCTTATTGTTGTTCACTTGTTGGCAAATGCTCTTGGCAAGTGCCAATTTGTAGTTGACAGAGCTTACATACCTAAACTCCATGAAGACAAAAGTCATATTCATTTTGTGAACTGTTGATATCCTCAGCACCTGGCATATAGGTGAGTGGCATATGTTTGTCCAAAAATGCAGTAGAGAAAATGAAATAATTTTCTAGCACCAGGGAGAAGCAGACAAGCAGACTGGCGAATCAGTATAATCTCCCACACACATAGAAAAGAAGGCTTGATTCTTTTGTATTTAATATCTCAGTGGAGGCACCATCTTCTAGCTGGTGGTTGGAAGTTGATTGGTACCTCCTCATTACCTTCTCTGCTTTTGGTTTACTTCTAAATAGAATAATTAACCCAATGTGTTTAGAAAAGGCCACTCCTTGTGTTTAGAACTTCTCATGGATCAACATTTTGAACCCTCACACAACTCCAATGAGGTTAATATTAATACATGACTATAGAGTCTGGAAACTGACAAATGCACAAAATAAGTGAATAATCACAATGCAATCACACTACATGGGGGCTTCCCAGGTGGTGCTGGTGGTAAAGAATCTGTCTGCCAGCGCAGGAGATTTAAGAGATGTGGGCTCAATCCCTGGGTCTGAAGATCCCCTGGGGGAGGGCATGGCAACCTACAACAGTATTCTTGCCTGAAGAATCCCATGGAAAGAGGACCCTGGAGGACTACAGTCCATAGGGTTGCACAGAGTCAGACACAGCTGTAGCAATTTAGCACACATGCATGGCACTACATGACTCGTTCAAGGTGTTGTTGTCCCTCGTTACTAATGCACAGCTCTATGTGTGCAAAATTCCAGTGAGTGTGGTTAAAGTGAAGCACTTCTTTCACTTCTTGCATATGCATTTGTGGTGCATTGCTCAAGTGATTTTTGTCTCCAGTTTCATTAAATAATTAAGTGTGTGCCAGAAAAAGTAACCACAGGGGTTCCATTTGTTTTTTAAATCCATCTTTCCAAATCTTTGGCCAGTCTATGTTATCCCCATATTATTTGCTGTTCAAATAGTTTCTACTTTTGACCTTCAAGGCATTTGTTAGGATTGCACTTCTCTTATAGGCCAGGGGTGGGGGAGTCTTAGGAAGGGAACCGCCAAGGGGATATGAGTATTTTGGCCAATGAACTGTGAGGAGAAATACTGCGTCACTTCCAGGCTGAGCAGTTGATATTTCTTGTGTGAAATCCTCCAAAATATCACTATATCCTTTGGTCATGGCATCTGGTCCCATCACTTCATGGGAAATAGATGGGGAAACAGTGTCAGACTATTTTGGGGGCTCCCAAATCACTTCAGATGGTGACTGCAGCCATGAAATTAAAAGACGCTTACTCTTTGGAAGAAAAGTTATGACCAACCTAGATAGCATATTCAAAAGCAGAGACATTACCTTGCCGACTAAGGTCTGTCTAGTTAAGGCTATGGTTTTTCCAGTAGTCTGTATGGATGTGAGAGTTGGACTATGAAGAAGGCTGAGCACCGAAGAATTGATGCTTTTGAAGTGTGGTGTTGGAGAAGACTCTTGAGAGTCCCTTGGACTGCAAGGAGATCCAACCAGTCCATTCTGAAGGAGATCAGTCCTGGGATTACTTTGGAAGGAATGATGCGAAAGCTGAAACTCCAGTACTTTGGCCACCTCATGCGAAGAGCTGACTCATTGGAAAAGACTCTGATGCTAGGAAGGATTGGGGGAAGGAGGAGAAGGGGACGCCAGAGGATGAGATGGCTGGATGGCATCATGGACTTGATGAACGTGAGTCTGAGTGAACTCTGGGAGTTGGTGATGGACAGGGAGGCCTGGCATGCTGCGATTCATGGGGCCGCAGAGTCGGACACGACTGAGCGACTGAAATGAACTGAACTGAGATGATGGCAACATTTGAATGATGTCTGTCCCAATAGCCTGTGTCCTTGAGTAGCTGCTGCTACATAAAAACTTTTGACCATCATGTGATGACTACTGAAGAAAGAAACCTCTGTTGCTATTCTTGGTTCTCTTACAATGTAGCCTGTCTGCATTGATACAGAGGGATACCATGCACAGAGAGGCTCTTTTTCTCACTTTCTTGATTTAAATTCCAAATACTCAGAGGAGACTTTCTGATTGGCTGGGCTTGGGTCTTGTTTTCAGCAGTTGTCCAATCATCAGTGAACAAGCATTAGGGGTCATACTGTACCTTGTAGACAAGGACCCTCTGCTACAGTTAAGGGATTTAGTGAGCAGGCAAACGTTCCACAAAGGTGTCCGCTACAAACACACTTGGCTATAAAATCAGACCATTGTATACTGATTTAAAAAACAATAAATGAAATTGAAACACTTTCACCTTTTACATAAAAATTTAGACTGCTATTACTCATTTAATGTTTACTGAGTACCTGTTATATTCCAAACATTCTTCCAGGCACTGAGGACACAAAGGCAGCCTAGAGAGAAAAACACTTGCTTCCACCGCATGGAAAATAAACAAATTTAAATAGAGTAATATAATAAGGACAGTGGAAGGGGAACTAAAAGGTAGGGTAACAGAGAGTGAGGAGTGCATTTATTAGCTACTGCTGCTTAACAAATTACTCCAAAACATAGCAGCCTAAAGCAAACATTTGTTATATTCACAGTTCCTGAGGGTCAGGAAAGCCAGAGAGCCTACGTGGAGCTCAAAGTCTTTTATCAGATTCCAGCCAAGCTGGCTGGTCAGGGCTAAAGACATCTCAAGTTCCACTGAGGCTGGGAAATCCACCTCTTAAGCTCAGCTTCGTGATTGCTAGCCAGCCATTGTTCTTCACTGGCTGTTGGCCAGAAGCTGACCTCCTCCAGTGGCACCTGGGGACTCATTATAAAAGCATTCAGGGCTGACTCCACATTTCATTAATCCACAAAAATGATGCAATTCAGGGTCTTCTGATTGTTTGACTTCATGACTATTCATTGCTATTGTGGGTCCTCCATTCCTTCTGCAAAGTGTCCCCAACAACTGTTGCCGTTTCTAAGTGTTGCTTTTAAAGATCTCTGCATACCTGATTTGGACCATATCAGAAATGCAAGCTTTTTTTTTTCTCTCTTCCTCTTTAATGATATTACCGGTGAAATGGCAGGAAGCTGAGATACTATCTCCACTGCAACTTCCTCCCTGTCAGTTCTATATATGGTTGACAGCCTCCTTAAATCATTTTGTGTCCATGGGACACTGCACGGAGATGTCTCTGCTCAACAGGTACTCTGTTACAGTGGTTCCTGAGAGTGAGACAGAGAAGTGGGTAACACTTACTATTTATGATAGTAAAGAATATTTCTGGTGGATGTTGTGAGATTGTTAGAAGGACCTTCATTTATTAATAAAATATGTTCCCTAATCTCTGGTTCCAAATAGGAAAAGGAGTACATCAAGGCTGTATATTGTCACCCTGCTTATTTAACTTATATGCAGAGTACATCATGAGAAACGCTGGGCTGGAAGAAACACAAGCTGGAATCAAGATTGCCGGGAGAAATATCAATCACCTCAGATATGCCCATGACACCACCCTTATGGCAGAAAGTGAATAGGAGCTAAAAATCCTCTTGATGAAAGTAAAAGAGGAGAGTGAAAGAGCTGGCTTAAAGCTCAACATTCAGAAAACGAAGATCATGGCATCTGGTCCCATCACTCCATGGGAAATAGGTGGAGAAACAGTGGAAACAATGTCAGACTTTATTTTTGGGGCTCCAAAATCACTGCAGATGGTGACTGCAGCCATGAAATTAAAAGATGCTTACTCCTTGGAAGAAAAGTTATGACCAACCTAGATAGCATATTCAAAAGCAGAGACATTACTTTACTGACCAAGGTCCGTCTAGTCAAGGCTATGGTTTTTCCTGTGGTCATGTATGGGTGTGAGACTATGGACTATGAAGAAGGCTGAGTGCCGAAGAATTGATGCTTTTGAAGTGTGGTGTTGGAGAAGCCTCTTGAGAGTCCCTTGGACTGCAAGGAGATCCAACCAGTCCATTCTGAAGATCAACCCTGGGATTTCTTTGGAAGGAATGATGCTAAAGCTGAAACTCCAGTACTTTGGCCACCTCATGAGAAGAGTTGACTCACTGGAAAAGACTTTGATGATGGGAGGGATTGGGGGCAGGAGGAGAAGGGGACGACAGATGATGAGATGGCTGGATGGCATCACGGACTCGATGGACGTGAGTCTGAGTGAACTTTGGGAGTTGGTGATGGACAGGGAGGCCTGGCATGCTGCGAATCATGGGGTCGCAAAGAGTCGGACATGACTGAGCGGCTGAACTGAACTGAACTGAATGTTTCTGATTATTCCACTACACAGAAAGTTGAAACTCTTAATTTAGACTTTGAGTTGAGATATGTACATTAAATATTATATAAAAAGGAACAAGATAAAGAGAAAAAAGAATAAGTAAATAGGAAGAATAAAGATTTATTTCTAAGTGTTGAAGACAACTAAGATTTGTCTTCAATATATATTCTGAAGATAGAACTACTAGTCAAAAACATCAATGAATTTTGAATTGTATTTTTTCACTAATTCTAATAGTGAATTTTCTCATTTGTAAACCTTTAAGTGTAAATAATTCTAAATGCATGTAAACATACCATTGCTTCATGCAGCTTCCTTAAGATGGCTCTGGTGTATCCAGAGATCCATGTAAATATCTTTTTCAAACATTTTAAGTCAAGAAAATAGATCCTCATAATAATTAAACACAAATTAGAAACCAGTAGCTAAAAGTTGACAAACTCACATTTAACTCCCATATTACAGTTATACTGTTCAAGCCCTGGGTCGGGAAGATCCCCTGGAGAAGGAAATGGCAATCCACTCCAGTATTCTTGCCTGGAGAATCCCATGGACAGAGAAGCCTAGTAGGTTACAGTCGACGGGGTCGCAAAGAGTCGGACACGACTGAGCGACTTCACCTCACCTCACCTCACCTTGGCATTTAATTACACAGAAACCGAAAGAAATGAATGGTCCTAAAAGCTAGCACACTTAAACTTTGAGACTTGGAGTGTCTCACTATGGGACTGTTCACTGATAGCATTGCCTTCATGGAGGCACTTGGCTTGTAAAAGAAATGAGCTAAAAATATCTGACAAACATCAACATTTAGATGTTCAGGGTCATCAAAAAATACATATACATACACACACATACACACACATATATATATGAGAGAGACTAGAATAGTATTTTTATTTTAGGACTCTCAAGGTTATTCACCATATGCTATGTAACTGCAACTCTAAATGTTTGGTGTAATCCACTGATATTAGTCCCCTCAGAGAAGCTATACCATAAAGATGTTTTTAGTGGTAGAGCAGGGTATTGTAAGGATGAGAAAAATATGGGAAGTGTAGTTCAACTACCTCTATAAATTAAGAAATAAGTAGAGATTGGAACTAGCTTCAAGATCAAACACATCAGTCCTAAAGGAAACTAGTCCTGAATATTCATTGGAAGGACTGATGCTGAAGCTGAAAGTCCAACACTTTGGCCACCTGATGTGAAGAACTGATTCATTGGAAAAGATCCTGATGCTGGGAAAGATTGAAAGCAGGAGGAGAAGTGGGGGACAGAGGACAAGATGGCTGGATGGCATCAATGACTCGATGGACATGAGTTTTGAGCACGCTCTGGGAGTTGGTGCTGGACAGGGAGGCCTGGTGTGCTGCAGTCCATGGGGTCCAAAGAGTCGGACAGGACCGAGTGACTGAACTGAACTGAACTGAACTGAAAATAAGAATGGAATTTGTCATAAGCCAAAATGTCTATCTGTATTGTCCAATGTTCAACTGTCGTAGACTGAGTAATGGCCCTCTGAAGATGTCCCTGTCTTAATCCATGAAGTCTGTGAGTATTCTCCATTACATGACAGAAAGGGTTTTGCAGATGTGATTCACATGTGTTATGGATCTTGAGATGGGGAGAGTAGCCTGGTTTGTGCAGGTGGGCCCAATATAATCACAAGACGTCATAGAAGAGGGAAATAGGTAGATCAGAGTCAGAGAAGATATGTGATGATGTAAGCTGAAAGAGAGAAGAAAATGTGATGGTGGAAGAAATAGTCACAGTCAGAGAGACAGAGATTGAAAGGTGCTATATTGCTGTCTTAAGAATAGAGGAAGGGGCAACAACCAATATGCAGGTAGCCAATAGCTGGAAAAATCAAGGAAATGGATTCCCCCTGCCAGGTCTTCCAGCAGGAACGCAGACCTGTCATCAACTTGATTTTAGCTCAATGAAGTTGATTTTCAAGTTCTTCCCTCCAGAACTGTAAGATAAGTACATTTGTGTTGTTTTAAGCTAATGTATTTGTAGTAATTAATTTCAGCAGCTATAGGAAACTAATATACCAACTAAATAAAAGCTGAGACATTTCTGTTTTGTAAACAAGTGAATACTATTAGCCAGGTAGACTAAGACTTCTTTTAGCCAAGACTTTTAGTCAAGACTTTTTTTTTTGAAGAAGCAGTTCTTGGATTTATGCAATAGTTTTACATGTTTTTTTCTTTTCAAATTCACTATTGAATACTTTTAATTTTATGATCCTTCCCTTTCCTAGACATTTTTTCCCCTACCTTGAGATTCATTTGTAAATATAAACTTTGCAGCTATGAATCTTCTTCTGAACTTTGCTTTGCTTCTATTACACATTTCTGAGGTACTGAAGGCTAAAACAAGCATTTGATAAGCAGATTTGCCCAGCTGAGAGATCTATTGTCCTGTGAAGAAGAGAACTGAACAGTCTGTTGTTTGGATAAACCTGTTTCCAGGAAGTCTCTTAAGCAATAAAGTTGTTCCCAATAATTTTCTGCCCTTCCCACTGAGAAGTTGTATTTTGTGTCCCATTGGTATCAAATTAGGACATGTGGCTTGTTTTGGACAATGAAATGTTAACAGATGGTCCATTGCAGGTTGCTAACCTTGTGGAATTCTGTCCATTTCTCTTTTTCTCTGCCCTAAGATCAATATATCCCAGATGAGGGTTGTTTGTTTATCCAGGGTCCCAGAATGAGGAAGACATGGAATAGAGGTGGAAGCAACCAGTGAATGACATGTAATGGGATCAAGAAAGAGATCTTTGTTGTTGTAAACTGCTGAGATTTATGGGTTATCATTGCATGATCAACTAACAAGACTGTTTGATACAGCATAGGAAGGAAGGAAGGACGGTGAAGTCGCTCAGTCGTGTCCGACTCTTTGCGACCCTGTGGACTGTAACTTACTAGGCTTCTCTGTCCATGGGATTCTCCAGGCAAGAATACTGGAGTGGACTGCCATTTCCTTCTCCAAGGGATCTTCCCAACCCAGGGATTGAACCCAGGTCTCCCGCATTTTGGAGGCAGACACTTTAACCTCTGAGTCACTATATTCAATATATGCTTGATACAGCATATATTGAATATATTTACATATATATTTCTTTATATGTGCTTTTATATACTAAATTATATATACATATAATATATCATGCATTCTCAGATATGACATAGCATTGGGTTGACCAAAAACTTTGTTGAGGTTTTTCCATAAGCATCTATGGAAAATCCAAACAAACTTTTGGCCAACTAATAACATCTTTTGAACAAATAATGGATAAGTATATTTTATGGAACTTAAGATATAATTTTGCTAATTAACTTTTATAAAAATTTATCATTGTGTCTTTGCTTTTATGAGACATTTATGGTTGTAATCATAATTTGTTTGATGCCAAGCCTTTGGTTCTAAGGAGTTTTTTCTCAGAAAGAACTCTCAAGAAAATCCCATTGCTTGATACCTATCCATTTTGGGACACAGTTACAGAAATTCATTAATATGAAAAAAGGAAACTGCTTTAACTTGTTTGCAAGTTTTAAATTCTTTTATTACTACTTTAAAACCATCAAAAATGATCTATAATCATAGTGACCTAATATATCTTTATAGATGTTGTCTCTTACAAAAGAGAAAAAATGTTCTTCTATAGCCATCAGATATATAAACAGCA
The DNA here is from genome assembly GCA_917880005.1 of Nanger dama. NCBI lineage: Eukaryota > Metazoa > Chordata > Mammalia > Artiodactyla > Bovidae > Nanger > Nanger dama. The sequence goes on from CAKJTW010000018.1 coordinate 28,936,703, forward strand.
TGAGATATGAAGATAGTTTAAAAATTCTAAACAGAGCAAAGAAAATACTCTATTTTCTTCTTCAAAGCATAGTTAAGAAGTCAGGCAATATTTAGAGATTCCAAAATATGCATCTTATTTTTAATACAATAAATTGAATTATGCCTTTGATTTAGCAATTTCTTATATATTTTAAAATTATGCAATATTTTCTAGAACAGTAATTTTTATTGATAGATCTGAGCAACAGTGTAAGACGCTAAAATTACTTGAAAACAATGTTTTTGGTTCAGTGCCCTCTGCCTTGTACTGTCATTATTTTACATAGCAAAGCTGGCCTAAGTGAAAATTTGGTTAGTTGTCTAATTTTGTTCTTTTATACCCCAATTCTCTGTATGTTAGTATGAATCTGAGTTTTAGAATGCTAATCTCTGAGTAATCAAATATGCCTAGGAAAAAAATAATCTGCAGGGGAACTGTAGCTACAGGCCATATGATGTGCATTATTAGTACTTTCCATGTAAAAATTCTACACATTGTTATCATTAGCAACACTATTTCAATCATGAATATCACCAAGTTCAGAAGAAATCATTTCTGAATTGTCTCTATTAGACCATGATCAAGAGGAAAAAATACAAGACCTAGTTTTCCTTTAGTGTTGTATCTGACATTTTTAAATAGACTCATTTTCTGTGGTTTCATGTAACCTATTACATTTGTCACTGAATGGCAAGGAGGCCTGTGTCTCATTAGCACTTCCGCTGGTACTTGAGAAAAATATCCTGGAAGAAAAAAAGATTCAGTTTTCCCTGCTGGATTTGAAGGCATTTGATTTTTTTTGAGAATTTCAGTGAATATCATCTCTAATTTTAGTTGAATACCCCTCACCATACAATGTTACAAGATATAACTAACATACTATCCGCCTAGAAATATGTTTCTCTTTGATCCTAAAAATGGCTTTTGATTAAAAAATTGGTTCTCCATTACGTTAAGAGTGAGATAGGATTTAAGTGGTTGGGGGGTGGGGAGATTGATCTGTAAAAGACAGAACAAAAGAATAGATTATAATTAAATGTTACTTTTTTATCCATCTCTTAATTTCCCCCTCCTTTATGTTCATCTGTGCCCCAGGATTCTCTGTAAACTTCTGCATATTTGGAATGTGTTTATATTAGGTTTGTCTGTAGTGCATTGCATAGGTTTGTGTGTGTGTGTGCATTTGGAGGGAAGCCTTGGAAAGTGTTTTTAGCTCAGTTGTTTGCCTTGCTCCTCCTTTCTTTTTCTCCCAGCACTAGAGATGTTCTCAACATCTCTTAGCAACTCTATTGGGGTGAGAGCCATTTAAGATGTGAGAGAATTCCCCTTGCATCATTCATTAATGGACATATCCTAATGTGAGTGCTGAATGATCTTTCAGTCATAAACATTAGACTGTGTCACTCTGATGTTTAATATTGCTTCTTGGCTCCCTCTTACCTAAAATATGAAACCCACACTCTATCTAGCATTATAAGGTCTTCATAATCTGGTCCTAATACTCCACTTTGGCCTCATCTCCCGCCTCTAGGAGGCTAAACTATCTAGTTTCTCTACAAGCTATGTTCTAATCCCTCTGTCTCTGCACATACTATTTGTGTGGCCTGGGATGTTCTTTACCAACTGAGGAAGCTAATTAATTCCTTTTGTTTTAACTCATTCTGAATCTTTTCAGGGAAGACTTTCTCTGCCTCAGGCATCCTACAGCGTTCCCACTGTATTTTGTACACACCTGCTGAAGCAAAGACGGCTAATTTACAGCCAATTCAATATCCTTTCTCCTTCCTTCCACTCATAGAGATTGCTGATTTTATTTGGAGTGGCAGTGTGCCCAATTCCCAAACTTCTTGCGGCCAAGTGGTCAATCTCTGGCCAATGAAATACAAGTAGATGCTGAATGGGACCTCTAAGAGATCTTCTCAAAAGGAGAAAACTGGAACTGGCCCTTTTTATCTCTACATATTGCCTAAAATGTGGGTGTATTGGCTGGAGCTCCAGCATTCATCTTGGACTATAAGTTTCCCTTGAGAAAAATCCACATGTTAGAGATGGTGGGGCAGAAAGAAGGAGAAATCTAAGATTAACGTTGTGACATTGCCTTAACAGCCTTGGACTATGTCCCTCTGAACACTTTACATGAGAGATAGAAATTTATTTATTGTGTTTTAACTTGGCCCTGTTTAGGTTTTCTATTATGTGCACCAAACTCTCAGTTGAGTTCAGTTCAGTCACTCAGTCATGTCCGACTCTTGGCAACCCCATGGACTGCAGCATGCCAGGCCTCCCTGTCCATCGCCAGCTCCAACGTTAATCCTTACTAGTATGCTTGCCTTACAGCAGCTACCAAAGAGTATAATATTGGACTATTTTCATATATATCTTTCTTACTCTGTTATTTCCTAGTAGGAGAGCTGGGTTACTGTATGTTTTAAAATAATTTAAATATCATATGGATTTCTGCCAAGGCATGACTCTTGAATTGGTGGTGGGAGTGAGGATGACCAAATGAATGACCCAAAGCTCATTCATTTATTTTCTTCCTTTTTTAAACCACCTGTCACTATGCAAAGACATTATATAATTATTGACTGTATTCCCCCACACTGTACATTATATACTGTGACTCATTTGTAACTAGAAATGTTTGCCTCTTTCTCTTTTCCCTACTCCTTCCCTTCTGGCAAACACCAGTCATACTTTGTATCTCTGACTATATTTCTGTTTAGTTATACTTGTTCATTTGTTTCGTTTTCTTGATTCCACATATAAGTGAAATCATCAAGTATTTGTCTTTCTCTCTCTAACTTATTTCAATTAGTGTAATACCCTCTAGGTTCATCCATATTGTTTCACATGGCAAGATTTAATTCTTTCTTTATAACTGAGTAGTATTCCACTGAAAGCATGTGCTCCATCTTTGCTATCCATTCGTTGATTTATGAGCGTTTAGATCGCTTCCATATCCTGGCTACTGTAAGCAGTGCTACAGTGGACACAGAGGTGCATATAGCTTTTCAAATTAGTATTTTGTTTTCTTTGGATTAATAACTAGAAGGAGAATTCTTGGATAGTATGGTAGTCCTATTTTAATTTTTTGAAGAATTTCCATACTGTTTTCCATAGTGGCTGAACCATTTACACTCCCACAGATAATGCATTAAGGCTGCTTTTTTTCCAGTACTCACCAACACTTTGTCTAACTGTTGTCTTTTTGATAATAGCCATTCTGAGGTGGTACCTCATTGTGGTTTTGATTGGCCTTTCCTTGATGATTAGTGATTTTGAGCATCTTTTCATGTGCCCATTGGCTGTTTGCATGTTTCCTTTGGAAAAAAATGTCTATTCAAATCTTGTTTATTTTTAAATAGAGTTTTTTTTTTATGTTGAGTGTATGATTTCTTTGTATGTTTTTGCTATTAAGTCTTTATCAGATATGTCATTTGCAAATATCTTCTCCTATTCCATAGGCAGGCTTGTTCATTTTGTTGATAGTTTCCTTTGCTGTGAAAAATCTTTTTAGTTTGATATAGTCCCATTTGTTACATGAACTCACCTATATCAGTGGCAGAGCCAATTCAATATTAGTATGCAATATTGATACCAGGTTATCAAACAAATCAATTTTCAATGAAATAAACAAATTTGAAATTTGTTTATGATTTTTATAGAGAAGAGATTCACAGTTTTTTTAAAAAATCAATGAGCAGTAGCATATCCATGAGCAATAATAGCATAAATAATGAATGTTGGGAAGATTATAGTTTTCTTTCTTTTTTCCATTTTTGGCCATGCCATGTGACTTGTGGGATTTTAGTTCCCTGACCAGGGATCAAACTTGGGCCCTTGACAGTGAGAGTGCAGACTGCCAGGAAATTCCCCCAAATTTTCAACACAACTTCTTCACCAGTTTTCCAAGCTCCTATGAATGAGATTCCAACAAGTAAGTCCCTCTTACCCCTACCCTCAACTCTGTCTATGAACTGACTGTTTTTGGCTTTTATGCTACAGAAATCTTTTTCCTTTAATGTCTCACCTTACTTGTACTTAAGACTTTAACAGGAAAATACCTTTCCTACAGTAGATGCTCAATTCAGAGGCACATGGATTTTCAGTATCTGACTCTACCTGCATGGAGATGGAAATTTTCTTCTATCACCATTGATTGTATTGAAAGTTCCAGTGAACTTTAGTCACTTCTTATATTTTTCCTTGTTCTTCACAAGTATTTTCTCAGTTAAAAGTGACAATTTGAACTCTGAAGTCCTCTTGGCAGAGAACTCGAATTCTGGCTCTGGTCTGGTCTGATTTCTGGTAGAGCCGAGTTCCAGTCCTCCCTTCTCTGGAGGCCCAAGGAAAAGCCCCATAATGCCTGGGTATATGTAGGCGGCAGGAGACATCTGTAAGGCCACCCCCTTTGCCTCCCTCTTCTGCCTCCTCCCCCTTCTTCGTTCAACCTGGCTTCCTTTATTCTTGTATTTAAGGGCTTCCCTGGTGGAGCCAAGGTTAAAGCGTCTGCCTGCAATGTGGGAGACCTGGGTTCAATCCTGGGTCGAGAAGATCCCCTGGAGAAGGAAATGGCAACCCACTCCAGTATTCTTGCCTAGAGAATCCCATGGACGGAGAGGCTTGGTGGTCTACAGTCCATGGGTCGCAAACAGTCGGACACAACTGAGCCACTTCACTTTCACTTTCTCTTATCCACTATGGTTTCTGACCTTTGTTGACTCTGGACATTGTATTTATTTACCAAGTGATCTTTTTTCTAATTTTTTATTTGATATGTTTTGCATAATGCTTCCTTTACTCAGACTAAGTAGTCAAGAGAATAAAATTGCAAAATATTAACATGTTGAATGAATAAACAAACAACTTCTGTTTTGAGAGAGAAGCACTGACCCTGAGTGCAACTGTGGATGGAGTAAGCTCTGTTGCCTTGTCATCTTGGCTGGGTCACTGGTGTCTCAAATCTACTCTGTGCTTTTGAAACAATGCTTGTGCTATAGTTTTGCTCCTATTGTGTTCCTCTGGCCCTTTTCCCACCTGGTCAAGTGGACATTTCTTATTCCCTGCCTCAGGGGAGAAAAGAGACAGCTAAAAACAGAAACAAAGCAATCCTTGCTTTTGTGTTTCAAAACTCTAAGCCTCGGTGAAAGGGGAGAAACTCAGATGACTAGACTATAGGTTGGAAGACTTTTGAAGAGAGAAAACTTGAGGACATTCTTTAAGCTGGGAGGGTTGTGAGAGGAAAGTGAAGACAGCTAATTAGAGGAGAGCTTGGTGGAACTGGGATGGACCATAGGGGAAGGAAGAAAGATGGTTTCCGAAGATCACCCCGTATCACACTTTAGCAAGCAACAGAAGTATTCTCTACCCATGAGCCATAAAGGATTTAGGCCAGTGCCCACAGGCAGACAAGCCTCCTTTTGATAAGCGTATCCTGGACTGAGGTGCTTTGCTATTTGCCCTTGGGTTTAGCTTCCTAATGAAAAACTCCCTAGCTGTGATCAACTTGCCACCCATGGCCCCTCATCAGGAGGAGTTATTAGCTTCTGTTTGGAATGTACTCAACCTCCCTGTGTGGGGTTGCCTCTTCCTTGGTGTCCCAGGACACCACAATCTTTCTGAAGGAAGGCAGCATCCTGCTCTGGAAGGCTTGTGGTGAGTGGGAGTAGGGGACTTGTGACTGAGGTGTAGCCTGACTCGAACAGAACCCGCTCAGGATTGCCACCGCCTCTCGGCCTACGGTAAAACACATCTCTACTGTCTGGATGAGCTGGGAGGTTTTTAGAAAGTTACAAAAGGGAGTTTAGGTTGTTTGCAAGGTCTTGGTGACAGTAAGAAAGGTCCTAGAAGCAGAGGATTGACAACCAACCTGTCACCTCGGCCCACCCAAAGCACTGTGGTGAGGCATAAGCTTTAATTTGCCCCTTCTCTTTTTCCATTCTGTGGCCTTGGCCCATCCGACCAGGGACCACCTCTGCTCTCCTTCCCCCATTACACTTGTCTGTGGAGTGTTGCCTGCATGGGGGTCATCAGAAAACTTCCCAGACGTGGAAATGGGCAAAAGAGATTGATGGCTGGCCTTCCAGTGTAGTGCTAGATGTCGTCTAGTGTGCATTTGAGGCTTGTCTAATGGTAAACAGGTGTGCTTTGGGGAGCCTGGTGGGCTGCCGTCTATGGGGTCGCACAGAGTCAGACATGACTGAAGCGACTTAGCAGCAGCAGTGCTTCTTAACTGGTTTTCTGTGGGCCTTCTATAGGGGTATAAGGTAATTTATAAAAATTGATTATAGTACATATGATTATTATCTATATAATGTAGATGACTTTGGTAGAGATAAAATTGATTTCTGTTTGTGAAATAGAGAAGCATAAACATTAACATTTTATCAAGCTTAAGAATATTAATCAGTTTTACATCTAGTAGCTAATCGATTTCAGCATTCCAAAGATATTTCAAAAATATAAACTCCATATATATTTATACATGTATATGAACATATGTCGGAGAAGGCAATGGCAAGCCACTCCAATACTCTTGCCTGGAAAGTCCCATGGACGGAGGAGCTTGGTAGGCTGCAGTCCATGGCGTCGCTGCTAGTCAGACATGACTGAGCAACTTCACTTTCACTTTTCACTTTCATGCATTGGAGAAGGAAATGGCAACCCACTCCAGTGTTCTTGCCTGGAGAATCCCAGGGACGGGGGAGCCTGGTGGGCTGCCGTCTATGGGGTCGCACAGAGTTGGACACAACTGAAGCGACTTAGCAGCAGCAGCAGCAGCATGAACATATATATATATATATTCAAATTATCCTTTAGCTGATCTTAATATCTTAATGTTTCCCTTACTAATTAATGAGAAAAATAAAATAATGAATAAGATCTTTGACTTATATTCATTTTGTATTTGCATGAGTCATTTAACTTCTCAACATTATACTTTAAGAGGATTACTTCCAAAGAAGATGCAGACTTCTTGAGATGATCTTCTGAGATTTTTTCCTTCTTGTTTACTTTATGCTACTTTTAAAACATTGCTTTCTGTTCTAGAACACAAAAACTTTTCCATTGCTCTAAGTCCTCATAATTTTAGATGTAAACAGAGAGGAATGTGGTTGATTGCAAGTACTAATTTTTCTTAATCATGGAACATTTTTGTTCAAAAAGTATCTTTACCCTAGTTGGCTTAGTCTTGTAGGACAAGATGTACTTATAAACCTGATCAAGCATCTTGCTCGGATTCATATGTACAAAGAGGTTAGATATTAGCAATGCTGATGGAACTAGTGTTATTATGAGAGCAGACAAAAATCAACATTTCCTTCTTCTAATGATTTATGGCTGAGCTGAGCACTATAAACCACATTAGACTTTTTTTAAATAAGAATGGGATAAAGCAAGGATCATCCAGTATAGAATAGTAGTATAAGCAAAGTGCTGGAGATTATGAGCAGTCAAATGACTAAGACACGAGGAAATTTTACTGATTTACAAATTATAAAGCAGAGCAGTGAAAGATAAGATAAGTGAAGGTCTTTATCCTACAGGAAAGTGAGGAGATTCTCGTAATTCTTGAGTAGGGGAATGGAATTCTTAACAGAGATGGTTTAAGAAGACTAATATGGCAGTTATGTGTCGTGAGGATTAGATTTGGAGGTGGCTAACTGAGAATTAAAGATAGCTTTGAGAACCTCCTAGATGGAATATAGGGGATTTTTGAATGTTTAATGACCTTCAGAATAGAAAATGAAAAAGTGTGATATTGAAAATGACTTCAAAATTTTGAAACTTGGGATGTATGATGCCATTGAAAGGGAGGGCAAACAGAATTTCTGTTTTCTGAATTTTTTCAAGATAAAGCATCTGACAATATAATAGTTTATATTTTATGATTTTTCTTTGCTTTTTAAAATTTGAAGCATTTCCCCCTAATTTGTCTCATCTGATAGTCACGACAGTCTGTAAGGCAGACATAGTAATTGCCATGTTGCAAGTGTTACTCTTACAGAAGAAGCTAAAGCTCAAAGATGTTAAGGGGTTAAATGGTTTATTCAAACTTCAAGGAGGTGGCCCAACTTAGACTGATTGTTCTTTTGATCAAAGAAGTGAGTAAGATCATGTACAAGCATCATAGGAATTTGAGATAATTTGAAGCATCATAGATAATTCGAGTTAGAGAAGACATCGGGCCTAATAGATACTCTCTTTGAGATGTGAGCTATGGGTATCATGGACATGAAATCGTTGGAAAGTAAGGATCTAAGGATCTGGAACTTGACTCTGTAGTGTTAATCTAAATTGGAAGTAGAGTCTTACCTAGTAAAAACAGACATATTGCAAGATATAACATATTAATTGCTCTCTACCCAAATTTCTGGAAATATTCTGGTGTGTGGTATAAAAATATTCCTCCTTTTCCTTCAAGGAGGAGAAATTGACTTGACTAAACAAGTAGAGAGATGGGGTCAGCATACGACTTAGAGGTGGAGAGATAGAGAGAGCTGTGCGCAGGCCTCCCTGGAGCTAGACACCCCTCCACCCACCATAGGAGTTTTGCAAGGTGGGAAGAGAAGCTCTTGTCATGCCCATACCTTTTTGGGTAGGTTCCAGAAACATGTCTGGAGCAGCGCTGCATGTTCCCATCTCCCTGTTTTCTATTCGTCAGGGGCAAGTGAAAGTACCAAGGGCAGTGAAGTACTAATTCACCCTCACAAGCATTTTCATCTCTGGGTACTGGTCATTAGTGTCAAAGCCTTAGAGCGTGTATATCTGTCGTTAAGGCTATACTTGTCTTTATCTCATACTTCATGGGATTCTGATACAGAATCCTGCAGCTCAGGTTAGTTTCTCTATGCATCGAAGGGATTTTTCAAATCTGTTTTGTCATCAAATGAATGTTACACTTCCAGAGTTGCCATCTAGGTACTTAGCATCAGTGCCAATCAGTGGTGAATTTTGGCGACAAAGAGTGTGCATTTCTGTTATTTCCAATGAAGCGGTACATGATAGAGTGTCAAGGCCTCTCTAGGGCCCAGAAGAAAAGTGCTGGAATCCTGAGCTATGAGTCTTTGATGTGTGTGATGCTAATTTTATGTCAGCTTGACTGAGTCATGGTGCCCACATATTTGGTCAAACAATATTGTGGATATTTTTGTGAAGGTGTTTTTTTGGATGAGATTCATGTTTGACTTGGTAGATTTTGAGTAAAGCAAATTACCTTCTATAACATAGGTGGGCCCCATCCAGTTAGTTGAAAGCCTTAATAAGACTGACCTCTCCCAAACAAGAAGAACTTTGATAGAAGTATGCCCAAGTAGCTTTTCTCTGGGTGTCCAGCCTGCTGGCCTACCCTGCAGATTTTGGACTTTATAAGCTTCAAAAATCATGAGTCAGTTCCTTAAAAATCTCAGTCTCTATTTCCCCCTAGTTTTCTAGTTACCTTAATATTATATAGCATACAACCCTGAATCCCAGTGGTACAACTGGGATGGCTCAACTGTGGGCTGGAGTAAAGATCCACTTTTAAGGTAGCTCTCACACAACTGTATGACTAGCAAGTTGGTGCCAGCTGTTGTCTGGGAGCTTAGCCAGTGCTATTGGCCAGCAGGCCCTGTTCCTCTCCATGTGGGCCCCTCCACAGGCTGCTTGGATTTGCTCCGAGCATGCTGACTATATTCTAAGTGCAAATGACCCAAGAGAGGAACCAGGCATCTGTGCCTCCTTTTATGACCTAGCCTTGGAAGTCACATAGCATCACATCTGCCACAATCACAAAGCAACTCAGAGTTAAAGATGGGGAATTCTAGGGTTGCCAGATAAAATATGAGATGCTCAGTTAACTTTGAGTTTCAAATAAATCATATTTTTTAGTATTAAGTATGTCACATGCAGTATTTGGGTCATAGACTAAAAATTAATTGGACTTCCTGTATTTTTCTTTCTTAGGTCCAGTAACCTTGTTATAGACCTTCTCTGTTAACAGGAGAAGAGTCAAGTCACGTTGACATAAGAGCACGTGGAATGACAGTATTGTTATACCATATTTGGAAAATATCCTCTGCCACATCTTCCTTTTGACTGCAGCAGCTTCTATCCCACACGTATACAAAATACACTCATTCCTTATCCTCAAGACCACCAAGTCTCATTCATTTAAGAATCAACCTGAACCCCAGGGTCTTATTATCTTGATCAGGTCCAAGTGCAGATGTGGCTCCTTGGTGAGGTAACATCCTTAGGTACAACTCTTTGAGTCTCATTCCTTTTTCCTTTTTCTTTCTTTCTTCTTTTTCCTAAGCTATATATATACATACATGTATATATATATACATGTATATATATATATATATAAAATACAGTTGAATATATTTGAATATGTATACTGTGTATATATATATATATATATAGTTGTTGTTCAGTTGCTCAGTCATGTCTGACTCTTTGCTATCCCATGAACTAAAGCATGCCAGGCTTCCCTGTCCTTCAGTATCTCCCAGAGTTTGCTCAAACTCACGTCAATTGAGTTGGTGATACCATCCAACTATTTCATCCTCTGTTGTCCCCTTCTCCTCTTACCCTCAAATCTTTCTTGTCCTTAGGATCTTTTCCAATGAGTCAGTTCACTGCATCAGGTGGCCAAAGTATTGGAGATTCAGCTTCAGCATCAGTCCTTCCAATGACTATTCAGGGTTGATTTCCTTTAGGATTGACTGGTTGGATCTCCTTGCAGTCCAAGGAGACTCAAGAGTCTTCTCCAGCACCACAGTTAGGAAGCATCAGTTCTTTAGTGCTCAGCCTTTTTTTTTTATGGTCCAGCTCTCACATCTGCACATGACTAATGGAAACACCATAGCTTTGACTAGATGGAATGTTGTCGGCAGAGTGATGTCTCTGCTTTCTAATAGGCTGTCTAGGTTTATCATAGTTGTTCTTCCACGGAGCAAGTATCTTTTAATTTTGTGGCAGCAGTCACCATCTGTAGTGATTTTGGAACCCAGGAAAAGAATATCTCTCACGGTTCCCACTTCTTCCCCATCACTGTTTGCCACGAAGTGATGGGACCAGAAGCCATAATCATTGTTTGAATGCTGGGTTTTAAGCCAGCTTTTTCACTCTCTTCTTTTACCTTTATCAAGAGGCTCTTTAGTTCCTCTTCACTTTCTACCTTTAAAGCGGTATCATCTGCCTCTCTGAGGTTGTTGTTGTTTCTCCTGGCAATCTTGATTACAGCTTGCTAGTCATCCGCCCCAGCTTTTCTCAAGATGTACTCTGCATATAAGTTAAATAAGTAGGGTGACAATATATAACCTTGATGTACTCCTTTCCCAATTTTGACAAAATGTGTTCCACTGCAGAAAGGAATGGTAAACCATTTCAGTATGCTTGCCTCAAAAACTCTATGAACTGTATAAAATATATATATATATATATTCATTTTCAGATTCTTTTCCATTACAAATTATTGCGAGACATTGAATATATTCCTCTGTGTTATGCAATAGGGCCTTGTTTATCTGTTCTATGTATAGTAGTGTATATCTGTTAATCTCAAACTCCTAATTTGTCCATCTCCCCTCTTTCTTCTTTGGTAACCATAAATTTGTTTTCTATGTCTGTGATTCAATTTCTGTTAAGTTTGTATCGTTTTTGTAAGATTCCACATATGAGTGATACCATATGATAGTCATCTTTCTCTGTCTGACTTATTTCACTTAGTATGATAATCTCCAGGTCCATCTCATTCCTTTTAACCTGAAGACTATGAAGAGAAGTTGGTGACCGAACAAGATCAACAAGAGACAAATTCTCTATTCCTTACACAATCAACATACAGAAGTGAAACCCTCCCATTCAAAATTAGGGAAACGTGAGAGTACACAGCAGTTGCTTGCCCAGGGCTGTTCTGAGGTTCAGCTAGGGAATGCTGCAGGTTCCTTAGGGCTCAGTCCTTCTTCCAGGGATTCCTTTCCACAGCTCTTGACTCTCTGGGCTCTCTCTTCTGCCCATGAGTCCCCTTTCCTTCTCCTTAAAAAAGACATGTGGCTGAAGCTGAGAAGTACTCTAGGGCACTTTCCTGTCCATCGAAGTTTGGAAATGAAAGAACCTCTTTTCATTTTGTGTTAACCCTGTTGTTTTCAGCCTGAGTCAATAAAACTGCTTTGAAAATGTGTTGATGCTTTTTTGTGCTTCAGTTTATAATCCTTTCCATTAGACCAAAATTACCCTGACAAATCTTCCTGGGAGACTGCAATGGGACAAGACCCTTAAGATTCTTAGAAGCCCTATTCTTCTGTTTTCCTTCCTTTTGTTTGTCTTCACATCCTTTAAGAAGGTTTTAATTTGGAAATACTTTCAAACTTATAAAAGTTACAAAAAACAAAACAGTACAAGGCATATCTTGTATACCAGTTACCCAGATTTCCTTATTATATTAGCTTCCTGTGATTGCTGTCACAAATTTTCACAAAGTAGGTGGCTTTAAACAACAGGAGTTTATTCTCTTATAGTTCTAGAGGCTCATTGTCCAAAATCAAAGTGTTGACAGGATCCTATTCTTTCTGAAAGCTCTAGGGGATAATCTGTTTCATGTTCTCTTAGCTTCTGGTATTGCCAGAAGCAACATTGGCATTCCTTGGCTTATAGAAGCATCATGCTGAGCTCTCCCTACTTCATTACATAACCTTCTCCCTGTGTGTGTCTGTCTCTGCGTTCCTTTTCTTCTTTTAAGAACACTGGTCATATAGGATTAACAGCCCACCCTACTCTAGTGTGACCTCCTCTTAATATAAGTATATCTGCAAGAACCCTGTTTATAAAAAGTTCTGTGGTTCTGGGAAGGGCATGAATTTTGGGGGCATGCTGCCAACCCAGTACACCTGTTGTTAACATTTCATCCCATTAGGTTTCCTGTTTGCACGATCATTCTCCTCCCTCATCTTCTTTCTCTCTCTCTTTCCATTCACTGTGTATATGTAGTAGTTTTTCCTTGGATCATTACCTTCCATGAACCATGACCCTTTTACTGCTGTTTGTTGTTGTTCTTGAGTCAGTTCTGTCTGACTCTTTGCACCCCAATGGACTATAGCCCACCAGGCTGCTCTGTCCATGGGGTTTCCCAGGCAAGAATACTGGAGTGGCTTGCCACTTCCTTCTCTAGGGGATCTTCCCGACCCAGGGCTAGAACCCATATCTCTTATGTCTCCTGCATTGGCAAATGGATCCTTTAACACTAGCACCACCTGGGAAGCCCCATTTTAGGCATCCCCCTCCTTCCAATTCCTATTCTTATTGATTTAATTTCCTTTTGAATTCTTAGGATAATAATATGCTTTCAAAGGGAAAGAAGAAGTTTCACTTCTCATATATACTTCTAACTGTTAAGGGTTTGTTGTGTTCTGGTTAATCCATCCTGTATTTCCTTCTTATAATGATAAGTAGATGTGTTCTTATTTTCCTTTTATCCTTTAACAAAAGATGTGATAACACATATACTCTTTAGTGCTTTGCCTTTTCACCTTAATAGCACTACCTTTTTGCCTTAATAATATCTCCTAGAAATAAATCCACAGCAGTTCAGAGAGATCACCCTTATTCGTTTTTTTTTACATTGGGTGTATGCGCCATAGTTTATTCAACCAATCTTCTAAGCTTGGATACTTAGGTGGTTTTCAACATTTTGTGGTTACAAATGTAGTTACATTTGTAGTTACAAATGATGCGGCTATAAACAGCTTTTTGCATATGAATTTTTGTATTGTTGCAGATGTAAATTTTTAGCAATGGGATTTCTGGGTTGAAGGATAAGTACACATTACATTTTGTTATTGCCAAATTCCCCTCTCTATATAGCACTTTTCCCGGCTTTGCAGTTCCACCAGCAATGTATAAAACTATTACTATTTCTAACAGCCTTACTGACAGAGTGTATGGGTGCATGCGTGCATGCTCTGTCATAGTTGTGTCTAATTTTTGCGACTCTTTGGACTGTAGCCTGGTAAGCTCCTCTGCTGCAAACCTATTGTGCTGGGAGCCGGCGTGAGGAACTCCACCCATGGCAAAGGTCATGAGGAAGGGGGCTTCGGCATACACAAAGGTGGGATCAAGCCTCAGGAGCATCTGAGGTAGATGCATCTACCCCAAAACCAGAGTGCCTACTTTACTGTTTTATGCTCTCACCTACACCTCTGACTTTACGAGGGGCTCTCCCCCATTACCATTTCTCTCAGAGAAGGAGTTAATTTGCAGCTCCAGTTAATAGAAATTCCTGGGCGTGACAAGAGTGTTTCAACTTACAAGCTCCTCTGAAGGTTCTAGCCTACCTGAACAGGTTCGTTCGGCCACATGTGATTGTTTATAGCCTCCCAACCATGAGAGGCATGAGATGCTTTAAAACTTTCTAAACACAGACTACTCTTTTGAGAAGTTAGAAAATTATTAGTATAGTATAGTGGATTGATTAGAAATTATATTGGTGAAGGGTTTTTTATTTGTTGTGCCAATAGTTACTGCTAATTCCCTGCCCTGGGTGTGACAAGAGTGTCTCAGGTCAAACCTCTCTGCTGACAGACTAGCTTGTGTGACAACCTCTCAACCATAAACAGCACAGAGAGTTTGGAGTATTTTGAAAGTCTTAATTAGCACAGGGCTTTTCTCATTGTTGAGTCAATGATTGCCGCCAGGCCTCCATATCCTTAGGCACCTGGGATTATATTAATCAATGTATTCGGAATATAGAAAAGGAAATACAGTAGTTTTTGATGTTAGAAATACTAGCCTTTTTGAGTTAATGAATTTTCTCTTTTGTTATAGATCACTGTACTTTGTTATAAATCACTGTGTCCTTGCTATGCAAAAATGTAACTTTATCACTATCTTAAGACTAAATAGACTGGCGCTTCGTTTCTTACATGATAGTATACATGTTTCAATGCCATTCTCCCAAATCATCCCACCCTCTCCCTCTCCCTCAGAGTTCAAAAGTCTGTTCTATACCTCTGTGTCTCTTTTGTTGTCTCACATAGAGGGTCATCATTACTATCATTCTAAATTCCATATATATGTGTCAGTATACTGTATTGGTGTTTTTCTTTCTGGCTTACTTCACTCTGAATAATCGGCTCCAGTTTCATCCATCTCATTAGAACTGGGTCAAATTTATTCTTTTTAAGGGCTGAGTAATACTCCATTGTGTATATGTACCACTGCTTTCTTATCCATTCATCTGCTGATGGACATCTAGGTTGTTTCCATGTCCTGGCTATTATAAACAGTGCTGCAATGAACATTGGGGTACATGTGTCTCTTTCAATTCTGGTTTCCTCGGTGTGTATGCCCAGCAGGGGATTGCTGGGTCATAAGGCAGTTCTATTTGCAATTTTTAAAGGAATCTCCACACTGTTTTCCATAGTGGCTGTACTAGTTTGCATTCCCACCAGCAGTGTAAGAGGGTTCCCTTTTCTCCACATCCTCTCCAGCATTTATTGCTTGTAGACTTTTGGATCCCAGCCATTCTGACTGGTGTGAAATGGTACCTCATTGTGGTCTTGATTTGCATTTCTCTGATAATGAGTGATGTTGAGCATCTTTTCATGTGTTTGTTAGCCATCCGTATGTCTTCTTTGGAGAAATGCCTATTTAGTTCTTTGGCCCAGTTTTTGATTGGTTCATTTATTTTCCTGGAGTTGAGCTGCATAAGTTGCTTGTATATCTTTGAGATTAGTTGTTTGTCAGTTGTTTCATTTGCTATTGTTTTCTCCCATTCAGAAGGCTGTCTTTTCACCTTGCTTATAGTTTCCTTTGTTGTGCAGAAGCTTTTAATTTTAATTAGATATCATTTGTTTATTTTTGCTTTTATTTCCAGTATACTAGGAGGTGGATCATAGAGGATCCTGCTGTGATTTATGTCGGAGAGTGTTTTGCCTATGTTCTCCTCTAGGAGTTTTATAGTTTCTGGTCTTACATTTAGATCTTTAATCCATTTTGAGTTTATTTTTGTGTATGGTGTTAGAAAGAGGTCTAGTTTCATTCTTTTACAAGTGGTTGACCAGTTTTCCCAGCACCACCTGTTAAAGAGACTGTCTTTACTCCATGGTATATTCTTGCCTCCTTTGTCGAAGATAAGGTGTCCATAGGTGTGTGGATTTATCTCAGAGCTTTCTATTTTGTTCCATTGATCTATATTTCTGTCTTTGTGCCAGTACCATACTGTCTTAATGACTGTGGCTTTGTAGTAGAGCCTGAAGTCAGGCAAGTTGATTCCTCCAGTTCCATTCTTCTTTCTCAAGATTGCTTTTGCTATTCGAGGTTTTTTTGTATTTCCATACAAATCTTGAGATTATTTTATCTAGTTCTGTGAAAAATACTGCTGGTAGCTTAATAGGAATTGCATTGAATCTGTAGATTGCTTTGGGTAGTATACTCATTTTCACTATATTGACTCTTCCGACCCATGAGCATGGTATATTTCTCCATCTATTAGTGTCCTCTTTGATTTCTTTCATCAGTGTTTTATAGTTTTCAATATATAGGTCTTTAGTTTCTTTAGGTAGGTATATTCCTAAGTATTTTATTTGAAGCGCCAGTCTATGTTCAATACAGGATACAGGATGCTTGGGGCTGGTGCACGGGATGATCCAGGGGGATGATATGGGGTGGGAGGTGGGAGGGGGCCTCAGCATTGGGAGATCGTGTACACCTGTGGCTGATTCATGTCAATGTATGGCAAAACAAATACAGTACTGTAATGTAGAATAAAGTATTAAAAAATTAAAAAAAAAAGAAAAAGGGAGTGCTTTTGGAAGTGTACATAGAAAGTATGGAGAAACTTAAGATATTACCAGTATTGCCTGGAAACAGACAATACTGAGGCCACAGTGTCAATGAAAATGTATAGGAAAAAGCATACCTGTTGAAATGTTTAAAATGCTGTCTCAAAGTACCTCAAAGTCATTTTTTAATTTTTGCATCTAAGTATTATGTAGGTCTTTATATTTTTATATCTTGTCATTAGGGTTTGTGTATATTTTTATAAATCCTGTAACTCATCTCTTCAGTCAAATGGACGTTATATTAGACAAGTTAATTGTGAGAGAATAAAATGCTTCTTCCCTGGGGGGTTGGGGGAGACTAAATAGATCTTAAGGGGAACATTGGTGAAGGGTTTTCATTTGCTGGGCTGATGTTTGCTGGTAAATCTCCATATTCCCTGCCCTTATAATGAATATAACTAGCATATAGGAGAAATAAGTATTAACCTTTAGGATTAATCATGTTAAATCTCAGGCTAAGTAAATTCCTTTCTTGACTGTAACCCACTATACCCTCACCCTATAGGAATGCAACTTTATTTGGAGGGTGGCGCCTGGTTTAAGAAAAAAATCACCCTGGAAAAAATAAGTTTTCTGGTTGACTGACCGTTATCAGAAAGGGCCATAAAATGTCAGCAGGCCTCATGGCCAGAAGATGATGTAAAACCCATAAGACCTTTGTATAATTTTATATGAAGCATCTGATTTTGGTAAGGGTCAGGTCTGCTGACCCCCACGTGACTCTGTATTCATCCCTATGTATATCAAAAAGTATATAAGCAAACCTGAAAAATAAAGAAATTGGATCAGTTTTGGAAAGATTATTTCCCTGTGTCATTCTTTCCTCTTCTGGCTGAATTCCCATCTGGAATGTGGGTACTCACCAAGCCTGCTAATTCTGCCTGGGCTTCTAAGATCAGCCTGGGGAGGCCTCAGTGCCTCCCTCTCCTTCGGGAGAATGGAAAGACACCTGTGGCCTACATAGGTGGTGATTGGTATTCCACGCAAACCAAGTTATTCAGCATCTTTTTCTCCACAAATTTTCCTAGTACACTATCCGTTTCTAATATCTCTATATATCTGTAATTAAATAACTTTTTTCCTAGGGCACCTACTCCATCTCCCCTTTGAATTACCCTGGATCCACCGGGGTGGACCCCAGCACTATTGGATAACAGACAGCATTTCAGTGCAGTTTTAACTTGCATTTTCTTATTCTGAGTGAAGATAAACATCTTCTCATATGCATTAGGACCATTTGAATCACTTTTTGTGAATTTTCTGTTTGCCCCTTTTTCTAAGGATTTTTCATCTTTTTCTCCCAACTTTAAAGAGTTCTTTAAAATTAGATATGTTAACTTTTTATCTGTGATAGCTATCATGACTATTTTCTTCCAGTTTTATTGCCTCTGGATTTTGAATTACACTTAGAAAGTCTGTTTCTATGTTGAAACTGAAGCTCCAATACTTTGGCAACCTGATGTGAAGAGCTGACTCATTTGAAAAGACCATGATACAGGGAAAGATTGAAGGTGGGAGAAGGGGACTGCAGAGGATGAGATGGTTATATGGCATCACTGACTCAATGGACATGAGTTTGAGTAAACTCCAGGAGTTGGTAATGGATAAGAAGACCTGACGTGCTGCAGTCCCTGGGGCCACAAAGAGTTGGACACGACTGAGTGACTGAACTGAACTGAACTGATGTTGAAGTTAAAGCAGAACTCATCTATGTTTCTTCCAGTAGTGGCGTGGTTTCATTAGCTGACTTTGGTATTCATTTAATTCCAGTTTTTTTTTCTTCTTCTGAAGATTTCTGACCTTTTTTTTTTCAAATCAGTTATTCATTTTTAAAAAGTGCTTAAAATATTTTATCCAGTGATTTTTGTGGTATGTATCAGGAGGGTCTTTCAGCAAGGTAGGATCTCTGCCTATCTTGCTGCCAGACATGGAAGTCAGCTAATTTCTGCTCTGCAGCCCTTAAAGAAGACAGCATGGTTTTTCAACACAGTTCTTAAACCCATAGTCTTACAACATGTCTATCCTTTAGGTAATTTTGCTTTTGGCTAATAAGAATAGCAAGGAGAGATAAGAAAGCCTTCTTCGGCAATCAATGCAAAGAAATAGAGGAAAACAACAGAATGGGAAAGACTAGAGATCTCTTCAAGAAAATTAGAGATACCAAGGGAACATTTCATGCAAAGATGGGCTCAATACAGACAGAAATGGTATGGACCTAATAGAAGCAGAAGATATCAAGAAGAGGTGGCAGGAATACATGGAAGAACTGTACAAAAAAAGATCTTCACGATCCAGATAATCATGATGATGTGATCACTAATCTAGAGCTGGATATCTTGGAATGTGAAGTCAAGTGAGCCTTAGAAAGCATCACTATGAACAAAGCTAGTGGAGGTGATGGAATTCCAGTTGAGCTATTTCAAATCCTGAAAGATGATGCTGTGAAAGTATTGCACTCAATATGCCAGCAAATTTGGAAAACTCAGCAGTGGCCACAGGACTAGAAAAGGTCAGTTTTCATTCCAATTCCAAAGAAAGGCAATGCCAAAGAATGCTCAAACCACCGCACAATTGCACTCATCTCACATGCTAGTAAAGTAATGCTCAAAATTCTCCAAGCCAGGCTTCAGCAATACGTGAACCGTGAACTCCCTGATGTTCAAGCTGGTTTTAGAAAAGGCAGAGGACCCAGAGATCAAATGGCTAACATCTGCTGGATTATCGAAAAAGCAAGAGAGTTCCAGAAAAATATCTATTTCTGCTTTATGGACTATGCCAAAGCCTTTGACTGTGTGGATCACAATAAACTGTGGAAAATTCTGAAAGAGATGGGAATACCAGACCACCTAACCTGCCTCTTGAGAAATCTGTATGCAGATCAGGAAGCAACAGTTAGAACTGGACATGGAACAACAGACTGGTTCCAAATAGGAAAGGAGTACGTCAAGGCTGTATATTGTCACCCTGCTTATTTAACTTCTATGCAGAGTACATCATGAGAAATGCTGGGCTGGAAGAAGCACAAGCTGGAATCAAGATTGCCAGGAGAAATATCAATAACCTCAGATATGCAGATGACACCACCCTTATGGCAGAAAATGGAGAGGAGCTAAAAAGCCTCTTGATGAAAGTGAAAGAGGAGAGTGAAAAAGTTGGCTTAAAGCTCAACATTCAGAAAACGAAGATCATGGCATCTGGACCCATCACTTCATGAGAAATAGATGAGGAAGCAGTGGAGACAGTGTCAGACTTTATTTTTTGGGGCTCCAAAATCACTGCAGCTGGTGACAGCAGCCATGAAATTAAAAGATGCTTACTCCTTGGAAGAAAAGTTATGACCAACCTAGATAGCATATTCAAAAGCAGAGACATTACTTTGCCAACAAAGGTCTGTCTAGTCAAGGCTATGCTTGTTCCAGTGGTCATGTACGGATGTGAGAATTGGACTGTGAAGAAGGCTGCGTGCCAAAGAATTGCTGCTTTTAAACTGTGATGTTGGAGAAGACTCTTGAGAGTCCCTTGGGCTGCAAGGAGATCCAACCAGTCCATTCTAAAGGAGATCAGTCCTGGGATTTCTTTGGAAGGACTGATGCTACAGCTGAAACTGCAATATTTTGGCCACCTCATGAGAAGAGTTGACTCTTTGGAAAAGACTCTGATGCTAGGAGGGATTGGGGGCAGGAGGAGAAGGGGACGACAGAGGATGAGATGGCTTGATGGCATCACCAACTGATGGACAAGAGTTTGGGTGAACTCCGTGAGTTGGTGATGGACAGGGAGGCCTGGCGTGCTGTAGTTCATGGAGTTGCAAAGAGTTGGACATGACTGAGTGACTGAAATGAACTGAATCATACGATTTTCTTTTATAGATATTGTTTTTTTGTTGATAATTTGCTCTTGGCTAATCATACTGTATATTTTATAGGTTTTATTTTTTTCTTATACGTTTTTTTTTCTTGTTGTTGTTAGCATGCTGCATGTTAACTTTTTCTAAGGGTTTCTACGTGTATATGTTTAAATATGATAAAATATACATTACTTCGTTGACTCTATTTTAAAAGGAAAGACCTTAAACAAAAGCAAACAATTTGAAAATATGTGCTTGAATTCTGTACATGATTAGCAAATACTAATACAATTCAAATTTTCCTCCATATGTAAGCCCAAGCAGAAGCATATTATTCAGTGTTAGAGATATTTAACAGAGGAAATGAAATTCAAATAATATTTTAATAAGTTATAAATATTTAAAATCTCCTTATCAATACACAAATGCACTTCATTAGATCACTAGCCATTAGGAGATGTCCATACTGCTTTCTCTGTGCACTAGAGTTGACAAGGCATAAGAGCCCATATTTTTGTATATGTAGCTCTTTTATAGCCAAAAAATGTGCCAGTGTTTCACATAGTAGCCATTCCATTTATTAGCAATATAACAGATAAAAGGAAACTCAGATTTTTTGAAAATTCCTCTTTCTGGTCCTATTATATGTTCCTGGACCTGATCTAATGCAGTTGTTGTTTCTGGCACTCAGAGCTTCTGAATTCAACTCCACAGACACTGCTCTGAGCAGTTCTATACATAAGTGAAAAATATGTTACACAGGCTCCATCCAAGTAAGGATTAGCTTTCTATCAGCTGATTTGAGGTCTACTACCCTCCAAACCTCACTGTAAGTTCTCTTATGTTCTGGATTTGGTAAACGGTTTTAGATGAGCTGTTGGTTAAAAAAGAAAGCTGCTAGGACTTTTACCAGACCAAACATAGTCTCCACTGCCAAAGACAGATTTTGAAAATCATTGTAAATTTTAAGATGAAGTGTGGAAGTCTGAAAAGAAGTCTTGTTTCAAAAAATGGAAAAATTTCTCTGTAAAATCTTCAAAAAAGTTCACAATCTATAATGCATGCTTCTCCTTAATTTCCTCTTTCACTCACTTCCTAGTTCCCAGCAGCTGCGTGGGCTTTGCAGCCAGCACTCTTCAGAGAGTTTGCCTCATCAGAATTTGTGGACTGAAAGAATAATCCAGCCCTAGTGGACAGTATAGGAAGACATGTTGGCAGATCCCTTAGATCGGAAATGGTTTGAATGATGGATGGTCTGATGCTATATAATTTAAATCAATTTTTAATATGGAATCATATCCACTAAAATCTTTAATTCCCGGGTGAGAAAGTTACTGTTTTCAGGATTGGTTATAAATATTGCAGGAAGCACATGCAGCAAATTATTATTAAATTAATCTAAGAATGTGAAATGTTTGAGGGCCGGAGTTATGGTTGCTATCAAAGGAAACTAAATACATCGAAGCTACATGATGCTTGATGTGAACTACCTGTGGGAAATATGAGACTCCTTTTTCTTTGCTCTGGCTCATGGTGGGCTTTAGACTTCATTCACAGACCTGGTTCTTGTCTGAGGCTCACAACTGTCTCGTGAGGCACATGGTCCAGAAAATTTCTGTCTCCTTTGAGGAGAGAGAAATCTGACAATTAGAAGGGTTAACTGACCTTCTATAGTTTCCAGTAGTATTGGCAGGGTCCAGGCTGAAATACAGACCTCTGGACTCTTCACTGTGTGCTGTTCCTATTATATAGTGAATGAAGTTGCTCAGTCATGTCTGACTCTTTGCGACCCCATGGACTGTAGCCTACCAGGCTCCTCTGTCCAGGGGATTTTCCAGGCAAGAATACTGGAGTGGGTTGCCATTTCCTTCTCCAGGAGATCCCTACCCAGGAATTGAATCCTGTTCTCCCACATTGTAGGCAGATGCTTTACCTTCTGAGCCACCAGGGAAATCCTGTTTCTATTATAACATCAAGAGAAAATAAAACTTGAAGCAGGAAAAAGAAAGGAAAGGGAAAACAAGTTCCATTTCATAGGTTGTTAGAAATAGTAGGTTTATGTTAACAATATTTTAAAATGTAGTTAATTTAGTGAAACTTGGAATGAACTCCCTGCCTGGGGTGTAGGTGAGAGGGGAATGTCTTGATTTCAAAAATCAGATATAAGGTAAAAATAAGATTTGTGGCATAATGAAGCTCTCAGAGGCGTAAATGATGCCATTGACTCTACAGATTAGGTGGGTTGGTTTTCATCTCTTACTGGAGATCCTTAGCTTACCTGCCCACATGCTGTGAAATTGCCCATCCTCTCAGACTTTGTGGGAATTTTCCGAGAGAAGGCACGTCTCATCCTCACTCTGCACCAAGGGGATTGATAGCCGTGTTCTGGGTAGCCATCCACTTACCCAAATGTCCTAGAAACTAATGGGACTTTAGTTGCAGACCAGGGGAAATAAGATGCTGAGAGTAAAGGTAGGCACAGATGGCATTCAGAAGGCACATGCCTGAGTGTCGTCATTGTTTAAACATTTCCTGATGTGGAGCCTCACCTAACACCTATGTGGCATAGACGTTGTACCACCCACTGTGACATAGATTAAGGGCCAGATTAAGCAATGTATTTTTATTCTTTTTTTTTTTTGTATTTTTATTTTTAAGAGTAAATCAACGGGTAGAAGAAGATTCCCAGGGCTGCAGACAACAGCGCTTTTCATGGCTTCTGTTTGTTGCCAGACATGCTAGGTCTTGTGCATCTTAAACTGTGGAATAAAATCCCTCCATTGTTATTTCTTGGCTCTTAAGAAATTACTGTAGAAATTCAATCTCTAGTTCATTTGGTGACATATGTGCAAAATGCCTAACACGTGTGTGAAAAGGCAGTTAAATGCAACATCAATTAAGTCAGCACTTAAAAAATGGTTTTGGATAGTTAAAACTCTTGAATCTGATGAGGTGGTTAAGCCATATTTCAAGATACAATCTAAAGGACTGTATTAGGTCTAAGAGCTCTTTGCAAATCCCACTTGAATTTCGTAGCATGATGGTCTATCTGTGTTAACAGAGTTGTTAAAATGTAAATCACTAAGAGTAAATCCTGATGAAAGGAGCTATGCCAAGTTGAGGTTAAGAGAGCTTTGAAATTTTCCCTGTAGCTGCGGCTGGGTCTAGGGCTGGAGCTCAGCTGGGGCCAGTGTTACACATAAGGCAAACTCTTCTTAGAATACAGAAGGGGCTATAGGAAGTTAAGTGCAAACCTAATAATGATTAGAGGAAATCTTATTCATGATGAATTAAGACTTCTAAGTACAAATTAGACCAAACCATCGAGCTATTTTCTTGAGCAGCCTCATTTTTATCCCCCACAATGACGAGTTTGAACCCTCCATGCCTTCTGCTGACTGCTAACACATTCATGTATACATGTAGGTCTGAACCCTATTCTAATGGTTCAAAACCCATATGCAAATGTCAGTCCTCAAAATCCAGTCCTCCCGAAGCCCTTAAGTGGCAGATGAGAGGATGGAAAGGAAGGAACCTTGGGGTAAAGTTCTCTGTTTAGGCATCTTTTCAGGCTCTAGTCCAATGTCTACACCAGCTGCCAGAAGGGTTTTCCCCAAACACAAATCCAGTCATGTTACACTCAATTTAAAACCCTTCTGGGATACTGCACCAGCTTCCTCGCCCACCTTTTTTCAAGCAGTTCACACTCAGGCCCTCTCACGTCTCCTCATCTTTGCTTACATGGCCCCTTCTGCCTGGAAAAAAGCAATAACCAGAAACCCTCCAAGATCCTTTTAGTTCTCAAGGCTCTATTTTTGCTCCTTTTCTTTTGTGAAGACTTCCATGATTTTTCACATCTATTTTTGCTTTTAAGACATGACTATGCTGTTCACTGTTCTCTGTGTGCCCACAGAATACAGATTCTATACTTACTTACAGATTATATTATGAATGAATATTCATGCCCATGTATGCATATGAATGAGTATGCATACATTTGAACTGTATAAATGTTGAGCTTGTTGAGGGCTGAGCCATATTGTATAATATGTATTGTATTGTATATACAACATACATTGTATATATATATCAGTTCAGTTCAGTAGCTCAGTCGTGTCCGACTCTTTGGGACCCCATGAATGGCAGCACGCCAGGCCTCCCTGTTCATCACCATCTCTCGGAGTTCACTCAGACTCATGTCCATCGAGTCCGTGATGCCATCCAGCCATCTCATCATCTGTCATCCCCTTCTCCTCCTGCCCCCAATCCCTCCCAGGATCAGAGTCTTTTCCAATGAGTCAACTCTTCTCATGAAGTGGCCAAAGTACTGAAGTTTCAGCTTTAGCATCATTCCTTCCAAAGAAATCCCAGGGTTGATCTCCTTCAGAATGGACTGGTTGGATCTCCTTGCAGTCCAAGGGACTCTCAAGAGTCTTCTCCAACACCACACTTCAAAAGCATCAATTCTTCAGCGCTCAGCCTTCTTCACAGTCCAACACTCACATCCATAAATGATCACAGGAAAAACCATAGCCTTGACTAGACGGACCTTAGTCTGCAAAGTAATGTCTCTGCTTTTGAATATGCTACCTAGGTTGGTCATAACTTTTCTTCCAAGGAGTAAGCATCTTTTAGTTTCACAGCTGCAGTCACCATCCGCAGTGATTTTGGAGCCCAAAAATAAAGTCTGACACTGTTTCCACTGTTTCCCCATCTATTTCCCATAAGGTGATGGGACTGGATGCCACGATCTTCGTTTTCTGAATGTTGAGCTTCAAGCCAGCTTTTTCACTCTCCTCTTTCACCTTCATCAAGAGGCCCTTTAGCTCCTCTTCACTTTCTGCCATAAGGGTGGTGTCATCTGCATATCTGAGGTTCTTGATATTTCTCCCGGCAATCTTGATTCCAGCTTGTGTTTCTTCCAGCCCAGCGTTTTTCATGATGTACTCTGCATATAAGTTAAATAAGCAGGGTGACAATATACAGCCTTGATGTACTCCTTTTCCTATTTGAAACCAGTCTGTTGTTCCATGTCCAGTTCTAACTGTTGCTTCCTGACCTGCATACAAGTTTCTCAAGAGGCAGGTCAGGTGATCTGGTAGTCCCATTTCTTTCAGAATTTTCCAAAGGTTATTGTGATCCACACAGTCAAAGTCAATAAAGCAGAAATAGATGTTTTTCTGAAACTCTCTTGCTTTTTCCATGATCCAGCGGATGCTGGCAATTTGATCTCTGGGTCCTCTGCCTTTTCTAAAACCAGCTTGAACATCAGGAAGTTTACAGTTCTCTAGTGCTAGCTCTTAGAAAATGATTAATTGGTCAATTAGATGAACACTTGCAACAGTCCCAGAAGAACCATAAAGTTTCTGGTTATATGAGAGTTGTCTTTACAGAAGAGAATGTTAAGAATGTCCCAAGTTCACTTGGATGTTAACTGGACTTACCCTGGTGATTATTTTGCCATAAATACAAATATCAATCATTGTGTTGTACTCCCCAGGTTGGCAGATGCCCAGTATGCTAGTGGAGAAGGGCGGAGAAATAGCTCCAGAAGGAATGAAAAGGCTAAGCCAAAGTGGAAACAGCGCCCAGTTGTAGATGTGTCTGGTGGTGAAAGTAAAGTCCGATGCTGTATTGTATGGAGAACAATATTGCACAGGAACCTGGAATGTTAGGTCCATGAATCAAGGAAAATTGGAAGTGGTCAGACTTCCAATGGCAAGCATGAACATCGACATTTTAGAAATCAGTGAACTAAAATGTACAGGAACAAGCGAATTTAATTCAGATGACCATTATATCTACTAACGTGGGCAAGAATCCCTTAGAAGAAATGGAATCAACAAAAGAGCCCAGAATGCAGTACTTGGGTGCAGTCTCAAAAACAACAAAATGATTGCTGTTCAACTTACAAGGCAAACTGTTCAATATCACAGTAATCCAAGTGTATACCCAACCAGTATTTCTGAAGAAGCTGAAGCTGAAAGGTTCTGTGAAGACTTATAAGACCTTCTAGAACTAACATCCAAAAAAGATGTCTTTTTATCATAGGAGAATCGAATGCAAAAGTAGGAAGTCAAGAGATTCCTGGAGTAACAGGCAAATTTGGCCTTGGAGTACAAAATGAAGCAGGGCAAAGGCTAACAGAGTTTTGCCGAGAGAACACACTGGTCATAGTAAATATCCTTTTCCAACAATATGAGAAACAACTCTACACATGGACATCACCAGATGGTTGATACCAAAATCAGATTGATTATGTTCTTTGCAGCTGAAGATGGAGAAGCTCTATGGAGTCAGCAAAAACAAGACAGGGAGCTGACTGTGGCTCAGATCATGAACTCATTATTGCCAAATTCAGACTTAAATTGAAGAAAGTAGGGAAAACCACTAGGCCATTCAGATATGACCTAAATCAAATCCCTTACAATTATACAGTGGAGGTGACAAACAGATTCAAGGGATTAGATCTGATAAACATAGTTCCTGAAGAACTATGGATAGAGGTTTGTAACACTGTACAGGAAGCAGTGACCAAAACCATCCCCAAGGAAAAGAAAGGCAAAAAGGAAAAATGGTTGCATGAGGAGGCCTGACAAATAGCTGAGAAAAGAAGAGAAACAAAAGGCAAAGGAGAAAAGGATAGATATATCCATCTGAATGCAGAGTTCCAAAGAATAGCAAGAAGAGATAAGAAAGTCTTTCTAAGTGAACAATGCAAAGACATAGAGGAAAACAATTGAATGGGAAAGACTAGTGATCTCTTCAAGAAATTAGAGATACCAAGGGAATATTTTATGCAAAGATGGGCACAATAAAGGACAGAAATGGTATGGACCTAACAGAAGCAGAAGATATTAAGAAGAGGTGGCAAGAATACACAGAAGAACTATACAAAAAGATCTTAATGATCCGGATAACCATGATGGTGTGGTCACTCACCTAGAGCCAGACATCCTGGAGTGTGAAGTCAAATGGGCCTTAGGAAGCATCACTGTGAAGAAAGCTAGTGGAGATGACGAAATTCCAGCCGAGCTATTTCAAATCCTAAAAGATGATGCTGTGAAAGTATTGCACTCAATATGCCAGCAAATTTGGAAAACCCAGCAGTGGTCACAGGACTGGAAAAGGTCAGTTTTCATTCCAATCCCAAAGAAAGGCAATGCCAAAGAATGCTCAAACTACCACACAATTGCACTCATCTCACACGCTAATAAAGTAATGCTCAAAATTCTCCAAGCCATGCTTCAACAGTACATGAACTGTGAACTTCCCTCTGTTCAAGCTGGTTTTAGAAAAGGCAGAGGAACCAGAGATCAAATTGCCAACATCTGTTGGATTATAGAAAAAGCAAGGGAATTCCAGAGAAACATCTACTTCTACTTTATTGACTATGCTAACGCCTCTGATTGCATGGCTCACAACAAACCATGGAAAATTTTTAGAGTTCGGAATACCAGACCATCTTACCTGCCTCCTGCAAAATCTGTATGCTGGTCAAGAGGCAACAGTTAGAATCGAAGATGGAATGACAGACTGGTTCAGAATTGGGAAAGGAGTACATCAAGGCTGAATATTGTCACCCTGTTTATTTAGTTTATATGCAGACTGCATCAGGCAAAATGCCAGGCTGAATGAAGCACAAGCTGGAATCAAGATTGCTGGGAGAAATATCAATAATCTCAGATATGCAGATCACACCGCCCTTATGGCAGAAAGCAAAGAGGCCTTAAAGGCCTCTTGATGAAGGTGAAAGAGGAGTGAAAAAGCTGGCTTAAAACTCAACACTCAAAACACTAAAATCATGGCATCTGATCCCATAACTTCATAGCCTATAGATGGGGAAACAACGGAAACAGTGAAAGACTATTTTTTGGGCTCCACAATCACTGTGGATGGTGACTGCAGCTATGAAAATTAAAAGATACTTGCTTGCTCCTTGGAAGAAAAGCTATGACAAACCTAGACAGCATTACTTTGTCGACAAAGGTCTGTCTAGTCAAAGCTATGATTTTCCAGTAGTCATGTATGGATGTGAGAGTTGGACCATAAAGAGACTGAGTGTCAAGGAATTGATGCTTTTGAACTGTGGTGTTGGAGAAGACTCTTGAGTTTCTTAGACTGCAAGGAGATCCAACCAGTCAATCCTAAAGGAAATCAGTCCTGAATATTCCTTGGAAGGACTGATGCTGAAGCTGAAGCTCCAACACTTTGGCAACCTGATTCGAAGAGCTGACTCATTGGAAAAGACCCTAATGTACACCTGAAACTAATATAGTTATACTGATTATAACTTAGTAAAAAATTACTCCTAAAGAAAGAATGTTCCAAGCTCAGAGGACTTTTGTTTTGCCTTGACTCCTTGCTGTGCTGTGTTTAGTCACTCAGTCATGTCCACCTCTTTGCGACTCCATGGACTGTTAGCCCACCAGGCTCCTTTGTCCATGAGGTTTCCCAGGCAAGAATACTGGAGTGGGTTGCCATGCCCTCCTCCATGGAATCTTCCCTAACCCAGAGACTGAACTCAGGTCTCCCGCATTGCAGGCAGATTCTTTACCATCTGAGCCACCAGAGAAGCCCTCAACCCCATCTTGACTCTCTGCTGCTGCTGCTGCTAAGTCGCTTCAGTCGTGTCCGACTCTGTGCAACCCCATAGACGCAGCCCACCAGGCTCCCCAGTCCCTGAGATTCTCCAGGCAAGAACACTGGAATGGGTTGCCATTTCCTTCTCCCTTGACTCTCTAAGTGAATACTAACCACAAAAATGTTGCAGATAGGGAAAACTCAATGGGAGTTGCAGACACTGTGATAGCTGAGGTCACTACAAAGCTTGACTCTGAAGCTTTGTAAAGCTTTGCATGACATCACTTCATTCTCTTAAAGGAGAAACCACAAGTAAAGCCAGTATCTTGGCAGAGTTCAGCAGAGGTAAGGTCTCATTTCTGTCCCATCCCTCTCCATTCCTCTGATGAAGTACAGACTACCTGCTCCTTGAATTCAGTCATTCTACTGCTTGACAAATGTTTATGGAGCATCTGCTCCTTTGCCAGGACCACCCCAGGCTCTGGAGATACCATGGGGAAAATGATCGGCATAATGATGCTTTCGCAAAGCATGCCATCCCACAAACATTGATGTTCCCCGAAGATCCCTCCTGCCCTCTGTTTCCTTCTATACGTGCTTCTCAGAAGATATAATTTATATTGTTCGTTCACCTGTGCTTTCAACACTGATGATTCTATCTTTATCCCAAATCTCCCTCCTGAGCTCCAGATTTATATATCCAATGCCAGTTAGCCCTTCCCACCTAGAGGTCTTTTAAGTACCTCACATGCAACCTGCCCATGGCTTAACCCATCATTTTCTTCCCAATGCCTAGTTTTCTCTCTCTGATCCCAGTGAGTATCATCATCACTGGCTCTTCATACTCCAAATTCTGGAAGCATCAACTTCAATGAATATTTGTTGGGTGCCTCCTTTGAACCTTGCACAGGGAGGATATTTTGATATACATGGTCTAATCTTTGGCTTTCTTCTTCTTCTTACCAGCCTTTCATCCCTTGTTTGCCATATCCAACCTGACTTTAGTCTAATCGGTTTGATGACTACATAGTTTCTTTCCCCCTCCTCTTCCTCTCTGAAGCTGATGTCCTAATTTAAGTTTCAGAACGTTTCACTTTTATCACTGGAATCCATTGAGAATAAAATCTTTGCTCAGCTTGTTATCTAATGTCCTGCATGACCTGACTAAGAACCAACTACATAGACTTACCTCCATTTCTGCCCTTTTCCCAGGGACTTGATCTCTAGCCACATTGAATGACTCTTTCTTAAACAGGTCCTTCTCTACCACGGCATCTTACCAGAGGTGGTCCCATTTCCTTGGATGGCTTTTTTCCTATTATAGACTTTTGAAATTCTACCCAGGCTTAAAGATCCTCTGCTGTTGTTGTTCAGTCGCCGGTTGTGTCCGACTCTCTGCAACCCCGTGGACTGCAGTGCGCCAGGCTTCCTGTCTCTCTCTCTCCAGTTTTCTGGCATTTCCTTAGATTATAGTAGGCTCTGCTTCCCCTGCACTTCCAGAGAGATTGCTTTGTATACTGGTGGTCACAGACACCTCAGGAGAGCTTAGTGTGGAGTGCTAGAGGGAGCAGGCTCTATCTAGAGTTGGTGTGTCTGGTTCCACTTCTAATTTGAATTAGAACAATGCATCATTGATCATAGTCTGCATGATGCCTTCAATGGAGATGCATCACGGATGCATCTGGATGGAGAACATACCAAACTAGTGCACCTTCAAGAGCTTTGCCACTTGATTTAGTTAAAAAGGAAAAGTTGTTTGTAACATGTAAATGTCCTGTGAAAACAAAACAAAGCAAAAATTTGGACTAAGTATGGTCAGATCCCTATGGGAGTTTCAAGACAAAGGGCAGGGAGCAGACAACTAGGTTAAGGCTGTTTAGCCAGAGAGAGTAATAAAATGAGATCAGCACAGCAGTGATAACATCAAGGCAAGGTCCTCAATACTTGTCACATCATTTGTCAGGATGCGTTAGGTAACCACTGTCCTATTTTGCTGCAGCTGTGAGATAAGGTAACTTGCTTATGACTGTTGAGGAGAAGCACGATGGCATGCAGGCAGTTGTGGCCAGGATCTTAATCATAAATCAGATGAAGTTCAATCCAGCGTAAAATTCAACAGGTTGGAAAAGCATAGACGGAGCATAATTTGGATGAAAACAACAACAAAAAACTTTACATTTTTTAAAATTATATTTTACCTTTTGAATTAAATGGGAAATCATTTCAAAACTTTGATGTTTTTAGTAAAGTGTGCCAAGAATACTGATACTTTGAGTTTGTATATTGGGAAATAAAACCACCTACTGAAGTAGGGGTGCCATTGAAACAGGCCAAAGTTTCTCACCTGAGGATGCTGTTATTACTTGATAATGATAGCAGATGACACTGTCCTGGGAAGGTGTCCCTACGTCCCTGCCACCCTGCCCAGCCGTTTGCTCCCTCTTCTGGGTGCCCACCACCTTGCAGGCATATATCAATTATAACATTTTCAGGACTTACTTAAATAATTGTGGTGTGTGTGTGTGTGTGTGTGTGTGTGTGTGTGTGTTTTCCCTTCTGGACTGAGGGCTCCTAAGGGATCTCCAGGAGATTTCTTAAAAGAATTGTGTTTTTCCCAACAATGAATTTCTAAGTTTTGTTTCACCTTAAAAAAAAAAAAATCTATCTATCTATATCTAATTACACTTACTTTAGTGAGGCAAGAAAGCTGAATGAGAACTCAGAAGAAGAATGTGAGCCATTTGATCTGGGGTCCTCCTCCCTGGCCAGAACAGAGTGAGAGGAAATTCAGACATCAAACACCTGAAAGCTCACTGGGTCTTTCTGAAGGAGTGAGCATCTGCTGAGAATTGTTCCTCATAAGGAAGAAGGATGCTAACTGCACGATTCTGTCAGGGTCCAACAAGGAAGAGATGTTCAGGACCCTGAATTGCACCAAACCATGCAGCTCTGGAAAGATTCTGAGAGTCCTTTGAACTGCAAGGAGATCAAACCAGTAAATTCTAAAGAAATCAACCCTGAATATTCATTGAAAGGACTGGTGCTGAAGCTCCAGTACTTTGGCCACCTGATGCGAAGAGCTGACTCACTGGAAAAGACCCTGATGCTGGGAAAGATTGAAGGCAGGAGGAGAAGGGAACGACAGAGGATGAGATGGTTGGGTGGCATCATCAACTCAATGGACATAAGTTTGAGCAAACTCTGGGAGACATAAAGGGTAGGGAAGCCTGCTGTGCTGTAGTCCATGGGATGGCAAAGAGTTAGACAGGACTTAGTGACTGAACAACAGCAATGCAGCTCTGAGGACCAGGACACAGGAGCAGCACCCACCCCCACCACCACCCCGCCCCATGAAGTGGAGCCTGGATTCCCCTTCTGGGTTGCTGGGCTGGCTGCCTTTTGGTGTCTGCATAGGAAATACTGTGCTTGTAAGGAGGAGCCTGGGTGGGTCCTGCAAGGGTTCTACTCTCCCACCCCTTCCTGACCCTTCCACATAAGTGTCTCTCTGCTGAAGAGACCAGGCTTGGGGTCTGCAGCCCTTGTTCAAACAGGTACCACCAGCAGCCAACTGGGTCACCTGGAGCTCTGAACACTTTTCCCCATCTCCCTTCTTCCCTTAGAAATGCCTCGCTGTCTGTGTT
Source organism: Nanger dama (assembly GCA_917880005.1). Lineage (NCBI taxonomy): Eukaryota > Metazoa > Chordata > Mammalia > Artiodactyla > Bovidae > Nanger > Nanger dama. Next base: position 28,969,624 of record CAKJTW010000018.1, read on the forward strand.
AGAGAAGAGATCTGAGAGCCAGTGAGATGAAGGATGGGAAAGGACTTTGTATGAGCATGTCTGATAACCCCCATTAGCCCTTTCCCCCTAAACCAAAGCAAAGCCCTTTGTGAGAAGACAGCTTTGTGTGGAAGTGGTCAGACATTAATCAGTCAGTAACCACTTCTTGCTGCTTCCCAGGTGGCTCAGTGATTAAGAATTTGCCTGCCAGTGCAGGAGATGCAGTACATGCAGGTTCAATCCCTGGGTTGGGAAGATCCACTGGCGAAGGGAATGGCAACTCACTCCAGTATTCTTGCCTGAAGAATTCTGTCGACCGAGGAGCCTGGTGGGCTACAGTCCATGGGGTCGCAAAGAGTGGAACATGACTGAGCACACACAAGCAGTAACTTCCTGACTCTTCCCTGAGTGACCTTATCTGAGACTGGGGTTCAAGGGGAAAATTGAAAGATGTATGCTTCAGTAGGGACGCCAGGTGGGGCAGGCTCGTCAGGCAGCCAGGATAAGGATTCCACTCACTGTCTGAAAGAGGAGTGAGAAAAGACGGAAGAGACGTTGGGGAATACGGTGTTGGAGAGAAGGATAGAAAGGAACAGAAAACCCTCCCCTGCCTGGGATGGTTCCTGGGCTGACCTTGGCCTGGAAGGGAGTAGACTGAGCCAGAGACCCCTGCTGCTCTGCCTGACCTGGGAGCCTCGCCCAGGCAAGGCGCGGGAGCAGGGACAAAACTTGAGGCAATGATGGCCTATCTCTTCACTAAGAGTGAGAGTCAAGCTCATAAAGGGAGTTGGTGGAGAGGGGATCGTGCCAGAGAAAACAGGCAAGCAAAACAGAACTTCACCCAAGACTGCAGGCCGACAGAATGAATATAAGAACGTGGATTCTTTCTGAAATAGGAACTGGGCTATAAACAGCTAAACATGTGAAGGGGAAAAGAGTGCACAGAGGAAACTTCCCTTCAAGACCTGTGTTGTTAAAACTGGGCCAAAGAACTAAACAGACATTTCTCCAAAGAAGACATACGGATGGCTAACAAACACATGGAAAGATGCTCCACATCACTCATTATCAGAGAAATGCAAATCAAGACCACAATGAGGTGCCATCTCACGCCAGTCAGAATGGCTGCTATCAAAAAGTCTACAAACAATAAATGCTGGAGAAGGTGTGGAAAAAAGGAACCCTCTTACACTGTTGGTGGGAATGCAAACTAGTAGAGCCACTATGGAGAACAGTGTGGAGATTCCTTAAAAAACTGGAAACAGAACTGCCTTATGACCCAGCAATCCCTTCTGCTGGGCATACACAATGAGGAAACCAGAATTGAAAGAGACATGTGTAACCCAATGTTCATCGCAGCACTATTTACAATAGCTAGGACATGGAAGTAATCTAGATGTCTATAGGCAGATGAATGGATAAAAAAGCTGTGGCACATATACACAATGGAATATTACTCAGCTATTAAAAATAATGCATTGAATCAGTTCTAATAAGGTGGATGAAACTGAAGCCTATTATACAGAGTGAAGTAAGTCCAAAAGAAAGAAAAACACCAATACAGTATATTAACCCATATATATGGAATTTAGAAAGATGGTAACGATGACCCTATATGCAAGACAGCAAAAGAGACACAGATGTAAAAACAGACTTTTGGACTCTGTGTGAGAAGGTGAAGGCGGGATGATTTGAGAGAATAGCATTGAAACATGTATGTTATCATATGTGAAATAGATCACCAGTCCAGGTTCAACACACGAGATAGGGTACTCAGGGCTGGTGCACTGGGACAACCCAGAGGGATGGGGTGGGGAGGGAGGTGGGGGGGTTCAGGATGGGGAACACATGTACACCCATGACTAATTCATGTCAATGCTTGGGAAAAACCACTACAATATTGTAAAGTAATTAGCCTCCAATTAAAAATAAATGTGTGTTGTTAGTCTTCAGAGTACATCCCATTTTTACCTCCCTGAACAAGTGGCCCTTAAAACAGAGTTTCTTGGCCTTAGCAACTATGGACATGTGGGGCCAGTTAGCTCTTTCTTGTGTTGTAAGGGGCTATCCTGTGCATTGTAGGCCATTTAGCAGCATCTGTGGTCTCTATCCAGTAGCACCCTCTCCTCAGAGTGACAATAAAACATGACTCTGGAAGCTTCTAGAAATGCCACAAGGGTAAAATTCACCCCTGTCTGAGAACCACTGGCTTAAATGTTCTTTGTTACTTTGTTCAGCTATTTCTTGATGTCAACTTTTCTTTTTTTCCATCACTGGGCTAAGTTTATACACCCTGCTTTACATAATTTGCTCATCTCTTTGACCATGTTTCCTCCTCCATGAAGTTTTAATGTTAGTAAGAAATGACATTTTGGAAGCTCAAGCAAGATTGTGTTTCAGCAAGTGGTAGATTGACCATGTCTTATTTAACTAATTAGCAGCATAATTAAGACATTTTCAAGTTTACTGATAGGGGCAATCTGGAGGGGGTAGCCATTCCCTTCTCCAGGGGACTTCCCAACCCAAGGATCAAACCCAGGTCTCCTGCATTGCAGGCGGATTCCTTTCCATCTGAGCCACCAGGGAAGTCCAGGGACAATCTAGAGTGCTTAATTGAAACACCGAGCTTGGAGTAAGAAAACCTGTAGTCTGGTCTCTGCCCACACGTGTGGGTTCTGCCAGTTCAACCCTCCAAAGTGTTAAAGCCAAATGGGTATGATGTGAACTTGTGTAGCACACCTATGCAGGTATTGTCATTTTGTTTTGCAACTTTTATTATGTGCTAGCACTTTATAAAAAATTTCTTCTAGGAAGCTTTCTGTGGAATAGTTTGTCTCAGTCTCAACAGTAATCCCACATTAATTGCATTTAACACATGTGGAGCTAATCTATATTAGGAAACCTGGAGAGACACATCGATATGAAAAGACAAAGAAAGATGTAAGACAGAGGCAAGAAATCTCAAAAGGGGTGTTTGATAAATCATATGTGAATGACTGCGTACATGCTATACAGTCCATGGAGTCCTCCAGGCTAGAATACTGGAGTGGGTAGCTTTTCCCTTCTCCAGGGAATCTTCCCAACCCAGGAATCGAACCGGGGTCTCCTGTAATGCTGGCAGATGCTTTACCAACTGAGCTATCAGGGGAGTCCCATACATGCTTATTAGAAACATGAAAATAAGAGAGAAATACCTTCAGCAAGTAACTGAAACAAAACGATTAGAAAAATACAAAACTTTACAAGAGGTTAAAACTGACTTCAGTAGAAAACGTTCTAAATGTCAAATGCATTTTAAAAAATAGGTGAGGGGCTTCCTTGGTGGTCCAGTAGATAAGAATTTGCCTGCCAGTGTAGGGGACATGGGTTCAATCTCTAGACCAAGAAGATTCCACATGCTTCAGGGCAGCAAAGCCCATGGAGCCATAACTCCTGAGCCTGCCAGTTACAATGGCTGAAGCCTGAGTGCTTAGAGCCTGTGCACCACAAGAGAAGACCCCTCAGTGAGAAGCCCCACTTGCCACAGCTAGAAAGCCGACAGGCAGCAACAAAGAACCAGCACAGCCAAAAATTAATTAGCTAATTAGAAAAATTTTAAAAAGCAGGTGAAAAAAAAAAAAAAAAAAGCAGGTGAGTATTATCATATGGTACGTAGACACCTGCCAGGGTCCAGCCCTGGTGGATCCAGGGAATTTGAAGGGTGAATGGCGAGGCGAGGAAACCTTATTTATTTAGAAATATAAAAGAAATTAAGAAGAAATAGTATAGTATAGTATAGTAGGAAAATTTAATGGAGAAAAGATGCTGAATAACTTGGTTTACGGGGAAAGCCAATAAAATCTCAGGACAAGAGATCTGCACCATCTACGTGGGGCCACCGGCGCCCGTTTGAATATCAGAGAGTGCCCTGCCTTGGGCTCTTTCTCTCACAAAACTTAAAAGCTGGGGCAAGTAAGCAGACATGGCAAGCTTCCACGCCCCAGATGGGAATTCAGCCAGACATTAAAGTAAAGAGGACACGGGGGAAACCAGTCTTTCCAATGACTGGCCCATCCTCTATTGTCCAGAAAGGCCTTTATACCCCTTTTTTGTACATAGAGATCAATGGATAATATAAAATTATGCAGCGTCAGCAGGCCTGACTCTTATCAACAGCAGGCTTTCTCTCTGCATACCTAGCTGTATACACAAGTCTTAGGTGATTTACATCATCTTCTGGTCAGAGGGCCAATTAACATTTTATAGCCCTTTTTCTGATAAGAGTTTGTCAACCAGAAGACTTATCTGCCCTAACAGTGTTGTTCCCAAAGTCTGGTGCCACTCTCAGAAAGCACTAAATAAAGTTACATTCTTACATAGCAAGGACACAACAACTTATAACAATGAAAGAAGTACAGTGATTTATAAAGAGAAAAGTAATTAACTCAAAAGTCTAGTGTTGCTAACATAAAAACTACTATATTCTTATTTCTATATCCCAATTACATTGATTAATATCCTCCAGGTGCCTAAAAGATAAAGAATATGGAGGCCTGGCAGCAGTCATTGAGTCAACAGTAAAAACCCATCACCAGTATAATTTTTGCTTTTTAGAAAAGGCTCTGTATCTTTAAGATGCTTCAAGCTTCATGCCTCTCGAGGTTGGGGGACGTAAACAATTCACAAGCTGTAAAAAGTCCGAGGGAACCTGTCAGGCAAGTTAGAGAGCCATCAGAGGGGTTTGAGCTGAAACATTCCTTTCATATGTAGGAGACTGTTAACTGGACCCCCAAGTTAATTCCTTTTAGAGGCAGAAGAGTGGGAAGCACAGTACAATAAAATCAGGCCAAATCTGTTTTTTTGGGGGTAGATGTTCAGGAAAATCCAGGGGGAACCCCTGAAGCCTGACTCGCCTTGCCCATCAGGCCTCTCTGCTTGACCTTGTCATGGGTGGGATCTCCCATGCTGGCTCCCGGCAGACACCTGAACAAGTTGCCTCTCTGAAAATTGATTTTAGGACAATGGTCATAAATCAAACTAGTTTCTTAGAAAACTGTGCTACTCTGGTGATTCTGGTTAGATGGTCAGGTTTTGGAGTAAAAAGAAAAAAAAAGGCCAGCAGATACAGCAAAAGTAAAATGAGGCAGTGTCAAAGGCCAGGTTTTTGTCCAAAGGTTATATCCCTGGAGGCCAAGCACATGATAGAGAGGACACATTACTGTGGTGCCCTTCCTTAGTGGAGAAGCCTTCCCCAGCCAGTTGAGCTACTTGGCCGACTTTATACTTCCTCGAGGTTCACATCCCATCCTGAGTTAGTACTTATTTGTTTATTTACTTATTGATTGTCTCCTGCATCCCTACCCCCAAGCAACACACACGTACACACACACACACACACACACACACACACACATACACACACGTACATGCATACAGACGTATAAACTCTTTAGTCACTGCTGACTTCGCTAGGGCTTGTCCTTCTGACCTCTTCAGAACTCTTAGGTGCTGAGTATGGTTTATTTGTTTACTTAGCATTAGATTGTGGACCACTTACACCCTGATTCCTGATCCTTGAAACAGCTCTGCCAGGCAGGGATTACATTATATCTTCAGAAAAGTCACAGATTTTGATCAGTTGCTCAGTCATGTCTGACCCCTTACTACCCCATTGACTGTAGCCTGCCAGGCTCCTCTGTCCATGGGATTTCCCTGGCAAGAATACTGGAGTGGGTTGCCATTTCTTTCTCCAGGGGTTCATCCTGATCCAGGGATTGAACCTGTATCTCCTGCATCTCCTTCATTTGTTTGCGGGTTCTTTACCACTGAGCTACCAAGGAAACCCCACTCAAGACATGGTAGATTCTTAATAAATATGATGTGAATGGGGAAAAAAACCCTCACAGATTTAGTAGAATGGGTTAAACACATTCACAATATATATTTTTTAATGTGAAGAATCTGATGTTCAGAGAGGCTCAGAAGCACACCTGAGATCATACAGCTAAGAATGAGCCTCACTGCTATTTAAAGCAAGGTTGTATAACTAAAATCTTTATAAATGCCATTGTGCCCCAAAGGAGCAATGGACATCAGCCAAAGGAGTTCTGAATTTCTTTTCTTTAATTAATTAATTAATTAATTTTGGGGCCTGGGTCTTCATTGCTGCACTTGGGCTTTCTCTAGTTGTGGTAAGCAGGGGCAAATCTTTGTTTCCGTGTGTGGGTTTTTCATTTCAGTGGCTTCTCTTGTTGCAGAGCAAAAGTTCTAGAGTGCAGCCCCAGTGCTGTGGCATAGGTGCTAGATCCACATGCTTGGAGGCATGTGGGATCTTCCCAGACCAGGGATTGAACCTGTGTACCCTGCAGTGGCAGGAGAGTTCTTAACCACTGGACCACCAGGGAAGTCCCTGGATTTCTTTATGTTCTAATATGTCCTTCAACTTCCAGCAACATCCCCTGGGAAGTTTAGGTCTATTCCATGCTTGGGTGCAGAACAGAGCCCTGGAAGGCCCATGGAAAGTCACCTGGTTCCTGCGGCTGACTTAGACAAGGTGGAAGACAACTGCCCAAGTTCCCCAGTTCTGGTTTTGGAGATAATGCTGGATATATAATGTGACCCATAATTAATTAAGAAATTTATAATAACTACATTAAAAAGGGAAAAATAAACAGGTAAAATTAATCTTAATCATATATTTTACTGAACCCAGTATATCAGAACTATTATCATTTCAACATGCAATCAGTATAAAAACTATTAATGGTATGTTTTGTTATGTTTAATTAAAATAAACTAAAATTTTAAATTCAGTTCCTCAGTTGTTCCAGTCACATTTCAATAGAGGACAGTAATAGAGAGTACAACACGAGAGAAACATTTAGGGCTGGTGGCAGTTCTTTGTGGGTCTCCGTGTATAATATCTCATTAAGGTGTTTGGAGCCTCTCCTCCATGGCAGCTCACATGCTTACTCAGTGGCTCAGTGTTCCAGAAAACAAGTTAGAAACTGAATACCTTGCATAACCTAACCCTGAAAGTCACATCACGTCTCTTCTGCTGTATTCTATGTTCATAAAGTTTTACTGGTACATAGCTATGCTCATTTGTTTACTTACTGCCTATGGCTCCTTTTGTACTACAGTGGCAGAGTGGAGTAGCTATGAGGCAAAACCTAAAATATTTACTGTCTGGCTCTAGGCAGAAAAAGTTTGCTGACCCTAAAACTTTGGATGATGTGGTATGGACTCCCAGTTTTTAAACATCAAAGTAAAGTTAAGATAATGGTACCTTCTTGCCTTGGAAATATCCTCAAAGCAACAAAGAGAACAGAAGTCAGACATATCAACTCCATCTTTAACAAAAAAAGGAAACATCTATATCCTTGAACCACAATCTATGAGGAAATGCAGTGGAGATCAAACAGGGCCAAGGGAGAGACCAAGAGATTATACTTGTGCCTTGGATATCACAGAGGAAGCTGGCAGAACACAATTCCTCAAAGTGGGTGGCCCATCATGAAGCGCAAAAAATCAGCAATTCCTTACCTGGAACAATGACATTATCATAAGTAGAGTGAAGGCAGAGTAGAGTGAGGGCAGGGCCACTCTTGAACCTGATTTGACACCAGAGATAGTCAGGGATGTTAGCTGCTCAGTTGTGTCTGACTCTGCAACCTATGGACTGTAGCCCACCTGGCTCTTCTGTCCATGGAATTTTCCAGGCAAGTATACTGGAGTGGGGTGCCATTTCCTACTCCAGAGGATTTCCCCTAGAGATCGAACCTGGGTCTCTTGCATTGCAGGCGGATTTTTTACTATCTGAGCCACCAGGGAAGCCCTCAGCTTTCCAGGCAGTGCTTATGGTAGAGAACCCAGCTGCCGATGCAGGAGACATAAAAGACACAGGTTCGATCCTTGGATTGGGAAGATCCCCTGGAGTAGGGCATGGCAACCCACTCCAGTATTCTTGCCTAGAGAATCCCATGGACAGAAGAGCCTGGTGAGCTACAGTCCATAGGGGTGGCAGGGAGTTGGACGCAACCGAGTGACTTAACATGCACACACGCACAGGCATAGTCAGGGGTGACAGGCTGTATCCCAGGACACTGGCATACCGTGAGAGGAGTGGAGTAGAGAGATGCTGTCCTGCAAGCAGCATCCCCAAATCTCTATTGGCCAGGAAATTATAGGAGCTAAAAACGGACACTGACAACTCTTTATTCCTTTGGAGTTGTGTCTGTTTCCCAGTGCTGGCTGATACAAATTGCTACCATCTTGGGGACTTAAGACAACAGAAATTCATTCTATCACAGTTCTGGAGGCCAGAAGTGTCAAATCCAGGTGGTGTTGGGGCCATGTTCTCTCTGAAATCTCCAGGGAGGGGAATCCTTCCTTGCCTCTTCCAGCTTCTTATGAGCCTGGCATCCCATGGATTTTTCACAGTTCTAGTTTCTGCCTCCATCTCCACATGACTTTCTTCCCTGAATCTATTATTTTAGGTATATGCCTATGAGTGGAATTGCTGGGTCAATGTGGTAATTCTATGTTTAGTTTTTTGAGGAACCACAAAACTTTTACAGAGTGTCTGCACCATTTTACATTCCCATCAGCCAGGCACAAAGTCCCCAGTTTCTCCACGCTGTCACCGATATGTTTCTGTGTTTTAATTACAGCAATCCTAATAGGTGTGAGGTGGTATCTCATTACGATTTTGATGTTCATTTCCTTAATGACTAGTGATGTTAAGCATCTTTTCATGTGCTCATAGTCCATTTGTAAGCCTTCTTTGGAGAACTATTTAAATTCCTATGGTCATTTTAAATTGGGTTGTCTTTTGGTTAATTAGTTATGGGAGTTATTTATATATTTTGGATGTTAAACCCTTATCAGATATGTGATTTGCAAATGTTTTCTCCCATCCTGTCAGCTGGATTTTTGTTTCATTGATAGTGTCCTTTGATGCATAAAAATTCTTGATTTTAATGCAGTCCAGTTCATTTTTTCTTTTGTTGCCTGTGTGTATGTTGATTTTGATCTTTATAATGACTATTTGTTGATGTTAGGTAAGCAGAGTGGGTTTTGCTGAACATTTAGGTCTTTGATCATGACTAGACTAGACTGAAAAACTTGTTTATGGAGCTATTTATGAACCCACAGCACATTCACTCTGCACAGCTGAGCAGGCTGGACACACCAGATGTCACCTTTGTCTCATCAAGGAATGCTCTTTGGGACCAGTATTCTTTCAGTGAGTCCCAAATGGCCTTTGTTTGTCTAAGTGGCTGCCCCAATGATGAGAGGAAATTATCTCCAGTCTGTTTTAAATCCTCTTTGAAAGTCCCTCTTATCTAGAACTTACCTTCTTAGGGATACATGAACACATAGAGAATAAACAGTAACTAGTTTGTATTTTATTCTTCACCAGCTAAATTGAATTTTCTAAGGATCCCATCAGTTCAAATTAAAAGTATTTTCTGTATCATCCAAAGGGCATCACCTGAATTGTACAACCAGTGATGTATTTTCAACTGAATTGTCTTCATTTATTCTAATACCTGTAACAGGCATAACATCATTAATTTTATGGTTGATTTTTCCTTCCAAAGATAACCTTTGTGTCTGTTTCATTTTTCAGTTTCTAAAGTGGACAATGAGTATAGACAATAAGGTATGGCTGTTGTGTGCCTGTGTGTGTATTCAGATAAATGCCTTATCTGTGTAGGCAGGTGGGTTCTCCAGGTACACCAGAAATACAGAAAGTCATCTTTGCCCTTTCTGAGCTTCAGATGTAATTTCTTGTCACATTTAGGAAACAAAAACACACTTGCAAAGTACATCCAAGAACCTATGGAAATATTTTTGGGGTCAATTCCAGATATGCTTTCTTTCAGAGTAGATTTAATTTGTGGAAACTGATGGTATAATGACAACTGGTATAGAAGTTTGAGACAAACTGGACATGCGTCTCATGGTTTCATTACATTCATATTGTCACACAAGAGATATCCACGTGGAAGAAGTGGTCTGAAAGAGCAGACTTGGAAAATATTTAAATAAGCCATTAGTCTTGCCAATTCATCACAAGGGCATCTTGACCGCACATTTGGAAGTACAAGAAACAAGTCATAAACCTCTGAACTCCGGGAACGATTACATCTGGCATGAGAAGAAGCAGGGTGGGGCCCTTCAAGCCAGGCATAGCTGATCCTCAGGGTGCATTTCCAGCTGCTCCAGGAGGGTAAATGGAGCCAAGGAGCCTGCCCAGCTATTTATCAGCAGGAAGGGAAGGTCAAGGTCACAAGAAAGGGCAACAGATAACCGGATAGGGTGGGCACAGGACTACAAGTGCCCAAGGATGGCTTTGTGCAAGGCAGAGTCTGATGAGCCAGAAGGAAAGAGAAGGGGTAGAGCTTTTCTTTCTAGAGACACCCAGCTAAGAATGCAAGTGGTGTGAATAACTGGAGCTGGGGATCCAGACATTCTGTGCTGAAACCTGTAATTCTCCAACTTTATTGTGTTTCAGAGTAACCTGAGGATCTTGGTAAGACAAACTCTGATGAAGCTGTCTGGGGTGGGACTGAGGTTCTAGATTCCTAACAGACTCCCAGGTGATGCGACACTGCTGGATTCCTTTGAGCAGCAAGGCTGTAAAGTGTAAACAAGGTAGAAAAAGAATTAAGAAGGAAACGAAGGTGGGCTGGAGAGTCATAGACTCCAATACTTTCCTTGCAGCTTATGCCATGGTCACGTCACTTCTAGACGAGATCCTTTGCATTCCTGGGCAACCGAATTTCCTTAGTAGGGCCAATGACAGGATTCTCCTTTGTGACAATTGTAGCCTTTTGCTGTTTTTGAATCTGTGTGATGAGGGTGACACAGAATGTTGGAGCAGTGAAATCCTTGAAGTGGAGACACTGGCATTCTAGGGAAAGGCTGGAACAGAACTAAGTATATGAGTGAGTATACTTAAGACATCCCTCGAGCCGCCTATCGAGTTTGCATTTTCTGACAGCAAGATGGAAGCTTTTGGAGTCTGTTCTGAGGCCATTCTGGCCCAAGCATCACTGGAAAGTATGATTACTCAGAAACTGTAGCACAACTGTGAATGATGCCAGATTCTTACTGCGCACACCTGCACTCTTAAGGCGGTGGAGGGGTGTTTGGTGGCATCCTTACTCAGTTCCATGTTAATTCTGTACAAAACAAAAACTGTAACTGAGATAAAAATCAGAAACATAAACAAATCTTGTCTTCCAGCATTTGTGACATCTCATATAATTAATGGACAAAAGTGAAAACTTAAATTGCTCTCATAAAATGAAAATAGTTATTGGAATAAACTTTATTCCCCCATTTAATAGGAATCATTAGACTTTTATTTTACATGGACAAGGGGGATCAAAGGCATTAAAGACCCATTATTTAAAGTCAAAACAATGTTTTATTGGTTTTTCATGAATTAAAATAGATAAAGTTCCTTTCAAAGTTCAGAAACAAAAGTGAATAAATTTAGGAAGAGGATGTAGCACAGGAGAGAAGAAAGTTAGTGTATTAGAGGTTCTGTAGTTAAAATAATAGTTCTTTGCCACTCCTCCAACTCTTGTATTTGATAGAAAAACAGAGATGAATCATTTTCATTAGCTAAGCATATTCTAATGTTCTATTAGCTAAATGGAAATCTTATTATAGTCCCTGGTGGAATAATTGAAGCTAGTATTCTTTATGTGGCTCTGCATATAAATATCTAACTTCAGAATTTTAACCAAGATCCAAATCAAACAAAATTAGTTAATTTCATCTTTCAGTAAGACATTGTTCAACTAACACACAGGTGTACTCTTTGGAAAGAAGCCAGCTAAAAAATACTTGAAACGGACTACAGAGAAATTACCAGAATTTACTAAAGACCATAGGTTACAGTTTTAATTACTTAAAGAGCAGTTTATTCAAATAGCCAGGAGGAGTTTAATCTCAGCAGAAAATATTTGGGTGGGTTCCATTTTAGTTTCACTTTATTCTAGAATCTAAATCTTGTGGGGTTTTTCCTTCCCAAAGTACCATATTGCTTTTTGGGTCATGCCAATAAATACAAAGTTCTTATTATTTGAAATATGGGCAAACAAGAAATGCTCACTCACTGTCTAAATATTCTTGATTCACATGTCTAAAGTACTCAGGATGAATGATACCCAGGCCTCTTTGTTCTGCAAATAGAGCTGAAAATCTCCAAAGGTTAGATTTTCTTGCAGAGCTTCCAATAATAATACTTGATTACACAAAGAATTGATGTAATAATAGTTTCAGATAATAACACTTAGCACTTGAGCATTTGTCATCTTCAAAGTGTTTTAACTATTTATTCCTCATAAAACCCCTGTGAAGTGAAGAAGTCAGCAAGCAGTATATTATTTTCACTTCATAGTCTTGAACTCAAACCACTGAAGCATGTTTGTCTCCTCCTGTATCACTTGGATCCAGCTGAGATGGATGAACTGTGAGAAATGTCTCCTTCATCACTTCATTTTGTCTCACATAAACCATGAAGCTGGTAGAGAGCTGCTCTGTTTTTATTTCTGTTTCTTTTTACATTATAAATACTAGCTCAATTATCTTAATGTCACGAAAATATCTGGTGAATACCTTCTATAATACAAGTGGAACAACTCCAGGGTCCCTGACTTCTAGTTCAAGAATACAAGATCTGAGACTGTCCATATCAGTTATTATGGAAAGTCTCTTTGCTTGAAAGTTAGTCTAGCTAGAAGAGGAACTTTGAAGATTTAAAAGCATTTAAACCTCATCCAGTTTAAAGTGTTTTGTAGTTTGAACAAATTGGTCTAGACTTAAGGGGAAAGTATGTCAATACTTTTAGTAAGATTGGGATATAATCTGTATTTTACCATCAATTTTAGAAAAGGATAATAGAAGGCAATCATTGCATAAAGCCTGCTGCCCTTGACTCTGAGTTTAAAGCTATAGTTGAGGCTTGGTTTAGAGAATTATGAGAAATAGTATTGGACCTAGCCAGGGCTTCCCTGGTGGCTCAGCAAGAAAAGAATCCACCTGCAGAGTAGGAGACACAGGAGATACAAGTACCATCCCTGGGTTGGGATAATCTCCTGGAAAGGAAATGGCAACCCACTCTGGTAGTGTTGCTTGAAAAATCTCATGGACCGAGGAGCCTGGTGGGCTACAGTCCAAAGGATTGCAAAAAAATTGAACATGACTGAGTGACTAAGCAAGAAAATCAACGAGGATAAGGTAGGTTTTAACATGATAGCAAATTAATTGCAGCATTGCAATGTCTTAACATGACAAAGGCTTACCCCTTGTGTTACCTGTCCATTGTGAGTCAGTAAAGGGAGGAGGTGGGAGAGGACTCTGCTTCTGGGATCCAGATGGATAGATACTCCATCACCATCCTGTTGCTACATTGTTTGGAACATCCCTCGTTCATTAGTGCAAAAGAAGAGAGAAACATAGAGAATCACATCTGCTTTTCTACGATTGGGTCTGGAAGTGACAAGATCATTTTTGACCATAGTCCATGGGGCAGAAGTAGGCTAGAAGGAGAGCACATGGACCTCGTAGTGATCATTACTGACCCTGCCACAGTTACTACATGATTTTCATAACATTTTATATAGAAATGTATTACAATTTATATACACAAATCGCATTGTGTATATAATACAGTATTTTGGATACATGTAGTGCTTGCACATCGCATGTGTATTGACTTTATTTTGCTTAGATTTGTTATGCAAAATTGAATATAAAGTAAATATATCTTTCCCTTCTAATGTCCATGACCATTTAAGCGGGTAATCCACTGGGAAAATCATTTTCCAATAGAAAATATAAAGAATAGTAAAAAAAAACAAAAACAACTCATTCTAACATCTCTGTTTTAGAACACTTCACCTTTATCCCTATAAGTCTGTTGAATGAAGAGCTTATCTCATATTTTTGCACATTTAACCAAAACCCATACTTAAACACTGTGCCACTGAGATAGCTCTGACTATGGAGTTTAAATGAAAGTGATACTGCTAAGGAAGGGTAATATGTTATATCTCAATCATTTACCACATGCAATTGAGAGGCAAACCAGGATTCCCTTACACTATGATGAGCCATACAATTTACAAGTCCAGAGTTACACAGCAAGGAATAGTGTGCTAAAACAATAACCTAAATATTATTTAATATCAGTGAAGAAAAGGGGGCAATGAGATCTATTTTAAAGTTATTTTATAGTTGGTAAACCACTGTAAGGAAGCATGACTGAACATCTATAGATGTTAACTGGGTTTTGCCTGGTTTTTGAGTTTGCTCAAATTTCTAAGGGATTTCTGGCATTTTGCTCCAAGAAACATAATTAAAATGCAAGCAATCCAGATCAATAAGTAGAATGACCATGTCTATTAAGAATTTACTATAGTAAAGATATATTGCTAGATGTTTATAACATTATCTTATTTAATATAGATCCCACAATGCTTATGTGAAATATTGGATCCATTTTATTGATGAAGAAATTAAGACACAAACACTTTAAATGAACTTGTCCATAGTCACAAGGCTGTAAATTACAGAAATTTATATATTTATTAACCAAATGGATGAAAGGATCTGGCCTGATATGATGGAGTCCAGTTAGACTTGACTCCATCATTACCACATCACTATCACAAGGCTTCTTCAAGTGCATCTGCTTAAGGGGGCTGGATGACTCTCCTAAGTCAGCTTGAAAAGTTGTTGCTGAATCACGGAAAGACGCCGGGATTCTTGGCCTCTGGAGGAGAGGAACTCAATCCGGGGCCAGAGATGAGGCTTGATCGCTCAGAGCTTTTGTGTAATAAAGTTTTATTAAAGGAGATAGAGAAAGCTTCTGACATAGGCATCAGAAGGGGGCAGAAAGAGTACCCGCTTGCTTAGTGCTAGCAATGGAGTTATACTCTCCAATGAATCCAAAGAATGTCTGGAGGTTGTAACAACCTCACCAGATCTACTCCCATAATTTACATTTTAAGATAACAGGATTAGCCAGTAGGTTTAATCCAGAGACTGTCCTCAGGCAGGATACATTATTGTTATATAATCCTAAGGAATGTAGAGGAAAAAAAGTTTGTCCTTTCTTTCTCCTTGAGAAATCCAGACCCCTCTCTCCTTGGGGACCCCTAGACTTTTTATCAACCTGCCTAGGAAATGACTCTCTCAAGCCTAAGAGGAGGCTCAGATCTCAGAGAAGCTGGAGAAAATCTGAATTAGATGCTAGGTATTCTCCAAAGATATAGCTCTTAGTCTTTTCTTCATTTTTAGCATCTTCATATAATTCCTCTTCATTTTTTAACGTACAGTTTGTGTTTTTTTCTTCCGTTTGCTGCTTCTTCCTTCTAATCTTACACTTCTGTACCTTCCATGTAAAAGCTATTCCTCTCATTCTGAATCTCTTTTTCTTGTAAGAGATCAATTTCTATTCCTTATTAAGATGTCACAATGACATTAAGATACTTCCAGATGGGGCTAGTGTTTTTCAATCCCTCAAACCTTGTTCTCTTCCTACATCATCAGCAAGTGCTCCCAGGAAGTCAAAAGCTTCTTTGAAAATAGTGTCTGCTGCCCCCTGGATTCTGCCTGGGTCCACACCCTAGGAAATTGAGCTTGGAGGGCAAGCATCTATCTGTGTACCAAAGGAACTTGACTTGCACCCAGTTCATTTCTGCACACTTCCTTAGTCCAGCTCACCTCCTAATCACACCCAGTAGAAAAACTAGTCCTAAGATAACCAGGAAATGCTAAATATCCCAGGAACTACCCTATAGGGACACATAAGGGAGGACTACAGAGTGAAATAAAGCTGGAAGAGTGTATGCTTTGGAACGAGGGCATCCTGGATTAGAAGCCCAGCTCCCAGGCCACTCATCAAAACTGAAGCCGAAAGTGGTCTCAAACTGTCCTCTGAAATCTGCTTTAAGCTCAGAGGAATTTGCCCATGAGAAATTTGTCAAGTCTTTAAACTCTCATGGAAAAAGCAAGAGAGTTCCAGAAAAACATCTATTTCTGCTTTATTGACTATGCCAAAGCCTTTGTGTGGATCACAATAAACTTTGGAAAATTCTGAAAGAGATGGGAATACCAGACCACCTGACCTGTGTCTTGAGAAATCTGTATGCAGGTCAGGAAGCAACAGTTAGAACTGGACATGGAACAACAGACTGGTTCCAAATAGGAAAAAGAGTATGTCAAGGCTGTATATTGTCACCCTGCTTGTTTAACTTATATGCAGAGTATATCATGAGAAACGCTGGACTGGAAGAAACACAAGCTGGAATCAAGATTGCCGGGAGAAATATCAATCACCTCAGATATGCAGATGACACCACTCTTATGACAGAAAGTGAAGAGGAACTAAAAGCCTTTTGATGAAAGTGAAAGAGGAGAGTGAAAAAGTTGGCTTAAAGCACAACATTCAGAAAACGAAGATCATGGCATCTGGTCCCATCACTCCATGGGAAGTAGGTGGAGAAACAGTGGAAACAGTGGCGGACTTTATTTTTTTGGGCTCCAAAATCACTGCGGATGGTGACTGCAGCCATGAAATTAAAAGACGCTTACTCCTTGGAAGAAAAGTATGACCAACCTAGATAGTATATTCAAAAGCAGAGACATTACTTTGCCGACTAAGGTCCGTCTAGTCAAGGCTATGGTTTTTCCAGTAGTCATGTATGGATGTGAGAGTTGGACTGTGAAGAAGGCTGAGTGCCGAAGAATTGATGCTTTTGAAGTGTGGTGTTGGAGAAGACTCTTGAGAGTCCCTTGGACTGCAAGGAGATCCAACCAGTCCATTCTGAAGGAGATCAACCCTGGGATTTCTTTGGAAGGAATGGTGCTAAAGCTGAAACTCCAGTACTTTGGCCACCTCATGCGAAGAGTTGACTCATTGGAAAAGACTCTGATCCTGGGAGGGATTGGGGGCAGGAGGAGAAGGGGATGACGGAGGATGAGATGGCTGGATGGCATCACGGACTCGATAGACGTGAGCCTGAGTGAACTCCGAGAGATGGTAATGGACAGGGAGGCCTGGCGTGCTGCAATTCATGTGGTTGCAAAGAGTTGAACACGACTGAGTGACTGAACTGAACTGAACTGAGGCAAGTCTGTATCCTGTTCTGAGCTCCCAGCTCACTGTCCACCACCACACATTCAGCTCTCACTATCAGAGAAGATCTGGAACTCATTCCCAGGGTGAAAGCCACCTCTAAGGGGCACTTGAAGGTAAATCTCTTTCGGGGTCTTGTGCTTTAAGCAGGTGTGTGTGTGGACTCAATAAATATACTTCATTGAATGAATGACTGTTCCTCACAGAGGACTATTCCTCACAGATAATTGTTCCATGAAGAGGGACTTGCTGTGTAGGAGGTCTTGCTGGGCCTCCGAGAGTCAGGGGGCACTAGGGAGAGGGCAGGAGTGTCTGGGCCACTTACTCAATGCCAGGGCTCCAGCCCATAAGGCACATTGGATCGGCCAGAAATGCTGCCATAATTTCCCAAGGAGAAACTCGAGAATGGGGCGTTTAAGTTTCTTTTCTTAGGGGCTTATTTCTGCGGGTGAAAACCACCCCATAATGATCGCTCTTGCCCCCTTGGGTTTCTTTCCCCTTTGCTTCTATCTTGAGCCAGCACAGATGTCTGTGGGCTGAAGAATAGGGGTGACCTTGACCCAGGCTCCCTTTCTCCCCAGTGTTAGATCCTATGTCCCCTGTTATAGCAGCCCTGAAGCTTCTTGGGTTTTCTGTCCTCAGAGTCCTGCTCGGGGCCTGGGGGTTGAGTCGTGTTCACATACTAGAAGCAGAGATCAAGATCCCATGGTTGCAGGTCTGAACAGCTTTAATTAGAGGCTTCTCCAGACCACCCCGTCTGCCAGTTTCCCCAAGCCCCTGCCGTCTGTATCCCAGAAGGGTCCTTGTCACTGTGGGTGGCAAACCACAGCAGGACGCCTGAAGGTAGTCAAGTGGGCCTGAGACAGCCCTCAGACCTCAGCTGGTTTTAATCCTATAAAGCTGAAACTTAATATACGAGGCAGGCAAGATAAAAAGTGCTTTTTTGTTGCATCAGTGTGTTCCACACTGGACTCCAGATCCCACTGAGTCGAAGTCACTGACAATAGTGAAAACAGTAACAGTAATAATAGCCATCAGAGCAATCAGATGATGATGAAAGCAGGCAGCAAGGGGAGTGTGCTGACACTTGTCCGGCAATGCCTGGTGTGTGTTCACTGTCCTGGTTGAGTAAACAGCCCGAGGAGTGGAGCTCTGTGGCTATGGTCCTCCCTCGTCCCAGCCGCTCCGCTGGAGGTGTGGCTGACATAGCACCATCCTCGGGCCTGTGTCTGGTTGCCTGAAGCTGAGCCTGGGAGTCCAGTCATAATCCTGTTGCCTTCTCCGCAGCTAGGTTGGCCTGGAGGTTCCTGGAGGCCCTGGCTGAAAGGGCCGAGGGCATTTGTCAGCGTTTCTTCTCAAGGAGACTCCAGCAGCTGGAGTCAGGGTAACCAATTCACAACTGAGAGCAAAGCCACCAAGAGTAGACAGAAGACTCGCCAGAAAAGGCACTTCCTTGTTTCCTCTTGCTACTTGATAAACTCATGCATCTCTAGGGAGCTCCTTCATCTGGCCCCGCAGTGGCCATCCTGAGTTGGTGTCCACCTTGCCGTGTCCCTCCCCAGAAGCCCATACTTCCTTCTCACCTCCCCACTTCCTCTCAGAGCCAGCATTTCCTCTCCACACCCTCCCCTCTACCGCTCTGATTTCACAGGACAAGAAGAGCTCTCTTTTTTCCAAGGACAGTCACTCTGCTTTGGCCTTGACCTTTTCTCCGTTTGTCCATATTTGAGGTGTCAAGTCTCCTGTCGTGTATTTTCATCAGCTCCTCCCAGGTGGCCTATGAACATACTCATCACTCCTGCCTGCAAACAAAGCAGAGTCATGACCGCATATGTCTTCCATATCCATCCTTTTCCTTTCCTTACCTTCCATTTATACCCCCCCCTTTTTTTTTTTTTACTGTTTTATTTATTCATTTTTGAGGTAAAAAAATATGTAACCTAAAATTTACCATTTTCAGCCTTTTGAGAATATAATTCCAGGGCATTAAGTAAATGCTCCTTGTTGTGCAAACGTCACCACCATTATTTGCTCTCTGAGTCACTGTAATCGGGCTGCTGCCTACATCACTGCGTTAAAACTGTGCTTACTGAGCTCATAAATGGCCTCCTGACTGCTGAATCCAGGAGAGACCCAGGCAGGATTGCCTAAGTGACCTCTTGGAGGCATGTGAAATTGCTTCCTTTTCAAATGGCTGCTGCCTTTCACTCCTCTTCTTCCTGAAAACCATCCGGCCACACACTCCATCATGCGGTCCTTGTCCTCTGCTCCAAGTATCACAGCTCCTTAGGAATCCATCCACAGCACTCTGTGCCTCCCCCACATGTCAGTGATCCCTTGTGCTTTGGTCAGGTCCCTACCGTGAAGAGCATAACTGGATGCTCCGGTCCCAAGGTGGAATGTACTAAGCCCAAAGCCTACTGCAGCTGGGAGAGGATCCAGAGAATATTATGCAACCAATACCCCCAGTCCCCTAAAGAAGCTTCTCTAGTATCCATCAGCAAAAATCTGTGGGTTACCCAAGTGTTCCTGGTTGGTAGAGGAACTTGGCAAGTTGGGACATTTGCTCACTGACAGCTCAGACTGGAGATAAGTTAGTCTTTGTAGTTCTTATGAAGCAAAGAAGAAATTTCCTGATCAACACAACAGGCAAAAGAGTTGGCATGCTTATGTGGGAAAATATATTATTTTTGCATCTTTATACCATTCTCAAAACTTTCTCTGATTCATGTAAGTAGAGCCTCAGTTCCCCAGCTTCCAGCCTTATAACCCACTATTTGAAGAATAGC
Organism: Nanger dama; assembly: GCA_917880005.1. NCBI lineage: Eukaryota > Metazoa > Chordata > Mammalia > Artiodactyla > Bovidae > Nanger > Nanger dama. The sequence continues at coordinate 28,989,556 of CAKJTW010000018.1, forward strand.
AAGAGGGAATCATGATGTCCCAGGAAGCCCAGTGTGAGAGTGAGGGAATAGAAAAGAGATCTGAAGTCAGATATGGGCAGGAGGCGGAGCTGATGGAAGGCTGGTCCATTGTGACCTACATCCTTCTTTTCAAAATTGAACATTGACATTAACACAGCCAGACAATGACTGGAAATACACAGGCCCACTTGCTCAATTGGTGCTTGGAGATCTTTATAGAATGTGATGGACCCAGAAGAGCCCTTCTCTGAGACTAGCTGACTCAGGGGCTTGGTGGTGGCAGAACCAACAAAACCCACCCACTCACTGCCAAAATATTGTGGCTACAATCAGCTTTGGCAGTAATTGTTGGCATATTAGGAAAGGACTTTTGAAAGTTTAATATGGGTGTAATTGTAAAGTGTTTTGTGATCGGGTCTCTTGGGGAATAGAACCAAAACCCCTGGAAATGATTGATCATTCTCTGGATAATTCCTGTACATCTTTCAAGGCTCAACTTATGTGTACCCCTCTTTATGAGGTCTTCCCATCCCACACCAAATGAATTTTACAGCCCTTCCTCTGCACTCCCTTTGTATACCCTTCTGCTGTATAATTTCTTTCCATTTGTCATAATCATCTGTCATCCTCTGCCTCATCCACTGAACTTCACACTCCATGAGGACAGTCCATGTGTTTCTGATGCCTACCATTGTTTCTGGCATGTAGAAAGTCCTTAGGCAATTTTTGGATAAATGAATGAATAAGTGATGAATAAATGAATAAAGATGTAAAGTGATTGGTTCTCAGGGCAAGACTGGGAAATCATTCCTTAATGATGGACACCCATTGTTGGATGTGCATGAAACCTTAGGTGGTTAAGGAACATCAGACTGATGTCAACCAAGAGAGACATGGGGATATGTAACCAGGAACTCAGAGAAGGAGCACATGATCGAGATGACATGAAACATGGGTGCTCCCTGGATGGCAGCCTCTTTCCAGGATATGACCCACACACACCAGAACATTGAGCTGGTCAGGCCAACTTGTGCTAGTTTTGTTTTGTGTAGTTTTGAATAATTTTACTACTTCCTCTCCCCTAAAAAAAAAAAAAAGACTGATTGACTTAAGAAGAGTGTCTCTGATAAAAGCATGCTTATGCCCTAATGAATTCAATACAAAACATTTAGAGAATTGTTGCAGGTCCTGTCAATGGTGATGGCAGGTGCTGGTTCGCTTATCCTGGGTCAGTTCCTTACCTGGTCTGAGCTAGAGCCCAGGTTGCCAATGTAACATCCCATCCACTGTACCGAATGCTGGGAGTGCTGGCCTGGAGATGGACAAACATTAGTCCTGTCAATTTATTTATTTATTATTTTTGGTTCCACTGGGTCTTCACCTGCTCACAGGCTTTCTCTAGTTGTAGTGCACAGGGGCTACCCTTCATTGCGGTGTGTGGTCTTCTCATTTTGGTGGCTTCTCTTGTTGCAAAGCACAGGCTCTAGGCTCAAGGGCTCAGTAGTTGCAGCTAGCAGGCCCTAAAGACTGGGTTCAGTAGTTGTGGTTCACAGGCTTAGTTGCTCTGAGGCATATGGAATCTTCTCCAATCAGGGACTGAACCCGTGTCCCCTGCATTAGCAGGCAGATTCTTATCCACTGTACCACCAGGGAAGTCCAGTCTTTTCAATTTTTATCAAACTGTTTTTTTGTGTGTTCATTTATTTTGTTTTCAAAAGAAGACCCCAGCAAAGGGGAGAAAGTGTTCAAGTTGTGTGACTGTTGGGGTAGAATGAGAAAAATGCAAAATCTCCACTGAGAAGAATCCCTATCTTCTTGGCTCTGAGAGCTGAAGGTTTGTCCTGGAGCAGGGAAGGAAATAGAGCCCAGCTTGCTCGAGCGTGGTGGGCCTCTTAGCACCCCAAGTTGGAAGATCTGGGGCTGAGACACCCTCCCTCTTTTGCATTATTTCATTAGGCTGTTGACAAATAAACACATGGAAACAATCCATAGCCGGGAAGTGATTACATTTTCCTTCAAAGGCATGGAAGGCCCTGTGTCTTCTGTGAAAAATTATCTTAATCCCTCATTGACATCTAACGCACCCTCACATTTTCCAAAATTTTGTAGTCATGCTTTTCAGAGGGTTTGATGGCTGTTCTGTTCCTTCTACAGGACTTTGTGCAGTGTTCACCCCGCTCTTCTCTTCCATCCTGGAGTCACTCAAGGCAGGGGGACAGTGGAGCCGATCTCCGGTACCATCATCTTCACGATGGAAGCCCTCCCCAACCCAGCCATGGTGACCCACTCAGTAACCCCACCGCCAGGAGCCATTGCTGCAGAGGCAGAGTTCGTTCTCTTTGCTCAGTTATATGGGCAAATCCAGAGCCTTCTCAATCAGACTTTAAACACTCAGCGTATCAGTACTTCTCTATTACCCCTCTTCCCAAATACTCTGCAGGCTATACAATGGGTCTCAGTCTATGCCTTTTCATTCTCTGACTGAGGGTCCAGCAGCCTCAGTGGTGTAGAGTGAACTGATTGTGTGCCTCTGGAATGGCGGTTGCTGTTCAGTTGCTCAGCTGTGTCTAACTCTTTGCAACCCCATGGACTGTAGCCTGCCAGGCTCTTCAGTCCATGGGATTCTCCAAGCAAGAGCATTGGAGTGGGTTGCCAGTTCCTCTTCGAGAGGATCTTCCCAATCCAGGGACTGTACCCATGTCTCTTGTGTAGGCAGGTGGATTCTTTACTGCTAAGCCACCAGGGAGGCCCATCTAGATGGTGTTAGTTATGTACTGGGATGGTCAAAAGTTAGTCCGAGTTTTTTTGTAACATCGTGTGGCAATACCTGAATAAACTTTTGGCCAACCCAATACCCTCTTTGGAAGAAAGGCAAAATGGTCACACCAGTCATTTTTCGTGTTCAGATGGTATCAGAACACTCCTCAGGTTGAAGAGTTCATTCCCATAGTGTCAACAGCAGCCTAGAGTCAAGTTAACTTGGCAGCTTGCACTGCAATTTTCCACAGGGTTGTTGTGAGCGGGGGCAGGAGGTGTTTCTGAAGGTGTATCATTCCATGTGTGTTTATGCAGGCGCTCCAAAAGAGCACAGTGCCTCAAGCTGACAGACCATTTATGCACAGGCCTCCTGATAGACCATGTACCAGTTAAAACGTCCAATGTGGAAAGTATTATAACAGCTATGCAACCACCTTTGATTAGAAGCAGCTTTTGCTTCAGATATGATCGGGGTTACCAGAAAATTGGGCTTGTGCAGGGGCTGGCTTAACAACTGTATTCTTTTTTAGGCTCTTGTTTATCATTTTTTAACCTTGGGAGGTGAATTCTAAGGCTCTGCGTTCCCTATACAGTGTCCCATGACATTTAGACGAAGGAGCACAGATATACAGACACGTGAAAACCATTTAGAGTAGCAAGTTAGTGTTGGAGCGTGGAACTTTCTGAATGTTTCATTCTCAAGCTTTGGCTCCTTACTTGGGAGGTGGAGATCTCTTCCACAAAAACAACAAACCAAGGCCAGCCAAGGACTCAGGTAGCCCACGTTTGATGGCCTTGGCATTCTGCGTCTGGAGTTCCTTAACTACCCAGGATTACTGAATGTGGAGCCATGCCCTCCTGCGGGTTCCCTTGTAATCTTATCTGAGGTACAACATGGTTTTACAATGAAAAGTAGCTGGAATCCCACTACTGGTCATGAGTTTATGTGAGAGGTAAAACTGGTTGACAGAGGGGCTTGCTGGACGGGAATACAACCCTCTTTCTGCTTGCTGAGACCCTGCTCTCTGCATCAGCTCAGAGGACGGTACATCATTTTTGGAACTTGTTATCTCTGGGCTTCCCTGGTGTCTCAAATGGTGAAAAGTCTGCCTACAATGCAGGAGAACTGGGTTCAACCCCTGGGTGGGGAAGATCCCCTGGAGAAGGAAATGTCAACCCATTCCAGTATTCTCTCCTAGAGAATCCCATAGACAGAGAAGCCTGGTGGGTTACAGTCCATGGAGTAGCAAAAGAGTAGGGCATAACTGAGCAACTGACACACACATATTTCTGGGCTTCTTTTACCCAGAAGTGCTGCACAGTGTGCCTGCCATGTCCCTCCGCACGCCTGGTGTTCCCAGAGACCTTGGCCTCCTGACTTTTCCCAAGCTTCTGTACTCCCACCCAAGAAGAGAGGACCAGGGTAGAGGAATTTCTTCCCTATTGCCATCCCCCAAAGCTCCTTATCTCGCTTATTCATTTTTCAGCCTCTTGAGTGATAGTCAAATATACATACACCAAGAATTTTCTTGCATATCCACACCCTATAGGAATGTGATAGATAGCACAACAGCATTGTGTGACATTTACTTATGTGGGAATCCCCACCCCTACCCCCTGCAATAGTTCCATGTTTTGCCCATCCCTCTCCACTCAGCCAGTGTAAACAATGGGCTGTTCTGTGCTCACTCCCTCAGGAAAGGGCTGGGGGAAAGCAGGAGGCAGAGGAAATGAAGAGTTGTCTTGACATATGTTTTCAGAAGCTGGTACTCTTAGGGGAGGAGTGAGGATTCTGTGTGTAGACAAGATGGGACAGACATTCTGAATGAGCACAGAGATTCCAACTCCTGCCTTCATTGGATAGGGTCCCCCTGGGTAAAGGATAGACAGAGTGTCTACAGAGTGTCTGTAGTCTAAGATTCTCCTGCCACAACATGGCATAAAATGAGTTCTGTGCCCTCCAAGGTGACACAGGAAAGCTAAGGGGATAGTTGGACCTAAAGTACTTTGGTGCCTGGAATGAGGGATGTCCTCCTTAGGACTTGTGTGGGCTGGAAACTGACAACCAGATGGGACGATGGGCACTTTGGCAATGCCTGCAGGGCATGTGACCTCCTGTCTGGCCCCCTGGCACTATGGAAACCTCCCAGGATATAGACACAGTCCTGAACAAACAGGTATTTGAGGTGACACTTCTGCCACCCCAGCACAGTGGAGCTCAAACATGAAGTTACAGGAAAGCAGGTGAATTGCATACCTCAACAGTAAGCAGGGATCCAAACCTGCTGTTGCTGTAGTTATTTAGTCACTAAGCTGTATCTGATTCCTTGTAATCCCATGGACTGCCCCACACCAGGCTCCTCCATCTTCCACTCTCTCGTAGAGTTTGCTCAAATCGTGTCCATTGAGTCAGTGACGCAATCTAAACGATCTGTGTAAACCAGATGATGCTCTCCCTGTACTTTCTTTCTTCCCCATGGTGCCCCATCTCTCTGCCCTCCTCGCAGTGGTTCTATCATACACCCACATTCCATTAAGGGGACTAAAGAATGCGGTGGGGCTGCTACAGTAGGGTGTCAGGTGAGGTAGTGTAAGCTTGAGCCCAGATGTCACTGGATGTAAAAAGAGTTTGAGGAAACATCTGGATGTGTCAGCTGAGTTTAGGTCTTCTCCCTCTCCCTCAGCATGTGGCCAGAGCGAGATGTGGGCACACGTTTGAGCAATGAGAGGGAGTTCTGGGTCCCTGCTGTCTCAGGCTGCCCTCCATGGAGACTCCAGCTCTGTCTCAAGAGTCTGGACAAGAAGCTTCTTTGCTGTGGGGACTCCAGGTCCAGCTCTCTTGACTTCTGAGCGAGGTCCTCATAGCACCACAGACTTCTCTGCCTGCAAGGCTGGTGCATCCAAGCTGTGACAGGATGTGCAGAAGTGAGCTCTGGGCTGGAAGCAGGCCATCATCACCAAGATCTGAGTCCTGGCTCTGGGAGTGGCTTGAAGAGTGACCAGAGCATTTCCCCCAAACTTCTCTGGGTCCCTGCTCCTTCCTTGGGAAATGAGGAGACAGGGCTAGAATAATCTATCAGGTTCTTCCAGCTCTTCAATGTCTGTAACTGACAATCCAATATTCCCCCTCTCCCTAATTTGGGGAAGCAGTTTAGCTCCTTTAAAAACCTCATGGATGAGTGGATGAGATGGGGGAGGGAGGAGAGGTGGGGGATGTTCAGATGGGAGAGGCATGGATAAACCCATGGTTGATTCATGTTGATGTTTGGTAGAAACTAACACAATACTTAAAACAATCATCCTTCAGTTAAAAATGAAAAAATTAAAAACAAAAACCTTGTGGGGATCCTGTCCCTTTTAAAATTCCTTAATGGGAACCCTGTTCTAGATATTTTGTATAAGTGGAATCATGTAATATTTGTCCTTCGTGTCTGGCTAGCTTAACTTAGTGTAATGTTTCCAAGGTCCCTCTCACTGTAGCATGTTTCAGAATCCCATCCCCTTGTATGACTGAATACTATTTCAGTACACCATGTTGTGTTTATCCATCTGTCTGTTTGTGGATACTTGAGTTGTTTCCACATTTTCGGCTGTTTTGAAAATTCTTCAGTGAACACTGGTATGCAAGTCCCTTTGGCCAGTTTTCTTAAATTAAACTGTCTGTTTCATCATCTGTAAAGTAAGCAACCAGGCAGTAACTGCCTCATAGGCTGATAATGAAGGTGAAAGGAGACCATGCATGTTTAGCCTTGAGTATGGTGACTAGAGGGACTTCACAGGTAGCTCAGAGGTTAAAGCATCTGCCTGGAATGTGGGAGACCCGGGTTCAATCCCTGGGTCAGGAAGATCCCCTGGAGAAGGAAATGGCAACCCACTCCATGGGAATCCCATGGACAGAGAAGCCTGGTGGGCTGCAGTCCATGGGGCCTCAAAGAGTCGGGCAATGACTGAGCACACACGAGGAGGGTATGGTGACCAGCACAGCCCAGGCTCAACAAATGCACTCATAAATCTATGAAGAAATTGGACTTGTTTTCCAATAATTCTAGTTTTCCAAGAGCTTACCTACTATGTAAAGTTAGGAAAAGCTCTGTTTCTGTCTTACCATCTAATTATTGTTATTGATAATACAAATCTCACAACTTTCCCTCCCTCATGTTTTTCTTTGTTCATGTTTTCCCTGCTCTTTCTGTGAATTAAAGCAAAGCATGTAGGATATGAGTCTGAACAAGCTTCAGGAGCTGGTGTTGGACAGGGAAGCCTGGCGTGCTGTAGTCCACAGGGTCGCTAAGAGCTGGACACAACTGCACTGAACTGATCTAGTTACTGGATGCACTTCTCAGATGATTAGCCTTCTATGGAAGCATGGGAGACAGGGGCGTCGGGAGGAAGGGAGCACCACTGGGTGCAGGGGACTGTGACATGCAGTTTACTGTGGGCTCGTTTTGTGATTTTTATGAATGGGTCTGTGCATGGCCTGGGGGATCCAATCCACCACAGTTTCTTGCTGTGATGATGGTGATCATCATCATATATCCTCCCTTTGTCTAACTTATTAGGTGCCAGATGTCTTAGGAATATTTTCTCACTAATACAGCAAATATATGAGGTGTGATTTACTATCGACATTTATCAGATGAGGAAAAGTGAGACTCAGAGAGGCTAAGTTAATTAGCTCTGCGTTGACAATAGTAAAGACAAGTAGAAAGCTGTGCCAACACTTCCACCATCAGTCTTGCCATCTGTCCACACCCCCTCCCTGCCTGACGGCCTGTGTTGATAAAAATGAGTATTTCAGCAGATGCTCTAGTGCTGACTGCTGCCTCCCAGTGATGCCTGGCTTGCCGCAACAAGAGCATCCTTCTGTCCATTCAGATGTAGGCAGGTGGTGTGCTTTCTGTGGTTGTAGTGGAAGAATTCCATGTTTTTCCCTCAGATTTAGCTCAGAACCTCTGATTCTAATGGGGCTGTACACTTTCCTGCTGATTTTGCTCAACCAAGGTAACTATTCTAAACCTTTATTGTTCTCCTGATACCCTGAACAACTCCTTCCTTTATTACTTTAAGAATATGACCTCCTTTAAAAAATTTTATTATTTTTTTACTGGAGTATAATTGCTTTACAATGTTGTGTTAGTCTTTGCTGTGAACAAAATGAATCAGCCATCTGTATACATATAATCCCTTCCTCTGGGGCTGCCCTCCCTCCTGCCTTCTCCCCATCCCCATCCTACCCATCTAGGGCATGTCAGAGCACCGAGCTGAGCTTCCTGTGATATACAGCAACTTCCCACTAGCTGTCTATTTTACACAGTAGTGTATATACATCAATCCTCATCTCACTATTCATCCTATCCTCCCCATCGCACCATACCCACGTGTCTGTTCTCTATGTCTGTATCTCTATGCCTGCTCTGCAGACAGGTTCATCTGAATCATTTTATGTGTACAAGTGTGTGCCTTTTCACACTATTCTTGGGTTCTCAAGGCAAGAATACGGAAGTGGTTTGCCATTCCCCTTTCCAGTGGACCACATTCTGTCAGAACTCTCCACCATGACCCACCCATCTTGGGTGGCCCTACATGGCATGGCTCATAGTTTCATTGAGTTAGACAAGGCTGTGGTCCATGTGGTCAGTTTAATTACTTTTCTGTGATTGTGGTTTTTATTCTGTTAGCCCTCTGACAGATAAGAGGCTTATGGAGGCTTACTGATGGGAGAGACTGACTATGGGGGAAACTGGGTCTTGTTCTGATGGATGGGGCCATGCTCAGTCAGTTGAGTTCAGTCACTCAGTCAATGTTCGATTCTGCGACCCCATCGACTGCAGCATGGCAGGCCTCCCTGTCCATCACTAATGCCCAGAGCTTACTCAAACTCATGTCCATTGAGTCGGTGATGCCATCCCACCATCTCATCCTCAGTCGGCCCCTCTCCTCCCACCTTCAATCTTTCCCAGCCTCAGGGTCTTTTCCAATGAGTCAGTTCTTCACATCAGGTGGCCAAAGTATTGGAGTTTCAGCTTCAGCATCAGTCCTTCCAATGAATATTCAGGACAGATTTTCTTTAGGACACTGGTTGGATCTCCTTGCTGTCCAAGGGACTCTCAACATCAACTCTCAACTCTCCAACATCACAGTTCAAAAGCATCAGTTCTTTAGTGCTCAGCTTTCTTTATAGTCCAACTCTCACATCCATACCTGAAGTGAAGTGAAAGTAGCTCAGTCATTTCCAAGTCTTTGAAATCCCATGGACTAGTACAATCCATGGAATTCTCCAGGCCAGAATACAAGAGTGGATAGCCTTTCCCTTCTCCAGGGGATCTTCCCAACCCAGGGATCAAACCTAGGTCTCCCCATTGCAGGTGGATTCTTTACCAGCTGAGCCACAGGGAAGCCCAGTGGAATTGCAGGCAGATTCTTTACCAGCTAAGCCCAAGGGAAGCCAAAAGGGAATCCATACAACTACTGGAAAAACCATAGCTTTGATTAGATGGGTCTTTGTTGACAAAGTAATGTCTCAGTAAAGGACAGAAATGGTATGGACCTAACAGAAGCAGAGGATATTAAGAAGAGGTGGCAAGAATACACAGAAGAACTATGCAAAAAAGACTTCACAACTCAAATAATCATGATGGTGTGATCAGTCATCTAGAGCTAGAAATGCTGGAATGTGAAGTTAAGTGGGCCTTAAGAAGCATCACTATGAACAAAGCTAGTGGAGGGGATGGAATTCCAGTGGAGCTATTTCAAATCCTAAAAGATGTTGCTGTGAAAGTGCTGCACTCAATATGTCACCGAATTTAGACAATTGAGCAATTGCCACAGGACTGGAAAAGGTCAGTTTTCATTCCAATCCCAAAGACAGGTGATGCCAAAGAATGCTCAAACCACTGCACAATTGCACTTTTCTCATACGTTAGCAGAGTAATTCTCAAAATTCTCCAAGCCAGGCTTCAACAGTACGTGAACTGTGAACTTTCAGATGTTCAAGCTGGGTTTAGAAAAGGCAGAGGAATCAGAGATCAAATTGCCAACATCTTTTGGATCATCAAAAAAGCAAGAGAGTTCCAGAAAACATCTACTTCTGTTTTATTGACTATGCCAAAGCCTTTGACTGTGTGGATCACAATAAACTGTGGAAATTCTGAAAGAGATGGGAATACCAGACCACCTGACCTGCCTCTTGAGAAATCTGTACGCAGGACAGTAAGCAACAGTTAGAATTGGACATGGAACAACAGGCTGGTTCTAAATAGGAAAAGGAGTACGTCAAGGCTGTATATTGTCACTCTGCTTATTTAACTTATATGTAGAGTACCTCATGAAAAACGCTGGGCTGAATGAAGCACAAGCTGGAATCAAGATTTCCAGGAGAAACCTTAGGCAGATGACACCACCCTTATGGCAGAAAGTGAAGAAGAACTAACGAGCATCTTGATGAAGGTGAATGAGGAGAGTGAAAAAGTTGGCTTAAAGCTCAACATTCAGGAAACGATCATGGCATCTGGTCCCATCACTTCATGGCAAATAGATGGGGAAATAAATGGAAACAATGACAGACTTTATTTTTTTGGGCTCCAGGATCACTGCAGATGGTGACTGCAGCCATGAAATTAAAAAGATGCTTGCTCCTTGGACCAGATGCCATGATCTTAGTTGTGCAGTTGTGCAGTGGTTTGAGCATTCTTTGGCATCACCTGTCTTTGGGATTCGAATGAAAACTGACCTTTTCCAGTCCTGTGGCAACTGCTGAGTTTTCCAAATTTGCTGGCATATTGAGTGCAGCACTTTCACAGCAACATCTTTTAGGATTTGAAATAGCTCCAATGGAATTCCATCGCCTCCACTAGCTTTGTTCATAGTAATGCTTCCTAAGGCCCACTTGACTTAGCATTCCAGTATTTCTGGCTCTAGGTGAGTGATCACACCATTGTGGCTATCTGGGTGATCTTTTTCTATAGTTCTTCTGTGTATTCTTGCCACCTCTTCTTAATATCCTCTGCTTCTGTTAGGTTTATACCATTTCTGTCCTTTATTGTGCCCATCTTTGCATGAAATGTTCCCTTGTTATCTCTAATTTTCTTGAAGAGATCTCTAGTCATTCTATTGTTTTCCTCTATTTCTTTGCACTTATCAGTGAGGAAGGCTTTCTTATCTCTCCTTGCTATCCTTTGGAACTCTGCATTCAAATGGGTATATCTTTCCTTTTCTCCTTTGCCTTTCACTTCTCTTCTTTTCATGCTTCCCTGGTCACTCAGAGGGCCACCAGGGAATCATCTGCCTGCAATGCCGAAGGCCTGGGTTCAGTCCCTGAGTTGGGAAAGATATTCCAAGGAAGGAATATCCCTTGGAGAAGGAAATGGCAACCCATTGCAGTATTCTTGCCTTGAGAATCCCATGGATGGAGGAGCCTGGTAGGCTACAGTCCATGGGGTCACAAAGAGTTGGGCGCAACTGAATGGCTTCACTTCACTTTCATTTTCTCTTCATTTCACAGTTATTTACTAAGTAAATAGCTCAGAAAATCTTTAGTCCAATTTTCTGTTGATGGGCGGGGCTGTATTCCCTCCCTGTTGTTGACCTGAGACCAAACTATGGTGGAAGTAAGGGAGATAATGGCAACATCCTTCAAAGGGTCCTGTGCAAAGGACTTCAAAAGGACTATAAAGAAAGCTGCTGCCGCTGCTGCTGCTGCTGCTTCTGCTGCATCGCTTCAGTCGTGTCCGACTCTGTGCGACCCCATAGACAGCAGCCCATCAGGCTCTGCAGTCCTTGGGATTCTCCAGGCAAGAACACTGGAGTGGGTTATTTCCTTCTCCAATGCATGAAAGTGAAAGTGAAAGTGAAGTCACTCAGTCGTGTCTGACTCTTCGAGACCCCATGGACTGTAGCCTACAGGGCTCCTCCATCCATGGGATTTTCCAGGCAAAAGTGCTGGAGTGGGTTGCCATTGCCTTCTCCATAAAGAAAGCTGAGCACCAAAGAACTGATGCTTTTGAACTGTGGTGTTGAAGAAGACTCTTGAGAGCTCCTTGGACTACAAAGGGATCAAACCAGTCAATCCTAAAGGAAATCAGTCCTGAATATTCATTGGAAGGACTGAAACTCCAATACTTTGGCCACCAGCTGTGAAGAACTGACTATTGGAAAAGACCCTGATGCTGGGACAGATTGAAGGCAGGAGGAGAAGGGGATGACAGAGAATGACATGGCTGGATGACATCACCAATTTAATGGGCATGAGTTTGAGCAAGCTCCAGGAGCTGGTGATGGACAGGGAGGCCTGGCGTGCTGCAGTCCCTAGGGTTGCAAAAAGTTGGATATGTCTGAATGACTGAACTGAACTGAACTGTGTGTCTGTGTGAGGTGGTATCTCATTGTGACTTTTGATGGACATTTCACTAATGATTAGTAAGCATCTTTTCATGTGCTTATTGGCCATTTGTATGTCTTTGGAGAATTGTCTACTCAAGTCCTTTGCCCTTTTAAAAGTTGGGTTGCTTGAAACCAATTTATTTTTAAAAATAAAAATCTGACCACATCTCTTCTGCTTGAACTTTTCATTATTTCTCACTGCCTACAAAAACCTGTCCGTAATAACCTCTTCCTTTGTTCCCTTTTGACTCATTGGAGCCTGTATTTTCTGCTGCACAATCTCATCCTTTATAACTCAGGCCCACCTCACTCATCAGTTCCACTAGGAACTTGTTTTCATTTACCCAAATTGGATAACAGAATTTTCTTGGAGCTTGCTTTGACTGTTAGGTTTATTCTTTTATGTCATAAGTAGCTGTTTTATTCCTCACACTGTGAGCTTCCTAGGGGGAAGTCTGTATCTTATCCTTCTCCATTTCCCCAGTATTCATCTGAGAATCTCCTATGTAATAGAGGCTCAGTAGGTTTGATGAACAAGTAAATAATATGGCAAAATTCCTGTAGAGTAGCAGTTTGCAAACATTTTGGCCTCAGGAGTCCTTTATACATTTCAAAATTATTGTGGACCTCAAAGACTTTTACTTATGTTGGCTTCTTTTTTAATTTTTACTTTTTGGTTGTGGGATCTTAGTTCTCTGACCAGGGATTGAACCCATGCCTCCTGCTTAGGAAGCATGGAGTCTTAACCTCTGAGCCATCAGGGAAGTAGCCAGAGTTTCTAATTTTATGTGAGTTTCGTCTATCAATATTTACCATATTAGAAATTAAAACTGAAAAACAAAAAATGATTAATTCACTAAAATGCCAGTCAAACAAATTGTGCTAAAAGTGTATTTTAATGAAAAATAATTCTAGTTTTCAAAATAATAAGTGAGAAGGGGGACGTTGTTTTGCATTTTTGAAAGTGCTTTAAAAATATGGCTTTATAGAGGACTGTTTTCATATTTCTTTCTACATTTAGACTGTTGAGATATATTGTTGTGGTTGAAATAGTGAAAAAAACTCAGGCTTGTACAGACTCATCACTGGAAAAGGAAGGAGTATTTTAAAAGCTTTTTCAGATAATTGTGAATATTCTTCAGTGATTCTACACCAAAAGTCAACCAGTGGTGTTTTTTAAAACCTAGTTACCATGTGGAATTTGAAATCACATTAACGAATTTTTGTACTTTGTTACACTGCAGTCATGAAATTAAAAGATGTTTACTCCATGGAAGAAAAGTTATGACCAACCTAGAAAGCCTATTCAAAAGCAGGGACATTACTTTGCCAACTAACGTCTGTTTGGTCAAGGCTATGGTTTTTCCAGTGGTCATGTATGGATGCGAGATTTGGACTGCGAAGAAAGCTAAGCTCCGAAGAATTGATGCTTTTGAACTGTGGTGTTGGAGAAGACTCTTGAGAGTTCCTTGGACTGCAAGGAGATCCAACCAGTCCATTCTAAAGGAGATCAGCCCTGGGTGTTCTTTGGAAGGAATGATGCTAAAGCTGAAACTCCAATACTTTGGCCACCTCATGAGAAGAGTTGACTCATTGGAAAAGACTCTGATGCTGGGAGGGATTGGGGGCAGGAGGAGAAGGGGATGACCGAGGATGAGATGGCTGGATGGCATCACAGACTCAATGGATGTGAGTTTGAGTGAACTCTGGGAGTTGGTGGTGGACAGGGAGGCCTGGTGTGCTGAGATTCATGGGGTCGCAAAGAGTCGGACACAATTGAGCGACTGAACTGAACTGAACACTATTGATGCTTTGGAACTGTGGTGCTGGAGAAGACTATTGAGAGTCCCTTGGTGGCTCAGACAGTAAAGCGCCTGCCTGCAATGCCAGAGACCCAGGTTCAGTCTCTGGGTTGGGAAGATCCCCTGGAAGAGGAAATGGAAACCCACTCTAATACTCTTGGCTGGAAAATTCCATGGACTGAGGAGCCTGGTAGGCTATACAGTCCATGGGGTCGCAAAGAGTCAGACACAACTGAGTGACTTCACTTGGACATCAAGGAGATCAAACCAGTCAATCCTAAAGGAAATCAACCCTGAATATTCAGGAAGGACTGGTGTTGAAGCTGAAGCTCCAAACCTTTGGCCATCTGATGCGAAAATCTGACTCACTGGAAAAGACCTTAATCCTGGGAAAGACTGAGGGCAAGAGGAGAAGGCGGTGCTGGAGGATGAGATGATTGAATGGCATACTGACTCAATGGACATGAGTTCCAGCAAACTCAGGGAGATAGTAAAGGACAAGGAAGCCTGGTACACTGAAGTTCATGGAATCACGAAGAGTCAGACACAACTTATCGACTGAACAACAGCAACACTATTCCACTGGTCTTTCTTGTCCTTTAAATATAAACTTTACACATTTACAGTTTTGTAGCACACTATTTGGCCATTTGGAAAACACTGGCATGCTGAGTTATACTGATCTTCTAATGTTTGACTGAGGCATTTCATTACACAATATCAAAGTGACATTCATTAATATCACCACTCATCTCCCCAGAAAGATGTTTAAGTATAGGAAAGCAGTCATGTTCTGAATGGTTAACACAAGTTTTCCAAATATCGCATTTTCATTTGAAAGCTTGAATCTTATCATTGGCGATGAAAACCATGAGTTCTCCTGGAAATGATAGGTTTACTTCATTTATTAAAAAAATATATATCTTTCAAGTACCCAAGTCTGAGTAACTAGAGTCAGTCTTTCTGTCAAGTAAAAGTGATGTACTGTTAAACAAAAATGACATTTAGCTTGCAACTGAAACAACAGTATAAGTGTTTGTTTTAAAATTTTTATTGGAATATAGTTGCTTTGGGCTTCTCCATTGATTCAGAGATAAAGAATCCGTCTACAGTGCAGGAGGTATGGAGATTTGGGTTTGATGCCTGGATCAGGAAGATCCCCTGGAGTAAAAATGCAACCCACTACAGTACTCTTGCCTGAAAAAATCCCAGGAACAGAGGAGCCTGGCAGGCTACAGTCCAGGGGGTCACATCCAGAGGATGACTGAGCAACTTAATATTCAATATCTTATATTAATCTGTAATGGAAAGTAATCTGAAAAAAACATATGTATAACTGAATCACTTTGCTGTATACCTGAAACTAACAAAATATTATTTCAATAAAAAATTAAAAATTAAAAAATAATAATTAATAAATAAGCCAAATAGTTGCTTTACAATGTTGTGTGAACTTGTGCTGTACAGCAAAGTGAGTCAGTTTTTTTCTCGAGCCAACCATGGTACTTTGCGACACAGTAGATGTGTTAGATAATCATGTCCCATTTCATTGCATGGAATATTGAAAAGATCAGCTTTAATAAAATTAATAATTTTTACTGCCCATTCAAGAGGATTCTTTTATATATTTTAATCCAGTAATAATAATACTCACTATATTATTTCAACATTTAATCAATATGAGATAATTGTCAAGAAATTTTACATTTTTTTCTTGTGTCCAGTCTTTGACATCTGGTGTGTTTTTACACTCACAGCCCTTCTCAATACAGATTAGACACAAGTGTGCATAAGCCACTAAGACTATTAGATTAGATAACACAGCACTAGATCTTTTCAAGAGCATTTTGAATCAAAGCTGTTATTTTTTTCCTGTGAGTGTAAGTAGGTGAAGATCAGATTCTGATGCCTTAACTATGGCATTTTGCTGCTTATGTGGGGCAACAATCCAGAACCGCTTATTTCAAGGATAATGTTTGTATCTCTTCATTTTGGACACATCTAAGACTGAGTCCTGTCCACGACCTCGCAGAAAAAAGTTAACTGGGTCACTTCTAGAAAGCAGCCTTGAGAGCTGATTTCAAAGCTGGTTTTGTATTGTGGAGTACCTGGGAATCCCACTAAGGGGAAGAACCATGGAGCTGGCTGATGGCTTGGGAAGCAGTTACGAGCCTTGCCGCAGCTTCCACATGAAAGCCAAGATCAGGACAAAATGTTAGTCAGCCCCAGTGCCGGTGAGCTTATAACACGTGGGTCAACCGGAGGGGTCCTCTGTGGGAAACGTGGACAGGCCAGGTGGCAGCAGTCTTCTATGAGCCTGAGTCACCAGCAAGCCTGTCCTTGCCTCAGTTTCCATCAGGAGTCAACATAGGGGAGGTTGTGCTTTTGGCCTGTACCGTGCTGTTGTAGGGCTTCATGTTTCTAGGTTCTTCCCTACCTCTTTTGAAACTTTTTATTTTGTGTTGGGGTAATAGCTGGTAGGTTCAGGTGAATAGTGAAGGATTCAGCCATACATACACCTGTATCCATTCTCACTCAAACTCTCCTTCCATCCAGCTGCCACATAACACTGAGCAGAGTTCCCTGTGCTATATAGTAGGTCCTTGTTGGCTATGTATTTTCAATACAGCATGTTTAAATATAACATGTCTACCCCAAAACCCCTAACTATTCCTTCCACCCATCCTTCCTCCTGAAACCATAAGTTCATTCTTTAAGTCTGTGAGTCTCTTTATAGGTTCTTTTTAAAAGATCCATTATCTTGTCTGATTTGTCACCCATTTGGGAGAGATACCATTTCAAAAGGGATTTGATTTAGGTCATACCTGAGTGGTCTAGTGATTTTCCCTACTTTCTTCAACTTAGGTCTGAATTTGGCAACAAGAAGTTCATGGTCTGTGCCACTGTCAGCTCCCAGTCTTGTTTTTGCTGACTGTATAGGACTTCTCAATCTTTGGCTGCAAAGAATATAATCAATCTGATTTCGATATTGACCATCTGGTGATGTCCATGTCTTCTCTTCTGTTGTTGGAATAGGGTGTTTGCTATGACCAGTGTGTTCTCTTGGCAAAACTGTATTAGCCTCTGCCCTGCTTCGCTCTGTACTCCAAGGCCAAATTTGCCTGTTACTCCAAGTGTTTCTTGACTCCCTACTTTTTCACTCCAGTCCTCTATAATGAAAAGGACATCTTTTTGAGTGTTAGTCCTAGAAGGTCTTGCAGGTCTTCACAGAACCGTTCTACTTCAGCTTCTTCAGCATTATTGGTCAAGATATAGACTTGGATTACCTGTTGTGAAGAACTGACTCATTTGAAAAGATCCTGATGCTGGGAAAGATTGAAGGGAGGAGGAGAAGGGGATGACAGAGGATGAGATGGGTGGATGACATCACCAACTCAATGGACATGAGTTTGAGTAAATTCTGGGAGTTGGTGATGGACAGGGAGGCCTAGCGTGCTCTAGTCCATGGGGTCACAAAGAGTCAGACACGACTGAGCAACTGAACTGAACTGGGAGAGATACGCAAGGCAAACCTTATTCTCATTTTTTACCAGGTAGAAGCCCAGAAGGCTTCCCTGATAGCTCAGTTGGTAAAGAATCCACTTGCAATGCAGGAGACCCCACTTTGATTCCTGGATCAGGAAGATCTGCTGGAGAAGGAATAGGCTACCCACTCCACTATTCTTGGGCTTCCTTTGTGGCTCAGCTGGTAAAGAAAGTCCAGAAGAGATGTGCTCTGCCAAAGGCCACATATGCAGCCTCCTAGTGACTTTCCCAAGGCACCCGCAGTGGGGGACTGGAATGGAGACTTCCTCCAGATTTCAGGTGTCTGAAGGCTTTTTCCACTGTCCCCACCTGGGCAGGTGTGGATGTTATGAGGCATCTTTGGGCCATGATATGTGTGTGTGTGTGTGTGTGTGTGTGTGTGTGTGTGTGTGTGTGAGACAGAGAGAGAGGGAAAGTGAGCTGTTACCCTTCAGGTCTGTGCAGAAAGACTTCTGGCATACTGGGTGGGGTTTTCCAGCCCAGGTTACTCCTTGGCATGTGTGGAAGAGGTGGGTGGAAATAGGGCCCATTTGTCTCTGCCTGGGGAGTTCCCTTGATAGGAAGGCAGGCTTTGACTGAGAGACGTTCGATCTGTGGGTGCAGCTGTCTTGAACTTGGTTTACTGTTGGATTTCAGATGCATGGTGAGACAGCTCACAGTGTGCATGGACTTCCTGGCAGGTTCCAGCTCCTTTGGTTCTCAGCCTCCACACACAGTGACACAGGCCTGGGAAGTATCTGCAAATGGCTGACCCTGGCCTCTCCCTATAGACGTTTCTCAACAGTCCTGCCATCTAGACGCTTCATGATTACAACCTGCCTCGTTATATTTTATTAGATGTTCAGGTCTTCACTTTGCTCCCTGTGGACTCCGGAGGTAACTTTAACGTTTTTCTCAGGGAAAGTGTCTGAGTGACAGAGAAACAGTTTTCAACAAGCCGTGGCCCTCCGCTGACCGCTTCCTTGCCCTGCTCAGCTCACACACAGAGCAGACTGCCTTGCCTCCCAGTCGCCTCAGCTCAGCCATTAAACCCCGTTTGAAGTTTTATTTCCCTCTATTCTTGCTATCTCAATGGGCAATCACTCTTAGGACATTTTGTAACAAATAGCATTTTCAGTTCTGCTGAGAACACAGACCCCTGGCCTGCAGCCTGGTTGTATTGAGAGCCTAGCTTATCTCCTCCCCCGAAATCTGAACCTCATTCTTTCTTGTTCCTTGTTGTTTTTCAAAAAATATTATTTTTTCTAAGAGCCTCAAGCATACGGAATTGAGGTATACCTATGCCCCAGTTCACGTCACACCAGCGTTAAGGCCTGTCTTTTATTTTTCCCCATCTCTGTTTCATTCTCTCTCTTCCCTGGAGCCCACTTGTATAATAAGGCCTGAAGGGCCATTTGCTTCCTGGACACCCCTAGAGCCTCACAGGGCGCCCCCAGGGCCTACTACAAGCTCCCAGCTCTCTCACCAGATATGCTCGTACCCCCCGAGAAAGACGACCCCCCATTCCCCCACCCCGCTCCCACTAGGTGTCCTATCAGTGGACCAACCGCCTCCCTCCAGTCCTCAGCCTCACCTGTTTCACCTCCTGCCAGCCTGTGAAATTATTCAAGCAAGCCACCCGCATCTTCCTGTGGGCACCAGGGAGCACCAGCCCTCCTGTTACCGTAAAGCCCGCCTCCCACCGCCCCTTCTGGCTCTCCTCCCTCCCGAGTGCACCCGCGGGGCCCTGCATGCTGTGTGGCAACTGTCAGGGTATGCGGCTGATAAACTCCTGTCAGTCTCAGCTCTGCAGTGTCGAGGAGCTGGGGGAGTCCCTTTTCACCAACACACTGGATAGCAAGTGGTGAGGATGGTCCTTCAGTGCTGGGGAGATGAGGGGTTCCTTGGACCCAGAGATCAGGGACCTGCGCCTGTGCTTACCGGGAGCCTGGGCCATGGCTGACTTTCTCAGGAAGTCCTCTTCAACGCCCACCGTGTGCTTTCCCAGCTCCATAGAGAGGGGGCTCCCTGCCACCGCCTTCCCTCCAGCTCAGCACCCCTCTGTAATTGCTCAAGCCTTGACCCACTAGCCCCTGCCTGCCCCTGGCTCTCCTGTACACCTACTGAATTCCAAATAGACTTTACTTCTTAAATGCAAATCTAGACAGATTTTGAAATTTCAAAACCCTTCAAAAGCCCCTTGCTTTTACTAATATTTTGGTCATCCAGGGAGGATAATTGGTTGGGGTCATTTTAGCTTTGTGGTTGCTGTTTAGTTGCTTAAAGTCCTGTCTGACTTTTGTGACCCTGTGGACTGTAGCCTGCTCGGCCCCTCTGTCCATGGGATTCTCCAGGCAAGAATACTGGAGTGGGTTGCCATGCCCTCTTCCAGGGGCTCTTCCTGACCCAGGGATCAAACCTGAGTCTCTGTGGTCTCCTGCTTGGCAAGAGGTTTCTTTACCACTGCACTACCTGGGAAAGCCATTTTAGCTTTATATGATGGATAAAAATATAAATGTTCCTCACCAAAAAAGAGAAGTTTATATACCATTTAGTTGTTTAGAATTGTGAACTTTTAGGTTATAACCATTTAAACATCTTAAAAGGAACTCTTTTTATATTACTAAGATTGTTTTTGGACTACACTAGTCTGAAATGGTTACATTCTTTGTTTTACATATTTATTGTTCACAACTCTGGATCTGAATTTTGTTTTTTTAAGTCTGCCAAGTATAGAAGTGAGAGCTTAACATAAAAAGTTGTTCCTTATTTCCTTGTTAAAAATTTGTTTTTAATATTTATTTATTTGGCTGCACTGGAATCTTTCAGCTTGGTTGCAGAATGAGGGATCTTTAGTGGCAGCATGTGGGATCTAGTTCCCCGACCAGGGGGCAGACCTTGGGCCCCTGCATTGGAAGAGTGGTCTTCACCACTGGACCACCAGGGGGTTGCTGTGTGTGCTTAGTCACTCAGTCATGTCTGACTCTTTTCGACCCTATGGACTGTAACCCACTAGGCTCCTTTGTCCACAGGGATTCTCCAGACAGGAATACTGGAGTGGGTTGCCATGCCCTCCTCCAGGGTATCTTTCCAACCCAGGGATAGAACCCAGGTTTCCCACATTGCAGGTGGATTCTTTACCCTCTGAGTCACCAGGGAAGCCCATCCTCCTCATTTCCTACAGTATAATGTCCCTTTATGGATCAGCACACAAGACCCTCCGTAAACTGGCCCCAAACTCTCATTCCTTGCTCCACAACCCTCCCATCTACCCTTTGTCTCTCCTTCAAGCCTAGGGCATCCTCGCACCCATGCATTTGCTCCAGAGGATCCCTTTGTCTTGAATACCTTCCCCATTCTTTCCTTAGGGGTCAGTTCCACTGTGAAGTTTCCTGGATTCCTAGTGGGTCCTCCAACTGAGTTTTCTGAACAGATGGGGCTTGAAATCATAGTGAAAACGAATCAGATGACTGATTCGTTTGAAAAGACCCTGATGCTGGGAAAGACTGAAGGTGGGAGGAGAAGGGGATGACAGAGGATGAGATGGTTGAATGGCATCCCTGACTCAATGGACATGACTTTGAGTAAACTCCCGGAGTTGGTGATGGACAGGAAGGCCTGGCATGCTGCAGTCCATGGGGTCACAGAGAGTCGGACAGGACTGAGTAACTGAACTGAACTGAATTGAGTAAAGGGAGAGCAGAGTGGGTATCCCAGGCCAAGGGAACTGCAGCGGCCGAAGCCTGAGGCGGGAGGGAGCACCAGCAGGAGGTAGTTCAGGAGGGCTGCAGAGAAGAGTGGGTATCATGGGCATGTTGGGGGACCAGGGTGGCCAGGAATGATAACAAAGAGATAGGGGTGGGCTTGATAGTTGAACTCTGGCAACGGGAGCCTGAGGGGATAAGCAGGCCGGAGCCTCGCCAGCTCGTGATTAGGTTTCATCGGGTTGTCCTGTGGTTCTACTCAGCAGCTTATCCAGCTGGGATCTTTTCTTGCCTCCTGTGCCTCAGTGAGGTCCTCCTCATCCCTGGGCAGAGAAACCAGCCCTCCTTGGCTCCTGAAAGCTGACCACATCGCCCCAAGGGTCCTGGATAACCGAACACAGGTAAAGGCTGGACTCACTCATGAGGCTTCAGCCTGTGTTAAAGCTGCCCCTCGTCTGAGTGGAGTGGCTCCTGGGGAGCTGGAATGAGGGAGTAGGCATGCAAACCCTGTGGCCAGGGGAACCTCCACAGTGGAGCTGAGGCCCAGCTGCCTTTCGTGTTTGTACCACATGCACGGCTTGCGTCAAATGGCTTTTAAAACTCAGGCCCTAATCTGGAGGATCTAGGTGCCCCCAGGAAGAAGGACAAGGAAACAAGGACCCTGCCTGAGCCGTAAGAGCCCCACTGGGACGAGCTTATGCTTCAGGGGCCCCACAGGAGCCTGTGTTTTCATTACTAAGCAACTTAGAAGGAGTTCGTCTTGGGGAAAAGAGAGACGGTGGGTAATAAGTCTGTAATAATGGCTGCCATGTGGAGGGAAGGCAGTGTTACCCAGCTAAGGACTAGAAAACATGGTTTATATTTTCAACAGTTGGAGAAAGAAATGAAAACTGAATATTTGCTGCACCTGTGAAAACATATTTGATCATGATGGCAAGTCCAGAGTTCTTAGTGTGGGATTCATATTTCATAACTCATGTTCAAACAAGAAAAATGATTATAATGTTAAGTATTTCCTGAGTTTATTTTGATGGATGACAGAATAAGTACTGTATCTTTCACTCATTAAAATACAGATTGGTGTAATTTAATAAATGAACTTAATACACAGATGTTCCAGGCTGTTTTAGCAGGGTGTATATTAATCAACTTCTTTATATATGATCCTCTTTTATATTTTTTAAAGAAACTTGCAGGAGCCAAGAATTTATTAGATTTGCATGCTCTAGGACGAGTATCCGATGTCAGGTACATGCAGGAGTGTATTAAGATGAAACGGAGCCAGAGTCTGCAGACCAGCCAGGTCCCCACAAGGGTCGTCCCTGGGTTCCCGGCTGGCTCCCAGGGTCGTCTCAGAGCCCCAGGCCTGTGCCAGGTTCTTGGGTCTTTTTGCTGAGCTTGCTTGCTGCTGCCACAGCCTCAGGGCCTCTCGGAGGTGCCTCCAGAGACCCAGATGGAAGGTGGTGGCTTTGGAAGCTGTGGTGGCCCGGATTGGACAGTGGCCCTGCATGGGCAGAGGCTGGCAGCTCAGGGGAGCCCCGAGGGCCCTTCTTGTCTTCCCTGACCTCCCCCAGCAGGCTCATTCTCCCTCTCCTCACTTGGCTGCACCCTAAGGGGCTGTGCTGTGTTCTGTCTATGCTTGTTTTAATGAGGGAAGCTTGCCTCGCTGGCCCTAGGCTCCTGAAGATAGGGGCAGTGCCTTCTACAGCCACACAGTCTGTGCTCAGTGAACTTGGTAGGTGTGTGCTGAATCCACGTGCCAGAGACTCAGAAACCCTTGCTCAGCCATCCTAGAGGGTGTGCACTGGGAGGAAGGAGGCAGTGTGAGGACGCAGTGCTAACTGACCTTTCTGGAGAAAGGACAGAGAATGTGTGAGAGCACAGGCTTCACATCAGCCGCTCAAATGGCTGTCGCAAATCCAGGCAATACAGGGGTTGGGTGAGGGGAGTTATGTCTGACTGGCAGCAGTGGTGGGTGGTGGGGAAGGCTGAGAAGGGGAGGTGTCTGAGGCCAGGAAACTCATTTTTGCAGCCTGCTCTACCTGCACCCAGCACTTAGCGGTCTCTCAAAGCATCCCGCACTGTTTTGCTAGTTCTGGGACTACAGGGCTCTTATGATGTGCCACACTGGATAGGAACTTGCAGGTCCGGGGGCTCCAGCTCTTTCATTTCAGCACCTTTTTCTCATTAGAGTTGAACTCAGGCATCGCCCAGGTAGCTACTCAGTGCCGGCTGCTTATGTGTTGTACCTGCGGTCAGCCAGCCACCCAGAACACAGGCCCTGGCCTCCTCCAGTTCTCCCCGAGGATGGGTGCTGCCGGGTGGCTGCAGCCTGAGCTGGCTCCTTCCCCTGCGGCCCCTCCGCGCCCCTCGGTGGCTCCTCGATCGCGCAGGCAGGTCCAGTGGGAGCATAGTGGCTCTGCTGTCACATGCCTGTTTGCAATAAGCACTGGCCGTAGTCATTAATCATTCACGGAGGCTGTGGTTAGCGGCCCTCAGTCAACGGGATGGTTTCAGGTTTTTCAGGCTAAGTGCCTCTCCAGCAAGCATCCTCCTCAGCCCTTTCATGTCCAGCCATTTGATGTTCCGTGCACACTGAGCCAGCTACCAAGGCCAGGCTTTGTTTCTGGAGGGCTGCTCTGAATGATTCCCCCAGGTCCAGTGGCAGAGAGTTCTGGGTTTCCAGCTCCTCATCTACACAGGAAACAGAGCTCAGAGAATGAATCTCTTTCTCAAGCACTTCCCGGGCACTTAGTTCTCTGCCACACCGTGGCGATCTGTGAAGTTACTCACTTTGCTGTCGGTGCCCCATTTAGGGGTGGCGCTCAAGCAGGACAATAGGCCTGCAAGAGTGAAAATCTATCTGGGTTAAGAGGTCTAGGACAGCCCTCCCACCTGCAGGTTTCTCACGAGGGCGGGAGCTCAGAGGCTGGGTGGTGTCGGGGAGGGAACGAGGGAATCACAGGCTAGGAGGCCACAGGTGTGTGCTGGGCAGCTTGGGTGGCTCTTCTGTATGGCCTGAGCTGGTCCTTGAATGCAGATCGAAACTTATGGGTAATGGTCTGGAAACAGAGGCAGCGATTAAAATGCTTCCCCTCCTCCACCAGGTGAAATGTGTAAAAATGAACTTTACATTTAATCTACATTTTCTGCAAGTTACTAATAAGGTTATATGCATTACTTGAAAAAATACATAATTTATCTGCGTGAGATAGAATTGAGAGAAGCTCTCACTGAGGCTAGAGTTCAGTTGGCTTCAACAGACACTGCTCAGGCACCTCCTAGGTGCTAGGACCTCAACCTCAGGGACAATAGGTGTCCTGATGATACCCAGTCTACGCATGTGATATCCAGCATCACAGCTGAGGGCAGGGATTCCAGTGTCTGGAGCTACAAAGGCAGGGGTTGGGGTGGAGGATGGCCCTGCTGAAATGCAGTCGACACACAGCTGTTACTGAGGCTGATGCCCATCCTCCATTTCAGCATCTTTCCCAGAAAACGTGTCTTGTGTGTTCAGCCATTGAGACCTTAGAGTGAAAAAATCAAAGAACTCTGGGTGTTCAGAGGCAAGAGAGATTACATCTGGTTGAGAGCACCAGGAATGGCATCATATTGCATGGATGGATTTGGCAGAATTCTGGAAGTCCAGGAAAGACTTCCCCAGGCAGAAGTGGGCTAGGAAGAGACTGCTAGGTAAATGGAAAAGGGGGTGTAAAGGCACAGAGGGTTGCCTGAATTGCTGACAGCTGGGGTCCTGGGCCAGGTGGTGGCATTTGAAGCTGGGAGGACAGGGTGGTGTCACCTGCCTGCTCCATCCCTGTGTTCCCAACCCAGCCCTCTCATTCCTGCTCTGCCACCTGAAATGTCATTCCCCTGAAACTTTTCCCTCTGTGCTCTTCTCACACTGTCTCTGCTTGGTAATCTTTTGCTTTCTTTGCTGCCTGGAGCATTTCTCCTCATCCTTCAAAATTCAGCTCCAGTGCCAGCTCCTCTTTGCAGCCTTCCTCTCACTGGCATGGTCTATGTGGATGCTCTGGGCCTGCCTCTGGAAGCCCACACTGGGGAGCTGGCAGTACTGTTTATCACCCACTGGGAGTTTATTTTAGGGTGAGAGTGATGAAGATCTGAGACCTGCTTCTGCCATTCACTGCCTGGATATCCACCTTGGTTTTCTCATCTGGATGAAAGGAAAAGTTTGCAAAGAGTTTTGAGAAGCAATAAATAGAAGAAATCAAGTGATGTGTGTCATGCCAGCTACTGAGCCGGCAAGGAGTAGATGCTCAGAGGGGTTGAGGCTCCTTCTCGCTCCCCAACCACCTCATTCTCTCCCACTGTCAGCCATCTGCAGGCAAGTCTCTGCAATGGAATGTGAGATCCATGGGGCAGAATCTGACTCTTGCCGGGTAATGGACAACCTGCTTCTGCAGGACTCCTTCCCTGTGGAGAAAGATCTGAGCTCTTCAGGGTGATTTGTAGACTTGGGAATCAAGTTTGTTTGTTTGTTTTTCTTAGGAAGGTTCTGATTAAGCCAGAAACTTCCTGAAGTCATACAATTCTCCTCTCCCCGGAGAAAGATTTGCATAAAGTATCCTCTTGCTGGAAGGAAAATTAAAGATAATTAGTCCAGTGGTTTTCAAAATTTGTAAAGGCCTGGAACCATTTTTTGAAATGAAATTTTATATGGAACTTGAAGCTACACAAGCAGTCAAAGCATTATTTTTGAATATGTTAATATTTATTAATTAATGATTATATCACAGTAGAAACATGGGCAAATCATATAATTTCAAGCTTTTAACAAAAAAGCACAATGAGACTGTTCTGATCAATGCAAAACTTAGAAATTAAAGCCTTATGGTGATCTTTGTTGTGTTTCACTTTCAGAATCAGTTCACTTACGTAGTTTTCAAATATAATTTTACTTACTCATTTACCAGCTGTGCCAGGTTTTCACTGCTGCTTGGGCCTTTCTCTAGCTGCGTTATGCAAGCTCCTCATTGCAGTGGCTTCTTTGGTTGCTGAGCACAGGCTCTAGGTGCACAGACTCAGTAGCTATGATTCCCGGGCCCTGGAGTGCTGACTCAGTAGTTGCGGTGTTCAGGCTTAGTTACTCCTCAGCATGTGGGACCTTCCTGGACCAGGAATCGAACTCCTATATCTTCAGGCAGATTCTTTACCACTGAGCTACCAGGGAAGTCCTCACGTATGTATCTTGTTTTGAATTCACAGTGTATAGGAAATCCTGATTCACAGTAACAGGTTGATTCAAATGACTGCCATTTTTACATTTTGTAAGTTGTAGTCTCCACATCCTTCAGTTAATCCAACAGGTGGTAGAGGAGCTCTGATTTGAAGTGGCCACAAAATTGAGTGAACTTGGTCACATAAGTTATTGTAAGTCTGCATGGCGTTAAAAGTGGCCACCCTTCTTGTTCTTAATGTCACACTTTCATCAACGACTGAAAATATTTATATATAGAATTTTTGAAATAAAGTAACTTCTGAGGTCCTTAGGGCTGAGAACGTGTGATAGGCAATTGCTGATTGAATCCAGTCCCTTTTAATCCCACGTGTGTAAACTGAGAGTAGAATGTGACAAGGTCATGTCAAGGCTAAATGAGAATGGGCTGGGCTAGCGTGAAAACTTAGGTCTCTTCCATCTCACCCCTGAGACTTTTCGACTGTATTCTCTATCTTTCTTTCCTAATATGAATTAGTAAAAAAGTATCCTTGTTGTTATTTGTTTACACTAGCCAGGACATGGAAGCAACTTAGATGTTCATCTACAGATGAATGGATATTTGTCTTTAAATAAGCTAGACACCCTGACTCTCTAGTTTTATTTGTATTCAAGGCCTTCTTATATTCCAGGGAGGAGCATGAAACAGGCCACTTACTGGAATTAATAGTACAACCCGGAAACCTCCTTCCACGTCTTCCTGTCTCACCAGGAGAATTCTGCTCGGGTGATAGATAATTGGAATGGATTTGGCCAGCCGGCCTGCATAGAAATGATGATGCTATGTTTGTTCATCTGTCAAGAGAGTAAAGAGCAAAGCTGGTAATTTGTGTTAACTAAGCACTTCCATTATAAGAACTCAAGGGAAAGGGTGGGGAACCGAACATCTTGTCATCCAGCTGCCCGGATCCTAAGGCTGATTTGTGTAGTTAAGAAGAAATTCTAATAATGTTGAGCGTATGGAAAAGTTTAAGGCAAAGGTGATGGGTCATTTTCTAAATGTTCGGGTTGAGTATCAAGAGCCGTCAGCTTCCTTCCCCAACTCCTGCTCTTCCTGGCGGGGCGGATCTCACACTGCGCTTCCCACGTGCTGCAGATGGCATCGCCCCAGTAAGCTAAGAGTGTGAGTGTCACAGAGGGAACCCCAATCTCCCCCTCTTCACCCTAGAAGGCAAGAAAAAGCCTTGCCCTGGAATGCACTGGATGCTTCTTCACAGCTGTTACAGTCTCTTCTCCAACCTCTCACTCCTGACCTCAAGTTCTTCCTGGCCAGGTGCTTAGTGTCCAAGTCCAGGGAGCATTTTAGGGTGACTCTTTTGTCTTAAGGCAGCCCTTTCTGAGATTTATCCTAACCTATAGGGAGAATAGGCTAATGGTCCCCATCAGACCCCTCTGTCCTCGGCATTCTTTCTCCACTTGCCCATCCAAGAAGTCTTGAAACCCTTTCCCCAGAGATGGAGCTTCTTCTGCCCTAGAATTGAGCTTAGGGATGCTGGTACCCCAGAAGAGGGAGAAAAGGGCCTAATGGTCATATTGGGGTGAGTGGCCTGCATTGCCTCTTCCTTTAGAGCAGACATTTCTCAGGGATAGAAAGCAGGAGGTCTCCGAGAGGCTGGAATCCCAGAACAAGATCACGGAGAAGAGAGGAGAGGAAATAAAGTGAGGGAGGGGGGTTTGAGGTCCTCAGATGGACTAGGCTGCCTGGCTTGTTTTCCCCCAGGAAAAAGCAGGTGAAAAAAACCTAGTCTTGTGGGGGACTTTGAGGCAAGGCCATTTTCTGTTCCTTGGAACAAAGATAGCCTAGGTCTTACCATTTCATTCTTAACTAATGAAAGTAATGGTTAATGCTTCAGCTTTAGCCTCTCTTCAGAAAAAGGCTCAGAGCTGAGCTTCTTAAAGAGCAAATTACAAATAGGATTTGAGTCACATACAGAGAAAGTGATTTACCTTCATACTTCCAAGAGCACATCTGTTATGCAATGCAAAATTCTAACTGGACTTCAAAAGCAATCAAATAAAAACAGAGTGTTTTTCTTTGTTAGAGAAAAAGGCATTTGTGCCTGTAAACCACCTTTGCTCATTCTGAATGGTGTTACATTTGACTCAGATGCAGGGACCCAAGGAGAAAGAGAGTGTGAGGAATTTGGATTTATTGGTCTTCGGTATGGGGTACCCATGGAGCCTTGAGTTGTAGCTGGTCCTGTATAGATAAAGATACAGCTGAAGATGCAACACAGAGTGATGTACCACAAGCACACTTAAAGGAGAATGTTATCCATTGAGACCAATACGTGTGTCATTTCAGCTGCTGTTTGATCACAGCTGTGGATGAATAAGCCCCTCCAAAATAATTTCTTAGGCTAATTGGGAACATCTTCCCTTTATGGCCATGCCTCTCAGGCATTTGGAAATGAAGTCAAAGCTGAAGGTCTCTCTCTCTCTCTATTGGATTCAAATCTTCTTTCTAAAGACTTTGTATATGAAAAGTTAAAGGTAAGCTTGACAGAATAGACAGGGATCAACAATGTTTGCCCCTGAGTCTTTGTTAAAAAGGAATGCTTTTTCTCTTAATGCCTTGGTTGAACTTCGGGGGTAAGGAGGTGGAAGTGTCCCCAGGAAATCTTAAGAATCCCAGAGGAAGCTGTTGACAAGCTTCTAGTGAGCTGGGATTTTGCTTGTGCTCTGGAGACAGTGCTTAGCTTGTGCTCAGGTTGAGGAAGAGGCTGAGTAACAGAGGAGTTGGACAGACCTTGGCCAGATGAGCATAGTCTTCAAAAGGTAGTTTTCTTTCATTTTGCTTTTTCACGAGTGGTGTAACAAGCCCATGCTGCAGTGTTTCTCAGCACTATGGTGAGATCCTGGTCTGTTTTTAAGAAACTATGAAGGGCATGTAGCTGGAGTCAAGAGTCCTGTGTGTCTAGACAAGTCAGCTATGCTCTCCATGGTTTTCTTGTTGGTAAGCAGGGATGACAAAAAAGCCCCTCTGTATCTCTAAGTTGTTGTGAAAACTGGATGGGACCCTGGAGAATGGGAAACACTTTGTCAGCAACTCAGATGCTGTGATGACTCAGCAGTAGGAGCTCAGGTGGGTCATCACACAGACAGCACAGCGCTAGAGCTGAGGGAGCAAAGGCGAGTAGAGGAGCAATTGCGTTAACTCTGGAGAGCAAAGGCAGTTTCTGTGACTTCCCAGACACAGTTGTCTTCACATGGAGCTCCATCCCTCCATCCAGTTTTGGCTTAGAGACTTTTGGTCAAATGGGAACAAAAAGCAGCCCTGGAGATGAACCTAGTGTATTGATCTTGGAGTTCCCTAAACATGCAACCAGAGGCAATATCTCCTCTCCCAAATACATAAGGCCCTGCTGCATTGAGCCAGAGGTCAGTTGAAGCCTTCATGTCCCTGAAGCCCTTGCTTCCCAGTTCATCCTCAGGGTGCTGGGGCAGAGGATGCTGGAAACTTCACAGTGAGAACAAAGAGGTGGGCACCACTAACAAAGAGCAAATGACAAGTAGTTCAGAAAGATGAGGCAACTCCCAAAGGTGACTTGTCTTTTCATTGGCAATTAACCTGAAATGAAACGATGAAAGCTGCTGAATCCTGTGCAGTCTGAGCACAGAACCTTGGGGAGCCTCTATTTTTCGGCATCAAATTGGCTTGGCCAGGACACAGGATCATGACCATCTGCCTCCCATGGACCATCTGAGCCCCTGAAACCTAAATCTGGGCTGACCTCAGGGCCATTCGTATTGTTCAGATTCCTGAAATCATTAGGCTGGGTATCTGGTTGATCAGATGTACAGCATCAACCCTGTCCTTCCCTGCTACCACTCCCAGAAGAATCCAGGACTCTGGTCCAGTTCACTCCCCAACAGAGGTCAGAGCTCTCCAAGGTGCTGATGGTCCAGGCTGGCTTATCCGGAGAAGTACGTTACACTGCACTTTTGCCTTGAAGCCCAACCAGGTCACCTGGGGAACCTGTCTCTGCCTCCCTTCTTGTGACCAGGAGGGCCCTCTGATAGAGCTGAATGGAAGAAGATGCTGGCTAGGCTGTCTAGATTGGTGTGGAAAGACTGACCAAAGGCTCCAAGCAGACCTGAGAATGTAAGAATGCTACATCTACAACTTGCTTGGAGCCTGGCTGAAAATGCCTTGGAAGTAGCCACCTTTGAGTCAGATATGTTCACACCAGCATATTATCATCAACCCTGAGAAGTGGGAAAATGCTGCTTTTTAGAATCTAACTATGAAGGGGGCAACTTGGGGCATCCTCCTGGTAGATTTTGGATGGGACCAATGAAACTGATTGGGGGCTGTTTGAGTACTTAGACCAGAGATGAGTGCTGAATTAGGACAGTAAATTTATCACTGGGGATATCCTCACAGGTGACACCAGCAGGAGTTCATGATTATTGGATGGGTGAGTGGGGGGTGTGCAGAAAGGAGTTATCCTTGACCCTCAAATTAATGGCTTGGGAAACTGAGTAGATGGTAATGCCATTCACCAAGAGGAGTATCATGGTTTCTTTAGGGGTGGTGAGGAGGGGAAGGTAAGTTCAGATTATATTTGTTGAGTGTGAGGTATCAATGGTACTCTGAGATGGGTTGTCCAGTAGGAGTCAGGGATACAGTTTTAGAGCTCAGCAGAGAGATCAGGGCCAATGATAAATGACAAAGATCTGGGAATCACTGAAGAAGAGAACATGGTTGAAAAGATGGGAGATGACAGATGAGATCAACCAGGGAAAAATGTGTAGAGGAGAGGAAGGCAAGGAGTGGGCCTTGCTGGAATGACTGTATTCTCCAGGTGTGTTGAGGTCCAGGTGCTGAAAAACAAGCCTGCCACAGGGCTCTCATCACCTGCTCTCAGACTACTTCACCACCAATCTGATTTCATCCCAATCATTTCTTCCCATTCTCCCTCTTCTGATATATGGATAGATATAGAACTTAGAGTTAGATTTAGCTATCGATACTTAGAGGCAGGTTTATCTAAAGGAATTGGTTCCTGTGATTATGCAGGTTGGCAAGACCAAAATCTTCAGACTTGGCCAACAGTCTTAAGATTCAGGGAAGAGTGGACATTGCAATCTTGACCTGTAAGCAGCCTGGAAGCACAATTCCTTTCTTGGGGAAACGTCAACCTTTTTTTTTTTCTCTTAAGAATGTTGGAGTGAGGCCCATGATGGAGAGAGCAGTTGCCTTTACTCAGAATCTACTGATGTAAATGTTAATTGTGTCTAAAAGAACCATCACAGCAGTACTGAGAGCCTAGCATCTGGGTACTAAGGTCATGTTGATACATAAGATTGGTCATCACAAGGTGGGGCACCCCCTGGCAGCCTCACATCCAGGTTCAGATGAGAGTAAATAGATACTAAAGCAAAACCTGTCTCTTTCCCAGTTGCTTTGATGACCCAGTGCCCCCCCTTCCATCTCCACACACACTTGCAGGGCATGGAGGAGCAGGGGGTTTTGGTGTCCTCCTTGGAATCTGTCCACATTTCTGTTCATTTGCTCATTCCAACCTAATTCTCACCTCAGTTCCACTTTGGACTCTCTTCTTTGTTCTTACCTGGAGATTCTCACCTTTGATTGCAGTATTTGGTACCTTGCCCCTTCCAGCAGGTAATGGAAGCTTCAGCTCCCCCTCTGTCCCATCCAGCCTCCCAGGCACAAGAAGGTTTTGAGACAAAGAAATTTCTCATTTCCATTTCAAAGTTGGAAAAACGTGAGCTAGAAAGGAGTTAAATTACTTGCCGCAAAGATCTTTCAGAGAAAGTCTAGTGCTGCCAACAATGGGGTTTTCTGCACAGCCACACCATTCCCCATCTGTGTCAGAATCCTTGGTGCATTTTTCAAGCTTAGTGTCCAAGACATCTCCAGTCCTAATAAGAATAAGGTGCCCCAGGCTGGTTCCCCGCCAGGGCGGGAGTGAGCAGAGACGCATTCCTTTGAAGCTGGTTTCAGGTTCTGGAATGTTTTCCTGGAAACCACACAATCTCAGGAGAGATCCATCACCTGCCAATGCTGCCTTAGGTCCGTGTCAAGACAGGGGCCTTGGACCTCCGAATGAGACAGTGTCTGCCCCCATTAGCCGCTTCCTGTGTGGTGGCTGCAGGATTTACTCAGAGCTGGTCTGGGCAGACTTGGCTGAAACTTGGTATGAACCCCCTACCTCATCTTTCTCCCCATCCTTCTCTCCCCGCTTAACCCCATACCTCCTCCAGAGATTTTGTCCTTGGATATCAGAACAGAAGGCCCAGGACCTGAGGCACACGCAGAGAAACACTTCTCTGGCTCTAGACCCAGGAGCATCCTCCCATCCAGGGACTGGGGAGAGGGGTGGGCTGCCCCCCTTGCATGATGGCACTAGTGTGTCTTAAGAAGGCAGCTGTAGACGCAGTCACGTGAGTACCGAACAAGGAGTCAGGGCCCTTGAGACCATGACCCCTGATGCTGCTGTCCCCTTCCTGGTGGCCTCAGGCAAGTCACAGAGTCAGAGAATGGTAATGCCAGGTGTGCCCTTGGAAACCATCTTTCTACTTCCTTCACTTTAGAGGCGAGGAGGCTCCAAGAAGGCAGGCCGATGGCTTAAGGCCCCAGACTGAAGTGGCAGCAGATCCAGAAATAAAATATCCTGACCAGTATACTTCCAGTGATTGCCTCTGTCCCTCCTCAGTTTCTCTGGACCTTAAATTTTCTCACCTGTCAAGTCGGGGCCAGTGACATCTGCCTCTTGTGTCCATTGTAAAGATCAAATGCGATCATGGATAGAGGTGAGGTGAGGTGAGGTGAAGTCGCTCAGTCGTGTCCGACTCTTTGCGACCCCGTGGACTGTAACCTACTAGGCTTCTCTGCCCATGGGATTCTCCAGGCAAGAATACTGGAGTGGATTGCCATTTCCTTCTCCAGGGGATCTTCCCAACCCAGGGATCGAACCCAGGTCTCCCGCATCGAAGGCAGACGCTTTAACTTCTGAGCCACCAGGAAGTCCCTGTGGATAGAAAACAGTTCTAAAAGGTGAAAGTGTTGAGTTCTCCGGAGGCTCTTTACTCCCAGGAGTAGCACAGGTTGCCTTCCCATATATGATGCAGCCCAGAAAGGATGAAGGTCTGAATTCCAGGATGAGGGATGCCAGTGATAATGCCAGCTGATGCTTGTGAATGTGTCTGTAACTGTTAAGACTGAAACACTTGTGGCCCCTGTCTCCCTGAGTGCCCTTCTGCTGCCCTGCCCCTCCCTTAGTCATCACTGGACCTCACATTCTGGGAATTAGAAGGTAAACATCTGGCACAGCAGGTCTGTAAGACCCTGCTCCATCCTTACTGCCCGTCAGCATCCATTCTGATTGGTCAGGGCTCATACTGTACTCAAATGTTGGTTAACTATTGACATGCAACAAAACCACTCTGAAACTCAGTGGCTTAAAAGACGAGTTTATTATTATCTCTTAAAAGTTCTGTGGGTTGACCAGACTCAGCTGCCTGGTTTCCCGCTATAGTCCCACATGTGACTGTACTCAGCTGGTGCTTGGGGCTGACGTTGTCTGAGGCCTCAGCTGGGAAGAATGTCTAACATGGATTGGTTATTTCTGTAGCTGGCATTAGATGGCCGATGGTGCCGCCATCAGCTGGGAGCTCAGTGGAGGTGTCGACCTAACGGAGTTCCTACACTTGGCCTCTCCGTGTGGCTTGTGCTTCTCACAGCAGGGTAGCTGAGATCCCAGAGAGAGCGTCCTGAGAGACAGTGAGCGAAAGGCAGGAAGCCAGACTGGCCTGGTGCCATCTCTACCACGGTCGACTTGTCAAAGCCGTCAAGAGCCCTCCTGGACTCGAGGGAGTGGGAGAGTGCCAAGATCAACTTGCAGAAAAGCCTGTGGGTGGCAAAGATTGTTGCATTCATCTTTGGAAAAGAGAGTCTGCCCAGTCCCTGAGGGAGAAGTTCACCTGGTCGGCACGTGGTCTGTCTGATTGTCCCCCTGCCCTTCCTGTTGCAGCCCCTTCTGCTTCCCAGGAAGGCCACCATCTGCTCCAGTGGGAGGGAGCATCCCTTCTGCTCTCCAGCGCTTGCTTTCTTCTGTTCTCATATCTCCATCTGAGAATAGAGCAGCCAGCCCCTCCTTATGCTCTCACACCAAAGGCAGGTACTTTTGACCAGACTTGCATCAGTGACAACATGGTGCCCTTTCTCCTGGCCAAACCAAAGGGTGATATTGGCCTTGGGAACTAGCACGGAAGCTCATCCCCATATGTGTTAGTGAGGGGTGGGGGGCTTGGCAGAAAGCATTGCTGTCAGTGCTCTTTGGGCAAAGATTGGTTCCTGCCAGAGACGTGAGTTCTGAGATGATGACTGAATTCTGAGATGAATCCAGTGGTGCGTCAGGGAAAAGCAATCTGAGAGGGCATTGCCCTCCCCAACCACCCTGTATGCTTGTCATCCATCCTTAGCCTTGTATGCAGGCTTATCAGCCTAGGCTGAATTCTGAGTGGTGTCTGGACAGTTTCTCTTGCTGCTCAGAAAGACTCTGTCCTCATTTTCTGCAGGTTTGAACAGGGCTTGGCATCTCTGTCAACCACCATTGCTCTTTAGAGCATTCCAAATGCCTCATTTCCCTCTCCCAGCTTGAAATGTGGCTGCAGCTGCAACCCAGATCTTTGCCATGGACTTCCTAGCAATTCTCTGCCAGCCTGTCTTGGGGAGAAGACTTTGTATGACCTTCCATTCCAGTGAAGAAAAAGCAAGTGGCTCTTGGTCTCTCTCCCATCCACCCAACCCCTGATGTGCTTTTAAGCTGAGGGAAAAATCTGTTGTTCATTAAGAAAAACAAAGGATGATAAATTATAGGACCTTGTAAAATATATTAACATGCATCCACACTTTCTTCTGGATAATTGAATTTAGAGTGACAGCGGCCAGGCTCTGCAGCTTACATAGGAATGCCAGCTTTGCTTGGTTGTTTTTATTCTTCTGGTGTGATCCCACAAAGGCCTGGCTAAGTCCGAGGCCTCCACTGTCTCTCAGCCAGCATGTGTTGTAATATTGTCCGCAATTTCATTACCCTCTGAATTAGGAGCTTCATTAAAATGATATGTCTCTCTCAGTGCTGTGAATGACAAGTGACCTTTTAACCAAATGTGGCCTCATTAGATGACAGGAAAGAATTAAATGTCAGGATGCAGGGTGGTAAGGTTTTGATATTTATGAAGGTCAAATGAAGGGTGAGTAATATAATGAAGTATTCCACTTAAAGTCAGACCAGTGCTCCTGGGAACCACTGCCCTGGCTGCTCTTTGGTGCTATAAGAAATGGATTTTCTGTAGACTTTGCTTGCATTGCAAAGTTGTGGACTGTTCAGAGTTTGCGTGAAACCACAGCTATATCCTAATTGTAATTGGAAGACTGGTTGGAAAAAAACCTGGAAAACGTCCAGAAATAACTTGTTTCTGCCAACTGTCTTAATCTTCTACTCCAACCAGTTATTGATTGGTTAATTGGTGTTTTGCCAAAGAAGAGGTCTCAGGAGGCAGGCAGCTTTGCTCATCCAAGAATCCCTTTGATTTGGCTCTGCTAGATTTCCTGTCTTCATAGACCTTGTCTTTATCTCTTTGGGTAAATAGAAGTCTGTTTTTAAAAGCCATGCCCAGTGCTGTTCACTGGTTTGGGGCTGCTCAGTGGGATGAGGAAGAGGCTTTGGGGCTATAGGGGACTTGCTTTCTAATTGGCCTGACCCTAAGATCTAGAGGCCATGGGAGCGGGGGAGAGTTGGGGATAAAGGATGCTAAGACTCACTGGGGTGGTCTATTTGAGGTCTAAGAAGTTTGTCCCCTAAGGTTCCCAGACTTTGGGGATTCAGAAAAGGGCCACCGTAAAGGATTTTGTATTTTTTGTACAAGAGCATCTAGTCAAAGGGAAGAAGAGTGGATGGGTTTTAGCCTGTGTCCCATTTACCAAGCCATGGTGCTGGGCTGCGTTCACCTGGAGCAGTGGCTAGGAAACAATAGCCCGTGAGTTGAATCAGGTCCACTGCCTGTTTTTAGAAATAAAAACATTTTGGAACACAGGTCTCCACCCATTTGTTGATGTGTTATCTCTGGTTGTTTTCGTGTGACAATGGCAGAGTTAAGGAGTTGTGACAGAGATCTTCTGGCCTGCAAAGCCTAAAATATTTACTACCTGGCCTTTGATAGAAAAAGTTTGCAGACCAGTGATCTGAAGGTAGGGGCACCTTTTTCTAATTTGCAAAGGCTCTGTCTGCCTGCCAAGCCAGAATTACATCTGAAAGATGGGGGCCGGCTTTTTCTGATTTGCACAAAGGTGCCTTGTGAGCAACTAGGGCCCTAAGGAGGAGGTCCCAGTCCTTCTTCTGAGGGTGGGGGCCTTGGGGATCAGTGCTCACAAGGCCTCACCCCCAACCCATCACAGGCTGCTGGCAACTGGGAGCGAGTGCTGCTCAGTAGAACAGCCACAGGCTTGATGCCCAGAGGGGCTGTCTGAGTAGCGTGGGGCTGGTTGTAGAAGCTCCCAGAGGTAAAACAAATGCTTCCCTTGTTCTTTTCCCAAATAACCGTAAAAGAGCAGGTTGGTTTGGGGAGTCTTTGTCACTGGCCACTCTGTAAAGAAATGCAAACTGTCTCAAGAGGTATCATCAATCACATGTTTACACAGCGGGGCTGATTGACACGGTTTATTTTTCTGCGGTTTTTCTCCTAATCGAAAAGTGAAACATGAACTAGAGAATTCATGGAGTTCCCTTCACCTCTTGCAGCCCAGAACATGCAAAGGAGGTGACTGTTTTCACTTGTGCGAACACTCTAGGCCCCATCTGATCCAGGTCGCACACCTACGAGATATCTGCTCAGCAATGCCTGCAGGCGCTCTTGTCCTCCCCAAGGAATCTGTGTGTGAAGCAGGACCAGTAATTGTAGAACATCAGGCGGGGAGGGAACTCAGAGTCATTGTCTTTTGATGACTCTGGTCCCTCCGTTGAACTCAGGAGAATCAGCTCTAGTGAGGTGCAGTGACTTTCCCAAGGATTCACAGGACCCAAGAGTACTTGCTCTGGGCAAGCTCCAGTGGCCAGGATTTGAATTCTAGGCAGGACACCCTTGTGGTAGGAAAGAGGCCCATGATGGTCCAGATAGCACGAACCTGGTGGGAATAATTGTGTTAACTTCAGTATGCCCAGCACCAGATCATTTACAAGGCTGTTATCTTTCATGGTCTCATTTACTTCTCCCCACTATTCCATGGTGGCTCAGTAGTAAAGAAACTGCCTGCCAGTGCAGGGGGTTTGAGTTCAATCCATGGGTTGGGAAGATCCCCTGGAGTAGGACTTGGCAACCACTCTAGTGTTCTTGCCTGGAGAATTCCATGGACAGGGGCGGTTGGGTGGCGACAGTCCATGGGATCACAGAGGTGGATGTGACTGAGCATTTATGCATGAACACATTATCCAGTTCAGCTGCTCAGTCACGTCCGACTCTCTGTGACCCCATGAATCACAGCACTCCAGGCTTCCCTGTGCATCACCATACCATGGAGTTCACTCAAACTCACGTCCATCGAGTTGGTGATGCCACCCAGCCATCTCATCCTCTGTCATCCCCTTCTCCTCCTGCCCTCAATCCCTCCCAGCATCAGGGTCTTTTCCAATGAGTCAACTCTTCGCATGAGGTGGCCAAAGTACTGGAGTTTCAGCTTTAGCATCATTCCTTCCAAAGAAATCCCAGGGCTGATCTCCTTCAGAATGGACTGGTTGGATCACCTTGCAGTCCAAGGGATTCTCAAGAATCTTCTCCAACACCACAGTTCAAAAGCATCAATTCTTTGGTTCTCAGCTTTCTTCAAAGTCCAACTCTCACATCCATACATGACCACTGGAAAAACCATAGCCTTGACTAGATGGATGTTTGTTGGCGAATTAATGTCTTTGCTGTTCAATATGGTATCTAAGTTGGTCATAACTTTCCTTCCAAAGAATAAATGTCTTTTAATTTCATGCCTGCAGTCACCATCTGCAGTGATTTTGGAGCCCAGAAAAATAAAGTCTGACACTGTTTCCACTGTTTCCCCATCTGTTTGCCATGAAGTGATGGGACCAGATACCATGACCTTTGTTTTCTGAATGTTGAGCTTTGAGCCAACTTTTTCACTCTTCTCGTTCACTTTCATCAAGAGGCTCTTTAGTTCCTCTTCACCTTCTGCAATGAGGGTGGTGTTATCTGCATATCTGAGATTATTGATATTTCTCCCGGCAATCTTGATTCTAGCTTGTGCTTCTTCCAGCTCAGCGTTTCTCATGATGTACTCTGCACATAAGTTAAATAAGCGGAGTGCCAATATACAGCCTTGACATACTCCTTTTCCTATTTGGAACCAGTCTATTGTTGCATGTCCAGTTCTAACTGTTGCTTCCTGACCTGCATATAGGTTTCTCAAGAGGCAAGTCAGGTACTCTTATATTCCCATCCATCTCTTTCAGAATTTTCCACACTTTATTGTGATCCACACAGTCAAAGGCTTTGGCACAGTCAAGCAGAAATAGATGTTTTTCTGGAATTCTCTTGCTTTTGCCATGATCCAGCAGATGTTGGCCATTTGATCTCTGGTTCTTCTGCCTTTTCTAAAACCAGCTTGAACATAGGGAAGTTCACAGTTCATGCACTGCTGAAGCCTGGCTTGGAGAATTTTGAGCATTACTTTACTAGCGTGTGAGATGAGTGCAATTGTGCGGTAGTTTGAGCATTTTTGACATTGCCTTTCTTTGGGATTGGGATGAAAACTGACCTTTTCCAGTCCTGTGGCAATTGCTGAGTTTTCCAAATTTGCTGGCATATCGAGTGCAGCACTTTCACAGCATCATCTTTCAGGATTTGAAATAGCTCAACTAGAATGCCATCACATCCACTAGCTTCGTTCGTAGTGATGCTTTCTAAGGCCCACTTGACTTCACACTGCAGGATGTCTGGCTCTTGGTGAGTGATTACAGCATCGTGATTATCTGGGTTGTGAAGATCTTTTTGTACAGTTCTTCTGTGTATTCTTGCCACCTCTTCTTAATATCTTCTGCTTCTGTTAGATCCATACCATTTCTGTCCTTTATCGAGCCCATCTTTGCATGGAATGTTCCCTTGGTATCTCTAATTTTCTTGACGATATCTCTAGTCTTTCCCATTCTGTTGTTTTCCTCTATTTCTTTGCACTGATCTCTGAGGAAGGCTATCATGAGACTAACACACACTATCGTATGAGACTAATACTTTTTCCCATATTCCGTTAGTTGTTATATAGAGTTTAGAGGTAATCTCAGACAATTCCAGCGAGATAGGATGGAATGATAAATCTAATGGTCTGTACAAGTTAAGGGAATTATACTATGGGTGTTTTTCTTTTTCTTTCCCCCTCTTTTTTTTTTTTTGGACAAAAGCAAGCAAATACAACACCTCAGCCATTGGTAACTGTGAAATAATCTATTATTTAAAAGTTGATTATACACAAAGTCAGAGCAGGAATGGCTGGCTACGGAAGAGGCCATGAAGACAGACCTGGGGGCCTGTGATGGTGGGAGCATGAATCAGGATGAAGGGGCAGCCGTAGAGGACACTTGGGACCCTAAGTCCAGAGATGGAGGAGAGAGACAGTAAGCTGGGCAGGATCCTGAGCCCCCAGAGCATTAGCGAGCCACTTGCTGGGGCTGCTATCACTCTTGTCAGATCCCAGGGAAACACAGTCCTCACTTCCCTTCCTCCTTGCCTTGTGCCACCAGCCTGCTGCCCACACCCTGCTGGAAATTGTGGAAACCTAGAATTTGGCCTGGGCGTGTTATAGAGGACATTATTGTTGTTGTTCATTTGCTAAGTCATGTCTAACTCTGCAACTCCGTGGACTGCAGCACGCCAGGTTTCCCTGTCCTTCACCATCTCCCATAGTTTGCTCAGACTCATGTCCATTGAGTCAGTGATGCCATCCAACCATCTCATCCTCTGTTGCCCCCTTCTCCCACTTGTCCTCAATCTTTCCCAGCATCAGGGTCTTTTCCAGTGAGTCAGCTCTTGGCATCAGGTGACGAAAATATTAGAGCTTCAGCTTCAGCATCAGTCCTTCTGATAAATATTCAGGGTTGATTTCCTTTAGGATTGACTGGTTGGATCTCCTTACAGTCCAAGGGACTCTCAAGAGTCTTTTCCAGCACCACAATTTGAAAGTATCAGTTCTTCGGTGCTCAGCCTTCTTTATAGTCCAACTCTCACATCTGTGCGTTCAAGAAGTATGCAATCCTAATATCTGTTTGGCGCCTACTTCCCTTAGGATTTCATGGCAATTGTCCAGTGCCCCCATGTTCACACATCCCTTCGAATATACACATAGTGTTACTCACAGACACTGTATTGACTTCAGAATCTTTTGTAGGAAGGTGGCTGGCTCTGTTTCAATTAACATATTTATCATAAGTAGAGCACACCAAGTAGCCTTACTCAGCAAGTGAATGAATTCCCCCAAAGTAAGTTGGGGAGGTAGCAATGCTCTTAAGACATACTGGGCTGGATATGCTTGTGTGCATGTATGTGTGTTTGTGTGTATGTGTGTGTGACATTTCAACTGAATGAGGCAGGCTTTGAGGCTTGGGAGAGGATGGGAACATTGGGACATTTCCTGGAAAGGCTCTTATTTATCTGGGAAGTTTGACTGGG
Source organism: Nanger dama (assembly GCA_917880005.1). Lineage (NCBI taxonomy): Eukaryota > Metazoa > Chordata > Mammalia > Artiodactyla > Bovidae > Nanger > Nanger dama. The sequence continues at coordinate 29,030,655 of CAKJTW010000018.1, forward strand.
CTTTTGGCCTGCTCAGAGGCAACAGAAGAATCTGTCAGTCTGTGAAGGTATGTCCTGCACAGCAGCAGAGAACAACCAAAGTTCCTTACATTCAAGTTGTCTATAAAATCCGCACTTGGCTCTATAGCTCTCATCAGAAGCAATTCTAGAAGGAAGCTTTGTCTTTGCAAGGCCAGCAGTCGAGAGTCCTCTGCTCAGTTCTTCCCTGAGAGCTGACTGATTCATTTGACTTCAGCAAAGGCCACTTTAGGGCCCCAGAGCACCAAAGCTGCAGTTTCTGGAGCCCAAGAGCCAGGATTGTGGTTCTTTTGCTTCTTATGAGGAAAGAGCCCAGTCCTGGGGTTTGCCTCAACTGGACAAATGTACCCACCATGATTTACTTCCTGTGAAGTCAGAGCTAACGGTTCTGAGGGTGTCATTCTGGGCTGTACTGGGAAGGAAGGTGTGAGCCCTGATGCAGGGCAGGAGAGATCAAAACAGACTCCGGCCCTTTTCAGAGGTCAGAAGAATTTCTTAAGCAAACAGTTCTGCACTGTGGAGATTCACCTAGCTACGGCAGCACAGATGCTCACATGTACCCGGACTTTCTTCTGAGTCAGACAGGTTTATACAGTGAACATGTCCATCCATCCCTCTGCAAATACACTGCAAGCAGGGTGCCCCCCTCCCAAATCTCCAGCGCTGCCTCTCCCACCTCCCTCCGTCCCCAGGCCTCTTCTTTAGGAAGTCTTCCCTGGTGGTCCTAAGTCAGAGTCTTTACCCTCCAATAGTATGGAGTCTCTTTGGTCAGCAGTGCCTGACAGGGTAAGGCCAGTGTGGGAAATAGCTCAGATTTGCTTCCAGACTTCTCTTATAGAAGGTCTTCTCTTTCCTGAGGAACTGTAATCTGTAATCTGGGCTAGTTTAAGGGAAAAAGAGACTTAGATCCAGGAGCTTAATTAGGTGGGTGGGGTCGATGGAAATGAGGTCACTTGTACCTTCTCCGGACACCTGATCAGGAAGGTCACACTGACTTGCCCACCCAGTGCCCAAAGTGTGGTTTGATCCAGGCTCCAGATGCCTGATGGATAGATCTCAGCTCTTCTCAACATCCCAAAGCCTTCTGTCTTGCCATGGGTGTAATGGAAAATTTTAAGTCCCAGGGCTACATCTTTGTTAAAATCATCAGTATTTTAAAGAGATTATTTATGCCAACAACTGTTCATCTTTTCCCTTAAATGACCTGGGGTCATGACCACAGTTGCTTTTAACCATGCTTCCTTTGGCCTCTGGGGTTTTAGGGGCTGGTGAAAGCTTCCTGACACTCTTGAGAGCCTTTGAGCACTGATTACACAGCAAGGAGGTGAGGGGATCATAGAGAGCTTGGGGGTGGGGTATGGAGCGTTTGTCTCTCCAAAGACCATATGAATGATTTTTACTGTTTGATACTTGGATTGCCTTTTCTTCTGCTATTGGACATCACCAAACATTTTTGGGAGCGAGGGCAAGACAAATATCAGTCTCTTGCCATTTGGTATAAAGTTTTTTTCCTTCTTTCTTTGGTTTCAATGTCTGCTGCCTCTTATAATCCCTGGATAACCAAAAGGCATCTGACTGATAAAAAAATATTTCTCTCTGGAGCCCAGAAGTATGAGTTCAGAGACAGTCCTTGCCAAGAGTGCATAACTGCATAATGGCTGGCATGTGTGACCAGGGCTTAGTAGTCTCGCTGACAGAAGAACCCATTAGTCCAAGGAAGATGGAAAAGCCTTAATGTGGCCAGCAGTCATTTGGATTCTCACTCGGTGCATGGGAAGTCACAGGACATACTGCATGAGAAAAAGATGATTCAGAGGGACTAGGCATGGTCCTTAAATCTCTCTAAAGGAAGAAGGAGAGGAAATAGGCTGTGTAGCCTGGAGGGCAGGGGTAGGACTTGCAAGATAGAGGTGCAGAGAGGTAGATCTGATGCCAATAGCAGACAGAACTTTCTAAAGGTCAAAGTGCAGTGTTGCCTCCAATCTGGAGAAGATAGTAGAAGCTAGAGGAAGTCTCATCCCTGATGTTGCTCCAGGTATTCCTATCACTTGTAAGATCTAAGAAGCCAAGTATGCAGCAAGACCAGACAATGTGGTGGTCCTTAATAAAAGTACACACATACAAAACAAAACAAAACAAGCCCGATTACACCCGATCTAAAAAATAACGATGCTGCTCATGTTTAATGCAAAAATAATGAAGCGGGGAGGGAGGAAAGAATGGTACAAATTTAGAAATTTACAAGACATTTGATTATCATGTATCTTGTAAAAGAAGTGATGATTTTTCATCCAGAATTAGAGTAATACTGGCAATCTTGGCCAGTATTCAGCTAAGGGTGAACAGCTCCTACTCGAATGAAGTCAAGCCTGTCCCAGTGTGCTGGAGGGAGGATTCACAGGATAGATCCCTCTGGGAGATGAGGGTGGCTGTCTCAGTTTCCATCTATACCTCCTGCCACACATAGCCCATTCCCAACATATGTGACAGCAGATAGGCCAAAGAAGTCTCCTGAGGACCTCACCACGTGGCAAACCTCAAAGGCCCACCTGGTGTTCTTCATCACCCCTGCCCCCCACCCCCCTGCCATGTGTCCCCTCATCTCGGAGATAACGCTGGTTGTTGGGTTGCAGTCCCATCCTTCTGCTGCTATACAAAGGGCATACTCAGGCAACTCAGCAATAAAAGCAACTCGAAGGGAGACCAGCTGGACTTATAAATAAACATCCCGAGCACATTAATCTGCTGAAGGTTTTTATGAGGGGAAGCATAAAATTTCAAATAAAGGGCTAATGGGAAATATGTCCAAAATGTTGGAACTGGTGAGGCTCTACAGTAGGGAACTGCCCAGATAGAACCATAAAACGTAACTAACAGCTGATTCAGTTTTAAAACCCCAGCCTTCTCACTCCCACACCTGAGTTGTATATTTTATCTGAAGGGCTGTTTCATGTTCCAGAGCCAGCTCTGCTTGCAAGCGAGCTGTCACAATTTTATGGCCCTGACTTTAAAGAGCAGGACATTTTTTCCTGGAGAAGAAGGCTAATAGGAGGTAAACTGCAGGGATTATGGGTTCTCCCACAAATCCAGGCTAGCAGATGCGCCTCTTTTCTGTAATCAAAACGAATGTTTTCTTTGGACCCAGCTAGGAAGGCCCCTTAAAACATCCCAGGCATAGGAGACATGTGCCAGGCCAGATCACAGATTGGAAGCAGACGGTGAGGAAAGCAGGTGTCTAGCCCTTTGGAGTACCTGCTCCTTTCCCCCTTCAGGAGAGGTAATTTTAAAAAATGGCAAGGTGATTTTCTTCTTTTTAAGTGAAAAATGGGAGATGGCATCTGGTTAGCATTGCTCCCTGCCCTGCCCTTCACCTCCTTTAACAATCTGCTTTCTTCCCTTGGCTGGGGCAATGGAGAGCTCTCTTTGTGTTCTTTTCCTCCTTAACTTTGTACCAAGCCATTTGAGTCTGCACAGGAGGACACCTCGCAAATAAGAGTCTTTGGAGTAATGGAAAGAGCTTGGGTTGGGGAGTGAGAATGTGTTCAGATCCCTGTTCTGCCACCTACCCGCTTGTTGGACAGATCCCTATTCTGCTTGTTGGACCTTAGGCAGGTCACTTATTTTCCATTTTCTCACTGGGAATAAAAGGGGGATAAAACCCATCATCACAAGTGCATTGTGGGCAATTCACGGAGGCTCCAAAGAAAGCTCCTGCTGGTGCAGAGTCTGACTGCTGAAGGTCAGAGTTTGACTGTTGATCAAAAACCACTACTTCCCTGCTCTGAGCCTCAGTTTTCTCATCCATAAAATGGTGATAATAACCCCTTACCAAGTTGTTAAGAAGATTAAAGAAAATATGCACAGGAGGTGCTTAGCACTATGCCTGCCACGTGGGAGCTATAGCATCTTGACCATCATCACTGTTAGTTAAGCAGAGATTAGGTTGTTTGGCAGACAGTCTGACTCACTCAAATACCACATGGCTTAAATTCAACAAAGGCAAAACCAAGCATTCCTTCCCCTGCTCCCCTTGCTCGTGATGGAGCCCTTTGATTATAGTTCAACCCACATCTGCCCTTTGGCTGCTTCTCACTCTCGGGCCAGCCTGTACACATGGAGCTCACCGTATGAGCTTTGTTTGCCAAGATGGGTGGCACTCTGCGCTGTCCTGGGATTTGACTGGGACTCCCTTTGGGCTGTTTCAGCCCCCAGATGCCTTAGACAAGGACTTGTAGATTAGCTCTAGTCCCTGCATGCCACATACCAGCTATGCACTGCCCTGCCTCCTTCGGGTCAGTGACCTCAACCCCACGACAGAAGAACAAATGCTTACAGGTGAGCAGGAATTAGTGCATCCCGGATCTTTCCTCTCCAGTCCTACATGGGGGGCCAAACTCCTTTCATCACCTGCCCTGCTCACTCCAGTTTGACAGCAACACAGAACAAAAGGAACACAAGCGAAATAAACATACTTGCTCACAGCAATGGAGAAAAGTGGCAGCACTGAACACAGTGCCAGTGGTGTAAGCTCATGACGCAGTCCCCGCATATTCCTTGGTGGGCTCAGCCTCCTCCAGGCTGAAATCGACTCATCTCGCCCTCTTTGCACACACTGCCTCCTGGGGTTCTTTAGTTCTTCTTGATTTTTTTTTTTTTTAATGGTGCCCTCTCTCAAGTGGATACCATGATCTAAACCTCCTTGTTCACATTATCTCTCATCACAGAGCAGAACCTTAATCAAGACTGAAGTAAGGGAGCCCAGGTCACATGGAGAGGTTGTGCTGAGGGTATTCAGTTTGGGGTCCCAGTTTCTTCTCTTAGTAGAAGAAGCCTCAAAGACGTCTTCTGCCCCAGCCACTGCCTGCCCACAATAGCGTAAGAGACCTGACTGAGAACCATCTAGCTGGGCCCATTCAACCCCCTCTACTGTTAGTCACTCAGTCATGTACAACTCATGCAATCTAGCCCACCAGACTCCTCTGTCCCTGGGATTTCTCAGGCAAGAATACTGGAGTGGGTTGTCATTTCCTTCTCCAGATCTTCCTGACCCAGGGATCGAACCTGGGTCTCCTGCATGGCAGGCAGATTCTTTACCATTTGAGCCACCAGAGAAGCCCAAGTTTCCCTAGGCAAAAGCACAAAAGGCTCAGAAGAAGAGCAAGGGACTCATAAATAATAATAATAATAAGCAATCATTGTATAATGCCATTGGGTTGAAAAGGCTTTTTGAGTAATACATCACTAGTCACTTAAACAGCACTTTTGGCTGTCTGTATGGCTATGAGAGCCATAAGCCATGCCCCTTGGAGAGATCTAAAGTGCTACCACCAATTGGTGGTGGGCAGTGGTTCCAAGCTGCAGCAGCAGCCTCCTGACCGACTCGTATGCCTGGTCTCAGGGCTGCCAGGGAGCCTGGGCAATGGAATTCCTCTGGCTGGACACCTTGCCTGGGGAGGCACTGACTGCCTGGCCCTTGGGGAGTGACCCACCCTTCCTTCTCCGGCAGAGCTGGGAAGATATCCAGGGCCAGCTGCGTGCTTTGGAAAGCTACTTCTCTAGCTCCTCCGCTCTCTCCTCTGTGCAGGAAGATACAATTAACCTCCAGTTTTACACCCTGTAACTCCAAGTACCAAAGAAGATTCAGGGTTTTTCAGGCGCAGTTTCTTTATTTGACTTTTAGCAAATGGAGACAATAATAGAATTCAAACATGCAGGTCCTCGGGGGTGAATCTTGTAAGCACAAGTGTAAAGGGGTTTCTAGTTACCTTTGGCTTGTGTGTAAAGTCCTTGCTCTCCCTGAAGAATGGGTGTGAAGGTTCAGGTTATGCAATGGTCTGGGAATGGAGATTTGGAAGAGAGAACTGAGGTTCCCCAGAATTACAGAACATGCCATTAGCCAGCAAGGTGGTCAGACAGAAAGGAAAGTCAGGCAGGGCTGCCATGAGGGTGTGCAGTAAGCATGGCACACTCTGTCAAGGTGTGTTTTCCATAGCTGTACTCAGCCATCGACCCTGCTGTGTACTGAATGTGTGTGTCCCTCCCACAGTGATAATTTGAAGCCTTCATTGGGGGTGGGTGGATCCCCCATAATGGATTAGTGCCCTTATAAGAAGAGAAAGAGACCAGAGCCCTCTCTGCTATGAGAGGGCATAGCAAGAAGATGGCCATATACAAGTCAGAAGGGCCCTCCCTAGACACCAAATCTGTTGGCATTTTGCTCTTGAACTGCTAAGCCTTCATTTGTTTAAGTCATTAATATTTAAATTCAGTATTTAGTTAAGTATTAATATTTTGTTAAAGCTGCCTGTACTATCTAAGACAAGCCCTAAAATCTTATATTAATTTTGTTTCATGGGCCCAGATGAACCTATGAGATTCTCACCTTCAACCAGATCTGCTCACAGTTGAAGACCCATGTGGTCTGGGACTTTGTGACTCCATACAGTCACAAAGCTGTGTGGAGAATGCCCTCCCACATCGTGAGTGTCCCACCTTGTCAAAGCCTTGACTTTCAAATTGGAAAGACATTGGCCTTTACTGGTCACTGTGTCCATCTACACTGGAGGAAGTGACAAGCAGAGTCAATTATCCAACTAACCCACCAAGCAAACCCCATTGATATAAGAGGGGACTTCTTGACAGGGGTTGGTTCTCTATAGGGTTGGAACTCCCTGGATATATGCTCAAGATTTCATGGCACTTTGTAGGGATTCAGCCAGGGATGTAAATAATCATGCTCCTGTGTAATGGAGCTCAGTTCTCTTACACCTTTAGAATTCACAAGAAACCCAATTTCAATGGCTTTGCAGACAGACCACTGAAGTTCAAGTTCTGACTCTAATACTACTAGCTGTGTGATCTTGGATAAGCTACTTAATCTCTCTATGCTTCAATTTTCTCACCTGTAAAATAAATAGTAGCACCTCCCTCATGATATTGTTATAAGGATTTTTATTTCACTCTATCTTAGAGAAATTTTTGGTTGTTAAGTACAATGCTATTGTTAGTCATTATTTTTAATGAAAACTTTTAGTTTTCATTGTAACAAGCCATGGGAAGCTTACAGTCTTCCAAAGTTCACAAAAATATGTTCTATTTTGACAGCATGTTGTTTAATCAAAATTTGAATTTGTGCTTGATGAGGTACCCACTCTCCATCTTGTCACAGTCCCCACCACTTATATTTCAGACATTTTTTGTTACCAGCTATGTCCCTGTACACCCTAGGGTTTGTAACATATTGTCTTCTGGAAAAGTTAATTGGATAGATTGGAACATAGCATTAGAACCTGATGCAAAGAGCTGATTCATTGAAAAAGACCCTGATGCTGGGAGAGATTGAAGACTGGAGGAGAAGGGGGCAACAGAGGATGAGAGGGTTGGATGGCATCATTGACTCAATGGATATGAGCTTGAGCAAACTCCAGGAGATGAAGGACAGGGCAAGCTTGGCATGCTTCAGTCCATGGGGTTGCAAAGAGTCAGACATGACTGAATGAGCAACAACAACAGCAACAGAACGCAGCATTCATGGGTATAAAGGTCTCTAGTAAGGGAGGTGAGGTCTGAAGTCAGTGAAGGCACTCTGGAGTGCATGCTAGCAGTCTGTCACATTCCCTCTTCTCCTCCTGTTGCTGCACCCATGCATGTGGTGGAAATGATGAAAGCCTGGAGTCTGAAGGGGTGACTGCCCAGCACAGACACATGTGTGTGCACCAAGAGTTCAGTCCTAGTCTGAAGGCTGGAAGAGACCAATGTTCCAGTTCAAACAGAGGGGCAGGAGGAGTGTCCTTTTACTTAAAAAAGTCAGCCTTTCTGGTCTGGTCAGGCCTTCAACTGATTGGATGAGGCCCGCCTATGTTAGGGAGGGCAATCTGCTTCACTCAGTTTGCTGATTCACTTGTTAATATCATCCAAAAACACCCACCACAGACACAGCTAGAATGATGTTTGGCCAAACATTAGGCACCCCATGGCCCAGTCAGGTTGACACATAAAATCACCCATCACACATACCTTTATACCCTCACAGATGTGCCCCTACTGCATAGTTGTACACTCTGGCATTGTGGGCAGTGCATGCTGTGTGGCTTCTTCAGCAGCTCTACTGGTCCACTGGATCACTGGATCCAGTGGATCCAGCAATGGACATTCCTAGTCCTGATATGCACTGTGATGCCTACTCTCTGGGGGCCATTGTCAGCTCCAGGAATGGAGCTCTGTGACTAAGGCTTCCCACTGATAAACGGCCCTCAGTGAACAACTTTTCTTTGCTGTGGTTTCTTCACAGGATGATTTTCTCCAGATTCTAGTGGGATAGAAGGGCTGTTTCAACACCTGCCACAGTAGCTGGGGAGTGAGCAGTCAGGAGGCTGTAGCTTAAAAGCCTTTTGTCTTCATCTGTAGTTCTGAAGCATGTGCTGTGAAAAGCAGGACATGGATTTTCCTGTCCTTGGACATGTCTGCCTCTAGCATTAGAATTTAGCAGATCCAGCCTCTTGGTAAGTTTTTCCTCATCTCTGATCCTTCTTTTGCACTTACCTCTCCTGCATGTGTGTTTTGGGATCTGGCTACTCAAAACCTACTATGCTGATAGCCCACCAGGCCTGTCCGCTCTCCCCAAGAGTCTTAGTTCCAAACCTACCAGATCATGACACCAGGTCCCCACTGGGTGAAAGGCACCCATTAGGGGAAAATTCACATTAAGTGGGAAAGCATAGATAGCCAGCCTTACTCATCCTATGGGTCCTTTTCATCATACAGTGACAAAGAAAAAAAGCGGGAATCTTATTCACCTTATCCCTTGCCTTCCAATTTCTTTCTCTAAATGAACCAATTTCTTATGTGAACTTCTAGAAGGAGTCTATGCATATCTAAGCACATGCATTCTTTTTTTTAAAGAACATAGTAGCATTCTGTACAAAAATATATGCATCTTTATTTCATTTACTTCCTTGGAGATCATTTTATACTAGGATGTATAGAACTGCCTAAAAATATTTATAGCTCTGTATCATTACATTGCATTGATATACTTCAGTTTATCTTACTGGTTGTCTGATACACATTTGGTTCTAATATTTTGCATTTATAAGAGCAATACCTCCCTGAATATCATGGATCTCAAATCCGTGGGATAAAGACCTAACAATGAATGTGCTGGGTCAAAGGTAACTGCTTTGCAAATTTGATTCCTGCTGCCTGACTGCCCTCCATGAAAGCTGCATCATCTCCCCAGCAATGTCCGAGAATACCACTTGCCCACACATGCACCAACACGATGTGGTGACAAAATGTTTGACAATTTGATACATACAGAGTGGTATTTCATGGTGGTTTTAATTTGGATTTTTATATTGTGAGTGAAGTTTTGCATCTTTCATGTATGTTTGTCTATGTGTCTGAGTTTTCTTTTCCCTGCACTGTCTGTACAGATCTTCTCCCGTTTTTCTATTGTATTATGCTATTTTTCTACTGACTTAGGGGGCTTCCCAGGTGGCACTAGTTATTGGAACTCATCAGCAGAGGATGAGATGGTTGGATGGCATTCCCGATTTGATGGACATGAGTTTGAGCAAGCTCCAGGAGATGGTAATGGACAGGGAAGACTAGTGTACTGCAGTCCATGGGGTCCCAGAGTCGGACATGGCCGAGTGAACTGAAAGGGGGGGAGGATTTATTTCCCTTCTCCATGCTTTATATTTCTAAGTTCAAGGACACCAGTAAATGTAAGTCCTCTTTCTGACCTCCACCCCCACCCCCCGCCACTCATTTCAACTGTGGAGAAGAGAAGTAAATTATCTGGTTGGTGAGTTTGGGATGAAGAAGGGGATGGACTTGCCTCTCTCTCTCCCTGCCCTTTGGGATCTGCTTACCTGCAGAACACAGGTGCTTCTGGTGGCCTTTGGTTCTGCTGTCAATTTAGTGACAAAGGCCCTGCTCTGGCCAGGTGAGGCCTGTGGGTTTCCAAAACTGTCTGTGATCTGGGAGGAGGTATGCTTCACTCCAGGGTCTGGCCTTAGGAGAAATATGGTTTGTATATCTAAATCGTGTTCTCCAAAAGCTCTGTCAGGGGACTTCCCTGGCGACCAGTGGTTAAAACTCTGCACATCCAATACAAGGGGCATGGGTTCAATCCCTGGCTGGGGAGCTAGGATCCCACATGCTGTGTGGTATCTGGCCAAGGAACAAGTAAATAAAGTTAATTTTAAAAATACTTTAAAAAGCTCTGTCAGTAAAAAGCTGGTTTTGGAATCCTCATTTACCTATTCCCGTGTCTATTACAAGTTGGTTTGGAATTTTGGTAGGGAAAGAGATTCTATGATACTTATTAGATCTCTCAGACTCCAAAGGAGCATTATAAATCTTAAGGAAATTAATATGTTACCTGTGATGCAAGTTCCAAATATTTTTTCTGAGTGAGGTGAAAGTGAAAGTCTCTCACTTGTGTCCGATTCTCTGTGACCTCATGGACTATGCAGTTCATGGAATTCTCCAGACCAGAATACTGGAGTGGGTAGCCTTTCCCTTCTCCAGGGAATCTTTCCAACCCAGGGATTGAACCCAGGTCTTTTGCATTGCAGGTGGATTCTTTACCAGCTAAGCCACAAGGTAAGTCCAAGATTACTGGAGTGGGTAGCTTATCTCCTGACCCAGGAATCAAACTGGGGTCCCCTGCATTGTGGGTGGATCTTTTTCTTTACCAACTGAGCTACCAGGGAAGCTGGTTTTCATTTATGTTTTCTTTTGCCATTTGGTGTTTTTCTCCTTGATGTGGAAATCTAATCAAAATTACCGATCTCCTATTTTATGTGTATGGAGGTTTTGTGACCTGCCTAAAAGGCCTTTTTCTCCATGCTGGATTATCAAATATGTCCTTCTGAGTTTCTTTCATCTGCATTTATTTTTCATGTGAGGTCCTTCCTGGGGTGGTGGGCTACCAGGAGCCTGGGCTGACTCTGAGGGAATGGAATTTCAGGAGGCAGCAGGAGGAGGAGACCCAAGGCAACATCAGCTCCACGTCTAGGCTCGGGGCCAGCCCTGTGTGGGGCATGTGGTTGTGGATCAGGTATAGGTCTCTGGAGTGGCCTGAGCCATTCAGCAGCCACTGTGGGGAGCCTCCATCTGGGGCCAGAAAGGGAAGGGCTTTCTCTGCCTACCCTGTGAGCTGGGTGGCAGCAGGACTAGGCCCCAGGTCTCCCAAGCACAAGCCAGGGGCCTGGCTCCTGGATTCAGTGGCCCAAGTCCAGCTTGATTCCTGTTGAACCAGAGCTCAGAGGACAGCGTGCCCAGCTCTGAAGCTGATGGCCCCACAGGTCTCCTGAAGTTGGATGTACGCTCTGGACCTGGCTGAGTTCTGACTGCTGCTCCTGACGTGGGGTCTGCTGGGGTAACTAGAAAATCAGGGTGGGGCTGCACTTGTAGCCTCCAAGAGAGAAGTGGTGATTTGCTTTCTTTCTTCCAAATAAAATCAACAACAGGCTGCAAACGTGGGATCACTTAGAGACCAAAGGCTTCTGCATCGGGTACTTGTTACTCTGTGAGCTCCTTTCCCATGTCATTAAGGAACATGCCTTCAGGGGGCCATGTGCTTCTCTACTCTCAGCCCCTCCTGACTCAGTGACCTGGAGACCAGGCCGCTGAGCTGCCCCGTGTCGTCCCACCTGTCTACTAGCAGCCCCTCCTTCTTCTTACCAGTGCATCCTTGAATGATGAAAAATCTCCAGCGTTTTGTTTTTCATAAGCATAGTTAAACACTATGAAGATTCTTTATGAATTCAAGTGGGTCTAGACAAGTATGAAGATGCCTTATTGTAAGTGTTCATGTGCTGTGTGTATGTTTCTGTGCTTAGTCGCTCGGTCCTGTCTCACTCTTTGCGACACCATGGACTGTAGCTCACCAGGCTCCTCTGTCCATGGCGATTCTCCAGGCAAGAATACTGGAGTGGGTTGCCATGCCTTTCTCCAGGGATCTTCCCAACCCAGAGATCGAACACAGGTCTCCCACATTGCAGGTGGATTCTTTACCATCTGAGTCACAAGGGAAGCCCACCAGGAAGTATATATGTTTACATCTTATGTGTTACAAGTTATCTCTTCTCCTAGTGATAAGATTAATTCTACAGTATCTTTGGTATTATCTCTTCCTAGCGTTCTTCTCTTGCTGTTCAGAGAGCCCTGAACAGTCTCCACTAGGGCTACCATGTACAGTTGCACAGGTTTGTGGCCTGCACACCACCAAGGCGTGCCACTGATTTTATACTCTGTAAGCCGAATGTCTGGGCTTCCCAGAGGGCGCTAGTGGTAAAGAACCCACCTGCCAATGCAGGAGACATAAGAGATGTGGGTTCGATCCCTGGGTTGGGAAGATCCCCTGGAGAAGGAAATGGCAACCCACTCCAGTATTCTTGCCTGTGAAATCTCATGGACAGAGGAGCCTGGTGGGCTACAGTCCAAAGGGTCGCAAAGAGTTGGACACAACTGAAGTGACATGGCACCCCCTAGCTGAAAGGACTTATGGACTGTGGCAGCCCTTTCTCCATTCATTGTGTAGTGACAATCTACACAGGCAATTCTAATGCCTTTCTATAAGTAATGACTCATGCTATATCCCAGAGCCACATGGAAATATTGCTTGGATTACCTGCTGTTCTGAATTATCCATGCTTAACTCTTCCACTAATGTATGTGATCAAGAATTACTCCCACTCTTTTAGTTGAGCTGAATGAAGAGGATAAGAGGAAAATGTCAGATTAAACTGATCCACACTAAACTGTGAGTGACTAATATGCCACCCGAGCCCTGGAGGAAGGGGGGAAGGGTATTTCATTTCAGAGAGGGATCTTATTTGCTAAAAGGCAGACTGGGTTGTAAAAAGTCACAACTAGGTGGGCAGGGAGGGAAGATCTTACGTCAGGGTGGAGGAGATTTGAAGGTAGGGCTAATTAAGGCCCTCACTCTCCACTGCCACCATAGGACCAATAACTCAGCAGCCTACAGACTGAGGGAGGGGAGCCTTCCTGCCAAGGGCATTTTCAGTGTTTCATTGGGAAATCCAGTAATGTTGTCAGCTTTCTACTTCCTGCTGCAGCAGCAGAAAGGCCCGAGAGTTGTTCTTCGTGACTCTGACCACTGGGAGCTATAGATAGGACTCCAAGTTAGCTAATCAAATGCACTCATTCAGAGCCAGAGCAAAGCATGCCAAGGAGCAGATGCAGTTAGAATTCTCTCTGCAGAGGGGGAAGCGATCGGGGTCGAGGTGTAATGCCCATGGCAGGAGGACTGAGGTGCAAGCATCAGCTGCCTTCTCTGCCTGGTCCAGCACACCCTGCCTGACCATACTCAGCCTCTTTCCTGATTCCAGTTCTCCAGTTTGCTGTGGATTCTGTAAGTGATCTGATATAGCCACTCTCCCCAATCTCACTGCCCAAATCCTGCCTTATTAGAGTCAGCTTCTTTGTCTGCCTGGTGAATCCTGAGAGAAATGTCCTCTGCTCACACAGTCCTGAGGTCTTATTGAAGTCAGTGATTCTTTATGGCGAGCAGTGATGTGCTGATGAGCCATCTCTCTAATGGAAAAAAAGTCCCTGATGTGTGGCATTTGGCATTTGCTGGTTTCCATGGTATAAATACTCTCCACGGTGGTCAGTTCCAAAATTGTTTGTTCACTCGCTAAATTGGGTCTGACTCTGCAACCCTGAGCACTGTACCATGCCAGGCTCCTCTGTCCTCCACTATGTCCTGGAGTTTGCTTAGATTTATGTTCATTGAGTCGGTGATGCTATCTAACCATCTTATCCTCTGCCACTCCCTCCTCATTTTGCCCTCAGTCTTTCCCAGGATCAGGTTCTTTTCCAATGAGTTGGCTCTTGGATCTGTTTCAAAATGCCAACCTTTAAACACCTGACTAGCAACATTCCTAAATATTTAAAACAGGCTGTCAGGAGCCAGGATAAGCCAATTTCAACAGAGTACTACCATCAGAATGTGACCTATAGCCAAGGTTTGGGGTTTGCCAGACTCTGAGCAGGGGGCATGTGAGGTCAGTGTTGAGCAGGGGTCAGCCCCAAACTGGGGCAGAGAGCAGAGGCAAGGTCTTGGCTGATGATACCCCCTGAGGTCAGGAGGAGCCCTTCTGTGGGTAGAGTAAGAAAACTGTCTTTGTTTTTACCTTTATCCTTGATTGACAACTATACAGGATCCCATGACTGGGTCAGCTGGGCCTCAGTTCCTCCCTACAAAAAATGGGGAGGCCCTTGCCATCTAACGTCAGAAAGTTCTTGGGAGAACTAGGCGTTTGTGCTGAGGGCCAGGGTGGGTCAGTTCTGCAAGGACAACTTAAGTCTTCTGGGGTTTCGGCAAAGGGATTGAGTCTCACGGGAGGCTCCTGGCTTCGCATGCTTTGTAGCATCTGCGTGATACATGCCTGGAGTGTGTGTCTCTGTTTGTCGTGTATGATGTGGTGAAACTAGGCCCTGGGGACCTCCAGCCCAGGGTGGCTCCAGGCATGTGTGTTGGATTACTGGTGCTCAGCGGGTGAGCAGACGACAGGATCCAGTTTTAGAGAACATGAAGGGGATTTGAATGTTTAATAAGGAAAGGATGGACAAAGCATGCTGTAAGCAGTCCACAAAATGTCGCTGGCAGCCACTGGCCCGCTCCCTCCGGCTTGTGTTGACAGCAGTTGGTAAATAGTCTGATTAATCTGTGTCCTCTTGTGACCTAGAAACTCACAATTTGAGTTGGAGTTTGTTCTTGAGACTTCATGTGTTGGCCAGTTGCAGAGAGAAACAAAGAGGACCCTACATGATTTCCTGGCCTCACATCAGAAAAGCCCTGTAAATAGCTCATTGGCCTCCGAGGGTCACGGGGCTCCGTGTACCAGCCAACGTCGCCCTCCTTGGGGGTTCTGAAATACCTGTGCTTTCTGCCCTGCCGGGTCCCAGCCAACCTGACTGCACAGCCTGAAATTAGGGTTCAGTGCGAAACTCCAAAGGTCCGGGGGCAACATCACGGCCCTACTTAAGGGCCCAAAGTCTACTCCAGGGTCTGGGCCCTTCTTCTCTCAGAGCCTTCTCCCAACAATGAATCCTAAAACTGTCTGAGGAGATTTGAGGTCGTCAGTAGCAGTGTTTTGCGTTTACAAACCACATCAGTCCAACACTCTATTCCACATCAGCTTTTCCCAAAAGGACTGTGGGTCAGCTCACAGGGGCTGATACCAGCTGATTCTTTCCAGCACCCTTGGCTCAGGCCTTAAAGCTGAATGGGAGCAGTGATGCCCAAAGGGTTACTCAGTGAGCTGTCACACTTTGGCCCCAAACATCTGTGTGATCCTTGTGAGTCAGGAGTCCTTGGGACCAGAAACCCCTCCAGCCCCAGGGCGCAGTTGCCCTAAGCAGAAGCACAGTCAGGCAAAGCGCTAGAAGCCGGAATGAGACTGAGTCTCTGTCAGCAGATTTACTCACTTCTTGGTTCTCAGCTGCTTGCTCCTCCATGAGAAAAGTGTGTGTCTGCATTCTGAAGGGAGCCAGGGGTGGGGGTGGGGGGGCTGGCCTATCCCCTACAGGCAATATCCCCCTGTAGATGCAAAGCAGAGAAAGTCTGTATGTCACGTTTAGAGGGGGCTGCAAATTTCCCCAATCATCTTTTTTTTTTTTTTCTCCTTAAAAAACACACTACAGCAATAATCTAGCTTTTCACTTAGCCTTGATTTAATGTGACATCATCCAAAAGGACTGTTAGTCTGAAGTTAAAACTTGCAAGTCCTAAAATAAAAAATCCCTTTCCACACAAATAAACATTACATATACTCAACTGTGGGCTTCCCCGGTGGTTCAGAAGGTAAAGAATCATCTGCCTGCAGTGCAGGAGACCTGGGTTCAGTCCCTGGGTCAGAAAGATCCCCTGGAGAAAGACATGGCTACCCACTCCAGCATTCTTGCCTGGAGAATCCCATGGACAAAAGAGCCTGGTGGGCTACTGTCCGTGGGGTCACAAAGAGTTGGACATGACTGAGTAACACTATACTCAACTGTAGAAGTAAAGGATTATAGACTTGGGGAGCTGGAAGGAATTTTACAGTTTATTTTACAGAAGAAGAAACTATGGACTAGAGAGAAGGAGACTCTTTGCCTGGAGGCAGGATGAAAAGTCAGGCCTAGGGCTCTTGTAGCATCTCAGGGGGTGAGTGGCCTTTGAAAGTATCTGGAGCCGCAGCCGAGGCTGAGTCCTTTCATTTGTATGCTACAGGTGTTTGGTCCCAGGCTGTGATGGCATGATGTAAGCCTCATCTGTGCCACTTGGGACACCCAAAGTCATTACCTCCATTGTGGCAGGGAAAGCTCATAGTAGAGAGTTAGGTACTTCATGTTTTTTCCTCCAAAGAACCAGAGAGAAAATTAGAAGGAAAGGTTCCATAAATTTATGCCACCTGGACCTTTGGGGATGAACCCTTACAAATGCCAAAGGCAGGCTGGCCAGGCCAGGGACGCATACTGGGTGGGGGAAGGCTATTCCTTGGATCCATGGTGCTTGAGAATGACCAAGAAAGGCCCACAAGAGAAGTGCGGAGGGGTTCTCTTCTGCCTCAAGGCCAGATTCCCCCAGAGCATCACAGCACATGGTGTTGGAAGGGATGAAGTGAGTGCCTGGCAAGGGGACTTCTCTTAGCCCTGGAGACCACTGATGTTTTGATGGGGCCATTTGACACAGGAACATGTAGTAGCAGCAGAAAAAAATACGCTGTGAAATGCTCTGTTTTTTCTTTTAGTTACTAAGTCATGTGGGTAAAAGTTTTCTTCTGTATCCAGGGTGGGGACGGTGAAGCCTGGGGCTGGGGGAGGTGGACAGGGGTGTTAGGTATATTACTGGCAAAAACATAACTAAAAGAAAAAAATATTGGATTATTTTCTATACGGAGGAGATATGCCTCCCCAAATCCCCAGTCACAAGGGGCTGCATCAAATTCCTCTGAAGCCTTGGTGTGTCTGGATGAGAGACCACAGCCTGACAGCACCGCTTGGCCTTTTACCACCAGTTGGGTGCCCACCTCCCCAGAGCTCCCAATCCCCCTCCCGCAGCCTCTCCCCTGTGCACACTGCTCCCCCAGAGTCCCCATCAGGTCCTTATTCCTCTCCTCCAGGGCCCCCCACCTGCTCCTTAGTGTCAATGCAAACAAAGCCCTGACTGAGGTCAGGGGAAGAAGTCTGTTCAAAGGATGCCCACTTGCATCCCTGAGGCTGCCAGGTGAGGCCAGCCCCATCTCTGCTGCTAACCTGCCTCCTCCTCAGCCTAGAATCTGAGACCTGGGTTCCATTTCTCCCAGTTCAGCACTTTCAACTGAACCTTGTGAATTCCTGAGAATGACTGCCTCCAGGGATGTGTCTATACCTCTTGGGCCTCCTATGAGCTGGACAATGGAGACCTTTGTTTCAGAAGGATTGCACTTGAGTTCTTGTGAATTGCTTTGTTGGTGAGAGCACCAGGGCCTCGACTCAGCCTTGAGGCACCAGGAGCGGCCTAGTCTAATGTGTGTTCTAGGTCTTAGCTTCAGGCGTGGCATAGATTTGAGGAGGAGAGAAGGGGGCAGGGCCGCAGGCCCCAGGTGGCTGGTGCTTGTAGGCTCCCATCTCTGCATGGAATAGAAAACCTGCCCAGAGACACAGATGATGAGGGCTGGGTGTACACTGGCAGGGATCTCCAAGCTGGGGAACAAACAGGCTGGCAAACCAGAGTGCCTGTACACAGGAGGAGCCTAATTCACACTTGTTGAACAAAAGAAGGGTCGATGATTCCAGTGAGCTTGGCCCAGTCACAGGCTATCCTAGCCATGGAGGCCAGGCCTTCTGGAACATACCCTACCCAGATGCTGGTGTTTAACCATCTCTGATGGTCCATCAACCTCAAGATTTTTCAGCTCCAGTGCAAGTACCTTAAACTTAAGATGTGCTTATGTTGCTTTGATGTTCAGAAATCTTTGCTCGCTCCCCAGTACCTTCAGATGTGTTTCCTAGTTATTAAAAATTGGTTTTAGTGATTATGCTTCCCTCTTGAGAATTCACAATGCACGTTATTGTATTGTGAGAAGACCTCAGGGGAAGAAATTGGTTTCCCCAACCTCGACCATGGAACACTAGCATCTGTCTTTTGTTTGCTTAACATCCATTAGCACACAGCAGACGACAGGGTTTGTTTTGATAACATTAACCAATAGCATAAAAGCAAGATGAATTAGTTTTACACCTAAGAGATGATGAAATTTGACCTCAGCCTAAGGTTCTAATCACCATGTTGCTCCACCTTCTTGACCTAACATCTGTCATGGGATGAATTATGTCTCCCTAAAATTCTGACAAAGGTCCATCTAGTCAAAGCTATGGATTTTCCAGTAGTCAGGTATGGATGTGAGAGTTGGGCCATAAAGAAAGCTGAGCACTGAAGAATTGATGCTTTTGAACTGTGGTGTTGGAGAAGACTCTTGAGAGTCCTTTGGACAGAAAGGAGATCCAAACAGTACATCCTAAAGGAAATCAGTCCTAAACATTCATTGGAAGGACTGATGCTGAAGCTGAAGCTCTAATACTTTGGCCACCTGATGTGAAGAACTGACTCACTGGAAGGGACCCTGATGGTGGAAAGGATTGAAGGCAGGAGGAGAAGGGGGCAACAGAGGATGAGATGGTTTGATGGCATCGCTGACTCAATGGACATGAATTTGAGTAAGCTCTGGGAGTTGGTGATGGACAGGGAAGCCTGGCGTGCTGCAGTCCACAGAGTCAGACGTGACCGAGCAACTGAACTGAACTGAAAATTCATGTGCTGAGGTCCTAACCCCAGCCCCTCCGAATCTGTATTTGAGTATTTAAATTATCTTTAAAGAGGAAATTATATTAAAAATGATGCTGTTTGGGTGGACTCCAAATCCAGTCTGAAACTGATGTCTTTATAAGAAGAGGACATTAGGACACACACTGGCTTCTCAGGTGGCACTGGTAGTAAAGAACCTGCCTGCCAGTGCAGGAGATGCCAGAGTTGCAGGTTCAGTCCCTGGGTTGGGAAGATCCCCTGGAGGAGGGCATGGCAACCTACGTCAATATTCTTGCCTGGAGAATCCGTGGACAGAGGAGACTGGTGGGCTATGGTCTGTAGGATTGCATGGAGTCAGACACGACTGGAGTGACTTAGTATATCACAGGACGCACAGAGAGATGGCAGACAGTGAGATGAATCACGTTCAGGACACAGAAAGAAGGCAATCATGCACAAGCCAGCGGGAGAGGCCTCAGAAGAGACCAACCTTGCCAACAGCTTAATTTCTGACTTCCAACCTCCGGAGCCTAGAGAGAGAGGAATTTCTACAGTGGGAAGCCCCCAGTGATGTATGATGGCCGCCCAGGGAGACTAACTCACAGCGCTCCCCACTGCTTCCCAAACATGCCGTAGGATTTGGTCAGCATTCCTATCCACAGTCTGGCTAGTCCCTCTTCCTCCAGGCTCTGCCTCTGCAATTCTTTTAGCAACAAACAAACAAACCCACCCCTGGCCTTGTCTTTTAAGGCCTCACCCACATGCCTCCTTGCCCAGTGGGCTCACTGTGGTCCATTGGCTACAGGAGTCCTTCTCTTGTGTGCTCCCAGAGTTGGTGGAAAGTTCTGTTCCCTCTTCACTCACTGGCCTTCTGTGGGGTGAGTTGAGCGTGTCTATTCTACCCGCTGCATTGTTGGACCTCTGGGGCCCGA
Organism: Nanger dama; assembly: GCA_917880005.1. Lineage (NCBI taxonomy): Eukaryota > Metazoa > Chordata > Mammalia > Artiodactyla > Bovidae > Nanger > Nanger dama. Next base: position 29,050,413 of record CAKJTW010000018.1, read on the forward strand.
AGCTGGCCCAGCACATGACAGGTGCTCTATGATGATTTTCTGGATGGAACTGCAGCCGTGTCTCTGTGTCCACCAGGTCAAGAGAAAAGTGGGCACCAGTGTCTGCCTGGCATTTTCCAGCTCTTGGCTGCTGGGGCCAAAAGCACAGTGTCTGCTTCATCCCCAGAGGGGGGAGGATGCTGCGTTGGAGGTAGGCCTTAATGGAGCTGAAGTTATGCCTCTGCGGGGCAAAGGAGCAGAGGCTACTTGATCTGGGTTTCTGAATAATTTCATGCCTTTTGACTCAGATGCATAGGAATCCTGTGCCTTGCACACTGAGGGGACTCTGTAACCATGATAAAGGCAAAGATGGGCCACATGGCAACACATCAGGCTCTCGGGCTCTGCTCCTCGTGGAAGTTCCTTCCAGGGACCCTACTGGAGCTGGAAGTATGGACGATGGTGCAGTGGCCAAAGCCAGGCCCTCCCTCAGGAGCCACGTGTGTGCCAGGCCACCGTGCTAAGTCACCGGTCCTCCTGTGGTGGTTGTCAAGCGTGGCTACAGCGCTCACATCTCCACACCCTGCGGCCTTGGGGAGAAGGGCCCCCTGCAAGGGGAGCTTTGACACCCTCCACTCTGATCTGAACACAGGTTTTTAATTTCCCTGTAATTTGCCCTTTCTCCCTCTCCTTGGGCTGGCTTCCCTGTCATTTCATTTCCTGCACCATTCTCATCTTACAGCAGAGGTGAAGAGAGTTGACCTCTCCTTGCCCCAGAGCTGAATAAAATACAGAACAGATTTTTTTTTTTTTTTTTTGGTGAATGAAAATAGGCTACAATACCACCAGCCAGTCACTCTGGGCTCCGCTGGCCCATCTGGCCTCGCTCTCTCTCTCACCCATTGGCCCACAGCACAGGGTCGCTGGGAGAGAGGGTGTCAGGTCTCAGGACAGAGCCCAAGGGGACTGTGGGCAGGAAGGAGGTCAGGACCATGCTGGAGCGAGGCCAGGCCGGGGGCTGGCGGGGCGGGGGCAGCTGGCCAGCTTCATCTTCTCCCGTGAGCAACGGCCGTGAGGGTGGAAACCTCCTTGTGCAGTGCCCTTGCCAGGGGACCAAGGAGGAAAAGATCGAAATGTCAACACCTAGCAGGAAAGAAATTTCTGTCTGGAACATTTGGGTCAATTCCAAGAAGGATGCAACTGGAGCCCTTATGAGCAGAATAGAAAAGATTGCAGCTTTAGAGCCAGACGGACCGCACGTCTGTCTGGTCCTTGTTCTTTTGTGGGCGGCTGTATTATCTTAGACAAGAAACCAGTCTCTGTGAACCTCAGTTTTTCGTCTGTAAAACAGAGACGATGCAGATTCTGTAGGTCAGCTGGGAGAATGAGATAAAACGGCACTTTAAAAGTGCTTTGCACATAAAAGATGAAGCCTGATCTACCTGCATCCTACTTGTCATTCAGGTCAAAGGTCAGATGGGGCTGTCTCTGACACCCCAGCCCCTGATCTAATGGTTGACCAGCTCCAGTCCACTGAGTGTCCATTGGATTCTCTGCAAAGTATAAATGTGTCCTTGTTTCTTTGTTTATGGGTGTATTTTTTTGGCTGTCCGGCTCCTCCTAGAAGAAAGCCAGTGAGAGGGGATCTCTGTGTGAGTGACGTAGAATTGTTTCCATCCTTTAGCCTCAGAATATAACTCCCAAAGGCGGCCTCTTCCCCTCGAGGAACCAGCTTCTAACCTCTCTCCCATTAAGACAAAGTTCCATAATCCCTGCTGTGGACGTGGTGTTCAAGAGGCCCCCTTGTGCCCCCCGACCATGTCTCCTCTTGTCCTGAAACACAGAGAGATGCCCACAGGGTCCTGGCCCCAAAGGAAATGACCAAAATCCACACTGGCTTCCTTTTGCGGCTGTCACGAATCACCACCACAGAGTGGCTTGACATAGTTCACGCTGATTACCTGAGGGGTCTGTAGAAGTGTGCCGCTGGGCTAGAATTCAGGCGTCTGCAGGGCTGGGTCCCAATCTGGAGCCTCTAGAGGTGGATGAATTTCCACTTTCTGGAGGCCATCCACCTCCCTTACCTTCTGGCCCCAGTGTAGCCTCTCTCTGACCTACTCACCAGGTACCAACATTCTCTGACAAGCAGACAGGTGAGCCCAGAAATGCAGTCCTAGGTGGGAAGTGAAGAGTGGTGTTCTGCAGAGAGCAGGGTGGGAATATGCGTGGCAGGTGGTCCCAAGGGGAGGTACCCAATTCAGTGCTGCTCCGCGAACCTGTGGGGAAAGCGCAAAGTCAGGACTGGACCGAACGCATCCTCTTCCTGCTTTTGAAACTCAGTTCACTGCTTTGTGCCTGGTGGACGCCCAATGAATACTGATGCCACTTGCAATGAACAGGTGCCCTCTTTCAGCCATTTTTGTCTTTGGGGGCCTCAGTTTTGGATCTGTGATGTGATGGGAAATCAGCCAGCATCTTGGGGCACAGCCCTGGCCTGAGCATTTGAAGGATTTTCTTTACTGTTATCCACTTGTGCCCGTCAGAGGTGAAGAGCAGGGCTGCAGTGACAGCCTTGCATCCAGCTGTGAGGTCTCACCTGGAATCTCCCCAGACATCAGGGAACCGGATTTGAGACACTGCCCTTGGTTTTAAGCAGGACTTTAGGGTCACTGGGGCATTGATCAGTGAGCGATGGCTTGTCCTTTGAATTTCTTCATAAAATCATGTGCTACGAGCAAAGGGATGAAGTCAAGCAACTGAAATACTTAGCAGAGTGTCCGGAAGGACTGTCTGGGCAGATCTGTCAGCTGTGCCCTAGGGGGAAGGGGCTGCTGCCAGAGTTGGGGGATACGGGGGTGATTCTGGTCTCCAGCAGAAAAGTTCCCCTTGCAACGTCCACCTGGCAAGGCCCCTTGGCTCTGAGTATCTTCTGCCCTCTGGCCTCGGATTATTCTCCTTCATCCTTACCTCCTTCTTCACTCAGAGCTACAGAATGGGGACCCCATATAGTTCCAGGAGCCACAGATTGCAGGGGAAGGCGGATCACAGGGATGTCTGAAGCCAGAAATTCTGGCAGGGCAGGCAAAGCCTGGGGCTGAACTCTTGAGGGGACTCAATGCTTGCTGAGAGGATGGGTGAAGGCATAATACAGACCAAGTAAGGCTGGATGGTGAATCAGGGTTGCCTTGGTACTTCCCCAGGCCATCATCTTCCTCCTCGGCTGGAAAAGCCCAGCATCATCAGCCCCTCTGAAGCCTGCAGGACCTGAAATGTACAGGGGAATCAACACAGTAGACTTTATGCTCCATTCTTTGGAGATCATTCTCCAGGCCACTCTTCAAACCAGGCTTGACAACCAGTTAGTGGGTGGTGAAGTCAATGTGGTGGATGGAGATCCACCTCGCATTAAAAAAAAAGAGACACAGAATCCAGCATAGTTGAAAAAATCCAAGTGTATCTCAGGAATAAGGATATTACTTTGTGAAAATGTGTTTCAGTTTTGTGTATGGTTTATAGTATACTAGATGAGGGCTTCCCTAGTGGCTCAGTGGTAAAGAATCTGCCTGCCAACACAGGAGATGCAGGTTTGATCCCTGGACAGGGAAGATCCCCTGGAGAAGGAAATGGAAATCCACTCCAGTATTCTTGCCTGGGAAATCCCATGGACAGAGGCGCCTAGTGGGCTACAGTCCGTGGGGTCACGAAAGAGTTGGATGTGACTGAGTGACTAAACAATAACAGCATACTAAGTGTAGTTTGCAAAGTGCAATGTATTTCTTACTGTGAGTCAAGGAAAAATAGAGCATTTAAGGAATCACGGTGTGTGTGTGTGTGGGGGGTTGTCCAGTGACCCCTGGGGGAGATGTTGCAGGTTTGACCAGGCAGCTTTATCAGCTCTAAATAAAGATGCATAAAGCATACAAAATGTTCCTTTCTGGAGACCCTGGGGGTCAGTGGCTAGGAGTCGTGAGGGTGGGGTTTGAGTCAGGGGGTTGGACTGGATCACAGTTCTCCCTGTGAGCTGTGGGCGCATAGCTAAGCTCCCTTCCCACCTCAGTTTTCTCCTCTCTCAAATGGGGCGGTTTGGTTGTGTCTGTGTGCACTGCTGCCCTCTGGCGGTGAACTCTGCAACTTGCTGCAGCCCTGACTTCAATATGGGATTGCTGATAGGCATGCGGCTTTCCGTCTTTGAGGTGAGCCTCACTTCCAAGTGGAGTGTACAGCACCCCCACTTAAGTACTGTGAGTTCTCCAAAAGGACGCCAGCTGCTCAAATGCCCTGCCTGCTGAAATGCTTTCATGCGATAATATACAGTACAGACTTTTCACTCGAAGATCCATTTGTCCATTGAATGACCCTTCACAGTGTGTGAAGTTCAGCTATGGGAGACTTCAGGCTATGGGACTAGGATAGCAGTCTTCACCAGCCTGGTCAGTTGATAACTTTCCTCACTGTTGGAGTTCATTGTGGGTCACTGCCTGGCACAGCCAGGTTGAAAGTCAGAATTTCTGGGGTGGCAGCCATGAGGCCTCTATGTCCCAAGATTGTGGTGTATCTTCTTGATCTTTGCCCACAGCTGGCCTCCTTCCCTGCAGGCATTTTAACCAAGCAAACATCAATTTCCAGGGCCAAAGGCTGAGGCTTCCTTCCCAGGAGAACTACCTTGTAGCCAAAGGTGTGATGGGGTCCACCTGCTTTGGGGTACTTAGCTGTATGCCAGGCATCTGGATACACCTACTGGGCCTAAATTATATTTTTTGAAGCTGCTGTGAGTGGAATCAGACATTTAGAATGTGAACTTTATCTTGTCACTTTTCTCAACCTCTTCTTTTTGAATGGTATCAGCACCTATTTGCATCTCCAGTTAAGGCGCTAACTAAATCCTTTAGTCTTTGACTCAACCTCTTGCAAGAAAAGTGGTTTTCTGAAAAATTTCTTACTTAAACAGCATACTGTGTTGTTCTGAGATTTATGCCTAGGAAACTAAAAGAGGACTGAATGTTCCTGGCATTGTCTCTGGATTGAGAAACGTCAGCTGCTAACATGAGTAAGGCATCTTCAGATCCCCTGAAGTGAATATCTTGAATCATTGCATTCAACAGGTGCTTAATAATTGTTTGTTAAAAGGTTGCAGGAACGAATGGAAGGAATCGTAGCAGTGGCACTTCGGATTAAGCTTCTGAGCTCTGCAGTCACAGTGTAAACCCCGCTGTTACACAACGGGACAGGGTGGCCTGCAGCCAAATCAGGGGACTTATATCCATGAGGCTGAAAGACGCAAGCAAACATTTGACAAAATGGAGTTGAAGTACATTTCAAAACAGTTATTTGGATTATTAGACTGCTGTCTTACGAGCGATCTGCGGGCCTGAAGCGGAGTGTTTTATTTTCAAACAATTCACTTCCCTTCTGACTTCAGGAATCCCCAGGATGGCTTGGTTTTGAGGACATTGCCAGTCAACTGCAGCCAAGAAGTGATTATCAAGTGCCTGTTGCACAGGCATGGTCTGACTTCTGGGCTGAGTTCAAAGCAGAGTTCTTAGTTTAATAATAATACAGGATTAGCTTTCCTTTACAACTTCCTATGCTGGATCTATTTTGAAAAAAAAAAAAAAAGAAAAGAAACCAAAACACTGAAATGTCCATGGAACTCTGGGGCACAGTGAAGACTCTGAGAAAACATTTAGTCCCTGTTAGCATTCTTGTTCACATCCTCTCATAATGAATCATAGAGAAAATATCCCTCCCTCAATTCTCTTGGTGGGAAATGGTGGTTATTTCTAACAGGAAGAGAAAAAACAGGTCTTGAACTCCTCCTATCACTAGACAACTTGCTGAGAGATGGTTCCAGAGCTCACGGAGACAGGCAGAAGGACTGAGACAGCCTTGTGTTCATTTATTGCCATGTCATCTAAAGGAATCTGATGAAGGGTTCAGAAAAAACCACCAGGATTCTACAGAATGCTTGTCTAAAGCTATTGACAAGTACTGATGGTACTTGTGGGAAGATTTTAGCCCAAATATGGATGGATGAATATTTCCATTTCAATGGCATATATTTAACAAATATTTAAAAGATATACAACTAACACATCTGTGATTTCTTGATTATTTTAGAAAAGACTAAAGAATCCATTTAATTGAAAACAAAAAGAAAGGTAGGAGTATTAATTCAAAGACTAATAATAGTGAAAATTGTGAGGCTGGTACCTTAATAATGAAGTTTGGTGAACTGATGCAAAGCGAACATTAAGCTTTTGCAGTGCTATTAGAAGCAGAACTCAGATTCATAAGTACTGTTTGGAACAAATATTTAGGACTTACCATCTTCTTGGGGAAAGGCTCAGGTACTGTGGACATGCTTAGAAGGATGCCGTAAGGGCATGGCTATTCTTTTTTTGGTTGTGGGAAACATTCTAGCTCTAGGATTTTGGGCTTCCCAGGTGGCTCTGTGGTTAAAAAATCTGCCTGCCAAGCAGGAGATGTGGATTTGATTCCTGGGTCAGGAAGACCCCTTGGAGAAGGAAATGGCAACCCACTCCAGTATTCTTGCCTGGGAAATCCCACAGACAGAGGAGCCTGGCAGGTTATAGTCCATGGGATCACAAAGAGTCAGATACAATGACTAAAGAACAGCAATCTTTCTATTAACAGAATGAGTCTCTGTGGGTCCCCCAGTGAAGACCCCCAGCAGTCAGTTATGTCTGCTCAGGAGCTGCTGCTGCTAAGTTGCTTCAGTTGTGTCTGACTCTTTGTGACCTCATGGACTGTAGCCCACCAGGCTCCTCTGTCCATGGGATTCTCCAGGCAAGGATACTGGAGTGGGTTGCCACTTCCTCCTCCAGGTGTCTTCCCGATCCAGGGACTGGACCTGTGTCTCCTGTGTCTCCTGCGTTGCAGGTGGATTCTTTATTTCTGAGCCATAGGAGAAGCCCCTGATTGGGAGAATGGATCTTTTCTTAGATTGAGCCTGGATCTCAGAGGGAAGGTGATAACTCCAAAGTTTTCTCTTCTGCCCACCGGTCAGGGATGTCATTGCCTGGCCCTTAGAGAATCTTCCACCGGGTCTATCACACCTGACAGTGCATCAGAGTGGAGACCAAACTGACAAATGTGCCTTCTGCTCACTCAGGCTCCTCTACCAGCTGGGTAGGGAGGCTGGCATGCAGATCCACTGCATCTTCTTCAGGACAAACACCACAAGGAGAAAGAGCTCTGTCTTTATTCACGTTTCTGAGTCTTTGGCGATAGTGAGGTGTCCTGGGGAGGTTGCTTAAGAGGACTGTATAACTGTTGAAGTCTTTGTGTGTGTGTGTGTGTGTGTGTGTGTGTGTGTGTGTGTGTGTGTGTGTGTATGTATAGAACCTCAGTCTCTACCAGAGAATCTACTCCTGAGCCTTACCTTGCTTGGGACCCTGGTTTTCTCAGGGAAGGAACTCAGAGAGTGCCCAGAGCCGGTGCTGGCAATACCATTTGGTGGTCTGGGAGTTGTTGATTGCTTTCTCTGCCACAGAGCCTTTGATTTCCTCCGGCTCGTGTGTACACATGTGGGTATTCTTGGTGGCCTGACCATTGAGCATAATTAAAAGAAATGATTGGCTTTCTCTTGATGCAAACATCTGGTTTTACTTGAAACAAGATGACTTAGCTGTTTCAGAAACATTCTTGTAACCCTGGATTCACATTTTCTTCTTAAAATATATATTTTCTCTGTTAGGGCAGCATGTTAATGTAAACACTCCATGTAACTGACAACCGACAGTTTCAGAAGTATGTGGGGCTCCAAGCACCGGAGGAACCGCAAGAATGATTGCATTTTTGATTTGATCACTGGAAATCTGTTTCAACAGTCACTCTGATTTAAACAATTACTCTGATTTATACTCCAAACGCTGTAATTTGCAGAAAATGTAACCATGTGAGGACATTTTTCTAGAGTATGTCTTGGCAACTTTGTTTTGTTGTGATGTCATTCCCTTCGGCTTCAAGGAAGTGCTAAGGGAATCCAAGAAGGAAAACGGTCTTTTCTTTCTGATGGGTTTTCCTGGCCGCCAAGGGGAATGTTCTTAAGTCTTACCACTCTCAGCCCTGGGGCCAACTCTGCAGGGCTAAGAATGACATCCAGGAGAGAAGGAGACCCAGGGTTTCCTGAAGGTCAAAGAGTTAAGGACCAGCAAGGGGCGACTGGTTGTGTGGTCATTCCCACTTTCTACAGTTAAGGAGGGCTGGTGGGAAGCCTACTCTTGTACCACGTTCATTCTTCAAAGTCCAGGCTGGCGGGACTGGAAGACTAACAGAAGGTTTAATCTTTAATCCCTTCATTGCCCAGAAAGGAAGATCCAGAGATGAAAAGAATACCACCCAGGTTCTAGAACATGTGTCAGAGCAAAAGGAAGTACCAGGTCCTTGCGTTTCTAATTTATTGCAAGTTAGAAATGTAGGCGTGAAAGAGTCAGTGCATAGCTGGCACTCAGCAATGGTTTGGATTGGCTAGTTGACCAGTACGTCCTGGGTTGGCTAGTTGACCAGTACATCCTGGATTGACTAGTGGACCAGTACGTCCTGTAGTAGTAAGTTTATCCATGCTAACCACACTGATGAAAGCAATTGTTCTTTCTGTGTTTTCCTAATACTGATCTGATACTACACATGAGCTCCCACATATGGGTGGTGAAAGAAGAAATAAAACTAAATTTTGGTCCAATTGAAAAATTTCAAACTGATTCCAGCTCTCTTCTCCTTTCTCTGAGCCCATATGGCACTGGGATGTGGGAGGAGGAAGACTGTGTTCTCAGATCCCTCAGGCATTGGGTGATCCTCTGATTTCTGAGCCAGTGGCCCTTGGTCTGGTCACTTCTTACCTTGCTGTCTTTGATGGCTGAGGTCAGCAGTTGGCAAGACTTGCGACTTTACTTCTCAATCCTCAGTTTCCCCACTCGGCTGATTCAGGGTGGGCTGCATCCTTTCTAACTGACCTGAGAGGTCTCTCCCATGGGTCCTTATTCTCCCTGCCATGGTGACCCAGGGGCCCCCTGACTCCCAACACAGTGTCCACACACTGCTCCCTCTTCTCCATGGAGGAATATGGGAATGCCTGGATCCCAGACACGCACCCCCGTTCTCCCAAGGAAATTGAAAATGGCTCAGAAATGTAATTCAAGCTTGGTCTTTCCTTAGTTCTAGTATGCTTCACAATTAAATTTACTTTGGTGTGGTTACTGCCACGTTGGTACAAGATTTCAAGTAAAATTAACCCAGAGTCCCAACCAAGAGATAGGACAAAGAGTCTTCCTTCTGGTTTTCCCCTCCAGTTATTCAACACATTGTGTGTGCATTAGTAATTCATTTATGTCCGACTCTTTTGCCACCCCATGGACTGTAGTCTGCCAAGCTCCTCTGTCCATGAAATTCTCAGGCAAGAATACTGGAGTGAGTGACCTTTTCCTCCTTCAGGGGATCTTCCCAACCCAGGGATTGCGCCTGCGTCTCCTGCATTGCGCCTGCCTCTCCTGCATTGCAGGCAGATTCTTTACCATCTGAGCCACCAGAGAAGCCCGGTTCCACATAGGGAGCGTCATATCTCACCTCCTGCCTCTTCTGCATTTTCCCCTTCTCCTCCTCACCCCTCAGGATGCGGACAGGTGAACTTCTAGCTTTTCTTTCCTCTATGTATTATTCTTATTCTGAATTGGACAGCAAGTCTCATGGTCTGAATATACTACAGAAAAAAAAATTCTATAGTCTGCATTTCTTCAACTGATATGTGGGTTACTCTCTAATTTATACTTATCTTTTGCCTGAATCTCTACCTAGCTATCTGTCTAAATTGCTTCTCAATGTTTACACTTGGATGTCTAAGAAGAATCTCAATCTTAGAATAATCAACACCAGAACTGTTTGGCTGCCTGTCCCTGTTTCTGTCCCTTATTCCAAGGATTTTAAATTTTGGTGACAGAACTGCCATTGTCTTAGGTGCCCAGACCAAAAATTTAAAGTCATCTTTGGCTCTTCTATCTCTTGCATCCCACATCTAATCCATCAGAAAATCCCACTGGCTCTAACTTCAAAATAGATCTTGGAGCCCAAACATTTCTTCCCATCTCCATGGTTACCATCAACACCTAAGCTGCTGTTTCTTCTTCTTGGATGGCAACTACAGTCTCCGAATTGGGACTCTTAATTCTACTTGGGTCCCCATAAAACAGAAGTTCTCATCTGGGGTGATTGTGTTCCCTAAAGGGACATTTGGTGATGTTTAGGAACACTTTTGGTTGTCTCTACTGGAAGTAGGGGGTGCTACTGGCATCCAGTGGAGAAAAACCAGGATGCTGCTGAGGGGATTGTAAATGACCAGAATGGAGAAATAGGATATAGGGGAGGTCTACACCAGACAGCCCCCAACAGCAAAGAATTACCTAGCCCCCAAATTTTGATAGTGGTAAGGTTGAAAAACTCTGCCAAACTCCAAACACAGTAATCAGGGTGGTCTTTCTTAAGTATAAATTAAATTGTGTCACTCCCATGCGTCAAACAATGTGGCTTGCTAGTGTAATAAGAATAAACCTTAAATTATTTATACTAGTTTTCAAGTCCTCCTATGGGAGGACGTAGCCTCTGTAGACCTCCTCTATATCCTATTTCTCCATTCTGGTCATTTACAATCCCCCAGCAGCAATGATGCCTTGTATTTACCCTCAATTTCCTAAAAAATATTCCTGTCTCAGGGCCTTTGCACTTGCTGTGACTACTGTGTTCTCTAGATTTTGCTTGGTTGCTATGTTATCATTCAGGTCTCAGGTTAAATGTCATCTCTTCAGTCTTTCCTGACTTCCCCAAGAGCAACAGGCCCTATGCCCAACCCTGCAAAACATACACATCACATTACCTAATTTTATCTCCTTCTTAGCACTTATCAATGCCTAGTATTTATCTTGTTTACTTATGGCCTGTCTCTTTTTCTAAGTTTCTTGAGGATAAGACTTTTCTTCTGGAACATACAGAGAGGGCTCATTAGATATTGCTGACTGCATGCCTGACTGATTGATTGTCAGTATGTTGAATAGAACCTAAAGAGATTTAGAACATCTTTTCTCTCTGGTCAATGCCTAGCTTTCAGGCCTATTGTCTTACTGTGAAATCGTATTTCAATAATATGAGCTGAATATTAACTCTTTCTCTAGGCATTCCTGTTATAACATTTCTAGCTACCCCCACACCACTCCATCCAACCAATATATACCTTTGCTGGTTTAGAGAATAGGTCATGCTCAGGGGAATATGAAAGGGAAAACACTAATCATTATTTTCCCAAATATTACTTTAAGAAATATAAAACAAAGTGTTCAATTTATCATTAAAAAAATCCCCTTTTGTTCTTAAAAAAAAGCTTTACAATTATTTTTTAAAAGACTCCTTCTTCTAGGAGGTAAACCTCACCCCCTCTTTCCTCCCAGTGGGTACCAGCCTGGGCCCCAGCTGGTTGCGCTGGCACTGGTCCTGGCAACCAGGAGTTTTCTGCTGCTACCTTCCTGCAGCACAAACCTAAGGCTTTATCTAAAGCTTTATCCAGCATTGCCTAAGGCTATTTCTACTCTAGTGAAAAGAACAGGCTCCTTTGCACAGAAGCAGAGGAGGCTAATTGTGGATGTGCTGGAGTCACAGGAACTGTTTCAAATATTAGGCTCCCCTTTGTCAGTGGATAAGCAGCTGAGATTTCACAGACACAAGAGGTAAGGTTGCAGGAGTGTGCTTTTTGTGCATGAGTGTGTATCGTGTATCCAGGTCTGCAGGCAGGCAACATGTGTGGATCTGTACCCAGAGGTCACAAGATCAAAAATGGGAAAGAATATTTCATATTTCAGTCCAGGAAAGGGTGATAAGAAGAGCACATTCATGTCATTAATTTAGTGCTGGCCATAGGAACTGGTAGCTTTGGGCTCTGTGGCTCTGAGAGGCGATTTAATTCTTTCCCCGTCCCACAAGCTCGGGATCAACAAGGCATCCAGGTGTGGCCAAGTTTCAGAGACAAATCTGTCCCCAGGACCTCCACAGTGTCTGACCCAGTAGAAACTTGCTTTATCATGTTGTGACTGGAAGGCAGAGAGGCTTTCTCCAGCCATCGGTCACCTTTCAGACCTCTCTCTGCGACTTTCCTTTCACTTAATCCTTCAGGCGCCTGCTGCCGTGTTCTTACCTTGGTCCTTGTATGCTGGTCTCAACTGTCCATTCATCCCTAAGGCAGAAGGTCCACTTCGTTTATGAGAAGGAGTTTCACAGAGGGATGAAGAGGACAGACACAGATATCAGATGCTTAGGGAATTCCAGCCTCACTCCTTAGAAACTGGTGACCCTGAGCTAGTTGCTTAATGTTTCCGTGTCTCAATATCCTTGTCTGTGAAATAGGGATATTGATAATGTCTGTCCTGTAGAGTTGTCCTAAACTTGCATGAGATAATATTTATTTAATTCTGCCTGGCATGTAGTGATCAACATATAAATTTTTTAGAAGTACCTATTTGATACATTTTAAAATTCTGTTTTGAAAACAATTTTCTTTCTTTCTTTTTGGCTGTGCTGGGTCTTCGTTGCTGCACGGGCTTTCCTCTGGTTGCGTGGAGCAGGGCCTACTCTCTAGTTGTGGTGCACAGGCTTCTCATTGCAATGGCTGCTTTTGTTGTGGAGCACAGGCTCTGGGATGTGTGAGCTTCAGTAGCCGCAGCATGCAGGCTCAGGAGTTGCAGCTCCCTGGTTTTAGAGCACAGGCTCAGCAGTTTTGGTGTAGGGGCCTAGCTACTCTGCTGCATGTGGGATCTTCCCAGGTCAGGGATTGAACCTGTGTCTCCTGCATTGACAGGTGGATTCTTTACCACTGAGCCACCGGGGAAGGCCATCGCTATGTAAATTTTGTGGAGGTGATGAAGGTCATGATGATCGTGGTTATGATGATAATGGCGAGGACGGTGGTGGTGAAGGAGATTGTGGTGGTGATGCTGGTGGTAGGTAGAGAGGATGGTGATGGTGGTGATGATGATGGTGATGTGATGATGGTAATGATCCTGATGGTGATGATGGTGGTGGTGATGATATTCTCTTTGCCTGTGGTCTGCAGCACCTAGGACAGGCCTGGGTACAGATTTGTTGGTCTGGAAAGATCTATTGCTTGTCACAGCCTGGACCCACAGCTTGCCCTGAGGTATCTGTGAGATGTGATGGCACCTGGGCTGGCTCCTTCCTGGGGACAGTTGTGTGTCATCCCTAGGAAGTAAAGGCAGACGAAGTTTATGCTAATACTTCAGTGAGCAAAACCTGGAAGGGCTGAGTGAAGGGCGGTGGGCCTGGGAGGACACATAATGCCGAACGGATTCACATGGTAACAATTATCAACAATACCAAGGACTCTTTCCTTTTGGTCATGAATTCTTTTTTCTTCCTGGGAGTAGGCTGCCCATGTTTCTGTGAAAATACCCAAAATATCCTTCAATCCAAATATTTGACAGCTGTTGGCCAGGGCTGTCAATGGACTGGGGACGGTGTGTCATGCCCCACTACCAGCCCCTGTACCCTGAGAACAGGGGTTAGAATCAGAATACTAGGTTTGATCTGAGGGGTGAATCCAATGCTTTAAAGAAAAACTGTATTTTCTGTGTTAGGAAGAGGCCAGCCCCTGCTTGGTGGAACTGGGTGGGAAGAAGTGAGCAGGGGCCCACAGAGGGAGGCTGGCCCACCCAGAACAATTTGGTTCCTGGACTAAAGCAAATTTCATCTAAATTCCATTTTCTCTGTCATCAGCCTGTTCTTAAATGTTGTAGTTCTTTGATTCAAGGATTTATTGGATGGACAGGGACCTCATAGGAGGGAAGGGAGCATTTGGAACTGTCAGAAGAGAAGGCCCTAGATTAAGAGCTGGGACAGGTTCTGAGTGGATGCAGTGACAGATTTCTTCTTGTTGGGCTCTAAAATTACTGTGGATGGTGACTGAAGCCATGAAATTAGATTATTGCTTCTTGCACAAACCTATGAATGTATTAAAAAGCAAAGACATCACTTAGCCAACAAATGTCCATATAGCCAATGTTATAGTCTTTCCAGTAGTCATGTACAGATGTGAGATTTGGACCACAGAGAAGGCAGAGTGCTGAAGAATTGATACTTTCAAACTGTGGTGTTGGAGAAGACTCTTGAGAGGCCCTTGGACTGCAAGGAGATCAAACCAGTCCATTCTGAAGTAGATCAACCCTGAATACTCATTGAAAGGACCATTGCTAAGTTGAGACGCCAATACTTTGGCCACTTGATGTGAAGAGCCAACTCATTGGAAGAGACCCTGATGCTGGGAAAGATTGAGGGGAAGAGGAGAAGGGGGCAACAGAGGATGAGATATTTGGATGGCATCACTGATTCAATGGACGTGAACTTGGGGAATCTCTGAGAGATGATGAGGGACACGGAGGCCTGGTGTGCTGCAGTTTGTGGTCACAAAGAGGCAGACACAGCTGGGCAACTGAAAAACAACAACAACAACAGGTTCTGAGCATCATCATCTGCAGATGGGCCTTTCCCGAGAGAACTCTTTTCTCTAATCGATGGCAGAGATGATCTAGCTCCATGAACAACATGGGAACATGGGTCTTCCTAAGATGACCTGATTGAATTAGAGGATTGAAATGTGTTATATTGTCCATGGCTTTTCAGAAACCCTAGATACCTGATATGATCAGGTAGTGCCTGGGAATGACCAGCAACCTCAAAAGCTGGTCTGCCTGGTCTGTCTGCTGCTGCCTTTATCCGTTTGAGACAGGAGCTCTGCACACAGGTGATTACTGAATGCTTACTTTCCACCAGCATCTGTGTATCTACTATCCCTGCCACCACCTCCGCCCCCATCGCTATCCCCACGGTTAATAACATTATCTCCCCCATGCTTGCTATGAGCCCTTACTCTGGGATCTTTTCTATCACAAGAGTGCTACCATCTCTCCTCTCCCCTTGCCCTCCTGCAACAAATAGAAGCAGCAGAGGTTGGTCTTGTGACTCCCTATAGAATCAGATAGAATGAGCTTCAAGAACTTATTCCCCTGGGAGGAAGCTGTAGGTCAGGAAGCTACATGGCCCACCCTGCAAATGAGCAATGGATCAGCACTATACAATTTTGACTGCAGATGCCTCTGGTTGGTTCAGAGTGTTGTGGGTACAGAAATCAGTTCCTGGATCAGAAATGTAATGACACCTGAGCATGGGGCCAATAGATTGAGTTTTTGAATTTTTGTTTGGAAAATCTAGTATGGTAGGGGACTGAGGAAAAAGTCAAGAAGTGTGAGTTCTGTTCCCCAGAAGACTCTGGTGGTTGAAGGCGAATGTGTGACTTCTCGGCCTTTGGAGCTATTCTCTGAGCAGGTGCTCCAGAGAACATTCAGTGGTTCTGTATATGCAGCACGGATGGATGAAGAGGTGGATGGGTGGATGGATGAGTGGATGAATGGGTGAGCAGGTGGATAGATGTGTGATGAAAAATGAACAATAAGCAATTTTCAGGGCATTTGTAAGCTTCTTGCAAGGTAAATGATGCCTGGCCCCTTTCCCTGATATCTGCCACCCTAGGGATGTCTCTGGGGATAGGAAAGGTTGACATGAGGACAGAGAGAATCTGGGAAGGGACCAAATGGACATTCTGGGCCATGGTCAATATCCCATGACTGACTGGCAGTGAAGAGATTTGAAGGAATGGAAGTCCTCTTGGTGAATGTTGAAGCTGCTGACAGATGCCTCAGGGGATGCCCAGATCTGCCGCTTGTCCAGGGAGACTCAGAGGAGCAGGGCGTGGGGCATGCCTTTGGGAGTCGCCCAGTTTGGCTGAGTCTGATCATGAACATGTAAAAGGCAAATACTCATATTAAGCTTTTGGCTCAGTTGAGGATTATTTAATTACAAGAAACAAACAAAAACTACTCAGATGAACTTAAGCAGAATGGGAGGATAAACAGTGAGCCTAGAGAGAGGCGGAAAGTACTGCTAGGCTTCATAGAGTTGGGAAAGTTACCAGCTGGTGCCTGTCAGACTCTCTGTGTCTTGCTCTCTGAAATGACACCGTCTCTCTTCTTTGTGTCTCTTGGCTCCAGCCTCCTTCCCTGGAGATTCCTCTACAAGGCTGTTCATTTCTCTTCACTTAGAATCCCAGCTTGCTCACAGTTCTGGGTTGCCCTGACACCTACCCTAGTCCAAACTGTAAATGACCTTTAGAGCCTCAAACAATTTTTCCTACAGTTTTTGTATCTCTTAGTTCAAATTCTGGAGAGAAATAAAAAGAGAGAGAGAAGGCAGATTGGTTCAGCCTAGAGGCTTCTCTCTCTCCCACCCCCAGTCATTAGCTCACAAATGGGACTGTGTCACCACAGGCAGGAAAGGGCCACGTGCGGTGAGGGAGTAGTTCAACAAAGATGAATGCCAGAGATATCACAAATGTATGCTGAATGAACGAGAAAAATGCTCTGGAGGTGTGTCTGACTGGTGATGTGTTGGGGGGACTCTAAGGTGGCAACCTGTCTCATGGTTAAGATTCTGTGCTCTCACTGCCAAGGGTCTGGGTTCAGTCCCTGGGAACTGAAATCTCATAAACCCTACAGTGTGGCAAAGAGAGGGAGACAGAGACAGCGAAGAGAGTGGGGCGTTAAGTAGGCTTGGTGCTTAGTGGTGGGGGATGATGGGAAAGTTGTGTTTAGAGCCCCTGAGATTGACCAGGTAGGCAGATTAGCCTGGAGGCATGGAAGCCACACCCATGCTCCCCCTCGGGGGCAGAGGGTGGTGGTGTGGGGGAACTGACATACAAGGGCAGGTCCTCCAGGACCCACACCTGGGATAGTCTCCTGGGCTGCAGAGATTAAGACTCTTCGGTATAAACTGGGCTTCCATTATGGCTCAGATGGTAAAGAACCTGCCTCCAGTGCAGGAGACCTGGGTTCAGTCCCTGGGTTGGGAAGATCACCTGGAGAAGGGCATGGCAATCCATTCCAGTATTCTTGCCTGGAGAATCCCCATGGACAGAGGAGCCTGGTGGGCTACAGTCCATGGGGTCACAAAGAGTAGGACACAACTGAGCACCTAAGCACAGCATAGTATAAATTAGTCCAGCAATATTAAGAAGCAATTTAAAAATAAACATCAAGAAACTTTAGCCAGTATTTAAGATCATTAAATATATGGACCATAGGCAATACTTTGGAAATAACATTAAGTTTGAAAACAAAATATAAACTATAAATGCAGTAAGAATTATTACTGTAGAACATCAGTTCAGTTCAGTCACTCAGTCTTGTCTGACTCTTTGCAACCTCATGGAGTGCAGCACACCAGGCTTCCCTGTCCATCACCCACTCCTGGAGCTTGCTCAGACTCATGTCCATTGAGTGGGTGATGCCATCCAACCATCTCGTTCGCTGTCTCATTTACTGTAGAACATAAACTGAAACAAAGTGTGAAGAGTATTTGGTTTTGGGTGGTACAACTCTAGGGGATATTTTTTTCTTTCTGCGTTTCTCTTTTATACGTTTTCTTGTCCTATTCTTTTTACAGTTGAGGTAAAATTTGCTTAACATCCCAGTTGTAACACTCTGGAAACCACTGATCTACTTCTATCTCATGTATTTACCTTTCTGGATATTTCATATAAATGAAATCATACATACAGACCAAAAAAACCCAAAAACAAAAAACCCTTCTGAGAAAAGGTGAGACAAGGGTGTCTGGCTGTGGAGAGAGAGAGGATTGAGTCCCATGGTTTCCTCCAATCTTGCCCCTGAAACTTGTCCCAATATTCTTAAGGAAAGAAACTTTAGAAATAGAGCCAGTTTGCTCTGGGAACACCCCCAAAAGAGCTCTACTCTTGGAAGTTATCTGCAGTTTGGCTGGAAGATGAGCTGATAGTTGGGAAAACCTAGGTTTCAAGGTCATTTCAGAGGCAAGAGGGTAACCACAAGGATAAAGTCCAAGAAACATATAGGAGGAAAGAGCAACGCAAAGTCTAGAACCGCAAAGGAGTGTGTGAGCCCCTGGGCTCCAGAAGAGGAGTGGACAGTCTTAGGGGATTAAACTCTAGAGACATTCCAGGATGGAAACACAGGATCAGAGATCACCAGGAGTGTGCTCAAAGGCCTGAGCAGTCCTCAAGAACAAAGTGACTCAAAGGAAAAATCAAACCTATGATTTCCTAGAGACCGGCCCAGGTGAGGTTTGTCCTATATGTAAAGGATCCAATTTATCTCAGAAAATATGTTCAGGGCTGAGCTGATAGCCTGAAAGAGAAAATACCATTTTTCTCCTTCAGAGACTCCACAATGGCATATTAAGAAGCTGTTCAACCCGCCTTCACCACCTAATTCAGGTGACAGCGATGAGGAGGGCAACAGAGGTGGCATCTGCCCCTTTGGTCTGAAGTTCTCGGGCAGCCAGTTCAGAGGCATTTGCACCAGCCGGGATCAGGTCCTCCCTGGCTCTGGCCACTCACAGGGCCCTGCATATGTAGTGGAAGCTGGAAAGAAACTGCGGCTGGTGACGCCTGCTGGTGGCAATGGATCTATCTAATAGAGAGAAGCAGTGAGTCATGAACTGAGATCCGTGACAAATTTCTCCATGTTATTACTTTATATTTGTATTTGAAAGTCATCACCCTGTGCTGTGACAGAGGGGTATGTTCAATATAGAATTTCTGCTTTGCCTGGAAAACCAGCTTTTGGCTGTGAAAGTGGCACATTGTCAACTGTCTGTATTTTGGCCTTCACACTGCATTTCCTTCCCGGCCGTGAGGCAGTAACCAGGCACAGACCTCCTCTTTGCCTGCTCCGGGCTCCTCAGAAACACTCCTGTCCTTCTACCGGAGCTGTGACAATTCTGAGAGCGAGGCTGACACTCAAACCCCTGTGCTGTCCTGGCCAGCTGGAGGCCCCACGGGTAGAACAAGGCCCCCAAACTTCCCGGAAGAAGGACAAAAGGAATCTCCGATTTGTTGAGGAGCTTAGAATCTCGGTGACTCAAGTAACTGCTCGCTGTCACGATAACAAGCTTCAACAGAGACTGTCTGGGCATGAACTGGACAGAGTCCATAGGTGTGGCCTCTAGCCTTTAAGCTGGCACTTAACAATAAGCTGGCACACGCTAGCAGCCGAAGATCATGGTTTTTGGTTCAAATCCTTGCTGCATCACTTACTAGCTGTGTGTGTTCAGGCAATGTGTTTAATCCCATTAAGCCTCAGTTTCCTCATTTGCAAAATGGGGAATAGTAAGAATAAAAAAACTTCAGAGGGCTACAGTGAGGATTACAGGAGAAAATGCAGGCAAAATGCCTCTATTGGTGACGACTACTACCTAATATGTGGGCTTCCCTGGTGGCTCAGTGATAAAGAATCCACCTGCCGATGCAGGAGACATGGGTTCAGTCCCTGGGTTGGGAAGATCCCCTGGAGGAGGAAATGGCAACCCACTCCAGTATTCTTGCCTAGGAAATCCCATGGACAGAGGAGCCTGGTGGGCTACAGTCCATGGGGTGGCAGAGAGTCAAACACGACTTAGCAACTGAACAGCAACAAACAACAACAACCTAGTACGTGTTTGAAAAGTTATCAGCTTTATTGGTGCTACATTTGGGTTCTGCCTGACTCGAAATCTGGTGTAGGTAGCGCTTCCGAGGAAGGAAAAGCTCGCTGGAAGCTTTACATAGCATCGGGAAGAAGCTGTCATGTTGCAGAGATGCCAGCCAAAGAACATCTTATTTCTAGCCAAGCACCTTGTTTGTCCAGCTACAGAGTGTGGCCTGTTTATCTGAGACTAAGTCACCCCAACCCCACTTTTCATATTTATTTCGTGAGAAGTACAGCCAGAAGAGGAAATTAAGTTGTGGCTTGGTTGCAGCCCAAGAGGCAGACACTCTCCTTTCTGATAGGTGCATCGCCCTGCCAGTGGCCCCGTGAAACATGCAGGAACGTGTAAGGACTCACTTACTACGGCTGTTGGAGGAACTGATACCCTTTGAGAGAGGGTTGGGAACAATGCACGTGTCACGTGGTATCTGCTGTGCACAGACTAGAAGGAACAAACCAATTAACTGATGGAATGCCAGCCATCCAGGGGAACTGCAGGGGCTCTGAAAGGCCAAAAGACAAAAGCGCAGAGAGGGTCCCCAGGTGGACAGGAGTCAGCTGCTGGTGCTGAGTCTGGCCAGAACTAGAGCCGGTCTAGTGGTTTTGGACTGGCACTGGGGCAAGCTCCCAAATTCTCTGGCTCCTTATTATTATTTTTAATATACATTTTAATGAATTAACTTAGTTATGACTGTGTTGGGACTTTGTTGCTACACCCCGGCTTTCTCTAGTTATGGTGAGCGGGGCCTCCTCTCTAGTTGCGGTGAGCAGGCTTCTCGTTGCAGTGGCTTCTCTTGGTGCAGAACACGGGCTCTGGGTGTGCAGGCTCAGTAGTTCTGCAGCTCATGAACTCATGTGGAATCTTTCTGGACCCAGGACTGAATCCGTGTCCCTGCATTGGCAGGTGGATTCTTTTTTTTTTTTTTAACCCAAATTTTAAACTTTTTATATTGTATTCAGGTATAGGCGATCAACGATGTGGTCATTTCAGGCGAACGGCAAAGGGACTCAGCCATACATATACGTATATATATCCATTCTCTCCCAAGCCCTCTTCCCATCCAGGCTGGCACATAACATTGGGTACAGTTCCATGAAGAGATCCTTAGGGACTTTGGGAAGCTCATGTACACACCGCTATATTTAAAATGGATAACCAGCGGGCAGATTCTTAACCACTGGGCCACAAGGGCAGTCCAGGCTGCTTATTTTCTTCCCACTATGGGCACATCCCGCTTTGAACTGGTAAGTGCCTGCACCAGAGCTCAACATCAAGCCTCAGTTCCACCCTTTATAGAATCTTGAGTTTCCCCTCTCTTGTGGCTTCGCTTTCCTATTGCCTCCTGTGTGGTAAGAGTGTCCAGAACTGACTGCCTCTTCAGTCAGCTTGGCAGCTCTGCTTGAGAACGCCAAATCATGCTCCGATGTGGATCTCTGAGGAGGAGTAGGTTTTCAGTGGAGGCCTATTGCGCTAAGGGGAAAGGTCTTTGGGAAAGTGAACGATCATGGAGGAACAAGGTCCGTGGTGTACAAGGACACACACAGCATAGGCTAATCAGGAACTAGTGCACAGCCAATGATTTGGCAGCATTTGTACGGTGAACAGCCATGAACAGAACGGGTGAACAGCCATGAATAGAACGAGTGAACAGCCGTGAACAGAACGGACAGGGGAGGTGTCCTCCGGAAGCTCATAGACAGCTTGTTGTAGAGTGTGGACCAGAAAGCCGTGCTTTGATTGTTAGCACTGAATTTTTCCTCCATGGATCATTTGCTCTTGCCTGTGGCTCAGAGCTTGGGGGCTGTGAGAAATCAATGAAAGCGGGAGAGAGAATCTGGTCAAGGCCAGAGCCCTCTCTGCAGTTCCTGTTTGTTCTGGTCTGAAACAGAGACACTTTGAGCCAGGCTAGGGAAGAGACCTCAGCTGAAAAGAGATGGACAGGACCAGGGAACGCCTGGCTTCTGTATCACTCAAAGAGAATCTGACGCAAGTTTCAACTGGGGACTGCGGGTCACATGTATTCTCCATCTAGAAATCATTTGTTAATCAATGAGTGTGCTTTTTTTTTTTTTTTGGTATTTTGAATCACATCTGGAAATGATCTCTCCCCATAAATTGATGCTCAGGAAGATGATTAAAAAATTCTGATTGTGCTCAAATGAGTATGGAAAGGTTTAATAAGGAGCTGGGGTCTGGGATCCCTGTGAGGCACATTCTTGAGTCCTCATAGCCTGGATTTCACTCAGGGCAAAGGGACCAAAGGGAAGGTTAGGAAATAGTGGTTTAGTTTGTTTCCCAGTCTAGGGTAAGTGAGCACCCTCTCCTGCCTGGCTCGCCTTTCTGGAGCCCAAGTTCCCATTGCTTGGTTCTCAAACAAATCATCAGCCTGCTTCCTGGGGCAGAGGAAAGACCAGGAAGAGTGTGGGGTGGTCATGGTGTTGGCATCTCACAGACAGGCCATGAGACTTCTGGGCCATGGGGATTACCATCCATTTTCACTCTCAAAGAGGTCATGGTGATCACAAGTCTTTTGAGCTTCAAATCCCATATGACTCATACAAGTGTTAGAATGAGCTGCCTGGGGACTGGTTGTCTGGCCCTCACCTGGGAGAAGCCCGCACTGAATGATGGGACCACATTGACCAGTGCCCCTTACCAAGGAGCACAGATGCCTGTGTGCAGCCTGGGTTGCTGCTCTGGGGACTTTGCTACAAGCAGTGACTCAGGAAGCCTGCTCTGTACCCCAGAGCTGGGAGAGGGGGTACTGAGGGGGCCCTGAGGGGGCCCTCCAACCTCATGACTCCCTGCATCTTCTGTGTGAGTCTGAGATCCCACCTGCTTGCAGGGTTCCCAGAGCCAGGGAGAAGGTTCTGGCTTCACCTGTCAGCCAATACGGTAGCCTCAGCAATTAGTGGCTGCAGCCATGAAATGAAAAGACGTTTACTCCTTGGAAGAAAAGTTATGACCAACCTAGATAGTATATTCAAAAGCAGAGACATTACTTTGGCAACTAAGGTCTGTCTAGTCAAGGCTATGGTTTTTCCTGTGGTCATGTATAGATGTGAGAGTTGGACTGTGAAGAAGGCTGAGCGCCGAAGAATTGATGTATTTGAACTGTGGTGTTGGAGAAGACTCTTGAGAGTTCCTTGGACTGCAAGGAGATCCAACCAGTCCATTCTGAAGGAGATCAACCCTGGGATTTCTTTGGAAGGAATGATACTAAAGCTGAAACTCCAGTACTTTGGCCACCTCATGTGAAGAGTTGACTCACTGGAAAAGACTCTGATGCTGGGAGGGATTGGGGGCAGGAGGAGAAGGGGACAACCGAGGATGAGATGGCTAGATGGCATCATGGACTTGATGGACGTGAGTCTGAGTGAACTCTGGGAGATGGTGATGGACAAAGAGGCCTGGCGTGCTGCAATTCATGGGGTCGTAAAGCATTGGACATGACTGAGCGACTGAACTGAACTGAATTGGGCTCTAGCTGCCCCAGCATTTTCTTTCGGGGGGCACTCTCCAGGCCCCTCAGAGACTGTCTGCCTTTTGGCCTCCCTCTGAAGAAGCAGGGGACAGGGAGGCCTGGCTTGCTACAGTCCATGGGGGTCACAGAGCTGGACATGACTGAGCAACTGAACAACAGCAAGTGAACAAACTAAGGAAACTAAAGACTAGGAGGTATTTCCCAAGGTTTTGCGGGAAGCTGGGGGGCAGAATGAGGGCCGGAAACAGAAATCCTGCCCACTTCCTAGTTCCATTATTTGCTGTTGTTTGTTGCTGTTCAGTCCTTTAGTCATGTACCCTTCTGTTTGCCAGATGGGCATTTTTCTTAAGTTCCCCAGACATCTGGTGAATTTGGTGATACCTTGAGTTTTTTCATCTTCCCAAAAGTTATTGCCCAGACAGAACTGAATACAAAGCTAGAATCAGGCACAGCCTGATGTACGGCGAGCCAAGGCCATAGCAATAGCCAGAGTCTTCAGCCTCGGAAGAGAGGAAGTAATGCTCACCGCCTTTAGGAGATTGTAGGGCACGGCACCCTCAGCCCAGGTTTGCGTTTCTTCCTGCAGATTTCCTGTGGATCTGCATTCTCACGGGCCCCATGACGCCTGTCTCCTTGGTGAGGGCTTTCTCTGTAGGGCACGAACTTAATGTGATGAGAGGCGTAAGAGACAGACAAAACCTCCAAACCAACCAAACTGTAACAGTGTGGCTCTTGTCAGTCATTAGAGAATGGGAGCCAGTGACCATCTTGTTCTGGGCTTAAGATCAGAGTACAAAGTTCAGACTTCGATCTAGGTATCATTTCAATGGGCACACTTCATATTTTGCAAACTCTTGATGTTAATGAGTGGGCTGAAGTTTTTAATGTGTGTTTTCCGGGGTTGGTAGGTCATTTTGAGGGAATGGCAAATACTGTTACCAAGACGAGTCAAAGCAACATTTGGTTCTTATCTACTTGGGGTTGTTCTATTTGGGGTTTCCTAGGTGTTGCTAGGGGTGAAGAATTTGCCTGCCAATGTAGGAGACATAAGAGACACAGGTTCAATCCCTGAGTTGGGAAGATCCCCTGGAGGAGGGCATGGCAACCCACTCCAGTATTCTTGCCTGAAGAATCCCATGGACAGAGGGGCCTGGTGGGCTATGGTCCATAGGGTCACAAAGAGTTGGACACGACTGAAGTGATTTAGCATGTAAGCAAGCTTGTTTTACTCTACATATAAGTTAAATAAGCAGTGTGACAATATATAGCCTTGACGAACTCTTTTTCCTATTTGGAACCAGTCTGTTGTTCCATGTCCAGTTCTAACTGTTGCTTCCTGACCTGCATACAGATTTCTCAACAGGCAGGTCAGGTGGTCTGGTATTCCCATCTCTTTCAGAATTTTCCACACTTTATTGTGATCCACACAATCAAAGGCTTTGGCATAGTCAATAAAGCAGAAATAGATGTTTTTCTGGAATTCTCTTGCTTTTTCCATGATCCAGCAGATGTTGGCCATTTGATCTCTGGTTCCTCTGCCTTTTCTAAAACCAGCTTGAACATAGGGAAGTTCACAGTTCATGCATTGCTGAAGCCTGGCTTGGAGAATTTTGAGCATTACTTTATTAGCGTGTGAGATGAGTGCAATTGTGGGGTAGTCTGAGCATTCTTTGGCATTGCCTTTCTTTGGGATTGGAATAAAAACTGACCTTTTCCAGTCCTGTGGCCACTGCTGAGTTTTCCAAATTTGCTGGCATATCGAGTGCAGCACTTTCACAGCATCATCTTTCAGGATTTGAAATAGTTCCACTGGAATTCCATCACCTCCACTAGCTTTGTTTGTAGTGATGCTTTCTAAGGCCCACTTGACTTCACATTCCAGGATGTCTGGCTCTTGGTGAGTGATCACAGCACCGTGATTATCTGTGTCGTGAAGATCTTTTTGTATAGTTCTTCTGTGTGTTCTTGCCACCTCTTCTTAATATCTTCTAGTACATCATGAGAAACACTGGGCTGGAGGAAGCACAAGCTGGAATCAGGATTGCTGGGAGAAATATCGATAACCTCAGATATGCAGATGACACCACGCTTATGGTGGAAAGTGAAGAAGAACTAAAGAGCCTCTTTATGAAAGTGAAAGAGGAGAATGAAAAATTTGGCTTAAAGTTCAACCTTCAGAAAACTAAGATCATGGCATCTGGTTCCATCACTTCATGGCAAATAGATGGGGAAACAGTGGAAACAGTGGCTGATTTTATTTTCTGGGCTCCAAAATCACTGCAGATGGTGATTGCAGCCGTAAAATTAAAAGACACTTACTGCTTGGAAGGCAAGTTATGACCAACCTAGACAGAATATTAAAAAGCAGAGACATTACTTTGCCAACAAATGTCCGTCTAGTCAAGGCTATGATTTTTCCAGTGGTCATATGTGGATGTGAGAGTTGTACTATAAAGAAAGCTGAGTGCCTAAGAATTGATGCTTTCAAACTGTGGTGTTAGAGAAATTAAACATGCCAAGATGATTCCAGTGCCTTCAGAGACCATGTAAGCAAACCAAAATCAAAGCCTAAGAACCACAAAACAGAAGCAGCCAACTAGGCTCTCCTATACACGGCGAACGCTTCAGCTGAAGCCAATCAAATAACGTCCTCGCTTTGCTTCTGCCTCTTTTCTACAGAAGTCCTGCCCTGGCTTCTCTCGGTGGAACACTTCCAACAGCTTCTGCTCCCATAAATCGTTAAAATGTTTAGTATGCCTCGATGTATTTTTCAACACCTGTACACAGGCATCAGGCACAAACACACGTGGAGTGGATATAAGCATCTGCATGAATGTACATGCTACCACACACGTGAACAGATGTACCCCATGCATACTCCCCCGCCCCGCCAGCATATCTTCCTCCTCAGTGCCTCCCTTTAGTTGCCAGAGATGCCCCATTCCAGGCCCACCACCCACTGCTGCTTCTGAAATTCTCCCTTTCCTGTTCCACAGTACATTCAGCTGCTCCTTTGAAACCCAGGGCCATGCCACCTGATACCTGGAAGCAGGCTGAAGCTCCACAGCCATAGTCAGAGGGCTGGTCCTACAGAAAGGGAGCTGAGAACAAGGTTTCTGTCACCCTGGCTGGGTGTTCCCCTTGTTAGATGTCAGCTCACCCAGGACAGACGTCCTGCAATTACAGGCAGGCCAGGGTGATGGCCTGATTGCCCACAGCCTCCAAGTTCCTGCTAAGTATACAGGTTCAGCCTCTTATCAGAAAATAGATGAAGAAGGTTTGGTTCTGCCAGCTCCAGGTGAGGGCCCCTAGGCACTGGCCATGGGGCAGGGGTGGGGGTAGCCCTCACTTGGCCTGTTACTCCCCATGGGGTGCAGCTCCTGGAACAGTTCTTGAAGAGCGTGTCACAGCACTTTGCTCTCAAAGGTGCAACTGTGCAGGTCAGCCCACACACCTCTCCCAGAGCACAAATCCGGGCCCACCTCACCTCCCTGCCTCTTCCTCCAGTCACATGACACTGAGGCCCAGAAGTGCAGATGAGCTGTGCTCTTTCATGCAACAGACACTTATTGAGTACCTGCTGTGTGCCTGCTGCTTTTCCAGGAGAGAGCTCTCTCCATGCTGCCCCAGGGTCTCTGCCTGCAAAGCTGCCCACCTCCTGCAGCAGCAGGTCACCTGTTGGCCTCTGACTCCTTCCACTGGGGCCACAAACTTTCTTTGAGTCCTGTGAGGTGTCTGGGCCTCTCATGTCCCTCCCAGCTCAGACTTTTATCAGGGTTACTCCCAGAGATGGTGCATTTCTCAGGGCCAGGAGAGCAGCTAGCTGAGCCTCCAAGGACAGGCCTGGAGGGTCTGAGCAGACAAGCATCTCTGCTGGAGAAAACGCTCCCACCCAGCGCCAGCCCCAGGCTCACCTTTCTTCAGGAGGTGTCTCTCCTTTGAGTAACACGTCCTAGAAAAACCCCTCCCACCCGCCAAGAACTCCATTCCAGGGCTTCCCAGGACCCTGACTGCTGGGAAATGCACTTCCAGCCATACACACACTGTCTCTGCTTCACTCCACCTATAGGGGCTCCTGGGAATTTCACAGGTGACACTGATGAATAGAACACACACGGCCTGGCTGTCAAGACCAACAGGACTATTTGAAGGGCCTTCCAGCCAAATGTCTGCACTCTGAGAGTCATTCACTAGGAGTTGCTGCCACTGGACCAAGCCATTCTCCACTGGGACCACCCACCAGTCTGGAAGAGATCTGCACCCCTCCTGGCATGCAATAAGCATGCCAATAACACCTTTACTCCCAGCCCAGGATCAGGCACAGAGTAATGAACCCCTAAACACACTGCCTGTTGGCCTTCAGCAGAATCAGCTCAATAAAGGCAAGGCCTCTCTCTGTTCTGAACCCTTTCCTGCGCCCCATGTATCCTTCCCACCCCCATCACCTCTTTACTTGTGCCCTCTTGCTCCAGTTCAACCAGCTGAGGGGTCCGGGCAGGGAGCCAGTTTCCCTATGCTGCTCCTGCCTCCGAGGGGTTGACTTGCATCATCCTCAGTGCTCGCCTCCATCTTCCCTGTGCACTGCCCCACTCCAGGCAGAGAAGATCACATCAGCACCCTGGCTATCCCTCACCCAAGGAGACTCATATTTTATACACAACTTTGAGGTTCAGGGGTATAGCCCACTGTTGACTCCAAAACAACTTTCAAATTTGAGTTAAAGCTCAAAAGGTGCCCAAAATGCTCAGCTCAAGACCGGGATCAGCAGACCATCACCTGGGTCACAGGTGTTAGGCTGACTCCATATTCTCACTGGATGCAGGACAAGCGTGGATTAGTCCTGGAACTACTGTCAGACCCCCAAGTCCTCCCAAGAGGTGGGGAGGGGGATCTTCTCCCCTG
Source organism: Nanger dama (assembly GCA_917880005.1). NCBI lineage: Eukaryota > Metazoa > Chordata > Mammalia > Artiodactyla > Bovidae > Nanger > Nanger dama. The sequence goes on from CAKJTW010000018.1 coordinate 29,078,404, forward strand.
GCCTCGACACCCAACCTTGCAATTCAAGGTGGGGGCTCCTCCGTGTCCTGGATGGCAGTTCCTGTTCCACACAGGTGGCCAAAGTATTGGAGTTTCAACTTCAACATCAGTCCTTCCAATGAACACCCAGGACTGATCTTTAGAATGAACTGGTTGGATCTCCGTGTATGTGCTTGGGTTAAGGTCACCAAGGGCCTACGCTCCATCCAGCACTGGCACTGACCAATCAGAACGGACACTGTCAGGAACGTGGCTGTGGCTGGAGTCCAGGGAGGCCCAGCAGGCCCCCTGGAGGGGTGTATGAAGACGAGGGCAAGAGGGAGGTGTGTGAAGAGGTATCCTTTGGTTCAGATGTAGTTTCACTCTTTTAGCTGGTGTGGCCTTCCTAGTGCTAATGGAAAGAGCACCAGTTCTTCTGTCCCCCAACATAAATTGGGTGAGTAATTAGGAAAATATATTTTGACTACGATGAGTTAGATTTTCAACAAAGGGAGTGATAGGATTGGATTTACCTGTTAGAAAATGTCTTCTGTTGGCTCTGGACAAGTTACTTAATCTCCCTGTAACACTGGGATGACCACACCCACCTTTATGTAAAGGTGATGCAAAGATGAAATGAGAGAAACCAATATAGGGTGCCTGGGCTGGAAAGTTGTTAAAATTATTGATGGCATCATTTGTATTATAAAAATGGCCCAGTATCTGCTTCCAGGTGTGGTTTTAGAGGTCACACAGGTATGGATTTAAAGCCCAGTTTTATAAGTTGTAACTTTGAAGTTACTCTGGGAGCCTCCGTTTCTGTCTATAAAGGCCACAATGGACTACTATGGATTTGTTGTAATAGTATGAATACTGTCTCGCACATAGAAAGTAATCCACTTCCATTAATATTCCTGATGATGATGATGGTAAAAGAAAAGACAGAGTCTGTCAGAAACTGAAGGCCTTTAGAAATTACCTGGTTCCGCTGTGGTCTGGAGGAATGTGGCAAGGGACTGACTCCCGAGGGGCCCACAGAGGCATGAGAAGCCCAGTGGGCCTTCGGCTTGGATGGCTTTCTTCACTTTTCCTGGGACTTAGTGAACTTGTGAACTTTGTGACCACAGCTGACCTTGGGACTTTGTGAGACAGAGGTGCCATATAGGACTTTTATTACTTCTGATCAGCTTATCAATGATTGCTTGTCACTGAGAACTTAGTCCTGTTCTTCATATATATATTAAGGCATCAATATATATATGGATGGAACCTGGAACCCTGGAACCTGGAACCCTGGAACCCTGGAGCCTGGAACCCTGGAACCCTGGAACCTGGAAACCTGGAACCCTGGAACCCTGGAACCTGGGTTCCTAGTAACTTTGGTGGGTGGGGAGAGGAGGGCATGACAGAGCCCCTTCTCTGCTGGACACAGCAGTAGCCTGGCTGGCTTACCCAGGTTGGTGGTGGCCCTGGCCCCATCGCCTGAGAAGTGCCCTCTACATGTAGTGAGGCCCACATCGATGCTGTCCTTGTTAGAGGCCAAAGCAGAAACTCAGCCAAGACGAGGACTCCCAGTTCACTAGGTACCAAATGTTACAGAGGCTTATGGCTCCTTTTGGGGTTAGTGAAGGAGGGAGGGACTGAGGCCCACGAGGCATTTTATTGGTTGTCTAGGAAGAGTGGGTTTCAGAAGTCAGATCATCTGATACTAACGACAGCAAGTATTCCATGGCCTTTACATTGCATCAGTCACCACTCTACGTAACTGACACGTTCAGTTCAGTTCAAGTCACTCAGTCGTGTCTAACTCTTTGCGACCCCATGGACTGCAGCACGCCAGGCCTCCCTGTCCATCATCAACTCCCAGAGTTTACTCAGACTCATGTCCATTGAGTCAGTGATGCCATCCAACTGACACATATTAATGCCTATAATTTAACAAGAACCCTCTGAGGTAGGTATTTTTTTAAAAATTTATTTATTTTTGAATGGAAGGATCATTGCTTTACAGAATCTGTTGTTTTCTGTCTAATGAGGTAGGCACCTTTATTATACCCGCTTTACACCTGAGGAAATGCAGATTCAGAAGAGCCCAGAGAGCTCAGGAGGTCAGAGCCCTGGCGAGGGAGCCGGAGTTACCTCCAGGTGGCCAGGCCCTGGAGCCTGTCCTGTGTCTTCTCCTGGAGGATGGGATCAAGGACAAAGCCCCTTCCTCCCCGTAAAGGAGATCGGGGCTGACTGTTGGGAAGCTGCAAGCCTGGGTGTTTCTGATGTACAGGAAGCCCTGGAGTGCCTTGCTGGCCAGCCACTCGGAAGCCGCTTGCCCTGCATTCCACGGCGGCCACGCACGGTTGCCCGGAGAGCCTCTGGGAGCCTCATTAATCACAGCGTGGCCCCTCGTGGGGACTGCCACACTGCACCCTACCTCTCCTCTCTCACATGCCGAATTCTCACTTTGAAAGGGAGCTTGGCCTTCCCTTGGAGGGGGCTCCCTGGCCTCCCAAAGGTGGGGAGTGGGAACCACCTCTCCCTTCATGTTGAGCGTTTAGGTTTTGCTGTGTCCCTGCCAGGGGCCCAGACCTAGGAGGCCCAGTCGTGGATTGCAGATCGGACGAGATGTGTGAAACCCAGGCCTGGCCCAGGGCAGCCACAGGCCCCACAGCCAGGAGAAGGGAGGGTGGATGGCTCACAGGAGCATAGGGGGGGCCCTGAGGGTTGGGGCACTGGGTCAGAGAAGGCCTCCCAGAGGAGGGGGAGTCTGGGGGCTTCGTGGCAAAGAGGATGTCACTCACCCCTCTAAGCCACTGACACACATTAATGCCTATAACTTAGCAAGAACCCTCTGAAGTTGGTAGTATTACTATCCCCGAATAATATCTCCCAGAGCAGATAGGTGTGGCATGTTACTGGGAAAGGAGTGGCAGGGCTGGGGGCTGCTGAGGAAGCCCTGGGGCCCCACCTGCTGATCCCTTTTCCTCCCGAGTCAGGAGGGATGAGCCCTCCTGGTGCCCAGCCCTGGGGTCCCCTGGTGCAGGCTTCTTTATTCACCCCTGTGTGCTTGCCTCACCCTTCTGTGTGCTCCATGGGGCAGGCCCCAAAGCACGAGGGCGGCACTTGAAGGGACAAAAGAACTAAGGACAAATTACCGGTTGGTGGCCCACCTGACCTTGGCGCCCTAGCAGGGCCACCTGGAGCAGATGGGATGGCCAAGTTCGAGAGGACATAAATGTAGGCTTCTCGCCTTAGCCAAGTGCCTCCTCGGCCTGCATGAGCCCCAGATTCATGTCTGGGGGCAGCTGGCCCTGGTGGCACTTCCTTCGCCTCTAGGGTCCCCGCTACAGCCCGGGCTCCTGGTTGGGTGCCCGGGGAGCACTCAGCACCCTTCCCTCCCACACCTTGTCACCAGGCAGGACTGGGGGAGATGCCCTGAGATGCCAGCAGTAGACCTTAGGCCTGACCAGTCCTGACCAGCACCCCTCACTCGGCTTCCAGGAAGTAGGGGGCACCCTTGGCCCTACCTTGGTTTAAGCTGTTCTCAAAGCAAACCTAGTCGCATCTCCTGGGAGCCAGGCCATGGAAGGAAGAAGCCTTCTCCTCATCACCAAGGAACGATCAGAAAATTCAGGATCATGGTTTCCTGGTCCTCTCTGGAGTCTGTGAATCCCTAGAAGGGAGCCATTCAGGGTTTGCACAGGTGGCGCTAGCGGTAAAGAACCTACCTGCGAATGCAGGAGACATGAGACCCGCAGGTTCCATCCCTGGGTCGGGAGGATCCCCTGGAGGAGGAAATGGCAACCCACTCCGGCATTTTTGCCTGGGAAATTCCATGGACAGAGGAGCCTGGTGGGCTACAGTCTGTAGTGTCACAAAGAGTTGGACATGACTGAAGTGACTTAGCACACACGCACAAGGAGTTTTTAAGTTTGATTTTCTGCCTGTGGGCTGCTGGGAAAGCCAGTGCAGTCTGCCAGTGGGTGATGGGGTCCTTCCTCCTTGCCCCCAGGAGGCCTCAGTTCAAACACAATGACCCTGTCCCTGACAGGGTGGTGACATAGGGAGGATGTGGCTGGATTCTTGGGGGTCAGAGAGCCTTGAGAGGTAATGTCTCCTGGGGCCATTTTACATTCTCACCTCCAGCTTTATATTTTGTTCAGAGCTGTTCACATTACACTTCAGCACTTAATTTAACAGCCATAGAAAATACGCTCTTTTACTTTTTTCATCTTTTTGACCTAAGATCATGTTGGTGCCAATTTCCTTGAAAATAATTCATTACCTGTAGGCCCCTAGTGGGAAATCCCAGCGGTCGCCCACACCGCCCCTCTCTGTAATTCCGTGGCCTCCTCTCGCTCACCCTCCCCTCGGGAGCCCTGGCCTCTGTGTTTATACACTAAAGTTTTTTCTCACACATTCATTGTGCGGCTTTCCTTAATTTGGTGTCCCGCCGGGCACCGGCAGGAGGCCACTCAAACATTATGTCAGTGATCTCAAAATTGAACCCCAGGGCTTTCTTCTGCCAGCGGCCCGAGCAGATGTGTGGCACACTTTATTAACTCAAGTACCCACGAGTTGAAAATTTCATTAGTTTGAGGGGAGGGCTAAGTCCCATCCAGAGACCTGGTCTGGACAGATTCTTTGTGTCGACCTGACCCCTAGCAAAACGGATTATTGTTCTAAGTGAGACAAGCGACCCAATGTTCTGCCTGTTACGCACACATGGTCTGTAACCTTTTAAAATACGAGTGTGGGAAAACAGCGCCTTCGGCCACGTCCCTGACTGCACATTCCTGACAGGTGGCAGCCGGACTCCTAGCAACGCCACCAGGGGCCTAGAATTACCCAGGGGCCACAGTGGTTCCCTCAGGGCAGGTACAGGCCGGGACAGGAAGAAGGGAAGGGGGAACCTTGGGGATCCTCCAGTGCCCCTGAGTCTTGGCCCGGGTCAGCTTGTGGCCTTAGCCTGGGGGTGCAGGACAGCTACCCTCCTAGGCCCTCTTGGCCTAGGTCCTGTTTTCCAGCAATGGTGGAGGAGCTTTGCCAGGGAGCATGTGAGATAAGCAGGGGGACGTTGATTGGTTTGTTGTGTAAAGTTTACCAGGGTGCTGGGCGTTAGGTGAACCACATCCCCGCACAAACCCACTTGCTCAGCTGAGCCCGCCACCCCATCTAAGTGATCTCGTGTTCTCCCGGTTAGGTGGCCATGCTCTGTAACCTTTCAAAACATGAATGGTGGTGAGGGGGTGGATCAGCACCTTCTGCCTCCTCCCTGATCACTGATTCCAGCTCAGGGGCAGCTGGCTCTAGGGGAGAAAGGGCTTGGTAAAGTCAGCAGCCCCTGGGGTTCCCTAGCAAGGCCCTGAACTGTGTCCCATGTGTGAGACGGGGCTGATCCTCAACGGCCAGGTGAGCTGTAGGCAATAATCCAGCAGTCCAGGATGAAGCAGGGCTTCCCAGGTGGCATGAGTGGGAAAGAGCCCGCCTGCCAATGCAGGAGACACACAAGATGCGGGTTTGATCCCTGGGTCAGGAAGGTCCCTTGGAGGAGGAAATGGCAACCCCTTCCAATATTCTTGTCTGGAAAATTCCATGAGCAGAGGAGCCTGGCGGGCTAGAGTCTGTGGTATGGGGATGACTGAGCGACTGAGCACGCCAGGATGAGAGGATGGATGAAGGACCAATCGGGCCAGGGGTGCAATCTCCATTTCATGATGTGGCAGGAGGAAGCGGGCAATTCTGACCAAGGGACTCGGGGAGCAGGAACTGAGTGAGGCTTGAACAGGCAGAGGAGTGGGTGAGGGAAGGGTCCTGGGAAAGAAAGCGACAAGGTGCAGATCTTGCTTGGAGTTCTGGGGACAATAAAAGGTGGCTATGACAGTCTATAGCGTACTGGCTCTGGGCTGTGTGGCTCAGAGACAGGGCAGTTCCTGGGCTGAGAGAGGTTTCCATGGGGAGCCCGCAGGCAACATTTCTGGTGGCACTGAGCTCTCCCGTGGGGCCTGTCGTGGGCATCCACCTGTTGACCATCCCAGATTTGGTGGCTACAAGCCTTGAGGCCTAGGAACACACCCCCCGCCCCCTTGCTGGGGCTTGGCTCTCCCCAGAGGCTCTGTGACCCGGCCTCCCAGGGAGCTAAGGAGAGGGTGGCCCTGGCCTCCACCTTCTGACAGACACAAAGCAGAGCTGGTTGTAAAAACTTAATTAAATGAAATATTTTAACAAGAAATTCCGAGAACAGAATGCCCTGCTCGTAAGCAAGCCCCCACCGAAATAAAAAGCTGACGGGAAGCGTGTGTTCTGTCTGACAAGAGAAAGCTTCTGCAGGAACCACGCTGGTGCAGAGAGGCAGCCTGTGCTGGGCGGGTGGGTGAGCTGGCTGCCTGGGTCAGAGCCGTCCGGGCTGGCTTGGCGCTCCGGGGAAAGCCTGGACCATCCTCTTCCAACAAATGCACAGTGCTCGGCCTCTCCTGTGCGCCAGGCAGTGTGCAGACGGAGTGAGCGCCATTGTTCCTGTGCTCCTGTTGGAATGATCTTTATAAGAAGAAGAAATGGAGGCTCAGGGAGGATACGTGACCTCCTAGACTTAGGTCAGAGATGTGAGTGATGGGTAGCTGCGATCAGAGCCCAGTCCGCCTGACCCCCAAATCCAGTCTTGTTTCCAGCTGACTTGCCCTTCCTTCCTTCCTTCCTTCCTTCCTTCCTTTCTTTCTTTCTTTTATTGGCTTAGTTTTGGCTGCGCTGGGTCTCTGTGGCCGCCCACAGGCTTTCTCTAGTTGCGGCACAAGGGGGCTACCCTCTACTTGCCGTGGGCAGGCTTCTCGTTGCAGTGGCTTCTCTTGTTGCAGGGCCCGGGCTCCAGGGCATGTGGGCTCAGTAGCTGAGGCACATGGGCTTAGTTGCTCTGTAGCACGTGGGATCTTCCAGAATCAGGGATTGAACCCATGTCCCCTACATTAGCAAGTGGATTTTTAAACCCTTGGACCACCAGGAAGCCCCTTTCTACCACAGAGAGATTGCTGGCTGGTCTGAAGAAGCAGGGCCACCTCCAGGGCGGGATGTGCCGTCATTCCTTCTCTTGGGGAAGCACAGCCAAACTTTCTCCCCACAGGGGGCTGAGAGGAGTGGGGAACTTCATTCCCACTCTGAGGAGAGGGCCCCGGGGCCAGTATGGCTGGGGCATCACAGTGAGATCAGACTGTGTCAGGCCCAGTGGTCACATCATAGGTGGAGACAGTGGGCTGCATTGTGGGAAGATGGACGATCAAGGCCGACAGAGCTCAGGAGAGGACTGGAAGGTTCTGGAAAGTTTCCTGGAGGAGGAGGCACTCTAGGGGGCTCTGAATAGTATGAGTCAGGAGAAAGTGTTCCAGGCTTGGGGAGGGAATGAGCAAAGCCTAGGCGTAGGTGGCAAAGCTCGCTGAGTAGCCAAAGGGGGCAGGAGGAGTCAAGATCCGATGACTGACCCCTAAGATAACCTTGCCCTTGTGTATGCGTCAGTGATGGAGGGGGCGCTGGGAACCATCTGCCTCCCTGTAGTCTGGGGCCTCTGTGAGGAAAATGTACCATATCTACAAATCAAGTGACCGGCTTGACTTTCTAGAATAGAAGTATTTCTATAACAGTAGAAACAAATCCTTCCTGGCATAAGCTGGTATATTTACCACATGCTATCTCAGTGACCTCAGTAGGACCTGGCTGAGGACCACCCTGATTGAAGAAAGCTCCATAAAACCCTGAAAACTGCAAAGAACATTCATTTTAGGCAGAATGGTTCACAGGACACGAGGACACTGCTTTACAAGAATCTTCTCCATCAGTTTCTCTTGTACTGTAAATTTAAAATATTATTTGATTTATCAAAGTGAACACCTGCATTTTCTTGAACCTAGTGAATGTGTCGGAGAAGGCAGTGGTACCCCACTCCAATACTCTTGCCTGGAAAATTCCATGGACAGAGGAGCCTGGTAGGCTGCAGTCCATGGGGTTGCTAAGAGTTGGACACAACTGAGTGACTTCACTTTCACTTTTCACTTTCATGCATTGGAGAAGGAAATGGCAACCCACTCCAGTGTTCTTGCCTGGAGAATCCCAGGGATGGGGGAGCCAGGTGGGCTGTCTGTGGAGTCGCACAGAGTTGGACACGACTAAAGTGACTTAGCAGTAGCAGTAACAGTGAATATGTACAATGAGTCAGGGATGTAGTTGGTTTAGAAATCACCTTCCAACAAAAGTGACTTTTTTGCAGAAGAAAAATTACTTGCAAATTCCATCCTCCACTGTCCTCCACCTGTTTCTTTCCCTTAGACACCAAAAGGAAACACACAGAATATTCCATCAGGAACCTGCATCCACAGGACCCATCTCTCACCACAAAACCAAAGACTTGACTAAATCTTCCCTGTGTAAGGTTTTCATCTCAGCCTTTTGGGAGTAAGCAAATACATGCAGGCTTTCATTACCCATCTACCTTGTCCCAGGAAGACTGCATGAAGAATTCTTTTTTAAAGTTAATTTTTAAATTTATTTTTCACTGTGCTGGATCGTTGTTGCTGTGTGGGCTTTCTGTAATTCTAGTGAGCACAGGCTACTCTCTAGTTGTGATGCATGGGCTTCTCATTGTGGTGGCTTCTCTTGTTGCGGAGCACAGACTCTAGGGTGCATGGGCTCAGTAGCTGTGGTGCACAGGCTCAGTTGCCCTGCAGCATGTAGGATCTTCCTGGACCAGGGATCGAACCCGTGTCCCCTGTATTGGTAGGCAGATTCTTAACCATTGGACCACTGGGGAAATCCTGAGTAAAGAATTCTTGATAAACAGATTCTTTTAAAAATATGGTAGGATGAATCCCTGCCCCATTTAATTTATGAAAGGTAGAAAAAATTTTAATATTTTAAAGCTGGCTGCAGTTGGAGCCAGCCTGATGGCCTTAAAAGAAGGCAAAGTGTTTCCTTATAAGAAGATAGATACCTTGTTTTATCTTAAAGGAAAATAGGTCAAAGGACCGTTGGGTTATAAAACGGGAGGCCCTAGTGCCTCCCCAGACATAATCACAGACAAGTCAAGTTGTTCTGCCCTCTGCAGTGACAGGAGTCTTCCTCTGTTGGGTAGGGCAGACAGGGTTTGGAGACCTGGGGAAAGTTGAAGGGAGAGGGGAAAAGAGCCCTAGAGAGATGGGACAGCCATGTGTTAGGGGACCTAACTATGTAACTGTAACCTGTGCTATGTAAGCTGGAGCTCAATGAGTTGCTCAACATTATGTGGTAACATGGATGGGAGGGAGGTTTGGGGGAGAATGGATACATGTATATGTATGGCTGAGTCCCTTTGTCACCAACATTCTTAATTGGCTCTACCCTAATACAAAATAAAAATATCAACAGAAAAAAAAAAAAAGAGGGAGATCTTGGAGGCTGGATAATGTAGGTACATCCAAGCAGCCAACACATGGTTGCATAGTGAGTTTCAGGCTTGTATTTTGTGTATATTGGATTTGCTCAAAGAGGGGCACATCGTGGTCCTGTTTGATCCACAGCCTGGCTGTCAATCCTGGAAGGACCATAGGAGATGGGGCTGGGGACCTGTGTAGCTTCACAGAGGCAGTCAGGCCTGCAGCAAAGATGGAGCCAGGAGCCAGGCCTGCAGACTGCATGGAGAAACTCTTGCAAGCTTGGAGATGGAGACTGCCCCACTGGCCAGATGGAGGACTTCTAAGGGGTAAGATTTCCACTGGGGGTTACCAGGATATGGTGGCCTGGTGCAGAGCTTGGAGATCTGAGCAGCGTCAGAGAAGGAGTGAGGGGTTGGGGTTGGTGTGTCCCATGCTTGGCTTATTCCCTACCTTTGGTGTTACTGGGGAGTTGAGGCTTTATGTGCTTTCCATCCAGCCCTATGGCTTTCCCCCTGCACAAGAGTTGAGGGGGGGCCCTTTACCCCAGCTTGCATCTGTGCCTGTTATAGAACAAGAGTCAGTCCTGCACGGTTTAGGGGACCGCTGATTGGGGAGGCTGGATGTCAGGGCCAGGGAGGAAAAGCTGAAGTGTAAAAGCACCGAATTTTACATGGGAGCAAGAACGTAGAGGAAAGGGAAGAAGGTAGTCCAAAGTATCAGGCCCCAGTCAGCGAAGGTGACCTCCCATTATCCATCACCTGTGGTATTAAGACCACTGACCAGAGGTCAAGATAACAAAGCAGGCAGAGGAAGTGATCTGAGACATCAGAGAAAAGAGGTTCAGTGGGAAATGCCACAATAAATGGACCAAACGAACTGGCTTGAGGATCAAGAGGCAAAGTGACTCTCCCAGAACCCTACATCTCGTTTCCCTCCCTGCCCCTACTGTCTTCTGGAACTCTAGCGTGCCTGTGAGTCCTTCCCATTGGAGTCTCCCCCAGCCTCCCACTGCAGAGCCTTTCTTCATTTTTGAATGCTTAGGAGAGTGCCTGGCTTAGAGACAGGGCTTAACGAATAGCTGCTGAGGGTATGAAACAATTCTCTTTTGAAAGAGGAGGAGTTTGTCCATCTGAAAATCCCAGGTTGATGCCATAAAGAAAGGGAACTACAAATTAAATTAAGTATTTAATATGTGTCAGGCCCTTGGAAATTTTTTCTTCTCTCTTTAAATTTTTGAATAAAAAAGCAGTATATTTAAATTAATAACATTAAAAAATAGTTGTTCAGTTGTGTCTGGCTCTTTGCAATCCCATGGACTGTAGACTTCCAGGCTCCTCTGTCCATGGAATTCTCCAGGCAAGAATACTGGAGTGGGTAGCCATCTCCTTCTCCAGGGAATCTTCCTGACCCAAGGATCAAACCCCAGTCTCCTGCACAGCAGGAGGATCCTTTACCATCTGAGCCATCAAGGAAATAGAGTAAATGGCCCTGAACTCATCACTCATCATGAGAGTGAAAGCATGATGTAACTCACACCTACCTCTTATGTGTCCTCACATTTTGTGATGGTTAATTTTATGTGTTAACTTGACTGAGTTAAGGGATACCCACCCAGTAGCTGGTAAACATTATTTCTGGGCATCTATAAGGTTATTTCCAGATGAGATTAGCATTTGAATTGGTAGACTGAGTGAAACAGATGGCCCTCACCTCTACATGTGAGCACCATCCAATCTGTTGAGGCCAGGATGGAACAAAAGACAGAGGAGGGTGAATTTGCTCTTTCCTGAGCAGGGATGGCCATTGTCTCCTACCCTTGGGCATTGGTGCTCCTGGTTCTTGGGCCTTTGACTCTGATCAAGTCTTATACCATTGGCCACCAGATTCTCAGGCCTTCAACAGACATTGTTGGCTTTCCCAGTTCTCCAGGTTGCATATCATAGATCATGGGACTTCTTGGCCTCCATTTTTCTAGACAATTTCCTGTTTTATCTATCAATTCTTCTTCTCCAGAGAAGTCTAACACACCTATTCTTACCCCTGCCTCTCTGCCATATGTTACCTCTTTTGAGTCTTGAATTTACCATTTCTTTCCTTCAAAAGTATAATTCCAGAAGATAAATTTTAGTTTTAGTTGATTTTGACTTTATTGAACAGGTATCATGCTGTGTTTACTCTTCTGGGACTTGCTTTCTCACTCCATTTATGTTGGTAAAATTCCTCTATATGCTTGTGTGTAACTGTAATTATATTTTGTTCACTTGCTTCTATCAAAATGATGCAATCAATTAATTTACTCACCATGGACCAAGTACTTCATGTGCCTTATTTCATTTCATCTTCATTACACCTCTATAATGTAAGAGGGAACCACTGTATTCCTGCTCAGAGTACTTCAGACTATTCTTTTATGATTCCCATTTTAAAGAGGAAACTAAAAATATCAAATAACTTTCCCAAGGTTATATAACTCATGATAAAGGAAGCCTGAGTTTGGCTCCAGAGCTTAGCTTTCTTTTGAGACAAGGGAAGTAGTGGCTCCTGGACTCTGTCCTCCTTCTACTCTTCTTTCCATGAACTTCCAAGGAATTGTGTAGGAGTGTTCCAACATTCCAGGAGTGTTCTAATGACCTCAGCTCTGATCCATCTAGCCCAACCCTTGGGACAAGACTCCTGGAGCTGCCCTGGGGTCTCATTGCTCTACAGGGACCTACATGCCAGCCTCAGTTGGACTCACTTGATGGAAGAGAAGGAGTGGCAAGTCCACTTGAGGATCCAGGGGGCTGGGCTGCTGAGCGAGCCAGCCTTCCCTCTGTCTGCTCTCTAGCTGAGGGTCTGAAGAGTGAATGTCTCTGCTCCATGCAGTGCTCACGCTACACAGCTATGGCCCTACCACAGCTTAGAAACAAGGATGAGGACACAGCTCCTGGGCCAGCCTACCTTCCAAGGCCATAGTCATCTTTCTTGAGTAAAACTGGGCCTCAGTGGTGCCGTTGGACGGTAAAGTTGATACAAGGATCAGAACTTAGTGCGTAGTGCCCTGGATATCACTGACGCAAGGCACTGCTCAGACTCGGAGGAGGAGTGAGCCAGTCTGTACAAGAGGAGGAGGGCAGGGCCCCTGCTCCTAGAAACATGTATACCTACTCCACCAGCTTTTACGAGGCCCTGGAATGTTATTTGTTGGTGACCACCCAACCATCCCACCAACAAACAGAATGCTTGAAGGGAGTGCCGTTGACCTCTTAATGTGAAACAGTGAGACAAAGGGATGAGCTAAGAGGTAGAGTCTGTTTCTGCACATTTATCTCTGGTTATTAGACACTTTTAGAGGGAACATCTGTTTGTCCATCCTGGCTCCCATGTTACAGGCCCCATTTGAGGGCCAGCTTGGCCCCTTCTCTGACTGAATGGGAACTAAGCTATAAATTAGAGGCAGAAAAGGGACCTAGAATAAAAAGTCAGAGGGGACTTTGCTCATCTCATAGGTAAAGGGCAATTGGGTTCCTCAACTGACCAGCCTTCACAGGAAAAGCAAAGAGAATGGACAGAGCTCCTGATGCCCAGGTGGTACCCACTCCCAAGAGACTTAATTATTACAAGGTTTATTCTGGGTACAGAGCAACTGGCCTAAGGCAGGACCCAGGAGTCAAACTAAGTACACAGCTTGGTCATGCTTCCAAAGTTCCAGGGACCTGGGCTGGATGCCATTATCTCATTTCTTCTTTGGTTTTCAACTTTGGATATTTGTTTTATGGGAGGAATAGCTGGGTTTATAGTAGCACTTTCCACATCATCTCACAGTATGTTCTTAGGACACATACATGTTGGCTCACTCTCAGGTCAATAGGGCAATTAATTATACAAGAGGAAAAACTCTGTTTTCTTGTTACATTTCTAAAGGTAGGTATAAGGACACAAAATCAATACAATTGGTTAAAATAATCCCTCATTCCCATTTCTCTGGATAGTTTCTCTAGCCCACATCACCAATATAATATTGAAGATATTTCTGCATGGACATACCATGCAACCTGAAGCATACCATGTGATCCCACATGACTGGCTATAAGTCCATGCTTTGCATTAATAATCTGCCCTCCACACATTTCTCATGTTTCTGCTGATGCCTCATAGGTCTTCAAGTTATGCAGGTTCAAAATTTCTTAACTCTGAAGTCAGCTTGACTCATTCTGCTTCCTTATTCTTTGGTTCATCCCAGCAATTTTTGTCTCCAGTGAATTTTCCAGGCAGTTCCAGTCCTCAGCGCTTTTGTACACATCCTTTCTGACCTTAACAATCAGCCTCACAGCTCTGTCAGTTTGTCAGTTATGTCTTTCTGATGCTTCCTGTATCCACCCCACCACCATTCTCAGCAGCTATGACTTGGCTGAGATGCTCAGTATCTTTACCTGGACCTTGCAACAGCCTCAAATCCAGATTCATCCCATGACAATTCACCCTGTAGAAGCTGGATATCAGTTTTCTTAAGTCACAACTCATTTCACCCTCCTATTCAAACACTTTCACTGGATGTTCTCTCCAGCCAGGAAAGTACCAGCTTTCAAGACCTCTGCTGCCTTTCTAATCCTGTCTCCCCTCAATTTGGCTACCTCCAAACACACCTAACTGTTTCTTTGCTATGTTCTTCTGTAATGTCATTTCTCCCTTGCTGCTGCTGCTAAGTCGTGTCCTTACCTCTTGTCAAAGTCTGTGTATCCTCAAGATCAGTTTCAACAGTCTCCATGAATACTTCTTGGTTTTTATCCTTTCCTGTGATAAACCCTCCTAATACTTTGTATATAATCCATGAAGGGACAGCACATTACACCCCTGATAAACAGATGGATAGACATCCAGGGACTGTCCTACTGATCTTTGTTTCCTCTATAAAGGTTTTGTGTATAGCACATAGAAGCATTTAATAAATGTTCACTAAACTGTCTGGAGAAGGCAATGGCTCCCCATGCCAGTACTCTTGCCTAGAAAATCCCATGGATGGAGGAGTCTGGTGGGGTGCAGTCCATGGGGTTGCGAAGAGTCGGACGTGACTGAGCGACTTCACTTTCACTTTTCACTTTCATGCATTGGAGAAGGAAATGGCAACCCACTCCAGTGTTCTTGCCTGGAGAATCCCAGGGATGGGGGAGCCTGGTGGGCTGTTGTCTATGGGGTCACACAGAATCGGACACGACTGAAGCAACTCAGCAGCAGCAGCAGCAAACTGTCTAGTTCTCCTTGCCGCCATTCTCTCCTTGCCATAAACTTGCTTAAGTAATCATCTAATAATAAGGCACTTGGTTTCTATACAACAATAAAGGTTACAAAATTCTTTCACATTTTATTATTTCAACTGATATTCATGAACAGCCTTTCAAGGCAAGCAGGATAGATAGTATCTTTATTTTGTAGATAACAAAACTGAAGTTCACAGAGGGAAAATTAGTGGCCAGAAGCTCCAGACAAATAAGAATGTAGCCATTAACTGAACCCAGAGAAGTATCTTGATATGCAGTGGAAGACAAAGGAAGAGGCCAGGCAAAGTCCAAGTCACTCAAGAATCCCTTCTTCCAACTTTACTGAGCGTGTTAGATATGCTAAGGCAGCCAGGGTACCTCATACAAGGGATACCAGTAAGGGAACTGGGAAGGTGGCACTGTGTGATTCTATGGTGATTTTGAATTTGTGTCTATTTTTTTTCTCCATTCATGCCCCAGACAAAGGTATCACCACACGAGTACTAAGAACCTTGGACTTCTTCCCCTTCAAATTAAGCCATAATCCCAGGCTTCCTTTCAGTTTGAACACTCAGTAGATTCTCGCTGCTCACAGCTCATCAGGGAAAGTCTTGTAGCACTATGATGGGAACTACTCACGTGATGTTCTGGGACCTGGGCCTAATTTCCCTCCCATCTCATCCTTGGAACTAACCCCTCATTTATTCTGTCATTCATTCACTCAATGATCTCCATCCATCCACCACTCATTCATCTGCCCACACATCCATCCATCCATCTATTGATTCACTGGCCAAAAGACCTTCTTTTAGTATCAGATCCAGATGTATTCTACTTCCCTGTGATTCTCTTTGGCTCCTCAGTTCTAGAAAGAAGAATCCTGCAAGGGTACCAAGAGGCAAGTGTGTTTCTTAATGCTTGTGCATTTTAAGAGTAGCCTTCAAGAAGGGAATGTGAAGGCTTTATGAAAGAATGGTAAAGGTTGAAGGTATTTGGGAATAAGAAGGGCCTTTTCCAAATAGGCCTCATGTAGAAGGGGTGAGAGTCTGCAATTTCCTATTCTCCAATGGTTACACCCTTCCTCTGTCCTCAAGTGCCATTGAAATGAATGTTACAGCTGCCCTTCCCAATGATATCAGCTTCTAGCCTTCCTTCACCAGAGCTCACCTTGGATGCTCTGGCTGGATGATGTTGTTTAGTTGCTAAGTCGTGTCTGACTCTTTTGTGACCCCAGGGACTGTAGCCTGCCAGGCTCCTCTGTCCATGGGATTTCTCAGACAAGAATACTGGAGTGGGTTGCCATTTTCTTCTCCAAGGGATCTTCCCAACCCAGGGATCAAACCCATGTCCCCTGTATTGGCAGATTCTCTACCACTCAGTCACCTGGGAAGTCCCTGACTGGATGTTGGCAGTGTTTAAGATCAGAGTTTGAGGTGAGTGGATGAAGCAAGGGAAACACTTGGGTTTTGATTACACTTAGGATGGTTGGATATTAAGTTTGGAGAAATAAAGAAACTCAGCAGCATAAATGTATGCTTTATGCCCATGCCTCCTCTCCTACCCTTACCTCCTCAGCCATGAATGGATCCTGGCCAAGCTTCTGGGAGCCTCTAGGGTCCCTACTACCATGAGGTCCTTGGCTAGGACTTCTTAGCCATTCCTTCTCCATTCCTGGCAGGCGAGTGAAAATAAAGGGTCTGGTGATTTATTTCAGAGCCTAGCAGAGAGCCTTGCCTGGCAAAAGCAGACTGATTGCTGAGGAAGACTGTGTATCACATAATGAGATGCTCCTGTGGATCAAATTATGTGAAAGCTTCTGCAAATAAATTTTCATTCTCACTTGGCAAATACACTCTCTGAGATCAGTTACTTCCTTTCAGGTGGCAAAATATGTCCCTTCTTAAATTCTCCTTTTCCCCTATCACTCAAAACAGTATGTGTTCCAGAGGTTTTGAAATGTCAGACAGTTGAATAAATACTCTCATTTTCTCTATCTTTCAATGCGAATGAATCACGATGAGTGTTATGATACACGATAAAGAATTTATTTGTTCTCACTTTCCCAGAGTTTAGCAAAATAACTCAGATCCTGGTTTTCTTGAACTTGCAAAAATGTCATTCCCTAGAGTTCAGAGACTTTCAGAGAACTGATGCCAGTTTCAGTGCAGGTCCAGTTCATACGTGCTTCTGCTTGGAGCCAGCAGCTGCCTGTTACAGGGCTGGCTTGGTCAAAAGTTATATTAATACATACGGTTTGAGTTTTTCCCTTCTATGTGGAAGTCTAATAGAAGAATTGCTATAAAAATTCAGAAGGTGATAGTAAACTCTCCTGGAGCAACCTTTATGTAGGGGCTCATGTCATTGACTGTGGTTGATTGTAGCTCTTTCAGTAACTCCATGATATAGTTCAGAAACATGTGGTAGTTTTGAATGGACAGGTCAATCAATCTTTTAGACTCAGAGATGAATTTTTCAGAGTAATCAGAGAGCTGGTCTGAAAACTCCTGTAGTTTATATGTGAACTGCTGGTGGTAATCAGAAATGATTTCCTTCACTGCAACAGCCCAGCTTTTAATTACTTCCTGAGCACTGGTAGAAAGCTCTGTAATCTTCTCTTTCCCCCTTTCCTCTGCATTGGCAAGGATGCTAAGATACTCCTGCAAATCTTTCTGTATCAATGCTTCAATCTGACTTGAGAGCTGGGAAGCGAAATCAGCAGTACCGACAGTGTATTTGGAATGGAAGTCCTTAAGGACATCTATCAAGTTCTTGATCAGGTTGATGATCTTTTCTTCAAATTCATAATATTTCACTGTCCAGCCAACCGTAGTTGGATCAAAATATTCTTGGTGAAGAGCCTGCACATACTGATGGAGCTGCTGTAACTCTTGAGAAGCTACCTGAAGTTTGTTTTGGGTTAGTTCATTCAACTCAACAAAGTTATCGTCTAGGTTTTCTTTCAGGAATCTAAAAACAAATGAAATGTATATGTCGAAGATTGTACTGATATCCTGTAGGGTTTGATTAACGAAATCAGTCAATTTCTTCTCCTTGAAGCGTTTAAGTTCACCTTCTGTCTCTTGGAAAGTGTCTTGTAGAGACCTCTGAAGATCACTTAGCATCTCTGTCATCATGGTAGATTGGAAGTAACTAAGTGCCTTTTGGATCTCTTGTGAGAAAAATATAAACATTTCCACATATTCTGAAACCATATTTATTAGTTGATTGCGCACTGATGCAAAAGAAAATTTATTGTTTAGGTCCTTGTATAATTCAGACTCTTCCATCAGGTATAGTAAATAGGAAAACAGTATATGTAACCCATTATGGATATTTGAATGTACCAGGGACAATCGCTTCGCTGTTTCCTGTATGACCACAGTGCAGAGTTCATCTGCAGTATAGTTCCTGGCTCTTCCTGGGAGTTGCAATCTGGTTACATTCAGGAGATCAATGAGCAAGTCAGTCGCATGCTTGACTGTCATGCTATATCCCCGAGTAACACTTATTAAGCTGTCTGACATCTTCTGGAGTCTCTGGAAACCACTGCGGACCTCCTGAGCCAACAATTCCTGGTACAGACTCTGGGCCTTGTCCTTCCACTGCTGGCAGGTTTCAGTGGTGCCTCTGGCCATCCTTTGGAGCTCCATGTCCACTTCATCAATCTGCCTCATGGCCCCTTGATACACATGATCAGCGCTGTCCTGCAGGCCTCTCCTCAGTTTTAAAGAAGCATCTTTCAGGTCAAGTCCCGTGTATTCCTGGTGGTACTTGTTGACATAGTCATAAAGGGCTCCCGTGGCCCTGGGCACACTGTCTTTGAGCGAGCTTAGCAATTCGGACACTGCTCCTTCTTCCCAGTTAGCTTTGATCTGAACTTCATCATCCAATTCCAGGACCCTCAACTCAATTTTGAATATGTTGAGTATTTTATCTGGAGAGGCCTATGACCAGCAGAAAAGGATGAAAAGAACATGTTTTCAATTATCCTGATTACATAATACACAACATTAAAACTTCATTAGCAATTAAAAGTAAAGATCAGAGGATCTTTCATATTCTGTTGGAGATTTATCTTTCACATGTCATATCTTTCATATGTGTTTGTCTTATGGTTAAGCAAATACACTCGTTAATTCCTATTTAACACATGCCCCAGAAAGGATAAAATTATGTATGGCATTTGCACAGTGATATTTAACATCAAGATTTTTCTAGGACTGAAGATCAGAAGAGGAGAAAGTGGAGGAAGAGGGAGGAGGAGGAAGGAAAGAATGGGGAGAAACAAACAAACAAACAGGAAAACACTCATTCAGAGAAAGAAAATGTAACAAAAATGAAAAATGTCCAGGGTCCATCTAAGACCTAGGAGACCAATATCAGGTGCCATCCATCCTCCAAGCCTATGACAAACTTTAATAATAGAACCTGATTATTTCTTCTTCTCTATTAATGACATCTTTGATTTGGCTCCAGCAGAACTTGTATGGTAGGTGAGAGGAATTTGGCATATCTCACCTAACAGTCCTATCATGGGGAAGAGTTTTGAAGCCTCAGATACTCCAGATGCCCCAATCTGAAAAATGTACTCAGCATATGGCAGAGTTTGTCCATGACTTAAGTGATGAGGCAAAACTCTCATCTTTCTAGAATTACCCAAATGTAATAAAATAATAGTGGTAATAGGAAGTCATATGTGCATTTCATACAATCAATAAAAGACTCCTAACACTTTCTGGAGAATAGTTCCACAGAAGAGAAGTTTAACCAATTCATTGCTTGTGTTTTACTTGGTTTTGGAAAGCCCAGGTAATACTGTGTGTGGACTTATCTGTCCATACTCCATGTTTGCTCTTGATATGTGTGAACCACTATATGGGACTCACCTGAGGGCGGTAGTAGAGGTTCCATTCCAATAAGGTATTGCTAATGTTTTTCACGTTGATGACCACAGTGCCTATGGCTGGGGAGGCTACTGATGAGGAGAAGTGGTTCTCATTTTCTTGATAGTGTAGACAGACATCAGTTAATGTTGGGCTGGTGATGTTAAGGTCAACCTTTCCATTCCAGTACCTGAAAGCAAAAAAACCCCAAACCCCCCAAGAAACAGATGGGCCTTCACGAAAAGGAGGTGGAGATGGCAGACACCACAATGACTGGAAAAAAGATGAAATTAAAAGTTCCCTACCCAAGTCCTTGATATTTGCCATCTTCTTCATATTCTGCACTGAAGTCACGGTGTGCAAATGATGCGTTAGTCTTATACACTAACATGCCACCTTCGATTTTGTGTGTTCCTACAACTGTATGGGACAGATTTTATATTTCATTAGAATTAGTAACTGCAGGATATAAATATTTTCTTTGTGAAAGCAGAGAATTCTATCTTAACTGTATGTCTTGTATGTTTGTAACATGCAGTCCTCATTTGAAAAAAATAGGAGACTTTATTTGTCCTAAAATGATTACAGAAATACCTATTTTCTCTGAAACTATCTGTAGAATGTCAGTTGGTTTTCAACAGGATGGTTTTCACACATGGAGTATAAATGTATCTCCTTCCTGCCTCTTTTAAATTTTGCTATAGAGAGCAGCTTTGCCTCAAGTCCTATCTAAATACATAATGATTTATTTACAACTCTCATTGAAGAAATACAGCATGTGCAGAGGTGGGGGAGCTTCCCTGGTGGCTCAGTGGTAAAGAATCCACCTGCCAACGCAGGAACCATGGGTTTGATCGCTGATCTGGGAAGATCCCACATGGCAAGGAGCAACTAAGCCTGTGTACCCAACTACTGAGCCTGTGCTCTAGAGCCTGGGAACTGCAACAACTGAAGCACATGCTCTGCAACAAGAGAAGCCATTGCAATGAGGAGCCCACGCACCACAACTAGAGAGCAGCCCTCACTCGCCACAACTACAGAAATCTCCATGTAGCAACGAAGACCCAGCACAGCCAAATATAAACACAGTCTTTAAAAACATAAAAGAAAGAAATAGAGCCTGTGTGTGTGGGGTGGGGTGGGGAGTCAGGAAATTTCCTTACCATTTAGGTCATATTCCAGGAACTGAATGGTTGAGCTGCATGTGGAATCAAGGAATGTTTCAACATGATCTCCTTTGTTTTTCAAACCAGCACTCCAAGTGGTGTTATACAAGGGCGAGGCCACCTCAAAACGTGCGGTCAGTGTTCCAAAGGAAGGAATGAGAATTCCAGCAGGTACAGAGAATTTCATGGAAGGAATCTCAAGAGTCTGCTCAGGCACGGTGATGGTCGGCAGCTCAAAGTCTGCGATGTTACTGGCAACCGCGTTTAGACGCAGAACAGTGCTGCCAACTGAAATACTTTTGGGAAGGGTGAAGTGGGACACAGTCAGCTGAGATGCAGGCACAGTTATCTCAAAAAAAGGAACAGAGGAGTCTTCTGGTTTAGAGTATTGTATTAACACATCAACTCTGGGGAATTTTACTTTGGGTAGAGTTGATACGTTGAAGGTCAATGGAGGAGTACTTAGCTTTTTGTAGATTTTTATTTCACTGAGGTCAAGTGTGTAGGATGGAACCTGAAGATCTGTAAAGGGGACTTGGAATGTAGGTGTGACATAAACAGAATTTTGATTACTTCGTTTCAGTCCAGGAATAATGAATTTATCATCCAACTCTTGTATGGGGAACGAGACAAGATAACCATTGGGGTTTTTGGTATATATGAGGGCAGTGGCAGCACGGAGGTACTGTTTCCTATTAAGGCTGGTGATGACATCCAGCTTTAGGAGGTCCCATAAGCTCTTGTCATAAACCGGTAGGACAGTATCTTTGAGGAACCGTAGGTGCCCTTCTAAGGAGACTGCCATGTCAAAGCGAGCCACTTCTTGGTCATTAGAGAGCTGTATATTGTTCTGGAGAGACCCAGAATGAACCTGGACCTGACTTTTCCAGCTGATTTTCTGGTTCTCAGTGTTAACATTCAAGGAGACTTCCTGGCCAAGGTAATTGATGTTAAGGGAGGGAGCCGGGCTGATGTGCACGGACCTGAACGAGGGCTGATATTTTCCACAGGGAGAGCTCCAGGGTGGCTTTGCTTGTATGCTCTCCAGATGTTAAAATGAGGCCCCCTAGCTCTAAATGGTTTTTTATATTTTGTTCCCAGACAGTATATATGCGTTGGAGTGTGGCTTCTCCAGCAAAATTTTCTTTTACTTTGAGGTCCCAGAGACCATCTGCTTTGGAGGCTCCTTGCAGTGTCACAGAAGATCTGGTGCCCTTGGAATTCAAGTAAGTGCTGGCTTCACTGGCAAGAGACCCTGAATATCCCTGTGAACCAAAAGAACCCTCAACACTTCCTTTTGTAGATGACTCAAAGGAAAAGTAAGAGGTGAGGCTTTCTAAGGTGAGCTTGTGGGTAATTGCTCCCATAGCAGCAGAGAGCAGTTTGGGGGAATTGAAATTATACTTTAATTCAATGAGTGAAGATACAGTAGGTTTTGACTTGGTATTCCCATGAAGCTCTTGCTTGAAAGTCATTTTCAAAATTGGAATTTGGACTCTTGCCGTTGTCGTCACTGAGGCGTCCATATTTTTCTTGGTGAAACTAATGGTACTGTCGTGATTGCCCTCCACAAATCTGTTACTCAGGGACAAAGCTGTGGCTAACTTTAGTCCTCTTTCCTCGTCAAACTTGAGGTGCCCTCTAATTTGTACTGCAATGCGTCCATGACAGAAGATGATGAAGTAAGAAAATGAGCAACAATATCTGACTGGTTATAAAGACCAACATTGGTATTCAGTGTGATGACGCTTGATTTAAAGGAAAAATCATAGGTAATATTGCCCAGGGCTGGAATTAAAATTTTGTTTATGGTACTCAATACCTTGAACTCTGGAAGAGAAAGCTCAGAAAGTTCCTTAGGGACATGAAGGGTTGGCAGCTCTAAGCATGGCAGGACTAACGTGTATGAGGGTACGTAGATGCCAGAACCCAGGACGGTGATGCTGGGGGTGCTGATCTCTTTGGGGATCATATGCTCAAATGTTGACATCTTCACTGTGAATGGAGAGACTTCAATGTTGGCAACTGGAATAGTGTATCCAGGAATTTTATAGATCTTGGGTTGCTGGTTAAGGGATTTTTCAACTTTGTACTTATCAAATGTAGCTTTTGCTTCCTTATAGGATTTGATAAAAAAATCTAGTGCCTGGTTTCTGACTGTCTCGAAAAGCCTGGAGAAGGAATTGATGTTACGATGGATAAGTGCGTAGAAGGCATCCAGAGGAAGTGGGATGGAGTGCTTGTCTTTGTTTTTCTTATACTGAGCCCTTACACTTAAATCAAATGATTGCTTTGTTGTTTTCAAGAAATCCCTCAAGCCTGTCTTTTCCCATAAGGAGATTTCTTTCATCTGGGGAGTTGTGAGCTTTGTGTAAGGTAGAGTCATTTCAGGGATTGTTAAAGGAATGTTTAAGAAATCCAGGTTGGCTTCTCCATTTATTCCTATGTGGGCTTCGATGCTTTTCTCATTGTTGCCAGCAGAGAAATTTTGATGGTACTTATATTGATTGAACCTGCCACTTGCTTGCCAACTGGCTTGCTGGCTACTAGGACTCAGAAACAGTGCATAATTATTCAGAAAGTCTATCTTCCCTGTCAGTTTTAATGGAAAGCTAACTCTTAAGTTCCCTTCATTGTTTGTGGATGCAGTCATCTCATATGGCTGTGCTGAAAAGAAAAGAGAATTTTTCAAAGTTCCAACAACTTTCCCATTTAAATGAGCATCATGGTTGCCAGTTATCTCCACCTTCCCCTCTTGAAGCAGTGCCAGGCCTTTAGCAGTTAGAACACTGCGACCCACATGCTGGCATTCAGCTTGTGACTGGATTTCAAATTTAGAGAAGTTGAGGAATCGAGACTCATACAGTATATTTTGGTTCATTCTTAGGTGTTTGCTGTTGATCTTATTAGACAATCTGAAGGAAGTGATGGACTCTTCTACAGTAAAGCTACTTTGGGATTCATGTGTTCCCTCATCTGAGAATTCGTGGCAGGCCAATTTCCAGGATGCTGTTCCAGAAGAAGCCCATGCTATGTGTCCAGCTTCCAACAGGGTCTTGAGGTCACTGTGCAGGTCAGCCTGGCTGGAGAAATCCAGCTGGGGGATGTTCAATTTGTGGAAGTACTTTGTGTTGCTGTCCAGGGTAAGTTGATTATTTATGTTGACGAGCACACCGTTACTGAGCTCCAGTGTATTTTTTTCTGTGTGTATACCTGCCACTGTGTTTGACTTTCCCTCGATAGCATTTCCAACCCAGAGCATCTCACTCGCATGCTCTGTCTTCAGGTACTTGCTAGAGAACCTCACGGATTCCTTCAGAACCAGTGGATTAATCGTAGGGTCCGAAAGTTGTGCTTTTGCTTGAAAATCAAAATTGAGCACTTCTAATCTGGATGCTCCTTTGGCAGTGATGGAAGCCTCGATCTCCGCCTGGTTTTCCGAAGCTGTTGCGTTCTGGACGTCAGCATTTGCATCTAACGTGAAAAAGGGAGACTGGATTTTTAGAACGCCATACAGCTTGCCAAAAGCAGGTATTTCAACTGTGTGTGAGATATGGGGAAGCTGGAATTCTGGGATGTGAAGGTCAGAAACTTGAAAATCTGTAAGGTTAAGATTCGGGATGGCAAATTCTGGAATAGTGATTTCTGATAAATGGAAGTCTGGCACAGTGATTCCAGCAAGAATGGTATCCACTCCGCTCAGATCCCCCAGGTACACTTCCGGGACTGGCCACTGCAGTTCACTGTTCAGCATCTGGTCAATGGTTCTGATGATCTTTATTTTTATTTCTACAAAGTCAACTGTAAAGGAAGGGACGTGGAGGGTATTCAGGATGGTAAATTCTGGCGTGGAAAAGCTGGACGGGATTTTCACATCCTTCAGTGTTTTGAAGTTGATCTGAAAGGATGGGATCCTCAGATCTGTCAGGGGAACGGTGAAGTCAGGAGTCTGATATGTAGCCTCCTGAAGGGCATGGAGACTGATTTCGAAGGCAGGTATGGTCCCAAAGGTGGTCTGGATTTCGGGAACAGTGAACCCTTTTTCTACTAATGTTTTCAGGTTTTCAGCCCAGTCTTGTATTGAATACTGTTCTGCAAAGTCAGTAAGGTTCTTAGCAGCAAGAGCCCACCAGTCAGAAATGTAGGTGACGAGTGTGTTGTAAACCTGGCCCACTAGGAATAGGTACCGCTGGAGTTCCTGACGTACATCCATTTGATATACTCGGTCTCGAAAATCTTCCAGGGTCTCCTGAAATTTTGCTTTCATGTAAGTTACAGATGTTGAACTTAGAGCCTCCTGTAACCAATCCAAGAATAAGGTGATTTTGATGGTCTTTAGGTTTTCCAGATAGGTTGAGACCACAATCCTAGCATCCTCTACAAGCAGTCTGAGTGCCTTTGCTTTCTGTGGGAGTTCCAGGGCCTGAATTTCATCATTGATTCGCTGAGTCATCTCATGAATTTTGTTATTGGTTTCATCTACAAACTGGTGGTAATGAAATGACCTTAATTTTTTTACCAACATGTCAAGGAATCTGTTTACTTCTTCAAGGAATTGATTAAAAGACAATGCTTCAAGCTGCTCGAGAGCATTGTCAGTAAGCCCAATCAATTTTTCACCAATTTCTGCCATCTTGACTTGCTGTAGGACACTGCTTAGCTTCTGAACAGTCTCCTGCAGCTTATATTGTTGGGCCAACTGCACTGATTTATCCATTAAAACCTGGATGTGTTGATCTATTTTATACATCTCAATGAATTCATGGACCATGACTCTGAAAGCATTGATTTCCTCAGTTACTTCAAAACCTTCAGAAAGACTTGTAACACGGTATTTGACATGCTCAATAATTTCCTTTATTCTTTGAAATGGGATTGTAGTTCTCAACTGATCTAAAAGCACTCTGATGTCAACAGCTTCAACCTGCTGTTTGAACATTTCAGCAAGGTGATGGATGTCTACAGTCTGAATCTGTACCTTGAGCTGTTGCAATATTTCTTGTATCTGGATTCTGATTTGATACTTAGTATCCATATTTTGAATCCAAGATGCAGTACTACTTCCAACTTTGTTAAAATCAAAATTTTCAATAAAAAAATACAGATCACGAATTTTTTTACTAAATTGCCACGGATATGATAATGTTCATCAAGAATTTTCAATTTTTCAATGATTTGATCAATAATCTTAACAATAGTTGTCTTAAAATCACGCAAATCATAATTATCTTCAATATACTGATCAAATTGTATCACATATGTTTGAAGCTGAGACAGTTTTTCATTAAGGTTGATTTTGGCATTGTCTAATACAATTTGCAGGTCATTTTCTGTCATTCTATAATTTTCTGTGAAAGCAGTTAGTTTCTCCTTGGCACTCAAAACTTGTCTCTCCCAATTGAACGTGCTCAGATAATCACTAACTTGCTGTGAGAGTCTGTCCAAGGCGGCTATGCATTTCCGCATCTGTTGATCAATATGAGTGCGCTTCAATTCTTTCTGTACAGCCTCCAGTGCACCTATAACTACTACCCGAGTCTTCTCAAAATATTTTGGCAGGAATTTAGAGAATGGGAGATGGATGGTGTGAGCATTTTGGTTCTTATCATATTTCACAGAAGCAACAAGAGTGAATTCTTGGGGCTGACCAACAGAATCCCTCATCTCTAAAGTGTCAATGACATTGATGGACTCGCTGAGTACAAGTGGCACTGCAATAGGGAAGTCCAGCACAGTGAGGTCAGCCAGGGCTCGTCCACTGAGCTCAACACCAACTTTGTCCTTTGTGTTGTAAGCACTGAAGTCCTGGCTGTATTCATTTTGGTTCAACCGGGTCCTGAGTTTCCAGTTGCCTGTCTGCTCAGCCAGAGTGAGTAGGGCACTGACTTTGTGATCAAGAGCAGTGGTGACGCTCCTCCTGGACCTGAGATGGTGACTTGTGGATCCTCTGTAATCATGGGAGAAAGTAAAGGCCAGAGGTTCTGCTTTCAACAGGAATTTGCTGTACAGCTGCCCTGTGTGTTGTCCCCAGAGAACCAGCTTTCCATTGCCATTTGTATGTGTGTCGATGGTCATTGTAAACGGGGCCACTGCAGAGTGGAATGCATTGCTGAAATGCAGGGAGTCTGAATTGTAGCTTGTACTGATGTCCACAGTTGAAGCAAGCCCAGCGATGTTCGTGTTGAGCCGATGGCTAAACTCTGTTCCCTGTACCTTAGCTACAGTGTCTGCTTTATAGCTTGCAGATAAGTCAGCATAAGAAAAAGTGTAGATGTGTTTTATTTCATTATTTTGGTAGGCTCCTTTTATGGTCCCACCCACATTCAGCTTCAGAGGTTCTAGCCTTAATTTTCCATTGTTGGTTATATCCAGAGCATTGACTTTCAAGTCACTGTTTAAAGTAGTTACCAGAGAATAGGGCTCTAACTGTAGATTAAAATTTTGCTTATAAAACTTGTCAGAGCTATAAATGTTGTCAAGTTTGGAAGAGAAGTCCAGTGAGAACCCTACAACTTTCAGATTGTTTGTGTAGTCAAGTTTCATTTCATCATATGAACCCATTATGTCATTTGAAAGCTTGAGTCCTTCCTGGTTGATTTTGAAGTGGAAGATGTTTTTGCTGTCGACACCCAGAATCATGGCCTGATAAGCACTTCCCAGTGACACCTCTGTGGGGGCAGCTTTTCCATCTAGACTGAATTTCGCATGGTGTTCTCGCAAGCGGCCGTTTGATGTTAATTTCAGAGATGCCCCAGAGAGGCTGACTGCCGCGTTGAGCTCATTCTCCAGCACCAGGGGACTATACTTCAAGCTGGTCGTTGCACTGGTGGACATTCCATCCCGGGCAATCCTGAGTGTTGCCTTGTGAGCACAACTATTAATTTTGTCAGTGCCCAAGATGTCAGCATTTAACTCAAGGCCGTGAGAATTCAGAGACCCAGAAAGCAGGGTGAAGAACCTCAGTGACTTGTAATCAGCCTGATACTCAGAACGGAGCAATGCATTCTGCTTCGAGAAGGTCAGATCCACTTTGTTTGAAGTGGCAAAGTCCTCATACTTCCCATTGGTGTCAGATTTCAGTGTCAGCTCATAGTTCTCATATTTCAGGGAAGCAGTATTTTTCACGAGGCCATCTTGCAGATCCGAGGTGGAGGTAATGGAGACAGTGCCATCATCGTACCTTCCTGTTATCTGGTTGGTGCCCTGGACATAGGAGGAGTTAAACCTCAGGTTGGATTCTCCAGTGAGCTGGCCCGTGGCAGAATCTCTCTGATAAGACAGGTCATATGCGCCTTTAGCATAGAATGCAGAGGCTCTGAGCTGTCCGTCAACCTTGACTTCCTTGATGTACAAATGCTCTTTCTTCTTTGAGTCCAAATGGACTGACGCAGAAATCTGTGGGCCCCAGGCACTGGATGCATCAAATGTTAGCAGGCCTTTTGAGGCCGGACTGTTTCCTCTTTTCTCTACGTGACTGAATTTGACATTTGAATCCAGAAATTTGTGGTGTAGAGACCCATCTCCTGATAACGTGAGTGTATTCCTGCGGTCATACGCTGTTTTTCCAGATCCTAGCATAAAAATCAAAACACACTGATTAAATGAAGTCATGCATCTCCAGGACAATTTCTATGCTGAAAGGCTTTCAGTAATAAAGTCCCACTGGTCGGGGTCAGTTGTGCCACAGTCTCCTCTATCTGTAGGGTGAGCATAAAATCTGACAGCAAAGGCCTTCCTCCCAGAAGCCCTCCCTGACTGCCTTGCTGGGTTTCCTTTCAAGTGCCTCCACTTTATACCTAGACTGTACCACAGCATCTTTCACACTGAAATCTAACTGCTAGTGTATCTGTTCATTTTCTCTCTTACTGCCTAGTAGGATACTTGATACATATGTGTTTAATAAATATTTCCAAAAGAAGAGAGGCAGGGAGGAAGAAAGGTAGGAAAGAAAAAGTATAGGATTCCCTATTTGCAGGGCAGCAGTGGATACACAGACATAGAGACCAGACTCATGAACAAGGTGGTGGAGGGGGAGGAAGGAGAGGGTGGGATATATGGAGAGAGTAACATGGAAACATGTACATGACCATATGTAAAACAGACAGCTAATGGGAATTTTCTGTATGACTCAGGGAACTCAGACTGGGGCTCTGTAACAACCTGGAGGGAGGGGTGGGAAGGGAGGTGGGGGGGCGGTTCAAGAGGGAGGGGACATAGGCATACCTATGGCCAATTCATGTTGATGTTTGGCAGAGACCAACACAATATTGGAAAACAATTATCCTTCAATTAAAAATAATAAAAAAGAACAGGGTTCCAAGTAGCAAGAAAAATATCTGTAAGGAAGTTTTCCCTTCCTAGAGGAGGTTCTCCCACTGGGACATGCAGCAAAGCTGTTCTGTGACCCTCCCCGTGAGCATGGCTCACCTTGCACGTGGTAGGAGAGCAGGTCGACCACAGAATCTGCCTTCACGTGGTACTGAGCCTGAAGGCTCCAGTGGTCCGTGCTGGTGTTGCCGCCAGTATAGGAGGCAGACCAGTTGTACAAGTTGCTGTAGATACTTGTGGAGAGGTCTAGCACACCCAAGAGGGGCAGCCGCAGTGGATACAAGTGGGGGATGGTAAAAGTGGGGATTTGGAACTCTTGCGATGGCAGGTGGAATCCCAGAGGCTGGAAGTTGAGGGCCGGAGTCTGAATTGTCTTGAACATCTTTAGATCTTCAGAGGATTTGCCACCAAAGGCAATGGGATCTCAATTTCCATACTGTTCTTGTTCAAGGTGTATTTGATCCGACCGTCACTGAAATGAAGAGCAAAGACAGTGCCCACAGTCAGACGGCAAGAACTTCGCTGCCTCCTGACCTTCCAAACAACAGAGCAGGTGTCCCATTCTCAATCCAGTACTGCACGCGGCTCATGCTCTTCCCAAGGGCAGGAGTCCTTGGTCTTAATCCCTACCTATCAAACACTCAGATTCGTTCAAATCCCTTCCAAGAGCTGCTTCCTTATGACTACCATCTGTCTAAGTCATAGTTGTGTGGGCTAGGTTGCTTCAGTCGTGTCTGACACTTTGCGACCCTGTGGACTGCCAGGCTCCTCTGTCCAGGGGATTTTCCAGGCAACAATGCTCGAGTGGGTTGCCATGCCCTCCTCCAGGGAATCTTCCCCACCCAGCGATAGAACTGGAGTCTCTTGCAGCTCTTGCACTGGCAGGCAGGTTCTTTACCACTAGCGGTACCTGGAAGCCCAAGTCATAGTTTCTTGTTCTTACAGTAACACAATCACTTACCTGCAAATGCGTTTCATAACCTGTGAAACATCTTAGGGCCAGAGTACTAGAATCTCCTAATTATTTTCTTAGGATTTTTTTAACTGGGTTGCTGTTCACATTCTGACCTCATATTTACTAATGCAAAAATGCTACACTTTACTAATTTATGCTACAGTTACTAATGTCTTTCAAATGCTCACATCACTTCCATTAAAAATGTAAATTGAAAAAAGGCCTAAATCATGTTAATTAAAATCTTCTGTTTACGTCTCATGGTTCAATAAATTTTTCTGGTTCATTTTTTCACCTTTTCAAGAAGAGGTTTTCTGGGATGTGGAAGTTTGGCAATTTCATTTTCTGGAGGCACAACTCTTGCAGGCCACTGAGTTGATCTTGTATATTCTGGGCATAAGGAAGACTCCTTGATGTCTCCTGGAGCCAAGTGCTTGCTGCCTATAAAATAACAGGAGTTTTAAAAGCAGTGGGCATGGACAGGCATCAAACACAATTCACATTAGGTGATAATCCAAATTTGACAGTTCTATCATTAAGTAGGATGATATACTCAAAGTTAAAATATAAATCATAAAAATTATTTAATTTTGGTTGGCAGTAATTCATCTCTTCCGTATTTTATAAAAGGAATGCATAGCAGAGTCAACCCTCTAGCCAGTATCCTGAAGTTCCCTGTGATGTCTTAGGCACAGGTAACTCTTCTTCTTAGTATTCATTTGGTATTTGAAACATACAGGCTTGTGTAAATGGGTAACTAGGCACATGTTAAGGGCTTCCCTGGTGGCTCAGTGGTAAGAAGCTGCCTGCCGATGCAGGAGAGGCAAGTTCAATCCCTGGGTCAGGAAGATCCCCTGGAGTTGGCAACCCACTCCAGTATTCTTTCCTGGGAAATCCCATGGACAGAAGAGCCTGGTGGGCTATAGTACAAGGGGCTGCAAAACAGGTGGACGAGACTTAATACCTAAACAACAACAGTGTGCATGTCAGTGCTTCTTTTTCTCCCCAGGAATTCCCTGGGGGTGGGAAGCATACCTTCTCCATCACTGGATATTCTCTTTCACCTAATGTAGGGTTGACTATGTAATTATCACTGGGTATTTATTGACTGGCTGACGTGTACTCACAGCAACTAATTTGGAACCCATGTGCCGAAAAGTCAGGTCTGTCTGAGGAACTCTGCGATCCAGGAGAATATTGGCATACGTATGCAAGCTTTTAGGAAGACCAGAGAGATCCACAGGGAAATTGGAAGTTGCTTTTTAGTATCCACATTGGTGCCTGTGTTCCATTCAAATTCAATCTTCTCTCCATCTGAAAGCACACATGGGAAATAGCTGTCAAGAGCACCAGGTCAGTCCCTACCTATGGCTGTCAACACCGGCCTCAAGTACACGGAGCTCTTCCTGGGTGTGCTCACATAGGAGAGGCATACACACCATAACGCCACGCCACCTTCTTGGATATTGTTGAGCCGTAAGCCGTGGCAGAGGAGTCCATCTGAAGGAGCAGTTTTGACGGAGACCAGAGGCTGAGAATCTCACTTCTGGCTTCCGCTTGCAAACGGGGTATGGAAATCACACCTTTGATTTTGCCTTCTTCCCTCCTGTCATAGCTATTGAAAAAGAAAAGGTCAACATCAATGATTCCATTCATTCCAAGGCGATACGCAGGATGAAACACAAGTTCTATTTGTGGTGATGAAAATAAGATACATGAATGGCTCAAAGAAGTGACCAGAGATTAAACTCCTCAACTTCTAAAGCTAACTCGGCACAAATTCAGGACTTTCCAGGGAGGTAGGGGAGAGGTTTTCAAAAACTGAATCTTGCTCTACCCTTTACTATCTCTGTTGTCTTGGCCAAATTATTTAACCCCTCTGAGGTGCCATTCCCTCATCTATAAAACAGAGAAACTCATACCTACCTTGCAGTTTATCACAAGGGCTGAGATAATTAAACTGCCCAGCACAGTGCCTGATGAATAGCAATACCAGTGAATGTCAGGCAGGTCCAACCAGACATGAGCAGAGTCAGAATGATGAGGGTTCTATCTGTCCCTTGCACTGTGGACTGTGGGTACCCCTGGCCTGGTCAGCTTTAAAGCTGAAAAGGAAGAAAGGGCAGAGCCAGGAAGGTCCACAGCTCTGGCCAGACCCCCTGGAGAGTTCCTTACCTTATGTGGCCAGTGAGGGTGACCTCAGTGATTTTCTTGTTCTGAAAGTCCAGGGTGAGCTTGTAAGACTTCTTTTCCTTAGAAGGTTCATAACTAATTTTGAGGACTGTCCCAAGGTCAACGTCAAAATCTGGAATGTGGAGTTCACTGGACAAGGTCTTACTCTGCCGGTTGTATCTGAACAGCAGAGTAGCCTCGGTCTGCTTCACACCTGGGAGAGTGTACAAGATGCGTATTTATCAGCTCCATATAGGAAGAAAAGAAAAAAGCAGAGAAAACTCCAGAACTTAATGCACTCAACTGAGGACACAGTTCAAGGATTTTACCTTAAATTTTTAAGTCTAGGGTACCTGAACACATGTTCACTTTGTAAATATTTACTGATTACTTATCATGGGCGAGGCACTGCTCTTAGCACTGGGATTCCCAGTCCTCATGGAGCTGACATTCCAGTGTGAAGTGTACAGACAATAAGCAAGTACATTATGTCTGGTGGTAATAAATGTTAAGATGAAAAGTAAAACTGGATAAGATGATAAAGGACAGACAAGGACAGAAGAGGTCCTGTTTCATGCGTGGTGGCCAGAGAAGCTCTGATAAGAGGATATGTGGGCAGAGGCTTGAGTGAAGAGAGAGAGGGTGAGGGACTTCCCTGGTGGTCCACTGGCTAACATTCCAAGCTCCCAATGTAGGCGACCCAGGTTGCATCTCTGGCCAGGCAACTAGATTTCATATGCCACAACTTAGAGTTCGCATGTGGCAACTAAAGATCTTGCATGCCGCAGCTAAGACCTGGCACAGCCAAATAAATAAATAAAAGGGAGAAAGATGCTGAGCCAGGCTGTATCCTATGGGCAGAGGAAATCAGAAGTGCAAAGGGCCTGACATGAGAAACACTTAGCGTGTTCAGGGATCAGTAAAGGCTTGGCTCTGTCAGGCACACATCTCCGTATGAGCATCTGCCTATGACATCCTTCCTGGTTCCCGGCCACTGTGCCCTGCCTTCCTCTCTCCCAGCTCCTCCCTTCTTTGTCACAAGATTCCCAGGTTTCCTTCAGTTCACAGGTTTACCCATTTTACATCTCTTGTAAAATTGTTAAATGACTTTTTTTTCATCCATATCCCCTGTGAGCACCCCCTTTCCTGTGGGTTTTGTTTTCCTTTTGTTTTTAATCTACAGTGAGATGTCACCTCACACTGGTCAGAATGGCCATTATCAAGAAGTCTAAAAATAATAAATGCTGGATAGGATATGGAGAAAAGAGAACACTTCTACTGTGTTGATGGGGCTATAAATTGGTGCAGCCTCTATGGAGAACAGTATGGAGGTTCCCTAAAAAACTAAAAACTATAAACATATGATGTAGTAATCCCACTTCTGGGCATATACCCAAGTTAGACAAAAACCTAATTTGAAAAGATACACGAATCCCAATGTTCACAGCAGCACTATTTACAATAGTGAAGACATGAAAGAAACCTAAATGTCCACCAGCAGATGAATGGATAAAGAAGATCTGGTATACATATACAATGGAATACCACCCAGCCATAAAAAGAATAAAACTTTGCTATATGCAGAAACATGACTGGACCTAGAGATTATTGTTCTAACTGAAATAAATCAGACAAAGCAAGACAAATATCATGATATCACTAACGTGTAGGATCTAAAAAATGATACAAATGAATTTACTGATAAAACAGACTCACAGAAAACAACCTTATGGCTACAAAAGGACTAAGGGGGTGGATGGGTAAATTAAGAGTTTGAGATCAACAGATACACACTATTATATATAAAAGAGCTTAAAAAAGGATCTACTATACAACACAGGGAACTACAGTCAATATCTTGTAATAATCTATAATGGAAAAGAATCTGAAAAAGTATATATATATATAACCGAATCACTTTGCTAGACACCTGAAAGTAACACATTTTAAATCAAGTATGCTTCAATTTTAAAAATAGTAGCTTACTTCACTCATTGTAAAAACTAACATCCTTACACAGCCTACACGACCATCCTTTGCCTTGCCCCTATTTATCTGACTTCATCTTCTATAGTTTTCCTCCCTGATCTCTGCTTCAACCATACAGACTTCCTTCCTTTTCCTCAAACAGAGGCCATGCACTTGCCCCAGGACCTTTGCACCAGCTGCCCCCCGTCTTTACATGTGCATTATCCCCTTACCTCTTTCAGGCCTCTTGTTTATGCTCCCTTTACCAGTGAGAGCTTCCCTTTTCATTCCAAATGGCACTGGCTTCCCCCATCCTTTCTCCTGTCTGCCACACCTGACATCCCCTAGGCTCCTCTGTGCTCTATTCTCCCCAACACTAATCTGACCTTCTGAATATTTACTTATTTGGTTGTTTACTATAAACTCCACAAAAGAAAGTGACTTTATCTCTGTTTATTGTTCTATCTTCAGCTCTTAGATCAGGCCTGACACTTAACCGGCACTCAGTAACTATTTGTTAAATACATTAAATGAAATACGTTATCCTTGTGAGTCCTGGACTTGAGACTGAGGGCAGAGATGGAAGGGCCCTTTTCTGCATACTTGCCTTCAGTCTGAGTTACAAGCTTCAGCATGTCCACCAAGGCTTCACCATCTCTCCGGAGTTCGTAAAATGCCTTGGCAGAATACTGTTCCACTTCTCCTGTGGGCTTCAGTTCCAGTTCAAATCTAAAGATGTTACAATGCATGTGATGCATAATGTTAGAGCCTTCGTGATGATGATATCATTGCCAAAACAACTCGGCCTCAATTGCAACAAAAATCTGGTCCTTATTTAACCCTGTCTCTTGTCCTTAACTAATGATGATCTTTAAGGCCCCTTCATTTCCTCTAAAAGCCCAAGGCAAGGGCAAATCCCAGGATGCCTAGGGTTTTTGGACCAGCAGGGGTTGGCTGGTTAAGTCAGCAAAGCTGAGAATAAGGAGTGGAAAGTGAAGTGAAAGTCGCTTAGCTGTGTCCGACTCTGTGACTCCATGGACTATAAGGTCCATGGAATTCTCCAGGCCAGAATACTGGAGTGAGTAGCCTTTGCCTTCTCCAGGGGATCTTCCCAACCCAGGGACTGAAACCAGGTCTCCTGTATTGTGGGCGGATTCTTTACCAGCTGAGCCACAAGGGAAGCCACGGAGTGGGAATGGCTTCAAGTAAGATCTTGCCTGTGTGTCTGGAGGTAACGGAAATATGGATACTGAACTGGGAGCAAATCAGCATATGTCTATGATCTCCTCCTCTAATGCATGAGGGAGAAAAGGGGGTACCACCTACAAAGAGATGCTTTTAAAGGAGTGATTCTCAGTGGCAGTGGGTACAGTTTCCTTGAGGGAGTTTGATACAATTTCCTTTATTTTTGGAGCGAAGACCACCCTAGGGGTTATGACACCTCACCTTCCAAAACTGCCCTCTCCTCTCCACCTGTGGAGATGCCAAACCCTAGCCACAAAGGTTAGGTAGGTACACTTCTGGTGTAGGGCAGAGGACCACAGTTCTAAATAACCAAGGCATAGAACAAGTTCCTGAGGCTGGTCACATGGCAATACAACACACAGCATTCTTCCTTGGCCCTGCTTGCACATGAACGCTCAGTCATGTCCAACTCTGGGTGACCCCCTGGACTGTAGCCTGGCAGGCTCCTTGGTCCATGGGATTTCCCAGACAAGAATACTGGAGTGGGTTGTCATTTTCTTCTCCAGCGGATCTTCCCCCACCCAGGGATGGAACCCGTGCCTGTGTGTCTCCTGCACTGGCAGGCAGACTCTTTATCACTAGCACCACATGGGAAGCCCTGCTAGGGAGTCATAATCTAGGAGGTGAGCAGATGCTGGGCGGAGACACTGAGCATTTCTGACCTGGTGTCCCCAGTCAGCGGGTAGTAGGAGGAAGAGTCTGTGGAGCTGGCATTGGAGTAAGCACCCGTGATGCAATAGTTCAGGCCAATGAAGAAAGGCTTGCAAGTTGACCAGGACTGCCTGTTCTCAATGAGAGGTGGGATCGCTTCCGTTTTGGTGGTAGAGACCAAATGCAATGTGTTACTAGTCAAAGAAGGGAAAAAAAACCTAGTTATTTTCAAGCCATTGAAATGAACATCACTGATTCTCCCAATGCAAATTCCCCCTTACCCTGCTCCCTATCTTCCCTCTGTTCATATCCACCTCAAATTCTTTGATTTACTCAGAAGCCCAGAACTGTAAGAAGAACATCAATAAGGCGAACAACCCTGTGACTCTTAACATTTCCCAAAACAATTTGCACTAAGACATTGCTCTAAGTTGGTCACATTTCCTATCTGTAGTTTCCATGACAGTAGGAATTAAGAGTCTCCTTTTACAGATGAAAGAGACTCAGAGAGGTCAGTAACGGCCACTGGGACCCGACTTCACGGCCGCCCCTTCCTTCCTCAAGTGCAGATTAAAGGTGTCCAGCTTGTTTGTCACCTGAAATCCCTCTCCACTAGCTTTTCTCTACCAGCATTAAACATACCGAAGTCTCTTTCTCCACTGTGTACACACACCCCACACCCCTTTCCTGCCCTTCTAGCCCTCTGTTGTCTTCCTTGCAATCAAGAAATCTGTCTGTCTCTGTAGTCACCACTTTCATTCAACACCCTTCTCCTGCACAGGGGTCTGACGGCCACCCTCCTGGTGCTTCTGCCTTCAGGAGCATCTCCGGTCACCTCTAATGGACATTTTTCGGCTTTGTCTTCTTTGATCTCTTGCAAACATTCAGTAGAGTTGTTCACTAATGGCCAGATTAAGACTTAGAGTCTGAACTAGATCTGCAAATATCTGGTATCCTCCTCCCCAGTATGCTCTTAAAAAATTAGTAAGTGCAAGAATACTTCATAATGTCCTGATTCCACCTATGGATGGTCTCTTTGATGTATCATGTTCTTTTCTGAGGGCTGTTTTCTCATTTTAGGGGTGCGCTGAGACCAACCTTGGCTGGTGGGCTGGAACCCTAAGTGCCAGTGATGCCCTGTCCGTGGGGGAGATCCACCCCTGTGGCAGCTCCCAGGCTTCTGTGACCATTCATGGCTTCGGTCCCCCCTTATCACTCTTTGCTGCGTATGCCTCTTCCTTTCACGTGTGTATATTCTATCTGTTCTTGGCCTAGTCCCTCATGCCTTACTCTGCATGAACCCCTGTTTGATTTCAACAATCGCTTTGTACCAGTGATGCCCAGGTATGCATTTATAGTTCAGACCTTCGCGCTGAGCTCAGACCCATGGATCTGACAACCGCTGGGTATTCTCAGTCTTCCAGGACTTCCAAGCCAGTGTGTTGAAAACGGCACTTGTCCTTATCCCCCTCATCAACTGCTTTGCTTCTTTAGTCTCTATTTCAATGACAAGCACCCCTGACTCCTTCTTTTTCCTCACCCTGCCCCCCCTGCCCACTCCCTGCATCCAGTCAATCACCAAGTTCCCACCTCCTAAGGATTTCTGGGGTCAGTTCATTGCTGTGTCTGCCTGCCCTCCTCAGGCGCTGCACTACCATCTCCCCCAGCGTGCAGTTGTAACCAGGCTCCTGACTCATCTTCCTGCTCTGGCCATGCCTCCTCTCAACCCATCTCCTACTCCGGAATCAGAGTTTTCTAAAACAGCAACCTTACTTCATTTACATGGCCACTTTCAACCCTTTTGCCTGCAGAAGAGCCCACACTCCTGAAGATGGCTCACAAGGCTGACCCCTGCAGCCTCTCGTGTCCTCTTTCACTGTATCTCCCATGCACTTGACCACATGGAACTTTTCTTGTAGTTCCTGGAACCACATTTTCCTTCAGGTCACTGCACCTGCTTTTCTCTTTGCCTGGGAACATTCATTCTTTTCCCTTTTGTCTGGATAACTCCCACACGGCTTCCAGGGATCAGCTGAAGTGTGGCTTTCTCCAGAATGCTTAATAACTGCCACAGGCTCCACAATACACAACGTCATGGTCCTCTCCTGCTTCCTCTAACTCAGCCTTCACTTGACAGTCCCTGCTTATCTCACTATATTTGAATTGATAAATTAATGTGTCCTTATATAACAGTTTTATTGTGTAGGGAGAAAGAGAATGAGAGTAAAATGGTCTTATATTTGATAACACTCTTGCAAAGCATTCAGGGGGTTAGAGTTCAGTGAACATAATAATTATTAATTAAAAAGTGTCCCAAATATGGAAACACTAAGGTAAATCCATCTTTGAGGATTTTATTGACCATGGAGCTCTCAATAGGAGGTTGCCTCCATAGTCAGTAGATTAGGACTTTCATGCTTTATCCACTGTAGATGTTCACTTTTGCCATTGTAGATCAGTATGTCCTTTGGTATTTTTCTTGGGAAAAATGTTTATTTCCCAAGGATGTTTTCTCTATAGCCAGCTTTTTTTTTTCATTCTCAAAAGAAATCACACAAGAAAATACAACCTAATAACAACTAATTAATCAGTAGGTCTGAAGTCTCAGCTTAGTGAAATATGAAAAGTCTAGGAAACTGTAATTATGCAGTGAGTCTAGGACAGGTAATCTCGTACCTTCTCTCACCCCATTCCCCCCACCTCCCATCAAGATCCACTGGGGCCTGAATTTTCTCAATCAACTGTGTAGCTTGGCCAAACCCTGCAGTCATAATTTCTTCTATCAAGCTGGCTGATCAGATCTAAATGAAAGAATTACCTGCCACTGAACAGCCTGACTGGCCTCTTGGGAGAAGGAATGATGAACTTCAGCTGCCCGGCTTTTAGGACTACTCGCGCCTCCAGGCCTGTTTCATGGAAGAAGTTGGTGTTCATCTGCACCCCGCTCCTGGCAAAGTCTGGGATGATGATGCCCATGTTTGTCACAAACTCCAGAGACACAGACGGCTTTGTCACCAGTTCTGCCTGCATCTGTAAGCCAGACAATGACCTAATCAGCTTGGTTCAATAACCTCAGTCCCCTGCAGTCAGACCACCACTCCCCCACCAGCTTCCCACTTCTGGGAAGAAGCTCTGGATGGCTCACACCAGAGGAAGCGTTACTGAGATGTGTTTGTGGGAGGAAAAGCCATGTTCTCAGTCCTTCAGGGCCAGACTGATACCCAGGACCAGGAAGTGCCCAAGATAACTTTTAAGCATAATAAGATACAAAGATGACCGAATAGTTCTCATGTTATGGCCATGCCTGAGTGGAAGTTGCTAGGTGCAACCTGGTGGAAGCCTAATGTTCATCAACACATACACACTACTATGTGTAACAGAGGTAGCTGGTGAGAAGTTGCTATATAACACAGGGAGCCCAGCCTGGTGCTCCATGATGACCTAGAGGGGTGGAATAGGGGGAGGGGAGAGGGGCTCAAGAGGGAGGAGATACATGTATAATTAAGGCTGATTCACAATGTTGTGTGGCAGAAACCAACACAACACTGTAAAGCAATTTTCCTCCAATTAAAAAATAAATTAAAAAAGAAAAGTGAATGAGGTGATTCCAATGATGACGCACTTCACCTTGAATTGCAAGCACCTTTTAAAATTGCACATCTGCCCTGGAGGAAAGTGAACAGATTCTTACATTGGCTACTTCTAGTTTTACTCCAGCTTTGATTCCAGGAGTGATGATGCCGGAGGAGGACACTTGCAGTTGTAATCCAAGTCCAGTGGGGAGTTCAAAGGCATTGTCCATGAAGATGTAGTGAAGGAACAAGTCACTTGTCGAACCTTTCCTTACGAGCTCTTTAATCTATATATCATATAGGAGAGAGTAAAAGTAAGCCTCACTGAAGCAGGCTTTCCGAAATGCAGCCTCCCCATGTCAGACAATAGTTATTCTTCTTTATCCAGAATGAAAGGGACCAGCATATTTTAATTAGCTGAACAGCTTAATAAATAAAGATGAATGATTATTGATTTCAACAAATTGGAATACAAAAATTTTCTCTGGGTAGATATCATGTCATTTTCAATTGGGGATTCGAAGGGCATTTCAGACTATTTCTGGGCCTCTGAGATTTGTGAACTTTAAGTATCATTGCATGGCATGACTTAATTCTGATTATTTGGTGTTGGAATACTTGCAGCACAATTTATTATGGTCAAACCAGTTTTCTAAAACTGATGAGCTATTTAGATGATGTACATATCAGTATGCATTAGTGTTTATTCTTTATAACACCTCTGGAAAATAACTTGAGATCTCTTTTATGAAAGCCACATTATATTATTCATTATATCCTAGGGAGTATATTTGGATATTTTCTCCCTTTTAAATAAACTAATAATTATGAATATTTAGACAATGGACTGCAGTTTTCTACATACTTTGTTTCATAATCACTTCATAATTTAAATATTAAAGGGAATATTTAATATTAAACTGTATCTCTCTAGGTAGAGAGATACACTGTTTTCCACATGAACAAATGAATGCTGTTAATAGATATATGATGAATAGCTTAATTTCTAAATGTTTTCAATTCCTTAGGAATCCAGGAATCTTCACTGACATTTAAGACAAACTTGCCTCTCTGAAGGAAGTGCAAGCACTTTCTCTGGTCTGCATGACTGGGATCTTAAGGGAGTCTGGGAGATCTCAGCAGAGCCCAGGCTAACCCATCATCCTATGACGGCCCCCTTACCATCTGGGGGACCCCCTGCAGGGCACGAACACCTCTCAGCAGCAACTTCCCCAGGAGCTGGAGGTCGTGGAGTCTGACAAAGCCAAGCTCTTCTCCCAAGATGCGGAGGTAGGCTCTGGCTTCTGGGAAGTCTTTGGATTTCAGATCTTTGACCAGCTTCTCAACGTTGAACATGATTCCATTGACCATGTCCTGGAATTTTAACAACAAAATGTCTAGTGAGGTGTGAGTGCTGTCAAACACCCTTAGGTTAAGTAAGGTGTAGGACCTCCCTGTTGCAGCTGTGACAAGCCTGAACATAAACCCTCATGGTGGGGACATGGGGCAGACACTGAAACCAGGACCCCACCTTTTATCAAAAGAGAGACAGCTCCTCCAAACTGACATTAAAAAAAAAAAACAACAACAAAAAACTAAGGTCTCGTCAGGGAAAATGGTGCTTCCACACTGTTCTTAACTTGAATGATG
This sequence comes from Nanger dama, assembly GCA_917880005.1. Classification (NCBI taxonomy): domain Eukaryota; kingdom Metazoa; phylum Chordata; class Mammalia; order Artiodactyla; family Bovidae; genus Nanger; species Nanger dama. Next base: position 29,119,593 of record CAKJTW010000018.1, read on the forward strand.
TAGGCATTCAAGTGATCTATGATGTAGGCATAGGTGATCTCTGTTCTCCAGCATGCCAGGATCCCTATGGCTCCCCAAGATTAGAAGATCCTCTGTCCCCCTATCCCCTCCCCTGCTTACTCCTTCTCTCCTCTGACAATGGAAAACACTAGGGATTTCCTGGGAAAGCACAGCTGCTGTATACATTGGCCAAAAGCTTGAAACACATCTCATCTAGGGAAGCTCTGATCTAGGTAAGTTGTTAGACATAAGAATTCCATAGACTGATGCTTAGGCATCAGAGAAAGAAAGAGTGATTGAGAGACCCAAAACAGATCAAAGACCCTCAGCCTCAAGTGGAGGTGAGTAAATTAGGAGATGGAAGTGAGCACTGGGGAGTAAATTACCACCCTGCTTCTCAAATTGAAATGTGTACACTGGTCACTTGGGGGGTTCTCATTCAAATGCAAGTTCTGATTCCATAGAGCCCAGTAGGGCCTGAGAACCTGCATTTCTAACAAGCACTGCTATGATGCCAATGACTGGAGCATGCTTTGGACAGCAAAGAGTTAAAGAATAAGAAGGTCCAGATCACACAATCTATTTTCTGCTCCTTAAGTGGAGGCTTATGCCAACTTCAAAGAGGATTCTGCCTCCATTAGCTAGTGCATGGATGTGGGTGAGAGCCAAAGAAAGTAGTTAATAATAGTGAAAATATGCATTTCAAAATTATAATAGTATCTGCTTCTTGAATAATCAACACAAGAGTCAGGGGCTTTGTTTACCTTTTTACATACTTTAGTTCATTTAGTCTTTAAATATCCTTGTGAAGGATATAAGTTATTATTAGCATTCTGTGGATGTGGAAACAGATATAACGTCAAGCAACTTGCCCAGGTATGCAGAGCTTGAAGAGAGTGAGGTTAGGTTTCAAACCCATGCCCCAGAGTTCACACTCTTAATCATTACACTAGAGAGCCTCTAATGAGCCTGGACTCTGGGCAGACTGAATCTCCAGAAGGCCCATCACTGCAGAGGATATTGTCTCTTATTCCCACTGGACTGGTTAGTAATAGCCATAGTTGTCGTTTTTGGTTAAATAGTGCTTTGGTGATTTCCAGGCTTAGATAAGGACATTTTCGCATTGAGACCGAAAGCCTTCCTTGAGAGGATATGTAAAACATACCTGTTCATGTTTATCATCTTTGGTGTAGCCAAAGTGGTCCACCAAGACCTTGGAGACATGATCAGGAACTCTACCGTTAACCCAGTACAAAGCCTTGTTGACACTGTCCGGGAAAAATCCTTCCTTCCCAAAAAGAGCTTCCAGTGTTGGTTCAAAACCTTTTCCTTCCAAACCAATCTGAGAGAGAAAATCAGGCAAGAAATACCATCAGGTTTCTCTGTTGTCTGTCCATCTCCCATTCCCCTATTTATGCTCAATTTATTAAACAAGTATTTGGTGAATGCTACTGGGCAGGAGTTGACCTGAGCACTCCACAGGAGTTGTCTTATTTAAATCTCACCAGAATCTTGCAAGGCAAAACCTACTATGTGCTTGTTTTCTGGAAGAGGCAGCTAAGGTTCAGAGGGGATACATAGTTAAACTGAAGATTCTGGTTTGGGGGTGAATTTGGGGTTTGAACCCTTGGATTTAGGGTGTAAGGGCTTCTCTGAGACATCACACTTCCATTCATATAAGGAGTCATGCTTTACATGGCCCCTAGTGGGGAGGGAAGAAGTGATGGTATCTCTGCCTGATGATTCTTGTTCCTCCTGTAGCTGGCTCACGGCTCCCTTGACTATTTATGATGTAGGCCAGAATGGGCTAGAAAACATAAGACTCTGCTTCAGGACCACACATACCTCAAAGAGGTCAGCTGAAGCAAATCCAAAAACTTTGAGGGTCGTTTTCAGCATGCTTTCTTTAGGAAGGTAATTGTTTGGATCAAATATAAGATTTCCTTCGATTTTGGCTGAGACCAGGTCAAGGGATGGAAGAGAAATCGATGTGGAAAACTGATAGCTCCGGGGAAAATTTCTTGAAATCCATGATAGTTGGAAGCTGAGATTTTTTCAGAGCTTCTTCCACTAAGCTTTTCAAGCTAGACAAAAGAAGGAGAGTATTGTGAGCTGACACACATCATGTTACTCTCTCACCCCCAGGTCAACGTGGATTTCCAATCGCTACCAAACTCTTAGGCTTTTATTTGCCCCCAAAGTTTGGCTCAGATCTGCTGCACTTTCACACAGATGTTGGTTCCAGAAGAAAGAACAGCCTGTAAAGGGCAGGCAGTAGCTAAATCAGAACTGAGGTTTGGAATTTTAGCCCCTTGTGGCAGATGCGGGAAAATGACTTTACTTACTCCTGGACATACAGATCTTCTGAGTTTAAGATGTTGGCGATGTGGGAAGCCACAAAGTTCTTCACTTGCTCATTCTGTTCCCGAGGGAGAAGTTGAGTGATTTTGCTAATATCTGACTGGGAAGGACTCCCCATCAGCATGAGATAGGCAGCCAGCCGCTTATCTCCTGGAGAGATGTCATCGAGGAAAGTCTGAAGAAGGACTTCCCGGACCTGTAGCCCAAAGACGAGACTGTCATCACTGTCAGAACATGGAACATGTCTGGCAAACATGCCTGGCAAACATGCCTGATCTTATTTTGCAAGTGGAATTTCTCTCTATGAATTCTTCAAATGCTGTTACTAAACCTTCTTCACCCAGAGCAACCAGCTCAAGGAAGGGTTCTCAGAAGACACCTATCAAACACATGCTGAGGGGCCTCCCCTGGTGGTCAGTGGTTGAGACTTTATCTTCCAATGCAGGGGCTGTGGGTTCCGATCCCTGGTTGGGCAGCAGAGGTTCCCAAATGCTTTGTGGTCAAAAAAAACAAAACATAAAACAGAAGCAATATTGTAACAAATTCAGTAAAGACTTTAAAAATAGTCCACCTCAAAAGAATCTTAAAAAATATGCATGCTGAATTCAATTGCATTAAAATACACAAGTTATGGCCAAGTTATGACTTGTTGGAGATCTGCCACTAACTGAAGATAAAGATGTTTTAACATAAATTATTTCAATATGAGGGTAAAGGTGAGAAGGAATCAGGAGAATTTGATGCTAATAAGTAAGGTTATCTGCAAAGCTGTGGAATCACCATCATCACCTTTGGGGGCCAGTTTGACTCTCTTAGCCTAGGGAAATTGGGGGAAAAAAATCAGACATGTTTTCCCAAGATGGGAGTGATGGTCAATCTGGTGAGAGGACAGCAGGTAGTGAAAAAAATCACACTTTGCCTGCTGAAGTAGCAGGAAGGTCATCTATGTTTCTCATGTCTGCATATGGGTAGGCAGTCAATTGTTTAGTCGTTAAGTCATGTCTGACTCTCTTGTAACCCCATTGACTGTACCTTGCTAGGCTCCTCTGTCCATGGGATTTTCCAGAGAAGAATAGTGCAGTGGCTTGCCATTTCCTTTTCCAGGGGACCTTTCCCACCCAGGGATCAAACCTGTGTCTCCTACATTGGCAGGAATATTCTTTAGCACTGAGCCATCTGGAAGCCCCAGGCAGTCAATAGGTGTATTGAAATTTGCAATTAAAGAGAAGTAGAATACAGTCAGTAGAATGGTGAGATTTAGAATCTCATTCCAAATCTCTGTCAGTCTGAATCAACTCGTCATTTTCGGCCCTCTTCTCTGGACCTTACCTCATCACTAAGCTCCATTTTCCGCAGGGCCTGGATGGCAGCCTTCTGAATTACCATGGATGGCTGTTCACTTCTGATACATTTCAGGACTGAAGATGTGAGTTTTGGGGTTAGTTGCTCCATGGTTTTACCAATATTTCCTATGACCTGCATTGAAAATAAACAAGAGAGAATCAGGGCACAGAAGGTGCAGTGAGAGGCAGACAGAAAATGTGTGTCTGAAATGATGCCTATTATACAAAACCCACAAACAAAAAACTGAAAATACCCTCAGAATCAGATAGGTGAGATCTTCGTTCCCAGTGCAGTCATTGCCAATCTGTTCTGACAGGTAATCAGCAATTTCCAGCAGGTCCTGTGTCCATGTAGGGTTTGTCTTATGATAGCTACAGAAGAAGAGTTAGGATTCAGCAAGCATAGCCAGGTTTATCTTAAAATATACTCTGATGTTCACTGATCTCTTATTTCAAGTCATTACTCTCAAAATTGACCAGTAGACAAACGAAAGGGTAAGCATCAGAATTTGGAAGTGGAGGGAGGGTACAAACAGAATACTGACATGTGGGGTCATCCTTCGCTCCTACGAGAAGAACCAGTGGAAAACTCACTTGTTGATCATGTGACTCAGAGCATAAAACGTGAGCCGGCTCTGCTGCACTCTTGCGGTGTTGAAGACCTCCCGCAGCCTCTCAGCCGAGGGCTCTGGGATCAGGGCCACCAGGTAGGTCACAGCATCTATCAGAAGGGGGTTGGCTCTCTCATTTTTCAGCCACTGGAGGATGTGAGTGTAGCACTGGGGCTGTCCACACTGAATCAAGGCTTGTAAAGTGATGGGGCTGAGAAGAAAAGGGTAGAGAAAGAAAGATCACCTTCTAGGCAGCTAAAACCTCCTTGGCCCACAATGTTCCCTCTGTCAGGAATTCCGTTATTCAAGATCCAAATCTGACCATCTTCCAAAATCTAACTCAGATTCCTAGAGAACAGAGAAGCCTTCCCCATAAGTAGCATCCACTGGAGAAGCACCATGGAGCAAAGTCCAAAGAAGGACCCCCTGGACTCAACACCCAGAGAGGACTGTTACCCTTTGGTCAGAAGATGGAACATGCCACATAAGCACTCGGCAGTCCCCAGTCCCTTCTCTGACCTTCACAGCACTAAGACTGCATTGAAGTAGAGAAGTCACAGTGTTATTTTGTTTGCTTGAGTTCTCTCTCCTCTAGCCTACAGGCTTCCAGAAAACACAGATTTCTTTTCCTCTCACACTTCTCAGGGTACTCCTTATAGAACGAGGGATTAAAGATACCCATCAAAATGTGGGAAAGATTTTCCTCCTATCTCAACACATAAATATTTATCTACCTTGCATGCAATGTACGTATGTGTGTTACCCATGGAACTCTAGACACCTTAGCTGGAACTCTAGACACCTTAGCTGCCACTTCTCTATCAAGTAAACATTTACTGACTGACTCAACTGATTAAATGTGTTGAAATTTCAATGGCTCCTAAGATTCTCTGGCTGAGGTCTCAGCCAGCTCCCATGGGCTCATAATCTATGAAGGTCTGAGCTGCAACTGCTTGAGAAATACCTGGACACTTCGATCAGCTTCGGCAAGAGGGGAGGTGACTGCCTCACTGCTGAGGCCTCGCAGCTCGGTCACTAGTTTATGGAAGAGGTTGGCTCTCTGGGCATTCTGCTCAGAGACGTGCAGTTTCTGCAGCTCCTGGAGCGTCTTCACAATGGCCTCAGCGTGCTTTGGAGGTGACGTGGACCTGGTGCTCTCAAAGGCAAGACCCACTGCCTCAGTGCCTGGAAGGAGGACCGTGTTAGAGGGATTCCAGCTTACCCCTGCATCTCAACCTCATCTTTCTTCTAGAAGCAGGAGATCCAGGAGGGGTCAGCAAGAGGAGGGTGGAGAAAAGAAGACTCTCTTGTTCTGTTCTTTTGTTGTAGTTCTGTTCTTAGTGCCTGTTTTGTGTCTGGCTCTGGGCTAGGGCTCTGACTTCAGTGTTTCCCCTAACTTGCCACCCTCTCCTTGTAATTAGCATGAATATTGTGCATACCTGCTGTTGCTTCAGTCGTGTCTGACTCTTTGCAACCCCATAGACTGTAGCCTGCCAGGCTCCCTTATCCATGGGTTTCTCCAAGCAAGAACACTGGAGTGAGTGCCATGTCCTTCTCCAGGGGATCTTCCCAACCCAGGGACTGAACCTGAGTCTCTTCCATCTCCTGCACTGGCAGCTAAGTTCTTTACCATGAGCACCACTTGGGAGGTCTAGCGTTAATATTATTTCTCAATTTAAAGATAAGGGAACTAAGACCCAGAGGTGAGCCACTTACCATGCCCAAGACCTTTCTGGGTGTAAGAGGCAGAGCTGGGATTGAATCCAGGCTTGTTAGACTTGTATTGGATTGAATGACCTTTTTGTCTAAAAGAGCTGGTGAGGAGGTGTTGCTGACATGAGGCTGGACTCACTGGTCCTCACCTGTCCTGTCTTCCCACTGGGTCTAATGGCAGTTTGTGTGTGTGTGTGTAGAGGGGATGTTTGGTGTTCCCTCCATCACCCTGCTCTCAACTCTGCCCAGGAGGTGGGTGAATCAGTGGTGTGGAGGAAGGAGTCCTGACTTAGATTAGACCTGGAGGCCCATTCTGTACCTCCTCTAACAGTCTGTGAATACATCACCAAGCCTCTCTGTGTGTCCCTTTCCCTTCCGTAGAATGGGAGTAAAAGCACACGCTGCTACCACCTGACATCACAGGTGGCTGAGAACGAGGTAGGGCACACGACTCATTGACATAAAGATAGGTGCAGGGCTAGATAGGTGCAGAAACTAGAGGTTTCTCTAGTTCCCTTCAGCTCTAAAGACTCGTTCCTAACCTTTCCCATTTGCCCTACCTCACTCAGGCCTGGCTGTCCGATTTACCAAAGGTGGACTTGGGAGGCCAGTTTCCTACTTTCAAAACCCAGGGAGCGCTGGGAGAATTCTCCCCTTTCCTTTATCCCATTGCCACCTGACATTCTGAAATGAATAGGCTTTCTCAGTAGAATGGCCCATGGCCAGAAGCCCAGAGCCCAGAACTCTCACAGGGCCCAGCAAGGAGCTGAGCCATGGTTGGCACCTCGTGGGCAGGTTTCCCAACCCTGGCAACCATGTGTACATCACACCTTACCTTCCTCAAAGAAGCGGCTGTTGATCTTAGGTGTGTCTTCAAGTTTCAAAGTCTGTGTGACCTGTGCCATCATCCCGTATTTGTTCCTGGCAACACAGGAATGACAGCATGTCACGGATGGCCAGGCTCCCCGCAGCATTCTCTGCTCTTCATGTTGAATGTCTCCCTTATCTCCACTCCTCCCGGAATCCTGCTCCCCTTTCAAACCATACTTATTTATATCCAGCTGTCTTTGACTGCCTGTGAACAGCAACAGCTCCTTTTGGTCATGCTGGCTGTCCTTCCATAAGAAGGACCCATGTACCTTACACTCTCCACCATTCCAGAGTGCCCAGAGGGAATGAACTAACACTAAACTCCAAAATTCTTTTGTGATCTCCCATAGTTCAGTGCCAAGAATATAGATAGTGGTTACTCAGTCAACACTAGTTGACTGACCAGTTTTCAAAATGGATATGTAAGTCTCTAGGCCAATTCCAAAATCTTCCAAAGCCTTTCTAACCCAAGCAGCTAGTAATGGTTCCAGTTTTTCCTGATCTCGAGCCCTTAAAGTCTGGATCTCAGATATCTTTTGTTGGTTTTGAATTGTTTCTCATGCCTAAGTCTTTCCCACCAAATGGCCTATTAGCTTAAGACAGGACAGAAATGCATTCTGCTTTGTACCTTTTCATATCTCCTCCCAGGCACAGCCTAGCTTGCAACAGGGCACCGAGACACATTCAGCTCTTAATGGCCCCGTAAATAAGGAAGTGGGGCTACAGCCGGGGACCTACTTGTAGGAGAAGGGCAGGAATAGGTGTTGCTCATTGCAGATGGCTTCTGACACGTGCTTCCTCCTTGGGTCCAGGGTGTACCGGCAGGACTGGCTGCTGCTAATCAGTGTTGACAAGGGGCGGGTCTGTGAATGGGATCAGGGGAAAAGCGTTTTCATCAGGCCCTGGGGCTTGAACCTGAGTCTTCTCCATATGTATTTCCCTTCAGGGAAGAAAGTGGGGGAACAGGGCTTCTGTACCACTAGATAAACTCAGCGAGAGAAGAGAGCTTCATACTTGACTTTTAGTCAAGGGGATGAAAACCCCAAAGCTGAGTCCAGCTGTAGACTTTTCTTATTTCACTCCAGGAGACTTCCGGTCTGTATAAAGTATTTATAACCTGGAATCCAGCACATGGGGCTTCCTAGGTGGAACTGGTAGTAAAGAACCTGCTTGCCAATGAAGGAAACACAATGAAACATGCATCTGATTGTTTCCTGGGTTGGGAAGATCCCCCTGGAGAAGGGCATAGCAACCCGCTCCAGTATTCTTGCCTGGAGAATCCCATGGCAGGCTACAGTCCACGGGGTTGCAAAAAGTAGAACACGACTGAAGTGACCTAGCATGCATGCACGCATCTAACACGACTCCCTGTCCTACCACACACGAACATTTCACACCTGTTCCCACTGTTCCTTATGTTTTCTCTGCCTAGAATTTTTTCTCTGGGATCCCTTCTAGCTCTAACATTCTATAATGTTAATAATGAAGAGGCTGCTGCCAGCATGCATAGCAATGCTGATGTGAAACTTACCATGCCTCTAATCAAAGCGAGTGGGCTAACTCCCGTACTAATGGGCTGGAAGTGATCACACTTCTCCAGGTTTCTTTCAATAGATATTTCTGTTGCCACGTTTCCCTTCTTCGTTTTAACAGTAAAGTCTGTGGAGCAGTTTCCATACACGGTATCCTAGGGCAGCAGGAGATACAACAAGTGTACTCAACACAGGGAACCATCTTTAGGTGCTTGGGGTGGGGCTGGGAAAGAAGCCTGTAAGAAAAGGCAGGGGCAACATGGATCTGGGAGAAAGCTTCGTCCTCTTGGACAGAACGTGGGTGCGGTTGGTTCCCGGGCAGCCAGGGTGGGCGTGATAAAACCTCTTAAGGGTGGTCCTGGCTCTTAGGTACACCTCACTGCCCTCCTAGGGCCCAGCCAACACTGGTTGCATATTCTGTGCTCTTGGAGCCTTTTATCTATCGCTCATTTATGGCGTGTACTCCAATCCGTTTCGTGTTGTATATGTCTTGGTTCTCCCCCAGATCCTGAGACCTCCCTGTGCAGGGGCCCCTGTGGGATGCAGCAGTGTCTGCTCCCCGTGGAGTGCAGCACAGAGCTCAGAACATAGTAAGGGCTCAAAAGTGTTCATGGGACTGAACTAAACTGAACGCGTCTTCAGAGCAAAACCTGGGATTCTTAAAAGGGGCTGGCAAATAGATTCAATTATTTCTGTGTTTAAAATGCACAAAGGGGACTTCATTGGTGGCCCAGTAGTTAAGACTCTGCCTTCCAATGCAAGGGGCACAGGTTCAATCCCTGGTCGAGGAACTAAGATCCCACATGTTGCAGAGCATGGCCAAAAATTCACACACACACACACACACACATACACACACACAAGAGGCCTTACTGTGCTCTACCTTGTGGAAACATAACAAAATCAAACAGAGGGTAGAGTGTTCAGGACTCCCCAGAAACTGCTATAAAATTAGACCCAACCTGCTCAGGCTGTGTGGGCTGGGCCCTCAGTGAGCCCAGAGATCAGGGGAGCTCTGAGCAACGTGCTTCACACCAGTACAGGGCCTCCTGTGTAACTAGCCATGCAGCTGAGTCAACGATCCAGTTGACGTATAAGTGGAACCCAGTCCACTACGTGAAGAGGAGTTCAAAGGACCACTATTATCAGCTTTTAAAATTCTCACCAGAAATAACACTTGCTTAGCCTCTTCCGTTTCTGGGGAAGCAGGAGGGCAGAGATGATGCCCCTCTTGATGTTGAGGATGTGTTTAGGCTCTTCTTTCTCTGGGTAAAGTAGAACTTGCTTGCCTTCAGGAACAGCCAGCTTGAGGTCGTACCTGGTGCAGAGAGAGTATGGTCACCGAGGGTCCCTTCTCCACCATGAGCCATAAGCTAGGTGGCTTTGCAGCCTCCTTTTTACTTATCTTTTTACATTGTTTTTGATAAATATCAGCACATTTACATATATTTTCAAAAGAATATACAAATATGTGTATGCTTCTGGTATTCTTTCATTTCTTTTCCTTTTTTTTTTTTTTTTTTTTGCTTGGCTTGGCTCACCCAGTCCCTCTCTCTCCCCATATCAGTATCTGCAGCCATGCTCCCCACAGAACACTCCACTGGGCCTTCCATTCATATCTCCACACTCATATGATCTTATACAGAAGCATAGGCGTGAAAACATCTTCATAGAAATAGTTTGTCATTGTTGGTTTTATCCAAATGGCATGGCATCACGCATACTTATGTTTATCTTGTTCTCATTTAATTCTACTCCATGAAAATCCTTGAGTCATCTGGTAGCACTCCAACAGATTCTTTTACAAAGCTGTATAACAGTCCATTCTGTGGTTATATATTCTTTATTCAGATAGTCTCCTATTTGATGGCATTCACCTTTTCTATTCCTGGATGTTTAAATTTTTTTGCCCCACCAACAACACTGATACAAACATTCTTATGCATCTATCTTCACGTTACTACTTTTCTTTTTAACTATGTCAAAGGCTCCAAGTATTTTTCATTATAATTTGCTAAATTGACTAAAGGCACTCCTTTGCAGCAGCAACGTGTGAGGGTATGCTTTGCCTCACAGGCTTGCCAGCAATAGGTGCTATTGCTGTTTTAAGTTTCTGTAGTGTTATGGGTATAAGTGAGTATAAGGTGATAAATATCTTGTTGCATTAATTTCATCTCCTGACCACCAGCGAGCTGGAGCTTCTTTCCATACATTTGTTGGACATTCCTTCACTTTCATATGATCTCAGGCTATGGCTAAAGCCTGGGTCAACTCTGATCTTAGGGACCATTCTTTGGGGACTTCCCTAGGGGATTTCAGAGAGCTTGGCACCACCTGCTCTAGCTGAGTCAGAAGAAAGAAAAAGAGTTGAGGGATGCTTCCCACAGCCCTACATCCTCTCAGAAAATTCAAGACACTGTGACGCAGGCTCACAGGAAAGCCTCAAGGTAGCCAAAAGCAGGAGTCTCTTTTTTTGGAGGAGGGTGAGGACCAAATAAGACTCCCCGGTGGCTCAGATGGTAAAGAATCTGCCTGCAATATGGGAGGCCCTGTTCTCTGGGTTGGGAAGACCCCCTGGAGAAGGGAATGGCTACCCACTCCAGTATTCTTGCCTGGAGAATTCTGTGGATAGAGGAGCCTGAAGGGCTACAGTCCATGGGGTTTTAAGTCGAACATGACTGAGCAACTAACAGACCAGAGAGCAACTCCTATTCCTTTCCATCACTGCAGCCCCCTCCCTCTGATGCTTCCAAGTCTTGGATGCAATAAGATGTGCTGGTAAGAGACAGAAGCACCAGGGCCTATTTTGGCTTGAGTCTAAGGTTTAACAAATTGAAAGACAGGCAGGGAAGGAGTGTCCACTGTTACCAAATCAACAACCCCATGACTGTATTTGCACACACTTAGGACACTACAAGAGTTTCCCTGATGGCTCAGATGGAAAAGAATCTGCTTGCAATGCAGGAGACATGCAAATTGTGATCTGGAGATGAGGCAGGGGTGCTGTTCAAAAAAATCTAACAACCAGCACACCGTGAACACTGATCAGTCAGAAGTGCTGCCAGCTGTAAGCAACAGGAAAGGTCTGGTCAGTGTGTGCTGGCAGGACGCCGGCCCTGGAGGGGGACCCACTCAGGCCGTGGCTCTCCCCGGACCCCTTGAAGCTAGTATTCTCTGCTGAGCCGAGCCATGTTTGGTCACAGCAAGTCCTGCCCGGACCCTCTCTGAGGACCACCAGGCACAGTCTTGTTTCATTCTTTAAACATGAATTCACTTGTTTAAACAAACCATCTCAGCTTTATTGTCTCAAGGAGTGTGAGATCTTTTAGAACCATATTTAAATGATAATTAGGGAAACTTCAATAGGGGAGGGTAAAGACTACTTCCCTCTTTTTTGATTGTTGTGAAAACTCAGCAATTCCCTGTTCTATGGTGAATAGAGAGTACAAATACTTGGACTCACATATGTGCCCAACAATAAACACATGCTCATGTGTCCCTTGGACACAAACACACACTCTCATGTGAAACACATGCCACGATGCCCGGAGCTCAGAAATTTGAATGCACAGGCCCACGTCTTACTTGGACATGGCAGCAGCAAACTCCTCAGAGTTCTTGGTCTTCTTCAGCAAGGCCTTGCCCTCAGGGTTGAGGCCATACACCTCTTCCAGGGCGCAGTGACTCGTCTTTAGGATGAAGTTGCAGAGTTGGGGGACCTCCAGCTCCACCTGAGAAGACAGGGTACATTAAGACTCTCCACCAAGAACACAACACTCCTCCCCAGCTCAGGGCTTTCTGACCTTTCCCATGTTCTGCGGGCCACCATACTTCTGAAGTTTTCCCCTTTGTATGCAAAGGATGATAACTTTTTATTGGTTCTAAATGTACTCTCTTTAGTTATAAACAGGTACAACTGGCTGGAAGAAATGCAGCTGAGGAGTGAGGGTTTGGAAGAAAACCAGGAGGCAGGAGGAGGGCTATCATTGGTTTCAACAGCAAATGCTTCCTTGTCAGTGGAAAAACCAAAAATCCAAGACCGTGTGTATCTATCAGGGCCTATTCCAAGCTTCACATACAGCTGGAGTTTAACTAGTTCCTTCTGTGTTATCCAGCGTGGTTTAAAGAACTTTCTGCAGTGCTGGAGATGTTCTGTTTTCTCACTATCCAATATAGGAGCCACAGGTATGAGGGCCAACTGGGCATTTGAAATACAGTTAATGTGACTAAGAAACTGAATTTTTACCTTTATTCAATTGATTTTTATTTACTTAAAACTTTTTATTTTATATTTGGATGTAGCCGAGTAACAACTTTTAATCAGTTTAAATAGTCGCAAGTGACTAATGGCTACCTTCCCTGACAGCGCAGATGCTGGTGCCTGAAAACTAAGAGGGCGGCCCAGTTGGACTTCTCTTTCCCACAGGAACGCCCATAGCTGCCCTTAGATCTGTTCCACAGAACGTGGATACGAGTACAGTCTGTCTCAACAACTGGTAAAGTTTTATTTGAGAACAAACTGCGCATTTAAAATTTTCTGTTCTGTTTGTTTTTAGTAGTAGATACTATTTCCGTTAGATGATAAAAGCCACACTTCAGAATGCTTTCCTGGGATGCTCACCCACTGGACATCTCTTGAAATGTTAACTCTATTGGTCTGCAATCTTGACATTTTAGATCACATATTCTAATTACATCTTGGAAAGAAAAGTGAAAGTGAAAGTGAAGTCGCTTAGTCATGTCCGACTCCTTGTGACTCCATGGACTACCAGGCTTCTCTGTCCATGGATTTTCTAGATAAAAGTACCGGAATGGACTGCCATTTATGTCTCTAGGGGATCTTCTTGACCCAGGGATGGAACCGGGTCTCCCGCACTGCAGGCAGAGGCTTTATCCTCTGAGCCACCAGGGAAGGGAAGCTAATAGCAAAATAAACCTGGTAGGTAAAAATATTGTTTCTGTGGCAGACAACTTAAAAAAAAATTTTTTTTTTTTCTTTGATGTGAACCAGTTCTAAAGTCTTCATTGACTCTGTTGCAACATTGCTTCTGTTTTATGTTTTGGTTTTTGGCCGCTGGTCATGTGGGATCTTGGCCACCCCAAACAGGGATTGAATCCACAACTTCCCGCATTGGAAGGTGAAGCCTTAACCACTGGACAACCCGTGGTTGTCTGTAGCAGAAATCTCTGTAGCAGATAACTTCTCAGCAGAGAAGCTGACTGGCAAACTGAGGGTCAGTCCAGCACTTGGAGGTTATGACAGTCCTGGCACCAGCCAGGTTTGCTCAGCCCTGGGCTCCAGGGTCCTGCAGTGGCCTTCCCTCTCCCCTCGTACCTTGCAGTTGATCTTAGTGGAGCTTCTTGAATCAGCAGTCCCAGGGACACCACTGGAACTCTCAGCCTCATAGTTATAGACATATTTCCTGAGGTGCTTGAATCGCGTTGCATCTTCTACAATGAGGAGAAATCCGTTAGCTACATGGCAGAAATAACTTGCCCAAGGATACTCAATCCTGGGCATAGAGGGATAGTGGCACAGATAATGAAAACCGGTAATTAAACTCCAATTATTTTCAATTAATTTTGCCTTATACTTAATTTTTCTTTATAGATTTAACTTCTCTGTTATGGCAGTGCTGAGGCTAATATTTAAATTAACTGGTATTCCTTGAATATATAATCTGAAGCACAAGGCAGGGAGTGTCAGGTAATGAGGCTCAGACAGTCTACAGGAACGACTCCTTGGAAAATTAAGAGTTGACAGAATAAAGCAAATATATCTTTCACTGACTTTTCAGAATGAAAATACTCTATGGCTCTTTTTAGAGTCTACCAAATATCTGAGGTAAAGTTCACTAAGCGTCAAGGATATCTGGCTGACTTAAGAAACCCCCAAGAAGGAATTTCTGGAGGTTTCCGCTGTGCTTGAGAGAAATTTCCTGAACAATTTGAGAGAAAGAACATCTAGGTTCCGCGTCCAGATGCAGTGATGCCAGACGCCCACGAGATGGCAGTGCTGCCCCATCAGAGGTTAGCATCTCGTTCTCCTGAGAACATAGGGTACCACTGCAAGGCCGGCTCCTTTGACCCCTAGGGGTCAGGTAAATACAAATTCCAGGGAGAGCATCTACAAAGGTTAAAGTCGGCATTTCTTCACTCTCTTGTGCTTCAGATTAATGATTAGTCCCTGACAAACAGTCTCTTTAAAGTGCCCATGGACCAGCAGGTCCCTTCCCCACCCTATCCCCAAGCCGAACTTTTGGGGCAGAGGGGAAGGGCAGGTAAAGAGCTGAGATCCCCTCATGTGGGTAGAGGCTCCAGGAACCGGCTTCTTGGGGTCAGAGCGGTGTACACCAGTTACAGCATCAGTGATCAGTGTTTCAGTGATCTGAGGTGCAGAGGGAGGGGTCGGAGGTCGGGGTCGAGGGGTGGGGTAGGGGGCCCTTCTCAGCTCAGGAGGAAATGCCTTACTTGAACAGCTGGGGCTGACATTTTCCAGCACTTCATCTCCTGTAAGAAAGGGAGAAAGGCAACTGAAGGTTTTCCCTTTCTTCCAGCTGGGGCCTAGGATCCAACCAGGAGGACCACTGCATTAACCTCTAGCAGGGAAGAAGGCTTTGAAGAACCCTCCGTCCCTCCCATCACCTCCCCCACCGCCACCCTGAGTCTAGAGGAGCCCCCCGCAGCTGGTCCTGTGCCCCTGTCCTTCCATCCTTGGGCTGCCCTCCCTCTGTCCCAGGACCGAGCTGCCCCAGCCACCACTCCGGCCCTGGCTTTGGGCCCCTGGTCCCCCACCGCCAGCCCCGCACCCCGGCGGCTGGGTGGCCTCACTTACTGGCCTGGGCGCTGGCGGCATCCAGGAAGAGCAGCAGCAGCAGCAGCAGTGCCGCGGGCCTCGGGCGCCCATGGCCAGCCTGGTTGGTGTCTCCCTCCCGCCTGCTATCTGGGCCTGGCCTCGGCGCTGCTCGCTGGCTCCGGGGGACGGGGCGCCCACAGGCACCCCCGCACCCACACTTGCACCTGCAGTGGGAATGGACGGCCGGCGCCTGGGGCCCTATTTATACAAGGCCTGAGGCCGCCCGCCCAGGGCCGCAGCTGAAGGAGCACCGGGCAAATTGCAAAAGGTCCAAAGGGCAGCGACCGGGGCCTGTTTGCTTTTCCGCATCAGGCCCAGCTCTGAGCCCTGAGCAGGGGCCGGCGAGGGGGCTCAGCCCAGACTCCTCCAGGGCCACTGGGGCCTGGCCTCTCCCCTGGCCTGTCCTCGGGGGTCTCAGGTCCCGTGGGGCCTGCCTTGACCCAGGGGAGATGACCGAGTGCAGGATGAAGCCTGCCCCTGCTCCCTGCAGGGACTCTGTAGCCACTGGATGGCTAGTCCTTCCCAGCGTCTAGGTGGAGACCTTTCCCCCACCCCCACTTCCTTCCTACCTGGGTGGACTTTGAGGTTGCCTAGGGGCCTCTAACCCAGATGAGTACCCAAGGCTCTGGGTCACCTGCCCTGGACTCAGTCCATCTGGAGGGAACCAGAGAGAGAGGAGAAGGAGAGAGGGGTCTGGAGAGGGACTGACCCCCTCTTGACCTGAGGGACCACATTTCTGTCAAAGCAGAAATTCAGGAGCTGGAATCTTGTGGAAGCCCCAGTGAGGAGGGGCCTTTGGAAAAGGCCAGCTTCCTCCCTCTTCTCCCTTGCCCACCCCAAAGGTCCAATTTCTTCTTGGGAAGTTGAGGGGAGGAGGCTTTTCTCTGCATAAACTGCCTTTGGGTTTCCTCAGGGACAGCGGAGGCTGGTGAGGAGAAGTGAAGTAGTGGGTAGACGCAGAATATTTCTCCTAACACATCCCAGAGCCTTCTCCACGAATCCGTCCCTTCCTCTCTAGGTCCTGTCCATGTCCCACAGGAAGCTTTGACCAAGGCTCTCCTCCCACTTTTCCTTGCCTTGTCATAGGCAACCAGGCACAGCATAAGTATTTCAGCATCTCACTGATGTCCCAGGTGGCTCAGTGGTAAATAATCTGCCTGCCAATGCAGGAGATAAGGGTTTGATCCCCGGGTTGGGAAGATCCTGTGGAGGAAAAAATGGCAACCCACTCCAGCCTTCTTGCCGGGGAAATCCTACAGACAGAGGAGCCTGGCAGGCTACAGTCCATGCGGTTGCAAAGAGGTGGACACAAATGAGTGACTGAGCCTACACACTCACACACTGATGTCTTACTGACCCAGAAACAATCATAAAGGGTGATGGCTGGGGTGGTTTTGGGATGGGATGGACGAACATCTGAGACCGGCCATGTCTACAAGGCACCTGCAATTGACTGGGGAGAAAAGCCGTGTAGACAGGCGACAGATGGTAAGCAATGCAGGCAGGCTGCAAGCAAAGCTGAGCGGTGTAGACCTGCTGGAGGAGATCCAAGGGAGGAGTCGGGGGTGGCAACCAGCAATGAAGTGAGACTATAGACTGAAGGGGACACGGAGCACCCGAGGCACAAGTCAGTATATGTTGTTACAATCTGTTATTTATGAGACGCATCCAGAGGTAACGAACCATGTGTGACGTCATTTAAATTTTCTGGTGCCAAGACTGACAGTTCCAGAAGGCTCACGTTCTGAAACAGTTCAGTCACTAAGTCGTATCCAACTTTTTGCGACCTCATGGACTGCAGCATGCCAGGCTTCCCTGTCCTTCACCATCTTCTGGAGTTTGTTCAAACTCATGTCCATTGAGTTGGTGATGTCATCCAACCATCTCATTCTGTGTCAACCCCTCTCTGCCTTCAGTCTTTCTTAGCATCAGGGTCTTTTCCAGTGAGCCAACTCTTCACATCAGGTGGCCATAGTATTGGAGCTTCAGCATCAGTCCTTCCAATGAATATTCTCGGGAAGGGTTGATTTCCTTTAGGATTGACTGATTTGATCTTGCGGTCCAAGGGACTCTCAAGAGTCTTCTCCAGCATGACAGTTCTGAAATAGTGTATAAAGACCCCCATTTCCTCAGAGGACACTTGAAGGATTGTCTTGTTCCGGGGAACCTGTGCCTTCACATTTCTCCTCATTCATATATTGTCCTTAGCTGGGAACTCTCTATGAGCAGCTAAACTCCCTTCAGTGATTAGCTTCCTTGTATCCAAGGTATTTTCAGATCATTAAAAGCAGGTATTCCAAAGGCTTCAGGCTTCCCTGGTGGCTCAGTGGTTAAAGTGTCTGCCTCCAATGCGGGAGACCTGGGTTCGATCCCTGGGTCGGGAAGATCCCCTGGAGAAGGAAATGGCAACCCACTCTAATATTCTTGCCTGGAGAATCCCATGGATGGAGGAGCTTGGTGGGCTACAGTCCAGGGGTCAAAAAGAGTCAGACACGACTGAGCAAATTCACTTTTCACAGAAATACTGTAAGGATTAATATGAAGACTTTTCTGCAATTACTAAATCCACTTAGACCTTGTGTAAAACACCTTCGTTTTTTAAAATTGTCCATTTTGGGCCGTGCTGGGTCTTCGCTGCCACGCAGGCTTTTCTCTAGTTGCATGAGTGAGGGCTGTTCTCTCGTTGCAGTGCATGGGCTTCTGCTGCAGAGCACAGGCTTAAGTAGCTACGGCATGTAGGCTCAGCAATGGCTCACTGACCCTAGAGCACAGACTCAGCAGTTGTGGTGCACGGGCTTCGGTGCGCCAATGGCATGTGGGATCGTCCTGGACCAGGGATCAAACCTGTGTCTCCTGCATTGGCACGCCGATTCATTACCACTGAGTCACCAGGGAAACTCCTAAAACACTATTTTAAAATACAGCATTATCTGTGACCACAGCTATTACTCGTCATCTCTTTAAGTAGAACATTTCTCAGTTTGCTCTCCTAAACACAAAGTTTCAAAGGATAGCAAGCTGTTTTCACAGACATCAAATGGTGTCAGGAGTCAGGCAATCTTCTAGTATAAGCTATTCACTGAATGGAGAAAACCCAGGTCCTGAGAGGTCAGTTGATGTAAAGGAAAGCAGTGTGTGTGTTAGAGTCAAGAAGACCTGGGATTGAGTTCTATCTGAGTTTCTTGTGGGGTTTGTAACGTTGGCTAAGTGACTTCACTTTCCCAAGTCTCTGTTTAGTCATCCCTAGAACAGGATTAAAAATATACACCTCCCTCAGAGGAATCTTTGTGAGAATTAAGTGAAACAATTATGTAAATGATTGCATTGATAGCAGGATGCCCTGCAAAAGAAGACAATACATGGTAAATTATCATTTAATGTGTGTGCATTGGAGTGGAAATATATTTGGAGGGTACCTACTGAGCTAGCTAACCACAGCAGATATAGAGACAGAAATAAATAGAACAAAAATAGGAAATCAGGCTAAGGAGAGAGAGCAGAAACAAAACAGGGCATCCTTGAGGGCGATGTACAGCAGACACAGAGCGCCTGTTGGTCACTGATGATTCCTAACTTCTCCGGGGATCTGAAATCACTGTCTTTTCTGGAGTGAATGGAGTTCTTCCTATAGCAAGCAGACTAAGTGACTAGAATAGACACACATTCTGAAGTTGTGGCGATTAATCTCAGCTGGTAGCTATGATTTACCAGTTTGTGAAGGCAAAGTCCCACTGGGTGAACCACTGGTCTGAGTAATCACAGAGCTCAGGGTCCCCATTAGAAAGCCATCTGATGAATGGAATTTCAAGGAATTAGATAACGCTGAATATCCCAGTTACAGTCTTCAGAAACGAAACTATGCATTGTGTTTATCTGCAGGTGACCAGAAGGGTCCTGGTCAAGTTCAGGGACCTATAGGAACTATTCAAGGACCCTTGGCAGCCCACTATCCTGAGTTCAGCATAGTTTATGTACTGAAATGTGTTCAATATATATTTGCTGAAAACAAATGAATACATTTCTGACATTCACTTTTACCTCTGTTGCTTCCAGGACATTCAGGGACAGTCACCATGATGTTAAATATATCTTTTCAGAGGCATAAAACAAGGAAATACAATCTGATACAAATTATTCCCAGCTATACTGTTCAAATAACTCATCTGGCAAATAGGGACCAGAATTGACAATGATTAATTGGCTCATTTCTTTTCTGCCTATGACAGCATTCTAATTGCTAAATGATGCCCAGGAGCTGAAAGTAAACTTCAAGAATTATAGATGGAGGGATTTCCCTGGTGGTCCAGTGGTTAAGAATCTACTGCCAATGCAGGGGATATGGGATCAATCCCTGGTCTGGGAAGATCCCACATGCCCCAGGGGATGAACCCACATGATAAAACTGCTCAAGGTCGAAACCGTAGAATTTATGCTCTGCAACGAGAAGCTGCAGTAATAAGAGATGAGTGCACCACAATACAGAGTAGCCCCTGCTCATCACAACTAGAGAAAGACCACACAGAAATGAAGACTCAGATAATAAACAGATCAACTGAAGAAAAAGAATTGTAGATGAGGCCATTCCCAGTATGGTCTGTGCATGCTGATAACAAAGTGCAGCCACACGTATACACAAACACATACAGAAATGATAAATGTCAAGGAGAAAAAAAACAGTGCTAAACGGTGTAAGTGAAAGATGGTGGGAAGGGCCTGCATCAGTCAGATGAAGACATGACTGATGGATGATTCATTTCTGGTGAAGAAGCAAAAAGAAACCTTCCTACTCAGTTATTCTGCTATCCAAGAGATAAGGTCAGACCTGTTGAGCAGCAGTGCTTACCGAGGAGAAAAGTCCGAAGTCAGCATGGTTCAGCGTGCGGTCAAGTCGTATGGGTGTGTAGCTATCCCTTCCATGACCGTGCAGATCTCAGCACCCTGCCAGGGCAGCTCCAGCCCCACCTACTTCCAGTAGCCTTTCTCTGGCTCCCATCGTTAGACCTCCTGGCTTCTGATCCTGGTCTCTCAAGGGTCAGTTTCTTTATAGGGCAACAGTTCCTAAAGGACCTCCATACAGACATCCTGTTGCCCTGAATCTATATTTGTCTCTGGTGATACTATTTAATTTTTTATGTGTTTACATATTATCTTGCCAACAGGAGAGATAAGCTTGGAGAACAGGACTGTGTGTCATTTTCACCTTTGTGTTTCTTTTCTCTCTCCCTTGCCAGCACCTCACAGAGGGCTGGGCAGGTAGCAGTGAAGGAGTAAACCCTGTGACTGTTATGTGAGATGGTCCTTGTGAGACAGGTTTTTTTTTTTTTTTAATTTTCCATACCTACAACTCAATTTTACTCTTGGGTGCTGCTGTATATGCTTATATGTTAATTTATTGGGTTGGCCAAAAGTTCATTTGGATTTTTCCATAAGAAACCCAAAGAAACTTTTTGACCAACCCAACAGAATGAGTGGTGGATCTGAATCAGCATAAGATAGGCAGGATCTCAGAGCCAGGATCATGAGACAGTCTCAGACTGAGTATTGTCCCTCACCTGGGAGATGAGTAAACACGATTAGGTGACCTTTTAAACTCATTGCAGCTCCGATTACTTGATTCTGTGGACACTTTGGAACTCAAAGAAAACAACCTACAAATGATCCTGGGTTCTGACCTCACTGTGATGAGGAACTGGGGCTGAGGATTTGGAATCACTGAGCAGGATGCATTTCCAGGAGACCTGAACTCATAGTGTGCAAGAAATATAACTCTTCATCTGGTTTAAACAGTTTTCCAAATAAGGAGTGGTCCTGCCCTCCTGGGGGCAGTGGGGACTATTAGGAAGTCCTTCCTCGTGTATTATTTTAGGCTTCATCCTTGCCTTCTTTTTGTTTTTTTTTTTCCACTACATTGGGTCTTCATCGCAGTGCATGGGCTTCTCATTGTGGTGTTTGGGTTCAGTATGTGCAGTGCATGGGCTTAGGTGCTTGGCAGCATGTGGGATCTTAGTTCCAAAACCAGGGATCAAACCGATATCCCCTGCATTGGAAGGCAGATTCTTAATCACCGGACCACCAGGAAAGTCACTTGTCTTCTTTAGATTTACCTTAATTTTTCCTTTGAAAGGCTTTTTGCTGGCTTTGGTCAGCTGCTCTTTACTGATTTTTTTTTAAGTTTTGTGTTCTCACAGGACCAAGGTTTAAAACACGCTACCCTCAAAGAGCTGACCAGCACTAACGACAAAGAAATGGCTGGATAGCTAAACTAATCCCACCTGCCCCACCCACACAACTGCAGGTTCTCGTCAAGTGCTTACAGGTGAGGAGAAGGGCCTGAATGCACATCACAGCTAATAAAAAGAAAGAAAAAGCTAAAGAGCCCAGTGTAGGGTCTACACAGCAAGGCTGCAGTGGTCCAGTGTGGGTCTCTGAGGTCCAGAAGGAGGTGGGTCTTGAGTAGGTCTTGGATGATGGGCAGGATTTGGGTTCCTTGACTAGGGGGTACCACTGAAAGTGCAAGGGCCAGAAGTTGAGTCACTGATGTGGCTGACAGTCTGTAACCCAGCCAGCCAGCTGAGTTCATGGAGAAGGCTGGGGAAAAGTGGGATGCGGATCAGGACGGAGCATAGGGCACTGTGCCTGGGACACAGACAGCTGGCTGGCTAATTCAATCTTTGATTTAACTGTGAGTTACTGCATAAATTGAACACTATATGTTTGTCATTAAAAATGGTACTTATGGCATTAAGTGGGGCTTCCTTGGTGGCTCAGATGGTAAAGAATCTGCCTGCAATGCAGGAGACCCTGGCTTGATCCCTGGATCAGAAAGATCCCCTGGAGAAGGGAATGGCTACCTACTCCAGAATTCCTGCCTTGAGGATGCCATGGACAGAGGAGCCTGGTGGGCTTCAGTCCATGAGGTTGTAAAGAGTTAGACATGATTGAGTCACTTTCACTTCACATGGCATTAAACCTCTAGCTAATGTGAACACAATGATTATATTGGGCTGGATTCTCCTTGTCCAAAGCTGTGAAGGTAAATAGAAGAACAGGGATTCCTAGAGTGTAAAGGCACAGAATATAGTAGAAGGTGACTCCAGACAATATTGTTACTCTATAGATAGAGAAACTGAGGCCTTGACAGCCTGAGGTTCTTTTTTCTTTTTTTTTTCCCAGACAAGGGCAAAGATGGGGTAAGAACTTGGATCTCCTAATTTATAATCTAGAATATTCATTATTCTCTAATTGCACTAAATCTATGCTGACTACATAAAATTGCTTGCAGATACTTTATGAAAATGAATCTTTGATCTCAGTGTATTTCCTTGTAATCTATTGCTCATTAAAAGTGAAAAAATTAATATTTTTGTGGGTTTGTGTTCAGAGTAAATGTTGTTATGTAACAAACTACACAGAGTCACAGAGATTTAGGGTTTCATAGGGCCATTACAAGTCATCTCCCAACATGGGAGATGACACAAACTCAAACTCAAAATACCTGGGAGCCCATTAGCAAGCTGCCCAAAAATGCTCTAGTTAGCAGATCAATTAAAATTCCTGTAAAGGGATACTCCCCCAGCCTGCTTATCTGCAGAGGACCAGCTGGACCCTATGTATGGACAGCAATGCCTGTGGTCATATCTCAGATCTCTTCTATTTCTGGCCTCTGCCCAGGTCAGACCATCCATCATTGGGAAAACTGAGAAAGATGCCCATTTGGGGATGGAAATTTCTCTGATACAGTCTTTATCTGTATTTTGGTGTGAAGAGCAAATAACTGTCAGACTGGCTGATATTATTTTCATCTGTACCTCCTTTGCTGTCTATTAGCTTAGGGGGAGGAGTCAGGCCATTCCCAGAACTCAATCTGCTTTGGTGTTTTGTTATTCAAAACAGAAAGTGGGTAGACACATGTGCTGTTTAGTATCTGGGGTTCTTTGCCTTTCTTGTTTTTAATGGTGGCACTTCGCTATTAATAGTTATTTTAAAAATAAAGGTCACCTTCAGCTATTTTGAGATCTACCTTGGAAAAGAATTTTTTTAATCAGCTTTATTGAGATAAGATTCATACCATAAAATACACCCATTTCAAGTGTATAATTCAATGTTTCTTAGTGTAATCAGAGAATTGTACAACCATTACCTCAATAGGTTTTTAGAAAAAATTTTAACACCTCTGAGAGAAATCTTGTTCCAATTAGCCAGCAAGCCCCTAAACTCCCTATTCCTTCAGCCCTGTGCGTGTGTGCTAAGTTGCTTCAGTCATGTCTGACTCTTTGTGACCCTATGGACCATAGCCAGTGAGGCTCCTCTGTCCAGCCACAAACTGCCTATGTTAGACATTTTGTACAAATGGGGTCATAAATGCATTGTTTTTTGGTGACAGGTTTCTTTTACTAGCATAATGTTTTCTAGGGTCATCCATATTGTAGTATCATTTCTTTCTATTGCCAAATAATATTCCACTGTTTGGATTTACTATAGTTTATCTATTCATCAGCTGATGAACATTTATGTTGCTTCTACTTAGTGGCTATTATGAATAATGCTGCTATGAATATTTGTGTACAAGGTTTTGGGTGGACATATGTCTTCATTTCTCCTAAGAATATGAACAACAACACTTGTTGATTACAGCCATTCTAGTGGGTGTGAACTGGTATCTCATTGTGATTTTCATTGGTGTTTCCATGAGGGCTAGGATATTGAGCATATTTTTTGTGTTCTCGCTGGCAATTTGTATATCTTCTTTGGAGAAACATTTATTCAGATCCTTTGGATTACAAACTTTTAATTGAGTTATTTTTATTACTAAGTTGTAAGAGTTCTTTGGGGCTTCCCAGGTGGCTCAATGGTAAAGAATCTGCCTGCCAATGCAGGAGATGTGGGTTCAACTCCTGGGTCAGAAAAATACTCTAGAGAAGGAAACAGCAACCCACTCCAGTATTCTTGCCTGGAAAATCCCACGGACAGAGGAACCAGTGACCTATAGTCCATGGGGTCACAAAAGAGCTGGACATGACTCAGTGACTAAATAACAAAACAAGAGTTCTTTACATATGATAGACACAAGACCTTTATTAGACATAGGATTTGCAAATATTTTCTCTCATTTTGTGGACTGTCTTTTCACTTTCATGGTATCCTTTGAAGTACATTTTTAATTTTGGTAAAGTCTGCTTTATTTATTTTTGTTACTTGTTCTTTTGGTGTCTTACCTAAAAATACTGCCTAAAACAAGGCCAAGAAAATTTACTCCTATATTTTCTTCAAGGAGATTTTAGTATTAGGTATTATATTTATGTGTTCAAACTATTTAGAATTAAATTTTGTACACAATTTCAAGTCTTGCTTTTGGAAATGTCTGAGTTCTGTGAAAACAGAAAAGTTATGACCAACCTAGATAGTATATTCAAAAGCAGAGACATTACTTTGCTGACTAAGGTCCGTCTAGTCAAGGCTATGGTTTTTCCTGTGGTCATGTATGGATATGAGAGTTGAACTGTGAAGAAGGCTGAGAGCTGAAGAATTGATGCTTTTGAACTGTGGTGTTGGAGAAGACTCTTGAGAGTCCCTTGGACTGCAAGGAGATCCAACCAGTCCATTCTGAAGGAGATCAGCCCTGGGATTTCTTTGGAAGGAATGATGCTAAAGCTGAAGCTCTAGTACTTTGGCCACCTCATGCGAAGAGTTGACTCATTGGAAAAGACTGATGCTGGGAGGGATTGGGGGCAGGAGGAGAAGGGGACGACCGAGGATGAGATGGCTGGATGGCATCACGGACTCGATGGACCCGAGTCTGATTGAACTCCGGGAGTTGGTGATGGACAGGGAGGCCTGGCATGCTGTGATTCATGGGGTTGCAAAGAGTTGGACACGACTGAGCAACTGAATTGAAGTGACTGAACTTCTGTGAGCCTGCACATGACTCTGCATAACCTCTCCCTCCTCCCTGCTAACAGGGTGTGGCTTGTTCCCGATGAGAATGACATCAGGCCCCTTGTTCAATGTGCAGGGTCAGTCCCTTATCGGGCGCTGCTCCTCCCTGGTGCTTTCCAGGCAGTGACCAGTCACCATTGCCCGAGAGCCACAGTCTCTGAGGGGACAGGCCTTGAGCCGTTGTCTCCTCAGAAGGGAAAAAAGATGTTTTTGGTCTCTGAAGCTGAACTTCCAATCTGCTTTTCAAGTCCATAAGGCTCTCTGATAACCATGCTTCCTTTTTCCTTCCAAAAGTATCCAGTGGTTAGAGAAATCGGGCGTTTCTGCACCCAAGATGGCTCAACATGTTCTACAAAGAAATATACAAAACTAGAGACAAACAAACAAATTAAATAAAGTGACATCAAACACATCAGAATGATTGCTTAGGGAGTAAAGGGGAGAAGAGCAGGAGTTGTAGGTGGGAATGGGGAATTAGGATGGGAAATAAATAAACCAAGAGAATGAGACAAGGATCTCTATAGACGAATAGCTGTGTGTCAGAGACTGGGAGGGAGCAGTCATGTCTCCTCCTGAGTGATAACAGAACAACACTCCTAACTAAAAATGTTAAAAAAAAAAAAAAGTATTTCTCAAGTACCCAAAATGTACTAATCACTGTGAGAGTTAACTTTCATAAATTATTCAACATTCAAAAGAAGAAAATCTGCCAAACAGGTATTTTTAACCCCTGTTCCTAAAAATAAGGAAGCAAGGGCTAAAGTCTACATGAAAGTGAAAGTGTTAGTCCCTCAGTATAGCCTGCCAAGCTCCTCTGTCCATGGGATTCTCCAGGCAAGAATATTGGAGTGGGAAGCCATTCCCTTCTCCAGCGGACCTTGCTGACTCAGGGACTGAACTCAGGTCTCCTGCATTGCAGGCTGTGGGAGCCACCAGGAAAGTCACAAATTTCACTGTCTTCCTTAGCAAGTCTTCCTCATGATCCCTAGAAGAGGCAACCATGGATGCATAATAGGATCAGATGAACACAAGGTTCATCTCAATTCATCTGGGTACATATACTCAAGTGGCTCTTTATCTGTGGAATAAGCTACTGTCTTATTAACAAGAGCTGCAATTGCATCTTGCTTTAAGTTTTGCTAAAGTCTTTGGTGTCCGTTATTTCTTTTTTCTAATAACCTTTTGACCTGTTTTTTTTTTTTTTTTTTTTGGCTGTGCTGCCTTGCATACATGATCTTAGTTCCTTAACCAGGGATCAAACTTGCGCCTCTTGCAGAGGCAGCACAGAGTCTTACCCACTGTACTGCCATGGGATTTCTAATCCTGTGAGTTTTATTTTAGATATTACAGGTGAGGCTCTGGAGGCTCCCTGGAGTTAAATGACTTTCTGAGCGCACCTGGCATGTCACCAGCTGAGCGAGAACTCAAGCTTAGGTGTTCTGACTTCACATCCCCAGGAATTCATACTTATTTCACCATACTGAATCTTAATGAGAGAATTAGGGAATCCAGGACTTTTTATGGAATGTGATAGAGGAATAAGGCACAGGGGGTTCCAAGCCTCTGAGACGCTCAGAGAGACAACATGAAAATACGGGAGCAGTCCACTGCTGCAGGAGGAGAGGGGGTTTGGTGGTACTTCTGAGAGGCCGCCTGTGATAACATCCAGCTTTCTGTTAAAACGCACTTAGGCAAGAAGCAACAATGTGCTGAAACACCTGTGGTCATCGCTCCTTTGATGTGTTCTTAATATAAATGCTGTTTCTTGCAATTTTCCCCTTCTCAGTGCCTTCATGCATTTCCTCTAAGTAGGTAAACAAGAAGCTGGCTCAGACACCTCAGTTCTTTTTCCATATTTATCTTGCACATGATGACCTCATATGGTTATTCCTATGAGTGAGAATGTGAGACACTGTCTCATACTCAGAAAATCTGAGAATGAGTCAGTATGACATGATGTGTCTGTCCGCTTATTCCAGACCAGGTCTTGGGACTGGAGAGTCCCTTGGCGGAACACCGACTTAACAACATTCTCCGTCACTGGCCAACCCATAGGCAAAGCTAATGGTCATTGAAATAACTTAATTTGGAGAAGTCCAATATAAAATGGTCTAAGTGCTGATGCTCAGTTGTATCTGACTCTTTTGTGACACTATGGATCATAGCCCACCAGGTTCCTCTGTCCATGGGATTCTCCAGGCAAGAATACTGGAGTGGATAGCCATTTCCTCCAGGGGATCTTCCTGACTTGGGGATCAAATCCATGTCTCCAACGTCTCCTACACTACAGACAGATTCTTCACTCTTTGAGCCACTGGGAGGCCTTGAGGCAATTAACTCAAATCAATATATTCCTCTTGACTCTTATACCATTTTTACCTGGACTTCTTAGTTAAATATGGTGATAGATGTCACAATTACCCAGATAATTACTTCATCCTCACTTCATTAATAACAGAACTGTGTCTCCTTGTTAGAGGGCAGATGTGCTGTTTGCCTCCTTACTGCTCAGAGAAGCTAGAACCTTCCTGAAAAGAGGGAGGTTGAGGGGTGGGCAATCAGACAACTTAGCTTCCAGTGCCATCCCATGGATGAGAATGCCACCACCTTTAGCTGCCCCGCTTCCACCTCTTTGATCGTCCCCTCCCTGAAATCCTTCCATGGAGGCAGAGGAAGCTCTCTTGGGAGCAACTTCCCTCTCCTCCACTCTCCTCACTTTCTTTCTCACTCTTGCCTCCGCAAATTCACTCTCTTGCCCTGGTCACCAAACCCCAGCCCCAAATCCCATTTTCTTTATTAAGGTTGTCTGTCACATTCTTCGTTCTCTTTCACATTTGCTTTATCATCACCACCAATTTAGCACTTTGTTATCTCTGAATTAATTGATATTTTGAGTTATTTTATGGACCAAGAGGCTGCCATATAAGTGAATATGTTGTCATGACTCCCAACATAGCCTGTGTATTAGTTTGCTCAGGTCACTACAACAAAGTACCACAGAATGGGTGACTTAACAGCAATTTCTTTTCTCAAAACTCTGGGGGCTTGAAGTTCAAGATCAAGGTGTTGGCAAGGCTGGTTTCTTTGGCTTGTGGATGGCTATCTCCTCTTCCCTCAGTTTTCACATGGTTTTCCCTCTCTGCTGCCTGTCTGTCTTACAAAGACAGCAGTCTTATTGGATCATGCTCACCCTAATGGTCTCATTTTAATCACTGTGCTAAAAGCCCCATCTCCAAATACAGTCACATTCTGAGATACTGGAGCTTAAGATTTCAAAGTATGTCTTCGTCTGCTCAGACTGGTATAGCAAAAACCATAGACTGGGGCCTTAAACAACAGAAATTTATCTTCTCACAGTCTGGATGCTAGAAGTTCGAGATGAGTGTGCCAGCATGGTCAGGTTCTGGTGAGAGCTCTCTTCCAGGACTGCAGATGGCTACCTACTACCTGTGTCCCCACATGGTAGGAGGGGGGTGAGTGGGAGCAGGGGTAGGAAGCAAGAGAGAGAGATAGACAGAGAAGCAGGGAGCTCTGATGCTCCTTCTTATAAGGGAACCAATCTCACCATCAAAGCCCTGTCCTCCTGATCTTGTCTAAACCTAATTACCTCCAACAGCTCTATTTCCAAACACTATCACACTGGGGATTAAGTCTTCAACATACACATTTGAAAGGAACACAATCCTGTTCATAGCAACATACGAATTTTGGGGGATACACTTGAGCCCTGTATAATGTCACGAACCTCATTCCATAATTCATCAGGCACTCTATATATCAGATCTAGGCCCTTAAATCTATTTCTCACTTCCACTGTATAATCATAAGGGTTTGATTTAGGTCATACCTGAATGGTCTAGCTGTTTTCCCTACTTTCTTCAATTTAAGTCTGAATTTGGTAATAAGGAGTTCATGACCTGAGCCACAGTCAACTCCTGGTCTTGTTTATGTTGACTGTATAGAGCTTCTCCATCTTTGGCTGCATAGAATATAATCAATCTGATTTTGGTGTTGACCATCTGGTGATGTCCATGTGTAGAGTCTTCTCTTGTGTTGTTGGAAGATTTGTTTGCTATGACCAGTGCGTTCTCTTGGCAAAACTATTAGCCTTTGCCCTGCTTCATTCTGCATTCCAAGGCCAAATTTGCCTGTTACTCCAGGTGTTTCTTGACTTCCTACTTTTGCATTCCAGTTTCCTATAATGAAAAGGACATCTTTTTGAGTGTTAGTTCTAAAAGGTCTTGAAGGTCTTCATAAAACTGTTCAACTTCAGCTTCTTCAGCATTACTGGTTGGGGCATAGACTTGGATAACTGTGATATTGAATGGTTTGCCTTGGAAACGAACAGAGATCATTCTGTCGTTTTTGTTGACCATGATGGCTACTCCATTTCTTCTGAGGGATTCCTGCCCGTAGTAGTAGATATAATGGTCATCTGAGTTAAATTCACCCATTCTAGTCCATTTTAGTTCTCTGATTCCTAGAATGTTGACATTCACCCTTGCCATCCCTTGTTTCACTACTTCCAATTTGCCTTGATTCATAGACCTGACATTCCGGGTTCCTATGCAATATTGCTCTTTACAGCATCGGATCTTGCTTCTATCACCAGTCACATGCACAACTGGGTATTGTTTTTGCCTTGGCTCCATCCCTTC
Organism: Nanger dama; assembly: GCA_917880005.1. Classification (NCBI taxonomy): domain Eukaryota; kingdom Metazoa; phylum Chordata; class Mammalia; order Artiodactyla; family Bovidae; genus Nanger; species Nanger dama. Next base: position 29,149,473 of record CAKJTW010000018.1, read on the forward strand.
ATTCTTTCTGGAGTTATTTATCCACTGATCTCCAGTAGCATGTTGAGCACCTAATGACCTGGGGAGTTCCTCTTTTGGTATCCTATCATTTTGCCTTTTCATACTGTTCATGGGGTTCTCAAGGCAAGAATACTGAAGTGGCTTGCCAAAGACCATCCTCATGGAAAAGAAATGCATAAAAGCAAAATGGCTATCTGGGGAGGCCTTACAAATAGCTGTGAAAAGAAGAGAGGTGAAAAGCAAAGGGGAAAAGGAAAGATATAAGCATCTGAATGCAGAGTTCCAAAGAACAGCAAAAAGAGATAAGAAAGCCTTCTTTAGCAATCAATGCAAAGAAATAGAGGAAAAGAACAGAATGGGAAAAGCTAGAGATCTCGTCAATAAAATTAGAGATACCAAGGGAACATTTCATGCAAAGATGGGCTCGATAAAGAACAGAAATGTATGGACCTAACAGAAGCAGAAGATATTAAGAAGAGGTGGCAAGAACACACAGAAGAACTGTACAAAAAGATCTTCAAGACCCAGATAATCATGATGATGTGATCACTAATCTAGAGCCAGACATCTTGGAATGTGAAGTCAAGTGGGCCTTAGAAAGCATCACTATGAACAAAGCTAGTGGAGGTGATGGAATTCCAGTTGAGCTATTTCAAATCCTGAAAGATAATGCTGTGAAAGTGTTGCACTCAATATGCCAGCAAATTTGGAAAACTCTGCAGTGGCCACAGGACTGGAAAAGGTCAGTTTTCATTCCAGTCCTAAAGAAAGGCAATGCCAAAGAATGCTAAAACTACCGCACAATTGCACTCATCTCACACGCTAGCAAAGTAATGCTCAAAATTCTCCAAGCCAGGCTTCAGCAATACATGAACCATGAACTCCCTGATGTTCAAACTGGTTTTAGAAAAGGCAGAGGAACCAGAGATCAAATTGCCAACATCCGCTGGATCATGGAAAAAGCAAGAGAATTCCAGAAAAACATCTATTTCTGCTTTACTGACTATGCCAAAGCCTTTGTGTGGATCACAATAAACTTTGGAAAATTCTGAAAGAGATGGGAATACCAGACCACCTAACCTGCCTCTTAAGAATCTGTATGCAGGTCAGGAAGCAACAGTTAGAACTGGACATGCAACAACAGACTGGTTCCAAATAGGAAAAGGAGTACGTCAAGGCTGTATATTGTCACTGTGCTTATTTAACTTCTATGCAGAGTACATCATGAGAAACGCTGGGCTGGAAGAAACACAAGCTGGAATCAAGATTGCCGGGAGAAATATCAAGAACCTCAGATATGCAGATGACACCACCCTTATGGCAGAAAGTGAAGAGGAACTAAAAGCCTCTTGATGAAAGTGAAAAAGGAGAGCGAAAAACTTGGCTTAAAGCTCAAAATTCAGAAAACAAGATCATGGCATCTGGTCCCATCACTTCTTGGGAAATAGATGGGGAAACATTGGAAACAGTGTCAGACTTTATTTTGGGGGGCTCCAAAATCACTGAAGATGGTGACTGCAGCCATGAAATTAAAGACGCTTACTCCTTGGAAGAAAAGTTATGACCAACCTAGATAGTATATTCAAAAGCAGAGACATTACTTTGCTGACTAAGGTCCATCTAGTCAAGGCTATGGTTTTTCCTGTGGTCATGTATGGATGAGAGAGTTGGACTGTGAAGAAAGCTGAGTGCTGAAGAATTGATGCTTTTGAACTGTGGTGTTGGAGAAGACTCTTGAGAGTCCCTTGGACTGCAAGGAGATCCAGCCAGTCCATTCTGAAGGAGATCAGCCCCGGGATTTCTTTGGAAGGAATGATGCTAAAGCTGAAACTCCAGTACTTTGGCCACCTCATGTGAAGAGTTGACTCATTGGAAAGACTTTGATGCTGGGAAGGATTGGGGGCAGGAGGAGAAGGGGACGACCGAGGATGAGATGGCTGGATGGCATCACGGACTCGATGGACGTGAGTCTGAGTGAACTCTGGGAGATGGTGATGAACAGGGAGGCCTGCTGTGCTGCAATTCATGGGGTCGCAAAGAGTAGGACACGACTGAGCGACTGAACTGAACTGAACACTTCAGCCCTATACTCAGTGACTATACAATATAGTCTGAAGGGCTTTATAAACAGAAGTACATGACTTCCTTACAACTGGCAGTTATGCAGACTCCTTTCCTGAGAAGGACTCTGGAAAGCTGCAAAAAGACCCTGTTAGTAGAGTAGCTGTGTAGGGTCCACATGGGCTTGGAACTGCCTCACTGAGTTAAAGGCTTCCTCAGAGTTCTGAGATGGGTTTTGGCCATGTGATTTCTTCAGTGGAAGGATACTACGGGAGAAGAGTGCCTCTAGAGCACACTTCTGGGCAGTCAGGAGCTGTGGTTAGTTGCACATTCATGTCCTACTCTTTGTGACCCCATGGGTTGTAGCCCATCGGTCTCTTCTGTCCATGGGATTTTATAGGCAACATACTGGAGCGGGTCACCATTCCCTTCTCCAGGGGGATCTTCCCTACCCAGGGATCAAACCTGCACATATTGGTAGGTGGGTTCTTTACCACTAGTGCCACTTTGGAAGTCCTAGTTAGCCATGAGATCCTGTGTAATTTCAACTGGAGGACAAGTCCAGAAAACAACTGGCCTGGGACACTAAGACAGCCTATTGGCAATGACAAAATAACCCATAATAATAGAGTGCATTATTTTGCTCTTTATTGTTTAAAAATATTTATTGATTGATTGATTTGGCTGTGCTGGGTCTTAGTTTTGGCATGCAGGGTCTTTAGTTGCATAATTTGGGCTCTAGTTCCCTCACCAGGGTTTGAACCTGGGTCTCTGGACTTGGGAGCTCAGAGTCTTAGCCATTGGACCACTAAGGTAGTCCTGACTTTTGCTCTTAAAGGACTACTTTTCTCCCTTTTTTCTAGCAGAAAAAACTAATCTCTAAGAGAATTAAAGATAGATTCCTGGGAAATTATGGATTCCCTTGTACCTGTGGGCCAGCAGTCTTCTTAGCTCAGGAGCAGTGCAGCGGTGGCCTTAACCTGATTAGGAAGGGCAGATTAATACTTTGATACTTCTTTGGGTGGAGAACAGGGAAATAAAAGTGTCTCAAGCAAGAAAAAAATAGGTGCAAAAATCTACAGATTGGAAAGGACTCATTTACATTAAATACTAGGCTTCTCAAGGAAATGTGAGAAATCATTTATGAAATTTTTTTTAAAGTGACACCATTAACATCAACCAGCCTAGGAGAAAGGCATAGTAATGGCACATTTGGGTAAAATTACAAAAATAAGGCAACAATAACATTATATTGTTTAGCTGAGTAGTTTCACTGAAACCAAAAGTGATTTCATTATGGTGAGAGAATTTACTCTGTATGGTTTTAATTATTTCAAATTTGTTGAGGTTTGTTTATGGCCCAGAATATGGCCTATGTTGGTGAATGTTTCAGTAGTCATTTGAAAAAAATGTGTATTCTACTGAGTTGGGTATAGACTTATATGCATGTCCATTAGATGTTGTTGGTTGATGGTGCTGTTGAATTCTTATATATTCTTGTTGATTTTGTCTATTGATCTATGATATACTGAGAGTGGAGTGTTGAACTAGCTGACTATAAATGTAGCTGGGACACAAAAAGAATAAGGCTTCCTTGTATCAGTCAGTCAATAAGTCAATTAATCAGCAAAAGAGCATTTATTATTTTCAGCATTCTTTAGTCCTTACACTGGGTGGTGAAAGAAAGAAGATATGGATTTAGTTAATAAAACTGGGAGTTTATGTCATGTATGAAATCAGTGTGTATGGGCTCATGATGATATGCTGAAATATTTATAACTTCCCTTTCTAGAGATTTTTATGTGTTCATTAATTCATTTGGTCAGCCAAACTGTGTTTGAAGTAACCATGTGTGTGCATGCTAAGCTGCTTCAGTCATGTTCAACTCTTTGCAACCCCATGGACTATAGCCACCAGGCCCCTCTGTTCATGGGATTCTCCAGGCAAGAATACTGGACTGGGTTGCCATGCCCTGCTCCAGGGGATCTTCCTGACTCAGGGATCAAACCCACATCTCTTGCATCTCCTGCACTGGCAGGTGAGTTCTTTACTACTAGCTGCACCTGGGCAACTCTATGGCCCAACAATGAAGGTGGGCTTTCCGACTAGACATCTATTGAGCAACTTATTCTTGCAAAACAAGCTGATCCCAGGAGACTCAGAAATTCATTTTTTTCAGAGCTGGGTACCAATACTTCCCTTGCTCATGTGTTTCTTTTCAGGAAATGCATTTGCAGAATGGTTAAGAGCCCACACTTTGAAGTCAGAACTACAGCTCTGTCACTTATAGGTAATGTGACTGGGGACATGTTATTTAATATCTTGTGGCTCTGTTTCCTTATCTGTAAAAAGGGGATCATAATAGATTGTTCCTACCTAATAAAATTTAAGGTACTGCACATAGTTCTTATGGATGGTAAACAGTTCTTAAATATTAGTTACTATCATTGGTCTGTCAATATATCCTTTTACATTCAGCTTCCTTCCTTCTTGCCAATGTCTGTGGTCTACTGATGTGCACACATAATGTCTACTTCAGATAGCTTCCTAAGATGAATACAAAGTTTTTCTGTTTACATTCTTAAAGAGGAAGTGAGACCTACAAGAATAGCCAGACTGTAAGACCAGACGTTATTGCTCTAGAGGAGGTGCAGCTGCGGTCACCAGATGGGGTGGAGGGAGACAATGTGCTGTGATGAAAGATCCAAACCTTTGAAGGGCTTTGCAATAAGTTCCTTTGCATGCTAGCTGAATGGCCAACTGACTTTCTTGTGACATTTATGTTTTACTAAATATATTCCTGGAATTTTCTTTATTAGGTGCGATTTTCATTTGAAGTAAAAACACTAACGTCTCATTTTGTAAAATTAGTTTCAGTTTCTTACTTGGTATCTACATGTTTAGTGGACATCTTCAGAAATCTGGAAACTCTCAAATTATTTGTCTGGTAGGCTGTTTCTTCATCTAGCTTTAACATTTATGAAAAGCAAGTAATTCTTTTCCCATGCAATTTGTAAAAATATTTTCATAGGTACGATTATAAAGTTTGCAATACAATTACAATATCCATGGTTGGGCTGAAAGCTGAGTTACCTTAGAACCTTCTGAACAGGGTAGGACTGAATGGACTGCCCATATCTCTGATCTCTGGTCAGGGGAGGAAAGTAAAGCCTCATAGTGAAATCTGATAAGGAATATTCTTCTGTTGAAGAACCCAGAATTGGGACTCATGATTTTGTGATTTGTTACATGGAGAGGTATTTTCTAAAATTTTAGTTTCATGAAAGACTAATATGGGTAAAGTGCATCTAGCTAGCTCTCCAGTAATTCAACCAGTTGTTCCAAAGTTTTTTAGAGCTGTGATTCTTTCTGATACAACCATTAAAAGGAAAGAAATAAGGCAAAAGGACTTTCAGACCTTGAGCAAGTCTCTGAGTCTCTAATGATCTTCTTTATACCATATCCCCAAACTGTTAAGAGTTTATCATATGGTATAACAAGTGGCCTCACAGAAGCTAAGAGAAGTGAGAATTTTAAGAAGGGTCCAGTGGAATCAAGGGATGGAAAATGTCCACTGGCTTTGGAAATTAGGAAATTATTTTAAGTCTTGTTTCTGTTAAAGGTGTGAGGCCTAAAGCCAGATCACAATAAGCTGGGATTGTAAATGGGAGATAAAAAGGAAGAGACTCTTTAGAAAAGCTAGCTTATAAGGAAAAAAAGGTGATCTGAAGAGAAGAGCATAGAAAAGCCTTTATTTGGCAAGATGGACACATGGATATGTCTTGAGGTTATGAAGGAGAAGGCTGATGGTATAAAAAGAGTAACTGAAAGAGGAGTTGGGAAATTATGGGGGAAAGGATGTAGTAAAGATTGAAAATAGATAACTCAGTGGGGAAAGAAACTGAGACTAGGATAATGAACTCTCTCTCAAGGTGAGTTCAGTGTCTAATTGATGTTGGAAATAATGTTTAAGATGATCCTGAGAACTCAGTGGGAATTTTCTCCCTATATGGCCTTGTATATCCCTTGTAGATACTGCATGGTCAAAGGAAGCATGGATTTGGGACTGACTGCTGCGGTTCATGGGGTTGCAGAGAGTCGGACACGACTGAGCGACTGAACCGAACTGAACTGAACTGAGGGATGTGAAGAAGAATAAAGGAGTCAGGTAACCAAGGGTGGTAGTCTTTGGAGGGATTCACTATGTAATCTAGAGATGAGAGGGCACAGAGATCATGAAGTGTAGACAGATTAGAAGGGGTGAAGGGACTGAGGCTCTTTGTGAAGGTGAAAAGAAAGCTTAGTGGATGTTAGGGTCAGGTGTTGGTTTTCTGAGTTTTAGCTTTCAGAAGAAGAATAACTCTGGGATTCTGGACAGAGAGATAGTTTGGCATGTGACCATGGATGTGGGCTGCTGAAATACAGGTGAAGGTCACAGGAGTTGAGCTGATTTAGAGACCTTTGATTCTAGAGTACAGGTGAATCACTGATTCAGAAATTAACATTATTAAAAAGCTTGCAGGAAAGGAAAAAATATTTGTTCTGTTTGTTCATTCATCCTGGATTTATTCAACAAACACTGATAAGTATGTATTTGTCTTAGTCTCTGCTGCTGCTGCTGCTGCTGCTAAGTCACTTCAGTTGTGTTTGACTCTGTGTGACCCCATAGATGGCAGCCCACCAGGCTCCCCTGTCCCTGGGATTCTCCAGGCAAGAACACTGGAGTGGGTTACCATTTCCTTTTCCAATGCATGAAAATGAAAAGTGAAAGTGAAGTCACTCAATCGTGTCCGACTCTACGTGACCCCATGGACTGCAGCCCACCAGGCTCATCCGCCCATGGGATTTTCCAGGCAAGAGTACTGTAGTGGGGTGCCATTGCCTTCTCTGGTCTTAGTCTTAAGAACATTCGAATAACTTGACTGTATCAGTTTTTGTCCAGAATCTATTCTGGAGTGATTCAAGTATGAAAAGTGACAGACTATGTAGCAATCTTTAAAGGCTTTTGTTTACAAGGCTTTAAACACTTTTTGAGATGACTGCATGTTCATCTGCAGTGGTAAGAAATAATACAGAGAGGTTTTGTTTACCCTTCACCTAGATTCCCACAAGAGGAACATTTTGTAGAAGAATAACACAGTATTATAGCCAGGAAAACGACACTGATACAATCCGGTGGCTATAACTTTCACCAGTTTTGCGTGCATTTGTGTGTGATGTGTGTGTACATAGTTCTGTGCAGTTTCACTGCATATGCAGATTTGTGTGGCCACCCCCACAGTCAAGACACGAACCTGTTCCCTCACAGACACCTTTTCACTCTCTCATCACAGCAACTGCTTTCCTCTTCAGTGCTCCTCCTTAACCCTTGGCGACCTCTAATCTGTTCTCCATTTCTATAATTTTGTCATTTCAAGAATGTTATGTAAATAGAATTATACGGTATACACACTTTTGAGATTTTTTTCACTCACAATTGCCAGAAATCTATAGCAATGTGTATCAATAACTGTTCCTTTTATTGCCCAATAGAATCGGATGGTGAAGATTTATCAGAGTATGTTTAACCATTCACCCTTTGAAGGACCTCTGGCTGGTTTTCACATTTTTGATTATTAAGACAACAACTGCTGTAAGCATTGTGTATGGGTTTTTGTGGGAACATAAGCTTTCGTTTCTCTGAGATAAATGTCAGAAAGAATGCTTGGGTAAACATTATCCTGAGGCTTTGAGAACCTGCAGAGAGCTGTTTGCATGTGGAGACAGAAAGCCATTCTGCTTGGACTAAGCATTCTTGGTGGTCACTAGTGCTAAATGATAGCAAAGAGAATTGTGAATGATAGAGAGTTACTTCCATCCCTCTTCACACCTCCCCCTGGACTCTGACCTCCTTCCCTGGGGAGGAAATATATTTACCGTCTGTTTTTGTTTGTGGTGTATTAAGAAAGCAGCAGGGTTGCCCTTGAAGAGTTTCTTTCCAATCCTGTGATCTGTACATTCCTGGATTGGCTCACATGTTGCAGAAAACAGATGAATTGCTTCACCTGTGTTATCCTCTTCTGCTTCTGGAGTTTCTTACTCCACATGTTGTGCCCTCTTTCTCTTATCTCTAGACTCTCCTCCGTCAGCGGCACAGTTGTTTCAAGCTTTGGAGTAAGGCATTCTGTGCCCTTCTGCTCTGAAACTCATTGACTGATCTCACGGTAGGCAGACTGTTTAACCTCTTAGACTCCGCTTCTCATCTTTAAAAGGGTGATAGGAACAATTTTATCATTTCATGGACTTTGGCATTAGACTTCTGGTTCAATTTTGACCTGGCTGTTTTATAACTGTATGCCTGGAGATATACTTTACTTCTCTGTCCTTCAAATTTTCTCATCTGTAAAATGAAAGTGAAATGAAAATACCAGTCACCCCGTAAGAGCTGTCATGAGAATTAAATGAGGTAATATATGTAAAGTGTCCATTTCCTATATTAGAACGTAGGAAGCACTCAATAAATGTTAAATATGATTGTTATCATCTCAGAATTATTCTGAGAATTAACCAAGAGTGCATATCTAAATGATTAAAATTGCATATAAAACATGCTATGCTGTTTGCATATATAAAACCTGTCAAATCCCTACTAACTTAAAAATGTTTTTGATACTGAATCACTAACTACCTCCCTCTATTCCTCCTTGATTTTCCCACAGCTTTTCCTAAATGCAATTCACATAAACATTGCTTCCATTTTCTCACTTCCAATTCACGTCTCAGCACAATGCAATCTGGTGTAGACCCTCTCAGCCACTAAAACCCATGACAACTGCTTTGTTAAGGGTGCCAAAACTTATTTAACACATCCCATGTCAGTATCTCAGTCTCTATGCTGCTTGACTTAACTTCAACTTTTGACACTGATGTGTGTTGCCCTGTTTGTGAAGTCCCACTCTCCTGATGAGTTTCATGTCATTACAATCTACTAGTTCTCCTCACATCCTCCATAGAGCAACCTACTTTACCCAACTATTGCTTTATCTGTTCGTTTTTTTTTCTTTTAAAATTTATTTTATTTTTTTTTACTTTATTCTACTTTACAATCCTGAATCCCCTCCCACCTCCCACCCCATATCATCTCTCTGGATCATCCCCGTGCACCAGCCCCAAGCATCCTGTATCCTGCATTGAACATAGACTGGCGCTTTGTTTCTTACATGATAGTATACATGTTTCAATGCCATTCTTCCAAATCATCCCACCCTCTCCCTCTCCCTCAGAGTCCAAAAGTCCATTCTATACATCTGTGTCTCTTTTGTTGTCTCACATACAGGGTCATCATTATATGTGTCAGTATACTGTATTGGTGTTTTTCTTTCCGGCTTACTTCACTCTGTATAATCGGCTCCAGTTTCATCCATCTCATTAGAACTGATTCAAATTTATTCTTTTTAATGGCTGAGTAATACTCCATTGTGTATATGTACCACAGCTTTCTTATCCATTCATCTGCTGATGGACATCTAGGTTGTTTCCATGTCCTGGCTATGTCACTCTTCTCTCAGGCTCTGTTCTCGTCACTCTCTATCTCACCTATCCTGTGGCTTCCACCTCTATTGACATGCTGATGGCTTCTCATTTAAGTTTTCAGCCCAGGTTTCTTATTTGGGATCCTCACCAACATATATAATTGCCATCCAACTGGATGTCCTGTAGGCATCTCAAACACAACACATTTGAAACTGAATATATCATCTTACCCATCCTTGAATCTAAATCTTTTCACCATGTGCATTCCCTATTTTATCGACAGGAAACAGTTTTTTCACATACCCAAACCAGAACCCTAGGAGTCAGTAGGGCCTCTTCCCTCTTTATTTCTGAGCCCTGTCAATCACAAAAACAAGTCTAGTCTACTTTCTAAATCTCTCTGTTCTCTACTGAATGGAGTTCAGTTCTCTACTGCCACTGATCTGGACATGTCTCTCCTATATCACTGCAAGAGCCATCCTGCACCCCATCTACAGTCATACAATTCAATGTGTATGGCTGAATATTTCAACATCTTTCACTTCTTGGAGTCCTTGAAGATGCCACTCTCTGCCTGGAATGCTCTCCTCCCATCAGTTTGTCAAACAAACTTAAAATCCTTTCTGTAGCTATCTGTGATGTCTCCAGCAAATTTAGTAGTTGCTTTTAATGCTACTTCTGTGCTTTGGGCATATATCTGGTTGTACTTAATCATCTATTTGTCCATCCATTTTTCATTACTCTGAGCATTTTATGGGCAGAGGTTCTGCCTTTTCACTTTGTCATCTCATTGCCAGGCACACCAAAACCTCTCCACTTGGATATTCCCCCAAATATCTCAGACATGACTTTTCTGAAAGTACGAAATTTGTTGAATATACTTCTTTTCATCTTCTGTACTTTAAATGTGAGGATCTTCATCATCTTTGGTGGCAAATATTTAATCCTATGTCTTAAGTGATGGAGATTCACAGACTATTGGTTCTCATCTGTCATTCACAACCTGTTCCCTTCTCAAGTGGCAGTTTCCTGTAAGGTGTAATACAGACTCTTTTTTCTTTAAGCTCCAATGAAGTTTCCATTGTTTCACCGAAAGATCATCATTTGAATTACAGCACAGTGTAGTAGGAATGCTTCCTGGATGCATTGGATTTGACCAGGGCAGTGGTATTTCAAGAGTGTAGCTTCCTTTTTATCTGGCTTGCATTTAAAAAGATCAAGAAAGATAATTTCTTTTGCAGAATCATTTGCAAAAGTTATGTTTGTGTACAAAGATACACACACTTCATTCACAAACCTCAAAACAATTAATGAATAAAAAAGAAAAATAAGCCACATTGTCTTAGAGGAATTGATGGTTTTTAGCAATTTCTACTATCTGTTTGGTCAGAGTTAGAAAATGTTCTTCCTTTGTGTCATGTGAAATTCCTCCTAGTTCCACACTTTATGAAACATTGTTCTACTTTGAGCAAAAGAACAGAGCCTACTTTTTATTTTTTTTATGATTCAGTAATGAGATATAATTTTCACTGTAGTAAAATTCTTTGGGGTTTAGAAAAATGAAGTAGTTTAGAATTGGAAATATAAACGCTCTGGTATATGGACCACTGGTTCACTTCTTCAGCAAAAGAACCTATCAATTCACACCAATGAAACATAAAGCTGTGAAGGGAAGAATATATTTCTCATTTCTCAGCTATCTGAAAAATGTCACTGGGCCAGCTTTAATCATCTTTCCCATTACCATCTAAATGTATATTTGAAATGTAGCATCATAAACTAAATGGATATTTTTAAATTGTCATGTTAGATTTTCACTGGTCATAAAGCTGCTTGATATTATTTTCTATTATTTTAGCAGCCAACTAGAACTTATTTTATACAACTCTCCAAAGTCAACATTATATAACTAAAGTAACATGGAATAGTTAACTGTTAACTTTTTCTATTTTTTTCATTACTCTATCAGTAATGACTCAGTCGTGATAGAGATAGTTATTGATTTAGAACACTGGAAAGAATGAATAGAGGGCAACAACATTTTTATAGCCCCAATTTTTCTCTTGTTGCCAGACCCCTGCTTTCAAAAGTGAATGAATTAATTTCGCTGACATTAATTACTTGTAAGAAACTTAATACTTAAATAATCAGGTATTGTCATACAAAGAGAAAGAAACAATCCCAATTTAGGCATGGGATTAACTTTCTTGGAGCTCAGGAAAACTACAAGCTGTGAAATTAGGCCATAGTTAATCTTCTGATAAAAACACCTTGATTTAGATTATACAATTGTGTAAAAGTTATTTAGTCATTTAGAGGACATCAGGTAAACTTTTTTTCTCAGCTACTCAGCAATAAAGAAAAGAATGTCTCTTCTGGGACAAAAGATAAATATCCTAGTTTCAAAAGATATGTTTTTAGATTTTCCTAGATTCAAATTTTTTAAAATCAGACTATAAATACACAATGTGATCAGATAACAGTTAGCCAAATGGGACTCTGAGTTGCAATAAGTCAATTCAGTAAGAAACATCATGGCCTAGCTGGATACAGTAGAGTCAACATAGCCTGCTCTCTCAGTATTTTTAATAGCAGCAATTGGAGGAATAGAATCCACTGTGGGGAAATCTACACTCTTCACACTGATGACAGAAACTGGGGCACTGCTGTATTGCATAACAAATGGACTGTCTTCTATTTACTTGTTTTTGAACATGCTGCTACAGTAGGATCAGAAACCAATGCTTACACAAATAGCACAGGGATGAGTCACGCATGACACTGCGTTTTGAGGAAATCAGCCCTTAGATTTGGTCAAAGCGCTTCTAGCTAGTCTTCCACAGGGTACACATTCCCACTGAGGCAGTAACACTCTGGCCACTAGAATCTGTTAACTGACCCCTTACTAAGTAGATGCTGGGGCAGTAAATCATACTGACACCATCTTCTGTTACTCAAAAGATCTTTGTCTCCATTTTACCCAGGGTTACAAAACTACTCTTCTTACTATGAAAACACATAAAGATTATACGTGAGAAAACTGATTGTTTTTAAACATTTGGGAGCCACAGAACCCTGCCCTTTGATGATCTGATCCTAGCTAGTATCCTCTTACTATAAATAGCTACAAATGGCCAGCAAGTTTTGCACAGAACTTAAAGAGGTTATGAAGTCCCTGGAACCCATCCAGACCCCAACAATGCCTTAGCTGCTTACTGTGACAACTAGAGGATCATGTTCAGACTTAATTTGTCCCTGTATCTTTAGACTTCTTTATGCAGTGACTAGCCTGGAGCAGGATTTCAGATTTCCTGGCAATAAATAATTTACCAGGGGTTGGAGTTGGTACTCTCAGCCACAGGGACCCCCAGAGCACCAGGAGGAAGGCTCTGAAAATCTCAGTGCACCAGTGCCTGCATCTCCAGAGGTCGAGTGCTCCCCACTGCAGCCCGTTGTCTGTGCATTCAGCACAGAGGGTTTCAGGAGAACTGGGAAGCCTGGGCAGTGCTGGGTGAATGCTGGCTGTCAGGGACACCCATATGCTGGCTGACAGCAACCCCAGCCAGAGCACACTGGGCAAGTTATGAGTGAGGTCACTGCTGTCAGGATGACTGTGGTTTTTGGTGCTTTGGCCCATGATATTAGATGCTAGGATAATACCATCCTTCAATAAATGGTACAGTTAACTGCTCTTGTGTCATCAAGAAATCCTGGTTTGAGCCAACGAGTGTGCTGAGTCACAGGTCCAGAAATGATGGTCTTGACAGGGAAAATGTATGCTATGAGAAAAATGCAGAGAAAGGCTTCAGATGGAGTCCATGAAGCCTTAGAATCAGGTTTTCCTCTGGGTGTTGCCGTGTGTGTGTGTGTGTGTGTGTGTGTGTGTGTGTGTGAAGAGAGAGAGAGAGATGGAGACAGGGGCAGAGAAGGAAGTCCCAAAGCTGCAACTCAATCCATGCTTCCAGGGATGTTTCGAGACTCACCTTCCTAAAGTACATGTGACCTGTGACATCACTTTAACTTCTGAGCCAGAGCCTTTGGCGCTGTCTCAATGACCCACTGTACCTGGACAGCGCCTCAATACTGGAGCCACACTGAGCTGTGTAGAACAGTCATGTGCCAATATAGTGCGTCAGTGCAGAGATCAGGTTTCTGTGAGAACACCCCACTGGCAAAGGTTCCTCTCAAGTGCAGTAGCTCAAGAATACAAATGTAAATCTCAGATGACATGTTGTTCTGCTGCCTGTCTCTTGCCCTCTCCTGGCCTGTAGTTACTGTGCATGGTGAATGGCCAGGGTTAGGGCTGAGAGAAGATGATGCAAGGGAGGGAAACCCGGGCTATGCTTGCTGAGAGCTGGTAGCTGGGGTCAGCCAGCCAGGCAGGAGCTCATGGGCACAGAGGACTGGCAAGATGTCAACCCCATTTACATGGTGCTGCCCCTAGGATTTGCTCTCGGTGGACTTATTAGAAATCTTCCTGGATATCTCAGTTCCCCTCCACTTCAGTGCCATTCTGTTAACTGAACTGTAATGATTACCTGGTGTGACATTTAAATATTCCTAATATTCTCTATTATTTTTGATCATTCTCCTTTCCTGGTTACGTCCTTGGGAGTGAGATGTCTGTAGGCAACACCTCACAGAACTGAGCAGGTGTAGAAATCAAGAAATACTGGCTTGAGTGAGTTAAGAATCTAACTACTGAATTATTAAAGAAGTGACCAGGCTTAGTTAAGATAATTTTATAAATTCAAGTAGAGAGGGCATGCAATCTCTATCAGCATTTTTCAAACTTCTTGAAAATGACTTATAGTTACTTTACCATTCCAACAGAATACATACACATACACACACGAGATAAAAGTTACCTGAGACAGAACTTACTCTTATCCTTACTACATGTGATACACTGACTTTTAAAATTCTGTTTCATCAAAAAAAAAAAAAAAAAAAGAAGAAGAAGAAGAAGAAGAAGAAAAGAGCTGGTCACCACCCATTAAACTGATTTCCTGATCTACAAATGGGTGGCTATTTGTTTGCAAAATACTGGCTTACTTCATTGGATTATATTAAACCTGGCAAGGAACCCTATTCTGCTTTGCCCTCTTCTCTAAAAACCACAAAAATATTTTCTATTCATACATAATTTATATAAGCTAAGCTTTACAACATTTCTTAACTAGGTTTCACATCCAGAAAGTAGTGAAATTTAGAGCCACAGCCAATGTTAAGTTTCCATATCAAAGGCTACTTCCACTTTATCATGCTACATTCATGATCTGATTAGTGTTGGTCTAGCCTCCAAAACTTGGTTGTAAGTGCCCAAAGACCATGAATACTCCTAACACCATGCTGGGTGCCCCGGGAGTGCTGTGCTCAATGGTAAACAGAAAGGTATAATGAGGTTGGTCAAAAGCCATGTTCTGGTTTTGATATTGTATTTTGGGCATTTTTGTGCCAAAACTTTTTATAATGCTTTAGAGTCAAACCTCCTAAAAGGAATGATTATGTTTCATAGATTGTATCATATTTTTGATACCCTATGTGTCAATGTTTCCCAAGCTTGTAGGACCTTTTGAGTGCACAGATAGGAGGTCATGAGAGAGGAACACTGGTTCCTACCTGTACTTGAGCTTTCCCTAGAGCTCAAAGAGAAAGTTCCAGAAAGGCCAATAAAAGGACCAGACAGGAAAGTCTTTATTTCTGCTAGTTTTCCCAAATGGCTTTCCTCAGGCTGTAATTTGCAGACCTGGCCGACTCTGAACCCATGATCAATGGTAAACTATCAAGGATAAGCCTCCATTTCAGTTCCTTTGGGGTTCTCCAGCTAAAATGCAAAATTCTTAGGGAAACACATGCATTCATCTGTCCTAAGGTATACCCACATATGTATGTGGGGGTAGGTAAGAACTTGTAAAGACTAAATAGGCACTAAATACTCACCTGTTGATTGAGAGTATGGATATGAAAAATCAAAGTGTGAATATATGCTATACATATATGGATATTCAGCATTTTTATATGTCCTCATACAGGCCCATTTTCCTCAGTGTTCTAGGAGCAGGAAGTGTGACAATACCAGTCCTGGGGGCACTTGGAAAGGAAAGGATTGGGGAAAGAATAGCTGAATGGAGAGACATGAAGGGAGGAATGGGAAAAAAAGAATGAGAGGAAAATGTGGCTGAAATTGCAGGAAGAAGGCCCAGCAACACTGAGTGCTGATCACATCTTTGTTAGTTTTAGAATCATCTTTATCTTATTTGTTACTCTGTATACTTTGTTGGACTCAAAGTACACATTTCATATGGTGGAAAGTTTCCCTGTTTACTTACTCTTCCTGACCCAGCTTTAAAGGCTATTTGACCATCTCAATATGTAGCTGATATACCTGTGAGCTGAGGTAAGGAGTGGGAGGAAGCAGACTAAGACGGCGTCCTCCATCTAGTTCATGTGAAAGAAACCTATCCTAATATTACATCAAATGGAGCCCTCTCAGTAGGAGAAAAATAGGTGATGTTGCAAGGACAAGACTCACCTTTCAACCTCATGACTGATAAGGTTTGGAGGAAAGAATGACATTCTGTTCAAAAGTCAGGTCAAAAGCTTATCCACACACTGATTTCTCAATCCAGGATCTGTAATACCAAACAAAACAAAGGCCTTGGTCCCAAATGAAGTCGTTAGCAAATATCTCTTTGCTCTGCCGGGAGTTCTGTTCTCTCACAACATCTTTCTGAATTATCACTTTGTATTGAGGCAGCAGTTTTAATCTTTCAAATGAAGTATACAATCTCAGAAGAGGCCAGTGGTTCCGAGGGCGGAAGGGAAGGCTGGTTCTACCCTTGTGCTGGGAGAAACATTAAGATCGAGAGCACAGCTATGGGAGTCAGACAGCCTGGATCTGAAATTGGTTCCACCACCGGCCATGTAAGTCACACAACTTTTCTATGCCTCCTATGTGAAAGTGAATGAAATGATTTTCATACGAATGATACAGGTGATGCATTTGTTTAAAACAGTGCCTGAATACAGCAGGCATTCATTAAATCCTGGATATGAATAGGATATAAAAAATAAATATTATTTGCTAAATTTGTGGTTTGTTTCGGTAGGCTTTTTCCCTGCATTTTTATAAGGACCAGTGGTTTTAAGAATCTTGGAATAATAGATCTGAAAGGAATGTTTATTTTACAGAGATGTAAAAGCCCAGAGCATTGAGCTTTTCAAGGTCACACAGATATCTAGCGGTACACTCAGGACTAGAAACCAGACTGCTGACTTCAGATCATTCTCCACTGGACACTTTTTCCCTGGGGGAGGATTTCCAGGACCAAGAAAGTTCCATCAGAGCAATAACAACAACCAGAACTGCCGTACCTCCTCCAGGGGCTCCCTTGTCACCCCAATGATAATCTTAAGCTGGTTTGTTCATTTGTTCATTCATTCACTCACTCACCCATTCCCTCACTCACTCACTCACCCATCACTGAGTTAGGCTATCAATGAAAGGTACAGAAAAGTAAAATGCAGTCTTTGTCTTTAAAGGACTTTGGCTGAAACTGGAGCAAAAGAATAGGCAGAAATAAAATGATACAATAATACAAACACTTAACGATATGGAAAGTATTAGAAAGGTTAGTCATCTTTTGCTGTACAACCAATCAGAAGTTTGGTAAAAGAACTTATGATAAGGTCAGTACATTTATAAAATGACTATGATAAATGAAACTAATCAGGTCTACTATGAGCTGGGCTGTGCTTACTGTTTAATGTGGCTGTAGGTGTAAGTGCAGGAGGTGTCAAGTTTCTGCAGTGCCTTTCTGTTCATCTCCCCTGCTGCCCAGGGATGATACTCTAATCCTCCTTAGACAGAATCTACATTTTCAACCGTAGCCCACTGTTATCTCGCAGCCCTGTTTGTGTGGTGGTGAGGTGTCTGGGAGGGAAAACATTCTATAGTTTTTAAAGTTGAATCTCAGTGTTTGAGTGTGCTTTGGTCCCTGGTAGGGGACCTTCACAAGAGTCTCTAGGACCCCTTCTCTGTTAGGCAGGACAGGACACACATTGAGGCCTGGAGGCAGGGGACAGCACCTCTCCCACATGGACAAAGACTAGGGTAGAATCTCTCCCCTGAAGGACAGGGCTTCATTATGGAAATCACTCTGGATTTATTTCAAATTAGGAAAACTTTTCCACCACCTGTCAGAGCCACGAGGTGATCTTTCTTGGTTCTTCACTGTGAGAACCTGGTGGGTTTCCTAGAAGTAAAGTCCATGAAAGTGTGAGTGATCCCCTAAGATCAGAGATTCCAGGAGTCTCTCACTCTCTTACTAGTGCACACTAAGCTCCTGCAATTTGTCAGAATTACCACAGAAGTGTTGCTATCAGTGTCTGGCTCCAGTGATTCCCATTCCAGGGAAGTGGACCTCAGTGACCTTTCCATCCATCCAGATTTTGGGGTGGTTACTTGCCCTGCTACCTAAGCTTCATGAGGCCAAGGAAAGTCCCTGATTTTCAGTGGTTTTTTTTTCTCTTTCACTTTTTGGGGGTAAGATTGTGGTTTTTACATGCAGGGCTGAAGTCTAAAGCTCCAGCTTCATTTTTTACATTTGGATTTGCAGTTATACCAGCACCATTTGTTGCAAGACTCTTCTCTCCCCACTGAATCTTTTGGCATCCTCATCAAAAATCATTAGACCATAAATATGGGAGTTTATTTCTGGACTTTCAATTCTATTCTCAGATGATCCATATGTCTACTTTTATGCCAGTATGACACTATCTTGATGACAGTAGCTTTGTAGTACATTTTGAAATTGGGAAGTGTGAGTCCCTCAAATCCATTATTTTTCCCCAAGATTGTTAGGTTATTCTAATTCCCTTGCATTTCCTATGAATTTTAGAATTAGCTTGTCATCTTGTGCAAAGAAGCCAGCTGGAATTTTGAAATAAATTGCACTGAATCTTTAGATCAATTCAGAAAGTTTTGCTTATCTTAAAAATATTAAATCTTCCAATTCTTACATGTGGGATGTCTTTCCATTTATGTAGGCCTTTTTTCTTTCAATGATGTTTTAAAATTTTAGGTGTACAAGTAGTACACTTTTGTTATATTTATTCCTGAATGTTTTATTCTTTTAATGCTACTATAATTGGAATAGTTTTTTCTAAGTTTCATTTATGGATTGTTCACTGCTAGGATACTAACATAAAGTAATTGATTTTTGTATGTTGACTTCATATTCTGTAAACTTCCTGACTTTGTTTATTAGTTCTTATAATTGTGGAGTTTTTCTTTTAGGATGATCAGTTATAACTTCTCTACAATTCAGTGAAATTGGGATTAAAAATGCCCATAAAACTTATCAACTAGAACCATAAAATTTGTCAATTAGAATCATTCTTTAGTCATGTGTGCACAAGAATAAAGATAACAGTAAGCAGTAATACTGTTCTCATCTTTGGCTGGAGATTTACTGTCCAGGTGTTGTTGTGAAAGTATGTTAAAAAAGTGTCAAAGATACTGATAAAAACTGAGACAACCTATCATGTTATAACAGTCTAAGTTGGCATGGAAGCTTTAGCGAGTCCTTGCAGACAGGGAAACATTATAGGGGTTAAAGAACTGGAGGTCTCTCTTGGGTTGAAAGTCGGTACGGTGTGAGTGAAAGCACAAGAGAAGTAGCAGGATAAGACGTTGAGACTCATAATGGGATACTGCACTTCAGAGTTTCAGATGTGGTGCATTCCAGGTGATGACAAGATTCTAGGTGTGATTTGGCTAAAGCAGAGGGGATGTGAAAGACCCTGGAATCATGAAAGTCTGGGTTTGTTTTCTGGATGGCTCATCTATTAATACAAGACCTTGATATCACCAGAATTATGATAGGAACTGGGGTAGAAAGAAAGATTCAGGTCCTATATTTGCCAGTTAATGAGAGGTGATATCCTAGGAAGTTGGTAGATGACAGTAATAAAGTGAGGTAGAGGTTGGTAAACCTGAATGACCTAACCTCATGGGAGCAAAATCACAGTGGCTCCTTCTGAGATGGTTCTTAAGTTGGGAAAGCATCCTGAGAGAATCTTTCGGGGTGAACCAGAGAGTAAGCCCATCTCTGCATTCGAAAACTCAGCCTGGATGTTCTGATTTAACCATCAGGAGGTGTTATTGCCCACTGTTTTCCTCTTCCCAGTGAGAATTGCTGTTTTAGGCATGGCTACAGAAATCCAGGGAGAATTCCTGAGGGGCATATGGCTTCTGTCCTATTTATACTCTTGTGCTTGCTACTGACAACTACATACAGACTTGAATTTAGATTTCTGACAGACCTTCCCGAGGAAAAACACATATATTTTTTCATAATTATGTTTAATTTGATATGAAATGCTATAAATACATGCATTCATTTTAATAACAGGTGTTATTTATAGTGAAATGAACAGATTTTAAATGCACAGTTTGGTGAGCTTTGACAAATTCCTAAGCTCTCACCTATATCAGGCTACAGAATACTTACTCTAGAAAGTTCCCTGATGACCCTTCCCACTCAATTCCTGCCCTCCTTGAGGCAACCACAGGGCTGATTTCTATCATCATAGATGAGTTTTGTTATTTTAGGGCCTCATTTTAATGGAAACATGGATGGTACTCTTTTGTGTCTGGCTTATTTTGCTCCACATAATGAGGCTTAAAGTTAGAACTTGGGTATTAAAACAAGTCATTCTAATAGAAAATTCTCATTATTACCAAGGTGACTGAATTCAGATCAAAAGAAGGCAGATATGTAAAAGAACTGTGGTGTGTTTCCCCGCTCCTGGATAAAATTTGCCAAGAAAGCCTAAGACACTTTAATTATACATCGCAGAAATTATCCTGTGGCCAGAGTCCACTTGGCTTTGTGTCCCCATCACCACCTCCTTCCTGAATTCACCTTCTGTTGGACTCTCAGGTTGTTTCATATATCTGCTATTGTGAATATGCTGTTAAGAATATGGGGGTGCAGATATTTCTTTGTTAGCCTCCTTTCATTTTCTTTGGATATATACTCAGAAGTAGGATTGCTAGATTATATGGTAATTCTATTTTTTTAAAAATTTTATTTTATTATTATTATTTTGCTTTACAATATTGTATTGGTTTTGCCATACATCAACATGAATCCACCACGGTGTACATGTTTTCCCAATCCTGAACCCCCCTCCCACCTCCCTCTCCATATCGTCCCTCTGGGTCATCCCAGTGCACCAACCTCAAGCATCCCGTATCCTACATCAAACCTAGACTGGTGATTCATTTCTTATATGATATTATACATGTTTCAATGCCATTCTCCCAAATCATCCCACCCTCTCCCTCTCCCAGAGTCCAAAAGACTTTTCTATACATCTGTGTCTCTTTTGCTGTCTCGCATACAAGGTTATTGTTACCATCTTTCTAAATTCCTTATATATGCATTGCTGCTGCTGCTGCTAAGTCGCTTCAGTCTTGTCTGACTCTGCGTGACTCCATAGGCGGCAGCCCACCAGGCTCCCCGTCCCTGGGATTCTCCAGGCAAGAACACTGGAGTGGGTTGCCATTTCCTTCTCCAATGCATGAAAGAGAAAAGTGAAAGTGAAGTCGCTCAGTTGTGTCCGACTCTCAGCAACCCCATGGATTGCAGCCTACCAGGCTCCTCCATCCATGGATTCTCCAGGCAAGAGTACTGGAGTGGGGTGCCATTGCCTTCTACAATATATGCGTTAGTATACTGTATTGGTGTTTTTCTTTCTGGCTTACTTCACTCTGTATAATCGGCTCCAGTTTCATCCACCTCATTAGAACTAATTCAAATGTATTCTTTTAAATAGCTGAGTAATACTCCATTGTGTATATGTACCACAGCTTTCTTATCCATTCATCTGCTGATGGACATCTAGGTTGCTTCCATGTCCTGGCTATTATAAACAGTGCTGCAATGAACATTGGGGTACATGTGTCTCTTTCAATTCTGGTTTCCTTGGTGTGTATGCCCAGCAGTGGGATTGCTGGGTCATAAGGCAGTTCTATTTCCAGTTTTTAAGGAATCTCCAGACTGTTCTCCATAGTGGCTGTACTAGTTTGCATTCCCACCAACAGTGTAAGAAGGTTCCCTTTTCTCCACATCCTCTCCAGCATTTATTGCTTGTAGACTTTTGGATCGCAGCCATTCTGACTGGCGTGAAATGGTACCTCATTGTGATTTTGATTTGCATTTCTCTGATAATGAGTGATGTTGAGTATCTTTTCATGTGTCTGTTAGCCATCTGTATGTCTTCTTTGGAGAAATGTCTATTTAGTTCTTTGGCCCATTTTTTGATTGGGTCGTTTATTTTTCTGGAATTGAGCTGCAGGAGTTGCTTGTATATTTTTGAGATTAGTTGTTTGTCAGTTGCTTCATTTGCTATTATTTTCTCCCATTCAGAAGGCTGTCTTTTCACCTTGTTTATAGCTTCCTTTGTTGTGCAGAAGCTTTTAATTTTGATTAGGTCCCATTTGTTTATTTTTTGCTTTTATTTCCAGTATTCTGGGAGGTGGGTCATTGAAGATCCAGCTGTGATTATGTTGGAGAGTGTTTTGCCTATGTTCTCCTCTAGGAGTTTTATAGTTTCTGGTCTTACGTTTAGATCTGTAATCCATTTTGAGTTTATTTTTGTGTATGGTGTTAGAAAGTAATCTAGTTTCATTCTTTTACAAGTGGTTGACCAGTTTTCCCAGCACCACTTGTTAAAGAGATTGTCTTTAATCCATTGTATATTCTTGCCTCCTTTGTTGAAGATAAGGTGTCCATAGGTGTGTGGATTTATCTCTGGGCTTTCTATTTTGTTCCATTGATCTATATTTCTGTCTTTGTTCCAGTACCATATTGTCTTGATGACTGTGGCTTTGTAGTAGAGCCTGAAGTCAGGCAGGTTGATTCCTCCAGTTCCATTCTTCTTTCTCAAGATTTCTTTGGCTATTCAAGGTTTTTTTGTATTTCCATACAAATTGTGAAATTATTTGTTCTAGCTCTGTGAAAAATACCGCTGGTAGCTTGATAGGGATTGCAGTGAATCTACAGATTGCTTTGGGTAGTATACTCATTTTCACTATATTGACTCTTCCAATCCATGAACATGGTATATTTCTCCATCTATTAGTGTCCTCTTTATTTCTTTCACCAGAGTTTTATAGTTTTCTATATATAGGACTTTAGTTTCTTTAGCTAGATATATTCCTAAGTATTTTATTCTCTTTGTTGCAATGGTGAATGGAACAGTTTCCTTAATTTCATTTTCTATATTCTTATTATTAGTGTATAGGAATGAAAGGGATTTCTGTGTGTTGATTTTATGTCCTGCAACTTTACTATATTCATTGATTAGCTCTAGTAATTTTCTGGTGGAGTCTTTAGGGTTTTCTATGTAGAGGATCATGTCATCTGCAAACAGTGAGAGTTTTACTTCTTCTTTTCCAAATTGGATTCCTTTTATTTCTTTTTCTGCCCTGATTGCTGTGGCCAAAACTTCCAGAACTATATTGAATAGTAGTGGTGAAAGTGGGCACCCTTGTCTTGTTCCTGACTTTAGGGGAAATGCTTTCACTTTTTCACCATTGAGGATAATGTTTGCTGTGGGTTTGTCACATACAGCTATTATTATGTTGAGGCATGTTCCTTCTATTCCTGCTTTCTGGAGAGTTTTTATCATAAATGGATGTTGAATTTTGTCAAAGGTTTCTCTGCATCTATTGAGGTGATCATTTTTTTTTTTCAATTTGTTAATGTGTTGTATTACATTGATTGATCTAAGGATATTGAAGAATCCTTGCATCCCTGGGATAAAGCCCCGTTGGTCATGGTGTATGATCTTTTTAATGTGTTGTTGGATTCTGATTGCTAGAATTTTGTTTAGGATTTTTGCATCTATGTTCAGTGATATTGGTCTGTAGTTTTCTCTTTTTTGTGGCATCTTTGTCAGGTTTTGGTATTAGGGTGATGGTAGCCTCATAGAATGAGTTTGGAAGTTTACCTTCCTCTGCAATTTTCTTGAAGAGTTGTGTAGGATAGGTGTTAGCTCTTCTGTAAATTTTTGGTAGAATTCAGCTGTGAAGCCATCTGGACCTGGGCTTTTGTTTGCTGGAAGATTTCTGATTACAGTTTCAATTTCCAGGCTTGTGATGGGTCTGTCAAGATTTTCTATTTCTTCCTGGTTCAGTTTTGGAAAGTTGTACTTTTCTAAGAATTTGTCCATTTCTTCCACGTTGTCCATTTTATTGGCATATAATTGCTGATAGTAGTCTCTTATAATCCTTTGTATTTCTGTGTTGTCTGTGGTAATCTCTCCATTTTCATTTCTAATTTTATTTAATTTTTGAAGAACCTCCATAGTGTTTTCCATAGTGTCAACTCAATTTACATTCCCATCAAAAGTGCACAAGGATTCTTATTTTTCTGCATCCTCATCAACCTTAACTCTTGTCTTTATGAGGACAGCCATTCTAACAAGTGTGAGACGGTTTATTGTGGTTTTGATTTTCATTTCACTGATGATGACAGATGTTGAGCACCTTTTCATATATCTGTTGGCTCCCTGTATAACTTCTTTGAAGAAATGTCTATTCAGTTCCTCTGTCCCATTTTTAATTCAGCTTGTCTGTTTTTGCTTTTGAGTTGTATGAGTTCTTTATATATTTTAGATATTAACCCTTTATCAGATATATGATTAACAAATATTCCCTCCCATTTCATATGTTGCCTTTTCATTTCATGGTTTGTTTCCTTTGCTGTGCCAAAGCTTTTCAGTAGTCCCACTTTTTAACTTTTGCTTTTGTTGCCTTATTGCTTGATATTTTCACTCTTCTGGATAAATGTGCTTTGCTGACAAGTGAGAGAAAAGTTCAGTAATCTAATTACAGATTGTTCGAAGTGTGTGTATGCATGCGACAGAGAGAAAGAGACAAAAACAGTGGGCAACATTTCTCTGATAGCACATGCTCCTCAAAGATGGCCAGAAAACACTATTGTCTAGTATATCAAGCGTGGTTTAGTTAAAATCTTTTAATTGAAAACATCAGTTCAGTTGCTCAGTCTTGTCTGACTCTGCGACCCCATGGACTGCAGCACTCCAGGGTTTCCTGTCCATCACCAACTCTTGGAGCTTACTCAAACTCATGTCCATTGAGTTGGTGATGCCATACAATCATCTCATCTTCTGTCATCCCCTTCTCCTCCTGCCTTCATTCTTTCCCAGCATCAGGGTCTTTTTCAGTGAGTCAGTTCTTCGCATCAAGTGGCCAAAGTATTGGAGCTTCAGCTTCAGCATCAGTCCTTCCAATGAATATTCATGGCTGATTTACTGTAGGATGGACTGGTTTGATTGCCCTGCTTATCTCTCAAGAGTCTTCTCCAACACCACAGTTCAAAAGCATCAGATCTTCAGTGCTCAACTTTCTTTATAGTCCAACTCTCACATGCATACAGGACTACAGGATAAACCATAGCTTTGACTATACGGACCTTTGTTGGTAATGTTTCTGCTTTTTAATATGCTGCCTAGGTTTGTCATAGCTTTTCTTCCAAAGATCAAGACTCTTTTAATTTCATAGCTGCAGTTACCATCTGCAGTGATTTTGGAGCCTAAGAAAATAAATTCTGTCACTGTTTCCATTGTTTCTCCATCTATTGGCCATGAAATGATGGGACCAGATACCATGATCTTAGTTTTTTGAAAGTTGAGTTTTAATCCATGTTTTCCACTCTCCTCTTTCACTTTCATCAAGAGGCTCTTTAGTTCCTCTTCATTTCCTACCATAAGGGTGATGTCATCTGTGTATCTGAGGTTACTGATATTTCTCCCAGCAATCTTGATTCCAGCTTGTGCTTCATCCAGCCCAGCATTTCGCATGATGTACTCTGCATATAAGTTAAATAAGCAAGGTGACAATATACAGTCTTGACATACACCTTTCCCAGTTTTAAACCAGTCTGTTGTTTCATGTCCAGTTCAAACTGTTGCTTCTTGATCTGCGTGCAGGTTTCTTGGGAGGCAGGTGAGGTGGTCTGGTATTCCCATGTCATTAAGAATTTCCCACAGTTTGTTGTGATCAATACAATTTAAGGCTTTAGTGTAGTCAATGAAACAGATGTTTTTCTGGAATTCTCTTGCTTTTTCTATGATCCAACAGATGTTTGCAATTTGATCTCTGGTTTCTCTGCCTTTTCTGTATCCAGCTTGAACATCTGGAAGTTCTCAGTTCATGTACTGTTGAAGCCTAGCTTGGAGAATTTTGAACATTACTTTGCTGGTGTACGAGATGAGCACAATTGTGTGGTAGTTTGAGCATTCTTTGATATTGTATTTCTTTGTCATTGGAATGAAAACTGACCTTTTCCAGTCCTATGGCCATGGCTGAGTTCCAAATTTATTGGCATATTGAGTGCAGCACTTTCACAGCATCATCTTTCTGGATTTGAAATAGCTCAACTGGAATTCCATCATCTCCACCAGCTTTGTTCATAGTGATGCTTTCTAAGGCCCACTTGTCTTTGCACTCCAGGATATATGGCTCTAGATGAGTGATCACACCGTTGTGGTCATCTGGGTCATTAAGATCTTTTTGGATGGTTCTTCTATGTATTCTTGCCACATCTTCTTAATATCTTCTGCTTCTGTGAGGTCCATATAGTTTCTGTCCTTTATTGTGCCCATCTTTGCATGAAATATTCCCTTGGTATCTCTAATTTTCTTGACAAGATCGCCAGTCTTTCTCATTCTATTGTTTTCCTCTATTTCTTTGCACTTATCACTGAGGAAGGCTTTCTTATTTCTCCTTGCTATTTTTTGTAACTCTGCACTCAGATAGATATATCTTTCCTTTTCTCCTTTGCATTTCCCTTCCCTTCTTTTCTCAGCTATTTGTAAGTCCTCCTCAGACAACCATTTTGCCTTTTGCATTCCTTCTTCTTGGGGATGGTTTTGATCACTGCCTCCTGGACAGTGTTATGAACTTCTGTCCATAGTTTTTCAGGCATTCTGTCTGTCATATCTAATCCCTTGAATCTATTTGTCACTTCTACCATAACTGAAGAGGAAATAAAAAGCCCTTGATGAAAGTGAAAGAGGAGATTGGAAAAGTTGGCTTAAAGCTCAACATTCAGAAAACTAAGATCATGGCATCTGGTCCCATCACTTCATGGGAAATAGATGGGGAAACAGTAGGAACAGTGTCAGACTTTATTTTTGGGGGCTCCCAAATCACTGCAGATGGTGATTGCAGCCATGAAATTAAAAGACGCTTACTTCTTGGAAGGAAAGTTATGACCAACCTAGACAGCATATTAAAAAGCAGAGACATTACTTTGCTAACAAAGGTCCGTCTAGTCAAGGCTATGGTTTTTCCTGTGGTCATGTATGGATGTGAGAGTTGGACTGTGAAGAAAGCTGAGCGCTGAAGAATTGATGCTTTTGAACTGTGGTGTTGGAGAAGGCTCTTGAGAGTCCCTTGGACTGCAAGGAGATCCAACCAGTCCATCCTAAAGGAGATCAGTCCTGGGTGTTCATTGGAAGGACTGATGCTAAAGCTGAAACTCCAATACTTTGGCCATCTCAAGACCCTGATGCTGGGAGGGATTGGGGACAGGAGGAGAAGGGGATGACAGAAGATGAGATGGTGGGATGGTATCATCGACTCAATGGACATGAGTTTGAGTAAACTCCCAGAGTTGGTGATGGACAGGGAGGCCTGGCGTGCTGTGATTCTTGGGGTCTCAAAGAGTCAGACACGACTGAGCAACTGAATTGAAGTGTATAATCAAGGGATTTGATTTAAGTCATACCTGAATGGTCTATTCCCTGGTGGCTCAGATGGTAAAGCATCTGCCTGCAATGCTGGAGACCCAGGTTCAATCCCTGGGTCAAGAAGATCCCCTGGAGAAGGAAATGACAACCCACTCCAGTACTCTTGCCTGGAAATTCCCATGGAGGGAGGAGCCTGGTAGGCTGCAGTCCATGGGGTCGCAAGAGTTGGATATGACTGAGTGACTTCATAGTTTCTTTCACACACTTTCTGAATGGTATAGTCATTTTCCCTACTCTCTTCAATTTAAGTCTGAATTTTTTTGCAATAAGGAATTTATGATCTGAGCCACAGTGAGCTCCTGGTCTTGCTTTTGCTGACTGTATAGAGCTTCTCCATCTTCAGCTTAAAAAAATATATCCTACCCATCAGAACAAGACCCAGATTTCCCCACAGCCAGTCCCTTCCATCAGGAAACTTCCACAAGCTTCTTATCCTTATCCATCAGAGGGCAGACAGAATGAAAACCACAATTTATAAAACAGATAAACAACAAAGACTACTGCATAGCACAGTGAACTATATTCAAGGATAATGCAAAAATCTATAATAGAAAAGAATCTGAAAAAGAATATATATATATATATATCTCACTTTACTGTATACATGAAACTAATATAACACAGTACTGTAAATCAACTGTACTTCAATAAAAAGAAATTGGAGGGATTCTTGGGACCTAATTTCTCTGAACATAAAGTTAAGAGGTTAATTAAATACTGGATGATCTCTGATATCCCACCCAAGCCAAACGTTTCAAGACTTTTACACTCAGTTCAGTTCAGTCATTCAGTCATGTCCGACTCTTTGCAACCCCATGCACCACAGCACACCAGTGAGGTCCGCAGCATGCCAGGCCTCCCTGTCCATCACCAACTCCTGGAGTTTACTCAGACTCATGTCCATTGAGTTGATGATGCCATGCAACTATCTCATCCTCTGTCATCCCCTTCTCCTCTTGCCTTCAATCTTTCCCAGCATCAGGGTCTTTTCAAATGAGTCAGCTCTTCACATCAGGTGGCCAAAGTATTGGTGTTTCAGCTTCAACAGACTCTTACACTATTTGGTTTTAAATTATCTTCTAAGCCTCATCTTCTCTAACTCAATATAAATCTAATTTTTTCATATATTCATATATTTTTACCATTAGAAATACATTTTCATTATATCACTTCATAAAAAGTAACATTCAATACTTAAGAGTTCAGGAGCAATGAAACATTTTTCTTCTTTTCAAATGAATTTATTAATTCAGTTCATGTTCCATAAATTGTCACTGATCTGGTAATTTGCTGAAAACATTTATGTACAAATATTCCACTAAAATAAATAGTCTGTGGACACTAAGAAATTTATTCAGCCGTATATGTAATCTTAGAATAAAATACTCTGAATACATACAAATGAGTAAGACATGAGAGTATAATAAAAAGCATTTCTACTGGAGGAGTTTGATGATATATGTCTCTAGAGATTTAAAATTGCATTAGAATCACCTTATCTCCATTTTCTTTTATTTCAAAGATCTTTCATATAGCACACTACACTTATGATGGGAGTTTATCACTAAATTTAACTTTTTACAATCTTAATTACTTCATTATTTCTTTTTGTAACCATTTGAAATATTGGAATAAAGTCAGTTATTGCCAGGCTTTATGAAAATTATATCAAATTCTAAACTCTCCTAGCCCCATCTGAATGGTGTTACCCTAGATAGCTGTTTCTCTATAGCTATTCTTTTTAACACCAACATTTTTATTCACTTTGTCATTTTAAAGAAAAATTTTCCGTAATCAGAGCATCCTCCTCAGAGAATAATGAACAGAGCTCAGTATTTTTTTTATGATTGAAGATTATCCTTAACCTTTTTCTTTTACTTCAGAATCATTTATTAAGAATACATTGAACAAATTGCTAGAGAAGCTACTACACTAAATCCGTGTAGGGCCTAAGTACAAGGAGATATGCTCAGGGCATATTGGGGGCAGCAGGACACCAGTGATTGCTGGCCTGGAGATGGAAAAGGTTAAAAATGTATCATAACTGGTGTGTCTTCATATTTTTCATTTTTGTTCCACACATACCCTTCAAACCAACACTAAATCTCCCATGTATACCTCTTTTTATCCATTACCAGATGTTCACCCTCTTTTAAGCCTCAAATACAAATCTACAAGATAGATGGGTAAATGGTATCCTTCCCATCTGGTGGGTGAAAAAGGAACGCAGGCCCTAAGGCTAAGCACTTGCCTGGATCCTGCAATATGTAGCTGGATGCAATGAGGATACATTTGTCTCCCAACTCATAGCCTGTCTCCTTGGTTTCTCTGATTATTTTGCCTAATCTTTGTACAAAATAGGAGAAGAATTAGTAGTTGTGAATAGGAATGGAAATATGGTGAAAAGGAATACATCTATAATGAAACTCGTCAGCTTCCTTCAAAAAATAAAGTGGCGGGTCTCTACACAGGTTGGGAAGCTGGATCACAGAACTCTGACTTTCATCCTTGAGAGCCACTTGCCTCCTAAGTGGTTTTTCACACTGGCCCAAGCAGTACTCTTGCCTGGAAAATCCCACGGAGGGAGGAGCCTGGTGGGCTGCAGTCCATGCGGTCGCGAAGAGTCAGACACGACTGAGCGACTTCCCTTTCACTTTTCACTTTCATGCATTGGAGAGGGAAATGGCATCCCATTCCAGTGTTCTTGCCTGGAGAATCCCAGGGATGGCGGAGCCTGGTGGGCTGCCGTCTACGGGGTCACACAAAGTCGGACACGACTGAAGCAACTTAGCATAAGCTTCCCTGGTGGCTCAGAGGTAAAAGCCTATGCCCACAATGCGGGAGACCTGGGTTTGATCCCTGGGTCAGCAAGATTCCCTGGAGAAGGAAATGGCAACCCACTCCAGTATTCTTGCCTGGAGAATTTCACGGACAGAGAGGCCTGGTAGGCTATAGACCACGGGGTCGCAAAGAGTCGGACGTGACTAAGCGACTTCACTTTCTTCTCACTTAAGCAGGTATACAGATCACTTTCTTGACTCTCCATAGCCCAGCTAAGAAACTTTTTTTAAATGTATTTAAACAGAGATTTATTTATTCAGATTTTCGACTCCATCTTAATCATTTTGATTTCAAGTCGCTTTCTTTCCCTGGTGGCTCAGAGGTTAAAGCGTCTGCCTCTGATGCGGGAGACCCGGGTTCGATCCCTGGGTCTGGAAAATCCCTGGAGAAGGAAATGGTAACCCACTCCAGTATTCTTGCCTACAGAATCCCATGGACAGAGAAGCTGGTAGGCTACAGTCCATGGGGTCGCAAAGACTCGGACACGACTGAGCGACTTCACTTTTCTTTCAGCAAACTAAAGATATCGTTCAGTATCTGCTGATGACACATGTAATGCCACTTATTTTGAACAACCTTTTTCTAATCCTCTCCGGAGGCTTCGGCAGTTTGTCTTTTCTCTTCTGGCTTTTAGCATATTGACTATATACCTCATGTCCTTAACTTTCATTACTTCTGTACATTGCCTTTTATCTTTGTTGTGTGTTTATTTTTAATCCTGCTCTACAGTAGGTACCATTTGAATCTGAGGATTTATACGTATGTTTCTTCAACTTAAGAAATTTAATCCTATTATTTCTTCATATTTTACCTTTCCTGTGTTTTCATTTTCTATTGGGTAGATACTATGGCTTGCAGAACTCTCTTCTACTATGTCTTAAGCTTTCATCTTTTTCTCACCTTGTCCTTCATTCCCAGACTGTCTTCCAGATATCCAATTTCTTTTATAGCTGCACCCATTCCTCTATCTACTGAATTTTCAATTTCAATAATTTTTACTTCCAAGGTCTGTCTTTGGTTTGTTTTATAACAGACAGTTCCCGATTCATTATTGTGACTTCATCCTATATCTAAAGACACTAATTAAACTTGTATTAAAGTCCTTTTCTTATCATTCTATTAACTTTTGCATAGTTGTACCTCTGTTGGGTTATCTATTTTTTCACAGTGGCTGCATGCCAGATGTTGGTGACTTCTAATTGTAGCTAATCTCTGTGCTTTGGATTCTTTGCCAGATCCTTTACACTGCCAGGCCCTCAGCCTTCCTTGTGGGAGCTGGAGAAACAGCTATTGAGGATCGTGCTCCCCCACTGTTTTCAGTTGAAATGGGGAAAAGGTGGGATGCTGGATGGGATTCCTTAGAGGCTGGTATTCTGAGCTGAGTCATTTTCTCTAGGCTCTGTCAGGTTCTGCCTCTCCTTCAGCATGGCTCCTGCTCACAGACAAATCTGAAGGAGTGGAAAGTAGGATGCAGGCAGCACAGCCACTGTGGGGGATCCCAACGCATTACCTGTCATTTGCATTGAATCCCTCTTCTCTGCTCCTGGCTTCTACCTGTAGGCGTGTGTACTTGCTCAGTTGCGTCCCACTCTTTGCCACCCTATGGACTCTAGCCCACCAGGTTCCTCTGTCCACAGAATTTTCCAGGCAAGGGCACTGGAGTGGGTTGCCATTTCCCTCTTCAGGGGACTTTCCTGACCCAGGGATCAATACCGTGTCTCCTGCATCTGCTGCGTTGGTGGCTGGATTCTTTACCACTGAGCCATCTGGGCAGCTCTTCTCCCCCTGCAGGCAGGTGAAATTCCTGGTGAAGCCCCCAATTTTATTTTGGGTTGGTTGTCTTTTTCTTATATTAGAGATATTAACCAATTCTTAGTTATGCTGTAAATACTTATTGCATATGTCTAAGGTACTGCCTGAGATACTGCAATTAAAAATTTTTTTTTGAGGACAAATCTGTCCATTGTTTTACTTCAAGATTTCTGGGTGTTGTGTTATGCTCAAGAGGTCTTCCTAATCCAAACTGAAACCTATTTTACTGTACAGTGACTTTTAATATTGAATAGTTCAGTCTTTTGTGATTGGATATTTCATGTTTAGATACATATCCATCAGGATTTTAATTTTGTGTTTGGTCTGAGATTTCATGTGTATCCCTTTTCTAAATAGAGTCTTTTATTGCTGTTGTCTCCTTCTGCTCTGCTACCTTGTATTGGTGGGTGGGTGTGTAGGAGTTGTGAACATTTGTTAATATTTTTAGTTCATCGGTCATCAAACGATAAAGAACCACATACTTGATCTGAAGTATTTGATGAATTGGACTGCACCACAGTGAGAGTTCTTACCCTTTGAGATGAATGTAGTAACTCCCTAAGATTTGGGGTTATCTCTCTTGGGGACAAGGTGAGTGAGAAGCAGGATCTGTAGATACAGTTAGCCAGAGCATCCACAGAAGCAATTTTTCAGTTTTCCCTTTGAACACACAGCTAGAATCCATCTCTCTCCTTCCCTCATGACTGGGTACAGCCATGGGACTATGCTCTCCCCAGTGTAATGTGAACAGTATTTATGCCAGGCCCCTAAAAACTCTCACTTATACTCCTCCATCCTCCTTTTTGAGACTGAATATAGAAGATGAGTTTCCAGGAGATAAGGCCATGGGATGCAAGGATTCTGAGTACCTGTAAGACTGTGAATAGGGCTTGCTAACCAGAAACACTCACCTTGGACTTAACTAAGAAATAAGCTTCTTTGGTTATTTGCCTAAACTAAGACAGGAGACTTAGGTTTCTAGTAGATATGTTGTACCCAGTTAGGGAAGTTTCCTTCCATTTACCTAATTTACCAAGAGACTTTCTTGTTTAATCAGGAATGGATATTAAATTTTTTAAAAAGATTTATTTATTTGATTTTTGGCTGTGCTGGGTCTTCACTGCTGTGTGTGAACTTTCTCTCTAGTTGCATAGGACAGGGGCTGCTCCACGTTGCGAGGCAGGGGCTTCTCACTGCAGTGGCTTCTCCTGTTGTGTAGTACAGGCTTTAGGTGATGGGCTTCAGTAGTAACTATGGCCTGAGAGCTCAATAGTTGTGGCTCTCAGGCTTTACAGTGCATGAGCTCAGTAGCTATGGCATGTGGGCTCAGTTGCTTTGTGGCATGTGGGATCTTCCTGGAACAGGAATCGAACCCATTTTTTTTTAAAGCTCCAGTCCATCTTTTAATTTTTTTGAAAAATTCCTGACATTACAGAACTAAACTGAAATGTATTAATATTCCACTCTTACATTTCCATGACAAACAAAAAAATTCATGAGCCAAAAAAAAAAAAAAAACAGGGAGAAGCTTATAAAACTAAATATGGATCTCAGCATTAATAGCTGAACAGAGAAAGGAATTAAAATGCTTTAATTAAAAAATCACGAGTGGATGATAAAAGTGTGTAGAAACTGAAAATTTACAAACTATTTAAAACCTGGAATCGCTGACTGTTCAGAAACTACACAGATGGATCATGGGTGGTGGTAAACAGCAGAAAGGATTATGGATGAATCTGCACTGGCAGGTGGGCTCTCAACACTGGACCACCAGAAAAGCTCTGTGTTACATTTTATTAATACATTTTTGACATCTATCAAGGGTATCATAGATATCTTACCCTTAAATTGTGAAATGTAATAAATTACAACTGGTATATTAATATTGTCCTTAAAATGAATGGTATTGTGCTTAGTCATGGCCAACTCTTTGCAACCCTTTGGATTGTAGTCCACCAGGCTTCTCTGTCCCTGGAATTTTTCAGGCAAAAATACTGGAGTGGGTTGCCATTTCCTCCTCCAAGGGACTTCCCAAGCCAGGGATCAAACTCACATCTCCTATGTCTTCTACATTGAAGGCAGATTCTTTACCCATTCAGTTATGAGGGAAGCCCCAATAGTCCTTAAAACAGAATTATATTTAAATAATTTCATGGCGTAGTATTCTTTTAAAAGCTGTTCTGGAAATAACTTTGCTTATAATTTGTTAAAACTCTCCAAATACTTCATTGGTTTATGGTTTTCTTGCTTTATTCTATCTTTGTCCACTTTCCACATTGAGTTTATGCCAGATACAAACTGAGACACTTTTCAGATTTTTCTTTGGTCTTGAACAACTGACGTCATGAATCACTAGGGACTGTCTTTTTGGGAAATGCATTTTTTTTTAAACTATAGTTCTAATTTCCTCTATGGTTATTGGTCGACTCAGTTACTTACAAGTGAAACATCTTTCTACTTTGGAGTTTTCTGGGCCATAGTTTTTCCAACTTATGTTGAGTTAATGAGCAAGCAACTGAAAGCATACCTGTATTCCTGTACAATATGTTTGGTGTTTCTGATGTACAATTTTACCTGTTTAAGTGTTTTAGAACTTAAGTCTTACTGTGGATAAAAAGGAAGCTGGGTTCTTATAGATAATCTACATCTTTTTTTTTTTTTACTAATTGGAAAAATAGTACATATTGAACTTATCCATGCTAAAACTTCTGAATTCTAAAATTATCACAAATATGAGAGCTTAACTAATAGAAACTGGCAAACTTCTGTCTTTAAATATTTTAATTTGTTATTGTTTAGTCACTAAGTCTGACTCTATCAGACTGGACAGTAGCACACCAGGCTTCCCTGTCCTTCACTATCTCCTGAAGTTTGCTGAAGCTCATGTCCATTGAGTCACTGGTGCTATTCAACATCTCTTTTGAAGCTATATGTGAAAATGAAGTATCTTATTAAAATGACATGGTGGTTTACACTTCTTAATTATCTATATCTTTGGAATTAGCTGCCGAATAGAAACTTGATATGACCATAAAGTAACCTTTATATGATTTGCTATAGGGATTTAAAGATGCATTTTCTTTTTTTTTCCCTAATCATCTCATTATGTAATGATATGTAACCAAAGCTACATATTTTTATGCAAAGTGAATCCATTCATTAGGAGGCTATCTTATATCATCTCCAGTCTATCTCAATATAGTTCATAATATGGACTTTGGCCTAGCTCTGTGACATTTGGCAAGCATCTTAACCTCTCTGTATTTCAGCTCTCTCAAATGTAAAGTGAGGATAAATATGCTACCTGCTTGATAGGATTTTTCCAAGGGTTAAGAGTTCAAAACGAAAAGTTACTAGAACATTCCTGGGGAAAATATGACTACTGTGAAGAGTAAATAAATAAAAAAATGCTGGGAAAGATTGAAGGTAGGAGCAGAAGGGGACGACAGAGGATGTGATATTTGGATGGCATCACCGACTCAATGGAGATGAGTCTGGGTAAACTCCAGGAGTTTGTCATGGACAGGGAGGCCTGGCATGCTGCAGTCCATAGGGTTACAAATAGCTGGACATGACTGAGCAACTGAACTGAACTGATTTTTATTATAATCTAGGAGAAATCACAGGCACCTCTCTGAAAATCTTTTGCTGATTTTCTTCTCATTATGAGTGTCCTTTATGTTAAGGAACATTCTACAAATTATCATAATCTTATTCTAAACCTCGTGATATAGGTATCATTACACTCTGTAAGAAAAACTAAGAAACATGAAATAACTGTTCAAATTCACAAAGCAGTGAGAGGCAGAACTGGGATTTGAATCCAGGTCTGTCTGACACCAAAGTCATGCTCTTTTCATAACATTACTCAGCCTGCTGTACCTCTCTGTAAAACCCACCACTATCACCTCTTTCTGCCATCACCACAGCAGAGCAGTTAGTATTTCTTTTGGAATACTGAAAATAATTACCCAGCAGTGTACACTTGTGTACTGACATTAAACTGTTGGTATCTGATGACATTAATGATTTATTTCTGCTTCTCTCAGCTTACCCCAGATAATGTGTCAATCAATACTCAGTCTTTTGGTTTCTCTACGCCATGCCTCTCAGCTTCCAGTTTCAAATAGGTGGTTAAGGATGCTGTCTACTCAGACAACACTAAAAGGCTACTGTAATCAAAACAGCACAGTTCTGATGTAAAAACAGACATATAGATCAGTGGAACAGAATAGAGTCCAGAAATAAACCCACACACCTAAGGTCAATTAATCTTCAACAAAGGCAGCAAAAATACACGAGAGAAAAGACAGTCTCTTCAATAAATGGTGCTGGGAAAGCTGGACAGCTACATGCAAATCAATGAGATTAGAACACTCCTACATACCATATACAAAAATAAACTCAAAATGGTTTAAAGACCTAAAAATAAGACATTACCATAAGTATCCTGGAAGAGAATAGAGGCAAAACATTCCTGGACATAAATCATACCAACATTTTCTTAGATCAGTCTCTCAAGGTGAAATAAATAAAAGCAAAAATAAACAAATGAGACCTAATCAAACTTAGAATTTTTGCACAGCAAAGGAAACCATCAACAAAATGAAAGTACATTCTATGAAATGGGAGAAAATACTTGTAAATGATGCAACAAACAAGGGTTTAATTTCCAAAACACACAAAGCTCATAAAACTCAGCATAAAAAAAAAAACAATAAAAAACACAACTTAATAAAAAAATTATCATAAAACCTAAATAGACATTTCTCCAAAGAAGACAAATGAACAAATTTTACTCTATCTGGCATCTGGATTACACTTCACAGTTGATACATTTTTTTGCATAAATCACCCCTTTAATCCATTATAATAATCTTCAGCTTAAAAGTTATATTTTTATTATGAGAGAAAAAATTGAAGCTTAAGGGTGGTATATCACTTGTCTAAGACCACAAAGCTAATCAATGGGAAAGTAAAATACGTTACTTTACTCCCAATTCTTAATGGGAGAATTAAACAATCTATGAGATTCTTTGAGAATCTTCCCTACATGCTCTATTCACTCTGAATAACAGCATTGAGAAGTCTCCAGAAAAGGATATTTGCTGTTTTCCCATATCTCATAGGTGTCAAAGAAAATAAAGGCTTAAATTAAGTAGCAAGAGTGATTTAGGTTAGATATTAACTGGGTGGCTGATGCTGATGAGACTGGAAAAGATGACCAAAGGATACTTTGAGATAATCTGTCTTGAAAAAACAGTATGGTTTGGATTCTATTCCAGTACATGCCTGGTGGTGCAAGAAGTAATTCAATGAATCCTTGTTAATTATTTGAAAGCAGTTTATAAACTGGATGATTTAATGGAGTTTCTTCGAGTTCTAGATTCTATAACAAATATTCTACCAAATGGACTTATACTACTGAAAGTTGCTCTCTGGTATATGGGGATGGGTCTTGTTTTCTTGACCTCTTCATCTGTGATCTCTGGAAAATGCAGATCCCTTTATTCAATTTCATTTCATACCCTCAGGGTTAAGGCCTCAGGGAAGAGGTCAGAAATGATCTAACTTACCTGGATTCCTGAGCTGCTTCCTGGGAAGTTAGCTTTCCATCCACTGTTGATTTGATTTCACTCTGCACCTCAGGAAAATTTTAAGGATATACAATTTTGGTCTGAGTGTGGTTCAATTTCCAACCTTTATGGGATGTCAGATCATGTAGGATCATGGCATCTGGTCCCATCACTTCATGGCAAATAGATGGGGAAACAGTGAGAAACTTTATATTTGGGGCTCCAGAATCACTGTGGATGGTGATTGCAGCCATGAAATTAAAAGATGCTTACTCCTTGGAAGGAAAGTTATGACCAACCTAGACAGCATATTAAAAAGCAGAGACATTATTTTGCCAACAAAGGTCTATCTAGACAAGGCTATGGTTTTTCCAGTGGTCATGTATGGATGTGAGAGTTGGACTGTGAAGAAAGCTGAGTGCTGAAGAATTGATGCTTTTGAACTGTGGTGTTGGAGAAGACTCTTGAGAGTCCCTTGGACTGCAAGGAGATCCAACCAGTCCATCCTAAAGGAGATCAGTCGTGGGTGTTCTTTGGAAGGACTGATGCTGAAGTTGAAGCTCCAGAACTTTGTCCACCTGATGTAAAGAGCTGACTCATTTGAAAAGACCCTGATGCTGGGAAAGGTTGAGGGCAGGAGGAGAAGGGGACGACAGAGGATGAGATGGTTGGATGGTATCACTGACTCAATGGACATGAGTTTGGGTAGGCTCCGGAAGTTGGTGATGGACAGGGAGGCCTGGCGTGCTGCGATTCATGGGGTTGCAAAGAGTTGGACACGACTGAGAGATTGAACTGAACTGAACAGATGGGATGTCAGTGGTGAAGCATAAAGAAAGGACAGGTAGCTGGCTTAAGACAGTAAACCTAAAAGAAAGACACCTAGTGGGGAAAATAAAATTATCTGGGCATTTATCCAGATGCTGTCACAATCACATACCTGCCTTAAAGCAGTATCTGTAGGGTATTAAATCCATGTGATTTCACTCATGCTGGAAAGTCCCTTCTCTCCTCAACAGAAGTGTCATCTGTACATCTTAAATTGGTCCTGTGCATGTTAAGTTGCTTCAGTCGTGTCTGACTCTTTGCGACCCCATGGACTGTAGCCCACCAGGCTCCTCTGTCCATGGGACTCTCCAGGCAAGAATACTGGAATGGGTTGCCATGCCCTCCTCTAGGGGATATTCCCAACCTGAGGATCAAAGCCACACCTTTTAAGCCTCCTGCATTGCCAGGTGAGCTTCCTTACCATTCATTTAGGTTCAGTTCAGTTCAGTCGCATCCAACTCTTTGCATCCCCATGGACTGTGCATGTCAGGCCTCTCTGTCCACCATCAACTCCCAGAGTTTACTCAAACTCATGTCCATTGAGTCAGTAATGCCATCCAACCAAGTCATCCTCTGTCCTCCCCTTCTCCTCCTGCCTTCAATTTTCCCAGCATCAGTGTCTTTTGAAATGAGTCAGTTCTTCGCATCAGGTGGCCAAAGTATTCAGTTTCAACATTAGTCCTTCAAATAAACACTCAGAACTGATCTCCTTTAGGATGGACTGGTTGGATCTCCTTGCAGTCCAAGGGACTCTCAAGAGTCTTCTCTAACACCACACTTCAAAAGCATCAATTCTTCAGTGCTCAGCTTTCTTCACAGTCCAACTCTCATATCCATACATGACCACAGGAAAAACCATAGCCTTGATTAGATGGACCTTTGTTGGCAAAGTAATGTCTCTGCTTTTAATATGCTATCTAGATTGGTCATAACTTTCCTCCAAGGAATAAGAAGCATGTTTTAATTTCATGGCTACAATCACCATCTGCAGTGATTTTGGAGCCCCCAAAATAAAGTCAGACACTGTTTCCAATGTTTCCCCATCTATTTCCCATGAAGTGATGGGACCAGATGCCATGATCTTAGTTTTCTGAATGTTGAGTTTTAAGCCAACTTTTTCACTCTTCTCTTTCACTTTCATCAAGAGGCTCTTTAGTTCTTCACTTTCCGCCGTAAGGGTGGTGTCATCTGCATATCTGAGGTTATTGATATTTCTCCAGCAATCTTGATTCCAGCTGGTGCTTCTTCCAGCCCAGCATTTCTCATGATGTACTTTGCATAGCAGTTAAATAAGCAGGGTGACAATATACAGCCTTGATGTACTCCTTTTCCTATTTGGAACCAGTCTGTTGTTCCAGGTCCAGTTCTAACGGTTGCTTCCTGGCCTGCATACAGATTTCTCAAGAGACAGGTCAGGTGGTCTGGTATTCCCATCTCTTTCAGAATTTTCCACTGTTTATTGTGATCCACACGGTCAAGGCTTTGGCATAGTCACTAAAGCAGAAAGAGATGTTTTTCTGGAACTCTCTTTACCATTAGTGGTCAGATGACCCTGTAGCATGAGTGTTAGTTGTTCAGTCACGTCTGAATCTTTGTGACCCCATGGACTGTAGCCTATCAGGCTGCTCTGTCAGTGGAATTCTCTAGGCAAGAACACTGGAGTGGGTAGCCATTCCTTTCTCCAGTGGATCTTTCTGACCCAGTCTTCAAACCCAGGTCTCCTGCATTGCAGGCATATTTGTTACTGTCTGAGCCACCAGGAAACTAATTCTGTTTCCCTGATGTGTTTAAATCTATGTGTTTTAGTTTCCTCTTTCTTCAAAAGAAAGAATTAAAACTTCCCACCTCACAGTGTTAGAGAGCTAAGTAATGGAGCTTTCGGAAAGGTATCATGCATTTCACTTTAAAGACCCTTTCAAGAGAATATCGAAATTAAGGAAAAACTATTGTAAAACTCATCTAACAAAATACTTCCTAAAAATTAAGGTAATGCATTATATGCAAACAAAAGTGGTAATCAATTCATAAGTAATGTGCATCTTAAACTCAGAAAGATAAAGAAGATCATTTTTTTAAAAAGTACTGCTTTTCACCCACATATCCTTTCTTTCCTGTGTCTTTTAACTCCCCTCATTGCGGGGCCTGACTTCTAACACTGTATCTGACAAGTGAAGAAATGGGTTTAGAGGGGCAGTCACCAAAAGATTCTTTTAGCAAAGAGCCCAGCTTTTCCAACAGGCCCACACTGTGAACCTGGAGTAGTGATCACACTGCTCCTGCCTAGTGTGGGACATTTAGCTTCTGGAAGTCCACAGAAGAGAATGCAGAGCTGGGGAGGGTACTTAGTGATGATGCTGTTCCACCAACCCTGTTACTGTGCAGATAGCAAAACTGAAGCCAAGACATAAGCCAGTTTTTTCCCCCCCCTCTGTTAAATTTCAGAGTTAAATTCTTCATTGAAGAATGCAAGTGAAAAGTAAGGTGAAAAAGGCAAGGGTGTACCCACGTATCCCACATTCAGGGAGTGACTGTTTGCAAGCAGACATGCCTTCAGATGGCCCACCAGTTCTGCAGAGTCTACAGAAAAATGAAAGATCACTCCATACCAAGTATTGTCTCAGTAAGTACATGGGGTTAAGGCCAACAGAGTTTAGCTTCACGCTTGGCAGATCCCCGTTCTTGGCAGAACTCTCTTCTAAGCCCAGATAACATCATATAACGTTAGAGTCTTCCCTCCAAAGATCTGCCTCTCTACCTCTTCAGGGCAGCAGGAGGCTTCCATTGGCAGCTCTTATAGGCGCAAGATCAACACAAATCCACAAACGTCAATCACTCTATTTTTACCTACTCTAGACTGCTTTCTTTCAGGTTTAATTGTCTGAATTTCAGTATCTGTGATAAGAACTCAGAGGTCATATCACACACCTCCGGAATCCTTCCACTGATTATGGATTGTGCCCGGCAAGTGATGACAGTAGGATTTAGGCAATTACGAGTGCAAGATTTTCTGGCCCTGTCAGGATCTTCACAGAGAACGTCATGCTGTGCCCATTCTCATGGAGCTGGCTTAATTTTGCAGTTTTTTACAGCCTATTGTAAAATACAGCTATCTCCAACAAGGTCCTTGTCCAAGCATGCTTTGATGTTTTACTGGAATAACTGGCAGCATTCAGGATTTAAGCATCAAAAGTAGAAATACAAGTTTTTCTTTTTTATTCTGTAAGATTTAACACATC
Organism: Nanger dama; assembly: GCA_917880005.1. Lineage (NCBI taxonomy): Eukaryota > Metazoa > Chordata > Mammalia > Artiodactyla > Bovidae > Nanger > Nanger dama. The sequence continues at coordinate 29,191,192 of CAKJTW010000018.1, forward strand.
AATTATAAGCTTAATCACAAAAGAGGATGGTGAACATAATGTGTTGTTATGGAATTATGAAAATGTTTTAATACTTTTATATAATTTAGAATGTTTCTATAAAGAAAAAATAATTATATTTCTGAATCATGTGTTTTAAAGGATCCCACCTTTAAAGGATCCCACATGTTGTGGGGCTTACTGGGCCTCTGAGAGGCTTTGTGACACTGGATTGTAGGGCACCCTCTGAACCCAACAATGACAGGAAACACTGACTTCCAGGTTTGGGGCCACCTTGAGGTTTTATGATTCCTTGAAAGCTCTAAACTCATAATTAAAAATGGATTGCCAATGCCTGGGGCATGATTCCAACATTAGTTTTATTGTTTTGAAAGTCCAGGTCTGGAACTGGAATGCTTCAGAAATCCACTTGAGGAGTTGAATAAATGGCAGGTGATCCTTTAGGAGGAGAGGAGGCTGGGGTACCTTACTGTTATTAACAGTCCTGTGATTTCTGGTTCTTCTGTGTTTTCCTCAGTGTGACTAACTAAAATGCTCTTTGTTCTTTGTTCCAGACTCAGAGACATCCCTGCCACGCAGCACACAGATTTATAACTCTGGGCAAAGGTTTCAACAAATACGATTTCTTCGCTCCAAAGTCCATCTATGTGTATTGCCTGAACTACAGAGCGGTGCGTGATTGTCTGCTGCCTCGGCAGCAGAGGCAGGATGAGTTCCTATAACTCTGGAGACAGAGATGGCTCACACAGGCTGGTGCTGTGTAAGGGCGTTCATGGAATTTATTGTTCGTTTTTCAAACTGACATAGTGTCTATACTGACACAGCCCAGAAAAAAAGAAACTATTGTAAATGAAAGATCTAAAATTTGTCTATTATAAATGAAAAGATCATAACCCAAAGATTTGGTGAAAACATGCTCCTTATCCAGACAGTCCACTGTAATGTTTCAATTGAAGAGTTTCACTCAGAGAAAGAGAATGGGTTCAAACAAACAAACAAAAGACAACAAGATCCAGGGGTTAGGTTTGATGGTCTTAAACACGCAAGGACGAAGACAAAACTTCTGATTCCATATCAGCGACCTGGGTACATGATCTGGGATGTAAATCAGAATCTTCAAAGGCTTTATTACACTTTCCCACCCACCTCTTCCATGAAGACAGGCAATAAGGAGGAACTTAAATTTTTTCATGTCCTATGGGTGTCACTGAGCAATTTGTTTCTTAAGCATCTCCCATGAATATGGCTGAAATAACAAGTAAAACTCAGCTGGGTGCCCAACTGGAGGAATGTACTTCTAACGTCCAAAGTCCATGTGACAATGTTATCTGAAAAACATTTGACATGAACCCAATGCAATGATACTATACTCACTCTAATAAGCAGTCCTGTAAAAGGCATCCATTTTGGAACCCAGGCCAGATATGAGTGAAACTCAAAAATAAGTATGACAATCTGACTTTACCACAAGGTCTTACGGCAGAGTCCTGGTATGGTGTTAACCTCTGGATTACCCAATCTTGAGAAGGAGCCAACTGGCCTATAGAATGCCTGAAAATGAAACACTACCCATCATAGGTGGGAAAGTACGTCTGCCTAAGTAACTGTGATAAGAGGCCCTCGAAAATGGAAAACCACAAAAACTGCAACAATACTATAGCTCTTGAGAAGTTCCTTGTCTAGTGGGGAAAGGAGATAAAAGATAAAAGCTTGGGACTTCCTGGAGGCCCAGTGATTAAGAATCTGCCTGCCAATGCAGGGGACACGGGTTCAGTCCATATTCTGGGAAGATTCCGCATGTCTCAAGAGAACTAAGCTCATCTGTTACAACTACTAAACCCTGTGTTTCTAGAGCCTTAGCTCCATAACAAGAGAGGCCGCTGCAAGGAGAAGCCCAGGGATCAGAAGTAGAAAAAGCCTGTGTGTAGCAAGGCAGACCCAGTGCAGCCAACTTAAAAACAAAAACAAAAACAACTTTTTAAAATGTTGTTGTTGTTCAGTAGTGTCTGACTCTGCAACCTGATGGACTGTAGTACGTAGGGCTTCCTTGTCCTTCACCAGCTCCCAGTGCTTGCTCAAACTCATGTGCATTAAGTTGTAATGCCATCTAACCATCTTGTGCTTTGACATTCCCTTCTCCTACTGCCTTCAATCTTTCCGAGCATCAGGATCTTTTCCAATTAGTGGGCTTTTCGCATCAGGTGGCCAAAATACTGGAGCTTCAGCTTCCCCATCAGTCCTTCCAATGAATACTCAGGATTGATCTCCTTTAAGTTTGACTAGTTTGATCTCTTTGCTGTCCAAGGGACTCCCAAGAGTCATCTCCAACACCACAGTTTGAAAGCATCAGTTCTTCAGTGGTCAGCTTTCTTTATGGTTTAACTCTCATATCCACACATGACTACTGGAAAAACCACAGCTTTCACTATATAGACCTTTGTTGGCAAGGTGATGTCTCTGATTTCTCTTTAATACACTGTCTAGGTTTGTCACAGCTTTTCTTCCAAGGAGCAAGCATCTTTTAATTCCATGGATGCAGTCACCATCTGCAGTGATTTTGGAGCCAAAGAGTATAAAGTCTGTCACTGTTTCCACTGGTTCTCCATCTGTTTGCCATCAAATGATGGAACCAGATGCCATGATCTTTGTTTTTGAATGTTGAGTTTTAAGCTAACTTTTTCACTCTCCTCATCAAGAGAGGAACTCTTTAGTTCCTCTTTACTTTTTGCCATAAAGGTAGTGTCATCTACATATCTGAGGTTGTTGATATTTCTCCCTTGCAATCTTTAGTCCAGCTTGTGTTTCATTCAGCCCAGTATTTCACATGATGTATTCTGCATATAAATTAAATAAGCAGGGTGACAATATACAGCCTTGACATACTCCTTTCTCAATCTGGAACCAGTCTGTTGTTCCATGTCTGGTTCTAACTGTTGCTTCTTGACCTGCATACAGATTTCTCAGGAGGCAGGTAAGGTAGCCTGGTATTCCCATCTCTTGAAGAATTTCTCACCGTCTGTTGTGATTCACACAGTTAAAAGCTTTAGCGTAGTCAATGAAGCAGACGTAAATATTTTTCTGGAATTCTCTTGCTTTTTCTATGATCCAATGGATGTTCATAATTTGATCTCTGGTTCCTCTGCCTTTTAAAACGCAGCTTGAACATTTGGAAGTTCTGAGTTCAGGTACTGTTGAAGCCTACCTCGGAGGATTTTGAACATTACTTTGCTAGTGTGTGAGATGAGTGCAATTGTGCTATAGTTGGAGCATTCTTTGGCATTGCCTTTCTTTGGGACTGGAATGAAAGCTGACCTTTCCAGTCCTGTGGCCACTGCTGAGTTTTCCAAATTTGCTGGCCTATTTAGGGCAGCACGTTCACAGCATCATCTTTTAGGATTTGAAACAGCTCAACTGGAATTCCATCACCTCCACTAGCTTTGTTTGTAGTGATGCTTCCTAAGGCCCACTTGACCTCACACTCTAAGATGTCTGGCTCTAGGTGAGTGACCACACCTTCATGGTTATCTGAGTCATTAAGATATTTTTGTATAGTTCTTCTGTGTATTCTTGCCACCTCTTCTTGGCATCTTCTGCTTCTGTTAGGTCCATACCTTTCTGACCTTTGTTGTACCCATCTTTGCATGAAGTGTTCCCTTGGTCTAATTTTCCTGAAGAGATCTCTAGTTTTCCCCATTCTTTTGTTTTCCTCTATTTCTTTTCATGGCATGGCAACCCACTCCAGTACTCCTGCCTAGAGAATCCCATGGTAGAGGAGTCTGGCAAGCTACAGTCCATGGGGTCTCAAAGAGTTGGACATGACTGAAAGAAAGCATGCATGCACAGAGAAATGTTTACATTTCCTGTAAAGTGATCTGAGTTGGGTGAGCTGAAAGTTGGAGAATGGGCTCTATCTGGCTGCTTGGAGAGCTCAAGGCCATAAAAGTGTGTGCTTTTTTTTTTTTTTTTTTTAAATTTGGCTTTGCTGAGTCTTAGTTGTGGCTAATGGGATCTTTCAGTCTTTAGTTGTCGCATGTGAACTGTTAGTTGTGGCACATGGGATCTGGTTCGCTAGCAGGGGATTGAATCCAGGCCCCTGGCATTGGGAGCATGGAGTCTTAACCACTGGACCACCAGGGAAGTTCTTGAATGTCATCTTCTAACTGCCCGGTAAAGCTGTTTATCTTTCATGGGTTAGTTAGTTTATATCCAGGACAGAGTCTGACTAGCCTAATCATGAAAAAACTCACTTGTGTATTACAAACTTGTTATCCTTCTTTCTTTTCTCCTTAGAAATATTCATGGGTCCATTATTGCTCTGGACTCAAGAGGGAAAATAAGCTCAGAAAGACAAACTGCAGGCTGGGGTTATGCCAAGCATATCCTCTGGATATCTTATAGTGAGTTTCTTAAGAGAAGCATGATTTGTTGTTCAGTAAGGGCCACACTCTAGGATTTTATCCTGAGTTTGGATACAATACAGGATCACTTCAATTATCTTGGAAATGAGAGTGGTGGTAGCCAGTGGAGAGACTCTTTTGGAGTTAAGACAGAAACATTATCTAAAGCTACTTCCAGTTTGTAGATAAATAAATATGCACCAACTGATAGGATCATGCAGATTTTCTCATCAGACCTGCTAATGTAGTAAATTAAACAGTTTTTAACAGCTCTGTTGAGATGTAATTCATATACTATACAATTCACCCAATTAAAGCATATGATTCGATAATTTTTAGCATAATCACATAATTGTATAGCCACCACAATTTAATTTTAGAATAGTTTCATCACGCCAGAAAGAAACCCTGCATCTGTTAGCCATCACCATCCAATGTCCCTATTTCATGCCCAGCCCTTAGAAACCATTAATCTACTTTGTGTCTTGATTGATCTGCCTATTACAGCCATTTCATATAGATAGAATTATATAATATTGTGCTATTTTGTGACTGGCTTCTTTAATTTATCACAGTGTTTTCAAGGTTCATCCTGTTGTGGCATCTAACAAGGGCTCATTCTTTGTTATTGCCAAAAAGTTCCTTTGTATGAATAAATATTCTTTGTTTTATTGAGTTATCATTGGTTGGACACTTAGATTATTTCCACTGTTTGGCTACTATGAATAATTTGGCTATACAGCACTATAGCTAAGACATGGGGACAATGTAGGTATCTATCAACAGATAAGGAAAATGTGATATATATAAATACATATATACACACACACATGCACAGTGGAGTATCATTCAACCTTAAAAAATAGGAAATCCTACCAATAGTAACAACATAAATGGACTTTGAGGACATTATACTAAGTGACATAAGGCAGACAAAGACAAATACCATAAGATCTAACTTTTATGTAGAACCTAAAAAACAAACTCATAGAAAAAGAGGTCAGATTTGTGGTTTCCAGAGGTGGGGTTGGGGGAGATTGGATGAAGGTGGTCAAAAGGTACAAACTTTCAGTTATAAATAAATTCTAGGGATGTGATTTAAAACATGATGATGATAGTTACATTGCTACATGATATGTATGAAAGTTAAGAGAATGACTCCTAAGAGTTCTCATCATAAGGAAAAACTTTTTTCTTCCTCTTTTTCTTGTCTTTGGTATCTGTATGAGATGATGGATGTTAACTAAACTATTGTGGTAATCATCACACAGTGCATGTAAGTCAAATCATTATGCTGTGTACCTTAAACTTATATAATGCAGTGTGCTAATTATGGACTTCCCTGGTGGCTCAGATGGTAAAGCGTCTGTCTACAATGTGAGAGACCTGGGTTTGATCCCCTGGGTTGGGAAGATTCCCTGGAGAAGGAAATGGTAACCCACTCCAGTACTCTTGACTTGAAAATCCCATGGACAGAGGAGCTTGGTGCAGACTACTATCCATGGGGTTGTAAAGGGTCAGGAACGACTGAGCGACTTCACTTCACTCTGGTGATTCAGATGGTAAAGAATCTGCCTGCAATGCAGCAGACCTGAGTTCAATCCCTGGGTCAGGAATATCCCCTGGAGAAGGGAATGGCTACCCACTCCAGTATTCTTGCCTGGAGAATTCCATGGACAGGGGAGTCTGGTGGGCTACAGTCCACGGGGGGTGCAAAAAGTTGGACATGACTAACACACACACACACACACACACACACACGTTAATTACACCTCAATAAAAATGGAAAAAATTCAGCTCAGTTCAGGTTAGTTGCTCAGTTGTGTCTGACTCTTTGTGACCCCATGGACTGCAGCATGCCAGGCTTCCCCTGTCAATCACCAACTCCCAGAGCTTGCTCAAACTCATGTCCATCGAGCTGGTGATGCCATCCAACCATCTCATCTTGTGTCGTCCCTTTCTCCTTCTGCATTCAAACCTTCCAGCATCAGGGTCTTTTCCAGTGAGTCAGTTCTTTATTTCAGGTGGCTGAAGTATTGGAGTTTCAGCTTCAGCATCAGTCCTTCTAATATTCAGGACTGATTTCCTTTAGGATTGACCTGATGGATCTCCTTGCAGTCCAAGGGACTCTCAAGAGTCTTCTCCAACACTATGAACATTCATGCTCAAGTATTTGCATGGATATATGTTTTCAACTCTCTTGGTTAAACATCTACGAGTAGAATTGCTGGGACTCTATTGTAATTCTATGTTTAACCTGTTAGGAATTGAGAAAACCAGAAAACAATGGGCTTTTTTCCTAAGAAAATGTGAAGAACTGGCCAGAAAAGGAGATCAAGGTTGGGACTGAAAGAGGCTATCCTCAAGCCAGACTGCTCTAAGTCTGATATCATCTGGATATCAAGGGCAGTAACAAAAAAAATACTTTGTGGGCAACACAGAAAGCAAAACTGCAAGTAAACTTTCCAGTAGTCCTAACATCCCAAGTTTGTTTGTTTTTTTTTTTTTTTTAGATTCAAACAGGAAGGTAGATAGATTTTCAATTCCTGTAAGTTATTTCTACATGGCATGTCTTAGAAGTACTTCAGGAGAAGCTCTGTAGACCTAGAGTCATATCTGATTCCTATAAAGTTGTGTGAGAAATATAATGGCCACTGGTTCTATGTGGCTTTGGCAATTAAGTTAATCAAAATAAAATAATATTTAACGGTCATGTCCTCAGTTGTACTAGCCACTCTGCAAGTGCTCAGTACCCACATGTGACTTGTGGCTACTACAATGGGCACTTCCCTCATTGCATAAAGTAGCAGACAGGGTTGTTGTGAAGCAGAGGTCCTAAAATGGTGGTGATTTAATCCCCCTCAGAGAAATCTGGCAATGTGTGAAGACATTTTGATTTTTTTCAACTTGGGGAAGGAAGGGTTCTTCTGTAACTAGTGGGTAGAGGCCAGGGATGCTGCCAAACATCCTATAATGCACAGGGAAGCCTCCACAACAACTAGCCATCCTCAAATGTCAATAGCTGCAGGGCTGAGAAACTCTGTTCTGAAGCAAGGATGTCCTTGCTTTACCTGGTCCTCTTTATAACAATTTATATACCTGAGTCCCATCCCTAAGACTCTGATGAAGGAAGTCTGAAGATAATCCAGGAATCTGTGTTGTTCAAAAGCTTTCCAAGTGATCCTAATGACTGAGAAGATTCAAGAACTATTATGTGAAAGCAATTGACTCTCAGCTCTTAATTCAGAGGAATATCACCTGGTAAACATGAGCAGTACTCCCAGAATAGATTAATGGCTCCAAGGCCATTACCTCGTCTGTTTAATTTCTCCAATTACTTATTTCTCAATTAATGGGGTTATTAAGCACTTAAGAGTTGTATTAATGTATTAAAAAATTCTTTTATTCTGTGTAAATCCAGTTTGCAAATGATTACACCTCATTAATTATTGTACACTTTCTATTTACAAACAGAACAAATGACCTAGAAAAAGTCTGGCAGCTGTCTCTTGTTCACTGGTGTTTGATGAGATATAGCTGAGCAAAAAGCATACCATCCCTGTAGGTAGTATGGCATGACATATTAATATCCATTCCTTTGCTACCAACTAACTTAATACATAGAAGCAGAATTCATTTTAAGTGGTTTGAAGTTGCATAGTTTAAGGTCAATACAATTCTTCTAAACTTAAAAAAGTGTATAAATGAATTAATTTTAGCTTTAAGACATTTTTTTCCTTTTCTATTTTCTATCACTCTGTAATAAATTACAAAAGGCAATAGTTCTTGCTCTTAAAAAACTTAAAAGGTGGTAGTGGAAAATGAGACATAAACACAAGTGTCTGAAAGAAAAAGATGTTAAATATTTTGAGAGGATATAAATTTGAGAGGAAGAAATCATTCTAACTGGAGAGATCTGGGAATATTTTCAAGAAAGTAGAAGCATTTTAATTCATTCAATAAGTGTTTGCTGGCCCTACCTCATGCTAGGTCTACCATATCTGACATATGTAAACAGCTCATACAATTCAACATCAAAATAAAACCAAACAACCCAATCAAAAAATGAGCAGAAAAACTGAGTAGACATCTTTTCCAAAGAGGGAATGAAGATGGCCAACAACACATGAAAAAATGCTCAACATCACTAACCATCAAGAAATGCAAATCAAAACCACAAGGAGATATCACCTCACACCTATCAGAATGGCTATCAAAAAAACAAACAACAACAACAACAAAACACACCAGTAACAATGTTAGTGATGAAATGGAGAAAAGGGAACCTTCTTACACTATTGGTGGGAATGTAAATTAGTGCAGCCACTGTGAAAAACAGAATGGAGAGGTTTCAAAAAACTAAAACTCCAACGTATATATTTGAAAAAAACACAAACGCTGATTCAAAAGATATATGCACCCCGATGTTCATAGATCAGTTCAGGCGCTCAGTCATGTCTGACTCTTTGCAACCCCATGAAATGCAGCACGCCAGGCCTCCCTGTCTATCACCAACTCTTGGAGTTTACCCAAACTCATGTCCATTGAGTCAGTGACACCATCCAGCCATCTCATCCTCTGTCGTCCCCTTCTCTTCCTGCCCCTAATCTCTCCCAGCATCAGGGTCTTTTCCAGTGAGTCAGCTCTTCACATGAGGTGGCCAAAGTATTGGAGTTTCAGCTTCAGCATCAGTTCTTCCAATGAACACCCAGGACCAATCTCCTTTAGGATGGACTGGTTGGATCTCCTTGCAGTCCAAGGGACTCTCAAGAGGTTTTTCCAACACCACAGTTCAAAAGCATCAATTCTTCAGCTTTCTTCACAGTCCAACTCTCACATCCATACATAACTACTGGAAAAAACATAGCCTTGACTAGATGGACGTTTGCTGGCAAAATAATGTCTCTGCTTTTGAATATGCTATTTAGGTTGGTCATAACTTTCCTTCCAAGGAGTAAGTATCTTTTAATTTCATGGCTGCAGTCACCATCTGCAGTGATTTTGGAGCCCCCCAAAATAAAGTCTGACACTGTTTCCACTGTTTCCCCATTTATTTGCCATGAATTGATGGGACCAGATGCCATGATCTTCGTTTTCTGAATGTTGAGCTTTAAGTCAACTTTTCCAATCTCCTCTTTCACTTTCATCAAGAAGCTTTTTAGTTCCTCTTCACTTTCTGCCATAAGGGTGGTGTCATCTGCATATCTGATGTTATTGATATTTCTCTTGGCAATCTTTATTACAGCCTGTGCTTCTTCCAGCCCAGCATTTCTCATGATGTACTTTGCATATAAGTTAAACAAGCAGGGTGACAACATGCAGCCTTGACGAACTCCTTTCCGCATTTGGAAACAGTCTGTTCCATGTCCAGTTCTAACTGTTGCTTCCTGACTTGCATACAGATTTCTCAAGAGGCAGATCAGGTGGTCTGGTATTCCCATCTCTTTCAGAATTTTCCAGTTTATCGTGATCCACACAAACGCTTTGGCATAGTCAATAAAGCAGAAATAGATGTTTTTCTGGAACTCTCTAGCTTTTTCCATGATCCAGCAGATGTTGGCAATTAGATCTCTGGTTCCTCTGCCTTTTCTAAAACCAGCTTGAACATCTGGAAGTTCACAGTTCATGTATTGCTGAAGCCTGGCTTGGAGAATTTTAAGCATTACTTTAGTAGTGTGTGAGCATTCTTTGGCATTGCCTGTCTTTGGGACTGGAATGAAAAATGACCTTTTCCATCCCCGTGGCCACTGCTGAGTTTTCCAAATTTGCTGGCATATTGAGTGCAGCACTTTCACAGCATCATCTTTCAGGTTTTGAAATAGCTCAATTGGAATTCCATCAACTCCACTAGCTTTGTTTGTAGTGATGCTTTCTAAGGCCCACATGACTTCACATTCCAGGATGTCTGGCTCTAGGTGAGTGATCACACCATCATGGTTATCTGGGTCATGAAGGTCTTTTTGTACAGTTTTTCTGTGTATTCTTGCCACCTCTTCTTAATGTCTTCTGCTTCTGTTAGGTCCATACCATTTCTGTCCTTTCTTGTGCCCATCTTTGCATGAAATGTTCCCTTGGTATCTCTAATTTTCTTGAAGAGATCTCTATTCTTTCCCATCCTATTGTTTTCCTCTATTTCCTTGCATTGATCACTGAGGAAGGCTTTCTTATCTCTTCTTGCTATTCTTTGGAACTCTGCATTCAGATGCTTGTATCTTTCCTTTTCTCCTTTGCTTTTCACTTCTCTTCTTTTCACAGCTATTTGTAAGGCCTCCTCAGACAGCCATTTTGCTTTTTTGCATTTCTTTTCCATGGGGATGGTCTTGATCCCTGTCTCCTGTACAATGTCACGAACCTCATTCCATAGTTCATCAGGCACTCTGTCTATCAGATCTAGGCCCTTAAATCTATTTCTCACTTCCACTGTATAATCATAAGGGATTTGATTTAGGTCCTGAATGGTCTAGTGGTTTTCCCTACTTTCTTCAATTTAAGTCTGAATTTGGCAATAAGGAGTTCATGATCTGAGCCACAATCAGCTCCCAGTCTTGTTTTGCTGACTGTATAGAGCTTCTCCATCTTTGGCTGCAATCTGATTTTGGTGTTGACCATCTGGTGATGTCCATGTGTAAAGTGTTCTCTTGTTCGTAGTCGTACTATTTTAAACTGCCAAGGTATGGAAGCAACCCAAGTGTCTACCAACAGGTTAATGGATAAAGAAGATACATATTTGTAAAATGGAATACAACTTGGTCATAAAAAAGAATAAAATTCTGCCATTTGCAGTAACATGGATGGACTCAGGTCATTATGCTAAATGAAATGTCAGACAAAAAGACAAATACTGAATGATATCACTTATATGTGGATTGATTCTAAAAATGTAACAAACTAGTGAATATTACAAAAAAGGAGCAGACTTACTGATATACAGAACAAACTAGTGGTTATCAGTGTGGAGGGGATTAATACAGGAGTGAGAGAGTGGGAGGCACAAGCTATTGGGTGTAATACGGGCTCAGTGACGTACGGCATGGGGAATATGCCTAATATTATGTAATATCAGTAAATGGGAAGTAATCTTTAAAAATGGATAAACAATTTTTAAATGAAAAAACCAATTTTTAGTGGATATAAACTTTATCTTTACCTATGCCCCTCTTCTTTTAAGTTATGTTTACATCACTAACAGTTTTAATTCTATAGAATCATTAAATTTGTTTTAACAGTTTCCGCTTTTATTTTGAGGAATCTTCAATTACATCACAGATGTAGCATCAACAATTATTTAAATTTTTGCTAATTGCTTAATTAGAAGAGATTTCCTTCTCATTTTAACTCTTCTGATCACAAACTCTATTGGCTAAAGCAAATCAAACCACAAGGCCAGCCCATCAAGGGAAGGAAAATAAACTCATCTATTTGTTTGTAAGATCTGCAGTCATTTTGCATTTTAACCTTTCTGGTACCTACTCACTCTCAGAAAAGACTACTATGAAATCAATGGTGTGCCTTAAAATTGATGGCTTCTTAGAAGGGGGTTTGCTACATATACAGTAATGCCAGTTTGGCTCACTCACACATTAATCTTTCATTAGAAACAGTACTGAGTATCTGTGTTCAATACACTGTACTAGGTGTAAGAGATATTAGCAGTGAGTAAGACAGATGTGATTCTGGTCCTTATCTAACTTACCTTAGGTCTAGAGCCCACAGTCACAAGGTCCTGTTAATTTGACATTCTAAGTAATCTTGAATCTGATCCATCGTCTCTCTGTTTCCTACCTCTGCTCTGGCTCAAATCCTTATCATGTCTCATATCTGTTACTGAGAAAACCCCTCTCCCCACAAATTCATTTTTCCATAACACTCTGTGATTTGATTTCATCACGTCTTAAACTTAATTGGCTCATCCATCAATTCTAGGATGAGTTTCACTGTCTATAAAAGATCATGATCTGTCCTCTGTAGTCGGGTTTCTGCTACCCTTAGGCTATGTCTCTGAACAAGCTTCTTAATTTATCCCCGTGTATCACTGCCCCGAGTTTAGGCTCTGTGCATTTCATGGACAAGCCACTATGTCCTTGGTCTTTGCCTTGCCGAATCCTCCTCATCCTTAAAGGCTTAATTCAATGTCACGTCCTGGAATTTAGAAGAAGAAATAGAATTGGAGGTTTCAGGAAATACTATGAAAAGGGACTTGAAAGCTATGAGGATGGAGCTGGAGGTCAGAATGAAGGAAAGCTGTGTTGACAAATGACAAAGGGCTGGGTTGAAAGGAAAGGGTGCTGGGGCCGTGATGACAGGATGAAGCCTGGGCGTTGGAAAAGGAATAGGACAGGGAGCTCCTAAGGAGGATGAGGAAAAGGAAGACTTATGTGGGAAGTCTTAGGGTGGTGTTTCTGGGATCTGGGAGCAGATTTAGGGAAATGGAAGCAAATGGTGCTCTTCTAGGTAGTAATTAAAACTGTAGTGTGACAGAGCTTGTGGTACATATACCATTTTGAGAAAACATTTCAACACTGTTGTTTTTTAACAGCTGCAAATTTCTGAATTTCTTATTGCTGATCCTTACTTTGCTTCTAGTTCACATTATTATAAGCAAAGTCGTATGCATTGTCTCTGTAGCTGTATTTTTGCTCAGAGTCACAATAATTTCTTTAAGAGAAATGACTAGGGGTGGGAGAGTGATTGTGGGAAGGAGGAGTGCCAGGGTAAATGGTATACACCTTTTGAAGGCCTTGGATGGATAGTTTTCAAATTGCTTCAATTAACACTTCCATCACAAGTATATGATGGTACTTATTACACCACATCCTCATTAACACTGTATATTTTGGGGGAAAAAAGTGGTCAGTTTTAATTGCATCTTAAGTAGAAAAGACTTCTCACCTTAAGAAAGTGACAGAATGACTGCTGATGTATAGGCATCAGGGGGTGAGACAGAGTGAGATCTCCCACTCCAGTGCTCTTGCCCGGAAAATCCCATGTACGGAGGAGCCTGGAAGGCTGCAGTGCGTGGGGTCGCTGAGGGTCGGACACGACTGAGTGACTCCACTTTCACTTTTCACTTTCATGCATTGGAGAAGGAACTGGCAACCCACTCCAGTGTTCTTGCCTGGAGAATCCCAGGGACGGCGGAGCCTGGTGGGCTGCCGTCTACGGGGTCGCACAGAGTCGGACATGACTGAAGCGACTTAGCAGCAGCAGAGTGAGATCACAAACCAAGTTTGTGCTGCCTCCTGGTGGCACCTAAGAAACCAGCAGGACAAAAAATGCAGTTAACCAGGAAGGAGACTATCCCAAGTCATCAAGGTTAATTTATTTAATTAACCTTCTAAAGTTCTAGAAAACGGGCAGTAGAAGTACAGGAGAAAAATGGAGCTAACTTTAGGATATTGGAGGATATGGGAACTAGAGGAAAAATATTCTTACCCACAAGTATCACACATGGAATGCTGTACTCATAAATGATTAAACTGAATGATTAAAAAAAAAAGGCATGTTCTGAGGACGGATCATGTGCAGCTTCCATGAAAAGGGGTGATGGAAATGACTTTATTTTATATCTGTTTTCCTACAAGATGGTAAAGGCCACGAGGCACAAAAATTTAAGAGACATGCCCAGTTTATAGTCTTCTGGAGTTAAGCGTTTCACCGAAAAGAACACCCTGGCTTCCCAGGTGGCACTAGTGGTAATGAACCTGCCTGCCAACACAGGAGATGTAACAGATGTGGGTTCAATCCCTGGGTCAGGAAGATCCCTTGGAGGAGGGCACAGCAATCCACTCAAGTATTCTTGCCCAGAGAATCCCATGGACAAAAGAGTCTGACAGGCTGCAAATTCATAGGGTTGGATAGAGTTGGACACAACTTAGCATGCAAGCATAATAGTATCTGGGTATTTCAGATTTTAGACTGGTTTGGTGTAGCAGGGTTATTTTTATTCTTGTATGTTTCCTGTGTGCAAGACACTGTGCTCCTTACTCAGGACAAAAGAGGAAAGGAAAAGAGGTGCAAAAACAAATGACACAGTTGTGGTCCTAACCGGAATTGTTAATACACTGCTCTTTTCAAGGGTTCCATCCTCTGCTTTGCTCACATGTTCCAGATAATCTCATCTAACTCCCAGACTGCAGATGCCACCTAGACAGTAATGTATTTATTCATTCAACTTTTCGCTTAAAGATTCACTGAGGAAAAATAATATGTTCAGAATAATTTCTATAAGACTTGATGTTGCAGGAGAAACAGACACTAATAATCATATAATTATGCAGATGGCACCACCCTTATGGCAGAAAGTGAAGAAGAACTAAAGAGCTTCTTGATGAAAGTGAAAGAGGAGAGTGAAAAAGTTGGCTTAAAGCTCAGCATTCAGAAAATTAAGATCATGGCATCTGGTCCCATCACCTCATGGCAAATAGATGGGGAAACAGTGGCTGACTTTATATTTTGGGCTCCAAAATCACTGCAGATGGTGACTGCAGCCATGAAATTAAAAGTCACTTACTCCTTGGAAGGAAAGATGACCAACCTAGACAGCATATTAAAAAGCAGAGACATTACTTTGTCAACAAAGGTCCATCTAGTCAAGGCTATGGTTTTTCCAGTAGTCATGTATGGATGTGAGAGTTGGACTATAAAGAAAGCTGAGCACTGAAGAACTGATGCTTTTGAACTGTGGTGTTGGAGAAGACTTTTTTATTTTTTTAAATTTTTTAAATTTTTTTTAATACTTTATTCTACATTACAATACTGTATTTGTTTTGCCGTACATTGACATGAATCAGCCACAGGTGTACATGATCTTCCAATGCCGAAGCCCCCTCCCACCTCCCACCCCATATCATCTCCCTGGATCATCCCATGCACCAGCCCCAAGCATCCTGTATCCTGTATTGAACATAGACTGGTGCTTCGTTTCTTACATGATAGTATACATGTTTCAATGCCATTCTTCCAAATCATCCCACCCTCTCCCTCTCCCTCAGAGTCCAAAAGTCCGTTCTATGCCTCTGTGTCTCTTTTGTTGTCTCACATAGAGGGTCATCATTACTATCTTTCTAAATTTCATATATATGTGTCAGTATACTGTATTGGTATTTTTCTTTCTGGCTTACTTCACTCTGTATAATCGGCTCCAGTTTCATCCATCTCATTAGAACTGAGTCAAATTTGTTCTTTTTAAGACCTGAGTAATACTCCATTGTGTATATGTACCACAGCTTTCTTATCCATTCATCTGCTGATGGACATCTAGGTTGTTTCCATGTCCTGGCTATTATAAACAGTGCTGCAATGAACACTGGGGTACATGTGTCTCTTTCAATTCTGGTTTCCTCGGTGTGTATGCCCAGCAGTGGGATTGCTGGGTCATAAGGCAGTTCTATTTGCAATTTTTAAAGGAATCTCCAGACTGTTCTCCATAGTGCCTGTACTAGCTTGCATTCCCACCAGCAGTGTAACAGGGTTCCGTTTTCTCCACATCCTGGAGAAGACTCTTGAAGAGTCCCTTGGACTGCAAGGCAATCCAATCAGTTCATCCTAAAGGAGATCAGGCCTGGGTGGGCGTTCATTGGAAGGACTGAGGCTGAAGCTGAAACTCTAGTACTTTGGCCACCTTATGCGAAGAGCTGACTCACTGGAAAAGACCCTGATGCTGGGAGGGATTAGGGGCAGGAGGAGAAGGGGACAACAGAGGATGAGATGGCTGGATGGCATCAGTGACTCAATGGATATGGGTTTGGGTAGATCCCCGGAGTTGGTGATGGACACAGAGGCCTGGTGTGCTGCGGTTCATGGGTTCACAAAGAGTTGGACACAACTGAGCGACTGAACTGAACTATGTATTTACACACTGTAATTATTAAGGGGACAAGTCCAGCTTGCTATGAGAAAATAAAATAGTTCAGTGGTTCCTAAACCTGTTTGCTATCATGCTGTTAATGCACCTGTATCTCTAATGACTGAATGAGGAATTGACTAAATTCTTCAATCTTCACTTTTCTCTCTTTTTTTTTTAAGTGCTAAAATTAGAGACCACTTGACTTGAATCATCTTTCTTAATGTCTAGGAAGTTCCATAAAAATGCTTTATCGAAAACTGCCAAATTTTATGTGTTCTTTTTCTTAGGTGTGACTCACTTAACAGATAAACTCAAGACAAATATTGTTAATTCCTACATTCCTTTTTCAAAGTTTGTGCTTTTCTTTTTTTCATTGAGGTATAACGTCAAGCATACTCAAGCGTACAGGTCAATGGCTTTTTAACATAAAGACACTGGTAGTAATGAGATCTTTAAAAACATTTTAGAAATGACCACTATCTGTTGCAGGGATCCGATTCAAGTTTCTGCAACTCAGAGAAACAGAAGAAAACGCAATGACGTACAGAAATACCTGATTCATTGGGGCTCAATAAGTGACTGTTATTTTCACTGGTCTGTTAACTCTACAAACTGGGGGCACCCGGGTTTCTTCCCTGGGCAGTCACAACGGGGACTGTCTGCGTGCTCTGCAGTCTTCACACAACCAGATATGAGGGGTGATTGCACCCCATGTGCCACATCCACCAGGCAAGCAACATCCTTTACAGCACCCTAGCCCTGCCCCCTTCCCCCAGAGGCCTCCCACAAGGCTCTAACCCAGGTGTTAGGCCCTAAAAGACCAGGCTGTGAGGGTACCCACCTGGAGTAGGTAGCTCAGATTGAGCACTGAGCTTCCCAGGACCGCGGTGGCTGGAGTTCTCCGGCTGGAGGAACGGCTTGACCTGCGAGCGCCCCGCCCCCCCCGGCCCGCCCCCCGTCTCCACGCCCTGCGCCTGCGGGGGCGAGAACCGGCTTCAAGTTTACCGCCATCTTGGGCTGTGATTAGAGCATCGGGAGAAATTGGCCTGCGTCAGGCAGAAACGGACCCCCTCTGAGGGCTCCGTTAAGTTGTAAGTCGCTATCCACAAAATGATCAGCTCGCTGTAGGCGGTATTGTTTTTGAAGGTGACGCTTCTGCAGCCCCCTTACCCCTTTGTTCCTTAACTGTTGCGGTTTTGGCTCCAGAGGAGCGGAGCGCCGGCCCACAGTCTCGGATCCGGGTCGGGATCCCCCTCGGCTCTGTGACCTCCCGGCCTCCTAAAGCTGTTCGCTGCTCGGCCTCTGCTTGGGCGCCGGTGTCCTTGACCTGAAAAACGCTATTTTCAGAGAAGGTGTACCCTCCAGGTTTGGTTCAGGAATCGTTGATAGTGTTGCTGAGGCACTTTTTTTCTGCGGAGGTCAGAAGATAACCAAATCGGAATGTGACATTGCTCTTTTGAAGAGATTGAGCTTTGCTGAGTCACCTCATTGTAACAGTTTAATACACATTCAAAAATAACGTGTTACCTTTTAGAATTTAGAAAAAGAAGTGCAAGGTTTTGCAGTATAGTAGTAGCTAAACAGAAGTTCATCCCCCCCGTCCACCCCCACCCTATTTTGCCAGTCCCATCTCCTAATTTATCCTTCTTCCCTTTATTGTTTGCAGAGAGACACATTCCTGTACATATTTAGGATATTATTTTTGTTTTTGTAAGTTACTCTGAGGCCCCCCAACTTAACAGTATTCCTAAGACCTGTTCCAGTCAATAAAAATAGATTGAACTTATTACTTTTTAGTAGTAACGAAAATAATAAAGACGCCATAATTTTACTCTTAGGTTGTGTGTTTGTAGGGTGTGTGTGACACCTTTGCTGAAGTATAATTCAGGTCCAGCAAACTTGCATGTAAGGTGTGTAGTTTGACACTTGACAGAATGGGTGTGACCATGAAATGATTATAATCAAGGTAATACATCAAACACCCCCAGAAGTTTCTTCTGCCCCCCTCAACACTGATCAACTTTCTGTCACTATAGTTTACATATTCTAGAAATTTTATGTAAACAATGGAATACAGTGTATATTGTCTCAGGTTTCTTTCACTCAGGGTAATTATCTTTGAGATCTATCTATGTTGTGTGTACCAATACTTTGCTCCTTATATTGCTGTTTAGTTTTAATTGTGTGTCATACAGTCATTGTATAATTCCATTTTTACTTCAAGAACAAACTGATCATTCAGGTTTGGGTATTTTGCAGACATTTTCCTGATAGAGTAAAGTGAGCTTGACACTTTAAGGAAAACACCTGATGGTATTTGTCAATGATAAAATTTAAGCTTTAAAGCCAAAATTGAAAAGTTGGAAAATATGTGGACTGTCAATGCAAGCTTGATGCCTTCCCAGTATTTGGGTTTTCTAATAAAGTTGATGGTGATATTAATTTAACTTGATGTTGGTTAATGTGCTATGTATGAAAGTTTTGTGTAACTGAATCAATATTTTCAAATCAGTGTATCTTTGAAATAATTCATGTTTGAAAATCTCATTCAAGCTGCATGGTAGACCAAGGAAGTTTAAGGTAACAGAGTACAAAAACTTGTTAATATGATATTCCATTTTGTAAATAATTTCTAAGAAATGACTTCTCACAGAGCTTTTATGAATATAAATAAATCCGCAGTTATATGAAAAAGCTGTTAAAGTGCTCCTCCCTTCTCTAACTGCATTATCTCTATGTGGTCAGTTTTTATTCATATACTTTACCCAGAACAACCTATTGCATACTGAATGCAGAAGCAGCTGTGAGAATACAACGGTTTTCATTAAGCAGACATTGAGGTTTTCAAAAATTGTAATTTTTGGTTCTGAAAAATAATCTTAATGAAAGTACCAAAATTTATTGGGTTTATTGTTGTTTGAAAGTGAATTACTAAATATTTTAAAATTTACTATTATTTATAATATGGTAAATGTTGACAGAGTCATGTATATGTTCTTTGGGGTTTGTCTTAGCTTGGACTGCTATAACAGAATACCTTAAACTGAATCGCCTATAAATAATAGAAATCTATTTCTCATAGTTTTGCAGGCTGAGAAGTCCAAGATCAAGGTTCTTACTGATTTAACATCTGGTGAGAGCCTGCTTTTCATGGGGGATGGGCTTGATCCCTGTTTTTGTACAATGTCATGAACCTCTGTCCATAGTTCATCAGGCACTCTTTATCTATCAGATCTAGTCCCTTAAATCTGTTTCTCACTTCCACTGTATAATCATAAGGGATTTGATTTAGGTCATACCTGAATTGTCTAGTGGTTTTCCCTACTTTCTTCAATTTAAGTCTGAATTTGGCAATAAGGAGCTCATGAGCTGAGCCACAGTCAGCTCCTGGTCTTGTTTTTGCTGACTGTATAGAGCTTCTCCATCTTTGGCTGTAAAGAATAGAATCATTCTGATTTTGGTGTTGACCATCTGGTGATGCCATGTGTAGAGTCTTCTCTTGTGTTGTTGGAAGAGGGTGTTTGCTATGGCCAGTGCGTTCTCTTGGCAAAACTCTTATTAGTCTTTGCCCTGCTTCATTCCGTATCCCAAGGGCAAATGTGCCTGTTACTCCAGGTGTTTCTTGACTTCCTACCTTTGCATTCCAGTCTCCTGTAATGAAAAGGACATATTTTTTGGATGTTAGTTCTAAAAGGTCTTGTAAGTCTTCATAGAACCATTCAACTGTGTGGATCACAATAAACTGTGGAAAATTCTAAAAGAGATGGGAATACCAGACCACCTGACCTGCCTCTTGAGAAATCTGTATGCAAGTCAGGAAGCAGCAGTTAGAACTGGACATGGAACAACAGACTGGTTCCAAATAGGAAAAGGAGTACATCAAGGCTGTATATTATCACCCTGCTTATAACTTATATGCAGAGTACATCATGAGAAATGCTGGGCTGGATGAAGCACAAGCTGGAATCAAGATTGCTGGGAGAAATATCAATAACCTCAGATATGCAGATGACATCACCCCTATGGCAGAAAGCGAAGAGGAACTAAAGACCCTCTTGATGAAAGTGAGAGAGGAGAGTGAAAGAGTTGGCTTAAAGCTCAACATTCAGAAAACGAAGATCATGGCATCTCGTTCCATCACTTCATGGGAAATACATGGGGAAACTGTGGAACCAGTGTCAGACTTTATTTTGGGGGCTCCAAAGTCACTGCAGATGGTGACTGCAGCCATGAAATTAAAAGATTCTTACTCCTTGGAAGAAAAGTTTTGGCCAACCTAGATAGCATATTGAAAAGCAGAGACATTACTTTGCCAACAAAGGTCCATCTCGTCAAGGCTATGGTTTTTCCAGTGGTCATGTATGGATGCGAGAGTTGGACTGTGAAGAAAGCTGAGCACCGAAAAATTGATGCTTTTGAACTGTGGTGTTGGAGAAGACTCTTGAGACTCTTGGATTGCAAGGAGATGAACCAGTCCATTCTAAAAGAGATCAACCCTGGGATTTCTTTGGAAGGAATGATGCTAAAGCTGAAACTCCAGTACTTTGGCCACCTCATGCGAAGAGTTTGACTCATTGGAAAAGACTCTGATGCTGAGAAGGATTGAGGGCAGGAGGAGAAGGGGAGGACAGAGGATGAGATGGCTGGATGGCATCACTGACTCGATGGATGTGAGTTTGAGTGAACTCTGGGAGATGGTGATGGACAGGGAGGCCTGGCATGCCGCGATTCATGGGGTCACAAAGAGTCGGACACGACTGAGCGACTGAACTGAACTGAGAGCCTGCTTCCTGGTTTACATTTTTTTATTGATGTGTTTTGCCTCTTTTGTCTCATGAAGAAAGCTTTAAGGTTTGATTGTTTTCTACTAATTATTTAGATGGTTTTAAAGAATTCTTTTATCTCTCTGGGATTTGTTTTTGCTTTCAGTAAAACATTTTCTCAACCAGTATTTTGGTATGGATAATTGCTGTGTTTTCATTGTTTCACTGATCACATTCATGAGAGCTCAGTTCTCATGAGATAGTCTTATGCCATTATTGGGAGATACAGTTTCAACATATAAATTTAGGGGGAGAGGACACACAGCCTCAGTCCTCATTAACTGATAGGTGTATAAAAGGGTCCTGAGGCCAGATATTCGAGAACTGGTAATGCATGTTGTGTATTATATTTTAAAAAAGATCATTCTGGTTACAGTGCTGAGAATCACCATGATTGAGAGTAAGGTAGGGTTAAAGACAGAGCAGGAAGATAAGTTAGGGACTTAGCATTACAGATGATAGGAGTTTGGGCCAAGCAGCAGAGATGGAAGAAATGTTGAGTTTTTTTGTACTCTGGAGATGAATCTAGTAAGATTCCTTGATGGATTGTGTGTGAATGTGAAAGTCGCAGTCACTCAGTTGTGTCTGTCTCTCTGCAACCCCATGCACTATACAGTCCATGGAATTCTCCAGGCCAGAATACTGGAGTGGGGAGCTTTTCCTTCTCCAGGGGATCTTCTCAACCCAGAAATTGAACCAGGTCTTCTGCATTGCAGGCGGATTCTTTACAAGCTGAGTCATCAGGGAAACTGGATTGCTTCCAGTTGGAAAAAGTGGAGTCAAAGGTGACAGAAGATATTTGGACTGAGGAAATCATTTTTTAAAATGTGGTAAGTTATATTAATTTTTATATATTTTTATATTGATTTCAATTTTGTTACAGCTTTATTTTTTGTAATACTTAAAAAAAAAAAAACTTGGTAGCCTCTTTGTCTCATGAGGAAAGCTTAAAGATTAGATTGTTTTTCTACTAATTCTTTAGATGGTTTTTAGAATTCTTTTATCTCCCTGGGGTTTTTACTTTCAGTAAAGCATTTTCTCAACCAGCATTTTGCTATGGATAATTGCTTTTTTTTGTGGGAGGTTATTCTGTCTGTTATAGGATATTTAGCAGCATCTCTAGCATATATTTGGAGAAGGCAATGGCACCCCACTCCAGTACTCTTCCCTGGAAAATCCTATGGACGGAGGAGCCTGGTAGGCTGCAGTCCATGGGATCGCGAAGTTGGACGTAACTGAGCGACTTCACTTTCACTTTTCACTTTCATGCATTGGAGAAGGAAATGGCAACCCACTCCAGTGTTCTTGCCTGGAGAATCCCAGGGACGGGGGGAGCCTGGTGGTCTGCTGTCTATGGGGTCACACAGAGTCAGACAGGACTGAAACGACTTAGCTGCAGGAGCAGCAGCAGCAGCAGCTAGCATATACTGAGCTTCCCAGGTGGCTCAGGTAAAGAATCTGCCTGCCAATGCAGGAGACACAGATCCAATCCCTGGTTCAGGAAGATTCCCCTGGAGGAGGAAATGGCAACCACTCCAGTATTCTTGCCTGGGAAATCCCATGGACAGAGGAGCCTAGTGGGCTACAGTCCATTGGGTTGCAAAAGAGTCGGACACAACTTAGTGACTAACAAACAACTGGCATATGCCTGGTATATGCCAGTGGGAACCTTGACCCTGGCCCAGTTATTGTAAGTGAATATATCTCCAGACGTAGCAAATGTCCCCTATGGGACAACACTGTCCTTGATTAAGGAACTACTTCAGTAAAGAATGTTAACAAAATTGAAGCACTGATTTTGAAATATGCAATTTAAAAAGTACTCTATGCTGTTTTATTTTTACCGTTCAGTATCCTTAAAGACCTATACCTAGAAACCATTTTGAATATATGGAGAATATAGGAGGAGGAAAACCAAGGCACAGATGCCTAATTTGATTCAGTCTTTTGAAACATGGTAACCTTGCCAGAATGCTAGTCAAGAATTTGACCAGAATTATCTTAAAATTTGAAAAAGAATAAGCTGATTCTATCCCATAAGGGTGCTTTTCCTTTTTTTTTGGTTTAGATTTTTGGTTTTTGATTTGTATCTTTCACTTTTTATTTCTTGTCCATGATTTACATGGGTTAGTTGAAAGAGCAGTGTGAAACAGTGGGAGTAATGTGAGAGGAGAACTTGGAGAACTGGACTGAATCAGAAAATGTAAATTCAAGCTCGCTCCTGTATTTCCTTTATCTTAAGTTTTTTCATTTGAAAAAATGGAAGTCTTATTGCAAAGATCTGTTAAACTAATGTGCAGAAAACCTTTTAAAAAAATGTAAAGCATTATAAGAAGTTAATATAGGGAAAGAAATTCAAATTCCTCTTAGACAATTTACAAATCAAAAATTTAAATTACTTACATGACTCATTAAGCGTGGCATCATCTGTAATATGTATTCTGTAGAATCGGGGAATTTTAGTGTAGGAAGAGGTTTCCATGTCAATTTTAATAGTTTTATAGATTATATTTTCACAAACCTTAGCAGAACAGTGATACTTTGAATTTTTGACTTAAATTTAATTCATGAGTTTGTGAACTTTGAATTTAATTTTTTAAAATAGTCTACTTTTTAAAGAAGAAATAAAATATTTCAATATGATATATTAAACTTAAAAGCAGTGATGAGCACTGATTGGTGCCATACAATTAATTTGTTTAAATTGAGGCTCTACTGCATCTTTTTTTTAAGATTAAGAAAAAAGATTTATTGAGCTGATACATTAAGAGGCAGATAGCATGACTCAAAAAAACACAATATGGGTTAAATGATCTTCATGTTTAAATAATTACTAGTGTCATCCTTGAATCCAAAATAAGACGGATGTGTGTCTTTAAATTGAAGTATAGTTGACTTACTGTGTTTCAGGTATACAGCAAAATGATTAAGTTGTTTGTTTATATTCAGATTATTTTCCATTTTAGGTTATTATAAGATATCAAATATAGTTCCTTGTCCTACACAGCAAACATTTGTTGCTTGATCTGTTTTATGTATTGGAGTTTGTATCTGTTAATCTTATACTCCTAATTTATCCCACCCCTGCCTTCCCCTTTGGTAACTGTCTGCTCTATTTTTGTTTGAACTTACCTGTATCTGATCATGTACTATTGAGAAAGTGTTACAAATGTCTGAGCCTAATTTTCCCCTAATACTGTTAACAAACACAATATTAAGGCAGATTATATGATGGAGCTGCTCTAAGACTGTGTTCATCAGAATGATTTTATTATTCTCAGTTACTGGGTTTATAATTGTATAAATTTATGAAATTATTGGGGCTTCCCTGGTGGCTCAGAAGGTAAAGAATCCACCTGCAATGCAGGAAACCTGGGTTTGATTCCTGGGTTGGGAAGATCCACGGGAGGAGGGCATGGCAACCCTCTCCGGTATTTTTGCCTGGAGAATCCCCATGGACAGAGGAGCCTGGTGGGCTACAGTCCATAGGGTGGCAGAGTTGGACATGACTGAGCAACTCAGCACAGCACATGAAATTATTAGCATATACCATTTATGAATCTGATTGATAGATATTTTAAGTTTTCTATTTACTTTTGCACCTTAGATTAAGAAGGATTTCTGCTATTACCAAAAAAAAAAGTTTGAAAAACCCAAATTTAACTCAGCCCTCTCATTTTACAGATTTGGAATCTGATTCTAAGAAAACAGTTCCCCAAACTTCATACTGTTAATTGAGTCTCAAGTAAAACTCAAGTTTCCTGATGTCCTAATCTTGTGTACAAAGTGTAAGTACTTTGTCTCAGTGTAATAATAATCTAAGGAATATAATACTGAATAGAGTTTGGATCTAGAACATCTTTAAGTTATATCCTTAAATAATTGTCCCTTGTATAATAATTGGTTAAATTTCCTGTTGACGTTTTTTCCCTAATTTTCTCTGAATTGTTATAGTTTGATGACCTTCAGATACACAAGGTAGGAGCTTTATCTGTGACCCAGTGAACCTTCTTCATGATCCTATTGGGCAAGCATTGGAGAGGCAGGTGCAGGAGGCTGATTGATAGTCTTTGAATAAGTTCTGTCTACCTGATTAAGAATCTTTTCCATTGTGAGCCTTTCAATGCACATCACATGCGACTTACAAGTTTTCTTCATGTGCCAAGTCTGAGAGGCTCATCCATATGCCTTTTCTTCAGATTTATTTTGTAACAGATCCTCCAGTCTTGTTCCTTCAGAACTGCTAATCATCCTGCAGAAACTATTAGCTGTGGCCTACTAATATGCATAGGCTCTTAACTGAAACAGTTTCTTTTTCAGGCAAAGGAGATGTACTGGTAGTCCTGTCAGTTTGAATATCTCCTTTGTGTTTCTTTGGCAAGGACTCTCCTGGATTGGGATACCGTGCTTTTGCAGTCCATTTCTGGAAGTTACTGGCATTAGGTGAGAGAGTATGTGCAGATCAAGCTCAGATTTTTTCCCCCCTTTCTCTGTGAAATTCTCCATGAGGCCATTTGTTTTGTTTGAAGGAGGGACAGCAGTGTGGAGGAGCAGGCTTCTGGTAGTTGGGATAACCTCATCACGTAACTTCCTTTGGGCTTTTCTTTGGTCTATTTTGTATATACCACATTTGCTTCATCAAGGAATCCTTCTGGCTGCATCTGCTTTTTATATCTAAAGTGTGTGTGATTCCTGGAAGACGTAACTCTTTTTTTCCTTTTCCTATCTACTCAGGTGATCCTTTGGGTGAATACCAAGAAGAATGTTCTTGGCATAATCAAACACAGAATCCTTTCTTAATAATACTTGGTCTTCTCTTCATGTAAGGTATTATAGATTTATAAAATGACCAAAGTCTGATAATTGAGTAGAGGCCTGTGACTTTAATTAAAGGCAGCTTAGTCTAATGAGAGTCTTTAATGTGTTGCTCATTGATTTTTATTCTTAAGGACATCAGGGTCAAGTGAGCATTGCCTGGAATCTCTGTAGATCAAGCCATGCTGATTATCACACCAAGTTAATTATCTGGGAGGAAATAAGAACTGATCTCAGTACCCAGATGACCCTAAATCATTCCTCTTTCTCTAGCTTTCCAGTGGTCTGTTTCACTGTGTGGACTTGGGTCTTAAGTCTAAGAAAGGGCTTCTCTTCTCTTATTTTATCTCTGAGATAACATTTATACTTTGGTAAGATTTTATATTCCTGTCCTTCATGCTTCTTTTTCATTTTTTTATCCTTCTGAGTTTTTGGGTATTTTCACAAAATTTTCTTGTCTTCCATTCATCTTTATTTTGCACTGACTTTCCTTATTGCAGTAGGGACATTCCCATTGACTCTTATGTGTGGGTAGTTATTCCTGATTTCAGTTGCCGGATCTTATTGACTACTTAGTCATACAAAGATATATTATCCTCTTTTGGGCTTTTTAAAAACAGGAATCAAATTGTTGAAAAACAATGTTTTGCTGTTTCCTTCAATACAGTGTTTATTTGTGAGGGTTTCCTTGGTTTCTTTTAAGTGGTTCCCTCATTTTTTTTTTTTAGCTCCAGTGTTTTTTTTCTCTCTTTCTTTCTCATTCTCATAGAAAAAAAATTGTCAACTGTTAGAGTCAAGCTGGAGTTAGGCTGTATTCTACCACAGTAGATGTTGGTTCTTACCTGCCAATGCAGGAAACATAAGAGATGCAGGTTTGATCCCTGGGTTGTCAAGATCCCATGAAGGAGGGTGTGGTGACCCACTCCAGTATTCTTGCCTAGAGAATCCCAATGGATAGAGGAGCCTGGTGGGCTGCAGTCCATAGCGTTGCAAAGAGTCAGACATGACTGATTTGATACGTACACATGCTAGTGACAAGCCTGGATGTACTTAACCTGTCTCAGGATCTTTCCACGCCTGGCTTTCCTTACTGGTGTCCCAACCTATTATCCCAACTTTTGCCCTCAGAGGAGGAACCTGGAATTATATAATGATGCGGATAGGGTCCACATACTGCTAAATGACACAAAGTAGGAAGTATCAACAGTGTGTCCCCTGTTTTGTAACCATCCACCCTTGCTTCTAGCACTCACCCTTTGAAATTATGGGTACTGGAAGAAGTCTGCATGAAGAAGTGTAGTTCTCCAGTAGGCTTTATTTGGCTTTCTTCCATTACCCACTATCAGTCCAATATCTAGTAGAGATTTGTTAGTCTCTTGAAAAATACTGCCTTTTTTTCTGTTTTCCAGTGATTATAGTCCTCTCCTTATTTTTAAATGTTCTCTTGGTTATTTCAGTAGAATTTTTTGAAAGTGTGAAAGGCAGTGAGTGGTCAGATGCATTTTATTTATTTCATCATCTTGTCCAATATGTATAACTTTTACCAACATGTTCAGTTTGATAAATACAGATATGGAATTATTTTTATATTTAATATATGTTTACATACATCTAAGACTAATTTGGTTTATGTTTCATACATATAAGACTAATTTCATTTAGTTTTGACAACTGTCTGTCTAGAAGCTAATAGATTCTTATTATTTGTTTTTTAGAAAATGGATCCTACATCTTTGTTACCAACCCTTTTAAATGTGAATCTGACAATATCACATATAGAATGTCTTCCCAAGGACATTCTGGTGAAATTTCAAGGCAGAAATAACATTGAATGTGAGTTTGACTACCACATATTGCAGAGGGAAATACAGCATATTCAAAAAGGAAACAGTAATGTAGGCATTGATGACTTCTGTTTGGTAGAAGAAAGAGTATCAGGAGAATGGCAGAGAGGAAGAGTTGTGGAAAAGAAAAATGAACTCTATACTGTGCTCCTCATAGATCGCGGAGAGGAACTGAGAGTTGACAGTACGCGGGTTGCTTCAGCCTGTGGCAACTTATTTGAGCTACCACCACGGGTAACATTTGGCATTTTGGCCAACATACTACCAGCTGGGGAAAAATGGTCTCCCAAGGCTTTGAATTATTTCAGGTCATTAGTAGGACTACAAGTGAAAGGTTGTGTACAAGCTGTTTTGCCTCTTCAGATGATTCTTCTTGAAGTGCCAAACATAATATCCCAGGTTCTTGAATTACAGTTAGGGAGACTCATTGATGGAGATTCATTTCGTCTTATTGTGGAAATGGTAAAAGAATACCCCAAACAAATGCCAGATTCATTACACCATAAAAGACCTGAATCATCATTAAGTAATAATGATACTTTACTTGATATTCAGCATGTTCTGGATAATTTGCAACCATCTTTGTCAGTGGGCAGTACTGAAAGTGTAAAAGTATCATCTGCCTTGAGCCCAAGTAAATTTTATTGCCAATTAATTAAATGGATTCCAGAGTTAGAAAACTTTACAACATGTATGACATTGCATTATGATATTATCAGCCAAGGAAGTAGTCCTACCTGTGATAATTTTGGACTACTTTGTGGTGCCAGAAGGAGAAATGGACAATGGCATAGAGGAATTCTTCAGCAGCTTTTGCCCAATAATCAAGTGAGAATTTGGTTTATGGATTATGGCAGTAGTGAGACTATACCTTCAGTTCATGTAAAGAAACTTAAACAAGATTTTATCTTAGTACCATTATTTTCATTTCCATGTTCTCTAACATGTTTACACAGTCCAGACAGAGATACAAGAAAATTTCAACTGAGTATATTTAAACAAGCCTTGTTAGGACAGGTAGTATATGCACACCTTGATCAGTTCAGTAAGGATGAGCATTTGTATTATGTAACCTTAGAAAGTCAAGAGTCTGCAATTAGCTCTAAGTGTCTGCTGAAGACTGTAGGCACACAAGTACTTTGTCCAGTGTCTGATTCAAAAATTTATAATAGGCTGAGGGTGACTAGTGCTTCTGAGGTAAACAGCTTTGCAGTTGAGAGTTTTATTGTAAATACTGAGCGGTCGATAGACTCTCTAAGTAAAAAGATACTTTAAAAATAGATTTTCCTGTTAAAACTGTAGAAATGAAGATAGAGGCTGCCTACATATCTTTTGTAGTATATGTATTAAACCCATCAAATTTCTGGGTACGTACTAAGGAACATCAGAATGAATTTCAAGATATAATGAAAAATATAAACAAATATTACGATTTGTGTGAAAATGATGAGCTGATTCTAAGAAATCCAGAACCTGGATTATTTTGTTGTGCTAGATATAGCAAGGATAGACATTTTTATAGAGCTGTCATCACTGAAATTAATGGTTATAAAATTAATGTTTGTTTTTAGATTATGGAAATACTGATTCCATACCATTTTTTGATGTAAAAATTTTGCTTCCAGAGTTCTGTGAGTTGCCTGCTTTAGCCATGTGCTGTTCACTTGCACATATATTTCCTGTTGAAGATTTATGGGTGAAAGCTGCTGTTGATTATTTTAAAAAAATTGTCCTGAACAAAGCAGTTTTGCTTCAGGTTATAGCAAAAAAGTTGACAAATATACTGTAAATATTCAGAGTATTGAAGGCTCAGAAAATAGTGATGTTGTCTCTCTTATGTTACAAGCTGGATATGCAGAATATTGGGAAGTAGAACCAGAATGTTGTCCAAAATTTGTAAGTGAATATTCAGTGTTAAATTTAAAATCTAAAAACAAAGTTGATGTTAAGAAAGTCATATCTGCCCTTGAAGGACCTCAATCTAAAAGGTACCATTCAAATAAGCTAAAAGAAAGTAACTTGTCTTTGTTAAAGTCCCCACCTGTTAATTTCTCTGACTTTAAAAACCTTTTCAGCTTGTCTGTGGGACCTGAGTCACCATGGCGTTATAAAGAATATGTGTTTAAACCAGGAACAGTCCTTGAAGTTAAGTGTTCTTATTCTTGTGGCCCAGGTGACTTCTTATGCCAGCTGCAATGTAAGTTGGAAGATTTAAAATTACTAATGGAACAACTTCAGGATTATTATAGTGTTCATTCTGATCCTTATCAGGTTGGGCAGATGGCTTGTGTTGCTAAATTCTCTAAAGATGGGAAATGGTATAGAGCTGCTATTTTGACTCAAATATCAAAAAAGAATTTGATGTAGTACTGGTTGATTATGGCTACCAGGAAAGAGTTTTAATTAGAGATCTTTGTGCTATTAAGCCACATTTTCTTTCTTTAGAAGCCCAGGCCTTCAGATGTAGTCTTAACCATTTAGTTGAACCCATTAGTTGTAAAGTATTCAGTTGGTCAAGAGAAGCATGCAGAGACTTTGAGAATTTTATTTCTTCATCTAGAGGGTTATTGACTTGTGTCATCTGTGCCATAGTTCTTATATATCCAAACTGTTTAAGTAATTTAGTGGATTTACAGTCTCCATTTACTAGTGCAAAAGAATTTCTTATTCGTCATGGCTCTGTACAATATTGTACAGTATCAAAGCCATTTCCATCTTTAGTTCATCTTTACAGTTACTGTTATTCTTCCTTCAATATAAAAATTGGAAGTGAGGAAGAAATATATATATCTCACATATATAGTCCTCAAAAGTTTTATTGCCAACTCAGTAGAAATAATAAAGACCTAGAGATGATAGAAACAAAAATCAGGGAAATTAGTTACCTCAGTGATTGCCCCAAATATAATTTTAGTAAAATGAGATTATGTATTTCTAAGTATGTAGAGGATGGTCTCTCTTATAGAGCTTTATCAATGCCGACAGATTCATCATCTGACTTCCTGGTGTATTTTGTGGACTTTGGAAATAAGCAGTTAGTAGAAGAAGGTATGTTGAGGGCTGTTTCAGATGAATTTCCAGAGTTGCTGTTTACACCTATGCAAGCTATTAAATGTTTTTTGTCAGATCTTAGCGATGTAGACATTCCAGCAGAAATCAATAACTGGTTTGCAAATAAATATTTTGGAAAACCATTAAGGGCAAAAATACTGTCCAGGAAGCCAGATGGCCAGTTTGGTGTGGACTTATATGATGGATATCAACATATAAATCAGAAAATTAAAATGTTGCTTCATGCTTATGGAAAAAAACATTGTGACCAAGCACAGTGTGTGAAAAAGGATCACAAAACAAATGAGAATAAAAAGAGACTGTTTCCTTGAAAGGCAAAGTAGAAAACAACTATCACCACAACATTAGTAAAACTAGTCTAATAACATATTCTGAAAGCAAAATAGATCAGCTAATGAATCCCAGAAGTATATATGCCAGGCTTTTGAAACCATCAGTTTGCTGTAAAGTAGAACCTATGTCAAAAAAAAAGGTGAAGACATCTTTGCAAGATGAACTTAAAAATAAAGGTGTAGAAATTGTCCCTGGACTTGCACATATTCTTGATGAACATGATGTGGGCCAAAACTCAGTAAAGGTTGTATCACAGTCCTTTATCAGAGAATTAAATCAAGCAGCCTCAAAAAACATACATAGTCATGCCAGACCACAAATTAAAGACCTTCCTCAACCCAAGATTTACTTAAATACCTACGTTAAAGGATATGTTTCTAATATAAGTAATCCAGCGAGTTTCCATATTCAGCTTGCTGAGAATGAAAATGTAATCATCAGACTAGCAGCTGCTCTAAATGTAAGAAGAGCCAGTATAGTGAGAGAGAGAAAATCAGTTAAACCCATGGTAGGAGATCTTGTAGTTGCAGAATACTCTGGTGACAATGCCATTTACAGAGCAGTTATTAAGAAAATTTTGTCAAGAAATTCTTGCAAAGTGGAATTTATTGACTATGGTAACACTGAAGTAGTAAGCACATCTAAAATTTATGAAATTAAGGAAGAATTCTTAACCATTCCTCAGCTAGGAGTTCATTCTTTCCTTAGTGGAGTCAAGTGGAATGAACCTAATGAAATATGGGACAGAAAAACTGTGGATTATTTTGCTTCAAGAGTAAGTAACAAAATAGTTTGCTGTGAGTTTTTGAAAAGGCATGAACAGAAATGGGAAGTAAATGTAATTTCTGATGAAAAATGTGTCATTAATGAACTAGTGAAATGGACATCATGCTCAAAACTACAGAGAATAGTATTACAAATGCCTCAAGTTGTCTCTCAAAAGGTGGGCCCTGTTGATAATGAAATGAAGAAAGGAGGATCAAATGGATGTGAAGGTTCTGTGATCCTTCAGCCATCCTACCAACAACTGGTTAGTATTCCTTTTGAAGAGTTAAAACCTGGACAACTTGAAAAGGCTGAAATACTTCATGTTTCAAAAAGTGGAACATTTTATGTGAAGTTATCTAAAAATAAAAAGACTTTATCAGATTTAACAGTATTAATTACGAAAGAAGTAAGAAACACTGCTTTTTTATCAGTGGAAAATATTGAGCAAGGCTTGGAATGCTTGGCAAAATCTAAGAACACTTTTGAGTGGTATCGATCAAAAGTAGATAAGTATGTTGATGAGAAAGTGCTTGTTTTTTTAGTAGATTGTGGTAGGTATGAAATAGTGCCTTTATGTAATACTAAGGTGCTCAGTAATGAAATCAGAAATATTCCAAGACAAGCTGTGCCTTGTAAATGGATTTGGTTTGAAAATTTTAGGAAGATGCCATTTGAATCCATTGTGGGTTTGTTTGCTCATTTGGAAATAAACATCCTTTTCCTGAAATACTTAGACTCTGCTTGGAAAGTAGACATTTTGATAGATGGTCTGTTACTTTTGGAATATTTAAATTTAAATACAGTTCATGTTGAAGAAAACAAATTTAGATCTTCAGGAATTATTTGTAGTGTTGAATCTAAGACTCCTGTATCACCATATACCATAAGATCATTTCCCTGGACACAGCTTCAAAATGGTAGGCAATATTTTGGTATTGCCACTGCTGTTTCTGATCCATCAGACTTCTGTGTTCAGTTGGAAGATTTCTTTGACACAATGAAATCTCTCTTTATGTTGCTTTCTGATCTACCAGAAGACTTACAAACAGTGCCTCAAGAGCATATAATTCCCGGTTCTAGTTGTTTGTTCAAATATGAATCGGAAGAACAGTGGAATAGAGTAGAAATTTCTGAAGTCTCTGATCAGAATTTACTTCTTATATTGATTGACTATGGATTTTCTGTTTATATACGTTATTCAGATATAAAAATCTTAAAGTTGTTCCTGAAGAACTTCTGAATTTGCCGAGGCTAAGTTATTCTTGCATCTTACATGGTATCTTACCTGCTGAAGGGAGACATTGGAATGAAGAAGCCAAAAGATTTTTTTCAAGATTTCCTGAGTAAACCAGGCTTAGTTTTTCAGTTTAGGGAATACAGTTTTGAAACAAAACTGAAGGTAGACATCATTCATGAGAAAAACAATTTGGCAGACATGTTAGTTGCCTCTGGTCTTGCAATTTATTCTAAAGATTCAGCTCATCTCGACGCAGTTACTACTGGATCTATTGAAGTCCAATATAAGTCAGAGAGTAAGCCTATTTGCCAATTGTTAGATCAAAATAATTACAAAATAGAAAATATAAATTGTACATGCACTGAGAAGCAAGTGCTAAAAAATCAGAAAACTATAAAGAGGAAAGACGTCTGTAAACACCTCTTAAGGAAAAGCCATATTAGTAGAAGATTACAGTTTGGAAACTCAGTACTGAGGAGGAAGAAGGTTGATACTGGAAAACATAATCCCCGAAGTACCATTGCATCTGATACATGTGAAGCAGCTTCATTTTGGGAACTACCTAATGGTTTGAAGAATAACACCGATTGCATTGAAAACGTTTTTGCAAAGCTAAGTGAAGGATGGCAGGAAAATAATACAGTGGACTTAACAGGAAAAGCACACATGTTAATGAAGTAATGGAATCAAAATATTTGAAAGGTAAGTGGACATTTTTAAAGAATTCTATTTTGTAGATTCTATTTTTGATTATTGAAAGGTTTGTTATTTACTAAAATTATTCAAGTTGAAAATGCCCTGCAAGATTTTACTAAAAATTTGAATAAATGGATAACTAGAAGAGATCCCTTGAATTATAAAATGATGCTTTGCTATTTTTACCTCTTATGAATGCTTTGTGAATATGATGAAAGTAGAGGATTTGAACCACATATGCATGAACACGTACATGCATGACATTTTGCAAACTTCAGGGGTTTCTCAAAACTCCTGAAGGTCCACAGATCTCAGATTGATCTTGCTACTATTAGAGAGCTTCCTGGGCGCATTTTGAAGAATCAGTTTTCTATTATACTTTGATTACTATCAAATTACATAAATCTTGAGGTTTTTTGAGTGTGATTTTTAGCATATTGACAATGTAATTAAACTTGTAGAATAAACTGACTCTAGCATATTCATCTGAAAACTTTCAGATATCAAGCTGTTTATAAACATTAAATTTTTAATAGCCTATGTGCTAGAGTTAAAATTTTAATATTCTCTGTGTTGAGTATTATCTTTTTTTGTTTATGTGTGTTATATTTCATTTTATATATGAATTAGTGAGGATTTATAGGTTAGAAAGAATATTCTATGCTTAATGAATGCTCCAACTTGTGTGTTATCTTTTTGTTTATGTGTGTTATATTTCATTTTATATATGAATTAGTGAGGATTTATAGGTTATAAAGAATATTCTATGCTTAATGAATGCTCCAACTTGTAGAATATTCTATGCTTAATGAATGCTCCAACTTGTATATTATTCCAACATATACAGCTTACATTGTTTCAAATAAATGGAGGTATCTTGTTTTTAATTGATATATTTTAGAAAGCATTTCATTTGAATTCATATTAGATGTTTTATAGTGAATTGATAAATGCTTTAATATGGGCCCTTTTTTCCTAATTTTGAATCACTCTTTTATCATAGCAGCAGTAATGGTAGAATGCTTATTATGTTCCCAGGTACTAGGTGGAATTATACGTATTAGCTTATTTAAAGATTTCCACCACTCTTTTAATCTCTATTAAAATGTAAACTAATAACTAGTATCCTGCTTCCTTGCCTGAATTCAAAACCACCTTACAGAGACAAGCAGAAAGACAATTGAACAACATACTACATTTATTAAAAACAAAACAATATTTGATGAATGTGGCTTACATACATGGGTATATAGGTTTCCTAATACTGAATCTATAAAGTAGGCTTAACCCACATAGGCACAGAGGAGAGTTTCTCCATGGGTGCTTACCCAGGTAAAATTTACAGCTTGAGGTAGCCATATCTATAAAGAGAGAGAGAGAGGAGGAAGACATTAATAAAACATAGATCTTTCTCACTGTAAATGAAACAAATTGCCTCGACTTCTCGAGTATGTGTAAGGGTGGAATGAGACCAGAGGGTTGTTAATCTAGGAGTATGCCTCAATCATAAATACTTCGACATGGAGGAAGATCAGGAATGAGAAATGTCCTTCTACCCCCAAATTATTATGAATATTTTCACTAAGGCTCAGGGAAATTAAGTAAATTGCCCATGGACATAAAGCTGGTAAGTAAGAAACTGAAATTTTAGACTCAGATTTCTCCAACTACAGAGTCTACTTTTGTCCATTATTTATACTTTAAAAAATAGTTTATTTTAGAAAGGGTTTCTCTATAAAACTCCTGACCATCAGTCCATTCATTTTGGTACTTACATATCTTTTATTATTCCTTTACTTGTGAATGTTTTTGTTCTTCTTTATTTTGCTCATCAAATTCTTTAAGATCCCACTTTTGGTCATCATGTCTATCCCACCTCCTGCATCCTTAGCACACAGTGAGTCAAAAATTTAAAGTGTTGAAAGTAGCAGTTATAAAAGGAGTTAGAGAATCAAACATTAAATTATACTTCTAAAAAGTTGAAGTCCCTTTTAAGGAAAGATCATAACTTCAGTGATACAAAAATATATGGTTTTATGGACAAAGAGAATAGGGTAATAGATTTGCTATTATCATAGTTTTAGAACAAAACAAAATAAGAAAACAACATAAACTTATTTCATTGCCTGGAGTGCCATCTGGTTTCTTCCACCTGTATTACTTATCCAAGGGCAATAGTAACCACTGCTGTTTGCTGCTATTATTGGCTGTTGCTTATCTGAGTCTAGAGCAAAATAGTGTTCAGTTCAGTCCCTCAGTCGTGTCTGACTCTTTGCGACCCCATGAATCACAGCATGCCAGGCCTCCCTGTTCATCACCATCTCTCGGAGTTCACTCAGACTCACGTCCATCGAGTCCGTGATGCCATCCAGCCATCTCCTTGGTCGTCCCCTTCTCCTGCCCCCGATCCCTCCCAGCATCAGAGTCTTTTCCAGTGAGTCAACTCGTCTCATGAGGCGGCCAAAGTACTGGAGTTTCAGCTTTAGCATCATTCCTTCCAAAGAAATCCCAGGGTTAATCGCCTTCAGAATGGACTGGTTGGATCTCCTTGCAGTCCAAGGGACTCTCAAGAGTCTTCTCCAACACCACAGTTCAAAAGCATCAATTCTTCGGCACTCAACCTTCTTCACAGTCCAACTCTCACATCCATACATGACCACTTGAAAAACCATAGCCTTGACGAGACGGACCTTAGTCAGCAAAGTAATGTCTCTGCTTTTGAATATATTATCTAGGTTGGTCATAACTTTTCTTCCAAGGAGTAAGCGTCTTCTAATTTCATGGCTGCAGTCACCATCTGCAGTGATTTTGGAGCCCCCCAAATAAAGTCTGACACTGTTTCCACTGTTTCCCCATCTATTTGCCATGAAGTGATGGGACCGGATGCCATGATCTTTTCTGAATGTTGAGCTTTAAGCCAACTTTTTCACTCTCCTCCTTCACTTTCATCAAGAGGCTTTTAGCTCCTCTTCACTTTCTGCCATAAGGGTGGTATCATTTGCATATCTGAGGTGATTTATATTTCTCCCGGCAATCTTGATTCCCGCTTGTGCTTCTTCCAGCCCAGCGTTTCTCATGATATACTCTGCATATAAGTTAAATAAGCAGGGTGACAGTATACAGCCTTGATGTACTCCTTTTCCTATTTGGAACCAGTCTGTTGTTCCATGTCCAGTTCTAACTGTTGCTTCTTGACCTGCATACAGATTTCTCAAGAGGCAGGTTAGGTGGTCTGGTATTCCCATCTCTTTCAGAATTTTCCACAGTTTATTGTGATCCACACAGTCAAAGGCTTTGGCATAGTCAATAAAGCAGAAATAGATGTTTTCTGGAACTCTCTAGCTTTTTCCATGATCCAGCAGATGTTGGCAATTTGATCTCTGGGTCCTCTGCCTTTTCTAAAACCAGCTTGAACATCAGGGAGTTCACAGTTCACATATTGCTGAAGCCTGGCTTGGAGAATTTTGAGCATTACTTTATTAGCATGTGAGATGAGTGCAATTGTGTGGTAGTTTGAGCATTCTTTGGCATTGCCTTTCTTTGGGATTGGAATGAAACCTGACCTTTTCCAGTCCTGTGGCCACTGTGGAGTTTTCCAAATTTGCTGGCATATTGAGTGCAACACTTTCACAGCATCATCTTTCAGGATTTGAAACAGCTCAACTGGAATTCCATCACCTCCACTAGCTTTGTTCGTAATGATGCTTTTAAGGCCCACTTGACTTCACATTCCAGGATGTCTGGCTCTAGATTAGTGATCACATCATCATGATTATCTGAGTCATGAAGATCTTTTTGTACATTCTTCCATGTATTCTTGCCACCTCTTCTTAATATCTTCTGCTTCTGTTAGGTCCATACCATTTCTGTCCTTTATCGAGCCCATATTTGCATGAAATGTTCCCTTGGTATCTCTAATTTTCTTGAAGAGATCTCCAGTCTTTCCCATTCTGTTCTTTTCCTCTATTTCTTTGCATTGATCGCTGAAGAAGGCTTTCTTATCTCTTCTTGCTATTCTTTGGAACTCTGCATTCAGATGCTTGTATCTTTCTTTTTCTCCTTTGCATTTCACTTCTCTTCTTTTCATAGCTATTTGTAAGGCCTCCCCAGACAGCCATTTTGCTTTTTTGAATTTCTTTTCCATGGGGATGGTCTTGATCCCTGTCTCTGTACAATGTCACGAACCTCATTCCGTAGTTCATCAGGCACTCTATCTATCAGATCTAGGCCCTTAAATCTATTTCTCTCACTTTCCCTGTATAATCATAAGGGATTTGATTTAGGTCATATCTGAATGGTCTAGCGGTTTTCCCTACTTTCTTCAATTTAAGTTGAATTTGGCAATAAGGAGTTCATGATCTGAGCCACAGTCAGCTCCTGGTCTTGTTTTTGCTGACTGTATAGAGCTTCTCCATCTTTGGCTGCATAGAATATGATCAATCTGATTTTGGTGTTGACCATCTTGTGATTGTTTTAGTAGTTCTTATTTGAAGATAATCAACACTTTCTTGATTATTAAAAATGTTAGCAGAGGGACTCAGCCATGCTTTTCAAGCTAGGCTTTGCACTGGCATTAAGAAAAAATGTTTTCTCTTTTAAAAAAATTTTTGATGGCTGTGTGTCAGTTTTACAGATTGTAGATTGTTTTAATTGGTCAAAATGTGGCCTTTCCATTAGGATTTTAAAGCTTCCCAAGTGATTCTGATGTATAGCCAAGGTATAGAATTGCTATTCTAGAAATTACTATGGATAGCTTCTTGAGTCGTGGGAGAAAATAGTAATTTTGTATTTTTATGTGGGGAGAATGTTTAGAATTGTTTCTGTATTTGGAGTCTAGACTATAAATAATTTAAGGTAATGGACATTGTATTAGAAATGGCCTAGAAGTGTATAATGCATTTATTTCATCTTGCTCAGGTGGTGTTTTAGTTATAGAAGTTTGTTGTTGTTCAGTTTCTAAGTCATGTTCCACTCTTTGCGATCCCAAGAACTGCAACACACGAGGCTTCCCTGTTCTTCACCATCTCCTGGATTTGCTCAAACTCATGTTCATTGAGTTGGTGATACCATCCAACCGTCTCATCCTTTGTCAGCCCCTTCTCCTCCTTCCCTCAATCTTTCTCAGCATCAAGGTCTTTTCCAATGAGTCACCTCTTTGCATCAGGTAGCCAAAATATTGGATCATCAGCTTCAGCATTAGTTCTTCCAATGAATATTCAGGCTTTCTTTCCTTTAGGATTGACTGGTGTGATCTTGCTGTCCAGGGGGACGCTCAAGAGTCTTCTCCAGCATCGCAGTTCAAAAGCATCAATTCTTCAGCACTTAGTCTTCTTTATAGTCCAACTCTCACATTCATACGTGAGTACTAGAAAAACCATAGCTTTGACAATATGGACCTTTGTTGCCAAAGTGATGTCTCTGCTTTTTAATACACTATCTAGGTTTGTCATAGGTTTTCTTTCAAGGAGCAAACATCTTTTAATTTCATGGCTATAGTCACCGTCTGCAATGATTTTGGAGCCCAAGAAAATGAAATATTACTTTTTCCACTTTTTCCCCATCTATTTGCTATGAAGTGATGGGATCGGATGCCATGCTCTTAGTTTTTGAATGTTGAGCTTTTTCACTCTCCTCTTCATCAAGAGGCTCTTTAGTTCCTCTTTGCTTTCTGCCATTATCTTGTAGAAGTTGCTGCCTCTTATATTTGGATAATTGTCTTAACTTGTTCATAGATTTAGCCTACTGCAACATATGAATATTTAAATATTCAAAGCAATTGTTTTTATTTACAGACTGTTTTCTCCAAAATAGAAATTACTAGTCCTTCTCCAGAATGTTTTTAGAGAGTTCTTTTGTTTTATTGCAGTGGTTGGTTGGTTGGTACTTGCTTTTTTATTTTTCTCTGGAAGTCCTGAAACAATTATTTCAAAAAGAATCTTTATGTCAACTGTGCTTGGGTGCATGCTAAATTGCTTCAGTCTTGTCCAACTCTTTGTGACCCTATAGAATGTAGCCCACCAGGCTCCTCTGTCTATGGGATTCTCCAGGCAGGAGTACTGGAGTGGGTTGCCTTGCCCTCCTCCAGGGGAATCTCCTGATCCTGGGATCAAATCTGCATCTCCTGTGGCTCCTGCATTGTAGGCAGATTCTGTACTGCTGAGCCAGAGTCTTTTCTCATTTAGGTTATTACAGAATATTGAGTAGAGTC
This sequence comes from Nanger dama, assembly GCA_917880005.1. NCBI lineage: Eukaryota > Metazoa > Chordata > Mammalia > Artiodactyla > Bovidae > Nanger > Nanger dama. The sequence continues at coordinate 29,231,230 of CAKJTW010000018.1, forward strand.
CCCTATGCTATACAGTAGATTCTGAAGTGAAAAGTGCTCAATCTTGTCTGACTCTATGAGATACCCTCCCACTCCCGCCACCATGGACTGTAATCCACCAGAATACTCTGCCTGTTAAATTTTCTAGAAAAGAATGCTGTAGTGGGTTGCCATTTCCTTCTCTAGGGGATCTTCTAGACCCAGGGATTGAACCTGCATCTCTGGTGTCTCCTGCTTTGGCAGGACGATTCTTTCCCACTAGCGCCACCTGGGGTCCTGCATGTAAGCTTTATCTTATAATACTTGTCTTTCTCTTACTTACTTCACTTATGATAAACTTCAGTTCATTCATGTTGTTATAAATGGCATTTTTCATTCTTTTAATGGCTGAGTAATAGCTCATTGTATATATTACTGCATCTTTATCCTTTCATCTGTAACTGTATCAATTTGCATTCTTACCAACAGTGTAAGAGGGTTCTCTTTTCTCCATACCCTTTCTAGCATTTACTGTTGTAGGGTTGTTTTTTTTTTTTTTTTTTTTTATAATGGCCGTTATAACAAGTGTGAGGTGGTATCTCATGGTAATTTTGGTTTTGCGTTTCTCTAATAATTAGTGGTGTTGAGGATCTTTTCATGTGTGTGGTTTCCTTTGTGGTGCAAAAGCTTTTGAGTTTAAATAGGTCCCATTAATTTTTATTTTCATTTCTCTTCAAGAAATGAAAGCTTTTTATTGTCATTTCTTCTTCTTCAAGCAGATGGCTTGAAGAAGATATTGCTGTGATTTCTGTCAGGGAGTGTTCTGCCTATGTTTTACTCTGAGAAAAACAGTGATATTTGTTTACAGTGATATTTTCGGTTTTGTGCCCAATACCTGTTGTTTTTATGACTGTAGCTTTGTAGTGTAGTCTTAAGTCAGGGCACCTGGTTCCTTCAGCTCAATTTATCTCAAAATTGCTTTGGTTATTAGATGTCTTTGTGTGTCCATACAGATTTTAAGGTTTTCTTGTTATAATTCTGTGAAAAATGCCATTAGTTACTTGATAGGCATTGCATTTAATCTGTAGTTTGCTTTGGTGGTATAGTCATTTTGAAAATACTGATTCAGTGTAAGAACATAGTGTATATTTCCATCTGTTTATGTAATCTTCTATTTCTTTCATTGGCACCTTGTAGTTTTCAGAGTACATGTCTTTTGTTTTCTTAGGTAGGTTTATTCCTAAGTAATTTATTCTTTTGATGTGATGGTAAATGGGATTGTTGCTTTAATTTTTTTCTAATCTTTTGTTGTTAGTGTATAGAAATACAACAGATTTCTGTATATTAATTTTGTATCCTGCAACTTTACTGAATTCATTGATGAACTCTAATAGCTTTCTGGTACCATCTTTAGGATTTTCCATATATTGTATCATGTCATCTGCAAGCAGTGACAGTTTTGCTTCTTTTTTTCCAATTTTAATTTCTTTTACTTTTTCTTCTCTGATTGCCATGGCTAGGATTTCTAAAACTGTGTTGAATAAAAGTGTCAAGAGTGAACATTCATTTCTTGCTTCTGATCTTATAGGAAATGCTCTCAGCTATTTGCCAATGAGTATGTCTTATACAGTTACCTGGAAGATATCTTTGAAAGAAATCTGGAATGGCAACCCAGTTTTAGAGAAGATTGTCTGACATTTTAAGTTTGAGATCCTATCTGGGCATCCAAAGGGGAGTGGCTGACAGGCATGCAAAATGTCAAATGGAATTTTGAAAATACAACACTAAGTGATATGTATATTCATAAATCACTTGTATTAAATCTAGCATGGTACTGAAAAATATGGGCATTGAGACCAAATTCCCTGAGTTTGAATTCCTTTTTCCATCCTTTATTAATTGAAAATGTAGGTAAGCTTTTTAACTGATCTGTTCCTCGGCTTCTTCATCTGTAAAATGGAGATCATCATAATTACTCCATTGTTTGATGGGGAGAATTAAATAAAACACAAAGTGTTTTCACTAGTATCTCAGTTCAGTTCAGTTGTTCAGTCATGTCCAACTCTTTGCGACCCCATGCAATGCAGCACGCCAGGCCTCCCTGTCCATTACCAACTCCCAGAGTTTACCCAAACTCATGTCCATTGAGTTTGTGATGCTATTCAACCATCTCATCCTCTGTCGTTCCCTTATCCTCCTGCCCTCAGTGTTTCCCAGCATCAGGGTCTTTTCAAATGAGTCAGCTCTTCGCATCAGGTGGCCAAAGTACTGGAGTTTCAGCTTCAGCATCAGTCCTTCCAATGAATATTCAGGATGATTTCCTTTAGGATGGACCGGTTGGATCTCCTTGCAGTCCAAGGGAATTTCAAGAATCTTTTCCAACTCCACAGTTCAAAAGCATCAATTCTTCAGCGCTCAGCTTTCTTTATAATCCAACTCTCACATCCATACAGGACTACTGTAAAAACCATAGCCTTGAGTAGATCGACCTTTGTTGGCAAAGTAATGTCTCTGCTTTTTAATATACTGTTTAGGTTGGTCATAACTTTCCTTCCAAGGAGTAAGCATCTTTTAATTTCATGGCTGCAGTCGCCATCTGCAGTGATTTTGGAGCCCCCCAAAATAAAGTCTGACACTGTTTCCACTGTTTTCCCATCTGTTTCCCGTGAAGTGATGGGACCAGATGCCATGATCTTTGTTTTCTGAATGTTGAGCTTTAAGCCAACTTTTTCACTCTCACTTTGATCAAGAGGCTCTTTAGTTCTTCTTTACTTTCTGCCATAAGGGTGGTGTCATCTGTGTATTAGGTTATTGATATTTCTCGCATTCTTGATTCTGGCTTGTGCTTCATCCAGCCCAGCATTTCTCATGATGTACTCTGCATATAAGTTAAATAAGCATGGTGACAATATACAGCCTTTACGTACTCCTTTTCCTATTTGGAACCAGTCTGTTGTGCCGGGTCCAGTTCTAACTGTTGCTTCTGACCTGCATACAGATTTCTCAAGAGGTAGGTCAGGTGGTCTGGTATGCTCATCTCTTTCAGAATTTTTCACAGTTTATTGTGATCCACATGGTCAAAGGCTTTGGCATAGTCAATAAAGCAGAAACAGATGTTTTTCTGGAACTCTCTTGCTTTTTCAATGATCCAGTGGATGTTGACAGTTTGATCTCTGGTTCCTCTGCCTTTTCTAAACCTGGCTTGAACATCAGGAAGTTCACGGTTCACATATTGTTGAAGCCTGGCTTGGAGAATTTTGAGCATTACTTTAATAGCGTGTGAGATGAATGTAATTGTGCAGTGGTTTTAGCATTCTTTGGCATTGCCTTTGTTTGGGATTGGAATGAAAACTGACCTTTTCCAGTCCTGTGGCCACTGCTGAATTTTCCAAATTTGCTGACATGACATATTGAATGCAGCACTTTCACAGCATCATCTTTTAGGATTTGCAGTAGCTCAACTGAAATTCCGTCACCTCCACTAGCTTTGGTTGTAGTGATGCTTCCTAAGGCCCACTTAACTTCACATTCCAGCATGTTTGGCTCTAGGTGAGTGATTATCTGGGTCATGAAGATCTTTTTGTACAGTTCTTCTGTGTATTCTTGCCACATAATGTCTTCTGCTCTGTTAGGTCCATAACATTTCTGTCCTTTACTGAGCCCATCTTTGCATGAAATGTTCCCTTGGTATCTCTGATTTTCTTGAAGAGATCTCTAGTCTTTCCCATTCTGTTGTTTTCCTCCATTTGTTTGCATTGATTACCGAGGAAGGCTTTCTTATCTCTCCTTGCTGCTATTTGGAACTCTGCATTCAAATAGGTATATCTTTCCTTTTCTCCTTTGCTTTTCACTTCTCTTCTTTTCACAGCTATTTGTAAGGCCTCCTTAGACAGCCATTTTGCTTTTTTGCCTTTCTCTTTCTTGGGGATGGTCTTGATCCCTTTCTCCTGTACAATGTCACGAACTTCCGTCCATAGTTCATCAGGCACTCTGTCTATCAGATCTAGTCCCTTAAATCTATTTCTTACTTCGACTATATAATAATAAGGAATTTGATTTAGGTCATACCTGAATGGTCTAAGTGGTTTTTAGGTCTGAATTTGGCAATAAGGCGTTCATGATTTGATCCACAGTCAGCTCCTGGTCTTATTTTTGCTGACTGTGTAGAGTGTTTCCATCTTTGGCTGGAAAGAATATAATCAGTCTGATTTCAGTGTTGGCCATCTGGTGATGTCCATTTGTAGAGTCTGTTCTTGTGTTACTGGAAGAGGGTGTTTGCTATGGCCAGTGCGTTCTCTTGGCAAAACTCTATTAGCCTTTGCCCTGCTTCATTCTGAACTCCAAGGCAAATTTGCCTGTTACCCCAGGTGTTTCTTGACTTCCTACTTTTGCATTCCAGTCCCCTAAATGAGAAGGACGTCTTTTGTGGTGTTAGTTCTAAAAGGTCTTGTAGGTCTTTATAGAACTGTTCAGCTTCAGCTTCTTCAGCATCACTATTACCTGATGTATAGTAAATGCTTATTGTTAGCTAGTAATCATTATAATAAAGCAACTATATTTACTTTGAAAATATTTTGGGAAATGGTAACTTTAAAAAATTCTGATGCTACTCTGTAAGAAGTGTTTAGGACAATGTGTGCATGTGCCCACATCATAACTTAACAGTGTGAGATTAATGGTTAAATTTCTATTTGGAAGGTAGGACTTATGATTAAGAGATAATTATTTTAAATAAGCATTGGCATAGGCTGTATGTATTTCACAGAGGTTATACTTGTTTCAGAAAGCCATTTTAAGTATATATATATATGGTTATATATTTTGGTGTATGCATAATTTATTTATGCTCTATTGCATATCTTTACTTTTTATATTGGGACTTTTAGGAATTATGTAGAAATTCTGTTTATGTCAAATCTTGATTATTAATTGAATCCATAATGCTTTGAAAATTGTATTCATCATGTTCATTTTTGTTTGCTTTTTCAATAGAGGGAGAAGAAAGTTCAGATGGTTTATGCATCAACAGATGGTACATAGAATACACAGTAATTGCTATATTTAGATGTTCCAGATATATTTTTAAAGTTTTAAGGGTAGAACAATTTTTAATATATTAAAACTGTTAAAATAATCTAGATTGTTCAGATTATTTTCTCAGGAGACAATTGCTAGAATGTTAGAGGAATTTTTGACACCAAGAATTGTTATTTGATGTAAAAAGTGTTACTTAGGAAATGTGATTCACCTCTAAAGTATCTTGAAAACATTTTATTCAAGAAATAATTTTTATACATGCTTTTACAGTCATTAGATAATATTTCAATATTTTCAGCTGTCGTTGCTGACTAATGTCTGTGTTTCAGTTGCTACTTTGTAGGGTCCTAATTTCAATCCTGAGTTATATTAATCAGTGACACCCCACTCCAGTACTCTTGCCTGGAAAATCCTATGGACGGAGGAGCCTGGTAGGCTGCAGTCGATGGGGTCACTAAGAGTTGGATACGACTGAGCAACTTCACTTTCACACATTGGAGAAGGAAATGGCAGCCCACTCCAGTGTTCTTGCCTGGAGAATCCCAGGGATGCTGGAGCCTGGTGGGCTGCCGTCTATGGTGTCACACAGAGTCAGACATGACTGAAGTGACTTAGCAGCAGCAGCAACCCTGTGTAACTGTATTCCCTGGGAAGTAGAGGTGCTTATAGGACTGACTTTTATCAGAAGGTCAGAGTTAATCCTATTTTCCCATCTTTTAGCTCTTACTGTGGTGTTTTTCTTCCTTTCATTTTATCATTATATCTATTTTTAATTTGGGTTTGGGTTTATTGCTTGTGGATATTTGTGATATGTGGGTTTTTGTGACATTAAAGAACATCCTTCTCTAGTGGTAGGAGTATAGATATTGTCAGAGCATTTACCTGTGAATTGGAATTTATTTTGCAAGTAAATATTGTCGGTCAGTTGGTAAAGAATCCGCCTGTAATGCAGGAGACCTGGGTTCAATCCCTGGGTTGGGAAGATCCTCTGGAGAGGGAAATGGCAACCCACTCCACTTCTCTTGCCTGGAGAATTCCATGGACAGAGGAGCCTGGTGGGCTACAGTCCATGGGATTACAGAGTTGGACACAACTGTATGACTGTGTTTAGTTCAAATATTTATTGGGCAAATCCAGTGTTTTGGTGCAAAGATAGAACCTTAAAATTATACAAGTGTGCTTAAGAGTCAGTGTAAATCAAATAGTTCTGAAAAACTAGAGATCTAGGGATACAGAGAATTTTGTGAAAAACTTAAAATTTCAAAACTGGCTAAGGGCAATAAGCTTTGTCATTTGTACATATATACCGAGTGTTGAATATGTGTTGATATTATTTTTTGAGCCTAGGAAATAATTTCCAGAAATACTATTTATGAATATATTGGCATTTAAATTTGGTATCCTGAAAGTTAATTTGTTCAGGGAAGGTAGACATTATTTACATATTTTTACATTATGAATTAATATCTAGTTGTGATTATTTTAACATTTACTCATTCTTACCTAATTTTTGGAATAACTTTGTGTTACTTGCCCTCAAACCTCACCAGATCTTAAAGATTATTTACTACAGTTTAGAAGAGTGCTTCTACTGGAAAAATAATTCACTCTACATAACTTCTATGACTATTGTATCTCTGGATTACTTTGTTCTTGTGTGGGTTATTTTTTTTAATGATTTGATTAGTTTTAAAGAATTGAATGCTAAAGTAAAATAAAGTAGTAATGAATTTTGGGGGTACTAATTTAATCATGAAGGGCTGCATACCATACTGCTTTAGATTTTTAGAATATTTTAACTTCATTTATGTCTTGCTATATAGTATTTTATGTTTGGAAATGATCAGAAATGAACAGACTTATTCACAGAATTTGATTTAATAAATCCTGTAGAAAATATTTTTTCAAGTCTGCATTTCAGTTAATTCCTAATTGATTCCTTTTCTATTTGGACAGAAGTCCCTGATAGCTTAGTTGGTAAAGAGTTTGCCTGCAATGCTGGAGACCCCGGTTCAATTCCTGGGTCGGGAAGATCCACTGGAGAAGGGATAAACTATCCACTCCAGTATTCTTGGGCTTCCCTTGTGGCTCAGTTGGTAAAGAATCCACCTGCAATGTGGGAGACCTGGGTTTGATCCCTGTGTTGGGAAGATCTCTCAGAGAAGGGAATGGCTACCCACTCCAATGTTCTGGCCTGGAGAATTCCATGGACTGTATAGTCCACAGGGTCACAAAGAGTTGGACATGACTGAGTGACTTTCTGGAAAAGGCAATGGCATCTCACTCCAGTACTCTTGCCTGGAAAATCCCATGGATGGAGGAGCCTGGTAGGCTGCAATTCATGGGGTTGCACAGAGTAAGACACGACTGAAATGACTTAGCAGCAGTAGCAGCAGAGCGACTTTCATTTTTATTTTCCAATACAGAAAGTAACTGAAGATATGATTAAAATCAGGTTTCCTTTTTTAAGATAGTGCTAAGTTGTGTATAAATTTCATAACTTTTTCTGATTTTATTAAGAATATTGAGCTCTAATATTTTAAATGATAAAACTTTCTTACATTATTAATGAATATTATTTGTGTACACTCAAAGAAAATTATTGTTTTGTGTATTGAATGTTTTGAGTTAAATTTTTTCACTGTAAAATAATTGTGATACTTCCTAAACAGTATATGTGTGTGTATGTTTTAACAAAATTGTGCCATATACATATTGTGATGAAAAATTTTATTCATTTAATTTTATTTACAAAGATAGTTCTTACTCGAACACATTATAGTTTCATGTGTTTAAAAATAGTTTTGTCTTCTCAGAAAACAGACTTTAAAAATATTCTTCATCCTTTTCAGTTTTAAGGGGAATGCTGGCATTTTAAAATTGAAGCTCTCTTTTAAAACATGTTTTTAGTTTTTACTCTGAATATAATTCTCATCCATTTTCAGAAGTCTCTAGCATTGTATTTTTATCTCTGTTTGACTTTTAGAATAATTTTTCTTGGTATGGATATCATAATATAACCTAGATATGTTTAAGATTCTAATAGTCATTCCCCTTTGGCTATGATGCATTAACATCTTCGTGTGAACCCTAAGTAATAGTTTTAATATATTTCCTTAGTTTTGTCATAATTTTTAGTAATGATAAACTGATCAGTTGCTGACTAAAGCTACTTTTGTCATAATGCTTTTGTGTAGCACAGTGTATTTATTTCTGTCTTTATGTCCTTGAACATAATGATCTTTGAATATCTTCTCATTACTAAATCATCACCCTTTTTAAACTCATTATATTCTTCTTATCGTGCCTTCATTCATCAAAAGTTTTGAAAGTCACTGTATTAGATACAGGAGATAGAAAAATAAGTCAAATTCTACTTCTTAAAGATATGTCTTTTACAGTGGTGGAAACGAATTTATAAACATTTATTATAAAGATTGATATGTAGAATGCAATAAAAGGTATATAAGAGATGTTTTACATCCATAGAGGATGGTGTATCTAACTGCCTAGGAACCAGTTAAAACACTTCAGTTCAGTTCAGTCGCTCAGTCATGTCCGACTCTTTGTGACGCCATGAATCACAGCACACCAGGCCTCCCTGTCCATCACCATCTCCCGGAGTTCACTCACACTCAGGTCCATCGAGTCAGTGATGCCATCCAGCCATCTCATCCTCTGCCATTCACTTCTTTTGCTGCCCCCAATCCCTCCCAGCATCAGAATCTTTTCCAGTGAGTCAACTCTTTGCATGAGGTGGCCAAAGTGCTGGAGTTTCAGCTTCAGCATCATTCCCTCCAAAGAAATCCCAGGGCGGATCTCCTTCAGAATGGACTGGTTGGATCTCCTTGCAGTTCAAGGGACTCTCAAGAGTCTTCTCCAACACCACAGTTCAAAAAGATCAGTTTGGTGCTCAGCCTTCTTCACAGTCCAACTCTCACATCCATACATGACCACAGGAAAAACCATAGCCTTGACGAGATAGGCCTTTGTTGGCAAAGTAATGTCTCTGCTTTTCAACATGCTATCTAGGTTGGTCATAACTTTTCTTCCAAGGAGTAAGCATCTTTTAATATCATGGCTGCAGTCACCATCTGCAGTGACTTTGGAGCCCCCAAAATAAAGTCTGACACTGTTTCCACTGTTTTCCCATCTATTTGCCATGAAGTGATGGGACCAGATGCCGTGATCTTCGTTTTCTGAATGTTGAGCTTTAAGCCAACTTTTTCACTCTCCACTTTCACTTTCATCAAGAGGCTCTTTAGTTCCTCTTCACTTTCTGCCATAAGGGTGATGTCATCTGCATATCTGAGATTATTGATATTTCTCCCGGCAATCTTGATTCCAGCTTATGCTTCTTCCAGTCCAGCGTTTCTCATGATGTACTCTGCATATACGTTAAATAAGCAGGGTGACAGTATACAGCCTTGACATACTCCTTTTCCTAGTTGGAACCAGTCTGTTGTTCCATGTCCAGTTCTAACTTTTGCTTCCTGACCTGCATATAGGTTTCCAAGAGGCAGGTCAGGTGGTCTGGCTATGCCCATCTCTTCCAGACTTTTCCAAGTTTATTATGATCCACACAGTCAAAGGCTTTGGCATAGTCAATAAAGCAGAAATAGATGTTTTTCTGGAACTCTCTTGCTTTTTCAATGATCCAGTGGATGTTGGCAATTTGATCTCTGGTTCCTCTGCCTTTTATAAAACCAGCTTGAACATCTGGAAGTTCACAGTTCACATATTGCTGAAGCCTGGCTTGGAGAATTTTGAGCATTATTTTACTAGCGTGTGAGATAAGTGCAATTGTGCGGTAGTTTGAGTATTCTTTGGCATTGTCTTTCTTTGGAATTGAAATGAAAACTGACCTTTTCCAATCCTGTGGCCACTGTGGAGTTTTCCAAATGTGCTGACATATTGAACACAACACTCCATCACCTCCACTAGCTTTGTTCGTAGCAATGCTTTCTAAGGCCCACTTGACTTCACATTCCAGGATCTAGTTCTAGGTGAGTGATCACACCATCATGATTATCTTGGTCGTGAAGATTCTTTTTATATAGTTCTTCTGTGTATTCTTGCCGCCACCTCTTATTATCTTCTGCTTCTGTTAGGTCCAGACCATTTCTGTCCTTTATTGAGCCCATCTTTGCATGAGATGTTCCCTTGGTGACTCTACTTTTTTGAAGAGATTTCTAGTCTTTCGCATTCTGTTGTTTTCCTCTGTTCTTTGCATTGATTGCTGAGGAAGGATTTCTTATCTCTTCTTGCTGTTCTTTGGAACTCTGCATTCAGATGCTTGTATCTTTCTTATTCTTTGCTTTTCTCTTCTCTTCAATTCACAGCTATTTGCAAGGCCTCCTCAGACAGCCATTTTACCTTTTTGCATTTCTTTTCCATGGAGATGGTCTTGATCCCTGTCTCCTGTACAATGTCACAAACCTCCGTCCATAGTTCATCAGGCACTCTATCAGATCTAGTCCCTTAAATCTATTTCTCACTTCCACCATATAATCATAAGGGATTTGACTTAGGTCATACCTGATGGTCTAGTGGTTTTCCCTACTTTCTTCAATTTCAGTCTGAATTTGGCAATAAGGAGTTCATGATCTGAGCGACAGTCAGCTCCTGGTCTTGTTTTTGTTGACTGTATAGAGTTGCTCTATCTTTGGCTGCAAAGAAAATAATCAGTATGAGCCTGATTCTTAAAAGGTGTAGTGTAGTTTGGTAGGGTACTTAGGCAGGAATACAGGGAAGAAAATTATAGAAAGCCTAATACAGCCAAATAACGCTGACTCACTATAAACACACTACTTTTGTTTTGATTCCCAAGGCCTGATGGTAGGTAGCTGATGAGTATGGGGTTTTTCTTTGGGGTGATGAAAAATGTTCTGAAGTTCATTGGTGACAGCAGTTACATAGCTCTGAATATACTGAAACTCATTGAGTTTTATACTTTAAAAAAGATAAATTTTATGACAAGTGAAATCTTAAACTGCTTAAGTTACATGTATGATACATATGTATAGCTTGTGAATTAAGCTATTCTTTGAAACTGTTGAAGAAAGAAATGTAGTGAATAGTTCTGATATCTGTTGCAAGGGTTTCAAAATTAAATGAAACCTCAAGGTTTTTTTTTTTTTTTTTTTTTTTTAAGACCCAGGAAAGGGAGCACAGCATACTGAACCAAGAGCATTCTTACATGTTATCATTAGTTACTGGCATATAATACATTTTTAAACCTTTGTTATTTTAAAATATAGCATAAAGAAAACTGCACCAAACAGAATTATGCAGTTGGAGGGATTACTTCTGATTTAACAGCGGTGGTAACCACTACACATTTAAGAATAGAACATTGCCAAAACTTCAGAAGTTCTTTCCCTCTCCTTTTTGATATTTATGCCTTTTCCAACTGAATTGCTATCTTGACTATTGTGTATTTCCCTTCTTACTTTTTATGTTTTAAAATGTTTTACCACCTAATATTGCCAACAGTAAAGAAGCAATGTTGCTTTCTTTTCTTTCAATGGTTATCTGTGGAAATCATGATCCGTTTTTGTATCTGTAATTTGCTTTTGCAGTTTTTTAGATGTTAAGATTCATCCATTTCATGTATAGCTATGGTTCATTCATTTTCTTTTTCAAATTTGTTTTCAAAATTTTTATTGTTAATTTACAATATTAAGTTTCAGGTATGCAACTTAGTGATTCAGTATTTTTATAGATTATATTTGAAGTTACTACAGAATAATGGCTATGTTTGCATACTTTTACTTTATCCATTGTAATTCGTGCCTCTTAATTCCAACCCCTGTCTCCCTCCGCCCCCAGCCCCGCATTGGTAATCACTAGTGCTCTGTATCTGAGTCGGTTTCTATTTTGTCATCACATTCATTTGTGTTAATTTTTAGATCCCACATAGAATTAATAAAGTATTTGTCTTTCTCTGACTTATTTCACTAAGCACAATACTCTGTAGATTCATCCATGCTTTTGCAGATGACAGAATTTAATTCCTTTTAATGAATAATATTCCATATTGTATTTTTTGTGTGTGTGTACATACCATTACTTTATTTGTTATTCTGTTGGTGGACACTTGGGTTGCTTCCTTATCCTGGATATTGTAAATAATGCTGCTGTGGACATTGGAGTACATATATCTTTTGAACTGCTAAATTTATTTTTTTCAGATATATACCTAGCAGTGGAATTCTTGGATCATTTGGTAGTTCTATTTTTAGTTTTTGAAGAACCGCCATAAAAGTTGTGCCAGTTTACCTTCCCAGCAGCAGTGCACAAGGGTTGCTTTCTCTCTACATCCTCACCAATGTTTCTTGTTTGTATTTGTGATGATAGCCATTTTGACAGTTGTGATGTGATCTCATTGTCATTTTGATTTGAATTTCTCTGGTTAGCGGTGTTGAACATTTTTTTCATGTACTTTTATTTTTGGAAAAAGTGGCTATTCAGGTCATCTGCACATTTTTAATCATGTTTGCGTTCTCATGTTGAGTTGAATGGGCTGTTTATGTTGTATATTAACCCTTTATTAGTCATATCATTTGCAAATATTTCTCCTATTCCATAGGTTGTCTTTTTGCTAAAGGCTTCCTTTTGTGAAGAAGCTTTTACATTTAGTCAGGTCCCATTTGTTTATTTTTGCTTTTGCTTTCTTTGTTTTGCTGTGCTGTGCTTTGTCGCTCAGTCATGTCCAACTCTTTGTCACTCCATGGACTCTAAGCTGCCAGGCTCCTTTGTCCATGGGATTCTCCAGGCAAGAATACTGGAGTGGGTTGCCATGCCCTCCTCCAGAGGATCTTCCCAACCCAGGGATCGAACCCAGGTCTACTGCATTGCAGGCGGATTCTTTACTGTCTGAGCCCTGGGGAAACCCAAGAATACTGGAGTGGGTGACCTATCCCTTCTCCAGGGAATCTTCATGACCCAGGAATTAGACTCGGGTCTCCTGCATTACCAGTGGATTCTTTACCAGCTGAGCTACTGGGGAGGCCCTTCTTTCTTTTTGGGAAACAGATTTTTAAAAATAGTGTTACAATTTATGTCACGGTGTCTTACTATATTTGGATCTTTAATCAGTTTGGGTTTTTTTGTATATGGTGTGATAAAATGTTCAGATTTCCTTCTTTACATGTAGCTGCCCAGTTTTCCTGCTTGTTCAAGAGAGGCTGTCTTCATTGTATGTTCTTGCCTTCTTTGTCATAGATGATTGACCATTAGTGCTTTGGTTTATTTTTGAACTCTTTTCTGTTCCATTGATCTGTGTGTTTTTTTGTGCCAGTACCACACTAAAAGAAAGTGAAAGTTGCTCAGTCCTGTCTGACTTTCTAAGACCACCTGACTATACAGTCCATGGAATTCTCCAGACCAGAATACTGGAGTGAGTAGCCATTCCCTTCTCCAGGAGATCTTCACAAGCCAGGGCTTGAACCTAGGTCTCCCACATTGCAGGCGGATTCTTTGCCAGATGAGCCATCAGGAAAACTCAAGAATACTGGAGTGGGTAGCCTGTCCCTTCTCCAGGGGATCTTCCTGACCCAGGAATTGAACTGAGGTCTCCTTCTTTACTAGCTGAGCTACCAGGGAAGCCCGTGTACCATGGTTTTTATACCATGCTGTTTTTGATTAATGTTGTTAACGGGGAGTTTTCGTCTGTAGGCTTTTTTTTTAATCTAGTTTGGATATGGCATCAGGATAAAAGAATGACTTGGGAAATATTTCCTTCTCTATTGTGTGAAGAATTTTATGTAGGATTGGTATTATTTCTTTCTTTAAAATTTGAAAGAATTTACTAGTAAAGCTCTTTGAGCCTGGGCTTTTCTTTATAAGAGGTGCTAATTCCTACTTCAGTTTCTTTGCTCATTATAGGTATGTTCTGATTTATTTTTTTCTGAGTCAGTTTTGGTTATTTGTGTCATTCTAGGAATTCGTTCATCTCACCCACATTATCTAGTTTGTTTACATAAATTTGCTCTAGGAATTATTGTAAGGCTGCCTTCCAGGGCCTGTGGAGAAGGGTAGAACTTCTGTGCTAAGAGCTGAAATTGACTGCTGTTAACTGCAGTTTACCCCCTATTCAAACTTTTTGCTTGGCAGTTGTAAGCAACTTGAAGAAGTGAAGTCTCTCAGTCATGTCTGACTCTCTGCAACCCCATGGACTGTAGACTACCAGGCTCCTCTATCCATGGGATTTTTCAGGCAAGAGTACTGGAGTGGATTGCCATTTCCTTCTCCAGAGGATCTTCCTGACCCAGGGATTGAACCCGGGTCTCCCGCATTGTAGGCACTTAGATTATTTTAAATCTTTGTGTAATAGAAATATTTAATACTGTAGACTTGTTTCAAGTATTCTTTAGCTGCATCTTATAAATTTTGAAGTGTTTGTTTTCATTTTCAAAGTTATTTCTCCTGTATTTTAATTTATATTAATTTGGCTCTTAATAACAATGAATTTTTTCAGTTTTTGTCTGTGACTTTTAATTTTGCTACTTTAAAAACTAATTAGAGGCATGTTTTCATATCATATACCCTTTTCAAGTGTAGAATTCAGTGTTTTTTGGTAATTAAAAAAATGGTGAACTGTCGTCAATAATTTTTATAATATTTTTATCATCCACTATCGTTTCTGCTACACATTAGTCCCTGCATTTCATTGTGTGAATACACTAAGTTTTAGCTGTTCCTAAGCTTCTGCTATTATGATTAGTGCTGCTAAAAAGATATGTTTATAAGCATTTATGTGAATGTATGTGTTCCTTTCTCTTGGCTATATATCTGAGTAGAATTACTAGATAATATGGTAAATTTATGTTTAACATTTAAAGAATTACTGAACTGTTTTCCTAAGTGGCTGCACCATTCTTACATTTCTACTAGTCATATGTATGCACCTGATTCTCTGTATCTTTGTTAATATTTGTTACCTGCCATTTTTATTCTTTCCACATTATGTGAAATGCTGTTTTCTGGTTTTAATTTGCATTTCACTAATGACTAATGATATTGGACATTTTTTCATATGGTTATTAGTCATTTGTATATCTTTTTTGTATAAATATGTCCAAACTTTTTCACCGTAAAGCAGTCTTTTTAATGTTAAATTATAAAAGTTCTTTATATATTTTGGATACAAGCCCCTTATCCTGTATATGGTTTACAAATATTTTTCCCTATTCTGTCGGTTATCCTTTTACTTCTTGATTGATGCTCTTTGAAGCATAAGTTTTTAATTTTGGAGTTCAGTGTACCTGTTTTTTTGTTGTCACTTTTGCTTTCAGTGTCATATAAAATCATTGTTTAATCCAGGATCATGAAGATTTACACATTTTTCCTAAGAGTTAGAATTTTAGCCCTTATGTTTAGATCTTTGATCTATTTTAAGTTAATTTTATATGTGGTGAAAAGTCAGGTCTGCATTTTTTTTTTTTTTTTTTTGCAGATAGATTTCCAGTTTTTAAAGCACCACTTTTTAAAAAAGACTATTCTTTGCTCATTAAATTGTTGTGGAAACTTTGTCAGAATCAGTTGACCAAAAATGTAAGGATTTATTTGGGGACTCTTAATTCTGTTCCATTGATCTATATGACTAGTCTCATGCTGGTACCTCATTACTTTGATTATTACAGCTTTGAAGTATTTTTGATGTTAGAAAGTTAAGTCTCCATAGTTTTTTGTTTTTCCAATTTTGGGGCTCCATTGGCTATATTACATTTTGATTTGAATTTGAGTATCATCTTGTAAATTTCCACAAAAAGCCAGCCAGAAATTTTAAAAGCATTTGGTTGAATCTGTAGATTAATTTGGAGAGAACTGCTTTCTTAGCAGTATTCTCTCTTCCAATTTGTGAACAGGGAGTATCTCTCCATTTGTTACTTAATTTCCCTCAGCAGTGTTTGCAATTTTTAGTGCACAAGTCTTGAACTTCTTTTGTTTCTAAATATCTCATTCTTTTGATACTACATTTTTAAGTTTATTTTTTCAGTTATTCATTGTTGATCTATGGGAATATGGTTGATTTTGAATTTTGATCTTGTGTCTGGTGACCTTTCTTTTTCATTGGTTCTAATTTGTACATGTGCATATATGTGCATGTGTGTGCCTTTGGATTTTATGCATAGAAGATAGTGTCATTTATAACTAAATAATCTTCCCTTTCGAGTTTAGATGCCTTTCTTATCAGATTACATGAGGTAGAACTTTCAATATAATGTTGAAAAGTTGTGAGAGCACATCTGGGCTTTGTAGTCTGTCATAGAGGAAAGACCTTCTGTCTTTTCACCATTAGGTATATTTGTGGTAGGTGTATTAACTTCTGATCATGTTGTGCCAGTGCTTTCTGTTCTGAGTTTATTGAGAATTTCATCAAGAATAGATGACTGATTTAACTGATTATTTTCTCTTGGTTATTGATCAATCTTTCCTGCCTTATTTTTAAATTACATGATGGATGGTGTGAAGATATATTATAGTAGCTTTGAGGTTATGTTACTTTCTTCTTAAGGTTTTTTAAAGTTTTTGTTCTGATAGGTAGATACACTGCAAATGCATCACCTGAATCCTATCAAGATTTAGTTTGAGTTTTGTTTTAAGGAAAGATCTCTTTGTTTCTCCACTTTGTTCATGGTCCCCACTTCTATAGCATAAGTGTTCTTGAGTCTGAACTGAATGCCAGGGTTGTTTTATGGGTGCTTATGCGCTAGTTTGGTCCCAAATGCGAAATCTTTCAGGCACTCTTATTACCTCTAGAATTTCTTTTCAATTTCAACTTCTTAACACAACCACACCAATTAGTCTTGCCCTGCAGGGGTCCAGCCCCCACAGGATCCAGGGGAACCTGAAGGAAAAACAGCGTAGGCGGATGATTTAGAGAGAGATAAGGAAAGAATATTGTAGATAAGAAAATAGAGGCGAGAAAGAGGCTGCTATTCCTTGGTTTGCATAGAAAGCTAATAAAGTCTTTGAAGCCTAGGCAGAAAAGTGAAGCCCCTGTGTTCCAAGGGATCAGCCTGAAAAAAGGGAGGGAGGGAGGGAGAGAGAGAATGATTGACACGAGGAGACCAAACTGCTTCAGTAAGCGAGGCCCAATAGCTTTATTTTTAAAAGGTACTTTTATACCTTGTTTTATACATAGAGGGAAATGAAAGATGCAAAGTCATATAGAGTCAGCCCAGACATTACATCTGTTTTGTCTTTATCAAAACCAGGATTTTTTCTGCAAACCTTTCCCATAAACAATATTATGTACATTATCTGGCCTTAGAGGCCTGTGAACATTTTATGACCCTCTTTTGATAAAGGCTGTTCAACCAGAAAACTTATTTTCCCTTGAAATGTTTTTTCTTATATTTCTAATCTATGTCAGCCTCAGAAAGTATTAAACAAGTTACATTTTTCATGGAGCAAAGGTGCAGTGAGTTACAAGAAAGAACCAATTAGCTCAAAAGTCTGATGTGGTTAATTTCAAGGCTACACTTGTTTTTCTTACTTTCCAACTATGTTAACTAATGCACTCCCAGGTGCACAGTGGATGAGAAATACGGGAACTTAGCAAGAAGCATTGGCCCAATAATGAAATCTTACACCAGCACTATTCTCATAGCTTTTAACTCTTTGAAAGGCTCTATGTTTTAGGCTTTCCATGCCTTTCACAGTTGGGAGGCTGTGAATAATCATATGCATAGCTGCAAGAGTCTGGATATACCTGCCAAGCACGCTAGAATGCTAACAGAGGGGTTTGATTTGAAATATTCCTCTCATGTCCAGGAGACTTATTAGCTATAGCCCTAAGTTAATTTTTTCCAGAGAAAGGTGGTCAGGAATAGCCCCCTGTTAATGTCAGAGGAGTTGGTGAAAGTCATGAAATAGTAAAACAGACATTCTGGTTTTGGGGTAGATGCTCTAGAAAGCCTAGGGAGCCCCTTGAGTTCTGAAGCCTTGCTTAACAGTTCTTTTCCACATGACCTTGTCATGGGTGAGATCTCCGTGGTGGCTCCCGGCATTGCCCTGTAAATTTTCGGTTTAGAATTTGGCTAAGGACTAAGGGATTACCATGCAAGCCCGGGGGATTCACTCTTTCCTGCCCCCCTCAGTATGGCATTGCTAATTCCACCTAACCACAAGGTACACTGAACTTTGACTTCTGCATTCTTAATTTAGCAAAACTACTATCCTATGCTTGCATTTTCTGAACTGTGGCCTGTGTAATTTTCCGAGGGAGAGAACTTGGATGACTATGGGGATTCTCTTGTGTCTTCTTTCTTACAGCCCTTCATGGGTGCTTAAAGATTTTGTATATTCATTCTTGGTTTTGTCTCCAGTTGTATTTAATAGGAGGATAAGTCTAATACCAGGTACTCATAGCCAAAACCAGAATTTTCTAGTTTCTCCATTAACTTTTACCATTGGACAGCTCAATTTTCTGTTTATATCCTTGGTATTTTGATTACATTTCTTGATCTTGAAGAAGTAGTCTTAGGTAACAAATGTCCTATAGAGCCCAGAGGCATGCTCTCCTCTGGTTACCAGAGCCATATGCTCTAAGAGTGCCCCCTATGTGTGCTGTGTGTTCCCTTCTGTTGTGGCAAGGGCTGCTGTGGGTACAGTGGTAGGTGGTATTGGTCCCTGGCACAGTTGACTACAGTCTGCATCAAGTGGCTACAGGTTTACGGGAGGGTGGGTAGGCTTCTTGTGTGGTTGGCTCTGTGGCCCAAGCCCTCTTGGGACTATTGCTGGCTCACAAGAGGGTAATTCATTATTCTGCACTGTCTATGTGGCTTCCAGCAGCTTGGGGCTAGAGCAAGCCTTGGTCCTTGCAGGGCTTCCTGTGTTGCCTGGAGTTTGGGAGCTGGGCTGGGTCCTAGAGTAGCTGACTATGGGGGCTCTGGGAGCTCAGGTTTTGTGCTAGCCTGCTGGTGGGCAGGTAAGCCACTAACACAGGCTAGAGGGAGGATCCAAAATGGCACTTGCCAGCACCAGTGTCCTCTTAGAATAAGGTCTCCAGATGGCTGATGAAAGCATCTGTTTCTCTGAGGAGTGGGGTTCCCCATTGCCTCCCATCTCTATGGATGGGAGGCTCTCTAGGATTATCAACAGGTGAGTCCTTTCAGATCACTGTCTAGGTGCTGGGACTCAGGGCCTGTGAGATTTTGCATGTGACTTTTTAAGCAAGTCTCTGTTTCCTATAGGTTTCCAGCTTACCTGAACAAAAACTCTGCTGGTTTTCAAAGCCAGGTTTTCTGATGCCTCATTTTCCCTGTGCAGGACCCTTAGACTGGGGAGCCCAATGTGCTCAGACACCTCAATCCTTAAGGGGGAGACTGCTGTGATTGCAATATTCCTCTGTGTGTTGCTGAAAGGGGGATGTGGGTCCTGACTATACTGTTTCTCCACTCCTCCTGTCCTGTATTATTGTGTTTCTGCCTATATGTCTTTAGTTGTTGAAAATATTTTCTGCTAGTCTTTAAGCTGATATCCTATCATATGATATAGATATAATAGGCGGTTGCTCCTGTAAGTAGTTGTAATTGTGATGTGTCTATGGAAGGAGGGGATTCAGTGTCTTCCTGCCCTGCCATCTGCCCTGTCCTCAACAATTGCCCATCATTCTTACTGATTATCAGTTCAGTTCAGTTCAGTTGCTCAGTTGTATCCGATTCTTTGCGACCCCATGAATTGCAGCACGCCAGGACTCCCTGTCCATCACCAACTCCCGGAGTTCACCCAGACTCACATCCATCGAGTCCGTGATGCCATCCAGCCATCTCATCCTCTGTCGTCTCCTTCTCCTCCTGTCCCCAATCCCTCCCAGCATCAGAGTCTTTTCCAATGAGTCAAAAAGTACTGGAGTTTGAGCTTTAGCATCATTCCTTCCAAAGAAATCCCAGGGTTGATCTCCTTCAGAATGGATTGGTTGGATCTCCTTGCAGTCCAAGGGACTCTCAAGAGTCTTCTCCAACACCACAGTTCAAAAGTATCAATTCTTCGGCGCTCAGCCTTCTTCACAGTCCAACTCTCACATCCATACACGACCACAGGAAAAACCATAGCCTTGACTAGACAGACCTTAGTTGGCAAAGTAACGTCTCTGCTTTTGAATATGCTATCTAGGTTGGTCATAACTTTTCTTTCAAGGAGTAAGCATCTGTTTAATTTCATGGCTGGAGTCACCATCTGCAGTGATTTTGGAGCCCTCCAAAATAAAGTCTGACACTGTTTCCACATCATAGTGAACCCATAATAAAGGTAGCATGAAAACTGAAAGTGAAAGTCACTCAGTCGTCAGCTCTTTGCAACTCCATGGATTCTAGCCCACCAGTTTCCTGTGTCCATGGAATTCTCCAAGCCAGAATACTGGTGTGGGTAGCCATTCCCTTTTCCAGGGGATCTTCCCAAACCAGGGATCGAATCAGGTCTCCCACGTTGCAGGCAGATCCTTTACCATCTGAGCCACCAAGGAAGCCCCATATTTCACTTTAATAGCTGGCATGCTGATAATAGTCAGAGCCTTTGCCCCAATATATTTCTTTCTTTCTTTTTTGTCCTTTTAATTGGAGGATAATTGCTTTTCAATATTGCATTGGTTTCTGCCATACCTCGGTATAAATCAGTCATAGGTATACATATGTCCCCTCTCACCCTTCTAGGTTGTTATAGAGCCCTGGTGTGAGTTCCCTGAGTCATCCCAATGCATTTGTTAAATCAGTTGTGAAGAAAATTGTTCTTTGAATGTTCCTTGGGAACTAGGGAATTAGTGAACAAGTCCCATAATAAATACACTTGCATTGTTATATCCCTATGAATTTCTTCTGTATCAAAGGTTTTCAAACTGCATATATCCTATCTCCTGGAGGATTTGTTAAAACAGGGATTTCTAGGTCCCAGTGCCAAAATTTCTGATTTAGTAGTCCTGGAGGATTTGTTAAAACAGGGATTTCTAGGTCCCAGTGCCAAAATTTCTGATTTAGTAGCTCTGAAGGAGGCCTGAGAATTTTCATTTTAAACAATCCCTAGGTAATGGTGGTGTTGCTGGTCTGGGGAGGCCATCATTTGAGAATTGTTTTATATTATACAAATAGAACCCTGGAGAACCCTGGGTTGGTAATATCCTCTGGAGAATAAAATGGCAACCCACTCTAGTATTCATGCCTAGGGAATTTCATGGACAGAGGACCTTGGCAGGCTATAATCAACGGGGTTGCAAAGAATCGGGACTGAGTGACTAACACTTTCAGTTTCAAATAGAATTCTGAACATCTCGATTTTCATATGTTAACACCATTGAGTCCACATTTTACTCAACCAGTTGAGCAAGCTGTTGGAACCACTCTCAACTACCTAGCACATTGCAACAGTAGCACAGGGTAAGATAATTGAAAGTGTTCACAAGACTCTTGTATACTCATAAAATACTTTAATAAAGGTTGGACATACAGTGTGATAGGAGAAAGTAAGCAAAGGCAAACATATGAAAGCTTTTCTCTGTCACCCAGGACATGCTACTTAAATTGTGACCCATCAGAAAACATGTGAGATTCCTTTGACTTAGGAGAGCCACATACTCATCTGAGAGAGGATCTTTCATATCCCTGTGGTTATTTTATAGATCTGTGATCTGTTTTAGTGATGTAAAAATATTTTTAAGTTTTATTTTGCTCTTTGCAGTGTTGGTTTTGTTCTCCTAGATTTTCCTCAAATATATATATATATATATATTTTGGTCCACTCATGTTGGTTAGTGAAGAGACTTAAAACAATGATTGGAACTTCTCCATTCATATGCTGAGGTATGATCTGACAGGAGCAAAGCATTTTGTTATGTTGGCTTCTCTTTGATCCATTTTCCCTGCTAACAATCCTCTTATCTACTACTTGGTAGATATATGCCAGGTTGTCAATCTGGAAGCTAAATTAAGAAACAGGTTGGTGAATTCTTTGTATAGTATTTCTTTTTGTCTCTAAATTTTGAGCAGAATATGTTACCCATGCCTTCTGTTTGCACTTGGCATCACCAAATTAGGAGCCTCTCTCATTTCCTGTATAAATTCTCTAGAGCAGTGGATTATAAACTTTTATTCTCAAGTTCTCCTTATAATCTTAAAAACTAGTGCAGATTCCAAAGAGCTTTTGTTTATGTGGATTATATCTATCAAAATTTAGTATGTTAAAAAATTGAAGATTAAAAATAATTCATTGAAAAATAGCAATCTAATTATATTTTAGTTTTATATTGTGATTTTAAGATTAGCCTAATTCTTTGAAGATATTTCTGAAATAAAAAAGCAGTGAGAACAATGTCATTGTTTTAAATTTTCATAAATTTAATGCCTGCCTTCATGGAGGATGGCTGGATTTTCATACTTGCTTTTGCATTCAGTCTGTTTCTATATCACACGTCATATAGTTCTTGGAAAATTCCATTCTATACTCATGAGAGAATGAGAATGAAAAGGCAAAGCACATCTTTTCATTATTTTAATGAAAATAGTTCTTATCTTTATCGACTGGTAAGGAAGGTAAGTAAGGGTTTCAGGGTCCCAGTAGTAGTACCCAGACCACAGTTCAAGAACTGCTGCTTTAGAGAATAAATAAATATACCTTCTACTGACTAGAGGAGAGGTAATTACCTAGGCATTTGGGGTTGGGCTGAGGTCATTGGTTTAATTCTTCTATACAAAATCTCAGTAAATACGTTTTTTTTTTTTTTTTCTTGAGCTTTACCTGCTTACCTCCTCCTTCATAAAAATAAAGCTCTGCTATAAGGTATGTCCTTGGAAATGCTGTTTCAGATATTAAGTGATTGGCTCTCATCCTCTACCATGCTTATGTTTTCAGAGAAGTTAGGCCAAAGTTGTTATCTAGGGATTGGAGAGGACGGGAAAGTTGGGTCAAGATGGCAGACAAACTCTTAGCTAGAATGAGATGGTGTGTCTTTATCTCCACAGCCGTCTCTTAGCAAAATCTGTCTAGGTCAGACTATTTGACTGTTTGAATAGGTATCAACTAATTTTCTCTTTCCATTGCTGTTTTTGTTTTTGTACTTTGGATTTATCTTTTTTATTTTTTCTATGAACTCCGAGAGATGGTAATGAACAGGGAGGGCTGGCGTGCTGCGATTCATGGGGTCGCAAAGAGTCGGACACGACTGAGCAACTGAACTGAACTGAATAGGGCTTTAAGAGGCAGCACAGATATGTGTTGTAGCCATTAGTTCTTCCTTCTGTCATTATGCATGGTTGACAATAGTAATTTGGTCGTCTTTACCGTTTATTTCTTGATTAGTTGGTATAGGGGATTTTCCAAAAATGGCCACAGTGCTGTGTCCTGTCCTTATTTTCTTCTTCAAAGAGTATAGAAAATGATGCTGTGTGACTTCCAAGACTTGGTCATGAAAGCTGTTTCTCTTAACTTGTTCACTGGAATACTTGTGCTTAATGCTGAGCTGCTGTGTAAGAAGGCCAGTTACCCTGAGCTAGCCACTCTATGAGGAAACCCATGCTACATGGAGAAGAAATGTTTAGGTACTTTTTGATAGTTTTCAGCTTATGACTGTTTTAATATCCCTGTATAGGGCCCAGAATTTATGAAGCAGTGGTCCATCCTGTCTGAATTTCTGCATCACAGAATCTGTGAGCATAATAATACCATTATTTTTATCACTAGGCTTTGGGGTAAGGTGAAATAATAACTGGAACAGATTTTGGTACCAGAAGTGAGAGGCTGACCTAACTTTTGGATTGAGCAGTGGACAGAAGCTGGAAGGGTCTTGGAAACATGACTCAGGCTCCAAGAAGGCCATCAGTGAGGGCTTTGAGGAAGTGGAGGAAAATGTTGGAAGCTGAAAGAAAGGAGACTGGAAATCTTTGTTAGATATAGTCAAGAAAATTTAGCAAAATGGTTACTGCCACAATATGGAAAACTGAAAATGTAGCTAACTTGAGGAATCCAGCTAGCAAGGTTAAAGAGATTTCTAAGCAATGACTGTATTCCTGCTGGCTCTCCTCCTTTTGAATGAGAGCGCATACAGAGGTTAACCTGTGCTTGCTCTATAGTTGTATGTTAAATGTGTGTGGGGTAACATGCCGCTTTGTTTTGTAGATCTTCAGGTCAAGAGGAGCTGTACTTGAGGAACCACATCTTGGGAGCTTAATCTACCCTTGGACCGGATTTAAATAATGAGGTTCAAATTTGTCCTGATGCCATAGTGGATTGAGACTTTGCAGGTCTTTTGGAGGGTACAGTGTAGTCTGCATATGGGAATGATGTGAATTGTGACCAGAGTGAAGACTGTGTTACATTGTATTATTCAGATTGTCACAGTAATATTTCCATTCTCACATGCTTTTATCCAGTGTGCCCCTTGTCATTCTTCACCACTTGGATCTTAACAGGCTTGTGAATGCTTTGATCGAAGCATAGTGTAACAGTGATGCAGTGTGACCTTACAAGCCTGGGTCGTAAATAGTGATGCAACTTTCACCTTATTTTCTGAAACATTTGTACCTGGTGCCCTGGACCATCATGAAAGAAATCTACGTTTAGCATCTAGGCTGGGAGGAAACCCAAGCTACATAAAGATTCCTGTCAGCAGTTTCAGACCCCAGGTATTTGAGTTGTTCTTGCTAAGGCCATGGGCATTGTGCAGAGACAAGTCAGTTCCATCATGCCCAGATTCCTAAGCTGCAGGATGCATGAACTTGATAAAACAGTAGTTTTATGTATTAAACTCTGAAGTAGTAACTAGAACAACTGGGTAACTTAAATACGTTATAAGAATCATTAAGACCTTTTGGTGTATAGATGTGGTAAAGATGCTTAGTAATGTATACAGTATGAGTTTCAGTGAAAATGTTTATGACACATATATTAGCTACCCAATGGCTTGTTTATTCAATTATTTGGTTTTGGGATACCATGTCATGTGACTGTGTCTGAGTTCTAGATAATTCTTGTGCTGTTGTACATTAGTGTGTACTGGTTTATTTGTAAACATTCTATTCAGTTTTCATTTTGTTCTACTTGATTAAAAATTCAATAAATGATTCTTTCAGTTTGTCTCCTTATTTTACACATAAAAGATTTGAGATAAATGCATATTGAGTAAATACTAAGTGTGTCATCTTTCCAGACGACATAATTTATAAGTTTTAAAAATGTGAACATTTCAGATGACTTAGGAAATGGAGAGTTATATATGACTGTTAACTCCTTTAGGACTTCCCTGTAGCTCAAAATGGTAAAGAATCTGCTTGCGATACTGGATACCAGGGTTCAGTCCCTGGGTTGGGAAGTTCCTCTGGAGAAGTGAATGACAATCCACTTCAGTATTCTTGCCTGGAGAATTCCATGGATAGAGACGTCTGGCAGGTTATAGTCCGTGGGGTCGCAGAGTCGGACATAACTAAGTGACTAACACATTAACTCCTTTATTAATAAAGGTTATAGTCTTTTAAGGAACTTCATTCCTGCTAATCATCTAATTTGAATGTTTTTAATGAGGTAAAGATGTTTAGCAGTTAAGAAAAATGTTTCTATAACTTTTGGAGGGTTTTACTGCCATCTAGTGGCACTTAGTCCTATATGATTTAAATTCCTTTTATTTTCTTTATTTCTACTCATTTTCCCATAATTATCTTCTTTTAGTTTTTAAGCTTGTTTTTCTTCTTTTTTAAGGAAAAATATTTCATGTTCCTGAAGTAATGCTAGGGTTTTTTGAAGATATATGATATATACTATATATATATATGTATCATATAAGTGAATAAAGATATCATTCATTTTTAGGTATAGTAATTTTCTGCAGTTTTTGCCCCTCTCATTTGCTTAGATTCTCCTTCCTCTTTTCTCTGTTCTATTCTTATAATTTATATAATTTCTGTTTATATAACTCTTCCATCTCTGTCGAGTTAGGTCATAAAAGCCTAGATTTTCTCCATGTGCGTATAATCAGTGCTTGAGTGAATTTAATGATGTTAGCATAGAAATACAATGTACATATTTTTGTTTTAGAAAAATAAGATCATACAAGTTTCTGCATTTTATTTTTCTCACTTAGAAGTCCTCTTAGAAATCTAAGATTAATAATGTGCTGCTGGTGCTGCTAAGTTGCTTCAGTCATGTTCTACTCTGTGCGACCCCATAGACTGCAGCCCACTAGGCTCCCCCCGTCCCTGGGATTCTCCAGGCAAGAACACTGGAGTGGGTTGCCATTTCCTTCTCGAGTGCATGAAAGTGAAAAGTGAAAGTGAAGTCACTAAGTCGTTTTAGACACTTAGTGACCCCATGGACTGCAGCCTACCAGGCTCCTCCATCCATGGATTTTCCAGGCAAGAGGACTGGAGTGGGGTGCCATTGCTTTCTCTGTAGTAATGTGCTCCTTTTACTTTTTAAAATTATTGATAATTTTAATTATTGATAATTGTTTTTGCAGTTTTTGCCACCTTGAATGTAGCTGTAGTACACATCTGTGAGTGTACACCCCTTACATAGTGATAATCTATTAAATATGTTTTTCCAAGATAGTTTTTAGCAATGGAGATTGTTAAATAAAAGAAAATATTTTAAATTTCAGTAGCTGTTACCATTATTGCTTTCAAAAACAACTGAAATACCAGTGAATGATATATGATAATACTTTTTCCCTACGTTATCTTTAGCAGACTTTATAGCATTTTGTACATTTTTGTATAAGGTGTAAAATTTATTTCAATTTGAATTTCCTTATTAATAGAGAATTTTAACAACTTTGTGTTTGAATTTATCCTTCTATGAAGTTTCTAATTTTAACTTTTGCAGTTTGTTTATTATGTTAACAATCATCCAATTTACAGACATTTTGTATGGAAAAGATAAAACACAGTTTTAACTCTTCATTTAATTAACCATGTTTATCTTTTGTTTTTGAGACTGAATTTCCCAGATGTAGTTAAGAAAGTCTCTTTTACATTTGGATTGTATTCCAGGTTCATTTCTGCCTTTTTTATCTTGCAACATTTTTATTTTCCAAGTGTTACCTTTAAGCCTTAATCCCTTTGGGATTTAATTGTTTTAATAGACTTTCATAAACTTAAGAGCTTAAAGATAACATACACAGTTAAGTACAATATTATCACAAAGTGAACAGAACCATGTGCTCATCAGCCAGTCAGAATAATTCTTATGCCTTCTTTATTACTCAGCGTTCAGTATCATAGCACTCTCCTGATATGTGATATCACCTTCTTGCTGCTTTTTGTATTTTTAACCTCCTAAACTGAGTCCTTAAAAGAGCAACTTCTCTGGTGGCTCAGAGAGTAAAGAATCTGCCTGTAATGCGTGAGACCCTTATTTGATTCCTGGTTTGGGAAGATCCTCTGGAGAAGGGAATGGCAACCATCTCCAGTATTCTTGCCTGGAGAATTCCATGGACAGAGGAGCCTGGTGAGCTACAGTCCCTGGGGTCGCAAAGGGTCAGACATGACTGAGTGACTAACACACACACACAAGCTGAGTCCCTAAACATTATAGTTTGATTAGTTGATCCTTGACCTCATTATGTTCGTGTGTATTTCTATATCTGTTATCGTTTGCTTATTAACATGTTATTTGAGTTTTATCCATATTGTGTGTAGCAGTTCATTAATTACTCTTGTTATATAGTATTCCATTGTATAGCTGTGACTTACCTGTTTTCTTGATGGATATTTGGATTGTTTTCAGTTATGGCTATATGGAATAATGCTGCTAGGATCCTTATTAATACATTATTCTGATGCTTTTGTGCATATAGTTCAGTTGGATATATTGGATATATATTTCAGAGAAAAATTTGATGGCATGTATGTGTGTGTAGATACATATTTTAGAGAAAAATTGATGGGATATATGTGGGTTTATGTGTGTGTGTGTTAAAAATTTCTTTCCAGCTTAATTTTGTAATGCAGAGAACAGACATTCAATTTAGTCTTTCAAGCCACACTTTTGGCTTTCGTTGCAGTGGCACATGGATGACTTTCCATGTTCTCCAAACTTCTTTTACTTTAAAACATACTTTGTTTTTCTATTTAAGGTGTGTATGTCATACACAATTTAAAGCTATTTTCCTCGTCCGATCGCATTTTTCTTTTAAATGGAGTATTTATTTCATTGACATTTATGTAGCTAAGTATGTATGTGGTTTGTATATACTGTTTTACCTTTTTTTTTTCCTGTTTGGTATATTTTTTGTTTTCTTTTGAATATAAAATCTTTTATTATATTTTTATACTAGCCTCAGTTATACATCATTTCAAAATTCATTTTAATGATTACATAGAGATTAACATGGAGAAGGCAATGGCACCCCCACTCCAGTACTCTTGCCTGGAAAATCCCATGGACGGAGGAGCCTGGTAGGCTGCAGTCCATGGGGTCGCTAAGAGTCGGACACGACTGAGTGACTTCACTTTCACTTTTGAGTTTCATGCATTGGGAAAGGAAATGGCAGCCCACTCCAGTGTTCTTGCCTGGAGAATCCCAGGAAGGGAGAGCCTGATGGGCTGCTGTCTATGGGGTCGCACAGAGTCAGACACAACTGACGTGACTTCGCAGAGATTAACACATACATCCTTGATTTAGTAGAGTTTAAATTATTTTTTCTATTTACTAGACAACAATAGTGTCTTAGAACACAGCTTAATGCCATTTACCACTTTATTACATTTTGTATTATTGCTGTCCCAATTTTTAATCTCATGAAACATTTTTGAATAGTATTAAGCAATTAGATTTATCTACATATCTACCATTTCATTTGGTCTCCGTTTCTTCCTGTCTTGTGTTTCCTTCGGGGATCTTTTTGCTTTCTGAAGAACCTGTTAATGTTTAACACATGCTTTATGATGAATTCTCTTATTTTTGCCTGAAATACATTTTGTCTTCAATTTTAGAGTAATTTTTATTGAATATAGAATTTTGGAATAGTTATTTTCTAACTAGAATTTTAATAAAGTTTTAGAATTCTAGAATAGTTTTTTTTTCCAGAGTTTTAAAGGTGTCTTTCTGTATCTTGAGACTTTCACGTTTTTAAGTCAGCTTGAAATATTATTGGTTTCCCTTGACTGCTTTAAGTTTTTTTCTTTTCCCTAAATTTTAGAAATTCTTTTGTGATGTCTGAAACATTTTTGTTTATGAATTGATGCTTTTAAACTGTGGTGTTGGAGAAGACTCTTGAGAGTCCCTTGGACTACAAGGAGGTCCAACCAGTCCATCCTAAAGGAAATCAGTCCTGAATGTTAATTGGAAGGACTGATGCTGAAGCTGAAACTCCAATACTTTGGCCACCTGATGCGAAGAACTGACTCATTTGAAAAGACCCTGATGCTGGGAAGGATTGAAGGCAGGAGGAGAAAGGGATGACAAAGGATGAGATGGTTGGATAGCATCACTAACTCTAGGGACATGAGTTTGAGTAAGCTCCAGGAGTTAGTGATGGACAGGGAAACCTGGCATGCTGCAGTCCATGGGGTTGCAGAGAGTCGGGCACGACTACATCTGAAATGAACTATAATTTCCCTGTTTGTTATTTGTCCCACTAAAAAAAAATCTTTAGCTATTAATAGAATTTTGGGGAACAGTTTTAGTGAATCCTCAGTCACGATATCATTAGACATTTCTTTCACCCATTATATCTCTTTTCTTGGATTCCGGGTACACTTATGTTAGAGGTTTATGCTTTGTCACTTATTCTGATGACGTTTTATTTTTCATCCTTTTCACTTTCCAAGCTTTGATCTATATATTTTCTACTGACATATATTCTGGTTCATGACAGAACCCTTGATATTATCCTGATTCCTCTTTTTCTCTCATACTTCACAAGCATTCCTATTGCACCATCTTTACAACATATCTGGGACTTCACTCATGGTACAGTGGATAAGAATCTGCTTGCCAATGCAGGGGACATGGGTTTTGTCCCTGGTCTGGGAAGATTATGGAGCACCTAAAGCCCATGAACTGCAACCACTGGAGCCTATGCACTCTTGGGCCTACAAGTCACAACTACTGAGTCCGTTTGCCTAGAGTCTATGCTCTACAAGAGGAGCCGCTGCAATAAGAAGTTCTTATTCTGCAATGAAGAGTAGCCTCTGCTCACCGCAACTAGAGAAAGCCAGTGCTCAGCAACAAAGACCCGGCACAACCCAAAGTAAATAAACCTATCTGGGAACTTCCCTAGTGGCTAAGACTGTGCTCCCAATGCAGAGGGCCAGGTTCCATCCCTGATCAGGAATCTAGATCTTGCATGCACAAGAAAGATTGAAGATTTTGCATGTGCCAATTGAGACCCAGAGCAACCAAATAAATATTAAAAAAAATTATAATGTTTTACCCTTGTGTTGCTACCATCAGAGTGGAAGCCACCACCATTTCCTCCCTGGATGGCTGCAGCAGACTAGTAAATTCCCGCTGCCCCTTTTTTCCTCCCACAAACATACACCCAGTCTGTTCCTCACATAGCTGTCTGCTGAGTGAACCTATTAAAGCCCAAATCTGATTCTCTCCAAATCCTCCAGTGGCTTTCTCCCATGTTTAGAATAAAATTCATAGTTCTTGAGTGGCCACAAGGCCCTGCATACTCTGACTCATTGCTACCTCTCTTAGCCAGTCTTTCACTTTTCCTGTCACTCACTATTCTCTAGCCACATTGTTTCACTTACTTGTCTGTACATGTTTCTACCTCAGACTCTTTACACGTACTGTTTCTTAGCCTAAAGCGTTTTTTTCTTAGGAATGTATCAGTTTAGTTCAGTTGCTCAGTCATGTCCAACTCTTTGCAACCCCATGGACTGCAGCATGCCAGGCCTCCCTGTCCATCATCAACTCCTGGAATTCACCCAGACTCACGTCCATCGAGTCAGTGATGCCATCCAGCCACCTCATCCTCTGTCATCCCCTTCTCCTCCCACCCTCAATCTTTCCCAGCATTAAGGTCTTTTCAAATGAGTCAGTTCTTTGCATCAGGTGGCCAAAGTATTGGAGTTTCGGCTTCAGCATCAATCCTTCCAATGAATATTCAGGACTGATTTCCTTTAAGATGGACTGGTTAGATCTCCTTGCAGTCCAAGGGACTCTCAAAAGTCTTCTCCAACACCACAGTTCAAAAGCATCAATTCTTCTGTGCTCAGCTTTCTTTATAGTCCAACTCTCACATCCATACATGACTACTGGAAAAATCATAGCCTTGACTAGATGGACCTTTGTTGATAAAGTAATGTCTCTGCTTTTTAATATGCTGTCTAGGTTGGTCATAACTTTCCTTCCAAAGAGCAAGTGTCTTTTAATTTCATGGCTGCAGTCACTATCTGCAGTGATTTTGGAGCCCCCCAAAATAAAGTCAGCCACTGTTTCCACTGTTTCCCCATGTATTTGCCAAGAAGTGATGGGACCAGATGCCATGATCTTAGTTTTCTGAATGTTGAGCTTTAAGCCAACTTTTTTACTCTCCTCTTTCATCAAGAGGCTCTTTAGTTCTTCACTTTCTTTCTTCCATAAGGGTGGTGTCTTGTGCATATCTGAGGTTATTGATATTTCTCCCGGCAGTCTTGATTCCGGCTTGTGCTTCCTCCAATCCAGCATTTCTCATGATGTACTCTGCATAGAAGTTTAATAGGCAGGCTGATAATATACAGCCTTGACGAACTCCTTTCCTATTTGGAACCAGTCTGTTGTTCCATGTCCAGTTCTAACTGTTGCTTCCTGACCTGCATATAGGTTACTCAAGAGGCAGGTCAGGTGGTCTGGTATTTTCATCTCTTTCAGAATTTTCCACAGTTTATTGTGATCCACACAGTCAAATGCTTTGGCATAGTCAGTAAAGCAGAAGTAGATGTTTTTCTGGAACTCTCTTGCTTTTTCAGTGATCCAATGGATGTTGGCAGTTTGATCTCTGGTTGCTCTGCCTTTTCTAAAACCATAGATTTCTCAATTTATTCAGGTCTGTTATTTAAATATTGTCTTATAGAGGCCAATCTTGACCATTCTTTATAAAGTAAGTATATTTCCACCTGTGTAACTCCTTATCCTATTATTCTCCTTTATGTTCTTATGTTAATCACAACTGATGTT
This sequence comes from Nanger dama, assembly GCA_917880005.1. Classification (NCBI taxonomy): domain Eukaryota; kingdom Metazoa; phylum Chordata; class Mammalia; order Artiodactyla; family Bovidae; genus Nanger; species Nanger dama. The sequence continues at coordinate 29,263,324 of CAKJTW010000018.1, forward strand.
ATGGTGTATATTTATTTTGTCTCTACCTGCTAGAATGTAAGCTGTCTGAAGGAAAGAAATTTGTTTGTATTTCACTATAGCCCCTGAACTGAGGGCATTTGTTCACATATAATATGTACTCAATAAATATTTGTTGAATAATGAATACATAGATGAAATTTCTGACAGTCAGAGAATTTCTCCCTGTGCTCAGTTCACAGCATTTGCTTTTTTGTTTTTCTTGTATAAGATTAGCTCTAAACATTGCTGGACTTTATTTTGTAAGTATGCCTTTAATTTATGCATTATGAAAGTCAGAATTTTCTGAATTAAATAAGTTTATGCATTCTTTTTAAAATAACACATTACATCTTTTTTCTTTTGTGATTCACTCTTAGGGTGATGAACCAAAAAAATTCGAGGTCCTTTAGAATTTACAAGTAGAAATTTTGGCCACCAGATGGAGACCCAGTACTGACATTTATGATAGGCTGACTATCCAAGAAGTAATGGTAAAAATATAAAATGCTTGAACAAATGCCTTTTTCCCCTCCTGTTGTTTTTTTTTTTTTTTTTTTTTTAATTCTCACAAATTTTACTCTTTAGAGTCAGTCTTACCTATATTCAGGAAGGTTTGGTGTGGATAGCAAGTTGTAGTAAAAAGGAAGTATTAAAATCTGATTCATTCAAAGATCAAGAAGTGAAAAGTGATGCACACAAAGATCAGGCTACTTGTCTAATTCTGTTAAGTAAGATTGGAGGAGCACAGGGCTGTTGAAAAAAAAGTTAAAAAGTAATGTTCATTTGATTAGATTTTAGGAGTGAAGGGATTTGTATTAGTGGGAAAAAGGGCAGTCAGGTAAGAATATAAAAAGGAAAATAACTCATGATCAAAATAGCTGTAACTAAAATGTGTTTTCTTGATACAGCGGAATAGAACAGCAATGAAGTCCACAGAGAGGCTTCCAGAGATTTGTCAGCAGCAAGATATTCTGAGAAATTTTCTAACAGGCCAGGCAAATTGGATTGTGGTTGTTCCTTCTTAAATGAGTGGAGAAGTTGGCCTATTTATCACTTTACCCCTTGGTTTTTGGTATCTTTCCATAGTGCTGTGCAGTTTGGAGACCACATGTACCTCTTATGAGATACCTAAAGCAATAAACGTTTTCCTTGGAGTTCTTGGTGAATATGATTTCCTCATAACTGAAAGACAAAAGACCCCAGAAGGGAAATGTAAAATAACTTTTCCGTATTTGCTTGCTAGGTTTTATTTTCCTTGCTTCTAGAGATGGGCAACTGCACAAGAAGTTAGTGACATTTTGTGACAATGCAAGAAGAAAAATCTTTCATGGCTTATATGCTGTTTGACCCCAACATTAGAGGAAAAGTTTGCCTTTGTTTCACTGTCACCTCATGGAGAGGTTGGTGAACTTTGCTCTAGTTTTCTTTTATTCTCTGCAAATGGGCAAGTCACCTTTTAACTCAGCTCTCTGTCTCTGCTCTCTCTTCTGTTGCTTTGGCCTTTTGTACTCCTGTCAGGCTAATGTACCTAAAACAACGATGATGGAGTCTTCCCGTAATCAATCAAAGACTGCATTCAGTGCAGGGTAAATCCAAACTCTTAGGCCTGATGAGGTCTACGCATCTGATCCTGCCTACAGTTTGGACTGATGGCTCATCTCATGTGTAACTTCTGGAGCCTCCCTTAATGCTTCTGAACAAAAGCCACATACGTCCCCTCTTCTGTATTTATGTTTTTGTTTGTACTATTGGTGTATGATGCATTGTACCTAACTGTATTGATTTTTGACCTTCCATAGATTTTTGATGCTTATCTTCTAGAATCCTCTGTTATTTCCTAGGGTCTTCAGCACTGAAATAAAAGCAATTAGTAAAACATTGTTCAGCCTTTCAGTTTTATTTTTGTAGGAACGTGTAAAAATCATTTATTTCCTGCCATGCCCTGCTAAAGATTTTAGATAACTTTGGTTTTTAAAATTCATGCTCGAAACCAAAATAGCCTGTTGGGCAAAATGAAAAACCGTAGAGGGTATTATCATTTTAGCCTTTTAAAATGTAAATAGTTTGTCACATTTATATTACATTATGCATAATATTTAATAGAACTTATTTCTCTTTTGAACATTATATGCAAATCAGAAACCAATAAAGTCAATTCATAACCTTGTAGAACTTACCAAAAGGAAGGATTAGTTCCTCCTTGTATTTTTCTGTCAAAAATACCTACAGCAGGGGCTTCCCTGGTTAAGAATCTGCCTTGCAATGCAAGGGACATGGGTTTGATCCCTGGTCAAATAACTAAGATCCCACGTGCCCCAGCTACTGAGCCCACATATTCTAGAGCCCACGGGCCACAACTAAAGAGTCTGTGCACCACAATGAAAGATTCTGCTTGATGTATTGAGGATCCTGAGTGCTGGAACTAAGACCTGATGCAGCTAAATATTAAAAAAGATAGTAATACCTGCACTAAACACATGGGAAACAATGTATACAGCAGTAACAAGTATAGTGGAAATCTTATTAGAAAAGTGCTTTGGCTGTAATTTATTCCTTAATGAAAAAAATGTTTTAACAGTTGCTCTTTGTCAGATCCCATCCTAGGTCCTGGAAAATATTTATAAATAAAAAGGTCAACTCTTAATACTCATGGAACTTACCATCTTATGAGGATGATAAACAGAAGTAAGCAATGAGCAAACATTCTGGATAATGGTGGTTGCTAATAGGAAAATCAGGACAATAGTTTATAGAATAGAATGTCAAAGAATAATTTTACTTTTTCCCCTCATTTAAAAAATTATGTGAGCAGCGGTGATAGATTTGATTACAGAGTAGGGGTGAATGTCAAGACATGGCAACTTGCCTTTTGTAGGGAATATCCTAATGTGCCTCAGATCACTGGAGTTCTGAATCTTCACTGAGATTTTAGGCTTTGGTATTTTTGTGGAGTTTATCTCAGATTTTTTGCCACCCAAGTGTCTTATCAGGGTATCTGGCTTACCTGATGTTTCCTATTCTATTCCATCAATGTGGTTCTATTAGTATAATGCACCAGCATCATGCTCTGTGGAATAGGAAAACAATCAAGCTCTCTATAGATTAATTTGCTTTATAGAGCCTGAGAGTTGACCTACTTTGAGGCGAAACAGAAGTTAGTTCTGTCACTGCTATATAGAACAGGCAGCTTTGAGTATTCTCTGTCGGATGGATGGTAGAAAAAGAATTCACCAAAGCAGTAGCTGCCTGTCAGGTGCTAGGCGTTGGGTTGATTTACTTTAGTGGACTGGCCGCATCTGGACCAGCAGCTTCAATTGGCGTAATTGCTTGATTAGGCTGTCCTTCTTTAAGATCCTGGAGTTAAACAGGGCTGTATTAGGAATCCTTACCTCAGCGGCTTTCAAAAATTTGGTGGTATCCTAATCTCTATAATTCTCAACAGATATCTGGTATTCTTATAAATGTATTCTTTAGGTACGTAGCTGTCACTCCAGAGGCCCTTCCACTTGGCCCTTCCCACTGTAAAAGACTTTACTTTTTTAAGAGTTCATGTACCAGGGGACAGTCCTGGTGGTCCAGTGGCCAGACAGTGCAGGGGGCCTGGGTTTGGTCCTTGGTTAGGGAATTGGATGCCACAGCTGGGAGTTCACATGCTGCAGCTAAAGGATCTCAAGTGCCGCAGCGAGGACCGAGGATCCTGCAGGTTACACCTGTGGCCCGGTGAAACCAGAGAAATAAATGGATAATTAAATAGACATTTTTAAGAGTTAAAGTGAGGATTCCTCTTTTTTTCTACTGTATCTGTTTCAACTATACATTAAGGATCTGGGGAAATGGCCGTAGGTTGAGACTATTGTCACTCTGAGTGTCTATAAAAACTAAGACTGATAACCCTGTATGTGAGACAGCAAAAGAGACGCAGATGTGCAGAACAGACTTTTTGACTCTGTGGGAGAGGGAGAGGGTGGGACGATTTGGGAGAATGGCATTGAAACATGTATAATATATAAGAAACGAATCGCCAGTCTAGGTTCAATGCAGGATACAGGATGCTTGGGGTTGGTGCATTGGGATAACCCAGAGGGATGGTATGGGGAGGGAGGTAGGAGGGGGTTCAGGAGTGGGAACTTAATGTACACCCGGGGCAGATTCACGTTGATGTATGGCAAAACCAATACAGTATTGTAAAGTTAAAAAAATAATAAAATAAAAAAAAATAAGACTGAAATCCTTTTGTCTTTGAATAGATGACCACAGTGGCTTTCTGGACTCAGAGGGTTTAACATTAACTCAAAGCTATGTTCAACAATCTTCCAAACACCTAGATATTTCTATACCCCCAAAGCCTCTCATTTTATATTTGGGAAAAATCAGGATTTGTGGAATGTACTTAAATACCTCACCATCCCTTCACTAAAGGGTCTCAGTGTCTCTAACTCAGAATTAAGTATTATGTGAAGAACTGACTCTATTTTGGTGGCTCATGTCATGATGTTCATCAGATTCAAGAGGTTTTCTTAGAAAGCTGCCCATTCATCTCAGTCCTCTCCTCAGTTTTCTAGTATCAAAGGTCATTAGTACTCAGAACATCCTGACTATAGCTACATTCTTTCCTTTGGGGGTTAGGTGTCACTTCTAGGTTTATACTGTCCAGAGAACTGATCATTACATAGGAATCCTGGTACCTATGTCACTTACAGGCATCATCACCAGCATCCTTGCCCTACAAAGAATGCACACCATAACACTTTTCAAAGATGCTCTCATTTCCCTCAACATTTATATTTCTGAATTCCTTGATTAAGTTAGTATCTTCTAAGTTTTCTTGAGGGGCATAGGATAATGGGAGAGTAGACCATTCATAATGAACAGCATTCCTGTCGCCCCAAGTTTTTGGATCCTTTCTTTGATATACTAAGAATTTTCTTTTTCTTTTTTTTTTGATATACTAAGAATTTTCTTAAGCTACGTTTAAGATAGTCACATTGTGAAAAGTTTTTTGTTTGTTTTGGTGTTTGAAGTTTAGAAGGGGCTCTGCCAGTACAATTAGATGTAAAATCACCTGTAAATAGAGGGTACCCAGAATACTTCATTAGTTCACAGATACTAAGATTGTCTTCTATTGTAATTTTTGTGTTTACATTTTTATTTTTGTCCTTCACATTTGGATCTTTGATTATGATACATTATAGGGACTTTACATGTTTTATCCTTTAATTTCTTTACTGTTTTGTGGTTATACTAATTTATACTCCCATTAATCCTTAACTGCACCATGGCTTACATTGATTCTATTAACACTTTTTGTTCACTAGATGGTAAATGTTTTGTTGCAGGTGAACAGTTTTTCTTTGTCTGTTAGCATTTCTAATTCTTTAAAATAGGTGTGATTGACCGTTAATATCTTTTGCTCATCATTGTTAAAATGTCGTCTACTCAATGACTTGTATTTTAAACTTGCATCCCCCATCATGCAATCTTGATTCTCTTTAAACTACTCTGTTTTTAGGTTTTTCCATAATGCTCATCACCTTCTAGTATAATTTTATTTATCAGGTTTACTGTTTATTGTCCATTTCTCATGGATATCTCTCTCCATGTCAGGTCTATAAGGAAGGATAGTTATCTGTTTGGTACATTGCTGTATCTAGAATAATGCCTGGCAAATAGTAGATGCAGGTATTCCCTGATAGCCAAGTGTAGAGCATTCCTTTGAAATCTTTTGTAAGCTGAAATGGCATCAAGTGAAGAAGCAGTTACCTTAGTACTTACCTTGCTACTGGATGCAGAAAATGAATTGAGGAAAGGCACAGATCCCAGGTGGCGCTAGTGGTGAGGAATCCACCTGCCAGCTCAGGAGACGTAAGAGATGCGGGTTTAATCCCTGGTTGGGAAGATCCCCTGGAGAAGAAAATGGCAACATACTCCAGTATTCTTGCTTGGAGAGACACATGGACAGAGGAGCCTGGTGGGTTGTGGTCCATAGGCTCAAAAAGAGTCGGACACGACTGCAACTTCACGCGAAAGCACAGCTGCTCACAGACAGGGTTCAAAGCTGTGGTGTCTTGATGCTCAGATACTGAGTATACATCCACATCTGCGGAAGGACCTTGGTGGTGCTACTGTTGTTGCTCAGGGTGTACACTGCCTCTATAAAGGCTCTTTGCAAAACATGGTGAAGGCTCTTTTCACCTTTTTTTTTTCTTCATAACATCGAAAATCCTCTTGGAATTTCTTTTGTTCAGCAAAAACAGGCACTAAGGTAAGACTTTTGTAAAAGCAAAGTAGCATAAAGCAAACTTTCGAAAGGTGGGGAATACCCGTACTTGTTATAGACTTCCTCCTTTCCTTCCTTCTCCCCTGCTCCAGCTTCATGTGCTGAAATCACCAGTGCTTTAGAACATGACTGTATTTGTAAAGAAGGTCTTTAAAAAGGAAATTAGGTTAAAATGAGGTCATTAGGGTGGGTCGTAATCCAGGACAACCAGTGTCCTTATGAGAAGAGGGAGTTTGGGTGTAGACATACACAGAGGGAAGTCTCTGTGAAGACACGGGGTAAAGACAGTTACATGTCTAAAAGTCAAGGACAGGGTCCTCAGAAGAAACCAACTCTGCTGAAACCGTGATTTTGGACTTCCGGCTTGTTAGCAGCCCTCACAAACTAATACAGTGTTCAATATATATTTGTTGAATTGCATTTATACTCTTATTGGAAAATTTGCCTTCTTTTTATTTCTTATAACATACAAAGCTTTTTTTAAAAAAAGAAGGCAAATATTCATGAACAAAGGAGCCTGGCAGGCTACAGTCTGTGGAGTTGTGAGAGATGGACACAGCTTAGTGACTAAACCACCACCCACCATCTTTTTAAGAATGTTTACTTTCTCTTGTTGAAAATTTACTTTCCCAGTTTTTCTCTTCCTGTTTAGCTTTGTTTACATTTGGTTATCTTTTAACTTTGTTTATGGTGAGGTTTTAAAGTTTTTGTACACAAATGCTCAGTATTAGTGCGGTCATTTTAGTCGCTAAGTCGTGTCTGACTCTTGTGACCCCATGGACTGTAGCCTGCCAAATCTCTGTCGGTGGGATTTCCCAGGCAAGAATACTGGAGTGGGTTGCCATTTCCTTCTCCAGGGGATCTTCCCTGACCCAGGAATCGAACCTGGGTCTCCTGCATTGCAGGCAGATTCTTTACTGACTGAGCTACCAGTGAAATCAGTAATTTCTTAGTGTATTTGGGGTTATTTCTGAGATTTTCATTGTGCTTATTTCTATTATCTGTTTATTCTGGTGCCAATATCATACTTCTTAACTTGGTAAATTTATAGTATGTTTTAACATCTATCTCTCTCATTTTCTTCTTCATGGATACAATATCTTCAAATTTACATGAGAATCCTGTTACGATTTAGTGCCTTGATTTTTGCTGCAAGCATGATAGTTAAAACTGTATTTGTTTGAATTCCTTTAAATTGGTCATTTTGTTTCAGACTACAGAATTATCTCATATAAGTCCATTTAAAAAAATGACTATTTTTTTTTTCTCATCATGTTATTAATGGATGCATTTGGGGTGGGAGAAGTGTTTATTTTTCTAATATTGGAAGTTACATAATTTCTTTAAGTGAGAATGAAAAGACTACATTTACATAATTTTTATTTATTTAAGTTAGAGAGGTCTAAGGCATAGGGAAAGAGTAGGCATGGCCTCGTAACAATAATCTCACCCATTATGCTGATGTGCATGTTTTCAGAGTGTTTTTATTTTATTTTTAATGCAGCCCTACTAGTTAGATCCTAGCAGGTGGTGTGAGGCAAGTGAGTAGCCTAGCAGGCTCCCAGGACCCTGAGAATGGGAGCCTCTTTCAGTTTCGTTCCCTGGGAGCTTCTCTTGTTTCACTCTTGGCTCTTCTAAGGGTAGGCTGGGTGTATAAGGGTCACCCTTCCAAGTGTGTGCAAACAGGTGCTGCTGGCAGAATTTACTCCCCCACATGTTACTTCACAGCCCATTCCCACCTTCAGTTGCTGAGGCCCAGGTTGTGTTAGTGGAGGTTTCCCTGGGAAATTTACTTGCAAGTTAAGGATTTTCTCCACTTGTAATAATTTAGAATTTGCCTTTTCCCTATTTTTCTTTCTCTTAGGGTATGTTTTACAGGAATTCCTCATATGTGTGTATATTCCCCTCCTTTTGAAATGGAGGAATCTCTGTTTATGCTTAGTCATTTCAATTTCAATGAGGAGATAAATATGTTGGATCATTTTGTGATCTTGAAGGTTAATACTTTAGTGTATTTTCTTCTAGAGTTTTTTTCAAGTATATATTTTATACATAGCTGAAATAAAAATTCTGTCCAGTTTTCTGCCTTTTTTTTTTTAATTGAAAGTGGTTAGTCACTCTGTTGTGTCTGTCTCTTTGTCATCCCATGGACTGTAGCTTGCCAGGTTCCTCTGTCTATTAAATTCTCCAGGGAGGAATAATGGACTGGGTAGCCATTCCCTTCTCTAGGGGATCTTTCTGACTCAGGGATTGAAACTGGCTCTCTTCATTGCAGGCAGATTCTCTACCATCTGAGCCACCAGATTTGACATTTTTACCTGACATTATATCAGAATATTTCACTGAGTTTTGGTGAACATGTTTTTAATGACTGCATAACACTCCATTAAAAGGATATAGGGACTTCCCTGGTGGTCCAGTGGCTAAGACTAGGCACTCCCAAAGCATGAGGCTCAGGGTCCATCCTTGGTCAGAACGCTAGATTCCACAAGCTCCAACCAAGAGTTTGTATGCTGTGACTAAAGATCACACATGCCAGAAGATGGAAGATCCTGGGTGCCCCAACTAAGGCCTGGCACAGCCAAATAAATATTTTAAATAAAAAGGATATAGTAAGTTCTTTCTCAGCCATTTGACGTCTTATTGTTTATGCATAAGAGATATTATAGGCTTACTGACAATGTAGTTTGCTGTAAATGTGCACCTTCTGTATGCAGCCCTGTTTTAGTTGGGGTTAGGATGATACACTGTAATGAAATATATAAAAAGTTCTTTTGGAATACTAAGGAGAGAGTAATTGATTGATACTTGGTATTGGTATTTGTGGGTATAGTTTCACCAATGAGTGGCATTTGAAATGACCTTGAAGGCTTAGTAGTTGTTACAGAGTTAGGAAGAAAGCATTCAAGGAAGAAAGAACAGCATAAATAAAGACATAGAATCAGAAAAAAAAAATGGAATTCAATGCTGACCTGTTTATCTGTGCTTACAGTAATTCACTGATAAGTCTAGGCTGTATCCTAGTGAGTACTTTAACCATATCCCTTTTTAGACCCCAATAGCTGTTGATAAGAAAATCTAGTTATGTTATTTGTATATTATGTCCACATATTTTCGCCTCTCTCCTTTCTGATGTCATCTGTGAAAAATAAAATAGGTTTGATATGTGTCTTTTGTTTCCTTCTATTGAATTTAAATTCATTAGTTTTGTAAGAAATTATTTTGGTAAAAGGCAATAGCCATAGAAAAATAAGAACCACCTTTGGAAGTGTCTGCATGATCTTATGTGGAAATGAAGAAATAGTTTATAAAGAAATAATTGTGTTTTTAGCTAGTGTGAACAACAGAACATAATATAGAAGAAAATCTCTTTTTCACTTCCCACCCTTACTTGTTTGTGTGCATTTCGCTTAACATTGAGTATATTTAAGAACTGCTGAGAATAAAGAATTCTGAGAACAAAGGATCTATATCACACATATTGTAAGCTTTAAGTGGGCATTTTATGTGTGTTTTAATGTTGCCAGTATATATATTAGGAGTGGAAATCACCAACTCTGGAAACAAGGAGGCCTTTTATCAAATTAGTAAAAGGGCAGTGAGATTTGTGAAGGCCAGAGATGTAATGGTTAGATAATATGTCAAGTCTGTGGAGAGCACTAATTGCAGCAAGAGATTAAAGTCTCTGTTGAAATCACTTAAAGCTCTAAAGACTTGCTGAAGTAAATCAGAACAATGCCCCGTGTCACAGCGCTATCAGCACCCGATGTTCATTCATCATGCGCTTCTACTTTTTGCCTTGAGTGTTTCCACAATTGTCCTCAGGACAGTGTGACTGTAGTTATCATACTGAGGAAGATTAAGAGCTTTGCACCTCTAATAGCAAACCTGCAGTTACCCAACGGGGGAAGACACCACAGATTACGTGCAACAAAAGGGAGATCTACATCACCTTAATTTATTCAGGCCACTAACCTGGGGAAGCTACTTAATAAAATAATTCAGAACTTGGCCAAACTTTATGACAGTTATCTTTTAATTTGAAAATTAGTAAATTAACCTTTCTGGCATAGTCATGTGTGAAAGTAGCTCAGTCGTGTCTGACTCTGACTCTTTGTGACCCATGGACTAAACAGTCCATGGAATTCTCTAGGCCAGAATACTGGAGTGGGTAGACTTTCCTTTTTCCGGGGGATCTTCCCACTCCAGGGATCGAACCCAGGACTACCACATGGCAGGCAGATTCTTTACCAGCTGAGCCACAAGAGAAGCCCAAGAATACTGGAGTGGGTAGTTATCCTTTCTCCAGTGGATTTTCCTGAGCCAGCTATCAAACTGGGGTGTCCTGCATTGCAGGCAGATTCTTAACAACTGAGCTATCAGGAGATAATCATGGTTAGGTCTCAAATCTAAGCAGTTAGATGTCTTTCTCCCCACCCAGCCTTTTCTTACTAACACCTGTATTAGAAAAGAGATGCTCTTTAGAGTTAAACATATGTGGTTGGCTCTTAGGGGAATTCCATCCACTCTCCAATAAACAGAATACTTTTCCTGTACTCAGGGACAATACAAGGCTGTAAGGTTAAGGTGCTGGTAGTACAAATGTTAGGTGTTCTTTGATTCTGAGCTTTGTGGTTCAAAGGATACTGTACAGGATTTTCAGAATTGGGTGTAGAATGGCAGGCACCTTTTGAGGGAAGAAATGGATTTTTAAAAGCAAATTTTGGATAAAATATAAATATATTAAGTTTTAATTTTAAAAACTTTTTAGGTTTGAGTTTTTGTGAATTTGTGAACACATATATTCTGTGTTAGAACATGGTTTATCAAATTATTTTTTTCTATGTGGCTATGTAAAGTCCTGTAAAATATACTTCATATTTTTAAACAAACTTCTCTTAAAATATGTAAAATCCAAATGTTTTTCATTATTTTTACATAATAAAGCTTTTTAAAGATAGAGACACCATTCTTAAAAAAAAAAAACAGGTATTAGAATTAAAAAACAAACTTGAATGCTGTTGGGTATGGAGGTCTGCTAGGGATATTGTCCCTAAAATATTTTTTTCCCTTGGGATTCTCTCACTTGTGTACTGTCACCATGCAGGTTAAAAATGGTCTGTCCCTAGGGCTGCGTTAAGACTTTAGAGGCCATAAATGCTAAAAGGAATAGTAGTACATGGATGGTTTTATATCATTATTAAAAAATACTGAAGAGTGAGAATACTAAAGGTATCTGTTTTTATTCTGTTTATGATGACTACTCCAAAGCTCTCCATTCACACATACATACATATGTTTATTCATTTAAAAGATTCATTTAAAAATATTTTTGATGCCCTTGCATGCATTTAATCTAATACTGACTGCCTCATTAGAACTCAGTCATATAATTTTTCTTTTTTAATATAATTCCCTTCTGCCTAAAATTTTGTCAGAATTTATGGCCAATATCATATTGATACCCTTTAAGCTAAAATCAGCCCACTATGCGTGTTGTGCACACATACACACACACACACACACACACACACACAATGTGTATGTGTGTATAGGTATATGTGTATATATATTCATACACGTAGTAGTACAGTTTCATTTTTATGAGCTTTTAGAATTTTTCAGTGTTTTAAAACTATGTAACCGATAAAATAAAAATAGGTTGGAGGGAGAGGAAGAAAGATCCTCCTTCTGTTACCTCTCTGCTTTGGAAACATGAGGATTTTACTTGAAGTGTCTACCTTGTTTCCTTGCATTAAATTACTTCCAGCAAGTGAAATTTGTTACCTGGATAAATAGACTACACTTGTCTCAAATATCATGATTCCAAAAAGATCTTGTTTCGTAACATTTCCCTCCGGGACTCAGAATTGATTCATTCTACAGATATTTTGGTGTGTCTACTGGATGCAAATCATTCCATAAATATTTATGCAAGGTCTGTGTTTGGGACGCAAATGAATAATATCATTCCTGACCTCAAGAAGTTTATTTCTGATAGGAGAAATGAGAAAATTAGAATTATCTGTAATAAAAGGTGAACTAGAGTAAGTTCTGCATTAATGTCCATTTAATATTTAAGGAGTTAGGGCAGAGTAAGATTTAGTGTCATAAATGTATTTTAATTTTAGCTCTAACCAACAAGACTTTTTTTTCATTCTTGCACTCCATGAGCATGGAGGTGAATTCATTTCTAGAGAGAACACTGTCTCTTTTTCCATTAAGAGACAAAGCAATTAAATGGAGAGTTTGAAATTTTTCTGTGTGCTTTGCCATACAGGAAGTTATCTTGCTCTTCCCACTCAAATAATGAAAGCAAACAAACAAAGGAGAACACCTGCTTATTTCACCTCTAATTGTGTTTTCTTTTATCCTGCCCCCAAGGGCCAGATTCAGTCAACAGCTGTGCACCATGTGTGCCCAGAATCTGTAGAAATTTGTGTGTGTCTGCAGAGCACACTTCTTTTTTTTTTTTTTCCATGGCATAGTCATGATTGAGTTTATTTTCTCCATTGTAGTGTTTGAGAGTATGCATGATGAGAAATAATACACACATACTTATAATTAAAGTGGTCTTTTAAAGCACATTTGAAATTGTATCACATTCATCTCCTAAGATTTGGCTGCTACAAGGACATGTGAAGAGTTGCCCTCCCTATGGCTTACTTTTTCATGGGGAAGAGGAGAGGTCTAGCTGCTTTCACAGTAATTAATCTGTAGACTTTGACTAGAGAATCATATTCTGTGGAGTTTTTATGATTGGGGATATGGAAATTTCATTTCTGGGCTTCCCAGGTGGCACTAGTGGTAAACCTGTCATTGCAAGAGACTTAAGAGATGCGGATTCAATTCCTGGATCAGTCCTGAATTGGGAAGATCGCCTGGAAGAGGGAATGGCAACCCATTCCAGTCCTCTTGCCTGGAAAATCCCATGGACAGAGGAGCCTGGAAGGCTACAGTCCATGGAATGACAAAGAATAAGACAGGACTAAAGTGATTTAGCATGCGTGCGGGCAGACTTCATGTTTGTAAACAGGACACTGCTGAGAAAGAGCTTTGCAGGGGTCACAATTTGAATACTGATTTTTCTTTAATATTTTAGGTTATGAATGTCAGAGCTGGTATTTAGGTGCTCCTCATAAAGGATTTCAAAATGTTATTAACATTACTCTTATGAATCCTCTTGTTTCATATGGGGTCATAGAACTGACTAGTCAGTTAATATGCAGTAAAAGAGAAGCATAACCTTTCTGAAACTTCTGTGGTAACTTCATTTTTATTTATAGTTCTGCCTTGTTGCTAGAGGCTCCCAGTCATGGTCAGGTGCTTAGGTAAAGTGCTGAGCCACTTAACTTTTCCTTGATTATAAATGAGTTTACCTTATTTAAATGGTCTTAATTTAAGACAGCCTACATTCTTTAAAAACAGTGACCCTCAACCAAATAAATCAAGGAATGAATAAATCAGAACTCTAGAAAACCTCAGTCTAGTTTATCAAAGTCCTGATACTGTGGTGATGAAATAAAGCAGTAGCCAGTTGCAAGTGACAAATGGCTAAATTGATTAACATCCCCTTTAAAATTAACTTTAGATAAATTCATACATGAGATCACATCATCCTGAAAGTAGTCTAGCAGACCCACAATGCCATATGGATTTCTGTTTTCACCAAGAAGAAATTATGGTTTTTGAAATTAGTATGAATATGCTTGACTTGTTCTATAGTAGCATCAAGTTTTTACTCTTTTTAGTTTCTGTTATTTGTTCTTGCCTTTGGTTGGTATTATGTAGTCTCTGAGGGACGTTTTGTGAGGTCATTTTTGAGCTTGTTTCTTGTAAATGATGCTGTGTGACTGTCAACACTGCTGATTCCTGCAGTGTGTGCTTCTTTTCCTTCTGGACTTTCAGCAGAAGTATCCCAACCAACGAGAGAGACATCAGTGTCCACTCAGTCATGTCCGACTCTTTGTGACCCCATGGGTTGTAGCCCACCAGGCTCCTCTGTCCATGTAATTCTCCAGGCAAGAAAACGAGTGGGTTGCCATTCCCTCCTCAGTAGTTACCCTTTGTTCTGCTGATCATCTTCATAATCCCACCAGGCATAGCCTGATAGTGATTTCCTGAGTTTCCCAATAAAGGCTGGAGCTTATCTCCATAAATTATCATGATGCTGTTGAAGGGAAACAACAGGACACAAAGTCTGCGACTATTTTCCCTGACATAAATTATATATAAATAAAAGTTGTAATAGATGTGAAAGCTACTGGCTTAATTAATCAGACATTTCAAAATTTTATAATAGAGTAAATTGATTTGAATTTTGATGAGAGTATAGCCTGCTCAATTAAGTGTGGTAATGAAGATTTACAAGATGAGTAGAAGTATTTGCAGTTGACTTATACATCAATCATTGATATAATCTTTTTCATTTCTTTTCTGCCCATTTCATTCTGTATGGCATGTGTGGTTTAGGAAACTATTCTTTAAACTGCCATGGTAGCCAGAATTTTGGTATATCCTCTAGGTTGCTACAGTGCCTATGTTTGTGATTTGGAGGATTACATATCCTTGATGAGACTGAATTAGTCACAATGTTTTGAGGAATCCTGTGTCCAGTGATGTTATTATTGTTGCTTATCCTTATTTACATATAATTGTCATATTGCAGAACATTTGTCTCTGCCAGATTTAGTATGGATAGAGAAAAGAAAATATCTAACCTCAACAAATTGACATTGATTCGGATTACATTTAGTATTGTGTTCATATTGTCATATTACTACTTTCAACTACCAGCACATTTGGTAAAAATATTTAGTTTTTCTTATCAGTTTTTTTTTTTTTTTGCCTTAACCTTTTTCTACTTCCCTGGTGGCTCAGAGGTTAAAGTGTCTGCCTGGAATGCAGGAGACCCGGGTTCAATCCCTGGGTCGTAAAGATCCCCTGGAGAAGGAAACGGCAACCCACTCCAGTACTCTTGCTTGGAGAATCCCATGGAGGGAGGAGCCTGGTAGGCTACAGTCCATGGGTCTCAAAGAGTCGGACACGACTGAGCGACTTCACTTTCACTTTAACCTTTTTCTAGTTGCTTACCAATCACTATTCTCAGAAGATTGAGTAAGATCTGTTCTGTGTAACTTCTCTGTCATCTTTGCTGAAGAAGTATCTTTTGATGAACAGATTTCTCTAAAATTTTTCCTTTGTCAAGTTTAGTGATCAGCCTGTTTAGGAGGATTACACATTCATTATTGTTTGAGACCCCATTAACTGTAGCACACCAGGCTTCCTTGTCCTTCTCTCTCTCCTGAAGTTTGCTCAAACTCATGTCCATTAAGTTGTGATGCCATCCAACTATCTCATCCTCTGTCGTCCCCTCCTCCTGCCTTCAATCTTTCCAAGCATAAGTGTCTTTTCCAAAGAGTTGGTTCTTCGTATCAGGTGGCCAAAGTATTGGAGCTTCAGCTTCAGCATCAGTCCTTCCAATGAGTATTCAGGGTTAATTTCCTTTAGGATTAACTGGTTTGATCTCCTTACTGTCCAAAGGACTCTCAAAAGTCTTCTCCAATACCACAATTTGAAAACATCAGTTCTTTGGTGCTCAGTCTTCTTTATGGCCCAACTCTCACATCTGTACATGACTACTGGAAAAACCATAGCTTCAGCTATATGGATCTTTGTCAGCAAAGTGATGTCTCTACTTTTTAACATGTCTAGTTCTGTCATAGTTTTTCTTTTGAGGAACAAGCATCTTTTAATTTTGTGTCTGCAGTCACCATCTGCAGTGATTTTGGAGCCCAAGAAAATAAAATCTCTCACTATTTCCACTTTTTTCCCCATTTATTTGCCATGAAATGATGGGAATGGAGACAATAATCTTCATTTTTTGAATGTCGAGTTTTAAGCCACCTTTTTTCTCTCTTCTCTTCTACCCTCATCAAGAGACTCTTTAGTTCCTCTTTGCTTCCTATCATTAAAGTGATATCATCTGCATCTCTGAGGTTGTTGATATTTCTCCTGGTAATCTTGATTCCTCCTTGTGAGTTACCTGGCTGGACATTTTGCATGATGTAATCTGCATGTAAGGTAAATGAGCAGGGTGGCAGCATACAGCCTTGTCATATACCTTTCCCAATTTTGAACCAGTCTGTTGTCCCATGTCTTGTTCTATTGCTTCCTGACCTGCATACAGGTCTCTCAGGAGGTAGATAAGGTGGTCTGGTATTCCCATCTCTTTAAGAATTTTCCATAGTTTGTTGTGATCCACACAGTCGAAGGCTTTAGCATAATCAGTGAAGCAAAAGTTGTGGGGAAAAGAATATCTGAGCTCACTCTTCAAATCCTCGAGAAACAAATAGTTCCGAAAAGCAAGTCATGTTGAACATATCAACGTTTCTCTTACGATTTATAGATTTTATGGATAATATAAAAATTAAAGTTCTGTATCTACCAATTCAAACATTTGATTTCTATTATCTCTTTTTTCCCCTAATTGAGTTGATGGGTTACATTGGAGGAAAATAAAAACATTACTCATATAAGGAGAGATTTTGAGTAAAGAATATTGCCAGTGCTGACTCTTTTCCAGGTTAGCAGTTTCAACATCCATGCTTTATTTCAATGTTATACATTGTTTAGTTCATATGTGGTGGTTCTCTGCAAGAAAAGAAAGTGTCTTGTAGAGTCAGTGCTGTTTTGTCAGACTATTAGTAGTAGAAGTTTGTGATATATCTAGAGAAGGAAAAAGAATGCTGCTAGCCTTATCATTGCTTAATTATAGATTCATTTTGACAGTTTTCCTGAAGTTGCTAGTTCCTGTTAAGGAATTTCAGGATTAAACAATCTAAATAATTGGAAAACAGATTGAGTTTTCCCTATGGTTTAACTAAAGACAATAAAAAAATACTCCATATCCTCAACAAAATGTCACCTTTATCTCTGAAAGATTCTGTGTCCCACCCTAATTACTTCATCCTCCATTCGTATTAATATAACCAAACTCCTGATTTTAGTGATGATTACTCCAATACTATTCTGTATGGTTTTTACCATATTTGTATCTGATCCAAAATATGCTATTAATTTTGTACTTCTCAGTTTTTATATAAATAAAACTTTAATTGAATAGTATACTATAGAAGTTCACCCATTTTTATTATGTAGCAGTACTTAATTTGTTTCCTAATGCTGATAATTTGTTTTTGTTTTTCCTTATTTGTCTGGCTAGAAGCTTATCAGTTTTTTTTTTTTAAATTAAATTGATTTATTTTTTTAATTACAATACTGTATTTGTTTTGCCATACATTGACACGAATCAGCCATAGGTGAACACAATCGCCCAATGCCGAAGCCCCCTCCCACCTCCCACCCCACATCCTCTGCCTGAATCATCCTGTGCATCAGCCCCATGCATCCTGCATCCTACACCAAACATAGATTAGCGCTTCGTTTCTTACAGGAAAATACACATGCTTCACTGCCATTCTCCCAAACCATCCCACCCTTTCCCTCTCCCTCAGAGTCCAAAAGTCCACTCTATACCTCTGTGTCTCTTGTTGTCTCACATATAGGGTCATCATTACTGTCTTCTAAATTCCATATATATGTGTCAGTATACTGTATCGGTGTTTTTCTTTCTGGCTTACTTCACTCTGTATAATCGGTTCCAATTTCATTCATCTCATTAGAACTGAGTCAAATTTATTCTTTTTAAGGGCTGAGTAGTATTCCATAGTGTATATGAACCACAGCTTTCTTATCCATTCATCTGCTGATGGACATCTAGGTTGCTTCCATGTCCTGGCTATTATAAACAGTGCTGCAATGAACATTGGGGTACATGTGTCTCTTTCAATTCTGGTTTCCTCAGTGTGTATGCCCAGCAGTGGGATTGCTGGGTCATAAGGCAGTTCTATTTGCAATTTTTTAAGGAATCTCCACACTGTTTTCCATAATGGCTGTACGAGTTTGCATTCCCACCAGCAGTGTAAGAGGGTTCCCTTTTCTCCACACCCTCTCCAGCATTTATTGCTTGTAGACTTTTGGATCGCAGCCATTCTGACTGGTGTGAAATGACACCTCATTGTGGTCTTGATTTGCATTTCTCTGATAATGAGTGATGTTGAGCATCTTTTCATGTGTTTGTTAGCCATCAGTATGTCTTCTTTGGAGAAATGCCTGTTTAGTTCTTTGGCCCATTTTTTTATTGGATCATTTATTTTTCTGGAGTTGAGCTGCATAAGTTGCTTATATATCTTTGAGATTAGTTGTTTGTCAGTTGTTTCATTTGCTATTGTTTTCTCCCATTCAGAAGGCTGTCTTTTCACCTTGCTTATAGTTTCCTTTGTTGTGCAGAAGCTTTTAATTTTAATTAGATCCCATTTGTTTATCTTTGCTTTTATTTCCAGTATACTGGGAGATGGATCATAGAGGATCCTGCTGTGATTTATGTCGGAGAGTGTTTTGCCTATGTTCTCCTCTAGGAGTTTTATAGTTTCTGGTCTTACATTTAGATCTTTAATCCATTTTGAGTTTATTTTTGTGTATGGTGTTAGAGAGGGGTCTAATTTCATTCTTTTACAAGTGGTTGACCAGTTTTCCCAGCACCACCTGTTAAAGAGACTGTCTTTACTCCATTGTATATTCTTGCCTCCTTTGTCGAAGATAAGGTGTCCATAGGTATGTGGGTTAATCTCAGGGCTTTCGATTTTGTTCCATTGATCTATATTTCTGTCTTTGTGCCAGTACCATACTGTCTTAATGACTGTGGCTTTGTAGTAGAGCCTGAAGTCAGGCAAGCTGATTCCTCCAGTTCCATTTTTCTTTCTCAAGATTGCTTTGGCTATTCGAGGTTTTTTGTATTTCCATACAAATCTTGAGATTATTTGATCTAGTTCTGAGAAAAATACTGCTGGTAGCTTGATGGGAATTGCATTGAATCTGTAGATTGCTTTGGGTAGTATACTCATTTTCACTATATTGATTCTTCCAACCCATGAGCATGGTATATTCCTCCATCTATTAGTGTCTTCTTTGATTTCTTTCATCAGTGTTTTATAGTTTTCGATATATAGGTCTTTAGTTTCTTTAGGTAGGAATATTCCTAAGTATTTTATTCTTTTCGTTGCAATGGTGAATGGAATTGTTTCCTTAACTTCTTTTTCTACTTTCTCATTATTAGTGTATAGGAATGCAAGGGATTTCTGAGTGTTGATTTTATATCCTGCAACTTTACTATATTCACTGATTAGCTCTAGTAGTTTTCTGGTCGAGTCTTTAGGATTTTCTATGTAGAGGATCATGTCATCTGCAAACAGTGAGAGTTTTGCTTCTTCTTTTCCAATTTGGATTCCTTGTATTTCTTTTTCTGCTCTGATTGCTGTGGCCAAAACTTCCAGTACGATGTTGAAGAGTAGTGGTGAAAGTGGACACCCTTGTCTTGTTCCTGACTTTAGGGGAAATGGTTTCAATTTTTCGCCATTGAGGATAATGTTAGCTGTGGGTTTGTCATATATAGCTTTTATTATGTTGAGGTATGTTCCTTCTATTCCTGCTTTCTGGAGAGTTTTTATCATAAATGGATGCTGAATTTTGTCAAAGGCTTTTTCTGCATCTATTGAGATAATCATATGATTTTTATTTCTCAGTTTGTTAATGTGATGAATTACATTGATTGACTTATGGATATTGAAGAATCCTTGCATCCCTGGGATAAAGCCCACTTGGTCATGGTGTATGATCTTTTTAATGTGTTGCTGGATTCTGATTGCTAGGATTTTGTTGAGGATTTTTGCATCTATGTTCATCAGTGATATTGGCCTATAGTTTTCTTTTTTTTTGTGGTGTCTTTGTCAGGTTTTGGTATTAGGGTGATGGTGGCCTCATAGAATGAGTTTGGAAGTTTACCTTCCTCTGCAATTTTCTGGAATAGTTTCAGTAAGATAGGTGTTAGCTCTTCTCGAAATTTTTGGTAGAATTCAGCTGTGAAGCCGTCTGGACCTGGGCTTTTGTTTGCTGGAAGATTTCTGATTACAGTTTCAATTTCCGTGCTTGTGATGGGTCTGTTAAGATTTTCTATTTCTTCCTGGTTCAGTTTTGGAAAATTGTACTTTTCTAAGAATTTGTCCATTTCTTCCAAGTTGTCCATTTTATTGGCATATAATTGCTGATAGTAGTCTCTTATGATTCTTTGTATTTCTGAGTTGTCTGTCGTGATATCTCCATTTTCATTTCTAATTTTGTTGATTTGATTTTTTTCTCTTTGTTTCTTGATGAGTCTAGCTAATGGTTTGTCAATTTTATTTATCCTTTCAAAGAACCAGCTTTTTGCTTTGTTGATTTTTGCTATGGTCTCTTTTGTTTCTTTTGCATTTATTTCTGCCCTAATTTTTAGGATTTCTTTCCTTCTACTAACTCTGGGGTTCTCTATTTCTTCCTTCTCTAGTTGCTTTAGGTGTAGAGTTAGGTTATTTATTTGACTTTTTTCTTGTTTCTTGAGGTATGCCTGTATTGCTATGAACTTTCCTCTTAGGACTGCTTTTATAGTGTCCCAAAGGTTCTGTGTAGCTGTGTTTTCATTTTCATTTGTTTCGATGCATATTTTGATTTCTTTTTGATTTCTTCTGTGATTTGTTGATTATTCAGTAGGGTGTTGTTCAGCCTCCAAATGTTGGAATTTTTAATAGTTTTTCTCTTATAATTGAGATCTAACCTTAGTGCATTATGGTCAGAGAAGATGCTTGGAATAATTTCAATTTTTTTGAATTTATCAAGGTTAGATTTATGACCCAGAATGTGATCTATTCTGGAGAAGGTTCCGTGTGCACTTGAGTAAAAGGTGAAATTCATTGTTTTGGGGTGAAATGTCCTATAGATATCAATTAGGTCTAACTGGTCTATTGTATCGTTTAACGTTTGCGTTTCTTTGTTAATTTTCTGTTTAGTTGATCTGTCCATAGGTGTGAGTGGGGTATTAAAGTCTCCCACTATTATTGTGTTATTATTAATTTCCCCTTTCATGCTTGTTAGCAATTGTCTTACATATTGCGGTGCTCCTATGTTGGGTGCATATATATTTATAATTGTTCTATCTTCTTTTTGGATTGATCCTTTAATCATTATGTAGTGGCCTTCTTTGTCCCTTTTCACAGCCTTTGTTTTAAAGTCTATTTTATCGGATATGAGTATTGCTACTCCTGCTTTCTTTTGGTCTTTATTTGCATGGAATATCTTTTTCCAGCCCTTCACTTTTAGTCTGTATGTGTCCGTTGTTTTGAGGTGGGTCTCTTGTAGGCAGCATATATAGGGATCTTGTTTTTGTATCCATTCAGCCAGTCTTTGCCTTTTGGTTGGGGCATTCAACCCATTTACATTTAAGGTAATTATTGATAAGTATGCTCCTGTTGCCATTTACTTTATTGTTTTGGGTTCGGGTTTATACGTCCTTTTTTGTGTTTCCTTTCTAAAGTCTATCCTTTAGTATTTGTTGGAGAGCTGGTTTGGTGGTGCTGAATTCTTTCAGCTTTTGCTTGTCTGTAAAGCTTTTGATTTCTCCTTCATATTTGAATGAGATCCTTGCTGGGTACAGTAGTCTTGGCTGAAGGTTATTATCTTTCATCACTTTAAGTATGTCTTGCCATTCCCTCCTGGCCTGAAGAGTTTCTATTGAAAGATCTGCAGTTATTCTTATGGGGATCCCCTTGTGTGTTATTTGTTGTTTTTCCCTTGCTGCTTTTAGTAATTGTTCTTTGTGTTTGGTCTTTGTTAGTTTGATTAAAATATGTCTTGGGGTGTTTCTGCCTTGGGTTTATCCTGTTTGGCACTCTCTGGGTTTCTTGGACTTGGGTGATTATTTCCTTCCCCATTTTAGGGAAGTTTTCAACTATTATCTCCTCAAGTATTTTCTCATGGTCTTTCTTTTGTCTTCTTCTTCTGGGACTCCTATAATTCGAATGTTGGAGCGTTTCATATTGTCTTGGAGGTCTCTGAGGTTGTCCTCATTTCTTTTAATTCGTCTTTCTTTTTCCCTCGCTGATTCATTTATTTCTACCATTCTATCTTCTATTTCACTAATCCTATCTTCTGCCTCCGATATTCTACTATTTGTAGCCTCCAGAGTGTTTCTGATCTCATTTATTGCATTATTCATTATATGTTGACTCTTTTTATTTCTTCTAGGTCCTTGTTAAACCTTTCTTGCATCTTCTCAATCCTTGACCCCAGGCTATTTATCTGTGATTCCATTTTGATTTCAAGATTTTGGATCATTTTCACTATCATTATTCGGAATTCTTTCTCAGGTAGATTCCCTATCTCTTCCTCTTTTGTTTGGTTTGGTGGGCATGTCTCCTGTTCCTTTACCTGCTGGGAATTCCTCTGTCTCTTCATCCTGGTTATATTGCTGCGTTTGGGGTGGCTTTTCTATATTCTGGGAATTTGTGGAGTTCTCTTTATTATAGAGTTTCCTCTCTGTGTTTGGTGTTATATCACTGGTTTGTCAAAGTTTCTTGATCAGGGAGGCTTGTGTTGGAATTCTGGTGGGTGGATCTGGATTTCCTCTCTCTGGAGTGTTGTGACGTGTGAAGTTATGGGTTATGAGACGTCAATGGTTTTGGAGTATTTTGAGTTGCCTATGTATTGAAGCTCAGGGGCTTGTTCTTGTGTTGCTGGAGAATATGCGTGGTATGTCTTGCTCTGGAGCTTGTTGGCCCTTGGGCAGTGCTCAGTTTTAGTATAGGTATGAAGGCGTTTGATGAGCTCTAATTGGATAATGTTCCCTGTGTTCAGGAATTCTTTGTTGATCACAGGATTTGGAATTACGCCTCCTGATTCTGGTTTTCAGATTTATTTTTAGAATAGCCTCATGATTTCTCCATCTATTCAGCACTAATGTTAAAACATCTAGGTTAATGATGATAGGTTTCTCCACCTTGAGGGTCGTCCCTAGAGGATAGGTGGGTTACTTGGAGGAGAGAAGAGGGAGGGAGTAGTTAGAGGTGAGTGGAATGGGATGAGGTGGAATCAAAAGAGGGAAAAGGAAGTTAGCCCATAGCCACTTTCTTGTGTGTGCTCGAAGTCTGGACCGCTCAGAGGTGGTCACAGAGTTATACTTGGAAGAGGAGAGGAAGGAAGTAGATAGAGGTGGTCAGGAGGATAAAAGAGGGAGATGGGAAGGAAGGATACAGATCCGGTCAGTGACCAGTTCCCTTAGAGTTCTCCTCCTTCTGGAATGCTCAGAGGTTCATAGAGTTGGGTAGAGAGGGGGAGGGTGAGGGAGGAGACAAAAGCCACCTGGTGGGGAAAAGAGAGATTCCAGAGGTGGAGAGAGTGGTTAAGCCAGTAGTCTTGCACTCATGTAAAACTGGGTACTGAGGATTAGGTTTTTAAAAGTACAAAATTGGCAACAAATACCAAAATGCCAAGATTAAAAACTGGAGTATAGATTGGATTTTCAAAGATAGATTATTGAAGAGAAGAAGAATGAGGAGAGAGGCATTTAAAAAAAATAGAGAAAAAAAGAAAAAAAAGTAAAATATAATAAAAGATTCCAGAATTATTAAAAGACAACTTCCTTCACTATTAAGACTACATACGGCGTTTGCTTAAATGATAGGGTTTTTTTTTTTTAAGTAATATTAGGTTATAAAAATAATAACTAGAAATATAGAAGACTTAAAATTTAAGGAAGTTTAGGGGAAAAAGGATGAAAAAGAAAAGGATAAACAAATTTAAAAGGAAAAAAATAATTTTTAAAGAAAGAAAAAAAATTCTTAAAAAGAAAAATCACGCTTCCACATCACCCCCCACCCAAAAAAAAAATTTTTTTTTTTGATCATAAAAGTAGAGACGGTGTATCTGTCGCTTTCTCTGTCGTTAAGGACTGTGTGGGATCGCTAACAAGTCAGTTCCCTCTGTTTGCCTTCCTCTGTTTGCTGGTCTCTTCCGTGTCTGATTTCTGTCTTGCCACAGGGAGGGTGGTGGTGAGCTCTGCACTGGGCTTGCCCCTTCCCAATCCGTGGGATAACCTTGTGGGGCCTGGCCTATGTTTCACGCAATTCCCTGATTTTAGCCGCTCAGGATTGGCGCTCAGGAAGTCCCCTCCGGTGCCGGGTTTGGTCCCAAGTCCGAGTGGCTAGGGAGTTTGGCGCGGACTATTGTTGCATCTTCTGGGCTTTGCGGGTCGCTCAATTTTCTGGGATCTCCGCCGGGGCTCTTTTCAGGCAGATGATGACCACTCAGATACCCCCAGAAGTCTCATCAAAGAGGCCCGCTTGCAATTTGGTAGGTAATGTCTCTCTTGAGCTGCGACTGCCCTCTTCCAGCACTTCAGGCTCTGGCTGCCTGTCTCCGGTGGGGGATGGTCTGCAGTCGGCTATTTCTGATCCATCCTTTGTTCTGTGCGCGGGCCTGTCAGTGCCTTATGTTCGGGCGTTTCGCGTGTTAGTTATCCCCCAGTCTCGTTTGCTAGTCCGGGATAATTCGTTCTATCCATGCGCGGACCCGATTCTGGCCCCGTTACGCCCCGATTCTCGAGAAAAGCCCTGCAGCCTACGTCTCCCGCGGCCCAATTCTTAGAGAGCACTGTCGCGGGCGCGCTCCTCCCTGCCCAACCCCCACTGCTGTCGGACGCAGGCGTTTGCGCTGCTTGTCCGCTGGGGGTTATACTGTTGAATTCGTAATCTGTTGGTTTTAATTATTTATTTATTCTTCCTTCTTGTTATGTTGCCCTCTGTGCTTCCAGGGCTCGCCCCATGCACAGCTGTGAGAAAGTTCCCCAATTTTAGGGAACCTCTCTCTTTAAGAGTCTCTTCCTGGGACTGGATTCCCTTCCCGTGCCGGGGTTCCCTCCCTACCTCCTTTGTCGCTCTCTTAGTTCTTTAAAATAAAATAAAATAAAATAAAATAATTCCTACCAGGTTTTGAAGCCAATGATCTGCTTTGCTGGATGCCTGATGTCCTCTGCCAGCAGTCAGAAGTTATTTTGTGGAATTTGCTCAGCGTTGAAATGTTCTTTTGATGAGGTAGAGAGGGAGGAAGTGTTCTCCCCATCCTATTCCCTCCGCCATCTTTTTCTCTTCTCGCGAAGCTTATCAGTTTTATAGATCTTTTAAAACAATCAGCTTTTGGCTTCTTTGAATTATTTTTTTCTATTCCTTTTGATTTTCAATTTGATTTATGCTCTTTATTATTTCTTTCATTCTACTTGCTTTTTCTTTTACTTTTCTGATTTTTAGTGTAAAGATTCAGGTAGTTGATTTGAAACCTTTTCTTTTTACATAAGTTTATATTATCCTCTAAGCTCTGCATTGTCTGTGTCTCACACATTCTGTTACATTGTGGTTATATTTCATTTAGCTAGATTTTGTAAAGCTGAACTTCATCATATTGTATGTGTCATCTTATAGCTTGCTTCTTATATTCAACATTTTGCTTTTGGAATTTTAACCAATTCAACACATGAAGATATGATTTATTTATTTTAGCTACTTCATAGTATTCATCATGCCCATAAATAACAGTTTATATGTCTGAATCTGTACCTCTGGACAGTTCTTACTTATTTTTGCTATCATAATCAGTTCTGTAATGAATATTTTTGTATATGTCTCCTTTTATTTATTATTACTTTGTTGACTAGAAGTGTAAATTGTGGGTGATGTCACTCTGTAAGTATCAGCCAGGTCGAGTTGCTTGACTCTGTTGTTCAAGTCTTCCAAATGCTACTGATTTTCTCTCTATAATTCTAAATGTTTATGTCCTTAACAAGGGGACTTGATAATAAATTAAGCAAGACAATTCCACAGAACTACAAAAAAGAAAGAAATTTATAGTTCTAATGGGATATTTTAGTACCCTAATATTAGTAAGGTTATAGAAGACTTGAGAGTACAATCAACCAACCTGACCTAGTTGAAATTTATAGTATACCTTATCCAACAACAGTAGAATACATTCTTCTGTAGTGCACATGAGATATTCATCAAGACAGACTACATACTGGGCCATAGAACAAACTTGATATTTAGAAAAGTTAAAATTACACTGTTTGTTCTCTGACTATGGTGAAATTAGCAATTAATAATAGAAAAATATCTATAAAAATCCCCCAAACTTATAAAGGTAAACAATACAAATCCAGAGGTCAAAAAGGAAATTACGTGGTATATTAAAAATTATTTTCAGTAAAGTGAAAGCAAAAGCACTGCATATCTATAGGATGCAACTAAAGCAGTTCTTAGAGGAAAATCTACAGCATTAAATATTTATATTAGGAAAGAGTAAAGGTCTCAAATTGATGACTTAAGATATACCTTAAAAGAATAGATATGACACAAAATGAGCAGAAGAAAATAAAATCAGAAGTAAGTGAAATTGTAATTATAAAAACAATAGAGAAAAATCAATAAACTCAATAAAAGAAGTGATTAAGAAAGAAGATAGAGAAGATGCTTTTACTTCTATCATGAATTTTAAAAGAATACCAGTATAAAGTTTTCAAATATTGAAAAGACAATAAGGAAATATTATGGACGTCTTTATGCCTATATATTTGACAATTTTGAAAAACGTGCAAAATTTCCACAAAGACACAAACTATAGAAATACCTTCAGGAAGAAATAAATAATTTGTAAAGTTTATCCATCAAAGAAAGTGCATTCATAGTTAAAAACATTCAAATAATGAAAACCTCCCATACAGACAATTTCACTGATAAATTCTATCAATACTTAGAAAATTTAGTAGAAATATACTAATTCTACTAAATTTCTTTACAGATTAAATAGACATGGTTCTCAATTTGTCTACTCATTTTTTAGAGGCTGACATTACTCTGATGTTAAAATCAGACAAAGACACTACAAGATAATAAAACTAGAGACAAGTATTCCTCATGTATATGCTAGAAATTATCATCAAATTGTCTACTGTCATTATGGCAAATGTCTGCTGTCATTCTCCCCAAACACATACTGTCATCCTGGTAAGGATTTGAGGGATGCAAATTTAATCAAGGGATGCGGCATCACACATATTAAATTTGTTTTGCTCTATTTAAAGCCTGTCTCAGATTTTGACATTTGGACTTTCAATGAAAATCAGACCTTTTGTTGAGTGTGAGTTGATTAACCTTTTTCAGTAGATAACATTCCTTTAAATAGTGCCAAGAGATTCTCTGAGGAAAGAACCCATTGAATACTTATTTATAGTCATAATATTGCAATTCATCAGTCTTAGTTTTTATATTTTAAATGGGATTAAAGTATTAACTATCAAGGAAAATTAAGCTTACTTTAACTTTTCCTTTAGAACAAAAACAGTCAAACTTACTTGGCATTGCATGCAGAGAATTTGAAATGCTAAGACTTTTGTCTGAGACCGTGTGGAAGGTCAACTGCTTATATTCACGTTTAGGCATAGTTCAGTGTCTGACCCTACACTTTGTTTACAATAATGTGCTATTCCAGATCATGCAGATATATTCTGATTGTAGACCTGACGCTAAGTCTGAAAGGTTCATAACTTTTCAATTTGGCCCATGGTTACTGTTATCATCGTCACAACTGCAACCAATAAAGTGCCCCTGTGGCCAACCATCTGGTTTTCTCAGGATTGTGGGGATTCCCAGTATGTGAAGCTTTCAGTGCTAAATGGGAAAGACTTAGGTAAACTGGGAGAAGTTGAACACCCATATCATTCTAAGGTTTTTTTTAAATTGTCCCTTGCAATAATTAACACATTCTCTTCTATAGTAGATGAAAAACAAATATGTGTTCAAAAATTGTTGAACGTAAAGCTTTATTCTCAAGATTTTTCTAATGTAATACAAAGTCACTTTCATATTGCTCGTGACATACCTTTCAATTGCTGAAAAAAAATGTCCAGGAACCACTTGAACAAAGATGCTGTTGAGGTAAGGAAAGAATCACTCAATATGCAAATAATTGCGGAAGCAAAAATGAGTACGATCTGTATGCTGTTGTGGGTAGTGATTTAATGAATTGTCTCCACTGGTATTATGGAATGAACTAATCAGAAAACCTTGAAGATCGTTGATGAAAGTGTGCACTTATGACATGAACCATTTTATAGTTACTGAGACTGATTGGTGGCCCAGAATATGGATAAATATTCTAGATGCACTTGAAAAGACTATGTATTCTGCTAATGTTGGGTGGAATATTCTACAAAATGTCGCTAAGCTCAAGATGGTTGACTATGTTGTTTAAGTCTTTTATATCTTCTATGTTTTTCTGTTTACTAGTTCTTTCAACTTTTGAGAGAGCAAATGGAAATCTGTAGTTATAATTACAGATTTGTCTTTTTCTCCTTGTAATTCTATCAGTTTTTGTTTCATTTATTTTGATGGCCTGTTATTAGGTGAAGAAACATGTTATTAGGTGAAGAAACTAGGACTGTTATGTCCTTTTGATGGATTGACCCCTTTATAATTATAAATTTTTTTATCCTTGTTAATAACTTTTTCTCTTTTCTCTTGAGATTGACATACACACACTACTATAAAATAGGTAACTAATAAGAACCTCTGTTTATCACAGGAACTCTGCTCAAAATGTTTTAGTGACCTGTATGGGAAAATAATCTCAAAAAGGAGTGGATATATGTAACACTGATTTGCTTTGATGACCAACCTAGATAGCATATTCAAAAGCAGAGACATTACTTTGCTGACTAAGGTCCATCTAGTCAAGGCTATGGTTTTTCCAGTAGTCATGTATGGATGTGAAAGTTGGACTGTGAAGAAGGCTGAGCACCGAAATATTGATGCTTTTGAACTGTGGTGTTGGGGAAGACTCTTGAGAGTCCCTTGGACTGCAAGGAGATCCATCCAGTCCATTCTGAAGGAGATCAGCCCTGGAGTTTCTTTGGAAGGAATGTTACTAAAGCTGAAACTCCAGTACTTTGGCCACCTCATGTGAAGAGTTGACTCATTGGGAAAGACTCTGATGCTGGGAAGGATTGGGGGCAGGAGGAGAAGGGGACGACTGAGGATGAGATGGCTGGATGGCATTATGGACTCGATGAATATGAGTCTGGGTGAACTCTGAGAGTTGGTGATGGACAGGGAGGCCTGGCGTGCTGCAGTTCATGTGGTTGCAAAGAGTCAGACATGACTGAGCTACTGAACTGAACTGAACTGTTGATTTATTAGGTATAACTCTTAGTTTTCTTAATTTGGTAATTTATTTAAATTATATATTTAATTATATTTATAATTATATAATTAAACTTACCAGTTTACTTTGAAGTGAGGTGTGATAATTTCACATAAAGTATAAGAATGTTGCAGTTGTATACTTCTATATCTTTAATATTGTTTTCAACATTTTACTTATATGTATGTTTTAGTGCCACATTTGCACTGTTATTTTTGTTTAAGTAACTGTGAGAGTTGGACTGTGAAGAAGGCTGAGCACCGAAGAATTGATGCTTTTGAGCTGTGGTGCTGGAAAAGACTTTTTAGAGTCCCTTGGACTGCAAGGAGATCCAACCAGTCCATTCTGAAGGAGATCAGCCCTGGGATTTCTTTGGAAGGAATGATGCTAAAGCTGAATCTCCAGTACTTTGGCCACCTCATGTGAAGAGTTGACTCATTGGAAAAGACTCTGATGCTGAGAAGGATTCAGGGCAGGAGGAGAAGGGGACGACCGAGGATGAGATGGCTGGATGGCATCATGGCCTCAATAAACGTGAGTCTGAGTGAACTCCAGGAGATGGTGATGGACAAGGAGGCCTGGCGTGCTGCGATTCATGGGGTCGCAAAGAGTTGGACATGACTGAGTGACTGAACTGAACTATATTTTAAGAAGGTGCAAATCAGAAGAAAAATCCTGTATATTCATTCATGTAGTTATAATTTCCAGTGTAAATCCATGTTTTTGTCTATTATAATTTTTCTCCTGCTTGAAAAAAATGCCTTCTTCCTTTAACATTTTTTATTGTGTGAATCTGCTGGTGATGAATACTTTCACCTTTTTATTATTGAAAAATTACTCATTTTGTCTTCATATTTGGAAGATACTTTTTCTAGATATTGAGTTCTAGGTTGACAATTTTTTTCCCCTTTCAAGTACTTAAATTTGTTGCTCCACTGCTTTCACATTTTTAATGTTTCCAGTGAGAAATCTGCCATCATCATATTTGTTTCTCTCTACTTACTGTATCTTCCCCCTACATTTTTGGCTATTTAAGATTTCCTCTTAATCACTGATTTAGAGCAATTTGATAATAGTATGTTAAGGTGTAGTTTTATTCTCTTTTGTGTTTGCTGTTGTTCAGTCACTAAGTTATGTTTGACTCTTTGTGACCCCATGGACTGCAGCACACTAGGCTCCTCTATCCTCTACTCTCTCATGGAGTTTGCTCACATTCATGTATGTTGAGTTGGTAATGCTAGCTACCCATCTTATCTTCTGCCAACCTCTTCTCCTTTTGTCTTCAATCTTTCTCAGCATCAGGTTATTTTCCAGTAAGACAGCTGTTCACATCAGGTGGCCAAAATATTGGAGCTTCAGCTTTAGCATCAGTCCTTCCAGTGAATATTCAGCATTTCCTTGAGGATTGACTGATCTGATCTCCTTGCAATCCAAAGAAGAGTCTTCTCCAGCACCACAGTTTGAAAGCATCCGTTCTTTGACACACAGGCTTCCCTGGTGGCTCAGACGGTAAAGCATCTGCCTGCAATGCGGGAGACCTGGGTTCGATTCCTGGTCGGGAAGATCCCCTGGAGAAGGAAATGGCAATCCACTCCAGCACTCTTGTCTGGAAAATCCCATGGACGGAGGAGCCTGATAGGCTACAGTCCATGGGGTCGCAAAGAGTCAGACACGACTGAGCAACTTCACCTTCTTTATGGTCCAGCTCTCATTTGTGTGTGTGTGTGTGTGTGTGTGTGTGTGTGTGTGTGCGCGTGCATGCGGGGTTATAGTAGTTAGATGTCTAGGTATATTGTTTTCATTATTTGGAAAGTCTCTATTATTTCTTCACATTTTTTTATTCTGTTCCTCCCACCCCTGACATTGAGGTTGAGATAGGCAATGGCTTGGGTGTAAATCTACCATCACTTTGTCTTAGTTATTAGTTCTGACTTTCTGGAATTAAAAATAATTTTTTTAACTGATAGATCACTTATCAACATTACCAATTTCTAGTGTTTTTGCAACTTTCTTTTTATTCTGGTATTTTTAGTGCATTTTGGTAGATGAAAAGTAGATGAATTAAGTGCTGTCATCTGACTTATCTTTTAACTTATTGGTCTTAATTTAAAAGTACATTTTTACTTTTTTCTCTGTGTTCTAATACTATTTCACTTAAACTTAGAACTATACAATTGTTACTTTTGAATCACAGTAACTCATCTCACATGAAGCTTAACCTAGGCTAGAGAAGAGAAATTTGGAGTAGATCTGCTATCAGTTGGATTCTTATACTGTAAAATATGGTTTTCTTAACTCTAATTTAGAATATTTGATTTAAATTCCTTAAGTATCTGTGTCTTCAAAGTTATGTAATAAAATTAAACTAAGTTCCAGTAAACATTATCTTATAAGCTACGGTATGAATGAAGTGTTATTTATTTAGGGGTGCAAGTCACTAATGTGGATATGATGATTTCTCATTAACACTAACAACTTCAGAGCTGTTTTTACATTAGATTAAAATAGTAATTTACCTGCTCAGTAAATGATTACATGCAAAGAGTGTTATGTAATCTGTTCACTAGGAGTTGTTAAATGTTGCCAAGTTCTAATGATTCAGTTTCCTTAATAGCATGAGGGAGTATGAGGCCATAAGTTTCAGTTAACAGATTCTATCAGGACTGAACTTGGCCCTGGTGCAGAGAGCCAACACAAGTGAGATGGGAAGAATGTAGGCATGTGTGTAGGTCTATATTTGAATCTTAGTAGGAACTGTGAGGAATGGTACTCTCTGAGAGCTCAGCTTTCCTTCTGTAAAATATTCTAACTTACATTGTAGGATTATAACAATAATAATTATATTATTATAATAAATAGTAATGCATTTCTGTACAATGCCTGCTTATATTATCATTAGGAATTGAACTGAAATGTATTTGGGCAGGGCAGTATTTTCTCTTGTATCTATGGTATACTTCTCAAGAAAACAATAATCTATTAAGGAAGGCCTGGAAAAGATTTGTTTCAGGATTTTTGAGAGGAATATGAGGTAGAGTTATGGTTGATTTTTAAATTTTCTGTTACTTGTCTTAATGATAAAAGGCTGTGAAAGTGAAGTCGCTCAGTCATGTCTAACTCTTTGCAACCCCATGGACTGTAGCTTACCAGGTTCCTCCATCCATGGGATTTTCCAGGCAAGAATACTGGAGTGGGTTGCCATTACCTTTTCCAGGAGATCTTCCTGAGCCAGGGATTGAACCCCAGTCTCCCGCATTGTAGGCAGATGCTTTACCGTCTGAGCCATCAGGAAAGTCCAATGATAAAGAAATCCTATCAGAAAAGCTGGAAACAAGATTCCTAACTAATAGCTTTGTATAAATGTAGGATAGAAACTGAGAACAAGTTGTTTTAGACTAAGGAACTAGTCTCATACAGTATCAGGTTTATTCAAATAGTATCAGAATGAGAAATGGGCTTGATTTTCTTTTTGGGTCCAATGACTACATTTTTCTTTAACTTATGGCAAGTCAACAAACCCAGATTAGGTCATTTGTGTTCAGGAATTAATAGAGGATGGTGGAGATAGTCTGAAATCAAGATATAGAGAAATAGTTTTAAATAGTCTTTAAAAAACAGAATAAAGACAAAATCTAGCAGCAAAATCTAGATGGCAGTGGCTGAAGTCTGGGGTAGAGTGTGCAAGTAGAATGAATCAAGACAGTAGTGGTTTGAATTCTTGTGAAGTAATAAACGAAGATTCCCTATTTTTCAGAGGAGTCCCATAATTTTTATGGTATGTTTGTTACTCCCAAAGACTGTGAACTGTTGCTTTAGTGTTAAAATCACATAGTCTATACAATGGTAACACTATTGCATACACTAACTTTGTACCCAATAAACATATAATTTTTACTTTTAATTAATATTCATTGATACCTATTATAAGTAAAGGGCTGCAGATGTTAACAATATATAGACAGACAAAAATCCCTGCCCTGATGGAGCTTATGGTATAGCAAGAGAAGGCAGTAAGCAAATTAAGAAAATATTTACTGTGGTGGAAGATAATAGCTTATATGGGGGAAATAAAGCAAGAAAAGCATTAGGGTTTGTGTGTTGGGGGAGAGAGACACTCATTGAGAAGATCATATTTAAGCAAACACCTGAAAGAGATCTGTGAGTTAGTCATGAGGGTGTCTAGGACAGGAATACTCTACGTGGGCCAGCAAGTACAAAGACCTGTGTGGGCTTTTGAGTAGCCTCTTCTATTTGAAGAAAAGTAAAGAAGCCAGTGTTCTTGGAACAGTTAGTGAAGGGAGAGGAAAATATGACAGAGATCATGGGGGGCAGATCACATAAGCCTCGTAAGCCATTTTTGCTTGAGTGAAACAGGAAGCCAACACAGGGCTTTGAGAGAGGACTGATGTGATCTGACATACTGTTAAGGGTTTACTGTGGCTTCTGTGCTGAGAACAGAATGTAAGGGGGCTAGAGAGGAAACACAGAGACCAGTAACCCGTTCAATAGAACCGAGTGTGTTGCTCACTTGCTTGCTTATATGTGCTGTGCAAGGGAGAAGATTAGTAGTGAATACCCATTAAACCTCTGAGATTGGAAGGGTTGGCTTCCTCGAGGGAAATGCAATTTCCTTTTGGCAGATAAGGAAATATTCCTAGGTGATGCAGAGGCATCCTCTCTCCTATTAGTGGTAACTTGGTGACAGGAAAGTGAACTTGCTGGCTCTGGCCCACCTGGATGTTTCAGATCTATTTCTGGAATACAGGGTGTATGTAGTATGCGTGGAGCTTCTTCCTTTTATCCTGACTTGCAAGTTCCTAATTGGGTTGAGTTCAGATACTGTGTCATGGTTCTGTTTTTCTGGGAGAAGCTAATAAAGAAGGAAACTATATATTCTTAGGTATAGGACGAATGGAATATAGTAATTAGGCAGGATTGTGTCTTCACTGGACAAAAGCCTTAAGCAGCTCAGGCAAACACCAAACAAAAACTTGACACATGCATACAGATGTAGATACCTGGTGAAATCCTAGAAAATGTGTTCTCATTTTATTCTCTGGTAGTGATATTCTTTTCACAAAGCATTCCACACTGTAATAGTTGTATCATTAGGCTGATAATCTCAAGTTAATTCTCTATTGCTTCTTACATGGTTTGCTCTATACTGTTGATTTAAAGCAGAAGGCTGAGCAGCTTAAAGAGATTGCTCTAAGAAATTGCAGCTTTAGGTGGAAAAGAAAAATAGACTACCTTTAGACAAGAAGTGTAGTTAAATTTGAATGGAGCAAATGTCTTTGTATAAATGGGTATTTGCATTTGTTGAGTAGACAGTAATTTCCATGTGTCCCACATTGTGTTTAGGATAGGGCTGGTCAACACAGAGCCTGCCCCAGAGATGCTAATCTCTATCTCTCTGTCTGATATATAGATATAAGCTTCTTTAATCATTTTGTACTGTTGTTTATTTGGTTGGTGTACTGTTTAGCATAACACTAGTTGTAATAAAATTTCAATGGCTAATTACAATGAAATTTAATTTTTTTGCTCATGTAAAGGTCCAGTGTGAGTGTTCATGGTTTCTAGGTACCTTTCTTCCAGGTGATGATTCAGAGACTCAGGCTCTTTCCATCTGAGACTCTACTATTCCCTAAGGTCTCAGTCTCTTGCACTCAGTCAGCAGACAGATAAAGAGTGAGAAAGATAGTTCCTGCACGAGCAGCCGGTTCTCAGCGGCAACACTTCTCTGAGGAGAGGAAGCCCTCATTTTTAGTGAATGGGTAGCTCACCCTGCTACACATGATTTCTAATTTTTGTCAGTTGCTGATAGCAGTACTTTTCAATAGCTCTGAACAAATGGTTTTCTTTTCTATTTGAGATTAATTTATTTCAGATATATTTCTAGAAGAGAGAGTACTGGATGGAAGTTTTAATTATAAAATAACAGTGAATATGTTTTATTTAATAAATGTATTAGAATTCTAATTGAACCTATGAAGTTGTTGGCTGTGAGCCAGCCACCTCCAATTCATTATTATTTAGGTTTACTCCAAGAATATATTTGCTATCTTGTATTTAGGATAATGAATGCTGTAATAACAACAAATATATGTACACTGTCATATTTAACTACAGGCTGTTTGGTTATATTTTATTCTACACAGAATGTGTTAACTGATTTAGTAAAACAGATACCTGTACTGTTAGACTAAATTACTTAGACAATACATGTGACTTGAGCAGAAAAGTAAAACATATGTCTAACAGTCTTCACATTCTTTTATCTTGCTGTATTTGGGGTGGCAGATTGGGAGATGGTTTAACTACTTAACTCCCATGTACATATGTATGTATATATTTATTTATTAAATCTCAAGAATTTTTCTGGGAACTGTGGAAAGCTTGAATACTTTTCCCCTAGTACCAGTATATTAGAGCATGTTTCCCTTACACTTTTCACATCAAGCATTTTGATCTGTCCCAAAATTATTTATATAAAATTCTAATTTAGTTATCATTTATTTAATTATAGCTAAAATTGAATGTCTTCTTAAGCTTCCATTATCCATTTTTTTCTATGAAATCTCTCTATACAGTTGCCCATTTTTCTATTTAAGTTTTGGCCCTTGTATAAGTAGATTTTGAAGGAAATATTATTTATTTTCTGTTTCAGGAAAATTATGGCTCATATATATTGCAAATATTTATTTTTAGTTTGCTGTGTTCTTATCATTTTGTTTGTATTTTCCATGTTGTATTTTATTAAATTTTTTATTGGTATATATGTGATTTACAGTGTTGTGTTAGTTTAAGGTGTACAGCGAAGTGAATCAGTTATACATATACTTATATCCACTTTTTAAAAGGACCTCAAATACCCAAAGCAATCTTGAGAAAGAAAAACAGAGCTGGAAGAATCAGGCCCCCTGCCTAAAGACTGTGCTACAAGGATGCAAAAGTAATCAGAACAGTATGGTACTGGGAATTCCTTGGCAGCCCATTGGTTAGGACTGTACACTGTCACTGCTGAGGGCCCAGGTTCAAGCCCTGATGAGGGAACAAAGATCCCACAAGCCATGCGGTGTGGCCAAAACAAAAAGAAACCATTCTGGTACTGGCACAGAAACAGAAATATAGATCAATGGGACAGGATAGAAAGCCCAGAGATAAACCTGTGCACGTGTGACCTCCTAGTCTATGACAGAGGAGTCAAGAAGATACAGTGGAGAAAAGACGGTCTCTTCAATAAGTGGTGCTGGGAAAACTGGACAGTTACATGTACAAGAATGAAATCAGAACACTCCCTAACACAACACATAAAAATAAATTCAAAATGAATTAAAGACCTAAATGTAAGACCAGGTACTATAAAACTCTTATAGGAAAACATGGAACGCTCTTAATATAAATTGCAGCAAGATATTCTTTTATCCACCTCCTAGAATAATGGAAATAAAAATAAATGAGGCTTTAAAATAAATTTAAAAGTTTTTACACAGCAAAGGAAACCACAAGCAAAATGAAAGACAGCCCTCAAAATGGGAGAAAATATTTGCAGATGAAGCAACTAACAAGGGATTAATCTCCAAAATATACAGGCAGCTCAGGAACCTCAGTAGCAATAAAACAACCCAATCAAAAAGTGAGCAAAAAGTTTAAAATAGACATTTCTCAAAAGAAGACATACAGAAGGCCAAAAAGCAGATGAAAGGATGTTCAACATCACTACTTATTGGAGAAATGCAAATCCCAGCTGTAAGGGGGTATCAACTCACCCTGCTCAGAATGGTCATCATCAAAAAATCTGTAAACAATAAATGCTGGAGGAGATGTGGTAAAGGAAACTTCCTATATTGTTGATGGGAATATAAATTGATACAACCACTTTGGAGAATAATATGGAGGTTCCTCAAAAAATGTTGAATTTTAAATATTTGTGTGTAGTTAAATTCTTTGATCTTTTCTTTTATGACTGCCAGGGTTTTGGTTTTATCTACTCTGAAGTGTTTTCTTTTTACTGTTTGACAGAATCAGCTTTTTTTTTTTTTTTTGAGTTTTAATCTCCATTTTGTTGGTTTTGATAATGTAGTTATATAAAATGTCACCACTGGGAGGAGCAAGGTGGTGGGTAGAGAGAACCACCTCTCTGTATGAATTTTACAACTTCTTGTGAGTCTATAATTATGAAAGTTAAAAAAAAAAAAGCAGAATATAAAATCACTGTAATCCAGAAGTACTCCATAGGAAAATTCAGTAAACCTTATCCTAAGTAACCCTGATCACTAAGTGTTCAAAGAAAACAAATTTTATGCATTAAGTGCCAGTGTGACCTGTTGAGTTTTCTAATAGTGTGATCTGAGATAGTGTGATGAAAACAAAAAGAGCAACTACTCTGCACCTGTGTAATACTAGTAGTGATTTACTCATTGAGAGAGTGTATTACAACTTCTGAAGCACTTTACATAAATATTGTGATGTAATTCTCTTAACACTTCTGTGGAAGTATGTGTATATTTCTTGCTGTACACATGTGGAAACAAACTCACAGGAGTTAAGTGACTCTGTGTGAGGCTACAGAATTCCTAAGTGACAGAATTGTACTGTCACCCAAGCTGATGCTGTTTCTAATAAACCACAGTGACCTTTGGTCTTTTTGACCCTCTTTCCGAGCAGAAAAGAACTCTGCCTGTAGAACAGGACATAGCCAGGTGGCCTGATAGCAGCTGTGTGAGCTTTGCTGGGACAAGAAGAGCTATCTGAGGTATAGAATAGGGGAAATGTTTTTTTATGGTGCAGAGGGGAAGATGGACATGGTCAAAGGGGCACAATTGCTATATTCATATAGCTGCCATAATTAATGAATTAGTAATAGATATGGGGCTTCCGGGTGGCTGAGGCTCCCCTGGAGGGTCAGATAGTAAAGACTTGCCTTTAATGTGGGATATCTGGGTTCTATCCCTTGGGAAGATCCCCTGGAGAAGGGAATGGCTACCCACTCCAGTATTCTGCCTAGAGAATTCCATGGATAGAGGAGCCTGGCAGACTACAGTCCATGTGGTTGCAAAGAGTTGGACACGACTAAAGCTGAAACTCCAATACTCTGGCCACCTCATGCGAAGAGCTGACTCATTGGAAAAGACTCTGATGCTGGGAGGGATTGGGGGCAGGAGGAAAAGGGGACGACAGAGGATGAGATGGCTGGATGGCATCACTGACTTGATGGACATGAGTTTGAGTGAACTCCAGGAGTTGGTGATGGACAGGGAGGCCTGGCATGCTGCAATTCATGGGGTTGCAGAGTCGGACACGACTGAGCAACTGAACTGAACTGAACTGAAGTGACTTTCACACATACTAATAAATAATTTTAGTACTAAATATGTCCAAGTATTATGCTTAGCATTTAGTGTATATTATTTTATGTATGCTATATAATTCATTTTTATTTTCATTTTAATGATGATACCCAGGCTCAGAATATTAATATGCCCAAAATCAGGGCTGGAGAGTAGCTGAACTCAGATTGTAACTCTGGGCTACCTGATTCCTAATTAGTCTGGGGAGAAGAGACTGAATGAAAATAGAATTAGGTAAACATATTTTTCATTGCTACATTTCCAGAAAAGGCAACTACTCTATTTTTAGTAAGTTGCATGTGATACTTTGTGATGTGAAGGCACTTTTCTTGGTAGTTATCCTTTGCAACCAGACACACAGTTAATAGAGCTGTGTCAGTTTTTCTCTTGCCTTCCTTTGCCTTTCTCCCAGTCCTGGGTCTAGCAGCTGGCCCTACACATGGCGAGCATTGGTATGGATTACCTTTGG
Source organism: Nanger dama (assembly GCA_917880005.1). Lineage (NCBI taxonomy): Eukaryota > Metazoa > Chordata > Mammalia > Artiodactyla > Bovidae > Nanger > Nanger dama. The sequence continues at coordinate 29,302,595 of CAKJTW010000018.1, forward strand.
GCTTACCTGCTTAGAACCAAGACAGTAGGTGGTCTAATGCTGGAACGTATTTTAACAAGACCTGTTTCCTTACTCTTAGTCTCCTGTTCTTCCTGGTTTCATAGATGGTGACCATTTTTGAATGGAACCAGAGATTTAAATTGGAGAGAAGCCAAGTCTGCCATTAGGTAGTTTAGTGATCTCTCCTTCTGTAAGAATTATAAGTCCCCGGGGGCAGGGACTCCTGTCTGAATAACTCATTCAGATTCAACAGGCATGTGCTAATAAGAATCACTATGTACTAAAACACAGTGCTAAGCTCTTTATATTTGTAATCCTTGCAATAATTCTGTGAGGTGGAGACATCATTTTTATTTTGCAGATGAGGGAAGTCTGAGTTCAGTTGAATGTCCCAAGATTATATCTCTTGTCACTGACAGGTGTGGGATTTTTAACTCAGATTTCTCTGGTCCCAAGTATATCTCCTTTCACAGAGCTGTGGGTGAATTGTTAGATGCACAGGAATACTTATTAATTGTAGGTGCGTTATTTTTGATACTTGAGAGTTTTGCTCTTCTGAAACTTGATTGCCTATGATGCACAAGCACTGTCAGGAGAGTCTTCTCAGGTTTTTATCCCAGCTGCCTGGTTGGCTGTCCATTCATATCTGAGCAGTGGAAGGACAGTTGGGAAGAAGGCACAGGATATTACTTGATCTGGAATGCAAATTAAGAAAACTCAGGAAAATATAATCCAGTTTCGAACATAGCTGGGTTGGGAAGTAGTTGTAAGATCTGCTGAAACATCTTTATAATGTTTTTAAAGTAAAAATAAATCTATTTGAGTTCAGTTTCTACCTAAATGTGAAGAATCTGCCTTTGGTTACAGTGATGTACATTGAGAATAAAAAGGTGGGGGAAAGTGTTGTGTGAGGCAAGAATTAAATCCTAGAGCTTTTAGGAAAATGAAGTAGCATGAGCGGTAAATAAAGGGGTGGGAAAATTGGGCCACAGACAGTGGAAACGCTTGCTTATGTTATAACTGGTGCCCTGTCTTGATCCAGGTATAAAGGATGGGGCAGAGTAAGCTGATGGCTGGAGAATAGAGTAGGAAATGAGATGGAATATGAGAAGGGAACTTGAGCCCTAAGGAAAAATCTGAGTACTTTCTGTGTTCTGTTTTTATCCTCTGTCTTCCTTTCTGAATTTCCTTCTTCACTGAACTGGTTGCATGTTCAGTGTACACAAACTAATGTAGAAATCTTTGCTATTTCCCGGGCACTTGCAGAGACAGCTGTATTTTAAAACCCTTTCTCACATAAACTTTGGAAGCCTTGGTAGAATATGTCAGTATTGTAATGCCAGTGTGACAAATGAAGAGAATGGCTCAGGGAGGCTGTGCTGACTTGACAAAGGTCACTTAGTGATGTGTCTCAGGGTGGGAATTTCAGCCACTCTCCTACCCTCCCATTTTGTGAAGCAACATCGTTGTAGACTATGTGACCATTTATGTATATAGTAGATGTTTGTAGGGGTGGTATGGTCTTCCCAGATGACGCTAGTAAAGACCCTGCCTGCTAGTGCAGGGAGACTGGGGTTGGATCCTTGGGGCTAGAAGATCCTCTGGAGGAAAGCAAGGCAACACACTCCAGTATTCTTGCCTGGAGAATCCCATGGACAGAGGATCCTGGAAGAGTGCAGTCCATAGGGTCACAGAGTTGGGCACAACTGAAGTCACTTAGCACTCATGTACTGTCCTTCAGACACCCAGGATCCAAGACAGGGTTTTAGACAGCTTTTGATCAGAAAACTGAGGAGGATGATCTAAACAATTTGTTTGCCTTTATCTTCAGATATCGTGAGAGATTTTGTTCTACACAAGGAGACTATTTTTCATTATAAATGGTGTTGCTCACAATAAGACTAAAAGGTTCATTAAGCTAAAAATATTAGAAGGAAACAATAACATTTCACAGAAGCAGTTGTGGAGAGTACATTAAAGTTAATGAGTATTAGGCTACTTTATTTGTAAGACTTCAAAATTTTAAATATTTTCAGGAAATATAAACTAGTTCCTATCTACTTCCTGATCAGTTTCTTAGACTGTAGGTAGGATGTTTGACCATTTTTTCTAGGTTTGGAGGATGGTCCCTAGGTAGGTGAAATGAATGGACTCAAGCACAATGTCAGATGACTTTATTGAAGTTCTGCATCCCACACACTTTCCCCTATAAATCACCAATTCTGGACCGATCTGGACTTAACTTGGAGGGTTGAGGGCTTCACATATCCTGTGGGTACTTTTCTTTTCCAGTAGAGTTCAGTGGAGAGGGCAATGCTGAAGTTGAAAGAATGATTGTTTAATACTGGGTTCTTAGGCATGTTATACCTGAATTTATAATCCACCCTCTTGCCTAGGACTGAAGGCAGGCAGTCAGTCAGTTAGTTCAGTTGTTCAGTCGTGTCCGACTCTTTGTGACTCCATGAATTGCAGCATGCCAGGCCTCCCTGTCCATCACCAACTCCCAGAGTTTACCCAAACTCATGTCCATTGAGTCGGTGATGCCATCTAACCATCTCATCCTCTGTCATCCCCTTCTCCTGCCTTCAGTCTTTCCCAGCATCAGGGTCTTTTCAAATGAGTCAGCTCTTTGCATCAGGTGGACAAAATATCGGAGTTTCATCTTCAACATCAGTCCTTCCAATGAACACCCAGGACTGATTTCCTTTAGGATGGACTGGTTGGATCTCCTTGCAGACCAAGGGACCCTCAAGAGTCTTCTCCAGTACCACAATTCAAAAGCATCAATTCTTCTGTGCTCAGCTTTCTTTATAGTCCAACTCTCACATCCATACATGACCATTGGAAAAACCATAGCCTTGACTAGATGGACCTTTGTTGACAAAGTTATGTCTCTGCTTCTTAATATGCTATCTAGGTTGGTCATAACTTTCCTTTCAAGGAGTAAGAGTCTTTTAATTTCATGGCTGCAGTCACCATCTGCAGTGATTTTGGAGCCCCCCAAAATAAAGTCAGCCACTGTTTCCACTGTTTCCTATTTGCCATGAAGTGATGGGACCAGATATGATGATCTTAGTTTTCTGAATGTTGAACTTTAAGCCAACTTTTTCACTCTCCACTTTCACTTCCATCAAGAGGCTCTTTAGTTCTTCACTTTCTGACATAAGGGTGTGCCGGGGTTCAGCCCCAGTGGGTCCAGGGAATTCGAAGCGTGGAGGGCATTGGTGAGGAAAGATTTGTTTATTTATTAATATAGAAATATAAGATTATATTCGGAAGAAATAGTGTAGTGGGAAAATTAAGTGGAGAAAGAAGGGTGAATAACTTGGCTTGCAGGGAAGGCCAATAAAATCTCTGGACAAGAGATTTGCACCATCTACGTGGGGCCACCGGCGCCTGCTTGAATCTCTAAGGGTGCCCCACCTTGGGCTCCCTTTTGCGTGAGCTTGAAAGCCGGGGCAAGTAAGTAGACCTGGCGAGCCTCCCCCCCCGCCCCCGCCTCCCCGGTCCAGGTGGGAATTCAGCCTGAAATTAGAGCGAAGAAGAGAAGGAAGGAGAGGGAGAAACACACACAGGGGAAACTAGTCTAGCGACTAGCTCCGGCCTCTATTGTTCAGAAGGCCTTTTATACCTTTTGACTGTACAGAGATCAATGGGTAATACAAAATCATGCAGTGTTAGCAGCCCAGACTCTTATCAAAACCAGGCTTTCCTCTCTGCATACCTAGTTGTATACACAAGTCTTAGGTAATTTACATCTTCTTCCCCCAAAAGGGCCAATTAACATTTTACAGCCTTTTTCCGATAAGGGTTTGTCAACCAGAAGACTTATTTGTGTTGATCTTCCCAAGGTCTGGTGTCACTCTCAGAAAAGCACTAAACAAAGTTACATTCTTACACAGCAAAGATACAGCAGCTTATAACAAGTAAAGGGAGTACAGTGATTTACAGCAAAGAGAAGAAGTTAACTCAAAAGTCTAGTGTTACTAACATCAAAACTACTGTATATCTTTTCCTACATCCTGCTTACATTGAGTAACATCCTCCCAGGTGCCTAAAAGATAAAGAATATGGAGGTCTGGCAGCAATCCTTGAGTCAACAGTGAAAACCCATCACCAATATGATTTTTAACTCTTTAGAAAAGGCTCTGTGTCTTGAAGATGCTTTCAGGCTTTGTGTCTCTCACGGTTGGGGCCTGTAAGCAATTCACAAGCTGTAAGAAGTCTGGGGAACCTATTAGGCAAGTTAGAGAGCTATCAGAGGGGGTTTAACTGAAACATCTCTTTCAAATGCAGAAGACTAAAGCCCTGAGTTGACTTTTTCCCAGAGAATATCAGAAGAGTGGAAAAGCAGAGTGCAGAGGCTGGCAGATTCTTATTTTGCGGGGGTGGGGGGTGGGGTGGGGTGGGGTGGATGCTCAGGAAATGCCGTGGGGAACCCCTGAAGTTTGATCACGCCCTGTGTATGCCAGACTTCCTTCCACATGACCCTGTCATGGGTGGGATTCCTCACACTGGCTCCCGGCAAGGGTGGTGTTATCTGCATATCTGAGGTTATTGATATTTCTCCCGGCAATCTTGATTCCAGCTTGTGCTTCTTCCAGCCCAGTGTTTCTCATGATGTACTCTGCATATAAGTTAAATAAGCAGGGTGACAATATACAGCCTTGATGTACTCCTTTCACAATTTAGGACCAGTGTGTTGTTCCATGTCCAGTTCTAACTCTTGCTTCCTCACCTGCATACAGGTTTCTCAAGAGGCAGGTCAGGTGGTCTGATACTGCTATCTCTTTCAGAATCTTCCACAGTTTATTTTGATCCACACAATCAAAAGCTTTGGCATAGTCAATAAAGCAGAAATAGATGTTTTTCTGGAATTCTTGCTTTTTGATGATTCAAGGAATGTTGGCAATTTGATCTCTGGTTCCTCTGCTTTTTCTAAAACTAGCTTGATCATCTGGAATTTCACGATTCACATATTGCTGAAGCCTGGCTTTGGGAATTTTGAGCATTACTTTACTAGCGTGTGAGATGAGTGCAGTTGTGTAGCAGTTTGAACATTCTTCGGCATTGCCTTTCTTTTGGGCGGGAGTTACCCTTTCTCATCTGTCTAATTTGCTCTGGAAGGAATTGTCACACCTGTCATTCCTGTCTGGGTTAGGCAGTTGCAGCGAAGGTCATGGTTTAAAATCTTCCTGAAGAGTAAGGTGTAGAAGAAAAGAACTGATCATGAGACTCTCCTTATTCCATTTATACTAAGAGCTTACTTACTATGTGGCTTTAAGGAAGTCTAGTCTTCTTCTAGATACAGGTTTCTACAATTGCAGAATGAGTTTTGGTCCATGGTAGATAGTGATTGCTGAATTTGATTCACTGTAAGTTTCATTCTCTCTAGCTGTGGTACAGACACAGAACTTTATTAACATATATTTCAAATGTACAAAATTATATGTTTAAAAAATTGTATGCTGGAGGATAATAAACACATGCTGACTAATATTAAAAATATTCCATGTGTCCCTTTGATTTTAAAGTAGCAAAACATTTAGCATTTGTACTCATTTGTACTACTGGGTACACAACCTAATCCCATTTTATATCTTCTCTTTCTCCTTTTTCTATAGTAATCACTGTTCTGAATTTTTTGCTTTATATGACCATACCTGGTTCATACTTTTCACCATAGGTGTGCAACTATAAATAATATATAGGATTGTTTTTGATGTTTTAAAACTTTATATAAGTGGCATCATATTAACATGCTATTCTGCAAATTTGCATTTTTGCTCTCCATTATATTCTTGTATATATTTTGATATTTGATTATTGGAGAAGTAGTCCATTTATTTTAACTAATACTCCCTTATATAAATATACCACAGTTGGTATGACCATTTTCTCATTGATACACAGTTGCATTGTTGTAAATTTCTCATCACTCTGTAAATAATATCCCAATAAACATTCTTCCATAAACTTTTCTCCCACTACATGTAAGTGAACATTTCTCTAATGCATACACTTAGAAATGGAAGTTGAATCATAGGTCATGAATAGCATAAGTTTTTCCAGATATTTTCTAGCCCTCACAGTAGTCAATCACTGAAACTCTGACCAATAGTGTCTGAGATTTCTAGTTGCTTTAGTTTATTGCCAACACTTGACACTGAGTGACTAGGAATTTTGCCATTCTGGTGTATTTAAAATAATTTCTTATTGTTACAGTTTACATTTTCAAGATTGGTTAAATACATTTTGGTATTTTTTTAGTGTTTGGATTTTCTTTTCTGAAGCAAGTCTTTCTATTTATTACTGTTTTTTTCATACTGGATTATTTTGTATTTTTAATATTGATTTTTATGAACTCTTTATATGCTATGGATGTATATTTTACAGTAGCATGTGTTGGGATTTTTAGTGTGCAACTTATTTTCTGTGAAGTGTTTGCTTTTAATTTAATCAAATTAAATATGATTGATTTAATTGTGGCAGATTGTATTTTGCAAAGATAGTCACAGTGGTATTTCCTATCTAACATGCTTTTCTAAAATTTTGCTACTTCTTCCTCTAGGAATGAAATCTGTGTCTCTTGCACCTGAAATTGGGAAGGACTTTGTGACTGTCTAGAGTTTGGCAGAAATGATGCTATATTGGCTTCAAAGCTAAGTCACAAAAATGCCATTCACCTTTTCCAGGCTGAGATGGTTTTTGGGGAACCCATCCATCATGCTGTGAAGAAGTACACATAGGCAGTGGAGAAGTATACAGAGTGAAGGACTGAGCCCAAAGCTCTGACTGAGCTCCCAGTTGACAGTCAACACCAACTTACCAGCCCTGTGAGTGAATCAACTTAAAAAGTGAGTCCTTTATTTTTCTCCAACTTTATTGGTGTACACTTGATAAATAAAAATTTTGTGTTGTGTACAACCTGTTTGATATATGTGTACACTGTGAAATTATGACCACAATCAAGCTAATTAATTAATCTGTCATCCTCAAAGAGTCCCAAGGAAGGAAATCCTGTCATTTGCAGCAGTGTGGATAGACCTGAATATAACCAATGTATAATAATACAGTGAAGGACCTTACGTGAAATAAGCCAGACACAAAAGGCACCAGATACCTCATGATCTCACTCATATTATTTGAATCTAAAAAGTCAAACAAACAAACAAACAAAAAGGCAAACTCATAAAAGCAGACAGTAGAAGGTAGAATCCAGGGCCTGGTGGTGGAGTTGTTACTAAAAAAATTCTTTCCTATATCAAGACTGTAAAGATATGGATGTATCTATTCACCTTAAAGTTTTAAAATTCTGTTTAAAGTTCTGCTGTTATCTTTTGTGTATATATATATATATATTAATATATACATATAAACATGTGTGTATATATTAATATATATGTATAAAATTTGTATATATATGTTAATATATACATATAAACATATATGTGTGTATATATATATAGAGAGAGAGAGGAGAGAGAGATGGGAGTGGGAAGAAGGAGGGAGTGTGCATGTGCATGTATGTATGTGGAGTGAAAGTGAACGTCGCTCAGTCGTGTCTAACTCTTTGCGACCCAATGGAGTATACAGTCATGACAGGCCAGAATACTAGAGTGGGTAGCTTTTCCTTTTCCAGGGGATCTTCTTAACCCAGGGATCAAACCCAGGTCTCCCACATTGCAGGTGGATTCTTACCAGCTGAGTCACAGGGTAAACCCAAGAATACTGGAGTAGGTAACTATCTCTTCTCCAGTGGATCTTCCCGACCTAGGAAGCGAACCGGGGTCTCCTGCATTGCAGGCGGATTCTTTACCAACTGAGCTATCAGAGAAGCCCCATGTGGAGAGAAGTGGCACTCTAATTTTATTCCCATATAGATAAACAATTTTTCTAACACAATATTATTGGTGAGTCTATCTATAGATTTTAATGCTACCTCTCTGGTCTGTGTGTATTTACATATACTTGTGAGTCTGTTTCCAAGTGTTTTATATTTTCCCTCTGTTTGCTTATTCCCATACCATTATCACATTGTCTCATTTACTGTAGCTTCAGAGTCAGTCTTCACATCTGTCAGAACAAATTTCCCTATTTGGTCTTTTTTACTCATAACTGTCATGACAATTTTTGGCCTTTTGTTCTTCAGTATAAATTTTAATATTTAGTTTATCAAGTTCTATAAGATACTTTGTTGATATTATTTATAGATTAATTTGAAGAGAGTTGTGTATTGCTATGTTTCTTGCAGTTTTTAAAATGTAAATGGCAAAAGGATGGACATACAGATCTATAGAACACCTAGTCCAGACATATTCACACATATGTAAAAATTACACATTCTAATTGTTTCTCGTGTAAAGGAGTACATTTTTCTTTTTATTTAGGTATACTTTACATGCAATAAAATAAGCCTAATTTAAGGGTGTAGTTTGTTGAGTTCTGAAAAATGTATATATGCCTATAACACATATGTCAGTTGGGGTATGACCCACAACTCAGTGAGCTCCCTCATATCTCTTTCTAAATAATTCCTTCCCATTCAAAGGCAGCCACTGTTCCCCTGTCACCATAGAAGAGTGTAATGTGCTTTTCTTATTTTAAGAAATAATTCAGTATGGTTTTTAAGAAATCTGGTTTCCTTTCATCATTATAGCTTCCATGATATTCATCTGTTATTGCAGATAGGCATGGGTTTTTCCATCTAATTAATGAGAAGTACTTCATGATAAAAATATACCACAATTTACTCATTTTCCTATTGATGGACATTTGGATTATTTCCAGTTTTTTACTATTAAAAATAAAATTACTAAGAATATTCTTGTATAAGTCTGTATGTGGATATATGTTTTCATTTCTCATGAGTTAGTACATGGAGTGAAATTTCTAGGTTGCAGAGTAGATGTTTATTGAACTTTTTAAGAAACTGCCAAATAGTTTTCCAAGATGGTTTTACTGTTTAAACTCTCACTGGTAATGCATGAAAGTTTCATTTGCTCCATATCCTCACCAATATTTATATTAATTTTCCTCATTCCAGTGAATGTGTGATAGTATCTAGTCATTTATATTTTTCTTATTGCTAGTCACACTGAATATCTTTTTATACACTTATTCACCATTCATATTTCTTATTTTATTAAGTTTCTTGGGCTTCCCTGGTGGCTCAGATGGTAAAGCATCTGCCTACAAGGCCGGGAGACCTGGGTTCAATCCTGGGTTGGGAAGATCCCTTGGAGAAGGAAATGGCAACCCACTCTTGCCTGGAGAATCCCATGGATGGAGGAGCCTGGTGGGCTACAGTCCATGGGGTCGCAAAGAGTTGGACACGACTGAGCGACTTCACTTTCACTTCCCATTGTTTACCCATTTTTAAACTTTGAGTAGTTTGTCTTTTGTTCTTAAATTATAGGATCTTTAAAAATATATTCTGGATATCATTTGTGGCAGTGATTTGTGTTTTTTGATGGTGTCTTTCAAAGATCAGATCTTGGTTTATGAAATCCATTTTATCACTTTTTATGTCTGAGACTTTGGCATGCTATCTAGGGAATATTTTTATAGATTTTATTTCTTTAAGAGAAGATTTAAGTTCACAGTGAAATTGAGAGAAAGATACAAAGACTCCTCCTATACCCCTTTCCCCTACACATGAATAATTTCCTCCATTATCAACATCTCCTACCAGAGTGCTGCATGTGTTAATACTGATGAACCTGCTGTGACACAGCAAAATTACCCAAAGGCCATAGTTTACTATGAAATTACCCATAGTCCAATGTTAGGGTTCACCCTTGATGGTGTACATTTTATGGGTGTGGATGACATGTCCCCTATGGGCAATGACATGTCCCTGTCATTCTACTTTGTGTACATATTAATAGATGCTCTGTACCTACTGCTGTTAGATACAGAGTAGTATCATTGTCTGTAAGGAATCATTGACTACCCCAATATTATGAATATTTTTTGCTATGTTTTCTTCTGTAAGTTTTCAATTTCAAGTGATTTATTGTATAGGTGTTGAGGGAAGAATCAAGGCTCATATTTTTTCCAACTGAAAATGCAATTTTTCCAACACCATTTGATGAAATGATTGTCCTTTCAGATTGAATTACCGTGGCACCTTTGACAACATGCAATTGAGCATATATGTATGACTCTATGTCTGGATTCTGTTTTCTATTTTGTAGATCTATATGTTACTCTTTATGCCCCTTCAGCACTGTCTTGATCTTATAATTTTGTGAGGTCTTAATGCACAGTTGTATAGTTTTTCAACTTTGTTCTTCTTTTGAAAAATTATTCTGGTTATTATATGTTCTTTGTGTTTTGATGTGAATATAAGAATCAGCTTAATTTAAGAATTTCTGTTCCTACTCAGAATCTAAAACGAGCTTTGTCATGTAATTTGTCTTGTATTTGATTATACTGAGAGCAAAAGTTATATGCTATTCCCAGAATGAAGGCACAATGGTTAAGTTTCATATGTCAACTTTGCTAGGCTATGGTGCCCAGCTGTTTGGTGTAACAAGTTCAGATGTTGCTCTGCAGGTATTAGGTAGATTTGACCAATATCTACAATCAGTTGACCTCAATTAAAGGAATTTGCCCTCATAATGTGAGTGAGCTCTATTCAATTAACTGAAGGCCTGAAAAGAAAACCCAAAATTTCCCAAAGAAATTCTGCCTCAAGCCTGTAATGTAGAAATCCTATTTGAATTTTTACTCTCTCTGTTCTTCAGATTTAAGACTTAAGAACTGTAACTGATACAAAAAGGGTAAAAAATTCTTAGTTTTTAGTTATTTGCAGCTCAGTAGATTTTCCTTTTGACTTACTATTAAGTGTGGTACAAATCCGAGAGTATGTGGATAAGTCGCTTCAGTCGTTTCTGACTCTGTGTGACTCCATGGACTATAGTCCATCAGGCTCCTTTGTCCATGGGATTCTCCAGGCAGGAATACTGGAGTGGGTTACCATTTCCTTCTGAGAGAGGGGAAATATAAGCTTTTATGAAGAAGAAAAATAAGAAAACATCATGGAAACTTTGCAGGAAGGACAGTTTCTCAGTATAGAACACTATGGTTAGAATGACTGAAAATAGAGCCTCTTGGCAATCTGCGTTTTACTAAGCATTTCCATATAACTAATCACACCTTCTTTTCATGCATCCTTGTCAACTCTGTGAGAGGCCCTGGTGCTTGGAATTCATGATTTAGTGAGACCGTGACACAAACAGAAGCATGAAATGAGTGCTATGACATGGCTAACTAAAGGTTAACTGTGGGGATACTTAAGAAGCATGGATTCTCCTTTATTTAATTAATCACATGAAGGGTGTTACTAGTGGTAGGAGACATTCAAGAGAGGAAGGAGCTGAGAAGATGGTAGGAAACCTCAGCTTTTCTCCTGACTCCTCAAAGGGTCAGGCCTTGTGTATGCCACAGAGCTTTCTGAGGGATGAGCCATGTGTCAAGGAGCCCTCTACTTTCTCACTTTTCAAGAATCTTCTTGACTAGAGAGTCTTACAGCTCAGTGTCCCAAGGGGCTTATTCCCCTTGGAGAAATACCCATTGCTTATGTGTGGACATATAAAACAGCCATGCCTACATACCATATAAATATTTAACATAGCAAAGATGATCTTCCACAGCCAGAAATTCTACTGAGAAAAATTTCATGATTAGGAGCTTGACTTCTATATCTTCCTCTGACAGGCATTTCTCATGGGTGAATGCCTAAACTTTGGGGTCTGTGTTCCTATGTTTCAGTGAGGTACTGCATGTTCTGGGATCCATGCTGGTACATGAATCCTCCTTCATAAGAGAAAGTGAAAACTCAAGCCAGCTGTTGTGTTCCCAAATTTTTGGATCAGTTTCAATTTTGCTTGTCAATTTTGATGTAAAAATGATATAAAACCTGATATAATGTTGCATATTTGTCTATATACTACCTTATACTACCCATTACCCTGACCCTCGTCCTACCTCATGGAAGTTCTGTGTCAGTTTTCATCATCACTGAATTCTCCCGCAATAACTATTTTTAAAGTAAATGAATGAATGATTGAATCTATGTTTGGCAGTATTTCTTAACGTTTATATTTTAATTCCATTTGACTCTTGTCTCATGTCCAGAAGCTCTTTGTGGATACTATTATTTCTTTGCTAGAAAGACTGTATCCTTCTTTTTTTTTTTTTTTTTTTTGACTGAGATTCAGTTTCATCTATGATCTGACATCATCCTGTATGTTAATTTTTTATCTTCCATTACTCCCCAACCAAAAGCCACTTCTCACATATTTGACTTTTTTTTTTTTTGATGCTAGAACTTGGCATGTCTGTGTCCCTACTTGTCCTTTCCTAAAACTCAATATGCAGAACTTGAAGGCTGTGCCGTAAAACTTGTCACTTGATCATATTCTCTATTTGTTGCAGATAAAAGTAGAGAGTGGAGAGATTATTGTATACTTCAGGAGAATGTTAAAGTGGGAAATGTCACAAGTCTCTCAATTCTAGTGCCCAGGACTTACCTCTCCAATAGGATTTTTAACTACATAGGATACACATTTTTATGTGGTAGATTTTCCCTAGACTAGAGGTTGCTTGCATTCAACTTGTATTTTAGAGACTTTCTCTTTTCTCAGTTTTGGATGCTTTTAGACAGGAGAGGAATAAAAGGATTGCAGGGTGGGTCACACTTTGAAGCAAACAGAAATGCCAAAAACCTCAGTGTTGTTCCCTTAGATTTTGGCAACATTTTCTATAAGCCTCATTTTTCTAGCAAGACTGAGCCAGCTAATTAGATCATGATCTAGTTTTTACCTGCTGTAACTCCGCAAGAACTCTGTAGTATTAACTGTCATCACTGTTATTATGATTATCTGTACTTGAAAGTGTAGTTCCCATCATGACCGCACTCTAGTGAGGAAGCCTATGCACTATGGGATCACAAATATTTGAATTGTTAGAGGACTTGTCTTCAACCAGGTGTCATATTTTAACAAAGCTGTCATCCAGTAACTCGAAACAAATGTCAATGTAGAATTAATTTGTTTTATAATTAATATTCAATCTTTGGTGTCAAATGAATATAATAATTTAATGATAATAGTAATTAGACTCTATTGTAATTAATTTTAAAATGAAGAATACACCCAGAGCTGTAGAAAGTAATTTTAGGAGTTGATTTTTGTATTCTCTATAGTAGAAGACTACTGTAAAGACGTCAGCTTTGGGCAAAATAGTCTGTAAATTTAATGCTATTTCATTTTAAATTGCAAATTTAAAAATATTGACAAATGGATTCATGCTTTTATCAGGAAGAGAAAAAAATATTAATGGTCAGGAAAGGGAGGAAAGGCCTGGGGAAACTTGCCCTACCAGATATCAAAGTATACTGTGAAGTAAATGTAATAGGAATAATGTGGTACTGGAAAATAAATAGATAGAAAAATGAAAGAGAGGAGAATATTCATAAGTAGAGTCTAGTATGTTCTAATTTTATATATGATGAAATAAGCACTTCTAATCAATGGAGAAAATCTTGATGATTCAGTCAGAAATCTTACAGCAGTTGGTCTGTATTAGCAAGAAATTTAAATCGGGTCTCTGTTTACATTTTACACATAAGATCCAGCAGAATTAAAGACTAAATACATATTTTTGATATAATATGTTATTAAGAGAAAATTTCCTTCAAGTCAGTGAAAGGTGCCACAGCAAACTACTGAGGAAAAGAACACAAATTTGACTTCATGAAGTTTAGAATTTTTGTATGATATATTGTAACATTCATCCTTTCAATCAACTAATATTTTCCCTGTAGCTACTACATGCAAGGTACAACTGGGAACACCGCAGAGTTACTATGGTATACAGTGAGTTAATATCTTAAATGTATAAAGAATTCTTACAAATCAACAGAAAGAAGATGAACAACTTGAGAAAAAAATGGAAAAAATACAAAGAAATGTAATTTATTACAGTATAAAAAGCCAATAAACAAATGACAAAAATAAAAGCTTCCTAATCAAAGATGTACTTAAAAAATGAGATATAACTTTTTATTTATATTAATAAAGATTTAAAGGCTTGATAATATCCATTATTGGTAAGGCTACAAGCAAGTAAATATCTTGACTTCTCTTGTGAAACTATAAATTACACAGCTTTTGGAGGGCAATTTGGCAGTCTGTAATAATGTTTAAAATGTGCATAACTTTATACCCAGCAAATCTATTTCTAGAAATGAATCCTAAAGAAATAACTGCCTAAGTGTGCTGAGACTTATGCAAAAGACTTTCACTTGCAGCAATGCTTATAGTAACTAAAAGTGAAAATTACCTAAGCATCTATCCACAGGAATTCATTAAATGAATTGTGTTATATCCATACAGTGAAATTCTGTGAAACTGTCCCCAAAATAAGTTAATTATTTTTGTTGTTGTTGTTGTTGTTTCAGTTCAGTTCAGTCACTCAGTCGTGTCTGACTCTTTGTGACTCCATGAACTGCAGCATGCCAAGCCTCCCTGTCCATCACAAACTCCTGGAGTTTACTCCAAACTCATGTCCATTGAGTCAGTGATGCCATCCAACCATCTCATCCTCTCTCGCCTCCTTCTCCTCCTTCCTTCAATCTTTCCCAGCATCAGAGTCTTTTCAGATGAGTCAGTTCTTTGCATAAGGTGGCCAAAGTATTGGAGTTTCAGCTTCAACATCAGTCCTTCCAGTGAATGCTCAGGACTGATCTCCTTTAGGATGGACTGTTTGGATCTCCTTGCAGTCCAAGGGACTCACAAGAGTCTTCTTCAACACCACAGTTCAAAAGCATCAATTCTTCAGCACTCAGCTTTCTTTACATTTCAGCTCTCACATCCATACATGACCACTGGAAAAACCATGGCCTTGACTAGATGGACCTAGTCACTAAGTAGTATCTGACTCTTAGTGGCTTCATGGACTGTAGCTTCATAGACTGTAGGCTTCTTTGTCCATCAGATTTCCCAGACCAGAATATTGGAGTGGGTTGCCATTTCCTTCTCTAGGGGATCATCCCGACCCAGGGATCAAACTGACATCTTCTGCATTGGCAGGTGGGTTCGTTACCACCGAACCACTAAGGAAGCCCCAAATATTTGTACAACTACATGTAAGTGAAAGTGAAAGTCGCTCAGTCATATCTGACTCTTTGCGACCCCATGGACTGTACAGTCCCTGGAATTATCCAGGCCAGAATGCTGGAGTGGTAGCCATTCCCTTCTCCAGGGGATCTTCCCAACCCAGGGATCAAACCCAGGTCTCCTGAACTGCAGGCAGATTCTTTACCAACTGAACCACAAGGGAAGCCCAACTACACGTAAACATGCCCATAATATATCCTTATATTTAAAAAGTCAGTTTTGTAGTATGTACAGAATGTCTCCTTTCAAAAGGATGTATGTGTAGGTATTAACAAAATATATAGATACATAATTATGCTTGAAGTAGCATAAAAGTGTTAATGTCATTATATCTGAGGTATGGGATTCTGAGGATTTGTATCCCCTTCTCTAGATATATCAGTATGCCCCTTCTCTAGATATATCAGTATGTTTTGGATTTATTGAAATTAAAAAAAAACACAACACATTGCTTTCATTGGAAAAGGAGGGATATTTTCACTTGAACAAATTAAAACATGAGACCATAAAAAATATTTTAAGGTCACAACCCTATTCTGTATATATTTACTGTGAGGATTTATAGACTCTTAAACTCAAAAATCAGCTTTTTGTTGCTTTGACAACTTTGTTTTGTTGGTTCTTAGCAGTCATTTTGGTAAACGTTTCTTTAGGGCCAGATATGGAGAGTCACAATGATGACTAGTTTGTGATGCCTTACCCTAAAGAACATGATTTTCTATAATGTGATCAGTTTGATTTAGTAAGATGAGCTTTCAGCTGGAGGGCACTGGTCAGTTCCTCAGCAATAGCACCTATGGAGTCCCTCAGTGTATTTGAGGACATCCTAAAGATTCATAATAACAAGGTTTACAGCAGTGACTCATGGGTTTAGCCTACTTCCTGTCTTTGGCCACCCTGGTTTAGATGCAGGTGCTCCTTTCACAGAGCAAACCAGTCAGGAGACATTTCCCTGAACACACTGATTTCCTAGAGTCCTTGCATGAAAAATCTGAGATTCTGATTGAATCTTTCCCACATATGCTTCAGATACATTTTCTCAAACTATAACCTCTCCCTAAATTGCCCTTCACTGCCTCTGTTTGTTTATATCTGCACGTTCTCCAATGTCCAATCAAAGTGTGTTTTTTGTGATGTCTTTATTGACTCCTCACAGAAGTGATGTGCTCATTCCATAAGCTCCTGCAGCTTTTTATACCTCTTTTAAGTATAACATTGATTATGCACTGCCTTGTGGTCTCATGATGACTGTAAATACTCCATGTTCCCTAAGAGAATGTAAGCTGTGTGGTCTCATCATTTACCAAGCACCATACTGGAAACATATGAACTATGTATTTGTTGAGTAAGTGATGGATGAATGAATATTCAGACAGATTTTTTTTGTCTAGTTTTTTTAGTTTGTCTAGTTTTTTTGTCTAGTGGTTGCTTTACTACCTCCTAAGGAGTGTTTTGGAAGTTTATAGGAGACACTTGTGGTTATCATAATGATTGGGCAGAATCACTGACACTTACTGGACATGAACTAGTTATATTAGGGCTTCCCAGGTGGCACAGTGGTAAACATTTCTCCTGCCAGTTCAGGAGATGCAAGAGACATGGGTTAGATCCCAGGATTGGGAAGAGTCACTGGAGAAGGAAATAGCAGCCTACTTTAGTATTCTTGCCTGCAAAATCCCATGGAGAGAGGAGCCTGATGGGCTCCAGTCCATGGGGTCACAGAGAGTCGAACATGATTGAGTGACTGAGCATGCACATAAAATTTAGGGGCTGTCCTTCAATATGTAGTACGATTCTTCATAGTGAGTAATTCTGAAGAATTACTTCAGAGTTCTAAACTCTGTCTCATGAGTTTTGAATAACCCACCATATATACAGGTAGGTGGAAAATATGTTCTTAATCATTTGGGGCTAGAAGCAAGCTCCATCTTTTATATATAAAAGCAAAGTTTATTTTTATATTATTTTTCTCTTTACTGAATTCTCCAGGAATGTAGCCACTGTGTAAACTGAGAAAAATTATATTCTTTTTGTTTGAAATTTTACCAAGTGTTGGTTCACCATTTTGGAAAATCCCATCACTGACTGCAGTGCTTCTTATCATGACTGAATTGCCAACACAGTACTCCTGCATGGATGTGTATTTGTAGAGGTTTCATTCATGCAGCCATCTGTTTTATGTGTTTTGGGGTGGGCATGCTCAAGCATTCACTTATGAAAATATATGTCATTTTATTATAGATTGCTTTATGACTATTTTTCTTTTTTATTACCAATAAGATACTTTATTACTTTAAAATTGTGCATAGGAAAGCTATATTGTCTTTGAATTTCATTTCAAGATAGTGAAAGGGGCATTAGTTCTGATAAGTTTGAAAACTCATCTAAGTTGTCAGTTTTTCTATCATTAACCATGGAAAACTTGAGTGCTTTGTTGCAGTTCCAGAAATGTTGTCTAAGTTGTTCTCAGTGAAAATAAACTTACACCAATGGCCTCAGTTAAAAACTGACATTTAAACAGAGCTTGAGGGATATCTTTGAACATTCTTTGGCATTGCCTTTCTTTGGGATTGGAATGAAAACTGACCTTTTCCAGTCCTGTGGCCAACTGCTGAGTTTTCCAAATTTGCTGGCATATTGAGTGCAACACTTTCACAGCATCATCTTTTAGAATTTGAAATAACTCAATGGGAATTCCATCACCTCCACTAGCTTTGTTCATAGTGATGCTTCCTAAGGCTCACGTGACTTTGCATTCCAGGATGTCTGGCTCTAGGTGAGTGATCACACCATCATGGTTATCTGGGTCATGAAAAATTTTTTTGTATAGTTCTTCTGTGTATTCTTGCCACCTCTTCTTAATATCTTCTGCTTCTGTTAGGTCCTTACCATTTCTGTCCTTTATTGTGCCCATCTTTGAATGAAATGTTCCCTTGGTATCCTCTAATTTTCTTGAAGAGATTTGTAGTCTTCCCATTCTATTGTTTTCCTCTATTTCTTTGCATTGATCACTGAGGAAGGCTTTCTTATCTCTCCTTGCTATTTTTTGTAACTCTGCATTCAAATGGGTATATCTTTCCTTTTCTTCTCTTGCCACAGGAGTGGTGGCTGCATGGCACAGTAGTGATGTTTGTGTGGCGCAGAGCTATCCCATGTCCAAGGTCAGGAGCGGCAGCTGTGAGGTGATACCCTACGTCCAAGGCAAGAAGGAGCAGTGGCTATGCTTTGCTGGAGCAACTGTGAAGAGATACCCCATGTCCAAGGTAAGAGAAACCCAAGTAAGATGGTAGGCACTAAGAGAGGGTGTCAGAGGGCAGACAGACTGAAACCACAGTCACAGATAACTAGCCAATCTGATCACATGGACCAGCCTTGTCTAATTCAATGAAACTAAGCCATGCTGTGTAGGGACACCCAAGATGGACAGGTCATGATGGAGAAGTCTGACAGAATGTGGTCCATTGGAGAAGGGAATGGCAAACCACTTCAGTATTCTTGCCTTGGGCACCCCATGAAGAGTATGAAAAGGCAAAAAGATAGGACACTGAAAGATGAACTCCCTAGGTTGGTAAGTGCCCAATATGCTACTAGAGATCAGTGGAGAAATAATTCCAGAAAGAATGAAGGGATGGAGCCAAAGCAAAAACAATGCCCAGGTGTGGATAGGACTAGAAGCAAGGTGATAGAAGCAAGGTCCGATACTGTAAACAGAAGTATTGCATAGGAACCTGGAATGTTAGGTCCATGAATCAAGGCAAATTGGAAGTGGTCAAACAGGAGATAGCAAGCGTGAATGTCGACATTGTAGGAATCAATGAACTAAGATGGACTGGGATTGGAGAATTTAACTCAGTTGACCGTTATATCTACTACTGTGGGCAGGAACCCCTTAGAAGAAATGGAATAGCCATCATAGTCAACAAAAGAGTCCGAAATGCAGTACTTGGATGCAATCTCAAAAACAACAGAATGATCTCTGTTTCCAAGGCAAACCATTCAATATCACAGTAATCCAAGTCTATGCCCCAACCAGTAATGCTGAAGAAGCTGAATGGTTCTATGAAGACCTATAAGACCTTTAAGAACTAACACCCAAAGAAGATGTCCTTTTCATTAGGAAGTCAAGATAACACCTGGAGTAACAGGCAGATTTGGCCTTGGAGTAGAGAATGAAGCAGGGCAAAGGCTAATAAAGTTTTTCCAAGAGAATGCACTGGTCATAGCAAACACCCTCTTCCAACAACACAAGAGATGACTCTACACATGGACATCACCGGATGGTCAACACCGAAATCAGACTGATTATATTCTTTGCAGCCAAAGATGGAGAAGCTCTAAACAGTCAACAAAAACAAGACTGGGAGCGGACTGTGGCTCAGATCATGAACTCCTTATTGCCAAATTCAGACTTAAATTGAAGAAAGTGGGGAGAACCACTAGACCATTCAAGTATGACCTAAATCAAATCCCTTATGATTATACAGTGGAAGTGAGAAATAGAGTTAAGGGACTAGATCTGATAGACAGAGTGCCTGATGAACTATGGATGGTGGTTCATGACATTGTACAGGAGACAGGGATCAAGACCATCTTCAAGAAAAAAAATGCAAAAAGCAAAATGGCTGTCTGAGGAGGCCTTACAAATAGCTGTGAAAAGAAGAGAAATGGAAAGCAAAGGAGAAAAGGAAAGATATACCCATTTGAATGCAGAGTTCCAAAGAATAGCAAGGAGAGATAAGAAAGCCTTCCATTTGTAAGTAAATAGCCGGAAAATCTTTAATCCAATTTTCTGTTGATGGGCAGGACTATGTTCCCTCCCTGTTGCTGACCTGAGACCAAACTATTGTGGAGGTAATGAAGATAATGGCAACCTCCTTCACAATTCCTGTGCAGAGGACTTCAAAAGGATTATAAAGAAAGCTGAGCACCAAAGAATTGATGCTTTTGAACAGTGCTGTTGGA
The DNA here is from genome assembly GCA_917880005.1 of Nanger dama. Taxonomy (NCBI): domain Eukaryota; kingdom Metazoa; phylum Chordata; class Mammalia; order Artiodactyla; family Bovidae; genus Nanger; species Nanger dama. The sequence continues at coordinate 29,322,745 of CAKJTW010000018.1, forward strand.
GAAGACTCTTGAGAGCCCCCTGTACTGCAAAGAGATCAAACCAGTCAATCCTAAAGGAAATCAGTCCTGAATATTCACTGGAAGGACTGATGTTGAAGCGGAAATCCCAATACTTTGGCCACGTGATGCAAAGAACTGACTCACTGGAAAAGACCCTGATGCTGGAAACAATTGAAGGCAGGAGGAGAAGGGGACAACAGAGGTTGAGATGGTTGGATGCCATCATTGAGTCAATGGACATGAGTTTGAGTAAGCTCCGGGAGTTGGTGATGGACAGGGAAGCCTGGCGTCCTGCACTCTCTGGGATGGCCAAGAGTTGGACACGACTGAGTGACTGAACTGAACTGAGGGATATCTGGAGAGTTGTTTGCCATATAATCATTGGAAGTTACAGGATAGGGTGAAATTCTCAGAAGTGTTAAGTTGGCTGAATATTCTTATCCAAGGTTAACCCAGCCATTAAGCCCTAGGTACCCTCATTTTCAGGGCCTCTCTGATTCCAGCAGCACTGGTAAGTTTGTCATCTTTTGGACAGTGATTCTCATATTTAGCCTGCATCAGAATCAGTGAAAATCCTGATTAAAATATAAATTATTGAGCCCTGTTTCCAAAGTTGCTAGTTTAGTAGGTCTGAGGCGGAGCTTGAGTTTTGCAATTTTAACAAGTCCTCAGGTGCTGCTGCTGCTGCTGTTCCCAAGCCCACACACTGAGAACCATTTGGGAGATGCTAGAAATTAATAGATGTTTATTTGCTCATGCCTTGTTTCAATATGGACTTAAAGCAGGTAACGTATTTTTAAAGGAGAGAAAAGAAGAAAAACACAGAACGAGAAATGAGTCTAATACCAAAATGTAAATTCAATGATCTCATACGTTTGCCAAGGAGTCGGGGAGTGTAGAAATACACTGCAAAGTTTTTTGAAAGTCTCTACTGCTAGAAATGCTGTGTGGTTTTCAAATAGAAATCCCCTAAAGCACCTGGAAAAGAAACACTACACTATTCAGAGCTTCTGTCTGAGACAGAGTTTTGATGGCCAGCCTGTGGATGGGGAGTCTGGTACTTCATTGTGGTATAGTTGAAGAAGATAAATACATAGAGGCTGCTGCACACACACACACACACACACACACGCACACGCACACACACACGCACACACACACGCATACCCATATGGGATGGATTGAGTAACAGATCCACCATGTGCTTCAATTCAGGCAGTTGTGTTATAGCCACTTAATTTTAAGTAAATGAGTAATTAGAAGCTCTTACATAATTTCTGCTTGTCCCATCAATGTGGTTCATTTTTCATGTGCAGATACCTAACTGGAAAAAACAACAGCAACAGCAACTGGATGTTAAGTGGAGAAAACTGCCAGTTTAAACTTTCTTCCCAAAAGGACAGAGCAGAATTCCATTTTATTTATTATTCTCTATAAAAATCAGGTCTAATAGTCACAATGAATCCTTCACGGGCAACCTAGCTATTCTTTGTTTCTGATTGTCTCCTACAGCGTTTATCTTAATGCTCTTCCATGTGTATAATTTCCTGGAAAATTTAGTACTTAATATTCTGATGGTTTCCAGTATGTGTTTTGTCTACCTACTGAGACAGTAAGTGATTCAAGGGCAAAATCTATGCCTTACACCATTTCTTTATCTTTCAGTGCTGAGCCCACATGAGGTGCTAAGTAGCTAGAGCGGTTGTTCTTCATGAGGGTAAAGGTAGGAGGACACACAGGAATCACACAGTGAGCTTTTAAAAAATATGCACACTGCAGAAAGTCCTGTGTAAGGTACTAGATATAATGATTTTTTTCATATTATTTATATTTCCAATGGTAATTTCAACCTACTTTTCTAGTACCTAAAATATGAGAACTTGGCAAATGATAAAGTCAGCATCCAGAACCAGTGGGTAAGTAATGGTTTATTTTGTAGCGAATAATAGGAATACTGGTCCACTTATTTGGAGGGGAAAAAGATTAACCCTTTAAATCATATAAAATTACTATTAAGTTTATTTAACTGAATATGCTACTATATGCCAAGCACTTCTCTAGATCTTGAGGAGAAAGGAGAGAGCAAAAGAGAAAGTGAGCTGCTGCTCTTATGAAGCTTTCATCCCGATGGGGTTCTGTGGACAATTAACACACACACATACATATATATTTATTTACTTACAAATATATATTCTATTTCAGTTTTCCCTAGGCAAAGGAGTATAAAGAAAACACAAGCAGGCTAAGAGAATAGGGGGAGATGCTCTTTTAGATAGGGAAGGCCTGAAAAGGTGACAACTGGACTGAGGTTTTAACAAAAGGAAGAAGGAAGGCATAGAACATTCTGAGAAAATCATTCTGGGAGGAGGAAGCTAGTGACTGTAAAGGTCCTCAGGCAGAAAAGAGCTTTCTTGACTCCTTGAAGAACAACGCAAAGGCCAGTGGGATGGAGTGGAATGAGTGAGTGGGAGTGCTTTAGGAGAGTAAGGGAAGGTGTATGTTTTTGACCTTGATGTCTGAGAGTGAGAACTGTAGAGTGAGCTGGGAAAAGGTGAGGGACTAACAAAATCTGGGAGTGAAGACATAAGGTTTTTCCAAATATGAGTGGCATATTTATACTATTTTGGGAAGACACCTGGACTCTGGTCAGCAGATTTCAATTCCCATGCTTCAGACTTTAAGCCAAGTGATGTTACTAATGGCACTGGGCAGGATGTGGTGAGTGCCATGAAGCGTAAGGAGGTCTTGGTGACTGTCTTTGGCTTGTTATGACAAAATGCCACAGAATGGGTGACTTATAAACCACAAAATTTTCTGGAAGCTAGAAATCCCAGAAAAGGGTGCTACCAGAGTTTTATAAGAGCCCTTTTTGGGGTCACAGGCTTCTCATTGTATCCTCACATGGGGGAAGGGGCTAGGGAACGCTATGGCATCTCTCATAATGCTAATTTCATTCATGAGGGCTCTACTCTCATGACCTAATCACCTCCCAAAGGTCTCACCTACTGTTTTCATCACCTTAAGGAGTTAGGGTTTCTACATATGAATTTGGGAGACCTAAACATTCAGGTCATGGCAGTGTCCAGAGATGTGGGTTCGATCCCTGGATCAGGAAGATTCCCTGGAGGAGGGCAGAGTAACCCACTCCAGTATTCTTGCATGGAGAATCCCATGGACAGAGGAGCCTGGAGGGCTATAGTCTGTCTATAGGGTCGCAAGAAGTTGGGCACGACTGAAGCGACTTAGCACACAGCGTCCAGAAAAGAGAAGGAACTAATATGCCTTCACAGAGGGCAGTGTGTGAGCTGGATATGTCTTGAGAAAACCCTTGTGGATGCAGCAGAGGTTTCTTCATGTGTGGACCACAGGGTTACAGCCCAGAATTCTCCCTGGATGGAAGGGGTATGGATCATCTTCACTTGGTGACAGTTTCCCTGGGGAAGGTTGTGGGACGTTCTCCCTCACCCTTTTATTTCTGCCACTATCCTGTCTGGGAAGTTTCTTTCAGTACAATCAAGCATAAAAATTAAGCTTGGACTGACATCCTATAGAAACAAGATTTTAAAGTCTTGAAAGACCTAAGCCTGTCAAGAGCTATAGATCTATGTGTAGCTTTCTAAAAATCGGCTTATTGATTGTAGGGCCTAGCAAGGCTGAAATTTGTGGGGCAGGTTGGTGGGCTGCAAATTCAGATAAAAGTTGATGTTGCAGATCTCGAGTCCTAGTTCTACAGGGCAGCAGGATGGAAGCTCAGGCAGGGTTTCTGTGTTGCAGTCCTCTTTTAAAAAATTCTCCCCCAGCTCTCTTTCTCTCATATCTGTATTTATTTTTACAGCTCACTGAGGTATAATTGACAAATTGTGTATATTTAAAGTGTAAAATCTGATGATTTGACATATGTATATATTGTGAAATACCACAATCAACATGTCTGTCACCTCAATGGATACCTTCCCCCCCCTTTTCCTATGATGAGAATGATTAACATCTACTTTCTCAGTAAATTTTAAGTAATTTTAACTCAGTTTCTGTTGCAGTTCTGGATAGAATTCCTTCTATTCCGTGGAAACTCAGTTTTTGTTCTTAAGGCCTTCTGTGCTTAGATGAAGCCCATCCACATTGTAAAGACTACAGTGATTTATTTACTTAGTTATTAGTTTTATCAATTTAATTATTCATTATTATTTAGTCATTTAGTTCTGATTTACTCATTCACTTATTTAATGATTTTTTTATTGTCTCTATTTTTTTAAAAATGTCTTTATGGAGACATCTGGACTTCTGTTTAACCAAACAACTGGGCACCATAGCCTAGTGAGTTGACACATAAGGTTAACCACTAAACTGCCTTATATTCTAGGATAATCGAGGTCTTCCTTGTGTTTAGAGATCGTTCTTTGGATATACCAGTTCTCTAAACTTTGGGTAATCAATCTACTTGTGCTTTAACTTCCCTATCTATAAAATATGAATATAATATAACCTATTTTCTAAGACTATTAGAAGAACTGAATGAATTAATGCAGATAAAGGGCATAAACAATATCATATGTAAATAAATATTAGCTATACTTATGAACATAAATAACATTATTAGCTGGCTTGGGGGATGGGCACTAGGGAGATTGGCAAGACAAGTCAGTACAAGGAACTGCTAAAACCTGGGATAGACCCCATTAACACAGACAGGGCTAAGGAGGGACAGAGTCAGTGAAGGTGTGCAATGTGTTATAGCTTGTAGATTTTAGGAGAACTTAAGTTTTTAGTTTTCTTCTTCAGTATTGTAATTTATTATGACACCCTCAAGTGTTTGGGAAAGCTGGTTAAGTACTACAGTCTAGTGTCAGTCATGGTTTGCGGTTGCCTTGGGGACAAGCAGCAACCATGTGTTTACGTTCCCAGAGAATTGTGTGGTAGAGAAACTAAACAGGGACTCCAGTGATTTTATTTGAATTCTGAAGGAAAGAATGACTCCAGAATTGGAATGCTTGGGGGCATTTCAATAACATACACACATGCCATTGCTTTTTAGCTAGTATCTTGTGCACCAGCCATGCTCACTGCTCACTGTCTGCCATTCTGTCTCTCGGCTTTTGTGTTTGTGAATGCCCTTGCATATTTTGGAGGATAGTTTGTACTTTGCTTAGAACATAGACAGGGATAATTAAAAAACAAAGAGGGAGAATTGTTAAAATCAAGTGTTGGGATACTGTCTTGTAGCTCTGATTAGGCTCATGTTGGTAAAGAGGGTGGTTCTCAAAAGTGACCTTGGACACATGGTGATGAGGCTGTGGAGCCAAGCAGGTAAAACCTCGATTTCTTCCCTTAACTATCACCACCCCGCCACCCGCGCCCTCCTCCCCCCGCCCCACAGACACGTGATTTTGAAGCTCAACTTCAGAACTAGAAAAGGCCAATTTGAGATTGGTCAGACTTGAGCACCTTACAAACCGCTATCACAAGCCAAGTCACTGGTGCCAGCAAGGAAATTAGCATTTATCGCATTTCAGTAAAAATGATGTGGCCCAGTTAAATTAGATTTCCTTTCATTTACAATAGACTTAAAATCCTATTTAGCTATAATCCAGCCATTGTAAAATTGGTTACAAGGATCCTAATTTTCTGAGATATTGAAGCCTCCCATTCTATCAGAGCATCTTGATTCTATCCATTTTCATCCATCGTTAAATTTCTTATGGCTGAGAATGCCAGAGGCGACCTACCTTTCCAATCCGCTGCTGCATTCAGCAGTAACTGGATTGAGATCAGAAACATTTATTTTATTCAATGCCTTATCTGCTCTTTTCCACTATTTTAAACACTACTGAGGGTCAGACTGAAAATCCTTCTCTGATTCTAACTGTAATCAAGCGGGAAATGGTTTTATTTTATTTTAAACTAATATCAAGCCTAAGAAGACAGCATCATTTTATACAATGGGATTGAATGGCCCATTGTGCCATTGCTGAAATTGTACAGTTTGCATATCTTACCACAAAATCCATGCTTTTATGTGGTGTTTCAACTTAAAATTCTCTGAGCCTTCTCTCTGCTTAAATTGATGTCTCTCTCATTTGGGAGCCAGCTCAGGCTTCGTCACCTTTAGGAACTTGTAGTCACAGTGACCTCCCTCCTTCATATGAACTCCTGCTGCTCTGAAGGCCTGTGTTATCTGTAGAGTCTGTTTGTCCACAGCATGATGTCCTCAGCTGCTTCTGTGTGAGTCCTGCCACCCCCATCCAAATAGGGTACTCTGTGAAGACTGGGACTGTTGCTCAAGGGCTCCATCTGCTTTTTAGTTGACAGAGAACACCTGCTGATGAACTGATTCCAAAAAGAGGAGGCTTTGTTTGTGCATGCAAGGGTAGGTACTTTTCTAGGTTCCTGACATTGGGACCCTTAGAATGTTAGTTAGATAATATTATGAGGCATTACTTTCTCTCCAGTTCCCTCTAGGCCTTTGTGCCTTCCAGGGAGAAGTCAGTGAGCTCTTCTGACTCAGAAGCTTGTGCACAGTAGCTTGAGGTACCCTGTGATCTGGGAGGTAGAGGTGGGGGAAAATGGGGGCCACTGTACCTTATGGTTCATGAGAGCTCACTGGTCTCCTAGGCACTGCAGCTTCCTTTCCTGGAGAGCAGGAATTGCCTCTGTCACCAATACTCACCATTCCTTCTCCCTGCCTTCTGTACATCGTGAACCCTGTGGCCTTCCTCAGGAGTCACCAGCAGAGAAATGGAAAGGGTAGAATTAGAGCATTGCTAAGGACCTTGTGTCCCTTTGACTCAGAGCAGAAGACAATATTTGTGATCTTGACCTTGGTGCTCAGCATTCTCAGGTGAGCTGGAGAGCTGGTGGGCGTGAAACTACGACACCACCACCAGCTGCACACCCGTGAGTTCTCTTCTTTAGGAGGTGCTAGGGTTTGGGGCACAGAGACTTTTTCAGTCTGGCCCCTGATTTGAGTTGCTGAACCCTCCATCTGGGAGGACTAGATCTGAGCCCAGTGCCAGGCTACATACCTTCTGAGTCCCAAAGTTGAAAGAAGAGGAAATCCGAGCACATGTAGCAGGGTAGGGAGACATGTAGGAACATCAGAGAAAGTGGAACTTTATGTGTTTATTATTCAATAAACCTAATGTACTCCCATCAGCCAGAATGTACAAAGTTGAAAATGTTCTTTCCTTGAGGGGCAGGGAGCAAAGGGCAATAACTGCATGGCATGATGTGAGCTGTGCTGTGGAGAGACTGAGCTGTGAGAGCCCCAGGTAGGGGCACTTCACCAGCCAAGGTTTTCCGGAGCTGAAGAAGCACATGGTGTGAAAAGACTACCAAAATGCCATTCTTTTTCAAATTTATTAAGAAGACTATCAGCCAGAATGCTGGTAGAACTGTTCACTGTTCCACAAAGTTTGGGTCAAGTGTTCTTGTCTCTTTTTTTTGTTTTGTTTTGTTTTGGTTCAGTTCAGTTCAGTTCAGTCAGTTCAGTTGCTCTGTAATGTCTGACTCTTTGTGACCCCATGAATTGCAGCATGCCAGGCCTCCCTGTTCATTACAATCTCTCGGAGTTCACTCAGACTCACGTCCATCGAGTCCATGATGCCATCCAGCCATCTCATCCTCGGTCGTCCCCTTCTTCTCCTGCCCCCAATCCCTCTCAGCATCAGAGTCTTTTCCAATGAGTCAACTCTTTGCATGAGGTGGCCAAAGTACTGGAGTTTCAGCTTTAGCATCATTCCTTCCTTCCAAAGCAATCCCAGGGTTGATCTCCTTCAGAATGGACTGGTTGGATCTCCTTGCAGTCCAAGGGACTCTCAAGAATCCTCTCCAACACCACAGTTCAAAGCATCAATTCTTCAGTGCTTAGCCTTCTTCACAGTCCAACTCTCACATCCATACATGACCACAGGAAAAACCATAGCCTTGACTAGATGGACCTTAGTCAGCAAAGTAATGTCTCTGCTTTTGAATATACTATCTAGGTTGGTCATAACTTTTCTTCCAAGGAGTAAGCGTCTTCTAATTTCATGGCTGCAGTCACCATCTACAGTGATTTTGGAGCCCCCAAAATAAAGTCTGACACTGTTTCCACTGTTTCCCCATCTATTTCCCATGAAGTGATGGGACCAGAAGCCATCATCTTCATTTTCTGAATGTTGAACTTTAAGCCACCTTTTTCACTCTCCTCTTTCACTTTCATCAAGAGGCCCTTTAGCTCTTCTTCACTTTCTGCCATAAGGGTGGTGTCATCTGCATATCTGAGGTTATTGACATTTCTCCTAGCAATCTTGATTCCAGCTTGTGTTTCTTCCAGTCCAGCATTTCTCATGATGTACTCTGCTTATAAGTTAAATAAGCAGGGTGACAATATACAGCCTTGACGTATTCCTTTTCCTATTTGGAACCAATCTGTTGTTCCATTTCCAGTTCTAACTGTTGCTTCCTGACCTGCATACAGATTTCTCAAGAGGCAGGTTAGGTGATCTGGTGTTCCCATCTGTTTCAGAATTTTCCACAGTTTATTGTGATCCACACAGTCAAAGGCTTTGGCATAGTCAACAAAGCAGAAATAGACGTTTTTCTGGAACTCTTGCTTTTTGATGATCCAGCAGATGTTGGCAATTTGATCTCTGGGTCCTCTGCCTTTTCTAAAACCAGCTTGAACATCAGGGGTTCACAGTTCACGTATTGCTGAAGCCTGGCTTGGAGAATTTTGAGCATGACTTTACTAGCATGTGAGATGAGTGCTATTGTGCAGTAGTTTGAGCATTCTTTGGCATTGCCTTTCTTTGGAATTGGAATGAAAACTGACCTTTTCCAGTCCTGTGGCCACTGCTGAGTTTTCCAAATTTGCTGGCATACTGAGTGCAGCACTTTCAGAGCATCATCTTTCAGGATTTGAAACAGCTCCACTGGAATTCCATCACCTCCACTAGCTTTGTTCATAGTGATGCTTTCTAAGGCCCACTTAACTTCACATTCCAAGATGTCTGGCTCTAGATTAGGGATCACATCATCATGATTATCTGGGTCGTGAAGATCTTTTTGAACAGTTCTTCCGTGTATTCTTGCCACCTCTTCTTAATATCTTCTACTTCTGTTAGGTCCATACCATTTCTGTCCTTTATCAAGCCCATCTTTGCATTAAATGTTCCCTTGGTATCTCTTAATTTTCTTGAAGAGATCTCTAGTCTTTCCCATTCTGTTCTTTTCCTCTATTTCTTTGCATTGATCGCTGAAGAAGACTTTCTTATCTCTTCTTGTTTTGTTTTCCAAAGTCAAATAACCTATTATGATGACTTTGTGAAGAAGGAATCTTAGGGGGCTCTTTCTGGTCTAAATCACATTTTATCACAGAAAACACACCAAAGGAGGAGTTACACAGGAACCCTGGCTTCCCCCAACATCTTCCTCAGTTACATGGATACTGGGCAGCTGTAGGTGCAGCCCTTTGTCCAGGAGAACCCATCCTGGCTGGGCTCATAGTTCCCTTTCTTCCTTTTACACATGTCTATCTACCTAAGTGGTAACAGAATATGGAATGAGCTCAGAAGAAAGAGCCATTATCTGGATACAGGCCTGACATGATCTGGGATCTGGGTTGCCTTTTTGTTTTCTTTGTCTGCTGAGGACCTCCTGGGTCCTCCTTCTCAGGAAGGTTTGTCATCTCACCTTCATCAGCAACCAGCCTCCTTCCCCAGCATTGGCTAAAAATGTGGTGTCACAGGACTAACATCAGAGGACAGAGAGAGTGGCTTCATGATAGCTTTATTGCTCCAGGTACACTTGGAGGTTGACTACTAGAGGAACACAGGGATTCTGAACATGATGGATGTGGGGCCTCCATCTGAGTAATCTGACAGGCCTGGAAGGGAGACCCTCAAGAGAGAATCAGGGCTCTATCCATTCTAGCCAGTCCATCCCTTCTCTCTTCTAAGCCCCCTTTTCTTATGGGAGTTGACTCCCCAAGCTCTGAGGGAGACAGCCTGGCTGGGGAGCTCTTAGGTATAACTGGGGAAATGGCCATGTATTTCTTTCTCAACATCAGTGTGACTGAGGCAGCTCCTGTTGCAGTAGTCGTGTGGGCTAGAGGCAGTTATAGATCAGTCAGCATAGGGTGGGCAGTCTTCTTTTTCTGAGCCTGCCATAGAACAGAACAGCCTGGTGAGATGGAGTCTAGGGAAGCCATACTGAGCCACTGAAGATAAGGAAACTTACAGTCTGACACAAGGGAACTTTTCTCCCCTTCTGGTCCAGGCTTTCCTCTGTAGACTTGTCACTGAGCTTTGTTGTAGCTTGAAGATGCTATTCTGAAGATAGCCCATAAGAGATAAGGGAGGATTTGAAATCACAGGCCAAAGATTCCTGTGTCTGTTCTCCTAGGGACACAGAGTTCTGCACAAAGCTTTTCCCCAATTCACTGGCTTCCCAGGTGGTACAGTGGTAAGCAATCCACTGCAATGCAAGAGATGCAAGTTTCATCCCTGGGTTGGAAAGATTCCCTGGAGAAGGAAATGGTAACCCACTCCAATGTTCTTGCCTGGGAAATCCCATGGACAGAGGAGCCTGGCGGGCTATAGTCCATAGGTTTGCAAAGAAGTCAGACTCTACCTAGCAACTAAAACAAACGCTAATTCACTGTAGCCTTCTTATTGTTTTCATGGTATTAACTTATGAATGGTAGAATAGAGACTGTAGAATTGGAACTAACCATTTGGATATTGTTTAACAGAAGAGCTAGGGTCCATCGTATGACCTCTGTCTCATTATATTTATACTTCCACCAGCTGCCCGGCCTAGTGTTATGTAGCCTTGAGAAAATTATCATACCTTTTTGAACCTCATCGATAAAGAGGGGTGATTAATGCCCATCACACATGGTCTTTGGAAGAGTATATCAAAATAGAACATCTTGCACAGTATGTGGCATGTAGTAAGCCCCTCTGAAAAAGGCAGTTAATAAAACTTTGATCATCATGACTGGGTGATTATAGCTGTTCCTGAGGACCAGGATACCACAACCTCTGAGGACAGTGGTGGGCATGGGCAGGGAGGTCTGGTCTCAGGATATTTGACTCTAATACTTTATTCTGGGAGATTGGCAGACTTGCTGCAGAGATGATTCACCTTTGTCTAGTGCCAAGGCTGCTTGGGATTCTGGTTTGTGTTCTACTGGGGCCTGGAACAAAGCCAGGGAGATACAATAAAAGATGTTTCCCTTTGTGTCTACAGCTGCTTACTGGTTACAATGGGCCATTGTTGTGCTAAGCTGCAGTGGAAGTGAAAGGTAACTGATTGGCCAATTGATTCTGTCTCATGTCTTGAGCTCCAGAGACCCTGCTCTGCAGGGGCATCTGAGTTTGGGGAAGTTGTCTCAAACAGTAAATTAGTCATTACTGAATGATAGATGGATTATTGATATTTACTCTTTTTTTCCTCCCCTGTAATAAAGATACCTTTATGAGTTATGCCCTCTAACTTTGGTGCTCTTTCCATTAGAGCAAGAATATAAGCCCCATTGATATTAAGCATGACTTTAACAAATAGAATTAGTGTATATGACATAAGGAGAGGCTATAAATGTGCTTGGGTTGTTTGGCTTAGCCTCTTGTATTTCTGCCATGGAATAAATGCTCTGGATAGGTCTGGTCCACAGAGAATGATGTAACACTTAGAACATACCTGAACTCTATCCTTAGTCCAGATCCAAGCCTAGCAGAGCACAGTTGAGATCAGTTGAATCCCAGCCTACTGGTAAACCAATGAAGGAGATAAATTAATGTTTGTTGTTATAAGCCAATGAGATTTGGGATTGTTTGTTATGCAGCATTGTCTTGGAACAATAGTTAATTAATGCACTGATACATGGATTCTCTAGTAAAGAAGGATAAGCAGGAGAATCTAATGGCTACAGACTGGTTAGTGTAAGCTCTTTGGAGAAAGACTTGACATTTTCTGAACTAGAATGATTGATTATCTTTTCTCCTGGAGGTGACTGAAGGGAGCACAGGATGGGCATGGTTTCTGTGTTTTGCTCCTGATTCTTAACTTTGTGCCCTCCTCAGAGTAAAGGGTTGATGTGTTAGATCTTATTGGAATAAATTGAAGCACAGCCAGGTTAGAGAGGGCTTATTTCTCAAAACAAGGCTTTCTAAAGAGCATCCAAGATGCAAATCAGAGAAAAGGCTATGAGAAGGGCACCCAGGGAGAAGGTCTAGCCTACCCAGGGCAAGGCCAACTCCAGGAGAAAATTTAGGAATGCCCTGAGGCTGTGAAGACTGTTGGATGGTAGCTTTTGTTCTCTGAAACTTGCTAGAGAATACATCTTGAAATGGTTTCTGTCTTAATCCTAGCTGCTATCGTAGAATATCTTAAACTGGGTAGCGTAAGCAACAGGTATTTATTCCTCACAGTTCTGAAGCCTGTAAAGTCTGAGATCAGGGTGCCAACATGGTCAAGTTCTGAACCCATACCCTTGGCTGTTAAAGTGTGGAGTCCTAACCACTGGACTGCCAGGAAGTCCCCCAGATTTTATCAGTTTTACATTCACTTATGTGTGTGTGTGTGTAGGTCCATGCATAGCTTTGTGTAACTACCACCATAGTCAAGATACAGAACTGTACAGTCACCATAAGCCCTCTTTTGATTTCTCCTTTTGACAACATTGCAGGTGGATTCTTTACCCACAAAGGAAGCCCAAGAATACTGGATTCAGTAGCCTATCCCATCCCCAGCGGGTCTTCCCGACCCAGGAATTGAACAGGGGTCTCCTGTATTGCAGATGATTCTTTACCAACTGAGCCATCAGGGAATCCACTTTTGGCTACACCAAACACCTATTTCTAAGTCATTGAGGTTGTCAGGAAACAGATTTCTTCTCAGTGGAAGTATATTTTTATGACAAGAAATGCTTGACACTGAACTTCTGAAATAGCAACCTCCTTGTCCTTGGAATGTTTCAAACAGAATCCGGATCTTCTTTATCAAGGATTTTTTAAAGTGGTAATATAGGAGAGGGACTGGGGTAAATTAAACTCTGAGGTCCCAACTCTAAGCTTCTGGGTTTATACAGGAAAGGATTCAGGAAGGTGAGGTGTCAAATGGGCCTTGAGGACCAAGAAGGCAAAGAAGAGGAGAGAACACACAGGTGAGACCCAGCTTTTCTCTGTTCCCACACCCTGAGTGACAAAGATAAACCTCTGGGGCAGAAGAGTAGGTTTCTCTGAAGAAAGCCCTCTGGCCATGTGGAGCCCAGGCATTCAGCTTCTTTATTTTGGGTCAGGAGTTAACAGCTGTGTTGTCCAGTAGTCCAGGTATCCGCCAAGTGGCAGAGGCATCCCAGGCAAAGACAGGCTTCCAGCTGCCCTGGCTGCCATGCCCTAAGCCATGTCCCCCATCAGAATGGGTGAAGTGGTCCCATCATTATTTCTGTTCATAACCCAGACTAGAGAAAATATGAACAAGCCTAACTGGTCTGCTTCTTCTAGCATCCCCTGTGATGTTGTTCTTTCCCCAGAATGTATTCATTATTTTTTTTTTTCCAAGGGACTTCATCAGGTAATTTAAAAGACTAACAAACTTTGGTGTAGATCACTTTAAGAGCCAGAGAGCTGGCTGGAATATTAATGAAGCCGTTTAGTGATAGAGTTGCTTCCTGATGCAGGAACATATCAAAGAGGTTAGGGCCATGAGTGTTGCTCTGCAGAGCCCCAGCTCTATTATCTAGCTCTTAATTACTTCATTAAAATTCAGCAGAGGAGCTGCCCAAATCCAGTAGCGTGCCCAAGGCTTGCTGGGTGATTTCCCTGCCTCTGGCCATACGCGAGTTTTAGTTCTTTAGGTCTCCAGAGATGGGAGGCCAGATCTTAGGCAGACAGACCTGCTGCTGCCGGCTGAGTTCACTAGCAGCACTGGGGCAGCTCTCTGGCTTTTACATAGCTGGAGCTCTGCCCCTCTCTCCCACAGGTATCAAGACCCCTGCTTGGCTTGTGTCCTTGGGGAAGGAGCTGCCCTACAAAAGTGTTCTCCAGATCTCTCAAGTCTCCTTGGCTAGATGCCTATATTTTCTGAAACTTTCTGGAAGAGATAAATTGTCATCTGCCTTTCCTCCTTAAAGCTGTAGTCCCCATTTCACCTTGGGTGGCTCATCTGGAGGAAGAAGTGGGCATGGTGGGCTGTGTATGAGAACACTTTGGCTCGATTCCCAGTTTTCTAGCCTCCCTAAGCCTCAGTTTTCCTATCTGTAAAATGAAGCTGTTTCATGGCTTAGTCCCTCCATACCTCTAAATTATCTTGGTCTCTAGTAATATCCATTTTCAACTAGGGATGTAACATAGTGACACATTCTGGCATGAAGCTGCATCCATTTTCAGCTTCTGTCCTAATGTGTCTCTATTGGCTCTGATTTCTAAGTGCTGTTCCTTTTAGTGATAATCCTTGTCACTGCCCTCTTGAACTCTGGGACCAGGAAATCTGCATGAGACATCTGTTATCTTTAAACCTGATTTTTAGTCCACAGGGAATTAGTGAGGTGGTACTACCTCTTCTTTAGAGTCCAGGCTTTTGAATTCCTTGTTTCTAGATCCAGAAGCCTTCTTAATGTTGCTAGGTTTCCATCTGTGCTCCAAGTAGAGTAGAGTTTTAGAATTTCAGTGAGTCAGCAAAAGACACTGTGAAGGAAGGGAGGTTTTAGCCCCTCCTCTCTGACTGCAGGAACGGGGCATCAGTCCTCCCTCCCCTCACACTGGGGTTTATGTTGTCACCTTCCCTGATTCTCAGACCCTCATATGCAGACTGCCTTACACAACTGACTTTCCTGGGTCTCCCGCTTGCAGATGGCAGACTGTGGGACTTAGCCTCCATAATCATGTGAGGCAATCCCTCATAGTAAATCAGTGTCTCTCTCTCTCTTTCTCTATCCTCTCTCTCTGAATTCCTTTTGGTTCTGTTTCTCTGGAAAGCCCTGACTAATCCAGGATAGTATATGATGCTTGACCCTTTTCAAGACTTGTTGGAAGTGCCCTATTCTATCAGGTGATGCTGGCAGGAGCTCAGAGTCTAACTCATTCACCTTGGAAGAAAACATTTTTGGGGGTGGGGGGGCAGTGTTCAGGCTTTTATTCTGATTCTAATATACTTAATTCGATGCCACATATTTCAGGTCCTTGTGGAATACATACCATGTGCCAAAACCTGTGCTAAGCAAAAGCAGTGTAATGTGGCACAGAGATAAGTCATATAAGTTCTATCCCCCAGGATCACATTCTGGCTGAGATGGGACCTGTCACAACTTGCTTGACCGTCGCACTTGGTAAAGCCATGTATTTTAGCCCAGGTCTTTGTGAAAGCAGTGTCAGTGGCAGGAATTAAGGTACTAACCATTTGTTTGGGAGTTGCAAGATGGAGGTGTTGAGAGTGCAGGCAGAAAGGGGACGTGGGGCAAGGAAAGATGTAAAGCAATGCCATGCTGTGTGTTCCTGTGCTGTTGGAGGCTTCTGCTGAGCATGTTAGAGATGCATTGAATCCTCACAGGCATGTTTCCTTGCACCCTGGATTTGTTGCGAAGGTTTACAAAGAAAAAAAAAACACACCACTGTTTGAAGCAGTTAACATTGAAGAGGAAAGGGGCATTTGTTTGCCCAGTTTCCTTCCATTCTTATTTCTCTTTAGTCAAGGTTACATCCAGAGGGAGCTGACAAAAATGCACTTTCAGGTTGTATGATCTGTTTCCTAGAAAATGCTCAGCAAGCCAGATGTCGTGCCCCATGACATTGTACTTCATACAAATGCAGAAGCAAGGGGACAGCTTGGCACAGGTGGAGTTTGATCAAGAGAAAGAAAAAGATAGTTGAAGGCATCTGAGAAGGTGTAAGGGCTTTGATTCCTATACACAGACCGCTCCTTCTCAAGGTTAGGAGGACATGGGATCCAGTGGACATGGGAGGTGGATATGGCTCAACTTCTCAATTCCTCCCTTCATGTCCATATACTGGAAGTGGCTGTATCCTGCTGACAGGCTCCTAAGCTCAGAATCCTCATCCAGGGGCTTAACATTAACAGAATCGCTTCTGTTGCTCCTCCTCGTTCTCCCCCGGGGACCCGATCCAGCCTTATCCTCTTTGCAATCCCTTAGGAGAGGCCCAGATCCTTATTAAGAAACACTATGGATTTTAGAGTAAAAAATCTATAGAGGGACTTCAGAAACAGTCTGGGGAGATTATAAAGAAATGTGGGCCAGTTTTCCAAGGAGATTTTATAGAATATTCAATAGCGCTCATGTCATAAAGGCCTATGGAGGTTTCCAAAGCTGAGGCCGGCCCTGAATTATGATTCCCTGATGCAGAGCCCGGAGAAAGGTCACAGCATAACAGATCAGGGCTTGATTCTGCGGCGCTTGTAAAAATAGAGCCACCTCACTAAAATGCAGTGGGGATATTAATTTCCAGGGCTGAAGTTCAATTTAACAGAAAGACAGAGTAGAAAATAGAGCTGTCTTTTCAATCCCAGTGGTCATAATAGAGCCCCACCCTGCACCTCTCTGAAAACCGTCTCCCAGCCAGCTCCTAGCCATTCTAAAACGTGCCTTGTGCTTTCCTTTCGATGATAACTGGAGCTAGGTAGCTGGAGGGACAGCAATTACAGTCCACAGATGAGGAACCTGAGGCATTTGCAGGTTAATCTACTCTCTCACAGGCACTGAACAAGTGAGAGGATGAGCCTGTTGCAGTTAGTAAAATTTTACTCCCAACTCAGAGCTGATGACCGTATTTATATTTAACTTTTAGGCCAGAAGAAAGGGTATTAACGTGTATCCCTACTGGGTGTACCTGTGTAAAGAGCTAGAAATACATCTCCTCAGTCAATTTTACAGTGAATCTCATAGATTGATATTCTCTCCATCTAGTAAAGGCTCAAGGAGGTAAGGAACTTCCTCCAAATAATTCACATAGTCCTTAAGAGGCCCGAAGCTCAGAAGAACTGGTGTCAGATGGCCTGACTGGTGTAGATTTGCCCCCTTCCTTGACCATTTCTGTCTTCTCAGCTGGTCTGAAACTTCCACTAGACCAGGAACTGTGTCCCGACTCCCCGCCACTCAGTATCCAGCTCCAGGCAGGGCTCTTGAGGTGCCTGAGGGAGATGAGCTGGTAGGAACTTATATGGAGAGTTTGGGGGTGCTGGGTAAGTGAAAAAAAGTGAAAGTGAAGTCGCTCAGTCGTGTCTGACTCTTTGTGATCCCATGGACTGTAGCCTACCAGGCTTCTCTGTCCATGGGATTTTCCAGGCAATAGTCCTGGAGTGGGGTGCCATTTCCTTCTCCAGGGGATCTTCCCAACCCAGGGCTCAAACCCAGCTCTCCCTCATTGTAAACAGATGCTTTACTGTCAGCCACCAGGGAAGCCTGGTAGGGGTGCTGGGTAGACCTGGCCTAATATTCTTTGACAGTAGTCTGGAGCTTTAACAGAACTCTCTCTTTAATAGGAAGTTCAGTGAAATGCCAGTCTTGGAGTAGATGAGGAGAAGTTGAGGGTGAATTTGTCTAGTTAAATGAGAAAGAAACATTGAGAACAGAGGCATTTGAAGGTTAGACAAGGGACTCCCTTGATGGGGTACAGAATTATAAATGGAAAGGTCCGGAGTTTGAGATGGACTTGAAGTAGACACTCAATCACTACCTCTGGGTCCCATGACAATTTCTTTCTTGGACTTTCACCATTGGTCCACAGTGACTACTGGCCTAGGCTGGAGTTCAGCAGGATGGCCATGCCATGCTCAGTCATGGTGGGAGGGTTTCAGCTTTATAGGGCCCGGGGAACTTCAGAAGATACTGCCCTAACACATGTACTCTGTAGTGCTGGTGCCAAGTGCTCCTCCCGGAAGCAGAGGGGAATAGGGGGAGAAGCTGCACCTGGGCCTGTAGGTCATATCTGGGAATTGGGCTCAGCTCCACCTATGATTGAACTGAGGGAGGTGAGAAAATGCATCTGAAAGCATCACACGAATAGTCTATGCTCTAATTTTCTGTCTGCCTTGCTGCTTTGAGTTGCCAGCCACCCACCTGGGCTCTCTCAGGGCCATCAGCAGGATGAAGGCATTCTGCTGTTGCCACGGCAGTAATGACTGTAGTGAACTAATGAGGACATTGTCTGAGGCACTGATATCTGTTTAACCGTGACCCTGGCCTGGGCTTACCGATGGGAACTCAGGTTCAGCTGTGGTCTGTGACACTTGTTGCCATAGTCTCTATCACACTCAGAAAGGATCTCATTAGCGCCTGGGAAAGTCTTCCTCCCTCACCCTTTCTTCTTCTAACAGTGAGCAATTTTAATTGCATTCGATCTCCTTTTTTGATGATCCTGATGTCATCTAACCCTTTTCTTATCTCCCAGCTCCTCCAAGATAGTATTTGTGCGTGTCATCTGCACCTAGTGGATGTGAGATGGCTACACGCATGACTTCGCATGGGGAGTAGATTGATGTTTAATGGCGTTATGCGGGAAGTGCCACAGCCTGTTTGTGCACAATGGAGAATCTATTTTCAGCCTCCACCCCATCTGCAAGTTACTTTTCTAGGCAAAAGAGCAGAATTTACCCACCCACTTCCTATTACCACAGTGTGCCCAGAACACAGAGTAGGTGGGGAGGACAAAAGGTTTGGATCAGAACGATTGGTTCTCGAAGTTCAGTGTGCATTTCACCTCCAGGACCGGGGAGGTGTTGTTAACATACAGGTGCATGATCCACATTCTTGGAGATTCTGACTTAGTAGCTCTGAAGTAGATGCCGGGCATCCGTTTTTGAACAGCATTTTCAGGCCATTTCCATTTGTGGACCATACTTTTAGAACTATGGGGTTAGAAAAACGAGTTGGAGGCAGATAGCTGCAGGACCTCACGTGCAGGGAGAACAGCTTCTCCTGGATAATGGTTAATTAACAGCTGGTGGATGTAAACCTCTTCAACAAGACAGTTGATAAAGCCTTAAAGTTTGGCTGGCCATATGCCCTGTTTTGTTTCATTTCATGGTAGTTGTAGATCAATTAATACCTGTTAATTATTTTTAGTGCCTCTTCTCCCTCTCAAGAAAGTGTCTGGGTTTGGATGATAAATTATATAGTTTCCTTAAAGTGAACTTTAAGCAAGCTTTGTAAAGGAGAAATTTCTTCCTGCCAGCATAAGTTCCAGAGCTAATCATCTCTCAGCCAGTGTCCTTGGGATCTGGGGGTGGGAGGAATGAGCACATCACATGTGCTGGGCTCTTTCCTCCAGTGTCCCCAGCTAAGGGATCACCCCAGGAAGGTTCAAAAGCCCCTCATCTTATTGAGGTATCTGAAGCATAAATGATTCAAAAGGCCACAGGCGTGTTTCCAGAAGCATAACAGTCTTATTAAAATCATGACTTACTCTCAAAAAAATTCAAATCTGTTTACACCCAGCTTATTACATATGGTAGCAACAGAAAAACCTTCATTTTCCCCCTAATCTCAACAATCTTCTCTTGTTCAACATTCAGATTTTATTTCCACAAACACAGAACTGCATTCTACATTTGAGGATGTCATTTAAGGCCAAGAAACTCCAACAAAAAAGCACTTATCAGCAGTAAAGTTTGTTTGAGGATTACCTACTGCGAAGAAAGGCAAGCTCCCCTTTTAAACTGAAGCATGCTATTTCAGGAATGTGACCCCTTTCATGAATAAATGACATGGTGACATTTACAGATAAAGCAAGATTTAACTGCTATGAAAGAAGGTGACAAATGTCAGGATGTCAATAATGATCCGTGAACATAATGGTTTCTTGCCTGAGCACAGAGCAGATACATAACGTAACTGCTGCCTGCCAGCATTCTGCAGAGAATGGGCCCGCAGTCAGGGAACAATCGAGAAGCTCCCAGAACCTGGAGAGTCACGAGTCTGGGGGTGGTGGGTGCATAGGCAGGGTCTGAGTGCAATCTAGCTGCGAAACGAGGCTGTTGCTTCCTCCATGTTACTCTCAGGTCTACACTCTGGGGAAGGATGAAGTCTTTCTATCATTTCTGGCTAAATGTTGTCTGTCAGAGGAGGATTCAGATGTTGTGAAATAGCTTCCTGATGATGCCTTCATTTTGTGAAGTGCCAAGGGTGTAGAGGAAATGTCAGAAAAAGTCCGCGCTGTCTCTAGTCTGTTGAAGCCACGGATGATGCCTGATCCAGGTGGCATAGGCACAGAAGCCCACGCTAGGGTCACCTCCCCTTCCAGCATGGGGCCAGCAGCATGTGACCAAAGCCTCAGGACATGCTAGCCAGAGTGTGAGTGGCTCCATCTCATGAAGGCCCTTTCCTCTGGGCTGTCTCTTCTGCCTTAGATTCAGAACACCATTCCCTTCTGGTTCTGCTCCTACATCTTTGAAGCTGTTTTTCCTTTCTTTTACTGGTGTTTTTTTTTTTTTTTTAAATCTCCTCCCTTAAAGTTAGATGTTCTTGGTCAGTGGTAAATGTCTAACTACCAGCTCCTAGAAAACAAGCTCCAGTTAGTTTCCAGTTTTCTGTGGCGTGTATTCTGTCCCAACACCACCTCCGCCCCCACCTCCACCACCAATTTTAAACTGCTTTTCAACGTGAAGTCACTGAGCAAGAGTTGGAAAGAGATACGTAGTTGCTCTAGCCAGCTTCAGTACCATCTGGTGATCCTCAGGGTCCTTACTGCTTCTGTACACTCACTCCCCACCTCAGTTACTGCTCTCTCTTCCCAGATGGAACTACCGTGCTCATGCAAAGAGTCCCAAGGTCTATTCCAGCCTGGGTGTCTCTCCCCAGATCCTGGCTCACATAACCAACCCAGAAGACACCTTCCTCTGCTTCCGCCTTTGCAGTTGTCCTGTCCCGTCCCCTCCTTCGTCTCTACCTCCTAAGGCAAGATCTTTCCTCCCCTTTCCTCTTCAGTGATGCTTTCTGGGTCTAGCTAATGGTCTCCAGGTTCACCAGAGCACCTCCATTCCTAACCCCTAGTCTGGGCATTGTTTTCTCTTCTCATTATATGTTAAAGCTCATGAGCGTCTAGCTGTTACCTCATTTAACAGTGAAATTGAGAAAACAAAGGTTCTGATATGTTCACTGACTGCCTGGAGGATCTACAGTGTGTTGTATCCAAGTTATGACTAGAAGCCACGTTTCATGATTCCCAGGACCAGGCCTTTTCCTGTGTAGCTCCCTGTTTTCCATTACTTACCAAGGCCCAGCTAAATCTCCATCTTCTCAGCTCCTCTACCTCCAACCCAACCTCTGGCCCCATAGTGACTCCCAGGCCCTCCTCTGAGTTCCTGTGTTCAGTCACTTCAGTGATGGAGAGATGAGTGTTGGCAGTTGTCATTCTGAAGCCTCTGGTACCGCATGGTGGCACATTTCACTCAGCCTTCTTTCAGCCCTCTGGTACATATGTGATTTTCTTGACAAATACCATGGTCCTGTCCCCTGTGGCTTCCAGAAAAGCCTTGAACTTTAAGAACAAGAGCAGGTCAGAAAGTAGGGTTGTCAAAACCAGCACTGACAGGCCACCAGCCCCCATCAGTAGCTAGAGCGAGTGAGGCCTTGGGTTTTTACCTCAGTGGGAGGGCATTTTTCTCCATGTGTGGAGGTCTTTCTCAGACAGACAAAGGAATGACATTCCAAGTCTTCTGTACTTTGTGGGTCTGGATTAGATGCCCTGCCTGGTGTGTGTGAGCAGTTAGTCCTCTGCTCAGTTATACTGGGAGGGGAAGCCAGAGGCCTTCCCAGGCCCAGATCTGAGGCTGAATCTGAGTGACAGAATTTGATTCGGGGAAGGGAAAGTTTTCGTTGCCTAGAACAATGAAGGATAACTTTCTGGGTGAGGAAAGGAATTAGTAGAACTTAGAAAAAACAGTATTTTGTGCAGAAGACAGACTCCTCGGATACTTGGGAGAGGGAAGCTGCCATGAAGAATTTCAGAGGTGGGAAAGAGTGGTTCTCTCTCTCTCACATCCCTCTCCCATCTTCTTGCTGCTGCCGTTGAGAGCTCAGGCTGAGAAAGCTGGTCCCCTAGGGAAGAGGACAGGAGAGTGCAAATGACTTCAGACCTTCCCTGAAAGAGGGAGCTGATGGGAGGCCCCCTTCAGAGAGTACTCCTGGCCCTGGGAAGGGAGGCGTAGAGTTGGGTGGGCCTTGTGCAGGGAGTCAGCACTACCATCCACCTGCCCACTTCCTGTGTGCAGCCTGTCCCCTCCAGCCACGGAGCGGCTGCTGCCTTGGCCATTCTGACAGGTCAGTGGGCTCACTGTGGGCACCGTGGGTACGGGCTGGAGGCCCCGCACCTCCTTAGCAGCTTCGGAGGCAATTAGGAGCCTGACTGACATTTTTTTTCCTTAACACTAACTTATTTCCATCCTGCTTTGCTCTTACAGGCTGACAAGATTTCATCCTGAAGCAGGAGACTCATGATGCTGTCATAAAGTACATGTGGAGAAGAGCTGAGAGGTAAATGCATTTCACTGGAAGTCAATTTCATCGGGAAGTTTTCCTGTGGTTGGAAGTTTCTTTGAAAACTTGGTGATTATTAAGATGTCAGTGGTAGAAGAGAGTTTGCTGCTGCCTTCCTGCCGCCCAGCCCTGTCTGCTCTGACAGTCCTCCTCCTCAGTCCTTTCCACAGAACAGGCCAGAGAAAGGACAAGGAACACTGAATAGTGGTGGGTGGCCCTGCAAAGGCCAGGCCCTGGATGCTTGGTGGGGGCCCCGGCCACCTGTGCTGAGGCCCTTCAGGGTTTTTCTCCCTCTTGGGACAGATCTCAGACACTTACGTGGCTAAAAAGTACACTTTGGCACAACTAATCTGTAATCTGCAGAATCTGTCTTTGAAGGAGAGTGTCTTTGAAGGAAAGTGTGCTCACTTTTATTCTGCTGAAATAATTTTGTTCTGAGCACTCCACTGAGCTAAGAGCAATGTGCATGTAGAATTGGCAGTTTTGAATATGGTGTCAAGGCTCCACCCAGACTGTTCATTTGAGAAATTGAACATGTCTCCATGTCCTCCTTTAATCTTGAAGTCTGGTGGCGTTCTCTGGCCCAGGGAACTTTTTAGTGAGCCTGTTGGTTATGCAAAACCAAGTCCAGAGTCTCACCTTGTAAGAAGAGGGGGACAAAGACAAAGGAGGCCCTGCAGCCGCTCTGCTTGATGGTGTAGGTCTATGCCCTTGCTGTGGTCTGGGCAAGAGCTCTGGGTGAACTGTTTCGTTTGGAGTTGAGGAAGGCAGGATGCAGGACTCCTGATTTGGAGAGAATGGGAGAACTCCAGGGACTGCTACCTGAGAGTGTCCCCAGCAGCTGGTAGAGTGTGTGGGTGGATGTATGACGACCCTGAGGGCCTTTGTTGCCCAAAGAGGGATCCACCTTCCACCAGGGACTTGCATTGTGTTGACAAGCACTAGAAGCTGTGGCTTCTGATATTAAACTTTGAGGCTTTTCTTCTCAGCACCAGCACATTCTCAGACTGCACTGAGTTCTGAAATTCTACAGCTGAGTGTCAGCCGTGGTTTGGGGAAGACAGGAGAGAGGGTGCCGTGTGTAGGGGAAGCAGAGCAGGGAGCACAGGGATGGGCCCCGAGGACAGAAGTCAGCAGGGAGGAGCTCAGAGCATCTGTAGACCGAGCAGTGAGGAGCAGCCCCCCACCCTGGGGGCAGTCGGCTGCCCACCCTCCCTGGGCTTCATAGCACTACTAAGACAAGGGACCTGCTCAGAGACATGGTCTTTCTGCAGCCGCAGGAGAGGAATTGGACTATTCTTATTTAAACAGAAAAGGCATCGGTGACCCTGGAAGATGGGAAAATAGGGATTCTTGCATTTACCTGTGTAGTCCTCCATTCAGCCTTATGTGCATTTAGGAATTTGTTGAACAGTATTTTGGGTTCAGGCTCAGTCAAGGATATGGTGAAGCGAAAGACTCAGTGTCTGTCCTCAAGAATCGTTCTCTGGCCAGTGCTCATGATTATTATTATTGCTCTGACTGCTGTTACAGTAGCCTTGTATGATTTAGGAAATCTGCAGCCTTCTCCTTAAGGAGGAGCCTGGTGCTGCCTAGGACTCCCCCTAGCTGCTGGTGACAATGTGGTCTTGTGCTCCTGTCCGCAGAGTCAGCTCTGGGCTGTGATCCAGATGGGAGAGGACAGAGCACCCAAGAGCAGGGGGAAAGTGTGCTCACTTTTATTCTGCTGAAATAATTTTGTTCTGAGCACTCCACTGAGCTAAGAGCAATGTGCATGTAGAATTGGCAGTTTTGAATATGGTGTCAAGGCTCCACCCAGACTGTTCATTTGAGAAATTGAACATGTCTCCATGTCCTCCTTTAATCTTGAAGTCTGGTGCCTGGCCTGCTGGAATGCAGGGTCCTGGAGTTCAGAAACCTTCTGCAGAGAGTGCAGTTTGAGTACCCAGCAGGTCCCAGTCCACCTTGGCTGAATTAAACAAAAGACACTGAACTTACATCAGAGGGATTTCCGCTCTCTCTACCAGGCAGCTTGAAATTAGCTGGTGTTCATGGGTGCCTGAGTAGAATTTTTTGCAGCTAGCAGCTTTGGCCTTCCTTTTTGTCTAAGTCAGTCCAAACAAAACACCATGACAACATGGTGGCTTAAACAAGAGACGTTTATTTCTTATAGTGCCGCAAATCTTAAGATCAAGGTGCCAGCCATTTCAGTTCCTGATGAGGATACTCTTCATGGTCTGCAGACTTCAGTCTTCTTGCTGTGCCCTGCTATAGTGGGAAAACAGAGAGCTCTCTGTGTATCTTTTAAGGACACTAATCCCATCAAGTGATCTCTACCTTCATGACCTAATTACTTCCCCAAACCCCACCTTTGAAATACCATACCATCACGTTGAAGATCAGGGCTTCAACATATGGATTTTGGAGGCACACAAGCATGTAGTCTATAACACTTTCCATGCCTTTATATCCCTGCCTTTGGACCTGGGTGATTCCCTCTCCTTGGCACATACAGTGCCTGCATTTTCTTCTGGGAGTCCTGTGTTCTGTGTGGGCTCTGGCATTGGTCCTTTGTACTTCAGGAGGATGGTCTCCCTGCTCCAGGAGCTTTATTTTCAGCCTGAGTGCTCCAGAGATGAAATGATGTCTCTTGGAAATGAAGTTCTCAGCTCCAGCCTGTCCTTCTGGAATTTTTATACTTTGGTCCAAATGCAGACTCTGCTGGAGTCCTTTCGACTCAGCTCCATGGTAGCTGTGCCCAGAGGAAGTCTTGTGGTCGCCGCTGCTAGAACGGCAGGTATCACTGGTATTCCTGATGAAGCCATGGCCCCGGCAAGGCTCAAGTGGACAAAAGCTCCTCCTCTGCAGAGTTTTATCATATTGAAATGTCAGGGATATAATGATCCAGGCAACATGGAGAATTTAGGATGAAACTAAAGCTTTATTTTAACATATCTATGAAAAGAATGTGGCATGTGCCAGTGTTCTGAGAAGAAATGCGCATATGTATGTGCATGTGTGTATAAGAACCAGGCATGTATGCATCTGTATTAAAACATACAAAACAGTGTGGCTGGGGGATTAGTGTGTTAACATATCAATCTAGAAGAAAACACTGAGCTATGGCCTGTACAACTATAGTTAAAAATATTTTCTTAACTAACCTTAATGACAAAGTAATTTAAACAGGACAGTAAGTTGTAAAATCAAATAAGTTTCCCTTTGACCAATGCTTTGATGATGCAAAAACCTGCTTCCTGCCTGTTCTGTCGCACCATTAATCATGTGGGTGGAGCCACGGGTACAACGGAATAAGGAGGGCTGGCTCCCGGGTTCAGGGCATGGTAGCTGTGCCCTTGCTCGCCGGGGGTTCTCCGGTCAAAGGAACTACTCTTGGTGACTTTAAAACTTCCAGGGTGAAGGGCAGGATGCCAGTCTTCAGGTGCGGCATTTCTGCAAATGAGCCAGAGCAGTTGGGGGAGCCATAAACATGTGCATGTTATGGAGTGGTGTGTCGCCAGCAGGCTTCAGCGGCGGATGTTTTCTCATGTCCCACAGTTTTATGATCCCATATCTTTAAATATTCATTTCCATCATTCTCCACGAGGATAGAAAGTCAGATTGTGCCTCCACAAGGCCTGGTGGGGGCTGATCTCTACAGTCCTGAGAGTGACTTCCCAGGGAGAGGAGAGCCACCTCCCTCCTGACTGATGGAGGCTGGAAGAGCTGATGCAGTCGGTGTTCCCCGTGCCCTCTGCCCACCTGTTTCCTCCCCTCTCTCTTTTTCTGGTGTCAGACCTGGTTATTGCATTACCCATGTGTGTCTGTGGGTAACACACTGGGGAGGTTGTCCTCACCTCTCCCTTTAACCAGGGGCCTGCCACAGCTCCTGAAACTTACTGGTGGTCAACACCCATTTGCCAAACTAATGAAGGGCTCTGCCATCTAAGAGCTACTTCTTCACTGACTCTGGCTTTCACAAGTGAGTTAACACTGTACTGTAAATAAAATATGCTACGGAAAGACCATGTAACAGTGAAGTGACAAAGTTACTCATCCACTCCTTGCCCACGTTGCAGTCCAGAGCTGAACTTGCTTGCTGGAGGTAAGGCCTGTCATTAGGGCCCATGGCACCCAGTCTCACCATAGCACCAGCCAGGCCAGGAGCAGGTAGGTGATCCATCTTCAGTCACACTTACAGACCATCTTCAGTGTGTGGTCCTCAGCTGGCAGTGAATCTTTTGGCTGAAGAGAATTTCTTTGCTGCTGAAACGGCTCGTAATTTACAGCAGAGTGACATATGCAGTTTTTTCCTCCTCAGGAGCATTCCTATGTTCTTCAGTTTCTTGGTACTTGGACAAATTGTTGAAATTGCCAATTAGGTTGAATCATTCCCAGTATGTACCCAATCACTGTCCCTGTGAGGGGTGTCAGTTGTAGAGTAGTCAGGAGTTGGGACCTGGGGCAGCACCCACCACCCATATCCCACAATAAACACTCAATCCTTTTATGTCTCTACGTTTAATTTTACTAGGATGACATTCATGCATAGTTCATCTGAAGTCAAATTAGTAGAAGTAGTTGAATGAGAAAGGAGGCTCAGATTTGGAGCTATAAAATGTTGAAATGAGAAACCTGTATGCAGGTCAGGAAGCAGCAGTTAGAACTGGACATGGAACAACAGACTGGTTCCAAATAGGGAGAGGAGTACATCAAGGCTGTATATTGTCACCCTGCTTATTTAACTTCTATGCAGAGTACATCATGAGGAATGCTGGACTGGAAGAAACACAAGTTGGAATCAAGATTGCCGGGAGAAATATCAATAACCTCAGATATGCAGATGACACCCCCACTTATGGCAGAAAGTGAGGAACTAAAGAGCCTTCTGATGAAAGCGAAAGAAGAGGAGAGTGAAAAAGTTGGCTTAAAGTTCAACATTCAGAAAGCTAAGATCATGGCATCTGGTCCCATCACTTTATGGCAGATAGATGGGGAAACAGTGGAAACAGTGGCTGACTTTATTTTTCTGGGCTCCAAAATCACTGCAGGTAGTGACTGCAGCCATGAAATTAAAAGATGCTTGCTCCTTGGAAGGAAAGTTATGACCAACCTAGACAGCATATTAAAAATCAGAGACATTACTTTGCCCACTAAGGTCCGTCTAGTCAAGGCTATGGTTTTTCCAGTGGTCATGTATGGATGTGAGAATTGGACTATAAAGAAAGCTGAGCACAGAAGAATTGATGCTTTTGAATTGGTGGTGTTGGAGAAGACTCTTGAGAGTCCCTTGGACTGCAAGGAGATCCAACCAGTCCATCCTGAAGGAGGTCAGTCCTGGGTGTACATTGGAAGGACTGACGTTGAAGCTGAAACTCCAATTCTTTGTCCACCTGATGTAAAGAGCTGACTCATTTGAAAAGACCCTGATGCTGGGAAAGATTGAGGGCAGGAGGAGAAGGGGATGACAGAGGATGAGATGGTTGGATGACATCACTGACGCAATGGACATGGGTTTGAGTGAACTCTGGGAGTTGGTGATGGACAGGGAGGCCTGGTGTGCTGCTGTTCATTGGGTCGCAAAGAGTCAGACACGGCTGAGTGACCGAACTGAACAACTGAACTGATGATATAACACCTGTCCATCCCAGCATTTCACAGGCATTTACACTCTGCTGTATATATTCCGTTTCTTTATAAGAGCTGGACACTGGACAGACAAATTCTTCTCATCACAGCACTACTATGGGGTTTCATTGTAACAAAATGACCTAGAATGAGAGTCAGGGATGAAGTCACCCCACACGCAGGCATTTCCCGTGAAACATGAAGAGTCAATTTACAGCCATCAAAGCTTCTCAGTCTCACTTTCTGTCTCGACATATAACTTAAGGGATCGCTTGTCCTCTCACATCTTCTGTGCCGTCTTCTGTTGTCAGTATTGATACCCGCTGCCTGACTGAAACTCCGGCACTGCAGGTGACACAGCACTCCCCGGTCCAACACTGACCTTGGTTCTCACCCCATCCCTGTGTCCTTGGAGAGGAGCTGGTACACATCCAGGCTTGGGCAGTGAGTGTCCTGTCTGGCTTCTCTTTGGAGAGGGAATTATAAGACAGGGATACGAGTGAACGCATCTATAAGACAGAACATGAGTGAACACAGCAGGGACTAAATAAACATTAGTTCAGTGAAAACTTTAGAATCGAAACAGTGCCATAAGGTGAACAGTGGCTACAAAGGCGTTTGTCTTTGGGGTCTCTTGTCTCTCTCTTACCCACTCCAGTGTTCTTGCCTGGAGAATCCCAGGGACAGGGGAGCCTGGTGAGCTGCTGTCTATGGGGTCACACAGAGACGGACACGACTGAAGCGACTTAGCAGCAGCAGTTTCTCTCTTCTGAAGACACGCCCAGTGCTTCTGTCTCCCACTTTCAGAGGATTTTTGCTTTTCCTTTTCCAAGTGTATTCTCAAAAAAGACCAGAGATTTCATCGATTCTTAGAAGTGACTGGGCCAGATTTTCAGGTAGAGTTGGAGGGCGGGAAGAAATAAAGCTGAAATAAAGTTCTGGTGACAGGATTCTTAACATTGACCAGCTCGTGGGGCAAACAGGAGTCAGGGAAACGGTCTTTGGATTCCCACCTCTGTATCAGTTGTGTAGGGGCTGCTTCTCTTGGAAGGGGGAGTGAAGTTCTCCTCCAGTGTCCAGGGGGGCTTTCCAGGTGTCTCAGATGGTAATAAATCTGCCTGCAGTGCAGGCAACCCGGGTTCAATCCCTGGGTTGGGAAGATCCCCTGGAGAAGGGAGGCAACCCACTCCAGTATTCTTGCCTGGAGAATCCCACGGACATAGGAGCCTTATTTGCTACAGTCCATGGGGTCATAACGAGTCGGACATGGTTTAGTGACTAACACACACACCATGGTCGAGATCAGGTGCTTAGGAAAACTTTTTGATGCTGCAGTTTTGTGTCGGTAAGCTGTGCTTTCAACTCCGTTCTGGGCATATCTCAGTCCCTTTCCTTCCAGAGCCAACTGAATTAATTGGGAAAGGGAGAGAGCCCCAGTGACTTGTGCTCTGACAAGCCCTTGGTCTCTTTGCGCTCTGGTGACAGGCAGCCAGACTTCAAAGGCCCTCGGTGCCCTCCTCCTTTTACCCTGCCTGTCAAGAGAGGCTGAGGAGGAGTGATTGCCGGGGCTAGGGGAGGGCAGCGGGGAGCAGGGCTCCCTGACATTCGTCCTTCCCTCACTGCCGACAGCCAGCTCAAGATGGGCTCTGTAGCCTGCTGCCACGGCTCTCAACCTCTCACGCCAGGGAGACAGCTCAGCCTCTAAATTTAGCAGGAGGAGGGTAAGGGGAGGTCAGCATGTCCAGGGTGAGGGCTGAAGGCGGACACAGAATAAAAGAGACAGTGGACAAGCAGGGGCAGTGAGAAAGAGAAGAGTGAGTGAGGGGAGGGCCTTCAAGGCAAGTCTGGTACAGATGGAGAGAGAGGAGAGGCTTTTAAGGAGTTTGTAAAAATGTAGTGTGTGAGTCTTTCCCAATTAGTACCAGGAGCGTTACTAATGTGTGCTAATGGGCACGGTCAGTTTGCATTTGTGAGGAGGCTGAATTAGAGCTCTCTTTGAGTGCCGCACTAGGCGGCCTAAACATCAGAGCTGCTGCAGCTGAAATGGGCCCAATGACATTTCTGTTCAGTGGAAGGCAAGGCTGTGGAGGGAGTACTTATTAAGCACCTATTATGAGCCAGGACTGGAATTTGCACGAGTCATTACTTAGCTCATTTCATTTTACAATAGTTGGGTGTGATAGCTTTCAGGAGAATTTTCTTTTTTAAATTAATGGATCAAGGTGAGGCTCAACTTGCAGACTTTAAAGTGACTAGTCTAGGATTGGGCTAGATTTGTCTGATTATAAAATGCTTTTTCCACTCCTGTAATAAATGAATGTGAATACTTTGAAACCCTTCCCACCAGGATGCTAGTCTATGGTGCTAACCTCTTCCTGCATAGAAGTCCCATTTTTACCTTCTTTTTAAAGGAGATGACCATGATTTGTCCTTTTAATTCTCTGCCGATTTTGTTTATACTGTTGCTTAATTTAGTACACCATGTCTCTCCTGAAAGAGGCTCAAATAAGTTTCAGGGAGACTTCTTCATCAGATCAGAGCTGAAACTCTGAATCAAAGCACCTGTGTGGGTTGGTTGGTTCTATGAAAGCTTAATATCTTTGATAACCAGTACATACTACCTGAAATAGTTTTGATGTGTATCCTGACAATCTCAATGGACAGCTTTTGGGCAAGAGAAGCATTTGGATAGAAACATGTCCCTCACCAGACAGGAACAACGCTTTCAGCCAGGTAACAAGTGCAGCATGAAAATAATAATATATCCTCTTAATTCTAGCAATTCTCCAAGGAAGATTTTTTCTTCAATGGCTAAATGCCAAGACTCAGAAGATTATTTTAAAGTATGTTTATTGTTGTGCTAGCAACACTTGTTGCTTGGCAACCAAGAGTTTGAACAGTCATCAGTGAGAGGTCCAACATTTCAGGTCCTCTGTCAGGCTTGACTGGCATCAGTGTGGGCCTAGTGCTGGACAGGAGATCATCAGTTAGCCTCTGGCTTGTCTCAGAGAGTTGTTTAGCAAATAGTAGACACTTAAACACATGCCTTCATGACCAAACAGTCAGGTGAATGATGATGTTCTAAAATCATCATACTTTTTTTTAATGCTAATCTCCCAATGAATTTTGGAAGTGGCTTTTAAAAGGGAAAGAGTGGAGTAGACTTTTGAAAGGAGCATGTCTGTGTGTGTGTGTGTGAAGGAAGCAAGGGATGAGAAAGATGAAGTCTTGGGAACTGGAGAAAGAGAAAGGTTTGAGGATATGTGGCTTCTCTTGGCAGTCATCATCCTGTCAACCACCTCTGCCTGCAGACAGGTCACTCTGCAGGCCAAAAGCCTAGCCAGCCTCCACCCCAGCATCATGCCTTCTCTGCAGTCTGCATGGTCACTGCGGATTCCCACAGTGCCTGGGGCTGCTGGGGAAGGTGGGTTGTTAGCTTTCTAACGTGTTAGGCTCTGCTTCTCCCGCATCACGTGTGAGATCCTGACCTCCAGAGACAGAGCTCAGGATTGCCTGCACCGAGCCCTGATGCATCCCTGTGAGCAGGGCAGGCCTATTTGTTGTACAGGAAATGACTGCTGCATTATGAAGTGCAGCTCATTTCTAGCACACATGCATTGTTTCCCTTGCAGCTCTTTTTTATGTCTGTCTCTCTCATGTTATCTGCTGGTTTCCTAGGAGATGCCCTCACTCACCATGCTCTCCACAGATGCCAGAGTTGGATATTATCTATAAGCACTAAATATCTGCTTTGTTCACTCAGCACTGCTCTGCCCTTTCTCCCTGGGCTAGTGGCTAGCTTCTCACAAGCGTCCCCAGTGGCTATGTAGAGACAAGGAAAGGCTAAATGTATCTGCCTTCCCACATCTTCCTCAGCTGTGAGCCAGGCTCCTGGTCTGCTCTGATAGGTTTACTCACTGGTAACTTCCAAGTGAATATAAACATTCTGTTCCTTGTGGGTTTTCTGAATTGAGACAAAGTTGGTGCACAGGGACATTGCCAGATTTCACAGGAAGATGAGAGACCATTTCTTCAGAAGGGTAGGTTAAGTTACTTATTCTCTGTACACCCCAGCTTCCACATGAAACTTATACAGTACCATCTAGAAAGCATCAGCAACAGTTACTGGAAACTTCAGTAGGGACTTTACTTCCTGTTTCATGGTCTTCTTTGACAGAAAGGTCCAAATATAGCTCCAGGCTGGCTTTCTGTAATGTGACAAGAAGACAGGGTGTCCCAGAAGTTTGAGGGAGCTGCTGTCACTGTGGGAAGAGGGCTTGACAACTTGGGCAGTATCCACACGAAGATACAATTTCTAATCTGTCAAAATTGCTTTTTCTTAGAAGCCCTGATTATATTAACACCTTCTCTGTCTGATCTGATTGTCTTCTCTTAGAAATGTTCTTCTTACAACTGTAACCAAAGCCACTCAAGTTATATTGAGATCAAGAAATAAATACAGCCTGTAGGGAAACATGTAGGCATACATATTATTTCTGGAACTAAATTTAAAGGTAAATTGCAGATATCATGGTTCAGCACTACTTTTTGAGGCAAGAAGTAGTAGAAGATGACAAACAGGAATTGAAAAGACACAAGAAGAGTTAGAAAAAATGTGACCATTGATGAGTATCTGAGAATAAAATGCAATTTGACCCATTTTCTGTATGGCACAAATAGGAAATAAAAAGAAAGATAGTAGACCATTATTTTATTTAGTGAAGCAAGAAATCCCAAGAGACCAAATGAAGCAACATTTACTCCAAAAAGTAAACCTCCTACTCACCTCCTACCTACCCAGCCATGTCTGGGAATCCAGGGAGAGACATGTATTTGTTTGAATTCATGACAGAGTCCTCCAAAATAGAATGAACAGAAGTGCTTGAACAGGTAACAAAGTCTGTACCCACACTGCAGCTCTTTGCAAACAGAATTATATACCTGATGCTCTGACAACTTCATTTATGCATTCTTTAATCACTGATCTTTGTCTCTGAGTTGGCCAGCTGTGTGGTCAGAGTTAAGGATGACATCATACCATCATGGGTAACAAGCTGAACCTAATTCTTGTGCCTAAAACAAATCTACACAAAGTGCTTCCAGGATGTTCTATTCCAGACCATCCTCAGAGCTCTAACCTTCTAGTTATTGGGGCCTCTGAATACAGTCCAAAGTGATAGCATTCAAACTTGTTCGATTGGGACCCATGCTAAAAACTATGTTTGATGGTGCCAACTAGTACATCTATACATATATGTAATATATGAATAATATAGAAATGAACTGATATTTTTCATTCTTTTCCATTTCACTCCATGGCAGATAATTGATTATGAGTCTCTAAATTAACTTCTCTAATACTGATCTAGAACCAGATGTAAGGTAGAAAGTGGATACCTTGATACCGTGTCCTCAAGATTGTTGATATGTGTGCAGGACTGGAAGAGGACAGCCTAATGTATCAGTTCCTATGCATTTGAGAGACATCAGACAGATACTGTAAAAACAAAGTCCATTTAAAAACATTTGATGGATCATTTTGCTTCAGCATAATAGATTGAATAAAACACAAGTTATTTGAAGTGATCTTTGTTATATTAATGTAATAAAATCAGTCATTTAAATTTATTTTGAAAAGGAGCAGTAATCAAGGGTATTAACATTTATTGAGGTCTTGTATGTGCCCACTATAGTATACAAGCTATTTTACTTAATCCTTAGGATCACCCTAAAAGGAAAGTATTATTATCATTTCATTTTATAGAAAAGGAAACTAAGATGCAGAGGAGTTTATGTGACACAACTGAATCCATGCAGCTTATCAGGGCGGGGGCTGGGGTTCATTTTTGGGTGTGGGTCTGCTTAACTATAAAGCAGGTGCTCAGTCACCTGAGCTCTGCTGTGTTCCATGGGAGCCTCCACTGAGCTCCAGCTTCATTAGGTTAGCAAACACTGATGACTGACATTTCTCCAAGAGGTCATTTGGTTGCTCCTGCATTCAGAGATATCCTAAAAGTTATTGAAACAAGGAATTTGAC
The DNA here is from genome assembly GCA_917880005.1 of Nanger dama. Classification (NCBI taxonomy): domain Eukaryota; kingdom Metazoa; phylum Chordata; class Mammalia; order Artiodactyla; family Bovidae; genus Nanger; species Nanger dama. The sequence continues at coordinate 29,356,879 of CAKJTW010000018.1, forward strand.
TCCATCATTAACATCTCCCAGGCAGAAGAGTCTGTTTCTGGCCTCTACTTAGAACACAAGTTAAATTTGTAGTCAAACCAGTGATGCTGTCAGGATTGTTCAAACACGAAAACCTATGAATGGTCATACACTTGCCTTCAAAACTACTCTGATCTTCCAAAGAGCAGCCTGCACCAGCTGCCAAGAACCTGAGCCATTCTGAGGTTTATTTGGCTGGAGGATTTGATCATTGGTCAAGGAACACCAACCAAATAAGAGAAAGGATGGTGTCATGGGAGCAGGGCTGGCTCTGGATCTCAGAGCTGTGGGTTCCAACATGGAATGGACTTCCAGGTTGCTGTGCGAAGTTGCAAAAAATAGTCCTTTGGGCCTGTTTCCTCATCTGGAAAATGAAATAAATCAACATATCTACTTATGAAATTGTTGCTTAAGAATTATATAAGTAAAGCATATAGTAATATTATTAGAGTTTGTCCCCATTATTATTTGTCACTCAAAACATTCAGCTTTGCTGTCTTTAATACTCAGTACTTGCATTCATGTCCAATTTTAGGTGCTGGTAGCAATGAAACTTTTATACCTGCCACCAGAGAGGGCTATTTATTTTTCATCATTACCTGCTGGGAACCCACAGGTTCACCATTTACTTATCCAACTATACCTGATTATTCAGTGTTTTATGTTACTAAATAGGGGTCTACTTTGAAAACAGTGAAGCCTCAAGAAGTTAGGTAATGCCCTGAACTCAAATGCTTTAGAAACTTCAGTGTGCTACACTCTCCTCTCTCCCCCTCCTATCTAGGGGAAGAGGCACGTTTTGACTCAATAATAGGACCCGTGTTAGTAGAGAAAGTGAAGAAGCAGAGGGAAAACTGGGAGAATGGGAGAAAGGCAAATGGTTTTTTCAGAAACATGCTGCTAAATACCTTTGAATTGATAAAGGCACGACTAAGAATGTCTCCCAACACGTAGGCTTGAGCAGCCATTTTGCTTTGTAAAGTCTCAGAGAAGTTCCTTTAGAGAAATTAACCTTAGTTGAATTGAAATGGATCAAAAAATAAACAAAAGACTTTCACTGAGCAGTGAGAGTAGATACAAACTCAGGTTGTAAGCTAGGAGTTTCTACAGGGTCCAGTCTCTCCCCCAGCTCTCTCTATTGCTGGTTGCACAGATAAAGCCAGAGGAGATGACTGGAGAGTTCTGTCATCTCAGACCAGTCACTTGTATGAAAGGATCATGATTGGGAAAAAAAATCTACTTGTATTTGAAGAAAACAAGTCAGAAGTGGATGTTTTAGGTGGGGAAGTCCAAGATGCATTAACTCTGAGAGTGACAATAGACCACAGAGCAGAATGAGGCTCTGAATTAGGGATTGTCCTTGTGTGGGACTGGATAGCTTGCCAGACAGGCTGGGCGTAGGCAGCAGCAGCTGACAGTGGGCTGTGATGGGTGCTGGCTGAGGAAGATGGATTGTCCACTAAAGATACCACAGGCCGCTCAAAAGTCTGTGATGATTCAAATGTCACTTAGTTATTGGAAGAAGAGTGGTGCCCAATGACTGGACCACCATTTTGGCTTTTTTCCTTGAGGTGAGTAGCACAGTAATGGAGAAGTGCTCTGTCACTGGTCCGTATATGGCAGTGGTTCCTGGCTGCTGGTCATGTCCTGATGCTCAACAAAGTGAGTCATTTTACATTTTATGCTGTGCTTTTTGTTTCAGGCTCTGCTGCCATTATGGAACATCTTTGGGCTAGCAGTTGACTCTTATGTGACATGCTGAGTTCAGGAAACCAATTCTCCCATTTCCCTGTTAGTGTTACAGAATACACAGAGACTCAAGGAAGAAGCCTGTCTCCCTGTTGGTTCCCTCCTGGGTCATGACCTTCAAATATATCCTGTCTGCTCAGTCCTGTCTCCCTTCCTTATGTACTCTGGTGAAAGGTATCACTTCAGGTTCTCTCTAGCCAACCTCCTTACCCTAGCTGTCCCTTTTCACCTCAGATTTCACAGTCCACCCACCCTTGTTTATCAGTATTCTACCCAGACTTGCTATCAAAAATCAATATGCAAGTTTTCCTCATGACAGTAAATGACTGATATCATTTAAACGCACATTTTCTCAAGGATATTTGCAGTAAAACAGGGTAGCAGTGTCCCTAACAGACCAATTCTTCACTCTTTTCTGTAGCTCCTACTTCATACCTTCTGTTTACCCGTTTATTTCTACAACCACACCTCCATTCTCTTCTGTCCCCCAAACTGATTTCAGCTTCTTCAACTATTAGTTAATCTTCTGAATCTTTTATTCATTCTTGCTTTTTATCTTCTCTTTAGTTTCAACAGATATTTTGTATTCTGGTGTCAGAACTGATTTGTTTCCAGTCCCTAAAATCTACCCATGGGTACCATAATATCTATATTTTCATTACCACTAGACAAACCTAAAACCTTGAACCTAAGTTAGGATTTTTCAGCCACAATCTCCATATATCCCTTCTTCCCCATATCTGTACCCAGTTGAACTTTCCTCTGTCTTAATTGGGCTCACCAATAGCTTTTCCTCTTCAAGTGGAACTGAATCCACTTTGAATTTATCTGAATATTTGCATTGCCTGAATTTCATCACCATTTGTATCTGCTGCTGCTGCTGCTGCTGCTAAGTCACTTCAGTCGTGTCCAACTCTGTGCAACCCCTTAGATGGCAGCCCACCAGGCTCCCCATCCCTGGGATTCTCCAGGGAAGAATACTAGAGTGGGTTGCCATTTCCTTCTCCAACGCATGAAAGTGAACAGTGGAAGTGAAGTCCCTCAGTCGTGGCTGATTCTTAGCGACCCCATGGACTGCAGCCTACCAGGCTCTTCCATCCATGGTATTTTCCAGGCAAGAGTACTGGAGTGGGGGTGCCATTGCCTTCGCCGACCATTTGTATCAGAGATTCTCAAATCAGCATTGTACTCTTGTACCCTTATCTTCATGAGCCTACAAAACCTTCTTCTTCCTCAAAGAGTACCATCCTTTTGAGGATGACTACAGAAGATCAGGTCTTTGCAAGTGGCTTGGTTATAAAGAATCTACCTGCCAAAGATGCAGGAGACATGAGTTCAATCCTTGGGTGGGGAAGATCCATGGAGGAGGAAATGGCAACCCATCACAGTATTCTTGCCTGGAGAATCTCATGGATTCATGGTGGACTACAGTCCATGGGATCACAAAGAGTCGGACATGACCGAGTGCACACAGATCAGTGAATTAAGCAGACATACATCTCAAGGAGAGCCTGGATTTGAGGGAACTATGGGTCTTTCGAGTAGTTGGATGGAATGATCCCACCTGTTTGAGTGTTGTTGTCTTTTCATGTATTTAATCTAAGACACTTCTGTCACTTAAGGAGACTCTAAGCAGGGATTTACTGTGACTACCACCTGGAAAGTTTGAAAGATTTAATTGCCCCAACTTGCAAAGAGGCAGCTGAAATGAAATAAACATTGTGACATTGAAGAAGCAAAAAGAGCATTTACTTTGGGTCGGATGTGTCAACTGCATATCACCATAATGGACTGCTCTGGGCCCACTGTGAAGTCCCAGCTGATGAGCTGCAACCAGTGACAGAGCTGGCTTTGAGTCCATAGACCTGTTCCTCTGGAGCCTGGTACTTGAGTTTCTCATACATTATATGTGATTCCTTCCCTCTGCACTGCATGTAACACAGTCTTCACAGCACAGGCCACAGAAGAGGGGGATCTGCTGTGAAGGTGTCCTCAGCTCTTTCAGGAATCCCAGTGAGCTCTCAGCACAATTTTTCCTGTGGATTCTTATATCATAGTCTTCTGGGAAATTCAAAATCATGTCATCATTCCAAGATGGTCAGTGTTCACTTAAATTCAGTGTAATATTCAGTGTAATATTTTGCCCACATTTACGAGGCATGTGTTAGATTTAGAGCACCATGCTCAGTCATGTATATACAGAAAGAAAAAGTACCACCCTCAAGAAATAGCCTTGTAAACTTGAGAGTAGTGTTCACATGCCTGTAGATAGTGAAAAGTGTAGTATTATAGTACAAATAATAACCAAAACTTGTGAGAACTCAGATGAAGGAATATGGAATTCTGATGAATAAGCAGGCAATGACTGAGGCAAGCTTCTTCGAGGAGCTGGCTTTGAGCTGTGCCTTGAAGAACAGATAAATCTAGATGAGCTGAGATTAAGAAAGAGTAGAAATAGGAGAAGGATTAGAGGAGGAGGGAACAGTGTGCAGTGTGCAAAACAAACTGTGATTGGATTCAGTTCAGTTCAGTTGCTCAGTCCTGTCTGAGTCTTTGTGACCCCATGAACCGCAGCATGCCAGGTCTCCCATGTCCATTGAGTCGATGATGCTGTCCAACCATCTGATTCTCTGTCATCCCCTTCTCCTCCTGCCCTCAATCTTTCCCAGAATCAAGGTCTTTTCCAATGAGTCAGCTTTCCGCATCAGGTGGTCAAAGTATTTCAGCTTCAACATCAGTCCTTCCAATGAACTCTCAGGACTGATTTCCTTTAGGATGGACTGATTGGATCTCCTTGCAGTTCAAGGGACTCTCAGAGTCTTCTCCAACACCACCAGTTCAAAAGCATCAATTCTTTGGCACTCAGCTTTCTTCACAGTCCAACTCTCACATCCATACATGACCACTGGAAAAACCATAGCCTTGACTAGACAGACCTTTGTTGGCAAAGTAATGTCTCTGATTTTTAATATGCTGTCTAGGTTAGTTATAACTTTCTTTTCAAGGAGTAAGAGTCTTTTAATTTCATGGCTGCAGTCACTACCTGCAGTGATTTTGGAGCCCAGAAAAATAAAGTCAGCCACTGTTTCCACTGTTTCCCCATCTATCTGCCATGAAGTGATGGGACCGAATGCCATGATCTTCATTTTATGAATGTTGAACTTTAAGCCAACTTTTTCACTCTCTTCTTTCACTTTCATCAAGAGGCTTTTTAGTTCCTCTTCACTTTCTGCCATAAGGGTGGTGTCATCTGCATATCTGAGTTTGTTGATACTTCTCCCAGCAATATTGATTCCAGCTTGTGCTTCCTCCACCTCAGCGTTTCTCATGATGTACTCTGCATATAAGTTAAATAAGCAGGGTGACAATATACAGCCTTGATGTACTTCTCTTCCTATTTGGAACCAGTCTGTTGTTCCATGTCCAGTTCTAACTGTTGCTTCCTGACCTGCATATAGGTTTCTCAAGAGGCAGGTCAGGTGGTCTGGTATTCCCATCTCTTTCAGAATTTTCCACAGTTTATTGTGATCCACACAGTCAAAGGCTTTGGCATAGTCAATAAAGCAGAAATAGATGTTTTTCTGGAACTCTCTTGCTTTTTCAATAATCCAGCAGATGTTGGCCATTTGATCTCTGCTTCCTCTGCCTTTTCTAAAACCAGCTTGAACATCTACAAGTTCACTGTTCACGTATTGCTGAAGCCTGGCTTGGAGTATTTTAAGCATTACTTTACTAGTGTGTGAGCATTCCTTGGCATTGCCTTTCTTTGGGATTGGAATGAAAACTGACCTTTTCCAGTCCTGTGGCCACAGCTGAGTTTGCCAAATTTGATTGGATTGAGGGAAAGAAAAGAATGGGAAGAGTGGAAGTGAGGCATCAAAGGGAGGTTGAATAGACCTCAAGTTTTAGCATCCAGCAATGCCAGCAGTTGTGCAGTGTACAGGGCTGCATGTGTATGTGCTCAGTCACTAAGTCGTGTCTGACTCTGCGCCTCAATGGACTATAGCCCACCAGGCTCCTCTGTGCCTTTGAGAAAGAAGGGAGGGATACAGATGATATCTCTTTGTGACCAGGAAGGAGAAGCCACACAAACCCACAGGCTGCTTTCAGAGCTGTGGGTGGACTCAAAACTGTCCATGGCTGTTGGCTTTTTTTTTTTTTTCTTTTTGTATTTATTTATTTGGATGCACTGGGTCTTAGTTGTAGTACAAGGGATCTTCAGTCTTCATTGCGGCATGGGACTCTTAGTGGTGGCATGTGGGATCTAGCTTCCTGACCAGGGATTGAACCTGGACCCCCTGCACTGGGAGCTCAGTCTTAGCCAATGGACCACCAGGGTAAGTCCTGACAGTGGGCTTTTATTGCTTGACTTATTTCTGATCATCTGTCTTTCTCTTGGCATTCTGAATGCTCACCCCCAGACCTGTTTTTCATTCATTGAACCCTGATGATGTGAACCATCTGAGTCCCAGTGCTTGTCTAGGTCATTGAGTCTCATCAGCTTTACAGTTTAATTATCTGCTGTATGAATAGTGACTTAATTCTTCTCTGCTCCGGCCAGCTGCAAGTAGTTTTTCCCTGTTTTTCCAGACACATTTTGCCATGGTAATTCTGGCTTCTCCTGCAAGGTTTTCCCTCTAGGCTGCTACTTTGTTGTTATGTAGGCACAAAGTTTCAATGCCGGACAGTTTTCAGTGTTATGGATGCACCAGGAAAAAAACACAACACAGAAACTGTCACCATCAAAAGAGTTCCGACTTCAATGAGTAATGAAGTTGCATGAATTCCAAGTTGTTGTTCCAAAGGATTTCCATAAGCCTCTTGATTTCCAAATGAGAAAATCATGATAAGCAGTTAATTAGCTCTTTAAGCAAAGGCGAGCCACCACAGACATTGCTGTGCACTCCAAGCTCTCAGGAGAGGGAGGCCAGCACCACATTCCAAAAACATGCAGTGCAGGCATGAAAACGGAGTTCATATACATTCAAGTAATGTCCTTTGACTTTTCATTAAGCCGAGCATGTCCCAGTTACCCCTTGGGGACTTTTTAATGTTATCATGGCAACATACAATTAAGTCAGATTACATTTTTTATATGCAGGGAGAGGTGCTAAGATATCATTCTAAATTATTCATCAGTTCGCTTTTCACAAAACAACCCCAGATATGACTTTAAGATGTGCAATATTAAAAAATAGCAGATAATTTGATATTGCTATATCGTGTAAAGAAGCCTTTCTTCCTTTCCCCAGGGAGAACAAAAGACTTAATCGAACTCCACATGTGTCACTGTGGTTATCACAGTTTACCGTATTACTCTGATTTATGTGGCAGATTGTGAACTTGAGAATTAACAGAAGTTTCTTCCCCAGGGCTGGAATATTCTGATTTCAGCATTATAGAGTCAGGGACAGCTTTGAAAAGGAGGTAAATCATTCTCTCTTTCTCTCCCTCTTACGCACCCACCTTGTGTGTGTTTGTGTGTATTTTGACCCTTGGTTATGGTGTCATAGTCACCAAGGAGTCATTAAGGAGACTGATTAAATACATCCACTTTTGGAGGTGCATTATCCCAGTGCACCCCCCTCCCCCACCCCGACTTAGTTTCAAAGAAGAGAGAATACTTTAAGATGCTGAGTTACACAGCTCAAGGCTGGCCCTAGTGGAATAAAGTTTAGTGTGGGTAGACATTGTTTATGGGTCTTTTGTGCTCCTATACATCTTGCCCAGTGTGCCAAGATTGTGAGGCCTTGAACAGTCTTTATCTGGGCTATTTTTCAGTGTTTGTTTGCAGCATGTAACCTTGAGGGATGAGGTAATGTTGCCTCTAAGATAGAGAGCAAGTTTTCTTGCACATTTCTATAAAGAAATGGGGTCCTCCCACTCAGGATTCCTCTCTTGTAATTCAGCCCACTTCCCAAGTATCCATCTAGGCCCACCTGCGCTGCCCTGAGGGAACTGAGGCGCTGTGATCCATGCTGACCCTCTGGCTACTGCTTTTGTTGTGAGTAACAGTCTTTTGTCTCTGACTTAAGAAAGCATTTGTGAATTTGTGGCAAGTTAACTTGTTAGCTTGCAGATAGGGCAACACCTCAGACCCTTTGTAGACCCTGACAGTTAATATGGAATGCCATGGGTGCCTTTTCCTTCCCTTGTCTATTCGTTTTTTTTTTTTTTTTTAAAGCGTGAATTTAACAACAGCATTTCTTTGGCTGTATCGGGTCTTAGTTGTGGTACAAGGGACCTTTGGTTGCAGCACATGAGCTCTTTAGTTGTGGTGCATGGAGCACACAAGCTCAGTACTTGCAGTGTGAGAGCTTAGTTGCTCCGTGGCATGTGGGCTCTTAGTTCCCCAACCAGGAATCAAACCTGTGTCCCCTGCATTGCAAGGCAGATTCTTAACTACTGGACCACCACAGAAGTACCCCCCGACCCCCGTGGCTATTCTGAAGATATAGTTCTTGTTGGAATATCCTATTTTATTGTATAGGTTCCTTCTGTGTAAGTCAAAGTCTGAGTAGAAGCCTTCGTTCCTAATGATCTCAAGCAGCATAGTCTGTTATTGACCTCAGAAATAAAATGCCATGCACAAATCTCTGTTATGCCACTCTTCTCTGTTATGGGTGTACTTGGTGAGTCTTACCTTACTCACTCCTTGTTGGCACGGTAGAAAGAATCTGATGTGTGGCTAATGGTTACTGCTTGTGTTTCAAATGTTGAGTTTTTGAAATCATGCACTGGGGAGGAGAAGTTCAGATACATTGTGAAGTACACACTTCTGGGCCCTGTCCACAAATTCAGATTCAGGTTAATCTGGAAGCTATGTCTTTGGAAGTTACTTCAATGCTGGGGCATGAGACACTGATTTGTAGGCACTGCTATTGTTTTACAGGGATTAATACATGTGGACACATAGGGATAAGCTGAGGAGCCATCACTGCCTTTCTCCCTCCTAGTTCTTTTCCAGTGGGAAACAGTCATGTTGTATTTGTTTTGAGAAGGACTGTGGTTCTTTTCCCTTGTGTTTCAGCTGATAGAGAATCCACCTGCAATGTGGGAGACTTGGGTTGGATCCATGAGTTAGGAAGATCCCCTGGAGAAGGGAAAGGCTACTCATTCCAGTATTATGGCCTGTAGAATTCCATGAACAGTATAGCCCATGGGATTGCAAAGAGTCGGACACGACTTAGCAACTTTCACCTCACTTTACTTCGTAGTTCTTTTCCAGTTGGGAATACCACTTCTCCAGCTGAAATGGTGGCTGTTGTTGTTATGTCCTATTTGTTGTTATGTCCCTATTTCTGAAGGACCAGCCTGACAAAGACAGCTGCAACTCTCTAAACCATCACCAACAGCAGCTTTTCATATGGTAATCGACTTTAACGTACTAGGTATCTTGAATCTATGATCTTCAATGTTCATAGCAGCCATGAGAAGTGGGTATCATACTGCTCACTCTATACCCAAGGAGACAGGAACTAACTCAACAGGACCATATCACTTCTGAGTAACGAAGCCAGGGAGCTGAGTATCAAACCCAGAGCTGTCTGAGTTCAAAAGCTTTCCTTCTTGTTCTGGTATCTTTCTAATCCTGCCTTCTTCATAAAGGCTCAGCAAGATGAGATATGGTCTGTGAAATTCATAAAGACTATTGTTCCATAGTTCAGACACCTGTGAAGAATCCATATCACTTACAGAATCTAGTCCAGCCTTCCTGCCTTTCAGTCAAGTCCTTTTCCCAGATACATTACCTACTGTTTACCACAAACAGACTTTAGACCTTAGCCAAATGTAAATATTAATAATCTCCTGTAATGTTATCAGTTTTTCTTACTGTGTTCTCAGTCAGGTTCCTCCAGCTTCAAATAGTCCACTTTTTCTCTAAAAGTCACTTAAATTCCCACCCTTCTTTAAAGATCTTAAATCAGTATAACCTCTGTGAAGTCATTCCTGACCCCACAACTGAATATGAGCTTTCTTTTTGACACGACAGTTCTATTTTATACTTGTAGGCCCTGTGCTTCTGAAAAGAAACTTGTTCCAGAAGCCCACGTCTTCTTGCACATTGTATCTGTGTGTCCTGCTGTCTACTAAATATCTCCCCTTGGGAATTCCACAGGTGTCTCAATCTTGGTACAGCCAGGACTGAACCCCTAACTCCCTCACAAACTTGTGCTTCCCCCAGTGGCCCTCATCTCAGTGAAAACTCTCCTGTACCCACTTGCTTAAGTCAGAAATATGGGTATCATTTATCACGGACCCTTTTTGCCATCAGTTGTCACATGCCATCATTTAATCTATTGCATCTATGACTTGACTGCTTCTCAAAGCTAATACTTTGCCTCCATTTCTATTGTAATTTTCCAAGTCCAGGTGACCATCATTGGCCATCCAGATTACTATAACAACCTTCCTTCTAAATGACCTCCAGACTTCCAAGTTTGCCTCATCTAAACTGATCCTCACTACTAGAGTCAGAGGAAGCAGTGCATAAGTTACAAACCTGACATGTCTGTCTGCTGGTCAGAAAACTCTCCAGGTCTGAAACTGCCCTCAAGGTAAAATCTAAACCAGTAGTTTGCATGTCTCTTCTCTGGGTGACCTCTCCAGCCGTATCTTTCACTCCCTCTTATCCTTTATGCCTTGGCCATTCTAAACGTCATTCAGTTCTTTAGATAAACAATGCTTATTCCCACATATTGTTTTAATTACTTCAAAATGCACTACTTCTGCTTCTTCCAGGTGCACATATTTTTGCCTTGGCTGTTTGTCTGCTGTATCTCAGTTTAGGTATAACTCTGACAAACTTTCTCTTACCTCAGAAAGCCTGGATTTGCTGCTCTTCAAGATCAGCAAAGTCATAGAATTTCTGCTCTAGTGGCCTGTCTCCATCACTGTACTGATTCAGTTCAGTTCAGTTCAGTCGCTCAGTCATGTCCGACTCTTTGTGACCCCATGAATTGCAGCACGCCAGGCCTCCCTGTCCATCACCAACTCCTGGAGTTCACTCAGACTCACTTCCATTGAGTCAGTGATATCATCCAGCCATCTCATCCTCTGTCGTCCCCTTCTCCTCCTGCTCCCAATCCTTCCCAGCATCAGAGTCTTTTCCAATGAGTCAGCTCTTCACATGAGGTGGCCAAAGTACTGGAGTTTCAGCTTTAGCATCATTCCTTCCAAAGAAATCCCAGGGTTGATCTCCTTCAGAATGGACTGGTTGGATCTCCTTGCAGTCCAAGGGACTCTCAAGAGTCTTCTCCAACACCACAGTTGAAAAGCATCAATTCTTCAGCGCTCAGCCGAAGGACTGATGCGCAGTCCAACTCTCACAGTCCAACTCTCACATCCATGCATGACCACTGGAAAAACCATAGCCTTGACTAGACGGACCTTAGTGGGCAAAGTAATGTCTCTGCTTTTGAATATACTGTCTAGGTTGGTCATAACTTTTCTTCCAAGCAGTAAGTGTATTTTAATTTCATGGCTGCAGTCACTACCTGCAGTGATTTTGGAGCCCCCAAAATAAAGTCTGACACTGTTTCCACTGTTTCCCCATCTATTTCCCATGAAGTGATGGGACCGGATGCCATAATCTTCATTTTCTGAATATTGAGCTTTAAGCCGACTTTTTCACTCTCCTCCTTCACTTTCATCAAGAGGCTTTTTATCTCCTCTTCACTTTCTGCCATAAGGGTGTTGTCATCTGCATATCTGAGGTTCTTGATATTTCTCCCGGCAATCTTGATTCCAGCTTGTGCTTCTTCTAGTCCAGCATTTCTCATGATGTACTCTGCATAGAAGTTAAATAAGCAGGGTGACAATATACAGCCTTGACGTACTCCTTTTCCTATTTGGAACCAGTCTGTTGTTCCATGTCCAGTTCTAACTGCTGCTTCCTGACCTGCATATAGATTTCTCAAGAGGCAGGTCAGGTGGTCTGGTATTCCCATCTCTCAGAATTTTCCACAGTTTATTGTGATCCACACAATCAAAGGCTTTGGCATAGTCAATAAAGCAGAAATAGATGTTTTTCTGGAGCTCTCTTGCTTTTTCAATAATCCAGCAGATGTTGGCCATTTGATCTCTGATTCCTCTGCCTTTTCTAAAACCAGCTTGAATATCAGGGAGTTCACAGTTCACGTATTGCTGAAGTCTGGCTTGGAGAATTTTGAGCATGACTTTACTAGCATGTGAGATGAGTGCAATTGTGCAATAGTTTGAGCATTCTTTGGCATTGCCTTTCTTTGGGATTGGAATGAAAACTGACCTTTTCCAGTCCTGTGGCCACTGCTGAGTTTTCCAAATTTGCTGGCATATTGAGTGCAGCACTTTCACAGCATCATCTTTCAGGATTTGAAACAGCTCAACTGGAATTCCATCACCTCTACTAGCTTTGTTCATAGTGATGCTTTCTAAGGCCCACTTGACTTACCTGCTGGCTATTCCTCTGTCTCTTCATCTTGGTTATATTGCTGCTTTTGAGGTGGCCTTTCTGTATTCTGGCAGTTTGTGGATTTCTCTTTATTATGGAGTTTCCTAGTGATGCTTTTTAAGGCCCACTTGAATGTATCTAATACAGGCTGGATGCCCATGGAGTTCTTTCCTGCATGATATTTGGAGGTTCATAATTATACGAAGCTACAGAGCCCAGTGCATGGAAGACATACTAAAAATATTGTCATTTTGGTTTTTTTGAGAAGAGACAGGTATTTCTAATCTTAAATGCTTGCAACGAGTCACAGGGATTATTAGAAATATTCTTGAGTCTTTTCATTGCTATAGCTTTTGTTGGTTTTTGTTAAATTAATGCTGTCTTGGTGGCAAGCAAGGGTTAATAGCTATTAAAAAGGACCCAGGGAGAGGAGGAAAGAACATGTCTGTGTTCATGATGACACTAATTTATGAGGAAGGGTTGGAGGAGCAAGCCAATCAAATACCAGATGCCAAATTACTGTATATCACACAATTTACGAGGCAGTCAAAAGTGTTATTAAATTGGAGACCAGAACAACCTTCTTAATTCATCCTTATGACAGTGATTGTAATGACTTTAAGAACCTGGCTTAACCTGAGTTCATTTTATGAAAGGTCTTTCATTTTTAAGCCTTACATTTATTGAATTAAAAGAAAGCTTGTCTTTAAAAATGTATACAGTTGAAGCATAATAAAAATGCCCAATAATAAATACATATTCAATACCTGGGTCAACATCAGGATCTGTGGCAGGCATGCAGTGGATTCTGGTTTTCAATAACCTGATATCAATTCATTTTTCTTTTTTTCTCTATAAAGCAAAATAATTAACCTTCAGATTTCACTTTGGTAATCTTGCTCTTTTTTTTTTTTTTTTTGGTCTTTTGTTTTATGCTCTCAAGGTCCCAGCATCTCTTATCAGAACCTAGTTTCTCTATTCTGATAACTCTGTAGGAGTTGCTGACCAGCAGTGGACCTCTCCTTAATCACTCTTCTTGGCAGGCAAAGCCAGCACCCACCTATAAACCCAAAAAGAGCCCTGATTAAGGGTGAGGGCTTTTTTTTTTTTTTTTTAGTTTCACTGATTCCTGGCCTTGTGGATTTACTTGAAAACTGCAAATACAGCATCACCTTCACTGCTAGTTGACCCCTAAGGGGTTGGGACAGGGGCTGGTGCAGTAAGCTTGCAGGCTTCTTACCCCAGCCTCTTTCCCTCATCCTAACCACAGAATGAATGTCCAATAACTTATGGCATGGGTAAAAAATAGTTTTATTTATTCCATTTTTGGCTTTTATAATCCACTAGTTATGCTGTCAGCTGTATACTGATCGAGATAAGAACGAACCTATGGTGCTTTTCTTCACAGGCGCTGTCTTGCCGAGGACATTTCTGTACTTTGTTGGAGTCATTGGGACAGATTGCACTCTGCCAAAGTTTGGTGTGTTCCGTGTGCCCTGTCCTTGGTTCTTACAGCAGTGAATATCTTGGTAGCTGCTGATCAGTCTGTGGTGGCAGAGTTTTTGTCGCTATGCTCGAGTGGCTCTTGGTAATGTAAAAGCTAATGTAAAAGCTAGGCACCCTGGAGGTCAGGCTAACTTCTAGAACCTCAGATGAACCTCTCTCCTAGAAGGAAACATTCATAAAGGCTCTCAAATGGGGACATGGGCTGTGAGAGGGCCTGGTACCAACCGACTTATATCCTGGCTGTGTTATCTGAAAGGGTTAAACACACAGGGCCCAGCATGTGCATGAGGCTGCACTTAACAATTTTCAATACCCTTTCCTACCATCCTTTCACCCTGCTTCTGGATCCATGCCAAGTTATCCCCTTGGTAATGTTGCCTGGCTTTTGGTTGGAGGGTTGAGGGAGGCAGGGAACAGAAGGAGTCTAAAATTGTGATACCTGAGCTGAAATCAAAGAGTGAATAATAATTATTTATACAATTAAGATTATAAAAAATGTTTTAGGTAGAAGCAACAGCTTCAGCCTAGATAAGGAGATGAGAAATAAGGGATATATGGAGAATTACACTGAAATTAATGGTAGGCAGGAGTGGCTAGAGTTGAATTATGACTACATTATTGGGGACCTGCTAGGTGGTGCTAAAGATCATAGACTTTGTTCTAAGGTTAGTAGGAGACAGTGTGAGATTTTAAGTGGTGGTAGGTAATAGATCTACATTTATGAAAGGTCACTCACTCTGGCTCCAATGTGAAAGATGGATTGGAGAGCATGAGTCAGGGATTCATTTAGAAGCTGATGCAGAGATTAAGAGACACAGGCCTGAGCCAGAGCAGTGGGATGGATGGAGAAGAAGAGATGCTGCTCCTGCTCTCTCTATAGCTCTTGTGCTCTATGATGCTTCATTTCTACTGAGATGTTGGCAATTCCATTGCAGGCCATCTTCTCCTTTTTATTTTTAATAAAAAGTAAACCTCAATATAAGAATGTCAGGAATCAACAGTGAGTGTAGCAGCAGTTTCAGGAGAACACAGGCTATTTAGGGTCCCTTATATACTGTGTTGATGGTTGTCCTGGTTGTTCCTAAGACCTTTTATGGCTCATATCCAGAATGACTTTCAGGGATTTCTGTCTCTCTGCTTCATCCTGAGATGCTCACGCAGCATGTCTGACATCTCCATCTAGATATATAGCATATAACAAGGCATCAGGAACTGCTAAAATTTAGTCCAAAATACTCCTTATGAAGAATGGATGCCCACTGTTGTTCTCTGCTTTCACCCACAAGGGCTGGGGGCCTTTATAAAATTTGTTTGTTGGGTAGCCCCATGTTTATAGCCATTACTTTGATTCTTCCTAGAATCAAATTACTAGTGGTTTCTTCTTATACCTAAAAGTGAAAATCTCTCCAAGAAAATCTCTTTGGTCCCATCACTTCATGACAAAAATGGGGAAACAGTGGAAACAGTGAGAGACTTTATTTTGGGGGGCTCCAAAATCACTGCAGATGATAACTGCAGCCATGAAATTGAAAGATACTTACTCCTTGGAAGAAAAGTTATGACCCACCTAGACAGCTTATTAAAAAGCAGAGACATTACTTTGCCAACAAAGGTCCATCTAGTCAAAGCTATGGTTTTTCCAGTAGTCATGTATAGATGTAAGAGTTGGACTATAAAGAAAGCTGAGCACTGAAGAATTGATGCTTTTGAACTGTGGTGTTGGAGAATACTCTTGAGAGTCCCTTGTACTACAAGGAGATCTAACCAGTCTATCCTAAAGGAAGTCAGTCCTGAGAGTTCATTGGAAGGACTGATGTTGAAGCTGAAACTCCAATACTTTGTCCACCTGATGCGAAGAACTGACTCATTTGAAAAGACCCTAATGCTGGGAAAGACTGAAGGCAGGAGGAGAAGGGGATGACAGAGGATGAGATGGTTGGATGGCATCACCGACTTGATGGACATGAGTTTGAGTAAACTCTGGGAGGTTGTGATGGACAGGGAGGCCTGGAGTGCTACAGTCCATGAGGTCACAAAGAGTCAGACATGACTGAGAGACTGAACTGATGTCCAGCATATGCTTGAAAATGTCCATCAACACAGGGAACTTATTATCTTTAATGCAAAGTCTTTCTATATTAGGATAATTTGTCTATCCTTTCTTGTTAAAAAATCCATGTCTCTGTACTTTCCATACATTGAATTTTATTCTATATTCTAAACCTATTTGAACATGACAGAACTGAGGATATTCCTTGTCAGCCTCTTACCCTTTTGAGGGTAGGCATCCTTCACACTTGAGATTATTTCCCAAATTGTAGGTTTCTAATCTCTCTATAATTTTCTCTTTTCTTGGATATACTTCTTTTTAGTGTGGGTCCACTCTTAGTATGGCAGTTAGCATTCTTTTAAATAATTGGATATGTCTATGGTTAGAACTGGACATAGACCACAGACTGGTTCCAAACTGGGGAAGGAGTATGTCAGGGATGTATATTGTCACACTGCTTATCTAATTTATATGCAGAGTACATCATGTGAAATGCTGGGTTGGATGAAGCACAAGCTGGAATCAAGATTGTGGGAGAAATATCAATAACCTCAGATACACAGATGCTACCACCCTTATGGCAGAAAGCAAAGAAGAACTAAAGAGCCTCTTAATGAAAGTGAAAGAGAAGAGGGGAAACACTGTCTTAAAACTCAACATTCAAAAAACTAAGATCATGGCATCTGGTCCCACCACTTCATGGCAAATAGATGGTGAAACAATGGAAACAGTGATAGACTTTATTTTCTTGGACTCTAAAATTGCTGCAGATGGTGACTGAAGCCATGAAATTAATAGATTCTTGCTGCTTGGAAGAAAAGCTATGACCAACCTAGAGAGCATATTAAAAAGCAGAGACATTACTTTGCCAGCAAAGATCCATCTAGTCAAAGCTATGGTTTTTCCAGTAGTCATGTTTGGATGTGAGAGTTGGACCATAAAGAAAGCTGAGCACTGAAGAACTGATGCTTTTGAACTGTGGTGTTGGAGAAAACTCTTGAGAGTCACCTGGACTGCAAGGAGATCCACCGAGTCTATCCTAAAGGAAATAAGTCCTTAATAGTCACTGGAAGGTCTGATGTTGAAGCTAAAACTCCAATACTTTGTCCACCTGATGCGAAGAACTGACTCATTTGAAAAGACCCTGATGCTGGGAAAGATTGAAGGCAGGAGGAAAAGGAGACAACGGAGGATGAGATGGTTGTATGGCATCACCAATTCGATGGACATGAGTTTGAGTAAACTCCAGGAGTTTGTGATGGACAGGGAGGCCTAGCATGCTGCAGTCCATGGGGTTGCAAATAGTCGGACACGACTAAGTGACTGAACTGAACTGAAACCTAGTTGATGTCATCTGACAGTGATCTGAAGGCAGAGCTCTGAGGGAAAGAAGCACAGGATAATAATAGAGGCAAAAGGAGACAGCAGGGAGTGGTTAACATTCAGGAATGTCTCTTCTTTTCCAGAGAGATTTCTGCTATGAAGCTCCATGGGGAGGGAACAGGACCATAGTCAGTTGCAGGCTGCCATCATTCTATAACTCAAATGTAAAACCCGAAGGAAAGCTCCTGGTGGATGTGACTTCTGTTATGACATCATCCCTTAGCCAGTCAGTGTAGCAAGAGGGTCAGGTATCACCTTGGGTGCCACCTGTGTTGTCAGACTTGCTTGTCGGTAGGAAGAGGCAAGTCCTCCAGAGGAGGAGAGGTTTCTAGGAGAAGGGGAAAGGATGTCTGGTTGTTAAAAATCAATTGCTATTCCCTGCAGAGATTGTTTGAGAAAGAAACAGAGAAGAGAGTGACTGAAGCGAATGCCAGATAAACTTATTCTTAAACTTCACAGTTTATCTAAAGTTATTGGAAGAGCCTAGATTTAAATGCCAGAGGTCTATCCCTTTAAAACTTGTACTCTGCTGCTTCAAGAAGGCATCCATACAGCACTAGGTTGTGTTTCTTGGAAAAGTTCAGGTAAAGGAGGCTCCTGGGAGCCTGAGGTTCTGTCCCAGATAGATGGTGGGACATTCTGCCTGTGTTCACCATCGCCCAGACGACTCCCATTCTCCCCATTGGCTAGGGTTTATGTCAGTAGGCTACTGCAGTGATGTCCAACACTGTCCTCTAGACAGAAGCGGGGAAGAGAGGCTCTAACCTGGTCCTGCCTCTGGGACCCTGGCTTGTCATTCATGCTGAAAAAAATCCTCCTTGATTTCAGCTCACCTTAACATACTTAACATTTGACCTTGTGGTTGAAAGGCCACTTAAAGGAAATCTTAATAATAAATTCCAGCCCAAATGTCCCCCTAATGTGACGCTTTCAATAGTTCCTTCAGCCTCTTTAAACTTATCATCTGGCTGTACTTTATCATAATGATTGTCTCAATACTTCATCTCCCCAGAGCATTCATACATTGTAAATACTTTCTGTTTGCTGCTTAAGCTATTTATTAATCACATTCTTTCCTATTTAGTCCTAACCAGCAGAATTGACAATTTCAAGCATTTCTCTGTTACCTACTATAAATTGGCCCAATTATTAGATGATCTTATAGACTATTCCTTGGGGTGTTTCACCCACTCCAGCACTGTAATTGGTTTGCTAAGAAGGAAAAGAAAAAAAAACAAAACCAACACTGGATCTTAATGCTCTGCTGTGGGGTTTTCTTGGAGCCTAGGTTTTCTCTTAAATGGTTAAAGGAGTTTTAGGTGTATGTCATTATTGCAGCAATCACATTTAATGAACATAAATGCTCACCACAATTTTAGTGAGAATATCCCATTTTTGACATTTATAAACCTGGAAATTGAGGCTCTTTCTCTGTCTTCCCACGCAGAGTAGGCTATGGGATTGAAAACCTAAACTGGATGCTGTAACCATTCACTGAAGATTGGAAAATATCCTTCTCACAATCAGGGCACATGAGCATCATATATTTTGTCTTTCGAGAAATTCCTCTGAGGTGACTAGATGTTTGCCCATATCCCTGCCTCCTTTACAGAAGGTGAAGCTTCATCTCTTGGGTGTTGAGGGAACACAGTGCCCTTATGAGGCACCAGAGGCCAAGTTTTGGGGATGTGTGGTTGGAGCCCAGGGGAGGAAAGTGGGGGTGTAAACTTAATTAAGCAGGTGATTTCATGGATTGTATCCTCGAGTGGTTCTCACTAAACTGAAGGTTCCAGGAACCAGCACACTGTTCCTTGTGGCTTTGG
Organism: Nanger dama; assembly: GCA_917880005.1. Lineage (NCBI taxonomy): Eukaryota > Metazoa > Chordata > Mammalia > Artiodactyla > Bovidae > Nanger > Nanger dama. The sequence goes on from CAKJTW010000018.1 coordinate 29,375,840, forward strand.
GACCTGGATTTTATATCATTTGGGGACTATTTTTGGAAAAGCAAATTAGAAGTTGGAGGCGGTTCTATGTGAGGGAGTTAAGGAAGCCTTCCACTTGTTTCATTAATATTTCCAGATTCCTTCAAGATGCAGTTCAGGTTTTCTGCTGTCCTGAAAGTCATTTTTGAATTCTAGGCTGAATTAGTATCTTTGATCTAAGGTTTCAGTACCATATGCCTTCTAGCACCTCTGTCTTTGCATTGAAATGATCTGCTTATGTCTGATTTCCTTTCCAAGGCAGGGACTGTCTTATTACCCTGTACACCTCTGACACACAACGAGATGTGTGTCAAAGTTACATCCCTACAGTAGGGCCTGGTGCTGTAGGTACTTAATAAGTATGGAATCTGACATAGGCTTAGGGCTTGGTGTCCAGGGGAGCCCTCTCAGCAGAACCACAATAAAAGTTTTCATAGTCATAGACTACATTGGCCAGAAGGTGAAGGATTTTTTTCAAGTGATATTTTTCTGCTGGAGTTTTGGTAAGGAATGTGAAAAAGAAGGAGCTTCTGTTTTGGAATCTGGGCCTAGTCTGCTGCATTAGCTTGTAGGAGTACACAGCAGCTACAACACCAGCAGAGTGTGTGCTGTGCTTGTAGAAGCAGAAAGCTCTCCTAGATGGGGTGAAGGGAAGGCAGACTGGCATCAGGAATCTTAGACAAAGTTCTGCTCCTCTGCAATCAGAGCTGCTGCTCACAGGATAGGCCTGGTGACATTGGTGGCCCCATTGTGCAGAGCTTTGCTGATTCCCCAAGTTATTTGGGGGGCAACCTTTTGTTCTCAGTGTTGGAATGGTTCCTGTTAGAGAGAGAGCACCCAATAGTCATGGCCTTCTTTATTAGATCATGTGGCCTTCTGGGGAGGGGTATAACTGTGGAGTGATGGGTAACTGGCTAACCTTCTAGAGTCCCAGTGCAAGGGTTAGAATGCTGGCTCTTTTCCTTAAAGTCGCCACTGTAACTGGCCTCATCTACCAAAGGCACTGTATCATCCTTCACTGCCATCCTTTTAATTATGCATTGTGAAAGGGTTTTAGTAACAACTTTAACTTCTAAAAGCCTTTCCGAGTCCTCCAGCATTACTAATAGAAATCCCAAGGAGTAAAGCCTATATTAAAATAGAAAATAAGAAATGCATAAACTGCACCAAGCCAGTGTGATGGAACTCTTGCCAAAACCATAAAAAGCATATGCATAATATTTTATTCAACTTAAGAAACACACAGAAATTCCTCTGTGAGATCCAAGTCTATTTGTAATAGACATACCATAAAACTCAGTTACTCACCAGCCATAAAATAGCACAGACCAAGAAAATGCTACCATTTTAAAGGAAACATTTCAAAATGAGAGAAAAAAAAGACATTTACTAGATAATTATAAGTGAGAAAGTGACAGTGATGTAATCAGTAACCACAAGTCATCTGGGCAGATCCAGATCTAGTGGTGGCAGTGGGGGAGCTCTGTTACTCAGTTTTCTAGAGAAACAGAACCAGTGATCTACATCTTCATCTATATCTATATCTGTATCTCATTGTACATGTGTATATATGTATAAACATACGTGTGTGTGTATATCGAGAAACTATGTGGAATATATAGTATGTGCTCAGTTGCGCAGTCGTGTCCGACTTTTGTGACCACATGGATTGTAGCCCACCATGCTCCTCTGTGCATGGAATTTTCTAGGCAAGAATACTGGAGTGGGTTGCCATTTCCTTCTCCAGAATATATAATATATATATCAGTTCAGTTCAGTTGCTCAGTCATGTCCGACTCTTCGCGACCCCATGAATTGCAGCACGCCAGGCCTCCCTGTCCATCACCATCTCCCGAAGTCCACTCCGACTCATGTTCATTGAGTCAGTGATGCCATCCAGCCATCTCATCCTCGGTCGTCCCCTTCTCCTCCTGCCCCCAATCCTTCCCAGCATCAGAGGCTTTTCCAATGAGTCAACTCTTCGCATGAGGTGGCCAAAGTACTGGAGTTTCAGCTTTAGCATCATTCCTTCCAAAGAAATCCCAGGGCTGATCTCCTTCAGAATGGACTGGTTGGATCTCCTTGCAGTCCAAGGGACTCTCAAAAGTCTTCTCCAACACCACAGTTCAAAAGCATCAATTATTCGGTGCTCAGCCTTCTTCACAGTCCAACTCTCACATCCATACATGACCACAGGAAAAACCATAGTCTTGACTAGACGGACCTTAGTCGGCAAAGTAATGTCTCTGCTTTTGCATATAAATACACATATATGTGTGTGTGTGTCTATATCCATATATATATATATATATATATATATATATATATATATAGGCAGATCCAGATCTGCCCATATATGTAAAGATCCAGATCTTTACATATGTGTATATATACACATATGTAAAGGATTTTATATAGTAAATATTTATATTTATTATCTATGTATTGAATTGGCTACCATGATTATGGAGCCTGAAAAGTCCCAAGACCTTCAGTTGGCAGGCTGGAGATCTAGGAGAGCCAGTGGAATAAATTCTGGTCCAAGTCCGAGTTGGAGTTTGAAGGCAGGAGGAGACTGATGTCTCAGTTTGAAGACAGATGGGGAGAGAGAGAATTCTTTCTTACTCGGTCTTTTTATTGTATTCTGGCCTTCAGCTGTTTAGATGAAGTCCACCACTTTGGGAAGGGTAATCTGCTTCATTCAGTCTGCTGATTCAAATGTTAATCTCCTTCAGAATCACCCTCATAGACATACCTAGAAATAATTGTTAACCAAATATCTGGGGGACCCTCTGACTCAGTCAAGTTGACACATAAAATACACATAAAATTTACCATCACAGGTGCTGTGTCCTGGAATGCTCAAGGGCAGGAAGAATCCCTAATTTTACAGGGGTAGGTATGTGGTATCTGTAAATACTATAGCATTCAAAAACAACTCTTGGGGTTGAACATAAGGTATGCAGGTGGCATTCATGGCTAAAGTATGCATTTTTTCTGTCCAATATTTTACATCTAAGAAGTTCTTCTAGATATCTGGGTATAATTTGTATTGAAAATAAATTTGAATGTCGTGCTCAGTAATGTCCAACTCTTTGCAACTCCATGGACTGTAGCCCTCCAGGCTCATCTGTTTGTGGGATTTTTCAGGCAAGGATACTGAAGTGGGTTGCCATTTTCTCCTCCAGGGGATCTTCGTGACCCAGGGATTGAACCTGCATCTCCTCTGTCTCCTGCGTTGCAGGCAGATTCTTTACCTGCTGAGTCATCAGGGAAGCCCTTTTAAAAAACAGATGAATTGACTGAATTGATATTTGAAGAAGGAATTTGGTTTCTACTATATAGTATTACTTTTTGCAGGAGAATAGACTCAGAGCTAGAAATAGAACCAGGATCCCTAATAACCTCTTGTTGCTGTGTTTCTCACCAACTCATAGAGTTACCATTCAAAAATCCTCAAAAAACTAATATTGTGACATCTGATCCCATCACTTCATGGCAATTAGATGAGGAAACAATGGAAACAGTAACAGACTTTATTTTCGTGGGCTCCAAAATCACTGTAGATAGTAACCACAGCCGTGAAATTAAAAGACAGAGATGTTACTTTGCCAACAAAGGTCCATGTAGTCAACGCTATGATTTTTCCAGAAGTCATGTTTGGATGTGAGAGATGAACTGTAAGAAAGCTGAGCACTGAAGTGCTGATGCTTTTGTTCTGTGGTATTGAAAAAGACTTTTGAGAGTCCTTGGACAGCAAGGAGATCAAATCAGTCAATCATAAAGGAAGTCAATCCTGAATATTCATTGGAAGGGCTGATGCTGAAACTGAAGCTCTAATACTTTGCCTGATGTCAAGAGTTGACTCATTTGAAAAGACCCTGATGCTGGGAAAAATTGAAGGCAGGTGGAAAAGGGGATGATAGAGGATGAGATGGTTGGATGGCATCAGTACTCCATGGACATGAATTTGAGCAAGCTCTGAAAGATGGTGTAGGACAAGGAAGCCTCTCGTGCTATAGGCCATGGGGTCACAAAGAGTCGGACCTGACTGAGCGACTGAGCAACAACAGTATAAGGTTGCCACAAGCTTTCCTTGCTCCTCTACTTCTTATTTTCCAGTTTGGAACGTGAGGAGCCAGTATTTGTTTGGATAGATTTTGAGAGGAATAATGACTCTTGCAATATCCTCATTTGCAAGTCAGAAGTGTTATGGCCTAGGCCTAGGGAACTTTACAGGTTGGAGGACTAAGCTTAAAAAGCAAAAATTATGTGAAAGAGGGGATTTTTATCCTTGTCTTGTCCTACCATGAATACCTCTCGTAAGAGGGTCTAGATGGCATGGGTGGAAAAATGGCATTTGTATAACAAGACTCTGCTGGCATGGAATAAAGGAAGCCAGAAAACCAACAGCTGTATTTTCATGAAGCAGGACATATTTCTTGAACTTAGGTTCCCATAACCCTGGGAATATGCAAAGATAACAGAACAAATGTGGCACCTTTTTGAAGCAAAAGTGATTTTATATTAATTCAAACGAACACTTCATGGGTAGAATGCAAAATTCACAAAATTTTTTGAAAAAGTTCCAACATGTAAGTTCAAGGAAATTCCATGCTTGAAGTCACCTGTATGGGTTCTAACCTTTTCTCTTGGGGTATGTATATACCCTTGTCTGTAATGAAAGAGATTTAGTTGAAAGAGTTGGAGAGCTCTGGCTAAGGCCATTTGCAGGTAGGAGGCTTGGTTTCTAGACTCAAACATTTTGTTGATTTGCTGTCTGACTCCAAGCAGTACCCCTATCCTCTACCTACACCACACATACAAAGATGAAATAAACTTTTATTTGTCTGGATGCTTTGGGCTGAACCAAATGGTCTCTTGAACACCTCTGAAGTTTTGGCTCTTTAATTTTCACTGGACTTGAAGATAGGGAAGAATTCTCAGAGCACTGGGAGTATGGTCCATTCTTCTATACATTCAACCAAGTTTGGATTGTCCTCTTTGGAATCCCCACCCCCCGCCCCCAAAACCAGGAACTCACCACTGAGGCAGAATGCTTCCCTTGTCTACCTCTTCATTATACACACATTTTTGTCTCATTGGAGAAGAGTGATGGCAACCACCTAGCAGGTGACAAGCTCCAGTCAGCCTGGAGAGGGTTAGCTGTGCATGCACATGCCTTAGAAAACACAACCCATTACAGACTGAAGTGCTATGAACACTTGCTAAATGATCTGGCAGAGACACAGATCCTTTTGCCAAGTAGAGTCTAGAAACTACAAATCTCAAATCCACTCTAGAACAGCAATATACTGAGGCCTTAGTGCTTTGGAGAGTCTAAAATGGATTGTACTCCTGACAGGTTTTTCAGATATTTGCTCTGAAAATGGATCTCTTTTAGGATTCCAAGTCATCTTTGTCTTGGGGAAATCAAATTGAGTGTAAATCCAGTAAAATGTAGGAAAAACACCTTTGGGCTGCTTGGGATCTATTTGTGAATGCAGCTGGCTGTTTTCCCCCAAGTTGTTGAACTCTAGGGGAACTTGAGGGGTCAGCTCTGTAGACTCTTACTTCTAGGGAAGGATAAAGATGGGACACTGACTTTCCATTTGTAGCTGTGCTAGTGAGATCTTTTACCCTAAGAGGGTGATGTGGAGGTCTCAACCCTCCCCAAGAGCTCACTGTTCACTGCACTGCTGTGTTCTGGACCAAGCCATTATACAGTACTGGTCCCAACTCCAGGCATTGCCACTGTGACCCAAGGACACTGCCTTTGTTTACTGAAAGCCTCTGCATTTATTTACTTGACTCATTGGAAAAGACCCTGATGCTGGGAAAGATTGAAGGCAAAGGCAGAAGAGGGTGGCAGAAGATGAGATGGTTAGAGAGCATCACCAACTCAGTGGCTATGAATCTGAGCAAACTCTGGGAGATAGTGGAGAATAGGGAAGCCTGGCTTGCTGCAGTCCATGGGGTCACAAAAATCAGACATATTGGATCATTTATTTTTCTGGAGTTGAGCTGCATAAGTTGCTTATATGTCTTTGAGATTAGTTGTTTGTCAGTTGTTTCATTTGCTATTGTTTTCTCCCATTCAGAAGGCTGTCTTTTCACCTTGCTTATAGTTTCCTTTGTTGTGCAGAAGCTTTTAATTTTAATTAGATCCCATTTGTTTATCTTTGCTTTTATTTCCAGTATACTGGGAGATGGATCATAGAGGATCCTGCTGTGATTTATGTCGGAGAGTGTTTTGCCTATGTTCTCCTCTAGGAGTTTTATAGTTTCTGGTCTTACATTTAGATCTTTAATCCATTTTGAGTTTATTTTTGTGTATGGTGTTAGAGAGGGGTCTAATTTCATTCTTTTACAAGTGGTTGACCAGTTTTCCCAGCACCACCTGTTAAAGAGACTGTCTTTACTCCATTGTATATTCTTGCCTCCTTTGTCGAAGATAAGGTGTCCATAGGTATGTGGGTTAATCTCAGGGCTTTCGATTTTGTTCCATTGATCTATATTTCTGTCTTTGTGCCAGTACCATACTGTCTTAATGACTGTGGCTTTGTAGTAGAGCCTGAAGTCAGGCAAGTTGATTCCTCCAGTTCCATTTTTCTTTCTCAAGATTGCTTTGGCTATTCGAGGTTTTTTGTATTTCCATACAAATCTTGAGATTATTTGATCTAGTTCTGAGAAAAATACTGCTGGTAGCTTGATGGGAATTGCATTGAATCTGTAGATTGCTTTGGGTAGTATACTCATTTTCACTATATTGATTCTTCCAACCCATGAGCATGGTATATTCCTCCATCTATTAGTGTCCTCTTTGATTTCTTTCATCAGTGTTTTATAGTTTTCGATATATAGGTCTTTAGTTTCTTTAGGTAGGAATATTCCTAAGTATTTTATTCTTTTCGTTGCAATGGTGAATGGAATTGTTTCTTTAACTTCTTTTTCTACTTTCTCATTATTAGTGTATAGGAATGCAAGGGATTTCTGGGTGTTGATTTTATATCCTGCAACTTTACTAAAAAAATGGGCCAAAGAACTAAATAGGCATTTCTCCAAAGAAGACATACGGATGGCTAACAAACACATGAAAAGATGCTCAACATCACTCATTATCAGAGAAATGCAAATCAAGACCACAATGAGGTATCATTTCACACCAGTCAGAATGGCTGCGATCCAAAAGTCTACAAGCAATAAATGCTGGAGAGGGTGTGGAGAAAAGGGAACCCTCTTACACTGCTGGTGGGAATGCAAACTAGTACAGCCATTATGGAAAACAGTGTGGAGATTCCTTTAAAAATTGCAAATAGAACTGCCTTATGACCCAGCAATCCCACTGCTGGGCATACACACCGAGGAAACCAGAATTGAAAGAGACACGTGTACCCCAATGTTCATTGCAGCGCTGTTTATAATAGCCAGGACATGGAAGCAACCTAGATGTCCATCAGCAGATGAATGGATAAGAAAGCTGTGGTTCATATACACTATGGAATACTACTCAGCCCTTAAAAAGAATAAATTTGACTCAGTTCTAATGAGATGGATGAAATTGGAACCGATTATACAGAGTGAAGTAAGCCAGAAAGAAAAACACCAATACAGTATACTGACACATATATATGGAATTTAGAAGACAGTAATGATGACCCTATATGTGAGACAACAAGAGACACAGAGGTATAGAGTGGACTTTTGGACTCTGAGGGAGAGGGAAAGGGTGGGATGGTTTGGGAGAATGGCAGTGAAGCATGTGTATTTTCCTGTAAGAAACGAAGCGCTAATCTATGTTTGGTGTAGGATGCAGGATGCATGGGGCTGATGCACAGGATGATTCAGGTAGAGGATGTGGGGTGGGAGGTGGGAGGGGGCTTCGGCATTGGGCGATTGTGTTCACCTATGGCTGATTCGTGTCAATGTATGGCAAAACAAATACAGTATTGTAATTAAAAAAATAAATAAATTTAATTAAAAAAAAAAAAGAAACCAAAAAAAAAAATCAGACATAACTTAGCGATGGAACAACAACAAATATTCAATAAACATTTTGAACACCTATGATGTATTTTTGAAAACCTAATTCTTCCCTTTTACTCCTAAAGTGCATTTAACATACTATTAGCATCTAGTGGTTTGAAGGCCAGGAAATGTTCAGATGCCTGATACTCTACTACATGTCACCCTACGACACACAATATTTCCCTTATAGTAGCACTTGTCCTACTGCATTGTAAATTCTTATGTACTTGTCTGTCACCCCTTCTAGACTGGCAGCTCTGTGAGGACAGTAATGGGGGTGTCCGTTGTATCCTTAAAGCTTACATACATTTCTCCTACCTAATAAGCATCCAACAAAGACTCATTGAGTAAAAGAAATACTTTATTGCCTTTGACTTTCTGACGAATTCCAGCAAAAGTAATGCAGGATTCTCCAATGATACTCATACCTTTCCCCTTGACTCCCCGCAGTATTTTAGACTCTGTAAGTTAGAGGGCTGGGATCAAATTAGATCCACTGAGAATGTGTATTTGGCTACTATCTAGAATGATATGTGATTCAGTGAACTAATTTCACTCCAAATGACAGATAGGAAGCAAATACAAGTTAGAAATATATTGTTTTAAGCCTCAGTAAATAACAATGCAAAGGTTTTAATATTTTAGTGAAATAACACCATTTCCAAGAAAGTTAGAGTCATTAATCAAATTCTAGAGTAAAAGCCAAATAATTTTTGTGGTTTCTTTTTCCTTTTCGTACTTTTCATTCAGATGATACTAAATTTGGTAGGATGAGAAGAAATAATAAACGTGCAGAACAACAATTTCATTCTAATAAATTCTTGCCTAGGCTTGAGGTTTATTGCAGGGTAATATTGTATCATCATCTTCCTGTGAAATATGGAAATGTATGGTCAAAACAACCAGCTTTGCCTTTAGCAAATTCTTGTGGCCTTATGAAAACATAAGCAATGCAGTTTAGACTGTTTTGTCTATAAATACTTACTAGTTAGAAGCAAAATATTTGGCACATACATTTTAATGTGTAATTCACTGACAATTGTGATTGTTTGAAAGCTCAGCTGAATTTGGGGAAATAATGAAAATTGTGGGACTTGAGAAAACATTTTGAACCATACCACAATGGTATAGTGATTAAAACCTTTTCTCTTTTTCTCTATGCTCAAGACCTAATGGATACAAATTGAATAGATGTTTTCCCACCTTAAAGACTATTGTTTCACTGAGAAACACACATATAAACCTGGAATTACAGTACCCTGTGCTCTGAGAAAATTTTAGGCAGGATATTGAGGGAGCACAAGGGAGAGAATGAGACTCATGTAAGAGCTGACATCTGAGCTAAGTCTTCAAAGCTGAGTTGGAAGTCTCCAGGTAAAGAGAAGAGGACAGGATCCTTTTAAGAAGAAAGCAAAAAAATGTGCAGACATGAAGCTATCAAAGAGCGTGGTGTACTGAGGAATATCCAGGACTGTGTTGTGGCTAAAGAGGAGGCTTGAGCTCATGAAAATACGAACAGTTCAGTTTACAAGAAGGATGAAGGAGGAGGGGAGAGAGGTGGTTTGCTCTGAGCCGTGAAGGCATCTGGGTGTTCGGGTCAGGAGTGAAGAGCACAGACTACGGGAACAAAGGGAGCTCTGGGAGAACATTATGTGGAGACAGCACTGCTAAGAAGTTGCAGTTCTAATTCAGATAATAAGGCCTGTTACAACCTAAAGCAGTGTTTGTGAAAACCAGTTATACGGGCCAGGAAAGCCTTTCTGGAGGAGTCTGTACCTGAAACATCAATAGAATCAAGGATGGAATAAACTATTCCAGGAAGAGGGGTCATGTTGCAGAAAGTGATGAGTTAGGGGAGGAGAAAAGGAGGGAAGAGGCAGGAAGGAGAGGGAACATAAGGAATGAGAAGAAGAGGGAGGAAAGGAGAGGAGAGGGAAGGAGAGAAGAAAAGATGGGAGGGGTAAAGGAATAGAGGAGGAGGAGATGCATGCCAAAACTGAAAGTCTTTGAGTATGGCAGTTGGATGGGAGCAGAAATTAGTCAAGGGGAGTTAGAGGAGAGGACTTTTGAGATGAAAGTCATGGCTCCATTAAGCAGGCCCTTGTAAGCAAGCTCAGGATAGGGGAACTGCTGATGTATTGAAAGCAGGGAGGTGGTGTGATCAGATTTCAGTTAAGAAAGATCTAGAGAGTGACTATTTCTGCTTTATTAACTCTGCCAAAGCCTTTGGCTGTGTGGATCACAATAAACTGTGGAAAATTCTGAAAGAGATGGGAATACCAGACCACCTGACCTGCCTCTTAAGAAACCTATATTCAGGTCAGGAAGCAACAGTTCGAACTGGACATGGAACAACAGACTGGTTCCAAATAGGAAAAGGAGTACATCAAGGCTATATATTGTCACCCTGCTTATTTAACTTATATGCAGAGTACATCATGAGAAGCGCTGGGCTGGAAGAAGCACAAGCTGGAATCAAGATTGCCAGGAGAAATATTAATAACCTCAGATATGCAGATGACACCACTCTTATGGCAGAAAGTGAAGAGGAACTAAAAAGCCTCTTGATGAAAGTGAAAGATGAGAGCGAAAAAGCTGGCTTAAAGCTCAACATTTAGAAAACGAAGATCATGGTGTCCGGTCTCATCACTTCATGGCAGATATATGGGGAAACAGTGGAAACAGTGGCTGACTTTATTTTTGGAGGCTCCAAAGTCACTGCAGATGGTGATTGCAGCCATGACACTTGCTCCTTGGAAGGAAAGTTATGACCAACCTAGACAGCATATTAAAAATCAGAGACATTACTTTGCCAACAAAGGTCCGTCAAGTTTTTCCAGTGGTCATGTATGGATGTGAGAGTTGGACTGTGAAGAAAGCTGAGCACCGAAGAATTGATGCTTTTGAACTGTGGTGTTGGAGAAGACTCTTGAGAGTCCCTTGGACTGCAAGGAGATACAACCAGTGTATCCTAAAGGAGATCAGCCCTGGGTGTTCATTGGAAGGACTGATGTTGAAGCTGAAACTCCAATAGTTTGGCCACTTCGTGCAAAGAGTTGACTCATTGGAAAAGACCCTGATGCTGGGAGGGATTGGGGACAGGAAGAGAAGGGGATGACAGAGGATGAGATGGCTGGATGGCATCACTGACTCGATGGACATGAGTTTGGGTAAACTCTGGGAGATGGTGATGGACAGGGAGGCCTGGCATGCTGCAATTCATGGGGTTGCAAAGAGTCGAACATGACTGAGTGACTGAACTGAACTAAAGTGAGACAGTGACTGGAGAAGCTATGGGATAAATCAGCTGTTTCAGTAGTTTAGAAAAGAGGTGATGGTAGCCCAGACTATAATATTTATTGGCAAGATAGTTGAGGACATTGTCAAGAAAGGAACTAAATGAGACCTTGGTATTTAAACTCTATAAGGAATTAAGTGAAGATGAAAGACCATAGAGAATAAGATTTGCTGGTGGGAAAACGCTGAAAAGCTCCCTGGGATTGAAGATTGGCTGTGGGAGGTGTTGGAGGGATCATTGCAAGGGAGTGTGGGGCTCAGAGGGTAGTATCGAACATCTTTCTTATTTTTAAGTTGAGAGGGTTCCTGTTAATCATAAACTGCCTATGATGGAGATAGGGAAGAGAAATGGAGAAGGAGCCCAGTGGAGGGGACATGCACCGAGTGAGTGCATGGTTAGAAGTCCGTCTACTTGGGCCTGGGAAATCCCTAGGTAGAGAAGGGAACTGTGGACCAACTGCTAGTGTCTATGGACTAAGACATGATATGGGGATGGATAGATGATGATGGATGAGGGACAGAAAAGGACCCAGAAATAGAATGCCATGGATCTAGAAGGAGCCGTGGGCTTCTGCAAGAAAACAGTGGAGAAATGGTCCAGGAATAGAATTAAATAGCTAGCAAAGGATGTGCAAGAATGATTTGTTTTAAAACGGGAACGAAGCAGAAGTGATTCCTCAAGAAAAAGCCACATTTTACATAAGGCAGGAAGGTGAAAGGGGCTGTTGTTGAAGAGGCCTGGATCTTGTGGACCTGGATTGAGGTTCTGGAGAACACACAGGAAAGAAAGGGAGAGACTGGGTAATGAAAGAGGGAAGCTGGTAGATTTGAGATACGTGGGTTTTGATGGCTGTAAGGTTTCTAAAACTGCTAGAAGGAGAGAGTTGCTAAAGCTTTTGGAGAGGATTAGCTGTGCATACTTTTATTAAATGTGAAAATAAGAGGCTACCAGTTTCCCTAAGTAGATTTTGTGTATTTAGAACTGGAGCCATCTCTTTGTGGTGCTAGGTTGGCCTTTTCAAAGATCAAGGATGCAAACCCACGGAGCATCTCTGTGGATCTGTGTCCTGGGCGCAAGCTGTCGGCTGTATTATTGACCCCTCACATCAGAGTATAATGATGCTGTGTCTAGATCCTGTGTTGTAGTAGCCAGGAAGATTCACCTTGAAAAATTTTTATCTCCAAATCTTTTTCCGAGATTTCCTCAGCAAAGACATGTTTTCTATGTTCGTGTATTTAAAGGAATAAACTCTAACCTTGAGGGAAGATAGAATCAAATATCTGGCAACATTTATCATACATAATGAATGAAAAAACATTAAAAAATTAATTGGGAAAAATTAAGTATCAGTGTAGTACTTGTGCAAACTGGCTCCTGGGAGATGTAGCAGGTTTGCCTCACTGATGAGCTGCCTATGTGAAGTCCCTCTCCCATGGCACTTGCCAGGCGCTGTGTAGGTTCTCCCTGAATCAGTAGCTCCTGTTTTCCTCCTCTGGTCTCTCAGTGAGTGTCCCACAAACCTCAAATCTCAAGCTTGTAAGCTCTTTCTAAGTTTTGTCTTTCAGGCTTTCAATGTCTGTTTCCAAACTGATATGACACATTCTTTTCTCTGACCCAGAATCTAGACTCTTACTATGAGAGACAAACCTATAGAATACCTTTCCTGAAATGTACAGCTTTTGCCATCTCAGCAAACTCATTTGGAATCTCAACTCATTATCTGTCTTCCCAAAGTCTCATTCTCTTTCAAGGGTGCTATTATCATCCTAAACATCCAGGTCCCAAATCTTTCTCCTTCTTATTAAGATTGTTTCTAGAACACATCAGTTCTTTCCTTGCAATTCTTTGTTGTTTTATCCTTTTCACTCCTCTTTGGATTTCATTGTCATGTGACCAGTCTCTGATTACTTTCCCTCAGTCTCAGATCTATCCTGATCTCAAATGCCAGTCTTCTCAAAGCACTGATTGTGTCCCTATTCCATTAAAAAAGGAAACAAAAACAAAACTAAAGCCCATGGAATAGTCTCTGTATCTCTCTCTCTCTACTGTCTCAATCCTACATTCTAAGAGCCAGCTGCATTTTCACCTCCTCTAGGAAGTGACAATTTCTACCCAAAACACATCTCTCCATTTTGATATCTGCTCCAAAAAATCCAGCCTGTGAAGATTGATACTGGGAGTGGTCCAGGAAAGCAGGTGGTAAGATGAGATTTTCCATCACAAACCACCAGGCTGCAATAAAGACCCAATCACTGATGCACAGAGAGCCCTTGGCCAAAGGTATCCCTCCAGCCTGTTAACATTTTCACTAGTGGTGAAATGAGATGGTGAACTGGTGGAAGGGAATGTGCTAGCATGCAGGATTTAACAGGGTCTTTTGAGATCAGCATATGAGATGAAAGCATGCATGTGTGCATGCTAAGTTGCTTCTGTCGTGTCTAACTCTGCAACTCTATGGACTGTAGCCTGCCAGGCTCCTGTCTATGAGATTCTCCAGGCAAGAATACTGGAGTGGGTTGCCATGCCCTTCTCCAATGAGATGTATAAATAGTCTCTGTTAGGGTAATAGGATTAGATGGCTATTGTCAAATGCCACTGATGCTTTATAGAATGATAATGATTAGCTGAAAATAAGTAAAGGTAATCTAAAGCCAAGTAGGAAAGCTCGAGGGTATCTTTGGTTGCATGTATAGAAACTCTTATTTTCAAAACTAATAACTGAGCTAAATGCCCAAACGTAGCAGGTCTATTATGTTAAAGTCCACTCAGAACCAAGATGATTGCCTGAAGAGGTGGCTAAGTCTCTAGGAAGAAGGACCATGTAGCATCATGGCATACATGCTCAGTAACTTATTTCCCCAATCTTTCTATAAAGAGATCTAAGGTAATTTACATGTGTAACTATGGGGAAGGAGGAATACCAAGACTTTCAAAGGACTGGTTTGTACAGGATTTGAGTTCTTATTGATTCCCAGAGACCCAAATCATATGGTCCTTCTGTTAGAATAGGGGCATGTGGTGTCCTCTGGTGTTCATTTTCCCATCCTCAAATAGACAATTGTTTTGACATAGTTGACAGTTGGTATTGCTACCATATTTGGGTCAAAGCTACCATAGAGAAAACCTCTAACTTACCCCTCAGCCCTCTACACCCCTGCAGTCAAGATAGTGAATCAAGCTACATATTGCATTCTAGAGGGTATGGTTGAGATTTGCATTCTACTTAGAGCTTCTAAGGGATGCAGGTGGTGGTCCTTATCGTATTTCCATTTAATTCATGAGTCTAGTTGCAAAAACTGTATGGAGCTTGGAGAATGATGGTAGATTACTGCAAGCTCAGCAAAGCATAGCCACAATCACAGCTGCCTTGCCAGATATATTCTCTTTACTAGAGCAGATTAATATAGACTTAGGTAAATGGTGTGCAGCTATTGATTTGGTGACTGTCTCTCTTGTATCCCTATCACAGTGTTCAGAAACAGCTCACATTTGCATGATATGTAATGGATAACTGCATGCATTTATATTATTTTTCAGGGCCATGCCAACTTTCCTGATCTTTATCACAATTTGGGCTGAGGAGCTCTAGACAGTGCTGTCCAATATAAAATGTGAGTCACACAAATAATTTATATTTTCAAGAGTCACATTAAAAGGTGAAAAGAAACAGGTGAATTAGTTTTAATAGTAGTTCTATTTGACCCAGTATCTCAGTGCATGAATATGGAAATTTGGTGAGATTTATTTGTAAGAAGATTTTTGTACTTCTGATGTGTTTTGTATGTAGAGCATATCTCATGGCAGATGTTATGTTTTCATGGGATATACTTATCTCATAAAATGTGCAGTCGAAAACATAGATTCTCATGAGTAAGTTGTTTCAAACATACTTAAAAGTTGGCCAACTTAATCAACTGTCAAAAGGAATAATTTGCCTTTAATATATATAGCCACACTGATAAGACTGGTTTATCCTTTTTAAAGAATTGGGTTGACTTTAAAGCAAATCTGTGTCAGTTTCATAAATATGATTGTTGTGCAGGCTAAGTCGCTTTAGTTGTGTCCGACTCTGTGCTACCCCATGGACTATAGCCCACCAGACTCCTCTGTCCATGGGATTCTCCAGGCAAGAATACTGGAGTGAATTGCTATGCTCTTCTCCAGGGGATCTTCCTGACTCAGGGATTGAAACTGCGTCTCTTATGTCACCTGCCTTGGCAGGCAGGTTTCTTACCATTTGCACCACCTGGGAAGCTCAAATATGATTGTTAAGATGAAGTAAATTATTCTGTCAACTCATTATTATTAAAACAATTCAAAAAGATAGTACATCAATTGAAAAACAACTCTAAATTTATTAATATCAGAAAGTGTTCTTAGGAGTTTTTTAATAGTTTTGCAAACAATTTAGATAACTGTCAATTGCAATGAAAATTTTCATATTGGTTCATATTGGAAAAATATGTAAAATCATTTTTATTGATTTGTATTACAAAAATTTTCAATTGCAACATAAATTTGCATACACGTTCAGATAGGTCACAAACTTCTTTGCACCTTAAAGTCACTTAATTCATACGGAGTAAATATCAATGAGAAAGTGTAATTGCACTGCTGTGCTATTTTTTGCCTTTGATTATTGAATATTTGGCATGCATTCCTTTTCTCTCAAGGAGTTTAACTTTATTAGTATTAGCATTTATAATTCTTGAAATCTTTGTAGAATTTTTCCATGACTTAACCAATGACTATAAGATCACTAAATTTATCGTTTTCTATTTTCTTTAAAAGTTTGATAAACGGGCATTGATTTTTGTTGTGTGTGTGTGTGTGTGTGTGCTGCTTACTTTTAACAGCTATATTAGTAGTAATTTTCCTAAAGTGTGCTCCAGAAAACTAAATATCTGGAAATATCAGAAAACACAAATATCTCTAATATGTGTCATACAGTGGAATAAATCTTCAGGGAAATATCAGTGTCTTGTTTTAAAATTCCAGTAAATCCAGTTCTGACTTAACATAGTTGGAGCACTACTCATTGTCTTAGAAACTAATTCTTCATGTCTCAATAAACATTTCATTTGAGAGGTGTAAAACATTTAAAAATATCTATGCCATGAGTCTGATATTCTAGGTTGCAAATTGATATGTGTTTACAAATTTGAAAAGAAAATTGAGACAAAATATGGAAAGTATTGATTGGGCTATGTCTCTTGATACTGTGTGGCCTGTAATGGAAAGTACTTACACTATTCAAATTTTTAATCAGCTAATTTTTGATACTTTGGGGAAAGTTTATTATTTTTGTTATAACTGGTTGTTTAATGAACATCTTTCACTTTTTATAAAATAAATTTTTAAATATTTTTCTTACTATTTTATAACAAACTTTCTATAATTGGACAGTGGCAAGTAGAAACAGATGGAAATGTTAGGACCAAAGAATTCTCGGTTAATGACATATAGATGGTCCAAGGGGAACTGCCATGAAATTCCCATTTGGAATTGTATGAAGTTTGTTTAGTGCACATTAATACCCACAAGAGAGCATCCACCACAGAAAAGACACAAAACAACCAAGTGGGCAGAATCACTCAGCCAGTCGATGCCGGCCAGCTTCTGTCATCAGCCACCTTGATAATGACGTGATAGACACATGAGCAGAGTAGTGGCTGTGGCCAAGATGGAGGATATGCATGGGTTCAGTAGCATAAATTCTGACTTCCCAAGACTGATCTAACTATTATGCTGCCAGCTGTCCATCTTGCCCACCACAGAGACCAGCACTGACCATCCAGATGAACACTGTTCCTTGAAAATATCAAGTGGCCATTTGATGGCAATATGACAGCATTGGGTGCCTTTCATTTTAAGAGGCTTTTCCAGGAATAGGCACATGTAACTTGTTTAGGTGTATCTTTTCTACCTACGGAGTCTTCAGCTGGCACCACTATTCACCAGTTTATGTAATCTTAGATAAGAGAGAGAGGCACAGAGAGAGAGGCAGGGGATGGGGGTGGGGGGTAAAACCTAAGCCAGGAAGAGGGAGAGAGAGAGAGGAAGATAAATACTGAGAATTCTGCATTCCCAGAATTGAAAGGAGTTCAGATAGATGCCTAGAGAATCAGAAAAGGATTTGGCAAAAGGAAGTTGGGAGATGAAACTGGAGATGTAATCATCAGGTAAGTCATGAAAAGCCTTTGTTAGCCATACTAAGAAGTTTGAACCATATGACTATGGGTAACCAACAAAGGGTTTTAACAAGGCAGGTGGCATGATCAGATTTGCCATGAACTTATTATCTTGGACTTTGCTTCTTACCTTATTTGATAAGAAGAGGAGGAATGTGAAGTTTTGCACAAAATATGTGAGCCAGGCCTCTGTCCTATTTATCAGAGAAGAAAACCCTCTCATTATTATAATGAGACAATTGTGAGGATTATATTTTTTTCAAGTGACATAAACATACAAATGGAAATGGGGGTGTCTTTGCCTGCTCATATTTGTAAAAGCTAAGCAGCAAATATAAAAATGCTCAAAGAGCATGTTTGAATACATCTCTTTGTAAAACATGACAGAAAGGAGTGATTATTTAAATTGGACAGGACTTTGCATTCCTGGCTCCTTGGTGGCAATGCCTTTTGTCTGAACTCTCTTACTAGAAAAATGTCACAAAGGATAAAAAATGAGTCCAATAAGTTTTATTCAATTTCAGAGTCTATTATATATTCTGTTTTACACAAAGCATATAATTTTAAATTTCATAGATAGGCACACCGAACATACACTTGGTAGATATACAGCTATTTGTACGGGTGAAATTGAAACCCTCCAGGGAGGGTACATTAATAATTCCTTACTTGTAAGACAGAACAGCCATCTCACATTCCAAACAAAGCCCAGCCAGCACAAAAGTGATTCATGGTCATTTATAAAAACTGATTTCCAATCACCAGATCTTAAAGCCATGGCAACATTTATTTTTCCAGTCTCATAAACAATAAAGCTCCCTTTTGTTTAACACATGAGGGACCTCTTTCCCATGGAGGAGTTAGTAAATGCAAAAGCTAATTTTCCATGTCTGACAGCATGCATGAAAGCTGAGGAATATGTGCATGATAAATATATATTTCAGTAAAAAGAAAATATTAATGTGTATGTGTTTATATAGAGTTTTCTTTCACTGAGCTGTCGATCCAACAGGCGAAAAGACCCAGAACCTGACTGCTTTGTTTTAGTGCCCCAAAGACAAAATTTTTCCTGACAAGACTGTTTAAAAATATTCACTTCATTAATCCTAGATACAATTGATATCCTTATTTGGCTTAAATGTTTTTTCTGGAGCATGATATTAAAACAACAGATTATTTATTTCTCAATGAGAAATAAGAGATAATAATAATTCCAAATTTGTAGCTTAATTTCAATGCATGGTAAAAACATTAGTCAAATCACTCATCACTTTTTGATCACCCAGAAACCCCAAGAACAGCATGACTCTAGGACTCACACATCCTGCGGGGCCCCTTTCTCCTGTTTCAGTGGTTGAGTGACAGGCCAGGTAGATAAGAGAATGTAATAAGGTCATTTCTCTGCTTGGCCTTCACTTATTCCATCAGTGTCTATTTTATCCTCCAGTGAGACAGTACTTCTCCAAGGTCAACTGGAAAGCCTGGAAGTGTGTTCACCCATCATGTAGTCAAAAATGCTTGTGGAGGGAGGTAAAGTCCAAAACTCAGTGAAGTGATAGAAGGCAGGAAGATGGGGGAACGCAGATCTTTGTTGATTTCCCATGTCTGGTCTTGTGTTTGAAAGCGCTCAGTTGCTCACCTGTGTCCAACTCTTTGTGACTCCATTGCCTGTAGCCCACCAGACTCCTCTGTCCATGGAATTTTCCGGGCAAAAATACTGGAATGGGTATCGAACCTGTGTCCCTTGCATTGGCAGGCAATTTATTTTTACTGCTGCACCGCTTTGCATTTGGAAGAAATCCTTAAAACATTTTAATTCAGAGTGAGCTTAAGAAGTTTATCATACTGAATAAAGTAAATCAAACAAAAATAAATATCCTATGATATCACTTACGTGTGGAATCTAAAACAATGATACTTTGGGGATTTATATACATATATATATGTATGTGTGTATGTATATATATATATATATATATATATATATATAAAACAGGTAAACAACAAGGACCAACTGTAAAGCATAGGGAACTATATACTCAATATCTTGTAATCATCTATAATGGAAAAGAATCAAAAAATCTATTTGTGTGTATGTATAACTGAATCACTTTGCTGTATACTTGAAAAACAATACTGTAAATTAATTATACTTCAATAAAAATTCCAGCTTAAAAAAAAAAGAAGTTTAAACATAATTAGTCCTAAATCAGGTGATATAGGGGCCACATTCAATGGTAATAGGGCCAGAGCGGAGGTACAGGTAGAGTCTTATTGACAGAAGTCCACCAGTATCTTTGGTCCCAATATCCTGAATGAATAATTTTGGACTTTAGGGAACTTGGCTTCTCCTGCTGAAACTCTTGAGTCCTTTGGAGCACTAGCCTTGGTCCCTCTAGAGCCCTGGAACTGTCATGACTGAGTTTGTGTTAAAGGGATTAACCCTTTGTCTAGAGTCTATGGGCTCCTGCTTTGTTACATCTCTTTCTTGTCCTTCAGCCAGGTTCTGCCTGTTGAAGTGCTTCCGGGCTCAAGCTTCATTTTCTTCTGTAATCCAAAGGAAAATCTCTGGATTGATCTCTTCTTGTTGGAGATCTTGACTGGTGGTGTCATTAATGGTACACTGACTACCTTAGTCAAAAATGGCTGGGTTCCTGCCATCTTGTGTGCTTACCATAATATTTTCTAGTTTAATGTGAGAGGAGGTTTACTTGTGGAGGCAAAGATAGTTCAAAAATTCATTCCAGTTCTTGCAGTAAGAATAGTCTTTAGTTCTTGTTCTGCACCAAATATATAATTCCTCCTGGTCTGTTCTAAGCTGTGTAAGCAGATAATTTCCAGTTTTTCAATAGCATTTTTAATAGTTGCCTTCTGGAATTCAGCTTTCAAGGGATTTCCTGATAAGAGCTATGTAATCAGGATAGAATCTCTTATTAAAGGACTTTCCTTTTCCAAAGCTTGAAAAAGTCTGTTTCTCTCTTCTCAAATTATCAGGCTATCTATCAATAATTGAAGGTGAGATCGAAACTATGACCTTGGCAGGTGCTGCAGAGGATTTGCTGAAGTTATTCAATAGTATGAGCTATTTTTTTTTTAGATTATGTGTTTTTAAAGTGTTTTAAAAGTAAACTTCTTTTCACACTCTTCAGGGTCCTGGAAACAAGTTCATTTATGCAACAAACATTTCATTTATTCACCAAACAGAACTATGACTATACACAAAGAGAGCAAATTGAGAAAGTTTCCAGCTGCCCTTCCACATTGACTCTCTTTGGTACATAATGGTAGAGAAGTCCATCCTTGGCCAAGTTACCATAGTGTCTCCCAGTTCTATCCTTATCCCTTTGTAAATGATGCACCTGGCTAGTGTGTGTGGACCTTCACCTGAATGATTGGGTTGTCGTCGTTCAGTCATTAAGTCATATCCAATTCTTTGCAACCCCATGGACTGCAGCACGCCCGGCTTCCCTGTCCTTCATCATCTCCTGCAGTTTGCTCAAACCCATGTTTATTGAGTCAGCCATGCCATTCAACCATCTCATCCTCTGCCACTCCCTTCTCCTCCTGCCCTCATTCTTTCCCAGCATCAGGATCTTTTCCAATGAGTCGATTCTTTGCATCAGGTGGCCAAAGTATTGGAGCTTCAACTTCAGCATCAGTCCTTCCAATGAATATTCAGGACTGCTTTCCTTTAGGATTGACTGGTTTGATCTCCTTGCTGTCCAAGGGATTCTCAAGAGTCTTCTCCAGCACCACTGTTCAAAACTTCAACTATTTGACCCCTAGCCTTCTTTATGGTCTGACTCTCACATCTATACATAACTATAGGGAATGTACTAAACACAAATTTCATATTCTAAGCCAGATACACAGTAAGTATCTAAATAGAAGGCTTGGAATGTGTGCTTTAACACCTTTCCAAGGTGATTCTTATGGAAATTTAATTGTGAGAATCACTGCATCAAAAACTGTGGCTAGAATCTTGCTTCCCTAACTTAATAATGAGCTTTGACTATCTATTTAACCTCTCAGTGCCTCTGTTTCCTCATCTGTAAAGTATCAGCTAATAATTGCAACCTAATGGATGGGAGAGCTCTTTGAATATTGTAAAATGGTATACATATTTTTCAATATTGCTCATATATTTAGATGCATATAGATGTAACTGAAAAAAATAAAACAAAATACCTAGTAAGCATCTATCAGGGCAAAGAAAGTCCTATGCCAGATGTTTAGAGAGTGTAAAAAATAAATATGACATTGTTCCTGCCTGCAGAGAACGTATTGTCCCTTTAGGCTGACTTGCATGCCCTGTGCTTTCCTTATCCAGCTTTCTGCATGCCAAATGAAGTCAGACAGCAAAGGTGAACGTGATTAAGCTTGAAAATAAGTCCAGGCAGCTAATCCTCTGTAGAAGTGATTCAAACTACACAGAAGGATAGTTTGTCTTCTTGCTGCCTGTCTCTGAGCTCCTCAACCTTACCTTCCCTTATCTTCAAATGCTGGCCTCTTTCTGAGGATCTGCGTACTGCCTTGCTTCCAGTCCTGCTCCAGTACTTTCTCTGTTGTCTGTTCTTTCTGAGTTTTCCTTCTATGAGGTGTCCTTCTAACCCCCTGTTCAGTTATTCTCTTTAACCTCAGGAAGAAGAATCACCTTCATTATGCCACCAGAGTGTGGAATAGGAAAGAAGGAAGAGCTGGCATAATTCAAACCAAATGGATTAAAAAAATCACATCCACTTGGCATCTAGAAGCACAACACTTTGGTTCCTCTGATGGCATATATTTTGGTTCCTCTGATGGCAGCATCTTTGTAGACAATGCTGCACTTGGTGCATAGTAGGAGCATCAGAAATGTTTCTGGAAAATGGATGTCTTTACTTACTATATATAGTTTTCTGAGTGAAAACAGTGAAATTAATTCTAGTTCTTTCCACTTCCAGAGGCTAACGATAGCACTCTGTTTCTTTTAAAAAACTGTTCTGGATGATAGAGGTACACAGAGTGTTGATCTACTGCCATCCTATCAAGCTGCAACATGGCAGTGTTAATATGACAGTGTAGGAAAGGTGAATACTGGCTGAACTGGGGGAAAAATGCTTGTCTGATCTGTCTCTCTCAAGTGTAAAGAAATAATTCAATTCGGTACCTTGGGGAAAAAAGGAAACAGCAACAACAAAAATACACACACACACACACACACACACACACACACACACAAATTCCACAAAATAAAACAAAAAACCCATCATGGTCTTCAGGGAGAATGTCTCTGTGCTAAGTTAACCGTTGTATTCTGTTGGCCTCCTGCTGCATAAGGCCACTTTGCCGCAAAAGTGCAACTACCTGTGGCAGGGTATAAGCCTACTCTGACCCATACAGATGGCCTTAGTTATTGTATCATTTGAACAATTCCACTACCTCTTGCAATATGAAGGTAAGATATTCCTTCTAGGTTCTGGGGGTTGGGGTCCCCAGGATGCTTGAGTAAGGGAAGAAGAGAGCATCAGGAAGTAATAGCTCTAAGTCATGCTGTGAAAGGGAGATAGAAATCATCAAATGTAGACATAAACCCCACAAAGAGCAGCTGTCTGTGGCTATTTATTGCGTAAACAGTCTGAAACCTTTCAATCTTCCTCCTACATTATAACGGGGCTCATTAAAAAAACAGTCAATTTGGTGATTACAAATCATCAAAGAAAAGTTGGATTATTTTAGTAGACATGGAAGTGAAGGTGTCCCAAGTTGTGAAATTTTTTCCATTTAAAATAGATATAAAATGGAGTGTGTGTGTTAGTTGCTTAGTCATGTCTAACTCTTTGCAACCCCATAGACTGTAGCCCAACAGGCCTCTCCGTCCATGGGATTCTCCAGGCAAGAACAATGGAGTGGTTTTCCATTTCCTTCTCCAAAAGGAACTATAGAAAGAAAGAAAGTGAAGTCTCTCAATCATTTCAGACTCTTTGCGACCCCATAGACTATAGCCTACCAGGCTCCTCCATCCATGGAATTTTCCAGGCAAGAGTACTGGAGTGGGTTGCCGTTTCCTTCTCCAATAAAGTGGAGATGTTTTTTTTTTTTTTTTTTACTGTATGATTGTAAACATAAACGGGGACTGCTACATCCCCAAAGAATATCATCAATTAGGAATTAAGTTAATTGAACAGCTACTGCTTACCTCTTCTGTGTCAGGCCCGTAGAGGCATTAAGACATAGTCCTTTCCTCAAGGTGCTTGCTGTTTTTAGTGTATTGTTCCAGTGAAAATTATTTGCATAGAAGATGGGTGTTGATTGTTTCTCCTAGAGCCCTGATGGGCCTTTTGGTAATTCTTGCTTTGTTCTTCACTCAAAGGATGGACTGCCTTGGCACCTGCAGTCATTGGTGGAACTCCATGATTCTGATTCTCAGAGCTGTAAAAATGAACTCCACCCTGAGACCCAGAGGATTGGAAAGGATACCAGAATCATCCCCAGCATAGTTAGAAAGGTTACATCAAGAGGATTGTCTCCCAGATCCAGCATCAATTCAAGAAGCTCCAAGGAGAATCTTTACCAGACTGGAGGCAACATGTGGTGTGGAGAGAGCTCACCTAGTAGAGGATGCCTGGCTGTCAGTCATGCCTCCAAAGCCACAGGTTTGGGTGAGATCCTTTTGGGACCTCAGTTTTCCCATCTGAAAAACAAGAAGCCTGAACTCACAGCTTCTGCAAGCAAGGTTCTTTCTGGCCATTTCCTCTTGCTGTGCTTTTATAATCTATAGCTGGGTCTGTTTCACTGCCATCTGTGTTAAGCCCAGTGAAGCAGTAAATACATGGCACAGGCTCTGTATGTGATCATAAGGTGGACTCCTTGCTTGCTGAAGCTCCTGTGTACCCAGCATCCCCCATTTAAAACAGCTTGAGAGGCAATGACCCCTGAGTTCTGTGTCTCTGATTGTGTGATTCTCACATTCTGTGCAGCAGACGTCAGTGAGAAAGGGGAAGCACTGAGAAACCATGTCCATTCTCATTATCTCTGACCTTGAGTGTACCCTTGATACTGCTTGTTGACTGATTGGCAGCAGTTTCAAAGATTCGTTGACCAAGATCCAGTTGACATTATTGTCAAGTCTTCATGTCTGAATTAGCCTTTATATTCTCTTACAGAACACATACTACCTAAACTGAGAAATTGGAACTCATTAAAGATTTTATTGATTCCAAACCATGTCTTTGAAACAAAGAAATGACTGAATAAATAGTCATTAATTCATTTAATTTAACTTGTTCAGGCTGGACATCTTAGGGTACTCTCCCTGCGCCCCCATCTCCCCTCTACCTTAGGCCTAGGCCTAACATCTTATCAGTAACTAAGGCTATCAGTGCTTCTGCATAATGTTTTTCCTCTCTGTGTCTAACTCCCCACCTGAATTTAGGAGCATATTACAGTTTATGTTGACTACTACAACATCTAACAAAATTGTTGCCAGGCCTCATCTTTTAATTCTAAAATTCCATTCATCATACATATGTGTTTATATTAACTTCATAAATCTTAAGCCGTGGTCATAGTTTTCCCTTATTCAAAAACTTCAGTGTTTTCTGCTGATCCGGAATGAAGTCTGAATCCCCCAGTCTCACATTTACATTTCCCTCCAACTCCTCAAGTTCTTCATCCTCATCCTAGTACATTCCAGCACAGAACTGAGACCCCATCTTCATTAATTTCTTCACTGAACCTCCAGAGAGCTTTATTTTCCTTCCATTAAACATGTATGTATGTCCTAAAACCTTCCCAATATGCTGTGAGCTCTTTAGGGGCAATATTCATGCCAGGTCACAAGGTCTCCCGCACAGCAGCCAACCCAGAGAGCGAAACAGACTGCCCTTTTTTTTTTTAATTGAACTTATTTTAATTTATATCTTTCTAGCATGCTTTCCATGAACATCATATATCATTTTCTTATAAGGAAACTAATATTTTTACTATTTTTCTCACTCAGCTGGCTCTTTATTATTTATTTATTTATTTTAAATTTATTTATTTTAAATTTATTTATTTTTTAAATTACAATACTGTATTTGTTTTGCCATACATTGACATGAATCAGCTGGCTCTTAATCTCCTTTTGATGAATAGAATTTTCTCTCTGACTTTACAGAATGTCTTCCTTCTTTGTAGGCCTCAGCAGTGCTACCATACTAAAGACTGCCACTGTTACTTGGCCATTTCTGTCTATCTTCCTATGTTTTCTTCCAATATTACACAGCCTTTTAAACTCTTAGATTTGTCCTCCCCTGCCTCCCTTATCTTTACCCACTGGTTCTTATAGATCAACTTTAAAGATGTTTTGAGAGATTAGACATTGCTATGACTCTCTCTCTCGTTTTGCTTTGTTAAAGGTCTTGTCTGTAGATATTTGTGGAGCAGATCAGTGAGTGTACCCTACAAAACCATTGCCATTTCTACCTTTAGCTCTTCTCTCATATAACACTCTCTCTACTTGGAATGTTCTCTTCTATCTGCTTTAAAATGTTTGCTATTAATAATTTTGGCTAGTCAAATTTAACTTTCATCTAAGATTTTCCATTCATTGGCACAAAACTCTTTATAATCTCATCTTATTAATGTTTCTGGCATCTGTAATTAAGTCCCCCTTTTCATTCCTAATATTGTTTATTCATATTTTCTCTACTTTTTATCTTGATCAACTTTGGAAGACGTTTGTTAATTTTATTACTGTTTGCAAAGAACCATCTGTTGGCTTTTGTTTTATTCTCTCTATTGTGTGCTGGTTTTCTATTTTATTAACTTCTCTTATCTTTATTATTTTCCCCTTCTCAGTTCAGTTCAGTCGCTCAGTAATGTCTGACTATTTGCGACTCCATGAATCACAGCATGCAAAGCCTCCCTGTCCATCACCATCTCCTGGAGTTCACTCAGACTCACGTCCATCGAGTCAGTAATATCATCCAGCCGTCTCATCCTCTGTCGTCCCCTTTTCCTCCTGCCCCCAATCCCTCCAAGCATCAGAGTCTTTTCCAAGGAGTCAACTGTTCACATGAGGTGGCCGAAGTACTGGAGTTTCAGCTTTAGCATCATTCCTTCCAAAAAAATCACAAGGTTGATCTCCTTCAGAATGGACTGGTTGGATCTCCTTGCAGTCCAAGGGACTCTCAAGAGTCTTCTCCAACACCACAGCTCAAAAGCATCAATTCTTCAGCACTCTGCCTTCTTCACAGTCCAACTCTCACATCCATACATGACCACAGGAAAAACCATAGCCTTGACTGGACGGACCTTAGTCAGCCTAGTAATGTCTCTGCTTTTGAAAGTACTATCTAGGTTGGTCATAACTTTTCTTCCAAGGAGTAAGCGTCTTTTAATTTCATGGCTGCAGTCACCATCTGCAGTGATTTTGTAGCCCCCCAAAATAAAGTCTGACACTGTTTCCACTGTTTACCCATCAATTTCCATGAAGTGATGGGACCGGATGCCATGATCTTCGTTTTCTGAATGTTGAGCTTTAAGCCAACTTCTTCACTCTCCTCTTTCACTTTCTTCAAGAGGTTTTTAGTTCCTCTACACTTTCTGCCATAAGGGGGTGTCATCTGCATATCTGAGGTTATTGAGATTTCTCCCGGCAATCTTGATTCCAGCTTGTGCATCTTCCAGCCCAGTGCTTCTCATGATGTACTCTGCATATAAGTTAAATAAGCAGGGTGACAATATACAGCCTTAACGTACTCCTTTTCCTATTTGGAACCAGTCTGTTGTTCCATGTCCAGTTCTAACTCTTGCTTCCTGACCTGCATACAGATTTCTCAAGAGGCAGATTAGGTGGTCTGGTGTTCCCATCTCTCAGAATTTTCCACAGTTTATTGTGATCCACACAGTCAAAGGCTTTGGCATAGTCAATAAAGCAGAAATAGATGTTTTTCTGAACTCTCTTGCTTTTTTTTTTTTTTCCATGATCCAGCAGATGTTGGCAATTTGATCTCTGGTTCCTCTGCCTTTTCTAAAACCAGCGTGAACTCAGGAGTTCACGGTTCACGTATTGCTGAAACCTGGCTTGCAGAATTTTGAGCATGACTTTACTAGCATATGAGATGAGTGCAATTGTGCGGTAGTTTGAGCATTGTTTGGCATTGCCTTTCTTTGGAATTAGAATGAAAACTGACCTTTTCCAGTCCTGTGGCCACTGCTGAGTTTTCCAAATTTGCTGGCATATTGAGTGTAGCACTTTCACAGCATCATCTTTCAGGATTTGAAATAGCTCCACTGGAACTCCATCACCTCCACTAGCTTTGTTGTAGTGATGCTTTCTAAGGCCCACTTGACTTCACATTCCAACATGTCTGGCTCTAGATGAGTGATCACATCATCATGATTATCTGGGTCGTGAAGATCTTTATTGCACAGTTCTTCCGTGTATTCTTGCCACCTCTTCTTAATATCTTCTGCTTCTGTTAGGTCCAGACCATTTGTCCTTTATGGAGCCCATCTTTGCATGAAATGTTTCCTTGGTATCTTTTGGATTTAATTTGCTTTTTTCCCCTTCACTCTCTCTTTTTTAAACTAAGACAGATGCTTAGTTCAATAATTTTCAGGTTTTTTTTCCCTAGTATAAGCATTTGAAGTCATACTTTTCACTCTCAGTACCATGTTAATTTGCATTTCACAATGCTGGCATTTCTCACAGAGCAGTATTGTTTAGCTCCAAAAGTTTTCTAATTTATAATATGATTTCTTCTTTGATTTGTGAGTGTTTTATTAAATTTCCAAATGTGGTAAGATTTTCCTAGCTATCTTTTAGCTACTGTTTCTTACCCAATTGTTTTATGCTCAGTGAACTTACTGAGACACCGAATCCTTTGAAATTTGTCAAACCTTTCTTTTTATAGTCTCATATATTGTGATTTTGGTTGAAATAATTTTGTTATCTCTTATTGTTGGGTCAAATGGTCTATACATGCCCATGAGGTTATGCAGTTAATAGTGTGATTTTAATAGGTATTCTGAATTTTTTTCCTCTGCTTAGACTAACATTGTGATAGCTATGTTAACTTTTTTTCATTAATGTAATTTATTTTCCTCCATATTTACAACAATTTTTGCTTTAAATATTTTCACAATATGTTATTAGATAAATGCACATTAGCAATGATTATGACCTAGATAAAATCAAGCTTTTAACTTTAAATAATGACCCTATGTCTAGTTATTTTTTTTCCTTTGCTAGTTATGCTTTCCCTTAAAATCAGTTTAGGCTGATACTGATATAGCTTCCTTTCTTTACTATTTACCTGGAATATCTTTGCATTCTTTTACTTTCAATCTTTTTTTTTCTACGTCTAAGATGTCTCTCCTATAAACAGCATAGAAGTGGGTTTATTTTTATCATCTTCAGTATTTATCTGTTAACTGTAACCATTTATACATCAGTATTTTTCAGGTAATTACCTATGTTTACACACACTGTATTTCTATGTATATATTCATATATTCATACATATAAAATATATTCATGTTTTCTAATTATAGCATCTGTTTGTATATTTATTTTGTTCTCTATTTCTTTTTCTCCTTTTTGCCTTAGAGGGAGTTTTTTTTTGTTATTACTTTTTCAGTCTTATTTTAGAAATTATGCACTCTATTTTTCTTCTTTCAGTAACTACTGTAGTGGGTATTTTACTTTTTACTGTTATTTATTTGTTTTTGGTGCACTGAGTCTTTGTTGCTGAGGGCGGTCTTTCTCTAGTTAAGTGAGTGGGGGCTGCTCTCTAGTTGCAATACATTGACTTCTCATTGTGGTGGCTTGTCTTATTGTGGAGCACAGGCTGTGAGGTGCTCGGACTCAGTAGTTGGGGCCCAGGGTCTTAGCTGCCCCATGCATGTGGGATCTTCCTGGACCAGGGGTCACACCTGCATCCCCTGCATTGGCAGGCAAATTCTTAACCACTGGATCACCACGGAAGTCCCCAAAGCATTTTGATATGCATGCATAACTTGAAGTCTAAGGTTAATCAGTATTTTGACCTTCTCTCTCAACAGTGATCCCGTATGTCACTCCCTCTGTCTCCTGGTTTTTTTTTTTTTTCCCCAACAGCTTTGAGATATAATTTGCATGGCATATAATTCATTCATTTACAGTGTACAACTCAGTGTTTTTAGTATATTCACAGAATTATTCAACTGTCACCAATACCTAATTTTAGAACATTTCCCTCACCCCTAAAAAAATTCCATACTCATTAGCAATCACTCCCAACTTTTCCCCATCCTTAAGCTCCTGTCATCCTCTAATTTATTTTCTGCCTCTATAGATTTGCCTGTTCTGGACATTTCACAGAAATGGATTATACAATATTTTTGTCCTTTGTGAGTAGGTTCTTTCATTGAGCATAGTGTTTTCAAGATCCATCCATATTATAGCATATATCAGTACTTTATTTCTTTTTATGGCCAAATAATATTATTTCAATATATTGACATAACGGCTACTCATGTTTACCAGGTTTGCTAAATTCTTTTAAAGCTAAAGTTAGCTTCATTGGTTATTTTTAATTTAAAGTTTCCTTATTCACTTATTCTCTGGTTTGGAATTATTTACTTTGACTCTTCTTGCTTAATCAAAAAGTTAAATGATTTAGAATCAACCTTTTAGATGTTTGTAGCAGGTGGCTTAATCTGGGTGCCATATTGCTGGACAAAGTAATTCTCCAAAGATTCTTTTCTGTGCATTCAGCTCTTCCATCTGTCCTTCTCCACCAGGTCACACTGTCTCTACTAGCAAGTTTTTTTCTGACCTGTCAGTATATTGAGGTCTCTGTCACCTCACATTCCTTCAGCCCTCTTTTGTATTTCTGTTCATATTCCTTCTGACACAGATGGCCTTGTATGTATTCAATTATCATTCACTAGGATGAGAAGCTCTGGGTGGGCACAGTTGGTCCCTGATGCTTCTGTCTCTATTCAGGAAGGTAGACTGACTTGGCATAGGCTGGGGTCAAAGGTGGGCATTCAAGAAATAACTATCAGGTAAATAAATGGACAGAGTCAAGGACTGTTCTTTTCTTCCCTGGAAATTTACTCCTCTGAGTGAAATTTCATATATAAGGCTCTTGATGCCTGGATAAAGTGCACTAGGTTCAAGGTGTCAATCTATTGCTCTGGGTACCTTTTCTTGTTTGGCTCCTTGATCTCAGGGACATGGAGGAGGCTGTGGTGCAAGCTCTCATTATTGATCCTCTGCAGGGGATGTGAGAGGACAGGAACCATTCATCTTCCCCAGTCTGGCTCCACTGATGCCTCAGGCTCCTAAGGGTTGGGAGGCATGTTGCAATTTTGATTTCCCAAGTTCAGGGGGCTTATATATGTGTCTGTCTTAAGCTCCTTATTGTCTTTCTGCATATTAAGTGGCAAAACCAAGGTCTCTCAATGGAGTGTATTCAAAAGGGAGATCAAGAGAGGAATTTGGATCAGATCTGATTAAACCCTAATCTCCTTATTACCATATTGGAAGGAGAGCACTAACAGCACCAATGGTAGGGCCTTTTCCATGGAGCTGCTCACGTGGCTTGGTTTGGTAGACAGGACACAGGTACCCAGGAGGGCCTGTGCTGGCCTCACAGGTGGGAGAGGCCTTTCTCCGAGTTTGTAAATCTTTAAATTGAGCTGGGAATGGAGAGCACTGAGGTTGAACAGATGGGCTGTGGCTACTCCACTGTGGGCTAATGAGAAATCGGCATTTCCAGATAGCAAAGAGCTCTGGAGGGACCCAGTCCAACCAGCTTAGGAGAGCTTAGAGGAGGGCGAGGGAGGCACTAAAGAATCATCAATATGGAGCTTTTGGCTGCTTCATGAAGCCAGCGTATTGCCCTTAATTCTTTCTTTCTGAAATAACACTTGGTTCATCAGAGATGTCCAATCTTGACAAGTTAGGCATATATATCTCTTAAAAAAAAAAATTGAGTAAGTGGAGCAAAAATGACAATACGACACTGCAGCTGAGAAATAACAGGGGAGGATTTCCCATAAACCAAATCTAATTTATAGTTGGCACTTGCAAGGGGTTGTGAAGCCTTACACATAATAGAGGCTTAATGGGTATTTGTTGAATTTAATGATTTGAACCATTTGCAGCAAAACAAATTCCACTTTGTCTGAATTGCTCAGATAGGTTTCTTCTTCGCTCCATTTAGTGCAGCAGGCAGGTAAGATTTTCCATGTGCAGTTGAAGCATAGGATGAGAGACCCTGGCCCATTTGTAGCCTGTGCCTTAAGTCGCAGAGGCATGTGATAATTGTACTGAAATAGAAGGAACTTGGCCTGCGTCCTGGCTCTGTAATTTACCCACCCATAAAAACACAGGGCTTTTTGGTGAGAAATAACATTTATGGCAAAATAACACAGTATATGGCACAGAGTTGGTTACAGAAATAAATTGTGTTTTCCCCTTAAGAATGTACTAGACAAAACTCAGTGATTTAGCCTCAGGGTGCCCACTAAATTGTCTATGTTGTTGTTGTTCAGTCACTAGGTTGTTTCCAACTCTGCGACTCTGTGAACTGTAGCTTACTAGGCTCCTTGGTCCATGGGATTTTCCAGGCAAGAATACTGGCATGGGTTGCCACTTCCTTCTCCAGGGGATCTTCCCAATCCAGGGATCGAACCCTTGTCTCCTGCATTTCATTCATTAGCAGGCATATTCTTTACCTCTGAGCCATCAGGGAAAAAGTATCCCTGTATTCTGAGAAAAATTTGACCATAAAAGGGGCTGTTCTGGCATCAAAGATGGATTTGCATTAATTATGAGAACATAGGTGGCTCAGAGGTTTAAGTGTCTGCTTCCAATGTGGGAGACCTGAGTTTGATCCCTGGGTCGGGAAGATCCCCTGGAGAAGGAAATGGCAACCCACCCCAGTATTCTTACCTGGAGAATCCGATGGACAGAGGAGCCTGGCAGGCTACAGCCCATGGGGTCGCAAAGAGTTGGACATGACTGAGCGACTTCACTTCACATGTCAGAATGGAAATCCAGATAATCAACTGGAGCTGATGCCTTTGCCCTTGAAAAGACAGACATCACACCTATAGCCTGAAAGGAAGATTAGGAGAGACAAGTGATGATGAAGAAGGTGGCACCATATGAAAAACCCATAGCAAAAATTGCCTTCTAAAGGAATAAAAATGGTTTATTTCCCCTGATTAGACCATATAAATCCCTATTTTATGCTCAGACCATATAAATCCCTATTTTATCATATGATTTGGTTGCAGAAGCAGGCTGAGGGAGGAGCTTTGGAATCAGTAAAGTTAGAGGAAGGGGTTGTAGCAAAGAGTGTGCATTTTAGGAGCTGGAGTTTTTGATCTACTGTGATGTGAAAAAGTCTGGAAGCAGGGGGCACAGGCTATCAGATGTCTTCAAAGCTGTCCAGGTGAGTCTCGCATGTAGCTCAGGTTGCAGTCCTCTGATTCAGATTATCTGGGATGAAACACTTTCCTTTAGCCTGGAACTAGACCCAGATCGTTTTGCAGTCAGGGCAAGTGGTGCTTTTTAAAATACTTGTTAAATATACAGAGAGTGGACCCTCCCCCAAGATATACCAAGTCAGGATCTCTGGGAAGGGGGTGAGAGTTGGGTCCTGGAATCTGCATTTTAATCAGCTATCACTTATGCTCATTTGTGTCTAAAATTGAATGCCAGGGGACTGCTGTTGCAGTCTATATTATAGAATCACTTCAATTCAGTTAAGTTCAGTGGCTCAGTCATGTCCGACTCTTTGCAACCCCATGGAGTGCAATATGCCAGGCCTTCCTGTCCATCACCAACACTTGGAGTTTACTCAAACTCATGTCCATTGAGTCTGTGATGCCATCCAACCATCTCATCTTCTGTTGTCTCCTTCTCCTCCCGCCTTCAATCTTTTCCAGCATCAGGGTCTTTTCAAATGAGTCAGTTCTTTGCATCAGGTGGCCAAAGTATTGGAGTTTCAGCTTCAGCATCAGTCCTTCCAAAGAATATTCAGGACTGATTTCCTTTAGGATGGACTAGTTTGATCTCCTTGAAGTCCAAAGGATTCTCAAGAGTCTTCTCCAACAGCACAGTTCAAAAGCATCAATTCTTCAGTGCTCAGCCTTCTTTATGGTCCAGCTCTCACATCCATACATTACTGGAAAAAACATAGCTTTTTTTAACATTTATAAAAATGTGCAAAACCAGGAAAAGGTGTAGAGAGAGACCTTTTCAAGAAGAAAAAGACATAGATGACAGGCTAGAAAAAAAAAAAAAGTGAAATCTGCCTAGAATACATTTAAATTATTGATGTGATATTTATAATATATCAGATCCCTGGAGGAAATTAATTATTCAGCAATTACAATCAGAGCAATTGACTAAACTTTGGAAAAGTTTGAAGTTAGATTTCTATCTCTTGTAATACAGAGCAATTGACTAAACTTTGGAAAAGTTTGAAGTTAGATTTCTAGATCTTGTAATGTAATGATTAATTCCATTACAATTAAGTTAAGTGTCTTCTTATAAATCAGCAGGAAAGGATGAGTACCTTAGTAGAAAATATGTAAAGTTTATAAGCTATTAAGAAAAGAAGATATGTAAATTAACATTTAGAATGTGAAAAACATTCAAATATTAAACAAAATTATGTTTATTTTGCAAAGAGAAAAATTATGGAGACATTGTGGTAAATTGACCTCACTTCTACTCTGTTGAGTAGAGGTTGTCAGTTGATATTATAATTTTACAGGACAATTTGGAAGCATATATTTAGATTCGTAAAGATACGTAGTTTTAAAATGTCCAGAATCTTTCAATAAGTAATTTCACTTTCAGGATATTTTAGGACATAATCAGGTATTTGGCTAATGATTATCGCATAAGGATGCTCAACATATAATTATTTTTTATAGTGAAAATTAGAAGCAGTATAAATGCCCATAATAAGGGATTGTTAAACAAAGTAAATTTTGGTTTAGCCCTATACTGTAGTTCTGTAAAACCTTAACAAACCACTTTTTTGAAGAAAAATGAGGTGGAGAAACTGTGTGCTGTTATTAAAGGACCAAAAAGATCACTGAAGAAATCTGAATATTGGCTTCTGGGGAGGAATTTAAATCTACCCCACACCTCCTGGCAGAATGATGAATAGAATAGTTAAATCTGAGCATATTTTATTGAGTAATATTTTAGCAGGTAGAATAATTTTGTATAATTATAAGGTCATGTTCGGATGAGAGTTATTGTTTTCTTCCTTTTGTCCTGCCAGAATTGTAATGGTACTTTTTATGTTTGGCTGACCTGTTTCTCTCTTCTTAGAGGTGGGGAGAGCTGAGAAAGTAGCCATGGAGGAGAGGGCAGAGGGTACAGTGACGGGGCAGATACTCTCTCCTATTGTTTTTTCTCTTAGTCCTTTCCTCTAATTCTGCTGGAGTCAGGGGATCTCCTCCTTGTATTCCAATGATATAAGGCAAGATCCTCTTTGGGTTTAGAGGAAACAGGCCTACAACTTAGGCATCCCCAGCATAGGAAGAAGAAGAAATCCTCCTCTAGTTTATCTGTCATAGATTAGAGCTTGAGACCAAACAGTTAAAAATATTGTCTAACCATTACATCTTGTTCTCTGGATGTGTTTACTTCACTTGAAGACCTTTCACATTATACTGGTCTAAGACAGTATTGGGTGATTCTAGGTTTTGACCTAACACTGTCTGATTCTATGAGAATTATCTCTGTCTCTAACTTGAGAGGCTAGTTTTACAAATTGCCTGATTTATATATAAAAATAGAGCTCTGACTCACAGCAGCAGTCAATCCAGGAAGACAATTATAGCCTCTGTAACAACTGGCTCAAAGCAGTCAGGATTTAACCAGTAACTGAAAACAACCCTAATTTTTGCCTCTGCTTCCAATTTATGACCAACCAGTGAGAGCCAAATATACTCCCCTAACCAATCACATATTCAAAAGCAGAGACATTACTTTGCTGACTAAGGTCCATCTAGTCAAGGCTATGGTTTTTCTGTGGTCATGAATGGATGTGAGAGTTGGACTGTGAAGAAAGCTGAGTGCTGAAGAATTGATGCTTTTGAACTGTGGTATTGGAGAAGACTCTTGAGAGTCCCTTGGACTGCAAGGAGATCCAACCAGTCCATTCTGAAGGAGATCAACCCTGGGATTTCTTTGGAAGGAATGATGCTAAAGCTGAAAATCCAGTACTTTGGCCACCTCACGCGAAGAGTTGAGTCATTGGAAAAGACTCTGATGCTTGGAGGGACTGGGGGCAGGAGGAGAAGGGGACGACAGAGGATGAGATGGCTGGATGATATAACTGACTCAATGGACGTGAGTCTGAGTGAACTCCAGGAGATGATGATGGACAGGGAGGCCTGGCGTGCTGTGATTCATGGGGTCACAAAGAGTCGGACATGACTGAGCGACTGAACTGAACTGAACCAATCACATAGGATGCTCTACTTTTAGTTATCCTGCTTCTGGCTTCTTAGATGCCAACAACCTTCAAGAATAACATGCCTTAGACTCCCCTTTTCCATGGGGATGGTCTTGATCCCTGTCTCCTGTACAGTGTCATGAACCTCATTCCATAGTTCATCAGGCACTCTATCTATCAGATCTAGGCCCTTAAATCTATTTCTGACTTCCACTGTATAATCATAAAGGATTTGATTTAGGTCATACCTGAATGGTCTAGCGGTTTTCCCTACTTTCTTCAATTTAAGTCTGAATTTGACAATAAGGAGTTCATGGCTGAGCCACAGTTAGCTCCCCGTCTTGTTTTTGTTGACTGTTTAGAGCTTCTCCATCTTTGGCTGCATAGAATATAATCAATCTGATTTCGGTGTTGGCCATCTGGTGATGTCCATGTGTAGAGTCTTCTCTTGTGTTGTTGGAAGAGGGTGTTTGCTATGACCAGTGCATTTACTTGGCAAAACTATTAGCCTTTGCCCTGCTTCATTCCACATTCCAAGGCCAAATTTGCTTGTTACTCCAGGTGTTTCTTGACTTCCTACTTTAGCATTCCAGTCCCCTATAATGAAAAGGACATCTTTTTTGGGTGTTAGTTCTAAAAGGCCTTGTAGGTCTTCATAAAACCGTTCAACTTCAGCTTCTTCCGCATTATTGGTTGGGACAT
Source organism: Nanger dama (assembly GCA_917880005.1). Classification (NCBI taxonomy): domain Eukaryota; kingdom Metazoa; phylum Chordata; class Mammalia; order Artiodactyla; family Bovidae; genus Nanger; species Nanger dama. Next base: position 29,412,526 of record CAKJTW010000018.1, read on the forward strand.
AGACTTGGATAACTGTGATATTGAATGGTTTGCCTTGGAAATGAACAGAGATCACTCTGTCATTTTTGAGATTGCATCCAAGTACTGCATTTCAAACTCTGATGTTGGCCATGATGGCTACTCCATTTCTTCTGAGGGATTCCTGCCTGCAGTAGTAGATATAATGGTCATCTGAGTTAAATTCACCCATTCCAGTCCATTTTAGTTTGCTGATTCCTAGAATGTCGATGTTCACCCTTGCCATCTCTTGTTTGACCACTTCCAATTTTCCTTGATTCATGGACCTGACATTCCAGGATCCTATGCAATATTGCTCTTTACAGCATTGGATCTTGCTTCTATCACCAGTCACATGCACAGCTGGGTATTGTTTTTGCTTTGACTCCATCCCTTCATTCTTTCTGGAGTTATTTCTCCACTGATCTCCAGTAGCATATTGGGCACCTAATGACCTGGGGAGTTCCTCTTTTGCTATCCTATCATTTTGCCTTTTCATGCTGTTCATGGAGTTCTCAAGGCAAGAATACTGAAGTGGCTTGCCATTCCCTCTCCAGTGGACACGTTCTGTTAGCCCACTCCACCATGACCCATCCGTCTTGGGTTGTCCATGCAGGCATGGCTTGGTTTCACTGAGTTAGACAAGGCTGTGGTCCTAGTGTGATTAGATTGACTAGTTTTCTGTGAGTATGGCTTCAGTGTGTCTGCCCTCTGATACCCTCTTGCAACACCTACCATCTTCCTTAGGTTTCTCTTACCTTGGGCGTGCGGTATCTCTTCATGGCCGCTCCAACAAAGCACAGCTGCTGCTGCTTACCTTGGATGAGTGGTATTTCCTTACCGCCGCCTTTCCTGACCTTCAATGTGGGATAGCTCCTCTAGGCCCTCCTGTGCCTGTGCAGCCACCACTCCTCGGGTTGCGGGTTGCTCCTCCCCGCTGTCAGCCCTATCCTCAGGCACGAGGTGGCTCATTAGGGTTACCACCCCACACCTCAGATGCGGTTTGTCTCCCCAGGCCACCCCTGACCTCGGATGCAGGATAGCTCTACCCAGCCACCGCCCAGACCTTGGATGCGGGCTGTCTCCTCCTGGCCGCCACTGGCTTCAGAAGCGGGGTAGTTCCTCCCAGTCGCCGCCCCTGACCTCGGACGCGGGGTGTCTCATCCTGGCTGCCACTGAGCTCGGATGCCGGGTAGCTCCCTCGGTCGCCGTCCCAACCTCAGACACAGAGTAGCTCCTCTCGGCCGTTCCTGCGCCGTGGCAGCCTGGCACTCTAGGCTGCTGCCCCTAACCTCGGACGTGGAGTAACTCCTCTAGGCCACACTTAGTGTGCCGTACTGGCTCTTGCAGCTGTCTGGGAGGCCTTACAAATAGCTATGAAAAGAAGAGAGGCAAAAAGAAAGGGAGAAAAGGAAAGATATAGGCATCTCAATGCAGAGTTCCAAAGAATAGCAAGAAGAGATAAGAAAGCCTTCCTCAGCGACCAATGCAAAGAAATAGAGGAAAAGAACAGAATGGGAAAGACTAGAGATCGCTTCAAGAAATTTAGAGATACCAAGGTGACATTTCATGCAAAGATGAGCTCCATAAAGGACAGAAATGGTATGGACCTAACAGAAGCAGAAGATATTAAGAAGAGGTGGCAAGAATACACGGAAGAACTGTGCAAAAAGATCTTCACGACCCAGATAATCATGATGATGTGATCACTCATCTAGAGCCAGACATCTTGGAATGTGAAGTCAAGTGGGCCTTAGAAAGCATCACTACGAACAAAGCTAGTGGAGGTGATGGAATTCCAGTGGAGCTATTTCAAATCCTGAAAGATGATGCTGTGAAAGTGTTACACTCAATATGCCAGCAAATTTGGAAAACTCAGCAGTGGCCACAGGACTGGAAAAGGTCAGTTTTCATTCCAGTCCCAAAGAAAGACAATGCCAAAGAATGCTCAAAATACTGCACAATTGCACTCATCTCACATGCTAGTAAAGTAATGCTCAAAATTCTCCAAGCCAGGCTTCAGCAATAGGTGAACTGTGAACTCACTGATGTTCAAGCTGGTTTTAGCAAAGGCAGAGGAACCAGAGGTCAAATTGCCAACATCTGCTGGATCATGGAAAAAGCAAGAGAGTTCCAGAAAAACATCTATTTCTGTTTTATTGACTATGCCAAAGCCTTTGACTGTGTGGATCACAAGAAACTGTGGAAAATTCTGAAAGAGATGGGAATACCAGACCACCTAACCTGCCTCTTGAGAAATCTGTATGCAGGTCAGGAAGCAACAGTTAGAACTGGACATGGAACAACAGACTGCTTCCAAATAGGAAAAGGAGTACATTAAGGCTGTATATTGTCACCCTGGAACAACAGACTGCTTCCAAATAGGAAAAGGAGTACGTTAAGGCTGTATATTGTCACCCTGCTTATTTAACTTATATGCAGAGTACATCATGATAAAAGCTGGTCTGGGAGAAACACAAGCTGGAATCAAGATTGCCGGGAGAAATCTCAATAACCTCAGATATGCAGATGACACCACCCTTATGGCAGAAAGTGAAGAGGAGCTAAAGGGCCTCTTGATGAAAGTGAAAGAGGAGAGTGAAAAAAGTTGGCTTAAAGCTCAACATTCAGAAAATGAAGATTATGGCATCTGGTCCCATCACTTCATGGGAAATAGATGGGGAAACAGTGGAAACAGTGTCAGACTTTATTTTTGGGGGCTCCAAAATCACTGCGGATGGTGACTGCAGCCATGAAATTAGAAGACGCTTACTGCTTGGAAGTAAAGTTGTGAGCAACCTAGATAGTACATTCAAAAGCAGAGACATTACTTTGCCGACTAAGGTCCATCTATTCAAGGCTATGGTTTTTCCTGTGGTCATGTATGGATGTGAGAGTTGGACTGTGAAGAAGGCTGAGCGCCGAAGAATTGATGCTTTTGATCTGTGGTGTTGGAGAAGACTCTTGAGAGTCCCTTGGACTGCAAAGAGATCCAACCAGTCCATTCTGAAGGAGATCAACCCTGGGATTTCTTTGGAAGGAATGATGCTAAAAGCTGAAACTCCAGTACTTGGTTACCTCATGCGAAGGGTTGACTCACTGGAAAAGACTCTGATGCTGGGAGGGATTGGGGGCAGGAGGAGAAGGGGACAACCGTGGATGACATGGGTGGATGGCAACACGGACTCGATGGACGTGAGTCTTTTTGAACTCCGAAAGATGGTGATGAAGAGGGAGGCCTGGCGTGCTGCGATTCATGGGGTCACAAGGAGTCAGACACGACTGAGCAACTGAACTGAACTGAGACTCTCCTTATTTCAATATGCAGCTTTTACACCAGTCTGCCTGCCTCTGAGGGCTTCTCCATGGCTCAGTGGTAAAAATCCACCTGCGGTGCAGGAGATGCTAGAAATGTGGGTTCAGTCCTTGGGGTGGGATAATCCCCTGGAGGAGGAAATGTCAACCCACTCCAGTACTCTTGCCTGGAAAATTTCATGGACAGAGGAGCCTGGCAGGCTGCTGTCCACAGAGTCTCCGAGATTCAGACACAGCTGTGCAACTGAGCACACTTGCCTGCTTCTGAGCTTCCGTGAAATGCAGGTGATGGTGGCTGACTTTTGCTATACCAAGCTTGGAGTAGTTTTTACTTATTTTCATTTGGGTGTTGTTTGTTTTTATACTTCCTATTTATGTCTCTATATGAATATGACTATTTACTGAGGAATATATATTATGAATGGAGAAATATTCTGTATGTAGAAATTCATATAGTAATTGCAAAAGTATAAATTGATTTATCTTGGAAAACAAGATATACAGGTTGGTCAGACTGGAATTTAAGGGAAGCCTTGCTTCGAGCAAAGTTCTAAGAAGTTATAAAACTTCAGGGAAGAAGAAAAACACAGGTAGACTGGAATCAGGGAGGGCAGTGAAGGTAAGAAACTGGAGCAGAGGCCATGCGGGGCAGGACACCTAAGGTCAGCATGATTTACCTTAAAGGTTCAACAAGTAGATTTACTGGGTACAGTTTGGAAGTGCTGTATGGAGTAGAGAGGAAAGGAGGCTGGAGGCAGGGAGAATAGCCAGAGTTCATGTAATAGTGTAGGAGGGATGCTGAGGCTATCCAAAAAGACCAGTCCTTTGAAATATGCTGTGATGGTTCATTTTCTGTATCAATTTGACTGGGCCATGGTGTACCCAGATATTTGGCTAAACATCATTTAGAATGTTTCTATCCTTGGTGGCTCAGATGGTAAAGCATCTGTCTACAGTGCGGAGACCTGGGTTCGAGCCCTGGGTTGGGAAGATCCCCTGGAGAAGGAAATGGCAATCCACTCCAGTACTGTTGCCTAGAAAATCCCATGGACAGAGGAGCCTGGTATGCTACAGTCTATGGGGTCGCAAAGAGTTGGACACGACTGAGCGACTTCACTTCACTATGAGGTTGTTTGTGGATGAGATTAACATTTAAATAGGTAGACTGAATAAAACAGATTGACCTCCGTAATGTGGGTAGACCTCATCCAATCCACTGAAGGCCTGAATAGACAAAAGGCTGACATTCCCTAAGTAAGAGAATTCTTCTGACTTCAAGCTTGAACACTAGCTATTCCTTGTCCTACAGCTACTTCTAGTCTTGAAACTCAAACTGATTGTCTCCTCTGCAGATATTTGGACTTATCACTTCAGTTCACTTCAGTCACTCAGTTGTGTCCAACTCTTAGCAACCCTGTGGACTGCAGCACGCCAGGCCTCCCTCTCCATCACCAACTCCTGGAGCTTGCTGAAACTCATGTACATTAAGTCGGTGATACCATCCAACCATCTCATCTTCTGTCATTCCCTTCTTCTCCCACCTTCAATCTTTCCCAGCATCAGGGTCTTTTCCAGTGAGTCAGTTCTTTGCATCAGATAGTCAAAGTACTGGAGTTTCAGCTTCAGCATCATTCCTTCCAATGAACACCCGGGACTCATTTCCTTTAGGATGGACTGGTTTGATCTTGCTGTCCAAGGGCTTCTCAAAGGTCTTCTCCAACACTGTAGTTCAAAAGCATCAGTTCTTCAGTGCTCAACTTACTTGTCAGTCTCCATAACTGCATGAGCCAATTCTCCATAATAGATCAGGATATCTCAATCCATCTCTCCTCTCTTTCCTCCCACCTGCCCCTCCTTCTTCCTCTCCATTTTTGCACCCCTCTTTCATCCTCCCTCTTTCTCTGTGTGTCCACACACCATATTAATACACACACAATAGGAAAACTGTTAAGACTTTGATTGGAGTTAAAAGACTGATGAGCTGTGATGAATGAAAGAATTGGAGGTATTTAAGCTAAAAGAATTATTGAGTAAAATGGGAAAATATACAATGCCAAGAATGATATGGGGCAAAAGAAGAAGGGGATTGGCCAGTCCTTTTGCAGTGTGTTCAGTTGAAACAACTGCAAGATATCCAAGAGGAGCTGGAGAGTGGGCCTATAAAAGATTCTTAGTAACTGTTCTTGAACCACAAAAATCAGTATGATATAAAAGTCTAATGAAGTATAAATAGGTTGGCTGTTTAAAACAATCATTTTCATCTCTGACACAACAGGTTATCATCAGTTTTCTTAAGAAATGTCAACAAATTAATTTTAATCAAAATTAATTTTAGTTTATTTTGCTTAGTATTCATGATCTGAAGCATCCCACATTAGTGGGAGTGCTGTGAAATGACGAAGTCTCTCATACATAATATTTTGCAACTGAAAGCAAGTTGTAATTGTTATGCAAAGTTATCCAGCTTGCCTGTCTACACTGAACTCAATGGGTGACCCTTTCAGTCTTCAATTCTCTTTGCTTTGGGCATAGCCATTCTCAATGGTGGACAGAGAGACTGCTCAAAAACATTGACTGCCAAATGCAAAAACATGAACCAGGGTTAGAAAAACAGGATTAATGTAGTCTGCTTAATGAATGTTCACTGCTGAATGACTCCTCAGCAAGGAGGCAAATGTCCAATAGATTTAGGGATGTAACGAGAGCAGCCAGAGCGGGTCCACTGGTGGCATCTTTCCCTGAGCTGTCTGCTGCCCTGCCTCGCGTTTCAGTCCCTGCACACTGAATCGTTAACCTTTGGCACTGAGTAGGGTTCAGCGTTTCAGAAGTGTCTTGATTATGAAAAATCTGCCAGCACTAATGGGGAACCTCTGACCCAGGTGTCAGCCCAGCCTTACAGCTCCACAGCTGCTGCGATTTTGATTGAAAAACAGGTCTCTGGTGTCAGGAACAAAGTAACTGGGAATTGGGCCACCTGTAATAGTCACACTTTTATGTAGACCATGAAGAGCCTTCCTTTTCTTTTCTTTTACTGTCACAAGACTGGTTTCCTACATTATCTGAACACAAAATTTACAAACCACTGTCTTCAACTGCCTTTTCACCCATCCACCTCATTTAGGGACCCAACTGCATGCCAGCTCATTGCTGGTTACTGTTTTTTGGTTTTGTTTTCAAATAACAGAGAGCCATGATGTTACATATATATTTATACACACACACACATGTGTCAGGGGCTGTTAGTCACATTAACCACCTAGTCATCAGATAGGAGGGCAATTAGATGAGCATGGACTTGAGTAGCTGGGAAAGCTTCTTGGAAGAGATAGCAGTGGAACTGGGCATGGAATAATACATAGGACATGCAGAGAGGGAGATGGAGAGCAACTTGAAACTGAGAAGACAATTTGGACTAATTTTTTAAGTCAGAAAATCCACTGGTATTCCAGTTTGAAAGTCATCACTGCATCCCTAGAGATTGGCATTTGACAGACCACATAGCTGATTAAATAAAAACTGTTTGTTGAGCCTTGTATAGCCAGGGAATAGTGGAAAGTGTGTCCTGAATTTCTCAGAACTCCCCTGAAGCAAGAAGATAATTTTTTTAATTCTTCAAAAATTAAAAAGAGAGACAGATAAACAACTTTTTAAGAGCCCAGCTAACATGTTTCTATAGCTGAAAACAACTTGTTTTTGAGAAGGGACACTATCACTATACTTTTCTTTTGAGTGAGTATGTTTATTTTTTAGCACTTTAGCAAAGTTCAACTGGCTTACTCATTCAATAAGTATTTCTGAAGGTCTCCTATATGCCAGGCACCATTCTAGGCACTGAATATACAACAGTGAAATAAAGACAGAAATTCTGTCTTATTACAGCTTATTTTCTAGTGTCTGTAGGGAAAAGTACCATTTTAGTTTAATTAATGAGTAATTTATGTAACATGCTAGGAGATGATGTGATATCAAACAAACAAAAAAACATAAGCAGGTTAAGGGAATAGGTGGTTGTACTAAGGAAGGGGAATCATTTTTTCCACTGTTGCATTTTATATTTTTATATTATTTTTTATTGGGATACTTATCTGCCATAAAATTCACTCTTTTAAAGTGGATAATTCATTCTTATTGCATAATTTTAGTACATTTTTACCATCTCCCATCAAAACTCTGTATCTATGAGTAGTGCCTGTCTACCTCCCCCGACCACTTTCTTCCCGCTCTTTGAAACCAATCCTATATTTTCTGTGTTTCTATAGATTTTCCAAATCTGACATTGCATATTAATGGAATCATACAATGTGTTGTCAATTGTGTCTGACTTCTTTCACTTATCATAATGCTTTCAGAGCTCCTCCATGTAGCTTTTTATGGCCATATAATACTCAATCAGAGGAACCAGAGATCAAGTTGCCAACATCCTCTGGATCATAGAAAAGCAAGAGAATTCCAAAAACACATCTACTTCTGTTTTATTGACTCCTCTAAAGCCTTTAACTGTGTGGATCAGAGCAAACTATGAAATATTCTTAAAGAGATGGGAATACCAGACCACCTTACCTGCCTCCTGAGAAACTTGTATGCAGAGCAAGAAGTAATAGTTAGAACCAGACATGGATCAATAGACTGGTTCCAACTTGGGAAAGGAGTACGTCAAGGCTGTATATTGTTACCCTGCTTATTTAACTTATACGCAGAGTATATCATATGAAATGCTGGGCTGGATGAGTCACAACATAGAATCAAGATTGCTAGGAGAAATATCAACAAACAGCCTCAGATATGCAGAAAGTGAAGAGGAATTAAAGAGCCTCTTGAAGGTGAAAGAGAAGAATGAAAAAGCTGGCTTGAAACTCAACATTATAAAAACTAAGATCATTTCATCTGGTCCCATCACTTCATGGCAAATAGAAGGAGACAAAGAGGAAACAGCAGCAGATTTTATTTTCTTGGTTTCAAAATCACTGAGGACTCTGACTATGGCCATGAAGTTGAAAGATGCTTATTCCTTGGAAAGAAAGGTATGACAAACCTAGACAGCATGTTAAAAAGCAGAGATACCATTTTGCTGACAAAAAGTTCATACAATCAAAGCTGTAGTGTACAGATGTGAAAGTTGGACCATGAAGAAGACTGAGCATCAAAGAACTGATATTTTCAAATTGTCGTGCTGGAGTAGACTCTTGAGAATCACCTGGACTGCAAGAAGATCAAGCCAGTCAGTCCTAAAGGAAATCAACTCTAAATACTCATTGGGAGGACTGATGCTGAAACTGAAGCTCTAATACTTTGGATACCTGATGTAAAGAGCCAATTCACTGGAAAAGACCCTGATGCTGGGAAAGACTGAGGACAGGAGGAGAAGGAAATGGCAGAGGATAAAATAGTTAGATAGGATCACTGACTCAGTGGATGTAAATTCGATCAAAGTCCAGGAGATAGTGAAGGATGGAGGAGCCTGGCTTGCTACATTCCATGCAGTTGCAGATTCAGACATGACTTAGCTACTGAACAATAGCAGCAAATAGTCAGTTGTGTGTACCACATTTGTCAGTCCATTCATCAACTGATGGACACTTTCATGTGCAAGTATGTATTTGGCCATATGTTTTCAATTTTCTTGGATATGTTAATATATCTGGTGGAATAGCTGGGTACAATGGTAACTATGTTTAACTTTCTGTGGAACTTTCAAATTACTTTCCAAAGCAGCTGTACCATTTTACTTTCCCAAAAGCAGAGAGAGTTTCAATTTCTCCACATTTTCATCAAGACTTGTTATTGTCCATCTTTTTTAGTATAACCATCCTAAATGGTATTGTGGTTTTGATTTGTATTTCCCTTAGGGCTAATAATAGTGAACATCTTTTCACAATGACCTTTTGTATATCTTCCATGGAGAAATGTCCAGTCATATCATTTGCTCCTTAAAAATATATGGTCGTCTTTTATTGTTTGTGTTTTGATTTATAAGAGTTCTTTATGTATTTATATATATTTATAGACATATATATATGTCTATATATTCTTGTCAGATTATAACTCATAAATATTTTTTCCTGTTGTATGGATTGTATTTTTGCTTTCTGAGACTATCTTTGAAATACAAATCTTTTGTCATTTTATAAGTCCAATTTATCTATTTTTTTCATTTTTGATTGTTTTTGGTGTCATATCTAGGAAACCATTCTCTAATCCAAGATTCTGAATATTTATACCTGTGTTTTCTTAAATAATCTTGAGTTTTAATTCTTATATTTAGGTCTTTGATTCATATTGAGAACATTTTTGTGCTTGTGGAATCCCTTTGTTCCTGTATTATTTGTTGGCATTATTTCACCATTTACTTATCTTGGAACTCTGTTGAAGATCTGTTGACATTCAGTTCAGTTCAGTTCAGTTCAGTTCAGTCACTCAGTGATATCCGACTCTTTGCGACCCCATGAAGCGCAGCACTCCAGGCCTCCCTGTCCATAACCAACTCCCGGAGTTCACTCAGACTCACGTCCATTGAGTCCGTGATGCCATCCAGCCATTTCATCCTCTGTCGTCGCCTTCTCCTCCTGCCCCCAATCCCTCCCAGCATCAGAGTCTTTTCCAATGAGTCAACTCTTCGCATGAGGTGGCCAGAGTACTGGAGTTTCAGTTTTAGCATCATTCCTTCCAAAGAAATCCCAGGGTTGATCTCCTTCAGAATAGACTGGTTGGATCTCCTTGCATTCCAAGGGACTCACAGAGTCTTCTCCAACACCACAGTTCGAAAGCATCAATTGTTTGGCGCTCAGCCTTCTTAACAGTCCAACTCTCACATCCATACATGACCATTGGAAAAACCATAGCCTTGATTAGATGGACCTTTGTTGGCAAAGTAATGTCTCTGCTTTTCAATATGCTATCTAGGTTGGTCATAAGTTTTCTTCCAAGGAGTATGGCTGCAGACACCATCTGCAGTGATTTTGGAGCCCCCAAAATAAAGTCTGACACTGTTTCCACTGTTTCCCCATCTATTTCCCATGAAGTGATGGGACCGGATGCCATGATCTTCGTTTTCTGAATGTTGAGCTTTAAGCCAACATTTTTATTCCCCACTTTCACTTTCATCAAGAGGCTTTTTAGCTCCTCTTCACTTTCTGCCATAAGGGTGTTGTCATCTGCATATCTGAGGTTCTTGATATTTCTCCCGGCAAACTTGATTCCAGCTTGTGTTTCTTCCAGTCCACGTTTCTCATGATGTACTCTGCATAGAAGTTAAATAAGCAGGGTGACAATATACAGCCTTGACGTACTCCTTTTCCTATTTGGAAGCAGTCTGTTGTTCCATGTCCAGTTCTAACTCTTGCTTCCTGACCTGCATACAGATTTCTCAAGAGGCAGGTTAGGTGATCTGGTATTCCATCTCTTGAAGAATTTTCCACAGTTTCTTGTGATCCACACAGTCAAAGGCACTGGCATAGTCAATAAAGCAGAAATAGATGTTTTTCTGGAACTCTCTTGCTTTTTCCATGATCCAGCAGATGTTGGCAATTTGACCTCTGGTTCCTCTGCCTTTTCTAAAACCAGCTTCAGTTCTATTTGCAATTTTTTAAGGAATCTCCACACTGTTTTCCATAATGGCTGTACTAGTTTGCATTCCCACCAGCAGTGTAAGAGGGTTCCCTTTTCTCCACACCCTCTCCAGCATTTATTGCTTGTAGACTTTTGGATCGCAGCCATTCTGACTGGTGTGAAATGGTACCTCATTGTGGTCTTGATTTGCATTTCTCTGATAATGAGTGATGTTGAACATCTTTTCATGTGTTTGTTAGCCATCCGTATGTCTTCTTTGGAGAAATGCCTATTTAGTTCTTTGGCCCATTTTTTAATTGGATCATTTATTTTTCTGGAGTTGAGCTGCATAAGTTGCTTATATATCTTTGAGATTAGTTGTTTGTCAGTTGTTTCATTTGCTATGACCCAGCAATCCCACTGCTGGGCATACACACCGAGGAAACCAGAATTGAAAGAGACACATGTACCCCAATGTTCATTGCAGCGCTGTTTATAATAGCCAGGGCATGGAAGCAACCTAGATGTCCATCAGCAGATGAATGGATAAGAAAGCTGTGGTACGTATACACTATGGAATACTACTCAGCCCTTAAAAAGAATAAATTTGACTCAGTTCTAATGAGATGAATGAAATTGGAACCGATTATACAGAGTGAAGTAAGCCAGAAAGAAAAACACCAATACAGTATACTGACACATATATATGGAATTTAGAAGACAGTAATGATGACCCTATATGTGAGACAACAAAGAGACACAGAGGTATAGAGTGGATTTTTGGACTCTGAGGGAGAGGGAAAGGGTGGGATGGTTTGGGAGAATGGCAATGAAACATGTATATTTTCCTGTAAGAAACGAAGCGCCAATCTATGTTCAATGTAGGATGCAGGATGCATGGGGCTGATGCACAGGATGATTCAAGTAGAGGATGTGGGGTGGGAGGTGGGAGGGGGCTTCAGCATTGGGAGATTGTGTTCACCTATGGCTGATTCATGTCAATGTATGGCAAAACAAATACAGTATTGTAATTTAAAAATAAATAAATAAATAAATTAATTAATTAAAAAATAAAAACAAACAAACAAACAAAAAAAAACCAGCTTCAACATCAGGGAGTTCACAGTTCATGTATTGCTGAAGGCTGGCTTGGAGAATTTTGAGCATGACTTTACTAGCATGTGAGATGAGTGCAATTGTGCGGTAGTTTGAGCATTGTTTGGCATTGCCTTTCTTTGGAATTGGAATGAAAACTGACCTTTTCCAGTCCTGCAGCCACTGCTGAGTTTTCCAAATTTGCTGGCATATTGAGCGCAGCACTTTCACAGCATCATCTTTCAGTATTTGAAACAGCTCCACTGGAATTCCATCACTTCCACTAGCTTTGTTTGTAGTGATGCTTTCTAAGGCCCCTTGACTTCACATTCCATGATGTCTTACTCTAGGTGAGTGGTCACACCATCGTGATTATCTTGGTCTTGAAGATCTTTTTGTACAGTTCTTCTGTGTATTCTTGCCACCTCTTCTTAATATCTTCTGCTTCTGTTAGGCCAGACCATTTCTGTCCTTTATTGAGCCCATCTTTCATGAAATATTCCCTTGGTATCTCTAAATTTCTTGAAGCGATCTCTAGTCTTTCCCATTCTGTTCTTTTCCTGTATTTCTTTGCATTGATCGCTGGGGAAGGCTTTCTTATCTCTTCTTGCTGTTCTTTGGAACTCTGCGTTCAGATGCTTATATCTTTTCTTTTCTCCTTTGCTTTTCACTTCTCTTCTTTTCACAGCTATTTGTAAGGCCTCCTCAGACAGCCATTTTGCTTTTTTGCATTTCTTTTCCATGAGGATAGTCTTGATCCCTGTCTCCTGTACAATGTCACGAACCTCCATGCACAGTTCATCAGGCACTCTATCTACCAGATCTAGGCCCTTAAATCTATTTCTCACTTCCACTGGGTAATCATAAGGGATTTGATTTAGGTCATACCTGAATGGTCTAGTGGTTTTCCTTACTTTCTTCAATTTAAGTCTGAATTTGACAATAAGGATTCATGATCTGAGGCACAGTCGGATCCTGGTCTTGTTTTTGTTAACTGTACAGAGCTTCTACATCTTTGGCTACAAAGAATATAATCAGTCTGATTTTGGTGTTGACCATCTGGTGATGTCCATGTGTAGAGTCTTCTCTTGTGTTGTTGGAAAAGGGTGTTGGCTATGACCAGTGCATTTTCTTGGCAAAACTTTATTAGTCTGCTCTGCTTTACTCTGTATTCCAAGGCCAAATTTGTCTGTTACTCCAGGTGTTTCTTGACTTCTTACTCTTGCATTCCAGTCCCCTATAATGAAAAGGACATCTTTTTTGAGTGTTAGTTCTAAAGGGTCATGTAGGTCTTCATAGAACCATTCAACTTCAGCTTCTGCAGGATTACTGGTTGGGGCATAGACTTGGATAACTGTGATATTGAATGGTTTGCCTTGGAAATGAACAGAGATCACTCTGTCGTTTTTGAGATTGCATCCAAGTACTGCATTTCAGACTCTTTTGTTGACCATGATGGCTACTCCATTTCTTCTGAGGGATTCCTGCCCGCAGTAGTAGATATAATGGTCATCTGAGTTAAATTCACCCATTCCAGTCCATTTTAGTTCGCTGATTCCTAGAATGTTGACGTTCACCCTTGCCATCTCTTGTTTGACCACTTCCAATTTGCCTTGATTCGTGGACCTGACATTCCAGGTTCCTATGAAATATTGTTGACATTAGGTCTATGCTTTTATTTTTGGACTTTCAGTTCCATTTGTTCGAACTATATGTCTCTCCTTGTACCATACGACACTGTTTTGATTACATAGCTTTGTAGCACATTTTGAAAATGGAAAGTATTCTTATTTTCTAGAGTATGTTGACTATTCTGGTTTTCTTGTATATCCATATGAGTTTTAGGATCAACTTGTCAATATCTGCAAATCAGGCAATTTGGATTTTGATAAGAAATACACTTGAATCTGTACATTAATTTGGGAAATTTTGCCATCCTTAACAATGTTAAGTTGTCCATCTGTGAACATGAGATGTTTTCCCATTTATCTAGGCTTTCTCATTTATCTACGTTTTCTTTATTTTTTTCAGTGATATATTTTATTTTTCTGTGTATAAGTCTTGTATTTCCTCTAAACTCAAATTTGGTTCTATTTGACTCTTTTTATGCTATTATTTTCTTAATTTCATTTTTGGATCATCATTTTTAGTATATATAAATAAAATTGATCTCATTTTTAACTTTAAAATATTTTTTATGTAATGTTAATAAAGATTTTCTATGTTACTAGATCATGTTACTAGAAGTAGAAATAATTTTAATTTCTATTTTCCAATATAGATGGCTTTTATTTTGTGTTATTGCCATATTGCTAGAATGTGCAGTACAATTTTGAATAGAAATGAGATATTGGATATCTTTGTTTATTTCTGATCTCTAAAGCAGTGCAAGAGAGTACAATTTTAAGTTGTATTGTTAGGAGAGGTTACAATAATGAAGTGGCATTTGGAGAAAAAACTTAAAGGAAATTAAAGAGCCACATAGGCTTCTATATGTGGAGGAAGTGTTCCAGGTATAGGAGAAACCGTTAGTGCATAGAACCTGGAGCAGGAGTGTAGCTAGAATGGGGTAAGTAAGTGACAAAGCAGAGCAAAGGCAGTCAGAGAGGTGATGAATAAACATGGGCAGATTGAATAGAGCAATTGGGAGCTATTGTAATGGCCTCATCTGAGTAAAATGGGGATCCTGTAAGGCATTATTAAGTGAAGAGGAACTCAAGAGCCTCCTGGTGAAAGAAGAGAGTAAAAAAGCTGGCTTAAAACTCAACATCCAAAAAACTAAGATCATAGCATCCGGCCCCATCACTGCATGGCAAATAGATGGGGAAACAATGAAAACACTGAGAGACTTTATTTTTGGGGGCTCCAAAATCACTGCATATGATGACTTCAGCCAAGAAATTAAAAGATGCTTGCTCCTTGGAAGAAAAACTATGACCAATCTAGACAGCATATTAAAAGAAGAGACATTACTTCACCTACAAAGGTCCTTCTAGTCAAAGCTATGGTTTTTCCAGTAGTCGTGTATGGATGTGAGAGTTGGACCATAAAGAAAGCTGAGTACCAAAGACTTGATGCTTTTGAACTATGGTGTTGGAGAAGACTCTTGAGAGTCCCTTGGACTGCAAGGAGATCAAACCCAGTCCATCCTAAAGGAAATCAGTCCTGAATATTCACTGGAAGGACTGATTCTGAAGCTGAAGCTCCAGATACTTTGGCCACCTGATGTGAATCTGAGTGAACTCCGAGAGATGGTGATGAACAGTGAGGCCTGGCTTGCTGCAATTCATGAGGTCGCAAAGAGTCGGACACGACTGAGTGACTGAACTGAACTGAACTGAACTGAACTGAACTGATGTGAAGAACTGACTCATTGGAAAAGACCCTGATGTTGGGAAAGATTGAAGGCAGGAGGAGAAAAGGGACAACAGAGGATGAGATGGTTGGATGCCATCACCGACTGGATGGACATGAGTTTGAGCAAGCTCCGGGGAGTTGGTGATGGATAGGGAAGCCTGGTGTGCTGCAGTTCATGGGGTTGCAAAGAGTGGGACACAACTGAGCGACTGAACTGAACTGAACTGAAGCAGAAGAAAGACATGATTCAAGTTACTTTTCAAAAGAATCACTTTCATTGGTATTTAAAGGTCAGGAGTAATGTCTATGCTAAAAATATAAATTTAGGGGCCATTGATATAAAGATGCTGTTTAAAGCCACAAGACTAATGAGGTCATCTAGGGAGTTATTTATTGAGAAGATGAGAAAACCAGGAATGAACCCTAAGACATACCAGCAGTAAGACTCAATCGACTATTCTTCAATTAAAAAAAAGAGAAGACTCCAGGAAAATTAGAGGAACTGGGAAAGGAGATGAAGAGGGAAAACTAGTGGAGTAAGAGACCAGAAAAAGGATGGAGTGTCCTGAAAGCTAAGTGGCGAGTGGACTGTCTGTTCCTTGAGAACCATGTTAGTGTCTTCAACTTCTGAAAGGTAGATGCCGTCCTAGCATCCTTCTTTGTCAGGTGAAAACCTCTTGATTCCTTATTTTGGGGACCTGGCTCACTTCAAATAACGCAGTGGTGACTGATACAACTTGGGGAAGTGGAGCTGGGGGATGAGGGCAGGAGAGCTGACGATTTTTAGACTTCCCCCACTGTGGTTGTGCTTGCTTGGAGATTTGCCTTGGTCTCCACAGTTGTTTTGAAGCTGCTAATCAAGTACAACAGATTTTCGGCTTCTGGTTTGCAAACTTGGATCCTGTCAGTTTTATCCCGTTGGAATAAGAGTTAATTAAAGCAAGATTAAAATGTTAATAATTTGGGGGGCAATGTGGTGAAAGCTTAAAATCTCTGGAGATTGAGTTTTTCATGGAAGTCGAAAGTATAAGGCAATGAAAAAAAAATCCATCTGAGTTGTCAAGCAAGTCCAATTTCAAAATTGAATATTTGCTTTTGAGAACAACTATAATCTTTCTTATTTGAAAAGAACTTTATGACATTCTGTAGTTCAGCGAGTAGGCAGGCCATTAAAATTTTGAATGTAAACCCAAATACGGCCCAGGATTTTTGAGGAGAATGCAAACTGCATCTCAGTGTTTACTTCACACATTATACTGTGGATAAGATGTTTTATTTATATCTCTGGTCATGATCACAGGTGTCACTTCTGTCCCATTATGGGATCCTGAAAGTGTTCATAAAATAGGAAATAAAAGGCCATCTTGACTTCATCTGGGCCATTTCTTTAACTTCCTGTGCAATCTCCTTATATTGCAACAAGGTCATCCTTTTCAGATTACATTAAAAGGTGGAATTTATTGGTTTACTCAGAAGAGTCTCTAATAGTGCTCCAGAGGCCTTAATTATCATTCTTGCCTCCTTGAGGTTTCCTGGGTACTGTGCAAGGTCTTTATCCCTGTACTCACCATAAACTTATCAGGGTTCCATTGTTAGGGACCTACAATCTAGTTCTGAGATTACCTTCTCAACAGTGCAATAAGTTTGGTGTCTGTTTGACTACTGTTGTGTCCTGTACAGGTCCCAAGCTACACAGCATGGCCAACCAACCTGTCACTGCTCTCTTGGGCTTTGCAGCCCAGAATATACTGTTTAATGTAGTGAGTGTGATAAAGGACTGGTTTAGAATGGCTTTCTTATGCTAAAGTGAGCAAATACATTCTCCACAGTGGCAGCAGCTGTTTGGAGGTTTTAAACCACTGCTCCCTTATAGAGCTGTCTATCTGCATTAGAAGTGATGCTTTGGACTGTAGTTGCTGTGGACTGATTTCCTGCAGGCATTCCTGGATGTATGATGCTCATGTCTGCTTTGTAGCTGTAGTTTCTCTGTCTGATAAATTGTGGTCCCATGTGCTGAGGGCTCTAAGCTACTTCAAGGAAGGAATAGTCAGCTAGAGAAACGATGATGACTCAGCCAGGTGAACTTAAAAAAACAACAACATTTTGATTACATGAGCTAATATATGTACAGTACTTTGGCATAAGTTTCAAGTTATCATCATTATCATATGATGTCAACATACGGTGATTATTATTATCTGAGAATTTTTTTCCTGTCTTTTTTTTTTTTTTTTTTACAAATGATCCTTCCTTGATCTCTAGGCCAAATGGCCTTCATTTAACCCTTGAGATGTATTCTTTTCTCTCTTCATTCCTGCCAGCCTCCAGGAGCACAGAGCAATCATGGCTTTGGATTCCATGCCCTCTGGCTTTGGATTGTGTTCAACTAGTGGGGACCTTGGAAGGAGTTCTGTGAGGGAGGAGAGTGACTGGTGTGGGTGTTATCCCCTCTTCTGCCTTGTAGCATCATTTTAGAATCATTGGTCTTGGCAGGGAAAGTCATGTTCATAGCTGACAGACCTTCCCACATAGCCTCTCTTTCTGCAGGTTACAGAATCTGCTCCCTCCCTTCGCTGCTTTAGGACTAGGACTGCAGATTCCAGGCTGGAAAGACTCATTCTCCTTACTGCAGCATCCTGTGTGTTTTCCCTACACTCTGCCTGCACCTTTGTTGATGGTCCTTTTATTGAACTTTCCTTTAATTACTTAATCTGAGAGTATCAATTGTCACTGAGTGCGAACCTGAAAAATACACCTTTCTACTTCTTTTCACTACTAGCAGTGCAAAACAGGGGAGCCTGTACACTTGGTCTATCTTCTGCTATTTCTCACTATACTTTATGGACTTCTCTTTTCCTTCAAGACTTCATTGTCTTGAAATCAATTCACGGAGCAAGTGTGCTTGTTGAATGTGTTATCCACCCTTTTATTTTTTCCTTGAAAGTTCTGTCCAAAAGAAAACACAAAGATCTCAGCAAGATCCATCAAACTGTTTGCAGCCACACTCTTTTTTTTAAAATATAAATTTATCTATTTTAATTGGAGGTTAATTACTTTAAATATTGTATTGGTTTTGCCATACATCAACATGAATCTGCCACAGGTATACACGTGTTCCCCATCCTGAACCCCCTCCCTCCTCTGTCCCCATACCATCTCTCCGGGTCGTCCCAGTGCACCAGCCCCAAGCATCCAGTATCATGCATCGAACTTGGACTAGTGATTTGTTTCATATATGATGTTATACATGTTTCAATGCCATTCTCCCAAATCATCCCACCCTCTCCCTCTCCCACAGAGTCCAAAAGACTGCTCTACACATCTGTGTCTCTTTTGCTGTCTCTCATACAGGGTTATTATTACCATCTTTCTAAATTCCATATATATGTGTTAGTATACTGTATTGGTGTTTTTCTTTCTGGCTTACTTCACTCTATATAGTCAGCTCCAGTTTCATCCACCTCATTAGAACTGATTCAAATGTATTCTCTTTAATGGCTGAGTAATACTCCATTGTGTATATGTACCACTGTGTTCTTATCCATTCATCTGCTGATGGACATCTAGGTTGCTTCCATGTCCTGGCTATTATAAACCGTGCTGCAATGAACATTGGGGTACATATGTCTCTTTCAATTCTGTTTTCCTCAGTGTATATGCCCAGCAGTGGGATTGCTGGCTCATAACACAGTTCTGTTTGCAGCACCACTTGTTAAAGAGATTGTCTTTAATCCATTGTATATTCTTGCCTCCTTTGTCAAAGATAAGGTGTCTATAGGTGTGTGGATTTATGTCTAGGCTTTCTATTTTGTTCCATTGATCTATATTTCTGTCTTTGTGCCAGTACCATATTGTCTTGATAACTGTGGCTTTGTAGTAGAGCCTGAAGTCAGGCAGGTTGATTCCTCCAGTTCCAGTCTTCTTTTTCAAGATTGCTTTGGCTATTCGAGGTTTTTTATATTTCCATACAAATTGTGGAATTATTTGTTCTAGCTCTGTGAAAAATACCATTGGTAGCTTGATAGGGATTGCAGTGAATCTGTAGATTGCTTTGGGTAGTATATTCATTTTCACTATATTGACTCTTCCAAGACATGAACATGGTATATTTCTCCATCTATTAGTGTCCTCTTTGATTTCTTTCATCAGTGTTTTATAGTTTTCTATATATAGGTCTTTAGTTTTTTTAGGTAGATATATTCCTAAGTATTTTATTCTTTTTGTTGCAATGGTGAATGGAACTGTTTCCTTAATTTCCTTTTCTACTTCCTCATTATTAGTGTATAGGAATGCAAGGGATTTCTGTGTGTTGATTTTATATCCCACAACTTTACTATATTCATTGATTAGCTCTAGTAATTTTCTGGTGGAGTCTTTAGGGTTTTCTATGTAGAGGATCATGTCATCTGCAAACAGTGAGAGTTTTACTTCTTCTTTTCCAAATTGGATTCCTTTTATTTCTTTTTCTGCCCTGATTGCTGTGGCCAAAACTTCCAGAACTATGTTGAATAGTAGCGGTGAAAGTGAGCACCCTTGTCTTGTTCCTGACTTTAGGGGAAATGCTTTCATTTTTTCACCATTGAGGATAATGTTTGCTGTGGGTTTGTCATATATAGCTTTTATTATGTTGAAGCATGTTCCTTCTATTCCTGCTTTCTGGAGAGTTTTTATCATAAAGGGATGTTGAATTTTGTCAAAGGCTTTCTCTGCATCTACTGAGATAATCATATGGCTTTTATTTTTCAATTAGTTAATGTGGTGAATTACATTGATTGATTTGCAGATATTGAAGAATCCTTGCATCCCTGGGATAAAACCCACTTGGTCATGGTGTATGACCTCAGCTACACTCTTGAACTTCTACCACCAGGCTGCCCTGAGCTCTGTATCCTCTGGGTGACACTTATACTCACTCCCTCCTCCTTGAGCAAAACTTAGACAGCATGTCCCTTCACTGATGGGTTCCAGCCCTGAACTTTGCATCTGATGACAATGGAAATGCTTAGAGAGCTAAGGAAGAAGACTTTTAGAATCCTGGGTAGCTCTCAGGACTGCTAGAATCTGGGAAGAGGGCTTTATACTTAGAGGGCCTTTGTGTTTATGGGCATAGAGACATGAAGATTATGTGTTATTGTCTTGTCTTTACCTCCTCGTACCCCTCATTCTTTCTAAACATTCTAATCTCCGACATAGTTCTAAATACACAGACTTGGGCTGAACAGCATCAGCCTTCAACTTCTTTGTCTCTTAATGTCTTTTTTGCCATAGTGTGACGCTTGAACAGACAGGCTTGTCACTGGCATACAGTGTCAAAGTTGAGTATCTTGAGCCAGAGAATAGCAGCTGTTAAAGTGAAGTGATATTGAGTTATACTTTGGTGCTCACTGAGAAAGTTGAGAGGTCAAGTTGGGTAATCTAATGAGCTCTCCCAGGACCATGCATTTCTTTAGCAAGCCTAGGAAGATGCTCCAGAGATCTTAGAGTTGGTTCAGAATCATCACTCTGTGATGTGAAACAAGTCCTCTTGATTATATTCAATGGGAATTTGAATACACATTGTTTTCCATATCTGAATAGGCCTTGTTCTCTGTCTGCCATGAGACATAATGTACTTCCCATGCAGACAATGGCCTGTGATGAAGGGTGTTTGTCAAAGAAAAGTTAAGACTCAGGGGAATTATAAATCATCTTAATGCAGATCTTTTCTGGGAGAGAAGTGAGACCTACCTTCTTTGAGGTTTGGTGAAAAGTCCAGTCTTCTCAGGGAGATAAAAACCAATCCTGTATGACAAATAGGAATATCCAAATGGAAAATTTTTTTTTTAGGACTTTAGCCACTATTTGATAAATGTATCCTTGTTTGGATCTTTATTTCATACATGTTAATACTGATGTGATAATGAAATCATGTAAATGTATTACACCAGTGAGGGAAGGGACTAGCATAGATCCTTTGCATTTTGGAAAACTGAAACATTTAGGCCCCTTTCTCTGACCTGATATAGTTCTAGAATTCTTAGTTTTTGGTGGTGATGGTAAACACCAATGGTATCTAGGCGTGAATGCCTCAGATACATACAGTGGAACAGGGATCTATTCTGTTTTGAGTACAGGCCCTTTTATGACAGTGTCCAATATTTTTCATAGAGCTGAATATAAGGGTAATGTGTGTGTATGCTCAGTCACTCTGTCGTGTCTGACTCTTTGAGACCCCATGGACTGCAGCCCTCCAGGCTCCTCTGTCCATGGAATTTTCCAGGCAAGAATACTGGAGTGGGTTGCCATTTCCTTCTCTAGTGGATCTTCCTGATCCAGGAGTCGAACCCAGATCTCCTCCATTGGCAGGCAAATTCTTAACCTCTAAGTCACCTGGGAAACCCTATAAGGCTAATAGAGCTAATAGAAATTTAGGAAATGCTCTTTGAAAACTCCCTGTTTCCTATTGGGCTTCCTTGGTAGCTCAGATAGTAAAAATATCTGCCTGTCATGCAGGAGACCTGGGTCTTTTGGATCAGGAAGATCTCCTGAAGAAGGGAATGGCAACCCACTCTAGTATTCTGCCTGGAGAATTCCATGGACAGAGGAGTCTGGCAGGCTACAGTGCATGGGGTCACAAATGGTCAAAAACAATGGAGAGACAAGCCTTTTGTTTCAGTTTGGTTCCTGTTATGAGACATCATGGGAACAATGATAGAATTTACTTTCTTGGTCTCCAAAATCACTTCAGATTGTGACTGTAGCCATGAAATTAAAAGACGCTTGCTCCTTGAAAGAAAAACTATGACAAAGCTAGGCAAGCATATTAAAAAGCAAAGACAGTACTTTGCCTACAAAGTTTCCTATAGTCAAAGCTATGGTTTTTCCAGTAGTCATGTATGGATGTGAGAGTTGGACCATAAGGAAGGCTGAGAGCTGAAGAATTGATGCCTTTGAACTGTGGTGTTGGAGAAGACTCTTGAGAGTCCCTTGGATGGCAAGGAGATCAAGTGAGTCAATCCTAAAGAAAATCAATCCTGAATATTTACTGGAAGTACTCATACAAAAACCAAAGCTCCAATACTTTGGTTACCTGATGCAAAGAGCTGACTCATAAGAAAAGACCCTGATGCTGGGAAAGATTGAAGGCAGAGAAGGGGATGACAGAGGATGAGATGGTTAGATGACATCACTGACTCAATGGACATGAGTCTGAGCAAGCTCTTGGAGTTGGTGGACAGGGAAGCCTGGCATGCTGAGACCATGGTATCATGAAGAGTCAGACACAACTGATAGACTGAACAACAACAATGAGACATCACATAGGATGATGTTTCAGAGTTCATCACTCTTTAAGACAAAATTGGAAAATTTCTCCAATTGTATTACATAATACTTTTCACACTGAAGTCATCTGTCCACACTCGCTCTGTCTCCTCCTGAAACCTCCAAATATTTTCTGTTGATTTAGCTTTAATACTAAAAGGTTATATTCAGTTGAAACAGTTAGGGTCTCACTGAATTTTTTTTCATTACCATTCATAGCATGCTAAATAAGACTTGGACTTAGTACTGATCTCTTGGCTATGTTACTCTTTATACCTACCTGCAGAGAGGATTGCCCATCTTTTCCTTCTCTGTTTCAGTCTTAAAACCAACCCTTGATCCCCAACAAACAATTCTTTCAAATCTGGGGTTAATCCATTTTGAATGGCCTTTGATGTAAACACTTCAAAATGGCTTTAAAAATATATTCCAATCATTCCTGTTTAAGTAACCTCAGGTGAGGGTAATTTGCTTTGGAGGGCTGGTTTATAGTGAATGTTCTGGGTGCCCTAAAAGGACATAGAAAATTTAGCAAAGATTCTGTAAATCCATATACCATTCTGGCATTTCTATGGATGGGAAAAAATTTTTTTGTATCTGCATATAGTCATCCCTCAGTATCCATAGGGCATTGGTTCCAGGACATCCACAGATATGAAAATCTGTGGATGCTCAAGTCCTTTACATAAAAAGGATGGTACAGTTAGCCTTTCCTATCTGCAGCTGGTTGAATCCATGGATAGATAACCCATGGCGTGGAGAGCCAACTTTATTATCATTTTTGAAATGAATATTGATAAATTTGTGATTACTAAAATACAAATTATTTTTTAAAAAGAATTTTGTTTCATATAAGCTTTTAAAATAGAATGCATAAGTCAGTAATATAAAAATTCAGAGGGAAATCTTTACATTTTTGACATTTAAAGTGGACTGTTACCCAGAAAAGTCAGCATCTCCACTTCTACGATATAGCATTTATTTAAAAGTCTATGCTGGGCTTCCCTAGTGGCTGAGTGGTGAAGAATCCTCCTGTCAATTCAGGAGAAAGGAGTTTGATCCCTGCACCAGGAAGATCCCACATACCTCAGAGCAGCTAGGCCCTAATGCCACAACTATTGAGTCTGTGGTCTAGTGCCCAGGAACCACAGCTACTGAGCCCATGTGCCATGACTCCTGAAGCCCATGCACCCTAGAGGCTGTGCTCCACAACAAGAGAAGCCACCACAGTGAGAAGCCAGGCACCGTGGTTAGAGAGTAGGCCCTGCTCTCTGCAGCTAGAGAAAAGCCCACAACTCAATGAAGATCAGCATTGCCAAAAAGAAATAAATAAAAGTCTGTGCTGATTTCAGTAGTTGGTAACAGATACTGGGTCAGTGAGTGGACTTGATAACATAGAAAGTAGAAGAGGATGTTTTACTCTACAGCTCCCCAGAAATTTTCCTCTAACAAGTGCAGGTCACATGGTAATTTAGCAGTATCTTTCCACCAATGTTCTCTAACCCACCTTTTATTTTATTTTTTTTCCTTCCAAAATTAGGATGAATGCTGACTTCTGTGGGCCAAGTTAGGTACTGGCTGAATCACCTGCATATATTAGTTGATAACCAGCCCATCTGTTAGTAGCTTTATTTTGTCCATGACTGTTCAAATTACTCATGACTATAAGTGATGAAATAAGATTAATGCTTTTGAAAGTATAGCTTGATTATACACTTTGGCCATTCTAATATATCTATAGGTGTTAAATGTGCTCATTGTGGGGACCAAAGAGGGGATATATTGTCAGAGTGCATGGTGAAAGCTAGAGTGTTAAAAGCAAATATGATTCTTTTCTATCAACATACAAGCATAACACTTGCTTCTTGATCTGAAGCGTAAAATCTAACTGATGGGGGTGCATAGAATATACAGCATAGAGGTGTTAACTTTGATGGTGCAGTTGAATAGAAGGAAAGAAGGAAGGAGGCTGTGGGAGGTAGGGTTTGTTGGGGATGACTTTGGTCTATAAATAGAACGATAGATGGAATTTGAAAGATGGAGAAGGGAGGTGAGGGGGTCCTTGTATGGTTGGCAGTCACTTGGAGCTTCATATACATCATGGGACTTACATTTCATATAAACTCTGTAAGGCAGGAAATTATTACTGATGAGAAAACTGAGCATTAGAAGCAGTATGGATTCAAAAGTTGCACAGATTAAAATGATTATAGAACAAGTGCTTGAATATAAAACTGACTGAAAAGCCCATTAAGAAAGTAGAATTTAGATCTCAACCAGGAAGGTAGATTTAAATAGTTTTTTTCTCTCTCTGACTACATAGTCTGCTTTGTATTTTATGTAAAAAAGAGAGCCATATATATTGTGGACCATGTATGCACAGATAGCTCTGTGTCATCATCACAGGCATGGGATTCTGAAAAGAGCTAATATATTAGCCAAGGTTCAACAACATAAGTAGAACCGGTAGAGCCAGCAGGAAATCTATCTGTCTATCTATCATCAATCTATAGATTTATTACAGGGGCTTTGCTTATCTAATTGTGGAGGCTGGTTAAATAGTCCCTATAAAGCTGCCTCCACCTGTAGTGTTTAATCTTGAAGTCCATAGAGCAGGCAATCAGGAAGGGATGAATATCACAAGCAGGCAAGAATCCCATAAGCACAAGTTTAAATCCTACAAGCATGAGCTGTATAGATCCTATTATGGCCTGAAACCTATGTCT
This sequence comes from Nanger dama, assembly GCA_917880005.1. Classification (NCBI taxonomy): domain Eukaryota; kingdom Metazoa; phylum Chordata; class Mammalia; order Artiodactyla; family Bovidae; genus Nanger; species Nanger dama. Next base: position 29,437,863 of record CAKJTW010000018.1, read on the forward strand.
ATTTTTTTTTTTTTCCCTACCTCTGCCTTTTATGATGAGGGTGTCCTGTAGAAGCTAAAACCCTTTGTCATGGACCTAAACACACATATAGGCATACCGTGGAGATAGTTCAATTATAGTTCCAGACCACCATAAAAAGTTGAATATCTCAATAAGCAAGTGACAGGCTTTTGGTTTCCCGATGCAATATATAAGTTATGTTGCCAGTGTAGTCTATTAATGTGCAATAGCATTACATCTTAAAACCAAAATACATATCTTAATTTAAAAATACTTTATTGGAGGCGGTCCTAAGATGGCAGAGGAATAGGATGGGGAGACCACTTTCTCCCTCACAAATCCATCAAAAGAACATTTCAACGCTGAGTAAATTTCACAAAACAACTTCTGAATGCTGGCAGAGGACATCAGGCACCCAGAAAAGCAGATCATTGGCTTCAAAAACAGGTAGGAAAAAATATAAAAGATGAAAAAGAGATGAAAGAGATAGGGAGGGAGCTCTGTCCCAGGAAGGGAGTCTTAAAAAGAGAGAAGTTTCCAAACACCAGGAAAGACTCTCGCTGCCGAGTCTGTGGCGAGCCTTGGAAGCACAGAGGGCAACATAACAGGGAGGAAAAATAAATAAATAATTAAAACCAACAGATTACGAGCCCAACAGTAACTCCCCAGCGGAGAAGCAGTGCAGATGCCTGTATCTGCCACTAGCAAGTGGGGGGCTGGACAGGGAGGCGTGGGCTGCAGTGCTTTTAAGAATCAGGCCAGAATGCCCCCGAGTGTAACCAGAGCGAACTAACTTGGGCTAGCAAACCAGACTGTGCGATAGCTACAACATGAAAAGCTCTAACATAAGATACTGCCAGGACTGCTCACAGAACAAAGGATGGAACAGAATTAGCTGGCTGCAGACCATCCCCCTCCGGTGACAGGCAGCCAGAGCCGAAAGGGCTGGAAGGGGGCAATTGCAGCCCCAGAAAGACATTAACTACCAAACTGAAAGCAAGCTTCTTTGCTAACTAAGACTTCTTGGGGTTCTGGGACAGTCACCATCTGCCTAAGAAGGGGTGCTAGTTGTACACCCAGAAAACTGAGCAGCAGGGATGGGAAAGGTGATAAGTCTCAGAGACCACACTCGCCAAACACCCGAGCTACTCGGACCTGGGAAGGGCACAAAATGCAGGCCCAACCGAGTCTGCACCTCTGAGGACTACCTGAGTGCCTGAGCCTGAGCGGCTTAGACTGGGGAGGTGCATGCAGCCCTGGGCTGGCCTCAGACGGTTCCCGGCAGGGCAACCTAAAGCCTGAGCAGAGTGCGCTGTGAGTGGGGGCAGGCCCAGCGTGGCTGAGACACTGTGAGCACATGCCAGTGTTGTTTGCAGCATCCCTCCCTCCCCATAGAGCGACTGAACAAGTGAGCCTAAAAATAATAAGTGTCCACCACCGCCCCACTTGTGTCAGGGGCGGAAAACAGACACTGAAGAGACCAGCAAACAGAAGAAGCTAAAACAGAGGGAACTGCCTTGGAAGTGACAGGTGCAATAGATTAAAACCCTGTCATTAGTACCGACTATATAGGAAGGGGCCTATAGATCTTGAGAAATATAAGCTGGACCAAGGAATTCTCCGAAAATGAACTGACCCCACACTGCCCACAACACCACCAGAGAAAGTCCCAGATATACCTTTACTATTTTTACGATCATTCTTTTCTGTTTGTTTGTTTTTTCTTCTTTTCTTTTTCTTTCTTTTTTAACATTAAAAAAAAATTTTAAGTCCTCTGTTTCTCCTTTAATTTTTATTTTTATAGCCTACTATTACTTTTCAAAAAAAAGACCCTATTTTTAAAGCAAACACCATATATATATATATATATATATATATATATATATATATATGGTTGTTGTTGTTGTTGTTTAATATTTCTTGTGACTTTTTTTTCTTTCTTCTTCTTTTCTTTAATATTGTATTCTTGAAAATCCAACCTCTACTCTAGATTTTTAATCTTTGCTTTTTGGTATTTGTTATCAATTTTGTACCTTTAAAAGCCCAATATTCAGTACCCATTTTTACTTGAGAGCGAGATTACTGACTCTCCTCCTTTGGACCTCTTTTTTTCTCCACCAGGTTGCCTCTGTCTCCTCCCCTCCCCTTCCCTTCTCTACTCAACTCTGTGAATCTCTGTGTGTTCCAGACGGTGGAGAACACTTAAGGAACTGGTTACTGGCTGGATCTGCTCTCTCTTTTTCATTTCCCTCTTTTATCCTCCTGGCCACCTCTGTCTCCTTCCTCCATCTCCTCTTCTCTGTATAACTCCGTGAACCTCTCTGAGTGGTCCAGACAGTGGCACGCACATAAGGAAGTGATTACTGGCTAGCTTGCTCTCTCCTCTTTTGATCCCACCTCATCTCATTCCAGTCACCTCTACTCCCCCCTCCCTCTTCTCTTCTCCATGTAACTCAGTGAACCTCTCTGGGTGTCCCTCAATGTGGAGAAACTTTTCAACTTTAATCTAAATGTTTTATCATTGGTGCTATATAGATGGAGAAGTCTTGAGGCTACTGTAAAAATAAAACTAAAAACCAGAAGCAGGAGGCTTAAGTCCAAATCCTGAGAACATCAGAGAACTCCTGACTCCAGGAACATTAATTGATAGGAGCTCATCAAACACCTCCATACCTACACTGAAACCAAGCACCACCCAAGGGCCAACAAGTTCCAGAGCAAGACATACCATGCAAATTCTCCAGCAAGACAGGAACACACCGCTGAGCTTTAATATACAGGCAGTTCAAAGTTACTCCAAAACCACTGACATCTCATAACTCATTACTGGACACTTCATTGCACTCCAGAGAGAAGAAATCCAGCTCTAGCCACCAGAACTCCTACACAAGCTTCCCTAACCAAGAAACCTTGACAAGCCCCTGATACACCGCCCCCCGCCACCAGCAAGGAAACTCCATAATAAAGAGAACTCCACAAACTGCTAGAATACAGAAATGCTACCTCAAAAGCAGCAATATAACCAAGATGAAGAGACAGAGGAATACCCAGCAGGTAAAGGAACAGGATAAATGCCCACCAACCCAGACAAAAGAGGAAGAGATAATCTACCTGAGAAAGAATTCCGAATAATGATAGTGAAAATGATCCAAAATCTTGAAATCAAAATGGAATCACAGATAAATAGCCTGGAGACAAGGATTGAGAAGATGCAATAAAGGTTTAACAAGGACCTAGAAAAAAAAAAAAGAGTCAGTATATAATGAATAATGCAATAAATGAGATCAGAAACACTCTGGAGGCAACAAATAGTAGAATAACGGAGGCAGAAGATAGGATTAGTGAAATAGAAGACAGAATGGTAGAAATAAATGAATGAGAGAGGAAAAAAAGAAAAACTAATTAAAAGAAATGAGGACAATCTCAGAGACCTCCAGGACAATATGAAACGCTCCAACATTCGAATTATAGGAGTCCCAGAAGAAGACAGAAAGACCATGAGAAAATACTTTAGGAGATAATAGTTGAAAACTTCCCTAAAATGGGGAAGGAAATCATCACCCAAGTCCAAGAAACCCAGAGAGTCCCAAACAGGATAAACCCAAGGCAAAACACCCCCAAGACACATATTAATCAAATTAACAAAGATCAAACACAAAGAATAAATATTAAAAGCAGCAAGGGAAAAACAACAAATAACACACAAGGGAATTCCCATAAGGATAACAGCTGATCTTTCAATAGAAACTCTTCAGGCCAGGAGGGAATGGCAAGACATACTTAAAGTGATGAAATAAAATAACCTACTGCCCAGATTACTGTACCCAGCAAGGATTTCATTCAGATATGAAGGAGAAATCAAATGCTTTACATACAAACAAAAGCTGAGAGAATTCAGCACCACCAAACCAGCTCTCCAACAAATGCTAAAGGATATTCTCTAGACAGGAAACAAAAGGGTGTATAAACCTGAACCCAAAACAATAAAGTAAATGGCAACAGGATCATACTTATCAATAATTACCTTAAACGTAAATGGGTTGAATGCCCCAACCAAAAGACAAAGACTGACTGAATGGATACAAAAACAAGACCCCTATATATGTTGTCTACAAGAGACCCACCTCAAAACAAGGGACACATACAGACTGAAAGTGAAGGACTGGAAAAAGATATTCCATGCAAATAGAGACCAAAAGAAAGCAGGAGTAGCAATACGCATATCAGATAAAATAGACTTTAAAACAAAGGCTGTGAAAAGAGACAAAGAAGGCCACTACATAATGATCAAAGGATCAATCCAAGAAGAAGATATAACAATTATAAATATATATGCACCCAACATAGGAGCACCGCAATATGTAAGACAAATGCTAACAAGTATGAAAGGGGAAATTAACAATAACACAATAATAGTGGGAGACTTTAATACCCCACTCACACCTATGGATAGATCAAATAAATAGAAAATTAACAAGGAAACACAAACTTTAAATGATACAATAAACCAGTATACCTAATTGGTATCTATAGGACATTTCACCCCAAAACAATGAATTTCACCTTTTTTCAAGTGCTCATGGAACCTTCTCCAGGATAGATCACATCCTGGGCCATAAATCTAGCCTTGATAAATTCAAAAAAATTGAAATCATTCCAAGCATCTTTTCTGACTATAATACATTAAGATTATAGCTCAATTACAGGAGAAAAACAATTAAAAATTCCAACATATGGAGGCTGAACAACATGCTTCTGAATAACCAACAAATCACAGAAGAAATCAAAAAAGAAATCAAAATATGCATAGAAACGAATTAAAATGAAAACACAACGACCCCAAACCTGTGGGACACTATAAAAGCCATGCTAAGGGGAAAGTTCATAGCAATACAGGCATACCTCAAGAAACAAGAAAAAAATCAAATAAATAACCTAACTCTACCCCTAAAGCAACTAGAAAAGGAAGAAATGGAGAACCCCAGAGTTAGTAGAAGGAAAGAAATCTTAAAAAATTAGGGCAGAAATAAATGCAAAAGAAATAAAAGAGACCATAGCAAAAATCAACAAAGCCAAAAGCTGGTTCTTTGAAAAGATAAATAAAATTGACAAACCATTAGCCAGACTCATCAAGAAACAAAGGGAGAAAAATCAAATTAGTAAAATTAGAAAAGAAAACGGAGAGATTACAACAGACAACACAGAAATACAAAGGATCCTAAGAGACTATCAGCAATTATATGCCAATAAAATGGACAAAGTGGGAGAAATGGACAAATTCTTAAAAAGTACAACTTTCCAAAACTGAACCAAGAATAAATAGAAAATCTTAACAGACCCATCACAAGCACAGAAATTGAAACTGTAATCAGAAATCTTCCAGCAAACAAAAGCCCAGGTCCGGAAAGCGTCACAGCTGAATTCTGCCAAAAATTTAGAGAAGAGCTAACATCTATCCTACTCAAACTCTTCAAGAAAATTGCAGAGGAAGGTATATTTCCAAACTCATTCTATGAGGCCACCATCACCCTAATACCAAAAACCTGACAAAGATGCCACAAAAAAGAAAACTACAGGCCAATATCACTGATGAACATAGATGCAAAAATCCTTAACAAAATTCTAGCAATCAGAATCCAACAACACATTAAAAAGATTATACACCATGACCAATGGGCTTTATCCAAGGGGTGCGAGGATTCTTCAATATCTGCAAATCAATCAATGTAATTCACCACATTAACTAATTGAAAAATAAAAGCCATATGATTATCTCAATAGACGCAGAGAAAGCCTTTGACAAAATTCAACATCCCTTTATGATAAAAACTCTCCAGAAAGCAGGAATAGAAGGAACATGCCTCAACATAATAAAAGCTATATATGACAAACCCACAGCAAACATTATCCTCAATGGTGAAAAAATGAAAGCATTTCCCCTAAAGTCAGGAACAAGACAAGGGTGCTCACTTTCACCGCTACTATTCAACATAGTTCTGGAAGTTTTGGCCACAGCAATCAGGGCAGAAAAAGAAATAAAAGGAATCCAATTTGGAAAAGAAGAAGTAAAACTCTCACTGTTTGCAGATGACATGATCCTCTACATAGAAAACCCTAAAGACTCCACCAGAAAATTACTAGAGCTAATCAATGAATATAGTAAAGTTGTGGGATATAAAATCAACACACAGAAATCCCTTGCATTCCTATACACTAATAATGAGGAAGTAGAAAAGGAAATTAAGGAAACAGTTCCATTCACCATTGCAACAAAAAGAATAAAATACTTAGGAATATATCTACCTAAAAAACTAAAGACCTATATATAGAAAACTATAAAACACTGATGAAAGAAATCAAAGAGGACACTAATAGGTGGAGAAATATACCATGTTCATGTCTTGGAAGAGTCAATATAGTGAAAATGAATATACTACCCAAAGCAATCTACAGATTCACTGCAATCCCTATCAAGCTACCAATGGTATTTTTCACAGAGCTAGAACAAATAATTCCACAATTTGTATGGAAATATAAAAACCTCGAATAGCCAAAGCAATCTTGAAAAGAAGACTGGAACTGGAGGAATCAACCTGCCTGACTTCAGGCTCTACTACAAAGCCACAGTTATCAAGACAATATGGTACTGGCACAAAGACAGAAACATAGATCAGTGGAACAAAATAGAAAGTCCAGACATAAATCTACACACCTATGAGCACCTTATCTTTGACAAAGGAGGCAAGAATATATAATGGATTAAATACATTGGATTTAATGTATTTAATACAATGGATTAAAGGCAATCTCTTTAACAAGTGGTGCTGGGAAAACTGGTCAACCACTTGTAAAAGAATGAAACTAGAACACTTTCTAACACCATACACAAAAATAAACTTAAAATGGATTAAAGATCTAAACGTAAGACCAGAAACTATAAAACTCCTAGAGGAGAACATAGGCAAACACTCTCCGACATAAATTACAGCAGGATCCTCTATGATCCACCTCCCAGAATACTGGAAATAAAAAGCAAAAATAAACAAATGGGACCTAATTAAAATTCAAAGCTTCTTCACAACAAAGGAAACTATAAGCAAGGTGAAAAGACAGCCTTTGGAATGGGAGAAAATAATAGCAAATGAAGCAACTGACAAATAACTAATCTCAAAAATATACAAGCAACTTATGCAGCTCAATTCCAGAAAAATAAATGACCCAATGAAAAAATGAGCCAAAGAACTAAATAGACATTTCTCTGAAGAAGACATACGGATGGCTAACAAACACATGAAAAGGTGCTCAACATCACTCAATATCATAGAAATGCAAATCAAAACCACAATGAGGTACCATTTCACACCAGTCAGAATGGCTGACATCCAAAAGTCTACAAGCAATAAATATTGGAGAGGGTGTGGAGAAAACGGTACCCTCTTATACCATTGTTGGGAATGCAAACTAGTACAGCCACTATGGAGAACAATGTGGAGATTCCTTAAAAATCTGCAAATAGAACTGCCTTATGAGCCAGAAATCCCACTGCTGGACATACACACCAAGGAAACCAGAATTGAAAGAGACATGTGTACCCCAATTTTCATCACAGCACTGTTTCTAATGGCCAGGACACGGAAGCAACCTAGATGTCCATCAACAGATGAATGGATAAGAAAGGTATGGTACATGTACACAATGGAGTATTACTTAGACATTAATAGAATACATTTGAATCGGTTCTAATGAGGTGGATGAAACTGGAGCCGATTATACAGAGTGAAGTAAGCCAGAAACAAAAACACCAATACAGTATACTAACACATATATATGGAATTTAGAAAGATGATAATGATAACCTTGTATGCGAGACAGCAAAAGAAACACAGATGTATAGAACAGTCTTTTGGACTCTGTGGAAGAGGGAGAGGGTGGGATGATTTGGAAGAATGGCATTGAAACATGTATACTATCATGTAAGAAACGAATCACCAGTCTAGGTTTGATACAGGATACAGGATACAGGATGCTTGAGGCTGGTGTACTGGGATGACCCAGAGAGATGGTATAGGGAGGAAGGTGGGAGGGGGTTTAGGATTGGGAACTCATATACATCTGTGGTGGATTCATGTCAATGTATGGCAAAACCAATACAGTATTGTAAAGTAAAAAATAAAAATAAAATTCAAAAAAAATACTTTATTGCTGAAAAACATTAACTACTGTTTGAACCTTCAGTGAGTCATAATCTTTTTGCAGTATTACTGTCAAAGATCACTTATCACATATCATCACAGCAGATATAATGAGAGAAGAGTTGGAAATATTGTGAGAATTACCAAAACATGATACAGAGACATGAAATGAGCAAATGCCTTTGGAAAAATGGTGCCTATATACTTGCTTGATGTAAGGTTGCCACAACTCTTCAATTTGTAAATAATGCAACACTATCTGCAAAGCTGGAACTCCAGTCCTTTGGCCACCTCATGCAAAGAGTTGACTCATTGGAAAAGACTTTGATGCTGGGAGGGATTGGGGGCAGGAGGAAAAAGGGATGACAGAGGATGAGATGGCTGGATGGCATCACTGATTCGATGGACATGAATCTAAGTGAACTCCGGGAGTTGGTGATGGACATGGAGGCCTGGCGTGCTGCAATTCATGGGGTTGCGAAGAGTCGGACATGACTGAGCAACTGAACTGAACTGAACTGATCCGCAAAGCACAGTAGGGCAAAATACAGTAAAATGAAGTATGTCTGTACTTGACCTAGATGCTGCTTCCATCACTGGGTGGATCAACACATCAGTAACAATGAGTACATGCTACAAAAGGACTGTTGTTTCCCTTCTACCCTCTTTCCAAAGTCTCCCAAGGATTCTGGGAAATGTAGTCCAGCCTACTCAGGTCGACATATCAGAAGACCATCACGCCTTTTTCTTCTAAGTAGCGGAACTGCCATTCTGATAACATGCAGCACCTCAACACTTTTAGAACTAGATGTGCCAGCCCCCAAATAAGGTGGTTTTGTTGAGGGTCATTCAGTCTAGACATTGTAAAAAATTTATCTTGGTAGTTTCAGGACAGAAAAGGTCAGAGTCATCATTTACACAAAGACTTTGCAACTTATGGAGAGAGAGCTTTCAATTACTATTCTAATCACATTAAGAATAAAGCAGGAATAATATGACTTGTGCCATTCGATTAGAATGAGAGCCTAAGACTCCAGATCCTGAGCTCATTCCCACCTGACTTTGCCCATAGAAAACTTACTGAAATGAATTTACATTCTGATGAATTGCATGCATACTTTTTGGTTAAAAACTAAATTTTAAACATTGGTCTCAACTCTTTTGTTTTCTCAGAAGACATAGACTTTCCCTGGAGCCTACTGTATAAGCACTAGAGTATTATCCTAGGCAAAAACAGAGAAGAATTTAAATTAAAGTCTAAAATTGTGTCTCTTAACCCAGGTACTCCACTCCAGTATGTAAATATCACAGCTAGCAAATAGGTAAATAATTGGGCAGTGTTTGATGTGAGATCGAATAGCCAAATGATGTATGTGCCGTTACAATTCTTTGCTATGATATATAATCCAATTGCAGATATAGGCCAAACAAATTAATGAATCTTTCAGTCTCTCATAATGAATTTTTTCTAGCTTTTCAAAAAGATTTAAGCCATTAATTCAGTCCGTCAACAGTCGTTTTGGAGCAATTGCTGGGCATGAGACACTATTTCTGTGGCTGAAATAATAGGGATATTTAAGATGTGGCAAGTTGGCAAGTAACTCAGTTTATTTGTGACAAATAAAGTATACTATAAAAACAAGAGTCATTCTCAGGAATGCTAGAAAAGCATTTTGCAGTGGCATGTGTGAGCAGATTCCTTTCAATTGAGTAGGATCAGAGATGCTCTCTGAGCTGAGCCTTGAAAAATGGGTGGAGTTTTGTGAAATGGAATTGGGGGCAGACAGTCTGTGGGTGCATTGTTGAATCTGTTTTTGTCTGATTTAAGAAGCCAGGTGAAGATAGAAGATATGAAATTTAAAAAGGGTACTTACCTCTTGATTCTTCAATTTATCCTTTCATTACTATGATTGGGACTTAAAGTGTTTACAATTAAAGTTAATGAACGTTTTATTGCTCATGAAAGTTCACAGCAAATTAGTCTCTTACTTTCTTCTCAAAGTGGGAGAAGGCCCCAGGAAACCTCTCCCTGAAGCTAGAGCTGTGGAGCACTGCCTCTGCAGGATGCTCTGTGGAGGTGAACTTGGGGAGCAGGGATTCTGCCAGGAAGGATCCCCTATGAAATGTGCCAAGGCTGATTGGAGGTGGAATGCTGAGAACAACCTGGTGGAGTTAAGGGAACAAGAGGAGGCTTGGCCCCTGCCCTCGGGCAGTCTGAGGATCCTGTGAGTGTTGGCCTTACCTTCTGGTCTGGTACTAGAGGTGGGCTTGACCTCCAAGAGCCCCTGCCCTTCCCTTCCCTGTGACTGTGGGTCCTCCCAGCCTCTGCCTCATCTCTGAGGATGAGCCCTTTTCTTCCTTTCTTCCTTTCTTGTTTCCCTTTCCTTCCTTCCTTCCTCTCTTCCTTGGTTGTTGTTGTGGTGGTCATTAAAGATACTAGAATGTGTTTTTATTTGGTTTTCTAAGGAGGCTTTCAACAATATTTTGTTGTGTTGAGTTGGCCAAAAGTTCGTTCATGGAAAAAATCTGAATGAACATTTTGCCAAGCCAATATAATCATCCTAGGATGATGTTATACAGAGTGAGATTGGGGACCCTTCCTCTCTCCCTAGAGCACTGCAGCAGTCCTATTCTGGGGTCTGCAGCCCTATATCACAGTCCCCACTTGGTGAACAGTGCTTCTTGCAAGGTGTCTCCTGGGCTCCCAATGGGAACAGCTTAGCTGTTTACACCTCCGTGTATGTTTTTATTTTTCAAAAGATTCCATGGTTAAAAGGATTTAAAAACACATGATTGAATCCTCTCACAGGGTCCTCTGTCTCTCAAATTCCATGATTAAGTTTACCACAATCAACTGTAGTAACTCCTAGGTCTACGACTGCACTAAGGCCATCGGCTGGACTTTCACAACTGAATATTAATAGGACTTTCTCTGCCATAGCCTGAATATTTGTATCCTCCCTCCACCAATTTATATTCTAAGGTGATGATATTAGGAGGTGGGGCCTTTGGGAGGTCTTGAGGGTCAAGCTTTCATGAATGGAGTTAGTCCCCTTATAAGAGAAGCCCAGAGAGCTCCCTCCTCCTTTCTGGCTTGAGAGGTTACAGTGAGATGACAGCCAGCTCTGAGGAAGCAGGGTCTTAGCAGACACTGAAAATGCTGGCACCATGATTTAGACTTCCCAGCTTCCAGAAGTGTGAGGAGTAAATGTTTGTAAGACACGCAGTTGACGATATTTTTGTCATAGCAGCATGAGTGGACTGAAGCCCTTGCCGTCCACAAGCAGCTCTTCTCATCTTTGCACAAGTGCTGGTAGGCTTCCTGGTTGCCAGCCCTGTGTTTGGTCAGGGTAAGGGCTGCATGGTGAGGGAGCATTGTGGAAGGAGCTCCTGTGGGTGCGGAATACTTGTCAGATCCACTTCAGTAGTAGAACTGGGGGCCATGTACTTAGTGCTGGACTCGGCTTTCACCTCACTGAGCTAATCACTGTCAACACCCCAGACCTAGACCTGGGTGCTCACTTCTGCTCCAGTCCCATGCACACAGCTTCCAGCTTCAGATTTATGCTTGCACATCTGCCACACACTTTCCATTCCCTCTAGCACGTCTCTCTGCAAAGAATTCATTATCTCCCTTTAAAGCTGCTTCTCTTTCCTGACTTCCCAGTGAGGCTGAAAAACTCAGAACCATCTGTATTAGCTCCATCTTTCACCTTGAATATCTCTTGGGCTCCCAGATCCTGACAAGTTTCCTTTTTATTGTTTCTTGCTTCTGTGTCTCTTTTGCCTTTACCACCCTTCTAGTTCAGGCTCTCATCATCCTCCAACTATCGCAAACATGTTCTCCCTCCACTCCCATCTTCATGGCGAGTGCTCAGGGCTAATGCTTCTGAAGCTGTACAGGGTAGCAAAACCTGGAGTCAGCACTTGTGTGACTTTTTGTCAGACAAACAGTCTGCACATTCAGAATCTCCTTCCATCTATCCCTCCACCCCCAATGGGATCCTATTTGATCCTTAGGAATAAGAATCCCGTACTATCACCTTATTAGCCAAAGTCCCAACCCCCAAATAAAGATAACTTCTGCCACTATACTGTTTAAACTGTTCCTCATGTGAACTCATCTCAGTCCATCCTCAAAGCCCCATGCACATCCCACCATCTTTGTGAAATCTTCCCAAACAAACAATCCCAATCAAAAGACTTTTCTCTATATCTGCCCCTCCTTGTGTCAGTTCACTGGATACTGTCAGATTCTGCTCTTTAGCTGTTTTGTGTGTGTGTGTGTGTGTGTGTGTTTAGTATATATATGGCCATGACATCTAAGAGGGAAACTCATGGAGAGCAAGGACCTGGGAAGTGTTTGCCTCGACCTATTTCATGAGTAACCTGGCAAATGCCTGCTCTGCTTCCGGAAGTCTAATCTGTTGGAAAAATACTGAAGGGTATCAAAACTGTATTCAGGCTCTTATGTTAATTGATCATGATGAATAGCTCCAACTGTGTTTGTTTTTCCTTCACCTTGGTAAGTGCATTTTCTGAGAAAGTGGAGATTTGTAGTCAAGTGACCCATTCTGGCATATCCTAAGACTTTTCATCTTGAGTTTCTTTTTAATTGGAGCTGAGAAGTTATGGATATAACATTCCTGTATGTTTTTACAAAATTCACACTTTGCTCACTATAATTTATGTTTTCCTTAGTAACTGGTGGAAACATTTTAAGGGTCAGCCTAGAAGTAGCAAAATCAGTAAGAAACACCTTTTCTAAACCTTTCTTCCTTGTGTCATTAATCAAAAGAAACACACCTACTAACCCAGCCTGTCAGATTCACTCACAAAAGTTGCAATTTATCTCCAAAGCATTCTTGCCCCCTGAACCTGGTAGCTGATTGGGTAATGAGTAATTACACACCTTCAGTTATTGCTCTGACTTGGAATTTTTCAGCTTCTATTTTCTGTCAGTAAATGGAAGTAAACCGCATGTGTTTTGGCTTGAGTATACAATGAATCAGAATTAATGAAATGTCATATCCATTAAAGCAAACTCAGAAAATTGCAAGCAAATATGGATAAGAGGGCTCTTAGTCCTCATTTTGCAGTTACAACCAAAATGATAGTGACCATTTCACATAGATCACTCTATACAATCTTCCTTCCTGCTATCACTCTCTAGGACTTGGCCTGTCCTGAGAAAAGAAGGAAGTTACCAAAGCTTCCTTGAAAAATGCCCATGAGGGAATCCTAAATAGTAAGTAGTTAGGATTTTGAAACCTGTACTTTTTAACTCAAATAAGTGGCTGTCTCTTTTCTCTGTGGGAACTTGTTGTGACACTGGCTGTGTTATTTATTGCCTACTATTGTGGATGATAAAGCCAAAGATGGGCTGACAAACACAGAACTGTAGACTGGCAATGAAATTTATTAGGTTTCATTGGTATAGTCAACACTGTCTGTTTCCAGTGCTTCACACATTTGCCATTGAAAACATGTAGGGTAAAAGGTTTGCTCTATTGTTTGTTCTATGCATTGGTTTAAACATGGAAATGATTATCGATGTGAAGTCCTGTTGGGGAGTCATCTTGGTGAAAGAGAAAAGCCCTGTGTGTTTCCCCAGATCCTTCCTGGTTTTCAGATGCCTCCTCAGTGATGATCACTGGGATAGCAGGATGCTCAGACTGTTGCTGCTGCCTGTTACTGTCTTCACCGTCCACCCAGAGGTATCACAGACCTAGGGAGATTTATACATGAGTGGAAGCCCTTCAGTTCCATAGAAATAGTGAGAAATTACCCAAACAACTAAACAGAGAGAACTATAGGTTGCCTTAACATTGAGTAGCAGCCTCTGCGTTCCTGATTTTGGTGTTCTGTAGAGGCTGGACCATCAGTGCTGTGTAACACTGCAGATAAATGCCTGATCCTGGGGGTCTCTCAAGAATACCACTGGTTGGGGCCCTCCTTTCAGCAATGTGCATGGTATTTCTATTGTGACAAATGTGTTTTTTTCTGTGAAAAAGAATGCATTGTCTCTTGTTTAAGTGAAGCATCATTAATTCTGTTGTGTGTGTGTGTGTGTGTGTGTGCACGCATGTGCATGCTCAGTCGTGTCTGGTGTCTGATTCTTTGCCACCCAAGTGGACTATAGCTCACCCAGCTCCTCTGTCTATGAGATTCTCCTAGTGAGAATACTGGAGTGGGTTGCCATTTCCTTCTCCAGGGGTCTTCCCAACTTAGTGATCAAACTCATGCCTCTTGCATCTCCTACATTGGCAGGCGGATTCTTTACCATTAAGCTACCTGGCAGGCCCCTAATTCTGAATTGATTATTATTGTTATTATGGACATGCTGAGCAGCTTTGAGAATTTGTGGGATCTTATTTTCCCCCAACCAGGGATCAAACCCTGGACCTGAAGAGTGAGAACACCAAGTGTTAACCACTGGGCCACCAAGGAATTCCCAATTCTGTCACATTTGATTTCAACAAATTGATAAAGAGGGGATTAGGACCTCATTGGAGAGGGTGGAGATGACACTTCTTGGCTAAATTGCTTCACAGGATGTAGAAGATCGAGCATGGATAAAGCACATTCTGAGGCTCTCAGGGGATTGTAGACACCCTCCCCCATGTAGGACAGGATGCATTCGTGGAGACCCTCTATAACCAAGCCTCTTGGGAGAAGCCTCAATGCTAGTCAGTTCATGTTAGTATGAATTAATGGCTTTTATTCCTCTTTAAAGAATGTCTAAAATACTCAGCCAGTATGCAGGTATGGGATTTCAGAGAAGCTAGGGTTTCTTGGTCTGGAATAATTCTTGTGACTTTCCAGGTTCTCTGCTTCCCTGACCAAAGTTCCCAAGTCATTTATTGCCCCTCTTCTGACCTGATCTTCCCTAAAAGTGGTATGCACTCTTTAAATTTTTACTTTTATTGCAACAAGGACAGTTCATGAATGGAAGAGGAGGTAGGTTTGAACCCAGTGGCCTTCAGGGAAGAAATATTGAGAACTAGGGTCGAACTCTGGCCTCTTGGTTCTTGAAAAGGTGTCAAGGCCAGCTGGTTGGCCAGCTTCCTAATTCTGATGCTCCCTCCATGTGTTGCTTCCTGAAAGGCATAGCCTCTCACAGATGCAGTGTTATATTTGCTGTCTAATTTATTCATACATCACAGACAGAGAGCAATGGGAATGATATGTAAATACTTCACAGATCTTTTAGAGCATTTTCATCTTGAGAAATTAACCTGAATAAACCAGGAGTTCTTTGTTCACTAACAGTCTCCCCAGAATCTCTCTCAGCCCTGCTTACTCTGAAGGGCAACTGAAGCGTGAAGAGGATCCATGGAGAGATAAAGCAGCATCACTAGGTCGGGACTTCTCAGGAGGAGATGGCAGGCAGTCATGGGCCAGTAGGGTGAGCTCCAGACCAGAAGCTGCATGGTCTGGCTTCTGTTTCTGAAGCTACATCCATGTGTTACTTCTAGAAGGTCATAACCTCTTATGGGAATTTTGTTTCACTATCTGAAAACTACAGAGAATGAATCAGGCAATCTCTAGGGATCTTCCTATCCAGCACGACGGGCTTCCCTGTCCTTCACTATCTCCCAGAGTTTGCTCAAACTTATGTCCATTGAGTCAGTGATGCCATCCAACCAGCTTATCCTCCATTGCCCCCTTCTTCTGTCCTCAGTATTTCCCAGCATCAGGGTCTTCTCCAGTGAGTCGGTTCTTTGCATCAGGTGGCCGAAGTACTGGAGCTTCAGCATCACATCTTCCAATGAATATTCAGACCTTCAATGAATAAATATAAGTGTAGTTAAGACTCTGTTTCCACTGCAGGGGGTAGAGCTTCTATCCCTAGTTGGGAAACTAAGATCTCGGCATCTTAGTTCTTCCTGTCTTAGATCTTCCCATCTCCAGATCTGGTTCCATTCTGCCTTGAGGCTAGCAGAGTTTGCTCTTCTTCCTGCCAGTAACTTGTGAGTCTCTTTCTTTTCTGCTTCCCTGGCCCTTCTTTGCCTTCCTCCCGAGGCTTCTTGACATCTCACAGCTGCCCTGCTTTGTTCTCCATCACACCAGGACACAGCAGCCGGCAGGAGCCAGAGACCAATCAGTATTTGATAAAGATAAATCTGTGCTTAGAGCTGAAGCAGATGTTTAGCCAATTAGGAGATGAAACCCTCTGCAGAAGTAGATCAGCTTCCATCTGAAGACTTTGGATTTTGCTGTAAAAAGTATTCATTCCTTAAAAGTGCTTGTAGAATGTATCAAAACAAGGCACAAGATTAGGGCAGTTGCACTAGATTACTCAGTTACAGTGTGGCTTAAAGTCACTGAATACTCATATTTAGAATGTTATAAAATATGGGTATTTTAGAATGGAAGAGACTTTATTCCTTTTCCTCCCACCCAGTGGAGGAGGTGTTCTACAGTCTTGTTTCTCAGAATGTGGTAACTAAACCAGCAGGCTCACAATACTACCTGGGAACTTGCTAGAGATGCAGACTCTCAGGCCCCATGCCAGACCTGCTAAATTAGAATACACACTTCAGTAAGATGCACAGATGATTTACATGTACAATGAGGTGTGAGAAACACTACTTTAAGATATACCATTTGTGGTGCTGGAGAAGACTCTTGAGATTGCCTTGGATAAAAAGAGATCAAACCAGTCGATCCTAAAAGAAATCTACCCTGAATATTCATTGGAAGGACTGCTGCTGAAGTTGAAGCTCCAATACTTTGGCCACTTTATGTGAAGAACTGACTCACTGGAAAAGACCCTGATGGTGGGAAAGACTGAGGGCAGGAGGAGAAGGGGGTGACAGAGGATGAGATGGTTGATGGCATCACTGACTCAATGGGCATGAGTTTGAGCAAACTCTGGGAGATAGTGAAGGACAAGGAAACCTGGCATGCTGCAGTCCATGGGGTCACAAAGAGTTGGACACAGCTTAATGACTGAACAGCAATGAACAAGTTATCCCTAATAAAAGACAACATATTGATATTTCTCTAGTGGCCCAGTGGTTAAGACTCCATGTGTCCACTGCAAGGGGTATAGATTTGATCCCCAGTTGGAGAACTAAGATCTTCGCATGCTGTATGAATAGCCAAACAATAAGTAAAGTAGTAAAATACAGAGGTGATTCACATGTTTATTGAGCTGTGAAACACCAGACTGAGATTATTGTTGTTTTTCAGACTTCTGAATTCATGGCTGCAGTCAACTCACCATTCGCAGACCACTCTAAGCTATCCCTGATCAAAAGACAACATATCTTAGTTTAAACACACTCAGACACAAGATGTTACCTACTTACTACAGGGTGTTCAGTTTGGGAATACTTCTGAGCATCAGAACAGGCTTCATTATAATAAAAGAATCAGTTCAGTTCCGTCGCTCAGTTATGTCCGACTCTCTGCAACCCAATGAATTGCAACATGCCAGGCCTCCCTGTTCATTACCATCTCTTAGAGTTCACTCAGACTCACGACCATCCAGCCATCTCATCCTTAGTCATCCCCTTTTCTTCCTGCCCCCAATCCCTCCCAGCATCAGAGTCTTTTCCAATGAGTCAACTCTTTGCATGAGGTAGCCAAAGTACTGGAATTTCAGCTTTAGCATCATAGCTTCCCAAGAAATCCCAGGGTTGATCTCCTTCAGAATGGACTGGTTGGGTCTCCTTGCAGTCCAAGGGACTCTCAAGAGTCTTCTCCTACACCACGGATCAAAAGCATCAATTCTTTGGCTCTCAGCTTTCTTCACAGTTCAACTTTCACATCCATACATGACCACAGGAAAAACCATAGCCTTGACTAGAGGGACCTTAGTCGGCAAAGTAATGTCTCTGCTTTTGAATATACTATCTAGGTTGGTCATAACTTTTCTTCCAAGGAGTAAGTGTATTTTAAATTCATGGCTGCAGTCATCATCTACAGTGATTTTGGAGCCCCCAAAATAAAAAGTCTGACCCTGTTTCCACTGTTTCCCCATCTATTTCCCATGAAGTGATGGGACCGGATGCCATGATGTTTGTTTTCTGAATGTTGAACTTTAAGCCGACTTTTTCACTCTCCTCTTTCACTTTCATCAACAGGCTTTTAGCTCCTCTTCACTTTCTGCCATAAGGGGGTGTCATCTGCATATCTGAGGTGATTGATATTTCTCCCAGCAGTCTTGATTCCAGCTTGTGTTTCTTCCAGTCCAGCATTTCTCATGATGTACTCTGCATAGAAGTTAAATAAGCAGGGTGACAATATACAGCCTTGACGTACTCCTTTTCCTATTTGGAACCAGTCTGTTGTTCCACGTCCAGTTCTAACTGTTGCTTCCTGACCTGTATACAGATTTCTCAAGAGGCAGGTCAGGTGGTCTGCTATTCCCATTTCTTTCAGAATTTTCCACAGTTTATTGTGATCCACACAGTCAAAGGCTTTGGCATAGTCAATAAAGCAGAAACAGATGTTTTACTGAAACTCTCTTGCTTTTTCAATGATCCAGCGGATATTGGCAATTTGATCTTTGGTTCCTCTGCCTTTTCTAAAACCAGCTAGAACATCAGGAGTTCACGGTTCACATAATGCTGGAGCCTGGCTTGGAGAATTTTGAGCATGACTTTACTAGCATGTGATACGAGTGCAGCGATAGTTTGAGCATTTTTGGTATTGCCTTTCATTGGGATTGGAATGAAAACTGACCTTTTCCAGTCCTGTGGCCACTGCTGAGTTTTCCAAATTTGCTGGCATATTGAGTGCAACACTTTCACAGCATCATATTTCAGGATGTGAAACAGCTCCACTGGAATTCCATCACCTCCACTAGCTTTGTTCATAGTGAAGCTTTCTAAGGCCCAATTGACTTCACATTCCAAGATGTCTGGCTCTAGATTAGGAATCACATCATCATGATTATCTTGGTCTTGAAGATCTTTTTTGTACAGTTCTTCTGTGTATTCTTGCCACCTCTTCTTAATATCTTCTGCTTCTGTTAGGTCTATACCATTTCTGTCTTTTATCGAGCCCATCTTTGCATGAAATGTTCCCTTGGTGTCTCTAATTTTCTTGAAGTGATCTCTAGTCTTTCCCATTCTGTTCTTTTCCTCTATTTCTTTGCATTGATCACTGAAGAAGGCTTTCTTATCTCTTCTTGCTGTTCTTTGGAACTCTGCATTCAGATGCTTATATCTTTTCTTTTCTCCTTTGCTTTTCACTTCTCTTCCTTTCACAGCTATTTTGAAGGCCTCCCCAGATAGCCATTTTGCTTTTTTGCATTTCTTTTCCATGGGGATGGTCTTGATCCCTGTCTCCTGTACAATGTCATGAACCTCATTCCATAGTTCATCAGGCACTCTATCTATCAGATCTAGTCCCTTAAATCTATTTCTCATTTCCACTGTATAATCATAAGGGATTTGATTTACATCATACCTGAATGGTCTAGCGGTTTTCCTTACTTCTTCAATTTAAGTCTGAATTTGGTAATAAGGAGTTCATGATCTGAGCCACAGTCAGCTCCTGGTCTTGTTTTTGTTGACCGTATAGAGCTTCTCCACCTTTGGCTGCATAGAATATAATCTATCTGATTTTGGTGTTGACCATCTGGTGATGTCCATGTGTAGAGTCTTCTCTTGTGTTGTTGGAAGAGAGTGTTTGCTATGACCAGTACATTTACTTGGCAAAACTCTATTAGTCTTTGCCCTGCTTCATTCCACATTCCAAGGCCAAATTTGCCTGTTACTCCAGGTGTTTCTTGACTTCCTACTTTAGCATTCCAATCCCCTATAATGAAAAGGACATTTTTTTGGGGGTGGAGGTGTTAGTTCTAAAAGGTCTTGTACGTCTTCATAAAACCATTCAACTTCAGCTTCTTCAGCATTACTGGTTGGGGCATAGACTTGGATAACTGTGATATTGAATGGTTTGCCTTGGAAACGAACAGAGATCATTCTGTCATTTTTGAGATTGCATCCAAGTACTGCATTTCACACTCTGTTGTTGACCATGATGGCTACTCCATTTCTTCTGAGGGATTCCTGCCTGCAGTAGTAGATATAATGGTCATCTGAGTTAAATTCACCCATTCCAGTCCATTTTAGTTTGCTGATTTCTAGAATGTTGACGTTCACCCTTGCCATCTCTTGTTTGACCACTTCCAATTTTCCTTGATTCATGGACCTGACATTCCAGGATCCTATGCAATATTGCTCTTTACAGCATCGGATCGTGCTTCTATCATGAGTCACATGCACAGCTGGGTACTGTCCCTGCTTTGGCTCCATCCCTTCATTCTTTCTGGAGTCATTTCTCCACTGATCTACAGTAGCATATTGGGCACCTAATGACCTGGGAAGTTCCCCTTTTGGTATCCTATCATTTTGCCTTTTCATACTGTTCATGGGGTTCTCAAGGCAGAATACTGAAGTGGCTTGCCATTCCCTTCTCCAGTGGACCACGTTCTGTCAGCCCTCTCCACCATGATCTACCCGTCTTAGGTTGCCCTGCTGGCATGGCTTGGTTTCATTGAGTTAGACAAGGCTGTGGTCCTAGTGTGATTAGATTGACTAGTTTTCTGTGAGTATGGTTTCAGTGTGTCTGCCCTCTGATGCCCTCTTGCAACACCTACCATCTTACTTGGGTTTCTCTTACCTTGGGCCTGGGATAGCTCTTCATGGCTGCTCCAGCAAAGCACAGCTGCTGCTCCTTACCTTGGATGAGGGGTATCTCCTTACCCTCATCATTCCTGACCTTCAATGTGGGATAGCTCCTCTAGGCTCTCCTGTGCCTACTCAGCCACTCCTCCTCGGGTTGCTCCTCCCAACTGCAGGCCCTGGCCTCAGGCTTTGGTGGCTCCTCCAGCTGCCACCCCTGGCCTTGGGCTCAGGCTCCGGCTTGGGGTGGCTCCTCAGGGTCACCACCCAAAGAATAGCAAGTCACATGACTGGAGAGTGACTCATAAGCTCTAACCTAAGTAGTTTGACTCCAGAGCCCAACCTAACCACTATTCATTTTAGTGATAAAGGTGTTCTTTTCTGTAGTGTCTGCCCATCTTTATTCTAGAAGTACAAATACAATTTTATGTTTTTCTTATGTGAAAACTCAACTTATTTGGCACCAACTCTTATGATCACTATTTTTTTAATGATCACTATTTTTGATATGTTATTCATATGATATAATTATATGTCCTTACCATGTTAGTCTGTAATTGTATAGACCTAACAGAAGCAAAGATATTAAGAAGAGGTGGCAAGAATACACAGAAGAACTGTACAAAAAAATCTTCACGACCCAGATAATCACGGTGCTATGATCACTCATCTAGAGTCAGACATCCTGGAATGTGAAGTCAAGTGGACCTTAGGAAGCATCACTATGAACAAAGCTAGTGGAGGTGATGGAATTCCAGTTGAGCTATTTCAAATCCTTAAAGATGATGCTGTGAAAGTGCTACACTCAATATGCCAGCAAATTTGGAAAGCTTAGCAGTGGCCACAGGAGTGGGAAAGATCAGTTTTCATTCCAGTTCCTAAGAAAGGCAATGTCTAAGAATATTCCAACTACTGCACAGTTGCACTCATGTCACACGCTAGCAAAGTAGTGCTCAAAATTCTCCAAGACAGGCTTCAGCAATACGTGAACCGTGAACTTCCAGATGTTCAAGCTGGTTTTAGAAAAGGCAGAGGAACCAGAGATCAAATTGCCAACATCCGCTGGATCATGGAAAAAGCAAGAGAGTTCTAGAAAGACATCTATTTCTGCTTTATTGACTATGCCAAAGCCTTTGACTGTGTGGATCACAATAAACTGTGGAAAATTCTGAAAGAGATGGGAATAGCAGACCACCTGACCTGCCTCTTGAGAAATCTGTATGCAGGTCAGGAAGCAACCATTAGAACTGGACATGGAACAACAGACAGGTTTCAAATAGGAAAAGGAGTACATCAAGGCTGTATATTGTCACTCTGCTTATTTAACTTATATGCAGAGTACATCATGAGAAGCACTGGGCTGGAAGAAGCACAAGCTGGAATCAAGATTGCCGGGAGAAATATCAATAACCTCACATATGCAGATGACACCACCTTTATGGCAGAAAGTGAAGAGGAGCTAAAAAGCCTCTTGATGAAAGTGAAAGAGGAAAGTGAAAACATTGGCTAAAAACTCAACATTCAGAAAACTAAGATCATGGTGTCTGATCATGGCAAATAGATGGGGAAACAGTGAGAAGCTTTATTTTTGGGGGCTCCAAAATCACTGCAGATGGTGACTGCAGCCATGAAATTAAGACACTTGCTTCTTAGAAGAAAAGTTATGGCCAACCTTGACAGCATATTAAAAGCAGAGACATTATTTTGCCAACTGAGGTCCGTCTAGTCAAATCTATGGTTTTTCCAGTAGTCATGTATGGATGTGAGAGTTGGACTATAAAGAAAGCTGAGCACTGAAAAATTGATGCTTTTGAACTATGGTGTTGAAGAAGACTCTTGAGCGTCCCTTGGACTGCAAGGAGATCCAACCAGTCCATCCTAAAGGAAATCAGTCCTGAGTGTTCATTGGAAGGACTGATGCTGAAGTTGAAATTCAATACTTTGGCCACCTGATGCGAAGAGCTGACTCGTTGGAAAAGACCTTGATGTTGGGCAAGATTGAAGGTGGGAGAAGAAGGGGCTGACAGAGGATGAGATGGTTGGATGGCATCACTGACTCAATGCACATGAGTTTGATTAAACTCCAGGAATTGGTGATGGACAGGGAGTCCTGGCATGTTGCAGTCCATGGGCTCACAAAGAATAGGACACAACTGAATGACTGAACTGAACTGAAGTGAAGTATGACCTTCAGGGTTGTACCCTGAACCTCAGCTGTGTCGTTTTGAGCAAAGCAATGTTCTATGATAACCTTCAATGTGTACTGGAGTATACCACATCTTGAATAATGAAGAATGATGATTATACAACTGAATTATCTAATGTAATCATGCTGTTGATTGGTAATGAGCTCAATAGGTTTTCACAAAGGCTGCTATTAAGCAGTTTCCCTAAGTCTCCACTTGTCAAGATGATTTTTGAACCCAGAGGCATTCCCTTGAAGCTGACCCATCATCAGTATCATGTGCTTCTGCCCACACTGAGCTCAAGTGATTTCCTGGCACCAGTCTGCAGTGTAGGGGAGGGTGCTAAAGGGATACCCTGGCACCAGTCTCCAGTTTAGAGAGGGTGTATTTACACCCTGTGGAGGGTAAAACTTGATATCCATCCTGTTGAATTTCATCTTGTTAGCTGTGACTCATTATTCATCCTGTCAAACCTTTGGATTCTTGAATCTATCTCTCAGCATATTTGCTAGCTGGCCCAACTGTGTGTCATCTGAAAATGTGATCAACATACCTCCTATCTTTATTATGCAATTTGCAGGTAAAATGCAAATGGGCCAAAGTTGAAGGAAGCCCCTGGGATAGGGCCTACTCCTAGAGACCTTTCATGCAGGCTGAGATCAGTTCACTTATTCTGCAACTTCTGGGCCAAACATTCAATCATCTTAATTTCTCAAAGCTCTTTGACCAGCCTGCATGTCTCCATTTTTCCAGGAGGGAGAGTGGTGGCCAATATGCTATTTTAAACCACCAACACCCTTCAGGTATATGGTCCTCCATTATTACGGTGGAGGCAACAATTTAGTGCAAGGCACCCTGAATCAGTTAGAAATGAGTTTAAGTATGAGCTCTAGCTCTGCCACTTCTTTGTACCCATCAGTTAAAGTGGATCAGAGAAGCAGAACCACTAGAGGTGGTTTATATAGTATAAAATTATACAATAGGGCTTTGTTGTTGAGGTTTGAACTATGCAGTTGTGGGAGCTGATTGAACAGTGTGTCTGTACATTTGTGTATATTGGTAGGGTCTGAAATAGCAGGATAGTCAGTTCAAAGGGGCTTCCATGGTGGCTCAGACTGTAAAGAATACACTTGCAATGCTGGAGACCTGGGTTTGATCACTGGATAGGGAAGATCCCCTTGGAGAAGGGAATGACAACTCACTCCAGTATTCTTGCCTGGAGAATCCCATGGACAGAGGAGTCTGGAAGGCTATAATCCATGGGGTGGTAAAGAGTCAGACACAACTGAGCGATTAAGCATGTCAGCTGGTAAGAAAAGATGGGTGTGAGGGACTTCCCTAGTGGTTTAATGATTAAGAATCCACCTTCCAATGCAGGACCCACAGGTTTGATTACTGATCAGGGAACTAAGAGCCTAAGTGTCATGGAGCAGCTAAGCCCACGCACCACAACTACTGAACCTACATGTTTTGGAGCCTGAACACCACACTAGAGAGAAGCCTGCACACCTCAGTGAAAGATCCCATTAAGTAAATAATTTTTTAAAAAAAGAAAAGAGGGACATGAAATAGAGGAGAGCAAAGACAAAATAGAACCCATGAGGATGTGTTGAAGCCCACATCCATCCCTCATTACCTCTAGGACTTCATCTTTGATGATGCAGATGACTTACAAGGAGAAACTGGCTCCTTCCTCACAAAGATAAACACACAACTGGCCTAAGAGTCAGAGACTAAAGGAAGAGATGTAGTGGGATCCAGAGTTTCTGGGAGCCTGGCTGCTGCTCCATGCCAGCCAGTGAGCCAGCAGATCAGCAAAATGCACATGGGCTGCCACCGCTGCCCAGCACTGACCTTCTTTCTGATGCTTCATTTCACCCTCCAGATCTTGTGCAAATTTTCCTTTAGTCCACACTAACCTGGAACTATGCAGAAAGGGAATCTGGGAAATATAGTTTCAGCTTAGTTGATACCCTCTCTGTGTGTTGTCTGTATAGTCATCTTTTAACACCACTTATCTTCCAAATGAATACAGTATAAAAACCATGTTTCAGCCTAACATAATGCGGCAATCCCTTGTACAACTGAAAACAGACCACCACCTTCAAAAGGAGATAATTGTTTAGTCGTGGTGTCTGACTCTTTTGTGACCCAATGGCCTACAGCCTGCCAGGCTTCTCTGTCCATGGGATTTCACAGGCAAGAATACTGGAATGGGTTGCCATGCCCTCCTCCAGGGAGTCTTCCCAATCGAGAGATAGAACCTATGTCTCCTGTATTGGTAGGTGGATTTTTACCACTGATCCACCAGGAAAGTCCTCAAAAGTAGATACAAATTCTTTTAATTCATTTTTGCATGTTGTGTATTCATCTTCTTGTGGAATTACATGCTTCCTTTGGTATCTTATAATTTAGGTACTGAGATAAACTTAATTACCATTATTTTATCTTCTGTTAGATAATAGGGAATTGGAGATATGAAGAGAAAAAAAATAGTCAGTGTGTACTGAAACATATTCATATTAAAATAAGGAAGAAATACTAAAATCAATTATAGTTCTTGTTTCTGCAATTGCCCATGTGGTTATTCCTGGCATTTTAAACTACCTTTTCTCACCCTAAATGTTCTTTATTTCATATTTTCTTTGCCTCTACTGAAAAAAAATCTGCTGGTTTTGGTTCCTGGTCTTATAGGGTGACCCAAACATTTATTCATGAAGGTTTCAGGGCACTATTATTTCTGACTATATAGGGTTGTGGACAATTTCCATTGACTTAAATTGTAGGACCTGGAGAACCAAGAGAAGCCCCAGGGACTTTCATAAATTCCAGATGAACTCTTCCTTACCTCCAGTATGGAGTAGCAATTGCTACTGTATCCTCTTAAAATCATCCTTATCCCAGTCAGTACAGTAAATCTCCTTCTTTACCTGTTAAATTATTGCCAGGAGGAGCTCAGATTGGTTGGTGGCTGTCTCAACTATCAGTTTCAGTAAAGTATTATTGTGTCTCCTGCTGGAAGCATGCTTCCTTGGGAACTAGGTCTTCTAAACCAGAAGAGGTCACAGTGATGGTAAAGCAACACCTTCTCTTGTGGATCACCATGGGAATCAATAAGAGGAGCCATTCTTATTTTTAAAGTCCTTTATTCTAGGACCTGTAAGCTTTCAATAAGAGAGAAACATCACCATGCATTTCTTGCTAACTGAGAGCACAGTGTATTTCTGGAGGGATTTCAGAGATAGTGATATTATTGAAAACCTGAAAGATGCAAACGTTGTATTAATATTTCCTATCTAGTGTTCATTCAGTTTGTTTCTTTGGCTTGTGCAGAAGACAGACAGATCTTGGAAGGTGACAGTGGATTATCAAGAACTCCTTTGGGTAGTGACTCCAGTTGTAGCTGCTATTCCAGATGTGGTTTCATTCCTAGAACAAATCAGTATATTCCTTGGCAAATGTCCTTTTCTCTCTACTAGTTACTAAAGATCATTACAAGTTGTTTGGCATCTGGTGGTACCAACAATACACCTTCATGGTACTACCGCAACTCTCCAGCCATATGTCCTAATCTAATTCTCAGGCAGATTATGTTGGTTCATTACATTGTTGGTATCACACTGTTTGAACCTAGTGAGTTGAATGTAGCAATAACCCAAGATACTTTGTGTGCTGGGGGTAAGAAATAAATTCCACATCTAGGATGACTTCAGGTCATTATTCTGCACCTTCACTGCCTGGAGCTCAGTCTTCTAAATATTTGGATAGCACTTTCATGTAACTTGTGTATTTCCACCTGCTCCAGGAGGGTGATGTCAGTTTACTGTATTTAAAATTACCACCTCCTGTCCCTACTAGTTATACAGTCCTGACTGTTACAGAGGAGGTAACAATAGTGTAGTGGAAATACTTGAGACAATATTGAAAACCATAGTTTTGCTACTTATGTTTATATCATTTTCTTGGACAAGTCATTTTCTTCATTTTAAAGTTGAAAACAAAAATACATCTCATAATGTTGATATGAGGGTTACCTGTGTTGATGTATACAGTGGCAAAAGAATTTACTGCTGTACAGTAGAAACTTAATAAATTTGAGTGTTTGATCCATATGCACCTGAGGAACAAAAGTTCTGATAAGTCCTTTAACTTGTCAAGGCTTCCAGTGTTAGTAGGTAATGGAGCCAGGATGTGAACCCCAGATTTTTGTGAGGAAACCAGTGTCCTTTCCATTTGGCATGCTCCCACTTTGCCATGAATCAGGTGATCTTTTTCAAATTTCTGTTTCCTCATTTTGAAAATCACCCTCTGTATGTTGTAGTTTAAAAGCACTTATTGCACTTTCATGTACTCTCATTTCACAATCTGAAGGGTAGAGCCTCATTTTCTCTGCAAGAAACTGAGGTAGGTTTAGGTAGATAATAATGTATCAAAGCTTGTACAGTTGATAAATGGCAGAATCACTTCTCCCCAGCTTCAGGGCTTTTCCCCACTGTTTCAGTCCAGCATGAGGCTCTAAGAATCTGTCAGTTCTCTGAAGACATATTTTCCTCCTTTATCAGGAGGCCTCCTGGAACCAGGCACAGTTTTCCTCAGGAAGAATATGGGTGCAGTAAATCTCAGAAGGTTCATAGATGTTCACACATCAGTGGGCCATAGAAGCACTGCTGGAAGTGCTTCTGTTGGAAGGAAACCCCACTAAAAGCCGTGAGCATCAGAACCAAGCAAATTCCAGCTTATGGGCTATGATTATGCTGAAGGTAATAGGCTAATGAAAATGCTCCCAGTTCTCACCAGTAACCTTACTTTATTTCAGATGGTATGAAATAAACTGGTCTTCTGTCAAACCTCCAATTAGAAATAACTAACACTCTTGACTAAAGAATGGTAACCCACTGTCATTGAGCCAGTATGAATGTTAGGATTTATCACAGGCCAAAAACCCCATGAAAGTACAATGTAGAGGGCAGGAAAATCACTGAGTACAGCTTTTTCTCCTGCAGTCAGCCCTCTGCTGACTTCTGAGGACCTCGAGCTTCAGTTTTCAAGGCTGAGACAGCAATCAAATAGATGCTAGTTGTTGAGGGCTATAAATTCAGAGTAGGTTCTAATATATTACCAAAGTTCTTACCAAGCACATTTATTTTCTATCTCCCCAGTGTAGGCTTAACCACGTGAGACTATTGATACTTGACCATTTTTATCTATAAAAGTATCAGTCTCATATGTCATGGAGATGTTTGCTCACAACTGTCTGTCCAATGCATAGAATAATATCTAGTACATAATAGGTTTCTTATTGGCATGATGGATGAAATTAAGTTGAATTAAAAGTCATTAAAAGATCAATAGAACAAACTCCAGATAAGAGTTAAAATATATATCTGGACAACCCATGAATAAATGCAAAATTTATAATGAAATGAAAGGAAACTTGAATTTAGAGCCAGCTAGGAATAGGAGCGAACAAAAGAAGGTGGGGAGTGGTCTCTTGAAGCTGTCTTAAAGGGATCCTACCAGTCAGCTGGGTAAACACATTGATTTCTAGAGTCTCCACTTCATCCTTCCTAGCTGGCCAGCTTGAAATTTCTCACTTTTATTCCTATCTGACTAACACAGTTATTAAAAAATAAAAATTCAAGTCCTTCCAATGTTTATACCCAAATGTAATGTATAGGTTCTTATGTATGGGAGAAATATGGAACACAAGTTAAAAACCCTGTAATGTAGAGCTCAGAAGTGCTCCCTTCAAAAGTTACTCAAAAGTATGCGAAGCTTTTCACTACCCTCTCTCTCTTTCCTATTTAATCAGATTTTGAGATTAGAGATGCAATTTCCTTTTGTGTCTGGGGGAGGTTTATCAGGATGCTGCACACTACTGTTTTCACTCTGCTCCTCCTTGCCTTGAGGTTATAGAATGAAAAGTGTCTGTCATATAATTATTCTTTACAAAGAAAATTATTTACTTTCTTGGTTTAATGAACAAAAATTCTGTGAAGTCACATCTGTGTGGGTTAGGCTCCAGAATCGATGAGTAAGGTGAAAGTCATGGATACTAGTTAAAACCAGTCTTTTATGCTACTTGTCAATTGAAATATACAAGGTTTTACATGTATAATCCTATGTAGTATTCCTTGTGTACCTGGTGAGAACCAGTGAGTTAACTAAAGACAGAAATAAAAGGGAAGCCAGCCTATCAGTAGATGCCCAGCTTTTTAAACGCTCTGTCTTTAAGAGAACTATCAAATTTGCAGTGATGACTGTGGAGAAGGTTGAGAATCCTGAAATGCTTCTGCTTCCTGAAAGGATGATTCCATTGTGTTTGAACAGTGTGCCTCATTGTTCCAGGATACATTCATATATTTGTTCACATTGGGAATGACTTATTATGTTTTATTTATTATAAACAACTGCAACTCTAGTATTTACACAATCACATCATCAGGTACCAAGTAAAGATTCAAGTGAAAGTGAAGTCGCTCAGTCATATCCAACTCTTTGCGACCTCATGGACTGTAGCCTACCAGGATCCTCCGTCCATGGGACGTTCCAGGCAAGAGTACTGGAGTGGGTTGCCGTTTCCTTCTCCAGGGGATCTTCCCAACCTAGGGATCAAGCCTGGGTCTCCTGCATTGTAGGCAGATGCTTAACTGAGCCACCAGGGAAGTCCTAAAAGACTCAAGGTTGAGGCTAAATTGTGTAGACACTAGACATGCACTTACAAATTGCCTTTTTCTAAGCAAGTATGGCTGTGAGAGGTACAAGTGAACCTTCTGGCTCCTGGGGAAGTGGTATGAAATTCTAGTCAGGGACATAGACCAGCTTTGCTCTAAGGATGGTGGTCTAATGTAACATAGGTCTGTTCAGACCAGACATGCTAAAGTCAGAGTTTTGGCTTTGCCTGTGGTAAAGAGTCCAGGTACTTTAGGTCATCTTTTTTTCAAAATGGAGATATTTTAACGATTATCAGTTTAAAAACACTTTCTCTCCAGCTTCTCCAAACACGTCGTTTTTATTTTGCTGTTGGTGGAGAAGCTGCAGACAGTTTGGGGATCTGGCTAAGGGGAAATTGCCTTGAGATCACAGTGGGTTGGAATTTTGTAGTTGATAGTCTATTCTTTGCAGAAGTGAGTTGTAGCTGGCTGTCATGTCGTAGGAATGGCCCTCAAAATTGTATGAGCTTCAGACCTCATTAAACCTACTCCTCGTAAGGTTGAACTCTTGACCAAAGGGTATGATTTCACATGCTACCAAAGCTTGTCTGCCTATTTAGGTCACTCCTTCACTGTGTGTACTGATGTCTCAGGAGGAACAGAAGACATTGGTGTTTGAAAGTCTGCCTGAAATTGAGCACAGGTGGCAATAGCAGGCAGCATACAGACCTGGCCTCTGATTGTTCACAGAAAGCCTTGTTTTTGTACAGAATGAATACAGTGTATATACCAAGCAGAGGAGGCTGTTTTCCTTGTGATTTGTTAGGAAAGAAGATTGGTTTCTCAGTTCTGGATGGTTTGTGGCCTATGTGAACCAGAAGGTAGCAAAGTCCTATAGAAACTCTTGCTCCAAGTAAAAACTATCTTCCAAGCCACCATTAAGGAGAAGTCTTGCTAGTCTATGAGTCAAAATACCTCACTTTTCACTTTGGTTAAGGTATTTTCACATCCTTGTGGACTCTGACCTGTAAAACAGGGATCGTGTTCCTTTGCTGGACTGTGTTAAAGCAGTTACTACATAAAACTGGCCATAAAGCCATGGAAACATACAAGGTACTATGAAAATGTAAGAAATGTGATGAATATAGGAAAATATTAAGGGTAAAAATCAATATAGTCATTTAGCTAAACTTTCAGAAAATCTTTTTCCTGACTAGCTGTAGGCTGCTATAGAAGGATCCTGATCAATTAAGGTCAGGGAGGCTTGAAAGATGTGGATTTCTATAATAATGCAGTCTAATTCACAGGGGCCAATTTGTTCAAGCCTAGACATGTTTGTCAGTATAATTGAAAGAAGCATGATCCAACTGTGCGGTGCCCTAGCCAGCAGCAGACCCAGGGGACTGTGGTCTTGCTGTGCCCGGGGACCTTGGTGGGCTACCTCCTCCCTGACTGGCAGGAAGACAGAAGGGAGGAAAGCTTCTTTCTCGCTTTCAGGCTGCCCATTAATCAACATCACTTTCCTCATTAATATAAAGGCATTCTCAGCTGCACATTTTGGGGAGCTTCTAACAATTCATTTTTCCTCTGGTTACAGTAAAAACAGCTTTCATAATGAAGCGGAGAGCTGTGTTCTTTACAAAGCTAAATATTAATTCTTTTTCAGTTTGTCATTTACATATCCCTCAAATCGGTTTACTTTTTCAGTTTACGCTGCTGAAGCCCCGTGGCCCAAAGATACACAACACTCTTTCCTTGGTGAGGGTCAGAGTGCCTGCTTTTTAGGCTCAGGCTTCTCCTAAGACAGTAGTTGAATGTGTTGATACATGAGAAATGGAAATTTAACTGGCATAACTAGGAGGACCTCCTTGCCGGGCTGAGAATGGCAGGTAAATGGCCATTCTCTTCAGTCAGCCGTATCTGCCTACACAGTGTTGGTTGAGGGTATCCTCTGTTACAGAGGGCAACATCCAGCACTCTGCCTCATGAGACTTTAGGGAAGGGTTTTGTGTTCTCTTTAAGGATTAATGGAGTCTAGTGGCCACTCAGGTTGTCATCTTGTCAAAATTAATGATTTCTAGGTGTTAATAGATCTTCTCCAAGTTTACAGATGACTTGTTCCAAAAACTTGCCTGCCTTTAGGATGTACAATCTGTATCCACCCCCAGACTTCTCTTTCTGTCTTTCTTCTTCCCTCCCTCATTTATTCCTTCCTTCTTTTTCTTCTCTCTCTTCTCTACATGTCTACTTTGCTTCCATGGTGAGAGCCTCTTGAGTTAATATCTGTTTGATGCCATGCTAGATGCTGGAAGTACTATAGCTAAGATAACAGTCTAATGCAGGAGCCAGACACAAAATGGGCAACTTTAGGGCAGTCTGATAGCCACCTGCATAGGAGAAAGGACAGGGGTCTGTGGTACAAGGAGGAGCCAGCAGGCAGGGATGAGTCTTTCCTCTGAAATCCTTCAGCACTGAGGTTTTTTTTTTTTTTTTTTTTTTTTAATATCTATCTCTTGTATAGTTATTTAGCTGAGAGGTGTCTGTGATTCTGGGTTTAGATAGGCCAAATGAAATATCCCAGTGTTCATTTTTCTCACCTATAAAATAGAATAGCAACAAAACGTGAGTTCAGTCAAGCAACGTGCTTAGAATCCCAAACCCAGCATATGCTTCCTGAGTCATAAATGATATCACATAGGAATTGGCAGCTATTGAACCTTTGTCTATAAGTGAAAGTTTGCATCATAGAATTATCTCTTGGGTCTTTAGGGACTTGGAAGATCTTCCTGGTGTTGACTTAAAAAATGCACAACGTGAGAGTTGTGAGTTAAATTTTATTTAGGGCAAAATGAGGACTGCAGCCCTGGAGACACCACCTCAGATAACTCTGAGAAACTTCTCCAAAGGGCAAGGGGAAGGCCAGTATATATGTAATTTTGGTGAAGGGAGAATATGTGCAGTCAAGCACATATTTTTCCAGAAGGTTTCTGCTAGTTTTATGAAGCTTTTGCCTGTCATGAGGAACAGTCATCACCATGAAGAATTTTAGTGCTTTTTTAGATATAAGGAGATGTAAGAATTGGGCTCACTAAATCAACTCCTGAAAATATCTGACTATCTGAAGGCCTGTCCTGCCAGTTTTCCCAGAGCACAGGGTGCCTCATTTTTGCTCTCTACCCTGAACTCATTGCAGGGGGCATTGAAGGTCAGCAGCTTCAGCATCACATGATTTAATTGTTGTAGAGATAGATGGCAAGTGCCCAGGGCAAGTGTCAATTTGCAATTGACAATGGAAAGCCAAAAGAAGAGAGATACGCGATGTTGGATTCTTAAGGGTACAGAACAGCTCCACATCTGACCTGGAATGCCATGTGGAGTCATTTGAGGTTAAAACACTGAGCAATGTGTCAGCTCTCTTTTTTTAGTGGATGAGGGGCATCAAAGAAAACACTACATCTTCAAGGCTGGTGATTCTGTATATTTTTTCTTTTAACCACCTGGGGTGTGCATTTGGAATTTTCCTACTTGGCATCGGGCTTAGCGCATGCTACATGAAAGAGAGAGTGAAAGAACATCTTAGTGGCAAGAGTTCTGGGTCTAAGTTTAGACAGAATCACATTCAAACTCTGAAGCTGAAATTTCCTAGCTGTCTAACTTGAGTAGGTTCACTGCCTTTCTCCAAAACTGTGTTTTCTCATCTCTGAAACAGAGACAATTCCATTACTATCTTAATAGTGACATGTTCTTTTGGCAGATATTAAATATGTAATAAATATCAACCATTGTTTTAGAAAAGCAACTGTATACATGCTGTTTACATGTTCACCAAGGCCTGGTTCCTGCAGCTTCCATGCTACTTAAAACACAACCCTGTGGCAAACTCTGTCTCATGGAGGGGTCTGCCAGGTGCATTAATTGGCATAGTGGCCACTTGCAGAAGACAGCCGTGGGGCTGTCCTTCAGTCCCTCTTTTCTAGTAAGTTGCTTTGCCGCTGCTCATCCTTAATATGTCTGTAAGAGTCACTGTGATGGTAGAGTGATTCTTCTCCTCAGACACTGGTCCAGAGTTTGGGCTTGGGACCTGGAGGGTGGGGCCAGGTACTTTCTATGTCCTGTAGCAATGAGATGGATAGCTCAGGGGATGTGAACGGCCATGCTTCCTTCCATGAGGACCTAAGAAGCAGAATTCTGTCTGGCTCAAGATAAGGAAAGAAAAAGACAGGAAGAAAGAAAAATAAAAGAAAGTGTGTAGTGAATGTACAAAGAGAACTGAGAATATGAGCTGGAGAGGGAATTCTAAGTGATGCCTTGTTCTATTTATTTCTGATTTCCAGTCAGAGTTCTGGGCATGAATTTCTTGAAATAACCCAACATTATTTGATGAATTAATCTTAACTGTTAAATAAGCCACTGAGAGTTGGGTTTTGTCCCTTGTAATTCTAAAACTTCTAAGTAATACCTTCTTCCATAAATGTTACACCACAGAGGGTGCCCAGGACACATTTCTAGTAAATATTACATGTTTTCCACCCACCTTGGCTTTCTTTGGGGTAGGCCATCATCATAATACTCATAGCAGAGAACGTGTATGTGAGCATTAAAATACCTATCTCTGTGTTGGTGTTCTTTCTCTGCATTGGTTTTGTTGCAATGAAGAATAAAATTAAGCACTTCAGCCCTGAGGTAGTCAGAGTCAGTCTGGTCTTAAAAGAGAAGCTGGAATGGTGTTGTGGCTGCAGAAATGGGTGGAATTCCCAAGGTCCAGCCATATTCTCTGTGATAATCTCTGCTGTTACCTGGGCTTTTGAGAGTTGGGTTTTGGCACTGCTGAGTTTTGTAGGAGCAGTGCCAAAGAACTGATGCTTTTGAACTGTGGTGTTGGAGAAGACTCTTGAGAGTCCCTCGGACTGCAAGGAGATCCAACCAGTCCATTCTGAAGGAGATCAGCCCTGTGATTTCTTTGGAAGGAATGATGCTAAAGCTGAAACTCCCGTACTTTGGTGACCTCATGCAAAGAATTGACTCATTGGAAAAGACTTTGATGCCTGGAAGGATTGGGGGCAGGAGGAGAAGGGGACAACAGAGCTTGAGATGGCTGGATGGCATCACTGACTTGATGGAAGCGAGTCTGAGTGAACTCCGGGGAGTTGGTGATGGACAGGGAGGCCTGGTGTGGTGCAATTCATGGGGTCGCAAAGAGTCGGACATGACTGTGCGACTGAGCTGAACTGAACAGTTATTTGATTTGCCAGGGCCACATATTATAGGGAACGGGATTCTGGAAGAAGACTCACGAGGGTCCTGTGCTTCAGAGAACCCCTACTCCTACCATCACTATACTTTCAGAGCCACAAGGCTCTCAGCCTTCACCCCTTGCAGAGACAGGATAACATGGTGGATAAAAACATGGATTCCAGAGATGGGCTACCTGGCTTTGAATCCTGTCTCTGCTTTGTGATCCTGGGAAAACTAGTTATCCTCTCTGTTCTTCAGTTTCTTCTGTAAGATGAGGATAAAGCTATCAAAAGGTCTCTGAGGGGATTAAATGGGTTAATATGTAGAAAGTATTTAGAACAGTGTTTGGCACATAATAAGCATAGTATGTATAGTATCATTGTTGCTACTGCTGCCACTTAATACTACTGTTACCACCACAAACCCTAGGAGATCACAGTCCATGCAGGAGGCAGCCCTGGAACATATCACAAGATCAACAATAAAACAGAAGAGTTAGTGGAGTCAGTTCCGAAGGAAAGAGCCTCACACTGAGGACTGTGGGAATTGAGCAGAAGTATTGGGAGACCCTCATCTTGAAATCTCTTGATTTGAGGGATCCTTAGTGTTCTCCTCATCCAATATCCGACAAGGCACATGAATCTAATTGTTATCTCTGAAATAGAACTGTTCAACATCTCTTTGCACACTTCTCATGGATAACTTCTTTCTGAAGCAAGCCAAAAGATCTTATTAAATTGTCAGGTACCAAACCACATAAACTAGGAATCTCAAAGTCTACATTTTATTCTACCATATATCATTTATTTACCCTTTATTCATTTAAGTTTTAGTGATTTCTCCTACCCCACCCCAAATGTAGCTGACACTTACTGGAAAGGATGTGTTTCCTTGATCCATGCATAGCTGAAAACTTGCATAAGTAAATACTGAAACTGTAGAAAGGTAGGTATTTCTGTTTACCAGCTAAAGTGTCACTGCTTTATGGTTAGAGTGTAAATAAAACTTAAATACATTTGGCCTGATAACCGTAAAAAAATCATGTCTTAATGCATTCTGAGTTCAGGGAATTCAGATTATTTCAAATTGTCCATAGAAAACAATGCTTTTATTTTAATATTACACTTTCTAATTTATGCAACTTGAATTTCCATAAGATAACTCGTGAATCTATGTCTTCTTCTGCATCACCTCTGCCTGTCCTTTAGTTCAGAAAGTCATCATCTCTTTCTGGATTGTTAAATTTTCATTTTATATTGTGATCATAGTGCTCATTTATGTGTGTGTATCTCAGTATGTAAATTTGAGAGTAAGGAACCATTTCTGTTTATCTTTTTGCTCTGTCTCCCTTCTCATTTCCCGTGTGCACCTGCACACATGTGTGTGTGCGCGTACACACACACACAGAGTAATTGAAAATATTACCTCATTCAATCTTCCCAACCATTCTAGGAAGTAGGTGAATACTGTCTTCATTTTTCAGATTAATACATTGGGGCTCAGGGAGGTTAATAGAATTGTATAAGTTCACAAAATTCAAAAGTGATGCAGTCAGTGTTTCAGCCCAAGGCTCTGTGACTCCGAAGTCCATATTCCTTTTTCTGCCATGTCAGATCTCTACTCCCAGGATGTCCCTCACCCATTTTAAGTTTCTTAAGGACAGACTGTGTCTCTTTCCCCCTTTATTTTGTTAGCATTAGCATAGTAACCTATAGTCATATTCAGGTTGGCATTTAAGAAAATTGATAGCTGTTGGATTGGTTATTCCTAAAGCAGAACATAAAACTGGGAGGAATAAGGAATGCTTAAAAGTGGAGCTGACTTAGATGTTACGGTTGTTAGATATATATGTTTGTCTTTTCGAGTAATACTGTGGCCAGAACCCTGAGTTCTACCAAGTCCAGTTTTCATTCCTTTTTATGCTATGAGTCAGAATGAATGTCCTTAAGACCTGGCTGTGACTTTGATATTTACTCAGCTGTCTGGTGATAAAGAACTGCAAGAGATCCTAGTTCAATTTCGGGGTCAGAAAGATCCCTTGGAGAAGGGATAGACTACCCACTCAGGTATTCTTGGACTTCCCTGGTGGCTCAGAGGGTGAAGAATCAGCCTACAATGCAGGAGACTTGGGTTTGATCCCTGGGATGGGAAGGTCTCCTGGAGAAGGGCATGGCAATCCATTCTGGTATTCTTGCCTGGAGAATCCCCATGGACAGAGGAGGCTGGTGGGCTACAGTCCATGGGGTTGCAAAGAGTCGGACATGACTGAGCGATTAAGCACAGCACAACTCTCTGGTTAGGTTTTGGCCCAGATTTAGGGTGAATGATCAAAAGAAAGAGTAAACAACCAAACCCTAGAGCCATGGACCAAGCCTAAAGGAACCTTCTCCCTTTCTGGGGCCTCATCCCCATGCTCAGGAATGCTGGAATACTTTTTACTTCTCAAAGTTACAGCACTGAATTTCATTCAAGGCAAAATCACTGCAAATGGTGACTGCAGCCATGAAATTAAAAGACACTTAATCCTTGGAAGAAAAGTTATGACCAATCTAGATATTATATTCAAAAGCAGAGACATTACTTTACTGACTAAGGTCTGTCTAGTCAAGGCTATGGTTTTTCCTGTGGTCATGTATGGATGTGAGAGTTGGACTGTGAAGAAGGCTGAGCACTGGAGAATTGATGCTTTTGAACTGTGGTGTTGGAGAAGACTCTTGAGAGTCCCTTGGACTGCAAGGAGATCCAACCAATCCATTCTGAAGGAGATCAGCCCTGGGATTTCTTTGGAAGGAATGATACTAAAGCTGAAACTCCACTACTTTGGCCACCTCATGCGAAGAATTGACTCATTGGAAAAGGCTCTGATGCTGGGAGGGATTGGGGGCAGGAGGAGAAGGGGACGACAGAGGATGAGATGGCTGGATGGCATCACGGACTCGATGAACGTGAGTGAGTCTGAGTGAATCCAGGAGTTGGTGATGGACGGGGAGGCCTGGCATGCTGCAGTTCATGGGGTCGCGAAGAGTCGGACACGGCTGAGCGACTGAAATGAACTGAGTCAGTTGCAACCTCCATCTGCAGCTTTCTTCCTGTTTTCTTGCCTACCCACTTCCTGTTCATCATTCAGGTCTCAGTCTAAGTCTCTCTTGTTTAGGGAAGGTTCTTTCTGATTGTCTAGACTAAGCGACTTCACTTTCACTTTTCACTTTCATGCATTGGAGAAGGAAATGGCAACCCACTCCAGTGTTCTTGCCTGGCGAATCCCAGGGACGGGGGAGCCTGGGTGGCTGCCGTCTTTGGGGTGGCACAGAGTTGGACATGACTGAAGTGACGCAGCAGCAGCAGCAGCAGAATAGGTTAAGGATTTCTTACAAGATTGCTAAAATAATCCTTTGTGCTTACCACCAGACATTAATTACACAATTATTTGATGCCTTTTTTGCACATCTGATTATAAACTACATAAGGGCAGGGATTGTGTTCATTTTACTCATCATGTCTGACACTGACTACAGAACACATGCTTAATAAATATTGATCAATGGGTAGATGAACAAATAGCTGATAACAATCATCTCTTGGCTTCTCCCCACTAGAGGGAAGTGAAGAGAGAGGAGAAAGAGGTGACTTTCAGATTCACCTGGAGAACATAATATTTCAGTAAGGAAGAAGAGATTTCATTTTCTGGACTGTTGTTCTTCCACATGTTTATCATTTAAATTCTCACTTTATTTGACAGCACCACTTATATGCCTGTAAGAATGAAATTGAATAAATATATTTCAGAGTAACCCAAGGTGACCTGCAGGCCTAGGCATCCTGAGCCTGTAGAGGGTGAGCAGTCTTCAGGCACCAGGAGGGGAAGACCAGCATGTCTGTGTTTGAACTAGCACTTTCTTCTTCACTGCGATCCTTAGAAATCAGATGCAAATTTGAGAATAATATTCATCTTCGGCTCTGGAATGTGATGGGTTTTAGGTCTTACACAAGGAAAACAGTGAGGGTCTAAGTTAAATTAAAACCTCTCCCCTTACGTTCAATGTGTTCCCAAGTTTGTAGGCCTTGTTCATTTTCCATCTTTTGAAATGAAAAGGGCAATGCATGCTCACAATAAAAATATTATTGGATACTGTGTGTGAGGAGCCAGGCTGGTGTGGAGGACATCAGGGAGCCCTGAGGAGCTTTTGGATTCTCATTAGAGTCTGGAATGACATTGAATTTTACCTTTCAGTGGGCTTACCATATTATTTATCTTCTCACTGAGGGGTGGTTTTTAAGAGTAAACGGGTGTTATTGTTAATCTGAATGAACTTGCATAAGCCAGTACGGGCTAAACCTGGATACATGTTTGTTCTATATTTAACAATGCTCTGAAAGAACAATGACATAGATGCCTCGTGTAGTACATGATTCACTGCCAAATGAGTTTTACAGCTTATGACTACTCTAGAAATTCAGAAAATGAAGAGAGTGGTATCACTGCTTATTAACAGTAGGTGATTAGTAAAGACTGTAACATGAAGATCAAATCTGAACTGTAGTCAGAGGATGGACAGGATCTGTGAACAGGTGAGGGGAGCAGATTGGCCCATGTGAGTGAAATTGCAGAGGTATATTTCAGGAGTTAACTGATTGATTTTGCTTGTTTAGCCTAGAGTAAAATATATGAAAACTATCAATATCTTAAGAAAGGAAAAATTTATGTTAATGTTCCCACTTTCTGGCTCTGCTCACTCTGGGATTCTTCCAGCCTACAGTAATCCCAAACCCTGCAAAGATCAGGCTGAAGTTGCTGGAGGCAGTAGCTGCTGTGATAGGTCCCTTTCTGCTTACTTGCCTCTTCCTTCTTTTCCCTTCCCTTTTCACTCTCTTTTTTCTCTCTTCTTTCCCCTCCTCCTTCCCCTCTCCTCCTCTAGGCCTTTCCATCACACTCTGCTGCATCCACTCCATCCTCTTTCCTCCCTGGTCATGGGAACTGGGGCCAGAACAACAGCAGCCAGGATGTAGTGGACTGTCAGCGCCATGATTCTCAAGGTAGACGCTGAGACTCTGGAGGCTGGAGTGACTGATGGCTTCCTAGCCAGGGAACATTATCTCCTCCAGGCTCCTGAAATTCCCTCACTACAAGTACTCTCTTCAGAAGGAAAACCAAGGGCTGAAGACCCAAATGGGGCACTTCCAACAAAGGACACATTCTTTGTCGCTTTTTCATCTCTAAGCCAGGGTTTAATATTCCCGTCTAGAGGAGAGCCTGCTATCATTTTTCAAGAGGATTTCTTTTAAGACAATCAAATTGCTGAGTGTCATTGTTCTGATCCTGCCTGGAGAGCTCATCCATTTACAGCTGTGAAATGTAAGCTCCCGTCAGTCAGAGTGGCTCAGAAGGAATTGTGTTCCCAGGTGGATGTGAACTGGTTGAGCTTCCTCAGACTGGGATTCTGCCCAGTTAACAAAGGCAGACATTTGAGTGCATTAGTATTAGCTTTATATTTTTTATCTTGATGAAAAATGTATAATTTTTAAAGTATAAAAGAATATTTCATAAATTATAATAGGTTTGCATACTTTTCACAGATATCATATTTGGAGACATTTCTCTTCCTCTGGGAAGTTATAGGCAATACCTTCTCCACCAACCACTCCCATGCCTTTTGCTTTATCGATGCTGGCTTCCTTGAAGGAAGCCTGGCACAAGTATCCCCATCATTGCAAGATGCAGGAAAGCATGGGGAACAAGGAAAAAGGGCAACAGGGAGAGAGAGAGAACTTGCTTTTAAAACAGAACTGTAGATAAGCTGTGTATTCCTTCTGGTGGTTAAAGTAGGAGGCTAGTGATCTTGGGGAGACATCTATCTGTGGGGGGACTGGGAAGAATTGTAGGTTCCCATTATGTAAAGAATAGAAATATTAATCAGGCATGAGAAAGAAGAAAACCATGCCATTTGTGACAACATGGATTTTCGATGGATTTTGAGGGCATTATGCTAAGTGAAATAGGTCAGACAGAGGAAGACAGATACAGTATGATATCACTTACATGTGGAATGTAAGAAGTTCAGTTTCTAACAGAAACTCAGAGTTGAACAGTGTTTACAGGGCTTGGAGGTGGTAGTAGCAAGTAAGGGGGGAGGTGCTGGTCAAAGGGTACAAGTTTCTAGTCATAACATGAATAATTTCTGGGCATCTAATGTACACCATGATGATTATAGTTAATTGTACTGTATTATACACTTAAAAGTTGCTAAGAGAGTAGATCTTCAATGTTCTCACCACAAAAAGAAATGGTAATTATGTGACATAATAGAGGTATTAGCTAACACTATGGTGGTAGTCATTTTGCAGTGTCTAAGTATATTAAATCAAACCAATTTTATTTGAATTCCTAAGGATAAGACACTTTCACTGATATCTAGTTCACAGGCGTCCCCTCGAGAGTTCAGCATGAGTTGACTGTGGCTCTAGACATGGGGTCTCGGCTCACGTCTGTCGCTTATAACTTCCCCTTTCCTCATTTCACTTGAGGCACATGCTTTCTTCTTTGAGTGAAGGATGTTCTTCTGGGAAGGAGGCATAGTTACAGATGTGTTTTGCTTTCATGGTTCACTATTTTACAGTGTCTGGTTGCTTTTGATCATGGCCCCATTTCCTGGTCCTTTTTTCCCTCTCTCACTGTCTTTTAAATCAAAGTTACTATCACATTGCCCCAGAGAACAAAATAGTTACAAAATGTGTGCTAAATAATGGATTAATAATTTAAAACAAATTCTCATTTAATGACTATTTGCAAGACTTTTTGTTAACCACTGTAGAGGGAAATGGTAGTTTTTAACCTATATTATGTGTTAGAAACTCCTAAGGAACTTCTAATAAGTAGAATCTGTAGATTGCTTTGACAGCATGTGGAAGTCAAAGCAATCTACAGTTTTAATGCCATCCTTATCAAAATTCCTATTTTTGCTTTAATAAAGAAAATCTACCCTAAAATTCTTATGGAATCTCAAGGGACCCAGAATAGCCAATCCAATCTTGAAAAATAACAAAATTGGAGGTTTTATATTTTCTGATTTTAAAACATATCATAAAGTTGTATTAATAAAAACAGTGTGGTACTGGCCTAAAGATAGATATACAGACCAATAGAATAGAGAACCCAAAAGTAAACCCTTGTCTGTATGGTGAAATGATCTATAGCTAAGCCCACTCAAAGGAAAAAGGATTCTTCAACAAATGGTGTTGGGAAAACTGGATATCCATGTGCAAAAGAATGAAATTTGACCCTACCTTACATCATATACAAAATTAAACTAAAAAACATAAGACCTAAAACTTTAAAATTCCTAAAAGAAACAGAGGGAAAGCTTCATGACTTTGGAGTTCAGAACAGTTTCTTGGGTATGTAATGCCAAAAGTATAGGCAACAAAAGCAAGATTAGACAAATGGGACAACAGCAAACTTAAAAACGTCTGTGCATCAAAGGACACATTCAACAAAGTGAAAAGGCAGACTGTGGAATTAGAGATAATATTCATGAATCATGTAGCTGATAAGGGGCTAATATCAGAATATATAAAGAAATTCTATAGCTCAGTAACCTCAACAACTAAAACCTCAAATAACCTGATTAAAATATGAAGGAAGGACTTAAGTAGATATTTCTCTAAATACGATATACAAAGGGACAACAAACATATGAAAAAACGCTTGACATCACTAGTTCAGTCTGTTCAGTTCAGTTCAGTCGCTCAGTCATGTCCGACTCTTTGCGACCCCATGAATCGCAGCACACCAGGCCTCCCTGTCCATCACCAACTCCCGGAGTTCACTCAGACTCACGTCCATCAAGTCAGTGATGCCGTCCAGCCAT
The DNA here is from genome assembly GCA_917880005.1 of Nanger dama. Taxonomy (NCBI): domain Eukaryota; kingdom Metazoa; phylum Chordata; class Mammalia; order Artiodactyla; family Bovidae; genus Nanger; species Nanger dama. The sequence continues at coordinate 29,480,638 of CAKJTW010000018.1, forward strand.
CTCATCCTCTGTCGTCCCTTCTCTTCCTGCCCTCAATCCCTCCCAGCATCAGAGTCTTTTCCACTGAGTCAACACTTCAGAAATTTAGATCAAAAACAAACTGAGATATCATCTCACGTGGACTAGGATGGTTACTCTAAACAAAAATCCAGAAAATAAGCGTTAGTGAGGATGTGGAGAAATTGGAAACTGTGCCCTTTTGAAGAATGTAACATGGTGAAGCCACTGTAAGAAACAATATGATGGTTTCTTAAATAATTAAACATAGAATTATCATATGACCTAGCTATTCCACTTCTGGGTATATATAAAATAATTGAAAGGATCTTGTGGATACAAACTACAAGGACTTTCTTGTTGGCACGGATAGTAAAGAATCTGCCTATGATGCAGGAGACTTGAGATTTGATCCCTGGAGAGGAAATGACAATCCACTCCAGTATTTTTGCCTGGAAAATTCCATGGACAGAGGAGCCTGGTGGGCTACAGTCCATGGGGGTCCTAAAGAGTTGAATACGACTGAGCAGCTTTCACTTTCAGAGGAATCAAATTCACAGAAAGTAGAATGGAGGTTGGTAGGGATGGGGGGAGGGGGAGGATGGGGGAGTTGCTATTTAGTGAATATGGAGTTCAGGTTTTATAAGGTAAATATATTCTGGAGACTGGTTGTAGAACAGTGTAAATATACTTGACACGTTGGAACTGTATACTTCAAAAGGCTTAAGATGGGGAAAAAGCACTATGCCTAGACCTCAAATTCAGAACATTGCACCAGAGTCTCTGGGGTAGAGGAACCCAGTGCTGGTGCTTCTACAAAGCTCGCTAGGTGACTGAGGTGTCAAGCAGCGTTAAGGACCACTGGACTGGAGGGATGCATGAGGATGGATGAGTTCTGGTTCTGCCATCAAGGAGGACCACCTCTGGGTGGGGGAATGAGGGAGGAAGTGCAGTGTGCATGTAGAGCACCGTCAAGTCAGTCCATTGGGATGAGGGCATTTTCCAAAGTGTCATGAAGATCCAGAAGGCAAAGGCCTTCCTTGCAGCTTGGAGTGCATTTTCTAAAATGCACTTGTGCCAGGCTTTGAGGAATCAGTCGGAGTTGACATGATGCCTGAGGAACGAGAGGGTCTGCAGCTGTCACGGAAGGATGGAGGTGGGTAAAATGCCGGAAATGATTAGGAAATGGAGGGTATGCAGTTTCACTGGAGTGTGTAAAGGGTGTGTGGTGTGGAGGAGGCAGTGGTAAAGAATTACAATTTCCACAAGACAAGCCGATGCCAGCTTGTGGCAGGTCTTGAATGTCATGCTAAGAAGATTAGATATTATTCAGTAGACAATGGGGAGTCATTGCTTTTTCAGCCAGAGAGTGAAAAAAGCTAAAACATCTGGGTGATTTAAAATCCAGTGATAAGAGTTATGTTTGAAGAAGATATATTTTACTCTTCCTTAAATGACATATACCAGCCAATACTTTGGAACTGCCTGTTCACATTTCATGCAGGTTTTCAACACATGTTATTTCATTTTCCCCTGCCTGGCCCAGAACTCTTGTTTTCTCCAACCTGATGCTCCCTAGGCTTCCTGGTTCACCCTGCTGAGCACATAGGAGTCACATTATCCTGGTGCCTATCCCACAGGCCCAGTCATTTTGCTAAGCTGAAACAATCTGCCTCCAAACAACCCTTATAAGGGAGGGGCCGTTCGTATTTGAAAGATTAGTGCTAATTATCTTCCACAGCGAAAACCACTTTCGTAAGCATGATTCCTTACACAGAGACTGGAGTGAGGGCTGCTGATCTCCTTGAGCGGGGGCCTTTGGGAACAGCATGCAGCCACTCGGCCCTTGGCTTCCTTCACAAGTGCTTGCTTTCTTCTTCTTGGAAAGTCCAGATGCTTGTATTTTGCAGAATATTTTCAAATCTGCTCCTGGACCCTGACATTTTCAAAACAACTAACCTGCTTTGTTTGAGAAATGCATTTAAATAAATTAATGAAACCACCACTCCAAATGAATCCTTTCAGGCTGCTTACAGAGATATTTTGAAAGGGCAATATTATCACTGACAAAAACTACAGCATCTGAGCAATTTGATATCCAGAACGCTGAGCAGGGAGGCATAACATAATGACAGAGTTTTACCTATAGCAAAACCATTAAAGGTCGCCTACCGGAAGGACAGCTGAAATAGAATTTGTTTTCAAATTATAAGATTAAAGAACATTCCTTGAAGAAAGTATTTATTATACACTGTCAAAAAAAAAAAATAGAGAGAGAGTTTTAAATGGTTGGAAGATGCAATCACAGCTGAGATAAATTCTACTTTCTCTGTGGTTTGCACACCCTGCTGTCTCTCCGCCTCAGTGGATTGGGTGGGTTGGAAAAATTAGCAAGTGCTTCTCTCTCCACACACATCTTTCCCCCACTGAGAGTTCTTTTCCCCTCTGGTCTCACTGAAAACACATTGGCCTACCCTGGAAACCATGTGGAGGAGTGGAGGGTTTCTTTGTTAATGGTGCCCGTTGGAGAGGACAACATTAAAAATTCTTTAAAATGAAAGGGGCAATTTTGAGTTTCCAAGTCATTAGGCAGGTTTATGACTTGTCCATTTGCAAGGGAGCCGATGGGAGTCTCCACACAGCCATTTTGCATAAAATTGGCTCATCTCATACATGGGCTTTTGCTCAGTTGCCCCCAACCCCCAACACACACCCCATGCCCAGAGCTCCTCTGGTCTAGGCTGAGGCTCCCTTTGGAGGATATGTATCATTCATAAGTTCTTTACAAATACTGAGAATGAGCCTGCGCAGCTACAGATGGAAACTAATGCAGGTGCTTTCTGCAGTTTGAAAATATTTGATTACGTCCCTTGAAAACAAACTTTCTCTTTACCTAAGGCTTTTTGTAGTGGACACAATCTGTTCAAAATTAAACAACACAGAAAGGCAGGAGCTACGAGGATTATACAATTGACTGTAATGTAATAAATAGTAGTTGTGTTATTCTCAACACAGAAACAGGGAGCTTCTTAATATATTATCAAGCTGATCATCCAGGTCTTCCATCTTCAAAATGTCTATTCTGGACAGAAATGCCACCTCAGTGATCCCTGAATGTCCACTGTGCCTTTTAGCTCTCCTGTGCCTAGCCAGTTTTCTTGCTACCCTGTGCCCTTCTTGAATGTTAGCTCTCTGTGAGGCTGGCCCATACCCCCTCCTTCATCAGTGCCTGCCAGGTGAGTGGGGAATTATGAGAGTTGCTGCAGAGCTGAGGCCAGAGTCAAGCTGTCAGGAGGCTGGAAGCTGGTAGGCATGGTCCTGGGTTATCTTGGACCCAGGGTTCCAAGAATGCTGGGCTATCTTGCCTTTATTTCCACTATCTTGGCTGGGAAGACCACAGTATTAGTGACAGTACAGCAGAGCTCCTGGGGTTTCCCTGCTATGGGGACCAAAATGTGTTTTCCATTCCAGTCAGTGGGGCAGGAACCGCCGCTACTATGCTCCCGTGGTGAGGCAGGAACAGCTCCAGGAAAATACCATCAGCTCTCCTCCCCACCCACAAAGCAGAAAGAACTTAATTTGAATTCAACATCAAGCAATTACGTAGCTAACCTTGGACTCCTAGAGAGCTGGGTTTCTCAGCATCAAAATCCAGTGCCGGGGACAAAGTGAACCTGCCTTGTGATGTCATCCTTATCTCTGTTCTGTTCTCTTTAACTTCTCTTTTCGGTTTCATTCTCACCCAAAGTGGATTTAAGTTCCAGTGTCCTGGTTAGGAAATGTGTCCTGTGTTATGGAGATCCCAGTGAACAGACAGAACTTTGCTATCTTTGTTACTTTGCCCAGGCCAGAGGTCAGGCTTAATATTTTATCATACTTTTTTTCCTTTGTCTGAGTTTAGAACCAGTTAAGGAAACAGGTGAAAGAATCAGAGATGGAGATTAAAGTGATAACCTTATTAATCATAAATCTGAATGTGAGAATGTCGATTAGATAGGCGGTCATGAACTGTACCTTCTAGTATTTCTGTCCTAGTCTAGACTTTGCATCTACTCACATCATGGAGAGCCTGGACATACCAAATAGATGCTTTTACCTGGATTTCCTGCCTCGCATCTGTCACACTGCTGTCATGGGGAAGAAAGCAAGATACCTGTGGTCCTGGGTTCTTAACATGTGGATCTCCAGCTGGGGCCAGAAATAGAAGAGAATGCATCTGTTCTATGGTAAAGCAGTAAAGAGAGAGGTGGTGGTGAGTTGGAGTGGGGACAGTCCTGAGACATTTACATTCAGTTCTGTGCTGGTTTAATACATACTTGTTAACTAGAAAAAGTGACAATAGTGAATGATATTTTGAGGAGTTTTCAAAATAGTGTAGAAACGAATAAAAGTACAGAAAATAACTTCCAAGCCAGTAGGATTTAAAAAGCTGTAAAAGAAAGCTTCATTGATTTGACATAACAAGAACAGAATACTTAAAAAAATAAAGAAAAGCAAAGTTATTCTGGAGAAAAAGAATTGCAGATGAAAGTCATAAATAACAGTGGAGAGGAACACTTCATTATTAGAAAGGAATATCACTGAGAAGTAAACAGACGACAGTTACAGGTACTTATCAACATACCTTTCAGTCATAGAAAGAAAATAAACATTTAGAACAGATTTGGAATATTAAAATAGCATGAATATCAAGCTTGATTTCATAGATATAATAGACCTAGAAAATATGCATTATTTTCAAGACATAAAGAACATTCATTAAAATGAACCATGCATAGGTAACAAAAGTTAAAAAAATTTCAAAAGTTATGTGCAAGCTATTTATCAATCTGCTGATAAAAGAAGTTGTTCATGGGACTTGCACTACCAAATGTTAATCATTTTATACACCTGCATTAATTAAAGCAGTAGCACTGGCAGAGGGAACAGCAAATAAATGACTGGAACCGAATGGAGAGTCCAGAAACCGAGGGAAGCTTATAGAGGAGTTTGGTGGCTAATGCAGGAGTCCTCACAAATCAGGGGGAAAGGGTCATCTGGAATTGGGAAAACTGGCTTTCCATATGGAAATAAAAATAAATTGCGTTCCTATTGCTTATAAACAAAATAAATTCCAAGTAGAATAAAGACTAATTGTATAAAAGATGACTTTATATGAACATCTCAGTGACCTCAGGGGAAGAAAGAGATTTCTTAAGCAAATTCTCACCTACACAAGTTACACAGGGCAATATTGATATATTTAACTTAAAACTGATAAATTCCTACATGACCACATGCCGTGAACCACCTAAATGTGAAATGACAGGTTAGGACAAGCTGTTTGCCACACGTGTAACTAAGACTCTTGGCAACCCCATGGGCTGCAGTCTGCCAGGCTTCTCTGTCCATGGGATTTCCTGTGCAAAAATACTAGAATGGGTAGCCATTCCCTTCTCCAGAGGATCTTCCTGACCCAGGGATTGAACCCAGGTCTCCTGTATTGCAGGCAGATCTTTTACTGTCTGAGCCACCAGAGATGCCTCAGAAAGCAAGCAAACAAACAAACAAACAAAACCAAATAATTCTACAAGTCACTAAAAGACAAACAACCTAATAAATATGGGCAAAGGATGAAACTAGACAGTGCATAAAAGAGGAAGCCTAAATAGGAAAAATAATCTTGCTAGCAATCAGATAAATATAAATTTAAAAATATTGTGTTGCAAAAAGTTCATTTGGATTTTTCCATATGAACTTTTTGGCCAATGTGATAACTTTTATCATCCAGTCAGCCAAAATTTTTTTAAAGGTGAAAATTCAAAGTGTGTAGGCATATGAAGACTCCCTACACTGCCAGGGAGAGTGTGAATGGTAAAACACTTTGAAGGGGCTTTGATGTTTTCTAGTACATTTGACCTTTCACTTACCTTATGAACTCACAATTTGTCTTCTGGTTACATACCCAGAGATACTCTTGCACATGTGAAGTAGATGCTTATTATGGCATAGCTTGAGTAATGAAAAACCAAAGGCAAAGTGATGGTCTGGTAATCAAATGTAGAATTTTCATAGAATGAAATGCTCCATCTATCTCTCTACCTGTCTGTCTTTAGAGAACTCAGAACCTTAACTTTGAGAGAGAACAGTTGCAAAAGGGTAGGTACACTGTGATAACATTTAAGTACATTTTAAAAACATACTTAAACATTATATTGTTTTCTGGACATATCTATATGTAGAAAAAGCATAAAATTGTGAACATGGCATGATACACAAGAAGATCATGACATTAATTGCCTCTACTTTTAATAAAAATATTAAAAAGATGAAACCCAAGTAATAGGCCTAATCCTTGCCTGGAAAATGCCATGGATGGAGGAGCCTGGTGGGCTACAGTCCATGGGGTCGCTAAGAGTCGGACACAACTGAGTGACTTCACTTTCACTTTTCACTTTCATGCATTAGAGAAGGCAATGGCAACCCACTCCAGTTGTTCTTGCCTGGAGAATCCCAGGGACGGCAGAGCCTAGTGGGCTGCCGTCTATAGGGTCGCACAGAGTCAGACACGATTGAAGCAACTTAGCAGCAGTAGCAGCAGCATAGCTAGGCACATGCTGACACTTAATAATAATGCTTACTTATTTGACAAAAAGATGATAAGGTATTGGTTTGTTAGGATTTGATACAGATATAAAGAAGAACTGAATATTCATCAAGTAACTAAGATAATCACCTTTGGCATGGACTCCTTGGTCTTTCTTTGCTATGAGAAAAAGAAAAGCTTAAAAAATTTAAAGTCCATATATATGTGTCAGTATACTGTATTGGTGTTTTTCTTTCTGGCTTACTTCACTCTGTATAATTGGCTCCAATTTCATCCATCTCATTAGAACTGAGTCGAATTTATTCTTTTTAAGGGCTGAGTAGTACTCCATTGTGTATATGTACCACAGCTTTCTTATCCATTCATCTGCTGATGGACATCTAGGTTGCTTCCATGTCCTGGCTATTATAAACAGCGCTGCAATGAACATTGGGGTACATGTGTCTCTTTCAATTCTGGTTTCCTCAGTGTGTATGCCCAGAAGGATAGTAATGATGACCCTCTATGTGAGACAACAAAAGAGACTTAGAGGTATAGAACAGACTTTTGGACTCTGAGGGAGAGGGAGAGGGGGGGATGATTTGGGAGAATGGCATTGAAACATGTATACTATCTTGTAAGAACGAAGCGTCAGTCTATGTTCAATACAGGATGCAGGATGCATGGGGCTGGTGCACAGGATGATTCAGGGAGATGATATGGGGTGGGAGGTGGGAGGGGCTTCGGCATTGGGAGATCATGGACACCTGTGGCTGATTCATGTCACTGTATGGCAAAACAAATACAGTATTGTAATGTAGAATAAAGTATTAAAAAATAAAAAATAAAAAAATTTAAAGTCAGTTTCAATTGCAGGCAAATGATGATCAAGAGATAGTGGGACGTTGTCCAAAGAACTTTTCCTATTTTTTCAATGCATTTTTAGAGTTCTTGTGAAGTACCATTGCCTAGATTTTTGCCATATTGGCCAAAAAGTAAAGATTCTTATTCTTCCATTCTGAAACATATCCAGAACTTGACACAGTGTTCTCCGAGGGGCAAGACTCTTTTTTATTAGATCATGCAAGATCATCCACAAATACAAACTCATTGCCAGTTTATCTCACAGGCTGCTCATGAAAGTACATCCACACTGATGAATTCTACTGCCACAGATTCTTTGAGAGCTGGATGAAGAATCCTGTTCTCATCGATTTCCAGGTGGAATATGCTTTCATAGATCATCTGAAGTTCAGTCTGTGGTCCAGCAGCATTGGCATCACCTGGGAGACTGTTAGAAATGCAGAGTCTCTGATGCCACTCCAAAACAACTGAATTTGAATCTGAATTCTACAAGGTCCCTTGATGTCTTATATACACACTCAAGTTTGATAAGCCCTGATCTAGTTCACTTGTTTCCCCATCTGGCAATACTGCAACCAATATCCCGTGGCTAGCACCACTCTCCCACTGCAGAATCTCCACCTGCCACTCTGGGGTTTCAGCACCTCTCCGCAGGCTGCTACCATTGCCATTCCCCTGAACTAGAATCCTTCTTACTGTGCTCCTACATTCCATTCCAAATTGCCATCACTGTCCCTCTGCCCTTGAAAACACTTTCCTCACTCAACCAGGCTTCCACACCCCTTGCCAGGCTGTGCAGAAGCTTTCCTCACTCTGTTTGGGCTCTGACAACAGATATCAGACTGCCATCATCATCTCCTGCTCTACTTTGCACCCTGCTTGGGCTCTGACACTCCACATGAGCTGCCGCTGCCACTGTTTACCCAGCTCAAGTATCTTCTTTGCTCACCTAGACTGTGGCTTTGGGCTGTCACCTCCTCCATCCCTCATTAGTCTCCCTTGGGCCAGTACCTCTTGTCTCCACTTGCCTCAGCTATTTCCTTGTCTGATCATTCACCCTCTCCTAAGCATGAGGGCCCGCATTGCTTGACTCCACTTAGATTCCAACATGAACTCAGAGTGGCATGTTGAGGGTCTAGTTGGTAGTTCAGTCTTTACCCATCTCCATGATTTTCTGCACCACTCCTAAAATTTTCTTGACTATCTTTTGCCCAAACTCTTTTGGGAAAGGAAGCCTACATGAGTCCTTTACTTCTTTTAAAGCTGAAGTTTTATTCCTTCTCTTTCCACCCCTCATTCTTTGGGCTGCTCACTTTCGGCAAGGAATACATTTTTATATATTAAGACAACCATCCCATTTCACTCTAAACCTTCTCCTTTATAGCCCCCAGATTTCTAGGTCCATCACCATCATTCTTTGCATTACAGTTTTTATAGTCTTTAATAGTTTCATTACTTTTATTAGCAGTGTTCTAGGTTACTAACATTATTACAGTGTAGCTGCTTATATAGTGACTTCACCTCCTTTAACTTGAAATACATACCTCTTCTAATTCAGCCCATGACCCATCCAATTTTCCAGTCCATACATCAAACAAACAGCTTACATTAAGCAGTTTTCTAAAACTCTTATAGTCTTTTCTTCATAAACCTCTTTATTTTATTAAAGATAAAAGAAATGCTCATAGAATTCAAAATAAATTAGCCCCAGTGAGTAAACAAGATATCAGGGGAAATATTTTAAATTACTGGCTTGTTTTTACAATATTCCAAAACTATTTATTTCCCAGAATGATATGCTTATGGTGATATTTCTTATCAATCTGTTATGAAATTCTTAAAATAGCCAAGCTTTTCAGAGTCCCCCTTAATTATAGACATTATCACCCACTCTCTACAGATCTTCATTATGATAAAGAATCTTATTAATTTGCATTGAATCCACAATTTAGCAATAAATAACTTAGTTCAAATAAATTCTTAGACATCACTTCAACATATAAAATCTATAGAAGTGGATCCACCCTTGATATAACTTGTAACCATCTTAGCTTTTTCCTTGTCTCCTGGAGTATTTCCCAGGGCCTCCACAGAATACACAAGATGTGCTAGATGGATTATCAAGGAGCCTCAAAACGTATTGAGCAGTCATTTTGCCACAAATAGCTGGTCTGAAAGTGCAGCTTCCATTACTAGCCTAATAGGTCCCCTGTCTTGAGTGCTAGGAAATGTATTTATTAAACTCTAAACCCAGCTACTGTGGGGATGAATTGGCTGTTCCTTAATAGGAACATGATGATTGGAATAAGTCACTGAGAGATGTCATAGAAATAGCCCATTCATCCACCCATCCATCCGTCTACCATCCATCTACATGATAAAGAGTTAAGATCCCTAATTGTTTGTAGAACAAATATCTAAATTTCTTAAAGGAGTGTCGTTTGCCAAATTGATTGGTTTATTATTCTCAGATGTCTTGTGGTTGGTGGATGCCATCACATTCTACATGTTCTTCTGTCATTGTTCCAGATCAGGCTTTTTGGGGGTCTGTTCCTTTGTGTAGGGACAGAATATTCTCTAGTTTTCCTGAGGCTACGGTCACTTTTAATCTTATCTGTTCATGTAGGCTCTCTGGCTCAGAGGTCAAGCCTACACTGATTTTCATTACTTTTTTCATTCTTAGGAACATGGTCATCTTCACCATGATCATAAACATTTTAGTGGCTCTTTGTGTCAAGGTTCTTTAACAGGGAGTTAATAAGAAGGGAAGACACATTTATTAAGCAACTGCTACGCTTTAGATAGTGCATTAGGTGTTTATTTACTTTAATCCATGCTTCTCTCATTGTTGGTTCTTTCTCATCTCTCAGCCCTCTAGCTTCAGTGTTATTTCATGACCTATTCATGACCTCTAAATTGGCCTCTTTCCTGCTATTTTCTAAATTTTAACTGGTGTAATTTTGTAATATCTCCCATTCCCATAGAATATAAGTTATTTGAAGACACTAATTATGGCTGTTGGATAAATTAGTTATCATGTGAATTTATTCACCTATGAAAAGTGGCCTTTCATTAACCCTCTTGTTAGGGGTCTGAAAAGAGTTAATAATGTAAAGATTTTTAACTGTGTCTGCTGCTACTGCTGCTGCTGCTAAGTCGCTTCAGTCGTGTCTGACTCTGTGCAACCCCAGAGTGGCAGCCCACCAGGCTCCCCCATCCCTGGGACTCTCCAGGCAAGAACACTCATACTACTCTTCTGTAATTTCTACAACTGCAATAATAGCTACGATTATTCCTACTACAACTATTACTTATGCTTACTCGTTCGAGTATGTGCCATTGTAGAATGAGTGCCCAGTAAGTCCTTTTGAATGAGTGAATGCCCAGTCCTCACAGCCTTTGTATGAGGTCACAGTAAGAGGAAAATAAGGCATGGAGAGGAAGATGCCCTGCCGAGTCTGCTCAGGAATAAACTGGGCCCAGGACTCAGCCCTGTATTACCCCAGTGAGCGTTATGTTCACCATGGGCACCGCTTCACCACTTCAGACCATGGGGATTTCCTCCTTCATAAGAATGCTGCCTAATTAAATGTCTGTTTAGAAGAAAAAAAGAGAGAGGTCTTTCACAATTCTGGTTAAGAGGTGAGCTACTAGCTACCTGGCCTTTTTGAAGAATATCTTGTGTGTGTGCCTGCTTCTGCCCCTTCCCCGCCCAGCCTAGGATGCTCTGATGTCCGCAGCCAGGATGCCTCGGAGGCCTGGGGAGCAGGCTTGGAGTGTGAAAGCAGGGGCCTGAAGCCCATGTCCCCATGCCCCCAGCCCGCCCTGAACACATTTCTCTTTCCCACCTGCTCTGTGAGCCACATTTGCTGCAGTGGCCTCCCCGGGGCAGGTGCTGCCTCATCTACAGGCCATAATTTGGATTGTTGCAACCTCCCATGGGCAGCACTGACATTTTTTTTTTCCTAGACGTGACCCCTGTGCAGTTGCCTCACGCGAGGGGAGAGTCGATAAGGATTATTACTTCTCTTTGGCTCCTGGCTCCACCCTGGCAGGGCTAGTGATGGCAGAAGTCTGCTCCAAGAGCCCCTTTCCTAGTCGTGTTTCCTTTTGGTGGTGCTTATCTTGGTAGAGATGCTCTGCACAGCGGAAGGGGAATCTAGAAGGGTCACACCCTGGAGTGTGGCCACTGTGGGTAGTGTGGGAATTGGCACGGGCCACAGGGCAAGTGTCCTTGTTCAGAAGCAGCCCTGCCTTTACCCCCAGAGGTGCTTTTGCATTAATAAGCTTTGGGGAAGCTCAAGCTCAGAAAAGCACCCATCTTAGTGAGAATTATTAGAATCAGCTGGCGTTGGTCCATTCCCTTCAAGAAATATATTTGGATGAAAACTGGAGAGGGATAATGACCAGTCCTCCATGAAAGCGCTGGCTGGAGCAGAGCTGCTAGGAACATGGAAACCGCTGGAAGCCATTGCAGACCCTCCTGGTCCTATTTTGTGGGAGAGGGTCACAGAAGGGGAGGCACGGTGGTGACAGATACATGTAATTCTGGCTTTACCTTAGGATGCTGTCTAGACTGTCAGCTTTACCCAAAGCAGCACTTAGAGAGATGGTATGATGGATTAAACACATGCCGACCTCAGGTCAAATAGAATGGAATCCAGTCGTGTTCTGCCAGTTACTCCCTCAGGAGTGCTGGCAAGATGTCACACCGCTCCAGGCAGCGTCCTTATTTGTCAAATGAGGGAACTGCTCTCAGCTTCTTAGGGTGTTTCACATAGTGTTTTATGACTCTTGAGAAGCGGCCATATTTCGGTAAGACTACCAGACTGAGACTGAGCGCGGGGCTGGGTGGCAGGTACTTCTTGTCTTCTGGGCCCAGGAACCCTGAGCTGTGGGTGACTCTGGGTTCTAGCAGCATCCACTTCCAGCTCCTGGCCCAAGGGTTATGACCCTGTTAAGTTAACATCTGATAAGTAGAGCAAAAAGACCTGGAGGCTGAGCCACAGTTTAACAACAGACCACAGGAGAAAGTAAAGTAGAGGAGTTTATTGCTTACAGTTCCTGGAGGGAGTACATAGTACATACATAGTGGCACCCTCGAGGGGTCACGTGGAGAGGTCAAGGCCAAGGGCTGTCAGGCAGAGAAGCAGGACTCAGGGCACATATCTTTTTAGGTTCTGTGGGTGAATACTTCGAGACTCCCGGGCTAGGGCTGCATCTGTCAATTCAAACCAAAGCGTGAGGTTTTGGTGAGGCCCACAGGGTACGTTAGGCAAACAGGAACAGGAGCTAAAAGGCAGGGAGACTGTAGATCACAAAGGTTGCTGGGGAAATCCTAGTGAGAACATAACATTTGCTTGTGACTCTGCTATCTAGGGTATCTAGGGTGTGTGCTTGCATGAGGGGTCTGGTATCATTTTAGGGTCCCTGCAGCCCACTTGGCCAAACAAAACGGATGCTGAGGCAGCAGTTCCATGGAGTAGCTTAGCTCAACTCTCCACACTGAGGCTCTGACTGTGGGAATGAGACGTTTGTAAGCACTGGGGATCTAGTTAGCTGCCAAACTCTGATTTAGGTCACTTCTCTTTATCCTTCCCTCATAAACCCAGTTTTCAAACTGCCAGCAACATTATCTTTCCCCAGTGCTTTTAATTAATGAGTTTTTCATTTGAATTATTTAAATGTTTAGAAAGTGACTTTTTTTCTTAAGGTAGTTTCCTAGTAAGTTACAAGTGGAAGTAAGAGGGGCTTGGGTTCCTGGTTATAAATCTACTCTTTTCTTGAAACTGCCTAACAGCAGGCATTAGGTTCTGGAATATCCCCACGTGATCAGCTCTTTTCTTCATAAACATCTAGGGCTTAAAATGAGGCACTGTCAGCAGAAGCCTAGACACATCATTCTCTTGAAATATGACATCTGAATCCTCTGTTTTGTTTTGCTCAAGTCACAGTATATTGTGAGAGAGAACTGGGAACACAGTGGTCATTGAAACTCATGTTAAAATGACAAATGAACACATCCAAAATCAAAGAGACGGTGACTTGGGAGGGGCACTTTCTGGGTTCTATGGAGGCAAGGGGACCATCATAACATTGTGATGGAGCCAGAGTAGTAATTCCTGGGGTTTATAAGCAGGAGCACAGATGATGGAGTGTTAGTTAGCTCATTTCTACCCAGGTGGATGCCAGTCACAGGTCAGAGAGAGAGAGGGGAATATTCTGTTGATAATAGCTGGAACTAAATAATCTTGTATTATTTATAGGGGCCACCGGTCTGCCTCTGCTTCACCAAGCAACTAGCATTGAGGAATCTCTTGTAGGCAGCACTTTTAGCCTCCACCTCCTGAACACTGATAGTGTTATTGACATGTGGTTTGCTGACAAACTCACTACTTACTTCTAACGACACTGTTTAGCATTGCCAAACAGCTATCGGTACCAGGACACTACATGCTAGGAAGAGCTGAGAGTTACCTCCCTGTAACTCCAATCTGGCTCTTTGGAGATTGATTTCCACGGCTACTCTTTAGAGAATTGAAACCAGCTCCCTTGACGTTGCCAGACCCAGGTCTTCACTTCTCAAAGTTTTTCATCAAAATTTTTGTTTCAGACCTTCCTCCATTCTGGGGACCCACCCGATTAAGCTCCATTGGTGTACTGAGGCTTCCTACAAGCATGCCATAACTTTGTTTCTAAGTTCAGTTCAGTTCATCGCTCAGTCGTGTCCGACTCTTCGCAACCCCATGAATTGCAGCACGCCAGGCCTCCTGTCCATCACCAACTCCCGGAGTTCACTCAAACTCACGTCCATTGAGTGCTTCTTGACTTCCTACTTTTGCAATCCAGTCCCCTACAATGAAAAGGACATCTTTTTGGGGTGTTCTAAAAGTATTGTTTCTAAAGCATAGTAAAATGAAGTTTGAATTATTATTCTTTAGAATTTGGATTAAGTACCCATGGTCAGCCTGAACCTTCTGTCTTTGGGAAATATGGATGGAAGAAGTCTGGACTTTGTTGAGAATGGCTGGTGGAAGCCAGACTATTGGTGAACACACACACACACACCCACACACACAGACACATGGACACACACACCTTGGAATAGTGCCAGTGGAAAACAGTGAATATACCTTGATCTCTTCATTCTTCCATCTTGTAGGACACTAGCAGCAACTGTTACTCTGCCCTGCAGAGGGTCTCTTAGCTGGCAGGAAACAGATTTAAGTTCTGTCTGCAGCTGTGCTTTAGTGTGTCATCTTTACTTTTTGGTTTCTTTGGTTCCTACTACCTCATTATAGAAGTTAGATGCACTTCTTCCAGTAATTATGGTTAATTCCTGGAGGAAAGTTCCAGTGCTTATTTGTCCTCAGCTCTCAGTGTGATTTAGGACATGTTATTTGCCCCCTGTCAAATGAGGAGATTAGATAGGGTGAAGTTCCTTCCTGCTTTTATTGGAAAGCTTCCCCACTGCAGGACAACCAGCCAGCATTTTGCATACCAGGAATGGGCTTTGACACACTTGGTTGGACTGTCAGACTTGCATGTAGTCCTTGTGCCGTTGGTGAGAAGCATGCTGATGGGTGAGTTAATCCTTCCTCCCTCTGGGTTAAATAGTTTACTAGATGGAGATTTGGCAGCCTTGGAGTTTTCATCTCAAGGTTTATACATCACCTCTGAAATTGCATGGGGGTTCTAGAAAGACAAAGTGAAGATCAGAGCTTCTGGGTGGAGATCTCTGAAGTAGGGTAAAGGATCAATCCAGAGTCTAGTCTCAATCACAAACCATCTGTGAGATTTGGACAAGTCAGCTGACCTCCAAGCATAGCCTCTTCATCTTGACACAAGAATGGAGCTGAAAGTCTCTTTTGTCATAGTACTCTGATGCAAAAATTCCCCTTAGAGAAAATTTTTATAAGTTTTCTGCCTGTTAGAGCTCTTGATGCCAGAAATTAACCTCCTGGAGGCAAGTCTTAACTTCATCCAGGCATATAAGACAGTGTTGGGAAGTGCTCACAGTGGATACTGGTTTGTGTCACTCAGAACTAGCCCCCTTTGCTATTAAAGAGCTTATTCTTTCCATGGTTAGGAGTTCTGTTATTTGAAGACCCTCAGCTGTTTGCTCTTTCCAGCATTACCCTTGGCTGCAAAGGTCTCTCTTTCCCAAAAGTTGCTGATCCCCCTACTTGGAGGCAGACTTCATCTAATGTTTCCTCCAGTCTGGAAAAAGTGTCCAGAAAGTTCAGAGGGACTATGAAGATTATAACCAAATCTAAGATGAATATACACTCATAGGAACCAGAAAGTAACATTCATATGTTAGGCAGTGGATTCTGAAGGTGCTGAATCTAGGAGGATGGAATTGGATGAGGGAGAACATATTGGTATAGATACACAGGATTTAACAAACTGGCAAGACCCCAGGAGATGGTGCTAACGTACTGGCTCTTACTGTGGCTGTTAGAAGCATGGAGGAAGTGATGACTTAAATCAAGTAAGGTAAGGATGCTAGAAGTGGTATGGCAGATGGTGGATCAAAAGTCTCAGAGAAATGAGCATGCTAGGATACGATGTACTATGTAAGGCTGGAAAACTCACCAGCTGGTTATATTTACTGGGAGGACCCAAAGGATGCTCCATTTCTCAAAGCAATAACAGATGTACTAGAAAGAAGGGCACCAGCATCTCCCAGAACTCAGTGTTAGCTGTCTCTGAAGGTGATTGCTGACAGTTGGAGAATTTAGAGAATTAGGTTCACTGATGGCAATGGGATGGTAAGATCCCCAAATCATACAGGCCAGGTCATGGTACTTAACATTCAGAAAGAGCATGGGTAACACTCTCATAATGTCAGAATGGCAAATGAATGTTGTGGCTCTAGTAGGTAAAATACATGTGTTTCCAGGAGGGAAGAGAAGGAAAGGCCCACCTCCCATCAGTTCCACAAAGCTATTTGGGGGAATTAGTGCTCCTTGTTCCCACAATTCTGGGCTCTGTAGGTTTAGAAGTTTTGATTCCGAGAGGAGATGGGTTTGCATTGAGGGACCTAGTAAGAATTTTATTGAACATTGAGCATTAGCTCCTACCCAGGCACTTTTTGCTCTTTGTGCTGGGAGATTAGGAGACAAGGTGAGAAATTACCATCAGAGGTTCTTATAATCAAAGCTGTGGTTTTCTCAGTAGTCATGTGCAGATGTGAGAGTTGGACCATAAAGAGGGCTGAACACTGAAGCATTGATGCTTTCAAATTGTGGTGCTGCAGAAGACTCTTGAGAGTCCTTTGACTGCAAGGAGGTCAAACCAGTCAATCCTAAAGAAAATCAACCTTGAATATTCATTGGAAGGACTGACACTGAAGCTAAAGCTACAATACTTTGGCCACCTGATGTGAAGAGCCAATTCATTTGAAAAGACCCTGATGCTGGAAAGATGGGGGACCGGGGGAGAAGGGGGTTACAGAGGATAAGATGGATGGATGGCATCTCTGACTCAATGGACATGACTTTGAGCAAGCTCTGGGAGATGATGAAGAACAGGGAAGCCTGGTATGCTGCAGTCCATGGGATTGCAAAGAGTTGGACGTGACTGAGCAACTGAACAATAACAACAGGGAACTTGAAGTTAATGAATCAGGGAGAGGCAGGGCTGCTGCTACATGGAAGGGACAGAGAAACTGTTTTTTGCATTTGGATCTTCTTGGTACGCCTTTGCCTAATAGTAAATGTATATATGTGTACAAACCCCGTACAGCAGCCATGTCCTAAGAAGGGCATGGTGACCTGAAGCTCTGACTCCTTAGGGAGGAGGGTCTAGGTCATGCCACCTAGGTAGCAGAGGTGCTGACTGAGCGTACAGGGCATCTAGGATGTCCAGTAAAAGAGGAGCGTGATTAGTGGCACCTGGAGACCAGCTAAAGCCACAGAGGCTCTCATTTTTCCCACTGTTAACTCTTTTTATGTATTTACTCCAAGAAAAAGGCCCCAAGAAGCCTGGAAGAGCTGGTCTTGGAACTTATATGAAACGAATCTATAGTAGACACAGGATTGTATGTCCCACCCAGACTCTTCCCTTAGGACAGAGGGTTTATTTCCCACAGGTTCTAGCCTTCAGCTGTCGAATCTTTCCAGGAACTTCCATGTAGAGATCCTCCTGGAGGCCCAAAGGCTAGCCCTCCCACCCTGATGGGGGCGATTCTGAAAGAACTTCCAGGCTCGGATTTCCCAGTGGAGCCAACTGAGACTTCTGTTGGATTACATTGCAGTCCAGCTTCTCTCTTTCTTCAGATCTGTTCCCTTTCCTTCCCCCACTGATATAGGTCCTGAGAGCACCGCCTCATACATTTCCTGTATTCTCATCTCCCTCTCAGGGTCTTCTTCTCAGTTAATTGGACCTGTAAGAGTTGAAAAGTTTTGAGCTTGGTATAGGAAATTTAGCATTATACCGATGATTGTAACGTAGTAGGTGCTCAATAAATACATGTTGGCTGCAGTGAAGAATGTTCAGGGTATTTTTTTAAGCCATTGCTAAAATTCCCTTAAAGAATATTCTCTAAGGTATCAAGTTCTGATGTTAAATAAAGTCATATAAATTCAGAAGGGAAAAAAAGTGCTTTCTCTAGACACAAGGAGCATGATGCACCAGATCTTTCAATGGGTCTCCTTTAGCCTCTGCTGTGATTTATTTGCCCCAAACCCAATAATTATGGGCCTGCTTTTACTTATTTCTGGACTAACCTGAGGAGAAATTATGCTAGTTGTGTCCATTTTAGAAATTTGATCAAACAAACGCTGTTTGGAATAGCCTGGATTTAAAGTCTACAAACTTTGTATATAAAGATTCAGATTCTGGTTCACAGGCCACATGACCTCTGTGGCAATTACACCACCCTGGTAATGGTAGGGTAAATAAAAGGATCTGTGTTATAATCAAATTTAACTTACAAAAACAGGTGTTAGATCAGATTTGGCTTGCAGGCCATGTTTAGAGTTGAATAATGCACAGAGCCTATGAGATGAGATGCCTGCTAGTCCTCCTTGGCCAGGAATTAAAGACTTTCCATATGTGTGCCTAGAATCACAGACTAGCCAATTAGTCTTATTCATTTGTTAGTTCTCCCAATCAAGAAATGTACATTGGACATGTTCTTTGTACAGATCCTAGGTATATAAAGATAAAGTATCATCCATGCCTTTTAGGGGCTAATACAGAAGTAAGAGTTGAGTCAGAATGGTACTGTTCTATAAGTATTATACAGAAAGTGAAGAGGAACTAAAAAGCCTCTTGATGAAAGTAAAAGAGAAGAGTGAAAAAGTTGGTTTAAAGCGCAACATTTAGGAAATGAAGATCATGGCATCCGGTCCCATCACTCCATGGGAAATAGATGGGGAAACAGTGGAAACAGTGGGGCTCCAAAATCACTGCAGATGGTGACTGCAGCCATGAAATTAAAAGACGCTTACTCCTTGGAAGAAAAGTTATGACCAACCTAGATAGCATATTCAAAACCAGAGACATTACTTTGCTGACTAAGGTCTGTCTAGTCAAGGCTATGGTTTTTCCTGTGGTCATGTATGGATGTGAGAGTTGGACTGTGAAGAAGGCTGAGCACCGAAGAATTGATGCTTTTGAACTATGGTGTTGGAGAAGACTCTTGAGAGTCTCTTGGACTGCAAGGAGATCCAACCAGTCCATTTTGAAGGAGATCAGCCCTGGGATTTCTTTGGAAGGAATGATGCTAAAGCTGAAGCTCCAGTATTTTGGCCACCTCATGCAAAGAGTTGACTCATTGGAAAAGACTCTGATGCTGGGAGGGATTGGGGGCAGGAAGAGAAGGGGATGACCGAGGATGAGATGGCTGGATGGCATCATTGACTCGATGGACGTGAGTCTGAGTGAACTCCGAGAGTTGGTGATGGACAGGGAGGCCTGGCATGCTGTGATTCATGGGGTTGCAAAGAGTCGGACACGACTGAGCGACTGAACTGAACTGAACTGATGAGGGAAAGTGCATGAGGCAGACCCGGAGGAATGGGTGACCCATTCTTCATCTCGACCCTTTGAAACATGAAAGCAGCCTGATATGTCATGGGCATCGCATGCCTGAAGGCTCGATGGAAAGAGGGACCTGTGAAAGGGACCCAGCTGGAGGATTAAACAGGAGCCAGAGTCATGGCCTTTATCCTGAACATGGTGGGAACGACCCAAGGGTTTTACTCAGAGGAGTCGCATGGTGGGATTTGCATTTTACAGAAGTTCCTTTGAAAGCAGCTTGCTGGATGGGATGGGCAGGTCACAAAAGTAACAGCACAGTGCTCCCCTCCTTCTGACATTAAACACAGCCTACCTTATTGTGAGCATTTTTACACAGATACATTTATACAGCATTGCTCTTTAAAATTGGAGTATAATTGTTTTACAACTTTGTGTTAGTTTCTGCTGTACAACAAAGTGAATCAGCTCTATGTATACATATATATCCTCCCTCTAGAGCCTCCCTCCCATCCCCAAATTAAGTGTATTGTTTGTTTCTATCTGTACTTCCTACAGTACAAACATCAAGAAGCAGAGAGTTGTCTTCCTTCCCCACTACTGTTTTCAAGCACCTAGGATCACAGGGACACATGGTAGGTACTTAATATGTATTTGCTGAATGAATGAATGAGGGTCTCCCTTCTTGTGAAAAAGAAAGTGGTAATATAATTTCAGTATTGGTTCCAAAAACATTTAGAAGCAGCAAGTACATTTAGTTAGTTGATTCACAGCTCTTTGGGCTACAAGAGGCTTTGGAAGACCTAAAATGATACATGCAAAGAGAACTGAGAAACGTTACCAGTTATACAAAGGGCAGTTCCCAAGAGCAATCTGTGAAGGAAGAACTGCTGGCTGGGAATCCAGAAATCTATATTTTCTCCCCACCCTCGGGCTTAATGTGTGAACCTGGCAATGCCCACTCCAGCTCTCTTTGAGATGACACTGACTCTTACTTATCTCAGTGTAGCTCAGAGTATCTGGCCCATAGTAGGTAATCAGCAAGTATGTGTTGAATGACAGCTGTAACAGGTGTTAGGAGCAGACTACTTATAACCCACAAAGTTGAGAGGGTGTGGCTTAGAGGATAGGTGATAAACCAAGCTCAGAGGATGGAGGGTAAAGCATCTCCCTTCCTCTTTACTGACACAATTTTATGGCCAGGAAGGCCTACCCCCTCTCCATCTAATCACTTTCTGGCTCTGGTAAGTTCTTCATGTATAAATTCTTACCATAGGCAGAGAAACTCAGACCTACCTCCATGCTCCATCTATAAGCCTGAGCCCTCTGGGAGATGCAGAAGGCATCCAAGGAGTCTTGGTGTTGAGGTAGCTGCTGAGATCCAGTGCTCTCACTGCAGGACACTGACTTTTCTGTGGCCCTCCTAGATAGGTCAGGATTCCCTAGACTCTGTGCTTGATCTCAGATCCTTGGAACACTCTAGCTTTACTGAGTTTAAGAAGCCCTGCTGGGAAACAGAGCATTTGCCTCCTAAGAGCTATCCCAGTCCTTCAAAGGTTTTCCCTATTTAATTTTCCTCCATCTGCTTGGTTCTCTCTCCTGGAACAGTGCTTTATATGCAAACTTTGCAGTGAAGGCAACTTATGACATCCACAGAGAGGGAGATGCTAAATGTTTCAGAAAAGAAAAAAGCATCCAGCAGGCCAGAATCAGAAATCTTTTCCAAACTGGGAGTGATGAAAAGGAAACAGATTTATCTGTTTTTACCATGTGTGTCCCACGGCTGTGCTTGACCCCAGCACAACCTGCTAGGAAAAAGTCTTGAGTAATTCTTCAGGTAACCAGGAGTAAGGAAGCACCACCTCTGTTTTCTTTAATAGCTCCAATTCTCAGCCTGAGTCAGATTTTCAGTCCACACCCTGGTGGCTCAGATGGTAAAGCATCTGCCTACAATGCAAGAGACCTGGGTTCGATCCCTGTGTTGGAAAGATCCCCTGGAGAAGGAAACGACAACCCACTCCAGTATTCTTGCCTGGAAAATCCCATGGACAGAGAAGCCTGGTAGGCTACAGCCCATGGGGTCACAAAGAGTCAGACAGGACTGAGCGACTTCACTTTCTGTCAAGCTGGTGAGGTGTGTACTACCGAAATCTGTCTGTTAGAAGAGTTAGGAACATCATGAAAGAGGCTCATTCTGAGAGAAGGAAATGCACCATGAGGTTGGTCCTACTAAGGAAAACCTAGTCATGGTAGTAAGGAAGAGAATTCTGAGTGTAGTCTGGTGTCCATCACTAAAGGGGAAGTAGAGGACAGAAGTAACAGCTGGACTGAATGCTCGCCTGAAGCATGCGTGGATCACTGAGGTGCAGAAAACAGCTCAAATATTTCCCTAGACAGTAGACTTCTCCAGCCAACTCTTACTAGGTCATCAGAGCTGACTACATACCTCAAGCTGAATGGTAGCCTAAAATTGGCCATGGTGTGAGTGTTTACACCATGGAGACTGGCAAACAAAAATTTTGTCTATAAACACACTAGTTTAATTATCAGCACACTAGTAACAGGACATAGCCAACAGGGTAACAGGACATAGCCAACAGGGTAAAAGAGAAGACCTAGGCTCCCAAGCAGTCCCAGACTAGAGTACATTTGGGCAGAATGAAGTTCCAATACACGATTTTTCAAAATGTGTACTGCAAAACACTATGCGTGCACACTTTATGTGACTCTTTAGTTTATGATACACACAAGCACATTAACGGCTCTGAGGAATTTTTGTTAGAAATATGCTTAATTTTGTTTAATTTAGAGCAATAGTTCTCAGACTTTAATGTGTGTATTATTCACTGGGGGATTTTGTTAAAATTTGGGTCTGGGTTGGGGTTGACTTTATGCATTTTTAAAAAGCTATCAAGTAATACTGATATTGCTGCTCTAAGAGGACCATACATTGAAAAAACAGCAATTTAGAATCCCTCGATTTATTTAATTATGGAACCCAGATTAAAAAAAAAATCTATAGAGAACATTCGGTGTTTTGCAGAGCTCTGATCCTGTGAATACACTTTGGAAACCTTGTTCAAATAGAACAGTGGGGATGTGTAGGGGAGGGGAGGCGTGAACAAGTCCTGGTAAGATCAGAGTGTCTCTAGGGCAGGATAGAGGCCACGGGTCCACAGGCATGAGACAGGCCCTGGGGAGACCTTGGTTTTCAGGGAAAGAGAAGGAAAAAGAAGCAGAGCTTGATGGAATCATGGCCTAAAATAGATATGGAATTCCCATGGGGGTTGGGGGTAGCATGCAAACTTATCCAGAAACACATGTAAAGTGCTGTGAGATACTGCCTGGGGACATCCAGAAAGTTTTGGTGGGAGAGTTTGGCAGGAGACCAGTTTTCTACATCATGGAGATGATAGTATGAGGAAACCAAATATTAGATAATACTGTGATTAACACTAGTTTGTACCGACAGGCTGGTGAAGACTGGCCAAAATGAATAACACTGCTCAGTTTCTCAGAACAGGGGACACATTCCATCTTAAAAGATGAACAGAAATTGTCTAGGCAAAGGTAGGGCATGGACTAGCATAGGTGGAGGCCAGGAAGGAGTGCCCATTCATCTTAAAGGATCAGAGAGGGCGAGGGCTTGCAGAGTGCTGATCCTGCTGGAGCGAGGCTGTGGCTTTTGGACCAGCTGTTCCTTCTGCCATACTCACATGGAATATGAGGCAGATGTTGTCTGGAGTGAGGTGGTGCTTCCTACCCTTCTAATGGCCGGGTCTCTGGCCTGGGAGGGGATGCTGAGTGGGAAGTGTGTCAGGGAAGGACGAAGGAGGAGAAAATAGGTTGCCAGGGAAATAAACTTTTCAAAAGAAATCGCCTGAAGAGTCAGGGTACCAAATTTTATTTAATAATTTCACATCTTAGTGGCCATATTGCTATAGATAAAATCATATTTCAAAGGGAGACTAATATAATACAACTGGAGATATTAGAAAGTCTTTGCTGGTTTCCTATGGGATATATTACACTTCCGGCCTAACAGGTAGGAAGCACCGACAGAGAGCAGCTCATGCACCCAGTCTGGGATGGACAGGAGCAAAGGAGAGCCTGGCAGGTGGTCGGGACCCACTGCAGTTCTGCACATGGGTTCCTAGTCTCAGGATAGGCCCCTCTGTGAAGGCATCTACTCCTCTTTCAGGGAGGCTTGGATCCCACCCCCATTATGCTCTGGCTTATGTAGGAATGTGCTTATCTCTCCTGCCAACTGCTGAGCTAGCTAAGGAAAGGAGTCATATTTTATAAAAATAAATAATAAAACTAATATTTATGAGCATCTGTTATGAGAAAGGCGATTTCAAAATGCTATTTTCTTTACCTTTCATGTCAACCTCACAAGGTAAGTATGACTATCCCAGATTTACAGGAAAGGAAACCAAGTTGCAGAAAGGAAATGAGGCTTGTGAAGGTCCTGCAGGGAGGAACTATCCGACTTCCAGTTTGGTGCTCATCTGCTGGGTTGCAGCCCTTCCTTATTCAGGTCTAAACTCCCCCAGGGCTCAACCCAGACATGTAGTGGACCTGCAAGAGATGCCTTAGATATGTCTGTTTATCCTTTATCCAGAAATTGCTTGTTCCAAAGATAAATGTAATCAATGAGGTATTAAGGAAAAAAAGATATTTCAAACTCAGTGGATTTTACAATTTGATTTTTGCCAATTATATGTGGCTTTGGGCTTGCCTGATAGCTTAGTTGGTAAAGAATCCACCTGCGATGCAGGAGACTCCACTTCGATTCCTAGGTTGGGAAGATTCCCTGGAGAAGGGAGAGGCTACCCACTCCAGTACTCTTGGGCTTCCCTCATGGCTTGGCTGGTAGAGAATCTGCCTGCAATGCAGCAGACCTGGGTCCAGTCCTGGGTTGGGCAGATCCCCTGGAGAAAGGAAAGGCTACCCACTCCAGTATTCTGGCCTAGAAAGTTCCATGGTCAGCATAGTCCATGGGGTCGCAAAGAGTTGGACATGACTGAGTGACTTTCACAACTATAGCCCACTCTTTCAAAAACTGTTTCACTGGGTTGCAATGGTGAGCAAGCAGTCTCTGGCTACAGTCTCGTAGTGCAAGGATCATATAAGGTGCCTTGAGCATTGCTCTTAACATCTATCTCTGTTTCAAAGTTTTACCACATTTTATCATTTGCCCCTCTGTGCATGTGAAATAAAGTCCATACCCGCATCTTCTACATCTATACAGGCATTAATGCACAGATGACATTTTAATTTGCCCTTTTACCTATCGTCAGTTCCACTTGGCCTCTTTATCTTGATGAGTTTAAGGTTGTAGATTTTTGAGCAAAGAGGTTTTTTTTTTTGCCTTTGGTGTAAGTCCAAAACAACATGGACTCAATAATTAGTAGCAAAAAGGGGAGGGTATGAGAGCACAGGATCATAAGCAGAAATCAGAACGGTGGGAACTCCCGGAACAGGCATGGTAATGCAGGTGGCTGGTTGCTGTGAGAGCACAGAGGAGGGATGACTGCCCCAGTCCAGGCAGAATCAGAAAATTGTTGCAGAAAAAGTGATTATCTGTGTTCACATCTGAAGGTCAAGTAGGAATGAACAAGGCCAAGGGAGGAATGTATGGAAAATTAAGAAAGGACAAAAGTCATGCTGAGAAAGCAAGTGGTGTGGGGTGTGGGACTGCAGAATCTGATGGGAGGAAGGGGAATGAGAAAGCCGTGTTGTACTGTTGGATTTAACATGGAGAGCCATGGAGAGTGAGTGATGGGTTGGACTGGGAAGTGGCATGATCTGATTTTAATTTTAGGAATATCACCCTGGCTGCAATGTGGAAACTGGTTTGTACTTAATTACATGGGGGCAGGGTGACTAGATAGGAAGCTGTGGCAGTTGTTCAGGTGAAAGATGCTGCTGGGGAGCTGAATGGTGGCAGTGGGCCTAGCAGGGTGGGGCAGATCTGAGAGACACTAGGAGGCGTGTCAGCAAGACTCGGTGGTGAATTGATGGCAAGGATTGAGACGTGGTCAGGAATGACACAGAACTGGCTGGCTTGAATCACAAAGAACCCATAATGGTTTCATTCCACTATGGAAGGAGAGGAAAGTGGAGAGAGAGGAAAGAGGAGGAGAAGGGTTTTGGTCTATCTTGTTTGAGAGTGGAAAATGAAAATTTTTACATGAACCGAGGTATCTGTGGGAGAACCATTGTGCAGGAGGTAGCTGTGCACGTAGGTCTGAGGGCAAAATGAGAAAACTGAGCTTCAAGAACAGATCGTTACCATATACAAGGTGACCAAGAATTATGACCAACCTAGATAATATATTCAAAAGCAGAGACATTACTTTGCCGACTAAGGTCTGTCTAGTCAAGGCTATGGTTTTTCCTGTGGTCATGTATGGATGTGAGAGTTGGACTGTGAAGAAGGCTGAGCGCCGAAGAATTGATGCTTTTGAACTGTGGTGTTGGAGAAGACTCTCGAGAGTCCCTTGGATTGCAAGGAGATCCAACCAGTCCATTCTGAAGGAGATCAGCCCTGGGATTTCTTTGGAAGGAATGATGCTAAAGAGGAAACTCCAGTACTTTGGCCACCTCATGCCAAGAGTTGACTCATTGGAAAAGACTCTGATGCTGGGAGGGATTGGGGGCAGGAGGAGAAGGGGATGACAAAGGGATAAGATGGCTGGATGGCATCACGGACTCGATGAACATGAGTCTGAGTGAACTCCGGGAGTTGGTGATGGACAGGGAGGCCTGGTGTGCTGTGATTCATGGGGTTGCAAAGAGTCGGACACGACTAAGCGACTGAACTGAACTGAACTGAGGTCACTGAGCCCATGAAGGAGGCTGGAGAGGTCAGAAGGAGAGTAGCAGGTCAAGGGAAGTGTGGGGATAGCACCGCCAAGGGAGTGGGAATTCAGGAAGACCAGCTCTCAGCAGTGTGTCAGCCCCATGCACCACTCCCCTGTCTTAGGCTCTTCCAGCTTTCTTGTTGTTGCTCAGTTACAAGGTTGAGGCAGTTACAAGGATCAGATGCTGAGAGTGATCTGGACATCCCTGGGGTGATGTGGGGCCTGGTGGTACAGGTGTGATGTTGTTTTGAAGTAGGTATGGCCAACATTTTACAAAAGATTCGAGATGCCTGGGCCTGATGAGGGGAGGTGAAGGGACAAATTAAAATGCATCACATACTGTTTCATTTCCCCTCCCTCCCTCCATTTCTTCCTTCCTTCCTTCAAATGTATCCCATGTTTTCTTTTTCCTTTCTCTCCCTTTCTGTCCTTTCTCCCTTTCTCTTTCTTACTTTCAAAATGTTCATAGAGACCTTATTGGATTTCAGAATCTAGACTAAGCTCTCGGCTGCTGGGCTAAATGAGCTAGACTCCCTGTCATTATGGGACAGTTTCCAAAGGCCAATAGAAATTACTTAAATAGCTATATAATTAATAATAACTGTGGAAAAGACTACAAAGGAGAAAGAGCAGGTGCTCTGTAAACACAGAATAGAAGGGTTTAAAGTGATTAGAGGATCAGGGAAGAACTCCAGAGGGAAGGGGTATTTGATAATTGAGAGTGGAATGATGGGGAGATCACTTGGTAGATGCTAACTATTCAAAGAAGAGGGACAGAAGGAATAGCTTGACTAACTTGTCTGAAGCAGGAGGAATCCTGGCATGTGGGGGAAGTGAAACAGCTCTGTGTGTTTGGAGCAGGGAGAGCTGTGACAGAGAGATCTAAAAAGTGAGCTGGGAGGAGCTGGAGCTAGGCTCAGCAGGACTTAGGAGAGCTTTGCCAGGTGAAGCTATTAGACTGGGGGTGATGTGATCAGATTTGCATTTAAAAATTCACCGTATCTGCAGTGTGAAGAATGGATTGAAGGTGGCAGGAAGTGCTGCAGAGGCTCCACTGTGACCATCCTCTGAACACCTAAAGCGTGCTGCTCTTACTGAGTGTCTGCTGATGGTAGCAACTCTTGGATGAACGCTGGAGGATGCAGGGTGTGTGATGGTGGTGGTGGGGGGCAGACGGTGGTGAGGAACAAGTGTGTGTTCTTGAAGAGCTTGAAATCTGTTTGAGGAAATAGTCATGTGACCTCCCCAAGAAGAACATAGGCTGATTATAAAACCAAGAGCTGAGTGTGATAAGTCAGGAGGCTTAGTGGGGGCAGGGCCACTGTGGGCTGGAGGACTGAAAGAAAGAATTGTCAGTGGAGACCTGGGCCTCCAGATTGAATTCCTGAGGTGGAGAGTGTGAACGGTGGGGTTCCCAGAGGGCTCCATGATGGGGGGCAAGAGGCCATTCCAGCCTGGAGCAGGACAATATAGGATCCTTTCCCCTTTTCTCCTGACCGCTAGAGATGGCTTCCTAGCCTCACAAAATCCTGGAGTTATTGGGCTTTATCTGTCTTGTGTGTCTATCTGTCTATCTGTCTGACGTAACCTATCTGTCTATCCATCTGCCTGTCTATCTATCTACTGTTTAGGAATGGACATCCCAGAGGAAGTTTCATCTTCCTTCCTGTCATTTCCCAGCAGAGCAATCAGCTTTGCAAAGCTTCTGATTTTAGGGCTGATCATGTTCCTTTTCTCCCTGGAAAAGGACTATTTGCATGTTTTTATGAGTCTTATTACATAGCTTTATGACTTGTACATGTAATAATAGTGAGCCAGACGTTCATAGTATGTGTCTCCAGAGAAGTCATCAGTCGCACATAAAAATGTAAATTCATTTGGAAAAACACAGACCAGTTATTGAAAGTGACGCCTGCAGAACATGTGCCCCCAGTGATAGATTAGCTGAGGCCCAACGACACACACTCCCAGCTCAGACCTGCTCTGCGGACCATCTGGAAACACAATGCTTAATAATGCAGAATAATAAAATCAGCCACGTTCCCATTTACAAATGAGATAAATGGGAGAATGAGTGATTACACGGACCTAGAGCCAATGGCCATAGTGTCCCCAAATTGGGGCAGGGCAGGTCTGCAGGAGAAGATGGTCAAAGATTCCAGGCCCTTCTTGTGAATCTGGGTGAAGCCAGACATCTGAAAATAAGAAAGTACAGATTCCAGGAGGGTGAATCTCTCTGCAAAATTGGCCTGTCAGAAACCCTCTATGAATGACTGTACTTTCTCTGACAAACAGATATCAATATCTAAAAATTCTTCCTGCAATTTCTTTCCACAAAGCAATAAGACAGTTTCAGGCCAATAACAGCTCACTAAGTGGTATTCTCTGCTCTGTCACCCCTGCAGCTATAACCAGCAAAATGAAAAGGTAAGAAAGATAAAGGAAAAATCAGGGGTCACCTGCGATGAGGCAGTGTGGCTCTTTTTCCTGATAAGGAAAGCCAGAGTAGCTTGACTCTTTCTATTTCCTTAGCTTTTCCTTCCAAAACCTTCTAGGTCTTTTATGAGCAATTAAGACCATAATTTGTTTTGCTGTTAAACAGGGAACCAAGGACCTGAAAGTTTATGTCACATATTATTGAGAGGCAGTTTAGCAGGAAGGACGAGGACTGTGGCTGAGAAGTGAAAAGGGGCAGACTCAAGAGCCCCATGTGTTAACTACTCTGGCTCTGGTGGCAGATGAGTTTTAGAGTTTGCTGCTCATGTGATCATTCTGCAGCAAAACCTGAAAGAGATTTCTGTGTAGGGCAGGAGCAGCAGCAGCTTTCTTAGAGTCCAGGCGTTAGAAGCAGGAGAATTTTATCACATACCGCAGAAATACATAGACTGCAACCTCAGCTCCTTCCCCTTGTTTTGGGATTAAGTGCACTGCCACTGTCTAGTCAAGGCTATGGTTTTTCCAGTGGTCATGTATGGATGTGAGAGTTGGAACATAAAGAAAACTGAGCACCGAAGAATTGATGCTTTTGAACTGTAGTGTTGGAGAAGACTCTTGAGAGTCCCTTGGACAGCAAGGAGATCCAGCTAGTCCATCCTAAAGGAAATCAGTCCTGAATATTCATTGGAAGGACTGATGCTGAAGCTGAAACTCGAAGACTTTGGCCATCTGATGTGAAGAACTGAATCACTGGAAAAGATCCTGATGATGGGAAAGACTGAAGGCTGGAGGAGAAGGGGAAGGATGAGATGCTTGGATGGCATCACCATCTGTGTGGGCGAGAGTTTGAGCAAGCTCTGGGAGTTGGTGATGGACAGGGAAGCCTGGGATGCTGCAGTCTATGAGGTCACAAAAGTCGGACACAAGTGAGTGAATGAACTGAACTAACTACCACCACTACTTCTCTTTCATATGTATCCATCAACTGTATAACAAGCTTACATCAGTGTGGCTAGTCTTATGCTGTGTGGCCTGGCAGATACACTGCCTTGTGTGTGTGTGTTGGGGATGAGGGGTTGACGGTTGAGCAGATGAAGACTGGGAGAAGATCAGGGTTGAAGAAGCAAAGGAAATCCTTTAGGGCATTCTGAACTGTGCAGTTGGGCAAAGGATCTTGGCCAGCAAATTGCATTAGCGGCCAGTCACACAAAGTCCCAAATGAGGGGAGTGCAGCGTCCATGAGGGGTCTGGAGAAGTGGAAGAGCCCCTGAGGCTCAGGAAGGGGTCTAGTGGGTGGTGGTGTCTATGTTGGGCCTTGGAGATAAAGATGAGGGTAGAGGGGATGCAAGGGAATGAGAGCGGCCTTGATGGTTGGGGAATGTGAAAGAGTGAATGTATGTACATGTGTAACTGATTCACTTTGCTATACACCTGAAACTAACACAACATTGTATATCAACTATACCCAAATAAAAATTGTTTAGAAAAAAAAGAAAGAGGTGTGGAAAGACAATAAGGCCTAGGGAAGAAAGGTGAGAAAGAGTTAGAGTTCTAGAGATCGGCAGTCCTGACTGAATCTCACTGAACCATGATGTTGGTGGGGTTGAGTTTCTTCTGGAGGCTCCAGGGGAGAACTTTTTTTTTTTCCCCTTTCTAGTTTCTAGAGACCACTTGCATTTCTTGGCTTCTGGTCCCTTCCTCCTTCTTCAAAGTCACTGAGTTTGGGCTAAGTCTTTACAGTGACATCGCTCTGGTTCTGACCTGATCTGTTTCTTTCTTCCACTTATAAAGATCCTTGGAATTATATTAGGCTCACTCAACTAGTTCAGGATAATCTCTCTGTTTTAAGGTCAGCTGATTAGCAACCTTAATTACCCTTTGCGCATAATCTAACACAGGTTCTATAGACTAGGATGTGGGTAGCTTTGAGGAGAATATGGTTCTGTCTACCCATGGGGCCCAGAGTTTTAATTTACATGTTACAGGGAGAAGGAAGAACAGGGACTTGAACTCCTGGAGCTGCTGCTCCAGTGTTGGGCTTTAGGACTTGCCATGAACAAGGCATGTTGTTTGATCTTCCAGAGTTGCAAACAATGCCTGAAGACTGAGGACTCCAAAATCCTCATCTTCAAAACAGGCCATCTTCCTGAGCTTTATTCCCTTGGTCCAGTTTCCTACTGGATACCTCTCCTTGCACATCCCCAGTCTGTGCTGAAAACATATGTTATCGGTTTTCCTAACAAGATTAGCTATAGAGCTCGCCAAGTTCTTGCAGAATTACCTTTCTTCTTAAAGATTCTGGCACCCACCTCTTTATTCCTTCCAGACTCTCACCATACTTTCCACTACTTTTACTTGTCTGTTGTATTTATCATAGCCTCCTACCAGTATTGGCCCTGTCAAATACGTATTTCTTGTATCAAACCATTGTAGACACTGCCAGAGCTGCTGCTGCTGCTAAGTCGCTTCAGTCGTGTCCGACTCTGTGCGGCCCCATAGACAGCAGCCTACCAGGCTCCTCTGTCTCTGGGATGCTCCAGGCAAGAATACTGGAGTGGGCTGCCATTTCCTTCTCCAATGCATGAAAGTGAAAAGCAGAAGTGAAGTCGCTCAGTTGTGCCCAACTCTTAGCGACCCCATGGACTGCAGCCTACCAGGCTCCTCCATCCATGCGATTTTCCAGCGAAGAGTACTGGAGTGGGGTGCCATTGCCTTCTCCAAGAGCAACTATATATAAATGCAGAGCTCTCATATTCTGTGTTCCCCTCCTTTACACAAAATCAAAGTCTGACTCATCAACCCGTACCAGCGTCATCTATCTTCAAACTCTTTCCACATAGAGTGATGATTTTCCATCACTAGTAAGTTCTATGCAGGAGACACTGTCATACTTTATTGTCTCTGTGTAATTGCTTACATTTGTGTCTGCCTTCCTTTGTAGATCGGGGCCAACTCAAGGGTAGGGCAGTAACTTATTTATCTCAATATCCTCCTTAAAAGACGCCACAAATGCTTACCAAACATTCAGTGAGACAGCCAATAAGTTGTCCGTTTTGTTTGCATGTTAGCCATTCTTCCAGAGCAACTCATAGCAGTAGCAGAGATTACCAATCAGGTGATAAGACCCATCTGCTGTTGCTGGCCAGAGCATCTTTATGTCTTGGCCATCTCTAGCCATATTTAGACTTCTAACCCTTGTTGCTCTGGGGCACTGCTCACAATATGCCCATTGCTACCAACTAAAGTCAAGTCAGAGCTTTCTAGTTTTCAGCAACAACTGCCAAGAAATGGGTCTCATGCAGGTGTCTCCTCCAGCCATTGCTGCTCATTCCTTAGAGTTTACCTTCTTAAAAATCTCTTTTCCTAATGCTCTGCTCTTCAAATAATATTCTGGCACAACTTCCTCAATATTGGATGAATAAACTATAGCCAATGGCCGGGGTCAAGTGGATCCAGAGTTTAGTGAGGATAAAAGTGCCTCAACTTAGAGTGCTTTGTCCTCTAAATCACACCATCTCTTACTTTATTTATTTTTAGGTAGAGCAACAATCCTAAGATGGAGTGGCAATTTACTCTTTCTGAAACTCTTTTCTTATTGAATCAACTCTTTTGACCTTGCCTTTGTAGGGGTCATAAGCAACTTTAAGTAATGTTAACTATTCTCTTGGAATGTCACAGTGTGAAAACCTCATGATAATTAGTTTGCATTTTTTTCTGTTACAAAAAAAATAAGAGAAAAAAACCAACAACCCTCAAATGCCTATGTCTCACATGTACTTTATAGAGGGGTCTTGAGTTAATTATATTTACAAAAAGTGCCTTAACATTTGCATTATTTGTGACCCATCTTCAAAATATTTTGCTTTTGCAGATTTTTGCACCATTTTAAAATGGTGCTGTGAAAATGCGGAGTGTGACATCTGTACACTTAAATTTATGTGACAGCCTCTGACCACAGACACTTCTAACTAAGTGCCACATAAGTAGCTTATTGAGCAGAGGTGCAAGTGGTGTGGAAGGAAGGAGGCCCTTCTTTTCTCAGGCAGAGCGGGTAGATGTATCAGTTATGCTTTTGTATTCTCTGGGCTCATGGTCCAAGTAGAGATTGTGCCTGGGAAAGGATCAATGGTGGAGCAGTGGAGGTTAGAGCAGAGGAGAGAATGACATCTCTAAGACAAAGTACTAGAAGCCTGCATCACGCTTCTCAGCATCACCCACATCACTCATGTGCTGCTTTTAGTTCACACTAACAGTGTAGAAAAAGTTATTACAACAGACAACTACACCCACCCAAAAGCCAACACTTTTCCCACCAGTAAGTCTTGGAGTGAAACTTAGGCTGTAAATCTTGGGCTTTGAAGAGCAAGAGGCAGAGTTTGCAGGTCTCTGTCCCGCCCTACATTTCTCTTCTCTGAAAAATACTGGGCCTCAGTGCTGTTTTCCAGTGTGCTCAGGGTCACACAGGATCCTGGGTAGCCTATCTCTACCTTATACTCCATTTTAATGAGTCATGGTTTTGCTGTTTGCTGGACAAGAGCAAAGCTTCAAATTGTTAACCACAGATTAGAACTCTGAAAAATATCTCCTATTTAAAGCCCACTTTATATCTTAGATCCCCTACCTCTCTTCCTAGTGGTTAGAGGGGCTAATGGAGGTGGGCCTGCAAACATCTGTGGTGAAACCAGGCCCTCAAAGCTTTGGGGGTACCTCTGTTACACTGTCATGCTTTTCTCTTCTCTACCAGTCTGGCAGACTTCTTCAAACAATCCAGCAGCTTTGATTTGTCTGAAAAAATGGTTCAGATTTTAACTAGTTTACTTAATCCTTAAGAGAACTATTAAAGTCCTCCCCTAAAGAGATAAAGGGAAGAAAAGCATAGGCCAAAAGCACTTTGAATGTTCTCAGGCTTCACAATCTGATTTTAAGCATCCTTCATAGCATTTCAGGCACTCAAATCTCATTAACTTGGCCCCACCCCATTTTAAGAGCCCCAGAGTGAAGAAAGACATCCTGTGATGCTTTGGAGAATCAAGAGGAAACACTTTAGATTTGGGGTCTCCTCTGGGTTGGGAGCACACAGCACTGAGGAAGCTGGGTTAATGGTCAAGTCAGACCTAGGTGGTCCTCTGTGAAGCTGTTTCTGGGGTAGGTACTGAATTCTCTCCCTGCCCAACCCATGGTGCTACCTCCTAGGGATTTGTCTCCTGAGCAGAAGCAGGAAGGTGGCCACATTTTTTTTCTGGCAGATTAGCGATTCTTTTACAATGCAGCTGAGAGTCCTTCAAGTGAAAGGCAGTAAACAAATCACCTGGTGATGAATGCTGCTCTTCTGACTGGCTGAAACCTTCTCCCTGGTGGAGCTGCCCACAGCCTTTAGGGAAGGCAGTGAATGGGGGTCTGCACAGGAAGCATGCATAATCCCAGTCTATTTACCTGCAAATATGTAAAGGTCTCATGCAGCTGAGGATGGTTTTGAATAAATATGCCTCTCTCTCAAAATCAACAGTCCTATAGATCTGGGGATGGAGCTTCACTGCTCCCCAGTGCTCAGCTCATAAATAAATAAAAGGTGCCTGTTGATTCAACTGCCAAATGTGACATGGTGATGAATTTCCAAGGGTGTCAGTCAGGGTGGTGACAATTGCAATGCTGATGGGTCTGGGAGCAGGTGATGGGCAGAATATCTGTGTTCATGGGTTTTTCACTGAGGCCCTTTATAGGGTCAGATGACTTGAAATTCTGGTGACCAGCACAGCCTGACTTTCTTAGATACCTCACCTAGTACACCCTGTAAAACACAGTGAAGAGGCTACAGAGACCTAGTTAAATAGACACAAAGGAGTGATCAGTTCAGTTCAGTCATTCAGTCGTGTCCGACTCTTTGTGGCCCTATGAACTGCAGCATGCCAGGCCACCCTGTCCGTCACCAACTCCCGGAGTTCACGCAAACTCATGTCCATCGAGACGGTGATGCCATCCAGCCATCTCATCCTCTGTTGTCCCCCTCTCCTCCTGCCCCCAATCCCTCCCAGCATAAGGGTCTTTTCCAATGAGTCAACTCTTCACATGAGGTGGCCAAAGTATTAGAGTTTCAGCTTTAGCATCATTCCTTCCAAAGAAATCCCAGGGCTGATCTCCTTCAGAATGGACTGGTTGGCTCTCCTTGCAGTCCAAGGGACTCTCAAGAGTCTTCTCTAACACCACAGTCCAACAGCATCAATTCTTTGGCACTCAGCCTTCTTCACAGTCCAAATCTCATATCCATACATGACTACTGGAAAACCATAGCCTTGACTAGACGGACCTTAGTTGGCAAAGTCATGTTTCTGCTTTTGAATATGCTATCTAGGTTGGTCATAACTTTCCTTCCAAGGAGTAAGCATCTTTTAATTTCATGGCTGTAATCTCCATCTGCAGTGATTTTGGAGCCCCCCAAAATAAAGTATGACACTGTTTCCACTGTTTCCCCATCAATTTGCCATGAAGTGATGGGGCTAGATGCCATGATCTTCGTTTTCTAAATGTTGAGCTTTAAGCCAACTCTCCTCTTTCACTTTCATCAAGAGGCTTTTTAGTTCCTCTTCACTTTCTGCCATAAGGGTGGTGTCATCTGCATATCTGAGGTTACTGATATTTCTCCTGGCAATCTTGATTCCAGCTTGTGCTTCTTCCAGCCCAGCGTTTCTCATGATGTGCTCTGCATAGAAATTAAATAAGCAGGGTGACAATATACAGCCTTGATATACTCCTTTTCCTATTTGGAACCAGTCTGTTGTTCCATGACCAGTTCTAACTGTTGCTTCCTGACCTGCATATAGGTTTCTCAAGAGGCAGGTCAGGTGGTCTAATATTCCCATCTCTTTCAGAATTTTCCACAGTATATTGTGATCCACAAAGCCTTTGACTAAAGGCTTTGGCATAGTCAATAAAGCAGAAATAGATGTTTTTCTGGAACTCTCTTGCTTTTTTGATGATCCAGCGGATGTTGGCAATCTGACCTCTGTTCCTCTGCCTTTTCTAAAATCAACTTGAACACCTGGAAGTTCACGGTTCACGTATTGCTGAAGCCTGGCTTGCAGAATTTTGAGCATTACTTCACTAGCGTGTGAGATGAGTGCAGTTGTGCAGTAGTTTGAACTTTCTTTGGCATTGCCTTTCTTTAGGATTGGAATGAAAACTGACCTTTTCCAGTCCTGTGGCCACTGCTGAGTTTTCCAAATTTGCTGGCACATTGAGTGCAGCACTTTCACAGCATCATCTTTCATGATTTGAAACAGCTCCACTGGAATTCCATCACCTCCACTAGCTTTGTTTGTAGTGATGCTTTCTAAGGCCCCCTTGACTTCACATTCCAGGATGTCTGGCTCTAGGTAAGTGATCACACCATCATGATTATCTGGGTCGTGAAGATCTTTTTGTACAGTTCTTCTGTGTATTCTTGCCACCTCTTCTTAATATCTTCTGCTTCCGTCAGGTCCATATCATTTCTGTCCTTTATTGAGCCCATCTTTGCATGAAGTGTTCCCTTGGTATCTCTGATTTTCTTGAAGCGATCTCTAGTCTTTTCCCATTCTGTTGTTTTCCTCTATTTCTTTGCACTGATCACTGAAGAAGGCTTTCTTATCTCTCCTTGCTATTCTTTGGAACTCTGCATTCAGATGCTTATATCTTGCCTTTTCTCCTTTGCTTTTCACTTCTCTTCTTTTCACAGCTATTTTTAAGGCCTCCCCAGACAGCCATTTTGCTTTTTGTATTTCTTTTCCGTGGGGATGGTCTTGATCCCTGTCTCCTATACAATGTCACGAACCTCCATCCACAGTTCATCAGGTACTCTGTCTATCAGATCTAGTCCCTTAAATCTGTTTCTCACTTCCACTGTTTAATTATAAGGGATTTGATTTAGGTCATACCTGAATGGTCTAGTGGTTTTCCCTACTTTCTTCAATTTAAGTCTGAATTTGGCAATAAGGAGTTCATGGTCTGAGTAGGGGCTAAATCCTCAGGCCCAGACTGACAAGGATGTGTTCACAAGGCTATTCTTCTGTAGCCACTAACTCTGCCCCAACCCATCCATCCTGTATTTGTGTTGTCCCAGAGTGTTTTTCTAATAGACTTGGTGGTCCTTGCCTGAAGTCCTTCAACGGCCCCTGTTCACTTTTAGGATAAAATCCCAGTTCCTGAGTTTAGCATGCAAGACTCTTCATAACTGTGGCAGCCCCCCTTATGGCTCCATATCCCACCACTGTCTGAACACCTGCCATAGTGGCTTTCCTCTTCTTGCCTGGGCACCTCATGCATATGTGTGTGTCCATCAGGGCTCTCTAGAGAAATACAACCAGTGGGATGTATGTTCATAGATTTATTTGAAGGAATATGCTCACATGATTCTGGGTGGTGGCAAGTCTGAGATCTATAGGGCAGGTTGGAGACTCAGGCAAGATTTCTGTTACAATTTTAAGACTGAATTTCTTTCTTTCCAGAAGCAGATTTTGTTCTTAAAGCCTTTAGTTGATTGAATGAGGCCCACCTACAGAATGGGAGGTACCTGCTTTATGTAAGCTCAGCTGATTGTGATGTTAAAGACGTTTGCAAACTATTTTCACCACCACATCTAGACTAGTCTGTGATGTACTATAGCCTGGCTTAATTGACTCATTAAATTTAGCCATTATGTGGTGTCTATCTGCTTTTGCACATATCCTCCCATTGTCTGGAGAAGGAAATGGCAACCAACTCCAGTATCCTTGCCTGGAGAATCCCCATGGACAGATGAGTCTGCCAGCCCATGGTGTCACAGAGTCGGACACAACTGACTAAGACTTACCATTGTCTAGAACCCCTGAACCCTCACACGCAACACACACTCCATTGCCTGTTAAGTGCCTATTCATTTTGCAAGATTATTCAAACACTTCCGTCTCTGCAAAGCTCAGCTCTGAGAAGGAGCTGTACACTTACTCTTTCCTGTTTACCACTGTCCTTTTCTCCTTGGTTATAGCACCTAGTGTGTGTTATAGCAGTGGCTCCTGGAAAGCAGAGATTTTGTCTCACTTATCAGTTAATTTTCTACTAAATAGTGCAAGACCTAGAATGTAGCAAGTGCTCAATAGATAGAGATTAAATGAGTTATGATAAGATACACATAAAACCTGACATCTGGCAAATTTGTAAGATAAAAAAAATCTGTCCTTTGATTTGGTTTTGTTTTTCATGAGGAGCAAGGCTCAACATGTCACATCACTGAACTGATTAGCAGATGTTGGCTGTTTAGGCTGGGTGAGCTTGGGATCAGTTTGCGTCTGAGCCCTGGGCCCCTCCTGCTTTGCTTCTAGCTCTCCCAGGGTGTTCCCTTCCACTCATCAGCCCCTATCCCTTATCCCAGACCTTTTTACTCTGGGAGGGCCTGTCAGAGCACAAGCACCTGCTGTAACCTCTAACTTCTGAAATGACACCTTTTCCCAGCTTGAACATGATCTGTGCTGGGTGGGACAACACTTCCCAAGTAATTTGCGTGAAGAAGTTATTTGGGAAAAAAAGAGAGAGATGACTCAGAAAAGACTCATTCTAATCGGTCACTTCTCTGCTTAATTGGTTAACAGCTCAGCAGTCCCTGTTGGTCATATAGTCATAGCCTTCCTGCCCCATCACGTAGTTTTTAACACCAGCAGATCCAGAAATATGAGGTTGTCTGTTATCAATGCATTGCTACTTTCTTCCAAAGTAGCTGAGCCTCACTGCATAGTTTTCTCTTGCTCCTAGGATTTTGGGGAAGAGTTTGCCAAGAAGTGACATTCACATGACATTTGGGAAATGGCAGAGAAGGAGAGGCCAAATTTCTCCAGGGACGTAGTGGGCGGTTGCACGGGTCTCTCTGTGAGTCTCCAATTTCCAAATTAAAGCATTCATATTAGAAACAGAGTGGCTTCTAGCCACTGTTGTCCTCACAGCACCCTGCTCATATTATTTTTTCTGCCAGGTCTTTATGGATCACTGGCTTCTTAGTAATTGGATAGTGAAAAGGGCCCTAGACTAGGATTCAGGGTTTTGCGTGATCTGACAACTATGTCACTAAGTCATTTCCTGTTTCTAGGCCTCCATTTCCCATAAGTAAAATGAGAGGTTAAACTAATTGTTTCTGAAAGTTTCTTTCAAACTTAAAACACAGATCCATCTAAGTGGTATAGAACGTGACGTCCTAAATGTATTGCATGTCTACTAAATCCTACCAGACTATGTTAGAGCAGTTTAACACAGAGGCAAAACTTGATTCCCTAGCTTTCAAGTCAAATACATCAGTGGTGGATTAGGTGAGTTTCAGACTGAGAACTGGAAGAAAGGATTGTTGAATCCAAGGCCCCAAAGCACAGCCAGGCCTCTAGGATGTTACCCTCACTGGCTGTGCATCCAAGAAATCTCCTTTCCGTGCTGAGCACATCCTCTAGGTGATCCGTATGGTGAACCTGCAAACATAAAACTAGAGGTGCTTATTACTCAGAGATAGCCCGTGCTCAGACCTGCACACAAGGCTGCAGGGTTCTGAATGAAATGACTCTTTAGTTCATAGTGACTGCTGATGCCTTCATCAGTTGATGTCCCTGGAAGGATGCTGACTACAGATAATCTTTGAAGTCCTTCCTGGTCCAGCAATAGCACATGGACTTCAGAACATAATCACAGGGGGTGATTATGTGAAGTGGTCAGAAGCCTTCAGATCAGTCAGAGGACAGGGAGCTCAGAGAGTGTGTCCAAGCCTTGCTGATGGAGAGCCTTTGGTGACATTGCCTCTGCTTTGCTCAGGGCTGGCTGAAGCCAGTCTGGACTTTTTGCCTTGTCCTTGGTGAAAGTACGGAGTTTCTTTCAGGTTTTCCCATTCACTTCATGTTGCCGAAACTCTAACCAACATAAACCTCACGTACCACCTCCCCACCCCCACCTCTGAGGAAGTAGCAGAATTACATTTGTATGATGTCATGGTATTCTCTTCCAGGAAGAAACTAAGATGGCAGAGGCTTAATTAATGGTGACTATTAGCAGTATTTTTGTTGCCAAGGTGGCTAATGGAATGGTCTCTGTCACATTTGGACAAGGACACAGTTACTCAGCCCACTTGGAGAAATACTTAGAAGTTCTCTTTGATCATACAAATTTAAAGAGGGACAATCCATCAGCTCCTGGTTTATGCATTCCCCAGGGGCAGTGAGTGAGCTCTAATTCTTTGTTTCCTCACAGCTCCGAGCTTCATTTTAGACACTAGGTATTTAGTGAATATTTGTGGTTGGCAGATTCTAAATGGGTTTTGCCAAAAATCTCCCAGAGGTGCTCTTCAGTATCTTTTTCTCCCATCTAGTAGTGAGCACTCCAGCCCAAGGCATCACAAGGCACACACAGGACAGATGAGAGCTCCTTTGGAAGATGTTGATTTTCATACAAAAGCACAGAGTTCTTAAGAAGAGGAAGGGTCCCTCCCTCAGGAGTTACTCAGCCCCTGGAGATAGGCAGGTGTGAACACAAGAGTTTAAGACAGCAAGCTCCATTGTTAGTGCTTCCCTTTTAGTAACCAGGTTGAGAACATCTGTCTGTCTCCTATGTCCCTGGAGAGAACAGCTGCTGGTGACAGAATGTTGGTTTGAAGAAACCCTTAGATGCATTTGTTCTCATGTTCTCTTTCTGTGTAATTCCTCTTCTTAAATTCTAACATGTTGCTGTCATATTGGCAACAGTGAACACTACAGTGGAAAATGCATCTGAGCTCTTTTCAGACCGACCTTCTTACCCCTCAGGTGAAAGCTCTCCAAAA
The DNA here is from genome assembly GCA_917880005.1 of Nanger dama. NCBI lineage: Eukaryota > Metazoa > Chordata > Mammalia > Artiodactyla > Bovidae > Nanger > Nanger dama. The sequence goes on from CAKJTW010000018.1 coordinate 29,521,154, forward strand.
TTAGACTCTCTTGGCATGGCTTTTCTTGATATTGAACTGAATGCAATAAAGAATGATGTTTGAAACTTGAGTTGTTTTTAAGATATATGGTTTTCAGAATATACTTTTCAGCTGTCATATTTTATTCATTTTGAGAATGCAAAAATATAATGGTTTATTTTTAGATCTGTTTATCGTTTATTGTAAAGCATACATTTATTTGTGAATATTCTAGCCTATGTATTGATCATGACTGAAGTCTAAGTACTGATAAATACAGTAGCTGGCAGATGATTTATCTAAATGTTAAGAATAGAATTTGATTCCCAATGGTGCTAATAAAAGCACATAGATTCCATTTTAATGCATTCAGGACTACTAGTAAATGAACATATGTTTGCATTTCAAAAGTTATGTTTGCATTACCCAAAAGCTGCATTTAGTACTAAGGAGCTGAAATCAGCAAATGCTTTAATGAGTTATTGCCTTATAAGAAAGATGCCTAGCTCTGATAATAGACATGCGAAGAGAGGAAGATGCATTATGCTATTGCAGTTTCATGATGTTAGTACTGGATTGCCTTTCATTCTCACTGTGCTGAAAGCATTTCATGAAAAACAATGCTCTCTTCTCCCACTTCAACCAGTTTATTCTTCTGATGTTTCTACTGTTATCAAAGTTTGTATTGATAAAAACATTGTCTCCAAAGTCTGAAGTCATTGTCAACCATTCAACCAATAAATTCTTAATGTCTTACCACTCAACCAATAAATTTTCAAGTTCAAATTTTAGCCTTTAGTTACTTGAAAACCATTTGAGGTTAGGAAACATCTTCCAGTGTACAGGAAATATGTTCAGAGATGTTATTCCTTTGATATAATTAATGGAATAAAATAATCTTACTGACTTCCCATATGCTAGATAATATATATTGTTATTTTGTCCATTAAAATATAACTGTATAAGATCATTATTATTAGTCCCCATTTCACAGAAGAGAAATTAAGGGCATAGTGAAATTCAGCAACTTGCCTGAAGTTGCAAAACTCATCAAGGGTGAAGCTGCGTCTCAAATCCCAGTGTATCTGATCCCAAATGCTGTTCAGAGGAGCAAGGCTTTAGAAGAGTAGGAGCATGTTTGGTTTATATAAGTCTATAATGAAAACCCTACAGCCCTTGTTCCTGCCAAGCCTGAGCATGTAATAACACAAATATTTAAGTAAAGAGACTAGAAGCCACTTGTGGGTGAATCCCAGAGAAAGGCGGCTTACTGGGCAGGGACACTGTATTCTTCCCAGGGACCCTCTTCCTTTGGGGGTCTGGGCCTGTAGAGCCAGCTCTGGCTCTTCCACTTCTTTCCATGCCTAGTCCTTCCTTCAGTTCAACTTTGGTAGCGCTTACAAGTTTAAGGGCAGGGAAAGGTGGGGTAGTAGTGAAGTGGGGAAGGGAGGGCAGACGTGGGAAGTGTCAGGGATGTTCTTTGATTTTAAACAGGCCTTCCCCGATAGTTAGAGAGTCTAGGATAGCCATATACAGACTACTATATTTAAATTGGATAACCAACAAGGACCTACTGTATAGCACATGGAACTCTGCTCAGTGTTATGTGGCAGCCTTGATGGGGGGGAGGGTTTGGGGGAGAATGGATGTATGTATATGTATGCCGAGTCCCTTAGCTGCTCACCTGAAACTACAACAATGTCTTAATTGGCTGTACCCCAATACAAAATAAAAAGAAAAAAAAAAAAAAAAAAGAAACCCCAGGTAAAAATAAAAATAACTAATAAATAGGTCTTCCCCATATCTTTTCCTTGATTTAGGAGTGCTGTCCCTCAGGAGAGGGGGTGGAAGTTGAGAGGAAGGGGGTTTTAGAGCCTGGGTGGGGCAATAGCCCAGCAGACAGAAACTGTGGGACTGATGGGAGCTTTGGTCTATGAGAAGGCTCAGAGTCTGGGGGAGGGGCCTGGGAAGTGAGAGTGGAATGGGGTGGGGGCAGGGCTAGGGGGTGGGGACAGAACAAGAGTTTGAGAGCAGGGGAAAGGCAGAGACCCAAGGTTAGAAAGACAGGGGTTTTTTTTCTTTTTTTTTTTTCTTCTTCTTCTTCTTCCTGCTGCTCCCTGGGAGAGCTTTCCACCTACCATCCACTGCAGGGTCCTTCCTGCAGACACAACCCCCTTCCATCATATGCTCCGAAAATTCCCGTCTAGGGAATTCCCTCCTTCTAAAGACGGTTCCCCTTCTGCCTCTTATACTCAGTTACTGGTCAGGTCCCTTTTCTAGGACATTATTCTTGATGGACAAGGGAGTAGGGTCACCTCTTCCCTATGACACTGACCTATATGCCACAGTACTGTGTTTATATGGGTTCATGGCCAGTCAGAAAGCCCAGGAGAACAGAGGCTTCTTTGCAAGGCATACTCATTATTTGTAGTGCAAAAGCACACCTTTTCCTGCCTTGATAAAGACTCATCTAGGAAAATACTGGGTTGGCCCAAAAGTTCATTAGGGTATTCTGTAAGGTCCTACAAAAAGCCCAAATGAACTTTCTGGCCAACCCAAAATGAGGAGAGCTGTATGGAAAATATCTCTCAAAGACCAGGAAACACTGCTCAAAAGGAGTGCTAAACCACCATTTACTATGTATAGGAATTGCCCAGTGATCTTGTTAAAATAAAGATGCTGATGAAGCAGGTCTCAGCTGGAGTCTGCCTTTCTTCCAGCTCATGCAGGTGCCAAGGACCACACCTCACTCTAGTTGCTGGCTAGGCTTTGTTTTACTTCAGCCTTCAGGAAGATGGAAACACGTTCTAGATGATGTCTTTTGGGTGTTGTATGTGCCGGACATCTTATTTGGACATTTTAGAACATTTAAATGTGACTGTGTTTGGGTTATTTATTCTCCCAATGAATGCTTTTGCACCAGAGGCCCCACATCCCAAAGCTGACATGCCCATAGACACATAAAACTGGTTCTCAGTGTGTATTCCTGTTGTTGCTGGCTATTAAGTTTTCTCTGTCTGAAAGAGTCAGGACTGATGCTCTTTTGGTGACCTAATTGATCTGGTCAAACAGAGGCTTCTGGAAGCTCTCACAGTCTCTGCCTTGCCCACTGTTCCTCCCTGAGAGCCCTGGAACACCCCCCACCTCCCTGCCTGGAAGGAGCGACAAGTGTGTTCATCATGTTTGTGGCCTGATTGTGTTTCTATTGCCCAAGGCTGGGCTTTTGAATTTTTCAGCAGGAAGAAAAACTGCACTGGGAAATAATTTTCCTGTTGGTAGGTTCTGTAAAGGTTACATGCAACCACAGATACACCATACAGTACAGGTAACAAAGGAGGCAGACTCTTCCATTGCTCACCTCTTTGCCAGCAAATGATAGTGACCAGTGACCCATGGTGGTCCTTCCCACAGGACTTCAGACTCCCTCTTCTGCCTTGATTAATTCTATGTTCAGAACAGAAATGACAATCATTTATTATTCTGTTTTACATATTCACCTCCAGGGAGTCCAGCTAAAAGCTCTAATTTTCTAGTTCAATTGCAGCGCTGGTCTCTGAGAGGCATTGACTGCAGAGATGCTAAAAGGCTGCCAGTTCAGTGAATTATTGAGTTTTAGATAGAATCATATGCTTATATGGATTCAGGTGGTGCTTATTGAAACATGATGCAGCACCGTCCCCCCCCCTTTGCCTCTGGGCCAATATGTTCTTATGTGAAAGAACAATGAGCTTGGGTGGGAGTGACCTATTACACAAATCAATGAGGTCGTGCACCCTGTGTCTGCCTGCAGTGCCTGACTGTCCTTAGATACAGCCACAATTGTCAGTCAGCTCTGAGGGATCTTGGCTGCCTGTCTCTGCATCCTTCCGCAAGCCCATGGCTGTTGGAAATGGAAATCAAGGCAGTTTCCTGCTGATTTAAAAAGTGTCATTCATTTCTTCCATTAAAGTGTTTTAACAACACGAAATCTCTTAATCTCCTGCTTAAAATGATGATGGATATTTCAGAACAGCGATTTTGAGGCTCTTTGAATTTCTCAAATGTGCATAAGAATACCGCGTAGCTGGTGAGCCTTGGGGCGCCTGGAATCATGAGTTAGGTAAGAGTAGAACTTTTCCACCTCACTCTAGTCGCTGGCTGTTGCTGCTAAGTCACTTCAGTCATGTCCGACTCTGTGTGACCCCATAGATACGACTGAGCGACTTCCCTTTCACTTTTCACTTTAATGCATTGGAGAAGGAAATGGCAACCCACTCCAGTGTTCTTGCCTGGAGAATCCCAGGGATGGGGGAGCCTGGTGGGCTGCCATCTATGGCGTCACACAGAGTCGGTGGCTACGTTTCGCTTTTCTTCAGCCTTCAGGAAGGTGGGAACGTTCTAGATAATGTCTTTCAAGTGTTATGTTTGCCGGGCATCTTATTTGGATATTTGAGTATGTTTTAAGTGTGCCTCCATTTGGGTTATTTATTCTCCCAATAAATGAAATCATGATCTTTTGACTTAAGTTGGTAGGGGAAGCAGGAGGCAAACTGAACAGAGACAAATGCAAAGCTTTAAGGAGGGCAAGGAGAGCCAGGCAACTGGGGGTGAAAGATCATGGCAGAGTCTGGAGAACCATCTAGATGTGAAACGCCCATGCACACGCCTGTGAGGGCAGGAGTCAGGCTGCAGCCAGCAGGGGGGCGCCAGGCCTGAACCAACACAGGGCCTCTTTGGAGGGCGAGGAGAGGGGCTGGAGCTCTGGGTAGCTGGTTCCTGTGGTGTCAGGAAGCATTTTCACTGATAAAAGACACACCCCGGAAAGTGAGGGGACTGGAGGAGGTCCTGGCAATTTAATATATGCACTTGGATCCTCAGGGAGATCTTGTTCAGTTCAGTTCAGTCTCTCAGTCATGTCAGACTCATTGTGACCCCATGAATCGCAGCACGCTGGGCCTCCTTTCCATCACCAACTCCCGGAGTTCACTCAGATTCACGTCCATCGAGTCAGTGATGCCATCCAGCCATCTCATCCTCTGTTGTCCCCCTCTCCTCCTGCCCCCAATCCCTCCCAGCATCAGGGTCTTTTCCAATGAGTCAACTCTTCGCATGAGGTGGCCAAAGTACTGGAGTTTCAGCTTTAGTATCATTCCCTCCAAAGAAATCCCAGGGTAGATCTCCTTCCAGAATGGACTGGTTGGATCTCCTTGCAGTCCAAGGAACTCTCAAGAGTCTTCCCCAACACCACAGTTCAACAGCATTAATTCTTCGGCACTCAGCTTTCTTCACAGTCCAACTCTCACATCCATACATGACCAAAGGAAAAACCATAGCCTTGACTAGACCTTAGTCAGCAAAGTAATCTCTGTTTTTGAATATACTATCTAGGTTGGTCATAACTTTTCTTCCAAGGAGTAAGTGTCTTTTAATTTCATGGCTGTAGTCACCATCTGCAGTGATTTTGGAGCCCCCAAAAATAAAGTCTGACACCGTTTCCACTGTTTCTCCATCTATTTCCCATGAAATGATGGGACCAGATGCCATGATCTTCGTTTTCTAAATGTTGAGCTTTAAGCCAACTTTTTCACTCTCCTCTTCACTTTCATCAAGAAGCTTTTAGTTCCTCTTCACTCTCTGCCATAAGGGTGGTGTCATCTGCATATCTGAGGTGATTGATATTTCTCCTGCCAATCTTGATTCCAGCTTGTGCTTCTTCCAGTCCAGTGTTTCTCATGATGTATTCTGCATAGAAGTTAAATAAGCAGGGTGACAATATGCAGCCTTGACGTACTCCTTTTCCTATTTGGAACCAGTCTGTTGTTCCATGTCCAGTTCTAACTGTTGCTTCCTGGCCTGCATACAGATTTCTCAAGAGGCAGGTCAGGTGGTCTGGTATTCCCATCTCTTGAAGAATTTTCCACAGTTTATTGTGATCCACACAGTCAAAGGCTTTGGCATAGTCAATACATCAGAAATAGATGTATTTCTGGAACTCTCTTGCTTTTTCCATGATCCAGCATATGTTGGCAATTTGATCTCTGGTTCCTCTGCCTTTTCTAAAACCAGCTTGAACATCACGGAGTTCATGGTTCATGTATTGCTGAAACCTGGCTTGGAGAATTTTGAGCATTACTTTACTAGTATGTGAGATGAGTGCTATTGTGTGGTAGTTTGAGCATTCTTTTGCATTGTCTTTCTTTGGAATTGGAATGAACACTGACCGTTTCCAGTCCTGTGGCCACTGCTGAGTTTTCCAAATTTGCTGGCACATCGAGTCCAGCACTTTCACAGCATCATCTTTATCTTGTGAGCTCTCATAACTGGGCAGTGATGTGACCCCATCTTCCTCATTCTTGAGTGCTCCTGGGAAAGCAACAACAGAAGAGCAGAGAGGGTTTGTTGGCTCAGGGCTGCCTCTTCACTCAGGATGACCTAGATAGAGCATCCATGTAGCATCCATGTAGCAATGGAGGGAACTCGGGCACTGTACTTAGCACAGTGTATCGTTATAGTCAGTGGTCACTGGACAGTAGTTTTCACTTCTCATTTATCCATACAGTAAACATGGATCAGGAACCTCCCTACCCTGGGCTGAGACCTGGGCTTAAAAGGGGGAGGGTGGGAAGTATATTCCCTGTTCTTTGGAAACACAAGGTGGGCACCGACTGCCTTGGAGGCTTTGAGGGGAGGTGACATTTGAGCTGGTTTGTGAAGGATGCGTGGGTGTATATGAAATAGATGAGGAAAGTGGGGCGGGGGGGGGGGAGGTTCCTAGTCTTTGGAGGATATTCTGGGATGCTGTGTCACCATGTCACCATGGGTGCATGTCCAGGGAAGCTGAAAGTTCTGTTGAGTTGAGGTTCAGGACTGGTAATACATTTAGGATGGTGGAGAGGAAGGTACACAGAGGAAATGTGAGAAAAGAAAGTTGAGAAAACAATTGAGAAGGCTACAGCTTGTAACCCTTGCAGGATGTTTTGTCTTTATCCTGTAGTCACCAGGAGGCAGTGGGGATTCATAAGGAGGAAGGGTGTGACACAACTGATCTCTATATGCCTCAGTTTCCCCATTACTGTGACTGGCAGAGACACTCATGAGTGGCTTGGTCATCTTTTCTACAGTCTCAGCAGATTAGCCCTGCTGAATTTGCACTTCACTTTGGGTCAGATGTCTAAAAAGAGACAAGCGTGCTCCTTCCCAGGGCATAAGACTGAGAGCTGTGTGCTGCCTTACCACTTCCTGTTGCTAAGCCATGTCAACAGTTCATGCAGCAGCTGGCCCGGAAATGAATCCCATGAGGACCAGAATGAGATATTAGGCATGGCTATCAACAATCAGTCCTTGCCCTGCTACCTCCACAGGCCAAAAGCCTGAGAGCCAAAGTCTAAAGACTGTTCATTAGAACAACCCTTCAGGAGGTTTAATGATACCTTCTTGCCAAGTTAAAACAGGGGGCAGGAGATAAAATGGTGATCAAACCAATGCATATGTTTGAATTAGACCAAAATGCATTTTGGTGACTTAAGTCTGCTGTTCACTGATGTTTTCATATGATTTACCTGTAAAATGCTATGGTTGGCCAAGGTGAGGTTTAAGGCATCTTTTCTCCAGAATTCTAGGGCTTCCTGATGCTCGATTTTATCTGAAGTCACCAAAATAGGCCCTCTCTACTTGAGTGGGTGTGCAACCTCAACAGATGACTGAGACCAGCAGAGTACAACCACTGGAGCCCAGAGGACCCTCTCCAGCTTTGATGATGGGCCTGTCTTGGGTACCACATATCACATTGTTTAAGAGGTTGCAACTTCACACTCCTGGAGACTTTCACTCTCAAAACTTCACACATTGAATCTGGTAGAGTAATTTCTTTCATGTGTCAAGACATTTCCTATTTCTAAGCTCCTTCCATGGCTATTCTGTGAAATGAGAAGGTTCTGATCCCCGTATTTTAATTATCCATTTCTTCCCAATACTAGAAATTCCACTGATATAGACAGAAGCAAAACATTGGCAAGTGCAGCTTAGAACTGAGCCTCAACTTGTCTGTTTACTAATTATCCAAACTTGGATGTCACTCTGAACTTTGGATTCCTCATGATTAATACGGTACTGTTGTGAGGACTGAAAGAGGTGGCATAATGAACATTTCTTGCACAGAACCCCCAGAGAAAGCAATGGCACCCCACTCCAGTACTCTTGCCTGAAAAATCCCACGGACAGAGGAGCCTGGTGGGCTGTAGTCCATGGGGTCGTGAAGAGTCGGATACGACTGAGTGACTTCCCTTTCACTTTTCACTTTCATGCATTGGAGAAGGAAATGGTAACCTTCTCCAGTGTTCTTGCCTGAAGAATCCCAGGGATGGGGGAATCTGGTGGGCTTCTGTCTATGGGGTCACACAGAGTCGGACATGACTGAAGTGACTTAGCAGCAGCAGCAGCAGCACAGAACCCCGCTCTAAGGAGAACACCAAGTCCTGCCTCTTCTTCCTGTCTTCTTGCTTTGCTGTGCTCCACCATTGACTGGACATCCACACTTTTTCTTCAGTGCTGCTGATTTTACTAGACTTGGCCCTGCTATCTCCATGTCTTCTGAGACCACTTGCTCCTTAACCCTCTCTTGTCTGGGCTCTAGCCTGGTTGTTCCTTGAAACCCAACTTGCATGATCACCTAAACCTCTGAGCTCCCAAAGCTTTTCTCTCTACCCGATCTGGAACTTTTGATTTTCCCAAAGCACCGGACATCTAAACAACAAACGACTACAGTTGCTCACAGTCAACTATCCACCTGTTTCTCATGTGATTGCTCTCTTTGCCTTGAGCTTCGTTTTACATCTGCCAGGCTCTGCACTCGTCTCTGCTCCTTCCCTGTGATGAGTCCCTTTCACTGGCTTCCCTTCCTCTGCTTGACTCCGAAACATGCATGTTTTCCAAGATTTCAGTCTCAGTGCTATTTATACCTTTCAGCACTTGCTTCATTCTTGCCCACAGCTTCCACTGCACCCATATCCAGCCCTATGCTTGTGTTTCCACAGTCAAATTTTTTTTTTTTCTTTTTAAAGCCAGGAAGCACTCTTCTGATATGTAGACTTACCTTCCCAACAACCTAAACACTAGCAACTCTACTCATGATCACACCCTCAACATGCCGCAAATCATTTGTCCCTTACTACTTCCCAAGTGGGGAGTAGCATGATTTGACTTTCTCCTGGCTAATGGTCACTCATCTCATCACCTCTGCAACAAAACTTTCCTATCCTGTACTTATCCCCTTAACAACTCAGAAGAGATAGTTACCATCTCTGAGTTTCCATAGCATGTTCCTCAAACATTGAGAATCATTGGAAGGCTTTGTTATAATGAGGTGTCTATGCCTCTCTTCTGCCTTGCTAGATAGTAAGTTTTCAGTGGACAGAGATAGGGTATTATCTTAACTTGGGAGAATCTAAGTAATCCCATAGCACTCACCACTCATTTAAATGCTGTTTGATTATTAATCCTTCTCATGTGTAGGTCTGAGCTCACGTACAGATGCAGTCTATGATTTAAATTTGCTAAAGATGCAGTCTATGTACATTTTATATGACTGATAGTATTTACTTGTAAAAACCCTTCCCTGGTGGCAATTTACTAAAGCTGCAGCCTATATATTTTTTGTATGGTCAATAGTATTTACTTGTAGTGGTAGTTATAAAACAGATGTCCTAGAATTATTTTTGGTTCCTTTTATAGGTGTTATGAAATGAATTGTGTCCTGCCAAAATTCATGTCCTGATTATCACTACCTCAGAATATGACTGTACTTGAAATCAGGGCCTTTAAAGTAGTGATAAGGATAAAACGAGCTTGTATGGGTGGGCTCTAATACAATATGACTGGCGTCTTTGTAAGAAGAGATTAAGACAGAGACAACACACTGACTGAGCGGACAACCATGTGAGTACCCAGCAAGGAGGACACCATCTGGGGAACCAAGCAGAAAAGAAAGCAGACCTCCCAATACCTTGATCCTGAACTTCTAGCCTCCAAAACTATGAGAAAATAAATTTGGTTGTTGTTGTTGAAGACACCCGGTTTGTGGTATGCTATGACAGCACCAGAAAACCAAGATACTATCTAACTGTTACGGACCAGATTTGGGGTTGAGTAACAATGTCTCTTTGGCTTTGACATTTGGAAACAATTCAAATTGCTTCTTTCTTTTAATTCTAGAGAGGTGTCAAAATCAGACAGTGGGTTAAACTGGGAGGATACTTGCCCACATAGTCTTATTAAGCCAGAGGGAATTTTTCAGAGTCATTGGCACTAAAATTCAATGACTCTTTCTATATATTTCTTCTTATTATTTTTTCTTTGTTTGTTTTTTTTTCTTTCTTTTTTTTTCCTTTTTTTTTTTTTGGTTAGAGTTGAACAGAGGTTTGCAATTTGAGTCATAAGATAACCTATATTTGACTGTAAAACAATCTGGGATGTTTGGGCTATGAAAGATTTGCAGCTTGATAGTAAAGGAGATAGGAATGCCATGTTCAATTTCTGCCCCAAGATGGTTATGCATGTATAACAGAGCCCAGAGACTGAATCATCGCTTGGGTTTAACAAAGGAACTGTCCAGGTGTGTATAGTAAAGAATCTTTTGAGCTGCTCTTGCTGTTAACAATCTGGTTTCATATACCCAGATGATTAGATGTCATAGACATCAGAAGGAGGTCAATAAAATTCAGGCTTTAAACTTTGACAATAATTTGAGCTGAATAATAGTTGAATTTCAGAACTGAGTTGTCATGGTGAGAGCCACTGAAGAGGAATAATTATCTTATAACTCAGTTATTGTCCTGGTGAACTCATAGCAATATCCCTAACTCCATTTCCAACTCACAAGCCCAGATCATATTAAGTCATGCTTAGGAATGTTAGTTTTATATATTCTTTTATGTATATATTTATATTCATAGCCAAATACATATAAACTATATTTGAATAAATATGCATTGCATGAAGCTAATGGAAAAAGGGTACCAGTGGTTTATTAGCTATAAATTGCATATTCTTGGAGAAAAATACTAAAGTACCATTCAAGTAGTCTCAAAAGCCAGGTGATAGAGATGTTGGCAATAATTCTTTTTGCAGTTTAACATATATGACAATCATGCCATTTGTTTCCATTATTTTTGTGAACTAAAATTTTCATCTCATATCTCTTGGGTAATACCATACATTTTCCCCCTTATTAATCCATAAAAGCACTATGGTGCACTTTGCTAATCAAAGTTGCACACTGTGTAATAATTTACAACCCAATAAATATAAGCTTCTTCCACATTTCATCAAATGTAGATGCAATTACTAAAAGATACTAAAATAGTAAAGATAAATTTGAACTAAGAGGTAATTTAGGTGCATCAAAACAGTAAGAAATAAATGGTAACTTATTTTAAGTACGGTTTAATCAATTATTTGAGGAAAATCCCCAGGGTGTTTTCATTGAAGGTAAAAAATGACAATTCTTTCACCGAGACAAGAGATTTTTCAAGTGATGCCAATAACTGAAGGGCAGAGGGAGGGAATGAAGATAATTATAGCAGTTCTATTCCTGATGGCAATGAAAGAGAGGAGAAAATTGAGAATTAAGGGAAAGGAATCATTCATGTTCAAGACATGATCTCATATCACCCGTTCTCCTATTGAAATAACCAATAGAAAATACAAATTGTGAAAAATCTTTCACCAGCTGTGACAACAGGGAAGAGGTATCAACTACATGGCAAGGATTTCAGGGAATTTCTGCTAACTGGAGTGAACATGGTGCCCTACTAAAGAAGTTTAGAGGATGAGCATGTGGCTCCTCTCTGGGAACAAGAGCTTATCATGCAAGAAAGCAGAGGTGATGGGAGCAGAAACTACCTCATACTTTATCTGAGGTGGGTGACAGCTAGAAAACCAGGCTGCACAACCACCTCTCATGTCTGCTGACTTCCAGGCCATTTGGCGTCAGTGTAAAGGGATAGCTCCAGGTTTTGTCTCTAGCATTGATGTCCAAAAGCTGTAGAGTACCAACAATGCTGGAGTCTGTGCCTGGGACAGCCTCCCTCAATACAGAGATGCCGCACTTCACAGGGAGTCAGAGCTCCTGGGGCCCAGCTCTGCGCCCACTGCTCAGTGGAGCCTGCCTGAGCTGCACTGGAAGATTATGATTTTATATATTATTTTCCTCTCATTTTCCTAGAGCAGTAAACACAAATTTCCAACAGAAGGCAACCCATTTCCTACTTACCAAAAATCTAGTAATGGATATGGTAGATTCTCTCTTTCTAAAGAAGAGAAAACTGAGGAAGTTAACAAGGCCTGGCAGCAAATACTACAGGTTTAAAAATGAAACAAAACAAAAACAGGTCACTGTTGAAAATGAGAACAACAGCCTCCAGCCAAAATATATTACTGCAAGAAACAGAAAATGCGTGTTTTCCACGAGATCAAAGGTTCGCCACAAGCATGATGACGTTGAAGGCAAGCCGCGAGGACCACGGGGGACTGTATGGAAATGAGAGTCAGACATGAACATTAAAACCTCAGTGGAACAAATGAACAACAAATTGGACATTGTATCACTCCAAGCTGGTGAATTAGAACAGCAAATGTGGGGAAGTCTCTAGGAATTCAGAAGAAAAAGACACAAATGAAGCAAGTAGAGTGAATTCTCAGGGAGGATGAATAAGGAGAACAGAAACAAAGTGAAAGTATGATTGAAGATAATGGCATGGACAAGAGAGCTTAAAACGGTGAGAGAATGTTGTGTTTCAGGTAAACACCATGAAAAGAATACCAAATATAGACACGACTTCATAGAATTTCACAATTTCAGAATAGACTAAAACCATCATGTACATTTGGGGATATGGTAATCTGTTGGTTCGGTTTCTCTGGAGAATCCTAACAGGGTGGGTTCCATAATTGAATAAATTGTGGAATATCCATCTCACTGTAATCCTGTGTAGGCACCAAAAGTGATAAAATGACTCCATATTGAAAATAGATATAAGCTTATGATACATCAAATATAAAAAGCATACTAAGCAGCAAGTATGATAGGAGCCCACTGACAAATAATATAGCTCCACCCACTAAGCAGATTAAGCAAGTTTTGCTCTGACCTTTGCAGAGGGGCCTCTTTAAGTGTTAAGAGAATAAGAAGTGAATTTTATTCCCTTTGCCTTTATTTTACATTAACTTTTTCTATGTATTTTTGATAAATACTTGAATATTATGCTTTAACTTCATAAAAGTAATAAAACAAATCTATTTCCATGAAAAGAGGGGAGATCGATCCCTAATTTTAGGGCCACCTCCTTTACTTTGTTTAAAAGGAAATAACATTACAGAAATAGAATGGTACTAGATAGAAAAGAAATGCCTGACTCCCTTCCTTAGTTTGAGTTCCTTTACTCAAGGTGATTATGGGTAACAACGTCTTGTGTAGCACAAAATTTTACATGTACATCTGTACATGCAGAGACACATCCACTCCCCCTACAAAATTCACACATGCAGGAGTCAGATAATCACTGCTCTTTACGTCACCATTTTTACTAAATAGATCTTGGTGGAGCTTTTCCCATTTTAGCATATATGGTTGTTTCCTTTTTATTACTACATATCCTTCTAATATACATGTAACACAATTTAAATAGTACATAATTAACCAGCATTTAGATTTCTTAGAGATATTTTTATTTTAAAATATATTTATAGTAAATCTCAGAAGGTAAAATTTCTGAGACAATGAAGATATCATATCTTCTGAAATTGATATACTTGTTGCTGAAATGTTAAAAACATTTTTTTAAAGATAAAAGAATGTATACAGAAACTATATATGAAAAGGTCCGTATATTTTGCCAGTACTGATTGTAATTTTAAATAATACACTTTTATCAAGTCAATGAGAAATACTATCTTGTTTTGATATGTATTGCTGTAATTGTGGGTGGACTTGAGTTTGTTTTTTTCATTTATATTTTTAACTTTCTGTTTTATATTGGAGTATAATAGTTGTTGTTGTATAACAGTTAACATTGTTGTGATAATTTCAGGGGAAAGCAAGGGGCTTAGCCATACATATACATGTTTCCATTCTTCCCTAAACTCCCCTCCCAACCAGGCTGCCACATAACATTGAGCAGAGTTCCATGTGCTATATTTGTTGATTATCCATGTCTTTGTTGATTATCCATTTTAAATGTAGCCATAAATGGCAACCCACTCCAGTATTCTTGCCTGGAAAATCCCATGGACAGAGGAGTCCAGTAGGCTACAGTCCATGGGGTTGCAAAAGTTGGACACGACTGAGCGACTTCACTTCACTTCACTTCGCAGCCATCCCAAACTCCCTAACAATCCCTTCACCCCATCCTTCCTCCCAGGAAACCATAAGTTCCCCTAAGTCTGTGAGTCTCTTTCTGTTTTGTAAGTTCATTTGTATCATTTCTTTTCTCTTCCTATGAATATGTATAATTGAAAAGTGGTGAAAGTGTTAGTTGCTCAGCTTTGTCTGTCTCTTTGAGACCCATGGACAGTAGCCTTCCAGGCTCCTGTGTCTATGGCATTCTCTTGGCAAGAATACTGGAGTGGGGTGCTATATCCTTTTCTAGGGATCTTCCCAACCCAGGTATCAAGCCCTGGTCTCCTGCATTGCAGTAAAGGCAGAGTCTTTACTGTCTGAACCACTAGGGACGCCCATGAGTATGTATAACTTTCCCTATTTTTCTATTGTATTACCATCTTCATTGCTTGCTATGAGACTCTTTGCATGTTAAAGGAATTCTCAGCTTCATGGTGTACATGAAATTGTTCAGTTAATTTTTTGACTCTTTTTTTTTTTGCTATAGAGAATTATACATTTTTGAAAGGATTAATGTTTGCCAATATTTTCTCCCATGACTTGCAATTATTTTTATATTTTTTGACTGTGTTTGTATGCTCACTCAGTTGTGTCTGACTCTTTGTGGACCCATGGGCAGTAGCTTCCCAGGCTCCTCTGTCATGGAATGTTCCAGGCAAAAATACTGGAGCAGGTAGCCATTTCCTACTCAGGGGATCTTCCTGACCCAGGGATAGAACCATGTCTCATGTGTCTCCTGCATTGGCAGGCATTCTTTTTACCATTGTGCCACTTTTGACTCCAGGGTTATGATAATAATATATGTACTTTCTTCTAGAATTGTATTAGAGTATTTACTGACTGATATAAGGAATTACAGGCTATGAAGCGTTTCTCTTTTTTTCCAAAGCATTAGCTAGTTGCTTCAATCTAATTTCTCATAAATTAACTCCAGTGAAAAATAGTACCAAACTGTTTTAATCATGAAAGTTTTGTAATATGTTTTAATTGTGGTTGGACTTATATCCTTTTATTACTATACTTTCTCAGAATTATCTGGGATAATGTTTTATATATATTCTTCCAGAAAATCTTTGGTGTATTTTTCACATTAGTAAAAATAAAAATCCCATTAGCATTTTAATTTGGACCATGTGAATGCTCTATATAAGTTTTGAGGGATATTTATATATTTTTTCAATATCAAATCTTTGTATCATGGTGGAACATGACATGCAATTAAATCTTATTTCATGTTTCTCAGTAGTTTTACATTTTGCTTTTTATGGATTATATGACTTTCTCCAAGCTATTTTTAAGCTATTTCACTTTGGAGAGTAGCATCATGAATTGGATCTTTTCTTTCATTATATCTTCTGATACTTGTTTTGTCTATAAGAAAACTTTAAAAATATATTAGTTATATGAATTTGTGAACATGTCTTTTTGGACTGTCTTGAGTTTTGAAAAATAGCAATTGTGTGTCATCCACAAAATAAGAGAAACATTTATTGTTTTCAGTCTTGCATCTTTATTGCTGTCTCTTGCTGTCCTAAATGCATTGACTTGTCCTTGTTTAATGATAAGGATGGAAATAGTGGATATTCCTGTACTGTCTCTGACATTAATGATGGCTTTTAGAGGTCCCATTAATTATATATATATTTTTTCCACTGTCTTAAGAAGTATCTATGTATTTATACTGTTAATGTCTTACCCAAGGTTACAAGTGAGGTTTGGAAATAAAGTCGAAGTCTCTTTATCTGGAGGCAAGTGGGTTTTCCCAAAAATAGCTATTCTAATATGGCATGCTCACCAAATTCTAAATGGCTTATACCTACATTCTTTGGGTCATATTTGCTTGCTTTCTCATAATGTTCTTGCTCTGACTTCAGCAGTTACATTGCAGCAAATGCAATTATATATAAAAGCTAACCCAGCTATCTTTATTCCATGTCAGTCACTCAGTTGTATCTGACTCTTTGTGACCCAGTGGAGTGTACCCTGCCAGGCTCCTCTGTCCATGCAGTTCTCCAGGCAAGAATACTGGAGTGGATTGCCATTTCCTTCTCCAGGGGATCTTCTTGACCCAGGGAACAAACCTGGGTCTCCCCTCATTGCAGGCAGATTATTGTCTGAGCCACCAGGGAAGGGGATTAAAACATTTTAGTGCCCAGGTTTGGGCATTGTACTGTTAAAGGGAGGTGATCCATCTTTGAGTTTCTGAGAGAACAGCCTTCCCCTGTACATTGCCACTTTATCCTCCCTGCCCGCATCACAGCAGGGTGTTCCCAAGGATAATGTCAAGGGTTACAAACATAATTTTTTTATGTTATCTTGAGATTCTTTTCTACTTGTAAGAGTAGAACTTCAAGAAAGGTATAACCACGTGTGCAGATTTGAAATGCAGTTTCAGTAAGGAGCCAAGATTGTTGGCTATTACAATGATAAAACAGGCCAATTTCTGTATTACGCCATGGCTAAATTGAAAGTATGTGCAATCCCCCTGGATGCAATTATTTCTCGTGTAGCCCTTTTAATAATGCCCACATTTTGTGCCAAATAAGCTGATCAATAGTAGCTCTGGGAGAAAAATCTCATCTATGCCAGTGTGTCCTGCATGATTCTTATTAATAAATTAACACTAAGATGTGCTAAAGTGACCTCCTTCCTCCCACCTCCTGGGGGCAGGCACTGAAGAGAGGTGAGTGGGGAGTAGAGGTTTATTTAAAAAAAAAAAAAAAGAAGGAAAAGAAAAAAACATGGCCTACAAGGGAGAAACAAATCACATGGAGCTGGTGAAATGCTTTGCGTGGAAGGATCAAATCAGGCCCCTTTGTGGCCCCTCTGCCATCTAGATTGCTCAGAGCTGAGCTGTGTGGTTATTGATAAGTGCTGGTATCACACCTGTCTCTTCTTTGCTCTTCCCTGGGAGCATTATCTGCAGGCCCTCCTATGGGGGTGCTGGCCTCTAACACCCTTGTCTTATAGTCACTTTGCTACCCAGAGCTCAGAGGGACAGCCCTTAGGAAGGGAGGAATGTGGGACCTGTGACTGTTCACTGAATCTAGGGCAGCTGTCTGGGGCAAGGGCATTATTCTGATTAGAAAGTGCTCAAGATTTCAAGCGTGTATGCTCGGTTTCTCAGTCGTGTCTGCCTCTTTGTGATCCCATGGATTGTAGCCCTCCAGGCTCCTCTGTCCATGGGATTTCCCAGTTAAGGTTACTGGAGTGGGTTGCTATTTCCTACTTCAGGGGATCTTCCTGATCCAGGGACAGAACCTGAGTCTTTTGTGTCTCCTGCCCTGGCAGGGGAACTCTTCACCACTACACCATAGCCCATTAAACATAGGGCTAAACTGGAACACCTTAGTGACCTGCCTAACAGCTGGGAGCCAAGCCTTCTGTGACTGTGGGATGACCTGGAACTACACAAAGCAATAGCAGTAGTCAGGCCATCCAGATGCCACCTCTCTCCTCATCCCCGAGCTCATGTCTTAGGAATATTATTTTTCAAACACAATATACATGCTACCTCCAATACATAATGAGACAGGTGAAGGAAGAAATGCTCTGGTTGAAAGAGCCAAAGAGTGTGAGTTCCCCATCATGCTTTCCCTTGGGTTCCCTCCCCAGTGTGTTTATATTAATATATGGTAAGCACATAATATTTATTCCATGAATTAGTGAACTCTTAATAAATTGTTGCAGGTTTTTTTTTTAAAAAACATATTGATACACTAACAAGCATTTGTTAAACTCTTATTGAGTTGATTGCTGTTTTGTGGATATACAGAAGAGTATTAGATTCAATGTCCTTCATGATAGTTCAGTTAGAAATAGTAATTGTCGTAACCCAAAGAATAAGTGAAATAAATGACAACCCACTCCAATATTCTTGCCTAGATAATCCCATGGTCAGAGGAGCCAAATGGGTCAAGACTGAGTACAAACATGCAAACCACAAAGAATAAGTTCTAGGTCAATTACTTTTTCCATCAACATTGTTGCTCTAAAGGAGGTTTGGAGGGAGAAGTGGTTTGCTGAAGCCCCTCACCTGGAAGTGATAGAGCTGAGGCTTCAACCTGCATCTGTTTGGTTAGCAAGCTTGTATTTAATTCCACATTCTGCCTTGCCAGTGTGTGTGGGACACACTAAATGCTACATGGAATTGGTTTTGCTGGTAGTGAGCAGTTAAGAGAAGGGAGAGAGAAGTCAGCATGGCTCTGGGCCCCCCTCCACGCACAATGCTGCCCAAAACATGCTGCTGATTGGCTTTTAGACATAGCTTCCACCTGGTCAGAAATAGTCTCACTCTAATATATTAAAGCAGTAAGTCGTTCTTGAATTGGTTCTATGAAACTGTGGCCACTTCTGACAATTTCTGAGAAGACAAGAAGTTATCTTTTGGGCACTCGTGGGGAGAGCCAGTACTTGTTGGATGTGCTTGATCTATTCACTTTCAACTGCTCATCATTTCCAGTGAATTTCTCTTCTTTGCAGCATCTCAGTCCTACTGGCTGTGACTCTGTTAAGCAGCCTGGGGCAGACACAGGAAAGAAGAAAGGTACACCAGTCTCCGCCTTCAAGGGATCTCTCTGGATAGAGGCACACAGAGCCCCTCACTGAGAGGTCTTCTGTCTGTGGACCCTGGGGCTTTCCCAGAGCTTATGAGGAAGGAGGGCAGCCTGAGACCAGTCTCACCCACGTCACTCACCTGCAGAACCCCCCTCCAACACCTGAGTCTCATGAAAATGGCCTGCTCAGCATGAACTCGCTGGGTTCCAGATGCTTCCTTGATTTTCAGATCCTCTTGTATTTGGTACATTTGTATCTCTTGTCATATTTCCTTTCCTGCTGAGGTTAGGATGCCCTGGGCGCACAGAAATTGTGACATCTGGCAGAGGACCGCTGGGGGTTCCAGACATGACTTAGCCCCCCACCATGACAAACAGCAGAAGGCAGCTCATCCCGAGCAGCTGACTCCACTGAGCGAGCAGCTGCCTCCTGAGAGCCAGGGAGGTGGGCAAGTCACTGGTGTGAGGAGGTCTTCTCTGTGTGCTTAAGCAGGTGCAAGCACAAACGCTAGTTGGCACAGATAACACATCTGTGCACACATGAACATATGTCTAGATAGATGGGTTTATATACACACTTTCCTACACATTCGTATTTACACGCTTCTATACTTTTCATTAAAAATAGGGGAGAATATCACTTTTCACACAGTCAGCAGAATTACCTTCCTAAAGCACAAATCCAACCGTGCTATTTGATGATATTTAGCAATTATTGTTAATTTTGTTAGCGATGACAATGATACTGTGGTTCTGCAGGAAATGTCCTTATTTTAGAAGATACATACTGAGTATTTAGTGCTAAAATATCATGATGTCTATAAAGTATTACAGCAAAAATACAGATGAAGTAAATATGGCAAAATTTAAATTATGAGCTTTTCAATTATATTATCCTCTCTGGGTTTCTGTGTTCTTAAATTTTTTTCCTTAGAGAAGGTTTTCTTTTCTTTTCTTTTTTAAAAAAGAGGACATCTGAATCTGCTTGTACCATCTCCTTGCCACCATGGTCCTGAATTTTTTTATTTAGAGAATGGTCCTTGGACCAGCAGCTTTGGCATCTCCTAGGAGCTAAATGCAGAGTCTTGGGCCTTACCCTAGACCTACTGGATCAGAATGTATGTTTTAATAAGATTCCCAGGTGATTTGTATATGCACTTATTATGGACCACATGCTTGTGTTCCCTCGGAGAAGGCAATAGCATCCCACTCCAGTCCTCTTGCCTGGAAACTCCGATGGATGGAGGAGCCTGGTAGACTGCAGTCCGTGGGGTCGCTGAGTCAGACACGACTGAGCAACTTCACTTTCACTTTTCACTTTCATGCATTGGAGAAGGAAATGGCAACCTACTCCAGTGTTCTTGCCTGGAGAATCCCAGGGATGGCGGAGCCCAATGGGCTGCCATCTGTGGGGTTGCACAGAGTCGGACATGACTTAAGTGACTTAGCAGCAGCAGCAGCAGCTTGTGTTCCCTCCAGATTCATATGTTGAATGATGTCCTAACCCTCAGTGCTATGGTATTTGGAAATGAGGCCTTTGGGAGACAAGTAGATTTGGATGAGATTGTGAAGGTAAGGCCCCCACAATGGGATTAGTGTCCTTATAAGAAGAGGAAGGTTGCTCAGACCTCTCTCCACCATGTGAAGACACAGTGAGAAGACTGTCATCTGCAAGCCAGCAAGAGAGCCCTTACTGGGGAACCATAGCAGTTGACATGTTATTGTCAGACTCCTCAGTCTCTAGAACCATGAGGGATAAATTTCTGTCATTTAAGCACCCACTCCGTGGTATTTTGTTTTGGTAGACTAACCTGAATAAGCACTCAAATTTGAAGAGCACTGGGCTAGAAAATAAAAGCCAAGCTCTTTGCCATGGCACCCTAAGCCTCTCAGAGCTGCATTTCCATCTTTGCAGCTGGAACGCTTTCATGTCTGCTCCAGCATCACACCCCAGGTGTGTCTGTCTGTTTCCTCTGTTTATAAGGACATGGTCACATTGATAGCTTATGGTGAATGATGTTGGATTCGTGATCTCTGAAGAAGAAGATTTAGCTTTGGGTCCAGGGACCAGGCTTGATTACTCAAGAGCTTTTGTGTAGCAGTTTTATTAAAATGAAAAGGGACAGAGAAAGCTTCTGACATAGACAGCAGAAGGGGGTCGGGGAGTGCCCCCACTAACTAGTCTTATCAAGGCCTTATATACTTTTACCAGACCCACTCCCACAACAGACATCTTAAATTAACAAGATTAGAACTAAAAATAGAAAGATCTTACCAGTTTAGTTCAGTTCGTGTCTGACTCCTTGTGACCTCATGGACTGAAGCATGCCAGGCCTCACAAACTCCCAGAGTTTACTCAAACTCATGTCCATCTAATCGGTGATGCCATCCAACCATTTCATCCTCTGTCATCACCTTCTCCTCCTGCCTGCAATCTTTCCCAGCATCAGGGTCTTTTCATATGAGTCATTTCTTCACATCAAGTGTCCAAAGTATTGGAGTTTCAGCTTCAGCATCAGTCCTTCCATGAATATTCAGGACTGATTTCCTTTAGGATGGACTGGTTGGATCTCCTTGCAGTCCAAGGGACTCTCAAGAGTCTTCTCCAACATCACAGTTCAGAAGCATCAATTCTTTGGTACTCAGCTTTCTTTATAGTCCAAATCTCACATACATACATGACTACTGGGAAAACCATGCCTTTGAGTAGATAGACCTGAAAGATTGTGTTGCATCACGCAAAGACGCCGGGATTCTTGGTCCCTGGAGAAGAAGAATTCAATCCGGAGCCAGAGACAAGGCTTGATCACTCAGAGCTTTTGTATAATAAAGTTTTATTTAAGTATAAAGGAGATAGAGAAAGCTTCTGACATAGGCATCAGAAGGGGGCAGAAACATACCACCCCGCCCCCGCTAGTCTTCAGTTGGATGTTATATAGTCAGTTCAGTGCAGTCCATTCACTCAGTCATGTCCGACTCTTTGCGACCCCATGAGTTGCGGCACGCCAGGCCTCCCTGTCCGTCACCGACTCCCGGAGTTCACTCAGACTCATGTCCATCGAGTCAGTGATGCCATCCAGCCATCTCATCCTCTGTCGTCCCCTTCTCCTCCTGCCCCCAATCCTTCCCAGCATCAGAGTCTTTCCCAATGAGTCAACTCTTCACATGAGGTGGCCAAAGTACTTTAGCATCATTCCTTCCAAAGAAATCCCAGGGCTGATCTCCTTCAGAATGGACTGGTTGGATCTCCTTGCAGTCCAAGGGACTCTCAAGAGTCTTCTCCAACACCACAGTTCAAAAGCATCAATCCTTTGGTGCTCAGGCTTCTTCACAGTCCAACTCTCACCTCCATACATGACCACAGGAACAACTGTATAGTCACTAGCAGTCTTAATGAAAGAAAGGAATGTCTTAAAACTCAGAATGGCACCAGGCCCCTCACCCATAGGATGCATTTTGGGATAATCTTGGCACCAAATGGTTCATCCAGGGCCATAAAATGATTAACTTGAATCTTGAAGAAGGGCGGCTCACCATACAAATAGTTTCATTTACATAGATTAGAGGAACAGTATCTGAGTATAACATACTGGTTTGTCAAGTAGGTTCTGAGCCAAAAGGCTGAACCTACTTGAAGACAGAGTTTGGGGTAAATGCATAGTACATTAGCATAGCTTAAGACAAACATTTCCATAAGAAAAAGACATTGATTATCTCTAGGTTTGAGAATAGTTAACTTCAGGTGAAACCAGGTGTCATTATGGCAACACAGTATTTTTTTTCAGTTTTTTTTTAATACTTTATTCTACATTACAGTACTGTATTTGTTTTGCCATACATTGACATGAATCAGCCACAGGTGTACACAGTCTCCCAATGCTGAAGCCCCCTCCCACCTCCCTCCCCATATCATCACCCTAGATCATCCCGTGCACCAGCCCCAAGCATCCTGTATCCTGTATTGAACATAGACTGGCGCTTCGTTTCTTACATGATAGTATACATGTTTCAATGCCATTCTCCAAAATCATCCCACCCTCTCCCTCTCCCTCAGGGTCCAAAAGTCCATTCTATACCTCTGTGTCTCTTTTGTTGTCTCACACAGAGGGTCTTCATTACTATCCTTCTAAATTCCATATATATGTGTCAGTATACTGTATTGGTGTTTTTCTTTCTGGCTTACTTCACTCTGTATAATCGGCTCCAGTTTCATCCATCTCATTAGAACTGTGTCAAATTTATTCTTTTTAAGGGCTGAGTAATACTCCATTGTGTATATGTACCACAGCTTTCTTATCCATTCATCTGCTGATGGACATCTAGGTTGTTTCCATGTCCTGGCTATTATAAACAGTGCTGCAATGAACATTGGGGTACATGTGTCTCTTTCAATTCTGGTTTCCTCAGTGTGTATGCCCAGCAAAGGGATTGCTGGGTCATAAGGCAGTTCTATTTGCAACTTTTTAAGGAATCTCCACATTGTTTTCCATAGTGGCTATACTAGTTTGCATTCCCACCAGCAGTGTAAGAGGGTTCCCTTTTCTCTACATCCTCTCCAGCATTTATTGCTTGTAGACTTTTGGATCGCAGCCATTCTGACTGGAGTGAAATGGTACCTCATTGTGGTCTTGATTTGCATTTCTCTGATAATGAATGATGTTGAGCATTTTTTCATGTGTTTGTTAGCCATCCGTATGTCTTCTTTGGAGAAATGCCTATTTAGTTCTTTGGCCCATTTTTTAATTGGTTCGTTAATTTTTCTGGAGTTGAGCTGCATAAGTTGCTTGTATATCTTCGAGATTAGTTGTTTGTCAGTTGTTTCATTTGCTATTGTTTTCTCCCATTCAGAAGTCTGTCTTTTCACCTTGCTTATAGTTTCCTTTGTTGTGCAGAAGCTTTTAATTTTAATTAGATCCCATTTGTTTATTTTTGCTTTTATTTCCATTATACTGGGAGGTGGATCATAGAGGATCCTGCTGTGATTTATGTCTGAGAGTGTTTTACCTATGTTTTCCTCTAGGAGTTTTATAGTTTCTGGTCTTACATTTACATCTTTAATCCATTTTGAGTTTATTTTTGTGTATGGTGTTAGAAAGAGGTCAGAAAAGTACAACTTTCCAAAACTCAACCAGGAAGAAATAGAAAATCTTAACAGACCCATCACAAGCATGGAAATTGAAACGGTAATCAGAAATCTTCCAGCAAACAAAAGTCCAGGTCCAGACGGCTTCACAGCTGAATTCTACCAAAAATTTTGAGAAGAGCTAACACCTATCTTACTGAAACTATTCCAGAAAATTGCAGAGGAAGGTAAACTTCCAAACTCATTCTATGAGGCCACCATCACCCTAATACCAAAACCTGACAAAGATGCCACAAAAAAGGAAAATTACAGGCCAATATCACTGATGAACATAGATGCAAAAATCCTTAACAAAATCCTAGCAATCAGAATCCAGCAACACATTAAAAAGATCATACACCATGACCAAGTAGGCTTTATCCCAGGGATACAAGGATTCTTCAATATCTGAAAATCAATCAATGTAATTCACCACATTAACAAATTGAAAAATAAAAATCATATGATTATCTCAATAGATGCAGAAAAAGCCTTTGACAAAATTCAACATCCATTTATGATAAAAACCCTCCAGAATGCAGGAATAGAAGGAACGTACCTCAACATAATAAAAGCTATATATGACAAACCCACAGCTAACATTATCCTCAATGGTGAAAAATTGAAAGCTTTTCCCCTAAAGTCAGGAACAAGACAAGGGTGTCCACTTTCACCACTTCTATTCAATATAGTTCTGGAAGTTTTGGCCACAGCAATCAGAGCAGAAAAAGAAATACAAGGAATCCAAATTGGAAAAGAAGAAGTAAAACTCTCACTGTTTGCAGATGACATGATCCTCTACATAGAAAACCCTAAAGACTCGACCAGGAAACTACTAGAGCTAATCAATGAATATAGTAAAGTGGCAGGATATAAAATCAACACTCAGAAATCCCTTGCATTCCTATACACTAATAATGAGAAAGTAGAAAAAGAAGTTAAGGAAATAATTCCATTCACCATTGCAACGAAAAGAATAAAATACTTAGGAATATTCCTACCTAAAGAAACTAAAGACCTATATATTGAAAACTATAAAACACTGATGAAAGAAATCAAAGAGGACACTAATAGATGGAGAAATATACCATGTTCATGGGTCGGAAGAGTCAATATAGTGAAAATGAGTATACTACCCAAAGCAATCTACAGATTCAATGCAATTCCTATCAAGCTACCAGCAGTATTTTTCACAGAGCTAGATCAAATAATCTCAAGATTTGTATGGAAATACAAAAAAACCTCGAATAGCAAAAGCAATCTTGAGAAAGAAGAATGGAACTGGAGGAATCAACTTGCCTGACTTCAGGCTCTACTACAAAGCCACAGTCATTAAGACAGTATGGTACTGGCACAAAGACAGAAATATAGATCAATGGAACAAAATAGAAAGCCCTGAGATAAATCCACACACCTATGGACACTTTATCTTCGACAAAGGAGGCAAGAATATACAATGGAGTAAAGACAGTCTCTTTAACAGGTGGTGCTGGGAAAACTGGTCAACCACTTGTAAAAGCAGGCAACACAGTATTTTAAGAGAAACCTCCTTTTAAATTTGTATGGAGAAGGAAAAAATATCTCTAGTTTGTTTCCTCCTGCCCCTTAAGAGAGATGAAAATGTCTGACACTTGCAGGCTATTTCCTTCGTTTGGAGACCCCTGGCTTTCCTGCCTGTTACCCTCTCAGACCTTTGTTGGCAAAGTAATATCTCTGCTTTTCAATAAGCTGTCTAGGTTGGTCATAACTTTCCTCCAAGGAGCAAGCATATTTTAATTCCATGGCTGCAGTAACCATCTGCAGTGATTTTGGAACCCTCCAAAATAAAGTCTGTCACTGTTTCCATTGTTTCCCACATCTATTTGCCATAAAGTGATGAGACCAGATGCCATGATCTTCGTTTTCTGAATGTTGAGCTTTTAGCCAACTTTTTCACTCTCCTTTTTCACTTTCATCAAGGGGCTCTTTAGTTCCTCATTGCTTTTGGCCATAAGGGTGGTGTTATCTGCATATCTGAGGTTATTGATATTTCTCCTGGCAGTCTTGATTCCAGCTTGTGCTTTATCCAGCTCAGTGTTTCTCCTGATGTAGTCTGCATATAAGTTAAATAAGCAGGGTGACAATATACAGCTTTGACGTACTCCTTTTCCAATTTGGAACCAGTCTGCTTTTCCATGTCCAGGTCTAACTGTTGCTTCCTGAACTGCATACAGATTTCTCAGGAGGCAGGTCAGGTGGTCTGGTATTCCCATCTCTTGAAAAAAATTTTCCACAGTTTGTTGTTATCCACACGGTCTAAGACTTTGGCATAGTCAATAAAGCAGAAGTAGATGTTTTTCTGGAACTCACTTGCTTTTTCAGTGATCCATTGGATGTTGGCAATGTGGTTTCTGGTTCCTCTGTCTTTTCTAAATCCAGCTTGAACATCTGGAAGTTCACAGTTCATGTACTGTTGAAGCCTGGCTTGGAGATTTCGAGCATTACTTTACTAGTGTGTGAGATGAGTGCAGTTGTGCAGTAGTTTGACCATTGTTTGGCATTGCCTTTCTTTGGGATTGGAATGAAAACTGACCTTTTCCAGTCCTATGGCCACTGCTGTGGCTCATAACACGATTAGTCAGAAAACTCTCTTTAAGGAGAAGCATGTCCTTGAGCGAGATACATTTTTACATCGACTAAGACAAACTATGTAGAAAAAAAGTTTGTACTTTTTTCCTGGAGAGCCCCAGACCCCTTTCTCTTCCTCAGGGAGCCTGGACTTCTTATCAACCTACCTAGGAATTGACTCTCTCAACATTGGACTAGGAGGTCACCCACTCGATCATGACCTCCTAGTCAAGTCTGCCATGATGCCCCTTCCAAATATTGTGATCATCTGTGGCACTGGGGGTTAGGATTCAACATACCTTTGGGAGGATACAATTCAACCTGTAACAACCCCAAGTCCCAATTTCCTGCTTTCTTCACCTCTGAGCTCCAGATTGCCTCTTGGACATCTCCACTTGGAAGTCCAAAAATACCTAAACATCTGCCAAAAGCAGTACACTCATCATTTCCAATCACTAAATCTCTTTCATAATTCTTTGTTTCAGCTTCCCAGGTCTGAGTGGCTAGGGAGTTTGGCGCACGCTATTGCGACCACTGGGCTTCCGGGTCACTCAATTTTCTGGGAGCTCCGGTGGGGCTCTTTCTCAGGCAGATGATGACTGTTCAGAGCCCCCCAGCAGTTTCAATAACAAAGAAACCTGTTTGCAATTTGAATACCAGAAGGCCTTATTGATCAGGGGCCAGCTTCAGGAAGGATTCGTGCTTTAGAAGAACAGCTTGTGAAGGCCAAAGAACAGATTGAAAATTATAAGAAACAAACTAGAAATGGTTTGGGGAAAGATCATGAAATCCTAAGGAGGAGGATTGAAAATGGAGCTAAAGAGCTTTGGTTTTTTTTTTTACAAAGTGAGTTGAAGAAATTAAAGAATTTAGAAGGAAATGAACTCCAAAGACATGCAGATGAATTTCTGTCAGATTTGGGACATCATGAAAGGTCTATAATGACGGATTTATACTACCTCAGTCAAACAGATGGAGCAGGTGATTGGCGGGAAAAAGAGGCCAAAGATCTGACAGAGCTGGTGCAGCGGAGAATAACGTATCTTCAGAATCCCAAGGACTGCAGCAAAGCCAAGAAGCTGGTGTGTAACATCAACAAAGGCTGTGGCTGTGGCTATTGCTGTCAACTCCATCATGTGGTCTACTGCTTTATGATTGCATATGGTACCCAGCGAACACTCATCTTGGAATCTCACAATTGGCGCTATGCCACTGGAGGATGGGAAACTGTGTTTAGACCTGTAAGTGAGACCTGCACAGACAGGTCTGGTGTCTCCACTGGACACTGGTCAGGTGAAATAAAGGACAAAAATGTGCAGGTAGTCGAGCTCCCCCGTTGTGGACAGTCTTCATCCTCGTCCTCCATATTTGCCCCTGGCTGTACCAGAAGACCTTGCCGATCGACTCTGTGCGAGTCCATGGTGATCCTGCCATGTGGTGGGTGTCCCAGTTTGTCAAATACTTGATCCGCCCACAACCTTGGCTAGAAAAGGAAATAGAAGAGGCCACCAAGAAGCTAGGCTTCAGACATCCAGTTGTTGGAGTCCACGTCAGACGCACAGACAAAGTGGGAACAGAAGCAGCCTTCCATCCCATTGAGGAATACATGGTGCATGTTGAAGAACATTTTCAGCTTCTTGCTCGCAGAATGCAAGTGGATAAAAAAGAGTTTATTTGGCCACAGATGACCCTTCTTTATTAAAGGAGGCAAAAACAAAATATCCCAATTATGAATTTATTAGTGATAACTCTATCTCTTGGTCAGCTGGACTACACAATCGATACACAGAAAATTCACTTCGAGGTGTGATCCTGGATATACATTTTCTTTCCCAGGCAGACTTCCTGGTGTGTACGTTTTCATCCCAGGTCTGTCGAGTTGCTTATGAGATCATGCAGACACTGCATCCTGATGCCTCTGCAAACTTCCATTCTTTGGATGACATCTACTATTTTGGAGGCCAAAATGCCCACAACCAGATTGCCATTTATGCTCACGAACCTCGAACTGCGGATGAAATCCCCATGGAACCTGGAGATATCATTGGTGTGGCTGGAAATCATTGGGATGGCTATTCTAAAGGTGTCAACAGAAAACTGGGAAGGACGGGCCTGTATCCCTCCTACAAAGTTCAAGAGAAGATAGAAACAGTCAAGTACCCCACATACCCTGAGGCTGAGAAATAAAGCTTAGATGGACCAGAAAGACCACCAAACTCAGTTCAAACCATTTGAGCCAAACAGCAGATGAAGAAGGCCCCAGCCTAACAGCCCGTGGTTAAAATGAGTCAGCATCTTCCGCATCAGGAGCAGCTGGGGTCTGACAGACGCTTCACCGGTGGAATTGCTCTTTAACAAAGGCTACAGTGCCCTTAAACCCATGCACAGTCCAATAATGTACTCACGTATAACATGCAGACAGATCGTTTTCTACATTACCCCTTCTTTCAAGACTATGTCCCCATGAAACAAACACTGCCACATTGTGTAATTTAAGTGACACAGACATTTTGTGCGAGACTTCAAACATGGTGCCTATGCCTGAGAGACCTGTGTGACCAAATGAGATGACTTGAATAGTTCCCTCTTGTGGGGAGCTTGATTCTTCGCCAGTGGTGTTATTGTAACCACTGAATTCACTCCAGTCAACAGATTCAGAATGAGAATGGATGTTTTTGTCTGGAATTTTTTTTTTAAGTAATTGCACCGGTTCATCCACCTCATCATTAATAAGTGAAGGATACAACAGAAAATAAAATATTCACACTCCATTAGGAACTTTTGTAAAACAATGCCATGAACAGATTCTTTAGTACTCAATGTTTCTGGACATTCTCTTTGATAACAAAAAATAAATTTTAAAAAGAGGAAAAAAAAATTCTTTGTTTCAGTGAATGGTATGTCACCATGCACCCAGGTGTGCAAACCAGATGTGTTGTCTCCTTGACGTCATTATCTTTTTAATGCAACAGTTCAGAAAAAAAGCCAAGAAAATCTAACACTTAAACATCTCTCAGACATCCCCACTTCTCCCCTGTCCCCATACTGACAGTCACTGTCTTATCATATCCAACAGTGTATAGCTGGACCTATTGTAATAACTCTTCATGTACTCACCCACATCTGGCATTTCCCCTACCAACCCATTCCCCATGGTATATATGGAGTAGTCTTTTAAATCACGAGTTTTATTATATCAGTTACCTTATTAAACCCTTGATGTTTCCCATTTCCATGGCATCAATTTCAGAATCCCTCAGATAGACTGAATAATTAAACCCTGCATGATCATTCCAGCTTTACACCTCATCTCTCTACCCTTCATTCTCCACACTTGTGTCACCCTGGCCTTCTTACAGTTCTTGGAAAATTCAGATGGACTTTTTTAGTTGCTGAAAGTTTTCTTCCTCTACCATTCTTTTGCTCAGCTGTCCACTATTCAGACTTTGGATCTCAGATGAAACTTCATTTTCTCTAAGCAGCTTTCCCTGCCTTTTCAGTCCAGGACAGATCTCCTGTAAAATTCTCTCATGGTGTCCTCTGCTGTTCTTTTGTAGCATAATTGTAATGCAATAATGATGCAATCAGTCTGCAATCTATTTCTCCCACTGAAGTGCAGTCTCCAGCTTGGGAGCAGAGACTGTGTTCTCTTCACTGCTGTTGCTTTTAACGCCTAGAACATTGTCCAACTTGTAGTTGGTTGTCAGGACATCTGTGCTAAATAAATAAATGAATAAAAGTCAAGACTTATTTTTGTTTTGCTCATAGGTCTATCCCTGGTGTCTTGCATAGTCCCCTGCACATGGAAAGCACTTCATAAATATTGTTTGAACAGAATGGAGGACTGGCCCTTTCCTCCTCCATAGTATTGAACACACATCTCTGGGGCAGCTGTGGGTAGCCACTTTAGAGAGGACACTGAATGAGATGAGTGAATGGCAAACAAGAGTGCCACTGTGTATGAATATTCTGAAATGTCCATGCCTTTGCTCTTTTTACATTCCATGTTCACCCACCACTACAGCTCATCTGTCTTTCTGACACCTTCTGTTGAGCTGGCACAAGCAAGGACAGGGTCTCCTGAGGTCTCACTTCCTCATGTCAGACCTCAGCAGAGAAGCAGCAGGTGGGGTCTTTGGGGGGAAAGGGTCCACACACCCTATGTCCACTCTGCCCTTGGAAAAATGGCTTGTACTGAATGCTCTTAGGAACATTGTTTGTAAAAATTTGTACTTGGTTGTCAAGTGCAGATGTGGATTGCCTGAAAGTAGATCCATTATGTAATAAAGTAGACACAACCATCTGTATTTAGCATGAATACCCCAGCGTCTACAGATGCTGTTTTTTTCAGTGTGCGAAGTACTTTTACATGCCTTCTTGCCACTGATTTTCCTACAACAAATCTGTGGTAAGGGTTACTATTTTCCCTTTTTACATTTACAGGATTAAATCTCAGTGTAAGGCAACTGGCATGGTGTCTGGACTGCAGTAGGTACATAGTGCATGTAGCAGAGCTGGTAACGAAAACCAGGTTTACTGACTATGAGGTCGCTCCTACTGCCTTCCGTGGGAGTGTGAAGATGAACAGAGTTTGGCACAGGTGCCTGGGCATGGCTTAATGCTCTTTTTATAGCTCCCTGCTGAGAAGGGGTCTTTGTACCTGCTTCCAGGAGTCCTCCAAATATGTGCCATTCATAGTGGCTAACAATTTTTGAGTCAAGAAATACTTTTATAGGTATTCCGTACCTATTACCACTTTTGATACTCACTGTGTAAATTTGGAGTATGAACTAAACTAGGAATCAGGGAAAGTAGCATTCCTAAACCTCCTTGATAAGTTTTAAAACCAAGCCATATCCAGGAAATCTGATTCCAGAGCCTGAACTATTAACTGTTAGATAGCACTGCCTTCTCTACCATATTCAGTCCCTTTTTATTTATTCATTCATTCATTCTTTAAATTGAAGTATAATTGATTTACAGTATCTTGGTAGTTTCAGGTATATAGCTTAGTGAGTGGGTATCTGTTAGTCACATTCTCCTAATTTATCCCTCCCTCCTTTTCCTCTTCAGTTCAGTTCAGTTCAGTTCAGTTCGTGTCCGGCTCTTTGCGACCCCATGAATCGCAGCACTCCAGGCCTCCCTGTTCGTGATGCCATTCAGCCATCTCATCCTCGGTCGTCCCCTTCTCCTCCTGCCCCCAATCCCTCCCAGCATCAGAGTCTTTTCCAATGAGTCAACTCTTCTCATGAGGTGGCCAAAGTACTGGAGTTTCAGCTTTAGCATCATTCTTTCCAAAGAAATCCCAGGGTTGACCTTCAGTAACTATAAATTTGTTTTCTATATCTATGAATCTCTAGTTTATAAATAAATTCATAGCTTTGTTTTAGATTCCATATATAAGCAATATCATATGATATTTGTCTTTCTCTGTCTGGCTTAGTTAGTATGATAATCTCCAGGTCTATCCCTGTTCTGCAATGGCATTATTTCATAATTTAGGCCTGAGTAATATTCCACTGTGTGTGTGTACACACACATACACACCACATCTTTATCCATTCGTCTGTTGATAAGCACTTACATTACTTTTAAATAGAGCTGCATGAACATTGGACTGCATGTATCTTTTTGAATTACAGTTTCCTTTGGGTTGCCATCTCTAGCCCTTCTACTCCCTATCACCCTCTCACAGGGAAATTTGAGTTTATTTATACTCAGGGATTTAACTAAACTTCCCTTTCTCTCAATCTCTTTGTTTCCCTGTGATAGAGAAGAAAGCAAAAATACATTCATTGGACTAAAATAATTTATGAAAAGTTCATGTGATGTTCTTGTAGGATATTAGTGCTTATTCATTGGTAGTACTTAGTAGGTGATTATAATAATTATGCAAAGCAAACAAATTAGCTAAGTTAACTTCTCACTAAAGCTCATTTCAATGAGGTGTACAAGAGAAAATGAATTCTCCCACTTATTGTTCAACCAAATGGGAATTATAAAAGAGAGGACCCTTCTAACAGGGATAATTAAAGGAGACATCTCTTAGATATCATATTTCAAATGTACACACACGTGCACACACATAACTGCTGGTTAAAACCTGTATGCAAAGATGTGGATTTGGAAACAGATTTCAAGGTGGCTTATTTTAAATAAAAGCAATGAAAACTTGTGATTGAGAGCTGCAGTAGCATCTTTAAAATGCTCATATTTCTGAAATAATGAGCTTCTTTGCAAGATGACAGATTTAAATGGTGAAGCATAAGCTTCAAAATACTTGCTGTCTAGGCGAAGCTTATGATATTTCTACAAATGAGGTTTTCATAGTCTGGGGGAATTGTGAAGGGTACATTGAGTACTTCTCAATTTTAACAAGCACTTTATATCGCAATGTTCTTCATAATCACTTTTAATAATTGTTTCTTCCAACAGCTCTGTTATTCCCATTTCACAAATACAGTAACTGATGCAGATAGAATAAAGGGAATATTTAGGAGGCCACTCCCCCTTTGATGTCAATGGCTTAATGATCTTACCCTGCTGAAAATTTCAAGAAGTCAGACTTGCTGTTGAGAGTTGATCTGTGTATTTCATAGAAGGGGCTCCATCACTTAGAAGAGGTGAGAGTCACTCCTGAACAGGGAGTTCTGGCTTGACTTGTGCTGCAGTGGAAGGTCACAGGTGGGAGGGGTCATCCCAAGGAGCTATATATACTGGCTCCTGCCTTGTCTATCAGCTGCGGTGTAACTCTCTGTAGTATACTGTTTTGAAAGGAATAATTCACCCATTCCTTCATTCAGGAGCAACTATTTAGTGAGCATTTACAAAGAATCTGTATTAAAAGCTTTCTAACTGAAAGCTGACTTGGAAATCTGCCTGTACATCTTGCCACCCAACTCTCATAGATGAGTGATGCTCTCAGTATTTTGCACTTGAACTGTCCTAATTTAGGTACAGTTTGGATATCAAGTGAGAGGTAGACATTTCTAAACTTTATTGACTATGTTTTTTTTTTTAAGTCATAAATCCTAAGAGATATTTGTTCAAATATGTAAAAGATTATCTGATCTGTAATCCTAACCACCCTTGAAAGTCTCGGGTGGCTTACTCATCTCTGTGAAATCCTCCGGGACCAGTTTATCCTCTAATCTTCGCCCTGGGGACTGGCACTGCACTAGTTTCCATTTGAATTCAGTGCCATTCAACACTTGTTTGAATAATTACTTTTTGTTGGGTCCAGTGCTAGGTCCAGAAATACTGCATTGTGTATGTTATGAAATTTTTGTTTATTTCATGTCTTCATGCAGTTTTACCAATGAGATTGTGAGCTTCTAAAGGGCAGGATACAGCTGATGCTTCTCCTACATCCTTTCTAGAATCACCTAGCACTTTACGTTTAGGAAAAGACTGGTGGTAGTAGCCAATCAACTTAATTGCATAAGTAAATCCCAGTATCATTCACTGATTTACTGTTAGTTTCCAAAATCCTACAGGCCAGAGGGTCAGGTTGCATCTTGTTTTCTAAATGAATGTTTATTTCATATTTCTGATTCCTTTCTTTTATACCATAGAAACTCACTGAAACTTCTTTTTGGCTTCAATTATTACCTAGTATACATTACCCTTCCTTTTTCCTCTTTTTCACTGACCTTCTGCATAGCTTTTAAATTTGCACAGATCTGTGGTAAGACAGGGAATTCTGCCACTCCTTGACAGATATTCTGTCATTCTGTGCATTTCATAAAGACAGAAAAGGCAGTAGAAAATTAGCAATGTCACCTCCAACGTCAAACTCAGTTAACAATCCTCTGCTGTTCATTTTCATACCCCACTTAGCCAAAGTTTTTACTGTTGTCTTCTTTTTTGAAACTGAAAAGCATGTCTGCATTTGCAGGGAATGGTGACAGGAAACGTGGATGGTGAGAAAAATCTGATAGAGGGGAAAAATTGTGTTAAAACACATAGCCTATTAGAGTCATAATATATTCTGGGGAAGAGATTTCAGAGTTTAATACCTGTTATTTGCCAACAAAGAGCCTGAGACACAAAAATAAGCATTTTATCCTGACCACCTAGCAAGTCACTGGAAGACTTTGGACAATATGCTGGCTTGGTGACCTTTAGATTGATGACTCTGATTCATCAACGTAAAGTCCTCTGTAAGGCAGCACATGCTGGGACATCGTCCTGCTCTGTAAACTGCCTCTGGAGAGGCGTATATCGTAGTGGCGTAGAGCACAAGATCTGGAGTTGGATGCTTCTGGATTTTCAAAATCAGGCTCAGGAGATAACTGTGAGCATTTACAGCCCTCCCCCTGATATCTGTTACCTCCTCTATAAAATGAAGATAATGATAGTGTCTACAGGGCTGTTGTGTGAATTAACTGAGTTGACGGCCCGCAATCTGGCATGCTGTGAGGCTCACTATCACACATACACCATTTAGAAATAATTGTGAAGCACACAGATGAGCTCTTTGGCAGAGAACAATCCAATAGCACATGTTGAATTTCTAAAGTAGCCATTGGTGACCTATTAAACTAGGACATTACCCACTTGCTGTGTTTATTCATTTGCTTGTTCACTGGGTGCCTATGCATGTATTTATTGGGTCCCTACTCAGTGCCACATATTGAGCTAGGCCCTGGCAGTACAGAGGCAATTCGAATGTGGCCTTTGTCCTTGGAATATTTCACGGAGAAGTAATTGCATTTGACTGACGAGGTTAAGTGGAAGAAGTACCTACAGGTAGCCGAGAGCAGCAGTTCCCAACCTTTTGGGCACCAAGGACTGGTTTCCTAGAAAACAGTTGTTCCATGGACTGGGTTGGGGAGTGGTTTCGGGATGATTCAAACACATCACCTTTACTGTGCAGTGTATTTCAATTATTATTGTATCAGCTCTACCTCAGATCATTAGACATGAAATTCTGGAGGTTGGGGGCCCCTGGACCAGAGAAAGACTGAGCCCCACCAAAGGGCCTCAAGAGACTGATAGAGGGCTTTTGATCACTCAGTTGTATTGTTTTGGTTCTCAGGTTTATGTTGTCAGGCTTATGATGAAGTAGCATAAGGAAGATGTGCTCTCTCCTAACGTGCACAAACCAATTTGGAAAGTACATATTGCTGGGGGAGGTCATATCTGACTTAAGATGCTCTGGCTTTCACCTGAGGAGTCAGCCCTTGCCGTGCTTCCTCTACTTCCCCTTCCCCAAGGGCCACCGAGAAAGTTTACATTGTGAAGTGATGAATTCTTGTAGACCACTTGCTCTAGCAATGAATCTCTTTTTGAAGGGCAGTGGAGGCGAGTTCTAGGGTGGATTTAATTTATGATTTCACTTATGGGCAAGATCAGGTAGGACTTGGAGTAGATGGAGAATCATCATATTTTCATGTATCAGAAAAAAAAAAAAGACGTTATGGCAAAGAGGAAATGAAAAATGTCCTTTGGGAGCAGAGAATGAACGTCAGCAGCAGTAGTGTCAGGAAGAACGGAGTTCTGCTTGCTTGCAAAACAGAGTGATAAAAGTCAGGGCTAGCCTGGAATGACAGGAACTGTGCAGCTCACCTCCGCTTCTTGGACATTTGGGAAGACTGAGGCCCTGGAGTCTTTGTTGAGGTCCTTTATGAGCTGACGGGAAGGCCCAGGGTTACTGTCTGCCCTGGTTCATTCCCCTTTTCTGCATGAGGGCTTTGTTACTTGTGATCCCTACTCTCTCATCTCTGAGGATCTGCTTGATTCTGTACTATTTTCCAGTGGAACTCCATCTAGCTTGTTCTCTCATCTCCGATCTTCACCTGTTTCTCGACTGTCCATTTGATTGCCATGGTGGACTTTGAGAATTGAACTCTTTCAAACCCTGACGTTAAGGACTCAAGCCAGGAACCTTGAACCAAAACCTTCCCTCCTTAGCACCCTGCCTCCTCCTTTACTCTGCCTTCCCCTTTACTCTGCCCTCCCCACTTCCCTTCATCCATTCTCTACCCTTACCAGGCCCTACTGAGCACCCAGCAGAGTCCTGTGTAACAGAGCACGTGATAAACATTTGTTAGATTAAACAACAGCAATCACTTGACATGGACAGAATATGCATAATGACAGAAAAGGTTATAAAGTGCACAGGATAAGATGGATCCTAGCTGCTGCTGTTGCTGCTAAGTCGTTTCAGTCATGTCCAACTCTGTGCGACCCCAGAGATGGCAGCCTACCAGCCTCCACTGTCCCTGGGATTCTACAGGCAAGAACACTGGAGTGGGTTGCCATTTCCTCCTCCAATGCATGAGAGTGAAAAGTGAAAGTGAAGTTGCTCAGTGGTGTCTGACTTTGCGATCCCGTGGATTGCAGCCAACCAGGCTCCTCCGTCCATGGGATTTTCTAAGCAAGAGTACTGGAGTGGGGTGCCATTGCCTTCTTCGATGGATCCTAGCAGCAACCCCAAATTAACTGAAGTGCACTTTTGATTCTGCTCTGCCTAACTCTAGGAAAAGAGCTCCACAGTGAAAGGTTAAAGTTTGCTCTTCGTCTCCCTGATTTGTTTTCTGTGTGTCCCCTTGTCCCTGTGTCTCTGTGCAACACTGCTGGGGCAGTCATCTTAGCTGCTAATTATGCCTTCATGGATCCACAGTACTTCTTGTGGTCTTGATAGATGACTGTCCCATTAACATGTTTACATTCCCCAAACACTTTGTGTTTGTCCTCCCTTGGGAGTGCCTGGGATATGCAGATAGGAATGGCTGTGTGCACAGCTGATTTCCTCTGCCTTGCCTTAGATTCAACACAGGAGCCTGCAGCCAAAAATTAGAAGAAGGCTTGCGGAAGCTGCCTTGAGATCTGGGTTACTAAGGGGAGAACAGTTCAGTGGGCGGTGAGGGGTGTGGAATGCAGGAGTAGGGTGGAGCAGTCACAGTGTGGTCTCTGTACCTGTGAGAATGAGGCAGCTGTAGCTCATTCTTAAAGACCCCTGTAGACTCCTCATTCTTCAGGTTGCTCTGGCATTGCCTAAATGTCTGCATCATCTCCCTGCCGCCCCTTGGGTGGGAATGATCTAAGTCCAACTTTTCTACCACTGGTCCTTGCACAGGCTCCTTTATTTCCAGGACATGGTGGTCTGGATTCCCGACCTACCTTCACCTTTTCAGGTCCCTGTACTTTATGTAACACTAATCAGGTTGTTCTTTCTGCTTTTCAAGGCCTCTGATGGTCATACAATCCACATCCACTGTTACCTGCCTGGATTAGCATCAGAATGCTCCTACCCATCACACTGTCCTCCAACTGGCTTTCCCCTCCAGCTGCCCTCGTTGCCAACTCATCATCTCCGTAAGACAGACAGCCTTTTCCATATGCCAGTCATCTGGTCAAGGACCTTCTGTGGCTCCCACTGCCTTTGGAACAGGCCCTCCAGGATAGTTGCTGATTGATGGATTGCTCTGTAAACTCTGCACGGAGCCCGTGTTTACCAGGCCCTGACACAGCTTTTAATGACCACTCACATTAATCTCTCTTCCCAAAAGGTCTTTGGAGATATTTAATGTGCAGCCCGTGTCTCTTTCAAGTTGATGGGTTTGCCTGAGAGGTGGAAGTAACTCCAAAGAAACTATTGAGTTTAAACAACACTCAGAATGACATGCCTTCTTTGGGGATATTGCTCCAAACTGATCCGCTTGCTTGGAAGTGGAATCTGCCTTCATTTTTAGCATCGTTCCCAATTTGAATGCTGGTGGTGTGTCAGAGCACTGTGCTGTTCCTTGTGACAGCTAGAGCAAAGTCTAATTATGGAAAGATAAATATGAGTTCCAACTTCTTGCTTTTCCCTAGGATGTCACAACCCTAAATGCTTAGTGCGTTCAGATTTTTGTGAGTCACTATGATTGTGCAGAAGAAAAGTTTATATTATTAAATTTACTCTTAGCTCTACAATTTCTTCTGAGACCCAGAGCTCTTCCTGCCTTCACAAATTTAAAGAAATTGGATAAAAAGACAATAACCTGAGCTTTCCTGGAGACACTGGCTATTTTGATCTATTTTTACTGCAGCCTATTTCCAAGGGCAACACATCTCTGGTTTTTTTAATCAAATGGTGTGAATCGAAAGTTGCAGCCTGACCTCTGGAGCAGGCACCATGGGATGTGAACAGCAGCTGTGAAGAGTGTGAGCACTGAAAAGGAGTTGCCTTGGTCTTACTATGGGAAAATGACCTTGACCCTATGCCCAGGAAGCAGACCACCATCTCAAAGGGGTGGGAGGTCACTGTACCTTTGGAACTGCTGCATTTTGATCTGCAGCGCACTCTTGTCTGGGCACTGGTTAAGTCTGAACCAGAAGGCTGACTATGCCTGGCTACGAACTGATTAGAAGTTTAGTCCAACTTCTCACTGCTGTCACCTCGTTATTGAGTGAGTGTCACAGGTAGATGCTGCTGAGAAATCTCAGTGGAAAGGCGGAACTGAGGGCAATTGAGCAGAGAGCAAAGCACAGTTATATTTGTTTTTGAGCAGCAGGGATAACAATTAGTGAATGTCTGAATTAAAGTCTTATTGGTACTTATATTGTAATTAGGATCACCATTTCTATGGCCCAAGTTTGGCCTTCTGAGTTTCAAATCTAAGAATCTCAATGCCTAGTGTAATTCTGGGCACATTGTATGGAGTATAAAAAATATTTTGTGATTAATTAATAAAAGCCAGGAGGAGAGAACAATACTGAGTGTTCCCCTTTCCCCCAAGAGTTAGGTCCGCATCATGTGCTTTTGCCAAATCAAGGCAAAACCTGGAATCACCTGTCCACTCTTTGGCTCCCCTTCCAATTGGTGAATTCCCAGAGGGCAGAGATTATGTCTGTCTTATCATTGTGCCGTGTGGCCCCAGCTTCTAGAATAGTGCCTGTCACATTGTACACATCTGGTTAACACATGTCTGAATAAATAGTTTGAAAGGTCACACATTTGGTGCTTCTGGTTTCAGTCAATAATCTTCACTTACTAAATCCTGTAATCACAGTGACTGTATCTCTTGAGAGCCTGACTTTAAACCTCTATCCTATTTTTACACTACATTACTTTACCCATCATCAAGGTACATGGCTTAAACAGTGAAGAAGATCCTCAAAGAAAAAGGAAAAGAAAAGGAATATATAGAGTGGACTTTTGGACTCTGAGGGAGAGGGAAAGGGTGGGATGGTTTGGGAGAACGGCAATGAAACATGTATATTTTCGTGTAAGAAACGAAGCGCCAATCTATGTTCAATGTAGGATGCAGGATGCATGGGGCTGATGCACAGGATGATTCAAGTAGAGGATGTGGGGTGGGAGGTGGGAGGGGGCTTCGGCATTGGGAGATTGTGTTCACCTATGGCTGATTCGTGTCAATGTATGTCAAAACAAATACAGTATTGTAATTTAAAAAAAAAAAAGAAAAGAAAAGGAATACAGCCAAGCCAGTTATGTTCACTTCTGAGCAGGGGCAGAAGTTAGCTGAGGGAGAGATCTGATGGCCTAGGGGTTAGCAACTGGGAGAGGGACAAAGCCACAGTCTGGTAGTGGGGACAGTGAGTGCAAAGGCAGGAAGACTCTGGCTCAGAAAACATATTTGAGGGCATACCTTCTCTGAAAACTAGATACAGTCTGTAGCCAAATACTGATGGGACAAGTTGTATCTCAGGGAACACCAATCAAGTTCCTGGGGTAGGCTCAGGTGAAGTTCATCTCCCTGATGATTTCTGGGCACTGGAGAAGCACTGGAGAAATCCTCTGGAATTTGGCTGTCATCCCAGAGAAGAAGTAAGGAGGGAAAGGACTCTTAATTGACACTGTCTCTCCAAAAAGACCAAAAATAAATAAATCAGTGCAATGCCATATTAACTTGAACATTACCAAAAAAAGTTTCCTGTTCCATCTTCTTGGGAGATTAAAAGAGGAATAAACAAATTTAGAGAAAAAAACAGAAGGGTTTGGATCTCCAGATCTAATTATCAGATTAAATGATAGTGGTAATTTCCTGGAAATTTAAATTAAAAAGCAAAAACAAAAACTACCATAGAGAAATAAGTGGCTGCTTCTGTTAGAATGAAGAGCACCTTCACTTTGCTTTCATATACTAATCCACATGTTCTTTTCAAGCAAATCTCCTAATTTCCTTATATTATCTGCCAAAGGATGAATGATGAGGCTAACATAAATGACCTCCAAGTAATTAAACCTGGTATTTACTTTCAAAAACAGAACCTCTCCAAGAGCTCAGGGTCCTCACTGTTGAGTTTCTTTCTTAAGGGATGAAAGGATGACAGAGGAGAGCCTGCTGAAGCTGAAATTTTAATTTGTAGACTAGGATGTTTCCAGAAACTTCTTAACAGAACTTTTGAATTCATGTTCTTGAGGAAACTTTCTACATCCTGCTGGGGTTAGAGAGAAGCTCTGTTGTCTACTGGGTACCTGAGACAGAGGGCACAGGCCCTGCTGTGTAGAACCACAAACCTTGAAATAATCAATCATTTTGACATAGAATCCAGCCAGCAATCTGATTTTTAAGACCTCAATATATATTTAAAAATTCAGTTTCCATGGATTGTGCTCTATCCACACATGAAGAGAGCAGATTTGAAAGTTGGTTTGCTAATTTTCTTGGAAATGTAGTGGTGAGTTAACTTGAAAATGTGTAACAATGTTTGTTCCTTGAAAAACCCAATGCTTTTCAAAATACTTGAATTTTGAAAAGTCTGTTCTTAATTGATTTGGCACATTTGTGTTCAAATATTAGCATATGATCTGTTTTCACTGTTCTACCATCCTTTCTTCCTCCCTCCATTCAGTTCTTCCTCCCTTCCCTTCATCTCCCCATCTCTCCTTTCATCACTCCCTGCCTTCCCCTCTACTTCCTCCTTCTTTTCTCTCTGTCTTTCAATTTTGGAGGTATGATTTGCATAGAATAAAATGCATTGACCTAAGTGTTCACTTTGAATAATTTTGGCATTCATATATACCCATGTAGTTCAGTTCAATTCAGTCGCTCAGTTGTGTCCAACTCTTTGCAACCCCATGGACTGCAGCATGCCAGGCTTCCCTATCCATCACCAACTCCCTTGTTTACTCAGACTCATGTCCATTGAGTCAGTGATGCCATCCAACCATCCCATCCTCTGTCATCCCCTTCTCCTTCTGCCTTCAATCTTTCCCAGCATCAGAGTCTTTTCAAATGAGTCAGTGCTTCTCATCAGGTGGCCAAAATATTGGAGTTTCAGCTTCAGCATCAGTCCTTACTATGAATATTCAGGACTGATTTCCTTTAGAATGGACTGGTTGCATCTCCTTGCTGTCCAAGGGACTCTCAAGAGTCTTCTCCAACACCACAGTTCAAAAGCATCAATTCTTTGGCTCTCAGCTTTCTTCACAGTCCAACTCTCACATCCGTACATGACTACTAGAAAAACCAAAGCTTTGACTAGATGAACCTTTGTTGGCAAAGAAATGTCTCTGCTTTTTAATATTCTGTCTAGCTTGGTCATAACTTTTCTTCCAAGGAACAAATGTCTTTTAATTTCATGGCTGCAGTCACCATCTGCAGTGATTTTGGAGACCCCAAAATAAAGTCTGTCACTATTTCCCCATCTATTTGCCATGAAGCGGTGGTACCAGAAGCCATGATCTTCGTTTTCTGAATGATAAGTTTTAAGCTGACGTTTTCACTCTCCTCTTTTACTTTCAACAAGAGGCTCTTTAGTTCTTCTTCTCTTTCTGCCATAAGGGTGGTGTCATCTGAATATCTAAGATTCTTTCTCCTGGCGTTCTTGATTCCAGCTTGTGCTTCCTCCAATCCAGCATTTCTTATGATGTACTCTGCATAGAAGTTAAATAAGCAGGGTGACAATATACAGCCCTGACATATTCCATTCCCGATTTGGAACCAGTCTGTTGTTCCATGTCCAGTTCTAACTATTGCTTCTTGACCTGCGTACAAATTCCTCAGGAGACTAGTCAGGTGGTCTTGTATTCCCATCTCTTTAAGAATTTTTCACAGGTTGTTGTGATCCACATAGTCAAAGGTTTTGGCATAGTCCATAAAGCAAAAGTATAACCAGTAGCCAAAATAAGATACAGAATATCATCTTCACCTCAGAAAACTCTCTTTTACTCCTTTCCAGTCCAGAAGCTTCCAGTGTCCTGATTTCCATCATTTTACTGTTTCCTGTTCTTTGATCTCATCTGCATATAAGGCATGTACCTTTTGTGACTGACTTCTCTCTCTTAACATAATGTTTTTGAAATTCATCCATGTTGGTGTATTAGATTGTACTTTTTGTTGCTATTCCATTGTAGGCGTATACTAGAATTTATCATATTCTTATTGAGGAATTTTTGACCTATTTGTAGCTTTTGACTATTTATGAATAAGGCTATTATAGGCCTTCTATGGACATGTATTTTATTTGTTCTAGGTAAAAACCTGGAGATACAATTACTGAGTCGTAGGGTCCGTCTACACTTAACTTTTTGCAGATGCGGGTCAAACAGTTCTTAAAGATGGTGAATGATTTTATATTCTCACTAGTAGTAGGAGATCTTCAGTTGCTCCAAAACTTCAGCAATATTTGTTATTTTCAGTGTATAAAATTTTTTTTAGCCATTACATTGTTTGTGCAGTGATTTTTAAAATTTGCATTTTCTTGATGTTGCTGCTGCTGCTGCTGCTAAATCTCTTCAGTTGTGTCCGACTCTGTGTGACCCCATAGACGGCAGCCCACCAGGCTCCCCCATTCCTGGGATTCTCCAGGCAAGAACACTGGAGTGGGTTGCCATTTCCTTCTCCAATGCATGAAAGTGAAAAGTGAAAGTGAAGTCGCTCAGTCGTGTCTGACTCTTAGCGACCCCATGGACTTTAGCCCACCAGGCTCCTCCATCCATGGGATTTTCCAGGCAAGAATGCTGGAGTGGGGTGCCATTGCCTTCTCTGTCCTTGATGTTAATGTTGTTTAATACCTCTTATTGTGTTTATTGGACATTTTTGCATCTTTCGTTTATGAAATGTTTGTTCAAGTATTTTACCTAAATTTTTATCACATTGTTTATATATTGTTTTTACATTGTATTGCTGATTTATAGCAATGTTCAATATATATATGATGGGAATAATTTTCTGGATACACTTAAATTTTTACATATAATATTTTAGTCTGTCTGGGGCTTCATTTTAAATTT
This sequence comes from Nanger dama, assembly GCA_917880005.1. Lineage (NCBI taxonomy): Eukaryota > Metazoa > Chordata > Mammalia > Artiodactyla > Bovidae > Nanger > Nanger dama. The sequence continues at coordinate 29,564,980 of CAKJTW010000018.1, forward strand.
TCCTTACCTTTAAAAAAGAAATATTTTTTATTTTGGTAAAATCCAGCTTGTCAATTATTTTTTTTTGAGATTTATACTTTTGGTATCCTATATAATAATTTTTCCTTTTACTGAGTTTGCAAAATTCTCCTATGTTTCCTTCTAAAAGTTTCATAGATTTTGTTTTTACATTTGGGTTTATGACCCATTTCAAATGGACTTTTATGTATGTTGTGAGATAAATGATTTAGCTAATTTTTAAATATAGCTGTCCAATTGCTCTGATATCATTTATTGAAAAGATGATCCTTTTCTAGTTTAATTACCTTGATACCTTGAACATAAATTACTCTAACATTTATGTGGGTGCCTCTTTTGGACTGTATCTTTTTATTGATCTATATCACTTATAGACATAATCTGTCTATAAGACATCAATACCAGAGTTAGATTACTGCAGTTTTAAGTTTTAAAAGTAGTTTTGTAGTAAATTTTGAAATCAGGTGCCAACTTTATTCCTTCTCTTAATCTGTTTTTTAACTTTGAAATTTTATCAGACTTATAAAAATGTATCAGTTCAGTTCAGTCGCTCAGTCATGTATGACTCTGTGACCCCCTTGGACTGCAGCACTTTCCTGTTCATCACCAACTCCCAGAGCTTACTCAAACTCATGTCCATCATGTCAGTGATGCCATCCAACCATCTCATCCTCTGCTGTCCCCTTCTCCTCCCACCTTCAATCTTTCCCAGCATCAGGGTCTTTTCCAATGAGTTAGCTCTTCACATCAGGTGGCCAAAATATTGGAGCTTCAGCTTTAGCATCAGTCCTTCAATGAATATTCAGGACTGATTTCCTTTGGGATTGACTGGTTGGATCTCCTTGCAGCCCAAGGGACTCTCAAGAGTCTTCTCCAACTCCACAATTTAAAAGCATCAGTTATTCGGTGCTCAGCTTTCTTTATAGTCCAACTCTCACATCTATACATGACTACTGGAAAAACCAAAACTGATAAAAGAATACACTCCAGTTTCTCAATTGTCAGCCTTATACAGCTGCAGTAAAATGCCAAACTGAAAAAAAAAAAGAGATGATGTTTTTATTTAATATACAAATCTTGGCTCAAGTTTTATCATGCTTTTTGCTCATCTGTATTTCCACCCATTATCATTTTTCTTCAGCCTGAAAAAAATTCTCCTACTAATTCTAATAGTACAGATCTTTTGAAATCAGATTGAAAACAATGTCATTTTTTTTCTGTTTAGAATGTCATTATTTTGCCTTCTTTATTTAAGTATAAAATTCTAGATTGAGAGGGTAGTTTTCTTTCAACCTCTTGCAGATGTTTTTCCTTTACTTCTGGCCTCCACTGTTTTTGATGACAAGTTAGTTGTTTGTTTTAATACCAGTTTTCCTTTGTATATAATCTTTTTCTTTTTACTATCTGCTTTTAATAATTTTTCCTTATCTCTGGTTTTTAGAAGTGTGACTACGGTATGCATTTTTATGACTTTCTTTTCGTTTATCCTGCTTAAGTTTCAATGAGCTTCTTTAATCTATGGCTTGACATTATTCCACAATTTTTGAAAATTTTTAGCCTGTCTGTCTTCATTTATTTCTGCTGATCTATGCTCTCGCCTTCAAGAGCTTGAATTACACATGTGTTAGGCTATTTGATATTGTCTACAGGCCTGTGATCCTCTGTTCAGTTTTCCCCCTAGTCTTTGTATTTTAGTTTTATTGCATCATTTTAGTGTTAATATCATCAAATGGATTGTTGTTTCTAATCTTGTATATGTTTTCATATCCTGTGTGTTCTTAGTTGCTCAGTTGTGTCTGACTCTTTGCAGCCCCACATATTGTAGTCCCCCAGGCTCCTCTGTCCGTGGGGGTTCTCCAGGCAAGAATACTGGAATAGGTTGTCATGCCCTCCTCCAGGGGATCTTCTCAATCCGAGGATCGAACCCAGGTCTCCCGCACTGCAGGTGGATTCTTTACCATCTGAGCTACCAGGGAAGCAGCTTTTCATATCTGGTTTACTTATTTAATTCCTTTGTCTTTTAAATTTTCTGTCTCTCTACTGGCATTCCTTGTGTCATTACACATATAGTTTTGGGTTTGGGATATGGAAAACTTTAGGTGGTTAATTTCCCCATCTTTGGTTCTCTACTCTTGGGAGAGCTAAGAACCACCGTAATGCCTGCTGGCTACATGCTGGGGTAGCAAAAGTAGTCTGGCTTCAGTTGTTTCCAACTTCAAAGAATACATATGTCTTCCTATTGAGGCTGTTAATTGAGAAGAATGACTAAAGACAGGTCATGTAGGGAGGTTCCTGAAATGGTCTAATTTTGCCAAATCATGAGGTTAGGTCTGCAGCCTCCTTTAAGGGCTCCTTTGAAGAGAAGAACACACACTGGAGGTGGGGTGCATCGTTGGATTGGGGGACTCCCACTGGAAGCGAGTATCTTCTCACTCACATTGTTTAGAAGTGCTAGCTTGTGATAGCAGCAAAAATACTCTGACTTTTTATTCACTTTATTATTGTTTTTAAATTATCTACCTGAAATCTTCCCTTTTATTGCTTGCATCTAGAGTAGCTATCTACCAACACTCTGCCCTCAGTATGCCACCGCTTGAAGGCACAAAGGTCTTTGTTTGCAAGTTATCCACTTTATTATGGTCACAAATTACTACTCTTCAAAAGCCCCAATAGAAATAGAGTTTCCTGTGAAGAAATTCCACAAAATCCCTGGGGATTCAAGATGTCTAATTTCTTGTATACTGTTGACATTGAACATTCTGTCAGTCCTTCTATGATGCAAGCCAGTCCACAGAAGCAAACATAGCTTCATTTTCTCAAGACGACAAGAAGAAAGAAAAATAGAAGCTGGAATTCAAGCAAGTATTGTCTTCTGAAGTTTGAGAGTCTCTTACTGCAATGTGCCTCTGGACATATCAACATCCTTTGATTCTCCAGAGCTATGCTTATGCTAGGTGTTGCTGGCAAGAGTCATGCCAAAAAGACAGAGGATTTTAAACAGAGAGCTTTAGAGCATTATGTGTTGGTCTCTGGCAAGGAGCACTTGACTGAACAAGAAGCAGCCAGATGTAGTGTCTCCAAGGTGAATCTGTAATAACTTAGGTGGCAGTAATTTCCTAGGAGACTGGCATAATTATACCCAAACAAATTGCCTGAACAGACACATATTTATTAACATGAGATTAAAACTCTCAAGTTTGAGCAAACCTGGAGAGCAGCAGCAGAAGCAAAAGTGGGAAGGAACGTGGGTAATTTGTCTGACACGCCACACCAGAGCTGAGAAAGAGCCAGGGTAAGGTCCAGTCGGCAGTTTGGGCCTCTGAGGACTCAGCTATATTTTCTTGTATACTGTTGACATCATTGGATATCGACACTTAGAATTTGTATCAGTTATCTCATTAGTGTGTAACAGCTCACTCCAAATTTAGTGGTTTTAAGTAGCAGCCATTTACTTAGTTTATGATTCTGGTGGATTCAGCTAGTCAGATCTATTTCATCCTGGCCCTCTTAGATGTTCCAGGTCAGCTGCAGGTCAGCCAGGCAGCAATACTTCTGAAGTTGGTTGGCTCTTGGCAGGTGCAGCAGGATGACTAGGACACATGTCTCCATTCCTATGGCAGCCTAAGCCAGGCTTGTCCTCTTGGTGCTTCCAGGGTTCCAAAAAAGCAAGCAGAGCAGGCAAGGCCTTGGGAGGGCTAGTTCAGAACCAGCACACCATCATTTCCACTAAATTCTGTTGTCAAAGCAATTATAATACAAAGCTAGCCCATAATCAAGCAGAGGGGAAATAAATTCCCTTTCTTGATGAAAGGAACTGCAACATCACATTATCAGTTCAGTTCAGTCACTCAGTACTGTGTCCGACTCTTTGCAACCCTATGGACTGCAGCATGCCAGGCCTCCCCTGTCCATCACCAACACCCAGAGCTTGCTCAAACTTATGTCCATCGAGTCAGTGATGCCATCCAACCATCTTATCCTCTATCGTCCCCTTCTCCTGCTGTCTTCAATGTTTCCCAGCATTAGGGTCTTTTCCAAGGAGTCATTTCTTTGCATCAGGTGGCCAAAGTATTGGAGTTTCAGCTTCAGCATCAGTCCTTCCTATGAATATTCAGGACTGATTTCCTTTAGGATGGACTGGATTGGATATCCTTATAGTCCAAGGGACTCTCAAGAGTATTCTCTAACACCACAATTTAAAAGCATCAATTCTTCAGTGCTCAGCTTTCTTTATGGTCCAAATCTCACATCCATACATGACTACTGGAAAAACTATAGCTTTGACTAGATGGACTTTTGTTGACAAAACAGTGTCTCTGCTTTTTAATATGTTGTCTAGGTTGGACACGACTGAGTGACTTCACTTTCACTTTTCACTTTCAGGCATTGGAGAAGGAAATGGCAACCCACTCCAGTGTTCTTGCCTGGAGAATCCCAGGAGTGGGGGAGCCTGGTGGGCTGCCGTCTATGGGGTCGCACAGAGTCGGACACGACTGAAGTAACTTAGCAGCAGCAGCAGCAGCAGCAGCAGGTTGGTCATAGCTTTTTTTTTTTCCCAAGGAGTAAGCGTGTTTTAATTTCATGGCTGCAGTCACCATCTGCAGTGATTTTGGACCCTCCCAAAATAAAATCTGTCACTGTTTCCATTGTTTCCCTATCTATTTGCCATGACATGATTGGACCAGAAGACATGATCTTAGTTTTCTGAATGTTGAGTTTTAAGCCAACTTTTTCACTCTCCTCTTTCACTTTCCTCAAGAAGCTCTTTAGTTCTTATTCGCTTTCTGCCATAAGGTTGGTGTCATCTGCATATCTGAGGTTATTGCTCACATTATAGGACATCACAAATGGCATGAGAATAAGGAGTAATGAAGGACCATAGGCTTAGAAAAAAATCTATAGTAAAACCCTTTAAAAACCATAAAGCTACTTGAGGTTGCACTGATGTAGATACTGAGTATTCACATCAAGCTTCTTTATTCTATATTGTCTGTTCAGTTAAATTAGGCATGTATTTATTAAATAGGTTCTATAAGTAAGGTACTGTATTTGACATTCTGTGGGGAAGACCAGTTTGAAAAACAAGATATTGTTCCTGATTTCTAGGGTCTCACACTGTAGTGGGAAAGGCAGATACACAGTCTGATAGTTAGCACATACTGTTGTTAACAACATCAATATTGTCATGGTCTACAATAGGGAGTATGAAAGAGGGAGAGTTTAGATAATGATGCCTGTTGCATTTATGGGATCATGTGTATGTTGCTATAAAGACTGGATGAGAACAGTGCTGACATTTACTGCATTGAGTGGAATGCAGTGGGTTGACTTGGAGTCAGGAAACCTGAAATGATGGCATCTGTCTGGTAAGGGTACTGAAAGCTGGCAGGTGGATGTAAATATGATTTAGCATCTTAGAGGGTCACAGAGAAAGCAGGTGAACACAGCTTTCTGATCAATCGGATTAATTTACTTGGTAGTGAGATGGATTTAATATACTGGAGAACAAGAAGCAATAAAATTGGATAACAACTCAGACAGAGACAGAGAAGAAGCCACTGGGATCTGAAAACCTAATAAATACAACTGGGATCCTTACTGGAAAGTAGCTAACAGTTCTGGGATTAAATCATTGAACTCCAGTGGTTTATGTAGATGTGAACACATGCCTGCCTTTGCATTGGTAGCCTGTCCTCTCGATACACATTTGCTTTGTCATATCCCCAGAAAGACTTTGGCATTCCCATGTGGTCCTCTCATATCCTTATTCTTCCAAATTAGTTGCTGGAGTGGTGTCAAAATGAATACTTTTGTATTCTTTATACCTTTAACAATTATTGATGGGCTGATTTCCTTATCTCAGACTTTGTATGCTCATGTCATGAGAAGTCTATAAAAATGCTAAAACTACATCCATTCTGGTCCTGTTTTTGATATTGCACGATTCTGTGGCCACATTGTGAAGTTCAGGCACTCTAACCTGTAACAGATTGTGATTGCTAGGGCACTGAGCCTTTGGGGTCTCAAGTTTCCTATCTTTCACCATGATTGTGTGCACAGAATGAAAAGATGGCTGTGGAAGGAGAACATTCCTGTGTCAATATAAGCAGCAGGGTAATAAGAGAAGAATCTCTGGATTCAAGCTTTCCTGCCCAGATCATGGCTCTTTCCCTTTCCAATAATATAATTGAGGATAAGTTATTTGGTCTGTTGATGCCTCCATAAAGGGCTTAGAACCATGCATGGCAAGAACTAAATACATGTATGTCATTGATAGTAGTAATAAAGAATATCATTTATTCTGTTACGTCCTAGCATGCCCTGTGCCAAATTTTTCCAACTAAAATTTATCAGACACTTACTGAGGATCCTAAACTGCCTATAAGTTGTAGGGATGAACAAGATATGGTTTCTGTTTTCAAGGATTCACTATTTTTATATATATATATATATATATATATATATATATGAAACTAGTATCAGACTGACATGCTATATGCTTTAAAGAGGTTGAGACAAAGTGCTGAGACAGCACAGGAGAGGGAAAGAGCAGATTTAGCAAGACTAAGAATGTAGCATTGGTGCTGAAGGATATTTAGAATTAGGAAAGCTGTGATGAGTTGGGGACTGAGATAGGGAAGGGAAAAGTCATGTTAATGTTTCTAATTTAAAATGAGGAAATTGGTCCATATAATTTTCAGTTGCATGAGAGCTCTAAAATTCAATTCTACAAAATCATGCTTTCATTCCTTGATGAATATATGAGAATTCAGTAAATGAGTTGTTGCATCCAAAAATTTTAGCTGCTGGGCATGAAGTTTACCCAGTATTCACAGCAAAACAGATTACTAGTAGAAACTTGAATTAGAAAAATGCTGACACAGTAGAAAATATAATTTGTACCCAATGGCTTGAAAAAAACCTATAAAACTACCCAGTAACTGTACAGCTACTAAATGGGGCCTAATGGCATTTTCGTTTTTCATGTCGGCATTTCAAGGTTGTTCTGACAAAGTTCACCTGGGAAGAAGGGCTTTTAGTGAAATGGCAAAATGGTGCTTCATCTGATGTCTCAGTTGGAACCTGTGCTTTGAAATCATTTGGATGCTGTTAGTGGCAGTGTCCTTATAAGCTAGGCAGGCCTTTTGCCAATTTCATTGTTTCTAAGAATTACCTAGGGAGTTTAAAACAAATGCAGATTCCTTGAATATTCTGCTCTTGAATATTCTGGTTTAGTAGGTCTGTGGCAGGGCCCAGACATCTGTATTTTAGCAGCAATCTGATGCAAGTGGTCTCAGCAACACTTAATGACGCATCGGGTTGAGACGGTTGAGTGGGATGTCTGAGGTCACACAGAATAGCCATTAAACCAGAATATGTTCTGGAAGCAGCACTACTTCTGAGTGTCAGACATAAACCTGAGAACTGAAGCTTCTTGAGAAGGCAGAGCAGGAGGAAAACAAATTTTAAGCTACTAATCAAAGACTTAGGTGTCAGAATTGGCTCAGTGCATGCAGTCTTGAGGTCAGTATTTGGTCTTGGTTACCCTGAGTTTTCCTCCTCACTTAGTGTCCTTGGTTATTTCTCTCCCACCCCCACTGTCCGGCGCCTAAGCCTGCTTAAGTGCAGCATTCCCCATCCTTCACTGGAAACCTGCCCTGTACTTCTTCAGCTCCATGGCGTCCTGGTTCCTAGGGCTTCCCTCTGAAAGGGACTGAAAGGAGTGATTAAGAGACACAAAATGAAACAATAACTTCCTAAAGAATCTCAGAAATTGGTTGGTAGAAAAGATTTGGAAGCCATCCAACCCCCTAAATCACAGTGCACCTTGCTGTCAGTAATAACGAGAGAAAACAGAGTCTAGAAGAAAAATTCCCGTCTAAATCTAGTTTCAGGCTTCTTATATAAATCTGGGACAGCATATGTATGTAAAAATCTCAGTGGGCCAAGAAGGCACATCAGATGCTGTTCTAAACACAGAGTCACTTTGCTACAGGAAGGAGGCATTGGCTGCAGGAGAGCCCTGGTTCTAAAGCAGATGTAGCTCACAGATGATAAGCTACTCTGGAGAAAAGAGATGATGAAAATGACTTTTGTTTCAGAGGCATCCCTTTTAATGATAGCTCAAATAATTAACTTCAATGGCAGCGTCTGCAGAGTGCCTCATACAACACTGTTCAAGGTGCCTTATAAAAACCTACCGTTTTAACAGATAACTTAGAAGGGTGAGAAGTTTCAAAGCAGTGTGCTATGTCAAATTGGGGTCTGGAAAGAGGCTAGTCTGTATCTCCTGGGGATTTTAGCAGCAGGGCCTGTAGGATAGCATGTGTTTTTATCCAGGCTGGTGACCCATGTAGGGCCAACCAAGGGTTAAGAGCAAGAGAACAAGGCAAGAGAATAAATGACCACTAGGGAGCAGAGAAGAGCTGGGGTATAATGACCTCTCAAAGCAAGTGGAGTAAACCTCTGCTGCTGCTGCTGCTAAGATACTTCAGTCATGTCCGACTCTGTGTGACCCCATAGACAGCAGCCCACCAGGCTCCTCTGTCCCTGGCATTCTCCAGGCAAGCACACTGGAGTGGGTTGCCATTTCCTTCTCCAATGCATGAAAGTGAAAAGTGAAAGTAAAGTCGCTCAGTCATGTCTGACTCTTTGTGACCCCATGGACTGCAGCCTCCCAGGCTCCTCCGTCCATGGGATTTTCTAGGCAAGAGTGGGGTGCCATCGCCTGAGAGAGCCAGTTCTACCTGCAATTTCAGCCTCTACAGTTCTTCAGATTTGCTTCTCTGCCATAGCCATGTTTGAGCCATTCAGCACATATTTAGGAGCAGGGAGGTTTAAACAGGCTGTTGACAGGTGAGAGGTATCGTATCCTCCTCTGCAAACTATCTATGTAGAGACATCCTTGAGGGGAGATAAAGATGCTTAGATGGATATTTTGAGACCTCAGTTCATGATTGTTTTAAGTAGTGATTTTAACACAAAGCTGTAGGATGAGAAGATGATTTTCAACTGCAAATTCACTTCTGTAGAAGTTTTTATGTGACATATTTGCAGGAGATAATAATTATTTTAAACTGTGAGGTGTGCTGGGTAGAACACAGGCTAACTGGCCTCAAGGCTGGATGTTTTCATCCTGTGACTCCTAGCGCCCTCACGACATCCTTGGGCTCTGCTTCACCTGGCTGAGTGCCCAGCATAGAACGGTGCATGGCAGGTGGGCTGCCTGGTGGGAGTGTCCCCTTGAGGGCAGTGGCCATCTCCTGCTCTTTCCACGCAGCCCCGTAGGAGGCCCTGAGGGTAGCACTCTGGGGGAAATAGCAGAGAGGATGAATCTCTAGTCACAAGATCATTTTTCCTTTCCATATTTTGTTGTCCTCTTGCTCTCCTGTGTCACCTCGGAATTTCTGTGTGCTTCCCATCTGTTAACACCAACTTGAAGCATTTCTAGATGTCTTCTGTCACTGTCTTTCATTGTCAGCTGCTATAGCTGGTACCCCACAATGAGCAATTATATTGTCTGTGGTTGTATATGATTCTCTGGTGGTTCCAGATGTGAAATCTTGTTTGCTTAATGACACTCTAACTATCTCCAGCAAATCAGCATCTGCTCTCCTGGGCTTATTCAGGGCCAGATGCATGACTCTCAATAATTTGCTTTTTGGTCCTTATTGCTCTTCCAGGGTCTGGGGTTTGTCAGCCAAATCAATCAGTAAACAGAAAGACCGCATGTTACAGTGAAAATATCACTGAATGAACAAAAGGGCGTTGGGAGTCTAGTGCTCCTACTAGAGGAGGGTATGTGGATAGGCCACCCAGATTTCTGTGTTTCAGTGTCCTCTTCTTTAAGATTAGAATGTGACTTGGTTTGCATGCCTCTTGTGAGAATGAAAACAGAGGTGAAAGGGATTTCCAGAGATGCAATGCATGCTCAGTAGCTTCAGTCATGTCCAACACTTTGCAACCCCATAGACTGTAGCCCACCAGGCTCTCTGTCCATTGGATTCTCTGGAGATGAAAATCATTAGGTAAATGGGGAGTGTGAGTAGACCAACTTGGCAATGTGGAGAAAGGGAAGCTAAGATGGTTCTGACCACACCCTACCTGGAATAGTATTGATGTAAGACATCATATAAGTTAAATAAGCAGAGTGACAATATACAGCCTTGATGTACTCCTTTTCCTATTTGGAACCAGTCTGTTGTCCCATGTCCAGTTCTAATTGTTGCCTCCTGATCTGCATACAGATTCCTCAAGAGCTGATTTGGTATTCCCTTTAAGAATTTTCCACAGTTTGTGATGATCCACATAGTCAAAGACTTTGGCATAGTCAATAAAGCAGAAATACATGTTCTTCTGGAATTCTCTTGCTTTTTTGATAATCCAACGGATGTTGACAATTTGATTTCTGTTTTTTCTGCCTTTTCTACAAACCATGTGGAGCATCTAGAAGTTCACTGTTCACGTACTGTTGAAGCCTGGAATGGACAATTTTGAGCATTACTTTACTGGAAGGTGAAATGCGTGTAATTGTGCAGTAGTTTGAACATTCTTTAACATTGCCTTTCTTAGGGAATGGAATGAAAACTGACCATTTCCAGTCCTGTGGCCACTTGTTGAGTTTTCCAACTTTGCTGGCATATTGAGTGCAATGCTTTCACAGCATCATCTTTTAGGATTTGAAATAGCTCCACTGGAATTCCATCACCTCCACTAGCTTTGTTCATAGTGATGCTTCCTAAGGCGCATGTGACTTTGCATTCCAGGATGTCTGGCTCTAGGTGAGTGATCATACCATCGTGATTATCTGGGTCATGAAGATCTCTTTTGTATGGTTCTTCTGTGTATTCTTGCCACCTCTTCTTAATATCTTCTGCTTCTGTTAGGTCCAGACCATTTCTGTCCTTTATTGTGCCCATCTTTGCATGAAATGTTCCCTTTATATGTCTGATTTTCTTGAAGAGATCTCTAGTCTTTCTTATTCTATTGTTTTCCTCTAATTCTTTGCACTGATCACTGAGGAAGGCTTTCTTATCTCTCCTTGCTATTCTTTGGAACTCCTCATTCAAATGGGTATATCTTTCCTTTTCTCCTTTGCTTTTAGCTTCTATTCTTTTCACAGCTATTTGTAAGGCCTCCTCAGATAGCCATTTGCTTTTATGCATTTCGTTTTCTTGGGGATGATCTTGATCCCTGTCTCCTGTACAATGTCACAAACCTCCGTCCATAGCTCATCAGGCACTCTGTCTATCAGATCTAGTCCCTTGAATCTATTTCTCACTTCCACTGTATAATCCTGAGAAATATATATGCCGGTTAGAACTGGACATGAAATAGCAGACTGGTTCCAAACATGGAAAGGAATACATCAAGGCTGTGTATGGTCACCCTGCTTATTTAATTTCTATGCAGAGTTCATCATGAGAAACACTGGGCTGGGTGAAGCACAAGCTGGAATCAAGATTGCTGGGAGAAATATCAATAACCTCAGATATACAGATGACACAACCCTTATGGCAGAAAGTGAAGAAAAACTAAACAGCCTCTTGATGAAAGTGAAAGAGGAGAGTCAAAAAATTGACTTAAAACTCAACATTCAGAAAACTAAGATCATGGCATCTGGTCCCATCACTTCATGGCAAAGAGATGGAGGAACAGTGGAAACAGTGACAGACTTTATTTTTGGGGGCTCCAAAATCACTGCAGATGCTGATTGCAGCCATGAAATTAAAAGACGCTTACTCCTTGGAAGAAAAGCTATGACCAACCTAGACAGCATATTAAAAAGCAGAGACTTTACTTTTCTAACAGTGGTCCATCTAGTCAAGGCTATGGTTTTTCCAGTAATCATGTATGGATGTGAGAGTTGGACTATAAAGAAAGCTTAGTGCCGAAGAATTGATGCTTTTAAACTGTGATGTTGGAGAAGATTCTTGAGAGTCCCTTGGACTGTAAGGAGATTCAACCAATCCATCCTAAAGGAAATCAGTCCTGAATATTCATTGGAAGGATTGATGCTGAAGCTGAAACTCTAGTACTTTGGCCACCTGATGCAGATAACTGACTTATTGGAAAAAAACCCTGTTGCTAGGAAAGATTGAAGGCAGGAGGAGAAGGGGACAACAGAGGATGAGATGGCTGGATGACATCACTGACTCAATGAACATGAGTTTGAGTAAACTCTGGGAATTGGTGATGGACAGGGAGGGCTGGTGTGCTGCAGTTCATGGGGTCGCAAAGAGTTGGACATGACTGAGTGACTGGAACTGAACTGAACTGATGTTGGTACCGGTTTCAGGGACTATAAGAAATTCACACAATAAAAGACAGTGATAGAAGATGTCTAAAAACCTCGGTGAGAGGGTTGGGGAGGCAGAATTCAGGAGGGAACACCTTCATGACAGAGGCTGACTAGTCGGTTGCTTCCTCTCCCATAGCTTCCTCTGGGACAGGTGTCCCAGGTGATGGTTTGAAGTGTCTCTGTCACAGAGAGTTAAATATTTCACTTATGTCACCTACTTTCCCCAAGCCTCTTCTCTTTTCAGTTGCCTTGACAAAAACCACTAAAATTGAAAACACAGGCCAGAAACCTCTCATAGCCTCCTGCTGCAAAATAGAAAAGGCACAGAGACCGGCTCCTGTGCTGGGGGCTCATCCTGTAGGAAACAGGTGGGAGAAAGTGAGTCTCTATGGTGCTCATACCTGGCCTAAGGTTATGTTTTTCTGAAAAGGTCTGGCCATGAAGACAGCCAGAAGTGTGAGGGGAAACAGTAGGGATCATCATGTACAGACCTCAGGATTTTATGCAAGGAAATGTGGGGCCTGGGACCACTGCGGATGTGAGGAGCAGTTAACTGACCTTATTTAGCCGTCCTGTAGATCTCAATTCAGGCTTCCCAGGTGGCCAGTAATAAAGAATCTGCCTGCCAACCAGAAGATGTGGGTTCGAGCCCTGGGTCAGGAGGATTCCCTGGAGAAGGGAATGGCAATTCATTCCAGTACTCTTGTTTGGAAAATCCCATGGACAGAGGGAGCCTGGTGGGCTAAAGCCCCTGGGGTCACCAAGAGTCAGATGTGACTGAGTGACTAATTACAAAGATCTCAATTCATAAAGAAATGTAGAATACTTTTGGAACTTTATACTAGTTCCCAGCCTTCTGTCCTACAGGGCATGAATTGGGAGTTGATTGTTTCCTTTGCTGTGCAGAAGCTTTTTAGTTGGTGCGGTCATACTTGTTTGTTTTAGGTTTTATTACCTGTGCTATTAGTGTTATATCTGTGTCATTGTTTCCCAAACTACATGTTGAACTCCTAGTGGGACTGTGAAGATATTATGAGTGTTCTTGGTGTTCAGAGCGGAAGAGATCCAACAGTGTCCAGGGTCCTCTCAAGAGTCTTCTCCAACACCACAGTTTAAAAGCATCACTTCTTCAGCACTTAGCTTTCTTTGGGCCTAGAGGAGCTATCCCACATTGAAGGTCAGGAACGGCGACAGTAAGGAGATAACCCTCTTCCAAGGTAAGGAGCAGTGGCTGTACTTTGCTGGAGCAGCCGTGAAGAGATACCCCACACCCAAAGTAAGAGAAACCCAAGTAAGATGGTAGGTGTTTCAAGAGGGCATCACAGGGCAGACACACTGAAACCATACTCACAGAAATCTAGTCAGTCTAATCACACTAGGACCACAGCCTTGTCTAACTAATGAAACCAAGCCATGCCTGCGTGGGCAACCCAAGACAGGAGGGTCATGGTGGAGAGGGCTGACAGAATGTGGTCCACTGGAGAAGGGAATGGCAAGCCACTTCAGTATTCTTGCCTTGAGAACCCCATGAACAGTATAAAAGGCAAAATGATAGGATAGCAAAAGAGGAACTCCCCAGGTCATTAGGTGCCCAATATACTACTGGAGATAAGTGGAAAAATAATTCCAGAATGAATGAAAGGATGGAGCCAAAGCAAAAACAATACTGAGTTGTGCATGTGACTGGTGATAGAAGCAAGATCCGATGTTGTAAAGAGCCAGATTGCATAGGATCCTGGAATGTCAGGTCCATGAATCAAGGCAAATTAGAAGTGGTCAAACAAAAGATGGCAAGGGTGAACGTTGACATTCTAGGAATCAGAGAACTAAAATGGACTGGAATGGGTGAATTTAACTCAGGTGACCATTATATCTACTACTGCGGGCAGGAATCCCTCAGAAGAAATGGAGTAGCCATCATGGTCAACAAAAGAGTTTGAAATGCAGTACTTGGACGCAATCTCAAAAATGACAGAATGATCTCTGTCCGTTTCCAAGGCAAACCATTCAATATCACCGTTATCCAAGTCTATGTCCCAACCAGTAATGCTGAAGAAGCTGAAGTTGAACAGTTTTATGAAGACCTGCAAGATCTTTTAGAACTAACACCCAAAAAGATGTCCTTTTCATTATAGGGGACTGGAATGCTAAAGTAGGAAGTCAAGAAACACCTGGAATAACGGGAAAATTTGGCCTTGGAATGCGGAATGAAGCATAGCAAAGACTAATAGAGTTTTGCCAAGAAAATGCACTGGTCATAGCAAACACCCTCTTCCAACCACACAAGAGAAGACTCTACACATGGACATCACCAGATGGTCAACACTGAAATCAGATTGATTATATTCTATGCAGCCAAAGATGGAGAAGCTCTATACAGTCAACAAAAACAAGACCAGGAGCTGACTGTGGCTCAGATCATGAACTCCTTATTTCCAAATTCAGACTCAAATTGAAGAAAGTAGGGAAAACAGCTAGAGCATTCAGGTACGACCTAAATCAAATCCCTTATGATTATACAGTGGAAGTGAGAAATAGATTTAAGGGCCTAGATCTGATAGATAGAGTGCCTGATGAACTATGGAATGAGGTTCATGACATTGTACAGGAGACAGGGATCAAGACCATCCCCATGGAAAAGAAATGCAAAAAAGAAAAATGGCTGACTGGGGAGGCCTTACAAATAGCTGTGAAAAGAAGAGAGGTGAAAAGCAGTTCTAATGAGATGGATGAAATTGGAACCAATTATACAGAGTGAAGTAAGCCAGAAAGAAAAACACCAATACAGTATACTGACACATATATATGGAATTTAGAAGACAGTAATGATGACCCTGTATGTGAGACAACCAAGAGACACAGAGGTATAGAGTGGACTTTTGGACTCTGAGGGAGAGGGAAAGGGTGGGATGGTTTGGGAGAATGGCAATGAAACATGTATATTTTCGTGTAAGAAACGAAGCGCCAATCTATGTTCAATGTAGGATGCAGGATGCATGGGGCTGATGCACAGGATGATTCAAGTAGAGGATGTGGGGTGGGAGGTGGGAGGGGGCTTCGGCACTGGGAGATTGTGTTCACCTAAGGCTGATTCGTGTCAATGTATGGCAAAACAAATACAGTATTGTAATTTAAAATAAATAAATTAATTAATTAAAGAAAAAAATTAAAAAAAGAAAAGCAAAGGAGAAAAGGAAAGATATAAGCATCTGAATGCAGAGTTCCAAAGAATAGCAAGAAGAGATAAGAAAGCCTTCTTCAGTGATCAGTGCAAAGAAATAGAGGAAAACAATAGAATGGGAAGGACTAGAGATCTCTTCAAGAAAATCAGAGATACCAAGGGAACATTTCATGCAAAGATGGGCTTGATAAAGGACAGAAATGGTATAGATCTAACAGAAGCAGAAGATATTAAGAAGAGGTGGCAAGAATACACAGAAGAACTGTACAAAAAGATCTTCATGACCCAGATAATCATGATGATGTGATCATTCATCTAGAGCCAGACATCTTGGAATGTGAAATCAAGTGGGCCTTAGAAAGCATCACTACGAACAAAGCTAGTGGAGGTGATGGAATTCCAGTGGAGCTGTTTCAAATCCTGAAAGATGATGCTGTGAAACTGCTACACTCAATATGCCATCAAATTTGGAAAACTCAGCAGTGGCCACAGGACTGGAAGCAGTCAGTTTTCATTCCAGTCCCAAAGAAAGACAATGCCAGAGAATGCTCAAACTACCACACAATTGCACTCATCTCACATGCTAGTAAAGTCATGCTCAAAATTCTCCAAGCCAGGCTTCAGCAATACATGAACCGTGAACTCCTGATGTTCAAGCTGGTTTTAGAAAAGGCAGAGGAACCAGAGGTCAAATTGCCAACATCTGCTGGATCATGGAAAAAGCAAGAGAGTTCCAGAAAAACATCTATTTCTGCTTTATTGACTATGCCAAAGCCTTTGACTGTGTGGATCACAATAAACTGTGGAAAATTCTTCAAGAGATGGGAATACCAGACCACCTAACCTGCCTCTTGAGAAATCTGTATGCAGGTCAAGAAGCAACAGTTAAAACTGGACATGGAACAACAGACTGCTTCCAAATAGGAAAAGGAGTACATCAAGGTTGTATATTGTCACCCTGCTTATTTAACTTCTATGCAGAGTACATCATGAGAAACGCCGGACTGGAAGAAACACAAGCTGGAATCAAGATTGCCGGGAGAAATATCAATCACCTCATATATGCAGATGACACCACCCTTATGGCAGAAAGTGTGAACAGGAGCTAAAAAGCCTCTTGATGAAAGTGAAAGAAGAGAGTGAAAAAGTTGACTTAAAGCTCAACATTCAGAAAACGAAGATCATGGTATCCGGTCCCATCACTTCATGGGAAATAGATGGGGAAACAGTGGAAACAGTGGCGGACTTTATTTTGGGGGCTGCAGCCATGAAATTAAAAGATGCTTACTCCTTGGAAGAAAAGTTATGACCAACCTAGATAGTGTATTCAAAAGCAGAGACATTACTTTGCCAACTAAGGTCCGTCTAGTCAAGGCTATGGTTTCTCCAGTGATCATGTATGGATGTGAGAGTTGGACTGTGAAGAAAGCTGAGCGCCGAAGAATTGATGCGTTTGAAGTGTGGTGTTGGAGAAGACTCTTGAGAGTCCCTTGGACTGCAAGGAGATCCAACCAGTCCATTCTGAAGGAGATCAACCCTGGGATTTCTTTGGAAGGAATGATGCTGAAGCTGAAGCTCAGTACTTTGGCCACCTCATGCAAAGAGTTGACTCATTGGAAGACTCTGATGCTGGGAGGGATTGGGGGCAGGAGGAGAAGGGGACGACAAAGGATGAGATGGCTGGATGGCATCACAGACTCGATGGACGTGAGTCTGAGTGAACTCCGAGAGATGGTGATGGACAGGGGAGGCCTGGTGTGCTGCGATTCATGGGGTCGCAAAGAGTTGGACATGACTGAGCACCTGAACTGAACTGGACTGAACTGGAAGAAAAAGAAAGAGAAATGAACTGGGTCAGCTATACCTGCCCATCTGTAGTTATTTAGAGGCTGCATTTTTGAAATAAAACAAGTGGAGGGGTAAATGTTAGTTTGCTAGAAATGACATTGACTTCTTAGGATCTATTCTAATGGTCTTATCTTGAAGATATTTTGCTATCTGTGATGTAGGGCTAACTGTTTTGTTTGCTAACTGTGTTGCTTACTAACTGTGGGTTGCTTGCTAACAGCAGTTATAGGCACATCCTGCAAAGGAGCATAGTAAACAAATGAGGAGAGCTTTAACCTATTTCTAAGAATTGCTGGTTAAATCTGAACTCACCCGATGGGTCTCATGGTTGAAACTTGAAATACAGAGTCCTTCTGAGATGACTCTCCTCAAACAGTCTGTTTGATAAAGAACTGGTGCTCTACTTGTGATGCTCAACAGATGTAAATCTTAGGTACTCTGATGACAATGAAAGGGCTAGAAAGAATGCAAATACTTGTGTAGACAAAATTATTATATCCCTATTACAGAAGAGGAAACTAAAACACAGAGAAGAGATATTTTGCAAAAGTGTCCTGTAATGTCAGCTCCTTTCAGAATTACCCTTTCATTTCTACCTTTGACGTAGTTGCTCTTTATTGAATCAACTCAGAAATCTTGAAATCATCCTAGACAACTCCACCTTTTAGTAACCAAAGCAGTTTAATTTTCAAATTATATCATTTCATACTCAGAATCTTGCAGGTAAATTATTAGAAATAATAAGAGACTTTAACCGTATGGCCAGCACCAAGATCAATATGCAACCCCTGTGTGTTTTTATATGTTCAGAAGTTAAAGATTAAGAAACACAATTCAAAAATATTTCTCCTAAAAGCTCACATTAGTTGAATGCTTATTACTTATTAAATACTCTGCGTATATTATTTGATGCCAGTAGATATGTTAGTATGTGAATGAAAAGAAAATATGGAGGGATATATATGTACATATCAATCAAACTCTTCCTTCTGTCTTCAACTTCATTCTTAGTCAAGTACATCCTTTATTGTTTCTTTCTGTAAGGTTCTGTGAATTGGTAAGTCTGTCTGAAATGACTCTTCTGTTCTCCCTTTCTATTCTGGCTGCTTTGCACAGCTTACAGGGTCTTAGTTCCTGATCAGGCATTGAACCTGGGCCCTCAGCACTAAGAGTGCAGAGTCCTAACCACTGGACCATCAAGGAATTCCTTCTAATGTTCTCTCTTGAATGATAATCTGGGAATATAATTTTTTATTATTATTATTTTCCTATATTTTGATAATATGAATTCATTTTCTTCTGATCTCTGTTTTTGCCAATGAAAGATCGAATTGTGAGTTCTTTGTAAATATTCTGCCTTTCTTCTTTGGTTGTTCCTAAGATTCTCTTCTTGTCTTTGGGGTTTTGTGGCAGTGTGTCTAAAAATCCACATATGTGGATTTTTAAAAGTATGCTATGTTGGGGTACAGTGTATTTCTACCTTTCAGCAATTCTGTAAAATCCTAGGAGATTATTAATAAATACTGACTTTTCAGGGTTCAGTCTAACCTCCTGGTAGAGCATTCACTAAGTATAAATTGGATGTCTCCTTCTATTATCTGTATTTCTTAAGCTTTATTTAATATTTTCCATATTTTAATCAGTGTGGGGAACTTCTAGTTCCCTAGTTCACTTTTCAGCTCTGCTTATTTACTGAATGTTTAATTTCTCTGAAAACACATTGTGTATATGTTTGTGTGTTTAATTCCTAGATGTAATATTTAAGCTTTACTTTCAAAGCTGCTAGTTCTTTTACATAAGGTCCTATAAGACACAGTTTTCCCTTAAACCTTTTTTTTTATTTTTGTCTCTGTGTTTACTTTGATCATACTATTTTAGAGTCTAGTTTTTCTACTGTCTAAAATTTTTTGGGATTGAGTATATCTGTTTATCAATATTTCCCTTGTGATCATTTCCTTGTGTGTGCATGTTTAGCTATACTCTTCTGTTTATATGCATTGTTTTATGCTCAGAGTATCTGGTCCCATAAACCCTTGGTAATAGACATATTGTCATGAAGGGTTTTTATGTCTATTTGTTTTTGTTTTAACTTCCAGGTTATCCAGGGATTTTTATAGGTCTAAACCAATGTTTTGATTTACTTATCCCTCTGAGCTATGAATATCATATTGATAGAAAAAAAATGTAGGGCTTACAACTTTACCCAACACGGATTATGTTGCTTAACAAAAATTAACCTTTTAATTATGGATATTGTACAGTTATTGCTTGGCTTGTGTGTTTTTATATTTTCACACACCATTCCCAAGACGTATTTTCTGTCTTTGGTGTCTAAGCTAGTGGGTGTACTTCTAGTCTCATTATCACTGAGGTTTCTTAGATTTAGCATCCCACTTCACATGTGTGAAATATCACCTATCCTCTCCTTATGTGGGCTCTAAATCCCAGCCCTGCTAACTCCTATGTCCAGTAGTCCATTATACCATGTGGTATTACTTGGGCCACTATTGTTTTGATTTCTTGATGGCTATACTTTATATATATACATTTATTGCTCAGTAGTGTCCAACTCTTTGCGACTCTGTGAGCTGTAGCCTATCAGTCTGCTCCTTTCTTGGGATTCTCCAGGCAAGAATACTGGAGTGGGTTGCCATTTCCTTCTCCAGGGTAACTTCTCGACCCAGAGATCGAACCCAGGTCTCCCGCATTGCAGGCAGACGGTTTAACCTCTGAGCCACCACAGAAACCCAAGTTTCTTCTTTTTTATGATACTTAGAAATTCCTCTTTCTTTCCTTTGAGTTCAAGTATATGTTACGTTATACAATGTATATAATCAGACCTTCATTTTCCTGTAAGCAGAACTTTTGCTTTGTTGACTGAACCTGCCATGTTCCTGGAATGTCATAATTTATAAGGTCAATAGACATTTTTAAAGAAAATGAATGTTTTACTAAAAAAACAATATTTAAGGTACTTCCCTGGTGGTCCAGTGGCTAAGACTCTGTGCTCCCAATACAGGGGCTGGGTTCAACTCCTGGCTCGGGAACTAGATCCCGCATATTAACTAGATCTTAACATGCCACAGTTAAGAGTTCACATGCTGCAACTAAAGACCCCATGTGCCACAATTAAGACCTGGCACAGCCAAATAAATAAATATTTAAAAAAAACAAAAACAAAAATAAAACCCCACAATATTTAAGTCAAGGGACTTCAGGTTTCTATTTGAATTGCTACTAACTCACAACAAGATAAATTAAGATTGACAGTAAGTCTATTGCCAAATCTAGAAGGAATTTCTACCATTAGGTTGATTGAACTGGACTGAAGTGTAATCGATGGTCCATTGTCTAGGCTCATGAGAAATCTGCCCATTCCAATCCCCTCCCTCCTTGTATTCTCTTTACTGACTGGAAATCTCTCTCCACTGCATGGCAGCTGTGTGTGTGTGTAGCGTATGTTGAGATAGGTAAGAAGCTATTCTTTCTCACTTCCCACTTTCTCTTTATATCCCAACTTCATCTCCAACCCACATCTGTATTTTTTCCTTTTAACATCTAGTGAAACACTGAAATTTTAAAAATACAGCTGTATGAAATATGTGAAGAAGGGAAAGCATGCTGTATTTTGGGAGTCATGAACCTTCAAGAAAAGCGCTACTTACAGGATTGAGTTAGAAAGAACATTGGTGGCAGTGCATCATGGGAAGTTCAGTTTAGTACATATAGAATCAACATATAGCATAACAACATGTTGATAAATATACCAAACCAGTGGGGTTAAGAAAAATCTTGAGATGTTTACAAAAGACTTTCATATCATTGTACATCCAGCAGTTCGATAATGAGAGAAATTTCACATATCATGATTTTTAGGGAATGTTAAACCTAAGAAGATAGTTCCTCACTCAAGGAAGGCACAGAAGAAGACTTGCATGAAGTCTGTGACAATGGACTACATAGCCAGGAAGGAAAGATCACCCTTAGATTGAAAAGATGTTCTTATAAAGATTGTTAATTAGAAGATACAGAAGGAAATCATTTAAAATATTTAAATCGAATGCAACAAAACCCGGCATCTGTGCTCCTATATTTGAAAACAGTTAAGAGGTAACATATGGACAGAAAATGACAAAAAGGAGATTTGAAAAAAAAACAGGTGAGAGAGCAAGGAATGATTATGAGAAAATTAGAAGGAAAATAAGCAGAAACAAAATGCACTACAGAGGCAGTAGAGAACTGATACTATGCAAACAGATATAATAATGTGGGGTATATATTTGAGAGATCCTATTAGATGGATCTACTAGGTGGAAATTTATAAATAAAGGATAATACTATGAGAGAAGATAGAAGAGAAAGGAGTGATCCCAGGCCTAAGATTAATATGATCATTTCTTCTAAGGAAGAAGTCAAAACAATTGGAACAAATCAAAAGATTGAGAAAGAGATTATTTCCTGAGCTAAAATATAAGATAAACCACCAGAGAATGCAGATCAGAAGAGTCTATGTTCCATGTAATATAAACAAAAACTTGCATCCCATTGGGTGGAATTTAATTGCATGAATGAATGAAACATGAAGTTTAATTAGCAGTTCCAAACAATAACTCACAGAAATAAATATCATACCAACATGTATTATAAGACACATCATGCAGAATGTCAGAGGACTCAGATTTTTCAAAATAGATAGCCCAAAACAAGTTGTGTGGCAAATTGTATTAAATTCAATACGTTAAGTGTCAAAAGTAGTTGTTGACTGGAATTAAAAAGGATTTCTTAAACTTGAAAATGTTGTTTAATATTATACACACAAGTCACAGAGTATACTCACTTGTAAGCACTATGTGCATCAAGAAATAGAACAAGATCAGCTCCCCTCAAGCCCTCATGCCCCTTCACAGTCAGTATTCATCCTCCCCACTCATTTAGAGTAAGAATGACATTTTCTTGACCATGTATCACTAAACAATACAGTCTATTTTTTGTTTTATATAAATGTAATTATAATGTGCATGCTGTTTTCTATCTTTATTCCTTCATTTAATATTATGTTTATGAGATTTATCCATGTTGGTTATGTGTAGCTATGATCCTCTCATTTTTGTTGATATTTTGTGCTCTCTTAATGAAAACCCTATGATCTTTTTGTATTCTGGTTATTGGTTCTGGCACATAATTCTGCTGTAAAATTATTGTCTATGTTTTTGGTGAACTTATGTAAGATTGTTGGTGATATACTTAGGGATAGAATTACAGGATCTCAGGGGATGTGCAGACTTAGCCATAGAAATACTGTCAGTTTTCCAAACTGGTTAAAACAGTTGACATTCCCATCAGCTGTATACAAGTTCCATTTGCTCCCATCATCACCAACACTTGGTATTATCAGCAATTTACATTTTAACTGACCTACTGTGAACTCCGGGAGATGGTGATGAACAGGGAGGCCTGGCGTGCTGCGATTCATGGGGTCATAAAGAATCGGACACGACTGAGTGACTGAACTGAAC
Source organism: Nanger dama (assembly GCA_917880005.1). Taxonomy (NCBI): domain Eukaryota; kingdom Metazoa; phylum Chordata; class Mammalia; order Artiodactyla; family Bovidae; genus Nanger; species Nanger dama. The sequence goes on from CAKJTW010000018.1 coordinate 29,587,844, forward strand.
TGAACTGTCTGTAAAGTGGTGCTGCAATTTAGTTTTAATTTCTTTAATGATTAATAAGGTTGAACATACTTTTATATCTTTATTGGCATTTAACTTTCCTCTTTAATAATATGTCTTTTTAGAACACTTGCCTATTTTTCTTGCCTTTGTAGGAAATCTTTATGTATTTTAAATAACAGTCCTTTGTTTATATGTATGAAAAATATTGTCTGTGGCTTGTTTTTATGGCATCTTTTAAGGAACAGATCATTTTAATTTTATTATATTGGTACTTGTCATTATTTATAGTTAATATATTTTTGTTTTATTTAAGAAATCAATTTATACCCAAATTTATAAAGCTGTTCTTCTCTATTGACAAGAAGTTATAGTGCTTTTCCTTTTCCATTTATTTAGGTTTATGGTCTACCTGAAGTTAATATTTTCTATATGGTATGAAGTAGATTCTAATTTTATTTTATTTTCCTTATAGATTATTCAATTATCTCAGAAACACTTATTGAAAATCTGTTCCTGCCCTATAGCTCTGCATTTCACCCGGTATAAATCAAGTGTTCATGTGTGGATAGATCCCCTTCTAGGTTCTCTGTTCTTTGCCTTTGTCTTTTTGCCTTTTCTCATTATCAAAGCTTTATAATATGACATGCTATCTGGAAAGCAAGTCTTCCCACTTTGTTCTTCTTTAAGTGGATCTTGTCTATTTCTTTTCATTTTCATAGAAATTGTTCAGCTGACTTGTCAAGTTATATACTTGGGCAGACTTCCTGGATTTTAAATGATATTATTGTTAATAGAGTGAGTCTTTAGATTTCTTTGGGAAGAACTAACAGCTTTAAATATGGAATCTTCCTGTCAACATGTATCTTCTTTATTTAACTCTCATTAGGGCGTATCAGTGAAGTTTTATTATTTGATTTGTAGGACCATGACACATTGGTCAGTTAATCATTACTTTCTGTTTTACGTTTTTAGTAATACTACATATACTGTTTTAATTACTTTTAATTATTGTTGGTTTACTGAAGTAAAATGATTTTTGTATATTGATTTCATATATAGAAAACTTGATAAATGGGAAATTTAACAAGATGAAACCATCTGTGAATTATGATAATTTTATTTCTTCCTTTTTACCCTCTACTTTTTGTTTCCTGGCTTCTTGTCCTGTATATGGGCAGAAGGTGGGAAAGAGTAAAGCCTTGTTTTGTTTCTGATATTGCTGCATGTTTTTGTGTATTGACATTTTCTTTAATAGATTTAGAAGTTCCCTTCCTTACCTAGCTTGCTTAAAGACTTTATTTTTATTATGAATGGATACTGAATTTTGTCAGATATGTTCTCCTGTGCTATATGAGGTTATAAAATTATCTTTTACCCTTAATTTGCTAGTGAAATGAGAGGCTGTTCATGTAGTTGATGGGTGGAGGCCAGAGCAGCAATTCTTGGTTATCACTCAGGGTTGCTGTTTCCCCTACACTTTGGCCTTATAGTTTCTTATTATCTTTTCAGACCTTTCCTGCAATTAAGATGATTTTTAAAAAGCCACTTATATGGAAATTTTGAAACAATATTTTATCATTATTAGAAATATGGATAACTTTGCATTGAAAAATGAAATAACAGAAAAATGTATTTTTATTAAAAAAAAAAAGTTTCTAAGTGAAAAATACAATACTTGAAGCACTGAGAGAGCTCATGTGGCAGAACAATAGTTTCTTATAACAAGGAACTAAGACTGGTTGGCTCCTAATTGTAGCTCAATCAAGAGAGCAGATGACCAGCTTCAGTTGATTTTTCTGTTGGTCCCACTCTCCATGCAGCATAGACTTTAGAGTCAGGAGACTTGGGTATTATCTTGACCCTGACTTTGGCCATGACATTGGCTCTCTCTGAGGTTCCTAGGTCATTTCTTCTCACTTTATCTGGCTGCTATCTATCTTGTATCATGGCATTAGATAACAGTTTGTGCCTCTGTTATTCTCCATCAGAAAATTCTCTCCCAGTCTCGGGACACATCTTCTATTCCATCTTTCTCTGTGAATTTTCCATTAGATCCTTCTCACATCAACCAGCTTTTAAATGTCTCAAAAAGCCATTGGGGATCTGTATATTAATAAGTAGCCACAGTTGCTTTGAGTTTGCAGGAGAGTAGAAAGCACCCTGGGAATATTGCAGCCATTCATTTGCTAATGATTTAAGAATTGTGTTTCATGTGATATAAACACATCTGTCAATTGAATTATGTTCTGTATTCAAGTAGGAGGTTAAATTACACTGCAGACAGAAAAAGAAAAATACAGTGATTTTTAAACAGAGTCAGGGAAGAAGAAGAGGATTTTATGTCATTAATAAGAACATACAGATATAAAAACCCTACACCAAATCCTTTAGTTCCATAGCTCATGCATGGTATTTGAAAACTGAAAGCATACTTTTTCCCAGTAATATTATAAGTACTCTTGGTTCCTGGTTACTATGTTTACTAATAGGTGTAGATCTAACACTTTTTGATTTGTGGTGATATTATTGGAAAAAGAATAGCTGTTTAGAATTTCTAAGGAACAATGAGATAAAACTTGAAGATAACATAGAAGAGATTCCAAACACAATAAAGGATGGTTTCTCAACATTAAGACAAGAGCATGACCAATCTGTTGTATTATATTGAGAAGATGGTGAGTCTATAAGCAATTATACAGACGGAAAGAAGTTAGAAAAGAGAATATACTGTAAATTCCATCCTTAAAATGCTGTGAAATGCAAGCAACACTGTAGTGATAGAAAGTGAACCCTGGTTGCCTGGAGATGAGGTGTCTGGATTGTGGGAAGGGGCAGTGAGGGAGGACTACAAAGGGCAGGAAGAAATTTTCACTGCATAATGAATTCACAAGTGTGAACATATCACAAAAATTATCAAATTATATACTCTAATCATGGATCAGTTTATATCAATTATACCTTAAAAGCTTTTTTTTAAAAAGTGAGCAACATTAAAAAAATAAACATACATGCTTCAAAAGATTATTGTAATTATGAAATAACTCATTCAGGGTGCTTGCAGTCATTCCTGGAAATAGTAAGCTGTCTAAAAATATTAGCCTTTGTTTTTTATTATTGGATCATTGAAAGGTACTCTGAGAAGAATACAGAAGAATACTCTGAATACATTTTGCAGATGGCAGTTGAGGGGCAGCTACCCTTCCCTGTTATAGGTTCAGTTGTGATCTCCCAAAATTCAGTGTTGAGTTCTTAACCTCTAGTACCTCAGAATGTGACTGTATTGAAGATAGGATCTTTAAAGAGGACCTTTAACCTTAAGTTAAAATGCAGTCAATAGTCTAATAAAACCAGCGTCCTTACAAGCAGAGATTTGGACACAGAGACCCGTGTGCACAGAGGAAGAGCTATCTGAGGACACAAATTTAGCCATCTGCAAGCCAAGAAGAAAGGCTTTGGAAACACCAACTCTTCCAATATATTGATCATGGATTTCTAGCTTCCAGAACTGTGAAAGAACACATTTCTGTTGTTTAAGGTACCCAGTCTGTGATATTTTGTCATGGCAGCCCTAGCAAACTAACATGCACCCCAGACAGAAAATCTCTTGCAATAGCCCTTCCATGTGTTCCAGGGAAGTTGCTCGTCACATTCTCTGCAGAACATCCAGGTTTTCCTGCACAGAGCAGCCGTGAACTGTCGCTCATCTCAGGCTGCACTGTAATGACAAGCAGCCAAGCACAAGTCAGACACAGACCCTGCAGCACCTCCTTCAGTGCCTACCAGTGGGGGTGCCCACTGGGGTTTGCAGCTACGGTGCCCACCGGCTCCAGACTCCTCTGCTTCGTTCCATTGTCAGGTGCAGCAGGGCCCAGACTTTGTGTAATCAAGTGCTCTGTGCCGTAAGACATCAAAAAAGGTGGGGGGAAGCAAATGAAACTCACAGATTACTTTGCTCACAGGGATTTTATTTCCTAGTTCCTTTATGGCACTTTTCATCTGAAAAATTTTATCTTGGAATGTAGAAGCTTAAATATCTTCAATGGAATTACTATGCATTTTCTAAGACTCTGGTGTTCTCCTTTGTATAAAGAAAGACCTGTTTCTGCTCTCTCCCTTAAGATACTATGTCCTCATTTATTTCCCTGCCTTTTAAACTTTTCTTTCTTTATAACAAGCCCCTTGAACACCCCTTAGGAGTTTTTTTTGATCATAAACCAGATTTTTCATCCTTTGAATGCTTGTTCTCTCCAGCCCTCATATTAAACTTCCTGCGGTGTGACTCCACGAGTGATCTATCACACATAGGCACAGAAACTCCTCGGAGACGGAGACGTGAGCTTTAATATCTCACACAGCCTTCTGGGCACTAGGTGTTCTTGCTAAATCCCTGTAATGACTTTTCTTTCACAGAACTCAAATTTTCACAGACAATAAAACTAATTTGAAAAAAAAAACACATTAATTTATTCACCAGACACATATTAGTGAATGGGGTTATAAAGTTGAATCAAAAGCCTTGTTTGCTCTAAGGAGACTTTCAGTCTAATAGAGGGATTCAAAAATATAAATAAATATGTGTAAGAAAGCGTTGTAAGTTGGGGTTAGAAGGTAGAAGTTAAAAGATAGGAATTGAAAGTGTGGATGAGGTTAGAAGAAGATAGACCACCAGGAGAGGTGGAACAGGGCCAGGGGCTCTTTAGAGGAAGTGACCACAGAGCTGAGACTTGAAGGACAGGGGTGTTTAAATCTGTGGATATTCCTCCACCCCAACCTGGTGGAGATCCCTCAAGACATGTGGGATAGGAGACTTCCCTTGTAAGGAACTTACTTAGGGTCTGGTGGGGCACATGCTATGGCTTGGTATCTGAATATTGTTATTGTTACTCACTCATGAACATATGTTTACCAAGGAGATTTATTGAGACTGAAAGTGTACTATACTGAGCAAATGTATGAGAGTTTTTTTTTTTTAAACTTCTGTTATGTGATCATGTTATACCAGCTTTCTTAAGCATATTCTAAGCTTCACTAAGAATGGCTATCCATTCTCTTGAAACACAGGCAATTTAGAAATATACCAGTTTGAAAGCAACCAGCTCCTGGCCTCTAGCTTTTTTTCAGAAGGCTCTTCTGGCATGTGATGTCCTCCCTCTGTTCAATTCTCAAATTCTAGAATATGAAGATTTGCAACATAACAGTTAGCCATAAAATTTGGGGTTTTGTGTGTGCATGTGTCAGTGTTATCCAAAGATAAGATGAGCTGGTCTCTTTAATTACCTTCAAAATGCCTGGAAAAATATGTAATATACAGTTGTCTTCCTGGATTGGGAAGAGGACACAGCCTCTATCTCAGAAGGCCTTTACCACCAATGTGGCCAATGACACTCTGGCTGATGCTTACGGTGGAAGGAGAGGAGTGCGCTTACCTTGAAGAAGGGTGATTCTCAAGGTCCCCACCATGGAGTGCTTTGGTGCTGGTTTTATCCAGAGAAGGCATACATGGTAGAAACATGGATTTTGAAGGTAAACAGGGGTTGAACTTAGAGCTAAACAATGGCACTTCCATTTGAAAAAAAAAAAAAACCACAGTTAATTTCTGTGATTATTGACATCCTCTTTACTCCCCTCTGTCTTGATTTTCTTCTGAGGTGAGTCATGTCACCCACTTTACTGATTCACTATTGTCAGACTTATTGAAAAATGGCCCTACTCACCTCCCTTACATTTAGGCCAACAGAACAGTAAAAGTAGGCATTAGTTTGCTTTCAGGTGCCTGCATCTTTGAATTGGCACACAGTACACACAGCCAGCCGTATCCTCCTTACCTATTTACAAAAAAAGGATACTCATTTCCTAGCTGAATACTGCACAGATCACAATTTTCAATATCATTACTAATGAAGCGCCCTGTGCTGCTTTGATTGCCATCCGAATGTGAGCAGCTAATTAGATTGATTGTCTATTTGATGCCTGCTGATTAGCTTATGAAAGCCCTCTGAATTCCTGACTTTGTGAGAAAATGCCCCTGACTTTATGATTACTGATTGATGCTCCAATTTCTGATTGCTGTGTGAATAGACACTTAATAGCTCTGTCACCTTGACAAGGGTTTTGGTATTCATCTGATGAGGAAAACAGAGCAGGGCACTCTGTTTATCAATGTCTACCAAACGTTTAAAGTCCTTTAGAGTGTGAAGACCACGAATCAGGGGCATCTGTGGCCTTGTGACAGGCCACGAAACTAATATCATGTGGTTAGTGAGTGTAATGAGAAAGGAGGAGGCTGGCAGGTGGCCCCGATGCTTTACTCTTCCCCAAGACCAGTTTTAGGACTAGGATTAATCTGGTTGGATCAGGAGTCATCCCTGTGCATTGACAGCTTTGCTTTCAAGGGTGAGTATGCAGAGTAGGCTGTAGGTTCTGATACATAAGGAGGCACCAGCAAAGATCAATTATGTATGGAAACACCAAAAACTCATAGTGGTAGTTGACCTGTTGTTGGAATCTAGGAGAATTTTCTCACTCTGTGATATGCAAAACTGTGAGGTGGACTCCTGATTCAACTAAATGCTCATTGCTTAAAGTAGCAGATATAAAGCCTCTTCAGTCTCTCCATTCTTTGTACCTGGGTTCAGAATAGTAAGTTGTGTCCCAAGCAGAGAACTGGGTACCTTCCCCTCTGCTATGAGCAAGTTGCTTTTTTGGGAAAGGTCTAACAACTGTTTATCGTCTTCGTACCTGCTTTTCTGCATCCAGTAAGATCCAACACTCAGTCTCACCATTACCCCATGGTACAGAGGTCTAAAAACGTACTCATTCCTGATAGTAGATTTTTAGGACAAGAGAAGACACTGGGCATGCGCTGATGGCCAAGAGAGATGGATTAGACTGAAGAGGTATGCAAGGGTGCCATGCAGGGGAAGGGAGGAATGGGAGAAAAAAACCGACTCCCTTCTTTTAGGGACTGACACTGGTGATGACTCACCTTCCACTGTTTCATAATGAGAAAATAACAGGCAGTAGTGAGGATCTTGCCATACTTTCCAAACCTGAGCTCAGGTATGGGTAAAGGTAACAGTGTGCACATATCCTGTCCCCATGAAATCTCTTGTAGTAATAAGCACTTAGGGACAAGTGGCCCAGGTTGAACTTGTGCTGAGGAAGATGTGAAATGACATCTTGTGTGGATTTAATTCACATTCTCTAAGTTTCTAATTTTAATGTATTCAAAACTATTTTTATTATGTTTTGCCTTAGGCTTACTTAATTTCTGTATATCATTTGAGACATTCTCACCACTCTAAAGTCACAAAGATATTTGCAGTGATTTTCTGCTAAATATTATAAAGTTTTGTTGTCATGTAAACAACTTACATTTACGTTTGTAATTTATCAAGGTGGGATTGAGAGAATGGATTCATTTTCTTTTTAAAATATGGAAATACAATTTTCTCAACAAAATTAACTGAAAAATCCAAGGGCAATGCCAGCTCTTTCATACTAATATATTTACTTTCTTTATACGTGTCTATTTTGTTTCTGGGTCTCTTTTGGGCATTGGATTAAAATTGCAACAGAGCTATAGATCAGTTTGGACAGAATCTTTGCACTCACTATGTAGTCTTGGTATCCATGAAGATGTGATTTTCTCTTTACTTACATAGGTCCTTTATAATTTTGTAAATTCATTTTTATAAATTTTTATTTTTTTTCCACCACACAACTTGTGAGATCTTAGTTCCCAGACCAGGGGTTGAACCTGAACCTGTAGCAGTGAAATCAATTAGTCCTAACCACTGTAGTGCCAGATAATTCCATATAAATTTCTGCATAAAAGATTTATGAGTTTCTGTTGGATTTATTCGTATATATTTTATAGTTTTGTTGCAATTTTAAAAGGGAATACTTTAAAATTTTAGTTATTTGTTTCTTGCTGGTTTTAAAAGTGCATCCAGAAACATAAGTAATTAATGTTTCCTCTTATTAATACTAATGGTTTACCTATATATTCTTTTGGGTTTTCTGTATAGGTGGCCATCAGTTCAGTTCAGTTCAGTCGCTCAGTCATGTCCGACTCTCTGCGACCCCATGAATCGCAGCACGCCAGGCCTCCCTGTTCATCACCATCTCCCGGAGTTCACTCAGACTCACATCCATCGAGTCTGTGATGCCATCCAGCCATCTCATCCTTGGTCGTCTCCTTCTCCTCCTGCCCCCAATCCCTCCCAGCATCAGAGTCTTTTCCAATAAGTCAACTCTTCTCATGAGATGGCCAAAGTACTGGAGTTTTAGCTTTAGCATCAGTCCTTCCAAAGAAATCCCAGGGTTGATCTCCTTCAGAATGGACAAGTTGGATCTCCTTGCAGTCCAAGGGACTCTCAAGAGTCTTCTCCAACATCGCAGTTGAAAAGCATCAATTCTTCGGTGCTCAGCCTTCTTCACAGTCCAACTCTCACATCCATACATAACCACAGGAAAAACCATAGCCTTGAGTAGACGGACCTTAGTCGGCCATAGCTCTACAATAATGGTATATATTTTTTCCCTTTTCAAATCCTTATACTTTCAGTTTATATTTGTATTATGGCAAAGTTTAAAAAGTCTGTTGAAAAGAAAAGTCAATAGTGGGTGTATTTCAATGTTAAGAATTATGTCTATGCAAAGATTTTTAAGATAGTCAGGATATGACAGTTATCTTTTATCATACTTGCTAAGAGCTATTTTTTTCCCTTTTAAATGAAATCTGAGTGTTAATTTTTTTGAATTTTTTTTGCAATCAAGATGATTGTATATATTGTTTTAATATGATTGTGAAATAATTACTTTTATAGATTTTAAAAAGTATATTCCTGGATACGACTAATTTGATCATGATAAAATTTTTAGTTCATTGCTGAATTTTGTACATATTTACAAATTTGCATCTATTTATGTGAATATTGTAGATTTCTTTCTTTCACTGTCCTTGTCTGGTTTTGATGTCAAGGTTTTACTACCCTCATAAAAAGGAGTTTGGTAGTAGAATTTTTGTATTCTTTAAAAATGTGCAAAGTCCTAAAAGTATCTTTCTTTCTCTTATCTGTCCTTTGAAATTTTATTAGAACTTTCCTGTAAACCCATGGAGATCTGATGGTTTTATTTCTGTGGGAAAATTTTGATTGAATTTTGTTAATGTTTTAAAACTTTCAGATTTCAAATTCTTTCAGCAAGATTTTATAATTTGTATTTTCCCAAGAATAGCTTCACTGAACCTATTAACTTCTTTGGCACATATATTTAATAATAAGACTGTTATCTTTTAAAATCTCTTGTAGCATCAGTAATTTCAATTCTAGTATTAGTTATTTGTATATCTTCTTTCCTTCTGTTTTATGATGAATTTTGCCAGAGGCTTATAAATTCTTTTCATCCAAAGAACGTTAAATATATCTCTCAAAAACAACATATAGGATGGACTTCTTCAAGTCTAGTTTGATGAATTTTGTGTCTTATATGTAAATCAGTTCAGTTCAGTTCAGTCGCTCAGTCATGTCCGATTCTTTGTGACCCCATGAATCGCAGCAGGCCAGGCCTCCTGTCCATCACCAACTCCCGGAGTCCACTCAGACTCACGTCCATTGAGTCAGTGATGCCATCCAGCCATCTCATCCTCTGTTGTCCCCTTCTCCTCCTGCACACAATCTCTCCCAGCATCAGGGTCTTTTCCAATGAGTCAGCTCTTCCCATGAGGTGGCCAAAGTACTGGAGTTTCAGCTTCAGCATCAGTCCCTCCAACGAACACCCAGGACTGATCTCCTTTAGGATGGACTGGTTGGACTTCCTTGCAGTTCAAGGGACTCTCAAGAGTCTTCTCCAACACCACAGTTCAAAAGCATCAATTCTTCAGTGCTCAGCTTTCTTTATAGTTCAACTCTCACATCCATACATGACCACTGGAAAAACCATAGCCTCGACTAGACGGACCTTAGTTGGCAAAGTAATGTCTCTGCTTTTGAATATGCTGTCTAGGTTGGTCATAACTTTCCTTCCAAGAAGTAAGTGTCTTTTAATTTCATGGCTGCAGTCACCATCTGCAGTGATTTTGGAGCCCCCAAAATAAAGACCACCACTATTTCCACCGTTTCCCCATCTATTTCCCATGCAGTGATAGAACCAGATGCCATGATCTTCGTTTTCTGAATGTTGAGCTTTAAGCCAACTTTTTTCACTCTCCTTCACTTTCATCAAGAGGCTTTTTAGTTCCTCTTCACTTTCTGCCATAAGGGTAGTGTCATCTGCATATCTGAGGTTATTGATTTTTCTCCCAGCAATCTTCATTCCAGCTTGTGCTTCTTCCAGCCCAGTGTTTCTCATGATATACTCTACATATAAGCTAAATTAGCAGGGTCACAATATACAGCCATGACATACTACTGTTCCTATTGGAACCAGTCTTTTGTTCCATGTCCAGTTCTAACTGTTGCTTAAATATTGAGTATTAATTTCATATATGTGAATTTATATCTGCCATGTTATTTTCAGATCTTTGTCCTGCTTTTGCTATTTCTCTTATATATTACTTTCTCTTGTTTTAACGAAAATGATCATTTGAATATGCTTATAATATGTGGAATTCATTCTTCACAATTCCTCCTTGCATCTGAGATAGTGTTGTTTTTTCCTTTGTTTTCACCTTTATGTGTTCTATTTGTGGAGGTCTATTGTAAGTTACCTCTCATGTTTTGTTTGAAAGCATCTATTTCATTCAATATTTTTAGACAGGATTTAAGATTATATAAGTCTACCTTCAAGGTTACTTTCTCACAGCAACTGGTTTCAATTTTTTGTTGATTAAAAGTTGACTGTCACTTTAATTGTCCTTTTTCTAAGAGTAAACTATGTATTTTTCATTTTTATCCTTTATCTGTGTGAGGCTCTACAGCTTCATTACGATAGGTCCTGATTAATTTGATATTACTTCTTATTCTTTATTCTGTTTGGGATTTGTTGATTGCCTAGAATTTAAGGATTGTTGTCTTTAATCTACTCCAGAAAATTCTTATCTACAATATCTCTAAGTATTTCTCCTCATGTTTTCTTTGGTGTTCTACCCTTGTTCTGTCATTTAATATGTTGGGCCTTATTACTCTTATATCTCCACCTCAGTTTTATACTTTTTCTTTCTTCACTTTTCTCAGCTTGCTTTTTTGATAATTCCTTCAATTCTGCTTTTTAGGTAATCTGGAAAATATGTGATACTTCTAATACCTACAGCCTTTTGGGGTTGATTTTATAATTTGTGTTTTTCTCCTGACCTTATTTGTATATGAATTGTTTCTACACTTGTTTAATGATTTCTTATTGTTAGTTCACATTTTTTGAAACGTTATGGTTAACAAAGAAAGTGTTTGTCTTTGCTAGTTACTTGGTGACCCAGTGAGGTAAATGAAGATCATTGAGCTTAAGATTTTTTTCAGACCACATGAGTAGTGTTAATTGCAGCCACATGTTCATATGACCCAGGAATCTGGTTTAGGAATTCTCTGACTTACTTTTTCTTTTCCTCTCTGTCTCATATATTCACAACCAAGATCTATGCAGCAAGCCTTCTGCAGGAGGAATTTTTGGTTCCCATTTCACTTACTGAGAATATTGCCCTGTGGTGGCCTCAGATTTACTAGGGACTCCCTAATCCAAGCTTCTTCCAGATATTGTGGCTCCAGGCTATGCCTACTTTCTGATGGTTTGATATGGGTCATTAAAACTCTGAGTCTCTTATAGATGTATATCCAAACAAATTGAAAACGGAGATTGGAACAGGTATTTTTACACTAGCATTCATTGAAGCATTATTCACAATAGCTAAACAGTGGAAGTAACCTAAGTATTCATCAACATATACATGGATAAGCAAAATGTGGTACACACATACATATGGAATATCATTTCGCTTAAAAAGGAATGAGGTTCTGATATATGTGGCAACATGGGTAAACCTTGAAAACAATATGCAAAGTTTAATAGGTCAGTCACGAAAGGACAAATATTGTTTGAATCCATATACATGAAATATCTAGAATAGCCAATTCATATAAATAAAAAGTAAATTATAGGTTACTCAGAGGTAAAGTATCCACCTGCAATGCAGGAGACACAGGTTTGATCCCTGGGTCAGGAATATCCCTTGGAAGAGAAAATGACAACCCACTCCAGTAAATGGCAAAGATACTCCAGTATCTTTGCCTGAAAATCCCATGGACTGAGGAGCCTGGTGGACTGCAGTCCTTGGGGTTGCAAACAGTCAGACACAATTGAGCATGCACACACACACACATATGAACTGGAGGAGGGGGTAATGAGGAGTGATTACTTAATGGCTGAAAGAGTTTCTGTTTCGGGTGATGGAAAATAGTACACTTAAAACTGGTTAAAATGGCATGTTTTTATTTGTATTTTTTCACAATTGAAAGCTGAATTTAGGCCTTCATGTATTAGATGTCCTCAGACTGACTCTGTTCTGACTCCAGTGCTGGATCACCAATGGCTTTCAACATTTATGACATCTGAGTTTTGCCCTTCTTTACCTCTGCCTTAGTATGCTTTAGGGCTTCCCTGGTAGCTCAGCTGGTAAAGAATCTGCCTGCAATGCAGGAGACCCCTGTTGGATTCCTGGATTGGGAAGATCCCCTGGAGAAGGGGTAGGATACCCACTCCAGTATTAAGGGCTTCCCGGTGACTCAGATGGTAAAGAATCCACCTGCCATGCAGGAGACCTGGGTTCAGTCCCTGTGTTGGGAAGATCCCCTGGAGGAGGGCATGGCAACCCATTCCAGTATGCTTGCCTGGAGAATATCTATGGACAGAGGAGCCTGGTGGGCTACAGTCCATGAGGTCGCAAAGAGTGGTACTGACAGAGCGACTAAGCACAACTCACAGTATGCTTTAAAAATAACTTAATATATGTAGCCTTTTTATCCAATATTAAGAGACAGAAAGCATGTATACAGTGGTTGAAAGAAAGAGAAGGAAGTAGCTATTGACTGTTCCAGGAGCAGACATCTAAGCAGTGTTGGGTTAGCTTGCTTGGCCACATCACTCAATCATGACCCACAGACCCAGTCTCCCCCACACTTGTGCCTAGTCAGGATTCAGGAACATGATAGCTGCAATTGAAATCCACTCATCTCCAGCTGCCTGCTGATTATTCTGGCCATTCAGGGAGAGACTGAAAATCTGCTCTTTTGTTCCTCTCTTTTGCTCAGTAATTATATTTACTTGCAGGAAAGGCTGAGTAAAGTCTAAGTCAGAGATTTGTATGGTGCAAGATACAAGAGATACTGTTTTCTGTCCCTAAATGGAAGATGAGGATTAATTTCTTTATTTCTCAAGGAAATCAGCGTGGATCCATTGGCATGCTGCTAGCAAAAGTTCCTTGATCAAATACATTTTTCACAATGTACAGACTGCCAACTGTTGTTACAGCACTCTGAAAAGCACATTTTCTTGACTTTAGTGTCAGTTTATGTTGACTTTGAATTTAGAGGGGGAGAAAAAGCCATTAACCTCCAGAAATTATAGAAAAATAGTGTAGCTGTATGGTATAGCAAAGTAATGGATAAACAATTATATGCAAATGAATGCAGATACTAGAGGTCTCAGAGTGCAGACTCTATAACTTCTCAGATGAATCCCTTGCCATAATCTTGTTAATAGCAGAGCACATATTGAATCCTAGGTGGCCTTTGAACACGTTACTCATGCCATAATAATATTAACAAGTCAGCCCAAACTATGTCTTTTACAATGTCTTGCTAAGAATAGCCAGTTGCGTGAGAATCCAAGGTGTTTTAAACAGACTGATTACATCCATTGATTGATGATTGGATTCAGAATAATTTTCTTTCCTTGGATGAGAAAAAGTGACGTTATTGACCCTGTTCATTCAATCAAAATGGTAATGCAACATAAGCATGCCTGCTTGCAGAAACAGCAAGCCAGGGGAGAGTCTAAATTATGCAGGGTCTGCCTCTGAGATGTGTTTATGAATACAATTGATTGACATTGCCTGTTGCCCCTCCTCAACACACATGCATCCACATGTGCTTGTCTTATTATAGATAAACAAGGCATTGGGATTGCAGAAATTGTTTTTACTCCACATTTCGTTGGGAAGATAATCACTGCTATTCTTTATTTGTGGTTAATATGCCATTATGTGTAAAAGGGAAAAATGATTAAATGTAATATATTATCAGAAGCACACAGAGGTTATACTTGGCAAAGAAAGTTGATTACTCCTAATATTTGTCGAGAGGGTTTTGTGTTTCCTAGATCACTTAAAATGCCTCTTTATGAGTGAATGTGTCATTGTATTCTGCTTCCTCCATGTTTGACTAGCTCCTCCAGTATGGGCTTCTTGGTTTCTCTCTCTGGGGCAGTTCAGTCCTTTGTGGTCTCTTTCTTAACTAACACTCCCAAGGTGCACAGAATATAGAAGGTGTATTGGCATCTTGTTCCACAACATGACTTTTAAAACAGGTTCATGTAGTGTGGGTGGAGCTAGATAGTGAGGACTTGCAGTAAGACTGAATGGGGCATGAGCTGAGGGCAAGATTCAAAAAATATGTAAAAAGGATGGATCAGACTTTGAAGCAAAATAATGCAGTGGCAAGCTGTCACTTTTCCTAATTGTACACAGCTGGTCTTTCTTCTGGAAAGTGTACTTTCTTCCTTCTAAGAAATTCTTTTCTCCCCGGACCAATCAGGTTCTGGTGTGAAGACTACATTTTTAATGACGTGATATTTCAGACCACAAAGATGATAACCCCACCCACATTGGAATCATGGTTTTCTAGATTTTTTATTCAAATTAGGAAGTGCGAATGCCAGAACTTCTCTCTGTAAAGAATTTGAAACATAAATTTTGAGGTACCAGTAGGCCTAGTTTTGGTTGCATGAAAGAAGCCCAAAGGAGAGAAAGAAATAGACATACAGAAAGTAGAAGGGGAGATGGAAAGAAATTCTGGGTGGTATTTGAGACTACACAGTCATCTGCTTCTCTCAAGCCCAGAGAAACCCTCTAATTTTCTCAACGCTTGTCACTATTGTTTAAAATAATTTAGATTTGTATTTTTAACACTCTAAGCCCCAAAATCCAAACTAATAGGACAAAAAGAATTTTTTTTTTTCTGGAAAGTGAATTGTTAAATTTACTCTCAGTTTTTGTCATATTTCAAGATTTTGATAATATTTCTTGATGGGTAAAAATCCTTTTCAATTGCTTGATTTGTAAAGTTGGGTGGCAAAACAGAATGCTTATTCTTTGATTGTATATATTACAATTATTACATTTCTAACACATATAGTTACTTGTTAACATCTATCTCTCCTACCTTCTTTGCCATTGCCTTTCTTTTTAGACTGGAATGAAAACTGACCTTTTCCAGTCCTGTGGCCACTGCTGAGTTTTCCAAATTTGCTGGCATATTGAGTCCAACACTTTCACAGCATCATCTTCTAGGATTTGAAATAGCTCCATTGGAATTCCATCACCTCCACTAGCTTTGTTCATAGTGATGCTTCCTAAGGCCCACGTGACTTAACATTCCAAGATGTCAGGCTCTAGATGAGTGACCACACCATCGTGATTATCTGGGTCATGAAGATCGTTATTGTATAGTTCTTCTGTGTATTCTTGCCACCTCTTCTTAATATCTTCTGCTTATGTTAGGTCCATACCATTTCTGTCCTTTATAGTGCCCATCTTTGCATGAAATATTCCCTTGGTATCTTCTAATTTGTTGAAGAGATCTCTAGTCTTTCCCATTCTGTTGTTTTCCTCTATTTCTTTACACTGATCACTGAGGAAGGCTTTCTTATCTCTCCTTGCTATTCTTTGGAACTCTGCATTCAAATGAGTATATCTTTCCATTTCTCTTGTGTTTTTTGCTTCTCTTCTTTTCACAGCTATTTGCAATGCCTCCCCAGACAGCCATTTTTCTTTTATGCATTTCTTTTTCGTGGAGATGGTCTTGATCCCTGTCTCCTGTTTAGTTCAGTCACTCAGTCATGTCCTACTGTTTGCAACCCCATGAACTGCAGCACGCCATGCCTTCCTGTCCATCACCAACTCCCAGAGTTCACTCAAACTCATGTCCATCGAGTTGGTGATGCCATCCAGCCATTACATCTTCTGTTGTCCCCTTCTCCTTCTGCCCCCAATCTCTCCCAGCATCAGAGTCTTTTCCAATGAGTCAGCTCTTCGCATGAAGTGACCAAATATTGGAGTGTGAGATTTAGCATCAGTCCTTCCAATGAACACCCAGGACTGATCTTCTATAGAATAGACTGGTTGGATCTCCTTGAAGTCCAAGGGGCTCTCAAGAGTCTTCTCCAACACCACAGTTCAAAAGCATCAGTTCTTCGGTGCTCAGCTTTTTACACTCCAACTCTCACAGACATACATGACCACTGGAAAAACCATAGCCTTGACTAGATGGACCTTTGTTGGCAAAGTAATGTCTCTGCTTTTGAATATGCTGTCTAGGTTGGTCATACCTTTCCTTCCAAGGAGTAAGCGTCTTTTAATTTCATGGCTGCAATCACCATCTGCAGTGATTTTGGAGCCCCCCAAAATAAAGTCAGCCACTGTTTCCACTGTTTCCCCATCTATTTCCCATGAAGTGATGGGACCGGATGCCATGATCTTCGTCTTCTGAATGTTGAGCTTTAAGCCAACTTTTTCACTCTCCTCTTTCACTTTCATCAAGAGGCTCTTTAGTTCCTCTTTACTTTCTGCCATAAGGGTGGTGTCATCTGCATATCTGATTTTATTGATATTTCTCCCAGCAGTCTTGATTGCAGCTTTTGCTTCTTCCAGCCCAGCATTTCTCATGATGTACTCTGCATATAAGTTAAATAAGCAGGGTGACAATATACAGCCTTGACTTACTCCTTTTCCTATTTGGAAGCAGTCTGTTGTTCCATGTCCAGTTCTAACTGTTGCTTCCTGTCCTGCATATAGGTTTCTCAAGAGGCATGTCAGATGGTCTTTTATTCCCATCTCTTGAAGAATTTTCCACAGTTTGTGGTGATCCACACAGTCAAAGGCTTTGGCATAGTCAATAGAGCAGAAATAGATGTTTTTCTGACACTCTCTTGCTTTTTCCATGATCCATGTTGGCAATTTGATCTCTGGTTCCTCTCCCTTTTCTAAAATCAGCTTGAACATCAGGAAGTTCATGGTTCACATATTGCTGAAGCATGGCTTGGAGAATTTTGAGCACTACTTTACTAGCATGTGAGATGAGTGCAATTGTGTGGTAGTTTGAGCATTCTTCGGCATTGCCTTTCTTTGGGATTGGAATGAAAACTGACCTTTTCCAGTCTTGTGGCCACTGCTGCGTTTTCCAAATTTTCTGGTATATTGAGTGGAGCACTTTTACAGCATCATCTTTCAAGATTTGTAATAGCTTAACTGGAATTCCATCACCTCCACTAGCTTTGTTCGTGGTGATGCTTGGATGGCAAGAGTGAAATTCGGCGTTCTAGGAATCAGCGAACTAAAATGTACTGCATTGGGTGAATTTAACTCAGATGACCATTATATCTACTACTGGGGGCAGAAATCCCTTAGAGGAAATGGAGTAGCCATCATGGTCAACAAAAGAGTCCAAAATGCTGTACTTGGATGCAGTCTCAAAAATGACAGAATGATCTCTGTTTCCAAGACAAACCATTCAATATAACAGTAATCCAAGTCTATGCCCCAACCAGTAATGCTGAAGAAGGTGAAGTTGAACATTTCTATGAGGACCTACCAGACCTTTTAGAACTAACACCCCATAAAGATATCCTTTTCGTTATAGGGGACGGGAATGAAAAAGTAGAAAGTCAAGAAAAACCTGGGGTAACAGGCAAATTTGACCTTGGAATACAGACTGAAGCAGGGCAAGGGTTAATAGAGTTTTGCCAAGAGAACCCACTGGTCATAGCAAACACCCTCATCCAACAATACAAGAGAAGACTCTACACATGGACATTACCAGATGGTCCACACCAAAATCAGATTGTTTATATTCTTTGCAGCCAAAGATGGAGAAGCTCTATACAGTCAGCAAAAACAAGACTAGGAGCTGACTGCAGCTCAGATCATGAACTCCTCATTGCCCAATTCAGACTTAAAATGAAGAATGTAGGGAAACCCACTAGTCCATTCAGGTATGACCTAAATCAAATCCCTTATGATTATACGTGGAAGTGAGAAATAGATTTAAGGGATTAGACCTGATAGACAGAGTGCCTGGTGAACTATGCATAGAGGTTCATGACATTGTACAGGAGAGAGGGATCAAGACCATCCCCAAGAAAAAGAAATGCATAAAAGCAAAATGGCTGTCTGAGCAGGCCTTATGAATGGCTGTGAAAAGAAGAGAAGTGAAAAGCAAAGGAGAAAAGGAAAGAAATACCCATTTGAATGCAGAGTTCCAAAGAATAGCAAGGAGAGATAAGAAAGCCTACCTCAGCGATCAATGCAAAGAAATAGAGGAAAACAACAGAATGGGAAAGTCTAGAGATCTCTCCAAGAAAATTAGAGATACCAAGGGAACATTTCATGCAAAGATGGGCTCTGATAAAGGACAGAAATGGTATGGACCTAACAGAAGCAGAAGATATTAAGAAGAGACGGCAAGAATACATAGAAGAACTATACAAAAAATCTTCATGACTCAGATAATCACGATGGTGTGATAACTCACCTAGAGCCAGCCATTCTGAAATGTGAAGTCAAGTGGGCCTTAGAAAGCATCACTGTCTCCTATACAGTGTCACAAACCTCCATCCATAGTTCATCAGGCACTCTGTCTATCAGATGTAATCCCTTGAATCTATTTCTCACTTCCACTGTATAATTATAAGGGATTTGATTCAGGTCATACCTGAATAGTCTAGTGGTTTTCCCTACTCTCTTCAGTTTAAGTCTGTATTTGGCAATGAGTTCATGATCTGAGCCACAGTCAACTCCCAGTCTTATTTTTGCTGATTGTACAGAGCTTCTCCATTTTTGGCTGCAAAGAATATAATCAGTCTGATTTCCGTATTGACCATCTGGTGATGTCCATGTGTAGAGTCTTCTCTTGTGCTGTTGGAAGAGGGTGTTTGCTATGACCAGTGGGTTCTCTTGGCAAAACTCTGTAATCTTTGCCCTGCTTCATTCTGTCACACGCTAGTAAAGTAATGCTCAAAATTTTCCAAGCCAGGCTTCAGCAATACATGAACCATGAACTTCCAGATGTTCAAGCTGGCTTTAGAAAAGGCAGAGAAACCAGAGATCAAATTGCCAACATCCATTGGAATATTGAAAAAGTGAAAGAGTTACGGTAAAGCATCTATTTCTGCTTTTTGACTATGCCAAAGCCTTTGACTGTGTGGATCACCACAAACTGTGGAAAATTCTTCAAGAGATGGGAATAAAAGACCACCTGAGCTGCCTCTTGACAAATCTGTATGCAGGTCAGAAAGCAACAGTTACAACTGGACATGGAACAACAGACTTGTTACAAATTCTGAAAGGAGTACATCAAGGCTGTATACTGTCATCCTGCTTATTTAAGTAATATGCAGAGTACATCATGTGAAATGCTGGGCTGGATGAAACATAAGCTGGAATCAAGATTCCTGGGAGAAATGTCAATAACCTCAGATATACAGATGACACCACGCTTATGGCAAAAGTGAAGAAGAACTAAAGAGCTGCTTGATGAACATGAAAGAGGAGAGTAAAAACTGACTTAAACTCAACATTCAGAAAACTAAAATCATGGCATCTAGTCCCATCACTTCATGACAAAGAGATGGGGAAACAGTGGAAACAGCATCAGACTTTACTTTTGGGGGCTCCAAAATCACTGCAGATGGTGACTGCAGTCATGAAATTAAAAGATGCTTACTCCTTGGAAGAAAAGTTATAACCAACCTAGATGACATATTAAAAAGCAGAGACATTATTTTGCCAATTGTCCACCTAGACAAGGCTATGGTTTTTCCAGTAGTCATGTAAGGATGTGAGAGTTGGACTATAAGGAAAGCTGAGCACCGGAGAATTGATGCTTTTGAAGTGTGGTGTTGGAGAAGACTCTTGAGAGTCCCTTGGACTGCAAGGAGATCCAACCAATCTATCTTAAAGGAAATCAGTCCTGAATATTCACTGGAAGCACTAATGTTGGAGCTAAAACTCCAATACTTTGGCCACCTGATGTAAAGAACTGAGTCATTTGGAAAGACCCTGGTGCTGGGAAAGATTGAAGGCAGGAGGAGAAGGGGACAACAGAAGATGAGATTGTTGGATGGCATCACCGACTCAATGGACATGAGTTTGAGAAGACCCCTGGGAGTTGGTGATGGATAGGGAGGCCTGGCATACTGCAGTCCATGCGGCCTCAAAATATTGGACACAGCTGAGCTACTGAACTTAACTGGGCTGATCTCTCCTACATATCTGTGAGCTTCTTAAAGGCAGGAAGAACCGGGTCTTATTTTTGACTCTGTATCTTCAGAACCTGAAATAGCTTTAGGCACATTTTAAGCTTCACAAATATTTGTTCAGTTGAGTTTTAGCAAGCCCCAGTGTCTCAGGATTTGCACTGTGCTTTGACTGAATTTGCAGGCATCTGTCTCTCTCTCTTTCCTAAGATCTCTCAGTTCCAAGGTCATTGAAGTTCCTCCTTAATGTTCTAATTCCCAACCTGGGAGCTTTAGATCTCAGGAATTTCCAGGAAGCCCAGACAGCTTTGTGGCTTTGAGAAGAATGGCACATTGACATTCTGTTGTGCTTTTTTTTTTTTTTAGAAACGAGGCTCCAAATTTGGAAAACATCAGTGAAACTCCACAGGTAAGAAATAATGTCAATCATGACTCATTTCATTTACGTGGTTGGACACTTTGGATGGCTTATCTCAGCAGGTTTCTATTCAAAGAACATCTGTTACTTTTTCTAAATCCCTGTAATGAAGCCAGAATTTAGTTGCAACTTCCTGAAAACCCCACAGCTATTGAAACCACAAGCGTATAGTCTCTCCACTTATCACTTAGTTTAGAAGTGTAGTTCGCCTGAAACACTTCCTAGGTGCCTTCTGTACAGTTCACATGTTTTATAATTGATTTCCTGTTTTACAGGAAGGGAAACTGGTACTCAGATGGGTCAGGTATTTTGCCCAAGGTCCATAAGACGTGTTAAGTAGAACAGGACTTGTCAAGGAGGCTGAATTTGGTCATGTCAAATCCCTAGAGTGTCCATACTCCTTGCCATTCATTTGGTTCTCAAAGAATGATGCTAAAATGAGCTAACCAAGCTTCAAAGTGTAGCTACCTTCTATGACCTTGTATCCTTTCAGAAAAAAATGGCATGCTACTTAAATATTTAGAGGCATCTATAAAACTCTTATTTGCATGGCTTCAAATAATATTGACTGGATTTGCACATGCTGCTTTGTCACTTTCAATATTGAATTTAAACTCCAGTGTTAGTGATATTCTTTAAAAAGTGTAGCTCTTTGCCTTTGTGAAAGATTGTTTCTGGGTACATCATTCTGCCTTCATCAAAATGGGTTAATGGTGGAGTCTGAGGGCAGAAACCACTGCTCTTGTTCATTTTTTGTAAGTTTACAAATCAGTGATATTTGTTGAATTTGTGGAGTTGTGCAACTGTCACTATGATCCAGTTGTATCGCATCTCATCACTCTAAAAATCCCCCATGAGCTCATTTGCAGTCCTTCTCCACTGCAAAGAGAATCCCTGTCAGAGGCATACATTGATCTGCTTTCTGTCTCTATAAAAGTTACCTTTTTAGACCCTTCATATAAATGAAACCCTACCATTTGTAGTCTTTGGTGTCTGGCTTCTTTCATTTAGTGTAATGCTTTGAAGGTCTATGTGTGTCACAATATATATCAGTATTTCTTCCCTTTATTTACTAAATAGTTTATTGTATGGCTATATACCACATTTCATTATATTATCTAACATTTGATGGATACTTGGATTGTTCAGTTTATGGCCATTATAAAAATGCTTTTATGAACATTTGTGTATAAAATCATTTTAGGCATCTTTTCATTTTACTGTGGTAGATTATTAAGAGTAGAATTGCTGGGTCATGTGATAAGTTTGTTTCATTTTTTAAGAAATTTCCCAACTAATTTCCAATTCGGCTATACAAGTTTATGTTTCTACCAGCAATGTGTGAGGGTCATAGTTTCTCTACAACTTTTCTAAAACTTAGTATGGTCAGAATTTTCGATTTTTATAGGTATGTAGTTGTATTTCATTTTAGATTTAATTGTTGTTCAGTTGTTCAGTCATTCCCAGCTCTTTGCAACCCCAGGGACTGAAGCCCACCAAACTTCCTTGTCCTTTAGTATCTCCCAGAGTTGGCTCAAATTTATGTCCATTGAATCAGTGATGCCATCCTACCATCTCAGATTTAACTTAGTTCTTAATGAATGTGTAGCAACTTTTATTCTATTTGTTAGCCCTTTGCCTGTGATCTTTGATATGTAAAATACAAATTTTTATCAATTTTAGCTCACTTTTCTTATTTTTCAGTTATGTAATATTATGCTATTATTAAATTATATACTATATTACATAATTCATATTATAGATGGAAGTCTTTTATCAGATATGTATTTTCCAAATATAGTCTCCCAGTTTATCTTTCTTGCCATTTCTTTTTCTTAATGGCGTCTTTTGAAGTATTAATGTTTCTCATTTTAATGAAATATAATTTATTATATACAGTTATATAACATATTTATTATATATTTTCTTATGTAATAAAACAATGAGTTATATTAGCTATCTAGTGAAGTAATCATTAATATATATTACATGTTATAAATTATTACTTTACATGTATATATATGTATATATGTAAATATATACAAATGCATATTTATATCATTTGCCTTTGGTTTTATATCTGATATCTCTTTGTCTGACCCCAAATCTTGAAATTTTATGTTCTCTATGGAGAATTTTAATAGCTTTAGCTCATACATTTAGGTCAGTGACTGATACTGAATGCATTTTTGTTAAGCATCTAAATTCACCCTTTAGCATATGGCTATTTATACCAGTATCATTCATTTAAAAGATAATTGAATTGCCTTTGTCAAAAAAATTGACCATAAACTTAAAGATTTACTTTTGGACTCTTTTTCAGTTTCATTGATCTATGTGCTTATTCTTATGCCGATACCACAATTATCTTCTTTACTGTTGCTTTATAGTAAAATTTGAAAGGTAGTAGCATAAGCCCTTAAAGTTTACTTTTTTAAAAAATAATTGTTTTGGCTATCCCAAGTCTTTGCATTTTATTTAGCTTGATGTTTTCTATAAATTAATCTTGGAGGGATTTGGACAAGGATTTTGTTAAATTTATAGATCAGTTTTGGGGGAACGCTGCTTCAATTTGGGGAGAAGTATTTCAGTTTATAAACATGGCTTGTGTCCTTACTTATATGTTCCAGCAATGTTTTATGGTATTTACATAAAATCATATACAACCTGTGTTAGATTTTTTTTTCCCAATGTATATTCTTCTTCTTGATGATATTCTGTGTAGAATTGTTTTCTTTTTGTTTTATTTATTTATTATTTATTTTTGGTTGTGTTGAGTCTTTGCGGCTGCACGAGCTCTTCTCTAGTTGTTGTGAGTGTGGCTTCTCTCTCGTTGTAAGTAGGGTTCTCATTGCGGTAGCTTCTCTTGTTGAGGAGCACTGATGCTAGAGCTTGCTGGCTTCAGGAGTTGCCACATATGGGTTCAGTAGTTGTGGTTCCCAGGTTCCAGAACACAGGCTTAATAGTTGTGATCCACAATTCAGTTGCTCTGTGGCACGTGGGAAATTCCTGGATCAGTCTTTTGCATTGGTAGGTGGATTCTTTACCACTGAGCCATGAGGGAAGCTGTAGAATTGTTTTAATGATTTTACTTTTTAACTGATCACTGCTAGGAGAAGGAAATGGCAACCCACTCCAGTATTCTGGCCTGGAAAATCCCATGGACGGAAAGTCATACATGACTGAGCGACTTCACTTTCACTTTTCACTTTCATACACTGGAAAAGGAAATGGCAACCCACTCCAGTGTTCTTGCCTGGAGAATCCCAAGGGATGGGAGAGCCTGGTGGGCTGCTGTCTATGGGGTCGCACAGAGTCAGACATGACTGAAACGACTTAGCAGCAGTAGCAGCAGTATATAGAATTCAACTGATATATAAGATATCCCAAGATATCTTATATCTTATGACCTTGCTAAGTTTAAGCAACCCCAGGAGTTGCTTTTTTTTTTTGTATTTCTTTTTCTTGGGGATGGTCTTGTTCTCAGTCTCCTGTACGATGTCAAGAACCTCTCTCTGTCCATAGTTCATTAGGCACTCTGTCTATCAGATCTAGTCCCTTAAATTTATTTCTCACTTCTACTGTATAATCATAAGGGATTTGATTTAGGTCATACCTGAATGGTCATACCTGAATGACCATCCCAATGTAAAAGAAATGTAAAAAAGCAAAATGGCTGTCTGAGGAGGCTTTACAAATGGCTGTGAAAAG
The DNA here is from genome assembly GCA_917880005.1 of Nanger dama. Taxonomy (NCBI): domain Eukaryota; kingdom Metazoa; phylum Chordata; class Mammalia; order Artiodactyla; family Bovidae; genus Nanger; species Nanger dama. Next base: position 29,612,433 of record CAKJTW010000018.1, read on the forward strand.
AAGAGAAGCAAAAAGCAAAGGAGAAAAGGAAAGATATACCCATTTGAATGCAGAGTTCCCAAGAATAGCAAGGAGAGATAAGAAAGCCTTCCTCAGTGATCAATGCAAAGAAATAGAGGAAAACAACAAATTGGAAAGACTAAAGATCTCTCCAAGAAAATTAGACATACCAAGGGAACATTTCATGCAAAGATGGGCACAATAAAGGATAGAAATGGTATGGACCTAACAGAAGCAGAAGATATTAAGAAGAGGTGGCAAGAATACAAAGAACTGTACAAAAAGATCTTCATGACCCAAATAATCACGATGGTGTGATCACTCACCTAGAGCCAGACATCCTGGAATGGGAAGTCACGTGGGCCTTAGGAAGCATCACTATGAACAAAGTTAGTGGAGGTCATGGAATTCCAGTGGAGTTTTTCAAATCCTAAAAGATGATGCTGTGAAAGTTTTCCAAATTTTCCAGCAAATTTGGAAAACTCAGCAGTGGCCACAGGACTGGAAAAGGTCAGTTTTTATTCAATCCCTAAGAAAGGGTCAAAGAATGCTCAAACTACCACACAATTGCACTAATCTCACATGCTAGTAAAGTAATGCTCAAAATTCTGCAAGCCAGGCTTCAGCAATACGTGAACCATGAAATTCCTGATGTTCAAGCTGGTTTTAGAAAAGGTAGAGGAACCAGAGATCAAATTGCCAACATCCGCTGGATCATGGAAAAAGCAAGAGAGTTCCAGTAAAACATCTATTTCTGCTCTGCCAAAGCCTTTGACTGTGTGGATCACAACAAACTGTGGAAAATTCTGAAAGAGGTGGAAATACTAGACCACCTGACCTGCCTCTTGAGAAATCTGTATGCAGGTCAGGAAGCAACAGTTAGAACTGGACATGAACAACAGCCTGGTTCCAAATAGGAAAAGGAGTATGTCAAGGCTATATTTTGTCACCGTGCTTATTTAACTTTTAAGCAGAGTACATCATGAGAAACGCTGGGCTGGATGAAGCACAAGCTGGAATCAAGAATGCCAGGAGAAATATCAATAACCTCAGATATGCAGATGACACCACCCTTATGGCAGAAAGTGAAGAAGAACTAAAGAGTTTCTTGATGAAAGTGAAAGAGGAGAGTGAAGAAGTTGGCTTAAAGCTCAACATTCAGAAGACGAAGATCATGGCATCTGATCCCATCACTTCATGGCAAATAGATTGAGAAACAGTGGAAACAGTGGCAGAGTATTTTTGGGCTCCAAAATCCCTACAGATGGTGACTGCAGCCACGAAATTAAAAGACACTTACTGCTTGGAAGGAAAGGTATGACCAACCTAGACAGCATATTCAAAAGCAGAGACATTACTTTGCCACGAAAGGTCTGTCTAGTCAAAGCTATATTCCAGTCAAGGTTTTTCCAGTAGTCATGTATGGATATGAGAGTTGGACTATGAAGAAAGCTGAGCACCAAAAATTGATGCTCTTTAGAGTCCCTTGGACTGCAAGGAGATTCAACCAGTCCAATCTAAAGGAATTCAGTCCTGAATGTTCATTGAAAGGATTGATGTTGAAGTTGAAACTCCAATACTTTGGCCACCTGATGTGAAGAGCTGACTCATTTGAAAAGACCCTGATACTGGGAAAGATTGAAGGCAGGAGGAGAAGGAGACAACAGAGCACAAGATGGTTGATTGGCATCACTAACTCCATGGACATGAGTTTGAGTAAACCCCCGGAAGTTGGTGATGGACCGGGAGGCCTGGTCTGCTGCAGTCCATGGGGTCACAAAGAATGGGGCACTACTGAGTAACTGAACTGAACTGAACTGATCTGAGTTGTTTCTAGTGGTAAAGAACCCACCTACCAATCCATTAGACTTAAGAGACGTCAATTTGATCTCTGGATTGGGAAGATTCCCTGGAGAAGGGAGTGGCAACCCACTCCAGTATTCTTGCCTGGAGAATCCCATGGACAGAGTAGCTTGGCAGGCTGCAGTCCATGGGGCCACACAGAATTGGACATGACTGAAGTGATTTAGCACATAGAGTGGCATTCCTTAAGATCCTTTAGCCTATGGATTCTGTCATCTGCAAAAAAGACAGTTTTATTTCCTCCGATTTGAATTCCTTCTATTTGTTCTCCCTCTTCCCTCTCTGCCTTCTCCTCTCCATCTTCTTCTTGATTGAACATGTTGGCTATAGTCTCAATGTTCAACAGAAATGAAGAGAACGGAGCAGAGCTTATTTGCCTTTTTCCTCATCTCTGATGAGAAGGATTTAGTCTTTCACCATTAAGTATGATGTTAGATTTTAAGCTTCTTTGTTTGTTTTAAGAACGATACCAACTATTCCTAGCGTGCAGTGAAATAACTACTATAAAAGGGTATTGAATTTTTTTCACAAGCTTTTTGAATCTATTGTTATTCTCATGTGGATTTTGTCCTTTCTTTCATTAATGCGGCACATTACAGTAATTGATTTTCAGATATTTAACCAACCTTTCATTCCTGGTATGAATTGCACTTGGTCATATTGTATAATCCTGACTAACTGCTGCTGAGTTCAATATTTAATATTTTGTTAAAGATGTGTATACATCTGTATTCATGATGGCTATTGGTCTTTAGTATTCTTTTCTTGAGGTCTTTGTAAATTTATATTGTCATGGTAATACTGGCCTTTTATAATGACTGTAGAAGCATTCCTTCCATTACATTTAATTGAAGAACTTGTGAAGGAATGGTATTATTTCTTCTTTAAACTTTTGGTATAATTCATCGGTTAAACCACTCATGCCTAAAATTTTCTCTGTGAGAATGTTTTAAATTATTATTTCAATTTCCTTACATTTTATAGATCTATTCATATTCTTTTTCTTTTTTTTTTTCTGAGTGAATTTGGTAATGTGTATCTTTTTAGGAATTTGTCCGTATATTCTGATTTGTTTAATCTGTTGGCTTTCATTTAAGCTAATATTTCCTTATAAACCTCTTAATTTCTATAGAGAAGATAATGATGTTCTGTTTCATTACTATTTTTGGTAATTTGTTATTTTTGTTTTAATTGCTTGTCAGTTTACCTAAAAGTTTACCAATTTTATTTTTTTAATCAACTTTTGGTTTTATGATTTTCTCTATTGTATTTCTTTTTATTCCCTTAATTTACTCTAATATTTATTACTTCTACTTCTTGCTGTGACTTTACTTGCCCTTCTTTTTATAATTTGGTAAGGTGGAAGCTTAGGTGATGATTTGAGAGTTTTTCTCTTCTGATATAGGCATTTAAAATTTCAGACCCTGTGAGTCTTCAGCTGAAAACATAAATATGTTTTCATAATTTCAATAAATTCAGATTATTTTATGATTTCTCCTTTGGCACATTAGTAACTTAAAGTGTGTCGTTTAATGTCCACATGTTGGAGTAGTCTCAGGTTTACTTCTGTTGTGGGTTGCCAACTTAATTTCAAGTACTCAGAGATTATACTTCATATACTTTCAGTCATTGAAACTCTTGAGGGATTCTTTAGGGCTTGGCAAGTGGTCTGTCCTAGAGAACATTTCTTGTGTGCTCAAAAAGAGTGTGCATTCTCCAGAGTTTGGTTGAGGTGTCCTATTGCTGTTGGTTACAACAAGTTGTTTGATAGCATCATTTTGGTCATCTCTGTCCATGCTGGTTTCTTTGTAGTTTTTCTATCAGTTTTTGTGACTAGGCTGTTGAAATCTCTATTATTAAACTCTCTGTTTCTTCTTTCAATTCTGCCAGGTTTTACTTCATGTATTTTGGAGCTTTATTGTTAAGTATATATGTGCTTGGTGGCTCAGGTGGGTAAAGAATCCTCCTGCAATGCAGGAGACCCGGGTTCGATACCTGGGTTGGGAAGATCTCGGTCATGGCAACCCACTCCAGTATTCTTGCCTAGAGAATCCCCATGGACAGAAGAGCCTGATGGGCTACACGTGCATGGAGTCACAGAGTTGGACATAACTGAGTGACTAATACCCACACATTTATATGCATTTATAATTTTAATTCTAATCACTGATAATGTTTTACTGTTATCAAATGTCCACCTTTTCAGTATTTCCTTGCTGAAGTTAATTTTGTGTGATGTAAATATAGACATTCCAGCTTTTTATGGTCACTGTATGTTATTTTTCTATTATTTTATTTTCAGTATATTTATGTCTAACATGTATCCCTTTATAGACAGCATGTAGTGGATTTGGTATTTAACCCAGTCTAACATTCCATATTTGAGTGGAGTTCTGTAGACTCTTTACATTTAATATAATGATATGTTTGGTTTTACTTTTAGAGTTTATATATTTATCATTTGTCTTTTTTGTTCCCTTTTTATTTACTATATTGTAAGAAATTCTTTTCCATTATAATTTATGATCTTGAATATAGTTCCCTGTGCTATACAGTGGGACCTGTTTTTTATTTTATATATAGTAGAATGTATCTGTTAGTCCCAAACTCCAAATTTATCCTTTCCTTTTGGTAACTGTATGTTTGTTTCCTATATTTGTGAGTCTATTTTCTGTTTTGTAAATAAATTCTTTGCTTCATATTTTGGAGTCTACATTTAAGTGGTACTATATAATATTTGTCTTTCTCTGTCTTAACTTCACTTAGTATGATAATTGCTAGGTCCACCCATGTTGCTGGAATGGCATTATTTCATTCTTCTAATGGCTAATATTCCATTGTATATATGTGACACACCTTCTTTATAGATTCATCTGTTGATGGATGTTTAGATTGCTTCCATTCTTGGCTGTTGTAAATAGTGCTGTTATGAACACTGAGGTGCATGTATCTTTTGAATTAAAATTTTCTCCAGATATATGCCCAGGAGTGGAATTGCTGGAGAGTATGGTATCCCTATTTTTAGTTTTTGAAGAAACCTTGATACTGTGTTTTTCATAGTGGCTGTACTAAATTACATTCCCACCAATAGTGTAGGAAAGTTCCCTTTTCTCCATACCTTCTCTAGAATTTATTATTTGTAGACTTTTTAGTGATGGCCATTCTGACTGGTGTGAGGTAGTACTTCATTATAATTTTGATTTGCAATTATCTAATAATTAGTAATACTGAGCATCTTTACATGTGCTTGTTGGAACATGTCTTTGAAGAAATGTCTGTTTGGGTCTTCTCATTTTGTGATTCTGTTGTTTGTTTTTTAGTTGAGCTGTATGAGCTGTCTGTGCATTTTGAAAATTAAACCCTTGTCAGTTGCATCATTTGCAAATATTTTCTCCAAGTCTATAGATTGTCTTTTGTTTATTGTTTCTTCTGTTGAGCAAAAGCTTGTTAAGTTTGATTAGATACCATTTGTATATTTTTGCTTTTATATCTATTTTCTTGGGAGACTGACCTAAGAAAATGTCTGTATGGTTTATAGAGAATGTTCTGCTTATGTTCTCTTCTAGGAGTTTTATGGTGTCACATCTTACATGTAAGGTCTTAAAGCCATTTTGAGTTTATTTTTGTATATTGTGTGAGGTACAGTTCTAACTTCTTTAGTTTACTTGTGGGCTGTCCAGGTTTCCCAATGCCACTTGCTGAAGAAGCTCTTTTTTCTCCATTGTGTATTCTTGACTGCGTTGTCGAAGGTTAATTGATCTCAGGTGTATGGGTTTATTTTGGGGCTCTCTTATTGTGTGCCATTAATCCATATGTCTATTTTTGTGTCAATACCATGCTATTTTGATTATTATAGCTTACTATTATTGTCTGAAGTCCGGGAAGTTTATGTTTCCAGCTTTATTCTTTTTCCTTAGGATTGTTTGCTGTATTTTGAAAGTCAATATTTTACAACTGTTGTTTTAATTCCTATATTGATTTCTTCAGCTCAGTTCAGTTGCTCACTTGTGTCTGACTCTTTGTGACCCCATGGACTGCAGCAGACTCGTTGAAAACTGCAATCACAGGAAACTAACCAATCTGGTCATGTGGAACACAGCCTTCTTTAACTCAATCAAACTATGAGCCATGCCGTGTAGGGCCACCCAAGACGGATGGGTCATGGTAGAGAGTTCTGGCAAAATGTGGTCCACTGGAGAAGAGAATGGAAAACCACTTCAGTATTCTTGCCTTGAGAATCCCATGAACAGTACAAAAGGCAAAAAGATAGGACACTGAAAGATGTTGTTTTCCTAGTATATATTATTAGTTATTCACTTAGCAATTGTTCTTAGAATTACAATATGTATTTTGAACATATCTCAGTCTTCTTTAAAATAATATTCACTTGAAAGTGAAAGTGTTAGTTGCTCACTCATGTCTGACTCTTTGCAACCCCATGGACTGTAGCCCACCAAGCTTCTCTGTCCATGGGATTCTCCAGGCAAGAATACTGGAATGGGTTGCCACTCGTTTCTTCAGGGGATCTTCCAGACCCAGAGATCTATCCCAGATCTCTTGCATTGCAGACAGATTCTTTATCATCTGAGCCATCAGGGAAGCTCAATACTAACTTAATTGCAGTAAAATACAGAATATCTGTGCCAATATAGTTCCTTTCATTCCTTTTTTTGTGCTAATATTTCTAAATTGTTATATAACAAAAATATGTATTATCATATAAACATAAGTTTTATTTTTTCCTCTTATTAAATCTTCTGTCTTTGAAAAATTCAAGAGAAAAAATGATAAAAATACAAATTTATAGAGCAAAACATTTACTATTTCCAGTGCTCTTCGTTTCTTCTTTTGGATTTGAGCTACACTCTGGTGTCACTTCCCTTTGGCTTGAAAGATTTCCTTTTGTATTTTTGGTGACTTTAAGTCTGCTAGACTTAAAACAAATACAGTATTGTGGGGTGGGAGGTGGGAGGGGGCTTCGGCATTGGGGAGATTGTGTTCACCTATGGCTGATTCATGTCAATGTATGGCAAAACAAATACAGTATTGTAATTAAAAAAATAAATAAATTTAATAGAAAAAAATAAGTCTACTAGAAATGAATTTTCTCTCAGTCATTGTACATCTATAAATATAGGTATTTCAGCTTTATATTTGAATGATAATTTGGCTGCATATAGAACATGTGCTTGATATACAGGCCTACTTCATTTTATTGGACTTGACTTTAGAACATTTTGAAAAGACTGTGCTTTTACAAAAATAAGGCTTGTGGCAACCCTGTTTTGAGAACATCTATTGACACTTTTTCCCAGCAACATTTTCTCACTTCATGTCTCTGTGTTCTATTTTGGTAATTCTCACAGTATTTCACATGTTTCATTATTATTACATTTGTCATAGTGATCTGTGATGTTGCTTTCATAACTGTTTTGAGAGCTATGAATCATACCAACATAAGATGGTAAACATAACCAGTAAATATTTTTTTTTATTGACTACTCCACTGACCAGACAGTTGTTTCCCTGTCTTGCTGCCTATCCTCAGGCCTCTACGTTGAGGCAAAACATTGTTGAAATTAGGTCATTTAATAACCTTATGGTGGCCTTTAAGTGTTCACATGAGAAGAAGAAGTGTATGTCTCTCACTTTAAGTCAAAATCTTGAAATGATTAAACTTAGGAAAGAATGTCTAAAAGCCAAGACAGGCAAAAGGTAGGCCTCTCTTGCCAAACTGGGAAGGTATGACTGAAGAGGAAAAATTCTTATGGGAAATTGAAAGTACTATTCCAATGAATACACAAATGATAAGAAAAAGACTTATTGCTGATATGGAGAAAATGTTAATGGTCTGGATAGAAGATCAAACTAACCACAATATTCCCTTAAGCTAAAGCCTAATTTAGATTGCTCTAACTGTTTTCAGTTCTATGATGGCTGAAAGAGATGCGGAACCTGCAGAAGAAAAGTTTGAAACTAGCAGAGGTTGGTTCATGAGGTTTAAGGAAAGAAGCTGTCTTGATAACATAAAATGTAAGGTGAAGCATCAAGTGCTGATGTAGAAGCTGCAACAGGTCGTCCAGAAGATCTAGCTAACATAATGAGTGAAAGTGGCCCTACTAAACGGCAGCTTTTCATTGTAAATGAAATGAGCTTATGGTGGAAGAAGATACCATCTAGAGCTATCACAGCAAGAGAAGTCAATTCTTGACTCCAAAGCTTCAGCCCCTGACTCTCTTACTGGGGGCTAATGCAGCTGGTGACTTTAATCAAAACCAGTTCTGATTTAGTATTCTAAAATTTCTAGTGCCCTTAAGAACTATGCTAAATCTAACTCTGCTTGTGGTCTATAAATGGAACAACAAAACTTAGATGACAGCACATCTGTTTACAGTATGGTTTACTGAATATTCTAAGCTCACTGTTGAGACCTATTGCCAACAAAAGAAGGTTCCTTTTGGAATATTACTGTTCATTGACATTGCACCTGGTCACCCAAGAGCTCTGATGGAGTTGTAAGAGATTGATGTCATTTTCATGCTTGCTAATACATCTATTCTGTAGCCCATGCATCAGGGAGTAATTTTAACTTTCAGGTCTTATTATTAAGGAAATGCATTTTACAAAACTATAGCTGCCATATATAGTGGTTCCTCTCATGAATCTGGGCTAAGTAAATTGAAAACCTTCTGGAAATGATTCATTATTTTATATGCTAAGAGATCAGAATATAAACATTATCAAGAATAGGGAAGAAGTTTCCAGCTGTTGTTGGTGACTTTATGGGGTTCAAAACTCAGTGGAGAAAACAACTGCATGAATAGTGGAAATAACAAGAAAACTAGAATTAGAAGTGAAGCCTGAAAATGTGACTGGATTGCTACAATCTCATGATAAAACTTGAATGAGTAAGGAGTTGCTTCTTATGGATGAATATAGAAAGTGTTTTCTGGACATGGACTCTATTCCAAGTGAAGATGCTGTGAAGATTTTTGAAATGATAACAAAGGATGTAGAATATTATATAAACTTAGTTGATAAAACAGTGGCAGGGTTTGAGATGATTGAATCCAATTTTGAAAGAACTTCTACTGTGTGTAAAAGGCAATCAAACAGTATTATATGCTATAGAGAAATAGTTTGTGAAAAGAAGAGCCAATTGATGTGGCAAACTTCAATTTTGTCTCATTTTAAGAAATTGCCACAGCCATCTCAACCTTCAGCAACCACTACCCTGACGAGTCAACAGCGTTCAATATGGAGGTAAGACACTCCATTAGCAAAAAAAGATGACTTGCTGATGATTCAAATAATTGTTTACATTTTTAGCAATAAAGTATTTTTTAATTAAAGTATGTACATTTTGGGACATAATGCTATTACATGCTTAATACACTATAGTATAGGGTAACATAACATTTATTGACTATGCCAAAGCCTTTGACTGTGTGGATCATAATAAACTGTGGAAAATTCTGAAAGAGATGGGAATAATAGACTACCTGACCTGCCTCTTGAGAAACCTATATGCAGGTCAGGAAGCAACGGTTAGAACTGGACATGGAACAAAAGACTGGTTCCAAATAGGAAAAGGAGTATGTCAAGGCTGTATATTGTCACCTTGTTTATTTAAATTATATGCAGAGTACATCATGAGAAACACTGGGCTAGAAGAAACAAAAGCTGGAGTCAAGATTGCCGGGAGAACTATCAATAACCTCAGATATGCAGATGACACCACCCTTATGGCAGAAAGTGAAGAGGAACTAAAAAGCCTCTTGATGAACGTGAAAGAGGAGAGTGAAAAAGTTGGCTTAAAGCTCAACATTCAGAAAACGAAGATCATGGCATCCAGTCCCATCTCTTCATGGGAAATAGATGGGGAAACAATGGAAACAGTGTCAGATTTTATTTTGGGGGCTCCAAAATCACTGCAGATGGTGACTGCAGTCATGAAATTAAAAGACGCTTACTCCTTGGAAGAAAAGTTATGACCAACCTAGATAGCATATTAAAAATCAGAGACATTACTTTGCCAACAAAGGTCTGTCTAGTCAAGGCTATGGTTTTTCCAGTAGTCATGTATTGAAGTGAGAGTTGGACTGTGAAGAAAGCTGAGCACTGAAGAACTGATGCTTTTGAACTGTGGTGTTGGAGAAGACTCTTGAGAGTCCCTTGGACTGCAAGGAGATCCAACCAGTCCATTCTGAAGGAGATCAGCCCTGGATGTTCATTGGGAGGACCGATGCTGAAGCTGAAACTCCAGTACTTTGGCCACCTCAGGGGAAGAGTTGACTCATTGGAAAAGACCCTGATGCTGGGAGGGATTGGGGGCAGGAGGAGAACTGTATGACAGAGGATGAGATGGCTGGATGGCATCACGGACTCGATGCAGATGAGTTTGAGTGAACTCCGGGAGTTGGTGATGGACAGGGAGGCCTTGTGTGCTGCAGTTCATGGGGTTGCAAAGAGTCAGACACAACTGAGTGACTGAAATGAACCGAACTGAACCTTTATGTGCCCTAGAAAAGTAAAAAAAGAAAACTGTGTAACTTGCTTTTTTATGATATTGACTCTATTGCTTTATTTGCAAACAAAACTTGAAGTATAGCTAAGGTATGTGTAGTATTTTTTTTCCTTTTTAGCCCTTTGAATGTGTCATTTTAATGTCTTCTGAACCCCATTGTTTTGAAGGAGAAATCAGCTGTTTATCCTTTAGGTTCTTCTGTATGTGATGAGTTGTTTATCTTTTGCTGCTTTCAAGATTTCTCTTTTTCCTTGTCTTTCAGTCATTTGAATATGGCATGTCTAGGTATGACTCTTATGTCTATCCTACTTGAGTTTTGTTGAGCTTCTCAGATTTGTAGAGTAATAATTTTCATCAAATTTAGGATATTTTTGTTATTATGGGTCACTTTTTTAACCCCTTCTACTCTTTGTGCTTATTCTGTGACTCTTATTGTGCATCTGTTGGTTTGATTCCTATTGTTCCATATATCTGAGACTGCTCATTTTTCATCCTTTTGTACTCAGTTCTTCAGATTAATTTCTAGTGCTCTGTATTTAGGCTTAGGGATTCTTACTTATGCCATATCAAGTATAGTTTTATGTTCCTTTACTAAATTTTAAAATTTGAGATATTGTTTTAATTCTAGAATTTTAATTTTTAATTTCTATTTTTTGTTGTTGAGATACTCCATTTGTTAACATTGATTTGTTAATACTTTTCTTTAATTCTTTAAACATGACTTCCTGTTGTTCTTTGAACAAATTTATCACAGTTACTTGAACAACTCTTTCTGCTACCTTCAGAATCAGGGAACACTCAGAAACATGTACTAGAAGTTTTTTGCTTTTACTTTTAATTCTTAAATATGGATCATGCTTTCTTTTTCTTTGCACGTGTTCTGTTTAGTACTAGACATTTTAGATACCATATCATCATGACTCTAGTGATTCTGATCTAGCCTTCTCCTTCAGGATTGTTGTTTTTATTTACTTTTATGTTAATAAATGGACTTCTCTGGTGGCTCAGATGGTAAAGAATCTGCCTGCAATGCAGGAGACACGGGTTTGATTCCTGGGGTGGGAAGATCCCCTGGAGACAGGAGTGGCAACCCACTCCAGTATTCTTGCCTGGAGAATTGCCAGATTCTTGCCTGGAGATGGCCAGAGGAGCCTGGTAGTCTACAGTCCATGGGGTCACAAAGAGTCAGACATGGCTGGACAACTAACACTTTTACTTTCATGTTAATAAATATAACTTCTTTGGACAAAATCTGTGAAACATTTCTCCCTGCAATGTTTCATCATTGACATCTCTGATCAGTTTTATTTTTCCATTTTTTAGTTTTAAGATTGAAAAGTGTTGGACTCTGTCTTCAGAGACAGATATTTTAAGAGATTGTGCTCAAATATTTCAAACCCATGTCTTCCTTCTTTTTTTTTTTTTTTTTGCTGATGAGTCTTTGTGTCAACTACATTCATAGCTTAGACTGACTTCAACTCTCCCCTGCTTTAATTTTATGATAGTTTCTCTCATGTCTCCTCTGTTCATGCACTGAGGTTCCATCAGCTAGGGATATTTTAGTGGCTTGCATTCACTCTAGTGTATGTGCACACAGCCTTGGGACTTTCCAGGACATGCGGAGAAATTATCGAGCTTTACATAACCACCTAATCTTCTAGAAATTTCTGTTAATACCTGCAGCTTTGTTTGTGAGTCCATAGCAGCAACACTCCAAGTCAAGTGATTACCCACACCCCTTGCAGTGTCAATATGGCTACTGCTCCATCCTGATTGACTATCACACTGAGGAACCAGAAATAGAATCAGTCCTAGGGAAGAACATCACAAATTCCTATTGTTCCCAATTGTAGTTTGATCACTTAAATAAATAAATATTTCTGTTTTCCTATGCTTTTGATCAATTTCCAGAGTGCTAAAGTTTGTTTTTTTGTTTTGTTTTTTTTTTTTCTGATAGTTTTGTACATTTTCATAGCTGCTTACTGGGAAGACTTGTTGACCTCACTTCATCACAGTAGAATTTTATAGATTTTTGTTTTCTTAGTACCTAACATAATTTCTAGCTTGTAGCAAACTCTTAAACTTTATTGAATTAATGAATTAACTGAAAAAATAGGGAAAGGAGAGTTATCTCATGCAGCTCAGAGATTCCCAAATGTAAGTTAATGGCTTTGGTGTGTTTCTTGTAAGAGTATACAAGAGACATAATCTGGAGATAATTGGTCTTCAACTGAGGATGATTAACTAACAAGACTTAGGATCCCTGGAGATAAAGCGGAACAAGTTGTATATACATGTCAGTTTCTGACACTTCCTAGACACATCTATAGACCTCATGTTGCTTAGGACAGACTCCAGCTGTTATTCAAAGTAAGGGAATTGTGGTAAATGATTTAGGCAACATTTCCATTTTGACTTCAGCTCTCAGTATTAGTTGTTGGTTGGAGAAGGATTACTAATTCAGAATGTTTACTGCATACCCAAATCTCTTATTTTCAGGAACTCAGACGTAGCCAGACCACTTTAATATCATTATGCTATGTTTCTGAACAAGAAAGAATACTGAAGTAAATAACTGTCCTCATAAAAGATCAAATAGATGAAATAAAATGGCTACACTTGGGTTTAGTTTACCCATAATGACAGTTTAAGTTTTATGGACATTTTTTTTTTTCTGTAGCAAAAATGCTTAAGATTTGCAGGAAAGCATGGAACAGAAGCTGAGTTACCAGTTTTAGAAGCTGTCGCTAAAATTGTTTGCATAGCCATTTAACCATAGTTTTCCTTCCCACATTTCAAGGTTTAGAGAGAACATAAAATCCAAGCACTGTCAGTGGTTAATTTATACCACCATATGGCAGGTTCTGCTCTCCTTCCAAACTCTTCAAACCTTTGGTGTTAGTTAGACTCCAGATATCTCTCTCTGTACTTAAAACCATCTATGCACACACGTTCATACACACTACAAGTGGTCACATGCACATTTCCATTGACTGCTGCATTTCCCACCCCACCCCCCAAGGATAGGTATTCTTATGTAAAATACCTTCACATACAAGTCTTACCCCTGCAGAGCCAACTGGTGGATGGAGCTGGCCCAAGACTCACCACCAGAGTTGACTGAAACAGTCATCAGCTTTATAAATTTGGATGCCAAAATTTATAGTATACTGATAGTGTCTCTACTGCTAGACTTCCTAAGAGAAATGCTGGACAAATAGTCATTCATGTTGTGGCTGACTGTCTTGAGCTAAACTGTTCCAATCAGACAATAGAATTAAATTGAGTAGAGTATCTATTCATTATCCATCTAATGAGACAACCAATGCAAATAAGGTATGAGTATTCAGATTAACTAAAATAACAAGGGGAAAGAAACCTCATAGATTTAAATAAGGTGGAGAAAATGCCTTGATATCCAACAGAATATAGAATATCCAACAGACTATAGAACAGAATATAGAATATCATTATCCAAATGATAAAATAACATCTTATCATTTGGATAGGCAGGTGATGCTAGTGGCAAAGAACCCGCTTGCTAATGCAGGAGGCATAAGAGATGTGGGTTCAATCCCTGGGTCAAGAAGATTCCTCTGGAGGAGGGCATGACAATCTACTCCAATATTCTTGCCTGGAGAATCCCATAGACAAAGGGGCCTGGTGGGCTACAGTCTATAGTGTCGTGAAGAATCAGACATGACTAAAGAGACTTAGCATGCAGACTACCATTTTAGTGAAAATAAAAGATTTTTGGTATCATTGGAAGGTACATTTAATAGCCAAAGAGATGGTTCACATAGATATTGTTCTCAGAACTCTACAAGGGATTATAATGGTAAGGCACACCTCAAGTTCCCTTGTTTCTTGCACTTTGGTTTCTGTGTTTATCTTCATCATAACTCTCATCATAGATACCATAATGAATATTTGTGTCTATAAACTCCTTTTATAGACAATGAGCTCCTTTAGAACAGGGAGTACTCATCATACATATCATGATACTTTTGTGATAAAATTCATTTTCTGAAAAATGAGCTCCTTTAGGACAGGGACTCTATTAGTTTTTGATTCTCTAATTTAGTGGCATATGAAACATAGTAGGCTCTCAAGTGTTTGCTAACTTAATTTACAAAGGGAAGAGGAAGGGAAATGAGACCATGTGCTCATTCATAATGACTTCACAATGATACTCAGACGCTTGGTGAAGTGACAGGACTCAAAGTTGTACTTTTAGATAACCAATGAGTGACTTTTACTACAGGGTTTGTAATATTTATTATTGGGACTAAATCTATGATTACAGAGTTCACCATATTGCCCTGCTAAGTTGACTGTGCTATTTGGAACCAATTAAGAATTTTGAAAAACTTTGAGAACAAATGCTCTGAATACGTGTTGTGCGTCACTGTTGTTTAGTCGCTAAGTTATGTCCGACCCTTTTGCAACTGCATGGACTGTAGCCCACCAGACTCCTCTGTCCATGGGATTTCCCAGGCAATCTAGGGGATTTCTACAGGATCTTCCCAACCCAGAGATTTAACCTAAGTTAAATCTCCTATATTGCAGACGGATTCTTTCCTGCTGAGGCCCATGAAAATTTAGACCTAGGTTGGATCCCTGTGTTGGGAAGGTCCCCTGAAGAAGGAAATGTCAGCCCACTCCCCCACTCCAGTATTCTTGCCTGGGAAATTCCAGACAGAGGAGCATGGCTGGCTACAGTCCATGGGGTCTCAAGAGTAGAACACGACTCAGAAGTAAACCATCATCACCACCACCACTACCACACACACATGCGAAGATAGTCAAGGCAGACAAGATACAGAAAAATGGTTGTCAGTGTGAACAGATTTTAGTTTATGTATTCTCTTTAAAACTAAATTCTAATAGAATAGAGAAATATATTCTAATAGAATAAACAATATAACATCTCTGCAAAGATTCCATGGAAATGCATGTATGGAGCTCTTAGATATAGGCATAGTACTTTGTGCTGGGAGTACAAACAAAGATGCTTTCCCAATTCCTGTCTTCAGAGGCCTTAAATACTAATTAGAGACAAGGTAATAAATAAGTAAAGGCAAAATGCATCACAGGTGCTTTTGAAATGTTTTCAAATGTATTCAAGGCAATGTTTGAAATGTATTCAGGCAGTTCTCTAAGAGAAAGTGAAAGTTGCTCAGTCATGTCTGACTCTTTGCGGCCCATGGACTATACAGTTCATGGAATTTTTCAGACCAGTTATACTGGAGTGGGTAGCCTTTCCCTTTTCCAGGGGATTTCCCAGCCCAAGGACCAAATCCAGGTCTTCCACATTGCAGGCAGATTCTTTATCAGCTGAGCCACCAGGGAAGCCCAAGAATACAGGAGTGGGTAGCCTATCTCTTCTCCAGTGGATCTTCCTGATCCAGGAATCAAACCAGGGCCTCCTGTATTGCAGGCAGATTATTTGCCAACTGAGCTACCAGGATGCCCTCTCTAAGAGACGATGTTGTCAATTGCACAGTGAGTATTGAGATCAAAGAAGGGTTGGCAGAGGAGGCAACCTTTGAGTTCAGTGTTGGAGATAAATAAGGTTGGCCAGGAGATGAGGGGAAAAAACAGAAAACAGTATGAGTATAGATATGAGAATGTGATGGCCCAGAAGGCTTGTGTGAGTGGGAAAGGCAGCTGTGGGTTTCACTGAAATGAGATCTGAACCATCAGGTGCTGTCAGGTGGAAATGGCAGGGTAAGTAGCATATTTGATAGCAACCAAGATAAGGCTCCCTTGCAAATTGAACTTGAAACAAGCTAGATATAAATATAGATCTATTAAGGCAAAGCGCTTCATGTGTCAGTATCTATTAACTGATTGATGCTGAGATGTATTTGTGCTGAGTGGCAGGAGCTGGTGGGCCTGCCAGTCCCAGTAGGGTGTAAGATCCAGAGAGGTTTTTTCCCAAAGATAAGTATTTGCTTACAAGTACACACACCCCCTATTGTATTACAATGTGATTATACTTCATACTCTTCTGAGAGATAAAATTGTCTATGATGGAAATCAGAGGGAGAGCACAATGCAGGGCTAGGGGCTGGTTGGCAGCATGCAAGATCAAACTCCTTTTTAACCTGTATTAGACAAGGGATTAACATTGGATTTTGTGATATTTTTGACTGACACTCATACAGTTCCATTAAGAATAATCTTGGGAAATTATCTGAATGCATCTACTTAAATGACAAGAATGGATGATAAATTATATATCTCCATACCTGTCTGTAAAAAGAGGGGGAGGTTCTGTAGACACTAGAGATTAGGCTTTGCTCCATATTTTTGTAGTTATATTATTTTCCCATCTTAAGTTAGTGAAGTAGAGTTGATGGCTTTACCTAGTTTCATGGAGAGCAAGCATATCACACTATGCCTGTACATGCTCAGCCACTCAGTAGCGTCCAACTCTGCGACGCTACGGACCATAGCCCACCAGGTTCCTCTTTTCTCAGCAAGAACACTGGAGTCATTTCCTCCTCTAGAGGATCTTCCCGATCCTGGTTAGAACCCATATCCCCTGCATCCCTTGCTTTGGCAGGCAGATTCTTTACCACTGAACCACCTGGGAAGCCCTTATTTGGGAAACCAGAAATTGTCTTCTATTTTGTTTATATCACCTCCAAGATACCATAATACAAATGTCTCTCATTGTGATGAAAAATGCACATGTCTATGCAGAATGATATCTGATTCAACACTGTGTTTGTATTTCTCCAGTAGGCCCCTTTGAAAGGACGAACACATGCATTTCCTTTACCATCTGATCTTGATTTTATTCTAACCCTGTTATTTCCCACCCACGCAAGGCTTTGTGGCTTCCAACCCAGATTTATGAGATAATAGACCAGTGCTACTGCCTCAGGATAAGGTGCAACAATGAACGTTTTTCTGTTCAGTAAAATTATTAAATGATATTTTTGCTGTTTTTCCCCAATATTTTTTATGAACTTTTACATTCACAGAGTTTCATAAAGTCCTGTGGCTCTTTAAGCAATAAACAATTACAACTTTTGTCCTGTTGCCCAGGGTGAAATGTGATTGAAGTAGGACCAGGTCTGAATGTCCAATGACCACTTTCAGATTTCAGTAAAATTAGTAATGTTACTTTATTCATGAAAATGCTTTGAAAGGTTTAATTTTACTGATTGGATAGAAATTGGGAATACTACTGTCATTGCAATGCATATATTTCAGGCTACACCAATGTGCAGATAAGGATAGTGTTTCAGTAACATTTACAAAAGCAGTTGCACCTTGACTGGTCCTTCCTTTCACTTTTCCCCAATAGTTCTGAGAAACCTCGGAATCTTTAATGTAACCTGTGGACCTGTCAGTTTTCTTTGCAACTAGAATTAGGCATTTTTTTTCCCACTTATGCTGTGACTTGCTCTAATGATGTCTGCTACTTCAATATTCTGTCTTGCTGTCCCTATTAAACCATTTAAATGTTCTAGTAATTTTAATATCTTTCATCTAGGTCACATCATCCCAGCGTCTTCTTGCCCCTGAAAGCAAGATAAATATAATTATCCAAACCATAAGCTACACTCTCAGATCGAAAATATTGTCACAGCTTATATCATCACGTTTTCCAGTAAGAGGATCACTAGTTGTCACTTGTAAATCTTTCTCTTTTTCAGATTTCATATAAGATAGGATATGATCTGTAGTCAAATGAAGCAAATCTATTCCAGTCATTAGTTTTCACTGTCTGTTGGGAGAATGGGGGAAAGTAGGAGAAATGTTCCTGGTTTGACAGCCCTGCATAATTTACCTCTCTGAGTAAAACTAAAATGAAATATCCTCTCTGGGTCAAACTGAAATGAGCCACCTTGTCAGTTAGTACTAGCATCTTCTCCAGTAAATAGATCTGTCTCTTTGTACTGCTTTTTTGTGTGGGAGGACAAGGTTCCCCAAGGTGAGAGCTGTTAGTTTATTATGGTGGTACACAAGTCTTTAATTTTGTGTTTGTCACATGGCTTATATTTCTAGATCAAATGATTGTCCCTTTGCAAATTCATCCCCCTGGGGTAATTATAATTTCTCAAAAATATATGACAGATGAGGCAGCTTTGGGTAAACATTTATGTACCATGCATTTCAGTTGGACTGGAACTTGCCTTCTAGTTAGATAGAACAAGTAACACCACTTCCTAGAATCAGTTGCACAGTTTGATTTATATTAGGTTGAGACATCTACTGGGAATCTAACTCAAACAGCGATGGAGTTCAGGTACACCTAGAAGCCTGGAGGATGGGTAGACTCATTGATAACCAAAATGCAAAGTGAGGGTGACTGTGTTCCACAGAGTGAATTGATCATAATAAAATATGAAGTCTGGATTCATGATCAAGATTCTGTAACAGGGCATGAGGGTGAGAAGAAAGAAGCAGTTCTGTTTGTAACATGTTAGCTGGTGAAAATAGCATCATCTAGAATATAACAGGTGACCTTTGCTGGTGACCTTTCTGTTTCTATCAATAGTTATACGTATGGACACTTCTTTTTTTTCCTAACGAAAAATACAAATGCATATTTACACATTTATTTGTATAATAGATTAACACTTCAATCCGTATATTGGAGCAGCATAATGACATTCACATATAAGTATTTGCATATGAAAGTCCTTGATTTGCATGGACAATTATAAGTACTTCTTTTCTTGCTGATGCAAATGAAGAAACACCTTTGGAAAATTGGCCTCATAATTTCTAATCATATATCATTGAATGGTGCATACACTTTTAGGAAAGGAATTGGCATCATTTTAAGAATAAGAAGTCATTTAGCAAGATTTTTTCTTGGAGAAGTGTTTCACCGAATGATCTTTTTGTAATAATGCTTAAAAATTGAGCATTCAGTAGTCCAAAGCTGAAAAAGATGAAAGACTGAGTTGGTGGTTCCTGGGTAAGCACAGAATGCCATACTTGACTTCACTTGACTGTTACATGAAGAATTTTATAAATGTTTTCATTAGAAGCAATCAGAGGATTGTTTGTTTATGATCTTTACATTACAGAGGATTGAAATCTCTGAAAGGAAAGAGTGGTAGGAGGCCACTGCTCAAGTTTAAACAGGTCAAAGCTCAGCTTAGAAGGCCAGGGGCCATCCTAGGCATTTTCAGTAATATTCCCAGGTTTCTATCGCTGCAAATAAATTTCAAAGTGAGTTAAATATTTCCTGAGGGCATGAAACTCACATTAGAGTTTTAGCAGTTGTCAAAAAGCTCTAGATCTCTCAGAAGACTGAGTATGTAGCATGATCTTTATTGTCGACATTCTGTCCAAAGTGTTTGGTCTGTCTCAGGGTGTTTCTCCCTGGTTATCAGTGATTTAGATATGTGAAATTACTTCTTGTCATAAGCATGTTCAGGAGGAGAACATTTTCAGTTCTATCATTTATATGCTTTCAGTAATTACACTTCATTTATTGGGTCATGAGAAATGACATTTTTGTTTCTAAGTGAATAGTGTTATAATGAATTCACTTTAGATTGTTAAATCTTGTCTGTAACTGAGGTGACTCTGCCCTTATAAAATCACTCTGCAGTAAACCTTTTTTCCTCCTTGTTCATCCAATAATATAGCCATCCTCAGCACATGAAACAGATGCCTCTTAGAAGGCTGCTGACTTCTTTATCCAGGTTATTTTATGAAAGGGCATGGGGACAGTATGTTGGGGACATATTTTATGAAAGGGCATGGGGACACTAACCACAGTCCAGTGACTCAGGCTCCAGTAGGATGTCTTTCTAGCTTGGTGCAGTGAGCCATCTCCCTTTCCTTCCCTTGAGGCCTGAATGGATTTGTATGTCTGCCAGGAAGGATTCTGGGCATCATTCTCCTCACGCATTTCATTCTTGTACTTTCGTATCTGTTAGCAATTCCAGAAGCTGTCATTGCTTTGGCATATTAATTAAATTTAAACTTAGAATTGATTTCCAGTCATTTCATTCATATATATATATATATATATATGTATGTATATATAATATATACATATATACTATAGAGTTGTGAATTATATGTCTATAAAACTGAATATATATGTATACACATATAATATATGTATATATGTTTGTGTGTGTCTTCCAACTGAAAAGTTTATCCATAAGGATAATAAAATTTTTTCCACTCTCATAAAAGTAGGTTTGAAATCTAAAAAAAAATTGGGGAACACTTCAATAATTAGAACACTTTTTGTATATCTGTAACAGTTCTTATGTTTACAATAATTTTATTGTGAAGGTAGGCCAAAATAATAGTCCCTAGTTTATAGATGGAGTGTGAGGAGATTTAAACTATCTGTTCAAGGTGATAACATGAGTCACTGCAAGACCCAAGGCTGAACTCAACATCAAGGGCCCTAGTTTGGTGTTTCTTCTGATCTACCAGGCCTATGTCTTCTTCTCTTGTATATCTAATAGCACCTTCAAAGCCTTGGGTAAAGCTTAGAGTCTAGGCTGTGCTTGTTAAATTCATAGAGGCTTCTTCCTTAGAGATCACACAGTATTCCTAAACCAAGTGTGCTCAGTGGTCTCACCTGTTAACCCAACAATAATATCCTTAAAAATGCCAAGAGAAAGGGCTACAGCTTAGAAGATAAAACTGTCATTTTTACTATCCTGAATGGTGATATCATTTTTATATAGAACCTATTTTGAGAGAGATGTAAGAAATCACGAGAGGATACCATCAATATATATCTCATTAAACTACAATTAATAGTGCCACATTAAGGCCTCATTGGAGAAGGCAATGGCACCCCACTCCAGTACTCTTACCTGGAAAATCCCATGGACGGAGGAGCCTGGTAGGCTGCAGTCCATGGGGTCGCTAAAAGTCGGACACGACTGAGCGATTTCACTTTCACTTTTCACTTTCCACTTTCATGCATTGGAGAAGGAAATGGCAACCCACTCCAGTGTTCTTGCCTGGAGAATCCCAGGGATGGGGAGCCTGGTGGGCTACCGTCTATGGGGTCGCACAGAGTCGGACACAACTGAAGCGACTTAGCAACAAAGGCCTCTTGCTGTTTGAGGCAGTAAAGCTTACAGCCTCTTTCTGTCCTGCATATTTCTTCAAGGAACAGTTCAATTTCCAAATCTGCCATGCAGCCTCATCAGCTTCTCCAGCACACACACACACACACACACACACACACACACACACACACACACTGTTTTACCTTGTCTAGCCTCAGATGAGACCCACCTCTATTGTTACACTGTGTTCACGTGTTTCATGCTTCTCTCTTTTGTTCCACCACTAATCATGAATACCTGGAACAAAAGGCTAGTACTGAGTTCATTTTACCCTCAAAGCCTAATAGGTACTTAACACATGTTTCTTGGATGGATAGTAGAATCTAAAGAAACAGATCTTAAGTTACATTTGTCAGCCATCTATAGGCATGCTGCATCAAATTTAAAGTACCACAGTTTAGGAGATACAAGAGGATACAAAAAGGAGTGATAATTATGATGAAGTGGCTGAAAAGTGAGAACTTATAGGCAGGTTAAATCCCTGGAATAAGCAGATGGATGAGCCTGCTTGCCACATTCACATGCATATTTCTATAATAGATCGAAAGCTTTTTGAAGATACCCATGAGCTTAGTACAGGAAATGGCAAAGAATACTTCTCAGTTAAAATTTGTCAACCTGATTAATAGAAAATATCTATAAGCAGGTGAAGAGTATACCTCCACCCCTTCTTCCTCCTTTGAGTCATAAAAATCCACCATTTGGTTAACCATTGATCTCCCTAGCCCACAAGACTGAAGTGTTTTGAGGGAAAAACTGTGGAAAGTGGAGAGGACAGACAGTGTCTCCAAAGTATGCATGACCTGCAAGACTGGGAGCTGTCCTCTACTCCTCAAAAATCAAAGGCACTTGGCAGCTTCTTAGGACTGACAAAAACATGCTTTCTATGATTGTGCACAGGAACACTTGAAATGGAGATACACATTTCATAACACATAAACAGGCCCCACGCCCACATGGGGGCGACACAGGGCCAAGAGGGTTGGAGGGCCACAATATGAACTCCAAATTTGTGTTGAGCCTTGCTAAAAACTTTGAAATTTGAAGTAAAATGAGGGGAAGCTGACTTTTTTAAAGGTACATAAAGGTGTTAGTTAAAGGATGCTAACCTACCCACTTAACAAACACTGAGTGATTTTTAGGCACCAGATCTTTATTTTTTTTTAAATATGAATTTATTTATTTTAATTGGAGGCTAATTACTTTACAATATTATAGTGGTTTTGCCATACATTGACATGAATCTGCCACAGGTGTACATGTGTTCCCCATCCTGAACCCCCCTCCCACCTCCCTTCCCATCCCATCTCTCTGGGTCATCCCAGTGCACCAGCCCCAAGCACCCTGTCTCATGCATCAAACCTGGACTGGTGATTAATTTCATATATGATAATATACACGTTTCAATGTCATTCTCCCAATCATCCCACCCTTGCCCCTCTCCCACAGACCAAAAGACTGTTCTATACATCTGTGTCTCTTTGCTGTCTCGCATATAGGGTTATCGCTACCGTCATTCTAAATTCCATATATATGCATTAGTATACTGTATTGGTGTTTTTCTTTCTGGCTTACTTCACTCTGTGTAATAGGCTCCAGTTTCATCCACCTCATTAGAACTGATTCAAATGTATTCTTTTAAATGGCTGAGTAATATTCCATTATGTATACATACCACAGCTTTCTTATCCATTCGTCTGCTGATGGGCATCTAGGTTGCTTCCATGTCCTGGCTATTATAAGCAGTGCTGCGATGAACATCGGAGTACACATGTGTGTGTATTCCCAGCAGTGGGATTGCTGGGTCATATGGCAGTTCTATTTCCAGGTTTTAAAGGAATCTCCACACTGTTCTCCATAGTGGCTGTACTAGTTTGCATTCCCACCAACAGTGTAAGAGGGTTCCCTTTTCTCCACACCCTCTCCAGCATTTATTGCTTGTAGTCTTTTGGATCACAGCCATTCTGACTGGTGTGAAATGGTACCTCATTGTGGTTTTGATTTGCATTTCTCTGATAATAATGGTGTTGAGCATCTTTTCATGTGTTTGTTAGCCATCTGAATGTCTTCTTTGGAGAAATGTCTGTTTAGTTCTTTGGCCCATTTTTTTGATTGAGTCATTTATTTTTCTGGAATTGAATTGCAGGAGTTGTTGTATATATTTGAGATTAATTCTTTGTCAGTTGCTTCATTTGCTATTATTTTCTCCCATTCTGAAGGCTGTCTTTTCTCCTTGCTTATAGTTTCCATTGTTGTGCAAAAGCTTTTAAGTTTAATTAAGTCCCATTTGTTTATTTTTGCTTTTATTTCCAGTATTCTGGGAGGTGGATCATAGAGGATCCTGCTGTGATTTATGTCAGAGAGTATTTTGCCTATGTTTTTCTTCTAGGAGTTTTTTGTTTCTGGTCTTAGGTTTAGATCTTTAATCCATTTTGAGTTTATTTTTGTGTATGGTGTTAGAAAGTGTTCTAGTTTCATTCTTTTACAAGTGGTTGACCAGTTTTCCCAGTATCACTTTTTAAAGAGATTGTCTTTTCTCCATTGTAAATTCTTGCCTCCTTTGTCGAAGATAAGATGTCCATAGGTGCATGGATTTATCTCTGTGCTTTCTGTTTTGTTCAATTGATCTATATTTCTGTCTTTGAGGCACCACAACTTTAAATGGATGATCCTTCCCTATAAACAGAAGTCCAGAGTCCCTACTGCTTCCTTCTGGGAACTGCCATGTCTCTTCATGTAGCATCATAAACAAGGGGAATCAGGATTTTTCCACATTCTAAAGGAAACTTGTTACCATCTGCTCCAGGATCTGACTTATCATCCAAGGCCAACCACTGGGATTTGCGTGGAAGGATCGTTAGAAAGATGTGATCCCCTGAAGATCCTAACCACATCTGCTGCTTTCAGTTCAATTCAGTCGCTCAGTCGTGTCTGACTCTTTGCAACCCCATAACCTGCAGCACACCAGGCCTCCCTGTACATCACCAACTCCCAGAGTTCACTCAAACTCATGTCCATCGAGTCAGTGATGCCATCAAGCCATCTCATCCTCTGTTGTCCCCTTTTCCTCTTGCCCCCAATCCCTCCCAGCATCAGAGTCTTTTCCAATGAGTCAGTTCTTTCCATGAGGTGGCCAAAGTACTAGAGTTTCAGCTTTAGCATCATTCCTTCCAAAGAACACTCAAACTACCACATAATTACACTCATCTCACATGCTAGTAAAGTAATGCTCAAAATTCTCCAAGCCAGGTTTCAGCAATATGTGAACCGTGAACTCCCTGATGTTCAAGCTGGTTTTAGAAAAAGCAGAGGAACCAGAGATCAAATGGCCAACATCCGCTGGATCATGGAAAAAGCAAGAGTTCCAGAAAAACATCTATTTCTGCTTTATTGACTATGCCAAAGCCTTTGACTGTGTGGATCATAATAAACTGTGGAAAATTCTGAGAGAGATGGGACTACCAGACCACCTGACCTGCCTCTTGAGAAATATGTCTGCAGGCCAGGAAGCAACAGTTAGAACTGGACATGGAACAACAGACTGATTCCAAATAGGAAAAGGAGTACGTCAAGGCTGTATATCGTCACCCTACTTATTTAACTTCTATGCAGAGTACATCATGAGAAACGCTGGACTGGGAGAAACACAAGCTGGAATCAAGATTGCTGGGAGAAATATCAAACACCTCAGATATGCAGATGACACCACCCTTATGGCAGAAAGTGAAGAGGAACTAAAGGGCCTCTTGATGAAATTGAAAGAGGAGAGAGTGAAAAAGTTGGCTTAAAGCTCAACATTCAGAAAATGAAGATCATGGCATCTGGTCCCATCACTTCATGGGAAATAGATGGGGAAACAGTGTCAGACTTTATTTTGGGGGCTCCAAAATCACTGCAGATGGTGACTGCAGCCATGAAATTAAAAGATGCTTACTCCTTGGAAGAAAAGTTATGACCAACCTAGATAGCATATTGAAAAGCAGAGATATTGCTTTGCCGACTAAGTTCCATCTAGTCAAGGCTATGGTTTTTCCAGTAGTCATGTATGGATGTGAGAGTTGGACTATGAAAAGGCTGAGCAACAAAGAATTGATGCTTTTGAACTGTGGTGTTGGAGAAGACTCTTGAGAGTCTCTTGGACTGCAAGGAGATCCAGCCAGTCCATTCTGAAGGAGATCAGCCCTGGGCTTTCTTTGGAGGGCATGATGCTAAAGCTGAACTCCAATACTCTGGCCACCTCATGCGAAGAGTTGACTCACTGGAAAAGACTCTGATGCTAGGAGGGATTGGGGGCAGGAGGAGAAGGGGATGACAGAGGATGGGCATCACTGACTTGATGGACATGAGTCTGAATGAACTCTGGGAGTTGGTGACGGACAAGGAGGTCTGGTGTGCTGCAATTCATGGGGTCACAAAGAGTCAGACACGACTGAGCGACTGAACTGAACTTCCAAAGAACACCCAGGGCTGATCTCCTTTAGAATGGACTGGTGGGATCTCCTTGCAGTCCAAGGGACTGTCAAGAGTCTTCTCCAGCACCACAGTTCAAAAGCACCAATTCTTCGGCGGTCACCTTTTTCACAGTCCAACTCTCACATCCATACATGACCACTGGAAAAACCATAGCCTTGACTAGATGGACCTTTGTTGGCAAAGTAATGTCTCTACTTTTCAATATGCTATCTAGGTTGGTCTGCTGCTTTAGGGACAAGCTAATAATGGCTCTGCACCCAGAATCCTGGATTTTTGCTGATGAGAATTCAGATTTAATGTTGCCCAGGATGTTCAAAATCACATCAGAGAGAATAATTTGTCATGAGGATAAATAAATAATACATTTGCTAGTTAGCATGCAAATAAGTGATGACTCCTGGAAACTGTAACCTATTCAAATCCTAACTTTTCAAGCAAAATTGGGCCTATGATATAGGTAGAGCTGCTCCTCCATTTCTAACTTTAATGTTCCTGCTTTGGCACAGGTATTCCTTCTCATTAGAGCTTTTCAGCCAGAAAAGCTAATACTGGAATATATTATACTACATATTTACCTCAAACTTAACAGGACTGAAGCCTTGGTGGAGCAGTTGACATGCGAGGAATACTAACAGCACTGAGCAGAGCAGGAGAAGGAAAGAAACAGAAACAGGATGGAGAGTGGCATTGTTCCTTATGCATGAATAGCGTAAAAGGCAGAGTTAGATTCTTGGGTAGGAAAGCTGGTCAGAGGCAAAGTATGCTGAGATAGATTTTTTTTTAAGTGGCAAATAGTCTGACAGTAGACATTTTCCACAACTTTTACCAAATAGTGAATTTATAGGATTAAAAAATAAAATATACACATGTAGGTGGAATGCTAAGGTTATTAGTAGAAATGAAAGTCAGCTAATGGATTCCTATCCTTTCAGCACTTTATTGTTAGAGTCTAGATTTATAAAGAGGGATACGTCCAAAAATAGAACTCATTTTTTAACAACCAAAGAATCACTGATAGGAATTTGTGCAAGCCATAATGTTGCTCATCCCTTTACATGTTATTGATTTACCTTAGAGGAGAAGAGTATAATTTTAAGAGATAGTTGGAAGACAAGATTCAGTGATTTTCACTTTATAGTACTCTTATTGTGATTTTGAACTGTGGTTTTTGTGGTGCACTGTTGTATAACTTTCCAAGTATATATTTATAATTTGTCATACCAGCTAAGCAGCCAACTCCTTAGGAGAAATCATGCATTTTTAACTTTTTTTCTGCTATATAACACCTAGCACAGTGGTGGCCACATTAAAACCCAGATGCATATACAAAACACATCCTCCCCAGTAATACTCTTATGTGAAGGGACTGAACTGGAGCTGAGCGGTAGGCAGCCCCAAAGTGCTCCTGCAGACACATGGTCATTGCTTATGGCGATCTCTTGTGGACACTTTGAGGACAGAGGTATCTCAGAATCCCCAGAATCTAGCATGACACCTAGCACAGAGTGGGTACCCGTAGCTGGCAAATATAGAGGTCTGTTTGATTTGCAGTTCCACTTAAGGTATAAACCCACTTTGTAACCTGGAGCTCTACAGTCTTTTCCCTTCATTGTTCTCTCAAAGGATGATTAGACATAACGTGGAACTAAAAGTCAAGAGAAGAAATTGGGTCAAATAAGCCTCAGGTGTTGAATGTGACAGGAGAGAATTTGTATGACTCCCTGAGCCCAGGAGCTGTGGAGTGTCCTTAGATGACCTGGGCAGAAGAGAGGGAGAGTCTGACAGATATGCAGAGAGGCTGGAATAGAAGCAGAAGCAGTGACTCAAAAATGGCACAGCTCCAAGCTTCAGAACCATGACGGAAGCAGGTGATGATTTGTGGAGCTATCTTAGTCTCCAACAGAAACAAGAAAAGACAGTTTTGATGCAGAAGTTGAAAGGAATAGAATGAAATAGGTAAATCTGAGGGAAAATAAGCAGACAGTTTGCACGTGTGAGCATAGAAGTGTGCTTCCACCTTGGGGTCGCTCTCCAGAGAGCCCCGTGAGTCCCATCTTTTCATTCTTCAGGTCCTTTCTTATTCATCACTTTATCATTGGTACAGATGAACTATTTCCAAGACAGGAAGGGAGACACATACCTAGTGAATGCACATGTGGACACAGGGGAGGAGGATAGGAAGGGGAAGGTGGGATGATCTGGGAGATTAGGATTGACATATATATACTACCATGTGTAAAACAGACAGCTAGTGAGAGGCTGCTCTATAACACAGGCAGCTTAGCCCGGTGCTCTGTGATGACCTAGAGGGATGGGTGGAGGCGGTGAGAGGGAGGCTCAAGAGGGAAGGGAATATATGTGTACATATAGCTGATTCACTTTGTTGTACAGTAGAAACTAACATAACATAATGCAATTACACTCAAATTTAAAAAGAAAAAGAAATGAGGTTTTGCCTGACCATCATATTCAAAACATAGCAGTCCATTTCCCCATTCCTCTGTGTGCTTTAATGGACTTGCCCTGCTCTCCTCCATAGCGTTACTCATTCTTTAAAATAACATTTCCTTTCTTATTTATGATCTGTCTCTTTTGAGTGCAGCAAAAGAGCCACGAAGGCAGGAATGTTGGCTGTGTTAATTCTCTGCTGCCTCCTCAGCACCTAGAATAGTGTTCAGAACTTGGTAGGCATTGAATGAATGAATGAATGAAGCAAACTCTCTGGATGGAAGCACTGAGAACTGGTGATGGCAGATTTCTTGATCCATCACAGATTTTTATTTGCTTGATAATCAGATTCTCTTTCCTGGCTTCAATGTTTTATCTGTAATATTGCCTGAGTTGTGACAAGCTGGGGGTAGGAAGAACATCATATTTCCCCAGGGGAAAAAAACCTGACTAGTACATCTCTTTAAATTTCTTCTGTTTCATAGTCCCATGCCTTTGTGAATCTAAGTTTTCATGATCTAAATATTCCATTTTTTCCCCACAATGAACCCTCCTTTACCTTTTAAATCAAATGAATACCTCAATTTTATGTGAAATCCAAAAATGGTGAACTTTATCATCAGTTTATATGTGAGTAAAATACATATATATATATATATATATACACACACACACACAAGCATGTCAATAAAATGCATATATAAATATACAAAAGTGCTGCTGCTGCTAAGTCGCTTCAGTCGTGTCCGACTCTGTGCGACCCCATAGACAGCAGCCCACCAGGCTCCCCCGTCCCTGGGATTCTCCAGGCAAGAACACTAGAGTGGGTTGCCATTTCTTTATCCAACGTATACACACCTATATGTAAAAATCAGATAAAAAAGAAACCAAAATAATTTTCTGTGCCATCAGTCTACTAGTTATTCAGTATTGGCAAATTGGCTAATATATCCAGTTGAACCATTCGAAGCAGTTTTACTGATGTATTTTCTTTTTACCACCTGTTCTTTAGAAGAATTGACCAGATGCAGTAGACAATCCCTTAGCTGTTATTTAGAGAAAGCTTTGAGCTTGAATCAATATGATATTTTGCTCTGTAGGTATTGAAAATCATTCTACTGTTGTCACTAATTGCTTTGATATTCTGCAAAAGTACAAAGTGTCAGCTATTTATTAATAAATCTGTTTTTGTAGTAGGGGGCGCATCTTTACTGTTTATCATGTACCAGCAGTAAAAAGTACTGAAGCCCTAAATAGAGCATGTAATGAAAGACTCTGTCTGTGTGCGGTGTATCTGCTGATTAGAAAGCAGGGATTTTGTGTAAAGGGATACACAAGAAGAAGGACAGTATACAGACAATTCTTCCAAAGCCCTCATCGCCCGTGATTACTCTTACATGGATTAAATGCTGTCAGATACAATCGTTTATCAAGCAGTTGTGAAATGGGGAAATATAAAATTAAAAAGAGATTTCTGATGGCTTGTCACAGTCAGCCACTGGGCTAGGCTTGCATAGAATTCATGAGATTAAGTAGATAAAACACACATTTATTTGATTCTCTGATGTAACTAAATTGAGAAAGGTGGTTTGCAAGACAGATATCTCATGTCTTTTAGTCAGCAGTGAGTGATAGAGAAAGCAGTCCTCTATCTTCATCTTTTCCACAGAACTCTTCTAAGAGATGCAAACCGTAACTCCAAACCATCCTGGGAAACAAAATTGTTTCCTCAGACAAGAAGGAGTGATGGGAGAATGTACTCCTCCATCATATACAAGCCACCATGTACTCAAATTTATTGCTGGATGTAGATGTCTATGAATTATTGTTTGGGGAGCGTTGAGAAAACTCTCTTAGTCCCCAGGGATCATTTGCACTAGCTTAGACCAGTCTCTGAAATCGTCACCACTGTGTCTGACAATTACAGGGACCCAAATTCCATGGATTTTTTTTTTTTTTCTCTCCAAGTCTAGTTTAAGGATGTTTAAGGACTAGTTTAAGGATGACATCAACAAAAATGAACTTTATCAGGATAAGAAATACAGTATAGCTCCCGGGGACCCCTGTGCTAGAAACTCAGAGGATCTGAGCATGTGTACATAGCCTCTAGTTAGTCCAGACAGACTACAGACTTCTGCTCTGGCAGAACAGCTAAAACTTTTCAGAACATGTGAATTAAATGCCTAATACAATATGTGACAGGCAAATAGGGAGGAATACAAGGCACTTCTGTTTCTAGTGGGAGGAAGTGTATCAATAAATAACTGTACACATGCAGTATGCTAGTTGAGAAATGCAGTATGCTAGTTGAGAAATGCAGTATGCTAGTTGAGAAATGCAGTATGCTAGTTGAGAAATGCAGTATGCTAGTTGAGAAATGCAGTATGCTAGTTGAGAAATGCAGTATGCTGGTTAGGGTTTATAGTGGAATTAGTAACATATTGGGCTAGAGGAAAAGTTTTATTTAAGCTTTATGGAGAATGTGATTCTAGGAGGAGACTTCTAGAAGGGTTGAGAGGTCATCAGATAAACCAGGAAGTTTAAAATATTACAAAAGGCCTTTTTTCCTCGTAGTGCTCAGTACTGACCAGTTGCGATCCCCTTTTCCTCCACTATCTCCCAGTTCTCGATTAGTTGTCGCCATGGGTTTTGGAGACTTGAAAAGCCCCACTGGCCTCCAGGTGCTCAATGACTACTTGGCGGACAAGAGTTACATAGAGGGGTATATGCCATCACAAGCAGATATGGCAGTATTTGAAGCTGTCTCTGGCCCATCACCTGCCGACTTATGTCATGCCCTCCATTGGTGTAATCACATCAAATCTTATGAGAAGGAAAAGGCCAGCCTGCCAGGAGTGAAGAAAGCTTTGGGCTAGAATGGCCCTGCTAATGTGGAAGACACTGCAGAAAGTGGAGCTACAGATAGTAAAGATGATGATGACGTGGATCTCTTTGGATCTGATGAGGAGGACGAAAGTGAAGAAGTCAAGAGGCTAAGAGAAGAACGCCTTGCTCAGTATGAGTCAAAGAAAGCCAGAAAACAAGCACTTGTCGCCAAGTCTTCCATCTTATTAGATGTGAAACCTTGGGATGATGAGACCGATATGGCAAAACTAGAGGAGTACGTAAGAAGCATTCAAGCAGATGGCTTAGTCTGGGGCCCGTCTAAACTAGTTCTGGTTGGGTATGGCATTAAAAAACCTCAAATACAGTGTGTAGTTGAAGATGACAAGTTGGGACAGACATGCTGGAGGAGCAGATCACTGCTTTCAACGAGTATTTATAGTCTATGGATGTGGCTGCATTCAGCAAGATCTAAAATCCATCATGGATCAGTGCCCTTAAATAAAAGTTTGAAAGACAAAATAATAATGATAAACTAAATAGATAAAATATTTAAAAAGAAACAGTCTTGCACAGTGCAGTGGCACCTCCCTGACTATTGGTGCTTTGAATTCCTCCCACCCCAGCCTGATTCACATATTTTTCTCTTCTGTGGCAGCTTTCATTTATATAGCATGATGTAGCTTATGAATATTTACACATGTTGTCTCATTTGATCTTCTGGCCACCTTCAAGTTGTTTCAGGTTTAGGAAAGACTGGCCAAACACTGCAGAAAAGTATCTGAGTGATGATTTTATCAGCTTCTTCAAGGAGAGTACATAGCAGGCTTCAGTCTACACACATAGAAACATTAATTCATTACATGTCGTGGGTGTCATAGTGCATTAAGGCTTAATCCTCTGGTTGAGAAAGCAGAGGACAGACATCCACCAAACCCATCTCCTTGTTGTCCTGACCACAAAGATATGTTTGTCAGCCTCCCCAGAAACCAAGTGGGGCCAAGTGTCTAAGTTCTAGTCAACAGAACACACATAGAACTGATGCATGCTGCTTCTCAGCCAACCTCATAAAATCCTCCTCTGTGCTTCTCCATATCCTTTCCCTGTCCACTGGCTGAAATGAGAGAACCCTGAAGATATAGAGAACAGGGCCACAAAAACCACCTGCCAAATACATTATCATACTGTTATGGAAGAAAAAATAAAGTTTTATTATGTTAAGCCATTAAATTTTGGGACTTATTTCTTAAAGTGATTAGCCTTCCTTGATTAATATGGCAGATGTATTATTTTCCAAGATTTATAGCTAAAGAAGGGCTTCCCTGCTGACTCAGATGGTAAAGAATCTGCCTGCAGTGCAGGAGACCCATGTTCAATCAATGATTTGGGAAGATCCCCTGGAGAAGGGAATGGCTACCCATGCCAGTATTCTTGCCTGGAGAATTCCATGGACAGAGGAGCCTGGTGGGCTGCAGTTTGTGGGAATGAAAAGAGTCAGACACAACTGAGCAACTGACACTTCCATAACTAAAGAAAGATTCGCCGAAAAGGAAACTTTGACCAAGGCAAAATGGGAAGTAGAGGATGGAAACTCCACTTGAATGCACACTGTGTGACCCTAGAGCCCCTGCTCTTACTGTTCTCCCCAGCACCTTCTCTATATAGAGGGCGAGGGACCGCACAAGAACCAGGTCCAGCATAAAAGTGCTTTAATCACCAGTGATTTGGTGACTACCTACAGCCAGCTGAATTACACTTTGGCTTTTAGAATAAAGTCCTGTAATTGTGTTCCCCTCAAAAGTTATAGCTCACTTGGTAAAAATCCACCTGCAATGCAGGAGACCCCGCTTCGATTCCTGGGTCAGGAAGATCCTCTGGAGAAGGGATAGGCTACCCACTCCAGTATTTTTGGGCTTCCCTTGTGGCTCAGCTGGTAAAGAATCTGCCTGCAGTGTGGGAGACCTGGGTTTGATCCCTGGGTTGGGAAGATCCCTTGGAGAAGGGAAAGCCTACCCATTCCAGTATTCTGGCCTGGAGAATTCCATGGACTGTACAGTCCATGGGGTCGCAAAGAGTCAGACATGACTGAGTGAATTTCACTTTTCATTTTGAAGACTTAGCTGAGCTTTGGCCTTTTCATTTCTGCTAAGAAACTGGCATACCTCCCAACGTCTCCTACCCAGTACCAGAGAGACACATCTGTCTGTTTGTTCTGCAACTTTGTCACTCAAAACATCATCTACTGATCAGGAGCCTGGGCATCCCTGGGAAGTTATTAGAAATACAGAATTGAAGCCTACTGAACCAAATATGCATCGTGGCTAAATCTCCAGGTGATTCTTATGCACATTAAATTTTGAGAAGTGTGAGTCTACAGCATCACTATAGCTTGAGTTTGCTTTCCTGACCTAGAGTATCCCAGCATCTGTTGTCTCTTCTAACCAGTATCCTCTTCATCTCGGCAAGTCTCTGTGCGTTCTCTTACCTTGACCCTTTTCTGGCTGCAAGTGTGTTGACTTCCAGATGCCTACTTTGACTCACTCCAAGCCTGACTTTGGCTTCCTTTCATGGATCTAGCCATCCCAGATTGAGAATAGGGTTCCACAAGCAGGCACCAGCTCTTATAAAGTAGATATACACTTGAGGGAGTAGGATTTTAGGTGCTCTGTAGTTAATTGAAGTGTCATATTAGCTCCAGGTACTAACTGGAATCTATGAAAAATGAGTCATTGATTAATCAATGACTAGGTCAGCCTCTAGTAGAGGGAAAAGATTGGGACATAATGGATTATCCTGGGAGAGCCTGCAATGTTAGGCATTCATTTTTGGACTGATTAGCATTAGATAATTCTCCTCCAGGTTTCCCAGGTGGCTCAATGGTCAAGAATTTGTTTGCCAAACAGGAGACCTGAGTTTGATCCCTGGGTTGAGAAGATCCACTGAAGGAGGAAATGACAACCCACCCAAGTATTCTTGCCTTAAAAATCCTATGGACAGAGGAGCCTAGTGGGCTATAGTCCATGGGGTCACAGAGAGCTGGACATGACTTAGCAACCAAACAGAACAGAATTCTCTTCCACAGCAAAACATGTTGGCTTATTTGCCTCTTATGGCATTATACAAACTGAAACTATTAGTTCCCTCCTTTTAAATGAGAATGTATCACTGCTCGTAACTGAAATACCTCAAGTGTCATCAGAGAAGGGTGATAGCATCTTTTTTCGTATCTTCTGCATTTATTGCTACTCAGGCATCTGGCTTTGAGAATCAGCCAAGAATAGAAGTGCAGAGGCTTGTAATCTGAGATAACACAGAGCTGTAGTCTCTGAACAGGGTGACTCAAACATTTTTGTAGGTCAAAGTTAGAGTTTCCGGACGTGAAATTCAATTACTCAAAAATGATTCACAACTCTTTTGATCGGGAATCTTAACATGTGACCCATTGTTCTTCAACTGCTAACAAGTAAGGGGGTTAGTGGCATCATTGACAGCTGTCTTTGGAATGTGGTGGAGAGGAGTGTGGGTCACTGGGCCTTGCGGCTGAGTCTCAGTTCTGGAACCATCCTTACTTGTTCTGTGAGCTTGTAGAAGTTGTAGAACCTCTCTAGATCTCAGTTTCTTCTCTAAAAATGGATTCACAGGGTTCTTCTAAGTTAAATAAGACATGAAAATTATTGAGTTGGTCAAAAAGTTCATTCGAGTTTTTCTGTAACAGCTTTTGGAAAATCCTGAGGGAGCAGTTTTGGCCAACCCAGTATTTAGAACAGAACAGACAGAAATACAGAGTCATCAAGAAGAATCAGCTTTTATCTTTGTACCCATTTTCACCACTGTGATCTTTAGCAAGTGAGAAAGAAAGGATAAACTAGTCACTATCTTTGGCTGAAATGTTTTCCTGTTTCCTGATTGGAAAATATATTATGTAAGCATTGAAACCAATTATATTGGATGCCAGTAGCACTATAGATGGGAACCCTAGGCCACCAAGAGGCCCCATGAAGGCACTGGACATAGAGGTTAGAATAATAATTCCCTAATTCACTTTGTTGAATATTGTCCTTGCCTCCTCCCTTACTGATAATCTAGCTTTCCAAAGACTTCCAGTCTGATTTCCTTGTGATCTTCATTATTTATGGCCACAGGGTTCTTGAATTGATCCAAGACATTTAAAACAAAATATTGTTTTGGAGTTCCTCTATCAGTCCCTGGCTTTGGAAGTTCTGCTTTGAAAGCAAGGTTTGTTACAGTGATCAGTATCTGTATGATAAGGAACAACAGCTTAGTTGTCAACTTATGCTGGTTCACATGCCTCTTAAGACTTCAACTGTCTTGTGTGATTCTGATATTTCATCTCACATTTCCCTCTTCTCTGTTGTCCAATCATTGGTAAATGATACCAAAGTATAACACACTTTCAGGGTGCTGTGTCCCCTTCAAATCTTTTCATAACTGATTTAATACCATTTTACAGGTCTGTGCAATTCATCTAAACCCTCAAATCATTTTTCTTTCCCCAGCTTAAAGCCTTTCAATTCTATACCTCCACTGATAAGGCTTAACATTATAACAGCTTAAGATGTTCTTGCTCTTAGACGTGTAAGGGGAAATAACTGTTGTATCATTGCCAGTGTTTATCATGGAGTTTTTTACGGAGCACATCACAGAGTTTTGAAACAGCCAACACTCACAAAATTCTATTTTCATATTTAGAAAATGTCTTTGAGCAGGAACTGACAATTGTGGCCAAGCTAACTGTGACTTGCTTCTAGTATATTTTCAGCACTGTTATTTTCAGAATAACCAAAGCCTCACATTAAACATATTACTTTTCTTCAAAAACAAATATTGAAAAGCAAAGAAAAATCTATTATGCATTGCTTATAAAACAGAGTTGAAACTTCTTACTTTTTTTCTTGAAAGTTATAGTTTTTCTGAGCACCTATTCCATTTCTACAAACTCAGTATTTTTCTTCAGCGTAACTACTTTTCCAGTTTTTGCCTTCCTAAGTATGTCAGTCATAACTATTTTTTAAAATTTTCTCAACATTCTTATCATTGTGGAATAATTATTTTGGCACACTCTATAGTCCTTGTTCTTTGAGGATAAGTTTTCATGTTATATTCATTATCACAGCCCTTATTTACATGGAATAATTCCTTGGACATAGTAGATATGTGTTAAACATTTCCTGAAATTTTAATGAATTCATAAATGAAAGTAGCATAAAATATGAACTGGAAGTACCGGGTTATAATTCTGATTCTTCCCCTGAAAATAAGACTTTGAGTAAATGTAGCAGGTAGACTGTTTAAGGTGATGCTATAATCTCTACCTCCTAATGTCCACACCCCTAAATGATCCCTTTCTCTCGAGTGTACACATTTCCATGACTTGCTTTTAGCCAATACAATTCAGCAAAGTGTTGAAATGTAAAAGATTAAATGGTTGCATCACATAACATTAGAGTGCTTGACCTGATGAGATTTCTTTCCCTTGCTGACTTTGAGGAAACAAGGTGCCATACTGGGGAATTATACATGGCAAGGACTGTGAATGGCCTCTCGGAGCTGAGGAAGTCTGCTAAGCAGGAGCCAGTAAGAAACTAAAACCTTCAGTCCCACAACCACAAGAACTGAATTTCTTCAAGTTGAATGAACTTGAAAGTGAATTCTGTCCCAGTTGAATCTCACATGAAGCTGCAAATTTGGGTGATATCGTTATTGCAGCCAGTTGATAAACTAAGTAGGGGACACAGATAAGCAGTTTTCAGATGCATGACCCACAAAAACAGCAAGTAGTGGTTCTAAGCTGCTATGTTCTTGGTAATACCATTACACAGTAGTAGAAGGCTAATACAGTAAGTTACACACTGAAGCTCCAACACTTTGGCCACCCAATGTGAAGAGCCAGCTCACTGCCAAAGACACTGTTGCTCAGAAAGATTGAGGGCAGGAGAAGGAAGGCACAGAGGATGAGATGGTTGGATGGCATCACCCACTCAATGAGTTTGAGCAAACTCTGAGAGATAGTGAAGAACAGGGAAGCCTGGCGTGCTGCAGTTCGTGGGGTTGCAAAGAGTCAGACACAACTTAGTGACTGAACAAGAGCAATAACTCACTGAATACTGGTCTTCATAGTTGTAAAATGTAAATAAAGTTGTCTGACCTACTTTACTTATAATATTATAAGTAGTTAAAATGAAAAGATTATGTGTTGAAGAGCATTTAAAAATTCTGAAACACTATATGAGTATTGTATTTTAAGGGAAACACTTTACTAACATGATTTCATTTATTCTTCCAACAACACTTTGAAAATGTTACCATTCCTTTTTATAGCCAAGGGAACTGTTACCTATCAGATGAAGAATCTGAATCTCAGAGAGGTCAAGTAACGAGCTTAAGGCAACACAGATTGTAATTGGTAGAGCTCAGATTTAAATTCTGTTTTAAATTCCAAACCCTAGCACTTTCTACTGATTGCTAGTAAGACAAAGTATATTTAAAAACCATGTAGTACCCATGCCTATGTTTACATATTTTCAAGAGTCTACAGGGCAAATTAGCATTTTAAAATTCTAATTAAATATCATAATTCTTAGGTTTAATAAAGTAACCTAATTTCTCTAAAACAGTTCATCACAAATTCTATATCCTATAACAAGTATGATTCAGCAACAACAACAACAGATATTTAGGCTTATTATATGCCAGGTCATCTTTGAGCACATAACTTGTATTGTCTTAATTAACAAGAAATAGAAAACAAAAATTTTAATTAATGATATTTTTCCAATAAATTATCACCTTTATGTCACTTTTGTTGCTCTTAGAAAGTAACAAAAATAAACATGGAAAACTAATTTCTGTTCTCTGTTATATTAAGAGCTTGTTACATCATTTTCTAGAAACTGAACAAACGTTAATGAAGGATAGAGAGATTATGCAAATAGTGTTTGTAGCAAATAATGTTAATCTTTAAGTCCTGCTGTGGCCAATGGGTAGCACATTTCTGTTCTCTTGCTGTAACTTAATTACTCTTTCTCAGAGGAGAACTTGATATCTACTGGGCCATTCTGTGACCAAGTAGACTCATGATGCTAGAAAAACAAGAAATAGGACCCACTCTGTTTCTCTCTCTAGGTGTCTAACTCCTTGATCAAATAGAAGGGCCATCACCTTAATCCGTACCTCCTCAGCAGTAGAAAGATTAGGCCAGGAACATCTTGAAGGCTCAGATGAGCAGGCACATTTATCAGGTATACTTTACCTGAGGGCTTTAATTTTAATCCTGCCAGGGAAAGAGTAGGCACCTGCATTTTGGCATCAGATTCAAACTGCTTTCCTTCATTCATTGCCACCAAAACAGTTGATGCTTTAGAGTTACTTGTCTGTGTGTGTAGTTTGCAATCAGTTGGGACATTAGGGACAAGAATAATGAGTGATTGGCTCCCAAAATTGTTAGTTTTGCCATTTAACCATTGGTGGTTCTGTTGCATCATCCTCTGGTTTTGGTGAGCAACTTTATTGAATTATTTTTGAAAATCGATGAAAATAACTCCCAAACCTATATTGCTATTTGCTTATTGAATCCTAGTCCAACTGCCTTCAACTTCTAACCATTTACATTGGAATATCATATTGTACCTTGAAATTAGGCCTTCCCAGGTGGCGCTAGTGGTAAAGAAACTACCTACCTACCAATGCAGGAGACATAGATACCTGGGTTCGATAACCCTGGCTTGGGAATAGCCCTTGGAGGAGGGCATGACAACCCACCCCAGCACTGTTGTCTGGAGAATCAATCCCCTGGACATAGGAGCCTGGTCCTATGGGCTACAGTCCATAGGGTCACAAAAACTTAAACACAGCTGAAGTGACTTAGCATGCATACACACACAGCTTGAAATAAACCACTTTGATTCCTAAATTATGATGATGAACATTTGGAGCACTAGTTAAACCTGTAACGTTTCAGCTCCTTCCCCATTTGTTCTTGATTGGATTCTAGAAATTGTATTTTTAATCAGTACCCGAGATGATTCTTATGATACAAGAGTGTTAAATAAAGTGTGTTGACTTGACGGGTGAAGGACCTCTCAATTACTCTTTGGCAATATCTCTTTCTCTTTAATGACCCTGGTGCACCATGAAATCCATATTATACTGTGTTCCTATGTTCCCAACTTAACTGTAGTCACCTCTGATGTCAGGGCTGGTCACATCCTAAATTTGATTTCTAACCTAATAGTGATTTTATGACAAGCCTCCAGATGCATCAGAACCTTTACTCAATCAAACACTTTCAGATATTTAAAAAAAAATTCTCCTTATGGAAAATAGCAAACATATACAGGAGTGGGGAGAATAGTTTAATAAATTCTGTATACCCCTTGCTAGCTTCAACAGTTAACCATTCATCTATACTTCATTCATTTCTCCTCATCTCTGATTCTTTTGAAATAAATCTCAGACATATTTCATTTGTAAATATTTCAGTTCAGTTCAGTTCAGTCGCTCAGTCTTGTTTGACTCTTTGCGACCCCATGGGCTGCAACATGCCAGGCTTCCCTGTCCATCACCAACTCCCAGAGCTTGTTCAAACTCATGTCCGAGTCAGTGATACTATCCAACCATCTCATCCACTGCTGTCCACTTCTCCTCCTGTCTTCAATCTTTCCCAGCATCAGGGTCTTTTCTAATGAGCCAGCTCTTTGCATCAGATGGCCAAAGTACTGGAGCTTCAGCTTCAGCATCAGCCCTGCCAATGAATATTCAGGACTGACTTCTTTTAGGATTGACTGGTTTGATCTCCTTGCAGTCCAAACATACCAAATGTTTCAGTATGATAATCGAAAAGGTAATCTTTTATAAAATCTCACTGCCATTTTCATGCATATAAAATAATCAATAATTTCTTAAATCAGCAAATTTCCAGTTAGCATATATTAAATTTTTCTCAAATCTTGATCTATCATCATCACCACACCCCATCTTCCTCCTCCTTCAACTTATCATCATCTATTTGTCTTCTCTAATTTTTAGTTTGAGCAGTCAGACTCCAAATAAAACAAGAAACATTGACTTCGGTTACTGTATTCCATAGATCTGTTTTTAAGTTTCCTTTCCATATCTCTTTCCTCCTTTACTATTTGTTTGTTTAAGATACCAGGTTATAGTTCCCTGTAACATTTACCACAGAAATTGTTGTTTGCATCGCCTCTGTTCCTTTTATTTCCTGTAAGTTGGAGAGTTGATCAGATTCAAATTCTGACTTTTACAGAGGAGCACTTCAGAAGTAGAACCATTTGTTTTCGTTAGAGGTTTCATCCTGTCTACCTGTCTCTGTTTTTGTGATGTTAGCAACCATTGTTAATCAACATCTTAGTCCATTGTTTTGTTATGGTACCTTAGGGGGCGAACCCAGGTCTCCCCATTGCGAGCAGATTCTTTACTAGCTGAGCCACAAGGGAAGCCCTATATGTGATACAATAATATTCTAATTCTTTCATTTTTTCTTTGTTCAAAAGCTAGAATATTGCCTGGAAAGAGAGAAAATTCACTTCATTAACAACTTATTTCCTTTGAGGTGTATTCCTTTGGGGAAAAACAGGAGGAAATACCTGATTCTTTCCTTTATTTACAAATTTTCATTAGGTTCCAAAGTATCTTTCAAAGATGACCAGGGAGTTTAGAAAAATAAATATGATGGATTTTTCCTGCATTTGAAGTGCTCGCATTCATTGTTGTAATTGTCCTCATTGATCCTCAGATTTTCTTATTTCCTTTCCCAGATTTTTTTTGAATCATGATTCCTTTTCTGCCTTTCAATCTGCTGTATTTACCAAATGTGACACATGAGCCCAGCATCACTCAGCTTTTGTTCCTAATTGCTCACTTGCTCCAGTGACACCTGGAAGAAGTGTGGGACTAAGTATAAACTCTACTCTGCTTTATGTCAGTTGTGTTGATGATGATGTCCTATAGGGAGTCAGATATAGGAGTCTGGAGTTACATGAGGAAAAGCTTGGAGATGAAGATGTAGGAAGCACTTTTTCATAAGCAGTAATAGAAACATCAGAGACAATGGAATTCCCCAGGGATACTGGGAGATAAGACCCTTATAGCTCCAGATTACACAAACATGTAAAGAGGAGGCAGGGAAAACTGAGCCAGAGAAAGAAACAAAGAGTGGCCTGAGAGAAAACTGGGCAAGGACAGGGTGACTTAGGAGAAGCCAGAGTAGAGAAAAGGAAGTATTTTGTGAACAACCAGTAGAAGAGGGCTTAGAGTCTCTTGAATCTGTCATTCAATAGACAATTTTGTGACCTTCATCAGATGAGTAAAGAGTACCTCAGATTGGTTACACAACATGCCTCAAAATCATAGCTGATAAAAAGTTGAATGAGGCTCCAAACCCTGGTAGTCAGACTCCAAATCCTCTGCTCTGGCCACTATGCAATGCTGATCAATCAACTGCATTGTAGTTCCCTGGCAAATTACAATCCACATTATCCCTGGAGGTGTCATCATTTTGACATCCTAGCTTGATGGGATGTAGAATCTATTTGGATTTCCTGATGGCTGCAACACAGATCTGAAGTCTCTTCATTCTTGGCCTCATATAAAATGTAGGAAATAGGCCAGATTCTCTAGATCTTCTGGCATTAGTAGTCTCTGCTCTGAAGTATGATCCTTCAGCCTGTAGCTGCCCAAAGGTAATTAGTATGTATATGTGAGGAAGAAGGATCCCCACGTATGTGCATTTATGTGTGTACATACTGATGCTGATGACATTTCTGAGTCAAGGACTGCTATACATTTTCTCATTGTTTAACCACAGTTCTAAACACTCTGTAGATTAATGGACCTGGCCTTGACAGAGCCAAGCTTGGTCAGTTCCAGACTCCCAGCCCTGAAATTATCAGTGGCTATGCAGGTTAAGAATGGGGAGACTGGTGGGCTACAGTCCATGGGATCACAGAGTTGAATACAGCTGGCTAACCCTTTCCCAGGTTAAGAATAAGAAGGAAGAAGGAAGAATCAGCAGTAATTCAGAAACAGGCTTTTAATCAGAGAACTAGAACTCTACCCAACTCGCCTCAATCAAGTTCTCTTCTTTTTCTTCTAAAGCTCCTCTAGCTAAGATTTCTAATCTTGCTAAATTTATCTCTTTGGTACCTGTTCTCATATTATGTTCCCTTCATGGATTATCCTTCCCCTTCAGAGTTCTGTTCATTCATTCATGCATCATTCATTCACACATCATTCATTCATTGGTTTACTTATTTGTTTAGAAAGTGTGGTTACTTTGCTCTTGCTGTTCTTTCTCCCACAAAGCCCCTCTCCTTCCCACCATCTAATCCATCAACTTACTCCTCTCACTACACTACAGTTAGTGACCCTCCTGTGTGCTCTCCTAACACTACCTGCATATTCTACCACTGTACGTCACCGAGAAGTTATCTGTTTCCTCTTTGAGTAAAGTCACCAAGAAAGAGGAAATGTTTTATACATTGTCATGTCTGACATATGTAGGAGCTCAATAATAAATATTTGTTGTGGTGAACAATACTTGTTTAGAGCACTATATGAACTGGGTTGTCTGAGTGTTCAGGGATCGATAAGGTCTGAAATATCACTGAAGTGCAGCTGAACTCTAGAACTTTTATTTGAATTCAATTCAGTTCAGTTCAGTTGCTCAGTCGTGTCTGGCTCTTTGAGACCCCATGGACTGCAGCACACCAGGCTTCCCTGTCCATCACCAACTCCCGGACTCTACTCAAATTCATGTCCATCATGTCAGTGATTTATTTGAATTAGTATTCACATATATATACATATGACTTTACATATATACATTTATATATATATATATGATTTTCAATATAAAGCTGTAATATAAGCCTGGGGTATATATGTATATATATACATATGTATTAAAGGAAGGTATAGCTCT
This sequence comes from Nanger dama, assembly GCA_917880005.1. Classification (NCBI taxonomy): domain Eukaryota; kingdom Metazoa; phylum Chordata; class Mammalia; order Artiodactyla; family Bovidae; genus Nanger; species Nanger dama. The sequence goes on from CAKJTW010000018.1 coordinate 29,655,628, forward strand.
GGATGTGTAGGCTACAAGCAGGTATATTTGGCAAGTCCCATAAGGAATCTACAGGAGTGAGATAGAACTTCTAACTTTAATGAGGCAACTTAAATTTCCTCTCCTTCTTGCCCCCACCACCTCCTTTTTGTATCTGGGTCTCCTTATTTTGAAAGTTTATAACATTAACTACTTGTATGCCCAGTAGATAACTTAGAATGATCAACTCTTCAACATCGAAAGTTTAATTACCTTACAGTTTATGCTCTAAGCAACAGGAGGGTCAAGGTCATGCCTTATCTGTATGTATTGCCAGTAAATGTGTAGATGGAAGCTGCAACATAGTAGAAACTTGGTGAGCTCTCAAGGGTTAGCAGATGCCTCTGGAGAGTCCATGCATGTCACTTAGTTTAAACAGAGTGAGATGTGGGGCACAAGGCACATAATTTCTGATGGAGCTCCTGGAACCTGTGATTCTGTCCTCAAACTGAAATAGAAGCAAAAACCTCTCTGGGTTTGGGTTATGCCAAAACTTTTCAAATCTCAACAACCAATGAAAAAGGATCATTTCACTGTGAGTCCTCTGAGGTTTCCTTCTCAGGGCCTCACTGAAGATGGGTTAATGATGACTGGATTTTTTTTCAGAGAAAGCTTACCTTGCTGCTTTGGGAGAGTTCAGATGTACATTTAGTGTTTGAAAGATTCCCCAGATATGAAGAGAGGTTCAGCAAAAGTTATTGGGCCTTGAATAATTTTACCACCACCAACAGAGACCAAAAAAATGACCATCTATTTATAATTCTAAGAATTATCCTTTTTCATTGTGTTCATGAAATGTGGTCTTTTGTATGTCTAGAAGAAATGTCATCCCTAAATATTTAATACTATTGGGTTTCCAACTTGAAAAGAAAAAAAAATTGGAAGAAAAGAATACTTTCAGTGACAATTCTTTGAATTTTTGATGCCTGCTTCCTTTTCCACAGTACAATGAATGTTTCTTAACAAATTAATCTGGCTGTTACATAGGAAGCTTTCTGTTAGCCTTTGCTTCTTTTATTGGTGAGATCATTTTATAAAGTTTCTAGAATTTGCTTCTAGAATGGTATATATGTGTTTCTTTCTAGCTCTCCCTTGTGAACATCTCTCATTTCCCAGGATAGGAAAAGACCAGTTGCAATTATTCTGAGTTAAGCCTCTTTTTGTTTTTATTGAAATCTAACTGACATATGTCATGGTATTAGTTTTAAGTATACAACAACTTAGGACTTCCCAGGTGGCTCAGTGGATAAAGAACCTGCCTGCAATGCAGGAGACGCTGGAGATATGAGTTCGATTCCTGGGTCAGAAAGATCCCATGGAGGAGGACACAGCAACCCACTCCAGTATTCTTGCCTGGAGAATCCCATGGACAGAGGAGCCTGGCAGGCAACAGTCCAGTGGATCACAAAGAATAAGACGTGACTGAAGCAACATAGCCCGCATATACATATAACAATTTGATATCTGTGTACACTGTAAAATTGCAATTATAAATTTAATTGCTATACATTACCACACAGTTACAGATTTCCTTTTTCTTGTGATAACTCTTCTAGCATCTTTCAAATGTACAATACAGTATTGTTAACTCTAGTAACTGTGCTGTACATTGTATCCCCAGGACTTATTTATCTTATAATTAGAAGATTGCTCCTTTCCTGACTATTGCATATGCTTTATTTAGGATGTCAGACCAGGTACTCAAAATTTTAAGATCATAAGTTTTGAAATCGTACATCAGACAAGGTAGCTTTCTGGTATGTGTTTCGTGATGAAAGATAAACACATTATATGGATGCAATTTTCTCTAAATTGAATGAAGTGTGCAATTTTCATGGCTTTGTTTAAAATTTAATGCTTTGAGGATTATGATTTTATTTATTGAGCCTCAAAACTCAAATGCAATTAAGAGATAAAGAAAGTCATTTTGATGCCTGGTGAGTGCATTTCTTTCCTCAGGTTCATTTCTTTCCTCACTGGAGGACAACCAGTGAATCACTGATAGGTGTTTCAGTCCTAAGGAAAGCTACACTCATAATTGTCTGGTCAGTTGTTATGAGATTCAATACATTGATCCAGACACTTGTTCAAAATTGTTTTCTTGATAATTGCTTTGTAGCTTGTTTGTTCCTTTTGATTATTGCTGCTGCTGCTGGACCATGGCTGACCAATAGACCAGCCTTAAGTCATATTCCACTGTCTTCCACTCAAAGAAATCAAATTACTCCATGAACATTGTCACTTGCAGTGCCCTTTTCAACAAAAAGGCATAATTGACACACATTAGTCATTGTATTGCACCTAATCCTGGTTCTGGCTCTAACATAATTTTTTTTTTTTTTTTTAATATTGACTGATCTTGCTTAACTTCTCAGGGCCTCAGTTATCTATTTATAAAATATATGGACTTGGCAGGATGTTTTTTAGAATATCTAAGCTCTGATAGTCTATAGTTATATATGATTAAACAAAATAAAATTAATTAAAGGCTTCCCTGGTGGCTCAGACGGTAAAGTGTCTGCCTTTAGTGCAGGAGACCTGGGTTCGATCCCTGGGTTGGTAAGATCCCCTGGAGAAGGAAATGGCAACCCACTCCAGTACTTTTGCCTGGAAAATTCCGTGGACTGAGGAGCTTGGTAGACTATAGTCCATGGGGTCACAAAGAGTCAGACACAACTGAGCTACTTCACTTCACTTCACACAAAAGCAAAGGATTGTGATATAGATGACTAAAAAGATAGGTAGATTGACTATCTGCTTCAGCTTATCCACAAAGTTATTCATTGTACCAGGATTCATATCACTGTATTCTCTGCTGAAAGGAGGAGGTAAGCAAGAAGTGATTGCTCATAACCTAGTTAGATGGAGCTTTTCATTTCCTACAACATAGTCAAGATTTGTGTGGCTATTTTTGGCACCCTTCACACTCATACACAAGCACACACTCACACACACTGTGACTGTGTGATAAATCTGATACTTGCTAATGACTACAGAGTCAAAATGTATGCTGCCGTTGAGTTTGTATTTCACTATGGCTATATTATTCTATATTTTGCAAGGTGATTTTGGTCAATGTTGACTTTATATGATTTTTTAATTGGGCGGAGTGTATAAGTCTTTATGTAATGGGACAATTCTAGCTGTGTCCTTAAAGCTGTCTTTATTCCAAGTGTCATTTTCTTCTTCTAAGTATGTATGATCCAGAAAAACTTAAAAGGTCTGCCATTCCATCCTTGTTTGTTCCTTTATTCTTCCCTCCTTCCCTTCCTTCCTTTCTCTCTTCCCTTACCTTTCTTGTCCCTTCCACCTGAGTAAATTCTGCTACTTTCCAGTGAGGTTTTTTTTTTTCCCCTGTAGACATCTATTATGAAAATCAATGGGACGTTTAAACTGGGAGGTCAGTTCCTGGCTCAGGTTAATGGGAACAGTAGGTTACCAGGGGAAGGAGCCTGTATAACCTGGATAGAGAGGTGGTGTTAACACATGCACTGCTTATTTAATTAATTCTGCCAAAGCACAGCCCTGCCTGCCAGTGTCACCTGGTTTTGACTTTGGAATAGCTACTTATGCCAGCCTCAGCCCAAGGTACTCAAGATCTTGCACCATTTAACATTTCACTCAAGAATGTTGACAATTCCTTCAGAAATTCTAGCCCATGGAAGAATAAACTATTGCCTTCTAGGGAATGTGATTAAACTCTCTTCAATGACCAGAGGCATGCCAATCAAAAGATGAGTACTAAAAGTATTCAATACTCAGTGAGTCCCCACTATTATAATCTTTCCTATTGTAGAAAATTTTCATAGATTTTGGCTTGTTAGCATCCATTATCTCCTTTGACAATATTTGGATTTTCCACTTGGACACTGGTTTTCAGATTCTTTGAATATAACCTGCCATAAAAATGTGTTTAATACTGAAACCTAGTAAACATTGTTTGACATGAAATCAAGCTTTTATCAAGTAATGTTTATTTTTATTACCTGTAATGTCCTCTGATGTTTGTCTTCTCTTCACATTTTTCTCTTCTATACTTTCTCTGTCTATTCCATCTACCAAAAATAAAAACAAACTAAAAAGAATAGTTGGTTGCACATCACCAAATAAGGAAAAATTGCTCCTTATTTCCTCTGTGCTCTGTACTTATGTGCTTCTGGTGGAATTCACAGAACTCCCGGATCTAACTGTGGAGAATGTGAAGTAACACAGTCAACAAGTGGTGTTTCTCTGACTTATGTGCTATGTTCAGCTGCAGAAATGTGACATAAGCATGAAAAGTTACCCAGTCTTTGTTGCTTGGCAGGATATTCTGTCCTTTCTGATAGACTTGAGGTGGTGCGAATATAGAATCCAGGGCTGCCTTAGCAATCTCACACACAAAACCAGAGATCAATCTGTCTGAAAGTGAAACTTACAGGCAGAGCCTTTCTGAGAGATGGAAGGAAATTTTACAGAATTGAGTACCAAGGCTGGGGGAAGTTAATGAACTGGTCCAAAATCACATATGTAGAAAGTTATAGAGTTAAAATTAGGGTAGGTTTGTCTGATTCCAAAGTGTGAGTAGCTCAGTTGTGTCCGATTCTTTGCAACCCCATGGACTGTAGTCTGCCAGGCTCCTCTGTTGTGGGATTCTCCAGGCAAGAATACTGGAGAGGGTTGCCATTCCCTTCTCTAGGGGATCTTTGCTACCCAGGGATGGAACCTAGGTCTCATGCATTGCAAGCGGATTCTTTACTACTGAACCACTGGGCTTTTTTGTATTCTATTATCTTCCATTAAGAACTTTGTAGTCATATCGCAGAAGCAAGGGCACAAGTAACGTAGAAGCATGTCAGTAATTTTAATTGTTCCATCTGGGTCAGAAGAGAGCATCACAGTTAAATAGAGAGCATCATATAAGAATAAGAGTCAGAAGCATGGAGAGCATGTGTGTATATGTGGGTTCCTTGAGTGGGACGAGAGTTTGCTTATGTGATAGAACAGAAGTTTGGAGGGGTAGGGTTGACATAGAAAATCTGGGCATTCCTATTCCTGTGGTAATTTTACCTTATTTTTAATTAAAGGGAGAAGATGTTAGGAATGTAAGAAACACTATCCTTCCTCAAGGCTAAAGGGATAATCACTTACACATTCAATTATGTATCTCCCCAAAGAATGAACCAAAAATTATGAACTCCAGGTACACACAAAAAATCTTTCGTTTTAGTAAGGGGTGCCCTCTAAACAGTGGAAATTTTCTGCAGTGTAGATGGGTTGCCAGTTCTGCAGGGTTGCATGTTTTGGGGGAAAATGAAGGGAAGAGTATTGTTTCTCATTTAATTTTCAGCATTATAAAAGCTTATGTCTCCATTTCCTCCAAAAACATCTGTTAAACTACAAAGCTGATTCAAGCAAACAAAAGAACTTGAAAGAAAGACCAAATGCTCTGTTTCCAAGAAGACATATTTAGCCTGGTTCGAATTGACGTTCATATGCATTCAAAAGCAATTAAACTCTCACAAAAGCAGCACAACAACAGGAGTCTAGAGCACTCCTTGTTTTCAAGCATTTTTCGAGCTCCATTTCAGGAGGAAGAAGGCCTGTGGAGCCTATTCTCATTAGTTATATTTCTAGCTCAGTAAGGCAGTAAACAGACAGCCTTCTCAGGCACATTTGGCTTGAAAGTCCAGACTAGATTAAAAACTAAAGAGAGAAAAAAAGTCTTATCATCCTAATCACCAGTCTAAAATATCCCCCACCTCCAGAATTTTTTATCCACAAATTCTCATTACATTAAATTGTAACAGCAATTACAACTGTTGGTAATTATTTGTTTACTTGTCTGTTGCATATCTTAGCCATTATGAATGTTCATTTAACAGATCAGGAAGCTTACCTGCTGATGTATCCAGTTACCTTGCCACTTATACATATCTGATGGATATTATTAAACTGATAAATGAATAAGCAAATGAATAGAATAGTAATAGAATAGATTTCTATTGCTCCTGTCTCAGAGTAGTAGAGATCATACTCAAAGCTTGCCTGTGTCTTAAGTTACCATTACATTTCAGTTTTATTATTTACTTTTTGACATTAGACATCCTACATGTGGTAAACTGATTGGTGATTTATAATTTTATTGTATATTGTCCTCTTTCTCACTCTTCCAAGTTAGTAGCTAATAACCCTTTCAGTTTTGAACTATCAAGGGGAGGAATAATAAATATGCCATAATTCTTCTGTTTGACTTTGTAAGGTGCATGCTAAAAAGCAACAAAAATGAGAAATGAGAATAGGTGTGGTAGGTCCCATTTCCTTCTACCCAGCTTCTAGAATAAAGTCAATTATAAATTTTCCAATCATGTGTTGAAAAAACTTTTGCACACCGTGAGAGTTGCGAGTGAAGTTCTGTTGGGGGCAAGGCAAGGACTGCAGCCCGAGAGACAGCATTTCAGATGGCTCTGAGAAGCTGCTTTAAGGAGGCAAGGGAGGAATATTGCAAAAAAAGACAGGCAGTCAGAACATCAAAAGTTGATTGTTAATTAAAGAAAACCAGATATCCCAAGTTAAGGAATTCAGCATCATCTATGTATGGGATGATGCAAGAGTCTCACTGACATCATTCCTTCGATGTACAGCTCAGCTGTCCGGGACCAGTATCCTGTGTTTTCACATCCTGAGTTTCCTTGGGGCTCACCAGCTCACATTGCAAGGCTCCTTTGGATGACTGTGATATCCTTTGTTTACTGATAAACAGGAAATATTCCTTTATCACAGGGAAAGGAGTAGAGAATGGGATAGGGCATTTGCTGGGTTTGTGACATTGTTTGCACCACTCCCTTGGGTATTTTGGCATGATAGTTGGACAGATATGTGCAGGATCCATGTTTAGAAGAGCTTCACCTGTGCAACTCAGCTGGTGATGGGCAAATGATAGCTGATATATCTCCTTATTTTTAACTAAAAATTCTATAGAAGAGAGGCTCAGTGGTTTGTTAGGAGCAAAGTGAATGTCTGCTGGCAACTCCAAGCCTTCTAGGGCTTCAGGATGTGCTAGCTGAATAGGTCAGAGAAGGCAATGGCACCCCACTCCAGTACTCTTGCCTGGAAAATCCCATGGACGGAGGAGCCTGGTAGGCTGTAGTCCATGGGGTTGCTGAGAGTTGGACACGACTCAGTGACTTCACTTTCACTTTTCACTTTCCTGCATTGGAGAAGGAAATGGCAACCTACTCCAGTGTTCTTGCCTGGAGAATCCCAGGGACTGCGGAGCCTGGTGGGCTGCCGTCTATGGGATAGCACAGAGCTGGACACGACCGAAGCGACTCGCAGCAGCAGCTGCAGTAGCAGCTAAATAGGTTGACTTTAGAAAAAGCCATGGGAAAGGTGTAGAAGGGCTAAAAGAGGACTGACATCAATGAAAAGTGGGAGGGTATGAATCAGGAAGGCCCTGTCAACTGAAACAGAAATGCATAACCTACAAGTTGAGAATGATGTTTTATTTGGCTGACAAAACTGAAGACTTAAGCTTAGGATGCAGACTCTCAGATAATGCTATGGGTTCTGAAGCGGAAAGGGAGGACAAAGAATATTATAGGAGTTTTTGCAACAAAGACCAGGTAGTCAGAACAGGTAGTGAAAGAAAACTGGATATATCAAGTTAAGGAATTTAGGACTTTTCTATGTATGGGAAGATGCAAAGAGTCATTGAAATCATTACTCTGATAGGCACCTTAACTGTCTAGGGCCAGTGTCCTGTTTTACTCCATCCTGAGTACCCTCAGGGTACCTAGTTGGGGAGAATGCAGTAGCTGAGGGCATTGCAGTGGGCATCCAGTTTGTCTCTGTCCAGAGTTCCCTCTGAGCTCACCGTCTGTGGGCATGCAGTGGCTTGATGGATGCAATACCCCTTCTTTACTAATGTGGCGGGCAACATTTTGCAGTCACAACCCCAGGTAATCATACGGGATCTACAAATTGAAGGCTAAGGCAGGAGTTAGGACACCTCTGTAAAGTAACTGGAACAGAGACCGTGAACCCAACTCTTTGGCCAGATGACTGGTTGCCTCAGTGGGTATCAGCATGAAGGGGATGTGTCTGAAGATCATACAAGACAGGGTACATCTCACAGAAGTTCTGCTTATGCTATAACCATAAAGAGACTATAGAATAGAGGTTCTCTCTTTTCTCTGTTATTGCTTTTGTAATGGCAGTTGTTTAATATTTCTAGAGGTTTGAATCCATATGGGGGAAAGGAGAGAGAGAATGAAATCTGAGAGTGATTTAAAAATCTGAATACAGCTGCATTATCCACCTGAATTGACTGAGAAGTGCCTTGAATGGAAGAAATTTACCTGAAAGCAACTTGATATCAGTTTTCTGCTTCAGAGCAGAAATGGGAGCTTAATGATAGAAATTATATTTGACTATAGAAAAATAAGTTACGATTTTGCATATATCAGTTTGTGATTGAAAATTTGAATCCATTATATAGTCCCAGCAATTTAATTTTTCTTTCATGGTTCCAACTCCTTATGATTTTCTCTTTTTTTTTTCTTCAATCTACTATCAGTCATTTGTATGCTCCACCTTTTCCTTGGGCCTATTCATCATTTAACTAGTTCACAGATAGCTGTTAAAACAATGCAGAAAGTCAAGAGGCAAGGAAGTGCTTATTCACTATAGTTAAAGGGAAAAAAAGAAATCTTCCCCCTCATCCTCTCTCCTTGCCTCTGCTTGTGTGGTTTCCCTTGCCTAAAATATTCTCCCCCTTCTACTTAATCAAACCCTATTGATCAAGTCTTCATTCAGCTCTTTCTGCCGCATCTCCGGCTTTTCTGGTTCCTCTAGTCCAACATTGCAGTCACCTTCCTCAAAGTTTTTAAAGAATGTACACTGTCTAGTATATAGTTAAGAACTAAATTATAATGGACTGCCTTTGAAAAAAAGAGTGATTGTCTTCCTGTTTTCTCAATTAGATTGTGATCTCCCCAAGATCTTCCTTATATATCTTTAAACACAAGGTCTTAGGCAAATGGGTAATAATTGTTGCTGATTGATTGAAATGTCACATTTAGATCCAAGCAATATTTTGACCTAGAATATAAGTTAAGTTAATCCACCCTGGATTTTTCTGTGTAAATCCAGCTAAAGAACTAATTACTTTCAAAGCAGTTGACTGATTTAATCCTAATTAGAGATATTGATATGGTTGCTAAATTCAACTTAATATATGGCATGCTTTTATGCAAAGAAATAGAGGAAGACAGTAGAATGGGTAGGACTAGAGATCTCTTTAAGAAAATTAGAGATACTAAGGGAACATGTCTTGCAAAGATAGGCACAATAAAAGACAGATATGATATAGACCTAACAGAAGCAGAAGATATTAAGAAGAGGTAGCAAGAATACACAGAACTATATGAAAAAGATCTCAATGGCCCAGATAACCACGATGGTGTGATCAGTCACCTAGCACCAGACATCCTGGAGTGTGAAGTCAAGGGGGTCTTAGGAAGCATTACTACAAGCAAAGCTAGTGGAGGTGATGGAATTTCAGCTGAGCTATTTCAAATCCAATTTTTGGGGCTCTAGAATCACTTGAAATGGTGACTACAGCCATGAACTTAAAAGATGCTTGCTTTTGGAAGAGAAGCTTGACAACCCTGGGCAACATATTAAAAAGCAGAGACATTACTTTGCTAACAAAGGTCCATCTAGTCAAGGCTATGGTTTTTTCAGTAGTCATGTATGGATGTGAGAGTTGGACTATAATAAAAGGTGAGTGCCAAAGAATTGATGCTTTTGAACAGTGGTGTTGGAGAAGACTCTTGAGAGTCCCTTGGACTGCAAGGAGATCCAACCAGTCCATCCTAAAGGAAATCAGTCCTGAATATTCATTGGGAGGACTGATACCAAAGCTGAAGCTCCAATACTTTGGCCACCTGATGTGAAGAACTGACTCATTTGCAAAAACCTTGATGCTGGGAAAGATTGAAGGCAGGAGGAGAAAGGGACAGCAGAGGATGAGATGGTTGGATGGCATCACTGATTCAATGGACATGAGTTTTGAGTAAACTCCAGGAGTTGGTGATGGATAGGGAGGCCTGGCCTGCTGCGGCCCATGGGATCACAAAGAGTCGGACACGACTGAGTGACCAATTGCCTGATGCTTTCCACATGGCATTATTTGGGTTGATTTCCAAGACCTAAGACAGACAAATAGAGTTTACAGCCCAAGTTTATATAATTTTGTTCCCGGTCCTAATGATATCCACACTAACCCAGCAAAACCTTGCCTGGCCCCTTTGTCTTTCCTTTTCTCATCTCCTACCACTTAAAGTGTTAGACTTAAGTACCTTAGGGTGCATTCGGAGCCAAAACAATTCAGAGGATGGAGTGGTAAAATAAAAGTGGTAATGCACCTTCTTGGATCACTGCCATCAGGGGAATATAAAAGTTGTGCTGAGATCCAAACTGAAGAACAGAAAAAAAAAAAACAAAAACCCTTGCCTTGTCTTCAAGTTGAGGACACATTTTAATCGGCTTCTACCCTACTGATTCTAGATGCCTATACCCAGTTAGTTAGTGATCTTTTATTGGCATATGTCAATTAGGCACTCTTTCAAGTCACTTTTCATAGATATCCAGATGATTGATGGAGATGGATTCATACCCATCATCTGACCATCATTTTATCACTTATTCAACTTGGCAAGTTTGATGAAGACCTGTATTTGCACACTGGCAGAGTCCTTGATGGTCCCAATTCTAATACTGACAGCACGAGGTGACTTTCCCAGTTTAAGCTTTTTGTTTGCTGAAGTATATTCTCCACCCTTATGTTCTTATTTATTATCACAGTCCTCTTCCATCTATCTTTTGAATATTCAGTGTTGGGCAAATCTCCAACACTTGTTAAACTTATGATTTAATTTGTATGGCAATTCTAGTGACAAATTGTCTTGTTTATTGAGAAGGTGGACTAGCTTGTGAGATAAAGAAGGATTCTTTTAACTTGCAGAGTGTCCTCATGATGACCCCTTGTGCTAAATCCTCAAAGATCTTTTCTCTTTTTTCCATTACCTTCATTTAATGGAATTTATTTTTGCACTTTCTTAGTAATCTCATGGAAGTTCATCGTGGGCTTCCCAGGGAGCTCAGTGGTAAAGAATTCACCTGCTAGTGCAGGAGACACAGAATACGAGGGTTTGATCCCTGGATCAGGAAGATCCACTGGTGAACGGAATAGAAATCGACCCTAGTATTCTTGCCTGGAGAATTCCATGGAGAGAGGAACTTGGCCGGCTATGTCCATGGGTTGCAAAGAGCTGGACACAACTTAGTGACCCTCACTTTCACTTTAGTGGCAAGTGGAACATACAGGATCTAAGTAGGAATTGTTAGGACACATTGATTAATGTGACCTAAAATTCCACGTTTAGACAAGCAAATTCATCTTGGAAAATTACCAGTGGAGACTTGTTGCATGTGCCTGCTACCTTGAGCAAAAATATTCAAGAACACAAAAGGTAGATATAGACTTCACTTCATATTATAAGGTGCCATGATGACATAAACGTTTCCTGGTGTTTGAAAACAGTGTTCTCTACTGACATATAAGTTTGACTTCTCTGGTAGACATTGCCTCTGCTTTTACTCTGAGTCTCATAAGCATATTTTAGTATGTCATTTTCATTTTTATTCCCTTCAGCTCAATGCTACCCAAAAGACGTTGCAAAAGTGCACTCAGCATTGGATCCACAGATCCTCTGTCCCACAATGATTATCTGAATGTAAGATACTCATGGATATATCCTCCCTTTGATAAAATTAAACTATGTATTTCCTTTGATAAAGTCCTTAAATTCACAAAGGGTACCCGATCCACCATCATTCAGAATGCTTTTGGAAATAACATTGGAAATAACCACTTCCAGTGGTTAAGACTCCACGCTTCCACTGCAGGGTCACGGGTTCAGTCCCTGGTTGGGGAATTAAGATCTCACATGCTATGCAGCCCGGCCAAAAAAAAAAAAAAAGAGGAAGAAGAAAAAGAGAAATATATTGTTCATTTAGTTTTCACTTTTTTCTATTTGCGATGTGTGATATGAAATTTTGTAATGCTTCAAAATCACACAGTGTTTGTTAAAACTTGGGAATATAAATACTTATATGAATGTTAACTCCGAAAGAGCAATTCAAACTATTTATTTGTGGAAATGTAAATAAACTTATGAATTAAAGAAAAAAGAGATTGACAAGGTCATAGAAACTGATCATTTGGTTCTGGTAAATGTGGCAATTTGTTCATAGACATTGAACAGTTGTCTATGAACAGTTCATAGATAGTTGTTTCTGAATTTCTATTAACATAAAAAAAAAACATTGAAATAAGAGGATAATAGTTACATCAGTCCAAGAGGGCAGAAAGAGTGCCACCTGCAAGTCAGAATTTTTATGAAATGTAGTGGAAGGGAAAGTCAGGAAAGACTGACCAGCAGGCAATTTGTTTTATGAGAAGGAAAAGTCTTTCTGAGAAGTGAAATGACAAAAGCTCTTGAAGGAGAAAGGAGATGACTGTGGCTTATGGGAAAAGACTGAGGAAAGGAAATTAATTAAATGCTACTGTTGTCCTTGGAAAAACATTGGGATCAAGTCTGCTGCTAGCTCAAGGTTTATCCTTTAGTGAAGGCCATTCTTGGGGAGTACAGGCCTGCTTTGTTGTAATATGAGCTATAATACCAGCTAAAGAAGGACACTTCATCTCTCCGGACACTTCATCTCTCTGGACTTTAAGACACCATAACTTCTGTGCTCTCACTCTACTGCCACACTCACAACAGTTTTGACATCAATTGTGTGAGTTTTTTCATATCAAGCAAACCTGTGACACTAGCTAGGGTGTTTTATAATTCAACTTAATGCACAGTAAGCAGAGTTAATACAGACCCATAGGTTGAGAGCTCAGTTCCACAAGACTGCCTCCTATTCCAGATGCTAATCCCAAGAAGTAGGTCTCTAGGTGCCTACAACTTCTAACTGACTTGGCTACAAACTGGAGATTCCTGTGATCTCTTTCTTGGTTTTAATTATTTGCTAGAAGAGCCTACAGAACTTAGGGAAATACTTATGTCTAGCAGTTTCTTATATCATAAAGGATATAAATCATATCCAGATGAAGAGATGCATAGAGTGAGGTGTGGAAGGGTCCCACGAGCAGGAGCTTCTGTCCCTGTGGAGTTGGGATGTACAAACTTCCTGGCATGTTGGATTGGTCTAAAAGTTTGTTTGGGTTTTTCCTTAACATCATGTAAAAACCTGAACAAGCTTTTTGGCCAACACAATACACATGATGGCCAGCACAGAAACTCCCCAATCACTGTACTAGTGGGATTCTTACAGTAGCTTCATCACGTACGCATAATTGATCATTAAGTCCATTTCTAGCCCTTTTCCCCTCTCTGGAGAATGGGAGATGGGCTTGAAAATTCCAGACTTCTAATTATGGCCTGGTCTTTCTGGGGCTTGTGTGGGTGTTCAGCTGCTCAATTGTGTCCTACTCTTTTGTGACCTTATAAACTGTAGTCTGCCAGGCTCCTCTATCCATGGGATTTTCCAGGCAAGAATACTGAAGTGGATTGCCATTTCCTTTTCAAGGTGATCTTCCTGACCCAGGGATTGAACCCTCATCTCTTGAGTCTCCTGCAATGAGGGGGATTCTTATCACTGTACCACTTTGGAAACCTAGTCTTTCTGGTGACCCAACCCTTATCCAGAAACTCAGAAAGGGTTTCTTCATTAGTAGAAAAGACACTGCTGTCATGCAGGAAGTTCCAAGGATTTAGGAGCCCCATGTCAGGAACTAGGGTCAGAGACTAAATGTTGGAATGAAAGATTCTCCAAACCCCCAATTTACATGAGTTAAAACCTTGTTAGTTCCTAGGAAAACTCTGTGTCAGGGATTAGGGGCAGAGACCGTATATGCATTTCTTATTATTTCACAGTGCACAATTCAAGTCTTGGTTTTTTTGGTGATTTATCTGTTGGCTGGGCCTTCCCTTGTGGCTCAGCTGGTAAAGAATCCATACCTACAATGCAGAAAACCTGGGTTCGATTCCTGGGTTGGGAAGATCCTCTGGAGAAGGGAAAGGCTACCCACTTTAGTATTCTGGCCTGGAGATCTCCATGGATTATATAGTCCATGGAGTTGCAAAGAGCTGGACATGACTGAATGACTTTGACTTTCTTTTCACTCTTACTTTCTGTTGGCTGATGGCTGAGGGACCTAACTAGTAAGGTTGTTTTGAGAATTAAAAGATAGACTGTGTGCAAAGCATTTAAAAGCTTAATGGGTTGTCATAAATATTATCTGTTATTGAAAATGTAGAACTTCTGACAACATTTATATCAGAAATATAAATGATGACATTTAAGGTAGTTTTTATTTTCTATTTTGTGTTTAGCTATTTCTGATCTTCCTGCAATGACTATGCATTAATTTTGAAAAAATGAGGAAAATAATATTGATAATTTTAAAAAATTACTAGCCATTTTTAACTGGAAAAGTAGAATTTTGATTTTATGGAAGAATTGTCTGATACTTTCAAAAATAGCCTTTGTTCTGTGTTAATACTGCCACTGTGGACTCACTTTAATGCTTCGGTTGTTCTTTATTGCATTTTCTGCTGTGCTAGTCCTTTGCCTATATTGTCACAGTTCCTAATCTACCCCATTACTCTCTGTTCTCAGATGGGATGCCGCAGCTGGAACACTGGTAACTACATTTATCAGACTCTCTTCAGCTGTTCCCTGTTAGGTCTGGCCAATAGGAAGCAATAGAAAGAGAGTGGCAGGGAGAAAGAGGGGCTGAGAAGATTCTTTCTTTCTCCTGCGTGCTCTTGGCCTCGCCAGCATCACCCAAGCAGCAGCAGTTCTTCAGGTTGTACGGGTTACCCTGGCTGCAGCAGGAGGCCCAGCATCTTTCAGCACTCCTAGAACAAGCCTCATCACATCCTCTTCAAGATACCACCTTGATGTGGTGGCAATGCCACCTCCTCCGAGGTCTGTGCTTGAACTCCTAAATGTGTTCTCAACTCTTTGAGACTCCTCTGGACTCTAAAGTTCTGCTCACGCCTGCCTCTTCCTTTTTGTCCCTCCAGCTTTAGGAATAGGAGCTGCTCCCTGCTGTTGTTGTCTCGGGGTCACCTCAGTGTTGCCTCTTCTTTCTGCATATTAAATCTCCTATGTTAAATTCCCTCTAAGTACATAGGGTCATTTTGGTTTTCCTGACTAGACTCTAATACAAGTGGTATTTGTGAATTTGAGAATTAGATAAGGTCCTCAGGACATTCATTCCTAAATCTTGAGCAGCCTTTGCGTTTTTTTTCGAAACAAGAGATGAATTAAGTCTGATCTGTTTTTACATGGTACTCTTTTGGAAGAAAGGCAGAAAATAATCATGAGTCATTTGTGTTCTCCATCAGAAAGGATTGGATTCTGCCATCTAAATCATGACCCTGATGAATCTTAACTTAAACACATAGGAGTTTATGTTAGGCACTAAGAGATCTGGACTTAGGAAATCCAGGGTTTGTAAGGCTAATCCAGATGCATCCAGAAATTAAACTTCTTCTGTCTTCCTAACGTGCCATCCTCAGCATGTAGCTTTTGTCTTTCTGGTCGCAAGTGTTCCTGTGCATCCTCATTCCAGGCAGGAAGAGGATGGAAGAGGAAGAGGTCTCAGCAGATTTCTCCATGTATCTCATTGATCAGAACTGTTTCAGAGGACCTTACCTGAAGCTGCAAGAAAAGATAGGAAATTGAATATTTAGCATTTCTTTTAGCTCTTGTAAATAGGCTAGCAATTACACTACTTACTATGCACATACACAGGCCCATTATATGACATGGGTGCCCATGGCAAACTGTATTTAAGCCCCAATAGGTAGCATTTATATGACTGGTGCAAGAGGCTGATTATATATTGTCCTTTGAAGTAGACTGTTAACATTCTTCATTATTTGCTTTCTGTATTTGCACAGAAAGGAAATTTTGTGAGTTCCAAGGGGCAGAGAAGAAAGCAAGCTCATTCTAACACACTTAGCCACCCCATTCGGTAGCATTTGAACTTTCCTGATGATCATTTACCACGCAACAGTGACTCTCTTCAGTTCTTTCACCATTTGCCACAAGGTCACCCTTGAAGAGCTGCAAGGCAAACTCGCTGAAGTCTTTAGCACAATGCTTTCCTCTCCTTCTTAATTAGCTGCTGGGAAGGAGTGGAATTGTTTCGCCATTCCAGTGTCCCCATTTAACTCATGGGGACTTGGCTCTGCTGCTGGAGAAGGGGCCGGGAACAGCTCTTGATTGTGCAGCCTAATGAGGCTATCAGTAACACACTGATGTGATTAGACCTCCAGCATCTCAAATATGTAAGAAGGCAACCTGCACAATACTGTGAAAACCTGGAGCAAGAAAAGGATTTAGTGATTGTGTTTTATTTAACTGAGATGAAAGCAGCAATCTTCCCATCAGGCACTATTTATGATTAATTAAGATAGATTTTGCAAAGCAATCTATGCTTTTGTGCTCAAACGGAGGCACGCTAACAAGAGAGGACAATCATGACGCTTCACAAACTGAACAGTAATAAGCCTGGCTTCAGCCCCACCAGCTAAATTTCATCTCAGTGACATTCAAGGTTTGGCAGCCACCTCCAAGCCTCATCACAGATGCTAATAGTGAATCAACTGAAATGGATGATGTGGGAGATGCCAAACCTACAATGATTTGTATCCTTTTAAAAGTTCCATTCCAATTTTCTAGAGATTTGCTAGAGGGGGGATGAAATGCATATGACATGCATGTGGGTTCTGAGGAAAGTGAAGCAGAGGCAAAGTTAACACATTTCAAGGTGGGCTTCAAAATACAGATGGTGGAGAGATATAGGAAAGGAAAGCAGTTACCTGCATGGAATAAGAACTCATAGAAAGCCATGATTTTGAAGCTTACACTTCAGTTAGCATTTTGAACATCTCATTACAAACATTATCATTCAATACCTCCCTCATCCCAAATTACCAGATTCAGCCAAAGAAACCAGACTAATTTAGAAAACAGCAAAAACAATGACAACCAAACAATAGTGACTTTTTGGGTAAATCATGCCTCATTGGATTTTTAGTTTTTGCAAGTTATTTCAATAGATCTGGGCCTATAAACTGATCATTTATTTAATAGTCAGTACCAGTTATTTTGAATGAGACAAAAAGAAGGGATTTCTTTGATCAATTTCCTTTGACGTGTAGACAAATAGATGTGATTCTTTCATTTATTTTATACTTATTTATTGACTTATTATATCACCAGTTATGTGATATAATAGACTTAAGGGATATATGACAATCCATTATAAACATGTGCTCTGATTTCACCAAATATGCCAATTATGTAGGGTTTCCCAGGTGGCTCAGTGATAAAGAATTCACCTGCCAAGCAAGAGACCCGGGTTCAATCCTGGGTCAGGAAGATCCCCTAAAGAAGGAAATGGCAACCCACTCCAGTATTCTTGCCTAGGAAATCCCATGGACAGAGGAGCCTGGTAGGCTGAAGTCCAGGGAGTCACGGACCTAGACACGACTTAGAGACTGAACAACAGCAGTGGTAGCCAATTATGTGTGATTCAGATGAGGATGTAGGCAATTAAAGTGCCATGTGTTACATGCTGTGGGAGGAGAAGTACAGGTTCTAAGAGAGAGGGAGGTACCTAACAACTTAATGATGGTGGGCAGGAGCCATACCGAAAATTTCTTAGAGAAACAGCTGTCTAAGCTGTGACACAAATGCTGAATCGATGTTGGAAGGGAGCAAAGGTAAGGTTGAGTGGGGAGAGGGTACCGTGAAAAGATGAAGCATCCTATGTAAACGATTGGAGGCTAGAGAAAGATGTATTCAGAAAAACAAAAAATTGTTTTTATGGCTGGAGGCTAGAGTGTGTGACAGAATACAAGAGAGAGGGATACACAACGAGGGGAAAAGTGAGACGTGACTCTGGAGGTCCCAGATCATGAAGGTTCTTTTAAATCATCTGAAGGAGTTTGGACTTACCCTAAAGTATTTTTAAGCAAATGTGTACCTTGATCAAATTTGCATTTTAGAATGAAGGAAGGATGTTCTACAGTGGAATTTACCAAGGGATGGAGAACCTGTTAAGAAATGGTTATAAGGATAAGACCAGGTAAAAGTATTGCTATGAGAAGCACTATAGAGGCAGGTAGAATTGTGAGATATGGAGATTCTTGGAAACTGCAGCAAGTCCCCTACAAATACCATCTCGTGTGTGTGAAATCCTTCAGCTCTACCATTTCCCACCACCCCTTCCTCTTCCACGTAGTAACTCTTCTTGCCTGGTCACTCAGTGCCAGCTGTTGTACTGTACTACTGTTCTTTTCAAGTTACTGTACCCTAAGATTAAAACCATTTTCTTTATTTTTTGTGTTTGCTTGCTTTTTATGTATTATTTGTGTGAAAAGTATTATAAACCTAATATAGTACGGTGCTATGTAGCCTATTGTGTTAGTTGGGTACCCAGGCTAACTTTGTTGGATTCATAAACAAATTGGACTAACGGATGTGCTCTCCGAATGGAACCTGTTTGTAAGTAGGGAATTTACTGTATTTTAGGAAGTAAAATCAGTAGGTTTGGTGACCAATTATATGAGCGACATTTTGGAAAATCCATAGTAGACAATGGTGGTGTTCTCTGAGATAGAGTATCCAAGCTGTGTGAAACTCAGGGGCTGGGGAAAGGGCTTTATTTTAGTTCCTTTCCTTTTTTTTTTTTTTAGTTGTAGAGATGTTAAGTTTTAAGTATCTTTGGGCCATTCTAGTAAAGGTGTCTCTCTTGTAGACAATGTATAATTATAGTCCCTGGACTCATACATGCTGCAAAATATGGAAGTGCTGCTTTGTCTGTGATAAGCCTTTAGATAGTTCTTCAAGAATGGATGGAAGAGGAGTTTGGAGGGGAATGGATATATATATTATATGGCTGAGTTCCTTTGCTGTCCACCTGAAACTATTACAACATTTTTCATTGGCTATACTCCAACATAAAATTAAAAGTTTTTTAAAAAATAAGAAAAAAGAAGACTGCATAGCATTAGAAGAGAACCTACCTGGATATTTGGAGAAACATCAGCATTTAAGAGCTGGCCAAGGATAAAACCCCCAAAGGAGACTCAGTATCAGGAAAGTCATTAAAAGCATGAATAAAGTTTTCAGACAGACAGTGTAAATGACTTGTTAAAGATGTTTGACTATGAAAGTAAAGAGAAAAATTAGTTGATATTTGAGGTGAATGTGGGGCCTGAAGAGTAATTTCTTTTTAAGATGGAAGAGATGAGCTTAATACATGCACATAGATATGGAGGTTATGATAATCCAACCTGGGGATAAAGTTTACCTTTGAACAGATCATGAAAGGAGGATTTGCTAAGCAAAGGAAGGATGTTAACACATTTGTGGAGAGGCATATTTAACCTACTAAAAGGAACAAAGTGTTTCTAAGCACTGGAACAGTTGCTATTTGCATATGCACGTTGTGATTAAAGATTGCTCTTACCTTCTCCCTGGAGCCAGACTCATCTTTGGCAATACATTGTTAGTAATGACTTTGAATATCAAAGTTTGTTTGTTTCCATGTTGTTTTCTTCCTTCTCCAGATTTCCAGGCTCTGTTCTAGGTGTTAAGAATTCAAAGGCAAAGTCTTATACTTCTTTCCAGGAATTAAGTTCCTGGGGAGGAGACATGCATTGTAAATGCAGTGAGTGCCAGGAGGGGGGCGTGGGAGGGGTCCTGGGCACCTGGCCGAGGCTATTTCCTGTAACAGGAGGCAGAAGGATATGTCTTCCTGCATACTTCACTGGAATCTGGGAGGCTAAGAGTTTGGTAAACTACATTAATTTTAGTCTATTACATCATTCCACATTACCAATTAAATCAAAAGTCCACCCCTCTCCCCTGGCAAATTCTTTCTATAAGAATACACTTGTTCTGTAACAGGGCAATAGTAATAAGTTCATGTTGTGGATCATGGATCTCTGTGCAGCTACTTCACCCTCCCTTGCAGCAAGGAAGCAACCACAGAAAAAAACAAAAAAAAAAAAAAAAAAAAAAAAAAAAAAAAAAAAAGGAAGCAACCACAGACAATACAGAAATGGATAGGCATGGCTCCTGAGGATGGTGAATGTGACCTGAGCCCTGTGACCCTGAAAACAGAAAGGTTACAGACCCCACCCCTCCCAGCTGTTCTCTAGAAAATGACTTCCTGCAAAGAACCAGCTCCATCTGTAACTTAGAAAAGACTCAGGGATGCCTGCATGTTAATATGACATGTTAACATGCCTGCATGTTAATATGACATGTTAACATGCCTGCATGTTAATATGACAAAACCAGGCACAAGCTCTCCATATCTCTTTATTTTGCCCCATAAATATTGTGTTGGCCAAGAATTTCATTTGGATATCTCTCTGTTGTGGAAAAACCTGAATGAACGTTTTGGCCAACCCAGTAATTAGCTGAACCATTTTGTCCTCACTGATGAAAGGGAACAAAGTGCTTGTTAACAGAACTTTGGTTAGGATTCTCACCTTCACTTAGGCCTCTGAATTTCAGCCTGCCCTCTGCCTGAGCCAGCATATAGCCCCTCCTTAAGGGCTGCTCTGAGAAAACAGGCTGGCCTCAGCATGAAATAGTTTTCCTTTCCAACTATAATCAGAGCACACCACGTTTTTAACCCACTTCTGCACACTCAGTTCTTTCTAACCTTCTTCATTCCTTTCTAGGAAAGACAATCCCTTTCTCTGAGATGTTTGCTGTTCTCATGGTCATAGTCATCTTTTCTGTTGCAAAATCCCCCCATTTCCCTGTTTCAGTCATTCCTCACCCCCTGCCTGGCAATAATCTCATTGAATAAAATCTCTCCTTGTGACTCAGACAGTAAAGAATCTGCCCACAATGCTGGAGACCAGAGTTAGGTAGGAAAGATCCCCTGGAGAAAGAAATGGCAACCTACTCTAGTGTTCTTGCCTGGAAAATTCCATGAACAGAGGAGCCTGGAGGATTACAGTCTATGGGGTCACAAAGAGTCAGACACGACTGAGCAACTAACATAAATGTAGATTTATTAATAAAAATCATTATGTTGACACTATGCTTTAATGAAGCACACTAAAATTTGAATTTATGTGTAATTTTTCACATGGGGACAGAATTTTATTCATCTTCTGCTTATTACCCAACCTTTTAAAATGTAATAATTATTCTTAGCTCACAGACATTACAAAACAGGTGACAGGCCAGATTTGACCTGAGGGATCTAGTTTTACAATCTTTGCATTATATTAAAGAGACTTCAGGTTTAACAGAACCCAATTAATTGGCCTTTTAGAGAATTACCTATCAATTCAATTCAATAAGCATGTATTAAGTGCCTACATTTTGCTCAGCATTATTCTAGGCCCTGGAGGTAAAATCATGAACAAGACAAATATTGTCCTACTTTCAAGAAATTTAAAAATAATGGCATTAGTATTTACCTTCACTGTGCTCTGCTGCCTGTTGTATGACATGATGCTATTTAATTACAGGTTTGTTGTAGATGTATTATGACTGGAAGGTACAACTATACAAACAGGCCATTGGTTGCCTTGATAAACATGCCGTACATTTTCAATCTGAATAAACGGTTCTCTCTATAATATAATAGTCAACTTTGACTTCTATACACTAATTCCAAACATAAAACAATCACCCCAAATAAATACTGAATTTCTTACTGAATATTATCTTCAGACTCTGTAATAATTTAACTTCTTCCATAGTGATAACTTTTACATGTTGATGAATTTCAATATTAGAAACTGCCAAAGATTATTTGAAGCCAAGAAAGGTGAATAATTCAGATGAGTAAGAGTAACTAAAGAGAATAAGTAATGTTTTCTCCTTTTGAAACACAAAGTTTCTAATTTTTAAGCAATCCAGTTGAAATTTTGTAATATTTTTCTTGAACTGGCTTATTGTGGACCAAAGATTTTGTTCTCAAAAATCCCTGGGTTGAAGCCCTAGGCCCCAGTGTGATTATGTTTGGAGATGGGGCCTTCATGGAGGTAATTAAGGTTAAATAAAGTCCAAGGGTGGGGTCCTGGTCCAGTGACATCAGTGCCTTTCTAAGAAGTATCACTTAAGATCTCAGTGGCTGTCTCTGCACATACAAAGAGGTCATGTGAGGGCATGTTGAAAAGGTGGCAGGAAGTGGGTCCTCATCAGGAACTGAATTGAATGGCACATTGGTCTTCAACTTACAAAACTCCAGAACTGACAAAAGCTTCAGAACTGGGACAGGATTTAAGCCACTCCATCTGTAGCGTATTGTTATGGCAGGCTGAGTTGTTTCATACCTGGCTCTTTAGACTTTCCTAAAGGAGGCTTTGGAGAGTTTTGAGCAAGGTCAGCATTTTTGGAATGATTTTCTGCTCATCAGGGAGACTATACTGAAGATAAAGAGACTTTTTTGATTGTGCAAATTTTTGTATTTAAAATCACAAATAATATTTTTATGATGTGATTTTGTGTGTATCTGTTTGTATGGTAAAAATTTGCTTTATCACCCACTAGGTGATAAATTTTAAGCCCATAGTCACAAATCTAAAGGAAAGTAAGAGATACATCTCCAGTGTACGGCTGTGTTAGTGTCTTATCATTTACTGTTTCTAGGAAGAAAACTATGTAGGGCCTCTTTACAGAGTGAGTACTTAATTAGAAATACAAGTGAGGGGAAAAGGAGGAAGAGGTGTTTCCATGGATAAAACCCAATTCTGAACCATGCGAGGTACTAAATTTACCTTGAATATGACGAGGCTCAGGGTGACATACTTCTTGTGGGATGTGAGAGTGGGCATGGGGGCGGCTCATATGGATGACATGCCAGAATACTTGTTACTTCCATGAATGTTAGAATCTTGAAATATCTCATCTCCACAATAATTAAGAACATATATCATTATTAAAAAATATAACCTAGTGAGCTAACACTGACATCGATTATAAAATTGATTGGATCAGTGACTACTGTACAAGACTGAGATTTACAGTTATTTGCTTATTGAACAAATAATCACTAATTATTCCTTTTATAAGAACCAGCTATCCTGCCACCAGGAAACTGGGAATATGAGGGAAAACAGGTTAGGGCCCAGGCTTAGAAGAGCTGATGGCCTTGAGAAGGAGAAAACAAACAGGTAAAAGAAATTGCAAGGCAAACTCAGTGCTATAGTGCAGGACTGTGGAAAGTACAGTGGGAAAATATAGAGCTGTGAACCATTCTTTGAGTATGGGTGCCAAAGTAGCTGATGCACAAGCCTAAATGTTAGTAAGAAAGGAGAAGGAATCATTGCATCCTGTTTCTTCCTCTTTCTATTCATTTAATAAGAGTTCAGGGTCAGATAAATTCAGGAACCCCTAAAATCAATTTACCAGGCAAAATTGGAGAGGCGGGGAATTAACACTTTTTATGAACTCACTATTTGAGGAGAAAGACATGTTATTCTGGTGGCAGTGGGCAACTAGGTAGAAACAGACTGCTATTAAGTGAAAAATGAGCTTCCACAGGAAGCCACAACAATGAAAGTAATAATTAAATCTTCCTCTAACTTAGGTTGCATTGTAAGTGCTTAGCTGAAAAATGTGTCTGTACCTCCGGGCCTGCAGCAATGACATCTGTTATATTTTAGGAACAGAAAGCTAATGAGGTGGAATCTGGAGTAGTGAGCTTAATTGGGCTTGTTTTGATTAAGTGTATGTGCTGGGAATATTCTAATCACTTGTCTGAATTGCAAAACAGCCAATGTAAGCCCCCAAATTCTTGCAAGCATTTGTGAATCCATTTAGAATAGATAGGGAAATGGTGTGGAGGAAAGAGTAAACTGTAAAGCAAAAATTATCTAAAGTTCAGATGAAGTAAAACGTATGTAGTGTTCCTTGCCTCATTAGCAACTTCAGGCCTAAATAGCAGCCCAGTCATACCTGCCTGCTGTTCACTGTAAGTTAAGGCAGCTGCCCGGAGAAGCATGAAATGCCGGCGCCTGAAGGACCTCAGTGGGCATGATGCTATCCTGCCCTCCTCACTTTTAGATAATCTGAAGCCCAGAAATGAAGAGACTTTCCTAGGAACAGCACAGACTCCATGGCAAAGTCTAGCAAGAACTGAGGTCTCCTGATCCCCAGACCATGACACTCTCCTCTCTGCCACTTGCTCTCCAGTCTAGGAAGTGAGAGATGGGGCACGGGCTATATGAATTGCTATTCATATAGCAATTCCCAACCAAACATCCAAGATTGCTTAGAGATACCCATTTGCCTCAAGTAACAGCTATGGGAATTTTGTTCTGTTATACCATTTTCCCATTCTGGATTCATCATCCTTAGAATGGAAATTGAATCATTCTTGTATAAATATTTGGTTAATATTTGACTAGTTCTCTACATTGTATACTTGATGAGTGCAGATCTTAGCTCTGTACTCCTGGAAATTGCATAGTTCTGAGAACATAGTGCATCCCCATAAATATTTTCCAAATGAAAGGATAAATACATGAATAAATAAGAGAGCATCTTGACCCAGCTATAAGTGGCAAAGGAAAAAGACTCAAACAGACAAAGAATCCTCTTATGCGGGAGGCTTCTCTGCTTTGATGAAGAGAGAAAGAGAGAAACAAAGGCCTGTCTTGAGATGAGAAAAGTGAACTTGGAAATTAGAGAGGTCACAGACGTGTGGCAAATACCTAAAAGGACTTTGAGATATTGGACTTTAGAGTCTCACTGTTAGAGTACATTTCTTCCATTCAGTTTATCGGTTCAAACAGCGTTTCCTGGACATCCATTTATTATAAACCTTGTATTAACCCTTGAAAGACAAGGGTAAGTACATCCAGCCCCTGCTTTCCAGAACCAATAATCGATTAACTATCACATATCTTAGTAAGTACCAACATATGCCAACTGTTCACGGATGCTCACCGCCTCTACACAGTCCACTCCTGTGTGCCCAGATGAGCCTCTTGCCTAATGCAAAACATATGTGGAAAAATGATATGTGGATGATTTTGGAGATTCTGAAACCATTAAAAGAATGAGGTCAGAGAGAGAATGTGTGTGTATAAGACTGAGAGTGAGTGCAAAAGCAAGCAAACGAGAAATCATATTTGCGATAAGCTCCCAAGGTCAGCAATGAAAGTAACTGGAATAAATACTCTTAATAAGGAGGCAGACAAACAAAAGGGGAAGAAATGTAAAAGGGATATAGCCTGTGACTGGAGCAGCTATGACTGTGATAGAATTTGCAGAGCTGTATTTAAAAATTACCCCCATGATGAAGGGATCTGGGCCAAACCCCAGCTTCTTCACTGCACTTTTGTATTATCGACCCATCACTCTGCTACCACGCACAAACCTGCTCTTTGAGTGTAGCAGGAATTAGAAAACAATTGGAGCTGAAAAATTCAGAAAAGCCAGGAAATTAAGTATAGGTTATGTGAAACCTATTTCCCTTAACTGCCAGCATAAAGGCCCAAGCATGCAGTTGTATGAATAATCGAAGTAAATTTTAATTAGTTTTAATCTTTCCTTGTTCTCCTATAAATAGGGTGAGTGGTTTCCAAGGTTGTGACTATTACCTTGGCATGTATGTAATATTTACTGGTACACAGAAACACTATGCAACAATTTAGGATAGATATTAAAGAAAAATGCCTTACTCAATGTACACTGCAGGGATAATTTAAGCTGGCAGAATGTAATTACCCAAACTGGAGCACATTCCTCAGGGAGCAAGAATGCGTGAGAAGACGGTGTGCTGTTGCCCCCTGTGATGAGAACAGCAGTTTTGGCAAATGAAAATAAAATGAAAGTTACGCAAGAAGACCTGCCCTCTTTGACGACCTTGAACGAGAAATGGAGAATTGGGAGAACTGTATGAGCACCGCTTCTTTCTTGGAGGAACCTTGACGTTCACTACATCTGACACTGTATCCCCACTGTGGGGATGCTCAGTCTCTTCTCAAGCACTGCTGGGAGAGGGAGTGGGTGGCCTCCTCAGAGGGTCACAGTGATCCCTTTTACGGAGGAGAGAACTCACATCCTATAATATCTATCAGCTGCCTTTCTTCGGCCTCTGAGGGTCATACAGTATGCCTGTCCCCTCCTCTGCCAGATAACTTTCAATTATCTCAGTTTAATTTCCAGAAACTGTCCGAATCTGCTTCCCCCAGCTAAGTGTCCTTACTAAATCATACAATTTTAGACACTTAACTATTTTAATCCACAAGATATGCTGTCATCTTTTTTTTTTTCCCAATCCTGGTTTTCAGAATCAGACACATTATTTTCATACATAAGAGGGTTGGCCTATAGCCTTTGCATATCTGTATATTATACTTATGCTAACTCATACAAAGAAGTTTCTTTGTCAGTCACATTACCTTGTTGACTCAAGTTGGGTCACAAACTCTACAAATTCAACTCCTTTTCTGAGTGTTCTAAGAGATTGGCCCTGAGGTCTCCCAGATCTATCTTCTTTCTACATATTCTTGGTATGCATCACCTCTTTTCTCAATACCTATACTTAAAGTTTCTAATATATCTGCATTATCTATATTGTTTATCATAATCCTGTTAAAAATAATAATCCCCATTCTGCTATTTAAGCATAAATGATTTCAGAGCCACATGCTGAAGTGTTTGGGGATTTGACCTTGGAAGTCCAGAACTAGCTGATGAGGGTAGGTGGAAGATAAAGCACCTTGCATCCCACTTCAGATGAAAAGACATCTTACATCCTGTTTCATCTTGGTGTAATAGGTCATATTGTCTTTTCTGTTGAAGTCTATAAATTGTGACACTACCCCAGCCGAAAAATTAATTAAAATTTTATAGGTCTATAGTTTTTCTGTGGAAATTTTTCTTGGCTTTGGTCCAAATTCTATTAGTCTCAGCACCCCTATTTGGATAGTAAGGATATGTCATAGTAATATAACAAAGATCTTGCTGGTTAATCCTATGGACATTGTTTCCCAGTGGAGGCCATGCTGTTACATTAATGTGCAGTCAGGTGTCAGGGCACGAGGATGTGTGTGGAAGTCTGGCCACGCTGTCACTTATCCAGGAAGCAAATATGAACTTGCTTTGAGTTTCTGCCTTCATAGTCTTTGCTACACCTTCCTTCCTTTCTGCAGTTATGTTCAATAAAAAGACGCTCTCTGTGTCCGTTGTTTTTGGTCAGAGCTAAAGAACGGATTTTGGAAGGAAAGCTGTGTGGGCCTCATGGTTTCAGTCCATCCTGAAGGTTGCTTGAATGAGGTGGGTGATAATTTTGTACATTAATAAAAGGCAAATGGGCATTTCAAGGAGCATTAAGATGCATAAGCAGTTTCAATTATGTGCATTTTGGGATGATGTGGAAGTGTTCCCATGATGGATTCACTAGGATCACAAAACATCCCGCCACACTGTCCCACACCTCCCCAAACATGCATGTGACCTTTGTAGCACTGAATGTTTCTGTGAGAGTCAAGATTTTCATGAGTCTATCAGAAAACCCTTGGTCTGCTCTTTAACAGGGAGAAGAAGCTCCTCACCCAACCATCCATCCTGTAGACAAGTACAGTGTGAAGACCCCCATTATCGTGACTGAAGAAGGCCCCAGCTAGGAGATCCTGGCAGGAATGTTTATTTCTACTTAGAGCTTATAAATATACCATCCAATCTTTTTTCCCAACAAATTTTCATCTCAGAATTTCTCCACAGTTTACATCTTGATTCTGTATTCTTTGTTTTACCTTTCACTTGTTTTGGGGGTGTGGAAGTCATATTACATTAGAGTATTTGTTATCCAAACAATGTCAGGGAAAAAGAAAATTATTGTCTCTGACTAGAAAATTAGATAATGGAATTAGATTTCTTTGCCTTTTTTCATTAACAATTGCTACTCATGTGCTGTTCTGAGGGGAATCAACAAAACTTAATTTCATTGTTTTTGGCTCTCTTTGCAATGTAGAAGAAGGAGGCTTGTGAAATTCCAATCCTGGGCCTCTCTCCCTTGGACAGCCAGGAAGTCTAAGAATATGCACTGAGTTTTCCCAACAAAGACCTTGGGAGCTGCTCCGGGCTCCTCAGGCAGGCCTTGTGGACAAGTGCCATCTGCGTCCCAGTGCCAGGTAGGCAGTAGGATACAGCCCTCAACTCAAGGCAGCCGAGAAAGACTGTGACACCGGCGTGGCTGTTGGCTCCAGAGGCCACACCACGATGTGAGCCCCCAGACCGCTCCCTGGGCCTTGCTGTAACCCAGGCCCGGTGTCAGGGAGTAGTTACTGACATCTAGGCTCAGTTCAAGAGATGAACTTGGTCACCCTCCCTGCAATCTTGTCCAAACCTGGCTGTGAAGAAGGCTGTGAGCCACAGCAAGCAGACACTCTCATCTGGCTTCTCTCTTCTGTGCTGTCACCTCCTTGCAGCAGTCTTAGCTCCCCTGCCCTGCACCACACTCTCTGCCTCAGAAGCAACTTCTCTGCGTGAAATGGCACTCCTTGGCTGTGCTTACTTTGGCTTTGCTACTCATGTGCTAGAGGTTTTTAACTATTCATGACAGTCTTAAAGGAAAATGACTGTAAGTCTCTTGTTTCTTAAGCTATAGATAATTATAGATAAGAATATAAGTACTTTTATCTATCTAGGTAATTGTAGATAGTTATAACTGAAAAAGAGAAATGAAACTGATTTCATTTTTCAGTAATTTTAGACTTTGTTTTCATCTACTTAAATACCTTTTGTAAGCTCATTAATTTATTTAAAAATGTACCAATATTTATTTATTAACCCAGGATATATATATATATATATATATATATATATATATATATATATAGCTTCCCTGGTGGCTCAGAGGTTAAAGCGCCTGCCTTTGATGCAGGAGACCTGGGTTCGATCCCTGAGTTGGGAAGATCCTCTGGAGAAGGAAATGGCAATCCACTCCAGTATTCTTGCCTGGAGAATCCCACGGACAGAGAAGGCCTAGTAGGTTACAGTCCACGGGGTTGCAAAGAGTCCGACACTGTGGAAAATTCTTAAAGGGATGGGAATATCAGACCACATGATCTGCCTCTTGAGAAATCTGTATGCAAGTCAGGAAGCAACAGTTAGAACTGGGCATGGAACAACAGACTGGTTCCAAATAGGGAAACGAGTATGTCAAGGCTGTATATTGTCACCCTGCTTATTTAACTTATATGCAGAGTATATCATGAGAAACGCTGTGCTGGATGAAGCACAAGCTGCAATCAAGACTGCTGGGAAAAATATCAGTAACCTCAGATATGCAGATGACACCACCCTTATGGCAGAAAGCGAAGAAGGACTCAAGAGCCTCTTGAAGAAAGTGAAAGAAGAGAGTGAAAAAGTTGGTTTAAAACTCAACATTCAGAAAACTAAGAACATGGCATCAGGTCCCTTCACTTCATGGCAAATAGATGGGGAATCGGTGGAAACAATGATAGATTTTATTTTGGGGGGCTCCAAAATCACTGAAGATGGTAACTGCAACAATGAAATTAAAAGATGCTTGCTCCTTGGAAGAAAAGTTTTGACCAATCTAGACAGCATTTTAAAAACCAGAGACATTACTTTGCCAACAAAGGTCCATCTAGTCAAGGCTATCCAGTGGTCATGTATGGATGTGAGAGTTGGACTGTGAAGAAAGCTGAGCGCCAAAGAATTGATGCTTCTGAACTGTGGTGTTGGAGAAGACTCTTGACAGTCCCTTGGACTGCAAGGAGATCCAACCAGTCCATCCTGAAGGAGACCAGTCCTGGGTGTTCATTGGAAGGACTGATGTTGAAGCTGAAACTCCAGTACTGAAAGGTTGTTGTTGAATCACGACGCCGGGATTCTTGGCCCCCGGAGGAGAAGAATTCAATCCAGGGCCAGAGACGAGGCTGGATTGCTCGGAGCTTTTGTGTAACAAAGTTTTATTAAAGTATAAAGGAGATAGAGAAAGCTTCTGACATAGGCATCAGAAGGGGGTAGAAAGAGTACCCGCTTGTTAGTTTTAGCAAGGAGTTTATATATCCTCCAACTAATCCAAAGAAGGTCTGGAGGTTGTAAAGACCTCACCAGACCTACTCCCATAATTTACATTTTAAGATAACAGAATTAGCCAGGTTTAATCCAGAGACTGTCCTCAGGCAGAATACATAATACATTGCTGTTATATAATCCTTGTAAAGAGAAGGTTTAATCCAGAGACTGCCCTCAGGCAGAATACATTGTTGTTATATAATCCTAAGGAATGTAGAGAAATGTTTGTCCTTTCTTCCTCCTTGAGAATTCCAGACCCCTCTCTCCTTGGGGACCCCTAGACTTCTTATCAACCTGCCTAGGAAATGACTCTCTCAGTACTTTGGCCACCTGATGCAAAGAACTGACTCATTTGAAAAGACCCTGATGCTGGGAAAGATTGAAGGCAGGAGGAGAAGGAGATGACAGAGGATGAGATGGTTGGATGGCATCACTGACTCAATGCACATGAGTTTGAGTAAACTCTGGGAGTTGGTATTGGACAGGGAGATCTGGTGTGCTACTGTCCATGGGGTTGCAAAGAATCAGACATGACTGAGTGACTGAACTGAACTGACTAATATATACACAAATGTATATATAATGTATAATACACACACATATATATACACACACATATATACATATACATACATATACAGACATATGTATATGTAATACAAATATATATGTACATACATACGTGTGTGTACATATATTTGTTGTTGTTAAATAAACTTTCTTGGTGAAAAACATTGAAGGGTCACAGAGAGATGAGAAAAATTAGCATTGCCAAGTAACAAATCTAAAACAAGAAAGGGTTGGAAATGCTCTAATTTAGAAGTATCAAGATAATTCCAGTAAAGCAATGGTCTGAAGCCAGAGCAGTTTCCTTCTTTCCTCCTTTGGTCATTGAGGTGAATGAACAGTGTCCACAGTATGACTGCTTTCTGTCATTTCTGACTTGGCTTCTCTCTTCATGAGCTTCTCTGTTTGCTTAGAACTGATCCCTGAACTCAGAGCTCTCAAGATCTAAGCTTAACTTGCTCCTAATCGTTTTTGCCTTACTTCAGTACCTTGTCTCTAAGAAAGCTTTAGGTTCATTCTAGTACCTGACACATGGGAAGCTTTTGACAAGTGTTAGTTGACAGAATAATTGCTGATACTCTGACCCAAACTTCCATCTCCTAGCCATTTTCTGGGCATAGCCACTGATGCAGTGTTGGTTAGTTCTTTGCCTTAAGACTATTTTTATCCTATAAAGTATTTAGAACATGCAGTTGTTTAAGTATATTTTTAGAAAATTCACTGAATATTTAATATCAACCAGTCCTGTTAAGTATATATAAACATTTCTTTCTTTCTTCTTTTCTTCTGTGGCTGAAGATATCCAGGCTTTATCACTGAGGAATAACTTTGTCTCTATCCTTAAATAATTCTATTGTGTGTGTGCGTGTGTGTGTGTGTGGTGGAATGAGTTTCAAAATCATAATTAAATTTCAACATCAATTAAATATGTAATTCTGTATCCAAAAATGCTTTCTTGGTATGTAGAATCTTGCCTGCAATTTAGGAAATGATCTTGTTATAAAATCGGCACACAAAATTAGCGTTCACTCTATTTCCCTGCTGACTTAACCAGGCTGTGCCCCTGGAAACTCCAGGGAAAGAAGAGGCAGCTCTCTGCAGGCACAGGCCTGGGGTCCATGATTAACTTTTGGCTTTGGATTTAATTTCTTTCTTTCTGAGTGAAAACAAGCAACAGGACGTATGTAGGTTGCCATGCAGTTAAATGATTGAAAATCAGAATTGGAAACGCTGCACAATCCTGTTGATCTTTCTGCAGTGAATTGCAAAGGCACCCTGTCCATACAGTTTCCCCAGTCATGCCTCGGGCACTCTGCTGTTCCTCCTCAGAAGCCCTGTGGCACTTAAGGTTTTTTAATAGTACACAGTCCAGACCTTAGTTCAGGGATACAGTGTAGAATCAGGAGCCACTCTTTGACCTGGTATCCCCTTCCTGATGACAGTGAGCTCATTGAAGGCAGGACTGAATCTTTTTTTTTTTTTTTTTTTAACTTTCTAAAGCTGGCCAAGAGCTTTGTGCATAAGTCGGCACAGTCCAAATGTTCAGTACATATTTTCTAACTGGCTTTTCCAGAATGTATATCATGAGAGACATTGGCAGAAGACATAGGAACATGGAGTGCTTAGAAAAGAGAATTCTAGGGTTTAGAAGCTGTGAGTAGTTTTGTTGTTGTTTTCAGATGAGGATACTAGCAATGATCAATAATGACATGTGATTGTGGGTATGTGTTCATTTTGTTGGTTTCTTAGAAATGTATCATCTGGCAGAAAGCTTAAGAATACAATCCATTAAACAATATCTCACATTCTCACTTGGTGTAAGGATTCTATGTTTTCGGTCTCTCATTCACATTCTGGGTCAATGGATCCAAGAGTGAGGTGATGGGGGAGAAGCTGCAGACATTAGTAGACTCCAGTGGCTGATTCCCCAAGACTCTGTGGCTGGTCTCTCATCACCAGCACTCTTCCCTTAAAGGAGGTGGAGTGAGAGGAGTATTGTTAGGATATGCAGTGCTTGCCTTTATGTTGCTCATAGCATTCACAGAGTATCGATACTTATGCTCAAGTTGTGTAGAGATTGATACAAGACATTTCTGGAATTAGGGTAAACCAGCGGCACTGCTGCTAGCCTTAAAGCCTAATCCTGCAATATGAAGTTTACCATACTGTGCAGTGTCCCGGCCAGAGCCTTGTCTTGGTGCAACAAAGCAGCAAATGGTGAGCAGATGGCCCTCTTGATCTGAATTTATAGGCGTTCTCTCTGCTGACTGCAAGAGAGCTAGTTTTGCCTCCCTACATCAACACATGATATGGGCTATGTTCTGGTGGCAGAGCAAGAGATTGCCTCTCACAATGTCAGTCATGCCAGCACATTAGTTGATACACTGAGGTTAAATTTGTAGGGAAGAAGAGAATGAAGCTTTATGGTTTATGCTGTAGATTCATTTATATAAGCAATTAAATCAATGTATCCCCCAAAATTGTGAATGAATATGGCTGAGATAACTTGGATCAGAGCTCCTATCTCAATGTCTTTTTAATCAATGCCATGTGTGAAAACACTGGAGGCAGGCTAATTACATTTTCATTTGGCCCAAAGTTAGGAAGGTCAATTTAATAAGCAGTTTAATAGACAACATTCAAATAACCTTGCCAAACTAGAATAATAGGCCCAAACATACAAAATCATAAACATTTATTTAACATCTGCTAGACATAGAAGAAGCTATTGTACATACATTATCTCAAAAAATGCAATGTACTATTTATGAAGAGGCTATGAAGGAACTTCTGGTTCCCTATTCAGCAGGTCAGAAGCTTGGAGCTTGCCACTTCATCCTCAGTTCAGTTCAGTCGCTCAGTCGTGTCTGACTTTTTGCGACCCCATGAATCGCAGCATGCCAGGCCTCCCTGTCCATCATCATCTCCCGGAGTTTACCCACACTCATGTCCATTGAGTCAGTGATGCCATCCAGCCATCTCATCCTCTGTCGTCCCTTTCTCCTCCTGCCCCCTATCCCTCCCAGCATCAGGGTCTTTTCCAATGAGCTAACTCTTCGCATGAGGTGGCCAAAGTACTGGAGTTTCAGCTTCAGCATCAGTCCTTCCAATGAACACCCAGGACTGATTTCTTTTAGGATGGACTGGTTGGATTTCCCTGCAGTCCAAGGGACTCTCAAGAGTCTTCTCCAACACCACAGTTCAAAAGCATCAATTCTTCGGCACTCAGCTTTCTTTTAGGTCCAACTCTCATGTCCATACGTGACTACTGGAAAAACCATAACTTTGACTATATGGACTTTTGTTCGTAATATCTCTGCTCTTTAATATGGAATTATAACTATGCCCAGTTGATAGGTAAGGAAACTGATGGTCAAAGAAGTCATGTAATTTATCCAAGGATACAAAGCTAGTAAGTGACAGAGCCAAGATTAGAGCCTGAAGAGTTGCATTGCCAGCAGATTCTTGATTATCTGAGCCACCAGTGAAGCATCAGTTAACCACTATGGTGTATTAAATGTTTAGATGTTAATATAACTTTACCTTTTATGTACCTTAAAATTTACTTTATATTTTAGGTAGAATTAGTAGCTGTTCAAGATTGGGCAAATATCACTGTTAATATTTATGAGAAAGGATTTTCAGATTTCAATAACTTTAAGGTCAATCTGAACCAAAGGCATAAGAAGACTATTTGAAAATCCACATGTAAATCTGAGCTCTATGACACCTAGCTCAGGGGAAGCAATAATCCCACTGTGCATCAAGACCTCATTTGAGGGTGATACTAATTTTTAAAATAATTCCTTAAAATGTGTTGTGTCCAGAAGAAGCCAATAATAAGAATTTTGAAGGACCTTGAACACACTGCCAAATTAATTCAACAATATTAATTTAGTACTCCATGGTACACATTATGGTATAGTGATGAACAAAACAGTGCTTATCTCAAGAACCTTTGAGTTTCAAGAAATTTAGAGTATTTATTCCAAAGATGTAACAAGTATGATGAGGTATGATTCAATTAGCAAAAACATTAAAATACCTGTTCTATATCATTATGTTAGAGACTAGGGATACAGGGATGCATAAATACATCATGGTGTCCTTTCTCACAGTCTGATCATTGAGGAGGTCCCATACACTTACCTGGGATACAATAAATCATATGCTAGAAATATACACCAGAGAAGGTGATGGCACCGCACTCCAGTACTCTTGCCTGGAAAATCCCATGGATGGAGGAACCTGGTAGGCTGCAGTCCATGGGATCTCGAAGAGTTGGACACGACTGAGTGACTTCACTTTCACTTTTCACTTTCATAAATTGGGGGAAGGAAATGGCAACCCACTTCAGTGTTCTTGCCTGGAGAATCCCAGGGATGGGGGAGCCTGGTGGGCTGCCGTCTATGGGGTCGCACAGAGTAGGACATGACTGAAGCGACTTAGCAGCAGCAGCAGTAGCAGTAATATACACAACAGACTAACATAGTAGAACATGGCTGAAATCAGCAGACACGCTTCTGTTTGTTTGAGGATGGGACACAGAAGGGGGGTTATTTGATAGCTTTCTGCAAATATTTTAGGAGCTGTTATTTAGTACAAGAAAACAGATTTAAAAAAAAAAGAAGAACCCTCATCATGAAGGGCATGAAAGTTTGGAAATCACAGAATAGAAAATATTTTATTAATAAGTGTAACTTCTTTCAAAGCATGAAAGATGAAATCACAAAATAGGTTACCTTAAAAATGCGACAGCTTTTCATATCACCAAACATGTCCTAGCAGAGTCCAGCCCACTACCTAGCATGGGTGTTGTGGACTTGATTCTAAACTGGATGAAAGTTTGTTGAATGAATTTTAAGGTCCCTCCAAATTCTGAGATGCTGTTACTGGCATGAGCAGCTTCCCTAAATTAGAAAAAGCTGCTTACAGGAAATGTTGATTTGGTTTGTTCTCTAGATATTTTGCAGAATTGGGTTTTTCCTGGCTGATAAACCTTCTGGGTAAGGGCCTTGCACCTGGATCTTCCTGTCATTTGGCTTGAGCTCATTTCAGGGCTATAGTCTGGTTATCACATTGCCCAGTAATTAAAGAGTGATTATTGCCAGTGAACCTACACTCCAAGAGGCCAAAGCCAGAGACACAGCATTACAATTACCAACTAATGCAGGCTGATGTCTTCAGCTTTCAGTCTTGAAAAGGGTCAAGCACTTCTTACCTGTTCCTGTCAGTATGTGATCTGGAAATTCTGCATCATGCCAGCTGAGGATATCCACACTTTCCTAGGGATCTTTCTTTTAATCTAGATTATTCTAGGGATGTTTCTAGTCCTTTATTCCTCTCCTTTTGGAGCACTGGGAAGTGCAATGCATCAAGATTCAAGAATGGTAAGTTCAGTTTTTGCTTTGTCACTTTATATCTGTATGAATTCTTTGCTCTGCAGTTTGGATTCCTCTTTTATAAATCATGAGAGATGCGTTGAATCAGTAGACAGCAGCCTGTCTTCTTTAAAGATTTCATGGAGAGCTTCTAAACGACCTCTTCTGGAGCTTCAGCCTCGGGGAGTCTGATTCAGTAGATCTTGAGTAGGAAAAGAAAATTGTATTTTTAAGTTATTTTGAGGATCCTAATGGTACAGCCCAATTTGGGACCTGAGTAAGATAATTTATAAGTTCCCTATCAGTTCTAAGAGTCTATGAGTTTGTGATTCTGTTTTTCCCTCTTCAAAATTTCACCGATTTTATATATAGTCTTAAAAAGAAAAGGCTTTTACGCACCACAGCCCATGTGGAAAAATTCAATTCACTTGTGATTATAGGCAACATCATTTTATTTTAACAATTTCCTTTTCTAATGCTGCTCAGGTAGTTTGAAGAAGTATCCAAAATTTTGAAAAAGCTGGGAGGAATTAAATAAATATTTAGCCAAGTCAGGACACAGCTTGCCCCCCTCCCATCCCTGCCCTTCTAATTCCTTTTCTTTCTCGTCTCAAACATTTAAGCAACACATAAGAGAAAAACACTCTCCCTTAAGCCCATTTTTGAAATGATTCTATTTTTAAACACTGTAGTTCATCTCAATTGTGCTCAAATTCAATTCACTTGTGATTGTCTGCTATATTATTTTCTTTATCAATTTCTCCTCAGACTCAGTGGGGTAGTGATTGAAATTTGAAAGCTTATGGGGGAATGAAGTTCAAAATAGTATTGAGGAAAATGTGTCTTGAGTATGTTGGCTTCAAGGAGCCCTTGCTTTTCCTTAACACCCAATCCACTTTCATCCATAGTCTCTTGATAAACACCATCCAGCCAAAATGACTTAAAAATAAATTTAATTTGATTCCTCCATCATCAAAAATATTATTTTCTCCCTAGCCTTAAAATGCTTCATTTCCTATTGTTGCATCATGGGCTTAATGCCTTGGCTAAGACTGCCTTGCTTTTGGTTGCTAAATCTTTGCTGTACTTTATTTAAGTTGGCATGCATCTATGCAAGGTATTAGGGGTGTTGGCTATTCAGACTTCTTGGAATGGACAGACAGCACTTATTTTGTTCCCAAACTGGCTTGGCCTTTGAACATAATGAGAACTTATTTCTAATACATCAAGCTTTTTAGTATCTTATTTGTGAAACTTGTGATTTTGTCTATTTTTTCAGTTCAGTTCAGTCGCTCAGCCATGTCTGACTCTTTGCGAGCCCATGAACCGTAGCACACCAGGCCTCCCTGTTCATCACCAACTCCCAGAGTCCACCCAAACCCATGTCCATCGAGTCGGTGATGCTATCCAGCCATCTCATCCTCTGTCATCACCTTCTTTTGCCCTCAATCTTTCCCAGCATCAGGGTCTTTTCAAATGAGTCAGCTCTTTGCATCAGGTGGCCAAAGTGTTGGAGTTTCAGCTTCAACATCAGTCCTTCCAATGAACACCCAGGACTGATGTCCTTTAGGATGGACTGGTTGGATCTCCCTGCAGTCCAAGGGACTCTCAAGAGTCTTCTCCAACACCACAGTTCAAAAGCGTCAATTCTTCAGCGCTCAGCTTTCTTCACAGTCCAACTCTCACATCCATACATGACCACTGGAAGAACCATAGCCTTGACTAGACGGGCCTTTGTTGGCAAAGTAATGTCTCTGCTTTTTAATATGCTATCTAGGTTGGTCATAACTTTCCTTCCAAGGAGTAAGCGTCTTTTCATTTCATGGCTGTAGTCACCATCTGCAGTGATTTTGGAGCCCCCAAAACAAAGTCTGACACTGTTTCCACTGTTTCCCCATCTATTTCCCATGAAGTGATGAGACCGGATGCCATGATCTTCGTTTTCTGAATGTTGAGCTTTAAGACAACTTTTTGCTCTCCTCTTTCACTTTCATCAAGAGGCTTTTAGCTCCTCTTCACTTTCTGCCATAAGAGTGGTGTCATCTCCATATCTGAGGTTATTGATATTTCTCCCAGCAATTTTGATTCCAGCTTGTGCTTCCTCCAGCCCAGCGTGTTTCATGGTGTACTCTGCATATAAGTTAAATAACCAGGGTGACAATATACAACCTTGATGTACTCCTTTTAATACTATTCTTATTTCTCCCATCCAAAATTTAATGTAAAACAGTCATCAAGTATATTAGAGACAATGAAGGGGGCAGGAATTAACAAGAATAGGGTTCAAACACCAGTGTCAGGATATACAGTTCTCATGCTTATTTGTACACATCACAAGAGTATTATTCTCATTCATCTCCAAAGGTAGAAACACCCTCAGCTTAACTGCCTCCTCTGTTATTAAATTCCATGTGTGGCTGGGGCTGTCACTGCGTGCTTTCCTAGTATGCTCTCTTGTGTCCTGATACTTGTAAAATACTTGCTTCTTTGCATCATTGACCCCTAGGGTTTATTATACCTTGTTTGGTATTGAAGAAGTTGGAAGAGAGTACAGGAGATTTATTTTATACGGGGGTAGAATATAAGAGGCTGGTCAGTGCAGTTTCCCTCACCTTGCACACATCCAGATCTTTGTGTGACCTTTCATATACAGCCATGGTCACTCCCAACTCTATGCTCATGAATTTATTTTCTCTTTTCCTCTACCATTTACCAAAACTTTGCCCTTTCTTTAAAGTCTGCCACCTTTAAGAAATCTTCTCTGACCACATACATTCCCACTAAGTGTGCACTTCCCTCACGTTCTTGTTTATGCCCCAAGCTACTTAATGTTTCCAGGATGTATGTCATGCTTCCCACACATGGCCAGTCTATGTCCTAACCTTGTCAGTGCTGACCGAGTCAGCCCATGCCCCTTGCTAAGCAGTATCTGTGGAGTGTAAGATGAATAATAACAGTTAGTTGAACATTGATGTGCTGTACACATTAGATGTGTTGTTGTTGTTTAATCACTAACTTGTGCCCAGCTCTTTGCTACTTCGTGGACTATAGCCCGCCAGATTCCTCTGTCTATAGCATTTCCCAGGCAAGAATAATGCAATGGGTTGCAATTTCCTTCTCCAGGGGAACTTCTGGACCCATGGATCAAACCCGCTGTTATGTCATAACACTTCTATGCATTAAATACCCCTCCTGCTTTAATTTATAAATGCACATTTGAGAAATTAAATGGTTTTCCCAGAGTGCCAAGTGTTGGAGTTGGTATACGAAGTCAGAGCTTTACCTT
Organism: Nanger dama; assembly: GCA_917880005.1. NCBI lineage: Eukaryota > Metazoa > Chordata > Mammalia > Artiodactyla > Bovidae > Nanger > Nanger dama. Next base: position 29,695,054 of record CAKJTW010000018.1, read on the forward strand.
GGAAAGAATACACTATGATGTGATGAAGTTTTTCTCCAAAAGTTTGCTTTGTGATTTATTCTTTCATATTCTCTCTCTGTTTCCACTCATCAAAACCATCCTCTGGAGGTTGGAGGTGGAAAAGTGGTCTTTATGGTTAAAAAGATAGACTTGTGAGGGGCCAGAAATTATCCATGGAATGCTTAGAGGAGAGTGATGTTGAGGGCAAGGAATAAAATCCCATATACAGTCAGCTAAGGCACATGGGTTCCCACGGACTTATTCCATGATGGTGGGAGTACAGTCTTCTCTCAGTATCCACATGGTTTCAGGAATAGTGGTTTCAGGGACCCCACAGATATCAAAATCGGTCTATGCTCAAGTCCCTGATACAAAATTACTTAGGACAGTCATCCTCCATATTCACAGATTCTGCCTTCACTGAGGCTGTGGAACTATGGATACAAAGGGCTGTTTCTCCAACATGGGAGAGACATCAAAGTGGAGTCTTCACTTCCAACATCTCTAATGAAACAAGATCCTGCAGAGTCTGCTGATTCTGTCTCATCAGGCCGCTCACCTGGGCCTGCTTGACACGCAACTCCTTATGCTTTCACAGCTGAAGAAAGTAAAGCAGTACTTCCCCTCTTGTGGATTTGCATAATTGTAAAGCATCCATGATGCCACTGCTTTTTCAAAATAATTGTTGGAGAGTGATTAGCTACAACAAATCCCAGAATAAAGTGCATCTGTATATTTCCTGCCTGTACAAATGCCTAGAAGAAGACAATGGGCTGAGAGACATCCGAGAGGGGCAGGCACACATCTGCTAGGTCAGTAGCCCCTACACCACCACTCTCCTTAGAAGGCGAACCTTAAAAGACCCAAAGCAAGAATGTTATTCATAAAAAAAGGAGACAAAGGAGTCAGTATTTTAAAAGTGCTTTCAAAATTAAAAGGAACTGTCCAAATGTGAGATGTATTGTTTAAACAGATCATTAAAAGACTCCCAACTAGGGTCTTTAGTACTTTGAGGGTGGTGAAATCAAAAGAAGACGCCTGTGGTGTTAACATGTATAGGAAAGACCTAAAGCCTATAAAAATAGAATAGAAAAAAACTGCATGAATGAAATATCTTAATCTCTGATTATCATTGGAACGATCTGTACATTGAGCCTCTAAAATGTTTTCTAGTCTTTTGACAGTGCAGCCTCATTATCACAGTCTTTCCTATTTGAATTCTGGACTTTAGGTCAAAGAGACAACCTAGTTTGAGGAAAGTAGATGTTCTCTCCTAGTCATGACAATGGGAAACCCACAGGGAACTCAGCTGCATATATTGGTATGGAGCCTGGAGAGGGCTGGCAGGGCCCCAGGGGGAGCCATCAGCAGCAGGAGCGTGTAAAAATGTGCTTACCAGTGTCGCCCTTCTGCAGTTCTTCTCAGCTGGTATTGTGATGGCCAAGAAAGAATTGTGCTGTCCCCTGAGTGGTGTAAAAACATTAAGGGTATGCGGTTCCCAGTTACTTTTCTAAAGCAACTTTCTTGGGGTGTACAGTGAAGTGAACTCTACACACACACACACACCCTCACACATTCAGCTAGTATTCATTGAGTGTTATGTAGTATTAGATGCTTGGGAGTGGATTTTCACAATAGTATAGTAAGAGCCTGATGGAGGGTAAAAGTTGAATAGAGATGGGAGTTCTAAGTTATTGATTGCACTATGGCAAACCAATTCCCAAACTTAATAGCCCCAAATAGTGGTGATTTCTGATTTCCCACAATTCTGAGTCTGACTAATATCAGCCGGGAGTTCTTCTGCTCTGTTACAGTATTCAGTGAGACTACAGTCTTCTGAGGGCATAAGACTGTAACATCCAAGATGGCTCGGTCATGGCTGCCGGTGGGTGCTGACTGTTTGGTAGAGCCCAGCTGAGCTGGCGGCCAGAGCTCCTTATTTCTCCTCCTCATGGCCTCTCTATGTGAATTAAGCTCCACCTAGCATGGCATCTGGGATCCAAGAGTAGAATCCTAGCCACAAGAAAGTGGAATCTGAAGGTCTTTTTAAGACCTGGCCCTGCAAATTATACAGCGTCACTTCTGCTACTGCTTATTTGTTACAGGCAATCCCAGGACCAGTGAAGATTCAAAGAGAAGGGGAATAGGCTAAATTTTGTGTGTGTGTGATTAGAGACAAAAACCCAACTATATTAAAATAAATCATGACTCTTTTATTCCACAGTTTGCAGAAATGAATATATTTGGGATGAACTTTAGGAAAGCAAGTGGTCTTATCAACAGATCAAGGACCACAGTTTACTTCTGTGTATATATATATAGTTGGGGGATGTGGATTTACTTTTAGCTTCTTGCATATTCCATGATAAGTTTAAAGAGAGTGAGAGCTCGGTGATCCATGTATGCAAAGCCAAAGTCATGTGGACCCCGTTTCCAGAGGTCAGACTGTCCTGTCCCTCATGACCGCGGGGCTTTCCTTTAGCTTTGCTTCCAAAGCTTAGCTCTGGGCCGTGCTCCCATCACTGAGGGCAGGGAGATACTGACCATATGAGTGATAGTGAGCCTAGCACAGGTGTTACTTGAAATAAGTATCTCAGTTCTCACTCCCTAGCTTTAGTTCTATTTTTTTTTTACTCCTATTATACACGAAGACTATGTTCCCAATTCCTTGTGCAAGAGCTTAATCAATATTATTTATTGATTAAATATATGCATCCTTTTAAATCTAAAGAACACTTTTCTTCTTTGGTTTCTCTGGTGACTCTGGTTATTTATGACAATACATGCTCAAGGTAAAGGCTTCCCTAATAGCTCAGTTGGTACAGAATCCACCTGCAATGCAGGAGACCCCTGTTTGATTCCTGGGTTGGGAAGATGCACTGGAGAAGGGATAGACTACCCACTCCAGTATTCTTGGGCTTCCCTTGTGGCTCAGCTGGTAAAGAATCTGCCCGCAATGCAGGAGACCTGGGTTCGATCCCTGGGTTGAGAAGATCCCCTGAAGAAGAGAACAGCTACCCACTCCAGTATTCTTGCCTGGAGAATTCCATGGACAGTATAATCCATGGAGTCAGAAAGAATTGGATATGACTGAATAACTTTCACTTTCACGTACTTAAGGTACATATAGAATTCATGGTAAGAATATGGTCAAAATTACAATTTTGTTTTATGTACAAATTCAGGTTGTTTTCCTTAGATACAAAATTTTCCATAGTCCTTATGAGCTATAACTATAGTCTTTGCCACTGGCCCAGAGCTGTACTATTGGTTATAAGGGGAATGTGGTAAGAATATGAATGTCTGACTAAGCAAAGCTCCTGGAATTTTCTAGCAGGACTCAAAATGCTGCAGTAGAATTCTTATCATCTTTGTATTCAAAGGAATATATAAGTATTCAAAAGAATAACACTCATATATATATATGTCATGATAAGTGTTTACATTATGTCTTGAGAATACTGATAATCCAGGAAATATTTGCTAAATTACTTGAACTGAGCTTTTTTTTTTTTTTGCTTTCAGTTAAATCATATCACAAGAAAGGTGATTTAAGAGTTAGCTTTATTGTTGTTTAGTCACCAAGTCATGTCTAACTGTTTCACAACCCATGGACTGGCTCCCATGGGCTGTAGCCCACAGGGCTCCTCTGTTCATGGGATATCTCAGGCAAAAATACTGTAATGGATTGCTGTTTTCTTCTCCGGGGAATCTTACCAACCCAAGGACTGAACATGTGTCTCCTGCATTGGCAGGCAGATTCTTTACCACTGAGAATTAGCATACTGAGGTTAGCCCTAATTCTCACTCTGAAAAAGTCATAACGAAATGCCTTTTTTTGTCCATAGGTCATGTTGCCAGCAGTCCCATTCAACAAAGCGGTTGAAATTAGTTAAACAGTTATCTAAGAAGCAAAAAGCTCTTACAAATCCTATGCCCTTTTGTAGTTTGGGGAGGTAGAACTACTTCAGAACAGAGAAAATAGCATGTCTCATAAAGCTAAGCTTCTTAGGAGAGATCATTAGAAATGGTGGACCAGTAAGAGTTTTAGCATGGAGGCAAAGCTATATAATGGTTAAGTCTGTGATAACACAATGCCTAAGTGGTAGTTCCATGTTTAAATTTGTTTCACCTCCTTGACCTTAATTTCCTAATTTGTGAAATGGGGCGGCTTTATAAGATTGTTGTAAAGTCTTTACATCACATGCGTTAGTGTCATGAAACAGAACAAATCAAATTACACTTAAATTATATGGAAAAGTTATTTATATGAAATGGATAGTTTCCTAATAACACTGGAAAAATAAGTCATCAGTCTGTATATCTGCATTTCTATATTTTATGTTAAACCTGACAGAAAAACAACAATACCACAAAACACTACTTCTCCAGTTCCAAAGACATGCATACAAGATGCATACATCCAGCACATCTCTGAGCTCCATGGAGAAGGATATAGTATCAAATGCAAACATATAGTTAGACAAAGATACCCAAATACACATGCACACACATGAAATTGTTAAAATTCAGGAAGTATGAAAAGAAGGAGCCTGTAAAATTTGTTTACTCCAGAGTTTTGTTCATTTTCTGCAAACAGAATAATGATTGAAGGGAGGTACTTTCACTGTTCTCCTTGTCTGAAATTCTGAAGCCTGGAGGCCATCTGAGTTTTCCTTTTAGGTTTTGGCAGTTATTTGAGAAGTGGCAGAGGAGGGTAAGTAATCACAGCAGGTTCTGGGGGAAGGAGGCACCACCTAAATTGCTCTTCTAAGGTAGTAAACAGGTTCAGGCAACTTCTGAGAGTCAGGTAACTTCTAAGAGGTGAAACCCAAGATTGAAATGGGATATTTAGCCCTGTTCTATGTGTTCCACTCTTCGCTATGGTTGGATGGTTTATTATTTTCTCTTTGGAGCATGGGTGCAATTTCAGCTTCTTGAAGTAGGTTATTTTAGGTTGCAGGTTACAGGACTGGGTTCCTGAATAACTTTAATGAAGTTAGACAGTCACAGTTGGTTTGGCACAAAGATGAACTTAAGGTTGGATGGTGAGAAAAAGAAGTCAGGACTAGTGTAGTTCCTGGAAATTTTGCATTACACTGGCATGTGTAGCACAAGCAGTGGTCCTCCTGTACTTGGCAGATCACTATTAAACTGCTTGGTTGTATTCTTAGTCTGGAATCTATACTTGTATTTTCCAGAACAGTAGCTACTAACCACATGTACCATTCAGCAACTGAAATGTGCTGGCCCACATGTGCATATGTGTAAGTAAATACATACCAGATTTCAAAGATTGAGTATTAAAAAATGAAATGACATATATATCATATTACTATTTTTAATAGCTTGCATGTTAAATGGCAGTATTTTGGATATCTATGGGTATCCATACATTATTTAAAATTAATATCCCCTGTTCTTTTATAGAGTGGCTACTAAAATGTATAAAATCATAGATGTGCCTCACATATTATTTGTATAGGATATCACTATTCTGTACAGTGACAGACTCATAAAATAAGTATGGCTCATCCAGCTGTACTGTAGTCTAGTCACATCCCTTGCAGGAACCTGTTTACCCGACTGAGTATGTGGATGAGAGTATGATGTGTCTGTGTCAAAATGCTGTACTATGTTTCAAAATTATCATTGGTGTAATTGAGGTGGAGTGTTAGTGATTGAGTATCATCTATAAATGCAGATAGAGTATCCTACCTGACTCCAGTCAATACCTAAACTAGGCTGTACTAACTAAATTTAAAAAAGATAAACTTTTCTGTATCAAGCATTGGAGATATTCTGTATCTCATGAAAGGCCAAAATCACTTCAGACAGTGAGCAGATCAACTCTAAATTTGCTTTTATTTCCAATAATCTGTCCTTGATTTTCTTTGGAAAGAACTGCATTCAGTACCATGGAGAGCTCATGAGGACCATGAGTTAGGATGAGAAGCATAGATTCCTTCAAAAGGAGCTAGTTTTGAAGAATAGTACCAGTGAGAATTACACACACACAAACACACAGACTATAGAGTTTGTAGGAGGGGGAATACTTTTTCCCCTATTTACCTTGTTTTCTGTCATACTTCTATAATTTATTCATAGAACAACCCAGCTGTCACAGGCTAATGGTTGAGCAAACAAAAATCTCAAAATGTTAGCTATCCTTAGTTCACATAGAGAAGATAGTGATAGACTTGGGATTTTGTTTCTAAGTTTCAAATGATTTATATTCTCAGGCAAGATATGTAGAGCAGAGAATATTTTACCTAAAGAGGGCTTCTCATTGATTAACTTCAGTTCAGTTCAGTTCAGTCATTCAGTCGTGTCTGACTCTTTGTGACCCCCTGGACGGAAGCACACCAGGCCTCCCTGTCCCTCACCAACTCCCTGAGTTTACTCAAACTCATGTCCATTGAATTGGTGATGCCATCCAACCATCTCATCCTCTGTCATCCCCTTCTCCTCTCACCTTCAATCTTTCCCAGCATCACAGTCCTTTCAAATAAGTCAGTTCTGTGCATCAGGTGGCCGAAGTATTGGTGTTTCAGCTTCAACATCAGTCCTTCCAATGAATATTCAGGACCGACCTCCTTTAGGATGGACCGGTTTGATCTCCTTGCAGTCCAAGGGACTCTCAAGAGTCTTCTCCAACACCACAGTTCGAAAGCATCAATTCTTCGGTGCTCAGCTTCTCTACAGTCCAACTCTCACATCCATACATGACTACTGGAACTTCTCCAAACCTTAAAAGCCCAGGGCAGTAGAAATTGGCATTTTTTAAAGACAGAACTCTGGCAAGGAGCTTAAGAGGACAGTTATGGAAGACCTATTAACTTAATGCATCAGCTCAGCTATCTGTGAGTTACTTAACCTCTCTGAAATTTACTGTCCTCTTCCTGGATGTGATAGTGATACTTACCCATGGTGTTGTCACCACACATACACACACAGGAAAGAGTTGATACATGTAGAATGCTGAACAGAATAACTGATGCATATTAAAGACTCCGTGTTAACTGTGATGATCTGCAAAGGCCCCATGAGGATTTAGCTACATAATAACACTTTGCTCCCTTTTGAAAGATGAAATTTTGGGGGATCTGATTCTGAAATGGAGAGAAGTTTTCAGAAAGTTTATTATGGAGTGCTGTTGGAATCAATTCTTGTCACACACAAAAAGTAGAATTAGGTAGTATTGATTAGGAAGCAAAGTTTGCCTTAGGGATAAGATGTTGTAATATAGTTTCTTGTTTTTCTGAAGTCATCTCCCATGCAATTCTTTTAACTGAAGTATAATTGACTTACAATATTATAATTAGTTTAGGTGTATAACATAGTGATTCTATATTTTTGTACATCACAAAATGATCACTATAAGTCTAGTTACCATCTGTTATCATATCAAGTTATTATAGTATTATTGACTGTATTCACTATGCTGTATTTAACATTACTGTGACTTATGATTTTATAACTGGAAGTTTGTAGCTCTCAGTCCCCTTCACCTATTTCACACATTTCCCCATCCCCTCCCATATGGCAACCGGGTTTTTGTTCTCTGAATCTGAATCTGTTCCTGTTTTGTTATGTTCATTTATTTGTACTGTTTATCAGATTCTACAAAATGAGTTCATACTATTTATCTTACTGTTTGATTTACTTCATTTAACAAAATACTCTACAAGTCCATCCATGTTATCACAAATGCTAGATATTATTCTCCTTAAAGGTTGAGTGATATTCGGTCTATCCCTCTGTCTAGATATAGGTATATAGATATGTAGGGAAAGAGCAAATTAGGTAAAATGGCAGTGGTCAGGCTCTCCCGCCCCATGGTTTCTCACTCTCCTGCCGCATTTTGTAAATATGTGGTCATGTAACAGCTGAGATCACTTATCACACTGTGCACGTGTGTCAGGATGTACCTGCTGGGCCACAGGCCACTCTTGCTTTGTAAGTATATATAAGCTCTACCTGAAGAACCATGGACGCTGCATTTTGGCTGTATCCTCTGGGTTAGCCATCAAGTAATACAGCATGGCTGCAATACGGCTGCTGTGCCAGCCTGGAGAGAATAAACCTGTCTGCAGTTCCTACGACTCCTTGAGTCTTCCAGCTTCCCTGCTCACGCCTTGTGTACCCTGGGTTCAGTTAACAGTGAAATATAGCAAGACAAGCTATGTCACATCTTCTGTGTCCTTTCATCTATGGATGCACACTTAGGTTGCTTCCATATGTTGGCTATTGTAAATTATGGTGCAATGAACATTGGACGCACATATTTTTTCAAATTAGTGTTTTTGTTTTCTTCAAGTAAATGCCCAGAAGTGGAATTGCTGAATTGTGTGGTAGCTCTATTTTTAGGAACCTCCATACTGTTTTTCAAGCTTCCTGGAGTCTCAGTGGCAAAGATTCCACCAGCAATGCAGGAGCCATAGAAGGCAGGTTTGATCCCTGGGTCAGAAAGATCCCCTGGAGGAGGGAATGTCATCCCACTCCCATGGACAGAGGAGCCTGGCACCTCTGTCCATAGGGTCCATAGGGTCGCCAAGAATTGTACACGACTGAAGCAACTTTACACGCATGCACACATACTGTTTTCCATAGTGGCTGCACCAATTTACCAGCTTCCCTGGTGACTCAGCAGTAAAGAATGCACCTGCCAATTCAGGAGCCACAGGAGATGCGAGTTCGATCCCTGGGTCGAGAAAATCCCCTGGAGGAAGGCATGGCAAGCCACTCCAGTATTCTTGCTTGGACACTTCCATGGACAGAAGAGCCTGGCAGGCTACAGTCTAAGGGATCACAAAGAGTCAAGTGTGACTGAAGCACATATATGCACACAGGCAACACATACCAACATACATCCCCACCAGCAGTGCGCTGCTGCTGCTATGTCGCTTCAGTCGTGTCCAACTCCGTGCGACCCCATAGACGGCAGCCCACCAGGCTCCTCTATCCCTGGGATTCTCCAAGCAAGAACACTGGAGTGGGTTGCCGTTTCCTTCTCCAATGCATGAAGGTGAAAAGTGAAAGTGAAGTCACTCAGTCGTGTCTGACTCTAACGACCCCATGGATTGTAGCTTGCGAGGCTCCTCCGTCCATGGGATTTCCCAGGCAAGAGTACTGGAGTGGGGTGCCATTGCCTTCTGCACAAGAGTGAGCTTTTCTCCACATACTTGCCAACACTTGTTACTTGTTGTCTTTTTGATAACAGTCATTCCGACAGTTGTGAGGTGTTATCTCATTGTGATTTGCCTTTAGTCAAGGCAACTCTCTTTAGTGAGGCAGTTCATGCAGAAGGCTGTTTGTTAGCAGTGCTCCCAGGAGCTGGGAACTAAGGCTTCACTTCTGAAAGGAGCACTGAGCGCACCTCACGGCAACCGTGAAGTTGCTCCTGCCCTGTGTTCTTGCTTGTCAAGAGCTCTCAGTATCCTAGAAGGCAATAGTGTCTGTTGGGTTTTGAGGGTGCTTTTATAAAAAAATACATTCTTAATTTTTTTCTCCTGAGTTTGAAGCCAGTTGAAAAAATAAGATATAGGAATGATACACATGGAGTTAAAAATGTCTGTTTTCTTACTGATAAATGCAAATTGGAGACTATGTAGTTATTATGTTCAGTATTCACCCAGTATATCTCCTATCTGAAACTAAGCATATCCTCAAACTGCTGGCCTCCCCTCTGCACTGCCTGGAATGCATACTCCTGGACAAGCAGAGGACACCTCGGCCCTGAGGGCAATCTGTGCAGAAAGAAGAAGCATCCTCAGAAGTAGCTGAGCCTCCTGTGCATCATACCTTCTCCTAATTTTATCTGAGGTCATAAAAGAAAGTAGAAAGTGTTTCCATGCCTTTCTCTTGTGGGGCATAGAAAATGAGAACATACTTCATTGTGCAAAAATAAGGAGTGAAATTTAAGCATTCCTTCTTAATTCTGCTAGTTCCTCTGGATACTTTTGGTCTTTCCCACAGGCTTTGTGTCCTCAAAATAGCTCAACAGAAGATGTTATCTTCATTGGCATCTTCTAACAAGGTCCTTCTGTCCCTGAGGCTAGCTTCAGGCTTCTAAAAAGAGGACGTGTAACTATGAGTCTGAACTATAGATATGAAATGCTTTCTTTTTTTCTCCACATAACACATCGTTTAAAGATGCACATTCTACCAGACTAATTATGAAAAACTATGATTGTCTTACCATCCCCATTCAATTGCTGCTCTAGAAAATGGCAACTTTCAAATATTTTGTTTTCCTTTAGTATCTACCTTCATGTTTCTTAATAATCCACTTACATTGGCATTGTCTTGATTTTCACATTTAAAACATCATCTGTTGACTTCTTTCTATGGAAGAATAAATACTAGGTTTTTGGTTCTCTTGCTTCTCACTTTACACATGTTCCCTTTTCACCCTCCATTCTACCACCATAATTATGACGTAGTTTTGTTTAGATCAGACTCAAGGCATTGCATCATTATCACTTTAATGTGTGTATGCGTGCATGCTGAGTTGCGTCCCCCTCTTTGCGACCCCAAGGACTGTAGCACTCCAGGCTCATCTGACTGTGGGATTTTTCCAGGCAAAGAATACTGGAGTGGGTTGCCATTTCTTATTCCAGGGAATCTGCCCAACCGAGGGACTGAATCTGCATCACCTGTGTTTCCTGCATTGGCAGGCAGGTTCTTTACCGCTGTGCCACCTGGGAAGCCCCTCATTATCAATGTCAGTGTTATTCACATTTAAGCCATGTTCTATACCGTGACTCGGAGAAGGTGATGGCAAGCCACTCCAGTACTCTTGCCTGGAAAATCCCATGGACGGAGGAGCCTGGTGGGCTGCAGTCCATGGGGTCACGAAGAGTCGGACACCACTGAACGACTTCACTTTCACTTTTCACTTTCCTGCATTGGAGAAGGACATGGCAACCCACTCCAGTGTTCTTGCCTGGAGAATCCCAGGGACGGGGGAGCCTGGTGGGCTGCCGTCTATGGGATCGCACAGAGTCGGACACGACTGAGGCGACTTAGCAGCAATAGCAGCTACACCATGACTACTTTTTCTTTCTTGCAAAACTTCTTGGTTTTCCAGGAATTAAGAGTGATCTTACTTTTGTATGTGCAGTGTCCCAATGTCTGATCACTGATTTATTCCTAAATTCTAATCTATTTGGTATAAATTTCTTCTCAATATGTTGAAAAATGTCATACTTTAAATTACTTTTATCTTCTGAAAGAAAGTTCTTTCTTGCCTGCTCCATTCTGAGCTAATTTGTCTCTGGGACTGCAGTGCTATTTTTATTCTGCTATTTCTTTCTATTATCAAGTTGGGGCTTTCCTTTTCTGCTTTGAGTCCTATATCCCATGTCTTTTCATTTCCTGTTTACTTCTTTGTAATTCGTCTTCTAGCATTTTCCTGAGAAAGGGTACTTAAAAGGCAAAACTTCTATGGCATTACATGTTACAAAATATTTATTTGCTTCTACTTTCCGAAAGATTATTACAGTTATGCACAACTTTATGGTTCCATCCCTTTATTCCACTTTAACATTTTTGCCTTCTTAGATTTGTTTCCAGATGTTTTTTTGTTCTGTTTATTTTGTCTTACCATTCTATTCTATTTGAGGAATGCATTTTCTTTTACTTTACTAAGTGTATTATTAGAGCAGATGTGGGTTTTTTTGTTTGTTTTCTACATTTTCATCTCCTGGAAGATTCCTTGTTTCCTCCAAGATATTGTTACTGTTTGCTTCATTTTTGACTCTTGCATGGTATTATCCTTGAATTTCATGTGATACCTTTTACTAAATACTCATTTAATAGGAGAATGCAGAAAGCCTGATTAAATGCTAATCAGGTGTGTATGTTGGTGGGTTTTATTATAGATGGAACTGGTTAGACTTTTCATTGAGAGCTTTAAGTTTTTTTCTCTTGGACTGTGAACTTTATGCCTGGACTATATGCTTCTGGCTGCAGACACACTTAAGGCTTGTGGGAGAGGAGTATCCTATCAAATCTCCACTCTCAACTGTGTCTGGTCTTTTACCCCATCCAAGGATGATGCTTCTACCTCTAATCTACCAGCAGGGTGTGGGGGAGAAGTTGCTCAGCTGAGCCAAGAGAAGATGGGAACCTCTTATCTAGCTTCTTAAATGATCTACTTAGTCTTTTTCCTCTTCGCCCCCACCTTCATTTCCATAGCTCTAGATAGCTGATATTGGTGATTATTAAGCTTACAGGAGACATTTTGTGGAGGGTAAATTGGGTTACTCCTCTGTTGTCTCTGCTACTAGTTGAAATGTGCCCACACCCGACAGGTCAGATTCTCTCATTCTTCTGCTTTTTGGCCGGTAGCCTTTGGTTATTTTGCTTTTGTGTCCCATTCATTTTGTGCTTGGGGTGCAATTAGTCCCCTTACTGTTGTTTTAGTTAGGTTTTTTTGGAGAGATGCCAGAGATAAAAGTGTTTGCTCACTATGCCATGTTTAACAAAAATGTCTTCTTCAATGTATCAGCACTGTGTTCTCCCCAGATGCATACACTTGCTCTCTTTCCTTTATCTCCCATATAGTCACATCTTTACGTTTAGAAAACATGTATTTACAGATCTTAGGATCTTCTGAATCTTCTCAAATGAATATACAAAATAGAGACTTGATTTCCAACTGCTATCTCCTTACAAACTATCCAGAACAGGTCTTACACATTTCATCTTAATGACTACTTTAGACTCAAAATAATTTTTATTGATAACAGTAATATGGTAATTCATTATGGTATGCTGTTACCCAAGTGCTAATTAAAAGGAAAGATAGTTGAAGGATGAAAGAGGGCTTGAAAGCACATCACACAAAAGTTCCTTCCTAATATATTTCCTGCCTATCACACTTATTACTGCAGGGTGGGTTGACAGGTTAATTATGTACTAGGCAGGAGAGCTGGTACAGAGGATGTTACAATCTCAAAAGCAAACACTTATAATCATTTTATCTAAATATAAGACAAACTCACCTTGGTGAAGGACTGCATTTAGTGATTATATGTAAGGCGACCTCCCTATGTATAGATTACAGGTGGAACCTAGTTAAATGTTACACCGTAGAGCTGGTACATAGATGCTGACCCTGCAGCAGTTACCCGGGACTCCTGTCTAGGATTCTGTCAAAATTTGCAAATTTGCTTCATTCTTCCATTGCTAATAATTCTGACTTCTCTATTTCTTTCTCATAACAAAACTTTTTAATAGCAGATTTTCACATGGTGTTCTAAAAGTATATATGGTATATAATTGAAAAATCTTATATTCATAGTGTATATTTAATTTAAAATGGTGAGAATTTATCATTTTGCTTAGGGAGGACCTTTAGCCTCTGAGGGACTCTCCTGTCAAAATCCTGATAGTGGCTCCCATCCTCCTCTGTCTTGTCCTGAAATATGTCTGGACCAAGAAGATCATCTCCATGTTGGACAGCTCAGCACCAATTGAGAATCCCAATAGAAAGTTCTCGGTCTTTTATTTTGTTTTAAATTGAGAAGATCCTTCTTTTTAATTTCTTTCCGATGGCATTAATTCTTACCTTCTGGACTTACACATCAACTCTCTACCTCTTTCACAGGACAATTTTCTAATATCTGAATATAATTTACATATCCTTTGAAAGTTCTGTTTTCTCTTCTGTACCCTGCTCTTTTTCTTCTTTGTTTCTACTTGTCATTTTTTTTTCCAGACTCTTCTTTGTGTTAGTTGCCATTCTCTGGAAGATTTTCCATGATCCTTCAAATGAGTAGCTTATAACTTAATATAACACTTTAGATGTGTGTGTATACAGACACATATACACACACAGATTATGGTGAACCTATTAAACTTGCTCTGAGTGCCGTTCTTTTTCTGGTGCAGTCCAAGGCTCCAAGGCTGTGCTAGCAGCAGTTTCTCACTGTGTTGGCTTATATGAAGCACCACACCTTTTCTGTCCCCTCAACTCACCTATTGTTCCCAAATAAACATGATTTTTTTTTCCTACTTCTCACCAAAAATATTTTCAAACTTTGGAAAAATATTAGCAATGTACTGTTTTATGATATTCTATTTCCTCTTTCAAAAATTGCACTTCTTCCAACAATGGGTGCATTTTTTTCTTCTAGTGTGTATACTGTACTTAGAATTTATTTTAACTCTTTGGCACATAGAATATGGTGAATGGTCAGTAATACTTAATTCACTTCAACTTAACAGTCAAATACCTAATTATGGAACAAATACAGCCCCAACTACAGTATTAAGCCCTTCTTAGGCACACATTAGCAAACCAGTATGTCTTTGGGACAAGACAAAATGTGAGCAGGTAACATTCTAACAGAGTGACGCCAATGTGGAAGGAGCATTGTAGCTATTATAAAATGATGGTGAGGCAGGATGATTTGTCCCACCTTCCAGGCTACCCTGAATATATTATGCCTTTGGGTGGCTAAAATTATACTGTTGGGCCATGAATTGATATGACATTTTGATAACTTTGCCTAACTCAACAGCTTATGATAATACCACCGCAGTAATTCTACTGGCTTGTTTATATGGCTTTACTGATACCATCAGATGCTCGACTCTGAGAAAAATAGTAAACCAACTATGAACAAAGCCAAATACAAGTTATTTAGATTTATTGTAAATACCCTCTGAAGAACATGAACAATGTCACTCTCTCTCTGATCAGCCTTGACCTAAGTTCAAAGCTTTGCTCCTTGCAAAACATTTTCACACCTGGAATTCTTTTTGAGCCTTATAGTAACATGATGAGGTAGGTAGAATAGAGATTACTGTCTTCACATTGCAGATGAGAAAACTGAGGTGGTGTGACTTGCTAGACCAAAGTTGTAGAACCAGTACAAAGAGCCACTGTTCCCTGAGTCCTGGCTTTTTCTTTCTACCAGAAGTCAGTCTCAGGGGCCAGCCATTTTCCTGGCTCTCTCTGCTACATGTATTGGAAGAGAAAATGTTTATTTAGATGATACATAGAACTCACAGGGGTCATGCGTAACTTGTGACCTTTAGGAGTGAGGATTACTCAACACAGATCCAAAAAGAGCCAAGGTTTAAGAGGAGAAGCAGGCCAATCTAATTTAGACCTTCCTTTGTGAAAGCTAAGCCAGTGAAACCATGTGATGGATTCTTTTTAATATGGTATTATTGTCAGGGAATAACTTCAATATGCACTGTAAGCATTAAATGCTAAAAATAATAACAGCAATTATAGATTGTTCTGACACCAGAAGAGTAGAATTATGCTGCTTAACTGCATTGCCTTTAGCCAATAAAAATGCAAAATCACTTTTCTGGAAACTGTTTTCCTCTGTGCTAGATTACCAAAAGATGGCAGCATTCCATCCATCATTCAGCAAGTATATATTCTTTGCTTGGGAACTGAGATTTCCTCTTTTCCCAATGAAGTGTTGAGCACAAAGAATAAAATTTAAAATATGAATCTGTCTCATAATCATCTGTTTTCACACAGTCACATGGCTCTAGATTGCCCAAATCTAAATTTAGATGCTGATGGTATATAACTGTAAAGATTCAAATAACCTACTTTAAAATAATACACGGCATATAGTTGATGGTAATGCACAAAATCCACTGAGTGATTCAAGGAAGGATGTGGTGATATATGATTCCTCCTGGAAGTACTTGAAGATTTCCCTGTGTAGGCTTCCCTTTTCTGCGTACACTTGGGAATTCAGTATCACAAAATGAAAGTGCAAGTTGCTCAGTCATGTCCAAATCTTTGTGGCCTCATGGACTGTAGCCTACCAGGCTCCTCTATCCATGGAATTCTCCAGGTCAGAATACCGAGTGGGTAGCTGTTCCCTTCTCCAGGGGATCCCCCGGCCCCACAAAGATCAAACCCAGGCCTCCCTCATTGCAGGCAGATTCTTTACCATCTGAGCTGCCAGGGAGCTGGATTCAGTATCACATGTACTGTACTAATAAAGCTGAGACCAGTTTGTTTATAGCTTGACATTCTGTTTGGGGTTTGACAGTGTTTGCCATTGGAAACTTTTAGTAAGTGTGACATCACAATCTATCCCTATGTACTAGTCAGTGAAAAAAGCCTCAAGGTATGCGATCTTAGGGAAAGGTAGAAGCATTTTTTTTTTCATTAGGGCAGATTCAGAAATGGTCATAAAGTTAAAATTTTCAGAAGTTTCTATTTCCAGTGTTCAGCTGGTCATAAAAACTTCCTTCAGTTCCCCCCTCCCCTCCCCCATAATTTGAGTTATTACCTTATGGCAGAGGCCAATGGAAAAAATAAATTTTGAGGCCTTTCTCGTAACAAAAGGAATGCTTTTAAAGTATATGGCTACATTACTGGTCTCCTTTTTCTTTTCTTTTGGTAACTGTATAGTTTATTTTACCAGTAATTATCTTCAATTGTCAAATATCACAGATTTATCATAGAGTTAACTTGTCCACCAGAGGCTCTGATTGTGAAATACCTTAGACCCAGTTTGGGAAACTGCAGACTCTCTGCTAATGTGTCTCATTGTTTTCTGCTTTAGTGGAGATCATTACAGCTTCTCTTGATCAGAACACCACGGTGCTGGGAAGCATCTGTGTTATTTATCTTCATCTCACTCAAGAGATGACTCATTTATCCCGGATTTGAAGGAAGATGCCAGAAGTCATATAGCAAGTTAACAGCAGAAGCAGGCACACCCAGCTCTAGACTTCTGACTTTCAAAGCAGTGGACTTTCCTTACACTAAAAATGTTCAGAAAATGACACCGTTGGTTTTTAAGACGAGCCGGTGCCACAATCCCCTTCAGGTATCCTAGTTAACTGGATTGGAGGAATTTGAGCCATTCTTACATGAGGTTTGGGAAGAGAAAACAGATGCTTTCCACATAGTCAGGGATCTCCACATAGTCAGCGAAAGTGCTGGTGACTCCTGGGTGCTTGCTGGGAAGCCAGAGGTCCCATCTTAGACCAAATGCTTCAATAACCTCAGATTTCCTCTATGTCTGAAAGCAGGAATCTATCTCTTGTAGGAAACTTTATGCTCTTGTTTCTATACAGTCCTGAGAGAGGGTCAGCTGAGCAGGACTTCAGTGAAAGTGTTAAGTCACTTAGTCACGTCTGACACTTTGTGACCCAGGGACTGTAGCCCATCAGGCTCCTCTGTCCGTGGAATTCTCCAGGCAAGAATACTGGAGTGGGTAGCCATTAAGGGAATGGCTAGAGGATCCTCTAGAGGATCTTCCCAACCCAAGGATCAAACCTGAGTTTCCTGCATTGCAGGCAGCTTCTTTACTGTCTGAGCCACCAAGTCCTCATGGGCTTGCCAGTTGTTTTTGTAGATGAGATGTTTTTCTTTAGGAAACTCATAGCTTTGATGAGAGGAATATATCCTTCCCTCTTCGGAGACCCCAGGCTGTTTTCCACAGATCAGGTGCTAGGCACAGACTTGTCAAGTGCCATAACCAAGAGAGGCCTAAAGGATGGTTCCTACATGGCTGATGAGCAGATTAACTGACCCTCCTTTTTCTTCCATCAGCAGTGCCCTGAGGGGGTTAGGAGGGGGGGTCCCAGGGACATGGGATTTTTATTGGTGAACCACATAGCCTATCTCCTTGGTTTCCATGCATATACCTGCAATACGGACGCAGGACACTGGAATTCATAACGGAGCTGTCTCCTACATAGCTCTTTTTCCTTTCCACAAGCAAGTCATTGTTAAGGCCTGCATAAGGGGACCTAGTTCTCATTTTCCCAAGATCCACTTGGGGAAGCAATATGAGCAATTCTTGACAATAATGATAGCCTTTGTTAAGTGTGAGGCTATCACACTTAATAATACATTCAGAATAATAATACCAAATGCTTTTCATAAATTGTTATTCTGAATGCTTTTCATAAATTAGTGTTTATTCCTCACAAATAACCCTGTGGAATTGCTGCTATTATTACCTCCATTTTGCAGATGGAACTGAGTCCTAGAGAGGTGAAACAACTTCTTGAGGATTTGAACACAGAGAGAGACTGTCTCCAGACTCCTTACCTGTAATCACACCACACTGTCTCTGTGCCCGTGTCTGCCCCATCATGGGTAGCATTTTATTTCTCTCTTCAGAAAGTCAAAATACAGCTGGTGATGGTGTCACCTGTTTGTTCTTTATCTGTATTGCCAAAGAACACAAAAACAATCAGGGCATAAGCCTAGATAGCTAGAGATTTGATTCCTGGATTGGACATTTTCAGGCCATCTGATGTGGACATAGATGTGGCCCAACCCTGGGGACAGCAGCCTCCTTCCTGGAGCTGTCCTGCCTCAGACGACCACAGCTAGCCTGCGGAGAGTGAGGCTGCCACAGGCCAGGCCCAGGCGCTGATGTAGAAAGGTGATCTGCCGTGTCTTCCTTCTAATGAAACAGATCCCATAGACATTGATTCTCCAACAAGCCCCAGAGTCATTTTGTGGTCAGACTTTACCTGTTTGAGTCCATCAGGTTCATCTTGTTTCCACTTATTGCTGGAAACAGAAATATGACTCTGATTTACACCCTCACAGAAAGTAAACTTTTTAGCTGTTGCTTTCCAGAGTTTCCATGCTATAAGGGAAAGGGAGGAGGAAAGGGCCCTCGTGGAAACATTTCCCTAAGGACTTTTCTCCACCTCCCCACCTAGTTTTTGACTTCCCTGGTGGCTCAGATGGTAAAGCGTCTGTCTACAATGCAGGAGACCTGGGTTCGATCCCTGGGTGGGGAAGATCCCCTGGAGAAGGAAATGGCAATCCACTCCAGTACTATTGCCTGGAAAATCCCATGAACAGAAGAGCCTGGTAGGCTACAGTACATGGTGTCCCAAAGAGTTGGACACGACTGAGCGACTTCACTTTCACAAACACAGACCCAGGAGAAGGCAGTGGCACCCCACTCCAGTACTCTTGCCTGGAAAATCCCATGGATGGAGGAGCCTGGTGTGCTGCAGTCCATAGGGTTGCGAAGAGTCGGACACGACTGAGCGACTTCACTTTGACTTTTCACTTTCACGAACTGGAGAAGGACATGGCAACCCACTCCAGTGTCCTTGCCTGGAGAATCCCAGGGATGGGGGAGCCTGGTGGGCTGCCGTCTGTGGGGTTACACAGAGTCGGACACGACTGAAGCGACTTAGCAGCAGCAGCAAACACAGACCCTCTTAAAATTCCAGCTCCTGTTTTAACGTCTGCAGCTGCATACCACTCTCCCTACTTCAGGAGTTTTATTCCAGCCTCTGCTTCAGGGTCTCTACCTCCATAGTGTGTAGTTGAGGTGACTGAGTATATCTGTTCATGAATTTTTTTTTTTTTTTTTTGCTTTACAATGTTTTGCTGGTTCCTGCTGTGCAGCAACGTGAATCAGCCATAATTATATATACAAATCCCTTCCCTCTTGAACCTCCCTGCCCCCTCCCATCCCACACACTACCTGCCATTCTTGTTCCTGTACCATTAGGCTCAGGACAGTCTTAATTCAAGCTGTGCGCTGCACATTTACACACAGAGAAAACTAAGCATTTAAGTCAATCAAATCTATTTCTAGTCATTAATAATCTATTTCTTGGTCATTATACAGATTCAGTTACAAGGCTAAGTGTCTCTAAGTAGCAAGATTCACTGGCTAGGTTTTATTTGTTCTGCTAGATTCCCTCGTCTTGCAGGTGACTATAGTTGGCCTGCCCCGGAAGAAGATGATGAGAGGCCTTCTATTAAATTAAATTCATTTTGATTAAAAAAGCTGTAGTTAATAATAGTATTATTCAATACAAGTATAGTAACATTTATTGATATGCAATGTAAGCCAGTATTTATACTAGGAGTTTTAATCATATTGTCTCATTTAAATAAAACAAGGTAACCCTGCAAGGTAAATAGTGTTAATTGTCTCCATTTCACAGATGAGAAACTTGCCCAAAGTCATGTTGTTAGTAAGTGGAAAGCAGAGGCTAGAATGTGCCAAGTCTGACTAGGGAGGTGGCACTGTAGACAATGGGGCCTCTCTCTGTGTCTGCTTGGGGCTGGAGTTTGGTCCTAGAGTGCAGGCCCCGTGTTTCTTATCCTTCACATCCTTGAGGCCTTAAACAGTGGAAGGTACACAGGAGATACTTATATGATGGAGGCTGGTTGAGTTTATGGCCCTCCTCTTCTCTGACTTATTCAGTGTTCACTTTTACTAGTTTTAGAATGCATTCTACTTGACTCTGTTTACTTAGACTTCACACTATGTTTGTGTTTTATGTATACTTTTTTCATACATAGATTTTAAGTTCCTTAGAAGTAGATATTTTGTCTTCTGCTTCATTTATTAGCTAAGTCCTTTGAACAGGGACAGTCTTATTGTGTGTGTGTGTGTGTGTGTGTGTATAGATGCATGTGTGTGTATATAATGGTATTAATAAGAATGTTTACTTAGTATTGTGTGTGTTAGTCGCTCAGTTGTGTCTGACTCTTCATGACCCTGTGGACTGGAGCCCGCCAGTCTCTTCTACCCATGGAATTCTCCAGGTAAGAATACTGGAATGGTTTGACATTCTCCTCTCCAAGAGGTCTTCCCTACCCAGGTATCGAACCCAGGTCTCCCGCATTGCAGGCAGATTGTTTACCATCTGAGCCACAAGCTAAGCCCATCTATAAAACTACAGGAAAACCTAAAAGTATGTTTGAGTAAATGGAAAGACATCACTTGGAAACACCAAAAGAGAAGGCATCAACATGAAGATAAGACATGGCTTGAACTATGTTGCGAAAAGTCATCCTGAGGTAGGCTTGCTCAGTTGTAATGAGAGATCTGCCATAAGCTTTATTATTTTCCTTTGTACCAAGTTTTTCACAGTACCTGGTGTATTTTGCAGTAATTGTGTCTGTTCAATTTTCTGTCTTTCTTGCTGGACTATGATATCTGGGAAGGCAAATACCATTTATCCACAGTACTCAGCACATGATTGCTCATTAAATATTTGAGGAATGATTGAAAGTGCTTATCTGTGGTTATCCACATCTTCAGATACTAAATACTCTGTATGAGTCATTTGGACTGAATGAACTAAAGTCCAGTCCTGAGACTCAGGCTGGCAAGCCCCAGAAACTTTTCAGAAATAGGTAGAAAATGAATTATGTGGCATTCTCAATAACAACAGTAAGAACAAAATAGTACAGATTTAATTCTGTGTGGATGAATTTTGAATTCTCGTCCTTCAGATCAAGCCTTCAGTTCAGTCCCTCAGTTCAGTTCAGTTCAGTTCAGTCGCTCAGTCGTGTCCGACTCTTTGTGACCCCATGAATTGCAGCACGCCAGGCCTCCCTGTTCATCATCATCTCTCAGAGTTCACTCAGACTCATGTCCATCGAGTCCGTGATGCCATCCAGCCATCTCATCCTCAGTCGTCCCCTTCTCCTTCTGCCCCCAATCCCTCCCAGCATCAGAGTCTTTTCCAATGAGTCAACTCTTCGCATGAGGTGGCCAAAGTACTGGAATTTCAGCTTTAGCATCATTCCTTCCAAAGAAATCCCAGGGTTGATCTCCTTCAGAATGGACTGGTTGGATCTCCTTGCAGTCCAAGAGACTCTCAAGAGTCTTCTCCAACACCACAGTTCAAAAGCATCAATTCTTCGGTGCTCAGCCCTCTTCACAGTCCAACACTCACATCCATACATGACCACAGGAAAAACCATAGCCTTGACTAGATGGACCTTAGTCGGCAAAGTAATGTCTCTGCTTTTGAATCGACCAGGAGCCTGAAATTGTGCACATCACACTGCCATTGAATTCTTCTAAAGGCAGTAGACTGGGCCTTCCTGAACTGAAGATCCTGACTTATTCAGTACATAGATATGACAAAGATAGAGCCTGTGAGTTTGGGGGTCTCAGGTGAAGGTTATCACCCTAGAGGTGTGATGTATAAGCTAAGTTGCATGGATACCAGTGACAGAGCTGTGTGCTTGATTCTGGGGATTCCACGACCTAAGGAAAAGCTGGAGAATCCTTTTATTTTCAAGGTTAACATCTAATAAAGGGTTTAGTAGGCCTCATCTATACACAACTCTAGTCAGACTATGACTGGCTTTTCTCCTTAACACAGATCCCTGCAGGAACAGGCTGCTCGTTTAGAAATGGCAGTACCAGAAAAAAGCTGCTCTAGGCTGAATAATTATTTCATGTCTGATCCCTAAGTCTAATACCAAGTGAGTGAAGCAAGCCCTTTAGTAAAACAAATACCCACATTACGCCGAGAGGAACGCAGAGACAAATAGGAAGAGGCAGCCAGTTCTGGTGCCAGGCAGGCGCCAGGGAGGACTGCTAGAGGGCATCCACCCCAGCTCACAGCAGAGCCCATCACAGCGCGTCATTTGGTGCCGCCAGCTGCTGGCCTGCGTGGACCCCCACAAGGAGCATAATGCTGAAGGGTCTTTTAGGGCAGCTCCGCTTCCAGCACGGCCATGGCGTTTGGTAAATTGATTTCCATTTTACTAACTGAAAGCCAGTGGCTAATGGGAGAATGATTTCTGGCTGCCATATGGGCACATGGATATTTTCTAATTTAGTGGCTAGAATGTTAGCTGTTCCTCTTTATATTAAGACATTCTATTGTTAATTATTTCTACTGCCCCCGGCTGAAACAAACAGAGCTCTTTGTTGAAAGGTTAAATGAGGAGAGTTGATGACTTCAGTTTATGTTTGGGGAATCAAAAGAGATATGACACCCACATTATTTCAATTATATTCCAGGAAGCACAGCATGTCAGGAGAGAGTGTGGTCTGCAGTGTTGATCAAAGCATGGTGATAAAGCTCAGATCTCGTTCACAGCCTTAGAGTCGTGGGCAGACAGGGTGGGAAGAAGCTTAGAGATCATTTACCCAAAACTTCTCACATTACAAATCACGGCCTGGAGAAGGGAGGTGACCCTCCCAAGATCACATAGCTCTGGGCAAGTTTAAGGATGTTCCAGGTCTTCTGAAGCCATTTGTGAGCTTCCCACTTAACCGCATTGTTCTGTCTCCTTTCAGGTGAGCTAGGCTCATTTTCTGAGTACAATGTCATAATCACATTGGTTGAATACTTTGCAACTTTACTAAGACATAATTTTTAAAACTTTTAAAAATAGAAAATATGGTACTCTATGTGTTTGTTTTTTCTGATGAGAACTTTCAAGATTGACTAGGCAACTTTCAAATGTGCAATACACTTATAACTGTAGTCATCATGCTATCCATTACATTCTTATGACTTACTTCTTTCATTGTTAAACAATTTTAACAAGTATTTATTTGTGTATCTGGCTGCATTCGGTCTTGGTTACATCATGCAGGATCTTTCGCTGTGGTGCATAGACTCTCTAGTTGTGGCACGTGGGCTCAATAGTTGTAGGACACAGGCTCAAGAGCACACAGACTTCATTAATTGTGGTATGAGGACTCTCTGGTTCTAACGAGGGTTTTAGTTGCTCTGCTGCATGTGGGATCTTAGTTCACCGACTAGAGATTGAACCCAAGTCTCCTGCATTGCAAGGTAGATTCTTAGCCACTGGACTGCCAAGGAAGTCCCACTTATTTCTTTTATAATTGGAAGTTTGTACATTTTTATATATTGTCTTTGTAATAAAAACTAACAGTCAGTAACCTACCACCAGGGGGATGTGATTGCAGTACTTACGTGCAATAGACTTACAAATTTTCCATCCACATTTACAGTTGAATTTCCCAAGAGCACACAGTCCTTGACCTTGTTCTCTAGGTTGCTGAGGGTGGAGGAGCAGAAGAGATGCTAGGGCCCAGCTCTTTTTGATGAACACCTGTCATCTGCCGACAGGTCCACTTCTCCTAGACAGACAGGTATCTCCGTCTCACACACAGACACTCACCCAAGCATGCATGCATGTAGACTCACGCAAAGTCAGCTCAGTCAGGTATTTGACAATTGCTGCATAATTGATTCACTAAATGCTACAAAATTTAAGCAAACAGATAAGCATCTTTCTCTAGGAGAAGGAGTCTTAAGAGTTCTTGGGACTTGAATGTTGAAAGATGAGAAGAATTTGGAGAATATTTCAGAGGAGAGAGCACACAGTGCAGGACAGAAATTAATGTGTTGTTGATGGGGTGGGGCTGGGATTAGGAAGAGCAATTGGCCTTGGTCTCCCTGTCCTGGGGCTCACATTTAGTGCAAGAAGCTTGGACTGTGCTTTCAAGGAGGTCCAGGAGATTGTGATTATAGTGAAGACACACTAAGACGATAAACCAAAAAGCTGACACTCTACACTCAGTGTGGGAACACTGGGGTTACATGTTTTTGTCAAGAATTAAAATAAACTGAATTCTATGTGAAAGAGCTGTCTTTCTCTTCGGTGACTTGTAGAAGAAGCTATCTCTTCCCGACTCCCACATCCATCTGGCCTCAACCTTTTTCTCTGTCAATCTAAGTCAAACAGGAAGAAAAAAATTCTGTAATTGAAGTTGTCTGTTTTTACTAGTTATAGCTGTCTCCTCAGTGCTGTCTATGATTAAATCAAAAGCTCATAATAACTGCCAATGCTGATAGTTTAGGTTAAAACTTTTTAATCTCATGCAAACACATACTGAACAAAACACTTTTTAAGTCTTACTGGGTGCCTGAAATTGGGCTGGGATTTGAAACAAGAACAAAATAGGGATTCAGTCCTTAAGCACCTTGAATCTAATAGGGGAAATAAATGCTGGAAAATATTCCAGGTGTGATATCAGAAATCTGTACACTGAAACAGGGCATATCAAGAGCAGTTAATAGGTGTCTGTTGAACTGAACCGTCCTCTGGCACTCTAGTTCCTGTTCTTTCTTACTGTTTCAAGGACTTGGCTCCTGTGTTTCTTGCCTCCCCCATTCACTGAGATTTCCTTTCTATAAGATCAGCCCCATTAATATATAAGCACATTCTAATTATGCCTACCTAAACAGTAAAATGAGGGGAAAAAAAGAAAACAAAACTCTTGACCTCACAGCCTTCTCCAGCTACTGGCGTCTCTCCCCCTTTATAATCATTCCTCCTTCTTCACTGAACATCCTTACTTGAATTTATTCCAAGGAGTCTTCATTCATTCCTCCCTACTTCACTGAAACTGCTATGATTAGAAGCATTAGGAATCCCTTTGTCACGTGTCCAAGTGACATCTCTTTTTATCTTACTTGATCTCCAGTAGCACTCAGCAAAATAAACTCTGACTTCACGGAGTATCTTTTCTCTTTGGATCCTGGCATAGACTCTCCTGGTTTTCTTCCAGGCTAATGTGTCAACTATTCGGTCTTCAGGGCTGGCTCCTCCCCTTTGCTCTACCTCTGTTTTTACCTCCAGCTTCTGTCTCTCTTTGCATCCCCCTCCTTCGGTGATCTAACACATACTCTGGTTTTAAATACTTCATATGTGTCAATGACTCTCAAACTATGTCTCCAGTTTCTACCTTGCCACAATAATCCAAGTATGAATATCTTCCTCTCTATTTGACATTTACAGATGGATGCCATATAGAAATCTCAGACTTAACAGGATGAGTATCATTTTCTTAGTTCCCCACACTACCTCTTGTATTACATAAATTCTCTACCTTTGAGTTTATGGCATCACCATATACCTATTTTCTTAAGAAAAAAAATCAGGAATTATCCTTGATTTTTCCATTTTCCCTGAACTTCTAGGTCAAATCTATGAGTTGAAAACTATATGTTCTAAGAAATTCCCTGGCGATCCAGAGGTTAGGACTTTGCACTTTGATGGTTGGATCCTTGGTTGGGGAACTCAGATCCCTCTTCATTTGCACTGCTGCCCCCTAGTCAAAGCCTCTGTCACTTCTCATCCAGACTAATGCAGTAGCCACCCAGCTGATGTTTCCTGTTTTTCCCCTATTTTTAACCCACTCAAAATTTTCTGCAAAGGAGCCAGACTGTCTTTTAAAAATGCAAATCAGGTTTTGTCCACATCCTACTTAAGACCTTCTAATGGCTTCCCATCACATTTAGAATTAAATGGAAACTCCTGGCTTATAAAGCCTTTGATGACAGGTCTCTGGTTACTTCTCCAGTTTCCTCTCACATCCTCGATTGGTGTGCTGGCAGCTGGTTAAGAATAGGTTCTCTGAGCAGGGGCAGGGGCTGGGAACTGGAGGAACTGTTGATTTATACCCTCTGCAAATTATCTGGTGTAACCACTTACCACAGCCAACAACAGGCTACCAAAGACATGTCAGCGGGCTCACAAAATTCCTGAAAATATAACAGCTGCCTCTTGCTAGTGGACACACTCCAGTCTCAGCACCTGGTGTAACCTTCATCACAACCGCATGGCATAGCCACTCTGCTCTTCACTTGTTTCCCCAAACACTTTCATTACTCAAGTATCTGGTTTAGGCGTTGGACGTCATTTTTCTCTCTGCCCGAAATGCTCTTGATCATGATATGGAACAGGAATAATTTTAGTTATTTAAGCCTCAGCCAAGCTCAAAGAGCTCCTTATTGCAGTTTTTCTTAACCGTCCCCTGCAGTGAGTATTTAGTTATTCTCTAGTACATAAGCTGATATGAATTCTCTCCATAAGACCTCAGGGTATCTGATGTTTACCTAATATGTCATTTATTTATATTCCATTTGCCGCTCCAGAATATAATCTCTACATTTACAGGGTCCTTGTCCATCATGTTCGCAGCTACATCCTCAGTGTTAAGACCAGTGCCCAACACACACATGCTAGATACTCAGTTTGAAAGAAAAAAAAGAAAAAGTCAATGACTAAGATAACATTTCTGGAACAGTTGCTGTCTGCATGTTTATATGGCTTTTGTGATAGATAGATTTCTCAGACATAACTTTCTTTTCTTCTATTCTGCCATTCTGTAGTCACTCATCTCCTAGCCTATATCTTCCCCAGTGGCTCAGATGGTAGAGTCCACCTGTAATGCAAGAGACCCATGTTTGATCCCTGAGTGAGGAAGATCCCTTGGAGAGGGAAGTGTCCACTCGCTCCAATATTCTTGCCTGGAGAATTCCATGGACAGAGGAACCTGGGTGGCTACAGTCCATGGGGACAAACTGAGCAACTTACACCATAGCCTATAGTGTTATACCTGTTCCTTTTTTTTTATCATCGGAATCTTTTTACCCAGAAAGGCTCAAATCGCAGCCCTTCTTTGGGAAGTCTTGCACGGTCATTTCAGGCTATAGAGTCCCTCACTTCTATTGGCCAGCAGCACATTTTACCTTCATACATCCCTGCTAATTACTCACGCACTGCCAAGTGACTACCTGTGTTGCTCTCTTGGGCTATGACTTTATTTTTATTTAATGTTTCCGGTGCCCACATAGTCTTCTACCTGCTTTCTTCTGGGCTTCTGTAGTTCCAATACAGGCTGGCACTTCCTTCATTGTTCACTAAGATACCTGGTGCCAGTCCATAAACACTGTATATTTAGTAAATGTCTACTATATTTGCTGTATGGTTTTGCATGTCCATGAGCTGGATCTTTTTGGTTTCCCTATAGAGAGATGCTTCATCTTTCCCTGCTTTGTGCCCTAGGAGATTGTGTATATGTACTTCAAAGAGGCCTTGTTCTGTCTGACTTTGAATGAGTTGAGCCTAGGTCAGAGATCAGGGGCAAGAAAAGAGAGTAAGGTGAGAGTTGTCATTTCCTTGGCTCCTCCTCACCTTGCATGGCCATCATGGACTTTCTTCAGCATTTGCTGTAAAGCCTTATCTCTCATCATAGACTATTCTGTGTGCAATGCTGTCTTTCTGAATTCCAGTGGCCAGTTCCTTCCCTCAGTCCACCAATCCTAAGGTGATAACTGGATCTGTGGTACCTCCTGGTTCTTTGTGATTCTTACACACACTGCCCTACAGAATGTTCCCTCCACTCCAAGCACTTTTATTTCTCAGATGCCCTTCTAACAGGGAGACTTGATGTGTAGTCACCATTCTTCCTTTTCTCATTCTCAATTAATTGCTGCTTATCTTTCTTATGTGGCATTTTTCTCCAGAAGTATTCATGATTTTTCTAACCTGGTCATATCCCCTTATTTCCAAACAGCTTCTCTTCCTAGCACTCGTCATTGTTGCACCTTTACCTAGGTTGGGTGATTATGGATATTGTATCTGTCTCCCTTAGCAACCCACGAGCTCCATGATCGACATGTCTAGATGGTCTCACTCTTGTCCCCTCACCATCTGATAGCACCAGGTAGAACTCGGTGCACATCTGCAGGGAAAGCATGTGATCCCGACTCTGCTGTGGGTGTCACCTCCTCTCTGGTGATTTCCTCCACAATTACGTTTGTAGTTCTCTTGACAGATATTTCTCTTTTAATCAGTTAAGTCATCTGACCAATACATCATGATCAAAATAATATATAAATATTTCAGGTTCATTATAAAGTGGGATAAATACAGAAAAGTAAAAGAAAAAAAAAATCCAGAGAGGAGTAGTGTGGATATATTGGTGTATACCACTGAAGAATATATTTCTGTGTTAATCAGGAGTCCTTTGGGCTAAATTGAACTTAGAAGTAGATTTACTGGAAGGACATCTGGTAAGGGCATGTAGTCAAAGAAGGCAAGGTTAATATTCCAATTTAGGAAGGCCAGGACAATAATTGGAACCCAGGTCTCAAATTCCATTAGCATTTCTGTTCTTCACCTCCCTGACTCACCATCCCTCTCTGACTGCTACGATCATTATCATTTTCTACAGTCTAGCTTCTTACAGGTGGGGTAAATTCTGACTTCAGAATGAAACAGACTTTCCTGTTTCTAGTTTAAAAAGAATTCTTATTCTGGGAAAGTTTTCATATTGGTCCTATTGGCTGGAGTCTGATCCTGAACAAGCGAGTTGGCATCTATAAAAATAAGGTTGGTCTTGGGGGAGGAACAGTTATAAAAAGAAAAGTACCTCGAAAGCTAGGTGGGAGTGTTCATTCCAACGTGTGTGTGCCTGTGTCTGTTTCATAGCCTCTTACCTCCCATGCTGATACATCATGACCATCTTTAAAGAGATGGCTCTGTAATTGTAGCATATCAGTCATCCTGACAGCCCAGACAAAGCAGAGCCCGGCCTTGGGCTGGGTGGCGGGAGAGAGCAGTGTTGCTCTTTCATTTTCTTTCAGCGAGGGCACCACTGCCTAGCAAAAGGTGGAGATGAGGAGGCCACAGGGCAAAGGAGGAGGCCTACATGGGGTTCGGGCAAAAGGAACCTGGATTTAGGCCACAAGGAGGAAAAGTCATTCAAAGAAAAGGCAAGCAGCCCAAGTGAGCTCATTTCTGAGAGAGAAACGGGAGTTAATGAATAAAGATAGAACTAAGAATCCGAGGAGATAATTGGCCTTACTAGATATAGGGTCTCTTGCCAGAACAGTACATCCTATAAATGCTAATTCAGAGCCCCAGAAGATTGGAACAGCCTTAGATAAGAGCAGGCTCATCAGTCCTATTTGCAGAAAAGTCCGGAAGGGCTTGGAGAACAGGGATATAAATCAGCATCTCCAGCGTGGGAAGGAAGATGTATGTCACTCATTTTGCACTGGCTGGGCCGCTTTCTAAAATCTCCTGGGCTCAGCTCCTCCCCGCCCGCTGATCCCACACACTGGAGGAGGTGATGGGATCTGGTCTCTGATCCCTCCCCGGGTGGCTACTGTAGACGCCTTCACCCATCCCGATGCAGCTGTGCCCTACATCCCAGAGTCTCCCAGGAGTTCTGAGGGTACATTTCCAGCTACCTGACCCTCTCCCTCAGGGAGGTTATCGGTCCCAGGGGCCTGCAGCCGTGACTCTGGATGTAGCCAATGCCAGCTGTCCCCTGAGCAACATTAGCATTACTTAAATACCGTTTTCCATTTTATATTCTCATGGCAGGTAACATGATCTCAAATTCATGAAGCATCTGCTCTCCTCATCCATCCACTCTGGAGATAATTTTTAAAAGATATATATATATATATTTTTTGTAATGACTTTACATTTAAAGCTTTTTTGAAGTGGAAGTTTGGGAGACTTTGAAAAGTCATGCTCAGCAAAAAAAAAAAAAAAAAAAAGTAATTTATACTCTCTCTAGTTAATAACCTCTTATGTGCTTTAATAATTTAAACCAATTATCAATGGGAAGGTCTATAGTGTATACTTCAATGATTGCTTTTCGTATATTTCCTCCTTTCTTTCATGCCGTATGCCACTTGTCCTCGATGTGTCTCCAGTGCCTATTATCTCTGCTACACACATAAAATAACTGCTTTAACTAGGAGAACATGACCTTGACATGGAGAAAAGCAGTCCTTTAAAGGATAGCTCAATTAAAATCTAAGGCCTATGTTCCTGATTGGATTTCATTATTATTCATAAGACTGTGCAGTACTAAGCATGTATTTGCAGGGTCCTGAAATCTGGTTTCAGAAAAGGTGCATTAAAGTCATCAGTGGGATGCCCGCCTGGAGCCTGGTGATGCTTAGTCACCAACAAACTCATTAACTTGACCTGGCTGATGGAGGCTTTACTCCGTCAAATGAATCTACTCTATGTCCATTAGACTGTGAACACCTTGAGAGAGGCTGTGTAATGGACTAGTCAGGAGCACAGGTTATTAGATACATACTGATCTAAATTTAGATTGAAAGTCTGGAATTTTATAAAGCTAATGATCCTGAGCAATTTATGTAAATTCTCTGAGCTCAGTTTACCCACCTGAAAAATGGGAATAATCATATGTTCCCTGCAAAGATGAGGTGGTGCATGTGAAATATTTAGTACAATTCCTGGCCCATGATAAGCATAAGCATTGGAGATAATAATAGTAATAATGATACAATAGTAATAATGATGTAATGATACTCTCTTTCTGTGTGTGTGTGTGTGTGTGTGTGTGTGTGTGTGTGTGTGTGTGTTAGTCACTCAGTCGTGGCTGACTTTTGTGACCCCATGGATTGTAACCTGCCAGACTCCTGTGTCCATTGGTTTCTCCAGGCAAGACTACTGGAGTGGGTTGCCAGTTCCTTTTCCAGGGGATCTGCCTGACCCAGGGATCAAGCCCTAATCTCCCACATTTTGGCAGATTCTTTACCATCTGAGCCACTAGCCACTTAGGTGTGTGCATATACACACATATATACCTAGTGTCCTTAATGATTCTTCATTGCTGAGAAAAGGTAATCGTCAATGATCACTTAACACAAGGTGAGAGTATGACAGCATTTCACACTAGTGTTCCCAGTCATAAAGAGAGAAGTATGAACTAGAGCAGGTAGGGGTGGCTTCCTTGCAAAGACGGGATATGAAACATGTCACAAAGTTCGGCTATGGACCTGGAACTTTTTAGCACACAAAGGACCAATGATTTGTGCCAAGTCGACAGAAACAGTTTCATGGATGAAACACATTTAATTCTAAGGATAAGACATTTGAACTAATCAGAAAGAGGCCAGAGAGGGTATTGCCAGCAGAATCTCTCCATAAATTATCTGAAGGCTTCAGAGAGGAGGGCCACAGCTGAATTATGTGCCAAGTTCAAAGTAGCGACTTAGCTATTTTAAAGACAAACCCTGGTCTCTGTTCTCCCATACAATAGGACCTTCTTCCCCATAGAGAATATTGTGTAAAGTGTTGCATGCATAGATTGAATATGTAGACCAAGCACATAGCACAGGATGGAATAAGGGTTCGTATCATGAGGATGATGTGTCAGTGAGAGAGAGGCCTGAGGAGCATGGATACCTGCCACTGGAGGTAGAGGAGTGCTAAGAGGCATGCCATGACTCCCAGGCACAGCTAGAAAATCATTTTAGCTTCAGGACTATACTGATTCTAGGGCAAGGTTTCTCAACTTTGACTGTTGACATTTGGGGCCGGATAATTTTCGATGGCAGAGACCTGTCTTATGCATTGTAGTCTTTAGCAGCATCCCAGGCCTCTGCCCAGTAGGTATCAGTAGCAGCCTGTCACTTGTAACAACCAAAAATGTCTCCAAACATTGTCAGATATCCCTCCATGGGGGCCAAAGCACCTCAGCTGAGCTTATCACTCTATACAGCAATAAAAATCTGGGGAGATAGGAATTCCGAGACACCCTGATTCCTGCTGCCCAGAGTCTCTGATCTGAATCTTTTTAATGCTGAGACTCAGTTCTGGCATTTCTGAGTCTAGCTGACTTTAGTCTGTTGAAAGATGGGCAGCTTTATGACATGAAGCCAAATACATGAGCCTGACAGAGTCAAAAAGAAGCTAGCTAATATTAAAGAACTCAGATGAAGATCTCTTTCTTAAGTATAACTCTCCCCACCCCCAGAGTTTATTACAGCCTTTGGGCAAACAGTAAGCAAAATTCTGTATTCCCAAAACAAAATTCTATATACCCAGAATAACAGTCCATATGCCAAGGTCAAGCCTGTTTACAGCAGGGTTGTACTGTTTTGTGACATCACAATTTTGACCTGCATTTTCTGACCTTTGGCTCTATCATGCCAATGGAGAACTCAGCTGAGTGCAGAGGCAGTCATGGGTGGAGCAGGAGAAACACGTTTCAAACAGCGCTGGCTTAGGTGGTGTTGGAGGAGGGTAAATGTAAACTTCTTATCTTGTTCTAATGATTACGACTTAATGGGAGCACTTGTTTCCATTACCCAGGTCTGCAGTATACACATTCCCCCTTAAGTGTCTTTCCAAAGGCAGAGTAGAACTGAGTTCTAAAATTGTAATCATCTGCTAAACACAAATCATATGACTTCTCTTTATATCAAACTCTTCTTCAATTGTTATTCTTGGCCAGTTGCACTTGGAGGTTGTTCCATTTGCTTCTCCTCAAGAGAACCCGGGTCAGCTCTGCGTTTCTGATGAAGTGTGACCGTCTCAAAGCCTACTGACAGCAGCCCTAGCTGCCAGTTCTCAGAATGCTCATTAGTCCGGGCCATAGCTGGGAGACCAGGCACAAAAACAGAGAGACAACTAGCCAGCCCTCATTTTTTTATTTTTTATTTTTTATTTATTTTTTTTTCAGCCCTCATTTTTTTAAAGCTAAGATTATACTTGGTGGATCATTCTTTTCTTTTAGTTGATGTTTTTCACTCTCTCCTTCAATAAAGTTTGTTTTCCTCAACGTTCTCAACATTCTAGTTTGTACTTAGCTTTCCTCTTAAATTCAGCGTCTTAGTCAACGACCAGACTTTCTGTTCAAGATTTAATGGTCAGACCCAACAGAGACTATGGGTGAAATAGAAGTTCTGTAGCTAGCTCTGTACTCTGCTCCAGCCTTTCATTCCCTGCTATTCTAAGTTCTTTGAATTCATTTCCAGTCCTTTGTGTTTCCCATCCAGGTGGGGTTTTGAGTTGAAACCCTAAATCAGGGATTCCTCAACCTCTAGGATCTAATGTCTGATAATCTGAGGTGGAGCTGATATGATAGTAACAGTAATAATGTCCAAAACAAATGTAATGCACTTGCATCTTCCCTAAACCCACCCTCAGGTCCCATGGAACAAGGGTCTTCCATGAAACTGGCCCTTGGTGCCAAAAAGACTGCCGCCCTAAAAGACGTATTTCCATATGATACTTAGACCTCCAGATGGTGGAGTTTAGAATGGCAAATGCAATATTACAGTGAGTTCCAGTGTTCAAACCACAAATGAACTTTGAAGAACTGGCTGTGTTGTTTTTGAACCTTGAACACGCAAAGACTGAAGGGTCATTGACACTATTTGACTACACTTTTAGCTTTAAATATGATTTAAACATTTTCTTACCATGGACAGAGACTGCTGATCCATATAGAAATTAACTGCTTTATTATCATAAGTTTTCATGTAAAAGCCTTACTATTGTTTGATCATATATAAGATGAAAAATATGATGTTTCTTTAAAAAAAAGCCCAAAACTAACATCTTATTTTTTTAGATGTCTTTATTGAATTGGTTATAGTATTGCTTCTGTTTCTATGGGGTTTTTTTCCGTTTATTTTGGGGGTGGCATGAGGCATGTGGGATCTTAGTCCCCAAACCAGGGATTGAACCCTCACTCCTGATTAAATACCTACACTGGAATATCAAGTCTTAACCACTGGACTGTCAGGGAAATCCCTATCAGTCCTTTGTTCTCACTGATTGCTTGATAGGACCTATTTCTGTCTTTTACTATTTAATATGGAGAGTTATGAAACCTGGGTTACAATTGTCAGCACTGAAAAAGATGGGTAGTCATAAAACTCGTGAAGTTAACTGAGACCGAAAGCCCATGATAAGTCACAGGAATCTCCTGAAAAGAGGGGTAAGTACCCCTCATATTACTGTGTGATTAGATGTCTTCTCCCACCTGAGCAAAGCAGCTTCACTTGCTTACTAGTCAGTGTTTTCGAACAGCTTGACAGTGACTTATGGACAGGTTAAGGGAGTTGGACACGACTGAAGCGACTTAGCAGCAGCAGCAGCAGCAAGGCCATAGGAGCTGCATGATGGTGCGAAGTGGGGTACAGGACTAAACATGGTACCAGCCTTGCAGTGAATGCTTGTCATGCAACCACCATGTCACCAGTCCTCTGGTCCAGAGGAAAGGATAAGTAGATGGTAGTGATAAGCCATTTGGCTCAAGAGTTCAAAGGATGAAAAATCACAGCTGCTTCCCTTATAAACCATAAGGGTAAGATTACTGTTAAAGACAACTTACGAGAGTTAAGGGAGAAGTAAAATCAACACGGAAAATTGGAGCTGCCTTAATGTGCTGAGCCAGCATCTGCTGCAGAATCAATTAACTGGGCGGGCAAAGCCCAGGCCATGCAGAGAGACTCCTACCCCTTGCCAGGCCAGGATCTTGAAGAAAGACCTGCACATCTGTTGGCCTGTTCACTGCAGGTCTGCGACCACGGAGGTTCCTGGGGCCAGATTATTAGAAGGTGGCTTTTTCTGAGTCCAAACATCTCTCTGAGGAGAAAGACAGGCAGGAGATTGTCCTGCAGGCAGGACAAGGGGCTGCAGGCCCAGAAATGTAATGGGCTTATCTGATGCTCCAGGTGCCTATGAGCTTTCTGATTCTGCCAGTGTTTGTTCCTTTTGTTATCATTTATACACAGATTATCGCTTGCCAACCCCCATGAGCTTCCTGACTGTAAGGAAAGCGTTTCTCTCATCATCAGCTAATGAGGACATTTTGTCCCTGTAATCCCTGAAGAAGTGTACTCCTTCCCTAATTAATCAACAAATATTTACTGAGCAGCTTTGGGCACACAGTCCCACTGCCTCTCCCTCCCAGGCTGTCCTGTCCTCCGTGCTCTCCAAGAACTCCCTCTGCTTGTACTTATGTCATGCATTGACTGCATTGTATGATCGTTCCTTGCTCACATGGCCGATTCTCTTACTAGACCAAGAGTTCTCAAGGATAGGGCCCATATTTTTTCATTCATCTCTGAAAGTCTAGTGCCTAGAATAAGTGCTAGCCTAGAGTGGGTGCTTGATAAATGCTTGTGAAAGAAAGGCATCAGTGGATGAATGCACAAAGAGTTTCATCTCCTTGGCTCTGGGAAGGATCCAGGAAAAACAGAAGCCACACCCTCTACTCCTAGCAGAGCTTGCCGTCCACGTGCAGGTCAGAAGAGAATAAATACAGCAGACAGTGAATTACTACCAAGGTTCATGTCATATGTATTATGGGTGCTGAGATGGGGCAATCAGGACAGGCTTAGAGAAACCAGGTGAGGCGCTCAGAGTGGTGGCACTTGAGTTGTGTTTGGGAATTGGAAGTGGTGATGCTGGGTCCCAGGCAGACAATGGGGATCTCCAGCCCTCCTGACCCACCGGTCATGTCTTGCGAGCACTTAGTTTTACCTGGTGTGTAAAATGCAGAGCCTCACATTAGACTTGATTGTCAAAATGAAAAGTCTATGATTTTCTTTTAGGTGGTTTACAGTCTTTCACATAGAGGAGGTCAGGGAATGAAGTTAAGCATAAGTTCTGTTCAGGAAGGCACTTTCTCAGGTGCTAAATGAAACAGCAAAGACCTCTGTGCCCTTGTGAATGTTCTCAGAACCTGATCAGGCTCTGGCCCCTCCTCAGGCCTCCTTATCTTTTCTCTTTCTTACTTCATTGGGCTGGGGAGATGCTCAGACTTCTTTGCTCTAAAGACTCTCAAGACATAGTCAAATGTGTGTGGAAACCTTGAAGGTAGCAGCAGAGAATAAACAATGTAGAACATGATAACTGGTGGTCGGTGGTAATTGCAGCCATGAAATTAAGAGATGCTTACTCCTTGGAAGGAAAGTTATGACCAACCTAGACAGCATATTAAAAAGCAGACATTGCTTTGCCAACAAAGGTCCATCTAGTCAAGGCTATGGTTTTTCCAGTGGTCATGTATGGATATGAGATTTGGACTATAAAGAAAGCTGAGCGCCAAAGAATGGATGCTTTGGAACTGTGGTGTTGAACTCTTGAGAGCCCCTTGGACTGCAAGGAGGTGCAACCAGTCCATCCTAAAGGTGATCAGTTCTGGGTGTTCATTGGAAGGACTGATGTTGAAGCTGAAACTCTAATGCTTTGGCCATCTGATAAGAAGAGCTGACTCATTTGGAAAGACCCTGATGCTGGGAAAGACTGAGGACAGGAAGAGAAGGTGACAACAGAGGATGAGATGGCTGGATGGCATCACCAGCTCGATGGACATGGCTTTGGTAGGACCCCGGGAGTTGGTGATGGACAGGGAGGCCTGACGTGCTGTGGTTCATGGGATCACAAAAAGTCAGACATAACTGAGTGACTGAACTGAACTGGTCAGTGGGATGAGATTTTAATGGAGGCTAGCAGTAGCTTCTTCCTCCACAGCTGCATTCTCCCTCGTGAGGGTCTGTCCCACATATCCTCCTCTCTGGGATGTCCACTCAGTCAGGACTTTTGTGTCCCATCTGCCAAAACCAGGACTAGGTCAGCATCCTGCAGCTGGCCTTCCCCATCCAACTGGCCCAACAAAGAAGGCTCTTCTCTGTTCCCTTCTCTGTTCCACCTCAAGTGTAGATTAGACCCAGCTCTGCTTCACCCAGTCCGGGGAGTTCTTGGTAAGTTCTAAGCCACATATGTCATGCTAGAACCCTACTACTCATCCAGCCTTGGTGTCCCCCAGAGAGAATCCCTTAGTGGCTTTCTTTTCAGAATGCACTAGGTCCTTTGGGCCAGTTACTTGCAGGAATCCTTGGAGATGGGAACTTGAGAAGGAATTGCAAAGAACTGATTAAAAT
The DNA here is from genome assembly GCA_917880005.1 of Nanger dama. NCBI lineage: Eukaryota > Metazoa > Chordata > Mammalia > Artiodactyla > Bovidae > Nanger > Nanger dama. Next base: position 29,732,293 of record CAKJTW010000018.1, read on the forward strand.
AGAGCCGATTATTGACTGGTGTTGTAACTGGGTGCCTCCACGTGACTCCTGAAGATGTCTTGTGAGACCAGGCCGGAGGACAGTTCCCTTCTGCTCCTCGGTGTGATGGACCACTTTCTGGTTTGTTGTGGGAGGCTGACCTGTGGACAGGCAGCCAAAACCACACTTCTTTTAGATGTGATTCTGAGTCTTGGGGAAGAACTTTCCAATATAGCCTCGGATACCTTTCTCTTCACATAGCTTAGCCTGAGCTCTTCTTCAGGGCTGACCTCTGTTGCAAATGTGCCCTGGGACAGGCACATTTTGCAGAAATGAGGGCTGGGTTCAGGAAAGTCAGACAGAGAAAGTTTAGGAAACCAGGCTTTGGACCTAAAATAAGACATAATGTTGCTGCTTTGTGTTCATTTTTATGGAGTTTCTGTGGAGATTATCCTCTGTGGGGTGGCTGCCCTTTGGCTGGAGCTTCGAGTGAGGGTGAAGGTGAGGGCCATGAGAACTGAGAGAAAAGATGAGGAGGCAGAGAAATTACCTTGGAAAGTTGAGGTGGGTCAACATCCCTGACAGTCTTCTGACCCCAGTAATGCCTGTGAAATGTTTGTAAACACAGAGTGCAGAGAAGGATGATGTGGCAGAGATGGGCTTCCTTTCTCATCCCCTCTGTTATCTGTCTCTGACATATCCCGGGAGCCGGGTACAATGAATTCTTTGGCCTCTAGAAGGAGGGAAGCTGGCAGTGCATAGTAAAGAGCTCCTGTCTACAAGCAGAAACCACCTGTCACCTAGCTAGTATGGTGTTGAGGGAGCCCACTCTTATCTGAGTCTCACAAATAAAATAAGAGACTTGAAGAAAGTGGCCGCTGAGGGCACTTGTGGCTACAATATTTGTGGATCCGTGGCTTCACCTTGAGTAGCTGATGGAGAAAAGGCTGATGAGGTGCATTGTGGGTTAAACTGTGGATTACCAAATGCTGGCCATTTAGCTGCTATGGAGGGAGAGAGCTCTAGGTAGTAGCTACCCCAGTTTCTTATCAGGATAGCTGGTTGGATATCGGGCTCTTGGCACCTGTGTTCACTAGGTGAGTCCAATCCCTGGGAATTTAGGCAATGCATATTAATAGGCTTTTATTATTCATTTATTCTGTTTTTAATTGACCCATCCAAATGTTCTTGAATGACTACTACAACTGGCTTTGTGTTGAGGACGTAAGAAAAACAAAAGCAAAAACAAGAAGCTGTCCTTACCCTCAAGTTGTTCAATACTCAGTGAGGAGAACAGGATCCATAACTCAGGAGGGGCCCCCAGTCCAGAGTGGCAGCCGAAAGAGGCTTCTGGCAGAAGACTCTCAGAGCTGAATTCTGAGGACTCACTGGGCTTTGATAAGATTGGGAGTGTTGGAGGAGAAGTAAGTAAAGGCCAGGAGGGTGTTGAGTACAAAGGGTCTACTTATTGGATTTCCCAGTGGGGAGGGTGCCTGAGTAGAGATGGGAGACTAAAAGTGAAATCTTCTTCTTCCTGGGCTCCCTGACCTCACACAAGGGACAGGACAGGGAGACTTGAGCCACAGAGGATAAAGAAACCTGAATCCGGCATCTGTCATGTTCCTGCCATGTTTTGTGGCTTTGTGCATCTTGCCTGGGGTACATTCTGCAGCTTGTGGACGCTTATTATCCATAACAATCATAATAATTAATAAAACCTTTTAAAGGGGGCTTTAATCATGCTTGTGCTTTGCTTCCAAACACATAATAAAAAGGAATTACTTATAAAAGTGACAAATTTATTCCTAATTATACCATTATTTTGTTATGCAATACAAGTAAAGCAATCTTTGAAGCTGGAAAAATGTCTCATGCAGAATTAATTAGAACAGTACGCTGTTTGGAATTAGGCAATTATTTTATTGATATTTCACAACTAGAACTTTGTAAGAGCACCTCAAATATTTTCATTAATGCCAGTAAATAGTTATTTTAAACACTTACCAGTATGAGTTCTCAAGGTACACTTTGGACTGTTTTTGAACCTTATGAAAATGTTTTTAATCTGAGAGAAATTTCATAAGACACACTAGTCTCTGCAACCCCCAGGAAGTTTTGAGGAAGCAGGTGACAATGTTTAGGGAATTAACTTCATGACACCACAGGGTGGTGGCTGCAGAGACATAGCAGTGAGTCCCAGCCGGAAGGGGGCCCAGGTGTCATCACCTTGCAAATGAAGGAATCAGAGCAGGAGAGTGAGTCCCAGGTCAAACAGGAAGTTATGGGCTAAGACCATAACTCTTGTCCCTGGACTCCAATTTCTGTGTTCTTACTTTCCTTAAAAATATCGACTTATTTTGCAGGTTATGGAAGTAATACCTATTCATATCCAATCCTCCTTCCTGCTGCCTTTGGACCCATGCCCACACTGACTTCTTTATTTCATTTTTAGTAGATTAAATAGCTCATGAGTACAGCCATGTATTCTTACTTTGCCTCACACATGTAAAACTTGCCTCTTTGTCCACCTATTCCTAGGTATTTTCTTAGTCTTCTCCAAACAGCCCATGTTCAAGGCCTGGGTCATAGCACAAATGCTATAAAGATTTGCTTAGCTTTACTAAGCTCACAGCCCATAACCAGAGTGTAGGAGACCAACATCTCATGAAATTCTTGTAGGCTGACTTCTTGGGTTCAGAGAGAGGTTTAAATGAGGAGGCAGCCATGTTTGTGAGACTCCACCAGAGAATATCCGCAACCTCTGGTGGGAATGGATGTGCTGGTGTAGCGGCCATGGCCTCATTCATGGGTTGTGTCTTTGGGTGTCACTGAGGGAGCAAAGTACCTTTTGGTTCCTTGTGTTGTCAAGAACAAAACAAATACAGTATTGTAATTTAAATAAATAAATTAATTAATTAATTTTAAAAAAAGAACAAAACTTTTTTTTTTTTCTTTCTACTCAATGTAGCTAATTCTGTGAATATGCACAACTAGAAAACATGCTGGCAGGCAGGTCACTTGCATTCAGATCAGTTGGTTCCACACTCCAAAAGGGGAAGAAGCAAAAGAGCTATGAGAACATCATGGTTTGCAGGAAAGACTCAGGCAATGAGTTCACTGACCTCAGCTTTAGTCTGCATTGTGTCACTTCCTCACTGAGCACCCTGAAGCAGAGAGATGCCTGCTTTGGGCCTCAGCTGCGCAAATTGTAAAATGAGGACATCAGACTCCCAGTTACCTGGGACTTGTCTGAGTTTCACTGCAGTTACTTGCCATACCCCACATGGTGGCTTCTTTTCTTGCCAGAAGCACAGGTCTTGTGTGCTCTGAGTAGCTGATATAATAGAAACGTTCTTCAGTCTCCCACGGCAGCTTGCTCAATCATTGCAGCTCTCTCTCGGCTCGGCTTTGCTACCTAATATTTAACCTAAACCTTTTCACTGCTTTTGTTTTAGTTCATCGTCACTTGCTCGCTTCTATCAATCTACCTATGCATTTCTATGCCACCTCTCACCAGAGTGCTTTGCACCTGTCCTCTCTGAGCAATGAGGTTAATATTGAAGGTAAAATCCATTTCGTAGAGATAATGTACTATAGACCTTTCAGAAGAGCTCTCTATGATAATGAGGAATGAGTTACCATGCTGAGGTTGTTTAAATGTCATTTATTTTAACAAGTGACACTCTGAATTTATTTAAAGTTGACTACAATGAAGGAAGGGTGGAAAGTTTTAAAGTTTCATGAAACAATAATAGAACTGCAAAGCAAGGAGCCCTGAAAGATGGATCTGAATGGCAATTCTGATCACAAGCTCCATGGGAGGCTAGTTGGGCAGAATGCTTCCTGCGGCTTTGGAAAGACTCCAAAGACATGGAGAATGAGGATGTCACACAGAGAGCACTGGTTGGGCTCTGACTGCTTTCTCTTTTCCGTTGTGCTCATATTTTCCGTAGGCACCCATGTGTATGCAAATGTCTGGGCAGGTATATGAGTGTGAGTGAGCTAGCAAGGAAATACTCTCTCTCCTGCTGATTGCACTATTTAACACTCCTCCTGGTGCTGAATCAAGACTACGAGTCCTAAGGCAGCTGTCACTCAGTTTCTCTTGCTTTCTTCTCTGGAGAAGCCTTTGACTGTCTGAGAATTGAGACCATGTCTTATGCTTATCTCTACCAACAGGAATTAACAAAATTAGACATAATGATTTATGAAGTGAAGTGAAAGTGTTAAGTCGCTCAGTCATGTCCAACTTTTTGCGACCCCCATGGACCGTAACCTGCCTGTCTCCTCTGTCCATGGAATTCTCTAGGCAAGAATACTGAAGTGGGTAGCCATTCCCTTCTCCAGGGATCTTCCCAACCCTGGGATCAAGCCTGGGTCTCCTGCATTGCAAGTAGACTACTTACCATCTCAGCCCCTGGGGGAAGCCCAATGATATATGCTTATTCATTGAAAAATTGAGCTTCGGAAGGTAGACAATGATTAAGGGCTACAGAGTCTCCTGGGGAAAACATGGTAAAGGGCTGAAGAATTCCTTTCCTTGAATTGAATGAGTGTTCTTAAGGATCTAGGAGGGGATTCATTTGATTGCAAGCAACAGAAACCAGTAAGAACTAACATGATGGATTTGTTGTCAGGATGCTGGTGTACCTTGGCAACGGAGGGCAGCTGGGCCTTTCAAGGACATGGAAGAAGGGGTTGGAAAGCTGTCAAGGAACCATTGTAGTAGGGACTCCTTCCTTCTTTGTCCTTTGTCTCTGCCTCTTTGCTCATCTTCTCTTCTTCCTTCTTCCTCTCTCTGAGACTGGCTTTCTCTCTCTCTCTCTATGTATATATTTTAAGCAGAAAATAGCTGCCCAGAAATTCCCAGTTCTCCATGTGTAGCTGGAAAGCACTGGAGAAAGCACTGATTGAATTAAATTCTACTTCCATATTCCTAGGAGAGATCATCTGATGGGTTTGACTTACTTCAAGAGTCCACCCTTAAGAACTAACTATGTATATTCCCCTTGTCCTTCTCTCTACTGGTGTAAATAAAGAACATCTCCCCATTGGTAAACAGTAATAGCAAACATCACTTTTGCATGAAAAAAAAATATACCCCTGGTCCAAGACAAACATGGGCTACTGGGGCCTTGTTCCTGAGTGTGGAAGAGGCAGGTCTCATGGAAGGTGGCCAGTCTGAGATGGGCAAAGAGCACAGAATATTTCTAATACACCAGGGAACTTTAGAGCATACATACTACTGAGCTCAGAATCCACTCCACCCCATCTTCCCTCATGAGGGAACGTGGCATAGAGTAGTTAGCTTATCTAAGTGAAATGATGTCTGAGGTGGGTGATTTCATGAAGAGTTAGATCATAACAACATTTTTAAAGTTAAATAAGTTATTTTCTTTTCAATCCAATCAATTCCCTATTTGAACATTTGAGATAATTATAGGTTACAGGTAAATTATATATTATACACATGCTAAATTATAACCCATCTCCACCAATTAATATTTATTGAGCAATGAATGGGCAAAATATGCTAACTTAGGGATTCCAGACCTGAGTGTAATTAGGTATTTCGGCTGGGAAAGATTATCACTGCATCTTCCCAAACATCCCTCCCTTCTCTCCCCAGTGTATGTGAAGGGAAATGTGGAGATAATATGCTAACCCTTTGCTTATCTCTGAAGTTGTTTACACAGGGAAAAAAATCAATTACTTTAAATATTTTAGATTCTATTTCTCAGTAACTAACCAATTGCAATTTATGATGATCTTAAGAGCCAAGTAGAAGAGTGAAATGTAATGTTCTATATTTTTCCTTCCTTTAGGGCTTTTGTGAGCCTCTCACATGCAGGCATGGAGGAGATGACAGCCTGGTGCTCCTGAGACTGGGATCCAGTTTGGGAGACAGACTGGTGAGTCCTCTTAGTGTCTCTGATGGTGCGGTCCAGTTCAGAAAAAGGAGGTTATCGTCGTGCAGAAAGTAGAAATCACAGGATATCTGTGGCTTTGCTGACAGTGAATGGAACTTAAAGTTTAGCAATTAGTAAAGCGTTTTGAAATCCAGAAATTAAGGTTTAAACCATGAAACAGATGACTGTTTTAAAGGAATGACTATCATCATGCCGGAAGATATGGCAGTAGGAGATTGGTGATTTAACATTTGTCAACCCCTGTGATGACTTTAGGACTTCCCTCATAGCTCAGATGGTAAAGTGTCTGCCTACAGTGCTGGAGACTTGGGTTTGATGCCTGGGTCAGGAAGATCCCCTGAAGAAGGAAACGGCAACGCACTCCACTACTCTTGCCTGGAAAATCCCATGGACAGAGGAGCCTGGTAGGCTACAGTCCATAGGGTCGCAAAGAATCAGACAAGACTGAGCGACTTCACTTCACTTGCGATGACTTCTCTTCACAAAAAGGATTAATACCTAAACCTTAAGGATGCTCTCAGTCTGTATGGACTACTTTGGCAGTAAGGAAGGGAGAGCAGAGGGAATCAGAGAGGGTTGGAGGTTGTCCATGTCAGATGTGACACAAGTGGGGCCTTACATAGAAAGCACACTGACCATCAGGACAGCTTGGCCGAGAACACATCTCCTGGCCTGAACCCATTAAATCTGGAACCCTGTTATGGTAGGAGCTCATATGCAGATTCTGTAGGACATTCCAGTTTATGCCTGTCTGCATTTGGTTGATGAAATACTTTATCCCTTACTTATCTCAGACACCGGCACACACAGAGGTTTTAAAAGCCACCACCTGTGATGGACTGATTCACTCTTCAAGTTGCCTATATTAGTGGCATCCTTTCTAAGTCTGTACATTCCCTGTTCCACCTGTATTTGTATTTCTGACAGCTGTAAATATCTCTCCTAACATACAGATGTGCACTCAGTGCAATTTCACTTCCCAAGCTTATTCTAGGAGTATTTCCCTTTGCATCTTGCAATTACCAAGGGATAGGCAGAGGCTGTGCTATTACTGCTCAGAGATATTAAAGCACTTACTCAAGGTGATCATGGTTGTCAGGGGCAGAGCCGAGTAGAACTCAGACTCCCAATTCCCAGGCCAATGCTTTTCCTGCCATATGAAGGGCAATGCCATATGCAGACTGAGGTTTCTAGCCCGTCCCACTCTCTGGGTTTCCCCGTCATCAGCATCCTATGTAGTCAGTGTCCACAAGGCTTACAGAACCAAGAGAGAGACAACAGAACTATGCATGTGGCAACTTGGACTACAGGTTCACTGCTAAGTGTCTGTGTTACATGGCTCCTCCCTCCTTTTACAAACATGTCTGGTTCTTTATTTCTTCCCTATAAAGTGAGAGCAATGAGATTAGTGCTGTCTTCTCAGGAGTTGTAATGATAAATATATATGAAAAGAGTAGGGTAACATTTAGAAAAAGAAAATTCAGGGAGAGGATGTGGGGTGGGAGGTGGGAGGGGCTTTGGCATTGGGAGATCGTGGACACCTGTGGCTGATTCATGTCAATGTATGGCAAAACAAATACAGTATTGTAATGTAGAATAAAGTATTAAAAAAATATTTTCTCCTAAAAAAAAATAAAGTAAACAGATACAGAAATATAATAGGTTATTTTCCCCAGGAAAAGCCTTAAATGGTTGTGCAGGAATGGCTACTGCAGCCTTTGTTTAATCACCAATCCAGTACCCCAAAAGCCCTGGGTGCTCTTGGTCACTATAGTCTCATCTCTGCATGTCACATGCAAAATGATTGTGCGATGCAGGGCGTATATACCATCCGAACTTTAATCTTTGTAAAAGAAAATGGAAGGCATGTCCTACACACAATGTCTATAATTTGCATTTTGGAATTGAGAAAGGCATGTTTGTCCTTTTTAGCGGCACATTCGTTATACACACACTTGCTTAAGGGGCCGTGGCTTTCCCTTTCACTTCCTCACTGGGACTGTTGGGTGTGCTGCTGTTTTGTTCTAGAGAAGGCATATCTGAGTCCAAAGGAAATGCTAGCGATTTAATAGGAGATAAAGTGATCCAACACAGCTCACACGCACAATAAATGAAATGAGAGGCGACAGACTTGTAATGTGTCCTTAATGTAATCACAGCTATATTCCAGGGATGGAGGTGTGATCTCAATTTGTATGGATGCACACGACTTTCTCATTTGAGATCATCATTAGCAGGTTGTACGCACCTTGTTGGAATGGGAATCTGCCCCATGGAAATTTAATGCTCTTAATGAAACTAGAAAACATCAATTGTGGCAGAAGGGACTGGGCTGAGTCAGATCACCCACACAGCCTAATGGCCTGATTTTCAGCGGTCAGTACTAAAGAGTCTAAATTCTGCCCTTGACTCAGAACAGCACAATGCACTCTCTTCCCAACACTGATGGTGAAGAGAGGACCAGCCACAACTACACTGATGTCACAAGACCACGTTTAAGGGGTAGGACGTCATCTAACATCTCTTGTAGATATGATTTATAAACAGGGTTTGATTCTTGTTCCTATTCCTCTGCAAGGTTATTTACATTTTAAAGAAGGCTTTTGTCACTCATATTTCTTACACCCCTAGATATTACTCTGGATTTTTATCTGTTTCTTATCACATTCAACCTGTCTCCTAGTTATTTGTGTCTGCGTTTTATTTTCTCTGGCAAACTGTGAACCCTTTTGATATTAAGGTCCAGCTTGTAATCATCTTTGCTATCCCTCCTTGTGCCTTAGCTCAGGGCCTGAAAAAGAGACAGCTTGTATCTGTGCTTGGTGAACTGAGTTGAAACACTTCCTTTAAGCCAAGCAAGCAGGACCATCCCTCTGGGTAAAAGTCTGCACATAAATTAGATTAATCAATGTATTACTTGTTTTTTTCCCTCCCATATTAACTCAAATTGTGCCATATTATTAGCTATGAGGGAATTCTATTTAGGAAAATACTCTCCTATAAATTTCTGACTTTGTTTTCAAATACATTTTATACTTCCAAACTTAGCTAATGTTTCAAACTCTTCAATGGATTATACCTATAATTAAAAGTACATTCTCCTTATCCAGACTTCATCACTCAGAAACCCAGGGATTTTTAGGATTGCTATCATATAAGGAAATCAGAAGGACTAATGCAGCTGAGCTCAGTTTGGACTGTGTAATTTGTTCATCACATGGCCTTGGGCAAGGGGCACCTGTGGGTCTCAGTTGGTTCAGGATGGAAACAGTTATAATCATACCTGTGCTGTGTGCTTCACAGGGTTATAATGAAGCTAATGAGGTGATTGGCGTGAAAACACCTATAACCTGCAGAGCTGTGTGTAAATAAGCCAGTTTATGGGAACTAAAGATGGAAAGGATTAGATATGCTGATGTCCCCACATTGCGGTAATTCAAGACTGTTTCACTCTAGGATTCAAACAACCTGACCAAGACTGGCAAGCCCATGGGGCAGGGACAAAGTGGTCTAGTTGTAGGGAAAATAACACAATTCCTGATAAAAAGAACTGAGCACACAAGGATGTTCCAAGGGCAGGGAGTTGTGGACCAAGGTGGGGGCACCTGCCAGTGTATGACTTATCAAGCTCTTGGCTTGCCCCTCTCCCATAAACCACAATTCCAGAACTCTTAGGAGAACCCTAGGAAGTAGAAGAGATAGCAGCAAGGAACAACAACAACAACAACCAAAAACACAAAACATTCCACTGACATCACTGTGAGACTGTGTTGGTGAGGAAGCCCGGTGCTGGTTCCCGTGTTGTAATGTGTAACTCCAAGGGGAAATGGAGGCCCTTCTCTTACTTCAGCGTGGGAGAGGGAATGAGTTGGAATGCAGTTAGAGTTCCAGAAGATACAGCCTTGGCTGGGCACACTGAGGGCTTCCGTGCTTACAGAAGGAGTCATGGCAGTGGTAGCAGCCAGAGTGGGCGCACCCCATTTGGGGTGGCCATGCCCAGCACCTGCTGCAGCAAGAGAGCACGCACCTATGAATGAAGCAGGGTGCCAATGACTCTGGGAACGATGGGCACGAACGGCCTTGCTCTGGACATACCTGTGCTCTCCTTGAAGACAGGAGGCAGCAGTGTGGTGTCCCTGCATGAGGGACACTAATGTATGGTGGGCTTGGCATCGTTAGCGGCTTTGGCATCGTGGCAGTTTTGGAAGGCATGGCAATAATGGCACCTGAGAGGACTGGTGTAGCAGCATAGTAGCTAGAATAAATTTCATGAAGTAATGGGAGAACACCATAAATATCACTTATGGAAAACTGGGAGGGTACGTGTTATGCGAGTGGTGGTGAGAATCGAGCCTGGGGAACACCACCAGTGGCACAGGTGATAGGAAGAGCTGAGTGTCTACATTGCTTCAGACAGGACAGGATCACGGGCCACTGTCAGCATAGCTCCAGCAGCATCTGACGACGCCAGATTATTGAAACAGAGGGACCTGTCTGTTGCTGGTGTGTTGGAAATGCTAGTAAGGAATGCGGGGGCCTTTAGAGTCTGGGTAGGAGGTGGTTGTCCTCAATGGTAAACAGGATGGGAGAACGTTTTTCCTGTTTCCTCCATTTACCATCCCCAGAACCACAACCTTCTCTGGCCCAGGCAAGCACCCTCTGATACCTTAGAATTTACATTTCACAGTGTTAAAACAAGATCGGATGTAGATAATTTAACCCCAGGAAGCTTAAGCCAGGGACAATCAAGCAGGGATTCAGTAAAGAGAACACCAGGCCTCTTTACTTCTTTACCCTGGGACTTCATTTCTGAGCCAAGAAGATAACACATCTTAATAGCAAGCAGCTGAGTTAACCAGATAAAAGGTTTCGTAAACAGTTAGTGAAATCTTGAAATCAGAGAAACGGGAGATTCACAGCCTTACTTTGCTTGACTGGATCTAAATGTACATCACTGAAAGCAACAGAGAATGAGATGGTGAGATACCCAGTACTGCTCCCACGAGCCGATGCACATGAGCTTCCGTTCATTCATTCATTGAACGCTACACAGTTTCCTCTCAGCTTGTGTCTGAGGATAAGGGATGCCGGGAGAATCAACCAGCTAAAACGGATTTAATGATCTTACAAGATAATGATTACATTAAACCAATGAGTACGTGGTGCTATATAAGGCCATTTTTCTGTTCTACTGGTCAATAGCAAAGAAATAGAAAACCTAAAAAGCTTAGATCCATAAATAAAATAATGGTACTAGGAATTAATATAAAAATGTGCAAGATGACTTGAAATGAATAAAACTGACATGTGGTGAAAGGATCAGGATTATAAATTGTGATGATTTTATATGGTTAAAGCTATGGTTTTTCCAGTAGTCATGTATGGATGTGAGAGTTGGACTATAAAGAAAGCTGAGCACCGAAGAATTGATGCTTTTGAACTGTGATGTTTGAGAAGACTCTTGAGAGTCCCTTGGACTGCAAGGAGATCAAACAAGTTCCTCCTAAAGGAAATCAATCCTGAATATTTATTGGAAGGACTGATGCTGAAGCTGAAACTCCAATATTTTGGCCACCTGATGCAAAGAACTGACTTACTAGAAAAGACCCTGATACTGGGAAAGATTGAAGGCAGGAGAAGGGGCCAACAGAGGATGAGGTGGTTGGATGGCATTACTGACTCGATAGACATGAGTTTAAGTAAACTCCAGGAGTTCGTGATGGATGGGAAAGCCTAGTGTGCTGCAGTCCATGGGGTCTCAAAGAGTCAGAGATGACTGAGTGACTGAACTGACTGATATGGTTGAAAGGAAATGACAGGCAAATGAAAATATAAAAAATCAAGAAAAGTTACTTGATGGGAAGAAAGAGGTCTGGGAACCTTTTAGGAAATTGGTTTTGGTGAAGGGAGGGGATAGAAGTGAGACTAGAGGGACTGAGAGCCTGGGGCACATAGTAGGGGTCTGTGGGCCTGTGAACTACTGCTGGCCCCCAAATGGACCACCTATAACCAAAAGATTTTACATAAAGTACACATTCAAGAAAATTCCAATTACTGTGGCAGCAGCTAGAAAAAGGGAATATCAAAGGAAGTATCGAGGGGGAAAAATGATTGATTCTGAACAAAGGAAAATTAAAGATCAAAAGCAAGAAGATAAAGGAAATCATACTGGTTTTGGACAAAGACTACACGCATTCCGAACCTATAAATAGATAAATAGGGAGCAATTTTCTGAAAAAGTTAATGAAATGGAGCAACAACTGAGATATGGAAAATAATGATTATGTGACGATGGGAATAAAGCCAGTCAAATGCTACCACATCAATTAAGGAAACAGCAGGCTTCCAAAGCAGAGACAAAAATAATACAACTTCTGAAGACCCAACATTTACAAGACAACATGAAAGAACCAAGAGAAACATGTGCCTTTCATTACTAATCTGCCTTTATGAGAAATATTACCAAAAAATACTTTTAGAAAAACATGAAAATTATTCAAATTGCAAAGCAAATTCTTCAAAGCCCTGTGCATTTCATCAGAGCAAGTTTCACTCTGTGCTCCAGTGTGATCTCTGGGTCCTGGGCCCTCATTTTTGTGGGAGGCCACTCTGCAAATGGTGATGCCAGCTCTGTAGATGTTCAGGCCCTCCAGTGAACACAGAAGTGCCATGGCCTCTGTGGTCACTGAACTCTTGTGTTGACTCCTAGCTCCCCTCAAGGAAAGAAGGAATACTTTTAGTTATTCCTTTTCTGGCTCCCACCTCCCAGTTTCTGATACTAATGAGTAATCTGTCCATGGAGCCCGTCTCTAGACACACCTGCTGAGCACACAGTTGGATGAACAGTTGGACTGAAGGATTCAGTGTCCCTGACGACCTCTTTCTTCCCAGTTACCAAACCAAGGCAGATACTAATGTTCTTTCCGATGTCATTAATTAGCTGTGCTTCACTGGCTGTGAGTGGTACAAATGAAATTTCGTCCTCAAATGTTCACTCTCTTCCTGGCTTCTCTCATTTGTTTTGACATCTGTTTATTTCCCCTGCATCTTCGGTGACTAGCAGAGTTCCTAGCTCATTGCCAGTGTCAGTAAAGTTTTGTGGAGTCAATAGATCTTCATATACTGACCTTCCTCCGTGTTAAATCTGCCACACTAACCCCTGCCTCCCCCTATTCCTTCTCTGTCAATTTTTCAGGCTCTTTCTTACATACTCTGTCTCCAAACCATGGGAGTCTCTAACCCCTGCCTCCCCCTATTCCTTCTCTGTCAATTTTTCAGGCTCTTTCTTACATACTCTGTCTCCAAACCATGGGAGTCTCTTAGTGTTTTGTCTTAAACCTTTCTCTCATTCCATTTTATATTTTTTCCCTTTCCTTTTTATTTTCTTTTAATCCTGTTTATGTTTTAGCAGAGTGAAATAGTTAACTTCAAGGCAGTGGGACAGATCACCAAAGGTGAAAAAACAGTGAATGCTTTTGTAAATCCAGAACTCAAGATCTTATTTAATTCCTCATTGGTACATCTTCTTTGAGTATGATTTGCTAGAGGTGGGTAGGGCTTCCCACAAAGCCTATTTAAAAATAGCAAAACACAAACTGAAATAGCATACATATTTATAAAACATAGAAAGCAAAATAAATATAAATATTACAAGTTAAAGAAAATAGTAACACAAATCTGTAATTATAACTGAATATAATTTTCTACCCATTTATAATTATTTCTAGTAAAAATAATTCTAGTTTTCTGTTTATGCTTGTTGTTTCTTCAACCTATACTAAATTTTAAAAATTTAAGTTATAGGTTTCTGTTAGTGGGTTTAATAGCTCCTGATAGTGTATGTTTGCTTTGTAATTAAAAACAAATTTATTAACGTTCTACATGAGCATGATTTAAAGTGTCAAATATATCTTCAAAATTTCTTATGAAAACCTACAGTCCCTGCTCCCCTGCAAATATTTCCCGCTTCTCATGTATATGAGTGTTCTATTGTCATAACAAATTATCACAAACTTGGTGGCTTAAAACAACATACATTTGTCATCTCCCAGTTCTGGAAGTCCGAAGTCTGACATCGCTCTCACTGGGATATAATGAAGATATCAGTGGGGTTGCATGCATTCCTGGGGGCTTTAGGGGAGAATCTGGTGTCTTGCTCATTCAGGTGTTGGCAGAATTCAGTTCCAGGCAGGTGTAGGATGGTTGCTGGCTGTCAGCCCACAGCTGCCTGGCACCCTGATCCTTAAACTAGCTGCCTACATCTCCAGAATAAACCACAGGACTCAAGAGCCTTCTCATCTTGCCATCTGTCTCTCTCATCTCCTGCTTTTCTTGTCTACTTTTAAGGATTCGTGAGCAGATTGGGCCCACCCTGATAATCTAGGATAGTCTCCATTTTAAGGTCCTTAAACTTTCTCATATCTGCAGTTACTTTTGCCATTTAAAGTAATGTTCATGGATTCCAGGAATTAGAGCTTGGACATCTTTTGGGGTAGGGATGTTATTCTGCCTACTGTATCATAGGTACCCATATTCAGATCTTCTAGGTCATAATTATCCTAGTATCTCTAAATAGAAACACACTTTTTTAAAAAAAAATTTCTATAATTGTGTGCTGTGTGTGCTGCGCTTAGTCATTCAGTTATTTCTGACTCTTTGTGACCACATGGACTGCAGCCCTCCAGATTTCCTCTGTCCATGGGAAATCTCCAGGCAAGAATACTAGAATGGATTGCTATGCCCTCTCTCAGGGGATCATCCCAACCCAGGGACTGAACCCAGGTCTCCTGCATTGCAGCAGATTCTTTGCAGTCTGAGCCACCAGGAAGCTTGGCTTCCAATTATACAAGATGAAGATATAGCCACTGTTTTCTACTCAGCCTCCTATAAAATACATTCATTTCTTGTCCCTTTATCTTTCTTATTTGTTAAGATGTGATCAAATATAGTTTTATATTTTTACTTTATAGCTGAATTATGTGTTATACTATCATAATTTTTTTCTGCCAGAACAACTTGTTCGTTAAATTTCCTCTGTGTTTCTCTCTCACTTATATCAGACTGCCTCCCAGTTGTGTAAATTCCTTTCCTGTCCTGTTTCTTCTAATCATGTTAGATATTGTCACTTCCATCTCCTAGTAAAACTCCCAGGATTTTCTGGCCTGTTCAATTTGGATTCATTTTTTTTCTAAGTACGCTGCCCAACTGTATTATGGGAGTCTTCCTGTAACTGCATCTTTAACATTCTTTCCACTTCCTGTTTTCCTGTTGTGTAGGTTCTCACTTTTTTTTTTCCCCCTTTATTTCAGCTGAATACATTCTTCAGGAACTGCTTGATTAAGAATGTAGGGGAAGCAGAGTATTTTAGACTCGGGCATCATTTTCCTACCCTCAAACTTAAGGGAGAATTGATTGGTTTTAAATTTTAGTTGGATGTTATTTTCCATCAGAATTTTGGTCTAGACGTTTAGTTGGCAGTCTTAAGCTTGATCAATCCCCCTGTTCACATAGCCTTCATTATCCCTGTCCTCAGTGGTGTTCAGCATCCTCCAGTTTAGAGTGCGTATGCTCAATGACGCAATTGTGTCTGACTCTTTGTGACCCCATAGACTGTAGCCCACCAAGTCCCTCTGTCCATGGAATTCCCAGGCAAGAATATTGGAGTGGGTCCAATTTCTTCCTCCAGGAGATCTTCCCCACCTAGGGATCAAAACCACATCTCCTGTGTCTCTTGCACTGGCAGGTGGGTTCTTTACGACCTTCCATTGTATTCTATCCAGAGGGGGGAAAAAATAGGCTTCTGCAGTGAGCAAGATGTTGCTTGGAATGGAAGGAGGAACTGGGAGCCTAACTGCCTCATAAAATTTTCTATTAACCACACTGTTTTTAACCGTATATTCCCACCCTTCAATATACATACACATATTCTGGATACCTAGTTCTTCAGATTCTAGAGCCTTGGGGATTTTGTAAATGAGGATATTTCACTGTTTACCTGGTGGCTCAGCTGGTAAAGAATCCGTCTGCAGTGCTGGAGACCCCAGTTAGATTTCTGGGTTGGAATGATCCACTGGAGAAGGGCTAGGCTACCCACTCTAGTATTCTTGGGTTTTCCTATGGCTCAGCTGGTAAACAATCCACCTGCAATATGGCAGACCTATGTTTGATCCCTGGGTTGGAAAGATCCCCTGGAGAAGGGAATGGCTACCCATTCCAATATTCTGGCCTGGAGAATTCCATGGATTACAGTCCATGGGGTCTCATAGAGTTGGTCACGACTGACTGACTTTCACTTCACTTCCACAGGTTAGGATTTGGCATTCTCCAACCAGCTAAGGCAATTAATACTGACTACTTTCCAGCTTTAAAATACTGTTGCTATTGTATTCACTTCTGTTCTCTTTACCATTGTCTTTTGTCCTTTTATAATTGCTTTACAATTGATTTTCTATCTTTGTTTAGTATTCATTTTGGCTGAATTCAGTTCGCGTTATCAGCTGTCTATCTTTAAATGACAGTCCCCATCAACTTTTAGAGTTCAACTATTTTTTATTACTGTTGATAGGAATGTCAGAGTTTCTATTAATAGATATATTAGCATATTTGAGGTCTTCTTTTAAGTTGTCTGTTTCCTACAGGACAATTTTACCTAAATATTTGGTCAAATTGTAGCTAAAACTCAACTGGAAAACTTCAACATATTCCTTCTAGCCCAGTGCTTCTTCGGGCCTTCCCTTTATGTCCGTGGATATCCTATTTTCCATGTTCCCAAAGAATTCAGCCAGGTTGCCAATTTATCCCTTAGTTCAGTCTGTTAGTAAGGCACATTGATTTTTTTTTTCTTCATGGCATTTCTCAAATGTGACCTTCCTAGCTCTCACCATTTCTTTCTTCCTTGTCTAGGCTTTTGTTATGTGTTAATAGGATTATTACAAAACAACATATTGACAAGTTCTGTTCTCTCCCATCCTTCCTTTCTCCTTTTTCCCTTACTGAAGACCACTGCCACCATGATAGTTTCTACCTGCGTATTTGCCCTCCCTTTCTCTTTGGATCAAATTTAGACTGAATTTTCAGTGTCTGGATATAGAAAGCACTCAATAAACACTTGTGAAGGGAGCAACTAAATGGCATTCAGAGATCTCTATCAGAGCTTTTCACTTTGCCTAACAACATTTTTCTCTACTGAATAAGGTGGATCCTCTGTTTGTCATGATGTTTCTCCCCGTTTCCTGTGTAAATCCTCATTCCTACTTTAAGCTTGACCTTCCCTTCGTCTTTTACCTCGCCACCCACATCTGCACTTCCTCTGTGATCTACTTTATCTCTAAACACTCAAGGAATCTTGTGCTGAATATAAAGAAAATATGGAGCTAGCTGTCTTAAAAAATATGTTTGTCATCTGCTGTTTTGCCTGCATCTGCATTTTCTTCCTCAAGCTCTTTGAGGGTAGGGATTACATCTACCATTTCTCTCAAACTTATCAGTATGTACATGAGTTGGCCAATACAAACTGGTATATTTTAATCTCTTTCTACAAAAATATCCTTATGCAAAGATGAGTAAGAACTTCACTCTAAGTCATGTGCTTAAAAACTGTCATTTCATTGAATTTGCCTCAGTAATTTTTTTTTTTTTTTTTGCATAAACTGTAACTTATTTCTGTCAATGTACTGAGTCCAAAATTTGACTCTACCACTTATTACTATTACAGCTTTGGACTAGTTACTCACCTTTTATATATATAGGTTTTCTCATTTTTAAAACAAAGATGGCAGTTGTTTCAATCTTATTGTTGATAGGGGCAAATAAATTAGACAGTGTGTTAGTTGCTCGGTCATGTCCGATTCTTTGTGACCCCGTGGATTGTAGCCCACCAGGCTCCTCTGTCCATGGGATTCTCAAGGCAAGAATACTGGAGTGGGTTGCCATTTCCTTCTCCAACTCAAGACAGTGCTAAGCAGTTATTAAGGGCTCAATAAATATTAGCTACTATTTCAAAAAAGATTATTTATTTTCCTCTGATGATTGCATTAACTTAATGCTTCAGAAATGTGAACCATATTTATCCTGTGGTTTCAGAAAATCAGGGTGGGGCCACACAGCAGATCTTCATATAACAGAGTTGTTGAATCATCAAGGCAACCATGGTGTGGTCCTGCTTGGAGAGACTGAAATCCAACAATCTGAGACTTGTCCTATATCACAGAGGAGCAGAGACCCCCATTTCCCATTTCTGTAGCCTCAGTGTGGCCATCTCAGCCCACAGCCATCTCCACTCTTTAAACACGTGGGTTTGGATGATGGTTGTCCCTCAAAAGATTCCACGTAATGATACCCCTACTCCCTGTATGCCTGGATTTGGCTTTTATTTTAGGATTTCAAGAGTGCCCACTATAAAGAAGAAACACTTCTGTCTCATGATCAAACCTGGCTCTTTTATTATTCAGAGTGTCTCCAAATTATGGTCCAGTGTTATCCCTTTGTGACTTGCAGGGGTAGGTTTTAGGTTAGATCTTGGAACCTTGGTGTTGCAGTAAAGTGAGGAAAAGAGAACAGAGGGACTAAAAAGGGATTAAGAAGTTGTTGTTTCATTGCTAAATTGTGTCCTCTTTTACAACCTCATGGACTGTAGCCCACCAGGCTCCTCTGTCTATGGAGTTTCCTAGGCAAGAATACTGGAGTGGGTTGCCATTTCCTCCTCCAGGGGATCTGCCCAACCAGGGATTGAACCTACATCCTCTTCCATTGCAGCAGATTCTTTTACTAGTGAGCCACTGGGGAAGTCTGCCTGAGATATAACCCAGAGTGCTATAAATTACCTCTATTTGAGATTTGCTTCTCAATGCATGTCTGCCCTAAGTATAAATGCTCTGGTTCCCAAAATACTTCTTCCTTTTCATATCCTTTGATAATCTCATTCTCTGAAATATCTCAGACTGGTGTGAATGGGTAAGTGTCCCTTTAATTCTCTAAAGTTACATTCAGTGATGTTATTTTAGCAGATTAAGAGGTGTTTTAGGAAGCGTCAAGATTGTGGCACATGGAGAAGCCACTTGATTCCTGGAGGTAGAGAATGATGTCTCTCCTGAAGAGAGAAGCGTCTGTCTTGTCCACTTATCTCAGCACAATGTCCATTTGAGGGAAACACTGTGCACTGTCTCTGTTATGGAACTCATGTGTCCTTCAAGATCTTGTGCTGTAATGAGAATTAGGACAGGATACAACACCAGATTATGAGTCCATGCAGGGCAAGGATGGCTGAAGCCAACTGCCAGCTTGACTTTTCCTAAAGGAAGCCATGTGGCTTGGGTGCTGTCTCTGGGTCCTTAGTCCCAGAGCCCTTCTATAAGGCCAAACCTTGAACATAGGAGGAAGGTGACTTATCTGAGATGCTCCTTCTTCCCTCTCCACTCACTGGTGGTGCCCTAATACTTTTACCTTCTGCTTTAACCAGATATTCTCCCAATCACTGCCCAGTTCACCTTGGGCTCTTTTCTCTATGAATAATCTTTCACTAAAGAGATTTGAGGGAGCAGCTTGAGCATTCCAGAAGACTTTTTTTTTTTTTTCAATAGGGGTTTTTGTCTACCTACCTACTTCTTCTGTCTGCAGTAAGGTAGTTATAAAAATGGCAAAGCATAGGTCTTTGGTGGTTTCTGTTTTTCTGCTTGGCCTGAAATTCATCTCAATGGCTTTTTTTCCCCTAGTAAATGCTTCCCCTTTTTAAAACTGGTTAACAATAGGCATCATCGAGAGCATACCTGAAGCCTCTGTGCATATGAAATCAATGGAAAACTCACAGCAGTCTCCAGGGACTCTTTTTAAAACCACCTTGGACCCCATATCTCAGAAAGAAACTCAAAGAAGAAGCTAAATATCATTGCCATGTATGAGGCATTTCACTACTTGCTACTTTAATTTCAAAAAAAAAAAAAAGAGAGAGAGAATACAACTCTATTATAAGGAGCACATAGTCTATTATCTCTTGATAATAACCTTAAATAAATGTCAAACACAGAGGTCTAAAATTATTTCTGGCCTCATGCATCACTTATGTTCTATGTGATGGCCCTGCAATTCACTAAAAATAATGAAATGTATTCATTATGCAGAATTGTGTGTGTGTTTAACTCTTCCAGACCTTGGTGCCCAGATACCCTCTCTGATAATGTTAAGCCTTTGCATAAATGGAAGGGCCCCAAGTGAGCCAAATTATAATAAAATGCCTTTTGTCTCCCTTCTTTCCTTTGTTTGCCACCTCCTTTGGTTAGCAAGTCCTATTCATTGATCTTCATCAGTCCAACCTAAAACTCACACCCCTTCTTCCTCATCCTCATTTGCTCCATCTACATCTGCAGATATCTCCACTGAATTTCTGCTCTGGCCTTAATAGTTTTGTCTCCAGTCCCGCCATACTACTACCAGAGTAATGTTTTTTTTTTTTTTTTAACCTGTGAAACTAGGTTTTTATATTCCAACTTAATTTCCCAATGTTAAAGCTAAACTTCTTTATATTTCAGAAACAAGCTTTTATGATACTGCTCCTGCCTATAAGTCTGTTTTGCAGCACAAACCTATAAATACTCCTGGGCACCGAAGAATTGATGCCTTTGAACTGTGGTGTTGGAGAAGACTCTTGAGAGTCCCTTGGACTGCAAGGAGATCCAGCCAGTCCATTCTGAAGGAGAGCAGCCCTGGGATTTCTTTGGAAGGAATGATGCTAAAGCTGAAACTTCAGTACTTTGGCCACCTCGTGCGAAGAGTTGACTCATTGGAAAAGACTCTGATGCTGCGAGGGATTGGGGGCAGGAGGAGGAGGGGATGACAGAGGATGAGATGGCTGGATGGCATCACGGACTCGATGAACATGAGTCTGAGTGAACTCTGGGAGATGGTAATGGACAGAGAGGCCTGGCGTGCTGCGATTCATGGGGTCGCAAAGAGTCGGACACGACTGAGCTACTGAAATGAACTGAACTGAACTTTAGCCATAGCTATAATCTTGTAGGTGCTTGAACAGTCCATTCTGCTCCATGTCTCTGGACTTCTGTTCATTCTATCCCACATGTCTAGAATCCCTTTCTCCTCACTGTGTGCCTGTTTATCTCCTTGAGGTCCATCTAAGGTCACTAAGTTGTCACCATCTCCACCAAGACTTCCTACACTGCCTATGAATCTCTCTGAATTCCTTCTTGTTCCCAAAACACCCTATATGTGAAATAATCCTAAACTCATCTCTGTGATGTCATTTTTGCTCGCCCTTCTCTTTCATTTTCTTTACCAAACTCCCAAGCCCTTCTCTAACTTCCTGTGTCAGAAGCTGGGAAAGAGGTCCAGGAGTTTGTATTTTTGTTTTTAATTAATTTTTAGTTGTGCTGGGTCTTCGTTGCTATGTGTGGACTTTAGTTGAGGCGAGCAGGAGCTACTCTCTGGTTGTGGGATGCGGGCTCCTCATAGTGATGGCCTCTCTTGTTGTATGAACTCTAAGGTGCCCGGGCTCTGTAGTTGCAGCTCGTGGGCTTTTGCTTGCAGGCTCTGGAGGGTGGGCTCAGTAGTTGTGGTGCAGGGGCTTCATTGCCCCCTTGGCATGTAGGATCTTCCTGGACCAGGGATCGAACTTGTGTCCCCTGCACTGGCAGGCAAATTTGTAACCACTGAACCACCAGGAAATCCCGCTCTTCTCTTAATAACTGGCTGTATTTTAAATCTCTTCTGGGAAATCAGGCTATCTTTGTAGCCCTAGGATTTAGCATAATGTCTTTAGCACATCTTGCACCAAATTAATGTATTTAAGTGAATTAATGGGATGGACTTGTACTTTTAAGAGATAAGTGGGAATTTATGTCTTTAAATAAACATTGTCTTTCATGACAGAATTTTCTTGGAAGTGAGAAAAACCTCCTTAATCTGGTGAGGAAAACCCCAAACCTGATGGAAACTCCTCTTTGGGGCCTGCTTTTGGAGCCCAGTTATAAATCACACAAGCAAACTGGGCTCAGCTTCACTAGCACATGGCCAGTGTGGCAGAAAATGAACTCCCAGATTCATCACCCCACTTGACTCATCAGAGTGGCCTCTGAGTGACTTTTGAATGAGGTTGAGTTTTATTTTATTTCTTTATTTTGGGGGCAATAAAAGACATAGTTTGCTACAATTGAAGATTTTTTTAAAATTCCTTTTTAAAGAGGGGTCCAGATGTATTATAAACAAAGGTAATATCCTTGGAATACATATATTATCCTTGGATAACACACAGTACATATTCATATCCTTGAATAATCATAAATAATCCTGTGGTGACTGTTGGAAGAATCGATCTCAGTTTTTGCTGGAGACATTGTCTGCCCATTTAGTAGTCCTGTGACATGGAGGTAGCTTGGGCCTGGTTACAAAAACATGACAGTTTAAATTCTGAGGCTTTAGACTTGATTTCTTACCCTGTTGCTTGCTACTTATCTGGTTTTGGATAGGTCACTGACTTTATTTTTTTGTTGTTTTTTTTTTTTTTTTTAATTACAATACTGTGTTTGTTTTGCCATACATTGACACGAATCAGCCATAGGTGAACACAATCTCCCAATGCCGAAGCCCCCTCCCACCTCCCACCCCACATCCTCTACTTGAATCATCCTGTCACTGACTTTAGAAGAAAATGAATTTCAGATTATTGTGCTAAAACGAAGACATGAACATTCCAGAATGTAATAATCAAAATATCTATTATCGTGTAATTTATTTTTAATGATTGAGTGTCTGCTAGGAACTGGGTCTTCCCTAGTGGCTCAGAGGGTAAAGAATCCACCTGCAGTTCAGACCTGAGTTAGATCCCTGGATGGGGAAGATCCCTTGGAGGAGGAAATGGGAACCCACTCCAGTGTTCTTGCCTGGAGAATTCCATGGACAGAGAGAGGAGCCTAGCAGGCTACAGTTCATGGGATTGCAAAGAGGACTGAGCTACGTGACTAACACTTTTAAACTAACACTATGAACTAAAATTTTCATGATAATTTTCTCATTTAATCCTCTCAAAAGACAGTTCATAGATAAGGAAACTGAAGCTCTCAGGGAGATCAGAAAATTTGCTCAGGGTGACACAGGTATTACAGAGTAGCAAAATGCAAAATTTTTCCCTCAATCGGACTCCATAGCTCATATTCTTAAACACTCTTTTCCCTTTTCTCCAGAATTATCACCAAATCTGGACCCGCTAGCAGTATGGATTCAACATGTTGATGAATTTAAATTTTGGACTATTTCTTTGTCCAACTGTAATCATATAAATCACAGTTTTTGATGGACCTTATTGGTGAACACTTTACCTTATATACATATAAAATTCAACACAGACATGAACTTACTCTAAAAGTTCCAAATACACTATGAAACTCCCTGGAGATCCCTTTCAAACCTTCAGTTATCCCTTTCAGTTATCTGGAAATAACTGATGTATCTCCAGAAAGGAATGGCATTTTTCATATTTTTGTAGGGCTGTCATGGGGAAGAGGATGCAGATGGATTCCAGAAGACAGAAGCAGGACAATGGGATGGAACTCACATGGAGACACGATCAAGTTTAATGCGAGAAGGAAACAGGTGACCCTCAGGTCAGCCCATCAACAGAGCAGGCTACCTCGTAAGGCGTGGTGCTTCCTGTCACTGATACTGTTCAAACAGAAGGTGAAAGACCTCTGTCAAGGATGCCATAATCACTAACCCAGGGGGATATGGGATCACTTGTCCTGTAAGGTCCCTGATAGTCTTCAGCATTTGAAACTTCATTGGAAACCCAAGACTGTGGTGACCCAGCCATGCTCAGGGGACCGTGCATCTGCCAGACCAAATAGTAACTTAGAGTAAGAGGGGCTCCGGGCAGGTCCTTCAAGACACAGACGATGGCAAAGATGATGATGTCTCAGTGTCTCTCCTAGTTTTTGCCAGAAACAGAAATACCAATGCATAAGTCTGGGCACAAATTAATCATTAAATAAAACAGCAGCAGCTTCTTCTGTCATTGATATTTGTCAACATAATACTTGCATATTAAATGGACAATGATTGCTGGAAGTGGTGTCTAAAGGTTCAAATGACTTTCTTTAATGGTACTTATAACACCAGTCCTTGTGTATACATTTATTTATTAATCTTCTCAACAAAACTGTGTATGTAGGTATTATCCTTGTTTAAAGATGAGGAAACAGAGGCTTCAAGAGCTGTGTCATCTTCATTGCTGAAAAGTAAAATGATGGGCATAAAGATCACAGGAGACAAACTGAGAGAACCCAAAGTGGTTCCTGATAGAAAGCTGTGGAAATCTGTTGCATAAAATAATAGATGACATGTCTCCATTCGTATGAACAGCTTCTTAGCTCTCCGCTTTCCAGAAGTTGGGATCACATCTTTAGTCCCACCTTTCCTTACCCATCACTTTCTTGATCAGTGGTCCACCTTTCAGTTCATGCTAGTAAACCTCAGTATCTCAGCCACTGGACAGGGCTGATAGAAACTCCCAGGTAATTATATCTGGCCAGTGTTTGCTGAAGTTAATTCTCAGTCTGGAGTGTTAAATGGTACGTATTCAATAGACAGTGGAAATCTCTGTTGTAATGATCCCCCTCCCCATGTCAGTAAAAAAATCATATCTGAATATGCACTGAATATTAAATAATATTAAAGAAATATTAAAATTGAAAAAAAACATGGTTTTGTATTAAGGATGATCCAGAAGGGATTTCTAAAATTATCATCTTCCCCCACATTTTCTCATATCTCCTCAAATAAACTTAGTCATTAGAGTCTGATGTTTTTGCATTTAAGTTTGTGCCAATACTGATCTGTAAAACATAGCAGGTGGGTATAAGGACTAGTAGGCAGTTCACAAAATAGAATAATAAACAGCAATGAGAATGAATGAACCCTTGCTACATGCAATGGTATGGATAAATCTCAAGAGATAACGTTAACCAGAAGTCAGATATGAAAGAGTATGTGGTGAACAATTGTATTTGTGAAAATGTAAAATATGATGTTTAAATAAGAACGATAACCCTTGTAGAGTAGGTATAGGTGGAACCCCAGTAGTATTTTTGAGGTTCTGCTGAGGTGTGTTTGTTTTCCTTGAACCAGGGTTTAAAATTTCACTTAACATTTATGAATAGTTTTATTTTTCTTAATGAAGGCTATATTTAAATAAAGAGTTTACCCAAAATTTTATTTAGACAGAGGAAACAACACCCAGACCTCTGGTATAAGTTCCTGGGAAGCAGGTGATTTGCCTGAGTGTGTGGTAAGACCTTCATGTAAAGGACTGACAAAGGCTCCTTGACAACATCTTATCTGCTACACACACTCCAAACACTGGAGGATCTCCCCGGTGTCACGACCTTAGTGGCAGAGGTGCCAGTGTGGCTCTCTTGGCTTGTTGTCAAACCTCTCTTGCTCTGGGATCTTGTTCTGAAAGCCTTCTAGGCTCCTTGGCAAATAAAATAGAGGAGCATGCTAACTGAGGTATGTATTAACTCTGAAACCCAAAGAGACCACTACACATTGTGCCTCGTTTTGGTAAGAGGAGCAAAATGCAGCAACTTATCCTTCTTGATATACTCTAGATTGCCAGACACCAGGTTTCACTGAGTTGGCAGCAGGCCTTTGAATTTCTGTGAGATTTATTTCCTATCCTCTGGTGCACATGTGCCTTTCAGTGTATCTGCAGAAGTTGCTACTTTTGCCCACCAAGTGCACTCAGTGTGATACCATCAGTTAAAACAGAACTAAAAAACTGGATTTTTAAATGGTAGAAAATACACACAAAAGGAATGTAATGTAAATTACCTCTAAACCCATAAGAGAAAAGTTTATACACACACATGTATATAGGGTATGCTGCTGCTGCTGCTAAGTCACTTCAGTCGTGTCCAGCTCTATGCATAGATGGCAGCCCACCAGGCTCCCCCATCCCTGGGATTCTCCAGGCAAGAACACTGGAGTGGGCTGCCATTTCCTTCTCCAATGCATGAAAGTGAAAAGTGAAAGTGAAGTCACTCAGTCGTGTCAGACTCTTAGCAACCCTATGGACTGCAGCCCACCAGGCTCCTTGGTCCATGGATTTTTCCAGGCAAGAGTACTGGAGTGGGTTGCCATTGCCTTCTCTGGTATGGGTTATATCTGTCATATTTTGTAGTGGTTTTCATTTAATGTATTATGACCATCTTTTGTGTCATTTTTCTCCAATATGATTAATGTTTACTTAGCAATTACTATGTTTAAGACACTATATTTACCTTGAATATCTCATTTAATTCTCTCAGTTACTCTTGAGGGAAGGATCATCAATACCTTTATTTTTCTGTATAAGGGAAATGTCTCATTAAATGTGTAACTTTGCCCAAAGCTTTGAAGTTACTAATTCTTTGTAAAGTGAGAACATATTTAACTTTAACATTGGAAGCTAAAAGTTTCCTGGTCTGAGATCAGAAATAACTACTGCTTATTCCTACCATATTACCTGTTCCTTGTAGTCTACGGTACTTGCAGGGTGCACCGAACAAAGTAAAGGCTCCTAAAGATGCTATGATCTAAATTATGACACAGGGCAGAAAAGTTAGTCTTGGGTGGAACAGTGACGATATATTGCTGGCCTTGCCACCTCAAAGTCAACTTTTTCATCTTTACTGACGAATATAGAGAAAAAAACATTTATCAGACCATTTAATGCATACTGGTTCCCACGGTATATGTTGATTTGTTCCAACAATGAATCTGTATATTCAGGTGAAGTCATCATGTGATTAAGTTTTTACTAGTGATTGTCATCTCCAAGATCAGTTAATCTTTTGCTTGGGCAAATAGAGTAGGGGTGTGGAAGGAGCCATGTGTCTTTCAGTCCTTTATGGTACCACTAATCTCTGCAGTCTCTCTGGGTATTGCTTTGGTTTACTATTTTGATAGAGGGAAACAGAATATTTTTACTTTACTTTTACTATATGATAGCCCACATCTGGGACTTGCTGGTGGTCCAGCAGTTAAAAACTCCACACTGCCACTGCGAAGGGCATAGGTTCCATTCTTGGTTGGGGAACTAAGAGCCTGCATGTCATGTGGTTTCCAAACAAACAAAAAAGTAGTCCACATCCTACAGGTCAGGCTGTATGTGGAGAATTCTACCAGAATCTGGGAAAGTAAACACAGAGGATGAATAGTGACTCTTTGGGTCCACTGTGAGTCTGAACCCAACAAAATTCCATTAATCAATCATCCCACCTTCATAACCTCTTTCCTCACTAAAGTGGGATTATGGATCTCTGTGAATTAAAGTCGATTCATAGCAGTGTCAGTGATCTCTGGAAAGTGTGATTACTTTATCTTGCCCATTGCATTTGTGGTTTGATGGTTTAGTCACTAAGTCATGTCCGACTCTTGTGACCCCATGGACTATAGTCTGCCAGGCTCCTCTGTCCATGGGATTTTCCAGGCAAGAATACTGGAATGGATTGCCATTTCCTTCTCCAGGGGATCTTCTCAACCCATGAATTGACCCCCAGTCTCCTGCATTGCAAGCAGATTCTTTACTGACTGAACTACGAGGGAAGCCCTTTGTATTATCTCCTGGTAAATAGTTAAGCCACAGATTCCTCTGGAAAAGGCCAGGGGAGGATTTACAGTATAAATGTCGGCAATATGTCAGTATCATTTCTCAAGGGGTGTCAATCTCCCTTTCACTCATTCTGTGTCTGTGATTACTGGGAACTGATTGACAGGACATGACTGTTTTTTGTGGTGACTCAAGTCAGACTTCTGTTCCTCAGACCTAGAGATCCTTCATTTAACCATAGGTCACTTTTGAGTCCAAATTTCAGTCAACCAGCCAAGCAAGCTGGTAGAATCATTCCAGACACTTGAGTTAAAATATTGAGTCCAGAATTTCTTTAGTAAGCCTATGTGAATAAATTTGATTCAATCCAATATTAGATTCTTTCCATTCTTATCCAATAGTCTTTGGTCCTGTTCTCTCACACATGGATTTGGTTGATTTAAATTGTAAAATTTATGGACTTATTTGGGTCTGTATTATATCTCTTCACTGGTCATATAGTTTGCACCTCATAATGTGTGACTCAGCTGCTAGAACCTGAATCTGATTATTACTAAAGGAGTAATAAAGGTGCTGAGGATATGTCCTCAGGACAATCAGCAGGTGACTCAGTTCCAGGAAGGGCCATTAGAAGAGCATTAAGCAAGGGAAAGCTAACCTCCTCAGGCTGCTTGGCAAACTAGGGAAATGGTCACCAGCTTACTGAAATCACCTCATATGTCCTCAATGTAATTTTCAGAGCCCCTCTTATGTCAGCTCCTTAAGTTTAATATGAGAGCTTACAAAATTGAGAATTAAAGTTTAATTCAACCATCTCTAAGATTAAACTTTGAGTTTGGTTTTCAAAAATCTTGAGCTCTTAGCTCTAGGATATCAATGTTTTTCTTACGGCAGCCAAAGAGACTTCCAGGTCTCTCGCTGTAGTAATTTTCTCTTGCTGCGTGATAAATGACCACAAACTTAGCTGCTTGAAGCAACTTCCATTTTATATCGTGCAGATTCTGTGTGTCAGATTCTAGGTACAGCTTAGCTGAGTCCCTAATTTAGGGCTGCGCAAAGCGACAGTCAGAACTTCCATTGGAACCGGTGTCTTCACTGAGGTGCAAGACCTCCTCCAAGCATACAGATTTCTTGGCAGAATCCATTTCTTTGCAACTGCAGAAATCATGAAGGCTTGTTTTTGATTCTTTTTTAAAAGTGATTTATTTGCTTTACTTGGCCGTGGTGGGTTTTCACTGCTGCACGGGCTTTTTCTCTAGTTGCAGAGAATGAGGGCTACTCACCAGTTGCAGTGCCTGGGCTTCTCATTGCGGTGGCTTCTGTTGAAGAGCACAGGCTCTGGAGCGTGTGGGCTTTGGTAGCTGTGGCTCCTGGGCTCTAGAGCACAGGCTCAATGGTTGTGGCGCACTGACTTAGTTGCCCCAAGGCATATTCCCAGGTCAGGGGTTTGAACCTATGTCTCCTACATTGGAGAAGGCAATGGCACCCCACTCCAGTACTTTTACCTGGAAAATCCCATGGACGGAGGAGCCTGGTAGGCTGCAGTCCATGGGGTCGCTAAGAGTCTGACACGACTGAGCAACTTCACTTTCACTTTTCACTTTCCTGCATTGGAGAAGGAAATAGCAGCCCACTCCAGTGTTGTTGCCTGGAGAATCCCAGGGACGGTGGAGCCTGGTGGGCCACCATCTATGGGGTCGCACAGAGTCGGACACGGCTGAAGCGACTTAGCAGCAGCAGCAGCAGCTCCTACATTGGCGGATGGATTCTTTACTACTGAGCCACCAAGGAAGCCTTGGCTTGTTTCTTTAAAGCCAGCAGAAGGATCTCTCTCTATTTTGCTGGTATGTTGTCTTCTATAACACAATGTAATTGCATTATGATGGGATTTATACATTTTTCGTGTTCTGTTAAGTCACAGGTTCAACAAGGACTCTAAGAATGAAGATCACACAAGGGTCCAACTCACTGGGGATTACCTTAAGGCATGTCTGTCACACATAGACCTTGAACTAGAAATTTGGTGCAGTTGCTGCTGCTACTGCTAGGTTGCTTCAGTCGTGTCTGACTCTGTGTGACCCTATGGACAGCAGCCCACTAGGCTCCGCCGTCCACAGGATTCTCTAGGCAAGAATACTGGAGTGGGTTGATTGTATTAATGAATGGCATGAACTAGTAGAAAAAGTATATATAAATACAGTTATTTTTTAAAAAGAAATATACAGGTAATATAAGAAAAGACTCCTATTCTAAAGTAGGCATATGAGAAGAACTAAATAAATAACTAGTATTATTACTCACGCTCATCTCTACTCCAATATATATACAACTTACATAGTGGTAAATGTATAGAAAGTCTGGAATGTAATATGCTTGCTTGTGTTTCACATTTTTAGAACTGACAGGGGTGCACTCTGAAAATGAATACAAACATGGTATTAACTCACATAGCCTTGCAATAACAGTCAGCTCATCCTTCCCTCCATGACCTCACCCTGGGGCAGCACTCCTCCTCCACAGCTCCCAGCCCTCCTCTAGGGCAGTGGGCTCAAGTGTCTGCCCCAGGCTTTCGCCTGTGGTGCCTCAGCCCTCTGAGAAAGGGCCTGACTGAGTGAATCAAGTCAGCCCTGACCAGGAACCCGAACAATTGGTAAAGAGCCTTTTCACAGAACATAGCATCTTAGCACCTCTGAGAAATCATTGCATGTGGACAGACATATGGCCCAATAGCCCGAGAAGTGACCAGAGCAGGGGACATGACATCAGTCATCATCTGCAGGTGCATCTCCAGCTTCTAGCCAGCCTGGAGTGCCCTGCAGGAGTGGATTGGTATTGTGTCAATTCAGCTAAGTGAAAACCATCCTTCTCTGCAGAATTCTGGGTTCCTGTGAGCCACAAAAGACGTCTTTCACAAGATTAAGAGGGCCATGTGAAGCAGCAGCCATGTACTTTAAAGTGATGGCAGGAATTACCTGGTCCAGCGGTTAGCACTCTGTGCCTCCAAAGCTAGGAACCCAGGTTCAATCCCTGGTCAGGGAACTAATATCTCACAAGCAGAGCAGCATGGCCAAAAACAAAAACAAACACACACACACACACACACACACACACACACACACACACACAAACCAGAAAAACATACAGCCAAAAAAAAAAATCAAAACACCCCATAACAAAACAAAAACAAAGACTAATTTAAAAAGTAAAAATAAACACAAAATAAAATGATGGCTTCTCTGAATTGGTTTGGGGTTGTCTGGAATTGATCCTCTGCCCTGATGAGAAAGTTAAAGTGTTCCTGACCCTATATACAATGGTAAAGGAGTAAAAGTATGAAAAGTAAAGTAAAGTCGCTCATTCACATCTGACTCTTTTTGACACCATGGACTGTAACCTACCAGGCTCCTCCCATGAGATTTTCCAAGCAAGAGTACTGGAGCGGGTTGCCATTTCCTTCTCCAGAGGATCTTCCCCACCCAGGGATCGAACCTGGGTCTCCCACATTGTAGGCAGACACTTTACTGTCTGAGCCACCAGGAAAGTCTTAATTCATATAACATGTATTTTACCTATTTAGTGTGTATAATTCAATAGTTTTAGGCATATTAACAGGTAAGTGCAGCTATCACCATGGTCAACTTTATACTCAATTTTCCATCTCTTCAGAAAGGAGTTCTGTACTCTTTAGCTGTTACTTCTCTATTCCCTATCTCACCAGCCCTAAGGAATCACTAATATACTTTTTGTCTCTTTATATTACCCTTTTCTGGCATTTCATATGAAAATAATTGTATAATATATTATCTTTTGTGATGAATCTATTCTACGTAGAATCATGTGTTTAAGGTCCATGCATATTGCAGCACTTAATTAGTGATTTATTCCTTTTTATGGAGGAATAATACTCCATTGTATAGATGTACCACTTTTTGTTTATTCATCCAGCAGTTGATGAGTATTTTGGGTTTCTTCGATGTTTAACTGTTACGAGTAATGCTTCCATGCATATTAATGTACAGACATTTTACAAGTTTTGTTTTCATTTCTCTTGAATATATATAGCAGTGAAATTGCTGGGTTCTGTATTTTTAACAATTCTATGAGCAACTTAGTACAACCTATGTTTTACTGATAAGGAAACTGAGGTTCAGATGGGTAAAACCATATGGCCAATGTCATAGAGAAAATCAAAGAAGAGATTGCATCTCTACATCTTTTAAATCCAGATTTCACATTTCCCTTGCTGTGCTCCCGACCAGAGTGAGCACTAAACATACAGTCCTGTCCAGCATGCAGTGAACTCCATCCGCCAAGTGCAAGCATGCCTAGTGGCCACAATGACATCAGCAGTGCTTTAAGATAAACCTGACATCACCTTAACCACCCTCTTTCATCCTGACTCCCCTGCAGGAAACATGTGTTCCAGCCTCGTCTACCTCCTTTCTATGGACTTTTCACAAAAAATGAGCCCAGGCTTGTCTTTAGAGAGCAGAGTCAGAATTATCTTTCATTTGAACTAGCCTTAGGAGTTGAGCTGAGAAAGGCACAAAAGCATGCCTAACTCTAGAATCTCTGAGACCCACACAGAATGAACTCACCTGAATGCTGTCTGCATGCATATCTCCTGACAAAGAGGCTTCTAGTAGATCAGACAGCATGCTTCCCAGAGCCTGTGGCTTCATTTCTCAGCCTGGGCCCACAACTGCTGTGCACACACTCAAGGTACCAAGGCCTCATTATCCTGAAATATTGCTCTTTAGGATTGACTGCCATCTCTCCAACTAAGATGCAGAAATCTTACAAACTTTTATATTTTTTAAGAGCAAGCAGTTCAAAATTGGATTACCTTTCCACATTTTCATACAAAGTGGATTAATGCGCCCCTGTCTTTATTACATTTTCCACCCTTGTCATTTGTGATTAAGCCAACACTATGAAGATGTATTACAGATCGGTATAAATGGGAACATTAAAATACTGGCTATATATCAGAGAAGCTCAAGGCAAGTTGATTTGTGCTACACAGGCCCTCAGTGCAATACATCTAGAATATTTCACATCTCTTTGGACAGAACAATCTTTTCACCAAAAAGTGTCAAAAGTAATAGGAGGTAAGAAAGGGGATGAGGAGAGAAGAAAGAAGGAAAAGTGCCAACTTCTAGGAAAGCTCTGCTTCCTGCAACAGTCTCAGTGTGAAACTTCTTGTGATTTCATTCTGAAACCAAACCCATCACTTGGGTTCAATGAAGCAGGAAAACCATTGTCCTTAACTGAGTTCTTAATTCACACGAGGAGGAGGAAGGGTATTTTATCAGGCTCCCATCCTATTGCCTGAGCTTGTTCCATCTCGGCCAGGTCATTCCTGCTCTGAGACCACATTTCTGGCTTAGGCTTTCTGTGGAAGCAACTGGCCCTGGAACAATTCAAATCCAAAAAGCAGAGTCTCTCTCTGGACAGGTCCCACTCATCCTTAGTCACATGAGACATGAACTCAAGGCTCCAAGGCTGAAAACATGGGATGAGACCAGACTTTTCCTGATCTGCTGTCCCCTCCCCTTCTGTTCTTCCAGCTCTTCTGGGACCAGATCAGAGCAGCTCTCTCTCTGGTCACTTCACTTGCACTGAGTATATCATCTCATAGACATGTCTCAAAATGGGTCTGTGACCTGTGGAGGGGGTATGTCTACACTGGAAAAGGACATCTCGTCAGTGATACTAGTACCCTCGAAGCAAAGAAGGTTGCTCAGCATCTCTGTGGTTTTTTTTTTTTTTGCATTTTATTTATTTATTTATTTTAAATTACAATACTGTATTTGTTTTGCCATACATTGACACGAATCAGCCATAGGTGAACACAATCTCCCAATGCCGAAGCCCCCTCCCACCTCCCACCCCACATCCTCTACTTGAATCATCCTGTGCATCAGCCCCATGCATCCTGCATCCTACATTGAACATAGATTGGCGCTTCGTTTCTTACACGAAAATATACATGTTTCATTGCCATTCTCCCAAACCATCCCACCCTTTCCCTCTCCCTCAGAGTCCAAAAGTCCACTCTATACCTCTGTGTCTCTTTAAGCCCATCTTTGTTAATAAGAAGGAGGTAGCTCTGTCGCCTACCTCTCATTTTAGTTCAGTCCTATCCATCTGTCCTATGTGACTGCACATGGTGGAAGCAACACAGGTGAGGTCTCTGTGTTCAGGAAGTTTGTGGAGCATCAGACACATAATACAAAATCAATAAACTGTGTTCATTATGAAGAAGAAAAGAAAACAGGAAGAGAAGATATAGTAAGTTGAAGAAGCTAATTTATCACTATCAGAGAGGTGACTTTTGAGATAGAAGTCCAGAATAACCAGAACCTAACTGGATCCTAAATTAACTGGGGAAGTGGGGAGTCCTTGGGGCAGTATGCTGGTAGAACCAGCTTTCCTTGAGGAAATGGGGTGGATCCTTAATATCAGCTATTGTGGGCAAGGCTCAGAGTCCTGCTTCTCCTGCATGCTGGGAATTGTGTTTTTCTCAAACACAAGATGCCTCTTCAGTACATCATGACAGAATGAGCTTGAAATCCTGCTTGAAATGGATTGAATTAGGAGTTATGCACTTAGGCCTGTTTTCCAAATGTAGATCTGAGAAGAGGACACAGAGATTCAATTATTAATTCAACAAATGTTAATCAAAACAGGTAGTTATGCCGTAGAGTGGTTAAATGGAAGAAATTGATAGGCCAAAATGGCAGGAATACAGTTTATACATTGTGATGTATACTATAAAAGAAAATGAAAGTATAATCTTGGAATATGTAACAGGGGCACTAATGCTCTCTAAAATGTCAAGGAAGATTTCCCCCAAAGATGTAATTTGAGCTGAAACACTAAAATTTGTGTAAGTAATAGCTAGATATTTTGTATGGAGTAGGAATTGGGAGCTTTTCTGTTAAAAGAAACAGCAAATGCAAAGATCTTATGACAGAAGGGAGAAGACTCTATTTAAGAACCTGAAGGGAAATCTCAGCTAGAGAGGGTGCCAGCTGTTTCTGGTGAGTTGAGCAGTTGCCAGGATAAGCAGAATCTTGTAGATAATCTGAAGTTACTTGATTGTTTGTCCTAAGTGAAAGAGATGGGAAGCCAGTGAAGAGACTTCACCTGGGAAGCACAAGTTTATCTACATTGAAAAAAGATTGTTCTGGGCAAGAGAAAAGTAGACTTGGGAAAATCAGGAGACTAAACTGTCTAAGCCAGAGATCACGGAGACTGGGGCTAGCAGTAGGACAGCACAGAAGTGAAGTGAATGTGTTATTTATTTGATTAAACCCATAAGACTCACAAGTGCACCAGAATATACCAAGTCAGAGAAGGAAGTATCAAAGTTGATCCTTACGTTGTTAGTTCGTTTTGTTTTTAACCTCAGCCATAAAGATGGTAGTTGCTTGATTTTAAAAAAAAAAAAAAAAAAGGAAGGGATGAACTTTAGTGAAAGACAACAAGAGGAAGCCTCTGTCTGTTAACAAATATGACTGTGAAATTATGAATTAATCTTGCCTCATTCAAGGATGAGAAGAGGAGGAAATAGTGGAGGGTAGGGGAGATTCTTCATCTGGCCAGTGAAGGGATACTACAGACTAAGGGGGAGACCAGAAGAAGATTTTTGAAAACAGTACATTCTCAATTCTAGGAATTCCAGGGCACTGTTTGAAATTCTTCTTAGAGTGAAAAAAGATTATATTTTACAAAATAGGATTATACTTTATAAAAACTTTTAGGAGAGATAAAGGTAAATGATGCATTGGAGAAGAAACAAGGAAAGATGAAAGATGAGATGAGGAAGAATTGCAAGGAAACTAAGAATGCAAGAGGGTGATGAGTTCATGAAAAGTAGGATCAGTGCTACAAGAATTAATTTGTAATGCAGATAACAGAATTGAGAAGATATCTCAAAATATAGAATAACAAAGTAAATAAAAATCAGAGTAATAAAAACATAAATATGATGGAAAGAGAATAATAACACAAGACTAATTAATAACCAAAAATATATCAGGGAAAATAAATCATGTTTTTAAAATTCCACCTAAAAAGCCTCTTGATGAAAATGAAAGAGGAGAGTGAAAAAGTTGGCTTAAAGCTCAACATTCAGAAAACCAAGATCATGGCATCTGGTCCCATCACTTCATGGCAAATAGATGGGGAAACAGTGGAAGCAGTGTCAGACTTTATTTTGGGGGGCTTCAAAATCACTGCAGATGGTGACTGCAGCCATGAAATTAAAAGACACTTACTCCTTGGAAGAAAAGTTATGACCAACCTAGATAGCATATTGAAAAGCAGAGACATTACTTTGCCGACTAAGGTCTGTCTAGTCAAGGCTATGGTTTTTCCTGTGATCATGTATGGATGTGAGAGTTGGACTGTGAAGAAGGCTGAGTGCCGAAGAACTGATGCTTTTAAACTATGGTGTTGGATAAGACTCTTGAGAGTCCCATGGACTGCAAGGAGATCCAACCAGTCCATTCTGAAGGAGATCAACCATGGGATTTCTTTGGAAGGAATGATGCTAAAGCTGAAACTCCAGTACTTTGGCCACCTCATGCAAAGAGTTGATTCATTGGAAAAGACTCTGATGCTGGGAGGGATTGGGAGCAGGAGGAGAAGGGGACGACAGAGGATGAGATGGCTGGATGGCATCATGGACTCAATGGATGTGAGTCTGAGTGAACTCTGGGAGATGGTGATGGACAAGGAGGCCTGGCGTCCTGTGATTCATGGGGTCGCAGAGTAGGACATGACTGAGCGACTGAACTGAACTGAACTGAACTGAAAGATCTAAACACAGACTGAAGGATTTTACAGTATTGTATGATCAGTTAAAGAAAATGCATAGATACAGTGTAACAGAAATTCGTATTACAATAAATACACACTGTAACTAACTCATAAGCATTCAGTAAAAGGAAAAAAAGAAAAACTAAAAATACAGTGTTTTAAAGAAAAACCAATTTCAGGGTGGTAGTCTCCATTTCTTTCTCTGTAACACCAACTGTCAGAAGATAGTAGTTGAAAATCTGTAAGCTTTTGAATGAACATTTTTGTGGTTTGAGGATATTTTGTCCAGCTTCATTGTTTTTCTCTCTCTTTTATTTAATGTTGAAAAGTAATTAAAAAAACATATTCAGCTACAAAAAGGTTTAGATTCTCTACCAGTCAAGTACACTCAGTACACACACACGCATGTATAGACTGTTTCTGAAAGAAAGAAGAAGCAAAAGGTCGTGAATCTACATGCTTTGACATAAAAAGGTAGAAGAGCATCCTTTAAAGAGTAAGAGTAAATATGTTGTAACTTTGGTTTTAAAATTGAATGTAAATTAAACATGTATTGTCCACTTAATGATGTTAAAAATAAAGTCGTTATAAATTCCAAGATAATTGACAAAGGGGAATGGAAGTATAGAAAGAGTAAAACTCTATGATGTAAAAGGGTAGAAGACTGAAAACATTTCATTTCATCTAAACTACAGTATCCAAAAACATGATTAAGATGATAGCACTTGGTTTTCTTTCCCTCTTTCTCTTTCTGGAATGTGATGCACACTGCCCTCCTCTTCTACTATATTCTTCTGTTTACATCCCAAATTAAATTAGACTTCTAGGGAGTTCTTTACCCATATTGAACTGGGTTCATCTAGAGCTGAAAGGGAGAAGATTTGTGAATGCAACTATATACTGTGAAGGAGAGCATAAGCGCAAGTTGTTATTCAGTTGCTAAGTTGTGTCTGACTCTTTGTGACCCCATGGACTACAGCATGCCAGGCTCCTCAGTTCTCCATTATCTCTTCAAGTTTGCTCAAATTCATGTCCATTGAGTTGGTGATGCTGTCTAACCATCCCATCCTCTGTGCCCCTTTCTCCTTTTGCCTTCCGTCTTTGCCAGCATCAGTCTTTTCTAATGAGTTGGCTTTTTGCATCACTTGACAAAAAGTATTGGAGTTCAGCTTTAGCAACAGTCCTTCCAATGAATATTCAGGGTTGATTT
The DNA here is from genome assembly GCA_917880005.1 of Nanger dama. Classification (NCBI taxonomy): domain Eukaryota; kingdom Metazoa; phylum Chordata; class Mammalia; order Artiodactyla; family Bovidae; genus Nanger; species Nanger dama. The sequence continues at coordinate 29,769,830 of CAKJTW010000018.1, forward strand.
CCTTTAGGATTGACTGATTTGATCTCCTTGCTGTCCAAGGGACTCTCAAGAGTTTTCTCCAGAAACCACAATCTGAAAGCATTGATTTTTCAGCACTCAGCCTTCTATATGGTCCAACTATCATATCTGTACATGACTACGGGAGAAACTGTAGCTTTGACTGTATGGACCTTTATTGGCAAAGTGATATCTCTGCTTTTTAATATGCTGTCTAGGTTTGTCATAGCTTTTCTTTCAAGGAGCAAGCCTCTTCTAATTTCATGGCTTGGAGCCCAAGAAAATAAAATCACTGTTTCTACATTTTTCCCTTCTATTTGCCATGAAGTGATGGGACTGGATGCCATGATTTTAGTTTTTTGAATGTTGAGTTTCAAGCTAGCTTTTCCTCTCTCCTCTTTGACTCTCATCAAGAAGCTATTTAGTTCCCCTTTAGTTTCTTCCATTAGAGTGGTATCATCTGCATATCTGAGGTGGTTGATATTTCTCCTGAAAATTTCAATTCCAGCTCATGATTCACTCAGCCCAGCATTTTGTGTAATGTACTCTGCATATAAGTTAAATAAGCAGGGTGACAATATACAGCCTTGATGTACTCTTTTCCCAATTTTGAACCAGTCCCTTGTTCCCTGTCTGGTTCTAACTGTTGCTTCTTGATGTGCATACAGGTTTATAGCAAGTGTTTTCACATAAATTGTAGTGAAATGAGGCTCCATGCCTCCTATGCTTGTTCTGATGTTTGGCACTTAAAATATGAAAAATTATGTTTCTGTTATTGTTCTTTTCAGTTTTGGCTCAGCATTCCCCCTTCCCCAACAAGATTCTCTCATCAGACATTGGCTACATTCCTCTTTGCTTTGCACCATCTGGAAATTTAGCCAACAACCTTCATCTAAGCTAGCGTTTTGCAAACTTTGATCATTTAAGGCCCAGCATCACAATCCTGGTAGCTCAGCTGGTAAAGAAGACCCCAGTTCAATTCTTGGGTCAGAAAGAACCCCTGGAGAAGACATAGACTACCCACACCAGTATTTCTGGGCTTCCCTGGTGGCTCAGCTGGTAAAGAATCTGCCTGCAATGTGGGAGACCTGGGTTTGATCCCTGGTTTGGAAAGATTCCCTGGAGAAGGGAACAGCTACCCACTCCAGTATTCTGGCTGGCCTGGAGAATTCTGTGAACTCTATAGTACATGGGGTTGCAAAGAGTTGGACACAACTTTCACATTACCATTCTGATATGTTTTGTGTATTCCCACACATTATAAGGTTATATTACAAACATTATAATGTTTGTCAGCTCACTTCTACTTATATAAACTTATCTTAAAAGAATTGTATAGAATGGATTTGATGTAGAGGATACTCATATAGATAAACCAATATTAGCCTGTGTACCAAATACAACTCTTATGTGAACGACTCACCATTGGTATAATGGCACCTTGCAGAAACACATTTATTCCTGTCATCTGTAGAGTAATGGGTAGGTTGATGACCAGTTAGTCTCATCTGGAATATCACTTTCTGTGCTGGAACCATAGATCAGAGCTCTCCATGGTGTCGGAAGCCATACTCTGGGCACACTGACTGAAACAGAGGGAGCTGAAGAAAAGTTCTTCCACTCAGAGGCATTTTCAGTCTTGACATACTGAAAGTGAAAGTCACTCAGTTGTGTCCAGCCCTTTGTGACCCCATAGGCTCTACAGTCCATGGAATTCTCCAGGCCAGAATACTGGAGTGGGTAGCCTTCCCCTTCTCCAGGGGATCTTCCCAACCCAGGGATTGAACCCAGGTCTCCCATATTGCAGGCAGATTCTTTACCAGTGAGCCGCAAGGGAAGCCCCTTGACATACTTGTTTGGCTTTAAAAACCTCAGATTATTTTAGGTAGTTTATTTGGCTCTTTGATTAGTATTTGACAGTAAACTTATTCCAACTTAACTCATATCTGCAGTACTCTTGCCTGGAAAATCCGATGGATGGAGGAGCCTGGAAGGCTGCAGTCCATGGGGTCGCTGAGGGTTGGACATGACTGAGTGACTTCACTTTCACTTTTCACTTTCATGCATTGGAGCAGGAAATGGCAGCCCACTCCAGTGTTCTTGCCTGGAGAATCCCAGGGATGGGGGAGCCTGGTGGGCTGCTGTCTACGGGGTCGCACAGTCGGACATGACTGGAGTGACTTAGCAGCAGCAGCAGCAACTCATATCTGACTCTATATCTCAATGGTCTTCATATTTCAATTCAGGTCCAAATGTGTTTGCAATACATCATCAGAATCCATTTTCATTTTTAGCTAAAATTTCCAGATCTAGTACTTTGTCAAATTCAGTAGTGTCTTGGACCCATAGGCAAATCACTCCATGCAGTTAAACAAGAATGAAATATACTTGAATCTTTCATGCTGGCAGGGACTTGGAAGAAAGAGATTCTTATTTGTTTTGCTTTTTCACCCCAAACTAGTTCATCCACATTTGGCTACAAGTTAGTATTGAAGTATATTTCTTTAATATAATTTCTTTAAAGTGAATTTCTCTTTCATAAGAATGATGATAATTTCTAATGCAGAGATCAAAATGACAAGAGCTATTCATCTTCATGGTCCAAGGTACCATCTGATCACCAGCTGGGGTCAGGAAGAAATTTTTCTGGCTAGATAAAAAGTGTTATATAATTCACTCTAATTGGTGCCTAGTGCAAACATTTTCACCTCTCTTCAGACCCAGCAGGTGTGGACTACTCTTAATGATGCTTCATCCTGTTTTCCTACAGCAGTTTTTCTGTGTTACATTATTGTCCCTTCCTCTAGCTACTTCTTGTCTCAATATCTCTTTCTTGCATTTCTTTTCTTCCTATTCTTTCCCCCTCCTCCTTTACTAATGAATTGCACTGCAAACAGGCTTGGGAGTTCTCATAAGCTGTGTCTGTCCCTTTATCCCAACTGGTGTGTTGGCCACCAGCATCCTTTGTAGTCATTTCTTTTGCCCAGCTGTGAGTTAGGACATTCACTGATGTTCTGTTTTGAATTGCAGCAGAAGCCAGCTGCTGTTTTGACAATGCTGCCAATGGGACTCTAAAATGGAAATTGGCAACTTCTATGCTAATAGGAGATGTTAACTTAAGAAGAGTTGTCAGGGTCTTGGGTTAGAGGTCACTTTCAGGTAAAATCTTTTCTGATAGGATTGATCTTTTCATGGATCATCAAGATAAATAGCCAGAGTTTTATGTATGTGCTGCAAAAATTAAAATCCCTTTTAAGATAGACTATATCTTGTGTCTTATCATTTGCTTTACCTGGTGATATTTGGAAGGTTATATTTCAGAAATTACTCTATAAATATTGTTGATGGAGAATAATGGTTAGTATAGTAAAAAATAGCAGTGGTAGTATTCAGTTCAATTCAGTTCAGTCGCTCAGTCGTGTCTGACTCTTTGCGACCCCATGAATTGCAGCACGACAGGCCTCCCTGTCCATCACAAACTCCCGGAATTCACTCAGACTCACGTCCATCAAGTCTGTAATGCCATCCAGCCATCTCATCCTCTGTTGTCCCCTTCTCCTCCTGCCCCCAATCCCTCCCAGCATCAGAGTCTTTTCCAATTAGTAGGAGTAAAAATAGTCATACTTTACCTATTTTGCGTAGTTTCTTCAACTTTTAATGTGTTGTATTTAGTTCAACAGCCAATAAATATATTACAAGTCTGGAATTGTGGTTGGTGAACCATAAGATATATATATGTATATATATATGTATATATTATATATATAGTTGTACATCAAAATGGCTGAATAGCAGGCAGTTCAGGTGTTTCCATTTAATTCTTACGACAAACCTGTGAGGCAGGTATTATTCCCATTTTGTGTATGAAGACACTGAGGACCAGCTCAGAGAGTGAGCATCAGATAGCATGTCGCATAGTCAGGGCTTCAGGCGGCAGACCTGGTATTTTCTCTTCTGCTACACTGAGTCCTCCACAGTCTCATTCTGTTACTCTCATGCTGCAGTTTGTTAAACTTAAGAGTTTCAGGAGAGAACTCAGTGTGCTTTATGTGCTCCTGACCCATCAGCCTGTCACTGGTGAACATGAGCTGCGTACTCTTCATTCCTGTTGTTTAGTCACTCAGTCATGTCTGACTCTTTTGCAACCCCATGACTGTCGCCTGGCAGGCTCCTCTGTCCATGGGATTTCCCAGGCAAGAATAGTGGAGTGGGCTGTCATTTCGTTTTCCAGGGGATCTTCCCAACCCAAGGATTGAACCTACATATCTTGCATTGGCAGGCAGATTCTTTACCACTGAGCCACCAGGGAAGCCCTCTTTGTTCCTGACCAGGGTTTTTATTTTTCTTCCTTGAAAACATGAGGTCTGAGCATGGATATTATAACCATAAGGGCATTTACTAGAGTCATGTTCACTTATTTGAGGTATTCCTATAAGACAGAGGGAGCATGTGAGAACAAGAGTGCCACCTCCCCTTACAGCAAGTCGACAATGGTGGACGAGCCACAGGTACCCATGTCACACCATCGAGCCTGGAGCAAGGAATGGCCTCTGGAACACAGAGCCTTTCATCAGTGGTGAAGGCAGCTCCCGGAGAGCAATTCCTTCCAGACTAGCAAAACTCTTTGACCTTGTGCTTTCTGGGGACAAGCTTGGTATTCATCTGGCAGTAAAATCCTTTGAACCCACAAACCATCAGCACAGGGAAAAATGGAAAATCTTTGACCGAGGTATTTACATCCTTATTATTGAATCTCAGATATATTCAGGTCTTTCCAGATCTAGAAACTTTCATTGTCCAAAAGCCATAATCTTGGGATTGGAGTTTGCAAAGTGTAGAAAAGGCAAGTCCAATTTTAATTCTTCACTTATGAAAGAAACAGCCTTATTAAAATTTCTCTGTTTAATGTAACTTTCTGGGCATAATAACTACTCCTGTTTGTCACTGCCCCAGCCCTTCATCCTGGATGGGCCAGGGATGTGAAATTGACATGATCTCTTCCCATTACAGTTTTAATCACAGCATCACTGCAGCTGAACACTTAGGACTATGTGTGATTTTTGCTGCATTCTCAGTTTTCCACACAAATTATAAATAGAATTCTTCAACTATTTCAGAAAACCCATGTATTATCTTTATTCTTTTTTGTTCCTTGGGAAGCAAGAAATCTATTTGCTTTTGCACGGTATACGGCAGTCAGAAGTACCTCATTCACTCACTTTTTATTCATTTGATGCATGAAAAAAAGGCATTAAATGTATTTCAGCGTGTCACCTCAAATTCTGTGCAGCCAGCAGTGATGAATATGCTCAGTTCCTCAGCTGGGGTACTGTTTCATTTTTTCGTGACAATATCATTTGACAAGCTGATTCTGCATTGGCAATATTGTATCATATTTTTGTCTGCATGTAAATTATGTTGACAGTCTCATAAACATAAATTGGCAGGCATACTGTCCCAAAGCAATGTTTGTTAAAATACACTAATGGCATAGAATAAATAAACTTTTCCAAAGCATTAATAACGCAGTGGTGTGTGTCACTGCATTGTGCAGGAAGGTCTACAGAATATGTTACTGTCTGAGCTAAATTAATACAGTATATATTTGTTAGCATATATTTCATTCTGTCTCACGCTTATGTTTATTGATTAGTCATCCCATTTCATGGGCCTTTGCGTACCATCAGCCACACACTTGTGATCTTTGGAAAAATCACCTGGGGCAGATATCTGTACTGGAACATGTGTATGGTCTCATTTAAGTCTTGCAGCGTTACTCCATTGCATTGTTCATGACTAGACTTTGTCTCCCCTGCCTGCCAACCTAGGACCATGCTCCTGACTGGCTTCTGCCCTGGTGGACCAGGCAGATGCTAGCATGTTAGATCTAAAGCAGCTCTGTAGAACACCAATATGTTTTATTTATTTTAGACCCCAGTAATAAATTCCCCTCCAGGTATTTGTAGACAGACAGTATGAAACACTGGGAATAGTATAGACGATGCCATTCTGTTGGTTCTTTAACTTGCCAGCAGTGTGACCACTGGCAACAATAAATGAGGGCACGTGTTGTGAGGATTAGATGCTTTGAGATGCTGGATACAAGCAATTGGCATGATGTCTATCTAGCTCCTAACAGAGACTCACAAAGTGGAATCTAACCATTTAGAATGGAGGGAATGAAGAAAGGGACATCCAAGAGGAGAAAGACAAAAACAGAGAAAGAATATGAATTTAACCATTTTCTTTGAGGAAACGGAGGATGGAATATTCATGTGCCACTTCTCCAAAATGTAAGTTTTTGGATCAGGGGAAAATGTGCACAGTTCTGGAATTCTGCAAGTAGATTCAAATCATTGAATTCCACATGTACTGTGACTTGTGTGCCTCCCTGAATGGCAGTATGTATACCTGACTTTTCAGTTTTCTCTTTCTTATCAGCAGATGCCTTGCATCTTCTGATCTTTGAAGAGAAAAGATGAACTGAGAAGCATAAGCTGGGATTCCATTGGGAAAAATTTTTAGAGAAAGCAGTAGGTTCCTAAAGGCTATACTTTTGATCAGAATTTGGCCAGAATCCTTGTATGACTGTAGCCTGAAATGAAGCTACAGCTTCATCCACTCTCCAAGCTTTTAACCTTGAGGTTTCCTGTGAAGCATCATATAAACTGTTCATTTCACCATCCATGTGCTTAGACTTGGGTGCTGTAAGCAAAGATGGTTAGACAGATGCAGCTTTGGTCATCAGATGCATAAACACAAGCCCAGTAAACACACAGATTATACAAAAACAGAAAGATACATGACTCTCCTCTGAGATATTGTGTTCAAAGTGCAACACCCATACTGATTAACTGTAAGAATGACATCTACCAACTTCCTTCCAAACCTGATTTTATTGAAGAGGTAAAATGTAAGAATTGCTTATAAAATTTAAGCAACAATCCAAGCAACAAATTATGAATGCTCTAGTATAGATAGTAGCTATAAGTGAGAAAAGAAACATAGGGTCATGCAGTGTTTTACACAAGTAAGGGGTTCAGTTCAGTTCAGTCGCTCAGTTGTGTCCGACTCTTTGAGACCCCATGAATCACAGCACGCCATGCCTCCCTGTCCATCACCAACACCCAGAGTTCACTCAGACTCACGTCCATTGAGTCGGTGATGCCATCCAGCCATCTCATCCTCTGTCGTCCCCTTCTCCTCCTGCTCCCAATCCCTCCCAGCATCAGAGTCCTTTGCAATGAGTCAACTCTTCGCATGAGGTGGCCAAAGTACTGGAGTTTCAGCTTTAGCATCATTCCTTCCAAAGAAATCCCAGGGTTGATCTCCTTCAGAGTGGACTGGTTGGATCTCCTTGCAGTCCATGGGACTCTCAAGAGTCTTCTCCAACACCACAGTTCAAAAGCATCAATTCTTCGGTGCTCAGCTTTCTTCACAGTCCAACTCTCACATCCGTACATGACCACAGGAAAAGCCATAGCCTTAACTAGACAGACCTTTGTTGGCAAAGTAATGTCTCCTCTTTTGAAAATGCTATCTAGGTTGGTCATAACTTTTCTTCCAAGGAGTAAGCGTCTTTTAATTTCATGGCTGCAGTCACCATCTGCAATGATTTTGGAGTCCCCCAAAGTAAAGTCTGACACTGTTTCCACTGTTTCCCTATTTCCTATGAAGTGATGGGACCAGATGCCATGATCTTCATTTTCTGAATGTTGAGCTTTAAGCCAACTTTTTCATTCTCCTCTTTCACTTTCATCAAGAGGCTTTTTAGTTCCTCTTCACTTTCTGCCATAAGAGTGGTGTCATCTGCATGTCTGAGGTTATTGATATTTCTCCTGGCAATCTTGATTCCAGCTTGTGTTTCTTCCAGACCAGCATTTCTCATGATGTACTCTGTGTATAAGTTAAATAAGCAGGGTGACAATATACATCCTTGATGTACTCCTTTTCCTATTTGGAACCAGTTTGCTGTTCCATGTCCAGTTCTAACTGTTGCTTCCTGGCCTGCATATAGTTTTCCCAAGAGACAGGTCAGGTGGTCTGGTATTCCCATCTCTTTCAGAATTTTCCACAGTTTATTGTGATCCACACAGTCAAAGTCTTTGGCATAGTCAATAAAACAGAAATAGATGTTTTTCTGGAACTCTCTTGCTTTTTGATGATCCAGTGGATGTTGGTAATTTGATCTCTGGTTCCTCTGCCTTTTCTAAAACCAGCTTAAACATCTGGAAGTTCACGGTTCACGTATTGCTGCAGCCTGGCTAGGAGAATTTTGAGCATTGCTTTACTAGCATGTGAGATGAGTGCAATTGTGTGGTAGTTTGAGCATTCTTTGGCATTCCCTTTCTTTGGGATTGGAATGAAAACTGACCTTTTCCAGTCCTGTGACCACTGCTGAGTTTTCCAAATTTGCTGGCATATTGAGTGCAGCACTTTCACAGCATCATCTTTCAGGATTTGAAATAGCTCAACTGGAACTCCATCACCTCCACTAGCTTTGTTCATAGTGATGCTTTCTAAGGCCCACTTGACTTCATATTCCAGGATGTCTGGCTCTAGGTGAATGATTACACCATTGTGATTATCTTTGTTGTGAAGATCTTTTTTGTAAGGGTAGGGTTTTGTAAACTTAAACAGCAGGTATTATTGATCACTCCGTTCTTATAAAGCATTGTGGTAGATCTATGGGTAAACAGAAAAAAGCTTCATATACCCTCCTTGATCTCCAGAAGTTTAAAATCAATTTGGAGATATAACACTAATTAATATATAGGCAAGTTTTAAATATAAATAGAAGAGCTAGAATCCAGCTTGGTAATCCAAGTTAGCTTGGGCTGTGTAGTGTATACTGTAGTCTGCCTTCCAGATTCTACCTGTGCTACCCTTTTATTACTCATAGATCTCCTAAGTAACTACCATACTCAGGGTTACTCATTTTCTCCAGGGCCAGTGCAAAACCAATGATTGGTGGATGGGGATGCTTGAAGGCTCAACTCCCTTGTCTAAATTGTAGACATCACCAAAGGGCCATTCTAGCTACAGAGCTCCCCACAGACTAGCTATATAGTCTGTGTTGCAACAGATCACTATTCATCATTTCCTTGTGCCCAATCCTGCTTTCCTCACTTGGTTACATTCCTATTCCTAAGAGCCCTCCTGGATAAGCCACTTGCACACATATCTCCATCTCAGAGTCTGTTTCCTGGGAAACCTAATCTACCTACCACAGCTTGTATGTTTTAAGGTTCAAAGAGCATGCAGACAATAAATGCTATAGGAATATTGAAGAGAGAGAAATCTCTACATTAAAGTATCTCTTTATTTCCCAAACCTGGCAAAGTGCTTGTTGCATGGTCAGCCCAATAGATTTTTACTAGATGAATGGCTTGTGTGCTCAGGAAAATTGGCTGGGTGTTGACAGGGAGAAAGGAGAATAACTATACAGAGACTGACTTGGGAGTGGAAAGAATATTGTATCATTCTCAAAAAGAAAGAATTGAATGATGGGAGGAAATTTGAGCTGATTACTCTTTTCTGTGTCCAGTCTCAGGATGCTTAACAAGACTGGAATTTATGGAACTGAATGTAGTGTGAGTTCAGGGCTCATTGTGTGATATATGCCCCTTACAGTCAGCAAAGAATTACAGAAAAAGTCACTTCTGGGTTCAACTTCTTACACTTGGTGGTGTTACAAAACCTTCTATCCTAGAGAGTGCTAGAGAAGAAATTTCAAAGACCATTTATCAAATTTATAGATATAAATGGAAAATATAGAGAAATGTATAAAGATGAATATAGATATCAGTATGGATACGCATGAGAGGAGTACATCCATAAGTAAATAATGGAATAAAATGCCTATGTAGAGATACACCAAATTTGAATATAATTTTTCTGAGCAAGAAATTAAAGTTTAAATATTAAATCTCTTTTCATTTTACAGTTTGAAAGAAGTAAAGATGGAAATCAACCTTTTCTTTTCATACTAAGAATAAAAATCCAAAGATTAAATCTAAAATATAACTTTGAGAAGCAGTATGATACAGTGAAGAAGAACTTGGGTTTTAGATCATTGGTGTATGTGAAGTAAAAGATAGCAGACTTTTTACATAAAGCCTCTGGGCCTTATTTTTCTCATCAGGAAGAAAGGAGTGATTTTACTCTGGATATTAGTTTGATCAGGAGATGAGTTAGTTTAAATTAGATGGCTAGAGATATGCTTGACAATGATAATTATGTGTTTTCAGTTCAGTTCAGTCTCTCAGTCATGTCCAACTCTTTGCAACCCCATGAATCACAGCACGCCATGCCTCCCTGTCCATCACCATCTCCCGGAGTTCACTCAGACTCACGTCCATTGAGTCGGTGATGCCATCCAGCCATCTCATCCTCTGTCGTCCCCTTCTCCTCCTGCTCCCAATCCCTCGCAGCATCAGAGTCTTTTCCAATGAGTCAACTCTTCGCATGAGGTGGCCAAAGTACTGGAGTTTCAGCTTTAGCATCATTCCTTCCAAAGAAATCCCAGGGTTGATCTCCTTCAGAGTGGACTGGTTGGATCTCCTTGCAGTCCATGGGACTCTCAAGAGTCTTCTCCAACACCACAGTTCAAAAGCATCAATTCTTCGGTGCTCAGCTTTCTTCACAGTCCAACTCTCACATCCGTACATGACCACAGGAAAAACCATAGCCTTAACTAGACAGACCTTTGTTGGCAAAGTAATGTCTCCTCTTTTGAAAATGCTATCTAGGTTGGTCATAACTTTTCTTCCAAGGAGTAAGCATCTTTTAATTTCATGGCTGCAGTCACCATCTGCAATGATTTTGGAGTCCCCCAAAATAAAGTCTGACACTGTTTCCACTGTTTCCCCATCTATTTGCCATGGAATGATGGGACCAGATGCCATGATCTTCATTTTCTGAATGTTGAGCTTTAAGCCAACTTTTTCACTCTCCTCTTTCACTTTCATCAAGAGGCTCTTTAGTTCCTCTTCACTTCCTGCCATAGGGTGGTGTCACCTGCATATCTGAGGTTATTGATATTTCTCCCGGCCATCTTGATGCCAGCTTGTGCTTCTTCCAGCCCAGTGTTTCTCATGATGTACTCTGCATAGAAGTTAAAGAAGCAGAGTGACAGTATATATCCTTGACATACTCCTTTTCCTATTTGGAACCAGTCTGTTGTTCCATGTCCGGTTCTAACTGTTGCTTCCTGACCTGCATACAGATTTCCTAACAGGCAGGTCAGGTGGTCTGGTATTCCCATCTCTTTCAGAATTTTCCACAGTTTATTGTGATCCACACAATCAAAGTCTTTGGCATAGTCAATAAAGCAGAAATAGGTGTTTTTCTGGAACTCTCATGCTTTTTGATGATCCAGTGGACGCTGGAAATTTGATCTCTGGTTCCTCTGCCTTTTCTAAAACCAGCTTGAACATTTGGAAGTTCACGGTTCACGTATTGCTGCAGCCTGGCTAGGAGAATCTTGAGCATTACTTTATTTTACTAGAGTGTGAGATGAGTGCAATTGTGTGGTAGTTTGAGCATTCTTTAGCATTGCCTTTCTTTGGGAATGGAATGAAAACTGACCTTTTCCAGTCCTGTGACCACTGCTGAGTTTTCCAAATTTGCTGGCATATTGAGTGCAACACTTTCACAGCATCATCTTTCAGGATTTGAAATAGCTCCACTGGAATTCCATCACCTCCACTATCTTTGTTCATAGTGATGTTTTCTAAAGCCCACTTGATGTCCCATTCCAGGATATCTGGCTCTAGGTGAGTGATCACACCATCGTGATTATCTTGGTCATGAAGATCTTTTGTACAGTTCTTCTGTGCATTATTAAGTTGCCAACCCAATATATGATTATCCTCTTAAATCTATTATGCTACTTAATTTAAGCCAGTACATTTCTTGATTACTAGATAGAGTCTAGCTTCACTCAGGTTTATATTTTCAATTCCAGTCTCATATTTGCTTCATATTTTTGTTAAATTTTGTTTATTTTTTTAGTTAATTTTTTAAATTTTGGCTGTGTTGGATCTTTGTTGGTGCAGATGGATTTTCTCTAGGTGTGTTGAGTTGGGGCTACTCTCTAGTTGCATTGTGCAGGCTTAGTTGCCCTGCAACATGTGGAATCTTCCTGGACTACGGATGGACCCCATGTGTCCTGCATTGGTGGGCAGATTCCTAGCCACTGCACCAAGAGGGAAGTCCAGCTTCATACTTTTTAATTGTCAGATACTCAGAATTTTCATAAGATTGGTTCCAAATATCAGAATTATCACACAAGCTAATTTCTGCCCCCAAGATAAATTATTTTTTTTCTAGAATGCAATTATGATATGGATTAGTGCTTTTAATCAAATACACCCTCTCTTCCACTTTTGGTATCCCATTTTTACCATCTAGCATGCAAAATAGTTGATTTCAGTTGTTCATAATCCATTACAAAGTAGAATAAAAGAATGTGAATGATGTTCTATGAAGTTAAGCTAAGCTGGGAGAAATCTCCCAGCAAGACGTTAATTTTGGCTAATGTTATGGTCACTTTTTCCAGTTGCTCTTGCAAGGTTTGCCCCCTGAAGAGAATTCAGACCCAGAGCCATGCTTACTTCCTCATGTATTTAAATACTCTGATTCTGACATCCTTCCATATCCATCAGATTTTACCTAATCCTGTAATAAACACAACTGGGAAACATTCCTGAGTAGAAATTGAGTTTGGTCTTATGCATTTATCATCTCGTTTCTCAGAAAGTAGCATCTGAGAGATTGCTGCTTTCATAGTAAAGTCAGCAGTTTGCAATAAAAGCATTCCCAGTCACCGGACTTATTTTGAAGTCATTCACTTAAACCTTTGTTTCCCCAGTAATATATTCAAAACTTCATAAGTCCTGTTTCCCCTTTGAGTCCAGTGTTGCTGTGGTTACCTGGTATTGAACTGAGGATGGGCAGCATCTCATGACACAGTGCCCACACTGTCTTTTAGTCAGGCATCTTCAGTCCTGTGCTCTTCTCCTTCCCCTGCCCCTTGGTATGTATTTGTATGGTCTGGAGTCTACTTGCATTGTTTCCTTGGAAACTCCTTTACATATATTAAGCCAACGCAGATCCAGTTTGGTCTCAAGCTATTAGACAGGACTTTTGAACCTTGGAACAATCACAGAAAGTTCCTTTCCCACCTTTCCATGGCCCTGGATGCAGAATGGAATCTGGCAGCTGGTTTAGCATTATGAGTATAGCCCTGATTCTAACAATATACTTAGGAACTTTCTAGTGCCTAGAAACATGTGAAAAACTCAGCCGCCTTTTTGTTCAAAAGCAGCAATTTTTATTATTTTCATCAATTGAAGTAAATGCATGCAAATTAGCCTGGCATACCACTGGGGCTTCCCAGGTGGCGCAAGTGTTAAAGAGCCTGCCTGCCAAATGCAGGAGACATAAGAGATGTGGGTTCTATCCCAGGGTCAGAAAGATCTGGAGGAGGGCATGGCAACACACTCCAGTACTTTTGCCTGGAGAATCCCATGTTCAGAGGAGCCTGGGGGCTGCAGTCCATAGGACTGCACAGAGTTGGATACGACTGAAGTGACTTAACACGCACACGCCACTCATTGCACTTACGCAGTTGGGCGGTCAAGCTTCGCAAGGTCTGTGAGGCTGCCCGAGGCTGCCCATGCCTTCTCTGGTTGGTGTGCTACGCATGTGTTGGCAATGTCCTCACAAGCCACCTGCCTGGTCAGCACTTGGTTGGCCTTTGCTTCTTATCTGGTACCTGTGCCTTTTCTGAGCCTGTTCAGGTTTGCTGAGGATAATATTACCTTGCTTAATACCTGGCCCTTGCAGCTCTACTTCTTTTGGAATAGGCATTCACTTATAGACAGTAAGCTACAGTGACCATAGGATTAAAAATCTCCCCCCCTCCTCACATGTCTGTCAGTTGATAAATGGAGGGCAATGTGTGGTATATCCATACATTTAAATAGACTTCAGCTATAGAAAATTTAAAAAATACTGATTTATGTTGTAACGGGGATGAACCTTAAAAATATTATGCTAAGTGAAAGAAATCAGACTCAAAAGGCCACATATTATACAATTCCATTTAGAGTAAAAGGTAGAGAAGAGATGACTACATAAGGATAGAATGTCGATTGTTGGTTGCCAGGGCTTGGGGCAGAGGGGATCGCTTGATGGGGATGGGGTTTATTTTGGGGGTAATGGAGTTGTTCTAGAATTAGATAGCAGTAAAGAGTTCATAGCACTGTGAATATAGTAAAGACATTGAATTTTACACTTTGAAAAAAATAAATTTTATAGTTGTGAATTGCAACAAAAAGAAAAGAGTTTAAAATCACATCATACGACTTTAAAAAAAACTTGTGAATTGATGAGCTACATGAATACCAAGTTTACAGAGGCTTTTCCATCAAACATCTGGCATTCTCCACAGGTTAAGCTGTTCCCCAGCAAGTTAGCAAGGTGTAAAGCATCCATGATTAGCTTAAGCTCAAAGAAATTCTCTTAAATCAGGTAGGTTCAAAAAGCAAAGAAAGCAAAGTATGCTCTAAGAGATATCATCCTTAGTCATTGTTATTCAAATGTCAGCAAGAACTGTCAATAACACAATAAAGACAACAAATATTTGAACATGGAATAGAAAGTAGGATTATGTGCACAAGAAACAATAAATAGTTTCTTTTAATCTTGGAACTCTCAGTTTACTCTTAGAATCATTAAACTTGTAGAGTTTAGAAACATTCATGGAATTCTCTTAGAAGCATTATATAGTTATCATAACAAACAAACAAATGAAAAACATCCCATTGGCAATTGGCTGATATAGAATCTTCCAGACCAACAGCCTGACTCTAGCTGTGACATCAGCCGCAAACTCCAGGTGTTATCTTTTTTCAGTTGAATTTTTATTGGAGTATGGTTGCTTTATAATGCTGTGTTAGCTTCTGCTGCTGCTGCTACTAAGTCGCCTCAGTCGTGTCCGACTCTGTGCGACACCATAGACAGCAGCCCACCAGGCTCCCCTGTCCCTGGGATTCTCCAGGCAAGAACACTGGAGTGGGTTGCCATTTCCTTCTCCAATGCATGAAAGTGAAAAGCGAAAGTGAAGTCACTCAGTCATGTCAGACTCTTAGCGACACCATGGACTGCAGCCCACCAGGCTCCTCCATCCATGGGATTTCCCAGGCAAGAGTACTGGAGTGGGGTGCCATTGCCTTCTCCAATCCATAGAAGTGAAAGTGAAGTTGCTCAGTCCTGTCTGACTCTTTGCGACCCCATGGACTGACTGTAGCCTACCAGGCTCCTCTGTCTATGGGATTTCCCAGGCAAGAGGACTGGAATAGGGTGCCATTGCCTTCTCCGGTGTTAGTTTCTACTGTACAGCAAATTGAATCAGCCATATGCATACATATTATCCCCTCCTTTTTGGATTTCCCTTACATTCATATTGCCAAGGTATATAGAATAGAGTTCCCTGTGCTATAGGGTATGTTCTCATTAGTTATCTACTTTGTACATAGTATCAACAGTTTATGTGTCAATCTCAAGTGTTATTTTGATCCCCCATAATTCATTCCAAGTTTGGTTTTCTCAAGATTCCTAGCCTAATGAACCAGATATTGGGAATTTAAGGTGGCACAGTAAATAACACTCTTCTTTTCCACCTAAGTTTGAGCCAATTAATTAAAAAGGCAGTGCAAAAACAATAAGGAAATTAAAATAACACATTTATTAAAAACTTAAAGTTAGCTCATAGCAATCAAGAACCCATGCTTCGGCCTTTGAGTAGGCAGGAGATGCCAAGAGGAAGAGAGAAAAGGAGGCTGGGAATTTCTCCATATCAATCCTTTAAATAACTTGACGGAAGCAAGAGGGATGGGAAGACAGGGGTAGTAGCATCCACCTAATAGATGATCTTCTACCTAGAAGAAAATATTAGCACTCAGGGGATGAATGTTCCTTCTTGCAACATTATAGTGTGCCCAACTCCAACTCCTTTCTGTATCTAGTTACATATAATCCTTGCAATAACTAAGAAGTAGGTATTATTATAAATTTCATTGTATAGATATTAACTAAAGACTGAATTATTTGCAAGCCAATACACTCATCCGATGTCTCTACCATCAAACTAACTCGACTATCTCGAAAGCAAGTGTTCTTAAGCAGTGTGCTACATAGAGATGCAATTATTAAGAAAAAGATTGTGTATTAAGAAAAAGATTGTGTTCACCTGTGGCTGGTTCGTGTCAATGTATGGCAAGACAGATACAGTATTGTAATTTAAAAAATAAATAAATTTAATTTAAAAAAAAAAAGAAGAAATAAATAAATAATACACACTTAAAAAAAAGAAAAAGAAAGAAAGCAAGAAAGCTAACAGACCCTGGAAAAAATAAGCAGAATTAAAATCTTCATAGGAGGCAATATATTACAGAACTTCCACTGCACAAATTAAATCATTGCTGTATAATAAAAATCAGGATGTAAAGCAAAAGATCACAGGAATGAATGTGAAAAGAACAAAGAAAATAGATATGATGGCAAAGAGAAGACAGCTAGAAGATATTAATAGGATTTTCTAGGGAGGAAATCAGGAAAAAAATGAATCTGAAACATATGAACAATAATAAGGATATGGACTAGTGAAAGGGAAATAGTTACAGGAAAAAACAGGATGGATTCAAGGGGTAGGTAGGAAGGAAAATTGATAGAAGTTGATAATTCATTGAAAATGCTGACTGGGCAGAAGGAAGGGAGGGCATGGTGATTCCATCAGTATTTCCAGCTCATATGACTGGATTGCAAGAATGGATCATGATGAGGAATGTCAGGCACTAAGTTCTTCATCCTGTCTAGGAGGAGATACAGAGTTACTTTTTATTGTGATAATTATATAAATATAGGTTCAGCTAGGTTTTTAAAATCTGAAAGTAGTCACTAGGAGACTCACAACAAGATTGCTTGCATCTCAGATTCCCATAGACAGTTAAAAAAATTAAGAAAAACCTATGTGCTAAAAGGCAGAGGACAGAGAAAAGTAGCAAAACTAAACAGAATATACCCACCTGGAAAGCATAAAACAGGATGACAGAAATAAATGTAGGCAGAGTTTTAAATCAACAGAAAACTTCAAACACTGCTAATAAAGAACAAAACTCTCAAATCGGGTCAACAAAATATGACTTCCTGAATAGTATGGCAGCCAGGTCGCATCGGAGTTACCTTTTATCCTTTGCCAGTTAAAGACTGCCAAGTGTCCAACTTGAGATAAAAAGTGACAGCTTCATAGCTGATTGATGACAAAACAGGCCTGTGTGGGTGTGTCTTAGTCACTCAATCATGTCCGACTGTTTGTGACCACATGGATTATAGCCCACCAGTCTCCTCTGTCGGAGAAGGCAATGGCACCCCACTCCAGTACTCTTGCCTGGAAAATCCCATGGATGGAGGAGCCTGGTAGGCTGCAATCCATGGGGTCGCTAAGAGTCGGACATGACTGAGCGACTCACTTTCACTTTTCACTTTCCTGCATTGAAGAAGGAAATGGCAACCCACTCCAGTGTTCTTGCCTGGAGAATCCCAGGGACGGGGGAGCCTGGTAGACTGCTGTTTATAGGGTCGCACAGAGCTGGACACGGTTGAAGTGACTTAGCAGCAGCAGCAGTCTCCTCTGTCCATGGAATTCTCCAGGCAAGAATACTGGGGTTAGCTGCCCTTTCCTTCTGGGATCTTCTAGACCCAGGGATCAAACCCAGGTCTCCTGCATTACAGGCAGATTCTTTACCATCTGCACTTCTAGGGAAGCCCAAAACAGGCCTATATGCAGTATCTAATACTAGGTCTTCTAGCAGGATGTTGGTCTTCCCTGGTGGCTCAGATGGCAAAGAATCTGCCTGCAATTGGGGAGATACAAGAGACACGGGTTCTATATATGTGTGTGTATAAAAAAAAAATCTCTATATATATAAAGTTTAGGCTTCCTCTACTGTTTCTGCCTGGATAATCCCATGGACAGAGGAGCCTGGCAGGCCACAGTCTATAGGGTTGCACAGAGTCAGACATAACTGAAGCGACTTGGCATGCACACATATAATTTTTATATACATATATACATTCTTATATACTTATATTCATTATTTTTCATGTTCTTTTCCATGATGGCTTATCAAAGGATCTTGAATATAGTTCCCTGTGTTACACAGTAGGAGCTTGCTCTGTATCACCTCTTAACTTCTTAAGATGAAGAAGATGAAGTCGCTCAGTCGTGTCGGACTCTCATATCTGCTCTTAAAATCTTACTCTTCCATTCATATAAATGTTTTCCCTGCCAGAATTACATTATCTATAACTGCCACTTTTTGACACAGGAGATGCAGAAATGAGCAAGGTAAAATCTCAGATATGATGGAGCTTACCTTTAGTCAGAGACACTGACACTCAACACACGCTATGTAACATAATATCAGCTAGTGATACCATGGAAGGAAAACTAAGGGCAGGGGCTCGCACGGCCACCATTGTAGACAGGGCAGTCAGGGTAAGTCTTGGAGGAAGTGGCATTCAAACAGAATGACCCCTGGCCCTACTGGGCTGTGGGAGCTGCTCTTCCCAGGTAGAACAGCAAGAACCAAGACCTTAAGGAAGAGGCAGCCTGCTGTGGGAAGCAACAAGCAAGATGAGCTGTTTAGATGGGGCTAAGTAAGCAAGGGACAGTAAGGCAGGGATGTTCAGGTCATGATAAGGAATATGGAATTTTATTTTTCTAAGCATAGATATTTTTGATTAGGGATTAATTGCATAATTTATTTTTATTTTAAAAGATGACCCTGGGTCCTTTGTGAAGAAAAGGCTGTGGTGGGGAAGTTGGGAGTAGGGGAGATTATGGCTGCTGACTTCAAGTAGAGGACCATGGCTTGGCTTGATTGGGTATGCAGCGGAGATGATGAGAGGATCAACTTAAGATAGATTTTCAAAGAGGAGACAGGGAATTGGAATTGAATGTGGAATGTGAAGGGAAGAGGATTCGTTACTGAATACAACAGAATCAATACCTAATTGGTTGAACCATTTATTAACTGTAAGACAGGAAAGGAGTTTGCTGCAGAAGTGAAAAGAATTAAATGATATTTTTAAGATTTTTTTTTGAGAGTAGAAGGATTCTGATATTATAATTGATACATATCAACTTTCATAGGAAAAGTCTTAAATGTCTTAATCCACTTCATTACTTTGTTAAGTGGAGTTTAATGAAGAAATTGGGTATTTCTATCATGCCTGATGCTCCTGTGGGTTATTATCGTCGTTATTCTGAGTATCGGTTGTCACTATTCAGGACTCTGACTTAAGACATGAAAGACAAGGGCGACTCAACACAAACAGAATGGACCATAAAGATGAGCTCAGAGATTTTCAAATAGAACAATCTGTACAATGTACACTATGGTTTCTATGGGTGCATTCTATAGAATTTTGAGTAATTTTTATTCTGCCTTTTATTATTTTGTATTTTCTAAAGTTTTCAAATGACAAAATATTTTTTTCAGTAGTATTCAGCATTCATATGTGGATATATTTTCACTGTTTAAGATCCAGGTGATATGTAAAAGTTCAGAATCCAGAGGTGAAAATTCCTCCTAAGATTCCTCTAAATGTACACATGCCAAGAAGTATAGATTTTAACATTTCACTTTATGCTCTCCTGGTTTTTTCTTTGCCTTTAAGTGTGTCTATCATAACTTCATCTTACCATTTTCTTCATATCTATCTATCTATCTTTATGTGCTGAGTCGCTTCAGTCATGTCTGACTCTGCAACCCTCGGGACGTTAGCCAACAAGGCTCCTCTGTCCATGGGGTACTCCAGGCAAGAATACTACAGTAGGTTGCCATGCCCTCCTCTAGGGGATTTTTCCAAACCAGGGGTCAAACCTGTGTCTCTTGCATCTCCTGCACTGGCAGGCCAGTTCTTGACCACTAGCACCACTGGAAGCCCATCTATCTCTCTGTATGTCTACAAATACAAATACATATCTTTTCAAAGAAAATGAACTCACATTGTATGCATTATTATATAACTTGTATTTTTCTACTTACTACTGTCTTGGATTTGCTACTATGTTGGAAGATGTAGTTATACTCCACTACTAATGAAATAGAACAGTATCTGACTCATAGCCCATAAAATAGGTGATAGTTCCCCTATGTAACTATTTCCCTATTGAATTACAGTTTGAAAAATTATTATTATTTGATAGTACAAGTAATACTGCAAAGAATGTTCTGAACTATGTAATATTTATACTTGTATAAATATCACTTTAGGTTAGTTTTCTAGAAGCAGTACTGTTTGATCAAAAAGTATACACATTTTAAATCATTGTACACCTATGGCTGATTTGTGTCAATGTATGGCAAACAAATACAGTATTGTAATTAAAAAAATAAATAAATTTAATAATTAAAAAAATAAATAAATCATTGTACATACTGAAAGATGGCCCTTTAAAAAGATTTACCAATGCATAGTCAATCAGTGGTACATGAGAATAGTCCTTTCTCCATAGCTGGTCACTTTAACTTGCTTGATTGCTATGTTTTTTGTTTTTGTTTTCAGAGGCACCATGATGGGAGGTTAGGGTAAGACAAGAAATTTAACTTTCCATAAATCCCACCAGTGTCTCCAAATTTGTTCTTTAATAAAGAAAGAGATTTTTCTACTTCTTTGTAAAGTGCTTTGTAAATACAGTTTCCAAGCTCTTTCTTTCTAACCAAATTGTTTGGATTGCCTGTTTAACCCAATAGTTGTTTAAAAGATAATATAAAATTTTGCAAAATGATAGATTCTATAGATAGTCTAAGATACGCTTAGTTTATATTTTTGCTGTATTGTAATTAGAGAACACAGTTGTAATTTACTGAGCTCTTTTTACAACCATTATGTCTGGCTACATGTTTCATGTGCACTTGAAGGAATCTTTATTTACTTTTTCTATTTGCTGGGTATAGAGCTTTATTTTGCATGGTAGAACTTTTCATTCACAAGGTTATTGTTTTATTTAATCCTTGATACCCTTATTTACTTTATTTATTTATCTATTTTGTCCAATATTGGGAGATGGCATTAATTCTCCAACAGCATTATGGATTTTTCAATTTTTTTCTTCTATTTTTTATGAGATTTATTTGAAATGTTTCAAAGCAATATGGCCATGTGAAAAATATTTTAGAAAGTTATAGCCTTTCAGGTGGATCAATTTGTATGTTTCACTCTATCTAGTTTATGGCCCTTCTTACCCATTTAATCTTATTTTAACTCTATCTTATCATCTTTTTCCCTCTTCTCCTTTGCTTGCTGTCTCTCTCTAACCCATCATTTTCAGACATTGGATTGTTTACATACCATTAAAAAAAATCTTGCTTGGCCTTTGAGTCAGAAGATTTGTATCTTTTTCAGTTATTTGTTGATATTTTCCTGTTCTATTTCTTGTTGTTTCTAGCCCAGATTTCTGGGTCTCTTCTCTGTTGTCTTTTAATTTCACTGTGAGACTTTCCATCTATTTTTCCTTTTATGCAGAACTGTAGAATACGGGAGAATTTCTTGGCTATATCTTCCCAGGAACTAATTTTCTGTCTATCTATGTATGTCCGGCTCAGCCTGAGTTCTGTGATTCTCAGTATGGCCGTTATATACAGTATACCTCAACATACATCTGTTTGATTGTTAGGGATTCTCAAAAACCAGCCAATAAACAGTGTTTTGAATTTGAATTTCTTGTACTTCATGAGCAGCAGAGTTATCAGAAAATGTTCCCAGGTTTTCAGTTGTTTTGTGTTGTATTATGTGCTGTATTGTGTTGTATTATTCAAAGTTGCACAATCTGTAGCAGTGATAAAAATGACCATTGTAATACAATTACTTGTTTGAAAGTGTAATATCACTTGTATTATTTCCATTGATTCATTTTGTCTTATAAAAATTGATTGAACCTTTAATTAGAGGTTGACTTTTCTAATCTTTGGGCCAAATGCTTTGCTCATGTGTACAGTTCCTAATATCCTCAGAACAGCTTATGGAGAAAGCATAATCAGCCAAATTATAGAGTAAAAGTTCAAAAAAGCATATTGTTAGGTTACATAGTAATAACTAATATGAACCGTTGACACAAGTCTTCATTTAAATGGGATTTGACACTCTGTTAGTATCAAGTTGTGCCAACTTAGAAGCTCAGTAACTGAAACAAGAACAATTTCCTGAAAGTTTTTTTTTTTAATAAAATAATTACTCTTGTAAGATGGGAAATGCCTATTCTCTGTGTTCTGCTAATTACTTTGGGCACTAGAACTGTTAATGAATTTTGGTGATACTGTTTGTCACATGTGTGCAATCTTGGTTGTTTTCTCACCTTTGCTTTCGTGATTGCCACTTTGCCATTGAATAGGTGATGTCTTTGTACTGTCTGGTTTGCCTTCAGTTATTCCATGGGAAGGACGGACTTGCTGGAGGTAGAGGATAGCAGTCACTCAACTCCTGGGTATGCCCGGTTTTCTGGGGTTTGGAGCTGTCAGGGGTAAAGCCTTGGTCCTGCAGCATCTCTCTACTTGCCTTGTGAAGTGAAAGTCACTCAGCTGTGTCTGACTTCTGAGACCCCATGGACTTTACAGTCCATGGAATTCTCCAGGCCAGAATACTGTAGTGAGTTGCTGTTCCCTTCTCAAGGGGGTTTTCCCAACCCAGGAATCGAACCTAGGTCTCCTGCATTGCAGGTGGATTCTTCATCAGCTGAGCAGCCCTCTACTTGCCTTAGTGAAAATGAAAATACCTCTGCCTTCCTCTGCTGCACTCAAGCCAGAAAGGACCACTTGGTTTAGCTGTTCTGTAGAGTTCTCTGAATCATCACCTGTTTAAGAACCAGCTCTTCTGAAACACCTCTTTGATCCTGTTATGTCTGGGTTTGAAGTTTCCCAGCCCTGCCCCTGGCTCCACAGCAGTTTCATCTGCTTCCCCCAGGGTTGCTTTTACATAGATCCGGTTCTAGTTTTTTTCTCAGGAAGTCCTGAAACCTTCTGGTTTGTTAATAGCACTTGTATAGCCATTTGCTATAGAAATGCATTTCCCACATTTTCATGTGATTTGTGTGTGGTTGGGTGGGGGTAGACTTAAAATCTTAGATATCATGTAGTCAGTCTCTTCCACATAAATGTCTTGTAATTAGAAAAAAAAATCCTTATCTGATACTTATAAAAATCATCATAATTACCGTATGTACTCTTTCCAAAAAAAAAAAAAGTTGAGCAAAATCCAACTGAACCACTGTCTGCTGTCAGGAAGGAACCTGGCCTTCTGTGTAAAAAGGGTGAATATTTGATACTTGTGATGAGGTTGAACAATGCCTTTTATTAATAACGAACTGATGACTGCCCTGGCATTGTCATCCTGAGTATATAGAGAGAAGTGTGAAACTAACCTGAGTGAATGAGAAGAGGCAAGAATACTCGAAGGTGACAGAATTTATTTTTAGGCTTTCTGTGTGCTTCTCAGCACCACAAATTACAGCCGCTGTGAGGTGAGCTGCGCAGGGCTAGCCAGGCCCACTTTCCCCAGGTGCACTTTGAACAAAGGCAGCGTCAGGCAGAGCCGGCTGCATTCGCCATGCTGGTTTTACGTAAGGCTCACATAATTGCATCGACAGTAACTCAGGAGCACAGGGATTTTTCCTTTTCTCTAAAATATGTCCCGGAGTCAAGAAAACTTACTGCTTCATATTCTCCACATCCTGCAGGTTGCTTTTCTTCTAGGCATTATTTGTAAATCCTATAATTTTTGTTAGGCAGAGTTTCCATGGGAAATGTTTTATTTTGCTTTCGCAGCAGGTATATTTTTGTCAACTTCAATTAACCAGAATTTAAGGATCTTTGTTTTGGTTCAGTGGTTGGACTTTTGTTTTTAGCTAAATTGCCTTCTAAAGATGAAGAGAAAGATGGTTTATTTCAACACAATACAACATAGCAACATATATATACACACCGATATGCATATTGAAGCAAGTGATAGAGCCATATCAGTTAAATCTCTATGAAATATTCTAAGGTTTTTGTGCCTTGAACAGTGACAAATGATGCTCAAAATGATGCCTTTAAAATTTGCAAGATAATCTACTGATCAGAAAAAAGCTTAAATACTGTTCTTTATAGTATCTTTAGCCAGCAAGGATGTGGAGAAAGAGAGTTGTAACTATGAGAAGTTTTGCCTGGCAGGTGTTCTGGTCTTAGAAACATGGTCGCTGGCAACTTGCAATGTGATAGGAAGCCAGCCAAGGGATAAATACCATGACCTCTCTCTTCTCTGCCCTTCAGTTTTCTGCTGATGTCTCACAACAGCTGAAAACAACTAGAAGCCAGAGGGTGAGGGACCCTGGCTTTGAAATTCACAAAAGTTACCATTTCAGGTAACAATTAAAAGATGCTTACTCCTGGAAGAAAATTTATGACCAACCTAGACAGCATATTAAAAAGCAGAGACTTTCCTTTGCCAACAAGGGTTTGTCTAGTCAAGGCTATGGTTTTCCCCATAGTCATGTATGAATGTGAGAGTTGGATTAGAAAGAAAGCTGAATGCTGAAGAATTGATGCTTTTGAACTGTGGTGTTGGAGAAGACTCATGAGAGTCCCTTGGATGGCAAGGAGAGCCAACTAGTCCATCCTAAAGGAGATCAGTCCTGTGTGTTCATTGGAAGGACTGATGTTGAAGCTGAAACTCCAATACTTTGGCCACCTGATGTCAAGAACTGACTCATTTGAAAATATCCTGATGCTGAGAAAGATTGAGGGCAGGAGGAAAAGGAGATGACAGAGGATTAGATCGTTGGATGACATCACCAACTCAATGGACGTGAGTTTGAGTAAGCTCTGGGAGTTGGTGATGGACAGGGAGGCCTGGCGTGCTGCAGTCCCTATATAGGGTCGCAAAGAGTTGGACATGACTGAGCAACTGAACTGAACTGGACTAAACCATTTCAGGATCTGGAACAGGGTGGGGAGGAGAGAGGATCTAATATGTAAGCAGAGATGCCTATGGAGGGCATGGTTGCCTCTCACTGATATCTGGGTATCCTTCCTTGTAGCAACACTGAGCAGTGTGGTTGCTAGTGCCCTTCAGTTCTACCAGTCACACAGCTTGCCAGGAGGTTTCTGATCCCAACTTCTAATGGTTCTCTAAGTCTATGGGACACTCTGGTTTTTAGTTCTGGGCTAAAGAATAGCAAACTTCTCAGTTTCTAAACCATAGAATAATACTCTATTCTCTTGTGAAAATCAAATTTTTTGACTAGTTAGTCAATTCAAGTTAGGTCACAGCTCATATACAGTAGTGGAGAGGTAGAACCAAGGTCTGTTTGGCTCCCTTGTATATGCCTTTTCAGTGGTCTTAAAACCCTACCTTTTTTTCTTTATCTACTGAACTTGGTTTTTACCCTCTTCACATTTTTAGTCAGTCCCTTAAAATTTCCAGTGAAGTATCACTCCACATTCTCTTTCTTTTCTTCCCTGTCCCTGTATCATATTTCACTCTTCCTCCAGCATCCTCAGTTCTTTTGGCCACTTGAACCCAAGGCATGTGGTAGATTCCCACTATGAGGTCATTAAATCATCTTTCTTCTTTAGAAACAAGTTGTTTAACCAAACCTAAATGCTCCATTTTACAACAGTGATTTCTGTCCTCATCTGTACATTACCTGAAACTTTAAATGCCTCCCTCACCCAACCTCATTTCTACTTTATACTTTTTCCTGCATTTTTTTGAGGTCTAAAGTTTTACTGATTTCCATAAGAAATCTACATAATTTATGTTTCTCTCACAATAGCTGACTTTTCTTCCTGTCATACTGAGAAAATAATGATCATCAGACATGAAATTTCTGAACTACTTTCACTATATGAAAAAGACATCATTATTTTCATCTGTTCTTGTCTCCTTTCCTATGGATTCTATTCAGTGAAACCCAATAGACCTTTAGTTGAGCACTTACTGTGAGCCAATCAATATACTGAGTGCTTGGATATAAAGATTAACTACATCAAAATACAGTTACTGTCTCCAGTCATTCATGGACTAATTTTTTTGTGGTGTAGAGAAAGAGAGAAGACAAATTGAGACAGATACAGATACAGGTAAAGTGAAGCACAATATGCTAAGTGCTGTTAGAGGCACATGGGACGGTTTTGTCAATCATAGAGGAAAGGCAACTACCCTCACCTGGGGGAGGGGGTGAGTATCAAGGGATGGATCATAGAGGAGGTGATGCTTTCTCAGTCACTCATGACATCCCCAACAACATGTTACAGTTCCTTCCCTATTCCTCTCACAAAAATTATTATTTCCCTTCACTTGGAAATTGTGATCCTTCTTCAAGTCCTGTCAAAGAAAGCCCACACGCTTTGGGACCTTGAAGGTGCACTATTAGTCCTGTTGCTCTTTCACTCCCACCTTGCTCCTCACTTTTCCTTGAACTCCAGCCATCCTACAATAGCCACAGCCTCCTGAACATCCTCACTGACCTCAGGTGGTTATCGCTTGCATAGAAGCCTGTCTTCCCAGTTTCTCCACTTGCCCCAATTTGGCTCTTACCTAGCACTGAGTAAAATAGCTCTGAGGAAATTCATCCGATTTCCCATCCCTAGACATCGTTACTCTGTCCTTTGTCCATGTTCTTACCGTATTTTGTTTATCTCTTTTATGAGACTTGTGACTCTGAAAGATTGTTCTTTGCATGCTTTCCTCCACAATTTTGGTGTAAAGCCTGTTACTCAGGCATCCAGAAACATTGTCTGGAACCCCGTCTGAGTTGCTCAGTAAGTGTGTGTCTGACTGACACTGAAACACACAGACACACACCTTGTGAAGTAAGTGCTAACTCCATTATAAGCTGAATAGTGTTCAGAAGCATTGCGACTTCTTTGATTTTCTTCTATTTATTCCCTGCTGTAAATAGGCATTATAATACCCTGCAAACTTTACATAACTTCTATAGAAAAATCTATATGAAATTACATTTAAGAAAGTGATCCAAAATAAGTGAAAATTTTATGAGAGGATCCCTTTAGCAGAAAAAGAAAACTTAGTGAACCCTGAAGCTTCATTAATTTAATAAAACATTGTCTCCTTTTCCTTATTCAGTAGCAACATGAAGATGTTGCCTGAACTACATTGCTGCAATTTCATAAGAAACACAACAGGAGAAACTCCAGCATCTTTGCTCCCGGATCATATTGCTTTGAATAAGAGCACTGCATTTTAGCTAGTGAACATGGGGAAGGCTTTGGGGAAAAAAGACTCACATAACTCTAAACCTTTTGTTCATTTGCTTCTTATACATGAAGCAGGTCAGTTGTATCTTACTCATCAGACAAAGCATTTGAAAAGCACTAGTGTGCTGGGTTTACCAGTTGAAAGCTCATTGTTTTTTTCAGTCAAATATATTAGTGATTGTAGATACATGAATATCTGTACATATACCCTTCATTTTATATGAAACAAACCTTCCTACAGCCACAAAACCCTACATGTACAAAACTATCCAATATTATATATTTGCTGAATGTGAATAGACATGTGGTGAGGACCACAGGCTCTGGATCAGACTTACTGAAAATCTTGACTAGCTCTTCTAGCTGTGTAACATTCTGAGCATCAGTGAGAAATGGTCATGTTGTTACTTGATGAGTTTGTTGTCAGGATTAGGGGAATAATGTGAAGCACTGTACTCTGTGCCTGAATCTCACTAGAGATTCCTTGAGGAGTCCTTGTATCAAAACCAACCTAAAAACTTCACACATCAGACTCAGGCTTGGACGGGTGAACTGCCCAGTCCTTTTGCCCACAGAGCCAGAATTACAATGATCCTATGAGACTGAAATCAGATGTGAATATCTCCATTTTTTCATTGCTGTGCTTTCATTATAAATCCCATTTGCAGGAATTTGTCCAAGACCAGATTCACATCCCATATAACTTGACTGGTAAGTCTGGGGTGAGCAAAGTCTAGGATTTGCCTAGATTCAGAGTTGGACATGACTGAGCATGCACACATGACATGAGATTCAGCTCTGCACATAGTTCCCTACATATGGTGGGTTGACCCGTCGCCTTAGGCTGTCTTAGAGGACATGCTTCCTGCCAGAGCTCCAGTGAGCTCTTGCAGAAGGAAGGTTTGAACCCTGGTATACTTGAAACTCTTCCTTTGAGAGCTTCATTAATCTCTCCCCAAATTCCATGCTTCTATATGCTAAGCTTAACTTGCTGCGGCTGGAGTTGATGGAAACCAAAGAGCAGAGGCAATTTGCATCTTATAAACCACAGAACACTGGAAACCCACCTGCAGCACATCTGGAGAGACCTGCATTATTTAGTGCCTTTACCCTTCCCTGCTGTCTCTAAAGTCTTAAAGCCGGCAGAGCAGCTGTCTCTCAAACTCACACCTGATTATGACCGTCTTATCTCATCCTCTGATTGAAGCATGAGAGCCACCCTTGTCTCCCTGCAGACTATAGACCTCCCAGGACAGGCTCCAGGTCTGATATTTCTTACCCTGCCTGCTGACAGCGCTAAGCTCAATGGCATCAGCAGCTAGATTGACATTTGACTGTTTAATCAGCCAGAGCCAGTATATAATAAGGACATAAGGAAAAATAGGTGAATATGTGCTACTTGCAAAGACTCCTTTACTAATTTTTCCAGAAGATACATCAGTGTCCTTAACCAGAGTTCTTGTCCACTGCATGTTAGATAGTGTTCCTTCAGAATCAAATGCTAAGGCAAGACATGGGTACTGGTACTTTATTTAGGTGATGAGCTCAGGAAACATAGCTGGGGAGGGACAATTAACTCAGGGAGGGATGTCATGCAAATAATGAGTGTGTTAAATGAGCAGGTTACCAGTGAGGGCTCAGTCTGCCAGAGAATCTTCTGAGGAATCCCATAGAATGCTGTTCAGTGTTGTCTTGCCAAGGAGCAGGGCGGCTTAGGTGCACATATATTGATTCCTGTCCCTCTCTGGCTAGAGATCACTTCTGGCTGCTGCTGCTGCTGCTGTTGCTAAGTCACTTCAGTCGTGTCTGACTCTGTGTGATCCCATAGATGGCAGCCCACCAGGCTCCCCTGTCCCTGGGATTCCCCAGGCAAGAACACTGGAGTGGGTTGCCATTTCCTTATCCAATACATGAAAGTGAAAAGTGAAAGTTAAGCTCCTTAGTCGTGTCTGACTCTTAGCGACCCCATGGACTGCAGCCCACCAAGCTCCTCTGTCCATGGGATTTTCCAGGCGAGAGTACTGGAGTGGGGTGCCATTGCCTTCTCCCACTTCTGGCTAGGGTGAATTTTTTTTTAGCACTGAAGGCTGCAAGACCATGACTGGAGGGAGAGCCCTCAAAGACTGCAGGTGCCTGGAGTGGACAGTTCTCTCTCTCGAAATGCACTTCCCCAGGCACCCATGACACCTGCACTGGCTTCTGGGGTCAGGAGATTAGCCACTTGCCTGTCTCTGTCAGGAGCTCCTGAGGATTGGGGAACCAGGTTCCAGAAGAATAAGAAAAAGTCAAAGAGGCTTTGCTGTCTGACAGTCTTGGGGTTTGAGCCTGGTTGTGCTTCTATTACTGTGTCATCTTGGACACTGGATTTGTCCCTGATAAGCTTTATTTCCTCATCTTTAAAATCAGTATGATTATATTGCAAGAATATTATTGGTATTCAGTGAGATGGTGAGTGTGAAGCACTTGTTGTTGGCCTGGTGTGTGGAAGATGCCCCCAAACCCCAGCCATCATCATCACAACCATCATTATCAGTCTGAATTATGCCCTTCATCCAATATATCAGGAAAAAAAAGTTTACTGAATCAATGAATTTAATCAAGTTCTAACCAGGTTTTGCTCATGGTTTGAAAACCTAGTAAGAGATGGTGATGGAATAGTTAATACTTTCATCAGTGGCAAAGCTCTTGAATTAGGAATTTCAGACCTCAAGTGATTTTTGTCCCTTAAGACCTTTGCTAGGATTTCCTGCTGTATTGTCTAGGGGCTGAATCCCTGTAAAGGTCTAGGATAGACTCAGTTTCCTTGAAATTCCAGTATCTCTCAAATGGGAGAGGCAGATAGGAAGTCATTGGAGAAGGCTGCAGATCTGTCACTTGAATATGTTAGATAATAATGTCAATATTTTGAGTGCTTATTCTTTATTAGGGGGCTTCCCAGGTGGTTCAGTAGTAAGAATCCGCCTGCAATGCAGGAGATGTGGGTTTGATCCCTGGGTCTGGAAGATCCCCCAAGAAGGAAATGGCAACCCACTCAAGTATTCTTGCCTGGGAAATCCCATGGACAGAGGAGCCTAGTGGGCTACAGTCCATGAGGTTGAAAAAGCTTGACACCACCACTATTCTTTATGCTAGACACAGTTTAAGGTCTTTATACATAATTGGTTAAAAAAAAAAAAAAAGTATGATACAGTGTTACATTTGTGTTGTTTTGGAGGGTTTGGGCTTGCCCAGGCCTTGCAACTGCCACATGGGGGAGTCTGGATTTGAGCCAGGTATGAATGTGTGCAGAAGCCCAATATACTTGCCCATGACCTCTATGGAAAAATAGAAAATCCTCTTTTGGAGAGAGTTTATCAAGTTTAAGTGTACATGTCTGTTCTCCCAGGAAGTTAGTCCTGTGCTGAAAGCCACAGGATGTGTCTTAGACGTCTCTCCACTAGCCAGCTGATGACAATGCATAGGATAAAATGGTAGTTAAGAGCATACACTCTGGCACCAGACTGCTAGGCATGAAGGCCAGCTCTGTTTCTTATTAGCCATGTGAGCTGGAAAAAGTGTTTAACTTTTTGGGTCTCAGTTTCCTCAATTGCAAACAGAGATGATGGTAGTAACTCCCTATTTGTAGAGCAAATAAGCAGGCACATATTGTGTATAATCTTAGAACGATGCCTGATGAATACTGTGTGACGTAACTGTTTGCCTGTTTTTCTCTAGAATGCATGCTCTGCGCAGTCAGGGAGTTTCCATTTCACTGTTTTGCTCATGACTATATCTGAAGAACTTAGAGTAATGCCTGTTACATAGTGTGTACCCAGAACTTTTGCTCAGTGAATGGGCATATCATTTTCACATCTCTGTAATCTCATCTATCACGTGGAAATGGTAGCATGCCTCTTACAAACTACCACTTTGCTGTGATGGTCAGAGAAGCTTCTGGCTACCCGAAGCCAGAAAAATCATGAAGGTCAGATAAATGGGAACTTCTGAGACATTTGCTTCTGGTTATTTTCAGTGGAAATGCATAGTCCAGGAAAGAAAGTGTTAAGAAGAATATCCTGAAGGTACAGATGGTGCTTATGGAGAAAGAAGTCTATTTTTCAATTTACAAAAATGATTAGCTGGGATCCCACTGAGTTCACTGCACGGGCCACTGCTAGTTTTAATTTGTGCCAACAGGATGGAGAGATGGACTTTAATGAGGATGTGTGTTTTCTAATCATGGGCAAAGTTAGGGGAAGTGGCAGAGGGGGTAGGGAGGGTGAAAGATAATTGGGGGATTCAGAAGACAGGGCTGCTCCTTGCGGATGGATGGATGCTCTGCTGCCTTTCCAGCTGGAGTCCTGTCATGGTTGGGCTTTCACCTGACTGAGGCGGGGGCAGAGTGGTTATCATTATCCAGGGCGGCAAGTAGAAAGGAGATTCCAGACACATACTCTGGAGTCAGACAGTCTTGATTTGCCACTTACTGTGTGAACTTTGTGTTTCCATTTCCTCATTTGCAAACTATGGAAATAGTTATATCTACTTTTATAGGATTATTGTGACTCTTAAACATGATAATACAGACAAAGAGCTTAGGGTAATGCCTTGCATATATGACGTTCTCAATAAATTTCTCTGTAAGTTCATGAAATTATTTTCATTAGAAATGCTCATCCATCTGAAGAAGTAGCACAGGATTCCTTAGCCCCAAAAGCCACTTCTCTCAATACAGCAGCCCCTAGTCCTTGTGTGTGCTCTCTCCTCTTGAGAGAGGGACATGGGGTAAATGCCCTTTAATAAAAAGCTCCCTGAGCCATTTCTATATTATCCTCCAACCCTAATGTCTGTTGAGAACCATTCCACATGTACGGTGGAGAATTACATGACAAGTGCATTGGTGGCGGCAATAGCAAAACATGGATTGAAGCCACCAGTGAGAATTTCCTGTAGAAGTGATTTCAACCAAGGCAAGAGTCTAGACTGTTCCCTCCCAGCACTGCTATGCATACCTCTGCATGGTGTTCACACAGTGACCCCGTGTGCTGGCACAGCCCATGGATCCACCTGTAAATTTTAGAAGTGAAGGTGTATAGGCTGAAGACAGTGCTGGTCACTTTCCCGTGGGATTTGAACAACTAGCCTTTTCTATATCTCACCAAAACTCAGATGCAGAACTATGATTGCCTTTGACTGATTAGCTCATGCCAAACTCTCACAATGATTTGGGAGAAGAAATAATACAAAGATTTTTCTGGAGCAAGTATTTGTGTTTTGAGGAGTAGAAGGAGTCCATAAATTTCCTGAAACTATGAAATACCCATGTATCTATAGACATGTCTTTTGGGAGTTAATAGGCTCATAGATCTGAGATTCAGAAGGTTTAAGGACCAGTGACTTAAGGAATAAGTAATTTTTTTTTTTTTTATTCCTTTCTTTCAACCAGGCAAAAAATTAGATGAGACCCTGGTCTAGTGAAGGAAGCAGACATATCAAACAAATAATAGGGGACTTCCTGGCGATCCCAGGGGTTAAGACTCCATGCTTCCATTGCAGGAGGCATGGGTTTGATCCCTGGTCAGGGACTAAGATCCCACATGCCTTGAGTGGCAAAAATATAGAAAATAATAGAGATATAGGTCAACTAAATGCTAGACAGGCACAGAGTCCATGGAATGTCAATAAGTCTTCAAGGCATTTGAGCAAAAGGAGAAGCAGTGGTTGGGGAGGGAAGTATCTCAAAATCACCCTACAGATGAAACCATAGGATTGGGTGGTTCTCTGCCCCTCACATATCACATGAGAGTGTCCCTGAACACTCTGTGTTTCAAACTGAGTCACCTGTCTCCCCAGCTCAGGGATTACACTTATCCCAAGCCACTGCACGGGAAATGTCCCCTCGGTCTCACTCAGTCTTTCACACTTCAGGGTTCTGAGTCTTTTTTTTGTTGGTTTTTTTTTTTTTTTTTTGAGGACACTTCAGTTCATTAGCTCTGGGGACAAGAGTGAAAAGACAATATAAAACAACCCTCTGAAAACAAATCCAGGAAACATATTGTTGCGTTAAGCTAATTAGCTTTTGAAAAAGCAGTACTCTAATCAAGATTTCCATATATCGCACACGGCCTAATTATAGTGACAATAATACCCAGGATTTACAAAGAGGCTTTCAATATGTATCTCTGCAATTGTTTCAATTATTCACCAAATATCCTTTGGAAAAGAAAAGAGGTAGATGAAGAAGCTGGGTTTTGCAGGGGCCAGGGTAGCATGCATTATTTTCACAGTTGGAGCTTGAGTCTTGATCCTATTCCATCCTCAGGGTCTAAAGCCCTAGTTGCTTAAGTTATTACTATTTGCAAAAGACAAAGAGAAAAAAAAATCCATGATAATACCAGGGATTATGCTAGCCTTGATTATTTTGTGTTGCTGACTAAAAGAGTCCAGGTGTACAGTCTGACTCCTGCTTCTCTCTCAATTATTTTCTAAGTAATAAATTAATGAATGATTCAATCAGTGAATCAGATAGACCAAGGCCTTGGCAGGCAAAATTAATAATACATAGTGGTTCAGGAGTCTAGAACAGACATGTTAGGTATAAACCAGTTGAAAAATTATTGATGTTCAAACTGGCTGACATGTGGTAGTTTAGAAAGGACTTGTTGGAAGAGAAGGAGCTCAAAGAGGAGAGTTCCATGAGAAATTAGTGGGAAGTTGCTTTACATATTCAAGAAAGAAACAACATAGACAGCAAATATGAGAAAATGAAGGAAAATAGTCAAGCACATAATAGGCACTTAATGAATGGTACAGAGACTTAGAAAATATGTCTTTTCTTGAATGACACCAATGCTCTTATTTTGTGTTTGAAATGTAGAGTCTCAGCAGCTTCCAGGAGAGTTCAAGAGAGCCTTGTTTAATGAAGTGTTTCCTTTAGTTTGTACTCAGCAGGTTAGGCAGTAATTTCTTTCATAAGCTTTCCATTTCAGTCATATTTATGACTTTGGGGAGACTTAGCTTTTTAGTTAAACATGACACCTAGAAATACAGTTTTCAGTTCTTCAGTTCCTTTTCTCAGCCTAAGTCCATACTTGAAAGTCTCTTACTTTAATGCTGTTAAGCACTTTTTTTTTTTTTTTTCCTCCAGGGACACCATTACATAGATGTGGGTGGATGGCTGTGAACCAAAGTTGTTCAGAGGATGGCATCAGTGGGCGCCATCAGTGGGCTAAACGTACAGTTTCTTAGGTCCTACAGATCAGATTAAGAAAAGGTTGCTTTGGGAAAAATGGACAGCCATATGCAAAAGAATGAAACTAGGCCACTATTTGTATTATATATAAAAATCAACTTGATATAAATTAAAGACTTGAATATAAGACCTGAAACCATAAAACTCCCAGAATAAAACATAGACTCTTTGACTTCAGTCTTAGCATATCTTTCTGTGTATGTCTCCTCAGGCAAGAGAAACAAAAGCAAAAATAAATAAAACTACATCAAACTAAAAAGCTTATTGCACAGCGAAGGAAGCCATTAGCAAAATGAAAAGGTAAGCTAATAAATAAGAGAATATGTTTGAAAAACATATCTCTGATAAGGGGTTGATATCCAAAATATATGAGTAACTCATACACCTCAACAACAACAAAAACCAAACAACCTGATTGAAACATGGGCAAAGGAGATGACCAGACATTTTTCCAAAGAAGACATACAGATGGCCAACTGGCATGTGAAAAGAGATTAAACCACTAATTATTATGGAAATGCTAATCAAAACCACAATGAGCTATCACTGAATGCTTATTAGAATGTCGTTTATCACAAAGGACAAGGAATGAGTGTTGGTGAGAATGTGGAGAAAAGAGAACCCTTATACACTATCAAAAGCCGCTATCAAAAACAGTGTTGGGACCCCTCACAAAAATTAACACTATCCCTACCATCCAGCTATTCCACTTCTGGGTATTTATCCAAAGAATATGAAAATACGAATTCCAAAGCTATATGTACCCCTATGTTCAACATCTGAGTGTTATTTAAAATAGCAAGTGAATGAACAAAGATGTGACAGATGAGCACACACACACACATGGAATACTACTCAGGCATAAAAACAAAACTTTGCCATTTACTAAACATGAATAGACCTTGAGGGTATTATGCTAAGTGAAATTAATCACCTAGAAAAAGACAAATACTGTGTGATTTCACTCAAATGTGGAATATAAAAAAGCAAGACAAGCAAGTTAATGAACCAAACCCAACAAAAACAATACAGAGAATAGCCTAACGGTTACCAGAAGACAAGTGGCGCCAGTGGGTGGAAGGGTGGTGGTGAAAGGGTAAAGAGCGCGGTGATGGATGGAAACTAAACTTTGGCGGTGAGCATACTGTAATGTATACAGAAGTTGGTACATCATGTTGTACACACGAAACATATAATGTTATAAACCAATGTCCCTTACTACATTTTGAAAAAGGAAAAAAAAAAAAAAGTATTGAATTGTAGAGGTCAGCGACTGGAAGGAAAGGTAGAAAAGTCAGGCAGGGAATTCAGATAGTAGAAACTTGCATCAGATCTTAACCTACGTAGTAGAGCCAAGCAAGCAAAAGTAGAAAAGATAAAGCAGCTGATGATTCAATATTTACCCAAGGGCACAAACAAGGATCAGGTAATTGAGTAAAGAGGTTTGAATACACACATATTTCATGAGACAAGCCAATAGACACTGTCCTGAAGGTGCACACTAACAGCCCAAACACAGGATATGCTTCAGTGAGGTAACATTGCTCCTTATTAGATCAAAGCAGACAGCTGGTCCCTCCAGAGGGTCTAATATACACCTTACAAATTATAGGTAACAGAGTGTAGACTATAAAGTGTTGAGAAGATCAGTTATGAAATGACTGTCTTTACATGTGAGCACCTGTTCTCCATGGCATCCTGACACAGCTATTATTTTTCCCCCTGGAAAATAACCCCACAAAAGCCTTTCTATTTTTCACACAGAGGATATATATTCCTGTTGTATTCCTAAATTCTCAATCTGTGTTCTTTTCCATTTAAACAGAAGAGATTGTATCCTTTCATAGCCTCTATCTAGAATCAAAGTAAAAAGACAAATGAAGACTATGCTACAGATGAAAAATTACCAGAAAATTTCAATAGGGATCCTCTGTTATAGAAAGAAAATGCCAGCAGAGAAAACTGTTCATACATAGAGTGACACTGAGAATGATTGATGGGTCAGCTTCCAAGATACTTGCTACTCTGCAAACTATTCAGAAAATAAATTGCTAATGAGTAACAATTTTATGGATTTGGAGCTTACAACGTAGCTCTGATTTTGACTGTTCATTAATGCCAAAAAATAAAATTGTAAATTGTAAACAATTCATAATACCAAAGGATTTTCCTCCAATTAAACTCACGGTAATACATTTTGCTCTACTAGATAGACACATCCCTTGTAAGTTGTTCTGTGACATTTGACTTAAGGCAAGTGATGCAAGGTAATCGTGGGCAGAAAGGCTGCCAAAGGGAGAAGCGTTGTGATCAATAGGCTTCTTTTGTTGTTGGCAAACACTGTCAGTGGATGATCAGCGTCAGAGCTTGGAGCCAGAGGAAGCTAATAAGATGAGTGGCATGTTTCCCACAATATGCTCTAAGTATTTATGTGCTGTTCAAAGCGAGATCTGTAAACACGATGAGGACAAAGAGAATACCACATTATTGATGATATCCTCCTGATTTATGTTTACAGCATCTGTGGATAATAACTCCATTTGTCAGAGGGACCCTCATGAATACTAATTTTGGGTGACAATCCAACCATGACCAGACTAGCTTTGCATGATACCCTTTCACTTTTAAGTGTTTTTCCAGGATTATAGTATGTGGACTGTCCTTTATCTCTGAAAAAGCATAGTGGATGTGGAAGCTTTTAGGTATAGTCATTTGCAGAAGTTTGCAGATGTTCACAAGGTCACGCTTAATAGAATTAGAATCAGGGTAATACCTTTGAATTCAAGTTTGTGTTTCCTGAAAGTGATTCTGAATTTGATTATAAGTGTCTCTAAATCCAAGAATGGAAAGAAAGCTTAATGCTGTCTCTTGGTTTGGAGAAAAGATGACAAAGAGAAAAATCCTTGAAACGATTCCAAGTAAATAAGTGATCTCTTTTTTTTTTTTCTCCTAAGGTTTGCTGTGATATTTTTAAGCTTTTAGTGGTAACATCTTGCATCTCAGGAAGGTATATATGTTACAAAGATTTAGAGTTAGTGGGTCACTAGAAGAAGTGAACCAAACTATTTATCATCCTGTGAATCCAACATATCATATCCACTGTGTTTGAGAATGTTAGCCAAATTATAAGCAACCTAATTGCTATCTGTGATTCTAAAATTCCTCTGTTTTAAGACTCTCAATCCATAGTTAGAAATAAATATTTCTGTAAGGTACGCATGCTTTTCACTAAAAACGTGTC
Organism: Nanger dama; assembly: GCA_917880005.1. NCBI lineage: Eukaryota > Metazoa > Chordata > Mammalia > Artiodactyla > Bovidae > Nanger > Nanger dama. The sequence continues at coordinate 29,807,628 of CAKJTW010000018.1, forward strand.
TCTTCCTGTCCCTATGCCAGTTTATTGCCTCTTGCCAATGCTCCCTTCCAGAGATGGTTCCCTATGCAGTTCCACTTGCCCTGTTCCTTGGGGCATGGGTATGTGAGTAAAGCAGGCTGATTACATGGGAGATGGGAGAAAGAAGAAATAAGGCAGCAATGTAGACTGTAAGGAGGTCATCCTAGAAGCAGCTGTCAAAGAGGAAGCCAGCATCCAACACACGAGCCTACTGTACACTTGAGCTGGGATCTGTTTACCAAAGAAGCAGGCTGTCTTTGTTTCCCCTAAGCTCACCCAATAGTGTAATATTTACTAATACAAGGACGTTTATAACCACTGATATTGGTCAGATATTTGATACCATTTGACTTTCTTGGGCTTTCTACCAGTGCTCTTCAGACAAATCCTATATAAAACTTTACAAATCTTCACACACTTATTCAACTTGCTAGTATTGTACTTGCCACCTGACTACACCCCCACTTCTTTGGCTTCTCTGATCACTTTCCGGAAGCACCTTGACAGGGCTTTCCTGCTGGCTCATTTGGTAAAAATCTGCCTGCAATGCAGGATACCTGCATTCTTCCCTGGTCAGGAAGATCACTTGGAGAAGGGAATGGCTATCTACCCACTCCAGTACTCTTGCCTGGAGAATTCCATGGACAGTGGAGCCTGGTGGCCTACAGTCCATAGGGTCACAAAGAGTCAGACACAACCGAGTGACTAACATTACTAGACAACCTTAAACATTCTATATCCTTATTAGTGCTTTTTATGGAGAATTTTACTGAGAAGGACATAGCATGGGGGTCAATATCTGTTGGGTCTTCTAGTCCCTTGACAAAAGTCTTCAAATTCTAAACCATGTGAACTAAAATGCATTCTATGATAGGTATAGAAATCCTGGCCCATGTGAGATTATTTTCATTTCAAGTCACTTTGGAGAACACTAGGAACACCCACCCCAGAGCACACTCTCTCCAGGTCTGAGTTCAGACTGAGCTTGTTTTGAAAGCTGCTCCTTATTGTAGCTCCACAGGAAATAATTATGCTCAGAAAACATAAGAAATTGTTTGTAATGCTGGGTCGACTGATCTTGAGCCAGGCTGTAAGATATGTCATTTCCCATCTTATTTGTTAAAAGAAATGGCCTTGGATAATAGTGGATATGACATCTAAAGTAGCTTGGCTAGAAAAAGGAGAGCAAATTACATGTTTTCTGAAGGAGGAAATCTTATTAGCTCTATTATGTAAAGGCTTATTCATTTTTCAGTAACTTCTCTGTCGTATTTCTCCTTCCTTCTAGTCCATCTTAAGAACATCTGCTGTGCCCACAGCTGTTAAGCGATGGCTTCATTATCACAGCCTCAGTCCTCAGTGCCTCCAGCTGGATGGTTGGCAGCTGTGATTCACCCACGGCCGCCACCACTGTTGCTACCACAACAGAGCAAATGCAACTAACAAGTCAAAGCCGGAGGTAGAGATGTTAAAGCCAGAATGACCTAACTGTCCCCAATTGCTAATGTCCCAGAAAACAACTCTATTGCAATTTCGGAATCAACTGCAGTCCTGTTCTCTTCTTCTCCTGACCCTAAATTACATTGTAATTGAGTCAAAATCCCAGAGACTTGGGCAGTGCATTGAGGAGAGAAAAATGAGGATCACACTGGCTTTTGTTGAACTTTATAGACTTGATCTGACCCTGACTGAGAAAAAAAAGATGATATATTATTGCCTTCCTGGGGCTTGTGTTAAGTCAGGTGTGGAAATAGCAGTAGAAACATGATCTGTCTTGCCTCCAACAGTTTCTGAGCTGGGAATGGGCCCCTGGCATCTTACTCAGTATTCATCACCTCAGCCTTCTCTTTAAAAACATGTATTTCACTGGGAGAGCTGAGTTGTCCACGGGTTACTCATAACTTCCAGTTTCAGAGATTGAAGGGACCTTAGGGGTCTGGTCCAACCTCTCACTGAGGATAGGAATCCCTTTTACAACATTTATAGTAAAAAAAAAAAAGTTCAAGTCTCTGAGAACTTCTATCTAGTGATGAAGCCAATTTTCTTAAAAATCAGCCAGATTCTAAGATTTCAGAACATTACTTTGCTCCCAGCAGCAGTCTTAAGCCCCTGTAATGATGAAGTGGGGGTTGGTTTATAAAGGGGTACATAATACAGTTGTTAGGGTTGGATGGGGTGAGGCTAATAGTGTAGACCTTTGAACATGATTTGGAGGCTTTTCTAGTATATTGACTGCTTAGAGTTTGAAGACAAAATCCCAGGGTACACAAAAGAGGGAATCAAAGTATGGTTTGAGGGGACAAGAAGAAAACAAGAATAAAAAAAAAAATCTGCTCTGAGAAAATATGTGTCCCACACTGCCCAACTCTTCAGGGCAATTCACACGAGTAAAGTGAGAGATCTTTGAAGATTTTAACAAAATTTTAGCATAGCTATTGTGCCTTTGCAGGTTGTTACTAATGCTGAATTGCTTTTCCAGGGCATCCTTGGATGTAGGTAGGGGCTAGATCCATGGGATTAGAGAGAAGCGTTGTTCTGTGTGAACTAAGCTCAGATTCATTGACCTCAGTGCTGGGATCTATGGATGGCCTCCACCTGGGAGCCAAAGATGAGTTTTAAACTTTCCAATTTCTCTTTTGGGTTGATCATTGTATTTATACAGTTCTCTTTATCCCTCACTTTCCTGTAGGAATGAATCATTTGAAGGCGTAAAACTGCATACGCTATAATGATTTTACTTTGGGTCAGGTCCACTGGAGCATTAATCATGCCTAAGGGCTGAATTAGGTATCTGAAGATAGAAATGGCTTTTTAAAAGTCCATTTCATCAAGTTCTATTTCTCTGAATTAAAACAGAATCTTATGACACATTACCTGCAGTAAGGATATATACCAGCATGGTCAAATGCTGTTCCTCAAAGCCTCTTTTTATTTTCTTTTACACCATTCTTGTCTATCTTACTAGCTCTCTTATCTCTGATCTTAAAGCACAAATATGCATGCACACACTCACTTTCTCCAAAAAATCTCTCATTTAACGCCATATCATCTTCCAGTTACTCTCTTTATTTTTCTTCCACTTTGTAAGGTAAACTTTTTTTAGATGCTAAAAAACCCTACACATTGATATTTTTGCAGTTCTTCAGCTCACCCTTTCTGCTTCAGTGATAATAGATAGTGTGCATGTAGAAAGTTGGGCAATGACACTAAAATTGGAATAATGGCTAAATATGGAAAAGAGTTATGCAAAGTAGTGGCCAGACCGAGACTACAAATGGTTATAGAAGGGTAGCTCTTCTGTTTGTGCAAAGTGGTTATTAGTATGATCACCACTGATTTAGCAAGCTAAAAATTTGCATATGGGAAAAGGATAGAAAATTCAAAGGCATCCTCTAGAGCTAATTATCTGGGGAAATTAAACCAGAAAATCCTTAATTGTTTTTTAGAATTCTAGGGCATGGTCTGGTGCTTTCTTTGACCTGCAGGACCCAGGTCCCAAGGCATTTGTGACTCCTGTGGATTTTAGCTAATGGGAAGAGCTGGGCCTGCTCGGTCCTCAATGCGTTTGACCTTTGTTTCACCTTACAGATGCCTCATCATGACCAAATTTAGGTTAATCTGACCTTGCTGTGAACTTTTAAGGTGTTCGCAGAAGTTTTCTTGATTTTCTTCATAAAATGCCAACCCATGAACTTTAGTGCTAAACCAAGGTCCCAAGCCCGTAGGTGGAAAAGTCAGGGGCATGTCCTCATCTGTTACTCTGCTGCAATTTCTAAAAGGTTTGAACTAGTTCTGTCCTATCAAAAGTAATATATGTAGCCCTTATGGCACCCCACTCCAGTACTCTTGCCTGGAAAATCCCATGGATGGAGGAGCCTGGAGGGCTGCAGTCCATGGGGTCGCTGAGGCTCGGACACGACTGAGCGACTTCCCTTTCACTTTTCACTTTCATGCATTGGAGAAGGAAATGGCAACCCACTCCAGTGTTCTTGCCTGGAGAATCCCAGGGACGGGGGAGCCTGGTGCGCTGCCATCTATGGGGTCGCACAGAGTCGGACATGACTGAAGTGACTTAGCAGCAGTAGCAGCAGTATGATGGAAAGAGAGGAAAGGACACACTTCTAATATGAGAAATAACATTTAAAGCCCAGCTGATGACCCACTTATTAATATAAAAAGCTGACATATGTCTTATAGAATGCAAAACAATGTACAATAAACTTGCATTTTAAAATGTTTTCTTTAAAAGCCAAAAAAGAAACCACACATGCAAAAAAATCTCCAGAGTAAATAAAGAAACAAAAGTGGCAGAACTAGATGACTTGAATGGCCCATCTAATTCTGAGAGTTCATGGTTCCATGGCTCCAATAATAGCCAAATTAACAGAATGACCAAGATATTTGGGAAAACAGACATTTTATCATTTCAGTAGGGAATAATAAAGCCATTCATGTTTATTTTCTGTAAAGACAACACGACACAATCTTAAAACATTTCAAGGAGATGAGTAGTCAGAGCAGAGTGCATTATTTATGTTCCTTACAACTTAAAGTAAGTTTGTCGGATAAGCAAATAAATTAACTTATAGAAGTAGAATGCCTTCTATGTGCCAGACACTGTGTTGTTCAGTAGATATAAAATAATGGATAAGATCTGGTCATTAACCTCTAAGAGAAAGCAGTCTAAAGAGGGAAACAGATTTATAGATAATGTAGTGTGGATAGAATGTCATAAAGGAACAAATAAAATTCTGGAATAAACAAGATGTACATAGTATCTTGGCAGATCTTGCTGCTGATTTGTATATGTGAAGGACAGTGGGAATTTGCAGTGATATTGAGGAAGAATGTTTTAAAGATCAATTCGGTTCAGTCGCTAGGTTGTATCCGACTCTTTGTGACCCCATGTACTGCAGCACACCAGGCTTCCCTGTTCATCACCAACTCTTGGAGTTTACTCAAACTCATGTCCATTGAGTCGGTGGTGCCACCCAGCCATCTCATCCTCTGTCATCATCTTCTCCTCTTGACTTCAATCTTTCATAGCATCAGAGTCTTTTCAACTGAGTCAGCTCTTTGCATCAGGTGGCCAAAGTATTGGAGTTTCAGCTTCAACAGAAGTCCTTCCAGTGAACACCCAGGACTGTTTCCTTTATGTTGGCTCTCCTTGCAGTCCAAGGGAGTCTCAAGACTCTTCCCCAACACCACAGTTCAAAAGCATCAATTCTTCCATGCTCAGCTTTATTATACTCCAAATCTCACATCCATACATGACCACTGAAAAACCATAGCCTTACGAGATGGACCTTTGTTGGTAAAGTAGTGTCCTTGCTTTCTAATATGCTGTCTAGGTTGGTCATAACTTTCCGTCCAAGGAGTAAGCGTCTTTTTATTTCATGGCTGCAGTCACCATCTTCAGTGATTTGGAGCCTAAAAATAAAGCTCGCCACTGTTTCCACCGTTTCCTTATCTCTTTGCCATGAAGTGACGGGACTGGATGCCATGATCTTAGTTTTCTGAATGTTGAGCTGTAATCCAACTTTTTCACTCTCCTCTTTTGCTTTCATCAAGAGGCTCTTTAGTTCTTCTTCACTTTCTGCCATAAGGGTGGTGTCATCTGCATAGCTGAGGTTATTGATATTTTTCCTGGCAACCTTGATTCCAGCTTGTGCTTCCTCCAGCCCAAAATTTCTCATGATGTACTCTGCATACAAGTTAAATAAGCTTTTATTTATGTTTTTATTTAAGCATTTATTTATATGTTAAACAAACTTAACATATAGTTTCCTATTTGGAACCAGTCTATTTATTATTCCATGTCCAGTCCATCTCTTGCAGAATTTTCCACAGTTTATTGTGATCCACACAGTCAACTGCTTTGGCATAGTCAATAAAGCAGATAGATGTTTTTCTGGAACTCTCTTGGTTTTTCAGTGATCCAGCAGATGTTAGCAATTTGATCTCTGATTACTCTTCCTCTTCTAAAACCAGCTTGAACATCTGGAAGTTCACGGTTCACGTACTGCTGAAGCCTGGCTTGGAGAATTTTGAGCATTATGTTACTAGCGTGTGAGAGGAGTAAAACTGTGTGGTTGTCTGAGCATTCTTTGGCATTGCCTTTCTTTGGGATTGGAATGAAAACTGACCTTTTCCAGTCCTGTAGCCACTGCTGAGTTTTCCAAATTTGCTTGCATATCAAGTGCAGCACTTTCGCTGCATCATCTTTCAGGATTTGAAATAGCTCAACTGGAATTCCATCACCTCCACTTGCTGGATGTCTGGCTCTAGGTAAGTGATCACACCATCATGATTATCTGGGTCGTGAAGATCTTTTTTGTACAGTTCTTCTGTGTATTCTTGTTACCTCTTCTTAATATCTTCTGCTTCTGTTAGGTCCCTTCCATTTCTGTCCTTTATCGAGCCCATCGGGTATCTCTAATTTTCTTGAAGTGATCTCTAGTTTTTCCCATTCTATTGTTTGCCTCTATTTGTTTGCATTGATTGCTGAAGAAACCTTTCTTATCTCTCCTTGCTATTCTTTGGAACTCTGCATTCAGATGCTTATATCTTTCCTTTTTGCTTCCCTTGTTTTCACAGCTATTTGTAAGGCCTCCTCAGACAGCCATTTTGCTTTTTTGCATTTCTTTTTCTTGGAGATGGTCTTGATTCCTATCTCCTGTACAATGTCACAAACCTTCACCCATAGTTCATCAGGCACTCTGTCTATCAGATCTAGTGTCTAAATCTGTTTCTCACTTCCACCGTATAGTCATAAGGGATTTGATTTAGGTCATACCTGAATGGTCTAGTGGTTTTCTCTACTTTCTTCAATTTCAGTCTGAATTTGGCAATAAGAAGTTCATTATCTGAGCAACAGTCAGCTCCCGGTCTAGTTTTTGCTGACTGTATAGAGCTTCTCCATCTTTGGCTGGAAGAAGATAATCTGATTTTGGTGGTGATGTCCATGTGTAGAGTCTTCTCTTGTGTTGTTGGAAGAGGGTGTTTGCTATGACCAGTATGTTCTCTTGGCAGAACTCTATTACCCTTTGCCTTGGTCCATTCTGTACTCCAAGGCCAAATTTGCCTGTTACTCCAGGTGTTTCTTGACTTTCTACTTTCGCATTCCAGTCCCCTATAATGAAAAGCACATCTTTTGGGTGTTAATTCTAGAACGTCTTGTAGGTCTTCAAAGAATCATTCAACTTCAGCTTCTTCAGTGTTACTGATTGGGGCATAGACTTGGATTACCATCATATTGTATGGTTTTCCTTGGAAACAAACACAGATCACTCTGTTGTTTTTGAGATTGCATCCAAGTACTGCATTTTGGACTCTTTTGTTGACTATGATAGTAGCTCCATTTCTTGAGGGATTCTTGCCCACAGTAGCAGATATAATGGTCATCTGAATTAAATTCACCCATTCCAGTCCATTTTAATTCACTGATTCCTAGAATGTCAACATTCACTCTTTCCATCTGTTTGACCACTTCCAATTTGCCTTGATTGATGGACCTAACATTCCAGGTTTTTATGCAACATTGCTCTTTACAGCATCGGACTGTGCTTCCATCACCAGTCACATCCACAACTGGGTGTTGTTTTTGCTTTCTCTCTGTCTCCTCATTCTCTCTGGAGTTATTTCTCCACTGATCAGTTTTAAAGATAGTGAACAGCAAATGAATGGACTTGGGAATATTATAAAGCACTTTGTGTTCAAGGAGGCATAACACTCTGATATGGATGAAACCAGTGTACCTGGATTGGGAATGGAGATGGAGAGATTGGGAGAGAGCAGTAGAGAGCAACAGGGAATGACCTAAAAGCGATGCTGCATGTAGAACATTTTCTGAAATGCAATTCCAGGTACTTTCACTTATGTTCTATCACAGTGCTTTCCAAATAATTCTGCAGAAAATATTGATGAGCACTCCATTAAAAAAACAAACCAAACCTCCCTATTCTGTAGTCAAATAAATTTTAAGACCCTCAGCTAAATTAGGTAAGTAAGGTTTCTTAATGCAAGATTTTGCCAAGCATTTAATATGCTAATATTCATACGTCTTATGAATCTTAAGTGGAACAAATGCAAGAAGTATTTCTCAAATGTATTTGATTGCAAAAAAAAATCTGAGCATATTTATCAATAATGTAAGATTTCTAGGTTCCATGGAGCTCCACTTAGGATTTTCTATGATCTATAGAATAGTATTTCCTTTCTATCTATCTGTATATCTATCTGTGTTATCTATTTATTTATCTACATAAATAGGTTGATAGTGCTCAGTATGAGTTTGTAAAGACATTAATTGCCAGCCCATTGTAATTTTCAAGCCTACATTTTCTGTACAGTGCTACTCCTTTGGATAAGTTAAACACTGTAAGGATCAAAAAATGATTTCATATTCAAGTCAGTAGTGAAAAGATGGGTCAAAGGGTTTTGTTACCACAGTTCTCTGAGTGAGATTGATGACCTAACAGAGAGGAGAAGATGAGTGGAAGAAGGGCCTGGATGAAAGAAAGGAATTGAATAAAAATGCAGGGCACATGGTTAGGTTATTCTTTAGAAATGAGAGACCCTTTTCTTTGCACCACACTGAAAGAAGGAAACCCATGATCAATAATTCTGTGATCTTTGATCTATTGCTTTTTAGACAGGTGAGATCTTGACTGTCCTCATTTAAAGGCTACATAGAGATAAGACCCTGACTATTTAAGTTACTTTGAAGAATTCTAAGAAAGAAGTTATATATAAAAGCCTGCTTTAAAATAGATGGCTACCAGCCTGGATAGTTCCTCCAATAAAAGTTGACAAGAAAATGAATTATGGACTACAAGATGGTGCAATTTGGCTGACTTGTAACTACTTGGAGTGTTATACCTAAAATGTGATCATTCATTCTTTCATGTGTTCCTCATTTATTGATTGGCAAGAAACATGAACAGGTGATTCACAAAAGATATATTCTAATGGCAAAAAATCATGCAGAAAAAAAAAAAAGTTTAGCTTAGCTTTGGCTGCACAACATGGTTCTAAGAGGAAGTCATTTCTTTCCTACCTCATGTATAGCACTCTCACCCCAATTCCCAGGGATTCTATTCCAGGGAAGGAGGGGGTGTAGGTGCTGCACAGGAATATGCCAAGTTGACAGCTTGGCCTTGGTGTAAGGGGTTATATTTTGTGTGTGCAACAAAAAGTTTAAAGGATCTTTAGGGCCCATGCCCTTTTGGAACTGAGTACCTGATGCAGTAAACTGAATCTGGGGCTACATCCCAGATGAGAAGCATCACCATTCTAGTGAGAGTAAATAAGGGAACCACTACATTTTAAAAAAGCAATTAAGGTCAGTTTTCATTCCAGTCCCAAAGAAATGCAATGCCAAAGAATGCTCAAACTACTGCACAGTTGCACTCATCTCAATGCTAGTAAAGTTATGCTCAAAATTCTCCAAGCCAGTCTTCAAGAATACATGAACTATGAACTTTCAGATGTTCAAGCTGGTTTTAGAAAAAGCAGAGGAACCAGAGATCAAATTGCCAACATCTGCTGGATCACTGAAAAACCAAGAGAGTTCCAGAAAAACATCTATTTCTGCTACTATGTCAAAGCCTTTGACTGTGTGGATCACAATAAACTGTGGAAAATTCTTCAAGAAATGGGAATACCTGACCACCTGACCTGCCTCTTGAGAAACCTATATGCAGGTCAGGAAGCAACAGTTAGAACTGGACATGGAAGCAACCTAGATGTCCATCAGCAGATGAATGGATGGGAAAGCTGTGGTACATATACACTATGGAATACTACTCAGCCCTTAAAAAGAATAAATTTGACTCAGTTCTAATGAGATGGATGAAATTGGAACTGATTATACAGAGTGAAGTAAGCCAGAAAGAAAAACACCAATACAGTATACTGACACATATATATGGAATTTAGAAGACAATGGTGATGACCCTATATGTGAGACAACAAAGAGACACAGAGTTATAGAGTGGACTTTTGTACTCTGAGGGAGAGGGAAAGGGTGGGATGGTTTGGGAGAATGGCAATGAAACATGTATGTTTTCCTGTGAGAAACGAAGCGCCAATCTATGTTCAATGTGGGATGCAGGATGCATGGGGCTGATGCACGGGATGATTCAAGTAGAGGATGTGGGGTGGAAGGTGGGAGGGGGCTTCAGCATTGGGAGATTGTGTTCACCTATGGCTGATTCGTGTCAATGTATGGCAAAACAAATACAGTATTGTAATTTTTTAAAAAATAAATAAATAAATAAATTAAAAAAAAAAAGAACTGGACATGGAACAACAGACTGGTTCCAAATAGGAAAAGGAGTGTATCAAAGCTATATATTTTTACCCTGCTTATTTAACTTATATGCAGAGTACATCATGAGAAATGCTGGGCTGGAGGAAACACAAGCTGGAATCAAGATTGCCGGGAAAAATATCAATAACCTCAGATATGCAGACGACACCACCCTTATGGCAGAAAGTGAAGAAGAACTAAAGAGCCTCTTGATGAAAGCAAAAGAGGAGAGTGAAAAAGTTGGCTTACAGCTCAACATTCAGAAAACTAAGATCATGGCATCTGGTCCCATCACTTCATGGGAAATAGATGGGGAAACAGTAGAAACAGTGTCAGACTTTATTTTTGGGCTCCAAAATTACTGCAGATGGTGATTGCAGCCATGAAATTAAAAGATGCTTACTCCTTGAAAGGAAAGTTATGACCAACCTTGATAGCATTTTAAAAAGCAGAGACATTACTTTGTCAACAACGGTCCATCTCATCAAGGCTATGGTTTTTTCAGTGGTAATGTATGGATGTGAGTTGGACTATGAAGAAAGCTGAGCACTGAAGAATTAATGCTTCTGAACTGTGGTGTTGGAGAAGACTCTTGAGAGTCCCTTGGACTGCAAGAAGATCCAACTAGTCCATCCTAAAGGAGATCAGTCCTAGGTGTTCATTGGAAGGACTGATGCTGAAGCTGAAACTCCAATACTTTGGCCACCTGATGTGAAGAGCTGCCTCATTTGAAAAGACCCTTATGCTGGGAAAGATTGAGGGCAGGAGGAGAAGGTGACAACAGAGGGTGAGATGGTTGGATGGCATCACTGACTCTATGGACATGGGTTTGGGTAAACTCCGGGAGTTGGTGATGGAGAGGGAGGCCTGGAATGCTGCAATTCATGGGGTTGCAAAGAGTCAGACACGACTGAATGACTGAAGTGAACTGAAACTTATCGAAAGACTAAGGAAAAATTAATATTGACAGTTATAGATTCACCAGGGCCAGAAATTCTGCTTAAGTCTGGTAATCAGAATCTGCTATTAAAGAGTCTTTCCTTTAAAACATACTTCTCCTTTGTGGTCATACCAAGAGGTAGAGTTGTGGGTACAGTAAACACAAAACAAGGATTCAAAGATTCAGGGCTCTCTTTCTTACTATTAATCCAAAAATGCAAATTAAAATGGCAAGATATCTTTCTGGTCTATAATTTGGCAGATATTTAAAATAAAGATATTACGCAGCATTGATGAGGGTGTGGGGGCATAGATAATTCCTATGACTGGTAGGAGTGTAAATTCACTCAATCCTTTTCAGAAGTAATTTGACAAGCTTGTATCAAAAGCTTTAAAAAAATCCATGAGGCATTCCACTTCTAAGAATTAATCCTAATAGGATAATTCTAGGTGTGCTCAAAATTTGTCTATATGCATATTCATTGGAACATTGTTTAATTAATAGAAAAATTGGAAATAAACTAAATGCTCAATAATAGAGAACTGTTTGAATAAATTGTGTTATATCATCATGGAATATGATGCAGGATTTGAAATGTTATTATAAAGTAATGACAAGGGGAAAATAAAATGAGATGATTATACGAAATGTAAGGAAAATCAGCAAACTCAGTATGAAGACTTTGGACACTGATTCAACAAACTAACTATAAATAACCATTGATGAGATAATCCAGGATTTCTGTATTAAGAAATATTTAAAATTATTTTGGGTGATATGGCTTGGGCCTTTTTTTGTTGTTGTTGTTGTTAAATGTTCATTTTTTAGACATGCATACATACTGAAGTATTTACTTATGAAACAATGTGATGCTTGGAATCTTCTTTAAAATAACCCAATGTGGGAAGTGGAGAAAATGGATGGAGATATAATAAAACATAAACCATTCAGCAAATATTGGTAATTATTGAATTAGGTGGTAGGTGCATAGGGATTTATTATACAGCTATTTCTGTTTTTGTATTTATTTGGGATGTGCTTTGTGTAAATAAAAATAATTTTGTTCAATAATTATTTATGTAAAATATTTTGACAGTTTATACAAATATTTTCATAGTGAGTAGTTTTGTAGTTCACATTTTCAGTAACACTCTCTCCCGTCTCCTAGTTGCTCAGTTGTGTCTGACTCTTTGTGGCCCCATGGACTGTAACCTACCAGGCTCCTCTGTCCATGGGATTTTCCAGGCAAGAATACCTGAGTGGGTTACCATTTCCTTCTCCAGGGGATCTTTCCGACCCATGGATCGAACTCGGGTCTCCTGCATTGCAGGCAGATGCTTTACCCTCTAAGCCATCAGAGACGTCCTCCATTGTATTCAATAATAAGATAAAAAAGATATTAACCAGAATATATAAAGTGAATATCTGATATATATTAAAGAATAAAGCATATTGAAATATTGGTAATAGCTATATATTTACTTTGATTATGTTTATCATTTTTATCTTTGTTTATCATTACTTGCTAAAGTTATTTTTTTCTTTCCCAATAAACGTTCAGTACTTTAATCATAAAAACAGATCTAATAAAACACTTACTGAGCTCTTATAGTTGAGTAGACACTGTGCTTAGATTGAGAGGTGTAGAGATAAAAGCCATAGCCACTGGCTCATGGTACCCAAGGTCTAATGATTAAAGCCCACGTGCTGATACATAGACACTCTCCACTGTGTTAAGTGCAATAATAATGGAATGAATACAAGACTGTGAGAGGGACTGCCAGACTCTGCTGAACAGATTTGGGAAACACTTCACAGGAGGCCTATTTGAATTGATCTTTGAGGACTGCAGCAGTCTGGGGAAAAATTACAAGTTGACATTAAGAGAGGATCCAATGGAGAACTAGGAAAGGTTTAATTCAAAGGATTCAAAAAAACTTTTCAACAACAAAATTTATTTCAAATAAAATATGGTTTCTAAAGTAGCACTATGATTTACTTTAAATAGATGCCATCAGATGACTATATTTATTTGAAAGATTGAAATATAATAGCATCAGAAACAAAAAGATGACAATTCTTCAATCTAATTCTAAGAATGTATAATTGAAGTATAATTGCAATGAGTATTTCTGAACTTGATGTCTTTCTAAGAGATATAACCAAGAACAACACTTGTGGCAGGATGAGTAAGTACTAACTTACAACAGTTTAATATGATATTAATGCAAGGAGACCCAACCAGTCCATTCTAAAGGAGATCAGTTCTGGGTGTTCATTGGAAGGACTGATGCTAAAGCTGAAACTCCAGTACTTTGGCCACCTCATGCAAACAGTTGACTTATTGGAAAAGACTCTGATGCTGGGAGTGGTTGGGGACAGGAGGAGAAGGGGACGACAGAGGATAAGATGACTGGGTGGCATCACTGACTCAATGGACATAAGTTCGAGTAAACTCCCCGGAGTTGGTGATGTACAGGGAGGCCTGGCATTCTGTGATACATGAGGCCACAAAGAGTCGGACAAGACTGAGTAACTGAACTGAACTGAACTGAATGATGGTCAAGCTGGTTTTAGAAAAGGCAGAGGAATCAGAGATCAAATTTCCAACATCTGCTGGATCATTGAAAAAGCAAGAGAGTTCCAGAAAAGCATCTATTTCTGCTTTATTGACTATACCGAAGACTTTGACTGTGTGGATCACAATAAACTGTGGAAAATTCTGAAAGAAATGGGCATACCAGACCACCTGACCTGCCTCTTGAGAAACCTATATGCAGGTCAGGAAGCAACAGTTAGAACTGGACATGGAACAACAGACTGGTTCCAAAAGGAAAAGAAGTACATCAAGGCTGTATATTGTCACCCCACTTATTTAACTTATATGCAAAGTACATCATGAGAAATGCTGGGCTGGATGAAGCCCAAGCTGGAATCAAGATTGCCAGGAAAAATATCAATAACCTCAGATATGCAGATGACACCACCATTATGGCAGAAAGTGAAGAACTAAAGAGTCTCTTGATGAAAGTGAAAAAATTGGCTTAAAGCTCAACATTCAGAAAACTAAGATCATGGCCTCCAGTCCTAACACTTCCTGGCAAATAAATGGGGAAACTGTGGAAACAGTGTCAGACTTTATTTTTGGGGCTCCAAAATCACTGCAGATAATGACTGCAGCCATGAACTTAAAAGATGCTTACTCCTTGGAAGGAAAGTTATGACCAACCTAGACAGCATATTAAAAAGCAGGAACATTACTTTACCAACAAAGGTCCATCTCATCAAGGCTATGGTTTTACCAGTAGTCATGTATCGATCTGAGAGTTGGACTATAAAGAAAGATGAGCACCAAAGAATTGATGCTTTTGAACTGTGGTGTTGGAGAAGACTCTTGAGAGTCCCATGGACTGCAAGGAGATCCAACCAGTCCATCCTAAAGGCGATCCGTCCTGGGTGTTCGTTGGAAGGACTGATGCTGAAGCTGAAACTGCAGTACTTTGGCCACCTGATGCAAAGAGCTGCCTCATTTGAAAAGACTCTTATGCTGGGGAAGATTGAGGGCAAGAGGAGACTGTGACAACAGAGGATGAGACAGATGGATGGCATCACCAACTCAATGGACATGAGTTTGAGATAACTCCTGGAGTTGGTGATAGACAGGGAGGCCTGGTGTGCTGTGGTTCATGGGGTCGCAAAGAGTCAGACAGAACTTAGCAACTGAACTGAACTGAATGATGGACTCAACTCACCACTATGTTGCATACTTGAGGTAATAGAAGCTCATGTGTGTGTGTGCTAGGTTGACTCAGTCATGTCTGAATCTTTGTGACCCTATAGGCCATAGCCCACCAGGATCCTCTCTATCCATGGAATTCTCTAGGCAAGAGTACTGGAGGTGTACATGCCCTCCTCCAGGGGACCTTCCCAACCCAGGGATCAAAGCTACATCTCTTGTTTCCTGAGTTGGCAAGTGGGTTCTTTACTACTAGCACCACCTGGGAGGCACTTGAAGCTGGTATTTAATCTTTACTTCTGTAAAATTTCAATGTGCACTTTAAATTTGGAAAACATATGTAATTAGATTATATGCAATATTCCACCATTTTGGTTTGGTATTTTATAATCATTGTTGGTCATGTCTCCCTACATGTCTCTGCTAAAGTACTGGCTATTAATTTTTATGAACTTAATTTTCATAATTTATAAAATGATAGTTATTTTCAGAATAAATTAAAAAAAAATGGGGGCTTCCCTGGTGGCTCAGATGTTAAAGCGTCTGCCTGCAATGCGGGAGACCCGGGTTTGATCCCTGGGTTGGGAAGATTCCCTGGAGAAGGAAAGGCAACCCACTCCAGTATTCTTGCCTGGGAAATCCCATGGACGCAGGAGCTTGGTGGCCTACAGTCCACCAAGGGTTGCAAAGAGTCGGACACGACTGAGCAACTTCTCTTTCACTTTCACAATGTAAAATTACTTAGCACCAAGGTCAAAGTTCATTTTCCTTTTACCTTCCTTTTTCTCCTTTTGTTGTGTCCAACTCTTTGCAACCACATGAAATATGCAGTTCAGTTATCTAGGCCAGGATACTGGAGTGGGTAGCTATTCCCTTCTCCAGGGTATTTTTCCAACCCAGGGATCAAACCCAGGTCTCCTGCATTGCAGGCGGATTCTTTACCAGCTGAGCCACCAGCAAAGCCCAAGAATACTGGAGTGGGTAGCCTATCCTTTCTCCAGTGAATTTTCCCAACCCAGGAATTCAAACTGGGGTCTCCTGCATTGCAAGTGGATTCTTAACCAACTGAGCTCTCAGGGAAGGCCTCATGTGGAAACTATTTAATAAGCATACCTTTACTCTATAACAACTTGACATTTAATTTTTTAAAAGAAGCATCTGAAAACAAAGAAAAAGGAATGTACTAATAAATGGAATGGGGAACAGTTACTATGTAAAAGAAATTTAGATAACTTCCTTATGTAATATAACAAAATCATTTCCCAAAAGTCTAAAGAGTTAAAACCAAAAGAGGTAAATAGTTTGAAAATATTAACACAGTCATTTTATAACACCTGATAATAAAAAGAAATTTAAAGGTCTCTGAGCAGAGTTTATATTGAAAATTACCAAGTATTTATGCAGATTTTTGACTGCAGAAAAGCTAGCATGCTCAGTTACTTGAGACTCTTTAGTCTTCAGAAGTTCCTCCTTCAATATTTGAAAGTTTGCAGTTGTTTGCATCCGGGCTCCTCTCTAAAATGGCAATTTATCCAACATTGCTCACAGAATTTTAGTGTCAATTTAAATAGTTGATCCAAGGCCTTGATTCGGAAGATTTTCTTCATTCATATGGTGAAAAATATCTTCCAAGGATTTTATGAATAAATCTTTACCGTGTAAGTGTTCTGAGAATGGGCTTTCACTTCACTCTCAAAAAAAGTGAAAAATTTTTTGAAAATTCAGTGAAGTACTCTGTTTTCTTTTTTAGAAAACCAGTAAAGGTTTATGTAGGAGAGTAGCTTAACGTTAGATTTTGACTTTTTTAACAAAACCCTTTGTTCAGGCAATAATTTAAGGTCCTGGGCTCTGATAAGTTTAATCAACCTTCATGACCTTAGGCTCTAATTCTTCCAGGATTATGGCTGAGAATTTTGCAGATCCTGAATAGCTGTAAAGTAGCAATGAACTAAGATGGATTATGTAGCTCCTGTCTTCATCAGAACATTGACACTGCAGTGTTAATTAAAGTTGCTTCACATGTGCCCAAAGTGGTATAGTGGTTTTTTTTTTTTTTTTTTAACCAGTAGAGTTGGTTGGCAAGGAACATTTTCATAATTCAAAGATCTCAACCACCTATGTACGCCCATTTCAAAACTAGAACCTTTGTGCTTTGGAGCCATCCATTGTTTTGCCTGCCTCGGTATTGATAATGGGCTGTTTGGCTATCAACCCTCCATTACCTACTACACAGTTTCAGAAGGATGTGCTTGATTCTGAACAGTAATGGAAGAAGCAACTCAGCTTTCTTCATTCTGACCAAATGCAAATCAGCTCCCAAATTTCTAAACCATATGGTTTCAATAAACATCATTACTCACGTGTTTAACTTTGCCACATGATAAGAAACATCACAGAATGTTTCAAAACACAACTTCTGTGTTGGGCCAATTTGAATCTCAGTAAAATTCAAGCTCTTCAAATCCAGATTTGAGGTCATGGAAAAGATGTAAACTGTCTGTTCTCTCTTTTGAATAAAAGAAAGTACAGTAAGGTGCAGGTTTATAAGTTTCCCCTTCTGAAAACTTGCCTTGTGAAAACCATCATCATTTTTATGTCCCAACACATTGTGATTCTGATTGAGCATGCAAAATGCACAATCTTCCTAACTTAAGGCATGCTTGTTATTAACAATGATAGTGACCATAGTCTTAATAGCAGGGTATGGCTTCATAATTGCTTTAATTTCTAAATGTTTTAATCAAATGTTTTGATTACTAAAAATGGGAAGATATACTACAGTTGAAAATAAGGCAATGCAGTGATTCTGTGTTCTCTAATCATGGAAGTATAACCATAAGCCTTATTCTGTTTAAGTATTCACCATAGCATAACTGGAAGTATAAAGAAGTATTTTCTTATAAAATTTTTCAAAATTAGATGACCTAGTCAAATGAAATTATTTTATACTCGTTAAGAGATAAACAAGAACTGAGAATCCACCAACTAGTTGGCATTGTGTATATTTGTAAGTATATATAACTCTGTCAAGTTTTAGTCCTAGACTTACAGATCTTAGATGTTTTGATTGAATATTATTTTAGCATCTGATGCAAAGTTCTGAAGCACAGTGGTTACCAAGGAATGTTTGTAATGCTGAGTTTCACTTTAATGCCTAAAACGGAAGTCACGAGCAGAGAGCCTCTAATAAGATCATGATGGCAGCTTAGTTCTTCTTTTCTATTCTCTTGGAAATTCTACAAATGTAGAGAAAGTGAAAATAAAAAGAAAGCTCTCATATTCTGTGAAATTGTAAGGAAAATTCCATGTTATTGTTAAGTACTTTTAAGTACAGCACAGTCAGAGCATGACTCTTGTGGGCAGGGGCAATGGTAGAGGAATGGGAAAACAGAAAGAATGGATACCTCAAATGATTTTGAGGGTAGAGTTCAAAAATCTCCAGAAATTAATTGCTTCTGAAAAGAAGACCCCATTCTCAGTAGGAACTACTATGAGAAGGGCTTAGATCAAGCAAACTAGGTTTAAGTGCTGCAGGAAGTGGAATATCTCATGGGACACCAATAAAATAATATATAAATAATAATAATATTTAAGTGAACATCTCAAAATCCAAAGACTGTATCCTTTAGTGATGGCAACTGGTACTGGGACCAATAAGAATATCATAGGACTGATGGTAGAAATCCTAAGAAAGTTGGTTTTAAATTGCAAGGAGGAAGGTAGTTATATAGAGGCACCTTTTAAAAGATGGTTTATTATTATAGCAGCCAGTATGCATGAACCATCTCTCCCCTGCATTATCCCTCATCTCTTAAAAATAGCTAGTTCAGTGAAAAACTTCCTTGTTGGCATTTCAGATTAAAGGTACCAGTTTTCAGCTATGCATATATGATATAGAATGAAATGTGCAAAATAGCAATGGAAGCTTCCTGGTAAAAACAAAACAAAAAGTTAAGAGTAAAATATAGCTAAGAAGCAAAAATAAATTTGATATTCCAATAAGAATTTTAAAATGTAAGAACAAGCTATTGCTGCTATGAAGGAAACCACTCAACAGAAATAAAGAACTCAGGGAAGGGAAGGCCTGAAATAAAGGATAAATAACAGAAGGAGATAAAAATAATATTGGCATAACATAGGAAAAAATAGAAAAAGACAAACTGTTTAAGAAATGAAGATTAAACTTGAAGAAGCCAAAGAGATGGGAAATACAGTAGGGGATTCTATAATCTATTATCATATGATAAACCATCTAAAATCTCAGTGATCTAAAATAATGATTATATATTTTTTTCTTGCAACTCTGTTGGTTGCTCAGCAGTTCTTTTGCTGATCTTACCTGGATTCCCTATGTAGCTGCATTCAGCTGGTGGGTTACCTGGGAGCTGAGAGCAACTGGGATTGGCTGGTCAAATTGATCTACTCTCTCTGTGGTTTTTTACTGTCAGTGACTCTAGACAAGGCTTCTTGCAATGATAATGGTAACATTCAAAAAGGAAAAGTCCAAATATGCAAGTATTTATTAATCCTTTACTTACGTCATATTTTTTGGTGTGCCAGTGGCAAATCAAAAAAAAAAAAAAAAAAAAACCACAAGGCTACATTCAGAGTCAAGGTCAGAGATGCTGACATAGACTAATTGAAGACGGTGGGGTTCATTGAGGGCCATTGCTGTAATGATATAATATCATCTGCTATCTCCCTGATGATTCATGTTGTTCATTCAGACTAAAGGCTAGGATTTTGTGCATCAGGACTGGATATAGAAAATGATCCTTAGGTGTAGTTCCTTGGATATAATTCCTATTGATCCAGAGACTCAAGACAAAAAGGGCAAGTTGTCTACCTCCCTTCCCCCACAGACCCAGCATAGGATGGTGAGCTAGGAACAGTACAACAGCAAGAGACATTCTCACTTAAAAGGGAAAGTGTTTGAAAGTTTGTAGCAATCACTAGTCCATGGCAGGTCTGAAATCCAGCTGAGCATATGTTGTCAGGAGTCCTGCTTGGGGCAAAGGAATGTTCCTTGGTTGAGACTTCCTTCTGCTCCCTTAGAGTAGTTTTCTAAACCATTGTTTGCCCATAGTCCTTGATTCTGTCCTATGTGCTCTTGGCTCAGATATCTTCAAGATTTTCACTTTTTCTCTAAGAGATATATAAATAGTTTCTCTGTGGTAGAAAGAGACCACAAAGACCTCTTTTCATTTTGAACTGTCTTTCTTCTTTTTAGTCCAAGTTGATAAAACTACCATAAAAATTCTAATGATTTCCTGTGAATATGGCTGGGGTTCAATTCATGTCTCAGGATCACAACCATAACTCTTTAAAGTTAGAAATCAGTCTAATTTGGGTGTTTCTGGATGCTGTGGGAAAATGTTTTTTAAAAATCTTAGAGGCTCTTCTATTTAGCTGAGAGTGTCCTAGGAATCACTTTAAATTGTTGTAAGAACTGAAAAGAGGTTTTACATCAATATTCTTGGTTGGTTCTTTACCCTGAGACCATTTATTATACTGAGAATATTTTGCCAACTGGAAAGTCTGGAAATGTTAAATCATTTTATTTTCCAGTCCAGAAAGTTCTGCCTCTTCTTCATGTCTATATTCCTCTTGCAAGCTAAATAGTTCTCTCCTTAGCTTTTCCCTCTCTCTCCCTATGCCTTACCAGATGCAACTAAAAGAAGCCAATTGTCACTTTAAAGGTCCTGCCAGGAAGTATCCTTAGCCAGATCCATTAGTTCATCAGGTACAATTCTTTCTTCTGTGTACCAGCACTTGACAGGTTTGCCAAATGTTTGCTGTCATAAAATATGGGCTGCCATTTTTCCTGCCACTAATGATTGCCTCAGCCCATTTCAGGCCTCTGCCAACTATTTCTTTGCCATCCTTCAGCCTTTGCCAACAGCCTCCTCACACTTCTCAAGCCTCCATCTGCCGCCCAGTTCCAAAGCCAATGCCACATGTTTTGGGTTTTGTGACAGCCACACCCCACTTCTAGGCAACAATTTCTCTATCAGTCATCTAATAATGCCTAGCAAAACCCCTGTAATTCTGTGGCTTAAAACAATGATTTAATGTCGCTCATGATGCTGTGGGTTGGGTGTGCCCAGTAACACACTTATATACTAGTTCCACTCCCCCGGCTGCGTTTAGCTGTTTAACTGGCTGGGGGCTGTGTTAAGCTGAGATGGCTGAGCCTCTCTCTACATGTGGTCTTTCATTCTCCGGACATTTCAACTAGGCTTCCTCACAGGGTAATGGTAGCATTTCCAAAAGGCAGGCTCCTAAGGGCGTGTGTTTATCAAGCCTCTACATTCATCACATTTGCTTATGACCTGTTGGTAAAGCAAGTCAGAGCTAAGTCAAGAATTGGCATAGAAAAGACTATAAAAGCGTATGGATATCAGTAAGTGTGACTAACTGGGACCCATTATTTAACAATATACCACATGAGCAATAAAGATAGACTTAAAAAATGAAAGTACAGGAATGAGGAGGAAAAACTAGAGAGGAAAATGATGGCTATAGAATACTAGCGAGGGAGAATGCAGAAAACTAGAAAACAAGAAACAAAACCTATCATTGGTATTTAAAAGTATAAGTAAAGAATTTTTTTCTGAGATATAAAGAAAAATAATCTATTGAAAAGTCACTAAAATTAAAACTTAGCAACAAAGCATAGTTTAAGTGAAAACTGAATGAAAGAAAAAGACCCTTATTTAGATAGATGAGAAATGTAAAGTATGTTAGATAAAGAATATTATAGATAAGATGATGAAAAACGTGATTTAAGTACCTAAAACCAAGTATCTTTCCATGTATAGATGGAAAGACCATGTAGCCCAGGTGCCCTGGAATAATTTCAGTTTATACTTGTTTCATAAACATCAGTGAATATAAATAGATCCTCTTTCACTTTCAAAATGTCATTTTGACAAAAATTAATGATCTCTATTGTTTTAAGGGAAATAAAATTTTTGATAGATTTCTTGATGCTAACACTCAACACCAGGAAACAATGAAACAACACCTACAATATATTCTAGAAAAAGTGAGCCAGGATATTTAAATGCATCCAAACTTTTTTTCAAATTTAAAAACTATAAATAAATTTGACCCTGAATCAAATTCTCTTCATATATAATATCTTAATATTTTAATTGAGATATCTCAAGATTTTCAAAGAGAGATGATTCTATTTAAAAGGAAGGGCAAAAATAAGCTAGATGCAATTAATCACTATAATCTAAAATACTAATTACTATTAGTATCAGAAGAACTATATAAAATAAAAAGAAAACACATTTCACAAATAAATACAAGTAGGAAGTAACAAATTAATATGAACATAAAAACAAATCCATATGATATTAATAAATAGAGATATATGTGGGCTTTATTCACCTTTTTAAAGTACTCTTAAAACAAGGTGACTCAAATGAAGAAAAAAAGAGAAAATGATAAATAGGGCAAAGCTATACCAAATGAATGCAAACCCGAAGAATGCAGGGATCTTGGTTTTAATTTCAGATAAGATAGAATTCAGGTCAAACTACACTCTCTGATACAAAGAATAACAGTTTTAAAATATTACATGGTATAATTCACAGTACAGATAAAACAGTTATGAATACCCACTAGAGTTGGACACAGCTGATTGACTGACACTTAACACTGTATGCACTAAATTGCATAGCAGTAACTTTCTCAGTTCAGAAATTATGAGAGATACCAAAATAGACTTTAAAATACCCAGGGACTTCTATCCACTGCTCTCAAACTAGATAGGGTGACTGGAAAAAGCACATTTAAAGTTATGATTATTGTTGTTGTTTAATCACTGAATCCTGCTTGACTCTCTTTGCAACCCCGTGAAGTGTAACTCTTTTCATACTGTTCATGGGGTTCTCGAGGCAAGAATACTGAAGTGGTTTGCCATTCCCTTCTCCAGTGGACCACATTTTGACTGAAAGTGGGAGGAGAAGGGGACGGCAGAGGATGAGATGGTTGATGGCATCAGCGAGTCAATGGACATGAGTTTAGGTAAAGTCTGGGAGTTGGTGATGGATAGGAAGGCCTGGCATGCTGCAATCAGTGGGGTTGCAAAGAGTTTGACACAACTGAGTGACTGAACTGAACTGAATTGAAGTGTAACCCACCAGGCTCCTCTGTCCATGGGATTTCCCAGACAAGAATATTGGAGTGGGTTGTTATTTCCTCCTCCAGGAGATCTTCCTGACCTAGGGATTGAATCCACATCTCCTTCATTTGTAGGCAGATTTTTCTTTTTCTTTTAGTTTTACACTGAGCCACTAGGGAAGCCCCAAGGTTATGGTATTCCTTAACAAAAATAAGCAAGAAAATATACATGAAACCTTTTACTTTATAAATTGAGTACATACCCATGTGACATTTAAAATGATTTTACTAGACTACACTGAAGATGTCTATACATCTGAAAGTGAGAAAGTTATAAAAGTTTTCGTAACTTAGAAAATGATACGTTTTTGTGATTCTAATGCAATAAAACTAGACGTGATAACAACATATAAAAATATATACAGTTAAAGAAGTTCAGTTCAGTTCAATTGCTCAGTTGTGTCTGATTCTTTGTGACCCCATGAATTGCAGCACACCAGGCTTCCCTGTCCATCAACAACTTCTGGAGGCTGCTCAGACTCATGTCTATCGAGTCGGTGATGCCGTCCAACCATCTCATCCTCTGTCATCCCGTACTTCTCCTGCCTTCAATCTTCCCCAGCATCAGGGTCTTTTCCAGTGAGCCAGTTCTTCACATCAGGTGGCCAAAGTATTGGAGCTTCAGCTTCATCATCATTCCTTCCAATGAATATTCAGGACTGATTTCGTTTAGGATTGCCTAGTTTGATCCTTGCAGTCCAAGTCTTTCTCGAATGCTTTTGGATTAAAGATGAAAATAAAAATGCCTACACGTCAGAATTTCTAGAAAATAACAATATAATAACAATGGGACACAGAGTTAAATCAGAGCTGAGAGGAAAATTCATAGCCTTGAATCTTATACAAATAGAATTGAAAGAATGAAAGTAAAATAAATTTCTGACTAGAAGTGTTAGAAAAAGAACGAAACTTTTATGTATTTAATATTTTACATTCTTTCAAATAAATGTCATCTTTATTGAAATATTCTTGGTTAGCAGTTCTTAGAATCCAGAGTAGACTGATCCAAGTCAGAAATCAGAGGGCCTGGGGGATATCTGAAAAAGGTCAAAATATTGCATATTGTTTCTCTTATCTGTGGAGAAGCTCACCATAATTCATTTCAAACACTCCTGAGTTTTCATTCTTAATTAAAATCCTCTTAAGGATTACACTTTAATAATTCAAAAACAATACAGTTCTAAAACTGTATCAAATACTGTATTTGTAGACAGTCTCAAAAAGATCAAATAACATTTACATTTATGTCCATTTTGTACATTAGGTGATTTTTAACATGAGAAAACATTTAGTCAAATTTTTACATTTTTCTCAGAAAAGTAGTTATTCCATATTGAGTATTCTGGAAGTCATCTAGATCTAATGAAAGTTACTGATGAACGTTATGTTTTCATTTAACTTACTCTTAAAGAGCAAAGTGTCCCCCATCTCTACCATATATGTTTTTTGTGTTTGCTGTTCCTTGGCCTGAATGTGCTTTCTCTTCCCAAGTCCTTCTTTCTCTTTGATTGTCCAAAGCATTGTTGTTGCTGTTTTTCAGCTCTAAGTCATGTCCGACTCTGAGAACTACAGTAGGCCAGAATTCCCTGTCCTTTACCATTTCCCAAGTTGGCTCAGACTCATGTCCATTGATTTGGTGATACCATACGACCGTCTCATCTTCTGTTGCCCCCTTCTCTTCCTGCCCTCAGTCTTTCCCAGCATCAGGGTCTTTTCCAAGGAGTCGGCTTTTCACATCAGGTGGCCAAAGTACTGGGGCTTCAGCAGTCCTTCCAGTGAATATTCAGGGCTGCTTTCCTTTAAGATTGACTGGTTTGATCCAAAGCATGAAGTCAAGTGAAATGTTAGTCACTCAGTGGTGCCCAACTCTTTGATCCAAAGCATATCTATTCTTAAGAAGCTATTCATATCTCTCTTTTTGCAGGAAGCTTTTCCAGACTATCTGAGGATTCATTATTTTGTTTGCTCCCTGATCTTCTTTGTTTCATGATTTATAATGTAAATCCCACCATTTTATCCTGTGCTTTCAGACAGGCATTATATTGATATATATGTAGATTTCAGAAGGTCTGCTTCTTTTCAAGTGGCTGCCTGTGATGTCTGAAATTCCACCAGGAGCAACTATTCCATTGGTGTAAATAGTGTTACAGTGTTCTCTCTGGATGGTTTTGTTGAACCTCATACACTGCTACAAAGTGTCCTTGTTAAAACTTCCACCATATTAATTCCTTTCTCACAGTGAGAGACTGGGAGTTTTGACCAGTATTGTAGTCATTGAACCGACATTTAGTAGTCTGTGGATTATCATGCATAGTGAAGAGAGAGAAAATCATTTGAGAAAATTGGGAAATAGTACCAAAGGAAATCCTTAGATATTAATGATGAACTTCATCAATTTCAGAATTTATTAGTGCCAAACCTATCTACTTTGTATAGATAGGTATAGTTTTATAATATTTTTTTTCTTTTCTCTCTATGAACATAAACACTCCTTGTGGAAAGATATGCATCCAAATATTATATCTAGCACACAGTATTTCATATAGTTTTAAGCATACAGAAATTTCTGAGAACATGATTATTGAAATAAAATGTTTCTGTCATTTCTATTTTATTTATTATATGAAATAAGTTTACTTTTCCAAAATGGAAGTGTTACAAATAATAATTTATACTTAATTTTGACAATTAAGATTTTTAAAATATATAGTCTGAGGGGGAAAATACAAATCGGGGAAAAAAGTAGATGCAATATTTTAGAAAGGATACAAGCAGTCATGCACTGGTGATATCCTTTCAGGTAATGTTCATTTAAGAGTTCTATAAGGACTTTCCTGGGGGTCCAGGGGCTAAGACTCCACACTCCCAATGCAGAGGGCCTATATTTGATCCCTATCTGGGGAACTAGATTGCACATGCCATAACTAAGGGTTCACGTTACAACTGAAAGAGCTGACATGTCCTACTAAGACCTGGTGCAGCAAAATATGTGTGTGTGTGTGTGTGTGTGTGTGTGTGTGTGCATGAGAAACATCTCTGTGGTCCTAATCAAGACTTTTAGTTTTGCTTTCGTGCAGGAAAGTGTGATGGGGAAGCTTTGGTTTGGTGTACATTTCCTGAGTGTTTGCATTTTAAGTGAGGGGGTTGGAAAGAGCATTGATAATGAGTTATTATTGACAGTCTCCTATGTGGCTATTAAAGCACTGAGCCCTGGGTCCCTGTTCTTATTGTCAAAACTGCAGTGCTAAGATTTTTATTTTCATTTTATTTTGAAGATTCATTTCTTGGCAGGAAACAAAAGGAGAGATAAGGAAGAACTGAAGGGAATGGCCCAGACAATGTCCTCCCTTCTTCTTGGTGTTTTGGCCTTTTCCTGACTCCCTTGTCCACGAGGGCTTTTCCCAGCAGAGAGGTAGCCGTAGTCTTTTGCACTCGCATGGTGCCGGTGTCTACCTCTGTCATAGTCCTTATCAGATTGCATTACACTTCCTTACTTCTGTCATCCCTCTGTGAAAGTATTCTCCTTAAAGTAAAGGCTCTGTCATATTTTCCTCTAATCCTCAGTGTCAAGCACACAGCCTGGAACACAGTAGCGGCTGTTTACAGACC
The DNA here is from genome assembly GCA_917880005.1 of Nanger dama. Lineage (NCBI taxonomy): Eukaryota > Metazoa > Chordata > Mammalia > Artiodactyla > Bovidae > Nanger > Nanger dama. The sequence goes on from CAKJTW010000018.1 coordinate 29,834,439, forward strand.
ACCAGCACATGCCATAAGTAGCTCTCATCCCTCATTCGAGGCCAGCTTCCCAAAGAGAGAATTCTTTTGGACTCACAAGTACTGTGTTCTCTTTGCCTCCCAGAGGTCTAAGATCCATCAGAGAGTTCTAGGATTCTATTGCCATATTTTATTTTTATTCTTTCCTCATTTTTTTTTTTTTTTGGTGATAAATGGCCTCATAAGAGCTGCTCTGTCTCCATTTCTGCTTTTCTTTTCAGTGCTCTTTTTCAGAATTAGCTCGGTGCAGTTAGTAATAGTTATCAAGAAGAGATAGAATTACTTTTTAAAAGCCTTAGATTTTTTTTTCTCTTAACCTTGCTTTTCACATCAGCTTATTTCCATAGCTAATAAATTTTAACTGTGAAAATTGCTTTGATCAATTATGTATTTTGGTTTTTCATAAACATGCTGATGTTATTACTTATGGAAACCATTAAGAACACATTTGTGTAGCATTACTCCTGTGTTGTCCCAAGTGAATTCTTTATGTTTGCAGTGATTGTCCTTAGTGATTTTATGAGGATCTTGCAGATATTTTTATTTTCATGAAATAAATAAAGGCGTGGATATTGCTTAAAAACATTCTCAATACATTCATATCCATGGTGATAAACAGTAAGCTAGAAATACAGCAGATTTTTAATTTAAGATAAACAGATAATTCTACACCTACCCTCCCCAAACCACAAGGTTGAGCTCAGGGTTGCCTGTAGGTGGCAGCAAGAATGTTGCAAATTGTACCTACAAAATAATACCAACAGCATAATTAAAACAAAAGGACAAATTAAAAATAGCCTCATTGTCATGTTCAAAGTACTGTATATTTAGCTTTGGGCAACAGATTTATTTTCAAGACAGAAAAAGAGCAGCCATGACGTTCATTTGGGAATGGAAATTAGATAACCTCACAAAGCAAAGGGCAAAAGACAGTACCCTATTAGTTTTATATGACCGGATTTAGGAAGCAAACAGTAAGATGTGCTATAAATGGTCCAGCTGGTACTGAGTGTGGCTCAAAGGCGCATGGCAAAAGCTTAGCGTCTCAAGCTGTGTCTTGCCTTACGTCATTTCAGCTCCATTTTCCACAGCAGTGAATGCAGAATGCTGGGCACACTCAAGCCACAGATTTAGGGTACCTGGTGCATTTAGAAAAATCAAGTGCAACATGTAGAAAAAAATATACATAGTTATATTTATTTCAACTTGTTCTTAGGCATCAGTATTGTCCACAGTTTTAGACCAAAGGGAAGAGTCCTTATCCGATACCATGTGTCAGGAGTCTCTACCTCTGAATGAATGATGAGGCATTAGCATTGTTTCAGGTCTCTCTCTTTACTGACCAGTTTGAACTATCTGGGAAAAGTTTAGGTGTGGGGTAGGCAAGGAATATTAACTCATAACTGCTAATTTCAGAGTTGCATCGTGGTTTAATTTCCTGGTGACTCATTGACAGGTTATGGAAAGATTGACTTGTCAGATAGAAGGAGGAATAAAGAGGTGCTGAAAATAAAATCCAGAATGAGTATATATATTAAGCATTAGCAGCCAAGAAATGCAACTCAGTCATTGCATGCAACAGTTATCTATTAAGCACCCATAATATATGTGTCTGGTGTGGGTGATATGGGAAGATTTAAAACTTTTGTAACAGAGAAGCACCCCTCTTCATTAAAAAGGAATTAACTTTGATTTCAAGAATAGCTCCTCTGCTGCTCTAGAATGAGTTTGTATTCCTCACTTAGAATTTGTAGGTTGAAACTTCAATCCCCATTGTGATAGTACTTGGAGATGGGGCCTTTGGGCGGTGATTAGGTCATGAAGGAGGTGCACTTATGAGTAGGATTAGTGTCTTTATAAAAGAGATTCCAGTACATCATGAGAAACGCTGGGCTGGAAGAAGCACAAGCTGGAATCAAGATTGCTGGGAGAAATATCAATAACCTCAGATGTGCAGATGACACCACCCTTATGGCAGGAAGTGAAGAGGAACTAAAAAGCCCCTTGATGAAAGTGAAAGAGGAGAGTGAAAAAGTTGGCTTAAAGCTCAGCATTCAGAAAACTAAGATCATGGCATTTGGTCCCATCACTTCATGGGAAATAGATAGGGAAACAGTGGAAACAGTGTCAGACTTCATGGGGTCACAAAGAGTCGGACATGACTGAGTAACTGAACTGAACTGAAAAGAGATTCCAGAGAACTCCCTTGACCCTGCCTTCTTAGAGTGAAATGAAAAGTCTCCAGTGAATCAGGAAGTGATCCCTTAGTGGACATTCAATCTGCCAGCTCTTTGATCTTGGACTTCAAGCCTCTAGAACTGGAAGTAATAAATCTCTGTTGTTTATTGACCACCAAGTTTATGGTATTCTGTTACTGCAGCCTGAACAGACTAAGACACCTGCGATTTGCTGAATTTGGACCACGGATTCTATGGTCCAATTGCATACCTACTGTTCTGATTGCTGGCGTTACCCTCTAAAATATAATGTGCAAGTCCCTAGGTTGTCTCAGATGAGTTGACTGCAGCTGCTTGGTCACAGTAGTTCTATTTGTGATGCTTTTCTTGCTCAAAATGTACTACCTTTGAGATATTTGTGATTACAACAGGGGAGTGAACAGGAACACTTGTGAATTCTGAAAATGAGTGAGGAAGAGACTGGTGGAGAAATATTGGCAGACATTGTGTTTCATATCTCCTTCTCCATTTTCCAAAGGGTCAAAAAGTTTCAAAGTGCAAAGGGCATCATTCCTTTCTCTTCATCTTATCTTGGTAGATTATTTGTTTTTATGAAAGGTCCTTCCCTTTCTATTGGTGTGTATTGAAAGCAGCATCAGAGCATTGCAAAATGATATGAAAAGTATAAAGTGGATGTTGGAGAAGGAATTCAGTCAGATGGTGTGATGTATTTTCTTTAATGACTAGATTGACACAGCAGAGGACAGATAATGGCATTCTAAGTAGAGAAGATGGCTGCAATTGTCCTGTGTTACCTGGGAGTGGGTTACAACGATGTACTGAAAAATATGCTGGAAGTGCAACTGAGCAGCAGGCAGAGAACTACTCCCCAATTCATATTGTTACAGGTTGTTTTGCCTTGGTTTTGCATGTGTGGTGAAGGATCCTGAATTTCATCGCAGGGGACCTAGGGGATGGGACTAAGACCTGACACAAACTGCTGGAGCCAGGGTTTGATTTCTGAGAACGTCCAAGTTAAGGTGGGCTAGGAGGAACAGGCTGGGCCAGGCTCAAGCTGGAGTTTGATGGGGAGAGTTGCTGCTCAGATGCTAAGCAGACTGAAAGCCCAGAGGACCGGGGATGTATCAAGAGTGAGGAATGGAGCCAGGAGCTCTGAGCTGGCAGAGACTGAATAGGAGAGAGAGCAGGTGGGGAACAAGTGAAAAGGCCTCTGAACAATCATAGCAAATAGTTTTGGGCAAATGCAACGTTGCCGTATCAGCTGGCGGGTAGTAATGTAAGAAAGAATCTGACTGAAAAGGCCAGCTCCCTCTCTCTAAGCAGCACACATATTAAAGTCACATGTGGAACAGGGTATTGTATCCACCTCTGGGAACTGTGGAATGGCATTTCTACTTTGGCACACCCGCAGATTTTTGACACATAATGATTTGATATAAACTGTCATCTCTCGGATATAACCCAACAACAAAGACTGCTAATCTTTTCATTCTGAACTGTTCCTGGATGGTGGAGGGTGATTAGATACATGCCTGTTGGAGACTTTATTAATACAGTATGAAGTATGTGGGAATTTTCTTTGAAGGGGAGAAACAATTAGAGATGGAGATTTTCAGAAGAATGTAAGAGGCGGGGGGTCTCTCATGTTTTATTTCCTAAAGCCAAGAAATCTCTATAAAATCCTGACTTAGCTCATATTCTTAAGCTAGAGATCAAGGTTTCTGAAAAATAGGCATACCTTAAAGTCAATCCACATGGCATTGCTGGGATCAAAGAAGAGATGATGCTCTGAGGGCCTTGCTGCTTGTGTTGTTTACCTAAGTAGACCCCAGCTGAACTGCAGGGATGGTCATTTAGAAAAATAATCCGGACTCTTTCCTCCTCTTTATTTAAAAAAAAAAATTATTGGAAGTATAGTTGATTTACAATGTCGTGTTTATTTCTGCTGTACAGCAAAGTGATTCAGTTATAAACAAACACACACAGACACATACACACACACACACTTACATATATATTCTTTCTCGTATTCTACTTTGGTTTATCACAGGATATTGAATATAATTGCTTATACTATAGAGGAATACCTTGCTGTTTATCCATCCCGCACATAATAGTTTGCATCTGCTAATCTCAACTCCCATTTTCTTTCTCCCCCCACCCCCTTAGCAACCACAAGTCCATTCACTATTTCTGTGACTCTGTTTTTGTTTCATAGCTCTGTTGATTGGTGTCCTGTTTTCAGTCCCTCATATAAGTGATATCCTATGGTATTTATCTTCTTCTGATTTATTTCACTTAGTATGATAATTCTCTGGGTCCATCCATGTTGCTGCAAATGGCATTATTTAATTATTTTTAATGGCTAGGTGATATACCACTGTGTATACATACTACATCTTCTTTAGCCATTCCATTTAGGCTGTTTCCACATATTGGTTATTGTAAGTTGTGCTGCTATGAACATAGTCGTGCATGTGTGTTTTTGAATCGCAGTTCTGTCTGGGTATGAAGGAGTGGGATTGCTGGATCATATGCCAACTCTATTTTTATTTTCTTGAGGAACTGCCATATTGTTTTCTATAGTTGCTACGCCAAGTTATGTTGCCACCAAGAGTCTAAGAGAGATTCCTTTTCGCCACACCCTCTCCAGCATTTATATACTGTAAGCTTTTTAATAATGTCCATTCTGACCTGTATGAGGTGGTGCTTCATTGTATTCAGTAGGTTTGATTTCCATTTCTCTAATAGTGAAGATGATCATCTTCTCATGTACCTATTGACCATCTGTATGTCTTCTGCCCATTTCTTAGTTGGGCAGTTTGTTTTTGTTACTGAATTATATGAGCTGTTTGCATGTTTTGGAAATTAGGCCCTTGTTGGTCGCATCATTAGCAAATATTTTCTCTCAGAAAATAAGTTGTTTTTTTGTCTTGTTTGTAGTTTCCTTTGCTGTCCAAAAGCTAACAAGTTTGATTATGTCACATTTGTTTATTTTTTCTCTTATTTTATTGCTTTCAGAATCTGACCTAAGAAAACATTGGTACTGTCTCCTCTTAAGAGATGCTTTGGGGGATCAGAGAACTGAATCTCCTTGACTGCAGACTCTGGGACTTTCCAGAGACCCAAGTCTCATTCCATGGAAAATGCATAGAGGTATCTGTGTGTCCATATTATAATGGATATGTTGGGTTGACAGACATGGCTTTCAAGGATGTCATCTCTTGAAAAAAATCACTAAGCTGTTCTTTTCTCAGATAAGGCAAAATTCACTATGAATCTAAGGAGGAATTTGTGCAGATAGTGTTAAAGCCCCTCTTCTCTGCTTTTAGGTATAGAGTGACATGCTTTACGTTGAGACTTCATAACTGTTGTGCTTAGTTGCTCAGTCGTGTTGACTCTTTGGGACCCCATGGACTTTAGCCCGCCAGGCTCCTCTGTCCATGGGACTCTCCAGGCAAGAATACTGGAGTGGGCTGCCATGCCCCACTCCAGGTGATCTTCCCAACCCAGGGACTGAACCCAGGTCTCCCACATTGCAGGCAGATTCTTTACCTTCTAAGCTACCACTATTACCCTTTCCTTAATATCACATCTGCATGATCTCATGGATGATGTGTCACAGGCGCATATGTTCTTTGAACTCAAGAAATCATACTTTGTTTTGGCATCATTCCTAACAAAGACAGCTTGAAAGTTTTCAAGGTTTCCAACTTTCTGGCATTATCTTTTCTCTCAAAGTTTATTTAAATATTGAATCTCTCATTTTGCATGACCAGAAAATTATTACATCATTATAGTGACCATGTGTCTCTCCTTTAGGATTTCTGTGCATCCTGGTTGGGGAAATACCAAATCTAGAGTGCTTCCTACCACTTTTGCCCTTTCCTTGTGTTCTCCCTTCTCTCCTATCACTTCTGGTGGTTTTGGAACGTTTTGAGGTCCACTGTGTCACCCAATACTTGGAGAGAGAGATGACAATTTACTTCCATCACTGATAAAGGTAATATGGTTAATTTCTAAGATGTGAAGATAAAATAAGGGAATTAGAATGCAGGAAAGAAATTTTAAAAATATACTGGGGGGACATATGTACACATATGGTTAATTCATGCCAATGTATGAGAAATCAAACCGATATTGTAAAGCAATCATCAATCAAGTTAAAAAAATATAGATACTGGAGTATGACAGTGCCTAAATTTCATCATTCCCTCCTCTTCACAGGGATTCTACTGTCATGATGACATGGGATATAAGGATGTTCTTGAATATGGCCCTCCTAGATCACACCTCCCTTCTTGTTTTTTTCTTGCCAAACTCCAGGAATTTGAGTTCTGGACTCTCCTAAATTCCTGCCCTATCTAGAAGCTAGTTTGTGGTTTAGAACATTTTCCTCCTTTTGTCTCAGCCTTCAGTAGATTCAGGGCCAATCTTTGCGTATCCAAAAGGTGCATTAAAATATTTTTCCCAAACCAAGGGAAATTAAACTAAAAAACAATTCTGTTTTCCCTTGTTTTATTTATTTTCCTTACTTCTGGCCATGCTTCAGGGCATGTGGGATCTTAGTTCCCTGACCTGGGATTGAGCCCACATAACCTGCATTGGAAGGTGGATTCTTAACAACTGGACCACCAGGGAAGTCCCTCTTTTGTATTCTTGATAATATCAGTCACACGAACGATAGCTAGCTTTGAAAAATAGCAACTTTTGCATCTCCTCTGATTAATAACAATAGAAATCATGTGAACAAATCCCTCCAATCTTTCCCAGCTTCAGAATCTTTTCCAGTGAGTCAGCCCTTTGCATTAGGTAGGCAAAGTATTGAGCTTCAGCTTCAGCATCAGTCCTACCAATGAATATTCAGGCTTGATTTCCTTTAGGATTGACTGGTTTGATCTTGCAGTCCAAGGGACTCTCAAGATTCTTCTCCAGCACTGCAATACAAAAGGGTCAGTTCTTTGGCACTCATCCTTCTTTATGGTCCAACTCTCACATCCATGCATGACTTTTGGAAAAACCATACTTTTATTATATGGACCTTTGTTGGCAAAGTGAGGTCTCTGCTTGTTAATACACTGTCTAGGTTTGTCATAGCTATTCTTCCAAACAGCAAGCATTTTTAAATTTTGTGGCTGTGGTCACTGTGCACACTACCACTTTATTTAACATTTTTCATCTATCTTTTTCAGGGATTATAGTTTTAACTTTTGGTGCTGCCTTTATTTTGTTTTTATATCATAATTTTGCTAATCTTTTAAACTATATTGGGAAACTCTCCCATCAACACAATACTCATTAACTAGAGGAATGGGATGAGAATCTGGAGAAATTTGTCATACATAGGAATAAGCTATTTCCTGAAAATTTGGTAGAACACAGTAACAAAAATATGCTTAGTGACATTTTAGAGACATATTATTGACATATTTCCAATATTTTAAATAGGTATTTGTCTATTCAGTTTTATCATTCTTGAATGGATTTAAACATTTTGTTTTTCTCATTATTGTTCATGATGAATTTTATTTTTTTATTGTGATAGCTATACATTTTTCCTACTGTCAATCTCTACCTGATATATAAGAGCTCAGTTGCAAAGTTGTGTCTGACTCTGACCCCGACCACCCCCCCGGACTGTTGCCTTCCAAGCTCCTCTGTTCATGGGATTTCCCAGGCAAGAATACCAGAGTGGGTTGCCATTCCCTTCTCCAGAGGATCTCCCTGACCCAGGGATTGAACCTGTATCTCCTGTGTCTCCTGCATTAGCAGGCAGATTTTATATATGTGTGTGTGTGTGTGTGTGTGTATGCTGCTGCTGAGTTGCTTCAGTCGTGTCCAACTCTGTGCAACCCCATAGATGGCAGCCCACCAGGTTCCCCCGTCCCTGGGATTCTCCAGGCAAGAACACTGGAGTGGGTTGCCATTTCTTCTCCAGTGCATGAAAATGAAAAGTGAAAATGAAGTTTCTCAGTCATGTCCAACTCCTAGGGACCCCATGGACTGTAGCCCACCAGGCTCCTCTGTCCCTGGGATTTTCCAGGCAAGAGTACTGGAGTGAGTTGCCTTTGCCTTCTCCATATATATATATATATATATATATATATATATATACACACACACACATTTTTCCATTTGTTTATTTCTACATTCCCTCTGCTAAATCATTTTAGGTATCATTCTTGTAACTCAAATATATTATTTTGTTATCTGATTGGAGGGTCTCTGTTTAATAGGGAATTTAATGCATTTAAATTTATGGTGAATGCAGTTTACTTTTTCCATCTTGGTTTTTATTTGAGTCTACTCTGTTTTCTTGTAAATTTCTTCCCTCTTTTCTTATTTTAGATGAACAGGGCTTTAATTTTTAATATTTTCTCCCACTGGCAGTGTAACAGTTGTACATGCTAATTATCCCTCTAGTGGCTATAATAAAAATTTTAACATACGTTTTCAATCTTATATTTACTTATTAATATCTAGGGTTAATTTTTAGTTATATCTCATCTTAGATAAGAGAAGAGGCTTAAAATTTGTATACTTTTTCTTACTTCTGACTTCTTGAGATTCTTTGGTATTTTATTTCAAGTTTTATCTTTTTATATTATATATCACCATGCTCTATTGTGTTACTAGTGTCTTTACCCTTATGCTCTATATTTTCTAATTCTTCGATTAAAAAAAAATTAATGGCATATATAACCAATAGTATGTGTAGGTTAAAACTTCTTCTGACTGTACCCACATGAAAAATTTCAAGTTTGGTTCTTTCTCAAGTGCTGTTTGCTTAGGTATAAAATTCTAGGTTTGAGATAATTTTTTATCACATCTTTGAAGAAATGATTCAACAGTCTTCCAATATTTATAATGCTAATAATGATTAATCTCTTAAATTTGAATGTGTGTTCTTTTTCTCTGATCACATTTTGGGCTTTCTCATTTACTGAAGTTCTATAATTTCACTTTAATATGTTGAAGTGTCATGCTTTCTTTCTTTTCTACTTATCTTTCTTGAGACTCAGTTTTGTCTTTTTGTTTGTTGCTGTTCGTTGTTGTTCAGTTGCTCAGTAGTGCCCGGCTCTTTGTGACCCCAGGGACTACAGCACGCCAGGCTCCCCTGTCCTTCACCAACTCCTGCAGTTTGCTCAGACTCATGTCCGCTGAGTCAGTGATGCCATCCAACCATCTCATCCTCTGTCATCCCTTCTCCTCCTGCCTTCAATCTTTCCCAGCATCAGAGTTGTTTCCAATGAGTCAGTTCTTCACATCAGGTGGCCAAAGTATGGGAGTTTCAGCTTTAGCATCAGTCCTTCCAGTGAATATTCAGGACTGATTTCCTTTAGGATTGACTGTTTGATCTCCTTGCAGTCCACGGGACTTGTAAGAGTCTTCTCCAAAACCACAGTTCAAAAGCATCAATTCTTCAGTACTCAGACTTCTTAATGGTCTAAATATCACATCCACACCTGATTACTGGAAAAACCATAGCTTTGACTAGACTGACATTTGTTGGAAAAGTAATGTCTCTGCCTTTTAATACACTGTCAAGGTTTGTTACAGCTTTTCTGCCAAGGAGCAAGTTCTTTTAATTTTGTTGCTGTAGTCACCATCTGCAGTGATTTTGGAGCCCAAGAAAATAGTCTGTCACTGTTTCCATTGTTTCCCCATCAATTTGTCATGAAGTGATGGGGCCAGAAGATATTTGTTTTCAGTTTACAAGATAATATCTCTCCTATGATGTAGAAAGGTTGACTTTCCTTTTTTTTTTCTTTTTGTATTATAATCTCATCTCAATTATATTCACTCTTTTCTAGAAATCCTACTAACTATATAATAGAACTCTGGACCTATCTTCTGTGTCACTTAACTTTCTGTCAAATAGTTGGTTTATAATACATTGCCTTCTGGAAGAACTTTTGGCTCATTCTCCCAATTCTGTAATTTGTGCTTTATTTGTGTTCAGGATATATAATTAAAAAAACCCTTCCTACCACTCAAGAATACCTCTCAACAAGTGTAGAAGTGGAAGAAAACCAATTTTAATATTAAATAACTGTTAATCACAGGTAATCTTTTAAGAATCTTCAAACACAGAAAATAACCTCACTCTTTCAAATTGCATAACACATACAGTCCATGACACACATTCTCAAGATAAAAAATGAGTCCTCAAGTAAGAGGACTTACAGCATCACTTGTTGTACATGAAGTAAAGTGTTAGTTTCTCAGTTCAGTTTAGTTCAGTCGCTCAATCGGGTCTGATGCTTTGCGACCCCATGAATCGCAGCATGCCAGGCCTCCCTGTCCATCACCAAAACCCGGAGTTTACCCAAACTCATGTCCATCAAGTCAGCGATGCTGTACAGCCATCTCATCCTCTGTCATCCCCTTCATCTCCTGTCCCCAACCCCTCCCAGCATCAGAGGCTTTTCCAGTGAGTCAGCTCTTCCCATGAAGTGGCCAGAGTCTTGGAGTTTCAGCTTTAGCATCAGTCCTTCCAGTGAACATGCAGGACTGATCTCCTTTAGGATGGATTGGTTGGATCTCCTTGCAGCCCAAGGGACTCTCAGAGTTTTCTCCAACACTACAGTTCAAAAGCAACAATTCTTCGGTGCTCAGCTTTTTCACAGCCCAGCTCTCACATCCATACATGACCACTGGAAAAACCATAGCCTTGACTAGACGGACCTTTGTTGGCAAAGTAATTTCTCTGCTTTTGAATATGCTATCCAGGTTGGTCATAACTTTCCTTCCGAGGAGCATGTGTCCTTTAATTTCATGGCTGCAATTACCATCTTCAGTGATTTTGGAGCCCCCAAAATAAAGTCCGCCACTGTTTCCACTGTTTCCCCATCTATTTCCCATGAAGTGATGGGACTGGATGCCATGATCTTTGTTTTCTGAATGTTGAGCTTTAAGCCAACTTTTTCACTCTCCTCTTTCACATTCATCAAGAGGCTTTTTAGTTCCTCTTCACTTTCTGCCATAAGGGTGGTGTCAACTGCATATCTGAGGTTATTGATATTTCTCCTGGAAATCTTGATTCCAGCTTGTGCTTCTTCCAGCCCAGCATTTCTCATGATGTACTCTGCATAGAAGTTAAAGAAGCAGGGTGACACTATACAGCCTTGACGCATTCCTTTTCCTATTTGGAACCAGTCTCTTGTTCCATGTCCTGTTCTAACTATTTCTTCCTGACCTACATAAAGTTTTCTCAAGAGGCAGGTCAGGTGGTCATGTATTCCCATATCTTTTAGAATTTTCCACAGTTTATTGTGACCCACACATTCAAGTCTTTGGCATAGTCAATAAAGCAGAAATAGATGTTTTTCTGGAACTCTCTTGCTTTTTCAGTGATCCAGCAGATGTTGGCAATTTGATCTCTGATTACTCTGCCTCTTCTAAAACCAGCTTGAACATCTGGAAGTTCATGGTTCAGGGAGTGCTGAAGCCTGGCTTGGAGAATTTTGAGCATTACATTACTAGCGTGTGAGATGAGTGCAATTGTGCGGTAGTTTGAGCATTCTTTGGCACTGCCTTTCTTTGGGATTGGAATGAAAACTGACCTTTTCCAGTCCTGTGGCCACTGCTGAGTTTTCCAAATTTGCTGGCATATTGAGTGCAACACTTTCACAGCATCATCTTTCAGGATTTGAAATAGCTCCACTGGAACTCCATCACCTCCACTAGCTTTGTTCATAGTGATGCTTTCTAAGGCCCACTTGACTTCACATTCCAAGATGTCTGGCTCTAGATGAGTGATCACACCATGATTATCTGGGTCATGAAGATCTTTTTGCACAGTTCTTCCATGTATTCTTGCCACCTCTTCTTAATATCTTCTGCTTCTGTTAGGTCCATACCATTTCTGTCCTTTATCGAGCCCATCTTTGCATGAAATATTCCCTTGGTATCTCTAATTTTCTTGAAGAGATCTCTAGTCTTTCCCACTCTGTTGTTTTCCTCTATTTCTTTGCATTAATCTTGAGGGAGACTTTCTTATCTCTCCTTGCTATTCTTTGGAAGTCTGCATTCAGATGCTTATATCTTTCCTTTTCTCCTTTGCTTTACACCTCGCTTCTTTTTATAGCTATTTGTAAGGCTTCCCCAGACAGCCATTTTGCTTTTTTGCATTTTTTTCCCATGGGGATGGTCTTGATCCCTGTCTCCTATAAATGTCACGAACCTCTGTCCATAGTTCATCAGGCACTCTATCGGATCTAGTCCTTTAAATCTATTTCTCACTTCCACTGTATAATCATAAGGAATTTGATTTAGGTCATACCTGAGTAGTCTAGTGGTTTTCCCTAGTTTCTTCAATTTAAGTCTGAATTTAGCATAAGGAGCTCATGATCTGAGCCACAGTTAGCTCCTGGTCTTTTTCTTTCTTTCTTTCTTTCTTTCTGTCTTTTTTTTTTTTGCTGACTGTATAGAGCTTCTCCATCTTTGGCTGCAAAGAAAATAATCAATCTGATTTCAATGTTGACCATCTGGTGATGTCCATGTGTAGAGTCTTCTCTTGTGTTGTTGGAAGAGAGTGTTTGCTATGACCAGTGCATTCTCTTGGCAAAACTCTATTAGCCTTTGCCCTGCTTCATTCTGTACTCCAAAGCCACATTTGCCTGTTATTCCAGGTGTTTCTTGACTTCCTACTTTTGCATTCTAGTCCCCTATAATGAAAAGGACATCTTTTTGGGTGTTAGTTCTAAAATTTCTTATAGACCTTCATAGAATCGTTCAACTTCAGCTTCTTCAGTGATACTGGTTGGGGCATAAGCTTGGATTACTGTGATATTAAATATTAGTTGCTCAGTTCAGTTAAGTTCAGTCGCTCAGTCGTGTCCGACTCTTTGAAACCCCATGAATTGCAGCACACTAGGCCTCCCTGTCTGTCATTAACTCCCAGAGTTCACTCACACTCACATCCATTGAGTCGATGATGCCATCCAGCCATCTCATCCTCTGTCGTCCCCTTCTCGTCTGCCCCCAATCCCTCCCAACATCAGAGTCTTTCACTCTTCACATGAGGTGGCCAGAGTACTGGAGTTTCAGCTTTAGCATCATTCCTTCCAAAGAAATCCCAGGACTGATCTCCTTTGTAATAGACTAGTTGGATCTCCTTGCAGTCCAAGGGGCTCTCAAGTTCACAGTTCAAAAGCACTGGCGCTCAGCTTTCTTCACAGTCCAGCTCTCACAGCCACATGACTACTGGAAAAGCCGTAGTTGCTCAGTCATGCTCAACTCTTTGAGACTGCAGCCCACCAGGCTCCTCTGTCCATGGGATTTTCCAAGAAAGGATACTGCAGTGGGTTACTATTTCCTTCTGCAGGAGATCTTCCCAACCCAGGGATAGAACCTCAGTCTCCTGCATTGCAGGCAGATTTTTTACCAACTGAGCTATGAGGAAAGCCCTATATCATCATAAATTTAAGGATTTATCATCCTAAATTTACTTTGTAGTTGAGATGACAATCTATGATAGCTAACTGTTTTTATCCAGAGGAAAAAGGAAACTTCTTATATTTTATAGCAGAAAGTAGTTTTACAATTTGGTGTGAATCTAAGTGGCACTAGTGGAAAAGAACCCACCTGCCAATGCAGGAGACATAAGAGATGCAGTTTCAATCCCTGTGTTGGAAAGATCCCCCGGAGGAGGGCATGGCAACCCACTCTAGTATTCTTCCCTGGAGAATCTCATGGACAGAGGAGCATGGCAGGCTAAGATCCACAAGGTCACAAAGAGTTGGACACGACTGAAATGACTTAGATCACACCCCTCCCACAGAAATTGGACTGTAGGTGTGTGCTCTCCCTTTGGATAATTACATTTTAGAGAGATGGCTCTCAGGTCCTTGATAAAGTTATTCCTGGGCTGTAAAGTGGGCAACATGCTATTTAACTTTTTAAAAGATTTTCATACCCTTCAAAGAGACTGAAACTTGAAATCACAAATTTTCCAAAGTAAATGCTCTAAGAAAAGGGAAGAGGGAATTCTATGTGTTTTCAAGAAAGAATTTAGGCTCTTATTTTAAATTTGTCTTTGCCCTTACAGTTGTGACTTTACATTTATTTTTCAAGATCTCTAATTGGTTCTATTTTTTTTAAACAGTCTGTTCCCATTTTATGAATGTGATAATTATTTGAAGTTCTCTGGAAATATCATGTTTGCTTAATTTTTTCTTATTATATGGTTACACTTTTAATCTGTTTTTCAGTTCATTGAGTTTACTTTGCTTTGTTGTTGTTTAGTAGCTAAGTCATGCCCTACTCTTTGGTGACCCCATGGACTGCAGCCCACCAGGCTCCTTTGTCCATGGGATTTCCTTGGCAGAAATACTAGAGTGGGTTGCCATTTCCTTCTCCATGGGATCTTCACAATCTGTCTTTAATGGTTTTTTTAATCAAAGTTTTTGAGCCTCAGTTTGCCTCCTTGTGCTTATAAGCTCCTTCTATAGAGGAGGATGTACTGATGTATGGAACTTGCCAATAATTTGTAAAAAGGGTTTCAAGGTCCCTACACCTCTTGATTAGGAAGCCATTTAAGAGCCCCCCTCTCCAGCCCAGTTTCTCATATCCACTGTTTTGTGTGTTTTCAAGGCAAGCAAGAAATATTGTGATACACAAGCTGGAATGAAGGAAGTAATGGAGGCTTGTTACTTCAATACAGTTCTAATAACAAACATCCTTGTCATTTATTGCAAGGTTATTTCCAGCTCCTTATGCCATGTGATCCTAACCTGAGTTCCATATGCCTGGTGTAGTTTTTCCCTTGGACTGCAAGGAGATCAAACCAGTCAATCCTAAAGAAACCAACCCTGAATATTCACTGGGAGAACTAATGCTGAAGCTGATGCTCTGATACTTTGGCTACCTAATGTGAAGAACCAACTCATTGGAAAAGATTCTGAGGCTGGGAAATATTGAGAACAGGAGGAAGTAGAAGGGGGCGATAGAGGATGAGATGAATGGACTCAATGGACATGAGTTTGAGCAAACTCCAGGAAATAGTGGAGGAAAGGGAAACCTGGTGTGCTGCAGTCCATGGGATAACAAAGAGTTGGACATGGCTTAGCAATTGAATGACAAATGCCTGGTGCATTTATTTACTCCTCAGATTGTACCCTTTCTTACCACCAGGACCTTCATTTGGCAGGGAGCTATGATGTGTCCAGCCCCAGAATTTGAATGATGATTTGTTTATCTAGTCATATCAGGCTCCACTTTCTTTGTCTGTGCTTAGTCAAGAGGGGAACATGTAGCCTGGAGAACATAAGAATTAATGGGTTCTCTAGTCTCTGGGGAATATTTTTCTCCTTTCATTATAAAAGAAAGGCATACACAAGATCAAAGTCTTTCTTAGGAGATTTCAAGTCAGTAAATGGTGTTTGGAGTCATAAAAACTGTATCTAACCTTGACAACAGAAACTATTAGCAAACAAAGAATATAAGGAGAGCTGGAGGGTCACTGATGCTATTGTGGACCCATGAAACCAACCTGGAATGGACCACATCCTGAGTTTGTTGTAGGTGAATTGATTATGTGGTTTTTTATTTCCTCTTCCCTTATTTGTGGGCTTCACTGATAGCTCAGTTGGTAAAGAATCTGCCTGCAATACAGGAGACCCCGGTTCAATGCCTGGGTTGGGACGATCCACTGGAGATGGGATAGGCTACCCACTCCAGTATTCTTGGGCTTCCCTTGTGGCTCAGCTGGGAAAAAAATCTGCCTGCAATGCAGGAGACCTGGGTTTGATCCCTAGGTTGGCAAGATCCCCTGGAGAAGGGAAAGGCTACCCACTCCAGTATTCTGGCCTGGAGAATTCCATGGGGTTACAAAGAGTGAGACACAACTGAGTGACTTTCACTTTCACTTCACTTTTCCTTATTTGTAGCTCACTACCTCTGCTTCAGCTCTTAATTTGCTGCCTGTTTTGTAAGTTTCTATTTTGTTTCCCTGTAGATGTGATGTTATCTGCTTTTCTTAACTTCTAAGAATTCTTCATCTTTGATTTGACTAAGGCATATATTTTCAGCCTTTTAATCGATTTATTCTCAATAAAATTATACAAAATTTGTACATACAACTTTTCTGACATATAAGGGTTTTTGAGCAGAAATTCAATGATAAGGGAAATATGAGGTGTTTGCTGTCTTCCTATGCTTGTCTGCTTCCAGCTTGTCCTATCCAAAACCTGTCTGTGTTTTAGGATTCAGCTGTGTTTTCATCTTCTCTGGTAATCTTTCTGTGATCTCCCAAATTTCCATTGTATCCTGTGTATACTTCTATTGTATTTGGTACACAATGTTTAAATGGTCTTACCCAACCCTGTTCTTCTCTTGGATTGGGAAGCTGTCTTGTTATACTCTAAGTATTATTCATATTTTAACTTTGCAGAATGACTTATTCATGGTCATCCCTCAAAATGCTTTGTTAAATTGAACATATTTTGGTTCTTGAGGTTATTTTCTACATGGGGCTTAAAATCTACAATGACACTTCTTATCAAATTCTGAATTTTTCTTCTTGATTTATCCTACTTGAACCTATGAGATTTGTACTTGGATCTTCAAGATAAACCTTTCATGGAGAATTTCACGAATATAACTATAAAGTACCTTCTTTCTCTTCCCCTTCTTTATTTTTCCTAGTCTCTTTTTTATGTTCCTATGTTTATAAAGTCAGTGTCTTGAGGCTCTTATTATTGTGATATTAAATAATTCACAAGTAAAATTTCCAGGCAACTGTATTCAGTTTGGTTGTTTACACCTTAAGTTTCAAGTTTAAAAACCCTTCATTGAAATATGTTATGTGATGAGATTTGTGCCAAATTTGTATATAGGCATAAATTTATCTTTGTAAGTGAACACATCTATATTTCTCTCTGTATCTGAATCTATATAGCTACATCTACATCTATATGCACACCTATTCTGTGTCTATATTGACATCTATATCTATAAAAGTAAATAGATTGATACATTTGTTTTTGAATCTCTATGTAAATATGTTAAAATATGGCATATGATTTTTTTCCAAGTCTTTTTCTATAAAGTAAAAGAAAATCTGTGTATCCCATAAGCAGCTTAATCTATTAAGGAATGTTAATTAGTTAAATTAGCACTATTTTTGGTCTCAGTCATCTGGGCTACTATAACAAAAATATAGACTGGGTGACTTGTAAACAACAATGACAAAAATCTTTATATCTCTGGACTATAAAGCTCTGGAAGCTGTAAGTCAAAATGGTCAAGTTCAGGTGAAAGACCTTGTTCAGATTTTAGACTTTGTACTTTCCCTATATTCTCACATGGTAGAGTGCAGAGAGGGGAAGACTGTTCCCCTGTATCCCTTATAAGGCCTCTAATCCCATTCATGAGGACTCATCTAATCCTAACTACCTCCCAAGGCCTACCACCTAATACTGTCACATCTTATGTGCTGGGCAGGTAGGTTCAGGATTTCAACAAATAAATTTTTGGGGGGAGGATGCAGACATTTAGTTCATAACACATAGTAACAGACCATCCTTCATATCTGAGGAGTTTAATACATAGAAACTCACTTCTTGCTCTTTTAAAGTCTTATCAGTAACTGTTTGGCAATGTAAAACATTGATGTCCATGCAGTCATTTGGAAATTCAGTCTAAAAATCTGTTATGTTTTATATGTAGTTAATGAGTCACCGACTAAGGTCCATCTAGTCAAAGCTATGGTTTTCCCTGTGGATGTGAGAGTTGGACTGTGAAGAAGGCTGAGCACCGAAGAATTGATGCTTTTGAACTGGGGTGTTGGAAAAGACTCTTGAGAGTCCCATGGACTCCAAGGAGATCCAACCAGTCCATTCTGAAGGAGATCAGCCCTGGGATTTCTTTGGAAGGAATGATGCTAAAGCTGAAACTCCAGTACTTTGGCCACCTCATGCAAAGAGTTGACTCATTGGAAAAGACTCTGATGCTGGGAGGGATTGGGGGCAGGAGAAGAAGGGGGACGACCGAGGATGAGATGGCTGGATGGCATCACTGACTCAATGGACATGAGTCTGAGTGAACTCTGGGAGTTGGTGATGGACAGGGAGGCCTGGTGTGCTGTGATTCACGGGGTCGCAAAGAGTCAGACACGACTGAGTGACTGGACTGAACTGAATGAGTCACCTAAACAACAAGAACAACAACAGCAAAACATCTAAGAAGCAGATAAAAGAGAGAGGCAGAGAGGCAGGAAGAGAGGGAAGTTGGGAGGGAGGGAGACTGGGATTGAGCATGTGTATGTGGAGACGTTTGATGGCTTGGATCTGAAAGCAGCATGCCTCATTTTCCTCAGTTGCTTGCAGGGGAGGCTGGGACGTAAGTCGAGCTCTGTGCAAGAAGGAATGGCTTAAGGTTCTGATGAATGCACTGCAGTCTCTGCCACAGAACTATGCCAAGTGGTCAGCACGTCTGGCTGAGGATGAAGCCTGTGAGAGTGGTTCAGACACAGCTTTGGCTTTCCTCTACTAATTTTAAGTCTCATCTCCATTTGTTTTAATAAAACTTTCCTAATCAGGCCAGCTTGGGGACATTGACCAGACTAATACATACAAAGTCAGAAGCAAAAATGGATACTTACTCAGCAGGTGGCTCTCTTCAAATTCTCTGAGCTCCAATGATCAGTATATGAGAATGTATTTTCTCTTATTAGCCTCTGTAATGAACCACCAGTCAACAAGGATGCAGTGAGTGCATTAGTTGATTTTTTTTCCCTTTAGTTTAATGAAGAAAGAGAAAGCAGTTATTTGTTGATGTTGTAACCATTAGCCAACTGCAAAGTTTTTCCAGGATAAATTGGAGGACTAGGAGGAGACAGTGTTGACTGGTTATGTGGATTTTCCAGACTTTCCTTCTTTTCCCCCAATTTTTATAAAGCAAATAAAAATCACTGTAAGGTATGGATAAGAAAAGCACCTAAGAAATGAACATAGCACTTTAAGAATTAGGAGGGAGGAGACTAAATGTATACACTGTTTCTTCCTAGCAGGGAAGACAGAATGTCTCTTCTGTTCTCCAGTTTTGTAGCATGATGGTATGGATGGATATGAGGCTTGGTGTTTAAGACATAATTAGATTTGAAGCCTTAATTTGCTCATTACAACTGCTATCCATTTGAGGAAAGACCTGCATTTCCAAGCCTGGATTATGATGTCTTTTAAATGGGTGTAACTGTATTTACAGAGAGTAAATGTACAAAACAAAACTGTTTGAAATATTACACACAATGAGCCGGAGCACATACCACAGCACCTGCCTTCCTGTAGGCACTCTGGAAATGATGCATCTTTGGGGCTGGAGAAATAAGGAACAGGGTAGCTTTCTAGAAAATGGTGATCTATGTGAAACAAGAGGTCTGGGGTGTGCAACCCCTCGGATGATTTCATCAACATTTACTGAACCACATCTATGCTCTGCAGGTACTCCATCCATGGTGATCCTGAAGAACTTTGCATGTACTTCTGTAAGGCATTGCCATATTTACATGCTAGTCTTTGAATATTGTACATTGATTATTTCAGCAAAGACCAAGAGTGAGTCTTAATTTTTGATCCCAGGCCCTGTGCCAGGCACCACAGGGATCAAGAATGAAAAGATGGGTCTCTGCATTTACAGAGTTTATACTTAGCAATACCTTTAGCATAACTCTGCTTCCTTGGGTATATTTAAATCTGACACAGGAAAGCTATTAATAGGAATGTTCAAGCATATCTGGTGAAAGGAATCATGTTTATGTTCAACCCATGAGGAGGAAGAGGATAAAAATAGAAAGATCAGGGTCCACTACCTCCCTGTTACTCCACCAAATCCAGGGCATAGTGGAAGAGAACAGAGTGGAAGGGGGATGGGTCAACCACCCTCTTAAACTGCCCCCAGTGCAGAATAGCTGTGCTGATGGCCCCACCACCTCCTATCACAGCTTCCAAAGTTCCAGGCACAGAAGCAGGACTGGGTCCACTGTGAACGCTATAGCAGTTATTTTTATATTACCAGTTTGAAGAAAGAAACAAAAACAAAAACTTTTTTTTTGGAAATGCACCAAGGAATTTCTTCCATAAAATATAAAATGGCAGCCCTTCAGGAAAACTTGTGAACTGGAACTCAAAATATATTTCTACTAAAACCCCATGTCATATTTACCTTGAATGTGGACATTTTTAATGTGTCTGGGAAAACTGTTCCTGCCTTGTGCATTGCATATGATCTGTCAAGATACCTTGACAAATATCCACGCGCATCCCCACACGGACCTGTAAGAGAATAGAAAAAGGAAGCAGGTTGGCAAGTAATCAAGAAACTGGAACTTGGAGGTGAGTTGAGACTGTGTTCAGTCCCAAGTAATACCAGTGGAATATTTATATTTTTGAAGTTAATTTAAAAAAAAACTGCTTGTCTGCACATTAATTTTTACTTTCTGTCCTTTTTCTGCACCACATGCACCAGATTTGGTAATTAACTTTTTAAGCCGAGTTCAGCAATTTATTGGGCTTAGTTTGCAGTCCAGAAACTGATCACATACCTACCCTGACAAGACAGTCTTAATGAGTCAGAAACCAGGAGCTGAAGCCCTAGATGAACTAATTCTGCAAACTGAGGCCCCAAGCCAGTTACTGGGAAATTATCCCAAATGCATGCAGCGTCTTGCAGCATAATCTGCCCCCGACCATGAATGCCCCTCCAAAATGCTGGATGGGATAGCACCACTGAAATGCCCTCAGAAGAATTTTTTCCCTATTTTAATTGCATTTTGGAGGAAAAAAAATGTACAGCTCTGCAATATTTATTGCTCTGTTCAACTGGAGAAAGAACCCTACATAATATTGTAGCAATTACAAAGGTCAAAAGATTTTCTTTCCTCAAGCCATTTGATGGTACAGAGAACACTTCTGAACACATAATGAACACCACCATGTCCATTTGGATTGGGAAGAAACCCCCAGCTCCCATGAAAGGGGTTTTAATGAGATCCTGTATTAGTATAATACTGCTTTCAAAGCAATCACCAGCATGCTGATTGTTCCCTGGGCAGAACCGAATTCACGAGCCCTATTTTGTAATAAGATGAAGGCATGTTCGACAGAAAATACTGATTTTCAGAAGCAAAGAAGCCATGGCTGAGCCCAAAGAACCTCTGTCTATGCCTGAAGCTTTTAATAGCTTGTAATGGATGTAAAAATTTTCAGAAAGATAAAAGCAAGATACCTTGGCAAGTTTCAGGATACAGGACACAAACAGATCAATTTTCTCTGTGGCTCAGAACTTTATGGACTAATCATGACACTTGAGACAGACACAGGGATTGTCCTAGATTCAGGACCGCCTTTGGGGATAGGAAGTTTTGTTTAACTTGACAGCTTTACCAGGCTGGACCCTCAGAGATGTTCAATGCCTTCTCACCCACCTCCATAAGCTTGGAAGTTCGTGTGAGAGTGAGCAATTCTGCTTCCTTAGATGGAAAAATGGTACACAAAGGAAGGGGCTTGGGATGTCAGCTGCAAGCTGTTCTTCACTGAAGAAAGCAGGCTAATTGACTTTCTACAAGGTATTTATTGAGTGTTGGTGTGCTCAGTTTCAGTACAAAGCATGGTCACGGACTGAAAACAGATGTTTTCTTCCTGTTCTAAAAGGCGTGCAGTACAAGATCAGGTGAATTGGTTCTGAGAGAAGCATTGGATGATGTTACAGACGAGGCACCAAGTATGTGAGGGATGGAAGTGCCTGCTCTCAGGGTCAGCTCAGACATAGCCCTGTGGTTTGGCAAGATGGAAGTGATTAGTTTGCAACAAAAGCTTGAAGGTGGGTAGAATTTAGAGGAGTGGTCATTCTAGGAGGGTAATGGAATGAGCAAAGATACAGAAGTGAAATGATTGTAGCCTACTTGTAGGATGGCTAAAGCACTCCTTTAGGTCGATTAAAATAATTATTTTAGGTGGGTTAAAATAATTACTTTCCTTAGCCTTCTTTTAAAGCTAAATATTCCCAATTTTTAAGCATCCTGACACCCTGGTCTGCTACCCTCCCTGTGAAGTATCTTTCCCCTTTCTGCACTATCACAGTGCTCTATAGACTATGCCATTCCAACATGTGGCATTAGAAATATTTATCTCTTTCTTCCTTATTCAACTGAGAGTTTTCCAAGCAAAGAAGTAAAGCTCTCTATTTCCATGATTTTCTACAATAATCAGTACTTAATGTATGGAGGAAGTTTTGATGAATGACTGAATTCAAACTACAACTTGTTCATGAGTCTCTGGACCTTTAACATCTTTCCTTACCTGTATCTGTCTGCTTCTTTCTTTCTCTGCTCCATGCTTTTTAAACTAAGCAACAGTCCCCCAGAATACAGTATCTGAACTACAAAACTCCCAGTCCAGGGTTAACCTTCAGGCTCTGTGTCTTGGTAAACTTTATCTATGAATTTATGCAAATTCAGTGCTAGAATATATTAGCTACATGAGATCACAGGCTCATATCAAGCCTGTTTTAAAAATAAAACTCTGAGACATCTATGGTCTCTCTTATCCTCTACTGATGAAAATGGATTTTTGATCCTAAGTTTGGAACGTTATGCATTTACAAGTGTCAGATTTTTTTATTGGCTGAAAATGTTACAAATTTTCAAGATAATTTTTAACTCTGTTTTTGCCATTGATAATACTAAGTGCTTTCTTTGAACTTTACCGAGGATTCCATTTGATAAGCCATATTCTACCTTTTTTTGTCAGTTGGTAGACTGAGAGTATTGAACCAAACTGATCCAAGGAAATAACCCTGAATGGGACCACTGAAAATGTTCTCCAGACTACCTAGAAGCTGACAGGTAAGTGAACCCACATTGGGTTTTTCGTTTAAACATATATGGTCTCTGGCTAACATTTTGTAGTACTGTTAAAGAAAGATATAATGAAAAAAAAAGCAATAATTTTTTAACACCAAAATACACCTAACTTTAGCAGCCTTTATCTGGGTAAGAAGAAAGCAAATTTAGTGGGAACTGATTTTTTTTTCCCCATATTATTCGCCAGTAGTCACTGCCATTTTACTTCTCTTATCTTTAAAGCAATTAATAAGAACTGACCTTCATCTATTGCCACAGTACATCTTCTAGCCACTTCTGAAAATTCAGACAATATCTTTCTCATGTTTTATTGTATTTTCTATGCTTGATTATTGCTAATTTTTAAACTGACAATATTAATCATCCTGAATGGGTTAAAAATAATGGACAGAACTTTTGCAAGTCAAGAATTCTACAGGTTTTATTTAACATTGTGGATTTTGTCAAAAGACCTAAACATCTTAAATCTTAGGTTTTGTGGGCCTCATTTTTTCAAAATGAGAGAATTAGCAGTGAATGCATAATTCCTAAAGTTTCATTTTATCCTAAAATTTTGTAATTTGAGTTTAGCTACTGTAGACAGTCAAGAAGTCCTTTATAACTTAACTGTTATCTATAATGTGCGGATCTGCCACCAATATGGAATTGAATCCACATTAAGATCTATTACTTTCAAGAATTTTAGTTCGAACTTCTGCCACCCTCAAATAAAGGGCAGAACAAGTCTGAGAAAGAGGAAATGCTACTTCTCAGGTTGTGCATGCCTGCCAATCAGAAAGACCACTTGGGGATTTGGTGCAAAGTTATTTCTGGCTGATGACTCCACATGCCAGAATTTTCACTGATATTTTTAAATCCCTGCAATAAAGTCTTAGTAGAAGAAACCACAAGATGAATTACACATGCGTATAGATCTATCCCTGACAAACTTCAGGGTTTTCATTCATCTTCATAATTTCAGCACTCAGTGTCCCAGAAAATCTTTGGGGAATAGAATTGAGTAGCAAACCAATGATGTCACACAACAGTAATGACCGAGGGTTAAATATATTGTTTTTCTAATTGGAGGCAGGAAAAAAAAATGTTTCTAAATCCTCTACAGCATTTATTTTCCCTTCAATTCCCTTAGGCTTCAGTTGATGAACTCTTTTCTAAAGCATTTCCTTTGTAGATGCCTTTTCATTTACTGAAAAGAACTAATTGTTTTTCCCAGAGATATATAAAAATACAGTGGGCTCAACTCACTACTCTGTATCAAGGCTCAGAAAAACATTGTTCTCAAGGCACTCTATTCTGAGGAATTTCCTTTTATAAAGTGCTTTCATAGCAGAGTTGTTGTTATTTAAGCCATCATTAGTAACCATTCACATATGTTAGCCAAATCAAGTTGATTATGCACATCCTATAAATCATGGAGAGTAGCAAATGAAAATCCACAGCCACATCTTTAACCATGCCGCAACCAGTGTTACACTCTGTCTCTTGGAGTCTGGACACTAAGGCAAGACCTGCATTTATCACTTAGCCTCAATGTAACCCTTTCTGCCTCAGGCCACCCTCATCTAAAGGAAAATAGTTGTGTAGCTGGAAGCAGTGTTCTTTCTTTTTCACTGTCTTTCCTCCCCGAGTTGCTGATGGGGTTGTTCATCTCATAAGCTCGTCAGGATGCTAGCAAAGCTCTGCTTACCAATAGACAAGAAAAAGGATATGTACATACCCCTATGGCTCATTTATTTTGTAACTGAAAGTTTCTATCTCTGAATTAGCTGTACCTATTTCTCTCCCACCTTCCTTCTGTGTGGCAACCACCCCTTTGTTTGCTGTATCTATGATTCTGCTTGGGGAGTATAGTCAGTATATGTTGTAGTATCTTTGGATGGTAACAGACATCTTGAGATGTGTGGAAATATCCAGTCATTATGTTGTATGCCAGAAACTAATATAGTGTTGTAGGTCAATTAAACTTCAAAAAAAAAAATTCTCATTGAAAAATATACGATTTTTTGCCACCAGAAGTGGGGGTTGATAGTGGGTGGAGAGGGAATTAGATGAAGATTGTCGAAAGATACACACTTCCAGTTATAAGTACATACTAAGGATGCAATATTAACATGATAAACATAATTAACACTGTTGTATATTATACATGAATGCTGTTAAGGGAGTAAATCCTAAGAGTTCTCATCACAAGAAAAACTTTTTCTTCTATTTCTTTAATAATGTATCTATATGAGATGGTAGATGTTCAGTAAACTTATGATAATCATTTCATGATGTGTATAAGTCTGGTCACTTATGAAGTGCTGTATGTCAATTGTATTCAGTAAAACTGGGCAGGGGGAAGGACGTATACATGCATACAGCTTCTGCACCCTTCTTGATTCTGCTCAAAGCTCAGAACTTGGATAAAGTGCTCATTGGTAACTTTCTTTTATCCTTCTCTCATAAGGTTTTGGGATTCTTGCTCTCCAGGATATGATCAATAGTAAGATAGGAATCTTTGGGCAAAGAATCTAACCAGGCTTGGCGCTTAAGCCAGTCCTCCAGACATAGCTTAGAAAGTCCCGTATTGTGTGAGGCACCTGTTGAACTAATGATAGAGTAACCCTAATAGAAAAGTAGCGTGTTGACTTCACATTGTCATTACCTCTTGCATTTCTACCTTCCCTTGGAAACAAAGGGGTAAAATGCCTTGCAATGGTAAAAACAATAACAACAAACCAAAAAATGAATGACTTTGATAAAGTTATTGAAATAACACAAGGGAAAAACCTATGGCAGCACTGTAAATTTTGTGATGCACAAAAATTTCACTATGTGTAGCACAGTAAGAGTCTTCACAATTCTTCATTAGGAGAAAATGCAGGATTTTTAGGCAGTCTCTTAGCTAGCTATGATTTTTATACCTTTTGGTCACCATTGTCTTGAGTATTTGTATTTTCTTCTTGGCTTTCATTAATAGACTTGATATATTTACATCCATATTATTGGTTTTTAATTTTAAAAGTTTTCAGGTGCATTTAAAACTTTTTTATTTTCTAATTTAATACTTTTTAATTTATTAGGTTTATTTTGCTGCAACTTTTCTAGTTTCTAGAGTTCAATATTTGTTTCGTTTAGTTTCATTATTTCTTATTTAATGAAAAACATAATTAAGTAAATGAATTTTGCTCTTTTAAAGTTTCAACCATGACTGTAAGTGACTAAACAGCTACAATGAGATTACTGCGATACATAAAATATTATTGTAGCTAAATTTAATAACTTGTCATCGAAGCCTTGATTAAGTTTTTTGATGCAGAGATTATTTAGCAGAGGTTTCTGTTCTTATTTCCAAATGATTAGATTAGTTTCTTGATTATTTTGTAATAAATTCCTGGTTTTATTACATTGTGAATAGAGAATTTATGATTATAACTGTGATCTTTTGTTTGTAAATGTATTAGAATGATGTTAAAAATGCTTTTTCTATATAAGGGACACATTTTGATATCATCTATTTGATTTAATATATTGAATATTAGTTGCATTATTCTAACACTATATTATTTTGTTCTATTTGAACTAAAAATATGACAATATATGTCAGTTCAAGAATGACCATTATTCTTTTTCATCTTGCAGGTTATATTCCAAAGTTTTTTCTTGTATACCTTGAAGTTAGTGAATTTGGAACACAGATCCATGACAGCTGCGTCTTCATTGTGACTTGCCCTTTATAGTAAATAATTGCATTTTACTGATATATGCTTTTTGTATGATTTTACTTTCAATACTAAGAATACTCTGCTGTGTATATAAAATGCCTAAACACTGGCATTTCCCCTATTTGCCCATCTCTTTATTAGTATCCTTTGTTATTTTGATTTGGTTGTGATTCTTACAAAAGTGGTAAATTGAATTTTTTAAAACCGAAACCTATCTCAACTGTGGCCTTCTTTACAAGGATTTAACCTCTTCTTATTTATTTTGATAATATATATGTTGCTGTTTAGTAAACATTTCATAAATTATTAATAAAAAAAACTATAGAAAATTTGACATAGGCTCAAAACTCAGTGACATATTTCATAGTGAATATGTCCATATAACTACCACCCACAGTAAAGTAAAGGACTTAAGAGAACCTCTCTCAAGCCCTATCCCAGTCATTAATTTCCTGAATGTCACCATTGAGACTGTTAACACCACAGATTAGTGTGAACTGTAATAGCACCCCACAGACTGGGTGGCCTGCAAACAACAGAAATGTATTTCCCATAGTTCTGAAGGCGTGGGAGTCCAGCATCAAGGTGTCAGCAGATTATGTGTCTGCTGAGGCTACACTTCTGGGTTCATGTCTTCCATTCCACTGTGTCCTCACATGGTGGAAAGGGATACATGTGCAAGCTCTCTGGGGTCACTTTTATAAGGGCATAACCCCATTCCTGAGGGTTCCCCCATCATGTCCTAATCACCTCCCAAAGGGCTCACCTCCAAATACCATCACGTTGAGGCTTCACTTTCAACAGATGAATTTAGTGAGTGAGTAAGTGAAGCTGCTCAGTCGTGTCTGACTCTTTGTGACCCTGTGGACTGTAGCCCACCAGGCTCCTCCGTCCATGGGATTCTCCAGGCAAGAATACTGGAGAGGGTTACCTTCCCTTCTCCAGGGGATCTTCCCGACCCAGGGACTGAACCCAGGTCTCCTGCATTCGAGGCAGATACTTTAACCTCTGAGCCACCAGGGAAGATGAATTTAAGAGAGCCACAACTCTTCAGTCTATAGCAGTTTCCCTGATTCCTGAAGTTTGTATAAAAGGAGTCTTATGTAATCTTTGGATCTGGCTTTTAAATTCATTTTCTTTTTTTGTGTGTGAAAATTGTCTTTGGTATTACAAGAAGCAAGTTTCTAATTTCATTGCTGTAGAGTGTTTCATTTTCTGACTATCACAAAAATATATATTCTTTCTGTGAAAATCCAATGCTGTGGCCACCTGATGCTGGGAAAGATTGAAGGCGGGAGAAGAAGGGGACGACAGAGGATGAGATGGTTGGATGGCATCACTGACTCAACGGACATGAGTTTGAGTAAAGTCCAGGAGTTGGCGATGGACAGGGAGGCCTACCATGCTGCAGTTCATGGAGTCACAAAGAGTCAGACATGACTGAGTGACTGAACTGACTGACTGACAGAACTGACTGACTGACAGCCATTTTAGTTTTTTTGTTTGTTTGTTTGTTTTTCCTCCTAGTTTGGGCTTGTTATAAAACATGTATAAACATTATTGTGTATCTTGTTCAAGTATAAGACATAAATGTAATGGATGAGTCATAGGGGATACATATATACACACACATACAGAGAGTTAGTATATAGTGTATGCATATGTATCTATATATTTCCTTAGTGGGCTTGTTAAATTTTTATCAAATTCTTGACACTGCATTTTTGTACAGAGTGGGTCTACTGTTTTCTGCTCTAGGCATACATGGCCACACATCCCCTCATTCTCACCAACCATTGATTGTGGCCGGTTGGTAATCTCAGTCTCCCTTTGGTTCAGCGATGCTCCTGGGATGTAGCTCCGCAAGGTGTCTCCCTGATGGACCAAAACATTTATTAGGACCTCTGTTCTTGGCGGGACCTAGACTAATTTTGCCTCCTCAGTACAGTGAGCCTGCAGATAACTCAGCCTCCATTTCAGTGGCTTTCTGTTTAGTCTTTTAACTTAATCCTTCACAACTTGGAATTCAGAAAATGCTTCATGAAAGACAACCAGCATAGTTGGGCAAGTCTGTCTGCACCTCCCATTCCTCTGGAATCTTGGCCTCTCACATTTTGTCGTCCTTTGTGGTCACAGCTCTTCCAATAATCATCTCTACTGTTGTATAAGATGTGTGAATATTAATCACTTGGCAGTAACCCACTTTCCCTCAAGAATGAGAAAAGGCCCTAAGAAGAAAAGTGGTTTGCAGAATGGTAACTCACGTGCTCTACTTCTCGCTTCTCTTGTGGCTTTAAGTGCTAATAGCTTCAGAGTTCTCAGGCATATGGATGATTTTTTTTCTTTTCCTTTTTATCGCATCTTACTAGATGCTCTTGACAGAAGCAACTAATTGAAATTAGAAGTCCAATCTCAACCTATGTTATGTTTTTCTTTGGAAGTTCACTATCTTTTTACTATTGTTGAAACTTTTATTCTTCTTTATTTCTTCTCCTAATTTGAAAATTGCACAGCACATTTTGATTCTAGTGGTAGCCCCTCTTTTATATTTTAAACACTTATACTTAAGTTTATATTTCTGCATTGGTGTCACAAAAAGAACATCATAGAACTTAACTTCCTTTACCCCTGCAATCTTGGTATTTCCCCTTGTGTTTAAAATAATTTTTGCCAAGAGATTTTTTTTTCTTTGTAAGGTAAGATTTGTTTTCTCTGCCTTGATGCCGATAAAAGTTTTTCTACAGTTTTTCATAGATGTAGGCCTTCTGATTTTGTTGCTCTTTGTCTATTTGTTTCCTTTAGTTTCCCCAGCTTCCTTGACTAATCTTGTACTGGAGAAGGTCTTCATTAACCTGATTGTCAATTTAAAATATCAAGCCATTCTTATATGTAAGTGCATTTATGTGTAACATTGAATCATTTTTAATTTAAATGAGTCGTAATTGTTACAGATCAAATCTCTCTCATAATTATGGTCAAAGAAGGGAAATGAGAATATAAAAAACTTTTAAAGTGAAAGATACTATGAACCAAGTATAGAACTTAGTTGCTGCTTTCAAAGTACTCAAAACCATTTACACAGATGAAGACAAAAACATTGTTTGCCCACCCAGTACCCATTTACCCCTTCTTCTTATAGAGAAGCCTACAGTGCAGAATGAGAGCCATGTGACATAATCTTTTCATTGTCTTATAGCGAAATCTGTGGGGTATCCTGGGAAGAAATTTGCTTTTAATAATCCATGTAAATGAATGCATTTGGTGTGGCTTTCCCACCCCTTTCTTTCCTGACATGAACAAGAGTTTTGAAGTTGCAGCAGGCACCTTGCAATCTTAATGGACCAACAGTGAAAAAAAATGTCAAGAATATCGTGAGAGCCAGTCCTGAAAATGTTGTTCTTGTAAACAAATACAACCCCTTTCAAAAGACTTCTTGTTATTTAAGGAAATAAGCTCAGCTTGCTTAAGCCACTATAAATAAAGTTCACAGTATGTGCACTTAACTGAGACATCAGAGAAAATTAATGTAAATAGCCACACAAGAAAAGTCATAGTGAAGAGCCACATGTGTAGTGTAGCAAAAATGGTTGTTTTCTCCTGGCTCCTTTACGTGCAGGGTTGCCTTTATGCAGCTCTGAGAAAAGCTGTTGGCCCTGGGCTCCTACATACTTGGACTTCCAACCACATGCAGTTGGTCTGCACTTTGATAAAAATCTATTCACTTATCTCCCTATTCAAAGCCACTTGCTTTCTCTTTTTTAGAAACAGGGACTGCAAGGCAATTAAATGTGTTCTCTAGCCAGCAAAACTAGAATCGGGGTGGGCAGCACCTGCTACAGGGTGGTAAGAATTTTTCTCTTTCAGCCTTTCAAGAGAGTACGCTGAGAGATCTTCCTTTTCTCTAATGAATTACCAGAGTGAAACACAAATGGTCAGAACTGCTAGACAGTGTGACTCCAGACGGTTTCATTAGGGAACATAAGGAATCCTAACTAAACACTAGCATTTAAGAAGAGAGAAATTGAATTCAGGAAAATAAATAAATTTAAGAACTCAGTAATTGCTGGGACTTCATTTTTCTCCCAGCCTTCTAGAATCATGGAATCCCAGATCTGATAGCATAAGAGGAATCAATTTTAACTTCTGAATTATTTTATTAGATTAATTTACCTTGATTTATATAATTACTGGTCCACAATGATGCTCAGCACTTTGCTAACATTCAAAGGAAAACAGAGATGTAAACTGGATGCCAGATGCCTCAGTCTTAGTACTGTTGGAAATTTTTGTAAATCATTATGAGGATAAGTGATGGGAGAACTGTGCCATAAAGTCTATTTTGGAACTGTAATGAAGCTCAACTCATTTGGAGGCTCTTTTCATGCAAATGGGATTTTCTGGGAAAAAGTCAATATGAATCACCTTGTTCTTTCCTACACCATGTTTCTCATTTTTGAACCGCTTACTTATTCATTAATTCATTGTTTTGAGCATGTAAATACATTAGACACTGATTTTCATAATTGAATTACCTTCCCCAATTACCTCCCACACCTATTAACTCCAGCCTATCATGCAATATACACACTGATCAGATCTCTTCAAGTTACAAGGAGAAAAAATTCAAGAAGAGTTGCTAAAGCAGACAAAAAGGTGTGTTGGCACACATATTATTAAAAAACCCTCCTGGCTGAGACAAATAGAAATCAGAGACTCAACACCTACCAAGATACATTTCCCAAGCCCTTTCCCATAGCGCTCTCACCAAGGCTTTACTCTAGGTGTCATCATTTCGTTACCAGAATTCTCTGCATGTGGTAAATAAATTTACCACCAAAGACATTTCTGCAAGCCATTTTTATGTTCAGAAGGTGAGTGTAGTTTCAGGTGTTATTTAAATGAACACATATTATTGTGGATCTGCTGACTCACCTTGTTAGCAACTAATCACCAGGCGCACAGCCTCCAGCAACCCCTTCAGCTTCTGTAACTCCTGGGTCAGGTACCTGTTTGAATTCATGAAGAAAGACACCATTTTTTTAAGCAACTCACATCATCAAAGCCAAATGCTTAGAGTCAGCGAGAAATTGATGAGGGTCCCTTTATCATCAAGGGGTCTACGCCATCCCACGGCTCCTGTCCATCCTTTCTCTCTAGAACTTCATTCCCATCTTTCCTTTCAGACTCCCTGATGTGTGGACTTTAGGGCTCAGCACCATAAACAAAAACAACTTTCATGCATAAACCAGTTAACCAGTTCCTACAATCTCCTATTCAACTCTCTGTACTTGCCCAAGAGGTTTTAAGTCTCTAATTAAACCCGGGCCGATACGTTGACCATGTTATAGTTAAAACTAATAATGTTTTACTTTCAATGTTTGTTGAGTTAATGAATCAATGTGATAAATGAAGTTATTCTTACACACTCATTTATTTACTCATCTATAATACAGCCTCCTCTCTATCCATCCATTTATTCCGTATTCCCATTTCCATCAAGTACTGGTTTTAAGTTTTCATGAAAACAACTGTAAATAATGTAAAGGACTCTCTTACATGTGCATCTGAACTCAAGTGAAAGGTGACAGCAGATCTGGGTCAATAACAATTTGCAACTGACTTCTAACATGGGAAAGTGAAGACTAGCTTCTCCAACTGAAAGTACTGGAGAATTTTAGGTTGATGAAGGGTAATTACCTGGATGATGAAGCAGCATGAAGAGCTATAAATGGCTGCATTAGAACTCTGATTAGGAGTCAGCTGATTTCTTGGGTGAATTTTTCCTTGCACTCTCAGCTGAAATATAACAACATATAAGACAGTTTTCATCCTTTCCTTCAATTAATATCCTTCCTAGAAATATTTTATTTATCTATTTTTATATATCTGTTGCCAAACTAGATATGTGCTTGATCAGATTTATCTATCCACATCCTGTCTGACTCCTTCATTAAACCATCAGTGCAAATGTTTGCAATGATTCCTGGCCTTAGTTCTATTTGGCACTGGACTGTAACTCACACAGCAGCTCCAATAGGGCTCAAGGTCACGGCACACGAGAGATGAGAGTCAGTGTGCTGCAGTCTCTCCCCTGGCCTTGCCCATTCACTCTCCTTTCAGCCTCCGAGTTGCCCTTTCTTGCCAAGCATAGTGGAAAAGTGCTCCTACCCCGTGAAGATCCTTTTCCTGCATTCTTTTCAGAGATCTCTCGTACTTCCCATGGCTCATATCTTTCTCTGACTTCCAGGCGCATACCTTTGAGTAAAACTGCCAGAAGCAAATGTCATCCCTTTTCTTTTATCAATAGCCTTTCAGAGTTTGCACAAGTGACTTGCTTCTCAACTGCTGCTGAGCAGTAGAGAGAGCACAGGAGGATTTTTACACGGAAAGAGCATTTCAACTGCAGAAGGGCTCCGCGGCTCTCTGAAACACGATTCCTGGGATGTTCAGCCTGGAAAGCTTGTGCTAAGCGTGGAAGTGAGTGGTGCCAAGTTAAGTGGCTGCTTAGTGTTCTGAATGACAGTTCTCATTTCCAGATTAAAGAAGAGGAACCAGGAAGAGTGATTTATTGAATGATGTGTTCATTTAAAAAAACAGCAAGTCACTACTCATGTTTGGAATATGTGAAAACGACCTGATCCCTGACCTCACCGTGCCTACAGTCTAGAAAAAAAAGACAGTCAAAAAAACAACTAAAAGAGACAATTAAATAAAATGAGTATAAATTCTTATCAGTTTGAAGCAGGTATGAAGACAGTATAACTTCTAAGACGAAGAAGGAAGGGGACCCTCGCTCGGTTCACATCTCCATGGCCAGTTTCTAAAAGAGGGTGACACATAGATGAGTCACAAGAAACAGCAGTCTTATGAAGAAGCTTAGTCTTAGGTGTTCTAAATTGTCCTTTGAGGCTGGGGAAGGGACTATTTAATGTAGATTCCTCTAGGACCTCCTGGTAGCTGTCTGCTGTGTGCCCTGTCTGCTGCCCCATCTGTTAGGCCAGCTGCTCCACAGCCAAGGCCTTGTAACTAAGTATGCATCTATTTTTTTCCCAAAGAGGCAAAAAAATCCATGTCATCACTGGTGTACATACTGTGCTGCTACTGTGTACAAGTCACTGAGCTGGGCACGCTGATAAACGCAGTAAAAGTGTAAAAGGCGGATCCTGATATCAAGAAATGATTTTGATTATTCCATCCAAGGAGGAGAGGGGAGCCAGGATATTTTGGAGAACTAAAATCTGTGATTCACTACAGCTAAAGAATATATCGCAGTGCTTTCCTAAGACCACATCCTTGACGGAAATGTGATAAAATAGACAATATTAGCATGAATTTATGGTTCCCCAGTGGGTAATCCTTTCAGCGCAACACATGTTTGTTAGCTGGCTACTCTGCACCTATAGGCTCTTCAAATAAGAACATATTTAAAATGATGTTTCTTTGAAAGATATATAGAGGTACTTTCCTGTTAACAATTTATTCAGCAAAAGTACAATATTACACAGATTGTAGCTTTTCTTGGGAAATTACAGATTCACACACGCATTTATTTTCTGTGTAGTCTCTCCATAACCTCCTTATCTTCCCTGTCCCCACTACTTTTTCACTTCAAAGTAGAATTCTTGTTCACAGTCCCTGATGTTACAAGGCAGTGTGCCTGCTGTGACATTCATCTGCTTGAACACAATAGGTATTTTCAGCAGAAAGTAGGGAATAAATAGAAAGTCAGTGAGAAGGGAAATAAGGTATTTATTAGACACTGTTGAATGAGCAAAGAAAAAGAAAGAGAATCCGTGGCAAGTAGCACTGTGTGAACCGAGTGTCATGATAACACCATGTCTTAGATGCCCTCTGCTCATACCTCAGCATACACGTATAAGCAGGCACACATGTGCACACCCACACACATGGATTTGCATTTCCTTCCCCTGAAAGCAGCTGACACATCTCTACAGGCCTTATTAATGATCATGGGAGATTGTTTGATTTACTATAAGTGGGCATAGGTGGACAGACCTAGCTTTAAATCCCAGCTCTTCCAGTTAATAGGAATAACGTGTGGATGATGTTCTGACCGCCCAGTTGGCACTCAACAAATGGTCACCATTATATTAGGTGGAAGGAGAGACATGTTTCTAGGAATGCGACAGACTAACAGTTAACTGTTACATTCATCTAGACTTTCAACAGCTAGATAAAATTGAACAAAAATGCTTAAATATTTGCAAGATATAGATAAACTCTTAAAAGTTAAATGACTGAGAATTTCATCCAGAAATGAAGAGGGAAATGAAATTAAGAGCGGCAAGTGTCTGAATTGTTGCTTTGGCCATAAGAGGGAGGGATGGAGGAGGCAGCTATGAGGCAGAGAGCAAGGGTCAGTTCTGGCTCTTGAAGTCCCTAATGGAAAGGTTGAAGGGACTCAGGTTTGTGAGAAACAGGGAGTTTACACTAAGGCCCCTTCATAGATCCAGTCTCCCTTATAGGCCTTATGCTGTGTAAAATAGAAAAGAAAAGGAAAAAAAAAAATCCGGCAACCTGCAAGGGATAGGACAAATACATACCACGTATGCCTGAAACTGGAAGTGAATGAAGAATGGCTAAGAAAATGAAGATTTGGTAGAATCTGTGTAATAATGTCCTTTCTGTTCCTTTAACTCTGGGCACTAACTCATCCTCAGTCCAGATGAAGTTCGGGGTTTATTCTCCAAGGATACTAAAGTGGATGGTTTCTGAAATAGAGGTTCCAGGTACAGTCAAGGGAAGAAAAGGGGCATGCATGTGAATGCCAAACCTGTCTCCAACGCCCTCCTAGCCCGGCTTCTGGAATCCTGGAAGCTGTGTCCTTACCAAGGCATACAATTAGGAGACTTCCCCTAGATCTCTTAGCTAACCCAAGAGGAGATGCTTGAAGGTCCTCTGGGTAGGGAGCTACTCTGCAGCCTGGTCACCCAAATCACCCAGCGTGAAACTGGAGTCACCACCCTGCCCTCCCCCGTCAGTGCTTTCATCCTCTTCATAGTTTTTCAATCTTCTCTTAATTATGAGAGTGAAGGATCACCATGCATTGAGTAGATCCTTCAGTAAGGAACATTGTCACCAGAAGAAAGAAAAGAAATCAACTTGAAGAAAAGAGAGATTATAGAGGAAAAAAATAAGAAAGAAACTGTCATTAATGTCCTCAAAGAGATGAGAGAATATTGCATTCAGGGAATTAAAAAAAAAAAAAACATGTAACAGAAAAAGAAGAGGTTAGGATAAAATGAAGGAGAATTATATGTTTTTTAAGAAAAATAAAGTCTGAGAGCATTTCCCACTCACAAACTGTTATGGAAAAAATTTCTAAATGGATGCACTTTAGAAATAATAACTTTGTAAGATAAGTGAATGAAGCAGAATACAAAAGTAAAAATGGAAACAAGTAAACTAGTAAGCATTATTTTAATATATGTGAATTATTTTTTTCATGAAGAGTATTTTTAACGTATTTTATGATATAAAAACCAACTGAAATTATCCAAAATGATTGCAAAGAGACTGGGAGATTCATGAGAGGTAAAGCATCCATGAATGCATCATTTAGGAGGAGGATAATAATGTGATTAATTTTGGCTTTTGATAAGTGTGCACACCTCAGTGTATAGATATATGTATATAGAAATATATATATATATACACACACACACACATACACACATGTATATATGCATATATATACATATATATAAAGAATATATAACTTTTAAATTAGTGACTGGGAACAAAGCAGCTAAAGAAAATATAATCCAATAGAAATACAAAATTGAGGCAAAATTGAAGCAAAGAAAAATCATAGTAAATGAGTAGTAGAAAATAAGATGGAATAGATTTCATGCAGAAACATATATATATATGTATTAATGATTTTCTATATATACATTTATATATATAACAAGTTTGGCATATTAAAATCATCGGTAAAAATGTAAAGACAAACTGGAATTTTGAACAAAAACAATAAATACCAGTTAGAATTACTGTGATATAATAGTTCATCCATCAAATTAATAGAAATTTACAAACCTAATAAAGAATTTGGGGAAACTATGTGGAAATAGGCAACTTTATGCATTGTTAGTGGGAGAATAAATTGACGCAATCATTAGAGAGTAAATTGTCAATATCTAGTAAAGATAAAAACAAACATACCTGGTAACCCAGCAGTTTCAAAATTTCCATAAATGTGTCCTCTAGAGAAACTCTCACACATCCATGAAATATATGTTGTAATAGTATGCATTGTAGAACTGTTGGGAGGGTAGAAAACTTGAAGCAGACTAATTGATTTTAGCAAAACAGATGGATAAACTGATTTGTTTATATGTTGGAGTAGTCTATTGTCATTAAAATGCATGACCTATATTTGTACAATCCAATGGAAACATAATTTGAAGGTGGCATAAGCATTAGTATAAAAGTGTAAAACAATGAATGATAAACACCTCAGCCATACAAAACTAAGTCTCTCTAGAAAGAGAGGAAGGAGAGGGAAGAGATACGGAAGGAGGTATTTTGCAGAATCTATCAATGATCTTTATGTTAAAACAAAAGGAGAGCTGAAGCTATTTGGCAGAATGTAAATGTCTTTCCTCATCTTGGTGTTGAATATACAAATGGCTGTTATATAATTTTCCTATAATTTTCTATAGTTTTTAAACAATTCATTATTTTAAATTAAGAGAATACAATAGGGAATGAAAGATAGATTCGTGAGAGGAATTAGCATCCTTAGAGTCATGTAAATTATATATTTAGCCCACTTTTCACAATAGTATAATTAAAATTAAACCTGTCTAGTGATACTTCCTTTTCTGTATTATTCTTCATACTAAGGTGTCTCTATATATATGACTTAGGAAGGCTCATTGTAGATGCTCCCAACAGAACAGCAAATTATTCCTGTCATTTAGAATTTGGAGACATACAATTTTCTGAGTGCTAACAGCATTCTTTGCTAACATGCGACTTTAAGAGACACCTGAGGCTGAATCTTTTTAAAATCATGTATGTGTGTATATGTGGGTTAGTTCCCAAAGAGTGCATTTTAAAATATTCTGATGAGGTGTACTGTTGAATGAACCAAACTCTTCCTCAGGGTCTATTTGGAAGGGGAATGAGAAGAATGTGAGGTTTGTGCTAAACCCATAGCCACAATCTCATATTTGTTAATTATCCTAGCATCTCCCTGTCCTGACTAGATTCTTAATGAAAAGAAAGGACAAGTACACAGGACCTGGGTTAGGACAACCATATGCTTAGTGTGAGCTTCAGAGCACCCTGAAAAGAGCTCGACTGGAACTCACCACAGATACTATGGATGTGACTCACGGGTCTGATTCTTCTGTTCACTGTGTAATGCATTATTTTTTAACAAACTTTTAAAAAATAAATATGTATCTAGAATGCACAGTGTGTGGGCTGGGGACACAGAAGAGCCATTTCCTCACTAGCAACTTACAGGTTAGTACGATCTTTCTCACTTGTCACTGCCAACTGCAAACCTTGCAGGAGGAGCATCTGTATATGCAAATTTTTTCCACCTCTGAAGTGAAGTGAAAGCCGCTCAGTCCAGTCCGACTCTTTGTGACCCCATGGACTATGCAGTCCATGGAATTCTCCAGGCCAAAATACTAGAATGGGTAGCCTTTCCCTCTCCAGGGGATCTTCCCAACCCAGGATCAAACCCAGGTCTCCTGCATTGCAGGTGGATTCTTTACCAGTTGAGCCACAACGGAAGTCCAAGAATACTGGAGTGGGTAGCCTATCCCTTCTCCAGCAGATCTTCCCAACCCAGGAATCCAACCAGGGTCTCCTACATAGCAGGCAGATTCTTTACCAACTGAGCTATGCAAGTTATAATTGTATATAAGAAATAATTGACAGGGTTTGTCCATTGGTTTGTTCATCTTCATTGAAGTAGACTGTACATTGAAGGTTCTTTTCAGTTATGCTGACTATACCAATGCATGTGATTTTGTAAAGGCATTTTTTAGAGTAATTTTAGGTTTACAGCAAAATTCAGTGGAATGTAGAGATTCGCATGTACACCCCTGCCTCTACACATGCATAGCCTCCCCCATTATCAGCATAGCTCACCAAAATGGTACATATTTATTACCAAGGATGAACTTAACATTTACACTTCATAATCACTCAGAGCCTATGGTTAACCTTAGAGCTCAATCTTGGTGTTATAAAGTCTATTGGTTTGGAGAAATATAGGCATAATTGCCATCTGTAATTCTTCTTTGATGATGTGTCTATCAAGGTCTTTGGTCAACGTTTTTATCAGGTTTTTGTTTCTTATTGTTGCATTTTAAGAGATCTTTGTATGTTTTAGATTATAATACTTTATCAGATGTGTCTCTTGCAGATATTTTCTCCAATTCTATGTCCTGTTTTCTAATTCTCTTAACATATTTTGCAAAGAAGAAAATTTTAATTTTAATGAAGTCCAGCTTATCAATGATTTCTTTCAGTGATTGTCTTCACTGTTGTATCTAAAAAGATATCACCATACCCAAGATCATCTAGATTTTCTGCTGTTATCTTCTAGTAGTTTCATGGTTTACAGTTTATGTGTAGGTCTATGAGCCTTCTTAAATTAACTTTTGTGAATGGAGTAAGATCTATATCTAGATGCAATTTTTTGCATCTAGATATCCAATTGTTCCAGCACCCTTAGTTGAAAAGACTGTTTTTGCTTCATTGTATTATCTTTGTCTCTTTGGCTATATTTTGTTTGGTGGTTTAGTTGCTAAGTTGTGTCTGACTCTTGCAACCCCATGGACTGTAGCCTTCCAGGCTCCTCTGTTCATGGGATTCTCTAGGCAAGAATACTGGAGTGGGTTGCCATTTCCTTCTCCTTAGCTCTCTATTCTGTTACATTGATTTACTTTTTTCTTTTCTTTTGCCAATACTGCACTGTCTTGATCACTATAGCTGTACAGTAAGTCTTGAACTTGGGTAGTTTCAGTCTCTAACTTTGTTCTTCTCCTTCAAAATTGTCTTGGCTATTCTGGGTCTTTTGCTTCTCTACATAAACTTCAGAATCCATTTGTCAATATCCACAAAATAACTTTCCAGGATTTTGGTTGGGTTTGTACTGAAGCTAGAGAACAAAGTGGGAAGAACTGACATCGTGAGAGTATTGAGCCTTTCTACTCATGAACATAGATTATCTCTCAATTTATTTAATTCTTTAATTTATGTAATAAGTGTTTTGTAGTTTTCCTCATATAGATTTTGTACATGTTTTGTTATATTTATACCTAATTATTTTATTTTGGGGTTGCTAATGTAAACAGTATTATGATTTTAATTTTAAATTCCACTTGCTCTTTGCTGGACCAAGGAAAGCAATTGACTTTTATAATGGTCTTATATCCTGCAACCTTGTGATAATCACTTATTAGTTCCAGGAGCCTTTTTCATAGATTCATTATGATTTTTTACATAGACAGTGATGTCATCTGAAGACAAACACAGCTTAATGTCTTCCTTTCCAATCTGTGTACATTTATTGCCTCTTACTGCCTCAAGCAAGAACTTACAGTACAATGTTGAAAAGATAGTGAATCCTTCTGTAGTGCTACATAGGATTCTATGGAATTAGAGGACATCTACTCTATACACCTGGTTCCAAGTGTGGCAGTTTTTCAAACACCCCAGACCAATGATTTTTATTATAGGCCTTGTGGTTCTGTAGTGGTCTCTGTCATGTCATGCAGCTGAGATTCCTGGGAGAATGCAAGAACCTGAAAAATGTGCCAGCAGATTCAGCCACAACAGCTGTATCTTTTCACACAACTGTGGGATACAAGATCCCCCGCTTTGTTCCTGTCTTCCCTGTATTGCCTGATCATTTTTACTTTGCCCTGTTGTCCTCCAGATCCATCCTTCTAGAATCCTTCCAGCAAAGTTAGCCTTCCTTCCTCTTATTCTCATTTCTCTTTTTCCAGTCCTGAAGTTCTGCATGTTTTGTAGGAGGAATGACTCCTTGGGCTGCTTTTAGAGATCACTGATTCTTCTGGCTACAGGAAGGCTAACCCAAAGACACCTTGAGTCCAGACCCCATTGAACCCCTTTCAATGTTCAGGCATGGACCAGTGTCTCTCTTCTTCCTTCTCCCCTGCCACCGCCTCTTCCTTCCTTTTTCATCTTGTCTTCCTTTCTCTTTCTTGTTTCCTTCCTCCTGAGTACTAAGTGGGTATCATAAACCTATAAAATCTCCATTCTCCACCTTGATATGAGTGGTATTTGCTAGTTGTGGGATGTGAGTGCCATGCTTGAAGCATAAATCTGGCTGCTTGGGAGTTTTTACCAGTTTTAAATTAAGAATATTACATTTGGGGACCTTTAATTGTCTATAGAACCACAGAAAACTAGCCAATCTGATCACATGGACCACAGCCTTGTCTAACTCAATGAGACTAAGCCATGCCGTGTGAGGCGACCCAACACAGATGGGTCATGGTGGAGAGGTCTGACAGAATGTGGTCCCCTGGAGAAGGGAATGGCAAACCACTTCAGTATTCTTACCCATGAACAGTATGAAAAGGCAAAATGATAGGATACTGAAAGAGGAACTCCTCAGATCATTAATTGCCCAATATGCTACTGGAGATCAGTGGAGAAATAACTCTAGAAAGAATGAAGGGATGGAGCCAAAGCAAAAACAATACCCAGTTGTGGATGTGACTGGTGATAGAAGCAAGGTTCGATGCTGTAAAGAGCCATATTGCATAGGAACCTGGAATGTTAGGTCTATGAATCAAAGCAAACTGGAAGTGGTCAAACAGGAGATGGCAAGAGTGAATGTCAAATTTCTAGGAACCAGCTAACTAAAATGGACTAGAATGGGTGAATTTAACTCAGCTGACCATTAATATCGACTACTGCAGGCAGGAATCCCTTAGAAGAAATGAAGTAGCCATCATGGTCAACAAAGAGTCCGAAATGCAGTACTTGGATGCAATCTCAAAAACAACAGAGTGATCTCTGTTTGTCTTCAAGGCAAACCATTCAATATCACAGTAATCTAAACCTATACTCCAACCAGTAATGCTGAACAGGCTGAAGTTGAACGGTTCTATGAAGGCCTACAAGACCTTTTAGAACTAACACCCCCAAAAGATGTCCTTTTCATTATAAGGGACGGGAATGCAAAAGTAGGAAGTCAAGAAACACCTAGAGTAACAGGCAAATTTGGCCTTGGAATACGGAATGAAGCAGGGCAAAGGCTAATAGAGTTTTGCCAAGAGAACACACTGGTCATAGCAAACACTCTCTTCCAACAACACAGGAGAAGACTCTACACATGGACATCGCCAGATGGTCAACACTGAAATCAGATTGATTATATTATTTACAGAAAAAGATGGAGAAGCTCTATATAGTCAGCAAAAAAAAAAAAAAAAAAAAAAAAAACAAAACACCAGGAGCTGACTGTGGCTCAGATAAAACAAACAAACAAACAAACAAAAAAACAACAGGAGTTGACTGTGGCTCAGATCATGAACTCTTTATTACCAAATTCAGACTTAAATTGAAGAAAGTAGGGAAAACCACTAGACCATTCAGGTATGACCTAAACCAAATCCCTTATGATTATACAGTGGAAGTGAGAAATAGATTTAACAGACTAGATCTGATAGACAGAGTGCCTAATGAACTATGGATGGAGGTGCATGACATTGTACAGGAGACAGGGATCAAGACCATCCGCATGGAAAAGAAACGCAAAAAAGCAAAATGGTTGTCTGGGGAGGCCTTATAAATAGCTGTGAAAAGAAGAGAAGTGAAAAGCAAAGGAGAAAAGGAAAGATATAAGCATCTGAATGCAGAGTTCCAAAGAATAGCAAGGAGAGATAAGAAAGTCTCCCTCAAGATCAATGCAAAGAAATAGAGGAAAACAACAGAATGGGAAAGACTATAGATCTCGTCAAGAAAATTAGAGATACCAAGGGAACATTTCATGCAAAGATGGGTTCAATAAAGGACAGAAATGGTATGGACCTAACAGAAGCAGAAGATATTAAGAAGCAGTGGCAAGAATACACAGAAGAACTGTACAAAAAGACCTTCATGACCCAGATAATCATGATGGTGTGATCACTGACCTAGAGCCAGACATTCTGGAATATGAAGTCAAGTGGGCCTTAGAAAGCATCACTACAAATAAAGCTAGTGGAGGTGATGGAATTCCAGTGGAGCTATTTCAAATCCTGAAAGACGATGCTGTGAAAGTGGTGCACTCAATATGCAGAAAATTTGGAAAACTCAGCAGTGGCCACAGGACTGGAAAAGGTCAGTTTTCATTCCAGTTCCAAAGAAAGGCAATGCCAAAGAATGCTCAAACTACCGCACAATTGCACTCATCTCACACGCTAGTAAAGCAATGCTCAAAATTCTCCTAGCCAGGCTGCAGCAATACGTGAACCATG
The DNA here is from genome assembly GCA_917880005.1 of Nanger dama. NCBI lineage: Eukaryota > Metazoa > Chordata > Mammalia > Artiodactyla > Bovidae > Nanger > Nanger dama. The sequence goes on from CAKJTW010000018.1 coordinate 29,877,709, forward strand.
AACTTCCAGATGTTCAAGCTGGTTTTAGAAAAGGCAGAGGAACCAGAGATCAAATTGCCAACATCTGCTGGATCATTGAAAAAGCAAGAGAGTTCCAGAAAAACATCTATTTCTGCTTTATTGACTATGCCAGACTTGTCTGTGTGGATCACAATAAACTGGAGAAAATTCTGAAAGAGATGAGAATACCTGACCACCTAATGTGCCTCTTGGGAAACCTATATGCAGATCAGGAAGCATCAGTTAGAACAGGACATGGAACAACAGACTGGTTCCAAATAGGAAAAGGAGTAAGTCAAGCCTATATATTGTCACCCTGCTTATTTAACTTCTATGCAGAGTACATCATGAGAAATGCTGGGCTGGAAGAAGCACAAGCTGGAATCAAGATTACTGGGAGAAATATCAATAACCTCAGATATGCAGATGACACCACCCTTATGGCAGAAAGTGAAGAAGAACTAAAAAGCCTCTTGATGAAAGTGAAAGAGGAGAGTGAAAAGGTTGGCTTAAAGCTCAATATTCAGAAAACGAAGATCATGGCATCCAGTCCCATCACTTCATGGCAAATAGATGGGGAGACAGTGGAAACTGTGTCAGACTTTATTTTTGGGGGCTCCAAAATCACTGCAGATGGTGATTGCAGCCATGAAATAAAAAGACGCTTACTCTTTGGAAGAAAAGTTATGACCATCCTAGATAGCATATTAAAAAGCTGAGACATTACTTTGCCAACTAAGGTCCATCTAGTCAAGGCTATGGTTTTTCCATAAGAGTTGGACTGTGAAGAAGGCTGAGCGCTGAAGAATTGATGCTTCTGAACTGTGGTGTTGGAGAAGACTCTTGATAGTCCCTTGGACTGCAAAGAGATCCTCCCAGTCCATCCTAAAGGACATCAGTCCCAGGTGTTCATTGGAAGGACTGATGCTAAAGCTGAAACCCCAATACTCTGGTCACCTCATGTGAAGAGGTGACTCACTGGAAAAGACCCTCATGCTGGGAGGTATTGGGGGCAGGAGGAGAAGGGGACGACAGAGAATGAGATGGCTGGATGGCATCACCGACTCAATGGACATGAGTTTGAGTGAACTCCGGGAGTTGGTGATGGACAGGGAGGCCCGGCGTGCTGCAATTCATGGGTTGCAAAGTGTCAGACATGACTAAGAGACTGAACTGAACTGAATTGTCTGCAAGCACATGTATCAATAGAAAATTCAAACCCCTTGCATTCTCACTATTTATTTACTATTCATAGCTACCTAAAGAATCAAATTGTACTAACATCAGATTTTCTGAAGTCCTTAAAATGATACTTTCTTATTCAACAATAAAATGTTGTAAGAATAAACATTCTTGGAGATCATCTGAGATAGTCTTCCTATTTTATAAATAAAAATGTTATAAATTGCAATGAATATTGTGTTAATTTTGCTGTTGTTGTTGTTATAAAATCACAGTGTCTGGGACCAATATCCCTCTATCTCATTAAGATGTTGTATGGTTACATTATATGCAGGTTTATGGGCCATTTAGGAATATTAATGGATCAGTTGTCTCTGAAATAAGAAATACCATAAATGTGATAGAGCCCCCGTCCCTGGAGAGGCAGTGTAATATGGAAGGTGTGTCCCTAAGTTATTTTACACTGAACCTAGATTCTCTACAATTTCTTTTTAAGTGTTAAGAACTGACCCTAATTTTGAGTAGATACTTCATTAATATTCATTTGTATATAATTGCCTTAATTTCAGTGATAATGACTTCAGCTACCAACTGTTTGATTGATGGAACTTGCATCTTCTCTGGAAAAGAGCTAAGATATAAAAATCACACCATTCATGCATGCCTGGTATTTTTAGCTGCCTTTAATTACTAACCAGCTAAATAAGCATGCAAACCACGCTATGATTGATAGGATCTCTTGGTTGAAGTGATTTTTTTCCTCAGAATTTGGAAGATGCTTGAATCAATTGAGTGCTAAAAATAACCAGTGAAAACTGAATCTTCCAGAATCAGGATGCTCTTGAATAAAGCATCTAACAAGAAGAGGGGATTAACCTGCAGTCTTTAAGACATCTGACTGAAAAAAGAACCAACGGAAAGTTCTCATTGAGTGCAGCAGTGCAAAAAAACAGCCTGTAACGTGCCAAGTCTTTATTTACTGAAGGTATGCTAAGTAGCATCATGCCAGACACCAAAGGAACCATGAACTAAAAGTCATACGGGGCAAGAAAAGGAAAAAGACAGAGAGTACAAAAATGTGCATTTGAGCTGGGTGAACTGAAGCCTGAGAACACCTCCTGGTTCAGAGCTATGCCAGCCCTGTGGGCATGATACAATTTCCTATAGTGCAACCCAATGCTGTTGAGCAAAATTTTGAGGAAGACTCTAGTCTTTGGATGTATCTCCTGTGTGGAAATCAAAATGCATTCAAACTGGGCACATTTTAGTGATTTAAAAAGCAGCAACAAAAATCCAGTGATAAATTTGAAAAGGTTACTCTAGCCAAGAATCTTCTTGGCTAGAAAGTGTTTCCACTTACTTTGTTAATAATAAACAACATTATTCTAAAGAAACACAATAATTAGAATGTTGCCACCCTCTGAAAGTGTTTTTACCGTATTGAGTAACTAGCATCTGAGAAGTTGCCTTTTGGTACTTCCCACATTCCTTTACATTCTTTCTTCAATACCTGACCCTACTTTATCACTGGCAGATCTGGCTCTCTCTTTCTCTTTTTCCCTTGGCTAAATTCCTAGACCCCAGTGTTACATCTAAGTCCAAAAATCTCCAAGATAACCCACACACCATAATATTCTTTCCTCCAGCCATTCATAACCTCTGTCTGCATGGTGCTTTTGTAAGGGTTAGGAGAAAAGCAATCTGCTGAGTTAAATTCACACTCTGGCCGTTCTTCCTTCTTCAATAGTATCTAGACTTTTAAAGAAAGTAAATTATACTACCTTATGAATCTGCAGTGGATGAATTTAGGGGATATTAAAGGCAAGATGAAGAAATAAACTTGAAATGATCTCTTCTTAAATACATCACCCAAGTGACTTATTGGGGTCATGTAGGGAGAGAGACACAATAGGGAGAAGGTGATATATTAGTTCCCATGTAATAGTTATCAGTTGTTTATATGTGGGTTTTCATTAGCTTTGGGGGAACCTCTCTAAAAGCTGGTGGGCAAACATAATAGTCTTTCCATGAAGTGGGCTCCAGACCAAGGGCATGCATTGACTTTCTCATCACTGATTCTGTAGAAGCAGGGTTCAATGGTTGGTTTTCTCTTTCTTGTCTGAGAGAAACTATAAAATATAGAAATTTATTTATAGGGGAGGGATGGAGGAGAAAGAGGATAACATTGTAAAAGTAATCCAAAAAGTCATCAAAAATAAAACCATATATGATCTCCACGCACGATGATTAAAGCTTAGTTCTGAGGACGCTGATCCAGTGAAATAGGCTCAGGACCAAGGGTTCTTGCAGGGACCTCTCAGCAATAGCTTTGTTTTTCAAACATGTTCACGGACTCTCTGACTCTTCCACTGCATTCCTTTCTTCTTTCTGTCTGGTGAAAATGGTCCTGCTTTCTCCTTTCTTTGTATCATATACTGAAGGGGAAAAAGAAAAACAGCAACAGTGAGATGTTGCATTTTAGAGCATCTAAAGGTCGTGTGGGGGAAAAAATGGGAAGCTGCGATTATGTAAACATATGGAGAAAAATGAGTTGCTAATGCACTTGGTTTCTTTTATTCATATTCTTCCTTCTGTTCCAAATGGTCTTCCAGGGCTGTGAACTCCTGATGACACTGTCACACTGTGCTAGGGTGTGTTCTTCTTGGAACCAGAGCTGGATTATGCCAGCATTTTCGAGTGACAAATAAAAATGGTAAATTAAATCCTGCAGTCAGGGTTTGTTGTCTGCATCAGCTCAGAGCTGGCGAAGTCGAAACTCTTCCAGCCCCACAGGGCTCAGAGGGACAGAGAGTAACCACTCTTCCCAGAGCGGGCTTCCTGTCTGGGTTCTCTTGTTTGCACATGGTGGTCACTCTCTTGTGCTTCTTCCATAGTTCCCCAGCAAGTCCTAACCTGGGACCACAGAGACTCTCAGAACTAGGGTAGACAGAAAACACGAACACTTCCTGCTGTGCTGAAGGTAATCCCTGCACTGAATTTAACTTCAGTAGCTTTTAGGAGCAGCAAGTCAGTGATATAGAAGGTGCTCAATAAATATTTGAAGAATAAGTAAATGAATATAAGCCGTACATCTTTCTAGAGATGGTAGAGTGGAGCATGTTAAGCAGAGGTAAGTGAAAGAGACCACAGACGGGAAGTAACAGAAGTTCTCATTGGCCAGATTCTGTGCTAAGAATTTGCATGCATTACTTCATTTAATCTTCAAGACAAACCAATTTAAGTTGATTTTATTATGTAAAAATTCTCATTTCACATAGGAAAAAAAAATGAGGGTCTAAAGGAATCAAGTAAGTTTAGTCAGTCATGTTGTTGGATAGCTGGAGAGCCCGGATGTGAGTCCATTTTGGTCTGATGGCCAGTTGTCAATTGTTTTTTTTTTTTTTTTTAATTAAATTTATTTATTTTTAAATTACAATACTGTATTTGTTTTGCCATACATTGACACGAATCAGCCATAGGTGAACACAATCGCCCAATGCCGAAGCCCCCTCCCACCTCCCACCCCACATCCTCTACCTGAATCATCCTGTGCATCAGCCCCATGCATCCTGCATCCTACACCAAACATAGATTAGCGCTTCGTTTCTTACAGGAAAATACAGATGCTTCACTGCCATTCTCCCAAACCATCCCACCCTTTCCCTCTCCCTCAGAGTCCAAAAGTCCACTCTATACCTCTGTGTCTCTTGTTGTCTCACATATAGGGTCATCATTACTGTCTTCTAAATTCCATATATATGTGTCAGTATACTGTATTGGTGTTTTTCTTTCTGGCTTACTTCACTCTGTATAATCGGTTCCAATTTCATCCATCTCATTAGAACTGAGTCAAATTTATTCTTTTTAAGGGCTGAGTAGTATTCCATAGTGTATATGAACCACAGCTTTCTTATCCATTCATCTGCTTATGGACATCTAGGTTGCTTCCATGTCCTGGCTATTATAAACAGCGCTGCAATGAACATTGGGGTACATGTGTCTCTTTCAATTCTGGTTTCCTCAGTGTGTATGCCCAGCAGTGGGATTGCTGGGTCATAAGGCAGTTCTATTTGCAATTTTTTAAGGAATCTCCACACTGTTTTCCATAATGGCTGTACTAGTTTGCATTCCCACCAGCAGTGTAAGAGGGTTCCCTTTTCTCCACATCCTCTCCAGCATTTATTGCTTGTAGACTTTTGGATCGCAGCCATTCTGACTGGTGTGAAATGATACCTCATTGTGGTCTTGATTTGCATTTCTCTGATAACGAGTGATGTTGAGCATCTTTTCATGTGTTTGTTAGCCATACGTATGTCTTCTTTGGAGAAATGCCTATTTAGTTCTTTGGCCCATTTTTTTATTGGATCATTTATTTTTCTGGACTTGAGCTGCATAAGTTGCTTATATATCTTTGAGATTAGTTGTTTGTCAGTTGTTTCATTTGTTATTGTTTTCTCCCATTCAGAAGGCTGTCTTTTCACCTTGCTTATAGTTTCCTTTGTTGTGCAGAAGCTTTTAATTTTAATTAGATCCCATTTGTTTATCTTTGCTTTTATTTCCAGTATACTGGGAGATGGATCATAGAGGATCCTGCTGTGATTTATGTCGGAGAGTGTTTTGCCTATGTTCTCCTCTAGGAGTTTTATAGTTTCTGGTCTTACATTTAGATCTTTAATCCATTTTGAGTTTATTTTTGTGTATGGTGTTAGAGAGGGTCTAATTTCATTCTTTTACAGGTGGTTGACCAGTTTTCCCAGCACCACCTGTTAAAGAGACTGTCTTTACTCCATTGTATATTCTTGCCTCCTTTGTCGAAGATAAGGTGTCCATAGGTATGTGGGCTAATCTCAGGGCTTTCGATTTTGTTCCATTGATCTATATTTCTGTCTTTGTGCCAGTACCATACTGTCTTAATGACTGTGGCTTTGTAGTAGAGCCTGAAGTCAGGCAAGTTGATTCCTCCAGTTCCATTTTTCTTTCTCAAGATTGCTTTGGCTATTCGAGGTTTTTGTATTTCCATACAAATCTTGAGATTATTTGATCTAGTTCTGAGAAAAATACTGCTGGTAGCTTGATGGGAATTGCATTGAATCTGTAGATTGCTTTGGGTAGTATACTCATTTTCACTATATTGATTCTTCCAACCCATGAGCATGGTATATTCCTCCATCTATTAGTGTCTTCTTTGATTTCTTTCATCAGTGTTTTATAGTTTTCGATATATAGGTCTTTAGTTTCTTTAGGTAGGAATATTCCTAAGTATTTTATTCTTTTCGTTGCAATGGTGAATGGAATTGTTTCCTTAACTTCTTTTTCTACTTTCTCATTATTAGTGTATAGGAATGCAAGGGATTTCTGAGTGTTGATTTTATATCCTGCAACTTTACTATATTCACTGATTAGCTCTAGTAGTTTTCTGGTCGAGTTTTTAGGATTTTTATGTAGAGGATCATGTCATCTGCAAACAGTGAGAGTTTTACTTCTTCTTTTCCAATTTGGATTCCTTGTATTTCTTTTTCTGCTCTGATTGCTGTGGCCAAAACTTCCAATACGATGTTGAAGAGTAGTGGTGAAAGTGGACACCCTTGTCTTGTTCCTGACTTTAGGGGAAATGGTTTTTTTATCACTATATTGTCACCATTCACACTGAATGAACCTATCCACAGCCTTATTTTCATTCCTTCTAAACTGCTTTCTCCCTGCCTTTCTATGCTGAAGTTCTTTCTATCCATTTATCTGGGGGACAGCTGAAACATCAACTGTTTTCAAAGCTTATCTTCATTCTCGAATTATATAAGAACTTCATCTCTTCTGAGTTACATGGCACTTATCAGTGTTATAACTACAGCCCACCTTGAACCATTCACTCAGCTCTGGCCTAATACTCCATAGTAGGCCATAACTTCCTGGAGGAACTCTATTTTATTCTTCTTTGCCTCTGCTTTCCTAGAATGCCTACAATTAAGTTGTGCTAAATGTATTTTAAATTGACTCCAGTTAGAGAGTCCGGCAATTTTTTGTTGCTTGTGTTTTTGTTACTTTTGTTGCTTATTAGATTTTAGATTTGAACGTTTATAACCTGCTCCTCTGCTTTAAGCAGCGATTATAAAATTTGTCCCAGTGGGTCCATGTCTATAACTTGATGACAGTGCTGAGAAAAATATGGAATCAATCACTTTAGGGAACCCTTTTCTGTATGAAGCTCATGAATCACCCAGGTCTCTTGGCGCCATGTGACAGGAAGTAGTGAAACCAGTATGAGGATCTTTTCAAACATGATTTTAAATGAATAGGTAGATGTTGCAAGGGCTTCATGTAAGCGCAGATGATATAAAACTATGTTAAATATAATATTATCCCCTCCTATTTAAAATCTATACTCTTCATTCATATAAAAGTACTTAGTTACAGCTATGTGGGTAGAAGGAAGACAAATGGTGACTTACCTTTCAGGGGTAAGGGAAGGTTATCCTGACTGAAGCGTTTAAGTCTTTTTTTTTCTTCCCATCTCCCAGTCTCATATATTATATGGAGTATAATAAATTACTTTGCTGCCCTGAGGAGAATTATTAGTATGGAAGTATTATTACTCACACCCTCTAGTTCCCTCACACATCAAGGGTTTAACCAATATTTTACGCTAATACACAGCATATTCTTCCCGAGGGGAAAAAGTTCATTTGAAATGTGTTCTATAGAGGTGGAGATAGAAGGAAAACCCTGTGCCTATCCAGTGGCAGCCATTGCTTGCATATAGCCTAGGGGGAATGTGTGAGTGTTCAACTGAGGATCACGAGTCTTCAGAGATGGAAGGTACCCCCCACCCCTGGTGTAATAGAGGTAGAGGCTGCTCCTCTGTTTAATCAAGCCACATGAATCCAGCCTGGTACACCTTGTGGTGACTGAAGATGTCTTTAAGTTACTCTTATAACCACTGGGACAGTTGACTATTTCCAGAACTTTGGACATTTCCACTTCCTTTTGTTCCCTTCCCAAAAGTTGTCATCTCTAAAAGTTGACGTCTCACTGATACCTAATTACAATATGCATTGTTATTGCTTGTCTTTATAGAGAACTACTTTCCTGTAGTCCTCTTATACACATTTTTCATTGTTATGACATCCATCATTTCTCCCTAAGCCCCTATCATCCTTCATTCATCTCTCCGACAATGTCTATCAGTTTCCATCTTGAGTTATAAGTAACTGTGTGTGTGGATTAGCTTCTGTTGGAGACAGCAAGAATAGTATCCATCCTGAGTCAGCTTTTTATCCTTCATAGTTGTTCTAAATATGTTGTGTGAGGAATGAAGAAGTCTTGAAAGTAAGAAAGATGAGAAAGGAAAAGAAAAAAAAAAAGAAGTAACTAAAAGGAAAGACCCAAAGAAGCCTCTCTCAGCATTCTTTTCTCTGGGTTAATTAGCCCAGGAAAGAAGATGTAGATATAGACAAGTAACCTAAGTCAGGCATGCCGGATTCCTATTCTAATGTTAATTACTAGGTGTGTGATCTTGGACAACATACTTAACCTCTTTGAAACGTAGTTTCTTTCCTAGAGAAATGAGTTTAATAAAGCGTGAGTTGTGGGGTTGTTTAAAGATTACGAGATTCCAGTCCATTATGAATCACATAGGACATAGAGTTAGCAGGCAATAAGTGGGAAGTATATTGCATTAACCCTTTCTCAGTGGATCTGCTTCTTATCAAACTAACTCATTGAGTTCATTTATTGTTTCTCTAAAGCACACCTTTTTAATAGAAACAGCTTTACCAGTTCCCATTACTAAGAAACTAGGATTATACATACTTGTATTATAACATACATGACAAATGCAGTACGTTGTTTTTGGTATCGTGTTTTTCACAATACTGAAAAACAACTTTACTGTGAATGCCACGTTTAATATGAGGGGAGCAGAATATGTAATACCAAAATGTGCTGCTTTGACACGTGGGCTGTTTTGAGCTGAATGCAATCAAGAACCAGCAGATTCAGAAAGTTAAAAAAACAACAGTAACAAACATTTCAGTTCAGTTCAGTCACTCAGTTGTGTCTGACTCTTTGCGACCCCATGAATTGCAGCATGCCAGGCCTCCCTGTCCATTACCATCTCTCGGAGTTCACTCAGACTCACGTCCATTGAGTCCGTGATGCCATCCAGCCATCTCATCCTCTGTTGTCCCCTTCTCCTCCTGCCCCTAATCCCTCCCAGCATCAGAGTCTTTTCCAATGAGTCAGCTCTTCGCATGAGGTGGCCAAAGTACTGGAGTTTCAGCTTCAGCATCATTCCTTCCAAAGAAATCCCAGGGTTGATCTCCTTCAGAATGGACTGGTTGGATCTCCTTGCAGTCCAAGGGACTCTCAAGAGTCTTCTCCAACACCACAGTTCAAAAGCATCAATTCTTCGGCGCTCAGCCTTCTTCACAGTCCAACTCTCACATCCATACATGACTACTGGAAAAACCATAGCCTTGACTAGACAGACCTTAGTAGGCAAAGTAATGTCTCTGCTTTTGAATATGTTGTCTAGGATGGTCATAACTTTTCTTCCAAGGAGTAAGCGTCTTTTAAGTTCATGGCTGCAGTCACCATCTGCAGTGATTTTGGAGCCCCCAAAATAAATTCTGATACTGTTTCCACTGTTTCTCCATCTATTTCCCATGGAGTGATGGGACTGGATGCCATGATCTTCACTTTCTGAATGCTGAGCTTTAAGCCAACTTTTTCACTCTCCTCTTTCACTTTCATCAAGAGGCTTTTTAGTTCCTCTTCACTTTCTGCCATAAGGGTGGTGTCATCTGCATATCTGAGGTGATTGATATTTCTCCCAGCAATCTTGATTTCAGCTTGTGTTTCCTCCAGCCCAGTTTTCTCATGATGTACTCTGCATAGAAGTTAAATAAGCAGGGTGACAATATACAGCCTTGATGTACTCCATTTCCTATTTGGAACCAGTCTGTTGTTCTATGTCCAGTTCTAACTGTTGCTTCCTGGCCTGCATACAGATTTCTCAAGAGGCAGGTTAGGTGGTCTGGTATTCCCATCTCTTTCAGAATTTTCCAGTTGTCTCTCCTTTAATTATCTAAAAGAATTTAGATAAGGGGTCTGTCCTAGAAAGGGCACTATTACCATACATACCTTTTTATTTATTTTTTTAATCCAAAAGACTTAACTGCATGACAAAACATATATATGATTATTAAACACCTGTTCTTATCTTCCTATGAATTTTCCTCCCCTTTGATAGAGGCCTCCAGACCCCTTCCCATTCCTTAGCTCAGGATGGGATGTAAGCATCAACTCCCTTATAGTTTCTGTATCTCATATTTTTATAGAACTCCCAAGGTGCATGCATGCATGCATACTCAGTCACTCAGTTGTGTCCGCCTCTTTGAGACCACATGGACTGCAGCCCTCCAGGCTCCTCTGACCATGAAATTTTACAGGCAAGAATAATGGAGTGGGTTGCCATTTTCTTCTCCAGGAGATCTGCCTGACCCAGGGATTGAACCCACATCACCTGTGTCTCCTGCCATTGGCAGGTAGATTCTTTCCCACTGAACTACCCGGGAAGCCCTAGCTCCCATACACATGATATTAGATTTGTTTTCTCTTGTTAATCTCTGGTATGCCAATTTAATTATTAGGCCAGACAAAAGACCTAGAAGGAAAGAAGGGGGAATTTTTTTGCCCCTACAAGTGTATGTTATCATTAGACTCTAATATGGACCGTATTCATGGGAAAATAGGAAGAACATTGTGTGGCTCTTCAGATTGAGTTAATTCTAAAGAATTAGGAAGATCTTTTAATAAGGATATGCCGTTACTAACTCTTTCCTAAAAGCAAAACAATTCACTTGTCTCTCTGCCTGTGTTTTGGTTTGCCACTTAATAGGAGCTGTGAGCAGAGTAGCCCTTCAGTTTCTCAAAAAAAAAAAAAAAGAGAGAGAGAGAGAGAGAGAGAGAATATATTTTTCTAACTAGCTACTTCAGAAAGCATTTAGTAGCAAATAACAAGAAATCCCATCTTAAATTGGCTTTTACAACAAAGAAAACATGGTCTCAAATAGTGAGAAGTCCAGCAGTGGGGCAGGTTCTGTGCAAGGCTGGTCATGTATGTGGCTCTCAAATCTGTTTTACTTGGTTATTTTCCAAAGTGATAGCATCATTCTTGAGTAGCATGGAGACTAGCACAATTTCAGGCATCATATTTTGTCCTAATAACAACCAGGAGATGAAGAGGTGAGCATGTCTCTTTCTGTGTCTTCCAAGGACTCCACAGGCTTTCTTTCAGATCTCATTGGCCAGAGTCAGGTCATACACTCACTCTAAGCCACTCCATTGCAAGGAGACGGGTGGAAGTGTAGGTCAGTCTGGCTGCATACCTGAGGCACATACTGTATGAAGTAAAGATGGATACATGAAGCAAAAGAGTTTCTGGTTTTTGTTTCTTGTTTTTGTTTTGACATGCTGCCTGTAGGATCTTAATTCCCAGATCAGGGATCAAACTCCTGATACTTCCTGCAGTGGAAGCATGGAATCCTCACCACTGAGCACTGGGCTGCCTGGGAAGTCCTAGAAATTTTCTGTTAGAATCCAATATATATAAGTATATGGGTCAGATAACCAATAGTGATGACTCTAGTGGTGACTGTATTCTTTCTGAATGTCAAAATGACTTTCAACAACTTTAAAATGGGAGTCATTATTCTTTGATAATGTAACGGGAAAATGAATATAGAGTAAATTCATTGTTTCTAATGCAGCAGCCGAACAAGGATTGGCTTAGGCTTTCCAGGAGCAAATCAGGCATCTCTAGTTTCAATTTTTTTTTTTCCATGTCATAAAGAAATGCTGGAACAAACACTTTACCTGGCTTGATATATAGGTGAATGGAAGAAATTTTTATAGTGTTTCACTGTTTAGACATATTCAAGATATATCAATACCTGAAAAGCAATTTAAACTGTGAATTACTTTTGGTATTTCTTTTTACCTGGAAAGACAAATGCACGAGCAGATCAGGAGTTGCCTTGTTTTGTTCTTCCATCTCCATTCTTTTGTACTTGCATGTGTAGTTCTCATTTTGTGTTTTAGCTCCGCAGGATCTAGACACCCTCTTTATTTGAAGTCATCCCCTAGAGTGGAATTCTTATGGGAGGAACTAAGTATTTCCCCTACAGAAGCCTAATACAGGTTGTAGGCTAACAGAGTAAAATGTGATCTGGGCTCAGCTTACGACTGCTGCCCAGCGCCTCAAATCTGGAGGAAGAAACTGAAACACCCAGGCACAGTTGAGAAGTTATCCATATGTAACAGAGGTGTAGAGACGCTAACACAGGAGTTGTCAGGGGCATGACCCAGGCTGAATCCTGTAGCCACGTTTTCCTGATTCCTGCTTGTTTTCTGAGTCTGGTTCACCAGACTTTTGTTGAATCTGTGAGCTACTCACATCCTTTGTTCCTTCAATGAGCCAGATTTTGTTTGTGTGCTTACCCATGCTTGTTAATACAGCTTGCTTCATAAATAAGAGGCTGGGGGATGTTTAGAACTGGAATTTAATGTCACATGGTTGCCTTTTTCACTCCCTGAAGACTCTAAAAAATCCTGACTATTTTTGAACCACATACCTTCTGCCTGCCAGATTAGATCCAGACCATTTCTCTCTCTTTTCAGCTTTTCTCATCAAAAGAAGTTCATAGCTAGATGGCATATGGGTTAAGATTACAGTCCAAGAAAATGGGTATCTCAGATCAAAACTTCTTTGAAGGTTATTCTTGCTCTGGGGAAGAAAAAGAAATAAAGGAAAGATAAAGAACCACGGTTATAGTGTGGCTCCAACAATTGTTTTCAGAAGTCTGTTCTTGGCAAGAGAGACCTTTAGCCTTAGATGAACAAACTTGGCTGCTGGAGGAGAGCAAAAGCCTTTTGGCTTCGCAGAGGGCGATAATGCTTTGTCCTATTGAAAGTCATATGTTCTGTTTGTAAACAAAGCAGCATTCTTACTAAGCATGCTCTTTATTATTTTACAAAGTTCTTTTACTCACAATGGATCAATATTTACTCTTCAAAAAACAAGTAAATGAAAACATGACTTCTGTTCATGCGTGCTCAGTTGCTTAGTCGTGTCTGGCTCTTTGTGACCCTATGGACTGTAGCCCTCCAGGCTCCTCTGTCCATGGGATTTCCCAGGCAGGAATACCGCATTGGATCTTCCTGATCCAGGGATCAAACCCACATCTCCTGTGTCTCCTGCATTGGCGCTGCTGCTGCTGCTAAGTCACTTCAGTCGTGTCTGACTCTTTGAGACCCCATAGATGGCAGCCCACCAGGCTCCCCCATCCCTGGGATTCTCCAGGCAAGAACATTGGAGTGGGTCGCCATGTCCTTCTCCAATGCATGAAAGTGAAAAGTGAAAGTGAAGTCAGTCAATCATGTCTGACTCTGTGCGACCCCATGGACTGCAGCCTACCAGGCTCCTCCATCCATGGGATTTTCCAGGCAAGAGTACTGGAGTGGGGTGCCACTGGCTGCACTGGCAGGCAGATTCTTTACTGATGAGTCACTAGGGAAGCCCATATTTTCTGTATTGGAGACCAAAAGGTAATGTCTTTAGTATGTGAAAGTCCATTCAGCAAAAATTTATTGAGTACCACACATATGTCATCTCCCTGTGCTGTGTGGTCTTCAGAAATCCGCTGGCACTGGGGGCAATGGGAAGCTCTAATTTGTAGCACTTGCTGCTAACCATGGTGTAAATATGATACTCCCCACCAGGGCTGATTCTGAACTATCAGCCTTGACTTGCCTAAACGTAGAATTGGGAACAGATACACACAGTTGCCAGCACATCACTCGACTCCAGCATTAGAGAATTTGAGAGACTAAAAGAGATCACATTTATCTGGTAGCAGTGGGAATATTTCAAAAAGGAAACAATTTTTCCAGGCAGGTTAGGAATAGGCAAAGCTTTAGCCACTAGAGGAGCAGATGAACACAGTGATGGAGCTGACACAATGATGTCACAATGGAGAAGATGCAATCACAGGAACACAGGGTGGATAAAGTGGTGCAGAGAATAATAAGGTGGGGAAACTGGAAAGGGTGTGTGTCGAGAAAATGGATGGAATATGTATGACAGGAAGAAGCACATCAAAGTCAATGAGACAGATGCTCTGTTGGTGTTCAACATTGGGAACCCCACGTGTGTTAGGGAATGCATGGGTATCACCACGTGAAAAGTTCCAGATCACGTTTCTTGGGAAGCACATGAAGGAGACCCCTGACAGAGGCACTGGGAATGACCCTTTCCAGAGGTCTTCCCACCAGGAATTGCCTGTTGTTGCATTCAGCAACTCTGGGCTCATATTGCATGCTAAGTTGCTTCAGTGGTGTCTGCCTCTTTGTGACCCTATGGACTGTAACCTGCTGGGCTCCTCTGTCCATGGAATTTTCCAGGCAAGAATACTGGAGTGGGTTCCGTGCCTGCCTCCAGGGGATCTTTACAGGGATCAAACCAATGCCTCTTGTGACTCTTGCTTTGGCAGACAAGTTCTTTACCAGTAACACCACCTGGGAAGCCCAATAATAAGCTGCTTTGTCCATGGGATTCTCCAGGCAAGAATACTGGAGTGGGTAGCCACCCCGTTCTCCAGGGACCTTCCTGATCCTCAGATCAAACCCTGATCTCCTGCATCGAAGGCAGACTATGGTCTGAGCCACTAGGGATGCCTGGGCTCACATTAGGTTAAATCTGTTTTGTATCTAGGACAGGTGTCAACACTCAGGGGCAAGGTCCACATCTGTATCTCTGAACATGTGTTATGATTTCAGGATGTAGATACTGCCAGAGGGATTTCCCTAGAGAAAAATAACTCAGAATTATCTACTTCCTCAGGCATTTCAGACCTGGCCAAGCAGCCGGCCCCACTGCAATGCCAGGCTAGTAGCTGTGTGGGCCCAGAATCTCGACAGCAGACATTCATCACTGAGGTGCATTCTGGGACACAGAACTCCCTGAACAGGGGAGACTGTGCTTCCAGCGTGCATTATCCCTTCTGTTACAGGGACTCATCTTCACTGAGGTAGAGCAGGCTAATGATGATGATCTCATGCTTGCTGTGGAGCCCAGGCACAGGAGGACGCAGTCAGCCTCTCCTTTGTTTTCTCTGCTAGGCTGCACCGAGGACATCCAACCGCTTCAAGACACATTGCACGTTTACTGCCTCTTTTCTCTTCCCTCTCACTCCCATGAAGCACTCATGTTGGGCTGCATCCCTCCATTGATTAATCGTAAAGTCGGACTCTGTCTTTTAATCAATATTTCTTTATAGCTTTCTTGGCCAGGATCTTACTCCATCTGCCATGCCCTTAGGGGATCTCAGATAGAAACTAAAGCCCAAGGAACCAGTCTTTGCCCGGGTTCAAGAAACAGAGTCAAGATCTTTCACTGACTAAAACTGCTTCACCTCTCAAGGGTCTTGACTCCCAGTGGCTCACCATACAGAGCGCATGGAGGAAGTGACTGGCCACGAGAGGGCCTGGTAGAGCAGCAGCTCATAGCAGAAGCAGGTGTCTATGAAACTGAGCTGCCTTTCTTTGCAGGCATCATAGCTATTTTTAAACATGGACTGAAAACATCAACGATGCAGCAAATCTGTTTGATAGCCACTTGTTACTGATAGCTATATTGCTCCCAGCACCTTAGAGTCCTGTTTCATTTTTGTCCCTTTGAGAGGAGGGCCTTAGTATCCTATGCCACATCTCAACTGTTTCAATATAGGATTTTTTCTGTGAGGAGGGCGTGGCAGAACCATGTTACCCTGCAGCTAGTTCCTGGACCGTACTCACCCTGAGAGGTGATCATGGCTAGAGAACTCCCTCCTGTTCTCCTGCTGATGTCTTTGAAGGAAAGGCTGCTTAACCTCCCTGCAGTAACACTTCTGCCTTTTGAGCTATTCTCATCCTTGGAATGAGTTCTTGCACAAAAGCTCTGGGATCATCTGGGAGGCTTAATTGCAGTCAGGAATGAGATCTCTGTCTTGTTCTCCTGTACTGAATCCCTCTTAGTTGCTTCTTCGGATCACATGATTTTCTGTCATGGAGCCACCTTGCTCTGAAGTTCTTCCTGTACATATCTGTCTCTTTCTTATGGGCAAGGAGTGTCACCCATTAATCTCTGTGCATCTGTCACAAGCACAGGGTAGGGTAGACATTAGGAGATTTTGTAGATGACTGGATTTAGTTGCTATGAATTAGATAGGGGAAAAATTATATTGTATTAAGACTCTCCCTTATAATATTCTGCATCCTATTCCTTCACTCCTGGGTCTACAGGGACTGAGAAATTTAATGATGGATTTTAAAGGCACTGGCTGTCTGGGGAGGCCTTACAAATAGCTGTGAAAAGAAGAGAGGCGAAAAGCACGGAAGAAAAGGAAAGATATAAGCATCTGAATGCAGAATTTCAAAGAATAGCAAGAAGAGGTAAGAAAGCCTTCTTCAGCAATCAATGCAAAGAAATAGAGGAAAACAACAGAATGGGAAAGACTAGAGATCTCTTCAAGAAAATTAGAGATACCAAGGGAACATTTCATGCAAAGATGGGCTCGATAAAGGACAGAAATGGTATGGATCTAACAGAAGCAGAAGATATTAAGAAGAGGTGGCAAGAATACACAGAAGAACTGTACAAAAAAGCTGTTCACGACCCAGATAATCATGATGATGTGATCACTAATCTAGAGCCAGACATCTTGGAATGTGAAGTCAAGTGGGCCTTAGAAAGCATCAGTATGAACAAAGCTAGTGGAGATGATGGAATTCCAGTTGAGCTGTTTCAAATCCTGAAAGATGATGCTGTAAAAGTGTTGCATTAAATATGCCAGCAAATTTGGAAAACTCAGCAGTGGCCACAGGACTGGAAAAGGTCAATTTTCATTCCAATTCCAAAGAAAGGGAATGCCAAAGAATGCTCAGAGTACTGCACAATTGCACTCATCTCACATGCTAGTAAAGTAGTGCTCAAAATTCTGCAAGCCAGGCTTCAGCAATATGTGAACTGTGAACTTCCAGATGTTCAAGCTGGTTTTAGAAAAGGCAGAGGAACCAGAGATCAAATTACCAACATCTGCTGGATCATCGAAAAAAAACAAGAGAGTTCCAGAAAAACATCAATTTCTGCTTTATTGACTATGCCAAAGCCTTTGACTGTGTGGATCACAATAACCTGTGGAAAATTCTGAAAGAGATGGGAACACCAGACCACATGACCTGCCTCTTGAGAAACCTGTATGCAGGTCAGAAAGCAACAGTTAGAACTGGACATGGAACAACAGACTGGTTCCAAATAGGAAAAGGAGTATGTCAAGGCTGTATATTGTCACCCTGCTCATTTAACTTATATGCAGAGTACATCATGAGAAACGCTGGACTGGAAGAAACACAAGCTGAAATCAAGATTGCCAGGAGAAATATCAATAACCTCAGATATGCAGATGACACCACCCTTATGGCAGAAAGTGAAGAGGAGCTAAAAAGCGTCTTGATGAAAGTGAAAGAAGAGAGCTAAAAAGTTGGTTTAAAGCTCAACATTCAGAAAACAAAGATCATGGCATCCAGTCCCATCACTTCATGGGAAATAGATGGGGAAACAGTGGAAACAGTGTCAGACTTTATTTTGGGGGCTCCAAAATCACTGCAGATGGTGACTGCAGCCATGAGATTAGAAGATGCTTAATCCTTGGAAGAAAAGTTATGACCAACCTAGATAGTACATTCAAAAGCAGAGATATTACTTTGCCGACTAAGGTCCATCTAGTCAAGGCTATGGTTTTTCCTGTGGTCATGTATGAATGTGAGAATCGGACTGTGAAGAAGACTGAGCACCAAAGAATTGATGCTTCTGAACTGTGCTGTTGGAGAAGACTCTTGAGAGTCCCTTGGACTGCAAGGAGATCCAACCAGTCCATTCTGAAGGAGATCAATCCTGGGATTTCTTTGGAAGGAATGATGCTAAAGCTGAAACTCCAGTACTTTGGCCACCTCATGCGAAGAGTTGACTCATTGGAAAAGACTTTGATGCTGGGAGGAATTGGGGGCAGGAGGAGAAGGGGACGACTGAGGATGAGATGGCTGGATGACATCATGGACTCGGTGGACGTGAGTCTGAGTGGGCTCCGAGAGATGGTGGTGAACAGGGAAGCCTGGTGTGCTGCGATTTATGGGGTCACAAAGAGTCGTACACGACTGAGCGACTGAACTGAACTGAACTGCACCCCTATCTTCAAGGCTTTGCTAATAACAATCCCCAGCCATACCAGGAATCTCCCATCTCCTGAACTGCCTCCTGTTTGTCTGTTGAGGGATTTTCACTGGTCGTGAATCCCCCATGCAGACCTTGTGGAAACTTTGGTTCCTGACACCCATCTTTATCTAGCTGTTTGCATTATTAACCAAGCCCAATAGTAGCACCAGGGAAAACTGAACACTGAGACCAAATATAGAAAGGAATAGGTAAGTGTTTCTTTGGCTGTTTTTTTGTCATTTCTAACTCAGTCAAGCGTCCTGTTTTACTGGGACTTTGCAAAGCCCTATCTCCCTCATCCTTCTCTTACCTAATATCATTAGGAAACTGACTTCAGAGCTTCTCTGAGTGTTTTGAGGCAATGGTGTATAGAAGAGAGAAAAGTCTTTGCACATGGAAGACCTAAAAGCTTTTGAATGTTGACTTCATCCTTCCCCCAAACTGCTAAGCAATTGAACAAGTCACTTCACTCCCTGGGCCTTAGTTTTTTTCATTATTTATATTCATGTTGTTGTGTTCGGTTATTCATTCATATCACCCTCTATAGAGTTCCAGATTCTGCGAACCTCTGATTCTAACTCTTCTAAAACCATCACCTTCATAAATGAGGTGACATTTAAAGGTGCTGACAACTGTCTTCTTTCAGGACTATGAAGCTAATATCTTCTCTAAGCCAAAGATATTGGTATTTTATTGCCTGAAGCACAGGTTTCTCAGATGCTCCTCCAAGACACAACATGCCCACACATGCCCCAAACCAACTGTTATTATGGCCTAAGAAAGGGAACTGAGCCATGCAAGCTGATGGTAGCCAAGTGGAAGCAAAGCCAGAACTTTTGTACACCTCTTGTAAAGTGCCTGCTTGCATGCCAGTGTCTGGAGTTACTCTTTTCACTGGGTTCCTGGTCTCAGGCAGTATTTTTAATTCCCAGAGTTAAATCCAGCTGAGTTTGAAATCTGTTGCAACAAGTCACCAGAGGGACTATCTATCTCTCTCTCTCAGAGGAGAAGCCAAGCACAGCAGTTCAATTAAACTAGCACTAAGGCCTGAACGCCAAAGACTGAAGGGCCTGAGGGAAAGGCATCAAGGGGAGAGTTATATGCTCCTGTTCACCCCTCTTGGCTAGAAAACCATGGTGTTGCGACCAGAAAATTGAAATGGAATGAGATCCAAGATGGCAGACACAGCCTTCTTTTCTATTAACCTTCGGGCTGGAGTGCTCTGCAGAAGACAGGGTGACCAAGATGAATTACCTCTTGGATTTCAGTGCATTGTTGCACTAATGTAAGAAGGCTTTCTGAGAAGTTTGTGATTCCCACCAAAAATGCTTAAGATTATAAAAGTCATTAAAAGGGAGGCTTTTAGAGCAGCCAAGCAAACCAGGTATCTGAGAAAACAATAACAACAAAAAAAATAACAACAAGAAACCCTACTTCTAGGATTTGAAAATAAATGCGAGATGAAATGGTAAAACTGCTATGATAATTATTGGCTCTCAAATTAATGGTAATAATTACCTTAGCAAATTGCTATGTAACTGTTCAGTGAACAAGTTCATAATCTAATCCTACATTGTTCTTTTTTTTTTCTTTAAGCCAGTTTTTCTCTACTTTTATTCTTAAGGCTAAAGCTTCTTGCTTTAGAATAATTCATGCTTTAATCTCTGCTAACCTAAGCCCTTGTTGTGCATAATGAGAGTAAAATGGTTGAAGGAAAGTATTTAATGGATGCCAATCCTGTGTCCTGTTCAAAAGAATTCTGAACATCTGATCCAGACAGGTCTGTCTTCACACTGTTGTGGGGCATCTGCTCTTGGAGAATTAATGAATGAATTGTCATATTGTAGACCTGTATGAGCCCAGAGCAGGTAGTTGACATTGAGCAGAGCTGTTTTCCCTCACTTTGTGTAAAAGACTGAGTGGCTTTTTCTCAGTTCAAGCTACAACCTCCAGTTAGTGGATTTTTTTCCTAATGTAAAAGTGGAATCATGGACTTTATTCTCCCCTGTACCTTTTCTGACTCCCTGTGTTTTTGTAGGAATCATTCCTTTGGCTGTGATATATGGTACTGTTTTCCCAAAAGGCATCATAACTTGCTTTTAAGATTGTTACTGCATTTTATTTTCAATTGTTATCATTGCTGTTGGAACATGCTTCTTTGGGTTACTTGTTTAATCATTTGATTATTCAATAGGAATCACCAAGCTTAAACTGCGCTCCCAGTTCTGTGCTTAAGAAGACATTAAAATAAGTCTGTAGAGTATTATAGCTCAGAATGAACAAAAAGACACGTGGCTCAAATCGAGGATTGCTAAGTGAAAAAGCAAAATCTCAAATGTCAAGTAATTTCTATAGGCTGAGTTAGTGAGGAAAATCTTCCCCATGGTTCAAACCATAAAGAATCTGCCTGCAGTGCGTGAGACCTGGGTTCAGTCCCTTGGTTGGGAAGATGCCCTGGAGGACGTCATGGCAACCCACTCCTGTACTCTTGCCTGGAGAATCCCCATGGACAGAGTAGCCTGACAGGCTCCAGTCCATGGGGGTCACAAACAGCTGGACACAACTGAGAGACTAAGCACAGCGTGGAAAAACATGAGACTGAAGTATGATTTGAGTTTCTCAATAATGATTTGTCATGGCATAATGGATGAGTAAATGGGAACAGTACGCAAAGTTCTGCCTTACATTAAAAACACAAGAACTGGGACAATTTTTATAAGAAACATACTTTGGCGTTATTGATGAAATATGAATGAGAATAAATTTAAGGTGGGAAGAGGACTGTGTGGATGGTTGGAAGTGCAAATAGTTAAAAATGCATCGAGTATAGTGCTTGATACACTCTGTAAATAGTTATTGAAATGAGTGTATCAGGTAGTGCTTTTGACTAGCTAAATGCATGGGCCTTGGAATCAGAAAGGTTATACTTTGAAGATACTCTCTACTACAACTTGAGCAGATTGCCCAACCTATAAGGTTCAACTTTCTCATGAGTAAAATGGGTGAAGTTATTGCAGTGATAATAAGTAGGGGTTTTGTGAGGTAGAAATGAATCAGTGTATATAAAATTCTTGGCATGCTGCTTAGACATTGTAAGCACCAAATATGTTGTTATTGTTACACAGATGCAAAGATTTGTAAGTGTATATATGTTGGAAAATAGATAAGGTTGGAGAGAGAAGTATATAAACAGACTATTATGGAAATGAGTGTGATGGAAATGAGTGCTTTCATGCATTGGAGAAGGAAATGGCAATCCACTCCAGTGTTCTTGCCTGGAGAATCCCAGGGATGGCGGAGCCTGGTGGGCTGCTGTCTATGGGGTCTCACAGAGTCGGACACGACTGAAGTGACTTAGCAGCAGCAGCAGAGAGGGAGGTATAAGTGTAACATGGCAGTAGCACGAGTTGGTAGATGAAGGGATAAAAGCTGATACCTCTTCACATTGAAATGCTGAGGAACTTCCTGGTGGTCCAGTGGTTAAGACTTTTCCTTCCAGTGCAAGGGGTGTGAGATTTGATCCCTGGTGGAGGAGCTAAGATCCCACATGCCTTGTGGCCAAAAGGTTGAAACATAGACTAGAAACAATATTGTAACTGTTTCAAAATGACTTTGAAAATGGTTCACATCAACAAAATCTTGGGAAAAAAAAAAAAAGAAATGCTGGGCAGTCCTTCATTTAGCAGATAACATTGGCATGGGATAAGGATTCCTTGATATTAAACTACAGTCACAGCACCAGACTTGGGTTTCCCAAGGTCCTGACTACCTCTTTTGCCAACAATTAATACCTTACAGCCAACTTTACTGAATTTACCCCAGTAGCTGTTCTCAAGTGATAGGCTCCCAAATAAGGGTGTCATTTGTCTCAAAGTCATTTCAATTTCTCAAATGTGTCATAAAGAATAAGAGTCACTCTGACAAATGTCATTTTACCCATATTTTCTAGATAACCTTAGACTTGTAGGTCCTTTAAACAGCTGTAAACTTCTTGTACTGTAATTCTATACAAGTTTCTTATCTTTTTGACACAAGAGAACCTTCAACTGAAAATTAATTTAGGGGAAATTGAAAGTCTTTTTTCTGTGTTCACCTGTTTGTAAATGATAAGGGCTATAAACAACAGTTTTAATCATTCGGTCCTTTGCCCAGGAGCAGCAGTTTATGATCCCAGCCACCATCTCATGCCCACATGAGCTGATCCTCAATTTCAAGCCAACACTCACTTTCTGTGATGAAATGCAAGGGCTCATCCCAATTTAATACATGGCTTCCTTCATATGGAGCATGCGAACTAGAATATCTGCTGGAGACCTGGGCTGTGAGGGTTCCTCTCCCCACCAGACTGCGAGGAAGAAGAAAATTAAATAGTGAAAGAAGTTTCAATCATTTGTATTTGTTAAAATGTTTTAAACATTGCAATTTTTCTTCTTTGGACTCTCACTTCATGGACTAGTTATTTCTACAGGGATATAAGACAAGGAGGACAGTAGGCAAAGGAACCAAGAAAAATAGTACC
Source organism: Nanger dama (assembly GCA_917880005.1). Lineage (NCBI taxonomy): Eukaryota > Metazoa > Chordata > Mammalia > Artiodactyla > Bovidae > Nanger > Nanger dama. Next base: position 29,900,715 of record CAKJTW010000018.1, read on the forward strand.
AAAAGGATTCATTAAAGTCTAAAACAAATCAAACTTGAATGATGAAAGTAAAATATAAGTTAGGATGGACACCATTTTGGCAGTAACAATTACAGTTTTAAGGGACATAAGGCACAATGGTTTATAAAAATCAGGACTCAGATTAGTCAGTGTTTTACTAATGCACATATCCAAGTGCCCACACATCAAATTTTCATTGGAAGCTGGAGAACTCTAGGGGCAATGGCTGGATTTTAACTCATTTTATCCATCTCTTATCTCCTCTGACTTGGGGCTCTTAGAGCAGGTGGTAGTTCCTGTGCCCTGTGCAGATTGGCTCAGCCTTTTCTGCAGCTTCTCCGGTCTTCAGCTGTGACAGACCTGACTGGTCTCCATACGGCCCTTTTCCACTGAATCATATACCACTTAATTTTAAGCTTAGGGAAAGCATGACATGTTGAAATGAGTTTATTTTTTAAAATAATGGCATAAGCCAGATTCACATAGAATATCCTAGACAAATCCACAAGCACTCTCTGATCTCAGAAGTAGTTTCTGGACTTACAAGAGATAAATTTACTCTACTGATATAAAGGAGCATTCCCCAGTTTCCCTGCTGAAATTCTCTAAATCAGAATGTCTGTCATTGGGGGAAAAATCATTTCACTAGAGTTATGCTTCTTCTAATTTTAAAAATCTGAAAAAAATGCAATTTATATTATCACAAAAGGAGAAAAGTTACCTCAATAAATAAAAAAATAAGCATTTGAAAAAGTTCACCATCCCCATTCATGATAAAAATTTTTAGCATGACAGAAATAGACCTTATATAAAGGCATCTACCAAAAACCTACAGCTAATATATGGGCTTCCCTGGTGGCTTAGTGGTAAAGAATCCACCTGCAATGCAGGAGACATGGGTTTGACCCGTGGGTCAAGAAGATTCCCTAGAGGAGGAAATGGCAACCTACTCCAGTGTTCTTGCCTGGGAAATCCCATGGACAGGGGAACCTGGTGGGCTATAGTCCATGGAGTCACAAAAGTGCTGGACACAACTTAGTGACTAAACAACAACAGCAAACACAATATCTAATATGAAAGAGTGAATGCTTTTCCCATCATACTGAGATCAAGGAAAGAATTTCCTTTTCCACTAAACCTTTCAACATTGTACTGGAAGACCTAACCAGTGCAATAAAGAAAGAAAAATAAAAGGCATACATATAAAAATGAAGAAATAAATCTATTCATAGAAGATATAATTGTCTTTATAGAAAGTTTCAAAAAAATTATGAAAACCCCTCTAGAATGAATACATGCATTTTCCAAGGTTGCAGCATACAAATAACATGTAAAAAAAATTGTTAATTAATTTTAACAATGAGCAATTAGAATTTAAAATTTTAAAAATACCATTTACAGTAACATCAAAATAAATGAAATAAATATGTCTAATTAAATATGTGCAAGATTTGCATGCTAAAAACCACACATCATGATGAAAGGGATCAAAGAGACTAAAAGTTACACTAGTTGTGTAGCTTTGGGTAAAGTCACTGACTCTTCTTTGACCTCAAAAGCCAAAAGTATTAAACACAGTCCCCTGCAGTTCTATGCCCACGCACTGCTTTTGTGCAACGTCTGTAAGAGCTGATAATGATACTTAGGGTTAATTGTTGCTTACTATAGAGCAGGCACCATGCTCAGCTGTTAACATGCAATATCTAATTCCATAATCACAATAACTCAGTGAGGTTGATATTATTATTAGCCTCAAATTACAAATTAAGAAACTGAGGCTAAAAGAGACTATATGATATGCCAAAAACCACAGTGTCTCAGAGCCAGGAATTGCTTCCGTATGTTTCTGGCTTTATGGGCCAAATTCTTATTGCACCCCATTTGCGTGGTGAGTCAGGCTGGCAGGAGACGCAACAGGGCCCTTGTAAAGCAGGAACAGATGGAAGTGTGCCTTCTGCCACCTCAGGGATCAGTGGGCTTATGACTGATTAGCATTCCTCCTGTTTGACTCTGGTTTGGGAATCACCATCAGCTTCTTCTTCATTATTATTTTTTTTTCAGTGTGGACCATTTTAAAAGTCTTTATTGAATTTTTTACAATATTGCTTTCATTTTGTTTTGTTTTAGCAATTGTTGGTTTTTCTGTGATGAGACATGTGGGATTTTAGCTTCTCAACTAGGGATCGCACCCACAGCTACTACGTTGGAAGGTGGAATCTTAACCACAGGACCCCCAGGGAAGTCCCATCATCAGCTTCTATATGTTGCTGTTTTGAGGGCATATACCAGAAGGCCTTATTCTTAGGAGGAGTTGTTATGGCTTTTATATGTGCCCCCTTTGTGCAATCTGAATGTCAGTTGTCACGTTCTCCAAATTGGCCTTCCTTGTAGGCCTTTAGGATTGAAAGGACCTTGAGTGCAACTCTCATCTCAGCGGCTAATTCCAGGACTGCAATGGAGGCATTGAGCCTGCCACTGGGATGAGAATTGCCTGGATGGCCAGCCACGCTTGCTTGCTGTCAGCTCCAGGATTGCACAGACTCCTATGGAGCTGTATGAGCCTGCTCTGCAGTAAATGTAGCCCAGCCAAAGCTTCTAACCCCTGTATTTACTGTCAATGCTTGGTGTTTGCTGCTGACTTCCCAGTCTTGAAATGCAAAGTGCATTATATCTAGAAACTGACAAGTGAAGATTTTTATCCATTTGCTGTGTCTGGTGTGATAGCACAAGCAGTGCATTTTATACTTAAAACACAAGCTGGTTTTATATAAAAATGCATGCAAGTCGAAAGCTTGGGCCTAGGAAAGCTAGTTGATGAATGCATCCTGGTAGGCAATTAAGAAAGGGACAAGATAATGCAGGGAAATTATATTTCTCTCGATTTGCACAAGATTCAGTGCCGTTCCTGTCTAATATATCAGCCACTTCTATCCTCATGCCACATTGGAATTTTCTTTCTTGAAATTTATGAGTGCACATTGGCTGTGTATCATTGCTCTTATTTAATTTCATGGCAAACACACCAGCACATCTACACTCTCCTCTAAGCTGTACCTTGCTGCAAACAACAAATCGAAGAAACATGGACCTTCTTTTGAAGGATGAGGCAGGGAATAAACATTGTTCCAAGACAGGTGGGGTAGGGGGTAGGCTTCTCCACATCCATCTCTCTGGAGCACACACAGAGGACAGGAAGCCCACCAGGGCTCCCTGGGCTAATAAGGACTCCACTGCAACTCTAACCACTGGGTGGATGCTCTAAAGATGATTCTCTCATTATGTTAATACACACCAGATACCCTGGAGACTAGATGTGGCCTGGAAATTCAGCTACCTTTCAACTGCAGCGTACATTTGCATGCTAAGTCACTTCTGTCATTTCTGACTCTTCTACGACCCCATAGACTGTAGCCCACCAGGCTCCTCTGTCCATGGGGTTCTCCAGACAAGAATACTGGAGGGGGTTGCCACGCTCTTCTCCAGGGGATCTGCCCAACCCAGGGATCAAACCTGTGTCTCTTATGCCTCCTGCATTGACACGCAGGCTCTTTACCACTAGCACCACTGTACACTTGCCTGTTTGCAAATTCATTCTAAATCCCCTCTTCTGTGGGTTCCCAGGAGACCCAGATTTTACAGTCGGTCCCAGTGCTTTTGTGGTGTCTGTGCAGTCAGTTTCTCAACTGTTTCCAGTCAGTCATATCTGAACCGAGAGGAAATTTCTCATAAATGGGAAGTGGGACCAGGGACAGGGGAACTGTGTCCCCTAGGGCACAGGAGGGGGAAGGGGAGGCAGGTACCACTGTTCTTGCACTTAGTGGTGATGTTCAACATATTTGAGAATGTCTATGGCATAGGGCCCAGGCACAGGACAGACACCTGCCCTAGTGTTGGAGAGAGGCCCTGAGGGTGCCCCTAGGGAGGTCTGCAAGATCCTTGAGGAGGAACCTGGAATGGGGCTAGGGAGGTGGGAGCTCAGACACTGGTTACTGACAGCAGGAGAAAAGATTCCTCAGGTTTTAGCCATCAGTTTGGGCCATGCCACCTGAGTTTCAGTGCAGCTTGTACAGAAGGGAAGCCTCGGGGTCTGAATTTCAGAAGGCAAAGCTCAGAAGAGCAGTGGGACAGTTGTTGCTCATACATCTGGTGCTGGGCAGGGAGAGCTTCGGCTGATTTATATGAACTCAGCTTTTCTCTTCTCCCTGCCTCTGTTACTCCTGGGTGTTGTTACGACCTGTCTCTCCCTTTTCTCCATTGCAAGAAGCTATAGCCTTCCATGGGTCAGTCCAAATAGAGGAAGCTAGGACCAGCATCAGCTCAGAGATGATGCTCTGAGCTGATGGTAATCTCAGGATATGAATAAATGAAATAAGCCTGTTCTTCAGCCCTCACTGCAGGGTTCAGTGGCCTCCTGGTCAGCTCATCCCTCTTCTCAGCCTTGCAGTCCTTGGTCTTAGGAAGTCTTTATGACTTCCACTCCCCACAAGGCATTTCCTCTCCTTTCTGAGTCTGGAATCTGTTCTCAGTCCAAATACTCTACTATCCTGACCCTATGAAAAAGGCCCCTTCTCGCCTCACCCCAGCAATCCTTGGTCTTAACAGTGACAAAATGAGGTCATACATATGCTGATGAAGCACATGGTTGAAGTCCTAGTTCTAGTCCATTCTAGTTGGCTGTCCTCAGGCAAGTTACTTTTCTTCTTCTTTTTATAATCCATACCACTTCAGATCCAGAATGCAGCTGTGATTTGGGAAACAATGTTTTGTTTTCAGCATGCATCTAGGATTGTCACACATTAGTAACTATTCCCTAGAAATCAACCACTCCAATCTAGTTATGGTAGAAAAAATAAATTTATGAACCTTGTTCCCTTGAATGTTCATCTATCTGTTGAGATGTTTATCTTCTAAGATTCAGCCCCAGCATCCTCTCCTTTGGGAATCTCCTTGCCAGCAACTCACCCTCCCCATTTCCACCACACAGGACATGCCTTCTAGAAACCTTGAACTTTACCCTGTCTCCATGCTCTTTTTCCTTTTTTTAAAGATTTTTTTGATATGGACCATTTTCAAAGTGTCTTTATTGAATTTGTTACAATATTACTTCTGTTTTATGTTTTGGTCTTTCTTCTACAAAGCATGTAGGATCTTAGCTCCCAGGCCAGGGATCGAACCTAAACCCTCTGCATTAGAAGGTGAAATGTTAACCACTGGACTACCAATGAAGTCCTGCCTCCATACTCTTAATCTGGACAATTTCTTCGGCAGGCATTGAAGTCCTTTTACATCAAGGACTGTATATTTTCTAATCTGTTTTTCAAATACCTCACATCATGGCTGGCATGCGATATATGAGAATGAATGAGTAAACTCAAACACATAATAAATATTTTTTAAAAATCTCTGTGTGATCTTTATAGGATTTTTTTCAATAGAACAGAAATTAGCTTCACGTGATGAAAGAACTGAGACCCAGGTAGGTGAAATGAGTTGCTTAGCTAGAGTAAAAGGGAAAATCATGAGCAAGACTGTGGGCTGGACCCACGTCTCGGTATCTCCCATCACCGGTCCTGTATTCTTTCAGTTCTATTTTGTTGCTAGATAAGTTGCCTGAAATTTGTGTATTGTGTTGCAGTAATACGTCACTGATCTTCAGTATTGTCTTGAGCCAGATATAGGTCCTTGATGTCATGAAGTGGTAATTATTGCAACATAGGAAAAAAAAGAAGTGCACTGTGTTTTTGGAGGCTTGCTCCCTGTTATTAATTCAGGTGTTGAAGGTTGTGACACTTGTCATCTGAAAGATAATTTTCCTTAGATTTAATAATCGCAGTTAAGTCTCAGATTTGATTTTAATTTCAGACCTTGATGTCATGAAGTATTAATTATCTCCATTACCTACTGGTAATATTCCTGCAAACATGCACATGTTTGATTGGCAGGAATTTTTATTAATTTACCAGGATGAACTCAATTAGAAGAGCTCAGTTATTGGCACAATTCCACTTACCTACCTGCTATTTCAAATGGAGCAAAATCCTAGCCAACTCAGAATTCTGAGCATAGAGGGTCAAATTGTGTAAGTAATGTAGCTGACTCTAGCAGAGATTGATTGACACGTATTTCATTGTCTGATCTACCCGGGTTTGCTTTAAAATAAGTGAGAGAGAAACCTTTGGGACTAATTAAGATTCTTATAGTCAAGTAATGAGAGAGATTTTCCATGTCTACTTGGCTTTTGCCCCTTCTCCATCACCATGCCTAGGGTTTTACTTGGGGCTAACACAGTCACACCTCATTCAAGGAGCTACATTTGTTTCCACAGTGCTTTAATCACATAGAGTGAAAAAATTTTGATGAATGCTAATATTTTATGTTAAGTGAATAACTTTCTCTTAGCTACACACCATACAGCCAAGCAGAAAGGAGAAACTGCCTCAGTAAAATGATGTGTCATACTTTGACAGAGTAGGAACCTTGGGACTTGAGGAAGCCAGTCCTGCTTATCCCCTGTCCTGTGTCACATACAAAAGTGTAACATAGTTTGACTTGGATAAATTCCTTCCAATGAAATGAATTTTTATGAAATTAAGGAAAAGTGTTTTAGCTTAAGCTTGATTCTCCAACACAAGAATACAGTAGGAATCATTTCTTGACCCTCCAGCTGAAGCATATCTTTGCCAAATGACTTTGTAAGAACTGCATTCTGGTTCCACATGAGCAGAGAAAAACCCTCTGTTTAGTCTTGGGGAATAGCGGGCAGAATAATAAAACAAAGAAAATTCCAACAACGCCTTTTACTTACATAGCCATCCCCTAAGGGGTGTAGCTGCATGGTATGCTTCCACATAACCGAGCCACGCAACCTTAGATAGTGTTCAGAAAGAAAACAAAAATAACAGTAATTCGGTCCTGCTCAATCAACTCCAGGGCAGACTGGAGTTTGGGGAATAAAGTCCAGCCACAGTAAAAATGCTGTCATAGAGAATCCCAAATCAATTTAAAAAGAGAAAGGATGAATGTTTGTGATTTGGAACTAAGGCAAACAGCATATTTTTACTTGAAATATTTGCCTTCAGAATTATTTTAGCCTCTTCCATGATGAAAGGATCCAAACCCATTTCGTCCAAAGGAAGCTCTGTAGGCCTTTCTGAAAAACAGTACATGTCCCTACCAGATGTTTTCAAGACCATTCAAGATATCTTAAAGGAATTTGCTGGAAACAAAGAGTCTCTGGCCCCTGAACACAGTCTTGCTCTCATCCATTCCTTCTTGGTGTCTGCTCCCTCTCCTGGCCAGACAGCTGCTCAGGCTTATCAGATACTGGTCAAGAGCTCCGTTGGACTCAGTGGTCAGCCCAGCAAAAGCACATGTTCAGAGCTGGGTATATGCTGATGTATGCTTCCCTAAGGTTTTACAATAGTCAGTCATTACGCAAGTAGTCAAATTCGGCTTTACAATTTGAATCTGTCTTTACCCTCTGTCTTGTATAGGCAGTATCCCATCTTTAGCCTGTGCTTGATCCTCGGGAACAGTGCTGTCAGATAGAAATACAATGTGAGCCATGCATGTCATTTTAAACTTTCTTGGGGCCATATTTAAAAATGAAACAATTGAAGTTAATTTTAATAGTGTGCTACACATAAAATAGGCTTCTCTGGTGGCTCAGTTGGTAAAGAATCTGTCTGCAATGCAGGAGACCCGGGTTTGATCCCTGAGTCAGGAAGATCCGTGGAGAAGAATATGGCAACCCACTCCAGCATTCTTGCCTGGGAAATCACAATGACAGAGGAGCCTGGTGGGCTACAGTCCATGAAGTCACAAGATTTGGACACAACTTAGCAACTAAACCATCACAACCACTACCGTACTTAAAATATCTAATAATGTTATAATTTCATGATATAATCCTATGCAAATTAATATTGCATATTTTCAGTTCAGTTCAGTTCAGTTCAGTCGCTCACTTGTGTCTGACTCTTTGAGACCCCATAAACCACAGCATGCCAGGCCTCCCTATCCATCACCAACTCCCAAAGTCCACCCAAACCCATGTCCATTGTATGTTTTACTACTCTTAAAAGTCTTAGAAATCCTATATGTATTTTTACACTCATGGAACATCTCAGTTCATACCAGCCACATTTTCACACCCTCGGTAGCCACATGTAGATGTGATTAGTGGCTACTATATTGAACAACAAAACTTAACAACAGTGGCTGTCAAACTTGGTGCCTGAACTAGCAACATCAGAACCACTTGGGAGTGCTTTGTCAGTACGTGTTAGTGGCCCCCAACCCACTGAATAAGAAACTTCAGAGTTGAGGCCCAGCAATCTGTTTTTATAAAACTCCCATGGACTTGTGATTACTTGTGAAAATTTGAAAACCACTGCTCTAAAAATTGAGGAAAAACCATTGTGTGTAGAGTGCTTAAGAAAGGTTTGTGGAGACAAACTATTTCCATATCGTATTGCCTCACTGTATATATATTCCACTAAAACAAGTAAATAATGGAGGCTCTTCATAATTTACAGAAAAACAAATGGAATTAATAATAGCATTTTTTCATGTTAATCCTCTTTCACCCATAATTTTTAAAATACTGGTGCTACAGCATGGGTCTCTGTTTTGAATGAGAAATAAGTCCAACTCAAGAGCAAAGAGGGCTTCCTGATAGTGGTAAAGAACCCACTTGCCAGTGCAGGAGACATAAGAGACACTGGCTTGATTCCTTAGGTCAGGAAAATCCCTGGAGGAGGGCATGACAATCCACTCCATTATTCTTGCCTGAGGAATCCCATGGACAGAGGAGCCTGGAAGACTACAGTCCTAGGGGTTGTAAGAGAGTCAGACATGACTGAAGTGACTTAGCATGCATGCAAGGGCAAAGAACATCTTGGGCATTTATGAAGTGAGTGAAATTGGACAGGGTCACACATGGAAGGATGGGCATGCCAGGTCAAAGCTTTTAGAATCTGTCCTGCAAAGAATGTGGTACTATTTCCATTCTAGTCAATAGTTTCTTGCTCTCTGCCTGACACTAGCTTCCTTAAAGGGGCAGACTGTCTCCTGGTAAACACAAACAGTTTTGTTTGCTTTGGGATAATTGCTTATTTTGAATAATATATACTGTGCATAAGTAATGAGTGGAGTACAGTGAGCAAACATTCCTTTCTTCAGTTGCCTCCCATTTACACACGAGGGAAGTGATTCCAGGATAGACAAGCCCATCGGCCCCGCAAAAGTCCCTTTAGTCTTTGCACCAGCACATTAGCATGGTGGCCACAGTCTCTGCTGGGCTCGGGAATGGCCGGCTTCAACCTGCTGCCTTACTTACTAAATGGAATCAGCAGATAATTTCACGGTGGTATAGACAGCATGAAAATCCAGCTCAGGATTCATAAATAGTGCCTTACACTTGGCCAGTTTAGACACAGCCTACCCCTGTCCAACTGGAAGCTATAGAATCACCCCAGGAGGGAGATGGAGTTTGGGGAAGAGAAAGCCATACCTCATCCCCTCACCAGCCCAGGGAAGGATGCCGAGGGCTCTTGGACAAGATGAGTGGGAAGAGAGGTATTAATCACAATCCATAGTCATTAAATGAAGGCAACGCAAGTCAGAGGGTGAAAGGCTGCCCCAGTCTGAGAACAAGGGTCACTGGGTTCTTACTGGACGAGCCTCCACTGGCCAGGTGCTGCAGGCTGAGAGCCGGCGACATTCACCCCCTGCTCCACAGCTATTTTCACTTGGGTATTCTTGATTAAAATTCTCATAGTTCAGGGCATATCCAGAGGTTTAGCTGAAAGTGCTAAATTTGGGAAGGAGAGAGGAGTGAAGAATAAGGGCACCGAGCAGGAGACACCCGTGAGAAGGGAGGAATCTCACACTGACTGAGCTCCTAAAGTGTTTGGGGGCTCCCTTCACTCTGGTTTGGGTCTTCGACTCTCCTCAGTTTTCAGTGTACAGGATGTTTCATGTGTGCCTAAAAATTATAATTCCATGAAAAGCCTCCTAGACCATGTGAAACACACCCAGAGAGACACACAGAGACATGCCCCTAAAAAAGACACAAAGCTGTATGTCTTTTTTTCCCACTAATTGATTTATTTTTGACCGCACTGGGTCTTTGTTACTGTGCGTGGGCTTTCTCTCATTGTGGTGAGCGGAGGCTACTCTCCAGCTGTGGTGAGTGGACTTCTCTTGTTGCTAAACGCGGGCTCTAGGGCACGCAGGCTTCAGTAGCTGCAGTGCTTGGGCTCAGAAGCTGTGCTCTCAGGCTAAGTTGCCCTGCGGCATGTGGAATCCTCCCAGACCAGGGATCAGACACGTGTCCCATGCATTGGCAGGTGGATTCTTAACCACTGGACCACCAAGGAAGTCTGAAGCTATATATCTTGAATCTATACTAATCTATTAGGCAAAGTTTCCCAGTTATTTTCCTGAAAATGAAATTATTTTTCAGTCCAGGTGAGTCACTTTTGCTGGAGAAGATGGATGACTATGGACCAAGTGGCCACAGGGGGATCATCCTCAGCCAGAGTCTGGGGCTCTGTTCTATGTGGTCACTGCATCCTCACATGCTCTGTCATCTGTTGCCTATGTGCTAGGAGAGAGAATTCTCTGGTGTATTTTCTTATAAGGATGCTAAACCTAAAAGATCAGGCCATCCTTATGCCCCCTTTAACCTTAATTGCTTCTTTTTATTGGTTACAAATTTTTAGAGCTGTATAAAAATTTTAAGATAAGAATTGCATACATTTAAGGAGTATAACATGATATTATTGTGCACGGTATGGTGACTGGCATTAATAATACTGTATTATGTACTAGAAATTTATTAAGAGAGTAGATTCCAAGTGCTCATACCACAAAGATCCCATCTCCAAATACAGTCACACTCTGGGTTACGTCTTCACCACATGCATTGGAGTTGGGCACACAGTCGGGAATAGAGTATATCCAAGTGTTGAGCTGCAGGTAGATTTGAAGGGAGCATTATTCCAGAGAAAGATGATAATAAACATTTATCTGATGCCACAGTTTCACAAATCTGAGTGATGAAGTATAATGACATGAGATCTGCTGACTATGGCAAGTGATTTCCAGTGGGAAATGCCTCCATATGACCACAGAGAAAAAGCTGCTTCAGACTGGATTTCAGAGTTTCTCTCCACTCTGTCTTGGGATCATGTCTTATTGATCATATAAACCTTTCTAGGAGAAGCATCATTAAGTCCTAGCAAGTCTGCAAAACTCTAATCATCAGGGAATGTATTGAAGGCAACAGATGAAGCCTAAATGAGAGTATTATCATTCTTACAGATTCCTGATAAATTACAAAATTCGATTCTGAGGGATTCAAGGGAGGATTGCCATATGCCTAATGGGTACTGAGCACTCATCTTTGTGGTAAGGGAGCCTTCAGCTCGCCTCCAAGGGACAGAGTAAGTCATGTATGTCCAAATGGGGTTATGCAGTTCACAGACAGTGCGTTTGTCTGCTTTCATATGCCTGGATTAGATGTGACTCATTTGCACAGCAGTGGGAAACAGTGAGAGTGTCTGCAGAAGACTGGAGTTACTGCCCAGTTCTGAGTACAATAGACGAGGAAGAGATGTGGCTAGTGATGAGAAATGATGAATTCTAGAATTTTTAAAAAGTATTTATTTGGAAAATGCTCACTTTCTGCAGAAAGGTTAAACATCTGAGTTAATGTACTGTAAACTGTTAAACTATTTCCTAAACAAAGGGAGTTCATGAATGGCACATTGATTGGTTTTGGTCGGTACATTGTGTGTTCGGGGTTACCGCCTGTTTGTAACTGAAAGCAAACAGTAGTGGTGTGATGGATTTGCCTATGTGTGAAATGGATCTTCAACAAGGGAATCACAAAACGTTTACACTTCTAGACATGAGCACTCCCAACGCAGCATAGTCTGCCTTTCCAATTTCATCCAACTGTGATGGAAGGAAGAAAAATTCCATAACATCAACGTGCACTTAATTGTCAGAGAGAAATAAAATTACAAAGTTTAGTAATACCATAAAAATCTGTGCTGTTATGCAAGAACCTAAAATTACATGCTCTCTGAAGGAAAATCATTATACTACAGGGACTCACAAAAGCTTTCCAAACAGAGCTGCATAATCTCACAGTTAAGAGCAGTTACTTCTGGTTGAAAGAGACTAAAAACAAAAAAACAAGCACTGTCAGGTTGTAAGGGTGGATAAATTCAAGGTGACTTTGGGTCATTCTGTTGTTTTGAGCCTGCGGAGTTAGGGGTGCAAAGGTAAGGATAATTCATTTTACAAGTATAAATTTAAACTGTGTCTTATTTGATTTGAACTCCAATTAGCACATTCTTTTACATTCTAATAGATGGTTCAATCTTCTGTTTAAAAAGCAATCGGATTCTCTTAAAGATAGCTATAATTTAGGGGGAAAAGAAACAGAAAAACACAGATAATTAGCTCCTGTAATTTGGGTGATTTTCCTAAATGTGGGTAGCTTGAGTCTTTTCAGTGAAGGAGGGCAGGTGGAAAAAAGGGCACTGGGTTTTGTAAATGGATACTTCACTTTAGAATCTGGGCCTTGTTTTGTTCTATATAGGGTGATTAAAGCAAGAAGATGTACGATGACTTATTGTTGGCCTCTGGGTAGAGGGAAAAGTAAACGGGGTTTCAAGTTACTGCTTTTGAGTTTTTCTTCTCTCCGCCTGTTGGAGGTGGGTCTTCAGTGTTGGAATGCTAGGACTAGAAGCAGCATAGTGAGCTGAGCTGTGTAACTTACAGAGATACCAGCACCATTCCTGTGAGGCAGCCTGGGATCCCTGGGTCATAATCTGAGTTTCTTTGAGAACATGTCCCTCTTGGGTCAAAATCCTTTAATCAGTGCAAAAATACTGCCCCCTGCCCCCTACCCCCAGCCCAATGCACTGCCACGTCTCTGACTTTTTCTCCTTGATTCTTCCTAGTAGGCAGTATGGTTAAGTGGAAAGTAAATGACTTGTGACCCAGGCTACCCTGATTTCCAGACTCCACTTGCTAGCTTGTGATCCTAGGTGCAATTTTAAACATATGTGAACCTCAGTTTTCTTCTCTGTAAATTGAGGTAATACCTACATCATAATTTTATTGGAATTAAGAAAATGGCATGCTTGTTTCTTTCATCTTGGCAGTAGATTTCGGACTATGGGTAATGAAAAAATTAACAGAAAAAATGAGACTCAGTTCAAGTAAAACTGAGTAGAAAGAAGAGAATGCTAAATAGAAACAACCATGGTGTTCAAGTCCAGGTTAATGCAGAAATACAAGCAGAATTGACAGTTAGTATAAATATATCTCGTGCAATTTTGGGGATATACTTAGACTTTTAAAGGTTCCTTATCTGAAATTCAGATTTAACTGGAGGTTTTGAATTTTATATGGCAACAGTAGTCACAAAGTGTCTTGAATACGTGGCAAAAAGGATGTGCGTCTATGTGAAGGTCACCAGGCAAGGCTAATGCACGCGGGGAAACTGCTGACTGATTATAACAGAGTTGGAAAGGTACTACATGAAGAGGTACTTGCTGAGGTTTTGTAAGAATCAGGTTTAACTAATCATTATGATGTGTTAGCACTTAGCCAATCAAATAATAAGTAACTGCTACCAGATCATAGTTATAGTATGTTTAATCAGCAGTTATTTACATGATGCCTGTGGTTATCTTGAGGGCTGGGCATTTGCTGCTTAGGAAGAGAGGAACCAGCACCTTCAGGGTTTACTGTCGTCATAGGAAATGAAACAGGGGGAGAACAAGTCAGTTACCCCTAGGGCATTGCTGGACAGCTCTGGGGAGTGAAGACTCCCAGGAGCTCAGGTCCTGAGATACTAAAGATACTCTGAGCCCCTGGGGTAACCATGGGGTGAACAAAGGGGGCGTGCCCTAATCTCTCTCCTGCAGGGAGTGGCACTTGTATCTTTTCTCTCTTCTTGTCCTCTTTGTTTTTTTCTAGATTTAAAGTAAAGCACAGTCTGAATGCCAGCCCAGATCACCCAGGACAAACTGCTTTGGAGATTTGTACACTTACTTTCTGCTGGCATAGCTTCTGGCTGAGATCATGCCCTCATTAGAGGCTGCTGCTAGTGCCAAGGGAGCCTGGGTCTCTTTGGGACATTGCTTTGCCACTCGAGGTCCAGTGTGCACATCTTTTCTGATGTGTCATAGTCATTAAAATTTTATTTTTGGTCTTTCTTATGGATATAAAATAGTATCTCATTATTTTCATTTGCATTTCTCTGTTTGCTAGTGAGTTTGACAGCTTCTTATGATTATTAGTTATCTTGTCTTCTTCTTCTATAACCCGTTAATGTTTTCGCTCACATTTCTATTGGTTTTCCTAACATTATAGACATTGTCTTAAAAGTTTTAAACATGACACCTCTCCTCTCCCTGCTATATTTCTCTAATTTGTGCCAATGTTGTCCTTCAATGAACTGAAGTTCTTAATTCCTGTATAACCACTCCATTAATATCCCCACATTGCATATGCTTCTGATATCTTTTTAAACTGAAATATAATTGATGTACAATGTCATGTTAATTTCAAGTGCACAGCACAGTGATTCAGTTATATACACACACACACGTGTGTGTGTATGTGTGTGTGTGTATATATATCCATTTTCAGATTCTTTTCTCTTATTGGTTATTAAAAATGTGGAGTATAGTTCCCTGTGTTATACAATAACTCCTTGTTTGTTATCTATTTTATATTGTATATATGTTAATCTCAACCTCCTAATTTATGTCTCCCCTGCCTTTCCTCTTTGGTGACCATAAGTTTGTTTTCTATGTCTGTGGGTCTATTTCTGTTTGTAAATAAGTTTGTCTTTTTTGTTTTTTAAGATTCCACATGTAGCAATATCATATTTGTTTCTGTCTAGAAGGCAATGGCAACCCACTCCAGTATTCTTGCCTGTAGGCTGGAGTCCATTGGGGTTGCTGGGAGTCAGACACGACTGAGCGACTTCACTTTCACTTTTCACTTTCATGCTTAGAGAAGGAAATGGCAACCCACTCCAGTGTTCTTGCCTGGAGAATCCCAGGGACAGGGGAGCCTGGTGGGCTGCTGTCTCTGGGGTCGCACAGAGTCAGATACAACTGAAGCGACTTAGCAGCAGCAGCAGCAGCTTACTTCACTTAGTATGATACTCTAGGTCCATCCATATTGCTGCAAATGACATTGTTTCATTCTTGTTTATGGCTGAGTAACATTCCCTTATTCTACAAAGCTATAGTAATCAAAACAGTATGGTGCTGGCATAAGAAGAGGCATATAGATCAATAGAACAGACTAGAAAGCCCAGAAATAAAACCACACACCCATGATCAATTAATCTATGACAAAGGGAGCAAGAATATACAATGGAGAAAAAACAATCCTTTAATCAGTAGCATTGGGAAAACTGGACAGCTACATGTAAAAGAATGAAATTAGAACATTCTCTAACACCATATACAGAAATAAATTCAAAATTTATTAAAGACCTCTAGAGTACATCATGAGAAACACTGGGCTGGAAGAAGCACAAGATGGAATCAAGATTGCTGGGAGAAATATCAATAACTAAAGATGTGCAGATGACACCACCCTTATGGCAGGAAGTGAAGAGGAACTAAAAAGCCTCTTGATGAAAATGAAAGAGGAGAGTGAAAAAGTTGGCTTAAAGCTCAACGTTCAGAAAACGAAGATCATGGCATCTGGTCCCATCACTTCATGGCAAATAGATGGGGAAACAGTGGAAACAGTGTCAGACTTTATTTTGGGGGCTCAAAAGCCACTGTAGATGGTGACTGCAGCCATGAAATTAAAAGACACTTACTCCTTGGAAGGAAAGTTATGACCAACCTAGACAGCATATTAAAAAGCAGAGACATTACTTTGCCAACAAAGATCCATCTAGTCAAGGCTATGGTTTTTCCAGTAGTCATGTACGGATGTGAGTTGGACTGTGAAGAAAGCTGAGCACTGAAGAATTGATGCTTTTGAACTGTGGCGTTGGAGAAGACTCTTGAGAGTCCCTTGGACTGCAAGGAGATCCAACCAGTTCATTCTGAAGGAGATCAGTCCTGTGTGTTCATTGGAAGGACTGATGCTGAAGCTAAAACTCCAATACTTTGGCCACCTAATGCGGAGAGTTGACTCATTGGAAAAGACCCTGATACTGGGAGGGATTGAGGGCAGGAGGAGAAGGGGATGGCAGAAGATGAGATGGGTGGATGGCATCACCGACTTGGTGGACGTGAGTCTGAGTGAACTCTGGGAGTTGGTGATGGACAGGGAGGCCTGGCGTGCTGTGATTCATGAGGTCGCAAAGAGTCGGACACAACTGAGCGTCTGAACTGAACTGATGCATGACCAGATATTATAGAACTCCTAGAGGAAAAGATAGGCAGAACACTTTTAGCATAAATCTCAGTAATAACTTTTGGATATTTCTCCTAGAGTAATGATATCTTTTTAAATATGTTTTTCCCCCACTCCTAGTTATTGCAATTATTTTTCAACATTTTTCTATTATCTGCTTAGATCCCCACTCAGCATTTAGTTCTTTTTTTTTTTTAATTAGTTTAAATTAGCTCTATTTATTTTTCTAGCTTTTTGGATATAAAATTTTTTGGCATTAAATGCTATGTAAGTTTAAGAAGTATAATATTATGATTCAAAATAGGTATATATTGCAAAATGATTAGAACAATAAGGTAAACCAATCCATTGCCTTATATAATTTTCATGTATATGTGTGTGTGTGAACTTGTATTATCTCATATTTAGATTTTTAATTCATCTGATTCCATCTTTGTATGTGATGTCAGTTAGGGTACATGATTCTATTTTTCCTTATTGTGTGTCTCCATTACATCATTTCTAAAAACAATATGTTTTCAATTTTACTTTTTATTGATTAAAAATGCTATTTCTGAGTGTCCAGTTTTAACCCATTGGTCTATTTCTTTCTCTCTGGGCTAACATAAGTTTATTTATTTATGTTTTTTTAGTAAGTCTTAATAACTGGTGTAATAAGTAGTCTGTTATTGAAACAGCTATTTATGGGATTTTATTCTTCCAGAACATTTTTTGAATAAGTTTCAAAAATCCCTAAAAAAATCTACCTAAACATTTTAATAGAATTGCTTTTGTATTAATACTTGCAGCTTAATTTAAAGCACTTTTCCATTTTGTGAGACTGTTTAAAATAGGAATTAACTTTTTTCATAGAGGTTTGATAGAGTTTATCTATAAAACTAGTTGGACTGAACTGTATTTAGCTACTATTTCATTTTTTCATAATGTTTATATTATGCTGAAGGTTTTCATTTTTTTTTTCTAATTCAGATATTCATTCTGGGAGTTTATTTCATCTAAGATTATTTTTTAACTACTATGTTATTTTTAAATATATTATCTTTGTCCTTCAAGATTCATTCTTTTCAATACATATATATTTTTAAACTATCTTTTTAATTGAGTTATTATATTAGAGCTGTGCATTATGAATGTTTTCCAGAAATCAATTTGGAATATTATTTAACTTTTCTGTGTTTATAAATGCCTTGTTTCATTGAAATCTATCCTTACCTTTCTTTTTCTGATTTCTTTGACTTTATCTCTTTGTTCGAACTTCTTGAGTTTTCTTTTTTTTTCTTTAGTTTTCCCTTTTATTTATTTTATTTATTTTTTTCACTTTATTTTTTTAATTTATTTTTTTAATTACAATACTGTATTTGTTTTGCCATACATTGATACGAATCAGCCATAGGTGAACACAATCTGCTTCAGTTCAGTTCAGTTCAGTCACTCAGTCCTGTCTGACTCTTTGTGACCCCATGAATCACAGCACGCCAGGCCTCCCTGTCCATCACCAACTCCCAGAGTTCACTCAGACTCACGTCCATCAAGTCGGTGATGCCATCCAGCCATCTCATCCTTTGTTGTCCCCTTCTCCTCCTGCTCCCAGTCCCTCTCAGCATCAGAGTCTTTCCAGTGAGTCAGCTCTTCACATGAGGTAGCCAAAGTATTGGAGTTTCAGCTTTAGCATCATTCCTTCCAAAGGACACCCAGGACTGATCTTTAGAATGAACTGGTTGGATCTCCTAGCAGCATTTATAAAACGTGCTTTCTGATCATTGTAATTAAATCTGACATGTAAAATCCTAAAAATCCATTTAATTTTCATTGTCCAGTCCTAAATATTTTCATAATAGCCTCTCTCTATATAGGGTTATTTACCAGCATGAGATTTTGCTTTGAAACATTTGGAATTTTTAAAGTTATTTTTGTTATTAATTAATTTTTCTTGAAATTTGGGTGTAAAATCTAGTATACATGATATTTATTTCCATTTTCTTTTGTTCTCACCTTCATTCTTCTTTCTTTTCATTTTATTCTTTTCTTTATCTACTTATTATTTTAAGAGTTTTAGTTTTCCTATTTTTTTAAACACATAGTTATTCAAATATTGTATCTACACTCATAAAGAATATGTACTCTGTTGTTGGATGCTGAACTCCGAATTATCCCATAGATTAATAAATTTATTTGTTTTATCATCTAGATTTTTCATATTTCTGTTTATTCTGCCTTCTAGATCTATTTCTAAGAGTAGTGTGATAAAATCTTCAGCAACAATTGATAATTTATCTTTTTCTCTCTTCAGTCTTTCCCATTTTGGGTTTATATATTTTGTGATTTTATTGTAGAAGTGATAGCTGTTTCTAATGGTTTCATTTTCTTGATCAACTGTACTCTTTACCAATATAATCAGCCTGTGTTATCTCTGTGGAGTTTTTTGTCTTAATTATATTCTGATATTAAGAATACTTCCTCAGATTTCTTTTGGTTAATATTTTCATAATATATCTTTTTCCATACTTTATTCTCAATTCTTATTTTATTTGCAAATATTACAGATGTTGTATTGTTATACAATTTTATTTTCAATCTGAGTTTCTCATTGGTGAATTTAATCCAATATTATTGTGATTATATTGAGAATTTTTGGGTGATATGATTTAGTATTTTCCCTTTAATATCCTTTCTTTTTGTTTACTTTTTACTTTAAGTTTTCTTGTCCTAATTTCAAACTTACACATTCTACTTTTGTTTTTATATTTGAAATCTAAAAAAAAATCCTTCTCATGTTTATATCCATATTGATTTCTTAAATTTATTATTACCTCTATTCTTTCCCTAAGAAATAGGCAAATTTTTAACATCTTCAGGGCCTTTTGGCCTTTTCTGCCTCTTTGTCTTCATGGAATTTCAGTTCTGAGTTTATTGCAAAATGTAGAGCACTATAGATTTTGCCCTTTTATCCTTATTTCAAGAGGTAACTTCAATCTCTGCTAGAAAAGTTAATCACCCTTACTTCTCACTTGGGTTGCTGCAGCCCCGGATATACTTTTCTTCCTGTTTGATTGTTTCATCCAAGAGTGTTTTCTAAGTGAATGTTTGTATGGAAAATCTTCTGAGGCTGATATGCCTGGGGATGTTTTTTTCACCCTTGTATTTTAATGGCAATTCTGTTAAGCAAAGAATGTTAGGGTCTGATGTCAACTTCTGCCTGTTGAGTGTCTCTAACAGGTGTAGGAGTGCGGGTTCTGGTACCTTTCCCATCCGCCACTCTGTGCTGTGTCAATCCAAGGTCTCTCACTGATAATTTGAGGGAATTTGTCTCCATTCTTTTGCAAATATCTCCTTTCTTTCGTTTATTATTTTTGTCTTTTGAAACTATTACAGATATTGTCACTTCTATTTCTAGCCTCTATATTCCCCAGCTTTTCTCTTACATCTTCTATTTCTTTGTCCACTTTCGGTGTCTTCTGAGAGAACTCTTTGATCTTTCAGCTTGTTCACTCACAGCTGTTAGCTGTACTCATCTCATTTTGGTCATTGAAAAAATGTTTTAGCTACTGTATTCTGCACACTTAACATTTCTAACTTTCTTATAACTTCTTGCTCCCACTTTCTGTTATAGTACATTCCCTTCTATTTTGAGAGTATTTATGCACTTATCTTATAATTGTAGATCATCTACTTCAATAATTTTGCTTCATATAGCATATGCTGTTTGGTTTGTAGTCTTTCTTGAAATAATGATTTTACCCTGTAGGTATGTGAAAACTGGGCATGTCAGTTCATATTTTCCTGACTGTCAGGATAATGGACATGTTGTAGCCACACATTCCAGGAAACAAACTCACTCAGAAGGATGATGCAGATAGTGAAATGCAGTTTATTACAATGGCGGGCCCAAGGCAGAGTCTCCTCTTAGCCCAGGACCCCAAACAGTTTTTGTGAAAACCTTATACACCCTAAGTGTACGTGCCCAAACCCACCTACCCAAATTCCCTGAATCTAGTCTGAACAAAGGAAGAGAAAGATACAAGTAAGGTTAACCCATAATTCATATGCCTTAAGCCTAGGTAGTTAACAGTTGGCAATTATCAATAGGCCTCTGGTCATACCCCAATAAGCATAATAGAATTAATGATTCTATTTGTTTACACAGATACTTAGGGTATTATTTTAGGCAGTGGAGAGCTTAGGTATGAGCCTTGGGGTTCTTCCATCCGGGAGGTCTGGTTTTCCAGTTGGTATGTCATTCCATAGATACTGGGCATATAGCTCGAACTCCACATTCCAGCCCAAGATGGAGTCCTACTTTCAAGATGGAGCCTGCTCTGTCTGTTTCTTCCTACAGACAGGCTCAAGTTTGAGCCTACCTTGGCAATCTAATGGGAGAGGTGAAAACCCTAGGCACCTGTGGTGGACACAATTTTAGGTCACCTATAATAAGTCTTTTTCTTTTATGATTTCCTCTTCTTCAGTGCCAGCAAAGCCTCTGACTTGCTTCTAAGTAATAGACCTTGGTGAAGGTGATGGACTATGCTTCATTATATATAACTTCATCTTTGCTGGCTAGAAGGAGACATTCATCTGCTGGTCTTGAAAAGCGAGCAGACCTGTGTAATTGTCTCTGGAAAAGATCACTGACAAGGAATCAACAGGCAACTGAGAGGAAGGGTGGATAAAAATAAAGGTTAAAGTTTCACTAGAACCTTAGGAAAACAGGCCCCTTGTTAATCTTAAGACAGACCTTTATCTCAAGAATGTGTAAGGGCTCATATCTCAGGAATGCAGCCTCCAGAAGGCTTTCCGGGGGATGTTTACCCCCCCCAAAAAAAAAGAAAAAGAAAACCATCCCAGGAAATTAGTTTCCAGAAAAATAAGTTAGCAGTAAAATTGCAGCTCAGACAGACGTGTCGACCTGATAAATGAACCTATCCCTAAAAATGCCGAGACTTGAGCACCAATCAGATCATTCCACCCTAGCTGTACCTGTTTGTGGTTTTTGTGCTTAAAAACTGCTTTGTAACGAATGTTTGGGGTTCGTTCTTCCCTGGTGGTGATCGAACCCCGGCGCGCCGGCCTAATAAATCCTCTTGCTGTTTGCATCGATTCCAAGTCTTGGAGATTCTTTGGGTGACGGACCCCTGCAAGGAGGCTGTGAGGCCTAATACAACCTCTAGGAATGGAAAGCAGCCCTTCCTGACAGCCAGTAAGAAAATGGGAATCTCAGTCCTACCACCTTCAGGAGATTATCTGAAACAACCTGAGGGAGACTGGAAGCATACTTTTCCCTAGTCAAGCCACTGATGAGGCTGTAATCCAGTTAGCCCTGGTTTGCCACCTGGTGAGAATCTAAAGCAAAGGGCCCAGTTAAGCTATGGGCTTTCTGACCTACAGAAATTGGAAAATGATAAATGCTTGCTGTTTTAAGCATCTAAGTTTGTGGCAATTGGTTCTATAGCAATAGGAAAACTAGTATATCTTCAATTCTCTGTTGAGTACTCCTTCCTGTTGGCTCCCATACCACCTGGCAACACTACTGGACAGATTTTGCCTTTAAATGGTTACAGGGTATAAACACTGGGAGGAGGCAATTGGTTTAGATTATTATTCAGTAGCTGAAAAATTTGAGAGAGATGGAATAGATGTCCTCACACAATTAGTAACCTCCTATCTATTTTCAGAAAAACATCTATTTCTGCTTTATTAACTATGCCAAAGTCTTTGACTGTGTGGATCACAATAAACTGTGGAAAATTCTGAAAGCGATGGGAATACCAGACCACCTGGCCTGCCTTTTGACAAACCTGGATGCTGGTCAGGAAGCAACAGTTAGAACTGGACATGGAACAACAGATTGGTTCCAAATAGGAAAAGGAGTACGTCAAGGCTGTATATTGTCACCCTGCTTATTTAACTTCTATGCAGAGTACATCATGAGAAACACTGGGCTAGAAGAAGCACAAGCTAGAATCTAGATTTCTGGGAGAAATATCAATAACCTCAGATATGCAGATGACACCATCCTTATGGCAGAAAGTGAAGAAGAACTAAAGGGCCTCTTGATGAAAGTGAAAGAGGAGAGTGAAAAAGTTGACTTAAAGCTCAACATTTAGAAAACGAAGATCATGGCATCTGGTCCCATCACTTCATGGGAAATAGATGAGGAAACAGTGGAAACAGTGTCAGACTTTATTTTGGGGGCTCCAAAATCACTGTAGATGGTGATTGCAGCTATGAAATTAAAAGACACTTACTCCTTGGAAGGAAAGTTATGACCAACCTAGACAGCATAGTAAAAGCAGAGACATCACTTTGCCAACAAAGGTCCGTCTAGTCAAGGCTAAGGTTTTTCCAGTGGTCATGTATGGATGCGAGAGTTGGACTATAAAGAAAGCTGAGCACCATAGAATTGATGCTTTTGAATTGTGGTGTTGGAGAAGACTCTTGAGAGTCCCTTGGACTGCAAGGAGATTCAACCAGTCCATTCTAAAGGAGATCAGTCCTGAATATTCATTGGAAGGACTGACGTTGAAGCTGAAACTCTAGTACTTTGGCCACCTGATGAAAAGAGCTGACATTTGAAAAGACCCTGATGCTGGGAAAGATTGAGGGCAGGAGGAGAAAGGGGCGACAGAGGATGAGATGGTTGGATGGCATCACCAACTCAATGGACATGGGTTTGGATGGATTCCAGGAGTTGGTGATCGACCTGGATGCCTGGCGTGCTGTGGTTCATGGAGTCACAAAGAATCGGACGCAACTGAGAGACTGAATTGAACTATCTATTTTCATTTTTACCTCTTCTAAGTTTTCATCATATTCTTCATTTATGGACAATATTCAGCTTTACTCAAATATTTGATTACACTTATTTCCCAGATTTCACATAGCATAGTATAGGATTAGTTTTTGGTATTTTCAAAGAATTTTATTACTCAAGGAATAATCTGCACTCTAATTAAAAAAAAAAAAAAAACTATAGATATAGAGCTCTTTTCTTTAAATACTTTGAAAATGTTAGCCTTCTGTTGATGGTGAAAAATTCAGTAACAATCTGAAACTTTTCTCTTTAACATATCTTCACTCACTGGAAGTATTTAGAATATTCTTAAAATAATCCCTATCACATGTGTGTGGATCTTCCATTATTTATACTGTTTTGTAAATTTTAAAGTCTTTTCCCTTAAGTGTTTATATTTTTAAATCCTGAGAAATTCTGGTGCATTATTTTATCTGTTTCCACTTTTTCATTTGTTTTCTTTGTGGTACTGTTACAAATGGCTGATGATACTGTATTTTTATCATCTATGTTTATTAACTTCTGTGTTTTCCATTACTTAATGACTTTCTGATGCCTTCTAAATAAGTCCCTGGGTCTGAACTTTCTGTTCACTCATTTATTTTGTGGCTCTATCAATTCTGTTAATTTGTCTACCTTTTGTGATTTTAAAAATATATTTATATTATTATAGCCAATAATTACTTCTTATTTATAACTATTTATTGATGCCTAATGTCATCAACACATCCTGTTTTAAAAATTGTACTCAGATGACTTCTTAGGTTTCTCTTTAAGCTCATATACCTTAGCTTGTCATATTTACCAGAGGATAAGAGCCTCTGTTCATCCTGGTGAAGTTAATGCTTGATAGCCTGATTTGCTGTGTCACTACCAATCTTTTATTGCTTTCAGGAAAACCTAGGGCTTTTCTTAGTATTTCTTTCTCTTGGTTATAACTTTCTATACTTAGGGTTTAGAGCAGAAGACGGAAATACTCAGCAGCTGCCATTTTACAGAGACTTTTTAATCCATTCCTCACTCAGCCAGGCTTCTGCTTTGCCCTGTTATCTTGGGAACAGAAAAATGCTTAGCATAGTTTCTGCAATCCAAGAGCCAGGTTTGGAAGTCTAGCTCTGTCACATTCTAGCTAAGGGAACTTGGACAAGTTTCTCTAACTTCTCTAGGCTTTGGAATCCATATATGTAATGTAGTCTATTATTATCCACTAATTGCTACCACTGCTATGATATTTTGATAAAATAATGTGTATAAAGTTATTAAGACAGTAACTGATACAAGGTAGGGCCTACTAAATATTTGTCATCTATATCATTACAGTGTCTAGCCCTTGCATATGTTCAGCAAATGCCATCTATTACTGCGTGCTAGTTACATGTATCCACAGAGCCCTATCTGAACCTTTGCACAGGTTACTATCAAAAGGTACCCATACTTCAAATTCGAGGATTCCTGTATGCTTCCTGCCATGACCTACACCTCTTTCCATCCTAGTGCTCTGGGATTTTTTTGACAGGGGGCACTATTTAGGCAAGAGTGTGAGATCAAATGTTGATAGAATGGAAGCAATATTTAAAATCTGTAGTATCTTATATCCATTATTTCCATCCTTTAAGTCTTTGCCTCATAGACAATATGTGAACTGACTTCTCTTGTATGCACACAGACATTCACAGATTTTAAAGAAGCTTTACATTCATTATCACATTTAATTTTGCATGACTTCAAAAAGATAAGAAACAGTGAACCTATTTTCAAGAGGAAAGCAATTCTCAAACTGGAGGAGAATAGGAATGAAATTCCAACAGGTTGAGTATGGTGAACCTGAAATCAGCCCATCCGCTCCCCACAGTTTATAGAGGGGCCCAGGAAAAACAGAAACCTAGGATTTCTTCAGGAAGTGGATGTGTAAATAAAACTGAGTGGGATTTTATATATTCATGATTTTATCCTATCCCATTGTGCACTGAGCTTGGGGTCATGGTACACCCCACCTTTCAGTGAAGAGGCCTCCTTATGCTTTTATTTACCCTTAGCTGATTGGAGTTGGTGCTGGGCACCACAAAGAGCATCAGCTTTCAGAGTCTCTTCCTGTAGTTCCAGCTCTGACCAAAGCATCTAAAGATGTCAGCCCTGCTGTGAATCACTTACAGTATGCTGTCCAATACTTTTCAGGAGTTTTGGGAAATGGATGCTTAAATTTACAGTTTGTCAGGTAATAGGAACGGGTCCTCAGAGCTAAACCATTCTGTTACTATCACGTAAGTTAACCTATTAGATTTTATACACAGTTCACAATAGTGTTCCATCTGTTTACTAGAGAGGTAGCTTGTGAACTTACGCCAAGCAAACATACTAGTGACCAGAAGAGGTGGTACATATATATTATTCAGCCATTGAAGTGAATGGAGTATCATTTGCAGCAACATGGACGGACCTCGAGATTGTCATGCTAAGTGAAGTGGGTCAGAGAAAGAGAAATGTCATATGATTCCACTTATATACATAATCTTCAAAAAGAAAAGTGATACAAATAAATTATTTATAGGATGGAGACAGACTCAGTAGAAAAGACTAATGGGAAAGATTGAAGAGGAAAAGGGGGGACAGAGTATGAGATAATTGTATCGCATCACTGACTCCACAGATATGAGTTTCAGCAAACTCAGGGAAATAGTGAAGGACAGGGAAGCCTGGTATGCTACAGTGCATGGTATCATAAAGAGTTGGACATGACTTACCTTCTGAACCACAACAGACTTAAAGAACAAACTTGTGGTTCCCAGCAACTACCCCAGTAGGGGAGGGATAGTTGGGGAGTTTGGGGTTGACATATATGCACTGCTTTGTTTCAGTGGATAACCAGCGAAGGATCTATTGTATAACACACGGAACTCATCTCAACATTGTGTAACAAGATAATTGGTAAAATAATTTGAAAAAGAATATATATTTCCTCGGTGGCTCAGACAGTAAAGAATCCACCTGCAATGCAAGAGTCCTGGATCCAATCCCTGGGTCTGGAAGATCTCCTGGAGGAGAGAATGGCTACCCACTCCAGTATTCTTGCCTGGAGAATTCATTAGACAAAGGAGCCTGGTGGTTTATAGTTCATGGGGTTTCAAAGAGTTGGACATGACTGACTAACACTTTCAGCTTCAACTTTCATGTATGTGTGTGTGTGTGTGTGTGTGTGTTAAAACAAAATAAAACTCTTTGATGACCTATATGGGAAAAGAATCTAAAAAAAAAAAAAGTGGATATATGTATATGTGTAACTGACTCACTATGCTATACAGCAGAAATTAGCACAACATTGCAAATCAATTATACTGCAAATGAAAATTTAATTTAAAAATGTGTATTGAGTACTAACTCTGGCCCAGTCTTCTGTGAAGCATTGTAGAGGAGACTAAAAGGGCATATGACACATGAAGCAATTAGTGAATATGTATATGAGAAATCATGTTTCTCAATGTATGTGACACGTATAAGAAAGTCAAACAAGGTATAGCTCTTAACCCTGATCACTTAGTCAACAGCTTGTCACATGCAGTCATCAACATATTTGTAGAATAAAAAGGCAAGATCAGGGTAGGCAGATATTTGTGCCTGTGTCAGGCTTTTTACAAGAGATATGATCTGAGATATTTTCAAAATACATGGGGGAAAGGGCAGGCATCCTAAGTGAGGTACAGACATAAAAGCAAGAAGAGAGTTTAGAGAGGAGAAAGGTGGAAAATGTGGGAATAATATCATCCATTATTAGAATATAGACATTGTATAAAGCTCCATTAAGTTTACAATAGTCACATAATAACCTCCTAGAATCTTTAAGTCATATCTCCTCCACTTTGATATTTGAATGAATAACTAAGTCTTTTCATGCTGATAAAATATGGTCTTTTTTTTTCTTTTTATCTCTTTTCTGTCTCTCTCCTTTTATTAAGGTGTGATTTATGGCCCAGAATGCAGTCTTTTTCAAAAAAGAAATGTCGATGATATAATGTTCTTGCATCTTTATTGTATATTATTTTAAAGTTACATATGGTTAAAAAACACCAGAATGAAGCACCTGAAGCATTCATTGATGGACCAATGGATAACAAAATGTGGTGTATACATACAATGAAATGTTGTTCAGCATTTATAAAAAAATAAAAGTAAATTCTGACATACTACAACATGAGTTAACCTTGACAGCATGCTAGGTGAACAACAACAACAAAAAGTCACAAAAGGACAATATTATATGATTCTACTTACATGGAGTACCTGGAAAGTTGTTTAGTCACTAACTCATGTCAGACTCTTTCTTTGACAACCCCATGGACTGTAGCCCACCTAACTTCTCTGCTCATGGAATTTCCCAGGCAAGAATACTGGAGTGGGTTGCCATTTCCAAATAGACAAATTCACAAAGACAGAAAGTAGAAGGGTGGTTGTCAGAGGCTGGGGGAGGATGGATGGGTACAGAGTTCACTTGTGGAAGATTACAGCATTCTGGAGATGGATATGGTAATGGTTGCACACCAACGTGAATATGCTTAATGCTGTGGAACTGTGTGTGTGTGTGTGTCTGTAGGTTAGTGGCTCAGTCGTGTCCGACTCTTTGTGACCCAATAGCCCACCAGACTCCTTTGTCCATGGAATTCTTCACGGAAGAGTACTGGAGTGGGTTGCCATTCCCTTCTCCAGGAGATCTTCCTGACCCAGGGATGGAACCTGGATCCACAAATCTGCCCACGAATTGCAAGAACATTTGTTACAGTCTAAACCACCAGGACAGCCCAACAGACAGTAGAGCTGTACACTTAAAAACAGTTAAGGTGGTAAAATTTTTAAAAATTAACCAGATTAAAGCAATGGAAAAAAAAATTTTAATCAGAATAGTATTCAGAGAGAAAAGGTTATTTTTAAAATTTACTTTATTTTATTTCAAATGCTTCTATTATCTTAGGACCAGTTTGATTTTCTTAATATACTTTACTTTTTGGATAAGTTTTAAGTTATAGCAATACTGAGCAGAAGGGAAGCACATGGGTGGTGGAAGGTCTGCTTAACGATCTCCAAGAGCATTTCAGCCAGAGCACCTCGTTTATTCACATCACGCTGTCTTTAACTGATAAAAAGTGTCTGGGACAAAACACAAGTAGAAAGCCAGGGCTGTTATAAAATCGTTTGTTGATTCAGATGTTATCAATTCAAGCACACAATGCGTCTGATACAAATGTCTTTTTTCTTTTAATTGAGAAAACTGACCACTTCATTTGACAGTGTTTAGGAAATGTGTGTATACACGGTGTCTGGATGCAAGCTGTAAAGAGGACCAGAGGAAACCGGATGAAGGGAAGGCTGGAAGTGGCCCTTTAAACTTGGAGTGGGCAAGGTGCAGAGGCATTCTCTTTTCAGTTCAAGCATTGTGGCGTGCACCCATAGCCATTTACAAGAAAAGTGCCCAGACTGGGTTTCCCCCACCGCTCCCCGCCCCCGAGTCCTGAAAAAGGTTGGCTCTGGGCCTGGAATTGCTGTAGTTTTTCATGTTCTGGAAAGAGAAGAGAAAAGGTATTTTGCAACTCAGCTCAGTTGTTTTGTAATGTTCGGAGAGAAATATGTCTTCTTGTAGATTGTTTTTTGAGTTGAAAAGAAACAGACTGTCTCATTGTACTGAAAGGACTCTTCCATATGCATACTGTATTTGCATCTGAGCCCAAAAGGAGTACAATGATTTTGCTCCCT
The DNA here is from genome assembly GCA_917880005.1 of Nanger dama. Lineage (NCBI taxonomy): Eukaryota > Metazoa > Chordata > Mammalia > Artiodactyla > Bovidae > Nanger > Nanger dama. Next base: position 29,929,660 of record CAKJTW010000018.1, read on the forward strand.
GATAATTCTCAAGCTCAAAAATTAGGGTGAGCCACACTCCCAATGGGATTCCAATGAAAATTTGAAGTAACTAGTGGGAAGCACAATAAAACTCTCAGTGTAGAAAAACAAGATTTATGCTCTCTATTGACCTTGATTCTATGTCCTAGGGAATAATCATCTTTGACATTTGTAAACTGCCCTTCCTGCCACAGTCCCCCAGGTCTTCCTCATTCAAGAGCTGCTCTCAGAGTGTCACTTTTCTCCTCAGTGACATGCTAGTATACCACAGTTGGAGGCCAGGACCTTCAAACAGGAGGGAGCAGCATGATGTGGTTAAAGTGAAACCTGAAACATATCCCTCAGGAAAGGAAACTCTGGGACTCAGAGTTCTTGTGCATGTAAACTATACTGCCAGTGTGTGTGGCTAGTTGAAAAAATGTGCTTTGCAGGGCAGCTTCACTCCAGGGAAATCGGGAAGAGTGCCTTTGAGTGATTTCAAGCCTTTGGGAAGAGTCCCTTGAAAGCTTGGTTTAGGTAAGCTTCAGTGTTGTTGATAGGAGACCAACAGTCCGTGGTCCATAATAGCGCCAGAATTTCTCAAAATTATAACATCTTGAACACACAATCAGACAGGGTAACTATTTCCAGTAGTTCTATTTTGGGAGCAGCTTCCAAAGTGATGAATACAAATGACAACTATCATTATCCTAGCTTATTCATGGCATCACACTGTCCTGGGAAACTACAGTTATGGAAATCAAGGGCATATTGCTTAATATTACTATTAATAAATTACATGCTAGAGCAGCAGTGGCAGTAGCTCACCAAGTTGATATAACAGAGTAAGTGTTCACATGGCCTCATATTCTACAGAACTCAATCTTTTAAGTAATTTGCAATAAAAGATGTCCAATGATACTTTTGCCTTTCACATACATTGAATTATAAAAATTTAACTATATGTTAGCCAATTCCTAATGCTTCAAATATGTATATGTGTGTCTCTTTATTTCCTTCTATCTATATCTATCTATCCATCCATCCATTCATTTCCCTTAAGTTGCTTTAACTGAACAACCAAACTAGAATTATCTACTTTTAGGAACTCATTTTTTCCCCCTCTACAGCTCCTAAGATGGCTCAACTATTCTATCTTGCCAGTGGTTTCAGTGTATGGAGAAAGAACCATTTTTCATCTTTTGCTCAGATTCTCCAAGTTTTTAAGGAGGGAAATTTACCTTCTTTTTTCCTTTATAAAAAGGGTTCTTTAAGGATATCTTTTCCACAACTTCTTCAAAATGTGAGGTGGATTTCTAGTCAGTACTAGTCCAGATTTACAGCAAAGTTTGATTTGAGACTTAATGAATAAACCCAAGCATCTTATATTTTGTTCTACTACAGTGAACACAAAAATTGTTAATTAAAAGAATTAAAAGCATGTTAACTGCATTAATATTTATACAGTTCAATTAATTTTAATACCTGAATTCAGAAGTTTGTAATCATTTTAACTTAGTTTGATTCAATTGCTTTTTAATCTTTGAAGGTATTTTTAAGATTAATGTTACTGTTTTAAAAATCCTGACTAATTGAGACAAGTCAAGTTGCTCATCTGATTCTATACTGTGCCATGTTTGGGATTTGGAAAGGCTAAGACCAGTATTTCAGAATCCAGTGCAATAACTATGCATGGCAGATACTCCTTTTTCTCTCCAGTAGCAACAGTATTTATGCAGCTTATAGTAAGCATCTTATTCTGTAAGAGAAGTAATCAGACAAGTAACTGATGCTAGTTTTCTCTCTTACATCCTGTTGAAAAATACACTTGATGCCCTAACACTCTCACTGGAATACCTGTGGTACATTTGATTAAAAATCTCTTCTAATAATAGACTTCCCTGGTGGCTCTAATATTACATCAATTCAAATTCAAGTATCCCTGCTATCATCTCACCCCCTCCCCTAGAATGGCTTTAAAGTTAAAAGTAGAGTCTGAGACCATTGAATAGAAGCACACTTTCAAACGCAGATGATGTTTATGGTCTTTCAATGAGAAGTTAACTTTAGGATAAAGCATTCATTTGGAACGGAAACTCCCAGGTTAAAAATGAATAAATTAATGTATTCATTCCATTATTTGCTAACAGAAGTGGCTAACAATTATAGCCACTTTTTAGATTCTAGTTATGAAGTTCTAATAATATCAAAAGTGCAAGAAAGACGAATAAGACATTTTCTGCTCTTAATGTGTTAATGACTTCAAGTCTGAGATAGGAATATAAACATGTAATTAAAATCCAGTGAAATAACTTCCACATCTGGTCAAGATGGAGTAAAAGGAAACTGAATTTATCTTCCAAATACTCAAAAGGTAAATAAAGTGTATGCAAGAATTATTTTTTCCAGGTGTTAGACTTAAACCTAATCATATCAAAGTCATGTTGAATGTGAATGGTTGAAAAATCCCAGTTAAAATGTAGAAATTATCAGCTTGAATAAAGAACAAGACCCATACACTTTAAATATAATGACATAAATAAGTTGAAAATAAAAGGATAGAATAAGGTATATCATAATAACATTAACCAAAGATAGCTCTAGTAGCTGTATTACTATCACATGAATTTGACCACAGAGCCAAACAATTATTGGGGGAACAGAGGTTATTTCATAACGGCAAAGGGATCAATTAACTGATTGAGAGATCATGACAATCCCAAACATTTATGTTCCAAGAAATAGAGCTGCAAGATGCATGTGTAAACATGATAGAACTGAGAGAGGAAATAGACACGCCACGATTCTATTTAAATGTTTCAGTATTCCTACTTCAACAGTAGATTTTAGAAAGTAAAAAGAAACCATTATGTACATAAAAGATTTCAATAATGCAATTGTATTAGTCAGAATTCTCCATGGAAATAGAAGCAATATGTATGTGTAAGATATATAGAAAAGACTTACTGTGAGTGATTGGCTCACACAGTTATGGAGGCTGGAAATCCCGTAATCTGCCATCTTCAGGATGGAGGCCTGGGAAAGCCAGTACTGTAGGTTCAGTCTGAATCTAAAGGCTTAAGCACCAGGGGAGTTGCTAATGGTGCAAGTCCCATTCTGAAGTCGAAAGGCCAGAGAAACGGAAGTGCTGAAGTTCAAGGAGGAGCTGGATGTCCTGGTTCAAGCAGAGAGCAGCTTTGTCCTTTCTTCAACTTTTTGTCCTATTCAGGCTGTCAATGGATTGGTTGATGCTTACCTGCATTGAGAAGTCCATCTTTAGTTTGTTGGTTTTGAAAGTTTTCTGGAAACACCCTCACAGATACACCTTGAAGTAGATAATTTCTTTACCAGTTCTCTGGACATCTCTTAACCCAGTCAAGTTGATGCATAAAATTAACCATCACAACAATCAACCAACTTGAACTTGACAGAACACTCCACCTTACAACAGCAGAACATGCTTTCTTTACAGATACACATGGAACATTTACTAGGGAAAAGCATATTCTGGTTTTAGATAGGGCTGATTAATTTAAAAGAATTAAAGTCATATAAAATATGGTCTCTGACCAAAGAAACTAAATCAGAATTCAGAAATAGAAAGATCTCTAGAAAATATCTAAATATTTGGAAACTCAATACCATGTTTTTATAAGGTATGTCAGAAAAGAAATGAAAAAGAAATTAGAAAATATTTTTGATCTAAATGCAAATAAAAGTACAACATATCAAAATGTATGTAAATAAATATACATGTAATTTATATATAAAGTTTAAGCAATAGAAGGGAATTTATAGTGTTAATATCTCTGTTGAAAAGAGAGATGTATAAAGTCAATGACCTTAATTTCTACCTTAAGGAACTGGGAAATTAAGAGCAAACAAAGTGCAGAGTAAGTTAAAAAGAGGATGAAATACATATTGGAGCAGAAGTCAGTATACTAGAATACAGAGAAAAATAGAGAAAGGAATTAAAGCCAAATGTTTCTTTTTTTCTGGTCCTTGAAAAAAAAATTTTTAATTGACAAATCTTTAACCAGACTAATCAGAAAAAGTAAAAGAAAAGATACAAAATTGTCAATATTGGACTTAAGAGAGGCGACATTGGCACACATTCTACACATATTAAAATGTTAATACAATAATATTTTGAACAACTTCATGCCAATGATTTCTACAACTTAGAAGAAATGGACATATTCCTTAAATGACTCAATCTAGAAAACCTAATTTAAAAAGAAATATAATAGCTCTATCTCAACCACAGTAATGTGATTTCTACTAAAAACATCTTCCTGCACAGAAAATTCTACTCCCAGCTGGACTCATTGGTGAATTCCACTGAACATTTATAAGAAAGAAATACTGCCAATTCTACATCTTCCAAAAAGAAGAGAGAACACCTCTTAACTCATGTTTTAAGGCCAGAATTACCCTGATAAAAGACCAAACAAAGATATTACAAGAAAATAAAGCTGTAAACCAATATTTTTTGTGATAATGATGCAAATATTATTTAAAAAATCAGCATACTGAATTTAACAGTATTTAAATGAATAACACATCACACATCATGACCAGTGTGTCATTCAATTCTGGTTGGAAAGACAACCATCATATTGTTTTTTAATATCCTGATTCTGTCTATAAGATTACACTTTGCTTGATATGAGGCTTACATAAACATCATCACTTTCCCACTACACTTCCCTCTGCCACAGAAGATCCTTTAAGTATTAGACACCCAACAACTTTATTCATTTCCAAAAGAGTGGGAATCAATTGTCATGGGCTCTCTTCCATGTCACTATCAGTCTAGCCTTCTTGGAGCTAATTCATTTCTTAGGGAATATGCCTCTTTCCTTAAAAGAGACTTGCCAGTGTCGCTCGCAAAGATTTGTGAGTTCAACCATTCTTCTGGTATCAGCATCTCAGACTAGCTCTCTGTGTTCTTCCTCTGGAGATAAGTCATTATTTTTTAAATATTCAACTTTCCAAACATTGACTCTGAATATCTTAGCCTAACACATGTAACATTTATTAAAATTGCTGAGACATTTAGTGTTCAATATTCTTGAAATTGCTCCAGAATAACATGCTGGGCTTCCATCTTTTGTATCATGCATTCTTATGGGTTGTACACTGATCTATTTTTTTTTCCAGGTAACATGCTTTAAATGATATAACTTTCTTTTCTGTGGAAGATTTGTCTCCAATTTGTCTCAATGCTTCACTGTGAGTTTTTGCTTCTAGGTTCTGCTTTATTGACTATGCCAAAGCCTTTGACTGTGTCATCACAATAAACTGTGGAAAATTCTGAAAGAGATGGGAATACCAGACCACCTAACCTTCCTCTTGAGAAATCTGTATGCAGGTCAGGAAGCAACAGTTAGAATTATTAGACATGGAACAACAGACTGGTTCCAAATAGGAAAAGGAGTATGTCAAAGCTGTATATTGTCACCCTGCTTATTTAACTTCTATGCAGAGTACATCATGAGAAACGCTGGACTGGAAGAAGCACAAGCTGGAATCAAGATTGCTGGGAGAAATATCAATCACCTCAGATATGCAGATGACACCACCCTTATGGCAGAAAGTGAAGAGGATCTAAAAGCCTCTTGATGAAAGTGAAAGAGAAGAGTGAAAAAGTTGGCTTAAAGCTCAACATTCAGAAAACGAAGATCATGGCATCCGGTCCCATCACTTCATGGGAAATAGATGGGGAAACAGTGGAAAAAGTGTCAGACTTTTTGGGGGGCTCCAAAATCACTGCAGATGGTGACTGCAGCTATGAAATTAAAAGACGCTTACTCCTTGAAAGAAAAGTTATGACCAACCTAGATAGTATATTCAAAAGCAGAGACATTACTTTGCAGACTAAGGTCCGTCTAGTCAAGACTATGGTTTTTCCCGTGGTCATGTATGGATGTGAGAATTGGACTGTGAAGAAGGCTAAGCACCGAAGAATTGATGCTTTTGAACTGTGGTGTTGGAGAAGACTCTTGAGAGTCCCTTGGACTGCAAGGAGATCCAACCAGTCCATTCTGAAGGAGATCAACCCTGGGATTTCTTTGGAAAGAATGATGCTAAAGCTGAAGCTCCAGTACTTTGGCCACCTCATGCGAAGAGTTGACTCACTGGAAAAGACTCTGATGCTGGGAGGGATTTGGGGGCAGGAGGAGAAGGGGACGACTGAGGATGAGATGGCTGGATGGCATCACGGATTCAATGGATGTGAATCTGAGTGGGCTCCTGGAGATGGTGGTGAACAGGGAGGCCTGGCATGCTGCGATTCATGAGGTCGCAAAGAGTCGGACACGACTGAGCAACTGAACTGAACTGAACTGATTCTTATTTCTATTCCACTGCTTGGACTCACCAACACACCAATCCTGAAAGGTTACTTGTGGCCCTTCTTGCCTCTTTCCTTGCTTTCTGGTCATCACCTGAAATGACATTATTACAGCCAACATAAAAGATCTATTCCTGTGACTCATAGGCACTCAGAAAAGTCTTAGTCCTCCTTTTCTTTCATCTTGAGTCTAATTCTTCAGAGAGTCAATTAGAAACTTTACAAAATATAGGGCATAAATTTGGGATCCCTGTATTTATGGGGTCTGATTTCTTGTAGTCCATAAATAATGTTTTTTATTGTCATCACCCATTGTGTTTCAAAAAGAAAATAGAAAGAGTTGAAAAACACATATCCCTGTATATACAACTCACTCACATTAGTCACATATATAATGCATTAGCTAAATATGTAAAGGAAAGGTCATAATATCTTATTCAGCTGCTGTAGTAAACACCAAGTTCAATTCATAGGCACTCAGTTGTATCTGAACCCTTTAAAATGTGGCCATTTTGGAATAACACCCCATCAAATATCCCTGCTGTTAAACTGGAAGGGAAAAAAATCTTCTAATTTTCGTAACTTTATATCTTCCTCTTCAATGTATTTTCCAGTTAAAGAATTTAATTGTTATAAGAAGAAGTGGAAGGATTTTTTAAACTCTACTGCTAAATAACAAGACACTGACAGGGTGACTCATTATAGGAATCCATTAATCTCAGCTGAATAGAAAGATCCAGATGGAATCGAGAGGAAATGGGCTATTCCTTTCCAAGAGTTAGCATAAGGACTACTCAGCTCAGGGTGGCAGATTTTATATTTAGTTTTGGCTAAGGAAGTATAGGTCACATTTTATGTTTCTTTGGAGGATTACTAAAGAAGTCAACACTGTAGAGACCATTTTCTTTCCCTCCGTTCCTAAGGATATAAAAACAATAAAAATCTTAAAATCTATTTTAAAAGTACACAAATATTTTCAAATTATTTATAATATAAGAGGGACAGTAATTTATAGGGACCTCAGATTTAGCACATGCCTATACACATACACACCTCAAACCTTTTTTTCCCTATAAAATATTTGTTGATTCCCTAGCAAAATTCTCACAATAAAATCTCACAGGTTTTCTTTAAGAGAATTGAATCTGCCATACCCAAGAGTGACAGTTTCATCTTTCCATGAGGAACAAAGGGTCTAGGCGGGTAGGTTTAATGTAAACAAAATACTGTTGGGTTTGATACAATTTGGTTGAAAGCCTGAATGGTTGGTTTCATTCAGAATTGTTTGGGCAATCACTTAATCTCTCTGAAACTCTGACCTGTTATCTGCACATAAGGAGAATAACAGCTGATTCAGTTTTGTGAGGATTATTCTAGATAACATCTATAAACAACTAGCCCCTGCTTGATCCTTATGGTAGCTACCCAAAGATACCTACCTAGCCTTTTGTTTATTTTTCCATTTTTCTATCACTGATGGAAAAGAGCATGAAGCTGAAAGACTGAGCCTTTGAATGAAAAATATTGAGTCTCTGAAAAGCAAGATCTTTCAAGGTGTATTAAATCAGTTTTCATCTCCTGGAAGTAGCAGAGATCATTGAAAGGATAGAGAGTTATTATAAAAGAGAATTGACTGCTGTATGGAGGAACTTAAAAGTAAAGTGAAAGTATTAGTTGTCCAATCGTGTCTGACTCTTTGCAACTCCATGGACTGTAGCCTCCTGACTCCTCTGCCCATGAAATTCTCCAGTCAAGAATACTGGAGTGGGTTGCCATTTCCTTCTCCAGGGGATCTTCCCAACCCAGAGATCGAATCCAGGTCTCCCACACTGTAGACTGATTCTTTACTGTCTGAGCCACTGGTAGGAAAGGAAGGAAACAGGATGTTGGGTTTTCTGTAGTAAAGATGATTGAGAGTTGAAGGACTCTACTATGATCATCCACTAAGCCCTGCGCATTCTGAGAAAAACTGCAGGAAAGTATCTTATTCCCTCCTCTTCTGTTTTTCCACATCTGGTCTCTTAGCCCTAATGCAATTCTTTAGATAGTGATCCAGGCATGGTTCATGGTCCTCATAGAGCAATTCTGACTGGTAGTCTACTTCATGCTAATTCAGCCCAATAGCATTTCCAGAAACATCTGTATTCAGGCTAATGGAAGGAGTCTGAGTTCAGTAGATAGTGGACAACAATGCCCTAGAAGCTTTAGTCATAATCTGCTTAAATAAATATGCATAATATATGCATAAATCATGCTTTTGCTCTATGCAATTCTAAAGCCATTCCAATACCAGAAATATTCTAATATCAGAAACTGTTTACCAACTTCTCCATATACACAGCTGCCAAAGTCCTCTGAGCACACTTTTATTGAGCACAGAACCTGTTCAAAGCATCATTGTAGGTTCTGTTGAGAGACAGTGAAAAAGAGAAACCTTGATAGTTATTCAAAATATCTGTAAGAATAAGTTTCCCCACATAATTCAGTCTTATGTCTGGTGCCAAACAGAATGCTGTATACATCATAGGTGTTCAGTAATATGTGTAATTGAACAGAATAGCCTCTTTATGTTATTTACTGTTATATACTCAAGATCAGTTCTAATTAATTCACCTATGCATATATGAAAACAAACGGGCTTCCCTTGTGGCTCAACTGGTGAAGATTCTGCCTGCAATGTAGGAGACCTGGGTTTGAAACCTGGGTTGGGAAGATCCCCTGGAAAAGGGAAATGCTACCCACTCCAGTATTCTGGACTGGGGAATTCCATGGACTGTATAGTCCATGGGGTTGCAGAGTTGGACATGACTGAGCAACTTTCACTTTCATGTATGAAAACAAAATATTTTCCATTCTCATAACCATTACTGAAAAAAATAGCTAACATATTTGAATATACATAGATGCCAAGTACGGTTCTAAGCAAGTACGTTCATTATCTCATTTAATCCTTATCCCACCTCTTTGTAGTCACAGCTCCTTTTCATCCTACTTCTCTTCTGCTTGTTTTTCACATGATGAAATAGCTGAGGCACAGAAATATTCTTTAACAGAGATCCTCTCAGCAATGTAATTTGTAAACCCAAATAAATTTTGATAAAATTCATCAAAAATAAAATTTTAAAACTTATGTAAATACACAATGGCTTCAACCCATTAATTTTCCAGCTCTGCTTATACAGAAATATATAATAAAATTGTCCAAGGTCACTGTAAGAAGAAGAAGCCAAATTTGTCCTGAAGCAATTGTACTCCAGAGCGAGTACTCCTAATTTGAGAGTTTACTTATGCATTTTACCTTATTTAATTTTTAACCCTAGAGGATATTTATTATTGTCTTCAAACCATTGTCTATTTCCTGCCTCAAGTATGGCTCAGAACAACTCACAATTGCTTGTGCTCCTGAGTTTAAAGACTTTCTGAATTTTAGGAAGGAGACTGAAATCATGACTACTGGGAATGGATATGCCCATGAGATGTTTCTACAACCCAGAAATCCAGCTTTCTGAGGGGCAAAGGGAATCTTATAATTCTGGAGAGAATATGCTGGAAGAGAGCAAGGAAAAGCTAGGATTTGGGAGAGGATTTTGGACTGCAAGGAGATCCAACCAGTCCATTCTAGAGGAGATCAGCCCTGGGATTTCTTTGGAAAGTATGATGCTAAAGCTGAAACTCCAGTACTTTGGCCACCTCATACAAAGAGCTGACTCACTGGAAGAGATTCTGATGCTGGTAGGGATTGGGGGCAGGAGGAGAAGGGGGCAACAGAGGATGAGATGGCTGGATGGCATCACCAACTAGATGGACGTGAGTTTGAGTGAACTCCGGGAGATGGTGAAGGACAGGGAGGCCTGGCGTGCTGCGATTCATGGGGTCATAAAAAGTCAGATATGACTGAGTGACTGAACTGAACTGAACTTATAAAAAATAAAAAAAATTCATGGCAAATAGTAAGGGAAAAAGTGGGAGCAGTGACAGATTTTATATTCTTGGATTCCCACATCACTGCATACAGTGACTGTAGCCAGGAAATTAAAAAAATGCTTACTGCTTGTAAGGAAAGCTATGACAAACCTAGACAGCATATTAAAAAGCAGAGACGTTACTTTGCCAACAAAGGTCCCATATAGTCAAAGCTATAGTTTTTCCAGTAGTCATGTATGGATGTGCGAGTTGAACCACAAAGAAGGCTAAGCAAAGAAGAACTGTAACATTCAAACTGTGCTGGAGAAGACACTTGAGAGGCCCTTGGACTGAAAAGAGATCAAGCCAGTAAATCCTAAAGGAAATCAACCCTAAATATTCATTGCAAAGACTGAAGTTCCAATTCTTTGGCCATCTGATGCGAAGCACCGATTCGTTGGAAGAGCCCCCGATGCTGGGAAAGATTGAGGGCAGGAGAAGAGGATGACAGAGGATGAGATGGTTGGATCGTATCACTGACTCAATGGACATAAATTTGAGCAAACAGTGGGATATCATGGAGGACAAAGGAGCCTAGTGTGCTGCAGTTCATGGGGTCGCAAAAATCGATACAACTTAGCAACTGAACAACAACAGCTTGTGAAAAGGAAAATAACACAGTTGTGAGGGGAAGAACATGCAGCCAAACCAACCTAAAAACTTCCAGATAACAAATGCTAGTGAGTTTGTGAAGTGACAGTTTTTTCAGAATGAATAATAAATTGTATGTTTTGCCTCCCACATGCAGATGGTATAACTGTTTTAATTACTAAGAAGTTGATGTAGCAATATTAAAGATAATGTTTGACTTTTAAAAATTACCTGTCACTTCACCACCCCAATAAAGCAATTACTTTCATTTGTTATGTGTATTATATATAGTCTATGTGAAAGAAATAGCTCCCTGTCTATTTGTATTAAAATAGTGACATAAATATTTCCATCTTCCAACTTAGTGTAGTTTTAATGATTCTGTCACACCCCATCAGTAAATGTAAGGTTAGTATTGAACATTTCGGCTATTTCTAATTTTTTTAACTATTGTAGCTGATTCTGCAATAAACATATTGATTTCTATAACATTCTGCTTCCACTGAATGATTTCTTTAGATAAATTCTTGTGAAAATGGTGATGATGATTGGATTGCTTCTGCTACAAACTAAGCATTTAGGTTTAACTTTTCATTCAATGTATTTTAAGCATTCTTCCCTCTTTTATTTGCTCTTGGGCAGATCCATAATATATACCTCTTGTGCGAGACCAAGGGATGGAAATTCAAAGGCAAATTGTCACAAAAGACATTCTGAGACTAAAACAGAAATGAAGAAGAATCTAGAAGAAGTTGCACTTTTTCATGCTCTTGCTCTCACCGTAATGCATTCCTCTGTTTATTGTTTCCCCTTCCACACACACCTGTCCAGTAACCTAGGTGCTCTTGGACAAGGAGAGAGGGATGCCGAGGCTCAACTCTAGCTCTGAGGATGTGAAACAGAATAGGTGCACAATGTGTAAGTCAGTGGATGATGAAGACTGGATGGATGGGGCAAAACCTTTTACTTTTGAAATATCCTTGTTGAAACTATGATTTCCTTTGGGAATTTTGTCACATATTCTACCATCATCCCTATGTTCTCCTATGCAATCCCCTCTTTTAACTAAAACACAATTAATCAGTCTATGTATTTCAGCGGAGACCTACCCATCAATCTGTTTTCCCTTGTCCCGAGATAGTATCTGTGCATACTCTTTTTATTAGTTGGCTGACTGAATGTAAATACTTCAGCGAAGGACTAAGAGGATACCTCAAATATGGTGGTGCCACAAGATGGAAAGAACTGGAATTCTGCCTGATGAAAAGCCAATTGGATTATTTACTGAAGAGGAAAAGTTAAAATTTTACATGTCTTCCTGCTCGTTCTGCCTCTGTAACTCAGCTTGCTCCTTGCAAAATCTGGATCATGTAGGTCACATAGTCTCAGAAAGTGGGGACGTAAAATACTAGTAACTGGAGCTTATCTCACTCACCCTTGTCCTGCTCTTTGCAATTGCCCAGCCCCTGCAAACCTGCTTAATCATGCCTGTCTGTGTAAAGGTCAGGCATCCCCATCCCCTTCATGATTGCTGATCACATGCGCACAAAACCACTTAGTTTAAACCAGCCTGTTAACAGCTAGTGTTGCCCACGATAGCCTGTCTATAAAAACTCTGTAACCCCTTTGTTTGGCTCTCAGAGCTTGGAGTGTTAACTCCTCTGGGCCCACTGGCATAATAAACCTGAGTTCTCCAACTCTCCAAGTGTGGTGCTTGGTTTCTCGATGACTGGTTTCTGCAACAGTACGAGTGGGAATGTGCCTGCATTGTGTCACACTGCAGATGTTGAGAAGTTGGTAGTTTCTGTAGCTGGGTATTCGCTGTCCTAACGAATACACTTTCCATAACGATGATAATAAATCCACAGGATTTTACTGAGCACCTCATGATTCTCATTATTAGACTGGATAGTTGAACACAGTCTTTAAGGGACATAGAGTCTGGAATTGAGAATCTGGCTTTGTTGCTGTGAGTGTGGAGGGCACAGGACTGTAAGCTTCTTTGCCTAATGAGGTTGTCATTTATTTTCAAACTACCTGACGAATCTGGGCTGTAGTATTCTGAATATAAATTGACAATTCTGCTTAGGGAAAAGACTTGGCAGCCTTGTTCAGAAATAAGTCTTATTCTAGGAAGTGTCTTTTTTCCTTTAATATCAGCACTCTTCAGTGCTGTTACATGGCCAAAGTGATTAGGTGTTAGGAGTGTGGACATGGCCTCCAGATCATTAAACCTCCAGTTTTGCAACATGAATAATCTGAACTCAATATCTGTAATGCCATGAGAGATAAATGACTGTGAAATCCCCCGTGCGTAGCTGTTCAGATGGGACCCTGGGGGAAAGCCACCTCACCGGGAAAGATATCTGCCTGAGGTGATTAGGCTGGAATTTAATTTTATTTAAATGTGTGAACACTTTTAATAAGGCTCTCGAGGTATTACGAAGTTTGCCGAATCTTTATATTTGAAAAATGTTTTATTTTGCTCGATAACATGTAGAAAAGCCCTTATTGTGATTAGCATTTGAATAGGAGGATCATCTTAATACTCTTGTTATTAATATGACAGATTTGATTTTCCCAAAGGTGACAATTGAACCCAATTCTCAGATCAGTTAATCCATGTATTTATGTGAATTGAACTTTTTCTACCTTGTAATTTGGTTCTGGAGTACATTGGATTTTTTTCTGCCCTGTGGGGTTCATGCACCAATTTAAATACCTAAGTTAATGGCCTACTTTTTGCTTGAAAGGAAGACCTAGGTTTCTTCCTTGAGTTCTGATCCTTGTCCACATGCTTTATGCAGGCAACAGACCTTCTGTTTTGTCATTTGATTGCTCCGCCTGGAAAATCCCATGGACAGAGGAGCCTGGTAGGCTGCAGCCCATGGGGTTGCTAAGAGTCGGACATTTTCACTTTCATTTTCACTGAGCATTTTCACTTTCACTTTTCACTTTCATGCATTGGAGAAGGAAATGGCAACCCACTCCAGTGTGCTTGCCTGGAGAATCTCAGGGACAGGGGAGCCTGGTGGGCTGCCATCTACGGGGTCGCACAGAGTTGGACACGACTGAGGTGACTTAGCAGCAGCAACCCCACTCCAGTACTCTTTCCTGGAAAACCTCATGGATGGAGGAGCCTGGTGGGCTGTAGTCCATGGGGTTATTAAGAGTCTGACACTGAGAGACTTCACTTTCATTCATTGGAGAAGGCAATGGTGACCCACTCTAGTGTTCTTGCCTGGAGAATCCCAGGGACAGGGGAGCCTGGTGGGCTGCCATCCGTGGGGTCACACAGAGTTGGACTCGACTGAAGCAACTTAGCAGCAGCAGCAGCAACAAGCAACTTAGCAGCAGCAGCAGCAACAATCCATGAAGATACATTTGCTTCAGAGATGGAAGTTTCAGATGGGTCCACACATGTTTTTAAAGACATTTGTAATTTAATGATGTATCTGAGCACTGGCTGATGCCTTTTATATGGAAATAGAAAACAGAGCCTAGGGGAGGAGGAAGATAAGATGATTTTTTTAAAACTTCTCTTTGTATTCATCTGTGGTGCTGGACCCCTCAAGTTCCCTCTCTATAAGCATATCGTTCATTCTTTTCCTTGCTAAGAGTGGTCCTGCTTGTTTTCATGGCCCTTGGCATTTCCTTGCATTGATCCATGATATGTTACTTCCTCTTTCTCCTGTGACCATAGTCCAGATCAGAGCTGTGGGGTGGAATCCATGGTCCCAGAGTCAGCACTGTGTGCTTCTGCTCAGTGCATATGGCTCTCAGAATAACCACATTCAAGCTCTTTTTAGAAGTCACGGGGAATGTGTGTCCACTTTTGAGTACAGCAGGCAGCTATAAATCCCTATTGCAAGTATGTGTCAGATATGAGGCTGGATTGGAAATTCAGATTCTTAAAAATTCCAGGATCTCTTTCATTGCCATCCATTTTTGTGTCTTATATATTTATCGAGGCAAGCTTTCACTTGAGTCAGTTACACTTAGCCAGAGTTTCCTCTCCAGTAAGTTTCCAAGGGCCCCACATTTCTTTCTCCTGATTTGTTGTACAGTATTATTTTCTGTACACAGTAATATACTTATTCCATGGGGTCACAAAGAGTCGAACATAACTGAACAGCGGAACTGAAAATACTTCAGTTCAGTTCAGTTCAATTCAGTCGCTCAGTTGTGTCCGACTTTTGCAACCCCATGAATCACACCACACCAAGCCTCCCTATTCATCATCATCTCCTGGAGTTCACTCAGACTCAGGTCCATCGAGTCTGTGATGCCATCCAGCCATCTCATCCTCTGTCATCCCCTTCTCCTCCTGCCCCCAATCCCTCCCAGTATCAAGTCTTTTCCAATGAGTCAACTCTTCGCATGAGGTGGCCAAAGTATTGGAGTTTCAGCTTTAGCATCATTCCTTCCAAAGAAATCCCAGGGCTGATCTCCTTCAGAATGGACTGGTTGGATCTCCTCGCAGTCCAAGGGACTCTCAAGAGTCTTCTCCAACACCACAGTTCAGAAGCATCAGTTCTTCGGCACTCAGCATTCTTCACAGTCCAAATCTCATATCCATCCATACATGACTACTGGAAAAACCATAGCCTTGATTAGACGGACTTATTCAGCAAAGTAATGCCTCTGCTTTTGAATATACTATCTAGGTTGGTCATAACTTTCTTCTTCAAGGAGTAAGCGTCTTTTAATTTCATGGCTGCAGTCACCATCTGCAGTGATTTTGGAGCCCCCCAAAATAAAGTCTGACACTGTTTCCACTGTTTCCCCATCTATCTGCCATGAAGTGATGTGACCGGATGCCATGATCTTCGTTTTCTGAATGTTGAGCTTTAAGCCAACTTTTTCACTCTCCTCTTTCACTTTCATCAAGAGGCTTTTTAGCTCCTCTTCACTTTCTGCCATAAGGGTAGTGTCATCTGCATATCTGAGGTTATTGATATTTCTCCTGGCAATCTTGATTCCACCTTGTGCTTCTTCCAGTCCAGCGTTTCTCATGATGTACTCTGCATATAAGTTAAATGAGCAGGGTGACAATATACAGCCTTGACATACTCCTTCTCCTATTTGGAACCAGTCTGTTGTTCCATGTCCAGTTCTAACTATTGCTTCCTGACCTGCATACAGATTTTTCAAGAGGCAGGTTAGGTGGTCTGGTATTCCCACCTCTTTCAGAATTTTCCAGTTTATTGTGATGCACACAGTCAAAGGCTTTGGCATAGTCAATAAAGCAGAAATAGATGTTTTTCTGGAACTCTCTTGCTTTTTCCATGATCCAGCGGATGTTGGCAATTAGATCTCTGGTTCATCTGCCTTTTCTAAAACCAGATTGAACATCAGGAAGTTCACGGTTCAAGTATTGCTGAAGCCTGGCTTGGAGAATTTTGAGCATGACTTTACTAGCATGTGAGATGAGTGCAATTGTGTAGTAGTTTGAGCATTCTTTGGCATTCCCTTTCTTTGGAATTAGAATGAAAACTGACCTTTTCCAGTCCTGTGGCCACTGCTGAGTTTTCCAAATTTGCTGGCATAATGAGTGCAGCACTTTCACAGCATCATCTTTCAGGATTTGAAACAGCTCAACTGGAATTCCATCATCTCCATTAGCTTTGTTTGTAGTGATGCTTTCTAAGGCCCACTTGACTTCACATTCCAAGATGTCTGGCTCTAGATTAGGGATCACATCATTGTGATTATCCAGGTCATGAAGATCTTTTTGTACAGTTCTTCTGTATATTCTTGCCACCTCTTCTTAATATCTTCTGCTTCTGTTAGGTCCACACCATTTCTGTCTTTTATCGAGCCCATCTTTGGATGAAATGTTCTCTTGATATTTCTAATTTTCTTGAAGAGATCTCTAGTCTTTCCCATTCTGTTATTTTCCTCTATTTCTTTGCATTGATCACTGAAGAAGGCTTTCTTACCTCTTTTTGCTGTTCTCTGGAACTCTGCATTCAGATGCTTATATCTTTCCTTTTCTCCATTGCTTTTCACCTCTCTTCTTTTCACAGCTATTTGTAAGGTCTCCCCAGACAGCCATTTTGCTTTTTTGCATTTCTTTTCCATGGGGATGATCTTGATCCCTGTCTCCTGTACGATATCACGAACCTCCATCTGTAGTTCATCAGGCACTTTATCTATCAGATCTAGGCCCTTAAATCTATTTCTCACTTCCACTGTATAATCATAAGGGATTTGGTTTAGGTCATACCTGAATGGTCTAGTGGTTTTCCTTGCTTTCTTCAATTTGAGTCTGAATTTGGTAATAATGAGTTCATGATCTGAGCCACAGTCAGCTCCGAGTCTTATTTTCGTTGACTGTATAGAGCTTCTCCATCTTTGGCTACAAAGAATATAATCAATCTGATTTCATTGTTTACCATCTGGTGATGTCCATGTGTAGAGTCTTCTCTTGTGTTGTTGGAAGAGGGTGTTTTCTGTGAGCAGTGCATTTTCTTGGCAAAACTCTATTAGTCTTTGCCCTGATTCATTCTGTATTCCAAGGACAAATTTGCCTGTTACTCCAGGTGTTTCTTGACTTCCTACTTTTGCTTTCCAGTCCCCTATAATGAAAAGGATATCTTTTTGGGTGTTAGTTCTAAAAGGTCTTGTAGGTCTTCATAAAACTGTTCAACTTCAGCTTCTTCAGCATTACTGGTTGGGTTGGGTTGGGGCATAGACTTGGATAACTATACTCTTCAAATGTTCTCACTTTTTTCTTTTCTGGGACCATTCACTTTGTTGGTTTTCTTCTCTTGGTTGCCTGAATCTTCAAAGCTCACTTCAAGCCCCACCCTCTCCAAACCAGTGAAACCTCCTGATAAGTGGTTCCCAGCTACTCTGGGGACACATCTAGGAATATAAAACCAAGATATACTCATCACTACATTGTTAAGAGGATTCCCTAGTGGGTCAGTCAGTAAAGAATCCACGTGCAATGCAGGAGACCCAGGTTTGGTCCCTGGGTTGGGAACATCCCCCGTAAAGGAAATGGCAAGCCACTCCAGGATTCTTATCTGGGAAATCCCATGAACAGTGGAGACTGGCAGGCTACAGTCCATGAGGTCACAAAAGTAGGACATGATTTAGTGACTAAACCACCACCTTCACCACATTGTTAAGAACTGGAGTGTATCAGAAGGTTCAAGCATTTACAGGATAAGCTCAGATCAGGAAATGAATTATGTACTAGCAAATCTGGATTCTAATCCCTCTTTAGTAACTAACCGGATGTATGACCTTGGGAACCTTAATTCTCCTCTGTGCATTTCGGTTTTACTTTTCTGCAAAATAGGGGAGCTATATGAGTGAACTGACTGTTATATAAAGTTGTTATTAGAAAAATTCATTTTTATAATGTCAGAATAATGGCATTTTCATATTACTAACCAGACTTTGATTAAAAATCACAGTTGTGTCCTTAACTTTGATAAACATAATAAAGCTATTAGTTGATGCAAATTAAAAAAAAGATTGGCAAGGAAGTACATGTAAATTATACTTGAAAGCCATTCTTATTATTTTAGAACCATCCTTTAAACATGGCACTTTCTCTATTATTCTGACAGCAAACAACTTTTCTGTCCTTATATTTTTGTTTTAAATGAATAGTTTCCTGCTATGCCTGTATATCAAAATGAAAATACACTTCAATAGAAAATTTTCCAGGAAACTTGTATTGGAAGATACAGTACAAAAATTTTGTGAGTGTCGTTAGTAAGGGCTTCCCAGGTGGTGCTAGTGGCAAAGAACAGGCCTGCCAGTGTAGGAGACATAAGAATCATGGGTTCACTCCTGGGTTGGGAAGATCCCCTGGAGGAGGGCAAGATTACCCACTCCAGTATTCTTGCCCGGAGAATTCCATGGACAGAGGAGACTGGTGGGCTATAGTCTAAAGGGTTGCAAAGATTCAGACACAACTGAAGTGACTTAGCATGCACTCATGTTGGTTGATAGAGGCTTTTCCGAAGGAAATGATGGCATGTCATTCAAATATGATGGAGGACTCTTACACAATGCTGGGTATCACTGAGAACTGTTGGTTTGAATATCCCAGGAGCTGAAAGTTGATGGCTACACTTTCTGTCTGGTCTTGGGTTGGTTAAGCCTCCTTGAGAAGCATAAAGCAGGAGAATTGGTACCAACATGATAGCTGAGTGAAGAAGTGGCAATTTTTGCAATAAAGTTTCGATAAAAAGTGACCCTTCCAAATAGCCAGCATCAGTTCTGCTGGGCATTTGGAGAAGTGGGTGGATCTGACTTTTAAACATCAAAAGAAAAGGGAATTTTTTTCTTCTAGGCTGGTCTGAAGGAAAAGTGAAATTGCCTTGCTAGGGCAAGAGAAGTAAGCTCACAGGCTGCTGCTGACAAAGACTGCTAACAGGCTGCAGCTTTGTCACGTCACACTGCCAGCATCCACCCCATTGCCGACAAAGACATTGACCTTTGGTAGACTTGATTCTCTAAAATAATGAGGGGCCAGGAGAAAATGCATTTGCATAATGTAAAGAGTGTCTGTGTTACTGCCCAAGAAGGATGTCATGTAGAATAAAAATGCGAAGCATTCTGTCCTTCCTGACTAAATGCATGACCCTAGGGTAAGTCAAAACCAAGGTACAAAACTCTCAGAGTATCATTTAGATGCAGATGTGTGGTAAAGTACCCGCTTGCCAATACTGTAGACAAAGGAGATGAAGGTTCCATCTCTGGGTCAGGAAGATCCTCTGGTGGAGGGCATGGCAACTCACTCCAGTATTCTTGCCTAGAGAACCCCATGGACAGGGGAGCCTGATGGGATACAGTCCATTGGACCGCAAAGAGCTGGACACAACTGAAGCGACTTATTACGCACGCTTGCACGTTCTAGAAGTTTTCAGTCTTTTAGGAATCTTGGATGCCCTCCTCGGTATAGAGGAAAGAAACTGATAGCTACTGCTACGGTGGCAAGAGTTTGGAATTAAAAGCAAATTGTACTTTTACATTTGGTTATTATGATTCTTGGCATATGTCATTTGTTCTTTCTGAGTCTCAGCTCCTAATGTATAAAATGGGGACAATGTTGTATGTGGGATGAATAATGTGACAATATAAACATATATTTTAAATTATGATGCACAGATTTTAAAAATTATTAATGTCACTGGATCAATTGCTTATGCCATTTTAATTGGAGTCCTCTGAGAAGTTGGTACAAAGAAGGGTTTACATATGCATATGGTTTACTAGTGGAAATGTCTGTGCAAGGGCAGATAGGGAGGGAGTTGAGGAGAACTGACACACCTTAATGCAAGGTGACCTTCAGTGGAGAGAGAGGTGCAGCAGAAGTGTGGGTGAATGTGTCATAGATTGCTGCAGTCTACATTTTGACAAATCCATCCACAAGTCTTTAAGATAAAATGTGGCTGTGAAGAAAGACCTGCAGCTACTAGAATAACAGGGAAGAGCAGAATCTGATTCTATGTTGGATCTGTTTCTTTAGCTTTGGTTTTTCATTGCTGTTGCTTCTGTAGTCATGGAAAGCATGCTGTCTACAGCTGTAAGTATACATAACGGCCTGCCTTGGGGATCCCTGCCTCCTCTACCTGAAAGTTAAACTAAAGTGCCTTTGCTCAGCTCAGAGGGAGAAAGTCTGACCCTGCCCACCTGTGAATGGCTGCAGAAAAGAAGAATACATCCCATCCCCATGCTGGCCAAGCCAGGAGATATTTTACAAGACCAATGGCCTTTTTACTTTACTTTCTTACCTCCTCCCTGTGTCTGTTATATAAAAGAAACTGGCATCCAGAACCCAGTGAGATGGTACTCTAGGGTGCTAGCCCACCATCTTCTCAGACACCCAGCTTTCTAAATAAAGTCATTATTCCTTACCCGGTGGCTCAGACTGTAAAGCATCTGCTACAATGGGGGAGACCAGGATTCAATCCCTGGATCAGGAAGATCTCCTGGAGAAGGAAATGGCAACCCACTCCAGTATTCTTGCCTGGAAAATCCCATGGACGGAGAAGCCTGGTAGGTTACAGTCCATGGGGTCACAAAGAGTTGGACAAGACTGAGCGACTTCACTTTCACTTTCTTTCATTCCTTGCCTGAACACGTGTGCAGGGAGCAGACAGAGCTTGGATTCAGTAACACTAGGAGTGGGTCTGCCTTAATGTCTTGGCCAAACTCAGTCATTGACCGAGGGAGACTTAGCTTTGAGGCAAAGACAGCAATGATTACCAAAGCTCAACAGCTGTGTCAGCTGTACTTCTGTTTGGCATCTAAAGCATTCTCATGGCTGCTGTGGGTACTTTACATTCAAGGAATTTTCTCGGAAAACTATACCTGGATGATGGGAAGATGGCAGCCATGAAGTGATGTGGGGCACAGTTGTAGGCAGAGGGGATATGTACTATAGAGATTCCAAGGTCCAGTGAGCCCTCCCCATGTTCAAAGAGGCCATTAGGGCAAGGAGCAGGGAAGAGTTGTAGGAGCTGATGCCAGAGAAGTGACTGGAGACTGGGTAAAGGCCTCATAGGTCAGGTGATGAGTTTGAGTTTTTAGCGTAAAATGCAAAGCCATTAGAGTGTTTTTAGGCAGCTAAATAGCTTAATCCTAGTTAAAAAATTTTTAGGATTAGTCACTCTGACATGTGTAGAGTGGAGAAAAGGAGGCTAATTAGAAGACCTAGTCCAGGTGAAAGAAGCTAGGCTGGGACTTGGACTAGGAGAGCAACAGGGAAAGAGCCCTGGAAAATCCCAGGGACAGAGAAGCCTGGTAGGCTGCAGTCCATGGAGTCGCACAGAGTCAGACATGACTGAGCGACTTCACTTTCACTTTTCACTTTCATGCATTGGAGAAGGAAATGGCAACCCACTCCAGTGTTCTTGCCTGGAGAATCCCAGGGACAGGGGAGCCTGGTGGGCTGCCATCTATGGGGTCACACAGAGTTGGACACGACTGAAGTGACTTGGCGGCAGCAGCAGCAGCAACAGGGAAAGTGGAAGGGAGGTAACTGACCTGGGATATATTCCAGAAGTCTGGTCAAAATGACTTTTTGGTAGATTTCCTAGAGGAGGAAACTATTATTCAAGGGTTGTGCCTTATCTTTGGGTTTAGGACCTTTGTGAATAGAATTATGTTTATTAAGAATAGCAGAGAAAGGGAAGAACAGATTTTAAAAGAGGGAAAGCCACATTTTTGAATTGGAAATGTTTATCTTGAGACACTTAATAGGCATATTCATAGCATTTGTAAAAATGTGTTAAGGTAACTATAACTATAGTTTGGAACTTAGAGGGAAGATGAGACCTGGAGATTCAATTTTGGGAGTCAGGGAAAGAGGGACAATATTTAAATCTTTGGTATTAGATAAGATTCTATATTGAATAAATACAAGTAGAAAAGGGAAGTGTTACAGGACCAAATCTTGGAGCAGTCCAACTTTGTTGTTGTTCAGTCATTCAATTGTGTCTGACTCTTTGCGACCCCATGAACTGCAGCACGCCAGGCTTCCCTGTCCATCACCATCTCCTGGAGCTTGCTCAAAATCATGGCCATTGAGTCAGTGATGCCATCCAACTACCTCATCTTCTGTCGTCCCCTTCTCCTCTTGCCTTCAGTCTTTCCCCAAATCAGAGTCTTTTCCAATGAGTCAACTCATTACATCAGGTGGCCAAAGTATTGGAGCTTTAGCCTTAGCATCAGTCCCTTCAATGCATATCAGGATTGATTTTCTTTAGAATTTACTAGTTTGGTCTCCTTGCAGTCCAAGGGATTTGCAAGAATTTTCTCCAACACCACAGTTCAAAAGCATCAATTCTTCAGCATTTAGCCTTCTTTATGGTCCAACGTTCACATCCATATACAACTACTGGAAAAACCACAGCTTTGACTATATGGACCTTTGTTGGCAAAGTAACGTCTCTACTTTTTCATACACTGTAAAGGTTTGTCATAGCTTTTCTTCCAAGGAACACATATCTTTTAATTTCATGGCCGCAGTCACCATCTGCAGTAATTTTGGAGCCCAAGGAAATAAAGTCTGTCACTGTTTCCACTGTTTCCTCATCTATTTGCCATGAAGTGATAGGCCTGGAGGCCATGATATTAGTTTTTTGAATGCTGAGTTTTACAAATCCAATTCTGAAAATTATAGACGTAATAGAAAAGAGAACAGACTGTAAGGGGGAAGCCAATGGAGAAGAAGAATCAGTAGGGTATAGTGTTATGAAAAAGCTGGAGAACCCATTTCAGTGAGGAAGGAGACGTCAGTGATATTCCATGCTATGTTGAAGTAAGAAGACTGGAGAAGTAGGGACATGTAATACAAAAGTAGCCATTATCCCTCTGATGTCAGCCATAAAGCTTTAATGCTTGGTCAAGGGTCATGGTGTCAATTGATGGTAAAGCCAGGAATTATGTGCAACTCTGTTATTATAGGTATGTATATGTTTCTGTTCATTCCTTACTCATGCCTTCACACATGCTGTGACTGATCACTCCATGTTAATCATATTGAAGCTTTACTCTTATATCCTGGACTAAATTGGAAGTTCTTCAGAGAAGAGAATGGACTTCCCTGGTGGCTCAGGCGGTAAAGTGTCTGTCTACAATGCAGGAGACCCGGGTTCGATCCCTGGGTTTGGAAGATCCCCTGGAGAAGGAAATGGCAATCCACTCCAGTACTATTGCCTGGAAAATCCCATGGACAGAGGAGCCTGGTAGGCTACAGTCCATGGATTAGCAAAGATGTGGACACCACTGAGCGACTTAGAGAAGAGAGATACATACTCAGTGAGCTCACCTTCTCATCTAACACAGGACTCTGCTCAAAGAAGGTGCTTGGAGTTTGCAGTAGGTTTGGCAAGAGTTGTGATTTGTGGTGATACACCATGTTAGAAATACCGGCAGAAAGTGATAGTCAGTAATCGTTACACTACTCAACTCATGGACATTTCTTCTCACTAGAGAGAAAATATGTTTCCCTGGCCCTTTCCTGTTTCCAGTGTGTCCAGAGGCCACTTCTGAAACAAGCAGACATTGACTGCAAAAGGAGATATTATTTGAGTCTCCTAAAACAATTCTTTATTCCCAAGTTTTCCAAGGTAGAGTTTTGGAGTACAAATGTAACTTAACTTTGTGACAGAATGTGATCTTTAGACACATTTGCTATTTCATGGTTCAGTTCACTTGACCTACAATTCTCATAAAATCAGTGTTTTATAGCTAGTAGTTACCAACCATGGAACTGTAATTGTAATTCTTTAAAACCAATATACTTGTGGAGTCTAAAGTATTTTTGCTGTTTGAAGAGTAGAGACAGAGCGTGCATTTATCCATACAGCAGTATTGCTTTGAAGGTTTATCATTTGGTTTTCCATATGCAGACTTGTCTTATTATATGTCAGTGGAGCCCCAGGTGTAAATGCTGGCCAGGAATTTATTTATTTTGCTACCATTTAGTATCTGGAACAGGTGTTAGTGGTTTGAAATGAAGGATGCATCATCTGTGCTTCCATAGTCCATCGATTCTGAGACAGCTAGGACCTAAGGGAGTTTGGCCTGGAGAAAACGCTGGTGACATGAGAACTGTCAATAAATATTTGATGTGCTGTCATGTGGAACAGGAAGCAGGCTTTCTCTGTTTGGCTCCAGCAGGCAGAACTAGAACTAATATATGGGAATTACATGGAGGCAGATGTGGTTTCCAGATTAGGAAGAACTTTCTAATCATTCAAGTTGCTTAAAATTGAAGAAGGCGATTGACTGAGGCTATCACTTCTCCATTGCTTGCGGTCTTAAGGACGAAAGTAGATTTCTTCACTGCTATAGAAGAGTTCTTATATCACATACTTGCTTGGAGTGCGTAATCTCCAGTGCAGCTTCCAGGTCAAAGTAACCGAGACCATGTGAGGTTGGGGAGTGCAGTATGAAGTGGGGCACCACTTGTCCCTGTTTCTCTCTTTCCCCAGGCATCTCACAGTCAACATGCATCACAATTTTCAAGTACACTGAAAGAACCCCGTGGCCCCGGTAATGGAGTTGGAAGTTCACTCGTGCAAATTGAGACATCCTCAGAAACAAGTTACTCTTGATTACATATAGTGTTTTGGTCCTCTGTTTGTTCACACTTCCTATGTCCTGATCCCTTCTCCTCTAACCCTGCTTCCTTTTACCCTCCCCTGCTCAAATCTTTCTAGTGTTCTCTCTGGAACCCCATTTCTGCAGTTTCTATATGCCTAAATGTTTGACTAGGTATCTCCTCTGGTTCCTTCAGTAACAAATATACAGCTCTATCCTGAGTCTTTTGTTTGACTTGGCTTCTTCCAAAGTAGGGCGTTCTTATTTCTTATAATCCATGTGTCATGTTTTGGGGAAATGGACTCTGTTTTTGCTTTGTTTTGTTTGTCACGATTTTCATTCTAAATTTCATTTCTTTTTCACTATTCTGTTAAAAGCTCCTGTCCTATGAACTTTTTCAGGAGTGTTATCTTCCCATCTCTACATTCCACTCTCTTATCCATTTTAGCAACTGACTCACAGTCTTCCTCAAGTTCTGTCTTTATGTGGAGGACACCCAGCATGCATTTTGACAATGTATCCAGGATTTAGGCTGCTTATATTCTTGACATTCTCATCTTCCATAAATTTTACCTCTATTCTAATTCAGTTATCTACTCCTATGGTCAAAATTGTACTTTTTCATTTCCTACAATTGCAATTATTTTTAAGCATTTTATGGAGATATAATATACACACAAAATGTGTACATATTATACATGTATAGTCTTGATGAGCTACACACAACAGTATGACTAGCATAAGATCAAAAACATTACTAGCAGCCAAGATATCCTTCCAGTCACTACATTCCTGAGAATAACCATAATCCATGTAGAATTAGTTTGGAAAATTTTCTAGTTCTGACTATTTTTGTTGAACACTGATATCATTGCATGTAATTAACTCTCATTGCTCTATAGTATTCCATTATATGAAAATACCAAAATATGTTTATCTATTCTACTGGTCAGTTGGGTTTCAATTGTCTATTTCAATTGTCTATTGGTTTCAATTGTCTATTTCAGATAGTGTTGATGTGAACAGTTAGATACATTTCTTTTGCTGAACATGTATTCTGTTGGCTGTATATTCTGGGAGTGATTCATGTAGTATTCATGTATTACATGTAGTATTCATGTAGTTTCCCAGGTGATGTTAGCAGTAAAGAATACCCCTACCAACACAGGAGATGCAAGAGACTTGAGTTGGATCCCTGGGTCAGAAAGATCCCCTGGAGGAGGAAATGGCAACCCATTCCAGTATTCTTGCTTGAAAAATTCTATGGACAGAAGAGCCTGGCAGGCTACAGTCCATGGGGTTGCAGACTCAGACATGACTGAGCATGCATGCATGTATGCATGTGCTTAGTATGTGCATATTCAACCTGTTTAGAAACTGATAAAGAGGTGCACTAATTCATGGGAGAATCTCCAGTTGCTTTACATTTTCATTACATCTTCATATGTACTTCTTTTCTCCTCCCACTACCCACTGTGCTAGCATACGACTGTGGCTTTGGTTTGCATTTTAGGTATCTGTTACTAATTTCTGGCTTAATCTCATTAATAGTCACAGACTTTACTGTGAATGATTTCAACATTTTGAAATGTAGAGCTCTTTATTGTCCATATTGCCCAATGCATAGTTGATTTTGGCAAATACTCTACCTGTACTCAAAAAAATTTAAAAAAATCTGGTTTCAGGTGCAGTATTATATGTGTGCTAATTAGGCCCAGTTCATTAACTCTTTTGTTCAGATTTTCCATGACCTTGCCAATTCCTGTCTCTTCTTTTATCAGCTATTGCAGGAGGTGTGTTAAACTCTCTTATTTTACTGCCAATGGGTCCAATTCTCTCTCTCTCTCTCTTTTTTTTTTTTTTTTTTGGTTTGGCCATGCTACACTGCATGTTTCCTGACCAGGGACTGAATTTATGCTCCCCTGCAGTGGAAGTCCAGAGTATTAACCACTGGACCACCATGAAAGCCCCTAATTCTCCTTTTAGTTGTAACAATTCTTGCTTCGATTTTATTAAAGCTGTATTTTAGAGATAAATAGATTTAAATTGTGCTATTTCTGTGGGATTGATCCATTTATACTTATGATAATCTGTATCTCCAGGAATGTTATTTTGCCTTAACCTTCTTCTTTTTTGTTTATATATATATATATATATATATATATATAAATAACTTAGTGCATGTGTTTTTAAAGTACATTATAGTTAAATGTTTGATTTTTAATACAATCTGACAATTTTAATATTTCAGTGGAGTACTCAGTGAAGTAAACCATTTGAACTTCATGGAATTATGGACAGTTTATTACTTTAATGAAAAGTCAAAGTGTTAGTTGCTCAGCCACGTCTGACTCCTTGCAACCCCATGGTCTGTAGCCCGCCAGGCTGCTCTGTCTATGGAATTCTCTAGGCAAGAATACTGGAGTGGGTTGCCATTTCTTAGTTTACATTATTTTCATACTATTTTAATTGTTACCTTATGGGTAATGTTGCTGGCCAAAATCTTGGCTTTATTTGCCCACCTGTTGCAGAAACCAGTAGTTGAGAAACCAAGCACCACATTCGGAGAGAACTCAGGTTTATTACACCAGCAGGCCCAGAGGAGTTAACACTCCAAGCTCTGAGCCCGAAACAAAGTGGTTAAAGAGTTTTAATACACAGACAGGCCTGATTAATTGAGTTTGTGGGTTTGCAGAGGCTGGGTGATTGCAAAGAGCAGGACAAGGGTGAGTGAGATAAGCTCTAGTTCCTAGTATTGTGA
The DNA here is from genome assembly GCA_917880005.1 of Nanger dama. Lineage (NCBI taxonomy): Eukaryota > Metazoa > Chordata > Mammalia > Artiodactyla > Bovidae > Nanger > Nanger dama. Next base: position 29,957,388 of record CAKJTW010000018.1, read on the forward strand.
GTCCCCACTTTCTGAGACCTGTGTGATCCAGACTTTGCAAGGAGCAAGCTGAGTTACAGAGGCAGAAGGAGCAGGAGGTTATGTAAAATTTTAATGTTTCCCTTCACACTAAAGTTGAATAAAAAATATGGAGACAGTTTGCAAGAAATAGAAAGGTGGCTTTAATTCTTAGAGGAGAGGAGAACACAGTAGGTCCATGCCTCAAGAACTGTGACCCCTCTACCGCCCCCCCGCCTCTATGAGGAGTCTAGGGGCTATACAAGATAAGGGCTCACAGTCTGGAGTTGGTGATGAGGAACAAAGGTATTAGGGTCTTGATTTCTTCCTCTTGCACTGTTTCAAAGACAGTCATAGGCTGGAGTCAGAAACCTAGGAACTGAGTCTGGCAGTTCAGTGGCTCTTCAGCCTTCTTTCTGATGGGTAACGGTATTGAAATGATAAACGCCAGATACAGGATGTATTTAGCATAGTTGTTCACTCAGTCATTTCCTCATGGACTGCTGAACCCCAGACTTCCCTGTCCTTCGCTGTCTCCCGGAATTTGCTCAGACTCATGTTCACTGAGTCGATGATGCCATCCAGCCATCTCATCCTCTGTCACCCACTTCTTCTGCCCTCCATCTTTCCCAGCATCAGGGTCTTTTCCAATGAGTACAGAGTCTAAGGTAAATAGGTGTGAAGTGCAGCTCCGGCAGTGTTAGGGGGCAGAAAAGCAAACTTAGTTGCAAAAAAACTAGGACTGTTCAGGCCTGCTCGCTATTCTCTTTATCTTCTTTGTTCTCAAGAACAAGAAAGAAAAAAACTCATTCCTCTTTTTCTCCTTTTCACTGCAACAGTAACGACATACATCTTTGACTTATTAGAATATAATAAAAATCATTGGTTTTTATCACTTCTTGATTCATCTAAAAATTCTATAAAATTTTCACCATTTGGCCTTTTCTAACTTTATTGTTATTTCTGTTTGGCATTAACTATGCATTGTAGTTCTAAATATATCAGACACTTCATATGGCATTGCATTTATTGTTTTGTGCCATCAATATTCATTTATATTTAGTCATGTTTTATCCTCTTTATCCTTTCTGATGTTCTTCTTTCCTTCTCACATTTTCACTGTTTTCATCTGGGAATATTTTCTTTCTACTGAAAAATTCCCTTTTATGTTTCTTTTAGGGCATGTCTTCTGATGGAAAAGTCACTCAACTTTTATTTTTTTGTTTGAGAATAGTTTTTACTCTGCCTTCATTTTTGAAGGTTACATTTTGCTAGGTAACCAATACTGAGTTGACAGTTGTTTTCTTTCATCACTTTAAAGATGATTTTTCCATTGTTTTCTGAGTTTCATTAATTCTTTTGAGAAGCCTTACATTTTTGTCAGGTAATGTCTTTTTTCTCTGACTGCCTTTAAGGTGGTTTTTTTTTTTTTGTCTTTGGTTCCAGAAACTTTTCTATAATGTACCAACATGTGGTTTTCTTTTCATTTATTCTGCAGAGGTTGTTTAGAACTTATTGAGTCTGCAGGTTGATATCTTTCAGTAGTTTTAGAAATTTTTCAAATGATATGGCTTTAGATATTGCTTTTGCCTTCTCTTTCTTCTTCTTATGGAATGTCAGTTACACATATTTTTGATACACATCTGTGCTCTTATCTGATATTTACATGTTTTATTCATTCCACACTTCAATTTATATTTTTCTATGACTTGTTTTTAAGTTCCTTAATCCTGTATTTTTCTGTGAAGAGTCTGCTCATAAACTTATGTTTCATTAAATTCAGATACCGTACTTGTAAGTTCTAGAATAGATATTTAATCCATCTTTAAAATAAATTTCGACTTTCTGGTTGCTACTGCTAAGTCACTTCAGTCATGTCTGACTCTGTGTGACCCCATAGACAGCAGCCCACCAGGCTCCCCCGCCCCTAAGATTCTCCAGGCAAGAACACTGGAGTGGGTTGCCAGTTCCTTCTCCAATGCATGAAAGTGAAAAGTGAAAGTGAAGTCACTCAATTGTGTCCAACTCTTGGCGACCCCCATGGACTGCAGCCCACCAGGTTCCTCCGTCCATAGGATTTTTCCAGGCAAGAGTACTGGAGTGGGGTGCCATTGCCTTCTCCAAACTTACTTATTTTGTCCTTCTTTTCCATTAGTATTTTTAAAATATTATTAACATTTATTGTATAATCCCCACTTGTCAACTCTGTTATCTGCTTCAGAGACTGGAATACTTGTATTGTAAAGGGCCAGACAATAAAAACTTTAGGCTTGTTCACTTACATGATCTCTCTCTTTGTTACTCAACCCACTGTTATGACATAGAAGCAGTTATATATGATACATACATAAATGAATATGGCTACATTTCAATAGAACATTTTTATAAAAAGCAACATTGTCAATATATGGCCCATAGGATATAATTTATCTATCTCTGATCTGCTTCATCTTTGGGTTTGTTTCTGTTATATTTGTCTTTGTTGGTTGGTCTTGCCTCTTATATATCTAATAATTTTTGATGATATGCCAGACATTGTGAATAAAGGAACTGTAAAGGTCTTCTATAATTATGTTTCATCAGAGATTGTTTCTTTCTTTTGCAGACAGAGAGGATCTGATTGCTTCAGTTCAGCCAAGGTTTGAGTTGAACTGTGTTGGGTTTGCTGCTGCTGCTAAGTTGCAGCAGTCATGTCTGACTCTGTACAACCCCACAGGTGGCAGCCCACCAGGTTCCCCCGTCCCTGGGATTCTCCAGGCAAGAATACTGGAGTGGGTTGCCATTTCCTTCTCCAGTGTTGGGTTTGATTTTAGCTTTAAAGAGATTCAGTATAGTTCTGGTCTGCTGTTGTTCCTATGGATTTATTACCCTAAGATTTTTATTGAAAGCCTTGTGGATATTTGTCTCCTTTGTCTTGAAAACTGCAGAGATTTATTCTTCACCTTCAGGGATTTATATCTTATCTCTTTAGCCTCCCACCTCAAAACAGCTTCAAAGTTTGGTAATGTCTTAAGAAGTAGAGTGGCAATATTTGAGGTAAACTCCTTCCTTTAGAAAATCATTTTTTTTTCCATAGTAAAATAATATGTGGATAATTTCATTCTGCCTTTTAAACTGTTGACCTTATACTCCCACCCTCCAATAAACCCTAATATTTAGAAAATATTTTGTAGAGGAAACAAATCATGCCTCTGAATCCTCTTCAGTATCCAATCTAGGTTCCTACCCTGTGTCACTGCTAAAAGCTTTGCTAGTTATTCTTTCCCATAGTGTATTCTTCTCCTTGACTCAATACTTAATACATATCCAGATCTGACAAATGCCCCAAGAAACAAGATGAATGACAATCATTACCATCTTATTTTAAGATGGTCTCATTCTAGAACTTTAGTTCACCTAGTTTTTATCGCTTTCACAAACCATAAACAGATATCTTTAAAAGTATAGTGTATTTAATATTTACCTAGGCTTGTAAAACGAATATATACTTTTACATTGTTAGATTATTTATTCTCTAGGTTAATGCTTCTAATTGGAATTTTGGACTGAAAAACACATGACTCATACATGTAAATGAGTACGAGAAATTTTTATACAACTTAAGTTGCATTGTATATGAACAAATCTTTAGTAAAGCTAACCTAATGATCAAAATAAGAAGAGAGCAGATTATTTGCTTAATGATTTATTCCTTCATTCATTCAGTCAGTCAGTAGGTCTTTTACTTAACAAATGAATATACACAGAGACTGATCTAAGTTGTAGAGTATCTTGATGAGCAAACTTGAAAAGTATTCTTCCTTCATGAAGTTTAAGTTCTGATGAGATGACAAATATATTTTCACATGTCTTTTGGCTGTTTTAATATGTGAATTACTCTTTGTATATCTTTTTCACTTTGCTACTAGGTTCTTCATCTTTTCTAGTGATTTATGATATATGTGAAGTCTTTGTGAATTATTTCTCTACTCTGTTTAGGGATTATGCTTTAAAAGATCTTCTATATGCAAAGATTAAAAATGCCAGGCACCTATCTTTACTGCTGTTGCTTTTATGTTTAAATCTTGTATTTGAATACTTAGGCATAATTATGATAATGATCCAGATTTCTCTCCCCCACCCAAATGGCTAACCAGTTATCCCAACATAATGTGTTAACTATATTACTTTTACTCACTGACTTGAAATGCCTTTATTATTACCATATACTAATTTTGGATGCATACCTGTTCTTTTTATGTCTATTTTTAAGGATCTTTTCATATATTTAGATTATCATAGATTTAAATATCTGGAACGATACTGTATTTGATTCAGAACGATAGATTCCGAAAGAGACAAAAAGTAGAATGTGGAAAGGAGAATGTGGACATTTTCTAGGTGTCACTGGCTGAGATTTTTCAAGTGATGATTAAGCTAACAACATGAGTAAGGAAACAGAGGTGTGAAAAGGCATGGCCTGTGTGACTGGAGATAAAACTGGAATAGTATGACATATTGTAGAGAGAAGAATCTCTTTTTGGCCCTTTGTCAGATAACTCAGTCACTATAACAAACTATCCCAAATTTTAATGACTAAAAACAATAACAGTTTAATTCTCATTGAGGAAAATTCCAGTGTGAGTCCTTTGGAACTGTAGGTCAGCTGGTTCTCTTCTGACTGGTGAGCTTGGCATCCAGGCTTCTTCCATTTTCTGATTCCAGGCTCTGACTCTGCTCAGTTATGGTGAGAGAAGGAGTATATGGAGGAATACAGTGAGTATTTCAGGGATCAGAAGAAACCCACCCCTGTGACTTTTTAAAAATTAATTTATTTATGTATTTATTTTTGACTATGCTGGGTCTTTATTGCTGTCCATAGGCTTTCTGTAGTTGCAGCGAGCAAAGATAACTCTCTAGTTGGGGTGCATGGGCTTCTCGTTGCAGTAACTTCTCTTGTTGTGGATCACAGGCTCAAGAGCATGTGGACTCAGTAGTTGTGGCTCGTGAGCTTAGTTGGCCTGGAGGCATGTGGAATCCTCCAGACCAGGGATTGAACTGTGTCCCCTACATTCAATTCAGTTCAGTTCAGTCGCTTAGTCGTGTTCGATTCTTTGTGACCCCATGAATCTCAGCGTGTCAGGCCTCTCTGTCCATCACCAACTCCTGGAGTCTACCCAAACTCATGTCCATTGAGTCAGTGATGCCATCTAACCACCTCATCCTATGTTGTCCCCTTCTCCTCCTGCCTTCAATCTTTCCCAACATCAGGGTCTTTTCAAGTGAGCCAGCACTTCACATCTGGTGGCCAAAGTATTGGAGTTTCAACTTCAACATCAGTCTTTCCAGTGAACACCCAGGACTGATCTCCTTTAGGATGAACTGATTGAATCTCCTTGCAGTCCAAGGGACTCTCAAGAGTATTCTCCAACACCACACTTCAAAAGCATCAATTCTTCAGTGCTCAGCTTTCTTTATAGTCCAACTCTCACACCCATACATGACCACTGGAAAAACCATAGCCTTGACTAGAGGGACCTTTGTTGACAAAGTAATGTCTCTACTTTTTAATATGCAGTCTAGGTTGGTCAGAACTTTCCTTCCGAGGAGTAAACGTCTTTTAATTTCATGGCTGTAACCACCATCTGCAGTGATTTTGGAGCCCCCCAAATAAAGGCAGCCACTGTTTCTCCATCTATTTGCCATGAAGTGTTGGGACCGGATGCCATGATCTTCATTTTCTGAATGTTGAGCTTTAGGCCAGGTTTTTCACTCTCCTCTTTAGTTCTTCTTCCCTTTCTGCCATAAAGGTGGTGTCATCTGCATATCTGAGGTGATTGATATTTCTCCCAGCAATCTTGATTCCAGCTTGTGTTTCTTCCAGTCCAGCGTTTCTCATGATGTACTCTGCATAGAAGTTGAATAAGCAGGGTGACAATATACAGCCTTGATGTACTCCTTTTCCTATTTGGAACCAGTCTGTTATTCCATGTCCAGTTCTAACTGTTGCTTCCTGACCTGCATACAGGTTTCTCAAGAGGCAGGTCAAGTGGTCTGGTATTCCCATCTCTTTCAGAATTTTCCACAGTTTATTGTGATCCACATAGTCAAAGGCTTTGGCATAGTCAATGAAGCAGAAATAACGTGCAGGAGCAGCCGAGAGGAGCTACCCCACATCCAAAGTCAGGGGAGGCAGCTGAGAGGACATACCCCACGTCCAAGGTAAGGAGCAGCAGCTGTGCTTTGCTGGAGCAGCCGTGAAGAGATACCCCACATCCAAGGTAAGAGAAACCCAAGTAGGACGAAAGGCACTGAGAGAGGGCATCAGAGGGCAGGCAGACTGAAACCACAATCACAGACAACTAGCCAATCTGATCACACGGACCACAGCTTGTCTAACTTAATGAAAGTAAGCTATGCTGCGTGGGGACCCCAAGACGGAGGGGCCATGGTGGAGACGTCTGACAGAATGTGGTCTGCTGGAGAAGGGAATGGCAAACCACTTCAGTATTCTTGCCTTGAGAACCCCATGAACAGTACGAAAAGGCAAAAAGATAGGACACTGAAAGATGAATTCCCCAGATTGATAGGCGCCCAATATGTACTAGAGGTTCCCTACATTGGGAGGTGGATTCTTAACTGCTAGACCACGAGGAAAGTTTAAATGCATGTGTGATTCTTAAAGATTTAATAGAAAAAACACAATGAAAGTAGAAAGCACACCGATTGTAAATACGTTTTTAAAGTGTCAATATCAGTAGATTTTAAATTACTTTGTCAAACTGAGATAAAGGTTTTAAATTCCTACTCTCAATGTCTATATTTATGTCCTCGTGGACCAATAAGTAACAATGGACAGACAGTGCGCCACAGACTGCCCTTACCGTGGTGTTGGCATGTACTCTTTTGGCCTATTGTCTAGAACACGATGACATCATCTCAGCCTAAATGCAAGAAACTTTGGGAAATGGTTTCTCCTGTGGTTAGAAAAATGAAATAGATTGGTGGGCATCTCATCCATTCCTGCTACAAAGTTCCAATTAATTTAAATCAAATGTATTGTACTCCTTGCTTAATGTCCCTTTCTGGGAAACTGTTGCCTAAGTAGTACAATCTGAATACCTTAGCATGACTAATTTATTCAGGATTTGTTGTGTTTACATAACTTTGTTGTTTTGTTAAAGCACTTGATACTCTCTGCTATATGTACTTTTTACATATCTAACTTTCCCACTAGAACCCAGGTCTCCTGCGTTGCAAACAGATGCTTTTACTTTCTGAGCCACCATAGCATGTAACTTTCCCACTAAACTATCAAAATCTGTCTCTCATTTTTACAACACCATCTAATAGTACAGTATCTGATGCCTAGAAAACTTTAAATAAGTGTTTGTAAGCTGAATTAATTAACATATTAAGCATGGGGATTTCCCTGGTGGTCCAGTGGCTAAGACTCCATGTTGCAAATGGATGCTACAAGCGGTAACTAATATTTGGCACAGCCAAATAGATGAATATTAATATATATATATATAAAGCATGATATTATTTGATCTGTTTTATTATACAAAGGTTCTTCTATTATCAAATTGAAGGAAGGATTGACCAGAAAGTTGGCAAGACTGGAAGTAAGAATATTAGTTAGGAAATAATTTTTAGTAATCTAAATTAAGTATGTTAAAGGTCTTAATTAAAAGATCATGGAGATGAAAATAGGGAGCAGAAACAACAAATTTTCTGGAGTTTGAGTAAAGAGGATTCCTTTACTGATTGGTGATTCAGAATGAAGAATGACTTAGATTTCTAGTTTGTAGGACTAGTTGCATTTGATAGCAGCAACATAGAGAACACAGGAGGATGTGTGAGTTTGAATGGAAAAGTACGAGTAATGAGCTCAGTTCGGGTCATGCTGAGCTTGATATCCCTACAGAATAATGCACGGTAGTTTCTATGATCTTCATGTTGTAAAGTCTGTGTGGTTCTTTGTAAACCAAAGAGAAGAACTATTATCATAATGACTTGTAATATATTTCCTCCACTTCAATATGAAAAGCTTCCTCAAATTTTAAAATACATTGGTTTGAAAGAGGAATTCTAAACTCTAGAGGGGAGCTATGGTTCATGGCCCCTTTGAAGAGTGGAGATGAGTGGAGAAGGGGTTTAGAGCAGGCATGTTAAGAAGCTTATCAGGCTGCATTTCAATGCTCCCTCTAGTCCTCTAGAACTAGATGAGGGGAGTTTTTATTCGCCAGCCCATTGTTTGTGATCTTTTTCCATAGACTACTTTCTTCCTTTTGCCAATCTCTGTCTCCACCCACTCCTACTTCTCATATTGCCTACACTCCCTCCCCCAACCAATTCTCACCCTGAATCCAATGTGCTCACTCCCTCTCTCAGTCCCTCAGCTCTTTGTTAGCCCTTCTGTACTGCCTGCTGTGTGCTGTGCTTAGTTACTCAGTCCTGTCTGACTCTTTGCAACAGCATGGACTGTAGCGTGCCAGTCTCCCCTGTCCATGGGGATTCACCAGGCAAGAATAGTGGAGTGGGTTGCATGCCCTTCTCCAGGGGATCTTCCCAACCTAGGGATTGAACCTAGGTCTCCCGCATTGTAGGAGGATTCTTTACTATCTAAGCCACCAAGATCTATGATTTTACTTTGCATTCTAGATATTTATGGGCTTGCCTATTCCCACTAGGAGGTCATAAAGATTTTTTTTTTTTTTTTTTTGTCTATTGCCTTTGTAAAGGAGAAGTTATTGCTTAACTACGTATAGCTTGCTCTATCTATCGGAATATACACTATATGAAAAATGTGAGGTACCTCAATGATTATATTTGGAATTCACCTAAATTGTTCAGGAATTTATTGCCTAGAAGGCAATTTCAGCTGAGACTAAAGAAAAGCCAATTAGGCAAAAGTGATGGGTAGTTGAAGGTAGGTAGGAGATTACATCTTCGTAGTCTTCTGTTTCCATGTTAGCATACTTCTCATAGAGTAAACAATCTCTTTTTGCTTCTTACACATTTCTTCTGGGTGAGAGAAGCATGTTATCCAGTTAGTGGATTTTGAAAAAAGAAATGAGTTTGAGTAATTCAGTCTCAATGTGCTTGGATTCTTGTTTTTGTTTGTCGGTCTCTCTCAGATATACCTGGCTCCAGAGAATCTACTTTCTGATCTACTCTCCTTCTGTGGAATATGTTTATTGAGTCAGGATCTTTGGCTTCAGGGGAGGCCTGGAGTTGTACATGGCTTTGGGGATGGGAAAAGTATAGTCTGATCTGGTGAGGGAGTGTTTCTGGGCCTGTTTTGTCACAATCCAAAGACCAGTTCTCTCATCAGCGTCATCAGAATTAAGGTGGTAATTTTCATAATAATCTCCTGTTATTGTCTGTCTTTCTATTAGGGTATAGTTGCTTTTCAGTTGCTGTTCAGTTTCTGCTGAACAACAAAGCAAATCACTTATATGTCTACATATCTCCTTCCCTCTTGGGCCTCCCCCTTCACCCCACCCCCATCCCACCCATCTAGGTCATCACAGAGCACCAAGCTGAGCCCCTGCACTATACAACAAGTCCCCACTAGCTACTTGTTTAACACAAGCTACTGTATATATGTCAATTCCAATCCCCCAATTGATCCCCCTACACCTCCCACCTCATGTCCCTTGTCCATTCTCTACCTCTGTGTCTCTATTCTCCCCCCTCAAACAAGTTCATCAGTGCCATTTTTCAGATTACATTTTTTAAAAAGATAAATAATAAAGTACAGGAAAGCAAAGCTAAAACAAACAGCACTCTAATTTATTTCTCTGTGAGAGTCTCAGGTCTCCTTAAGTGTTTTCCTGTTTTGGCTCTTCAAATCCAGCCTAAGCTAAAATGAAGAGGTATGATAGATGCTGTTACACATACACACAGTTCCCAAAGACCCCAGTAAGGTAAAGACCAAAAGGAAGAAAAACTAAGAGAAGATAAAACAGGAGAGCTGGGTTCAATCCCTGGTTTGGGAAGATCCCCTAGAGAAGGGAATGGCAACCCACTCCAATATTCTTGCCTGGAGAATCCCATGGACAGAGGGAGCCAGATGGGCTACAGTCCATGCGGTCGCAGAGTCGGACACGACTGAGCAACTTTCACTCACTCACTCACTCACTCACTCACTCACATTTTTCTAGATTCTATATATCCTGTATTTTCTTTTTCCATTGGTTTCAGAGGCAGAAAAGGGTTTGTGGTGGGCAGAATTCTAAGCTGGCCTCCAAAATTTCCCACTCACTTCCTTTGTGTATGTGGCACAGTTTACCTTAGATTAGGCGATAAGAGGACTTTGTATGAAGGAACAGAGGAGGTATTCAGGGATTGAGAGAAACCACTGGCTGGCAACCAGCAAGGAAGTAGGGATGGTCTCACAAATGAGTTATGCCTACCAAAGAATGGGCTTAAAAGGGATTTTCTCTAAGAGTGTCCATATGAAAATACAGCCCTTGATTTTAGCTTGTGAGAGTCTAAGCAGAGATCTCAGCCCTTCTGTGTCGGATTTCTGACCTATAAAACTAGGAGTTAATGTGTGAGTGTTATGTTAAGCTACTCGTTTACAAGTGGATAATCTTTAAGAAATCAAAATCTCTACAAAAAGAAGATTCCGGGACAATAGGGGGTGATAACATAATTTTGAATCTCTGCAAATTCCCCTCTAAAAACAAAAAACTGAGAATGTAAAACCAAAACCCATCAACAGCATTTACAAGAAAACTAAATAACAAGATAATTCTCTGTGAACTCCAAATATGAATGGGGAGAACTAAACCAGAGCTGCAAACCAACCTGGTATCAGGCCAGACTGGGAGGAACTTCTATTCTAATTCTCACACTGTTTTTAGTTCAGTCTGCTACAACAATAAGTCCCCCAACATTTTCAACCAGTTTTGCTATTTAAGAACACAAGTATATCCTGGTTTTTATAACGGTTTAGAACCTAAACATTTAACTTTTTTGGGTTCTCTGGTTTAAATCAGCCTGCTCTGAGTTTTCCCTATGACAGTCTTAGACTGGAGGTGTTTACCATCTGCTAGTCAGTTATTCCTGTCTGTTTGCCCTGCATTTTCTAAAACTGGGTTGCTGTTGTTTTGTCACTCTTTGTCTTTGTGGGTTTATGCCTTTTAAAAATCCATTTACTGAGACTGTGTTGGCGTTTCAGGGAGAGGTAAGATAAATGCATTTGTTCAGTCTCCCATGTTTTACCACATGTTTGACTTCAACATTTAAAGAGCAAAGAGACTTTCAATAGATTTGCCCCCAGTCGTAGGGAGATGGCAGCCCTCCTTCAGAGCCCCGTTCTGCACAGAGTACATCTATATGAAGCGTGCTTGTGTCTGCCTACTGCCAATTATTTGCTCCTTAACAAAATGACCTTCTAGAAGTATTCCACACACTTGTTAAGAAAGATTTCTTAAAGGTTCAGAAGGACACAAAGTACTTACCTTTGAAAAGGAGAATTGGTGGGGGATACAGATGGTGACAGGAAAATTCTGTTCTTTCCTGCATATAATATGTTTACTCAATAGCATACATTCATTATTAAATCTAAAATAATTACACAGATAAATTTAACATTGTGGTATATTTTTCAGCAAAAGATAGAAAAGAAGAAATGTAGGATGGATGGAAGGAAGGAAGGAAGGAAGGAGAGAAAAAGGGAGAATTCCTTGATAATGCAAAGCTACATTTAAGTACCTCAATAGTCAATAGTGATGAGGACTTAGATACCTCAGTAGTTTGTAAACAGCAACGATGATGTTGCCAGCAATGATGATGGCCACTATTGCCTTTCATTTTACTTTGGATTTGAATAGTATTTGGGCTTTGCAGTTCACTGCCTGGATGCCCTGCTTTTTCTCTCAGTTCTAACTAAGCTTTGCTCATGCTTCTTTGTTAAATACCAATGAAATTCATAGATCTTTGCCACCTTAAGCTGTAAGAAAATTCAGTGCAAAATCCTGGCTTATATAACTTTGAATTCAGACCTTGACAACTAGACAGGATTTATCTCATGCATATGTATTAATTTTAAGTGCTTTTCTGTAACAGTCATTTGACATTTAATATACCATAATTGTATTATTAAATTTAAATGCATATTTGCAATTCTAAAAGCACTACTGAACTTTATGGGTGAAAAATACGTTCTCCTTCACCTTGGTTCCTTCTCACCCACCAGCTCTTCTCTAGGCTTTATTATCTCTGCTACCCTTACATTGATTGGAGCCCCTTCTATATTTTTCTCAACATCAGATTCCCAACTTCCTATCTTTTCCCACTTCCTTACAATCTCTCCCTGGTCGGGACACTAAGATCCCACATGCTGCACATTGGTGGTAAAATAATAAAAATAAAATGTAAAAAAGCAAAACAAAGCATCTCTTCTTATACATTCAAAAAAGAATAAAGTGCTGCCGAATATCTAGCTTTCCACTGAAAACTCTTGACTTTTGACCTTGACCTATTATAATGGCAGGTGTCAATAGGGTCTTAGCCCTTCTTTCAACACCATCATTTTCATTAGAAATAAAACTGAGACCCAGAGAAATTGTCTTGGATTAACCTCATCTGTGGCAGAGTGGACAAAAGGCCCTCGTCTATGAGGCATTCTCTAGTGCTCCCCATTCATCCCATCATCTCCAGCCACACAAAACATCTCGTGGTGAGTTCCCTGAATGTGACCTTCGATTTTATGGCTCTTGTCACTGCCATGCACTTACATCTGCTCTTTGCCCTGCCAGGTACAACTTTTCCACTTCCCCTGTCGAGTTAAGTTCTATTAATTCTTCATTGGGTTTCCCGTGTGGTGCTAGTGGTAAAGAATCCTCCTGCCGATGCAAGAGTTAGTAAGAGATGCATTATGATAGTCAAGCACTGCCTTCCCAGGACATCTTTCTTCATCTTCCTCCACCACTTCTGTCCCTCTGTCTGTCTCAGGTGCTCTAGTCCTGTGTTCTGTTAGCACCTGAGTTTAGTTTCTATTTGTACATAATCACACAGTATCTGTACTGAATTTGCCTGTTTATTAACCATCACCCCCTACTAGAATAGGAGCTTCTAGGGGTCAGAATCTGTGCATTATTTAACTTTTGATTCTCAGGATCTGGCTGGCATAGAGCCTGCCATAGAAGGATTTAATTTTTTGTTGTTGTTGGACTGAGAAATTAAGGGTGCTAATCTCCCTACTACTTCTCTTAAGCCCCTTTTAGCACTTCTAAGCGTTGTGAGTAAAAAATATATCCTCGTTCACTTTGGTTTCTGACTGTGCTGGTTCTTCTCCAGGCTGTTCTCACCCTGAAATTCCCTGCACCTTTCTCCATTTCAGCTTCTCAGTTTCTTTCCTTTTCCATTCCTCAGTGCTTACTGTGCTTCTCTCTCTGCAGTTCACATTCCCTCATGCATAGCTACTGCTTTCCTTTTTGGAAGGAAATTACATTTCTGTTCTATGTGGGAATGTCTAGTGCTTCTCTTCACTGCAAAACATTTTCCCCCAGTCGGTGCCTCTCCCAGTCATATCACTCCCTCACCATGTAGGGCAGCTTTCTGCTCAAGAGGGAGGTTATCCTGTACTTTCAGACCCTCAGGCTGGGGAAGAGTGGACTTCAAGCAATGCACAGGCTCTGATTTTATTGATATCTGCCTCCCTCTCCAAAAGCTATTTTAGGAAGATTCTCTGAGGGTCTAACAGTTTAAACCAGTCATTATCTCTTTCCTGCTCTGCTAAAATTCTTGACTGGTTAACCCAATAAAGATGTGTGGCATCAGGTACGACAGTGTACCTCCTTCTTTTTAGACTTTTCTGGACATGCCCAGTGTTTATGTTCATGACAAAATAACTTTCCAGTCAGCCCACCACACATTCTACCCTAAGAACCAGGTTTTAGGATGATTCAGTGACCTCCTTACTCCTGCTTCTTTGAGTTTTCATGCAATCATTTTCTAATATTTAAATTTTTTGTCATTGAAAAACTTCCATTTTCCTTGCTAGCAGTGTCCCACCTTCAAGGAGGATTATACTATAGGACTTGCTTTGAATAGAGAAACATAATTGTATATCACTCCTGAGTAGATATTTTCAGAGTTTACAATAATTCCTTTTCATTCTGCCACTCAAGATAGAAGTTATTCTATTAACAAGGTCCTATGAATAAAGATGATACAATATAGAGCTTCTGCTGACCCATGCAAGCATGTAGACTGAGCAAGAAATAATATCTGTTGATAAGCTTCTGGGATGGTGGTTATAACCCAAAGTCTCAACACATGAATTTTCAGGGGACCCAAACATTCAGTGCGTATACCTTTCCTTTCCTCCTTTGCTTTTTGCTTCTCTTCTTTTCATAGCTATTTGTAAGGCCTCCTCAGAGGGCCATTTTGCTTTTTTGCATTTCTTTTTCTTGGGGATGGTCTTGATTCCTGTCTCCTGTACAATGTCATGAACCTCTGTCCATAGTTCATCAGGCACTCTTTCTATCAGATCTAGTCCCTTGAATCTATTTCCCACTTCCACTGTAGAGTCATGAGGGGATTTGATTTAGGTCATACCTGAATGGTCTAGTGGTTTTCCACACTTTCTCCAATTTAAGTCTGAATTTGGGGATAAGGAGTTCATGATCTGAGCCACAGTAAGCTCCCAGTCTTGTTTTTGCTGGCTGTATAGTGCTTCTCCATCTTTGGATGCAAAGAATATAATCAGTCTGATTTCAGTGTTGACCATCTGGTGATGTCCATGTGTAGAGTCTTCTCTTGTGTTGTTGGAAGAAGGTGTTTGCTCTGACCAGTGGGTTCTCTTGGCAGAACTCTGTTAGCCTTTGCCCTGCTTCCAATAGATAGAAATTCCAAACAATAGAATGTATTCCAAACAATAGAATGGGAAAGACTAGAGATCTCTTCAAGAAAATTAGAGATACCAAGGGAACATTTTATGCAAAGATGGTCTTGATAAAGGACAGAAATGGTCTGGACCTGACAGAAGCAGAAGATATTAATAAGAGGTGGCAAGAATACACAGAAGAACTGGACAAAAAGTATCTTCATGACCCAGATTACCACAGTGGTGTGATCACTCACCTACAGGCAGATATCCTGGAATGTGAAGTCAAGTGGGCCTGAGGAAGCATCACTACAAACAAAGCTAATGGAGGTGATACAATTCCAATTGAGCTATTTCAAACCCTGAAAGATAATGCTGTGAGTGTGCTGCACTCAATATGCCAGCAAATTTGGAAAACTCAGCAGTGGCCATAGGACTGGAAAAGCTCAGTTTTCATTCCAAAGAAAGGCAGTGCTAAAGAACGCTCAGACTACTGCACAATTGCACTCATCTCACATGCTAGTAAAGTAGTGCTCAAAATTCTCCTAGCCAGGCTTCAGCAATATGTGAACTGTGAACCTGCAGATGTTCAAGCTGGTTTTAGAAAAGGCAGAGGAACCAGAGATCAAATTGCCAACATCCGCTGGATCATGGGAAAAGCAAGAGAGTTCAGAAAAACATCTATTTCTGCTTTACTGACTATGCCAAAGCCTTTGACTGTGTGGATCACAATAAACTGTGGAAAATTCTGAAAGAGATGGGAATAGCAGAACCACCTGACCTGCCTTTTGAGAAACCTGTATGCAGGTCAGGAAGCAACAGTTAGAACTGGACATGGAACAACAGACTGGTTCCAAATAGGAAAAGGAGTATGTCAAGGCTGTATATTGTCACCCTGCTTATTTAACTTCTATGCAGAGTACATCATGAGAAACACTTGACTGGAAGAAGCACAAGCTGGAATCAAGATTGCTGGGAGAAATATCAGTAACTTCACATATGCAGATGACACCACCCTTGTGGAAGAAAATGAAGATGAACTAAAGAGCCTCTTGATGAAAGTAAAAGAGGAGAGTGAAAAACTTGGGTTAAAGTTCAACATTCAAAAACTAAGATCATGGCATCTGGTCCATCACTTCATGGGGACCAGATGGGGAAACAGTGGAAACAGAGTCAGACTTTGTTTTTTGGGGTTCCAAAATCACTGCAGATGGTGATTGCAGCCATGAAATTAAAAGATGCTTACTTCTTGGAAGGAAAGTTATGACCAACCTAGAAAGCATATTAAAAGCAGACATTACTTTGTCAAAAAGATCTGTCTAGTCAAAGCTATAGTGTTTCCAGTAGTCATGTATGGATGTGAGAGTTGTACTATAAAGAAAGCTGAGTGCCGAAGAATTGATGCTTTTTAACTGTGGTGTTGGAGAAGACTCTTGAGAGTCCCTTGGACTGCAAGGAGATTCAACCAGTCCATCCTAAAGGAAATCAGCCCTGAGTGTTCATTGGAAGGATTGATGTTGAAGCTGAAACTCCAATACTTTGGCCATATGAGGTGAAGAACTGACTCATTTGAAAAGACCCTGATGTTGGGAAAGAATGAAGACAGGAGGAGAAGGGGACGACAGAGGATGAAATGGTTAGATGGCATCACTGACTCAATGGACATGGGTTTGGTTGGACTCATAATTTGGTGATGGGCAGGGAAGACTAGTGTGCTGCGGTTCATGGGGTCTCAAATAGTCAGACAGGACTGAGCGACTGAACTGAACTGAACTGAAACATTCAATGTATAGTGCCAAGCATAACTTAACAGCTAGAGGCAGGGAAAATGGAAGAGTGGACTCTTCACTGGTGTGACATATATGTGCTTGATTGCTCAGCTCTGTCTGACTCTTTGCAACCCCATGGACTGTAACCCTTCAGGCTCCTCTGTCCATGGGGATTTCCAGGCAAGAATGCTGGAGTGGGTTGTCAACGCTCCTCCAGGGGATCTTCCCTACCCAGGTATCAAATCTGGATCTCCTACATTGCAGGCAGATTCTTTACCTCCTGAGCTATCTGGGAAGCCAGTAGCTAATGTGAAAGAAGGCATCAAGAGCCTCCGTGTAAAACCAAAGCATTAAGGACTGAAGCTAGAGCATTGGGAAACAGTCCAGAAAATCTAATGAATTTTGTCCAGTTTCCCAAGTCTAGTTTTTTATAGAATGCACCTTAAAGAACATGAAGTAAATTCTTCAAGGATTAATAAAAGAACCTTGTTATTATATATACTATCTCCCCAGTGGACCATCTAGATGAAAAAAATCTATAAAATGTATTAAAGCTTCATTGAAGTTGTGAAAATTTTATGGATGACAGCACTATAAACAGTGATTAGACAAAAACAGGCCAGCCTAACCTGAAACTGAGCTTCAGAGATCAAGGAGAATTAATCCAAGCTCACCTTGGGTGTCCCATCTGAGATAGCATACTCTTCACAGCTGGACTTGAAGCTGAAGCTATGGTGGCATTTACACTCCTCTGGAAACAGCAGAAGTGTTTGACATTCCACCAGTATCAGGCTTTCTTTTGCCTTTATACTTGCCACATGAAAGCTGCCTTTATATGCGTGTCACCAGACTGTCTTTTATAAATCATGCCTGCCTTGCCAAATAGATACGTGCATTGGTAAGACTGTCCTTTTGCATTAGTCTCATAAATCAACATCACAGAACAATTCCCAGCTTAGGTAGTCTTTTAAATTTAAAATTAGGAAACATAAAAACGGAGACTGTGATAAGGAAATTAAAAAAATCTCTTAAGAAATTCTGTGTGTTTGTTTGGAAGAGTGAGAGAAAGAGAGAGATTGAGCCAGAAAGAAAATTCCCTTCATTCAGCTGCTCTGAGTTATGAGGCAGAAGGCATAGCAATGCTTGGAGGAGAAATAAAAAGACAGTTTTTCTAGGTAGCTTGGTACAGATTTGCATTTTGTGACCCCTGGGAGGAGGCTCTCTGATGTGGCCTCAGGAATCACTGGACTCACTGGTTCACCCTAAAACGCATGTTTTTGACAGAGGTTAAAAAAAAAAATCAAAACTGACTACTGTGATGTCCAAAGAAAGTGACAAATGGATTAATTTCAATGGAAAAAATACTAAGAATTGTGATAACTTTATTGAGTACTTATTCTATGCTGGGAACTTTCTAAACACAGTCCCTGTAAGAATGCAGTCAACCTCTAAGTTGAAGCCTCTAAGATAGGCACCAGAGTTGTGTTTTTGTATAGAAAAGGAAACTGAGCATAGAGATATCATTAAATAACTTGGATAGAGACACATGGCTGATATGTGTCAGGCAGGATCTGAACATGGACAGCGTGGCTTCAGGGTCCATGCCTCTCTAGCAGCAAACCTATCATTTAACCACAGATAGTCTCAAGTTGAGAAATGAAATCCTTGAATAGGACCCTGACTTTCTTTGATGACCAGTGTGGATATTAGAATGTAGGCTCAGACTCGATAAGGCTCTTGACCTTGCTTTGAAGTACTTTCTGAAATAGCTTCTATCGGGTGTGAAATCGTGAAGGGGATAGAGTGGATCATGATTCTTAAAGGTACACGGAGTAGCCCAAGTTCAGTCTAATCATGGCCAGGAGGATCTGTAGCTCTGTTTTAAGGGTGCTTTCTCATCTATCTGGTGCGTGTTATATGGGAAGCCACTTCCCTCCTTAGTTTGGTGGACTGTGGAGAGACTAATGAGCTCAGTCATGTCTGACTCTTTGCGACCTCATGGAGTGTAGCCCATGAAGCTCCCTTGCCCATGGAATTTTCCGGGCAAGAGTTCTGAACTGGGGAGCCATTTCCAACTCCAGGGAGTATTCCTGACCCAGGGGTGGAACCGCGTCTCTTGCGTTTCCTGCGCTGGCATGCAGACTCACCACTAGCAGTAGGAAGATGGTAACACCAGTGGCATAGGGTATGCTGGTGAAAGTGTATTCTTGGCCTCAGTAAACAACAAATGACAGTCATTAGATTTCGGTCTGTCATCACATCCTTTGCTTGTGGGTTCCCTGTTCCAGGATTAGATTTGCAGAGCATACTTGAAAGCCTGCAGGGATAGGGTAGAGCATCACCTTAAGCCAAGAAGATGCGCCTTAAGGGACCCTCTAAAACAATAAGAAACCTCTTCTACTCTTTGATTCTCTAAAAAAAAAGAAGATGAATATTTTGAGTCAAACCTGCAATGTACACCCCACTCCAGTACTCTTGCCTGGAAAATCCCATGGACGGAGGAGCCTGGTAGGCTGCAGTCCATGGAGTTACTAAGAATTCGACACGACTGAGCAACTTCCCTTTCAGTTTTCACTTTCATGCATTGGAGAAGGCAATGGCAACCCACTCCAGTGTTCTTGCCCGGAGAATACCAGGGACGGGGGAGCCTGTTGGGCTGCCATCTATGGGGTCGCACAGAATCGGACACGACTGAAGTGACTTAGCAGCAGCAGCAGCAGCAGCAAAGTACAGCTCAGAAAAGCAAAAACAAAAAAATCATTATTTAGTGGTCAGGGCAATGAAGTAGAAATTAGATTTCACATCTTAAAGGGGCAAAGTGAACCCAGGATATAGGTTATATTTGAAAGTCTTCTAAGAAAGCTAAAATCAGATCTAGCCTACAAATCACACCTGCCCAGCTTAAGAAATAGCAAAGCTATCCCCACTGATTGCCATCTTCTCTCCCAGTCTCCCTGCTGTTTGAACGAATCCTCTACCAGGGAGAGGGATAGAAGGGAAAGATTTATTTCAGTCGTATTCCTGAGAATGGATCCCTTACGCTTATATTCTCTGAATCAAAATTTTCTGGGAGATGGGAAGAACAGAAAAGTTTTTAAAAATCTCTTATACTTATTCTGAAACATAATTTGCTCCACCTGGACACCACTGTGTTTTAAGAGCATTTACATAGATACACAAATGTATGAAGAATATGTTTGAAGTGATGTTAGTTCTCTGAGCCACACACACAGACACACACACAGACACACAGACACACACACACACACACACTTCTTATGACTGTTCACTTCCTGTACTCACTTATCTAGCTAACATATCTTAAATATATTGAAACATATTTTAGAATTCACTTCCAAGGGAAATAAAATCCATCCCTCTTAACTAACTATTACGCTTTTGTTCCTATTAATACCTAGCATCCTCTAATGTTTTTGCTTTGACCACCAGGAAGCTACATTCAATGCTTTGTTATTATCATAGTTCAGATTTTTGGCAAATTTATTTATATCCTTTCCTGTTTTTGTTCTTCTGATGATCTGTGCCTAGTGTCAAACAAGGTATTTTGTGTAAGACATCCCAGTCATTATTAGAAGTTGATTATATGTAAATAATTTACTAAAAGAAAAACGGGCATTTATTCTCTAAGAATGCTTAAAAGCTGGAATGTATGGGAATTTCACATTCAGATCTCTCCTTGCCTCTTTTTCTCTGGGGTCCCACAGAGAAGTGTCCCTGGAGGCTCCTTCCTACTCATCTTGTGATAATAACTCAAAACGAACATTAATCCAGAAGGGCCCTGCCTTGTGTTAACAAGAATTTTTCAAGGAGGTCCATTTGAAAGGGCTTGGGGATGATGTGCTATGTCATAGCTTTTCACATAACAGGTCTGAAGATAATCATTTCTGAGAAAAGATGAAAGGGACCCAAACCCATGGGGCCTGAGAAATAATGACAAGTCTGGAGAACGGGCCAGATGAAAGGAGGGTAAAGGACATTGTCAGCGTGCCATGCGGAGGCTTTGGTTCAATGGGAACATGCTGGAAAAAAAAATGATGGAAGAAGCACACAAAGAGCACACCATGGCTCTGCTGTGCTCCCCCACGTGCCTTGATGAACCGAAGACACGGGGAGATGAAGGCGCCCGTTCCCCAGACAGCACCACCCAGGATAAGAGCCTCTCCCTGGCTTCCTTGCTGCCTTCCTTTCTCAGCCCTTAGTGCCCCTTCGTTTCCCTTTAACATTTTCCACGGCATCATTAGGCTTCTTTTTTTGTACACTTTTGAGATTGCTATTTCATCTCCGTCCGATGACATCCAAATTTTTAGCTAAAAGTTGCTGTGATTTGTTTTGTGATTTCTGGAGGAGAGTTTGGTGTGTGGTTGGCATACTTCAAAAGCAGCCCTGTGCATTTCAGCTTCTCCTCTCCTGGTAGAAATGTGACAGTCCACCCGTTTCCCCTCCCAGGCTGCTCACATTTGTGCCCCCAGCTCAGGCCCCAGGCTCGGGTCCCCTGCCCATTCGCGGCAGGCAGGAAGCAAGCATTCCTGATTCACCTGGAACACACAAGTCACCCACACCTCTCTTGGGGGAAGTCTGGCAGCTCTTTCCTCAGTTTCAGGGATGTTTCAGGCAGCCCTCCATCACTGGAAAACACCAGATGGGATGGATGGAGGCAATTTTGCAGAAAGTGCTGAGAGATCGGCTTCCTCAGTGGTCTTTCCAGCTGGAAGGAGAGCGGCCAGAAAGCACTGCGTTCTCAGCCCAGTTTCATCGCCTCGAGAGCTACAGATGGCTTCCCCAAGCACCTGAAGTCTGTGCCGCTTCCCTGGACAGAATATGCTGCAAGCTGCAGAAAGTCTTTTGTCTGTCCACAGCGCAACTCAGACCCCAGTTTCTTTCTGCCTTGAGAATGAGAGCAGAAGACGCAGAGTAGAAAGAGCCAGAAGGTGGGGAAATGAATGTTTAATGTTTGAAACTCCCTGGGACTGGCCAGCTGCTCAAAAAAGGTACATTGGGGGATATTTATAACATGGCTTCCTGTGGGCATGCATAAACAAGACTTTGAAAATGGTCCAGCTCTCTTCCTCCAGAAAGATGTGGATTTACCAGTTGAGTTTGAATTGATTGCATGATTCTTACATATTACTGACTATAGCATTTTTTTTCTTGTGCTTTTCCTCTCCTTTTCCTTTACTTTCTTTTTTGACTCTTACTTGACTGTTTAGTTCTATGAACATCAGCCAATAGTCACAGGGGCTGGAATCAAGGCATTGGCACAAAGAGCCATGGTCACTGAATTGTTTCTGCTACTGTTTAATGAGTCTTGCATTTGTTTTTAATTTGAGCTCAGTGTTGGGGGCTGAGGCTAACTGGCATTGTAAAAGGTTTGGAAGGAAGAGTAACCCTGGAATGGCTGTCAGAAAGGCAGGCAGAAGTGATCTTTGGTTTTACATAGTCGCCCGCAGAAGGCCACCAGTGGTTGTTTTGTGTCAGGCCCAGGAATATTCCACTGTCAGTCAAGACCTCTCAGTTTCTGCGTGGTGTCATGGAAACTATGTTGAAAAACTAAATAATATTTTTCTGATTAAAATATGATTTACATCTTTTTTCCTTATTCCTCCATCCAAAACCAAGTGTCAACCATTTCAGTCCAGGCTTTGCCCTGCACCAAGTTTCTCAACCACTAGGGTGGAGGAGCGAAAAAGCGCAGCGCTGATAATCTTAAACTCAAGATTTCCTAAAAGCTGGTGGGCTGGTGGTTACACTGAATCAACCTCCTGGGATTTGGGTGTATTCTTTCTTCAAGATGGTCTGCTTTCTTGAGGATAAATGAGGCTGACAGTCCATGCCTGCCATGACCCACACAATGCAGGGAATTCTATTCAGAATGCCACACATCAGTGCAGCTGCTGGCCAGGCTAAGGGAAAATGCAGGGCCAACCAGATAACAGGCAAGAGTGAAGGATCCTGACATAGTAACAGCCTTTGTGCAATAAAATATCTTTATATTAGAGGACTTGGAAATTGTCAAAGTCCTTTTGTATTTGTTGATTCATTTCAGTCCTGCACAAAACCTTCAGTATGACAAGGGAAACTTAACCCAGAATCTATCGGTTTTCTGTCTAAAACCTGGAAGGTGAGCCAAAGCCCAGTATTTGTCCAGCAACTCGAGACTTGGCTGAACTGTTCTTACATTGTGTGGGTTCATTCAAAGGGCTTTGGAATGTGCAAAATACAGCACCGTGTAGTTTTTGAAACCAGAGGATCACATAGACATATGAACAAGAAAGAAAACAAATGGGGTAAGGGATGAAATGGTACAACTGACTTTGCCATGTGCTCAATGGTAGATCCAGTACCTAAAATGTTGTTTGATGTTTACAGTAACAATTCTGTCCTCACTGATATGAGGAAACCAGTGCACACACACAACTGTTGTCATTTACTAATTTCACAAAGGTGGTGAATGATGATGCTAGAATTTAAATCCAGGTCTTATTGGCTATACTTGGTGACTGCAGCCATGAAATTAAAAGACACTTACTCCTTGGAAGAAAAGTTATGACCAATCTAGATAGTATATTCAAAAGCAGAGACATTACTTTGCCGACTGAGGTCTGTCTAGTCAAGGCTATGGTTTTTCCTGTGGTCATGTATGGATGTGTGAGTTGGACTATGAAGAAGGCTGAGTGCTGAAGAATTGATGCGTTTGAAGTGTGGTGTTGGAGAAGACTCTTGAGAGTCCCTTGGACTGCAAGGAGATCCAACCAGTCCATTCTAAAGGAGATCAGCCCTGGGATTTCTTTGGAAGGAATGATGCTAAAGCTGAAACTTCAGTACTTTGGCCACCTCATGCAAAGAGTTGACTCCTTGGAAAAGACTCTGATGCTGAGAGGGATTGGGGGCAGGAGGAGAAGGGGACGACCGAGGATGAGATGGCTGGATGGCATCACTGACTCGATGGACGTGAATCTGAGTGAACTTCAGGAGCTGGTGATGGACAGGGAAGCCTGGAGTGCTGCGATTCATGGGGTCACAAAGAGTAGGACACGACTGAGCGACTGAACTGAACTGAACTGAATTTGTTCCAAATAATGTCTAACAGTACTTAGTGCTATATCACTTGTAAAACATATTCATATACTCCATTGCACCAGATTCCTTTGGGCAATGTGATAGATGAGGGAATGAGATTCAAATAGTTAACTGATTTTTCCCATATCCCAAGGCTAGCAACTGGGAGAGTCAAAACTCCGTCCTTTTCAAATCTTCCTTTTGAAAATTCTTTTTCCTATTTTACTCTGCTTCTCTGATAAACAGCATCAACAGCCACTTTTATGGAGCAATTACTTCCTCTCAGACACTACACAAAACATTTTCCCTAGCTTCTCCCACTTAACCCTCACAACAAAACTAGGTGAGCTGTACCACTGTTATTCTAATTTTGCAGACAAGTAATTTAAAGACTACGCTCCAAGTTTACACAGCTAGTGAGTGGTAAGACTGGGCTTTCATCCCAGTTACTCTGATTCTGACTGTAGAATCCAAACCTTCACAGCTCTTCCTGTGTGTGGCATAATATACTTGAGGTGCACAGTTCCATGGAAGGATAGAAGAAGGAAATATTGATTTCAGCTAAAGAGATCTCCAAGAGCTTTGTGAAAGAAGTGACATTTGAGCTGAGCCTTAAGAGATTAAGTGTTGAAGGAACAGATAGGCTTAGTGGCTTGTTTAAAATTTCATAATTTCTTCAAATACAGGTTTTCTTAAATTCAGATTCAGACTTTTTTTAAAGAATGCATTTACTAGCCCTATCTAGCTGTTCCCTACCTTCCCTGTAGACCTTTTCTCCATTTACTTGAGCTACAAAGAAATAGGCAGAATTTAGAAGGACAAGAGCCTCAGATTCTTAAAAGATTATGTATAAAAATATAGTAGTGTCATTCCATGGAGTCAAGTGCAAAAGGTACAAACTGAAAGCATATATTCATGCCCAAACTAACTAAAATCCCTCTGCTAACAAAAACAGCATCAATTTGCTCTATGAGTATGTGCAATCTAAAACATCCCAGCCTGTGAATCCAAACCCGAGAAATGTCCTAGCAAAGCTTCCATTCATGAAATGATATAAAGCAGAAGTAAGGCTTGACTCTATAGTCAAATTTTTTAAAAGCTATATTTCCATACAGTTTTCAAACATGTGTAAAACTCTTTTCATGTGAAATAAATACAAGTCCTGAGTAGTTTTAATTAGTGATCTTAGAGACACGCTGCACCTGTTCCAATTCATCTGCAGAGATGAAAACCCTTCACCCTTTTCATTTGCTGACAAGTTAATAGACATTTCCAACTCAAGCCAGCACGTGGAGTTTTGCAGCTTTCTTGTGACAGGTGAATAATAAAGCTGCACAAGAACATGGCAACCACACACAGAAAATCCTCAGCGAGTATAAATTCCTGAGTAGAGGCGCTAGGTCGCCCATTGTTCTGCAGGGCCCTACACATGTAGCTTATGTATCACTTTGTTTTTATTAACAGACTCATTGAGTTGTAATTTACATCACGTGTAATCCTCCCATCGAAAGTGTACAATTCAGTAAGGTTAATATATTTTCAGAGCAGTGCAGCCATCACTAGAATCTAATTTTGAAACATCTCCACCACCCCCAAAAGAAATTTCATGCCATTTACCGTTATTCCTTATTCAACGTCCCCCTCAGCTTCAGTTCTAGACAACTACTCTGATGCTTCTTTTTTACATTGTAGTATAGAAGGTATTAACTGTTTCATATGCTTGCTGCTTTGTGTATTGGGCTAGTGAATAATTGAATGGCACTTGTATTCACTGGAAAACATGATGTGGTATGACTATTACCACGGCAGTAGTGTGTGTGTGTGTGTGTGTGTGTGTGTGTGTGTGTGTGTGTATGAGCATCTGTATTCACATGTCTGTATAAACAGGCTAAACAGAAATAATAAGAAATCATTCCTGAAGAGAAGCAGAGGTTGGGAGGCAGCTTATATTTTGATAGCAAAGCTGTCAGCAGAGATATTTAATATAACAAGAAGCATTTTACAGAGAAAAGAGCAAAACTACAATTATAGTGGATTCTCATTATTTGGAGAGTCTGTAATTGCAGGTCATCTTTCAAAAATTTATTTGTAACCCTAGCATCAACTATTCATGATTTGCAGTCATTTTCAGACATGCGTAGAACAGCAACAAATGTTTGAGATCCTTCACTTTCTTCTCTCATGTTCCCAGCTGAGGTCAATCAAGGGGACACTTTGCCATCTTGTTTAAGCTCTCAAACGAGATCAGTGCAGATGGAGAAGGGTAGGATAGTGCGGTATGATGCAAGAAGCTCCAGCTCTTTGGCCAGTTGGATGGGCTTTGACTCCAACTTTGGCACCTGTTAGTGGAGCAGCTTTAGGCAAGTAAGTTAAAATCTCTGACCTGACTTATTCATTTGTAAAATAAAGTAAAATAAAGAGGATAGAATCTACATGAATGAGTTCAAGATTTAAGATTATGGTCTACGGGAATCTCTCTCTTTCTTGTCTTCCTCTGGTTCTCTGTCTCTTTCTCTCCTTACTGTCTATTTGTTTCCTCTAGGGGTACTGGTTCACACACTATTCGCTTATTCTGTGTTCTTTAGAGAACGTAGCTATTGTGAATAATGAGAATCAACTATACATTATAGATATTGTTGACTGTGATAGGAAAGAGGGAGGAGATTTTTTCATACAATAAACTTTCTGTGGATAATTTATCCTGTGAAATAACGAAAACTCTCTTCAGATTTCCTTCTTTCTTAATACATACAGTCTTATAAGTAGAGGTCATTCCTAAGTTTCAAAAGATAGAGAAGAAATCTTTGAAACTACAAGTTAGGAATTTATTTTGCTGCTAGTAATGCAAATTGGAGTGAATGGACTTGAAAATGGTGATTTGTTATTCAAACATAACAAGATATTTGAGGGTTGAGATGCTGGTGTTGGTTTAGCTGCTCACGGTAGAAACCAAGGCTGTTACCACCCACCCACTCTGTCATCCTCAGTACTGGTTTTCATCATCATGTTTTTGCCTCTCAGACACAAAATGGCTACACAACCACCAGACCTCATGAGAAGGGAGGGTAAGGAATAGCACATAGAACATTATTCAATCTGTCCTTTTTAGGACAGAAAAGAATTTTACCAGAAATGACTCCCCATAATTTTTTTCATCAGTCTCATTGGCCAGAAATGTGCTTTATGGCTATTTAAGACCAATTAGATGTTCTAATTTTTAGTGTGACCTGGTCATGTTGCTATCCCCAATGAAATCAAGTTTTGATAAACCATGAAGAAGAGGTCACAGGCACTGGTATTCTAGGGACTAAACGGAATTGGACACAATATCTGGATATAAGCAGACTGGAGCCTCATTTGAATTTCTGATGTGGTATCTATTCTGGTAGGTAGCTCAGGTGCAGAGATGTTCCCTGGCTTTAACCCTGTACCATAAAATGAAAAACTGGCTATCTAGGATTGAGACTCAACTGATCCTTCATTCCACTACAGCTCACGAGCTTCCTTTGTGACTATTTGGTGAAATATTTTATTCTCTGGAAAGAATGTAAGTCTGGTGCATGGATACAAACGTGAAGAATTATTTCTGCAAGTTGAGTATCTTGTTAAAACAAGAGAAGAGACATTTTCAAATAAAAATGTCAGTCAGAGGATGAGAAGTTGAAAATCTTCATTCAGTTTCCCATGTGTATTTATAACTCTTGAGCCAAAGTAGGATATAAGGGCTGCTCTATGACAATGTAAAAGTCTTAAAAATCAGAATTTCCCAACCAGATTTTTGAGAAGTATTCCCACATTATTCTAAGCCCTTTAAAAACTACATAGTATTTTATTAAAATGTGGTAGGTTTAAGTTA
Source organism: Nanger dama (assembly GCA_917880005.1). Taxonomy (NCBI): domain Eukaryota; kingdom Metazoa; phylum Chordata; class Mammalia; order Artiodactyla; family Bovidae; genus Nanger; species Nanger dama. The sequence continues at coordinate 29,984,914 of CAKJTW010000018.1, forward strand.
ATAAAAATTAATTTTATTAATTCAATGCATACATTTAATACATGCATTTATTTCATAGACCTAATAAATATATTTTTATAAATATTTTTATTAGTGCTCAAAACATTGATCTTAAAAACTTTTAAATATTAGATTTCTAGCAAAAATTTTAACATTCATGCTATCAATGACTGATAATTTCTCCAAGATCCCATACAAATATCAACAAAATTATATAATTCAGAATAATCTATGAGCCCCTAGAATTTGAGAGCAAAACAAAAATTGAGCTCAGGCCAAAAAACATCAAGAAGAATCACTGACTAGGAAATCTGACTTGAATCACTGAGACTAGGAAATCTGACTTGGGAAACAGATCATGTTTTGTATAGTCTATGCCTTGAACTAAAACTTTTCCAGCCAGGAAAGTGGTAACAAAAAGCCTTTGATTCACTGTGTTGTCTATCTCTTGCTCAAGGTCACAGAAGACTAGTTAAGTAGAAAACTAAGCAGCTACTCCTCCTTACCCCTTTCACCTCCACATCAGAGTGACTATTTCCTGGACCTTAGGAATTCATGGTGGAGAATAAAGTGGTGACCAGTGTCTGGGTTCAGCAGAACTTGAGTTAAACCCTAGGTCCTTGACTAGCTTAGGCACTGTACTTAGGCTAAATATTCATTTTCTCATCTGTGGAATGGGAGTAATAACAGCACCTACTTCCAAAAGTTATGATGCTTATTTGAAGTGGTTTGCACTGCACAGTTAGTCCTAGAGGAGACTTTCCTGGTGATACTGTGGATAAGAATCCATCTGCCAATGGAGGGGACCACAGATTCGATCCCTGGTCCGGCAAGATTCCAGATGCCACAGGGCAGCTAAGCCCGTCTGCTGCAACTACTGAACCCATGTGCTATAGCTACTGAAGCCCGTGTGCCTAGAGCCTCTGCTCTGCAACAAAAGAAGTCACCGCGATGAGAAGCCCGCACACCACCAGAAAGCGTAGACCCTGCTTGCTGTAGCTAGAGAAAGCCCAAGCACAGCAACCAAGACCCACCACAGCCAAAAAATTAAAAAAAAAAAGCCCGAGTTCACATATATTAAGTACTCAACAGTTGTTCTTACCTATCATCTATCAAACTATTATTGTGCTTCCTGACACCATAAGGTACACATACAGGGAGGAGGAGCGATGATGGAGGAGGGAGAGATTTTATGACCTGCCATTGGACTGAGGTACCATGGGCTGACTGTGGTCTGAAAAATGGGACATGTGCTTCTTGGCCTGCATTGTCCTGTCTGTCCTTAGTAACAACACAAAGGAGGCGTCATTCGTGGCAAAGTCTTAAAGTATGAGATGCTACGGTTGCCCTGCTGAATATATTACGTGAACTAAGAATTACAGATTGACCACACCTCTTTGCCACACTGTGGAAAGACACAGATATTGGAGCCTAAGAAAAGTCCACCACAAAAATACTGGCTAGGCAAAAAACAAACAAACAAACAAGTAGTTACAGGGTTACTGGATCAATAAAACGAAGACTAGGAGTCATAGGGAAGCAAGGATTTAGGTGAAGACTGATACAAAGAGGAGGCAGGATACAAAAATTAACTCTAAAATAGTAGTTCTTGATTGAAGGTGATTTTGCAACACCCACCGCCTCCACCCGCTCTGGGAATATGTGAATATCAGGGGCAGTTTGATAGTCATGATTTGCAGCTGCCATTACTGGGTACCAGCTGGGAATGCTACTAAATATTATGCAATATATTATATATGCTGCTATAAACTACACAGGGCACTCCTTCAAACCAGGCATCATCTGGCTCAAGTGCACTTAGTGCTGGGGTTGAGAAGCTCTACTCTAAAGGAAGGTTGATAGTAGAAACCAGGGGTATTGATAGTTGGAAGGGACCCTACAGGAAACTGAATCACCCATTAAATGCTACTGAAAGGCTTTTTGCTAGTTCAAAAAAAAAAAAAAAAAAAAAAAGAATATGCTAGAAAGAATATGTTACATATAGACTAGAAGAGGTGAGACCCAATCAATGAAAAATAGGTATATATAGAGAAAAAAAATGAAGACAGAAATACAGAGGTGTATCATAAGTTAAAGTTTACCTAAATGGAAGCATCAGTTTGGTTTAGGTAAAAAGACATCCTCCCATTTGTAATAAAACCACGTTTTAAAAAAAAAAAAAAAGCTAGGTGTAAAAGAAGAATGGTTTCTTCTTTTGGTTTAAACAAAACCCAAGCTAGTTTCAAATTTCTCCTGTCCAAGGTAAAATGCCAAAACAAAAGAACAAACCAACATTCCACAGACAGACAAACAAAAATCTCCAGAACAAAGTCCATAGAAATTTAAGGACAAAGACTTCAATTAAATAAATGTGTACCTAATCAATAGCCATCTTACATATGCAAAGAAAGATACTTAGATTCCATGCTTTCAACTAAAAATATTAATATACCAGTTAATAACAGCAACATTGAAAAGTAATAACTTAGGATAGCCATGATATGAAAAGCCTGGTTGAGAAATAGAAACAGGTGAAACAACAATAGTTATTTAAATTTTGGTAACAAAGTCAAATTCAAATATTAAAATTATTCTTAAAAGTTAAATAAATAGTATTCAGTTCACATATTGCTTATGAACAGTAATCTACATTAATACCTCCAAATGAAATAATAAAAGCCAAGGTGACTTACCTGAAATGATAAATACAAAAGGTAATATCTTATTCATGATATTTGTAATTTTAGAAACTAATATTAGGAATGACTTCTTACAAATAAAATTGTCTTTAGAGTTCTATTTTTAAATGTTTCATTCTTTCATGATCACTAATAATTTTAAATTGAATAATTTAGCATAGGTATCAAGAGAAAGAAGAGCACAGCACAAATGCAATATTTTTAAAATTCATAAACTATGTGATATAAATAGGACCATAGTCATCAATGTATTTTTAACCTTCAGATTACACTGGATAAAGACATGAGTTTTCTGTTGAAAACAATAATAATCCCATAATGAAGAAAATCTCTGTATATTACATAGTTTTTTCATCAAATATATGAAGCCTATTATGAATACAAAGCTAAATTGATAGAAACGTTCAGATATTCATAGATAAGTAGTTTTAAAAGAAATATATTTGTAAAAACTAGAAAAATATTTTCAAAGTTTGCATCCATAAACACAAAACATAATCATTAGTAATGTACGATTAAAATTGCTTGTATAGAAATATGTATCCTAGAAACACAAAAATACAATTTAAAGGACTGATTAAATATTTACTTTAAAATTGCATCTTAGAGTATAAATTAAGCAATAAAGCATTACAAATATATGAAAATATACATACAGAATGCTCCAAATTCAAAGCTATTGAAGCACATTACTTGAAAATAAAAGAAAGTGTTTCTTGAACAGAACAAATTAAGAAGAAAAAACAGAATCTTACTAGTAACTCAAGTAAATGAGGGGGAAAATCTTTCTTTTAATTCAGAAACCATAAAATTCTTATCAATATTTGTAGAATGTATCCAAAGTTATGCTCAGAGGCAAATGTACATCCTTAAATACTTTCATTATTCATGAACAAATATTAAGCTAAACTTTCAACTTCTATAAAACCTTCTGAAAACCTTAATGAAAAAAAAAACGTTCTCAAGTTATTTTCAGCTGATGAAAAGTGGTCGCTCAGTCGTGTCTGACTCTCTGCGACCCCATGGACTGTAACCTACTAGGCTTCTCCATCCATGGGATTCTCCAGGCAAAAATACTGTAGCGGATTGCCATTTCCTTCTCCAGGGGATCTTTCCAACCCAGGGATCGAACCGGGGTGTCTTGCATTGGAGGCAGATGCTTTAACCTCTGAGCCACCAGGGATGATCCCTCAGAAATCTTAGAAAACAAAACAAAACAAAATGTCTAACACCTATTGGAAAGAATGAAAAAAATCAAGGCTTACTAGGGTCTGATAGATTTACTAAGGATTTATTTGAGATTATTAATTTAAAAATTCCAATGTCATGTCAAATATTTCATTACATAGTAAAATATAAAAGTCTATCAATTTATTTTGTGATACAAATATTACCCTGAGAAGTAGACCATAATTAGCACGTCTCACAAGTAGACCAATAAAATTTATGAATGCAGGACAAAATTATAAACATATTACTGAAAATAGTCCGTTAATGGAAGAATTATAAAAATCATTATTTATATTAGGAAATTAATTATTAAGACAATCATGGATAAACGTATTTCTTCAACATGAGTTCTATTCTAAGCTAACATAACATAAATTCTCAGTTATGAAAGCTAATGTTATGATTACTGAAAATACCAGAAAAAAGCATTGTTTCTTAAATGTAGAATATGACAAAATTGCCTACTGTCCCCAGTGCTATTTCACATTGCTTTAAAACACTGACCAAGATAAGGAAACATGAAACACAAATAAAATGTGCAGCTACTGGTAATGAGAACAGACTATCAATATTTATGAGTTGCTTCTATGAAAACACAATTAACAGAAATATGATTTAAGATAATATAAAATGAATCAAATCCTTCCCAATGCACTGGCAGTAGCAAATTGAAGGATGGAATGGGAAAATAAAGTGTTTATGATAACAAAACACAGACCAAATGGAACACCTTGATAAGAAATGTGGAAAACTATAGAAGTTAAAAAAAAATTAAACTATTAGCTTATAAAGCATGATGATATATATCATATTTCTAGATGGAAATATCAAACATTGTAAGGCTAGTATAGCTACCTAAATTGAGATACTCCCATTCAAGATTTAAATTAGATTGTTTTCTTCTTTTTGGCAAGGAAATGGAAGACTTGTAAAGAAAGAACTGATAATGTTGAAACAGAATGACACAAATGATAAAAAAAAATCCAGTTTTTAATGGATGTGAAATTATAACAACCAAGAGATAGTTAATGATGATGCTGTGAAACTGCTGCACTCAATATGCCAGCAAATTTGGAAAATTCAGCAGTGGCCACAGGAGTAGAAAACGTAAGTTTTCATTCCAATCCCAAAGAAGGGCAATGTCAAAGAATGTTCAAACTACCACGCAATTGCACTCATTTCACTCACTAGCAAAGTAATGCTCAAACTTTTCCAAGCCAGGCTTCATGAACCATGAACTTCAAGACGTTCAAGTCAGAGGAACCAGAGATCAAATTGCCAACATCCGTTGAACAATTGAAAAAGCAAGAGAATTCCAGAAAACAGCTACTTCTGCTTTATTGATTACACCAAAGCCTTTGACTGTGTAGATAACAATAAACTGTGGAAAGTTCTTCAAGTGATGGGAATACCAAACCACCCAACGTTCATCCTGAGAGATCTGCATGCAGGTCAGGAAGCAACAGTCAGAACCAGACATGCAACAACACACCGGTTCCAAATTGGGAAAGGAGCACGTCAAGGTTGTGTATTGTCACCTTGCTTATTTAATATATGCAGAGTACATCATGTGAAATGCCAGGCTTGATGAAGTACAAGCTGGAATCAAGATTGCCAGGAGACATATCAATAACCACAGATACGCAAATGACACTACCTTTATGGCAGAAAGTGAAGAGGAACTAAATAGCCCCTTGAAGAGAGTGAAAGATGAGAGTGAAAAAGCTGACTTAAAACTCAGCATTCAAAAACTAAGATAATGGCATCTGGTCCTGCTCCATGGCAAATAGATGGAGGAACAATGGAAACAGTGACAGACTTTATTTTCTTGGGCTCCAAAATCACTGAAAATGGTGACTACAGCCATGAAATTAAAAGACACTTGCTCCTTGGGAAAAAACCTATGTCCAACCTAGACAGCATATTAAAAGCAGAGACATTATTTTGCCAACAAAGGTCCATCTAGTCAAGGCTATGGTTTTTCCAGTAGTTATGTATGGATGTGAGAATTGTACTATAAAGAAAGCTGAGTGTCAAAGATTTGATGCTTTTGAACTGTGGTGTTGGAGAAGACTCTTGAGATTCCCTTGAACTGCAAAGAGATCAAACCAGTCAATCTAAAGGAAATCAGTCCTGAATATTCACTGGAAGGACTGATACTGAAGCTGAAACTCCAATACTTTGGCCACCTGATGCAAAGAGCTGACTCATTTGAAAAGACTTTTATGCTGTGAAAGATTGAGGGCAGGAGAAGAAAGGGACGATAGAGAGTGATATGGTGGGATGGCATCACTGACTCAATGGACATGGGTTTGGATGGATTCTGGGAGTTGGTGATGTACATGGAAGCTTGATGTGATGCAGTCCATGCGGTCACAAAGAGTTGGACACGACTAAGGGACTGAACTGAAGAGACAGTTGAATTGATGTATGGATCAAAACACATGTTAATTGAATGGAATAGTTGGCCTTAAACTATCACTGCAAACAAAGCTAGTGGAGGTGATGGAATTCCAGTTGAGCTGTTTCAAATCCTGAAAGATAATGCTGTGAAAGTGCTGCACTCAATTTGCCAGCAAATTTGGAAAACTCAGCAGTGGCCACAGGACTGGAAAAGGTCAGTTTCCATTCTAATTCCAAACAAAGTCAATGCCAAAAAATGCTCAGACTAACACACAATTGCACTCATCTCACATGCTAGTAAAGTAATGCTCAAAATTCTCCAAGCCAGGCTTCAGCAATACTTGAATCGTGAACTCCCTGATGTTCAAGGTGGTTTTAGAAAAGGCAGAGGAACCAGAGATCAAATTGCCAACATCTGCTGGATCATGGAAAAAACAAGAGAGTTCCAGAAAAACATTTATTTCTGCTTTATTGACTATGCCAAAGCCTTTGACTGTGTGGATCACAATAAACTGTGGAAAATTCTGAAAGAGATGAGAATACCAGACCACCTGACCTGCCTCTTGAAAAATCTGTATGCAGGTCAAGAAGCAACAGTTAGAACTGGACATGGAACAACAGACTGGTTCCAAATAGGAAAAGGAGTACGTCAAGGCTGTATATTGTCAACCTGCTTATTTAACTTATATGCAGAGTACATCATGAGAAACGCTGGACTGGAAGAAGCACAAGCTGGAATCAAGATTGCTGAGAGAAATATCAATCACCTCAGATATGCAGATAACACCACCCTTATGGCAGAAAGTGAAGAGGATCTAAAAAGCCTCTTGATGAAAGTGAAAGAGAAGAGTGAAAAAGTTGGCTTAAAGCTCAACATTCAGAAAACGAAGATCATGGCATCCGGTCCCATCACTTCATGGGAAATAGATGGGGAAACAGTGTCAGACTTTATTTTTCTGGGCTCCAAAATCACTGCAGATGGTGATTGCAGCCATGAAATTAAAAGACGCCTACTCCTTGGAAGAAAAGTTATGACCAACCTAGATAGTATATTGAAAAGCAGAGACATTAATTTGCCAACTAAGTTCTGTCTAGTCAAGGCTATGGTTTTTCCTGTGGTCATGTATGGATGTGAGAGTTGGACTGTGAAGAAGGCTGAGCGCTGAAGAATTGATGCTTTTGAACTGTGGTGTTGGAGAAGACTCTTGAGAGTCCCTTGGACTGTAAGGAGTTCCAACCAGTCCATTCTGAAGGAGATCAACCCTGGGATTTCTTTGGAAGGAATGATGTTAAAGCTGAAACTCCAGCACTTTAGCCACCTCATGAGACGAGCTGACTCATTGGAAAAGACTCTGATGCTGAGAGGGATTGGGGGCAGGAGGAGAAGGGGACGACTGAGGATGAGATGGCTGGATGGCATCACTGACTCAATGGATGTGTATCTGAGTGGGCTCCGGGAGATGGTGATGAACAGGGAGGCCTGACGTGCTGCGATTCATGGGGTCACAGAGTCGGACACAACTGAGCGACTGAACTGCCTGAATTATGATAAAGAAACCAACATACGCCAATAGGAAATTAATTATTCAAGATATGGTATTGGGAGAATAAATGTATAAGAATGATGAGGTAAGGTTTTTTTTTCTTATATAGTCCATTAGTTTAAAGAACTGGTAGAAATAAAAATATTCTGCAAAGAATTCTACTAAAAGGGGTTTCCTGGTAACTCAATTGGTAAAAAAATCCGCTTGCAATGCAAGAGACTGCCTGCAGTACAGGAGACCCTGGTTTGATCCCTGGGAAGTCTGGTGGGCTATACCATGGTGTCGCAAAAGAGTTGGATACAACTTAGTGACTAAACCACCAACAGCAAACATACCCAACCTGTGCGTGTTCATGTGTGCATATTTTGGAAAAATCATTTTTCTGAGTACAAATCAGTCAAAAGATATCTAAAACATGTACTTTAGTAAAAACATAAAATGCAAGATAAATATTCTAGCTTTTTGAAGAATGTACAACCAGGAAACATCCTTTTTATATGTATATGTAGATTATTAATATAAATATATATATCACAATTTCAGTGATACACAATTGCCAATGAAAAGAGGTTTAGGGGGATGAGAGTGGGATCAGGAAAAAGTCAAGGTGGGTTTCTGCTTAATTTTTGTTTTTCAGTGTTTTACAAGGAGGAGAATCAATTCTGTTTGTGTAATTAAAATTAATTAGTTTTAAAGATAAAAATTAAATCCATGGATAACTTCATACAAAAATCATTGTATTATATGCACATTACACAATTTAAAAAAGCAGAGCAAAAATTTATGAATCAAATGAAAAACTGAGATATTATTGCAATATATATTTTCACATTGAAAATGTCGTTAAGAAACCTTTAAAAAATGCTTCAATATACAAGTGGCCACTTGATATGAACAATTTACAGAGGCCAGAAAATGCATTGAAAAGATCAATTCTGCAAGTAATCAGGGATGCAAATGAAAGTAATATTGATTTTTCACTCACCACATTGAAATAGATTTTTTAAATGTATTTCAATACTAGAGAGAATAATTTTATGAGCAGTTTTATAAACTCCTAATGTGAGTGTGAATTTGGGTAAGTTTACTATGAAACAGTTTATGGGGTTTGTTTGTTTGTTTGTTTGTTTTTAATTTTACCAAAATCCTTAATAGAAATTTACCCTTTGTTCCAACAGTATTACTTTTCAGTTCAGTTCAGTTCAGTTCAGTCGCTCAGTCATGTCCGACTCTGCGACCCCATGGCCTGCAGCACGCCAGGCCTCCCTGTCCATCACCAACTCTGGAGTTTACTCAGACTCATGTCCATTGAGTCAGTGATGCCACCCAACTATCTCATCTTTTGTCATCCCTGTCTCCTCCCTCCTGCTTCAATCTTTCCCAGGATCAGGGTCTTTCAAATAAGTATTACTTGCAGTTATCTATTAAATTTTTAAGAGAGAGAGCTACAGGCAAGTGTTTGTACAAAATGATCATTGCATCAAAATTTATCATAGTATAAAAAAAAATGAAAGCAATTCAAGTTCCAAACAATAGAGGACTTTAAAGTGCAGAATATCTGCATGAGGGCCTGATAGGCACTAATTAAAAATCATGTCGTAGAAGACTATGCTTCATCATCATAATAAGTGAGAAAGTAGAATACAAAACTGTTAATCAGTTTTTGTTTTAGGCTCCTTTGTCTATGGAATTCTCTATCAAGAATTCTGGAGTGGGTGATCGTTCCCTTTTCCAGGGGATCTTCCCAACCCAGGGATCAAATCCAAGCCTTCCACATTGCAGGCAGATTCTTTACTGTCTGAGCCACCATGGAAGCTCTTTATTTAATAGGCATACATTGAATGCTCATCAAAATCCCTGCACAAAATAGCATCAAGTAATCAAAGTGCACATGTGTGCCCAAGTATGTGTAGACATGGAGATAAAGCAGTATATATTTTGGTTAATTTATGTATATTTATATATTTATTTATACGTAATTATATATAATTGATTTAAAGTTATTATTCATTTTCTTCATTAAACTCTTCTGCTCTTAAATGTGTTTCTTTTTAGTGAGCATCCACTGTTTTCACTGTCAGAAAAAGAAAAACAAGCATTAAAAATAAACAAAGCACACATACCCTTTCCTCAGTGAGTTTCTGCGCTTTGCTGACAGCCCTGCATCCGCTAAATGCTCAAACAGGCAATTCTGACAGATTCTGGAGGCATTCAACAGGCATTTTTATGAGCATTTAATGACCAAATATTTACAAATTCTCACGACACCTCTGAGAAATAGGTAAAGGAAGCTCATCATTCCTTCAAAAAGCAAGGTGTGTTTGAAGTTCCTCCTTCACTAATCTTGTCAAGACTGTCAGATCTCCCCATACTACAGACGGCGATAGTTGTGATATCACCATCACAGTTCCTAGTAATAAAATAGTAAAATTCCACAATAAGCAGAAATAACTTTACCCGAAGGGGAAACTGATGCCTGCTTTGGTTACCCATGTTCTTTGTAGGGTCAACACAGTTCCCACAGATTCCCCAGATCCATCTCCATGGATTCACTGATTCAGGGACTAAGAGGTACCACATCCTTTCACTCATTATTGAAGCAAATGTACGTTAAACACCTACTTTCACAGTTGCTGGTGATAATAGCAGTGAAAAACAACAAAACCTAAGTTTATGACTTCAGGGAGCTCACAATTTAGTGTAACTGAACCTGGCATTCCCCTTCCTCTCCTCTTCCCAGGCCTCCCCCAAAACTCATAGAGTGGATTCTTAGCTTCTTCAAAGTTTCCAGAACAATCTAGATATGAAATAGGACTATAATGTATATGCACATATCTTTTGCTGAAAATTAAAGCACACTCCTAACCCGTCTTGTGATAGACTATCCCAACCTCATTTGTGGTCTGGCAGGAGACTACATCCTGCCAATCAAACCCTAAATCTGATGCCAATAGAACAGTGCTGGTGAATATGGTAGCCACTAGCTACACATGGTGGCTATTTAAATTCAAATTATAGTTAATTCAGAAGTTCAGTTCCCAAATTAGGCACCATTCAAAGAATCAGTTACCACATGGCTGGGGCCATTGTACTGGAGAGGACAAACACAGAAACATCATTGTGAAAGGTCCGTGGAGTGGCACTGCTCAATAGTTGTGCTTGGAATTGCATTATTTGTTTGTTAAATAGAAACGTTCCACAACCCCCATCCGTGCTTCTGAGTCCTGTTGTCTAGTCTGTTTTCTCAGATCTAGGCTCTTCCCTAAATACCCCAGACTTCATCATGGTAATGAAATACCCAGGTGAACACTGCGAAGTGATTATGTGTATGAGACACTCAGTCCACATTTTCACTATGTTCTCCCCTCCTTGCATTTTAAATGGGCACCAACTTTTGAATTGTGGCTGAGTCTGCCATGCACAGATCTTTAAGGCAGTTTGGACCACTCTCTACTTTAGAAAGTGAGTGTGTGTGTGTATGTGTCTGACTCTTTGTGACCTCATGGAATGTAGCCCACCAGGTTCCTCTGTCCAAGGAATTTTCCAGGCAAGAATACTGGGGTGAGTTGCCATATTTCCTACTCCAGCAGATAGGCCTTCCCAACCCAGGGCCTGAGTCCACGTCTCTTACGTCTTCTGCATTGGCAGGTGAATTCTCTACCACTGCACCACCTGGGAAGCATTTCAGAATTTAATTCCACTTAATAGTAACTTATTCATCTTCCCATCATTCATTATCTCACTGTTGTTACCAACCCTGTTTTCAGCCCCCTCAGGATTGCCTCATCCCTGGACCTCACATTTATTTATAATATTCCTGGTTCCAATCATATCTCCCATCTGTCTGTAATTTATATTCTTTGTAGGAGAAACTTTCCTCTGGCTTCCTTCAAAGGTATACTTACCAATTAACGTTGTCCTCAAGACTCCAGGCTTGCAGGTATGAACATTTATCCTCACAAAGTACCTGAATTTAAATGAATTTCCTTGAACCTCGACTTGACTGCCACTTTTAGAATCCAAGTTCTTTGACCCAATCTTCTCCCACGGTCCTAGACTATATTAGTGGGAAGCCCTTTTTCAGGGTTCTCCCTCCCTCTCCTCTTCCAGTCCCAGGAACTGCCAGGATAATATGCCTTACATCTAAGTCTTAAATCATTCATCGAACAACATCAAAAGCTCCTGTGTCTTGAGCACAGCACTACAACAAGAGAATATCCAGAGACGAATGAAACCTTTCCTTAAGGAGATCACTATGTAATTATGACATGAAATTCTTTGACATGGAAAGAAGCCTTTCTTTCTGCTGTAAGAGATCATGTTCAGGATATAAGTAAAGCTTAGAAGAAGCCAATCACTGATCACAAATTTACTTCTGTCATAAACAGAAAGACTGGTTCGGAAATGGGTAGAAGGAGGCCATTAAACAAAAAGATGGAAATAACAAGAACTTTGCAAAGTTAGTTATCTTTGTGAGATTCTGGTTTTCATATATTTATGCTTTTTTAAAAATATAAAAATTATGACTGAGGAAAAGAATATTTGCAGGGTTTCCTTGGTGGTCTAGTGGTTGAGAATCCCCTGCCAATGCAGGCATCACGGGTTTGATCACTGGTCCAGAAAGATCCCACTTGCCACAGAGCAACTAAGCCTGTGTGCCACAGATACTGAAGCCCACATGCCTAAAGCCTGTGCTCCATGTGAAAAGCCACTGTGATGAGAAGCCCGTGCACCGCAATGAAGAGCAGTCCCTACTCAAACTAGAAAAACCCACATGCAGAATGAAGACCCAGCACAAACAAAAGTAAATAAAACTGTAAAGGAATATTTGCAAATTTTCTTAATTCTTGAGTAGTCTGGATTGCTCTGATCAATTAGAAACATTTCAGCTTTAGATTCATCTTGACCATTTCTCTGAGTCCCTCCAAGTATTGGTCTCAGTATAGATATTCCTCCTTATTCAAGGCACCCTGTTAATGACTTTATGATCTTAGACTGGTCTATTCTGAATACTCTTCCATTCATTTATTCAGCACACATTTGTTAGTTATCCAGACAGTGTTAACCCCTGTCCTGGGTGTCAGAAACACAGTGATGAGCATGAAAGACAAATCCCTGGTTCCCAAACACTTTACACTCAGATAAACCGATAAATACATATTAAAGTATCTGGTACTGAAACCTGCTAGGAAAAATGGGGGGGAATCTTAGGGTACTTAGGGATAAGCTTTTTGAGGAGTTTGCATCTGAGTAGATAGCAAAATGGAATGAGATGGTAAACTGTATGAATTTGGGAGGAGTGTTTCATACAGAGAGAAAAACTAATGAAAAATCCCAGAGCTGGGGAGTGGTATACACTAGTTTATGTTTTCAAAGGATTTTTCCAGCTTCTGTGTGAATGATAGACTCTGATGAGAAAGAAGCAAAGACACCATTAAGAGGCTCTGCATCTTCAGGTGACTCAAAGCTATTGAAAGTCCCACATGTCCAGTACTCCTGAGTCATTCTGAACCCTAAGTAGAATGTCTTTTTTCCTTATCTATCCCCTGTAATTTATTCTCAGGAATATATGTGTTTTATGTATCTTTCTGTGGGGTTACAGAGAGTTGGACATGACTGAAGTGACTTAGCAGCATATATATATAAATTCAGAGAATACCTAGAGACATTTACCCTTTCCAACATAAAACCTTGGGTGAGACCATAAAAATTATATTCATGCCATCTTTCCTAATGAAAGCAAGCATATGCTTTCTTCATTAAGATAGCAGAATGGTAAACACAGACAAAATACATTAGTTACCATTAGCAACTGTATCAAAATTAACAAATTTAGGTTATACTTGAAAAATTATATATTTTAGTAATCATTTCCTCAGTATGAAGGCTCAATGCAGTTTGATGGGAAGGTCTAAAAATACACTTTTGCATAAAAATCAGTTGAAGCAAATTAGCTGTAAGATGAGAAATTTTAAAACAGGGCTGGTAATAAAAAAAAATATAATTTGATTCTGCTTCCACAAAGATGTTATTTTTTTGTACAAAAAAATCTTGAACGTAATGATAATAAACACAACTGAGTTTAAGTTCTTTTAATTTTACTTTGATATATTGTTTTGACTTTATTATGGGCTTTGACCTACAGATTATCAAAAAAATTTTTAGTTCTGTTTCAGCATTATTAGAGAGATTTAAGTCTAATGTTGATAGATTATTCATTTTATATTTTATGATGACATATTCCCTCATATGTCACTACAAATGGAGATTTTAGCACTTTCATATGTGTATTTATTTTGACTAGTGAGAGATGATCATAAAGCTGAGGATTGTGTGCTTAAGTATCAGGTTTATTTGTGGAATATTTTTTCAAACATAAAAGTTATTATTTTTATCACCCACATACTGTCATTAGTATGAGTAATTTACTGAATTTTATCAAACTGTGCTCTGGTACCTCATATGAGACAGACATGAGATTTCTTATTGAAGGTACTCTGTTTTGCAGTGCCCTTCACAGGAGGAGTGGGTAGAAAGTCTGAGATTAATGATGTTTGGGGTAAAAAGTGAATAGCTTATTCGCCTGCATAGTTAATGCTTGGCTGTTCCTGACTGGATACTGATCTAGTCAGGATGCCTGTAATCCTGGAAGTTTGCCATTGGCACAGTGCTCGTCTTCTATACTTTCTTTGGGTTATTATTCTTATTAGCTTGGTATAGGTAGAAAACAAATTATAGCTGAGTTTTATTTGTTTCAGAATTGAGGTCAGATAGCATGGATCCTTGCATGCACTATTAAGTGAATCTTTGTATGATTTAATCAGATTGTCAACAGCACTTTGCACTAAGTAGTTGATTGCAGAAAATTCAGAATTCTGACTTCCTTAACTCATGTAATGTGATCAATTCAGAAAAAAACATACTACATCATGGGACAATTGATCCTGCTAACTTGATTTCCCCAAACTAGAAAACATCATCTTAGGCAACACACATATGTAAAACTATGTGTTCAATAAAGGCTCCAGCATCTCTGAGCATCTGCTATATGGCACACACTGAGCTAGTTGGTTACACCAGCAATAAATATTTCTCGAGTATGGTACAATTCTTTTGTTATTGATCCTCCCATTGCTGTATTATCAACATTTCATTATTAACATGATGGTAACAATATCCAAAAAGCAAAGTTATTTCAGTTTCAAGGAAGGAGTTGTGAGAGAGGAGATCATTAAAATAAGGCACAAGCCAGAGCCAAGGAGCTTGGCAGGATGGTGGGTTCTGTCTGTTTGTCTTCTGGGAAACACTTTTCTGTGCTTATGAACCAATATGGAGCAATACCCTAGTGTTTTTCACACTCCACGTTGCTCCATTTGTGTTCCATTTCCTGTGAGGAAAGTGAACCAAGGAAGTTGGTTTCTCCTTAGGTTACGCGACCTACCACGATGACTAGTAAAGCCATCCATTCTATTCTGGCTAAAGTGCAAAAGTGACTGTGATCTAGGTGAAGTAGGTGGTATCAGCCTCTGAGGTATCTGGAATTGAGTTCTATTCAATAAGTTTTCTTTATGTTGGCCTCTGAAAACCCAATTCCAATGAATTCCTCTCTTAGTGAATGCATTACTTCCAGATGAACAGTGAGGAAGCAGACAATTGTCAGGGCTATAGTGGTACTGAGTTTCTGTTCTGGCTTGAGTCTCCAGAGCACCGAGATCTGAATACCTGAAGAGCTGTCGATACAGTTTCACACTAAATAGCTGTACTCCACTGACTATAGTATGTATCACTGCAACAATTCTCTCTGTCCTATAAAGAGATATAAGAAGCTTTTGCAATATAAAGATCATTGATGGGTTTACCATTGTGTTATGTATTTTTCTAGACAACCCTATCCAATGCTTGTACATTGTATTTAACTTGACAATATGAATATAAAAATGAACTCAATAAACTGAGTCTTAGTGAAACATTATTTTCCTTCAGGGTTACATTAAAAATTTGATGGACCAAGTGTCCCATATTCCATTTTTTGTAGATGAAGAAATTGAAAATCAGAGATGGCTAATGACTTTCCCAGAATTACATAGCTATTATTGATAGGTATCAGGATACAGTCCATGGAGTCACAAAATCAGACATGATTTAGCAACTGAGCACACGCAAGATCAGGATATCCTTTTCTCATTTCCACTAATCAGTCACTGAATGTGTGATACCCTGCAACCCTTTTCTTGGCCCTAGGGTTGTCTGAACCTGCTCAAGGCTTTCCTAGTATACATATGGTTGGTGAAGGTACACAGTTGCCTCTCCATGTCTTTTAACTAACTCAAAAGGATTAATTTCTGAGCCAAATAGCACTACATCTGCCCCTGGAAGCCAGGCAGTTATAAAGGCAAGGACATAAATTAGAAATGGAAGGAACTGTCTAAACTCTGACATTCACTTTTTAGAGTGTACAGAACAGAAAGTACCCAGTTATGGAACGAAGCAACTGGGAGCATGCTTAACCTCAAGCATCGAGAGAAAGAGCAGTCCAGAGGCTGGACTATGTTTCCAAAGTGTCCACAGGTAGCAAACTGAGACCAGAGAGCAATAAAGAGGAGGTACATCTAGGGTAACTAGAGGAAGTCTGATACAGTCCCTTTAAAAGATAGTGTATGTGAACATCCTGGACCAGAAAGTGAAGGATGCTCAAGGATTCATGGGGTGTGTCAAAGGACCTAGAAGCCAGCTTGTAGGGACTAGCAGTGATCAAAGCTGGGCCTCAAAAGTAATGTTAGCTGCTGCTGCTGCTAAGTCGCTTCTGCGAACCCTTACACAGCAGCCCACGAGGTTCCCCCATCCCTGGGATTCTCCAGGTAAAAACACTGGAGTGGGTTACCATTTCCTTTTCCAACGTATGAAAGTGAAAAGTGAAAGTGAAGTCGCTCAGTCGTGTCCAACTCTTAGCAACCCCATGGACTGCAGCCTACCAGGCTCCTACATCCATGGGATTTTCCAGGCAAGAGTACTGGAGTGGGTTGCCATTGCCTTCTCTGAATAATATCAGTGTTTTATAATCTAATGAATAAAACAAGAATTAATAAGTGCATCAGTTCAGTTCAGTTCAGTCGCTCAGTCGTGTCCGACTCTTTGTGACCCCATGAATCGCAGCACACCAGGCCTCCCTGTTCATCACCATCTCCCGGACCCCACTCAGAGTCACAATCCATTGAGTCAGTGATGCCATCCAGCCATCTCATCCTCGGTCGTCCCCTTCTCTTCCTGCCCCCAATCCCTCCCAGCATCAGAGTCTTTTCCAATGAGTCAACTCTTCTCATGAGGTGGCCAAAGTACTGGAGTTTTAGCTTTAACATCATTCCTTCCAAAGAAATCCCAGGGTTGGATCTCCTTCAGAATGGACTAGTTGGATCTCCTTGCAGTCCAAGGGACTCTCAAGAGTCTTCTCCAACACCACAGTTCAAAAGCATCAATTCTTCAGCGCTCAGCCTTCTTCACAGTCCAACTCTCACATCCATACATGACCACAGGAAAAACCGTAGCCTTCACTAGATGGACCTTAGTCGGCAAAGTAATGTCTCTGCTTTTGAATATGCTATCTAGGTTGGTCATAACTTTTCTTCCAAGGAGTAGGCGTCTTTTAATTTCATGGCTGCAGTCACCATCCACATTAATTTTGGAGCCCTCAAAATAAAGTCTGACACTGTTTCCACTGTTTCCCCATCTATTTCCCATGAGTGATGGGACCGGATGCCATGATCTTTGTTTTCTGAATGTTGAGCTTTAAGCCAACTTTTCACTCTCCTCTTTCACTTTCATCAAGAGGCTTTTAGCTCCTCTTCACTTTCTGCCATAAGGGTGGTGTCATCTGCATATGTGAGGTTATTGATATTTCTCCCAGCAATCTTGATTCCAGCTTGTGCTTCTTCCAGCCCAGCGTTTCTCATGATGTACTCTGCATAGAAGTTAAATAAGCAGGGGTGACAATATATAGCCTTGACGTACTCCTTTTCCTATTTGGAACCAGTCAGTTGTTCCATGTCCAGTTCTAACTGTTGCTTCTTGACCTGCATACAGATTTCTCAAAAGGCAGGTTAGGTGGTCTGGTATTCCCATCTCTTGAAGAATTTTCCACAGTTTATTGTGATGACACAGTCAAAGGCTTTGGCATAGTCAATAAAACAGAAATAGATGTTTTTCTGGAACTCATTTGCTTTTTCCATGATCCAGCGGATATTAGTTACATTATTTTTAAAGGGAAAATAGTAATCTTACAGTGAAAGACAACAATTTAACCAAGTGATTCAAAGCTAATATCACCAATATACCAATACTGGGATGAATCACTAACATGTGTCTCTTGCTGTGACACATGTAGACATCCAATTGCATGTATAATACTTCTGCCAAAATGTATAATCTAAATATAAAGAGAATCAAATATTGGACAAGCAACAACCAAGAGCAATGCTACAAAATAACTAGCACGTGCTCTTCAAAAGTTCTAGGTCAAGAAAGAAAATAGAAAGCCTGAGTAACTGTTCCAGATTAAGGGAGAACAAAGAGACAAGATTCTGAATTAGACCCTGAACTGGGAAAATAGTTAAAAGGAAATTAATGGGAGAAATTAGTATATTTAAATGTGGACTCTTAGATAATAGTATTACCTCAATTCTTAATTTTCTGATTTTGATACTGAAATATTTGGGAGAAAGGGGACACAGTGTCTTGAACTTACCCTCAATTGAATGAGAAAAATAATATGCATACATGCATGTTAAATAATATATGGGAGAGGGTAGAGAGAATGATAAAATAAATGAGTCAGAATAAAAATGCTTGGATAATTGGAGTAAAGGTTATGCATGAGTTTCTTATACTGTCCTTGCAGTTTTTCTGTAAGACTGAAAGTATATCATAATTAAAAATTTCCAAAACCATGCACATTATGTGTCTGACTAGATTCCATCACAATAAGGCATGAAAAATTCCAACTAAGTTAAAGAATTAAAACACTGCTGAAAGCAAATAAGACAGTGAACTATAGGGGGTATATAAGCCTTGTTCGGTTGAATCAGGCTGAAAGGGAAGTTTGTATTAAGACAGTTTGTAGATGCACAGCTTATAATGAGCTCCCATATTCATGCCCCCATAACTGGACTCATCAGAACATATTTTCTTCAGCTATGAAAATAGGATCACAATAACTAACTTGCAAGGGCTTTTGTTAGGTTGTTTAAAATAACAGATATACAGCAACCAGGATTGTGCCTGACACATAGAAAATACTCTATAAATATTGCCCATTTAATATCCATCTCCACTGGATTTCCAAGATTTTCTTTAGATGCCACATGTAAAATTTCTCTAATTCCATATCAAGGCTATTCACCCTTGAGCCCATGGCGACTTATTCCTAAAACTTAGGCTACTGTTTCATGACCCATAAGAAATAACTCCTATCATAACCCTGAAGGGAAGAAATATAACACTTGAGAGTTAGGATAATAATGAACACTTTTCTTTCCATTTCAGAATTATTCAAATGTATAGTCAATGGATCCCAGTGGAAGCATATTTCTCTCTTTAATTTCTGCCTGAAGACTTTGTACCACGTTTCTCCCTTAGAACAAACATGGGAAAGTGTTCTGGGAAAAGGAGTATTTTAGTGAATCAATAAGTAGGATGTTTTCTTTAAAAGGACTACAAATTCTTTCCATGTTTTTTTTTTTCCTTAGTAACATGGGTGCACATGTTTAGAATCTAATCAGCCAAATTAATAGACTCCAGTGGCAAAGAAGTATATCGAGAACTTGGATTTTGGCACTTTTATATTACTTCCATAATGGGTATTTCTATTGCTTGGTGATGTTTTAATTTTATTCTACAAATGTAGTGAACACTAGCACTGGTACAAAACTAAGGGTATACCTCAAGAAGTAGAAAAACACTTTACCCCAAATTATGCTGTGCATATGTCCTCCTTTCACAAATCGTGGAAAAATGCAATGTGATAAAACGGTAAAATGAGTGACGCATAATTTATTACATAGAAGTTGAGAAATTTAAGTGAGCCAAACGGAGAAACCAGCAGAATTCAAGAATCTTAGGGGGAAGGGTAGAGGTGGCAATTACAGATGTCAGTTACAGCTTTGTTAGTATTACTTCCTCTCTCCTGGGTAGCTTTGCATAAGTCACTTAACAATTGTTCTGCACACTGAAATTACATCTATACTAAAAAAAAAAAAAAATTGTTCAAATAATGCCAGGCATAAACTTTAATACTTTAATAAATTTATGATGGGGAACTTATCTCGGTGTTTGAACATATTGGCAAGCCTGTTGTTCCTGAAACATCATCACTTAAAATTAGGCACAAAATGCCCCATTCCTTTGTGTAGCTGCCTGGTAGAATTTGCCACTTATACCAATCAGTTCCAACCACTAGTCAATCAAGTAGCAAGCATGGGAGAAATAAAACTCAATCATGCATTTAATAAATATTTGCTGAATCAAATTAGTAGTTTTAAGAGAGGCGGGATGTAACATGGAAACAGAACTGGATTTATAGCCAGACAAATGGTGATTAAATTCTATCTCCTACTTTAAAAATATGTGACCTTGTTTATTCATCTGTAAAATGGGAGTAGTTATGCCTTCAGAACCAATCTCACAAACTGTTTTGAAGGTTAAATTTAATGCATATAAACATTTTCTAATAAGTGGTATGTCTGTGTGTCAGAATAATTCCTTTCTTTCCAGTAAAATCATATTAGTCACATGTTACATTATTAAATCATTGCTTGTTTTATATCCCTACTATATAGTTTTAGGTTGCCTAAGCAGAGACATTACTTTGCCAACAAAGGTCCACCTAGTCAAAGCTATGGTTTTTCCAGTGGTCATGTATGGATGTGAGAGTTGGACTATAAAGAAAGCTGAGTGCAGAAGAATTGATGCTTTTGAACTGTGGTGTTGGAGAAGACTCTTGAGAGTCCCTTGGACTGCAAGGAGATCCAACCAGTCCATCCTAAAGGATATCAGTCCTGGGTGTTCCTTAGAGGGACTGGTGATAAAGCTGAAAACTCCAATACTTTGGCCATCTGATGAGAAGAGCTGACTCATTTGAAAAGACCCTGATGCTGGGAAAGACTGAGGGCAGGAGGAACAGAGGATGACAGAGGATGAGATGGTTGGATGGCATCATTGACACAGTGGACATGGGTTTGGGTGAACTCAGGAGTTGGTGATGGACAGGAGGCCTGGTGTGCTGCAGTTCATGGGGTCGCAAAGAGTCGGACACGACTGAGCAACTGAACTGAACTGACTACTTGTGACTAATACAAAAGTAGGAATAAAACTTATAAGAAAAACTGAACTATTTTTGAGAAACGGGACAGACTTCTAGCTCCTCTCAGAGAATCATTTAAGATTGAGGGAAGGAGAGGCCATAGATGAAAGAATTCCAAAGTATAGCATGTCCAGGAGTGATGTTCATAAAGCTTAAGTCCCCTCCTCTAGGGGATTTTAGTTTTAAAAATGTCTCTAGGGGGCCTTGTCTGTATAACATTGTAGTGGCTACTGCCACTTGGGTCAAGTGAAGCTGGTTGTGCTATTCTGGTTATTATTGCCTAAGCTAACGTCAAGAGGTTTGGACTAGCTGCAAAAAAAAAAATAATAATAATAATAAATAAAATAAAATAAATAAAAAGACTAAATTTCTTTTAAATGAAAAATTACTATAATGTAAGCTCAAAGAAGGTAGGATATTGTTCAAAAAACAATGGAACCCTAATACGTAGAACAGTGTTGGGTACAAATAGGTTGTTAGCTTAATGCAAAAAAAAAAAAGTTCTGGTGAAAAATTCCCTGCTGTTCAAGTGGCTAAGACTCTGTGCTCCCAGTATAGGGGGCCTGGGTTTAATCCTTGATCAAGGAACAAGTTCTCACATGCTGCAACTAAGAGTTTGCATGCCGCAACTAAAGATCTGGCATGCTACAATGAACATCAACGGTCCCACCTGCAGCAACTAAGGGTAAAGCATCTGCCTGCAGTGTGGGAGACCAGGGTTCGATCCCTGGGTTGGGAAGATCCTCTGGAGAAGGAAATGGCAACCCACTCCAGTATTCTTGCCTGGAAAATTCCATGGATGGAGGAGCCTGGTGGGCTACAGTCCATGGGGTCGCAAAGAGTCGGACACGACTGAGTGACTTCACTTTCACAGCAACTAAGAGCCAACACAGCCAAATAAATAAATAAAAATAATTTTTAAAAATTCTTCTGGTACATATATACAATAGAATATTACTCAGCTATTAAAAATAATGCATTTGAGTCAGTTCTAATGAGGTGGATGAAACTGGAGCCTATTATATAGAGCAAAGTAAGTCAGAAAGAAAAATACCAATACAATACATTAACACATATATATGGAATTTAGAAAGATGGTAATGATGACCCTATATGTGAGACAGCAAAAGACACAGATGTAAAGAACAGACTTTTGGATTCTGTGGGAGAAGGCAGGGGTGGGATGATTTGAGAGAATAGCATTGAAACATGTATGCAAAATAGATCACCAGTCCAGGTTCGATGCATGAGACAGGGTGCTCAGGGCTGGTGCACTGGGATGACCCTGAGGGATGGGATGGGGAGGAGGTAGGAGGGAGGGTCAGGATGGGGAACACATGTACACTCATGGCTGAGTCATGTGAATGTATGGCAAAAACCATACTATTGTAAAGTAATTAGCCTCCAATTAAAATAAAATAATAAAAAATTCTGCTCAGGGGATGAGCCATATTGAAGAGTGATCCATAAAGACACCCTTTGAAAGTATTGGTGGTAGATGACTCATGACAAGCCACTCAACACTATACTGTTCCTGTGTTGATACTCTAAATGTTTTCATTTTCTTTTAACTGAGGTGATATAATCTCATATTCTGAGAAGATATGAACCAATCCTCCATATCCATGCAGGAACTCCCTAACTATGTATCACAGGAGGATTTGATCCTTGCAGACTTCAACAGCTCAGTTATTACAAAGAAAAACAAATCTTTCCTTGGGTACTCAAGAAAAATACAATTTTTGTTCTACCTAAAGCCAGGATGTGAAGAGCTGACTGATTGGAAAAAGACTCTAATGCTGGGAAAGATTGAGGGCAGGAGGAGAAGGGGGCAACAGACAATGAGATGGTTGGAGGGCATCACTGTCTCAATAGGCATGAATCTGAGCAAACTCCAAGAGATAGTGAAGGATAGGGAAGCCTGGCATGCTGCAGTTCATGAGGTCGCAGAGTTGGACAGGACTTAGTGAAGGAACAACAAAGCCAGGAAGCCTTTCAATATTGTTCCTGCTATGGCAGCAGAAAGTGTTCTGCAGAAACTCACATACAAGCAATTTGTGGACAGCAGTAGCAGAATGTTTGCCCTGGAAGAGCAGGGCCCTGATTGTTCTCTTTCTTGTTGTTTTCCCTGTTGTTTAGTTCCTAAGTTGGGTCCAACTCTTTGCGACCCCAAGGACTATGGCCTGCCAGGCTCCTCTGTTCATAGGATTTCCCAGGAAAGAATACTGGAGTGGGTTGCTGTTTCTTTCTCCAGGGGATCTTCCTAACCCAGAGGTCAAACCCACATCTCTTGCTCTGCAGGTAGATTCTCTACCACTGAGCCACCAGGGAAGCCCTCTTTCTTACATAGCAATAAATACTACCAGAAAATGTCAGAACAATGTAAGTAATGTCAATGAGTTCTCTTAATGGAAACCAAAGTGTTTGTACTTTAAATTCTGAGTTCTTTAATAGTAATACAATGCTCTGAAACAAAGCGGGGGGAAGGAGGAAGAGGAGGAAGAGGGGGGGGAGGGAAAAGGGAAGATGAAGAAGAATGACAATGGCTTTCACATAAATGATCTTCTGACTAGAGAATTAAAGAATCAGGACTAGAGACATGAGCAAAATCCATATCAAAATCAACTCATTACAGAACATTAGTATTAGATTTAATACAAGAGTCACAATGTAATGATTTCTGATTGAAAAGTGTCTATATTCCCAAGTTATATGTTTAGCAAACAGTATACAATTTACATTCGGTAGTACATGCTTAATTATTTTCAACTAAATCTTTGCCATCTTAATGTTGACAGATAAGTTCTAAATTAAGGAGAGACATGAGAGCAAGTGTACCCATTTTTATAAGAATTCTTACAAGTTTTTATAAAGTAATAACAAAAATATATTATAGACAACCATGTGTATGGTAATTCAGTAAATGAAATGGTTACATGTTCCAGAATAACAGAGGAAAGCCTCCATGGGGTAACCTGCTGAGCTACGCTTGTTGGAGTAAAGCTACTAAAGTTGAGTAAGCCTAAAGCTGAGGTGTTGAATTTTGGAAAACACATATAAATAATTACCCTAAGGTAATGAAATTCATGCTTCTTTCTTCTTATATTGAATGACTAGGTTCTAGACTAAAGGACTGGAGAAGGCAATAGCAACCCACTCCAGTACTCTTGCCTGGAAAGTCCCATGGACGGAGGAGCCTGCTGGGCTGCAGTCCATGGGGTCACGAAGAGTCAGACACAACTGAGAAACTTCACTTTCACTTTTCACTTTCATGCATTGGAGAAGGAAATGGCAACCCACTCCAGTGTTCTCACTTGGAGAATTCAGGGATGATGGAGCCTGGTGGGCTGCCATCTATGGGGTCTCATAGAGTCGGACAAGACTGAAGTGACTTAGCAGCAGCAGCAGCAGACTAAAGGATATCTATCATGCTGAAGAATTTATCCCAGACCCATATTATTTGCTGTTTTGATAAGGACATATATTAGAAATAAACCTGAAAATCCAGTAGAGTTCATAAGCATTTCAGGATGCTGTCTTACATTTTATTTATATTCTTCTAAATTATTAGGTACCAATGTGCCAAGCTGTTTGACTGTAAAAAGGAAAAAAAAAAAGGAGCTGACTTTTTCCTGAGGGATTATTTTTTCTTACCCATGTTCCTATCAGAGTATATGGTACTTGCAGAAAATAACAACTAATTATGTGGTTTCCGTTATAAATTTCCTACCACTATTTCGGATGAATATCCCTTGTTATCTTCAAAAGGTTATACAGCATTTGAAATTCAAAAGGAAGGTGTTACCTGCTATCTTGCATAAATCTCTAACAATTGCAAATGGAATATATTATCGTCAGATCCGATTGCTTATGTCCAATCTTGCCTCATCCTAACATTTGTAAAGGTAAATGCACAGTAACTTGCTTCTTTTTTTCTTGGAATTCAAAATTGTGCATATAAATAAGAGGACCCATGTTGTACAATTCCACACAGATTGTCTTTTTCAGTTACTGCTCTCATATGAGTACATTACACTGAATAGTGAGAAGGGCTGGAAAACTTTATTAACCCTAACTGAAATGTAACAGCAGATTCTTTTTAAATGCAAGTAGGGGAAAACAAATATCAACTTTATTCCTACTATTCAATAGAAGAATTACAAATACACACAATACTTTTTCGAATGCTGCTTGAATCTGTAAGGTCATTGTATTGAGAGAATGGTATGAGATTTTATACTGAAATCTCTTTGTTGGGAGTTTTCCAGAGTGTGAATCCATTTGGACTGTAATTTGTATATTCTTAACAATGCAAATTAGTATACTGGAATTACCTTGCTCAGCTGAGCAAATATTTATTGGGTACCTACTCTTTCGGATCACCACACTAGGTTCTGGGGGACAGGAAGTCAAGAAGGGTCCTATCCCTGTCAAGTTCACAGTTGAGTTGGAAAGAGAATGAATAAATTTAAAATTCCCATGGGTTGCAACAAGTTTAGCTAGAAGGGAATTGGGATAATTTTAGGGTTAAATGTGATTCATAATCAGAATGAATTGGGAATATTTAAAAGAATAAAGATTGCTATCCTCATTCCAGATTTGCTAATCTAGAATATTTTGGAGTATTACCCAAGGATATGTACACTTAGGAGAAGGCAATGGCACCCACTCCAGTACTCTTGCCTGGAGAATCCCAGGGACGGGGGGAGCCTGGTGGGCTGCTGTCTCTGGGGTCGCACAGAGTCGGACATGACTGAAGCGATTTAGCAGCAGCAGCAGCATGTACACTTAAAATGCTCCCTGGAGGAACCTCTCTGGTGGTGGTCCAGTGGTTAAGAATCTGATTTCCAATGCCAGGACGTGAGTTTGATCCCTGGTCAGGGAATGAATATCCCACATGCCATGGGGAGATTAAGCCTGTATACCACAAGTACAGAGCCCTTGCACTCTACAGCCTGTGTGACACAACAAGAAAAGCCCACATACCACAAGTAGAGAAAGCCCATGTGCTGCAACAAAGACCCAGCACAGCCAAAAAATAAAGTAAAAAAAAATTTAAATGCTCCCTGGATAATAATGATAAGTTTGGGAAACATCAGACCAGATGACTTTTAATGTCCTCTGAAAGCTTAGAAGACTAGGATTCTATAATTGAACTTAGGAAGTTAAAAATGAAGAAACAATATAGGAGTTAAAGCATGTATACATATTTTGGCTTATCATGAATGAAATGAAGCATTTTCCCCAACTCATTTCCAACCAAGTTAATGAAAATCTGTATCAGTAATATGCCTGTCACCCACAAGAGGGCTCCCTGGAAAAAAAAACAAAAACAACTCAAATCAAAATATTACAAAGCTTGATCTATTTAGAACAACCTCAATGATGTACTTGTTCACTGTAACACATGCTTGTGATATATTATGGGAAATGTTTGAACCTTATCTAAAGGGACTTATGCTAAATTACCAAGACTTTATTTAGTCCATAACTTTTAAAGCATAGAGCCAGAAGATTATTGTTAGAATATATGGTTAACACATCATATATGGTAAGCACTAAAGACATAATCTTACAATCCTCATTTTCTGATTTTTTTTCTTATAAAGTCAATTTGTACACAGCTCATCTATTTTCTTTATGTTTTTAGCCTTGCAAACTCTAAGGCTTAACCAATATATAGACGGGAAAAATACATGGGGTTAAATTACTAACACTGCTGGCAGAGATCTTGCTGAGGCACCAGTAAGGCCCTTGAGAGCACAGATAATATTTTCAAGTATCCAAATCTGGCTATTGTCCCTGATTCTGTGGGACACTTGTCCAGAGTTTAATCTATGGACAGTGCAGAGGCAGGACATTTTAGGGGCTGGCCAGCCTGCCTCAGGGATGTTCCATGAACATATCATTGAAGATTCAGAGTCACAACAGTTTTCCCCTACCGCCTCTTTCACTTGGCTGCTCTCCAATTACATTTTATTCAGGAAAAGTCACTGGATCTCTGTTAGCCTCAGGACAACATTTAAATTCGTGTCACTGGAGGCATTCAATTTCTACAATCAGGGGTTTCTTAGAGCTGCCCCAATGATGCACACTCATCTTGCCACTCTGACTCTGCACATCTGAACAGTAGCTCCACATGCTATGTGGACAGTGGTTAAACATGCCATTTTCTGAGCGGCAGTGTCTCCACATCTGAGTGCCATCAGGCATGGCCCTTGTAGGTCTCTTCCTTTTCTGGCCTTTCCTCACAGACCCAGCAGTACCTATCAGACCTCCACATCACGCTGGGATCCTTGGCACCGGGCTTCCTATGTTCCTTGCGTTGATAAGACATTGGTATGAGGTGATGATCTGAGATTGGAATACTCAGAGTGAAGAAGAGTTAATTCATTACCCATCACTGCCTATTTCCCAAATCATGTGTTTACCTGGAGCAGAAGTGGCAAGGACATATCTAGCTAATTCTGATATCATTTGCACGAGGAAAGAAGATAATCCCCTGGCCTCTGAGAGCGCACGTATCACCTGGCAAATTAAATATGAGAATTGTATTACTTGAATGGAGAAAGAAGGTAACTGAACTGTACAAACTCATTTAGAAGTGTATGGATTCTGTGTTGCAATATATATTGATTGGCTATTGTGGGACTTAAAGCCTTAATCTGCTTTGCTAACATAGCAGCATGCAAAGCTGTTGGGCATATAATTTAGTGCCTATACATAACATAGTGCAGGGTAATGGCACCACCTGTCTCAATCTTACGGTCAGTCACTAGGTACCTGTACTGGGTCAGGTTTCATGCAGGGAGTAGCAGGGGTTTTACAGGTAAGTAGAATCCCCTCTGATTCTTTAAAAGCCCTTCAGGAGCTCAGAGTGACCTGAGGAAGGAAAGGTGTATATATTGAGATCTGTGTGGACAGAGCATGAGTAACAGCACTGAATATATTCTTCTTTTTCTTTTTTTTTTTTTTTGACTTGTGTGATCTCAGTCCCCAGCTAGGCATTGAACCCAGACCCTCAGGAATGAAAACACAGAATCCTAACCACTGGACTGCCAGGGAATTCCCAGGGCTGAGACTTCTATGATGGGAAATGGGATAAGGCAAGAAGTCAAAAACTGTATGGGCAGAGGTAGAATGTATGCCTGAGGTCGTTTTAAAGGATACTTAGCAACAAGCACGTGAGATGTGACAACCACAGCTGCCACCACACTCTTTGTGGTTGTACATTTCACACATACACAAAAATGCAGGCCACTTTTTCTCAAGTCATCATCTCTTTGGAAAGCACTCTGCTGTTTCTGTCTTTGGGAGGAGTCACGCTCTATACATGGTAGGTCGACCTTCAAGATGATCTCCAAGATATTTGCTCCCTGCTGTTGCTCCTGTGATCAGGTTCCTTATTATATATTGACAGGGAGACTATCCAGGTGAACCTAATCTACTCACGGGAGCACTTTATTTATTTTTAAAATTTTATTTACTTATTTATTTTTAGCTGTGCTAGATCTTCGCTGCTGTGCTGGCTTTTCTTTAGTTGCGTCAAGTAGGGGATATTCTCTAGTTATGGTGCGTGGGCTTCTCATTGCGGTGGCTCTCCTTGCTGTGAAGCATGGGCTCCAGAGCTTGTGGGCCTCAGTGGTTGTGGCTCCTGGGCCCTAGAGCACAGGCTCAATAGTTACAGCTCCGCAGCATGTGGGATCTTCCTGGATCAGCGATCGAACCCGTGTCTCCTGCATTGACAGGCAGATTCTTTACCATTGAGCCACAAGGGAAGCCCATGTGAGCCCTTTAAAAGCAGAGATTTTTCTCAAGCTGCGGGCAGAAGGAAAATCAGAGAGATTCCAATGGTAAGCGGGAATCAATGGGCTTTACTGGTTTGAAGATAGAGGGGCCAGGTGAGAAGGAATATAGATGACCTTAAGGAGCTGAGATGCGCCCTTGCTGATAGCCAGTGAGGAAATGGGAACCTTAGTCTTATATAGCCCACATAACTGAATTACGCCAGCTGCTGGAATGAATCTAGAAGTGGGTTCTTATTCAGAGCATCCAGGTTAGTCCAGTCTAGCAGATACCTTGATTTTAGCCTTCTGATACCCAAAGCAGAGAGCTCAGTTGCCTGCTTGGACTTCTGACCTATATTATTGGGAGATAATAAATAGATATTGTTTAAGGTCACTGAGTTTATGGTAACTCCTTACACAGTAACAGAAAACTAATACACCATGTATGGGCATATTTGCATTACGCCTAGATTCTCTGTTAAGCG
Source organism: Nanger dama (assembly GCA_917880005.1). Taxonomy (NCBI): domain Eukaryota; kingdom Metazoa; phylum Chordata; class Mammalia; order Artiodactyla; family Bovidae; genus Nanger; species Nanger dama. Next base: position 30,014,413 of record CAKJTW010000018.1, read on the forward strand.
TTTTAACTTGTCAGTTCCTTTGCATATACAATCTAAAATGACAGTGACAGCTAAAGAAGAATAATGCTGTCTTGTGTATAGACAGATGAAATGCCTGTCTCTCCATCACTAAAGCACGTTGGTTGCTTTTTGGGAGCTGGGGGTTGTTGCAAGGAGCCGCCTGCCTTCCGAGGTCCCACCTGTATGGAGACCATTTGCCTACCTAAGGGAAATAGCTGAAGAACTACAGGAGGAAATTGTGGCCCCAGTGGCCTGATGTTAAATTCAGTTCTCCATCTTAAATTGACTCTTTGATGTCGCTCAGTGAAGCTCAATGAAATGTACATTCACTATTCTTAGTTCTGTATATTTTGATCTTTCCATCTGATTCTGGTATGTTTGTGCCTCTCCCCTCTGAAGAGTTGGTTTGCTTTTACTCCACTTATTTTTATTCTGTAGAATACTTGAAGCGGTTTTGGGAGCCTGTGAGGACAGTGCAATGCTTCCCTAACAGACATGCCAGATGGCCTAACCGTTTAGGACAGGAAATGCGGATCCCTGCCACAAGAATTTTTGGAAGTCCTGCCATTTTCTCAGGATCTGGCTGGGATGTGGGCCAGACCCCTGAAGGCTCAGACTTCTGCTAATACCTCTTTTTCCTTGTGGAACTGCCAGAACTGGAGGAAATACTTTTATTTTTCCCTTCAGAATGCACTTACCGCGTCAGCCTGAAACTTTTTGTAGTCTTAGGAATCAAATGCAGTGTAAGCTGCCCTTTCACTGGAGCTGGTTGATAACGTCTTCAGAATCTTCTCTCTTTCAGTTCTTGCAGAGTGTAACTCCTTCTCCCTTGCGATCGCACTTCTGCCAGAAGAATGTACAAGCACCACGCTGAACTTTTGACCTGGTACTTTCAGTGCATTTGAATCCATAAAACGCAGAGAAAATGGCCTTTGTCGTCACTAACTTCCTCCTGCTCATCTACTAACTGGTACAATATATGGGTCCCTGGCAAGGCAGTCTGGGGTATACTTGACATAGCCAGGACAGGACTGTCAGATGGTGTTTAGACTTCCTTATTAAGCCCTAGGTATAGCACCATGACTCCCAGGCCCACAAGGGATTTTATTGAACAATTCTGGCCCACTGGCCTTAATCTGTACCTTAAGTGCTATCCATTTCTGAAAGCTGCTCTTTGAAATTGGTAGGAGCTCTATACGTAAAGGGCTTCCCAGGTGATACTATAAAGCATCTGCCTGCCAATGCAGGAGAGGCAAGAGACTCAGGTTCGATCCCTGGATTGGGAAGATTCCTTGGAGGAGGAAATGGCAACCACTCCAGTATTCTTGCCTAGGGAATGTCATGGACAGAGGAGACTTCAGGGCTACAGTCCATGGAGTAGCAAAGAGTCAGACATGACTGAAGTGACTTAGCACGCATGCAGATACATATAAAAGTCCTATTTTGCAAATAAGATCATCTATACCACTTTTCTGGGCTTCTGTGGTGGCCCAGATGGTAAAGAATGTGCTTGCAGTGTGGGATACCTGGATTTGATCCCTGGGGTGGGAAGAGTCCCTGGAGGAGGGCATGGCAACCCATTCCAGTATTCTTGCCTGGAAAATCCCTGTGGATAGAAGAACCTGACGGGCTACATCCATGGGGTTGCAAAGAGTCAGACACAACTGTGCGACTAAGCATAGCACATACAGCACATACCACTTTTCTCGGTTCTACATATATGCCCTGGTGATGCTAGTCATGACACAGATGACTAATGAGACCCTACTATAGGCATGGGTCAAGGAACTCTACTCAGTGCTCTGTGGTGACCTAAATGGGAAGGAAATCCAAAAAAGAGAGGATTTATGTATACATACAGCTGATTCACTTTACAGTAGAGACTTACACAACATTGTTAAGCAACTATACTCCAATAAAATTAATTTAAAAATAAAAATTATTTTTTAAAAGTAAATAAGTAAATATAGCCGTGTTTTGCTCGCTGTTGGAGTACAAAGCAGTAATGCACCATTCCTTGATGCAACCTTCACAGACAATCAGCACAGCATTGCAAAAGGCACCTCAGCCAGGGAACAGGGATGTGGCCAGTAGGGGAAGGAAGAGGAAGGACTCTGTGCTCTGAAGCTGCAGGCATGGAGGATGGAAGCCAAATATAGAAGGGTCCTGCTGCTGAGCTGCTCCATATGATTGCCACCTACCCTTTTTTCCTTTTGTAAGAGGGACAGCAGGCCTTTGCTTTCCAACTTTACAGGTTTTAAAACTGTGATTCAGAGAGATTGGTGTTTCTTCGGAGCCCTCAGGGTGTCTCCCTTTCGGTTAGATTGTAAATGACTGTGAAAATGTGTCTGTCTTTTGTGGTCTCAGTTTCTCTCAATACTTTTCATCTAGTCACCTGATGAATTACCCAAGATTACTTTTAGTCCACACCCACTTTTATTTTTCCCCATCCTCCAAGAAGTCCCTGGGGTCATTACACAATTTAAAAGAGCCACACTTAAGAGCTTGGACAACTCTTGGTACCAGTGGAGTTCACTGCACATAATTTTGCATTGACAAGAGCTGGATTTAAATGTCAATTCATTAATTCATTTTCCAAGTGATTTGTTGGAAGAATACTTCCAGAAGAATACTATTTGTATGTTTTTTGTCTTTGGAGATTTTCTTAGCCTTTTACTTTTATTTCAAATCATAGCCCTTCATTCTTTCTTATGAACCCTCAAAAAATTCTACTGCCTTAGTGAATAATTGTAAGAAAAAGATGCAGAGTTCTAATATTAGTGGTTAAAGTGGGAACTAACTAAGTAATAACTGGGTAAAATGTGCCATCAACTTGGTTTCTTTCAAGAAATGTACAAAGATGGAGCTGAGATAGAAACATGATTTGGATTATGGAAAATTGTTTAGCTTATCACAGCCTCAGTTTTCTCATCTGTAAATTGGGACTGATACCATTGACCTTAGAGAGAATAGTTGTGCAAATTAAATAAAATTATATATATATATATATATGTATATATATATAAACTTCTGAAGTTCTTGCTACTATACTCATAATTCATTAAATGTAAGCACCTATCACCTTAGATCTCACCCATGACCAGTCAACAAATGAACAGTTCTTTGCTGAACCAGGGGCTTCCCTTGTGGCTCAGCTGATAAATAATCTGCCTGCAATGTGGGAGACCTGGGTCTGATCCCTGGGTTGGGAAGATCCCCTAGAGAAGGGAAAGGCTACCTACTCCAGTATTCTGTTCTGGAGAATAGTATGGACCGTATAGTCCATAGGGTTGCAAAGAGTTGGACATGACTGAGCGACTTTCACTTTACTTCCTGAACCAAGCACTGGCAAGCTAGGTGCTTAGATGAAAGAGAAAAGAATATATGAATCTCAGCTTTGAAGATGTTTCAGTATACTGAGAGACAAGATAAGGAAAACAGAAAAGTAAAAATTTATGGGTCAGTTTCTGCCCCAGTATCTCTGTGAAATATTCAGTTCTACCTCTCACCCCCAGTGAGCTGTATCTATTTGTGCAAATATAGCTTCTTTCCCCTGCTGTGAAGGAAGAGCTGATGTGTGGGTTTCTTCACTTTTCCCAGTGAGACCTGTAGAGACCAGGCTCACACACATGCTTCTGTGGTAAGTTCCGCACATCATGGAAACCTAGCATGAAGCTCATGAAGTCTACTCTGCTGGGTGTTCAATTTAGTGTTTATTTTAGCATATGCTGCTTACTTTTTTTTATTAATTATAGAAAAGAAAAAAATGACTCTGGGACAGTTACAAGAGAAAATATTTGTTGCTGAAATTTTTAATTATCAATTTGTCAACTAATGTTGACATTCGTAAAGCTTCCTTAAGGAACTTCCTCCCAAAGCAGACAGCTCCTCCATAGGAGACTCTCAATTCCCAGGTTTTAGATATATTTCCATAATTTAGATGGTCTAAATGACAACAAATCAGTTGTACAGAATCCAATTGTACACAATTCAGTTGTACTAGAACTTAATAAAGTTCTAGTAAGTCAGCAATAAAGTAGATTGTTTTTCTTGTACCCTTTTAATTTTCTTTTCTTTTATTATTATTATATATATACTTTGGTGAGATGACCGTTTTAGCCAATGGAATGTTTACTAATGTAATATCCAGAGGAAATAGCCATTAGGACACCAAAACAATGGAGAAGATACCTGAAATGAAGTGAAAGTCACTCAGTCATGTCCAACTCTTTGCAACCCTACGGGCTATGCAGTCCATAGAATTCTCCAGAGCAGAATACTGGAGTAGATAGCCTTTCCTTTCTCTAGGGACCTTCCCATCCCAGGGGTCGAACCCAGGTCTCCCACACTGCAGGCGGATTCTTTACCAGCTGATCCACAAGGGAAGCCTAAGATACACGACAGTAGCAATCAATTCAAATGTCTTTTTTTTTTTTTTGCCTTCAAAACACAAGGGTTAGGGTTAGGGTGGTGGCTCAGTGTTTCTGAATCTACCTGCCAATACAGGGGCCATGAATCTACCCCCTGGTCTGGGTAGATCCCACACGCTGCAGGAGAGTTAGGCCCCTGCACCACCACTACCGAGCCTGCGTTCCAGAGCCTGAGTGGCAGCCACTGGAGCCCACGTGCCATGGAGCCTGTGCCCTGCAACCAGAGAAGCCACCACATGAGCCCATCCGCCACAGCCAGAGTAGCCCCGCTCACTGCAATTAGAGAAAAAAGTAGGCACACAGTAACAAGATCCAGTGAGCCAACTTAATTAATTTAAAAAATGAAAACCAAAAGCCTCCAAACACTCCCATGAAGACAGCTCGTGGATATTCAGATGTGAGTTTTAGACAGGAAAGAAGACATTGACAAAGTCCACTTTCATTTCATCTCTAAAGACAATAGGAAAATAAAATTAGAACGAAACTGATACCTATAATTTGGCATTTGTATTGTGTGTTAGGAACTGTTCTGAGTGATTTATATTTATTAACTTTAAAAATTCTCACTACTCTATAAATATTCCATTTTACAAATAAGGAAACTGAGAAACCACAAGGTTAAGCAATCTGCCTAAGAATATACAGACTGCAGAGCTGGGTTTTCATAAATATCTCCAGCAAGATAAAAGGAATTTAAATACAGTTCTCTGGCTATTTGCAGATGTAGAGAATGAGTATCATTCCATGCTAGTATTTCAACTTAGAAACAAAGATATAAGCTAGGACATGAACTGTCTACTGGTAAAGACTCACCCTTAATGCAAGCTTAACATGTAAAACTTAACCAGATCAAGGTCACCAGAAGATTGGATGCAGCCAGAAAAACTCTCCTGCCATCATTGGCCACTCACACTAACACATTCTCACATCTGTGATAGATATTTCACTGGATTTTCTATTTTGCACCATGAATGTCTTAATAGAAAGAGCTATGAGCATCCTTCCTGGATTCTCTTTAAGAAAATTGTAAACTCCTCTCAGTCAAAAGTTACATTTTAGTCATCTCTTTCCAGACCTTTCCTTTGAATCCAGTCCTAGCAACGTGCTTGAATGGCACATATTAGGTGTCAGAAAATGGCAGATTAAGTTTTGAAGCCTATCATGCATTCAAGAATATAGAAAGTATTTTGCAAACATTTGATTTTCTAATAAATCAAAGAGCATGACAGGTACCCTTGGGGAAATAATGGTGACTATCCTTCACCAAGCTCTTCACTCCCTACCTTGACTCATATTCCTGATTATGGTTGAGCTTTGTGGCTATAAAAATGGGCACAGTATATAAATAATTAAAGAAAACTAAGCTGCAAGGTGATTAATGGAGTTAGTTATCTAATTATATAATAATAGAGCATTATGTCAAAAGTACTTCATTTAAAACAGAACAATTACCTATAATTAAATTTTAAATTTGATTGAAGAATGTTGAATTCATTTCTGCATCGAGGAACTCCCAAGATCATTCCTTTCTATTACTGCTGTTTCTTTAAAGACAAACCTTCAATTCAGTTGTAAACATGTGTTTTATTTTAATAAAAATGTGTATTTTAAAAACATTCAACCAAAGATTCAGCTACAAAAAGAAGTTACACAGTTAGAGGATAAAACAAGAGGCAGAGTTAGGAGTTGAATATCTCGTAAGTTCAGTTCTATTTGTCATTATCTCTCTCTAAAATGGGGACATATAGGAAGAAATGCCAAATACCACCCACTTGAGAGAGTAGAGAAGCTCCAGTAACTAGTGAGACAATTGAAGAGCATGAAAAAGTATAGTTCTTATTTTTCTATGAGTACTCTTTTATGTTAATTATACAAATGTAGGTGAGGTGCTCTAAGTAGTTGACCCTTCTGAATCCTTTTCTAGCTTTTACGTTTCCCTGGAAACTCTTTCTTAATGATAGCCCAGTGAGAACTGGTAAATAAAAAGTAATCATTGCATTTGTAATTGTACTGGTGTAGATATCCATCATCACTGAGGATGAAAGAATAGAAATCGGAAAAGTTCTAGGGATTCCTGGTGGTTCAGAGGTAAAAATCTGCCTGCCAATGCAGGAGACACAGGTTTGATCCCTGGTGCAAGAAGATTCCACATGCCTTGGAGCATCTAGGCCTGTGCACCACAACTATTGAGCCTGTGCTCTGGAGCCTGGGAGCCACAACTACTGAGCCCATGTGGCATAACTACTGAACCCTGTTCATCCTAGAGCCTGAAATTACAACGAGCAAAGTCGCTGAGAAGCCTTGAGAAGGAGAAGCAATGAGAAGCTTTCATATAGCAAGGAGAGAAGAGCTCGCACAGCAACGAAGACCCAGCACAGCCAAAAATAGATAAGTAAATGAAATTCTTTAAAAAAAAAAAAAGAAAAGCTTTACTCCCAACTCTTTCCAAGGTAAGTTGGCCAATGTACAACTTCTCTTATTTTCTCTGTGAATTCGCAGCATAAGACTAGGGTACCTTCCTCTCCACTTGACAGGGTGGTGGTTCTGATTGTCAAATGAGTAATATATATGACGTTATATCTTAGAACACATAAAATATTTTCCAGTAGAAGTTATCAGATCGACAATGCCTACCTGTAGTTGCCTTACCCTAGACAATAGGACACCAGCTAGCCTGACATGGATCTTTTCAAATGCTTAAGGCATGAGACACATGTTATGCTTTTCATAATTCCATTTGCCGTCAAGAATTTTCGATGACTTAGAGAGAACATTGATTTTTCTGGTGGTGTTTACATGACTGCTTTCTGCAGCCATTAGTGGTCCTCATAAAATTGATAGCTTTTTGAACCATGTCAATGAGATTATTGATTCTTGGAAGGGTCCTAATCTAGGAAAACTTTTTAAATGTTTGCTATTGGCTTTTATTAACATATAATGTAGCAACAGGATTGAAAAATTCAAGTATTGTGTGATTGCCTGGAAATCTCAAAGTAAAAATCAATGTAACTAATCTATTTAATAAGTCATGAAACACACACAAAGTGGAAGAAAGTCAGTTCAGATTCCTTAGCAAGAAGGCAATCTTGTGGGAATGTGCTTTGCTGTGCCAGCCAGCCTTCCAGCCCGTTCCCTGCCCTCGTGAGCTCAGCTGTCTTAACCAGAATCTAACACAACAACTTCCCTCAGGCTCTTTCGGTGCTTCCTCACCCTAGCTCTGGCCCTTATTTTCCTGCCTTGTCACATGCAAGTTTCCAGTCCAGTCCCCTCCACCCTTCACACTACAGCTTCTTCCTCTAATAACCCACCAGATTGGAAAACACTATCAATCAGCTGTTCTTGATTCTCTGTGAAGTCTGTGTCCTACCATCAGGCAAGAAATAGGAGCTGTAATATCCTCAGGAACACAAGCTCAGAAATGGCTTATAGTGTCTAGGGCACTGGGCATGGAAAGGTCACATACAATGATTTTAAACAGCAAGACAACTTACATTTAAATGTCCAAAGTGACTGTGAGTCAGATACAGCTTACTTACCACAAAATTAACCACCAGAATGACCCACAAACATTTCACCCCCTCCAGCATACACTTTGAATGAACAGAAACTCGTTCACCTTTTTCTTCAAATTCAGTGAACACGGTCTATCCTTGTAGTCATATCTTTTTTTTTTTTTTTAATGTTGATATAGGCAAGAGAAATTAAATTGTAGCCCGGACAATAATCTAGTCACAGTGAGGAAAATCTCTCAAGTAATAATTTTGGAATTCCTACTAAGTTATCAAAAGGAGGAGAAAAATCCAATTCCATTTTTTCTTTACAAATCCATTTATCTCTAGTCCTATGGAAAACAATGAAATGTACTATTAAGGCGGATAAGTCTGGGTGTCCCTTGGTGATAATAGAGCCATGAGGGGAAATGAAACAGGGCAAGAAAATGGGATCACTTTTATATCCAAATTTCAAAATGGGTGGCTAAAGGGTAACCAGTGGTTATAATGCTGATTTTCAGAAAAGCCTATTGAAAGTCTTAGGGAGTTAATCTGAGCTTTGGGCATCTTTTTAATAAGAAGATATCAAGGTATCCACCAAGCAATGTCTGTTTCTATCAGGCAATGACTGAGGAAGTTTTACCTAATACATATGCACGCACATAGCATATATACATTTGCCAAAACTAACTAGCTAGACAAGAGGTGATTAGTAACTACTTATATTCTCAGGGTGTCGAGGGGCTTGGCACCCCTGCATGCTGTGTGCTAAGGGAAATAAAATGCTGCCCATAAGGGAGACCATTTACCTCTATACTGATCACATATAGGTGTATGATCTATATAGTAAATACTATCCTAGGTACAAAGGAATAGAAGATTTAAGGGCGGTACAGAGAGGTTTGCGGAGAAGGCAATGGCACCCCACTCCGGTACTCTTGCCTGGAAAATCCCATGGATGGAGGAGCCTGGTGGGCTGCAGTCCATGGGGTCACTAGGAGTCAGACACGACTGAGCGACTTCACTTTCACTTTTCACTTTCATGCATTGGAGAAGGAAATGGCAACCCACTCCAGGGTTCTTGCCTGGAGAATCCCAGGGTCAGGGGAGCCTGGTGGGCTGCCATCTCTGGGGTCGCACAGAGTCGGACATGACTGAAGTAACTTAGCGGCAGCAGCACAGAGAGGTTTGAGAACTAGGTTCTGTGCATGGGTACATCTTTATCCTTCCCTTCCAATCACCCCCACTCCACCAACCTCACTCCAGAGCATAGAAAGCTGTGAAGGTATCTGTCCTACCATTGTGACCATTTTTGTACAGGTCTTTGTTCACCATAGAGTGACTAAACAATCCTAGCGGACAGAGAGGAGGCTTGGCTGGGTGTGAGCAGTGTAATCTGGATTAGCCATACACTGCTTGCAGGGAAGGCATGAGACCACTGTGAATAATGAGCTTCCTGAACAACACTCTACCACTGCCTCCCAGACCTTTCTTTCTTCTCCCTTGAAATGCCTCAGATCCAACCATAAGATACCTCTCCTTTGAGTGGTGCATGGTGCAGCCCGAGGAACGCGAGGGCAGATTCCTAACAAGCTGCCAATCGTTACTCTGTGAGGAAATTCTCCCATCATGGAGGTGGCAAAGCCAGGGAGAGTTCAGCCAGAGCTGTGACCTACAGGGGTCTTCATCTGCCACAAACCCATTCACTACCATTAATTTTGTAATAAAAATTATGATAAACATATTGTGAAGTGATTGACACAATGTTCCTTGCCTCTCCTTTCTCACATTTAATTTCCTGAATATGGGGACTGTGCTTTCAATCACCCAGTTTATTGATGGCAAAGCCAAAAACGAGACTCAGATATCTTAATCTAATTTTATTTTCAGTAATTCTAGAAATGTAGATCAGGAGACCTACATTCCAGTCCTGGAGCTGATTCCACATCACTGTTTGGCTTGGTACCAGCCACTTACCATTTTTTGATTCTTCCTATATTTAGCAAAATAAGATGAAACAGAGAAGCACTACATTTTTGTTCTTCCAAGTTTCCATCTGGGATCATCTGTACTACCAGGAGGGCTTCCCTGGTGGTTCAGACAGTAAAGAATCTGCCTGCAATGCTGGAGACCCAGGTTTGATGCCTGGGTTGAGAAGATCCCCTGGAGAGGTAAATGGCAACCCACTGCAGTATTCTTGCCTGAAGAATTCCGTGGTCAGAGGAGCCTGGTGGGCCACAGTCCATGGGGTCACAAAGAATTGGACACCACTGAGTGACTAAGCACACACATATACCCACATACTACCAAGAAACTTAAATCAAACCATTCAAATTCTGATTTCTCTTAAGACAATGGAGTCTCTAATATACTTCAGACTTAAAATGAGATGAAGTTCCATTGAGAGAATATAGGGCATTACCAGCTGATCAAGGATTAATTGAAAACTATCACATTTTAAACAAACTTTGAAAATTTAGAAATAATGTGACCAATTTACTTGAGGTAGGCAATAAGCAACGTAAACATTTCAGTATTTATTAATTATTGCTTACAAGAAACTGAACTGGACATTTAGAATCAGATATTAATGTAAGATGACCCCAGGGAATGAAACCAGCCAATTAAAATGAATGTGACACAGTTCATGGTATAGGAATGTGTACGTCAGATGTCTATGCAAGGATTTGCTGAAACTTTTAGAAAAGAGTTAATGTTTGAACTGAACATAAAATTATGTCCAGTTTCATAAAGGTGTGTGGAAACTTGGGATCCCTAGGCAGAGAAATTAGTATGTACAGATGCAATGGAAAATATGTATGATCATAGCTTAGAACAACCTCCCAGGTGGCGCTAGTGGTAAAGAACCTGCCTGCCGATGCAGGAGACATAAGAGATGCAGGTTCAATATCAAGGTGGGAAAGATCCCCTAAAGGAGGAAATAGCAATCCATCAATCTAGTATTCTTGCCTGGAGAATCCCATGGACAGAGGAGCCTGGCCGGCTATGGTCCATAGGGTCATAAAGAGTCGGACACGACTGGAGTGCCTCAGCATGCACGCATAGCTTAGAACACAGATTCAGAAAAACCTCAAAAAATGATTCTGGAGAAGTATCAACCCAGTAGAACTGGGTTGTAAGATACTTTTTTGTTCTTGTTATGCCAGAGCGTTTACCTGGCGATAGAGTGATAGCAGTTTTTTGAAAATACCACCTTAATTTAAAACAACAACAAGAACACTCTTTCATAGAATTTATTCCTTTATCAACGTCTGTGCAGTTTCTGAAGTCTAGGTCATGTTATCTTCTCAAAACAGAGATAGAGGATGCACTGCCAAGTGTCCCAACCAGGTCTGGGTTATCATAGAATACAAGGATTCAAGTATACAATATTAAGCCCAGTTGCTGAGTTGCTTTCAACATTTATTTTGTCAATAAGAAACATTGCAAACATGACTCATGAAAGGAGGAAAGACTCGCTAACACAGTTAAGGGAGAGAATATGAGGAAATAAACCCGACAGAAATCTGAGAAATGAATGTATTTAAGGGATTTCAGAGAGAAGAGACGATCAGGCTGATTTTTACTGACCCACTGTCAATTTGTAATACTCTCAAAAATTGACAAAGTCAAAGCTATGATACAGGGTAGAAATGATTTGAAGATGTAATGTTTTTGCACCCAGATGTAATGTTTTTGCTTTAAAGGCTCTCAGAAAGGTTTTTTTGAGAAGACCAAAAACTTCACACAAGACAAGGTAGCCTCTGGAATGACCAAATCTAACAGAAGATGGCAGTTGAATCATTTTCCAGGGAAAGGAACCGGATTCCTCTTAGAGTCAGGTAGCCTCTATTTGGGCACCCCTAGAACAGATGCCCTCTAAGCAGCTCTGGGACTTCCTTCAGACTCTGGCTGATAGAGATAAAGGGGCAAAGTAGGTGATTAAATTGTTAATCTCACTAGGAGATTTTAGGTAGAAAAAACATGGGAGACCCTTGCATATTCATGATTACTAAAGAGAACTGTTTTCCTTAACCACAAAACCAAGTAGGTTTGCTTAGCAGCAAAAGCGTATAACAGAAGCATGAGGCATGCCCCCAGACAATGAAACAATGGTGGCGGGAGCCCCACATCTTGCCTGTGAGTTCAGTAGACTAATGATCCCTAGGACCTGCCCTCTACACACATAGAAAACAATCATTTGTGGACCTTACCTGACCTTGTATGGACAAGAAAACTCCCCTGCTCAGCCTGGAGGAGAAGCTGATGATGGAAGGATAACATCTACTGAGGAAAGACAAAGACGTTCTTCTCCCCCTGTGCACTTTTCTTCTGATTATAAAACTGTAGCTCAGCAAGTTCTTGGGGCACGACATTTCTCACCTGCCTGCTTGTAGGTTCCACAAGCGTCCTGTTCCAGCAAATCACTTCTTGTCTATCACTTTGCCTCTTGCTGAATTATTTTCTACACTGAGACATAAAGGACTGTGGTAATGGAGCTCTTCGAATCCACTGAAATGACACACAACAGTTTCATGGCCATCGTGTGTGTGTGCTTAGTCACTTCAGTCACGTCCAACTCTTTGCAGCTCTCTGGACTGCAGACCATCAGGCTCTTAAGTCCATGAGATATTCTCCTGACAAGAATACTGGAGTGGGTTGTCATGCCCTCCTCCAGTTATGGCCATCAAACCTCTCTGCTAAATGAGTCCACCCACTCCCACTTGGAGTCCAAGCTAAGTCTCCAAAAGGATGATTAAATGAGTCATAGCTTAAGAAAGAAAGGATGCTAATATTTCAGTTGGAGATCACAGCTGTATGTAAAGAATATGTGGAGAAAACATTAGCCATTGATTTTTATAATCCTTCCTGTGGACAAGCAATTTAAACAAGCATATTCCATGGTCCTGGAAGGTCTTGCTTTTAGAAGTTGCCTAGATACCAGAAAAGTCATGCATGCTGGAGGGATATCAAGGCGGCAAAAGTGGGGGGATGAAGGAGAGCTAGGACCCATGCAGATTTTAGCATCACAACATGATGCTCCCCATCCCAGGAGAGAAGAAGCAAAAATGATTTTACTGACCTGGGGTGCACTCTCTAGCTGGAGCCTAGTCCTTTGCCAATCCTTTAGATGCCAATTTCTTGAAAAGTTTTACTATTCTCTGCTTAGGTTCTCCCCCTTCTATTCACCACTCAATGCACTTTGCCAGAAGTGCTCTTATCTGGGTACCCGTGACCTTCAGATTGCCAAAGTCAATGACCTTTTAAACTTTATTTCATCTATTAGACCTTTCTGTGTCACTTGATGTTACCCTTTCCCCTTTTGTTTCATGATAACTGCTAATATTATTAAATGTTAAATACTTTTCAGACACTGTGTTAAACATGCATTAACACTCTTTTTTTTTTTTGGAAATGCAAATGTGGCATATTCCCTGGTGAACAGACTAGTTGTTGTTAGGTTGCTAAGTCTTGTCCAACTCTTTGCAACCCACGGACTACAGCATGCCAGGCTTCCGTGTCTTTCACTGTCTCCTGGAGTTTGCTCAAAATCATGTCCACTGAGTCAGTGATGTCAACCAACTATCTCATCCTCTGTCTCCCCCTTCTCCTCCTGCCCTCAATCTTTCCCAGCATCTATGTTATGTAGCAGAAGCAGAGTATAGGGTCCTATTGGCACTCTGTGGACCTAGGGACTACCAATCTTGGATGCCCAGTGGAAGATTCCAAACCTCCTTTGCTGGTGATGCTGAGACTCTGATCTCATTCTCTTCTCTGGATGGCTCTGGGAAGGGGCTAGAGCCATCCAGCCTGAGAAGAGAATGAGATAAAGTCCTCAGAGAAGCCAGGACTAACTCATCAGGCAATAATAGATTGACAGATGCAGGCATGCTGGGACACGCCCATGGCCTGAGGTTTATTTGGTGACTGCCATTCTACTTCTCTCCCTAATAACTTTGGCTCTGCACTTTCCATGGCCTCAGGTCTCTTCTGTGTGGGCAGCTAAGACAGCTAAGATCATAAGGCGACCACATTACACACAACTTTGGTTTTCTTCTAGGGAGCAAGGGCCATACAGATATTCCAGCAGTAAGTCAATGAGGCCCAAAGAAAACAGAAATGGAATGTTTGTTTGGCCAGCAATAGAAAAGAAGATGACGAATGAGGTATGATGAGCATGGATGCCAACGATGATATTCTCTGCTCTGGCATATTCTCTGCTCTGGCACAGACATGAAGCTGCAGCCCTAATGCTCTGAGGTCAGATTGGAATGGAACAAATCCCGATAGTCTTTGCTCCTCACGTCTTCTGCCTGTGTTTTTCTGTGGAAAAACTTAAGCCAAAGAATAAGTTCAATCAGAGAAGCAAGAACATGCAGAAACAAAGGAAAACAGTCAAGGGAGATCAAATAATAATAGTTTAGTCATTCAGCAGAGTTAAAGACCATTAACTCATTCCTGAGGGCTATAGATAATATTCTGAACCATATCCTGTAAGCTGTTTTATTATGAACCATGTCCTGTGAGGACTGAACTCAGTACTGCTACTAAATCCCCCACCAGGTGGAACAAGTTAACTACATGATGACCAGACTATAGCCATGACATAGCTGCCACAATTCTGAGAACTGCCTTTAAGAAATGGAAATAGACGGACCCTGGAAGGAATGATTAACTGTACTTAAAACAATCAAGATCATGTTGATCAGACCACTGATTTTCAAGATGAGCATCAGAGCTGACTGTGCTATTTCTACAGGTAGCCTGCTCCCTCTGTCTATAAAAGCCCTTGCTCCCTGATTGTCAGGGGTAGAGTTGGCCTTTGGATAGGAGTCTGCCCTCCCTTCACCCTGGGTTGTCAGCATCCAAAATAAAGATAACTTTCCTTTCCACCAGCCTGGCCTCTTTAATGGCTTTTGGGCAGTCAGCAGCCAGACCTTGGTTCAGTAACAATATGTCAGCCACACTTAGTTCCCCACATGCTCTAGAGTTCCCCTGTGTCATTAAAGGCAGTTTCTTTAGAGTTTTCATTAGCATGGAAACTAAGTTGCCAGCTCTCTCTTTTGGCTTCTAATGATATTTACTTTCAAGTCCAACTGAAATAAAATTTCCTCAGATTTATCTCTATTAAAAGACTTTCCTGGGGCTTCCCTGGTGGCTCAGTGGTAAAAAATCTGCCTACCATTACAGGGGACACAGGTTTGGTCGCTGGTCTAGGAGGAGCCCACATGCCAGGGGGCAACTAAGCCTGTAGGACCCAAATATTGTGCCTATGCCCTGGAGCGCAGGAGCCACAACTACTGAAGCCTGTGCCCCTAGAGCCTGTGCTCAGCAACAAGGGATGAAACCACAATGAGAAATCCATACACTGCAACGAAAAGGAACCCTTGCTCACTGCAATCAGAGAAAGTCTGCCTGTAGTAACACACATCAAGCACAGCTTAAAACAAAAAATTGAAAAATCATAAAATGAAAATGTTACTTACATAGAAGGGTAATATAGTTTCTCTCTACATTCATATATTAGTGTGACCATGTAGGTTATCTTTCCTTCCTCAATTCTTTTTTGATAGCAGAAAAATAATGAAGGGCTGGGGCAAACAGTGTTCGAACTATCAGAAAACTGCACTCATTTCTCATGCTAGCAAGGTATGCTCAAAATCCTTCAAGCTAGACTTCAGCAGTAACTGAACTGAGAACTTCCAGATGTACAAGTTGGGTTTAGAAAAGGCAGAGGAACCAGAGATTAAATTGCCAGTGTTTGTTGGGTCATAGAGAAAGAAGGGAATTCCAGGAAAACATCTACTTCTGCTTCATTGACTATGCATAAGCTTTTGACTGTGTGGATCACAATAAACTGTGGAAAATTCTGAAAGAGATGGGAATACCCAACCATCTGTCTCCTGAGAAACCTGTATGTGGGTCAAAAAGCAACAGTTAGAACCTTACATGGAACATTTGACTAATTCAAGATTGGGAAAAGAGTATGAGAAGGCTGTATATGTCACCTTGCTTATTTAATTTATGTACAGAGTACATCATGCAAAATGCTGGGCTGGATGAATCACAAGCTGGAATCAAGATTGCCAGGAGAAATGGCAACAACTTCAGGTATGTAAATGATGCCACTCTAATGGCAGAAAGTGAAGAGAAACTAAAGAACCTGTTGATGAAAGTAAAAGAGGAGAGTGAAAAAGTTGCCTTAAAACTAAGATCATGACATCTGGTCCCATCACTTTATGGCAAATAGGGAAAAAGTGGAAACAGTGACAGATTTTATTTTCCAAGGCTCCAAAATCACTGTGGTGGGTGACAGGAGCCATAGTATTAAAAGACATTTACTCTTTGGAAGAAAAGCTTTGACAAATCTACAGAGCATATTAAAAAGCAAAGACATCACTTTACTGACAAAGGTCCATATAGTCAAAGCTGTGGTTTTCCCAGTAGTCATGTATGGATGTGAGAGTTGGACCATAAATCATGCTGAGCACTGAAGAACTGATACTTTCAAACTGGCGCTGTAGAAGACTCTTAAGAGTCCCTTGGACAGCAAGGACCAGTCAATCCTAAAGAAATCAACCCTGAATATTCATTGTAAAGACTGATGCTGAAGCTCTAATACTTTGGCCATCTGATGGGAAAAGCTGACTCACTGGAAAAGACCCTAATGCTGGGAAAGATTGAAGGCAAAAGGAGAAGAGGCAGCAGAGAATAAGATGGTTGGATGCCATCATTGACTCAATGGACATGAGTCTGAGAAAACTTCAAGAGAATGAAGGATAGGGAAACCTGGCATCCTGCAGCCCGTGGGATTGCAAAGAGTTGTACACAACTTAGCAGCTGAACAACAACAAATGAAGGAAAAATCCACTTCACATGAAATTCAATGAGTCCTTTTGCTGGGCCCAGAGATACAAATTTAGCAAGATTACACTCTGAGGAGTAGACATTCCTATTCAGTACACAAGTGGGTGCAATCCACCAAAGTCTCAAGATTGGCAACATGGATGGTGTTGAAAGCTTCCTTATTAGATTCAGTTCAGTTCAGTTCAGTTCAGTTCAGTCATTCAGGATTCCAGCTTGTGTCCAACTCTGTGCAACCTCATGGACTGCAGCACGCCAGGCCTCCCTGTCCATCACCAACTCCCGGAGTTTACTCAAACTCATGTCCATTGAGTTGGTGATGCCATCTAACCATCTAATCCTCTGTTGTCCCCTTTCCCCCTACGCTCAATCCTTCCCAGCATCAGGGTTCTTTTAAATGAGTTAGTTCTTCTCATCAGGTTGTCAAAGTATTAGGTTGAAGCTGAAACTCCAACATCAGTCCTTCCAATGAATATTCAGGACTGATTTCCTTTAGGATGGACTGCTTGGATCTCCTTGCTGTCCAAGGGATTCTCAAGAGTTTTCACCAATACTACAGTTCAAAAGCATCAATTTTGGGCCACTCAGCTTTCTTTATAGTCCAACTCTCACCTTCATACATGACTACTGGATAAACCATAGCTTTGAATAGATGGACATTTGCTGACAACGTAATGTCTCTGCTTTTTAATATGCTGTCTAGGTTGGTCATAACTTTTCTTCCAAGGAGTAAGCGTCTTTTAATTTCATGGCTGCAATCACCATCTGCAATGATTTTGGAGCCCCCCAAAATAAAGGCTATCACTTTTTCCATTGCTTCCCAATCTATTTGCCATTAAGTGATGGAACCAGATGCCATGATCTTAGTTTTCTGAATGTTGAGCTTTAAGCCATCTTTTTCACTTTCCTCTTTCACTTTCATCAGGAGGCTCTTTAGTTCTTCACTTTCTGCCGTAAGGGTGGTGTCATATGCATATCTGAGGTTATTGATATTTCTCCTGGCAATCTTGATGCCAGCTTATGCTTCATCCAGCCCAGCATTTCTTATGATGTACACTGCATGTAAGTTAAATAAGCAGGGTGACAATATTCAGCCTTGACATACTCCTTGCCCAATTCGGAACCACTCTGTTGTTCATATCCAATTCCAACTGTTGCTTCCTGACCTGCATACAGACTTCTCAGGAGGCAGGTCAAGTGGTCTGGTATTCTCATCTCTTTCAGAATTTCCAACAGTTTGTTGTGGTCCACACAGTCAAAGGCTTTGGCGTAGTCAATAAAGCAGAAGTAGATGTTTTTCTGGAATTCTCTTGCTTTTTCGATGATCCAGCAGATGTTGGCAATTTGATTCCTGGTTCCTCTGCCTTTTCTAAATCCAGCTTGAACATCTGGAAGTTCACAGTTCACATACTGTTGAAGCCTGGCTTGGAGAATTTTGAGCATTACTTTACTAGCCTGTGAGATGAATGCAATTGTGTGGTAGTTTGAGCATTCTTTGACATTGCCTTCCTTTGGGAATGGAAAGAAAACTGACCTTTTCCAGTCCTGCAGCCACTGCTGAGTTTTCCAAATTTAGGATTTGAAATAGCTCAACTGGAATTCCATCACCTCCACCAGCTTTGTTTGTAGTGATACTTTGTAAGGCCCACTTGACTTCACATTCCAGGATGTCTGGCTCTAGGTGAGTGATCACATCATTGTGATTATCTGGGTTGTGAAGATCTTTTTGTATAGTTCTTCTGTGTATTCTTCTGACCTCTTTGTAATATCTTTTGCTTCTGTTAGGTGCATACCACTTTTGTCCTTTATCGTGCCCATCTTTGCATGAAATGTTCCCTTGGTATCTCTAATTTTCTTGCGAGATCTCTAGTCTTTCCTATTCTATTGTTTTCCTCTATTTCTTTGCATTGGTCACTGAGGAAGGCTTTCCTATTTCTCCTTGCTATTCTTTGGAACTCTGCATTCAGATGGGTATATCTTTGCTTTTCTCCTTATTAGATTATCTCTGTGCTATGCTTTGGTCTACGAACTGTATGGAACTTACTCCACTGGATCTTCATAACAACTCTTCTAGGTCAGTATTAATTGCTCTTGTTTTATACATAAACATTGAGCTCAGAGAAATGAAAGAAAATGTCTGAGACCACACCATTGCTTAGAGGTAGAATCAGTGTTTACACTCATGTCCTGTCTTACTCCCAAGCTCTATTTCTGTCTTCCATGTGACATTCTCTGCCTTTATATTGCCACATCTGGCTCCTATGATATTTATGAGTTCATGGCTTCTGCTTAAGTGGAGGGAGAAGTGAGCTAGACACGTAAAAGGTAAATACCCTGGGCAGAATACATATGCATATGCTATTGTGCATGGTTAAAAACAATGAGATGAGTCTTACTTTAGAGAAACAAAAGAACTTTGAGACCTGGAGTGGTCAGGAGTGAAAGTTGAACAGAATCCATTGAACATGGATACTGCCCTTGTGACGAGGATATAATTATTAAATGAATGAATTAAAGAATGAAGGACACTGCTCATGATCATTAAGGGTTTGTATAGCCCTGCAGTTTGTAAGAAAGGTTGCAGGCTATCTCTCAAATTTGAATGAAAAAATATATCAACAGTGTTAGAAATGATAGCACTGGGATTATTTAGTTATCAAATTCAGCTGCATTTGGGAATTACTTAGGGTGTTCCAAACAATGTGTCCAGCCCCAATCTATACCAATTATTGGAGAATCTCCAGAAATGGTACCCAAGCACCTGAGCATCATTAATTTCTTAAGAACACAAGCTGATTGCAGTGTAGAGCCAAACTCCAGTGCAACATGATATGAAGTGTTCTCTGACAATAGCCATAACCTGCCATCGGGTAGAGATTTATTCTGAGACAGTAGACACCTGGAAAATGAAGAATTTGGACAAAGGTGATTCTTCCCAAAATATACTCTGTAATTTATGTCACAATTAACGATTAATTAGACATACTACCAAAACTTGAATATCAGAAATACAATTCCCATTGTCAGTTACATTTATATAATTGCTGAGTAACCACATAGGTGTTTGTTGTTGTTGTTACTGTTTTAACTTTGGGACTTTTAAGAGTCTTTACTGTTCTAGCATGTGTTATATCTACCAAAATGAGGATCTAGTCTGTAGCACTTTCTAACTTTATATCATTGCTAATTTTTTGTTGTTATTTTTTGTTTATATTTGGTAGAAGTAGTGTTTCATGGAGTACATTCTGGGAACAACTATTGAAAGTTGACAAAGCCAAGAACAGCTTATTCTGAAGTCTAGGCCGCCTATGTATTTCTTTAAATACATTGGATCCACACAACAATATGATAGGAATTAGCATATGCATCTTATAAATGAAGAAATTGATGCTGTACTACTCAACTTGCTTAAGTTCACACAATAAATACAGAACTGGAATTCAAATCAGGTCTATGACTGTTAATTCAGCAACACCTCTTTGTGTCAACAGCCTCTCAGATTTTCTAAGTAAAGTCCCTTTCCCCTCCAGGTAGAGCCTAACCAGCAGTTACCATACTACAGCAATACTGACCACTTCCAGGTATTTGCACTTTTTTAAACAATTTAATGTTGAGGTTAAATTTTCCAATTAAAATCTCTCTGGCTACTGTTCATCTGAGTAAATACACTTTGTATTGTATTGCAGACTTTGTGTGCACTGAAGTCGTTGTCCACAATCGCCTTTCAGCCCCTCTATGACTTCCCTAAGAAACATACTGTCTACAGCCACACTTCACTTTGCTAATAGCCCGTCTCCTGCCTCCCAGAGTTCTTAAGTTATTAGTGTCCCCCAATAAGCAAGCATTGGTGACACTGACTCATTTTCTTTTTCTTTTTCTGCTTTTAGTGTTTGGATGACTGTGCAGGCTTCTGCGAGAATATGTATGAAACTGTAATTACATTTCCTGCCTTGCAAAGTGAATGTTAGCTAGAAAGATGCCTCTGCCTGTGGTGTAAAACATCACAGCGATCAGATCGGATCCCCTGTATTTGCACATGGTTGAAAACTGGCTCTCTCCATATCCAGGCAGACAGATGAAGCCAGTTATCTGCAAAGGTAACCGGTCAGTGTCCTGTTAGCATCTGCACCTGTCTTGACTTTACGTTCTCCTAGCAAACTCAATAGCAGGCTGAGCAACCCAGATCATCTCTTGACCTGGATGAGTCAATGATGCAGCCTGGAAAATACAAAACCTCTTCATTTTTCTGGAATCACAAGAAAAATCAGCCATGAGCAACGTCATTGGATATCAACACATGTTTTTCAATTCCCAAACATTAAGCACATGCAGCATTTTCAGACTGAAATCTCCCAATATACATGAAATGCTTTCTTTCTTAAAAAAAAATTTATTTGTTTGGCTGTTCTGGGTCTTAGCTGTGGTATGCAGGATCTTTGATCTTTGGTTCAGCATGCAGGATTTTTAGTTGCAGCATGAGGATTCTAGTTCCCTACCAAGGAACAAACCCCCGCCCTCTGCTTTGGGAACTTGGAGTCTTAGCCACTGGACCTCAAGGTAAGTCCCAGGACACGCTTTCTTGATGCAACATTTATGTACGGGGCACCAACCGTGTCCATGTACCATGAAAATTCAGGACAAAAATAAGGATACAAAGTTATGTTATGTGAAGGCTCAGGAACTCTTTAGATAAAGCATAGATTTTAATTTGGGGGTCTCCTAGCTACCTCCACTCTGGCAATTCAGAAGAACTTTGTTTTCCCTCTCTCTTAGCTGTGGCCTATATAAATGAGGCTTTTGGATAAGTGACCTTGAGAGTGTTTTTAAGTACACTGCCCTTCATTCCACAAACATTTCCCACCTATCCCCACATCCAGCCATAAGCATACAGGCACACTTTAATCCCTGGCCATACTATGCTATGTGTTCCACGGAGGCTCAGCGGTAAAGAATCTGCCTGCCAACTCAGGAGACGTGGGTTCGATCCCTGGGTCAGGCAGATCCCCTGGAGAAGGAAATGGCAACCCACTCCAACATATTCTTGCCTGGGAAACCCCATGGACAGAAGAGCCTGGTGGGCTACAGTCCATAGGGTTACAAAAGAGTCAGGCATCCTTTTAGCAAGAGAGACACATGCTAATGAAACCATGGACAGAGACACAAAGGGCAGTGGAAAAAACAAAACTGCATCTACATTCAAATTGTCACATGGTTTTGCAATTTCCAGTTATTCAGCAGGGGCAGAATGGTCCACGGCAACTGGAATCAAATTAAGAGAGGTCCACAGAACCACTGATACGCTCCTACTTAAATTACTGCAGCTTCTCCTAGCACAGAAGGAACTGACATCATTTCTATTCACTTGTATGCTCACTGGCCTCCTTAATACAGCTTCAGGCATTAAATGTTTCCCCATAGACAATGCAGGTGTCACTTCTGAGAAACGTGCACACTCTGTTAACACTAAAGGTGGCAGCCAATTCTGGAACTATAATTGGAGCTTTTCTTCTCCATTCCAGTTGCATGATTTCTCTTTCTCTTCAGTGACTTCCCTAACTTTATAAATGAATACAAAGGTTCAGCCACATGCTACAGCAAAGATATTTGCTTAATCCCTTTAGCCATCTGTAAAGCAGGCATAATACACTCTATCAACTCATCAGTAGTGAGCGTGTGTGTATGTGTATGTGTGTCTGCGTGCATGCCTGTGTGTATGAGGGCATAATGCAGATAATACACCCAATGAAGCTCACATAAGTAAACATTGTTTTATTTAAATATTTAAATAAGGCAGGGCAAAGACATGGCTTGGGAGTGTAAAATAACCCTCCACCTTGGCTATTCTCATTGCTCACTTGCACATTAACGTGGTCCTTGATCATTAATGTTGATTCTAGAGGCACAATGACGTATGCTTAAGGAAGTGTACAATATGCAGTTCTAGAATTTGCTTTAGCCAAATTCAAATTCTATGTGGTGTTAACTCATTTGTTTTTCATTAAGTTCTTTATTAACAGCCAAATCCCTTGATTATTACACTTCTCTGAACTTTCTTGTTAATCTTACTTACAAGTCACATAATGCCTGAATACATTTCTCTGAAATGTTGCTGAGATAAAAGAGCTGACAGTGACAGTAATTAACTTCTAAATAAATATTAAAATGAGAGGGCATTGTAAATAACCCCCAGTGCAACGGATCCATGCCGAAGTCCCTAGGACATTCGGCAGCCAGCCTGTCACCATGTGAGTTAACGGCAGCTCTGTGACTGATTTTGGAAGATATTCCTCTATACTATTTAGCCTCCTTAGCCTTTTTTAGTTCTTGGTTTTAGCTAAAATACAGATTTTATACTTTGCTTTTCACACATTTGGCCCCTCAGCCATATGTTCTCCTGCCCAATTTTCCATAGCTTACTTGCATATAAAAATTCTCCTTAGGTAGGGACCAAGTTCAATGGTTTCTGCTTCCCATCACCCACCCCATTATGATGGATCCTTGGACACCACTGGCTGGAAGCCCAAGTGGTCCATCTCGTGTCTCTGTGGAATTGAGGTCCATTTGCTCATAAGATATTCATCTCAGACCTGTCAAACAGCAACCGTGAAGTGTCGTCTGATTGGCTGAGGCTGTCTTTCTGTTCCATAAAAAAGCAGAAATCACACCAGTACAAGTGTGATGCCTGGCATTCATCTGACAGGGTTGAAATACTAGTTCTGACCCAGATTACAAGTGTAACTTTGGACAGGTTACTTAACGTCTCGAAGTCTTCATTTCCTCATGTGTGAAATGTGGAAAACCAGTACTCTCTCTTAAAGATTTTGTAATTATTAAATGGAATAATACATGTAAAGTGCTTCCCCCAGGACTTGGCACGGGCTCAACTATCAGCAGCTATTATGATCTTTATTAGGAGTTCAGATGAGAGATTTCTGGGTTGCAGCCCTTTACAGCTTCCTGGAAAAAGTAGATACAGAGCAGCTTCAATTACTTAGATTTACCTGGATATTTTGATGAGTTTCTCTATGGTAACAGCAGTACATGTGATGAGGCTTAAATTGTATTCTCAAGGGAATCTTGTCTTTTAGCTTCAACGTCTTGTCTTTTAGGCACAATGTGTTTCTCTCTGATCCTTGTCTCTAACCTGCACCCATCTTCAGAAAGACCGTTGTGACAAGTGGGTGGCCAGCACTCTCCTTGTTGTTAGTTTTGTTACTCACATGGCAGTGGGTGAGTCCAGAGGGTATATGCCAAAATCCTTTTCAAAAAGACTAAGCACATATGAAGGCAAACATACCTAGATTAAAGGGAGTTATTAGTAAAACATACTATTCATGGGGTTCTCAAGGCAGGAATATTGAAGTGGTTTGCCATTCCCTTCTCCAGTGGACCATGTTTTGTCAGAACTCTCCACTGTGACCCGTCTATTTTGGGTGGTCCGGTATGGCGTGGCTCATAGGTTCATTGAATTACAGAAGGTGAGGTCACAGAATAACAGGGCAGTTGGGGTGAATTGCATCTTGGGTGGACTGTGGAAGTAACTGTGTATGATGACAATTTCCTTTCCACGTGTTCCTGGCTATAGGTTACAGTGGGTTAAGCTGAGTACCCAAAGGGGTTAACCATACTCTGTCACTCTGAACCTTTGAATTTCTCTGACCCCAAAGTTGAGGAAGTTTAAGAGTAATCTGCTTGCACAGTCCAGCCAGTTTAAATAGTGTATGTGTATGAATGGTTCATTTGGAGATTGAGATGCTGAAAACCAGGCAAACTGAATTAGCAAAAGGTCATAGGACCTCCTCTGTCTTGTGTAATAATAGCTCAGCTAATCCCAACTAGGAAAGGCTGGAACAGGTAAACACTTAGGCTGATGATGAGTCTAGTCATGGGGCAAAGAGGAGGAAGGGGGAAATGTCCATGAGGAGAGCTCTCTGCTGGCTCTAAGAGTACCCCAGCTTCAACCCTGGCCCTCCCCTCATCACTGTACAGTACTGCAAAGTTCCTCTCAAAGGCAGTCCTGGACCAGAGGCATTAGCACCTAACAAATTGGAATTCAGGAAGATTCAACTAATCCCTAGTTCAGGAAGATTCTACATGCTGCAGAGCAACTAAGCCTAGTAATGAGTAATGAGTAAAGTCACTCAGTCGTGTCCGACTCTTTGCGACCCCTTGGACTGCAGCCCACCAGGCTCCTCAGTTCATGGGATTCTCCAGGCAAGAATACTGGAGTGGGTTGCCATTTCCTTCTCCAGGAGATCTTCCCGACCCAGGGATCGAACCCGGGTCTCCTGCACTGGAGGCAGACGCTTTAACCTCTGAGCCACCAGGGAAGTCTAGGCACCACAACTACTGAAGCCCGCCTTCCCTAGGGCCTGTGAGTCACAACTACGGGAAGCCCCTGAGTGGTAGAGCCAGCAAGTCGCAGCTACTGAGCCTGTGTGCTGCAACTACTGAAGCCCATGGGCTTAGAGCTCATGCTCTGCAACAAGAGAAACCACTGCAAAGAGAATCCAAGCACTGCGACTAGAGAGTAACCTCTGCCGTCTACAAGTAGAGAAAGCTGATGCACAGCAACAAAGACCCAGTGCAGCCAACAATAAGTAAATAAGTAAATTAATTAATATAGCACTGTGCATATGTCCAAAAAATAAAAAGAAATACAATTTTTAGGACTCACAGTAGACCTACAGATGAGGCACACTTGGAGGAGGGACCCAGCAAACTGCTTTAATAAACCTTGCAGATGGTTCTGTTGCATAGTGAAGTTGAGAACTTTCCAAAATGATGAGCATTGGTGAATCTGCACTGGTATTTTTATGTGTACTGTGTTCACAGGTCATCGTGTGTTCTATCAGTGTGAAATCAAGGAGCTCCTGATTTCAGCCACAGATAAAAACGGGTCTTGTCATCTATTTCCTGGAATCGATGTCTTTCTACTGTATTTAGAGCTCCACACAGGGCAAAGTGACTGGTAATCAGGGCTCAGAATCTGAAAGGGAATACGTGGAAAACATATTCTCAGGTTTTGGAGAACATCTTTTCCTTCTTTGCAGGGGAAATGATACCAATCTTTAGAATCTCTGTGATTAGCTAGAGTGAGGGATTTCCAGTTATAAGGTATCAATAGAAAGGTCTTCCTTTCTTTTGCCTTTCTGAGAGCTATCAAGCAGCTATTTTCAAAGTTCACTGTCTCGATCCAGCAAGCAGTCAGTGGGACTAAGATCAATACTTCCCCATTCAGATCACACATCTATATTCTAGTAATTGGGAATTAGATTAATCCATATTATACTTTAAAAAATGAAATATTACAGACAAGAATTTAAGTTAACACTTACAGAGTTTAAACCCTCTTTTTATGTACCGAGAAAAATACTTCTTTGAGTCACAAAGAGTGGGGCACAACTTAGCAACCAAACAAAGAACTGACAAATCTTGGAAGATATTGCAAATTTTAGTTGCTCAGTTATGTCTGACTCTTGGCAAACTCATGGACTGTAGCCCACCAGGCTCCTCTATCCATGGACTTTTCCAGGCATGAAAACTGGAGTGGGTAGCCATTCCTTTCTTCAGGGGATCTTCCTGTTCCAAGGATAGAACCTGGAGGAAGATACTGCAGAAAGCATGGAAACAGGTCAAAGTGTCCCACAACTCTGGCTGTCTCCTTCAGTGCTGTGTGCCTGTTGGGGAAGCTTCTTCCAGAAGAAAGTAAGACTGACAGTGTTCAATAGCTCTCTTCTGTCTCTGCTTGGGATTTATTTCTCCATCTATTTCCTAATCTTGTTTGTCTATAGTTTCCCTGTCCTAACCTGCAATTTTTATGGGCAACCATTTATAATTTTTCATTTTTTCTCCCAACATTTTTCTTTCCATGGTGTTCTAATCCTCCTGAGTTTCCTTACTGCTATTTTATTTAATCTTATTTATAATTTATTCTTCAAATGTGCTACCCTTATATGAAATGTCATTTTTGTGAAAATACTAAGAGCAACCATTCAGGAAATATTTTTTCTGCTTCTCTTTGACCACCTCCCACAAGTTATTTCTACATAATGTTGATTAATCTGTAACCAGCACTTTTAAAAGCAGCATTCCATCTCTAACACAAAAAGAAAAAGACAACTTTAAATCATTTTGCACTCATTTACACTCTTAAAGAATTAAATATGGTTGGGCTGCCCTGGTGGCTCAGTGGTAAGGAGTCCACCTGCCATTGAAGGAGACACTGATTGGATCCATAATCCAGGAAGATCCCACATGTCACAGAGCACCTATGCCCAGCGACTGAGCCTGTGCTCTAGAGCCAGAGAGCCGCAATTACTGAGCCCACATACCACAGCTACGGAAGCCCAGGTGCCCTAAAGCCCACGCTCCGCAACAAGAGAAGCCCCTGCAGTGAGAAGCCTCTGCATCACAACTCGACAGTAGCCCACACAGCAATGAATACCCAGCAGAGCCAAAAATAGTCAGACAAAACTAAGCAGAAACACAAATGCAATTATTAATATATCTCTCTCTATATATATAGATATATGGTTGAAGCCAAATGATGGAGGGGACTTCCCACTGAAGTAGAAGTTTTATTTTCAGGTCCTTTCTAATTTCTTTCATTTTTCATGGTCTGCTTACTTCATCCTTCAATATCTACAAATAACCTTGAACATACTATGCAGTAAAATAGTTCATTGTATTCTTTGTAGAGAATTGAAATTCATTCATTCTGCACAGTCTTGTGACCTGAGATACCATGAACTGTAGGGCAGAGATGACTAGACAAGAAATTCACGGGCAACATTTCTTTCCCTTTTATTTTCTGGGTGTATTTGGATGAGTAATTGAGCTGTCTAGATTTCAATTTTATTCCCTAAAATGTTATGTCAATCCTAATTCCAAGACTCTAAGAATCAGGTAGTACCACCCATATGAGATGGTTTATATATTGTTAAGTTTTTATACCAAATTCCCTACTGGACATTACCACTTATAGGCAGTGGAGCTTTTGCAAAGTTTACTCAGAACGCATCCTTCCTTCTCCAAACTTTCTTCCTCTCTGTGCTTCTTATTATGGTACCTGGCACTGTGCACAGAAACCCAGAAGCAATCTTGGGGTATTCACTTTTCCTCAATAATCACATTCAGTGAATCAAGAATTATTATCAATTCTACTACTTAACTTTATCTTGAATTTATCCCTTCTTTCTTATTATTTATCTTTGCAGCCCAAGTCTACTGACTAGATTACTATTCCTTGTCTCTGTCTTCAGTTCTGAATTCCTTTAATCCATTTTTTTTTAACAAAGAGTACAGAATGATCCTTTTATGATGCAAATAGGACCCTTTCATTCTTACTTTAAATCATTCACTGGTTTCTTCCTTACCTTTAAGATAAAGTCTAAACCCATTAAAATGTCTCCTAAGACTGTCCTTGACTTTCAATTACATGATATTCTTTCTGTTTCCCCCAATATGTCCTGCCTTTTCTCACCTGAAAGACTTTGTTCGTCTTTTCTCTCTCCCCGGACTACCTTCTCTCCAGTTAATACCTACACTGTTTACTTACTCATCTTGCCAAATCCCACTCTTTTCAATTTAAATATTACTTCCCATGGGAAGCATCCCTGAATAACCATCCATTGGCTGGATACCATTGCTGTGTGCCCTCACAGTGTGCTGTGTTTCCTATTAGAGTTATTAATAACAATCATAGTTACTTTTAAAACATCTTTCTCCTGGATTATAAGCATTATGCAGTAAAGACAATGCCTGTCTTATTCACCATTGTCTCTCTTATGCCTAGCGCAGTTCCCAGTAAACATTTGTTGAATAAGTGGATTGTTATAATTACTCAAATGAAAGTGAAAAATAGTTTCTTCCTTCAAGAAGCTTAAGATCATTAAATATTGACAAATCACTATGACACAAGGCGATGTAGGGTAGGTGAATAATAAGGCAGTAATCTTGGTATAGCATTTACTCCAGTCTGCAACCTAGATAGCATATTCAAAAGCAGAGACATTACTTTGCCAACTAAGGCCTGTATAGTCAAGGCTATGGCTTTTCCTGTGGTCATGTATGGATGTGAGAGTTGGACTGTGAAGAATTCAGCTGAGCGCTGAAGAATTGATACTTTTGAACTGTGGTGTTGGAGAAGACTCTTGAGAGTCCCTTGGACTGCAAGGAGATCCAACCAGTCCATTCTGAAGGAGATCGGCCCTGGGATTTCTTTGGAAGGAATGATGCTAAAGCTGAAATTCCAGTACTTTGGCCACCTCATGCGAAGAGTTGACTCATTGGAAAAGACTCTGATGCTGAGAGGGATTGGGGGCAGGAGGAGAAGGGGACGACCGAGGATGAGATGGCTGGATGGCATCACGGACTCAATGGATGTGAATCTGAGTGAACTTCAGGAGCTGGTGATGGACAGGGAAGCCTGGCGTGCTGCGATTCATGGGGTCACAAAGAGTCGGACACGACTGAGTGACTGAACTGAACTGAACTGAGTGCTATACTGGGGCTTTCCAGGTAGCACTAGTGGTAAAGAGCATGCCTGCCACAATGCAGGAGAGTAAGAGACACAGACTGCATCCTTGGGTTGGGAAGATACCATAGTGGAAGGCTTGGCGACGCACTCCTGTATTCTTGCCCAGAAAATCCCATGGACAGATAGGGTAGGGCTTACAGTCCTTAGGGTCACAAAGAGTTGGATAAACTGAAGTGATTTAGCACACATGCATGCAGGTACTATAATAAATCATTCATTCATATACAAGCTCACTTCATTCTCACAACAATCCTAAAGGATGTAACTTGACAGTATTCTTATTGTCATTCTCACAACAGACTGAGAAGGGTTCTGGGATTTGCTGATGGCCACTCACCTGTTTGTGAGGGAATGTATTAAAATCCCAGGGATTTCTGGCTCTAGACTTCATGTTCTTAACCTCTTATGCTGCCCTGACTCCTGTTACCTCTCTGCCTGCTTAGGAGGGGTTTTAGGTTGCCTGTTTCTCACTCTCTGGCATCCGGGAAAATGCTTGGCTTCCTTGTCCTTGGAGTGTGGTGGTCACACTGAAGCCTGTGTTCTGACATTGCCCTCCTGCCTGATGGGGGCCTTGGAGCCAGGAGAGTTCAGATGCAAACCCGGCAGAGTCTCAAAGTAGTTCAAGCAGCACAGGTTGCCAGGGATGCAAAGTATATCCATCAAGTGGTGAGGCAGCACTGTCTTGATCACCATGAATCCAGGTCCTGGCACATTACTGAGCAGAAGTTTAAAGCCCTTGATCAGGGGCTTCCCTGCTGGCTCAGTGATAGAAAAATCTGTCTGCCAATGCAGGAGACATAGTTTCCATCCCTGATCTGGGAAGAGCCCACGTGCCTTGGAGCAACTAAGCCTGTGTGCCACAACTAGTGAGCCTGTGCTTTACAGCCTGGGAGCCACAGCTACTGAAGCCATGCACCCCAGAGCCTATGGTCTGCAACAAGAGATGCCACTGCAATAAGAGGTCCACAACTGGAGAGTAGCCCCCACTCCCCGCAGCTAGAGAAAAGGCCACACAGCAATGAAGATCCAGCACAGCCAAATATAAATAAAGCCCTCAGTCCACCTGTCTGTAATGGGTTGGTACCATGGTTCATGAGCCATGGGGACCCTGACCAGTCCTGCATTTTTATTTTGCACTAGGCTACACAAATTATATAGCAGACCCTGCTAGGCTGGAAGGGTGACTGATAAATTCTAATTGCTTAGATGCAATCTTTACACAGAGTAATTACTCAATAAATAAGTTGAATGAATGTATACCTGGGTCAGGCTATACACCTTTCCTGCTTCAGATCTCCTGAGGCACTGCTTGGCTAGCAATGAAAAAGAGACACCTTTGATGTCGACATGAAATTTTAGTTTTAAACTCAATTGCACTGACTTTTAATAACTAAGTGGAAGATAGTTTTGGAACTGCCCCAAATATTAGCCTATATTTTATCCTAATATCACAAATTAGGATATATATTTGCCCATAGGAGAACATTTCCATAACATAGTTGGGAACAGCTATGGGAGAAAAGAAAGTTTGTTGTCTGCACCTCCAATATCATGTTTATAAGCTGGTTAAGAAAAAAATAATCTTGAACTTCCCTGGTGGTCCAGTAGTTAGGAGTCCATCTGCCAATGCGGGAGACGTGGGTTTAATCTCTTTGTCTGGGAGGATTCCACACTCCACAGAGCAGCTGGGTCCATGCGCCAGAGCTACTGAAGCCCACATGTGCTAGAGCCCACGCGCTGCAACCAGAGAGGTCACCACAATGAGCAGCCTGTGAACTGCAACTAGAGAGTAGCCTTTATTCGCTCCAACTAGAGGAAACCCAAGCACAGCAACAAAGACCCAGTGTAACAAAGATCCAGTGCATCCATTTTTAAAAATGATGATCTTCACAGTGGGTGTGTTACACCTGGGAAGACAGCAAAACTAGATCCAAAATAGCTTGGAATCAGATTCTGAGAGAAAGTTAAGGGGATGAGAAACTGAAGCCAACTGAAAACTGAGTTAGAAATTCTTGAGAGAAGATGAGAGGAAAGCTATCATGGGAGATTTTGGAGCAAAGGGCATGGCTGCTTGCATGCTTGAATGCAGGTCAGGACCCTGTGGAGACAATCTTTAAGCATACTCTGACATTTCCAAAATACAGAGCATTAAGTTTCCAGCTTGGAACCAGGATAGGACACTGATTTTGACCTAAAATTGGGAAAAGTAGCAATGCTCTGCTTTTTTCCAGTCAAGTTTTCCAGTGCTCAGAAACTAATTGCATTGAAATCTTAAGAGTTATGGTTGAGAGTCAAATGATTCTCCAAAGGTGTGCTTTATATTTGTCATAAATTTGTTCACTTTCATAATATAGTGTGTCAAGATTGTCATCAAAGATGACTGCCTTTCATCCATGGAAAGGATGGCAGTTTGAAAAAGCAACAAAGTTAGCAAGAGATAGGTCAAGTGGCATAAGCCCTTGCATCTCTAGCTGCACAGCATAGGCATCTCTATTGTTGTTGTTTGCTTAGTATAAAGTCTAATCTTAACTTGTGCTTAACTTTGGATTGTCTTCACAGGAACTTTTAGGGATCTTGATATCATCCTCACTGGCTATCCTATTTTAGAAAGAAATAAGATGAACATTCACTGGTTGTGGCCTAATCCCCATTGAATCAACTGGGGGCCCACTATTGCTATTATTTTTCATGAGTGGTGCTCAGGTCAGCTGTTACTCTGACTTTTGCAGCAGCCTACTCTCACAGTCATGAGTCCCATAGACTAGCCTACTCCTCTTAGCTACTGAGGTGAAATAGGTCTAAAAATCAGACTAAGGAAGAGGCAATGGAAGACCTAGAACTCAAATCAAGGTAATTTTTATATAGTAAGATAACCATGTCAATTAAAGAAGCCATACAAACATTCTACAGACAGAAATACATGACCACTCTTAAACAAGAAGAATCGGAATCTTTTGATGTAACCAGAAGCTAATAAGGGTTTCCCAGGTAGCTTAGTTGTCAAGAATCTTCCTGCCAAAGCAGGACACAGGAGACACGGGTTTGATCTCTGGGTCAGGAAGATCCCCTGGAGGAGAAAATGACAACCCACTAAAGTATTTTTACTGGAATAATCCCATGGACAGAAGAGCCAGTCAGGGTACAGTTCATGGGGTTGCAAAGAGTCAGACACAACTGAGCACACAGAAGGCTAATTTACCATCTTTTTCTTCTCTGGAGGTAAGACTTCAATTTAATCATGTACACATGACCTAGAGAATGCCATTTAAACTGTCAACAAAGGAAACAAATTTTAAAAGAGCAATACAATGAGAGAATCAAAATGAAATTAATCATTGTGTAAAAAAAAAACTATTATGAGAATTAAAAGGTAATTGTAATTCTCACAAATATTGAAAATTGTTTAACTTATCATCAACTCAAAATAATTTTTAGTGACATCTCAGTAGAAAATTGGAAGGAATTTTAAACATACCAAGTGAATTTCAACAGAAGTCACAAAAGGATTTTTATGGACTTTGACAGGGTGTTCTAAAATAATCTAAAAGAGAAATTGCATTATAAATAACCAACACTTAAAGAAGAACAATAAATGCATCTAAACCTTCCCAGATGTTAAAACATATCATAATCTGTAATAGTTACTTTTGAATAGTACCAGTATAGAAGTAGATCAGCACAGCAATAGAACAGAAATTCCAGCATATATGTATTTTTTTTTAAAGGCATTCCTGAATTTGGGATATATAAGCACAATCAGGAGAACAACAGTAACAATAACAACAAAAAAAACCCTTGAAAATCATAAGATGTCTTTTCTATTAATCAAAATTGTTAATATCTTTATAGGAAATATTTGGAGAAGGAAATGGCAACCCACTCCCGTATTCTTGCCTTGAGAATCCTGTGGACAGAGGAGCCTGGTGGGCTGCTGTCCATAGGGTCACATAGAATCAGATATGACTGAAGCAACTTAGCATGCATGTATGCATTGGAGAAGGAAATGGCAACCCATTCCAGTGTTCTTGCCTGGAGAATCCCAGGGACGGAGGAGCCTGGTGGGCTGCTGTCTATGGGGTCGCACAGAGTCGGACACGATGAAGTGACTTAGCAGCAGCAGCAGCAGCAGCAGCAGCTGGGAATACTTACATTTCTTAAAGAATAAAGAGTGAATTAAAACAAATGTGGAGGACTTCCCTGGCGGTCTAGTGGTTAAGAATACACCTGCCAATGTGGGGAACATGGGTTCAATCCCTAGTCCAGGAAGATGTCACGTGCTGCAGAACAGCTAATCCCATGTGGCACAACTATTAAAGCCCACGTGCTGAAACTATTGAGCCTGCACACCTAGAGCCTGTGGTCTGCAACAAGAGAAGCCTCCATAATGAGAAGCCTGTGCACTACAACTAGAGAGTGGCCCCCATTCTCCACAACTAGAGAAAGTCTGCACACAGCAATGAAGACACAGCACAGCCCCCAAAACAAAAAGTACGGAAAACAGTTTTTGCCCAACATGTGAACAACTGAATTGTCCCTGTTAAATGAAATAAATGTCAATTTATCTGATAGTCATTTGTTAAGTAAAAGAACTATGTCAATTTCATATAAAAGAGTGTATCACCATTAGATCATTGAAAAAACAAGAGAGTTCCAGAAAAACACCTACTTCTGCTTTACTGACTATGCCAAAGGCTGTGGCTTTGTGGATCACAACAAACTGTGGAAAATTATGAAAGAGATGGGAATAGCAGACCACTTGACCTGCCTCTTGAGAAATCTGTGTGCAGGTCAAGAAGCAACAGTGAGAACTGGATATGGAACAGACTGGTTCCAAATTGGAAAAGGAGTACATCAAGGCTGTATGTTGTCACCCTGCTTATTTAAATTATATGCAGAGTACATCATGAGAAGAGTTGGACTGAATGAAACACAAGCTGGAATCAAGATTGTTGGGAGAAATACAAATAACCTCAGATATGCAGATAATACCACCCTCATGGCAGAAAGCAAAGAAGAAACTAAAGAGTCTCTTGATAAAAGTGAAAGAGGAGAGTGAAAAAGTTGTCCTAAAACTCAATATTCTGATCTGGCCCCATCACTTTATGTCCAGTAGATGGGGAAACAGTGGAAAGAGTGACAGACTTTTGGGGGACTCCAAAATCACTGCAGATGGTGACTGCGGCCGTGAAATTAAAAGACACTTACTCTATGGAATAAAAGTCATGACCAACCTAGACAGCATATTAAAAAGCAAAGACATTACTTTGCCAACAAACATCCATCTGTCTAGTCAAAGATATGGTTTTCCCAGTAGTCATGTATGGATGTGAGAGTTGGACTTTAAAGAAAGGTGAGTGCTTAAGAATTGATTCTTTTGAACTGTGGTGTTGGAGAAGACTCTTGAGAGTCCCTTGGACAGCAAGGAGACCAAATTAGTCTATCCTAAAGGCAATCAGTCCTGAATATTCATTGGAAGAACTGATGCTGAGGCTGAAACTCCCATTACTTTGGCCACCTGATACAAACAGCTGATTTATTTGAAAAGACCCTGATGCTGGGAAAGATTGAGGGCAGGAGGAGAAGGGGATGATAGAGGATGAGATGGTTGGATGCATCACTGACTCAATGGACATGAGTTTGAGTGAACTCTGGGAGTTGGTGATGGACAGGGAGGCCTGGTGCACTGCAGTCCAAGGGATTGCAAAGAGTCAGATGTGACTGAGCAACTGAACTGAACTGAACAAAATATTTAATATGGTTTTAGTACACTTTTCTGTAGTTCTGTAATTTTGCTGATGTGTTAACATCTTAAACAATGATCAGAACTACAGATAAAGTATTGTGTACAAAGATGTTCTTTTCTAAATAAAAGACTCAAAACTTCAATTTTAGGAGATTAGTAAAGACACAGGGAATTTAGTCATCTTGTATTAAAATTATTATATATTAACTGAGAGTTTTTCTGGAGATAAATTGGGGCCAAGATATGTGAAATATGTTAATGTTGTACAAACTCTATGACTTAGGAAATCTACTTTTAGGGAATTACCCTGAAAGTATAATTGCAAAAAAAAATTATCTTAATTTTTATATAAAAGTATGAATCATGGTTCCAATTTTCACTCTATAGAGGCGTTAGTACACTTTTGTTTTAAAGTACTGTAGAACAGAGACCACTGGCTTTATAGACTATATGATTTTGCCACAACTGTTGTCGCTCAAAAACGATTACAGGTGATCTGTAAACAAATAGACACAGCTGTGTTCCAGTAAAATTTTATTTTAAAAAGCAGCCTATGATGGGCTGTTCATGGCTCTGTTTAATTACAATGTAATCTGTATGAAACAGAGGGGTTTTTTTTGTTTTTTGTTTTTTTTTTAAGAAAATTTGCCTGTGGATGATCTAGTCTCCTTAAGAAGCCTCTACTTAGTATATTCAATCTGTTTTAATATTAAGCCTTATATAGCAAATTAAATATTACTTTTAAATAATGTTTAGAATTTGGGGAAAATGCTAAAGAAGTTTCCATTTTCTTTGCCTATCCCATACTCCTAATTTACTTGAAAATGCATTTTGGAAAGTGGCTTACGTCATCTCTTGCCTATATGGTGAAAGAATGCTCACACTTAAATGTGACTCCCCAGATCTGCTATGAGGTTGGCTTCAGCCACATCAGTTTGGATGTGTTTGGATAGACCACTCCAAAATTCAGTGACTTGAAACAAAAATTGAAAGTTAATTTTCATAGCTCTGTGGATGAATTGAGCTCAGGCGGTGGTTCTATGTTCAGATCTCTCAGGGTTGCAGGTATACTGCTAGAATCATCTAAAGACTGGTCTGGGCTGGATATTCAAGATAGCAGCTGATGCTATCCATGGATGAGAGTTCATTTCATGTTTCCAGATGAAGAGCCTACATTTAACCTCTCCATGTGCCCTGGCCTTCTCATGCCTGGTGTTCCAAGAGACCTTCATGGAAGCCTTTAGGCTTTTAATGATTTAGCCTCAGAAATCCCAAACATTACTTTTACTCTGTGCTACTGATCAAGCAGATGCCAAAAGGAATTCAGATTCAAAGGGAATAGAATCACAGGCTCTACTTTTCAAAAGAGGAATGTCATGCATGAAAAAGACATAGGTTATGGCCACTTTGAACATAACTATCAAATATACATTGGATTCTGCTGGCATCTACTGCTGATACCTGTTCCTTCTTATTTCATTGAAATCCTAACAACAGTCTCTCTTTGCTAACTCAGTGAGCATTCTGCCCTCATTCAGGTTCCATTCCTGATTCTATGCTATTGCTTCCACCATGCAATCTACCCCAGCAGTTCATTTCCAGTTTATGTTGTAAGGTCACCTGAACACTATGATGCAGTGTCCATGCCACTTAAGAACCAAAGAGAAAAACAAACCAGAACTCTCACTTTTGGACACAAAACATCATCCATTATTTACACGGGCCTTCTTCATTTTTATTGTTGTTGAGTCGCTGAGTCGTCTCTGACACTTTGCGACCCCATGGACTGTAGTCTGCCAGGCTCCTTGTCCATGGAATTTTCCCGTCAAGAATACTGAAGCAGTTTGCCATTTCTTTCTCCAGGGGATCTTCTCAATCCAGGGATCAAACCATTGTCTCTTGTGTTTCCTGCATTGGCAGGCAGATTCTTTACCACTTCAACACCTGGGAAGCTTTGGTGTTTATATAGGATCAAATATATAATAGTTGTGTTCTGAGTCCCCCATGTTAAAAAGTTAATATGACACATTTTGATCTGAGTTAAAATCTGATAAAGAAATATGAGGACACTTATGTAATCACACACTTCTTCCATGGCCCTCTCATCATTCCATAATAATTGAGGACAAGACAGTTGCTTGTCTTGTTCTCTCTTTGTGCTTTCTTTACATCATGTTCTCCTTCCTGACTTGTGGAGGAAATGGCAACCCACTCCGGTATTCTTGTGTGGAGAATTCCATGTTCAGAGGAACCTGGCAGGCTATAGTCCATGGAGGGGGGTCACAAAGAGTCAGCCAAGACTGAGCTCATATGCATGATGCAAATAACTTTCCTTCCTGAATCCATCTTCGTAGTTAAGTGTTGGTGAAGGTAAGTATATCATCTCTGATCTAACTGAGGGGATATATATGACCTCATAAATCAATAAATTATAAGAATTTCAAACATCTTCTTTCTACGTTAAACATTTCTTGCCAATTGTCATGCTAAAATATCATGACTTTCTTATTCTGGGAATGTAAGAACATCTAGGCTTTTAATTGAAGCTTGAAGGCAGGAGGAGAAGGGGACGACAGAGGCTGAGATGCTTGGATGGCATCACTGATTCAGTGAACATGAGTTTCAGCAAGCTCCAGGAGTTATATTCTGGGAATATAAGAACATCTAGGTTTTTAATTGAAGATTGAAGGCGAGATTGAAGGCATGAGGGGAGAGGGATGACAGAGGATGAGATGGTCGGATGCATCACTAATTTGATGGACAGGAGTTTGAGCAAGCTTTGAGAGTTGGTGATGGACAGGGAAGCCTGGTATGCTACAGTCCATGGAGTTTCAAAGAGTCAGACACAACTGAGCAACTAAACTGAGGCTTTTAATGATTTAGCCTCAGTAATCCCAAACATTACTTTTACTCTATTCTATTGGTCAAGCAGGTGCCAAAAGAGATTCATATTCAAAGGGAATGGAATCATAGACTCTAGGGAATATAAGAACATCTTTTATGTTCAGATCTGAAGTTGTATGCTGAGACTAGGTTAGACTACCAGATTAAAAAGAAAAATAACAGAAAGTAAGTAAATATCTTTCACAAAGGAATGATTAAGTAAATAATGGTACAGCTATCTGATGGAACATTTAAAGATTTTTAAATGCTATTTACTTAAGAAGAAGGAAAAGGATGAAGAGTGTTAATAATTCAATGTTGAGTTTAATAGTCTATGTTTGCAATGGAGTGGCATTGGCTTTATAAAAAATAATATTTATTTTGTTTCCACTTGTACCTTCTCCATTTATGCTTATCTTCTGTACTCTTAATTAGAAATAATTCTTAATGCTCCATCTTTGTTCTTTTCCAGTGTCTCCTTCAGTAATGGTAATGGTACTCAGTTTCATGACAATGGCTACCATGTTTATGAAAAAGTTTTCAAGATTCAGCCTGTACTCTGGCTGCTCTTTTATACTTCAAATCTTTGTACTATGTGCCTGCAATTCCTTTTGAAAATCCTATCTTTTGGACCAACTTGTGCCAAACCAGAGCTATCATCTTTCCATCAAGACTGACATCTCTTTGTTCTTTTCCTATTTCTCTCAATAGTAATCTATTTTCCCCATTTCACAGAATGTATGGTCTGTAATAGTTTTTTACTCATCCTCTCTCACTCTGATCTCCAATATCTATATCTGTATCACAGACGCTGTCATCTACCCAAAGCCACCCCCTTTCCTTATTTTTGACAATAGAAATGGCTTTTTTTTTTTTTTTTTTGCAGCAGCATCAGAGTCACCTTCTCAAGTCTCAATTTCTAAATCTTGAAAAGTATAAAGTAATTTCAGTGATTTCACTTTTCTTGCTATCAGTGGTTAGGACTGAGCATATGATACAATTCTGGAACTAAGTTCTAAGGGGATATTTGCTGAGGAATATCCTAGGAAAGCTTTCTTCAGTCTTAAAAAGTGACATGGGGACTTCCCTGGTGATCCAGTGGTTAAAACTTCACCTTCCCATGCAGAGGGTGTGGGTTTGACCCCTGGCTGAGGAGCTAAGACCCCACATGCCTCATGGCCAAGAAACCAAAACATAAAACAGAAGCAATACTGTAACAAATTCAATAAAGGCTTTAAAAATGGTCTGCATCAAAAAATGAAAAATGACACAAATAAGGGACACTGTTTCTTTCTTTGTGGGGAAGGAGACTCCATAGATATTATTGTATGAGAATGTGATACTTACAGCCGTGACAGCAATATGGAGAACATATGAGGTTAAGCCTGGCGACAAAAATGTTCACCTTTACTGAGGATGACAAAGGGGGAAAATGGGAAAAAGTTGAACCTTGTATGAGCTACCAAATTAAGCAAACCTTTGCATAATTTTGACTCATTTTTTTTCCCTCAATTAATTTAGTAACAAGACCTTTAATTATGTCGACAATTCCAGTGCTGTGGGAAGACGATATTCATTACAATGTAATTCAAGCCTCCGCTCTGCTCCTTAAAAGTTGTGTGATGTTAGGGAAACCACTTTGTTTCTATCAATTTCTGCATCATTGAAAAAGGGACTCTATTACACACTTAGTTGTTCTACATACAAGATAAAATGCACACAAAATAACTTTGATAGGGTAAAACATTGTATCCATATAAAATTAATATTTTGTCTTTTGAGTTTGATGACTTATTGACTGCTTGAGTCACTTTTCCAGTGTTTGTTTAGGACTCATTTAGGACTATAAGTTAAGCATTAGTTACTCAGTCGTGCCTAATGCTTTGCAACCCCATGGACTGTAGCCTGCCAGGCTCCTCTGGCCATGGAATTCTCCAGGAAAGAATACTGGAGTGGGTAGCCATTTCCTTCTCCAGGGGATCTTCCTGACCCAGGATTAAACCCATGTCTCCTGTACTGCAGGTAGATTCTTTACTGTCTGAGCCATAGTCTCTTCTAAGGGAGAGTTCTAACTGTTAGCTCTACTTCCATGCTTTTTCAGTCTCTAAATCACCTAGTCAACAAGTTAATATTTATAATAAATTTTTTTGTGTTGAGAAGTGTGATAAATAAAATATAGAGAATTGGAATCAATGACCAGACTTGATTAAATTGGTAAATGTTCACCTCTATGTCATAAACAGACTAAACTTGCTTTTCAATTGCTTTTGAAATATTTATAAATAACACTGATCATATCCTATACAATAAAGAATAATTAAATAAATTGCAAACAGTACTTACTTTACACACAATGAAATATTAATAGTAGTTAGTTACTAGCAGATAGCCCAGCGTCAAATCACTAGGGGAAAAGAAAAAAAAACAACTCGCTAAATAACAGTTTCATCAAAAAATAAACAAAACCCCAACAAAAATCTATGTATCAATAATCACTATGAAAATCTTTTACAAAAATTTATGAGTTAAAACAAAGATATAACCAGGGGAGATTTTATAGATTTACATACTCTAATTTTTAAAGCTTATAACATATTCAAACTTAATTAAGGTTATAAAAGAGTAACACAGTAAATCTTATAGCACTAGAAGAAATTAGCTAAAGAAACATGATTGCAATTAGAAAAAAGAAGTCATAGTATAATTGATTTAGTCAATAACTAAAATTTTAAAAGACGTATATAACAAAATGAATTCTATCGAGGATCATCCGTGAAATGAGAGAGAGAATATATTGTTCCTAGCACTATAAATGAGAAAGATGCTATAGCCACAGCTACGGAGACATATATCCCAAGATTGAAAACACTGGGATAGGAGTCCTGCACTTGGTTCTGATGTAGAAAATAGCAACAAAACAAAACAAAAACAAAAACTATAGATCTCACCCCAAACATCAAATCAAACTTGAGAAGATATTACATCATGGTTTTTGAAAAACCTTCCAGGGTTAAAGACACAAACGGAAATGAACTAAACACTAGAAAGTGAGTTTCTTCTTATAAGAACATTGAGAACATTTCTGTCACACTTGCCATTGTGGAAGGAGGAGGAACCTGCTAAGAAGGTGCGAGCCAGCAGAGCACTCACTAGGCTTTGAACTAACCATCTAAGAGCTGACACTCTTTGACAGTGTAGAATCCCAAAAGGCAGGTCACCAAGCAGAAGTCCATCATGTTGCCAGCATACTTCTATACGCCTTCATGGAGCAACCGAAGAGCATGCTGGAGGCAAGGAGCAGTTAGGAGAGTGGGCTGAAAGGCCCTTCTTTTGTAGAGTAACAGGGTGAGGTGCAGCTCAAAGAAGCCTGCTGTGAACCTTGAACCTTCTGAGGTTGAGGGTGGAGCAGAGGGGCTGAAGGTGCAGCCCCTACACTGCAGACCTCCAGCTAAGACACATGGGTGCTGGAGGGGTGCAGGGAAGCTGAGAGACAAGCCTGAGAGTAGACAGACCCTAAGTGACACAGGCAGGATGGAGTCTCCTGCGTGACTGTTACACAGACGTACATGTAAGTAGAATCTCAAAGGCAGTGCATTTAAGATGTAGGTTCTTCACTGTCTATAAGTTATTCCTTAATTTAAAACACTGCTTCAGGGACTTCCCTGGTAGTCCAGTGGTTAAGACTCCAAGCTTCCAATGCAGGGCAAGCAGGTTTCATCGCCTGGAAACGAAGATCCCATATACTGTGCAAGTGAGCTCAGTCACTCATTCTGAGTGACTTTCTGAGATCCCGTGGACTGCAGCCCACCAGACTCCTCCATCCATGGGATTCTCCAGGCAAGAACACTGGAAGGGGTTGCCACTTCCTTCCCCAATATGCTGTGCGGTGTGGCAAAAAAAAAAAAATCCCAATGCTTCTTCAGAAAGAGGATTTTGACTGTGGTATGTTATGCAGCATTAAGGGGAAAAAATGTTAGAACTCCCCAGAAAACCTATGTTTTAGCTTTCTTACAATCAAATATGTCTTTCCCCAAAGATTTAAATATATGACTATTAGGTTATTTGTAGCAACTTTGAAAAGTAGCTGAATATGACAATCTGTGATTACATGCACAAAACCCAGCACAACTTTTTAGCTATCAAACTATGTCGTCATTACACTTGATATTATAGATGAATATGTAGGTAGAGAAAACTTTCTGTTGTTATTGAATTTAAAAAGAGATTATAAATCAAGATGTATCTTGAAAAATACATGTCTAAAACAACCACCAACAGAGATGAAAGGATCTAACCTAAACACTTAATGGCAATTATTACCTGCTTTTTCCTACTGTGTGTTTGATTTGTTTCTACAATGAGTCTGTATCATTTGTATAATTATAAACAAGTTATTTTTTCATAAAACAAAAACACCATGATAAGTAAGATGAATATCTTAAGGAAAAGAGCTGACCACATTAGCACATAAATTGATGAAGTTGTATGAAATTAATCTATTAATATTATATGTTAATAGTACAATAATTCATGTTAATGGGATGCATAAAATTTTGATCCTAATGACACCAGTGGCTGACAAACTAACTTGATGAACTTGAGACAAGTGGAAAAACAAAAAGCAGTCTACCTACTTCAGATCATTCATCCAAAATCAATCAGTATCTTAAAAAATGAAAACCATAAACACCAATACAAAATAAGAGGAAAAAAATGTAATATTGAAGGTAGGGAAATGTTCTAAGGATCAAACTAAATGTTGATTTAAACAAAACCAGGTGGCACTAGTGGTAAAGAACATGCCTGCCACTGCAGGAGACGTAAGAGACGTGAATTCCATCCCTGGGTTGGGACGATCCCTGGAGGAGGACACGGCAACCCACTCCAGTGTTCTTGCCTGGAGAGTCCCACAGTCAGAGGAGCCTGGCGGGCTACAGTCCATAGGGTGGCAAACAGTCGGACCTGGCTGAAATGACTTAGCACACCCTGATATAGTTGTGTTAACTTTAAAAGCTTATTTACATCTAAAAAGTATAAAATTAGATCTCTAGGGAAAATATTTTTAATAAATACAATAAAAGGAGTGAAAATTGTACTCTATAAAATATTATTACTTATAAATTAAACAATGGGATCATTTAATTCATGAAAGAAATGTAAATCAGTATTAAATGTATGAAAACAGTC
This sequence comes from Nanger dama, assembly GCA_917880005.1. Lineage (NCBI taxonomy): Eukaryota > Metazoa > Chordata > Mammalia > Artiodactyla > Bovidae > Nanger > Nanger dama. The sequence continues at coordinate 30,057,553 of CAKJTW010000018.1, forward strand.
AACTTTTTGATTAGCAATCAAAAATTCAAATTAAAAATACCTTGAGTTATGCTGAGATTATTGCACTGTCAAAGGAAAGAAAAGATAATAATAACTCCTGATGAGGGTGTAGGGATACTGATCATCTCAATCTCTGACAGTGCAATGCAAACTGGGAAGTCTTCTGGAGAGTGATTTATGAATGCTATGTCAAAATCCTTAAAAATATGCATATCCTTTGATCCAGTCATTTCACTGCTAAGAGCTGATTTTTCAGGGAGGTTTGTTTGCAAAGATAAAAATCTACAGAGCTCTGTTTATCATGGCATTTTTCAAAAATGAAAAACAAACTAACTGTTTACCAAAAAGGGAACTGAGTAAATGTCTTTTGATATATTCTGACCAAACAATGATACAAAACTATTAAAAGTTATTTCATTGTAAAAGTTTATTGTTCTTTAAAGATAGAAGACAAACAGCTATTGAAAGTGAGAAAGTGTTAGTTGCTCAGTTGTGTCTGACTCTTTGCAACCCCATGGACTGTAGTCTACCAGACTCCTCCATTCATAGGATTTTCCAGACAAGAATACTGGAGTGGTTTCCTTCTCCAGGGAATCTTTCAGACCCAGGGATAGAACCCAGGTCTCCCAGGCAGACTCTTTACTGTCTGAGCCACCAGGGAAGCCCTAAACAGCTAATAAGCAAACAGAAATCATTGCAGAAGCGATTGAGCAGACTCTGGAGTTCAAATGTCCAGATTTGGTTCCCTACTCTGGCTTTATTTCCTGTGCATTCTTGAGGAAGTTATTTGGAATTTCTAATTCTCAGTTTACTCATCTGAAAATCAGGTAATAGTAGCAATTTCATTGAATTGTTCTGTGGTTTAAATTAGTTCATAAATATGAAGGAACAGTGCTTGGCATAAACTAAGTGCTTTAAAAAAAAGCTGACATCAATGAGTATAGTGAACTTAATTTAAAACATTACTTTTATCATAATTCCCTTCCATATCAAGGACAAAGAATGACTTTTAAATGTGTAGAGATTAAGTCTAAGCATTTTCACTTAGCAGAAAATTGGCCCTATTGTAAAAGAGGTTTACTAGGTGGCTCAGTGGTAAAGAATCCACCTGTCAATGCAAGAGACATGGGTTCAATCCCTAGGTTGAGAAGATCCCCTGGGGAAGGAAATGCCAACACCCTCCAGTATTCTCACCTGGGAAATCCACTGGAGAGAGGAGCCTAGAAGGCTACAGTTCCTGGAGTCACAGAATCTGACACAACTGAAGAATTGAACACGCACATTGTAAAAAGTTCACAGAAAATTCCTTGTGTATGAACACATCCAGAAGTTTCTGCCTCCTTTGTAGTGTCTCATGGGCACTCTTTACTGGTTCCTCATCTGCCTTCTCATCCTTCTTCAATCGCTACCCCAGTGCAGAATACTCTTATCACCACAGCCCTTCCTCTATTTATCTAAAATACAGCTGGCCTTCCACACAAACCAGCATCCTGTGAAAATCTTTCTTTCCCCTCACCAGCCTGTTGAATTATCAGAAAAAAAAATTCTGACATGTCAACCCTCTATCAATTTTTCTGGCCCTTAATATCAGTTCAGTTCACTCGTTCAGTCCTATCCGACTCTTTGTGACCCCAAGTACTGCAGCACACCAGGCCTCCCTGTCCATCACCAATTCCTGGAGTTCACTCAGACTCATGTCCATTGAGTCGGTGATGCCATCCATCCATCTCATCCTCTGTCGTCCCCTTCTCCTCCTGCCTTCTATCTTTTCCAGCATCAGGGTCTTTTCTGATGAGTTAGTTTTTCACATCAGGTGGCCAAAGTATTGGCGTTTCAGCTTCAGCATCAGGTCTTCCAATGAATATTCAAGACTGATTTCCTTTAGGAAGGACTGGTTGGCTCTCCCTGAAGTCCAAGGGACTCTCAAGAGTCTCCTCCAACACCACAGTTCAAAAGTATCAATTCTTCTGCACTCAGCTTTTTTAATAGTCCAACTCTCACATCCATACATGACTACTGGAAAAACGACAGCTTTGGACTAGATGGAAATTTTTTGTCAAATAATGTCTCTGCTCTTTAATAAGTTGCCTAGGTTGGTCACAGCTTCTCTTCCAAGGACCAAGAGTCTTTTAATTTTATGCCTGCAGTCACCATCTGCAGTGATTTTGGAGCCCAAAAATATAAAGTCAGCCACTGTTTTCACTGTTTCCTCATCTATTTGCCATGAATTGATGGGACCAGATGCCATGATCTTACTTTTCAGGATGTTGAATTTTAAGCCAACATTTTCACTCTCCTCTTTCACTTTCATCAAGAGACTGTTTAGTTCTTCTTCACTTTCTGCCATAAGAGTGGTTTCATCTGCATATCTGAGGTTATTAACATTTCTCCCAGCAATCTTAATTCCAGCTTGTGTTTCATCCAGTCCAGTATTTCTTATAATGTACTCTGCATATAAATTAGATAAGCAAGGTGATAATATACAGCCTTGATGTACTGCTGTATGTGTTTGGAACCAGTCTGCTATTCCATGTCCAGTTCTAACTGTTGCTTGCTGACCTGCATACAGATTTCTCAGGAGGCAGCTCAAGTGGTCTGGTATTCCCATCTCTTTCAGAATTTTCGTTTGTTGTGGTCCACACAGTCAAAGGCTTTCGCATAGTCAATAGAGCAGAAGTAGATGTTTTTCTGGAACTATCTTGCTTTTTTGATGATCCAGTGGATGTTGGCAATTTGATCTCTGGTTCCTTTGACTTTCCTAAATCCAGCTTGAACATCGGGAAGGTCATGGCTCATGTACCATTGAAACATGGCTTGGAGAATTTTGAGCATTACTTTACTAGTGTGTGAGATGAGTGCAATTGTGTAGTAGTTTGAGCATTCTTTTGCATTGCCTTTCTTTGGGATTGGAAGGAAAACTGACATTCTCCAGTCCTGTGGTCACTGCTGAGTTTTCCAAATTTGCTGGCATATTGAGTGCAGCAATTTCACAGCATCATCTTTTAGGATTTGAAATAGCTCAACTGGAATTCCATCACTTCCACTAGCTTTGTTTGTAGTGATGCTGCCTAAGGCCCACTTGACTTCACATTCCACGATGTCTGGCTCTAGATGAGTGATCACACCATCGTGTTTATCTGGGTGGTGCAGATCTTTTTTGTTATTTCTTCTATGTATTCTTGCCACCTCTTCTTAATTTCTTCTGTTTCTGTTAGGTCCATACCATTTCTGTCCTTTATCGAGCCCATCTTTGCATGAAAATATCCCTTGGTATCTCTAATTTTCTTGAAGAGCTCTCTAGTCTTTCCCATTCTATTATTTTCCTCTATTTCTTTGCATTGATCACTGAGGAAAGCTTTCTTTACTCTCCTTGCTTTTCTTTGGAACTCGCATTCAGATGGGTGTATCTTTCCTTTTCTCTTTTACCTTTCACTTTTCTTTTCATAGCTGTTTGTGAGGTCTCTTCAGACAACCACTTTGCCTGTTTGCATTTCTTCTTCTTGGGGATTGTCTTGATCACTGCTTCCTGTACAAAGTCACGAACCTTCGTCCATAGTTCATCTGGCATTCTATCAGATCTAATCCCTTGAATATGTTTGTCACTTCCACTGTATAGTCATAAGGGATTTGATTCTGGTCACAGTGGAGAGTTCTGACAAAATGTGGTCCACTGGAAAAGGGAATGACAAACCACTTCTGTATTCTTGCCTTGAGAACCCCATGAACAGTATGAAAAGGCAAAATGATAGGACACTGAAAGAGGAACTCCTCAGGTCAGTAGGTGCCCAATATGCTACTGGAGATCAGTGGAGAACTAATTCTAGAAAGAATCAAGAGACAGAGCTAAAACAAAAACATCACCCGCTGTGGATGTGACTGGTGATGGAAGCAACGTCCGATGCTGTAAAGAGCAATATTTCATAGTAATCTGGAATGTTAGATCCATGAATCAAGGCAAATTAGCAGTGGTCAAACAGGAGATGGCAAGAGTGAACACCAACGTTTTAGGAATCAACGAACTAAAGTGGACTGGAATGGGTGAATTTAACTCAGATGACCATTACATCTACTACTGTGGGCAAGAATCCCTTAGAAGAAATGGCGTACCCACCACAGTTAACAAAAGAGTCCAAAATGCAATACTTGGATGGAATCTCAAAAACAACAGAATGATGTTTGTTCATTTCCAAGGCAAACCATTCAGTATCACAGTAATCCAAGTTTATGCCCTGACCAATAATGCTGAAGTTGAATGGTTCTATGAAGACCTATAAGACCTTCTAGAACTAACGCCCAAAAAAGATGTCCTTTTCATCATAGGGGACTGGAATGAAAAAGTAGGAAGTCAAGAAACACCTGGAGTAACAGGAAAATTTAGCCTTGGAATATGGAATGAAGCAGGGCAAAAACTAATGGAGTTTTGCCAAGAGAACGCACTGGTCATAGCAAACACCCTCTTCCAACAAACAAGAGAAGACTCTCTACACATGAACATCGCCAGATAATCAACACCAAAATCAGATTGATTATACCTTTTGCAGCCAAAGATGGAGAAGCTCTATACAGTCAGCAAAAACAAGACTGGGAGCTGACTGTGGCTCAGATCATGAACTCTCTATTGCCAAATTCAGACTTAAATTGAAGAAAGTAGGGAAAACCACTATACTATTCAGTTATGACTTACATCAAATCCCTTGTGACTATACAGTGGAATTGGCCCTAACATAGACTTCCCTAAAATATCCCAAGTGTGAGCCCAGTGTCCTTTGTTTCATGAAGCCCATTAGTACCCCAAACAAATACTCTATGTACAAATCTAGCCATGCAAGTTAGAATATAATTTTAAGGCACAGAAGTACCTATGACCTCTGTGGTCCAATCTGCAGGAGTGTTAGCTTCTCATGAAGTCATTTCAGAATGCTTCCAGATTGATTTTAATAGAGAAGAGCCCAACCTCACACAATAGCAGGAATTGACCAGGAATTTAATGAAATAAGATGCCTTCCTGAGACATATCACTAATTTCCTATGTCTATAGAACCCACAGATATTTTCATATATTATAGAACTGTGTTTTCACTCTCATGTCAAAACTAAGGTGGAGAACATTTCAGAAAGAGACATGTGCAGTGTGCATCCATTCCTAAGTTGTCTGAAGCTTTAGAAAGTCAGAGAATAGTCTCGGTTGAATCAGAACAAGTTTTCTCATCTCCTCCTCAAATAATTTTATGTCCTTGGGTGGTTGCACGGATCTCAAGGACTTCAGAGTCTAGCAAAATCTGATCAACTCTCCATAAAGAGTCCTTCAGAACCTCTCAGACTAACTGCAAATAACTTCCCATTTATTCGAACTGGGCGACAACATCAAATCACATTATGTTCATGTAGGAAGTAATTGAAAGGCGACTCTCTAGTTCTGAATGCAGAAGTTGGTCAAAAGTCTAATATTTTCAAAAGCTATATCATTTTGAGAAAGTGAAGAAAATTGCATTTTGCTATCTTTCAAAAAAATCTAACAGTATCTTTTATTGTATTTTTAAGGTACCCTCGTTGCAGCTGTGATGTTGAGAGAAAATCAAGGACATAGGAGTGAGAGATACAATGTGGCCGACTTCAAACAGCAGCTCTACTGAGTAGTTCATTACCTGTTCTGTTGTGGTTCGACTAAGGATTGGAATAATAGCTGAAACACATAGGTGAGTAAATACAATTGAAAAAGAAAGGCAGTGATGGAAAGCAGTGTATTCATATATGAAGACTGGTCAGGGATGCCTTCACCTATTCATCTGTCCACTCACCTATTCACCCATTGATCCATCCATTAATTATCATTTTTAATATCTTATTGAGGAACTCTTGTGCAGGTTCTTTCTAGGTGCTGAGGAAGTATCATGAACAAAGCCTACATGATCTCTGACCTTGTAGAGCTTCAGACTAACTAAGGAAGGGTGTATTATTTATGCTGTCATTAATTCATTAGAAATTAATGAGGAAGCACCCAACGTCACTGAAATGTGAACGTCTTTGCAGAAAAGGTAGAATTGTTTTTCTCGTAGGACACTTTCCTTCTCCTCCACTTGTTTGATCTTCCTCAGAAAAATGCAAACTCCTCAAGGACAGTAGTATCTAGGGTTCCCTTCAGTACGACCTTAGCACCTGGTGGCGCTTCCTGCCCTGTAAACTGTGACACCTGCATCCATGGAGTGGCTGCTCATTATTTTGTTTGCTGTATTCACTACATGTGTGTGCATGTTCAGTCGCTCAGTTGTGTCTGACTCTTTGCAACCCCACGGACTGTAGCTCATCAGGCTCCTCTGTCAATGGGATTTTTCAGGCAAAAATACTAGAGCAGGTTGCCATTTCCTCGTCTAGGGATCTTCCTAACCCAGAGATCGAACCTTAGTTTCTTGTGTCTCCTGCACTGGCAGACAGGTTCTTTACCACTGAGCCACCAGAGAAGCCTGCATTCCCTAGGAGACATTCAATGCACGTGGCTTTTTTGAATGTAAATGCTTGCATATTACAGAGTTTCTTGAAGCTATGAGAGTGACCATTCTGTGTTCCCGCCAGCATCTTCTTTCCAGCCCTTGTCCCTTAGCCTGTATGATGTCTTCTGTAACACTGCAACCTCACTATTTTCCTTCTAATTGCTTGACTACTATTTCTCAGTTGAACGTGGTAACCCTGTTCAGTTCCATTCAGTTCCAAAGCAAGCTAATTCAGTTTCATTAAGATTTGAGCAGTTACTATGTACTGGATACAATTGATCACCTCTATTTAGAACACTCTAAAATTCACCCTTCAGCTATCTGATGGATCTAAACCTACATTGTCTACTGGACACCATCTCCTGGGCAACCTATGATCTGCTTATTCTAGGCGTATCTAAAATTAAACTTAGCATTTTATTCTGAAAATGGGAATCTACCTACTTCTTACATGAATATGATATTAATAATTTAAATATTGTTTTAGCCACTAATACATAAACCTCCATGTTGTAGTTAACTAATTCTTCAAAATTTCCTTGGCTCAAGCTTAATTTTATTCCAAATACAGTGCATTTCCCATCACGAAATGCCTGAACTTGTCTTGATTACTTTTATACCCTCTTGCACTCCAACCTACACAGCATACTTTGCTAAGTTACCAAAATAAGTCACCTTCAACGATGCTGAACTCTTAGAGAAGCAAGTGTAATTTCTTCAGTTTGGGGTACAATAGCTTAGGATGCAATACCTTCACTCAGTTCAGTTCAGTTCAGTCGCTCAGTCGTGTCCGACTCTTTGTGACCCCATGAATCACAGCACGCCAGGCCTCCCTGTCCATCACCAACTCCCGGAGTTCACTCAGACTCATGTCCATCGAGTCGGTGATACCATCCAGCCATCTCATCCTCTGTCATCCCCTTCTCCTCCTGCCCCCAATCCCTCCTAGCATCAGAGTCTTTTCCAATGAGTCAACTCTTCACATGAGATGGCCAAAGTAGTATCATGGCCTTAATTGCCACTAACGTTGTACATTTGTTCTACCCTATGAAGACACTAGATGTCTTCCTGAATGTTATGTAATTTCTTGCTTCTAAATTTTTCTCTAACTTTTCTCACCCTTTGTGGTATGCCTGCTTCTGTCATTCAAGGTGTTAAAAATCTTTCTAATTTTTAAGCCCTAGTTTAAATCAACCTTCTTGATGATGTATGCTGCAATGAAAATAAATTTAAATGAAAATATATAAAGAGGATGGCCTTTGGTAACATAGAGACTTGAATTAAATCTTGGATCCACCACTTTACATGCTGTTTGATCATTGACAAATTACTTTAAATTGTGACACTGCTCTAAGAGGAGAAAATTCTCTCTTGAAACTGAAAGTAATCTTCTCTTGGACTTTGAAATGAAGAAGGTGGCTAAATAGCACGATTTGATTAAAATAAGTATGAAAATGCACAAGGGATGCTGGAATTCAACCATCTTGAAACTTAGGAAATCACTGGTTAAAAATTTACCAGAATCCAGGATACAATTAAACCATTTCAAGCATGAACGTGGTCCTGAGAAAGAAGAGTCTGTCCACACAGAAAATGTTTGTATATTTTCACTGCCCTTCATTGTGACTTGATAAATTTACAGACCAGTAGGCTAGTAATCAAACTGTATATTTCCACCCCTACTACATGGGAAACGTAATTTCTAGAGTACCCAAAGCCATTTTACTCCTGGATATCACCTCTCTTTCACCCTCTAACTTAGACATCAACTTATAGATTTATTCTGGGACAAAAATTCAAGTAAAAGTCATGGCTGATGGCTGAAAGTAGGGAGTTGTTGTAGGAGTGATGTGGGAGTGATGCATTTTGGCAATTTTAGATTTAGACATGTTAATTCTTACAAGGAACTAAATACATATTCCATATGTTCCCTTCTGTATATTACAAAACACACAGGGGTTCCCTGATGGTCCAGTGGTTAAGAATCCTCCTTGCAATGCAAGAGACGTCTGTACAATCCCTGGTCTGGGAAGATCCCACATGCCATGGGGCAACTAAGCCTGTGCTCCACAAGTACTGAAGTCCGAGCATCTGGAGCCTGTGCGCCACAGCAAGAGAAGCCACTGCAGTGAGAAGCCTGTGCACCACAACTAGGGGGCAGCCCTTGCTCCCTGCAATGAGAGAAAGCCTGCTCACAGCAGTGAAGACCCAGTGGAGCCAAAAATTAAATAATTAAAAATTTAAAGAACCAAGGAGACAAAAAGAAAGCATACAACAACAAAAATAAAACCATATAGCAAGAACAGTTCCCAGCAGGGTTGCAGTACACTGGATATTTAGAAAGCCATATTATGCCTATCCACTCACCCTGCACCCAATGATCTTAGAATTTGGACAAATTTAAAAAGACCCAGTCAAATCCATGCCCTACTCAACCATGCACTGCCAAATATTAACCCAGACTGATCTACTTCAACTGATGATTAAATTAAAATATAAATACATAAGAAAATATTTGATAATATATAATTGTACTCAAATTATAAAGGATAATCCACCTTAAAATATATATACATTAAGATGCAGAAAAAATCTCAACATCAATGTTTGTTTTTAAATAAAATTAAAACATGCATACATACAATATATAGGAAAAAGGAACCAAATATGTAAGTAGGAGAGCTAGAAGAGTCCAGCTTTCTCAGCTAATCCAAATATAGTAATTTTGCTTTCCCACGTGTTTCTACTGGGCTTCCCTAGTAGCTCAGTTGGTAAAGAATCTGCCTGCAGTGCAGGAGACACAGTTTCCAACCCTGGGTTGGGAAGATCCCCTTAAGAAGCAAATGCAACCCACTCCATGGAGAATTCCATGGACTGAGAAGCCTGGCGGGCTACAGTCCATGGGGTAGAAAAGAGTCAGACATGACTGAAGTGACTGAGCATGGCACGCACATGCCTCTACTAGTCTGGCATTGATGGTCTCAAAGCTTGGATTTTCTCAAACTTGCATTAAAGAGGGGTTCTTATTATTGGCATTAGGCAATTTTCCATGTGATTCCTCTGAAAATTTATCCCAAATCCTTTTTTACTTCCAGGATTTCCTTAAAGTTTATGCTTTGAACACTTTCTTATTTTCTAGTGTTTATATAAAATTATTCTTTCTTAATAGCATTTCTGTCATTTCAGTTAACTTTCAGTGGGAAAGGAAGTAGAAAAATGACTTCAGTTTACAATCTTGATTCAACTTCTCCATCAGATATTAATTTTGTATGCGAGAAAACAATAAACGTTACTCTTAAATATTACAATGATTAAAAATAAATTAAAAAGATAGTCTCTGCTTATGTGAAAAAACCAGCTAAATGGAACACCTCATTTTCTCTGTAATGATAAGATAATGAGGCATTTCTGTGCCAAGTTAAAAAAAAAGTTTACCTTAGAAAATTCTTTTTGAGACTCAAATGTAAATTCTTTAATTTTTTATAAATTTCTTCCTACTTTATGCTACTCTGAAAAGAGAAATGTGGTACTCTATAAGATTTGTAGTAATGTATTAAACATGTGATTCTCTCTTCCATGGGTATTAGGGTCAATCTTTAATTAAATATGGAACATTTATTGTTCTTAAGTTGAGAAGACAGTAACTAGCAAAGCATCAGTTCCAATCCACTATTGTAAATCGATTCCAGACTTTGAGAACTGTAAGTGCTAAAATTATTTTCAAAAACTTTGGCAATCAACATTAAAGTTCAATCATTTGATGTGCACTATAGCTAAATATGTGTTTGCGAGGTGGCACTAATGGTTAAGAATCTTCCTGCCACTGCAGGAGATGCATGTTGAATCCCTGGGTTGGGAAGATACCCTGAAGTAGGAAATGACAATCTCCTCCAGTATTTTTGTCTGGAGAATTCCACAGAGAATGGGTGGAATTCCTGGTGGGCTACAGACCATGGTACCGCAGAATCTAACACAACGGAGCAACTAAGTACACGGTAACGAAATAGGTCATATCTTTAGATAATGTTGCAGCCTCTGGGTCTCACTAAGGATAATATATATCATACATTATTGTCCAGCTTCAGATGCATGAAGATAGCTAACAATATTCATGCTTTTACCTGAGACTTACTTCCACCGTGTCTTTGTTTTGTTCACCTTTCACTACAATAGCTAAGGAAGAATATGTTCAGCATTGTCTTCTTGCACCAAGTCCCATTCTTACAGTGCTCAACCTCCTCTCCCTATCCTAAGCTCCGTATTTCAGGGACTGGAAGACTGGAAACTACATTTGTTGGACTCCTTGTCAGTTGGATCCTGGGGTTAGATTCTAGCATCAGAAGGAGCAGATAGAGGATTAAAAAACAAACAAACAAACAAAAACCTGGGCTCTGGGACTTCCCTGGTGCTCCAGCAGTAAACAATCCACCTTCCAAATGCAGGGGACATGGATTCAATTCCTAGTCAGGGAACTAAAATCCTACATGCTGTGGAGTGACTAAGCCCTTGCATCACAGCTAGACATTCCATGCGTCACCAGGAAAGACCCCACCTGACCCAGAGACGATCTCGTGGGCTGCAACTAAGACCCAGTGCAGCCAAATAAATAACTAAATAACAACATTTTTAAAAAGAAAAAAAATAAAAAAACAAAACCTGGGCTGCAATAGCATTTGTAGGTTGAGCTAAGGTATTGACTCCACCTTTTCACTGTTCATTCTCTAGCCGTGGGTGGGAGAGGGGTAGTTGACTCTTCTACTTTCTGATGTCCAGGCAGCATCACCATTCCCTACAGTTCCCTATAATCCTTTCCAACAATTTTTAACTCTGTTTCCATACTAAGTTTTCTTCTATTTGAAATTCTTAGAGTGGTTTCTCTATTTCTGATTGGCCCCTGGCCAAGACACATAATAAATACATGAACTCTATTAATTAAAGGAGAAACTGAACTCAGGCCAAGTTGTGAAACTCTCTGCAGTGGAATCTTGGTGGTGCCGATTAAAGCTTTCTCAGCCCCACCTGACCCACTTGAGGAATAACTTGACTGCTTTCTTGTAGATAAGAGTACTGAGGACCAGTGGTAGCAAAGACAGACAGCTCCTCCTCTTGCTCACTGCCTAATTACACCTCCTCTGACTGAGTTCCGGAGCACAGTAGATCCCCAAGGTTGCCTTTCGTCACTGCCTGCATGCCACTTACTTCTGTGCCCATAATGATATGGCCCTGATGGCACCATTTGAAGCTTGAAGGAGATAGACAATGGCAAGGTGCCCTTTGAGGTGGTATCTTTGCTGAAGGCAGGCATGGTTTCAGATGAGATGTCATATTCTTCAAGCACGGCCCTGCTTGCTTGATCCGTTGTGTCACATTACTTATGTTAGGTCACGCCATCAGCAATGAGACATGCTGTTGCCAGAACGGCAGCCTATGGACCGCCACAGATTCAAAAGCCCTTGTTTTTTACTGAGACACGTGAGCTTTGGATCCTGTTCCATCAAGTCCTACAGTCGTCATACAAAATATATATATATATTTTTTCCAAGAAAACAAAATAGTAAGTTGACGTAAAGAAATCACAAGAGAACATTCTGGAGAAAACACCATCATCAGTACTGAAGCTTATGCTCCAATGCCTTGGTAAAGCAGCATCTCTTTACATTCAACTCTTGACTTCTAGCCATGGCAGTCATTTTGGATAAATTGTGCCTTGATGCTTCAGCACCAGACAGATTCACAGGAGCATCTTTATAGATTTCAAAAGAGCTTACATTTAGAAAGATAGGACAGTCTGGGTCTTGCCACTTTGATTCGTATTTAGAACCAGAACAAATTTCTCTTTCTGTTGCCTGTGGAAGACACATTCTCCAAATCGATGTCTGGAATTGCTAAATAAATTTCAAAGAATAGATTTTTTTTCCTGACCTCATTTAAATGTCTAGACATTTGTGGATTATTGGATCTAAACCATCTGAAACATCAAGCCAATATTCCCCAAACCAAATTTAACCTATAGATTAAGAATGCAATCAAGAACTGTAAAATCAGAGTCTCATTGCCAGACTCACAGGGAGGAAGCTGAGAAATGGAAGAAAAGAGATGATCTCTTAAAAACCTTCCAACTAGATGGAAGAACAAAGGAAATACAGACAATCAGTGAATAAGCACTGACCAATATATTGTTGCTGATACTAGTGTGAGATAAGCACGGAGGAGAGATGGGAAAATCAGAGAAAGTTTAAGTAACTGGGAAAACAGCTAATTGTACCTATTCTCAGATGATACACATTTACATGTAAACGTGTTCCATGTTCATGTTTCAGGGTTCTTATTTTTCTTTATTTGAAATCCAAGCTGTTTTAAGCCTATTTTATTCTATAAGCAATTGCTATTAGATGGTAGTTGAAAAGAAAAAAAAAAAGACACGATGGCCTACAGGAGGAGGCTGTGTCAACAGAGAAACTAGAGAAAAGGCTTCCTTCCCCACCTTTCTCCTTGTTAGGGACAAACTGCTAAAGGAACAAGTCCACCAGGGGTTACCTTTGAAAGGAGTAAGGGTTCCAGGTTGCTGGAAACATTCAGAAATTATTTCCTGTTTTTAACAAGTTTTTCCTTTAGTCATGAGGGGGACCAAAAAAAAAAAATCTATTTCCCTTCTAGCCCATATTTAACCATCATATTTGTGCATATGATTGCAGCTCTTCTGAAAGGACTTGGAATGAGCTGCCAGGCTGCAAGGGATTGAATCGAAAGCCCCTAACAGTTAAAGTGTCCATTAGCTCCTCTACACTTAGCATCAGTCAGAGAGAAAAAGGGCTGGGAGCCCCGGGCGAATTTCTAACTAGCCTAATGAGGAGAGAGATTCTGGGAGCAAAAAAGTTCATTTGCTGAATTTCCAGCAAGAAGTCACTTCAATATTGCTTCTAGGAGACACTGACAGGCTTTGTTGGTAAGAAATCATTATGCTGAGAAAGAAATGGGATATTGTTATATGAGATTTTTAAAGAAAATTCATTTTGATAGATGTCTAACTGTGCATTCAATTAAATTTCCTTCTCTTTCTTAAAAAATAGATGTCAGGTAATTGTACTCAAGTTCTGTAAGCTGAAAAGTGTTATCCTTTCCTTCTAGTTATTAAAATTTCTTTATCAATATGTGTCTTTCTTGTCTTTATCCTTTGACTACAGGGGGCCCTCCATGAAAATATGTGGATTTCTCCCCTCCTTTCCTGTCAATGTGTGTGTGCCTCCCAGAAGGGTTAGTAAGGGCTGCTCCTTTGGAGAAAATTGACTTCCATATTTAAATTATGTAGGCTCTCTGCCCCTGAAAATTCCTCGTCTTAAAAATCAATGCACATAACCACTTTCTAGACACAGAGTCCATTTATTTGTATTTGTTTATTTTTTCACCCTATCTTTTGGCTGTGTTACATGGCATGCAGGATCTCAGTACCCCAACCAGGGATTGGACCTGTGCCCCTGGCCGTGGAAGTGCCCCATGCCCCAACCACTGGATTGCCAGGTAAGTCCCACAAAGTTCAATCACAAAACAGCACTATTTACTGTGATGCCCACTAGTTTCTACCTAGGTATCCTAAAGCTGAAGCTCCAATACTTTTTCCACCTGATGCAAAGAGCCCACTCACTGGGAAAGACTGATGCTAGAAAAGATTGAGAACAAGAGGAGAAGGGGGCAATGGAGGATGAGATGGTTGGATGGCATCACTGACTCCATGCATATGACTTTGAGCAAATTCCAGGAGATAGTGAAGGACAGTGAAACCTGGTGTGCTGCAGTCCATGTGGTCACAAAGATTCAGATACAACTGAACATGAACGACAACAAGGTATCCTGACATTTTGTAATGGTCCTTTTCAAGGTTCTAAAAATGATCAACCAACTGCTATTCAAAGCACTTAGCTCCTTCAATCCATTCCCTTACTCCCACCAAATCCATTATTTTAAAATATGGCTTTGCAAGTAATACGCTCCTTTTCCTAAGATATTTAGACCTTCAAGTGGCTATGCATCTATCATCTGGAACAACCAGCTTCTCTTCTTGATTAGTTTCAGATAGTGACATTCTCATGTTCCTAATCAACAAGACACATATTCATAGAGCCATATTCCCTCACTCTTCAGATTTCCCTTATATTCATCAGAGCCATTCACTTTATTTCATGTGATGTATTCCAAATCATGCAGGATTCTACCTTCATGATAAGGATCTCATTGCCCAGTCCTTTCCCTGCCCATTGCCATCTAATTAATTCAGACTATTTTTTATATCTTGCCCTGACTCTTTTAATAACTCATTAATTGGTTTCTCTAACACTTACTTGTCTTATTCTAGATAATTCACATATGACAACCGTACTAATTTTGCTAAGATAAACTTCAACCGCATTGTTATCTCCAACAAAGCCTCTATATGACTCTCCCACAGTCTACTGGGTTTTACATAAGTCTTAGCATTTAAAGCAGTCCAAAATGTGGTTGACACCTACATTCCAGGATTTACTTCACACTTTTTTCATTAATACCTGCTAAGCTCTCACAAAATATCACTACAAACTGTCCCTATCACGTCTCACACTGTTTGATTTTTGTGTCTCCACTCAGTCTCTGCAAGTGGAATTTCCTTCCTCAACTGTCTTCCACATAAAATTCTTCATCTATATTTAGATTTCTTTTCAAATTCCACTTACTCCTTGAAAGTATTTCCTGATTCAAGCATGCGTGTAAGTGTGCTCAGATGCTCAGTATTGTCTGACTCTTTGTGACCCCATGGACTGTAGCCTGCAGGATGCTCTGTCTGTATGATTCTCCAGGCAAGAATACTGGAATGGGTACTATTTCTTCCTCCAGATGATCTTCCAGACCCAGGGATTGAACCTGCATCTCCTGAGGCTCCTGCATCGGCAAGTGAATTCTTTATCACTAGAGCCACCTGGGAAACCCTTGTGTGTTCTAAGTCACTTCAGTCACATCTGACTCTTTGCAACCCAATGGACTGTCACCCGCCAGGCTCCTCTGTCCATAGTATTCTCCAGGCAAGGATACTGGCGTGGGTTGCCCTGATCTCCTCCAGAGGATCTTCCTGACCCAATGATTGAAACCATTTCTCTTAAGTCTCCTGTATTAGCAGGGCAGATACTTTACCACTAGCGCCACCTGGGAAGCCCTGGATCCAAGCATTATTTCTGACTTCTCTGAGACACAGTACCAAGGCTTCCCTGGTGGCTCAGAGGTTAAAGTGTCTTCCTGGAATGAGGAAGACCTGGGTTTGATCCCTGGGTCAGGAAGATCCCCTGGAGAAGGAAATGGCAACCCACTCCAGTACTCTTGCCTGGAAAATCCCATGGAGGGAGGAGCCTGGTACACTATAGTCCATGGGGTCCCAAAGAGTTGGACACGACTGAGTGATCACAATATTGTAAAGTAATTAGCCTCCAATTAAAATAAATACATTTAAATTTTAAAAAGGAGTACTTAATAGTATTTCGTTTGCATTTCAAAGTTTCCAGACTCTTTCCAGCTCTCATCCTTTGTGATCCAAAGTTCTTTTGATAATAAAGGAAAAGAAAAAAAAATCACATTTCTCATTAGAATGAGATTTCAAAAAGACTTGAGTGCCTGGGAGAGAAAACCAAGCTGACTCAATCTATCTCTTTCCCAACTTTCCATATGGAGCTATATAAAAATATTGGGGAATTTGGACCTTTCAATCAGGAAAGCAATGGTATTAAGGTTAAAATGTTGCATGCAGGCTATTTGCACAATGGAGTTAACAAATCCATTTCTAACTCCCCCATGATAAATAATAGCCCACCTTCTAACCTATACTTTTATCTTTTCTGTTTGTCCATTTTTTTCTTTAAAGATATAAGCAAGCAGAGAACAGGGCTGTGATCGACCTGTGTTGGTGTCCTAACTATTCAGAAAGAGACAGGAGAGGCATTATATTTACTGAATTGAAGTCTCCACCATCAGGCTCCCCTTACCTACTTGGCACTTAGAGCTGCAAACCTTTAGGTAATTTACAGTGCACTACCTCTGTGATAGATGTTGTAGCATTTCTTTTCTATTTTTACAGTGTACCTCAGCATAGCATTAATTCCTCAAGCTCAAGGTGAGGATTTATCCTCATACTGTTATTGTAGCATACACTTCCAAGTATGGTGCATCATGCCTAGCAAAAAACAGAGTCAGACTCAAGAGAGCTTAGTGTTTATAGATAGTATTAAAGTATTATATATTTGTATCTATTTTCATATTAAGCTCAACAGAGGAAGAGAACAACAATCAAGGAGTTGCCTGTATTTTTTGAGAACTTCTGAATGGCTCTTTCCTGTAGAACAGCCAAAAATACAGAACCTCCTGCCAGAACACTCAAAGATCAAGGTAAATGTATTCTGAAGTTTGAAGGAGTCAGGGACTCTGAAAAGATTCAGTGGCCATTGCACTCCAAGTCTCCATATTCTCACAAATAAATAAATACCTTATCTACAGTATATGGGGTTTTCCAGGCAAGAATCTTAGAATGGGTTGCCATTTCCTTTTCCAGGGGATCTTCCTGATCCAAGAATCAAAACTTCATCTCCTTCATTAGTAGATGGGTTCTTTACTGCTGAGCTAAAAGCGTAACTAGATACCTTATTATCTGAAAATAAGTACCTTCCTATCTGAAAAAAAAAAGAAAGAAAGAATATTGCGTTTTCTTAGGATTCCACTGTAACCATTCACTACCCTTTCCTAGGGTTCTACTGGTGTTTTGTTTTATTTTGTCTTTTAGCCTAGAAATAATACAACCTAAAGTCAGAGTATAATCACGGTGGTGTGATCACTCACCCAGAGCCAGACATCCTGGAATATGAAGTCAAGTGGGCCTTAGAAAGCATCACTACAAACAAAGCTAGTGGAGGTGATGGAATTCCAGTGGAGCTATTTCAAATCCTGGAAGATGATGCTGTTAAAGTGCTGCACTCAATATGCCAGCAAATTTGGAAAACTCAGCAGTGGCCACAGGACTGGAAAAGGTCAGTTTTCATTCCAATCCCAAAGAAAGGCAATGCCAAAGAATGCTCAAACTACCACACAATTGCACTCATCTCACACGCTAGTAAAGTCATGCTCAAAATTCTCCAAGCCAGGCTTCAGCAATACATGAACCGTGAACTTCCTGATGTTCAAGCTGGTTTTAGAAAAGGCAGAGGAACCAGAGATCAAATAGCCAACATCCGCTGGATCATGGAAAAAGCAAGAGAGTTCCAGAAAAACATCTATTTCTGCTTTGCTGACTATGCCAAAGCCTTTGACTGTGTGGATCACAATAAATTGTGGAAAATACTGAAAGAGATGGGAATATCAGACCATCTGACCTACCTCTTGAGAAACCTATATGCAGGTCAAGAAGCAACAGTTAGAACTGGACATGGAAAAAGAGACTGGTTCCAAATAGGAAAAGGAGTATGTCAAGGCTGTATATTGTCACCCTACTTATTTAACTTATATGCGGAGTACATCATGAGAAACACTGGGCTGGAAGAAGCAAAAGCTGGAATCAAGATTGCTGGGAGAAATATCAATAACCTCAGATATGCCGATGACACCACCCTTATGGCAGAAAGTGAAGAGGAACTAAAAAGCCTCTTGATGAAAGTGAAAGAGAAGAGTGAAAAAGTTGGTTTAAAGCTTTCAAAACATTCAGACAACTAAGATCATGGCATCTGGTCCCATTACTTCATAGGAAATAGATGGGGAAACAGTGGAAACAGTGTCAGACTTTTTTTCGGGGGGTGGGGGGGCTCCAAAATCACTGCAGATGGTGACTGCAGCCATGAAATTAAAAGACGCTTACTCCTTGGAAGAAAAGTTATGACCAACCTAGACAGCATATTAAAAAGCAGAGACATTACTTTGTCAACAAAGGCCCATTTAGTCAAGGCTATGGTTTTTCTAGTGGTTATGTATGGATGTGAGAGTTGGACTGTGAAGAAGGCTGAGCACCAAAGAATTGATGCGTTTGAACTGTGGTGTTGGAGAAGATTCTTGAGAGTCCCTTGGACTGCAAGGAATTCCAACCAATCCATTCTAAAGGAGATCAGTCCTGGGTGTTCTTTGGAAAGACTGATGTTGAAGCTGAAACTCCAATACTCTGGCCACCTCATGCAAAGAGTTGACTCATCAGAAAAGACTCTGATGCTGGGAAGGATTGGGAGCAGGAGGAAAAAGGGGACGACAGAGGATGAGATGGCTAGATGGCATCACAGACTAGATGGACATGAGTTTGGGTGAACTCCGAGGGTTGGTGATGGACAGGGAGGACTGGCGTGCTGCAATTCATGGGGTCGCAAAGAGTCGGACACGACTGAGCGACTGAACTGAACTGAAAGTCAGAATGATGTCAATTGCTTCCTTTCTTTTTATAATCCCTGCTTCTTTTACCCATATTTTCTCTTCTGAGGGAGAGAAATATGCTCCCTCCCCCGGGTAAAGTGATTAGAAATTCATTCCCTATAGGCAAGACTACAATAGCAGGACAATTAAGGGAGGAGACTGGGCCCTGCCCAGACCACATATTTCTCATTCTTAAAGTCAGGAGACCTCTTGGACCACACTAGCATAGAAAGGCTCCTTGAAGGTCAAAGGGGAGTAATGTCAAAGGATGCTCTACCCACAGGCCTCTTTGGTTAAGAGATCCATCCTGGCTAAGAGATGT
This sequence comes from Nanger dama, assembly GCA_917880005.1. Taxonomy (NCBI): domain Eukaryota; kingdom Metazoa; phylum Chordata; class Mammalia; order Artiodactyla; family Bovidae; genus Nanger; species Nanger dama. Next base: position 30,076,759 of record CAKJTW010000018.1, read on the forward strand.
GTGTGCACACATGAGAGGATTCTGTGATATACCAAATATGGACTATGAACCAGGTAAATCAAAATTATTGGCCAAAGGAATCTCTGAAGAAATACCCGCTAAAAATAAATTAAACTGCCCACAGGGCACGACTCAGCAACTCTCTCTCTCTCTCTCTCTGAGCTTGCCTGTGTGTCCATCCACAGGAGATCAATTCCATTCATCAGTAAGCCCAGTGCAAATCACCTGTCCTCTTTCCAAAACCTATAGGATGTTTGATTGCTTGCTAGTCCAGGAACACTAGCTTCTGGTTATACTGTCTGGTTTTCCAGAAGGAAACACGCACACATACATACACATCAAACTCAATACTAAAAAGCCATTCATTGGGTGCAATGAGCTCCTTCATAAGTTTGTAGTAAGTTTGGTTGGTCTACTCAAATCCCTTTCAAGAATTACTCTACAAAGTGATTTGTTTAAAACCCAGAGAGATGCAGAGATTTGACTGACAAGTGACCACAAGCCTCATCTTTCTAATACTACTCAGTATTTTAAAATACAAAAATGACTACTGCTTTTCATCTCTGAACTCACCCCTGGCATGAACTGTTGCTGGAGAAGAGGAGCTGGTCTTGGATGCATTTTGGGGGTGACTGAAACCTTTGGATCTTTTCAAGTCTTTGTTTCTGCCTTTTTGCTTCAGCATGGTTATTAGTTTCTAAAAGCATTCTCTGATGTCGGTGTTTGTAGCATAGAAAGATCCCAATTATTTGGCTTCAACACACAGTCAAGAGAGTCTTGCCAACTCTCATTAAATCCTTCAGTCTTACCTTTCAGTCAATATATTGAGCATCCTCTAGATGCTATTCCTGTAATAGATTTTAATCATCTTGATTGGATTATTGCTTCTGCTCCAAAGTACAATATGGGTTAGTATAATCACATGGTAATAGCAACAGTCTTACAAATTTGTATAATATTTCTTAGGCTTTGAAGTTCCCTAACATCTATCAGCCATGTATTCATCAAAACAACCACATGAGATAAATCAGCTGCTGCCTTCTTTTAAGAAAGAGGACAAGGAATCATAAAAATAAAGGGACTTACTTCTGAAGCCATAGATGATAAGTGACATGTAAACTTTAATGGCCAGAGATTTTATGCAAGTAAAGTAAAAAAAGAAAAAAAAAAGTAAAAGTAAAGTAAAAAGAAAAAAAAGATCATATTTAAAAATAAGCAAAGTTGGCTTAAGAATGAGCTCCACCAATGCATCATGACTGAACCTTGAATGATTAGCAATGTGTAATGTATTACTTGCATGAGGAGGGAAGGAAAAGAAAGGTCACAGGTAAAGACATGAACTTCAAATAAAAACCTTAAGAAAGGGGGCCTTTTTAAAGTGTTAACTAAACTCTAAATTTAATAGAGTGCCAATTCATGGCATACTTGACAATTAAGTGGCAAGGAAATTGGACATTTCTCAGGTCGTATCATTACAAGATATGTAGATTTCTTTAGAATATTTTCATTGCAAGACACACTTACTGACCAATTTCTTGACATTCTGACTAATTGACAAGAACATTTTTATGAAAATGGAGGGTTCCAGGTCTCATTGTCAAGATATCAATAGCATTTTGAATTAGGGCAAATATGTAACGTTGAGATCATGTGTTATAAAAAAAATATATTTAAAAAACTCTCAGTACTACAGGAAACCGCTGGCTTCATCAGTCTGTGTCAGGGAATTAATTTTCAGCCATACATCCCTGCTGATACATCCGCAACCTGAGAAAGTCCAATTTCCTTCCTTCATGTGTGTCTAATAGAGTATGAAGAGTTCAAGTGTCTGAGCGAAATCAGAGGCCAAGCCACAGACCTACTTCCTCAGCAACAAGGAGGACAGTGACTTCAACCTGCTGCTGATAGAGAGGTTTGCATCTTCCTCTCCCCAGGAAAGGTTTTCACACCTGAGTGAGGTGAAAATTGCAGTCAGAAGTGAAGGGACTGATGGAATAGGATGGACTACTGGGCACAGGATGGCTTTCTGTCCATCCTTTCATCACTGAGCTAATCTCCCTCTCTTTCCAACCTAGCAGAGCCCTAGGGCAGCAAACAGGTCCAAAGGTGGAAAACTTCCATTTAAAGAGTTTAACAGGAGATAGGAGAAAGGACATATCCAGTTTGTAAGACACCCCAAAGTCCTTTCCACCTGTGAAAGGGAGAAAGGATCTGTTTCATTTGAAGGTAATTGCACACAAGAGAGTTATATATAAAATAGTTTATCCACTAATAAGTCCTAAGTGAGTTTTAACGTGTGCCCTGCTCAGGACTCCTGAACTCTACAACAGTAAACACAAAAGCTATTCATGAGCTCCATTTATGAAAATTATTGAACAATGATACAGTCCATATCATAACAGAGCTTGCAGCTCATTCAGATCCCTCCAGCTGTGTAGGGTGAGCTGGATATGGCCATTGAAAGAGCTGTCCTTTGTTCTTTAAAAAAATATATATATATACACACACACACACACACACATATAATTGAAGTTCAGTTGATTTACAATGTTATGTTAGTTTTAGGTGTACAGCAAAGTGATTCCATTATACAAACATATACATATTCTTTTTCAGATTCTTTTCAATTATAGGTTATTACAAGATACTGCCATACAGTAGGATCTTGTCGTTTAGTGATTTTACCGATAGTAGCATATATCTGTTAATCCAAAACTCCTAACTTATCCTTCCCTGACTTCCTCCTTGGCAACCATAAGACTGTTTTCTATGTCTGTAAGTTTGCTACTGTTTTGTAAATGACTTAATTTCAATAATTTTATTAGATTCCACATTAAGTGAAAGTATATGATATTTGTCTTTGTCTGGCTTAATTCATTTAGTAGATCCATCCATATTGCTGCTAATGACATTATTTTATTCTTTTTATGGCTGAATAATATTCTATTGAATATACATACCACATCTTCTTTATCCACACATCATCTATCACTGGACACAGGTTGCTTCCAAGTCTAGGCTATTGTAGATAGTGCTGCTGTGAACGCTGGGGTGCATATATCTTCTATAATCAGAGTTTTCATCTTTTCCAGATACATGCCCATGAGTAAGATTGCTGGATCATATGATAATTCTATTTTTAGCTTAAGGACCGTCCATACTATTCTGGGCTACCCTGGTGGTTCAGCTGTAAAGAGTCTCCCCACCAAGCAGGAGACACAGGTTTGATCCCTGGGTAGAGAAGATTCCCTAGAGAAGGAAATGGCAACCCATTCTATATTCTTGCCTGGAAAATTTCATAGACAGAGGAACCTGAGGTCACAAAAGAGTCAGGCATGACCTAACAGCTAAATAACAATTCTATACTCCATAGTGGTTGCATCAATTTACATTCCCACAAAAACAGTAGGAGTGTTCCTTTTTCCCCACACCTTCTCCAGAATTTATTATTTGTAGACTTTTTGGTGATGGCCATTCTGATCAGTGCGACACCATTGCAGTTTTGATTTGAAAGAGCTGTGCTTTGGAGTGCAAAGAACTTTGCAGTGATTCCCATTTGAGTACAGCCAAGACACACTGCTCCGTTCACTTCCTGAAATCAGCAGTGCCTGTGGGTGTCTAGAGGCAGCAGTGATGATGGATGCAAATTTCTGACCTGCTTGGGTCTCACGCAGCATGACCAGGAATCCCTGGGCTACCTGGAATCATCAGGTGTCAGCACTATGTCAATAACCACTGTAATTCTTCCAATTTAGGGAACTCTTTTTGTGGAGCCCCACCTGTGAGTAGTTATGGAAAACCATTGCCTCCCTTTGTCTAGGTAGTGAAAGCTTTCTACTGTATCAAGGTCTATTTGCAACGTGTTTTCATCATCAACTTAGGAGTATTTTCTGGGAGATGTGAGGGTGAAGGAAAAAAGAAAAGATGACTGAGTAGAGGCCCAGACCTTCCCCGGACCATGGAAGCGCCCTCAGGACGTGGGGCTTCAGTGACAGCTGTGAATAACAGAGGGCGTGTTTTGGTTCTCTGCACTCCCTTAGTAAAGCAGGCAGGTCATTTGGAACACGCGTGTGTGCATGCTTAGTCGATAAGTTGTGTGTGACTCTTTGTGACCCTATGGACTGTAGCCCACCAGGCTCCTCAGTTCAGTTCAGTCAGTTCAGTCGCTCAGTCGTGTCCAACTCTTTGTGACCCCATGATTCACGGCATGCCAGGCCTCCCTGTTCATTACCAACTCCCGGAGTTCACTCAGACTCATGTCCATCAAGTCCATGATGCCATCCAGCCATCTCATCCTTTGTCGTCCCCTTCTCCTCCTGCTCCCAATCCCTCCCAGCACCAGAGTCTTTCCAATGAGTCAACTCTTCACATGAGGTGGCCAAAGAACTGGAGTTTCAGCTTCAGCATCATTCCTTCCAAAGAAATCCCAGGGCTGATCTCCTTCAGAATGGACTGGTTGGATCTCCTTGCAGTCCAAGGGACTCTCAAGAGTCTTCTCCAACACCACAGTTCAAAAGCATCAATTCTTCGGTGCTCAGCCTTCTTCACAGTCCAACTCTCACATCCATACATGACCACAGGAAAAACCATGGCCTTGACTAGACGGACCTTAGTCGGCAAAGTAATGTCTCTGCTTTTGAATATACTATCTAGGTTGGTCATAACTTTTCTTCCAAGGGGTAAGCGTCTTCTAATTTCATGGCTGCAGTCACCATCTGCATTGATTTTGGAACCCCCAAAATAGTCTGACACTGTTTCCACTGTTTCCCCATCTATTTGCCATGAAGTGATGGGACCAGATGCCATGATCTTCGTTTTCTGAATGTTGAGCTTTATTTAAGTCAACTTTTTCACTCTCCTCTTTCACTTTCATCAAGAGGCTTTTTAGCTCCTCTTCACTTTCTGCCATAAGGGTGGTGTCATCTGCATATCTGAGGTTATTGATATTTCTCCCGGCAATCTTGATGTTCAAGCTGGTTTTAGAAAAGGAGGAGGAACCAGAGATCAAATTGCCAACATTTGCTGGATCATGGAAAAAGCAAGAGAGTTCAGAAAAACATCTATTTCTGCTTTATTGACTATGCCAAAGCCTTTGACTGTGTGGATCACAAACTGTGGAAAATTCTGAAAGAGATGGGAATACCAGACCACCTAACCTGCCTCTTGAGAAATCTGTATGCAGGTCAGGAAGCAAAACAGTTAGAACTGGACATGGAACAACAGACGGGTTCCAAATAGGAAAAGGAGTACGTCAAGGCTGTATATTGTCACCCTGCTTATTTAACTTCTATGCAGAGTACATCATGAGAAGCGCTGGACCAGGCTCCTCAGTCCATAGGTATTCTCCAGGTAAGAATCCTGGAGTCGATTCCCTTGCCTTCCTCTAGGGGATCTTCCCAACCCAGGGACTGAACCCACATCTCTCATGTCTCCTGCATTGGCAGGCGGGTTCTTTTACCAGTTGCGCCACCTGGGAAGCCTGGCATTGGCAACAGGGAGTATCAAATACAAAGAGTGATGGGTGCATTTCTGTCTTCCCCACTAGAGCCTGCAACAGTTCAAGGAAGCAGCTATTGTTATACAAGCTGGCACAAGGCACCCGGTGACACTAAACATAGGGAAGATGAGCAGTATCTACTTTGTTCTATATTGAAACACATATTTGTTAATTTCTCACATCTCTTCACAGTAATAGATTAACTATTATGATCTTTATCTTTTGGTTCACAGATGTCAAAAGACTTGCTTGTTTTTGTTTTTGTTTTTGCATGTAAGTGGCAAAACCAAGACTTGCAAGCCAACCTGTCTCATCCTACAGCTCATTCTCTTTCAAGTCAATAGGTCTCACGGTTCCCTAAATATCCACTGAAGTTGTCAAGGAGTGGATAGACAAGCATTGACTAAATCTTGGGACCATCCTCTTCATGGATCAGCTTCTAGTCACTCCCTTTTCTGCATACAGTCTTTTCTGTCTCTGAATCTTGCTTATGTACGGGGCTCTAAGCATAACATTTTGTCAGAGGAAAGAGGAACGTAGGTAAAAAGGAATAATATATTAAAAATAGAATAGAATAAAGTTGTTTGAAAGCCTCTGCAGTGCCTTAACAATGGAAGAAACATCTCTGTGTGTGCTTCCAACTTCAATTTATAGTTTGCTAAATACATAATTATGCTTAAGTTAGAAAACTGCATAGCAATATTTCTATAAGCTGGGTTTAGCTATTGTTGCTTAATCTTTATTGCCTTTATATACAGTTCTAAGCACCCCTTCAGAGATGGCTAAATATAGGTTTTAGGGTAAGGAGAATACAGCATGCAATTATCATTGAATTCTGGTGCCCAGATTTAATTAATCTGGGAGAATTAATTAGGAGGAGAATTAATATGCTCCCCCAGAGCAGCACCTCCTCACACCCACATATACTTCCCAGCAGGTGCTGCCTTAACCAGCCTTCATCTACCCTGCATGCATAAACCACAACAGGAAGGAATTTCAGGTCACATAAAAGAACCCATAGTACCTCACCATCTCAGCGGGAGACTCCAGCAAATTCCATATTGGGTTCCCAGTAAATAGTGTGAACAGAATGACTTGGATATTTATATCAGATGCTACATATTTGTCAGGGCATGTTCTAATCCCTTAGCATGTGCATGCTAAGTTGCTTCAGTCATGTCTGACTCTCTGCAACCCTGTGGACTCCAGGCTCCTCTGTCCATGGTATTCTCCAGGCAAGAATACTGGAGTGGGTTGCCATGCCCTCCTCAGGGGATCTTCCCAATCCAGGGATCCATACGGAGTCTCTTAAATCTTCTGCCTTGGCAGGTGTGTTCTTTACCACTAACACCACCTGGGAAGCCCAAATAGGCTTACTCATTTAATCTTCACAACACTCCCTGAAGATTGCTACCTCACTGGCACCATTTTAAAGATTAATCCCTTAGCATAGGCTTACTCATTTAATCTTCACAACAGTTCTCGAAGATTGCTAGCTCATTGGCACCATTTAAAAGATGCATAGAGACCCTGGTGGCCCAGTGGTTAAGAATCCGCCTTGTAATGCAGGGGACACGGGTTCCATCCTTGCCTGAAAAAGAGGATCCCACATGCTGAGGGGTAACTAAGCCTACATGTCATAACTACTGAGCACACCCATCACTACTAGAGAGTCCGTGCACTGCAAGGAAAGATCCTGAGTGCTGCAACTAAGACCCAACTCAGTCAAGTAAAAAAATAAGAGTAAACTGAGGTAACAGTGAGGTTTCTGTAACCTGCTAGCTGCATGGGTATATTTGAAGGTCTCTGAACATTTGGATTCATGAATCCAGGCAAATTCAGAGTTCTAAGTCAAAATCTTGACTTCTTTACTGTGGGGGCTCAGCCAAAAACTTCACATGAAAATGAAATAGAGCTTGGTGAGGTGGGGAGGAGCGTGACTTGCCAAGATCTATTTTCTCAGCCCGATACACATATCAAGAAAAAACCAAGAATAGGCACCAGATCATCCTTTTTAGCACAATCGAAGAAGAGTTTAATGAAAGATTTGGGGACACATTTTCTGACCCAGTGAGCACTCATTTTATAAGAGAGCAAGTCATGGGGAGGTTTATTAGGGTGACAGTTACTGCTGTGAATTCCAACTTACTATAAAATACAGTGCTCTCCAGGGGCCTGTGCTGCTGCTTCTTTGCGCAGTTCTTTTGGCCTACCTCCTTGGAGCTTTTCTCACCCTAAGTTCCACATACTCACACTCACACTAACACTCACACACACACACAAAGAGATGGGAGAAGGATTTCAGTGAACTCCCACAGAGCTCAGCAGAAAGGACTCAGAAATAGCAATGCAGGACTTACCTTACTAAACACTGCTGCTGCTAAGTCACGCCAGTCGTGTCCGACTCTGTGCAACCCCATAGCCGGCGGCCCACCGGGCTCCCATCCCTGGGATTCTCCAGCCAAGAACACTGGAGTGGGCAGTCATTGCCTTCTCCAGTTCATGAAAGTGAAAAGTGAAAGTGAAGTTGCTCAGTTGTGTCTGACTCTTCGCGACCCCATGGGAGCCTACCAGGCTGCTCCGTCCATCAGATTTCCCAGGCAAGAGTACTGGAGTGGGTTGCCATTGCCTTCTCCTACTAAACACTGAAATGTAACAAATGTACATTTGTACATATCACATGTAAAAATGTAACAGTTTTAGAAGAAAGCACTGTGATTCATGATGTTTGCAATTCTACTCTAACTGCATTTACAGCCCCACCTTTTCCAACATACAAGCCTCTCTTCCCCATGCCAATAAAAGAGCAAGACAGATACGCAAAGTTAGCAGCAAATTAAAGTCCACTTCATTTTTACAACTATTTCATGCCTATTGCTACTGTTGGCTTTAATATATAATGTAGAGTGTTGATCTTTTCAATCACTCACTCAATACATGACTATATTTTACTACTAGGGAGCTCTCAGTTTATTCAAAAATAAAGTATTCAAAGATATAAAATATTCAGGGTATTATTAAATTGCTGAGTTGACTCCTTCCCTTGCCAAACACCTTGTTCCCTTTGAACAAACTGAACAATTTGTAAGAGAACAGCTGCCTCCTGACCTCAGTGTGTTATTCCCACTGACATACCAGTCACACAATGAGAAGAAAAACACAGATATAAATCTGTTAATCTCACCATATAGGTTGGCTCTGTGAATTACTTACTAACTTGTACAACTACAACAAAGAATATCAGAAGAGAATTTTCTAGAGAGCATCCTTTTTGGATAAATGTCTGATAATACGATTTCCTTTGTAGAACTTATTGGGAATTGAAACATAAGCGGAAATAAAAACATAGTTCTTGTACTCAAAGAGCTTGTGAATTCAACAAGGTGTGTAACAGCCCTAAATTTCAGACAACAACCAAGCCTATTGTGAATGTATTTAAAATTCTTTTCATTCTATCTTCTATTTTTCATTCTAGCATAAACCTGTATCTGGTTTCACCAAGAGTGTACCTTGAGGCCAGTGCTTTATCCCACATATTTTTGCATCCTCAATGACTTGATCACAGTAGGTCCTCAAAAATAAGTGCTTAGTAAAATCTGTCTTCTGATGAGTATAATTTTCCATGAAAGTGAAAGTGAAGTCGCTTAGTCTGACTCTTTGAGACCCCATGGACTTTAGCCCACCAGGCTCCTCCATCCATGGAATTTTCCAGGCAAGACTGCTGGAGTACTGGGTTGCCATTTCCTTCTCCATGGGATCTTCCTGACCCAGGGATCGAACCCAGGGTTTCTGCATTGCAGACAGATGCTTTTACCATCTGAGCCACCACTTCTACATTCTGAACAAAATCAGAAACTGGAAATATACGATACATCATTTCTACTTAAACATAATGTAAGCAGGTGTGCTTTTTATTTTCAGGCTTTGCAGAAAGAAGCTAAGAAAAATAAAACCTAAAAACAAAGAAACTCTGATGGCTTGTCCTTAAATTGATTTGTCATTCAAATACGAATCAATCAAATTGTCTTTTTTGTGAACCTATTATTGTAAGACATTGCAAAAAGATGCCATCTCAGGCTTAGATACTGGTCATACACAGATGACTTAGACATACTTTCCTGCCTCATTCTACTAAAAAGATAAGCCTAAACCATGTCAATAAATACTTAGTTCTAAAGATAGGCGGAGATCAGTGTACTGCAGCCAGAAATGTCAGAGCTGCTGGGAAGATGGGGCTCTAGGGACTTGAGGAACCCCAGGTACAATCCCTGATTTCAAAAGTTGGAGTCAAAAGTCAGGGGAAAAGAAATATGAGCCATCATTCTGGTCCAAGAGAACCTGATGAACATACACACAGCTATTTGAAAACTCCTTCTGGGATCTCCCTAGTGGTCCAATGGTTTAGACTTTGCCATCTAATATAGGAGCTGTGGGTTTGATCCCTAGTTGGAAGCTAAGATCCCACATGCCTCAGGGTCAAAAAACCAAAACATAAAACATGCAATATTGTAACAAATTCAATAAAATATTTAAAAATACATGAAAGAATAAAAAATTACGATAAGAAATTTAAAAACACCTTTTTCTTAGTTAAAAATTATTAATGAGAGTTGTAGAAAATAAAATGCTCTGTGTTAGTTTGTCACTGATAACATTTGCTAATTAGAGCAGTTAGTTTTACAGTGCTAATGTATGCCACAATAATTCTTACTAAGGAATAAATGCATTGAAGGTATTTTCCAAATTTCTGCAACACCCAGGTTCTGTTTTCATAGGTAAATGATTAAAGAAGTTATAAACACCTACCAGCCAAGATACTACAATGATTCCCTCATTTGCTCTTCCTAAATATGAGTTATCTCTTCTAGTTCATATCATTTGGTCACTGATAGTGGCCACAGGTATTACTATGTGGGTTGATTGTGGCATCAAGTATAATAACCTATTATTGGGGGCTACTAATTTAAGCCTGGTTTATAAGACCTGAGGGAATATTGTATTAACAAGATGAGCAAACCATAACCAGGGCTGCTGTGGTTCAAATTAAAATGCTGTTTGGCTGTTGTTCATCATTATGTGTGTTGAATATTGTGTCTTTACCTAAGGGATTATGTGAGGTTTGTAATATTTATAAAGAGAACAGCTACTCATCTCAGGGCCATTTCAAGAGTATGTATTATTTATTTCCTGATCTACCCCCTCCAATGTTCAATATCCTTTAAGAACTGTGATTAATAAAACATTCCAATTTGAACAGTGTGGGTTCTATTCACAAAACATGGTTATTCAGTCCATTTCTATGCAGACATCACCAGGGAGAGCACTTATCACCCAAAAATGCATAATCAACATCAGATATTTTGAATTAATGATTTTAGGGAGGAGGTTCATTAAACTCTTTGCTTCATCCCTAAGTGGGACTTCTCAATTAAGGATGAAGAGATTGGGAAATAGCAGCGACCTGCACATTAAAAATGGTGTGTCAAGCTCAGTTAAAGCTATGCTAAAGCCTTTCATTCAAGATCTGTCAAGAAATCATTATCATCTTTTCTTTTTCTTTTTCTCTGAGTTTTATATAACTGAGGTTTAATGTATTATTAATAGAAGAAGAGGGATAAGGAATGCTAGACAGTTATTGTGCAGGCAGCAGCAATTTTAGGTATAGGTGGAAGCACTCAGAGTTATTTCTTCCATCTCAAATAAATGTAGGTGCCAGAGAATGGGGTCTGGTCTAATGTGAGCACGCAGAGCAGGTCAGAGCCACTGCCCTGCATGGAAACGTGTCCTGAGAGCAATTTACTTGTCCCTCATTTCACAAGATACGTGGTACCACATCCATAAAAATATTTAATGTGGCCGGTTTAGGCATCAAATGGCACTTTGCATTCTAGTTAGAGATGGAACTGAATTGAAGCAAGCAAATCAATCAACAGGCTGTTATCAAACACCTGCCTTGTGCCCTCTACTGTTTCATTTGCTTCCAGAATGATGAAATGACCCCTGCCCATGAGACCACTGCCATCTAGTTGGAATGTAATGTCAATGCAAAAGCTGTCATTCTTGTAACATTTCGGGCAGAGATTAAAGGTCAAGATTAAAAAAAAAAAAAAGAAACCTTGAATTCCCTCTTTGCTGACTAGAAGCTCTTAATCTACATGCTGAGGCTAGGGGAAGAGTCCCACCCCATCCACAACTCTTAGAGAAACTTAGAATAATTTGAATTCCGTTTATCCAATCACCCAAAAAATGCTTAAATGACTATTTTTCCTAGTCCATCAACATCAAATCCCTTCAACTTGCCTCTATTTATGTATTACTCTGTTCTGAATATTGAACAAAGGATGCCTGCTGGTATTTTGTAGCCTAATGATTTATCTAAAAGGCTACTGTCATAATAGTTTTTTTAAAGTATAAGTAAGGGTTTAATGTTTGCAAAAAAGCATTAAGCAGTGCTTTCCCATGAATATCTCATTTCATAGACACTACAGGATGAATTAACATAAATAATACATATTATTAAAACCATTTGATAGATGAGGACAGTGAATACTTTAAATCAGCTTTCAATGCCAGTCAACAGTCGAGGCAGGACTCTAACCCAGCTCTCAGTCTGTCTCTGTGTTTCTTTAATGGGTTCTCAGGCGTTTTGATTAATTTCTTCAAATAACCAAATAGAACCTTATAGAAATTTAAGTTAAAAAAATAATATTCTTGGAGCAGCCACTATGGAGAGGTTCCTCAAAAAATTAAAAATGTAACTACTATACGATCCAGCAATCTCACTTCTGTGTATATATCCAGTAGAAATGAAACAGGATATCAAAGAGGTATCTGGACTCCCATGTCCACTGCAGCGTCATTCACAATAGCCATGACATGAAAACAACCTCACTGCCCATCCATAATGGAAACTCCAGGACTCTGGCACCTCATGCGAAGAGCTGACTCACTGGAAAAGACCCTGATGCTGGGAGGGATTGGGGGCAGGAGGAGAAGGGGGATGACAGAGGATGAGACGGCTGGATGGCATCACTGACTTGATGGACATCAGTATGGGTAAACTCCGGGAGTTGGTGATGGACAGGGAGGCCTGGAGTGCTGCGATTCATGGGGTTGCAAAGAGTTGGACACGACTGAGCGACTGAACTGAACAGAACTGAATGGATGAATATATATAGTATATAATATTCTATTATATATGGTATATAATATTCTATTTTATATACATGTGTGTACACACACACACACACACACACACACACACACACACACATATATATATATATAATTCAGCCTTGGGAAAGAAGGAAGTCCTGGCATTTATGAAAATGTACATGCATTGACCTGGAGGATATTATGCTAAGTAAAATAAGCCAATCAGAGGAAAACAAAGAATGCCTGGAATCTTCAAATAAAAATTCAAACTCACAGATACAGTAAAAAGTAGTTGCCAGGGGTGGCAGGGGAGGGAAGTAAGAAGAGGCTGGTAAAGGGTACAAATGTTCAGCTATAAGATGAATAAGGTCTGAGGACATTAAAGTATAACATGAGGACTATAGTTGATAACACTGAATTCCATAATTGAAATTTTAAGAGTGTCAAACTTAAATATTCTCATCCAAAAAAGTAAAAAAAGGTAAATATGTAAGGTGATGGCCTTGTTAATTAACAAAAGTGCAGGAATCTTTTTACAATGTATATCAGGAATCACAATGTCACTTTAAATATTGTACAATTTTATTTGTCAATTATGCCTCAGTAAAGCTGAAAAAAACTGATACATGCTTACCATTAAGAAAATAAATAAATAACACTTATTGTTTGTCAAAATTGAATATTCAACATATATATATATATATACACATACATATAAATATTACGTGAACTAAAGCCTGCCAGATTGTTACAGATGTTATCTATATCATAGCTTCTATAAAAGGGAAAAAGAGAAAATTTTACACATAGATCAATGCCACCTCACTCAATTTACACAGGACTGGTTTGTTTGCTGGATAGTAACATCTGAGAGAAATGGCCTGGGGCAAACTCATCACTGAAAAGATATCTAGTTTTTATGATTTCAGCGATGGTCCTCTTAAGCAACAGTTTTGCAAAATGACTTTAATTCAGAATTTCAACTTATTCTGTGCATTTAGACAGCATACTCTATGGTGCTGAGAATTTGACACAGCTATGGTGAACAAGAACTTCAGCTTCTGACTGAAACGAATGTGGCTGGAGAGCCAGGTTGTATAAAACCAATCACAGACACAGCTGGGACTCCTTGGAGCTATCAGAAAATGGAATGGAGTCAGTGTTGCTTTGAAGAGCTTCTGACCTGGAGGTCAGACCCTATCAGCATGAGTCTGTTAGGGCAAATTCATGGCCCAGTGGTTTGATCCCATGTGTTGAGCACCCTTTAGAGAAGGTCTTGATCACATCCCAGAACATGAGAGAGCTGCAGAGCTATGTCAGCACAAGATCTGGTGGAGAATACACATGGGAATGTCTACCAACTTTCCCACTTAGTCAAGTTTGTATTATCCCATCACAGGCCAGGTACACGGGATTGAACAGAAGGGACACTGTTTGCCCATCTCTTTGCTTTGGATGTTCTTTTGCTCTAACTGGTTTTGTCAGTTTAGCTAACATTTTGGACCCGCCACGGGAACATGGCCCACATGGCTCAGGGGGATTGTGTGAGCAGAATAGGAAGCAGAAGATATCGAAGTCCATGATTTTAGATTGCTTTTGTGCTTAGACAATCAGATTCAAAATAAAACAACCAGAGATCCTAGCGTTCTTTTCCCATACGACACTGAAGAGTCCAGAAGTAGGTGGAAATCCACGTCAAGGTCTATGGACCATGCTATAGCCCTGAGTCATCTCTCCCCCTTCATCTTCTAAGCAGGGACAAATGCTGTGATTTTTAAACTGTCCTGACATGTAACTTCGGAATTAAATGGAATTAGTTAATATCGTAGCAAACATGGGAATTATAAAGATACCGCCAATTCTATTCCTCTAGTAGCCATTAATCATAGTCAAGAACCCTGCACTGAGGGAGCAAGGGAAAATACAACCTCTGTTTCCTCTTACTCTCCAGCCTGTTACTGATTCCACCTAGTGGTTCCATTCAAAGAGGGACAAGAGAGCATGGGTTTTATTTAAAGCATTCCTTAGACATTCAGTTCAGTTCAGTCCCTCAGTCGTGTCTGACTCTTTGGGACCCCATGAACTGCAGCACTCCAGGCCTCCCTGTCCATCACCAACTCCCAGAGTTCACTCAAACTCATGTTGATCGAGTCGGTGATGCCACTCAGCCATTTCATCCTCTGTCATCCCCTTCTCCTGCCCCCAATCCCTCCCAGCATCAGAGTCTTTTCCAATGAGTCAACTCTTCACATAAGGTGGCCAAAGTATTGGAGTTTCAGCTTCAGCATCAGTCCTTCCAATGAACACCCAGGACTGATCTCCTTTTTGGATGGACTGGTTGGATCTCCTTGCAGTCCAAGGGACTCTCAAGAGTCTTCTCCAACACCACAATTCAAAAGCATCAATTCTTCAGCGCTCAGTTTTCTTCACAGTCCAACTCTCACATCCATACATGACCACAGGAAAAACCATGGCCTTGACTAGACGGACCTTTGTTGGCAAAGTAACGTCTGCTTTTTAATATGCTATCTAGGTTGCATCTAGAGGCTATCCTTAGACATTAGCCTCTTGGAATTCAGAGAAGGACCAAAATGAGTGAAGCCTGGCAAACTAACACAGCACTCCACACCCCAAAGGTCTCTGAAAGGCTTCATGAAATAAGATGATTTCAAAAATGTTGATATATCTCAATTATATATTAACTGTGAATCTCAGACCTCAAATTTCTTTTTCTATGCTCATTTCCTAGATGCGTCATCCAATCTCTTGGCTTTAAATACCATCTATATTTTGATGACTCAAATTTTCCCTGACCTTTTCCTGAGTTCCAGCTGTGAACTTGACATTGCTATGAAGAGGTCTCAAAAGTCACCCACTCGCAACAGGAATCAAATATATCACACCACCTCCACCAACATCTGGCTGACTCATCCTTCCTTGTTCCTTATTTTAGGAAGTATTAACATTATTCCACCAGAGGCTCACGTCAAACACCCGTGAGTCATCCTTACATTCTTTTTCTTACTCCTCATTTTCAAGTCATTTGCAAGACTACGTTCAAAATATACTCTAAATTTAACCACATCTTCCCTATGATACAGTGACCAAGTTCAAGATTAGCCCATGGCACATGCATCCAAACTTCTCTCCCTGGTCTATTTTGTTCTCTCCCACCCCCAGCAGAGTTATTTCTTCATAGATTGGTAACTGTTGTCTTATTTTTTCAAGATTTTTTTGACATGGACCATTTTAAAAGTTTTCATTAAATTTGTTACAATGTTGTTTCTGTTTTATGTTTTGGTGTTTTGGTCATGATGCATGTAGGATCTTCAGTTCAGTTCAGTCGCTCAGTCGAGTCCGACTCTTTGCGACCCCATGAATCGCAGCACGCCAGGCCTCCCTGCCCATCACCAACTCCCAGAGTTTACCTTAGTTCCCCGATAAGGGATCGAACTTGTACTCCCTGCATTGGAAAGTGAAGTCTTAACCACTGGA
This sequence comes from Nanger dama, assembly GCA_917880005.1. Lineage (NCBI taxonomy): Eukaryota > Metazoa > Chordata > Mammalia > Artiodactyla > Bovidae > Nanger > Nanger dama. The sequence goes on from CAKJTW010000018.1 coordinate 30,092,906, forward strand.
TCATCAGGGAAGATTCCTTCCCAGCCCTTTTAAATTAACTATTGTCTTTTAAAAGATCTATTGGCTATTGTGCTCATAATAGATTTTTAAACTTCTGATCCTTGGCTTCCTAGGGCTCAGGTCATCTGGCACTTTCCTATCTCTAAGAATTCATTTTTACTTTTCTCTTCATTTATTTTATTTTCACCCCAGTAGCCACCTGGCTGTTTTTCAACAACACCAAGGTTATTCCAGTTTCATGATGTTGTCACTTGTCTTCTGCCTGCAATGCTTTGCCCTCAGGTTTCTTTTGGATCACTCTACCTCTGTATTCATATCCCTTCCCAAATGTTACCTCTGGGTCTTTCTCAGCTTCCTCATTTTTAAAGCAATCTTTCAGTTTTTTTTTGGTATTACCTTTTGAAATTATATCACATATCAAATCATACTCTATATTTAAGGGCTGTTTCTCAATTACCAGACAAGCTCAACCAAGGACATTTGTGTGTGTGCTGATCCACATAAGTCAGTAAATAGTAGCTGCTCTAAATATATTTTTCACTGACTAAATGAAATAATTTTGTATGTCTAGTGATTTATATATATATTTACAAGATATTTCTGCAACAATACACTTTAATCCAGCATCAGTCTGGCCAAAGCTGGGCTCAGATATCCTCCCCTACTCCTACCTTTGTCCTAGAGAAGCTGGAAAACAAACAAACAAACAAACTTAAAACCCAGACTATTTCAGGAAACCATACATCTGTTTTTAACCTTTCCACACTACTCCATAATTCTATCTTATTGGAGTGCAAACAAAATAATTTTCTTATTTATAAGGACATGTTTATTGAGGCCAAGAGCAGTAAGTTCTACTATTCTAGCATTTGTAATAATAAATGCAAAATCTTGGTGTATGTGTATGATTATTAGTGAGTGAGATAGGATTATAGGCTTGTAAAGACAGCACACAGCATTCGTGGGCATTTCTGGGAGGGCAGTCGTATAAGAGAGAAGCAGAGGAAAAATCAGTGTGACTGTGAACAGTCACACAGCCTTGGTGAGGATGGACTATAAAAACCTGAGCTGACAGACTTGTCAGGACCAAGGTTTGAGTCAAGCTTTGCTAAGCCTACTGCATACAAGCTTGTCTGTTTACCACCAAAGTCACTCAGTATTATCTTCCTAGGAGCCACTAAAGTGACGCTTAACAGAAGTGTTCTCCCAGATTCTCCCAGTGAGTTTCAGGGAAAATAAATGAAAACATCACTACATTTCTTGCGGAGACCAGAAAGGGAGCTCTCACACACATACAGTAAAGAGTTCAACCGGAAGAGACAGACAGACCTTGCATCTCCAGCAAGAAGTGACAGTGTACTACTTCTAGCAGGAAGAGGAAAGATTTTCTCCTTGCCTGGTAACAGCTCAGCCAATGAGAGACTATCACAACTCAGCCAATAAAAAGCCACTATACACTAAACTCACAAGTTTCCTCCAAAGGACTTTTTGCTTATAACAGCATCTCCTAACTTACCCCTCTCCTGTATAAAAAAAAGTTTCCTATCCTTAGGCTTTACTGAACTTGAGTGTGGTTTACCATAGATGTATGTCCCAACTGTAATTCTTTGCTCCTCCTGAAAAAAACAAAACATTTTGCTGGTAAAATAACTGGCTGTTTTATGGTTCTAGGTTAACATTTCCTTTCTTAGTAATCCCAAAGTGTTTTGCTTGTACGTCTTTGTGACCTTTACTATGTTTAATTAGTTATACACAATTGATAAGAAATTATTTGATGGCAGGGGCTGTCTCGTGGTTCCCCTATCAGTCAAGCATACAGTCTTGTCCATTGGAAGAGCTCAAAAAACACCAAATAAATGAATGATTCCAGAGGTATAACTTGTCTTAATAAAAATTAATAAACATGGCAGACCTAACTTCAAGACTAAACTCAAGTTACAAAGAGAGAAACCAGTTTCACACTGACAAAGATTTCAGCAATAATGTCTCCTTCAACAAGATTTCACTTTTAGAAGGGACAGTGGTTCTCCATTCAGCAACATGTCTCACCTAGCAGAGTGCTGAGTCCAGATATAGAGTCACCATTGATTTTTCAGATCAATGGACACAGCACTGTTAGTGTACACAAGATAATCAACACTTCAAGGCGTTTGTTTTAAAGAATGAAAGCAATTTTTCACACCTTGGCTCTAGTCTAGTAAAGCTATACAAATCATTTTAGGTTTTTAATTCTCTCTTAGCCTTAGTTTCCTCATCTATAAAGTGAGAATAATGTCCCAACAATTATAATGATTATTCATGGAATAAATTAGAAAATACCTGTGAATTTCTTTTGCAAAAATAGCAGAATTATCATTGTAGCAGACTGCTCTTCTCTCTCTGCTAGCACAATCCCCTTCCTCTTTAATCTGGTAAATAAATCTGCCCCTTCAACACCCAGTGTTGCCTGTGATCTGCCACAATAGTGCAATTTACTTGTGCTTCTGCCTCCAGACTTCTAAAATTTTATTTACTTATTTTTTGCTGAAGAGAGATTCTTGACTCTTAAATTAACAGTCAACATTCTTCCCTAGGATTTCTTCCTCCGGATTTTGTACATAAAATTAAAGGGAAAAAGGTATATTTTGCTGTAGCAGATTATTAAAACTCAGGTTATTTGAATTTGAGATCCACTATAGATGAAATGTTTGTGGCCCTCTTGCAAATTAATAATTTAAAACTGATATTCAGGGAGTTTGCTGGTGACCCAGTGGTTAAAACTCTGTGCTTCCAGTGCAAGGGGCTTGGATTTGATCCCTGGTCAGGAAACTGAGATCCTACATGATGCAGAGTAGCCAAAAAATAAGAACAAGCAAAAACAAACAAACAAACAAAAAACACCCAAAACAATGTTGTTCAAAAAAAAAAAAAAGGGACTAATACCCAATGTAATGTTATTTGGATATGGGTCTTTGGGAGTTAATTAGGCAAGGAGGGTAATGCCCCTATGAATGGAATTTGTGCTCCTATAAAGGAGACCTCAGAGATCTTCCTCACCCCTTCTGCCACACAGAAGGACACAGAGAGGACACAGAGAGAAGATGGTCACCTATAAACTGATAAGTGGGCTCTCAAAAGCTACTGAATCTGCTGGCAGCTTGATCTCAGACTTCCAGCCTCTGGAATCTTGAAAAATAAATTTCTGCTGCTAGTAAGCTAACCAGTCTATGGTATTCTGTTTATCAACGCAAATGGACTGATAGACTCATGGTACTAAGTTATTTCATGTGGACTAAGAAGCAGGAAGAAAGAGCTGACAGCAAGAGAAAGGATGAAGTGAGTAAAAAAAAGTAGATGTGAAAATGAAGATGACTGTAGAACACTCTAGGATGTCTCCATTAATTGGCCCCTTGTTCCCCCAACTCTGTAACCTGTTCTCTAATTTAATATTTTAATTTGTATGTTTGATTCTTTTTTATTATAATGTATTTATGGGAGTCTATTAATAACTCACAATTATCATTTATACCAGATTACCTATTCAGGTAAATGGACAAACAGGCCAAAATTTAAGGGCTACCTGGAGCAGGCTCATTGACCTAGGTGCTGGCTTCAATGTTCATAGGTCATAGTACATAGAGTGCCCAGAACAGATTTTCTGAAAATGTAAAAATTAGATGATTTACAGTGTGAGGTTGTACTATATCTGGACAAATGTTTGGCCTTAGTTAATAGTCAGGTGGTGGACAATGGTGAGTAAATATAGTGTATGGCTTTGGTGTTTACCTGAAACTGTCACAACATCATTCATTGGCTACACCCCAATACAAAATAAAAGTTAAAAAAGGAAGATACACATAGGGTAAAACACTTAACAAAGAAAAAATATATACTGACTTTGGAAAATTCCAGGTAGACTTCTCATGCTGCTGCATCTGCTGCTAAGTTACTTCAGTCATGTCCGACTCTTAGTGACTCCATGGACTGCAGCCTACCAGGCTCCTCCATCCATGGGATTTTCCAGGCAAGAGTACTGGAGTGGGTGCCATTGCCTTCTCTGAGACTTCTCATAGGAAGTGCTATTTAAGCTGTGCCTTGAAAGTGGAATAGTAGGCATCTGAGCAAATGGCTATAACAGGAGACCATATGGAGTCTGCAGGCAGGTACACTGGTTCCATGTTATTGGAGTGCAGTGGAGGAGATGGGTCATAGATAAGTGCCTGAAGAGATAGGGATCACTGAATGGTTATAAATGTGAGAGAGAAATATTGTGTGACATCATTTTTAATGAACCATCTTGGCAACTGTGTAAATAAAGTGTGTCACGGACTCCCCTGGTGGCCCAGTGGTTAAGACTCCATCTGGCAATGCAGGGGACATGGGTTCAATCCCTTGTCCAGGAGCTCCCCATGGGTGTATGTGTGTGCTCAGTTGCTGCATTAAGCAAGATCCCATATCCTCAGATATATTAAGCCCATGTGTCACAACAACTGAGCCCGTGCTCTAGAGCCCTTGAGCCCCAAACACGAAGCCCTCGTGCTGCAACTGTGAAACCCACATGCCTAGAGCCGAAACTCCAAAACAAGAGAAGCCACTGCAGCGAGCAGCCTGTGCACCACAGTTAGAGAGCAACTTCCTCTCGCCATTACTGGAGAAAGCCCACACCCAGCAGTGAAGACCGGAGCAGCCCAAAATAAAGAACTTACCTAATGAATTGTTTAAAAAGGAAACTACATCAGGAACTGGATCAAGGGGAAGTAGGAAGAAAAACGCTCAAGGGCACCCCAAAGGTGACGGTTTACTAGACTAGAGAGGATATCACAAGTAATAGAAAACTACGGTAAAAGTTAAAACTAAGAGGTTACTAGTTCAGTTCAGTTCAGTCGCTCAATCGTGTCTGACTCTTTGCGACCCCATGAATTGCAGCATGCCAGACCTTCCTGTCCATTACCAATTCCCGGAGTTCACTCAGACTCATGTCCATCGAGTCCGTGATGCCATCCAGCCATCTCATCCTCTGTCGTCCCCTTCTCCTCCTGCCCCCAATCCCTCCCAGCATCGGAGTCTTTTCCAGTGAGTCAACTCTTCACATGAGGTGGCCAAAGTACTGGAGTTTCAGCTTTAGCATCATTCCTTCCAAAAACACCCAGGGCTGAGCTCCTTCAGAATGGACTGCTTGGAACTCCTCGCAGTCCAAGGGACTCTCAAGAGTCTTCTCCAACACCACAGTTCAAAAGCATCAATTCTTTGGCGCTCAGCTTTCTTCACAGTCCAGCTCTCACATGCGTACACAACCACTGGAAAAACCATAGCCTTGACTAGACGGACCTTAGTCGTCAAAGTAATAATTTCAAGAAAACATAGAGAATTGCAATCCATAAGTTTCTTCTGATTTAGTTTTTGAGAGTGAACAAGATAAAAGTTAAAGGATGACTACTTGGTTTCTGAGAGGGAGTTTACATGTATAATGGTGTTGCTCACTGAATGAAGAAACACAAAAAGAAAATCACATTTAGGGATGAATGGAAAGTTGAATTTAAACTATGTTCATTTTAAAGTTTGTATGGTATATCCAATTAGAAATGATCACCAGCAATATATAAACAAGTCTGAAGCTGAAAAGACAAATTAGTTAGGGCTAGAGATACTGATAACAGGTGTCATTACCATGTAGGTGATATTAAAGTCAGAAGAATCAATTCTGTTCCTGGGGGTTGAAGAGCATATAGCCCTGTAGATTCTGGATTCAACACTTGGGATGCTAGTATTTAAAGCAGGAGCAAGAAAATAGATGTCAATGAAAAGGAGATGTGAGTATGTCCTTGGTTCCATAACCCCGACTCTGGTTGTTAATTCATCTGTCTTTTCTGCATAAGTCATTCAGTGTTCACTTATTTCATTTACAAATGAATATACCTACTGATAGTTTGGGCTTCCCGGGTGGCACAGTGGTAAAGAATCTTCCCACCAGTGCAGAAGATGCAAGAGATGTGGGTTTGATCCCTGGGCCAGGAAGATCCCCTGGAGAAGGAAATGGCAACCCCCTCCAGTATTCTTGCCTGGAGAATCCCATGGACAGAGGAGCCTGGTGAGCTACATACAGTCCATGGGGTGGCAAAGAGTTGGACTCAACTGAATGACAGAGCATGTGCTCACACACACACACACACACACACACACACACACACACACACACACACACACACTTACTTTGGTCTTCAGTGTCTAGACCAGGAAAGCTAAAGCAGGGGTTAATTTAGGATTTGAGAACTTCAAATTCAAACTCTGAGATCTAAGAAATTCAAAAGGAATCTGTGTTCTTATCAGCTTGGGTTGCTTTCCTTTGTTTATTTCACTGCTTTTCAACTGCTTGTGTAATCACCCAATGAATTAACCAACCAAATGTACTTATCAGTAATATGTTTCTCCTTCTCTTGCTCATGGCTATGAGGAATGTGGGGGAGTAACAGAGTCTAGCTTCATTATCCAGGAGTTTGCAGTCAGGTAGGCTACTTAAAATCATGAGCATAAACTCTCAGCTGCAGTGTGTATGCTCTCCAGGGCAGGAAGGGTTCCTGTACGTGATGTCCACTGAGTTCCTTAGGAGCTCTTGAGGATCCTGAACAAGCTGGAAGCTTCTGCTCCTCGACTCTCTCTACTACACACCCAAGTGAAGTTGCTCAGTTCTGTCCAGACTTTTGTGACCCTGTGGACTGCAGCCTACCAGGCTCTTCCATCCATGGGATTTTCCAGGAAAGAATACTGGAGTGGGTTGCCATTTGCTTCCCCAGGAGATCTTCCCGACCCAGGGACTGAACCTGGGTCTCCTGCTTTGTAGGCAGATGCTTTACCATCGGAGCCACCAGGGAAGTTCCCAAGTAGAGGGAATAACAAATAAAACCTCAAAGAAACTTTTTTGGGAGCTCTTTACCTTAAGATCTCCAGAAGCCACATTGGGTATCTTTGGAAAAGGCCCTTAACTTCCTAGAACTGACCTGACACTGATAGGACTTTTCAATGAACCAGAGTCTCAGTGTACTTACTGAGACCTTCCACCGTACTCAGTCCCAGTTCTGCTATTCTTTAATAGTTGGGGCCTAAAAAGACTGATGATGCACTACCCACAGTTATATGCTCCCAGTCTCACTTAAAAAGAATAGACTAAATGATATTATGCTGACAAATAATTCCTAAAATCATAGTAACAGCCAAATTTATTTTTCTCTCCTAAATTCTGCTACAAGGTCATGGAACTCTTTCTCTGTGCAGTGATCTTGGGCACTCTATTTTAACATTTCCGTTTCAGCACTAGGTTGTCACACTAGAGGGAAAGAAAACTGGAGGGTCATGCATTGTCTCTTAAATGCCTTGGCTCAGAAATGTCACTTCTGCTTGTGTTTTATCGGCTAAAACTCGTCATCTGTCCCTGATGACTGTAAAGGGGGCTGAGAGTGATGGAGGAGCTCATGAAATATCTGGTTTACATGACTGTCTCTTCCATACCATTATTTTAGGTGAGAACGAAGTCTTAAAAGTTGTGTAAAGTATAGAAGAGCATTCATTTGCTCACGTCTTCAACTCCATTTATTTTCCTCTCAGCATTAAGTGGCTGATTTTACATAGGGTGTGGAAGATAAATACACTAATTAGGTTTCCTTTTTAAGTTGTTTAATGCCTAGCAACACTAATTTCATAGAATTGGAATCACTGAGAGAAAAGAGATCTATTTCTTTCTCTCTTTTTTTTTGGCCAAGCAGGGTGGCATGTGGGATCCTAGTTTCCTGAACAGGGATCCAACCTGTATCCCCTCAATTGGAAGCATAGACTTAACCACTGGACTACTGGGGAACTCTGAGATCTATTTCTATTTGTTTGTTTGTTTAACAATCCCAGGGAGTAGTAAAACAACAGCTGCTTGATAAATGCTATCTAATTATACTTCCTTCCTTCAGATTTTTGCTCAAATATTTCCTTCTCCACAAAGCATTCCCTGATCATCCTATTTTAAACTATACATTTCTCAATCCCTTCTCTTTGTTACAATTTAGTTTTCCCCAAAGTACATACTACTCTGATACTTGCCTATTGTCTCATTCCCCACAATACACTTAAAGAATACAAAAGTATTTGCTTTTTGACTTCAGTGTTATTTCAAAACTCCCATAATAATACCTAGAATTCACTAGGCTCAATAAAGATTTATTGTTAAGTGAGTGAAGAAGACTTTGGCCACCTGATGCAAAGAGCCAACTCATTGGAAAAGACCCTGATGCTGGGAAAGATTGAGGGCAGGAGCAGAAGGGGATGACAGAGGGTGAGATGGTTGGAAGGCATCATCGAATCAATGGACATGAGTTTGAGAAAACTCCAGGAGATAGCAAAGGACAGGGAAGCCTGGCGTGCTGCTGTCCATGGAGTCCCTAAGAGTCAGACTCAACTGAGTGACTGAACAGTACCAACAACAATGGGTGAAGAAAATGAACATAATATAAGAGAAGTAGAAGTGAGGAAAGATCAGAAGTTAGCAGAGAGCTTTACTTTCAAGGCCTGGAGGTCAAGGAAGGCTTGCTGGAAAGCAGGTATATTGGTATGCATAAAGACTTTCCAGGAAGTGCCCATCAAAACACGCTGGCCATCAGGATGAGTGACCAAGCAGTTGGTGGATGAGTGTGGGCAGAGGAAAGTTACTCTGGAGCCTCAATGGCTTCATACTTTGCTCCCAGCTCAAGTGTGACATGAAATTCTTATATTAGCATCAATCATAAAGCTTTAAGAAATTCCCCAAGATCCCAGGAAGACTGAAAAAAGTGCCCCCTTCACTTCTGCAGAAACAGTTGCTGGAGGAATTCACCCGAGTGAGCAAGCTCAAGGTCAAGAAGCAGGTTATGAGGGTGATTGTTGTTATTTTTGTTTATCTCTTTGTTTTTGTGAGAACTCAGCTGAATAAGTGAAGCAGAACAAAAACACACTAATAGGATGGCTGGAAATAATAAAAACCTAAGCGTCCTTCAAGAGCCAGCATAAATATATCCCCTCCTTGTTTGATCAGTTCGTTGTCTCTCTTCCTGAGGTACGTGTAACATATTTCATGCACTTCTGTTTAGGGTATAGATAAATTTGCCAAAAATTAATTAACTGAGTACTCAATGTAAAAAGTGAATGATTTGTTTAAAGTACAAATACGCTGATTATAATCTATAACGGGAATGTATAGCAGTACTAACAGTGTTTAAAAAACTGTCCTGCTTTTTGTGTCTAGAACATAGCTGACCCAGTGCTGAGAACCTAGCTGACACCCAGCATGTGCTCAAGGACTGAAATTTGGAGTTCAAATCTGTAGGCAAAAATAGCCTTATTACTGTTTCCTTTGAAAGCCATGTTCCTAAGTCAGAAACCTGAACAACAACCTCCCATAAGACAGTAGCAGACATGGCAAAGCACCAAGCAGTGTGTTCGTTTTTTTCGTTTCTGATTTGTTGTTCACAGACAGTAGTTATGCATTAACTGGTTTTATTTTTACACTGGAATTCTGTGCCCTTTGTGCAAGATGTAGAAGTTAATTGGCAGCTAACTCACTTTGATGACAACTTCGGTGTGCTTGAGGGACATATTTTTGTAAATTGCCACATTTTTGATAGATTTTTACCATGACTGGTTTACGTATAGATTGTTATTACGCTCCAGCAGGATTCACTGGCTCTGCTCTGTGCAGATGATGGGGGTAGAAACTTATGCTCTCTTACTTCTTAGCAACAATGATAATAACAATGTAGATGCAGTGTGTGTTTTCACAGCACAGCAAAGAAAGAAGAAACCCAAGAGAGTCCACACAGCCATCGGAGCATTTACTGTGAAACTAGAACAAAGTACTATAATTTCAAAGATGCTGTTAAAGGCATCTTGCCTTACAGAGAAGCACTGAAGAACACATCCATTAGACATGAACTTTTGTTAGATCTATGAGCAGGCTTCTCTCTAACAGAGGTCAATAATGTTGTTTTCAGGCTGCTTTCTGCCTGAAAGCAGTTACAACAGCTTTGCTAAATCCCAAGGAACTGTATTCCCAGTGGTTACATGGAGCCTGATTCTGAGAGCACTGAATAGCTTTCATTTCCAATTCCAATGCTAACTTAAAACTGGGAAGAATCCCTATCCTTCTCAGGGGCTGTGTTTTCTCATCTTTAAAAAAAAAAAAAAAAGGAGAGAGAGAGAGAGAGAGAACCACATGATCAGTTGACAGTTGGACTCCCAATTAAATTCCTCTTGGGTAAGTGTGAAGTCTTGGGTAGTATGTGCAATGAGGAGGTGGGTGGTAGAAAAGGATGATGTCTCAAGATGTTAACGGTAGAGTTTGGGGCAACTTAGGCTTCTGTGGTAGTTCAGACCTTACAGAATCTGCCCGCAATGCAGGAGACCTGGGATCGATCTCTGGGTCGGGAAAATTCCCTTGAGAAGGAAATGGCAACCCACTCCAGTACTATTGCCTGGAGAATTCCACGGGCAGAGGAGCCTGGCATGCTGCACTCCACAGGGCTGCAAAGAATTAGACATGACTGAGCAGCTAACACACTGGGGAAATTTAGTCTTCCTCAGAAATTTATAAAGCACTGACTACACACAGGTTTCTAACTGAATGAGAAGGGCTGGTAGAGTTGGCACAAGAGCTCACTGCTTTTAAGCTTCCCAAGTACAGAAGGGAACTCTGGCAGGTGGTCTTTTCATTTACAGAAATTCCTTATCCATCTCACTGCCAAGAAATGAACTGTTATTATAGTAAACGCATTTCTACTATTAAAACTTGCTCTATAAAACTTAATAAAGACAGTTATTTTGACTGAAAAAAAATTAAACATCACATCATTCAGCTACCTGTTTTTAAAAAAGTATTTCCTTATTTACCTACCTATTTGTTTATCTTTGGCTGCACCAGGGCTTTCTAACAGCCCATAGGCTCTTCATTGCTATGTGAGACGTTCTCTAGTTGTGGTCAGCAGGGGCTACTCTCCAATTGTGGTACACAGGCTAAGTTGCTCCACTACATGTGAGATCTTAGCTCCCTGACCAGAGACTGAGCCTGTGTTTCTGCATGGACAGGAGAATTCATAACCACTGGCCCACCAGGGAAGATCCCTGCTTTCTTAAGAATGGATAAATGACATGGTTTAATCTTGCTCACTGGCCGGGGGTCATTATTACAAACATCCACTACAGTGATGGCTGGCAATGTAGTTGGGTCACCGGGCAGTTTGCCTCTGCACCAGGCATTCCTATCCTGGGATTCTTCAAAGCAGAGACCCAAGGATCCTCTATCTCTGCTCTACAATTTGTTCACAAGTTCTAGTTACAGAATCTGCCTGCCAAGCAGGAGATGCAGGTTAGATCCCTGGGTTGGGAAGATTCCCCTGGAGAAGAAAATGGCAACCCACTCCAGGATTTTTGCCTGAAGAATTCCATGGGCAGAAGAGCCTGGCAGGCTGTAGTCCGTAGAGTCACAAAGAGTCAGCCACAACTCAATGACTAAACAGCAGTGGCAAACAATAAACACATGAGAAAAGATTCCACATTTTCCTTGGACTTTTCAAGAGGTCTGCATCCAAGTTATTAGGAAATACTGAACCATGCTAAGTGGCCCAGATAACAATTTTTATATTTAACTAAAAACCTATTAAACCAATGCTATCACCTTCATTTGCTAGTAAGGTGCTAAGCACAAAATGCAAGTAAAATAGATTATTTTTAGAAATTACCTGAATGGGAAGGAAGTGCAAAAGGGAAGAGATATGTGTATGTCTGATTCATTTTGGTATACAGTAGAAACTAACACACAACATAGGAAAGCAACTATATTCCAAAAAATTAAAAATAAAACAAAAAGCAAATAAAATATCTGTAAAAATATGGACTTGTAACTCCACTAAGAAAGTTATCTTTCTTAGTGACTCAAAGGAGTTGTCTGATAAACAGAATAGCTGAATTCCATGCTGGTTAATTGACTAGCAGAAATCCACATGTTAACTTTCCATGATCTTACTTCTCCTTTAGAATCCCCTGAATCTCCAATATTGCATATTTGCTTCCTGGGTCTCATTAGTCACCTTGAGGTTTGTCTTATTATCCATCATTTCAAGTAACTCAAATTGCATATATACTTCCCTCCCTCAGGCAGAGGCACAACGTAATATCTGGACCTGACATTTGAGGCTTCACTTTTAAAAATTCAATTACATTGTAACTGAAAGAATAACATTAATTAGCAATGTAAAATGTAAAAGTAATTAATAACCATAAGCACGTGTCAGACCCATGAAAGGCCAGGCCCCACCCCTACTCACTTTGACCACCTGCCAGACCCTCAATCTCGGTTATTATGTGCCTCTAAATTTCAAAACTGCAAACACGGCACTTACTTACAGTATGATTTATTACACCAAACCTGAGCTCTGCTGAGCCCCTCTGGTTTATTATTAATAAGGTACCTGTGAGGTCACCATCAAATCTCAACAAGGGACAAGGTTCCAGAGTGTTAGCAATGGGGAAAAGAAAAAAAAAAAAAAAAAAAATAAAAACTTGGCTGATAAAACTAGAATTATCTCCAAAATTGAGCCCACTCCATCTGGCAAAATTAAACAAACAAACAAAAATGTACCTTGACAGTTTTGTGAGTCGAGTACTGTGTTTTGCAGTTTTAAAAATACAAATGAAAAATTATGTCATCATTCATGAAAACCCTTTAGACGATTAGCTACCTGTTTCAGTAGTGGAATTTCAGAGTTCATTCTCATTATTACGAGGAACAAATGAGATCGCAAATTAATGGAATTTTTCTTCCTGATACTGGGAGGTGCTGTTCAAGATGGGAGACTAAATGTTTACCAGGAGGTGAAGGAGGACCCATGTAACTGGGAGGGCACCAGTTATATTTGTTTTTTCAACAAAGGCCTGATTTTGAGAGGGGGCAATTTAAGTGATGCTCCAGTAATATAGGGCTGAACATCTAGCTAAAAATTACTCTGAATTTATTTGGCACTTATGTTTTTAATGCTTCCCAGGTGGAGCAGTGGTAAAGAATCCATCTACCAGTGAAGGAGACACAGGAGATGCGGGTTCGATCCCTGAGTCAGGAAGATCCCCTGGAGTAGAAAACGGCAACTCGCTCCAGTATCCTTGCCTGGAAAATTCCATGGACAGAAGAGGCTGGTGGGCTACAGTCCACAGGGTCACACAGTCAGACACGATGGAGCACGCATGGTTTTTAATAAAAGAGAAAAATGTTTCACCCACAGATCTTGTTGTCCATAGCTTATGGTTCATCTGGAAAAATCAAACAGAATATTTACAGAAGAGAACATCACTGAACTGTATCTCATGTTGAGTCTCTGAGGAGGGCAGGTGTACTCAGGGCAGGTTTTCTGGAGGAGATGTAGCTTGAACTCCAGTTGGAGGCTAAGCATTAGGGAGAAGGGAGGCAAGTAGCTCAGTCCAGTGGGCGAGAAACAGGAACAGCCAGCAAGACACTGAAGAGGGGGAGGAGAGAGAGCTGTAAAAGCACAGCCCCAGATGGTGACTGCAGTCATGAAATTAAAAGACGCTTGCTCCTTGGGAGAAAAGCTATGACCAACCTAGACAGCATATTAAAAAGCAGAGACATTACTTTTCTGACAAATGTCTGGCTAGTCAGAGCTATGCATTTTCCAGTAGTCATGTATGAATGTGAGAGTTGGACTATAAAGAAACCTGAGCGTTGAAGAATTGATGCTTTTGAATTGTAATGTTGGAGAAGACTCTTGAAAGTTCCTTGGACTACAAGGAGATCCAACCAATCCATCCTAAAGGAAATCAGTCCTGAATATTCATTGGAAGGACTGATGCTGAAGCTGAAGCTCCAACACCTTGGCCACCTGATACGAAGAAATGACTCATTTGAAAAGACCCCGATGCTGGGAAAGACTGAAGGTGGGAGGAGAGAGGATGACAGAGGATGAGATGCTTGGATGGCCTCACTGACTCGATGGACATGAGTTTGAGTAAGCTCCAGGAGGTGGTGATGGACAGAAAATCCTGGTGTGCTGCAGTTCATGAGGCTGCAAAGAGTCGGGCATGACTGAGCAAATGAATTGAATTGAACAATTCAAAAGATGCATTCTGTATTATTTGAAGTCTGAACTGTGATTAATGTACATGTCTGTGACCACCTGTTCCACGACTATCACAAAGTGAATCTAAATATACATGAAAGTGTTAGCAGTCAGTCATGTCTGGCTCTTTATGTCCCCGTGGACTGTAGCCCACCAGGCTCATCTGTCCATGGAATTCTCTGGCAAGAATACTGTAGTGGGTTGCCATCTCTTTCTCCATAGAATCTTCCCAACCCAGGGATCGAATCTGGGTCTCCCACATTGCAGGCAGATTCTTTATCATCTGAGCTACCAGGGAAGCCCCAGATATACATGATGAATGAGCAAATGAAAGAATTTATGATTGAATGAAATGTGAGCTGGACTTGATTTGTCTTGATTTGTCTATTACATCACCTTTTAAAGGACATCAATGCTGCATAATTAAGACTTTAGGACCCATGGCTGGATATCAAGAAACATGTCTAGCTTTTCTGACTACCAGCTGGGTGATCTTAGGTAATTCATTTTCACACACACTAGCCTCATTTTTTTCTTATCAGTAAAATAAAGACACTATAACTCACCTAACCAATTTACTGTGAAGCCCAAATAAAAAACAATGGCTAAAGGGCTAACTCTAGGGCTTGAGACATTATAATTTGATATTAAACATATATATACCAGGGAAGACAATGATGCTAGGGAAAATGTCCAAAATTGAGCTTTATTAATGTTTATTTTATTGACATAGACCCTTGCTTATGGGAATAATTGATATTGGATTCGGATTGTCCTCACTGGGATATGCTGGAAGACAGCTTTTGTATTCTTTCTAAGCTCCCGAAACATCAGTGCTCATGTTGTTTTTGTCATCATGTCTAAATGTATACAGTTGACTTCCCTGGTGGTCCCAGTGGTTAAGACTCTGCATTTCTAATCCAGGGCAAGTGGGCTCCATCCCTCATCAGCGAACTAAGATCCCACATGCCAAGTGGTGTGAGAAACAAACAAACACACATTTAGAGCAAAGGGAGCACCATCAAAGCACTTTTTCTTAAATATTCTATCTTCTGACTACACTTCTTTTTAGGAAACGCAGAATGCAGTGCAGTTTTCCAGAACTGTTGGCTTTATTACTGGAAATAATACACAGCATGAAAGCTATTTGTTGAGTCAGAGTCAAACATTGACTTGCATTAGGGAAGAAGAGCTTTGCTTAAAAGTTTAGAACACTTCACTTAATGAAAACCAGGAATGGTCTAGATACATACACTTGCAAACACTGGCTGTGTGAGTTCCTTGAAAGTACTACTTGCTGATGGAGTTAATTGTACAGAAGTTCCCATCCTTCACTGGCTTCTTAACTCCTGCAGGTAGATCCTATTTCTTACTTATTTTAGTGACATTACTTCACTGAAATATTGATGTGTACAGCAAGACAATCTTCCTCTCTTCATCTCCTTCTGCCTACCAACTTTCCCATCTTCCTTTCTTCCCTTTTCAATTCTTACTGAGTCAAACCCCATCACATTACTGTTTATCTGTTGAAATGTTTGGGTTTCACCGTCCTTCTGGATGAAAGGATGAGGGCTTCTATGTACATAAATCTTCTATGGGATTATTTCTGGATACACTTGCCATTATTCTGTGTGTAATAATGTTAGGTATTTGGAGCAGTAGCAGGAGTTTGATTATAGAGTCTAGAAGACTATTTAAAAAATCTAGCTTTATGATGAGTAAACAGATACCCCTGAGATCATTACGCAGATGAACAAAGGCTCTTTGTCAGGGCAGAGAAGACCTAAGAAGCAGCAGAGGAAAGAAAAAGCCTTCTGAAAGCTGAGAAATGTGACTGTCTCCTCATGTCCCCTGTCCACTCCCTCAAAAATATACAGATCAGACCTCAGACAGAGCTTCTGGTGTGCTATCTTAATAAGGGCTTGTGTGAAACAGAACCAACAGGAGAGGGAGAATAGATAGATGACAGGTCAACAGATGGTAGTGGATAGATAGGTAGATAAATAGATAGATGATGGATAGATAATATTTATTAGAAAGACGCAGTTCCCATGATTATGGAGACTGGTGAGTTCTAAGACCTGTAGTCAGCAGCTGGAGACCTGGAAAGAGCTGATGTTTCAGCGTGAGTCCAAAAACAGGAAAGAAATGATATTCCCTTTCCAGGCAGGAATCAAGGGTGTTTCCTTTTAGCTGCAGGAGGGGTAGCTTTTCTGTTTTATGCAGGGCTTCAACTGACTTGATAAGGCCCACCCATCCACATGAGAAAGGGCAATCTGCTTTACCTAGTCTGTGGATTCAAACATTTATAACATCCTCACTGCCATTCCCAGAGTGATGCTTATATCAGATGTCTGGGCACCCCAGGGTCTAGTCGAGTGGACGCAAAAGACAATCTCTCACAGGTATAAAGAAGTTGGGACATCAGACAATCAGTAGTGAGTGGTGGGAGTGCTCTGAATGGGGGAGGAAGAAATCCCAGTCCTTCAGGGTCCTCTTTGTGTCACTGTCTCCAGAGATGCTTGCCTCAGGTCACCATGTGTTCTGAGAAAATCCCAGGGAAAAATTGATGTTTGTGAAATATTTCTTCCCTACAATCCTATTTTTATTTCCAACTACTCTTGCTCATAAGTCTGGCTATGGGGCTTTAGCTAAATACTCAATATTCTCATCTTGTGTCTTATTAATCTTTTTCTGACCACTTAATGCCTATTGTGAGCATCGGGTAGAAAAGCTAAAACCCGTCTCAGCACTGGCTCATTAAAGCTCAGAGAGAAATGTCCAGAAAATGCTTTTCAATGCTTAGTTTTGGGATTGTCATCTATCAGGGTTCACGTGTTATCTCTGCTGAAAGGTTTTTTTTCTTCCTCTGTGTGGACCTGGCTTATATCAGAGCCAGTGAGATGAGAAAAGAGGGCTGCACGTCTACGTCTGAGCATATTGTTATCATCCCGATGTCTTTGCCAAAATACTTTCATTCACTATTAGCAAAATAAGAGATTAAAAAAATAGCTTTCTGAAAGCACTCAAATCTTTCCCATTGACAGAGCACAGGAGGCTAACACAGATGGTAGGAAGACAAAATGTGACTGAACGAGCTAGAGATCTGATCCTCATGTTGCTGCATAATTGATCTGACTGATTTTTGAATTTGCCAAATTAACCATATGAGTGATACAGAAACTGCATTCTTCCAGGGAGATGTCCTTTCTCTTCAAAAGCTGTGTTCTTTGAAAGAAGCCTCTGTCTCGTCTGTCACCAGATCTTGCTTGCCACTGCACTGTGATGACAGGGCAGCATAGGTACTGTCCCTCCTCCAGACACGGGGCATGAGTGGGAAACCAGGTTTGTGCCAAGAATGGGTGTGTGGTGCTCATATGAGAAAGGGCTTTTATCCCAACTTAGCTTAATGAAATTATTTAAAATAGAGTGTCAACATTTTGAAACCTACATTGACAAATGGACATGAGAAAAGAAAGACAACCCTTTGAAGTAGTATAGACTCTGGATCTCAGAGAAGAGCTTCTCAGTGTGGAGGATGATCACATTGTTCTACACAACCTTGGCCGTACAAATGAGCTGTGCTGAGGTCTGCAAAACATACCTACGCAGATGAAAAGACTGGAAGCACAGAGGTGTAAACACTCTGCTCAGGCAGAATGAGATATGGAAGACAAAATGATTTTAACTCTTCCTACCTAGCCTTAGGTCCTTTAAAAACATCTGTTTGTTCTATTTGTTTATTTTTTAACAATTGCATATTTCCTGTTTCCATGCTACTCACTCCTGCCCCATTCTCCCCAGTGAAAGCCCCACAAGTTCAGGAACATTGTTTTCTCTCATTCATATTTATATTTTCAGAATCTAGAACAGACATGGAATGAAGTAGATTTCCAGGAACTATATTTGGATGATTTGATCAACAATATACAAGAGTGAGAAATATTCTTTCTGGTCCTTGAAATCAGAAAAAAATAAAGTGCAAGCAGGTTCAGCTTGAGAAAGAAAAGGGCGAGTTAAGGGAATTCCCTTGTGGTCCAGTGATTAGGACTCTGTCTTTCACTGCTGAGAGTGTGGGTTCAATCCCTGGTGGGGGAACTAAGATCCCTGCAAACCGCATGGTGCACCTGGAGGAAAAAAAAAGAAGGAAGAAAAGAAAGGAAAAAAGGGTCAATTGACCCAAGAGTCCCCACAGCAAAGAAAGAAAGGAAGAACATTCTTGGGGTAAGTAAATGTGTGTGCATACTCAGAAGTGTCTGACTCTCCATGACCCTATGGACTGTAGCCCACCAGGCTCCTCTGCCCATGGAAGTTTACAGGCAAGAATACTGGATCGGGTTGCTATTTCCTCCCCCGGGATTTTCCCAACCCAGGAATCAAACCCTAATCTCTCGTGTCTCCTGCACTGCAGGCAGACTCTTTACCACTGAGGCACCTGGGAATCCCCAAAATAAATAAATAGAGTTACTTAATGTTATCCCATCTGAACCTGCAGGCTCCAAGTGGCAAGATTGGAAGTCAAGACTGAGCTGTGACACTCTGTCAGGGAAATTTTGGATAACTTATGGAAATTAATCAAATGCTTATAAATGAAGCAGCAGGTGGTAGTCCTCACACGGGGAACTTTTAACAAACATTCGTGGTATGTGAATTGAAGTGATGCATTTCTGTGGTGGCATCCAACAGTAATGGGAGCAAAGGAAAAATTGAAAAATGTCTCTTTAACTGAGGAAAACAGCTCACCACTTTCTCCTTGCATAAGGTAAGAATATTAATCTAGCAAAGCAACTAAAATCTGGTTTAATTTTAAGATATGGTCTCAATAATACAAGCTAAAGTGAATAAAATGGAAATAAGAAATTGAAACTTTGAGAGAGAACATGAGCAAATGAGGGGAATCTGGGGTCAGAGGTGAAAGTGGGTAGCATTTTCTCACAAGGGAGAGAGGACATTTGATCTCTGACCTCTGGGGACAGGAGGTAAAGATAGTTACAAATAAATAATGCTTTCTAGTTCAGTGGGAGAGAGGATGTATTTAGAGAAATTATTCATGGCTTCTCCAACATTCTTCAAGAACTAAAGGCAAACTTATCTGCTGAGAATAAAAGTATGCACTTGGATAACATTTTAAAGAGACTATTGAGGTTATAAAATGGTAATTGAGAAGATTCAGCGCAATCCTACCTGGGAAGAAAATCCCAAACAATTGCTGAGTGATACTGGGCTTCCCTTGTAGCTCAGCTGGTAAAGAATCTGCCCACAATGCCGGAGGCCTGGGTTCAATCCCTGGGTTGGGAAGATCCCCTGGAGAAGGGAAAGGCTACCTACTCCAGGATTCTGGCCTGGAGAATTCCATGGACTGCATAGTCCATGGGGTCTCAAAGAGTCGGACAGGACTGAGTGACTTTCACTTTACTTCATTGAGATTCTTAGGGTCTCTCTGGTGGCTCAGCAGTAAAGAACCTGCCTGCAATGCAGGAGACATGGCAAGAGACACGGGTTCGATCCCTGGGTCAGGAAGATCCCCTGGAGAAGAAAACGGCAGCCTGTGCCAGTATTCTTCCTGGAGAAACCCATGAGCAGAGGAGCCTGGTGGGTTACAGTCCTTGGGGGTCACAAAGAGTTGGATACAACCTAGTGATTGAGCACGGTCACACACTGGAACTCTTAGCAGAGTGGATGGACATGGATTTACTGTGTCACTCACAGGCATGAGGATGTGTCTTCTTCAAAATTCCCAGTCACCCAGCTATGCAAACAGAGCGTATACGTCATGGCATCACCCTGGCCTCGTCCACCTAGAGAGGGGTGGACAGTCCCTGACAGTTCTAGTGAGAGAGGAGTTTGGTTGTATCACCTCCCTCAGGTGGTGGCACAACTAAGTCCCCTGGCCCCAGTCACTTCACACTTAGAGGACAGAATCATCTCTCAGATTCTTCAGGCACCTTGCCAACAGCAGAAGAAATCCGTGCCATTTTCCACGGCCACTGTGTGACATGTCTCTTCATGATATGGCCCCGCTTGCCTCCTCAACCTTATCCCTTTAATGAAAATGAAAAGTGAAAGTTGCTCAGTCATGTCCGACTGTTTGTGACCCCATGGAATTCTCCAGGCCAGAATACTGGAGGGGGTAGCTGTTCCCCTCTGCAGGGGATCTTTCCAACCCGGGGATCAAGCCCAGGTCTCCTGCATTACAGGTGGATTCTTTACCAGCTGAGCCACCAGGGAAGCCCTGTACCTTTCATGTCTCTCTGTCAAATCCATCTCAGGGTTTTGTGGATTCTTTTTCAAATGGAGACCGATTTCTGCCTTATCCATGAGACTATAGTGACTTCTACACGCACCTGCTAGAATGTTTCAATTCTCTGTGGTTTTGCACAATCTGTTCCTTCTTAAAACTTCTTCCCCCTGCCCCCACCTGGGGACTGAGAGTCACTGTACCCAACAGTCATCATATATCACTCTGACTGTCAAGCCCTTACTTCATAATTTCAATGAATTTTGATATATGCAAAGTGAATCACTCTTTTCCTTATACAAATTTTATAACCTGTCTGTATTTCCAAACTTATTTTATTGTAATTATGCATTTAAATAATGTTTCTCCTTCTTGGTTGTGATCACATTAATAACAATGACTTCTTAGCATTTTTTTCTCTTTATCCTCAGGACCTAGATATTGTGTGAAGCACAGGAGTTTCTCAGCAAACACTCATTGGCCTGAAGACACGGTGGTTGTAGGATTAGGTATCAGGGATAATGTAGATTTGAACAGGAAAGGGGCACCAAGGGACCAATTCTGAGAGAAAGAAAGATGCAAAGAGACTTAGGTTTGGAAGATAATGACAGACTTGCCTTGATAAACTGCTTCAGAGAGTAGGACACAATATGGTTACAAAGGTCAGGAAAATTTTAAAGCTCTTATAATGGAGTTCAGATATTATAGAAATTAATAATTCCAATGATTAAAAGGCTTTCATTCTCATATGAAAA
Source organism: Nanger dama (assembly GCA_917880005.1). Lineage (NCBI taxonomy): Eukaryota > Metazoa > Chordata > Mammalia > Artiodactyla > Bovidae > Nanger > Nanger dama. Next base: position 30,114,013 of record CAKJTW010000018.1, read on the forward strand.
ACAGCTTAGGAGATGAAATTGCTAAAAAAATAAATAAATAAAATCACATTAAGACATTTACCAGTCAACTGTTTTCTACAACCATATGTAAAATTATTTTCTTTATTCACTTAGCTGAATTCTTGAGGAGTTAAATTATTTAAAACATCAAAAAACAAACTTATTCTAAAATGAAAAATGCCATACTTAAAATTAAATTACAAATGACAGAAGCCAGACACAAAAGAGTACAGTTCCATATGATTCCATTTCTTTGAAGTACAAAATCATGAAAACACACTGATCTGTGTTGTCAGCCAGCAGGATAGAAGTTTACACTATTGGATGTGGTGGAGATGAGGATGGACCAGGAAGAGAGCTTTGGGCTGCCAGATTATTCTCTCTCTCTTTCTTTCTTTTCTCTTTACAATTTAAGTGCTAGCTACACAGATGTGTTCTAGCTACACAGATTATGAAAATGTATCATAAGTGCAAGCTACACAGATTATGAAAGTATATCAAATTGTACCTTTTCCTGGATGTATTTCACTTAAATAAAACAATTTGAAATGTATAAGTGAGGTTGAGCATAAAGTATACACAGATATGTAATTCACAGAAAAGGTTACTGTGTGTGATGTTAAAAGTGCTCCAATCAATTCATTCAAAAAGAAAAATAACCCAGGAAAGAAATGGGCAAGGAATAATAACAAGAAATTCCTAGAAAGTATACAAATGACTAATAAGCATGTATTTTATAAGATTTATATTTCATTATTGATCTGGACGGTACAGAATCAAACAAATTCTAGTTACTATTTTTCATCTAGCACTTAGCAAACATTATGAAGATGGATAATGCCACAGTGGAAGCCTTTACTGGGTACCTGCTAGTGATGGTACTCTTCAATATGCTCTATTTTATTCTTATGTTGTTGTTTAGTCGGTAAGATGTGTCCAGCGCTTTTGCCACCCTATGGAGCCCGCCAGGCTCCTCTGTCCATGGGATTTCCCAGGCAACATACTGGAGCAGATTGCCATTTCCTTCTCCAGGGGATCTTTCTGATCCAGGGATAGAACCCACATCTCTTGGGGTTTCCTGCCTTGGCAGGCAGATTCTTTACCACTGAGCCAACTGGGAATAATCTCATTTAACTTGTGGTCTGATTTTTGATCTCTACATGAGAGCGAATATTAGTACTTTTCTCATATAGTAAGTGATAAAGTTTCAGACACGATTTAGTGACTGAATAGCAACAACAAAAAGGAGATAAAATTGGTCTGTAAATCAGGCAGTCTGACCTCAAAACCCATTAATTAAACTACCTTTTTTGTTTCATCTCTATTGGAATTTTGAGTGTTAGTAATGAACATCTTTCTTCCTTGATATTTTCTGATTCATAAATTAGACAAGAGTAATGAGAGGATTTTTAAAATTATATATTAATTTCATAACAATGGTTATTAAAGTTGCTACTTTAATACTTTTCCCTGTTAGAGAACTGAGCACAAGTTTCCAAAAACTAATCTAAAGGCAACTCCTCATGGACCTTTTAAAAAAGTAAAATTGTATATTATAACATATTCTACTATACATATTTAAATAATTATGCAAATATGAATATTATAATATATTTGACATATGACATTGTTTAAATTTAAGATGTGCAAGATGTTGATTTGATACATTTACATATTGTAATATGATTGCCATTGTAGTGATAGCTAGCATGAAATTCATTTAATTGTACAACTGAAGTGGAACAAATATTGGGCTTAAGTTTAAAGAACAGAATATGTTAGTCACAAACACTGAGAGTAGGAATGCTATAACTAAACAAACAGTAGGAAATAGAGTAACTAAATTTTTTCATCTCTTGTAACCTAGAAGTGAAAAATAGGTTGTTAACAAAACAAAAACCAGAAAAAGTAAATATTACTAACTTTTTCTTTGCTAAGTAGATAATACTTTTCAAAAAAACTAATGGTTAATTATATAATGTTACAGTTGCCATTAACTACTAGAAGAAAGTATACAAACTTTCAAAATTCTGTTCAGTTCAGTTCAGTCGCTCAGTCATGTCTGACTATTTGCGACCCCATGAATCGCAGCATGCCAGGCCTCCCTGTTCATCACCAACTCCCAGAGTTCCTCAGACTCACATCCATCAAGTCGGTGATGCCATCCAGCCATCTCATCCTCGGTTGTCCCCTTCTCCTCCTGCCCCCAATCCCTCCCAGCAGCAGAGTCTTTTCCAATGAGTCAACTCTTTGCATGAGGTGGCCAAATTAGTGAGTTTCAGCTTTAGCATCATTCCTTCCATAGAAATCCCAGGGCTGATCTCCTTCAGAATGGACTGGTTGGATCTCCTTGCAGTCCAAGGGACTCTCAAGAGTCTTCTCCAACACCACAGTTCAAGAGCATCAATTCTTCGGCGCTCAGCTTTCTTCACAGTTCAACTCTCACATCCATACATGACCACTGGAAAAACCATAGCCTTGACTAGATGGACCTTTGTTGACAAAGTAATGTCTCTGCTTTTCAGTATTATCAGAACTCAAATGCAAAATCCAGCAAAGAAAATTGCTATAAAGAAAAAGATTTTAAAAGCACAGAAAAATGTCATGAAAAAATCCAAAGCCAAAAATATCTGTCATATATATACATGTTTAGATTGGCTAAAACCACCAGTTGAATGAAACAATATCTGTTGGACCACAAATCAAAACTTCATACTCCATATAAGACACACTTAAATCATTCAGAAAGGTTATCAAAGTTTTAAATTATAGTGAGTTGGTAAAATGTCCTTCACCCACACAGCTGGAAACTAAAGATAATGATTTAAGGAAATAGAGATTAATCATAAGAAGCCCTCTGTTATTTCTGAACCACACGGATGAAGAGGAATCAGTGGCTCTTTTGGGGAAATTACACTGGGGACAGGGTTTGGACTCAAGGTTCATTCTTCAGTCCCTGAACTGAACTGATTTGCTTGAGGAAAACATCTGTAAGAACCCTGGCCCCGGCAACCTGTCACAGGAAATGAAAGTGAAAGCATGCTTTACTTCAGGTCCACATATGAAAGAGGGGATGAGAAAGGGAGTAAGATGAGAGACAGAAAGACAAAGAGGGAAAACTCATGCATGTGCTTGGGATGGTGAATGGGTGTCACTTGGTGCCTTATGAAATGGGAAACTGGAGTCTTGAACCAGTTTATGAGTGAGTCATATGATTACTCACTTCAAGGGGATGCTGAAGGGGGTATAAATTTGGGGAGAAAGACTATAATTCCATTTTACACATCTTGACTTTAAAGATGTCCAAGAAGATACATCAAGTAGATTGTTGGGTGTGCAAGTCTGGAACTAAAAGTAGAGCTCATGCTTTCTCCCCTTTCCTCTATCTCACAGTGGGATTTTTGTTACTCATTATTTTGCATAATAATAAAAATGTTATTTCTTCCAATACCGTGTCTTTGTACTCTACCACATAAATGACATCTGTGTTGAGCACTAGGAATTTTATTTGTTTATTTTTACCATGGTCTTTGCTTTCATGATTTTTGACTAGCTTTGGTCTTTTTTTTTTTAAACTTACTTTGCCCTGTTTCTTTTCAAATTTTCTTTTGTAAGATTCAATAGTTCCTTAATTTTATCCTCATTTGAGAATATCTTCTTCTAACATTTGGACATGAACGATAGCTTGTTGTGATAGTTTGGTCATGTACTAGGTCCCCATGAACAGGTAGACTTTTTATAAAATTCACTATGGTTCTCTATATCTGTGAATATCATATAGAATTTTTTTTACTAGTGATATTCAAGATATAGAGAACAAATGAGTGGTTAACAGTAGAGGGTAGGGTAAGATAGAGGTGGGAAGTGGGAGATACAAATATTGGGTGTAAGACAGGTTCAAGGGTGTATTGTATAACATGGAGAATATAGCTGATCTTTTATACTAACTGTAAATGGAAAGTAACCTTTAAAAATTATATTAAAATGAAAAAAAATACATCTGGCATTTTTTTCCCAAAGTCACTATGGTTGTTGATAATTAGAAAGTGAGCCTGAACTTCTTCACTTTGGAGTTAGTTTCTTTTCTGCTTCAGATGACTGAAAATGCCTTTCCCAATTCATGAAGTTCAATAATTTAATGAGGATATGTTGTGATGTAGCTGCTCTGTATGAATTCTCGTGCAAAAGACAAATACTGTATTTGTTAAAATCAAGTTTAATCCAATTATCAGCAACCCTCCCCATCCCCAAAAGATAGTGAGTTAAGAACGTAATAGTTTATTCTCTTCTCATATTCAAGAAATCTTGAGGAAGCCTCTGTGTTACCATTCCAGGAAGCGTAAAGAGAAATGCCAGGAAATGAGCAAACCATCTTTCTTTGATAATACTTCTTAAAATTTGAACACACTTTTCTTGCTTACATCCTGTTGGCCCAAATTTAGTTATATGATCACAGCAGAGTACCAAAGGCGGGGGGGATGCTGTTTTTATTCCAAGCAAGCTTTTCCCGAACCCTCTGTGTGCACTGACATGGTTTGATACAACCTGAACTGTCTTTGACTCTTCCCACCTCACATGAGAGCCATTTGCCTACCTCTGTGAGCTTCCCTTTGAGGATGAGATAGTATACTTACTGTCTTTTCTGTATCTTCAGGGTATAGATGGGTTAGGGGGAGAGGAGATGGCAGAGAGAACACAAATAGGGAGAGGTATAACCTATCTTAGAAGACGTGGACTCTGCAATCGCTTCTGAGATCATTTAGCTTATATAAGAATGGATCTTATGCCCACTGAGTAATACCCCTGGTCTCAGTCCAAAGAATATCCTTAGTTTCCATCAGAGAGAATCAATCATGCTATTCCTCATTCCTTTCACTCACGTTTAACACTGAAACAGTCATTTCCACTTTGCTACGAAGAAGTCAGAAGAGCTGACTATATACTAAAACCTGTGGAGGAGACTCATTTTTAATAATTCAATCTAAAAGCTGGGGGAGCTAACCCCAAGACTCTCAGAAAATGTATATAAAAATGAGCAAATGTACTGAGGCCCATGTAAAATATTTGAATATAATAAAACCATAAAACTAATCTAAATGGCAAGAATTGATATAAAATTGCAAAAAGAAAAAAAAAAACTTCAAGTATTAATTTGTAAAATCTAATGCAAATCAATTCTATCCAGGCTTGATTTCCTTAAGAAATGAAAAAAATAAGTCAAATTATAGGAACAATTTATATGAAAGGATAAATGTGTAAACATCTCAGATAAATAAGTTTTTATTTTAAGTAAAGAGTGATGAAAATAGATTTTCTCTACCAGAGAGTAAAATACATTTTAAAGTTGTAATAATTAAAATATGTGGTATTAGGCCGTGAAAAAGCAGATGCATTAGTGCCATATGTTGGAAAATTCAGAGAAAAGATTATTTATAAAATCATAGCATATGATCAATTAAGTCTTTCAAACCCAAGGAAAAGGGCATTAAAGAAAAAAAAAAAACACCTTAACACCTAGAAAAATAAAGAGCTAAATAAGATCCCATGTGCATGCGAGAAAAGTTGCTTCAGTCACATTCGACTCTTTGTGACCCCATGGACTGTAGCCCACCAGGCTCCTTTGGCCATGGGGTTCTCCAGGCAAAATTACTGGAGTGGGTTGCCATTTCCTCCTCCCAGGGATCTTCCCAACCCAGGGATCGAACCTGCATCTCTCGGGTGTCCTGCACTGGCAGGAGGGTTCTTTACCACTAGTGCCACCTGGGAAGCCCCAACAAATAAGATCCCATATTTGATGCCAAAAAAGGAAAAATGTAACAAATATTGAAACTCAGAAAATGTGTCCAAGTAGTAAGAATATTTTACTACATATTCATTAGTGAAAACTATGATTGTATCTGCTTACAAAACACACCACTGAAAGTAAATCTTAGGAGGTCTGCGTGAGATCAGTGAGTTAGTTGTCTTAATGTCAATATCCTGGTCATGATAACTGACTACAGTTTTCCAAAATGTCACTTTGTATACAGGATGCTTGGGGCTGGTGCACTGGGATGACCCAGAGGGATGGTATGGGGAGAGAGGTGGGAGGGGTTCCAGGATGGGAAACATGTGTACACCCGTGGCAGATTCATGTTGATGTATGGCAAAACCAATACAATATTGTAAAGTAAAAAAAAAAAAAAAAATCACTTTGGGGAAAAAACTGAGCAAAATGTACAAAGGCTCTATCTGTATTATTATTATTTTTTTACACCTGAATGTTAATCTACAATTACTTCAATAAAAACTTTAAGTAAAAGCCTATAAAGTCAGAAATAGACCCTACAAATAGGTAATAACAGAAAAAGTTGAGGTTCCAGACCCAGAAAACCATAGACCTTGCCTTTCAACCTCCATTGTTACTGTTGATACTTGTACATCACACACTTAAGTGTCACAATAAGGGATGTGGGCAGAATTGGAATTAGAGTGGAGCAAAAACTGTAATACTGATGTCCATTAAATCATAATCTTGGGTCACTGTATCTTTAGTTTCAGTGATGATCTACCAGATGTCACAGGATCAATCAAATTAACTAATGGTCTACAAATCAAACAGAAGTTTTTCTTATTAAACCAGAACCATGACTATGAATTTACATTTAAATTTTTATATGGAAAATATACTGCTAAGTGAGAAAAGCATATTATGAAACAATACAAGGAGCAAGATACTATTTGGGAGGAATCATACGTACACAAATACACATGTATGTAAAAGAAAGTGCTTCTATGACTTTATGATCTTTCTTTGAACATTTATGCTTTCTGGGAGACTGTGCACAAGATTCTGCTTCTTGAATACAATGAAGACAGAGAACAGAGAGTGTCATCACAGGATGTTTTCTGCACCAGCCTTGAATTCTCTATCAATTTCACTGACCCTTCAGAGCAATAAATTGTGATTGTAATATTTGACATCTTCAGGTTCCTCAAGGTCACATTATTCAAAACTTGATCTCTGGTCTGTGCTCAATTAATTTCTGATTGCAATTTATTTAATAACTGTCCCCTATCTGCCCTCATTTAATTTCTGATTGCAATTCATTTGTTTGCAAAAACTCACTACCATCAAAGATATGGCCTCAGATGAACAGGTTTCCTTTTAAAGAATATTAGAACCAGGTCAATGTGTTTTTCTTCCCTAATAACCTACAACAGAGAAGGAGGAAGGCCCATTATCCTTCTGGATGAAATGCTGAGGACTCAGCCTGTGCTTTAGTTAGTTTTAAATGTTTCTTATCCCTTCCTTATTACTTCTTAGCATCTCTTCTCTTTTGGCTGCTGTTTGCTTAAAAGGAAATATACCCAACATCTTTGAGGGCGAGTGCTGTACACCAACTCTATCTTTTCTTGTGATGCTGACATATGCTCAACGAGAAAATTATCCCCATCTCAACTGCTTGTCTTAACAGATAAATGTGAATGTAAATGAAGGAAATGAGTGAATAGAGATTTATATTTTTACTGAAGGGAAAAAAAATGTGCTAAATAAACTGAATCTAGTGTCCTACTTAGCCAGTCTCAGATGCTGTGCCTAAGTTCACAGAGACAAAGCCCAGTTCTCTGTCAGAGGAAGACTTACATATGCCCCTTCCTGCTGTCTCATCTCCAGTGTTCATCCCAAACCAATTGGTGGGCTTGAAATGATTTCCTCACCCCCACTCAGATTTCTGACATTTCTTGAGACTCAGCCTCCAGTACTGGCCCTTTGTTCGCAAATCCTCTTGCCTGATGACCATTCTACACACTTGAGCCTGGTTTCTCCAGCCTTACAGACTTGATGGGCTTTAGTTGTATTAATAGTTTCCTATTTCCACCTCAGCTCAGAATAGACCACACCTGCAAGTTTTCTTTACTACAGGACCAAAAGATACTGCATTGCTAATCAACAGGAAGCCCACCAAATGTATCTGTGCCATCAGAATCATTCTATGTGCCACAAAAGAACACACACACACAGTGTCTGTGTGGCTACTTAGAAGTCACAGTCAAATTTAGGAGTCCTGAAATTGCAGAGTCTATGGGTAATGTAAAGATTAGCAATCAAATAGTTAACCTGAATTTAATGTTATAAACATTAACTGGCAATAAGTTTAGGAGCAATTAGAAATACTGAAGAAGTCACATAAATCAATTTCATTGAATTTACTTCAGATCATTTGGCTGACAGCTAAGTGCCTTGTGGTAGATTTATTTTTTTCCCTGTTAATATAATCAGTGGATCAGTTTCCACCAATCTCAATGCTTGGCACAGTGTCTGACAGGTCCCATGGGTATGAACACCAGGAAATACATTTCTGGGAGAATGAATGGAAGAAAGTTATAACTGTACTCAGTGGAAATGACAATAGATTCAATCCATTCTTCAATTAATAATTCAATGTAATTTGCAGATACACTCACCTCACCTAGCTTCACCATGCAATAGCTACTTAGACAGTGAGGTACAAGATTTTTTTAAGTCCAATATTCTGTGATATTCGTAAATAGTACTGCTGATTTTGAGGGGAGAAGAGAGTTGCCTCCAGTAATAGCGCTTATCTCTAGAATAAAATGTTTGCAGCTACTCTCTTTGGGGCCCTTAAATCTTCAGAACTATAATTTCGTGATACTTTTGTCACTGGTGACATTAAGGGCAGAATCACTTATGAGATCCCTCCATGACTCAGTGACCCTTGTGATTGATATCACATGTGCAATTAGAGTTTATGGAAATGCCATATAATTATGATGATGGTGAAAACGCAGCTGCTTTTTATGGAGTATTTACTCTATGCTAGCTGCATCTAGACATTATTTTATGTTAAATATCATCATCAAGTGAGGAAAATAAAGGGGCCCTGGAGATTGAAGGCACTTCTTTCAGATACAGGCTTCATTAATTGCCCCTAAAGTAAGCTGTGCTTTAAAGCTCATAGTCAAAACAGTATCTGCAATGATGAACGTGGCTTCAGAGACAGAACAGAGTTGAAATCAAAGCTCTGTTATTTACTAGCTTTTCAGCCTTTTCTACACTAAAGTGTCCTTATCTGCACAACAAGGATGGCAATGGTGTGTTTCTCAAAGAATTGTTTCACAGATGATGTAAGCATTCTGATTCTGATAGTGTCTGATTCAAACTGTTAGGTGTATAGTTTGTTATCATTACTATGCATCCTTTCCTATATTCTGGGCTCCCCTTGTGGCTTGGCTGGTAAAGAATCTGCCTGCAATGTGGGAGACCTGGGTTTGATCCCTGGGTTGGAAAGATCCCCTGAAGAAGGGAAAGGCTACCCACTACAGTATTCTGGCCTAGAGAATTCCATGGACTCTATAGTCCAGGGGGTCACAAAGAATCAGACATGACTGAGAAACTTTCACTTCATTTCACTTTACTCTTATATTCATTCTTTAATATCTTAGTGCTGCCTAGAATTTAATCTCCTGGGTTGGACACTAGGAACGGTTCTACTATTTCAGGTGGCAGATGCTCTAAAGAGCAATATTGCATAGGAAACTGGAATGTCAGGTCCATGAATCAAGCCAAATTGGAAGTGGTCAAACAAGAGATAGCAAGGGTGAACGTCGACATTCTACGAATCAGCGAACTAAAATGGACTGGAATGGGTGAATTTAACTCAGATGACCATTATATCTACTACTGTGGGCAGGAATCCCTCAGAAGAAATGGAGTAGCCATTATGGTCAACAAAAGAGTCCGAAATGCAGGACTTGGATGCAATCTCAAAAATGACAGAATGATCTCTGTTCGTTTCCAAAGCACAAACCATTCAATATCACAGTTATCCAAGTCTATGCCCCAACCAGTAATGCTGAAGAAGCTGAAGCTGAATGGTTTAATGAAGACCTAGAAGACCTTTTAGAACTAACACCCAAAAAAGATGTCCTTTTCATTATAGGGGACTGGAATGCTAAAGTAGGAAGTCAAGAAACAGGAAAATCTGGCCTTGGAATGCAGAATGAAGCAGGGCCAAGACTAATAGAGTTTTGCCAAGAAAATGCACTGGTCATAGCAAAAACCCTCTTCCAGCAACACAAGAGAAGACTCTACACATGGACATCACCAGATGGTCAACACTGAAATCAGATTGATTATATTCTATGCAGCCAAAGATGAAGAAGCTCTATACAGTCAACAAAAACAAGACCAGGAGCTGACTGTGGCTCAGATCATGAACTCCTTATTGCCAAATTCAGACTTAAATTGAAGAAAGTAGGGAAAACAGCTAGACCACTCAGGTATGACCTCAGTCACATCCCTTATGATTATACAGTGGAAGTGAGAAATAGATTTAAGGGACTAGATCTGATAGACAGAGTGCCAGATGAACTATGGAATGAGGTTCGTGACATTGTACAGGAGACAGGGATCCAGACCATTCCTATGGAAAAGAAATGCAAAAAGCCAAATGGCTGTCTGGGGAGGCCTTACAAATAGCTGTGAAAAGAAGAGAGGTGAAGAGCAAAGGAGAAAAGGAAAGATATATGCATCTGAATGCAGAGTTCCAAAGAATAGCAAGAAGCGATAAGAAAGCCTTCTTCAGCAATCAGTGCAAAGAAATAGAGGAAAACAACAGAATGGGAAAGACTAGAGATCTCTTCAAGAAAATCAGAGATACCAAGGGAACATTTCATGCAAAGATGGGCTTGATAAAGGACAGAAAATGTATGGACCTAACAGAAGCAGAAGATACTAAGAAGAGGTGGCAAGAATACACAGAAGAACTGTACAAAAAGATCTTCATGACCCAGATAATCATGATGATGTGATCACTAATACAGAGCCAGACATCCTGGAATGTGAAGTCAAGTGGGCCTTAGAAAGCATCACTACACACAAAGCTAGTGGAGGAGATGGAATTCCAGTTGAGCTGTTTCAAATCCTGAAAGATGATGCTGTGAAAGTGCTGCACTGAATATGACAGCAAATTTGGAAAACTCAGCAGTGGCCACAGGACTGGTAAAGGTCAGTTTTCATTCCAATCCCAAAGAAAGGCAATGCCAAAGAATGCTCAAACTACCGCACAATTACACTCATCTCACATGCTAGTAAAGTAATGCTCAAAATTCTCCAAGCCAGGCTTCAGCAATATGTGAACCACAAACTCCCTGATGTTCAAGCTGGTCTTAGAAAAGGCAGAGGAACCAGAATTCAAATTGCCAACATCTGCTGGATCATGGAAAAATCAAGAGAGTTCCAGAAAAACATCTATTTCTGCTTTATTGACTATGCCAAAGCCTTTGACTGTGTGGATCACAATAAACTGTGGAAAATTCTGAAAGAGATGGGAATACCAGACCACCTAACCTGCCTCCTGAGAAATCTGTATGCAAGTCAAGAAGCAACAGTTAGAACTGGACATAGTTCTAAATAGGAAAAGGAGTACGTCAAGGCTGTATATTGTCACCCTGCTTATTTAACTTCTATGCCGAGTACATCACGAGACACGCTGGACTGGAAGAAACACAAGCTGGAATCAAGACTGCTGGGAGAAATATCAATAACCTCAGATATGCAGATGACACCACCCTTATGGCGGAAAGTGAAGAGGAGCTAAAAAGCCTCTTGATGAAAGTGAAAGAGGAGAGTGAAAAAGTTGGCTTAAAGCTCAACATTCAGAAAACAAAGATCATGGCATCCGGTCCCATCACTTCATGGGAAATAGATGGGGAAACAGTGGAAACAATGCCAGACTTTATTTTTGGGAGCTCCAAAATAACTGCAGATGGTGACTGCAGCCATGAAATTAAAAGACGCTTACTCCTTGGAAGAAAAGTTATGACCAACCTAGATAGTACATTCAAAAGCAGAGACATTACTTTGCCAACTAAGGTCTGTCTCGTCAAGGCTGTGGTTTTTCCAGTGGTCATGTATGGATGTGAGAGTTGGACTGTGAAGAAGGCTGAGCGCTGAAGAATTGATGCTTTTGAACTGTGGTGTTGGAGAAGACTCTTGAGAGTCCCTTGGACTGCAAGGAGATCCAACCAGTCCATTCTGAAGGAGATCAACCCTGGGATTTCTTTGGAAGGAATGATATTAAAGCTGAAACTCCAGTACTTGGCCACCTCATGCGAAAAGTTGACTCATTGGAAAAGACTCTGATGCTGGGAGGGATATGAGGCAGGAGGAGAAGGGGACGACCGAGGATGAGATGGCTGGATGGCATCACAGACTTGATGAATATGAGTCTGAGTGAATTCTGGGAGATGGTGATGGACAGGGAGGCCTGGTGTGCTGCGATTCATGGGGTTGCAAATAGTAGGACTCGACTGAGTGACTGAACTGAACTGAACTGAACCGAATGTTTAGGTAAATAGGCAATCATTCATTATTTATACTTTTGAGTTAAAGTATGTTTAGATTCTTTTCCAAAACTATGTTTATATATGGAGAATAGGGAAAGGGAACATGGAGGTGCTTGGGGAAATCTTCAAGACTTTTCCATCTTAAACATATTCAATTTCTGTGCTACATGCACACCTGTAGCTTAGAAAATTGTCTGTAGATTCAACACCTCTGAAAGAAGACCCTCCCGTGTCTCCAGATCCTGCCATTTTAATTAGCACTCCACTGCTGGCTTTACCCAAGGATACTGGTGTGAGCTAACCTCACTCATGAGGCAAAGATATCAGCCTGAGAACAAATGCTCTTGAGTCAAGACGCAAAATCAGTCTCAGACATCCGAGTACATGTGAGACTGCCTGAAATGCTCCTCTGCCCATGAGTTGATTTCTGCGCCCCATACATCAGCACAAGCCTTAGAAGATTCCAGACAGTATGCTCTGGTAAGTTTAGAACCTGCTGTCAAACACAGACCCAAGTACCACTGCATGTGCATACACACAAAGCTACAAAAACAAACACAAAAATCAAACAAACACTCACACCCGATGAAGCCAGCCACTCTATTTGAACAGATCTTACTTTCCAAATGAAAGCAAAACTCATCACTTCCCAGGTTAGAACAGCTGAGACCCATCAACTCGCAGAAAACAATTTGTTGAGAGTAGAAGCTGTCACCAGCTATTACCACGTGGAACGTGAAGAGCCGCTGCAGACCTCAGCTCCCAGACTCAGGCAAGACCGCTCCCATTTCACTTGACAGCTGTGGACATTGGAATAATACAAAACATAACCTAATCAACAGACTGTGAAAAATCTGAAAGCTAAAGACAGATGTTCAACTGCCATCACCACCTTTCATATTTAATTATATTTATGTGGGGAAAACAAGTGATGAGGCCGCTCCTTGAAGGAGGCTTACTTTACCATTAACTTAATGATGGGGTGGGTATGGAGTTCCCATGATACGGTGGTCCTCGAATGGCCTTAATCTGGGCCCTGATGGGAGAGGAGCCTCTGTTGAATTAGGGCTGTGTTTCACACAACAACCTACACGCTTTTCTTGTTTTTGACTCCTTCTCGCACTCAGTCTTCCATCCCAGACTAGGCCACCGGCATCACATCCATATGCAAGAGTGTCTGAACACGGTTAGCAAACACTGATCATTGGCAAGCAGGCTGAAGGTAAAGACTTTTTCCAACCTAACTTGAAAACATCCAACCAGATTTTCCTTTTGCTATTTTGAATCTACAAAGTTCTCAAAGAAAAATGTGATCTATTACCTGCTGCAGTGTCTGGTGCAGAAAGTCCCCTACATATGAACCTTCAAGCCTCAAACTTCCAAAGATAACATGTCCAATCACATAAATCAGTTCATGTGTCTTGTGTACATTGTCACATGCCTGCTTCTCTACAAGTGGTTGTGCTTTTGTGTACTTTACTGCACAGTACTGTATAGAGTACAGTATCTTTTTAAAAAATACTTTATTCTCCATTACAGTACTATATTTGTTTTGCATACATTGACATGAATCAGCCACAGGTGTACACAATCTCCCAATGCCGAAGCCCCCTCCCACCCCCCACCCCATATCATCTCCCTGGATCATCCCGTGCACCAGCCCCAAGCATCCTGTATCCTGTATTGAACATAGACTGGCGCTTCATTTCTTACATGATAGTATACATGTTTCAATGCCATTCTCCCAAATCATCCCACCCTCTCCCTCTCCCTCAGAGTCCAAAAGTCCGTTCTGTACCTCTGTGTCTCTTTGTTGTCTCACATAGAGGGTCATCATTACTATCTTTCTAAATTCCATATATATGTGTCAGTATACTGTATTGGTGTTTTTCTTTCTGGCTTACTTCACTCTTTATAATCGGCTCCAGTTTCATCCATCTCATTAGAACTGAATCATAATGAGAAAGTAGAAAAAGAAGTTAAGGAAACAATTCCATTCACCATTGCAACGAAAAGAATAAAATACTTAGGAATATACCTACCTAAAGAAACTAAAGACCTATATATTGAAAACTATAAAAACTGATGAAAGAAATCAAAGAGGACACTAATAGATGGAGAAATATACCATGCTCATGGGTCGGAAGAGTCAATATAGTGAAAATAGGTATACTACCCAAAGCAATCTACAGATTCAATGCAATTTCTATCAAGCTACCAGCAGTATTTTTCACAGAACTAGATCAAATAATCTCAAGATTTGTATGGAAATACAAAAAACCTCGAATAGCCAAAGCAATCTTGAGAAAGAAGAATGGAACTGGAGGAATCAACTTGGCTCACTTCAGGCTCTACTACAAAGCCACAGTCATTAAGACAGTATGGTACTGGAACAAAGACAGAAATATAGATCAATGGAACAAAATAGAAAGCCCTGAGATAAATCCACACACCTATGGACACCTTAACTTTGACAAAGGAGGCAAGAATATACAATGGAGTAAAGAGTACAGTATCTTTGTTTCAAGCTCAGGATGTCCAGAAGCAAGCTCAAAAGCCGCGGTGATGTAACTGGTACTACTGTTCTTTTCAAGGTACTGCACTATAAGAGTAAAAATGTTTTATTTATTTTTTCATGTTTGTTCTTTATTATGTATTATTTGTGTGAAAAGTATTATAAACCTATTATAGTTCAGTACTATGTAGCTGATTGTGTTAGTTAGGTACCTAGGCTAACATTGTTGAACTTAGGAACAAATTGGACTCACAAATGCACTCTTAAATGGAACTCGTAATGTGCAGGACTAATTGTATCTGGAAATGATTTTTTGTAAGCTAATCAGGGAAGGGACAGGCACAAAGGCTACCCAAAGGCACGCAAATCCCCTGAGCTAAGGGAACAATCTTCCCTTTGTTAAGGACCCCTCAAGGAATTAAGAGGTTTGTGGGAAACTGAAGAATTCCTGCTTGATCTTTAGTCCAGATCCTTAATTCCATACAGGAATGCAGTCCAGGTATGGATGAATAGAAGATTATTAATTAATTTGTCTGACTATAAGAAAAACTGGAGATTAGGGTTTCATTTAATACCTAATGTTTAAATATTGTCAATTACTTATATTTTTCCAACATTGCATGGGCTTGTGGTACAGGGGTCAAACAAAACTTGTATGTTATGGATCTCCAATTTTGCAAGTTTTAACTTAAAAGAGTTCAAAGTTACTCTTTATAAGAACAGTGGTTTTATGAAACACTGTTCCCATGAGAGGTAAAGTTGAAAAACCTATTTCTGGATGGCAACAAGGATCAGTGAAATGATCACTGGGCTAAAACTGGGAAGACTAAAGCTCTGCCCCAGCTCTTTTGTGTACAAATTAAGTGACTTTGGGCAAATCATATAAATACTCAGTTTCCTCCTGTTTACTTTAGGGTCTCACTGGCCATATCTACTTCCTGCTTTTTGAATATCGAACATGAACATATTTTTAAGTTGCAAAGATTCCTATTACAAGGGAATATAATCTATTGTTAACTTTCAACTATACAAACCACTGCGTACTAATAGATGACATTCAAATCATACAGCAAAAATTGAAGCAAAACTACATATTCTGACATTAATGAAAGTAATTGCCTTCAATTCTATGGAGATCAGTTTTCCTGCTTGTAAAATATAATAACGATACTCTTCAGCCCTATTTGCTGCTGCTGCTGCTGCTGCTAAGTTGCTTCAGTCGTGTCCGACTCTGTGTGACCCCATAGATGGTAGCCCACCAGGCTCTCCCGTCCCTGGGATTCTCGAGGCAATTTAGAAGCATATTATAAGATTAAAATAAGTTTAAAATATTAAGAATTGGGCACAATAAAAGTATAAAGTAGCATTTCCTACTATTCTTTTCAAAGTTTTATGTCAAAAGGAAAATAATGCTGTCATCATATTATCAATATTAATATTAAAGATATTATACATGATACAATTGAAATTTTAAAAAATATTCTGACCATACATGGGGGATCTTAGTTCCCTGATCAGGGATCAAACTCTCACCCCATGCCCTGGAAGCATAGGTGTCCTAACCACTGGATTGCAAAGGAAATTCCAACAATTTTTACATACCTAGTTTATTACAGGGGTTTCCCTCATAGCTCACTTGGTAAAGAGTCTGCCTACAGTGCAGGAGACCCGGGTTTGACTCCTAGATCGGGAAAGATCCCCTAGAGAAGGCAATGGCAACCCACTCCAGTATTCTTGCTTGGAGAATCCCATGGACACAGGAACCTGGCAGGCTACAAGAGTTGGACACGACTGAGTGACTAAGCACATTCTATTACACAAAATTTATACTGAATAAAACATCTCTAAAAGCTATGTTAGATAGACATACTTGCTGGCCTTGCTAAAATCTAACCCCATCATTTTTTTCAAACTAAGAATGAGCAACATTAGTAGCCCCAGGCTCAATAGTCTCTTTCCCATAGTCCCTTGTAACATGCAGTCACATAACAGATTACAAAGTTCATAGATGGTACAGGAAGTGAAGGCTTTGCCTTATCTATGAAAGGAAACAGAGAGACTGAAACTTTCACCCTTATTTCTACCCTAGATACTAGCGCCATGCCTGAAGCTCCAGAAGAGGTGGCAAAGCCAGGGGAAAGTCAAGGGGATCACAGATAGTGATGGTATTAATGCATTACCAAAGAGGGAAGCCAATGCTGGCAGTTGACAAGGTCTACATTATATGTGTGTGTGTGTGTGTGTGTGTGTGATCTATAATCCCCAACTCAGTTACGTCTCTACAAATTAACTTTCTGGTACTTTCAGCCAATTCTTTTCTCTGTGTGTACTCAGTTGGGCCCATCAGGTTCCTCTTTCCATGGAATTTTCCAGACAATACTGGAGTGGGTTACCATTTCCTACTCTAGGGGATCTTCCTGACCCAGGGATTTAACCTGGGTCTCCTGCATTGGGAGGCAGAATCTTTACCACTGTAACACCTGGGAATCCAAACACATTAGCAATTTATGAGAGAGGTATTATTATCTTTATTTTTTCTACCCATAAAACTGAGATGAAAACCAGTTCTTCTGATTCCAAATGTGATGCAGCTAAGCTGTATGCTGCAAGGCATAAGAGCCTTTGGTTAGAAAATGAAGTGAGAAGCCATTAATCTTTCTGGAAACCAATTCTTCCATCTATAAAACAGGGATTATAACAAATACTTCATTCATTTTTGTAAGGGCCAACAGAAAAGGTTATATAAAAGTAGTCTATAAAAACTGAAGAGTATCAGAAATTAGGTCTATATTATTATTAATGCAGATTTAAATCTTCACAGGTTCTGTTGATCATAAAATATGACTTTAGGACATTGAGTGGAACATTTCATAAATATTCCACCCTGGGTAATTCACTGATGGCTGATTATATTTCATAGTGCTTTCAAAGAATCCAGAGATGACTCAACATCTCTCCATCCTGTCGGGGTTTCCTTGGAAGTTTTTCCAACAGAAGCTGCTTTCTCTGGCTTTTTGCAAATCCAAGTACCAGTTTAAATATTGCAGTATTGCCTCTCCAACCTTCCTATGTAAAGGATTTAGGAAGATGTGTGGGTTCCTGAATTTTACTCACTTATGACAGAAACTACAATTTGGCAGCAGAGGATACACTGGATAGAAGACTATAGAGTCACACAATTAAAGTAGAAGTCCTAGGCTGGTTTCTTGGACTTCCCTGATGGCTCAAAGGGTAAAGAGTCCGCCAGCAATGCAGGAGACTCGGCTTCAATTCCTGGATTGGGAAGATTCCCTGGAGAAGGGAATGGTTACCCACTCCAGTATTCTTACCTGCAGAAGTTCATGGACAGAGGAGCCTGGCAGGATATAGTCTATGGGGTCGCAAAGAATTAGACATGACTGTGTGACTAACATTTTCACTTTCACTGCTAAGCTGGTTTCTAGTGCTAAAATGTGCTAGGGCCAGTGAGGGCAATGGTGTTAAATACTGGCAGGTGGAGAAAAGGGACCTAAGGGAGGCAGTAGAGACTAAGCTCTTGGCATCCTCTCATGTTCGCAGCCGAATAATCAATCCTTCACTTATTCCTCACAAAAATGAAAAGGTAGGCACCATTACTCGAGTTTCACAGATGAAAGTTTAGAGTAGTTTGGTGCTTTGCCCAAATTTATACAATCTGTAAGAAAGGCACTTAGAATTCCAGTCTTAGTGACCTGAATTCAGCCCATCATCTCAGCCCTAAGGTGCACGATGGGTCAGCTGCTGCCAGATGTCCAAAAATTGGGAAGATTTTCAGAGATAGAGTGCTTCTAAGAGCTGACAGACTCAGACACTAGTGAGGAAATCTGGCTCTATTAACCACTTTTATGGCTGAGATTTGCCACAGTATTTTTAGATGAGGACAAATACTGGCTGAAATAAGTAGAAAAACAAGCTCTTGCATGAATGTAGTGTAACTATTTAAAGTTCAGAGACTTCTCTGGTGGTCCAGTGATTAAGACTCAACATTCCCAAGACATGGGGCCTGCGGTTTCATCCCTGGTCAGGGAACTAGATGTCACATGCTGCAACTAAAGACGGAGAAGTGGCACCCCACTCCAGTACTCTTGCCTGGGAAATCCCATGGACGGAGGAGCCTGGTAGACTACAGTCCATGGTGTCTCTGAGAGTCATACACAACTGAGTGACTTCATTTTCACGCATTGGAGAAGAAAATGGCAACCCACTTCAGTATTCTTGCCTGGAGAATCCCAGGGACAGAGGAGCCTAGTGGGCTGCCGTCTACGGGGTTACACAGAGTCAGACACGACTGAAGCGACTTAGCAATAGCAGCAGCACCAGCTAAAGAGCTCACAGGCTGCAACTTAAAAAAAAAAAAAAAGATTCTGCATGCCACAACTAACAATCTCACATTCTGTAACTAAGTCTTGGAGCAGCCAAATAAAAAATAAATAAATAAATATCAAAAAAGGTCAGGTTCTGCTTTCAGAATTGGGTGTAGATTCAGATTCCATCACTTTCTTTGTGACCTGGGGCATTCATTTAAATCTTTTTGCTTCAGTTTCTTCATTGTGAAAAGGAGAATAGTATTGATTCTGCCTCATAGCTTTGTTGTGAGGATTAAAGAAGGTAATTAATTTTAGCTATTATCTTTAGGGAAACTTCAGAGTGCTAGATCTTCATTGTGTTTATCTGGTGTCTAAACGAACTCTAATCTGGAGGGCAATAGACACAAAAAAGACAGAATGGAACCTTAATAAAGCATATATATCACCATTAATTTATCTTTCAGAAATTGTTTTTGAGGAAATAGAAATTAAGCTGATTTAAAGTTTATAATTGAAGATGTATGGAGAAGCACCGGAGATCAAGTGAACTGAGCTCCCCAGATGTGGCTGTTTTTATTAGAAGTTATAACTGGTAATTGGCAGCTCTTGTGAGTGACTGCTTCAGCCACATTCCCTCTGTAAAAACGGTTACTACCCACTTGCTGTGAAAACAGGCAGCTAGGTCTGAACCGTATGACCCATACCCCCTCTCCAAAGCCATGTGAGCTATTCACCCAGACTGACCAAACAGATCTCTCTCCCAGGAACTTGGAATTAAAACCCAGAGAATCTAGCCAATCTCTGTCAGATATCTGAGGTAGGAAGACAGGCAGTGTTGGTGCTGGGATAGTCTGGTAGAGGCTGAAGCAGAAAAGCAGAAGATAGTCAACAGAAAGGGAGGAAAAACAGACAGAAGTGTCTGAGGCCAGGTTGCTGGGGTCCAATCAGGACCTGCTTTGTGCTCTTTATCAGTTACGTGGCTTACAACTACTACTGCTGATTCTTCTCGCGTAGGCCCATTGTGACGACGCAGGGAGTCGACGTACGCAAGGCCTTTGCAAGGGGGCCTGAGACGGGGTACATACTCTATAATGCTCCCTCTAATAGCAGACATCCTCTTACTTCACCGTCAGGTGTGTTTCCCTCTGTGAGGGGGAGCCATTACCACGTGTCTGCAACTGAGAAGGACAAGCAGGAGGACACCTTATTCCCAGATAACTTTCTCACTTCTTACCCCAGTCCTGCCTCAGAGGAATTCGTGCAAATGGATTCCCTGAAACATCCCTCCATCCTCTCCGTAAATTATCTCTCTTTTCCCCAGTAATGATAGTTTAATGTTTTAGCCCTTGTATACACGTAATCTTTGAGGGAGAACCACCAATTTGGGCTGCCCTTTGAGATAATTTGAACAAACTGTTCTTCACATTTTGGTGAACAGTTCACTATTAAACATACCCTTGCTCAACTTGCATCTTCCCCTGATGCAGAGCTTGCTACTGGATACATACGGAAGTTTTGCAGTGCTCTGTTAGAATAGGAATAATCAAAGGGAGTGCAAGGCATGATAGTGATATGAAACTCACAGATCATAAAGATGCCTCCAAATTATTATTATCATCTACATCTAAAATCATTTCTGTTTCATAGCTCCCTCTGGTAAAAAAAAATAAAACTCATAATTCAGTTAGGTAGTTTCTGGGATGTGGTTGCTATTGAAAGAAATTCAAAACATATTCCCTAAGACCCTCTTATGGGTAAGACTGACATAATCATAAAAAATAAAAATGCTATTAAATAGGCTATAAATTTCAGAATGATACAGGAATGCAATAACCAGCCAGAGAGTTGAAGGAAATAATAAAAGCAAACAAAACCTAAACAGAACCATGCCCCCTTTGCTCTGGAGAGATAATGTCAAAGACAAAAGGTACTGATCAACAAGCTTCTGCAGTGTGACCCTGCTCAACTGAAGGCTGAGGGTTTCAGAGGAGGCCTGATAAAAGGCTGCATGGGAAGCCAAACCACAGTGCCCATAAATCACTAGAATTTAAATAAAAGCATTGCAAAATAGATATACAACTCGGTTGTACACAAAATAAATGCACTGGGTTAGAACTAGAAGAAAATCCATGTTTGGCAAATATGCAAACTCTTCCCGTAAATCTAAATCAGGGATGATTTCTGGCTCTGAATCTGTGCAGTAATGTGCAAACCATTGCAAAATGAGATTTTGGTGAAACAAGTAATAAAATCAATTAAGAAAGTTTAGTCTTCACTGTAAAATCTAACTAAGCAAATAAAAAACAAAGTTCTTGTAAAACCCTCAGGGATGAGCTGATCACGGCCTTTGCGGCATTATTATTGAAAGTATTTATTCCACTGTAGGGACTTTTCCATGCCACTTAGAAGTAAATCTTAGCCAGAATTTATGACCAGCTACACGTGCTGAGCTATAATGTAAAGAGTGTCACTTGCAATATCTTTTCCAAGAAGGTAGCGCAAAATATGCCACAGTGTTAATCAGGAGACATTCTCCAGCCATGCCCACCACTGAATATCAAGCTCCCAGGGTCAATGTGCCAGGCATGGTGGGCAGAGATTCCAAGGTTAATTAAATATTTCTGTGTTAGACACTGTATACCCAAGGTTCCCCACCTACCCCTTCTGCCAATGCTCAAGACAGCTTTACTTTGTTCAGACAACTATACCTAGTTTCAAAGAAAGAATCATACAATTTTCTTTTACCAAATTTTTGTTTTCTGGATTCTCTCAGAGTTATGGGTGGCTGCATAGTCTATTTCTGTGCAATGAGACATAAACTAAAATCTTTGAGGTGAGGGGTGGGATCTGTTCCTAGGAAAATGTTTTTCTTACAAACAATTTTGCTACCACCATCTGTTTTCAGCTTAGAGCTGCAAAATAGATCACTCATGGTACAAAAATGATACTTGAAGATAACTGAGCATCTTTATTTACCACTAAGCTAATCTTTTAAATCATTAATGCAACACCTGCAACACCTTTGTCTGTTCTCCTAAGACTTGTCATTGTCCTAAGCTGACAATCAGATCAGCAGACCTGAGCCTGATAAGGAATTTGAACACTTATTTATGTTTAGTCTGTATTATCTCATGGACTCTTCATCAAACCCTAGGAAGTAGGCATTGCAATTCTGTAAGCCTGAAGCCACAAAACTAGAAAGTGGGAAGCCTGAGTTTTGAATTGAGGAAGGGTTCAGAGTTCTGGGTCCAATATTATTCCCCCTTTACCTCCTACATTCCATTAATACTTCTGTTTTGCAGGACTAGATCTCAGAAATGTATTGCAAAGGAAAAGGAGGTCTGCAGAGCAGAATACCTAGAAAGGGGTTTCCAGTGATCAAGGAAGTGGAAAATGCTTTTCTTCTGGTGTAACTCTCATGACTTTGAAGTTGTTGGGACCTTAGCCCTAAAATCATACTACTAGCTCTACATATATTCACCCCAGGAATGAAATGATCTGGTGAAGGAAGAATTCTATTTGGGTTGGTGAAATACATGAGGTTAGAAAATTATTTTAATGACTGGATCAAGAAAATGTGAGATATATATTGATGACATGGTACTGATAATCGAAACTTGCTAGAACAAAAGAGCATAAATGTCCACATACACAAATACAAAGGTAAATATCTGAGAAAAAAAAAAATCCATAATCCAACCACTCCAAGATAACTGCTATTAAATTTGTCTGTGCTGTTTTCACAGGGTACTTGTATAGCAAATCATCTAAATATCCACTTTAAATATTTTATAATTTTATTTGTCAATTTCCCTTCAAGAAAGCTGAAGAAAAATGTTCATGCTGCTATTTCAGATTTTCTCCTATTGTTAAACATTACATGTAAGTAGATATATGTGTTTTAAACAGAAATAGAATCATGTTGTCTTTCATAGTCTTTTTCCTTAAAAATCTATTATGAACATCATTCTATCATTCTATGTTTGAAAAGGAAAAGTTAATATGTTATTCTAAAAGTACAAAAAAAGTTTCATTGTTTAAGTCATAAATTCAGATGTAAGTGTGAGTTTCTAGTATTGGCTAATTTCAGGTTTTGCATATTCAGATTCCGATAACTACAATCACATTTAATTCACTTCAAGGAAACACAAATGTGCTTTTTCTCTTCTTCCACTGACTTGCTTTACCCTCATTTATTTTTTACAGATTGAATTCAAAAGGATTCATCTAAGAAAACAACAACGCTCTAGGCTCAGTGGACCATTTTTTTCATAACCCTAATTACCACAGAGAAGAACTTCTTATTTAATTTATGGTACAACCTTGGATGCTGAAACTGTTTCTTCATCCATAACATGGGATAAAAATATCCCCCTGCTCTCTTTTCACAAGTAACCTAAGATTCAGTCTTTTGTTGGTCTTAAAAAAAAATCTTGAAAAAATGCAGAGTATTATGCAAAAATGTAAAGTGTTATTATCCATTGTTAATCTGTTTTTTTAAAGATTTTTTTAATGTGAACCATTTTTAAAGTCTTTATTGAACTTGTTACTATATTGTTGGGTTTTTTTGTTTTTTTTTTTTTTTTTGGTCAGGAAGCATGAGGCCTGTGGAATCTCAGCTCCCTCACCAGGGATTGAACTATACTCCCTGCATTAAAGGTGAAGTCTTAACCACTGGGCAACCAGGGAAGTCCTTGTTAATGTGTGTTTTGGGTTTTTTTTTTTTAATTCTTTTTATGTATTCAGGAGTTCTACTAAATATTGTCACTTATATTTTCTCAATTTTTTTCCAGAGAAAAATACCACATCTAATTGTAATTATATAAACTGTATAAAACTTGATTTTTTTTTTTTTTTGGTTGGTTTAGTAGAATTTATCTCACTTAGGTCTATCTAGGCTTGCGCCCTGTGTTTACTCTCTTCCTTCTATATCACACCCTTTGGACTTAACAAAGGAAATGACAGAAATATTAAAAAAGGGGTTATGGCATACATTTAAAAAAAAAATACCCTTCTACAGAGAGGAATAAATCCAACTCTATTGTCTTTCAGTTCAGGATAGCTCCTCCATTCGAGGTAACTATGTTTGAATGACCACCGCACAGTTCACATGGGACAACATCACTATGTTGTAGTGACATAGTGAAGGTTTACAATTCAAGACTCAAGACTAAGATAATCATGGGGACATTTGGGAATGGGTCTAAAAGGTCGAGTGGGCTTCTGTGGCCTCTTGGAAGGCATAGGCAGAGTGGGAGCCAAGGGTGGAAGCTCCCTGAGGGCCCAGGAAGGAAGAAGCAAGAGAACAGGCGACAGGGCATTGATGGGGAGGGACAAAGACAAGCTGACAGGTTCTCTCATTCAGATGCCCCATGAGGACTTACTGTGTCAGAACAGTGCCCAAGACCACCAAGACTTGGCTTTCACAGTAACGTGTTAAATGGGAGAACTAATAAATGTACGCTGCCTGAAGTCTACTTAAGAATTTCTGCCTTTGTTACTCCTCTATCCTGAATTGGTTTCCACCGACAAGCAGCACCCTCAATGGGCAAGCAGGAGTAGTGCAAGATGGTTTCAGCATGAGGTTGTTCTCTGACACTAGACATTCTACAGATGTTTCATTAATAAATCCATTTTTGTATTTCTTTGTATGTGTGGGTTACACACTATGCCTAAGACTCATTCAAAGATGGTCTCATTTTCATTCTCGCTTTACTGATGAAGAAACTGATGACTGGAAGCTATAGTAACTCCTAGTGACTACTCAGCTAACATTGGATGCAGATAGAGCTAAGTTTCCTGCAGGCACTGTGGATCTTCAGTTCATCCCCAAGAATGTTTATATATGTTTCTGTTCTACCAAATTTAGTTTTCATTTTCATTTTTCTTGCTTGATCTCAAGCCTATATGCCTACTTCTGGCCAGGAATAAACTCCCTTCTCTGAGAAGGGAACATTAGTGTGTGTGCGGGGGGTTGGGGGGCAGTCGGTGGAAATGGAAATAATCATCCTCCCTGCTACCTCTCCTCAACCTCTTATGAATCTATGGCCAAGGCTTCTGGGGGAGAAATTAGTCACCCAAACCCATTCTACTTCTACAGCCACAAAATTAGCTGTGGGAAACAGTACTTTAAAAATCTAGTAAGTTCTGGCATCAGAACTATTACTGAGAGAAAGAAAAACCATTGGTGCCCCAAATCATTATGGCAACAATAACTATGATAGGTCCTAGAGTCACACGTGGTTTAAAACATGTCAGAAGTGCTACAGACTGCAACAAGACTAGCATTTCTGCATGACTTTCAAAAACACACAGTAACATTTATTAGGAGGGGGAAACTCACTTGAAGTTCTAGAAGGTTGTAAATGTAGTGTGACTTGGTAGTAAAGGCTTATTTGTTCTTACCTCTCCTGTTAAAGTAGAGATGCCTTAAATATTTCTATTATACTCTGCACCAAAAAGTGGGTAGTGGGAGGTGTGTGTCATAAATAACACCACTTCACAAATCCCCTCAGATCTGCGTACAGCTTTAGAAGTTCTCGCCGCCCAGGTCTGCGCTCCCACCCAGGATAAATCACTGCAAAGCGCCATGTCCCCAGTGGGGGTTGTTAATTAGTTTTAAAGGCTCCTGCAGTTCCTCTAGTGCTTCAAGGAGTACACAAACCCAGCATTCTACAAAAATACCTTTTTTTTATGGTCAGCCCAGGCTGAGATTTTATGAGCTTCCCATGGTTGTATGAAAGTTAAGCTATATGCAAATGTGCAAAACGAAGGCTGTTAAAATTGACTGGGATAAATGCTTTGTTTATCTTGCAGCTGGAATGCAGCAGAAATCCACCTAAATGGAAGGGAGAAAAGGCAAAGCACTCTGTGCATTAAGCTGCAAGCACTGGGGCAAGATGGCCCTGTCCTGCACCTCCAGAGGCAGCCCACGGTGCACCAATTGCGGTGTTGCCATCTGTTTTCCTAGAGAGGACAGTTTTGTCATAATTGACTAGGACAGAGAGTCTGAGAACTTTGGCATAGTAGAACTAGCCTGCCACTTAGAGAAAAGGAGTCCTTTCCTTTCCTACCAAATGACACACATGGAAAATGAGAGCCACAAGAGTCAGCCTCAATAACAGTCCTGACTGCCTTGCTTGCCACATGATAAAACCAGCAAAGACCCTCATGCTTGTATGCTTGCGCTCAGTCTCTCAGTCGTGTCTGACTGTTTGTGACCCCATGGACTGTGGTCCACAAGGTTCTTCAGTCCATGGACCTTTTCAGGCAAGAATACTGGAGTGAGTTGCCATGTCCTCTTCCAGAGGATTTTCCTGACTCAGGGATCGAAACAGCGTCTCCTGCCTTCTCGGGTGGATTCTTTACCAATGAGCCACCCAGATTGATTATATTCAAAACATATGGGATTTGATTCACAGTTGAACAAATATTCATTAGTCATCTGTTTGGGACAAGGGACTGTGTTCTGAACACTGGAAGCTCTGAATAATCTCACCTTTCAAAGAATTTATACATCAACTTTTCATCTTGTTGTGATAAAAAGCTACTCCTTGTGAGGCATATCATCTTTCTTTTACATCTCAGTAAGATAACCCTCAACATTCTCCAGAAGGTAGGTTTCTAATATTATAATAGCAAATATACAGTGAGGGTCTTCTCCATGCCCAGTGCTGGGATAAGAAATATACAAGCTGTTGCTGCTGCTGCTGCTAAGTCACTTCAGTCATGTTCAACTCTGTGTGACCCCATAGACGGCAGCCCACCAGGCTCCCCCAACCCTGGGATTCTCCAGGCAAGAACACCGGAGTGGGTTGCCATTTCCTTCTCCAATGCATGAAAGTGAAAAGTGAGGTAACTGAGTCATGACCAACTCGTCGCGATCCCATGGACTGCAGCCTACTAGGTTCCTCCATCCATGGGATTTTCCAGGCAAGAGTACTGGAGTGGGGTGCCATTACTTTCTCTAGAAATATACAAGGGATATCACTCAATCCTCCTCCTACCAGCAATCACCACCCCTGCCAAAAAACAACAACAACAAAACTTGAAATTGGTGCAAGGATTACTTCTCCCATGTTAGAGAGTTCCCCTGAGGCACAATGAGTTTAACTGCCTGGTCAGGTGGGCAGTAGAAGACTATATTGAACTCCTATTTTCTGATCCATCAGAACTCCTCGTGTCCACACACCACCTCCCATAGTAAGTTACACACTTGTGTATCAACTAAAGAAGTTTCTTGATCTGAGTCACAAAATTGGTAGCAGTGGCTATGACTTAGTCAAGTAAAACGGTTCTGATACCTGGAAGAATAGCAGGATTCGAGACTCTTTAAAACATAAAAGAGCTAGTCAAGTGAATATACAGACAGTAAAACAGCTAAAACATACATGGCTAAATGCCAAAACGCCAGCTGAGATTCACTCTTGAGCCAACAGGTGAAATAAACATACCATTTGATACATATCCTTCCATTTGTTCTTACCTGATTCATAGCCACCCTGGCTCTAGCCTTCATTCTCTTTGGTCAATTCTCCTAAATGCTCCTATTCCCTTTATGGTCATCTGGCCTTTATGAAACCTCCAAATGAACCCTTTTTTTTTTTGTATTTATGGTTATGGAATTTATCTCCTTAGGGAATGTCAGAGAACTTAGAGAACTAAGTGCTTCCAGGTGACACAAAAAAATGTATCCCCATATTTCTGCAATTACCTAGAATAGTTTTCCCTTTGCATCCTTTTGCTATAGATACATGGCCAGCCATTGTCCCATTGTATCTTCCTAATCTGCCTGGGTATCACAACTGGTTTATCAGTCTTACCTGACAGTTTTGTATTGTTCTTTTAAGATAATAGAATCAAGATTTTCAGAGCAACCCAATGATTTTTTTTTTTAAACAAGAGGACTTTTACAACTTTACATCAGGTACACAACATGTGTAAAAACCTCTTTTAAAAATTCAGATGGTTACCAGGATGATTAAGTCAAATCTAAGGGAGGGAAAGCAGAGCCTCTTAAGGTCTGGCTGGGGTGATGCTGAGCATAGTCAACAGATGGACATTTATTGAGCTGGCTCCCTAGGAATTGAGGGAGAGTCACAGATGAAGAGAAAGTGTCTGGCAAAATAGACTATTTTGACAATCAAGTATCACATGACATAGATGTGTGTGATGTAGACAAATAAAATCCAGATGACTTAAGATGTTTCTTTAAGCAATAAAAATGTAACATTCTAAAATCATACCTATACATTTCCCTCATTACTGTGGTTACTTGAGGGTGGTAGACTCTTTAAACTGGAAAAAGAGAATTCAGAAGTCAAGAACTCAACTCAGGAATATATTTTAAATATATGATAGAGAAATAATTACATTAATAAGTAATACACCCTTGAAAATAAAACACTAACATGATAACAGACAAACGGACTCTGAACATGAGGAAATGTTTTAAAAGAGGAAATATAAATATAATGTAGCTAATAGACATGTGAGAGAATGTTTAAATTTGCTAGAAAATAGGAGAGAAATGCATATGAAAATGAATGCATACTCTATTTGTTACCACATTGTTTCAAGGCTGGTGATAGTGCAGTGAGGCAGGATTTTTTCAAGTGTTTCTGTTAGGAGAATAAAACAACACAGTGTTCCTTGTAAATCAGTTTGATTCTGTGTTTCAAGATCGTTAAACATTTTCTACTGTTTTACCAAATGATTCTGTTTCTCAGTATGTATTTTAGAGGAAAAAACCCTTTAAATGTACAAAAAGATGCTCATGATATAACAGCAAAAAGAAAATGGAAACACTCAATGTGTCCAATTTAGCAGGTGCGGTCATTCTATTTCCGAATGCTCATTCACAGGAAGGTAACAGCTTATGTTCCCAAAGAATGATTATAGATGAGAAATAACATGATCATTTAAATAGTCAATTATCAAAAAGAGCAGGAAAAGGATTAAGAATATACTGCTAGTGATTTGTGATCAAGGAATGAAGACAATTTTTTCTTCTTTTAAGGAGTTAATATTCTTTTTTCTTTTAAGGAGTTAATGGGAGTACTTTGGAGATTTTAGCTATTATGTTACAAACATTTTTTTTAATGCAAAGGAAATATAGCAAATGTACAGACTTGACAAATGTAAAGCAATCTGTTCTGTTAAGAACAAGTTGCTTGTTTGGACTTGACTAAAGTGTTGAATCTAGTTATCTATAGACAGCAATATATATCTCTAACCTGTGATAATTAGATTGTGGGTTTCTATCTGGGACAAGGACAATGTACCATTCAGATGACTGGGTAAAAGAAGTTGCATGTGCAGGGGCCAAGACCAAATGGCTGATTCATGACCCCCGCCTGTGACTGCACTGCCAAACCATGTTCACCACCAGTCCCACAGCTCAAAGGGCAGATATACAGGAAGCAGAAAAGTGCCTCCAGACTCTTTACTGGCACCTGCCAGAAAATAACATTTGGCTACAGTTATCAGAAAGCTGGCTAAAACAATGGTCCAGGTTTTGAAATCTGGAGATCTCATTCTTTTAACAGTGTCCAGCTGGCCCATGGGAGCCACTTCCTGGTGGCGCCTGGGAAGCTTTCCTTGAACTTGGTAAATGCAGCTTGGACCTGAGCTAGGGTGCTTCCTAGCTAAGTGTTTCAGCTTTATCCAAGAGAGGAGAAATCCATTCTTTAGCACAGGATTGTGCATGGTTTCCGTAGGAACCCATGAGTTCCCACCCATCAGTTAAGGCTGTAGGCTTCCTGCCATCTTGCCATATCTAACACCAAAGTGAACGTGAATATAATAATTCATCACTCACCTGCCTCTTACTTTAATAAAAAAATGCCAGAGTTTTAAAATTAGAGTGAAAGCATGTACAGGTTCTAACTTTGTAAATAAAAAGAAGAAAATCGATCAATGTCAACAACTTATTTTCTGGGGGAGCATTGGGGTGTTTGCGCTCTCTCCTGTACATGGATTTGGAAATCAAAGAGTACCAGATGAAAAAGTTTCTTTGGTCAGAATATTCACCTGTTAACACAGATCTCATCTAAAAAAAAGTATTTGTGAAGATTCTTTCTCTTCTTCCTGTGCTTATTTTTGATGTAAATGACTTGCTAACATTGAGCTTCATTAACTCTAAAATATGTGAGCCTTGTCTTTTTTCCTTTTTTTCTGTTTTCAGTGTTCAAAAAGTGTTTCAAAAATTATGAAAAAATTATTTCTAGTGAGACTAAAGTCACACCATGCAGGTGATTTGAGGCACAGGCATCCACATTCCATCATTCCAAAATTCCGTAAAGGTTAGGTGGTTTGGTGGTTAAGTATCCACCTGCCAATGCAGGAGACATAGGAGACGGGTTCTATCCCTGGGCCGGGAAGATCCTCTAGAGGAGGAAATGGCAACACACTCCAATATCCCTGCCAGAAAACTCCCATGGGCAGAGGAGCCTGGTGGGTTATAGCCCACTGGGTCTCAAAGAGCCAGACATGACCGAGCACACAAATGTTATCATACATTTTCCATATAGGTGAAGGAAGCATTTTTCCAATTCCAAAATTTAGTATATTAATATCATTCAGGTATGATTTTTCTTTCCTTTTCAAAGTTTTCTTAATTCTGATTATCCTAGCTACCCCCAAGATACATACAGGAGCACCTGTATCTTAATGGTCAGCACAGGTCGCCATATTTTTCTGTAGCATGGATGGAAGATGGTATCAGCATGGCTCTAGGGGGCCCACACAAATTAGATGGTACTCATGTTAGGGAAATTGGGGGAGGCAGTAACTACAGAATCCAGAAGGTGCTAAGACTGCTGTCTTATCCAAACTGTCAACACTTGGTCTTCTCTAATTTAATCCTCATCTGCCACTACCCTCTCTCCACACATATACTGATCCTTATGACTTGCAAAAGTCTCTGATGATGTAGGGCTTTATCTCAACCTTTGGGACTAGCTCTGACTCCTATTGGTTGCTCATTAAGCCTGCATTCTTTGGACTAAATTTTAACTCCCTTCATGACTTTCCCTCTTCCAGCCCACATCATTTCCAATTACTCTCTAACACGAACTCTCACCATAAGTTACATAGAGTCTCCACTGATTTCAAATGAGAGAGTCCCCTACTTTATGTTCCAGAAAGCTGAGCATGACATAGCAGTTCACCAGAGGAGACAGATGCAAAGGCACACGTACGGAATTAGTTCATCCTGCTTGTGTTCAGTCACAGCTGACTCTCTGCGATCCCATGGACTATATGCCACTAGGCTCCTCTGTCCATGGGATTTCCCATGCAAGAATGCTGGAGTCGGCTGTCATTTGCTTCTCCACTGAATTAGATTGTACATGCTCTGAAGAGAACCTTTAACTTTTAGAGACTTTAACACTAGCCTAAAATACAATTTCATTCTTGATACTTTACAGATTTGAATGCCATAGTGTGGATCTGTTGAGGAGTACTGCTACATTTTGCTTTCAACTGTTAAATGACTGAAGCAACAACAATTCACTAAGTACCTGCAATGTCTCAGTCAGCTAAGTATTTATTTATGTATTTAATACTCACAGTGAGTTGGTGAGTCAAGGCAATAATTATTACTCTCACTTTAGAGATAAGAAAGTTGTGTACCAACAAGCTTAAGTGACCTATCCAAGGACAAACAACCAGTAAGTGAACAAGGATTCAAAATTAGATCTGGCTGATTTTTGTTTGTCAAGGCAAACTTCCTGGAGATGGTTTGATTTTCAGTTTCAGTGAAGATCTGTTTATCATCTACACTTCTGAATATTTGCTTAGTTTATTCTTTTGCTACCCTTGTCATCTGTATATTGTATAAAACTCAGTTGACTTCAATACTTCAGCACAAATTCACCCTATTTCTCCTTTTTACTACCCTGGTAAACTTCATGAAGTCAGGAAATAAAACTATGCTGCTGATTATTTAGTTATCATTATTATTATTATTAATCCTCAGTGTTTAGCACAGTGCTTGGCACATGGATGGTGATCAATATCTCTTAAGTGGATAAATGAGAAGCAGGTATAGACATGGATATAGGAATTAACTTGCGGACATGGCGGTGGCAGGGAAGGAGAGGGTGTGGCAAACTGAGAGTGGCATTGCCATAAACACACTGCCGTGTGTAAAGTACATGGCCAGTGGGAAGTTGCTGCAGAGCACAGGGAGCTCAGCCTGGCACTCTGTGATGATTTAGAGGGGTTGGGACAGGTGGGAGGAAGGATAAAGGAGAGAATACACACACACACATACACACACACACATACACACACACACACACATACACACACACATATACACACACTCACACATATACATACACACACACATAGCTGATTCACTTCATTGTGCAACATAAACTAACACAACATTGTAAAGCAATTATACTCCAATTAAAAACATTAATGAATTAAAATAAGTGAGAAGCAAGTCTTAGGCTCAGCTTTGTACCAGCGTTTCAGGGGGCCTTAGAGAAGCAGACAAGCCAACTCATCCAGGGACACTGAGCAACTGATCACTCAAGCAAGACTTTTCTGGATATGTAAGCATCCAAACTAGAGCCAGGTTAAGATAAGTCTCAAGGAGGCGGATTCAGGGGTCTATTCTCAAAAAGCCTAAAATCTGATTCGATTCCATCATTCAGTGCATTTCTTATGGGCTATACCAAGCCACCAGTGATGTAAATAAAGCATTCAGGTTTCTTGCAGAATCGTTACTCCACTATCCTTCATGCAATAATGCAGTACTTTGTAACAAGCTTTATAATGAGGCTATGAATTAAAGTGAAACATGGCTTTTCTGAGGTACAATATGCATCACAACAGCCTGTATTAACAATTTAAAACCATATAATGTGCTTTATAAGCTAATAAAGTAGCTGCCTCTAAATGATTTATCAAATATGAATAATGCATCCAGAAATAACTTACAGGAACAGGGCCAGCCTCCTCCCCTCCTGTGCTAGCTGGCTTTCTCCACAGATGATACTGAGGATGCTTGGGAGCTGAGATCCTGAGTTCTGTCACCAGTCTCCAGCTCTGCCAGGAAGCCTGCCCAAATTCTCCCCAGAGACTCCCTGCCTCTTTGCCTAGTCCCGATGGGTGGTCCAGCCACCTTCCCTGCCTCTTCCTACTTCTGCCTCTCTTCTAACTAACCCCTTTAGAATCTCCTGTTTAAGGCTTCCTTCATTTGAGCATTTCTTTCATCTTTCCTGCTTCATACAAGAGAGGCCAGGGTCTATCGTAGAAAGTTGCCTATGGGAGCAGTAATATGCAGGAGATGAAGCAGTCAGTAGGGTTCAGCAGTCAGAAGGGGGAACTCTGAGATCTCACAGCCTAGAGAGAGAACAGTTACACATGGTTTTCAAGCTTCTAAGAAATAGTGACATCAGAGTTTAAAGCCTCCAGACCCTTAAAATCTAACTAGATGTGATGTTCAGTACTTCATCTTCTGAACAAGGCACTTGTAAAATTTAACAGTGAGTATTTAAAGACTCAAAAATATGTTGGATCTCTGGGCTTTCTCGGGGAGCAAATGGTGGGGGAGGGCTTGATTCTAGAAATAAACGCTAAAACACAAAATAGAAATCAATGCATATATATACAAAACCAGAAACATATAGGAGTCATTTTCAAGAGAACATTGCTTCTACCTGACAATGAGAACCAGTTAGCCCTTTAGACACGCACCAGACAGCCTAAACAAACTAAACAGACTTGATTTCTGTCACAGGCACTTGTTGGGAGGGAAAAGAACTCATGGTTGCTATAATCCCCCAGCAGAGAAGCACATGGTGAACAAACTCAGAATTGGCTGGGATATTGAGGGAAAAGTCGACTTTCTACAGATGTATGAAATGTATGTGGAGGCTGGAAAAATGGATTAGGAGTCTAGAGAGCCCTAGTCACAGACTTGCTTGAACCTCCACACAAACTCATTCCTATAACAAATGCGAAGGGTAATGTGCAGAGGCCACATGCAGGGTAGAAAGCTGAGAAAAATCCTTTTTTTCGCAAGTAGACTGCAGCTTTCCTCTGAAAGTTAGAATGGGGCAGCCAAGGGGATAGAGATCTCCACAGGCACAGAAAGCAGGGGGCAATGACGGGAATGGAGGACAAAGAGCATTCCTAGCAACCCCCAAAGCTTAGTGCTAGTCTGTAAAGTCATGGGAGGTTTTCAGCATTCAGAAAGCTGGAAGCTCATCTGTAAAACATAGAGAGTTCTCTGGAATATCTCCAGGGTTCTTATTCCACGCTGTTCTAAAGGAAAGAATTCTAATATGGCCCTCAGAATTTTGAAACTTAGAGTCAGTTACATCAGTTAAACCTACAATCACACCCAGACCATCAAAAAATTAAACTCAGATTCCTTCTGATTACTATTCACAGCACTGTGCCCCAAAGGTAGAAATAGCCGAAATGTCAGTTGGTGGGTTATTGGATAAACAAATGGTCCTATATGCATGCAATGGACTATTAACAGTCATGAAGGGAATTAAGTAGCAGTGCATGCTAGCAGCATGCTGTGATGGCTGTGTGCTTAGTTGTGTCTGACTCTTTGCAACCCCATGTACTGAAACCCACCAGGCTCCTCTTGGCCATGAACAATTTCAGGCAATAATACTGGAGTGGGTTGCCGTGCCCTTCTCCAGAGAATCTTCCTGGACCCAGGGATCAAACCTGTGTCTTTTGCACCTTCCTGCTTTGACAGGCAGATTTTTTTACCACCTGGGAAGAGCCACAAAGTGTTAGGGTTAGGTATGGATATACCTCTAAATCACTATGCTAACTGAAAGAAGCCAAACAAAGAAA
Source organism: Nanger dama (assembly GCA_917880005.1). Taxonomy (NCBI): domain Eukaryota; kingdom Metazoa; phylum Chordata; class Mammalia; order Artiodactyla; family Bovidae; genus Nanger; species Nanger dama. The sequence continues at coordinate 30,149,038 of CAKJTW010000018.1, forward strand.
TTTGAACATTGCATGATCTCATTTATATGAATTATTCAGAATAGTTCCTTCTGAATAGTTCAAAATCCTCCAAACTAGGCTTCAACAGTATGTGAACTGAGAACTTCCAGTTCTCAGTTCTCCAGATTTATAAGCTGGATTTAGAAAAGGAAGAGGAACCAGAGATCAAATTGCCAACATCCGTTAGATCATAAAGAAAGCAAGAGAACTCCCAAAGAACATCTATTTCTGCTTTATTGAGTACCCCGAAGCCTTTGACTGTGTGGATCACAACAAGCTGTGGAAAATTCTTAAAGAGATGGGAATACTAGACCACCTGACCTGCCTCCTGAGAAATATATATGCAGGTCAAGAAGCAACATTTAGTACCAGACATGGAACAACAGACCCGGTTCCAATTTGGGAAAGGAGTATGTCAAGGCTGTATATTGTCACCCTGCTTATTTAACTTATATGCAGAGTACATCATGCAAAATGTTGGGCTGGTTGAAGCACAAGCTGGAATCAAGATTTCCAGGAGAAATATTAATAACCTCAGATACACAGATGACACCACTCTTATGACAGAAAATGAAGAGGAACTAAAGAACCTCTTGATAAAGGTGAAAGAGGATAGTGAAAAGGTTGGCTTAAAACTCAACATTCAGAAAACGAAGATTATGGTATCTAGTCCCATCACTTCATAGCAAATAGATGGGGAAACAATGGAAACAGTGACGGACTTTACTTTCTTGGGCTCCAAAATCACTGTGGATGGTGACTGCAAGCATGAAATTAAAAGACACTTGCTTCTTGGAAGAAAAGCTATGACAAACCTAGACAGCATATTAAAAAGAACAGATAGGACTTTGCCGACAAAGTTTCATATAGTAAAAGCTATGGTTTTTCTGGTAGTCATGTACAGATGTGAGAGGTGGACTATGGAAGAAGGCTGAACACACACACAAAAAACTGATACTTTTGAACTGTGGTGTTGGAAAAGACTTTTGAGAGTCCCTTGGATTTCAATGAGATCAAACCAGTCAATCCTAAAAGAAGTAAACCCTGAATATTCACTGGAAGTCCTTCCTTCATTGGAAGGACTGATGCAGAAAGCGGAAGCTCCAATACTCTGGCCACCTGATGTAAAGAGCAGGCTCATCAGAAAAGATCTTGATGCTGGGAAAGATTGAAGGCAGGAGGAGAAGGGGACTGCAGAGGACCAGATGGTTGGATGGCTTCACTGACTCAAAGGGCATGAGTTTGGGCAGACTCCAGGAGATGGTGAAGGACAGGGAAGTCTGGAATGCTGCAGTCCATGGGGTCGCAAAGAGTTGGACATGACTGAGCAACTGAACAACAAACAACAATTCAGAATAGATAAATTCATAGAGATAGAACATAGATTGGTGGTTGCAAGAAGCTGGGAGAGGGAAGGAAGGAGAGAGAAACTGCTTAATGAGTAAGAGACTTTACTGTGGATAGAAAAATTAATTAATGGGTAAATGGTCTTACTCTGGAGTGACTGAAATGTTTTGAAACTAGATAGAAGTGGCAGTTGAACACCTTTGTGAATGTACTGAATACTTCTGAATTGCTCATTTTCAAATGGCCAAATTCATGTTATGTGAATTTCACTACAATATTTAGGAAAAATAAAACAAAAGTGGATAGAATTAAAGGGAAACATAAAGAAATTTTGCATTAGAAATATAAATAAATATGCAATTTCAATAATGCATATAAAACTTAGATAAAAAGTCATTAAGGATAGAAAATGTAGGAAGAAATTGCAATAACAACAACAACAAATGATTATCAACCAACTTGGCTGGACTGGCGTTTAGAGAGCACTGCACCCCATGCTGAGAGCTGGCACATTAACGTTAAAGGGACATGTCACGTTGATTAAAATAGATCTGAGCCATAGAACACATTCAAGGAATATTTTATCACTGAAATAAGCAGAACATATTTTCTCGCTGCAATAATACTAAATTTAAAATCAACAATAAGATCATGAAGAAAAAAAAATCTCTAAATTGTGAGAAATGAAACAATACAACCTTAAGTAAGTTATAAATAAAGCATACATCAGAAAGGAAATTAGAGATTATTTTAAACACAATAATAATGAAAACATAAACTATCAAAATGTATGAAATAAAGCTAACTAGTAATCATGAGTTTCATAGCTTTGTGTGCTCAGACGTTCAGTTGTGTCTGACTGTTTGAAATCCCATAGACTGCAGCACAACAGGCCTCTCTGGTATTCTCCCAGAAAGAATACTGGAGTAGGGTGTCTTTTTCTTCTCTGGCAAATCTTCCTGACCCAGGGATCAAATCCGAGTCTCTTATGCCTCAATGCATTGGCAGGCAGATTAGCACCACCTGGGAAATCCAATGTATTTTTAGCTTTAAATGCATATATTAGAAAATAGAAAAGTGCAAAATTAATAATTAATATTCCAGTGTGTGAAGGTAACAAAAGAAGAATAAAATATGTCCAAAAATAAGAAGAATTAAGACAGTATGGTACTGGCACAAAGACGGAAATATAGATCAATGGAACAAAATAGAAAGCCCTGAGATAAACCCACACGCCTATGGACACCTTATCTTCGACAAAGGAGGCAAGAATATACAATGGAGTGAAGACAGTCTCTTTAACAGGTGGTGCTGGGAAAACTGGTCAACCACTTGTAAAAGAATGAAACTAGATCTCTTTCTAACACCATACACAAAAATAAACTCAAAATGGATTAAAGATCTAAATGTAAGACCAGAAACTATAAAACTCCTAGAGGAGAACATAGGCAAAACACTCTCCGACATAAATCACAGCAGGATCCTCTATGATCCACCTCCCAATATACTGGAAATAAAAGCAAAAATAAACAAATGGGATCTAATTAAAATTAAAAGCTTCTGCACAACAAAGGAAACTATAAGCAAGGTGAAAAGACAGCCTTCTGAATGGGAGAAAACAATAGCAAATGAAACAACAGACAAACAACTAATCTCAAAGATATACAAGCAACTTATGCAGCTCAACTCCAGAAAAATAAACGAACCAATCAAAAAAATGGGCCAAAGAACTAAATAGGCATTTCTCCAAAGAAGACATACGGATGGCTAACAAACACATGAAAAGATGCTCAACATCACTTATTATCAGAGAAATGCAAATAGAGACCACAATGAGGTATCATTTCACACCAGTCAGAATGGCTGCGATCCAAAAGTCTACAAGCAATAAATGCTGGAGAGGATGTGGAGAAAAGGGAACTCTCTTACACTGCTGGTGGGAATGCAAACTAGTACAGCCACGATGGAAAACAGTGTGGAGACTCCTTAAAAAATTGCAAATAGAACTGCCTTATGATCCAGCAATCCCACTGCTGGGCATACACACTGAGGAAACCAGAATTGAAAGAGACACATGTACCCCAGTGTTCATTGCAGCACTGTTTATAATAGCCAGGACATGGAAACAACCTAGATGTCCATCAGCAGAGGAATGGATAAGAAAGCTGTGGTACATATACACAATGGAGTACTACTCAGCCCTTAAAAAGAATAAATTCGACTCAGTTCTAATGAGATGGACGAAATTGGAGCCGATTATACAGAGTGAAGTAAGCCAGAAAGAAAAACAGCAATACAGTATACTGACACATATATATGGAATTTAGAAAGATAGTAATGAAGATCCTCTATGTGAGACAACAAAAGAGACTCAGAGGTATAGAACGGACTTTTGGACTCTGAGGGAGAGGGAGAGGGTGGGATGATTTGGGAGAACGGCATTGAAACATGTATACTATCTTGTAAGAATGAAGTGCCAGTCTATGTTCAATACAGGATGCAGGATGCATGGGGCTGGTGCACGGGATGATTCAGGGAGAGGATGTGGGGTGGGAGGTGGGAGGGGGCTTTGGCATTGGGAGATCGTGGACACCTGTGGCTGATTCATGTCAATGTATGGCAAAACAAATACAGTATTGTAATGTAGAATAAAGTATTAAAAAAATTAAAAAAAAAAGGAAGATCCCATGGAGAAGGAAATGGCAATCCATTCCAGTATTAAAAAAAATAAATAAAAATAAAATAAAAAATGAATTAAGTAGAAAATGGACAAGTGATATAGAAATAAGCAATTGAAGTTGACTGAAACAAAATTGAAGTTGTTTCTATGAAAAAATTAATAATATGGATAAAAACCCAAGATGACTTATCAAGGAACATAAAAAAAAATTCAAATCATCAACATTAGAAATACACAGAGGAACCATGACTATAGATCCTATAAACGCTAATGATAATAAGGAGATATTATAAAAGACTTCATGGCAATAATTTTGAGAGTAAAACATTTCTTCAAAATAAGTGATGTAAGACCAAATTAAAAACCTAAGAAGCCTTATACTATTAAAGTAATTAAATCATAATTGAAACTTTTCTCCAGGCCTGGATGGTTTCACTTTGAATTTTATTTAACATTTAAAGAAGAATAACATCAATTCTACACAAGTATTTTTCAGGAAACAGATAAAGAAGGAACAATTTCTAATTAGCCTTATGGGCCAATATAATTCTAACACGAAATAAATTCTAAAAAATAATTACTGACCCATATTTTATATAATAGATAAAATATTCCTTAACTAAATATTAGCCAACTAAATCTTCAAGTATTTAATGAAGGTGATATATTATAGCCAAGTGGGGATTTTGTCAAGAGAGCAAAGCTAATTTAACATAAAAAAATTAAGCAATATAATTCATTATATTTATAGAATAAAGGTAAAAAATCATATGTTCATTCTAATAGATGTAAAAAATATTTGAAAAAATTGAATATTCATTTATAATTTATGAGAATCTAGAGAAATATGGAAAACTTTCTTAATATTGATGTTGTATATGTATAAAACATAGACTTAACATCACATTTGATGATACCAAATTATCGGACACTTTTAGATAGAAGAATGAAGAAAGTTATTCATTATCATAACTTCTATTTAATCTTATATTTTAAGTTCTATGCATTAAAACAAGAGAAGGAAATGAAATGTACAAATGTGATAAAAAAGAAAGCTATTGTTCTTCAAAGATGACATTTTGTCTGTAGAAAACATGAAATCTACAGAAAAAATAATAAGAAATGAGTAAACAAACCTAGTAAAAATAAAAGATTGTGGGATCATATAAATACATTTGGGTTTTGTCCCTGGTTCCTGACCGAAAGCTCCTAATTCCACTGGAATTTCCTGGGTGATGTGTCTTAAAAAAAATTTTTTTAATATTTAATTTTCTTTTTGTATGGACCATTTCCAAAGTCTTTATTGAATCTGTTACAACATTGCATCTGTTGTTTATGTTCTGGTTTTTGGCCAAGAGTCATGTGGGATCTTCACTCCCCAGCCGGGAACTGAACCTACGTCCCCTGCATTGGAAGGCGAAATGTTAACCACTGGACTGCCAGGCAAGTCCTGATAAACATGTCTTTTGTTAAAATATGGATACTCTTGGCCAGCCCCTAGTTTCCCAATGGGAGTGGTCACCAGAGAAATCAAGTCTTGATTTGAAGCCTGGAACTTTCAGTTCTACTCCTCCAGCCTTCAGAAAGGAGAGAACTGGGGACAAGTACAGGCAAGTACAGGCAAGACTACTATGCAGTAATCAAAAAAAATTTCTCAGGAATGTGGGCATGAAAAGGGTTGATTGGAACGTAGTACAAAGGAATTATCAGATTTGATGGGAATATTTGCAATGTCATCAGTGATGGTTACATACATGTAGAAAACTCTCAAAAATAATAGAAAGGAACATTTAGGTCCTGTATAAATCATGCCTGAATATGATACTACTTTATCAAAAAACAAAAAGAAAGTCACTGTAACAATAAGATGGTAGTCTATCACCACTTATATTGACCCTTCTGGCAAAATTTTCCCATTAGGTAAAGATGGAGAGGGTAGAGAATACAGAATTTTCCTTAACAAAAATAGTATCAATCAGCATTTCAAACGATTGCTGTGGCTCGTACAGTGGTAATAATAAACAGATTACTATATTGAACACTCACTAAGTCTTCATCTTGTTGACACATCAGAAAGGGGTAGAAACTTGAACAACTGGTAATATCATAGCTTCTAAACAGTGAATCCAAGAACTGAACCTCAGTCTGACTCCAGAGTCCCTGCCTTTAACCACTGCTCTTTTCTGCCTCCTGTAAACTTCTTGTTCCTAACACTGGAAAAAATAGGCTTGAAGTCCAACAGAAAAAATGGTAAAAGCAAGCCACAGGGATGTAAACTAAATACCTGAAGTTTCTCTAAGCTCAAATGAGAAAAATGGAATTTCAACAACAATAAATTACAAGGCAACACTCATAAGAACAATACTTGGAAAGGCGCATGATGCAGCTATTGGTCAAGATGTGGCCAGATAAGAACTCTGGGTCTTCAAGCCATTTTGGAAATTATTCAGGAGGTACTTCATGTAAGTTACTAGGCACATGGCTTATGACTGACCATTTCCATTTCTGAGCACCTAGCTCAAAGAAGTTTGTAAGGGAATGTGTACAAAGAAGTTGATTGCTATGTGTGTGTATGTCTTATTGTAAGAAAAAGCTGAGGGATACTCAGTAGGATAATAAATTAGTAATATATAGACTCAATGAAATATAGAAGCAATGGACATATATAATAAACAGTAAAAATAAATTTTAAATATACTTTTAAAAAGTAAAGAAATAAAATGAGATTAAACTACAATAAGATACATGGAAATCAAAGCTATACAAGGCAAATAACACTACCCAGTATGCGTATTTATATATATATATATATAAAGCACCGAAGAACTGATTGTTTTGAATTGTGGTGCTGGAGAAGACTCTTGAGAGTCCCTTGGACTGAAAAGAGATCAAACCAGTCAACCCTAAAGGAAATCAACGCTGAATACACATTAGAAGGACTGATGCTGAAGCTGAAGCTCCAGTACTTTGGCCACTTGACTTGAAGAGTCAACATATTGGCAAAGACCCTGCTGCTGGGAAAGACTGAAGGCAAAAGGAGAGAGGGTGGCAGAGGATGAGATGGTTATGTAGCTTCAGAGACTCAATGGACATGAATCTGAGCAAGCTCCAGGAGATAGAGAAGGACAGGGAAGCCTGGCGTGCAGCACTCCATAGGGTCGCGAGGAGTCAAGCATACTTAGTGACTGAACAACAACAATGCTTTGACTGGAAATCTATTGAAGAGGAAGAGGAACACAAACAGTCATCAGGAACAGGAGAAAAAATTTAAAATATCAGAGCCTTTCTTAAATCAATGATAATGCTAGAGAACAAAAATATGATAAACTAAGTGCAAACTTCTTAATTAAAAAGGAGACAACTTTCAGGTTGAATAAGTTATTGATCTCACTACAACAAACAATTTTTTAATTTATTTCTATAAAAACACATATAGGACTGTTCTAGAGAGTGAATCATATGCTTTATAACCGTGAGTTCCAAAGTGCATGTGTATGTGTGTGTGTGAGAGAGAGAGAGAGTGTGTGCACTCTCATATGTGCATGCTACAGATGTACATTTCTAAAGAAAGGCCCAATATGAGGTGAAATGGAGAGCAACCTGGAAATGTTTGCTGCCCAAACAGAACTGCACTCCATCCAGTCCCCAGTGATCATTAGTATCAGGGTACCCTCATCTCCCGAAGACTTAGATTACAGGATGTTGAAGTGTATCCAGTGACTTTATGGAAACACCTATGTAGAGAAAGGGGTTAAGTGCCGGTCAAAATTCCTTCCTCACTTAAAATGTTGAAGTATAAAGCTCAGCCTCTACAGCAATCCTGTTCTCACTGGTCAAGGACAGAACACTAGGAGAAGGAATTTTGTCTATGGTCTGACACTTTTTCCTTGCTGGCTTCTTATGCTGATGAGTCAACTACAAATAGCATTGCCCCAGCTTTTGATAATAATATAAGAAAAACTATCCAAAGCTTCCCTGGTAACTCATCTCATGCCCAGACCACAGCATAACATCATTCAGTTCAGACCTCGCACCTCTGTCTGAGCTCTGACTAGTCTCAGGGTTGGTTTATTCCAGATTCCCACGATGATCTGTGCTTTCTAATGGCTGACACCTCACATTTGAGACTGCTATCCATTTAAGGACAAGCAGCAGTTTTTCCAATGCATGAAAGAAGAGAAGAATGAACCAAAGGATGAATGAAGGAGTGAAAGAATACAATATTTCACGTCCAGTTTTACAACACACAAGGAACCTTTTCCATGTACAGGATGCCTGACAACGGCAGAAACCAGAAAACACGGAACAGAAGCAGCATTAGCTGGTGAATGCCTTCCACAAAACTGGGTGGTTGAGAACACAGCACATTAGTCAAGTTTTGAAAGAAGAAAACTCTAAATCACCACCTAAAAACTCCAAGTGGAGGCAATAACGGTGTCTTATCAAGAGGAGTGCTCGCTGTTTTTAAGTGGCATCGGAGAGACTGTCTCATATGTTATCACTGTAGTTCATATTGATTCATTCTCTGTAGCTGAATTATCTTTAAAAATTTATGGTGCATTTTTATGGCGATAGCCAATCATGCATATCATTAGTGTGCATAGCAAGGAGTTGAAGACAAGAGAAGACCGATGGCTTTTCAATTATTGATGTAAATGAATTGCCAAGTGTAGATAGGTTTAAGAAATGCAATAAAGAGCAAAAGTCAAGTCTCTGGCTCCATGTGCATGCACACGCACACACACAAGCACACTAAACAAACTCATATTTCATCTTAGCAGTAAGTGAAGAAGGCAATTAAGTTACTTAAAATTTCAGACACCTCTGGAAATTTACATCACAAAATGAAATTAAAAAAATAAATCCTCACTAGCATTTTAAAAAAAGAACTAAATGAGAGAATTTAAAATGTACAGAGTGTTTCTGAGGTCATCACATCCAACACTGCCCTGCTGGAATCTTAAGACCAATGTCACCACCTCTGAGCAGATACTGGTCCTGACTAGAGGTTGATGGCCAGTGCTGGTCACAGACTGGAAGCCACTTTGTGTGGGACCAAGCTCAGCAAATTAAGAAACCGATTATTTGTCTACATAAAATATGGTTTCACCCTGATTATCATTATTTTTTCTATCTAAAATGGAGATAATAGTAGTATTAGTTTATGGGATTATATTAGAAACTTAAATGATAGCACGTACTGCAAAGTAATCAGCCAATTCTTTAGGTTTAGGTTTATAGTTATGTTGGTAAAATTCATGTTTCAAGTCCATGGGCACGAATCACACTACAACACTGTCTGTCACCCCAAAGCACTACAATGAATCCTTACTTGCAATACTCAGTATAGCCTTCTGTATGACTTAGCAAATCTAACTTCCCTTTAAGCAATTTTGTTTTCCATCACATTCAGTACCATTCTACAATTTAACTCTTCAAGCTGATCCTTTTCCATCTATTGTACATCCAGTAGATAATATTAGTTCCTATATCATGAGGAAACCTAGGGCATCAGATCTTACGTATACCAGTTTCCTAGGTGTTGTTGCTCTTGTTTAGTTGCTCACTTGTGTTTGACTCTTTTGCAACCCCATGGGCTGGAGCCCACAGGCTCCTCTGTCCATGGGATTTCACAGGCAAGAATACTGGGCGTGGGTTGCCATTTCCTTCTCCAGGGGATCTTCCTGACCCAGGGATCAAATCTGCAGCTCCTGCATTGGCAGGCAGATTCTTTACTACCGAGACACCAGAGAAGCCATTTCTTGTGTATTCATTAACAATAAATGTATTTATATCTTTTCCTTCTAGTTTCAGAGGATCTCTATTCAGGATCAATCAATGATCTTATAGATGTCTTTTGTGCCATCTCTTTCCCAAATCCAAAACCACCTTGAGCCAATATATTTATTCTGAGCTCTCAGATTTATTCTGATTCCCTCAGTCATAAGGGAATCTCCACCCATATATTGCAGAGAAAACCCATATTTAGCATATTTGAAATGGAACACTAATTTCCAATTCCAATCCAGACTCTTATGTTCACATAAGTGAATCTATCTTGGTACTCAAGTCATGTACCTCTGTGTAATTCTTGAGATTTTCTTTTCCATACAACTGGCATCCAATTGCAAAGTTATTTTAGATTTAATTTTTAAACAATTTTTTCAATCCATTTACCTGTCTCCAAATTGGGCTCCAAAATCACTGCAGATGGTGACTGCAGCCATGAAATTAAAATACTCTTACTCCTTGGAAGAAAAGTTATGACCAACCTAGATAGTATATTCAAAAGCAGAGGCATTACTTTGTCGACTAAGGTCCATCTAGTCAAGGCTACGGTTTTTCCAGTGGTCATGAATGGATGTGAGAGTTGGACTGTGAAGAAGGCTGAGTGCCGAAGAATTGATGGTGTTGGAGAAGACTTTTGAACTGTGGTGTTGGAGAAGACTCTTGAGAGTCCCTTGGACTGCAAGAAGATCCAACCAGTCCATTCTGAAGGAGATCAGCCCTGGGATTTCTTTGGAAGGAATGATGCTAAAACTGAAACTCCAGTACTTTGGCCACTTCATGCAAAGAGTTGACTCATTGGAAAAGACTCTGATGCTGGGAGGGATTGGGGGCAGGAAGAGAAGGGGACGGAGAAGGGGACGACCAAGGATGAGGTGGCTGGATGGTATCACTGACTCGATAGACATGAGTGAACTCTGAGAGTTGATAATGGACAAGGAGGCCTGGAGTGCTGCGATTCATGGGGTCGCAAAGAGTCAGACATGACTGAGCGACTGAACTGAACCGAACTAAACCTAATAGATAACTACCCTAAATAAACCTGTCTCTACCAAGAAAACTACTACAATAAACTTATTGCTGGTCTTCTGAACTCCCATCTGGCTACTTTAAAATCTCCCTGCCACACTGAGAGTCATAATTCTAAAGCAGTTATCCAACAGTATTCCAAAGGTAAGCCTTTGATGATCTAGCCCTGCTTACCTCTTAAGCTACATTTCTCTACATTATCCTCTCATGCACCCTGTTGCTGTGAGACAAAGCATCATGCAGTTTCACTTGGCTAACTTTAGTGATTTTGCACCATTCATCTTACTATCTCTTTGGCTGGCTCCTATTATTCACCCTCAAGATATGAGCCTCCTGGAATCTTCCTACCCCTCCAGACAGTGTTGGATGCCCCTCTTCTGTGCTTTCATATTACTGTCAACTACAGTTTTTTTGGTTTTTTTCTTTTTGTTTCTTTCCCATTGAAGTGTCAGATTTCCCAAGGTAGGAGTGTCCAATGGGTAACTGAAGATGAAGTCATAAAACTCTTTCTAGGAAGGGTGGATCTAAATATCCATCATTATAAACAACAGTTGTATTTATGTGTGCTGGACCATGGGTCTGGATACAATCACCCAGCACATCACAGAATGGAAAGAGGGCTCTGGGCAGGACTCTGGAGAATACTACCAAGTTCCCGTTATATGTCACCAAGGCCATGAAACAGCAGAAAGAGCAATTTCAGGTACACATGAGATTTCAGGATAAAAGAAAGCCACAGAGAAAAATGGAGAAGAGATATAAGGCAAAAAGGGATCTTAATGTGCTAAAGTGAGCTCATATTTGTGGACCAACAGTTAATCCATAAAGAGAATTATCTGCCTGAAGTTGGTAAGTATGACAAAGTATGAGGAACAAAATCAAGGGCATTGAAGTTTAGTGTGGTATTTAAACTGTACAAATACAGAAGAATTTTATTTGGATGAATTTGTCAGGGAAAGGAAGTGAATAAGAGAAACAAACCAAACCAAAATTGCCCATCAGGACAAAAAAAGTAACTTACAATTAATAAGATTCACAAAACATACAAAGGATGAATTTGGCCCTTTAACAAATCTTTTGTATCAGATAAAACTGGGTTGAAAAATCACAGAGCATAAAGCTCAAGTGTTAAGGAACCTTTTGTTCTGAGCTCCATTTCACACCACAGCTTTGAGATTCCTTGATTCATTAATACCAATGGGTTTATTTTTATACAGGTTAAATCACCTGTTGTTAGAATGTGGTTCTGGGTCATTACACACTGAATTTTAATAAATTAAACCTGCTGTCCTTTTCAAAAACAACACATGGGTCAACAACTATGATTAAGTTGTCTTTATTAATAAGTGGTTATTTCTATGATAATTATAGTTTCTTCTAAGTGATTTGTATAAATGGGAAATGTCTTTAAATAGTTCCAAGTTATTTATATCCTTACCTTTGATATGTCCTGTGTGATCAAATACCTGTGTGTGCATACCCAGTGGTTCTAACTTTAATTCAACATTCTGTCCCTTTTTTTCAACAAAGGAGCAGGATAGCATAGTGGTTAAAGGCACAGATCTGGGATAGAATCCCAGCTCCAGATTTTGTTTTTTGATCTTAGATCTGTTGTTAAACTTTGTTGTGACTCAGTTGCTCATTTGTAACTTAGAAATAAAAATATTCCTTATCCATTAGACTTACAATGCATGGACTGTAGCCTGCCAGGCTCCTCTGGCCATGGAATTCTCCAGGCAAGAATACTGGAGTGGGTAGCCCGTTTGCTTCTCCAGGGGATCTTCCTGACCCAGGGATTGAACCCTCATCTCCTGCTTTGCAGGTAGAATCTTTACTATCTGACCCACCAGGGAAGCCCAAATATTAAATAAGTCTGTACATATACACAGCTGTATACAGGAAAAATATTTTGTACATTCTTAGAGCAGAGTCTGACTTGGGATAAGTACTTAATAATTTAGCTGTTACAATCTTAATAATTCTAGTCCCCACTTTACAGTGAGCAACATGGCTTGCTTGTTTTTTTGTCTTTTCTGTGACTATTTCCTTATTAATAAGAAAGTACTTAGGTAATAAGAGGAAAGGTAGAAAAAGAAAATATAAGAATAAAGGGACTAAGGTTGAAACCATAACATACAATGTACTTTATATAACATATTGTTATAGTACTAGCTCGTAATGTCATTTTCTTCACACTCAGGTAAAATATAGCCTTGAACTGGCATATTTTCTATTTCAAATTCTGAATTGCTGAAGGAGACAGATTATCCTTTTTACCTAATGGCTTGGCAGGAATGCAACTTTTTTTTTTTAATTTTGATGAAAATAGGAAAAGCCAATTTTCCAAGCTCTGAGGAAAAAAAATGTCCAGTTGCAATGAGATATGGAGATCTCACCGAGCCTGAGTCATACCCTTTGGGCCTTCGTGAAAATCATGTTTTCTAGAATCTCACCATCTAGAAGCTAATGATGAGGCTGGATGTGATTCACCTTTTCTCCTTGTGAATTATATCCAGCCTTATCATTAGCTTCTAGATGGTAGAAGTGGAGACTCTAAGTTGGTGCTTGTTTTTCAGATGTATTTGAGTGCCTATAAGTTACCAGAAAGCTGCTAGATGCTTGGAATATAAAGATGAACAACATGTGAATGCCTCTGACCTCAATTTTTTCCCCCAATTACTGGGTGAGAGGCCACAGAGCTAGTTACAGAGCTGGGATGTGTGAAAATATAATTCCAACGCCTCGACCATGGGAGAAGATTGCTGGGTGAAAATGGATTGTACAAAATGCTTACTTTAAAGCACATGAAGTGAATGATTAAATTCATTCCGGGAGGGGGAGTATTGTGGTGGTTTAGTCACTGTGTTGGGTCTGAATCTTCCAACATCATGGACTGTAGCTTGCCAGGCTCCTCTGTCCATGGGAGTCTCCAGGCAGGAATACTAGAGTGGGTTGCTATTTCCTTCTCCAGGGAATCCTACCAACCCAGGAATTGAACTGCACTGCAGGTAGATTCTTTACTGACTGAGCTACGAGGGAAGTCCCAGAGGAGTACTGAGAATAGCATATTTGTATGAGACTCCATTGATAGAGTGATTTTTAAATTGGCCTTTGAAAGAAGATTCATTTTCCCAGGCTTAAGAGAGTGATGTTCTGAAATGCATCATTCAGCAGCTTCAGACACCATTAGACCACATGAGGACACTCTGAGGGTGAAATTTGGAGTCCAGTGGAGATCACCCTGAAGCCTGAAGGTACTCAAGGATCTGGTTATAAATGGAATGAATTCATAAGACAAAGAGAAGGTACTTTGTCCTATACTCATAGAGGAGATACATATGATTAAGAATCAGAATCAGGAACCTCCGTGGCGGTCTAGGGCTTCAGAATCTGCCTTGCAGTGCAAGGGATATGGGTTATATCCCTGGTAGGGGACTAAGATCCCACATGTAATGAAGCAGCTAAACCTGCATGTGGGTGCTACTGAGCCTGTGGCACAACTCGAGAGGCTGTGCACCACAGCAAAAGATGCCGCAGGACACGATGAAGACCCCACATACTGCAACTAAGAGCAGATGCAGCCAAAAAATAAATAAGAAGCAGAATCATATTTCATTTTAGAAAAACTACCTGAGAGGAAGTGAGGAGACTGATCAGGAAACCTGAAGAGAAGAGAACTTAAATCAGAGGCAGTGTCAGGGTGAATAAGAAAAAGGAGAACTGATTAGAGAGATGGACTATACAGTCTGTAGGGTGGCAAAGAGTCAGACACGACTGAGCAACTTTCACTTCATACACTATAAAAGTAAGAGGACTCAGTGGTCAATTAGATAGAAAAAATGTAGTGTAAGAAAGAGACTTGGATGACTTTATGATTTCTAGTGGAATGATTGAATTAGGTCTTTAGAGCTCAAAAGAGCAGGTTTGTGAAAAAGATGAAGACATTGGTTTCGACCACAGTGTGTGTGAAGGGTCTCCAGGACATCTGAGATGTTCATGGGTTGTTGAAATAAGATTCTAGGGCACAGGAAGAATTCTGACTTCATGGTGAAGACTCAGAACATGGGTGTGTAAGTGTTAATACATGTGAAGCCAAATGCAAGTAGAAAAGCAAGGGGAAAGAATGAGAGCTCATGAAAAACAAAATTTAAGGCGCAAAAATGGGGCTCAAATAGAAAATAAGATGGAAATGGAGTCTGGTGAGAAAGTTGAAAAGAAGCCAATGGACTTAACATTTCATATGTCAGTTTCACTTGATGAATGGGTAGTGGGGTAAACTGGAACTTAAAAAATAATGACAAGAAGTTTAAATTCAAGATTTATATAGCACAATGTAAAAGGGGTATTTTAATAAGAACAAAGAGATAAACTCAAATATGAGAAGGTATGCTGTAAATTATAAACACACTATATAGGGCAGGCAGCCTTTCTGAAGCCAGTTCACCCTTTGCTGATGGGAATTGACCAAAGACTCTAAAATACCATGTCTTCTATTTAACTTCATGTGTGTCATTTAGGGCCATGAACAAGGTATACGAAATTAAGCAGGGCTCCCATTTTCCAGGTTTCCCTTCATTTCTAACACCCTTATGAAAGTGAAAGTGAAAGTGAAGTCACTCAGTCATGTCCAGCTCTTTGTGACCCCATGGACTGTAGCCTACCAGGCTCCTCTGTCCATGGGATTCTCCAGGCAAGAATACTGGAGTGGGTTGCCATTTCCTTCTCCAGGGGATCTTCCTGACCCAGGGATCAAACCCAGGTTTCCCGCATTGGAGGCAGACGCTTTAACCTCTGAACCCCTACAAAGGTCTCCTAAAGGATACAGCCCTCTCAAGAGCCAGATCATTCAGTCCTGGGGCTTATCACACCAGCGTTGTTCTCCACTGGTTAAAAATCCACATGGAAGTCTCCAGCTTCTTTTGTTTCCCACACAGGCTCATACTTAATGAGGAATGTGTTTCTTGTTTAAATTCTAAAGTTTGTTTCTTATTGAAAACAAAGAGAACAGAAAACAAGCAATACTAAGTGCTGACAAGTCCCTAGAGGCATATGGTTCTCTTGTTCTTTAAAAGCTCTTGGTAGTCTTTGTGGAATTACTAAGGTTCATTCCAGAGACCAAAAAAAAAAATAGTTCTGTAGTGACAATTCCATTCACCTTTAAAGAGAAAAATCAAGAAAACAAGAATAACTTAAAAGTCTAAATGCTTGGTTTCAGGCTATATTTTACTTTTTGTTCCCGTCCAATCAATGTTGAAAAACCTATTTTAACTTTTAAAACATAAGACTATGCAATATCAAAGGAGGAAACTTTAACCTAAAAAAACCAGAGTCTAACTGTTGAAAAACAGGCCTTAGAATGATGCGATTGTTGTACCTGTGATGTATACTAAGAGAAAAAAAAATCAATTTCATTGGAATTACCTGATTGTATTGTTTATATAACCCTGTTTGTATCTTATCCAAACTGATTTCTTATTAAAAAAAAAAAAAAGAGAGAGAGAGAGAGACATCCTTTACATATGAAGAGAGACTGGGAACTGATTTTATGCCATTTAGAAAAAAAAATCTGTATATGCACTATGCAGGTGTTCTGTCCCTAAACCAACCAATGCATTGTCAATACTTTCTTGAGGTTTCCAGAGATGATTTCTACTCCTTTTTCTCATCCTCTTCAGACAAACTGAGCACCAGTTTCATGAAGTACCTACAACACTACTCTCATTATTAAATCTGCATATGGCTCCAGAATTTTGTTCACATCTTGCTATGCTGTGCCTTTCTCTCTCATTCTCTTTAGTCCTATGGCAGACACACTGAATGTATGTAAAACACATCACATTGACCCAGAATTCCTCTACTGCTTATCCTCCCAGAGGAGCTTCAGAATTTAGCTGTCAACTGACAACAACAAAACCAGGAAAAGCACATTTACAGTGCTCACTGTTACGTTCCAGAAAAGCGTAATATTTGCCTATTTATTCACCACCCCCTTTTCTGTTTCGTTTCTGTAGTTTTCTTCATTTAGGACACAAGTCTTTCTAGGAAAGCTCATTTCTAATTGTTATAATGTTTTGCCCATGCTTGAGGGATGCATTTCATCTTCTAATTGATTATAGGAGTTACACAGAAAGCTAATTTTTACATGGAAACTTCTTATTTTGAATATGCTTTGAAAATTTTAAAATTGTGAAAATAGTGCAGAGAGTTTCCATATATACTGCATCCAGTTTTCACTGTTGGAATACCTTCAGTTCAGTTCAGTTCAGTTCAGGCGCTCAGTCGTGTCAGACTCTTTGCTACCCCATGAATCTAAATTAGTATTATCCATTGGTTACACAATGAATGAATGTTCATGTTATAATGATCTAAAGTCCATAATTTAGTCCTTAACTTTTACCCAATGTCTTTTTGTGTTCCCAAATCCTACCTAGATGCCACATTACCTGTAATTAACATCTCTTTAAGCTCCTCTTGTGGCTTCCCAGGTGGTGTAGTGGTAAAGAATCCACTTTCTAGTGTAGGAGACGCAAGAGACATGGGTTCAGTTCCTTCATCTGGGAAGATCTCCTGGAGTAGGAAATGGTTACCCATTCCAGTATTCTTTCCTGGAAAATTCCATGGACAGAGGAGCCTGGCAGGCTGTACTCCATGGGGCCACAAAGCCCCACAGACACAACTGAGTGATTAAGTACACACACGCTCCTCTTGACTATAACTGTTTCTCAAATTTTTCTTGCTTTTGATGAACTTGATAGTTTTGAGGAGTACAAGTCAGCATTTTGTAGAATGTCTTTCGTCTGGGGTTTTTGTAATGTTTTACTTATGATTAGACTCAGTTTATAATCTCAGGGAAAAGATCACAAAATGCTACCCTCTTCACATTATATCAGGAGTGCATAGTATCAGTATGCCTTAACAAACATAAATGATGCTAACCAGAGCCCCTAGCTGAGATAATGTTTGTCACATTTTCCTGCTCTGAAGTTTTATTCTTTGCCCCTTGTTTCTATACTGTACTCTTTGGAAGGAAATCAATGTACTAAGCCCACTCTTGAAGAGTGAAGAGTTATAGTCTACATCCATAAGGGCAGAACATCTACATGAATACTGTGGAATTGTTTTGTGTATGTGATTTGGCTTGTGTCCCTGTTTTTTCCAATTACTCTATCACCTACTTATATCAGAATGAACTTAAGCATAATCATTTTATACTTTGGATTATCAACCAAGAGTATTCTATTTAAATACCCCAGATTTTCCAGGACTGACCATTGAGAGCTCTTTAGATACATATGGAGATATTGATCTATACAGAGAGATACAGATAGGCATATCTATCAGTCATCCATATATCCATATACATTGATATTTCTATGTCTGTCTGTCTATCATCTAACTCTCCACTTACCTATCTAGTCTCAGTTCTAGAATCAGCCATTTCTCCAAAAAATACTAGTTCCTTGCATTGGAGATGTTATTAGGGACCAAGATCTGGGCAACTGTGCTCATGGCTACTGTGGTGTATTAGCTTAGAGAAGAGAAACATATGTGTATATACTAATATTTGTATACACACATATCTATAAATACTCTAATATGTAATCATCTGCTAAACATAAGGTCATACTGATGTTTCCAACACTAACCCATTACCAAATGGATTATTCTAGCCTCTGTCCCTTGAAGCAGAAGCAGAAGGTATTAAGAAGAGGTGGCAAGAATACACAGAAGAACAGTACAAAAAAGAGCTTCATGACCCAGATAATCACGATGGTGTGATCACTCATCTAGAGCCAGACATTCTGGAATATGAAGTCATGTGGGCCTTAGAAAGCATCACTACGAAAAAGTTAGTGGAAATGATGGAATTCCAGTTGAGCTGTTTCAAATCCTGAAAGATGATACTGTGAAAGTGCTGCACTCCGTATGCCAACAAATTTCAGCAGTGGCCACAGGACTGGAAAAGGTCAGTTTTCATTCCAATCCCAAAGAAAGGCAATGCCAAAGAATGCTCAAACTACCACACAATTGCACTCATCTCACATGCTAGTAAAGTAATGCTCAAAATTCTCCAAGCCAGGCTTCAGCAATACGTAAACTGTGAACTCCCTGTTGTTCAACCTGGTTTTCGAAAAGGCAGAGGAACCAGAATTCAAATTGCCAACATCTGCTGGATCATTGAAAAAGCAAGAGAGTTCCAGGAAAACATCTATTTCTGCTTTATTGACTATGCCAAAGCCTTTGACTGTGTGGATCACAATAAACTGTGGAAAATTCTGAAAGAGATGGGAATACCAGACCACCTAACCTGCCTCTTGAGAAATCTGTATGCAGGTCAAGAAGCAACAGTTAGAACTGGACATGGAACAACAGGCTGGTTCCAAATAGGAAAAGGAGTACGTCAAGGCTGTATATTGTCACCCTGCTTATTTAACTTTCATGCTGAGCACATCATGAGAAATGCTGGACTGGAAGAAACACAAGCTGGAATCAAGACTGCTGGGAGAAATATCAATAACCTCAGATATGCAGATGACACCACCCTTATGGCAGAAAGTGGAAGAGGAGCTAAAAAGCCTCTTGATGAAAGTGAAAGAGGAGAGTGAAAAAGTTGACTTAGAGCTCAACATTCAGAAAACAAAGATCATGGCATCTGGTCCCATCACTTCATGGGAAATAGATGGGGAAACAGTGGAAACAGTGTCAGGCTTTATTCCAGGGGTCTCCAAAATCACTGCAGATGGTGACTGCAGCCATGAAATTAAAAGACACTTACTCCTTGGAAGAAAAGTTATGACCAACCTAGACAGCATATTAAAAAGCAGAGACATTACTTTGCCGACTAAGGTCCGTCTAGTCAAGGCCATGGTTTTTCCTGTGGTCATGTATGGATGTGAGAGTTGGACTGTGAAGAAGGCTGAGCACCAAAGAATAGATGCTTTTGAACTGTGGTGTTGGAGAAGACTCTTGAGAGTCCCTTGGACTGCAAGGAGATCCAACCAGTCCATTCTGAAGGAGATCAGCCCTGGGATTTCTTTGGAAGGAATGATGCTAGGGCTGAAATTCCAATACTTTGGCCACCTCAGGGGAAGAGTTGACTCATTGGAAAAGACTCTGATGCAGGGAAGGATTGGGAGCAGGAGGAGAGGGGGACGACAGAGGATGAGATGGCTGGATGGCATCACGGACTCAATGGACATGAGTTTGGGTGAACTCCGGGAGTTGGTGATGGACAGGAGGCCTGGCATGCTGTGATTCATGGGGTCGGAAAGAGTCAAACACGACTATGTGACTGAACTAAACTAAACTGATCCCTGTTTATTCATAATCTCCAGTTCTGACAATGAGAAGCCTAGGAACTTCTTCCCCATCTGTATACTTGATTGTTCAAATCCAGTATACACATGTAGCAGTTTACGAAGTGTTAGCCTGTACCCCTTTGGGAAACAACTTTTAACTAGGATGCAGTGATTATTTGTAGTTCCTTTTGGCTTTAGACTTATCTACTTATATCTGAAGTTACTTAGGCCAATTCTTATTCCCTCTACCCTCTCTAGTGAGGTTCTTTTATAAATGTGTAATGTAGATAGTTTTGTCACATTTGGTATTTCATTTTAGGACCACCTGACTACAGAAATATATTTCCTTTTCAGTTTACATGCACTAAGTTTCACTTTTTCTACTGTAGAGTTCTATAGGTTGTGAAATACATAGTGACATATATTTAACATTACAGTATCATACAGAATACTGTTGCCCTAAAATAATCTCCTGCGTTTCAGCAATTCAACCTTCTCCTTGAACCCTAAAGTCCTAAAATAACTGACATCTACCAGCATTATAGTCTTCCTACTTCCAGAATGCCATATGCAGCCTTTAAAAACTGGCTACTTCACTTAGCAACATGAATTTAGGAATTAAGATTCATCCCTGTTTTTCATGACTCAGTAGCTCATTTCTTTTTAAAAACAGAATAATGTTTCATTAACTAGACATATGTCAGTTGATCTATCCATTCACTCATTGCAGGGCACCTGGGTTGCTTTCAGTTTGTGGTGGATGGGTGGTAAAAATAAACTGCAATAAACATTTTTACACAGGGTTTTGTATGGACACACGCCTCCAACTCATATGGGTAAAGCCAAATATCAGTATTACTAGATCACATGAACATTTCCCTTTGTTAGAAACTGCCAAACTCTCTTCCAAAGACGCTTTCTTATTCTGTTTTACATTCCCATCAGAAGCAATGCTGCTGCTGCTGCTGCTAAGTCACTTCAGTCGTGCCCGACTCTTAGCAACCCCATGGACTGCAGCCCACCAGGCTCCTCCGTCCATGAGGCTTTCCAGGCAAGAGTACTGGAGTAGGTTGCCATGCCCTCCTTCAAGGAATCTTCCCAACCTGGGGATCAAACCCAGGTCTTCTGTTCTGCATGCAGATTCTTTACCATCTGAGCCACCTACCCTTGCCAATAATCGCTATTGTCAGGTTTTTTGGTTGTTAGGTGAAGGGGTGTGTGTGTGTGTGTTTTAGTCATTTTGATAAATGTGTAGTGGGATCTCACTGTTATTTCATTTTGAACTCCATAATGAGAAATCATATTGAGTATCCTTTCATATACTTATGTAGTATTTATGTATCTTTTTTGTAAAATATCTGGATATTTGACTCATTGTTTACCTAAATTGTTTGTTTTCTTATTGTTTTAAGAGCTCATTGTATGTTTTAGATATAAATCCTTTATCAGAATGTGTTCTGGAAATATTTTCTCCCAGTTTATGGCTTGTCTTTCATTTTCTCAGCCATGTCTTTTGCAAAATGTTTTTTTCTTTTTAAATTTATAATAAAGTCAAACCCCTATTTTAAAAACAAACTATGCTTTTGATGTCCTACCTGAAAATCAGTGTTAAATTCAAATTTATATACATTTCTCATTTCTTTATACATTTTACAGTTTTGCACTTCATCACTAGATCTATGATCCATTTTCAGTTTATTTTTGATAAAGGCATCATGACTAAGAGAAGGTTTTTTGTTTTGTTTCACTGTTATTTTCATATGGACATATAATCATTCCAGCACCATTTGCTGTAAAGATTATCCTTTCTTAATGGAATTTCTTTTGATCTTATTCTAAAGATCAGTCACTATATATTTGTTTCAGTATATTTCTAAGTTAGCTATACTGTTTCATTGATCTGTGTATCTATTCTTTCCCCACTACCACGCTCTTTTGATGATTATTTCTTTGTAGCAAGAAATAATAATGCCATTTATTATTATAAAGATTTCATTCTTGGAATCTGGTAGAGTGTCTTGCAGCATTGTTGTCCCTTTCTAGTACTGGATTGGCTATTCTGTATCTTTTACATTTCCATATATACTTCAAGTTCAGTTAATTGATACTTGCCAGAATTTTTATTGTGATTGCATTAAATCTTTAGATCGGGCTGGGAAGAATTGACATTCTAACAATATTAAGTCTTTGAATCCATGAACATGGACTGCATCTCCATTTATTTAAATCTTATTTAATGTCTATTTTTAGAGCATTGCAACATATAATCTTGAATATATTTTGTTAGATTTATACCTGAGCATTTCTTTTTCTTTTTATTAGTTGGCAGTAGTGTTATCATAAATGAATATTAGGTTTTGTCATCCCTTCCCCCCTTTCGCCCCTCATATGGTAATATGAACATGTGATATTTTTTCCTTAGTTTTTTGATGTTGTAGATTACATTGACTTTCAACAAAATCAGAAGTTGTTTTTTTTTTTTTTAATAATCAATATAATGATGAAACTCTAGCCAAGCTAAGCAAGGAGAAAAAAAAAAAAGAGAGAGAAGACAGATTACCAATGTCAGAAAGGAAAGAAGAGACAGCAAGACTCATGCCATGGACTTTAAAATGATAATAATGGAATATTTTGAACAACTCTTTGCCTACAAATTTAATAACCTAGATAAAATGAACCAATTCCTTGAAAGATGCAAACTATCAAAACTCACAGAAGCAAAGATGGATAATCTAAACAGGCATATACCTATTAAATAAATTGGATCAAATATAAATAATCTTCTCCATTAAAATGCCAGGCCCAGTTAGTTTCAGTGGTGAATTCTACAAGCACTTTAAGAATAAATGATTCCAATTCTCCACAATCTTTTCAAGAATACAGTAACAGATAGAACATTAATATACATTCTATGAAGGCAGCATCACTGTAAAACTAAACATAAATAAAGATGTTACAGGAAAGAAAAACTGTAGGCCAATATCTCTCATAAACATGCATGCAAATACTCTCAACAAAATATCTGCAAGTCATATCCAAAAATTCGTAGATAATTACATACTATGACCATGTACAATTTATTCTGGATATTCAGGACTGGTTCAACATTTGCAATTAGGACATTACCTGATTTTTATTTTTTTAATTATAGAAGGCATATCACTATTTTGGTTTGAGGCACTGAAGATCTTTTCTTTATCACTGAAAGTTAATGATTTTACAAGGATATATAGCATAGCAAAAATAGAACAGCATTTTCAATAAACTTAAAGAAGGATGAACCTTTGCTATTAGAACTAGGGATAGGCCACTAACAGACAATGGGTCTTTAGTTTGTGCCATGTCGTTAAGTACCCAAAGTAACACCTAACTTTTCATTTACTTACAAAAAAATAAGGTCTATAACCAGGGAGCCAGTTTAGGTGGATGTTGAAGAGTTATTCTGAGGTCAGTGGTGGTATTTTAACTTCTGGGCTCCATTGGATTAATTCTCTGATATTTACTTTGTTTAAAAAAAAAAAAAAAAAGCCTTGTTGGTTCAGACATGTTTGGTACCAACTTTTACATTATATAGTTTTCTCATCTGGAATAATTTTGAATAATATGGGATATATCTTTAGATAATGCCCTCCCTTTAAAGATAGATGAAGACTGAGGTAATAAATGTTGTTTGAAAATATCAGAGCTTTTCTTTTCTTTTAATTTTTGAGAAATTCGATGGTCGGTATCAGTGAGTGGGTGGATAGAGTTAGTGTTAAATTGTCCAGACCAACGGAACATAAGCGGCCATCTGTATTTTGGAGAAGAACATCTATGAGTTTGGTATAAGATTCTGGAGAAAAAGGATAGAATTTCTTAAATTGTAAACTTAAAGCATTACTTTCTAGGTGAACTCTTGACTTTTTCCCAAGTGAAAACAGGGAAGTTGTTTAGATATGCTTATCTATAGAGGTCTTAAAGAAAGTCAAATATAAATCTACTGTAGTAAAGAATTTGGCTACAGATTGATCTAAAGTGTATTGTTTAGGTTAGGCAAAAAAAGCAAGGTATTTGTTAATCACTTTGCATATCTATGACAAATCTATAGCCTTGAAAATTAGATAATTTTTTATTAGCTTAGCGTATTACAAGTATTGGTAAAAGGTATAGTGATAGTTCTTCTAGTATCTTTCTCAAATTTTTTTCTGGTTACTGTTGACTAGACACTTTCCTTGGCTTTAGTTTTAAAATATTGGGAAAGTTTAGGTAACAATTTACACATATTAAATTGGACTCTTTTGGGCTCTGTTCCAAATATCCTGCCTAAGCCTTGGAGTTTTTGCTTGTAGGAATTCTGGGACCATAGCTAATTCTTTGGTTATTTCTTGAATTATACATAGTATAAGTTCCCTGACTTCAGGATCAGCTATAATTTGATCATATGCTGAAGAATTTTCTGGGACTTCTAAAAATAATTCTGCAGTACATTTTATCCAGTATTTCCATTTGCAAATACTTCTCTACCTATTAAGTTTGTAGGCTTTTTGTCAAACAGAAGAGGAACTGTTCTCCTATAATAGTTCTAAAGTAAAAGTTTCATGTTGAGACATAGAGAAGACTTGACATAGTTAGAACTCTCACTATTTGAGTGGGTTTAGTAATCAAAGGGAGATGGTATTCTGTTAGTGTGATTAATTGCAGCTGTAGTGACATCCATATAAAATAGGAAAGCTATATAGCTGGAACCTAATCAAAACTATCCATGCATCTTTTTGAAACACTCTCATAATTTTAAATACATTAAGTCCTCTACGTATGAACCTTCAAGTTGTGAACTTTTAAAGATGAAAACCTGCATTCACATGTTCAACCACGTAAATTAATTCATGTGTGTGGCGTATATTGCCATGTGTGTACACCCTCTACAAGTGGCTGTGCTGCTGTGTACATTACTGTGCAGGACTGTAAAGAGTATAGTACAGTCTTTTTATTTCAAGTCCGTATGTCCAGAAGCAAGCATAAAAGCAGCAGTGATGTAGCTGCTACTGCTAAGATGTGCCAAGCAATAATGATGGAAACAGAAGTGAAAATAATTGAGAGAGTGGAATGAGGCGAAAAAATAGTAGACAGCACTCGTTCTGACAACATGAATCATTCAACCACCCGCACGATTCTAAAGGACAAGGACAAGATCCTACAATGTGTGAAGTCTGCTTTGCCTCTATTCACATTTATGTCCTTGATTCTTTTTAAGCTAATCTTTACATATGGTGTAGGTTAGCAATCCAAACCTAGTTTCTTATATGCGAATATCCAGTTCTCAGCACTATGTACTGAAGAGAATGTTCTTTCCCCCATTTAATTATCACGATATACTTGTTAAAATATCAATTTTTGGTGATATGTGTATGGATTTATTTCAAGACCCTTCACATTTTTTTTTAATTTATCTATATATCAATTCCAATTTATTTCAGTTAGACTTCCCTGGTGGCTCAGACGGTAAAGCGTCTGTCTACAATGTGGGAGACCTGGGTTCAGGCCCTGGATTGGGAAGATCCCCTGGAGAAGGAAATGGCAATCCACTCCAGTACTGTTGCCTGGAAAATGCCATGGACAGTGGAGCCTGGTACGCTACAGTTTATGGGATCGCAAAGATTTGGACACGACTGAGCGACTTCACTTTATTTTTTAAACTTATTTCATTTTATTTTACTTTCTTAAAAGTTACTCTGTTGAATTCTTCTAGTTTGAAGTATAATGATTAGATAATTCATTTTCAAATATTCATACAATACTAAGATTCATTTATGGCTATAAGTTTGCTTCTAATTTCTACTTTACTGAATCTGAATAAGTTAAACATTAAAAAAACAGTACAAACATCTAACAATTTTTACTTTGGTTTTTAACTCCATGGACTATTTGGAATCCTCTTTGGGGTTTATTTTGCTTTCATTTTACTGCTGATACTGCCTTTTTTTTTTTTCTCATTCTGGTCACAGATATGTTCTGGACAATCTTAATCCATTGGAATCTCTTGCACATAAATCTTACTTATAAAAGACCATCCTAGGAGTAGTTTTTTGATTGCTGCTTTTAAAGTTCTGAGGAACGCTTACACTGAAACAGATTATAAAAAGTCTTTAGTTACTAGGGATTCTGCAGTGTCTTAGGAAAATTATTCATAACTCCAGTACCAAGGAATATTTTCCTAAATGTAACTGATATTCCTAGTGGTTTGGGGCTCTGAGGTTCACCTCTTGCTTCACTATAAGAAATAAACATGGATTCAGAGTTCAACTTTCATACTGTCCATGGACTTGATGTGGATATTCCTTTGGCATTTAATCTCCAACCCTTAGGGCAATGCAGCCTCATCAGACCCCACTCATCCATAATTGCTTCCTTTCTACTTTTCTCTTTCTTTTATTAAATGCAAATGTGCATTTTTAATGTGCTATGTGTGCTTATAAATTTTGTATAGCATTACCATGTGTTCAAAACAAGAAGTGGAGATTTAGACCTATGCCCAAGTTGCCCTTTTTCACTCAGAAACTTGGTGGATTATTTTTGAAATACATTATGCAGGTTGTTCTACTAGGATTTTATGCTTTCTGCATGAAAATTGGTCTATAGTTTTGTCTTCATCACAGAGTTTAACAAACTTATCTTTTTTTCCCCTTAGAGAAAGAATATAATATGAAACCTGCTTTGTAAATCTCCAGTGTGATAATTAAAGTTGGTATAAATATTCAGTGTAAATGTAGATTGAACATGCACAGTGGTGCTTGAGGTATTTCCCAATCACAGCCCAGAATGTACTCAATTTTATCTACCATCACATTAAATAATTATTTCTAATTATGTGAGACTTTAATTTATAACATTATTTCCTTTCCTTTATCACTGTACATTTCACTAGATGTGCTGGGGTTAACAAAATTGCTTTGAAATCTAGTTCTCTTTGTCAGCCAAAAGGAAGAGAAACCAAATGCAGGTGTAGTCTGTGCTGAAAGTAGGAATCAGAGGGATATAAAATTTAAATAATGATTAAATATGTAGTGTTCTATTCATAGAGATAGATAGATTTTATATATAATAGATAAACTAGACAATAATTATTGCTTTTAACTGGCAGACACTAAGTAGAAATTAGTTCATGACTGGTTCATAAGGTGGCATAGCCTATTTGATCAAAATTTGGTATTACTCCATTCATTCCATTATAACTGCAGCACTGCCAATAGGAATGACTAAGTCCTAAACTTTATAGAGTGATTAATCTCTGTCACTAACTGTGACGTCACTGAATGTGGGACTTGCTCACCTTTCAATTCAATGAATCTCTCAAGTGACTAGATGTCTGCTCTTCCTTTCAGCTCTGGAACCCTGAATATATCCTGTTTATCAATTTTATGTTATATGTGGTATATTAAATTACTTTACCGCAAGTATTCTCTATCTATCTTTGACCTATTTGGGAAGAATGAATATATCTCTATGGCCCTGTGATATTGTGCATAGATATGTAATTAGATGTGGCAAATATGATGCTAATTGACATAATGTAAACTAAGGCTTGAAATGGTCTTGCAGAAAAGTGCCTGTTTTCTTCAGCCTCTGTGATTCCCAAGACAACAATTTAGTGTAGGTAGTCCATTAAATAAACTCAAATAAGCTGTAATTAAATATAAAAAGAAGTATATCTCAGAAAGAACTCTAGGTACAGCTTTAGTACATTGTTAGTATCAATTCATAGAAAATGTACAAACTTTTGAAAAAGCTGTATTCACAAATGCAGTTACCAACCTGATCTAAAGAACCCTAGACCACTAAACTCATGAAAATATCTCTGATCCTTCAGTTTTCCACAGGCAGGAAGCAGGCTATGGAATCTGCTCAACCATTAATAAGGGAATATTCTCTATGAATATTCAGTGGACCAGTGGACCAGTAGGGTGAAAGCAAAGTAAGAAAGTTCCAGAGCATCAGAGTCAAGAGGTATAACAAAGAAATAAACTGGAGAAACCCTCTCAATAAGCAGAATTGGAGTATAAGCAAGAAACAGAAACAAACAAATAAAAAAGCTTCCTACATTCAATATATATTCTGGAGAAGGAAATGGCAATCCACTCCAGTACTACTGCTTGGAAAATCCCATGGACAGAGGAGCCTGGTAGGCTACACATGAGGTTGCAAAGAGCTGGACACGACTGAGCCACTTCATGTTCACATTCAATATAATCCTATCTGGCAAATTTGCCCAATGAGATTTTTAGAATTTCTGTAGATTGGTGATAGCTAGAAGCCTCCCATCATTATCTCTTATTTTGTCCAAACTTTTTAATTTATATTGGAAAAATATCTAGTACATTCTTTTTTGGGGGTGGGGGCATGCTGAGCAGCTGGTGGGGTCTTATTTCCCCGACCACGGGTTGAACCTGGGCCCTCGTCACAGAGCACTTGGAGTCCTAGCCATTGGTCAACCACGGAATTCCATTCCCCTTTCTAATGAGAGTATTTATGGAGGTTATAGTCTCTAGTCTACTGTTTTGTGATATACATCTATATCAGCCCTGGATATTCATTGGAAGGACTGACGCTGAAGCTGGAGCTCCAATAGTTTGGTCCCTTGATGCCAAGAGCTGACTCATTTGAAAAGGCTCAGATATTGTGAAAGATTGAGGACAGGAGGAGAAGCGGCAACAGAAGATGAGATGGTGGGATGGTGTCATCGACTCAAAGGACATGAGTTTTAGCAAACTCTGGGAGACAGTGAAGGACAGGGAAGCCTGGTGTGCTGCAGTCTATGGGGGTCACAGAGTTGGACATGACCCAGACTGAGCAACAGTGATATCTATATCTATGGTCAAAATATATTTACCTCTCTATTTAAAAGGTCTCTCATCTCTTTTTAAGGAGACAAAGGAATATTCAGAGTTCAGTGAAAGAAAAATTCAGTGTGACTTTAATGAATAAATCCACACCACTAAGCTGTATCTGGTGCTTTTCTGACTCCATGAGCTCCTGTGGCAGTGAATGCATCCTAGTCTCTGAACTAAGTTATCCTCTGTTCATATGTGTAGCATCTGTTCATATGTGTTGTATACATACTTTATTATGTAAAGTAGAAGATTCTCAAAGGTTTTAATCTCATTACTACTTTCCATTGCTATCTTCTTATAATTTATTTTGGGTTGGTTTTAAAAGTTACTTTTCTATGTCAGTAATTAAATTTCTTGGAGAAAAGAAATTCAACTCCTCAGCACCCTCAAAGAAATTCAACTCCTCAGCACCCCTCACCTCTACTAATGAGATAACACTAGCATTCATCTAGTTGTAAACAATTAAAAAAATGTGTCCAGACATTGCCAAGTATCTCCTGGAGGGCAAAATCGCTGTCTGTTGAAAACCACGGATCTAGGTAGTCTCTCTTTTTATTTTTTTAAATACTTTATTCTACATTACAGTACTGTATTTGTTTTGCCATACACTGACATGAATCAGCCACAGGTGTACACGATCTCCCAATGCTGAAGCCCCCTCCCACCTCCCACCCCATATCATCTCCCTGGATCATCCCGGGCACCAGCCCCAAGCATTCTGTATCCTGTATTGAACATAGACTGGCACTTTGTTTCTTACATGATAGTCTACATGTTTCAATGCCATTCTCCCAAATCATCCCACCCTCTCCCTCTCCCTCAGAGTCCAAAACTCTGTTCTATACCTCTGTGTCTCTTTTGTTGTCTCACATAGAGGGTCATCATTACTATCTTTCTAAATTCCATATATATGTGTCAGTATATTGTATTGGTGTTTTTCTTTCTGGCTTACTTCACTCTGTATAATCGGCTCCAGTTTCATCCATCTCATTAGAACTGAATCAAATTTATTCTTTTTAAGGGCTGAGTAATACTCTATTGTGTATATGTACCACAGCTTTCTTATCCATTCATCTGCTGATAGACATCTAGGTTGTTTCCATGTCCTGGCTATTATAAACAGTGCTGCAGTGAACATTGGGGTACATGTGTCTCTTTCAATTCTGGTTTCCTTGGTGTGTATGCCCAGCAGGGGGATTGCTGGGTCATAAGGCAGAATCTCAAGATTTGTATGGAAATACAAAAAACCTCGAATAGCCAAAGCAATCTTGAGAAAGAAGAATGGAACTGGAGGAATCAACTTGCCTCACTTCAGGCTCTACTACAAAGCCACAGTCATTAAAACACTATGGTACTGGCACAAAGACAGAAATATAGATCAATGGAACAAAATAGAAAGCCCTGAGATAAATCCACACACCTATGGACACCTTATCTTCGACAAAGGAGGCAAGAATATACAATGGAGTAAAGACAGTCTCTTTAACAGGTGGTGCTGGGAAAACTGGTCAACCACTTGTAAAAGAATGAAACTAGACCTCTTTCTAACACCATACACAAAAATAAACTCAAAATGGATTAAAGATCTAAATGTAAGACCAGAAACTATAAAACTCCTAGAGGAGAACATAGGCAAAACACTCTCCGACAAAAATCACAGCAGGATCCTCTATGATCCACCTCCCAGTATTCTGGAAATAAAAGCAAAAATAAACAAATGGGATCTAATTAAAATTAAAAACTTCTGCACAACAAAGGAAACTATAAGCAAGGTGAAAAGACAGCCTTCTGAATGGGAGAAAACAATAGCAAATGAAACAACTGACAAACAACTAATCTCAAAGATATACAAGCAACTTATGCAGCTCAACTCCAGAAAAATAAACGACCCAATCAAAAAAGGGGCCAAAGAACTAAATAGGCATTTCTCCAAAGAAGACATACGGATGGCTAACAAACACATGAAAAGATGCTCAACATCACTCATTATCAGAGAAATGCGAATCAAGACCATAATGAGGTACCATTTCACACCAGTCAGAATGGCTGGGATCCAAAAGTCTACAAGCAATAAATGCTGGAGAGGATGTGGAGAAAAGGGAACCCTCTTACACTGCTGGTGGGAATGCAAACTAGTACAGCCACTATGAAAAACAGTGTGGAGATTCCTTAAAATATTGCAAATAGGTAGTCTCTTAAAATGCAAACAGAACAAACATTCCTTCCTAACTCACCAATTAAAATAAAATACACTTAAAATAGTACACTCAACACACTTAAAATAAAATTCAATGGCATTGTCATTGTGTGTCCAACCTGGACTCACACTCAGTTCAGTTCAGTTCAGTTTAGTCGCTCAGTCATGTCCAACTCCAGTTCCCAGTTGTCTTCCCAAAGTCGCTTCAATGACTGCTCTGTTTTCATTGCCCTTCATTCTTCTAAGCCCTTGCTTTTCTTGGGAAAGGCTAACCACATTCCCATTTCAAATTCTTAGACTTAATATTTGCATTTTCTGAAATGTTGATTCCCAAGAAATTCACATGTCCTGTACCTGTAACTCAATTTTCACCTCGACATCCTATTATTTTCTGTTTCTTTTTCCACTAAAACGTGAGCTTCGTGAGGATAGGACCTTCATTTTATATGCTGCTGAAACCTTATAACTTAAAACAGATGCCTTATACCGAGAAGGCATTCAATGTGTTTCTTGAATAAACTTTTTAAGGAATAAATTACTGCAAATTAATGGGTAAAATATTAAAGAGGTAATTAATAAAGTATGTATACAAAACATATGAACAGATGCTACTGTAAAAAATAATCAGAGAGAAATTTAAAGAAATATATTTCATAACAAGTCTATAAGTCAGGCAAAAATTCCAAAATATATAGGCAATGATGGCAGTAAAGAAAATCTCTTATGCCCAAGAACTAGTGGTGTTCAATGTATAAAGCATTTCTTACAAAATAGAAAAAAAGTTAAATATACCTAGCATGCTTCTATCTATAGGGCACTGAAAGAAAAGATCAAAATCAGAAAGTTGACTAATGAAAAACAAGAATGTTAGAAGTATAAACATTTAAATAGAATTACTGACTTATCAATTGGATTTTATGTAGAAAAATTTTTCAAACTATTATTCTAGATCTGTTTGAAAATGGTCCTCTTTTGTGTGATACAAATTTGGGAAAGAGAATGTATTCTTCAAAAAATTTCAATTGCAGTATAATTATAGAATCTAACACAAATAACATAGGAAACTAATGTTCATTTTGAATTCTGTTGAAGCAAGAACCAATTGTTTTTCTTGGCTGAGACATTCTAGCTCTGACCTCCTAGCTTAGTAGCAAAATATGTATCTTGCTTTCTCCAGAGTTGTTGTGTGAACTAAGTAACTATATAAGTAACCAAACCTGTAAAACAAATACTATGACACTATAATCATTGGGTTACTTTTTCGAAGCTCATGGAATATAAGTCAGGAATTATTTTACTTATTTTATTTATGATCTGTTATTAGGGCTGGTAGATTGTCATAGCCTATTACTTGAGTAAATAATCTCTTGAAATCTGACTAGTGTAACAAAAAGTACATTATTTTTAGCATGTGTAGTGTATGGGCTTAAACAAATAATATAACTTTAGAAACTGGTTAAGAGCTATAATACTGATGTTTACTAGTCCATTGACCAAAATGTTGTTGCTACTGATGGTCAAAAGTTAGCAGTCTTAGAAAAGCATTGCTCCCTGGAAAGAGTGAGGTCAACTGGAAAGAGAAGACATTAGTTAGAATCAGGGCTTGAAAGAAAAAGCAAGGAAGAAAGTGGTGGAAATTAAGGAAAGAAAGAAAAATCAGAAGGCACATCAACACCTCCCACCCCAGGAAAAGGTACAATCCAGTGAACGAAGCCTAGTCCACTTTACTAGCAGCCAAGGACAGACACTTTCAGTGTAAGAGACATGGTAACATAACAAAGTCCCTCACCCCAGTGACCACGAGACAGTGCACCAAGTCGTGTTCGACTCTTGCGACCCCATGGACTGTAGCCTGCCAGGCTCCTCTGCCTATGGGATTCTCCAGGCAAGAATACTGGAGTGGGTTGCCATTTCCTTCTCCAGGGGATCTTCCCGACCCAGTTACCATAGAGACACTTTATATTGATAGCATTAGAAATACAAGGTATTTCAAAATGAACAGTAGTAACATCCTTACAAAGTTATTATAAGAAAACAGAAAATGAGAATTAAAATATTTCAGCTTAAGAAAATATCTTCCCAAGTGACAGCAAAGAGAATAAAACAAAATACAAGAACAAAAACTAGTAGCATTGCACAAGAAAAATTAAGCAACTTAAAACAATCATCCATAGAACTGAATGAACACTCTGAAGCAGATGTTTTAAAATGATTAATTAACATGAAGAGAAATGGAAAAAAATAAAAACAGACAGATGTTAAGTGAAAATTTTGGAAAAAAAGAGAATTTTCCCATTCACAAGAAAATGAGTAAAAAAATCAACTCTGTAATAAAGTGTAAATTAAATGGTGACTAAGGGAATGTTGATTTAATGGTAAATATACTGAGGGACATTGGACAGTAGCATGAAATGAGCCATGAAAATGAAAATAAAATAATTAAACAGGTAAAGCATGTCAGATAAATATGATGTATATAAATGTAACTGAATTTCTTGTGAAAGTAGAATAAAACAACAATGAAACTATTAAAATAATAATCCAAGAAAACTCTGAGAAAAGGAAGTTGAATCTATACAATAAAAGAGCCCATTATTGAAAAAAAAAAAGATACAGTACATTCAACCCCCAAAATATATCCTAGTAAAATTTTATGAACTCTAAAGATAGGAGAAAGAGAGTTATTTGAGCTCCCAAGATAGAGACCAAGTGACTTATAAAGGAAAAAAATCATATTGACATCAAATTTCTAGAGAACAGCATACAAAGTGAGAGGAGAATAAAGTAAAATTAAAACAAACAAAAATTCCAGAACAAAGAGTGCTAACCTAGGCCTTTCAAACTAGACAAGCTGTCAACAAATATTAAGTAATAGAAATGCAAGAACTCAGAGATCACTGAACTCATAAGCTTTTTCCAGGAACCCACTAGAGGATGAACTTCACTCAATTAAGAGAAGACTTTGAGCCACTGGCTAAAGAACTGACAGTAAGCAAAGAAACAGACATGATTGAAGATATAAGATTAAAATAAGAATGGAAACAAGAGTAGAAGAAAAATAAAGTTATCAGTTCTTGCAAGAAAAAAAAAAAAGATCATTTTTTTAAAATGGGAGGAGAACTGAGCAAGAAAGGAGAAAATAGAATAAGCTCATTGATTACCGTATACGTAACAGAATGAAATCAATGATAAAAATTAAAGCCGACACATCAAATAGGAAAAGCATAAATAAGGAAAGAGAGAGAGTAAGACTATTTTAAGCATCTTCCCAGGTGATGCAGTGGTAAAGAATCTAACTGCCAACACAAGAAATGCAAAGAGACACAGGTTTGATTTCTGGGTCAAGAAGATGCTCTGGAGTACCAAATGGCAAGCCTCTTCAGTATTCTTACCTGGAAAGTTGCATGGACATGGGAGCCTGGCATGCTACGGTACACGGGGCTGCAAAGAGTTGGACATGACTGAGAGACTAAGCACAGCACAACGTATATATACACATACAGATACATATACAGAAAATGTCCTAAATGTGAAAAATAATTTTTTGAAGACAGAATGAGAAAGCAAGACAATAAGCATGCAAGAGTGAGGATGAGTGAAACTGAGAGCACGATGGGGAGAGCAAGAGAGACAGAAGCAGAGAGAAAAAGACCCTCCAGAGAATCCCAGTAAATATAATGAACACAGGAAAATAACATTGACGGAAACTATATAATTGAGACTAAAAACATCAGATGCATCAATAAATGTAAACATGCTTTACTTCTCTCCTACAAGAAAACTCCAAATTAATTCATGTAAATATCCCAATGCTAAGCAGAATAAAAGATACATAAAATAATGTGATTTTGAAATGCTAACAATAAAGAAATGAGAAAAGGCAAAAGTGTAAAAGAGAATCAGGCTGAAAGTTCTAAATTAGACCAAAGGGAACACCTTGTGATGCTAAAAGCCCATACTTGTAATATCACTATTAGGAGTAAATCAATACCAAATAACATATAGTGGAAATTATGATTATGAAAGGTGACAAAGAACAAAAAAGGGAGATTTTAACATGTATTTCCAACCTAAGTCAACTTTGTTGAACAATGAATAAACAAATAAATACAACCTGAAATTGTAATCAATAGAGTATGTTCTTATATATTTTTGAAATATGGTGCTAATAATATACCAATCATGGAGAATAAAAATGGAGAATCATGGAGAATAAAAAAAAACTTTATATTATGCCACTAAGAAAGCATCAATATATTCCATAAAGTTGAATGAATATAACCAACATTTCTGTTCTCAAAGCAACAGAAGGAAAAATCAATTAACAAAATAATGAAACCGTTCCATTCTCTAGGTATGTTAAAAATATCAACTATCTTATGGTAAAAGTGGAAATTGAAACAATATGTAGAATTTTTTACATACTAATGATACTGAAACCTTTATATACAGGATACATATATATTACATATAGGGTAAAATCAAAAGAGTGATTTACATAAACTGGATAAAATTGTTAAAAATTAAAATTAAAGAATACAGGCATAGAAAAAGCATATTAGCCAACAATGAAGACAAAACCGAAATTCATGAGGCAGTAAATAAACATTAAAAACAGTGAAGTTAATGAATTGATCAGAATAGCAATTAAAAGACAAACATGCATTTAGAGTACTGTGGTGTAGGTTATGTCTGGTCATTGCTGTCACTATAAAAAGAGACTTTAATTTTTAAAGAATAATATATTTTAAGTATGAATAAACTAGGAATGCAATAGGAAAATGATAAACTAAATTTTAGAGGCAAAGCAGTTTTGCAGTGTGAGCTGATAAACACAAGACGTCCCCCTCCTCCCTACTCCCAGCCCCTGCCAAGGGGCTGTATATATGCAGACACAAGCTAAAAATAAGTAGAAAAAGTATATCAAGAATTATTTCAGCAGATACAGAGGACATATTTGATGACTAAATCCTTATGTATAATAAAACAATAATAACTCTTATGAAACTAAGAATAAAAGGGAACTTTAAAAAATTTGATGAAGAATATGTAAAAAATTTTAAGGCAACACATGTACTGTTGAAATATGGGGGAAAAATTCAGAGTTTGAGAATAATGCAAGAAATTCTATTTTCATTACTTGTATTCAGCATTGAACTCAATATCCTAGCTGGTAGGATAAGGAAACAAAAGTAAAATTAACAATGATTAAAGAAATATAGCTGATATGACTTCAGATCTCATTAATATGTATATGAAAGTTCAAAACAGTCTTTGTTGCTGTTAGTCAAGTCATGTCTGTGTATTTTTGCAATCCCATGGACTGTAGTCCACTAGGTTCCTCTGTCTGGATATTTCCCATGCAAGAATACTGGAGTGGATTTCTATTTTCTTCTCCAGGGAATCTTCCTGACCCAGAAATCGAACATATGTCTCCTGCATTGCAGGCAAATGCCTTACTGCTGATCCACCAGGGAATAAGCAAAATTAAGAATTAAATCTAGAAAGATTATTGTGTAGAACAATACAAACAATCAATTTTCATATTCCAACAAAGACAAATAAAAATTTAAAAAAAAACACACAAAGCATTAAAATCATGCTAGATTTTAGAATAGAATACCACAAAAGTGGATCCAAATAAAATAAATAAGTGCAAATTTCATAAATTGGAAGTTTTAAGACTTTAAATATGTCAGTTCTCCTGATATTAATCTATAACTGCAATCTAATTTCAGTTAAAATTATAGTGCTTTATTTTTTTGAAAATTGTTAAACTGGTTGGAAAAAGACTGGAGTAAGGATAGCCAAAGTATATTATGAGGATAAGACTATGTTTAGAGGATTGAATCCACTGGACATCAATAATAACTATAAAACTATGATAATGGAATTTTGATATTGGCACAAGGATAGACAAACTGCACAAATCAATATAGTAGAGACCAGATAATTATCCACAGCTAGAAAGGTGGGTGATTTACAAGAAATTGACACTGTAATGAGTGGTAAAGGTGATTTTTGATGATGCTCGTTCAAATGTATATGTATATGGGGCAACGGAATATTTCTGTTTCTTTTATTTTCTTACCTTAAACCATATACAAAAATTAAACTTAGATGTAAAGCTAAAACAAGTGAGCTTATAGAAGAACGCCAAAATGAATACCTAATAAACATGCTGTATGCAAACATATCTTAAACAGGACATAAAGGGCACTGCACATTAAATAGAACGTTAATAAACTATACTCGATTAAAAGTAAGAACTTGAAAAAAATCATCAAAAGAGTGAAAGGGCAAGCCTCAGACTAGGAGAATATTTTTAATACATAAATCATTCATATCCAGAAAACTTTTAAAAATTCCACAAATCGATAAAGAAATAAAAATAAGAAAAGTGGGGATAAAACTTGAAAATATATATCATCAAGGACAATACTCGGGCTTCCCTGGTGCCTCAGAGGGTAAATCATCTACCTGCAATGTGGGAGACCCAGGTTTGATCCCTGGGTCAGGAAGATCCCCTGGAGAAGGGAATGGCAACCCACTCCAGTATTCTTGCCTAGAGAATCCCATGGACAGAGGAGTCTGGGAGGCTACATTCCACGCGGTCGCAAAGAGTCGGACATGACTGAGCCACTTCACATTCACTTTTGCAGCCATAAAATTAAAAGACATTTACTCCTTGGAAGGAAAGTTATGAACAACCTAGATAGCATATTAAAAAGCAGAGACATTGCTTTGTCAACAAAGGTCTGCCTAGTCAAGACTATGGTTTTTTCAGTAGTCATGTATGGATGTGAGAGTTGAACTATAAAGAAAGCTGAGTTCCAAAGAATTGATGCTTTTGAACTGTGGTGTTAGAGAAGACTCTTGAGAGTCCCTTGGACTGCAAGGAGATCCAACCAGTCCATCCTAAAGGAGATCAGGCCTGGGCTGACTCATTTGAAAAGACCCTGATGTTGGGAAAGATTAAAGGCAGGAGGAGAAGGGGGACAACAGAGGATGAGATGGTTGGATGGATTACCGACTCAATGGACATGAATTTGAGTAAACTCTGGGAGTTGGTGATGGACAGAGAGGCCTGGCCTTTTGCGGTTCATGGAGTCACAGAGTCAGACATGACTGAGCAACTGAATTGAACTGAAGGACAATAAAACAGTATAAAGTAACCGAAAGTGAAGTCGCTCAGCCGTGTCCAACTCTTGTGACCCCGTGGACTGTAGCCCACCATGCTCCTCTATCCATGGGATTTTCCAGGCAAGAGTACTGGAGTGGGTTGCCATTTCCTTCTCCAGAAAGTAACCGAACTTATTAGTAATCAGGTAAATGGAAATTAAGTCCACAGTGAGGCATCCCCATTACTGTAGGTAAAATTAAAAATACCGTTAATGCCATTTTCAGTAGCATGGATGGACTTAGAGATTGTCTTACTGAGTGAAGTAAGTCAGACAAAGACAAATATCATTTATATGTGGAATCTAAGAAAGTGGTGCAAAACTTATTTATAAAACAGAAATAGAATCATAGATGTACAAAATAAATTTACGGTTATTAGATGGGAAAAGGGGGAGAGATAAATTGGGAGATTTGAACTGACATATATTGGCATATATAAGCACATAAAATCCTGGAGGATACCTACTCCAGTATTCTTGCCTGGAGAATTCCATGGACTGAGGAGCCTGGTGGGCGATAGTTCATAGGGTGGCAAAAAAGCAGACATAGCTGAATGACTAACAGAAATATGTATAAAACAGATAACTAATAAGGACCTACTGTGTAACACAAAGGACTCTACTCATTACTCTGTAATGGCCTACATGGTAAAAAAAAAAAAATCTAAAAAGAGTGTATATACATTATATGAAAGTGAAATTGAAGTCGCTCAGTCATGTCCGACTCTTTGTGACCCCATGGACTGTAGCCTACTAGGTTCCTCCATCCATGGGATTTTCCAGGTAAGAATACTGGAGTAGGTTACCATTTCCTTCTCCAGGAGATCTTCCCAACCCAGGGATTGAACCCAGGTCTCCTGCATTGTAGGCAGACGCTTTACCATCTGAGCCACTGGGGAAGACCTGTGTATATATGTAATATACATGTATATATGTATAACTGATTCACTTGAAAATACTTGAATATACCTGAAAATAACACATTGTAAATCAACTATACTGCAATAAAAATGTTTAAAAATACAGGCATTGCTAAATGTTGTTGAAAATGTAGACCAACTGGAACTTTGCTACATTATTACTGCGTGTAAATTTTTTTGACCATTTTGGAAAACTGGTCATATCTGCTAAGTAGTCTAGCCTATGACTCAGCAGTTCTACTTGTTGATATTTGCTAAATGTTTATATGTGCACCAAAACACAAACACAAGTATGTACCTGACAGCTGTATTCACAATAATATTCCAAATCCAAAAGCAAACAAATCTTGGACAAATAAAGTGTTGTGTAACTATACAATAGAACAGATTATAATAATATGAAAGATAACAAGGATAAACTGAAGATATACACAAAAACTTCCAATCCCATTTATAATGGAGTAACAGGTATCAAAGTTAATCTCCTACCTAAATCAACTAAGAGAGTAGAAAAAATTATATGGAAAAAAAAAACTTTTAAAATCTGGAAAACAAACTATGCAAGATTATGTTTCCTGGGAGAAGGGAAACAAGCAAGCAAACAAAAAATGACCTCTGTGATTGCCCAGCTTAATTCCTGGAAAAAGCTGTCAGGCAACAGTGTAATTGGAGAAACACAAAAGAATATAGAAGTCTTGTTAATTTAAGAATACAGAAATAAGAGTCAGGTAAGCCAGTTTGATTAGACTGCAGTGAAAAATCCTGGAGAGGCAGGAGCTAAAAAGAAAGAAAGATTGGGTGAGCAGCAGAGTTATTCCCTTGAGTCTTTGACTGAATAGCAATCTGTGGGTTATTAAGAGAAAACTGCATGAGAAGGAAAGAACCACTAGAAAACAGTCAACAGCACAATTTCTAGAGGTCACACAGGCTTAGGAATAGTTTTCAAACTAGTTAAATTGGAAAGACCCTATAATATACACAGCTTAGAGTTCTGAAAATGTCATTGCATCATTAGCAATAATAAATTATTCTTAAGCTAAAAATGTCTCTGGATTTGTCCCAATCAAGCCTAAAAGAAAACCTCAAAAAAATCCATATTATTCCAAGTAATTTAACTACTACATGTCAGAGCCAAGTTCAACACTACTTAAAGAAATATGTAAAAAGTTACTGCCAACACTGTAAAGTTAATGATGTCTGACATACAATGGAAAATTACCAAGCACATAAAGCAGGAAAATTTGAACCATAATATCAAGGAAAAGAAACAGGAAAAGAGAAGATAGATAAATTGGAATTAATAGACAAGAATGTGTATGTCAATATCTTGGAATAATGCAAAATAGAAAAGAATCTGTAAAACAATATATATAATAAAATAAATGATAATATAATAAAAGTTAAAATACTTTTAAAAGTGGGCATTCCCTGTCCAGTCTTGTTCTCTGTTTTAAATTTTATTTTGTTACTGAAGTACAGTTGATTTACAGTGCTGTGTTAGTTTCAGGTATACAGCAAAGTGATTCAGTTGTACGTGTATCTGTTCTTTTTCAGATTGTTTTGTATTGTAGGTTATTACAAAATATTGGATAGAGTTCCCTGAGCTATAAAGTAGGTCCTTGAGGCAATCTATTTTATATATACTATGCAAAGGATTTTGGGGGCGGGGGCCTAGGAAACAGAGGAGTTATGAGAAAGAAAGATCCTGTTTCCTTTAGTCATCACTAGGAGAAATCTGTTTGGTGACAAGCAAACTTGCGATGGATCAGTAAATGAGCAAAAACAAAACGAAGCAAAAAAAAAAAACACAAAAACTATGCTAAATCCTTAAACATAAAGTTTTATATCTTATGTAAATCAGTGTTACTGCTAAGTCACTTCAGTCATGTCCGACTCTGTGCAACCCCATAGACGGCAGCCCACCAGACACCCCCCATCCCTGGGATTGTCCAGGCAAGGACAGTGGAGTGGGTTGCCATTTCCTTCTCCAATGTGTTACCCTAATGCCAAATTACCTATATAACTAGTAAACAAGCAAAGAAAGACAATCAAAGAGTCTTAATATTATAAAACAAAAAACTAACTTCAGAATGAG
Organism: Nanger dama; assembly: GCA_917880005.1. Classification (NCBI taxonomy): domain Eukaryota; kingdom Metazoa; phylum Chordata; class Mammalia; order Artiodactyla; family Bovidae; genus Nanger; species Nanger dama. The sequence goes on from CAKJTW010000018.1 coordinate 30,190,440, forward strand.
TTTATTTTTCACCCATTGAAACACCAAAATTTATGAAAATCACAGTATGATTGTACTGATAATTAGTCCTGTGACTATGTTCTGTTGTTTGGTTTCTAAGTCATGTCCAGCTCTTTCGCAACCCCATGGACTACAGCCCTCTGGGGCTCCTCTGTCCATGGGATTTCCCAAGCAAAAATATTGCAGTTGGTTGCCATTTCCTTTTCCAGGGGATCTTCCTGACCCGGAGACCCAACAGGCATCTCCTGCATGGCTGGCAGATTCTTTACTACTGAGCCACCTGGAAGCCATGACTGATTTAATCAGTGCTAAATTTGTAACCATGTAAGTTCCGGGAGTTGGTGATGGACAGGGAAGTCTGGGGTGTTACAGTCCATGGGGTTGCAAAGAGTCAGAAATGATGGAGGGACTGAACTGAACTGAACAGTATTACCATGAGAAAAACATCAAAACACCTCAAACTGAGGAATATTCTATGAAATATCTGACTATTATTCCTTAAAACTGTCAAAGTTATCAAAAACAAAGAAGGTCTGATAACTGTTACGGTCAAGGAAGCCCAAGGAGACATAATAAGCAAACGTAATGAAGAATTCAACACTGGGTCCTGAAATTAAAAGAGAACATTAGGGAAAAACTAGTGAAATTTGAACGAAATATGGATTTAGTTAATAATACTGTATTATAATTGGTTCATTAGTTCACAGTTGTGACGACATACAATAGTAAATGTAAAATATGTATGGAAGAAATGGTATATAACATATTGAAATAATTTGTGCTGTCTTTGCAACTTTTCTCTAAACAGAAAGCTATTGAAAAGTTTCAGTTCAGTTCAGTCACTCAGTCGTGGCCAATTTTTGCGACTCCATTGACTGCAGCAGGCCAGGCCTCCCTGTCCATCACCAACTCCCAGAGTTTACTCAAACTCATGCCCATTGAGTTGGTGATGCCATCCAACCATTTCAGCCCCTGTTGTCCTCTTCTCCTCCTGCTTTCAATCTTTCCCAGCATCAGGGTCTTTACAAATGAGTCAGCTCTTTACAAATGAGTCAGCTCTTCATATCAGGTGGCCAAAGTATTGGAGTTTCAGCTTCAACATCAGTCCTTCCAATGACTATTCAGGACTGATTTCCTTTAGGATGGACTGGTTGGATCTCCTTGCAGTCCAAGGGATTCTCAAGAGTCTTCTCCAGCACCACAGTTCAAAAGCATCAATTCTTTAGCACTCAACTTTCTTTAAAGTTTATTTAAATTAAAAAAATAAAGAGAATATGACAGTTTTCTAATAAAGGTATCAATTAGTTAAAATGGACTAATTCCTTGAAATACACAAACTACAAAGGTTTACTTAAGAAGTAACACATAAACTAGAGTGATATCTGTTAAAGAAACTGAATTAATAGTTTAAAACTTTCAAGCAAAACAAAAATTTAGGTTCATTTGGCTCCACTGATGTGTATCTACCAAACATGTAAGGAAAAATATAACCTATTCCAAAAAATAGCCAAAAGTATTCCAATAAGTATAAAAGGATAAAACACTTCTCAATTCATTTTATAATATCAGCATTACTGTGATATCAAGGACGATAAAGAATCTGCATGCAATGCAGAAGATGACCCAGGTTCAATTCCTGAGTCAGAAAGATCCCCTGGAGTGAGAATGGCAACCCATTCCAGTATTCTTGCCTGGAGAATTTCATGACAGAAGAGCCTGACTGGTTACAGTCCATGGGGTTGCAAAGAGTCGGACATGCCTGAACGAGTAGCGCTTTCACTGTTCATTAAAAGTATAGAAAACTACAGATCAACATCTTTCACAAACACAGATATTCTTCTCAACATTTTAGCAAGCAATGCAGCAAAATATATGTAAAGAGGACATCACAATCAAGATGAATTTGCATCATGCATGCAACATTGGTTTAAAAAAATCAGTACACATTGATTCCACTATATTAAGGTAAATAATATAATGTGGAAAATTCTGAAAGAGATGGGAATACCAGACCACCTAACCTGCCTCTTAAGAAATCTGTATGCAGGCGAGGAAGCAACAGTTAGAACTGGACATGGAACAACAGACTGGTTCCAAATAGGAAAAGGAGTATGTCAAGGCTGTATATTGTCGCCCTGCTTACTTAACTTATATGCAGAGTACATTATGAGAAACACTGAACTGGAAGAAACACAAGCTGGAATCAAGATTGCCGGGAGAAATATCAATAACCTCAGATATGCAGATGGCACCACCTTATGGCAGAAAGTAAAGAAGAACTAAAAAGCCTCTTGATGAAAATGAAAGAGGAGAGTGAAAAAGTTGGCTTAAAGCTCAACATTCAGAAAACAAAGATCATGGCATCCGGTCCCATCACTTCATGGGAAATAGATGGGGAAACAGTGGAAACAGTGTCAGACTTTATTTTTGGGGGCTCCCAAATTACTACAGATGGTGACTGCAGCTATGAAATTAGAAGACACTTACTCCTTGGAAGAAAAGTTATGACCAACCTAGATAGCATATTAAAAAGCAGAGATATTCCTTTGCCGACTAAGGTCTGTCTAGTCAAGGCTATGGTTTTTCCTGTGGTCATGTATGGATGTGAGAGTTGGACTGTGAAGAAGGATGAGTGCCGAAGAATTGATGCATTTGAACTGTGGTGTTGGAGAAGACTCTTGAGAGTCCCTTGGACTGCAAGGAGATCCAACCAGTCCATTCTGAAGGAGATCAGCCCTGGATGTTCATTGGAAGGAATGATGCTAAAGCTGAAATTCCAGTACTTGGGCACCTCATGCGAAGACTTGACTCATTGCAAAAGACTCTGATGCTAGGAAGGACTGAGGGCAGAGGAGAAGGGGATGACAAAGGATGAGATGGCTGGATGGCATCAGGGACTTGATGGACGTGAATCTGAGTGAACTCCGGGAGTTGGTGATGGACAGGGAGGCCTGGCGTGCTGTGATTCATGGGGTCGCAAAGAGTAGGACACGACTGAGTGACTGAACTGAATTGAACTGAAGGTAAATAAAAATATCAAATAAAGATACGTATATGTGTGTGTGTGTGTGTGTGTGTGTGTGTGTGTATAATATAAAATGTTTGATAGATCTCAACACCCATTAATAGCAAAAGATCTCAGTAACTAGGAGTAGAAGTAAATGTCCTCAAGCTGATAAAGGATCTATTTGTGGAAACTTGCAGATGAAATATTTTATTTTTTTCTCTTAAGATTGGAAACAAAGCAAAGATATCCTTGCTTTCATCACCTGCTGTCTGATATTGACTACAAGTCCTAAATAACTAAAGCGAGCAGGGAAAAGAATAACTGCTCTAATATTTTATCTCTTCTGTTTTCCTTTCCTCTTTCATCTCCAGGGGAGAAATAAGGATGATGGGCAGAGAAAGGCAGAGAAATTTGGAGGTGGGTACAGGGACAAAAGAGACTGGTTTTACCTTTTCTCTGAAGCTTCAGTGTGAGCTAATTATAAAAGCCCAACTGACCAACTAGAATATCTTGCAAGGTATTTTTCTTCAAACAAAGACATTTCCCTTTGCTTGATTAATTAAAATGCCAGTTAGAATAACACATTTCACAGAGAAAGGAAATATATCTAAGAATCTAGGTTAATCTCTCCTTTCCATGAGGTTGTATAGACAGAAGAAGAACATCAGTTGATCATTATAAAGTTTGGGTTAAGTATCATTCAGGCTCTTGATGAAAAACAAAATAACTACATCTACCTATTAAATATGCTTCCTTGTAAACTTTGTGCCATGAATTCTTTTCAGATAGTCACTTTTCTCAGTGTTTTCTAACTGATAATCATGACCCATAAATGGTTTAATTTTGTGACATCTTTTTTAAAGATGAAACAGAAAAGAATATATTAGAAACATAATTTTAGTGAGTCCTTCATATGTAGAAATATTAAGAACTGTTTTCTGAAATATTTGGCTTGATCACATATGTGTACATATACATTTATATATGGGAGTCAACTATAATATTTATTTTTATTCCAATTAGCGATAAAACATTCAAAATAAACTACATCAGGTGTTTGGTAATTATTTATTTGAAAAGAATGTAGAATTTTTCCTACAAATGAGTAAATGTGTGATTTTCCACTCACTCAAACTGAGAATTTATATAATTCTTTTGATTTTCATTGTGAAAATGTTTTGCTATGGATGTCATATTTTAATATTAGAAGATTTCCTTAAATTTGTATTTGTGTAGCTGTTTTTGCCTCCTAAACTGGAAATCATTACTGCTGTGAATAAATATCATGTAATAAATACTATAAAGTAGCCACAATGTGACTTTTCTTATTTTGAATAGACTAAACAAAGAATTTAATAGGTTCTCAGAGCAGCCAAAACAGTTGTCAGAAATGCATGCACTAAAATCTATGTATATGGTTTTTCAAAGAGTTTAAGTTCACACATATAAATGTAGTTATTCCTATTATATACAACATGTATTTGGCTAACCAGATTCCAAATGTACTATTAGAATGCTTTTCTTTCAACTATTAAATGCTTATTAGAGAGGGTTAAAATAGGAGAGACGTTTTCAAGACTTTCCGCATTATTCTAACTATAAAAAGCAATAAAGAGCTGCCCAATTTTGAAAATAGAAAACTAAATAGGTGTGTTCCATTTGGATGTTGTGTTAAGTGAAAATGCAAAGGGTAAGTTTGTGGTTGTCTTTATGGTAGAATATATATAACATACAGTTTCCCATTTTAATCATTTAAATTACAATTAGGAGCATTAATCACATTCATAGAGCTATGCAATCACAATATCATTATTTCTAAAACCACTCAAAATAAACACTCTATAATCATTAATCAGCAAACTCTCCATTCTCCCCGTGACCCGTAATCTTCTCTCTGTCGCCATGAATTTTCTTACTTTTGATAGTATTTTATATAAGTGGAATAATAAGCTATTTGTCTTTTTATGTCTTGTTTATTTCACTTAGCACAACTTTTTAAGGTATCCATGTTGCTGCATGTATCTGAATTTCATTTTTATGGTTGAATAATATTCTATTACATATCATATTTGTTAAATTTATATCTTATCTTTAGAAGGACACTTGGATTGGTTCTACCTTTTGGCTATTATGAATAATGTTTTTACAGTCATTGGCATATAAGTTTTTGTTTGTGTCCTTGTATTCAGTCATTTGGTGAATATCTCTAGAAGTGGGATTACTGGGTCAAATGGTAACCTTGTGTTTAGCTTTTTGAGGAATTAACCTTTTTCACAGTGGATATACCAGTTTACTTTCTTACCAGTCATGCATGAGGATTCTGATTTCTCTGCATCCTCTTTGACATTTGTTCTTTTCATTTTGTTATGATTATATTGCTATTATTATTATTGCCATCTAGTAGGTATAAAGTCATACTTCTATATGGTTTTGCTTTGCATTTCTCTAATGCTAATTAAATCTGCATGTGTTTACTGGGTATTTGCCTACCTTCTTTAGAGAAATATCTACTCAAGTCTTCGGTCCAGTTTTTAATTGCTTTCAATTGATCTTTTTACTTTCTAGTTTTAGCAGTTCTTTATATAAAGGGGATGTGAAACCCTTATCAAATGCATTATTTATTTCCTCCCATTCTTTTTCATTTTGTTGTCTTCATTTTATCTATTGTCTATGTCTCTTATTGATAATGTTCTTTGATGTGGAAACATGTAAAAATTTTGATGAAGATCTTGCTTCTTTTGTTGCTGATGTTTTAGATGTCATATTTAAGAAACCATCACCAAATCTAAGGCTGTGAAATTTCCTCCTCTATGTTTTCTTATATAAGTTTTATAATGGAGTTCTTAAGATTAGGCCTTTAATATATTTTGAGTTACTTTTTTATGTGTTGTAAAGGAAGGATCCAAAATAATATTTTTGTATGTGAATATCCAGTTTTTCCAGTATCATTTGCTGAAGAGACTATTCTTATACTATTGACTGATCTTAGTGCCCTCAGTGAAAACTGTGACCATATATAGGGGGGTGAATATTTATATTAACAGGAACAAATAACAAAATCAGTTATAACATCTGTTATATCTGAGAATCTAGAGGGAATCATGCTAGCCTAAGTATTCAACATTAATGAGTCTGTCGCACAGAATGAAGTCAGAAAAATTGAAAACAAATATCATATATTAAGGCATATATGTTGAATCTAAAAAATGGTACAGTTGTGGCTTCTCTGGGAGCTCATTGGTAAAGAATCTGCCTGCTAATGGAAGAGACATGAGTTTGATGCCTGGTTGAGGAAGATCACACATGCTGCAGAGTAACTAAGCCTAAGCATCACAACTACACTAGAGCCTGAGAACAGGCAACTATTGAGCCCACGTGCTGCAACTGCTGAAACCTACGTGCCATAGAACCTTGCTCTGCAACAAGAGAAGCCACTGAAATGAGAAGCCCCAGCGCTGCAACTGGAGAGTAGTCTCTGCTTGCCACAACTAGAGAAAAGCCCACATAGCAATGAAGACCTAGCACAGCCAAAAATAATATAAATAAATAAAATGATTTAAAAAATGGTACAGATGAGCATATTTTCAGGGCAAGAATAGAGAAACAGGCATAGAGGATGAATGTGTGGACACAGAGGAGTGGAAGCGATGTAGGATGAATTGGAAGCATAGACTTCTTGTATATGCACTACTATGTGTAAAATGGAGAAGGCAATGGCACCCCACTCCAGTACTCTTGCCTGGAAAATCCCATGGATGGAGGAGCCTGGTAGGCTGCAGTCCATGGGGTCGCTAAGAGTCGGACATGACTGAGCGACTTCACTCTCACTTTTCACTTTCATGCCTTGGAGAAGGAAATGGCAACCCACTCCAGTGTTCTTACCTGGAGAATCCCAGGGATGGGGGAGCCTGGTGGGCTGCCGTCTATGGGGTTGCACAGAGTTGGATACAACTGAAGAGATTTAGCAGCAGCAGCAGCATGTGTAAAATACACAGCTAGTAGGAACCTGCTGTATAGCACAAGTAGTCAGCTTGTTACTCTGTGGTGACCTAGTTGGATGGAACGTGGAGTGGGGAGAGGGAGATGCATATAGCTGATTCACTTCATTGTATAAACGAAGCTAACACAATATTATAAAGCAACTATATCCCAACTTTAAAAAAATCTAGGAGAAGGGAGCATTTAGAGTAAGGATAGGTGAAGGTGAAGTCGCTCAGTCATGTCCGACTCTCTGCGACCCCGTGGACTGTAGCCTACCAGGCTTCTCCATCCATGGGATTCTCCAGGCAAGAATAGTGGAGTGGTTTACTATTTCCTTCTCCAGGGGATCTCCCCAACCCAGGGACTGAACCCAGGTCTCCCGCATTGGAGGCAGACACTTTAACCTCTGGGCCACCAGGGAAGCCCCAGAGTAAGGATAATCAATTGCAGAATAATTCAGTAAACCCACCAGCTGAGTACCAGGAAGCCCCCTACCTACCTGCGTGCCTGGTAAGTTTCTTTAGTGTCCAACTCTTTGTGACCCGATGGACTGTACCCTACCAGGTTCCTCTGTCCATGGGATTCTCCAGGCAAGAATAACAGAGTGGGTTGCTGTGTCTTCCTCCAGGGGATCTTCCAAACCCAGGGACTGAACCCTGTCTCCTGCATTTTAGGCAAATTCGTCACTGCTAAGCCACTTGGGAAGCCCCAGACCCTTTCCTCAAAATATAAAGAATGCATTTTAAGCAACCAGCTGAAAGAAAACCAAGTCTAGATTATAAATGTGGCTGTGGATGGTAGAGACTGAAAAAGTACAATTATGAAGGCAATGACAACTTCTTTAATAAGTAAAAACATTAATGGAGAAAGTAAGTTTTAGTACCACTCTTTGTAAAACTTTCTCCAGGAAAACTTAGGGAGATGTCATTATATAAAATATTGGTTTGACAAATACATTAGAATATGGGTCAGGCTGATAAATTATACTGGAAATAGCAAACTACAAAATGTTATGTCTTATAGAGTTACATCAAATGACTATTTGTAGAAAATTAAGCCCCATGCACTTAAAACTGGATTCATTTCCCTCTGATTTCATTGAACAGGATTTACCATTAAAGTGGACACTGCAAGACCTTGATTTTTTTTTTTTACATATCCTGCCACAATTTTCTTTGACACCTTGGAAAGTAATTTAAACTCAATAAAGTGAAGATAATTGCACTTACCTCACAGAGATGTAGAGCGTGTTAATGAGATCATGTCTACAAAGTGATTCAAAGTCTTTAGTTGGTAATATAAATAGCAAGCATAACTATATTTTTCCAGATGTCTAATAATGATAACTATAAATATGATGAAATGAAAAGTTAAAAGGCTGCCAGTAAAAGTAAAATGTTTTCATTTTAATTGCTAGTCATTTAAATGTTCCCACTTGCATATTTGGATTATAGGAAATGCACAGAAATGTTAATTATGAGTTTCATTTTAATAAGGACATGTCCCCCAAGTTTAGATTCAAATGTACTTAACTTCTAGCCAAATGGGGAAAAACTGAACTACCTCTTCTTTGCGATTATGTCTAATAAATCACTGTAGATAAAATAAATCACAGCATAAATTTTAATGAAACCTATACATTACGCTTCAAAATGTTTCTTAATATGAAATAGAAGATCATGACTTCAGTTCCAAATCCCATTACTCAATTGTCATACCTTCAGTATGTCTTTATTCCTGAGCTGATAAAGTTAGCTACTAATAGCCTCCATTCAGTTCCTATCCTGTTAAATACTTCTCAGTGCAGAAATACTTGTAAGCAGACCCACACTATTTTTAAGTTCAGAGCCTACACTGTGATCCTACTGCTGTCAACCATTTGTGAATTAAAGTACTTATCTGTAAAACTGAATTGCATTTTCCATTAAATGAGCCAGAAAAAAAGCAATGTTGATTCTAACGGGAACAAGCATGATAATCTCCTGGCAAAGATGCTTTTCAAAGTACTGATTCTTGGCAGCTATGGTGGCTCACTGTCTACTGTACTTGGCTATGGGATAGGCATTGCAGACAGGGACTTTGAAATGAGACCAGACATTAGGTCTGGATTCAGTAAATAATAGAGGAAAAGGGGTCACTCTGTACAGCAACCAGCAGGGTAATTGCATCCTAAAGGATAGCAGAATTTCCTGTCATGTCCCATGAGGGTAGTTTGGGCTGAATTGATCTGACTGGTTATTGTTGGATCTCATCCAACAGGTTGTCAGGATTCAGTAGCCCATCATGCACCACACACACAAATAAGAAAAAGCAAGCTGAGAGAGAAAAATTCCAGTAACATCTTAGAATAAGAAAACAAGGTTTATTTCCTTTTTAATCTCCTTCTGTAATCCATCAAATTTAATGAGTTCATTTCTGTATGTTGAATAAAACAATGCTTTCTTCATTTATTCACTTTGACATGGCTTAAGTAAACTTTCTCAAAAAAACTGATATAGAAGCTATCTTTTTATTCTCCATCAGCTATGTCCCTAGAAGCTACTGAAAAAATTCTGTTAGGATTTCGAGTGGACAATTATCACTGATATCCAGATAGAAAATCACTAAAGGTTTGCCTACACATGGATGTGCACATGCATGCACACGCATCTACACATCATAAACACAAACATGCACACACCATCTTCCATTTCAAATGCCTTTGATAGCAATCAGGTTTTGGATCTGTCCCAGATGAGAGACTAGCAGGCCAGCAAAACATAGAAAATAGTTACTTGAAATATAAGGTTTCTTCCATATCACAGGATTAATCTTGCCAGAATTAGGAGATAGTGGTGAAAATAAAATCATTTTAGTGAGGAAATGAGCCAGGTAGTCTATAACATTAGGTAAGGCTATCTCTTTCATATTAGAAGGAAATTAAATAAAGAGATATATATCTTTAATTAAATGCAACTTTTATTTAAAAATTGATAGGAAAGAGGAATGTTCTACTTAGTTTCTAGTAATTAACCATTGGTATAAAAGACACTCAAGTAAAAGCCAACTGTATTTTCATGCAGTAGCAATAAGCAATTCAAAATAAAATTAAGAAAACAAGTCCATGTATAGTGGCATATGAAAGAAACCTTGCATAGCTAGAAGTAAATGACGTGAAGAAAAGAATTTTAAGACTGACATACTGAAAATTACAAAACAGGCTGGCATAAATAAAAGACCCAAGTAAACAAAAAGATGTTTTGTGTTCATGGATTAGACGACAAGATTGTTAGGATGGCAATACTCCCTGTGTTAATCCATAGAGCCAATGCAATTCCTATCAAACTCCCAGGTGGCCTTTGTTTTACTCAGAAATTGACAGGCAGACTCTAAAATTTTACAGAAATTCAAGGGGCGTAGAATAATTCATCTTGTAAAAGGAGGAATAAAATTGGAAGATAGACACTTCATATTTTCACAACTTAGTACAAATCTATAGTAATCAAGACACCATGGTACTGGCTTAAAAATAGATGTATAGATAAAGTTAAGAGACTTGAGAGCTCATAAAAAAATACATTTGTGATCAACTGAATTTTGATAAAAATAACAAGGAAATTCAGTTGGGAAAAAATTAGTCATTTCAACAACTGGTGCTGGGGTAGCCAGATACTCACTTGCAAAAGGATGAATTGGAATCCTATTTCACAAAATATTCAAAAGTTAATTCAAAATAGCTTGAAGAAAAAATATAAGGACTAAAACCATAAAATTTTTAGAAGAAAACAGTTGAAAAAGTTTGTGATCTTGGATTTCTTAGTTATGATATCTAAAGTAAAGCAGTCTAAGAAGACAGATAGATAAGACTTCAAGAAAACTAAAGTATTTTGTATTTTAAAGAATACTATCAAGAAAATAGAAGCCCAACCCACAGAATGAAGAAGGAATTTGCAAGTCATGTATCTGATAAATTCTAGTATACAAAAAAAAAAAATAGAAATATATACAGTACTCGTGGTATGCACCAATTAAGAAAATCTATAATAGATACACACTGAAAAAAGAGAAAGACATCTAGATAGAGCAATAAAAATAATTAACAAATCACATGGGAAGAGAAAAAAAGTCGAAAGAAACAAAGAACAAAACAATCTTGAGGATAAAAGAACAGAGCTTGACTAATCATGTTCCCTGATTTCAACCTATAATACAAAGCTATATTGATTAAAATAGTATGGTACTGGCACAAAAACAGACATATAGCTCAATGGAACAGAACTGAACAGACATTTACATGGTCAATTAATCTGTGACAAAGGAGGCTAGAATATACAATAGGGAGAAGGCAGCCTTTTCAGTAAATGGTGTTGGAAAACTTGGACATATACACGTGAAACAATCAACTTGGAATACTTTCTAATACATAATAGAAAAATAAACTCAAAATGGATTCAAGCGTTAGATATAAGACCTGAAATAAAAAAATACCCTTGAAGAAAACATAGGCAAGTACTCTTTTTGTCATTGGTCTTTGAAATATTTCTCCTCAGACAAAGGAAACAAAAGTAAAAACAAACAAATGGAACTGCATCACACTAAAAATCTTTGCCCAGTGAAGGAAACTAGCATTGAAAGGAAAAGGGCATCTACTGAATGGGAGAAGATGTTTATAAATAATGTACCCACAAGGGGTTAATATCCTAAATATACAAAGCATTCATACAACTCAACTTAAAAATTACAATCTGATTAAAAAATGAGCAGAGGATCTGAATAGATATTTTTCCAAAGAGGACATGCAGATGGCCAATAGACATGTGAAAAGATGTTCAATACCACTAATCATCAGAGGAATGAAAATCAATTTCACAATAAGATGTCACGTCACATCTGTCAGAATGGCTATTATCCTAAAGACAACAAATAACAAATATTGGTGAAGATATGGAGAAAAGAGACAGCTTGTGCCCTACTGGAGAGAAGGTTAATCAGTATAGCCACTATAGAAAACAATATGGAGATTTCTCAAAAGAATAAAAATGAAACTATTGTACAATGCAGCAATTTGACTTCTGAGTATTTTCCCAAAGAGAACAAAACACTAATTCAAAGAAAGTATTCAAAAGGTAACCTTTTGTTCATTGCAGCATTATTCACCATGGGAGCAATTGAAGTTGCTATCAATAAATAAATAGATGGATATAGAAGATGTTGTACATATTTACAAAGTGTTTTACTCAGCCACAAAAAAGAGTGAAATTCTTGCCATTGTGACAACATGGATGGACCTAGAAGTATTACGCTAAATAAAATAAGTCAGGAATCCAAAAATAAACAAATGAACAAAGAGAAACAGACTCATAGATACAGAAAACAAACAGGTGCTTCCAAGAGTGGAGGAATGATGGGATGAGTGAAATAGCTAAGTGAAATTAAGAGGCACAAATTTCCAGTTACAAAATAAATGAACTAGAATATCATGATATTCATTTTTTAAAGTATAGAAATATCAAATCACTACATTGTACAACAGAAAAGAACATAGTATTGTAAATCAGTTATACTTCCGAAAAACTCAAGTAACCAAAGTCACAGAAAAAGAGATTAGATTTGCAGTTATGAGAAGAGGGATTAGGGGTAGGGGAACTGGATGAAGGTGGTCAAAATGTACAAAGATCTTGGTATATAAAAAAAAAATAAGTACTATTGATATAATATATAATATGTTTAATATAACTAATAGTGCTATATGTTATATATGAAAGTTTTTGAGAGAGCAAATCCTAAAAGTTCTCATCACAAGGAGACAAGATTTTAATCTTTAAAATTTTGTATCTATATGAGATGATAGATGTTCTGAAACTTATTGTTGCAATCATTTTATGATGTACATAAATCAAATAACTATGTTGTACACCTGAAACTTACACAGCATAGTATGTCAGTTATATCTCAAGAAAACTGGAAGGAAAAAAGATCAACATATTAGTGGACTCATGCATTTCAAAGCCACATTATTCAAGGGTCAGCTGTAGTTTACATTACTTCTTTGCTCCAAGTCTTCTAAAGATTTAATTTACTCAAGATTTTTATGTTAGTATGAACTCTATTTTTTTTTTCTTCTAGTTTGAATTGTTTCTGATAAGAAAGGAGTCATTTCTCTGGTTACTTTTAAGAGTATTTCCTTATCATTGATTTTTAACAATTTGATTTATATGTGTCTTGGTGTATGTGTGGGCTTTCCTGGTGGCTCAGCTGGTAAAGAATCTCCCTGCAATGCAGGAGACCTGGGTTTGATTCCTGGTTGGGAAGATATCCTGGAGAAGGGAAGGCCGACCCACTCCACTATTCTGGCCTGGATAATTCCATGGACTCTATAGTCCAGGGGGTTGCAAAGAGTTTCAGACAAGACTGAATGACGTTCACTTTCATTGGTGTTTGTATGTGTGAGGGCTGTTTTGCTTTTCATGTTTATCCTCTTGAAGCTCTTTGAGTTACTTAGTTCTTTGTATTTATTTCTCATCTAATTTGGAACATGTTCCACTATTATTTCATCAACTATGTCTTCTGTCCAAATCTTTTTCCATTTATTTTTCACTCTTTTTCATGTATGCTAACCATCTTTGTATTGTATCATAGGTCACTGAGGAACTACTTATTTTTATTAGCTTTTTCCTTTGTGATTTAACTTTTATGGGGTCTATTTCCTTCTTCAAAGAAACTGAATTTTTTTCCCCTAGTGCTCAAACTGCTGTTAAATCTATCCAATCATTTTTGTTTTCACTGAAAGATTTATGTTTTTACTTGTAAATTTTCAGTTTGAATTTATTTATAGCTTCAATTTCTTTATCAAGATTCCATATTTGTTGCCTCATTATGTCAATAAATATTCCAAAATACAGTGATCAACAATAATGATTTAGAAAATACATTAAAAATATGCTGAATTCACATTGGCAAATATCAAACAAAACATAAAATGGCTATTGCAAAGTATTTTCGATTTTACCTTATTCATTAAAAGGACAATGTTGATTTGGACATGAATGTGTGATTCACTTTACATTTAATCAAGTTATTATTAGTGAGTCTGATCTAGAAATGATCACCCAGGAAGTAACTACTGGGGTGATTCTTGACATTGTGAACTGAAGTCTATGGCCAGAGGTTGCATTAAATTGTGAATATATTCTGTGGGTTTTGGAACTAGAAATAGCAGGGTAATGAAGGAAAGATAATATTGATGGAATAGTACCAGAAACTACTCTGTTTGAATTCTTCAAATCTTCAGACATGTAAAATGATAAGAAATCCTATTGAAAAACAACATTCTATACTTAAAATACATATATATATAGATACACATACACACATTCAAAAAATATATATATATATTGCTTTTGTTGAAGTTGTATTAAACTAAACTAATTATGTTTATTATTCTGTTTTGTTTTTAATTTATTTTATATATATTAAATAATATTCTGAATCTTATATCTCAACTATAAAGAAAATTTATTTTCCCCAAATTTGACTTGTCTTAAAATGTAAATAAACACATCCTATAACACATCATGAAACTGAACTAATCTTTCCTAAACTATCAATTATTAAAGGAAATTAATTTATTTCACTAGAGGAAGGATTGAATTGATTTTGTATTTTCATGTTAGAAGTTATAATTACAAAATCATTTTCAAATAAAGGAACAGTTAAAGAAAATGCAGCCAAAATAAGAAAAAAGTAGGAAAAATAAATAATTATGTTAGAAACTTTATAAATAAAACAGTATATCGTTTCCTGGATTTTATTATGATTATAGTATTTATTGTAATCTTTTCTCATTATGAATAAATGTTTACTAATTTCATATTATTTTCCCTAAAGAAGTGTTTGTCAAAATTTTGTATGCTTGAGGCCAGAACAGAGCAGAGTGAGAGAGAAGTACAAATATGAACATTTGTAATGTGGAAATGAAAATATGACTATAATTCATAACCCTCAGTATAAGACTACTTGGCCAACAAATGCCAAATACACTTTTTGTTTTTACCTTTATCCACTTCCCCCTTTCTCCTTCCTCTCCATTTTACTTCTGTTGTCCAGTGTCCTCCAGATTTTCTGCAGTCAGTTGCCAATACATTAATGACTTTGGTTTTAGAATTTTTCAACTAAAGCTAAACTTTTAATGAGGGTAAAAACATCAGTCAAAGAGGACTTCCTAGTGATTTTAGTATATGAGAAAACATGACCAACTAGAGTTCTCAACCCACTTCCACCTTCAATTAGTTGTGTTTCTTTGGACATATTTGAACTCACAGGTTTCACTTTCTTCCTTTATAAAATGGAGCTGAAAACGCTTGCGTGTATATGTTAATTTCAAATAAAATAGTGCAAAAGAAATCACAAAGATAAAAGTTTCATATTTTTATTGCTTGTTTTGTGTCTTAGTAAAAGTCTTCAATGGAAAATATATGTGTGTGTGTGTATATATATATACTGCAAGAAACTGTAAAAAAAAAGACAACAGATACAAAGATAACATTTTTAAGACACACTGAAAGAAAGAGAACTCCCAATTAAAAACTGCCAGATAAGAAGAGAAACTTTTACAGAGGAAAGCAAATAAATAGGCACATTCTTCTTTGTACTTTGGGGAAGCCTCTTATGAAGGAGGCAGAGAGGAAGCCCAGCCCTCTGGCATCCCTCTGAGCAGGTGGTCCAGTCTCCCCCAGCTGAGGTCGCTCCTAACAGGGAAGTCTGGGGTCCACGACCAAACACCAGGTCAAGGGGAACATGAAATGTAGTGCAAGGGTAAAAATTTCATGTCATTTTTGGCATCTTTTTTCCAGTCACTTGACACTTTTCCCTAAAGACGTCAGCAGAGCATCTGCTCTGTTGACAGCATGAGCTGCTTGACATTTCTTCCGAGGAAAGAACGATTAGGGTTCTTGGAAGGCAAGATGGAGCCCGGCAGGCAGCCCCACAGCTTCCGGCCACCTCCGCAGACTGCCTCCCAAACGCCATGGCTGCAATTACATTCACATTTTTCTCTCAATAAGTAGGTAAAGGCGTAAACCACAGCCTGCTTCTGATACCAAATCGGCTCTGGGCACATTTCTTAGGTTTCCACACTGACGGTAGGCAATGATGAATGAAAATTTTTCTTTACAAAGCATGTGTGCCTGGTGCAGGCCTCAGGGTGGACCTGAACCACACAGAGTCGCTTCCTGTTATTTTCTCGTTACCAAGACAGGCTTTGAATTTCTATGCTGCTTAGGCTCAGATGGGAAAGAATCTGCCTGCAATGCAAGAGACACTGATTTGATCCCTGGATGGGGAAGGTACCCTGGAGAAAGGGAATGGCAACCCTCTCCAGTATTCTTGCCTGGGAAATCCCATGGACAGAGGAGCATGGCAGGCCACAGTCCACAGGGTCAGCCCACAGGAGGGCGAAGAATCTGACACAAATGAATGACTAACACTTATTTCTTGGGGGGGTGGGGGGAGGGAATATATAACGTCAAATGCCTATGGTATCCTTTAACCAGCATTTATATATTTATAGCATTTTGTTCTTAATGACTGCTTTGTATTTGTTGTATTATGAGGTATTTTCTAAAATTCCTATATTGTATGGTATTTATGTCATACTAATATTATTTTAATAAAGCTACTGCAATGAATATTCTCACACATTTAAGGAAAGCTGATCAAATTTGGTTAAGAGTCTGGAGCTGGAGTCTAACTATCCAGAATCAAAATTGAGCTTCTTTCTTTTCTTAATACTTCGATCTCAGGAACTCACTTTACCTTCATTTGCTTTAGTTCCCTTGTAAGTAAAATAGAGTAATAATAGTACTGGCTTCACGAAATTTTGTGAGGATAAAACTAGCTAATGTGTACTTACAAAAGTAGAATACTTAGGCCAGTATGAGTATGCCTTTTGAAAGGTATCACATATTTCTCTTACCCATAGGATATGAAAGAGCCAGTTTTCATTAATTCTCAGTAACAAACTATCCTAACATACAAATAAACTTTGCAATTGATGGATGAAAATTACTTTTCACTACTGTTTAAAATTTTATTTAGTTTTTAAAATTTATTTATTTGGCTGTGCTGTGTCTTTTTAGCTACAGTGGCTTTTCTCTATTTGTGGAGAGCTGGCGCTACTCTCTAGTTGCTGTGCACAGGCTTCTCATTGCGATGGCTCCTATTGCTGCAGACCGCAGGTTCTAGGGCTCACAGGCTTCAGCAGTTGCAGCACATGAGCTCCATAGTTGGAGCTCCTGGGCTCTAGAGCACAGGCTCAGTAGACGTGGCATATGGACTCAATTGCTCTGCAGCATGTGAGATCTTCCTGCACCAGGGATTAAACCTATGCCTCCTGCATTGGCAGGCACATTCTTCATCACTGAGCCACCAGGAAAACCCCTACATTTTATTTTACAATTAGGGGAAAAATAAAGGTACTTTTATGTTCTGCACTGTTTTGGGTTTTTTTTTTTCTTTCTTGTTGTTGGTTTTTAAAAAATATTTATTTATTCATTGTCTGTGTTGGGTCTTAGCTGGGGCATGCAGGATCTTTCCTTCAAGCATGTAGGCTCCAGAGCTCACGAGCTCTGTAGTTGTGGCATATAGGCTTGCTAATTTTGGTGCATGGGCTTAGTTGCCCCTTGGCATGTGGGATCTTAGTCCCCAGACTCTAGGATTGAACCTGAATCCCTTGCTTTGGAAGGTGGATTCTTAACCACTAGAGCACCAGGGAAAGTCTTGTTTTGCACTGTTTTAGCTGATTTTCTGGTGAACTCTCGATTTCTGTTTTCCTCTCCCTATTTCAACATTTTGTCTTTCATTTTTATATTAACTCATGCAGGTTCTATATCTTAATTATGGCAGACATATTTCTTACAGTGTCTTTTATCTGTTGACATTTATTTTGGTATTTATATTAAGCCAACACTTTAAAAATTATCTTTTGTTTATTTGCTTGTTCAGTCATTAAGTCATATCTGACTCTTTTGTGACCCCATGGATTGAAGCCTGCCAGGCTCCTCTGTCCATGGTATTTTCTGGACAATGATACTGGAGTGGGTTGCCATTTCATTGTCCTGGGATCTTCCCAACTCAGGGATCAAAACTAGCTCTTGCCATGTCTCCTGCACTGCAGGAAGATTCTTTACCACTGAGCTACTTTAATAGCCATTTTAATAATACCAAGTCAAATTTATCAGGATTTATATTTATGACCTCTAGTTTCTTTTATCTTAGATGACCTTTTATCTTCCTTTAGTAAAATGGAACCGAGAAGCCAAGGGAGAAAATCACCCTACTTGGGTGTTAATTTGTTATAGGAATGATTTTGTAGATCAGTGGGAAATAAAAAACAAAAACAAAAGCTATTTTTCCAAAACGAGATTGGCTATCCCTATGAAAAACAAAAGTTTTTGGCCCCTTTGTCACAGTACATACCAAATCAAATTGTGGGAATTTGTATATATATATTTATGAAGGTCACAACCTTCAGAAAATCATGGAGAAGATAATATTCATGACTTGGGTAGGAAAATAGAATAAAAGAAACTGATACTATTAGACATAAAAGAAAGACTGATAAAATCTGACTACCAAAAGTTAAAAATTACCTCCATTAAAAGCTACAATTAAAAGAAAAATCCATTGAGTAGAAGCTACTCAAAACTCAAATAATCAACAAAGAGTTTACACCCAGAATATATCGAAAGTGTCTTCAAATCAGTATGAAAAATTACAATATTGAAATGTAGGTAACACAGTTTAAAAGGAACTTCACCAAAGAAGATGTCCAAATGGTTTATATGGATATATGTTAGGAAGATTCCCCTGGAGAAGGAAATGGCAACCCACTCCAGTATTCTTGCCTGGAGAATCCCATGGATGGAGGAGCCTGGTGGGCTACAGTCCACGGTGTTGCAAAGAGTCGGACACGACTGAGCAACTTCACTTTCACGTGATGCCTTATTAGTAACCAGGGAGATGCAAATTGAACAAAAATAAAATGTCACTGCATATCTACTGCAAAAGAATGATAACACCAAATGTGGAGAGAATATAGAACATTTTACAAATATAAGTGTGGATGCATTACTATGTCAGCAAACAGTTCAGCATCATCACATGAAAGAGGATGGTAACTTGGAGAGAGTGTGCAATGTAGTAAAATTATTGATATATTTTGAAGAGAGATGATAGATTTGCTGTTGGAGTATATATGGTGAGGAAGAAAAGGATAGAGTGAAGCATCATTTCAAGATTTGGTCTGAACAAATGGATGAATGAGGGTGTCATCAATCCATGTAGGGAAGACTGTAGAGGAGCTTTCATTTTTCACAGATGAGGGGATGGTTCAGTAATTCAGATTCTTGTCATGTTAATTTGAAATACCAGTTATGAATGCAAATGGCAGTGTCAAAAGGTAGTTGCACAGAAATCTGGCATTCAAAATTTGAATTTCAGGGGAGAGAAAAGATGGTGGAGGAATAGGATGGGTAGAACACTTTCTCCCTCACTACTTCATCAAAAGAACATTTCAACACTGAGTAAATTCCACAAAACTTCTGATTGCTGGCAGAGGACATCAGGCATCCAGCAAAGCAGATCATTGGCTTCAAAACCAGGAAGGAATAAATATAAAAGACAAAAATAGAGACAAAGGAGGTAGGGAGGGAGCCCCGCCCCAGGAAGGGAATCCCGTCCTAGGAAGAGACTCTTAAAAGAGAGGTTTCCTAACATCAGGAAACATTCTCACAGCCATGTCTGGGGCGAGCCCTGGAAGCACAGAAGGCAACATAACAGGAAGGAAGAATAAATAAATAATTAAAACCAACAGATTACAAATTCAACAGTAAAACCTCCAGTGGATAAGCAGCGCAAACGCCTGCATCCGACAGTAGCAGTGGGGGTTGGGCAGGGAGGAGCACGAGGCGCCAGCAACAGTGCTTTCTAAGAATTGGGCAGCGGGAGACATAGGCTGCAGGGCTTTTCTCGAGAATCAGGTCCTAATGGGGCCAGAATCGGGTCCGCGTGTGGCTAGAACGAACTATCTTGGACTAGCAAACCAGACTGTGGGATAGCTAACATGCGAAATGCTCAAACATAAGACACTGACAGGCCCACACACAGAACAAAGGACGGATCAGAAATAGCCGGCTGCAGACAATCCCCCCTCCGACGACAGGCAGCCAGAGCCTTAAGTGCTGGAAGGGGGGCAATCGCAGCTCAAGAGAGACATTACCTACCAAATTGCAAGCAGGTTTCTTTGCTAATTAAGACTTCTGGGGGGCTCTGAACAGTCATCATCTGCCTGAGAAAGAGCCCTAGCGGTACTCCCAGAAAATTGAACAACCCGGAAAGGCCAGAAGTTGCAGCAATTGCGCGTGCCAAACTCCCTAGCTACTCGGTCCTGGGAAGGGAACAAAGCCCAGGCTCAACCAAATCCGAGCCTCGGAGGGCTTCCTGAGTGCCAAACCTGAGTGGCTTAGACCGGGGAGGTGCATGAAGCCTTGGGCAGGCCCCAGACAGTTATCCCGCGGAGCAACAGACAGCCTGAGTGGTGGGCGCTGCAAGAAGAGGCAAGCCCAGTGCAGAGTCCTCCTTCACCACCATCCTCCCTGTGTCAAGATGGAAATCAGACACGGAAGAGACCAGCAAACAGAGGAAGTCAAACAGAGGGAATTGCCTTGGTAGTGACCCCACACAGCACACAACGACAGAGAAAGCGCCAGATATACCGTTACTACTTTTATGATCAAAATTTTTTTTTGGGGGGTTGATGTGGAAGCGTGATTTTTCTTGTTAAGAATTTTTTTTCTTTAAAATTTTTTTGAAAAAAATTTGTTTTTTCTTCTTTTCTTTTTCGTCTTTTTTTCCTAAACTTGCTTAAATTTTTAAGTCCTATATATTTCTATTTATTATTTTTATAACCTAATATTATTTTTCAAAAAAACACACAACCCTATCTTTAAAGGGAATGCCGTATATAGTCCTTTTGGTGGTAGAAGTTGTTGTCTTTTAATAATTCTGGAGTCTTTTATTTTTTTTTCTATTTTTTAAAATTTTTTCTCCTTCTTCTTCTCTTTAATATTTTATCTATGAAAATCCAATCTCTACTTCAGATTTTTAATCTCGGCATTTTGGTATTTGTTGCCAATTTTGTACTTTTAAAAACCTAATCTTCAGTACCCAATTTTACATGAGTGCGAGATTACTGGCTTGACCACTCTCTCCTCCTTTGGACTCTCTTTTTTCTCCACCAGGTGGCTTCTGTCTCCTCTCTCCCCCTCCTCTTCTCTACCCAACTCTATGAATCTCTTTGTGTTCCAGAAGGTGGAGAACTCTCAGGTAACTGGTTACTGGCCGGATCTGTATCCCTCCTTTGCATCTCCCTCTTTTATCCTCCTGGCCACCTCTATCTACTTCCTCCCTCTCCTCTTCCATATATAACTCTGTGACCACCTCTGAGAGGTCCAGACTTTGGAGCACACACAAGAAACTGGTTACGAACTAGCTTGCTCTTTCCTCTTTTGATTTCACCTCATCCCATTCCACTCACCTCTAACTACCCCCTCCCTCTTCTCTCCCCCAAGTAACTCAGCGATCCTCTAGGGGCGACTCTCAAGGTGGAGAAACTTATCATCTTTAACCTAGATGTTTTAACATTAGTGCTGTATAGATGGAGAAATCATGAGGCTATTGTAAAAATAAATCTGAAAACCAGAATCAGGAGGCTTAAGTCCAAATCCTGAGATCATCAGAGAATTCCTGAATACAGGGAACATTATCCAATAGGAGCTCATCAAAGGCCTTCATACCTATACTGAAATTGAGCACCACCCAAGGGCCAACAAGTTCCAGAGCAAGACATACCACACAAATTCTCCAGCAACACAAGAACAAGCCCCTGAGCTTCAATATACAGGCAGCTCAAAATACTCCAAAACCAATAACGTCTCATAACCCATTACTAGACACTTCACAGCACTCCAGAGAGAGGAAATCCAGCTCCACCAACCAGAACTCCAACACAAGCCTCCCTAATCAAGAAACTTTGACAAGCCACTGATACAATCCTGCACACAGAAAGGAAGCTCAATAATAAAGAGAATTCCACAAATTCCCAGAATATAGAAAGACCACCCCAAACACAGCAATATAACCAAGATGAAGAGACAGAGGAATACCCAGCAGGTAAAGGAAGCGGAGACATGCCCACCAAACCAAACAAAAGAGGAAGAGATAAGGAATCTACCTGAGAAAGAATTCCGAATACTGATAATGAAAATGATCCAAAATCTTGAAATCAAAATGGAATCACAGATAAATAGCCTGGGGTCAAGGACTGAGAAAATGCAAGAAACGTTTAACAAGGACCTAGAAGAAATAAAAAGAGTCAACATATAATGAATAATTCAATAAATGAGATCAAAAACACTCTGGAGGCAACAAATAGTAGAATAATGGAGGCAGAAGATAGGATTAGTGAAATAGAAGATAGAATGGTAGAAATAAATGAATCAGTGAGGGAAAAAGAAAGGTGAATTAAAAGAAATGAGGACAACCTCAGAGACCTCCAAGACAATATGAAACGTTCCAACATTCGAATTATAGGAGTCCCAGAAGAAGAAGACAAAAAGAAAGACCATGAGAAAATACTTAAGGAGATAATAGTTGAAAACTTCCCTAAAATGGGGAAGGAAATAATCACCCAAGTCCAAGAAACCCAGAGAGTGCCAAACAGGATAAACCCAAGGCAAAACACCCCAAGACATATATTATTCAAACTAACAAAGACCAAACACAAAGAACAAATATTAAAAGCAGCAAGGGAAAAACAACAAATAACACACAAGGGGATCCCCATAAGAATAACTGCAGATCTTTCAATAGAAACTCTTCAGGCCAGAAGGGAATGGCAAGACATACTTAAAGTGATGAAAGATAATAACCTTTAGCCAAGACTACTGTACCCAGCAAGGATCTCATTCAAATATGAAAGAGAAATCAAAAGCTTTACAGACAAGCCAAAGCTGAGAGAATTCAGCACCACCAAACCAGCTCTCCAACAAATATTAAAGGATAGACTTCAGACAGGAAACACAAAAAGGACGTATAAACTCGAACCCAAAACAATAAAGTAAATGGCAACAGGAGTATACTTATCAATAATTACCTTAAATGTAAATGGGTTGAATGCCCCAACCAAAAGGCAAAGACTGGCTGAATGGATACAAAAACAAGATCCCTATATATGCTGCTTATAAGAGACCCACCTCAAAACAACGGACACATACAGACTGAAAGTGAAGGGCTGGAAAAAGATATTCCATGCAAATAAAGACCAAAAGAAAGCAGGAGTAGCAATACTCATATCCAATAAAATAGACTTTAAAACAAAGGCTGTGAAAAGGGACAAAGAAGCCACTACATAATGATTAAAGGATCAATCCAAGAAGAAGATATAACAATTATAAATATATATGCACCCAACATAGGAGCACCGCAATATGTAAGACAATTGCTAACAAGCATGAAAGGGAAATTAATAATAACACAATAATAGTGGGAGATTTTAATACCCCACTCACACCTATGGATAGATCAAATAAACAGAAAATTAGCAAAGAAATGCAAACTTTAAATGATACAATAGACCAGTTAGACCTAATTGATATCTATAGGACATTTCACCCCAAAACAATGAATTTCACCTTTTTCTCAAGTGCACACGGAACTTTTTCCAGGATAGATCACATCCTGGGTCATAAATCTAACCTTGATAAATTCAAAAAAATCGAAATTACTCCAAGCATCTTCTCTGACCATAATACACTAAAGTTAGATCTCAATTATAGGAGAAAAACTATTAAAAATTCCAACATTTGCAAGCTGAACAATACCCTTCTGAATAATTAACAAATCACAGAAGAAATCAAAAAAGAGATCAAAATATGCATCAAAATGATTGAAAATGAAAACACAACCACACAGAACCTGTGGGACACTATAAAAGCAGTGCTAAGAGGAAAGTTCATAGCAATACAGGCATACGTCAAGAAACAAGAAAAAAGTCAAATAAATAACCTAACTCTACACCTAAAGCAACTAGAAAAGGAAGAAATAGAGAACCCCAGAGTTAGTAGAAGGAAAGAAATCCTAAAAATTAGGGCAGAAATAAATGCAAAAGAAACAAAAGAGACCATAGCAAAAATCAACAAAGCAAAAAGCTGGTTCTTTGAAAGGATAAATAAAATTGACAAACCATTATCCAGACTCATCAAGAAACAAAGAGAAAAAAATCAAATCAATAAAATTAGAAATGAAAATGGAGAGATCACAACAGACAACACAGAAATACAAAGAATCATAAGAGACTACTTATCAGCAATTATATGCCAATAAAATGGACAACTTGGAAGAAATGGACAAATTCTTAGAAAAGTACAACTTTACAAAACTGAACCAGGAAGAAATAGAAAATCTTAACAGACCCATCACAAGCATGGAAATTGAAACTGTAATCAGAAATCTTCTAGCAAACAAAAGCCCAGGTCCAGATGGCTTCACAGCTGAATTCTACCAAAAATTTCGAGAAGAGCTAACACCTATCTTACTGAAACTATTCCAGAAAATTGCAGAGGAAGGTAAACTTCCAAACTCATTCTGTGAGGCCACCATCACTCTAATACCAAAACCTGACAAAGACACCACAAAAAAAGAAAACTACAGGCCAATATTACTGATGAACATAGATGCAAAAATCCTTAACAAAATCCTAGCAATCAGAATCCATCAACACATTAAAAAGATCATACACCATGATCAAGTGGGCTTTATCCCAGGAATGCAAGGATTCTTCAGTATCCGCAAATCAATCAATGTAATTCACCACATTAACAAATTGAAAAATAAAAATCATATGATTATCTCAATAGATGCAGAGAAGGCCTTTGACAAAATTCAACATCCATATATGATAAAAACCTGCCAGAAGCAGGAATAGAAGGAATGTACCTCAACATAATAAAAGCTATATATGACAAACCCACAGCTAACATCCTCAATGATGAAAAACTGAAAGCATTTCCCCTAAAGTCAGGAACAAGACAAGGGTGTCCACTTTCACCAGTACTATTCAATACAGTTCTGGAAGTTTTGGCTTTAGCAATCAGAGCAGAAAAAGAAATAAAAGGAATCCAAATTGGAAAAGAAGAAGTAAAACTCTCACTGTTTGCAGATGACATGATCCTCTACATAGAAAATCCTGAAGACTCAACCAGAAAACTACTAGTGCTAATCAATGAATATAGTAAAGTTGCAGGATATAAAATCAACACTCAGAAATCCCTTGCATTCCTTTACACTAATAATGAGAAAGTAGAAAAAGAAGTTAAGGAAACAATTCCATTCACCATTGCAATGAAAAGAATAAAATACTTAGGAATATACCTACCTAAAGAAACTAAAGACCTATATATAGAAAACTATAAAACACTGATGAAAGAAATCAAAGAGGACACTAATAGATGGAGAAATATACCATGCTCATGGGTCGAAAGAGTCAATATAGTGAAAATGAGTATACTACCCAAAGCAATCTACAGATTCAGTGCAATTCCTATTAAGCTACCAGCAGTATTTTTCACAGAACTAGATCAAATAATCTCAAGATTTGTATGGAAATACAAAAAACTTCGAATAGCAAAAGCAATCTTGAGAAAGAAGAATGGAACTGGAGGAATCAACTTGCCTCACTTCAGGCTCTATTACAAAGCCACAGTCATTAAAACACTATGGTACTGGCACAAAGACAGAAATATAGATCAATGGAACAAAATCGAAAGCCCTGAGATAAATCCACACACCTATGGACACCTTATCTTCGACAAAGGAGGCAAGAATATACAATGGAGTAAAGACAGTCTCTTTAACAGGTGGTGCTGGGAAAACTGGTCAACCACTTGTAAAAGAATGAAACTAGACCTCTTTCTAACACCATACACAAAAATAAACTCAAAATGGATTAAAGATCTAAATGTAAGACCAGAAACTATAAAACTCCTAGAGGAAAATATAGGCAAAACACTCTCAGACATAAATCACAGCAGGATCCTCTATGATCCACCTCCCAGTATTCTGGAAATAAAAGCAAAAATAAACAAATGGGATCTAATTAAAATTAAAAACTTCTGCACAACAAAGGAAACTATAAGCAAGGTGAAAAGACAGCCTTCTGAATGGGAGAAAACAATAGCAAATGAAACAACAGACAAACAACTAATCTCAAAGATATACAAGCAACTTATGCAGCTCAACTCCAGAAAAATAAACGACCCAATCATAAAAGGGGCCAAAGAACTAAATAGGCATTTCTCCAAAGAAGACATACGGATGGCTAACAAACACATGAAAAGATGCTCAACATCACTCATTATCAGAGAAGTGCAAATCAAGACCACAATGAGGTATCAT
The DNA here is from genome assembly GCA_917880005.1 of Nanger dama. Lineage (NCBI taxonomy): Eukaryota > Metazoa > Chordata > Mammalia > Artiodactyla > Bovidae > Nanger > Nanger dama. Next base: position 30,216,916 of record CAKJTW010000018.1, read on the forward strand.
TTCACACCAGTCAGAATGGCTGGGATCCAAAAGTCTACAAGCAATAAAGGCTGGAGAGGATGTGGAGAAAAGGGAACCCTCTTACACTGCTGGTGGGAATGCAAACTAGTACAGCCACTATGGAAAACAGTGGGGAGACTCCTTAAAAATTGCAAATAGAACTGTCTTATGACCCAGCAATCGCCCTGCTGGGCATACACACCGAGGAAACCAGAATTGAAAGAGACACATGTACCCCAATGTTCATTGCAGCACTGTCTATAATAGCCAGGACATGGAAACAACCTAGATGTCCATCAGCAGATGAATGGATAAGAAAGCTGTGGTACATATACACAATGGAGTACTACTCAGCCCTTAAAAAGAATAAATTTGACTCAGTTCTAATGAGATGGATGAAACTGGAGCTGATTATACAGAGTGAAGTAAGCCAGAAAGAAAAACACCAATACAGTATACTGACACATATATATGGAATTTAGAAAGATAGTAATGATGACCCTCTATGTGAGACAACAAAAGAGACACAGAGGTATAGAACAGAGTTTTGGACTCTGAGGGAGAGGGAGAGGGTGGGATGATTTGGGAGAATGGCATTGAAACATGTATACTATCATGTAAGAAACGAAGCGCCAGTCTATGTTCATTCAATACAGGATACAGGATGCTTGGGGCTGGTGCACAGGGTGATCCAGGGAGATGATATGGGGTGGGAGGTGGGAGGGGGCTTCGGCATTGGGAGATTGTGTATACCTGTGGCTGATTCATTTCAATGTATGGCAAAACAAATATAGTATTGTAATGTAGAATAAAGTATTACAAAAAAATAAAAATGATAAATAAATAAATAAAACCTGGTGCCCAAAGCTGGGGAAAAATAAATAAATAAAGTGGCTCCAAGTATAGTACTGAAAAAAAATTTTTTTGAATTTATGTAACTGGATGGCAGTGAATGCAGGGAATGAAGAAAGTCAGTAACAAGACTGACCACTAAAGTTTAAATGTTTGTAGAGTCGAAGAAGAATCAGCCAAGGAGATGGAAGATTGGTGGTGAGACAGAAAGGCAAGCAGGGGATAGTGGTAACTTGAAAATCAATCAGAAAAAAATATTTTTAGGAGAAGACAGTAATCAGCTGTTAAATTCTGTTGATAGGCAAGGCAAAGACCAAGAATTTAGGCCATTGGTGACCTTGAAAAGACAATTTTCAGAAGCCTGGTGGAGGTGAAATCCTGAATGAAATCGGTTCAAAATAGAGAAGGGAGAAACCAGTAGAAGAATACAGACAACACTTTTGAAGAGTTTTCCTCTAAGGGAAAGGAAAGTAAAGGCAATAATAAGAGAGGGAAGTAGAGATATGTGTATAATGACAAGGAAGATACAGTAGAAAGTAAATTATAATGGCATAAAGGAGAACAGATATGGAAGAATTACCCTGGAATGTGCAGAAGCTGTGAAATCTCATGTGCAAGTTGACAAACTTCTGTTAGAAATAGAGGTGATTTGTTAATTACAACATCAGAGAAGAAAGATCGCTGGAGCAAAGCTGTTGATAGATGGTCAGATGTATTAATAGAATTTCCTGAAATGTTTTCTAATCACTTTTACTTTCTCAGTAAAATAAAAGACACTGGCACTACATAGAGAAAGGGGAAGTCTATAGGGTTATTTTTAGAAGAGAGTAAATGATATAATAGCCTTCAGAAGAGTAGGAAAGTGAATGGGCAAAGGAACTGTAATAAGAATGCTAGGAAGCATTAAAATACTAAGTTGCACAGATTTTATGCAAATACGCAACAATATGACTTTTAAAATCATAAAATAGTATTTTTTTTCTTTTATATACTAGACTCACTTATTGCTTTCTGAGAATACTTGATGAACCAGATGTATGTGGTCATTGCTTTCAGGGAGCTTATAAAACTCTTCCTCCTCTGAGGTCTTCTTGGGAAGTAAAAACATTATTTCCACTCATAGTAAACTGCTGAAAAAACAGGTTTTGATTCATTCTTTAGATATACATTCAGAACACAACACAAAAGCTATACTGGTTGAGAAGGTTACCTGGAGTAGGAAATGGCAACCTACTCCAGGATTCTTGCCTGGAAAATTCCATGGACAGAGAAGCCTGATAGGCTACAGTCTATGGGGTCACACAGAATCGGACACTAGTGAACACATATGAGCATGATCTATTGATTGTTTATTTCCCATCTATCTTCTGAATTTTAGGGGTGAAGAGGGCAAAAATGTTTTCAACACCATTCAGTCTTCAAGTCCTGGACATGGTAAGACCTCAGTAACATATAAAATAATGGACATATAAATTAACGGAATGAACACAGATATATCAGAATATGCTACTTGAAAAAATTCCTGAAGAGAAATAAGAATTCCACCTATGTTCCATTTCTATATTCTACACTATTTTGTTGAAGTGGAGACAATAAATATTGGATAAACATGATTAACCTATTCAAAATATTTTGACTATAAGACATATGTAGCCTTAGAATATCACAAGAGTACTGTATAATGGAATTCACAGAGAATTTTGCTAGATATTGTTTAAAAAGATTAAGAAAAGTTCTCAGCACACTGAATTCCCATCTTCAGCAAATAAAGAAAATGTCATTAATTATTAATGAAAGCCTCTTCACTTATTAATCTGTGAATTGTATGTGTAGAAATAAATTTGCTGTTTATAGCAAAATGAGAATATGAAAGATAACACACCCAACCACCAAGTTTGTTGAACAAAGTAAAGTTCTTTCCACTCCTGGGAATGAATATCATTAGAAAAAAAATGCATTGAATATTGTTAAAAATGGAGAACAATTGGGCATGGATGAGGAAATTATGACATTGATACATATTCCTCTATAAATACTGAGATTTATCCTGGACATCATTCAATACATATTTGTTGAAAATCAAGTTAAAGGATCTCATATCAGTGATTTAGGAACATAATGTGAAAAATATGATAAATTAAATGATTTATTGTTCATGTTTCAATGCTTCACATATTCACTGATACTAAAAAAAAAACAACTTCATTTCTTTAGGCTCATTAATTATGAATTTAGGATCATTTAGGGATTTTAAAAACCAACTTCCAAGTTAATCTTTTGTTGTCAGTTTCTGAATAAGTTACTTAAGAAAACTGGTGAACTGTTTAGCTATGGAATCCATTATTTCAAGTTTCTCATCTTGACTTCAATATGAAATTTTACTTATTAATTTATTACATACAAGCTGTGGTATAATTTATTTATCTATTAAATACAGGCTGGTGTATTATGTTTTAATTATGAAAACATCTGTAAAATATGTATGCTTTTTATTGAATTAAACAATTAAAGAATTATATTTTGTACTATCAGAAGTCAAATTTCAATAGAACTACATTGGGTTGCTTAATGGCTTTTTAAATTTTGCAAACACGACTAATTTTGTTTTATTGATTACTTAGTAACTTAAAATCATACAAATATAATTTATTTTGCCTTGGCACTAATCCAGACAGTACTTGCAATAAGCATACAGTTCTTTATAAATGGTACTTCTCCTCAATATGGTGAATAGACAACTGGTAAGTATATTAAAATAATTTTTCTCTGAAAATGGGATGGTTTCAATTAGTTATTGCTACTCATCAACTATGGCAAGAGTCTCATAAGTTTCAGGAATAAAATTTCTATTGGTAGCTTTATGTCTCCCAATTCCCAAGAAAGGTACCTGTTAGGGGACCTGGTCTTCTCTCTTGATCTGTTTCCTGTAAGCGGGAGTCCTTAAGGATATCCTATGCCTCTAAGGTCTCTGGCTTTCTTTTCAGACAGAGGGCTTGAAATTACTCAGCATGCCCACTATTACCCTCAGCACTGGAAATGGATATTGCCTCAGTCATTATTTCCTGAGTTATTCTAATAACTTTTGAATGCCTGACTTAGCATTGGGATGTCACTTGTGTTTGTTTTAGTTTCTGACTTTAATCTTGGCTTTAAGGCTATGGAATTGGCTTCTCCTAAATCATACAACACTCCACTGCTTTCTACTACCATTATCCCTTTATTGACTAGACAGAGTTCACCATACTGCTTCAACATAAGCAGAGCTTTTTTGCAAGGAGAACTTGACCTTTCTATAACTTCCAGCTATAGACAATTCCTGAAATGAACTTATTTCTAAGAACAGCATCACCATCCTCACATTCATGATAAAGAGGTAGCTATTTTTATTCTCAGTTCAGTTCAGTCACTCAGTCGAGTCCGACACTTTGTGACCCCATGAATCACAGCATACCAGACCTCCCTGTCCATCACCAACACCCGGAGTTCACTCAAACTCATGTCCGTTGAGTCAGTGATGCCATCCAGCCATTTTATCCTCTGTCATCCCCTTCTCCTCCTACCTCCAATCCCTCCCAGCATCAGAGCCTTTTCCAATGAATCAACTCTTTGCATGAGGTGGCCAAAGTATTGGAATTTCAGCCTTAGCATCAGTCCTTCCAAAGAACAACCAGGACTGGTTGGATCTCCTTGCAGTCCAAGGGACTCTCAAGAGTCTTCTCCAACACCACAGTTCAAAAGCATCAGTTCTTTGGTGCTCAGCTTTCTTCACAGTCCAACTCTCACATCAGTACATGACCACTGGAAAAACCATAGCCTTGACTAGACAGACCTTTGTTGGCAAAGTAATGTCTCTGCTTTTGAATATGCTATCTGGTTGGTCATAACTTACTTACACAGCCACAAGCTATGAGTACATGTGTCTTCTCTTGTCAGCAGGTAACTCAGTAAAGAGCTGGCTACCTGAATCCAGTTCTTCTCTCAAATTTACCAATATGACAAGTTACTCAAACTTTATATGGAGCTGGAAATGGGAAGGGGTAAGATTACTAAAACAATGGCGCTTTAATACCTGGTGACTGCAGCCATGAAATTAAAAGATGCTTGCTACTTGGAAGGAAAGTTATGACCAACCTAGAGAGCATATTCAAAAGCAGAGACATTACTTTGTCAACAAAGGTCCATCTAGTCAAGCCTATGATTTTTCCCGTGGTCCTGTATGGATGTGAGAGTTGGACTGTGAAGAAAGCTGAGCACTGAAGAATTGATGCTTTTGAACTGTGGTGTTGGAGAAGACTCTTGAGAGTCCCTTGGACTGCAAGGAGATCCAACCAGTCCATTCTAAAGCAGATCAGCCCTGGATGTTCTTTGGAAGGAATGATGCTAAAGCTGAAACTCCAATACTTTGGCCACCTCATGCGAAGAGTTGACTCATTGGAAAAGACTCTGATGCTGGGAGGGATTGGGGGCAGGAGGAGAAGGGGATGACAGAGGATAAGATGGCTGGATGGCATCACTGACTCGAGGGACATGATTTGAGTGAACTCTGGGAGTTGGTGATGGACATGGAGGCCTGGCATGCTGCAATTAATAGACTCACAAAGAGTCAGACATGACAGAGTGACTGAACTGAACTGAAGAAAATATCAGTTCGGGAGGAAGTGTTTTCCTCAAATATTCTTTTTTTCCATCTCCTAATTCCTTGGGTTTAGCCACTAAGTTTATGATCAAATAAGGTGCAGTTATTCTTCTACAATGAAGGAGATTGACATTGCTGCCTTACTCTCACAAGGCCACCTCCCCAGTGATAACAACTGTTCTTGATTATCGTCTGTGAATACCACCAGATAATATAGGTTTGGCTACCCAACAGTCTAAGATGTATGCCAACAGTGCATTTACCAGTTCCATTCCTTATCCATAATGCATCTAAGGTTAGGATTTCCCCATGTTCCATCCCAAATTATTTCAAGCACTTTGCCCAGAATAGTCTTTTAGAGATTCTGTAATGGGGTCAAATGTCCACATAAAGACTAATGTAAATTCCAAAAGATATGTAGTCCACTTTGAATAAAATCATTTGCCATGATCAGATTTTTAAGAATGAAATTATGTATAAAACAAAAGAAAATAAAATATGAAAATTTCAAATCAATCTAAATAAGAAAATGTTAAAATAAATAAAAATCTCCTATATTATTAGCATGTGTGCAAAGTCACCTCAGACTCTTTGTGACCCTATGGTCTGTAGCCCATCAGGCTCCTCTTTCCATGGAGTTCCCCAGGCAAGAATACTGGAGTCAGTTGCCATGTTCTCCTCGAGAGAATCTTCCTGACCCAGGGATCAAACCCATATCTCGTCTATTTCCTGCACTGGCAGATGAATTCTTTACCATTAGTGCCACCTGGGAAGCCCTGTGTATTTTAGTATATCTTATATTATTATGTCTTATCTTATTATATTTATTCCTGGAAACAAGAAGTCACATATTCTTATGTTCCCCTACAAAAGACAAAAGAGAAAAGAGAAATAGGGAGAAGAGAAGAAAAAGAGAGAAAGAAAAGGAAGAAAAGCATGTTCCATGGCTTAATTCTTCAGAAGAGTAAATGCAATCATACCAATTAAGAACAAACATCGAATTAATTTCTAAGGGTTTTTTAGTTGCCCATACTCTGGCACAAACAGAGTTCTGAAGTGTGGAATATTGAGGCTCCTTGTCACTGGTCCAGCTATGTTTCAGAGCATCTAAGTGCCTACTGTTCTATCATCAAGTTTCCTTTCTACATTCTAGGCTAAAACTTTTCTACCGACGTTGCTTTTTTCCTGACAGTAGGATGTTTATATTGATGACAGGCAATCCTACTGGCAAAATACATTGATTTATAATTCGGACAACTTCGGTGATGTGCTCTCCAAACAGTGCTTGACCTCATTCAGTCATGTTTGGGTGTCTTCCGTTTCCTGATATCCCTAAACATGTATCAACCTAATTCTGTCTATCCTCTCAACTTGAGTGTTGCCCTCACAATAGTCCTTGGAGTCCCTCATGATGTATAAATGTGTCCGTTGTTTAGATTGTTAGGAAAACAGCTGTGCTTAATGTCCTCTGTTGAATGGCCTTTTACATTTTTCTTTCTAATATACGTCTCAGACCCTAGTGGAATCTTCTGTTGTATGAAATGTGCTGCCTTTCGTTTCTGCTTCTGTAGAAACATTTCTGTTTCTGTTCTCCTGAGTCGGGAAGTCATATCTAAGAGTTAGTCTCTGAACTCCAAATCTAGCCCAGCTCTGTATTCTTCCTATTGAGATATTCCTGTTTTTCCCCTGATTCATAACATCCATCCTTTATCTTGCCTTAATTTTATAACATTTCCAAAACATATTCTTTGAGAGAACTGTTGCGGTCTATGTCCATTCACCCCAAAATGCACTTCAAAGGCATATCATTAATTTTGAGTTAAAGTTCCTTAAAAAATGGGCAATTCAAGAATACTTTGACCTCTTCTCTGTCTTACTGAAAGCAAGAAATAAATCTTCCATATGAAAGGTATCCTCCCCATAGAGAGAGGTATAAAAACATCCTTATCATCAGATATAGGGAATTTGGGGTCTAGAACTATATAAGGAAACCTTGTTATTATACTAATTTTCTACCCAAGTCCCAACTTCACTTGAGTCCCTTATTAATTAAACACCCAAACCTATTTCTTTGTCCTGTCAACTCCTCAAAAATTTATTGTTCCTTTGTATAAAAAGATATAAACTTTGCCTGCTTTGGGTTACTTTCTGAGCATCATTTTATGATCTCCTGTGCACACAAAATTAAATTGGGTTTTCTCCTGTTAATCTGTCTTGTGTCACTTTTATTATTAATCCAGCCACAAGAACTCAAGAGAGGTAGAGGGAGGAAATTTCCTCCTCCCAACAGAATGCTTAATACAATGCCTCTGTTTAGAATGATCAGTTTACCTTGAAACTCACTCAAAAATAATTTGAGCATCTTACACTGATACTCCTAGTCTTCTCCTATTATACCTGTTCAAATTGTATATAAACTGTTATTATGATTACCACAATCTTCAAGAATGCAGTTTTCTATTAGTTCTTAGTATGTATTCTATGTATAGGTTTGAAATGTCATTTCTCAATCGTTTCCTGGGCCTTAGCTCCATCCAAATCAATTATTTCAGTTTGATCTCTGTAAAGAAAGAAAGAAAGTGGAGTCCCTCAATCGTGTCTGACTCTTTGTGACCCCATGGACTGTAGCCTACCAGACTCCTTCGTCCATGGGATTTTCTTTCTTGATCTCTGTGATCTCCACTAAATTCTTCTATTTGCTTTCTCAAGTCCTCATACTTTTTTCTGGCTTGCTTATCAATAAAAATATTTACCTCTTGTCCAGCCAAAACCTTAAAAGTAGTTAAATCTTGGTACGTTCTGTGCTAAGTACATTTTTAACCCTTTCATTAGAATCATGGCTTCTGAAACTGTTAATCTCTTTGAAGAATATGGCTTTACTCTTTTTCTTGGTTCTCCTTGATCATCCTCAGTCATTTTCAAAGACAGACTTTTCTTAAAATTCCATCTCTTATTTATCTAAGTCATGCTTCATTTTCTCTACCATTTTCCTATGCACCAACACTGTTTTTATACCAGGCTAATTTTCAAGATTAATTCATCCAGGTAGAAGCTTTCTTGAATAATAATAATTAAAGAGGTATGTCAAGTATTTGTGATCAGCTCTCTCTAACTGGATCCATGTAAGGGTTATATAGTCAAGCCTGGCAGAAGACTTCATATCTGTTTGTCTGTTCATTATACAATCTATCTTATTTCAGTATATAGGGCTAGTAATTATATTTCCAATATTCACAAATGTAATTATCAAATGATGAGTATAACTTTAAGGGTAGACTATAATAATAATATATTAGGACATACAATTTTCTACCTAGCCTTGTATCAGACCTGGGGAAAGAGAGTTATAATCTCACAATTTACACAAAAAAATCTCTTAGTGATCTACAGACCTGTCTGAGAAACAAAACAGAGATGAGTGACTGCACAGAAGTTACTCTAAACTGGGTATTAACAAGTCTTAAAGAAAACCATACCATTTCTGTCCTTTATCGAGCCCATCTTTGCATGAAATATTCCCTTGGTATCTCTAATTTTCTTGAAGAGATCTCTAGTCTTCCCCATTCTATTGTTTTTCTATTTCTTTGCATTGATCACTGAGGAAGGTTTTCTTATCTCTCCTTGCTATTCTTTGGAACTCTGCATTCATATTCTTATATCTTTCCTTCTCTCCTTTGCTTTTCACTTCTCTTCTTTTCACAGCTATTTGTAAGGCCTCTTCAGACAGCCATTTTGCTTTTTTGCATTTCTTTTCCATGGGGATGGTCTTGATCCCTGTCTCCTGTACAATGTCATGAACCTCATTCCATAGTTCATCAGGCACTCTGTCTATCAGATCTGGTCCCTTAAATCTATTTTTCACTTCCACCATATAATCATAAGGGACTTGATCTGGGTCATACCTGAATGATCTAGTGGTTTTCCCTACTTTCTTCAATTTAGTCTGAATTTGGTGAAAAGGAGTTCATGATCTGAGCCACAGTCAGCTCCCGGTCTTGTTTTTGCTGACTGTATAGAGCTTCTCCATCTTTGACTGCAAAGAATATAACAATCTGATTTCAGTGTTGACCATTGGTGGTGGCCATGTGTAGAGTCTTCTCTTGTGCCACTGGAAGACGGTGTTTACTATGACCAGTGCGTTCTCTTGGCAAAACTCTATTAGTCTTTGCCCTGCTTCATTCCGTACTCAATTTGCTTGTTACCCCAGGTGTTTCTTGACTTCCTAGTTTTGCATTCCAGTCCCCTATAATGAAAATGACACATTTTGGGGGTGTTAGTTCTAAAAGGTCTTATAGGTCTTCACAGAACCATTCAACTTCAGCTTCTTCAGCATTGCTGGTTGGGGCATAGGCTTGGATCACAGTGATATTGAATGGTTTGCCTTGAAAACGAACAGAGATCATTCTGTCGTTTTTGAGACTGCATTCAAGTACTGCATTTCAGACTCTTTTGTTGACCATAATGGCTACTCCATTTCTTCTAAGGGATTCCTGCTCACAGTAGTAGACATAATGGTCATCTGAGTTAAATTCACCCATTCCACTCCATTTTAGTTCACTGATTTCTAGAATGTCGACGTTCACTCTTGCCATCTCCTATTTGACCACTTCCAGTTTGCCTTGATTCATGGACCTAACATTCCAGGTTCCTATGCAATATTGCTCTTTACAGCATCGGACCTTGCTTCTATCACCAGTCACATCCACATCTGGGTATTGCTTTTGCTTTGGCTCCATCACTTCATTCTTTCTGGAGTTATTTCTCCACTGATCTCCAGTAGCATATTGGGCACCTACCGACCTGGGGAGTTCTTCTTTCAGTAGCCTATCATTTTACCTTTTCATACTGTTCATGGGGTTCTCAAGCAAGAATACTGAAGTGGTTTGCCGTTCCCTTCTCCAGTGTACCACATTCTGTCAGAAGAAGCAGAAGATATTAAGAAGAGGTGGCAAGAATACAGAATAACTGTACAAAAAAGATCTTCACAACCAAGATAATCATGATGGTGTGATAACCCACTTAGAGCCAGTCATCCTGGAATATGAAGTCAAGTGGGCCTTAGCAAGCATCACTATGAACAAAGCTAGTGGAGGTGATGGAATTCCAGTTGAGCTGTTTCAAATTCTGAAAGATGATTCTGTGAAAGTGCTGCACTCAATATGCCAGCAAATTTGGAAAATGCAGCAGTGGCCACAGGACTGGAAAAGGTCAGTTTTCATTCCAATCTCAAAGAAAGGCAATGCCGAAGAATGCTCAAACTACCGCACAATTGCACTCATCTCACATGCTAGTAAAGTAATGCTCAAAATTCTCTGAGCCAGACTTCAGCAATACATGAATGGTGAACTTTCAGATGTTCAAGCTGGTTTTAGAAAAGGCAGAAGAACCAGAGATCAAATTGCCAACATCTACTGGATAATTGAAAAAGCAAGAGAGTTCCATAAAAACATCTATTTCTGCTTTATTGACTATGCCAAAGCCTTTGACTATGTGGATCACAATAAACTGTGGAAAATTCTGAAAGAGATGGGAACACCAGACCACCTGACCTGCCTCTTGGGAAACCTATATGCAGGTCAGGAAGCAACAGTTAGAACTGGACATGGAACAACAGACTGGTTCCAAATAGGAAAAGGAGTAGGTCAAGGCTGTATATTGTCACCCTGCTTATTTAACTTATATGCAGAGTACATCATGAGAAAAGCTGGGCTGGAAGAAGCACATGCTGGAATCAAGGTTGTCAGGAGAGATATCAATAACCTCAGATACGCAGATGACACCACCCTTATGGCAGAAAGTGAAGAGGAACTAAAAAGCCTCTTGATGAAAGTGAAAGAGGAGAGTGAAAAAGTTGGCTTAAAGCTCAACATCAGAAAATGAAGATCATGGCATCTGGTCCCATCACTTCATGGGAAATAGATGGGGAAACAGTGGAAACAGTGTCAGACTTTATTTTTGGGGGCTCCGCAATCACTGCAGATGGTGACTGCAGCCATGAACTTAAAAGACGCTTACTCCTTGGAAGAAAAGTTATTACCAACCTAGACAGCATATTCAAAAGCAGAGACATTACTTTGTCAACAAAAGTCCGTCTAGTCAAGGCTACAGTTTTTCTAGTGGTCACGTATGGATGTGAAAGTTGGACTGTGAAGAAAGCTGAGCGCCAAAGAATTGATGCTTTTGAAGTGTGGTGTTGGAGAAGACTCTTGAGAGTCCCTTGGACTGCAAGGAGATCCAACCAGTTCATTCTAAAGGAGATCAGCCCTGGGATTTCTTTGGAAGGACTGATGCTGAAGCTGAAACTCCAACACTTTAGCCACCTCATGCAAAGTGTTGACTCACTGGAAAAGACTCTGATGCTGAGAGGGATTGGGGGCAGGAAGAGAAGGGGATGACAGAGGATGAGATGGCTGGATGGCATCACCGACAAGATGGAGTAAACTCTGGGAGTTGGTAATGTACAGGGAGGCCTGGTGTGCTACGATTTATGGGGTTGCAGAGTCAGACACTACTGAGTGACTGAACTGAACTGAACTGAAGAAAGCCATGACAATAAGGTACTGTGTTTCCTGGTTTCCTTGAAATCTGTTCACATACAACTTCAGAAGTCACGATTCTTAAGTTTCATTGTTCAATCAATGAGTGTGAAGATATGAGGATGCTACCCCACCAAACATTCTTGTCTCACCACTGAAGGGACAGCATCCTCCATGACTGCCAGCCTTACAGGGGAATAGAGCAATTGCGAACCTCCAACAGACAGGAGGAAGAAAGGAGGGCCATTCATGCTCAGTCTCCTTTTTCCAATCTCACTACCAAGCTAAGCTCCCTGTCCTCTCTTGCAGGATAAGTTACTGACAGGCTAGAGATCAGCTTGGAGTAGCAATCTGGTGGCCATCCTGCCACATGAACTCATGAACATTTCAGGATCGGGTTGGGTCATGGGGGACTGTCCATTTCTATAAAATGTATAAGCACACATATCAATACATGTTCTTCAAAGAAATGCTTTTGACTGATGAAAAACATTTCCACCTTAAGCTCTGCTGTGTACTCAAGTTCTCTGTATCAGAGAACTTGTTTGGACCTTTATTCTTAGAAATATTAGATATGAAAACCCAAATGTAACAGGAAGATCTATAGCCATCAATCTTGCTGTCCTCTTAGCTTAATCCAGTGCAGGGTCTTCTTGCCTTCTGAATTTTCTTAACCCATTAAGAGACAAACTTTAATGCTTTTTACCTGCTGGAGTCAATTGCAGATCTCTGCTGCTTCTGACATTGCCTGTGTCATGAATGTAGACAAAATAACTTTAATCTGATCTGTGTTGTCCATTGTTGAGTGATATCTATTTGCAAGCAAGCAAGAGAGCAACTACTCTGAGAAGATGGGCTTGTTTTTCCTAGATAAAGGCTTAATATGACATTATATAAACAGATTTAGTAGCAACTTTCTTTGACTAGCAGATATGCTATGTAATTTCTGAGATCCCAGCAGCAGTTACCAAATTTCCAGAAATAAAAGGTAGAGATTAAAAGTTAAACCATAACAGATATTTCTTTCTCATGGTGAAGACCTAGAATAATAGCTTATCACACTGAAAGAATAGCATAGTTTTAATTAACATATATAAGAATTGTTTTGGTATGGCTAATAACCTCTTCAAGATTGCCTGGAGAATTATCAATAACCTCAGATATGCAGATGACACCACCCTTATGGCAGAAAGTGAAGAGGAACTAAAAACCTCTTGATGAAAGTGAAAGAGGAGAGTGAAAAAGTTGGCTTAAAGCTCAACATTCAGAAAATGAAGATCATGGCATGCGGTCCCATCACTTCATGGGAAATAGATGGGGAAACAGTGGAAACAGTGTCAGACTTTGTTTTGGGGGCTCCAAAATCACTGCAGATGGTGACTGCAGCCATGAAATTAAAAGACGCTTACTCCTTGGAGGGAAAGTTATGATCAATCTAGATAGCATGTTGAAAAGCAAAGACACTATTTTGCCAACAAAGGTCCATCTAGTCAAGGCTATGGTTTTTCCAGTGGTCATGTATGGATGTGAGAGTTGGACTGTGAAGAAAGCTCGAAGAACCTAAGCTACTCCGTTCTGTTAAAAGAAAACTCCATTTTGTAAGATTCCGGGAAAAGAGCCTTTGGAAGCCCCAATCCATGACTGCAGCGACATACTAGCCCAGGTACATGGAACGCGAGAGGACTTGCAAGATCGCCCTCTAGCGGATGCTGAAGTTACCTGGTATACAGATGGAAGCCGTTTCATCCGAGATGGGCTCAGACAGAGCAGCCCGAGATGCAGATAGAAGCCACCCTCTAATTGCCTGACTCTGGGAGCCCTGTTCTGCCAGCTTTACCCAACTACTCACCAAGAGACAGACTGGATAAAGTTGGCCTATGACTCAACAACTGGCCGGGTGATGGAGGGCAGCGGACAGATCCCTGATCCTCCTGGAGGGACTAGGAAAGCAGATATTACTGAGGAAGCATCATGCTACTCACCTGGGAACCCGCAAGATGCAGGACCTGATTAAACATGCCAAGATTACCATGAGAAATGTCAGATCAATGATAGAAAATATCGTATCAACCTGTAAGGCCTGCCAGCTCACTAATGCTGTCCATCATCCAGCCAACCACGGGTCTAGAGAACGCGAGAGTGGGCCAGGAGCATACTGGGAGGTGGTCTTCACTGAGGTAAAACCGGATAAATATGGATACAAATATCTACTGGTATTCATAGATACCTTCTCAGGGTCGGTAGAAGCTTTTCCCACCAAGAGAGAAATAGCACAGGTGGTGGCCAAAAAGCTGATTGAAGATATCTTGCCATGGTTCGGGTTTCCTGCACAGGTAGGGTCAGACAATTAACCAGCCTTCATATCTCAGGTAAGCCACTGAGTAGCCTGGGCTTTGGGGGCTGCTGCTGCTGCTGCTAAGTCGCTTCAGTCATGTCTGACTCTGTACGACCCCATAGATGGCAACCCACCAGGCTCCCCCATCTCTGGGATTCTCTAGGCAAGAATACTGGAGTGGGTTGCCATTTCCTTCTCCAATGCATGAAAGTGAAAAGTCAAAGTGAAGTCGCTCAGTCCTGTCTGACTCTTCGCGACCCCATGGACTGCAGTCTACGAGGCTCCTCCGTCCATGGGATTTTCCAGGCAAGAGTAGTACTGGAGTGGGCTGCCATTGCCATTGGGGGTGGGGGGTGGAAGTTACAATGCACTTATAGGCCCCAGAGCTCAGGACAAGTAGAAAGGATGAATAGAACACTCAAAGAACATTAACAAAACTAGTTGCTGAGACTGGCGGGGACTGGGTGACTCTCCTCCCCTTTGCCCTATACTAGGTGCTAAACTCCCCCTACCAACTGGGACATACCCCCTTCAAAATTATGTATGGGATACCTCCCCCAATAATCCCTAACCTAAAAATAGAGGTGCTAAAAGAGATAAATGATCAAAGATTACTCTTTTGTCTCTGGTCCTTACAATACTCCCACAGAGACATGTGGAAGAGGCTCCTGTTTATACTGTTGCCCCTACGGCTTAGTGCTGCTGCTAACCCTCATCAACCAATGAACCCGACTTGGATGATTCTAAGCACAACTACGGGAGAAGTAATTAACTCCACCTTGGCCATTCATCCCCAAAACACCTGGTGGCCAGATTTGGAATTCTACCTCTGTCTTCTGGCCTCGGGATCTTGGGACATCAGCAAATGGGAGGTAAAGACGCCCGGCAAGCCTGAATGTGGGACTGGCATTAACAGGTGCAATACTTGGCTCTCCACTAGCTCAGGACGTGGATGCAGCTGCTACATCCAACGGGCAGGCTTACGAGAAACACCCTTCTATGTGTGCCCATGAGGGAGACGGAACCGGGCGACCATCAATAACTGCGGGGGAGGCTGACAAGTTTTATTGCGCTGCTTGGGGATGCAAGTCAATGGGGACAGTCGATTGGGAGCCCCCTATTCGTGGTGACTTGATTACCTTGGGTCATGTTCTGGGGCCCACTGGGTCAACTGGGGGACATGGAAGGAGGTCCCTCATAACTGGGCCTTGTATGAACTTTCTTTGCAATCCAGTAAGGCTCAAATTCTCAACTGAAAAAAAAAAAAAAAAGTTCCCTGATTGGGAAGCCAGACAATCCTGGGGCCTCCAGCTATATTAGTCAGGACAGGACACGATAATGGGTTACTGCTTACCATCAGGTTGAAAGTAGGACCCGTACAGATCAGCCCAAATCAGGGGATAGGGCCCAATTCTGTCCTAGTGCCACGAGAGCCTACCCATGCCCCCATTCGGCCCGCCTACACCCCCCGCTCCAGAGCCTACCCAAACGCCTCCCAGGCCCTACATTACTAATACCAACAACTCCCCTCAAGTTAGCCTTACGGCACCTAACATTAAAGACAATCAGGACCCATTTTTTAATATGATAATCAACACCTATTGGGTCCTAAATTCCACTCACCCAGACCTGACTAGCAGTTGCTGGTTGTGTTATGACATCAAACCCCCTATTATGAAGGTATAGCTGTCCTGGGAGTTTACATTCAAACCAGAGACCACAGAGCTTGCCGATGGCAGCAAAAAGGAGATGCCAGATTAACCCTCCAATGAGTAACCGGGCAGGGCTTTTGCATAGGAAATGTCCCCCAAACTTATCAACACCTCTGCAATTCTACAGATTATATAGAGATAAGTGGGTACCTGGTGCCTCCCAAGAAAATTGGTGGGCCTGCTCCTTATTAGCCCCTTGTATTTAAGGGCAGGTGTTAAATGACTCCAAAGATTTCTGCATATTGGTACTATTGGTCACCTGACTGTTCTATCACTCCAATGATGAAATCCTCCTGAAACTAGAAGCTTCACACCGGTCCAAGAGAGAGCCAGTCTCAGCCTTAACCCTCACAGTCCTACTGGGGTTAGGGGCGGCCGGGGCAGGAACTGGGATATCCTCTTTAATAGTGCAGGTCCAACACTATTCTAGCCCAAGAGCAGCCATTGATCTTGACATTGAAAGACTAGAAAGCTCAGTCAGCCACCTCCAAGAGTCACTGAGTTCTCTGGCAGAAGTGGTACTGCAGAATAAAAGGGGATCAGATCTGGGTTGTTTTTTTTTTTTCTCCAGTGGGGGAGGCCTATGTGCTGCATTAGAAGAATGTTGTTTTTATGTGCATCACTCGGGGGTAGTCAGGGAGTCCCTGGCCAAGATAAGAGAAGGGCTGAGTTAGAGAAAAAGAAAAAGAGAAATGTCTCAAACCTGGTTTGAATCCTGGTTCAATTCATCCTCCTGGTTCGCAACTCTTATATCCTCCTTGGTGGAGCCCCTGATTATCTTGTTACTACTACTCACCTTTGGGCCATGCTTAGTAAACAAATTGGTGGCCTTCATTAGAAGCTGTATCAACACTCTCTTGCTTTTGCATCGAATATCGGCTCCCTGGTGGTTGTTGGGAGATTTCATGACTTGGGCATAATAAGCTGAGCACTGAAGAATTGATGCTTTTGAACTGTGGTGTTGGAGAAGACTCTTGAGAGTCCCTTGGACTGCAAGGAGATCCAACCAGTCCATTCTGAAGGAGATCAGCCCTGAGTGTTCTTTGGAAGGAATGATGCTAAAGCTGAAACTCCAATACTTTGGCCACCTCATGCAAAGAGTTGACTCATTGGAAAAGACTCTGATGCTGGGAGGGATTGGAGGCAGGAGGAAAAGGGGATGACGGAGGATGAGATGGCTGGATGGCATCACTGACTTGATGGATGTGAGTCTGAGTGAACTCTGGGAGTTGGTGATGGACAGGGAGGCCTGGCATGCTGCAATTCATGGGGTTGCAAAGAGTCGGACACGACTGAGCGACTGAACTAAACCAAACTGAATAACCTCTTTATGTTATAAAAAAGAGTGCTGGCACAGTTGTTCTCATCTAAAAAATTATGAAAAGAATTAGTACATTCACACAGCCAGTATGATGGCCCATGCTGGGTATATGGATTAGGTTCAGTGACTTGAGAATCATTTCCAGTTAATTTTGTTTTCCAGGGTTTTCTAGAACCTGCTAGATGTGGTGTTTATTGTTTCAGTTGTAATGCTCAGGAGTTGATTCTAGGCTGCGCTTATAAAGCTAACACGTATTCTCTCTGAGATAGTGGCTTTGAGCTGTTGAATTGTCTTTATGGATAAGTTGAAACATATCATATATGTACTTTGGGAGCTAGATTAAACTAGAATGTATAATTGTTACTTCCCTAAACATTTCTTGCCTGAAATGATAATAATTATGATAGCACTATCATTTTATTTATTACCATAGACACGGTTTGAATTTGTCTATTAATATTAGTTATCAATTAATGTGGTTTATATTCTATATTTAAAAGCTATTAGTATACTCTTTCATTCACTACTACTAAATCCCTCAAAATTGGATAAGATATTATGTCTTAAGAGACAAATTTGCCTTAAGGAGAAATAAACATTCTGTAAATAAGAAGCTAAATAGAAACTAGAAGCTCCTATTCTTTGGCCATTTGCTGCAAGGAGTCAAATAATTGGAAAAGACCCTAATGCTGGGAGATTGAAGGTGGGAGAAGGGGGTGACAGAGAATGAGATGGTTAGATGGCATCACCCACTCAATGAATATGACTTTGAGCAAACTCCAGGAGAACAGAGAAGGATTCGGAAAGCTGGCATGCTGGAGTCTTGGGGTTGCAAAGTGTTGGATAAAACTTACTGACTGAACAATAACAAGAAGAAATTTGAAGCTAGGTTTTTAATCTCTCCTAAACCTGCATTCTCAACCACTTCATGAAACTTTCTCTATGGAGTATACCATAGCATACAAGCTGATAAAGCGCTTCTTAAAAGAACCCAGGTAGCCTAGTTCATACAGCCTTTAAGCAGAAATATTAGTAGTATTCAGCAGAAAAATAAGTCTGAGCCAAAGAACCAGTGTGATGCCCACCTGAGTCTCCCCATGACCACATACATGTTCCAGAGGTTTGAAGCCTGAGCAGACAGGGAATCAAAAACCACATCCCTCCTGTGTAACATTCCTTTCTATCTGCACACTCTATAGCTATGTCATGAAATCTCCCAAAGACCTTGATAAATCAGTATAGTCCTGGTGGTAAAGGGAAAATAATCTTACGAACTGCTGGAGAGCTAAAGAGCATTCACTAAATATTTGCAGCAAAAGCAAGCCCTGGATAAAGGTTTGAGGGAAATAATGAGGAAGGTGTTACAAGGAGTGCAAACACCACTATAAAGATACCAGCGTGACTCAGAAGTTTTCATCTCAGGAAATCCTAAGCAGCCTTTGAGCGTCAGAGTGCTCATTCAACAGTGTATTATTCCTAGTGTAGACTGACAATCTCAGGTGGAGTGAGATGGGGGAACCACCAATGTAAGACTGTGCTTTGGACAAAGTGTCAGGGTCAGGAGCAGTGAAAATGCTGAGTGTCCTTTGACACTATCGTCAGAGCGTCCTCTGACCACTGTTTGACAACAGTGCAGTTCTTTCATGGAACTGACATCTTCTCACGCAGAGAAGAAAACTTTTTGAACTTTTAGTTTTGGAGAATAGATTTTAGACAAAACAACAGATAACAGGATGATAAAGATTTTGTTTGTTTGTTTTGTTTTTTCTTTCTTCAGTCCAGTCAAGTACTTGGCATCAAGCAGTGGGGGAAAAAGTAGGGGGAAAAAAATTCCTAGCCTAAGCTTTTTCTATAATTATCTAAAATTATCTAGATTAAACTTGCATCTATCTACTGTACCTCATTAAGCACCCTGTTCCACTGCCTGCCCTTTCTATCTGAAAATGTTCTCTCATTTTCAAATTGAATTTCTCCCCCATTAACTTACTGCTTAGGTATATTTTAATGGCTTTCCTTTCAACATAAACCCACTTGTTTTGGCCGTGAAATTATCTCATTTCATTGTGTAAAGCCCAGCTTCGTTTCTAATTTTCAGTAATTGTGTCCATTTCTAGGTGAAAAATGTAAGCCCAAACAAAAACCCTCTTAAAACTCGCCTGTCATTTTCAGTTCTTTTGCTTGCAGGCAGTGGTTAGTAATTTTTCTTCCAGTAATGTGTGCCTGTTCACCCCGCTTCCATGTACTGTGATAACTCACGATACAGTGAGGCAGCTGCACCTTCCCAGGTGAGGTCATCCTCTGATAGGAAGTTGACAGTTTCACACAGCAATAGACAGTACTGGTGTTGCAACCCTCAGGTAACCAACCCATCACCCATTTGCTTTCTGAATAAAATCTTAAGGAGGACCACAATCTTATCCTTAATTAGAACTTCACTGTCTAAAAACTTTGTCATATAGAAACTCTGAAAAAAAAATTATTTTAATTATCTCTGTATAATCCCATACATATTCCTGGTTGGCTCAGTGGTAAATATATATATATATATATATATATATATATATCTGCTTACCAATGCAGGAGATGCAGCAGGTTTGATCTGAGTCGGGAAGATCTCCTGGAGAAGGAAATGGCAACCCACTCCAGTATTCTTGCCTGGGAAATCCCGCAGATGGGGAAGCCTGGCAGGCTACAGTCCATGGGGTCATAAGAGGTGGACGTGGTGACTTAGCAACTAAACTACCACCAGTAATGTAACCAACACATAAACACACACACTTTGGACATGTATTTTCATGCATTCACACACACATATACACTCTGAAAACAATCACATATATCATATAACACATTACACACACACACACACACACACACACACACACACACACTGTCTTCTAAAAGCTGTTTCAAAATGATTTGCCAGTACTGTTCAATCTTTGATTTGTGTCAAGTTGCCTCAGGGGGTGGAGGAGTGGAAAGTGACATTCCAAGTTGAGGAATGAGCTTGTAGAAGGACACCATGAGCAGAAAGGACCTTGAAATTTTGCAAAACATGTGAAGGTAAGTACATCTGGTATAGAAAAAGAAACCTGTAAAATGAGTTTGCAGCTGAAACTTGGAGTAAAACTGAGAAGAGCCTTATGTGTGAAGCCTCAGACCCTGGACAAGATCCAAACACACAGTGTGTGAATCAAGCATCTGAACTTAATCCAAGTGATATGAAGGGCATGAAAATCATTTGAAAGAAAATAAAATGTATCAACCACTTTCATACACACACAGTATTACTAGTTAAAATGCATTTTTACTTTTTCCTGTAATTATCCATAAAACATAAAACAGAAGCAAAGAGTAATTTTAAAATATCCAGGAAAATACTTATGCAGAAGTTAAGACAGGTAGTAGGGTGATTATCATTATAAGAATAACAAAACCCAGGCTTGAAGCATCTAAATAAAATTTCAAGTTCACACAATTCCACTGCATTGATGTTTTCTAATTCAGTAGCTTGAATGCTAGTACCCCAAGCCAGAGAAGGCTGCTAAGAAGAATTGGCAAAGAGGGAGACTGGCTTATAAAAATGGGTCTCAGTGTAGGTGCACCAAAAGATTTCTAAGTTCCCACAGGAAGACCAAGCATCGGAGCAAAGAAGCATGGAAATGCGAAAGATTAATATTAGATCCAGATTCAGGGAAAGATTTTGACAGAAATGTTTGCTAGGGGATTATTTATAATGAGAAAAAATGGAAATAATGTATGTGTTACTGAATGTGAAGGCTAAATAAATAATGTGTGTTACATATTTCAATATCATGTGGGCATCTGAACAATTTTAATTAAATGGAAAATGATTCACTGGATAATGCTAAGAAAAAGAAAACACACGGAGAAAAAAATCTTCAAAAACAACAAACAAAAACTGTACACACAGCCACACTCAACACTTTTCAAATATAATTACAACTTATTCATTTTTCCAGCTCTCCGTCATCTGTTTTTCTCTCCATCTAACCATTCTTTCAATCTGTATATCTAGAAGGCATGTAAAGAAGACTGGGAGGAAACACATTCATTAGATAGTAGGGCTTCCCCCTCCCGCCTTTACAACAATGTTTCTCCATATTCTTCCTAGTGTGGTAGAGAAATCCGATGAGAAAGCTCATGGTCCACTAGTTCCTAAGTCAGATAATTTTGCCTCCTCTTCAAACTACACAAAAATTAGTTACTTGCTGACTTGTATTCAAATGGCAAATGACAAATCAGGGCACGGGAAATTAACAATGCAACAAGTCAATAAGCATCTGCCATAAGTGCCTACTAAGGCTGAGCAAGGGAGATCCCCTATCTTCATGAAGATAAGTACTGTCTATAGATGATTTAAAAATACAAATGTGATACATGAGATAAACAAGAAAATGCAAGCGTTTTGGAAACTGCATATTCAGAATAGAGCCTAGGTCAGGAAAAAGTCAAAAGACTTTAAGAATAAGAGCTATTCAGACAAAGATTCTAAAGGAATGTTAGCAATATATGTCAAGAAAGATCAGGATAAGTGAAGGCCCTGGCATGGGAGACACCTGGCACATTTGAGAAACTGAATGGTATTCTGATCAATTGTACTATAAGATTGTACATGTCTTTGGGGGAGGTGTATAAAAGTTGAGGCTTTAGAAGTAGGCAGTAGAAAGTCGTAAGAGCTTCTGGAAGCATAAAAAGAAATTTGGGGTCTCTCCAGTGGGCAGCAAAATTTCAATGAAGCTAGCTGAGGGTTAGAAGTAGTCAGGTCAGCATTGCAGTGGGTTTATTCTGGCTGCTTGGTAGAGTGCTGACTGTTTGTAAATAAGATTGGATAGAGAAATGACTGTTAGGAGGTTGCTTCACAGTAGGGGCCTAATTATTGTACGAAAAATGAGGACTTGATAATTATAGTAAAATTTTTACTATAATTAGGAATGAAGGAATGATGATAATCCATAGACTTCAGATGTAATGATATGGAATAGAATGGTGAGGCCCCAGTTTTAAGTGAATTGTTTCCTTGAGAGAGTTTGGATAAGATGTACGTGGATGAAGGTGTGAAAATAATAGCTTTTTCACATGAAAAACTTAAATTGTCATTTAAAAATATTATGTCACAGATATTAGAGCTTACCTGAAAATATTTATAAAACACTACCTTGAGACTCTTTGGAGAGTTTTTGTGTGTGGTGTTGGAGCAAGGGTGTAATTTGAGAATTTTGAGGACAAAATAAGAGAGAATGACACGTTTGGAGAGATATGGGAAGCACAGGTTTGGGTATTCCCAGAGACAATGGGCACTGGGTGGGAGCTACTTTGGAGGTTTATGTTTCTGGCTGTGATGGGGAGAAAGATGTTGTAGGAAATGAAATTGGATGAATGTAGAAAAATCGAAGTGTGGCATAGATGCAATCCATACCCACTTCTCAATGACATTTGGGTACAACTGTATTTTTCAAGTTTTCTACAATAAGCAGATATCATAAGACCCTTGACATTTACAAGGGATAAATCCCAAGATCTTTGCAAATTTCTAGCTCTGCAAATACAGAGGCATTTGTATAGTCTCTTGACTTTCTCAAAAATTGTATTTCCTTCCAGAGGAATAAGTTTCTAGTGCATTTCCTTCCGTAATCAGCAAGTCTTATTGCTTCTAACTACAACACATATGTAGATTCTATCCTTACCTTCCAAACTTCACTATGACCACTTTAGTTATTTATTTTTATTTGCGTTATAGGTCACACCATATGGCATGTAGAGTCTTAGTTCCATGACCAGGGATTGAACCTATGCCCCCTGAATTGGGAGTGGAGTCTTAACCATTGGACCACACAAAAGTCCCTGACAACTCTAATTTAAGCCATGTCATCTTTTTCTTGAAGAACTGCAATAGCCACTAAAACTGTTATCCATGTTTCCAACTTTGAACTATACATAGACTCTAATAATTATGGGCTTACCTGGTGGCTCAGAGGGTAAAGTATCTGCTTACAATGCAGGAGATGTGGGTTCCATCCCTGGGTCAGGAAGATCCCCTGGAGAAGGGAATGGCAACCCACTCCAGTACTCTTGCCTGGAAAATCCCATGGACTGAGAAGTCTGGTAGGCAAAGAATCGGATATGACTGAGCAACTTCACTTCATTTCATACAATAATTATAAATTGTACACCAAATCGCAGTCCTCTGATTAATATCCTTCAATGTCTTTCCATTGCTTTTAGAAACTAAAACCCATATTCATATTGCCATGACTTTAAAAGTCTTTATAATCTAAACTTCCTAAATGTAGAACTTCTCTTACATTACCCTTTTCCATGTTTAATATTCTGCAGCCACTCTGACCTTTGAGAACACAAACTGACAATAACTAGCATATAGCCTTACTGTGGAAAAGATTAAAATTCATCCTTACAGATATTGAAAACAATTTCAAGTCATAGACACTCAGCAGTTTTCATGGTTTTAGTCAACATAAGCTAAGTCATGCTGCTTTAACAGATAAATCTTTTGGACTTCACACAAAAATAATAGCTTTTAGTTATAAAAATTCACCCTCAGTCTAGGAAACTCTCAGTGGCAGCTCTCCTCCACATACCCTGCTGCTCTCTTGGGACTTGACTATTGCAAAGGAGAACTCTGTCATAACAGCTGCAGTGGTAAAATAATGAAATTGAAACTTCATCAGAGTATTTTCACTTCCTCTGCCTGACAGTGATGTGTTTTACTAGCCAGAACCAGTCCCATGGCCTCATCTCACTGTAAGGAGGTTGGGAAGCACAGTTGCTATAAATTGAGACAAGAAAGGAGGATTGAATACTGATGATCGCTGGTAAATTCTGCTGCAGTTTTTCCTCCCAGTTCTACTTCAGTAAGTTGAATCTTTATGCTAATACATACCCCTTGCCAAGGAAGACCACCTGAATCTTACCCAACAAGAGCTCTAAAGTTTAGGTGTTGTGCAATAAGGGTCTTTTCATTAGATCTGGATAGAGCTCCTCTTGGACTGGAAACCTATGAACTCAAATGACAGTCACCTCTTCCTCCCCATATATACAATGTATATCATGACAGAACAAAGCTAGGATAATTGCCATAAATATTCTCATTCTTGGAATAATGACATTTGTAGCAACATGGATGGACCTAGAGATTGTCATACTAAGTGAAGTAAGTCTGACAGAGAAGGAGATCTATCATATGGCATCCCTTATATGTGGCATTTTAAAAGATACGATATAAATGAACTTGCTTACAAAACAGAAATAGACTCACAGACTTAGAGATGAAACTCATGGTTGCCAGGGGGAAGAATTGGGGGATAGTTAAGGAGTTTGGTATCCACATGTACACATTGCTATATTTAAATTGGATAAACAACAAGATCCTACTGTATGGCACATGAAACTCTGCTAAACGTTATGTGACAGCCTGGATGGGAGGGGAGTTTCGGGGAAAATGGATACATGCGTATGTATGGCTGAATCTCTTTCCAGTCCACCTGAAACTATCACAGCTTTGTTCACTGGCTATACGCCAATATAAAATTAAGGTTTTAAAAATTCTTAGTTTGAAAAAAAAAAAAAAAAGAATGAAAGTTACAGAGCAGTCATTGGTCTTTAGAAATTCTGAAATCCCACTGGGCAGACACAGTGTGAACCTCTTATCTTGAAGGCAGAGAAAATTCCTTGATAAGGCCCTTACCTTGCTCTTCCGGAAGAAATTCTCTTTCCCATTGTTCTCAGAGGGCTCCCGGCTCCACCTTCTGAAAGCTTCCCCTCACCCTCTGTCTCTCATTATCCTTCATGTCCATATCTGAAGTAGACTTTGGGGAGTAGGTCCTTCATAGGGACATCAACAGTTTCTCAACCCACTACCTGCCTATAGAAGCATGGAGGCACAAGGATCATTTTGACAATGAATATTAGCATTTATTGGATGCTTTCTGTGTGACAGAAATAACACAAAGCAACTATATGCATTTGATGATCACAATGGCCTTTAGAAATGGCACTATGATTATTCTTATTTAAATTGCCCAGTGTTCCTTAGCTAGTCCATAATGGAATTTGGATTCTAACTCTGCTCTGTTCTAATACCAGTCTGTTATGTTTCCTTTACCTCTATTGTCTTTATACATCAGAGTTAAACAAATTATTTCAGGAATTGTTAAAAGTAATTCCTAGGGTAGCTGGACATAATCAATACTTTTGACAAATGCAAAGGTCATTTTTAAGTCTCAAGAAATCACAGGCTTTTGCAGTTAGGCACAAAGTTTCTTTAGCAACATGATACTACATGTAAACACACACACACACACAGAGAATAGGGCTGTTACATATTTGAATCCACAAAGATTGATGTGTCAGGAACAATACATCTCTTTACAGGTATCAGTATTATCTCTGATTTTATTTGTTGTTTTTTTAATCTTACTTTTTTTCTATCAAAATTGACTTATTGAATCAATTTTGAATAATAGATGAAAAGGCTACACTATAAATAAGTCTGATCTTTACCTCAAGCTATTTTAAATATTAATATTAATTTATTGGGCATTGACCTTTAATCTGATCTTTATTTTAAGGCATTTAAGTCTTTCGAGAAGTTTTAACAATAGATAGGAAAGCCAATCATTTGTTCATTGTTACATGGCTAAGTTCTTACAGATTTTTACTTTCAAAGTTTTTATTATATACATCATTTATATTTTGGGATCAAAAGCTGTCAGCTTCAATACTGCAAAACCTAGAACGTTTATAATTCCATCATCCCTTTCCATATCCAATTATTTTCTGAGTTTTTCACTTTCTTGAACCACCACATAAAATGTGGCCAATTTTATTCAAAACACACTAATTAAATTCTGTTTTCCAACATTTTCCCCTAGCCTCTGAGTTCAAGAAGATAAGTTTATCATTCATATGATCTAATTCTTAAATTATTTCAAGCAAGAGTTTCACCACTCTATCATATATGACAAATGCTCTGTCACTTTTTATTAGAAATCATCATATTTTCCAGGTACCTATAATAGCAATTTCACATATTTTAGATTTTTGTGATGACTGCACCCCACCTTCAGTACTAACTCTCTATATTTGTTAGTGAAGTGTCTTGGTGGTTTCCAAGATCATCCCAAGGCTAAGTGATTCATTAAAAGGACTGAGAGAACTCAGAAATCATTGTACACATGGTTATGGTTTATCACAGTGAAAAGACACAAAGCAAAATCAGCAAGGGTGCCTCATTAGTCTGGAGGAAACCAAGAGAGAGCTTCTAAGAGTTTTATCCCAGTGGAGTCAACCAAGACGTGCTTAATTCTTCCTGCTATAAACTGAAACAAACATATGTAAAGTGTTGTCTACTAGGATGTTTTCTTGAGCTTAAGAGTCTCAGGTTTATGGTGGAAATTGACCATTTAAACACACACTGCCTTCATGATGTACTGCAATTACTAAAACTAGAGACTAACAAGATGAAAGCAGGTGTCTACCAAAATTGCATTGTTTGCACAAACTGCCTGGATAAGCTGGTAGAATTTCCTTCAGAGCTGCAGACATGCAAAATACACTTATCAGAGCATTTCAAACTTTCAGTTGCCAATAGCCCACCAACGGCCAGTAAAGAAAATCAGCCTGTCTGGGAATATATAAGTTTTAAGCAATTCAGATCTGATGAATCTACTGTTTCTTGAAAATACATGTTAGAATATACTGTAGTAATCAAAACAACCCTGTAATTTCATTGACTTAATACAGCGAAAGCATTTCACAACCACCACCTACTCCATTTATGTTGACTTTATTGATAACCTGGAGGAGTCTTCAAGGCATTGGATTGCCACTCAATAGCTCAATAACCCATGCTGCTTCAGTCTTTGGTTCTGCCACGTGAGCACAAGGCTTTGTCTGCCATAGTAGTGGCAGAAGAAGATAATGGAGAATCCCATGGTGCTCTTCATTGCATCAGCTGTAACAGATGCTATTTCTACTCTCATTTCATTGGTTTTCCCAGGGCTCCACCTAACTATAAGGGGCAGGGATTTTACACCTAAAAAGTGAGGAAAACCAATAGACCATTTAGGTAAGACCTAAATCAAATCCCTTATAATTATACAGTGGAAATGAGAAATAGATTTAAAGAACTAGATCTGATAGACAGAGTGCCTGATGAACTATGGACAGAGGTTCGTGACATTGTACAAGAGACAGGGATCAAGACACTTCCCAAGAAAAAGAAATGCAAAAAAGCAAAATGGCTGTCTGAGGAGACCTTACAAATAGCTGTGAGAAGAAGAGAAGCGAAAAGCAAAGGAGAAAAGGAAAGATAAACCCATTTGAATGCAGAGTTCCAAAGAATAGCAAGGAGAGATAAGAAAGCCTTCCTCAGTGATCAATTCAAAGAAATAAAGGAAAACAATAGAATGGGAAAGCCTAGAGATCTCTGCAAGAAAATAGAGATACCAAGGGAACATTTCATGCAAAGATGGGCTCCATAAAGGACAGAAATGGTATGGACCTAACAGAAGCAGAAGATATTAAGAAGAGGTGGCAAGAATACTAAAAGAACTATACAAAAAGATCTTCATGACTCAGATAATCATGATGGTGTCATCACTCACCGAGAGCCAGACATCCTGGAATGTGAAGTCAAGTGGGTGTTAGGAAGCATCACTATGAACAAAGCTAGTGGAAATGATGGAATTCCAGTGGAGCTATTTCAAATCCTAAAAAATGATGCTGTGAAAGTGCTGCACTCAATCTGCCAGCAAATTTGGAAAACTCAGCAGTGGCTACAGAACTGGAAAAGGTCAGTTTTTCATTCCAATCCCAGAAAGACAATACCAAAGAATGCTTAAACTACTGCACAATTGCACTTATCTCACACGCTAGCAAAGTAATGCTCAAAATTCTCCAAGCCAGGCTTCAGCAATACATGAACTGTGAACTTCCAGATGTTCAAGCTGGTTTTAGAAAAGGCAGAAGAACAAGAGAAAAAATTGTCAACATCCACTGGATCATCAAAAAAAAACAAGAGGGTTCCAGAAAAACATCTATTTCTGCTTTATTGACTATGCCAAAGCTTTTGACTGTGTGGATCATGGTAAACTGTGGAAAATTCTGAAAGAGATGGGAATACCAGACCACCTGACCTGCCTCTTGAGAAATCTGTATGCAGGTCAGGAAGCAACAGTTAGAAATGGACATGGAACAACAGACTTGTTCCAAATAGGAAAAGGAGTAGGTCAAGGCTGTATATTGTCACCCTGCTTATTTAACTTATATGCAGAGTATATCATGAGAAACGCTGGGCTGGATGAAGCACAAGCTAGAATCAAAACTGCAGAAATAAATATCAATGACCTCAGATATGCAGATGACATCACCTTTATGGAAGAAAGTGAAGAAGAGCTAAACAGCCTATTGATGAAAGTGAAAGAGGAGAGTGAAAAAGTTGGCTTAAAGCTCAACATTCAGAAAACGAAGATCATGGCATCTGGTCCCATCACTTCATGGGAAAT
Organism: Nanger dama; assembly: GCA_917880005.1. Lineage (NCBI taxonomy): Eukaryota > Metazoa > Chordata > Mammalia > Artiodactyla > Bovidae > Nanger > Nanger dama. The sequence continues at coordinate 30,245,854 of CAKJTW010000018.1, forward strand.
AGATGGGGAAACAGTGGAAACAGTGTCAGACTTTATTTTGGGGGCTCCACAATCACTGCAGATGGTGACTGCAGCCATGAACTTAAAAGACGCTTACTCCTTGGAAGGAAAGTTATGACCAACCTAGAAAGCATATTAAAAAGCAGAGACATTACTTTATCAACAATTCCCATCTAGTCAAGGCTATGGTTTTTCCAGTGGTCATGTATGGATGTGAGAGTTGGACTATAAGGAAAGCTGAGTGCTGAAGAATTGATGCTTTTGAACTGTGGTGTTGGAGAAGACTCTTGAGAGTCCCTTGGACTGCAAGGAGATCTAACCAGTCCATTATAAAGGAGATCAGCCCTGGGTGTTTCATTGGAAGGACTGATGTTGAAGCTGAAACTCCCATACTTTGGCCACCCATGTGAATAGCTGACTCATTGGAAAAGACCCTGATGCTGGGAAAGATTGTGGGTGGGTGGAGAAGGGGATGACAGAGGATGAGATGGCTGGATGGCATCACCAACTCAATGTACATGAGTTTAGATAAACTCCAGGAGTTGGTGGTGGACAGGGAGGCCTGGAGTGCTGCACTTCATGGGGTCACAAAGAGTTGGACTCAGCTGAGCAACTGAACTGAACTGATACTCAAGATGGAACAGAGATCCAGTTGTCAGTGCAAACTAGTGGTGTCCATTTTATTTGCAACTTAGTAACACTGTAGATGTTAAATTTGTGAATGACAAAGTGTTCATACATATAGTTTATAATCAGGAAAGTCATTAAAAAAATACTTAGGTGTAAAAGCAAAGCCAACCAATGGAAATAGTAGGGATTAAAAACTTCCCTTGAAATGATACAATTTGTCCCCTTGTTTACTCGGATGTCATATCAAGTCTTTTTAATACCTTCTCCCAAAGTAGAAAGGTATCATCTCTTATTGAAAACAATTATACATTTTAATTTGAGAGACTTTGGAGAAATCTGAGACAGTTTTCTAAGAGGAAAGGAAATTTCTTTACAGACTGATGGTTTAAACCTCCAAAAGTATAGAAGTGGAACTTCTAAAAGTTTTGAACAGTAGAGCTATTGGATGTTCTCTATGGGCCTGCCCTTTTGGTAAGAAATTTATATTTATGCATATCAAATTAGTTATTCCTCATAAGAATCTTTTGAAATAGGCGTTTAAACAACTGCATTTTAGAGATAAGTAGTCTAAGATTAGGTAAATTAACAGGTAAATTGAAGAGGTAACCTAGGAAGAGTCAGAGTCAGAATGTGAACTCAAGTCTGTCTTGCTCTAAAACACAAGCTTATAAACTGCAAGACAAGTTTTTGCTTTAAGGAAGATGAGCTCAGAGACTTGAATGAGGCTATGAATGGATAGACGAAGCAACGGAAATATTCACTCTAAAAAATTTTGCTGCCCTATTCATCTTCTAGCTATTATTATAAAAATGATGAACATATATCTGGAAATAAGAGTTTATTTGCTATAATTTCTCTTATCTTTATGCTGACTTATTATCCAGCTTATCTTCTTGTGTACAGAATTGTGGTCCAAGGTAGGGCATAACACATAAGGATGTAGAAAACAAATAAGGGCAGGGTGTATAGGTGGGCAGAAGTTTGGGAGGTATCATGGGGCTATAGTAGGGCTAAGGGTGAAACAGGGCAGGCAAAGAAGACATAGATAATGTTATTGCCCTAAAAGATTTTATTGCTTAGTTAGAGAAACAGAATAGATACAGAAAAGTAACAGCTAGCATCTTGAATCAATACATTTAATGTTACAAGTCCAACTGATGATCAGAACAAGATATTATTCAAGGAAGAAGATTATTATATATAGGCTGCTTCAAAGATGTTACAAAATGAGCTGATTAGGGGAGGAAATGACCAAAATAAGGAAGAGTATTTACCATACTAGAACATAGTATTGAGAATCAGATTTGAAACCAAGTTTTCCCTTTTAATAGTTGCACAAGTTATTGCAATGTTTTTAATCTCAGTCATTATCTGTAAAGGGGCTTCCCAGGTGGTGCTAGTGTTAAAGAACACATCTACCAATGCAGGAGACATAAGGAATGTGGGTTCAATACCTGGGTCGGGAAGATCCCCTGGAGAAAGACACGGTAACCCACTCCAAGATTCTTGCCTGGAGCATCCCCTGAACAGAGGAGCCTAGAGGACTATTGTCCATAGGGTCGCCAAGAGTCAGACACGACTTGAAGCGACTTAGCACACACGCAAAATGTCTGGGTTTGTTCTCAGAAACAGCTGTGACAATGACAGAGGGCCCATGCCAAGGAGCCATGGGGGAGGTGAAGTGAGAAGAATCCTGTGGGCAGATGGTAAGGACTCTTAGTGCCATGATGGGGAATTTAAACAGTCTCCTATTATCACTTCAAAACTAGATGCAGCTCTTCCCTAGCGGCCCAGAACCTTTTTCTTGCTTGACCAAATGTGATCATTAGACAATTCACAGCTTTCTCAGGCCATTTTTTTCCAGGCCATTGGAACATGTAGCCTGATCCAGCCTTGCTGAATTTTCATTCCAATGAATAAACTCCCTTTTCACTGCCTCTCCTGAATGTCCCTTTTGCAATTTCCTGGGTGTTTCTCCCATTTGGTTCCTAGTCATGCCTCTGTTACTGTTTTCATTATTTTAAAAATGGAGAGGATGTGTTTCTGCTGAAGTTGCCCAATCTTGTTTTCACTCTATTGGACTCCAAAGTGTGCTGTCTGGGTGCAGGCAGATGGATGAGGCAGAAAAGCCACTGATTTGATTTTCCCTTTCAATTTTCAGATCTTTCACTGCTTGCCTGCTTTTGTTTTCTCTCCTAACAGTGCATCTAAATACGTGTCTTTCCTTTCTCTTGAGGTAATCCTTTTATTGCTTTTACCTGTAACATTTGCCTTTGATGATTTCTGGATATGTGTTTAGGATCAAAGATGTTCTGTTCTATGCTTAGTTATCATGTCTGTGCTTTCACTTACTTACTTCCTTTTGTACTGTGGGGTTTTTCAGGCTTGTTTTTTTAAGCTTTCTCTTCTGAGATAGTCTTTTACTTTAGGGTGTCACAATAGTATTTTTTTTAATAAATTTTTGGCATCCAGAACTTTTAATGCATCAGGCTGTGTCTTACTGTTGGTATCTGGAAAGAAAAATACCACCTCAAAGAAGCTCAATATTCCTGGACAAGTTTTCTGTTTTTACTCCTGTTCTAAAACCCAGCAATCCGTTAGTTGGTATATACTCCCTAAATCGGGTTTTCACTCAAGCCAAGAAACAGCTACCTAACCATTGTGCAATAAATCAAAGAAGCCTGCTCAAGTTAGTGTCTTTAGGAAATTTAAAATAATTTCCTGCTCTTGCCTCCTTACTTCCCAGAAATCACAACATAACTGGAATTCTGTTAAATGCTGTTAGATGCTGTTAAATATCTATGATGGGCGTAGAATGGACACAAATTGTAGGTTTATGAAACAACTTCTTTCTAGATAAATATTTGGAATCTCTGTATTTCATAATGCTATCTTTATTATTTCCTCCTTCTGTTTTCACTTTTTAGGGACATCTAGTTTTCCTTATTGGGCTTCCCCAGGTGGTGCAGGGATAAAGAAGCAAGAATCTGCCTGCCTGTGCTGGAGACACAGAGGCCTGGGTTTGATTCTTGGGTTAGGAAGATCCCCTGGAGGGGGAGGGCATGGCAACCCATTCCAGTATCTTTGCTTGGAAAATTCCATGGACAGAAGAGCCTAGAGGGCTACATTCCACAGGGTCACAAAGACTTGTATATGACTGAGCTGAGCATGCAAACATGGTCTAGTTATCCTTATTAGCTGAGAGAGTTTACCCTCAGCTATAGACACACACACAGATATACACACGGTATTTTGTAGCAATACTTGTGAGTTTATATTTGACTAAATTATTTTCAATTTTCATCCTTTAATATACTTTTCAATGACATACAGAGCTGACTTCTAGGGACATACACAATTCCTTTTTATATAGGTTTTCTTCAATTTTGACCCCATATTTCAAGTAAACACTTAAAGCTTGAATTATTTCACAATTATTTCTCTAGGCATTTCTAAAATTTTCTGGTTGACTCATATTGATAAAATTAAAATTATAGATAGACATTAATTTGTATTGGCATGCTATTTCATTTGGTTTGAATGCATATATTTTCATCACTATAAAAATAATATAACCAACCATGTAAAATTATGAGAAATTAAAAATGAGAGCTTACTATCTTAATGCAATCATACTGTCTTACTATAAATACTGCTTGAACTTTAGATCATATAGATTCATTTCTTGGAATACTTATGATGATTTTACACACTCAGAACTTGCTAGATCTTGGGGATCTAAAAAGAAATGGAACAGTCTCTGAACACACAAAAGATCCCAGTGGAGCTGAAGGTCTCCTACAAAGCCAACAAAGAGACCATCTTAGAGTAATGTGTCAGAGTCTAGAACAGAACCATGAGCAGAAACCTCAGGTATATAGAAAGGAAGTAGAGAAAGAGTCTCAGCAAAGATAGTTTCTGGGTGTTTTCTTAATGAATAAGTTAGGCTGACTCAAAACAGGAAGAATAAGAATATCATCCCAGGAAAAAGAAATACATAAATGAAAGCTCATGCCACAGTTCTATTTGGAGCACTATAATGAATTCACTGTTGTGGGAATATAACCTAAGTGGTGAGAAATATTAGACATTACAATTTGGCCAGTTCTATCTAGTCTGTTCAAAACACTTTTGAAAATAGTTTTAATCAAAGGAAATGTAAATACAGAACTGTGTTTATTTTTATACACATATGCATGCATATGTATGCATATATATTTTTATATTTATGCATATGCCTGCATATATATATATATATGGCTGAGTGTGCAGCATATTGCATTTAAGATAAAGTCATATGGCTACACTGCATTTTATTTAACAATTATTATTGTATATTACATATTGTTAAATATAAATTTTAAATAAATATTTGATATTAAATATTATTAAATATCATTAAATAAATAAAACAATATTATGACTACTGTTCAAATTAATATCATTAATCTCAGGTTACTGCTTTTGCTCTGTGTAGCCTGGGTTATTCCTTTACAGTATGTTTCTAGCTTTGCTAAACAAAATATAGAACATCCTCATGGCTCTTGGTATATAGTAGGAATAACTTAATAAGATGCTATTTGCACAATCTAACCTCCATTCACAAAGCAAGTTTGAATGCATATATTTCTCTGCAGCCACGGTCAACACTGGTGATTTTTTTTTCCTCTTAAGCTTTGATAATTTATTTAACAGAATATTTCTTAATCATTAATATCAGTCCTTGTGTTACAATGAGGGTTATTCTCATGTCTTAATGATGTTTTAAGGATTAACTAAAGCAATGAATGAAAATTGCCTAAACACTGGTACATATAAGTGTTCAATAAATTATGGTTATCATGTTACTACTATCTCTCTGCCTAGTAAAGGCTATTTTGATCCATTTTTTCTCTTCTTGGATCTATTGGAGAATTAACTTAATGAAAACTTAATTTTCACGTTAGAAAATATTTTTATTTTCTCCTAGTGATTGACTACCAGCACATGAAACTCACAACTAAGATGTGGTGGGAAGAGTAAGGCAATGATTTCAAACCTCCCACAAAATATCAGTCCATGTAGACTCTTTAGCTTCAATTCAGTTTAGTAAAATTCCTAAAGTTCAAGTCAAGGAAAAATAATGCAGCCAAATGGATTTGCCACAATCTAAGTAGGCAAAATGACTCTTTTCTCTGTATCTCATATTGAAAGCTCATTTGTACTAGAAAATATCCAAAAGTAGACATGAATTAAGTGTGTTAAATATAAGATTTGTTAAGCAAAAATGATGGAAGGAAAAAATGTGAAAATTGTACTGTGTAGAAATTAAGAGGCTAAATTTAAACACCTCCATATAATCTTTGTGTTGGCCTAAAATGTTAGGCTGAGCTATAAAAATAAACACATTAATGTTAAATAAAAATATTTTAAAGAAAAAGAACATACCAATGTTAGTGATAGCAGTTGTACCTTTTGTTTCCTTTCCTGAATAAACCAATCTCTCCTTTTTTTTAGGCAGGCTTTCCCAAATATAATTTGCATATAGTAAAATTTACCCTTTAAAGTATTATCTCAAAGTATTAATCCATTTAACCTAAGTCATCAGATTTTGAGTCATCATGCTGCTCTGGTATTTTAATGGCGTTTGAATTTTCTTTTATTCTTGAGATTGATATTTTGTATCTTCTCTCTTTTTTTTCTTAATTAGTCTGGTCAGCATTTTATCAATTTTATCATTGATTATTTTTAGTTCTGGGTTTTTGATTATCTGTATTTATATTTTCAGCTTCACTAATTTTTGCTCTTTTATTACTTTATTTGAATTTAACTGGTTCTTATTTTCCTGCTCTCTTAGTTGAGCCTCCAAAGAAACATTTCTTTTTTCCCAATGTTATCAATTTTGTCTAAGCACCACTTAAGCTGATCACATAAATATTGACATGTTATATTTTCACTTTCATTTAATTCAAAATATCTAATTTCTTTCTTTGTTTTCTTCTTTGACACAGAGGTATATTTTTAATTTCCAAAATATTTAATAATTTTCCAATTATTATCTATTCATCTCTAATTTTATTCTATCGTGGTTGAGTATATTTGTTTTGCAGTTTCATTTCAGAAACTTTGTGTCCCAGAATACAGTATATCTTGGTGAATAGTGTGTTTGTGTGCTTGAAAAAAAAAGTATATTCTGCTATTTTCAGGTTTCTAGCCTCTGTCCTTTAAACGTTAATTCAATTAAGTTAGTTAATTGTGTTGTTATTACTAATTTTTACTTTACTCATCCTATCAGTTACTGAGACATCTCCAACTATAACTGTAGATTTTAGACTCATCATTTTTTAAATGCCATGTGTACTGACAGTGACTCTTGATGTCTAATAAATTAGCAAATTTTTTATTTGCTTAAAATCACATAATTAGCCAAAATGTGCCTGTTAATGCTTAAATTCAATGTAATTTGGGCTTTAATCACAATAAGAAACATGAGATACGTTTCACTGAGTAACAAAAACCAGCAACTATTTATGTGTTCACGCATAATTTAATCAAAGACATATTTTGTTATTTTTGGAATCTATCTCTATTTTAAAAACTTTAAAAGTCAAGACACTAGAATTCTTCTGACATCAAGACCCTAGACAAAATTTTTTTAAAAATTCCCATTTTAAGCCATAATTGCATCAGCTATTAAAGAAAAACAAAGTTCAGCTAAATGAGATTTTAAGACTCTGCTTTCTGTGACATCATCCTCTTCATCAAAATCATTATATTTATTTTATTTACACCGTATTTTATTTTTAGGGTCTACCACTTTTATCCCATGAAGTAACTTAGCAAAATGAGCCTTGTTTCGTCAATTATAAAATAAGCCCTGCCACTACTGCTAAGTCACTTCAGTTGTGTCTGACTCTGTTCAACCCCATAGACAGCAGCCCACCAGGCTCCCTCGTCCCTGGGATTCTCCAGGCAAGAACACTGGAGTGGGCTGCCATTTCCTTCTCCAATGCATGAAAGTGAAAAGTGAAAAGTGAAAGTTAAGTCACTCAGTGGTGTGGTGTCCGACTCTTAGCGACCCCATGGACTGCAGCCTACCAGGCTCCTCCGCCCATGGGATTTTCCAGGCAAGAGTACTGGAGTGGGGTGCCATTGCCTTCTCCGAAAATAAGCCCTACCTATATTCAAAGAAGTTGTAATAAGTGAGAATATAAATATTTGGCCCTAGTCAAGAATTATATACTGCCATGTGGATGGCACTAGTAAAGAATCTGCCTGCCAATGCAGGAGACTTAAGAGACAAAGGTTTGATCCCTGGGTCAGGAAGATTCCCTGGATAAGGGCATGCAACCCACTCCAGTATTCTTGCCTGGAGAATCCCATGGACAGATGATATAGCCTTGCAGGTTAGTCCGTTAGGTTGCAAAGCATCAGACAGGACTGAAGGGACTTAGCATACCCATACATGTTGATATTATTATAATGGTCACTGCCTGGCAAAAACACTGACATGTTAGTGAGAGCTGCTACTTTCCTCTGAAATACACACACACACACACACACACACACACACACACACACACACACACACACACACACACACACACACACACACATACACACACACACACATTTCTGCACCAGAAACTTAATTATACCTCTCCTATCATTTTGTATAAGTCTTTGAATGATCTTACGTTGTTTCTAACAACATTTCTTGATCTTCCCTTCCCTAGCAAGCTAATTAAATCAGTCACAGAACTCTTCAGTTCCTACTAAGGCAATCAGGAGTTGCTATTTTTTCTCAACTAGCTCCCTCATACAATGGTACACTTTCTTTTCTAAAATCTCAAAGAAGCAAGATTGAATGAACTTAATGAATGATTAACTTTCAGAGCTGCAAACAGAACTGACTTCCCAAGATTTTGGCCAACTTGTATCCATCTGAATGAAAGATGGCTTGATTGGTCGAATATGAGCTAGATTGTGTCCTAATGTGGCTTTTGATAATCCACTCCGGTGTTTCTGAATTTGTGCCATCTACTTGAAAAAGAAACCAAACCTGGCAAGCATGATTTCCTATTTTTCATCCAGAGAGGATTAGTAAGAAAATTAAGTTCCCTCATCTAAGTTAAGTACCTCAGGGAACTATTCACCTATCAATGTACAAAGAGTTTCAACCAGTAACATACCCAGTTTCATTAGCATTAATGGGAGTTTTGTGTGAAATCCTGTGTGAATCTTTGGTTTAGGAGCTCTGTAAGAGTTTGTTGATTACTTTTATTTTTGGAATGGCTCTGTTTTCCAGTTTTAACTTTTACTCAATTGGCTTGAAATAGATACTGAATTTTGGAAGGACTCAAACGTGGACTTTTAAAAGTAATGAAATCGGAGCAGGGCCACATAGACTCAGTCAACACTGTGAATGTTAGATGACGTTACACAATAGATGCCCGGATGTTCTACTGGCTTGCTGTCTACAGTGTGTGAAGACTCAAATTTCAATTTATAGCTTCCTCCTAGTTATGTTTTATCGCTGTTTACCCATCTACAAACATTCTTACTAAAGCCCTTATTGAGGGACCATGAATTCTGAAGCCATTTGGATGATCCTTCAAGCACCTTGCCTTCCCTCTTTCTCAGCTTCAATAATATTTAGTGACCTTCACATAGAATGAGAAGAGAATTTGTGTCCAAATTGAAAATGAAAAGAGGAACTGGCAGAGAATGGAGGGACATGAGTGCACAAGCGCAAATACTCAGTGAGTTGAAGGGAGACCTAGTAAACTGACGCCCTTGAGGTCTGTGTGCCTGGAAGGAAGATGCACAGAGAAGCCCAGCTGGTAGGGTGTCTCTAGTCCTTCTGTCCGGTCCCGCTGCTTTCACCCCCAGAAGACTACTCCAGACCTAGTGTATTCAAGCCCCAAAGACCTGGGATATGAGTATTGTGGGAATTCAGGGGAAGAAGAGATGACTTTTGAGAAGAGGAAAATTCAGATGAATTTCTTGGCGAATGACAAAGAAAGCACAGGAATCCGACAGTGTTTCTCTTTCTTTGATGAAAGTCCGGCTTTATGTCTAATGAGGGATTTAAGTTGCAGAAGTAGCAGAAAATTCACAGAGATGCCATTAAATCTGGACCATGATGCTGGTGTAGGTCAGCTTTCAGGTGGCTGGAGCAGGATTCTGTTTCAGATGAATTATCTGGAATTTGAAGTTAAGTCTCAATTCACAAGATCATAGCTTTAGTGTGGAAGAATAACTCTCAGAGGAAGACGATGAGGTGTATCACGGTCCCGTGCATCAGATAGGGGACGGTGCTGTGGATTCAGTTGAGGAAAGTTCTGAAATGTCCACAGTTAACACCTGGAAGTGTACTTTATGAAATGCAATAAACCCTCCCCTTTCACTGCCCTGCAACAGAGGTTGGATCCTTTGTGAGAATTAGCCTCCTGAAGATAAAAGAAAAATGTCAGAGAAAGTCAATCTAGAGAACTCAGCACAAAAAGAAGAGGGCTTTGATGTTTCTGATTGGGGGAAAAAACACACACACAACATAGTGAACGATTTCAGAGTCATACTGCTGAATAAAATAATAATACAATTCACCTGAGCCTCCCAGTCCCAAGAAAGTGAGCAGTAATCTCAGCCATCAAGTCATCAACTCGTATAGCGTCATTTCTAACTGCCAGGAAGATGTGAATGAGTTTGAGAGGGAAGAAACAAGACAAAGTGGAAAGTGTGAAATGGAGTTTACTCTTAATACCATGGACCCTTGTGTGGTTTGCCACTGTCCATATAAAAATAGTTGCATCCTCCATGGCAACAGGGGACATCTTATGGAATATTTCACATGTGCAAAGAACCTTTAAAATGTAAGCAACATGAGTAACTTCTAGAGGTCTGCTGTACAAAATAGCAAATGTAAATATATGTAGTTGAGTTCAGTTCAGTTGCTCAGTTGTGTCCGACTCTTTGCAACCTCATGAATCGCAGCACACTAGGGCCTCCCTATCCATCACCAACTCCTGGAGTTCACTCACACTCACGTCCGTCGAGTCAGTGATGCCATCCAGCCATCTCATCCTCTGTCGTCAATATATGTAGTTAACAGCATACTATTGTGCACTTAGGATAGATCTCATGTTAAGTGTTCTAAACATACACACAAACAAGAACACAAGGAAGTTGTTGGAGGTGATGGATTTGGTTAGTACCTCAACTCTGGTGATAACGTTATAGGTGTATGCTTATGTCCATACTCATCAAAATGTATACATTAAATATGTGCTAGTTTTGTATATTAATTATATCTCAGAAAGCTTTAAAAAACAGAAAGAAGTAAGCCCTGCCTAGTATGAGGACAGCTAATTTAAATGGTTCTGCTATTTTCCCCTAATTGTGAAATACTCATGAAAGTAGGATTATATATTTCTAATGATATACCCTAAATATTTAAACATAACAGGTGTTTCTATTTTTTTATGTATATCAAAGCAAGAAAGTACCACAGCCATATATATATTTTCTCTTAATAGTACCTGGGTTTTTTTGGGGGAGGGGAGTGAATATTTGCTTTCATTTAGGAAAATATACTTTATGTTCATACTTTTTATTTGGATTTTAATACAATTTATATTGGATATACAGTTCCTTCTTTACCTCAACTCCTTATGTTTTAAATATTATCCTCTTTCTATTAAATGAGAAGTATCTGTGAGATCTTTATACACACACATATACATAGCATTCAAATATAACTTATTTAGTACTTTTCATGTAAGGAGAAAAATTTTCTGTGAAATATTCAATGTTAATATTTTAGATACCCTTTAATCTTGTGATTCTTAGTTTCTCTGCTCTTTCAGAGCCTCTTAAAATACTCTTTCCTGATAAAAGATAAATTGTAAGTTATATTTGGTGCTATTTAATTAAACTGTACTTCTTTTTCCTTTTACCTTTTACCAGCAACTTTGGTATATAAAGAATTGGTGGTACAGATGTCATCAATTGAGAAGTCTTTGAGAATAACAATAATTTATCCTCAAGACAAAACTTTGTAGGACTCAGTAGTAGAATATGGAGTTGTCCTGGTGGGATTCAGTTCAGATCATTTCAGTCGCTCAGTCGTGTCTGACTCTTTGTGACCCCATGAATCGCACAGCACGCCAGGCCTCCCTGTCCATCACCAACACCTGGAGTTCACTCAAACTCATATCCATCGAGTCGATGATGCCATCCAGCCATCTCATCCTCTGTTGTCCCTTTCTCCTCCTGCTCCCAATCCCTCCCAGCATCAGAGTCTTTTCCAATGAGTCAAGTCTTCGCATGAGGTGGCCAAAGTACTGGAGTTTCAGCTTCAGCATCATTCCTTCCAAAGAACACCCAGGGCTGATCTCTGGGGTATGGGAGTCAAATCTGTTGAACAGGCCCTTTTCTGCACTTGATTTCAGGATATAGGGGAATCTATTGACTATTACAAATCCTTTGACTCTGATCACAATAAACTGTGGAAAATTCTGAAAGAGATGGGAATACCAGACCACCTGACCTGCCTCTTGAGAAATCTGTATGCAGGGAAGGAAGCAACACTTAGAACTGAATATGGAACAACAGACTGTTTCCAAATAGGAAAAGGAGTACGTCAAGCCTGTATATTGTCACCCTGCTTTTATATGCAGAGTACATCATGAAAAACACTGGGTTGGGTGAAGCACAAGCTGGAATCAAAACTGCAAAAATAAATATCAATAACCTCAGACATGCAGATGACACCACCCTTATGACAGAAACTGAAGAAGAGCAAAAGACCCTCTTGATGAAAGTCAAAGAGGAGAGTGAAAAACCTGGCTTAAACTCAACATTCAGAAAACATGGATCAAGGCATCCGGTCCCATCACTAGTGTGTCCCATCAATATTCAATTGAAAGGTTGTTGCTGAACCATGCAAAGATGTCAGGATTCGTGCAGATGGTGACTGCAGCCATGAAATAAAAAGATGTTTATTCCCTTGAAGGAAAGTTATTACCGACCTAGACAGCATACTAAAAAGCAGAGATGATACTTTGTCTCAACAAATGCATCTAGTCAAGGCTATGGTTTTTCCAGTAGTCATATATGCATATGAGAGTTGGACTGCAAATAAAGCTGAGCGCAGAAGAATAGAAGCTTTTCAACTGTGGTATTGGAGAAGACTCTTGAGAGTCCCTCGGACTGCAAGGAGAGCCAATCGGTTCATCCTAGAGGAAATCAATCCTGAATGTTCATTTGAAGGACTGATGTTGAAACTGAAACTCCAATACTTTGGCCACCTGATGTGAAGAGCTGGCTCATTTGAAAAGACCACAATGCTGGGAAAGAATGAAGGCAGGAGGAGAAGGGGATGACAGAATTTGAGATGGTTGTATGGCATCATTGACTCAAAGGACATGAGTATGAGTAAAATCCTGGAGTTGGTGATGGACAGGGAGGCCTGGAATGCTGCAGTCCATGGGGTCGCAGAGTTGGACACGACTGAGCGACTGAACTGAACTGAACTGATTGCTTTCTCTAAGTTAAAAAAACATCAGACATTCTGAAGTATCTTCTTGGTCTGGGTTCCATAGTACCTGGCAGTTTCTTAAGTTTCAGATATTTGCCTAATGTTAGTTCTAGAAGCCAGTGAATTCAGAAAGATGAATTCAGAAATGTGATAATGGAAAAAAAAATTCATTTAAAAATAGCCAGAAAGGTCATAACTTTTTTTCTAAATTATCCAAAAATTATGCATCACTTTTCTTCAAGAAAGACAGGGTCAGAACACAGGATTCTAAAGTATTTCAAACTGTGGACATTAACTTTTTGATTATATTTAAATGTGAATTATATTTGAAGCAAAGTAGTGTGGATGACCATTTTTATTTAGGTCCCAGGGTTTCTGTCCTGTGTATGACAGTTTTATGTAGTTTAGTTTGCTTCAGTTGCTCAATCATATCCGAGTCTTTGCGATCCCATGAACTGCTGTACGCCAGACCTCCGTGTCCATCACCAACTCCTGGAGTTTACTCAAACTCATGTCCATTGAGTTGGTGATGCCATCCAGCCATCTCAAGCTCTGTCATCCATTTCTCCTCCTCCCTTCAGTCTTTCCCAGCATCAGAGTCTTTTCAAATGAGTTAGCTCTTTGCATCAGGTGGCCAAAATATTGGAGTTTCACTATCAACATCAGTCCTTCCAATGAATATTCAGGAGTGATTTCCTTTAGGATGGACTGCTTGGATCTCCTTGCAGTACAAGTGACTCTCAAGAATCTTCTCCAACACTACAGTTCAAAAGCATCAATTATTCTGCACTCAGTTTTCTTTATAGTTCAACTCTCACATCCATACATGACTACTAGAAAAACTATAGCCTTGACTAGACAGACCTTTGTTGTTAAAGTAATGTCTCTGCTTTTGAATATGCTGTCTAGTTCCGTAATAAGTTTTCTTTCAAGGAGTAAGTGTCTTTTATTTCATGGCTGAGGTCCAAAATCTGCAGTGATTTTGGGGCCCCCAAAATAACGTCTGTTACTGTTTCCACTATTCCCCCATCTATTTGCCATGAAGTCATGAGACTGGATGCCATGACCTTAGTTTTCTGAATGTGGAGCTTTTCACTCTCCTCTTTCACTTTCATCAAGAGGCTCTTTAGTTCTTCGCTTTCTGCCATAAGGGTGGTGTCATCTGCATATCTGAGGTTATTGGTATTTCTCACGGCAATCTAGATTCCAGCTTGTGCTTCTTTGAGCCCAGCGTTTCTCAGGATGGACTCTGCATAGAAGTTAAAGAAGCAGGGTGACACTATGACTTGACATACTCCTTTCCCAACTCAGAACCAGTCTGTTGTTCCAGGTCCAGTACTAACTATTGCTTTCTGACCTGCATACAGATTTCTCAAGAGGCAGGTCAGGTGATCTAATATTCCCCTCTCTTTAAGAATTTTCCAGAGTTTCTTGTGATCCACACAGTCAAAAGCTTTGACATAGTCAATAAAGCAGAAATAGATGTTTTTCTGGAACTCTCTTGCTTTTTTGATGATCCAGCAGAGAAGGAAATGGCAACCCACTCCAGTACTCTTACCTGGAAACTCCTATGGACAGAAGAGTCGTAGGCTGCAGTCCATAGGGTCACTAAGGGTCGGACATGACTGAGCGATTTCACTTTCACTTTTCACTTTCATGCATTGGAGAAGGAAATGGCAACCCACTCCAGTGTTCTTTCCTGGAGAATCCCAGGGATGGGGAAGCCTGGTGGGCTGCCGTCTATGGGGTCACACAGAGCCGGACATGACTGAAGCAATTCAGCAGCAGCAGCGGATGTTGGCAACTTGATCTCTGGTTCCTCTGCCTTTTCCAAAACCAGCTTAAACATCTGGAATTTCACGGTTCATGTATTGCTGAAGCCTGGCTTGGATAATTTTGAGCCTTACTATACTAGCGTGTAAGATGAGTGTAATTGTGTGGTAGTTTGAGCATTCTTTGGTATAGCCTTTCTTTGGGATTAGAATGAAAACTGACCTTTTCCAGTCCTGTAGCCACTGCTGAGCTTTCCAAATTAGCTGGCATATTGACTGCAGCACTTTCACAGCATCATCTTTTAGGATTTGAAATAGCTCAACTGAAATTCCATCACCTCCACTAGCTTTGTCCATACTGATGCTTCCTAAGGCCCACTTGACTTCACATTCTAGGATGTCTGGCTCTAGGTGAGTGATCATACCATCATGATTATCTGAGTAGTGAAGATCTTTTTATATAGTTCTTCTGTGTATTCTCGCCACCCCTTCCTAATATCTTCTGTTTCTTTTAGGTCCCTGCCATTTCTTTCCTTTATTGTGCCCATCTTTACATAAATATTCCCTTGGTATTTCTAAATTTCTTGTGGAGAGCTCTAGTCTTTCCCATTCTATTGTTTTCCTCTATTTCTTTGCACTGATCACTAAGGAAGACTTTCTTATCTCTCCTTGCTGTTCTTTGGAACTGTGCATTCAGATGGGTATATTTTTCCTTTTCTCCTTTGCTTTTGGCTTCTCTTCTTTTCACAGATATTTGTTAGGCCTCCTCAGACAACCATTTTGCCTTTTTGCATTTGTTTTTCTTGGGGATGGTCTTGATCCCTGCCTCCTGTACAATGTCATGGATCTCCGTCCATAGTTCTTCAGGCACTCTATCATATCTAATGCCTTGAATCTATTTGTCACTTCCACTGAAAAATTGTAAGGCATTTGATTTAGGTCATACCTGAATAGTCTAGTTGTTTTCCCCATTTTCTACAATTTAAATCTGAATTTGGCAAAAGAGTTCATGATCTGAGCCACAGTCAGCTCCTGGTCTTATTTTTGCTGATTGTATAGAGTTTCTCCATCTTTGGCTGTCCTGTGTATGAATTTTATGTAGTTAGTTGAGGACAATATGATAAACTGAATAGTAAGTTTAGAATAGAACCAAGGGGTTGTTTGGCATGGTAACTTAGTATGCTAGTCACTAACAGAATATTACCATTATAAACTTCAAAAACAAAAATACTTACACATACGACTTATCACGTACATAGGAAAAAAATGGCCAAAGAGATCAGTCCTTAGCAGAGTGATCCTCAAACACAGGAGAGCTTCATTAGTTTATAATTTGTAATATATCAAATGGGCTTCTCAGGTTGCACTAGTGGTAAAGAACCCACCTGCCATTGCAGGAGACATAAGAGACTGGGGTCAGAAGATCCCCTGGAGGAGGAAATGGCAACCCACTCTAGTATTCTTGCCTAGTAAATCCCATGGATAGAGGGCCTGGTGGGCTGCAGTCCATGGGTCTGCAAAGAGTTGAACACAACTGAAGTGACTTAGCACGAACTTAATAATATATCAGCATCAGCCTTCAAACTGTGGTACAGGAGAAGACTCCTGGAAGTCCCTTAGTCCCTTGGACAGCAAGGAGATCATTTCAGTCAGTCTTAAGGGAAATCAACCCTGAATACTCATTGGAAGGACTGATGCTGAAACGAAACTCCAGTATTTTGGTCATCTGATGTGAGCAGCTGACTCACAAAGCCAATTAAAAAAAAAAAAAAAAAAAGGAAAAGTCCCTGATGCTGGTATAGACTGAAGGCAGAAGGAGAAGGGGGCATCAGAGGATGAGACGGATGGATGACATCATTGATGCAATGGACATGAACTTGGGCATGCTTCGGGAGATGGTGAGGGACAGAGTGGCCTGGCATGCTGCAGTCCATCAAGTCACAAAGAGTCGGACACAACTGGGTAACTGAACAACAAAAATATATCAAATAGAACTAAGTAGAATTCACTCTCTGTGGAAAGCTGATGGCAATACTGAGAATATAAACAATGTGTATTCAGGGTATATACATACAATGATTATGCTATGCATAAAATACATCTGTGTGCAAATAGAGTCTCATTCCACATGCTTATGGATTACTAATGTAGTCTTGATTACATTTTAGGTTTAGTATTCATATATTATTTATTGATTTACAAGTAAATACATGATTTATTAAGTGCTTGATTAAGAAAAACTGAAATGGGAAACTATTCATGATTAAGTAAGGACAACAAGCACAGAATGTGTCACCTTATCTCTAACTCCAACGTTTTAATGCACTCTGGTACATCCATGGTCCTTGAATTTTGGAAAAGTTTCACTTATAAAATATAAACACTCTAGTTTTTTAATACAATTGTCTGCCCTTCAAGTTTCAGAGTTAGTTTTACTCCAAACTTGCCTTTCACCTGGCCAGGACCTCCATACTTCTGGTTTTTTTTTTTTTGCTTCCTTATGTGCTCTGTCGCTTCAGTCATGTCTGACACTTTGAGACTCCATGGACTGTAGCCCACCAGGCTCCTCTCTCCCAGAGATTCTCCAGGCAAGAATACTGGAGTTTGCTGCCATGCCCTTTTCCATGGGATCTCCCCAACTCTGGGATCAAACTCCTGAATCTCCTGCATTGCAGGAAGATTTTTTACCTACTGAGTCATCTGGGGAGTCCCTCTGTCCTTTCTACTTTTTAAGTATTTGTCTACATCTCTATATTTGTCTATATCTCCATTTTGAATAGATTTCAAGATCCACTCTCTGGTATCCTTCTTTCACTTGATCTGTTGTCATTCTCTCACATCTACCTTGAATAACACTGATTTTGGACCATGACAACTGTCATTCTTCCTTAATCAAGTCCAGGCTAGGTACACTGTTCAGGGAAACATGAGACCCTCACAAAGTACTCTTCCTTTAAATATATTTTCACTAGCATCCCTGAGGGTTCAGTGGTAAAGAATCTGCCTGCAATGCAGGAGACACAGATCTTCCTGGATCAGGAAGATCCTCTGGAGGAAGGCATGATAACCCACTCTAGTATTCTTGCCTGTAGAATTCCAAAAACAGAGGAGCCTAGTGGGCTACAGTCCACAGGACTGCAAAGAGTCAGACACCATTGAAGTGACTGAGAAGCAGCAGCATGAAATGGGCATCCAAGACCGTCTGGCAACTCTGTTCTCTCACTTATTATTTTAAGGCCATCTCCCTTCCACCAACTGTGTAATCTATGTGGAGCTAGTCATCCTACTTCTTATCTCAGAGAAAATAAATGCCATTAAGATTGGAAACCTGTCAACCTCACAGCCACAAAGGTGAATGAACCTGGACCTGTATTTTTGTCTTTTGCACTGACCATAGTGTAAGAAATATATTCCTCCTTTGTAAGATTAATTTATTCACCTCAGTTCTGAAACCTATAGCCTTCTACTTTCAAGAGACCTTGTTACATTGATAGTTCTCTCTTTCTTCAGTATCTTCAAATAAAAACATTAGCTAACATGGGTTGAAAGTATACTGTTGTGCATTTACAGATGAAAAGACTGAGGCTGGATAGATAGCTAGTAGGAAGTTGCTGGATCATACAGGGAGCTTAGCCAGGTGCTCTGTGATGACCTAGGGGTGGAGATGAGGAGGATAGGAGAGAGGTTCAAGAGGGAGGGATATATGTATGCATATAGCTTATTCACACTGTTGTATAGCAGAAACTAACATGACATTGTGAAGCAATTTTACTCCAATTAAAAAAAAAAAAAAAGACTGAGGCTGAGACAAATGGAAGGACATAAATATGGAAGGGAATAAATATACTCATCACCTCTCTTCACTGTTAACTAGTGCTAAGATGGAAACCATTGTCACCTGCAGCCCTTTTCTGCATGCAGATGTCCAAGTAATAGTTTGAATTCTTGAAAATCTATGCCAATTTGTGGGTTGTGGGCATGCAATAATCTTCCCAAATTTTACAGAAACAATAAAGTGGGACTTATAAATAATAGTCTTAGGAGTTTCATGATTTAAGACTGAGGCCTGTGAATCCTCTAACTTGCAGATCTGTTGGCATTCCTGACTCTTCTCCAATTTGGATCTGTAAAACATCAGGAGCTATACAACCAAAGTATTCTCACTGGTAAATCATTAATGAGTGGTGTTAATACACAGGGTTCCCTAGTGGCTCAGAGGTTAAAACGTCTGCCTGGAATGCGGGCGACCTGGGTTCCATCCCTGGGTTGGGAAGATCCCCTGAAGAAGGAAATCGAAACCCACTCCAGTACTCTTGCCTGGAGAATCCCATGGAGGGAGGAGCCTGGAAGGCTACAGTCCATGGGTCATAAAGAGTCAGACACCATTGAGTGACTTCAATTTCACTTTCACTTTCACTTTCTTAACACACAGGGTTACACCAGGCTTTTATTTTAGGGAACAGATTTGGCTTTGTGGACAATACAAACTTGTTTACTGGCAAACAGAAAACATGTCTGATCTCTAGTAAGCAATTGCTAGGATATAACATTAGCAAATTTCTGCTGCCAAGTGTTTGAATTCATCTTAACCTAAAGGTAATTATTATATCTAGTGAAGAAAAGATCTAGCATAGAACACATTTCACTTTAATTAGATTTCTTTCCCCAGTATTTGCCCACCCATTATCTTTTATTTCCCAAAGTACTATTTTAGTCACCACAGAACAGAGATAAGTGACTAAGGGTGAAAGGAAATATTACTTTAAATTCAAGAAGGAAGAACAGGCTAACGCCAAAAGTCCTCATGTCCCAGGTAGGCTGGCAAGGGCCTCTGTGCATATCTATATTATTACACAGAACATTACTAACTTCTCAATATCCTCCTCTAGAGAGTAAGATCTTCAGGAAAAAAAAAATTGGGACATTTCTTTATTGGTCTAAATAATTCACAGTGTCCAGCATCATGCTTAACTCAGAGTGCTCAATAAATGTTTATATTATAGATTTTACTAAATAAACCTTTGCAATCACCAAGAAAGCCTCAGTGGAGTATTTGTCTTCTCAGGAAATAATAGCAAAAATTTTGGCCATATTGCATTAAAGGCTTAATTTTATTGTTAACTCTAGATTAATTTCAGATATGGAATTTATCATATAATGATAATATCCTACTAAAATGTTAGCTATTTTGTTCCTTTCATAACAAAAATGTTTGTGAGAGAAACAGGGAAAATAAAATACAGGCCAGGTCCAGAACAGTACCTTTATATCACACTCAGGTATGTACTTTTATGTATACCCATGTATAGATTTTTTGGAGTAGTCAGACGCTGCCATATACCACTTATCGCTACCAGCTTCAACCTTACAGTTAAGAGTCAGATATGAGATAGGTCATAATAATTTGTAGTATAACCTTTCCAGGTTCATTATTTCTTTCCATGATCCCAAGATTTTATATATATATACACACACACACACATACAGTCGGGCTTCCTAGGTATCTAAGTGATAAAGAATATGCCTGCCAATGCGGGACATGTGAGTTCGATCCTTGGATCAGGAAGAGTCCCTGGAAAAGGAAATGGCAACCCACTCCAGTATTCTTGCCTGGAAAAGCCCATGGGGAGAGGAACCTGGCCAGGCTACAGTCCACAGGATCACAAAAGTGTCGGACATGACTTGGCAACTAAACAAAAATACGCACATATACACAGATGTATATATCCATACACATGTATGTGCTGCGTTATGTGCTGTGCAAAGTTGTTTCAGTCGTGTCTGGACTCTTTGTGACCTGATGGACTGTAGCCTGCCAGGCTCCTCTGTCCATGGGATTCTCCAGGCATGCATATTGGAGCAGGTTGCTATGCCTTCTGCCAGGGGATTGTCCCAACACAAGGATTAAACACACATCTCTTAATGTCTTCTGCATTTACAGGCACGTTCTTTACTACTAGTGCCACTTGGGAATCTCATATACAAACAAACATGTATATGCACACAGATGTATCAGTTCAGTTCAGTTCAGTTCAGTCACTCAGTCATTTCCAACTCTTTGTGACCCCATGAACTGCAGCACACCAGGCCTCCCTGTCCATCACCAGCTCCTGGAATCCACCCAAACCCATGTCCATTGAGTCAGTAATACCATCCAACCATCTCATCCTCTGTTGTCCCCTTCTCTTCCTGCCCTCAATCTTTCCCAGCATCATGGTCTTATCCAGTGAGTCAGCTCTTTGCATCAGGTGGCCAAAGTATTGGAGTTTCAGCTTCAACCTCAGTCCCTCTAATGAACACCCAGGACTGACCTCCTTTAGGAAGGACCAGTTGGATCTCCTTGCAGTCCAAGGGACTCTCAAGAGAAAGCTGTGGTACATATACACTATGGAATACTACTCAGCCCTTAAAAAGAATAAATTTGACTCAGTTCTAATGAGATGGATGAAATTGGAACCGATTATACAGAGTGAAGTAAGCCAGAAAGAAAAACACCAATACAGTATACTGACACATATATATGGAATTTAGAAGACAGTAATGATGACCCTATATGTGAGACAACAAAGAGACACAGAGGTATAGAGTGGACTTTTGGACTCTGAGGGAGAGGGAAAGGGTGGGATGGTTTGGGAGAATGGCAATGAAACATGTATATTTTCCTGTAAGAAACGAAGCGCCAATCTATGTTCAATGTAGGATGCAGGATGCATGGGGCTGATGCACAGGATGATTCAAGTAGAGGATGTGGGGTGGGAGGTGGGAGGGGGCTTCGGCATTGGGAGATTGTGTTCACCTATGGCTGATTCTTGTCAATGTATGGCAAAACAAATACAGTATTGTAATTAAAAAAAAAAAAAAAAGAGTCTTCTCCAACACCACAGTTCAAAAGCATCAATTCTTCAGCGCTCAGCTTTCTTTATAGTCCAACTCTTACATCCATACACGAACACTGGAAAAATCATAGCCTTGACTAGACAGACCTTTGTTGGCAAAGTAATGTCTCTGCTTTTTAATATGCTTTCTAGGTTGGTCATAACTTTCCTTCCAAGGAGTAAGCGTCTTTTAATTTCACGGCTGCAATCACCATCTGCAGTGATTTTGGAGCCCCAAAAAATAAAGTCTGACACTATTTCCACTGTTTCCCCATTTATCTGCCATGAAGTGATGGGACCAGATGCCATGATCTTCGTTTTCTGAATGTTGAGCTTTAAGCCAACTTTTTCACTCTCCTCTTTCACTTTCATCAAGAGGCTCTTTAGCTCTTCTTCACTTTCTGCCATAAGGGTGGTGTCATCTGCATATCTGAGGTTATTCACATTTCTCCTGGAAATCTTGATTCCAGCTTGTGCTTCCACTAGCCCAGCGTTTCTCATGATGTACTCTGCATACAAGTTAAATAAGCAGGGTGACAATACAGAGCCTTGATATACTCCTTTTTCTGTTTGGAACCAGTCTGTTGTTCCATGTCCAGTTCTAACTGTTGCTTCCCTGACCTGCATACAGCTTTCTCAAGAGGCAGGTCAGGTGGTCTAGTATGCCCATTTCTTTTAGAATTTTCCACAGTTTATTGTGATCCACACAAAGGCTTTGACATAGTCAATAAAGCAGAATTAGATGTTTTTCTGGAACTCTCTTATTTTTTCGATGATCCAGCGGATGTTGGCAATTTGATCTCTAGTTCCTCTGCCTTTTCTAAAACCAGCTTGAACATCTGTAAGTTCACGTTTCATGTATTGCTGAAGCCTGGCTTAGAGAATTTTAAGCATTACTTTACTAGTGTGTGAGATGAGTGCAATTATGTGGTAGTTTGAGCATTCTTTAGCATTGCCTTTCTTTGTGATTGGAATGAAAACTGTCCTTTTCCAGTCTTGTTGCCACTGCTGAGTTTTCCATATTTGCTGGCATATTGAGTGCAGCACTTGCACAGTGTCATCTTTCAGGATTTGAGTAGCTCCAGTTGAGCTATATGGAATTCCATCACCTCCACTAGCTTTGTTCATAGTAACGTTTCCTAAGGTCCACTTGACTTCACATTCCAGGATGACTGGCTCTAGGTGAGTGATCACACCATCATGATTATCTGGGTCATGAAGATCTTTTTTGTACAGTTCTTCTGTGTATTCTTGCCACCTCTTCTTAATATCTTCTGCTTCTGTTAGGTCCCTACCATGTGTGTTCGTGTGTGTGCACACGTGTATGTATATGTATAGGGCATTATCAGGGATTTAAAACAGCACCTTTAAAATAAATTTCAATTTTGGAAATATGTGTAAAGATTTCCCTCAGAGATTCAGTTTTTGATCCAAAAATCCTATGTCCAATAACTTATTCTATAATTATTGAGAAATACAGTAAATATTGTATGCAATAAAAAAATCAATAAATATATTCAATAATTATCTACTATTTAATTAAATATAATATGCTCACATTGTTAAAAATCATTCAGTTCTTCCTAGAGATCACATTTGAAAAGAACATTAAATAATGCATTAAAATACTCATAAGGTAATTTTAAGTGAAAAAAGCAGGATATAAAACTGTTACACATATAATTGTGGTTTGATGCCCTAGGCACTATATATATTTTATTTTTTCCTACCTTTTACACTTTTTCTGTATTAAAAGGCATTTTATTTTTATGGTCATAAAATTTAAGGAGTGTTCAAGGAAGAGTCAGTAATAGTTAAAATCAGGAACCCGCTAATAGAATGGGATATAATGAGATTAAGTTTAATGTCTACATTTAGGAATAAATACCTGAGGGAATAAAAATTAAAATTAATAAAAATACTCATGATCTTAATGACTTAAGATCAGTTGTAGGCAACAGTTTGCAATGCCTCCTGACAAGACAAATGTAGTCTGTGAATTACTGTACTGTTTCTATTAGGAAAATTAAAAGTGAAAACTCTTCTATACTCTGACTTTAGTTGGGCCATATTTGAAGTATAGTGTTTGATTCCAAGAATCACATTTAAAGAGGATCAATAACTTATAAATTAGTGTGACCAGACTTACAAATGACTTCCATATGAATTAGAAACTCCTTCAGAGTAGTAGTGCTAGAAGGGGCAACTGTTTGGGGTAAATGTAAAGGCATAATTCTCAAGACTAGGACTGTAGCAAAATGGAACCTGTTTTTTTTTTTTTTTAAACACTATGACCAAATGAGATTTATTCCTGGAATTTGAGAATGGGTCAACAGACAAAAATTAATCAATGTGATAAGTCACCTTAATAGAACGAAGAAAAAAAATCATCTCAATTGATGTAATACAAGAATTTGACAAAATTCCACATTCTTTCATGATAAAAACACTTAACCAGAAATAGAAGGAAACTTACTATGATAAAAGGGAAAGACTGAGGGCAGGAGGAGAAGGGGGTGACAGAGGATGAGCTGGTTAGATGGCATCACTAACTCAATGGACATGAGTTTGAACAAACTCTGGGAGATAGTGAAGAACAGGGAAGCCTGGTGTGCTGCAATTCATGGAGTCGCAAAGAGCTGGATACGACTTAGTGACTGAACAATAACAACATGAAGAATCCATGGCTAACAACAAATAATTGTGTGTGTGTGTATGCACGTGCGTGCGTGTGTGTATGATATTATCTTGCATTCACAAAAGCTAATGGGAGACTATCTGAGTGGTCTCTTTGAGAAGAACCCTGGTCCACAGATAACAAATTATTAGTTCCACCACCTTGGTATCAAATCTGCAGAATCCTAGACTTGTAAGGCAAAACAAAATCTGGGTGTTTTCAGGATAAAGACACTTCCTTCATTATGAGGATTCCTTCCCCATTAATAAAACATGAAAAAATATCAAAGAAAAGGAGTTGAGTCTGAATCACAGAACAGAACTACTTTTATAATGTAGCATGTTACAAGCCTCGCAAAGCAGATGTACATAGAAAGTTTGCCAAGTTATTTTACGATAATATTATAAAATATTTTTCTCAATTAAAAGCTTGTGGCTATCAACCTAAGAAAATCCTGTTGGAATGTATGTGTTCAAACCTGTCTTCAGAACCTACTTAATATGTCGATAATTACTTATGAGTCTATTTAATGTCTGGTTTTGAATTGCTTTTTCTGTGATTCACAAAAATGTAGTACAAGTATGCCAGATGGCAATGCATAAGATGAGAATAATTTAATGCTTTTGCTTAGCAAAGTAGTGTAACTTGGCTTACTGTGAGAAGGAAAAGTATTTTTAGTATGTCAGGCTTCACATTTAAATGTAAGTATGTATGTATGGGTGTATGTGCATATACATAAATGCATAGTATAATCTATAAAGGAATTTTTCACATCTGTATCTTATTTAGTTAGTGCATTTTGGGTATCCATTCACTCAACTTAATGTGCATGTACTTTGTAGTAAATTTTCTTTGTGATATTTTTTTCTCAGTGCAGAAAAGGGGTGAGAAGGTGGGCCTGATAAACAAGAATAAAAAGTACCTGCATTAAAACCCTTACTCAACAAATACAATATGACTGTTAACCAAAGCCAAGATAGCCAACTCAGGAGGGCAAACATATTTCAATAGAAATAGTTGAATATTTAGAAATTCATGGACTCGTATTTACTAAAAGACTGAAACCTCAGATTGCAGCACGGATGTACTAGGTAACTTTGAATTCATGTAACAAACTATGAAATTTTATTCCTAATCAGAAATGGACTCAAGGTAACATACATTTTTAATAAAATAAATGGAAACTATTTAAAAAGCTGGGCAAAAACAAGATTCTCTGTTCTTTGTTATTTCCTGCCACAGATTTTGGCCAACATTTTGTATTTATATAAACATAAATCAACTGAAAGCAGTAAAATGTCTTCAGAGTATCCTGTACTTCCAATGTATAACCAAATTCCATTTTCTGATTTCTCATTTCATAAAAATAAAAATAATCTCGGAACATTATTTTCTCCGAAGTGCTTCTCCACAAAACTCACATCTTATCTCTGCAAAATCACTGATCTCATCTAAAATTATGAAACCTAAAGTTATCTTTCTATCACTGCACGTCAAACAAATTAACCTCTTCTGTTTTATTCTCTTGTCTTTTCAGCTGCCTTAACTTCTTGCTGCCAAGTGATGAACATCTGCTGCTCCAAGGTATACCGAATCATTTTACTTCCTTCTGGATCTCTCTTCTATTCATAGTCAAGTATTTTTTTAATTACTAAAAAACTCCTGATGCTTTTATTTATTAGGTAAACCTCAAAGGCATCTGTTATTTTCAGAGTCCCTTTATCTTATTAAAGACAGCCTTTGCCATTTTGCCTGAAGCTAGTATGTCTTTCTTTGAAGTTTCCTGTAGTCAGGTCTCCTTCACTGAACCCTTCCTAACTCAACATTCTCTTGTTTTTTACCTTAGATACATTGCTAGTCATCCTTGGATTCTCAACCAATACTGAGTAGCTAATAAACAAGTTCATTTCCCAATATTGATGTCAGGGGTTGGTACAAGAACCAAAATAATTTATGTTAATATTTTTGATTTACTGAATTCATGGCTCTATACTAATTGGTACTGAATTGGACTTAATCTATCGAATGGAACCAAAAACAATGATGAGGACATCCTACCCTCTTACAAGCCTCAAGGTCATATCTCTGTTACCAAATGCTAGGAGTAACAGGAGTGTACAACCTGCCTACTTAACTACCCCCCTGAATCCCTAGGATTCTGGAGCTACAGTAGAAAGAACAGGGATGCAGATCTCTATTTGGCACTTAAAGTCACGATGCCGTTCTCTCATTATCCTGTAAGTAATATACAAATGCTATCTGCATCTGCAAAAGGACTCCTGCCTTCTGTACGCAATTCATTTATTTGAAAGGAAAACAATCTCACTCTTCACAGGTATGGTGACTGTCTCCTCTACAATTAATTAGGCTCTATTTGTTTACATAATATTAAGGAGTAATTCAGGCACTGATCTTTCAAGTTGCCAACAAAACACACATTGTTTTCAGTTTCTTAAAACATAATTAATCTGTAGACTTCTGTGCGAGGTTCACGCAATTGATTTTTTTCCTGCCCGCCCCCCCGCACCCCCTCCCCCGCCCCGACTTTGTCACTTGACAGCTTGAAATTGGGCCTGGAAAAGCTAATTTGCATTCTGGCAGCAAGGCTGAGGAAAACCGAGCAAACCTGTCTATTTGTGTACTTCAGTATATGACTCTGCTTGCTTCCATCAAGACTTATTTTCAGTATCGTGGCCAACAAAAGCATTAAACAAGTTTTTTTTAGACATGAGTGATAAGCTGTAAAATGTATTTCTTTAAAGGAGGTGTTTTTTTTTTTTTTTTTTTTCGGTGACACATGGAATGAAATAAAACAAAAGAAGCAAATCTCACTAGAAATTCAGTGCTACCTTGCCATTTGAACTCTTTTTCTTGTTTCCTGACATGTTAAGTACCTTCATTATAGTTTAGGTTGTACCTGATTATAAGTTTAAAAGGTTACATTTTATTTCAAAAGAAATTATTTTTTAAAAATCAGTATTTCACACTGAACTTTAAAGACTACATTCTCAACCCAAGATTATCATTTCACACACATTGATCTCTTTGGGGAGTTGATGCTGGTATCAGCTTCTTAGAATGAAAAACATCTAAGGTCTATTTTTTTTCAGTTACTAGTATTGTTTCAACATAATGTCTCCTGGATATTTTTTTTTTCTAATTTTCCCCCAGCGAGAATACTTGGTGCATTTTTATTTAAATTATTTCTTCCCTAACTACTCCTTCTCCCAGGGGCCAAACATTTAGCCAAAACCAATTATTTTTCTGACTATAAACTCACATGTTTCATCAACAAAATGGAACTGTGTACACATGTGTGTGTGTGAGAGAGAGAGAGAGAAAGAGAAAATATCTCTGTGCTACTGAAAAATACAAGTGAAAAAAAATCACTTTCCTGTGTTCTGTACGTAATGCTGTAGTATTGTGTTAATGACAGAAAGTGTCCTCAGTCATTTCAGTCAACACATTCTTCTTTTCACAACCTAATCTCCTTCATCTGAAAGAGAAATATATTTTTAGCTAACTCTCTGGGACCAAGTCATTGATTTATTAATATAAGGTGAAGGACTTCATGAATTTTTTCTTGACCTCCATCTGTCATTTCCTCAGTCATATCTATTTTAAGAGACATAAAACAAATTGTCCCAATGGGGCACATTATCACCTTGATATATCGCACAGGAAGAACTCCTTCTGCTTCTTATCACACTTGGGCAGAAAATTAGCTTTACACTATCCTAAGCTGATTTTCTCTATATCCTTTATTATTTTATACTGATGGTGATCTACATTACTCAAATGTGGATTCATTCTGAAATTGCTCACAAGAATTGGAGTAAGGAACTTCAAGTCTTTTTTAGATAAGGACAAAAACCAGAAACAATTGTTCCTGCATCTGAGAATTTCTGGGAAATTCATCCACAAAAGCTACATGAGAGATCATTACGGTGACTGCTAACATTTCCTTTTGGCCACATGAGCTCACATTCTAATAACACTATCATTTCTTTGACAGACACCACATCTGTTAAGCCTCAGGCCTCATGCTACATAAGCATAAAAGCAACCACTTGCACTAATAATCATTAGGAAATGCAAACAAAAACTACGACATACTGCCTCACACCCATTCAGAAGTCTACTGTCAAAAAATCAGAAAATAACAAGTGTTGGTGAAGATGTGGAGAAACTGGGTACTATTGGGAGTGCCGGGGGTTGTAAAATGTTACAGCCAGTATGGAAAATAGTATGGTAGTTTCTCAATAAATTAAAAATAAAATTGCTACAGGATCCAGCAATTCCATTTCTGAGTATATATGCAAAATAATTGAAAGCACAGTATCAGTGAGATATTTGTACACCCATGTTCATATCAGCATTATTCACAATAGCTAAAAATGTGGAAGCAACACAAATTTTCATTGATAGAAGAGCATATACACATATGAGGTAATATTAATAAGCCTTAAAAGGGAAAACATTTAATACCACTGAGCTATGTACTTAAAAATGGTTATGATAAATTTTATGTTTGTATATTTTGGCGTCGTAAAAAAATAGAAAAATACACAATCACTTAGTTTTTAAAAGTAATACAGTTAAAAAGAAACCAAAAATTGAAATTTTGAGGGATATTTGGATGAAGCTCTATGCAGTCTCATTTTATAGCTGTTTGTAATTAAAAATAGGACATATTCTTTTCCACACTTTGAGACATTTTCTCACTTCCTCTTTCTTTCTCTCATACAAACACACATACAACACTCTCTCTCTCTCTCACACACACACACACACCCTATATACTACAAAGAAAGTCTGGATGGAAAGAAAATATGAATATATGACTAGTGACAATTTATTCTCTTGGTAGATGTGGAGTAGGCATTAGCCAATTCACTTTAAATGACCAAATTAGAAGCTGCTATGTGAATAGAGTCCATTTCAGGATAAGATACAGTTATCTTATCTTATAAGATACAGTTATACCTAACTGTATCTAACTTATAAGATACAGTTATATTTTAGGCAGACTGAAGATAATACAATCCATTTTCCTTGTAAGGTATTGTGAGTTTTTCTGTATGGTTGTGAAATCTCTGATAATATATTTCATAATGGGAAATTCACGTGCAGAAATTTGGAGCTCTCCTTAAGTGTTGGTATTTTTACTTCTGCAAAAACACATGACAGCTGATGAAAGGGACTTAATTCAAATGAGGCTTATTAATAACGGAGTAAGCAGCCATGCTGCTGCTGCTGCTAAGTCGCTTCAGTTGTGTCCAACTCTGTGCGACCCTATAGACGGCAGCCCACCAGGCTCTCCCGTCCCTGGGATTCTCCAGGCAAGAACACTGGAGTGGGCTGCCATTTCCTTCTCCAATGCATGAAAGTGAAAAGTGAAAGTGAAGTCGCTCAGTCATGTCCAATGCTTAGCGACCCCATGGACTGCAGTCTACCAGGCTCCTCCACCCATGGGATTTTCCAGGCAAGAGTACTAGAGTGGGTTGCCATTGCTTTCTCTGTAGTTTCATTAATAAAATCAAGATGTACAAATAATTATTTTGCTTGACTTTGATCACACACAGTTGAGCATTAGTCTTATTCTGACTCCTGCATTTTAAGAATATTGAAAAACTCAAGTTTTGTTAGAGGACAGTGATTTGGAAAATGAAACATCTAGAATCTAAATTTAGCTTCCCTGGTGGCTCATATGGTAAAGAATTCAACTGCAATGCAGGAGACCTGGGTTCGATCCCTAGGTTAGGAAGATCCCCTGGAGGAGAGCATGGCAACCCACTCTGGTATTCTTGCCTGGAGAATCCCCATGGGCAGAGGAGCCTGCCAGGCTCCAGTCCATGGGGTCACAAAGAGTGGGACTCGACTGAGCAACTAAGTATACACAGAATCCAAATTAGAAATGAGGAAGTATTATTAGTATGGTAACTATTTAGCTAGGTTACATAGGAAAGTCACTATGTATCCTGTAAAAGTATAGTTTTATACTTTTGAGTACTACCATAGGGGAGAGAAAGAACAGTCTCTTGTGTAGCTTTAGAAAATAAAATTAGGTCTAAGGGGGTAGAGTTGCAATATGTGAGGTTTTATCTCATTTTAAAGAAAAGTTGTGCAACAATTATTGCTGTCCAACCACATGATGTGACCCTTTTGAAGTACTGTTCACCTTGTCACTGGGAGAATTGAAGTAGAATGTTCATCTGTGAGGAATCAAAGGGAATTCTGCATTGATAGAAGTTGGAAAGTGAGACTATGGATCTATTTCTATCCCCAAGATTAAAAATCCAGGAATTCAGACAATTGGAAAACTTACAATTATCCCTTTGAAAAACTCTCAGTCTTAGAAATATATCTGGATGAGCCAATCTACTCATTCACTTAATATTAAAGAATAAAGAAGGTGATTTAAAGGACATTCAAACTTGTGATGATCATTAGAATGAGTCCATGCCATTTCATGAAGGAACTAAACCTAATCTTTAAGTAACAGAAACAGGGCAGGACTGTTATTATGTTTTTCATGATGTTGAGTGCTAAAGTTAATGCAAAAGTAATAATGACCTGGCTAGCTATGACATTAAAGGTATGAACAAAAAAGAAAAGAATAGACAAATTGGACCTCATTAAAGTAAAATACAATTCTTGTGCTTCTAAGAACTTCCAGAGAGTGAAAGGACAATTTAAAGAATGGGAGAAAATATTGTCAAATCATATCTGATTAAGGTCCAGTATCCAGAATATATAAAGAACTCTTATATCTCAACAACAAAAAGATTATTAAATTTAAAATGGGTTAAGGACTAAAATTGATATCGGTACATAGAAAATATTCAGAAGCTCAATAAACACATGAAAAGATGTCAACATCATGAATTATTATGGAGCGCAAATCAGAACTATAATGAGATAACACTTCATACAAACTAGGATGGCTAGAATAAAAGAAAAGGAAAATAATGAGCATTGGTGAGGAAAGGTAGAAACGGGAACCCTTTTACATTGCTGACAGGAAAACAAAATGGTTCAGTGGTGGCGGACATTTGTTGGTTCCTTAGAAAGTTAAAGATAGAATTCCCATATGACCCCACAATTCTACTTCTAGGTACATACTCAAAAGAAATGAAAACAGACATTCAAAAAATTACATATATATGCATAGTTATAGTAGCACCAAAAGGTAGAAATAGCCCCAGTGTCCACCAGTGGAGGAATAGACAGACTATATTACATACACATAATGGAATATTATTCAGCCATAAAAATGAATGACATACTGATATGTGTCACTAAATAGATGAAACTGCAACCATTCTATAACGTGAAATATCCATCATAGATAAATTCACAGAGATGGAACAAAGATTATTACTTGCCAGATGCTGGATAAAGAGGGAACTATATACAGAGTTTACTCTGGAGTGAAGGAAATGCGTTGGAGTTGAATAAAGATTATGATCACATGACACTGTAACATTTAGTAGAACGTTTTACCAAATGCTGCTTAGTTGTTCATTTTTAAACAATTTTATGTCATGTGAATTTGACAAGAATAAATTATTTGAAAATTATTGTACTCTGGAGGGGATGTTAGTCCAACCTTTAAGTAACTAAGAGATTCAAGCATGGAGGGCCTCCTCACATTTTTATTGAGTTCAAAGATAGGGCACCTTGAGAAACTGGATGAAACTGGATGGATCTTGGAGATAGCTGTATTCTGTGACAGACATAATCAAGTGGTAGGCCCATTTGTAGCTGCAGTGCTCAATGTGGTATTTTAATCAAATCAGTTAATAAGGTCTCAGGTACAAGATGTACAGCCACTGATTTGCGAAATGTGTTCTTTTTCTATTCGAATTAGGAAACAAGATCAGAAACAGTTTGCATTCATGTGGGACAGACAACAATATTTATTTCCAATTATGCCTCAGGACTATGTTAAGCCTCCTGCCTTCTGTCATAATACAGTCCTAAGAGATCTGGACCACCTGGACATCTCAACATCACACTGCTCCATTACACCAATGACATCATGCTGAGCTGGCAAGATAAGGAAGAAGCGACTCGCGCTCTCTAGGCCTTGGTTAGATGCCCATCCCAGAGAAGGGAGGATAAATCTTACCAAGGTTCAGAGATTGGACACATAACTGCAATTTGGGGGGATCTAGTATCAGAAGAGTGCCATCGTGTTCCTTTCCAGGTGAAAACCAAACTGTTGCACCTTGCATCTTCCACCATACAGAGAAGGAAACACAGTACCTTGATAGACCCCCTTGGGTCCACAGGCAACACCATCACACCTAGGAATGGCTACTGGGAAGCGTGAAAGACTGTAAGGTTCCCTGGAGTGGAAAAAGGCAGTGGAGCAGGTCCAAGCCAGAGTGCCGTCAGAACCACCACTTGGGACGTGCAGTCTAACAAGCACTATGGCATGGGGGACCATTGGTGGGAAAGGATGTGCTGTGGTACTGTGGTGGCTCTAGTGGGAGAGTCCCAGTGCAGGTGCCTGGCATGCTGGGGCCATGCGATCAGCCCTGGAGAGTTACCAGTCCTTTAAGAAATAAACATGTTTTGACATAACACTGAGTCCTGTTAGAGTTGGAACACTTGAATGTGGGACACAAAGTGACAATGACTTTGGAATTTCCCATTAGGAGCTAGGTTCTGTCACCAGGTCCAGAGGTCAGAGAGAAAGGCCTAGCAGCTCCTGTCTAGAATATAATAGATATGTACATCCGGGGATGAACCTGAGCAGGATCAGAGAGCAGAAGTTATATCCATGATACACAGACCAGACCCTGAACCACCTGTCGGGTTGACCAGTGCCTCTCCTTCAGTTTGTACCTATGGCCACGTGGAGGTTTTCTCCAGCTGAAGAAGGAGGGAAGCCAGCCTTGGTTTATGACTACTTCAGCTTGGTTTGTGGGTGCCAACAAAATGTGGGCAGCGACTGCAAACCCCATTCCTCATGGCCCTGAAAGATGGTTGAGAGAGATGATTTTCCAAATGAGCTAAAATTATGGGCAGTTGCCTATTGTGCTGCAAGAGCTTATAAATGCACCCAACAGTGCAGGCTCTCACTTACCTAGACAGCTCTCTTGCTATCTCTGAATGTCTAAATTGTCTGTAACAGAGACCAGCATTGAACACACAGTATGGCACTGTCCCTTGAGGAGACCAATAGGCTATTTGGTGGCACATTGGTCACACCAAATCCTTTTTATCTGAAAAGACCATCTGTTCAACCTCATATGGATAATAAATATATTCTAGCTATGGGTTCTCTTTTGTGCCCACACAGCCAAGCCAGCACCACTGTCTAGGGACTTACAACAACCTAATCCACAGATGTGACTTCACATACATCATCAGATCAGAGAGTGACACGAAGCGAAGGAAGTATAGGATGAGAAGGTACTGAAGTGGCCCCTGCCTATGAGAGTCATGGGCTGTATCACACATCACACCATCAAGAGGCTTCTAGCCTCACAGAACACTATAGCCCTGTGCTATGCTCAGTGGTGTCTGACTCTTTGTGGTCCCATGGACTGTAGCTAGCCAGGCTTCTCTGTCCCTGGGGATTCTCCAGGCAAGAATACTTGAGTGGGTTGCCATGCCTTTCTCCAGGGGATCTTCCCAATCCAGGGATTGAATCCAGGTCTCCCACACTGCAAGTGGATTCTTCACCACTTGAGCCACAAAGGAAGCCCAAGAACACTTGAGTAGGTAGCCTATCCCTTCTTGAGGAACTCCCTGACCAGGAATCAAACCATGGTCCCTGCATTGCAGGTGGATTCTTTACCAGCAGAGCTACTAGGGAAGCCTCTGTAGAACACCATGATTAATCTCTAAAAGCACAACTGAAATGCCAACTCAGAGCAACTACCTGGAAAGGAATAGGTGCCACTCTTTGCAACACAGTGCATTTATTTAAACAAGGATCTCTCTATAAGTTGCTCTGCCCCCAGTAGGAAGTATATGTGTGTTCAGAAACCAAGGGGTTGGAGACCTGAGTGACGCTGTTTACCATTGTTCCCAGTGTTTCACTGGGGCATCTTATAGTTTTGTCCTCATGCTTCAAGGTTTTTCAGGGTTGAAGGTCTTTGTCCCTAAAGGGCTACAGTCTTGCTAAGGGACACTTCTAGGAATCCTACCAAAGTAAAAAGTTAGCCTGGACATATTGGACTCCTTGTTCCTAGGGGGAAAAAATTGGCAAAGAGGGAGTCACTATATTAGCAGGGGTAATTGACCTTCGTCTATAGGATGAGCTAAGTCTCTTTTTCTGTGATATAGGGGCAAGGAGAAACACCTGTAAATCCATAAGAAGTACCTATGGTCTTGGGCACCTCCCCATACTTGCTTGCTCTGTTGAGCTATGCATGGTTATGTGCAGCCACTCAGAACTGAAAAGAGGACTGTCAGATTTTCTGACCCTTCAGGAAGGAAGGTTTGGATCCCACCCCTAGGTGGGCCACCCAAGCCGACTGAGAGGGTAGCTGAGGGCAAGGGGACTTAGAATGGATCATGGAGGATCAGTTAAGAGTCGGAGATCCTCCAAAGCAATGGGGTCTCCAGTTCATCCCATTAACCATCCTCTTCTGAGTTTCCCCTCAGAAACGAAGGCCACGGAAGGTGTGGAGGAACTATTCCCAAGTCTGAGGAGAGAAGCAGGTCTGAAGAGCTCAGGGAGGAAGGATATTTCTCACTGGCCTTTTCTCATAGAGCATAAATGACAAAGGGCCTTATCTGCTGAGCTCCAGGATCATCACTGAGTTATCCCGAGATCACACTCCCTTGGGCCACTTCCAGCCAGTGAACAGGGCAGCAGGGACACACTAAGAACTTCTGTAAGTTGATGTAGAATTTGTAAACAAATCAATAGCACCAGAGATTAGAGAAATCATCAGGAATTTATCAGAACAGAGGAGCAACGAGCAAACATGAAAAGTCTCAGGTAGCAAATAATCAGGACATTCAAGTAGAGAGAGCAGTTTGCTGTCTTACACTGATCAGATTGATAGATAATAATGAGGTTCATGAGCATGAGGAGGAGAGGGAGAAGTAGTAATGATGTGACAATCTTGAAAGTCATTGAGTTGGTAAGGAAATGGGACTCATACATGTGGTTCTGTAAACTGATCTAGTTATTTGGAGAGCAGTATGGCAAAATTTTGTAAAAGTTAAGATATCTAACTCCTAAAACCAAGTGCATCAGCCATGTTTCAGTTGAACATAGCAAAAACAAAACTAGAGGTCGGAAGCACGAAGCAATTCAAGACAGGAGGGTAGGTGCCTGACATGTTGTCAGAAAGGCTGAGGGAACAAGCCCCATGCAGGGGCTTTGAGAATAACTTCCATAGCAGCCCCTCTCTCCGGCCCATCTGAGATGCTGCTGACCCTGCCACAAAGAGAAGACTGGGGCATCAGGATGGAGTACCACCAAATTGCCATTATCTCAGTGTCAGAAGATGTCACCCCTATTGTCAGCTTCCAGGCTACAACACAACAACAGTTCACAGGCCAAAGTGTGCTCTGTATCTGGGATCTGGACTGCGCTGCTGGAAAAAATAAATAAAATCCTCTGCGCCTGCTTGTCAGCAGAACAGCCCAGCCTTCACCTCACTTTTTCCAAGTTTCCTGTGAGAATCTGACTGAAAATCTAAATAAGCCTGCTAGGACAGATTGAAGGGATTTCCTAACTTTTGGGGTTTTGTGATTTGGTCAGGCAAATAAGGAGACATGTAAAATGGAAGCTGGCCCCAATCTGCTAGATCCATTACATCTAGCAATTTCCCTTCTAAGCACACACACAGAACGCTCTTTCTCCAATTATCTGGGCTAATTCTTTATTATGCCAGATATTTCCTGTAGGATGTTAACCATCCCTGGGCCCCTGGTATCAATTGCCAGTTGTCCTCCAGACATTGATATGAACAAGCTGCATGGACACATTTCCAAACACACCCCAGGCAGAAAATACACCCATTACATACAAACCATTTCCTTGAGATGTTTTCAGCGTATTTGCCTGTGGCTATTCACAGGAGCCTTGGCAACTATCGTAGAGAAAAATAACAGCCTATATGATCAACAGTAGCAGAACAAAATGGAGAGATACACTCATTTGTGTAACTTGCATCAATTAAAATGCATGAGTCACCTCCATGGTATTAAGAAGAACAGTACTCAAGCCGATCATCTTTGAAAGGAAAAACAAAACAAAATGAGTTGCAAAAGGGCGGCTACTATTGGGTCCAACACTTGACAAAAGTATAGATGGAGCTTCAGGATGTGTAGACAAAATCTGCCTCTTGAGTATGAGTCCTGTCTTTTGGGAATACAAAGGGCTCCCACTATTTAGTTCATTCTTTTGCATGTCTGTTGACATCAAATGATAAGAGATTACAAGGTGGCAGAGGCCATGATGACATCAGTCCACACAGAGGATGCTAATATTTGTATAGCAGACTGTGGTGATTTGATAAGGCTGTTTGAGGCCAAAGGTGACAAACCCAGGGACTGTGGCTGCCTGGAGTTTTAACCCAGCCTCCACAGGGGCTGAAAGGATCAATACTACAAGCAACTTTAACCCACTTGATGAGTTAACCTTTGGGAAGAGCTGTATTAATAAGGATCAACAAACAATGTTCACATTGGCCTCACTGTTTATTCTGCCAAATCAGACTTTTCCTTAAAGGAGTTAGATTTTTGAGAATCATGTCATCAATGCACTCAAATTAAATATAATAAAATGAATGTACCCAGAAGAGGTAGCCTACAAGAGCAAACACCATGTCAAATCCATTTTGGCATTTCCATCTACTCCCTGAGTGCTAACCTCAGCACTTGGTACACCTAAATGCTTGTTAACTTAAAGGCTTCTGTTTTCATTGACTTAGGTCCCAAGCTGACTGCCATTTAATCCCTGATGGCATCCCTAGCCTTCATTATGCGATGAGGAAAAGGACAGAGAATTAAAGGTCTCTGATTATAGAGTATTCCCATAGAATGATTTTGTCCTAAAAAGACTGTCTAGGGCCATCTGGTGAGCAAATAAAAACTATCAGGCTGTCCTCAAATCTATGAAATTCTCTCCACATCCTGAAAACCGCTCCAGTCTTAGCAATCACTAGAAACTAAATCAGGTAGAGAGGAGGACACAAAGGAAGATTTACTTTTATAGTATGCTCAAAATCTTGGTTACCCATTCTGCCAAACCCGTTTCAGAACAACAAAAAGATGTTTTTAAAAGTAGAAAAGGAAGAAGATGAAAAAGAGAAGAGAGGGGAGAGGATAGTGAGGAGGGGGAGGAGAAAGATAGGGAGGAATAAATAGTATGGGGATGGCAAGGGTGCATCTGCAATGCCAAGGTCAACAACAGTTCCTTTTACAGCTCTTCAAGGAAATCAGACATTCCCACGTGGACCTAATGTCTCTCGTCCTTTCAGCCAATCCCAAGGTCTCAGAAATCTTTGGGAGAGCAAGTCCCCTTCTCTCTTTCTTGGAAGAAGGACTACCTCTTCCCTCTCCAGGATGTTACGTAGTGGGTTTGCTTCCTATCGCACCCTCTGCCTCACTTGCTCCCTCTGATCTTTTCTGATCCTTAAAGGGATGGAGAGATGGCAGGTGAGGCAGTGCGCGTGTTGGCAGTCACACGCAGTTATCTCGTCCATCATGGCTTGATCCCTCCTTTTTCCCTAAGCTCTATTTTAGTGCCTCCTGCTCATGAATCAAATGTTTTCTGCCTCTGAACCACATCATGCACCTGGCTGCAGCACTGCTTAGATTTCCTCTCTGGGGTATAGTTTGTGTGAAGCCCACTGAGTTGAAAGTCCTCCAGCATTTGCTCTTTCCGACACCTGGGAGGCAGAGCTGCTGCAGAGCATTTTGTATTCTAGCTGCTAAATGCTGGAAAGTCAGATGGAGACAGAAAGTTCAAGGTCTGGCCACATTAGGCTTCAGTATCACAGGGCTGCATACTCCAACTGTTGTGTGTGAGGCAGGAACGCCTGCTTCAGAAACCTTTTACATTTGAGACATAAGAACACCCAAACCCTCTAAGTCTTCCATTGTATTCATTTACCAGCCCCAAATCATAAATG
Organism: Nanger dama; assembly: GCA_917880005.1. Taxonomy (NCBI): domain Eukaryota; kingdom Metazoa; phylum Chordata; class Mammalia; order Artiodactyla; family Bovidae; genus Nanger; species Nanger dama. The sequence goes on from CAKJTW010000018.1 coordinate 30,284,442, forward strand.
CTGTCACAAAAGCCACTTGCTCTGAGGCACTGTCCAAATGAAAGGGCAGAGTTTTCTTATGTTTTCTGGGAGCCTGAGCATGAATTCATCTCACTTACTGGCACAGAAAAGTGAGAGATAGAGCCTGGGTTAGCATGTCCAGTTCATTGTTTTCCAAAGAGGCTACAGGGAATTATAACACCATGGGAATTTAGCTATGATACAGTAAAACATTTATCTTGGAATCCAAAACACAGAAACTCAAATAACAGGGTACTTCTCAAAGCCTCATAAAATGGTAATTATGGGAGAGACAGCCTGCTAGAAAGAACCAAGGCTTTAGAATAGCATGGACTGGAAAAGTGGAGATCGATACAGGCTTGGCTACCTTCCAGCTGGAAGAACTTGGGGAATTCTCCTGCCTTCTCTGAGCTTAAGTTTCTATCTCAGCAACATGTGGTTGACACCATCTGACTTACCAGATTGTTGTGAAATTTATTAAATATCTGCTGCATGTGTCGGAAAGTGAAGTCAAAGTGTTATTCTCTCAGTTGTGTCTGAGTCTTTATGACCCCATCAACTGTAGCCAGCCAGCCTCCTCTGTCCATGGAATTCTCCAGGCAATAATATTGGAGTGGGTTGCCATGCCCTTCTCCAGGGGATCTTCCTAACCCAGGTATTGAACCTGGGCCTCCTGCATTGCAGGCAGATTCTTTTCCGTCTGAGCCACCTGGGAAGCCCTGTGTCCAGTTATGACTGAAGCACCATACACTTCTTAATGATACGTCTTCCAAAAATCAAAGACAAGGATTTCTTCTGATGATGTAGCATTTGCTATCGTGAAGCACTCAGTTCAGTTCAGTTGCTTAGTCGTGTCCAATTCTTTGCGACCCCATGGACTGCAGCACGCCAGGCCTCTCTGTCTATCATCAACTCCTGGAGTTTACCCAAACTCATGTTCATAAGGTTGGTGATGCCATCCAACCATCTCATCATCTATCATCCCCCTTTCCTCCTGCTTTCTATCTTTCTCAGCATCAGGGTCTTTTCAAATGAATCAGCTCTCCACATCAGGTGGCCAAAGTACTGGAGTTTCAGCTTCAGAATCAGTCCTTCCAATGAACACCCAGGACTGATCTCCTTTAGGATGGACTGGTTGGATCTCCTTGCAGTCCAAGGGACTCTAGAGTCTTCTCCAACATCGTAGTTCAAAAACATCAAGTCTTCTGTGCTCAGCTTTCTTCACAGTCCAACTCTCACATCCATACAAGACTACTGGAAAAACCTTAGCCTTGACTAGATGGACCTTTGTTGACAAAGTAATGTCTCCACTTTTTAATATGCTGTGTTGGATCACTGCTTCTGCTGCTGCTGCTAAGTTGCTTCAGTCGTGTCTGACTCTGTGCAACCCCATAGACGGCAGCACACCAGATCCTCCGTCCCTGGGATTTTCCAGGCAAGAGTACTGGAGTGGGTTGCCATTGCATTCTTCTTCTAGCAGAACTCAAAGCCTTCTTGAAAACCAGATCTTGGAAAATCTAGGTAGACCAGATGGACTCCTGCTTATTTTATTTGTTCAGTTAATATAAATCTAACTGTTCACCAGGTTCCCCTCACCTTGCTGAGAACAAGTAAAGTTGACCCTTGAACAAGATGAATTTAAAACCGCCTGGTCCACTTATGGCTTCTCTGCTGTCTCAGATAGTAAAGAATCTGCCTGAAATGCAGGTCTGATCCCTGGAGGAGGGAATGACAACCCACTCCAGTATTCTTGCCTGGAAAATCCCATCGACAGAGGAGCCTGGAGGCCTACAGTCCATGGGGTCTCAAAGAATTAGACACAGACGAAAGCAACTTAAGATGCAAGCACAGGTCTACTTATAGGTCACATTTTCAATAAACATGCAGTTCCACATATCTGCCATTGGTTGAATCTCCAGATGCAGAATGGTAGGTATGGAGAGCCAACAATGAAACTTGAACATCTATGAATTTTGGTATCTGAGGAATCCTGGAACCACCTACCTGCAGATAACTAGGGATGGCTGTAGGGGATGATACAGTCCTCCCAGTTTATAGATTAATGCAAGACATGGGGAAAAGTATGGTAAGATTTTTGGACAAACTTGAAAATCTCACTTGAAGGTTATATTTCAGTCATAATTATAATTCTGAGCATTGCTTATAGGAATTTATGATTATAGGAAATTATAGGAAATTATGATTATGTGATAATTTTTAAACCAAATACATAGATTTTTGAGATGATGTCAATCCTTGAAAGAGAACGTGTTAGGATAATTAAAATTTACTGAAAAATTCTAGGAATGTAAAGAAAAACAGATTTTCTTTTCTATAATGATTGGATAAATATAAGAACTTACCCCCTATGTGCCAAATTCTGAGATACAGCTCAGTTCTAGGCAATTAAAACACTTAAGGACAGAAGAGGAAAATTTGGAAACTCATTATATTTTATTAGCAAAATGAAAGGGATATTTTATGACATCCTGAAGAGACTGCCCTAGCCTTAGGGGGAAGCTTAAAGCTGCACAGAAGCTTTAAAGCTAGGCACCAGTCTCCAGGTAGTCAGAGGAACTTTTCTTACCCTTAAGGTAAATATTTCAAAAGACTCAGCCCTCCTTACTTGATTCTCACAATTTCCCATTAGTGAGAGGCCATTTTCTCTGAGACTCTTTTGAACCATGCATTTTAAACTGCTAAATCTGCTCTGAAATTTTGACTCAGAAATCCATGCTTTCTGTTCAGTTACTCTTTCCCAGGGGCCACTACTCCCAGATCAGCTGAAGTTTCTACAATTATTGATCCATCTCAGGAAAGGTTGGTTTTAGAGCCACCTATCTGCCAATGCAAGTTCATGCAGAATCTTTATTAATTGCCCATGGGAGTGCCACTGAACCCTTTCGAGTTGTAAATTTCATGCTTACAAGGATCTCTTCCTTTTCCCTAATTTCACATGCTAGCTCACCAGTCTCCACTTTCTTAGACCCAAGGCTGACAGCTTTGACTCTCTCCAGAGCTAAAGCTGAACAGCATGAAATATATTCAATTCTTGTCTCAGTTTTCCTAACGTATTAAGTCTGTCACCCTCTTTTAGTCTGTGTCCAGTCAGTGTAACTTAGGTCTCCCTTTCTAATTGTTTGGGCAATGTGTCCTCTAGTGTCTTTTATCTTTGGGTTGTTGAAGGAATGGAAAGTTTCAACCCTTATTATTATAAGGCTGAAATCTTGAGCAGCCTTACCATAACGGACAATGAAATTTGTGAGAACAGTCCGGAGTTGAACAATTTATATGAGACTAAAAATAGAGAATTTCATAGCATTTCTTTATCTGAGTGGAGAAATCACTATTAATAAAATTTATTTGTATGGATTATTCATAGTCTTAGTTAGACATTAGAAACATAAATAGAGATAATACTGTGGATTATACAACTGGCCTTGAAACCGTAGATGTAAACCCATTGGCTAGCTGAATAACCTTAGTATGAACCTTCTGCTCTTCATTTGTAAAACTGGGATAATTCCTTTCAACCCCATTTCAGTGTTGTGAGAATCAAATGAAAACACATTAAAAAGTGAATTGAAATGTGAGAATCATAACCAAATGGTAATTTAATACCACTCGATTCTGAAAATTTGTCATGATAAAAAGGGACTATATATTACCAGAAAAACACAATTTTCCTTTAGGAAAATCAGAGAGACTTGCAAGTTGTGGACGAGCAATAAAGATGCATTGAGTTGAAGTCTGTGTCAGTGGTAAATAAATTCTAAAACATTTAATAACTGTGCCATAAAAGTTCTCTAACCATTCACAGTCTATTTTTACCTATCAAATTACAATAATATGAGTATGTATTATATAAAATGGTTGTAAGAATTAAGTGAACTAACACAGGGTTGACACAGTACTTGGCACAATAGTGCCAAAATAATGGTTTTATACATACTAACTCAGTCCCAGGGAAGGGACCATATAACTTCTTTTAAAATACTGCACTGAAGCAGTCCTAAGATGGTGGAGGAACAGGATGGGAAGAACACTTTCTCCCCAACAAATTCATTAAAGAACATTTGAACACTGAGCAAATTCCACAAAACAACTTCTGAACACTGGCAGAGGACATCAGGCACCCAAAAAAACAGCCCATTGTCTTCAAAAGGACATAGGACAAAATATAAAAGATAAAAAGAGAGCCAAAAGAGTTAGGGATAGAGATCAGTCCCGGGAAGGGAGTCATAAAAGAGAAGTTTCCAAACAACAGGAAACCCTCTCACCAGCGGGTCTGTGGGGAGTTTTGGAATTTCGGAGGGTAACAGAGCTGGGAGGAAAATAACAAATAAATAAAAACCACAGATTACATGCCTAACGGCAACTCCCAGCCAAAAAAGTACCCCAGACACTCACATTCGCCACCAGCATGTGGAGGCTGAACGGGGAAGAGGGGGTTGCATTGCTTAGGGTAAGGTCCAGGCCTGAATGCCCTGAGGGCAATCTGAGGGAGCTAACGTGAGAGAGCAGCTTATGCTGTGGGATAGCCAGGGAGAGAGAGAGGAAAACAGAGAAAGAGAGAGAGAGAGAGAAACTATCCCGCAAAAGCCCTAAACTAAGGCACTGCCCGCCCGCTCACAGAACAAAGGATTGAGTGAATACCAGAAGTGAGCTAGCAGGCTGCAGACTTGCCCATCCTCCATCGGAGGCAGGGGGCAAGCAGTGGGCACCAGCCAGAGCCAGAAATGGGCAAACTCATCCCCAGAGATGGTATCCCCTACCAAACTGTGAACAGGCTTTGTTTCTAACCAAGACATCTTGGGATTCTGGATGGTTGACATCCACTGGGAGGGTCGCAGCCAGAGATCAGCTCCCCAGAAGAGACACACATGGCATACTGGAGACGGGCACTCCTGGGGCCACCCAGGAATCCAAGCGGCTGGGACCAGGGAAGTGATAAGATACAATTGCCACCTGGGGAGAGTGTGCTCACAAGCACATGGTCACCTGAGCTTTTCAGACTGGGAAAGGGCACACAACGCAGGCCCAGCTGAGTCTGTGCCTTTGTGGAGTATCCAAGAACCTGAACCTGAGCGTCTCAGACCTGGGAAGAGCACGCAACCCAGGGCCTGCTCCCTGCAGAGCAACCTGGAGCCTGGGCAGTGTAGACTGGAAAAGCACACACTCTCGGGGCAAACCCAGTGTGGCTGAGACACTGGGAGCACTCCCCATGCACACCAGTGATATTTGTTTGCAGTGTTCCTCCCTTCCCACAGCGCAACTGCACAAGTGAGCCTAAATAAGAGACAACCTTCACCCCCTTGTGTTAGGGCAGAAATTAGACATTGAAAAGACCTGCAAACAGAAGAAGCTAAATAAACAGAGGGAACAGCTTTGGAAATGACAGGCGCAACAGATTAAAATTCCTGCAGTTAATACTGACTATGTTGAAAAGGGCATATAGATCTTGAGAACCATAAGCTGAAACAAGGAACTATCTGAAACTGAACTGACTCCACACTGCCCACAACAGCTCCAGAGAAACTACTAGATATATTTTTACTATTATCATTTTTTTAAAAAGTTTTAAAGTCCTATCAGTTCAGTTCAGATGCTCAGTCGTGTCCGACTCTTTGTGACCCCATGAATCGCAGCATGCCAGGCCTCCCTGTCCATCACCAACTCCCGGAGTTCACTCCAGACTCACGTTCATCGAGTCAGTGACGCCATCCAGCCATCTCATCCTCAGTCGTCCCCTTCTCCTCCTGCTCCCAATCCTTCCCAGCATTAGAGTCTTTTGCAATGAGTCAACTCTTTGCATGAGGTGGCCAAAGTACTGGAGTTTCAGCTTTAGCATCATTCCTTCCAAAGAAATCCCAGGGCTGATCTCTTTCAGAATGCACTGGTTGGATCTCCTTGCAGTCCAAGGGACTCTCAAGAGTCTTCTCCAACACCACAGTTTTAAAACATCAATTCTTTGGCACTCAGCCTTCTTCACACTCCAACTCTCACATCCATACATGACCACAGGAAAAACCATAGCCTTGACTAGACGGGACCTTAGTCAGCAAAGTAATGTCTCTGCTTTTGAATATACTATCTAGGTTGGTCATAACTTTTCTTCCAAGGACTAAGCGTCCTTTAATTTCATGGCTGCAGTCACCATCTGCAGTGACTTTGGAGCCCAAAAAGATAAAGTCTGACACTGTTTCCACTGTTTCCCCATCTATTTCCTATGAAGTGATGGGACCAGATGCCATGATCTTTGTTTTCTGAATGTTGAGCTTTAAGCCAACTTTTTTCGCTTTCCTCTTTCACTTTCATCAAGAGGCTCTTTAGTTCTTCTTCACTTTCTGCCATAAGGGTGGTATCATCTGCATATCTGAGGTTAAGTCCTGTATTACTCCTTTATTTTTCATTTTTATAGCCTACTATTACCTTGTCCCCCAAAAAAGACCTTACTTTTAAAGCAAACTTCATGTATATATTTCTTATACTTTGTGTGATTTTGTTTTAGTATTGTATTTTTGAGAGTCTAACCTCTACACTAGGTTTTTAATCTTTGCTTTATGGTATTTGTTATCAATTTTGTACATTTAAGAATTTAATCTTCAGTACTCATTTTTACTTAGGAGTGTGATTACTGGCTTGATTACTCTCTCCACCTTTCAACTCTCCTTTTTTTCCCCAGGTTACCTCTGTCTCTTCCCTCCCCCTTCTCTTCTCTACCAAACTCTGTGAATCTCTGTGTGTGTTCTGGGCGGTGGAGAACACTTAACAAACAGAGTACTCCCTAGATCTGTCTCTTTCCTTTTGATTCCCCCTTTTCTCCTCCTGCTAATCTCTAAATCCTTCCTCCCTCTTCTCTTCTTTATGTAACTCTGTGAACCTCTCTGTGGGTTCCAGACTGTGGAAAGCACATAGGGAATTGATTATTGGCTAGATTGCTCTCTCCCCTTTTGATTCCTCCTCTTCTCCTCTTGGTCACCTCTATCTCTCTCTCCTCCCTCTTCTCTTCTCCTTGTAACTCTGTGAACCTCTCTGGGTGTCCCTTACTGTGGAGAATCTTTTCACCATTAACCTAGAAGTTTCATCATCAGTGCTGTATGGATGGAGAAGTCTTGAGGCTATTGTAAGAATAAGACTGAAAATCAGAGGCAGGAGGCTTAAGCCCAAAACCTGAGAACACCAGAGAACTCCTGACTCCAGGGAACATTAATCAATAAGAGATCATTCAAAGTCTCCATACTACTACTATGAAGTCACTTCAGTCGTGTCCGACTCTCAGATGGCAGCCCACCAGGCTCCTCTGTCCCTGGGATTCTCCAGGTAAGAACACTGGAGTGGGTTGCCTTTTCCTTCTCCAATGCATGAAAGTGAAAAGTAAAAGTGAAGTTGCTCAGTCATGTCCAACCCTCAGCGAATCCGTGGACTGCAGCCTTCCAGGCTCCTCTGTCCGTGAGATTTTCCAGGCAAGAGTACTGGAGTGGGGGTGCCATTGCCTTCTCCATACTTAGAGTGAAACCAAGCACCACCCAAGAGCCAACAAGTTCCAGAGCAAGACATAGCATGCAAATTCTCCAGCAATGCAGGAGCATAGCTTTGAGCTTCAATATACAAGCTGCCCAAAGTCACATCAAACCCATAGACATCTCAAAAATCACTACTGGACACTTTATCACACTCCAGAGAGAAGAAATCCAGCTCCACCCACCAGAACACCGACGCAAGCTGCACTAACCAGGAAACCTTGACAAGTCACTTGTCCAACCCCACCCACAGTGAGGAAACTCCACAATAAAGAGGAACCACAAACTGCCAGAATAGAGAAAGGCCACCCCAAACACAGCAATCTAAACAAGATAAAAAGGCAGAGAAATACTTAACAGGTAAACGAACATGAAAAATGCTCCAAACCAAAGAGGAAGAGATAGGGAGTCTACCTGAAAAGAATTCAGAATAATGATAGTAAAAAATGATTCAAAATCTTGAAAACAAAATGCAGTTACAGATAAATAGCCTGGAGACAAGGATTGAGAAGATGCAAGAAATGTTTAACAAGGACCTAGAAGAAATTTAAAAAGAGTCAATATATAATGAGTAATGCAATAAATGAGATCAAAAACACTCTGGAGGGAACCAACAGTAGAATAATGGAGGTAGAAGATAGGATAAGTGAGGTAGAAGATATAATGTTAGAAATAAATGAAGCAGAGAGGAAAAAAGAAAAAGAATTAAAAGAAATGAGGACAACCTCAGGGACCTCTGGGACAATGTGAAACATCCCAATATTTGAATCATAGGAGCCCCAGAAGAAGAAGACAGAAAGAAAGGCCATGAGAAAATACTGGAGGAGATAATAGTTGAAAACTTCCCTAAAATGGGAAAAGAAATAGTCACACAAGTCCAAGAAACCCAGAGAGTCCCAAACAGGATAAACCCAAGGCAAAAATACCCCAAGACACATATTAATCAAATTAACAAAGATCAAACACAAAGAACAAATATTAAAAGCAACAAGCGAAAAACAAACAACACACAAGAGGATTCCCTTAAGGATAACAGCTGATCTTTCAATAGAAACTCTTCAGGCCAGAAGGGAATGGCAGGACATACTTAAAGTGATGCAAGAGAAAAACCCTACAACCCAGATTACTGTGCTCAGCAAGGATCTCATTCAAATATAAAGGACAAATCAAAAGCTTTACAGACAAGCAAAAGAATTCAGCTCTGCCAAACAAGCTCTTCAACAAATGCTAAAGGATCTTCTCTAGACAGGAAACATAGAAAGGGTGTATAAACTCGAACCCAAAACAACAAAGTAAGTGGCAACGGGACCATACTTATCAATAATTACCTTAAATGTAAATGGGTTGAATGCCCAACCAAAAGACAAAGACTGGCTGAATGGATACAAAAATAAGACCCCTATATATGCTGCCTACAAGAAACCCACCTCAAAACAAGGGACACATACAGACTGAAAGTGAAGGGCTGGGAAAAGATATTTCATGCAAATGGAAACAAACAAAAAAGAAGAAGAATAAGAAGCAGGAGTAGCAATACTCATATCAGAAAAAAAAAAAAAAACCTTTAAAATAAAGTCTGTGAAAAGAGACAAAGAAGGACTCTGTATAATGATCAAAGGATCAATCCAAGAAGAAGATATAACAATTATAAATATATGTGCACCCAACATAGGAGCACCGCAATATGTAAGACAAATGCTAACAAGTATGAAAGGGAAATTAACAATAACACAATAATAGTGGAAGATTTTAATACCCCACTCACACCTATGGATAGATCAACTAAACAGAAAATCAACAAGGAAACACAAACTTTAAAGGACACAATAGACCAGTTAGACCTAATTGATATCTAAGAACATTTCACCACAAAACAATGATTTTTACCTTTTTCTCAAGGAACCTTGAGGAAGGTTCACATGGAACCTTCTCCAGGATAGATCACATCTTGGGCAATAAATCTAGCCTTGGTAAATTCAAAAAATTGAAATCATTCCAAGCATTTTTTCTGACCACAATGCAGTAAGATTAGATGTCAATTACAGGGAAAAAAAACTATTAAAAATTTCAGCGTATGGAGGCTAAACAACATGCTTCTGAATAACGAACAAATCATAGAAGAAATCAAAAATAAATCAAAGTATGCATAGAAATTGATGAAAATAAAAACACAACAACCCAAAACCAGTGGGACACTGTAAAAGAAGTGCTAAGGGGAATGTTCATAGCAATACAGGCATACCTCAAGAAACAAGAAAAAGTCAAATAAATAACCTAACTCTACACCTAAAGCAACTAGAAAAGGAAGAAATGAAGAACCCCAGGGATAGTAGAAGGAAAGAAATCTTAAAAATTGGGGCAGAAATAAATGCAAAAGAAACAAAAGAGACCATAGCAAAAATCAACAAAGTTAAAAGCTGGTTCTTTGAGAAGATAAATAAAATTGACAGACCATTAGCCAGACTCATCAAGAAATAAAGGAGAAGAATCAAATCAACAAAATTAAAAATTAAGCTGGAGAAATCACAAGAGACAACACAGAAATACAAAGTTTCATAAGAGACTATTATCAGCAACTATATGCCAATAAAATGGAAAACTTGGAAGAAATGGACAAATTCTTAGAAAAGTATAACTTTCTCAAACTGATCCAGGAAGAAATAGAAAATCTTAACAGACCCATCATAAGCACAGAAATTGAAACTGTAATCAGAAATCTCCCAGCAAACAAAAGCCCAGGACCAGATGGATTCACAGCTGAATTCTACCAAAAATTTAAAGAAGAGCTAACACCTATCCTACTCAAACTCTTCCAGAAAATAGCAGAGGAAGGTAAACTTCCAAACTCATTCTATGAGGCCACCATCACCCTAATACCAAAACCTGACAAAGATGCCACAGAAAAAGAAAACTACAGGCCAATATTACTGATGAACATAGATGCAAAAATCCTTAAGAAAATTCTAGCAAACAGAATCCAACAACATACTAAAAAGATCATACATCATGACCAAGTGGGCTTTATCCCAGGAATGCAAGGATTCTTTAATATCTGCAAATCAATCAATGTAATACACCACATTAACAAACTGAAAGATAAAAACCATATGATTATCTCAATAGATGCAGAGAAAGCCTTTGACAAAATTCAACATCCATTTTTGATAAAAAAAAACTCTCCAGAAAGCGTGAATAGAAAGAACATACCTTAATATAATGAAAGCTATATATGACAAACACATAGCAAACATTATCCTCAATGATGAAAAATTGAAAGCATTTTCCCTAAAGTCAGGAACAAGACAAGGGTGCCCACTTTCACCACTACTATTCAACATAGCTTTGGAAGTTTTGGCCACAGCAATCAGAGCAGAAAAAGAAATAAAAGGAATCCAGATTGGAAAAGAAGAATTAAAAGTCTCACTGCTTGCAGATGACATGATCCTCTACATAGAAAACCCTAAAGACTTCACCAGAAAATTACTAGAGCTAATCAATGAATATAGTAAAGTTGCAGGATATAAAATTAACACACATAAATCCCTTGCATTCCTATACACTAACAATGAGAAAACAGAAAGAAATTAAGGAAACAATTCCATTCACCATTGCAACGAAAAGAATCAAATACTTAGGAATATATCACCTAAAGAAACAAAAGACCTATATATATAGAAAATTATAAAACACTAATGAAAGAAATCAAAGAGGACACAAATAGATGGAAAAATATACCATGTTCATGGATAGGAAGAATCAATATAGTGAAAATGAGTATACTACTCAAAGCAATCTATAGATTCAATGCAATCCCTATTTAGCTACCAATGGTATTTTTCACAGAACTAGAACAAATAATTTCACAGTTTGTATGCAAATACAAAAAACCTCGAGTAGCCAAAGCAATCTTGAGAAAGAAGAATGGAACTGGAGGAATCAACCTGCCTGACTTCAGGCTATACTACAAAGCTACAGTTATCAAGACAGTATGGTACTGGCACAAAGACAGAAATATAGAACAATGGAACAAGATAGAAAGCCCAGAGATAAATCCATGCACCTATGGACACCTTGTCTTTGACAAAGGAGGTAAGAATATACAACGGATTAAAGACAATCTCTTTAACAAGTGGTTTTCTGAAAACTCGTCAACCACTTGTAAAAGAATAAAACTAGAACACTTTCTAACACCATACACAAAAATAAACTCAAAATAGATTAAAGTCTAAATGTAAGATCGGAAACTATAAATCTCCTTGAGGAAAACATAGGCAAAACACTCTCCGACATAAATCACAGCAGGATTCTCTATGACCCACCTCCCAATTTAATGGAAATAAAAGCAAAAATAAACAAATGGGACCTAATAAAACTTAAGGGCTTTTGCATAACCAAGGAAACTATAAGCAAAGTGAAAAGACAGCCTTCAGAATGGGAAAAATTAATAGAAAATGAAGCAACTGACAAATAATTAATCTCAAAAATATACAGGCAACTCCTGCAGCTCAATTCCAGAAAAATACATGACTCAATCAAAAAATGGGCCAATGAACTAAACAGACATTTCTCCAAAAAAAAGACATACAGATGGCTAACAAACACATGAAAAGATGCTCAACATCACTCATTATCAGAGAAATGCAAATCAAAACCACAATGAGATACCATCTCACGCCAGTCAGAATGGCTGCTATCCAAAAATCTACAAACAGTAAATGCTGGAGAGGGTGTGGAGAAAAGGGAACCCTCTTACACTGTTGGTGGGAATGCAAACTAATACAGCCACTATGGAGAACAGTGTGAAGTGAAGTGAAGTCAAGTCAAGTCATTCAGTCGTGTCCAACTCTTTGTGACCGTGGACTGAAGCCCACCAGGCTCCCCTGTCCATGGGATTCTCCAGGCAAGAATACTGGAGTGATGGAGATTCCTTTAAAAACTGGAAATAGAACTGCCATATGACCTAGCAACCCCACTGCTGGGCATACACACTAAGGAAATCAGAATTGAAAGAGACACATGTACCCCAATGTTCATCACAGCTCTGTTTATAATAGCCAGGACACGGAAGCACCCTAGATGTCCATCAGCAGATGAATGGATAATAAAGCTGTGGTACATATACACAATGGAATATTACTTGGCCATTAAAAAGAATACATTTGAATCAGTTCTAATGAGGGGGATGAAACTGGAGCCTATTATACAGAGTGAAGTAAGCCAGAAAGAAAAATACCAATACAGTATACTAATGCATATATATGGAATTTAGAAAGATAGTGATGATGACCCTGTATGTGAGAGAGCAAAAGAGACACAGATGTATGAAACAGTCTTTTGGACTCTGTGGGAGAAGGCAAGGGTAGGATGATCTGAGAGAACAGCATTGAAACATGTATATTATCATATGTGAAACAGATCACCAATCCAGGTTCAATGCATGAGACAGGGTGCTCAGGGCTGGTGTACTGGGATGACCCCGAGGGATGGGATGGGGAAGGAGGTGGGGGGGGGTGTCAGGATGGGGAATATATGTAAACCCATTGCTGATTTATGTCAATGTATGGCAAAAAACCCACAAACAAACAAACAAACAAAACACCAAAATTACAATATTGTAAAGTAATTAGCCTCCAATTAAAATAAATAAAATTAGAAAAATACTACACTGAAAGGAAAACATTATTCTCTCAAAAGTGGTTAAGTTGCTTACTGGTTTAAGACATACTTAGGACTATTAGCTCCATAATTGTTTGAATTTAGTCTATTCTGCTCATATTTTTTGTCCACCACAGGCACTCACCTGATAGTGACTGCCTAAGTACAGTCAGTTTTTGTTTGCTTGTTTTAGGCACTGATAATATAAAATTTAATAAAAGTTGATTGTTAACCTTGGGTAGTTATGGAAGGTTTTAACAAAAATGCAGGCCAGGTGTGAACTGGTCATTTAATTTTTAAACTATTTTCTTAATATCCACTTTTAAAACCTGAGATATAAATATACTGCAGTGGGCTCAATAAAGTCACATCTACTCAAACCTCACAATGTGACCCTATTTGGGAATAGGGCATATGCATATGCAAAAAAAAAAATCTCAAGATAAAGCAATTCTGGACTGAGACTGGGCTCTAAATTCAGTGACCAATGTCTTTATAATATTGATTTGGCTAAGTTTGTTTGGGTTCTTGTGTAACATCTTATGCAAAAATCCAAACAAACTTTTGGCCAGCTCAACAGAAAGGAGAACTGCTTCCCTGGTGACTTAGATGGTAAAGAATCTGCCTGCAATGCAGGAGGTGTGGTTTCAATCCCTGAGTCAGGAAGATCTCCTGGAGGAGGAAGTGGCAACCTACTAGAGTATTCTTGCCTGGAAAATTTCGTGGACAGAGAAGCCTGGAAGGCTACAGTCTATGGCATCACCAAAACATGGACACAACTGAAGCAACTTAGCAAGCAAGCTGGCATACAAAGGAGAGGGAGATCTGACAGACAAGAACCACAGGGAAGAAGATGACAGATTAGAGCGATGCTGCCACTAACTACAAGACATGAGGAAACACCAGAAGCTGCAAGAGACAACAAGGGGTCCCCCCTGGAGCCTTCAGAAGATGGGTGGCCCTACAAGTACTTTGATTTTGGACTTTCTGCCTCCATAGCTGTGAGATAATAAATTTATGTTGTTTTAAATTGAGATTGGTTATAACATCCCTAGGGAAAAAATATACCAAACCCTCTACCCTTTTAAAGTGTACAATTTAGAACATTTTGGTATAGTCACAAATTTGTGCAAAACTGACAAAACATTTCCATCACCCCCAAAAGAAACCTTGTTTCCAATAAGGTTTGAAGAAACATCAAATATTCCACTGTGGCTGGAACATTTTATATTATCATCAATATTATATAGGCCTTCAATTTCACTACATTCTTACCAACACTTGCTGTTTTTTTCATTTATTGATTATAGCCATCCTACAGAGTATAAAGTAGTGTCTTATTATGGTTTTGATTTGAATTTCCCTATGACCAATGATGTTCTTTCCTTGTGCTTATTGGTTATTAGTCAGTCTTCATTAAAGAAAAATATCTAGTAAAACTCTGCTCATTTTAAAATTGGATTATTTACCTTCTTATTGTTGAATTATAAGTGTTCTTGTCATATTCTGAATACTGGACCTAAATTAGTTATATGATTTGCAAATATTTTATTATAGTTTCTGGTCTTTTCCCTTCCTTGATAGTATTTTTGAGCCCCCAAAAGATTTTAATGTCAATGAAATCCAATTTTTAAAATGTTATTCTTTGGTTATTTACGCTTTTATTGTTATATTCAAGAAACTATAGCCTAATTCAATGTCACAGGCTTACACTTACTTCCAATCATATACATATGGGTTTATTTCTGGATTCTCAATTCTGTTCGATTTATTTATTTATCATCCACAAAGAAGCAAATTGATCTTACTCACACATTTAAAGTGATGTAGTATAATTTCAGATTTTCCTTAGGACAAAGTTACCTGTCCTGGCCTCTGTCTTGTTCTCCAACCTGGCTTGGCACAGTTTGCTTCCTTTCAAATAACATTTTGCTTTGCTCTTGTTAAGTTGTTATGTTAACTCTTATGTCTGACTCTTTTGTGACCCCATGGACTGTAGTCTGCCAGGGTCCTCTGTTCACAAGATTTTCCAGGCAAGAATACTGGAGTAGGTTGCCATTTCCTTCTCCAGGGAATCGTCCCAACCCAGGGATTGTACCTGCATCTCTTACAATGGCAGGCAGATTCTTCACCACTGAACCACCAGGTAGCCCTAAAATAACATTACACTTCAGTTAAACCTAGAATATGCCCATCTTGTTCCTGCATCAGGGACCATACTTTGTCATCAGAGGCCCCTTTTCTTCTTCTCTTCTTTATTGCATGTCTAAATATTATTTCTTTGAAGGATAACATTTGATTACTCATACTTATTTATTTTCTCTTAGAGTCATAATTTTCCATCATATATTACAGCTGTAATTTATTTGTTGTATGTTTGTATATATTACTAATATACTATGAAATAGATCTACTGTACTTTTTTCACCACTATAAACCAGTTTTCAGGCATGCCTAGTGCATCAGAGATATGAAGCAAATTTATGCATTTGAATAAATGAATGGATCAATTGTTGTACACCTAGACCTAGACAAATATGCTTTTTCACAGAATGTCTAATATCAGTGAGATTGGATACCAAACATATTAAATAAAATTTGTTTAAACATGAAACTGACAGAAACAATATCAACTAAAATGTAGTATAATTTCTTATTTTTATCTGGCATTATACAAGTCATGAATCCTCCAAAATAAAAATGGCATTGATAGACTTAGACTTTACATCTGAATGAGATGTTTTTCCTTGAAAGAACCGTTTTTTATTTTTTTTTTTTTTTTTGTGCTTCTAGTGATGTTGTAATTGTTTAACTGGTAATTCCTAGTTTTGTTAATACCAAAGAACTTATACAAAACAAAGAAGAGTCTCGTTACTTGATCTTCATACTGGATTTCAGTCCAAAATGGAAACCCCGCCAGCTCAGATAGGGGTGTATTCACATCCACCGTGAATGCATCTTTCCTTTGCAATCTCCTCCTAACCTGATTCTTTATTCACAGATAATCACAGATAACTAGACATTATTAAGTATTTGAGAAGAGGAAAAATACATTTGAAAGAGAACACCAATAACAAAAGAATGCTCAAGAACGCCCAAGGGAAACAGACATACCAGTACACAGAAGCAAACCTTACAAAATATATTTTAAAAACAATATTGGACTGTTTTAAATAGAGCAATCTGACAATAAAAATCTCTATGTCCCTATTTATATGCTAATATGTATAATTACATAATGTGTCATTTATTAACTATAACATACCTTTGATAAAGTTGCTGAAAGTTTTAAAAAGGAGACAATATGAATTACAAAATGGACACAGATAAGAAAAATCAAGATGGTTATCTGCAAATATAGTTGAAAGACCCAGAATATAGATAAACAGAGGACACAGTTGTGGAGGAAAAGTGAAAAGTAAGAACACTGAGAAGGCCCAGGTTTTCAGCTTACTTCTAGTAAGAAGATCAGAATGAGAAAGAGAAACAATGGAAGTGAGGAAATAATCAGAGAAATAATGGACTTTCAGGAAAACAGGATCAGATTTGAAATGTCTGTCCATGTGATCTGAAGCAGAATTAATGAGAATTAAAAAAAAAAGAAACTTGGCCATGCATTCATGATTTTTATAACTGTAAGGACAAAAAGAACATTAAAAAGTGTTAAAAGTAAAACAAATTACTTATTCCATATGGTTAGACTTCCTATTGGGAATACTACATCTCTAGAAAAGTGATATGTCTTCACAATTTTGATGAAAAACGTTTTCCAGAGACATGGAGATCCAGTCAAATGTAACCTAGTGCAATTAACAGACATGAGGTATTGGGAACAAATGTGAAAGAAGTCTGTCCACTTGGGTAAAAGGCAGATTGGTAAAAGAACCTGATCTAGAAACTAAAGTGTTCATCAATTACTGACCTTTGGTAGATTTTTCTTTAAGCAGTAACTTTTAATTGCACTAGGTTACATTTTCTCCTCTAAAGAGCCACTCATTTTATTAAGTTTCATAGTGAATTGTGCTTGAAGTTTTATACTGATATTAGTCGTGTTTTAAAATTACACTATAGACCCAATTTTTAAAAAATCCAATTATAGATTCAAGAGAGAATATAATGTTATAAACCTTGATGTAAAAATAGCAAAATGACTAAGATAAATGGAAAAGGATTAGTAGGAATGTTAGTAAAGGAATAGTAAGCGCCCAAATTCCATATATTTCATTAAAGAAATAACAGATTCTGTCTACAATGGATGAATCAAGGAATAATAATTTAAACTTATTATTTTAATTAATGATGTCAATGAAATACTTGCTCAAGCATTTGTGCATATGTCTTAAAATTAGGCAGCAAAGTTGGGGAGAGTATGGTTTAATAGTATAGATATAAGGTACCTCTAATTATCATATTATTTCAAAATTTCTATCTATTGCTTATATATTACAGATCAGTGAGTTCACTGTTTAAGAAGAAAATATAACCATACAAAAATAAAACAATGAGCTCTTAACACTAATTGTCTCTAGAGAGTGAGACTAAGCTTGGGTAGGGGAAGGAAGCTTTTAATTAAAAGAAAAATTCTTTGCTGCATGGATTATTTTTTACCCAAAGGCATATATTAGCTCTATAGTTAATAAACTACCAGGTTACTAAAATAATTTTAACATGTATGTACCCTGACCTAATATCTTAATCTATTCACCAAAATTGGACCTAAAGAATTGACTGGGTCTAATAAATCTATCCTCAAAGGATAAAAGCCCATCATTAGAAAATATTAAAAATATTTTCGGTACTGGGACCTTTCCCAGTAGTGGCCGCTTATAGTCTGGAGGGCAATGTAGGGTTAATTTACAAAACATTGGACCACACTAACGTGACACCTAAAGTTCACTTTTTCAACCAGCTCTACAAAAACCTGCATGAAGAGTACTGGTTTCCGTAATTCAATGTCTTCAGTTTTCAACCTTCTCACAAATATCCCTTCTACTCTGCTCAAGAAAACTCAGGCAACCAGGGGTTCATAAGTAGAGGATTTTGGTGTTTATTGTCCCTGAAGCCTCCACCTCCTCTTTCTACATTCCATAAAGTCACTGCATTCTGTATTCCCTTTACTATATCATTTTATGTATCAAATAGAATGTTACAATAGATGAGCCAATCAGAAGAAAAGGATAAACTGTGTAAAAGCTGAAGAGTACTTATCCTCATAGAAGTCCACCCCTGGTCCCCATACAGAGGAAACATTCTACTTGAACTGTAGACTTAATAACATTAAGTCACTGGAGCATTTGTGTATCCAATGCTTACCCTTTTATACTAACAAGGAGTATTCACAAGTTTCTGGAGAATATAGGTTGTATACCATCAGTGCCTAAAAGCAGTGCATACTGAGTCTGTGTAGTTCCAAAGGGAGTTCTCAGACTAAACACGTTACAAGACATCAGCCATACCAAAGGAAGACTTTCTAGGGCTCACCACCTATCAGATGGGTAAGCACTGGGCTGCTCACTATCAGGTGAGTGACAGTCACACACAGGGACTTCAGTGTCCTATGAAAGAGTAATCCCCTTCATTACTGTTAAATGAACCACTGGAAATATAAGTTCATCTCATGTATCTGTCACCTAATTTGTTTTTCATTCTATTCATTAAGAACAAAGAGGGTCAGTTTACAACCCTTGTGTACACTTTACTTAAGTGTGTAATAGAGTGAATCATCTTTTGGAAGGCAACTATTATTAACCACACAGATATATCACATTTTGGATTTTTTAAAATTGGTTTTGCCATACATTGACATGAATCAGCAGCAGGTGTACACGAGCTCCCAATCCTGAAACCCCCTCCCACCTCCTACCCCATATCATCTCTCTGGATCATCCCTGTGCACCAGCCCCAATCATCCTGTATCCTGTATTGAACATAGACTGGCGCTTCATTTCTTGTATGATAGTATACATGTTTCAATGCCATTCTCCCAAATCATTCCAACCTCTCCCTCTCCCTCAGAGGCCAAAAGTCCATTCTATACCTCTGTGTCTCTTTTGTGGTCTCACATACAGGGTCATCGTTACTATCTTTTTAAATTCCATATATATGGGTCAGTATACTGTATTGGTATTTTTCTTTCTGGCTTACTTCACTCTGTATAATCGGCTCCAGTTTCATCCATCTCATTAGAACTGATTCAAATTTATTTTTTTAAGGGCTGAGTAATACTCCATTGTGTATATGTACCACAGCTTACTTATCCATTCATCTGCTGATGGACATCTAGGTTGTTTCCATGTCCTGGCTATTATAAACAATGCTGCAATGAACATTGGGGTACATGCGTCTCTTTCAGTTCTGGTTCCCTCGGTGTGTATGCCCAGCAGTGGGATTGCTGGGTCATCAGGCAGTTCTATTTGCAATTTTTAAGGAGTCTCCACATTGTTTTCCATAGTGGCTGTACTAGTTTGCATTCCTACCAACAGTGTAAGAGGGTTCCTTTTCTCCACATCCTCTCCAGCATTTATTGCTTGTAGACTTCCTCAGTTACTCCTACTCCATCAGATGCTCAGGACTTGAAATAATCCTGAGCACTTCCTATCAGGAAATCAAACTGCCTAGCTAATATAGCCTAACTACATAATAATTCTATTCATGTTATATCCCTAAACACCATCAAGATGAGATTCCAAATCAATATCTTAGATATTGAGATGATGAGACACTGAAAGCAAAGACATGTGGAAAAGGATCACACAGAACACAAAAACCTGGCCCAGAGGTCTGAAAATGTTTTGATATTAGCCTGAGATGAGAAAGGGAGGTAATGAATTGAGGAATCTTACAACTATAGGGCAGTGATCCACAGCATATAGCAGGCTTCTCTTCTATCACTTTCAGTTTAAATGGCATCAACCCCCAGATCCAGTTTGGAATCTAGTGACATTGAGGTTTAGAATATCACATTTGGATTTAAATTATTCTGGTCTCAAGGCATGTTCCATAATTCCCATAAACATTTTTTTTTTTCTAAAGCCACTAGAGCCTGAGGTTGAAAAAATCAGATAAGGGATCACACACTATCAGAACAAGGAACAAGGACACAATGGTTACAACCGGAGGCTCTGCAACACTTGAGACTCTGCTTTGAGAATAATGTCAAACAGTATAAGCCTAAGGATAGAGTGAATACCTTTCATTCTAAGGAGAACTCCCAACATGCTACTCAATACCAACAGCATCCTACTTTTCAGACTGCTCCCAAAAGTGAGAATGCATAACAGGTTTGTTTGCTTGCATGAGATTCCTATGAAGTCTATCCTTCAATGCCTCACAACTAATCAGGCTTATACCAGAATAAAGCCAAATCATTTTATCTTTGTGCGTGCTTCTGAAGTGTCAGAATGTGATCTGTAGATATTCCTGAAACATTATAGGAAAGGAGACCACAACAAAACACAATAATCATGCATGTTTAAGATATGTAGTTTTCTTCTGTTTTCTCTAAAATGACCCACACTGAGAAAATTGCTTAACATGCACAAGGTAAGCCCCATTTTATAAGCCACTAATGGAGAAGCTGCAGCAACTAATTAGCTCCAACCAGTTCAAGTCAAACTGTTATTAACAAAATCTGAAAGTTAAATAGAAGTTCATTATTCCCCCAGTCATTGGCTCCCCCTCCCTGGGGTGTGTTTAACTTGCAGCAATGGTTTTGCCTTTCCTTGATTAAATCTCATTATAAGAAAGGAACCCTCACTTGTGCCCAAGTCTGAAAGAACCCATAGGTGTGCCAAGCCATCCATTAGGCTGGAGACGGTCAGATATTAGCAGGGCAGACACTTCTCTTCCAATTCAGCCTGGAGCATGGTGAGAAATATAGTTTCAAGCCTTCTGCTTTTCCTTATAGGTTCCTTTTACACTTCATTGAAAAATGGACCATCCGCATTTTTCAATTCAAAAAGGCATTGTTGCAGAGATTTGTGTTAGTTTCTACCCTTCCATGAGCCCTCCAAGGGAACACAGGATACACTGCATGACCAGCATACAGTGTTAGACAGTTGGTAGTATGCAAAAAGGAATCAAGGCAGTGTATATAGTCAGTCTTTCAGAAAAAGCAAAGGCTGAGGCATGCCTATAGCTTAATAACCAAGGATGAACCCTGTATGCAAAAGAGCCTTGCTGAAGTTAACCCATATCTTGTCATGAGCCCTCCTCTTGCTTATAAAACTGTTTCTCACACCCAGCAGTAAAAGATATTTATACAGAGAGCTTCTGTATAGGTCCACAGGTATTTTTATCCTCTCCCTAACTCCAGCTGGAAGGATACATATAATAAAACTTTATATACATGTGACATTTGTTTAATATCTGCCAATTAACTAAAATAGCATTTATAACCTCTTGTTTATTACATTTTTCTGGATCACTTCTGATTTAGGTATTCAACTTTGTAAATGAAATGTAATGCTATACTTTGCAAAACAAACAAAAATCTTACAGCTTCTAGAGTTGGAGTCTAAAGAATAGAATTTAGATTTTGCCTCTTTATCACAATCCCTTGGGTAAGTCACATATGACTGGCATGACCATCCCCATCTGCAATTCTAACTATGCATCTCAAACTATGGAGAAAACACAGGTAAGCAGATGTCTTTGCTGCAGAATATTTTAGAATTTTAAATCATATGTTAAAATAAGATTTAAAATGTAACCTTCATAGGGATTATTCAAAAGGGAATATAATATGAAGCACATTCCAAAGTTCTGTTTTTAAAACCACAAACTTATTTTTCATAGTATACAGAAATTCCATGGACAGTTTGGAAAGTGTTTGGATAATCCAGGGTTTCTTAATCTTGGCATGACTGACATTTTCAATCAGGTGATTCTTCATTGTAGCTGATACTGTGCACATTGTAGAAGGCATAGTGGCAATTCGGGCCTCTTCTCACTAAATGCTAACAGCAATTCTCCCACTCCTGATCATAACAATAAAAATATGTCTCCAAACGTCCCCCAGGGGCAAAACTGCCACTGGTATAGAACCATGGGATAAGTCAATTTTCAGCTGCCATTCTAGCCACCATGTGACAGTTCCCTCTTTAGGAAAAAAAAAAAAAAAAAAGTCCCAGAGAGACAGTATATGGTACTCATTTGCAATGCAGGGTCTAAAGGTAAATTCTGAGGGTTCAAAGCCAAGGTCTACCCCATGTGTCTAGTACCACAGAACTTAATACATGGGAGTTGTGCTTTTGAATCTCCAAAATGGTACTAATAATGATAGCATTTACCTCATGCAGTTGTTATAAAGCTTTGATAAAATTATGTTTGAAAATCATTTAATACAATTCCTAGAAAAAGTAAAGGGTGTGATGCATATCAGCTCAAATACTCTCTAGAATTCATTCTCTATTAACCTTAATTCATTTAGCTGTTAATTATTTTTAAAGGTCACTTGCATTTTTAGAAGCAGGTTACCTCCCAAATAATTTCCTTTTGCTAGCAACTCTCTGTTTTATTTCCTTAAAGGACTCCATTCATCAAAAAATTCTATGTTTTAATCTTCCCTATTGCCCTTCTATGCTGGCTTCCTAATGATGGGGTTCTGATTTACTTGGAGCCATGGAAAATACTTCATCTCAAGTTGTTGATTCCAGAAATTTTGCTCTAACATTTTCAAAGAAACTCTTAGACAATTTTCCATGAAAATTGACTAAGAATGACTAAAAATATATAATAATGACACAAAATAAGATGATTTAAATTCTATTTTTCTTGAAAACAAGAGAATGATTTTTCTTTTTTTTTTTTTTCTCATTTTGGTTTGTCAGTAACTAAGAGAACTAATTTACATCCTACATTTTTCCTGTCTCAGAAATTCTGCAAGACAACTACTTTAAATGAAGCCATCTCTGTGTATCTAAGCAACAAAGCAATGATTGATTTCTGATTAATTTCTGATAAGGCTACTTTTGGTCAGCTATTATCCATGCCAGGGATACTCAGGGTTCTTTTAGTCTATGTCCTGACACCACTATGTGATTTGGCTAATAATTATTCCTAAAGTCTTTGGGGTGCTCCTTGTTTGATGAAGAGATTAATATTTCTATGGCTGATATAGCAGAACTCATTCTGTGCACATAGCTTGGTGTTCCACATTTCATTGTCCATTTGCATACAGCTAAAGAACTGTTCCCCTAGCCATCACTATCACTGATCAGTTGGGGAACAGATAAATCAAACAACTCTAATTCTCCTGGAGGAAAAATAAATGTAAATCAGTTAGCACGTTTTTCTGGAAGTCTAGTTTATTACCTAAGTGATAATCCCTTTACATTTTCACTTTATGTGGATATACATAAAACTGTTTCAAATGACACAATGACCAAACAGTGTGTTCCCACATTGGAATCTTTAACTGATCTTAGGCTGTGATTCAGAGATTTTTGTTTGTTTGTTTGTTTGTTTGTATTGCGATAAACATTGAGAAACCCCCAAATTTAGGACTAAGGTATTCATAAAACTATATTCAACTGGCAAAATCCATCGTGCTTAACAGAGATTGCCCCTCTTACAACAAAATCAGAGATGACTAACTCTCTCCATTAATTCTGACAGTTCATCATGAGGGCTGTTCCTACTCATAAGCTCTCGTCTTTATAATTTCCACCTGCCATGAACCTATTTTAGATTTTTATAAGAAAGCAGACTGTAATTTTGTTTTGGTTTGGAAACCACTGTCAAGCTAAATGATTGTTAATATGGTGTTTATTTTTTCATTCATACTTTCATTTGATCATTCATTCAAGAAATTCATTGAATGCTTTTTCTCTGATTAATAAAGATGTAGTCTCCTAAATACCTGACTTTGAATCATATATTCAAATGCAAGATCAATCCTGATGTCAGTGGGGTTGATCTGCCCTTGTCCAATCCATTTTCCACACAGTAGCCACAGTGACTTTCTAAAAACACTTTTAAACATGTAAGCAGAATAGGTCCACCTCATCTTGTTACACTGTCCCCTTAAATCAATTTCCTCCCTTCATGCAGATTCCATTTGCTAAACCACAAGATCTCTTTGACATTCCTTTAGGCTTTTATACTTGATAGTTTCTCATTCTGAAATGCCACTCCTCTGTGCCTTTTTTTTTTAATACATGTGACCCCTTCCTTTCATATAGTCCTATGTAGACTACTCAGTATAAGAAGGATATCCACTGGCAATATCTAACAAAATTCCATGAGTAAATCCTAATAGTACTTATCACAGTGACCAATCAGTTAACTGATTTATCAATATATCATCATGTCTCTAAGCCAGCTCCCTTATGTGCTCATACATGTGTACACAAACAATAAAATTTAATTCTTTAGGGTGGAGAACATATTCAGCCTTCAAAAGATAAAGCAGACTTCTATTTAACAACTCCAAAGATTGCACATGAGATAATAAATGTTTCCCTGTTCGCATGAGCATTTTCCCCTACACAGTAAGTTACTTGCCCAGTCTCTTCTCTCTCTTTTCCCACTTTTTTTTTTTTTCCCTCCTACAGGCTCTCTTTTCCCTATTCCTCTCAAAACAAACAAAGAAAAGACAAAGCCAAAGAAAAACTCATTTTTGTAAGCAAAATGATTCAGTCCGATTCTCTACAATATCCACCTCACACTTAAAGCTTCCTTTTTAAAAAAAATTTAAATGATTTAGTTTAAACTTTGAAATTATTGTTTATGACTTAACTTTGAAATTATAGGTTATGACTTAACAGAATGCAACACCCTCCCCCAGTCTCTGCTTGTGGGAGGGAGAGGATCACACTTGTAGTTGTGCTAGCGGGAGCGACGTATTTCTATCACAGGATCAGTCCTGTATTTCTAATCCGTTTTACTGATTGAATATACAAACTGTACTGGATTGGGGCAGTTTTAAAAGTATTGCCTTGAGGGAAAAATAAGTATTATTGTTTTCTTTGCAACTGTGATAGCATTACATGAAATCAGCTTGAAAAACATACCATTCTGACCACCCAATTCTGACCACAAAATGTTTTAGAGTATCATCTTATTTAATTATCACAACTCCTTTAAAAATGAAGGACGGATTGTTGTTCCTCCTTACATATGAATTAGGGAGATCAAGTTCCCCTCTAGGTCTTAAATTCACAGCCCACACAAAAAGGGCATTGAAATGAAGTCTGTACAAAGGAGAAGATTGGAGGCAATAAGGATAAGTTGGAACAGCCACTTTGTATGCAGACAGCATCTCTCACAGACATTCTTACCCCGTCCTCCTGCTTGGGATCACTGGTGATAACTACTGACTTCCACTTCTATAAAACCCATCATGTAGAACTTGACACTCACCATCATCATCACCACCATCCCTCCATCACTTACATGTCCCGATGATGATCTGATTCCTGGTCCACTTAAAAAGATAAACGCTTTCAAAGTGTTAGGTCTTCCTATAAGTGAGAATCAGGAAAAATGCTGGCTATGGCTACCAGGGAGGGAAAAGGGAAGGGTGGATAAATTGGGAGATTGGGAGTGACATATACATACTATTATACATAAAAGTGATAATAAGGACCTACTCTATAGCACGGGGAACTCTACTCAATACTCTATAATGACCTATATGGGAAATAATCTAAAAAAGAATGGATACATATATGACTGATTCACTTTACTGTGTACCTGAAACTAATACAAGACTGTAAATCAGCTATAAACCAACACAATTTTTTTTTTTTTAGACATAAACTGGGAAGGAGGACTTCCCATTATCAAGTCTGAGGCATCCTTGGTGGGGTCTGCTTCTATCCCTCTCTCACATCCAGCAAGAGCACAGGCTGTTCAGTCATTTGAGTTCACAGAGTAAGCAGCTAAGACTGCTGGATTCAGTTGGTCTCTGCCTCATCCCACTTGCTTAAGGAATTAATAAGTCATTCATTTAACATGGTCACTAGTCAGTGATTATCTATCTTTGCTCTCATGGCTGTAGAGAGGTCTTAAGTTTCTGATTAATCAGAAATCATCTGATTGATTAAAAGTTAAGACAGTCCCAGAGCCAAGAGTCAGGGAGAATCTTTGCTCCAAATAATCTGAAATGTCTCCAGCCAGTGGAGCATCACGGCCCTCTGATGAGTGGCCTTTGTTAA
Source organism: Nanger dama (assembly GCA_917880005.1). NCBI lineage: Eukaryota > Metazoa > Chordata > Mammalia > Artiodactyla > Bovidae > Nanger > Nanger dama. The sequence goes on from CAKJTW010000018.1 coordinate 30,310,780, forward strand.
TAAGTCCACCTTTTACTTTCCCACGTCTCTCTGTACAGCCCAACTTGTTTCTAATCAGGGAGAATTGATCTTCTCATACTTATTTGTTTATTAAATTGACATTTATAACAAACATTCAGACACAAGAAATAATATCTACCATCTTGATATATTATCTTAATTGAATGTCAAATTCAAGGATTCCATTTTCAGCAGTAAATAAAAGAGCCCAAAATGACTCTTGGTGAAAATGTTCTCCTTTTAATCTTTCCTTTCTCCTGAACGTTGTCTATACTACTTGCTTCTGACCACTTTATTGTGAAATTGCAAACTCAAGCTAGTGTAGTTTCCAATGCGTGTAAAGCACAAAGAAATCACTGATAACATACAACATAAAACAAATTTATATTAGTGTATATGGAACCAAGGCATGCAAATGATTACTTGAAAACATCTGCCTATGAACAATTTAAAGTTCTAGAGAAATATCATAGGTGCTTAGTCACTCAGTTGTGTCTGACTCTTTGATATCCTTTGAATTATAGCCCAGTCCACCAGGTTCCTCTGTCTCTGGGTTTTTTCCAGGCAAGAATACTGGCATGGTTTGCCATTTCCTCCTATAGGGGATCTTCACAACCCAGGGATGGATCTCAAGTCTCCTGTCTCTCCTGTGTTGCAGGCAAATTCTGGACCCACTGAGCCATTGAGGCATCCCTTTCTCTTACAGTTCTATAATCTAAATCAATAGTCTTCTAATTAGATCTCTCTGGATTAATATAATTTGAATCAACAGAGTGTATAGATATGTCATTTCTTATATACTTCCATGCTAAGTTCTTGAAATTAATTCATTAAGAAATATTCAAATCAAATGGTGAACTTTTTCTCCAAAATTCTGCAATAAAATACCAATGATTTTTTCCTGTTTGTTACTTTATAAATTTATTTTTAAATTTATGTGTGTGTATATATATATATATATATATATATATAAAACATATAACCTTAGAAAATGCATATCTTCCCAGAAACATTTCTGTTCAAAGATAAGCCAGAAAAAATAAAAATTATACTTTCTTTTTAGAATAAGATTATGGTGTGTTATATATAATTTTAAATATATACAAACTGTGATTGATAGTGGAGAAGGCAATGGCAACTCTTGCCAGTACTCTTGCCTGGAAAATCCCATGGACAGAGAAGCCTGGTAGGCTGCAGTCCATGGGGTCTTGAAGAGTTGAACATGACTGAGAGACTTCACTTTCACTTTTCACTTTCATGCATTGGAGAGGAAATGGCAACCCACTCCAATATTCTTGCCTGGAGAATCCCAGGGATGGAGGAGCCTGGTGGGCTGCTGTCTGTGGGATCGCACAGAGTCAGTCACGACTGATGCGACTTAGCAGCAGCAGCAGCAGCAGCAACAGCATGATTGATAAAATGGAGTTGTAAGATAGCATCTTTAAGAGTAATTAGCATATATCTTATTTGCTTACTGTTTTTTTCCTTCTAGCACTGAAATTTGCTAGTTCTTTTTATTGAGCTATAATTGACACATTGTATTAGTTTCAGGTATTCCCCATAATGATTTGATATAGGCAAATATAATGAAATGATTGCTAAAATAAATTTAAGTAACATTCATCATCACACATAGCTTCAATTTTTTTCTTGTGATGAGAACTTTTAAGATCTATTCTATTAGTAACTTTCAAATATCATTAACTGTAGTCACCATGCTGTACATCAAATCCTCAGAATTTATTTATTTTTTTACCATTTGAGCCACTAGAGAAGCTATAACTGGAAGTTTGTATTTTTATCCACCTTCATCCATTTCCCAAATAATGTTTTATACGACTTAATGACAGCTATACATATTAATACAATTTCCTATAGCTCAATGTTTTCCTGACACCCTTCCTGTTAATCAAGCAACTGTATACTTGCTGTCCTATTAACCCTATAATGTTCGTGCACGTGTGCTAAGTAACTTCAGTCATATCCAACTCTTTGCAACACTGTGGACCATAGCCTGCCAGGCTCCTTTGTCCATGGGGTTCTCTAGGCAAAAATACTGGAGTGGTTTGCCATGCCCTCCTCCATAGCATCTTCCCTACCCAGGGACTAAACCCACATCTCTTACATCTCTGGCATTGGCAGGTGGGCTGTTTACCACTAGCGCCACCTAGAAGCCCAACCTTGTGATAGGTAATAATGCAAACTGATAATATTTCAGTGACTTATTAATTATGCCTTATTGAATATAGTCCTGCTTACAAGAGAAGACAGCAAAGACACACCCCCATGTTTAGCCTAGAGGCACAAAGAGACCACCAAAGCCAACAGATTTCTGGACTCTATTTTGGGCTGCTCAGCTACATTGGTTGATAATCCCTGAATAATAAATTGATTTTAAACAACATAAAGACCAAATCCATTCATTTGGCTCCACTCCCCTACAGCAAATACTGACCGTCTCATTAACAAATAAAAACCACAGCTGCTAATGCCTTGGAACAAGATGGCTAATTTACATATCCTGGACTCTGGCAAGGGTTCTCCAGCACGTTTCCCCAAATCCATGGAGGGTTATGTTTTCTCCCAGGCAGCAAAAGGGCAGAAAGACATCTACAGCTCAAACAGGAATATTAATAAAGTTGTAAAGTATCAGATAATTGAGCCATATCAATTATTTATCTAATTATGAGGTTATTAGTCATCTAAAACTACTCAGTGAGCCAACTCTAGAGACTGTGAGATACTAACATACAAAGTATAGTCCAAAATCATCAGGCCTGCAAAACTCCATCTGACAATGCTTCAACATTAATTAACTTTAGTATCTCAAGGATGAGCAGAAAAAAATGCAGATATGGGAAAACATTCTACGTGGAAAAACTGGGTCTTTGAGGACTGGTGGTAAGAGAAAGCTTAGTGTTTTTGATAACATGATTCCTTTCTCTTTGAGGGAACCACATCCTTGCTACATGGTGTGAAATGGTTCCCTGGAGATTGGCATAATTTCTTGGAGCAATTTTCAAGTCCAATAACTTAATACTCAGGTAGGATTAACTGCAAGCCTCAATAGTTGTCCTAATATGTGCATGCAGGTAGTGACTTTTTTGTTATTTCTTTACTTACTTGGCTGCTTTGGGATCTTGGCTGCAGCACTCAGGGTTTGCCTTGTATTACGTAGGAATTTTATTGTGGCACCTGGACTCTCTAGTTGAGGCATGAAGGCTTAGTTGCTCTGCGGCATATGGGCTCTTAGTTCCTCAACCAGGGATCGAACTCGCATCCCCTGTATTGCAAGGTGTATTCTTAACCACCGGAGATCACCAGGGAAGTCTCAGTAGTGATATTTTTATTCACTTTGGTAGACAAAACAATAGCCCCATCCAAAAATGTCCACACTCAGCCCTAGAAACTGAATATGTTTTCCTGCATGGCAAAAGGGAGTTTGCAGATGTGATTAAGATAAGGATCTTGCAATGGGAAGGTTATTTTGTATTATTCAGGTGCACATAGTATAAACATGAGCATCCTTACGAGAGAAGCAGGAGAGTCATAGTCAGAGAAGGAAGTGTGATAACAAAAGTAGAGGCCAGTGAAAGAGAGAGAAAATAGAGAGACTTGAAAATGGTATATTACTCTCCTTGAAGACATGGGGAGGGGCTACAAGCCAAGGAATACTGGAGGTCTCTTCAAGCTAGAAAAGGCAAGTGACCCCTATCTAGCACCTCTAGAAGGAACACAGCCCTGATGACCTATGTTAGACTTCAGACCTCCACAACCAAACAGTAAGGTAATATACTAAGTGGTCATTGTTATAGCAGTGATAAGAACAGATACATTTCCCAGTCTCTCACTAGAATGAATTCATCAGGACCTCAACAATGCATATATCTATTCCATTAGGAATAACAAACTAATTAAATAGCACAACAGTTGTAATATTCCCTATATACATTTAAGAGAAAGTTATTTTTAAAAAACTCAACAAATAAAGAGTTTTGAAACTCTGGTCATGAAAACATGAAGAAGTAATCTAAATGTACAAGGGAGATACTGGCTTATCAAGTTGTCCTCTCAGATTCATGGGGACATAAAATAAAGCCTAGAATAAAATTATCAGTGTAGAAGCGCTCCATTAGAGGAAGGATCAGAAATTCCTGTAAGATATACTATAGCTTAAAACAGATAGAAGTTTATGATAAACACTGTAAAACCTAAAATATCTGAATGAGAAGTCTAGCTGAGGAGAGTGGATGGAGTCCCCTGGGGAACCATAATTATACCTCCTAAGTCAGAATGGCTGGAACTGAAAGCAACAAAGGAATCTGAGAATTACCAGTTGGACTATAGTCTTGACTGGGCTTCCCCATGGCTCAGTGGCAAAGAATCTGCCTGCAATGCTGGAGATGCTGGAGACACAGCTCTGTCCCTGGGTTTGGAAGATCCTCTGGGGAAGGGCATGGGAACCTACTCCAGTGTTCTTGCCTGGAGAATCCAATGGACAGGGGAGCCTGGTGGGCTACAGTTCATAGGGTGGCATACAATTGGACACAGCTGAAGCAATTAAGCAACTGAAGCGTAGTCTTAAGTCTTGGGTCCTGAAGATGCAAGTGACTGAAGACTTAGCCCTAGCTTACCACTGGCCCTAATAACATCCTAGGTGAAGTAGAAATATTATGGTAATTGTTTAGAGTACTTAGAAAAGTTAAAGAGTTGAGTTCTTTCCAATTCCAAAATCCAGCAAAATCTTTTGTCTCCATTTTTCTTCAAGAATTTTCTCTTTAATGGAAATAAAAATGATTCTAATATACTGATACTGTACTATGTATAGTCCAATATCTTTCAAAAAATTTGAAGGGTACCTGGGGGTGGGGAAAGCTTTGTTTCCTTGGTCAGCTCTAACACCACGGGTCTTCTGAATGGCTGTGTCAACACTAGCTATAGAGTCTATTCCCTAAAACACCACTAATACAACCCACACTTTGTAATCAATGACTTCTGAAGATTTGAGCATAGCTTCCCTGGTGGCTCAGATGGTAAAGAATCTGTCTGCAGTGCAGGAGACCTGGGTTCAATCCCTAGGGAATTGATCTTCTCCAGAGGGAAGAGCCTCTGAAAAGGAAATGGCAACCCACTCCAGAATTCTTGCCCGGGGAATCCCACAGACAGAGGAACCTGACAGATTACAGTCCATGGGGGTCAAAAAGAGTCAGACACAACTGAGTGACTAAGCACAGAGAGTTTTACAGCACATCAAATATTGGTGAACAACTTAAAATTAAATGTTAGGTATAATTATACTGAATTTCCTAGACTACCCAGACAGACCAACATTTTCTTCCTCTTCCTAAACCCCTTCTTTTTGCCATGGTCCTTGCCTTTTTTTGATCCTCTAGGAAGCAACTCTAATTCCTGTTACTCTAAGATACAGAACTGGTCACCTTTTTTGTCAATTGCTCCCACCAAGAGGAACTGTACTGCCTGGCATAATATCCACTACTGTGTTTTTCAAACAAAAGAGCAATGTGCTCCTATGAGTCCTGACTTCTCCCCAGACCACAGGTGCAAACTGTAGGTAGCTTCTAAAAGAGCTACTTAGTCTCCCTGGTACACAAGGAAACAAGCTCTCTGGCCCAGCAGTGATGCACTGGTCAGGCAGCTTACAGCTGAAGTTTATTTCCTCTGCTCAATGAGCACCTGGACCTCAAATTTACAAAGAAAGCCTATACTGTAGTTGGTTAAGCATCCGTCCCTTCATTGGGGCTTAAGAGATTTGATAGTAACTCACACAACTTCTGGAGAAGGCAATGGCAACCCACTCCAGTACTCTTGCCTGGAGAATCCCAGGGACAGGGGAGCCTGGTGGGTGCCGTCTCTGGGGTCTCACAGAGTTGGACATGACTGAAGCGACTTACCAGCAGCAGCACACAACTTCTGATAGAACCCACACTAAATCTCGATATTGGACAAACAATCCTTGCTGAGAAAAATTTCTAGGTATATGAAAACATCCCACAGTTTAAAAGCAGTCACCAATTTGAAGAAAGAGCTCAAATGCCACCCTCTGCAAAGAATTAAAATAGAAGCAAAGCTATTTTATCAAAGAAATTTTAATTGGTATCCAATTCCCCTTTTAAAGGAGATGTAACATCTGTTAAGCTAAAGGAATCACTCATGAAACTCTAACAGCTACATGGATACATTCCTCCTCAGTGTCAGTAAATCCTAGAAGTAATTTGGACTTCCATAAACTGATGAGGGGAATAACTGCACTGTATTGTACCCAATAATTGCACTGTTTCTTTAGCCAAATTTTCATTTGTACTTAGTGGGAACCAAAACAAAAATTGAATATGGGAAAGTTTTAAAGTATTTCTTTTATGTCATTTCTTAAAAAAAATAAACATTAATAAAAATCATGCATGCAAAAACACATGGTGATGAGCATAGAAATTAGCAAACCAAAGTAGAATAACCCAGCAATTTCACTTTTCACTTTGATATATAATGATATATATCAAAGATATATAAAGAAATAAAAGGCTATAATATGCCACATTGAGAGAGATATTGTTAAACTACTTTTTTGTAGGAGCCCAGGATTAAAAACTTGTAGAGTGCTTTTGGTGATTTCAAAGTACAGGAATGGGAACTTCAGGTTGCTTTGGTTTTTTTTTTTTTTTTTGGTCAGCATATGTGGTTTGGAAATAGGAAATAGGAATGATATGGAGGACATAATCTATTTTTTTAATGTATGAATCTAATGAAATAATTTTTGAGGAATTTTTAAAAAATATATTTATTTTAAATTGCTTTACAATATTGTATTGATTTTTGCTATATATCAACATGAATCATCCATGGATACACATAATTCTCTTAAATTTATATTTCTCATCTCTTAGGAATAAGAGATGATAGCTAATGTTTCATTCATTTCATTGATCTAAAAACATCATTGAAAACCTGTACTCAGCCAGGCTACTTACTAAATCATGGGGAAAGTAATGACCAAAACAGGCCCAATCCTGGAATTCAAGGTCTAGGGATAGAGATCATCAAGAAAGTGGATGGACAGAGTGAACACAGTTCAGTGATCCAAGGAGATCAAGGAGGGGAATGTTAGGGGAGTGCTGGGAGCCAGTGTGAGGAACTCCGCCCATGGCAAAGGTCATGAGGAAGGAGGCTCGGAATTATGCAAAGGCGAGATCAAGGCTCAGGAGACCCCCTGTTCCTGAGCATCTACCCCCAAAACCAGAGTCTGCCTACTTTACTGTTTTATGCTCTCACTTACACCTCTGACTTTACGGGGGGCTGCCCCCCACCACCTCTCTCAGAGAAGGAGTTAACTTGCAGCTCCAGTCAGTAAAAATTCCTGGACATGACAAGAGTGTTTCAACCTACAAACTCCTCTAAAGTTTCTCTAGCCTGCCTGAGCAGGTCTGTCCGGCCACATGTGATTGTTTACAGCCTCCCAACCGTGAGAGGCATGAGATGCTTTAAAACTTTCTAAATACAGACTCTTTCAAGAAGTTAGAAAATTGTTAGTATAGTATAGTGGGTTGGTTGGAGAAGGAAATGGCAATCCACTCCAGTGTTCTTGCCTGGAGAATCCCAGGGACGGGGGAGCCTGGTGGGCTGCCGTGTATGGGGTCACACAGAGTCAGACATGACTAAAGTGACTTAGCAGCAGCAGCATAGTGGGTTGATTAGAAATTATATTGGTGAAGGGTTTTTCATTTGTTGAGCCAATATTTGCTGCTAAATCTCCATATTCCCTGCCCTTATAATGAATATAACCAGCATATGGGAGAAATAAGTATTAACCTTTGATATTAATCATGTTAAACCTTAGGTTAAGCAAATTCCTTTTCTTGATTATAACCCTCTGTACCCTCACCCTATAGGAATGCAACTTTATCTGGTACCTTCGGAGGGTGGCACCTGGTTTAAGAAAAAATCACCCCTGGAAAAAAATAAGTTTTCTGGTTGACTGACCATTATCAGAAAGGGCCATAAAATGTCAGCAGGCCTCATGGCCAGAAGATGATGTGAAACCCCTAAGACCTTTGTATAATTTTATATGAAGCACCTGATTTTGACAAGGGTCAGGTCTGCTGACCCCGCGTGACTCTGTATTCATCCCTATGTATAACAAAAGTATATAAGCAATCCTGAAAATAAAGAAAACAGATCAGTTTCTGGAAAGACTGATTCCCCTGTGTCGTTTCTTTCTTGTTCTCCGTTTTTCTGGCTGAATTCCCATCTGGAGATGGGTACTCACCAAGCCTGCTAATTTTTCCTGGGCTTCTAAGATTTGACCAGGGAGACCTCAGTGTCTCCTCTCCTCTGGGAGAACAGAAAGATGCCTGTGGCCTACGTAGGTGGTGCAAATTCCTTGTCTTGGAGTTTTATTGGTATTCCATGTAAACCAAGTTATTCAGGATCTTTTTCTCCACTAAGTTTCCTACTACACTATTCTTTTCTAATCTCTCTTTATATCTGTAATTAAATAAGTTTTTTCTTAGGATACCAATTCCGTCTCCCCTTCGATTTACCCTGGATCCAATGGGGCTGGACCCTGGCAGGGGAGCTTCAGGAGACTGAAGTACTGGCCAGAGAAGTAGATAGTCAAAATAATATCTGATCTGCTTTTTACTCATAAAAAAATATGTTGTTGTATTTAGTTGCTAAGTCAACTCTGACTTTTTGCTGTCCCGTGGACTATAGCCCACAGAGGCTGTCCATGTAATTTCCCAGACAAGAATACTGCAGTGAGTTGCCATTTCCTTCTCCAGGAGATCTTCTTGACCCAGGGATTGAAACTGAGTCATCTGCACTGCAGGCAGATACTTTACCACTGAGCTACCTGGGAAGCCTCTAAATAATCTGTTTAGGTACAACTTAATATCTTTTTCTCTCATTCTAGTTCACTATTAATGGTCTTCTAGTTCAAATACCTGATTAAAACCAATCGATTAGGTAGAATAGAAAAAGTCTGCCTACCATTTAGAGAGAAGTAAGTCTGAGAACTGAAAACAATCGATAAGCCAACAGAGAAAGTTGATGCAGATCCCCCAAAGCACCCCCATCTTGAAATTATTTAAAAAGAAAAAAAAATCATCTTACATATCTCAATATATTTCAAAGCCAGCAATAAGAGTTCATCATATGTGCCATGGACATTGACTAAAAGGCTAAATACTGCTGTCACTTCTTATTAAGTGTATAGCAAAGGATAATCTTGGTGGTAAGGATACGTTTCCTAAAAGGTGTTTGGGAAAAGGCGTTGTCTTCCTTCAGCCCCTGAGTTGTATCCTCGGGCTGATATGTGTATCTGTTATGAGCTTCTGACGGTGTGCTTTGCCTGGATTCTTTGGGTTACTCATCTTGGAAACAACCCAGAACTTTTCTATCACAGTTTCCTCAACGAGATGTCACTCCCCTCCTCACAGACTTCAGAAGGAAAGAAGAATACAGCGCAGGCTGTGCTCCCTTTACATACCCGCTGTTCATTTATCTCAATACAATCACAAATTTCTATGGATATGTTGATTTTATTGAGGAACTTGTGTGGCAAAAGTAATTGCCAAGGTATTAAGGGATATTTCAAAATAAGTACTGCAAGCTGTATATGCCTACCTTCCAGTCCAATGGGGACAGAACATCAGTGCAAGAAAAGACACCTTTCGTTTGAGTGAAACATACTTCCGTTTCTGGCTCACTTCCCTGTCTGGAGACCCATTACCTTCCTGGAGAGTGTCCCTGGTTCACATCTGAACATTGCTGATCCCTCCCCTCCTTTCAGAGAAACCCCAGTTGTTAATCTGTGTATCAGCATACAGATTTGAGAAAATCTGAGTACTGATTTGCTTCAGTACATTTTCCAAAGCATGAGTAATTCCTAACACAATAGTACCACAGAAAAGGAGGGCAGAGGAGGATGGCTAGGGAACAAGCTAGGATGAACTTGACATTCAGTGCCAGTCTGGACCCTGTGATGTCTCATTAGTGTGAGGAGCAAAGATGACTGCTCACTCTTCTTAATCATCCAAATGGTAACTGTTAAGTCAAATACAAACACCACTTCCAAAGGCAAACCTTGCATTTCCTGAGACAGAAAAGTCAAAATCCACCGAGAAGATAAACAGTTTCTTAACTGCCATCTAGTGTGTTCAGCTGCTCATACCCTCCACACAGGTAGTACTTGACATGTATGTATTACCTGGCCAAAGCAGGACTGTTCTCCATTGTTTCATGATGCTCACAAATGGCCCATCTGTGTCCCTCCTACGTGTGAGATGTAGCCTGTTACAGAAGCATCCTCATCCCCTTTACCACTCTTATCTAACAGTAAATACCCAGTAGAAGTTTTACATGTAAAGATCTTACTTTTGGGGATCAATTTGCCTTTTGAGACTATTCAAAATTTTGACCCTGGCTTCCTCAAAGGTACTCTGATGCCTTTGCACTGGCATCTGAAGTGCATTTGGTTTAATCTAAGAAGTAACATATATGAGCTTTGTTATTCTTCTTACTGCTGCTAAGTTGCTTCAGTTGTGTCCGACTCTGTGCAACCCGATAGACAGCAGCCCGCAGGCTCCCCCATTCTTGGGATTCTCCAGGCAAGAACACTGGAGTGGGTTGCCATTTCCTTCTCCAATGCATGAAAGTGAAAAGTGAAAGTGCTTAGTTGCTAAATCATGTCTGACTCTTAGCAACCCCATGGACTGCAGCCTACCAGGCTCCTCCATCCATGGGACTTTCCAGGCAAGAGTAATGGAGTGGGTTGCCATTTCCTTCTCCAGTTCTTCTCACTAGAAAGATAATTACATGCATACTACCCTTCCCAAGATATCCTTGCAATTATTGAGGAAAGACAAGGCTTTATGGAAGGAAGACGTTTTCAGAATCTTGAGATGGGCCAAGGACCATGACATCCTTATGAGCTGAATATATGCTCTCCAGGTTAAATGATACACCTTTTGTTGGTTAAAAAGCACTGCTAATCCCTACTTCAGAATCATGAATTACTGAGCAAGGGCCCTGTAAACACCATTAACTAATGATACACAACAGAGCTTTCTTGGGAAATGACAGTTATCCCAAGAAGAGAGTATGCTGAAAGCCCCTCCTTAGCATGTGTAATTCTATTTGTCCATGCAACAAAGACTTCAGATATTTCCGGCCACGAAGGAGAGATGTGTTCCCCTCACTAAATTCTTTTCAGAGATGGTCCCAGCAAGTTACAGAGAGATCAGTATTTTTCAATTTGACATTCTACTCAACTAGATTTGGCTTAATATTATACTCTAATAAGGTTAGATGCACTTTAGTTTTACTGGAAAGCTCTTGGTTATAATCCTAATTATCATTATAGAATTCAAGTTTTGTTAAGCCGTTACCAATGCCTTATCAGATTAATTTGACACTTACATTTTATCTTTAAAAGGAAAATGACTCTCTAAGATAATCATATGAATCTTATAGGAGTAAAAGCCCCCAAATATAAGGTCCAGAATTGAAGAAGAGGATTATGTGAGAGCCATGTGAGAGGTTGATTTGGGATTTGGAAGAGGACCCATTCAACTATAACCTGAAGATAAAGAGATACAGAGGAAAATCAGAAGCTGACTGGTAAGGGAGAAGCATGTAAATAGGGCTGTGAGTTGGAGACAGCCTTATTAATTTTCAGGGGAAACTTGTATACAGTATCATGAACAAAGAAAACTTACATTACAGATTCTGTAGAGATCCACTGAGGAATAGAAAATAAAAAAGGAAGAAAACAAAATATAACCAAAGCCAAATCCAGTGCCGTTAAAAGAGCGCGTGTATGTGAGCCCATCCACGCTTAAACTCACACACGCCTTAAAGCTTGATGCTGTCTAGAGCATATACAATACCCATCACTAGAAATCTGTTTATGGTTTTCCTTTTCTAATACAACATCTTTTGCAAAGAACATGCCTCCTACATTATTTATATTCAGAAGACTTGTATAATAAGGTACAGGTACATTTCCATTACATTGCATGCATTTCTGTAAAGGTACTCAATACCAAAACTGATTTGGAGGCTAATGAATCTTGTGCGAGGAGGATGGCTTGGTGACTAAGTTGGGCTGCATGCCAGTTTTACATATCACTACATTATTTTTATTGCTAAAACTGCTATTTCCTACTATTTATTTTAAAGAATAAGCATCCATGCCCTTATTTAAGATTTTCCATCTTCTTAGTGATTCTCAGGATTATTCAGCTAAAAGACACTTTGAAGACTATCAGAAAAGCAAGTTACTGAACTAAATTCATTTCCTTAAAATGACCCTAATGTTTGTCCTAAAAAACCTTTCGTTTGATGGACCCTGTGTGTGTGTGTGTATTTGTCTGTGAACTCTTGGACTCCTGATGTTGTATTTTCTTTGGGTTTGTTGTTGTTTAGTCTCGTATCATACAGAATATTTTCAGTGCCCTAAAAAATCCCCCGTGTTCTGCTATTCCTCACTCCCCTTTAACTGCTGGCAAATACTGACTTTTTAAGGTCTCCACAGTTTTGCTTTTTGAAGACTATCATATAATTAAAATCATAGTATACAAACATTTTATATTGGCTTTTTTTTACTAGTAAGATTCACTTAAGTTTTCTCCATACACTTTCATTGCTTGATCTTTTTCAAAGTTGAATAATATCCCATTGTCTGTATTTACCACTGTTTATATATCCATTCACTTACTAAAGTGTGTCTTGACTGCTTCCATATTTTGGCAATTATGGATAAACATCACTATGCAGATTTGTGTGGACACATATTTTCAGTTCTTTTGGGTTAATACCAAGGAATGTGATGGCTGGAGCTTAAGGCAAGGGTATGCTTACACACACACACACACACACACACACACACCCACACACACACCCACACACACACATACCCACACACACACACATATATATATATAAAGGGGAGAAGGCAATGGTAAACCCACTCTAGTACTCTTGCCTGGAAAATCGTATTAACGGGAGGAGTCTGGTCAGCTGCAGTCCATGGGGTCTCTAGGAGTTGGACACAACTGAGCGACTTCATTTTCAGCTTTCACTTTGAAGCATTGGAGAAGGAAATGGCAACTCACTCCAGTATTCTTGTCTGGAGAATCCCAGGGATTCCACCAGGGGGAGCCTAGTAGGCTGCCATTTATGGGGTGGCACAGAGTAGGACATGACTGAAGAAACTTAAGCAGCACCATATATATATATATATATATATATATATATATATATATAAAATATATATATAAACTTCCAAACTAACTGCCCTCCAATTCATTCCTATCAGCTCCACATCTTTGACAGCATTTGGTGCTGTCAGGGTTTCAGACTTTTGGCCATTCTCACAGGTATGGGGTGGTATCTCATTGTCCTTTTAATTTGCATTCCCCTGATGTCATATAATATGGAATATATTTTCATGAGTTTATTCACCACCTGGACATTTCATTGGTGAGGTACCTCAATACTTTTGGCTGATTTTTCAATTGGGTTGTTTTCTTATTGGTGAATTGTGAGGGTTTTTTTTTGTGTGTGTGTGTGCACTTTGAATAACAGTCCTTTATTACATGTATCTCTTGCAAATATTTTCTCTCAAGGTGTGGCTTGTCTTCCGATTATCTTGACATTATCTTTCACACAACAGAAAATTTAATTGTAATGAAATTCTGGCTATCTGTGATTTCTTTCACAAATCAGGCCTTTGATGTCATAGCAATATATCTGGGGTCACATAGGTTATCTCCTGTGTTATCTTCTAGGAGTATATATTTTTGTGTTTTATGTTTAGGTCTGTGATCTACTTTAAGTTAATTTTTGTGAAGGGCATGAAGTCTGATTCCAGATTCAGTTTTTTCGCATGGGGATTTCCAGTTGCTCTAGCACCACCTTTGAAGAGATCATTGTATATATAGTCTTTACTTCCTTTAGCAAAGACTGGTTTGCCATATTTAAGTGGATCCATTTCTGAGATCATTACTCTATTGATCATTGATCTATTTGTTTATCCCTTTACCGGTACCAATCTGTCTTGATTATTATAACTTTATAGTAAGTCTTAAATTCAGACAGTGTGAGGCCTCCAACGGTATTCATCTCCTTGAATACTGTGTTGAAATACCTGAGTCGTTTTCTTGTCCATATAAATTTAGAATCAGTTTGTTGATATCCCCAAACTCATTTGCTGGAGTATGTATCCATTCTGTCTGACTTCTTTCACTCACCATAATTCACCCACATTTACGTATCAGTTGTTCATTCTGTTTTTTTTTTTCTTTTTGTAATTGCATTGTTGTTTCATTTATTTTTAAAATTTGTATTGGAACAAAGATGATTTAAAATATTATATATGAATGCATGTATATGGAATCTAGAAAAATGGTACTAATGAACCTATTTTTGTAGGCCATCAGTGGAGATGCAGACACAGAGAACAAACTTGTAGACACAATGAGGGAAGAAGAGGATGGGACAAATTGGGAGAATAGTATGGAAGCATATACATTACCATATATAAAACAGATGGCAAATTTACCATGTGATAAAGGGAGCTCAACTCAGTGCTCCTTGGAAACCTAGAGGTGTGGGATGGAGTGGGAGATAGGAGGTAGTTCAGAAGGAAGGGACATATGTATACCTGTGGCTTATTCATGCTGATGTATGGCAGAAACTGACACAATGGTGTAAAGCAATTATCTTCCAATAAACCAACATTGCAATTGTGCACTAAACCGTACAATTGATTGTGATCTATTATCCTTTTTATATGTTGTTAATTTTATTTAATGACACTTTATTTGAATGTTTATAATCAATACTCAAATTGTACCCAAGTGTTTATTGTTGTTATTTTTATGTCTTTGTCTTATTTTGGTATCAGAATAACTCAGGCCTCATATACTGAGTTGGGAATATTCTCACCTTTTCAATTTTCTAGAACACTTTGTGTATAGCTGATTTAATTTCTTCCTTAATTACTTGGTAGAATTCACAAGTGAAAACATCTGGGCCTGGAGTTCACTTTGCAAAAGGTTTTAACTATGTGTTCAGTTCAGTTCAGTCGCTCAGTCATGTCCAACTCTTTGAGACCCCATGAATTGCAGCATGCCAGGCCTCCCTGTCCATCACCAACCCCTGGAGTTCACTCAAACTCATGTCCATCGAGTCAGTGATGCCATCCAGCCATCTCATCCTCTGTTGTCCCCTTCTCCTCCTGCCCTCAATCCAGAATTTGATTTATTTAATAGATAACAGGTCTATTTGAATTATCTGTTTCATCTTTGAGTGAGCTCTGATAGTTTATGTCTTTCAAGGGATTTGTTTATTCCATCTAAGTTGCCAAATTTATTGACATAGATTTGCTTGTAATATTTTACATTATCCTTTTAATATTTCTTAGAATATGTAGTGACATCAAATGTCATCCTGATATTAGTAATTTAAATTTCTCTTTTTCCTTATTAGCCTGAGTAAGGTTTTATAAAGTTTATTGATCTGAAAAAAACAGACTTTGATTTACTTGAATATCTATTATCTTTCTTTTCAATTTTTCAGTAAATTCAATTTTGATTTTTATTATTTCCTTTATTTTGCTTACTTTGGTTCAATTTGCTCTTATTTATTTAGAAGCCTGGGTCATTGATTTAAAACCATTCATATTTTCTAATATAGGCATTTAGTGCTAAAATTTTCCTACTAAATACTGCTATAATGATATCCCACAATGTTTATATGATGAGTTTTCATTTTTCATTCAGTTTAAAATATGTTCTAACTTCACATTTACCCCTTGGTCTGTGGGTTATTTAGAAAGACTTATATCATTTTCAAATAAGATTTTCCAAGAAAGTTTTGTTATTGATTTCTAATTTAAATTTATTGTGGTGTGAGAACAATTTTGTATGACTTGAATCCTTTTTTAATTTTATTGAGGCATTTTTTGTGGGCAAGAATGAGTTTATTTTGAAAAATATTCATGCCCTTGAAAAAGAATGTGAGTTCTGTTGATTAGAGTGTTCTGTAGATGTCAGTGGGTTAGTTTGCTGATACTTAGGTACCAGAGAAGCTCTTCAGCTCTGTACACTCTTCGTGGGAATGCATCAAACATATACCTTGAGACATCATATCATAACAACTGATCCAATATTAGTGAGTCAGAGAAGCTTCCTGACATGTGATGTCATCATCTGACCTGTAAAAGTCAAACTTTGCAGGTGGGTACATATATTTGTGTTAGAAAGAACAGTACACACTCAGTAAAATACCAATTGTGCAGTGTAATTTAAACTTAAAATAAGAAAATGTTCAGAAAAATGTCAAGATGTTGAAGAAAAAAGGAAGTTGAACAGATCATTAGCAAATTTCTGCTATTTTCAGGTGCAAAGGAAAAGAAATGCATTTTAAAGAATGGTTTGGTGGTATGTAAATAAATGCAGGAAACCCATTAGGAGACTTTGCATAGAGCTTGCTTTTAACATACAGAATCTGAGTTTTTATGGGGAGCAAGTCCTAGCCATCCCATCCCCTTCTCACTTTACAACCAAAGAATGAGAATGCCTATCTGAATTCATCATCTTCACAGGCATTGATGAGACAACAATGCTACTAGAAAATTACCTATCCTTCTCTTGGCATTAAGTCTTTTAGAAATCTCTGTCTTCTTCCCAGGACTTATGGAGATAAAGACTTGGCCCAGTATCTGTCTCCTATCATCACGAGATATTATCATTCTCTTTCTTTGAGCCAGCTTCTCCCTCTATCTGACATCTCATTGTCAGTCTCTCTCTTTCTCATTGCTTTTCCTCCTACATTGCTGACCCAGATAATTTATGCTAGCTGCCACAACATATCACTTTTGAAATCTCAGTAGCTGAACACAACACAGATTTATTTCTGGATCGTGGGGTCCTGTAGGACAGGACATAGCAGGAAAACAAAAGAATGGAGGAAGCATCCTAGCTGTAGCCGCCTTTGGCTGGCAGCAGCTTCCACTCACGCACCATCCGCCAGAACCAGTAAGCAGTTATCAGCCCTCAGATTAATGGCAAGGGAGGCTGAGAAATACATACATGGACTATTGCTTTTGTCTCCTGAAGAAACTTGTGTGTCTGCTTTGGAGTCTCTCTCCCTCATAAACATATTTGCTTAGAGTATTTTGTAACTTCCAATTGTTTTCTATATTTGCATATGCATTAACTCATTTAAATTATCTTAACAACCCTGAGACATAGACTTTGTTGAGTGTGAGTAGTCTGCCTAAAATCACAACAGCACTCAAGAAGTGGTCCAAGTTTTTAACTGGGAGCTCCTATCTCTAAACTCTCTTAGTGACTTCTCAAACTTCAGCCTCTTCAGTCTGCATCAGAGTCACCTGGGTGACTGTCAAAGTATGGATTCCTGAGCTCCACCCCAAGTGTTTCTGATTCACTGGGTCTATGGCGCCCAAGAATCTGCCTTTCTAACAAGCTCACATTGCTGATATTTCTGGTCTTTTTAAAATGTACCCTAAAAATCTTCTCTCCTCTTTTTCCTTTGTTATTAAGAAATATCTTAGTAACTTAATAACTTTATAACCCATTAATAAATATATATAGATATATCCATTAGGATGCTTTGATATTTCTCCTATAACGTGCTCAACTGAGCCATAAGTAAATTGGAGTTTGGCTAAAACTTGAAAGGATACGATATAGGCTAATAGACTATCTTAGAAACCTCTGTTAATAAAAAGGAGGAAAACATCAGCAATTTACATATGAGGTGGTAAAAAAATAAATATTTGCTAATTGCAGTGCTTGCTAGTATTTTGAAAACTGACCTTAAAGGACAAGTAATGATAGTTAATACTGGTGGATGCTAGGGCTTCCCGAGTGGCTCAGTGTTGAAAAATCTGCCTGCAATGTAGGAGATGCAAGTGACACGAGTTTGATCCCTGGGTTGAGAAGTTCCCTTGGAGGAGGAAATGGCACCCCACTGCAGTATTCCTGCTGGGAAAATCCCATGGACAGAGGAGCCTGGTGGGCTACAGTTCATGGGGCTGCAGAGAATCAGACATGATTGAGCACACAGGAAGTAGTGGATGCTAGGACAGCAATCATGACCTCGCTCTGTCTAGCATCTACTGGAAGAAGCAGATATGGTCATTATCCTGACTTTAGAAGTGGGGAAATTGAGTCTGCAAAGGTGAATTTATTTGCTGACAGCTGTAGGCTGAGTTTAGATGTCAGATCCCAGCAGCTTAAGTATCACATAGTGTGATGGCAAAACAGAAACCAAAAAATTTTCTACAAAGTTTAACCTTGGACCCCTACTAGCCAATACCAAAAAGCTGACAAAAACACTATAAAAAAAACAAACACAGACCAATGTCTCTTGAGAATAGAGATGCAAACATACTCAACAGAATACCAACAAACCAAACCCAGCAACATATAAAGAGGGTTACACACTCTTTTTCTTGAGACCAGACTTTTGATGTAGGGTTGCATTCCATCACAGCAGCCTCCACAAGTGAAGGACTATAGTGTTACCATAATAAAGTACTGAAAGGAAAAAAATCTTTCCAAATCAGGAATCTCTTGAGGATGGGACATGCTGTCAGCAATGTTTGCAGACTCCTCATAGCCCTCTTTCCTGGCGAGATTTTCTTTCCGCAGGCCAACATGCAGCACAGAAGCCAGCCTGTGGGTGTGGAGGAAGTGACGCCCATGGGCAGGCCTCTTCTTTTTCGAAGAAGACACTGCCAGCCTTTTCCCCCTAAGCCTCCCATCTGGCCCAACCCACAAGGAGCCCTGGTGTACGTGTTCTCCATTTAGAGGGGAAGGAGAGCAGGAACAGTTTTTCCTTCCTTTTCTGCCCATGCCTCTGGCAGGCACAACCACGGCCCATCTGTTCTCTTCTCAGATTCAGCCCACCCTTGATCTTTCTTTTTCTTCTAGACTTCACACTTTCCAGAAGAACAGAATGATTACCAGCTACTCCTCCTTAGCCCTCAACTTCTCAGACGGTCTGAAATGCCCCCTCCCTCCACACTGCAAACCTCAGTTTCTAAAAGTAGAAACCCCCAGGGACAACGAAAGCACCAATTAATACTTATGGAGAGATAACTCTTCTTAATATTGCACCTGCTATATGTGAAATAATCAATAATAATAACAATAATAAATGTACAAGTAACTGAATTTTTCAGTATCCAAACTAGCTTTTTCTAACATATAACAATGAGAACAATTAACAGAGATTTTTGTTTGATATTCCTCACTTATTGTCCCCAAAGCCACCTGTTGTCTTTAAATTTCAAGGGTCACAATGTGGGACATTGCCTGACCAATGCGATTATTTTCATACTATTTCCTAAGGTTTGTTTCCCCAGGATCCTGTTTTAGCACTCTGTTCCTAAGGAAAATCTAGAAAGCTAAGGTAGAGATGCTTCCTTGGAGAGAGGTGAGCTGACCTTGACTCAGCTCCACGGCGACAGCATGAAACTGAATAAACATCGGTTCCCTACAAGAGCATAGACCTTCATGAGCCAGACAATCACAGTGGTGTCATCACTCACATAGAGCCAGACTCCCGGGAAAGTGATGTCAAGTCGGCCTTAGGAAGCATCACTACCAGCAAAGCTAGTGGAAGTGATGGAATTCCAGTTGAGCTGTTTCAAATCCTGAAAGATGATGCTATGAAAGTGCTGCACTCAATATGCCAGCAAATCTGGAAAACTCAGCAGTGGCCACAGGACTGGAAATGTCAGTTTTCATTCCAATCCCAAAGAAAGGCAGTGACAAAAAATTCTCAAACTACCGCACAATAGCACTCATCTCACATGATAGTAAAGTAATGCTCAAAATTCTCCAAGCCAGGCTTCAGCAATATGTGAACTGTGAACTTGCAGATGTTCAAGCTGGTTTTAGAAAAGGCAGAGGAACCAGAGATCAAATTGCCAACATCCACTGGATCATCAAAAAAGCAAGAGAGTTCCAGAAAAACCTCTACTTTTGCTTTATTGACTATGCCAAAGCCAGTGACTATGTGGATCGCAATAAACTGTAGAAAATTCTGAAAGAGATGGGAATACCAGATCACCTGACCTGCCTCTTGAGAAACCTGTATGCAGGTCAGGAAGCAACAGTTAGAACTGACCATGGAACAACAGACTGGTTCCAAATAGGAAAAGTAGTACATCAAGGCTGTATATTGTCACCCTGCTTATTTAACTTATATACAGAGTACATCATGAGAAATGCTGCGCTCAAAGAAGCACAAGCTGGAATCAAGATTACCTGGAGAAATATCAATAACCTCAGATATTCAGATGACACCCCCTTTATGGCAGAAAGTGAAGAAGAACTAAAGAGTCTCTTGATGAAAGTCAAAGAGGAGAGTGAAAAAGTTGGCTTAAAGCTCAACATTCAGAAAACTAAGATCACGGCATCCGGTCCCATCACTTCATGGCATATAGATGGAGAGATAGCAGAAACAGTGACCAACTTTATTTTTTGAGGATACTAAAGCTGAAACTCCAATATTCTGGCCACCTGATGCAAAGAGTTGACTCATTGGAAAAGACTCTGATGCTGGGAGGGATTGGGAGCAGGACGAGAAGGGGATGACAGAGGATAAGATAGCTGGATGGCATCACCGACTCGACGAACATGAGTTTGAGTGAACTCTGGGAATTGGTGAAGGACAAGGAGGCCTGGCGTGCTGCAATTCATGGGGTCTCAAAGAGTTGGACACTACTGAGCGACTGAACTGAACTGAACTGAAAATCACTGCAGATGGTGATTGCAGCCATGAAATTAAAAGATGCTTACTCCTTGGAAGGAAAGTTATGACCAACCTAGATAGCATATTAAAAAGCAGAGACATTACTTTGCCAATAAAAGTCCATCTAGTCAAGGCTATGGTTTTTCCAGTGGT
Organism: Nanger dama; assembly: GCA_917880005.1. Taxonomy (NCBI): domain Eukaryota; kingdom Metazoa; phylum Chordata; class Mammalia; order Artiodactyla; family Bovidae; genus Nanger; species Nanger dama. The sequence goes on from CAKJTW010000018.1 coordinate 30,331,741, forward strand.
CATGTATGGATGTGAGAGTCGGACTGTAAAGAAAGGTGAGCGCCAAAGAATTGATGCTTTTGAACTGTGGTGTTGGAGAAGACTCCTGAGAGTTGCTAGTACTGCATGGAAATCCAACCAGTCCATCCTAAAGGAGATCAGCCCTGGGTGTTCATTGGAAGGACTGATGTTGAAGCTGAAACTCCAATCTTTGGCCACCTTATGCGAAGAGTTGACTCATTTGAAAAGACCCTGCTGTTGGGAAAGATTGAGGGCAGGAGGAGAAGGGGATGACAGAGGATGATATGGCTGGATGGCATCACCGACTCAATGGAAGTGAGTTTGGGTAAACTCTGGGAGTTGGTGATGGCAGGAAGGCCTGGCGTGCTGCAGTCCATGGGGTCTCAAATAGTCAGACACGACTGAGCGACTGAATTGAAATGAACTGCACAGGTGTCAGTGTTTGGGTAGTTTGAAGAGCTGAAACAAAAGGGGGCCACAGTCTCCACCACAGTACAAGGTGTGTTCATTAGCTGTGTCTGTGGTAGCACTAATGGACCAGTCCCCACTCACCCCATGAATACTTTGGGGCAACAGTAAGTATGAAACACAGGATGTCAGTCAGCATGTGCTTGGAAACAAACAGTGCTGCCTAGAGGGAAGTATCAAAGAGCTCCAAAAAGCCTCCTAAAACATCCTAATTGGTTGTTTTCCCCAAACCAGAAATGGAACTACACAACTGTGCATCAAACAGGTTAAGGCTTAGTCATCTGGGACAGGGATAATTTCTACAAATGCATCAATCTTCCCCAAATCTTCCTGGAGGCTAATGGCCAGAGTCCCTGCTGGTCCTCAGAGGAGGATTCTGTGAAGTCACCGTTTGAGCAAATGTCTTGCAGGACATTTACCGCAAGAAGTAAAGCCAAGTTTCCAGGGTAGTAAAGGAGTGGTTGGGGGCAAGTAGGAAAGAGAGTAGATATTTTTTTAACAAGAAATTCAATACCTCCCATTTCAAATTTGCCATGCTTCTCTTTCTTCATTTAGGCAGTGAGCACTGAGTGATCAGCCCTTAGTCCCAGTTCTATACTCTAGCCTCTATAGTACTTGTGTGTGTTAGTCGCTCAGCCATGTCTGATTGTTTGTGACGCTATGGACTGTAGCCCACCAGGCTCCTCTGTCCATGGGATTCTCCAAGCGAGAATACTGGAGTGGGCTGCCATTTCCTTTTCTAGGGCATCTTCCTGACTCAGGGATCGACCCACGTCTCCTTGCATATCCTGTGCCTCCTGCACTGGCAGGCTGGTTTTTTACCACTAGTCTCCCTGTTATCATCACAGTTTTTCCAATGTACATCTTTTAATTTTATTTTTGCTTTCAATTTCATTTAGCTCAGCAGTCTTCAACCTTTTTGGCACCAGGGACCAATTTCTTGGAAGAAAACTTTTCCTGGACTAGGAAGTGGGGGATGGTTTGGGGATGATTCAAGTACATTACATTTATTGTGCACTTATTTCTAATCTAGTGCTGCCACTGAGCTGCCACTGTACCAGTCCACAGCTGGAGGTTGAGGACCCCTGATTTAGGTCCGTCTTCTCCCCACAAGTACTAATAATAACTTATTGCATAATTATTTATAGATTACAGGCACTTCAGTGTGTACAATCTTAGGTATATTTTGCAGCTATCTTGGTGGTGATTCAGTTCATGTTGTTCTCATGACATAGTATAGACACACAGAAATACACACACACACACACAGATAGTATCTACATAATGCTGTTCAATGTGTTTTCTAGTTCTGTTCTAGGCACTGTGAATGACTCAGAGCCCCTGAAGAGACTTTAATCTGCCCTGAAGAGCTCACATTTTACGAGGCTGAAGGAATGTGAGCAGACAACCCTTTTCAGTTTGATAAGTGGTAGGAGTTTGTGGGGGAGGAAATAGTTGACACTTCCTAGGGGCAACAGGAAAGAGACTTTGCTGAGAAGGCCACAATCCTTCGAACATAGAATGTTCCAGTTAGAAATATCCTAAAGAGCCAGAATAAAAGAGGCTATCATATTTTAGCTGAATCTCCAAGGAAGAATCAGACCCTACCCTCTCCAGCTAGTACTGAAAATCTTCCTCTGCCTTAGGAAAGAAAGGCTATGTCTATGCACATTCTGATCTCAGGTCCTTCCTCTACCATTTGGTCATAGTGACCTTTCTCCTCCAGAATATTTTGATTCTGAAAATATTAGTGCTTCTTTCTATTGGAAGCATTTCCCAAAGGTGAGAAAACCAAAACAAAGTGTGAGTTTGAAGTATACAGAGACCACTGTAAGCACCCTAGTTTAAAAACCTTTTGAAAACACAAATAAAATATTTAGGACACGTGGAAATACAGCTCAGACTCTCTAAAGCAGGGACCAGCAAACTACTGCCCACAGGCCAAATCTGACCTGTAGCCTGCTTTTGAAAATAAAGTTTTATTGGAACACAGCCATGTTCGTGGCTGACATATTGTCCATGGATGCTTTCCTGCTACATTTACTGAGTTGAGTAGTAGTGACAGAGACCATATGGCCTACAGAGCCAATGCTATTTACTCTCTGGACCTTGTCAGAAAAAGTTTGCCAATCCCTGTTCTAAAGCATGGAAAAAGATGAGGATATAAAACTTATTATGTTTTAGAGCAGGACTACTCAAAATGTACTTTGTGCAAAGATGTCAGTTTGTGATTCAACAAACACAGAAATCAAGGATAAATGTTTAGAAACTTCTATAGCAGTTTGACAAAGTAATTTTGATGTCTTTTGAATCTACTAATTATTAAAATATTGGGCTTATATTTTACATTTTATTTGACTAGTTATCATTATTAGTTGTAAAGTCATCCCCTGCAATTTGTTATTAGTTTATTAGTGCATCAAGGAACAGAATTTTTATATATAAAAAGAGTTCTTTGTGTTAGTTTAAATAGCCCTGCCAGAGAGCACAGGTAGCCAAACCTACCCAACCAAGGGGGCAGAATTCACCAACACAAAACGCTCATGGTGTGGTGTCTTTGCTTGCAAAATATGTGACCTGGACTATTTCAATACTTCTGTCTTTTGGTACCTTGACTGTCATCAACCGTTCATCATAACATCCATGAACCTCATGGTTGCAATGGATGCACCCTTCTGCAGCCAAGTTGAAAGAAGAAACAAGACATGGATTCTATCCTAACATCAATCATGAATTTGAAGCCATAGAGTTCTTTGGTCTACTGTGTATGTGTATGACTCAACCTTACAAGAATGGGGAAAATAGGGTCTATGCATTTTAGAGATAATTGTATAATTTCCAATCACTGCCCTTTATCAGTGTATATTTAAATTATGTTGAAATTTGATTTTACAGGTGGCACTAGTGGTAAGGAATCTGCCTCCCAATGCAGGAGATATAGGAGATATGGGTTCCATCCCTGGTTCAGGAAGATCCCCTGGAGGAGGGCATGACAAACCACCCAGTATTCTTGCCTGGAGAATCCCATGGACTGAGGAGCCATGTGGGCTACAGTCCATGGAGGTGCAAAGAGCTGGACACAACTGAGCAACTGAGCACACACACACGTAGCAGTAGACATTAAACTGAAAAAAAAAAAAAACACTCTTTTCTCCTAGTTTAAAAAGAAAAAAAAATCCTTATAAGATGTAAGATATAAAATATTGATTCTGTGAGCCTGAAAATCACTTATCAGACACTCAAAATCCCTTCAAGTCACGAATAACTGTAAACTATTGTTTCCTGTTACCACCGATGATTTAAATGGTTTTGAACGTAGCACAGAATAACATCCGGTTGGACAATAACCCCCAAAGTGACAGCTGGCTGCAAGAGGGATTTGTCTTCCAGGACTCTTGATCCCTTTGTAATACGCACACCTCACAGCCTAATCTGCCAGACTGTCTAATATGTGGTTGCCTGGATTCATTTCTGCACACCAAAGCCTTCTATGGGGACGAGGCCCTCACTGGGTACCGCTGGTAAACAAATTAGAGAAACTCCATTATGTTGTATGAAAGGCCTAGCATTTTTCTCTTGCTGATTGTAATTAAGTTCATCTAAAGGTCAGCTGTGAAGGGCCCTCTGCTAGCACGGCTGCTGTAGATGGAGGAGCTTTGTCATATTTAATTCTGCAGCTTTGCTGTGGATGGTTCATAAGAGCTGGAACCCATCCAGCCCCAGAACTAGATTGCTTTGTGTCTGTGAACATTTACAGCACACTATGTTCTTCGGCTCCTATCACCCGCGGCAGAGGAGGAGAACGAAGGGGGGAGGAGGTGAGCTGTAGCTGCAAACACAGCTGCTTTGGAGGAACCAATTCCCAATTAATCCACTGTTACAAATGGCTAGTGCCCCCTCCTCCCACACGACAAAGTCCCTTGTCAGTTTAATATAATTTATATCATTAAAATTGTTTTTGAGTGCCAAGTATAAGTTATCACTTGGCAGCAAGTGCTTTAATTCAGATACTTCTGCAGTGCCACCAATTCAAATGCCCCCTGGGGGTGCCACAAATCACAGGAAGAAAACCTTCAGGTTTGATCCAGGAGCAGCTCTCTTATTTCTCGATCAGATGTTTTTCAACAACTCATGCTTGGCTTTTCACAAAATGTCACCCTAAAAGCTAGTATCTTTCCCCTGTTCTCATACACTATTAAGAGACCTTACCAACTAGAGAGATGATTCTAGGACCATGTTGGTGGCTTCCTATAAATTTCCTAATTCTGTTTATTTTTATTAAAATGTTTAATCCTGGCTGTTTCCTCACTGTGATGTGAAGAAGTACTGCTACTCAGTCTGTAATTAGGTGACAATATAATCATCCTAAGTGGGACACCTCTAGGATGAAAGGGAAGCTTGGATAATGAGACTGTTTCAGGCAAAATCTACGGTCACTCTGTGGTCCTTTCTAAAGCCAGCTGTTTGAGGAGAGGAAGGTATTTAGACATGCCGCCAAAGCCTTACTGAGCCCAGAGTTACTTCATCTTCATCACTATCTCATCTTTCTTCTTAAACTCTAACTACTTCCTCCTTAACAGCATAGAATCAGACTCTAAATATTAATTATAACCAAGAAAAAGCCAACTATCTAGAGCGTAATATGCACAGTAACTCTTGGAAATTAGTATAAAGCTATGGAAACTGACCTCACTCAAGAAAGGTTAAGAACATTTTTAAATAAGAGTATATATCTACCTATCTTCTATCTATCTATCTATATTTCTTTTTCCCCTGAGAATTAAGGTCATCGGTGCAATGCCAGTGTTCTAGGTAGATTCTCAGTGGAGTGGTAGATGCATCAGTAGATAGAACTGAGTGTTCTCTCCCTGCTAACACATTGCTTCCTATTGCATAAAATTGCATGTTAGAAAGGAGGCTGAATTTTGGGATGACTTCCTGGATAAGTAGTATATCAGTTCTAACTCAAATTTTTGTCTTTTATGTTTATAAAGAACACTTTTTTCAAACATGAGTTCCAGGGCTTTGAAATCTATAAAGTCTAACTCAAGAAACGAATATTCCATTTGTCTAAATGGCCTCAGTTATTGTTTTTCATGCTGATATCTTACACAACCATGGTACATTTTTCAAAGCTATGAAATGAACTTTAGTGCATTACTATAAACTACAGACTTTAGTTAAATCCTCAATTATAACCTTTACTTATTTTTATGTACCTTGGCTCTCCATTAAGCATTTGCTTCTACAGATATCTTGAGCCCCTCAGAAGTTCTTTAAGCATTCCTCAAACCCAGGGAGAAGCAGGCAGCAGTAGCAAAATGGTTAATTTCAATATCAAGAGAATCATTTTTTTTCCTGCTGAAGATGGTTGGCACTGAGTATGTATGTGAGTATGGGGTGGGAGTGGTATTTGTTTTCTCCCCTTTAACCAATTTCACAACTGAATGAGCCTCAAGCTTATCTCTTGCCTCAGCAACTCAGAGAGACGTCCAGCACAGAGCCGTACCCAGCACTTATTGATAATCTACGTAGTGAGTGTAATAGTCCCCTGTGTGTTCCTGGGGGAATATCCACACAGAGTCAGGAGGAAGCGGAGCAGAGCATCTATTTCCAGATACAGCCATGCTTGTCTTTGGTCAAATTGTGCTTTTCTTTCCTCCCAATACTACCCATTTCATCTTCTAAATCACTGTCTTGAGGCTTCCTTCACAAAAGAGTGGAGGTTTTTAAGCAGCTAATGCAGGGTGTTGGAGACCAGAATTTGTGGGCTGGAATTCTAGTTTAGCTGTGCTATTTGGTACAGTGGCACTTGTCTCTTGGGAAGAGAGTAACAGTTGAAAGAACGCAGAAGTCAAAGCCCCCCAGAGTCTGAGTTTTCATGCAGCTTTGAGTACGCCTTCACTGTGTGACTTGGGAAATGGCTTAAATCCTCTGTGCCTCAGTGTCATCTGTTATACAGCAATGACAGTTCTGGCTGGTATGATGTGAGGCATAGTCAGATGGCACAAGCTCATGTCTGGAGGGAGCAAAGGCTCCATGTGTACAACTTCCATCCTTAACCAGGTTTATCCTCACAAAAGAGAAGGAAGATGCTGAACTGACATTCACCGTGGCAATGGACATCATTGACTCCGATCTTTCTTTGACATTGCCTCTTATTGAGAAATTCTGACATGCCAGACTTGTGTGGCTGTCAGTTGCAATTTCTAAACTTAGACTTTTACCAAAAGTTTCCAGTTCTAACTGAGACTGACATAAGAAAAGAATCACTATCCAATAATGGAAGGCTTTCAATTTGGCTTCCAAGCCCCAAGTGTGATTTTCTGTATTCCTGAATGCAGAGAATTCCAGGGCTTTTGATCTTCAACTGAACTCTAGTTTTAACCTGCCTGTCATGACCTTGCATGACTTGAGTCAACCTTACATAGACAAACTTGACCTTAATTGCTTTTCAGCCTGGATCCCTGTGTCTCTTATCTGCTTGGTTTCTCTTCTGAACCTCCTTAATGTAATAGATAATTTTCTTGTCTTTGGCAAGTTCCATCCTGCTGCCTCTCCATCTCAATTCTCTTATCCTTCCTGAGGTCTTCTCTGTTTTGTAACTTTCTTTGAATGTTCATTGGCGTTACTAAGTGCTGCTTTGTATTCCAGTTATTTATCGGGTTTCTACCGTGGGTCCCTAAAGGAAATGTAAATATCTCACCTAGAAAGACTCAACCCAAACATCCTTTACTGTCTTATAGTCACACATGTCATCCAGGGTATCTTTAATCAACACTTTGAAATTAATTGTTCTAGAGACAATTCTTACACAAAATACAATTTGTGATAACTCTCTACATGCAAAAGCATTTCAGTGGATCACCATGTCTTGTGATATTGGGTAGTTAGAAAAGAGCACCTTCATCAATTCCAGGAGGGAATCAAATTTTAAAAGTAACTTTAATGTCTCTAGTGGGAAAAGATAAAGAATATGAAAAATGTTTTGAAACTTCCTGGTTACGAAAACAATAATAAATGAAACTGTTCACACATTGAAATTTGGGTCTCTGTTAGGTATAGAGGCAAAAACTAGAATATATGGATATTTAAAAATTTGAGTAACTTGGTTCTAATAAACTACAACTAAACATATATGTCTCATAGAATAGTGCCTTTAATTTTTATTAATCAAAATAATATCCATTTTGCCAAAATAAAATGAAGAAGACTCTTATAATGGAATGGGTCCTGTAACGTGTATCTAGTCTTTAGAGCTATTTTTTTAAAGAATGATGTCATAAAATTATAAATGATACTGTAACAAACACTCATGTTTCCAACTCCCTAAATTGGTAGCTGTTTGCACTCTGTCATTTTTAAAAGAACATTATCATGTATTTAAAAAAAAAATCTATGGGAGAGTTGACTTTTCCCTCTCACAGCCAGGTCTATCCCCTATGCTCCTTCTTAGAGTTAACAGTTATCTTAGGTTTAAAATGACCATTGTAGGTCTTTATTATACACATAACATGGCATATTTTTGTATGTGCTTAAAATTTTTCAGTAAGTGCTATAGTGCCCCTACTCATTTATCCATCTAAGCCTGTTTTTACCTCTCAGTATCATAATCTCTCTCTCTATGTGTAGGAACTTGGGTCTATTCTATTGACATACTATGACTAGACCATGTTGTACTTATCCGTTCACATTTAATGGGTATTTATGTTACTTCCACATTTGTTTATGACTTTTTGATACTGTAAATGATGCAAGAAGTGATGCACTTATCCAAAAAGGAAATTACTGAGACATGGCACATGTGCATTTTTAATGTTATTAGAGAGTGCAAAATTACTTTCCAAAGTGGTCGTACAATTTTCCATCCCCAAAACAACATGTGAAAGTATCAATTTCCACTTCTAGCATGCAGTATTGACAAAAATTTTATTGATTGAAAACTTGATGACTGAAAAACCATCACTGTTTTTTTTATTTACAATCCTTGTTATTAGGGATGTTGAAAGTCTTCCCATATGTGTGGTTGCTGTTTAGGTTTCTCTTTCTGTGAATTGCCTGTTGATGATTTTATATAAAGAGGGCTATCTTTTAAAATTGATTTTTATTACTGTCCATATTATAAATTATATGCAATCCCCATTGTAATCCCAATCTGTGATGCATATCAATTAGGATATAGGTTAAGGTGTTGAAGAGGTAGCATTAAAATATCGTGGTTCAAACAAGATAGGTAGTTAACTGACTGGTATCACATCTTTGTAATGTAAGAAATACAAACTATTTCTTTCTTGTTTCTCTGTAGTCCTTAAAACCTCCAACTCATAGTTCCAATGACCCATCTGACTCCAACCATAGTGAAAGCACGCAGCTGGGAGCAAGGGAGAAATTGTGAGGGGAGGACTTGTCTCTTCCTTTTAAGGACATGGCTTTGTCCTTTGCATGACAGTGCACACAGTAAAATCTTAGTGTTGTAGAAGGGAAGGGATAATGGTTTGCGGCTAACAAACCACAGTGTTGTCATAATCCGCCTAACTGGAAATCAAAATTTTCAAATGCACCCTTATTCTCAAAGTGAGGCAAGCTCACTTCTTCCCTAAGAAAAACAATGCAGAACCCCAGTTAACAACTGCATCTATTTACTAGGGTTTTAATTTTAGGTTTCCTAGGTTATATGTGAGGGGTGGCTCAGTGATAAAGACTATGCCTGCCGGTGCAGGAGATGTGGGTTCAATTCCTGGGTCAGGAAGACGCCCTGAAGAAGGAAATAGCAACTAGAGAATCCCCTGGACAGAGGGACCTGGCAGGCTATAGTCCATGAGATCACAAAAGAGCTAGACATGACTGAGCAACTAAACAATAGATATTAATAATATGTGAATTTCTCCATTAATCTAGAGAAGATGACATCTCTTAACATTGCTTTAGTTTTGGATTTTAATCCTTGAATCCCCAAATGAATCGGATATAGTTCTCAGGCAGAGAGAGTCTCCATCTGTAGAATTTATTCGTTTCTCACCTCCACTTGCAAACTCATTAAGTATAAATTGAATTTATTTTTCTCATCTAATTTTTCTTAAATTGCCAAAGATAGGACAGTTAACAGCCACTTTCTGAGTTTTTCTGTGCAGTTTAAATAATGTTGAAGCTTCAAAGGGTCAATGTTTTCTAAATCACTGCAGGCATGAAATTTGCATGTTCTTGCCAGCATAGCATAGGTTACTGTGATGGTCTTTAGAGACAGCAACTTAGCTGGACTACAATTCCCAGTAATCAATCAAATACAAATATAGGTATTGCTGGGGAGATCTTTTGTAGATATGACTGAAGTTCATAATCAGTTGACTTTAAATCTGAGTTGGCCTGGTTCTATCAGTTGAAAAGACTTAAGAGCAGAACTGAGGCTTCCTTGAAGAAGAAATTCCTCCTATGGACTGTAGTTCTAGCCCCTACCTAACAGCCTGTCCTTGATGGATTGCCCTATGGATTGCAGATGTGACTAGCAAGCCCTCATAATCACATAAGCCATGGAGACAGTCACATAGATGATGATGAATATAGAAAGATAGATGATATAGATAATAGATTGATAGAGAGATGATAGAAAAAATGGAGATAATAGATTGATGGATAGATGGATGACAGATATTGATACCTAGAGAGATCCTCCTGTATCTATTTCTCTGGTTAAAGGGTGGACTCTGACTACTATAAAGTCACTATAGCTTGAAGTCTGTGCCCTATTCATCTTTTGCCTCAGAATTAACCCAATGTCCTTCTAGTTTTGTGTGACAGGATTCCAGTTCTATTAACCAAATTCTGTATTAGTTAAATATAAATTAAGTACCTACAACAGAGAAAACCTAAAATTCAAAGACTTCAATGAAACAGAAGATAACATGCAGAATTTCGAGTAAAGCATCCAAGGCTGGCATGGCTGTTTAACGCTGATATTCTTTAGTTAGGAAGCTGTATGTTTTAAAAGGTAGCTCTTTATTCTTGGACCATATCAGAGTTAAATATTCTATTTGTTCTTACTGTTTGTATGTTTTTAAAAATTCTAACATATATTTCATATCTTTAACACGTTTTCTAAATGTGACCAGTGTTCTATCTTTCTCCAAGAATAATGCCTCAGAATGTATTAAATTCTCTTGTTCTAACTATCTTCTTCCCATCTTCCATGCATTATTGTTAAATTTTACATTCTGGTTTGCTTTACAATAAAATAATTCATGTTGTTATTATCATAATGTGTGATTAATTTGTAAATAGATTTCCAACATAATTTATCAGTTTACTTTATATATATATTTGTATGTTATTTATTAAATTTGAAGGTTTTTTTTTAATTTCAGTCTCTCTTTAGTGCATCATCTTAATTTTTCTAAGCTTGACAATGTCTTTATACAGCCCTCAACCTCGAGTATTAACTTGGACATGTATAGAGAGTTATCCCTTCAACCCTCTGGAGCTATAGCATCCTTATCTTCTAACAGATATTATTGGTGATGAGAAATTTGTTGTTATTCTGATCATTATTCTTTCATAAAAAGAAAATTTAACTAGAGTCAGCAACCTAGATGGATGGTACTCATTTAGTCTTGGCATACTCAAAAGATACTAGGTTTAATTCCTGTTTACACACAGGGAAGCTTCCTTGATAGCTCAGTTGGTAAAGAAGTGAAGTGAAGTGAAAGTCGCTCAGTCATGTCCAACTTCTTGTGACCCCATAGACTCTAAAGTCCATGGAATTCTCCAGGCCAGAATACTGAAATGGGTAGCTTTTCCCTTCTCCAGGGGATCTTCCCAACCCAGGGATCTAACCCAGGTCTCCCACACAGCAGGCAGATTCTTTACCAACTGAGCTATGAGGGAAGTTTCACCTGCAATGTGGGAGACCCTGGTTCAATTCCTGGGTTGGGAAGATCCACTGGAGAAGGGATAGGCTACCCACTCCAGTATTCTTGGGCTTCCCTTGTGGCTCAGCTGGTAAAGAACCTGCTTACAATGTGAGAGGCCTGGGTTTGATCCCAGGATTGGGACGATCCCTTTGAGAAGGGAACAGTGGCTACCCACTCCAGTATTCTGGCCTGTAGAATTCCATGGACTGTATAGTCCATGGAGTCGCAAAGAGTTGGACATGACTGAGTGACTTTTACTCACACATAGGGAACTGGGTTCTTATTTTCTATCAGGTATGAGATGCATTTGACATCTGTTTCTCAGTTGACACTGTAAGTTGGACCAGATCATTTACATATAGTCCTGACTTCCCTTTGACTATGGGTTTTCTCTCTGTGCTCATGACTTTGAATATTGATATTTATGTATTTATTTAAAACTGTAAAATACTTTCTATATATTATGTCTATGTATTTTGAACAGAGGCTTAGATTTTGCATTGCTTACAATTCCATTTTGTAATTTTCAGCTTTTTTAAAAGGCAAAATTCCTGGGTCATTATTATTGAAATGTGTATCATTTCCTAGTTATAAATGTAATATGTTTTAGTTATAAAAATTAAAACATTACCAAATTACATTTTCTTAACATCTGTCTTAGAAATGAGACACTTTTAATGACATTAAAATGTAGGGCTGAGACGCCAGCCATGATCTTTCAATCTAATGCAAAGACATTAAAAAGCAATCATACATTAACAATTTTCTCCAATTCTTTTAATCAATCTGGATCTTTTGCATTTGTTCTGATGGTCACTGATGCCTAATATTTCATTATTCAGGTAAATTTTGTAGCAATATTGAATGACAAGTTACACATTTTGATATGTTATTAATGTTTACAGAGCACCCATCCCAGGTTTATCACTAATGTCACCTTGAGTGAAAGAATGATGCTCAAACATTTAAATTTATGGCAACAAGCAAAAGTAATCATTATTATTATTTTTATTGTAGAAATCTGTATAAAGATTTCATCTAGAATGGCTGTCACATAGAATATTTATAACCCTGGATTGCTGTCAATTTTTCTATCAAAAAGGGAATTTAGGAAAGTTCAAAACTGCCATCACAGATAAAGAAAGAACCCTAAGAAAATATATTAATACTACACATGGCATGCTGCAGTCCGTGGGGTCACAAAGAGTTGGACAGGACTTAGTGACTTAACTATAACAAAATTCTCATCTTGCTTTTCTGGAAATACATTTGTATTCCCAAAATTATTTAAAAACAGAGAGGAACATTTCGTTGTAAGTTGCTTCAAACCCGAGAACACACTGAGAGAGGAGGGCCCTCTAGGCAGAAAGAGAAAGAGGAGACATCATGTCCCAGTGGGCTGGGGCAAGTACAGTCCAGCTGCCACCTGGCTCTTCACAATGACCCTTGCTGACAAGAAAAGGAAAACAAAGCATGGGCCCTTTTTCTTCTTCCTTTTGAAAAAAGCAACATTGATATCCAGACTGTTCCAACTGAACATCATGACATTTTAGTGGAAAAATGTATATGTGATTTGCAATATTTAGTGAGGTTAGAAACAAGCCAGGACTCTTTTCAGGGGAAAAGTTAAGGTTCAGACAGAATTGAGGTCAGAGTCAGATTTAAGTTAGGGCTAAAGAAGGGAGTCAACTGTTCTAAATTCTCCAATCAACCTCCCTTGATGTTCAAGCACTAGAAATAACTACTCTCTCTCTCCAGCCACATCAATGTCACTTTGTAACAGTTCAGCTTCCATAAGTCACCACTTAAGACTCCATGCTTCAGAAGGTCACTGTTAAATTCAATGTTTGAACATAGCATCCTCATCCCTTATCCCCTCCCCCAGACATTCCACCTGGAAAAGTGGAATGCACTAAACAGACTTTTTATATCGTAGTCCCAGGTTGGCATCATATGTAACATAAGAACACAATTTTAAAATCTATTTCCACTAGCTAGTGGTCCCAAGTTTTCTTTTAAAACTGTCTATGATTCTCCACACCCTCTTCAGCATTTAGCCTGGACAGGGAAGCAACCTAGACGTCCATTAGCAGATGAATGGATAAGAAAGCTGTGGTACATACACACAATGGAGTATTCAGTTCAGTTCAGTTCAGTCGCTCAGTCGTGTCCGACTCTTTGCGACCCCATGAATCGCAGCATGCCAGGCCTCCCTGTTCATCACCATCTCTTGGAGTTCACTCAGACTCACGTCCATTGAGTCCGTGATGCCATCCAGCCATCTCATCCTCGGTCGTCCCCTTCTCCTCCTGCCCCCAATCCCTCCCAGCATCAGAGTCTTTTCCAATGAGTCAACTCTTCTCATGAGGTGGCCAAAGTACTGAAGTTTCAGCTTTAGCATCATTCCTTCCAAAGAAATCCCAGGGTTGATCTCCTTCAGAATGGACTGGTTGGATCTCCTTGCAGTCCAAGGGACTGTCAAGAGTCTTCTCCAACACCACAGTTCAAAAGCATCAATTCTTCAGTGCTCAGCCTTCTTCACAGTCCAACTCTCACATCCATACATGACCACAGGAAAAACCATAGCCTTGACTAGACGGACCTTAGTCGGCAAAGTAATGTCTCTGCTTTTACTCAGCCATTAAAAAGAATACATTTGAATCAGTTCTAATGAGGTGGATGAAACTGGAGCCTATTGTACAGAGTGAATTAAGCCAGAAAGAAAAACACCAATACAGTATACAAATGCATATATATATATATATATATGGAATTTAGAAAAATGGTAACAATAACCCTATATGTGAGACAACAGAAGAGACACAGATGTATAGAACAGTCTTTTGGACTCTGTGGGAGAAGGAGAGAGTAGGATGATTTGAGAGAATAGCATTGAAACATGTATATTATCATATGTGAAACAGATCGCCAGTTCCAGGTTCAACACATGAGACAGGGTGCTCAGGGCTAGTGCACTGGGATGACCCAGAGGGATGGGATAGGGAGGGAGGTGGGAGGGAGGTTCAGGATGGGGAACACACGTACACCCATGGCTGCTTCATGTCAATGTATGGCAAAAAACACTACAATATTGTAAAGTAATTAGCCTCCAGTTAAAATAAATTAATTAAAAATAATAAGACTGTCTATCAATTTTTAAACTATAATTTTCATAATATACTGCCCAGCACTTCTATATGTTTATGTTTGGGCCCAGCCATTTGGGGTTGAGGTTTGTAATAGTTTCAGCCCTGTGATAAGAAATCTACTTTTACTCTGATAATTAATGTCCATTTATATAAATGAATAATTTTATTTTTTATAGCTGAGATTTTTAATTAGGGATTTACCATTTTGCTTTTCTTATTTTGAAGATTTTATCTCTTTAAACATTGCCATCATAATTGTTTGGAAGATTATTTCAGATAATTTAGAGTTCTTGGTGTTAGCTTAAGAGCTGTAATAAGATATCACAAGCCATATGGCTTAAATAATAGAATTTATTTTCAGACAGTTCTAGGGGCTAGAAATCCAAGATAAAGATGCCAGCAGGGTTGGTTTCTGCTTAGAACTCTCTTCCTGACTTGCCTGCAGCCTCCTTCTGGCCTCCCACATGACCTTTCTTCTGTGTACAGATGTAGTGAGGGAGAGAAAGATATCTTTTTTTCTCTTTCTCTTCTTATAAGTTCATCAGTCCTATTGGATTGCAGCAGCAATTAGTCATTCATTCATCTCTGACTCTTTGCCACCCTATGAGCTATAGCCCTCCAGGCTCCTCTGTTCATGGGATTCTCCAGGCAAGAATACTGGAGTGGGTAGCCATTCCATTATCCAGGGGATCTTCCTAATCCAGGGATTGAACCCGCGTCTCCTGCATTACTGGCAGATTCTTTACCATCTGAGCCACCAGCAAAGCCCCACTTAACATTAATTATCTCTTTAAAAGCCTTATTTCTAAATGCAGTCATATTGGGGTTAGCAGATAAATATATAAATATGGTTGGTACACAATTCAGTTTATGACAAAGTTCAAAAATATGATTTGCTCGTCATGCTGACTAAGACAAATTATAAATTAAAAATGAAAACTCTAAAAAACACCTTTAAAACCTGATTACAGTGTTCAAAGAGATAAAAGAAAAAAAGAATCAAAAGTTGATAATTGAATAAAATTTCCAAAATTGTAAATTCTAATTATGAAACTAACTAAATGCACCCTTGTCATTTTTGGTAGAGATCTCATTTTCAGTTTAATCCATATCCATTAAATGTGCTCTAGATGATGGAGGAATCCCTACAGGGCAATTTTGCACTTTACTTTCCATAGTTCTTAATGTTTTAACCATTCTGGATGTGTTTTTTTGTGGTTTTTTTTGTTTGTTTTTCTGGATAGATTCTTGCCCAATGTTTCCACAATATATTGATTACTTTTAAGATTTTTTTAATGTGGACCATTTTTTAAAGTATTTATTGAATTTATTACAATATTACTTCTGTTTTATGTTTTGGCTTTTTGGCCTCAACGCATCTTAGTTCCCCAACCAGCGATTTAACTCATGCCTCCTGCATTGGAAAATGAAGTCTTAACTGTGGATCACCAGGGAAGTCCCTGGTATTTTGATTTTGAACCACAGGGTCTGAAATTTAGATCCCAGTAGAGATCTAGAGAATCTAACAAAGACTGATGGATGTATGTATATAAATAAGTACATTAGATTATCCATACAATATTATTAAATATCATACAATAATATTTCACCAATAACTTTCTCAAACATACTCAAGGGACAGTCTTTTTAAAAATCTGTTTAAATTTAACACATGTATATAATTCTTTAAGAAATTTTGTTAAATTCCATAATCCAATGAAGATGTTCCACAGTATTCAGTTTTCCTACTGCCATAAAAATAGTAACAACATATTGGTAAAATGGTAATGGTGCAGGGGCAGGTCGTAATGTACTTATTAGGATAAGATGATAGTGGTCTGTATGAAATGCATTTGTTGTGTGACTGCTCAACTGATCTAACTGTTCAAATGGTGGAGCCTGTGCACTTAATGCCAAGTTTTTGTTACAGATTAGTTTTTCTGTAAAAACAGTTTTGAACCGTCAGTAACTTTTAGGTTTTTTTGTTAAAAGTGTTAGAGTTCAAACTTTCACATTCTATTAAAGTTCAGCCTTAAAATGACAGACTTCTTTAAAGCCTTACACACACTTATGAAAGCTTTAAATCACATGGGTCTATTGTTTGTCTTTACGTTGGCCACCTGATGCAAAGAGCCAACTCATTGGAAAAGATCCTGATGCTGGGAAAGATTGAAGATGGGAAGAGAAGGGGACAACAGAGGATGAGATGGTTGGATGGCATCACTGACTCAAACATGAGTTTGAGTAAGCTCCGGGAGTTGGTGATGGACAGGGAAGCCTGGCGTGCTGCAGTCCATGGGGTTGAACTGAACACGACTAAGCAACTGAACAACAGCAAATTGTTGATATTTGATTAAATCTTGATTTTGTGATCCTTTCTCAATACTAATATCAGTAAAGTTTTCAGTACATGATGGGAGAAATGCAAAGGAACACATTCAAGGTTGTTAATGTGAGACAGACACTGGAGTGTGTGCTTAAATCTCTTGATTTATTTTACATCTACAGAAACTAATCAGAGGTACGTATAATATCATTTTACAATCATCACAAATCAGGACATTGAGTCTCATGGAAATAGACCACACCAAATCATCCAGCTACCAGTGCAAGATTAGAAAGGGTGGCATCCAGATGGCAGAAGAGGACGACCTGGAGTCCACCTCCCTCTACCAGCACATCAAAACTAAATATAGAGCCACCTGAAGACTAGCACAATCCTCTATATGCAAGGTAATTAAAAACAAAAAACAACAAAAACCTACACTGACTCTGGCAAGAGAGGAGGAAGAACAATCAAGTTGAAACCCATATTTCTAGCAGGTGACCCAGAAGAGAAGTGTGATATATTGGGCTCAGGGATCCTCCTTAAGAAGAGGGCGTTCAAGCCCTGGGGTCTGGCATAAAGAAGATGATTCCCCTTGGCTAGTTTGAAAACCAGTTGCACTTATCAAAGGGTGTTTGAATCTCAGCTTTTATTTCAAAATATATACTTTTACAAAAATCCTTTTGTCTTTGAATGTAAAACTCTAGTTAGTAACATCATGCAATTCAAGATACATCTGCATAATTTAGTCACACTTTGCAAATATAACTTTCATCCAAACCTTTTTTTTTTTTTCCCCAGTAGCTTCTAGCAATTGTTACTTTGAGTAACGTGAGAGAAGAAACTGTGGAGGGAAACTTTTGTTTTCAATGTGGGAAAGAAATGTGTAGGTGAAGTTTTCAGAATGGCTGAATTTTGGGATTATATTAGCCGAAGTGATACAGGACCAGCTCAAATACACATTGAATTCAAGAGAAATTATTGCCAAATATGTCATATTTAATGTACCTTAAAATTTGTTCTCTGGTTTGGATCCACAAGGAAAATTGGAAATAACACAATCATCTGTACTATTAACTGTGGAAGTAGACCCCAAATCTACTTTAATTTAGCAGCATGCTCATGGCAAGAAATTCCCCTTAGAAAAGCCTCCGTAAATGACGCTGAAATCATGATTCCTAATGTCTGATAGACTTTAGTTTAGCCTCAGTGTCTCCATTTGAAGGAGCAACATCTTTAGAGGCAAGACTGTACAGGCATTTCACAGGCGCATAGCATGGAAAGTTCAGTGGTGATGACTACTCTCCTTACATTTTCAAAGTATCAAATGTTAGTCACTCCATCTTGTCCAACTTTTTTGAGATTCAAGGATCAAACCCAGTCAGACAGTAAAGAATCTGCCTGCAATGCAGGAGACCTGGGTTCAATTCCTAGGTTGGGACGAGCCACTGGAGAAGGGGCTACCCACTCCAGTATTCTTGCCTGGAGAATTCCATGGACAGAGGAGCTGGTGGGCTCCAGTTCATGGGGTTACAAAGAGTTGGACACACTTTAGGTTTTTCAAAGTAGTTCCAATTTCTAAAGTTATGTTCTAGTGTCATTTTATATGCTTTATTAAGCATATTTTCATGATTATAGATTTTCATAAAAAAATCAAACATATACAAGTACCAGCATACTTCAGAAATATTGTAGGTTCGATTCCAGAGAACCACAATCAATCAAATATCGCAATAAAGCAAGTCATACAAATTTTTTCCTTTTCTAGTACATATACAAGTGATGTTTACACTATATTATAGTCTATTAACTGTGCAATAGTACCATGTCTTAAAAAATAGTGTATATACTGTAATTTAAAAATGTTTTGTTGGTTAAAAAAAAACAACATGCTAACAATCAACTGAGTTCAGTGAGTCACAGCAACATCAAAGATCACTGATCATGGATCACCATAGCAAATATTACAATTATGAAAATGTTACAATATTGTGAGAATTACTAAAGTGTGAGATATAGAGATGAAAGAGCAAATGCTGTTGGTATAATGAAGCTGATAGACTAGCTTGCCTCAGAGGTGCCACAAACCTTCAGTTTGTAAAAATGCAGTGTCTCTGAAGCACAATAAAGTAAAGCACAAGAAAATGAGCATAAGCATGTCCTCTTAAACAATATTAATAAAGGAACTTAAGCAGGTGCCTTTTAGCAGGTCTAGCTGAACTGTTGAATCTCTCATTCAATGTAAAAACCACCCACCAAGAAACCACCATATCACACTAAACCCTCAAGTCTATATATATACATAAAGCAGCCTTCTGAGTGTTTGTCACATACTAGGTACACCCAAATGGAAATTTTATGTATTAATATTTTCATTCTGAAGGCTCTTCTACTTTTTCAGGAAATATATAATGATATACATTGTGAAATATTAAGAACATAGAGCATGTAAAATTTTAATGTGCACACAAAAGTCTTTTACAACCTTCTCACTCACTAAGTGGTCCCACATTAAAATAAAATAAATCTTCACCCAAAGCGAAAGCACTTAAAATTGTGCAGCCTTTTCAGAGCTGGAGTCCCCCAAAGAATTCATTTTTCTTAATAGTGTCAGATATAATAAAACCATCGGTTTCAAGGAAAAAATAATTAAAGCACTTAGCATGATGTTTTACTTTCAGTATTTAAAAATCAGCTATTTCTTATGATCAGTAATTTGGGATTCCATTAGATTTTATGTTACTAAATATAGACTTACACAATGGATACTAATGACTGGACTCTTTGATACATACTTAGGTTGTAAACCAGGATATCTGCCAAGAACATATGTTCTTAAAAATTATGCAGAGAATGCAAAATGATCACGAAGTAGGACATGCATAATAAACACAGATCCTACCAAATGATGTTTTCCACATGTTTCATTTCTTCCAAAGCCAGAGTCATCTTACACAGAGTCAGTTGATTCGTTGTTTTTATCTATTCATTTCAGTATATTTGTTCGTTTCAGTATGTATTGGTGCATCCTATGAACTGAAGTGAGTCAAGTGAAAGTTGCTCAGCGGTGTCCGACTCTTTGTGACCCCATGGACTATACAGTCCATAGAATTCTCTAGGTCAGAATATTGGAGTGAGTAGCTGTTCCCTTCTCCAGGGGATCTTCCCAACCCAGGGATTAAACCAAGGTCTTCCACATTGCAGGCAGATTCTTTACCAGCTGAGCCACAAAGGAAGCCCAAGAATACTTGCATAGGTAGCCTATCCCTTCTCCAGCAGATCTTCCTGATCCAGGAACTGAACCAGTGTCTCCTGCATTGCAGGCGGATTCTTTACCAGCTGAGCTACCAGGGAAGCCCTGGTTCTTTGCACCAGTGATCTTAAAAAATAAGTAAAAAGAAAAAGTGGTCCTAGTTCCTGTCCGTAAAGAACTAACAAAATAGATGGAATCAGTATAAAATAAAATAAGTATACTTCAGTGTGTTAAAGCAGTATTACTGTAAGGAATATGTAGTGGGCACTAGGAAACTGCATTTAGTTGCTGAAGGTGATCTGCAAAAAGTTTCAGAGAGTATGTTAAAATGAGCCAGTTGTGATAAGGGAAACAATTCGGTAGAGAAGGAGAAAGGTCACACGGAGAACATCTTCCATGTCTCTGCTGACAGGAGGGTATTTTAAATTTGTGCTTCTCAACACATTTTCTTTCAAGAACCAAAATCAGAAGCCCCTCAAGCACGTATGTATATGTCTGGGTTTCACTTGAAACTACCAAGTCAGAATCCATAAGGATGTGGCCAACACTCAGGCTTATCCTGTAGCTTTCTAGGACTTGTATGCAGTGTCTGATGCACAGAAAGGACATTGATGTATCACTTAGAGCTAAGAGTAGTGTCTCATGAAGCTATTCCCACCTCCTCCTTATAAACTACCACTTACATTGTCTTCTGTTCAAAAATCTTTTTCTCCCTGTTTAAATTGCTTTAAATTATTTACATTTTTAAATAACAAAAATACAACAAAACAAGTAGCTTAATCAAAGTTTATGATGATAGGCATTTTTATGCTTTTCTTCAATAACATCAGCTTCCTAAAATCTAGGTCATTTTCAGAGCTGTGTTAATTTTTCCATTCATTGCCAAAGAGAGAAGAGAGATTCTAGGTATTAGTACTGGTTGGGGGCAGTTAGGTTTCTAATGAGCAGAAATATTTCTCTACTCTTCAGTGAATAGCATGTATAGTTATTTAAATTAGTCCACACCAATATCTCTATTATAATAATAGCAATAATAATAAATCTCTACCATTATTTGCATATCACATTTAAGATAAAATCTAGAATATCTTTTAAAGTAGAACCACCTTGCTATAATTTGCAATACCTCACAGTAAATTTCAACTCTTATCTATTAATAAATAATTTAAATCTGATCATATCTCTCTGATCTAAATAACAAATTTCCCCTGACTCTCTTCTTAAATTTAGAAGGCTTCTAATCTTCTTTCATTTCAGTGATAAGCATGGACAGAGAAAATATTTTCCCATTTTAGAAAAAGTAAAAACAAAATAATGCAAAATATCATATGTGGTCTAGAGGCAGCCTTTAAATGCTACTTAACTTTTCGAAAAGAATCTGCCTTCTAAGCATCCCTAAAAGTCACCATGTTTTGTTTTGTTTTGTTTTTTTAACTTCTTGAGATACACACAAGCTTTAACTAAAAACAGCTTTATCATGGCTGTTGTTTTCTCTTCCTATCTAATAAAATTTTATGCACACTCAAAGAGAGTGTATCAAAATCTGGGAAGAATTTTGTTCTGTTTTCCAACCCTGATCTCCTATATAATCTTTAAAGTTAATAAGAAGAGTGAAAGGCTCTCCTAAATATTACTGATTACTTAGAAGTTTAAAATATGCTTAAAACTTTGTCATCAGAAATTTCTTGAAATATGCCATTTTCCTCCATCTGAAAGTTTCAATACCATTTATTAAAACAGAATTGTGTTTAACTTTGCTAATACTATATTGTATCATACTATCCATTCCTAGAAATCAAATAGTAGTAAAGACCAGCATATTCGCAATATAAACAAAAGTAAACTCAGGGCAAGAATGGTTTCAGGTAGCTTCTTTCCAAACAGACACAATCCAAAACCAAATACAGATTTTCCTTGATTTATAATGGAGTTACATCCCAACAAGCTCATTATAGCTGAAAATACCATAAGTTGAAAATGCATTTATTTCACCAAACCTACTAAACACCTCAGCATAGCCCAGCCTACCTTCAACCTGCTCAGAACACTTACATTAGCTTACAGTTGCTCAAAATCATCTAACACAAATTCTATTTTATAATGAAGTGTTGAATAGCTCATGTAATTTATTCAATTGTACTGCAAGTAAAAAACAGAATAGTTGTCTGGGTATAAATTGGCTGAATGTACCAGATGTTTACACATGTGATTGTGTGGCTGGCTGGGAGCTGTGACTCACTGCCCACTATCAACAGAGAATATTGTACCAGATATCATTACCAGATATCAGTAGCCCTGAAAAGACCAAAATGCAAAATTTGAAGACAGTTTCTACTGAATGCATATTGCTTTTGCACTATGGTAGAGTCAAAAACCTGTTAGGTGTAATCATTGTAAGTTGAGGACCACATGTAAACAGCACAAATGAAAGCTATTTTCATGCAAGTTACACATAGTGAAAATAATATTTTATCATTTAATAAAGAATGACGTTTGGACAAATAATTTTCTGATTAATTCCAAAGATGACTATTATGATTCAAAAAACAGTCATGCACCTATGATGTGAATATGGAAATATATAGTCTTTATGCAGCTCAATATCTAGTGGTGGGTTTAAGGACCAGACTAAATAACCTAGGTCATGAACTTGCAACTTGCTGATACAGTGAACAGTAACTTTGGATATTTTTTCCTCAGTTATTATATTTGCCTAAATTGCCTTATACATGAGTAATTTATTTGTTTTATGTCAATACATCACATTACTAACAACATCCTTAGTCTGAGTCTTTGTAATGAGCTCCCATGATTTCTGTAGGGCATGTCTCCAAATTTGTGTTTACTAATAAAGATACAGCTAGTATTATGGTTTGTTCTTGGCCTATTCAGCCCTTTATTAAGGTGAGAAGCACTGTGATGAATAAAATGATAATCCTAATTTCATGATTTATGAAACATTTTCTCTACTTTCCAACATTATATAAATTAGCTTATAACCATATACATTTCCACATTTATTCCAGATGTAGACCCAAAATAACCTCAAACGTTCATAAACACTTTCATTTTCTCTTATCAGATCATCATGTTTATCATTTTGAAATTCACTTTCTTATTTGAGGAATTGGAATAAATTAAAAAGGAAAAACATGTACCAATGTAAAAAGCTTAAGTAAGTGCCAGATGTCAAGAAAACTGCATTCTGATTAACCAAACTCTGAAATACATTAGCAAAATTTTCTGAGAGAAAAATTGGAAGGAATAAGGGAAGTTTAGAAAGATAGGTCTTATTCTCTGTACCTGGGCTTTCTAGGTGGAACTAGGGATAAAGAACCCACATGCCAAGTTAGAAGAAGCAAAAGATGAGGGTTTGAACCCTGGGTTGGTAAGATCTCCTGGAGAAGGAAATGGCAACCCACTGCAGTTTTCTTGCCTGGAAGAAAGGAGCGTGGCAAGTTACAGTCCATGGAGTCTCAAAAGAGTCAGACCCGACTAAGTAAACATACACTCCATAGCTACTAGTTAGTCTCTTAACTGGAGTCCCAACCCCTGCATGTAAACACTGGGATCACCTAAATACCTCCTTGTTTCCAGAGAATCAAACAAAATTTGTCAAGTTCACAATAGGTATAAAATTATTGTCAAATGAAATTTTTGCTATTTATTTGCTTTTCTTGCTTATTTACTTCTTGAGCAATGAGATTATGTTATTTAAATATGTTTGTTAGCATCTTAATTATATAGGTTCATTCAGTCAAATATTCACCTTATTAGCAAATTAGTCCAAACGCCTTAACAATAGAGGCCAGCAATGTAGAGCATCCCTCCAGGTTATGATCTGTGGACTGAAGAAATAGGGCAGTGAAAAGAAGTCACAGATTTGGTAAAAATAATACGAATAATGCCAGTGTGAGTTGAAAGCCAGGAAGAGGGTATGGTAACCAACAGGCCAGGAAAGGAACATCTTTTAGAAAAGAATATGAAGAGTTTGGGTAAGACAAGGGCAGAAATGTGTCCATGGACTAGATCACTTTCAGTGATGTGCTAAAGGTGAAATTGCCCTGGAGACAAGATTGACAGGGGAGGAAGTGGAAACTTTGTATAGGAAACTATTTTGTTTGTTTAGAGTGTTGCTCTAAAGGGGCACAGAGAAATGGGAATGTAGCCAGTGATTTTGAGGTGAAAAGGGATTTTTTTCATTAATGAGAGATACTGCAGCATATTTATTTGTTTATAGAAATAAGAAGTAATTGAGCAAAGAAAGAGTACTGAGATGGAAGATAAGGAATGAATGAGGGAACAAAGTCCTTGACAAGGCAAGGAGGCTTGAGATCCAACATCCAAGGGGAGAGACTTGCCCACCAGAGGGGTCTTTTGGTAGATGATATCTTTTCCATAGGTCTCAAAGTAATGCTTTTCCAAATTAGGCCTGAAAAATCAGTCATCCAATATATTTGAAGGTTACCAATTTATCTTGAGGAAAATGTCCTTCAGAGTGGAAATGTGAAATGCATTCTTTTTTTTTTTTTCCTCCCAGTATCCCAAAGGGAGAAGTTTGTTCTGGCTCACAAAGACCTACATTCGAAAGTTGTCTACATTTGAGGCAAATAAGAAACATGCTTGGAAAAATAATAAAGACTCCTAAGGGATTGTGCAGAGCAAAATCACCAGATTCTAAAATGAGACAAATGAAAGTTAGTTGGGTTTTTATTTAACACCTGTGTAGTAATTCAAACTTGGTGACATGCAGTAGTATAAGCAGAATCCTAGTCAATAGCATGACAACCTTGTCCATTACAACAATGTAGGCTTCAAAAGAAAATTTAATCTGAATGGAATCAAACAAAAAATGAAATCTACTAGAATCCAGATACTTTAGGGATAACATTTATGAGGGCCCTTGGGTCTGCCTTTCCCTGGTGGCGCAGAGGTTAAAGCATCTGCCTGCAATGTGGGAGACCTGGGTTCGAATCCCTGGGTCGGGAAGATCCCCTGGAGAAGGAAATGGCAACCCACTCCAGTATTCTTGCCTGGAGAATCCCATGGACGGAGGATCTTGGTGGGCTACAGTCCACGGGTCGCAAAGAGTCGGACATGACTGAGCGACTTCACTTTCACTTTTTGGGTCAGGATTCAAACAAAGTGATCATGGCCTACTGCTGCTGCTGCTAAGTCACTTCAGTCGTGTCCAACTCTATGCAACCCAACAGATGGCAGCCCACCAGGCTCCCCCGTCCCTGGGATTCTCCAGGCAAGAACACTGGAGTGGGTTGTCATTTCCTTCTCCAATGCATGAAAGTGAAAAGTGAAAGTGAAGTCGATCAGTCGTATCCAATCCTTAGTGACCCCATGGACTGCAGCCTACCAGGCTCCGCCCATGGCATTTTCCAGGCAAGAGTACTAGAGCGGGGTGCCTTTGCCTTACTTCTTCTTTTTCTATAGAAGTATATTTTGCTTTCTTAGTGTTATCTCAATTCTCAAGCATATTCTTTCCTCTTGCATAACGTGATCGCACAAAACTCTTTACTGCTCGTCAGAAAAGGTAAAAAGACAAGCATCAAACAGGGAGGAGGCATTTGAAACATGTAACAACCTAATAATTTGTAAAACGTATTACTGCTGTTGTTGTTCAGTCGCCAAGTCATGTCCAAGTCTTCATGACCCCATGGACTGCAGCACGCCAGGCTTCCGTTTCCCTTATCACCTCCCAGAGTTAGCCCAGGTTCATGTCCATTGATTAGTTGATGCCATCCATCTCCTTCATGGATCACTGCCTTGTCATGGCAAAGGGGCTTGTGTAACTGTGAAGCTATGAGCCATGCAGTGTAGGGTCATCCAAGATGGACAGGTCATAGTAGAGAGTTCTGACAAAACATGATCCACTGTAGGAGGGAATGGCAAACCACTGCAACATATTGCCATGAGAACCCCATGAACTGTATTAAAAGGTAACATGCATTACAATAAAACTCCAAAAGAAAAAAAATGGTAAAAATCATGGCTGGGCAGTAGTAACCAGAATAAGAAACATAAACAGTTCAAAAACACTGGAGTTGTTCAATATTATTAAAAAATGAGGAAATCTGAAATGAAATAACAATGAAGCATTATTCCCTAGGTACTATAATGACTAAGATTAAAATGTGATGGCAAGGATGTAGAGCAATGGAACGATGAAACTGTCATACTTGCTAGTGGGAATCTAAACTGTCACAGTTACTTTGAAAAAGAGTTTGACATTACTGAGTAAAGCTGAAGATGTACCTATCCACCTCTGACCTTTTTATACCTAGATATATTAGGTTGGCCAAAAAATTAGTTCATCCATAACATCTTATGGAAAAACATAAATGAATATGTTGGCTAATCCTAGAGAGACTGGCCACCAGGAGTCATGTACAAAATATTCAAAACATTACTGAAGATTGAAAAGCTTATCAATGGTAGACAACATAGAAATAATAGATAGATAGATAAATTGTGATGTATATTTCATTTATTCAATAGGGCATGATAAAGCAGTGAAAATAAATGAACTATAAGCAAGTAGGCACAGCATGGCTCTCAACAATGAAATGTTAAGCAAAAATAGCTGGTCAAAAGGAATATACAACATATTATTCTGTGTATGCAAAGTTCAAAATGGGCAAAATTTCACCAACTATCTTTTACAGTTATTTACAGTTATATATATTAAAACTCAATGTAAGTATAAAGAATAGTACAGCACTTAAGTAAGTGGTTATCTCTGTGAAGGGGTAAGTAAAGAAGACGAGACAGTGTGAGGGCTTCTATTCCATTGGAAATCTATTTATTAAAATTAGTGTTGGATACATGGATGCCCAATTTTATTATTTTACTCTACTATGCATATTATGTATTTTTCAGTATGCATTTCATATTTTACAATAAAAAGGTAACCAAATACACCTAAGGATGCTAATTATATTTATAACACCAGTCATATGCTGGTGAACTGGTGTACTTATGCATGCCTTTGCAAAGTTCTTGGTAATGAATACCCAGAGCTATACAAATGCTCTTTTTTCTGACCTCATAAAAATAGTTCTCATCTTATTGTAAAGAAAAAATACAGAAATTAAGTTTTTGCTCTTTGCAAATGCATTTTGCACCACTCTTACTGAGCTGTTCTAAACTATCACAGCAAACAATCTGCTCCTTATAAAAGCTGGTTTTATCTCTCTGTCTTTCTATAAGCCTTGAAACTCTGCAACAATCTTAATTTCTTCAGAATAGGTTACTTACCCACCTTATTTTCTACTAAATCCCCTATATCTTTCAAGACTCAATGCAAATGCTGTTTCCTCATGTCAACTGTCTTTGATCAGTATATCACGGTTAAGGTTCCCTCTACCATGTTCCTATATTTGTATGTTCATCTATTAAGTATTATGGCATGTGATTTCCTATGAGACTATTAGCTCTATGAAGCTAAGTAGTGGTTTATTCACACCTGAATCTTTCCCCAACAGTAAATTCTATGGATAATTGTTCAGGGAATATTTGTTAACTGAAAAAGAGAAGAGGTGACATATTCAAAACAAGATTGCTTATCATAATAAATCTGACAACAACCCAAGTGTCTACTGGTAGAGGAATGATCTGTTAATTACAATGTATACATATGATGAAATATTATGCACTCATGAAAATGCTGCTGCTGCTAAGTCACTTCAGTCGTGTCTGACTCTGTGTGACCCCATAGAAGGCAGCCCACCAGGCTCCCCCATCCCTGGGATTCTCCAGGCAAGAACACTGGAGCGGGTTGCCATTTCCTTCTCCACTGCATGAAAGTGAAAAGTGAAAGTGGAGCCACTCAGTTGTGTCCTACTCTTCGTGACCCCATGGACTGCAGCCTACCAGGCTCCTCCTTCCATAGGATTTTCCAGGCAAGAGTGCTGGAGTGGGATGCCATTGCCTTCTCCACATGAAAATGCTACTGTGAAGTCAAATATATTAAGATATTAAAAAACTTAATGATATAATGGTAACTAAACTAACTTATGAGAAAGATGGTAATTTTATGAAGTATATACATTACAACTATGCAATAATATACATAGATGAACAGGCACTAGAATGCAAAATAAAATAGCCTATATAAGAAATAGCTTACATATATCTATATTCACATAAATATTAAAATGATTGTGGATTCTTTTTGAAATTTTCATCATGGTATTTTTTTTTAGAAATTATATTTAAATTTTAATATTTTCCTGCACAAGTGACTAAGATTTTGATTCTCATAATTGATGGCCTTATTCAAAGCAATTTCTATTCCCTTCCTTAGCATGTGGCTCAGTATGTCTACTGGAGACCAAAAGGATAGTTTCAGATGAAACTTATGAAGCAATTTCTAATCCAAACCAGTTAAACGATAATATAGTTTTTTAAAAATAAGCATCCAAAAATGAATTTTCAAGAATAATTCTAGGTCACCAACTAGTAAAGCAAGGGGAAAAGTAAAACAAACAAACAACAACGAAACCCACAAAAAAACCTGTTGAAATGCACAATTATAAAATGTAAGGATTTCATAAAATTTTAAGATGTTCTATGAATCACCCAGTATAAGTGTCTGTGATTGCACTAATTACTGGCCCTTCCTGCAGTCACAGGCAGCATTTAATATAGGACTGCTTTCCATGTGAGAGCATAAATATACAAAATCAGCATTATTTATCATCTTCGACTCGGTTACACATCTGAATAGAATCTGAACATTACAAATAGATTTCTGGGCACCATTCCAAGTGAGTTGGGGAGGTGCTCCAGGCTTTCTGAGCTTAAGAATTCCTCAGGATATTTAAATGTACAGTTTATGTTGAAAACAGTTGCTTAAAAAATGAAAATAATTTTTGAGGTTAACAAAAGCCTAGTGAAACAAAGAACTCACTTAAAAAAAAGGATCATTACATATAGTATCTTTGAGGTACCCGTTGTGGTACTTGAATTGAACATATCTGAAACTAGTCTCTCTCTTACCCATTGTACTTCTAGCATACTTTTTTTTTTCTTCTCAGCTTTATTGAGGTATAATTGACAAATAAAATTGTAAAATATTTAAAGTGTGTAACAAGGTGCTGTGAGAAATGTGTACATTATACAAGAATTCTCTCCTGGCACACTTTGATGCTAATGTAGACTCTCTAACTGCAAGCCCTATAGTTGAATCCATCCTGAATATCATTACTGAATAACATCTTCCTGGGGCATAATTCTGCTCACAAATCTTCAGTAAGTCCCCAATTGATTACTGAACAAAGCTCCAGACCCTCAAACTTCCACTTAAGACCGTTGCCTATCTGACCTTAGATAACTTCTCCCATCTAACTCTTTTATTTTCCTTCACAGACCCTATGTTGAAGCCAAGCCATCTGTATACTGTACACTTGTCCCTATCTTTTTCCACATATGTGCTTTAAAAAAAAAAAAATTCTTCACAGAGTACATCTAACTTACAGAAATTCAAGTTTCACTGATCCTCTAATTCTAGTTCTAATTTTCCAGGCTTTCCCTGATGTCCTTTTCCCTTAAAAGTCTATACATAAACAATCAAAGTAATATAACAATTTGTACCTTTATACCCTGTATCCTTTACCTAACAGAGGCATTATCATCTTATTATCTATAAGATGTATGAAGTGAAGTAGAGTGTTAGTCACTCAGTCATGTCTGACTCTTTGAGACCTCATGGACTATAGGCTGCCAGGGTCTTCTGTCCGTGGAGTTCTCCAAGCAAGAATACTAGAGTGGGTAACCATTCCTTTCCCCAGGGGATCTTCCCGACCCAGGGATAGAACCCAGGTCTCTTGCATTTCAGGCAGATTCTTTTACTGTCTGAGCCACCAGGGAAGCCCTTGGATGTATGAGTACTTTAAAAATAGTATTTCTGACTGATTGTCTTATTTCCTTCAGCATTTTACAACTATTCGTTCCCCAGAAACGTTCATTAAATTACTATATGCATTAGAAAGGCTTGTGATGTTTCCAGGAAACTCAGAGCATGAAAATAGATAAAATCCTCTATGCCCTTGATGCCCCTCAACAATAACAACAGAGTTTCCCCTCTGTCTTTTGTATGGCTCTATCCATTTTTGAAGTAGTCAAGCCTGCCTCAAGTCCTGTACAAACTTGCATCAGATTCCAAAGAAATAAAAATTAAAAAGACCTGTCCCCTTGGAAGATACAAAAGAAATATCAGAGTGCATATTTTAGGGGTTGCAATAAGAAAATAAACACATATTTCATAAAAATGTTTACTTCCCATTATAGTCAATCTAAGATATGCACACAGTTCCTCAGGAGCCCCAAAGAGGTGACTTTGATTTAACTGTGATTTTTAGTAATGCTTAGTTATACTCTACTGGGCCCTGAATAAGTGGTTTGGGATTTCTCCTCCACTATCTATTCAGCCTCACCCTGAGATGACCTCCCACCCTGGGCTGGCACTTTTGCCTCTTCCTGGATCCCATTTCCCCACACTTCTATCTCTGCACTCACTTACCAAACACTATCTAGGCCACTAGAGAGAGGTGATTCAGCTCCATGTGTGCTGGTCAGTCCATGAGTCACTGACTTTGACTTGAATAAAAAGGTGTATGCACATGATTTTTTTTTGTTGTTTTTCTCTAGAAAAGAGAGCACTTGTTACCCACTGTAATTCTGAACATGGAATGATTTTCCATCATTAACTATATCTTCCCCATGCTTGAGGAATGCTCAAAATAGCAAATCACTTGTGGTCCAGTGGTTAAGACTCCGTGTTTCCAAAGCAGGGGGCCCAGCTTGGATCCCTGGCTGAGGATCTAAGATCTCACATGCTGTGCCATGAGGTATGGCCAAAAGATTTTTTTAAAGACTTTTAAAAAAGAGGAGACCACATCCTATCCTTCTTTTGACATCAACATTTCAAAAACATCTATTTCTCTTTATTATTTTTTCCAATTCTCTGAAGATCTCAGAAAACCTGAAAAGCCCTGCTCCAAGTTTGCTCCTCCTCTAGGAAAGAACCAGCTTTAAACCACTTAATTATCAATCAATCTTAAGTAAGTCAAGCAAAAGCAGCATCTGACCCAGTTTGTTTAGAAACCCATTCATTCAGCCTTGTGGCTTCTCTGCCGTGCAGGAAACCTGTCAGACTGGAATCAAGAAAAAGGCTTATTGAATTTTAATGTTGAACTAACGTTGCTTCTGCAGTTGCCTGCATTAGAGGGGTGATGGGGAGTCCAGTAAGGAAGTAAAAATGGTCTTTCTCTCTCTCTCACTTTTTTTTTCTTTTGTGAAGAGTTCAAACGTTCAATCTGTCCTTTCTGTGAACCTACTATTTATGGCAACCTCTTTTAACCTATATATAATGCATGAAGAAATCTAGGCAGAATAATATTGCGTGTAGGCACTCACATGACTGATTGTGTTGAACCCTGAAAGCTTTTGAATGTCAGGATCAGGATATCGTGAAGTCCTCAGCTAACTCTACCTGCTAAGGCAACTCTTATCTACCCTCAGAAAAATTATATATCAATTTATACTATGGGACTTCAAGTGTGGATACTGTCTCGACCTGGAAGATTTATATGTCTTCCTCATTTCTCTGCATCATTTTTCATAATATAATGCCTTCAATAGAGTTTCATTAATGCTTTCAATTGAATGACAGACTATAAATATGTGCAGTGATTTAAAGAGCATCAACAACACCTGAACATGGAAAATGTAGTAAATGAATATTGATTTTCTCACCTTCTCTTTCCCAGTGATTACAGCACCTAGTTCTTTTTCTGGACCCCATATCACATATTCTACTCAGACCAAAGAAAGATAAGGAATAAGCAAGAACAGTAGATATTACTTCTATAAGAGGAATTTCCAGCGCTGCCTCGGTACTCAGGGCACATGGAACTTTGCTTTTCATGTCTTAGTGATATAAGTGACTGAGATCATGAAAAGTGAGTCAAAGGGATTTGTTTAGTTTTGACTATTTAATTTCACTGTTCCACTTTCAATATGTCAACAGTGGATTTGAAATAGCTCAACTCTTGTACCCTTGTTGCATCACTTCTGGGAGTTGTTACATTTCTTTTTTAAAAGGGAGGTCCATTGCCTGAGTTTGCGCTCATTCCAAAACAGGGCTTGAGACAGGTACTTGAGTAGTTTATTTGCGAGTAGGAGTGTCAGAGCAAGGAGAACAAGAGAAGAAAGGGGAGAAATTCAAGGCAGTTAGCACTTAAGACAACAGGTTCTTGGTCCCCTAGGTCTTAAGTTCCACGGGGAACATGTGTATACCCGTGGCAGATTCATGTTGATGTGTGGCAAAATCAATACCGTATTGTAAAGTAAAATTTAAAAAAATAAATAAAAATAAAATGTTAAAAGAAAAGTTCCACAGGGAAATGTCTGAATAACCCTGTAGAATGCAGATAAAAGAATAGTCTCTTAAAATACTTGGATGCTTAGCCACTGATCCATCCAGTCTTTTCCCACATGGTTTAAGGTGATCCTCCAAGACCACTGACCTGCTACTGCCAGGTTGCCCAGCATAAATGACTTCAGGCTAACCAAGTGTCTAAGCTATTGGGAATAGGTTAAACACACACACACACACACACACACATCATATGGGCTTAAAGGCAGGGCACTGAAATAAGCCCGAAATCAAAGATGTGTTACAGAGATGTGGTAAGATCACACAAATTATGTGCTATATCCATGGATTTACCAGGATTTCTCAAGCTCAGCATACTAACATTTGGGAACAGAAAGTTATTTGTTGTTGGAAGTTGCCTTGCACATTGTGGTATGTTAAACATCTTCTCTGCCTTATACCCATGAGATGACAATAAGACTCCTCCAGTCGTGACAACAAAAAATGTCTCCAGACATGGCAAATATCCTCTGGATGGCAAAATCACCCCTTATTGAGACCAATGACCTGAGTCAATTCACTAAAAGTGATATTAGATATTGCTCTGGTTGTATATATAGCATGCTAGAGAAACACACAGGTCATATACAGATAACCTTCCAGGAACCTCCTGCCATCACAAAAAATAATAGGATTAATTCATTTATTCATTCATTAATTTAAAAACATCTGTTTAGCATGTGCTGTGTTCTAGGTACAGTTGTTTAATGCCCTAAAGATATAATTTTGAGTAAGAAGTAGATTTGCCCTACCTTTGGGTAGCCTACAAACTGATGGGGGAAAAGACCCTGGAAGATATAATAAAGTTCATCAAGTGTTTGATACTGATGAAGATTCTAAAATCAGGTTTGTCAGGGAAAGTTGAGACTTCAGGAAAAAGTAACTCCTCAAGGGAATTGGGATCATATGGGTATGATACAACAAAGAGTCTAGAATTCATTATAAGCAAACCACTTGGCAATAATAATAATAATCTTATATACTGCAATGCCAAGTATGTAACAATGTTTTATGTATGCATATTGCTTTAATTCTTACAATAATATCATGAGCATTATTGTAACCACTTTAAAAAGGAGAAACTGCAGGTAGAGAAGTATAGTACATTTTCCAACATCTAGTGACCAGTAGAACTGGAAGTATTTCCCATATAGCCTAAATTCAGAGTTATACCTAAAATAACTGTGGTAAACTACCTAAGACAACGTCAGTCACCCTTCACTAATTTCCTCCTCAGCCAAAATTGTGTCCACCTTGTCCACATTCCCATTAAAAATCTAGGTTCACTAAATTTTTCATATAATTCATTTTATTTAAGGATCAATCCAATTTAGTTTACAGAATTTTAGTCTCAGATGGGAGTAATTCTAAAAAAACACAATGAGACACATCCTTAATTATGTAATGCTTTTATATTTCTTCAGTAAATAGTGCAATGGTCTGAATACAATCATATCATTGACAAGTCAAACCAGGACATTCAAGAGTGAAAACGGATACTACTGATAATTTTGCTGGGACCATGGGTATAAATGTTACCTATCTTGGGTTAATTAACTTTACTCATTTGAAAAGACCCCGATGCTGGGAAAGATTGAGGGCAGGAGGAGAAGGAGACGACAGAGGATAAGATGGTTGGATGGTATCACCAACTAATGGACATGGGTTTGGGTGGACTCTGGGAGTTGGTGATGGACAGGGAGGCCTGGCCTGCTGCAGTTCATGGGGTTGCAAAGAGTCGGACAAGACTGAGCGACTGAACTGAACTGAATGAATCATAGTCTATGGATCACATACCACAGGTCTGAAATAGGAAGGAAGAATAAGATGTCATTTCTAAAGCCCCCAAAACCTTTGGTGATTCTGTGTTTTCAGTATCAGTTCAGTTCAGTTGCTCAGTCATGTCTGACTCTTTGCGACCGCATGAGCTGCAGCACGCCAGGCCTCCCTGTCCAACATCAACTCACGGAGTTTACCCAAACTCATGTCCATCGAGTCAGTGATGCCATCCAGCCATCTCATCCTCTGTCGTCCCCTTCTTCTCCTGCCCTCAATCTTTCCCAGCATCAGGGTCTTTTTAAATGAGTCAGCTCTTTGCATCAGGTGGCCAAAGTATTGGAGTTTCAGCTTCATCAGTCCTTCCAATGAACACCCAGGGCTGATCTCCTTTATTTTTTTATTTTTTATTTTTTTAATTTTTTTATTTTTATTTATTTATTTATTTATTTTGCAGTCAGGTATCAGTTCAGAACACAAATCTGATAACATCATTTTCCTGGCTTAATTCTCATTTCCTTACCCCCTCACCAACATTCTGCTTTCTCATGTGGAGTAAAAACTGAAGATTTCCAAAGTGAGGGGACAGTGCCTCTTAGGAACACAACCTCTTTTTATTTCAGTTCAAGGTCAGAGTAGGGACTCAGTGGATCACTGACAGGATGCAACCTGTCACTTCTTATATTCTTTTTTATTTTTTTAATTTATTTTTATTTTTTATTTTTTTAAAATTAAATTTATTTATTTTTTAATTACAATACTGTATTTGTTTTGCCATACATTGACACGAATCAGCCATAGGTGAACACAATCTAGAATGGACTGGTTGTATCTCCTTGCAGTCCATGGGACTCTTAAGAGTCTTCTCCAAAACCACAGTTCAAAAACATCAATTCTTTGGTGCTCAACTTTCTTTATAGTCCAATGCTCACATCCATACATGACTACTGGAAAAACCCTAGCCTTGACTAGATGGACCTTTGTTGGCAAAGTAATGTCTCTGCTTTTTAATATGCTATCTAGGTTGGTCATAACTTTCCTTCCAAGGAGTAAGCGTCTTTTAACTTCATGGCTGCAGTCACCATCTGCAGTGATTTTGGAGCCCCAAAAATGAAGTCTCTCACTGTTTCCACTATTTCCCCGTCTATTTGCCATAAAGTAATGGGACTGGATGCCATGATCTTAGTTTTCTGTATGTTGAGCTTTAAGCCAACCTTTTCACTCTCCTCTTTCACTTTCATCAAGAGGCTCTTTAGTTTTCTATATAGGATTAAGCAATGAAAACATTGTTCTCCTCAATTCAGCCCTAAATATTTCTTCAGTCTCATTTTCTGCCACTGCTTACTTCACACTTCCCACTGCAAGTCTTTAAATCTCTTAGAGCTTTTCAGAATTTACCTCTTTGAAATTTCTTGACTTTGTTTAAGCTATTCTGTCTCTGTAATGGTCTTCCCACTCCTCTTCTGTTGGCTAACTGGTCACTTGGCCAGCTTCTCCTTTGTAACTACTCTCTTGGCTAACATCTCATGCCTGTTCCTATAAGAATGAGATCAACTCACAGAAGCTTTTTTTTTTTTTTTTAATGAGTTTCCTCCTGCTCACTTTCCCAACCAGCCTTAAATCTTTTCCTTTACTTCACTCTCCATTATGTTAAAATTATGCTGCTGAGGAACAAGGCACGAGTTTTTCAAATCTTTGCAGACTCCATGCTTAATACAAAACATGCAATATGATAAATGCTTAGTGAATGTTAAATGACATATGGACATATTAACAAATATGTTTTTGCCACCCTCGCAGCAAGTATATGTCAGGATCTTGAAATCAATGCATAATTCTACAACTCTTCATGCCCATTTTGTAATAAATGAGACTTTTAAAAAGTAATGTGCCAGACTGGTTCCTTGGAGTACTTGCCAGAGCAAAAGAGTTTATAACACTATGGATACATCTCAAGAAAGTGCATTGTATCCTAGATACATGTAGCATGTTACTACATAATCAGTCCAAGTGGTTACTTCCATAACATTTGATGAAAGAATTAGAAAAAAAAATCATTGAGAGAGTTATTCCTTGGGAGGGTGGGAGTTTACAACAGATTTTTCATAAAAAATAATTCTATAAAATTAATACATAGAAATATATTTCCAGGAAATTATGTATTCAATACTTTTTTCAAGGTCAGTAGGGTACTTTTTTGAAGAATAAAGTGTTAGTTGCTCAGTAGTGTCCAACTCTTTACGATCCCATGGACTGTAGCCTGCTAGGCTTCTCTGTCCATGGAGTTTCCCTAACAAGAATCTGGAGTGGGTAGCCATTTCCTTCTCCAGGAGATCTTCCCCACTAGGGATCAAACCCAGGTCTCTCACACTGCAGGCAGATTCTTTACCTTCTGAGCCACTAGGGGAGGAGGGCACCAAACCCTTAGTATTAATAGTACTATACTAAAGATTTTGCTAACTCCACAACAAAATCTAAACACTTGTCCAATTTTGTTTAACAAAAAGTTCTAAACTTATTTGACTCTAAGCTATGTTAAATGCGTATATGTTTTAAAAGTGAGAGGAGAGAGAGCTCATCCAAATAAAGCCTTCTGTGATTGGCTGAATAATGACCTTACAAAGACCACATCCTAACCTCAGAGCCTATGAACATACTATCTTCACAAAGCAAAAGGGATTATGCAGCTGTGATCAACTAAAGATTCTGAGGTGGGAAGATTATTCTGGATCATCTGAGTGGGACCAATAATCAAAATAGTTCTTACGTGAAAGAGAGAGGCAGGAGGGTCAACAGAAGCAAAAGTCCGAGTTATGCACTTGCTGGCTTAAAAATGGAAAGTAAAAGTGAAGTCGCTCAGTCGTGTCCAACTCTTTGCGACCCATGGACTGTAGCCCACCAAGCTCCTCTGTCCATGGGATTCTCCAGGCAAGAATACTGGATTGGGTTGCCATTTAAGAGAGCCACAAACCAAAGAACAAAGGATGGACTTGGTAACTGGAAAAGGCAAGTAAACAGACTATTATCTACAGCCATATTCATCAGGAATATGGTCCTATTGACAGATAGTCAAATTTTAGGCCCGTCGAGCCCCATTTCAGACTTTTGACTTCTAGAACTATAAGATAACAAGCTTGTGTTACTTTAAGACACTGTTTGTGGTAATTTTTACTGATGTATTAGAAAAACAGTATAGTTTCCTAGTGAGCAATGCTTCTAATTTATCAGAATATTTTGTCAACTCTAGTTTTATTTCACCTTATACTTTGTTTCCAACAACCCAAGAGATGACTCTACCCAAAGACATCACCAGATGGTCAATACCGAAATCAGACTGATTATATTCTTTGCAATTAAAGATGGAGAAGCTCCATAAAATCAACAAAAACAAGACCTGGAGCTGACTGTGGCTCAGATCATGAGCTCTTTATTATAAAATTCAGGCTTACATTGAAGAAAGTAGGGAAAATCACTAGGCCATTCAGGTATAACCTAAATCAAAATTCTTATGATTATACAGTGGAGGTGATGAATAGATTCAAGGAATCAGATCTGGTAGAAAGAGTGCTTGAAGAACTATGGATGGAGGTTCATAACACTGTACAGGAGGCAGTGACCAAAGCTATCCCAAAGAAAAAGAAAGGCAAGAAGGCACAGCAGTTGTCTGAGGAGGCTTTACAAATAACTGAGTTAGAGAAGAGAAGTGAAAGGCAAGGGAGAAAGGAAAAGCTATACACTTACTGAAAGCAGAGGTCTAACAAGGAGAGATTTGAGGGCCTTCTTAAGTGAATAACATAAAGAAATTGAGGAAAACAATACAATGGAAAAGACTAGAGATCTCTTCAAGAAAATTGGTACTATCAAGGGAAAATTTCATGCAAGAATGGGCTCAATAAAGGACAGAGATGATAAAGACATCACAGAAGTAGGAGACATTAAGAAGAGCTGGCACGAATACAGAATTATACAAAAAGATCTTAATGATGGGATAACCATGATGGTGTGGTCCCTTACCTAGAGCCAGATATCCTGGAATGTGAAGTCAACTGGGCCTTAGGAAGCATTACTATAAACAAAGCTAGCAAAGATGATGTAATTCCAAGTGAGCTACATAAAACTCTAAAATATGATGCTGTTAAAGTGCTGAACTCAATCAGTTCAGTTCAGTTGCTCAATTGTGTCCAACTATTTGCAAACCCATGGGCTGCAGCACACCAGGCTTCCCTGTCCTTCACCAACACCCAGAGCATGCTCAAACTCATGTCCATTGAGTCAGTGATGCCATCCAACCATCTTGTCCTCTGTTGTCTCCTTCTCCTGCCTTCAGTCTTTAAAAGCATCAGGGTATTTTTTGAGTCTGCTCTTCAAATCCGGTGGCTAAAAGATTGGAGTTTCAGTTTAAGCATTAGTCCTTCGATGAATATTCAGGACTGATTTCCTTTAGGATGGACTGGTTGGATCTCCTTGCTGTCCAAGGTATCTCAAGAGTCTTCTCCAACACCACAGTTCAAAAGCATCAGTTTTGGGACACTCAGCTTTCTTTATTTTCTAACTCTCACCTTCGTACATGACTACTGGAAAAACTATAGCTTTGACTAGACAAACCTTTGTTGGCAAAGTAATGTCTCTGCTTTTAATATGCTGTTTAGGTTATTCATAGCTTTTCTTCCAAGCAGCAAGCATCTCTTAATTTCATGGCTGCAGTCACCATCTGCAATGATTCTGTAGCCCAGAAAATAAAGTCTGTCACTGTTTCCACTGTTTCGTCATCTATTTGCCATGAAGTAATGAGACTTGATGCCATGATCTTTGTTTTCTCTCTTTTTTAATTTATTAATTTTAATTGGAGGCTAACTACTTTAAAATATTGTGGTAGTTTTTGCCATACATTGACACGAATCAGCCATGGATGTACATGCGTCCCCCATCCTGAAACCCCCTCCCACCTCCTTGCTCATCCCATCTCTCTGGGTTGTTCCAGTGCATCAGCTTTGAGTGCCCTGTTTCATGCATACAACTTGGACTGGTGATCTATTTCACATACGATAATATACATGTTTCAATGCTATTCTTGCAAATCATCCCACTCTCGCCTTCTCACACAGAGTCCAAAAGTCTGTTCTTTATATCTATGTCTCTTCTACCGTCTCACATGGTTTTTTGAATGTTGAATTTTAAACTAGCTTTTTCACTCTCCTCTTTCATTCTCATCAAAAGGCTCTTTAATTCTTCTTCACTTTCTGCCATTAAGGTGGTGTCATCTGCATATCTAAGGTCATTAATATTTCTCCCGGCAATCTTGATTCCAGCTTGTGCTTCATCCAGCCCAGTGTTTCACAATATATACTCTGCATATAAGTTAAATAAACAGGGTGACAACATACAGCCTTGACATACTCCTTTTTTAATTTGGAACCAGTCCATAGTTCCATGTCGAGTTCTAAAGCGTTGCTTCTTGATCTGCAATACAGATTTCTCAGGAGGCAGGTCAGGTGGTCTGGTATTCCCATCTCTTTCAGAATTTTCCACAGTTTGTTGTGATCCACACAATCAAAGGCTTTGGCGTAGTCAAGAAAGTAGAAGTAGATGTTTTCCTGGAACCTTCTTGCTTTTTATATGATCCAATGGATGTTGGCAATTTGATCTCTGATTTCTCTGCCTTTTCTAAATCCAGCTTGAACATCTGGAAGTTCACTTTTCACATACTCCTGAAGCCTGGCTTGGAGAATTTTGAGCATTACTTTGCTAGTGTGTGAGATGAGTGCAATTGTGTGGTAGTTTGAGCATTCTTTGGCATTGCCTTTCTTAGGGATTGGAATGAAAACTGACCTTTTCCAGTCCTGTGGCCATGGCTGAGTTTTCCAAATTTGCTGGCATAATGAGTGCAGGACTTTCACAGCATCATCTTTTAGGATTTGAAAGAGCTCCACTGGAATTCCATCACCTCCAGTAGCTTTGTTCATAGTGATACTTTCTAAGGCCCACTTGACTTCCCATTCCAGGATGTCTGGCTCTAGGTGAGTGATCACACCATTGTAATTATCTGGGTCATGAAGATCTTTTGCACAGTTCTTCTGTGTATTCTTGCTACCTCTTCTTAATATCTTCTGCTCCTATTATGTCCATACCATTTCTGTCCTTTATTGGGTCCATTTTTCATGAAATATTCCCTTGGTATCTCTAATTTCTTGAAGAGATCTCTAGTCTTTCCCATTCTGTTTTTTTCCTCTATTTCATTGCATTGATCATCTGAGGAAGGCTTTCTTTTCTCTCTTCACTATTCTTTGGAACTCTGTATTCAGATGGGTATATCTTTGTCTTTCTCTTTTGCCTTTAGCTTCTCTACATTTCTTAGCTATTTGTAAGGCCTCTACATTGATGTGTGTGTGCTTATATATAAAAAATTCTTTGACCTTTTGTTATATGATTGAGTAGGAAATGGGCTAGGAGACAGTGCTATAGGTCAGGTTCTACAGAACTAGATCCTCAGACTGAATTTGTATGCAAATATTTTATGAAGGAAATACTTATGAGAGAAACTTATAAGTGAGTAGGTGAGGCAGGAAGGAAAAAACTGAAGAAGACAAAAAAGGGTGTGATTTTAGGAAAAGTCTATCTTAATTATATCTTCAGTATTACCCTGCAGGAGAACATTCCTTTAGGAGTGGGTATTTTGCTTCAGTGTCTATTTCAATATGGGCCTCAGAT
Organism: Nanger dama; assembly: GCA_917880005.1. NCBI lineage: Eukaryota > Metazoa > Chordata > Mammalia > Artiodactyla > Bovidae > Nanger > Nanger dama. The sequence goes on from CAKJTW010000018.1 coordinate 30,372,776, forward strand.
GTCAGTACTGGATATTAACATCTTAGGTATAGGTTGTACATAATTCCCCAGACACATTTTTCTCTTTTCAAATATCTGCAAAGATCAAAGTCAGTTCTCTGGAAATTTCTAGATTCAGAATTCAAAATAAAAGTACACCTATGAGGAAGACTCAAAAAAATTAAATTTATCTTAGAAGGAATCTGTGTTTCTGAGGACTTTAGATGTGGCTCCCCTTCTGGGTCTATACAAGTAGCCCTACTGGTTGTAGCCATTCCTAAACCAGCAGAGAGGGAAGAATGGAGAAAAATGGAAAGGAAGCAATTACCTTTAAAAGGGGACATAACTGCTGTATTATACTAATTTCATTGGCTCATATTTCACTGATGAAAACTTTACTTATATACCTCCACCTAACTGTAAGAAAGGCTGGGAAAGTAAACGCCACTAAAATTCTATTACTGTAAAGGAGGGAGGAAATAGATTTGGGGAGGTACACCTTATACAAGTGCTGCTAGCTTATGATTTTAGTTGCACTTGTGGAATGAGACATGGTTACTCTAAGAATCAGAACAGTTTGATGAGAAAGGAGACTGTTATAGCACAAATATGACTTGTACAACATTTAGAAGCCTGGCATAGCAGAATCAGCACATGAAATTATAAATTGCTGGCAGGTGGTAGGAAGAAGTAAACCAGGAGGATATGGTATTACCAAAACCTGGAAAATAAAATGCTTCAAGAAAAGAGGGAAAATGATGTGTATATTCTAGAATACTCCAGATAGTAAGAAAACAAGGATAAGACATAACAATCTGTTCTCGTGGGGTTGACTTTGGAGTTTTGTTCACAGAGAGCTAAATGGAGAGCTAAAGGTCTGAAAGGTAGGTATTAGTTCAGGGTGCATGAGAATATGAGAGGGAATAAAAGATAAGAGATGATGTATTCTGAACTTTCCTCAGAAAAAGAAGCAAGGGGCTGTCAGTCAGAGAGTAGTGAGAAACTATTTTCTTGGAAAAGTTTCTTAGGAGGTTTTTGGCCTTTCTCTCTTTCTAAAGAGATCCATTTAGGGTGCCCGTTGTGACTCTCACAGCAATAGAAGCCTCTCTCTTTTTTTGGTATTATTGGAAAAACTCAATCTCATCATTCTAAAAGAAGTAAGGAAAAATTCAAGGCCAAACATAGGAAAGAATCTTGTAAGGAGTCCAACCATGCAGAGCAAATCCATAATTTGGATATTTGTGATGAGAATTTAAAATTCATCAATTAACTGTTGTTAATCATTAAGTCATTTTGGACATTAAGTATTTTGGAAGTATATTTCTTGGTTTAAAATAAAAATATAAGTAGGCTTTTAAAACATATGTATTTTAAAATTAACATTCAGTATACATATATACCTTTTGTGTATACATCTATGAGCTTTTGAAAATGGACAGAATAAAGAGACATCCATACAAGATACAGAAGAGTTCCATCACCCCCAAAAATCCACTGGGCACTGCTTTTATAGTCAATCAATCCCTATTCCCAACCCTAGCAGACTGATCTTTTTGTCTCTCTATCTTGGTTTTTTGAGAATATCATTATAACATGATCATGTACTGAATGTAGACTTTTGGTCTTGGCTAATTTCTCTTAGACAGACCAAAGGTCCATTTAATCAAAGCTATGGTTTGTCCAGTAGTCATGTATGGATGTGAGAATGGGACCATACAGAAGGCTGAGCACTGAAGAACTGATGCTTTCAAACTGCAGTGCTGGAGAAGACTCTTGAGAGTCTCTTGGCCTCCAAGGAGATCAAACCAGTCAATCCTAAAGGAAATCAACCCTGAATATTCACTGAAAAGACTGACACTGAAGTTGAAGCTCTAATACTTTGATCACCTGATACAAAGAGCTGACTCACTGGAAAAGACCCTGATGCTGGGAAAGATAGAATGCAGGAAGAAAAAGGGAATACAGAGGATGAGATGGTTGGCTGGCATCACCGACTCAGTGCACATGAATTTGAGCAAGCTCTGGGACATGGTGAAGGACAGGGAAGCCTGGTGTGCTGCAGTCCATAGGGTTGCAAAGAATTGGACATGACTGAGTGACTGAACAACAGCAATTTCTCTTAGAGTAATCTGTGAGATTCATCGATCTTGTTCCATATATAAACTGTTCACTTCTCTTCATAGCTTTGTAGTATCAAATTGCATGGATATACCACAGTATGTTTATCTATTCACCAGTTGAAGGACATTTGTACAGGAACATATGAAATGAAGCTGTAAATAAACATTGATATACAGGTTTTATCTAAACATAACTTTCCATTCCTCTTGAATAAATATGTAGGAGTGGTATTGGTAGGTCTCAAGCTGAGTGTATATCAACCATATTCCAAAGTGGTTTCACCAGCTTACATTTCCATAGTAACGAAGAGAGCTATTCTTACACTGTATCCTCAATAGTACTTGATAATTTCAGTGGTTTTTGTTTGTTTTACTTTTGTCTATATTAATAAGTATGTAGAAGTATCTCATTGTGGATTTAATTTGCATTCCTAAAAGTAAATAATTTCAAACTTTATTTCTTTTGTTGATTTGTCATCCATTCATCTTCTTAGTTGAGCATCTGTTCAAAAACTTGTATTGGGTTTTTTGTTTTCCTACTGTTGAGCTTTGAGAGTGCTTTTGTTTCCTGGATACAAGTTCTTTGTCAGATATGCGATTGGCAAATATTTTCTTAAAATCTATGCTGCGTTTTTACCCTCTTAACACTGTGTTACATAGAGAAAAATGTTTTATTTTGATGAAATCCAATTTTTCAATTTCTTCTTTGTTGAATAATACCTTTGGTGTCATATCTAATAATGCTAACTAATTTAAGGTCACAAAGATATCCTATGTTTTCATGAAGATGTTTTGTAGCTCTAAATGTAACATTCAGATATATAATCCATATTTAGTTATTTTTATATTGTGAGAGAGATGGATTGAGGTTTTCCTTTTTAGTGGAGTTGATCAATTGTTGAAGCTGAAACTCAAATACTTTGGCCACCTGATGCAGAGAGCTGACTCATTTGAAAAGACCCTGTGGCTGGGAAAGATTGAGAGCAGGAGAAGGGAACGGCAGAGGATGAGATGGCTGGATGGCATCGCCAACTCAATGGACATGAGTTTGGGTAGGCTCCAGGAGTTGGTAATGGACAGGGAGGCCTGGCATGCTATAGTTCATGGGGTTGCAAAGAGTCAGACATGGCTGAGCGACTGAACTGAATCAATTGTTAAGACAGAATAAACAAGCTGAACTCTATGATTGTTGTCACTTACTATAAGAGATAGTTTGCAGGCTGCAGGATGAGAAAGAATCCAGTCAGAGGGTGGCAGTCTCCCTGAGTTGAGAAAACTAAAATGAATCTTCAAGAAGGCCAGGAAGGTAGAGAGTTGAGTCTGCAAGATAGAGTAGTGGACCTCTACGCAAACACACATCCTCACAAATACAGAAAGAAAGAGACAGAGAGAGGACAGTGCAGAAGTTCATCCTTAGTATTGAACAGAGTATTGATCAACATATGCCTGTGAAAATACGTCTTGAAGCCGGGGGCGGGGGGTGGGGGTGGGGACACAAACCCGAAATAATTAAAGAAGATGTGAAGAACTCACAGTAGAACAAAGAACAGGTTGTCTTCTCACCAACTGTATGGAAAAACTATGAAATTTCCCAGGCATCAAGGAAAGGGTATAACATGAAGTGGTATAATTTATTAGAGGTCCAATCTCAGCTTCATAGCCTCATACTAAAGGCTGCATTGATCATGCCATCACAAAATTTAAACAAGTCTCAAAAGGCTTAAGCTATGGCCAAGTAACTAAAATACATCCCAGAACAAAGTTCAAGAATACTTCTATGAATACAAAAATATTTGGTACAACAAAATTCATAATGTTTGGCATTGGGTCAAAAATTAACAGTCATGCAAATAAACAGGGAAATCCGAAGTGTAAAGAGAGATTCAGAAATGACACAAAGAATTAGCAAATAAGGGCATAAAATAATGATTATGACTGTATTTCTTATGTTTATGGAGGTAACGGAAAATTTGAACATGTGTTAAACAGAGACATGAAAGATATAAAAAGATTGAAATCAAGTACAATTGAGAAGTACAATGTCTGAAGTGGAAATTACATTGGATGAGATTAACAGCAGATTATCTACTGTAGAATAACATAATTCATTAACTTGAAGACATAGAAATAAAAACAATCCATAGTAAAACCCACAGGGAGGAAAATAGCTGATAAAAAAATGAACAGGGCATCAGTGAGATGTGAGACAATTTCAAGCAGCCTAGTATACATAAAATTTGAGTCCTTAGAGAGCTCCCTTTTTCCATTTTATTCAGAGTTTTTCATTGTAATCAGTGGGTGAAACAGGCTGAAGTGAAATTATCCTGTGTGGACAAGCACTGAACACCTAATAGGCTTTTAGTATCATTCACAGGACCATAGAACCCAATCACTTTTCTTATTGGCAACTGATAAATCTTAATTCAGTTGACTAGTTATTAAGATAATTGACACCATTGATTCAGCACCTATTAAAAGAAATTATCTTTACATAAGATAAGCTTTGCTTATTTGTTTCATTCTACCCTCTGTGCAAAGAACTTTCTCATTGGAAAAGACCTTGATGCTAGGAAAGATTGAAGGCAGGAAGAGAAGGGGACGACAGAGGATGAGATGGTTGAATGACACCATTCAACTAGATGGACATGAGTTTGAGCAAGCTCCAGGAGTTGGTGATGAACAGGGAGGCTTGACGTGCTGCAGTCCATGGGGTCGCAAAGAGTCGGACATAACTGAGTCACTGAATTGAACTGAACCCCATTTTCTAGCTCCTAATTATTCTTCTTTATCTCTTGTCTCTTGGTTAATATTATTTGCAAAATATGCATTGTCAGCAGGCATATTATCTGTAGTAAGCTGAATAATACACCTCAGAGATCTTAGGTCCTAAACATCAGGATTATAAATTTTACTTTATTTGTAGGGTCGTTGCAGATATAATTAAATAAAATATCTTGAAATGAAATTATCCTGGATTGTTGGGATAGGCCCTGATTGCAAACACTCATGTAAGACTGAGGCAAAGGAAGATTACTTACACACACACACACACACACACACACACACACACACACACACACACACAGAGGCAGAAACTGATGTGGCCATAAGCCAAGGAATGCTAGCAGTAATCATCAGCTGGAAGAGACTAAGAACATAGCCTCCCTGAATGTCCTGCTAACAGCTTAATTTTGGTCCAGTAATACAGAATTTCTAGCTTCCAGAACTGTGATAGAATCAATTTCCATTTTATAAAGCTATCCAGGGTATAACAATTTGTTACAAATAATGCAATACAAAAATACAGTCTATTAACTCATTATGTATTTATTTTGTTTGCCCCCATCACATACACACAGAATGTATGCTCCATGAAAGCAGAAGGCTCTTTAAATTTTTTTTTCCCTCTGCTCTGTCTTCAGTGCTCCAAATGGTGCCTGACATACAACAGAAGTCCAATAAATACTTTTGAAAGAATATTTCAAAATATTGAAATATTCGTATCTAAGATATTCACTGCAGTAAAAAAAAAAAAAAAAAGTTCAAACAAATGGGCTGGAGAGGTGAGGGAAAGTTTCATGAGAAGGTAAGGGAACCAAGTTCTCTGAGAGGGTCCAATTACCAGACTAAACCCTGTGAGTATGGAAATGACTTCTTTATTTTCCTAAGCTATGCTGAGATTCATTTGCAGAAACTGCTTTTATCTCTTGAACAGAGGGTGATGATCAATATGATTAATTGTCCCCAGATATATCTTGACATTGTCATTGGCTTCAATTGTGCCTAAAAAGAAAAGCATAAATGACAAAATGTTCTTTGTTCCTATGGAATCTTCTTTTGTGGAGATGATAGTATAACAGGTGACAGGACATAAAACACAAAGGCCTGGGAGACCTGAGTTTAAATCCAGGCTTTGCCACTTCTAATACAAACAAACATTTATTTAACATTTTCCATGTGTTAAGAATTGTACTGTGTGGTTTGTGCACTGATTCCTAGCCAGTTGCATAAACCTGGAAAAGGCATGTAACCTTTCAGTCTCATAACAACTCTGAAAAGAGGCTATTTTCATCCCTATAGAACTGATGCAGAAACAAGCACAGAGAGCTGAAGTAACTCAGTCAAGGTCACAGAGCCTAGTTCCAGAGCTTTAGGTCCCAGTTCCTAAAACTGGGATCCAGATCTCAGGGCTGCCTGACTCCAAATTTCATTTATAATAGAATTTATTCTTTTCCTATTCCAACATGATGCATTTATTTCTCTTAGGCAACTTTGTGACAGTCACTGAATTTTATTTCTGCCTTAGTTTCTTCATTTATAAAATGAAAAGAAAGTCACTGGATTGATGGTTAAATTAATGTCAGTGGCTATGACATAAAATGTTCAACACAGAAACAAATATATTCAATGAGTCATTCTTGAACACGGGATTTTTGCAGAAACTAATGCTTGCGGCTAGAGATTTGTTTTGTAAGTGATACTGATATGTCCAGTGTTACTGATTTCCAGTAACAAAAGCCATGGGCTTCCTAGGTGTGAATTGAAAGCTGCTTAGTCATGTCCAACTCTTTGTAACCCCATGGACTATGCAGTCCAAGGAATTTTCCAGGCCAGAATACAGGAGTGGGTAGCCATTCCCTTCTCCAGGGGATCTTTCCAACCCAGGGATCAAACCCAGGTCTCCCACATTGCAGTTGGATTCTTTATCAGCGTTTCTGTGGTAAATAATCTGCCTGTCAAATAGGAGACCTGAGTTCCATCCCTGGGTTTGGAAGATCCCCTGAGAAGGAAATGGCAACCCACTCTAGTGTTCTTGCTTGGGAAATCCCATGCAGAGGAGCCTGGTGGACTGCAGTGTATGGGGTTGCAAAGAGTTGGACATAACTGAGTGACTAACACTTTCTCACTACTCAAAGACAAACTTAATTCTGAGTGTGGTGGAGAGGAGTAAGTTCTGAGGCATTACAGAGATGAACTAACAGTTTGGGGAGTATTGGGAATGTGGGAACCCTCCAAAAACGCTTTGCTCTCGAGTATCACTTTGCCAACAAAGGTACATATAGCCAAAGCTATCTACGGTTTTTCTAGTCATCATGTACAGATCTGAGAGTTGGTCCATAAGAAGGGTGAGCACCAAAGAATTGATGATTTCGAATTGTGGTGTTGGAGAAGACTCTTGATAGTCCTTTGGGCTGCAAGGAGATCAAATCAGTCAATTCTAAAGGAAATCAACCTGGAATATTCATTAGAAGGACTGTTGCTGAAGCTCTGATACTTTGCCCACCTGATGTGAAGAGCTGACACACAGGGAAAGACCCTGATCCTGGGAAAGACTGAGGGCAAGAGGAGAAGAGGGCAACAGAGGGTGAGATGTTTAGATAGCATCACTGACACCATGGGCATGAATCTGCGCAAACTCTGGAAGATAGTGGAGGACAGAAGAGCCTGGCGTGCCACAGTCCTTGGGGTCATGAAGAGACGGACACAACTTAGCAACAGAACAACAATAGCAAAGGCTCGTGCTAGAGGGCAGAGTATGCTCCTAAAACTCCTGCCATCATCTCTGCCTATCAAGTGGAGTATCAGCACCTCCCCGGCCAGATGTGAGCACAGACCAATTGTTTCTCTGCAGATTCCACTAGCCCACACTCTTGCTGCTTTACAAGCTGTGCAAACATGTGTGGGCTCGAGGCAGCTCAGTGCTGATACAGCCCTTCATCTGCTCTCCTTCCCCCGTGTAGACATGAGGCCAAGTTCTGAACGGGTGAATCCTTATGACAAGGATGCCTGTCGGGGAGGTGTGGTGGTCCCCAAGCCTCTCTTCCTGCGGACATGACCCAGAAACACAGTTCTCTCTTTCATTAGAAACGTGGAACTGTGCCAACCCCTCTAACAAAGCACTGGAGGGTGGATTCTGCCTCACACATCTCTTGCTTTCAGCAGATGTTCCACAAGAGTGGCTGCCAGGGCATTTCTGTAGCAATGAAGGTGTTAAAACTTCAAGGCCTTCAGAATATGTCTGTGCTGACAGATTGGGGAAAACATGCTAAAGCGCTTATGATGATGAACATGTAAAAATAGGGCACAGATGTCTAATTTAAAAGACAAGAAAATTTCTTGGCATTTACATCTTATTAGTCATTACTATGTTTTTCTTGTATTTTATTCACACATTTAACTTTGGGTGTTCCTCTGATTCACTTTGCCAACTGCAAGCTACCATCCCATAAATCAAAAAAAAAAAAGAGAGAGAGAGACAGAGAAAGAAAGAAAAGAAAATGAAAGGAAGGTATTATACATTCCAAAAGATCATTAACAGTAACGGAAATTTTCAGTGATCTTTGCTCAGAACCTCACTGGGTCTTCAGTGAGACTGTTCAAACAAAGGTGTCCATACAGTGGGCCATCTTGACCTGATCCTGTGAGGAGGAAAAACCTTGGATGCCTTTAAGAAGGAAGTGAAAGTGTTAGTCGCTCAGTCATGTCCAACTCTCTGTGATCCCATGGACTAACACCCTTCAGGCTCCTCTGACCGTGGAATTCTCCAGGCAAGAGTACTGGAGTGGGTAGCCACTCTGTTCTTCAGAGATCTTCCCAATCCAGGGATCAAACTTGGGTTTCCTGAAATGCAGTCAGACTCTTTACTGTCTGAGCTACCAGGGTAGCCTGAGAAGGAAAAGGCATTTTAAAAATTACCTTCAGAGGGCTTAAAAATAACCTCTCTTTGTTTTAATGGCTAGGCTTTTATTAAGGTATATGATGACTTTAATAGTTTTACCCAATTCTTAACCATGGTGTGTTGAACAAAGTCTGAGCGGAATAAAAAGTAAAGAGCAGTTGCGCAGTTGCACAAACACTTTTTCTATCTATTAGCTTTTATAAGGCTTTCGATTAGAAAAAGACTCTGGTTCACAGACTAAATGGAGGGGAAAGATTTTAACTCAATAGACAGGAATGCTTTGGAATCTTCAAACTTCTAGACAGCTGGCTGTGCTCACAGACAAAAAGAGAAAACAAAAGCAGAGAGAGAGAAACTGAAATTAGATGAATGATTTTCCTTTCCCGACATACCTCAGGGCTAGTTTCCCAGTAGTACAAAGAGGAAGGATCTTGATCCATGTTGATAGGTAAGATCAGGGCAGAAAAGAGGAGAACGCTGCATGCTATCAACGTCATCAAAGCATGTGCTAATTAAATGCATAACACCACTTGCAGCTGTGAGAGTAGCTGTCCCTGTTCTCTGTGGCTCATAATGCACAGATGCGTGCGTGTGCATGCACACACACACACACAAACATGCACACACAGAAGGGACATAGTATCAAACTACCAAATTAAAAATTAACAGCTTAATAGCTAAGAGATCTTATAAATACTTGCTTACCGAAATCTCAGCTATACTGCATGTTGTCTGCATGGCACCGGAGGAAGCAAAAATGTTCTTTAAGCCTCAGTAACCTTACAAGTTAACTGGGGATCATATTGGGTAATATACTATATTCAAATGCTATAGCATACACCAAATGCTTGTCAATATCTTACACATTCTAAACACTCAATAAAGAGTACCTTTTATTATTGGTTGTTGATCTCTTTTTGATGCAATATCTTTAGAGACAGGTTCAAGGACAATCAATACATAAAGTAGATTCTCATTTTTCCGCAGGCTTATTTACCACCAGTTTTATATATAATTGCACATACCTGAACTGCCTTTGCACAAGCGCTCAGCATTTTCGGAAGCGGATGACAGACTTAAATACGCCAGGCTGAGGACAAAGCAGATATGACTTTTGCTATAGTTTGCATGGGAAACTCCTTTTAAGGTTGTGTGTGTCGCACACGCCTCCTATCCGTGCATGTGGAAATGAGCTCCTGCATAAGATTCCATGGAGAATGCTCAGAGTCCGTCTCAAATTTCTCTCCTTACAGATCTTAGGAAGATGAGATTCAGAAGCACTGTCTTTATAATGGAAAGTCCTCATATTTAGAATTCTAATGAAACCTTTCTTCAGCTAATTCTTTCTTCTGAAAATTGTCTAGGCATAACTCCCTCAAAACTCACAGAGGGTCTCTTTTCTCATTAATCCACACCATCACAACATTTTTAACCAGTTAAGAGAATGTCTTACATAGCCCAGGTCCTGATGTAGGGTAAGCATCAGGTAGCTATTACTATTCTATCATTAATATTATTAATCCATTTATAAGAAATCTATTTCCAGTGCACTATTAAAGCAATCATTAAAATCATTAATGCAATCACTATATGTAGTGCTTAATTTTATTATAATTATCTTTATCTTAATAATCCAAATACTACTAGTAACTCACAGCTATTTCAATTTATCATTAATTGCTTCTAACTTTATGGCAATCTATAATATTCTTGCAGGGCCAGCCCTCAGTTACATATTGAAACGACATATTTGTATTTGCTTCCTGTCCTCTGTTCCTTTGTTATCAATACCTCTTTCCTTTCTCCCGTGAAGATCTCTTAGTGAAAAATATCTGGATAAATTAACTCTCCACTAGGGGAACTGGAAGATACACACTAAGCTGTGATTCTTTGTCTCTCTTTCAGCACTTGTTCTGTCATCCTCTCTCTTGCCCTACGTTTTTCTGGTAAGTGACCAACTCCTGGTGGGTAACAGGAGAGTAGTTCTTGATTGTGGACAGGGATCTTTCCAGAGTCACCAATCTTCAATCAAGTTCTCTGGAAGATCAACATTTTAAATGCAGCCGAGCTGATTTCAAAGGATAGGCCAAATGCCAGGAGTCATAACTGCGGATTTGTTTTGGGGGGGTGGGAGGTGGGGTGAGACTTTGTAGAGGGAAATTCAATGTCAGAGACTTTGACTCTATTGGGAAACCCTGCAAGGGGCCACAATGCTAAACGTGGTGCCAATTCACCGAGAAAGCGATAATGAATACTAGGTAGCTGCAGGAATGGCTGACTGCCTCCTGAACAGTAAGAGCTTGGGAGCAGGGCTGGCCATTCTTAGCAAAGCCTCATCACTGTCATCAACACCTAGAGAAAACACTGTGAACTGAAGAGGGAAGCTGGCCAGGCCGTGCCCAAGGGAAGGATTTCAATTACAAAAACCGATGGCAAGTGTTAATTATCCTGTAGGGGTCAGCAAGTTTTTTTACTGTAAAGGGCTTATGTGATTTCCATCATTTCATTGGTGTGTTTGTTACAATTCTTAAAAAATCGAAAACACATTCTTTGTTTAAAGCCAATAGTTTGTCAGCCCTTGCAAAATGACTAGGAGAGCCACGAGAAGGAAATGCATTAGGCTATAGGAAGGTTTGGAAAGGCTTCTGGGAAAAAAAGAAAGAAAAAGGCAGAGATGTGGACGCGTTCATTTCCCTCCCCATCTCCAAACCCCACAGAAGTACAATTATTTAACATCAGTCTGGACAAGTCTTAATGTTCTAAGAAAAGCTATGTAGAATTTCAGCTAGCCCTGGAGGTCTAGCAAAGCTAGCTACTTCACCAAGAAGCAAAGAGACAACTTTCTCTCTGACTGAGACCATTCTTTCTCACTATCCAGCCTGAAAAGATTACATTGGCAAAATGACCTCCCTAAGAATCGTTAGCAAACAGTCAGCAATATGGAAACTAACAACCTGGAGGAGCTGTCAGAAAGGCAATGTGCCACTGGAATTATGAACTCATTAATTAAATATCAGTGTATCAAATGGGCTATGAGCTATTAATTCGAAAGCTATTACTGGCTTTGAAGTTGAAATTATAAGCAAAGCAATTAAAAAGTAACTTCTCAATGAGAGTGTTAAGGGATCATCATATCTGTTTATATACATCAGCTCTTTAATTTGGGAATTGAATTGCTCCCTTAAAAATAATGATTATATAAATGATCAAACTACCTATTTTATTGCAAAGCCTGCATGCTAGCATTAGAAGGAAAATCTGCAATCTTCCTTCTGCTGCAGTTATGCATTTCAAGTATTCTTTCTTTTTTACATGAATAAAAGGATCACTGTGAAAATTACAAATCAGGAAAAGAGTGCAAATATTTAAGAGGATTGATATTTGCTTTTGTTTACATCCTTTGGACACCAGGACTTCAAGGGGGTCTACTGTGACCAGGTGATGGTATTGAATAGATGGCTGTGCAGTTCAGATGTTTTTTGAAAATATGACCTGACTCGTGACTCCACAATGTTGTTTTGTGGGTTTTTTCAATGTATGTAATATTTTTAATCATGTGATAATAGTCAACCTACAGACTCATTTCCTTTGACATATAATGGAATTCCCCTTGTCAGCTTACCTTCTTTCTATCTTCTGTATCTTGTCATCTCCATTTTACTTGCATAACTCTATTTCTGCTTATTTTATGGCTTTCTATCATTTTTTTAAAATGTTATCCTTTCTCTTGGTTTTAAACACACATAGACAAGCAAAGCAGCCACTGAAATTCCGTGGAAGTCAGATATCTCTTTGAATTTCATCTTTACTAGAGGAATATTAACTAGAATGAACGAACAACTTCTCTGAAAAGAAGTTGTTTCTTTGGGCAGACTTAGCATCCTGGTTTTTAGAACAAGGCATCCTTTTCCTCCTACCATGTAAGCACAAACTATTGCTGGTAGGGGTTTGATTAATGGACTAAAACTTATTCTGAAGAAAAATGAATGCTTTTAGTGGATTGGAAGCAGAAATGCCTATAGTTTATAACCAGTGGTGAACCACTCTGAAAGAGCAGCTGGAGACTTTGTATCTATTTAGTTGTGGCTTGTAGGAACTTCTATTATTTTTTTCCCTCAGTGAATTCTAAAAGGTTCATTTATTCCTCCAAAGTGCAACCTTTCTTTTTGTAACAAAACAAAAATAATGGTGGGCAGCCCAATGTTGGCATGGGAAGTCATCTTAACCCAGAAAATGCATTCATTCAACAGCTATTACTTGAGTTTTGTCAATCACTCTTCCAAGAACTTAAAGAACCACACTGAACCAAACAAATATCCCTTCTCTAAGGAGCTTGAACTCTAGCATTAATAATATTTTAATTAAATGTCAGCATTATCCTGTAACAACAGCATTATTATCACACAGTGAGCTAGAAAATCTTTTTTGGAAAAAAGTTTAGATAGATATCTAAACTATCTACCAGTTAACCTCGGCATCAAGGGAATGGAATGGAAGGAGGTTCTAGGGCTAATGCTACCAGCAAATCTGGGAAGTTCTGGAAAGCATTGTACTACCTGCTTTGTTACTGTTTGTGTTCATGCAATTGTGTCCAACTCCTGGCCACCGTTTCGACTGTAGCCCTCCATACTCCTTTGTCCATGGAGTTTTCTGGGCAAGAATACTGGAGTGAGTTGCCATTTCCTCCTCCAAGGGGATCTTCCTGACCCAGGAATTGAACTCATATCTTCTGTGTCTCCTGCATTGCAGGTGCCTTCTTTACCTCTGAGCTCTTGGGGATGCTCTTGATACCAAGCAACTAAGGCTTGAATGCAGGTCTTCCCATTTAAAAGGTATATGTTATTAACAATACAGTCCTTTCCAAGATTCACTTTCACCATTTGTTTAATGGAGACCCTATTCAAAAGGCTTTGTAAGGATATAATGGGATAATGTATGTAAAACACTTAACACAGTGTTTTCTCCTCAGCAGGCAAGTGTGAGCATCCCTAGGAGGCTCTACTTTGTTTTGACAGCCAGAAGCCTGCTAAAGAAATGCTGGCAGTCTTTCTTTCATCCAGGTGCAACCAGAGCTGGAGATGAGGATGCTGTGTGTGAGAGAGACTGTCTAATGTCTTCCCCTGGGCTCCTGAAGACCCATGGGTAGTTAGTGTCTCCTGGGCTAGACAAAAATTTTCTAAGTTTTATGAGAGTGTTGGATTCTGCAATAATATCTCACATTTTTCTCCACAGCTCTTCTGGAAATAATTTATACTGTTTACCGAAAACAGAGCCAAGACCATCAGATTAGCAAAATCCAGGATTCATGCTTATCCTGTTGTTAATGAATGATGGAGCAGAGGATACAATCACAATTATCCCATTGTAACACATTTGCCTCATTTCTGCCACGTGCTCAATTTTTGATCTTTGAAACAAAAGGAGAAAATAAGTAGCTGCATCCTTCATAAGTTTTCCTGGATGCATCAATATTCTCTTCCAACTGTGCTCCTGATTCTTTTAATTAGGGGCAAACAAAACACAATCACAAAGGCATTAATGCTCATAAAGCTTAAAAAATCTCTTAAATCTCTGAAGAAATACTTGGCGTAATTAAAAATGAAAATCTATCATTTAAAAAATAGTTTGACATGGCATATCTGTATTTTGCATTCTAATAGTTAAGACTGATTTTTTTGTGTGGTTTACCAGCTGAAAAAGCCAGAGAAGGCAGATCTCTGTTCTCCTTCCAAACTTATTATTTTGCAGCTAGAAATTATTATAAGAGAAAGTGTATGAGGAGGACATGAGTGCATATATGCGTTGGGGAGAAGGAGGTAGAAAAAGTCATGAAGATAAACATGTTCATATCCTCACCTGAAAAATGCCTGTGTTCTACCTTTGATAGTGTATCTCTTCTCCTCAAAAATGGTATTGTTCAAAGAATCTACAAGTCTAAGATGTAATTCAATCATGACAGCAAGTAGAGGTCATCTCCTCTAGGTCTAACGTAATTAATGAAGGCAAATGGGCAGTCCAGGAGGGATTTAATAAAATTAATTTAATAAGTCTTTGTGAAGATATTTTACAAGGCTGGCTCTGTGCTAAAAAGTGCTGTGGGAAATATGGAGCTCTGAAAGACAAGGTCACTTGCTTAAATAAGACACAGATCCAGGGCAAACACAAAGAAAGATGACAGGTTCATTAGAATACTAACAAACTTTAAAAATCATTATTCAAGCTTGATACAATTGAGCCAAGACAGGATAATTTTAATCTATGGATTACATTACCTTCTCTTTTGATACACATTCTGTATCACATTTACACTCCAACTAAACATTTCACATTTTCATTGGATTTGTCCTATCGCTTTTATGCACTGTTATGTTTGGGGATATTGTGTTGAATATGCCATTAGGTTATCTGATGATGGGATTATCAATTCAGGGTCAGTCTGGTTTCCCCACACTACTCCCCACCACCAATCATATACATTTCAGTATGAATGAGTATGAATAATTTTGATACAGCATGTTAGATGTCAAAGAAAAGTTGGAATGGATAAGCTAGTATCAGGAAGCTACTGGAAGAGATAAGCTACAATTCCAGCACCGCAATTCAAAAGCATCAACTCTCTAGTGCCTTCTTCATGGCCCAACTCTCACATGTGTACATGACTACTGGAAAAACCATAGCTGTGACTATATAGACCTTTGTCGGCAAAGTGATATCTCTGGTTTTTAATACACCGTCTAGGTTAGTCATAGCTTTTTTTTCTTCCAAGGAGAAAGCATCTTTTAATCTCATGGCTGCAGTCACCATCCACAGTGATTTTGGAACCCCCAAAACTAAAACCTGCTACTGTTTCCAGTTTTTCCCCATCTATTTGCCATTTAGTTATGGAACTAGATGCCATGGTCTTAGTTTTCTGAATTTTGAGTTTTAAGACAGTTTTTTTCACTCTTGCTTTTCTCCCTCATCAAGAGGCTCTTGAGTTCCTCTTCTCTTTCTGCCATTGGAGTGCTAACATCTGCATATCTGAGGTTGTTGACAAAACATACTAAAGGATCAATAATTTCTAAAAGGAAGATCCAATGAGACTCAAGAGATTTGGATGAAAGTCTGTATGATAAGAATTTAGGTGTCCTAAGAAACTCTCACATGTCACTTATCATGTGAAATGGGCAGCTGTCCCTCCTCTTTCCTGTCACGTGACTTTGGATTTGGAACACAGGGTACAGAAGCACCATGTTGAAAAGGGAGAATAATAAAAACATGCACATTCTGAGTTTGCAACCTCAGGCTTCTCTACCTGACTGGCTTCCCCTTAATCTGTGCAAATCAGGTGTATACTGCCAGGCATATGTGATGTCTAGATTCTGACAAAATTAAGTAGCTAACCTAAATAAATAAATAAACTTTGAGTTAGCCAAAAGTTCATTCAGTTTTTTTTTTTCCCCTATAACATCTTACAGAAAAACCCAAATGAACTTTTGGGTCAACCCAATCAATAGAGTTATAGGCAGCAAAGTCATGATTACTCCAGTGAAATAGCTGAACCACATCACTTGGTAGTGAAACCCAATCATAGAGGAAAAAAAAAGAAAAAAAAGGATACTCAATGCACATAGAGCCTTTTTTTTTTTAGTATTTCACTGCTAAATATAAAAGGAGAAACAAGAATCAATATGGGGGAAAATAAACTTACTGAGAAAAGAATAGATGAGGGGAGAGAAATAATGCTGAGAGATAAGAACAAACAAAAATAAATCTAGATAAAACAAAGTCACAACCATTTTAAAAATGTTATGTCTTTACAGCAACAAAAATAAGGCATTCCATGCAGGAACAAGAACAGAATGTCATGAAAAGAAATGTCTAGAGAGCCACAAAATGCTCTTGAAGATTAAATTCACTGGAAAAGATGCAAGTTAAATCTATGAAATCTCACAGAAACAGAAGAGAAGCAGACAAGGATGGAAAGTAGCAAAGACAAGACAAAAAGTAAAAGGTAATTAAAGGCCTGGCCCACCTTATTCAACAACCAAATAATATAAAGGAAAAAGAAAAAATAAGTTAAAAGTGAGAAACATAAAAGCAGTAGAGAATGGAGCTGGCACACTCAGCTGGGCCTTCATCCTGCTAGCAGGGAACTCAGCAAAGCAGCTGGCCAAGCAGGCCATGTCATTCTCCTGTCAAACATAAATACTGTAGGCCCTCCATATCACTGTTTCTGCAACCATGAGTTCAACCAACTTCAGATCCAAATCATTAAAATTAAAAAAAAAAATTCCAGAAAGTTCCAGAAAGCAAAACTTGAATTTGCCTTGCATCCAACATTTTACATAAGCATTTACATTGTTTTTTGAAAGTATTTAGATAGCATTTTTATTGCATTATATAAGGTATTATATCTCTGGGTATTATAAGTAAACTAGAGATGATTTAAAAAATAGAGAAGGTTGAGTTTAGTTTATGAGCAAACACTATGCCATATAAATAAGGGACACGAGCATCCTTGAATTTTCATATCCACACAGGCCCTGGAACCAATCTATTGCAGATACCAAGGGATGGCTGTTATTTTACAAAAAAAAAAAAAAAAAAGAACTTCAGACAAAGATGTTCTCTGACCATAACAGAGCAGGACAAAAATACTACTACTCCATAAACATGAAGAGCACAGAGAGAAAAGAGAATACTGTTTAAACCACAAAATACCCAAATAACCTCCTTTTCTGACTTATAGAAGTAATTGCTGCTGCTTTTCTTCTACTTCACTTTTTATTTCTGTTTGAGCAAGCCTCCAATATTCTAGATGAGAAGCATTCACACACTTTCTTTAGTTAGTATTGACCAGAGGAAATTACCCATGATATAATTCAAGAAACCATCCCATAACTGAAAGCTATCTTGGAATCAAAAGGAACTGTTGAATTCCTTGAAAAATGAAAAGAAATCTGTAAGTTGGACATAGAAAAATGGATCTAATGGGCTTGTGAAAGGTTTGTCTTCAAGAGAAAGTATAGATAAAGAAGACAGAGAGTCCAGGACAGAAATGCAAATCTATTTCAAGACTTGCTAGAGAGGAAAGAATGGGCATAGAGGCTGAAGAGAAACCAGAGGGCAATGGAAGATGCTGCTGCAAGAAGAACTGCACAGTGTCTCTTGGGTGGATGTCTGTAAATGATAAGGTGCTAGCTGTGGTGCAGGAGTGGTAGCCAGATCCCTAGACTCAGAAGTTAGATCAAGTGTTAGGAAGCACAGACAATGCTTAGGAAGTAAAGGATTGAGAAGAGAATCCACCTGTCATTCCCAAGTAGCATGACTCGCCCTTTCTAGGTCATCTTCCTCTCCTGAGAAAGCACTAGACATCTGTTTTGGAGGAGTGGCCTTAACATTGCTTGCAACTTTTAGTTCCTTGGGGGATGTTATTGTGCATATCATTCTTAGGAGTTTCCTTTACCAGATTAGACATATCTTTGTTCTATGTTGAAAAGCAAAAAAGAAAAGGGAAGATATATTCATTTGAATACAGAGTTTCAAAGAAAAACAAGGAGAGATAAGAAAGCCTTCCTCACTGATCAATGCAAAGAAATAGAGGAAAACAGTAAAATGGGAAAGACTAGAGATCTCTTCAAGAAAACCGGAGATACCAGGGGAACATTTCATGCAAAGATGGGCTCAACAAAGGACAGAAATGGTATGGACCTAACAGAAGCAGAAGATATTAAGAAGAGGTGGCAGGAATACACAGAAGAACTATACAAAATAGATCTTCATGACCCAGATAATTACATTGGTGTGACCACTGACCTAGAGCCAGACATCCTGGAATGGGAAGTCAGGTGGGCCTTAGGAAGCATCACTACAAACAAAGCAAGTGGAGGTGATGGAATTCCAGTTGAGCTATTTCAAATCCTAAAAGATAATGCTATGAAAGTGTTGCAGTCAGTATGACAACAAATTTGGAAAACTCAGCAGTGGCCACAGGACTTGAAAACATCAGTTTTCATTCCAATCCCCAAGAAAGGCAGTGCCAAAGAATGCTCAAACTACTGCACAAATGCACTCATCTCACACGTTAGCAAAGCAATACTCAAAATTCTCCAAGACAGGCTTCAACAGTACATGAACTGTGAACTTCCAGATGTTCAAGCTGTATTTAGAAAAGGCAGAGGAAATAGATCAAATTCCCAGCATCCACTAGATCATCGAAAAAGCAAGAGAGTTCCAGAAAAAGCATCTATTTCTCCTTTATTGACTATGCCAAAGACTTTGGCTGTGTGGATCACAACAAACTGTGGAAAATTGTAAAAGAGATGGGAATACCAGACCACCTGACCTGCCTCTTGAGAAACCTGTATGCAGGTCAGGAGGCAACAGTTGGAACCACACATGGAACAAGAGACTGGTTCCAAATAGGAAAAGGATTATGTCAAAGCTGTATATTGTCACCCTGTTTATTTAACTCATATGCAGAGTTCAGTTCAGTTCTGTCGCTCAGTCATGTCTGACTCTTTGCGACCCCATGAATCACAGCATGCCAGACCTCCCTGTCCATCAGCAACACCCGGAGTTCACTCAAACTCTTGTCCATCGAGTCGGTGATGCCATCCAGCCATCTCATCCTCTGTCGTCCCTTCTCCTTCTGCCCCCGATCTCTCCCAGCATCAGGGTCTTTTCCAATGAGTCAACTCTTCGCATCAAGTGGCCAAAGTATTGGAGTTTCAGCTTTAGCCTCAGTCCTTCCAATGAACATCCAAGACTAATCTCCTTTAGAATGGACTGGTTGGATCTTCTTGCAGTCCAAGGGACTCTCAAGAGTCTTCTCTAACACCACAGTTCAAAAGTATCAATTCTTTGGCACTCAGCTTTCTTCACAGTCCAACTCTCACATCCATACATGACCACTGGAAAAACCATAGCCTTGACTAGACGGACCTTTGTTGGCAAAGTAACGTCTCTGCTTTTGAATATACTATCTAGGTTGGTCATAACTTTCCTTCCAAGGAGTAAGCATCCTTTAATTTCATGGCTGCAATCACCATCTGCAGTGATTCATCATGAGAAATGCTGGGCTGGAAGAAGCACAAGCTGGAATCAAGATTGCTAGGAGAAATATCAATAACCTCAGATAAGCAGATGACACCACCCTTATGGCAGAAAGTGAAGAGGAACTAAAAAGCCTCTTGATGAAAGTGAAAGAGGAGAGTGAAAAAAGTTGGCTTAAATCTCAACATTCAGAAAACAAAGATCATGGCATCCAGTCCCATCACTTCATGGTAAATAGATGGGGAAACAGTGGCTGACTTTATTTGGGGGCCTCCAAAATCACTGCAGATGGTGACTGCAGCTGTGGAATTAAAAGATGCTTGCTTGCTCCTTGGAAGAAAAGTTAAGACCAACCTTGACAGCATATTAAAAAAGCCGAGACATTACTTTACCAACAAAGGTCCGGCTAGTCAAAGCTATGGTTTTTCCAGTTGCCATGTATGGATGTGAAAGTTAGACCATAAGGAAGTCTGAGCACCAAAGAATTGATGCTTTTGAACTGTGGTATTGGTGAAGAGTCTTGAGAGTCCCTGGAACTTCAAGGAGATCCAATCAGTCCATCCTAAAGAAATAAGTCCTGAATATTTATTAGAAGGACTGATGCTGAATTTGAAACTCTAATACTTTGGCCACCTGATGTGAAGAACTGACTCATTTGAAAAGACCCTAAAGCTGGAAAAGAAGATCAAAGGCAGGAGGAGAAGGGGATGACAGAGGATGAGATGGTTGGATGGCATCACCAGCTCAATGGACATGAGTTTGAGTAAACTCCAGGAGTTGGTGATGGACAGGGAGGCCTGGCATGCTGCAGTCCATGGGGTCACAAAGAGTCAGACAGGACTGAGTGACTGAACTGAATTGAATGTTGTCCTTACTTCTTTTCCCTTCACGTTACAAAATCTGACTGCCTGTGAGCTCCTTGGCACCTTCCTAGGGATCCAGAAGAATCTTCATCAGCATTGCTCCCCAAAAGTATTTACCATCATGAACTCAGAATTCATTTTTGAGATATTCCCTGCAAGACTGAGTCACCTCCCCACTTAAATACTCCCATTAAGAAATTCTGTATAGTTTTTTTGTTTGTTTTTATCTTCATCCAACCTAGATTCCAAAAGCCCAGTTCCTTTTACACCAGCTATGATCAATTTTGGGTGTTATGGTCTCCCTATTCTAAGGCACTTTAGCCTACAATACATAAACTGTTTCTTCCTTGTCACAAGCAGGTCTTTGTTGAGGAGTCCCCTTCTTTTAGGAGACTAATTTTTCAGAAAGCAAACTTATAGTTTGTTAGATGTTCTGGGTTTAGCTGAATATACTTATAGCATGTATCTGATCTGATGACTTGAAATCTCTGTCATTGTATTCTGCCTGTATAATATACTTGAGACTCACACTGAAATACATAATTTTCTCCACTGAGCAGAGTGCCTGCACACATGTTCCTTCACTCAACAAATATTTATTTGGTGCCTACTGTGTGCCAAACTGGAGAAGGCAATGGCATCCCACTCCAGTACTCTTGCCTGGAAAATCCCATGGACGGAGGATCCTAGTGGGCTGTAGTCCATGGGGTCGCTAAGAGTCAGATATGACCGAGCAACTTCACTTTCACTTTTCACTTTCATGCATTGGAGAAGGAAATGGTGATCCACTCCAGTGTTCTTGCCTGGAGAATCCCAGGGACAGGGGAGCCTGGTGGGCTGCCATCTCTGGGGCTGCACAGAGTCGGACACAACTGAAGCAACTTAGCAGTGTGCCAAACACTGTATTTTCAAAGGGATATGACTTGTTTTCCTATCATCTCTATTTTTATGACATATTTTAAACACATCTTTCAAATATGAAGACGTAGGTATTTGAAAGGATAAATAAATCAATAAGATAGATTAATATACTCTACTCCAGTTTAGTTCAAACCAAAAGGATTTTTATAATGTTGATCCTGTAGACAATGTAATTTTGATGTTATGGAGCTTCAACGGAAAAATATGTCAAAGAAGCTCCCATATACTAATGTTTATTATGCTCCAATTATACAGATTATGATATTTAATCCCCATATCAACCTTATCATATACTCATACCCTTTTTTTTTAACTCAAGGGAAAATTAGGATTAAAAGAAAATAAACAAATTTGTTGATGTCACACAGCTAGTAATTGGTGAACCTGCCCTTACAATCCAAATCTGTCTAGAGATGACCTTGAAGAATTTAGTGTATTTGGCAGAAGAGACACCCACAGAGAACTCAATGAGGGAGCATTAAAAACAAACAAAACAACAATAAAATTGCTCCCTTTAGGAATGATACTCACTTCTTCATTCCTCCCATTCCGTCTGAGCCTCCTGATTTCACATGTCTGGGGTTCGCCCTCAGTTCCTGAATCTCCTCAACCAGAAGCACCTTTTACTGTTTTGTATCACTCAGAATATAGACTCATATTGAAGACCACTTTATACTCACAAGCTTGAATACATAAAATGAACCTCCTTGGCCAGGGAAGGAACCATGATACAAATGCCTTCCACTGCCATCTTTGAGACAAACTCCTCTAGATGATTTTGTGTGTGTATGAATAAGAATTATCTAACTCAGAACAGACCATGATAGTTTATTGCACAGCTAAATGGTGAAATGTAAAACTTCATTAAGAATGGATGGGATCACAAACTGAGTGTTGTCTTTGAGTCTTTAGTGGCCTCCATCCAAGGAGGTCAGAAGTTTAAAGCACTTGAGTTAAATGACTAAGAGATTGACATTCTGTTAAATAGGTAAACCAGAGGGTTTTCTGAAAAACACTGTATTTGGATGAAATTGTGATGAAAAAGATAGAAAATCTGCTGTTTGGGAAGTACAGAGTCACACCACTGAAACCCCTAACTCCCGTGAATTAGTGGTTATTACGTGCAGAGGAAAACACAAACTTTGTTAATACTTTTCCCATCCACTGTGAAATATCAAAACTCAGCTGTGATGTAGCATTTAACTGCACATCGAATCTAGAGTCCAGTAATAGAAATTGCCTTTTTGCAGTAGAAAACAGGGTTAGAAGCAAACCAAAATAACACATAAAGCAGATCTCCATGGAGAAAATTGAAGACTGTTTCTAGCATGTAAAGATCGGGGGATGCAATTCCTGTTCTGTGAAAAGCTTTTTTCCTGGGGTTTTAAATTTTCCTCTTGATTATGTGTAGAATCAAGGGGTGTCTGCATGATTGTGCCCATGCATGACTCCTGGTAACAGGAAAGGGACAGATACAGACAGATGGTGACAGGCTCATTTTAAGCCCAACGAGCAGGCATAGAAGTCAAGCATCTAAGGCGGATCATAAAAGTTGGCATCAGATTTTCACTTCAAAATTCAATATCCTCAATCAGCTAAAATTAAGTTTACTTCACCAGTAAAGAACAGACTTCAAATAAAATAGTAATGACACTTAAAATTTTTAACTAGCTAATTCAGAATTTTTTTAAAAGGATGTTTGCTTATTACTTCTTTTGTCATTTTTTAAACTGGAATATAATTGCTTTGCAATGTTGTGTTAGTTTCTGCTGTAAATGAAGTGAATCAGCTATATGTATACATATATCCACTCCTTCCCAACCCACTCCCCCATCCTACCCGTCTTGATTGTCACAGGGTACCAAGCTGAGCTTTCTGTGCTTTATAGCTGGTTCATACTAACTATCTATTTAACACAAGAATCCCAGGGACGGGGGGAGCCTGGTGGGCTGCCGTCTATGGGTTCGCACAGAGTCGGACACAACTGAAGCAACTTAGCAGCAGCTCAGCCATGTATACATGGGCTTCCCTGATGTCTAAGATGATGAAGAATCTGCTTGTAATGCAGGGGGTCTGGGTTTGATTCCTGGATAGAGAAGATTCCCCTGGAGAAAGAAATGGCATCCCATTCCAGAGGACACTGGCAGGCTACAGTCCATAGTGTTGCAAAGACTTGGACACATACACAGTGTATAAATGTCAATGTTATTACTTGAAATATAAATTGAAGTAGCCTTTCTAAAAAACAATTAAATACACACATAATTATTTGTAATGGAGAAAATTAGAAATGATTTATTTTTCCCCAAAAGCAGAAGACTCTGATACCCATTAAATCCCATCAATACAAATTAAGTTTTCAAATAATTTTAAGGGTAGAGGAACTTGGTTATATAATCTACCCCATATTATGAACAAAATAAGGTACAAATCAAATATCCAATATAATTCTCATAGAGTTCTATCTAGTGAGGTTTTTGCAGAAAACTAGATATATTCCAAAATGTTATTAATTGCAATATCTCCCCACTATAGCACACTTAACAATTTTTGTTTAATAATAAGCATTGTTTCAGAGAAAGATTGCTTGAAAAACAATATATTGTCTTCCTTTTAAGTGCAAATCCTTTTGTATCTGCTGATACATTTTTCAAAGTATATCCCTACATAATCTTAGAAAAGAATCCCCCTCACCTAGGAGAAACATATCTATATTGCTTTTGTTGAGTCTAGGCTCATAATCCCTTTCTTCTACTCTGTGATACAACCAGAGTTAGATGTCAGACTCAGGATCATAGCCTATAAAGAAATACCAACACTATAACTCCATCTCTCAACTACTTTAACTCTACAAGATCACAGGCATGGGAAAATAATTGCCAGACATTCAAGAGGAGCTCCCTTAGAGTATATCTCTAAAGAGCATGTGTCTACCTGTGGATTTGCAAGGAAAATAGAAAAGGATCAAATACTCAACTTGCATAAAGGTGAATCTTTTGTGATTATGTCCAAAGACTCACTCTTGCACATTTTGTTTCCTTCTTACATCACGGGAAAGATTCCTTGAAGACTTCTTATTCCCTTCCTTCTTGAGTAATGTTGAAATTAACTAAATTGAGGTAAAAATGCAGGAGGAAGTCCTGGAAGAGTTCAATTGAACTTCTTTCTTTTGGATGAAAATGAATTCTCTCTCAACCCTTGTCAACTAATTTAACCAGCAAAACAACCTTATAAGGTAGGTACCATTATTAACTCTACTGTGCCAGGAAACCTGAGATGCAAGAGATTAATTAATTTGCCCAGAGTCACAGAGATAATTGGTGACAGAGTTAGAACTCAGACTCAGGCAGTCAAACTTATAAAACTGCCCTTTCACCATCTATTATCTACCAACATACCTATCTTTCTAACTATCTATCCATCATCTACCTACCTATCTATCTACTCATCTATCTATTCACCTATCTTTCTTTCCTTCCTTCCATCTATCCATCCATCCACCCATCCATCTGTTGATGCATGCAGATACTGTTGCCCTACTTCTTCCAAACAAATGATGATTCATCAGGACACAGAAAAATCTCTAATCTGCAACCCACTATGTCTTCTCAAGTTAGCGAAAACAAGTTAAAGTCTCAAAGTCCTCACTTTAACTTTCACCTGTGATAATGTGAAAACAACAAGTTTTTGTGCTACACCACAACACCACAGACGGGTTGCAAATAGGAAAAGGAGTACGTTAAGGCTGTATATTGTCACCCTGCTTATTTAACTTATATGCAGAGTACATCATGAGAAACGCTGGACTGGAAGAATCACAAGCTAGAATGAAGATTGCCAGGAGAAATATCAATAACCTCAGATATGCAGATGACACCACCCTTATGGCAGAAAGTGAAGAGGAACTAAAAAGCCTCTTGATGAAAGTGAAAGAGGAGAGTGAAAAAGCTGGCTTAAAGCTCAGCATTCAGAAAACAAAGATCATGGCATCTCGTCTCATCATTTCATGGGAAATAGATGGGGAAACAGTGGAAACATTGTCAGACTTTATTTTTCTGGGCTCCAAAATCACTGCAGATGGTGACTGCAGCCATGAAATTAAAAGACGCTTACTCCTTGGAAGAAAAGTTATGACCAACTTAGATAGCATATTCAAAAGTGGAGATATTACTTTGCCGACAAAGGTCCGTCTAGTCAAGGCTATGGTTTTTCTTGTGTTCATGTATGGAGGTGAGAGTTGGACTGTAAAGAAAGCTGAGCACTGAAGAATTGATGCTTTTGAACTGTGGTGTTGGAGAAGACTCTTGAGAATCCCTTGGACTGCAAGGAGATCCAACCAGTCCATTCTGAAGGAGATCAGCCTTGGGATTTCTTTGGAGGGAATGATGCTGAAGCTGGTAACTCCAGTACTTTGGACACCTCATACGAAGAGTTGACTCATTGGAAAAGACTCTGATGCTGGGAGGGATTGGGGGCAGGAGGAGAAGGGGACGACAGAGGATGAGACGGCTGGATGGATTCACCGACTCAATGTACATGAGTCTGAGTGAACTCTAGGAGTTGGTGATGGACAGGGAGGTCTGGCGTGCTGCAATTCATGGGGTCGCAAAGAGTCAGACATGACTGAGTGACTGAACTGAATTGAACTGAACTGAACAACACCACAAATGTACTGAATCAAAATCTCTGCAACCTATTAACCTAGGGTTGAGGTATTTCCATTAGGACCATTTGAATGGTCACCAGCAGATGGAGCAAAGCCATTTGCACTAAAAGAATTTTTGAACCAAGGGGATAACCAGGGCTCTTAGTTTATGATTTCATTTAGCAAGTTGGCTGTTTATGATCAGACTTGACTCCCTTAAAGTGTTAAACATTTTCCAGCACTGATATGCATCATTGCAGGACAATGTAAACACACAGGTATGTGCTTTTTGGATGGATATATGAATGGGTGGGTGTAATTCTCCATATTTTTATTTGGAAAAACATGTATGATATCAATATCTGGAAAATATCAATCATGCCTATTCCATCTTTTTTTCCATAAAAAGAGAAGAAATGTACTTTTTATATGGAATTGATACTTTCTTTTTCATTGTTTTCTAAACCAACCAACAATATTTTATGCAAACCTATGGTTTATGGTATAAATAATAAGGTGTGGTTGATTTGGGTGGGCTTCCCTGATAGCTCAGTTGGTAAAGAATCTGCCTGCAATGCAGGAGATCCTGGTTCTATTCCTGGGTCAGGAAGATCCACTGGAGAAGGGATAGGCTACCCACTCCAGTATTCTTGGGCTTCCTTTGTGGCTCAGCTGGTAATGAATCCACCTGCAATGTGGGAGACCTGGGTTGGATCCCTGGGTTGGGAAGATCCCCTGGAGAAAGGAAAGGCTACCCACCCCTGTATTCTGGTCTGGAGAATTCCATGGACTGTATAGTCCATAGGATCTCAGAGTCAAATGAGACTGAATGACTTTCACTTCAGTGATCTGAGTAAACGTCAGCCTTGCAAAGACATTAAAATGAATTCTAGTGAAATAGTCATTTTGTTCACTTATTTGTAGTGAAGTTGAGAGCATTATGCGATACCTGATTGGAATAAGTATAGAAATATGATTTTGCAAACACTTAATTA
Organism: Nanger dama; assembly: GCA_917880005.1. Classification (NCBI taxonomy): domain Eukaryota; kingdom Metazoa; phylum Chordata; class Mammalia; order Artiodactyla; family Bovidae; genus Nanger; species Nanger dama. The sequence goes on from CAKJTW010000018.1 coordinate 30,400,015, forward strand.
AGACACCAAAGGATAGTTCTAAATTGTAGAAATAATTGATTCCTTATGTTTGATGTATCTTTGAGCTACTTGAACTTTGGTTTATCACTTTAAATGTTTTGATCTTATCCTTAATATGGTTGACTTAGATAATATCATCTAACATTGGTTATATATGCTAAGTTTTATGACTACACTCTGCTCCAATCTGTCCTTACTCTCCATCCTGAAGTTTATTCCATCTAAGGAAGTCACTGTTTGTCAATGGTTAGATCAACAGACTATAGACAAAAATGTCTGGAGATACTGTGCATGTGAACACTTTACCTCATTTAAGCCCATTTCTATGGGAATATTTTCCAATCAGTAAAATAAAAATGATATTCAGCCTGTGTATGGCTACTTCCTTCAGCCAAGACAATGACGAATGGATTTATTATCTACTTTTCCTTAAACAATGCTTTTGTAAGGGAAAAAATTATGACAAACTTACATAAAAAAATTGTTTGTGGGGCACAATTTTCAAATAAAACTCATTATATTGATAGACATTGAAATTACCACTCATTGTGAAAGGACATAAATATCCATCCTGCCCAAAACAAATTTAGCAAAATCAAAATATGTAACACTAAAGAACATTTCAGCTTTTCTCTAGCACATGGAGCCAGCCCTACATGCCAACCCGATTCTATCGCCTCTCCTCATTAAGCTTGAAAGCATATTTTTGTTGCTTTTAGCAGCTCCTAAAATTTCTTTGTCTCCTAGCACAGCACCATAAAAGTTCCCACCTGACAGATCATAAATCGTTCTCACAGAGCAGCCTGTCCCCTGGCACGCACTGGCTACATTCTATTCTCCAGAAACATCAGTAAGAGCAGTTATGTGCTTTTGCACAGAACGTAGTTTCAGGATCTGGAAAATGGTTGACCCTGTCCTGTCAATTCAGAGCAGGGAATGGTCTACTTTAGACAAAGGATTTATTTTCACCAAGACTGAAAAAAGTGTTTTTTCTGTGATGAAGCCCATTTGCAATAATAAAAAGTGGGTTAAATCTGAGGTCAAGGAAATAACCACACAAATATGCCCCAGACATTTAGCAGTCCCTCACACAGTATATCATGTTTAATGGTGGTTTCTTCAACTTCGCCTCTAGACGATACTGAAAGACATGTAAGTGGTGTGTCATTCTGCTATTTGTTCCTTCATTTGTCCAGGCATTAATTGAGAATCTGCTTGATTCTACACACTTTGCAAATGATATAGCCTCAGAGATGGAGAAGTTGTCCACAGTTGCATATAGATGTGCAGCTATGAAGGCATTTAGAATAAAGTGTATGAGATGTGTTATTAGCCATTAAGAAACTTACCCTGCAAGAAATAAGGAGGAATCAGAAAAACTTTAAGGGAGGAATAAAAATGTGAGCAGAATTTTGACATGTGAATGAGAATTTCTTAGGTGATCATTGGGTTCAGTTCAGTTCAGTCACTCAGTCATGTCTGACTCTTTGCGACCCCATGAATCACAGCACGTCAGGCCTCCCTGTCCATCACAAACTCCCGGAGTTTACCCAAACTCATGTCCATTGAGTCAGTGATGCCATCCAGCCATCTCATTCTCTGTCGTCCCCTTCTCCTCCTGCCCCCAATCCCTCCCAGCATCAGGGTCTTTTCCAATGAGTCAACTCTTTGCATGAGGTGGCTAAAGTATTGGAGTTTCAGCTTCAGCATCAGTCCTTCCAATGAACACTCAGGACTGATCTCTTTTAGGATGGACTGGTTGGATCTTCTTGCAGTCCAAGGGACTCTCAAGAGTCTTTTCCAACACCACAGTTCAAAAGCATCAGTTCTTCAGTGCTCAGCTTTCTTCACAGTCCAACTCTAGTGAAAGTGAAAATGAAGTCGCTCAGTCGTGTCCAACTCTTTGTGACCCCATGGACTGTAGTCTACTAGGCTCCCTCCATCCACAGGATTTTCCAGGCAAAAGTACTGGGAGTGGGTTGCCATTTCCTTCTCCAGAGGATCTTCCCAATCCAGGGATCAAACCCAAGCCTTCCTCATTGTAGGCAGACGATTTTACCATCTGAGCTTCCAGGGAAGTCTGAATGTTAGTATAGAGAATGATAAGGATGTTTGCTTTTTCCTATGGAAAGTCAATCAAAGATATAACTCAAAGGAAGCTAAATGACCACATGTTCAGATATTCTTACTTAAGTAATAATAAAAGTAACTACAAAAGCCAGTATGACAAATTGCAAAAGTAGCTACAAATTCTCACCATCCCTACATGTGTATCCCTTTGTAAAGTGAGTCTGAAGCTTTTTCCAGCAAGAGGCTGACTTTCTCTAATCACTAAGTCTTTGCTTGGTATGTGACACCGTTTGGTCAATGAGACAAGAGTGAATGTATGCAGTCAGAGACTTGGAAATCACTTTCTTAAAGAGGCACACTCTCCAACTGCTCTTGAAAGCCTCAAGCTGCATGTGAAGCAGTCTGGGCTGTCCACCTGAGTGATGGGAGGTAAACTTCTCAGCAATCCCATTGCCCTATTATCTATTAACAGCCATATGTGTAAGAGAGGCCATCCCAGACCATCCAGCTACATCCAATACCTGATGTGAACCTGTGACCTGACAACTGACTACAGAGGCATGAACAAGCCCAGAAAAGATCAACATAACTACCCCAGAGCAGAAAAACTAAGCAATAAGCCCAAATAATTGTGAGCTAAATATTAATAAACGATTGATTTAATCCACTGAGTTTTGAGGCATTTTTTTAAAAGAAATAAAGCTAACAGATACAACAGAGCATTATTAGAAACATAAGTGGAAGTGAAAGTCGCTCAGTCGTGTCTGACTCTTTGTAACCCTATAGACTATACAATCCATGGAATTCTCCAGGCCAGAATACTGGGGGTGGGTAGCCTTTCCTTTCTCCAGGGGATCTTCCCAACCCAGGGATTCAACCCAGGTCTCTCACATTGCAGGTGGATTCTTTGCCAGCTGAGCCACAAGGGAAGCCCAAGAATACTGGAGTGGGTAGCCTTTCCTTCTCCAGTGGATCTTCCCAACCCAGGAATCCAACTGGGGTTTCCTGCATTGCTGGCTGGTCTTTATCACCTGAGCTATCAGGGAAGCCCAGAGATGTAAAATGGAAGTAACTATTCCAAAAGTTCCATGTGCATTCTTTCATCAAATTATTAAAATTTTATGATTTATGTCTTCATTTTATGGAGGAAAAAACTGATCTGTAGCCATTGCTTTTGACCACTGAATAAACTACAGAATGAACTACAGAAGAAGTAAAATAATGTAAGATAAAACTTCAACAACAACAAAAAAAATTGAAAGAGGGTAATTTCTTGATTAGTGGTGGTGATGCTTAGTCCTTTGGAAATTCTATTTACCTCTGAGAATTTAACGAGACTCTCAAGAGAAGCTTTCTGATACATATTAACTTTAAAAATTAGTGTGTACCTGGTTTGTAAACTTTTAAGTAGACTCAGCCAGGGATATAAATGAATGGAATAGAAGTGTGCTTGATGTAAGAAGAAAACAACGGATAGCCTACACTCCATCTAAAGTGGACAACCTCCATCTAATTGTTGTCATGCAAAATATAAACCCAATATTCTCAGTAGTTTAGAACTTGTCTTTCTAAACAAGAAAAAATTCTAGATGCAGAGTGAAGTATTCTAGCACTTAAATGATTGTACTTAATTTATAACCATGTGTGTGTCACAAATAAAAATTCTTTCTAGCGTTTGACTAGTGGACATTTCAGTTTGTAATCTGAAATTACAGAGGTGGTGGGTCTGGTGCGGTTGGTTTGTGATTATTAGGCTACTTAAGTCTATCAGTGTGCTTCTAAGTTCCATATACAGTTGCTTGTCACACAGTTGGCTTGGGGAATCTGAACCTGAAGAAAATTTTTTTCCCCCTCAAGAAAATTATTCACTAATTGGGAACTACCCTGACACTAGACATCCTGAAAACTTAGTACCTCTGGCTTCTAAATTGAGCCTTCAAAGATGTCACATAATCAACCTTTCCTAGTTGTAAGCCAGGAAACATCTAGATACCTTCAGCCTTAAAGAGCCCTGATTTATTACTACAAGTCCCATACTCCCCTAAAGTACTAGAGCTCCTTGGAAGATCAACCATCTCTTTCCCTGACGTCTGTAAACATGTCCAGTCATTCTTGGTTCTCAGTCATTTGGTCCATACTTTTTTTCAAAAAATTCCCTGTTTTTTACTTGGGGTCCTATCTGTATCCCTGTCTGCTACTGAGAGCTCTGATAGGCCGTGTTGATGAAAGAGCTTGAGAGCTTCTCTGGCCTTCTTCTATCTCTAAAGGAGCATGGGAGGGTGGCGGGGGCATCCAAATGAAACTGAGTTCTGGTGAGGTCCCTTGCAATTCACATAATGCCCAGCATTGCGAAAGGGCCAAACTGCCACAGCCAGGACCACTCAACTGGAGAGAGAGGACCCTTCATTTGGCAAATTTTACTGTTTCTAACACATCTTGCTTCTTTTTGCTACCAGGCCAGCTTCCCTGTGCAGGTGACAGTGGCAAATGGGCTAGAATTTCAAAGTCTTTATTGTATTGATTTCCATTTATTTTGATCTTTACAGTCTTTTCTCTTTGCCAGTGAAAGTTGGGAAATGCTCTTCAGAGTTGGCTTCTAAGTTTAGCACTTTAAAAAACACTAGTAAGTAATAAGACAAGTGACAGATAAGGGTCAAAAGACGCATGATCAAGGGTAAGTTGTAGGAAAGCACATCAAGGCAGGGTCAGGGAGAAAAGCAAAGCGTGATACCCAGGTCCATGTTTTTCCTCTCAGGTCTGTCTCAGGCTCTTAAACGAGAGAATTTGGCTTTGCAGAATATGGAGCTAAGGGACTCAGGAAATTTGAGATCAATCAGTTATATCCTGATCCCACTCTGATCTATGCACAGTACTGGAAGCATGGCTGTGTCTTTGACACCTGTTCTAATAACCGGTCCTGCTTCAATCACCTGTCAATAGTTCAGCTCCTTCAGACATGAGGTCGCAGCTTTCTTGTTTCAGGTTATTTCACTGTATGAAGATGCTGAAGCCCAGCCAAGTTTTTGGAGCCTATTACTTGTTGAAAAATATTTCTGATGTTTTCCTTCACACTGTTTACTAAAACTTCTCATCCTTCTGTGGCTAGCTTTCTTTTACTTAAACAGTCATCCATAAACTCTCTTTAGACTTATTCTGTGCTAGTTGACTTTGAATAGCTTTCCAAGAAGTTGGGTGTCCATCTGCTTATCATTTGTACATGCCCCACTTGGTCACAGGGCAAGCCAGTAGACCCCAAACATTTTTCCATTTCTGCTTCTATTTAGCATCTTGCTCTGTTGATATTTCAGTATAATGTGTGTAGTGTGGTTTCTTTTCAGTTATTCTTTCTGGGTAGAATGTACATTAGGCTGACATATCTATTTGTAACACCTGAATACATACATACATATATATATATATATATATATATATATATATATATATATATATATTATTCTCTCCTTCAGGCATTTGTCCATTCTAGACATGGGCCAATGATCACACTTGATCAGGCACGAGGAGTCTGCTGAAGGAAAGAGAAAGCAATGAGGTTTTTGAGTTTTGCATAGTCTGGTGAAACAGAATGTAATGTAATGGGAACCACCCCCTCCCCACCAAACACACACACACACACACACACACACACAGCTGGTTTCCTCATAGAACACTTGATGAATTTTATGGCATGGGAGATAGACTAGAAACTTCTAAAAGGCAGCAAGATATCTCCTGTGGTATCACAGTATTTTGAAAATCAAGTCCAACCAGAAGGTCTGGTCTCTCCTGAAGATTCTTGGCATGAAATTAAAGAGTTAAAATAAAAACTCTAGAGGCAGACGTGAATCTCAGCCTTCCAGCACTACATCACAACTCCAAGGATGCTGCATTTGAGAAACAGAAATGAATCCAAGGTGGCCAGTCTTCCTAATAATACTGAAGCTCAAGACACGACATTCTAATCCTTGGATGTGATAGTAGGTTCTTCCTGCTCTCCCTAATGGAGGGCAGCATGAATACTCTCTGCAGGAAAGTTGCAGCATTTGTAGTCTATGGTTCTCTGTACCACAAAATGTCACAAAAGATGAAGAGGCAAGAAAATGTATTAGAAAATCAAGACAAAAGATATATAATGGAAGCAGATTTGAGGATAAACTAACTATTGGCTTTTGCAGACAAGGATGTGGAAAGGACTACTTTAAACAGATTAATCGTCTTAGGGCTTGTTGAGCCTTTTCGTACCTCTTAATCTTTCTGGAGTTCCTCTTAGCCAATATCATTCTGACTAGTACCTCTTCTCCACTATTACCTCTGGAACTCTGATAAGACAAGGGTTTGCCTGCAGTGTAGGAGACCTGGGTTCGATCCTTGGGTCGGGAAGATCCCCCGGAGAAGGAAATGGAAACCCACTCCAGTATTCTTGCCTGGAGAATCCCATGGATGGAGGAGCCTGGTGGGCTATACAGTCCACAGGGTAGCAAAGAGTCAGACACGACTGAGTGACTTCACTTTCACTTTCACCCAACCTATCTAGCATAATTTGAGTTTAACTTTTTATTTTTGTTTCTCTTCCCATTAGAATACATACTCTTTAGGACAAGAATTTTGAATGTTTTCTTTATTGTTATGTCTCAAAGCTACTACAAAGTCATTTAATCTAATAAATTCCACATGATATTCTGATTGGAAGAAAACAATGCCTCTGAAAAATATAAGGAAAAAATAGCTGTACAAAATTCTGAATGATACTTATGACAAAACTCAGTTATATGCATCAAAATAAGAAATAAAAGCCATCTCAATTTAATAGTGAAAGATTATAAACATATATGCTAATTAAGGTAGGAATAAATAAAATAATAGTTAATATTTATTAAATTCTTACTTTGAAATTCTATTCCATCTCTCTACATATTAGTCTATGTGGAGACTAATAATACTAATAAGACCAATACTACTACTTGAACAGTATAATTACTTAACATAATCTTGGGATTCCTATCTAAAGCAAAAATATAAAATAAAATAAGTGAATAAAATCACAATTATTTGTACATACTATTCTACTGTAAAGCTTTGGACAATCAACTGAAAATCCATTAAGATTAATAAAAGAGTTAGATAAAGTGGCTGAATACAAAATTAATTAGAAATTATTTTCTACATACCAGCAATGTTTTTAGAAAATATTTTGGAGAAATTATTCATAATAGCAAATTAAAATAATATATTGAAATAACTTTAAGGAAATTTATGAGAAATATGTAGAAAAGAAAGCTTTTCTGAAATATTAGAAAAATGTCACTTGTTTCGTGAATTAACTAGCTACTGATTTGACTGGTGTAGAAAAATGCTAAGGAGTGAATCTGATGAAGGGTGTGGGAAAGGTGTGGCCTTCACAGTAGAAGGGTTTACTCATGCCTGTCCTAGTGATGGCTGCCATATAGCCTTGTGTATATTCCTGGAATGAACTTTCTTTACCTGGGACTTGTGTACATGAGTGCTCAGTTGCTCAGTCATGTCTGACTCTCTGCAACCCCACCAATGGTAGCCCAACAGGCTCCTTGGTCTGTGGAACTGTCCTGGCAAGAATATTGGAGCAGATTGCCATTTCCTACTGCAGGGGGATCTTCCCAACCCAGGGATCAAACTCAAATCTCCTGTGTCTCCTGCACTGGCAGGCGGATTTATTACAACTGAGCCATTTGGGAATCTCTGATGAGGGACCTGGGCTCTGTGTAGACATCTTTGAAGTGACACAGCAAAGAGCTATCCCTGGGATGTGTACATCAAAACAAAGCTATTAACAGTAATAACAATAACAACAACAACAACAAAAAGGACAAAAAGTCTTGAAGCTGTAGAGAAATTTGAACCTCTGTACACTGTTGTCAGGAATGAAAGAATAGCGTAGAAGCTCCTCAGAAAGTTAAAACATACCTGCCACTTGATCTGGCAATCCCACTTCTGGGTATTTATTCCAAAAAATGAAATCAGTATCTCAAAAAGATTAGCATTCCTATGTTCATTGTAGCATTATTCACCGAAGTTAAGATATGGAAGGAACTGAAAATAACCTAATTATTTATCAACAGATGAATGAATACAGAAAAAGAGATGTGATATATACATTAAAAAAAGAAGGAAAACATGCCTCTACAACAGCATAAAATAGCTCCAAGAACATTAGGCCAAGTAAAATAAGTCAGCCCACAGAAAGAAAAACATGACATGATCCTACTTAAATGAGATATTTAAAATAGTAATATTCATAGAATCAAAGAACGGACTGATGGCTTTCTAGGGGGTTGGGGGAAGGGAGGTAACTAATCAACAGGTATAAAGTTTTAATTAAACTAGATGAGTAAATTCTAGAGATCTGCTGTATAACATCAGTACCTATCAGTTCAGTTCAGTTCAGTCACTCAGCTGTGTATGACTCTTTGCGACGCTATGGACTGCAACACGCCAGACCTTCCCTGTCCATCACCAACTCCCGGAGTTTACTCAAACTCATGTCCGTTGAGTTGGTGATACCATCCAACCATCTCATCCTCTATCATCCCCTTCTCCTCCTGCCCTCAGTCTTTCCCAGCATCAGGGTTTTTTTCAAATGAGTCAGCTCTTCGCATCAGGTGGCCAAAGTGTTGGAGTTTCAGCTTCAACACCAGTCCTTCCAATGAACACCCAGGACTGATGTCCTTTAGGATGAACTGGTTGGCTCTCCTTTCAGTCTAAGGAACTCTCAAGAGTCTTCTCCAACATCACAGTTCAAGAGCATCAATTATTCGGCACTCAGCTTTCTTTATAGTTCAGCTCTCACATCCATATATGACTACTGAAAAACCATAGTCTTGACTAGACGGACCTTTGTTGGAAAAGTAATGTCTTTGCTTTTGAATATGCTGTCTAGGTTGGTCATAAATTTCTTTCCAAGGAGTAAGTGTCTTTTAATTTCATGGCCGCAGTCACCATCTGCAGTGATTTCGGAGCCCCCAAAATAAAGTCAGCCGCTGTTTCCACTGTTTCCCCATCCATTTGCCATGAAGTGATGGGACCGGATGCCATGATCTTCGTTTTCTGAATGTTGAGCTTTAAGCCAACTTTTTCACTCTCCTCTTTCACTTTCATCAAGAGGCTCTTTAGTTCTTGCCTTTCTTTGGGATTAGATTGGTACCTATAGTCAACAATAATAAGCTGCACACTTAATATCTGTTCAGAGGGTAGATTTCATGTTAAGCATTCGCACCACAAGAAAATGAGATTTTTTTTAAAAAGTCTAATTTCTCCAGAAGTGGTTTCCTAAATTGGCAGCCCTCCTTTCCCTCCTCTGCCCCCTACCCCCGCCCATAACCTTTTACACCTTCTACTCTTTCTGATGGAGAATGTTCTGATTGCAACTTTCTATAGCCAGAGGGCGCTGAGTATCCTCCCTCTCCTTACTTTGCACATCCAGCTGGGCAAAGTTTATTCTGTTTCATGTACCATAATCTGTCATGGCTGATTTTGTTATAACAAGATCTGAACAGATGGGGAATGGTTTGCTCAAGAATTACTTGCAATATGAGTGACCTATAGAAAAAGTTGGAAATTGGAATGCAATCCCTGCAATAAAATCCCAAACTCCTTATCCTCCCCACAGGATGCCCATGGATCTTGCCCCCACATGAAGGTGTTAATGACTAATCCAGAGACCTGATAAAGGAGCCCAGTCCTCTGGTAAATAGCACATGCACAAACAAAGGAAGAAGACAGCAGCAGAGAAAGGCAGTAATATTTCTTTGTCATAACTTGTCCTTCCGATTTTTTTTCCTATTAAGTGACATATACTTAAAAGATACAAACACAATCAGTTAACAATGGAAAGGAAATGCTGCAAATAAAGCAATTTCCTTAGATCTGGAAAATCTCCAGAATTAGACAGATTCCTATCAACATTTAATAAACTTTTTTAACACCTACCGAGTCCAATTTCATAGTTCTTCAAAGTTCTCACTAAGCATAACAGAGAAGATAATCAGAAACTCTTATGGACAATATGCTCTCTGAAAAGAGTATTAAAAAAAAAGAATTAGGCAATGAGGATGCCATTAATCCTCTAATCCAACTGCTCATATTTATGTTGATTTAAAAAAAAAAAAAAGGAAAGAACCTAGCCATTCTAAGTGGTTAATGCCTCCACCGCCACTCCAAAGAGACGGTGCAAATAAATTAAAATATCCTTCTCTGCCCAAGTTCTCTGTGGTTTAGTATGTTTTACAGTGACTGCTCAATTAGAACCAGCCTGAGGCCATTTCTACATTTAAAAAATTGCAACATTAACCATATGATCTTTGAACAGCATTTATGATCCAACTACATATTCCCTGCAGTTCCTAAAATAACATGAGTAGAGAAAATAAAATGAAGAGAAAGAATGCTTTCAGTATTATGTTATAAGCTTCTTTTGTTGAAATCTATTTCTTTTCATTTACCCATATCTAGGCATTTTCTAGTCTCAACCCAGCCATCCTGACATCTTGAGTCTGTATCAAAACTTGGGCATCATTTTATAAAATTAGAAGTAAACAATTGATTAAACCATGTCTGTATGGTTCTTTTCTGTTTTAGGTGAAATTGTTTCTCCTGTCTGAGTAAAATTAATTTTTCGAGGCTGAGACCACTGACTTTCATCTTCCATAAAAGTGAAAGTGTTAGTCACTCAGTTGTGTCTGACTCTTTTGTGACCCTGTGGACTTTAGCTCACCAGGTTCCTCTGTACGTGGAATTCTCCAAGCAAGAATACTGGAGTGGGTAGCCTTCCCTTCTCCAGGGGATCTTCCCAACTTACGGATCAAACTTGGGTCTCCTGCATTGCAGGCAGATTCTTTACCATCTGAGCCACCAGGAAAGCCCATAATTAACACTAAATAACACAATAAGTATGAAGAAAGCTGAGTGAGTGAGTGAAGTTGCTCAGTCGTGTCCGACTCTTTGCAACCCCATGGACTGTAGCCCACCAGGCTCCTCTGTCCATGGGATTCTGCAGGCAAGAATACTGGAGTGGGTTTCCATTTCCTTCCCAGGGGATCTTCCCAACCCAGGGATCGACCCAGTTATCCTGCATTGCAGGCAGACACTTTAACCTATGAGCCACCAGGGAAGCTCTGAGTGCTGAAGAATTGATGCTTTTGAACTGTAGTGTTGGAGAAGACTTTTGAGAGTCCCTTGGACTGTACGGGAGATCCTAAAGGAACAAATCAATCCTAAAGGAACTCAGTCCTGAATATTCATTGAAGGACTGATGCTGAAGTTGAAACTGCAATACTTTGGCCACCTGATGCAAAGAACGGACTCATTGGAAAAGACTCTGATGCTGGGAAAGATTGAAGGCAGGAGGAGGAGAAGGGAATGACAGAGGATGAGTTTGAGTAAGCTCTGGGAGTTGGTGATGGACAGGGAAGCCTGGCATGCTGTAGTCCAAGAGATTGCAAAGAGTTGGACACAACTGTGCAATGGAACTGAACTGAACTGAACACAATAAGTAAGTTCCACCTTCCATATTTAATACTTAAATAGTAGAGTATGATGTCTAAATTTCCTTTTTATGGCTAAACAAGGTCATATCATGCCTAAACAAGGTCATATCATGCCTAATGTAAAACAGCTAAGGGATAGAAGACACATACTGAATAGATAGATATTACACTGTTTCATTAATTTTGATGGCACTTCCCAGGTGACTCAGTGGTAAAGAATCCACCTGCCAATGCAGGAGACACAAGAAACATGGGTTCTATCCCAGGGTCAGGAAGATTCGTTGGAGAAGGACATGGCCACCCATTCCAGTATTCTTGCCCCAAAGTGAGAGCACACACACACACACACATTAATTTTGGTAACAGCAGATTTGAGGAAGTACCTGGTGGATTCAGTATTCCTCCACAGGCAGCTTCTTGTCTTAGAAAGTGACAAACGTCAAGACTGTTATCATCCAGTTTTGTTGGTATCCTATACTCTGGTCCTATCACTTCATGGCAAATAGATGGGAAACAGTGTAAACAACATCAGGCTTTATTTTGGGGGCTCCAAAATCACTGCAGTTGGGGATTGCAGTCATGAAATTAAAGATGCTTAATCCTTGGAAGGAAAGTTATGACCAGCCTAGATAGCATATTGAAAAGCAGAGACATTACTTTACCAACAAAGGTCCATCTAGTCAAGGCTATGGTTTTTCCAGTAGTCATGTATGCATGTGAGAGTTGGACTGTGAAGAAAGCTGAGCACCGAACAACTGATACTTTTGAACTGTAGTGTTGGAGAAGTCTTGTGAGTCCCTTGGACTGCAAGGAGATACAATCAGTCCATTCTAAAGGAGATCAGTCCTGGGTGTTCTTTGGAAGGACTGATGCTAAAGTTGAAACTCCAGTACTTTGGCCACCTCATGCAATGAGTTGACTCATTGGAAAGGACTCTGATGCTGGGAGGGATTGGGGGCAGGAGGAGCAGGGGACGACAGAGGATGAGATGGCTGGATGGTATCACCGACTCGATGGATGTGAGTTTGAGTGAACTCCGGGAGTTGGTGATGGACAGGGAGGGCTGGCATGCTGCAATTCATAGGGTCACAAACAGTCAGACATGACTGAGCGACTGAACTGAACTGAACTGACTATACTCTGGGGTCAGCATGGGTAGAAATCTAGGACTCCACTATTCTGGAAACTTTCCCTGTGGGGACTCACAAATTTTGTTGACCAGGCTTTAAAGCTACTCTTAAGGATGAGTCACTGGGGTAATGACACTCAACATTTCAACAGCTCTTTATCCCTTTTAGTTAATTATCCTGCAACATAGAAAATGACGATGGTTCTTATTTAAGAGGAAAATGAATGGTTTTGCTAAAATTGCAAAAGTTAGTAAAAGTGGTTTCTAGATCACTGGGCATTTTGCCTCATATATTCCCAAGAGGAAACATTGGCCTTGCACTCCCATCTCTCTCCCAACCGTCCCAGCCACAGAGACTTTTTCCCCGATATGTGGCTTTCATTCACCAAGAATTCTTTCTGCAAACTTCCTTCTGCTATATCCCTGCCATGAACAATATAAACACCAGCAAACACCTGGGAGTCATTAGTCTAATAGTTCCTGGCTTTGTTTAAAGTTGGGAAAAGGTTCATGGCTTGAACAGATGAAGAAGTTGAAGGAAAAAATCCATAGGATGCTTGCTGCTTTTTCATCAAATCTTCCCATCTATCTTCCCTAAGCAGTATAATCTACTCATGACTTCATCACCATCCCGTTGCCCCACACTCACAACCACACACACACAAACACACTCACAACCACATTCACATTGATATCCACTGCTTTAATCAGTCCTAACCTAAAGCTTTTCCCATCCTCTTCAGTGTGAACAATACCAAGTCCTTTTTCCTTATGCTTATCAACATAGTTGAGATGGGATTGACTTTATCAAAGGTTTATTAAATAGGGATCTTTTTTAAAGTAGATGGGATGTGTAGATGACTGCCACTTCACTTTCCTCCCAGCAATTCTGTCTTCCTTCTTTCTAAAGAGGAAGTGACCAAGCAAATTAGATTAGAAACAACATTTTCTCTGAATTCTGTGGACCCTGAACACTCTCCTAAATCTGGCAAGCACTTGCGTGTGTGTGTTCTCTATGATGGTTGGTTAAATGAGAACCCAGCTCTGCCAATGGGAAGACAATGCTCAGAATGTCATTGTTTCCTCTTTATTGAAACAGAGAAAAATATACACTATATGGGCTTCTCAGCCTGCCAGTGTAGGAGACATGAGAGATGTGGCTGCGGTTCCTGTTTCGAGAAGATGCCCTGGGGGAGGGCATGGCAACCCACTCCAGTACTCTTGCCTGGAGAATCCCAGGGATGGAGGAGCCTGACAGGCTACAGTCCATAGCGTCACAATGAGTTGGGCATGACTGATGAGTTAGCATGCACATGCACACACACACATTTGCCATTTACCCAGTACTCTGAAGAGAAGCTGTTAACTTTTTATCACATTGACTATAAAATATGATTCTGTCTCACATTTCCTGTCCCATGATTTGCTCTGACTCCCTAGAGGTACACACTATTATGAATTATATGTGTATCTTTCCTGTCACTATTTTGCTTTTTCCTTTGTTCATTTTCTCTTTATAACATAAACAGAATTATGTGCATATCAAGGATTTTTGAAATGTGTTCTAAATATCAGAGTGAATACATATTTTAAATATAATTTTATAACTTTCTCTTTTAACAGTATGCTTTCTAAATTTTGCCACATGGAAGGATGGATAGATATATCCTTATATACATGGATAACATACAAATACAGCTTAGGGAGAAGAAGAAGAGAGTGGGAGTAGGGGAGAGGGAGGAGAAGAAGGATAGAGATTTATTACTTTAAAATGCTATAAAATATTTTATTGTGGCACTATGTCTTATTTCATTAATTAACATTTAACATCCTAGCGATTGACATTTAGGTTATTTCAGATTGTTGCTATTTTCATGATTGCACACAATGTTTCCACGCTGTGTGTCATGCAAGACCATTTTTCCCCATATCATCTATTGAATAGTTTGTCCTTGCTTTATTGATTTGTCTTTTTGTAAATCTGGAAAATTTTTTGCCATTATCTCTTCAAATATTCCTTCTCCCTAATGCCCATTTAACTTTTATTAACTGATAAAAGTGTTTTAGAGATTCCTAGATTATCTGCCATACATTTTACTTTCTTGTCAACACTTCCATCTTTTTATTTTGGGAGCCATATTGTTGATGATTTTCTGAGATCTATAATCTGGTTCACTAAATTTCTCTTCATCTGTCATTGTTTTCCCACTTGACCCATACTTAGTCGCTACATGTTTTAATTTTAAGGATTAGATTTCTTATCTCTTGAATTTCTTTTAGAAATATACTTGTTTTTCTTCCACAATAGCCATAATATCCTACCCCGGTGTTAATAGACTTCATCCTTCTCTTAATCTCAATACAAATTAGAAATGCAATTTTTAATTTTCCTTTTCACCTTCTTGTTTTAAACCTGATCTTTGCTTGTAGCTTCTCCTGTTCACCAAATCTATTATTTATGTGCATGACAGTGGGCTTTCTCATGTGTTTGTAATTTTATTGTGAGTTTCCCTCTGCTGGGAGATAGCCTGCTAGAGAATCCTGTGCTTGCCCAGGGTTGTGAATTAATTGTTATGTGTCAGTTTAAAATTTTGAATCCTAAGGGAAATAAATTGCATTGTTAATTTTTTAAAATTTATTGGTGTATAGAAGATTTGCAACATTGTGTTAGTTTCAGGTGTACAGCAAAATGAATCAGTTTACATATATATCCACTCTTTTTAAGACTCTTTTTCCATATAAGGTCATTATAGAGTATTGAGTTTCCTGTGCTATATAATAGGTTCTTGGTAGTTATCTATTTTATATATAGTAATGTGTATATATCAGTTTAAATCTCCCAGTTTATGCCTCTGTGCCCACATTCTCCCTGGTAACCACAAATTAAGTTGCATTTGTTTTAATAAAAGTAACTCAATTTTCACTCCTGGCATGGGAATGTGGCCTGTTTTCATGCTGTGTTCAAAGGCTAGTGGTCAGATTCATGCAGTGAGCCTTGTTCCAGTCCACCCTCCATGTAGGAAGCTTTGACGCCCACCCCAGGATAAGCACTCATCCCTAAGGGGGCATTTACCAGCCTCTGTGGTGTCACGGTCTAAATTAGATTTGGGTTCCTTCTTCATTTTTGGCACTTAGGAAGTTCTCCTTCTGAGATTTTTGACATCAGATATGAATTTAAAATTGAGCATGTGGTCTGCTCAGTCAGTTCTCATTCTGTTCTTTGACCAGAAGTTCACTTCCCCATGGACCTGTAACCATAGCAATCCCATTCCACTTCCGCACAGATGCCTGGGTCAGTTTCTCAGCCCTCTTTTCTTCCTACTTGTGTATCAATTACCCCTACATTATTACCACAGTGTTGTTATTACTATGAATATCATAATATTTTAAAGGTAAGATTCATTCTCCCTTCCTGTTTAAAATTCCCTTGGCTCTTCTGTGGGAACTGTGGTGCAGTCACTTTGTGGTAGACTTATCATGATTATGGGACACACACACTGCTTCCTCAAAGGCACAGAATATCATACCCAGGAAACAAACAATGTGTCAATAACACTGTGATCAATCCTCCTAGGACTACCTTGCTCCTAAATTGTAACAAACCACAAGAAGCAGCTTAACTGGGACGTTCCAAAGCAAATGGTTCCACTTCTGTTCTCTTGCCCCTTAGAGAAGCAGCTAGAGAGGTTACAAGGCAAGTGAAGGAGCATCGATGGGAGGGACCATTCAGAAATGCACAAATTCCTCCTGCAGAAAAGGAAGCGCCAACTCTGTGGAGGAATTATTCCTGTATCTATTTACGAAGGAAGGTAAAAGTCCATGATACCATCCACTAAGAGCTAGAAGTTTCCAAGTTACAGTGGTAGCGCTGACATTTTTGAACCCAATACCAAGTCCATGAAGGGCCTGATCACTGAGTAAGAGAAGGCTGGATGAAGAGGTGTGGGTAGTGTATCCCACTCACGGCGTCACACCACCGCGTCCCTTCAGCTGCTCAGTACAGGCAGTGTAATACCTTCAGGGAAATTGCGGTGTGGAGTGCGCCTTGAGCGCCAGGAGGCCAGGGGAGACTCTGTTCAACTCCTAGAGGCTGGTTAATGTCTCATTTCTTGGGAGAGGAGGGGGTAAGGGGAGCGTGTCAAGAAGGAAAATGAATCACCACACAGGATCTTCATCAATCTTACCCATGGCCTTTGAGCACAAATAGAGGCAGGTAACTCTGGTAACTCTAACCACATTACAAGGACAGTGTATTATCACAAAATTACTAATTTGTTGAGGCGACAGTACAATTTACACATCTCCAGTCCCATCTCTAATTGTCTGACACTTATTTGTTGCTGAAAAGAAGCACACAGCAGGAGAAGGTCTGAGAGGCAAGCCAATCAGTCGAAGGCTTTCAGAGCCACAATGGGCTCACTTCTGGCATACAGGACTTCACAAGAGAAGCTTTCAAAGGGGGAAAAAGCCCCGCTTCTGATGGGAAAAGAGATTTTGAAACAGAAAACATTGTTTGATAGAGATAATATAAAAATTGGGACAATTTCTGCTTTTTAAGTTACTCCTAAGGCTGCAGTGAGGGAATCTGAGATCATGGAAAAATGCTTTGAAAACTCAGAATGCTGACAGATGTGAAGGAAGCAGGCATATACTGAGGACTGTGCCATTCATCAGAGCTGGAATGCTAGTGGATCCTCTAGCTTGCTGGATAATGCACTGTCTTCATTCTCTCTGGAGAAGGAAATGGCAACCCACTCAGTATTCTTGCCTGGAAAACCCCATGGACGAAGGAGCCTGTAGGCTACAGTCCTTGGCATTGCAAAGAGTCAGACATGGCTAAGCGACTTCACTTCACTTCATTCTCTCTGGACCAATCCCATATAAGAATGGCCACCTCTTGCCTGTCTGTCTCTCCCTTTCTTTTAACTCTTCTAGATAGCTAACAAATCTTAGGCTGCCTGTTTTATCCCATTTAAATATTTTGCAAGGAATGATAAGCAACATCTTGCAAGAAGTGACGAGACACATCAGTCACCTTCATTGCCATAAAGGCAAATGGAGACTTCCTGAATGAATGGAGTCCTACCTTGGATGGATCAAAGTCAGAAAGAGCCAAATGTGGCATAAAGCATAACCTCTTTCTCAGCCACCACCCCAAAGACCACAGAAATAAAGAGGAACAATACATTTGAAATAACTCACCTTATAAGTTAAATGCAGACCACAGCTGCTTGAATTGCAAAACTATGCTGCGAAGCCCAAAAATATTCAAAAACCTATGAAGGTGAATTGTATGAATACTTTGTGGAATTCCTAGATAGCCCTGCTTACAAGGAACTATATATGTCTTCTAGGAGTTTGTACACACAAGGACACACACATATTTGTATATAGAGAGAATTAACATTACAAAGTAATAATGTATTTGATCAGCTGTCAAATGTAGGTGCTCACGCATAAACATGCTCTGAGATTTCAGAGCATGAAGAAATTCCTTCCTGCTGGTGAGCAGGCAAGGCTCCATGCAGGAGGCCTCAATTAGGTACACCTTGAAGTACAGGCTTATATATTTATATATGAAAGAGGAAGCAAGGTATAGACAGATCAGCTGGAAATATTATTAGTAAAGCCTTCAACGTGAAACCGAGCAATTCTTGTAAAGAAAACAGTAGGATCACTTAAGTGGGAGCAGAGGATCCATGGAGGAGGGAAAAACAGATAAATCTTGAAAAGAGTCATTTAATTAGATTGCAGAGGTCCTTCATTACCAGAATAAAAGAGAGGACCATGAGGATTAAGCAAAGATTTAGTCATCATGGACAGCATCAAACATTTCCAACTTTGGCTGAGACTAAATGAAAAGAAGATTAGGCTCGGGGATAACAGCTTTTTTTTTTTTTTTTTTTTCCCAGAGATTGCCAGTCAATTAAATGTGGATTTTACATATTTTAAATTCCTTATAATATTCAGTGTTTCAATAGTTCTTATCAAATAAGCTTGCTGAAAACCAGCTCTACCTTGTGACAACTTAACTTCACTGGATCATTTTATTATCTGGAAGAGTCAGCAATGGGTTGATGTGCCATAACTTTGACAAGAGTTTAATTCATTTCAAATGAAACTATCAAAATGCTATTGAAGAAATAGTTTATATCTACCCTCTACTGTATTATTAAGCATCAAAATAATCTGTGTCAAAAGGCTGGCATCATGTATAACCTTGGGTCATATATGGATCATAGCAGAGCCCAAGCTTACTCTGCATATGTATATCATATTTTCATAGCGACCGTGAGAGAAGGCTATATGACTAACCGTGAAGTATGTGGTGGATCACAACCATGCAGTCTGTACTTGTCAAATCCTAATCTAACTTAGTTTACATTTAAAAACACAAGACACTTAAAGAGAAAATAAGTCTGATTTCAACAATGGAAAATATCACTTAAATGTTAATATATTAGGATTGCTTATCTGGATATTGCTTACTCACTAGCATTTGTCAAGAGTATACGTAAATTTACTTAGAAATCATGAGTAGCTGATGAGCCCCATCTGAGAAGAGGTGAGAGGGAAACATGATATTAAACATTTAACAATATTAAATGTTAAGAACAAACTTTTAAAATATATACTCATGTGGCCCATGGATTAATTCATTCAATACATATTAATATTTATTGTCTATGATACAGTATATACCATTTTGGGTATTAGGCATATAGCAATGAACAATAATAGTCTCTGCCTCCATGAAGTTTTCCGTTTCTGGTTTTTTTTTATTTAATTTATTGTATAGCTGATCATAGCAGTGCTATTTACTGTGGCCAAGATATGGAAGCAATCTGAATGCTCATCAACAAATAAACAGGTAAAAATATATGGTGTATATATTTATATACACACACATACACAAATAATGGAATACTGCTGCTGCTAAATGGCTTCAGTCATGTCTGACTCTGTGCAACCCCACAGATGGCAGCCCACCAGGCTCCTCTGTCCACGGAATTCTCTAGGCAAGAATACTGGAGTGGGTTGCCATTTCCTTCTCTGAATGGAATACTGCTGCTGCTGCTGCTAAGTCGCTTCAGTTGTGTCCGACTCTGTGCGACTCCAGAGACAGCAGCCCAGTAGGCTCCCCTGTCCCTGGGATTCTCCAGGCCAGAACACTGGAGTGGCAAATTCTACTCATCCATAAAAAAGAATGAAATAGTTCCATTTGCAGCAACATGGAAACATGAGTGGACCTAAAAATTATCATACTAACTGAATTAAGTCAGAAAAAGGAAGACAAATACCCTGTATCACTTACATGTGGAATCTAACATATGACACAAATGCCTTCATGAAGTTCTTATTCTAAAAGGAGACACAGATCAAGAGAAACAAACAACAAAAGGCATCTAGTGTTATGTCAAGGCATGGTACATTCCTGGAAGAAAAATGAAGCATAATAGGAAAATAGAAAGCTTTAGGTTGTTTTGTTAAATCAGGTGATCAAGAAAGGCTCATACAACATTAGGAAGAAACCAAGACCAAGAGAGGAAGATGGTCCTGAATACATTTAGGGGGAAGATTACCAAAGGGAAAAGGATTAGCAAGTGTGAAAGTTTTAATAAAGAATAATGTTTACTGCAGTGCAGGAAGATAAATCAACCAGTGAAACTAGATCAGAGTGAGTAAGACAGAGGGCATGGTTAACGAGACTGGCGAGTTAGCAAGAGAACTAAGGACCTTGAATTTGAATCAAAATAAGGTGGGAAATCTTTGGAAGGTTTTTCTTTTGTGGAAGACATTTCATTTGATTTGTCTTTCAGAGTCTTCATTCTAGCTGCTTTGTGAAAAATAGGAGGAAAATATGGAAATATTGCAATTTTTGTTCATTCTATTTTAAGTGGAAACACACTGTCTAAATTCTTATGATTTATTTTTTAAATAGACATTATACTTTTGAGATTCATCCATTTTGATCCATACAGCAACATCCTATTCCATTTCACTGCTATACAGTATTCTTTTGGTATATGAATATGCTAAAATTTTATTATGTATTTTACATACAGTGAACAACTTCCAGTGAACAACTTTCAATTGCTTCTAGTACTTTGCACTTCAGAAAATGTTGCCATTTTGTACATAGTTTTTAAACATATGTATTATTTCCTCTTGGGTATATATCTAGGAATCAAATTTGTGGATCAGAGGACTCATCCATCTTACTTATATTTGGTAATGACTCCATTTTGCAAAACAGAATGTACACATCTAGACATCCTTGAGCAGTTTATGATGGCTCTTGTCACTTCAAAATTTTGACCATACTTTCAATTCTCAGACTAATTTTTATTCATTTTTATTCATTTTGTGGTTGTGAAAGAGTAATTCAATGTAACCTGTATATCCCATATTATTAATAACACTAAGCAGCTTTTTATATGCTTATGTTCCATTCAGGTTTTCTATTTTGTGATATCCTGTGGAGGGGTGGGAAGGTTCCTCATTTTTTCACTCTTGGGTCGTTTGCCTTGTGAGAAAGTCTTTCAATGGCAGCATCTACCTCATGTTGCTGCTGCTGCTGCTAAGTTGCTTCAGTCGTGTCCAACTCTGTGCGACCCCAGAGACAGCAGCCCACCAGGCTTCCCCGTCCCTGGGATTCTCCAGGCAAGAACACTGGAGTGTGTTGCCATTTCCTTCTCCAATGCATGAGAGTGAAAAGTGAAAGTAAAGTTGCTCAGTGTCCGACTCCTAGCAACCCCATGGAATGCAGCCTACCTGGCTCCTCCACCCATGGGATTTGCAGGCAAGAGTACTGGAGTGGGGTGGCATTACCTTCTCCACATCTACCTCATGATGAACCACAGTTCCTAAGCACAGAAAGGTAACATGTTGATATCTACCTTCCAGTGACATGGCACTGGGAGATCTTGCTTTTCTATTTCCTAGTGTTTACTGGGGTACTTACAAGTCTGAGCAAAACAGAAGCAGGGCAGAAGCACTCACCCATGCTCACTGGCTTCACAGACTCTTAGAGCCATGTGTATTAACTCAGCAGATTGACTACAAGATTATAGCCTTCTCCCTTCCTGTACTTCATCACACCAAACAATGTCATTCCCAATGCAGGACTGACAGGCACTCATGTCTGGCCTTGGTTCTGTATCCCCAATCCATTAGTATTGGCTCCAGGTCAGCTTTTTGAATACAAGATCAATTGTAATACAGTTACATTGACTTCTCTGTGTATCAGAGAGTAGATAGAAAGTTGAGAGGGATCAATAAATGCCAAACAACAAATCAGAAAATACATAGTATATATGAACCAGTTAGCATGCATGGATTTCTCTGTACGTGTCACTGATTCAAGTATATGTAGTTCAGAAATAATGTGTTCATATTCGTATCTGAAAGCCAAAATGGAACTCAAACTCCTCAGGCTATGTCTTTAGCTGAATAGAAAATAAATGACAAAATTCTTGGCTTTGTGTTCAAAATCTTAAGTTTTCTAGATCTATTATCTTTTCAAACTCAGTCATGTCTTCTCTCCAGATGTTTCTGTTGGACTAGTCTAATTTGCCTTGTCCTGTTTATCCTGTGTCCATTTGTCCTCCACCATAGCCATAAGTTTCCTTCCCATCTGTTTTCTGCCTCCTTAAACCACGTCCTAACCAAGGTTGATTTGGCCTTGGCAAAATCTCTCTCTTCTATTAAATCTGTAACACCATTACTCTGAGGCTCAAGCCGTCAAAAAGCCCTAGCACTTATTCTTCTTAGGACTAGTTTATAGCCTTATCATCTTTGCCTTATCATGTCTTCCTAATGTGATTAGCTTGCTACCTGTGTTTTCAAGCCAACACCTGAGGATCTAGGACTGTGGACTATCTACATACAGCACATTGCTTACACACAAGTAGATGCTTAATTAAAAGTGATGTGTTAATACAGACATATGCTTGCACACATACCACTTGCTAATGCCATGTTCATCAAAATTAATCAGTTTCCACTAGGATCCTGCCCTCTTTTTAACTTGAGGCACTGAGTCAGACAATTTCTACATTTCCGTTTTTTCCTTCCACTCATCCTGACCATAATTTTGTCTTTAAGGTGAGCACCTATTATTAAAGAAACATCAAGCTACAATATGCAAGGTGAATCCTAGCTACGCCTCACTCCAGTACTCTTGCCTGGAAAACCCCATGGATGGAGGAGCCTGGTAGGCTGAAGTCCGTGGGGTCGGCGAAGAGTCAGACATGATTGAGCGACTTCACTTTCACTTTTCACTTTCATGCACTGGAGAAGGAAATGGCAACCCACTCCAGTGTTCTTGCCTGGAGAATCCCAGGGACGGGGAGCCTGGTGGGC
The DNA here is from genome assembly GCA_917880005.1 of Nanger dama. Taxonomy (NCBI): domain Eukaryota; kingdom Metazoa; phylum Chordata; class Mammalia; order Artiodactyla; family Bovidae; genus Nanger; species Nanger dama. The sequence continues at coordinate 30,423,094 of CAKJTW010000018.1, forward strand.
TGCCATCTCTGGGGTCGCACAGAGTCGGACACGACTGAAGCGACTTAGCAGCAGCAGCAGCAGCAGCAGTCCTAGCTAAAATGCATGGGGGACCTTGTTCCTTCTTAAGGTCATGTCTTGGTATCACTGGCATGTTTTGTCGTTTCAGAGATTCCAGCTTCTTGTTCCTACATCTCATCATAGAGATTTAAAATTAGTCTAAAGATGAGGCAATCATGTTCTTACAGACTCTTGAGCTGTCTTTGGGCCTGATAACTTAGGAAGTTATCACTGTTAATAAAGTTAATAACACATGTTTTTGACAAAAACTTATATAATGCATGCTTCTTAGTGCTTTACGGGTATTCACACACTTAATTTGTATAAAATGCTACAAGATAGGTACTGTTACTCTGTTCAAGATTGTCTCTTAGCCACTCTCCACCCAGGCCCCTCCATTCCTCATGCTGCATCAGGCTCCTTGTCCTCAGGTTTATCACTGAATCCAGCCACTGGGACTGAGCAGCAATATATTAGAGACAGGGAGGAGAGAAAGGTCAATATTTTTACTTTATCAATTCCCTTTTGCCAGGCTGTGTATTGACAACAGATGCTTTTATTCCTGCCAAAGTCTACAACTTCCATAGCTGGCCCTCTCCTAAAGCAATAACTCTCCTAAGATTCTATTAACCACTCTCTCTTCTTGCCCTTTTACCTAGGAAGGGTGAGGGTTTTTTATTGCTTAAGTATTTTATTATCCTTTATTAGTTTTCTTAAGCCTACTCACGCCTCTGTAAATATTCCTTTTATTAAACTCTTTTAAGTTGGCCCATTTGAGTATAGCATTTGACTGCCTGGGCATGAACCTTTACAAGTAAGGAAACTGAGACACAATCACATGAAGTTACTTGCTCTCACTTATTCAGCTAGCAGGCAGCATAGTTGGGATTCAAATCTTGGCTGTCTGACTCCACAATCTGTGCTCTGATCACAGATTGTTCTATGCTCTCCTGGGTCTCCAAATTTAGCCAGACAACTGGTTTTTAACACTAATATAAGCCTCCAATATATGCTTATCAGCTGAAGCCAAGACCAAAGGCCTCTTTCTTTGCCAGGAGACAAAGATCATCAGATCAAGTTCAGAAAGGATGTGGGCAAAGTTAAACATGAAAAGGAAAAAACTGCATTTGGCCATGGTTTTCCTGTGAACTTCTAGGTTCTACTATTGTCTGTTTTGCATTTAAAGAGTAGAGACAGGCATGGATTTAAGAAAAACTAAAAAATAATACATGACTGAAAACAAGAAACAAGTGAACAATAAAGAGCAACAGTCTAAAATAAAAATCCCACTGAACATTTCAGACTCAAGCCAGTCCTTTGCTCAAACCAAAATGAAGTTGAATTTAAACAAAAAAAATAATAATTTTGTAAAGGAAATGCTCATGAAGTTACTCAAGGTGGGTGATGAGATCTTCTACTCCAGTCCTACAATAAAACAGCCAGTGGTCTGTCCTACAGTTTATCATGAAGACAACATTGTTTCAATACCACTGTTTTAATACCACTGTGCATCAGATGCCTACTATGTGTAAGAGACTGTACCTAAATATCATTGATAAATTTCTCCACATCCTTGAAATTTAGATATTAGTCTCGTTTATTCAGTGGAGAGTAGAGGCTCAGAATGATTATTTTCTCATCATCAAAACATGAGTGGGGCTGCTATATTTAAAATGGATAACCAACAAGTTCCTACTGAATTGCAGAGGGAACTCTACTTAGTGTTATATAGCCACCTGGATGGGAAGGGAGTTTGGGGGAAATAGATACATGCATATGTATGACTGAGTCCCTTTACCTGTCCGCCTGAAACTACTGGCTATACTTCATACAAAATAAAGTTTTAAAAGAAATGAGTGGAGAATTAGGATTCAAACTCAAATATGCCTTTTAATATATATATATATATATATATATATCTTTGAAAAAATTGTACTCACAGGTGTAGAATTACACAATAATTCAACATTCAATGTCCTCAGAATGGTGGAAACCACCTTGAACTCTATTTAAGCTTTCCCCAGTTTTGTAGTACATACATTATTTTGGCTGATATGAGATTATACAGATACAATGAAATGCATTTGTTTTCTTTTTATAGTTCTCTGAATGCAGCCACGAGTGAGGAAAGAACAGAGTATAATTCCATGTTGGAATTTTCACACCTAAGAGCTGAAATAATTTAAACTTGTTAGTTCTATCAGACTCTGCCAATTGCAGAATATACTTGGTTTGGTGCAAGGCACAGGTCTCTAAAATTGTTTACAGTCCTCAGTAGTGGGAATTGTATCCTTTCTTCATGACCTCTAAGTCATTTAAGAAAGAGAAACCTCAGTTTTGGAGGGAGCATCTCTATATTATTCTTTTCCCCTTATTTCCCCATCCTTGGCAATGTGCTCAACATTAAATCGAGCATCTAATTTAAAAGTAAACTTTAAAAAAAATGTGTTGTTTGGTAGACACAAGGCAGGAGTTTCTATAACAATTATTCACTTTGGAGGACTGCGGTAGACACAACCACAAGATCTTGTCCATGGGCTTTTCTCTGGCTGCATACAATTTGCTACCCAGAGGTAGAGAGATCGCAGGCTTCTGATGTTGTAGGAAGTGCTGCTAACCATGTTTACAAAAATGGTTGAGAAAACCCATGTCTGTCTGACAGCTTTTTACCACATCAATTATAAATGCATTTTCCCTGGGTGGTATTATCTCTCGCCCAAGGAATTTTCCACTGTCCTGGAGCATTTGCTGAGGAGAATTGATTAGGAAGGCGGCTTCCCAGTAGATGGAGAGAAACTGCAAATGCTTCTGTTTGTGGATGCTGTTACCCTCGCAGCATAAGTACTGCAAGAATGTGAACAATTACAGACAAAAATTCAACCGGAAGCTGCTATGATAGGATTGGCAATTCACCCCTGCGGAGCAGAACAGCCCCAGATGTATGCAGCTGGAATGGAACTACCTGGGCAAAGTGATATTTGCTGGTGAGGGAATTACAGACATCACCCATTTGTAGGGGTGGGAGGAGATGCATATTTTGTTCGGGATAAGCTGGAATTGTCTTGATTGATCATACTGAACAGTTTTTCCCTGGTGATGTTTGTATAGACCCAGTTTTCTCTTCTTTTTCTGATTGTGATCACGGGATGCTTGTGTGCAAGTTCACTCACTTCAGTCGTGTCTGACTCTTTGTGACCCCATGGACTGTAGCTCACCAGGCTCCTCTGTCCATGGGAGTCTCCAGGCAAGAATTCTGGAGTGGGTTGCCATACCCTCCTCCAGGGGATCTTCCCAGCCCAGGCATTGAACCTGCTTCTCTTTAAGTCTCTTTCATTGGCAGGTAGGTTCTTTATCACTAGCACCACCCGGGAATATCAAGTCTAAATTAATTATTAAGGAGAGTTTATATAAAATATTTTCAACAATTCTGGGTGTAGTTTTCAAGTCCTTTTGTATATTAATGTGAACAGCTTTGAAAAATTTATATGTTTATTTATTTTATTTTTACAATATAAAACTTGATGGTATTTGATCCTAACTAAGGTGACTGCATCTCAACCTTCCTTCCAATGTTATTTCATATTGGGGTCAAATGGCAAAATGTTGTCTCATAGGACATTTTCTGTAACATCTTAGGCTTAGGATCAATATATAGGAAGCATTGAATTAATGTTAATTGAAAGAAAAGATACAACTTAAGGTGACAGATTATTTTGGGAAAGTGAACATATGAGGTAAAGGTCTTAAAATTGTTCAATGTTTTTGTACCAGCCATCCCATGACTATAAATTTCTCTTAGGAAATAAATACAGTTATGCTGTTCAACATGATAGGCCTAAGCCACACTGAGCACTTGAAATTTGGCTCATCTGAGATGAGTTTTATAGGGCAGGGTTGAATTGGGAGTTTGGGACCACTATGTGCAAACTCATATATAGAATGAATAAATAATAAGGTCCTATTTTATAGCACTGGGAACTATATGCAATATCCTATAATAAACAATAATGGAGAAGACTAAGAAAAAGATATAATATATACTGAATTTTGAAGACAATATAAAATGTAGACTATCTCACTAATATTTCAATTTAATAATATGTAGAAATGAAGTATTTTTAATATATTGGATCAAATAAATAAACTTCATCTGTGTTTTTTTTAACTATTTTAAGATATACTCAAAATAAGAAAGGACTATATGCATATATTTACTACAAAGTGGCCTATGGTGCAAGCATTTTGGTACAAAACTGAAATACATATGTAAGGATGTTGCTGCTGCTGCTTAGTTGCTCAGTCATATCCAACCCTTTGCAACCCCATGGACTGTAGTCCACCAGGCTCCTCTGTCCATGGGATTTCTCAGGCAGGAATACTGGAGGGGGTTGCCATTTCCTTCTCCAGGGGATCTTCCTAACCCAGGGATTGAAACTTTATCTCGTATATTGCAGGTGAATTCTTTACCACTGGCTCACCAGAGAAGCCCATCTATCAATGAGAGAATAGCTAAAAACATTCGAAAACAGATTAATGATTCAATGGTATATAGCTACATAACAATGGCAGTATGTGGAACACCCAGATAAGTGAAAAAAGTAGGCAAAAATATGTATGTACAATCTTATAGAACTTTATAAAAATACGTATCTAAATGGAAAAAACTGGAAGATAATATGAAAAATAACACTCTTCACAAAGAAAGATTTTTAAAATATTGATTTTCTTCTTAAAAATCTGGTCATTTGGTGTCACACTATTGTTTTCATCAGTTCAGTTCAGCTGCTCAGTTGTGTCCAACTCTTTGTTACCCCATGCACTGCTGCACGCCAGGCTTTCCTGTCCATCACCAACTCCTGGAGCTTACTCAAGCTCGTGTCCATCGAGTCGGTGATGTCATCCAACCATCTCATCCCATCTCCTCCTCCCTTCAGGAGGCATCTAAATGGAATCTAAATGTATCCAAATGGGGGAAAAAACTGGAAGATAATGTGAAAAATAACATTCTTCATAACGAAAGATTTTTAAAATATTGCTTTGCTTCTTCAAAACCTTGTCATCTGGTATTACACTATTGTTTTCATAGTTAAGACAAATAAAAGCATAAAACTGGCAGAGAAATGTGTTTTGGCTTCCTCTTTGTCTTCTAGGTGATGTCCTGTTAAGAGTATTCAAATATCTTCCAAACCTGGGCAGCCAGTCACGTCTGCCAGGGAGCAATCAGTGCATCTGATGTGGGGATATAGTTAACATATGGTTCATCTTTGGGACTTATGGTGGGATTGCTAACACCTGTACAACTTCACCAAATATTTTGAGTTTTACAGAAGAAATCACACACACACAACACAGACACACACACAGAGAAACCAAATCAATTCTAATTCAATCATTGACGGAATAAACACAAGGTTCTTGCATCAGCACTGCTATAGATCACTTACATTCCTATCACGGCCCTAAAGCAAAACTCCCACAATTTCATTGTCTCAATTTCTCATATTTTTATTTTGAACTCACTGCCTCCATTCTCCCTGCTCCTCTAGTCTTAGTGTACAAGAGAGTTTCCCTAAACTATTTTTCTTGCAATGTCTTGCCCCTCTTGATTAGAAAAACAATGAAAACCTAAATGAACAACCACTTTCTTAGCTGTAGATTAACAACCAATTGCCTTTCTATCAGTCTTTATTCAAGGTCTGCACTCCTGTCTGCTCTCACAGATTCTAATCTCTAGTTTAGTGGATTTAAGTATACTAAATAAGTACTGGTCTGGTTAATAAAATACTGGTTAACAAAGTATTCATCTTGGAAAGCCTAGAACAACTATCACCTTTTAATGAAGCATTCCATCTCCTACTGACAGTATTTTGGACAGAGATGCACAAATGAGGCACATCTCTTTAACAAACACTCTGTTCTCAGTGAAACCTATTCAGTCCTCAAGCTAGAAACAGGGGCTCAAAATCTCACTCTGCCTTCTCTTGTGTTCCTTTATCAAGGCACAGTTCTGTTAGTTTTGCTTTCTATCTAGCCTCTCATTTCCTCTCTTCCTCTCTACCTTTTCTCCATTTTAGGCCCACCATCTGCATCATGCCTGGATTTTGTGCCCCTGCCCCCACTCCTTTGGTCTCACCTACTCCGATCTTGTTCCAGTAACCAAACCACTCTTCACATAACTGCTACAGAATTAGTCCAAAAACACAAATCTGATTATTCACTCCCTTCCTTGCAGTGGTGGCTTTACGTACTCTCCATCACCTTCAGGGTAATATTTCTAGTGGCTAACAAAACACACTGTCACTCTAGCTCCATCTCTCCGTATTTACTCTTTTATAGTTTATGCTCCAGCAATACCAATCCGTTTGTTGCTAAATACAGCATGTGGTTTTTTAGGTATTGTATCTTTTCTCCTGACCATCACTCTGCCTCTTTGACCATTCCCAACTGCAGGGCATATAAACAAACAGCACCTGACTTTTTCTTCCTTATCCTTCAAAATTAAAATGAGTGTGGTTTTCTCTAGGAAATGATTAGAAAATCAGTTCTGATTGATATTGACAGCTGGCTTCACTGCAGTTCCTCTCTTCTTTCCACTCCCATGTCACTTAGACATATAGCTATCAATTCATTTCCATGAGTTTTCAAAAATATCCATGTCTGTCCCTCCTGGGAGACAGGAAACACCTTGAGAACAGAAAATATATCTCATCTCATTCTCTGTCACCAGGTTCCATATGTCGTGGGCACTCAATATGTTTGTGGAATGAACTAGCAAAGAAAGCCAGCTGAACCCACTGAACATAAACTACTTGTGATGACAAGAGTTTAATCTAGTTTTAACTGTAATACTACCAGTGATCAAACAAGTATTTACTTAATCTAAGGGCTCTCTCTTTTTGTCATAGCCAAAATATTAGTGCTAAGGTGAACAAGCCTCTGGGTTTCTCTGGTATGTTAGTTTGCATGTAACAAAAGATCTTGACACAGACTACCGAGAGACAGAGAGAAAAGGACTGTGCAGTAGACGTCACTTTGAGCTTGCTGGGTATGTTTCAAGTTTATAAGATCAGGCAGCTACAGCTTGCAAAGGTGAATTCAGGTCCAGGTAAATGTTAGTATGAGATATTTGAGTTTTGCAAGAAAAACATTTTCCATTGGGTTGCTCCTTTTAAATACCGTGACCAGCAGTGTCCACGGGGAAATCAAAGAAACGTGTTTGCTTTTACTTCTCCTTGCTATATGTGCTGTCTATTCCAAGATTGTAACACTGTACTTCTTTTGTTTGGTGGGTATAGATCCTCTCAGGGACCCTGAAATATCTTTGGAAATACCAAAGAAATAAATTGTCATTTTATACAACTAATTGGATAAGAATTTATGTTAAATTTACAACATATATGCCAAGGAATTAAAAAAACTCTGGCCACATTTTTAGATATTCTTCCTCTTGCACAATTTATCATAATGGGAACTAGAAATAAATGTTTCTATAAAACAAGTAAGTAATGCAGTAAGAATTAGTTCTAAGTTATGGGAAGGTATTTCAAAAGAAAATAAAATATGCCTTGTCAAATAAAAAATGTTTAGACTATAATTTCAAAAGCTGCAAGAAATAGCAGGTTTTGATAGTTTGATAATTTCCTTTGTAATTCTCTACTAAAGAGTAAGACCACTCGAGGTTTACAAATAAGGAAGTGAAAAAAATATTTAAAATGTTGCTAGACTATAACATTCATTTTTAAAAGACTTTTTGTTCAGAAGACATCTGAAGACTGACTTTATACTTCAAAAGTGTGATTCCAACAGCTATTCTTAATCCTGTGTTGTTCTCAATGAGTGTTATCATTGATTAGCTAATAAATGCATTCTAAATACCTATTGTGTGCTAGAATGTAACTCCAAGACCACACAACAATTCAAAGGATCTTCTAAGATGAGTAAGACAAGATCTCAGTGTATTCATGAAAATCCACAAAGTCAGTTTGGGAGACTCATGTTAAGGTCACACCATATCGAAATGTCAGTATAATAAGAAAAGACAGAAAGCTATAGTCACAGAGAACGGACCAGTTGTTGCCAGGGATGGAAGATGCAGGGAAGATGGGACTATGAGGGAGTTTTAGGGGACTGATAGAACCCCTGATGATGGGGGTTAGTTACATAAATCTATGTATGTGTTAAAATTCCTAGAACTGAACACTAAGAAAAGAGAGCATTTTCTGTCATGAAAATAATAATAAAATATAAATTGAGTATGAAGAATAATAAATTATGCTTATATGCTTTTCAAAGAAAATAATAAAGGGCAATCAAGGAGTAAAGTACAAAATTCCTCCATCAAAGATGTCTTCAGAATAGATGATGCCACTTATTATCACATATCCATATTGCCCATTGACATGTTTAGAATTCGGAGATAGTACAGAAAAAGGTGGAAGCATAATAAAATAATTTTAACACTTTAAAGCCTTCCCTTGCCAAGCCCAGCAGGTGGGAATCATATGCTGTGTGCAGAACTTGGACTGGGTTTGTAAGGGATGGTCTCCGCAGCCCCTGTTTTTCTACAGATGGCCCCTTGCAAAGTGGGGAGCAAAAGCCACCTTTCTGGCCAGAAGCCACTCTCTGCTCTAACGCAGTTAGATGGCAGCAACTCAGGCTTTACACAGCAGCTGATGACCAAATAATCCAAGTGTAATTAAAAGTCATGTTCAGAAAACAAAAAGAAATCCCCATAGAGCGGTTTCCAGGAGGAAGCTATCAGGCAGCCACACAGGAGGCCAAATACAAAGAATGTATGAGCCAAAAATGACTTGGGAAGAAAAGGGACCTGGCTAAAGATGGAAGGAATAGGGAGAGGCTGGAAACTCTTGAGCTCCAAAGCAATAGCTGCTCAGAGCTGATTAGCTCACCTGAAGGTGATGAGAAGGGAAAGGAAGAAAAATCCCTGCCTTGGACCTAAAACAAGAGAAATGCCCTAAGCTCATTAGCGTCAGGGAGCCAAAGGCTTTGTTCCCACATAAAATTAGCTGAGAGAATTACAGAATAATGATCGTCTTTGGTAAACAGACTTCACGCCTGGAATTAGCTCTGGTGCCCCCACATTCATTATTTCTCTTGTGGACACAAAGGAACATTTGCATGAAAGTCAGTGACGTCAGTAAACACGCTTGGCTGGAATTCCCTAGGGGCTATGAGAAATTATGGAGGCAATGAAAAATTTCAAAGTGGTAAAACAGTTTTGACAGGAAAGCCCTCTGGAAAAAGGAAATTCTTCCTTCACCAAGGCAAATTTTCTGTGATTTAGGTTGGAAAAGAAACACGTCAAATATATATTCCAAGAAAACTGCAACTACCTGAGTCTCTTCATTTTGTTGGTGTGTTAGTTGCTCAGTTGTGTCTGACTCTGCGACCCCGTTGACTAGAGCTCACCAGGCTCCTCTGTCCATGGGATTCTCCAGGCAAGAATACTGGAGTAGTTGGCTATGCCATTCTCCAGGGGATCTTCCCCACCCAGGAATGAAACCCAGGTCTCCCTCACTGCAGGCAGATTCTTCACCGTTTGAGCTACCCAGGGAGCCCTCGTCTTTTCACTGGGCAGGTTTATAACTAAATACAGAAGGCAGCCTCTTCTAGTTGACGCATCTTTTTCTGGATTATCTCGATTTGGTGGAAGACATGAGCCTTAATGAAATATTTATATGATAGGAGGGGAGGTAAATTTCCCTCTGTATAAGCAGAATTATTCTCCAAAATTACTTTCAGATTATCTTCTTTCTGTTTGTTGAACAGTAAGAGGGCATTATTCGGAAAACCAGTCTTACAGAGCAGAAGCCCACAGAGAGCCTGGACTGTGTTGAGAAGAGTGCAGGATAACGGGTTTTTTTTTTTTTTCTTCCTTAACAACTGCTGCCTTTAAATAGACAGAGAATGCTTAGTAACGATGTACATGACGTTATTATTTTTGGTCTCATACAGTTTCAATCCAAAATGCTGGATAAATCAGCACCTCAAATGGAACATGTGTTCAGTGTGGTCTGGTTTAAAATACAGACTATGTAGCATTCCTGACATTCACTTTAGGGACAAGTGCTCTGGAAGATCACAGAAATATCCCTTACTTCCAGAGCAACTAAAAGTGAGATACAGTGAGAGGCTTCTGTGGCTGTCAAGCAAGAGAGAAGAATCTTCCATAATAAAATACTAGGTAGGAGAAAAACAATGTAAACTCTAAACATAAAGTCACAAGCACAGACATTTCAAATTGCAGGCAAGTGAGGTGTGACTTAGCTTGTTTTCCTATCAGCAGCTCGAGCATCTAGCATCAATGTCTGCAAGTTTCTTTGAGTTCTAAACAATACGAAAATAGTCCAGATATATTTTAGGAACAGCATATATTTTAGAGCAACTATAGAATTTTTTTCTCAAAATTATATCAACTGGAACTAGAGGCTTCTCTGGTGAAATGTGGTAGCTCCTAGTTTCTGTCTTATCAGTGAATACAGAAATTTTCATGGAGGCAGTGAAATGAAGCAGTTAGGAGTGGTGACTGTGAAAGAAACTACAGCTAGAAGACAATCCCAGTTCGACCTGTACATTCCTTCATTTTCCTGCGCTCCGTTTCCTTCATCTATGAAATGGAAATAAGAGAACCTATGTTGAGAATTGTTATAAATATTAAATGAGAAGATGTTTGTTCCATGCTTAGCACAGCATAGGATAATCATTCCACAATCACACAGTAAAATAAAATTAATTAAAGAGACTCAATAAATCATGAATGACTTTCTATTTGGAGATTCACATTGACTGGCATCGAGTCAGAGGTTTCTTTGACAAGGAAAACTTGGTGAATATAAAGTTGTATTACTCCATGAAGGATAGTTGGAGCAGCTGCTATTATTACAAGAATTCCCAGGAACTCAACAGAGGAGAATTCTTATATCTTCCACTTTTTCTCCCTGGATTTCTCAAGGTGATAAATGACAGATGGTTCCATGTGACCTTCCTTTTTCCTGTGATTTGACCAGTTTGCTTTAGTGTGCCTCTTACATGAACTTGATAAGCCTCACCTATATATAAACATTAGGTAGTCTATTTCTTCACATTTCAATGATATTTTTTGAATTATTAAATTAAGAGATAAAGAAACCACACAAAATAATGATTTCATGTACGTGGTGAGGGTAGTATTCAAAAATTGAGTGAACCGTGGAGGAAACAGAGGGTATTAGTGGGTTTGGGAGCTCAGAAATACTTGAGGAGGTCTTCATCTCTGAGTCAAGCATGCGGGGGTGTTTCCTAACTTCCTCTTGCAGCCTGTTGTATACTGTGTGACATTATATTTCTCCCCAACCGAGTTCTTCTAAAGTAGACCAAGATACCCCAGATAGCCACATATTTTCAGGAAAAACTATGTGTAGAAAATATATGATTGGGTATTTTGATGAAGCAAGTTACTGTTGTTCATTGCTTTCAAGAGCCATGAATATGTAACAATTTATAGTTTGATTTAAAGAAATCTTGTCTTATTTTGAAACATATTTTGAAACAAACTATTATCTTTACCAGCCCCAGACCTTGAATCATCACCATTTAAGACAATTTTCAAGAAATTACAATAGAAAGTGGCTATCACTACTGTATAGAAATTATTTGGCTTATCAGGGGAATTCTTAAAACCCTTGAATGAAATTCAAATACTTTTTCCCCTTTTCTTTTGAGGAGAGAGATGGTAAAAAAATCAATCTAAGGCAATTTGACTAGGATGATTGTCTTCGTTTGTTAGCTCACTTGCTGTCTGTATTTAATCTTATTGATAAAGCAAAGTAGTCAATATATAGCTAGAATCATTATTGTGATCACAACTGGTAAAGAGAGGCAGGAAGTAAATTAGAAAACAAAACTATGACTTTTCTTGGATAAGTTAAGTTATCACTCTAGGAGGAAAGATTGTGCCTTAAGACACAAAATATTTAAAGAAGTGCTTCTGTTAGCTAGCTAAGAATAGGGAATTTAATTTTTTTTTTTCCTTTTCAGCAATCAGAAGTCAGTTATATCTTGAAAACAAACATTCAAGAGCAACCACTACTGCCACCACATCAAAAATCCCACAGAATTTCTTTTTGGAGGTTAGTTTGTTCAATAATTTAAAATATAGTTAGATTCATAGTGGTAATAAATTCAACTTTCTCATGCTGGTGTAGGCAACAGCAATGATACAGACTTTGCCAAAGATTGCCTAATTGACTTGAGGACAAAGAAATAAAACAGGGGGACATGTGTTCAACGAAGGGTTTTAAAGAATTATCTTATTCCTTGAAGAAAGCCTCGTTTTATCTGTCATGTGAGCCCTGGGAACTCTGATACTCTTTACTCATCTTTACCTTTGTATAAATCACGGCATTCAACACTTGTAGAAATCAAAACAAAAAATCAGAATCAGACGGATGTCAAAGTTGGTATCTCATTGAAATTTACTTCTTAGCAATAAAATGGTTGAGATTCTGTTTATTTTATACAGTTTTGACTTATTAAGCCTTTTCCAGGAAGAGGCATTTATTTTTGAATGAAAAATAATAGGCATACTATATGTGAAGATTTGTATAGTCAATATATGTAAAGAAAATACATTTCCAATGCAAAATAAGTTATGTGGGGAAAAAAATGCCTGCATGTGTTTATGTGGATTTTTCTGTGAAGGAATTTCATAGATTTCACCGAATTCTCAAAAAGTCCAGAGAGTAGAAGATGTTCCTGAACAACTGGTCTGTAGGGAAACTCTTCTGAATGTAAAAATAATAGAACCAATCAGTAAATAAGTACAAGAAGTTTATATTTTAAATGATATTAAGGAGAGTTGTAATTAGTCTTAGATGTTATTATTATTAGAAGGTGTGAAAATGTTATCTTTTCTGAAGTTGCTTAGGAAATGTCAAGGGTTGTGGCCATATGCATCTAATATCTCACATAAATGAAGCCAATGAATTTTTCTATAAGATAAAATACCTACCCTTTAGCCCCCTGCCAGGATACATTAATTTTGAAAGTAGGTACTTCATTAATCAGAGACAGGAGATCACCTAGAGAAATTATTAAAATGCAGATTCAAATTTGGTACATCTGGGGTAGAGCCTGAGAGTCTGCATTTCTAATGAGCCCCCAGATGAAATCACTTGCTGTTGCTCCATCACACACTGAATAACCAGGCTTTAGGCTAACAAATAAATATTGTGATGAGCAAAGTAAAGGGTGCATGCATTTTATCTGACTTACTAATTTATCTTGCTTTGGCACTTGGTTGACTTGTTACCTATACCCCAAGGTAAGCATCAGTGACTTATATCTGCATTACTGTCATGCATTATTATTACACTATTGCATATACTAACTGTTCTCCCTACTTCCTATCTGCCCTCCTCTCCAAAATTATTAATATCATTATTATTGTTTTCATTATTACTATCATTCATGTTGTCATATACTCTTTTAAACTATTCAAGTAGAGGATGGGGGGTGGGAGGTGGGAGGGGGATTTGGCATTGGGAGATTGTGTTCACCTATGGCTGATTCGTGTCAATGTATGGCAAAACAAATACAGTATTGTAATTTTAAAAATAAATAAATTTAATTAAAAAAATAAAAAAAAAAAAACTCTTCATAAACGTTGGCTTATTAATTCATCTTATTACCACACCAGTCACCTTATAAGATATTACTTTTATTATCTTATTTTCATGCTCCAAACATTTTAGCAGCTCCAATAGTTCTTTTAGAACTGTTTCTTTTTTTCTCATGAACTTTCCCATTGACCTTCATTGTTCCAGAGTTAGAACTTTCCAGAAAAGGCAAATCTCAACTTTGTGCCTTATGCATTAAATGTAAACTCTAATCTATTATAAATTAACTAGTAAACAGAGCCACCTTTGATCATCTATAGTCTAGTATATATCTTCATCTTTTGTCTAGCTGATAAGCAAGGCCTTTATAATTTTGATTAGTCTCTATGCATGAAAGAGAGTACAAATCATTAAGTGTCTAGATGATTTAATGTTACAAGAAAAAAAAGAACTACCATATGATCCAGTTTGAAAAGATACATGCTCCCCAATGTTCATTGCAGCAATAGCCAATTCATGGAAACAACCTATAAACATCCATTGTCAGAGGAATGGATAAAGAAGATGTGGTACAATGGAATATTGTGTGCTGTGCTTATTTCCTCAGTTGTATCTGACTCTGAGACCACATAGACTATAGCCCGCCAGATTCCTCTTTCCATGGGGATTCTCCAGGCAACAATCCTGGAGTGGGTTGTCATGCCCTCCTCCAGGGGATCTTTCCAACCCAGGGAACGAACCCAGGTCTCCTGCGTTGCAGGCAGATTTTTAAACCATCTGAGACACCAATGGAATATTACTCAGTCTTAAAAATAAAAACATGATGCCATTTGCAGCAAATGGATGAACCTAGAGATTATCATAGTGCAATATGTCATACAGAGAGTGGCAAATACCATATGATATCACTCATATGTGGAATCTAATTTTTAAAAATTATACAAATGAACTTATTTACAAGACAGAAACAGACCTACAGATACCAAAAGAAACTTACAGTTTCCAAAGAGGAAACATAGGAGGGAAAAGATAAATCAGGGGCTTGGGATTAAGTTACACATACTCTACATACAAGATAGATAACTAACAAGTACATACTACATAGCAAAGGGAACTTTATTCAATATTCTATAAAAGAAAAGAATCTGAAAAAGAATAAATATATATATATTACTGAATCATTTTGCTGTATACCTGAAACTAACAAAACATTGTTGTGAATAATAAAAAGAGTCTGAGAACTCTCAGGGTGAAAACAGGGGGGATCTAGTAGGATCAAGGATAAGCTGGCAGGTACATCCTAATTTTTCTTCTATACTTAGATAATAAGTTCATCCATCCTGTGTCTTTGCAAATTGATATAGATAGCTACAATGTCAGGTTAAAAATATCATAAAATTATAAGGGGGTGTAGTTTTCATGAACTATAGAATTCTTGGGAATATTCACAAATATTCATGTCAGCAGTATTCATGACAGCAAAAGGTAGAAACAATTCAGGGGCCATCCTATGAATAACAGATTAAAAAAAAATCATATATCCACACAAAGGATTAGTCAGCTAGAAGAGAATGTAGTGCTGATATACACAACAGCATGGATGAAACTTTATGCTACGTGAAAGGGCCAAATACAAAAGGCCAGATATTGTATGATACTATTTATTTAAGATATTCAGAATAGGCAAATTCACCAAGACAGAAAGTAGTTAGGTTGCCAGGAGCTGAAGGGAGAAGAGACTGGGGAGTGGAGTTTCCTTTTGAAGTAATGAAATATTTTGTAACTAGATATTGTAGGTGGTTTACAACACCGTAGATGAAATAGATGCCATGGAATTACTGAATTATACATCTTAAAATGGTTAAGATATTTTTGTATTGATAGTATTTGAATTTTACCTAAATTCTGAAACGTGTATGTGATAGAAAGAAGGTTGGGGTTTTATATTGTCTATGTCTCACTCATTTTATTAGTCTCATGAGGATACAGAGATCTTCCATAATTGTGAGCAGATCAGGCTTTTTCTCTTTAAAGTTACTACCAGACCCTCAAATGGCCAAAAGGTCACAAAGATTTCCAGTTCCTTCATTTTAATATTACCATTTCTAATCAACCTATCTGGAATTCTGGTCCTTTATAATGAGATTTATTATGACTTGATCTTATTTAACATAGCTTCCCCAAATCAAACCTCTGCTCCAATAAATAAGTTACCTCAGAATCCTATGAATGCATGAGCATGACTTTCACGTCCATACTTTTCCTGATGTTATTAACCCCAGGTGAAATATTCACCCTCTCCACTAGGCGCAGCCTATCCATTCTCTAAGGTATAGCTAAAATTGCAGTATTTATCACCGCCCTTTTCTGAAAGATCTTGTTTCCTTCTGAACTGATGGGGTATGTCCAACACTCAGCTCCTTAAAGGGCTGCCTGTGGAAACTTTTTCTTCTCAACTAGTTCATGAGAACTGAAATTTGAGACCATCTGTGTTAATATGACTTAGCTAAGAGTGTAGTTCACTGATCCCAAAATAACTTACTTGGTTTTCCCAAGAAAGATTTGTCCAGAAAGAACCTGTAACCTAAGAAAATAATTTCACAGCTTGCTTCAGGAACTTCTCACCAATCAATTTATAAGTGACACCTAGGAAACAGCTTACTTATTAACCACAGATTACTTATCAAGATATTCACTCTGCTATATGGGATTTCTTTGGAAGGAATGATGCTAAAGCTGAAACTCCGGTACTTTGGCCATCTCATGCGAAGAGTTGACTCACTGGAAAAGACTCTGATGCTGGGAGGGATTGGGGGCAGGAGGAGAAGGGGACGACCGAGGATGAGATGGCTGGATGGCATCACGGACTTGATGGACGTGAGTCTGAGTGAGCTCCGGGAGATGGTGATGGACAGGGAGGCCTGGCATGCTGCAATTCATGGGGTTGCAAAGAGTCAGACATGACTGAGTGACTGAACTGAAATGAACTGATATTGCCATTCTCACAATTATATTACAAGTTATATTTGTAATATATTATAAATTATACATATCATAATTATATATATATAAATTATAATATATCACAATTATATTATAAATTTTACCCAGTTTATATATAATTGTACCCAAATTATATATATCACAATTATGTATATATATTTGTGTGTATATGTATATACACACAAATTATATCACAATTATATTACAAATTGTACCCCATCCCAGTTAATCTTTAATGATCTTCCTTAAACCACTTGAATTCAGACCACAAAGCCCTATAAATATTTGAATTCTGGTTTCCCCAGTTTAGGTATTGCTGAGATTCCAGCAGCATGGTGTTTTCCTTAATGTAACTAACCCTAAAAGTCTAGTTTTGCTTGATTAGCCGCTTTCTAGTGATAATTTGGGGGAGTTTAATATCCTAAAGTATGTACAGGGCTTCCTTACACTCATACTTTTTCCACTGAATCCTCGTGGCTACAGAGGGATGTATTTCATAGATGAAGAAGAGTAAGAAGGAAGGGCTTGCGTGTTAAGAAGGAAGAGAAGAGAAAGTAAGGAAAGAAAGAAGGATGATTTCTGAGTGCCATTTCATAGTGCAAGCCTATAATGTGAGCCATCATCATCCAGAGAGCATATGTTATTAAGAGCTAAGATCTGGGAAGAATCTAGTTGTAAGTGAGAGCTTCTCTTTTAATTATACACGCATTTATTAGTCACCCCTGGGACATATGTTCTCAAATAGAAACCTATCTTCCCCATAATTTTCAGGTAATTCTTTCTTAAATTGTAGCACAGCTCTCTAAGAAAGCCATAGGATCCATAAAAGACTTCCTGAAGTTGCAGTAGAGAGATGCCTCTGGATTCTCTCTTGCGGGTGTAGCTGTGATGGTTGAACTGATTGAATAATTACTGATACCTAGAATTAGTAGAGTGAGTTCATCTCTCCATTAACATGTTTAGCACTGATTATTCCCAATTGCATTCCTGTGTATCGCTGGTGATAACCACATGGATTATTCATTACATTAGGCTCCTGAAAATTAAAGGATGAATGAAGGCTTCTAAATAAGAGAAATAATACTGACTCAGAACCAGATGCATCTACAGAAGCAATAATCCTACACCCAAACCCTGGATGGGAAACAAAGTTTAATCACGCTATTAGGAAAACCTTACAGCTATTACCAGAGAGCAAATTATAAAGGATACCACATTACCATATTTGAAGGAAGGGTGTTTTTTTTTTTTTTAAGCAGTAGGTTAAATCCTCATCACAAAAGCAGTAAAGAGAAGAATGACAGTCTTTCTGAATGAATAGTCTTCTCTTGAGAGAGAAAGTGTGAGTTGCTTAGTTGTGTCTGACTCTTCTGTGACCCCATGGACTGTAGCCCACCAGTCACCTCTGTCCATGGGATTTACCAGGCAAGAATGCTGGAATGGATTGTCATTCCCTCCTCCAGGATATCTTCCCAATCCAGGGGTGGAAACCGCCTCCTGTATTGCAGGCACATTCTTTAATTTACCATTTTGAAACACCAGGGAAGCCCAGTATTCTCTTACCCTTGCTTACTTCAAAATCTTAGGATTTACAAACATAGTAGAACATGACAAAATTTGTAGAAGATATTATACTTGTATTTTTCTTTCTTTAAATTACTAATCATACATCCTAGAAAATCATCCTGGAGGGGCTTCTTAAAGTCTGTCTTCTTCCAAGAACTCAAGAATAGCAGGGGTATGTTATCCCAATAATTTGGAAAAAACGGTAAAACTCTTCTAGTACTTGTTCATAAATTAAATAATAAATCAATAGACGATTAATCAACTTAAGATGTGCAAATCTATTTAAAAGAAAAGGAAGCTTTCCAGGTCAGTTAAACTCTATTAAAATAGTAACTGAATATATTAGCATTTCTAGGAAAGCCTATATAGACCAGAAGGAGTACTGATCCCATGAAAGCACAGTTGGAAAGGGTTAATCCCATGAAAGCACAGTACAAAGGTAGTTGGAAAGGGTTTATACTGCTCATGTCCCTCTGGGTAGGATCTGGGGAGAATATTCCAAATCCCAGTGGTACCACCTTCCTGGAAGTGCAAAGAATGTTCTTCAACCTACCTTAGCCAAAGACTATGTTCTGAGAATCTGTAATATCCAGTGATGGTCCCGTGACTGTTTTCCATGTAGCCCTTGCTACCACAAGAAGTTTGTCATGCCCACGTGAGTTCTAACTTCTCTGCTCTGTGACCATCTTCTTTCTAATACATATGAATATACCCCTGTTTAGATGTAAGACTTCAACAACTTTTTATACTGACATCTCTGAAAGATAGAACCGTTCCCATATAATGAGGAGATTAAAGTCTGAGCCTTCAGAAGTGAGAGCCTCTCTTCTTCAATGTACTCTACCATGCTAACTTGAATTGTTTTATACACCACCATCCTCTTCAACATGATGACTCTCATCCTCAAACACTGAAACTCTTCCTTACTTTCTATGTTATATACAAAATAGAAACCACAAGATAAGGCTCCCTTATCTTCTACATTCTCTATTCCAAATCCATTAATCCAACTCACCTACATCTTTAACCATGTTATTTTCTGCTCCTGCTTCTCTCTGCAACTCTATTTTCTGACTATATATAGAGATTAGATATAGATATGCAGATAATATATACATATATATAGATAGAGATGAGATAGAGATAGAGAAGTGACCCTTAGACAACACGGAGTGATTAAGGGCTGCAGACCCTCCAGAGAGTTGAAAATCTGCCTCTGCCTACAATCAGCCTTCCTATCCACATCCTCCTGCCTGTAGTTCTGCATCTACTTTTTCAACCAAACATGGATCATGCAATACTGTAGTTAATTTACTATTTAAAAAAATCATGTATAAGTGAACCCCTGCAGTTCAAAGTCACGTTGTTCTAGGGTCAGCTGTATGTGCCTGCATGAGTGTTTGTGTATATACACATATTTGAACATACACATATTTTTCTGCCTTAAGAGTACATTCTTCCAACGTGCTTTGAATTCCATCCCCTCCCTTTTAACTGATTCTGTCCTGTTGCCAATAATTCATTCACAGAATATTACAAAATGCTTATTATATTCCAGATACTATTCAGCAGCACAGATTTCCTCTTATTCTCATCACAACCTCTCAAGGTTGGCATTTCTATCTGAATTTTGCAGAGAAAGAAATAGTCACAACAAGGTTAATACAATACAGATGGTAAATGGCACAGCTGATATTTGAAACCAGGTTATTCTGACTCCAGGACACTTATTTTCTTGTTCATTTATTTTGTGTGTTGCCTCTTTCCTCCATTACAATATAGGCTCTTTGAGAGTTGGAATCTTGTCTCTGTTGTGACACACTGTATTCCCACATCCTCAGGGATTAGTGCATACTCTATAGTCAATTAATAGTTGAAAGCAGGTCTTTGTCCTTTTCCTATTTGCCCATTTCTGATTTCCTCTAACCTTGAAAAAACCCCAATTATAGGGATGGAATCACTGGACAACTTAAACTAACTCCTGACTTCTGCTCTCCTGAGTTGTATATCATGCCTTAACTAACCTGTTTATTCTTTCCCTATATTAAAAGAAATAAGCATGAAGAATAACATAGCTAAAGAATTACTCTACCCAACAGCCGTCTTAGCATTCCTGCAGGTGAATCACAGAGGCAAGATAGCATCTGAAGAGTCAGCCATCTTCCCCTCACCTTTCCCTTTAAAAACTGTCATAGCTGAGCAAGAAGAATCTTCAGAGTTCATCTCAGAAGTCCACCTTCTTCCCAGATTGCCAGGGTTTCTGAATAAAACATCTTTCCTTTCCACTGACACTTGCCTCTTGATTGTTGTCTTTTGAGTGGTAAGCAGCCAAACCTGAGTTTGGTAATAATAGTAGTTAAATAAATTCATGAATGAATAAATGAATTCCCCTTCTACTCTCTTGGATATGGAAGCTAATAATTTGGTTTTTGACTCCTTTGTTCACTGTTGCCTAATGTTCCTACCCTATCCATTGCCATATAACCAGCCTGTCAGTTTTCCTTTTTCCATGGAATTCAATAACTTGGCCAAAATACAGCTGTTTTTTGCCCATAAATTTCTTCTTGTATTTTCTCCATTTCTCTTGAAATTAGTATTTCTTGAAAAACCAACTATTGCTTAAATATCCTGTGCAGAAGGCTAGAGGAATGCAATTTGGTGTATTTATCAGCCTCTATGTGACCTTGTTGTTTCAAACATGCTCAGGCCAAATCTAATTCATTGTTTGCCTCATGGACACATATTATCCTAGTTGACGATATTCACTAGCTAGGTGTGACTCAAATCTAAGTCCCTTTGGCTTATATAACCTCTAGGTTCAATTCACTTCCTCATTATATTTTCTTTCTAAGCGAACAGGATATATATATATATATATATATCCTGTTTTTATATATATATATATATATATATATATATATATAGCCAGTAACAGATGGTAGGCATACGTTCTCCTTAAACTCTCCTCCTCCACTACTGAGAGCTATTAAGTCATTTTTCCAATTGCCTATTTTCCACCTCTTCCTTACCCCTCCTTGACCTTAGATCTCATAATGCTAATCAATAGATTGTTAGATATGCTTTTCAAGGAAACCTTTAAGCTGTTAGAAGTCTGCAGTTGTGCCCTTTCTCTTATTATGCTCTTTTTGGGGCCCATATTCATGAAATTTGGCAGAATGGCCTTATATTTTTGATCTGTAGCAGTTTGCTCCATGTAATTCAGTGCCCCGCCCCCAAATGCTTTGCCTTTGCACTATAAAAAAAAAATCTGTTGTTTTGTTTAGCTGTCCTGGTCTTAGATCGGGCGCGCAGGACCTTCGCTGTGCCATGTGGGCCCTCCTGTTGCCACATGTGGGTTCTCTAGCTGCGGTAGTCGTGGCGCGGGCTCAGCAGCTGCAGCGTGGGGCCAGTTGCTCTGCGGCATGAAACACCTTAGTTCCCCAACCAGACAGCCAGCCTACACCCCCGTGCCGTAAGGCGGACTCCCCACCACTGAGCCACCAGGGAAGTCCCTGGCCTTTTATATTTTATCTAGTAGCTAATGGAAGTGCAGGTGTTAGCCATGCAGTCATGTCCAGTTCTTCTGCGACTCCATAGACTGTAGCCCATCAGGCTTCTCTGTCCATCCAATTCTCTAGGTGGGAATATTGAGGTGGGTAGCTACTCCCTTATCCAGGATTGATATCCTACCCCACTCAGGGATCGAACTTGGGTTTCCCATATTGTAGGCAGTTTCTTGACCATTTGAGCCACCAGGGAAGCCCAATTAATGTAAACTAGCTAATTTTTAAAAAATCTGTTTTTAAAAAAACATAAATTCCTAGGGCCCACCCTAAGAGATTTCTGATTTCAGGTTTAAGTTGCATCTGCAAATGTACATTTGTAACAGTTCCCTAAGTGATTTTGACACTTGACTAGTCTTAGCAACACCTGAGATGAGTTTTCTTCCTAGAGGATGAACAAAAACAATAGATCTGTTATTGCTCTCTTAGCTAGCAAGTACATTATGACAGAGATAAGAGACTTGACTTTGTTTATCTTTGTTTCCAACACATTGCTTGTGAAATAATAGTTTAAACCTCATCAAAGCTTTCACAGGTTTCCTGAGGCCGAAGCTTCTATATCAATAAACAGCAAGGCTGGAAGCTAAAGAGTTAAGTCAGTTTTCACCTAAACATAAATGAGGTAGAGAAAGAGAAAGCAGATTCTGCCCCTGGAGATTTGAAAGGACTTAAATGTTAGCACTAACATATTGAACCTAATTCTCGGCTTCAGAGGTAGTCAGGGCAATCACCCAAGAGATCAATGCATGCTCTCCCCCAGGGACAGGTGCACTCCTGCCTTTCCTATTCCAGACCCCAAACCTCATTTCTGACCAACTGCCCAACAACGAAGAATAGCTGTTGTTGTTTTCCTCTTCTTTTTCTGTGAAAAATTCATTCAGGACATAACATCATAATTCTCAACTCCCACTCGTTTTCTTCTTTTGTGAAAATCAATAACCTATAGGACTGGATTTTATGAAGGCTGAAGCAGTTAGGAGAAAATAAAGGAATGAATCTTTTGGCTCATCTTATTTCACACACCCACCTGCTTACTGCCTTTGTGCCAGCCAGAAGGGACCAGGGAAATACCCAGGTACAGATGCTACATGTCTGAGGAGTATGCATGATGGATGGGAAGGGACGACAGAAAACAGACACAGAAAGAAGGATACAAACATGCACACATACAGAGAGAGACAGGCAGAAGAATAACAGGATAATGAGGCAGCTGCATGAACTCAGGTGCCAAAAGTCTGGTTACCATGCTTGTTCTGTGAGTAGAAGCCAACTGTTTAACACAACTAGCTAAGTTAATAAATGCATTATTAAATGAATACTTTATTAATAAAATGGATATTTAGCAGCAAATGAGAGGATTCAAGTTGGAAGGATATTAGAAACATAGCAGAAGTCTTTAACTTTCATGTTAATAGTACTAGAAGAAATTCTACCTTTCTGATTATAGGCGTTATGAAAAAACAGTATTGAAGGTTGCTATTCTATCAGTGGTATGTAAGATGAATTAGACTAGGAAATACTAATTATTAGCAATCCCATTTGGAGAATAGTATCATGCTTTCCGCGTGTGATGAAGGTCAGCTCTGGCAGAAGGACAAAGGAATAGGAAAAAGGGATTGTAAGAGGCAGTACATCAGGGAAAGAAGTAAGAAGATATAGAAAAACATTAGATTGTGGGGATAAAGGAAAAAAAAATCAGGAAGGACAGAATCCTGCATTTCAGAAGTTACCTCCTCTGGAAGGAGGTTAATGGTTTTCCATATGGTTAATCACTACCTTCTCTGGATGCTGACTGTCATTTGTACGTGTTTTTGTAGAGTGTGCATTGCGGACTTTATCGCTACTTATTTGCTTATCTTTCTTTGTATTGGATTGTTTTCTTCTTTAGAAAAGATACCTATTCTCAAGAAAGCAGGAACTGTACTGCTTCCAGGCACGGGTTAGAGGGCAGTAGGGTAATTATCAGTGAGGGACAAGACTCGCCTGGCGTCAAGTTTTTTTAAAAGAGGCAAGCCGAAAGACAAGTGTCAAGGGTAAGCCAGGATTTATATATAGCCAATCATTATAATCCAGAAGAAGCACTACCTGCAGATTCAGGTAGGAAGAAAAACATTAGATTATGTTGCTATGTAATTAGGACGAGAATAAGAGCAATAACATGAAGGCAGAGTATTAAGTATGAAATTTAGTGAACTCAGAAATATTCACTTCTCTCAATCTCAGTTTGAGGCTCCTCAAAGCGAAATGTTTTTGAATGGTCAGATACTATGTCATAATTCTCTCTTCTCTCTCTCATTCCAGTAACTGTGTTAGTTTTCCCTTTTAAGAAAGCAAGATCTCAGACTTTGAGATCAGTCACAATAATTTTAAGAAAAGTAAAAGAAAAGGAAGTATATTATTTCTTCCCATCTATCCTGTCTATATAGTTTTTCTATATTTGTCATTAATACACAAGTTATCTGGAATAGATTACTTACAGTATCAAATCATTATACCTCTTACCTCATCCCTCCAAGCCCTGCCTCCAAAAGATAGAAAAAAAAAAAAGGCGGGGGTGGCGGGGGTACAAAGTATTCTCAGGAAAAAGATAAATCTATCCTGTTTCCATTAAAGATGTTCTTTATTCTACCACCCCTCCTTTATCATTGTTAGGTGTTTATATTCCAGATTTGTCAGGATAAATACAAGCAATTAGACAACATTGGAAGTCACTATAAATGCAAAATCTCTGGATAAATGTCTCTGAGTCAGGCTGCTGCTGCTGCTAAGTCGCTTCAGTGTGTCTGACTCTGTGCGACCCCATAGATGGCAGCCCACCAGGCTCCCCCATCCCCGGGATTCTCCAGGCAAGAACACTGCTTTAGTTGTATTCAGAAGCCAGCTTTAAAAGCCAAAACGTAAGTTAAAATGGGAGAAGGCAATGGCACCCCACTCCAGTACTCTTGCCTGGAAAATCCCATGGATGGAGAAGCCTGGTAGGCTGCAGTCCATGGGGTTGCTAAGAGTCGGACACGACTGAGCAACTTCACTTTCACTTTTCACTTTCATGCATTGGAGAAGGAAATGGTGACCCACTCCAGTATTCTCGCCTGGAGAATCCCAGGGACGGGGGAGTCTGGTGGGCTGCCGTCTCTGGGGTCACACAGAGTTGGACATGACTGAAGCGACTTAGCAGCAGCAGCAGCAGTAGCAAGTTAAAATAGTAATGAAATTATATATATCTGGAGGGAGCCTAACTTGTCAGGTGGTTTTACCTTTTCCCATAGTCCCTGATAAATCATCCCTTCCCTTGTCTTAAAACTCACCCTCACAAAGGAGGCGTGGTGGAAATGGCTTTAAAGTGCTCAGTATTTCATTACTCTTCTCTTGTCACAGAATTTACCCATCCAGTCATTCAACAGACCCTGATTAAGTGTGTCCTACATATCATGGCTTTCTCAGCTTTATAATAGGAGGATCAACACATCCACACACTCTTATGAGCTTTAGCTAATTGTTGATTAAATGGCAGGGTCAATATTTGGGAACTATTTCTATCTAAATTTACATCTTCTGTTCTGAGCAAGGGTATTGGTGGTCTTCAGCTATCCAGAGCCTTCTTTCCAGAGAGACTTCAAAACACACAGCAGTATCACAGTAGTGAGACTAAGGCAACTGTGGTCACCATGCCTGTTAACACATAACCATTAAACAAATACAGAACACTAGAGTAGGCAGGCAGAGTATATTAGTATGATCTAACTTACAGAGGGTCTCTGCCTTTTAGAGATTAATTGTCCAGAGTTCATAAAAACTTAAAATTAAGTATCAAAAGGAAGGTATACTCAATGTGTAATGAATTTGTAAGAAAAAAAAAGAGAATAAAAGGAGCTATTGTTACAGACTGAAGCGACTTAGCAGCAGCAACAGGAAGTCTTAAAGGGGAATGGCATTTGAGAGTCACAACTACTAACAAGAGTTTTTGAACCCTGTGTGAAAATTGATCTCACTTTCTTTAAAAAATATTATTTTTATTTTCTAGATTTTTTTGGCCACACCATGTGGCATGTGAGATCTTAATTCCCTGACCAGGGATTGAATCTTAACGACTGGGTCATTGGGAATTTCCTCAACTGCCCCATGTGAATTTGAAACCCCAGAGTCTCCACTTTTAAAGGGAAAAAAAAATCACCTTCCTTTTTTTTAAATCTCACACAAAGATTTCACGAAGAGAATAGAGAGATTTAAAATGCATGTGATAATTCACAAAATTCAAAGGAAGTTTATATGTGAAATAAACAGAGTCATTATACAGATCTAAGTATACATGACGATCAGCACCCAAATGTTGTGGGGGCTGAAAATACAAATTACCTAGTGGATTCTTTTAGAAATCCTTGGATCTTTACCTGGTTGTAAAGGACAGAGAGAGAGAGAGAGATGGTTATAGTCCCTTACATGGAATATTCCATGTGCTGCCCCCACCTCTGCCCACAGACGGGCAGATGCTCATCAAAGTCAGAACACTGGCAGGTATGACCAGCAGCAAAAATTCTGTGGCCACAATCTTCTGTAATTTGGGAGTGCATCTCAAAGCTTCTAGGGTTACTGTACCTGTGAAAGCAAAGGGACCATGTTTAGGGCTGAACAAATACACATGTTTTCCTAGAACAATCCTGGTTAATAATATTCCCATTTACTCTCAAAAACGTCCCTCTTTTACATGGTTAATTATATGGACACCTTAACTATACCCTGCTTTTCAAAGGACAAGCAGACATGGGCCACAGACTCCTGTTTTCCTATGAGCAGAGTTCCAAACAAAGTCATGAGGTTAGAATAGTTGAAAAGAACACAAAAACTGTCTGGAAACTATAGCACAGGCAAAATGCCAGTCTCAGCTTTGCAAATAATGAGCTGTTATCAATTCAATCTGACTTTATACTAAATGACATTTTGATATTTGATTATATATAAGTACTGCATTATGCTAGGTTTTGAAGAGGCAGAGAAACCAAAGTTCAAATTGCCAACATCTGTTAGCATCATGGAGAAAGCAAGGAAATTCCAGAAAACATCTACTTCCACTTCACTGACTACGCTAAAGCCTTTGATTGTGTGGATCACAACAAACTGGGAATTCTTAAAGAGATGGGATTACCAAACGCCTTATTTGTCTCCTGAGAAACCTGTACATGGATCAAGAAGAAACAGAACGAGACATGGGACAACTGACTGGTTCAAAATTGGGAAAGGAGTAGGAGAAGAACTAAAGAACTTCTTGATGATGGTGAAACAGAATACTGAAAAAAGTGACCTGTAACTCAACATTAAAAAACTAAGATCATGGCATTTGGTCTTATCCCTTCGTGGCAGATAGAAGGGACAAAGTTGAAGCAGTGACAGATTATTTTCTTGAGCTCCAAAATCACTGCAGATGGTGACTGCAGCCATGAAATTAAAAGGCACTTGCTCCTTGGAAGGAAAGTTATGACAAAATTAGCATATTAAAAGCAGAGATGTCACTTTGCCAACAAGGTCCCTATAGGCAAAGCTATGTTTTTTTCAAGCAGACATGCATGGATGTAAGAGATGGACTCTAAAGAAGGCTGAGTGCTAAAGGACTGATGCTTTTGAATTGTGGTGCTGGAGAAGACACTTGAGAGTCCCTTGGACTGTAAAGAGATCAAACCAGTCAATCTTAAATGAAATCAACCTTGAGTATTCATTGGAAGGACTGATGCTGAAGCTGAAGCTTCAACACTTTGGCCACCTGATGTGAAGACCCAACTCTTTGGAAAAACCGTGGTGCTGGGAAAGATTGAAGGCAAAAAGAGAAGGGGTGGCAGAAGATGAAATGGTTAGACAGCATCCCAGACTCAATGGTCATGAATTTGAGCCAACTCCAGGAGATGGTAGAGGACAGAGAAGCCTGGCATGCTACAGCTCACGGGGTCACAAAGAATCAGAAACATCTTAGCAATTCAACAACAAAAACAACAACAATGCTCAGTGGGTTATCCACTCACAAGTTAAAATTAGAAGCTTCTGGAAGGCAATGACTCATGTGATATAACTGAGATAATGACAATGATGAGAAGAAAGCATCTTACTTACAAAGAATTCATGACAATTACAGAGAAGGCAATGGCACCCCACTCTAGTACTCTTGCCTGGAGAATCCCATGGACGGAGGGGCCTGGTAGGCTGCAGTCCATGGGGTCACGAAGAGTCAGACACAACTAAGCAACTTCACTTTCACTTTTCACTTTCATGCATTGGAGAAAAAAAATGGCAACCCACTCCAGTGTTTTTGCCTGGAGAATCCCAGGGACGGCAGAGCCTGGTGGGCTGCCATCTCTGGGGTCGCACAGAGTTGGACACGACAGAAGCAACTTAGCAGCAGCAGCATGACAATTATCACTGCTGATTCTCAATTTTCTGTGAGTAATTCTACTTGTAAGGGTGAAGAAACTGAATCCAGGTTCACTTTTGAGCATTAGTTGGTTTTGAATTGGTGGTGTTAGGACTACACCAATTCTATTTCTCATCCCTGTCCACCAGCCTGTAGCTATGTTGTTGATAATGGTTATTTTGACAATAGTCAACAACAGGATGGAAATGCAATGAGAACTAGAGATGTTCTAAATTATCTCAGTAGATTCTTCCCTTGCCAGCCCCAAACTCTCACCCATGCTCTTTCTCCTGCTAGCCATTTAATCTGACCTAAACAGGATCTCCCTTAACCTGCCTCATATCCTTGTTTTTCAGGTCCTCATCTCCTCCAGGAAGCCCTCCTTAGTGCCTCAGGTTCACAGGGATTCCTCACTTCTCTAAGCACTCATGCCCTTGTTCACAGGGATTCCTCACTTCTCTAAGCACTCATGCCCTTGACTTATAGAAACACTCATTCTGAAACTCAGTTATTGACTATATGATTTTTTTTAATTCATTGGGGACAGATACTATTCTTGTTTGTTACAACACCCACAACTCCCCTCTACCTGCCCTCCCTCATATCCTAGGCAAGGACTCAGCAAGCAGAGTGAACTCAAACACAAACATCTCACTCAAAGAGACGGAATCCACTTGGGAAGGCCTGGCAGTATTGTCTCTCCAGAGAATTAGGCTCCCCAGTGGGCTGTGAAAAGGAAGAAATCAGGCTCAGGGACCCACCAGCAGAGGCTGGTGCCTTGGTCTGATCCTTTACATGTCTGAGGACTATAGGGCTTTTGCCCAGGGCAGATGAAGGGAGGCAGGCCTGAACCTATCTCTGCACAGAAGCCTCTTTTCCTGAGGCTGAGATGTGTTAATAACTGTGACAGTTTCTGAGTTCTAACGTGTTCCAGTCTGTAACCACCATGCGGACTAAGCCTCATTCCTGTCACAGGCTGCAGGGTCCATCCTTGTGGAGTTTTTGTATTAATCATGACAGGTTCTATCATTTCAACCCTGTTAATTTAACTCGTATTATAAAGCATTGGCAAAATCTCAGAGGGAGAGACAGGGGTTGGCATACAATTATTAAAAATCTGTCACACCATTAAAAGACAAGGTATGTGTATATATGTATTTGTGTATATATGCAAATATAAATATTGTAAAGCCTTTTCACTATTTGTTCTGTGCTACTCTTTCCCCAGAAATGGTTGTGGCTAACTCCCTAAGACCCTAAAATTTTCACTCAAACAGTACTTTCACAAAAGACATATCCTGATCATTGGACTTAAAATTGTTACCGACTCTCTCTGGACTCTTTATCTGGCTCTTTTTCTAGTATCTTATTCAATCTATTTATTTATTCCAAGTATCATGTATTGTTTGTCCCCCCCTGCTGCTGCTGCTGCTGCTAAGTTGCTTCAGTCGTGTCTGACTCTGTGTGACCTCATAGACGGCAGCCCACCAGGCTCCCTCATCCCTGGGATTCTGCAGGCAAGAACACTGGAGTGTGTTGCCATTTCCTTCTCCAATGCATGAAAGCGAAAAGTGAAAGTGAAGTCACTCAGTCGTGTCCAACTCTTCGAGACCCCATGGACCACAGCCTACCAGGCTCCTCCATTCATGGGATTTTCCAGGCAAGAGTCCCCTACTGAAATATAAACCATGTGGGTTAAAATTTTTTATTGCTTTTGTTCACTGATGAATCAATCACAAACACAATAGGATAGTGTTAGGCACTTAGGTACTCAGTAAATCATTTTATGGGATGGGATAGAATGAAAAGAATGAATGAATACTGAATGCTTATCAAACCCTGGGGCTTCCCAGATGTATCAGTGGTAAAGAATCTGCCTGCCAATACAAGAGACGCAAGAGACACGGGTTTGATCCCTGGGTTGAAAAGGTCCCCTGGAGGAGGAAATGCAATTCACTTCAGTATTCTTGACTGGGAAATCCCATGGACAGAGGAGCCTGGTGGGTTATAGTCCATGGGGTAGCAAAGAGTTGGACACGACTGAGCACACACTCACTAAACTCTGGGTGTTTTTGTAACAAATGGTTCACCTAGAGATAATACAGCCAGAGTAGGGTCAGGAGACCTCCAAAGACACAGTGCTATTTGGGGATATGCAAATGAGCACAGGCTCCTGTTTCCTAAGAATGGATCTCAGAGTCATCTCTGTAACATGGGATCTCATTGGGAATCTTTGCTGTTACAACTATGAGACAATCTAGGGGTATGCTAGTACTACCACGTTCTAAACAATAAGAATCTGATAAATTAATCTTGAAAAATATACATCAACTCCACCCACCTCCAGTGGACAGAGCATCATGCCATTTTCCCAGCGTTTCTCATAGGACTTTAGCAAGGAAAAGTGTAAAGGAGTAAACACTGACCCTGATATCAAGGTATCTCAGGACCCATGGGACATCAAAGGAATAATGAGAATGATGTGAAATGAAGAGATGGTAGGACAAATACACATAATCTAAACATTTACAAAATCTCCAGTGTGATTTAAGTTCTCTTCTGAATACTGGACAGATTATAAGATGATATATGGTTTTATTCATATATCCAGGAATACAAGGAGGGAATGTATGTGCATGATTATAATATAATACAATAAAAGCTGCAATATTTATTTTTAATATATATATGTAAATTGCTATGGGAACACAGAGAGAATGGTGAATAATTTTTTCCCATAAATATAGGGAAAGCTACAGTGACAGAGGAATCCTTTTGGCCTTGAAGAATCTATCAGTTTGTCAGAAGAGGAACTTAGGCACCTCATGAAGGAAGAAATAAGTGGAGGCAAGGGGTCTGTACTGGGGAAGGCAAGTCCAGTACTTTGCCAAGCGTCTTCCTTTGCTCAGTCCGATGATTTGTCTGGTCCTTTCCATCTCTCTCCTAAGACATGGAACAATCTTTGCTTCATAAGGCACAGTCAAGTATAAATAAAGTAAATGCATAAAACAAATGAAAACAATCAGAGTCTAGCCAGATCAATAATCAAAGCTCTGAACCTATGTCCTTTTTTTTTTTTTAATAGAAGTTCTGATGTCTTATAAGACTACCTCTTATAATCTGTGGTTTTATGGGTCTGTGATCTTGTTTTGCCAGTTATCTTCTCTCAGTCTGAAGGTGGTGATTGGACCTGTGATCAGGGGTCATATTGCTGCTCCTGACCCTGGAGTGCCTGGCACAAGTTTGAGCACAGAGTGGTCATTCAGAAAATGATACTGAAGGAGGACAGCTTATAGAGAGGCATCCAGAGAGTCAGACAGACCGCTTGAAGGCTTCCTCTGCCAGATCTTAGTGTGTGATCTTGGACAGCCACTTAATATCTCTAAAATAGGAACAAAAGGATATAGGGCTTAGTGTCACTATAAATAAATATTAGTATGCAAAGTCTTTGAGTGGGACCTGGTACAAAATAGTACTAGTTAAAAGATGTTGCCGTTATTTAGATTTGCTACTGTACTGATTCTCATGATTCCTTGCCTCTACTACTGCTCTGTCTCACCTCTCAGACTGATTTAGCCAGTAAAAGTAGCCGAGTACCAGCAGAGAGGAGATCAAATTCTTAATCTTGGCTCTGCCCCAAACTACCTGTCTTCTCTAAGGTAAAATAGTTCCCCTCAGAGCTTCAGTTTCTTAGGGGGTTATGGTGAGGCTCAAATATGTATGACTATAGGGATAAAAGAACTATACACATATTCTTACATGACTCTGGGTTTTCAGTTTCTCCTTGACCCCAAGACAGACACAGAGTGTCATCAAAAGTTCCCCAGGGAACTGGGCTTCTTCACAACAGATGCGTGGATACATGTATATGTGTGGCCAAGTCCCTTTGCTGTTCATCTAAAGCTATCACAACATTGTTTGTTAAGCAGCTATACTCCAATACAAAATAAAAAGTTAAAAAAATAAAAACTTACACAGCAAAAAGAAAGAAAGAAATAGGACACAGAGAAAAATCTACATTCAGAGATGAGAACCTGATCCTGGGCCCAACAAAAGAGTGTGGAATTTCATCACCAACCTCCTGCTCCTGTCGTTCAAACATGCCCTGAGCTGAACCGGTGCACCGCTCGGCACTCCTGTGCTGTGCTTGGTTGCTCAGTCGTGTCTGACTCTTTGTGATCCCATGGACTGTAGCCCACCAGGATCCTCTGTCCATGGAGATTCTCCAGGCAAGAGTACTGGAGTGGGTTGCCATGCCCTTCTCCAGGGGATCTTCCCAACCCAGGGATAGAACCCAGGTCTCCCATACTGCAGGTGGATTCTTTCCTGTCTGAACTACAAGGGAAGACCACTCAGCACTCCTGGCACAAGCTGAATAGAGGACAGCTCCCCTCTTGAAGCCAGCTTGACATGATGGGAACATGAAAGTTAAAATTTCTATTTTCCTTTCTACCATGGCACTTAACTCTCTGAACTATAATTGCAGGATTTTCTTATCTGTGTTCCCTGCCGGAGCAAGAGCTCACTACAAGACAGACCAAGTATTACTTGTATCTATATTCATAACATCCTGCAAGGCACCTGAGACAATAAATATTTGGTGAATGAATAAAATAGGAAATAAATGGGTAATAGTAGTAGTATCAACAAGAACTAAAAATGACAAATGCCTTTACTATGTTTTACTCTGGGCAAGCACTGTATAAGTGCCACTCAAACATTGTTGCAATTAATCCTCAGTGCAGGAGGACAAGAGAGGTACTCCTATCTCTCTTTCACGGACAGGAAAACAAAGGCTCAGAAAGAATAAGAAGCGTAAACAAGTTTACTCAGTCAGCAATCAGAAAAACCAAGGATCACACTGATGCCTGCTTGAATCCAAAGCACTGACATTGAGTTGGCCAAAATATTTGCTGGGGTTCTTCCATAGGATATCATGGAAAATCCTGAACACACTTTTTGACCAACTCAGTACAACCAGGGGTGAGATATTCAGCATGTGAATAGACTAATCAAAGGCCCCTCAGGCTACAGATCACCTCAAACTGAGCTAAACTTGAATTCCATCATTTTCTCCTTCCAAACCATTTTTTCCCCCAGTAAAGCACATATGCTTAACATCTGAATTCCTAGCTTTCTCAGAATCAAGTCTTTACCCCATTTGGGTTGGCAAGTCTTTGACACAAAAGTGAAGTGAAGTGAAGTGAAGTCACTCAGTCATGTCCAACTCTTTGTGACCCCGTGGACTGTAGCCTACCAAGCTCCTCTGTCCATGGGATTCTCCAGGCAAGAATACTGGAGTGGGTTGCCATTTTCCTTCTCCAGGGGATCTTCCCAACCCAGGGATTGAACCCAGGTCTCCCATATTGGAGGCAGACGCTTTAACCTTTGAGCCACCAGGGAAGCCCTTTGACACAAAAGTCCTAGTAAAACCATCACTGACAACTACCTCCAGAAATATAGAACAATAAGGCTGGGAGGAGGGGCAGGAGAACTTTCAGCTCTGAGAAACCAACACAGGTGCTTTGTTCTTTCAGAAAGAAGGTGCTCCAAAATTTCAGTCTAATTCAATCTTAATTTAACATCACATTGCAAGTCAGAGTCTTACTATAATTAAGGCAAGGCTGTATAATGCCCATTTTGGTGAGAAACATGATTTTCTGTCTAAAGCCCTGTTTGTTAAAGGACTATTAGCTGAACATCCCACAAAAATAAGGCCCTTCGGAACGCTGATGTGTTTGTTAGGTGCCTGATAATTGCAGACATAGGAAATTCTGGGATAAAATAAAACTCCAGTGACATTATGGACACATTTAATTTGGTGACAATTAGTTTGATTAATCCCAAGTGAGACGCTGAGGGAAGAAAGAAAGAAAGTGAAATGACCCATTTTTAGGGCACATTTCAGAAAAGATTGATTCAGGAGGATTTATTTGCATAGTCACATTACAATCTGAAAAGGCAATAAATGAAATAAGAATTGCTATTTTGTGGGCTATTGTTTCCATTATTGTTTTTATGGAGATTAAATGTAGGGAAGGGATCGCCAGCCCTGGAAAGTTAAGAATCATGCTATCTCAAAGAATGGCTGCAGAGATGCAGTCAGAGAATCAGGAATAAAAGGAGAAAAAGACTCATGATGGAGGTGTGAAGGGCTTCCCAAGT
The DNA here is from genome assembly GCA_917880005.1 of Nanger dama. Lineage (NCBI taxonomy): Eukaryota > Metazoa > Chordata > Mammalia > Artiodactyla > Bovidae > Nanger > Nanger dama. The sequence goes on from CAKJTW010000018.1 coordinate 30,457,440, forward strand.
GGCATTAGTGGTAAAGAACCCACTTGCCAGAGCAGGAGACATAGGAGACACAGGTTCGACCCCTGGGTCAGGAAGATCCTCTGTAGGAGGGCATGGAAATCCACTTTAGTATTCTTGCCTGGAGACTTGAATGGATAAAGGATCCTGATGGGTACAGTCCACAGGGTCACAGAGAGTCAGACATGAATGAAATGACTTGGTACACATGAAAGGAGGTGTGAAGATGTAGGGGCTGGCTCAGAGGTCTCCCCATACCAGGAACCATACTACTGAGCATAATGCAGAAAGGGACTCAGTTATCTGGGTCATATCCAGATCACAGAATACAGGTTTCCCAAGGCTCACAGATTTGTTGAAGATATTTTGACTATTTAAGAGATGGAATGTCCAAAGGCCCCAGAGTCAAGGCAGGTGAAATATAGATAGCTCTAATTAGGAGTGAACCAAGAACTTCCAGATGTTCAAGCTGGTTTTAGAAAAGGCAAAGGAACCAGAGATCAAATTGCCAGCATCTGTTGGATCCGCTGGAGAAGGAAATGGCAACCTAGTTCAGTATCCTTGCCTGGAGAATCCCAGGGATGGAGGAGCCTGGTGGGCTGCTGTCTATGGGGTTGCACAGAGTAGAACATGACTGAGGCAACTTAGCAGCAGTGGCAGCTGGATCATAGAAAAAGCAAGATAATTTCAGAAAACCATCTACTTCTGCACTAAAGCCTTTGTCTGTGTGGATCACAACAAACTGTGGAAAATTCTTCAAGAGATGGGAACACCAGACCACCTTACCTGCCTCCTGAGAAATCTGTATGCAGGTCAAGAAGCAAGTTAGAACCTCACATGGAACAACAAACTGGTTCCAAATTGGGAAAGGAGTATGTCAAAGATATATATTGTCACCTTGCTTATTTAACTTATATGCAGAGTACATCATGGAAAATGCCAGGCTGGATGAAGCACAAGCTGGAATCAAGATTGTAGGAAGAAATATCAACAACCTGAGATATGCAGATGACACTACCCTTATGGCAGAAAGCAAAGAGGAATTCAAGAGACTCTTGATGAAAGTGAAAGTGAAGAGTGAAAAAGTTGGCTTAAAACTCAAATTCAAAAAACTAAGATCAAGGCATCAGATTTCATCACTTCATGGCAAATAGATCAGAAAACAGTGCAAACAGTGACAAGCATATTCTTGGGCTCCAAAATCACTGCAAATGGTGGCTGCTGCCATGAAATTAAAAGACGCTTGCTCCTTGGAAGAAAAGCCATGACAAACCTAGACAGCATATTAAAAATCAGAGACATGACTTGGCCAGCAAAATCTCCATCTAGTCAAAGCTATGGTTTCTCCAGTAGTCATGTGTATGGATGTGAGAGCTAGACCATAAAGAAGGCTGAATGCTGAAGTATTGATGCTTTTGAACTGTGGTGTTGGAGAAGACTCTTGAGAGTCCCTTGGACTTCAAGGAGATCAAACCAGTCAATCTTAAAGGAAATCAGTCCTGAATATTCATTGGAAAGACTGATGCTGAAGTTGAAGCTCCAATACTTTGGCCACCTGATGCAAAGAACTGACTCATTAGAAAAGACCCTGATGCTGGGAAAGACTGAAGGCAGGAAGAGAAGGGGATGACAGAGGATGAAATTGTTGGATGGCATCACTGACTCAGTGGACATGAGTCTGTGCAAGCTGCAGGAGTTGATGATGAACAGGGACACCTGGCATGCTGCAGTCCATGGGGTCGCAGAGTCAGTCATGACTGAGTGACTGAACTGAACTGAGTTATAAGTGTTACAGAAAAAAGATGGCTAAAAGAGGGGGAAAAGCACATACAAAGAGGGCTTGCAGGTCACCAAGGATAAAGTCCGATTAAACGAGGAACACACTGAGGTCTCAAAGATGAGCAGTATCAGGACACCAGCTGCCCAACTTAACACAGTTGTAAAATGGAGCTGTGGTTCAAATCAACAGTCCATTATTGATTTATCAGGGGTTGATAGGGGATAATGGCAGAGAATAAAAAAACTGAACTACATTTAAGTGGTCCTATTTCTCTAGAAGTTTATAGTGGAGGAGAGAGAAAACATAAAATGTAGAGATAATTGCAGGTTGGGCTAAGTTACCCATGACAATTACTTGGTTCTGTCATGTCTCTTTCCTCATTGTGTTTCTTGTGTTATTTTCAGAAACATGAAAATAATAAGGCCCACCTTGCCTAGATTACAGTGTAGAGTGAGAACAAATTGAAGCACTCCTGAGAAATGTTAACTATTTTATTCAAAAAAGATGTTATTTTATTGTTTTAAATTGCTTTGAACAAGACGTTGAAAAATTATGATCACTAACATAATGCTGTGTCGTGTGCTTAGTTGTGTGTGGCTCTTTGCAATCCTTTGGACTGTAGCCCTCCAGGCTTCTCTGTGCATGGGATATTTCAGGCAAAAATACTGGAGTGGGTTGTCATTTCTTCCTCCAGGGGATCTTCCCAACCCAGGGATCGAACCTGTGTCTTCTGCATCTCCTACATTGCAGGTGGCTTCTTTAATAAAAAAGATTAATGTGGGTATTGGCTCAGAACTATGAAGGATGCCTACAACTGTTAAAAAAAAAAAAAAAGAAATCTGGAAACAAGTGGAGAAGGCAGGCATCGAAAAGGGTGGGAAATGACTCAGCTAATACCATTGGCCAAATTTGTAAAGCAGCATATGCTCCTTTTCATAAGAGAGCTGTTGTTTATGGAACTTCAGCATTTCTCTATGCCAGTGCTAGATGACTGAATAAGACGATTTATGAGATGGCCAAGCATCCAAGATTGAGTGTTCTCAGGAATGAAACACAGATGATCAACTTTCAGGAATGTGAAATTTTGGTGTACAGCAGATAGGAGAGAGATGAAGAGGAGAAAAAGAGAAAGCAAGAAAAGATGGTCAGGAGGGTCAAAGGAAGAATGTAAGGCTGAGAAGGAGACATAGAGACACAGAGAGACAGAGAAACAGGGACTAGGAACCAGACAATACTTGCAAAAAATAGCTCTGTGTGGAGACAAGGGCTTCCCTGGTGGCTCAGTCAGTAAGGAATCCACCTGTAATGCAGGGGACCCAAGTTCGAACCTGGGGTTGGGAAGATCCTCTGGAAAGGGAAATGGCAACCTACTCCACTATTCTTGCCTGGAAAACCCAAGACAGAGAAGTCTGGTGGGCTACAGTCCATGAGGTCATAAGAGCCAGACACAACTCAGCGACTAAACCGCTACCACAACCACCACCACCACTGTCACGGCAAAGGTGTTTAGAAGCGGGTAAGAGAAACGATGGGCACTCCAGAGAGCAGTGAGCGTGACTTCACATAGACAATGCTTGGAAGATTAATGGCTACACCGCTGCAAATCACCTGGCACAATCCCTTGGCCCCGGAGTATGCACTGATTAAATGTCAGTCTCATTTCACCTTCCCTTTCCTGGACTATTGTGAGTAAAGTACAACAGGTACCATTTCTCATGCTTCTGAGGGTCTCAATATCTTTACTACTGCCATACAAATGCTTGGTAACTGACAGGTGACAGAAGTCTACAAGCCTAGGACATCTTGGTTACGAAGAACAAAAATAACTTCAAAGCACCTCAGAAGAGAGCAGCTGGAATGTCGTGTTTTTATATACTGAAGGAAGTGGCCGGTGCTCTTAGAGATTTCTTCAAAAGAGGTAGAAATAATGTTTGTTAAAATGAGGTGAGGAAAGTTATAAGAATGTACACTCATATAGAAATATAGCAAGCTGTTCACTGAACTTTATGTCATGCTCATACTTTATTGTATGTAATTGATACTTCAACTATAAACATGTGTTAGAAGCAATGTAGCAGAAAATTGACGCTTTCTGAACTCCACAGGACACACTGTAGTAGCACCACCGATGGTCAGTAGAAGAGACAGGCGCATCTGAAGCTGTACACTGGCTGTCCCCTGGACACTATAACTTACAGTGAAGAGGACTCAAGAAGGAGTGAGCTTGTATTACACCTACACAACATGGGACCAGTGATCGTACACTTTGGACACTAAGGATTCTAAGGGAAGGAAAGGGAAACCACTATTCTCTGAGGGTTTGTGTGTGTGTGTAAGTGAGAGCCGCTCAGTTGTGTCTGACTCTGTGACCCCACAGACTGTAGCCCATCAGGCCCCTCTGTCCATGGGGGATTCTCCAGGCAAGAATACTGGAGTAGGTTGCCATACCCTCCTCCAGGGGATCTTCCCGACCCAGGGATCGAACCCATGCTTTATATGTATGACCTCCTTTAATCCTCACTCTATTTAATAAAGAAGCCATTGAGATGTATTTGGAGGGGTTAATTTCCCCAGGGAAGTAATATGCCCTGAGGAATCAGAGAAGACACTGACTGTGGCATAAAGCCCCTTCTCATCCCAAAGCAGAATATGATGCATTTCTCCCCTCCCCCTTTTTAAAATCCAAATCTTTTCCTGAGATTCTGGTGGCAGTCCAAAACAGCTTCTCTTATAGAAAAGGGTTTAGTCTACCCTATTTGTCCCAGTGTTAAGGAGAAAGGCAAACCTTCCCCCTAGGTTGGAATAGTTATGTGACAGCCATTCCCCAGATCAACTGCTTCCATTAATAACCATGTGAAACATATCAGGAGTCAGGCAAACACAGAGAGAAACCTTAAGAGTAGGAGCTGTAGTTTCCACACAATCCCCATGCATTACTCCCATTACCACTAATGCCTGTGATATGTGTGAGCTGAGGGAGTTCTCCACTTTATTAAGAGGAAATGATATATACAGTTACTTATGGAGTAAAATCAAACAGCAGAATTGCTATCTGTCTATGGGAACTCTTTCTCATTAGTGTCGTATAAATGCAAGGTAGACGCTTACAAAGATTGATAACACATAGGGCAGGTATAACCTACACCATCTGATTGACTCAAAGCCAATTTCCAAAATAGAGAGGTATGGCTTTTTCTGACATTTTCTAAAAAGAATATTCCCATTCCAGAACCACAACTTCACCCCTTAATAACAGAGTATAATGTAATATTTCTAGCTCTTAAACAAATCTGGAAGGCGAAGAGCAAAAATGTGGTGAGGTAAGCGTTTTTACTAAGCAAAATACGTTAATGAGTCAACTCATTTCCAACCTTCCTGCTATGTGCCAATTGCTTAAATCAAGTGAGAAGCTCTTTCTAGCTCAGGACCCCAGAGCTCAAGTGCAAGTTGTCAGATCTGATAAAAGTCGATTTGTTCTAGAAGGAAACATTCCCTTTCTGTTTCCAGGGTACATCTGTTTGCAGGAGTACATTTCCCAGCTAATACCAGTTTGTCGACAGTATTTGCAATGAACTTTAATTGTGTGCTTTACCTGACAGTCTTAATTGTAATCTGCCTTCCTTCAGGTAGCAATCAGTGGAGTGAGGTAATCATATCTCCCTGAAGCCCATAAACACAACCACCTGCGCCTCTTCTGTCTCGCATTCCTCTTTTAAACTTCAGTATCACACGCAGAAGGGATACAGAGTCTGAAAAGGTACCATGTCCTCAAAATAGCTGTGATTTTCCTATCCTGACAGGGGTGTATAATTAAACACAGAGTAACTGAGGACAAAATAATCCTATAAATTTAAATTATAATAGTAAAGCTGTTGTACAAAGCAGAGATGAGTTCCCCATCCCTGCTGCCCCAGGAGGGAAGGAATTGGTTCTACTTCATGTTTATGTCTGCCTTTGTAGGTTTCTCTGAATGTTCTTCTTGGTATGTAGTTTCTATGTCAATATCAGGGGCTTTCCCATCATACACTGCATATGGAACCTCCACTCTGTTTTTTACTCTCTATTCCACTGCTCACAGCTCTGATCCACATTATCTCCTGAAGATGGTTCCTGAAGTCAGCTCTGATTGGTATTCACATGTCCCATTTTCTCTGTCATAACCACACCACTAAGGCAAAATGATAGGATACTGAAAGAGGAACTCCCCAGGTCAGTAGGTGCCCAATATGCTACTGGAGATCAGTGGAGAAATAACTTCAGAAAGAATGAAGAGATGGAGCCAAAGCAAAACAATACCCAGATGTGGATGTGACTGGTGATAGAAGCAAGGTCCAGTGATGTAAAGAGCAATATTGCATAGGTCCAGGAATGTCAGGTCCATGAATCAGAGCAAACTGGAAGTGGTCAAACAGGAGATGGCAAGAGTGAATGTTGACATTCTAGGAAACAGTGAACTAAAATGGACAGGAATGGGTGAATTTAACTCAGATGACCATTATATCTACTACTGTGGGCAAGAATCTCTTAGAAGAAGTGGGGTAGCCATCATGGTCAATAAGTGTCCAAAATGCAGTACTTGGATGCAATCTCAAAAATGACAGAATGATCTCTGTACATTTCCAAGGCAAACCATTCAATATCACAGTAATCCAAGTCTATGTCCCAACCAGTAATGCTGAAGAAGCTGAAGCTGAATGGTTCTATGAAGACCTACAAGACCTTTTAGAACTAACACATAAAAAAGATGTCCTTTTCATTATAGGGGACTGGAATGCAAAAGTAGGAAGTCAAGAAACACCTGGAATAACAGGCAAATTTTGCTTTAGAATATGGAATGAAGCAGGGCAAAGGCTAAGAGAATTTTGCCAAGAGAATGTACTGGTCATACCAAATATCCTCTTCTGACAACACAAGAGAAGACTCTACATATGGACATCATCAGATGGTCAACAATGAAATCAGATTGATTATATTGTTTGCAGCCAAAGGTGGAGAAGCTCTATACAGTCAGCAAAAACAAAACCAGAAACTGACTGTGGCTCAGATCATGAACTCCTTATTGCCAAATTCAGACTTAAATTGAAGAAAGTAGGGAAACCACTAGACCATTCAGGTATGACCTAAATCAAATCCCTCATGATTATACAGTGGAAGTGAGAAATAGATTTAAGGGCCTAGCTCTGATAGATAGAGTTCCTGATGAACTATGGACAGAGGTTCCTGACATTGTACAGGAGACAGGGATCAAGACCATCCCCATGGAAAAGAAATGCAAAAAGCGAAATAGCTGTCTGGGGAGGCCTTACAAATAGCTGTGAAAAGAAGAAAAGTGAAAAGCAAAGGAGTAAAGGAAAGATATAAGCATCTGAATGCAGAGTTCCAAAGAATAGCAAGGAGAGATAAGAAAGCCTTCTTCAGCAATCAATGCAATGAAATAGAGGAAAACAACAGAATGGGAAAGACTAGAAAACTCTTCAGGAAAATTAGAGACACCAAGGGAACATTTCATGCAAAGATGGGCTCGATAAAGGACAGAAATGGTATGGACCTAACAGTAGCAGAAGATATTAAGAAGAGGTGGCAAGAATACACAGAAGAACTATATAAAAAATCTTCATGACCAAGAAAACCATGATGGTATGATCACTCACTTAGAGCCAGACATCCTGGAATGTGACGTCAAGTGGGCCTTAGAAAGCATCACTACGAACAACGTTAGTAGAGGTGATGGAATTCTAGTTGAGCTATTTCAAATCCTGGAAGAGAATGCTGTGAAAGTGCTGCACTCAATATGCCAGCAAATTTGGAAAACTCAGCAGTGGCCACAGGAATGCAAAGGTCAGTTTTCCTTCCAATCCCAAAGAAAGGCAATGCCAAAGAATGCTCAAACTACTGCACTATTGCACTCATCTCACTTGCTAGTGAAGTTATGCTCAAAATTCTCCAAGCCAGGCTTCAGCAACACGTGAACCATGAATTTCCAGATGTTCAAGCTGGTGTTAGGGGAACCAGAGATTAAATTGCCAACATGCGCTGGATCATCAAAAAAGCAAGAGAGTTCCAGAAAAACATCTATTTCTGCTTTATTGACTATGCCAAAGCCTTTGATTGTGTGGATCACAATAAACTGTGGAAAATTCTGAAACAGATGGGAATACCAGACCATCTTACCTGCCTGTTGAGGAACCTGTATGCAGGTCAGGAAGTAACAGTTAGAACTGGACATGGAACAACAGACTGGTTCCAAATAGGAAAAGGAAAAGGACTACATCAAGGCTGTATATTGTCACCCTGCTTATTTAACTTATATGCAGAGTACATCATGAGAAACACTAGGCTAGAAGAAGCACAAGCTGGAATCAAGATTGCAGGGAGAAATATCAATCACCTCAGATATGCAGATGACACCTCCCTTATGGCAGAAAGTGAAGCAGAACTAAAGAGCCTCTTGATGAAAATGAAAGAGGAGAGTGAAAATGTTGGCTTAAAGCTCAACATTCAGAAAACGAAGATCATGGCATCTAGTCCCATCACTTCATGGGAAATAGATGCGGAAACAGTGGAAACAGTGTCAGACTTTATCTTTTGGGCTCCAAAATCACTGCAGATGGTGACTGCAGCCATGAAATTAAAAGACGCTTACTCCTTGGAAGGAAAGTTATGACCAACCCAGATAGCATATTGAAAAGCAGAGACATTACTTTGCCAACAAAGGGCCGTTTAGTCAAGGTTATGGTTTCTCCAGTGATCATGGATGGATGTGAGATTTTGACTATTAAGAAAGCTAAGCGTCGAAGAATTGATGCCCTTGGACTGCAAGAAGATCCAACCAGTCCATTCCAAAGATCAGCTTTGGGTGTTCCTTGAAAGGAATGATGCTAAAGCTGAAACTCCAGTACTTTGGCCACCTCATGTGAAGAGTTGACTCATTGGAAAAGACTCTGATGCTGGGAGGGATTGGGGGCAGGAGGAGAAGGGGACGACAGAGGATGAGATCGCTGGATGGTACAACCAACTCGGACATGAGTTTACGTGAACTCTGGGAGATGGTGATAGACAGGAAGGCCTGGCGTGCTGTGATTCATGGGGTCCCAAATAGTCGGACATGACTGAGCGAGTGAACTGAACTGAAATGAACCACACAGCTTGTAGTACTCCAGTAATCTTTCTAAACTGAAAATCAAGCCAGGCCACAGATCTATCAGAAACAATCAGTGATTTAACCTTCTCAGAAATGTGGCACTTTATTACCAGTTTCCAAATGATTGCCACTCTCCGCTCAAAACAGAAATGAACAAAAGCAATCAAGGAAAACTTCATCAGTGTTAAAACAAATGAATGGACCCTAACCAATGTTAAAATCATATACAGATAATCTCTTTTTCACAGTATAAATATATGTTGCTAAGTCACTCCAGTCGTGTTCGACTCTGTGCGACCCCATAGACGGCAGCCCACCAGGCTCCCCCATCCCTGGGATTCTCCAGGCAAGAGCACTGGAGTGGGTTGCCATTTCCTTCTCCAATATAAATATATGCAATGCATTTTAACAAGAAACTAATAGAATCGTGAATTCACTTATGTGTCTCATAAACTTTTAAATATTCATCTACAATTAATGACACTACTGGATGACTATAATTTTCTTTTCACAGCGATTTACTTATCCACTTTCCTTTCTTCAATGCTTATTTTTTCCAATATTCAGAAATCATATAGATAAACTAGCATTTTAGTTTTTCATTTTCTACATTAGGATTGAGGTAAACAACTACTTCATTTAATTATTAGCCATATATGTTTTCATGTATGTGTTTATAAATTGTAGATACCTATTCTTTCTTATAGTTTTATTAGCATGTTCATCTATTTCTTGTTCATTTATAAGAACTCTTTATATATAAAATCATCATAATGTATTTCTCTAGTCCATTAACTCTCCCAATCTCCTAAATAGTTATTTTAGTCACTTTCCTTTTCTTCAAGCCTGCAATACCTCTCCACTATCCTTCATTTTACTCAATTGTTTTTAGTTCTCATGTAATTGAAAACCTGAATTAATTAGTAGAGAACTTCACAAGCTGCCACATTTGCACTAACCAATATATTCACCCATGCATGTTGCCTTCTTTCCTGTTATTTCTGATGAATTCTTCATGCTTCTAACTAAGATGCAGCCTTCTTCTCACGTACTAGCTTTCAGTCCGTCCCTTGAATGGATCAGAGACATCACACTAGCAATTTTCCCCTATCGTCTGTTTTACCTCCCTCTACTGGCTTATTCTCATCAATAAATGAAACTGTTCATTTCATTCCACCTATCTACTGTCTTTAATGTCCTCTAGCTACCAGTTTATAGTTCTTTCCCCCTTTATAACAAAATTCCTTGAAACGCTTGTCTCTCAATTCTGCCCTTCAATTCTCTCTTAAAGCAGTTCCAGCTACATCTTCTTCCACATAACTCTCTTAAGTTTTGACATATTAATAGCATTTGAATTCTTCATCTAAAATGCTTTCAATTAATTTTTCAGATACCAGACTCTTCTGATTTTCCTCCTAAATTATCAACTTACCCTTTTCAGTCTCCTTCACTGAAAGAGACTGATAATCTTTTAACTCTGTGTTAAGAGCGCCACAGGGCTCAATCCTTGTTCTTGCTTTTGTTGGTGGTGTTATCTTTTCCTCTCCACTCTGTTTATACCCAGTCTCTCTGTTGGAGATCTCATCAATTGCTTGGCTTTAGATACCATATAACCTGACTGGTCTCAGAATCATATCTACAGCTCAGATTTATCTCTTGAACTACAGACTCCAGAGATTTCAGAGATTTCCAACTGCCTTCTCTATGGGGTGATCTAATAACCATTTCAAACCTAAGGCATCAAAAGCTGATCTCTTGTTATGTTTTCTGAAACCTGCTTCTCCTAACATCTTTTCTAGATTTTTTACATGTCTCAATCATTCCAGTGGCTAAGACCAAAAATTTCCTTGATATTTTCTTTCTTCTTTTAACATATCTCATTCACTTGCAGATTCACTTGGCTCTTCCTTCAAAGTATGTACAAAATCTTACTACTTATAATAACCTCCATTGCGACCACCTGTTCCTTGCTCTTATCATCTTTAATCTAAAATAGACCATAACTTTACAGTCGGTTTCCAGTGGTTCTGCTCTACCCTTTCAGAATTTATTTATAATAAATTTATAACAAAGTTTATTATAAATTTATTTATTATAAATTTCAGTCCCTTATAATAAATAAATTTATAATAAAAAGAGTAGCCAGGATGATTCTGACAAAACATAAATCTAAGCAAGAAAATTTTCTGCTAAAAATTCCAGTGGAGAACCACCTCACATAGATTAAACTCCAGAGTTCTTAAGTGGCCTCCAGAGTTCTGCACCATTAGACCCATGATATCTTTCTGACTGCTTCTCCTGCTTCTACCCCATTTGTTTACATCAATACAGACATGGCTTCCTTCAGTTCAGTCGCTCAATCGTGTCCGACTCTCTGCGACCCCATGAATCGCAGCACTCCAGGCCTCCCCGTCCATCACCATCTCCCGGAGCTCACTCAGATTTACGTTTATTGAGTCCAGCCATCTCATCCTTTGTCGTCCCCTTCTCCTCCTGCCCCCAATCCCTCCCAGCATCAGAGTCATTTCCAATGAGTCAACTCTTCGCATGAGGTGGCCAAAGTACTGGAGTTTCAGCTTTAGCATCATTCCTTCCAAAGAACACCCAGGACTGATCTCCTTCAGAATGGACTGGTTTTATCTCCTTGCAGTCCAAGGGACTCTCAAGAGTCTTCTCCAACACCACAGTTCAAAACCATCAGTTCTTTGATGCTTAGCTTTCTTAATAGTCCAACTCTCACATCCATACATGACCTCAGGAAAAACCATAGCCTTGACTAGACGGACCTTAGTCGGCAAAGTAATGGCTTTGCTTTTGAATATACTATCTAGTTTGGTCATAACTTTTCTTCCAAGGAGTAGGCGTCTTCTAATTTCATGCCTGCAGTCATCATCTGCAGTGATTTTGGAGCCCCCCAAATAAAGTCTGACACTGTTTCCACTGTTTCCCCATCTATTTCCCATGAAGTGATATGACCGGTTACCATGATCTTTGTTTTCTGAATGTTCAGCTTTAAGCCAACTTTTCGCTTTCCCCTTTCACTTTCATCAAGAGGCTTTTTAGTTCCTCTTCACTTTCTGCCATAAGGATGGTGTCATCTGCATATCGAGGTTATTGATATTTCTCTTGGCAATCTTGATTCCAGCTTGTGTGTCTTCCAGCCCAGCGTTTCTCATGATGTACTCTGCATATAAGTTAAATAAGCAGGGTGACAATATACAGCCTTGACGTACTCCTTTTCCTATTTGGAACCAGTCTGTTGTTCCATGTCCAGTTCTAACTGTTGCTTCCTGACCTGCATACGGATTTCTCAAGAGGCAAGTCAGGTGGTCTGGTATTCCCATCTCTTTCAGAATTGTCCACAGTTTATCATGATCCACACAGTCAAAGGCTTTGGCATAGTCCATAAAGCAGAAGTAGATGTTTTTCTGGAGCTCTCTTGTCCTGCTCGGTGGGCAGATTCCTTTACCAGCTGAGCCACAGTGCCCTCTCCATGGCTTCCTTTCTGTCTTTCAAATATGCCAGGTACACTAACAACACAGTTTTTGCTAAATTAAATATCTGTTAAATGAATACATGAGAATATTAAAAACAAAATCCTCTGAGTAAAACACCCAAGCTGCCATCTCAATCTACACACATGGGCCTATTGTAAAAATTGTATAAACTATCACTGATCAGCAGGAACGTTTAGTAGTTTCAAGAGAGTTTGGAAAAGAGATCTTCAAAGGCCTATAGACAAATTGACTCAGATCTGACTTAACAACACAGTAGATTCTAGCTCCTAAAGGAATAATATCCTCAAAGTGCTAAGAGAAGAACTGCCAAATTTAAATTCTTTAATCAGCTAAACCACCATTTGAAAGGATAAAATGGAAATTAAGACACTGCAGACAAAAACTCAATTGTTCTAATCATGATTATGTCATTTTCTAATTGTGTGACACTTTCCAAGTTACTTAACATCCTTTCCGTTGTTTTCTATTAATAAATGGATAATTATATCATTGTTCCATAGGACTTATTGTTAACTATTCAGTGAGGGTTTACATGTGAAGCTTTGCCATATTCTCAAAACTTTAGCTATGTTTCTGATGTTTCATATTTTTATTTTATTATTAGAAAACATGGAAATCTTTCAACTCTATTTTAAAAGCTTGTAATCCTAATCTTAATATTCATCTCAGCTAGTAAAATACAATAAAATGCCAAATTCACTTATAAATCTAGATGAAATATTATAGATAAAATATTACCAAATCGAATACATCAGTTTGTCATTATCAACAAGGTGAATCTTAGGAATGTAATGTATGAATGGATTAACATCAGGAAATCTATTAATGTAATTCAGTATATTAAAAGATTAAGGGTGAACAACTATGTGATTATCTTAGCAGAGTGCTAAAAACAACTCAATATTCATACTTAACAAATCCCTCTGTTCATAAAAAAATTTTATTACCTGAAAAAAATTTTCACCAGTTACATACACACTGAAGCTAGACTCCCTAAATTCTGGATTCCATTATCTATTAATTATGTCCTTTAGGCAAGTTAATTATTTACTCTAGACCTCAGTTCCTCATATAAAAGTGGGTATACTAATAGTAAAGTGTCATTAATTTGTTATAAAGATTGAATGAGAAAATTAGTAAGTATTCTCTAAATTATAGCTTAAAGTGTATTTAATTGTAAAATATGATTTCTACTATAGTAGTGGTGAAGGCAAGACATTCAATGTCTATTTTCTTTTAAAAATTTTATTGAAGTCCTAGAAAATACATTAAAAATAAGAAAATAAACAGGATGTAAAGGGTTAAAAAGAATATTCAAAGTGGTAACTAATTAAAAACTAATGTTACATAAGATTTCTCAAGAATCAACCAATAAAATTAAAGTTAATGTAACAATTGAATTCAGTATCTAAATACAAAATTAATATTTTTACAGTTAGTCTAGTAATAATTTGAAAGGTATAATTTAGAAAAACCTACAAATGTTACAAAAAGCTATTTACATCCCAGAAACACAGTAACAAGAAGTGCACTAAATCTGGGTCAAAGTTATACAGAAATTTATAAATGCCTACATAAAGCTACTCCTCACCCAAGGTCAGGGGCAGCAGCCAAGAGGAGCTACCCTACATCCGAGGTCAGGGGCAACAGCAGTGAGGAGATACCCCTTGTCCAAGGTGAGGAGCACGGCTGCACTTTGCTGAAGCAACTGTGAAGAGATACCCCATGTCCAAGGTAAGATAATCCCAAATAAAATGGTTGTTGAAAGAGGGCATCAGAGGGCACACACTGAAACCATAATCACAGAAAATTAGTCAATTTAATCACATGGACCACAGCCTTGTCTAATTCAATAAAACTAAGCCATGCCAGGTGGGGCCACCCAAGATGGGCAGGTCATGGTGGAGAGGTCTGACAGATTGTGGTCCACTAGAGAAGGGAATGGCAAACCACTTCAGTATGCTTGCCTTGAAAACCCCATGAACAGTATGGAAAGGCAACATGAAGGGATACTGAAAGAGGAACTCCCCAGGTCAGTAGGTGCCCAATATGCTACTGGAGATCAGTGGAGAAATAACTTCAGAAAGAATGAAGAGATGGAGCCAAAGCAAAAACAACAACCAGATGTGGATGTGACTAGTGATGGAGGCAAGGTCCGATGCTGTAAAGAGCAATATTGCATAGGTCCAGGAATGTCAGGTCCATGAATCAGAGCAAACTGGAAGTGGTCAAACAGGAGATGGCAAGAGTGAATGTTGACATTCTAGGAAACAGTGAACTAAAATGGACAGGAATGGGTGAATTTAACTCAGATGACCATTATATCTACTACTGTGGGCAAGAATCTCTTAGAAGAAGTGGGGTAGCCATCATGGTCAATAAGTGTCCAAAATGCAGTACTTGGATGCAATCTCAAAAATGACAGAATGACCTCTGTACATTTCCAAGGCAAACCATTCAATATCACAGTAATCCAAGTCTATGTCCCACCCAGTAATGCTGAAGAAGCTGAATGGTTCTATGAAGACCTATAAAACCTTTTAGAACTAACGTGCAAAAAGATGTCCTTTTCATTATAGGGGACTGGAACGCAAAAGTAGGAAGTCAAGAAACACCTGGAATAACAGGCAAATTTGGCTTTAGAATATGGAATGAAGCAGGGCAAAGGCTAATAGAATTTTGCCAAGAGAACGCACTGGACATAGCAAACACCCTCTTCCAACAAAACAAGATAAGACTCTACACATGGACATCACCAGATGGTCAACACTGAAATCAGATTGATTATATTGTTTGCAGCCAAAGGTGGAGAAGCTCTATACAGTCAGCAAAAACAAGACCAGAGGCTGACTGTGGCTCAGATCATAAACTCCTAATTCCCAAAACCATACTTAAATTGAAGAAAGTAGGGAAAACCACTAGACCATTCAGGTATGACCTAAATCAAATCCCTTATGATTACACAGTGGAAGTGAGAAATAGACTTAAGGGCCTAGATCTGATAGAGTGCCTGATCAACTATGGACAGAGGTTCCTGACATTGTACAGGAGACAGGGATCAAGACCATCCCCATGGAAAAGAAATGCAAAAAAGCCAAATGGCTGTCAAGGGAGGCCTTACAAATAGCTGTGAAAAGAGAAGAGGTGAAAAGCAAAGGAGAAAAGGAAAGATATAAGCATTTGAATGCAGAGTTCCAAAGAATAGCAAGGAGAGATAAGAAAGCCTTCCTCAGAGATCAATGCAAAGAAATAGAGTAAAACAACACAATGGGAAAGACTAGAGATCTCTTCAAGAAAATTAGAGATACCAAGGGAACATTTCATGCAAAGATGGGCTCGATAAAGGACAGAAATGGTATGGACATAACAGTAGCAAAAGATACTAACAAGAGGTGGCAAGAATACACAGAAGAACTATATAAAAATCTTCATGACCAAGATAATCATGATGGTGTGACCACTCATCTAGAGCCAGACATCCTGGAATGTGACGTCAAGTGGGCCTTAGAAAGCATCACTACGAACAAAGCTAGTAGAGGTGATGGAATTCTAGTTGAGCTATTTCAAATCCTGAAAGAGAATGCTGTGAAAGTGCTGCACTCAATATGCCAGCAAATTTGGAAAACTCAGCAGTGGCCACAAGACTGGAAAACGTGTTTTCACTCCAATCCCAAAGAAAGGCAATGACAAAGAATGCTCATACTCCCGCACAATTGCACTCATCTCAAATGCTAGTAAAGTAATACTCAAAATTCTCTAAGCCAGGCTTTAGCAGTACATGAACTGTGAACTTCCATATGTTCAAGCTGGTTTTAGAAAAGGCAGAGGAACCAGAGGTCAAATTGCCAACATGTGCTGGTTCATCGAAAAAGCAAGAGAGTTCCAGAAAAGCATCTATTTCTGCTTTATTGACTATGCCAAAGCTTTTGACCATGTGGATCACAGTAAACTGTGGAAAATTCGGAAAGAAATGGGAATACCAGGCCACCTAACCTGCTTCTTGAGAAACCTGTATGCAGGTCAAGAAGCAACAGTTAGAACTGGATATGGAACAGACTGGTTCCAAATAGGAAAAGGAGCACCTCAAGGCTGTATATTGTCACCTTGCTTATTTAACTTCTATGCAGAGTACATCATGAGAAACACTGGGCTGGAAGAAGCACAAGCTAGAATCAAGATTGCCAGAAAAAAATATCAATAACCTCAGATATGCTGGTGACACCACCCTTATGGCAGAAAGTGAAGCAGAACTAAAGAGCTTCTTGATGAAAATGAAAGAGGAGAGTGAAAAAGTTGGCTTAAAGCTGAACGTTCAGAAAACGAAGATCATGGCATCTAGTCCCATCACTTCATGGGAAATAGATGTGGAAACAGTGTCAGAATTTATTTTTCTGGGCTCCAAAATCACTGCAGATGGTGACTGCAGCCATGAAATTAAAAGACACTTACTCCTTGGAAGGAAAGTTATGACCAACCCAGATAGCATATTGAAAAGCAGAGACATTACTTTGCCAACAATGTTCCATCTAGTCAAGGCTATGGTTTCTCCAGTGATCATTTATGGATGTGAGAGTTGGACTGTGAAGAAAGCTGAGTTCGAAGAACTGATGCTTTTGAACTGTGGTGTTGGAGAAGACTCTTGAGAGTCCCTTGGACTGCAAGGAGATCCAACCAATCCATTCTAAAGGAGATCAGTCCTGTGTGTTCTTTGGAAGGAATGATAACAAAGCTTAAAGTCCAATACTTTGGCCACCTCATGCGAAGAGTTGAGTCATTGGAAAAGAGTCTGATGCTGGGAGGGATTGGGGGCAGGAGGAGAAGGGGACAACCAAGATGGCTGGATAGCATCACCGACTCGATGGACGTGAGTTTGCATGAAGTCCGGGAGTTTGTGATGGATGGGGATGCCTGGCTGCTGCAATTTTGGGGGCTGCAGAGAGTCAGACACAACTGAGCCACTAAACTGAACTGAACTGACATAAAGATTTCTTGATAGAAAGATCTAAAGTTGCATATATGTCAATTTATTCCACATTCATTAATAAATAGATACTGCTGTTGCTGCTGAGTCACTTCAGTCGTGTCTGACTCTGTGAGACCCCATAGACTGCAGCCCACCAGGCTCCGCCATCCCTTGGATTCTCCAGGCAAGAACACTGGAGTGCGTTGCCATTTCCCTCTCCAATGAATAAATAGATACTAATACATTTAAAAAATATTTTTCATGCTGATTCTACTGTTCATAAAGAAGATAAAAATGCTCTGTGGTAAAGAAGTTTAAAGCTAAGAATGAGGTAAAACATGACCCAATTCAAACCATATGGTAACTAGAATACTCCTAGATATCCATTTTTGTATCAATAGAATCAAGTTAAGATTTAATAAAATTTTACTTTGTTAACTTGGTGAGAAAAACACAAATAATTGAATGCTTTTGAGAGAAAGGGTCATCTCTTCAAGGAAAACCAAACCCCATCATTATGCTTCTACTCTTGTATCTCTGTATTCTGTCCCCACACTGTAGCTGAGCATCGTTTTATGATACAAATCTGAACATTTAGATTTCCTGCTTATAAACCCCTATTGGCTTCTCATCACACAGAGAATAAAAGGTGAAGTCATATTTATACTCTATGAGCCTCTAAATATTACAGTATCCCAATTACTTGTCTAGACTACTTTTTATCTCTACCCCTCTGCCTTTTCCTCATGCTGTTCCAATTTCCCTTGCCTCCTTGCTATTCCTTTGCTTGGAATGTTATTTCACTAGATGTCTACTGCATCTTGATTTTGGAGTCATCAAAGAAAACACAGCTCAACCTGGCCCCAGACAGGGCAACACTTTATTCACACAGAAAAGAGACAGAGCAAGATCAGCTTCAGTCGTGAGTGACAGTCCCCGTAGCTAACAGGTGCCTCCCAGCAGCTGACACAGAGCCATCAGCCTGCAAGGAATCTCATGCTCCAGGATGGAGGATCCCACTCCCTCCCCGCAAGAGACAGATAATAAAGTGGGGTTGGCCAGGTGCTATATGACACGCACATTTAACCTGAACAAAGGCATGGACATTGAGTCTGAAATAGAAAGATATTACTGTACAAGGTGATTAGCCCAGCACAGGCTGTGAGGGTTCCTGATCTCTTTGTTTCAGGCCCCAGGCTTGTTCTTATACAGCCAAGTGGGAACTGAAAAACTACATGTGAGAGACTGCATTTCTCAATATAAAAATGCATATTTTGTATTGCTTATTTTTAAATAATTGAAGAATAAAAGGAGGATAATATTCCAGTATTCTTGCCTGGAGAATCCTGGAGTCTGGTGGGCTGCAGTCTTTGGGGTCGCAGAAAGTAGGGCATGACTGAGTGACTAAACAACACTGGAGGGCTGCCATCTATAGGGTAGCACAGAGTCGGACATCACTGAAGAGACTCAGCAGCAGCAGCAGCAAGTGGCTACCTTGTTGTAGACCCTGTTCTATGCTAGGAGCCAGAGGGAATCCCTCATAAGATTGAACACTCTTGCATCAACCTTCTGAATTATGTATTTTCACTTGAATCAGCCTGCAATGCAGGAGCCACAGGAGATGTGGGTTTGATCCCTGGGAAGGGCATGGCAACCCACTCCAGTATTCTTGCCGAGAAAATCCCATGAACAGAGATTTGCAGGCTACAGTCCATAGGGTCACAAAGAGTCGGACAGGAGTGAAGCAGTTTACCATACACAAAGGTCTAGAGAGTTTCAGTAACTTGTATCTACTGATTCAAAATTTTTTACTTAATGGCAAAAGCACCTGAAGTCTTCAGAGACAGTAGTGGTCCTCTGATGAAGAGGGGTAGGTAGAGAAAATGGACAAGGCCCCACAGTGTAAGGGGAGAGAGAGTTGATTCAGGTCCTGCTCTTGTTATCCAGGAGTCATCACCGCCTAAGGTCCGGAAAGGCATTTTCTAGAAGTTCTACACAGGTAGTTCAGACCAACATTTTCTCATAAAGTCAGAGTATGACCTGAAAGTTCATGTTCACCAGACGATCTCAGAGTCCCTTCCCCACCCCCTCAATACTTCCAGGTCAGGGAGGCACAGAATTAAATTGCCTGCAAATGGTGAACAATTTATCTCTTTTTATTCCCTATGATCCAATATAACACTGACTCAGAGGTTATTGCCATTTTCAGAGAATTAAGACAGTTACTATCTATAAGTGCTCCTTAGAAAAAGGAATATCTCAAAATTAAATTTTACTCCTTAAAAGATGAGAGATTTCATTCCTTTCATCTCTAAAAGCAAATAAGTACAATCAGGAATAATTTAACTGATTAACTTCTCATCAATTGTTATTTTTTTAAATCAATAAAAGGGGAATCTTCCTTTAGAGCTGTTTTCTAACTACAGGGTGTGAAGAATTTAGGGTGATTTCATTTAGGATAAGAGATTTTTGAATATTACCTGGCCATTGATGGAGCTAGAATAGGAAAGACTGAGAATAAGAAATTAAAAAACAAAGCAAATAAACATAAATTTAGTTTAGGCAAAACACTGGTGATAAAAGTCAGATTGCCATATCCATTTAACAAATATTGATTTTCTGCTGCATGGCCACACTGAGTTAAGCTTACATGTTAAATGTTAAACAAATGAGAAACAAACTGTATGGCCTCTCTTTTAATTGAACTCAGAGATGATAGAAAATTTTTTCAAGATAAATTACAATTTTCAAGAAAATTGCAAAATAACTTCACTTAAAAACATAGATCCAGTAGTTCCAAATAAAATACCAATCAAAATAGTCACTGTGACATAAAATACACAGTATAACCAGTTGTGGCTTAACCTAAAAATGTAAGAATTGTCGATGACAAGAAACTGTTAATGATATTCTTTTCAGTAAGGCAAAAAGAAAAAAATCTGAACATCTTACTAGATATTATAGATTTTAATAAAATTCTATATCTTTCTGATGAAAAGCTATACAAGCTAAGAACTAAAAAGTTGACCCTAACATGATAAAAACTATTTACATCATACTAACAAACCATGCCATATCTAATAGTGAAATATGAATGAAATTCCATTGACTTCAGGAGAAAAACTCATATACAGTATTTTCACCATGTGATTTAGTATTTCTCTGGTGGTCTAGCATCAAAGTATAATAAAAGTAACTTTTTTCCATCAGCTGAAAGAAGAAACTAATGTACAAAATTAATGTACAAATATCATTAGATGATTAGGAAGATATAAGAATATAAGTGATTACAAACTAAATATCAAAAAATAATTATATTCACATGTACCAGAAATAATTGCTTAGAAAAACACAATGGGAAAGTATAAATTAAAAAATAAAAATATTTATATTTATCAAGTCCCCAATTGACACATTTATTATTGTAAGCAGTAGTGTAATGAACACATTTCAAATTGTCTAAAAGTGCAAATGTGCTTATTTTCATTATAAAAATATTATATATAGCTCCTTTGAATATCACATCAGGATTTTATTTTATTTTTTTCAGTTTTTTTCAGTTCAGTTGTCCAGTCATGTCTGACTCTTTGCATCCCCATGGACTGCAGCACACTAAGCTTTTCTGTCCATCATCAACTCTCAGAACTTGCTGAAACTCATATCCATCTAGTGGGTGATGCAATCAAACCATCTCATGTTCTGTCGTCCCCTTCTCCTCCTGCCCTCAATCTTTTCCAGCATCAGTCTTTTCCAATGAGTCAGTTCTTTGCATCAGATGGCCAAAGTTTGGGAGCTTCAGCTTCAGCATCAGTCCTTCCAATGAATAATCAGGACTGATTTCCTTTAGGATGGACTGGTTGGATCTCCTTGGAGTCCAAGTGACTCTCAAGAATCTTCCCCAACACCACAGTTAAAAGCATCAATTCTTCAGTGCTCAGCTAAAGCATCCCATGTTTTAGATCTTGACAAAATGGATGAGTTTAGTAACTATATTCTTCTGTGACTAGCAGTATATGCCTGCATGGTCAATCATATCTGACTCTTTGTAACCCCATGGACTATAGCCCGCCAGGCTCCTCTGTCCATGGGATTCTCCAGGAAAGAATACCGCAGTGGGTTGCCATTCCTTTCTCCAGGGGATCTCCTCAACCCATGGATGGAACCTGGGTCTCCTGCATTGCACGTAGATTCTTTACCCCTGAGCCAGTGGGGAAGCCAAAAATAAGTGAAAGTCACTCAGTCTTGCCCTACTCTTTGTAACTCCATGGACTATAGACTCCATGGAATTCCCCAGGCCGGAATACTGGAGTGGCTAGTGGTCCCTTTTCCAAAGGGGCTAGTGGTCCCTTTTCCAAAGGTTGTTCCCTTTTCAAGGGATCTTCCCAACCCAGGGATCGAACCCAGGTCTCCAACACTGCAGGCAGATTCGTTACCAGCTGAGCCACCAAGGAACCCCAAGAATACTGGAATGGGTAGCCTATCCCTTCTCCAATGCTCTTCTCGACTAGAAATCAAACCGGGGTCTCCTGCATTAAGTCAGATTCTTTACCAGCTGAGTTACCAGGTAAGAGTTATTTATATCATCTTTTTGTGTCTTTTTAACTGCTTATTTTGTTTTTCTTATTTTCTGCTAGTGAAAGGTGTTAGATTCTTGATCTCCAAAGATGATTTAGCTATGGGATCATGGACCAGACTTGATCACTCAAGAGCTTTTGCATAGCAGAGATTTATTACAGAATGAAAAGGGACAGAGAAAGCTTATGACATCAGAAAGGGGATGGAGAGTGCCCCACTTCTAGTCTTTAGCAAGGGAGCTATATGCTTTTTTAATTAGTTATTACAATAAATCAAAAGAATGTCTCAAGGTTGTAAAAATTTTACCAGACTCACTCCCACAATTTATATTTTAAGATAACAGGATTAGTCAGAAGGTTTTCAGGAAGGAGAAACTGTCATCAAGCAGGATACATTGTTGTTATATAATCGTTCAGTTCAATCAGTTGCTCAGTCATGTCGGACTCTTTGCAACCCCATGAACCGCAGCACACCAGGCCTCCCTGTCCATCACCAACTCCTGGAGTCCACCCAAACCCTTGTCCATTGAGTCAATGATGCCATCCAACCATCTCATCCTCTGTCGTCCCCTTCTCCTCCTGCTCTCAATCTTTCCCAGCATCAAGGTCTTTTCAAATGAGTTAGCTCTTCGCATCAGGTAGACAAAGTATTAGAGTTTCAGCTTCAACATCAGTCCTACCAATGAACACACAGGACTGATATCCTTTAGGATGGACTTAGCACAGAGTTTAAACTGAGTTATTTGCTGTGTAATCATCAGTTCAGTCTGGGCTTAAAGTAAAAATATTTTATGTGACTAAATTTAAGGAATGTAGAGAAAAAAACAAAACAAAAAAAAACAAACAAAAAGACATTTGTCCTCCTCCTTGAGAATTCCAGACCCCTATCTCCTCCTTGAGAGCCCCAGTCCTCTTAATAACCTGCCTAGGAATTGACTCTCTCAATTTTCCCTCCGTTGGAAAGATGTACATGCTATCTCTTTGATTTTAGTAGCAACACTTAAACATGTAACATAAACACTCAAAATAGTGAAAAGTTTATCTACCACCCTAGCCCCCTTCATTTAACAGAACATTAGAATTGTTTAAGAACAACCTTCCCCAGCTATCACCTTCCCTGTCCAGTCAGTTCTGCTCAGTTGCTCAGTCGTATCCAACTCTTTGCAACCCCATGGACTGCAGCATGCCAGTCCTTGCTGTTCATCAGCAATTCCTGGAGTTTATTGAAACTCATCTCCATTGAGTCACTGATGCCATCCAAATATCTCATCCTCTGGTGTCCCCTTGTCCTCACACCTTCAATCTTTCCCAGTATCAGGGTCTTCTCAAATAAGCCAGTTCTTCACATCAGGTGGCCAAAATATTGGAGTTTCAGCTTCAACATCAGTCCTTCCAATGAGTTATCAGGACTGATTTCCTTTAGGATGGACTGGTTGGATCTCCTTGCAGTCTGAGAGACTCTCAAGAGTTTTCTCCAACACAACAATTCAAAAGCATCAATTCTTCGGTGCTCAGATTTCTTTATAGTCCAACTCTCACATCCATACATGTCTCTGCTTTTTAATGTGCTGTCTAGGTTAGTCATAACTTCTCTTCCATGGAGTAAGCTTCTTTCAATTTCATGGCTACAGTCACCATCTGAAAATTCTGATGTGGAAAATTCTGAAAGAAATGGGAATACCAGATCACCTGATCTGCCTCTTGAGAAATCTGTATGCAGGTCAGGAAGCAATAGTTAGAACTCGACATGGAACAACAGACTGGTTCCAAATCGGGAAAGGAGTACATCAAGGCTGTATATTGTCACCCTGCTTATTTAACTTATATGCAGAGTACATCATGAGAAATGCAGGGCTGGATGAAGCACAAGCTAGAATCAAGATTGTCAGGAGAAATATCAATAATTTCAGATATGCAGATGACACCACCCTTATGGCAGAAAGTGAAGAAGAACTATAGAGCCTCTATGAAAGTGAAAGAGGAAAGTGAAAAAAATTGGCTTTAAGCTCAACATTCAGAAAACTAAGATCATGGCACCCAGTCCTGTTGCAGGAAAGGGGACCCCTTCCAAGGCCTGAAACAGGGCTCTTGTCTAACACTCGGAAATGAATTGTCCGAGGAGACATATGTGCTGACAAAGCAAGAGACTTTATTGGGAAAGGGCACCTGGGAGGAGAGCAGTAGGGTAAGGGAAACTGCAGTAGGGTAAGAGGAGAACTGCTCTGCCGCGTGGTTCGCAGTCTAGGGTTTCATGGTTATGGGATCTTTGGCCAATCATTCTAATCCAGAGTCTTTCCTGACGGCGCATGCATTGCTCAGCCAAGGTGGATGTTAGCGAGAGGTATTCTGGGAAGTGGACAGTCACGTGGTGTCTCCTTTCAACCTTTCCCGAGCTCTTCTGGTTGGTGGTGGCTTATTAGTTCTTTATTACTTAGAATCTCCCGTCATAAAATAACTCATGCAAATGGTTACTATGGTACCTGGCCAGGGTGGGCGGTTTCAATCAATGTGCTCCCCTAACAAGTCCCATCACTTCATGGCAAATAGATGGGGAAACAGTGGAAAATGGCAGACCTTCCCAGTTACTGTTTAGCATTTCAATTCTAATAGTCCTATACTTTCCAAAATTTTTAAGCACAATCACTGCTTATTTAGATTGATCCACATCTGCTGTTTCTCACTTCTTTCTTTTTGGTTTCAATATCCTTCTTGAAGAAATATATCCTTAGTAATTTTTATAGTGAAAATCTAGCAGTAGAAAATTTCCTTGGCTTTTGATAGAAAATTCCACTATTTGGCCTTTATTCTTAAGTAAAGTTTACCCTGCTTTGAAACGCTAAGCGACCAGTTGATCAGTTATTTTCCCCATGTAAATGGCAATCCACTCCAGCATTCCTGTCTGAAGAATTCCATGGACAGAGAAGCCTGGCTGGCTCTAGTCCATGGGATCGCAAAGAGTCAGACTCGACTGAGTGACTGAGCATACCAGGTGGATCTATTTCTTCTGTTTTGGGTTTGACATTTTTGATGAAATGTTTGTTGTAGGCCCATTTGGTACTTCTTTAAAAAATAATTTAGCTCTCCTTTCAGGGAACATAGTTACTTTCATCTTCAATGTTATATGACTGCGCTATAATCCAACCAAGTGTGGATGTTTATACTTAACCTGTTTAAAACTTAGCGAGTTCAGCCAAATTGAAAATTCAGGTTTTCATCAATAAGTGGAATTTCTCAGTCCTACGTTTACCCTCACTTATACTTTACTTCTTTTCATTTGGAACATCTAGAAATTTTTTTGGTCCTCCATATATCTTAAAATCTCTTTTCTATGTCTTTATCCATCTGTATGATTATATGATAATATAAGATACTACCTGATTTCCTGTACCTCATCTTCCAGTTAATATATTCACCCTTCAGTTCTGTCCAGTCAGCTTATCAACTGATCCATTATTATTTTATATTAATAAAGTTATTTTGTTTTTTAGACTATATGTTTGCTTTCCAACAGTTATCTCTTCCTATAATAGTACAGTTGTTACGTTGTAGCCACATGTTCCGGGAAACAAACTCACTCAGAAGGATGATGCAGATAGTGAAGTGCAGGTTATTACACTGGCAGGCCCAAGGCAGAGTCTCCTCTTAGCCAAGGACCCCAACCAGTTTTTGTGAAAACCTTATATACCCTAAGCGTACGTGCACAAACCCACCTCCCCAAATTCCCTGAAACTAGTCTGAACAAAAGAAAAAGAAAGATACAATCAAAGTTAACCCCTGATTCATATGCCTTAAGCCTAGGCAGTTAACAGTGGCCAATTATCAATAGGCCTGTGGTCATGTCCCAATAAGCATAATAGAATTTATGATTCTATTCGGTTACACAGATAACTAGGGTATTCTTTTAGGCAATGGAGAGTCCTGGGGCTCTTCCTTCTGGGGGCCTGGTTTTCCAGGTGGTATGTTGTTTCCATAGATACTGGGCATATAGCTCAAAGTCCACAGTCCAGCCCAAGATGGAGACTGCTTTCAAGACAGAGCCTGTTCTGCTATAGGATTATTTCCTTGTCTATTTGACTATTATAAAATCTACTTATTTAAAATTTTCTTTTAAGTAGTTTATTACCTCCAGTTTTATTTTGTGTACTTGCTGAGTCCCAATTTTTGTTTCTTATGTGGTTTGTATAAATATAAGTTCATCCGCATCAAGGGCTATTTTCAAAGAGAGTTCTATTTTTCCTGGATTGTAAGAATATCTTTTCAGAAATGCTTGCTTCTAATAGGCCTTTTTGTGGACTAGCTGGTGGTATGGATTGTAGAGTATGAATTCAGATTTCATGGAAGGAAAAAGACCCAAGATTATGATTTATTTCAGGTCATCTTTTCTGTTCATTTCTATAGGCAGGCTGCAAGTTTTTGTGCTTTCCTAGATTGTAAAGAGTTTGTGTTTTATGAATGAATCAGGCTTTATGCAGTATCTCATTTCTAAATCTCAGCAAAATCTCTTCCTCTTACAGTGGGTAATAGAGTCCCAGGCACCAGCCAGTAAGGCCCATGAGCCCCCAGGCTTCATTTTCCATTCATTGCTCCAACACTGAGTTCCCTTTTTATTTAGAGATTTTTTTCCCCCTTGTTTATATCTTGAGCTCAGCTGTATAATTATATTTGCAGTTGTTATATTTTAAATGGCACTTCTATATATTTGAAATGGGAAAAAAGATTTCCTGGGTCAGCTCAGTCCAGCTATTTAATGGATCAACTTTGCATTTACATGAAATATTTTAATTGTCAATTTAGTTTTAGTCTTCTATGCAGAAAGATTTCCTTGAGGGAAAGAACTCTGTTCTATTCATCTGTGTTTCTATTTGTTGAACAAATGAACTTCTCACCTATGACCCCATCCTCCTCTTGCCATTTTCTGGTATTTCTAAATTTTGCTGGCTGCTGATAGAGTTTTTGCAACATTTGGTTGCTACAACAAAAACATATAAAACCACGGTGACCTTTAGTGTTTGGTGGGGTTTAATGAAGCTTTGTCTGAATGATGCCTTGAAATCCAGATGTAGAAAGCAGGCTTTCCCAGGCTCCATTATCTGGAGGAAATGAAAACAGAAGCATAATTATAATGTATGCCTTTAGTAAAGCTGCCACCTGGGATTAGAGGTAGGCTTCGTTTTATTGAAAATGTTAAATAGTTGCTTCAAAAGTTCAATGAATCAATTAACATTTCTTTGTATTTAAGCCTGCATTTTGGGGGAAGAAATCTGAAAGTCTTTGTACCAATTCTATGCTTAAAACAAAACTGAGCAATGTGATTTGTTAAATATTTTCAGCAAGTCTCAATCCAGTTGAATGATTATGTTTTAATCTGTCAACTATATTAGACGTTTCTATTTTTATGGCTACCTGTAATAATTCCTCTAAAGGTTTAAGGCACATAGACAATGTCACCTTTTAACTAGATTTAAGCTTCCATTATTTTTGTGGCAATAGTTTTATGGGGAAAATATATTCTAGATTATGATTATACTTGTATTATATCTATTTAGATGTTAAATAGTAATGCTCCTTTTCCAAAAGGATTGTGGAATGAGTACCATTTCCAAGAAATGACTCTCTTCTTTCTTATTACGGTTAAATCAGAATTTCTCATCCTTTTCTTAAATCTATGTCTCTCACAATGTTTTCTCAGTTCTTTGCATGTTCCCATCAGCCAAGCAAATTTCATAGAGCTTTCTTTCCTACGCCTTATTTTAAGAAAGCAAGTATATTGAAAATGATGTTTCAAATTGTGTCTCTGTATTCAGAATATTTCTTTACAGAATTAACAGCTATTAATATAAATATAGCGTGAATTATTCTAGAGTCAGACCTACCATAAAAAAAATTTCACAGTTTCTACCCATTAATAAGATTTCTTTCAAAAGTAACACATAAAACTCCAGATCTCAACAAGATGTTCTATTTTCTACTCTAACCAGATTAGAATTAATCTTTATCAGGGGTCGGCAAACCATGACCAGCAACCAAATCCAGCCCATAGCATGTTTTTGTTTGTGTTTTTTTTTAAAATAAAGTTTTACTGAAACATAGATATATCTATTTGTTTCTGTAATAACTATGGCTGCTTCCTGGTATTATCAGCAAACCTGAGAAGTTGCAAATGTTGCAACAGAGACTATATGGCTCACACAAATAAATAATATTTACTATCTGACTTGTAACAGTAAAGTTTGCAGACTCTTGCTTTAAATCACTTAGGGCTGCATTGGGATCAGATCTCTTAACCTAATTAATACCTAAAGGGCTTTACCACTAACATGGCTTAATAATTCCAGGGTCAAATATTAGCAAATTACTTGAACAGGTAAAGTGATAATATTTTTGTTCAAAATATTTTCTGTATCTTCCTAGGAGGAGAATTATATTTTCTGGCCCCTTTAACATCAGGCCTGACCATATAACTTCTTTGCCCAATGAACTGTGAATTGAATAATGTGTTTCACCTCCAGGAAGAAGCTTTAAAAATCAATGCATGACTTGCCTTGTACTTTTTCCATCTGGAAGGAGACTGGTGATGTGTAAGAGGTTGTTCTGACAGCCTGAACTCTTAGTAAAGGAAGATAGAAAAGAACTGCAGCCAATCCACAGTATATATCATCATGGGTGATGAATAAACCTTTATTATGTGAAAATCACTGAGACTTAGGGGTTGTTTCTCACTGCATGATAGCTACGCTTAAGCTGACCAATAAAAAATTCTTTGAAGAAAGATGCTTTAATTGGCTCTTTGAGACATCAGAAAGCTAGAGTGAAGATCAAATAAGCAAAATCAGCAACAGATAAATGAATGGATTTTTAAAAGTCTGAACCCAAATTTTAAAAAAGAACTTTAAGAGCACACCTAGTAAACAATATCAGGATCAATTACACAGAAAACACAAATAAATAAATGAAAAAACACACATAATGGAGACTTAAATAAATCCAAGAATCCCTCAGCTTCAATACAAAGCTTAAATCTCTCAGTGTGAAGTTAAAATAAACCTATTTTGTCACATTTCTATCATCAGTCAGTCAGTTCAGTCATGCCTGACTCTTTGCAACCCCATGAACAGGAGCAAGCAAGCCAGGCCTCCCTGTCCATAACCAACTCTCAAAGTTTACCCAAACTCACGTCCATTGAGTCGGTGATGCCATCCAACCACCTCATCCTCTGTCGTCCCCTTCTGCTCCTGCCCTCAATTTTTCCCAGCATCAGGGTCTTTTCAAATGACTCAGCTCTTTGCATCAGGTGGCCAAAATATTGAAGTTTCAGCTTCCACATCAGTCCTTCCAGTGAACACCCAGGACTGATCTCCTTTAGGATGGACTGGTTGGATATCATAAACAAGCAATAAAGAAATAGATGTTTAATTCCATTATTCGACTAGCCAGGTAGATGTCTATTTTATTCCTCACTAATTCAGGTACTGGCATCTAAAAGAAAATTAAACTAATTATTAGAGCTATTATAAAAGAATCTACCCTCAATGTAGGAGACACAGGTTTGATCCTTGGGAAGATGCCCTGGAGAAGTAAGTGGCAACCCACTCCAGTATTCTTGCCTAGAGAATTCCATGGACAGAGGAGCTTGGCAAGCTATAGTCTACAGTGTTGCAAAAGTGTAGAAAGCCTACACTTTCTACTTATTAATTGAAATATAAAAACAAACATCATTGGCCCAGTCATCATAAGTGACTTCAAAACTCAGGAAGTGAAAAACAGTCACTAAACCTATGAAAAATTTACATATAATAGATATGTTAATTAATGAGAAGATACTGCTTTGCTCCACAGGAAAGAATAGAATTTCAGTATCAAATATTGACAAATACATAGAAAAAACATGCATCTTCCCCTCTATACATTGCTGATGAGATTATAAAATGGTAAAAATCTTTCTGGGAGGCATTGTGATATGTATCAAAGATCATTATAATCATCATAAGATTCAACCCAACAATTCTGCAACTATGAATTCATCCTAAGGAAATAATTAAGCATGTGTGAAAATACTAATTTACAAGAGTAGTTATCTGATCACAGTTGATAACAAAATTGGAAATAACATATATTTCCTAAAATATAGAACTGGTTAAATAATCATGCCAAATCTTTCAATGGAAATCTATCTAGTAATTAAAAGTTAGGCAATAGCAAAATAGTAACATGGAAATAAGGTCACAGTAAATTATCAAGCAGAACAAACCAATGAAAAGTAGGATAAAAATCAGTATATGTAATATAGGTACATACTAGCATATGAAGTGTTCTAGAAGATATACACAAAAGTGTGACTAATGATTATGTCAACTGTTAGATTCAGTTCAGTTCAGTGGCTCAGTCGTGTCCGACTCTTTGCGACCCCATGAATCGAGCACGCCAGGCCTCCCTGTCCATCACCAACTCCCGGAGTTCACTCAGATTCATATCCATCGAGTCAGTGATGCCATCCAGCCATCTCATCCTCTGTCGTTCCCTTCTACTCCTGCCCTCAATCCCTCCCAGCATCAAAGTCTTTTCCAATGAGTCACCTCTTTGCACAAGGTGGCCAAAGTACTGGAGTTTCAGCTTTAGCATCATTCCTTCCAAAGAAATCCCAGGGCTGATCTCCTTCAGAATGGACTGGTTGGATCTCCTTGCAGTCCAAGGGACTCTCAAGAGTCTTCTCCAACACCACAGTTCAAAAGCATCAATTCTTTGGCACTCAGCCTTCACAGTTCACTGGAAAAACCATAGCCTTGACTAGATGGACCTTAGTCGGCAAAGTAATGTCTCTGCTTCTCAAAATACTATCTAGGTTGGTCATAACTTTTCTTCCAAGGAGTGTCTTTTAATTTCATGGCTGCAATCACCATCTGCAGTGATTTTGGAGCCCCCAAAATAAAGTCTGACACTGTTTCCACTGTTCCCCCATCTATTTCCCATGAAGTGATGGGACCAGATGCCATGATCTCTGTTTTCTGAATGTTCAGCTTTAAGCCAACTTTTTCACTCTCCACTTTCACTTTCATCAAGAGGCTTTTTAGTTCCTCTTCACTTTCTGCCATAAGGGTGGTGTCATCTGCATGTCTGAGGTTATTGATATTTCTCCTGGCAATCTTGATTCCAGCTTGTGTTTCTTCCAGTCCAGCATTTTTCATGATGTACTCTGCATATAAGTTAAAGAAGCACGGTGACAATATACAGCCTTAACGTACTCCTTTTCCTATTTGCAACCTGTCTATTGTTCCATGTCCAGTTGCTTCCTCACCTGCATACAGATTTCTCAAGAGGCAGGTCAAGTGGTCTCGTATTCCCATCTCTCTCAGAATTTTCCACAGTTTCTTGTGATCCACACAGTCAAAGGCTTTGGCATAGTCAATAAAGCAGAAATAGATGTTTTTCTGGAACTCTCTTGCTTTTCCATGATCCAGCGGATGTTGGCAATTTGATCTCTGTTAGATTAAGGATATTTAATTCCTTTTGCCTTTATTTTCTAATTATTCCATAATATGTATAGATTGCTTTAGAAAAACAATTAAAGTTTAAATTAATAATTCATTAAGCAAAGTAAGAATACAGCAAATATATACACACTATTTTGTAGTTTTATACAATAAAATATATATTTCTCTATATCTATATGCACACATATATATGTTCCCATATATGCATATATAACACAAAAGATTTCCAGAAAGATTATAGACTATCTATGATAGTTGATGGAGAAGACAATGGCATCCCACTCCAGTACTCTTGCCTGGAAAATCCCATAGACAGAGGAGGCTGATGCGCTGCAGTCCATGGGGTCACGAAGAGTTGGACATGACTGAGCAACTTCACTTTCACTTTTCACTTTCATGCACTGGAGAAGGAAATGGCAACCCACTCCAGTGTTCTTGCCTGGAGAATCCCAGGGACGGGGAAGCCTGGTGGGCTGCCGTCTATGGGGTCACATAGATTCGGACACGAAGCGACTTAGCAGCGTGATAGTTGAATTTGTGAGAAGAAAGGCATCAAAACACATATGGATAGGAAAAAATATTTAGTATGCCAAATTATAATATACTTAGATATTTAAAGGTGCACAGCAAACTACAGAAATAATCTCTAGCCTAATGAGAGTTTTATATATAAACACATAAATGTCATAATTTTTATAATTCAAGTTGTTAATTTTGAAACATACAGGAAAATATTAAACTTAGAAAAGAAACATATTGAAATAAAGAATTTTATTTTACAAAGTATTTTAAAATTCTTATGATGCATGGCTACCTGGATATACCTTCAGCTAGCAATTACATTATAAGAATTTTAAAATACTTTGCTTTCTCATATGAAAATAAAATATAGGCATTATAAAATATTGATAATAATGATGAAAGTGAAGAAAGTCACAGAAATCATCTGTAATTACATCATCTGAGGGATAGTCTTCACTGTCAATCTGTTAATAATATGATGTTTTAGTTTCCATCTCTTCATTTCTCTTATTTAGGCTTTCCTCGTAGCTCGGTCGGTAAAGAATCTGCCTGCAATGCAGGAGACCTGGGTTCGATTCCTGGGTTGGGAAGACTCCCTGGAAAAGGAAATGGCAACTCACTCCAGTATTTTGCCTGGAGAATCCCATGGACAGAGGAGCCTGTCAGGCCACAGTCCATAGGGTCCCAAGAGTCAGACACAATTAAGCAACTAAACCATTACCATTTCTCTTATTCACACTTTCTCACTTTCTCTCTCCCTCCTTTTCCTCTTTTATCTCTTTGTCTTCTTTGGCCTTTATTTATATCACATTTATATTGTTAGCATTTACCCATGTTCTTATGTGGCTTTCAAAAATACGACTTTTACTGTCAACATATTTCACTATACAAAAGGAATAAAACATTTAACCCTCCCACTAGTATTCAATTACATTGGCATGTCCAAATTTTGGTAATTATAAAGAGTTGGTCCATCAAATTTTTCAACATAAATATTTTTTTCCCATCTATAGCTCCTGATGAAACATTTTGGAAACTGAAGACACTGTGTCAAATAGTCTAATATATATTAATACCACTACAGCTGCAAAGATAAACACAAATATAAATATATAAGGTGTATCAGCAGAAAACATAACATAAAAAGCTTCCTTCCATCCCCCATACCTCTTCCTTTGTTTCTATGTTATCCAGCCATGCTCTCCAGGAGTAATTGTTTTGGCTAAGTTCCTATGTATTGTCTTACCAGAATTCCTCCATATGCACGTGTCTGTGCTGTTACGTCAGTCATGTCTGACTCTGTGCAACCCTATGGACTGTAGCCTGCCAGGCTCCTCTCTGTCCATGGGATTTTCCAGGCAAGAATACTAGAGTCGGTTGCCATGCCCTCCCTTCCAGGGGATTGTTCCAATTCATGGTGGAACCTGTATCTCTTATGTCTCCTGCATTGCCAGGTGGGTTCTTTAACATTTGCACCACCTGGGAAACCACATACACACATACACACAATGATTCATGCTGACGACATCCTTTCATGTCAGAACAACAAGGCTTGTTTTGTTCTTTTTCATGTTGTATAGTTACACAAGTTATGGCTGCAGGATTATCATACTTAATGCAACTCACTCCCACTACTGAACAGTAAGGTTTTCATCTCCGTACCCTATCCTCTCAAGGTTTCCACTTGTAGAAGTATATATTTGAACAGAATGGCTAAGACAGAGTATGCATATTTGATAACACTTGCCATATGTTTTCCATTAAGATTGCTTAGACGGGAAACTGAAGACCACATTCAGAGATTGACTAGAAGGACTCTCAGGACTCAGCATATAATTATACTCACAGCTGGGATTTATTCCTGCCACACAGGAAGGGCACACGTTTAAAGCACAAGGGTAAAACAGGCACGCAGTGTCTAGAGGAGTCCGGGTGCAGGCTCCCTTATGCTCTCCTCACCTCCTAAGGAGATGCACACAGAACACGCTGTTTCTCCAGCAATGAAAAGTCAGTAATGTAGTGTGATCTCTTTCCCCAGGTAAGGCCCAGTAGAGATGCAGTATCCATGATTTCTGTTATAAGCTGTTCGTACATAGGCACCTTCTATCTGACGTCTACCAAAATTCCTGAAGGAAAGCAAATGTTTAGCATAAACCACATTGTTGAATAAGAAGTCTAGGCACTATGAGTTACTCTTATCAGAAAAAAGCGAACCCCCTGCAAAATCCAAGTTTCAAGCTGTCTCCTCGGCAAGCAGACCTCTAAGAATACCAGTCTCAGATTGGCTATGTTAATCCTTCTGTCCAGAACTTGCCAACAGTATGAGTTGTCTCCTGTTTCTTTATACCTTGGCAGACAAACACTCTTGTCATACTTTGAGAAGTAGGGGGAGGGAGGGGCAGGTTTATAGGAAAAGTTAACATTTCATTTAATTTTCATTTTTTTCTTTAATCATAACTAAAGTTGTGTTTCTGTCTTACTTGTTGGTCACTGGTACTTGAAAGTGTTTTGTCAAAACATGTGTTAGGCTAATTTGTATGGAGAAAATTAGCCCTCCACTGTCACAAATTACAAAGGTTCTTAATTTATTGCTGGTCGGCAACATTACAAAATCATGGTAATTTTTACAATACATTTAAAAATTGTTTGTTATGCACATTTATTGTTCTATATGAACTTTCTATACCAAGCCATTATTTCTAATGAAATAAGCTCCCAATACTTTGAATGGATTGTACAGAATTTATTATATTTTAATCAATGTTTTTACTTTCTTCATCACCAATATTTTAAACTATTTTAATGCTTTCATATCCTCAGAAGGGTTTATAAAATTAATATTATATAAGAATATATTTATTTTGATAAATTTATCCCTATCAGGTTTATTCTATTTTATTTTTACTGTCAAGGGATTTTTTCCCCTCCTTTGTAATACTGTATAATTAGGATTTTTTTTTATCATATATTGTGTACATTGGTAAATTATTGACTCCTAAATTTTTGTTTTCACTTGTTTTGCTGTATGTTACCTTATGGTTTCTAGCCGTTTCTAGTTAATTTTCTTGAGGCTTCCTTGTACATAACCATATAATATGCAATATACAAATATGAGAGTTTTGCCTATTTAGCAGCATTTACATATCATACATTATTGTTTTATCTAATTAAATTTTTTAGTATTACGAGAACAATTTTATACAACACTGGTAATAATGAGTCATCTGTCTTCTTCTTGGCTTAATGAGATTACTAAATAGGTTTTTCACTAAGTGAAATGAAAAAGCTGTTTTCATAGAGTGATAAACAGAGAGAAGGGGGCCAGAAGTAGGGAGAGAGAGAATCAAGAAAATATCCATTGATTTGTGTTTTGCTAATACTATTCACAAGGAATGTGTTGAAATTTAACAAATAATTTTATTCTAAAATGCAACTCTCTTGAGGACAAATGTCATCTACTTACAGAGACATTTGTTGCCACTTATCTGAAGTGACACCACCAAATACTCCTTATATTTCTTTATAGTTACTCCTGAGCACATGTTAAACATTTCTAAGCGACTGGTAAATTTATTTCTTTGGAGACTATCTGTTTCTGTCTAGTAAATGTTAGTTCTCCAAATACCTTGTCTGTTATCTGTTTTAGGAATTAGTTTACAGATATAGTTTTTAGGAGTTAGAACAGTAATTCACACAAGGTAGATGTTCAAATGATATTTACTGAATCAAGAAGCAGTATATTTTAAACTTACTCAAAGGTTTTATTACTATAAATGGATTGCCTTATAGTTTTCCACTGCATGCTTTTCTGCTTTCAGAGTTATTCCACTTCATTTTTAAAATGACATTTTAAAAACGACTATACATATATGTGTGTGTGTGTGTGTATATATATACATATATATATCTTATCAATGTCATAAGTTGTTTAGAGAGTATAAAAGCTATTTGTCTTTTAAATACTTAATTTAATTTACCTGGAAAAATGTCTGAGTCCTTCAATTTTGAGCAGAAATGGCTCCTTGACAACCTTTTTAAAATTTCATACGGCTATCACTGTTTAGCTTTTGTGTTATGCTCTGTGTATTTTCTGTGTATTCCTTATTAACACATTTTTCTAGAATTTCATATTTGATCTATATTTTCAAAATGATTCACATAATGTTGTGCAAATATATACATATGATTTTCTAAATAGTATTATTTTCTATTTCTAAGTAAATCTGAATATTTGTAAATTTTTTTCCTTAAAGATGTATTTTAAGGTATATTTTAAAAATTTACTTAAATAGTTTTCTCTTACCTTTATTTTATTTCTCCTACTTCTATTTTGATTGTTAATATTTATTTTTTTGCATTTAAGTGCCTTAACCTGTATAAATCTAACATGTATACATTACATAATTAATTGATATTTTTGTTTTTGCAAAATGTGTGTACTCTACTAAGAATTTGAAAGGAAAATTTTCTCTTTGCTTTCCTTTTGTATTTCATTTTTTAGAAGTTGATATTGAAATAATTAATTTTTATTACATTTATATCTGCCCATATGATTATTATCACCAACTTTTAGGAATTTACAGATAAGAAATACTTAATTTTCTAGATTCCAAACTAATAATAATTATAGAACATGCTATCAAATTAATATAGCCCATTAAAAATATTTAAGGACCATGTTAAATATATACATAGATTTTAAAACATGTTCTGATTTTAGAGTAGTTAAGATGTTAAAAATATTTATTTTAGGATTTAGGGTTTATAGCCATGATAAAATCATAGAGGCGCTGACAAATATGCTTAAGGCAGAGTTATTTAAAAGAGCAAACTGATATTTAAATAAATGCCTAAAACTAGATAAACATCTAAGTGTGGTATACTGAGTCTAAATCTTATGCAGCAATATAAAATAATTATGAACATGTAATTATGAGAGAATATTTATGAAATAACAGCAAATGAACATGAAGAATTAAAAATTATACCTATACTACAGATAAAATTATCTAAAAGCTTGCTTGCATATGGATAAACACTGTAAGGATTTACGGACAAAAATAAATAAATAAAGAGCACCATAAATACTCCCAGCAATGCAATTAGAAGAGATTCTATTTTTTTCCCATAACCTCCCAATAGCATTTTGTTATAAAGTTTATTTGTACAATAAAAGCAAATGTAGCAAATATAAGAAAGCAAAAGATGCCAGAATTTCATCATCTACCTCCTTATCCTCCCCAGAGGACTGAAGGGCGAAGGGAAGATTCTAGGTAGAATAGGCGTTTTCCTTATCTCCCTTAGACATCCAGACACATGCTGTCCATAGGTAGAACTGAGCCTGATGGGGTATATGTGTGATTGCAGGCCTGATATGATACAGTAGTACCCGTTTTCCACGGGGGATATGCTCCAAGGTCCCTGCTGAATGCCATAAAGCCCAAACAACACCGAACACTACACGTGCCATGATTTTTCCTATACTATTAATAACAGGCAGATAGCATATATCCCATGAATATGCTGGACAAACAAATGATTCATGCCTCATGGAAGGACAGTGGGGGATGTCATATGCTACTCAGAATGGGGTTCAATTTAACATGTGTGAATTGTTTATTTCATATAACTGAAAACATGGACAGCCAAAGCACAAATGGGACTCCTGTAGTCCAGATCAAGACTTTTATTCACTTGAAAGCATTCCATTTCCTAATAAAATAATATTAACCTATTCATTTAGTTATTCTGTTTATAAAATTTTTCTAGGCCAAAGATTGAAGACAAATGTCAAGAAGCTTTTAGGAATGGCCATAAAAAAATTATCTTTGTTATTTAAGAAACAAATGTTCAACAGGTCAAAAAGTTTATCTGGGTTTTTCTGTAACATCTTATAGAAATATCTTTCCATAGAAAAGTATTTTCCAATTTTCCACAATTTACCATACTCAACTTTCCCCACAACTATTGACATCACTACCAAATTTCTTAAATTTTCTTTCTGGGTTTTATGTTGCTATGACTTTCATTCCCCCAAATTTCACATTGTTAAGGAAAATGTTGCCATCTTACATTTTTAATATCTGCTATGTGTCTTATGAAAGTGTGGTGTATAATAGAAACCCCCATTTTTTTTTTCCTGCATTGAATTAAAAACAAAACACCATCTTTTAACCAGCTTCACTATTATTTGAAGCAATCCCTGAATTTTTCCCCAAATAATAAATTTTAAGGTGGAGTTGGAACCAAAGATTTCAAGGAAATCACTTACAAAATTATGCTGTTATTATTATTATTCACGGATACTGAAAGTAGAATGCCCAACAGTGTCAGCACCTTACCTGGCACCCAGGTATGCCCCTCCTTCATTCCTATTCCCCAGCCTCCTGCTATATTTGTGTCATATCCTCTGTATTGCCAAATGCATCACTCTCCCACTGGCACCTTCATTGTCAGAATCTATTTCCTTCATGTGCCTCATCTTGCTCTTCCTAAAAAAATTAATTGTGTGAAAAAATATCCAACCTGTATTCTTTGGATTAATCCCCCCACACACATTTGGTTTCTCACATTAATTTTTAAAAAATCAGGTATAATATAAAAATATATTTGGGGGAGATCTGGGTTGTTATTTCTGTATTTTCTCATACTTTATAAATATGATTATATCTCCTAAACATATGTGAATTTTACCTTTAAAATATAACTTTTAAAAAGCTAAAGCATAGAATGTATGCAAATATAAAGTGAGTACATGTCAACATTGCTTAGCTTATTAGCGGTGAACCACAAGGATGCTAAAGCTCTTTCAAAAACTACTGGAGATATGGAGCTATTTATAGTAGCTTATAGGAAAAAACATTTGAATAAAGTTGCTAGTTCAGGTATAAAACTAGTTAATGTCCATAAAGGACAATTAAAACTGTAACCTTTGGTCAAAATCCATTTACAATTTGCACACAAGATTAATTCCCATTGCAATGGGATTAGAATCATCTACATTACTATCAATTTTCTACAGGCTAACATGTATCCTGGCAAAGTTGCAAGACGTCCTAAATCATAATAAACAGCAGGTCACACAGGGACTACAACAAAACAAAAGAACTGGGTAATCCTTTGTTTAATGTCCAGCAGTACGTTTAAAAGACTTTCTGTAATCTTTTCCATACTTTGGTCAATTTTTCTTAACAAACTGAACTTCAGAAATAATTATAAATTATTCACCAATATAATGGCATACCTGTAAACATGCCCAGATTTTGGGGGAGGGGGAAAGAGTGAATTTATCATCTCTGACTAGATTGGAAGAATCCAGAAGTTCAATGAGTCTTCAGTTCAGTTCAGGTAAGTCGCTCAGTCGTGTCCGACTCTTTGCGACCCCATGAATCACAGCACGTCAGGCCTCCCTGTCCAACACCAACTCCTGGAGTTCACTCAGACTCACATCCATCGAGTCAGTGATGCCATCCAGCCTTCTCATCCTCGGTCGCCCCCTTCTCCTCCTGCCCCCAATCCCTCCCAGCATCAGAGTCTTTTCCAATGAGTCAACTCTTTGCTTGAGGTGGCCAAAGTACTGAAGTTTCAGCTTTAGCATCATTCCTTCCAAAGAAATCCCAGGGCTGATCTCCTTCAGAATGGACTGGTTGGATCTCCTTGCAGTCCAAGGGACTCTCAAGAGTCTTCTCCAACACAACAGTTCAAAAGCAGCAATTCTTCGGCGCTGAGTGAGTCTTAGCCTTTATCTATTCAGCCAAGGCAGACTGAGATGGACTGTTCCAAGCTGGTATCTTTGCTATAGGAAACACTTACTGAGTAACTTCTATGTCCCAGGTGCTGTGTATTATGCAGTAGAAAATTAAATTCTTCCTCTTTGGAGCTGAGATTCTAATTGAGAAGACAGATGTACAAATAATTATAGTAGAATCTGATAAGTCTATGCAGGATGTTGTGGGCCCTAGGGAGTAATTCCTCAAGTCGGGGCCAGACTGAGTCAAACCAGACTGACTTCTACCACTGAAATCATGTTATTTATTGACTGCACAAAGTATCCATAATAAACTTTCATACCTCATTTCTAGGCTTGAAATCTTTAAAAACTGCATGACATAATTCTCTGACTCCTGAACCTGAGGATATAAAAATAACTTAAATTGATTAGATGACTCTGGGTCATTATGCTAAATGCACAATACCATCCTGGACTGTCACTCACTAATGACCCAGAAACTAGTGAGTCATAAAGGACATATTCTTCTTTCTATAATAAATAAACTCCAGTCTTCTGTGTTTTTAGGTCTCTACATCTGCTTTATATGATTTTTTTTATGTCTCTTGCAGCAGTCTGATGTCACTTCAATAAGTACAGCTAAAAAACTCATCATAGTTATTCTGTGATGTGTATAAAAGTGATGTTATTGAACTGCTATTTTTCACATCAGGATAAATTATGTAGGCCACAATGCAAAGAATAAAGCATTACTGACTTTAGTCCTTCCATCTGAAAAATGGGTGAAATGACAATAATGATGGGATAGTAAGCAAAGAGCTCAAAAAAGTCAAAAGAATCTTTAAAAGACAAGATATTTTGAGCATTAGGAAGAAAGAGATATGCTATTCTAGTTTTGTAAGACATAATTTAGTAGTTAATCTTGTTCCATATTACTTTGAAAAAACTTTCAATACCTCATTGTGTTCAATTACACTCCTGATTGCTCAGATGGAGAAAATTTGGAAAAGGTGCAAGACACTTAACTGTAAATTGCTGATGAAGTGCTTTCTCATTGTCCTTATGTCCCAGAAGGGCAGGATCATGGGTCCCAAGCAAGCATCTGTGAATTTTAGTTAGTTTAAGAATCTTTCTGGTTTTCAGTAGTAATGGCTAGCCTCTTGATGAGGGTAAAAGAGAAGAGTGAAAAAGCTGGCTTAAAACTTGACATTCAAAACCTAAGATCATGGCATCTGAGCTCATTACTTCATGGCAAATAGATGGGGAAAAAGTGGAAATACTGGCAGATTTTATTTTCTTGGGCTCAGAAATCACTGTGGATGGTGACTGCAGCCATGAAATTAAAAGATGCTTGCTTCTTGGGAGAAAAGCTATGACAAATCTAGGCAGTATATTAGAAAGCAGAGAGACATCACTTTGCTAACAAAGGTCTGTACAGTTAAAGATATGGTTTTTCCAGTAGTCTTGCACAGATGTGAGAATTGGACCATAAAGAAGGCAGAGCACCAAAGAATTGATGCTTTCCAACAGTGGTGTTGGAGAAGATTCTTGAGAGTCCCTTGGACTGCAACAAGATCAAACCAGTAAATCCTAAAGGAAATCAACCCTGAAAATTCATTGGAAGGACTGATGTTGAAGCTGAAACCCCAATACTTTGGCTACCTGATGTGAAAAGCCCACTCTGGAAAAGACCCTGATGCTGGGAAAGATTGAGGGCAAGAGAAGGGGATGAAAGAGGATGAGATGGTTGGATGGCATCACCAACTCAATGGACATGAGTTTGAGCAAACTTCAGGAGATGGTGAAGAACAGGGAAGCCTGGCATGCTGCAATCCATGGGGTCTCAGAGTCGGACACAATTTAGCAACTGAACAACAACAATCAATGGCTAGTGTGAACATGGTGTGAACATGCTGTCGCTATGGCATATCCAGCTCTTTGCAACCCCATAGACTGCAGCCTGTCTTTGTCAAAACAAGGGCCTGTTTGAGTTAAGAAAGAGCCACAAAGACCTTTCATTCACTCTAGATATTGCTTAAAGCAGGGGTAAGGCTCATCTACCTCAAGCTGATGAGCATCAGCCTCCATGAAATAACCATCTCTGCATTCACTCCTGTTTTATTCTTCTCAAAAATCATTCCCTAGAAAGTTAAAGACTCTATGTACCTTACTTTATGTAAAACTTCTTTTTAATTTTTGCCAACACCGTATG
The DNA here is from genome assembly GCA_917880005.1 of Nanger dama. Taxonomy (NCBI): domain Eukaryota; kingdom Metazoa; phylum Chordata; class Mammalia; order Artiodactyla; family Bovidae; genus Nanger; species Nanger dama. Next base: position 30,499,364 of record CAKJTW010000018.1, read on the forward strand.
GCTTCTGGGATCTTATTTCCTCAACTAGGCATTGAACCTGACCCCTTGCAGTGGAAGCCTGGAGTCCCAACCACTGGAACACCAGGGAATTCCCAAGATTCCATTTCTTTAGAGAGTGGTGCCTTTTCTGGAGAGAAAATGAAACAATTCCATTTCCCAAACTATCTCCCTTCTGCTTTCCATGATACAACTGAAGATGAATCCATTGAGGGAAGAAATGATTAAAAAAGATGGTATGAAAAGTCACACAGTTCAGTCTGTAATATGAATATAAGATTTAGGTCCACAATCAGAATTTCTTTCTCTCAGGTAGGATATACATTAAAGATATTTGTATTTGCTTTCTTTTTTTTTTTTTTGTATTTGCTTTCTTTCTCAGACAGATAAAGACTCAAGAACAAGAAAAAAAAATTGATGTCTTTGAATTGTTCAATCCGTAATTATTTTTTGTCAAATATGTTGGTATAAGGAAAGAGTATTTATCTTCACTGAATTTACAAGTCAGCAAGAAAGATAAAGATTGGGCAAGGTTGGTTACTATAACTGGTGCTTTGTGGGCGATACACCAGGATATGTGGGCATGTAGGCCATGAAGACTTAGCATGGGCTTAGACACAGGAAACCTTCCTCAGAGGAAATGGTGTGTAAGCTCAGAGATGAACTTGAGTTAGAGGGTTTCAGCTGGGTTGTGGAAACAGAGTGTTCCTCAGGCAGACTGAACAGCATGTGGAAAAGTGCAGAAACACTATAAATGAAGGGGCTGTTTCAGAGATTCTGAGAAAACTCATGCGGTCAAAGCCAAGAATGCAATAGGCAGAGAGCTCAAGATGAAGCTGGAAAATCAGAAAATGTCCTGGCTGTAATGATTTTATCCCAGGAATTATGGAAAATCACTTTAAAATCTTAAATATGAAAATTTAAAGGAGAAAAATAGTGAAATACATGATCTCACTGGATTTTTAAGAGCTCTCCCTTCCTAAGTATGGAGAATAAATCAGAAGAGTCAGCAGACCCTTAATAGGTGGCTTATTTTTTTTTTTTTTTAACATAGTAGTGACTAGAATTGTATAACATGTGTGAAGAGTTGACTCATTGGAAAAGACTCTGATGCTGGGAGGGATTGGGGGCAGGAGGAGAAGGGGACAACCAAGGATGAGATGGCTGGATAGCATCACGGACTCGATGGACGTGAGTCTGAGTGAACTCCGAGAGATGGTGATGAACAGGCAGGCCTGGCGTGCTGCAATTCATGGGGTCACAAAGAGTTGGACACGACTGAGCAACTGAACTGAACTGAACTGTGTTTAGATCATAGCCAAGGAAATTTCCCTGGTAGAAACAAGACTCAGATTTAAAAAAACCAAAAACTCAAATTAGAACCCATACTTGCATGCTCATCTAACTTCCATGACAGTAAACTTCAACATGTGGGTGCATCACACAAAAAAAGAAATGTGGGTTTAGAAGAGAAAGTAGGGATGCACATCTAATAAAAATCTTCCTACTGTTCTTTAATCCCCTCTGTTATACACCCCTATTAGGTCAGGGCTTGAATATGCACCATGGTGACTGATGATCCTTTACATAAAGCAAACACAAGGATTCCAAAATATGCCCCACTTCCTGGCAGGGCCAAGAGAACTTTTCCATGGAGTTCTAGAACTAAATGTGCGTGTGCATGTGTGTGTGTGTTGGGGGGGGTATCTGTGTGTATGAAGGGGGTCCTCCCAGGTGTAAGGATAACCCAAGATAAGCCATAGAAGGAGCCCTCTGGCACAAACCACAGCTAGAAGCTAAGCTTCTTTTGATTCAGGCGGCTCAAAGCACCAAGCTCTCCATCGAGGGTGGGGTCAGCAAGAGAATCATCTCTGACAGCCTTCCTGGAGCCATATGCTCCTGTGAAGCCCTGGGCTGAGAATCTAGGTCTACTTTCAATGTTTCTTGAAGTGACAGGTGCCTAAGGCAAGCCATCAGAATAGCAGCTGACGTCTATATGTTATGCCTTGGCTACCTGTCACATATAAAACATTTTGTGGAAACAACTGAATCATTTCTGTGGGTGAGCATTTTGTCTATTGGGGAGTACACAGTTGACATCAAAAATTATTTATCTAAATAAAATATATCAAAGTCCTCATTCTTGCCCTATTAGATATTCAATAACTTTGGACAGTGTATTCAAATTTTTTTTTTTAACAAACAACTTCTGTATTAACAATTTCCCAAAATACATTTGGAAACAAAATCAAAAGAGGGAAACATTAACAGATTTTATTTTGTTTCTATTAACCAAGAGTCTGGTTATTCAGCGCTCACTCCCTCCCTTTTTTTTTTCCTGAGCACACATCTCTTTTAATTTTCATCCCTGCAGATTACAAAATCTTGCATAGAATTAGGTCACTATATGCTTCACCCAAAGGGAAACATCAAAAATGTAGAAGAGAAAATTAGTTCACCTTCAGGAAGTAATTTTACCTTGACTCTGAAAAAAAAAAAACACCTCAGGACTGTATACTGACAAAAAGGAGAGCTTCCTTCTCCTCTCTATTTTATCTTTCCCTTTCCAAGTTTCAGATGAGTCTTCTACCACAGACTCTGGTCTCAGTTCTGAAAGATTCGGAGTGGAAAATGGGAGGGGGCCGTATGGTGTGTAGAGACGTCTTTCCACATGACAATTTGGTAATTTATTTCAATCATCATTTCCTCTGTTTCTCTATCAGCTAGAAGACTCAAGGGTATACAGTAGGCACTCAATCAATATTGGTGAAATAAATAATTGAATGATACATTATAAAATCAATACATACTAATTATAGACATTTTGGAAAATATATATGGATACGTATGTGTGTGTGATGTTATTGCCTGAGGTAATCACTGTTAGCATTTCAGTGAAAAATTTTTAGATCATTCCCTGTGAAGTTATTTGAAGGCTAGAAGAGATCATTATGATAAAATCCTGGAAAACTTAATCAAGGCAGTCAAGAGGGCCAGGAAAAGGCAATGAACTGTGATTTGAAAGAGAAGCTAAGAGGATACCTTAGGATGAAGCTTTTCCAATAAGCTCAAGCAGGCAAAGAATTATTTACTCCAGGAAATCTCACTGAGGTGCCTTCAGGAACATAGTTCAAAGGAACAGCAGATTGTCTATCGCTCCATGAGAAAGAAGCTATAGGTCTGGAAGTTTCTGTTTATGCCAGATAATACGTAGCACTTGACCCCTCTCACCCTATAATCTGTGAATCTCTATTATTTCCCTTGATATGTCCTAGCCTCAAATTTAATTCTGCTTTGACTGACAGTGAAGGGTTGTTCACACTCCAATATTTACAGAAAACATCAGTTTCCATAAGCCAAGAGACTTATGAATCACATTACAATTATGCGTGTGATATATGGCAAATGTATTGCTGACCTAGTTAGAATTCTTCCAAAAGTGCTTTGTTAGTGCATTTGAGAAGTTTAATATGCAGGGTGGCCTGTTTAGAAGAGGTTCCACTTAATTCATCATGGCCAGCTGCAGTGACAGGATCTTTAAATTTGGGGCCAGGAACAAGCATATCCAGTTCCAAATACTCATATCCACTCCTCCTAAGACACATAGTATTGGCCACAGCCCCTTGGGTTATGCTAGAAAACTTCTCTTTCTCTAACCTCTCTTTGCTTACCATATGGTCATTTCTTGTTCCTGGTTATCATGCTGCTGCTACTGCTGCTAAGTCGCTTCAGTCGTGTCCGACTCTGTTCAACCCCACAGACGGCAGCCCACCAGGCTTCCCCGTCCCTGGGATTCTCTAGGCACAAACACTGGAGTGGGTTGCCATTTCCTTCTCCAATGCATGAGAGTGAAAAGTGAAAGGAAGTCGCTCAGTCGTGTCCGACTCTTAGCGACCTCACAGACTGCAGCCCACCAGGCTCCTCTGTCCATGGGAGTTTCCAGGTAAGAGTACTGGAGTGGGTTGCCAGTGCCTTCTCCACCTGGTTATCTTAGATATACTCTAAACTTGTTTGCAGAATTCATGATCCTTTTCTGAATTAATCAATATCTCCTCCATTTTTCAACTAAGGGATTTTGAAGTTTTTATCTTCTCAGACCATCAGTGCTCTGAGAAACCAGAAAATAAATCTCAAGTTAATAAAAGAATTACATGAGAAAAGTATGTGCTAGGACATGAAAATGTTTGGCCACAGTCAAAACTCAAAATTATTTTAAAAGAAAAATAGGGAAAAAATATGCCTGAAATTCATTCAATTAATATTCACTAAATACCTACTATGTATTAGATACTTAGATCAGGATTAAGGTAGAAATAGTAAGTAAAACAAAAGGAATAAATCAACTATACTCCACTATAAAATAGCAAGTTGTTTTTTTTTTCCTTAAGTCTACAAACAATAAATTTTTGAGAGGCTGTGGAGAACAGGAACCCTCCTACTCTGTTGGGAATGTAAATTGGTACATACACTATGAAGAACAGTATGGTGGTTCCTTTGAAAAAAATAAAAATATAATAACAGATGAAATCCTTGTTCTGATGAATCCTACAGTGCATAGGTAAACAGAGATATAAGTGACCTCAAGATAAATTAACAAATGGCAAAAAATGACAAATACAAGTTGACAGATATCATGCAATGATACCATTTGCTAGGGAATATAGAGTGGCCACAGGACCTGGGAACATTTCCCCAAGGGTACAATGACTGAGCTGAAATCTGAAAGGAAAAAGGGTATAGGGTTCCTGGGATTAAGGCTATGGGGTATGAAGGAACATCCTATGTTTGAGAAACATAATGAAGGTTAATGTGTTTTGAACCTCAGAGAGGTTCAAAAAGTATGAGTACTGTGTATGAGTACTGCAGAATATTAACGTGGATGGGGTAGGAAGGGACAAAACAGTGCTGAGGCTTTTAGGACATATAGTTAAATGACAAGCAACTATAGTTGTTGACTTGACTTAAATAAGATCTAAAACTACAGATTCGGTCCCATGATTCACCCATGATATTACTTTCTCACACCATTTTTCTTACTCACTAATACCTCTTTTATATTAAGGATAATTATAAAAGAAAATGATCAACTGGCATTGGGATGAACTAGTTTGGATGTTCAACTTCAAGACAAGTTTCTGATGTGAATGGTTGAAATCCCTGGCCTGGCATTCCTCTTCCCACCTTTTTTTTCCACTGGACTTATCCATTGATCCATTTAGCTAGCATTCAGTGATGTGCTGCATTATCTTTTATTTGTGTTTGTAGCAACAAATCTCTGCATGCTGTCCCACAGAGTTAGCTAGCAGGTGCCCCCTTGGAATGATTTATGTCTCCCGGTCACTAACCATGGTAAAATAGCCTGTGACATTTACACAGGTGTCCTGTCACAATCTCTGATCTTCATGGCCCTAGAGTTACTGTGGAGGAAAAATGTGAAACTTGCTTTCAACTAGAGTTTGAAAAAGGTTTAGAAAGACACTAAAGCAACTGGCATAACTGATATTTAAGCATAGCAACATGAGTGTAAGAGAATGAGTACCAAAATGTGGGAAAGAGAGGCTGGGGGAGAAAGGAAAAAATAGTGTATCATGTAGAAGTCCAGTGCAGCCTGCATGAGAAACACACTTCAAGAAGGATAATTCCCCCATTACACAGAAAGAAGGGAAATAAAGCAAATAAATCAAAAGGTCTTAGAAGTTAGGAGAGGGACTATCTCATGGATAACTTGAAGGAACTGGAAGAGACAGTGGACCTCTTCAAAGGGATATGGCAGAACAGAATAGTGGCATAGACAGAGACTGCCAAAGCACAGACCACAGCTAGGAGTATGTGAAGAGATGACATTTCCTGTATTCCCTTGGAGGGCCCAATAGAGGCACAAGCAAAATAAAATACAATATCTGCCACCTGAAAGTAGAAGCTATTTATCCAGAATATTCTTGTGAAAACTAGAAAATATTTTTTTCTCAAAACTTACATGCTAGAGGGATATATGAGACAGTCAGGTTCTATGGCAGTCATCTTTCCCTGAGTCTGAAGCATACTTAGATAATACTGTTCTTGTGTGTGTGTATACAAATGGTCAAAATAATGTCAAGAGTAGTTTAATGCTTAACAGCTCCTCATCTTAGAAACTATCTGATGCTAAGAAGTTGAGTACTATGTATTACAAGATGTTGAGGTCCTGTAAGAAAGCAACAAATCGCCTGTGAACTGAGAATTGAGGTCATATTTGCAGGTACTCTCCTATATTTTCCTTATAATATGTCCTCTTGCTTATTTTGATGTCAGACATCAGTGATGGGAGCAGAAGGGCTGAAGCGAAAGGGACTGTGCGTTGTAGAGGGAGGTATGCTTTTAAAATCATCTATACTCATTTCAACTGTGAGGGCAAAATGGCACCACCTATGGCCACAGTTACCAGGAGAGATCATGACATCCATGGATTTCATGAGCTTCTATGAAGCAGAACTGTCTCCATTCTCATTTCTTTATCCTAAGACAAAAGTCTCTGCCTCCAGCACAATAATTAATTACAAAGCCACCAAGTCTTCCATTAACGTTTGCTAGCTTCTCACAAATCGCTCCAAGAGGGTAGGGGCCATATATAAGCCTAACCCTATTTAGCAAACACCAGAAAGATACTTTGATTATGATCTGTATGATTATGAATTTCTTTACTAGAGTGTGTTTTCCTTCTTTTCCTATGTGGAACCAGTCTGTTGTTCCATGTCCAGTTCTAACTGTTGCTTCCTGACCTGCAAACAGGTTTCTCAAGAGGCAGGTCAGGTGGTCTGGTTCCCATCTCTTTCAGAATTTTCCACAGTTTATTATGATCCACAGAGTCAAAGGCCATAGTCAATAAAGCAGAAGTAGATGTTTTTGGAACTCTCTTCCTTTTCCCATGATCCAGCGGATTTTGGCAATTTGATCTCTGGTTCCTCTGCCTTTTCTAAAACCAGCTTGAACTTCTGGAAGTTCACAGTTCATGTATTGCTGAAGCCTGGCTTGGAGAATTTTGAGCATTACTTCACTAGCACGTGACTAGAGTGCAATTGTATGGTAGTCTGAGCGTTCTTTGGCATTGTCTTTCGTTGGGATTGGAAGGAAAACTGAATTTGCATTCCTGTGGCCACTGCTGAGTTTTCCAAATTTGCTGGCAGATTGAGTGCAGCACTTTCACAGCATCATCTTTCAGGATTTGAAATAGCTCACCTGGAATTCCATCACCTCCGCCAGCTTTGTTTGTGGTGATGCTTTCTAAGGCCCACTTGACTTCACATTCCAGGATGTCTGGCTCTAGGTGAGTGATCACACCATCATGATTATCTTGGTCATGAAGCTCTTTTTGTAAAGTTCTTCTGTATCTTCTTGCCACCTCTTCTTAATATCTTCTGCTTCTGTTAGGTCCATAACATTTCTGTCCTTTATCAAGCCCATCTTTGCACGAAATGTTCCCTTGGTATCTCTAATTTTCCTGAAGAGATTTCTAGTCTTTCCCATTCTGTTTTTTTGCTCTATTTCTTTGCAATGATCACTGAGGAAGGCTTTCTTATCTCTCCTTGCTGTTCTTTGGAACTCTGCATTTAGATGCTTATATCTTTCCTTTTCTCCTTGGCTTTTCACCTCTCTTCTTTTCACAGCTATTTGTAAGGCCTCCCCAGACAGCTATTTCGCTTTTTTGCATTTCTTTTCCATGGGGATGGTCTTGATCCCTGTCTCCTGTACACTGTCACAAACTTTCATCCATAGTTCATCAGGCACTCTATCTATCAGATCTAGGCCCTTCAATCTATTTCTCACTTCCACTGTATAATCATAAGGGATTTGATTTAGATCGTACCTGAAAGGTCTAGTGGTTTTCCCTACTTTCTTCAATTTAAGTCTGAATTTGGCAATAAGGAGTTCATGATCTGAGCCACAGTCAGCCTCTGCTCTTGTTTTAGCTTACTGTATAGAGCTTCTCCACCTTTGGCTGCAAAGAATATAATCAATCTGATTTCAGTGTTGACCATCTACTGATGTCCATGTGTAGAGTCTTCTCTTGTGTTGTTGGAAGAGGGTATTTGCTGTGACCAGTGTGTTCTCTTGGCAAAACTCTATTAGCCTCTGCCCTGCTTCATTCCGTATTCCAAGGCCAAATTTGCCTGTTACTCCAGGTGTTTCTTGACTTCCTACTTTAGCATTCCAGTCCCTTATAATGAAAAGGACATCTTTTTGGGGTGTTAGTTCTAAAAGGTGTTGTATGTCTTCATAGAACCATTCAACTTCAGCTCCTTTAGCATTACTGCTTGGGGCATAGACTTGGATTACTGTGATATTGAATGGTTTGCCTTGAAAACGAACAGAGATCATTCTATCATTTTTTTAATTAAATTTATTTATTTTTTAAATTACAATACTGTATTTGTTTTGCCATACATTGACACGAATCAGCCATAGGTGAACACAATCTCCCACTGCCGAAGCCCCCTCCCACCTCCCACCCCCATCCTCTACTTGAATCATCCTGTGCATCAGCCCCATGCCTCCTGCATCCTACACTGAACATAGATTAGCGTTTCGTTTCTTACAGGAAAATATACATGTTTCATTGCCATTCTCCCATACCATCCCACCCTTTCCCTCTCCCTCAGAGTCCAAAAGTCCACTCTATACCTCTGTGTCTCTTGTTGTCTCACATATAGGGTCATCATTACTGTCTTCTAAATTCCATATATATGTGTCAGTATACTGTATTGGTGTTTTTCTTTCTGGCTTACTTCACTCTGTATAATCGGTTCCAATTCCATCCATCTCATTAGAACTGAGTCAAATTTATTCTTTTTAAGGGCTGAGTAGTATTCCATAGTGTATATGAACCACAGCTTTCTTATCCATTCATCTGCTGATGGACATCTAGGTTGCTTCCATGACCTGGCTATTATAAACAGCGCTGCAATGAACATTGGGGTACATGTGTCTCTTTCACTTCTGGTTTCCTCAGTGTGTATGCCCAGCAGTGGGATTGCTGGGTCTTGAGATTGCATCCAAATACAATAAATAAAACAAAAAATACTACAATGATTGCTGTATTCTAAACACAGTTCCCAGCCTCTCTATACATTTACACTTAAAGGAACAACTCTCTGAGGTAACTACTGGCCCCACTTCTACCTTAATATGGAAGCTCTAAGCCAAGGGAATCCTCAAAGACAGGATGATTTAAACGGTGATGCTAGAATTTTTACCCAAGCACTGTGGCTCCTAAGTCCATGTGTTTTTACACATAAGTCTGATCCTCTACTTCTTTATAATTCTCTTACTAGTGCTTAGCATAGCTCCTTGCAAAAAGTAATTGAAAGCTGATTGAATACACCAATTAAAGAATGAGAGTTAGCCTGAAGGTAATAATGGGTGAGAAGATATAGATAACGGTGGTTTTAGTTATTGAGTCTCTTTCATGGATCACAGCTTTGTCGTGACAAAGGGGCTTGAATAACTCAATGAAGTTATGAGCCATGATGTGCAGGGCCACCCAAGACAGACAGGTAACAGTGAAGTATTCTGACAAAACATGGTCCACAAACAGCAAATCACTCCAGTATTCTTGCCTGCTGTCCCATGAACCGTATGAAAAGGCAAAACAATATGACACTTGACAATGAGCCCCCAGATCAGAAGGTGTCCAGTATGCTACTGATGAAGAGTGGAGGGCTATTACTAATAGCTTCAGAAAGAATGAAATAGCTAGGCAATGCTCAGTTGTGGATGAAAGGAAATCAACATTGAGTAGTCATTGGAAGGGCTGATGTTGAAGCTCAATATTTTGGTCACCTCATGTGAAGAGCTGACTCAATGGAAAAAAAAATTGGAATTATGGGAAAGATTGAAGGCGAAAAGGGGAGGCAAAGTCAAGAAAACATCACTAATGCAATGGATATGAATTTGAGCAAACTCCGGGAGATGGTGAAGGACAGAGGAGTCTGGCATGTTGCAGCCCAAGAGGTCACAAAGAATCAGACACAATTTTGGAGATGAACAACAACAAGTCTTTGAGCACCTACCATACTCAATTCAGACAAAATTCATTTCATGAATTATAAGTATCACACCTGTCATCTTCTCAGTAGCCATAATGTTCACTTTTGCTTGCCTCATTTGACTAGTGCTAAACCTGAGAAAAATTAAAACAATTCTATAATGTTACACAATTGGCTAGTGACAGAGTCAACATTTGAACTCTGATCTTTCTAACTATAATTTTTTTTTTCTACTATAATCAAAAGTCACCAATTCTGGGATTATTTTGCTAACTACTGGCTAAGTGACATGAGACAAATCATTTGTAGCTTCTTGCTGCACATGAGTCTCTCTTTACAAAATAAGGTTAAAATATACTTGGCCAGCTAATGTATTATTAATATTAATAACAATAGAAAGACTATGAATAACAAAATAAAATCCATCTCTGTCTCTGTTTCACACACACATAGTCCTACCCCAAACCCCACAAGATAGCAAGTTGAAAATCACTATGCAACAACCATAAATCCCCATGGATCTAATAGAAAGACTGAATGAAATTGAGATTAATATAGCAGGCAAAAATGGATAAAATATAGTTTGTGATTTGAAATCCATAAAGCAACTCTAAGGGCATTGTGATTTATTCTATAGCAAATCCATTTCCCAATCCTAATATTCATGCCCACATGTTTTTAATATGCCATTTAGCCACATATTTTACAGACATAAACATCACCATATGAGCTTTCAATTAGCATTGATTTTCATCCTGAAGAAGTGCCTATTGGAATGAAATGGTAGGAATGGCTGGGAACTGATGTATGTGGAGTTAAAGTGCTGTTAATTCAATTGCTTTATCTGATCCAAAGTCACTTAGATTCTATTAAATTAGCCATCTGCTTGGCTTTCACCTTGGAATGTCTGCCAGATGCTGAATATGTTTACAGAGTTCATTAGCAGACCCAACCTCAACAACAACTTTCTTGTGATCACACTACTGACCAGAACTTTTTCTGAGAAAATATCACAGGAAAAACGTACAAGCAACACTTAAATAAATGTTTTCAGAAAAGAACTTTCAATGTACTATCAAATTTTTAAAATTCTTATTTATTGGAAAGGAGTTTAGCCAAGGATTCCTACCAAATACTAACTGATTTTCACTTAATTCTGTTTTCACAAACAGTGAAAGTTGATTATGCTCTAATCTTAACAAAAATACCAATTTATGCAAATTTAGATATTTATTAATTAGCTTAGAACCATTCATGCAATATACACCAAAGGGAATCTTCTATCACTTTTCATTTTAACTTAATGTTATCAAGTGAATAGCGGATGACTATCTATCTTGTAGGTCAATATGGTATATTATAGCCTAATGACAGAAGTATATTTTTATATATATGGAATGATAAAAGTTTATATATATATATATATATAAACTAATTTCATTAATATGACAAGCTATGAGAGATATGGACTGAAGCAGTGACAATGAGTAACATTTGAATTTAGTCTTGGACACATTAGAGTAAATACATATAAGTCATTCTAGATGGAAAGAACATTGATTAAAGGCATTTTCAGTTGGAATTTAAACATAAAATGTGAGGAACTGGAGAAAGATGAGTTCAAAAAGATTCTTAGAGGTCAGATCATGAAGATCTTTGATTGCTTTCTAGGAAATTTCGTCTTTAATCTGTATGTTATAAACAGTGAGTCACTGACAATTTAGAACCTGAAGGAAGTGTGAATTTTATGAAGGAGTTACCTGAATCATAAACACCTGAGCTAAGAGACTATTGCAAATTAGAGAGAGACAATGGAAACCGTAGCCAAAACAGAGAAGGTAGAGATGCAGAGAAGAGGATGGATGGAATAGTTATTATTATTTAAGAAAAGGAAAAACCGAATGAGATGTGTTCCACAATTAGAAACGAGGGTGTTCAGAAAGGAAGATGTTTCAGATAACTTTCAGATTTCTTGTGCTTTTACTTGTGTTCAGTCACGCAGTCATGTTTCACCCTTTGGGACCCCATGGAATTGTACCCACCTGCCACCTCCTCTTTCCATGGGATTTCCAGGCTAGAATACTGAAGCTGAAGCCAGTTGCCATTTCCAGCTCCAGGGAATCTGCTTGACTCAGGGAGGCAGGTATACTAGATTGATAGAAATTGAGAGTTGAGAAAAAGATTATGGAAATTAATTAGAGGAAGTATCATGAGAAACGCTGGACTGGAAGAAACACAAGCTGGAATCAACATTGCCAGGAGAAATAACAATAACCTCAGATATGCAGATGACACCACCCTAATGGCAGAGTGAAGAGGAGCTAAAAGCCTCTTGATGAAAGTGAAAGAGGAGAGTGAAAAAGTTGGCTTAAAGCTCAACATTCAGAAAATGAAGATCATGGCATCCAGTCTCATCACTTCATGGGAAATAGATGGGGGAACAGTGGAAACAGTGTCAGACAATATTTTGGGGGCTCCAAATTAGAAGATGCTTACTCCTTGGAAGAAAAGTTATGACCTACCTAGACAGTATATTGAAAAGCAGAGACATTACTTTGCCAACTATAGTCTGTCTAGTCAAGGCTATGGTTTTTCCTGTGGTCATGTATGGATGTGAGAGTTGGACTGTGAAGAAGGCTGAGCACCAAAGAATTGATGCTTTTGAACTGTGGTGTTGGAGAAGACTCTTGAGAGTCCCTTCACTGCAAGGAGATCCAACCAGTCCATTCTGAAGGAGATCAACCCTGGGATTTCTTTGGAAGGAATGATGCTAAAGCTGAAACTCCAGTACTTTGGCCACCTCATGCGAAGATTTGACTCATTGGAAAAGACTCTGATGCTGGGAAGGATTGAGGGCAGGAGGAGAAGGGGACAACCGAAGATGAGATGGATGGATGGCATCACAGACTCGATAGACCTGAGTCTGAGTGAATTCCGAGAGATGGTAATGAACAGGGAGGCCGGGCGTGCCGTGATTCATGGGGTCGCAAAGAGTTGGACATGACTGAGCGACTGAACTGAACTACTCCTTGGAAGAAAAGTTATGACCAACCTAGACAGCATATTCAAAAGTGGAGATATTACTTTGCCAACTAAGGTCCATCTAGTCAAGGCTATGGTTTTTCCAGTAGTCATGTATGGATGTGAGAGTTAGACTGTGAAGAAGGCTGAGCACCAAAGAATTGATGTGTTTGAACTGTCGTGTTGGAGAAGACTCTTGCGAGTCCCTTGGACTGCAAGGAGATCCAACCAGTCCATCCTAAAGGAGATCAGCCCTGGGATTTCTTTGGAAGGAATGATGCTAAAGCCGAAACTCCGGTACTTTGGCCACCTCATGCGAAGAGTTGACTCATTGGAGAAGACTCTGATGCTGGGAGGGATTGGGGGCAGAAGGAAAAGGGGATGACAGAGGATGAGATTGCTGGATGACATCACTGACTCGATGGACGTGAGTCTGAGTGAACTCCGAGAGTTGATGATGGACAGGGAGGCCTGGCGTGCTGCGATTCATGGGGTCGCAAAGAGTTGGACATGACTGAGCGACTGAACTGAACTGAGCTGATGGGACCATACCTTTGTCTTTGGATATTTGAACCCAATGTGACTATTAGATATTCTTGGAGAAATGCCTGTAGATAGTAAGTCTGAAATTCAAGATGCTCTGAGCTAAAGACACAAATTTGAGGCTCATTGATGTATACACATGCAACATAAGCACACAATAAACTTGGGGCCATGGAAATTAAATGAAGTTATCCAGGCAGAATATGTGTAATAGAAAGATAAAGGTGCTAAACTTAGAACTCATTATTCTTTTAAGGCACAGAAGTAATGATTACAAAGGACTTCAAAGAAGTAGAAGGAAAACAAGGAGGGAGTATTAGTGTAGGAGTCATTGAAAGAAAAAGTAGCTAAAATAAAGAAAAAAGGTCAAGACTGTCTAAGGCTGCAGAGAAACTTTGCCCTACTCTCTGTACTATGCTGCTGCTACTGCTGCTAAGTCACTTCACTCTTGTCCGACTCTGTGTGACCTCATAGACGGCAGCCCACCAAGCTCCCCCATCCCTTGGATTCTCCAGGCATAAACACTGGAGTGGGTTGCCATTTCCTTCTCCAGTGCATGAAAGTGAAAAGTGAAAGTGAAGTTGCTCAGTCATCTCCAACTCTTTGCGACCCCATGGACTGCAGCCTACCAGGCTCCTCCATCCATGGTACTTTCCAGGCAAGAGTACTGGAGTGGGGTGCCATCACCTTCTCTGCACTATAAAGCCTACTAAACCAAATTGAAGCACCCAAAAAGCAGAAGGACAAAAAATGAATGAATGAATGAATAAATAATCACAGAGATTGATGAAAAGTGTACAGTCTATCCAAATATGTGTAAAATGAATTTTAATAAATCTATAAGACTGTTAATGGCTTGGTTTTTTATTTATTCATCTAGGAAACCAGAGGTAAATGATAGTCAATAATATTCAACAAAATTAAGAATAATGTTAACACTTCTGCTTTACAATTTTAGTCTTTCTCTCTAGGACATAATGCCATTGAAACCTTAAGGAGCATAATGAAATACTCAGAGAATTATTACTATTATATCATCATCCTTAATTTCATTTTATAGTGAAGGAAACTAATACTTAGAAAAGTAAAAGGGCAAGAACCAGACTGTTTCTCACACAGCCTGTGAGAGGTACATTCAAAACCCCAATCTAAATTTCTTGGCTTCAAATTCTAAACTGCAGTGAAAAACTAAAATGAATTCTAAGTGCTCGGTGACAAACAATATAAAGGTTTTGGCTACGTCATTCATTCTCTCTCTCTCTCTCTCTTTCTCTTTAAAGGAGAAAATGAGAGAACTGAAGCAGACAATCTCTGTCCCAGCTACATGAGTCTGAATTTCTATTAAATGTTCTAAAAGTTGTACAATTGTAAATGTCCCCGGTATTAATGAATAGCTACCCAAACCTACAAAAATACTACTTTAAATTCAATTAATTTTCTAAAGAACTAAAGTTTATGTCTTGGAGCAAAGTATTTCATTTTGATTAATTATCATTCAATATTTATAAAAGTTCATGTTTCTGCTAAGTTGGAGCACTAGTTCCCATCACAGGCTATAACAAATGATGACGGGTAATTGTTTCAATTACCTAGACCTTTTAAAAAAAAAATGATATTCACTTGTACTACAAATTGGACAATGCTCACCAATTTTGATGTGATGGTTTCAGGTAACTTGTAGGCAATACTTGATAATTTAGGATTATCACTGTATTTAGGATGTAAAATTACGTTGACCAGAATGTGTCTCAGGCAAGAGACATTCAGAATTGAAGTGACACCAGCTTTCCTGAAAACACACCAACTATACACATTTTACTTGCTTTATTTATTTATTTTTATCAATATACCTTTTAGGACAGTTTTAATTTTTGCTTTTAAGTAAGTGTAGATAGTTCCTGAATGCTCTTGTACTTTACTGTGGTAGAGTAAATTATTTAACCACTTTGAAAATCTAACATTATTTACAAGAGCTGAGCAAATGCATAGTGTGTGGCGCCACACTTTCATCTGTAAGTACACACCCAGTGCAATGCATACATACGTGCACCTGAAATTACATATAGGTATGTTTATAGAAGTAATTCTCCCTAATAGAGAGAAGTGGGAAATAAGTCGATTGTTCATCAATATAGATGAATATATGAGATTGCAATATTACTTGAACTTCATGCATCACTTAATATTAACTCACCATCAGTAACACGCTGCTGTCCAGAAGAAGCCAGACACAAAATATTATATAGCTTGAATACAATTATAAAGGTCAAAACAATCAAATTTATCTATATCATCAGAAGTAAAAATAATGGTTACTTTCAGACAAAGAATAATGAAAGTGAAACTTCTAGAGGAAGAAGTTGAGGCTAATTGGGGGAAGACCACTCTTCACACTGGCAAGACAATAGAACATTCTTAGAAAAGATGCTAACAGAAGGTATGTCAATTCTTTCAGGAAAAAAAAAAATTACAAACTCTGCTAAAGATATAGAAGACTTAAATAAAGTAAGAGATACACTTTGTTATAGGACAAGAAGACTGAACATTATGAAGATGTACATTGTCCTCATATTTACTTTTTAAAAATTTTAAAAATTATAATCGATTTTTGATTGGAGGATAATCACTTAACAATATTGTGTTGCTTTCTGCCACACATCAACATGAATCAGTCATAGGTAGACGTCTGACCCCTTCCTCTTGAACCTCTCTCATATTTACTTTGAATTTCAGTGAAGTTCCCAACCAAATCCCTACAGAATTATCCATGGAAATGACAAAGTGATTCTAAAATGTATATGAAAACACAAAAGATGAAAGAAACAACAACAGGGCACTCTTAAAGGAAACAAGATGAGGTGAAAATATCTGTTTCCCAAACAGATAACAAAATGTGTTAACAACCATAGTTAGTAGGATTCATGGACATTTGCAAACATGATTTACAATTGAACTGACCCTCCAGATCAGCAGAGAAAGGACTATGTAATTGTGCTTAAATAATTGGTTATCTATGCAAAATAATTTTTATCCATCCCTCATACTGGACAAAAATAATTTTAAGTAGATTAAAAAGAAATGTAAAAACCAGTATTGTTATATTTAGTAAATGACAGAAACAAAAGTCATGACCTAATAGGAAAGACTCTCTTAAGCAACAAAAAAAAAGTGTGAATATTAAAAGAACATGTCAGAAATTTATGAAAATCTGTACCTCACACAGTGAGTAAATGCCAAGTTTTATACTGGGAAAGATATTTGCACTTCATATAATAAATAAACTATTGCAGTAAATAGACTCGCTCAAAGCAATGCAAAAAAGAAAAAGAAACATAGGTGAAAGACGTGAAGGGGAGAGAAAAGAGGAATGACCCATGAGCATGTGAAAAAATCTATACCTCACTGACAATGAAAAATACTTAAATTATATCATGGCATGTGGTAAAAAAAAAAAATGAATACCACTGCATGCCCATCTGACTGGCAAACACCAAAAGTCCAATGGTACCAGATGCTGGAGACATTCTGAAGCAAAACAAACTCATTCACTTATTACCATGCAATCATCCATTGGCCCAACTGTTTGGAAAATGATTTAACATTATTGAGTGATGCTGACAGCTTGCTTACTCAACCATTCCACTTCTAGATATACACTCCACAGAAGCTCTTGGCTGAGTTCAATGTGAGACTTGTATAAGAATATTCACAGCAGCATTTTTAATAAAGGCAAGAATTGGAAAACCCAAACGTCTATCAATCATAACATGTACAAATATATTTTAGTGTATTCTTAAAGCAGTAAAAATGTGAACTACACCACAATTGCACAGTGCCTTGTAACTACACGGGTGAATAATTAAAGCATAATTTTGCAGCAAAGAGGCAACTCAAAAAAGCAGTCCTAGCACATGTTTTTGAAGTGTGAATGAGTAAATGATAGACTATCTTTAACAAAAACATGAGGGTTATGAATCCAGAGGAGTGGTTATCCTGGGAGAAAGAGTGGTATGCAATCAGAGCCACTCTGACCACGTCTAAGTGTGGTGATACTTGCTTTATTAAACAGAGATTTGACTACCTGGGTAATCATATTATTCTTGATATATTACATACGTATTTTATAAACTTTCTATATGTGTAATATATTTCATCATGAAAAGTTTAAATTAGCAAGAAAAGAGAAAACTAAGGTTTTATGTTTCAACTATTTTAAAATGAAAGAACCCCTAAATCTCCCAGATGATAAACTAAAACATTAGAGAAGAATATTTTGAGATTTCTATATACAGTTTTAAATACCAGAAAATAATTGTTCTTTGTATTTTGACTACCTACAATTTATATATATGTAATATATATATTATATTATTTTATATAAATGTATATTGTTTTACATTATATATACAAACAGCTTAAAATATCAAGAATATTCTAGAAAGACAAGAACCTCAGTGTTTCCCCTTTTGTTATCTCCACAGGTTTCCCCAAATGGGATTCTGAAAAACTCAGATAAAATCAGAAACCCTGCCAGGGGAAGTTGCTTCCCCTTTCTCCTTCACTAATTTTGTTTTTTGCCAGTTCAAGACAGATCCCTTTTTGTGCCCCTGCTAAATACCTCCAGACCACACATCTTCTTGCCATCACACACTCCTGACCACACTGCAGCCTCTTGCCTCTTTCAATTTGAGAACATCATGTAAACTAGAGGAGTACCCATGGAGACCCCATCTGCCCTCACCATGTGGTGGGGAAGTTGCTCTCCAGTCATTACCATCTTGGGCATTTTGCCATCCTCAGATATCTAGTTATAATCCATTTCTTTTAGGTAACTGTACATCTCTTCTCATTTGGGGATCTTCCAGGGGAGAGTCACAGAGCACAATAAAACTCTCATTTTCTTTTCCATCATAACCTTCTTCTTTCAAAGATACAGATTTAGGGAATGGTGGGGTCAGACGGTGTGAATTTAATAGACAAGAAGAAACCAGACACATCTCCAGGCTCTGTCTGCACACTCTGCATCTTTGAGATTTCACATTACATTTAGACTACAGGTTCCTTCCTCCTTTCTAGGCCTGTTCTTTCCAGGTCACCTTTGCTTCTCCTTGTGCACAACTTCCCTTCTCACCACCCTTTCTCACATTTATGAAACATCTTGCATTCATTTACGCCAAAATTATTCAGACAGAGGGAAAAATGAAAGATCACAATAGAACAAATGACCACAAAATATTAACAGACAATTTACCCCTAAGTGTTAGATCTCACTAATAATGCCGTAAATTCAAATGATAGCAAACCAAATAATGTTGTCCATGCACTGATTTATGAAGATAAAGATAATATCACTTTAATTCAAACACAATTAAAGATAATGGATAAACTAATTGCAATACCATCTTAAATTAGTACCTTGGGAAAGCAAAATGGAATAATAAAAAGAAATCATAGAGATATTTGCAAAGGAAACTATGGAACATGTATAATATTGATGCATAGTGTATGTCAGATGAGAGGCATATATTCTAACCTATTAAAGCAAAACCAAAATTCAACTCATCACCACTATCAACACCACAAAACAAAATTAAGGAAGCAAGCAATGCATTCAATATTAAGCTATTTTGATATGGTGTCATACCAACAGATAAAGCATTATTTGTTCTGATGTTTAGAAGTAAAATATATATGCTATAACATACATTGAGTTATAACAAAATTTGAGTTATAACTATAAATCTATGAAGGCACATTCTGCACATCAACTTGGGGTACATATTCAGAAATGGGCATTCTGTCACAGACTAGTTGGACAGCAAATTTTAAGTTACTGCTTGAATTATGAAGTTGTCAAATTCCAACCACGTTTGACGCAATGAAAAGGAAATGACATGTAGTTAAGACTAATATATTAAAAATGTTACCTTGGAAAAAAGGAATATACTTTTTTACTCTCAAGGAATGCCAGTCCACAGTATTTACAAAGGTAGAGCATGTTAGATTTCATAGATTTCTCAAACTTCTTCAGCTTAATTATAAGCCCTTGATGTTCAAGATGAATTTTAAAAGTCCTTTGAACCCATATATATTTTTTTGATTTTGCTACACAGTCCTGAATGTTTTCTAGTCTTCCCTTCACTCTCAGGCCTGTAAACACATGACAGTGATGAATGGAGGGCGCCTGATGGCACGTAAGCCCATATTTCTAATAAAATTCCAGCATGCCCCCTACATAGTGCTTCAAGCCTAACCACTGTCTTTCAGCCTTTCCTGCCTATGCAAATCCATTTGGCCGAAACAACCTGAGAAAACTAGAATTATTTGCAGAATCACTGCAAAGGAGTTCAAGCATGGAAGAATCATTATTCATAATTTGCTGCCTATGGTAAAAATCAGTACCAGTCTGTTCATTTTCACTTACTTATTCACTTAATAAATCATCGAGCAGACATGATTTTCAGCCTCCCCCAAGAAAGACAAAATTCTTTCAGAAAATAATCACTCAATGATTTAAACTGAAAATATAAATGTAGTGCAGACAGTACATAGAAATCTCTGTCAGCTATATAAATCTTAACATGCGTCCTCCTTCTCTTCTGTGCTATGACAATGCTAAGAGACCAAAGCAGGTTCATAAGCAAGAGGTTTCAAATTGCTCATTGTCAAAAATTTCTCACAGATATTTTCAAAAATATTATATGTTGGATAGAAGCCCCACTCTGGGTGAGTCAACTGGGAAAAGGGACTGTTTTTTCTGAACTCTGGATAAAAACATATTTCTGGCAATCTTTAAAAAGTGGGTTGAGAACACAAATGAGCAGAAAATCAGAAATTTAAAGGAAGACTAAAATAAGGGGCAGAAAAGACAAAGGGTGATATATATATATAGTTTTACAAATTATGATAGAGGACATAGACACAAAATGATGGAAAAGAGGAAAATTGTGTGTGAATGACTACTGTTGAATCTGTATTAGTCACCATGTGCTAGGCTATGCCATGTTAACAAACAACTTCTAATCTCACTGGCTTATGAGGATAAAGGTTTATTTCTTACCTTCATTGGCTGGGATTCAGGCTGATGTAGCAGCTTGCCTGCACTTGCAACAAGCATTCTTACCTTACAAGGAGAGAAGCAATCGTGGAATAAATGAGTGACTCTTTAAACTTCTCAGATACAGCTTTTTTCACTTCTGCTGGCATTCCATTGGCCAGACTTACAGGGCCAAGCTGAGCTACAGGGAGGGAGTGTACATTCTTCCTGCAGGGAGGGGCCCTGTAATGACAAATGTGGCAATGAACAGCTGGTAATGATATAACATATGACAGCTTCCTACAGTCCCTCTGATCTATATCAGAAGGAAACTTCTAAATAAACTTAACTTCAATTAAAGGTGAGTTGTCTCTGGAAGTTTAGGTGAACATTTTTTAAGACTTTTGTAAGTAGCCAGAAATTTTTAATCATGTGGCAAGGAAGTGAAGTCACTTAATCTTGTCCGACTCCTTGCAACCCCATGGACTGTAGCCTACCAGGCTCCTCGGTCCATGGGATTTTCCAGGCAAGAGTACTGGAGTGAGTTGCCATGTCCTTCTCCAGAAGATCTTCCCGATGCATTGTAGGCAGACGCTTTACCATCTGAGTCAACAGGGAAGTCCCTAGGTACCCCTAATTTATTTATGTTCATACTGGAGATGGGCATTATCATATGGATTAAAACTGATGACGACTACCTGGCATCACTGATTCAATGGACATGGGTTTGGGTGGACTCTGGGAGTTGGTGATGGACAGGGAGGCCTGGCATGCTGAGATTCATGAGGTTGCAAAGAGTCAGACACGACTGAGCGACTGAACTGAACTGAACTGAACTTGTCTAATTTTATTTTTCTTCTTTCATACTCTATGGCTGGAGTTTTAAGGTGTTTGTAAGCATTGCCACTGTCTTTTCTCCCTGAGATTAGAACTGATTATGCATTATACAGGACATGAAAATATCTGTATTCACAAAAACAGTTGTACAACATACCATTAGGTATGCCTAGGGAAGAACGTACTCATTGTCCTTACATTAAACATACTCACTGCCCTTATATTCACTCATCCTTTACTGGCAAAACTGGAGATGTTCTAGTTTCCAATAAAGGAAAAGTCACCTTCTCACAAAGATCATTACAAATCCAAGTTAAGTATATACCACATTTATAAATGCCATCTTCTTTAATAAATTATCTTCAATGCGTTATATTAGAGATATATGGTAGACAATTGATTTGTCAATCAGAGTCAAAAATGACCTTTATTAGTATGACAATGTCTTAGATAGCAAGTATAAAAGGAACTATTAAAAGTAATATAAAAGAAGAATGAAATTATAATTTAATTTACTTTACCTGTAATAATGAGTTCCTTTTTGACCATACTTTTAAGCATCTATGGCTTTCCTGGTGGCTCAGAGGGTAAACCATCTGCCTGCAATGTGGGAGACCTGCGTTTGATACCTGGGTTGGAAAGATCCCCCGGAAAAGGAAATGACAACCACTCCTGTATTCTTGCCTGGAGAATCCCATGGATGGAGGAGCCTGGTAGGCTACAGTCCATGGGGTTGCAAAGAGTTGGAAATGACTGAGAGATTTCACTTTTTATTTCTTTTAAACATCTATATTAATTATCATAGGTTGAGAAAGTTCTGAAAAGAAGATGAGAACAGCTAATTTTGAAGGTTATTTATTCCAGTCCATAAATGTTTATATTACCTCTATTATATTTCTAATTTCTATATTATATCTTTACTAAAATCATCCAGATGATTCTATTCTGCCATGAGTATGAGAGGATCCAGTGAATCAAATCTCATCTAGCACCCTGAGCAGATATGTGTTCATTGAGATTGTACTCATGTTTCAAGATTCACTGTGTATTTCTTCCATTATAAGAAGTCTCAAAATTTTATGACTAGACATTCATGCAAAAAACCTAGACATCATTGTAAATGCATATATCTTGTCACACAAACAGATGTGAGGACTGTAAGAACATGATATATACTATGGATAGTTTCAAGATGACTTGAACAATATATAATAAAACCACATTTAAAATTGGATAACTAAATAATTATTCTAGAATATATCTAGAAACTCAATAACCATCGAGACAAGGTCAATTCAATATCCTATGCTGAAATGTAGATATCTGTGTGTCTTTGACCAATAAATGGACCAGATGGCAAACCTAACAGTCATTTATGCAATTGAAAAAAGCACAGTTCCTTTCCTGGAGAGTTAAGGAGGCATCTGATCACAATGTTGTACTCATAGAAAGTCATTATTTCCCCCAAAGTTGTTCTTGTCCACATATGCAATTCTTAGTTCTTCATAGGGTAGAGATAGACAACAAAATCTGGACATACTTTTGAAATTTTAAACTGTTATCTCAGAGTGACTTTTATAGAATATATGAATTTTGATTGCATCTTTTTTTCCCCTAGAATGAGATGTTAAAAAATCAATCCCTAGTAGATATTTGATGGAATTCATAGTTTGTTCATTTTGATGCTGGGAAATAGTAGATAAAAAATAAAATTTTGTCATTATGGTCTTGTTGTTCAGTCAGACTGCTAAGTCAGTCTGACTCTCTGTGACCCCATGGACTGCAGCACAGTAGGCTCCTCTGTCTTCCACTATCTCCTGGAATTTGCTCAGATTCATGTCCATTGAATCGATGAAACCATCCAACCATGTTATCCTCTGCTTCTCCCTTCTCTTTTGCCTTCAGTCTTTCCCAGCATCAGGGTCTTTTACAATGAGTCAACTCTTCACATCAAGTGGCCAAAGTTCTGGAGTTTCAGCTTCAGCATTAGTCCTTCCAATGAATATTCAGGACTGATTTCCTTTAGGATGGACTGATTTGCTCTCCTTGAAGTCCAAGGGACTCTCAAGAGTCTTCTCCAACACCACAGTTCAAAAGCATCAATTCTTTGGCGCTCAGCCTTCTCTATGGTCCAACTCTCACATCTGTACATGAGTACTGGAAAAATCATAGCTTTGACTATACGGACCTTTGCCAGCAAAGTGATATTTCTGCTTTATAATATGCTGTTGGCCATAGCTAGGTTGGCCATAGCTTTTCTTCCAAGGAGCAAGCATCTTTTAATTTCATGGTTGTAGTCACTGTCAACGGTGATTTTGGAGCCCAAGAAAATAAAATGCATCACTGCTTGCACTTGTTCCCCTTTTATTTCCCATGAAGTGATGGGACCAGATGCCATGATCTTACTTTTTTGAATGTTGCATTTCAAACCAGCTTCTTCACTCTTCTCTTTCATCCCCATCAAGACTCTTTATTTCCTCTTCATTTTCTACCATTGAAGTGGTATCATCTGCATACCTGAGGCTGTTGATACTTCTCACAGAAATCTCGATTCCAGCTTGTGATTTATCCAGCCCAGCATTCTTCATGGTGTACTCAGACAGAAGCTAAATAAGCAAGGTGACAATGCACAGCCTTGTCATACTCTTTTCCTAATTTTGAACCAGTCTATTGTTTCATGTCCAGTTCTGACTATTGCTTCTTGACATACACATGGATTTCTCAGAGACAGCTAAGGTGGTCTGGTACTCCCACCTTTTAAGAATTTTTCAGTTTGTTGTGATCTATACCATCAATGAAGCACAAGTAGATATGGTGTTTTGTTTTTTTTTTTTTTTTTGAACTTCCTTGCTTTCTCCATGATACAAGGAATGTTGATAGTTTGATCTCTGGTTCCCCTGCCTTTTCTAAATCCAGCTTGTACATGTGGAAGTTTTCAGTTCACATATTGCTGAATGCCTAGCTTGAAGGATTTAGAGCATAACCTTGCTAGCATGTGAAATGAGGGCAATGGTACAGTAGTTTCAGCATTCGTTGGTATTGTTCTTCTTAGGGACTGGAAAGAAAACTGACCTTTTCCATTCCTGTGGCCATTGCTAAGTTTTCCAAATTTACTGACATATTGAGTGCAGCACTTTAACAGCATCATATTTAGGATTTTCAGTAGTTCAGCTGGAATTCCATCACCTCCACTAGCTTTATTCCTAGTAACGCTTCCTAAGGTCCACTTCACACTCCAGGATATCTGACTTTAGGTGAGTGACCACACCGCTGTGGTTATTCAGGTCATTAAGACCTTCTCTGTGTAGTTCTCATCTGTATTCTTGTCACCTCTTCTTAATCTCTTCTACTCCTGTTAGGTCCCTATCATTTCTGTCCTTTGCTGTGCCCATCTTTTCCCCATTCTATTGCTTTCCTCTATTTCTTTATGTTGTTCACTTAAGAAGGCTTTCTTATCCCTCCCTGCTCTTTCTGCATTCAGTTGGGTATATCTTTCCCTTTCTCCCTTGCCTCTTGCTTCTCTTTCCTCAGCTTTTGTAAAGCCTCCTCAGATAACCACTTCACCATCTTGCATTTTTATTTTTTTATTTGGGACAGTTTTGGTCACTACCTCCTTTACAATGTTACAAACCTCTGTCCATAGTTCTTCAAGCACTCTGTCTACCAGAACTAATCATTTTAACCTATTCATCACTTCCACGGTATAATCAAAAGGAATTTGATTTAGGTCATACCTGAATGGCCTAGTGGTTTTCCCTACTTTCTTCAATTAAAGTCTGAATTTTGCAATGAGGAGTTCATGATCTGATCCACAGTCAGCTCAAGGTCTTGTTTTGCTAACTGTATTGAGCTTCTCCATCTTTGACTACAAAGCACAAAATCAATTTGAATTTGCTATTGGATCTGGTGATGTCCACGTCTAGAGTTGTCTCATGCTGTTGGGAAAAGTTATTTTTGATGACCAGTGTGTTCTCTTGACAAAACTGTTAACCTTTGCTCCGCTTCATTTTGTACTCCAAGTACAAACTTGCCTGTTATTCTGGTATCTCTTCACGCTCTACTTTTGCATTCCAATCCCTTACAATGAAAAGACATCATTTTGGGTGTTAGTACTAGAAGATCTTCATAGAACCAGTCAGTTGCTCCTTCTTCACCATTAATGACTGAGGCATAGACTTGGATTATTGTGATGCTGAATGGTTTATGTTGGAAGCAAACTGAGATCATTCTGTCATTTTTGAGATTGCACCCAAGTACTGTATTTCAGATTCTTTTGCTGACTATGAGGGCTACCCATTTCTTCTAAGGGATTCTTGCCTGCAGTAATTGATACAATGGTCACTTGAATTAAATTCATCCATTTCCATCCATTTTAGTTCACTGATTCTTATAATGTTGATGTTCACTTTTCCCATC
Source organism: Nanger dama (assembly GCA_917880005.1). Taxonomy (NCBI): domain Eukaryota; kingdom Metazoa; phylum Chordata; class Mammalia; order Artiodactyla; family Bovidae; genus Nanger; species Nanger dama. Next base: position 30,525,236 of record CAKJTW010000018.1, read on the forward strand.
TCCTGCTTGACCATGTCCAATTTACTTTGATTCATGAATCTAGTATTCCAGGTTTCTATGCAATATTGGTCTTTATAGTATCAAATTTTATTTTCATCAGCAGACACTTCCACAATTGAGCACTGTTTCCTCTTTGACCCAGCCACTTCATTCTTTCTGGAGGTATTAGTAATGGCCTTCTACTCAAATTTTGTCATTTTGGTCTAGCCATTAATAAAAAATAATTAAATATTATGTTCTATTTTAAAAATAATAACCAAAAGATTAGGGTAAATTCTGTAAGTGGAAGTGTGAAAGTGAAAGTTGCTCAGTTGTGCCCAAGTTGTTGCAACCCCATGGACTATACCCTGCCAGACTTCTCTGTCCATAGACTTCTCTAGGCAAGAATACTGGAGTGAGTTGCCATTCCCTTCTCCAGGGGATCTTCCTAACTCAGGGACTGAATCTGGGTCTCCTACATTGCAGGAAGTCTTTACAGTCTGAGCCATCAAGGAAGCCCAAATTCTGTAAAATATGCTATTAATATCCATTTAATTAATTAATCAAATAAATATATGTATCTATTTATAAGGAGTTGAATCTAAAAAAATAGAATGGATAAGACCCAAAGGTCTAATAAGGGAGAAAAACATGAAAATATATCATTATAATACATTGTGTTAAATGCTTAGGTAATGGTACATACAGTGAGATAATGAATTATCCACTGGAGAATTCTTGATTTTCTTTGTCATGACAAATGACTGTGCTTGCAATTCATCGAAAAACTGAGTTATATTATTTGAGAACATGTTAATATATTAGGAATTTGAAGGGAAATCTCTACTATATTACTTTGTGTGTACTTTCTGTATATATATAATCAATGCACTATTTTTTTCTCAGTCTGGTTCTGGGAGTTATATAAATATGTGATTGTTAAAGCCCATGTTATACTATTCCTTGAATCTGACTTCAAGATATTCTTTTAATAACTAATATGCAGACATACATATCTAGCAAATATAGAATATATATTATTATAGAGAGAATATTGATTATTTATTGAATGACCTTTATATACTATTTGGATATTCATTATAGGTTTCTACTAGTTTTGTTTTCAATTCACCTTCAAGTACACACAAGGAACATTGTGACAATCAAAAACTCATTAAGCAATTGAATATGGATTATGTAAGTTACAAAGCAGAATATTAATTAGATGGATGTTGTATTTTTTTAACAGATTTGCCTTTTTAAAAATTGAATCACTTAGAGGATTCTGTATGATATCTGTTAACTTTCAAAATGTCCTTCTAGAGCAGTGAAAAGTAAGACTTGGAAAATTAGCAATGTACAGAGTTACACCATTCTTCTGGCTTGCTCCAAAGATTTACACTTGAAATTTATTATTGGGTATTTCACTTCAACTGATAGCATTTATCAACTAAAACAGGGCATCATTATCTCCATGCAATCCACAATCCTCCTACATTACTATGAGAAGTATAGGGTCACTGAACAGCAAGGCCCAGACCCACAACTTTGGCATCACCATTAGTCTTAAATTCAGGGCAAGTATCTGAAGTCCTCCTGGCCTTATGCTAACCAGGGAGCTGAGTGAGAGATGATATCATACTTATTTCAATGGAGCTTAAATTCTTTATTACTTTTTTTTCACCCACTCTAACATTAATCATTACAATTCATTAAATATTGGCCTTAAACTTTCAGGGATAGAATAAAGGAATTCTATCCCTGAAACTTGTTTCTCACAGCACTGTCCACATGAAATATGTTTAAACAACATTATTGAGTAGCTGTATTAGTGAAAGTGAAGGACTGAAATCAGCTACATGATATATTGGAATGCTGATTCTCCTCAGTTTCTCAAATTGTGGATGCCCCTTACCTTGAAAGTGGTAGCCTTCCAAATACAGGATTTACTTGAGTATTCAAATTATCTGGAATCAAGGTTGCCGGAAGAAATATCAATAACCTCAGATATGCAGATGACACCAACCTTATGGTAGAAAGTGAAGAACAACTAAAGAGCCTCTTGATGAAAGTGAAAGAGAAGAGTGAAAAAGTTGGCTTAAAGCTCAACATTCAGAAAACGAAGATCATGGCATCTGGTCCCATCACTTCATGGGAAATAGATGGGAAAACAGTGGAAACAGTGGCTGACTTTATTTTGGGGGGCTCCAAAATCACTACAGATGGTGATTGCAGCCATGAAATTCAAAGATGGTTAATCCTTGGAAGGAAAGTTATGACCAACCTAGACAGCATATTAAAAAGCAGAGATATTGCTTTGCCAACAAAGGTCCGTCTTGTCAAGGGTACAGTTTTTCCAGAGTCGTGTATGGATGTGAGAGTTGGACTATAAAGGAAGCTGAGCACAGAAGAATTAATGCTTTTGAACTGCGGTGTTGGAGAAGACTCTTGAGAGCCCCTTGTACTTCAAGGAGATCCCACCAATCCATCCTGGAGGAAATCAGTCCTGAATATTCATTGGAAGGACTGATGCTGAAGCTGAAACTCCAATACTTTGGCCACCTGATGCGAGGAACTGACTCATTTGAAAAGACCCTGATGCTGGGAAAGACTGAAGGCAGGAGGAGAAGGGGAGGACAGAGGATGAGATGGTTGGATGGCATCACCAACTCAATAGATATGAGTTTGGGTGGACTCTGGGAGTTAGTGATGGACAGGGAGGCCTGGTGTGCTGCGGTTCATGGGATCACGAAGAGTCGAACATGACTGAGCAACTGAACTGAACTGAAATTGTTCATTAATTTACCAAGCTAACATTAGCCTATGCTGGTCTTCAGCCAAAAAACACTTACCAGTAGGTGGTTATAAAATAAGCTTTCCTAGGTCCAAATGACATCTATATTCTATTAAGTGCTTAGAGCTGGATGTGCCTGTAAAGAAGACTATCACCCCCAAGATCTGAGATGCAACACATGATAATGAGTTAAAGCTCTGCTCCATCCCCATATTCAATTTGGGGATCTTTCTGGATAAAAAGGCTATTAAGCCCAGATATGTCATAGCCATCAAAGCATCAATATAAAAGTCATTTATTTTTAAGAAGCTTTACTTCATATGTTAACCTTTCCGGTGTTAGGTTCTAAATTCTCTAGGATCAATTAGAATTAATCTAAAGCATAATACTAGATTATGCTTCCCTTTATTATTTATTTCTAATTCTCTTGTCAGAAACAGACAGGCATACCAAGTTTGCTGATGAACAGCCCTCCATAAAGAAAAACATTTCCTGTCTGTGATCATTACACAATGCACATATTTTTCCTGAGAATCCTATAATACATCATGCTAAACAGGAAAATGATATGGCCTTAGTGCGGTCAACTGTAAGTGCCAGGAAGAAAGCTCACCCTTTTCTTGATGACTTAGAACCACTGAGCTGGATAGGAGGGACACCCTCCACCACCATCTGCTGTGGCTTCTTTTCACTAAGGATTAATTGACTTGAACTGAATTAGCAGATACTCTCTGTGTAATTGCCTGGTGAGTTGACAATGATTTCAGGTCAACCACTGATCAGATTGTCAGAATGCCAAGAGGAGGTGATCATTGTTTTAGAAAACTGAATTGAAAATTTAAAACTAAATTTCTGCTGGCAACATAGAAGACCCAGCAATCCCACTGCTAGGCATACACACCGAGGAAACCAGAATTGAAAGAGACACGTGTACCCCATTGTTCATCGCAGCACTGTTTATAATAGCCAGGACATGGAAGCAACCTAGATATCCATCAGCAGATGAATGCTGATGAATGGATAAGAAAGACGTGGTACACATACACAATGGACTATTACTCAGCCATTAAAAAGAATACATTTGAATCACTTCTAATGAGGTGGATGAAACTGGAGCCTACTATACAGAGTGAAGTAAGCCAGAAAGAAAAACACCAATACAGTATACTAACACATATATATGGAGTTTAGAAAGATGGTAATGATAACCCTGTACGTGAGACAGCAAAAAGACACAGATGTATAGAATGGACTTTTGGACTCAGTGGGAGAGGGAGAGGGTGGGATGATTTGGGAGAATGGCATTGAAACATGTATACTATCATGTAAGAAACGAATCGCCAGTCTATGTTCAATACAGGATACAGGATGCTTGGGGCTGGTGCATGGGGATGATCTAGAGACATGATATGGCGTGGGAGGTGGGAGGGGGTTCAGGATTGGGAACTCATGTACACCCATGGCTGATTCATGTCAATGTATGGCAAAACCAATACAGTATTGTAAAGCAAAATAAAGTAAAAATTAAAATTAAAAAAAAAAGAAATGGAACTTAATCAAAGAAAACCTAAAATCATGGCATCTGGTCCCATCACTTCATGGTAAATAGATGGGGGAACAGTGGAAACAGTGACAGGCTTTATTTTGGCAGGGCTCCAAAATCACTGCAGATGGTAACTGCAGCCATGAAATTAAAAGACACTTGTTCCTTGGAAGAAAAGTTATGTATATTAAAAAGCAGAGACATTACTTTGCCAACAAAGGTCCGTCTAGTCAAGACTATGTTTTTTTCCAGTAGTCATGTATAGATGTGAGAGTTGGACTATAAAGAAAGCTGAGCGCCAAAGAATTGATGCTTTTGAACTGTGGTGCTGGACTCTTGAGAGTCCCTTGGACTGCAAGGAGATCCAGTCAGTCCATCTTAAAGGAAATCGGTCCTGAATATTCACTGGAAGGATTGATGCTGAAGCTGAAACTCCAATACTTTGGCCACCTGATGCAAAGAACCGACTCACTGGAAAAGACCCTGATGCTGGGAAAGACTGAAGATAGGAGCAGAAGGGGGTGACAGAGGATGAGATGGTTGGATGGCATCACCGACGTGATAGACATGAGTTTGAGTAAGCTCCAGGAGTTGGTGATGGACAGGGAGGGCTGACGTACTGCAGTCCATGGAGGTCACAAAGAGTCGGACACGACTGAGGACTGAAGTGAACTGAGGAAGCAAGCTCTAGACCAGATCTAGCTCTGATGCAAGCGTTTAAACACCAAGGGCATTTCTGTCATCCATTTTTCATCCTCAGCAGGACAGGGATGGTTAAAAATAGTATGTAAAGAATGTATGGCAGATTTGTGAATCAACAATTGTGAAGAAACAATGTGAATAATGAAATTAAAGATGTGACAGTTGATAAATTGGAAACAAGTTATTATGGAGCGTGTGTACACTCAAGGTTCCTAAAAGGTTCTTAAAATAGAATTAATCCTTACAAGCCACTAATGTTTCTGTACTAGATTAATGTTACTATTCACAGAGGTGGATCATCCCCAAGGAAGTTCACAGTACATCAAACTAACACTGTTCACAAAGGGCAATTATATTTGGGAGAAATAATCCCTTGAAAGTAGAAAAAGAAAAGAAAATCAATCACTTCATGATTTAATGGACTACCCAACAGAAATACCAGCCATTACCAAATATGGACTACTGTGGTGATGATTAGAAGATACTTTACTATGGGAGAAAACACTCACTTTGGGCTACTTTCAACTCAAGCCCGTTAAAATTTAATCAAGCCCACTATGCAATTAACAAATAGCGATTTTGAAAATTTACCACCAATTCTAGATATCCATTATTTGATTATTGTCATTTAAGAAATATTCATTTATTGTCTTTAATATACTAGACACTTAGTCTCTTTTATATATACATTATAAAGTTGTTGTTAAATACAGATAGACTTTCTTCTAATCAATGTCTGTCTTAATAATGACAGTCAGATCTTATGTGAACCAATTCAGGATATGCTGAGTGGAATGGAGGAACTGCATCAAACACGTTCTTTTGTATCTATTAAGAGCCTATCCTTATCTTTCATTTCGCTGTTTCCCTATTCCCAAATCTTTACCCAATGTGTCCTATACTGAAACATGGTCTTCACTTGCAGTTTTACACTTTGCTTCATGCAGTCCTTATGCCTGTAAGATTCAGCATCTCCATGTCTACCAGTCAAAGTATGTTCCTCCATCTAAGAACAACATTCTTCCACCTGTGTCAAGTTCAAGCAAAATTGGTAGATATTCTCATTCAGAGCTAATCTCTCCTTTTGGGAGCCTCTCATGTCATGAATTTCTATTATAGCACTTTTCATGGTCTTGCATAGCTGAAAACTTACAAACATTTCTTCCTCATAGACCCTGAGATTCTTTAATATTCATTTTATATTGATGTACACTTGATTGGCACTGTTGTATTAGTTTCAGGTGTACAGAAAAGTAATTCAGTTATATGTGTACACATTCTTTTCCCATTTAGATTATGACAGAATATTGAGCAGAGTTCTTGTGCTATACAGCAGATTTTTGTTGGTTATCTATTTTAAAGATAGCTGATTCATGTCAATGTGTGGCAAAACAAATACAGTATTGTAATTAAAACAAATAAATAAATAAAAATAAAAATAAATAAATAAAGATAGCAATCTGTACATACTGATTCTAAACTTCCAATGTATCCCTCCCCTTGCTCTTTTCCCCCTGGTAACCATAAGTTGGTTCTCTAAGTCTACAAATTTGGAGAGTCTTGAAAGAAGGGAATATATCTTTCTTTAGCCCAGGGACAGAAACCCATGTAGAAATTCTGAATTATAGAAATTAGTACAGAAATTTGCAAACCCATCTGGAAAGGACTTTATCATTCCTCATTATGATTTAAATTAGTGGCAATTTTGTAAGCCATATTCTATTTTTATGAAGGTTGTTACAGCATAATTAGTGGTTAATTAGAGAATGTGGAGTGCAAGACCCAGCTATGCCACTTATCCACATGAATGCCTGTGGAGAAATTCTTTAAGCTCCTTAAGGCTCTAGTTCCTCATGGGAAAATCATAATGTTAATAATATGTATTTAATAGGACTTTTGTAAGAATTAAATGAGTTAAGTATATAAAGAGCAAATTGTAGGTAGAATAGTTATATATATATATGTAGTTACTAGACTGGATTTCATGAGCATACATGAATAGAACTAGTATGGAAATCATGAGTACCTTCCAAAGAATAATTAAAAGTATGAAGACATTTCAGTGGATTTTTAACCTAGGAATAAACAAATTTTTGAGAATTATCTGTACTACTTAAGATATCTGCAAAACTCTCTTTTCCCTTCTCTTTCACAAGGGAAAATCCAAAAACTAAGGTCCAGTTGGTGAGTATATATTCCATATCAGAGTTTCTCTCTTCCTTTATGGGTGATCCTCATCTCTATCTCAAGTAAGGGATGTTCCAAGCAGTAAGATTTTAAGCTACAGTTGCAAATCAAAGGTAGGACTGTATTCACAGTTCTAGACAACAATCCCATGGTATCTAGTGATAGTGGAAACTCACACTTGCTTCCTCACGCATTGGCAGATTGATTCTGATTCTGATTCTCATAGTTAGGCACCCTAGTTTCTCTCTGCAATATAATCAAGTTTCAGTCAGCAAAAAGAATATTTATTATTCATGTGCATGCATGCATGCTAAGTTGCTTTACTCATGTACGACTCTTTGCAACCACATCGAATGTAGAGCACCAGGCTTCTCTGTCTACAAGATTCTCCAGGTTAAAATATTGGAGAAAGTTGCCATGCCCTCCTCCAGTGGATCTTGACCCAGGGATCGAACTGACGTCCCTTGCATCTCCTGCATTGGCAGCTGGGTTCTTTTTTTTTTTTTTTTTTTTTTTATATAGAAATAAACACTTTATTTCAAAAATTAGGTACACATCTATATAGAGTTATAAATCAGTCATCACAAAATTTCCATTATTATTTCATAATTCATATGCTACAAATATTGGTATATTGTCTTACTATTATCTGAAGGACTCAATTTGCCCAAAACTATTAGGCTTATAGTCTTTATTTTTTAAAAAAAAAAAAAATTAAATTTATTTATTTTTTTAATTACAATACTGTATTTGTTTTGCCATACATTGACACGAATCAGCCATAGGTGAACACAATCTCCCAATGCCGAAGCCCCCTCCCACCTCCCACCCCACATCCTCTACCTGAATCATCCTGTGCATCAGCCCCATGCATCCTGCATCCTACACCAAACATAGATTAGCGCTTCGTTTCTTACAGGAAAATACACATGCTTCACTGCCATTCTCCCAAACCATCCCACCCTTTCCCTCTCCCTCAGAGTCCAAAAGTCCACTCTATACCTCTGTGTCTCTTGTTGTCTCACATATAGGGTCATCATTACTGTCTTCTAAATTCCATATATATGTGTCAGTATACTGTATTGGTGTTTTTCTTTCTGGCTTACTTCACTCTGTATAATCGGTTCCAATTTCATCCATCTCATTAGAACTGAGTCGAATTTATTCTTTTTAAGGGCTGAGTAGTATTCCATAGTGTATATGAACCACAGCTTTCTTATCCATTCATCTGCTGATGGACATCTAGGTTGCTTCCATGTCCTGGCTATTGTAAACAGCGCTGCAATGAACATTGGGGTACACGTGTCTCTTTCAATTCTGGTTTCCTCGGTGTGTATGCCCAGCAGTGGGATTGCTGGGTCATAGGGCAGTTCTATTTGCAATTTTTTAAGGAATCTCCACACTGTTTTCCATAATGGCTGTACTAGTTTGCATTCCCACCAGCAGTGTAAGAGGGTTCCCTTTTCTCCACACCCTCTCCAGCATTTATTGCTTGTAGACTTTTGGATCGCAGCCATTCTGACTGGTGTGAAATGATACCTCATTGTGGTCTTGATTTGCATTTCTCTGATAATGAGTGATGTTGAGCATCTTTTCATGTGTTTGTTAGCCATCCGTATGTCTTCTTTGGAGAAATGCCTATTTAGTTCTTTGGCCCATTTTTTTATTGGATCATTTATTTTTCTGGAGTTGAGCTGCATAAGTTGCTTATATGTCTTTGAGATTAGTTGTTTGTCAGTTGTTTCATTTGCTATTGTTTTCTCCCATTCAGAAGGCTGTCTTTTCACCTTGCTTATAGTTTCCTTTGTTGTGCAGAAGCTTTTAATTTTAATTAGATCCCATTTGTTTATCTTTGCTTTTATTTCCAGTATACTGGGAGATGGATCATAGAGGATCCTGCTGTGATTTATGTCCGAGAGTGTTTTGCCTATGTTCTCCTCTAGGAGTTTTATAGTTTCTGGTCTTACATTTAGATCTTTAATCCATTTTGAGTTTATTTTTGTGTATGGTGTTAGAGAGGGGTCTAATTTCATTCTTTTACAAGTGGTTGACCAGTTTTCCCAGCACCACCTGTTAAAGAGACTGTCTTTACTCCATTGTATATTCTTGCCTCCTTTGTTGAAGATAAGGTGTCCATAGGTATGTGGGTTAATCTCAGGGCTTTCGATTTTGTTCCATTGATCTATATTTCTGTCTTTGTGCCAGTACCATACTGTCTTAATGACTGTGGCTTTGTAGTAGAGCCTGAAGTCAGGCAAGTTGATTCCTCCAGTTCCATTTTTCTTTCTCAAGATTGCTTTGGCTATTCGAGGTTTTTTGTATTTCCATACAAATCTTGAGATTATTTGATCTAGTTCTGAGAAAAATACTGCTGGTAGCTTGATGGGAATTGCATTGAATCTGTAGATTGCTTTGGGTAGTATACTCATTTTCACTATATTGATTCTTCCAACCCATGAGCATGGTATATTCCTCCATCTATTAGTGTCTTCTTTGATTTCTTTCATCAGTGTTTTATAGTTTTCAATATATAGGTCTTTAGTTTCTTTAGGTAGGAATATTCCTAAGTATTTTATTCTTTTCGTTGCAATGGTGAATGGAATTGTTTCCTTAACTTCTTTTTCTACTTTCTCATTATTAGTGTATAGGAATGCAAGGGATTTCTGGGTGTTGATTTTATATCCTGCAACTTTACTATATTCACTGATTAGCTCTAGTAGTTTTCTGGTCGAGTCTTTAGGATTTTCTATGTAGAGGATCATGTCATCTGCAAACAGTGAGAGTTTTACTTCTTCTTTTCCAATTTGGATTCCTTTTATTTCTTTTTCTGCTCTGATTGCTGTGGCCAAAACTTCCAGTACGATGTTGAAGAGTAGTGGTGAAAGTGGACACCCTTGTCTTGTTCCTGACTTTAGGGGAAATGGTTTCAATTTTTCACCATTGAGGATAATGTTAGCTGTGGGTTTGTCATACATAGCTTTTATTATGTTGAGGTATGGTCCTTCTATTCCTGCTTTCTGGAGAGTTTTTATCATAAATGGATGTTGAATTTTGTCAAAGGCTTTTTCTGCATCTATTGAAATAATCATATGATTTTTATTTCTCAGTTTGTTAATGTGATGAATTACATTGATTGACTTGCGGATATTGAAGAATCCTTGCATCCCTGGGATAAAGCCCACTTGGTCATGGTGTATGATCTTTTAATGTGTTGCTGGATTCTGATTGCTAGGATTTTGTTGAGGATTTTTGCATCTATGTTCATCAGTGATATTGGCCTGTAGTTTTCTTTTTTTGTGGTGTCTTTGTCAGGTTTTGGTATTAGGGTGATGGTGGCCTCATAGAACGAGTTTGGCAGTTTACCTTCCTCTGCAATTTTCTGGAATAGTTTCAGTAAGATAGGTGTTAGCTCTTCTCGAAATTTTTGGTAGAATTCAGCTGTGAAGCCGTCTGGACCTGGGCTTTTATTTGCTGGAAGATTTCTGATTACAGTTTCAATTTCCATGCTTGTGATGGGTCTGTTAAGATTTTCTATTTCTTCCTGGTTCAGTTTTGGAAAATTGTACTTTTCTAAGAATTTGTCCATTTCTTCCAAGTTGTCCATTTTATTGGCAGCTGGGTTCTTTACCACTAGAGTCACCTGGGAACCCATTTATTATACAAAATGAGCAATAAAAGTAGAGCAATTTTTATTTATTTCCATAATTCCTAGATGTATTATTGATGAGCAAAAACTGCAGGGACACTTCAACAACATGGTGGAGAAGAAAGTCCAAATAATTTCAGAATTAGACACAAAAGACACAGTGCTTCCATGTGCAAATAAGTCTTCCTCCTTCAATATTAAATCGTGTTTCAACATTTCCATATTTACAGAAAGCTTGAGTGTTCTTGGAAAGGATTCTATGCACAGAAAGTTTTAAATGTTGTTTCTTTTAAACTGGGGGTCATTTGTCTTATTCTAGCAATACACAACTCTCTTCAGTGTTAAGAACCTTGATTTATGCCTGTGCATAAATCCCCTCCCTCATTTTCCTAATGAGTAAAGCCTGCTAGGAAATAGAACACATTTTGATTAATAGTGCTTTGATAGTTATCTCTTCTTTGTATAGAAAGAAGCTTGCTAGTTGCCTCTTAGTTGCAAATCAGAAAAGGATACTTCAGACATCAGGCCTCTCTGTGGTCTCTGGACCACATTAACTGGAATTAAGTTCCAGTTAATTAGCATTTAATGAACCTCTACTCTTTTCCTGGCACTGCATCCAGTGAGGATAAAAACAGGAACAAGCATGGTACCTGACCTCAAAGGGCTTACAGCATGGTATTTCCTCAGTATCTATAGGAAATTGGCTCCAGGAGCCAGACAGATACTAAAATTCTCAGATGTTCAAGTCCCTTATATAAAATGGCATAGTTCTTGCTTACAACTAATGCACATCTGCCATATACTTAATTTATTCTTTTTTGCTTACATTTTTATTGGAAATAATTGCTTTACACTGCTGTGTTCGTTTCTGCTGCATGATGAAGTCAATCAGCCATATGAATACATATATCCCCTCCCTTTTGGGTCCCCCTTCCCCCATCCACCTCCCACCTCTGTAGGTCATCACAGAGCATTGCACTGAGCTTCCTATGCTTTATAGCAGGTTCCCACTAGCTATGTATTTTACACATGGTAGTGCCATATATTTTAAATCGTCACCAGATTACTTACAATCTTTAATGCAATGTAAATGTCATGTAAATTTACACGTGGCAATTTCAGGTTTTGCTTTTTTGGAACTTTCTGAAATTATTCGGGATATGTTCAATTTGTGGTTGGTTGAGTCCACAGAGGTGAAACCTACAGATATGGAGTGCCAACTATATAGTCAAGGAGACAGACATATGGACACATAATTGAAGCAACACAAAAAGTATTGCTTCTATACCTTGTAGAGAGGACAGGGAAAGATGAGACACAGGAGAGAAAGAAATACATTCTGCAGGAAAGAGGATGTATAAAAGGATGAACTTCCATACCTGGAAATTTGTAGATGTAAATGTCATGTTGGGGGATGGGGGGTAGATGGGAGGGAGGTCTGAGAAGGAGTACATATCTATACATATAGCTGATTCACTTCATTGTACAGAAGGAACTAGTACAACATTATAAAGCAATTACACTCCAAGAAAAAATTAAAATTAAAAAATGTGGTCATATTACACACAACATATTCCGTATAGTCAAAGCTATGGTTTTTCCAGTAGTAGTAGTCATGTATGGATGTGAGGGTTGGGCCCATAAAGAAGACTGAGTGCCAAAGAACTGATGCTTTTGAACTGTGGTGCTGGAGAAGACTCTTGAGAGTCCCTTGGACTGCAAGGAGATCAAATCTGATGCTGGGAAAGACTGAGGGCAGGAGAATAAAGATGGCAGGGCATGAGATGGTTGAATGGCATCATCGACTCAATGGACTCAATGGACATGAATTTGAGTAAACTCTGGGAGATAGTGAAGGACAGAGATGCCTGGCATGCTGCAGTCCATGGGGTCACAAAGAGTCAGACAGGACTTACTAACAACAACCTGTTGTTGTCATATCTCCCCATAAAGTCTGCTCAGGTGTTTTCCAGGAGATCCCAGGTGACATCACTTATATGCTCCTAATGTTTTTCTTTTATTAATTCTTGTTCTGCTTTCCTGTTCATGATTGCTATTAATAAACTAGTTGAAGGATGTCCTCTTTAACCACCTGGAACCTTCTGCCTCCTCCCAACAGGCTAACCCTGATGCAACTGACATGCCCACCAGCAGCGTGCCCCTTTCAGACCCCACCCAGGGGGAGACACACAGTGTTCTGTGACCTTTTCCAGTCTCCTTATTGCAATTTCTTAGCTGCTTCTGATGCACTATTGTTTGTGCACAATTCTCCCAACATCCTGCCTGATTTTTTCCCTTTACAGTCTATCTTCAGCCTCTCCCTCTAATGGATTCACTAGTAGACACTGGCTGTGACATGTGCTCTCTAATTTCTAGACATCTGAACATCACACTTTTCCCTGTTGAGTGTCCTCTGCAACCCTCCTATCCCATGATTTTGTATGACAGTAACTAGATGTTACACAGGGATATTAGCACACCAGTTCATGAAAAAGAGCCACTTAGGCTTCATCCCTGCTATAATGTCCTAGAAGAGATGATGCCTGAATTTGAACTTACTAGACAGGAAAGGTGGAAAAGCCATTCCCAGTAGAGAGAACTACCTGGGCACAGCACAGAATGTGAGTTGGACAATATAGTTTAGGCCAGTGAGAAGAGCAGTGTGGCTGGAGGAGGAGTAGGACCAGGTCACAGAAAGCCTTGAGTCCTCTGACTAGAGACAGTAACTTACTTGAGCTGACATTAGGGAACCACTAGCCCATTTTACCTGAAGGAAATAACATAGTCTTAACTGTACACAATGATTACTGTGATCTATAGGGGAAAGAAATGGAGGCTAAGACTTTTAGAGAGAGGGCTAGAATTTGGGCGACAATTGTGATCATTTACAATAGAAAACATACTAAAATGTGGTATGGGCTCTGGAGCAGAAGTTAGGTTCCTAAAAGGCTATAGGCAACTAGAGGACAGTCAAAATTGCCAGATTTTGAGGTTGTCTAACATTGAAGGTGTTGGGTCCATTAGCCAAAATAGGAAATTGAGCTGAAAAAGCAGGTTGGAGGGTAAAACTGAGGAAGAGGAAGAATAAGAAGCCTGTGCAGATATGTCAAGCTTATGAAGCTCATGCTACATTGTAAAGGAAAACCCAAATTTGAATATTATTCCTTGAGCTTGATCCCAGGAGGCAGTTGCACTGAAGATTAAGATCTGAATCATCAACATGTAGATGGTGGTTTAAATATCAGTAGATGAGATTGCAAAGCTATTCAAAGCGTGAGAGAGACGAGATGAGGACCAAAGAGGAAAATTTGGGAATGAAAACTAATTTCTTACACATATTTGCTAGACTAGTATATGATCCTAAAACTCATTTGTCCTGGGTTCTCTATCTTGTTCATAAGATTAGCTATCAGACTTAAAGACTTTCATTTTTTTGGTATGTTTTTTTAATTTTTGTAAATACCATTTTTTGCCTTTTTTCCCACAAAGAGGCCTGGTAAGCATTGTGTTCTTACTTGTTCTGAAGATGAATGTTCTGTTCAGAAACGAAGCTGAAAACACTGTCCACAAGACTGGCTTTCTGGCAAACAAGATCATGGTACCCTAGTGCCTGGTACTTTTTGCTTTATAAAGCCAGTGACACGGGGGTAAATTTCAGCAGGCATGGCATTGGCCCAAGTTGTTTTATTGAAGTAAGAAATGGTCCTTCCAGGGTACTTTCCTTTGATCAAGGTATAAAATGTATTGGTTAATGGTGTCAACTTGCAACAATGGGTCAGGGGGTGTTTGTACCAACTTGATATCATGGTTTACTGATGACTGAGGTTAATGTTTAAAGAAGCCCTTGCCAAGATCTGCCTTGAGGTCCCTGGTTCTGAGGTTCCTGATCCAAAAGAGGAAGTATGGCCTGGAGGAAGAAACACATTTGAAACTCAAGGCAGGTTCTTCCCAGAACCTTTGCTATGGGGTAGCCTTTGACTTCAATGCATATCCTTATTTTAATGCTATTTCTAAATTAGGTCATTTTCCTCCAATAAATCATATATTTATAAGCACTGTCATTTTGAGTCCTGAGAGTCTTCTAGAAAAGACTAAGTCTTCAAAAGACTTTAGAAATTGAACCCCGTCTACCATCATTAGTGCAGTGCCTCTAAGACAAATTAATTAAGTAGTTGGATCCAAATAAGCATAGACACTTATCAGCAACTTAGTGGTCATTCAAAAATAAACAAACATTGAAAGTACAAATAAAATGTTCATTTCATTGTTCAGTAACTACAATCAGTCACTAATGGGGCTGTGTTATCAGATTGGACATTGTCACTCTCATTTCCTGTTTTGTGATGATATTCACACCATATTTTCTGGTTATCACAGCAACCTCCTGAAGCCCAGTCATGTAAGGATATGACATCATCTAGAGGACAGTAGCTCAATCTAATGTTGAAACTGTGAATGACTTTGAGGTAGTAGTTTGGCTCATGTCCAACAAATACTATTATTTCACTCAAACATTGAAACTATCATGCAATGTCCATGTGAATTTGCTACAGCACTCTGGGGCACTTCAGCACACATTATGGGAGTCACAATACAAAAGAATGATACTAAGTGAATCCCTTGTTCATAGACAATCTTCCTATCATAGTCAACAGTTCTAGTATGGCGGTCACAGTGTGATGGGGTTGGGGTAAAATACGGTATTTATTTTTTAAAAGGTCCTACTATTCATTTCCTAGAGAAAAAAAAAATATTTAAGGTGGCTGAAATCAGAAACTTAGATACACCTGAAAAAGAGCTTTTCTCATCAATAAGCAATCTTGCCATCTAAATAAAACAATGTTATTTCCATGCACTTTTCACTCTAAAAAGCCTGGGGTAGTAGCCTACCGAGCCTACAATGCCTCGGTAGGATAAAGAAGCCAGATTTATCAGGAACAGGTGTTTTCAGCAGGAGAGAGGCATATTTCAACAGACTGGGGTTTCTCTTTGTGAAAATTTACCTTTGAAGATGGAGAAGGTAATTTTAGGTCTATAGATAGCTGATCTTTGAAAAATCAATAGAGAAACTTTCTGAATGAGATTCTTTATTACATATTACATGTCTGGTTCTTGCTCTTTGCTACTCCTAAGGACAGCTATCAACTTTTTCTATTTATTCATTCATTCACTCATTCAGTCATCAAACATTCATTGACTATCAGCTCTGTGCCAGGTGTACTGTTCCAGACACTGTAGAAAATTAAAGAATGGAATGTTGAAATGTAATACCCACAGGAATTTAAAAATTGGGTCATCCTCTACTTTTTAAATGTTATTTTTGATTCTGCAAGCCAGAAGGCATTTAAAAGACTAGTTGTCTCCAACAGAAGCTGAGAAAAGGAATATACCAGTTCAGATGTTCTTTGTTCACTGAGGTGTTTCTGGACATAAATTCTCATTGTTTTGTTTTCAGTGCAGTCATATTTTCCTGTGGTCTTAAAAATGCATCCAAGCCATATGTTCTGGGGATATCAGAGGTGACACAGTGGAATAAGAGAAAACACTGAATTGTGGACTTTTCCCCATTTTATCTAAGACAACATCATATTTATCTGTTCTACATATTAGACCTAAAAAGAAGTTTTCAGACAAAGGCATTCTCTTAATAAAAGAAAAAAAAGTGTAAACTATCAACTCTTTTTTCTGCTACCTTCATAAGAAGAAAAAAAAAATTAGTCCCTAGCAGGGAAATTACAAATAAATCAAATGACTCTAGACTTCCATGGTCTTGTTCATGTTTGTCAGCTGTTATGGATATACTGGGCTTCCCTGGTCGTTTTGTGGTAAGGAATCCACCTGCCAATGCAGGAGCTGCAGAAGACATACGTTCAATCCCAGGGTCGGAAAGATTCCTTGAGGTAGGACATGGCAACACACTCCAGTATTCTTTCTGGGATAATACCACCTACAGAAGAGCTTGGAAGGCTACAGTCCATGGGATCGCAGAGTCAAACATGACTGAAGTGAATGAGCATGCACATGGTTATGCTATTTATCATCTTGTATGTCCCAGCCAAAATACTTTTCTTTCTAGTTCTTTGGAAGGAATTAATATGAGCTTATTAACTGAAGCAACAGAGGATATAGTGAGATTACTTTCATCTCACAGGAGGGCATTCAAAGGAGTCTAACAACAAATTAATAGAGGAAAACTTCAGTCATTTTTGTTGGAGTTGAGGACTAATCAATTGTCATTGCCTCTCTATCCCAGTTTTGAGCTCACTGAAAGAAATTAATCAGGAAGATAAAGATGAGTGTATCATCTCTATCACTCTCAAAAGCTAGCTTGGAGAATATGGATTTAAGTCTGTTAACTAGGTAGACTGTGTGCTACAGTCCATTGGGTCATAAAGAGTCAGACACAAGTGAGCAACTAAACTGAACTGAACTGAACTAGGTAAACTTGTTAATACTACATCATCGAATGTTAATCACCCACCTCATTACAAGCACTGCTAGGAAACCACAGGCCTCACCTGAAGGTCAGTTTACTACATGGCTAAGGGCAGACCAAAGTTTAAGCTCTCACATACAAGCATATCCCAAATTGAAAAGAGGGAGTGTCTGTTTCCAGTCTTTAGTTATAGCTCCCAGAGGTACTGGGATGGCCAAAAAGTTTCTTCAGCTTCCCTACCATCTTACAGCAAGCATATTTTTGGCCAATCCTAATATTAATCAGAAAGTGCTCCTTTTCTCCTGGATAGGGGTGAGTTAGGGAATAGGTTAAGAATCTAGGTGTATATAGGAAAAAATTTTTCTGGGAGGAAACCACAGGAGTGGAAATAAACAATCCACACGGGGACTGTTTGTAAAGGAAGGTGTGTGTGTGACTGCCATGTGAATTTACATTATCTACATCTGGATGTTCAGCTGGTCAGTGCCTGTGTGTGCATGCACTCACACACAGTTGCTCAGTCATATCTGACTCTGCGACACCATGAACTGTAGTCTGCCAGGCGCTTTCTGTCCATGGAATCTTCCAGGCAAGAATACTGGAGTGGGTTAGAGAATTTCATTCTCCGAGATGATCAGTACTATGACATAAAAACTATCTTATCAAATACCCCAGCTTGGACCATTTAACAGCTACAGGTAGCTGGATCAATTCACCAGGTAGCATCTTCATATATGTGACCATGAATTTATTTCACAACAAAATTCTGGATACTAGAAAGATAGAGGGGAGGCAGGTTAATACCGAGATTAATGGATTCCAGTGCTTCCCCAAAGCATCTCCAGAATGAATTTGTGTCTGAATACACTGAATGAGAAAATATCCTGGGCATATCTATTGGATTACATTTTTAAAAAAGGGTAACCAAGGCTCTGTGAAATGTTAAAGCAAACTCTAGGGGAGGCAACAGAGGAGGAGGAAAAGAAGGCTGGAATAATAACAGGAAGGGCCAGAGCTTATTCTTTCCTCACATCTTTGATAAAACTCAGGAATTTACCTCATATCTTATTTATAAAGAACTCTTTTTTGAAAGAAAGGTTTTTGTTTTTGTTTTTTCATATTTATTTATTTTTTAAAATTGTTATTTTTACTTTATTTTGCTTTACAATACTGTATTGGTTTTGTCATACATTGACATGAATTAGCCACAGGTGTACATGAGTTGCCAATCCTGAACCCTCCTCCCACCTCCTACCTCATATCATCTCTCTGGATCATCCCCGTGCACCAGCCCCAAGCATCCTGTATCCTGTATCAAACATAGACTGGCGATTCGTTTCTTACATGATAGTATACATGTTTCAGTGCCATTCTCCCAAATCATCCCACCCTCTCCCTCTCCCATAGAGTCCAAAAGTCCTTTCTATACATCTGTGTCTCTTTTGCTCTCGCATAAAGGGCTATCATTACAATCTTTCTAAATTTCATATATATGTGTTCAGTTCAGTCACTCAGTCGTGTCCAACTCTTTGCGACCCCATGAATCGCACATGCCAGGCCTCCCTGTTCATTACCATTTCTCGGAGTTCACTCAGACTCACGTCCATTGAGTCCGTGATGCCATCCAGCCATTTCATCCTCAGTCGTCCCCTTCTCCTCCTGTCCCCAATCCCTCCCAGCATCAGAGTCTTTTCCAATGAGTCAACTCTTCTCATGAGGTGGCCAAAGTGCTGGAGTTTCAGCTTTAGCATCATTCCTTCCAAAGAAATCCCAGGGTTGATCTCCTTCAGAATGGACTGGTTGGATCTCCTTGCAGTCCAAGGGACTCTCAAGAGTCTTCTCCAACACCACAGGTCAAAAGTATCAATTCTTCGGTGCTCAGCCTTCTTTATAGTCCAACTCTCACCTCCATACATGACCACAAGAAAAACCATAGCCTTGACTAGACGGACTTTAGTCGGCAAAGTAATGTCTCTGCTTTTGAATAACTATCTAGGTTGGTCATAACTTTTCCTCCAAGGAGTAAGCATCTTTTAATTTCATGGCTGCAGTCACCATCTGCAGTGATTTTGGAGCCCCCAAAAATAATGTCTGACACTGTTTCCCCATCTAATTCCCATGAAGTGATGGGACTGGATGCCATGATCTTCGTTTTCTGAATGTTGAGCTTTAAGCCAACTTTTTCACTCTCCTCCTTCACCTTCATCAAGAGACCCTTTAGCTCCTCTTCACTTTCTGCTATAAGCGTGGTGTCATCTGCATATCTGAGGTTATTGATATTTCTCCCGGCAATCTTGTTTCCAACTTGTGTTTCTTCCAGTCCAGGGTTTCTCATGATGTACTCTGCATATAAGTTAAATAAGCAGGGTGATGATATAAAGGCTTGATGTACTCCTTTTCCTATCTGGAACCAGTTTGTTGTTCCATGTCCAGTTCTAACTATTGCTTCCTGACCTTCATACAGATTTCTTCCCATCTCTTTCAGTGTTTTCCACAGTTTATTGTGATCCACACAGTCAAAGGCTTTGGCATAGTCAATAAAGCAGAAATAGATGTTTTTCTGGAACTCTCTTGCTTTTTCCATGTTCCAGCGGATGTTGGCAATTTGATCTCTGGTTCCTCTGACCTTTTCTAAAACTAGCTTGAACATCAGGAAGTTCTTGGTTCATGTATTGCTGAAGCCTGGCTTGGAGAATTTTGAGCATTACTTTGCTAGCATGTGAGATGAGTGCAATTGTGCGGTAGTTTGAGCATTCTTTGGCACTGCCTTTCTTTGGCATTGGAATGAAAACTGACCTTTCCAGTCCTGTGGCCACTGCTGACTTTTCCAAAATTGCAGGCATATTGAGTGCAACACTTTCACAGCATCATCTTTCAGGATTTGAAACAGCTCAACTGGAATTCCATCACCTCCACTAGCTTTGTTCGTAGTGATGCTTCCTAAGGCCCACTTGACTTCACATTCCAAGATGTCTGGCTCTAGATGAGTCATCACACCATCATGATTATCTGGATCATGAAAATCTTTTTGTACAGTTCTTCTGTATATTCTTGCCACCTCTTCTTAATATCTTCTGCTTCTGTTAGGTCCAGATCATTTCTGTCCTTTATCGAGCCCATCTTTGCATGAAATGTTCCCTTGGTATCTCTAATTTTCTTCACGAGATCTCTAGTCTTTCCCATCTGTTCTTTTCCTCTATTTCTTTGCATTGATTGATGAAGAAGGCTTTCTTATCTCTCCTTGCTATTCTTTGGAACTCTGCATTCAGATGCTTATATCTTTCCTTTTCTCCTTTGCTTTTTCACCTCTCTTCTTTTCACAGATATTTGTAAGTTCTCCCCAGACAGCCATTTGGCTTTTTGCATTTCTTTTCCATGCGGATGGCCTTGATCCCTGTCTCCCGTACAATGTCACAAACCTCATTCCATAGTTCATCATGCACTCTATCTATCAGATCTAGGCCCTTAAATCTATTTCTCACTTCCATCGTATAATCATAAGGGATTTGATTTAGGTCATACCTGAATGATCTAGAGGTTCTCCCTCCTTTCTTCAATTTGAGTCTGAATTTGGTAATGAGTTCATGATCTGAGCCACAGTCCGCTCCTGGCCTTGTTTTTGTTGACTCTATAGAGCTTCTCCATCTTTGGCTACAAAGAATATAATCAATCTGATTTTGGTGTTGATCATCTGGTGATGTCCATGTGTAGTCTTCTCTTGTGTTCTTGGAAGAGGGTGTTTGCTATGACCAGTGCATTTGCTTGGCAAAATTCTATTAGTCTTTGCCCTGCTTCATTCTGCATTCCAAAGCCAAATTTGCCTGTTACTCCAGGTGTTTCTTGACTTCCTACTTTAGCATTCCAGTCCCCTATAATGAAAAGGTCATCTTTTTTTGGTGTTAGTTCTCAAAGGTCTTGTAAGTCTTCATAAAACCGTTCAACTTCAGCTTCTTCAGCATTACTGGTTGGGTCGTAAACTTAGATAACTGTGATATTGAATGTTTACCTTGGAAACGAACTCAGATCATTCTGCCATTTTTGAGTTTGCATCCAAGTACTGCGTTTCGGACTCTTCTGTTGATCATGATGGCTACTCCATTTTTTCTGTATACTGCATTAGTGTTTTTCTTTCTGGCTTATTTCACTCTGTATAATAGGCTCCAGTTTCATCCACCTCATTAGAAGGGATTCAAATGTATTCTTTTTAATGGCTAATACTCCATTGTGTATATGTACCACAGCTTTCTTATCCATTCATCTGCTGATGGACATCTAGGTTGCTTCCATGTCCTGTCTATTATAAACAGTGCTGTGATGAACATTGGGATACATGTATCTCTTTCAATTCTGGTTTCCTCGGTGTGTATGCCCAGCAGTGGGATTGCTGGGTCATAAAGCAGTTCTATTTGCAAGTTTTTAAGAAATCTCCACACTGTTCTCCATAGTGGCTGTACTAGTTTGTATTCCCACCAACTCCCAGGATACTAGGAATAAAAGCAAAAATATACAAATGGGATCTAATGAAAATTAAAAGCTTCTGTACAACAAAGGAACTATAAGCAAGGTGAAAAGACAGCCTTCTGAATGGGATAAAATATTAGCAAATGAAGCAACTGACAAACAACTAATCTCAAAAGTATACAAGCAACTTATGCAGCTCAATTCCAGAAAAATAAATGACCCAATCAAAAAATGGGCCAAAGAACTAAATAGACATTTCCCCAAAGAAGACATATGATGGCTAACAAACACATGAAAAGATGCTCAACATCACTCATTATCAGAGAAATGCAAATCAAGACCACAATGAGGTACCATTTCACACCCGTCAGAATGGCAGCGATCCAAAAGTCTACAAGCAATAAATGCTGGAGAGGATGTGGAGAAAAGGGAACCCTCTTACACTGCTGGTGGGAATGCAAACTAGTACAGCCACTATGCTTTTGTTTTTTGTTTTGTTTGTTTTTCTTTTTTAATCATCATTGTATCTTTCTCACTACCTTGTCCCTCAGTATAATCATTCTATTGATCGAGGTAAGCAAAAATCTATAAAGAAATTCAAACCAGATTTACATTTCCTATAATTCCAGCAAGATTTGTCTTCAGTCTGTAGAATAATAGGTTTCAAATGCATATGCTATCCTCATAGAAATCCAGCCTGCTCTCCAGCTTGATTCCAAAGTCTGTCTAGGATTCTGAAAGTAGATCCAGAGGCATCTTTGCATTCTCTGGAGCCTTCTATATGTTGAAGTGTCGTGCTGGATACACCTGTATATTAGAGAATGATACAAATTCAGACTTTGCCTTTGGCCCTAATGGGTGAGTGGTCTTAAGGGAAAATATGCTTCCTGATGTTCACAGTCTTTGTGAACCAGGAGATGCTCAGCTTAAAGCATTAAATTGACAAGAAATATAAAACTGGCAGCCAAGGGCCTTGGAGAAATGAACTCATATGTCAGATACTGGAAGTAGTTGAGGGTTCTCCCAAATTTCACTGAAACCATCTTTTATTTGAATTGTTACATTTTTCTTTGGGAGTAATTTCTCCAAAATCCAAATAAATGTATAGAGTCTTTACCAAGCAGTCACTTAAATGATCAAAATGTCACCTTTCTTTTTAATATGGGAGATCTGTGAAGGGGATTCTAACACGCAAGATTCAAACTCACATAGTTTCTGTGGGAATCAACTATAATGAAATTATATATACAAAAAAATTCTTAGTAAATAGGAAATATTCAAGATATAAGCAAGATATAAGCAAGATATAACAAGATATAAGCAAATGACATAACAAGATATAAGCAAATGACATAATAAGGGTCTTTAGTCTTGTCAAGGCTATGATTGCTCCAGTAGTCACATATGTATGTTAGAATTGGACTATAAAGACAACTGAGTGCCGAAGAATTGATGCTTTTGAACTATGGTGTTGGAGAAGACTCTTGAGAGTCCCTTGGACTGCAAGGAGATCCAACCAGACCATCCTAAAGAAGATCAGTCCTGAGTGTTCATTGGAAGGACTGATCTTGAAGCTGAAACTCCAATATTCTGGCCACCTGATGTGAAGAACTGACTCATTGGAAAAGACCCTGATGCTGGGAAATATTGAAGGCAGGAGGAAAAGGGGATGACAGAGGATGAGATGGTTGTATGGCATCACCAACTCAATGGAGATGAGTTTGAGTAAATTCTGGGAGTTGATGATGGAAAGGGAGGCCTGGTGTGCTGTGGTCCATGGGGTCGCAAAGAGTCAGACATGATTGAGTGACTGAACTGAACTGAGTCCAAGTACCAAAATTTAGAAAAAAAGAAAAATAAGTGAAATGTCAACACTTATAAATGCTTCTGTATTTAACACATAAGTATTTAACACAAGTTAATTCAATATCATGGTAATCCAATTCTATGCCCCAACTAGTAATGCTGAAGAAGCTGAAGTTAAAAGGTTCTATGAAGACCTAGAAGACCTTTTAGAACTAACACCAAAAGAAGATGTCCTTTTCATTATAGGGGATTGGAATGCTAAAGTAGGAAGTCAAGAAACACCTGGAGTAACAGGCAAATTTGGCCTTGGAATGCAGAATGAAGCAGGGCAAAGACATAGAGTTTTGCCCAAAAATGCACTGGTCATAGCAAACACCCTCTTCCAACAACACAAGAGAAGACTCTACACATGAACATCACCAGAGGGAAACATCGAAATCAGATTGATTATATTCTTTGTAGCCAAAGATAGAGAAGCTTTATAGAGTCAAAAAAAAACAAGGCCAGGAGCTGACTGTGGCTCAGAACATGAACTCCTTATTACCAAATTCAGACTCAAATTGAAGAAAGTAGGGAAAACCACTAGACCATTCAGGTATGACCTAAATCAAATCCCTTATGATTATACAGTGGAAGTGAGAAATAGATTTAAGGGCTTAGATCTGATAGTAGAGTGCCTGAACTATGAACTATGGATGAAGGTTTGTGACACTGTATGGGAGACAGGGATCAAGGCCATCCGCATGGAAAAGAAATGCAAAAAAGCCAAATGGCTGTCTGGGGAGAACTTACAAATATCTGTGAAAAGAAGAGAGGTGAAAAGCAAAGGAGAAAGGGAAAGATATAAGCATCTGAATGCAGAGTTCCAAAGAATAGCAAGGAGAGATAAGAAAGCCTTCTTCATCAATCAATGCAAAGAAATAGAGGAAAAGAACAGATGGGAAAGACTAGAGATCTCGTGAAGAAAATTAAAGATACCAAGGGAACATTTCATGCAAAGATGGGCTCGATAAAGGACAGAAATGATCTGGACCTAACAGAAGCAGAAGTTATTAAGAAGAGGTGGCAAGAATATACAGAAGAACTGTACAAAAAGATTTTCACGATCCAGATAATCATGATGGTGTGATGACTCATCTAGAGCCAGACATCTTGGAATGTGAAGTCAAGTGGGCCTTAGGAAGCATCACTACGAACAAAGCTAGTGGAGGTGATGGAATTCCAGTTGAGCTGTTTCAAATCCTGAAAGATGATGCTGTGAAAGTGCTGCACTCAATATGCCAGCAAATTTGGAAAAGTCAGCAGTGGCCACAGGACTGGAAAAGGTCAGTTTTCATTCCAATGCCAAAGAAAGGCAATGCCAAAGAATGCTCAAACTACTGCACAATTGCACTCATCTCACATGCTAGTAAAGTAATGCTCAAAATTCTCCAAGCCAGGCTTCAGCAATACATGAAGCAAGAACTTCCTGATGTTCAAGCTGGTTTTAGAAAAGGTCAGAGGAACCAGAGATCAAATTGCCAACATCTGCTGGATCATGGAAAAAGCAAGAGAGTTCCAGAAAAACATCTATTTCTGCTTTATTGACTATGCCAAAGCCTTTGACTGTGTGGATCACAATAAGCTGTGGAAAACACTGAAAGAGATGGGAATACCAGACCATCTGACCTGCCTCTTGAGTAATCTGTATGAAGGTCAGGAAGCAATAGTTAGAACTGGACATGGAACAACAGACTGGTTCCAAAAAGGAAAAGGAATATGTCCAGCCTGTATATCGTCACTCTGCTTATTTAACTTATATGCAGAGTACATCATGAGAAACGCTGGACTGGAAGAAACACAAGTTGGAAGCAAGATTGCCAGGAGAAATATCAATAACCTCAGATATGCAGATGACATCACGCTTATGGCAGAAAGTGAAGAACTAAAAAGCCTCTTGATGAAAGTGAAAGAAGAGTGAAAAAGTTGGCTTAAAGCTCAACATTCAGAAAATGAAGATCATGGCATCCGGTCCCATCACTTCATGGGAAATAGATGGGGAAACAGTGTCAGACTTTATTTTTGGGAGTTCCAAAATCACTGCAGATGGTGACTGCAGCCATGAAATTAAAAGACGCTTACTCCTTGAAAGAAAAGTTATGACCAACCTAGATAGCATATTCAAAAGCAGAGACATTACTTTGCCGACTAAGGTCCGTCTAGTCAAGGCTATGGTTTTTCTTGTGGTCATGTATGGAGGTGAGAGTTGGACTATAAAGAAGGCTGAGCACCGAAGAATTGATGCTTTTGACCTGTGATGTTGGAGAAGACTCTTGAGAGTCCCTTGGACTGCAAGGAGATCCAACCAGTCCATTCTGAAGGAGATCAACCCTGGGATTTCTTTGAAAGGAATGATGCTAAAGCTGAAACTCCAGTACTTTGGCCACCTCATGAGAAGAGTTGACTCATTGGAAAAGACTCTGATTCTGGGAGGGATTGGGAGCAGGAGGAGAAGGGGACGACTGAGGATGAGATGGCTGGATGGCATCACTGACTCGATGGATGTGAGTCTGAGTGAACCCTGGAGTTGGTGCAGACAGGGAGGCCTGGCACGGGGTCGCAAAGAGTGGACACGACTGAGTGACTGAAATTAAAGTGAAATTGAAGTCGCTCAGTCATGTCCGACCCTTTGAGACCCCATGGACTAGTAGCCTACCAGGCTCCTCCCTCCATGGGATTCTCCAGGCAAGAGTACTGGAGTGGGTTGCCATTTCTTTCTCCTGGGGATCTTCCTGACCCAGGGGATGGAACCCAGGTCTCCCACATTCCAGGCAGATGTTTTAACCTCTGAGACAGCGGGGACTAACCTGAACTGAAATACTTATGATATAATTAAAGTAATGTACAAAGGCAACTTACATTTAATTATGTAAAAATAAGAAAGTGATTTCTTTGGAATATATCTTTTGGTAGAAAATAAATAAATGAGGTCATGTGATCTCTACACATAGCTTTCCTTGTGAAAGAATTAGTTGGGAAAAATCTCACAATGATACACTTTTCTCCATCATGGCTTTCAAAGTTTGTACACAGAGTTCATCACTGAACTCTGATGATCTTGATCATCAGCTTCCACTGATGATCAAATGCCCTGCCTGAGCACCCTCACATTCATTTGGCTTTCTGTACCGTCTGGCACTTGATGACCTCATTCACTCAACAACCAAGTATTCAACCTTCTTAGATTAATTGAGTGCACAGTAGGTATTCTAGGCACCTAGAGGACCTAGCAAAGAAGAAAACTGCTATGACTTTATGAGTCCATATGGTCCATTTTATATCTATACAGAAAAAGCTCATCAACAAGTCAGTGATGTTATCTTACTTCAAATTTTTCACCTCTCCACTGCTTAAAGAACAAATACTTTGACACACAAGCTTCTCCTTACACATTTTCAGCTTCATTCCTCATTACTCCTCTACAGACATCTCATACTATCATTCCCATTTAAGTACTAGCTCTTCCTCAAACTCATCATGTAATGGCATGGCTTTAATTCTTTGCAAAGGGTGTTTCCTCTCCCTGGAATACAAGTTGTTTCATTCTCTTTCAGAAAATGCTGATTCATTATTCAAGATTTCTGAGTGAAAGGAAAAAAGAAGAGAAAGAGTTGGAAGAGAGCAAGGGAAAGAGGAAGGAAAGGAAATGCTGATGTTCTCTTTGCAGTATTTGATTCTCCTCAGGTCTGGTTGTATCTGGACTGGATTTTCCCTCATTATTCAAAAAATATTTACTAAAAACTAATCAAGTAACTAAGTTTGCTATTTCATTTTCACTTGAATCAGGGTTAGCTTTGTGACTTTCTTTGATGAATAGAATATAGCAGATGTAGCACTATGCCAGTCCAGGGTCCAACGTTTATGGACTTGGCAGCTTGAGCTTCCTTCTCTTGGAACCCAATTACCATACACTGGGGAAGCTGGTCTAGACTAATAGAAGAAGAGACAGCATGTGGAGGGAACTCAGCTGCTTAGCCAACAACCAGCTTGCCTGAAAAACATGTGAATGAGGCCACCTTGGACTTTTCAGCCACAGCTCAGCTGCCAACTGAATGCAGAGGACTGGCCATAAACTCACAGAATTGGAAGAGAGAAAAAAAAAAGAAAGCAGCAGCAGCAGCTTCTGTTATATTAAGTCACTAAGTTTGGGGGCATTTTGTTATCCAGTCATAGATAAATGAAATATTATGCAACTAATCCTATGCCAGTCACTAAGGACAAAAGGTAAAAGTATACATTCCAGGAGAACTCAGTTATGGGTAGAAGAGATGGCTATATAAATATTTAATGACATATTACAAAAACATTTATAAATAAGTATGATGAAATCTGTCTTATCACTAACCTTTTTTTTTTTTCCTGGTGCAGAACATGGAGATACATCTTCCTTTACAGTGGAAATAAATTAAAACAAAACAAATAAGTAGTGAGATGGTCCACAGACCAGCAGAGAGTTTTCTTGGCAGAATCCCATAGATTTTTCAGATCTGTCCTTTCCTTAGTCATTAAATAATCATGAAGCATGAGTCTGAAAATGCCTTGCTAATTTCCACTTGGCAACATGAGAAGGCAAAAGGAATTGTGAGAGAAGTTTTAATTTTTGTCTCTCCAGTTTCTTCCAGAGTCCTCCAAATTAGTTTTTCATTAAATGAGTATTAATAATTTCCAACCAAGTTTCCTAGCGCCAGAAGGAAGCTTTCTTTTTGATTCAGTACATGCATGAAAATTGAGAATGTACAGAATAGAAAAACATTATTTCTTAGCTGACATTATCATCCTCAAAGAATGTGTTGGCCTCAAACCTAGTCCATTATATTAAGCACCTTCTTTGTGTTCAGCTCTCTGCTGGTCATTATGATAGAAAAGAAGCAAGATACATATGCTAGAGAAAACATATGCAAACATATCAGCAAACTTGTTTGCCAGAAAGTGCTTTATTCTGCTCCTGTGAAAGGCCAAGGACTGTACTAAAAGACCCTGAGGATGGGGGAAGTGGATTCAAAGTGTATTAGGCACAGCTTGGACCCTCTAGAGAGGTGAAGAAAACACTTCTGTATAAACACTAGTTCCATAGGCTGCTGATACTATTAATAGTACTATTATCACTATTAATAATTTGATGACAGTTCTACAATAATGGCTTCCCCCATGGCTCAGTGGGTAAAAACCCACTGCAATGAAGGAGACTCAGGAGACACGTGTTTGATCCCTGGGTTGGGAATATCTCCTGGAGAAGGATATGGCAACTCACTCCAGTATTCTTGCATGGAAAACCCCATGGACAGAGGAGCCTTGTGGTCTACAGACCATGAGGTCACAGAGTCAGACACAACTGACTGGCTGAGAACTACTTGCGCTACTACAGTAGTGGGAAGAATTCCATATAAATGTGCTCACATTCAAAATGAAACTAACACTGCAGGAAATTCTGTCGGAAATAAAATTTACACCAAGGCAGACACATGTTAAGCTGTCTCTAATTTCAGGGAATAGGTTTCTACATTAATGAAATGCTACAAACGCTGACATATATTTTCTAAAATGAATCTCATGGGAGTTTTGTTTCAATGCAAACACACAGCAAATAAGATACTATGGCTGCATCTGTTCTTATTTAGTCTTGACCAACCTAGATAGCATATTCAACAAAAAGAGGCATTACTTTGCCAACTAAGGTCCATCTAGTCAAGGCTATGGTTTTCCTGTGGTCATGTATGGATGTGAGAGTTGGACTGTGGAGAAGGCTGAGCGCCGAAGAATTGATGCTTTTGAACTGTGGTGTTGGAGAAGACTCTTGAGAGTCCCTTGGACTGCAAGGAGATCCAACCAGTCCATTCTGAAGGAGATCAGTCCTGGGTGTTCTTTGGAAGGAATGATGCTAAAGCTGAAACTCCAACACTTTGGCCACCTCATGCGAAGAGCTGACTCATTGGAAAAGACTGATTCTGGCAGGGATTGGGGGCAGGAGAAGGGGACGACAGAGGATGAGATGGCTAGATGGCATCACCAACTCGATGGACAAGAGTTTGAGTGAACTACAGGAATTGGTGATGGACAGGGAGGCCTAGCGTGCTGCAATTCATGGGGTCACAAAGAATCGGACACGACTGAGTGACTGAACTGAACTGAACTGAATGGATTTTTAAATATTGTTATTAGTGAGCATCATCTTGCAACCTCAGAGAGACCAGCCTGCCTAAAAGTTGAGCATAGAGTTCTTCAGCCCTCCATGGACTTCCAAGACGTTCAGGAAAAGACTGATTTGATTTCTCAAGGGTAATGAAGGATTGAGCTGTTTAAGTTGGTGCCCCAAGGGCAGTATCTTCTGAGAACTCACTGTTAGCATTTTAAACACACACTGAGGGTCTCTGTTTACAGCGCGTTCATTCTGCTGCGTTATTGACATTTGTGGACTTTGCATTGTTTCTGCATGTCAAGATTCTCCTGTGGATTTATTTTTAATTGTGGCCAGGCTTTAAAAGCCTGACATTACTTTAAAGAAAATCCAATCAAACAGTTCTCGAAGACCTATCTAAGTTGTGAGGTGTCAACATGATACTTTCCTGCATGCCTCATGATTTTATTTATTTTTGTAATTCTCCAAAACATAAAGAGAAATCACTGTATACCTCTATTTGAAGTGTATTATTTTAAATACATCAAAATTTAAAATTAAAACTCAGAAGGAATTAAAATTTGTTTCTATCACAAAAATATAGGTGTGGCTTCTCTGTGGCTCAGAAGTTGAAGTGTCTGCCTCCAATGCAGGAGACCTAGGTTTGATCCCTGGGTCAGGAAGATCCCTTGGAGAAGGAAATGGTAACCCCTCCAGTATTCTTGCTTGGAAAATCCCATGGACAGAGAAGCCTGGTAGGCTACAGTCCACAGGGTCGCAAAGAGTTGGACACAATTGAGCAAGTTTGAAAGGTTCTCAAATCTTACTGAAGTGTTTAATAGACTTAATTAAAGCAGGATTTTACATATGTCAGAAAAGAAAGAAAGAAAGTGAAGTCACTCAGTTGTGTCCAACTCTTTGCAACCCCATGGACTGTAGTCTACCAGGCTCCTCCATCCATGAGATTTTCCAGGCAAGAATACTGGAGTGGATTACCATTTCCTTCTCCAGAAGATCTTTCCAACCTAGGGATTGAACCCACGTCTTCCACATTGTAGGCAGACACTTTACAGTCTGAGGCACCAGGGAAGTCCAAGTTTATACATGTTGAACTTCACTTAAAAATAAAAGTAAGACCAGTAAAGACACATAAAAAGAAATAGTAAAAAATAGGTACAGGAAAATGTTGTATCTTCATGGTTGCATCAGTTAGATTTGTTGCATAACAATCCACCCTAATACTTGTGTGTGTGTGTGTGTGCACACTCAGTTGTGTTCAACTCTTTGTGATTCCATGGACTATAGCCCACCAGGCTCTTTTGTTCATGGGATTTTCCAGGCAAGAATACCGGAGTGGGTTGCCACTTCCTTCTCCAGCAGATCTTCCCAACCTAGGGATTGAACCCACCTCTGTTGTGTCTCCTGCGTTGACAGGTGGGTTCTTTACCACTGTGCCATGTGATAAGAATAATACCTACTCTTAGAACTGTTATCATGATAAAATAAGCAGTTGAGGGCAAAGCACTCATCCCAGTGCCTGGCACATAGTATGTGCTCAATAAATATTTGCCAGTATTGTTTCTATTAGCCTAAATAACCCAGCCAGAGGCAGAGTGTAGTGGCTTAAAACAATAATTTTTAATAGTTGACAATTATGTGAATCAGCATCTTGGGCTGGGCTCAGCTGGACCAATCCCCCTGCTTTACTTTCCTGAGCGCATTTATACAGCTGCGGTCAGATGATGGATCAGCTGAAGGCTAGTTATCTTGGATGGCCTCACACTCATTCCTGGCATTTGGCAAGCTGTTAATACGGGGGTAGTGTTGCTCTCATGTGTCTGATGATTGGCTTGATGTCAGCTGGGGTGATGCCTACCTGCCTTTCATCATCTAGTAGTTCATTCTCATGATGGTGGTAAAGAAAACTTTTCAACCTTCGGCTCACATTATGTTTGCTAGTTTCACACTGACCCAAGAAAACTAAGCTCTTGTCAAGAGGTGGAGAAATAAAGAATTCCTTTTGATGGGAGGAACTTCAAAGAATCTGTGGCCATTTTCTACATTTGAACAAAATACTCATAACCTTTTTAATAATTTCCATGTCTGATTATAAAATATAAATATCTAAATCTGTTTTGTACCACGCAACCTTATTATGCACTAAGCAATTTTATGTGAATTATCTTTTGTCATTCTCACAATGCCATGTGCTAGATAAAGTTATTCATTGCTATTTATAAATGATGAAATAACACAAAGTAAGCTGTCTAATATAATACAGCTTTTGTGACATGAAGTCAGGATTCTAACCTATTAAGTTCAAAACTCGAGTTGATTTTCTTATCCAGAACTGTACATACAGAGGTTGAATTATTTCTTCTTTTAGTGAGATAAAAGTTTAAGACTAGGACTGATAATTTAGCAGATGAATTGAAGATAATTATATTTAGTTAAAGTTCAGATGTGTATTTTCACATTTTAACATGTCTGAAATAAAATTCATCTTGCATTTGCTGCATATCATCATGTAGTTAGCTGTACTACTTTTTTTTTCCTGTCATTGCTACATAAAATAATGGTGTATCTGCTATCTACAGTAACTTATATTCAATAAACATGATAGTATCATCACAGGTTCTTGGTTAACTTAGTGCATCAATATATTCAGCAACAAAGAAGGTTAAGCAAAAGTATCTCAATGCAAGCCCAGTGGCTTAGATATTGCTTAACTTACATGAAATGATGAACAAAACTTACTATATGCCCAAGTGTTGGCATTTCTTTGCCAACATCTATGCATGCATGCTAAGTCACTTCAGTTGTATTCAACTCTTTGCAGTCCCATGGGCTGTAGCCTGTCAGGCTCCTCTGTCCATGGGATTCTCTAGGCAAGAATACTGGAGTGGGTTGCCTTGCCCTTCTCCAGGGAATCTTTCTGACTCAGGAATTGAACCCCTATCTCTTACATCTCCCATATTGGCAGGCAAATTCTTTATCCCTAGCGCCATCTGGGAAGCCTGCCAACATCTGTATCTATATATAAGTGATATCATCTGTGTCTAAATGCTATCGTTTTGAATGAAAATGTTAGTTTTGATGATGTGTTGGTACATGAAGCCAAGAGAGGCTCTTGAAAAGACAGTTTCTGAACACATTGTAGGTTATTTGTCTCTGTTATGTACACATCACTGGTTTATCCACTAAGCATTTTATTCATTTGAACTATTCTGCAAAAACTCAATATATAAAACTAATGAACTCAGAATTGTACTATTTAATTAGGTCTTCAGGAGTATTCTGAAAGAGATGTGGATACCAGACCACCTGACCTGCCTCTTGAGAAACCTATATGCAGGTCAGGAAGCAACAGTAAGAACTGGACATGGAACAACAGACTGGTTCCAAATAGGAAATGGACTACGTCAAGACTGTATATTGTCACCCTGCTTATTTAATTTATATGCAGAGTACATCATGAGAAACTCTGGGCTGGAAGAAGCACAAGCTGGAATCAAGACTGCCAGGAAAAAAATTCAGTAACCTCAGATATGCAGATGACACCACCCTTATGGCAGAAAGTGAAGAGGAACTAAAAAGCCTCTTGTTTAAAGTAAAAGAAGAGAGTGAAAAAGTTGGCGTAAGGTCAACATTCAGAAAATGAAGATCATGGCATCTGGTCAGATAATCTCATGGGAAATAGATGGGTAAACAGTGGAAACAGTGTCAGACTTTATCTTTTGGGCTCCAAAATCAATGCAGATGGTGTTTACAGCCATGAAATTAAAAGACGCTTACTCCTTGGAAGGAAAGTTATGACTAACCTAGATAGCATGTTGAAAAGCAGAGATATTACTTTGCCAACAAAGGTCCATCTAGTCAAGGCTATGGTTTTTCCAGTGGTCGTGTGTGGATGTGAAAGTTGGACTGTGAAGAAAGCTGAGCACTGAAGAATTGATGCTTTTGAACTGCGGTGTTGGAGAAGACTCTTGAGAGTCCCTTGGACTGCAAGGAGATCCAACCAGTCCATCCTAAAGGAGATAAGTCCTGGGTGTTCTTTGGAAGGACTGATGCTAAAGCTGAAGCTCCAATACTTTGGCTACCTCATGCGAAGAGCTGACTCATTGGAAAAGACTCTGATGCTGGGAGGGATTGGGGGCAGGAGGAGAAGGGGATGACAGAGGATGAGATGGCTGGATGGCATCACCAACTCGATGGACATGAGTTTGGGTGAACTCCGGGAGGTGGTGATGGAAAAGGAGGACTGGCATGCTGCAGTTCACAGGGTTGCAAAGAGCCGGACACAACTGACCCACTGAACTGTACTGAGGAGTCAAGCAGGCATTTAGAGAAAGTCAGTAGTGACTGGGAGTGGGGGCTCTGGAATTTGATTTCCTGAGTTTGTATCTAACTGTGGTTGAGTCGCTGTTATTATTATGGTGAAATCACTTCACATATGTAAGACTGGAGGCTATTTGTATCTGCTCCTTGGATATAAGACCTGGTAAATAGTCACTGTTATTATTGGCACATCTCCTGCCATAAGAGAGTTGTTGGGGTGGTGGGGTGCTATATAAGGGTAGAGTTTATCAACTATGGAGTGGCACCTTTACAGGGCAGAAATAGAGATGAAGATGTATGACTTGTGGACACAGAAAGGGAAGGAGAGGCTGGGACATTTGGGAGAGTGGCATTGACACTTACACTACTGTGTGTAAAACAGACAGCTAGTGGAAAGCCGCCATATAGCACAGGGAACTCAGCTCAGTGCTCTGTGATGACCTAGGTGGGTGGGATGGGAGATGAGTGGAGGGGAGGCTCAAGAGGGAAGGACTATATGTATCATATAGCTGCTTCACACTTTTTATAGTAGAAATGAGCAACATTGTAAAGCAATTATACTCCAACTTAAAAAAATAATATCATAAAAAATAAAGTGAAGGTCTCTGAATCAAAAAACCATAACCAAGTAAACAACAGCAGCAATATTTATTAAGTGAATGTTACATACTTACTAAGCAGATAATGGCTCTGTACTATGCAGCGGAAAAACAAAAAGTAGGACATCAAATTTTCCCCTTCAAAGAAACAGAGGGAAAAAAACAGAATGGGAAAGACTAGAGAGCTTTTCAAGAAAATTAGAGATACTAAGGGAACATTTCATGCAGAGATGGGCTCGATAAAGGACAGAAATGGTCTGGACCTAACAGAAGCAGAAGATATTAAGAAGAGGTGGCAAGAAGACACAGAAGAACTGTACAAAAAGAGCTTCATGACCCAGATAATCATAGTGAGGTGATCACTCACCTAGAGCCAGACATCCTGGAATGTGAAGTCAAGTGGGTCTTAGGAAGCATCACTATGAACAAAGCTAGTGGAGAAGATGGAATTCCAGTTGAGCTATTTCAAATCCTGAAAGATGATGCTGTGAAAGTGCTGCACTCAATATGCCAGCAAATTTGGAAAACTCAGCAGTGGCCACAGGACTGGAAAAAGTCAGTTTTCATTGCAATCCCAAAGAAAGGCAATGTCAAAGAATGCTCAAACTACTGCACAATTGTAGTCATCTCACACGCTAGTAAAGTAATACTCAAAATTCTCCAAGTCAGGCTTCAGCAGTACATGAACCATGAACTTCCAGATGTTCAAGCTGGTTTTAGAAAAGGCAGAGGAACCAGAGATCAAATTGCCAACATCTGCTGGATCATGGAAAAAGCAAGAGAGTTCCAGAAAAACATCTATTTCTGCTTTATTGACTATGCCAAAGCCTTTGACTGTGTGGATCACAATAAACTGGAAATTCTGAAAGAGATGGGAATACCAGACCACCTGACTTGCCTCTTGAGAAACCTATATGTAGGTCAGGAAGCAACAGTTAGAACTGGACAAGAAACAACACACTGGTTTCAAATAGAAAAGGAGTACGTCAAGGCTGTATACTGTCACCCTGCTTATTTAATTTCTATGCAGAGTACATCATGAGAAACTCTGGGCTGGAAGTAGCACAATCTGCAATCAAGACTGCTGGGAGAAATATCAATAACTTCATATATGCAGATGACACCATCTTCATGGCAGAAAGTGGAGAGGAACTAAATGGTCTCTTGATGAAAGTGAAAGAGGAGAGTGAAAAAGTTGGCTTAAAGCTCAACATTCAGAAAATGAAGATCATGGCATCTGGTCCCATCACTTCATGGGAAATAGATGGGGAAACAGTGTCAGACTTTATTTTTGGGGGGCGCTTCAAAATCACTGCAGATGGAGATTGCAGCCATGAAATTAAAAGATGCTTACTCCTTGGAAGGAAAGTTATGACCAACCTAGATAGCATGTTGAAAAGCAGAGATATTACTTTGCCAACAAAGGTCTGTCTTGTCAAGGCTATGGTTTTTCCAGTGGTCATGTATGGATGTGAAAGTTGGAATGTGAAGAAAGCTGAGCACCGAAGAATTGATGCTTTTGAACTGTGGTGCTGGAGAAGACTCTTGAGAGTCCCTTGGACTGCAAGGAGATCCAACCAGTCCATCCTAAAGGAGATCAGTCCTGGGTGTTCTTTGGAAGGAGTGATGCTGAAGCTGAAACTCCAGCTTTGGCCACCTCATGCAAAGAGTTGACTCACTGGGAAAGACTCTGATGCTGGGAGGGATTGGGGCCGGAGGAGAAGGGGATGACAGAGGATGAGATGGCTGGATGGCATCATCGACTCGATGGACATGATTCTGAGTTAACTCTGGGATTTGGTGATGGACAGGGAGACCTGGCGTGCTGTGATTCATTGGGTCGCAAAGAGTCGGACATGACTGAGCAACAGAACTGAACTTGAATTTTAGGCACAGTGTCCTAGAAGAAATGGATTTATGCTCATATAGTCAGACTTATACATCCTAAACTATTCGTTTAAGGCAAATTATAGTGGTGATGATGGTATAAGGGTGTTGGAGTCAACAGATTAATGCCATTTTTCCTTTTCTTATGAATTCTCTCAAGATTTCTTTGAAATAAATGAATGCAGCTCTGCCTGTTTTACAGATGTAAAAATAGGGCTCCATGTACATCATGGATTCTCTCCACATGAAGAACAAAGAAATGAGAACCACGTATTCAGACTTCTAAGTCTCTGTCTTAGAAGATATAGGATGCTTCTTGGTAGGGCAAAAAAAAAAGCAACACCATCAATTTCTTTTTGTTGAAACTTTCAATTTGAGAGTCAAACAGGACTTCACAAGGAAAAATCCTTGTCTGTTTTACACAATATATTCATTACAAAGGTCACGGTACAGTCAGTCAGCAGGGGATGAGATTAAGACTTAGAGGTTAATCTCAGGGAATGGTCTCTCCTAAAATGTTATTTTGTTCTTAGTGACAATTAACTTTGCAGAGCACTTGAATCAAAGAGCAAGCAAGGTCAGCTTGCAGTTGGTGCTTTCTCCTCCATTAAATGACACATGTGCCTTTATTTTTAAATTATGCATAGGAAGTAGCAGGCTCCTGAATGCATTCCAAAATACATCACAGACCAGGTGTTAAAGCACATTGCTATTAAGCTCAAAACAAGCTGAAATCCGTAGTAATAAAGTTGGAGACTTTTCTACAGATGTGTAATATATAGTGTCATTTTTTATTTTCTAATATTACACAGACAAAAGGAACCACCCTCTTATGAGTGACAGCTGGTGGGAATAACAAATAAGAGTAAATGTTTAAAAAGTAAATATAACAACTTCCATAAGCATAGGGGGTGTGAAGCCTGTAACGTCAGGGAAAGGTGTTGAAGGTGGACCTTTGAGGAAGCAGAAAGCTGAGAAAACACCTCTTCTTGGTATAATTACTATTATGTATACCTCTGCTGTAGTCATATTTCTAGAAAAAATGCTTTCAAGTTGGACTAGGTCATCTCACCTGCAAAGGGTTTTGCTTATAGTACAAGAGGGCAAGAGTGGATGAGATGGTTGGATGGTATCACTGACTCAATGGACGTGAGTGTGAGCAAACTCTGGGAGATAGTGAAGGGAAGCCTGGCATGCTGCAGTTCATAGGGTCACAAAGAGTTGGATAGGACTTATTGCCTGAACAACAACAACAGAATTTTGGGTCCCACCTTGGAAGGTTCTATTTCTGTAGACCTGGAGTTGGGGCAAGAAATCTTGGTTTATATCAAATACCTAGTAAAGTGTAGTCTTTTCTCATATGCTCTCCAAAGGATTCTTTTCTCCATCCCCTTAATGTTCTGAATCAGGAATTAAATACTGGGAAGAAGACTGAGGGAGTCAGAGAGCATGGAATATCAAGAACAGCAAGGAGGATGTAAGCATCAGCTAGAACACAAGGAAAACCTGGCTGAGAATCAGCTTTTACCATTGCCTATCAGTCTCCACTCCTTAAGTTGGAGTCTCCCTGGTCCTTTATGTATACACACAGTAGCTCAAATCTGCGTACCATTTCCTGTCTTGGCAGCTATGAGAGAGACTCTCTGAGTGGAATCATTTCTCTGCTTCTGCATATGTCTGTCCCGGTCCTGATCTCACCATGGTTGCACATGGTGACATACTTGTCTTTAGGGGAATAAGAAGGAAAGAAAGACATTAAGAAACAAAGACATAAAAGCAGTTGGCATTAAAGTTTCCTTGCCAAGTTGCCTGACTTCTATTTGGCCCTGGTCTCAGAACTCCATAAAGGTTGTCAATAATTCTGGCCACATTGTCTTAAAAGAGTTTCTTTAAGGCATGATAGATTTTTCTTTAAAAAATTGTAAAGTATTTGTGTGCAATTACAGATATATGGAAAAATAAAATGAAACTGTTCAAATGTAGGTCCTAAATTTTGTAGGTAATTCATGATGCTTGTCACTGATGGAGTCTGCCACAGTGGGAGCCTCAGATTCACTGCTGATGGAAATAACAAATAAAAGTAATCGGATAGTGTCTCATTGTCAGCCCTCTGCATTCCATCCACTTTTCAGATGTTTTAGTAGCTTCTGACAATGGAATGTTACCCACATTCAAGTGCATTCATTTCGATTCTTATATTCTTCCTTCTATTTATGGCTTCCTGTCTTGATTCCATTCCAGGATAGAATACTATGTCTTACTCAAGCTACTGACTTCAAAATATCCTTCATATATTTCTCAAACTCTAGAAGGGAAGGAGATTTTTTAGAGAATATATATGAGAATTATAATTAATGACTGAGTTCTCATTTTGTCCATGGCAACATACTGGACTTATGTAATTTAAAAGATTAAAAAAGAAAAAAAAAGGTCGATTGTACTAGATGACTTTTAGCTCATTACCCAATAATCCCAGACCTGTAAGTTTAAGAAAGATAGGAATCCATAGCCTGAAATTCTGATCTTCCCACAAGCGCAGCTTTAGTTCAGGTTAAATATGTGTCCAGGGATTAGGGAATAACCTGAGAAAATGGGAATAATGGGATTTCACAGGCAGTCTCTCACATGTAAGCCAAGGACTATGTTGGGTAGAAATGTCTGCACATAGTCAGCTTATCCCTTATCTTCTTGTAACTCTATTTCTAGGAAAATAGGGACTTCTAATAAGTATATACTTCTGATATATGACTTTACGCTACTATCCTACCTTGCAATCTCAGACACAGTTGTTTTTCAAATATGACCCTTCTCTACTTGTAACTCCTCCAAGTTAATTTTTCTCAAATGAACCACATATTCCCTTCACTACTGTATCAGTGCCTGGCACACAGTCAGTGCTTGATAATTATTAAGTTGCTTTTCAAAAGAAGAGAAATGTTGCAGTGTGAGAAATGAATCATTCAGTCCTCAAATGCTTCTTAAGTGCTTATTATGTCCCCAAAGATCTCTGCTTTCATAGAATCTAGGCTTTGGATAAGGGAGTTAGAGTGGAGGGAAAAGACATAGGCAACTAAACAAATAAGCAAACTAGACAGACAAGTTTACAAAGTTCTAAAGGATAGAAAGAAAGTGAATGTTGATGCTGTGATAGTGAGTGGGGAAATGCAGAGTGGTCAAAGACATCCTCTCAACTCTGAGATGATTTGAGAAAGATGAGTTCAAGCCAAAGGGCAGAAATTTATGAAGATTTCCAAGGATAATGGGTGATATTGGGTCCAAACAAGGAAAGACATAGTCTGTAGCCTCTTAGAACCTGGGGCTTACTCTGAGCTTCCCCGTATAAGAACTTTCTGAATTCCCTTTTGCACATGGCTGTATCAAACAGGTCTTTCCTTGTTGATTGACTTCCTCAATTTCTGCTCTATTCTTGTAAAACATTTTTTTAAAGGTTGAATATTCGCATTTATTTTTTTTTTCTGCTTTACAATACTGTATTGGTTTTGCCATACATTGACATGAATCAGCCACAGGTGTACATGAGCTCCCAATCCTGAAACCCCCTCCCACCTCCCACCCCATATCATCTCTCTGGATCATCCCCGTGCACCAGCCCCAAGCATCCTGTATCCTGTATCAAACATAGACTGGCAATTCATTTCTTACATGATAGTATACATGTTTCAATGCCATTCTCCCAAATCATCCCACCCTCTCCCTCTCCCTCAGAGGCCAAAAATCCGCAAAACACTCTCCAACATAAATCACAGCAGGATCCTCTATGATCCACCTCCCAGAATACTGGAAATAAAAGCAAAAATAAACAAATGGGATCTAATTAAAATTAAAAGCTTCTACACAACAAAGAAAACTATAAGTAAGGTGAAAAGACAGCCTTCTGAATGGGAGAAAACAATAGCAACTGACAAACAACTAATCTCAAAAATATACAAACAACTTACGCAGCTCAACTCCAGAAAAATAAAAGACCCAATCAAAAAATGGGCCAAAGAACTAAATAGGCATTTCTCCAAAGAAGACATATGGATGGCTAACAAACACATGAAAAGATGCTCAACATCACTCATTATCAGAGAAATGCAAATCAAGATCAAAATGAGGTACCATTTTATACCAGTCAGAATGGCTGTGATCCAAAAGTCTACAAGCAATAAATTCTGGAGAGGATGTGGAGAAAAGGGAACCCTCTTACACTGTTGGTGAGAATGCAAACTAGTACAGCCACTAGGGAAAACAGTGTGGAGATTCCTTTAAAAATTGCAAATAGAACTGCCTTATGACCCAGCAATCCCCCTGCTGGGCATACACACCGAGGAAACCAGAATTGAAAGAGACACATGTACCCCAATGTTCATTGCAGCACTGTTTATAATAGCCAGGACATGGAAACAACCTAGATGTCCATCAGCAGATGAATGGATAAGAAAGCTGTGGTACATATACACAATGGAGTATTACTCAGCCCTTAAAAAGAATAAATTTGAATCAGTTCTAATGAGATGGATGAAACTAGAGCTGATTATACAGAGTGAAGTAAGCCAGAAAGAAAAACACCAATACAGTATACTGACACATACATGTGGAATTTAGAAAGATAGTAATGATGACCCTGTATGTGAGACAACAAAACATTTCTTTAAAAATAGCTTCAGATGAAGATCAATCTGATTTTTTCTGTGTCTGACACTGGGAAGAGGGCATTTCTTACAAGTCAAGGTGGATGGCCATCATGCAGGACATTTTTATAGAGCTTGTTCTTTATTTCCTCCTGTGAATAAGTCTGAAAATCATCATTCTAGACTTGCTAGTAGCCAAAGTTGAATGCAAATGATAGGATGTTTTTTCATGACTGCATTCATTCACTCACTCACTCATTCAATCACACATATCTTTACCAGGCATTTGTTCAGTGTCTCAAACTCAGTTCCGGGCACTGGGAATACAGAGAATACTTCCCTTTCAGAGGTACACACACAAGTCTAGAGATACATGGATGAGTCCAAACACAGTAATGTGATGTGTGCTCTGACGGATTTGTAGGGGTTGGTGCAGAAACACAGAAGCATAAGTGCTGAATTCAGTGTGGGAGGTTATGGCAGCTTCCTGAAGGAGGTCATGCTTTCGGTTCATTTCAGTCACTCAGTCGTGTCCAACTCTTTGCGACCCCATGAATCACAGCACGGCAGGCCTCCCTGTCCATCACCAAATCCCGGAGTTCAATCAGACTCGCATCCATTGAGTCGAGCCATCTCATCCTCTGTCGTCCCCTTCTCCTCCTGCCCCCAATCCCTCCCAGCATCAGAGTCTTTCCCAATGAGTCAACTCTTCGCATGAGGTGGCCAAAATACTGGAGTTTTAGCTTTAGCATCATTCCTTCCAAAGAAATCCCAGGGCTGATCTCTTTCAGAATAGACTGGTTGGGAGTCTTCTCCAACACCACAGTTCAAAAGCATCAATTCTTTGGCGCTCAGCTTTCTTCACAGTCCAACTCTCACATCCTGCTTTACCTGACTCTCAAGGGCTTAATAGAAGTATGTTAGGTGGGAGGCAAAGATGTGGGAGAGGATGGGTGTTCTCTAGTAAGAGGGTGTTGTTTAGATACGCAAGTGTGACATGTATAGTGTGTTCAGGAAACCAGAAGCCTGTCAAGAAGTGGTAAGAAAATGGGGAGGGAAGGACAGATTAGGAGTTTGGGATTAGCAGATGAAACTATTATATATAGAATGGATAAACAATAAGATCCTACTGTATAGCACAGGGGAGTATATTCAATATTCTCTAATAAGTTATAATGAAAAATAATATGAAAAAGGAAATATGAAAAAATTTCAAATTGTGGTGCTGGAGAAGACTCTTGAGAGTCCCTTGGACAGCAAGGAGATCAAACCAGTCAATCCTAAAGGAAATCAACACTGAATATTCATTAGAAGGGCTGATACAGAAGCTGAACTCTAATACTTTTGCCATGCGATGCAATGAGCCAACTCACTGGAAAAGACCCTAATCCTAGGAAAGACTGAGTGTAGGAGAAAGGGTCAATAGAGGACAAGATGATTGGATGGCATCATCGACTCCATGGACATGAATTTGAGCAAACTCCAGGAGATAGTGAAGGACAGGGAAGACTGGCATGTTGCAGTCCATGGGGTCGCAGACGGTCGGACACAACTGAGCAACTGAACAACAACATATATAACTGAATCACTTTGCTGGACAGCAGGAATTAACACAATATTGTAAATCAACTATACTTAAACAATTTTTTTCAATTTTTTTAAAAAAGAAAATGAATT
Organism: Nanger dama; assembly: GCA_917880005.1. Classification (NCBI taxonomy): domain Eukaryota; kingdom Metazoa; phylum Chordata; class Mammalia; order Artiodactyla; family Bovidae; genus Nanger; species Nanger dama. Next base: position 30,568,079 of record CAKJTW010000018.1, read on the forward strand.
AGGAGGGGGATGATTTGATAAAGATGATGTCAAGCCAAGGGGCAGAAATTTAGGAAGATTTCCAAGGATAAATGGGTGATATTGTGTCCAAACATGGAAAGACATAGGTCATATACTCTTAGAGCCTGGGGCTTACTCTGAACTTCCCCACAGAAATGTCTGGATTCCCTTTTGCATGTGGCTGTATCAAATAGGTCAGCTCAAATGGTACTTTTCTGCAGTCATCAATTTTTCACCCCTTTGTTCTAATAGTTTATTTATTTTTTAAAGACAGTCATTTCACTAGTGCTTCTGCCTTGTCTGGTTGTGACAACTGTCTCTTTTCCCTGGGGTACTCACCAGAAGCCTTAGCTCTTGTTTGCTGTCCCAGGAGACAGAGGTGCCTCCAGTGTACCAGGGAACACGGAGGTGCTAAACAACCACCTCCTTATGCTCTTGACTGTGCAAAGTGGTTAACATTCTTAGAATGGAGATGAGGGAGGGTTGGGCCACCTTGCTTAAGGTCACACCACTAGGAACTGGCATGGATATCATTCAACTCCAAACCTGGTGCTCACCCTATTACACTGGAGTGGAGCTGGTTGCAAATCAGGCTGGCAGTCCACTGAGCCTGTGGATTTGGCTGGTGTGAAGACGTTGAAGGAAGGTTTGTATTAAGATGCTCTGCTATTTTGGCACAAGAGCTGTGGAAGCATATGGGCCCCTGGAGAGGTTAGCAATATGAGCAAGAAATAGCAGGATGAGATTCAACTGGAAAAATGCTAACGAATACATCTGGAGACAAACAAGCGGAAACACCCACGGTTAATGGGAAGCAGAGCAGCAGGGACCACAAGGGCTTGGAGAAAGTGGACACTTCATCATAAAGACATTGCCAAGAGGAGATGGGAGCAGACACGCAGGAATCACTTGGGCTGTGAACAAAAAGACTTAATCTAACCTAGGTAAAAGAGAAAAAAAACACCCTTCTGCCTGTCTGATGTTTTGGATCTGCAATGCCATTTTCACTTTGGGTCTCTGTATTTTAAACAGAGCTCTGCTAATGCTGGGGAATTCAGAGAGAGAGAGAATCACACATACAGTTTAATACCAGAGGGGATGAACTCAAGAGGAACAAACAAACAAGAAAATAAGATATTCTTGCATCTCTACAATTCTGAAAAAAAAAAAGTGACTGTAAAAATAGCTAAAATTAGAATGTGCAAGTATGAAGGTTAACATGGCTCTTATACAACTTTGGGCCTTGCGTATCCTCCATTATTTGATCTTCTGCAAAAGATAACTGGGAACTTGTCTCCTACAATGTGGGTACTCCATGCTTGAAGTCTGGCACTGACCCTATGGAAGCTGATTTCACACCAGACTCATTAGAGGGCAGGCTCTCAGGACCTCAGAAGGCAGCCTGTTGCCTTTCCAATCATCTCTTAAACATATTTAAATATTATTCACAAATGATGTCCATGGATGCAGCTTCGTCTCTAGATGTTATTCAATAAACCTTGGTTCCTAAGCTACACCCATGTGGCAGGGAATGACACCACTTCCTAGATTTTACTCTGTTTTTTCTCCTTCTGTCAAAGAACACTGGGTAGATTGGAAATGACCTCAGTGTGCTGTCTCAGTAATTCCTCAACCAAATGTTGCTTTTCAATAACCATCCATCTTAGAAACTGTCTTTCCCATTATCTTTATCCTAACTGCTTGAAACAGATGGCACTTTATACCTTAAATTCATGTCCAAGTCATTTCAACCACTACTGCCCTGCGATTTGGGACTCTAGTCCTGAGAGGGGAAAAAGGAAAGCAAGCACATTCACATTATAAAGTGTGAAAAAAATACCTTTAATTTTGTAGGGGAACAGAAGGTACCAGTGATTTTTGTGTGCCATGTTATGGGCCTCTAAGAAATAAAGGGTCATGTTCTTGGTGAATATTCCCTATATAAACCCTATGTTGTCAATTCAATCTTGTCTGACTCTTTGTGACCCTATAGACGGTAGCCCACCAGCGTCCTCTGTCCATGGGATTCTCCAGGCAAGGATACTGGAGTAGATTGCCATTTCCTCCTCCAGGGGATCTTCCTGACCCAGGGATCAAACCACCTCTTAGGTCTCCTGCATTGGCAGGAGGGTTCTTCACCACTAGCATCACCACTCTATGAGTGAAGGGAAGTGAAGTGAGGTCGCTCAGTCATGTCCGACTCTTTGCGACCCCCATGGACTGTAGCCCACCAGGATCCTCGGTCCATGGGAATTTCCAGGCATGAATACTGGAGTGGGTTGCCATTTCCTTCTCCAGTCTATGAGTTCTGTGCTATTATAAATTACAAGTCTCTGATACACATATTTACCCTAGATGTGACAAAACAAGCATTGAGCTGCCATCCTATCATAAGCTTTAGTGTCTTTTCATTCATTTAAGATTCCGAAAGTCAAGATTCACCCTTTCAATCTAACAAGTGCTTCAGAAATGTTTCCCAAATATATGGATGGGAGAGATCAATGGTGGAGCAGAGTCAGGACTTGGTTAGTTTTGGTGAAGTGGGAAGGCCCAAGTTTGGACCTTAAAATCAGACAGATCACCTTCAGATCTTGCCCTCACCACCTAAAACTTGTATGCTTTCAGAATAGTAACTTCAATTTTATGTCCTTGATTTCCTGGTTGTTTGCTGTTGTTATTATTGTTAAGGGACAATTTTAACTAACTCACAAGAAAAAACAAACAAAAACAAAACATGCCTGATGACTCACATGATTCCTGGAGTATAACAGAGGTTTACCTAAAATGTTTTTGCACCTTTTATTCCTGATTTAGGGGCCACCAGTGACATTTTTCTGCCCAATAGCTCACTTACCCCCTTCTTATCTGTGGACCAAAGCCCCCTCTCTGCCTCTCGCCATGCTCAAGGCTCTTTCAGCACTCAGTGTCTACAGAACTAATCTAGACACTAAGTATATTTAGCTGGTCACATCCTCTTTCTTATTTAATTGTTACTTCACAGGATTTCCCGGTGGCTCAGATGGTAAAGCGTCTGCCTACAATGTGGGAGACCACGGTTCAACCCCTGGGTTAGGAAGATCTTCTGGAGAAGGAAATGGCAACCTGCTCCAGTATTCTTGCCTGGAAAATCCCATGGACAAAAGAACCTGGTAGGCTACAGCCCATGGGGTCGCAAAAGTGGGACATAACTGAACAACTTCACTTCACAGATTACATGTATCAGTTACATGTCCCCAAGTTGAAAACTTGAAAGCAGGAGTTGCAACAAGCTTTGCCCTAATCCAATGCCAACTTCTTAGGAGATAAAATTGGATAAGCATTAGATGAACACAGTATGTCACCCTTAAATGTTTTGAACCAGAGATCCTTCATTTATAAAGGATAAAATAGAATCTTACCTACATTTTAGGTGGGTTATAAGATTAAATGAGATAACATATGTGAAACATTGTATAATTCTTAAAGATTTCACAAATTTATATTTCTTCCCTTATGGTTTTTTATCCTTCAACTGTAATTTCAAGTATGAAAAGATGGTTTCAGACTTGACTTTGGAGAAACAAGCCCAGAAATTGTGATTAGGTCGGCAACATCAGATCCAGTACTAATATCTGGCTCCCCTGTGTCCAAACACCTTCTTGCTACTGTCTATGATTATAGTGACCATAATATTTAATTTAAAAATATAGGATGTGGGATTTTTAAGAAGTATCAGCACAATAGGATATATATATATTTATTCCTTTCCTCTCTATAGCATCCAATGCATATGTCTAATAATGGATATTATATTTTATTTTATTGAAAAGATCCATGAAGGCCTCTCACATATGGCCCTGATGCAGCATTTATGAAAACACACACACAAACACTACCAAGTTGAAACAGCACTAAAACCTTGAAAGTTCTTAATGCTCTGCCAAAATCCTGGAGGAATTCCTACTAACCAAAGCACAGATGAAATTTTCAGCAAATAAAAAGTGACTAGAAAGGGCAGATGTGGAGACATGGGAAATTGATGAATTTTCTGTAATTTCTGCATGATGGCAAGAGAATGATTGTAGAATGCATCTAATTATTTAGAAATAGATGCTCCTCTGTACCATCAGTTAATCAAACAATGAAAGAAAGATATAATTTTAAGTAAAGCCCAAGAATGGGAATAAAACAGACCTAGATTTGTAGGCCAACCCTGTTACGTAGTAGTGGCAAGGCTATGGTAACTTCCTAGTTCTAAAATTCAGGGCTTTTTATTCATATAAGTGATGTATAACACTGTATATGTTTAAGAGGTTGTCTTGATACAGCTACATATTATAATACTGAATACAGCTACATTAACACCTCTATCGTATCACATAAGTATCATTTCTTCTTTGTGGTAAGTATATTTAAGACTTTATCAACTTTGAAGTATATAATAAATGAGGACAGTATTAGTGATTCCTTCATATAGCCCCTATGAAACCATATGTAAAGTTCCTAGTATGGTGAGCAGAACAAGGTGAGGTCCAGTACATATTTGTCTTATTATTTATATTGTTACTATATACTGTTGATTGTCTATTGATATTCAGGCTCACTCAAAAAAAACAACAAAAAATATACACACACATTCACATACACACACACAAACACACACACACACACACCCTCAGCCTCACAAGGAACCCTGGAAGGTACGTTTCTCAGATTCTTGGGTTCTGACTTAGATTCCATCAGTGAAAATCACCTACACAAAATTAGGGAAGATAGAAGAGAAAAAGTCATTATTTTCATCCTCCAGTGGCAAGTAGGTGAAAAGGGCAGAAGCAAAAGTGGAATTCACAGAACTTTCTGGGCCTTTTACCAAGAATCACTCTCCCTAGACCGGTGGGTCTTTGAGATCCCTGTGTAAATTCCTGGAATTCCTACATTTCTTGATTCCCACACAGTCAGCTGTTTTAATTGACCTGGACTCTTGGTTTCCCCAGCTTTCCCAAAAGTTTTAAAAGGAACTAATCTCCTGTGTTAAATCCTTCCCATTTGAAATATCTACAGTGACTTTCTGTCCTCCTGACCACATCTTGCATAACACATATTCTTTCTATAATCACAACTGTTTGATTCAGCTACTTCTGCCAGGTAATTAGCAGCCTGGTACTTGGAGTAGGAAATGGCAACTCGTTCCAGTATTCTTGCCTGGAAAATTCTATGGACAGAGAAGCCTGGAGGCTACCGTTCATGTGCTCACAAAGAGTTGGACATGACTGAACACCACACACATTGACAACTTGCACTTGAGCCGGCCTCCATCTCAATCTGAGTGAGAAAATCTTACACCAAACAGAAACAAGCTTGTAAAGATCTTTCCTTATTAGAGGAAGAATAAAGAGAAAACAATAAGAACCATAACAATATCAAGAAATCCAGCCAATAAAAGATGCAGCAATTGAGATATAAATGAAAATAATAACTTTTCTGATATTAACAAAAATTTTCACCAACATGCTTGCATTACCTATGCAAATAAAATAGACCATATTTCAAAATTAAATAATTGCCCAGGGGGAAAAATTGTGAAAAACACTTAGCGAACAAGGCTTATATTGCTCAAAAGCTCTGAGAATTTGAGGCAGAGTAGAGAAAGAAAAAAAATCATGTTTAATTGAGATTCATATCCCAAGCACCTTGTGTAGACTCTGACACACATTTGCTGAACTGAAGGGAAGTGGAAAATCAGGATTATCCTGGTAACTTCAGGACACAGGGAGGCTGGTGTGATCCGGTTAGTTCCAGACCAGCTCCTGAGCCAGTTTTATTTCTCCAGGCTTTCACTCCCTGCCTTCCTCGGCATCTACACCTTGCAGACCAAGGTCCTTCTTCACCCACTGGGCAGCACCATTCCCAGGCTCCCTCCACCAGACCTGCTATGTGGGTTTGTCTTTCCCACCCCACATCTGGACAAGTAGATTTTAATAAGCAAGCTTTTTCAGACTGGAATCCCCTACTGCTGATTCTGTACTTTTGACATTCTGGGTTAGCTAAAATAAAATAATAAAATTCCAGAAAGCTTAATTATTTAAAAGAAGTCCTTTAGCTGGAAACTTATAATAACATGTATTTCCCATTATAACTGACAAAGCAACTAAAACTTGTGAGAATGTTACAATGTTTCTGATGAGATAAACCTTTATTCTTAGGGACATAATTAACTTCTCTGAGAAGGCACACTAAGTCTAAAATTCAAGGACATTTATTTTTTAAAACTTCTGAAGGTCTGATCTTCTACATTGTCAATTCAAGCAGTGCATTTGACCTTCTGTTAAAATATGTGAATTCCCCCTCCTATAAAAAGAATTTTTGATTCCAGTGGTTGTTTCACCTATCCTTGAAAAGCTGTGGGTTCTTTAAAGCTGATATGCTTCTGGCTAAAAGAGCCCAGAGGACTCATCCCCCAAGGGATTTCCTTAACACTTGTATCTGCGAGAAGGGTGAAGTTTTCAGGTTATTAGTAAGGTTCCGCCATCAAGTTGACTCATTAACGCCTCTGATCCAAGGCTCTTTACAAAGCTTCCTGTATACCTTGGGGGAACAGTAGCGGTTTAACTATTGGGCTGGCCAAAAAGTCCATTCAAGTTTTTGTAGGATGTTATAGAAAAACCTCAAATGAACTTTTGACCAGCCCCCATTTTTTAAAAATATGTTTGGACGGCACAGAAGATCAGACTCTACTCTTAGGCTCTTATTCCTGATGTCAAGCACATTTAGGATGTCCATTCTGCACAAGGGGTAACAGGACACCTACTGCCAAAAGACAGCTTTTTTATATATAATTAAAAAAAAACACATATCTTACAGCTGAGTTTACATTAAAGAAGAACTATGAGGATAAGGGTTTCAAGGTGATAGATCATTCAATAATTATGGCAGCCAAAGCTACTAGTGACCCAGTCCCCCAACAAGCCTGTGGATAGACTACTGATTTTATGTAATGACACTGAATTCTGGAAAGAAAAAGAAAAAAACACAGCTATCATAGTGAAACAGAAGGTTAATGTGGCATTCCTCTGCTTAGCAACAAAAGCATTGAAGGAATCAGTCAAGAAAGACATGAAGGATATAAAATAGATGCCTCCCAACTGCAGCTGTAGATGTCAGGAGCTCTGAAACAAGGCTACTCTTCATGTGGATGCAAGTCCACCAAGAACATAAGCAAACGTACCACCTGTATTCAGTTGAGAGCTGGAATTTTGTACATTTGATGTTGCCATGATTCATCCCGTTTTGCTTTAGCTCTGCCACACCTTTTATATATGAAGTATAACAATTCGAACTAATAATTTTCATGTTCACAGCTTCAGAATGCTTTCCTGTTTCTAAGTTTGAGAAATAGTTCAATTTTAAACAAGCAGAATATAAGTTAAACTTTACATCTTTTAATAAGGGACCCTTGAGTTTTCTTTTTCTCACAAGGTACTATAGATTCTTTCAGTCAGTTACAGAAATGATGGGAATACCCTTGGCTCAAGAAGTTTAAAACCTAGGCAATATTTTTATGGATTAGAGACCCAAACTCATTGAAAATAAATCCACTGAGCTCAGAGTTTCTTAAAAGAAATTTGAGGATGTCTCTATGTTTTCCAGGGTAGCCTGAGTCCCCTCTAGAGACCACTGTTGAAGCTTCCATAATTTCTGCACCCACAGAGCCCTAATAGAGGCTGCACAATAGTGTAGATCTGAAACGATACTAAGTCTAGCCTTCACTTTGACATTTCAAACATGGCACATGACCTGGACACACATGGGGATTCTGTGGGCTCTGATCACTTGCTCTATCACTGAGATTGTCCTGTAAGTCCTGACATCCATGCGAGAATTGATCTTGCTCTCCTGTGGATTTTAGCTGAGGTGGATAAGCAAAAACCTGGCAATCACTGGGACAGATTGAAAGAGACTGGGCACACCAGTGTGTGCCACTGCTTATGGATTGTAATAAACACGGCAATATATTCTGCATTTTACATTGCAGTATACCCTATTCTAGAAGATATTTGCTATTGGTGAAAGCTACATAGGTTTTTCAATGTCAGTTTATATTACTTCAAACTGTCAATTCCCATTTCTTCAGGCACCAAAATAATAATAATAATAATTCTCAACTTCCTGCTGAAAATGCAACCTCTACTAATAGTACCATTCATACCAATTCTGAAAATATAGCCAAATCTGAAATTAGTCACCAGACCTATTGCTTCCTATACTTGAAGTTATTGTTTCTAAATTCTATGGCTCCATCTCTCCTTATTACAAGTGTAAGACATTAGCTAACTGAAATGTGCTATGAGTTCTGGTCGTGGTATTAGTCACCAGATTGGCAAAAGGAGTTATTAAGAAGTCAAAGATTATCATAAGATCTTAAAAGAGCAACCGTTCGAACACTGGCATCTGGAAGTAAACTAAGGTAAATGGAGGAAGAAATGAGGACCTTAAATATTTAAAACCACATTCAATTTTAAGAACAGGTGATCCCTGGTGGGGAGTGGTGCTGGGAGGAGCCAGAGGAGGATTCATGACTTGGTGGCTGCAAAGAGTTTTCCTGCAACCAGAAATTGTATCTGAAGTGTTACCAGGACATCCTAGTTCATTACTCAGGGAGTAAGGAGGCTGTGTGAGTTGAGAGTGTTCACGGTGGGGTGATGGCAATATGATGGGGTGGAACGAAGAGTACAATTAAAGAGAAAGAGGATACTTAATAAGTATACACAAACATGTTGAAAATATTCATGGTTTATGGGTAACAGTGTAAGAAAGGATTTGAATCCCAAATATATAAAGAACTCTGACAACTCCATAATAAGGCATTGCTGCTAAATCTCCATATTCCCTGCCCTTATAATGAATATAACTAGCATATAGGAGAAATAAGTATTAACCTTTAAGATTAATCATGTTAAACCTTAGGCTAAGTAAATTCCTTTCTTAGTTGTAACTCACTACACCCTCACCCTATAGGAATGCAACTTTATTTGGAGAGTGGCGCCTGACTTAAGAAAAAAATCACCCCTGAAAAAATAAGTTTTCTGGTTAACTGACCATTATCAGAAAGGGCCATAAAATGTCAGCAGGCATCATGGCCAGAAGATGATGTAAAACCCATAAGACCTTTGTATAATTTTATATGAAGCACCTGATTGTGACAAGGGTCAGGTCTGCTGACCCCCATGTGACTCTGTATTCACCCCTATGTATAACAAAAGGTATATAAACAAACCTGAAAAATAAAAAAATTGGATCAGTTTCTGGAAAATAAAATAAGATTGGAAGGGACAGGTTAACAAACAGCTGAAAAATACATGAATGGCTAATAAATATAGGGAAATATCTCAACATTATAATCCATCAGGCAAATGCTAATTAACACTGCATTGAGATATCACTTCATATCCAATGTCTCAATGTGATGATTTCTAATACTAAGTGTCAGCAAGGATGTGGACTCTGTCACTAGAATCTTCAGTCATTGTTTGCGGGAATGTAAAATGCTACAGTTGTACTGGAAAACAGCAAGCATTTTTTTTAAATCAACTTTACAATGTACACACTATATTACTTAACTATTTCATCTGTAAGTATTTACCCAAAAGAAATCACATTTCCACCAAAAAAAAAAACAAACACACTTTTACATGGATGTTCATAACAACTTTATCATAACAGCCCCAAAGCAGAAAACTCAAATGTCCACTGATAGAAAAATGGATAAACAATTTGAGATATTGACTATCTGTACCATGGAAAGCTATTCAGCAATAAAAATGAAACATATTATTCTTGAATCTCATAGGCATTATACTGAGTCACATCATCAGATATAAAAAGCCTGTACTCTCAGATTGTAATTTAGGTGAAGTTCTAGACTAGGCAAAACCATTTTACTCAATAGACATCAGATGACTAATGGTTTGGAATGAGGAGTTTTGGGATTAAATACAGGTGGTATGAAGACATTTTTGGAACTATGAAAATGTTTTATCTAGAGGGTAGTTGTTGAATGGTTGGGTTTATTTGCCAAAACTCATTGAACTGTACATCTAAAATATGTATATTTTATTGTATGTAAATGATACCTCAAAGTTATTTTTAAACAGAAAAACAAATCAAAAAATACTGTCATATAGTTCATGAAGAAGTGAAGTGAAGTCGCTCAATCGTGTCCAACTCTTTGCGACCCCATGGACTGTAGCCTACCAGGCTCCTCCCTCCATGGGATTCTCCAGTACTGGAGTGGGTTGCCATTTCCATAGGTCACCATAAATAAAACAAGTAAACATTTAGAGCCAAAGACAAAGAAAGGGGTTTAGAAGTAGAAGAGATGGAGAGCAACACCCCAAGTGTAGGGTCGGTATGTGTGGTTGACTTTTCTGTGCTCTCTACACCATGTGTCAGCAATCAGGATAGGTATGAAGAGACAAGTCCAGACAGGTGCAATATCCCCTTGTATGTGCAACTAGCAGCTTAGAAATTTTCTAAACTGGACTAGGTTCAAACCCTGGCTATGACCGTCTGATTTGTATGATTATAAGATAAATGATTTTAAACTCAAGGAGTCTCTATTTTCTCAATTATAAAATGAGAATTATATTGGTTCTTTGGGTATTATAAGGATTATACTAAGAGAAGATATGCAAATTACTTATGTAACTCACTACACTTAAATGTTACTTTTATCTGTATACTCAACCTACTGATGGAGCAGAAAGAAGCCCAGACTGAAATGGTCAAGAGCTCCATGGACCCAACAGAAACTGAAAGGCAATGAGGCAGCCTCGGACCACTGACCTCACTCTTGTTTTCTTTGATCTGTTCAATGATTGCAAGACAATTAGACACAAAGACATGATGTTATTTGAATATATATATATATAAATCTTACCAGTGTCCCACAAAATAAAAATGCCAACACATGATAGAACAATTAATATTAAGCTCAACTTTATCTAACTGAAAACAATAAATTCAGATGTAAACATCATCAGATGAGGCATTCTAAAAATAATGACAAATTTATCTGTCACCTACCAATGACTGGGAAATTCTTAGAACCTATTTCACAATACTATGGACACTTTGTTTGCAGTCTTCAGGCCTCTGGTTCCCCAGAGTATTTTATGGTGCACACATTACAGGTCCAAGGTAAAGCATCTGGAATACCTCCTTTAAAATTTTATTTATTTGGCTGTGTTGGGTCTTAGTTGTATCATGCAGGATCTTTCATTGTGTATCACGGGCTCAGTAGTAGTGGTACACAGGCTTAGTTTCCCCATGGCATGTGGGATCATAGTTCCCCCACATGGGATCAATCTTTGTCCCCTGCATTGCAAGCTGGATTCTTAATCACTGGACCACCAGGGAAGGCCCCTATCTATATTACCTCCTCTTAAGACTCTTAGAGTTACAGCAAATGTATATCTTCTTTCCTCTGAGTGTTCAGCATTAGTTGTAGCTATTTACCTCATAGCAGTTTAGTCATCAGCAAAGTAAGCAAATATTTAAATCATTTCTACCTGTACTTATTCAACCATGACCAAAAAATAATCCATATGTATAATTTAAAAAATACATGTTGAATTAAAGTCATTTTTTAAAAGAACATGTCTGTAAGGAGGAAAAAATATGTAAACGCTTATGAATTTGAAGTATTTGTAAATGTTCAGTTCAGTTCATTTCAGTCACTCAGTCATGTCCAACTCCTTGTGACCCCATGAATCACAGCATGCCAGGCCTCCCTGTCCAACACCAACTCCCGGAGTTCACTCAAACTCATGTCCATTGAGTCGGTGATGCCATCCAGCCATCTCATCCTCTGTTGTCCCCTTCTCCTCCTGCCCCCAGTCCCTCCCAGCATCAGAGTCTTTTCCAATGAGTCAACTCTTTGCATGAGTTGGCCAGAGTACTGGAGTTTCAGCTTCAGCATCATTCCTTCCAAAGCACACCCAGGGTTGACCTCCTTTAGAATGGACTGGTTGGATCTCCTTGCAGTCCAAGGGACTCTCAAGAGTCTTCTCCAACACCACAGTTCTACTGAGAGTCAAAGTGTTTAGATTTTCCTACAGCGTCAATTACTCAGCCAAACAGTGGTGATCACAGCTCACTAAGTTACAAGAAAGGGGTTCTTTTGCTTCTGGATCACATAGAGGTTTCCTATGTGTTCCTGTGTGTTGTCTGTGGGACCAAGAAGAGACATGGGAATGAAGACACATGAGTCCTTCAACAATGAAGCCTGTGGACATTATCAGGAAGAAAGTGAGACCACTACTCTGAACACCTTCTTGGAGGGCTTGTGGGCAGTCTGTCCTAGTAAATGGAGAAGACTCTCAAGAGTACAGAGTTGCAGAAGAGCCAAAAACATGGGGCATTAATTAAATTTGGTGGTTTATTATCTTATAATAAAAGTAATAAGAATGAATTGTAGGAAGTTTTAATAAAGGAAACTTAACAAAGGAAATGAAAAACTGGCATAAAAATACCAAAAAAATGTTAATAGTCTCATATAAATATTTTCTACAGATATACATACATGCTTGTATGTACAGAGTAGTTTTTAAAAGTTGGATTAGGCTATGTATTATATGATTCCATTAGTAAAAGCTCTAGAAACTGTTAAAAAATAAAATTTTAAAAATTGGCTTAGGCTGTAAATATTTTATACAATGATTTTTTCACTCCTCATATACAATAGAAGTTCTCCGTCTTGTGCATTTGGAGTTAATATCTGGCCAATAGGATGGCATCATCAATTCAATGGACATGAGTATGAGCAAACTCCAGGAGATAGTCAAGGACAGGGAAGCCTGATATGCTGCAATCCATGGGGTGGCAAAGAGTCAGACACAACTGAGCAACTGAATACTAACTGGCCAATTAATCAAAAAGGTCTATAAAGCAGATAATCCTTTAAAAATATAATCACTGCTTAAACATATTATTTTAACCTAAGATATACAAATGTGCATTTTTTAGCCATGCTTATGATGTAGGGCCAAGGTCTTTTCCCTCTGATAAGCATTCCACACAGTTTCTTTTTTTTTTCTTTTCCACAAAAGCCACATTTATGTTGCATGTTCTACAATTCTCTCTTTTGATATCTTTAAGTGAAAGTGTGAATGCAAAGTCTCTGGAGAGTCAATCTGAGCCAAGAATTCTAGAATTTTAGTTTCCCTCATCTTTTTTTTTTTTTAAAATATATACATTTGTCTAACCACACCTAGTTCCACAAATTTTTTAGCACCTTCCCTCCGAGAAAAAGCAATCTGAAACCCTTTTTTTCCCCTTTGTTCTTATGGCTCATTGATTTCCATAATATTTGATTGACTTACACAATTACAATAGTGAGGGCAACTGGCATAAACATACTTACTGACTTCTGATCAGCTCACCAGCAGTGGTAAGGGCAGATAGGCACAGGAACAGCGGTGAGGGCCTTTAGGCCTTGAGATAAGCGTGCCTGGACACTGCTTAATATGTTTACAGATGAAGTACAGGACAAAATTATTCTGATGAGTTGCTTGGGCATCTTCTCTAATTATCAACTCAGCTATGTTTCCACAGTGAAATAGTTCTCCAGACTCTTGAACCAAATGGAAATGTTGTATGGGGGCTGGAAGAGATGAGTGAGTCTATGCAGAGGTTTCTGCTCTCTCTAAGTGGTCCACCTGTGGATGTGGTGATAGTGAAACCTAGCAGCATCAATCTATGAACTCCATCTCTCACAAGGAAGAATACAGTTAAAGTCGGAGAGAGAACTGAAGCTTAACTCACATGCAGGGGTTCATATTTCTGGTAAAAGAAGATCAACAGAGCTGCTTCTATCCCATTGGACTATCAGTAGTCAATTTACATGGATGGCTTTTGCATAATTCAGCAAGGAATGTTAACATCATCTTGGATTAGGGGGCCCTATAGGTTTGCTGTTTTCCTGAAAGAAATCTGATGTTTCTACTTTTAACTGCCAATGTATCTTTTCACAAGAGTCTGCAGTGTTCTAAGTAAGGCACCTGGGCAAAGTGCTAATGAGTAATTAACAATGTATTCATTAGTAAGGCAGTAAATGCCACTGATGGCCCTTACTCGCATAATTATGTGATGTTTTATTGTTTTACGAATGCTTTATTTCACTTTTTTCCCACCTATTAGTTAGTAAGGAGCCGTAAGCATTTGTTGCTGCTGTTTAGTCCTTAAGTCATGCCTGACTCTTTCGTGACCCCATGGTCTGTAGCCCACCAAGCTCTTCTGTCCATGGGATTTCCCAGGCAAGAATACTGGTGTGGGTTGTAATTTCCTTCTCCAGGGCATCTTCCCAACCCAGGGACTGAACCCATGTCTCCTACATTGGCAGATAGATTGTTTACCACTGAACCACCAGGGAAGCCCATCATGAGTATTATCTTTTAATAAAAGGAATTGTACAGAAGAACTAAAGAATTGTATTATGGCAATCCTTCAATTTAACACATATACTGTTTAATTATATGTGTCTGCAACCTTAGCTACATGATTCTTTTTCTCAGAACAGGTAATTTTGTCTGAGATATTAATGCCATGTGTTTAAATATGGTCCAATTATTGCATTTATTCATTTTCCATTTAAAACAAATGCTCTTGGGCATCGTAGCTTGAGGCTATACTTCTGTTAGCCATTTAAGAAGTCAAGCTCTGTGCCTGGCCTTCTGTGAAAAAATGCAGACACTCTGCTTAGCAGGCACAGTCTATAACTCATCGTGGGGATATATATGTAAAATATACACTGTAAGTGTGCCTATAATGGCATATATGAATTACACAGGTGTATTTATATGTGTATACATAGACGCATACATACATCTTTAAATAACTTCTAAAATAACTTCCCTCTTTTACTGGTGCATGCATGCATGCAAGCTAAGTAGCTTCAGTTGTTTCCGACTCTATGAGAGACCATGGCCCTCCAGGTTCCTCTGTCCATGGGATTTCCCAGGCCAGAATACTTAAGTGGTTTGCCATGAACTCCTCCAGGGGATCTTCCCAACCCAGGGATCAAACCCATGTCTCCTTCATTTGTACTCAGGTTCTTTACCACTAGCGCCTCCACCATCCATAGACTTACACACACCAAAGTTCATAGAGGCATTCTAGACATTCTTTTTACATATTGTATTTAATTAAAAGTCAAGTAATTCGAATTTTACCTTAGAAATATCTTATGTTTCTACTCTGTTTTTGTCCTGAACCATCATTTCTCATTATTTCTCTTAAAGAAAACTATACTTAGCAGCCTCTCCTCCCTTCTAAATAATTTGCATTTATATCTTACCTATTTGCTTTTTTTTTTTCTGATTAAGAGAAGAATTAGAGCAGGTTGTGAATAGGAATGATGAAGAAAGTAGGGAGACACTGGGTCATAAATCAGGAGGTCTTGTCTCCAGTGTCATTTGTTGGGGGAAAATGGTGTTTTCTGGCCTATACAAGTGCCTGCCAGAGAGAGAAAGCAAGTTTTCTACAAAAGTTTGATTTTTCAAGTCATAGGTGAAACAAGTTCTGGAATCAGAGAATCTTACACTTAGAGATCAAAAATGGACATTCACCATCATTCAGTCCAACCCTAAAAATAATTATACTTTGTTATGGGCTGAATTGCATGAAGTCCCTCAAAATTCATAGAGCTTCCTAAAACACAGGACCTCAGAATGTTACTGTTTGGAGATCAAGCCTTTAAACAAGGTGGTCAAAGGACTTCCCCGGCAGTCCAGTGGTTAAGATTTCATCTTCCAATGCAAGTGGTGTGGACTCAGTTCCTGGGTGGGGAGCTAAGATCCCACATAACTCAAAGCCAAAAACCAAAAGTGTAAAAACCAAGAAATATTGTAACAAATTCAATAAAGACTTTAAAAATGGGCCACATTAAAGAAAAAAAAAAAAGCTTAAAAAATAAAATGAAATAAAAAATAAAAAAGATGATCCATTCAGATGAAAGAAGGCTGGGCGCATCTAGTGCCATTATAAGAAAGAGAAATTTGGACACAAAGAAATGCCAGGGATGAGCACACAGAGGAATCACCACGTAAGACACAGGGAGAAGGTGGACATCTGAAAACCAAGGAGAGACTTCAGAAGAAAGTAAAGCTGCCAGTACCTTGAACTTCTGGCCTCTGGAAGTTGGGCGGGGGCGGGGATGCCTGTTCTAGCAGCCTCCAGTCTCTGTTATTTTGTTATGGCAGCCCTAGCTGACTAATACACTTCTTGACTCCAGTGAAGGAATGTTATCCTCTCTCACATCTGCAGCACACTCTATTTTTCAGGCAAAACAATATAGGAAAGAAAAATTTTCATACTGGAAAACATTTAGGACTGTGTAAATCTCATAGGAAAGCATGACAACAAGAGACTTGCAGCAATTAAACTTTAAAAAGCCTCTCAAGAGCTCCCAAATTTAATGTGCACATTTCAACAAAGCCAAATGCTAACAAAACACATCCCCTGAAGCAACACCTCTAGAAAAACACCTTCTCTACTCCCTCATGATTCTAATTGTTTACTTGATAACCTCTTATCTCAACCAAATTCCCAGTGTGGAAACTCATAGTTGTTGGATTGAAGCTGTCATGTGCCCTCCTGAAGGTATGAATCTAAGAGTGAAAAGGGAAATGCTGTGGTTCTAAATGACTTATATCATCAGCACATTTAACACAAAATTTAGGAAGACAGTCCTTGAAACAAAACATATTCCACCCTAAGCTATTCTCTCAAAGATCTGATCTCAAGTTCGATTTATTGTTATACTGAATATTTGTTTAAGGAATTGATCCTATTCTGACCTTGAGTCATCACTATCATTGTCCAAGGCCACCTTTCCATCCTTGTGGCCAGAGGCTCAGAGACAGAAATATGTCTTCCTGTGATACCTATTTCTGATCTCAGGCTCTAGATAGTGTATGATTCAAGGTTCCCATTAGGATCTTTGAAGGCTGAAGAGCTATCAAGAGAATGTTGTTGTTCAGTTGCTAAGTCATGTCCAAGTATTTGCAACCTCATGGACTGCAGCACACCAGGCTTCCCTGTCCTTTACTATTTTCCAGAGTTTGCTCAAACTCATGTCCACTGAGTCAGTGACACCATCCAACCATCTGAATGATTCATTGATGACCAAAGAATCCAAGCTAAGTTATACATTGGTGGCTCTATCTGATGTTTTTCTTTCAAATTTGTAATTAATTTTCTACTCAAAATGCTATTTAGAGGCGTTCAAACTGAAGACCTTTGGACTTTTTATGGCTATAGAGTTGCTTAGTTTGTTTGGAAGGTTTATTTTTATTTTAAAAAGATATGTATTTATATATAAACATCCATTCATGTGTGTGGATTATACACATTCTCGTTTGCCACAGTCCTCATAGTCCTCACCATACTGTGCCCTCTTCATAAGAAACTTGAAAGGACTCTAAAGGGACTCTGAGCTTGTGTGGCCCTTCAGAGACATTCTCTGTAATCTAATTGGAGAACCCAAGGGTAAACTGCTATCTAAGACACAAAACTTCCAACAAGCAAAGTGGTGGTAAAATAATAATAAAAGATGGGCACTGGTTAGGGCAAACTCCCTGGAAGCTGTACCACCCAGTCACCAAAAGCTGAGCAGTCTTCTATAATCTGACTTACATCCTCTCTGCAGCAAATCAACTCCAGTGTGATTCTCCCTAAAATCCCTTTCTGAAAAGAAAACATATACTCTGGAAAGGGTAATAAATTATGAGATCAGGGATCTTAATTCCCAGAGTATGAACCTACAGATCACTTTCTCATAATGTTTTGTTTTGTGGTTGTTTACTCACTAAGTCATGTCCGACTCATGGGACCCCATGGATTGTAGCCCGCCAGGCTAAGTCCATGGAATTCTCCAGACAAGAATACTGGAATGGGTTGCCTTTTCCTTTTCCAGTGGATCTTCCTGATCCAGGGATCGAACCTACTGCTCCAGCATTGGCAGGCGGATTCTTTACTGTTGGGCCACCAAGGAAAAGGCTACTTGTCCTTTTTATAATATAGGGCAGGAAAATACAGATTGAGAATGGAGGAAACCAGAGAAGGAACTTCACTGGAGGGATGACACTGCCCACGAGGGTAGGATTCACAGAGCCTCAGTGCACAAAAAGAGAGCCAGAGACAAATCACCTAATCCTCTACTAGCCTTGAAGTTAATCTTGGTGTGCAAGGTGACCCTTGACTTCTGTAGATAAAGCAACCTTGTAACCTGAATTTCCCTGTGACACCTTGAGCTTGAGGCTTCCTTGGTGCTGCAAATGGTGAAGAATCTGCCTGCAATACAGGAGACCTGGGTTTGATCCCTGGGTCAGGAAGAACCCCTGGAAAAGGGATTGGCCACCCACTCCAGTATTATTGCCTGGAGAATTCCACGAACAGAAGAGCATAGTGGGCTACAGTCCATGGGATCGCAAAGAGTTGAACATTACTGACTAATACACACACGTGTACACCCCTTAGGTTTAGGCGCTTTTATTCCTTTTTTAAAAAAGGAAACATATGTTGCTGAAGAAATAAATCATATAAAAGTTTAATTCAATTCTATGTCTGAGACTTTTTATATAAATACATTATTACATCAGGGATAATAATTGGTAAAATTAGTATTTCTATTTAGAAAACATGCCCAACATGTTCTCATCTAGAACACAGATAAACTTATACTTACCTGCTTAGTATCACTGAGATAATGCTAAGAAAGTACTTTGCATTATACAGGTTTAGAAGCTGTTACCTTCATTGCTGTCTTAGCTTATGAAATACACTGAGTGACAAGACAAAGATTAATTCATAAGAGAACCTACCACTAACCTTGAGGGAGTGCTAAGTGGGATTATAACTTTTTCTCTCACTCATCCCTGTTTCAAGGATCTACACTGCTCTCTGTTAATCGATCTTCTCATCTCCATTCTAGAATTCCCCTGAATTTCTTCTTCCCCTCCTTGGTGTATGTGAAACAATTTATCTCTGTTCAAATCCTGACCAGTAGTTCCTCCTTACCTCCCAGCAATGAGTGAAACTAATGCTGTCCAAATGGCAGTTGCCACTCTCCTTAGAAACCTGTTTCATGACTATCCTTCACTACTTGAGTCCCCTTGTTGAATATCACCTCCCATTTTAAAATACATGTTAAGATATTTTTCTAAATTCTCACAATGTTCTTCCTAAGAGTAACTGAGCTGCATAAACTATTCCCCATCTAAATATTTTCAAGTGTGGACATCCTCCATCAGAAGAGTGGGCACAGGCACTGGGAGCAAGATGCAGAGAGCATCCCTAAGAAGGCAACATGCTCGCCTTCAGCATGTCTTGGAGTCCTCACCACAGACTCCTTTCACAATGTGTGCACATCAAAACTAAAGTTGTACACCTTCACTATGTACAATTTTTATTTGTCCATTGAACCTCAATACATTTAGAGAAAAAAACAACTTAGAAACCTTGACCCTGCTTGGAACTGGAATGAAGTAGGGATTCCTATGGACTGGAGGAAAACACTTGAGTTCATATAGAAATTGGAGTGAGAAAGAAGTAGGACCAATTTGGAGAACCACCAGTGCAAGGCAAAGATGAGTTAACAAGCCAGCTAGGCACCATTACCCAGCATTCCAGAATACATCAGGGCTTCCCAAGATGTGTACAGTCTGAGTCCAAGCTCACTGCTCACAGCCACTAATGCCAGTCCTCTGCCATAGAGAATCCCTGTTCTGCCCTTTCAGTTTCCAACTCCTCATAAACCAAGATTAAAGTATGTCTTTGAGCTATAACCAATGGCTTCAAAATGCAGTCTCATATTCTCCCCCTTTACTGGGAGAGTAGAAAAAACACTGTCCCTGGGCGGGGGTGGGAGGGGGTGTGGAGGAATGGTCCTTCAGCCTCAGGACTAACTCCCAAAGGCTGCCACCAATTCATTTCTGCAACTGCTCACACAGTCACAGAGTCCTATAGCCAGGTGGTTGTCATGGCAACCAAGAGACAGCCAACAGCCGGTGGATCTTATCACCCCACAAGTGGTGCTTCAAGTCTCCCATCTCATCACTCTTCCCATCTGACAAACTGTGTCATTAAGAGGCCCCAGATAGTAATTAATTACAAAGTATGTCTCCATGACTCCAAGTTTGGTCATGCCAGAATCACCCTAAGGATGAGGAAAAAGCCAGTTGTAGTTGCAAGGTCTAAAATTTCAATTGGGATGCAAGGGAGGATGCTACAGAGAGAGATCCAGGGAAGAATGCTGGAGGTCATGTCCCTCAATGCCCTTGTTGCGGCCCTTTGTCTGAGCATAGCAATGAAAAATCATGCAGTGTAACATCTGATTGCCCTTTTCAAATTCCCAGAATGAAGCAATATGAATCAGCAATGTGCTCTGGAGTGTAGGAAAAAGCCTCCCAAGGTAGTGGCAGAATATTGGCCAAGGTCTCCAAAAATTTATTTATTCTCTGGTTCAGCCAAGGCAGGATTGTAGTTAAAAAACTTGGATAGCTTGGTCCTCTGAGGACACATTATTTTAATAAGGAATCTATTTCATATAATTTAATAAATTTTGTTTTGTCACATGTTGTTCTTTTTTTTTTTTTCTATCATTTCCCCTTGTTGTTCTCATAAAAGAAAGAGTCTCATTATCTTTAGAGGACAAATGGAAGGTCCCTCTTTCCATGACTCAGCCAGGAAAGCTGGAGAGTTCTCGGTATCATAACAAGTATGTTATGATGGTCATAGCATCAGGGATGGAGGGCCTGGAGGAGCAGGGTGTTGGGAGAGGGTTGCCTACTACCTCCCATCCTTCCAGGCAGAAGAAGTAACTTGTTTGGCATCCTAGAGAGTGGCAAATCGGTGTATCTTCACACACTACTAAATGGCAAAAACATATGTAAGAGCGGTGAAACATTTGACAGCAAAGATAGGCAGAGTCTGGTTATTAAGTCTTACAGAGCTAAATAAAGAGTTAGAAATGTTCTTTGAAAAATATCAGTAGTCAGTGATCAAATTAGTTTTAGCTCATCCATGCCATCAAAACAAGGGAGGCAAGCAAACCGAGGCGTGGTATTCATGACATCCTAAAGAAAAAGGGGAAGACATGATGGCTTTGAAGAATTTGGACAAAGACATTGTTAAGTATAGCTGCTTCTATAATGCTGTGTGAAGCAGTGAAAATTTCCCCTTACAAGTGAGACAAGAGTCATTTTCTAACTGTGGAAGGTCAAGTATCCCAGGGAGAGGGGTGAACTGGATTCACTGAAGGTCATGGTCCTAGGACTGAGCTGATCCTGCGGTGGGAAGAGGAGTCACAAATGAGAGAGAAATCTGCTCATTTCCTTCTTCCTTGCCCCAAAGTGAAGCAACAGAATTTGGTCCAAAGTCCTAGGCTACAGATGGTGAAATAGCACAGCATATGTTCCATAAGTACTTCCAAGAACCACCTATATCTTGGCACTTAAATACTTCACAACACAAAAAATGTGCTGATAATTCAAATATTCAATATGTGTTCATGTGTATACATGCCCAACACACACACACACACCCCCACCACACACACACCCACAGAGAGACAATGCTTAGCAAACTGAACTCATGAAACCCAACTCCGGAGCCCTGCTTCTCTTTCTTATGCTGTCCTTATTCCTAGTGTCTTCACACTCTCTTGTTGTTCCAGTCTTCAGTCCTGCTCTTGGGAAGAGTTCTAAAATCAGCTTCTTATTCCTCCAAAAGATTCCAAATTTCCTAGGAAGCCCAACTGTTAACCCCTGTCATATGAAAAGTTATTTCCTCTTAGAATTTAATACATAAGTAAGCCTGAAATGAAGGGCCATGCATTGATCTCATAGAATATAGTCCACTGCCTACAGCCAGGAATACATACCTGTGAGTACATGGTGTGTGCATTCCATAAATACCAGGATCTATGCATTTCCAATATGGAAATGTCTCCTGTGTTCTCCTGTGTTTCCGAATTTAGTATCCTTGGGCTCTGGCAAGAGGGACAATGGCCACTATTGTACCATCAGCAAATAAACAAAGTTGATGCTGAGAGTTCCCCAGGTAGGAACTGCTTACCTTCCACATGTATTTCTGATTCAGATCACAACTCTCAGAACCACCATCACTCAGTGGACTTAAAAATGTATTCATTCTACATTTTCAGGAGTAATTTGTACTGTATCTCCATTATCCATGTGACTCTGAGTAGGTCACCTGCTCTCATTATGTCTTTTTCCCCAAAACATCCCTAAGATCCCCGGGATGATTACATTTCTTAAAATTAAGTAGACCACACAGCAACTGCACGAATCTCTGTCTGTGTCAGTCCTTTGTTAGCAAATACTTGCCAGAACAACTGTGTGCATGACAACCCCCAACTCCTCTTCACACACTAATATACATACCCATTCAACATGCAGCTCCACAGATCCACACTGCCGCTTTCCCCACAAGATCTCCACAACTATGCCCATTCCCATGCAGATACATCTGTGTACTCAAATGTACACAATCTTCACTTATATTTATGTATGTGTTTTATAAACAGCTAAGCCTTGCTAATTCACAAACCCTTTTGACGGGCAGATTACTGGAGTGGGCAGATTAGAACTAAAGCAAATGATTACAAGGTCAAGGACAGCCCATTGCCAAACACATTTTGTTCTTTTGCTCAGCATTGTAGTTTTGCCTTAATTTATGGTAATCCTGTCCACACTCCAAGTTAGCGAACTGCTCTTTCATAAATGGAGTGCAATCTACTACCCCATGTTGGCTGAGAAGGAAGAGAAAACCGCCAGGTTTTTAAACAGTGCTTTCAAAAATGAAAATTACAGTTTTGCCACATATTAATGTGAGAATAGCTGAGATTCCTCACTGTACACATATATGGTATATGTGGACCAATATACAAACTTGTAATGAAGTTTCAGTTCTGCAAAACCATAGAACAGATGTTGAATTTAATTTCTATCATAACATATGATAGTTTCATTCAATAAAAAATATTTACAAGCTTCAGTAACTTCATGTCCAAGGGCTATTTTCTTTGCACCAACTGTCCTTACTCCATCTTTTCTCTCCTTTTCATACCATGCTGGACTTCAGGTCCCACATTCAGTCCTTCTGGACTTCTACACTTCCTTCTACCATATCAGATCTGATCATACCCTTTCAATATCTCCCTCTGTATATTTGTGTATGTACATATGTAACTTACCTTGTCCAGTACAAACTCCTTAGAGTTCCACCAAAACCTCATGTCTGCTACCTTTTCCTCCTCCAATTTCTAATCTGCTTTGTTTACATCTAAATCCAGGAACATACCCATAAACATTCTACTTTCTTTAATTTCTTGATTCTTTTTATTAAGTTCAAATCTATGTAAATTTTTCCTAGCATGAACTTATTCCTTGACTTGAAACAGGTCATAATTTCTCTTGCCCTTGCATAGAATTTCTGGTAAATAAAATGTATTTCTATCAAATGAAAAGAATTTTCATCATTTCTAAATCCCAACCGAATTTATGGGATGGCATTTTTAACTTTTGTATGGAGGTGTAATGTACATACAGAACAGTGGATGCATCATAACTACTCAGCTAGTTGAATTTTCAGAATTGAAATACATCTCTGTATTCAGCCACCCAGCTCAAGAAAAAGATTAGTAGTATGACATATCTCCCCATGGCTCCTCATAGTCACTACCTTCTACCCCAGGAGGTAGTGGAAAATTATCCTATCTTCTATTACCCCAATTAATTTTCCTGTTCTGGAATTTTATATGAGTGAAATCGTGTGAAATTTATTCTTCTATGTCTTCCTTCTTTCAGTCTACGTTACATATGAAAGTCAACCACACTGTTGCATGTAGTTGCAGTTATTAATTCTCATTATTGTGTAGCAACCCATTTTGTAAATAAACCACAACTTATTATTCCTCTGTTGGTGAACATTTGAGTAATTATTTATTCTATGATGTTATGAATAGGTACACTGTGAACATTTTTGCATGAGTATACACACACACACACACACACACACACACACACACACATACATACATATACATTAGTTTCTATTAGGAAATTCCAGAAGTGGAACTGTTAGTGCTAGAGTCTGATATGTTCAGATGTAGTAGATTCTATCAAATATGATCTTTTTTTTTTAACATTTACTTTTGGCTGTGCTGGGTCTTAGTTGTGGCGTGCAGGCTCTCTGCTGTGGCACGTGGGTTCAGTTGCCCTCAGGCATGTAGGATCTCAGTTCCCTGACCAGGGCCCAGGCCCATGTACCCTGCATTTTCAGGTGGATTCTTAACCACCAAACTACCAGGGAAGTCCCCAAAATGTCCTCTTAAAGTGCCTATGGAAACGTATTCTATCACCAACACTGTAGGAGTGTCCCAGTGGCTCTACATACTCACCCACGTGAGTTTCGATGGTCTATTTATTATTATTATTGCAATTTTGATGGAAGTGTAGTAGTATCATGTTTTGATTAATTCACATTTCCCTGACTCATCACATTTTTGTACATTTATCCA
Source organism: Nanger dama (assembly GCA_917880005.1). Taxonomy (NCBI): domain Eukaryota; kingdom Metazoa; phylum Chordata; class Mammalia; order Artiodactyla; family Bovidae; genus Nanger; species Nanger dama. Next base: position 30,592,656 of record CAKJTW010000018.1, read on the forward strand.
TCATTTAGACACCTGATTTTGTAAACTGCCTAATGATTAGTGAAGTTCAATACCTTTGCATTTGTTTTTGGCCATTTGGATGTCCTCCTTTGAGGAGTTACTGCTCATTTTTTGGATATTTTGCTACTGCCTGCCTTTTCATTGATTTGTGGGAGCTCTGTACATTTTCCAGATAGGAGTCTTTATCAGATAATTGTGGTATGAACTGCTGTTGTTGTTTGCTTTTGAAGTCGTGTCTGACTGTTTGTGATCCCATGAACTGTAGCCCACCAGGCTCCTCTGTCCATAGAATTTCCCAGGCAAGAAGAGTGGAGTGCGTTTCCTTTCTTTCTCTTTTTTTTTTTTTTGCTTACAGTTGGTATCTTTTCTGCCCCATTTAAGAAAACATTGCCTATTTCTGAGCCAGGACATTTGTAAGTTCTTTTATATCCTTTAAGCTGATTCTTAGAACCTACCTGTGAAGTAGGCACAGGGAATATCATGATGCCCTCCTTAGAGAAAATGAACATAGACTCATAAAGCAGACCAAGGGAAACAATTCTCAAGGCCAGGTCTTCTGACTCTTGCAGTTTGGCATCTAAAAACCCTGGACACTAAGTTACATCCAAATTTCTTGAGATTCCTACATTTGGGTCACTGTTCATGCCAAACCCCTACCTCCCTATGACCTGAAATGAAGCTCCTTAGGAAATATAATGCCAGTAAGAAGGTGCTGGTTATGAGTCTTCACAGCAAATGATTCACGGTAAAATATGACAGTGTTCCTAAACCTGAGGTCTCATCTCATCTACAAGGGTATAGCAGAAGCTTTTAGGAAAAGTCCAAAGTCCATTTGTTTCTTCTCATTGAATGAGGCAGAGAGGACAGAGGTTCCTTCTGATTTTTGTTCCCATTAAAGGTATTTCATTGTAGGAAAATAAAGAGATGAAGGAAGAAAGAGAAAGGAAAAGAGTGAGAACTACAAGGAGGATAATGGAGTGAGAAAGCACCAAAGAAGAAACTAAGAAAGAGAGATGAGGGTTGAGAGGTAGAGTGAGTCAGAGAAAGACAAAGGAAGTGAGTAAGAACAAAAAGAGATAAGCTAGAAAGAGAGAGAAAGTGAAGACTGAGAAAAGAAAAACAAGAAAATGAAGACAAAGTGTTGTTATTTATTCACACTGTGACCTTGGCAATGCTATTTAATTTCTTCAGTTTTCAAATCTTTAAATGGTAATCTAGAAAAAATGGTACAGATGGTCTTATTTACAAAGCAGAAATGGAGACACATGTAGAGAATAAATATATGAATATCAGGGGGAAAGGAGGTGAGGTGGGAGGAATTTGGTGATTGGGATTGACACATATACACTATTGATACAATGTATAAAATAGATGGGCTTCCCAGGTGATGCTAAGCGGTAAAGAATCTGCCTAAAAATGCAGGAGACACAAAGGACTTGGGCTCCATCCCTGGGTGGGGCAGATCCCTTGGAGAAGGAAATGGCACCTTCCAGTATTGTTGCCTGGAAAATACATGGACAGAGGAGCTTGGCAGGCTAGTCCATAAGGCTGCAAAGAGTTGGACACGACTGAGTACAAATCTCTCTCTCTCATAAAATAGATAACTAATGAGAACATACTGTTTACCACAGGGAACTCTATTTAGTACACTGTGATGACATGAATGGGAAGGAAGATAGGAAAAGGCAGGGAATACACGTATATGTAAGGCTGATTTATTTTGCTGCATAGCAGAAAGACAACACTGTGAAACAACTATACTGCAATAAAAATTAATTTTAAAAATTGAGATAATAATCTCTACCTCCTGTGGCTGCTATTGGAATAAATAACTCAGACAAACTTATTTACTTAACCCTTCCTCTATGAAGGCTAAAATTAAAAAAAAAAAAAGTCAAACATAACATTTAAAAGGCTTCAGGTGTGATGAAATCCTGACATTGATGATGGGCAGTACATGTACACTCACTGTCAACCAAATAAAATTCTTAGCGTTGCCATTAAGCAAAATTGATTTGATGATTCATTGTAGATGTGAATTGACTACACCTAGAGGTATCTGGACTCTCCATCATGCTGAGCTTCAGAGATGAACAATTTCAGATTGAGCACTGGAGCTCCATAGACTGCTGAGTTTTCATTAACACTCTTATTAGTGATGAGATCACATGTTAAACAGAAAGAGAATTACTTTGCTTGATGACAAATATGGAGTTATCATAATCACCACATGTAAAAAATAATACCCCCACAGCAAAAATAGATAAAAAGGACTAAAGTGTAGCAGTTTTTAAAATTAGGCTCTTTGTAGGTAGTTCTAACTCAGCAAAATTTTGCACGTGTGCATGCATGAGTGCACACACACACACAGAGATAAAATATATATTAGTGTAGAGAAATGTCTTCTAAAACAGGTATTTAAAATAATTCTAAAACCTAAGAAACTTGCCTAGGAATAAAATGTATTGAATTCTCCATTCTTGAACACAATATCCATTATTCTAAGATTGACATCTCCTCTAACCCTATATGGTTTTATTATCCTGTTCTTTTCTGCAGTTACCATTTATCTCCAGAATTGTGTTATTCATTCAGTCATACAAAACACACTTGGTTTAAAAGAATCCTGGACACTGTTGAAACTACAAATATAAAGAAGAGTGTGGGATAGAAAAACATGGTCAGTTTCTTTAATAGAGCTCAGAGCCTAGGTTAAATAGCCATTGTTTTCAGTGATAAACAGATAGAAAAACATACTCAAAGACAAGGCAAAGTCCTGTTGGTATTTTGCAGCTGTACAAGTGATGAGGGGCATGAAGTGTTTTTGAAAGTTATCTCAGAAGCCTCAGAAATCACATCAAGACTTCTATAAACATTAAAGCCATGGCCCTAGAGCCTGGAGCAATGAAAGTTCCCAGAGATTACTCTCTTCCATGCTCAGGGTAAGGTAATGTCAGGTTATTCTGAAGCAGAGAACAACAGAAAAATTTCTCTGCATTGACTTTTTTTCTGATGCTTTCATAATCTTCTCCCTTTCTCTGCTGGCTGCAGTCTCAGATGATAAAAAGAAGGGTTTCTTTTTTATTTTATTTTTTTAATAACATCTCCTTAGGAAAGCCTAAAAACTGGAAGCATTTGAGAGTAGTCTGTTACGATACTGTAATAACTACAATATAAAACTGCAATGTATATGATCCACACACACATACATACACATATCCTAATATCATATATACAAGGGTGTTAGTTAACTTTCAGCACTTCATAATAGATATAACTCTGAAGCAGAGGAGTTTTTGAGACGAGAAAGGAAAAGCTATTTCCTATGTATATGAGATATATTTGGGGAAAGATAAAGTAATTCTGAGAATCCCAGGTGGCACAGTGCCAATTTACCTGCCAACACAGAAGACACAAGAGACACAAGAGATTTGGACTGGATCCCTGGGTTGGGAAAATCCCTTTAGTAGGATAGCAACCCACTCCAGTATTCTCACCTGGAAAATTCCATGGATGGAGGGAGCCTAGTGGGCTATACCCCATGATGCTGCAAAGAGTTGGATATGACTGAGTGACTGAGCAGTCACATTCAGTTCAGTTGCTCAGTTATGTCCAACTCTTTGCAACCCCACGGACTGCAGCACACCACGCTTCCCTGTCCAAAACCAACTCCTGAAACCTGCTCAAACGCATGTCCATTGAGTCAGTGAGCAGGCACAAAACGTATTAACAACTTCAGATAGTGCTGCTACGGCCTTGAATGCTTGTACCCCCCTGCCCCAGATTCACATGTTGAAATCCTAAACTTCAATGTGATGATATAAAGATGTAGCATCTTGGGAGGTGATTAGGTCATCAGTTCCCTTATAAAAGAGGTCAGAGAGCTCCCTTGTCCTTTCTACCATGTTGGGGCACAGTGAAAAGTTACATCCATGAACCAGAAAGAAAGCCCTCATCAGACATGATTTTGCACTTGATCAAGTTGCCAGCTCCTTGATCTTTGACCAACCAGTCTTCACTATGAGAAATACATTTATTTTGTTTATAAGACATCTAGTCTTTGATATTTTGTTATAGAAGCACTGATAGGCTTAGATGAGTACTAGGCACAATGAAAAGCAGTGTGTTGAAAAGCAGAAACATTACCGACACAGGTCTGTACAGTAAAAGCTATGATCTTCCTAGTGGTCACATATAGCTGTGAAAATTGGACCATAAAGAAGGCGGAGTGCTGAAGAATTGATGCCTTTGAATTGTGGTGCTGAAGAAGACTCCTAAGAGTCTCTTGGACAACAAGGAGATCAAACTAGTCAAACATAACGGAAATCAACCCTAAGTACTCACTGGAAGGACCGATGCTGAAGCTGAAACTCCAGTATTTTGATCATCTGATGCAAACTGCTGGCTGATTGGAAAAATCCCTGATGCTGGGAAAGATAGAGGGCAGGAGAAGGGGACATCAGAGGATGAGATGGCTGGATGGCATCACCAATGCAATGGACATGAACCTGGACAAACTTCGGGAGATGGCGAAGAACAAAGAGGGCTGGCGTGCTAGAGTCCATGGGGTCACAAAGAGTCAGACACGACTAGGCAACCAAACAACCACCACAAGATACGTTGATCCCAAATATTGACTTAGAGCTGTGATTAGAGGCCTAAAGCTCAATGGTTTAGTCTGGAAAAAAAGCCAGACAGGGTCATCTGAGGAGCTGTGTTCTGTTTTATGTCTTGGGAGATGCTTTGTGGGAGTCTAGTCTAGAAGTAATTCATTTGTATATGGATTCCAAAGACAAATGATGAAGGTGCCTGCCCAGAGTGAAGCCAGAGGGAGGCTGTGTCCTCCCTACAAGGATCTTGTTGGTCTCCTGTAGCCGCAGCCCAGAGGGCAACCTAAAGTGTTCTTTCTCAGAACAGTCCTGGCTTCTGACAACCCTCCATGCAGACAGCACCAGAGTAGAATGCTGGCTCCATTCAGCTCTCCCAAGAAATTCCAGAAACTGACTCTACATTTTCAAAGGCCTGTGGGGTTGAGATTGAAGTTACCTTGGAAACGTCTCAGTGATAAATGGAAAGGGCTTGAGTGGAAATCTGGGGGACCGAAGCACAGCATTGCTGAGGTATTGCTCATCTATTTGCTTTGTGCTGTTTTCAAAGCACAGTGCTCTCATTCCCAAATCCCTAGGGGGCCCATACAAATTCACAACTTCACCTCCTCTGTGCGTGGACACATAGAGCACAATTGTCCACTCCAGACAAAAGGATCACATTATAAAACTCTCAACTTTGTCTTTTCCTAAATCACATGGTGAACAAGTTGCTGTAACTTAACTCCTTGTCACACATTTATCAATAATTTAACTGGATCTAACAATGCTTCTTATTTTTTAAGCAAACATCATGCCTCTCAGTGAAGAATTACTGTCCTTTCTTCTGGCTCCACAATGAAGTGCACAGCATATAGACTACAAGGGGAACAAACATCACATTTAAAATATGGGAGCAGGGGGTCCAGAGCAGATTAATTAGGATGAAATGATCCATAAACATCTTTTCCAAGAATGAAAAAAAAAAAATCTAAATTAGGCAGTGAAAAGCAGAGTGACAACCCCAGAAGCCCTTAGGGTTTGCCAACCTAAGACGTTTTCCAGGCACAGTGAGCTTACAGCCAACTGGCCACTGTCTTTCTGTCCTTAGGACTGCACCACCTAAGCAATCACACAGTAACAACTGTCTTTGTGAGATGTTAAGTCAAAACCATCCCTTTTCTTAGGCCTCTCCTCTATTGAGTTTCTCTTTTCCAGAGAATCAATTCATATTTCTCCTCCATATCAAAATGGAAGCACTGCCATCTTGTTTACTAACTTTCACCAGCAAAGAGGATGGCAGGCTCTTTCTGGAAACTTACACTTGGGGTGGTAACAGGTGAAATCTGGAAGCAGTAAAAGGTTTGAAAAGTACAAATGGTGTTGGAGGCAGATTCAAGAGTATCTCAAGGTCTTAAATGCATCTAAGGATCATGAGTATCTGAGCCTCAGTTGGTCTTCTCTTCACATAGCTGTTATCACAGAAGCCACATGGCATTCATTTCACTTCTGTCAGCAAATACTGATCCCTAGACCAATACCCTAGAACTTAGCATCATTGCAGTGTTGATTTGGGGGCCCTAGGGTAGTGACTGAGCTAGAGTTTTATTTCATGTTGAACACTAGTTGGACAACTGGATCCTTGTTCAGCAACTTTCACCAGAGGCTTTGAGTGTGATCCAGAGTCAGGGACTCCTTTCTCTGAGTCCATCTGCCCTCCTATCCTCCTCCTATGATGGAGTATAATTCAGCTAATTGTCATTGATCTATTTATTCTTCTGTAGTAAATACTCTGTGTGAAGAAATGGTGTTTGTCTCTATCCTTGGCTCCAGATTGTTTCTTAGATAGGATAGTACAAGTCACTTTACATACTAAGCTGCCAAGTCGCTTCAGTCATATCCGACTCTGTGTGACCCCATAGACAGCAGCCCACTAGGCTCCCCCATCCTTGGGATTCTCCAGGCAAGAACTCTGGAGTGGGTTGCCATTTCCTTCTCCAATGCATGAAAGTGAAGAGAGAAAGTAAAGTCACTCAGTTGTGTTCGACTCTCAGCGACCCCATGGACTGCAGCCTACCAGGCTCCTCCATCCATGGGATTCTCCAGGCAAGAGTACTGAAGTAGGGTACCATTGGTTTCTCTCTAACTTTTAGTTAATTTGACCTGCTCAACTCACCAGATTTAGTGCAAAATCTAATTAAGAGAAGGAGTTAGGTCTTATTCATTTTCATTGAATTTAAGCTCACATGAAAATTGAATATACTATCTTATTTAGTAAAACCCCTATCTTATTATTTTGAATATACTGTTATCTTATGAAAATACATACTTTAAAATGCATTTAGAAAATATTTTTGACCAGAAATATGTGTGAAAATTAGATCTGTGTTACTTTACTTCTGATTCATTCATTCTCTGTATAGGTATTTAATCCCCACTACATGGCAGATATTGTGAATATTACTTATCTACTCATTTCTGCACCTTTCAATATTATGATGTAGTTACTGGATATAAAATACATTTTTGAAAGAGAAAGAAGCTCCTGAACATTTAAAATATTGCATTATCAATGGCGAATATGTTAATTCACTTTGATCAAAATCAAAGTATAAAAACAAATACTATCATGGAATTTCATTTCTTTTTCAAACCAAATCTATAGGCTATGGTTTTTCCAGTAGTTATGTATGGATGTGAGAGTTAGACTGTGAAGAAAGCTGAACACCGAAGAATTGATGCTTTTGAACTGTGGTGTTGGAGAAGACTATTGAGAGTCCCTTGGACTGCAAGGAGATCCAACCAGTCCATTCTAAAGGAGATCAGTCCTGGGTGTTCTTTGGAAGGAATGATGCTAAAGCTGAAACTCCAATACTTTGGCCACCTCATGCGAAGAGTTGAAAAAGACTCTGATTAGAAAAGACTCAGATGCTGGGAGGGATTGGGGGCAGGAGGAGAAGGGGACGACAGAGGATGAGATGGCTGGATGGCATCACGGACTCGATGGACATAAGCCTGAGTGAACTCCGGGAGTTGGTGATGGACAGGAAGGCCTGGCGTGCTGCGATCCATGGGGTCACAAAGAATTGGACACGACTGAGCGGCTGAACTGAATTGAACAGGTACTCCTAAAGTGAGTGCTGTCAGAGTGGTCACAGTTGATGAGTAACGATTTTCTTATTCAAATTTCACTGGAGTTGGAATTTGCTCTATTATTTCCCAAGGAGGTACTTTTATATCAGGGTTGGAGAAAAACACTTGCCGTAGTATCCTTAAGTATAAGAGAAAGGCTTATCTATGTTGGCTCCCTTTCTGGAAGAAGGGATATAAGCCTACACAGAGTTCAAGTGCACAGGATACATCCTGATTCTGAACCAAGATAGGGTACACAACACAGTCATTCCAGGGGAAAAAAAAGCCAAAATAATCAGTCTTTCAAAGGCCATCTCATGGCACGCCAGGCTCAGAGAAACAGTTTCACAGGACACTAGTCTCTCATTGATCATGTCAAATTAAAGCAGGCTAACATGAACTGACAGTGATTCATTCAAAACACGGTGTTGGGAAAAATCAAACTCAGAGCTTCTTTTTCTTTCTTCTAAGCAATACAGACTTCCCCACAGTCTGTAATATATTATAAAGGGAAGGAAAATTGACCTTATCAATAATCAGTGAAAGGATGATGAATGCTTTCCCCTCTGGGTTCAGTAACTTTCAATGTCCCCTTGCCACAGAAATGGACCAATCCAAATGCCTGCAGCTACTCTTAGTCTAGGACTCTCCACAGTCTCCACCTACTCCTGCCAGTTCAGTATGAAGCACATGAGTCATCTCCCTACAATATGCCTCCCCTCCATTCTTTATATATTTCTAAGTTCCATTTAGCTTTCAAAGTCCATCTCAAGTGATACCTTCTGGTCACTACACTGACCACACAATTCACTGGACTCCCTTCCCCAAAATGGCAGAGCCATGACTAAACTACCAAGGCAGCCCTTGCCTCGCACATTTATACCTGTGCTCCCTCCTCAAGGAAAGCACAAATCTTTCAAGGATGAAAAATTACATTAGTTTCCTGGGAGTACTATAACAAATGATCACAAATTAGGTAGTTTAAAATAACAGAGTTATATTCTCTCACAGCTCTAGAGACTAGAAGTCCAAGACTAAGGTGTCAGGAGAGTCATACGCTCTCTAAAGGCTCAAATGGACGATCTTCTCCACGCTGGTCTCTCAGCCTCAGCTACTGCCTGCAGTCGTTGGCATTCTTTGTCTTGTAGCTGTATTCCTCTAATGTCTGCCTCCATCCTTGTATGGTCATTTTTCCTTCTATGTTAATATCCCAGTGTGTCTTCTCTTTTTCTTATAAGGACACCAGCCATATTGGATCTAGGCTCCACCCTAGTATCTGGTGGCTCAGACAGTAAAAAAATCCACCTGAAATGTGGGAGACCTGGGTTCAATCCGTGGGTTGTGAAGATCTCCTGGAGGAGGCATGCCAACCCATTCTAGTATTCTTGCCTGGAGAATCCCCATGGACAGAGGAGCCTGGCGGGTTACAGTCCATGGGGTCATGAAGAGTCAGACATGACTGAGCAACTCAGCATAGCACTAGCATCATATGATCCCATATTAACCATTTGCATCCACAAAGACCCTATGTCCAAATCAGGCCACATTGTGAGATTCTGGTTAGATATAAGTTGGGGGAACACAATTCAACACGGGCCAGAGATAAAATCACCCTATTTGTGATGCTTTGTATCTTCCTTTCACCAGGAAAACTACAGAGCTCAGCTGATAATAACGACATTATACTTATGGGGATTGCTTTGTTTGAGATGATATGCTGATCTCTGCAGGGGACCCTTTCTGCACTGACTCAGTCAGTGAAAGGCAGTAAAAGTACTCTTCCTGTAAGTCTTGGTTCTACTAAGAAAAAGCCAATCACTTTGTAATGGTAATTGCTTTTGACCTGTTCTTCTGGGAGGCTGCTGATAGATACAATGGAGTTCACTTAGGCAAAGCTTTAGTATAAGAGATCAGGAATAATTAAGGCAAAGAGGGTGGGGAGAGGAAGCAATCATGGAGAAGCCTCATCATAAAGCATGGAAAATGCCACTTTGGATTCACTCTGTGTAAAGGTCAGCCCTAACATGTCAACCTTTCTGAATTTCATTTGAAGGACTCTCTTTAAAATATACTACAAATTTGCTAAAGAACCACATACTCTGGGAAAACCTTTCATACAACTGCAGAAGACAGTGTTACCACATTAGAGTTCAAAACTAAATTAAAACAATATAAATTGCCTGAATTCTAGGGAAACAAAAGGAACACACCAACCTTTAAATATCCAGGAGAACAGTCTGGTAGAAGGGAAGTAAACAAAAAATAAACAAACAGAACCCCACTGGTCTTGAATCAGAAAAATGTGCTTCCAATTCTAGGTTGCTAGTTGCTGGCTTTGTGACAATTCAGCAAGTTTAGACTTGACACCTTTCTCTAATATGGGGTAATACTTGGCATGCTTACTATAAATGATTATTTTGCAATACAAAATGAAATCTTATGCATGAAATATTTTGTGACGTCATTATTCACTCCAGAAATATTCATGACAATTTTGAAACCCTCAGATGAGCAGTTACATGTTATCTTAATCAGGATCAAAGTTACAACCAAATATCGTCTGCCATCTTGAAATAAAACAAATTTGTTCTTGAGTAAGGTCCTAAGGGATCAGCCCAAACTGGTTGCCTAGGAGAAGAGACATTTAATTAAAGGTTAAGCAAAATTGAAAACTGCAACCTGAAATATAAAATTAGAGTCTTACAAGGTGATCTAATCAGAAAACCAACAAACATGCTGATGGAACACCTACTATGTGTAGATGTTCTCTAAGACTGAAGGAGAAACAGACCTTAAAGAATTAGTACCACAAAACCTAAAAAGATAAGAACACAGCCATATACTATTAAAAACAAATACAGAAAGTGTCAGAGTAGTGCAGAAAGAATACAGAGGCATGACTAAATAACAGCTGAGTGACTTCATTGTAAGGAGGGATCCCTATGGATATAAAGGTCGGGGAAACGTTATGGAGGAAGAGGTGAAGAGTTTTGTCAGTGGTAATTTTGAGTCTATGTGATGGAACAGACCCTAAAACATCTTGGATGTAGTGAAGTTGTAAGGTTTGAGAGTGAGGAAAGAGAAGAAACTTTTGTTTTGATCCAGGGCTTTTCCACTTTAAGTATTCTTCTGTCACTGAGGTTATTACCTATAGTATCAGTCTGGACCCTTATGTCAGATTGAAACAAAAAGGATTTTAGCAAATCAGATAGACTTAGGAGAAGCCTTAGTTAGATGTATTATCATCTGTTCTGTTCATTCCAAAAAAAAAAAATGAGGATGTGAAGACTGATCTATTTATCTTTAGGGTGCCATGGACACTTGGCCAGAATTCCCACTATTTACAGAGAAATGAATCCATCCACTTGTTTTAATTTCTTTAATGATAAAATATATAGATGTATTAAAATACTTGTACAAATATACACATACACACTAAGAAGATTTGTCTACACTCGTATTTTTAGAAAAGGAGAAAGAAAAAAAAAACTTGATGAGAGATGAAGTATGAAAAAAATCAAAATGGAATTTAAAGTTGCAAAATGGAAGTGTTTTTTAGCAGACTGAACAGGAGAAAATGATCAAACTGAACTTAGCTGGATTGGAACAATGCTTTCTAAAAAGTGACCTATTCAGAGATGGGAAGATCTTACCCCTTCGAGAAGAGACAATCAGCTTTTGTGTGTAGTGTCAGTGTAAAAGCTGCTTCCAGCTGAGAGGAGAGCAGCCCCGCACTTGCTTTCGAGAGGAGATGGTAAGATGACAGAACGATGAACTTTAATGGGCTATCAGATATTTTTAAATAGCATTTTCCATTTTAAATGTGGATCCAAACCCAATGCTTATAGAATGAGGGCTAAAAGCTTCAATTCAAACCAGCAAGGCCATCACCAGTATCTGCGCCAAAAGCTCTCTGACAAAAATACACTTGATTTCCAACCAGCAAGAGACTAGTTATTCCATTTAGGGAAATGACATCGTGATGACCTAAAATTACCCTTGCAGTTTCTGCAGACTATAGCTTCAGCAATGCATCTATTCCAAGTTGCACAGAAAAGCTTTGCTAAGGCTTTTAGAGAACTCTCTCCAGGGGGATCATGCTTTCTTTGCTGCTTTGCTAAAGGTGATATGAACACCTATCAACATGGTGCTTACCAACCACTCAAGCTGGAGATTCATTCAATATTTAGGAACAGTTATCAAATGCTTCCGATGTGCCAGGCTCAATGCAAGATGCTGGTGACACAAAAATTAAAGACATAATGCCTGCCCTCAAGATCTATTGCCCTTTGAGGAAGACAACAAAGTAAACTAATAATCAAATGGAGTAAAGAGAGGTGGCCAGGTAGTTCCTGGAAGAGCAATTGAATTTTGCAGCCTTCACCATCTGCAATCTGGCCCAGGCCCTTTCCTAATACTAATCTCCCTAAGCTCACCAGGACTACTCAACCTTTCAATTTGATGGCCAGTTTAATCTTTATCCCATCCATTTTCCAACGGCATGTGTCATTTTTGTTGTCTACTGATTTTCAGAACCATCTCTTTCGTATGTTTCTAGGGCTGTGCAATATCTTGATATTTCTCCTATCACCTTGAAAATTCCTTCTAAATTTTTTGAAGTAGTCTTTTTCATAGTTTGGTCCTCAAACATTAGGGTCAAAAGAATAGGATTCAATTCTACCTATATGTGCCTTCCTTAATACAGTTCCATCTTTCAGGCTTCCATACAAAACTAAGCCTCCAAATATGTCCCACATAGAATCCATTGTCAATTCTGTTCATTAGATTCTGGAAATGCTTCCAAGTTTCCATTTAAGATGGTAAACAGAGCCCATATATTTGACTACATCATTGCTAAATTTTCATTTATATTTACAATGTTATATAAAAATATGTGTATTTTAGAAAACTGTATCAGTGTGACCAAACAGGGAAGGATGCCATTCACATCCTCAATATTGTTGAGAACATTTTTCCAAGATATGATATGGGCTTAAATTGCTAGGTAGAAAAAATCGCATACTAGGCTTAGATTCAATACATGGAAGGCAAACTCTCCAGTCCTTTGAAACACAGGGGTAGGACCTAGAGGCATGGGGAAGGACCTGAACAGTAATCAAGGAAGCCAAATCACAGGAATTCCCTGGTGGTCCAGCAGTTAAGACTTCACTTTTTTAATGCAAGGGGTGCAGATTCGATTCTTGCTAGGGTCCCACATGCTGCCCAGCCAAGAATCTTACTATGTGAATAAGTTCAAGATGGACATCATGGAAAGCACTGAGTCTGAGGTCACCAGGCTTGGACTTCTACTCCAGAGTGCTTTGGCCACCTCACAAAAAACACCAAATGAAACAGGAAATTTCCTCAGAAACACCCTGACAATCACCTGGCTGACCTATGCTCTTTTCTGCAGTTTCATTTTGCCAGAGAAAGACATAAGACATGACAAGTGGGAAGGGAGTTATTACTATAGGCATTTTGTTCAGCAAGAAACTTTTACTCTTCTGACAGAAGCTTGTTTTCCTGTGTCTGTTTGCCATGTATGCTTGTTGAAGTAGCTCTTCCTTTTAGAGATCCAATCCTTATTTACTAGGTGGTGCAAATGTACAAGTTGTGAGATGGCGTTAAGGCCACCTTCTAACCAGGTGTATGTCCAGAGTAGGCTCTATGTATCTCTGTCCACAGTAGACACCCACTCCATTTCCAAAATTAAAATTTGCCCCCAGTCTTCTCCTCTGGTCTCTGCTACCTGCCCTGATGGGTGTCTCTGCCTGGAATTGCAAGAATTCAAGAGGGCAGTCTACAGTAAACCTTGCTGCTACTGGCAAAAAAGCTGGATTCCGTCCCCCAAGTTGATTTTGACACAATGAAGTTAGCTGGACTACTACTCCTTCTCCCTAATGGACATGTGGTGGTGGTGGTTTAGTGTCTAAGTCATGTCTGACTCTTGAGACCCCATGGACTGTAGCCTGCCAGGCTCCTCTGTCCGTGGGATTTCCCAGGCAAGAATACTGGAGTGGGTTGCCATTTCCTTCCCCAGGAGATCTTCCTGACCCAGAGATCAAACCTGGATATCCCACATTGAGGCAGATTCTTTACTGTATGAGCCACCAAGGAAAACTCTTAACAGACAGGACTTTGCTCATTAACAATTTATCTTTTCTCACATAGTTTAAATGGCATGTGTGTCCCATGACAAGGATAGTGGGGAAAACCCGTGTCGTATCAGTAAATATTGCCACGATAATTTTCGGTGACATTCAACCTCAAAATCTTAGTAGGCTAAAATGGCAAAAGCACTTATTTTGCTCATTTTTATGAGTAAGCTATAGTTTTCTGGGGATAGGATGGACTTAGCTGCAAGTCAGCTTCGGATTTTTTTTTTTAATTTGTGTATGAGTGTGTGTGTGTGCTCAGTCATGTCTGATTCTTTGTGACCCCACTGGAGGATAATTACTTTACAATGTTGTATTGGTTTCTGGCATACAATATCGTGAATCAGCCATAAGTGTGTGTGTATATAAGTGTATGTGTATGTGTGTATACACACTTCAGCCCTCCCCTCCCCCTCCTTACTGCTCTAGGTCATCACAGAGTGTCAGGATGGGCTCTCTGTGTTATACAGCAGCTTCCAACTAGTAATCTAGTGCTCTTGCCTGGAAAAGCCCATGGATGGAGGAGCCTGATAGGCTGCAGTCCATGGGGTTGCTAAGAGTCGGACACAACTGAGCAACTTCACTTTCGCTTTTTACTTTCATGCATTGGAGAAGGAAATGGCAACCCACTCCAGTGTTCTTGCCTGGAGAATCCTAGGGACAGCAGAGCCTGGTGGGCTGCCATCTATGGGGTCGCACGGAGTCAGACACGACTGAAGTGACTTAGCAGCAGCAGCAGCAGCAGAGTATATATGTTGATGCTACTCTCTCAATTTGTCCCACAGAGCATTCTAGACTTCTGTTTCTGGGATAGCAGATACCTGAGGTATGTGCTTCCCAAGGTGAATCGCAGGACCATAAGATGGTGAGGTGAACCAGAAGATCCTTCCTCAGGCCCAAACTTGAAACTGGTATACTGTCACCATGGAATACATTCCATTGGCCACAAGCCCTGTGGTGAAGCCCACCAAGGCTGAGGGGGGATAAGACCTCAAAAGAGTAAGAGTAATGGAGACAGGAAGAGACGGGTAATGATTGAGGTGGAATTTAAGAACTATTTTAGGAATAAAACAGATTCTATATAACATGTAGTTGGCTGTGTGTAATAGACATTTTTTATCATTCCAAAAATTTCCCTTTGTCTTAGTTATTACCTTTTGTAATATGGCTTCACAATGATTGAATCCTGGGTTTATCAATCCAGCCTTCAATCTGATACTGTGAACATGGTATTTTATACATACTATTTCTTTTTGTATCTATACTGTTGTAAATTTATTCAATGTTTGCATATATGCATATATATATATGCGTATGTATTCCTATAAATTTGAATTTGGGAGAGAAGGGAATTAAATGTACAGGGCTCAAATTGTCATCTTGAACCAGAAAACATTCGTGTGGTTTTTCCATATTTGTTTATTTTCTTCCAAAGAGACTGTGTATCATTCTTGTAACCTAAGCATATACTATTGTTCCTAGAATATTAATATAGTAATACATCCTCAATAAATGTTCAAATTATTAATCACATTAATTATTTGGCTCTTCACTGTCCAAACATTTTATAATAATAAAACTTTAATCCTGTACAGAGTCCCTCATGTCTTTAACACCAACCTTTTTCTGACTCACTCAGCAGCTTGATCTTGCCTTGCTCTCCCTATAAGTCCTCCAGTTCTTTGATACTTCCCTGGAGATGGGGGAAAAATTTAAGCCCTAATAACTCAAGTGTAAATTAACTATTTTCTATTATCAAGGCAGAAACTGTGAGTTTCTATCACAAGTGGTGCACAGAGAAAGTTAAAGTCAGTGCTTAACTTTCTGATTTGTCCTGTCTAAAGTCAGGACAATGGTTGCGACTTTTCTGCTTTGAGATTTGAAAGCCACTTCACCGTCTGTCTACACTGCGGGAGACCTGGGTTCGAGCCCTGGGTTGGGAAGATCTCCTGGAAAAGGAAATAGCAATCCACTCCAGTACTGTTGCCTGGAAAATCCTATGGACAGAGGAGCCTGGTATGCTACAGTCTATGGGGTTGCAAAGAGTTCTACACGACTGAATGACTTCACTTCACTTCCAACACTCTAGCCCTCAGTTATTCTAGAAAAAGTGTAAGTATGACTTGTACCTCTCAGGGCAATGAGAGTAGAACAGAAGGAAAAAAATATGGAGGAGCTATTTTTGCCAGCTCCATCTCAATGAAATGTAAACAACATACAGAAAATACACAGCTGCAGAAAAAGCACACCTGCTCAAGAGACGATATCCTCCCAATCCCTATCTCACCAAACACCCACATCAAAAAATCCAAAATGGAAACAGACACAGGGAAAAGGAGATCAGCAGCATAAAAGGACATTTATTTGGGAGTGAAGTTTCAGTATCTGTCAGCCTCACTCAACCTTCAGTGTGCCCCTTGATGTGTTTTGACAGCGGGAGAGCTTATCCTGATTAAAGGATCCATTCACATGGGGGAGGTTTTTGGGGAGCAGGGCAGAGAGGGAAAGACCAATAACCAGCACTTCCACAGTATGTAATTCTGGGCTGATGCTCCATCTGACTCTATCTAATAGGGGCATTCCATTCAGTGCCATCTGTATTCCAGGAAAAAAAAAAATCACTTCAAAGATTAAACTCCATGCTGAGGAGCCAATTTCTCATAACAATTGCTAATAATGAGTCTCCTTGCAATCCTTTTCTAATCAGAAAGACAGGGATTGTCAGAACAGATATCACTGTATTAAGGCCAGACTAACAGTCCAGTCAGAACTTCTCTTCTATGGATAAACCCACTAATAAAAGCAGTTCTAAGATATTTCTGTGAGAGTTTCCAGAAAGAACACTAATTAACCCAGACAGAGAATCTTCCAAAGACGCATTCCTTCTGTTGAGGAATATCCTGTATTGGCATTTTTGTGAATCATTCTTGACATTTTGCCAGTTCTGCCGTCAGTTTCCAAGGGATACAGAAATACTCAGTGGATTTTTAAAAGCAAAATCTATAAAACAAAGTCTGATTACAAAACTACCAGCCAGCTTAAAAAACAAAACAAAACACAGAGATGATCATTAAAAATCAAAATTTCTAGGAAAGCCTGTGATGAAATTGCTTCATCTAGTACAGCAGAACTATGTCAGAAAGGGCCAACTTGGATTAAATTAGAGTGTTCCTCAAGTTATAGACTAAAAGCACTTTGAGTTATTGAGTGGGGGTATGCAAGAGTGAGCAAACACTCATACATGATCACACACATTCATTCAATGCATGTTTATTCAGTATATACTATGTGTCAGCCACTGCTAATAACCTCTTAGAGCTACTGTTATTATTTTTATAAAATATGAGTAGTTGTTTGTTTTTTTTTTCATGTATTTTCAAGGCTTCCCTGGTGGCTCTGTGGTGAAGAATTCTCCCCTAGTGCAGGAGACATGGGTTTGATCCCTGGTCCAGGAGGATTCCCCATGCCATGGAGCAACTGAGCCCTTGCACCCGCAACTACTGAGCCTGTGCTCTAGAGCCTGGGATCTGCAGCTACTGAGACTACGTGCCCTAAAGCCTGTGCTCTGCACCAAGAGAAGCCACTGCAATGAGAAGCCTGTGCACAGCAACCAGAGAGCAGCCCCGCTTACAGACTCTATGCTGGGAGGATTGGGGGCAGGAGGAGAAGGGGACAACCGAGGACGAGATGGCTGGATGGCCTCACCGACTCAATGGACGTGGGTCTGTGTGAACTCCGGGAGTTGGTGATGGACAGGGGAGGCCTGGCGTGCTATAATTCATGGGGTCACAAAGAGTCGGACACAACTGAGCGAGTGAACTGAACTGAACTGCCACTAGAGAAAGCATCTGTACAGCAATGAAGACCCAGCATAGCCAAAAACAAATAAATAAACTTATTTTAAAAACAAAATTTTTTAAAATGTACTTTTGACTCATCTTGGTATTCTATGATGACCTAAACTTGTGGGATGAGGGATGGGGCAAAATCCAAGAGGGAGGGGATATATGTATAGATATAGCTGATTCATTTAATTTTACAGCAGAAACTAACACAACATTGTAAAGCAATTATATGCCAATAAAAAGAAAATAGTAGTTTCTAAATATTTAAAAGTCATTTAATGCATGCTTTTAGTAACTAAATTTTTTTAAATAGCTTATTTTTAGAGCAGCTTTTTCTCAACAAAACTAAGAACAAGGTATAGAGATTACCCTTTTAGCTCATATCTTCACACATTCAGAGTGTCTCCATTATCAACATCCCCACCAAAGTGGTACACTTGTTACAACTGATAAAGCTACACTGATATCATTATCACCCAGAGTTTATAGTTCATATTAGGGTTTTTAACCTTGGTGTTGTACATTCTATAGGTTTAGAATATACTATGACATGCATCTACCATTATTATAATATCACACACGATATTTTAACTGTTGTAAAAATCTTCTGTACTCTGCCTATTCAGCCCCCAACACACCCAGATTTTTCTGTTGTCTCCACAGTTTTGCTTTTTCCAGAACATCTTATAGCTGGGATTACACAATATATAGCCTTTTCTGATTGTCTTCTTTTATTTAGTAGTATGTAAGGTACTTTGGCCACCTGATGTGAAAAACTGACTCATTGGAAAAGACCTGATGCTGGGAAGGACTGAAGGTGGGAGGAAAAGGGGATGACAGAGGATGAGGTGGTTGGATGGCATCATCGACTTAAGCAATCTCTGGCAGTTAGTGATGGACAGGGAAGCCTGGTGTACTGCAGTCCATGGGGTTGCAAAGAGTCGGACATAACTGAGCGACTAAACTAAGTTTCATCTCTTATCTTTTTATGGCCTAATCATTTCCTTTTAGTGTTGAATAATATTCCATTGACTTGATACACCATTGTTTCACTATCCATTCTCCTACTTAAGAGCATCTTGGTTCCTTCCAAGTTTTGACAATTATGAATAAAGCTTCTATAAACATCTATGTGCAGGTCTCTGCCTGGACATAAGTTTTCAACTTCTTTGGCCAATACCAGAAAAGTAAATTTCTGGATCCTATATAAGAGTATATTTAATTTTGTAAGAAGCCTTCAAGCTATCTTCCAAAGTTACTGAACCCTTTTGCAGTCTCACCAGCAGTGAATGAGAGTTCCTATTGCTCCACATCCTGGTCAGCCCCTTGGATTTTATCATTCTAATAGATGTGTAATGGTATTTCCTTATAATTTGTCCTTCCCTAGGAAATGGCAACCCTCTCCAGTCTTCTTGCCTGGAGAATCCCAGGGACGGGGGAGCCTGGTGGGCTGCTGTCTATGGGGTCGCACAGAGTTGGACAAGACTGAAGTGACTTAGCAGCAGCAGCAATGACATGTAATATGGGGCACACTTTCATAGACTTATTTGCCATCTGTATAACGTCTTTGGTGAACTGTCTTTTAAGGTCTTTAATCTACATATTGGGTTATTTGTGTTCTTATGGTTGAGGTGTTGAGTTTTAAGAAGTTTTTGTGTATTTTGAATAATGGTCTTTTATCTGATGTGACTGGAGGAGGGCATGGAAAACCAATCCAGTATTCTTGCCTAAAGAATCCCCATGGATAGAGGAGCCTAGCAGACTACAGTCCATGGGGTCACAAAGAGTTGGGCATGACTGAATGACTAAGCACAGAACATCAGATTTGTCTTTTACAAACATTTTCTTCCTATGACTTATGTTTTTATCCTCTTGATCTTTTTCTTACTATAAAATAGTAAGTGTAAGCCATATATAGGGGTTTCCCAGGTGGCTTGGTGGTAAAGAATCTGCCTGCCAACTCAGGAATTGCATTTTTAATCCCTGGGTTGGAAAGATCTCCTGGAGTAGGAAATGTCAACCCACTCCAGTATTCTTGGCTGAAAAATTCCATTAATGGAGGAGCGGAGGGCTACAATCTATGGGATCACAACCTCCACTCACCACTTCCTGTGGAAATTCTATGAAGCATGATTTGAAGCTGAGTTGGACACTCAGCCATGTCCAACTCTTTGTGACCCCATGGACAGGGTCACCAGGCTTCCCTGTCCATCACTAACTCTCGGAGCTTGCTCAAACTCATGTCCATTGAGTCAGTGATGCCATCCAACCATCTTATCCTCTGTCATCCGCTTCACCCCCCTTTCTTCAATCTTTCCCAGCATCAGGGTCTTGTCCAGTGAGTCAATTTTCCCATCAGGTGGCCATAGTATTGGAGCCTCAGCATCAGTCCTTCCAATGAATATTCAGGACTGATTTCCTTTAAGGTGGACTGGCTGGATCTTCTTGCAGTCCAAGGGACTTTCAAGCATCTTTTCCAACATCACAGTTAAAAACCATCATTCTTTGGTGCTCAGCTTTCTTTATGGTCCAACTCTAACCTCCAAACCTGACTATGGGGAAAACTGTAGCTTTGACTAGATGGACCTTAGTCGGCAAAGTAATGTCTCTGCTTTTGAATATGCTATCTAGGTTGCTCACAGTTTTTCTTCCAAGGAATAAGTGTTTTTAATTTCATGGCTGCATTCACCATCTGCAGTGATTTTGGAGCCTAAGAAAATAAAATCTGTCACTGTTTCCATTGTTTCCTTATCTATTGCCATGAAGAGCTGGAACTAGATGCCATGATCTTAGTTTTTTGAATGTTGAGTTTTAAGTCAGCTTTTTCACTCTCCTCTTTAACTTTCATCAAGAGGGTTTTTAATTCTTCTTCCCTTTCTGCCATAAAGGTAGTGTCATCTGCGTATCTGAGGTTATTGATATTTGTCCCGGCAATCTTGATTCCAGTTTGTACTTCATCCAGCCTGGCATTTCGCATGATGTACTCTGCATATAAGTTAAATAAGGGGGATGACAGTATACAGCCTTGATGTACTCCTTTCCCAATTTGGAACCAGTCTGTTGTTCACGTCCGGTTCTAACTATTGCTTCTTGACCTGCATACGTATTTTTAGGAGGCAGATAAGGTGGTCTGGTATTCCTGTCTCTTTAAGAATTTTTCACAGTTTGTTGTGATCCACACAGTCAAAGGCTTTGGAGTAGTCAAAGAACATTACTCTTAAGTTTTATTGCCAATCAGAATTTGTTAATGGCTTTCAAAATTGACGTTAACAAATAAACACTTCACACATAAACCCTTTGTCTTTGCTCATATGATATTTACACTTCCTCCATTCCTCACTCTATCTTCCAGAATGACTGATAAATAAGACACAAATTCTTTTTTTAAAAAGAAAAAAATCCCATTCTTAAGCAAATGCAATAAAGACATAGTTTCTAGATCATCAAAAACCAATGAGAGAGACAGCCTTTTGCCTAAGAATTCAAGAGATAAGCAGAATGGAGGCCATGGTGTATTTCTTTGTAGCTTGGGGAGTAGGGTCTTTGAGAAGATACTACACAAGCCAGGGACAGAAGATTTGGTCATTAAAGTAGATCCTGGCTCAGCTAATGGCAAATGGTCTAGAGAAACTGATCCAGAGGCCTGGTGCCTTAGACTGGATCCTCATATTCCTGATTCCACATCTGTTTTTCTAAAACAAATAAAAGGCAAATCAAAACAAACAATAAACACACCAATATTCACCTATCACATGCTACAAAACACAGGCTTAAATTTATGAGCCATAGTAGAAGGCTTATTTTAAATATGTTTTACAGCCTTTGGAATCCTCAGAGGGCAGGGCCCCTGTGAAAAAACACAAACAGTAATGATGCTCCACAAACCTCTGTGAGATGGTGGCTATGGAGCTCCAGGTCCCCTGAGGCAAGACTGCCTCCGTGGAAACTGCATCACAGTCTGATGGCGGGGGTGGGGGGGGTTGGGGGGTGGGGGGGTGGGGTGGGGGGGTGGGGTGGGGGGGTGCCCCACCCTTGTTATCTGATAACCTCAGCAGTTGCAGAGGGGAATAGGGACTTCTGCAAGGTGGAGGACCCTCTGTCCATCTCACTACATAGGCACTCAGGCCCTTGCTTAACCACCAAAACTCTCACAGACCCTTGCTGGAAAAATTGGCTCCTGAGCAGAGCCTGTCAGCAGGAGGTTTGGCTGAGGGCAAGAAATAAAAACACTCTCTGAGCACATTTTCTTCTCTGCCTCAGTAATAGCAAGAGTAACAAAATGACTGGCTGAGTAAATTGTCTTTGGACTAAACACATGGTTCTTTCCCCTTGCTCTCTTCCTCTTCCTTTCTCTTCCCTGACTCCTTCCCACTTTACCCACCTCCTTCCATCCCTGCAAGAACATCCCTCTTCTCTCTTTTGGTACTGACAAAACTCTGGGAAAATATGTATTTATATAACACCCCCTACTCTGTGCCCACGCACGCACACACACACACACACACACACACACACCAGGATATAGCCTCCAGCTTTCCAGGTCATGAGATAGATTTGGTCGAGATAGATTTGGTCAAGGTAGAAACCATGCTCCTCTACAGATTCACGTCACTTGCTTGTCACTGACCAGATAATATGGTGTAGACTTCAAAGGCTTTTCCACTAATAATAGTTTGAAGCCCTCTGGCAACTGAAATATGACCCCATAGCAAAGAAAGAGTTGAGTTTGCAGGCTAGGTCCATTCCACAGGAGGAAGTCATTTGCGTTGCTGCCATGGTATTTTTTGTGACTGCACTCAAGCCTCCTCCAGGTTCCCTCTCATTTCCAGCTTGGGTTCTGATCTGGGAAAGCTTTCTGCAGATCTCTTCAAACACCTTTTTATTAGCCACATGGACACTGTCATCCAACCTTCCATAAGCTTGGGTCTCTCCAACTGTGGTTGAAATTGCATGAAGATGCACATTTATCTGGGAACTACTGCTATGAAATTTCCTCTCCATTTGGGAAATCATGTAACTTATAAAGTAGGGTGTCTACCAAATTAATGAGCATGGAAAACCACAGAAAGTGGAGTTATATGTGCCTCCCCCTCTCCACCCACTTATACAAATGCCCATTAACAAACAGACTCAGCTACCAGTTAGCTCAAGACCTCAGGATCTGCCTCATCTGAGATCCAGCTTTTAGGGACTTTTCCATGCTTGTTGCCTGATAGGGTTGAAACAGACTGAACATAACTTTCTGTGCTATTATTCTGCTTCCTATTTCCTTCAGCTCAGCTTACACATGTCTATGTGCTGTGTTACTCCAGTTAAATAGCAAGCTAACTGAGGCACAGAACATAGGCAAAAATTTTCCTGCCATCTCCAGTATTCAGAATAGTACCTTTTTAGAAGTCAATACATGTTTGCTAATTAATTGATAGGTTTATGAAACGAGTATAACTGAGAATAATAATAATCATGGTGATAAAATACCCTTTAAAGAATATTTACAAATTGCCAGGAACTTCAATAGACATTATACATTTAATAACTAATTTATGCAAAACACTTATGAAAGAGAAATAACATTCTCTACACAGAATTATCAACTCAATGGACATGAGTTTGAGCAAACTCTGGGAGATAGTGAAGGATGAGGGAAGCCTGGTGTGCTGTAGTCCATGGTTTGAGATGAGTCAGACACAATGTAGCAACTGACAAACACAGAATCAAATTGAACTTTAGAGAAAATAAATAAAGAGATTGTCTTAGGGCTATAAGAGGTAGAAAAATCATATTCCTGCCTTCAAATCTTCAGAATGTTGGTCAAAGTGGAATTTTGAAGGCATTGCTAATAAGATTTTTCAGTGCTCAGTAGGGAAGATTGAATTTCGCCAATAAAATTGATTTCTCCTTTCATAATCTCATCCAGAGGGTTTTTTGTTTGTTTGTTTGTTTTTTAGTATATATGTAAGTAATCAGGATTTGCAATGTGTTTACCCAGGTGCTCATAGATTTTTAGTAAAAGTCATTTGTATATCACAGAATGCCTGTGTGAGAAGAACTATAAAAGAAAATCTAATCCAACTCAACTTGGCTACTTCCAGCATTTCATTTGATGTCATAAAAATCTTGTAGGCAAAAATACTTTACAACTTGAGTGGATGGCACACTTGAAATGCTCCTGGGCAAAAAAGATGCCATTTGGTAAATGGAGTTGCATTTTGCTCTAAACTCTACTATATGCATGCCTCCCAACATGTAGGCTCTGTCTGCTAATTCTCAAAAGTTGGCTTTCTTTTAGACTGTAACTTTCAGGACCACCTTTTTGGGGATCTTGGTGTCCCCAGTGTTGCCTACGGACCGCAGTCTGGCAACTAGTTTCATGAACTACTATCTCCCAGTTTTCAATGTAATTCAGTTATGTATATTTCGGAAGCTTGGCAAGATGTGTGATTGTTCATAAATTTAATAAGACATGGGAATCAAACCTCATCTTCAATCCAGAAGTCATGTTTTCTTTCTGTTGCCTGATGAAATAAAGGTTTCTTTGCTTGTGGAGAAGCTCCGTCTTAATACTGAATTAAGCACTGGAAAATAAGATGGCTGAGATGAGGGAATAAAACCACCATGATCTATTTCAAGTTATCAGATAGCATAATCTAATTATAATTCAAGTGATGAGAATAAACTAACCATCAGAGGTGTGACAGTTTTCTACTTCATTTTAATTATCCCTAGGACCTATGAAAGATTCATAACATGGGGGTTTCTTGACCTGTTCCAAAAGAGGAACAAGGGCACACAAAGATTTCTGGTGAAGTGGAAAAAATGAGTGTGACTATAACTAATACATAATCAAAAACAAACAAAAAAGCAAATGCACAAAACAAAACATAAAAACAAATCCAGAAAACTCTTTGGCTGGGGCTTATTACGTGAAGTCAGCTCAAAATCCCACCATTACTGAAAGGTAAGAGTGGATAGCCCTCTCTATACATACCTTTTAATATCTGCTGCTTGCTCTCCTTCAAGGCTATTATAATATCCATATGTTATACTCCCCATGAATGTTCCAAAGATACACAACCTCTTCTGAAGATCAGAGGCACACTTAAGTGCCCTCAAGCCTCCTTTCCCTAGATCCACTCCTGCAAGCCACAATTTGATCTATTTGCCTACATATAGATCCCTTAACTCAAAATCAATTTGCCTACATATAGATCCCTTAACCAAAATCTATTTGCCTACATATAGATCCCTTAACCAAAATCAAGTGTCTTTAAGTAATAAAAGGTCACAGTCTTTACACTGGCGGGATGAACAAATAGTTGTTCATACATATGCCTAACATCTTTCCTTTATGTAGACATTAACCATTGTTTCTTTCTGATTTGCAATATCTATGGATGCAGTGCCTATAGATTTTGAATTAATGAATACAGTTTTAACTGTTCACATGGAAGGTGAAAAAATAGGAAATCAAGACCAGACCAAAGAAAACCTTCAATTCAATGATTAAAGAATGAGTAATGATGCCAGGATTAAAAAGTATCCATTTAGCATGCAGATTTAGTGTTAGAAATATTAATTATAAAAAGAATATAAACTCATCATCTAGGTTAAAGAACAGAAAAGTAATAGTACTTTAGAGGAATCCTGTGTGCCCCTCTTTAACCATCTTTCTTTTTCTCTCCCATATTTAACCATTCCCCTAAATTCGTATCATTTTACATACTTAAGCATGTATAAATATAACCCTAAAATATATATTTTACCTACTTTTGAATTTTTAATTTTGTGTGAATATATTTATACTGTATGTAACTTTATGTTGGTAGTCATTTAAATTTTTTTTTTACTCAGCATTATGCTTGTGGAGGTTCATCTGTATATTTGTATCTGTAATTTATATACCACAAATAATATACTGATTTTTATTGCTGATAGATGTTTGACTTAATTCCAATTCTTTTGCGATTCTGAAAACACTATGCTATATGATGTTTTATAAATATGTATTTATATTTTACAAATATATATATGTAATATAAAGATACGTACTTTGTGTTCTAATATATATGAAATTCTCTGTGGTGTGAATCATGAGGTGAAATTCTTATGATGTAGAGTATGAGCATTTACAGATGAAAACTGCCCACAAGTCTACCTGTCTGCTCTATTAGCAGTGTACGAGTTTCCCTTCAGTATTATGAGTTTAAAAACTCATTTCATACACAAAATAATGAAGATATTTTCTTTTAAAAGCTTTTGAGTTTTTCCTTTCAGACTTTGGCATTAATTTGCATGTGATGCTGTGGTATAAAAGAAAGATGCATTTCACTTTTTTCTACGTGTACAATCATTCTCTGTGTGACTTGGTACACAGCTTTCCTCACCACAATGCAGTGAACAAAGATGTTCAATGCTAACTTTTCCCATGTCAAGATTCAATATATGTGTAGATCTCACTCTGGAAATCCTATTCTGTTTCATTTGCTTATCTAGCTGTCTGTACAGTTTAAATAGCTTACTTCCCACTCTGCAGAGAAAACTGAAATAATCAAAGTTCAAGTTCCACGGATTCCTGCCATCAAATCTACTCCCTATACCAGCATCTGGTAAAAGAGATGACAACTTTCATCTTTGCTTATTGCATTAGAATTGAGAATTGATTTGTGTTATTCTGTATTTGTGTACAATATCAGTCATTTTCTTTTACGTAAGGATATTACATCAGCAATTCTGCCTTCTCTCTCTCTTAATTCATCAATATTTCCTTCTCTAAAGTGTCATTCTCATCAGCATGAGTATAACTTCTTCCTTAAACAAATAAGTCTCATCTCTTAAACACTTAGATACTCTTGCTATAACCATTTCTCTGTTCCCCTTTACAGCAACACTTCTTGAAAAAGTTGACTGGACTCACAGGTTTAACACCTCTAGTCCTAATCTCTTTCAAACTCACTCAGTTGGGCACTCAATTCCATCACTATGAAACTGCTCTTATAAAGACCATCAGTGGCTTATGTCTCAACACATACAACAGAGATTAGACTTGGGAAGACCAATCACTCTCTGAAATACCATCTCAGTTGCTTCCAGAACTCCAGACTCTGCTGGTCCTTGTCCTATATCATCAGCTGCTCCTGAACCATCTTTTCTGTGGCTCTTTTTTTCCTTCCTGACCTCTTTAAAGTTGAACCACATCAATGACCAGCCAGACTAACCTTTACTCCTTTCTCTATGTATTTCATGTAAATCACCAAGAGAGACCATTGGCTTTGTCTTCAAAAATATCCAGACTCTGACAATCCTTTCTGTCTCCATGTTGTCACTCTGATATGAGTTGCCCCCCACCTCTTGCTCATACGATTGCATTAACCTGCCCCTCTCTTCACCCTTGCTTTCCTATGATCTATTGTCAACCTAGTGTCCTTAGTAATCTTTTTAGCATGTCAATCTGGTCATGTCCCTTACCTATCAAAATCCTCCAATGATGCCCCATTTCGTATAGTAAAAGCCAAACCCTCACCATGGTCTACTCTCTCTCTCTCTCTGCCTTCAGCCCTATGACTCTCATCTCTTCCCTCTCCACTCCAGTCCACTTCCTTGAAAAAAGTCAGGCACACTCTCACCTGAGTACCTGTTCTGTAGTAAATCATGAAACAGGCTTCACTTAGCTCCAACAAGTACTTATTCAAAAGTCACTACACAAATGAGGAATAATACAATTTTAAAAATTGAAAATCAAAATGAACTCCTCCTCTTAGTATCTACTGTCATCCAATATACCTGTTTGCTATCCTTCACAATATTGCTCACCTTCCAATGTAATATATAACTGAATTATACCAGTCATTGTCTGTCTTTCTAGGGGTGAGGTGAAACTGGCTCAGACCAGCTCAAGAGGTCTGACTGAACGTACTGGCCGAACTCTCTGGCATTTAGTAGCTTGAAATTACATTACAGTAGTAGTAGCAGCCATGGAAGATACCCTACATCCAAGGTAAGAGAAACCCAGTAAGATGGTAGGTGCTGAGAGAGGGCACCAGAGATCAGATAGACTGAAACAACAATCACAGACAACTAGTCAATCTGATCACAAGGACCACAGCTTGTCTAACTCAATGGAACTAAGCCATGCTGTGTGGGGCCACCCACGATGGACGGGTCATGGTGGAGAGGTCTGATAGAATCTGATCCACTGGAGAAGAGAATGGCAGACCACTTTAGTATTCTTGCCTTGAGAACCTCTCACACAGTTTGAAAGGTGAAAAGATAGGACATTGAAAGATAAACTCCCCAGGTCGGTAGGTACCCAATATGCTACTGAAGATCAGTGGAGAAATAACTCCAGAAAGAATGAAGGGATGGAGCCAAAGCAAAAACAACACCCAGGTGTGGATGGGGCTGGTGATAGAAGCAAGATCCAATGGTGTAAAGAGCAATATTGCATAGCAACCTAGAATGTTAGGTCCATGAATCAAGGCAAACTGGAAGTGGTCAAACAGGAGATGGCAAGAGTAAACGTCGACATTCTAGGAATCAGCTAACTAAGATGGACTGGAATGGGTGAATTTAACTCAGGTGACTTATATCTACTATTGTGGGCAGGAATCCCTTAGAAGAAATGGAGTGGTCATAATAGTCAACAAAAGAGTCTGAAATGCAGTACTTGGATGCAGTCTCAAAAATGACAATATGATCTCTGTTCCTTTCCAAGGCAAACCATTCAATATCACGGTAATCTAAGTCTATGCCCCAACCAGTAATGTTGAAGAGGCTGAAGTTGAACGGTTCTATGAAGACCTACAAGACCTTTTAGAACTAACACCCCCAAAAGATGTCTTTTTCATTATAGGGGACTGGAATGCAAAAGTAGGAAGGTAAGAAAATTCCTAGAGTAACATGCAAATTCAGCCTTGGAGTACAGAATGAAGCAGGGCAAAGGCTAATAGAGTTTTACCAACAAAACGTACAGGTCATAGCAAACACCCTCTTCCAACAACACAAGAGAAGACTCTACACATGGACATTACCAGATGCCCAACACTGAAATCAGATTGATTATATTTTTGCAGCCAAAGATGGAGAAGCTCTATACAGTCAGCAAAAACAAGACTGGGAGCTGACTCTGGCTCAGATCATGAAGTCTTTATTGCCAAATTCAGACTTAAATTGAAGAAAGTAGGGAAAACAGCTAGACCATTCAGATATGACCTAAATCAAATCCCTTATGATTACACAGTGGAAGTGAGAAATAGATTTAAGGGCCTAGCTCTGATAGATAGAGTTCCTGATGAACTATGGACAGAGGTTCCTGACATTGTACAGGAGACAGGGATCAAGACCATTCCCATGGAAAAGAAATGCAAAAAAGTGAAATAGCTGTCTGGGGAGGCCTCACAAATAGCTGTAAAAGGAGAGAAGTGAAAAGCAAAGGAGAAAAGGAAAGATATAAGCATCTGAATGCAGAGTTCCAAAGAATAGCAAGGTGAGATAAAGCCTTCCTCAGTGATCAATGAAAAGAAATAGAGGAAAACAATAGAATAGGAAAGACTAGAGATGTCTTCAAGAAAATTAGAGATACCAAGGGAACATTTCATGCAAAGATGGGCTCAATAAAGGACAGAAATGGTATGGACCTAACAGAAGCAGAGGAAGATATTAAGAAGAGATGGCAAGAATACACAGAAGAACTGTACAAAAAGATCTTCACGATCCAGATAATCACGATGGTGTGATCACTGACCTAGAGCCAGACATCCTGAAATGTGAAGTCAAATGGGCCTTAGGAAGTCTCACTAGGAACAAAGCTAGTGGAGATGGTGGAATTCCAGCCTAATTCTAAAAGAGGATGCTGTGAAAGTGCTGCACTCAATATGCCAGCAAATTTAGAAAACTCAGCAGTGGCCACAGGACTGGAAAAGGTCAGTTTTCATTCCAATCCCAAAGAAAGGCAATACCAAAGAATGCTCAAACTACCACACAACTGCACTTATCTCACACACTAGCAAAGTAATGCTCAAAATTCTCCAAGCCAGGCTTCAGCAATATATGAACTGTGAACTTCCCGATGTTCAAGCTGGTTTTAGAAAAGGCAGAGGAACCAGAGATCAAATTGCCATCATTTGCCAGATCACTGGAAAAGCAAGAGAGTTCCAGAAAACCATTAATTTTTGCTTTATTGACTATGCCAAAGCCTTTGATGTGTGGATCACAATAAACTATGGAAAATTATTAAAGAGATGGGCATACCAGACCACCTGATCTGCTTCTTGAAAAACCTGTATGAAGGTCAGGAAGCAACAGTTGGAACTGGACATGGAACAACAGACTGCTTCCAAATAGGAAAAGGAGTACATCAAGGCTGCATATTGTCACCTTGCTTATTTAACTTCTATGCAGAGTACATCATGAGAAACGCTGGGCTGGAGGAAGCACAAGCTGGAATTAAGATTGCCGGGACAAATATCAGTAACCTCTGATATGCAGATGACACCACCTTTATGGCAGAAAGTGAAGAACTAAAGAGCCTCTTGATGAAAGTGAAACAGGAGAGTGGAAAAGTTGGTTTAAAGCTCAACATTCAGAAAACTAAGATCATGGCATCTGGTCCCATCACTCCATGGCAAATAGATGGGGAAACAGTGGAACCAGTGGCTGACGTTATTTTTCTGGGCTCCAAAATCACAGCAGATGATGATTGCAGCCATGAAATTAAAAGACATTTACTCCTTGGAAGGAAAGTTATGACCTACCTAGACAGCATATTAAAAAGCAGAGACATTACTTTGTCAACAAAGATCTGTCTAGTCAAGCTATGGTTTTCAGTGGTCATATATAGACGTGAGAGTTGGACTATAAAGAAAGCTGAGTGCAGAAAAACTGATGCTTTTGAACTGTGGTGTTGGAGATGACTCTTGAGAGTCCCTTGGACTGCAAAGAGATCCAACCAGTCCATCCTAAAGGAGATCAGTCCTGGGTGTTCATTGGAAGGACTGACGTTGAAGTTGAAAGTCCAATATTTTGGCCACCTGATGTGAAGAGGTGACTCATTTGAAAAGAACCTGATGTTGGGGAAGATTGAAGGCAGGAGGAGTAGGGGATGACAGAGGATGAGATGGCTAGATGGCATCACTGAAGCAATGGACATGAGTTTGGGTAAACTCTGGGAGTTGGTGATGGACAGGGAGGCCTGGTGTTCTGTGGTTCATGGGGTCACAAATAGTCGGACAAGACTGAGCAACTGAACTGAACTGTGGAGTATTACATCAGAGAAAAAAGCAAATACTATAAATCAGAGCTTTTTGTTTGTTTTCTGGTTGTTAAAATTTTACCAACACAATGCTGATTTTCACGTTCTAGAACAACTTTATCTCCCACAAGATTAGAGCGGGATTTATTTCTGTTTATTTTATTCACTGATCTTTCTCTAGTGCTTAGAATAATACCTAATATTTATTAGATAATTAAGAAATTAGGAAATTAATGAGTAGAGAGTTGTGTATGACCTCTCTCTTATTCAGCAAATATGCTGAGTAATGCTACAAGGTTTTCAATGTTTAAAGAAAAGGATGAATTTCTGAAATAAACTCAATATTGTAATGTATTTTCTGATATACATATATATTACATTTTTAATATGTTGTTTAAGAATGTTGCATCCCTAATTATCGGTAAAATTATCTGAATGGTTCCTAGCTTATGCTGCTTATGGTTGAGTTTTCATCTCACAGTTACATTAAACTATTATAAGAATCAGGAAGAATTATTTCAACTTTTATTTCCTAAAATGCTTGTATGATATTGGAATTATGTGTTTCATGAGTATTTGGTAGAATTAGCCTATGAAACTATTAGAGTTTTCCTTAGCAGAAGATTTAATACAGTTTTCTTAATAAGTTTAAGACTATTGATAGTTTTTATTTCATCTTAAATTTACTTCTGCTACATATATTTTTCTAGGAACTCTTTCCCTGCAGATACTCTTTGAATTTATTAGCATATCATTATTTTAATCTGTGCCACATCTGCGGTTATGGCCCATTTTTCCACACTTAATATTGTTTATTTAGCTTTTTCTCTCTAGTTAATCTGGAAAATTTAATTGTCCACTTTGTCAACTCAAAGAACACACTTTGCCTTTTTGATCTTTTTTCCACTAAATCTTTATTTTACTATTTCATTAATTTACTATCATTATCTTTTAAAATTATTTTCTTCTTAATTTTTTGTTTATTTGATGTGGTGGGCAACATTCTAAAAATGGTTGCATGTCCTAATTCCCTGAACTTGTGAACTTAATGAGATGGCACTCCCATCGTTATGCTATGCTAAATGGCACAGTTGAATTTAAGATATGGAGATTATCTGAATGTGTACAATATCATCACATAAACCTTTTAAAGGCAGAGAGTTTCTACACCTGGCAGCAGGAGAGAGAGAGAGATTGGAAACATAAGAGCAGTTTGATGTGTCATGGCTGGGATTATAAATGCAGCTGGATGTGTCCATGTATCTGAGTTCTGACCATTACTATGAGAGGAAAGGTGCTGGGAAAGCTTCAGATTACTTTCCTGAAGACAAGATGCTTGCCCTGGAGTTTCTTATTCCCACAAATTTCTATTGGTAAGAAACAGTGAATGTTTATATAATATGGGAAAACATATTGAGAATGGCAGAGCCTCTCTTCAACTTCAGGAGCATTTCTACCTAGAAATTTTAAGGTAGGAAGATATAAACCCATTTTATTCAAACCACTGTGTTTAACAGTCTCTTGATAATAGCAGCTTAGTTTGTACCCTATTATATTTTAAAATTGCTTACTTATATGTCTTTTGATTTCTCTTTCAAATTTTCTATTTCTTCAACATTCTGTGCTTCGTTCTATTGTTATCCTATATTATCAGATCAAAATCCAGCTTGCTATTTCCCACTACAGCTGTGTCTAATTGAATGTCTATTCTACCCATTGAATTTTAATTTTAATCACTGTGCTTTCCAATTGTAGTTAGTTCTTTTGCAAATATGTCCCTGTTGATTTTAATACTATATACCCATTTATGATATGTCTAAGAGTCTCTTTAGCTCTTTAAAAATATCAAATCTATTAATAATCCCCAAGACAAAAGATATGATACTGAGAGATGAACTCCCCAGGTCAGTATGTGCCCAATATGCTATTGGAGAAGAGTGGAGAAATAACTCCAGTAAGAATGAAGAGACAGAGCCAAACCGAAAACAACACCCAGTTGTGGATATAACTGATGATGGAAGCAAAGTCTGATGCCATAAGAACAATATTGCACAGGAACCTGGAATGTTAGATCCATGTATCATGGCAACTTAAAAGTGGTCAAACAGGAGATGACAAGAGTGAACATCAACATTTTAGGAATCAGCAAACTAAAATGGACTGGAATGGACACATTTAATTCAGATAACCATTACTTGGGTGCAGTCTCAAACAACAGAACAATCTGTTCATTTCCAAGGCAAAACATTCAATATCACAGTATTCCAAATCAATGCCCTAACCAGTAGCGCTGAAGATGCTGAAGTTGAACAGTTCTATGAAGACCTACAAGACCCTCTAGAACTAAAACCCAAAAAATATGTCCTTTTCATCATGGGGACTGGAATACAAAAATAGGAAGTCAAGAGATACCTGGAGTAACAGGCAAATTTGGCCTTGGAGTACAAAAATGAAATAGGGCAAAGGCTAAGAGAGAACGCACTGGTCATAGCAAACACCCTCTTCCAACAACACAAGAGAAACTCTACACATGGAAATCACCAGATGGTCAATACCAAAATCAGATTGATTATATTCTTTGCAGCCAAAGATGGAGAAGCTCTATACAGTCAGAAAAAAAAAAAAAAAAAAAACACAGTCCAGGAGCTGGCTGTGGCTCAGATTATGAACTCCTTATTGCCAAATTCAGACTTAAGTTGAATTAAAGAAAACCACTACACCATTCAGGTATGACCTAAATCAAATCCCTTACTGTTATATGGTGGAAGTGAGAAATAGACTCAAGGGATTAGATATGATAGACAGAGTGCCTGAAGAAATATGGACAGAGGTTTGTGACACTGTATAGAGATCAGGAATCAAGACCATCCCCAAGAAAAAGAAATGCAAAGAGGCAAAATGGTTGTCTGAGGAGGCCTTACAAATAGCTGAGAAAAGAAGAGACGCTAAAGACAAAGAAGAAAAGGAAAGATATACCCATCTAAATCCAGAGTTCCAAAGCATAGCAAGCAGAGATAAGAAAGCTTTCCTCAGTGACCAAAAGATCAATAATCAAAAGAAATAGAGGAACAATAGAAAGGGAAAGACTAGAGACCTCTTCACGAAAATTAGAGATATCAAGGGAACATTTCATGCAAAGATAGGCTCAGTAAAGGACAGAAATGGTATGGACCTAACAGAAGCAGAAGATATTAAGAAGAGAGGTGACAAGAATACTCAGAACTATACAAAAAAGATCTTCATGACCCAGATAACCATAATGGTATGATCACTCACCTAGAGCCAGATATCCTGGAGTCCGAAGTCAAGTAGGTCTTAGGAAGCATCACTATGAACAAAGCTAGTGGAGGTGATGGAATTCCAGTTGAGCTATTTCAAATCCTAAAAGATGATGCTGTGAAAGTGCTGCACTCAATATGCCAGAAAATTTAGAAAACTCAGCAGTGGCTATGTGAACGTGAAGTCACTCAGTCGTATCCGACTCTTTGCGACCCGATGGACTGTAGCCTACCAGGCTCCTCTGTCCGTGGGATTTTCCAGGCAATAGTACTGGAGTGGATTGCCATTTCCTTCTCCAGGGGATCTTCCCCGACCCAGGGATGGAAGCCAGGTCTCCCTCATTGTAGACAAACGCTTAACCGTCTGAGCCACCAAGCAGTGGCTACAGGACTGGAAAAGGTCAGTTTTCATTCCAATCCCAAAGAAAGGTAATGCCAGAGAATGTTCAAACTACTGCACAACTGCACTCATCTCACACACTAGCAAAGTAATGCTCAAAATTCTCCTAGCCAGGCTTCAACAGTACATGAACTGTGAACTTCCAGATGTTCAAGCTGGTTTTAGAAAAGGCAGATCAACCATAGATCAAATTGTCAACACATGTTGGATCATAGAAATAAACAAGAGAATTCCAGAAAAACACCTACCTCTCCTTTATTGACTATACCAAAGCCTTTGACATTGTGGATCACAACATACTGAAAAATTATTCAAGAGCTGGGAATACCAGACCACCTTACCTGCCTCCTGAGAAATCTGTATGCAGTTCAAGAAGCAATAGTTAGAACTGGCATGAAAAAACAGACTGATTCCAAATAGGGAAATGAGTATGTCAAGGCTGTATATTGTTACTCTGCTTATTTAACTTACATCAGAATACATCATGCAAAATGCCAGGCTGGATGAAGCACAAGCTGGAATCAAGATTTCAAGGAGAAATATCAATAACCTCAGATACACAGACGACACCACCCTTAAGGCAGAAAGGGAAAAAACAAAAAACCTAAAGAGCCTCTTGATTAAAGTGAAAGAGGAGACTGAAAAAGCTGGCTTAAAACTCAACATTCAGAAAACTAAGATCATGACATCTGGTCCTATCACTTCATGGCAAAGAGTCAGACACAACTGGGCAACTGAACTGAACTGAATAATTCCCAAATTGGTAGTGTTTGATGTCCTGTTTCTGTGATTAGTTATTTCTGTTATATTTTGCTTATGGTGGTTAGTGTAATGCTTTGCTGAATAACCTCTTACTGTGAACACATGTCCTCCAGAACTTGATCAGTGAGAGTTTGTTGAGATGAGATCTAGGTTTAAAATACATTATTTCAGAGAAGATAATCATTAACTATTGACTAATTCTGGAGTACTACAATTTAGTACCACTTTAAACCACATTTCTTTGGGTGGGTTAGGAGGCATAGAAAGTGTAATTTCTAAGCCTCAAAACTCCAAAGAGAGGGTTTGTGGTTTAAAATTCTCATAAAGTTGTAATTTATTTTTTCAGTACCATCCTGCAGGCAGTGTGCCAAAAGAGGACAAGTCCACATACCTTCCACTGTAGGGACATTTATGCTTTCCATGTGGCCACTGAGAGTACTGACCCTCATGTACCTGGAAAGGGAAATTGTTAGTCGCTCAGTCACAGCTGCTCAGTCCGACTCTTTGCGACTTCATGGACTGTAGCACATCAGGCTCCTCTGTCCATGGAATTCTCCAGACAAGAAAACTGGAATGGGTAGAGCCAGTCCCTTCTCTAGTAGATCTTCCCAACCCAGGGATCAAGCCTGGGTCTTCTTGCATTGCAGGCAGATTCTTTACTATCTAAACCACCAGCGAAGCCCATTAATGTGCCTGGACTCACAGAGTTGTTACAATTTATCATGTTAAGTCATCAAGAATGAACACAATTCCCCAGAGCAAATGTCTGTTCTTGTTTTCTCCCTTTGATTTGGGCTTTCTCAAATTTCATTTCTTGCTATACATATAAACGTCTATATTTCCACATAAGCTTCAAATTTTCTACGTATGGTTATGTATCATTATGTAAAATTATCTTTTGGGGTTTTGGGGAGATTATTTTCTGTTTTCTTTTTAGAATATAACTTCCTGAAATAGGAAACTGATTAGTCTTATTTACAGCTATAACAAGACTAACAATGCCTCACACATAGAAAATGCTCAATAAAAATTCTCAAATTAAAAATAAATGTAAATTATCAATGTAAATATAAATGTAATTATACATTTATACACACATATAAATATATTCAGTTCAGTTCAGTTGATCAGTTGTGTCCGACTCTGTGACCCCATGAACTGCAGCACGCCAGGCCTCCCTGTCCATCACCAACTCCCGGAGTTCACTCAAACTCACGTCTATTACATGCACTTAAATATGTGTTATACGTGTTTGCACATCTATTTGTGTGTGTATGTGTGTGTTCAGTTCAGTTGTTCAGTCGTGTCTGACTCTTTGCAGCCCCATGGACTGCAGCACGCCAGGCTTCCTTGTCCATCACCAACTTCCAGAGCCTACTCAAGCTCATGTCCATCAAGTTGGTGATGCCATCCAACCATTGTATCCTCTGTTGTCCCCTTCTCCTCCCACCTTCAATCCTTCCCAGCATCAGGGCCTTTTCCAATGAGTCAGTCCTTTGCATCAGGTGGCCAAAGTATTAGAGTTTCAGCTTCAGCATCAGTCCTTCCAATGATTATTCAGGACTGATCTCCTTTAGGATGGACTGGTTGGATCTCCTTGCAGTCCAAAGGACTCTCAAGAGTCTTCTCCAACGCCACAGTTCAAAAGCATCAACTCTTTAGTGCTCAGCTTTCTTGATGGTCCAACTCTCACAGCCATACATGACTACTGGAAAAACTATAGCTTTGACTAGACAGATCTTTGTTGGCAAAGTAATGTCTCTGCTTTTAATGTGCTATCTAGGTTGGTTATAACTTGTCTTCCAAGGAGCAAGCGTCTTAATTTCATGGCTGCAGTCACCATCTGCAGTGATTTTGGAGCCCAGGAAAATAGTCTGTCACTGTTTCCACTGTTTCCCCATCTATTTGCCATGAAGTGATGGAACCGGATTCCATGATCTTAGTTTTTTGAATATTGAGTTTTAAGACAGCTTTGTGTGTGTGTGTGTGTGCATTGTGTACCTATATAATTTGAATTTAGCCATTTCTTAAACAACCTAATCAATCATAAAACATTGTAATCTTAATGTATATTAAACATAATGAGTAAGATTAAATATTAAGAAATTCCTTGCATTGAGTGTTTGGTAAAAAGGCAAATGAGAGTTTTCTGGACAAAATTGGTTATTAACATGACAGACACAGCAGAAAAACATGTACTTTTAAAGTCCTGAGTTATTGTAATATATATAGTCACTGACGTTAACCTTAATT
Organism: Nanger dama; assembly: GCA_917880005.1. Taxonomy (NCBI): domain Eukaryota; kingdom Metazoa; phylum Chordata; class Mammalia; order Artiodactyla; family Bovidae; genus Nanger; species Nanger dama. The sequence goes on from CAKJTW010000018.1 coordinate 30,630,313, forward strand.
TCAGGTTGTCATTCAGGTTTGCATCCTTCACGCCTCATTTCTCTGGTGGCTTTGAAAGGTGCTGTATTAGAGATTGTCACTTGGAGGCTTGAGGCACCTGGAGTTACTGTACTATGACTGACATGAGCATTGAACGGTCCTTCATAGTCTCTGCCAGCAGGCCTTTATCCTGAGTAAAGGGAGTAGATTAGATAATTGGATGGTTCAGCAACAATTCATGTATGTGTATTTGATGGAAGCAAAAACATGTGTTCAAGAATGCAAATTTGAGGATGAACTCTGTTTGCTGTGGAAAGAACATTGGAACTGGGGTTTGGAGACTTAAATTTAAGCCTAGCTTATCCTCTTACTAAGGTGATTCACTTAACCCTTCTGGACCTCAGTCAATTCATTGTAAATTAAAAGGATCCTGTAGTAAAGGTCCCTTCCAATTCTGCAATTCTATTATCAAACATTTCACAAACTCATAGACCTTTCTGAAGATGAAATAAAGTCTTAGAACAAGTTATTCCTCTTCTGTACTATGCAGTGTAAGGTAAGCCTTTGCTATAATTTTTTCAGCAATAGTATTGTAAATACATGATGCCTGTCCCCAAGTGCTTCCCCAAAGTGGATGGCAGTATAACGGAAGACAGAGCTGTACATAGAAAATAATAACTTATTCTATCATCTTGAGGAAGCAAAGTTAGGGATCCCCTAGAGACATTTAGGGTAACTTGGTACTATCTCTAATCTAACTTGATGCATGAGTTATTGGACTGTAAATGATACTTCCTATGGTGCCACTCTCCTCTAATTTCTAAATCTCACACTTTGTTGTTTTCCATCAACATTTATCTCCGGTTGGATTCAACTTCTCTTTACTCATCTTGCTAATTATATCTAATCTGTACAATCAACCGAACAATAGAGAATGAAAGCACAACATTTTTAACGTATGATGACCATAGCCTATCAAATAGCTACAGCAATGCATCAATCCCGGCCTCTGTCTACCACTGAAAGTAGACTACTGACAAAGAAGAAACAAATTACCCATACCAGAAATAAAATAAAATAATGTTCATGATCCCATGAGTATTTAAAAGAAAATAAATAATATGATCAGTAATATGTCCATAAATTTGATAACTTTGATAAAACTGACCAATTTCTTAAAAGACAAACAGCAAAACTCTCACAGTCTCTTGCCCTCCTAAACCAGAATAGATAATGCAATTAGCAAAGCATCAGACAGCCCACTAGCTGATAAGAGCAAGGGTTTGGGGTAGTTCCATGCCTTTTAATAGTTTAGGGGATCTCTGGTCACACCTTTTCACTCATCATCAACCATGTTGGTTAGCTTGCTTTCATGTCTATTAATTGAGGCTCTCTCTGTGCTTATAATCTTGGCAAATCTCAGCATTATTTAGCCAAAGTTTGACCTTCTCATCATCCTCTTCTTGTGAAATTGGACTTTTCTCTCTGTACCCTTAATTGGTGATAGAGGTCCTGCCATAGCAGAATGATGAACCAGACCCGAGATGCCTTCTGCAGCTTCATTTCAACAGCTCTGGCTCCCCCACCATCTTATTGCTATAAATAATAAATTCAACCATCACAATACTAGACTTGCTAACCATGGATAGCTTGGAGGTGGTTAGCAAGCATTTGCATGGATTGCTTGCTAACCATGGATTCCTTGGGAATCATAGTTTCCAACTAGAGCAATTTTTTTTTTTTTATTCCTCCTTGTCTTTCTTTACTGTTTTCCTTTCTCCTGGTCCATCATGAAAATCTCTTGTTATTACATAGTGTCTCTTTTTCTATCTTGAGGTAAGTTCAGTTCAGTTCAGTTGAGTCGCTAAGTCATATCCAACTCTTTGCAACCCCATGAATTGCAGCACTCCAGGCCTCCCTGTTCATCACCATCTCCCGGAGTTCACTCAGACTCACATCCATCGAGTCCGTGATGCCATCCAGCCATCTCATCCTCAGTCGTCCCCTTCTTCTCCTGCCCCCAATCCCTCCCAGCATCAGAGTCTTTTCCAATGAGTCAACTCTTCGCATGAGGTGGCCAGAGTACTGGCTTTGGCATCATTCCTTCCAAAGAAATTCCAGAGTTGATCTCCTTCAGAATGGACTGGTTGGAACTCCTTGCAGTCCAAGGGACTCTCAAGAGTCTTCTCCAACACCACAGTCAAAAGCATCAATTCTTTGGCGCTCAGCCTTCTTCACGGTCCAACTCTCACATCTTTAGGTAAAGTAGGAAGGAAAAAGCAGTTTAACAACTCAGCCAGTTGGAGGTATGTCATAGTCATCAAGAGAGGCACAACATTAGAGGCAGACCTAGCTTAGATATCTGATTTCATAATGGTATAAAAAACTTGGACCATCACTCATCCTTTTTATTTTCCTAAGCTGAAACTGAGGATACAGGATTCAACCTCATAGGGGTGCTGTAAAGATTAAATGAGATGACATATAGAAAAACATAGCACAGAAGTTACCATAAACATTCAATAAATAGAAATTAATATAAAACCTGAACTGGCATTTGCTTTACAGATACCTCTATCGTCTACTGGAAGCATTTTAATTGGATCAATCCTGCTCCTCCCATTCCTCTTATCTTCCATATTATATAGAATTGAAAAGGCTTTCAGGAACCAAGCCTTTCCCTTTTCTTGAGGAAATACTGCTTAATATCCCATATATTATTGGAAAGCAGAGTCAGGACTACAGCTCAGGTCTACACTCTCAGGGTAAAGGATCTGGGAGGCTGGTTTGGCTTGATGGGTATTTGGGAGCATTGAGTACTACTGCACTCTTCTCTTCTGTGTGGAGCTAAAGTGAGGGCGTAGGTCCCTCCAGCCCTGTCTTTTGTTGGATTTCATATAAGAAAGAGTAGAAAGCAGCAGAGAGTCAAAGGGAAAAGAAAGTGCCTTGGTTCTGAATGCTGTCACAAATGAAAGAAAACAACAGAAAATGCCGTCCCCGATGCAAAAATCCATTAATAGAGCTCTGAAATATATTAGCCAATTATACTTTCCTCAAGCAGCCTGGGAAGCTTCTCCAAAGAATCTTATCAACACAATCAGCTACTAAGTAAAACAGCTGTACTAGTGCCAATATGCATTTGAGTATGAAGGACTGAAAATTCTAGGATTTAGTCCAAGACTAACTTTAATCAGGAAACTAATTTTAATTTTCAAATGGGAATAAAGGAAGGAGAAAAGAAGAAAACTGAAGCTGAATGGCTGAAAATTAGATGGGATGTTGAAGGCTATAGAAAGCTGGCAAAGTGAACTTGGCTTTCATTTCACACACAGACCAATTGCCTAAGCTTAGAATGAGTCTTCAGTGGCAAAATGCCCTGGGCTGCCTGGCCTTTCTATCTCTGACTGTGTCTGGAATCCATTCTGCTATGATCTTCATTATGGTTAAAGCACAGAACTTCCTCACTATTAGCTCCTCTGCATGGGTCCCCCTCTGAGTAGGCTGAGTCAGATGTTGTCAGAACACTGAGATTATTACCATCATTCTTACCAGAGGTGTATCAGAATCTTATTAGAGGGAATCACCTCGTATCTTCCCCATATCTCTTCCATCACATATTGGCAGCTTGGCTCCCATAGGCCTGCTCAACACTATCTCAGGCTTGAGGACATTCCTGTCCTACAATGGAGAGAACTGGTGAGTTCCCAATCTAGGAGCTGGCAAGCTTCCCACCAACCCAGCTTGACATCAGTTTTGGGTTGGACTTGGACCCCAGCCCCAGGAAGACCTTTCACTATACTTGTGAGCCAAGGTTTCCTAATCTCTTTCAGTTCCACTTTCAGCAATGCCTCGGTTCTTCTCTCCAGCTTGAGACTCTTTACCTCCACCATTCTCACTATAGAAACTGGCTGTGCTCTTACCAGTCCTTCTGGAGAATGGTCCCTGGTTCTTGCCCTGGTCTGAGGTCAGGTCTCTCCAGTAAATACCACATTCTTCCCACTCTGATTGTGAACCCAGGACCATACCACTTCCTATGATACTGTGACCATTTCCTTGACAGATATTAAATTGACTCCTCAGGCTCCAGTCTGCCTGAGCCGCTGTCTCCAGCTCTTAGCCACCGTCTCTAGCTCTTAGCCACCCTCCTTCCTATTACTTTCTCCTTTGGTCTTCCCCTGACAATCCATTTCACCTGCCCAAAGCCCCCTGTCCTACTTGTCTAAGGATCACAAGCTCTGATAGTAGCCTCAAGTCAAATTTTTCCCACCTTCACAAAGGATAAATAATAAATTCTAGTGCATTGTGATAGTATCAGTGGGGGTGAGAGAGAGAAAGATATTAGTTATGCAAATGAACTAATCTTGTCCCTGGTCTTCTATAGAATCTTAGCATTTCACTGAAAACTGGGGCCAAAGAAGTAAGTCACAACCTGAGGAAGTTCATCCTAAAAACAATAAATTTGAATCAGTTCTAATGAGGTGGATGAAACTGGAGCTGATTATACAGAGTGAAGTAAGCCAGAAAGAAAAACACCAATATAGTATACTGACACATATATATGGAATTTAGAAAGATAGTAATGATGACCCTCTATGTGAGACAACAAAAGAGACACAGATGTATAGAACGGACTTTTGGACTCTGTGGGAGAGGGAGAGGGTGGAATGATCTGGGAGAATGGCATTGAAACATGTATACCATCATGTAAGAAATGAAGCACCAGTTTATGTTCGATACAGGATACAGGATGCTTGGGGCTGATCCAGAGAGATGATATGGGGTGAGAGGTGGGAGGGGGTTTCAGGATTGGGAGCTCGTGTACACCTGTGGCTGATTCATGTCAATGTATGGCAAAACCAATACAGTATTGTAAAGTAGAATAAAGTAAAAATAAAATTTAAAACACACACACACAAAAAGCAATGTAGGTGGTTGGTCAAAAATGGACCATGTACCCAGCTTTCTACTCCTCTGCTCCTTTCACCTCCTCTTTGTTTATGACACGTTCTGAACACATTTATTTTACAAGATTATTACAGAGATTCCCTCAGCATCATTGCCCATCTCAACCCACTCATGGTGTTATATTGGGAAGTCTAGCTCACAAGAAACATGAGAAAATATCATCTTTCACACCATGCCATAGAGCTCCTTCCCTTTCATTCAATGTCTGGGATCCACATTCTGGCCCAAAACCCAAATATTACACTTTCGCTTCCTATTTTTTTGAATGTTCAGTTCTCCTTGTGAGAGTTAAAAGCCATCCTCCCTTCTTCTTCTCATTGCCTTATGTAGGACAAAACTAATTTCCATTTTCAATCTGATATCTATCCTCTGCAAGAATCTATGCTCATCTACTCTCTAGAGATACACAAAAATTTGACTTAAAATGAGTCATGAATTTCTCTTTAAGTCTAGATATAAGAAGCCTGGATTATCAGGGAATGTATACAGAAAGGATGCTCTGTATAAGGCAGCAGGTGGATGGTATGGATGCAAGACTAGGGAAGGAACTTGGCTCCTTCACGCCTCTTCTACATAAGGGCAGTGGTAGTTTGGAAGTGACAAATTATAGGGTGCTACAGTCATCTAAACTTGGAGGTATGCGAGAGGGTGGCATGCAGGAAGTGACAAATGCTTAAAAATATTAAAAAGGGCATCCAAGACAGCTCTTAGCTGTGATCAGCTACTCATACTTCCTACTCCTCCTCTGAGACCTGGATCATCAAGGATAACCCAAGACTTGAAATTTTTCATGACTCCATTTTCAGAATAGATCAGAGTGCTTTGTGCTTTTACCATTTTGTGTACAAACTTCTAACTCCTCTGTAACATAACCATCTGTTTATGTTACAGTGCCTTTTATTAGGTTATTAATTATTTGAATACAGGGCATGTGTCTAAGTAATCTATGAAAATGTGGCTACCTAGGAAAATGTGTGATGCTTGATGGATGCTCATAAAAATGATCCTTGAATAACTAATTGCAAGGATAAAGAGTGTGGTGTTTATTGGACTTCTGCATGAATGGAAGTTTAGACTTGGACCATAATGTTTTACTTGTTTTGAAAGTTCTCTGTTTTCCTAAGGAAGTGTCAGGAATGAAGGGAGTAATCATTACTGAGACTTCTGAAGCTCTCTGTCCCGCCCCCGCAAAAATGTTTTTTGTTACACGTTCCTATTATGTGGGGGAGTTCAATGGTTTACTTGGTTTTGATAGGAAAATTCACTTGATAGCTAAAAGGAAGATGGTCCCACTAATCGCTTGTCATTACTGATATTTGGTAACTTTGAATGAAATAACATTTAAATTTCTTGAATGTCTACTCCTTTTTAGGTACTTGATAAGCACTTGATAAATCAAAACTATTGATTTTCCCCCAAACCCTGCAAAATAAGTATAATTTTGTCTGTTTTATAGAGGATGGGATTGAAGCACAGAGTTATTTGTCACAAATACACATATTTTAGCTATGTCTAGTAAATGACAGAGCCAGTTTTTCTTAATGGCTTCTGTTTACTAGATTCTTGATTCAAAGAATAGACTAAAAATTTTGAATGATTGTCAGTGCAAACATATTTCCTGCTAATGAACTGTCAGTTTATTTTAAATGGAAAATAATTTCATTGACCCCAGGTATTAAATATTAAGTATTTGTTATGATCAAAGGCTTGAGATAAAGTAAAAATATTCTCATATACCAGTCATGAATGGGCATGTGTCATAGTAAGGGTTGGGAAGGTAGGTAATTATGATTCCATATGACCTATAGTACATATCAGAACTGGATCCCCAGTGGTTTGGGGATGGCCAGGTAGGAATGATAACCACAATATTAACAGTAACACATATATTCCATGCCATATTTGTTTCTTTATCTATTAACTATTTTTGGAGCACTTACTTCTTACATGCCAGACACTGTGTGAGTTGCTGAGAATATATTCATTTAATCCCATTTATGTTTCTATAATCACTTATTTGCTTCCTATACCCACAGGAAGGTGGGTAGACATGATCTAGGTTCTTATCTGCTTTTTAATGGACAAAAATCTTCTGACTAGCTGTTTGTCTATAAATCTCTGCTTGTTCTCATTGTATTCAGACTTAAGCTCAATTTTTATCCTCCACTGCAAAAACCCTGATTGCAGTCCTTAAATAAATTATTCCATACTATCTTTAACAAGTGTCACAAACAATTTTTCTAACACTACCCACTGCTCTTTGGATGATATTCTGGACCTGTAACATGGATTACAAGGCTCCTTGTAATCGGTCATCCATATCTCCAAAGAGACCAAAGACCTGCCTGAAACCTCTCTCAGCTAGTTTACTCAACTCTCTTCCTACTTATATACCCATTTCACACTATGTCAGGTTGGATTAGAACTCCTAGTTAATTGGCAGTTTCATAACTAACCTCTGAACTTTTCAAGGAAAGGGATTTAAATATATCTATCTTTGTTTCCATGACACCTCTTACAACACTGAGAGAACTAAATATTTTTCAAAAATCTTCTATTTAAACATGATCTTTACCTTTAAGATTTGTTCATTTAAAGTGATTTCATAAGCTCCACAATGATGGAGGCATTTGATGACACTGTAGCTGATGATTTATGCCTTTTACAAGGTGTTATTGTGAATGAGTGATTATTTCAATTTATTTACTTCAACTGGTCACACTCTAATTTCACCAACGTACTCTAGCCCTTCTGCACAAAGGCTCAGACACAGAAATATGTGGAATTCATAGCAAGTAGCTTCTTCCCTCATTCCTTAGTCTGTTCACTTTCTTGCCCTCTACCTCCCTTTCCCATCTACCTCCCTTTACTTCTTGCTCTTTTCCATACTTCCCCCCCCGCCTTGTTTAGATTACTTGACTATTTGATTATTATGATAGAGTTTTCCAAAGATTCACCATCAGAATGCTTTATCTGACATTTAACATATTATTAAGGAAGTAGGACAAGGCTTGAAGGTCATAGTTTGGATTTAAAGCTTAAAGGTTTTCATAATGTTTAGTAAAGGTATCATAAATGTCATCTCTCTCCAGAACTAGCACTTCCATAGTCAATGCCAATTAGATTTATTCAGGACTTAGATTTCTTTAGCTTTCCCATGCAGCATTTGTCAAAGAAGATTCCCGTTCCAAGAAGTTATTTTGTTCAGCACAACTTACTCCTTTAACTAACATGGTCAAATGCATGCTACCCATAAAAATACTCTTGACCATAAATGCACTGTCCAGTCACAGGGAAGAGAAAAAGAATTGAGAAACATGACAAAGGACTACATTGGTTCTCTCGCCAGTGTTCCTTGATTCCCACATCAATACCAGCCTAGGCGGGAAGATTCCTATATGTCTGGGTTACCACAAGGATCTAAAGAGTAATGTGTATGTACGTTAGTCACTCAGTTCTGTCCAATTCCTTCTGACTCCATGAACTGTAGCCTACCAGGCTCTCCTGTTCATGGAATTCTCCAGGTAAGGATACTGGAATGGGTTGCCACTGACTTCTCCAGGAGATCTTCCCAATCCAGGGATCAAACCCTCCTGCATTACAAGCAGACTGTTTATTGTCTGAGCCACCAGGAATACCTCTGAAGTGTAACATACTAAATAAAATTGGAAATAACTGAAATATACAAATATTTTTTTGCAATCCATCATATTTACAAAAATAAAGCCATCAAGACACCCAATAAATTAGTCTTGATGAGATTTGTAATGAGGCATTAAAGATAAGCTGAGTAAACTATTGAAATGCTAGAAAAATATATTACAACATAACATATCTAGTCATACTCCGTATTTTATGCAAACAATCAGACAAGAATATTTTTAAACAAACAGAACTTTAAATCTTAAAAGAAACTACACAAAACAGATGTAATATTTTTGATTACCTGCTGCTGCTGCTGCTTAGTCGCTTCAGTTGTGTCCAACTCTGTGTGACCCCATAGATGGCAGCCCACCAGGCTCCCCCATCCCTGGGATTCTCCAGACAAGAACACTGTAGTGGGTTGCCATTTCTTTCTCCTTTGATTACCTAGTAGAGTTCAAAGCCATTAAACCCTGAGTAGGAATTATATGGCTGGAAAGAAAACATTTTTCTTTTTGGTACTGAAATCCAATGGTTCTGTTTTTATTACCAGTGAAAATTAAAGACTTTTAGTATAAATGAAGTCATATTTAGCTTTTTAAAATTCCAGGGCAGTATGGAGTTTAATATACTCCTTTAGTTTCTGGAGAAAGCTGCTCGTTACAAGAGCTAATAGAAGAAAAAAAAATAATTACTCCTATTGTTGGTTCATTGGTGCACCCAGAAATCTCATTTTGTCAAACTGTCAGAACTGTTGATAAGATTTTTAAACAGATGATAGAGGATCACTTTCTGGGCAAATATCCTCATTTCTTTAAAAAGCCAAAGCGATGCTATTTTTTCTAATGAGATGGAATTGCATAGGATAGCAAGACTAACTCAGTGACACCATCTTACGGAAAAATCTGAACAAACTTTTGGGACAACCGAATACAATCTGTAATTGGGCACAGAGTCTGCTCCAAGTATGACTGTCCTGTATTAAACTCACTGACACTAGATAATTCTGAGATGGAGTGTGAAGGCTCTGTATGTTTCTATAAGAGTACAAACCAGTCAATTCTAAAGGAAATCAGCCCTGAATATTCATTAGAAGAATTCACTGAAGCTGAAGCTCCAATACTTTGGCCACCTGATATGAAGAGCTGCCTCACTGGAAAATACCTTGATGCTGGGAAAGATGGAGAGCAAGAGGAGAAGGGGCAATGGAGGATGAGATGGTTGGATGGCATCACTAACCCGAAGGACATGAGTCTGAGCAAACTCAGGGAGATAATGAAGGACAGGGAAGGCTGGCGTGCTTCAGTTTGTGGGGTTGCAAAGAGTCTGATTGCAACGTAGCGACTGAACAACAACAAAGTGAACAAAGGGGCTTCCCTGGTGGCTCACTGGTAAAGAATCCACTTGCCAATTCAGGAGATGTGAGTCCAATCCCTGGAAAATACCCCAGAGAACAAAACGGCAACCCACTCCAAGATTCTTGCTTGAGAAATCCCACCGACAGAAGAGACTAGTGGGCTACAGTCTGTGAGAGTTGAAGAGAGTCAGACATGACTGAGCAGCTAACAACAGGAGAACAAAGAGTCAGTATAAGCTCTCCCCCCACCAAATCACTGCTTTCAGAAAGGTCTCTGCTTTCAGTATCTCTCTTATCTCCAAAACCTCACAGTGTGCATGGACATCCCTTTTCTCTGCCCACACATTGGCAGACATTGGCTTCAGAAGATAATTGAGTGACATTGACTTCATTTCATTTTCTCCAGCACAAAAGTTATATCACAAATGGCAATGGGGAGCTGAACATTTAGAGGGGGAAGGAGGACAAATAAGCTTTGGTCCAAGTTCTTCCTACACCATGGCCCTTGTTCTACACAGCTGGAACTCAGAATGTTTTCCAGGAACAAAATCTGGGGTTTGGCAGGACTTTACAACTGTGAATATTTTGTGTATGTGTTTGAGAATGCCACAAGTGTCTCATTTTGTGCAAGCTTTCCTGATCCCTGAGTCAGTTTCAAACCTCTTAAATTCAGATTCAAATCCAGTGAAAAAGGTGACGTTTACCTCCAGCACCCTGAAATTCAAACCTCTCTAATCAAGCAATATTCCCTCATATCTCAGGGTAACAAGCATCCTTGTGAGAGTTCACAATGTTTTGCTCCCAGTCAAGATGAAAATACTGAGAATATGAGAACTATTTTTTTTTAATTTTTCCTCTCTCCTTGTGTGTCTGTATGTATTTTCATGGGATTGTGTAACTCCTGTCACTTCTATTGCAGATCATCATGAAAGACAAAAGTATGCTGCAGTTGGGGTGGAGAAACTGAAGGAGACAAACACAAATTGAGTTTAGAAATTTGAAAACAACAAAAAAGTTCTAAATGGGACATTAATTTTGGGGCTTCCCAGGTGGCTCAGTGGTAAAGATCTGCCTGCCAATGCGGGAGATGTGGGTTCAGTGCCTGGGTTTATAAAATTCCCTGGAGAAGGAAGGACTTCCCTGTAGCTCAAACAGTAAAGAATCTGCCTGTGAAGCAGGAGACCAGGGAAGATCCTCTAGAGAAGGGAATGGCAATCCATTCCAGTATACTTGCCTGGAGAATCCCACGGACAGACAGATCCAATCCATCATACGATCACAAAGAGACAAGACTGATGGACTGAACAAGCACAGGTTTTTGCAGATCTAGTGCTTATTTTAAGTTAAAACTAAAATGTGCACAGGGGAAAACAAAGTGAATTCAGGAAAAGAACATGAGCAGCTAAGTCCTTAGATGTTGGGAGAAGGGTCCTGGGTAGGAAATCTTCCAGTCCATTCCCCAGAACCAATAACTTTCCAGAAGTACTTCCAGGATTCTTCAATAGTTGTGCTTGGACCACCATGGTGATCCAGTGGTTAAGAATCTGCCTACCAATGCAGTGGCTACAGGTTTGATACCTGGTTGAGGAACTAAGATGGAACAACTAGTTCCTCATGCCACAACTACTGAGCTCACGCTCCACAGCTACAGAAGCCAGTGCACCCTCGAGCTGGTGCTCCGCAACAAGAGAAGCCAGTGCAACCAGAGAAAGCCCAAGCACAACAGCAAAGACCCAGTGAAATAAAAAAATATTAAAAAAAAAGAATGACAAAAATACTTTAAAAAATTAGTTGTGCTTATGACTAAGACTTACTACCAGTGAGAGGATACAAAGCAAATGCAAAAAGGGTGGAGGGAGAGAATGGTATACAGGGTGAAGTCTGGCTGACCCCAGGACTGGCTTCCAAGAATCTTCTCCCAGTAGGAATTACACAGGACTTAACTCCCAGCGATGAGTCATGGCAACATGTGAGAAGTATTACCTGCCAGGGACACATGTTGGGGACTCAAAGTCCCAGGTGTTTATTGAAGCCTGGTCACTTAGGCACCTTCTACCTAGCACACACAAAGTCCCAGACCCCCAGAAGAAAACTAAAATATGTATACAGATGGTTTCAGCACAATGAGCCACTCTTATGATTCAGGGAGTTTTAAGTCTCATGTACGGTTCTGTTTACCAGCCATGTTTTCAGGTAGGAGGCTGGGATCACATTTGTAAGCAGGCCTTTCCCAGGTTGCACGGTCTCTACTCATCTGTGTTCCCTTATCTCTGCATGGCCCTACAGGCCTGTGGCTGACCACCCAGTCCCCCTCTCTCCACAGTGTGTGCAGAGCTTCAGGGAGACATTCTCTTATTTTTTCTAGTCACATTTGGAAAATACATTTCCCATTCTTCATAATGGCTTGGTCAAAAACTCATTCAGATATTTTGTAAGATGTATGAATGAGCTTTCTAGCCAACCCAATACTATGGCTTAAAAAAAAGCAAAATAAAGGAATTATAAAAGAGATAGTGTTTCTAACAGGAGCTTTTCTTCACATAATTTTGACTTTTCTGATGTTTCAGGTAGCCTGTCCAACAAAGAGTTGGAAGCCTGTCCAACAAAGAGTTGGACGTGACCTAGTGACTGGAAAACAACAGCGTGGTGACGCATGCTAGAGCACAGCCAACTTTATCAAGCCTTTCTGATGGAGTACCCTAATTTTTTCCGCCACCATATTTGAGTCCCAGGAATCAGAACATACAGCAGTTAGTACCAGGGCCCTAGTGCATTTGTGCAACGACCATTCTCTTCTCTCAAAGAAAGGAAACAAGGTTGGCTACTCTCTCCCATCTCACTTCAGTTAATCTGCCTAAACTCCAATTTCTTCTTTTTAACCTAACTGATTGTGGTAGAGCTTCTTTCATAAAACCTTTCCCCAATTCCCTGACTTCAAGCTTCCTTACTCCTTTAGGTGTTGTGCCTCTCATCACTGGGCTTCCACTAGGACATTTAAGACCAGTTACCTTAAAAGATCACCACTTAGGGATAAGCATTCTCTTCCCAAGTACATGTGAACTCCTGCAGGACCCAGGTTCCTCCAATGTGCATCAGTGTGGCCAGCTAAGATACCTGCCTTCTGTGTGTCACTTATTGAGTAAGTCACAGAAGTCGTCAGCAAGAGGAGAAGAAAAGCAAGGTGAAAATAGGTATAAATCAGCAGACACCAGGAAAGCTTGAACAGATACCACACACTCTTCCGAAAATGTGGACTTAGATTTGGGACAAGGGAAGAGTCAAGTATAGATGAACACTGCAGCAGATGGCTTTTCTAGGACAAGTTTGAAGATCCAACTTTGTGAGCAAAATCTGAGAACAAAACTAGCGAAAACAGATAAGAAACCAAGACAGGAGGAATCACTTACTGATATTTCCCATCTGATCTATAACATAGTCCTGTTTCATGCTCATTAGAAAATAAACATTTCCATTCCCAGATAAGCTTGGGATACATTTTATACCGCGTTTCCTACCACATTACCACCTACCTCAAGAATTATTTTAAATTCCCCCAGAAGACCTGAAATAAAGGTCAAATTTATTTGTCTAGAAATGCACCACGTTTTTGTTTAAGTTCTATACTTTCTTTGTTTTATTAACACAAATTAATGTTTCCCTGGTGTGGGTTCCATGGAACACGCATTGGGAAACAATGGTATCCGTGTATTCTTATAAACATTATGCTATTGTCCTAGATCTCTATGGAGTGTCAATAATCAGCTGATTTCTGTTCACCTTGCCTCAGATTTCAGTTATTTCTCAACATGTAGTTGTTTTATGAATGGAATAATTAGTGACCTGATGACATGAGTAGAGTTGCATAAGATATCAGGCTCTATATTTGGATGATCTGAACAAAAGGACAGGTAGAAAGCAATCCCAAGAAGGAAAAAAAAAAAAAACAAATTGTTTCTGTTAGAATATTTTCAAGGGCTAGAAGGATTAACACTGCCAAAACCACTCATAAGTGATTAAGAGAATATAGGGTCCACTTTCTCAGATGCTTCTAGGTCCCAGCTGGTAGAACTACATTCTGACCCAGGTGTGCTTTCCCCAGCTTTGTGATTATTCACTGTGAAGCCAAGTGTAAGCTACTTGACACTGCTGTCTTTGGCTTACTGGTCTATAAAATGAGGCTAGCAGTGCACCCCACCACAAGCATGGGAATGAAATTAGCATAAATGATTTCAAGCTCTTCACAAATTTGAAATACTAGTGATCTGTGCTAACAAGACTAACTCTGCCTTCAAGCTCCATTTATCCTTTTCCTTTCCTCAGGGAGACTTGTACTTGTTTAAGGGCATGGAGGAAAAAAAAATAAACCTAAGAGGTCATTCTCTCTTTGTGTGTGCCCAACTAAACGTGATGTCCAACTACACCTCTGGCCTATTTTAATTGAGCATTAAGTAAAAACAAGGTCTCTGGATAGGCTTTCCTGTTTTTAGCTTCTTAGATAGACATTTAAGGGCTTCCCAGGTAGCTCAGATGGTAAAGAATCCACCTGCAATGCAGGAGACCTGGGTTTGATCTCTGGGTTGGGAAGATCCCTGAAGAAGGGAACAAAGCCCACTCCAGTATTTTTGCCTGGAGAATTCCATGGAGAGGGAAGCCTGGAAGGCTATACTCCACGAGATCACAGAGAGTCAGACATGGTTGAGTGACTTTCACTCTCACTCCAGGTGGTGCAGTGATGAAGAATTCACCTGCCAGTCCAGGAAGCACAAGAGGCATGGATTTGACCCCTAGGTCGGGAAAATCCCCTGAAGGAGGGTATGGCAACCCACTCCAATATTCTTACCTGGAGAATCCCATGGACAAAGGAGTCTGGCAGGCTAGAGTTTATGGGGTTGCAAAGAATTGGACATGACTGAGTGACTGAGTACACACACATAGATAGCTACTTGCTTTTCCATAGAGTTCAAATAGATTTTCAAGTCTTTCTGAAATTATGACTGTTTGATCACAGTCTTGTGACTTGGGTAGCATCAGCATTAGAGTCTTTTGTTTTTCAGATAAGAAAAAAAACTCAAAAAATTATGGGGGTTAGATCAACAAAGACTCAGAAATACTGGCATCAGATTTGGCTCCTGAAAAAGAGACACTATCGATTCTCTGGTGGCTCAGATGGTAAAGCGTCTGCCCGCAATGCGGGAGACCCAGGTTCGATCCCTGTGTTGGGAAGATCCCCTGGAGAAGGAAATGGCAACCCACTCCAGCACTCTTGCCTAGAAAATTCCATGGATGGAGGAGCCTGGTGGGCTACAGTCCATGGGGTCACAAAGAGTCAGACACGACGACGATCTCATACACACATCTCTAAGTGGTCTTACAGTGACCCCTTTCCACTTAAGAATGGGCCATCAGGGACCCTGAGGGAAGAGAGATAAAGTCATTGTATCTCAAGTATCCAAAAAATATACCAGATTTCTCTTTCTTCATGGCTATGCAGAACATAGATCTCACAACTCTCCCAACTCTCCCAACTCATATCACAGTTAAAACCAGCTAAAACGAAGTTTTTGGAAGTTTTACTAGAATCATAGAATCCCATACTTGAATCTCAAAGGTTATTTGTATAGCTTTCAGGCCAAAGCATCTCATATAGTACCAATGCACCTTTTATGGTACCAATGCATCTTATATGGCACCAATGCATATCTTATGGTTCCAGTGTATCTCATATAGTTCCAATGCATCTTTTGTGGCTTCAATGCATCTTATATGGTACACTCTCTACTACTCAGCCTTTGGTTCTTCTCTGACAACATCATCATTATTCCACCATCAGAAGTCCAAGTTACTTCACATCTCTGCATGCCTAACCCCCTCAATAAGCATGCTCTTTAAAGGTATTGATTTTAGTTTCTGTCTTCATATTTCTAAGAACCAGCCAATATCTAGTCGAGAAGATGTGGCAATAAATAATTTGAAAGCTTTTCTTCTCACCTAAAGCAATAGCCTTCTATTAGTTCCCCTACTTACATCTAAACAGCATATTAAAAAGCAGAGACATCATTTTGTTGACAAAGGTCCATATAGTCAAAGTTATAGCTTTTTCAGTAGTCATGTATGGATATGAGAGTTGGAACATAAAGAGGGCTGAGCAACAAAGAATTGATGCTTTTGAACTGTGGTGCTGGAAAAAACCTCTTGAGAGTCCCTTGGACAGCAAGGAGATCAAAGCAGTCAATGCTACAGGAAATCAGCACTGAATACTCACTGGAAGGACTGAGCTGAAGCTCTAATACTTTGGCCACCTGTTGTGAAGAGCCAACTCATTGGAAAAGACCTTGATGCTGGGAAAGATTGAAGGCAGGCGGAGAAGGGGACAACAGAGGATGAGATGGTTGAATGGCATTATCAACTCAATGGACATGAGTTTAAACAAACTCCAGGGGTTAGTGAAGGACAGGGAAGCTGAAGTGCTGCAGTCCATGGGGTCACAATGCACCAGACACACTTAGTGACTGAACAACAGCTTACACCTAATCATCACCCTTAGTTCAATCACAGAAAAGAAAGATTTTATAAAATGTAAACCAGACTATGTCCACAGTCCCTGCTTAAAACCGATTTATTTTCTTGAACATTCTAACCTAAAATCTAAACTCAGCACTAATATCTAAAAGCCACAGAAGCCACGTATTTTGAAGCTGAGATTGTTATCCTATTGCAGGGTCTCACCTTCCCATCACTATGATGGTCTAGTCAGATGGGCCACCTTCCTGCAGACAGAACATGCCACACTTATTTGGTCCTTTCATTTATAGTTTCTTCTGCCAGAAACTGTCTTTCCCATACCCCCTCAGGACCGGATCCTTCTGCCATTCAGATCCTTGGCTAAAATGTCTTTTTCCCAGAGAGGGCTTCCCTTCCCACTCTAGCTTATATGCCTATTCACATTTTATTACCTTAGTTTGTCTTATATTAGTAAAATAAACGTATGCTTTTGGTTTGTTTTACTGTTTATTGTACACTGCCTGTCATCTGGTAAAAGCCTGGGAAGAACAGGATCTGGCCTCTCGTTCAGCAATCTCTAAATCTAAGCCTTACCATCAACTCTCAGTTTATAAACTACATATTCTATTTGCTCTCTTCTGAAAGAATGGCTAAAGGAATTAATAATTCATGTAATGCTTAAATTCTCTCAAATACAATTACTGGTGTCTTAACCAAGTGTTACTCTTATTTTTCCTCGAGTAAAATGTGATTAAAAAAAAAGTGGTTCTCTATTTTTATACCAATTTTATTACACAAACTTTCCCTCATGCAGTTGTTTGTCTTTCTGAAATGTTCATCCTATTAATGAATATCCTCACTCTTTAAAAACACACAAAGCCAGTCTAGTTCCTTTTTCCCAGTATAGTTCTTTGATTATTGCCTTCAAATCCTCTGCATGGATTCTTTTAGGCACACTAAGAGTACCATGCTTTTCTTCTATTTCATATATTGTAGTTTCAAATTTTAGCTTTTTCTTCTAAATATATTCAAGTTTGTATTTATTTCTTATAAAATATGGAGCTTTTAGTCAATTTTTAAAATCACAAGGATATTTTCACCAATACAAATAGATTGTGTGTGTGTGTGAACTCATGTGTATTTGAAACCACTTAATATCACATAAACTTTGCTGGCAGCTATATCACACCCGTGACTCAAATTGTTTATTACCTAAAAATCCCCAAGCCATTTTTAAAGATCTATAGCCAGTCACGTGTGATGACCAGCCTCCAAGATAATCACTAGTGAACGTGACCGGCTGGCCTTTAAAGCCCTCTTACAGTCCCCTGACTTACTGTGTCAAGGCCAGTTTATGTGACCAAAACAATACGGCATATGTGAGGGTATGTCACGTCTGAAGCTATATTATAAAAGACATACATTTGACATCTGCCTTGCTCTCTAAGTCCTTTTGCTCTGGCAAAAGCGAGATAACTGTGTCATAAGGGCACACCATCCTCATGGAGAGACTCCAGGGGTTGAGGTTCTTCTGCCAATAGCCATGTGAATGAGTCATCTTAGAAGCAAAACCTCCAGCCTCAGTTAAGCCTCGAGTACAACCTCAAGAACTTTGAGCAAGAACCGCCTAACTAAGTCTCTGCTGGATTTCTATTCTCAGGATCTACGTGAGAAAATGAATTTTTTCTTTTGTTTGTTTCAGTTGCTAATTTTAGGCAAATTTATTATACAGTAACAGACAACCATCTTATGCTCATACAATTGTTTTTTAAAATCTAAGTCTGGATCTGTACATTTATTCTGAATGATTTAATAGCTTTACATCTTATTTTCTCCATTCTGTTCAGATCTTTCTCAGTAAGATTTTTCTAGGACTTTTACTCCCAATGGCTTTAATATTCATTTATTTATTTGGATGCAGTGGGTCTTAGTTGTAGCATGTGAACATGTAGGATCTAGTTCTGTGACCAGGGATTGAACCAGGCCTCCTGCATTGAAAGCACAGAGTCTTAGCCACTAGATCATCAAGGAAGTCCCTCAGTAAGAAATGATCAGCATATCTGACATAATACCATTTTATACAACATTTTAAAAAAATCTGTTGAGTCGCCCGCCTGCCCGCCTGCCCGCCTGCCCGCCCGCCGCCGCTGCTCCGCCGCCCCGCCGCCGCGTCCCATTCAAGAGGGCCGCCCGGCTCGGCTGCGGCCCAGGCGGCTCTCGAGGCAGCAGCGGCGGCGGCGGCGGGCTCCCGGGTCCGCGCGCGCCCCTGGCCGGCCCCCGCCCCCTCGGCCACCCGCGAGCGCGCCCAGCCCGGCGGGTCCTCGCCGAAGCCGTCCGGCCGCCGCCTGCCCTCCGGGCGCCGGCGCGGGCAGGGAGCGGAGTCGCCGCAGTCTCAAACCATGAATTATGTGGGGCAGCTGGCGGGGCAGGTGATCGTCACAGTGAAGGAGCTCTACAAGGGCATCAATCAGGCCACGCTGTCCGGCTGCATCGACGTGGTGGTTGTGCGGCAGCAGGACGGCTCCTACCAGTGCTCGCCCTTCCACGTGCGCTTCGGGAAGCTGGGGGTCCTGAGGTCCAAGGAGAAGGTGATTGACATAGAGATCAACGGCGACGCTGTGGATCTCCACGTGAAGCTGGGCGACAACGGGGAAGCTTTCTTTGTAGAGGAAACGGAAGAGGAGTATGAGAAGCTCCCTGTTTACCTGGCCACCTCACCAATCCCTACTGAAGATCAGTTCTTTACAGACATCGACAGCCCTTTGGTGAAACCAGGTGGAAATGAAAGACCTTCTCAGAGTTCGGACGTTGCCCACATCCTGGAAGCAGAGACAGTCTTCACTCCCAGTTCTGTGAAAAAGAAAAACGAAGGAGGAAGAAATGCAAACAGGATAGTAAGAAGGAGGAGCAGGCTGTGTCGCCTCTTGCCGGGGACGCCACGGGTGTGGACCTGAGCTCCGACGATGACAAGGAAGCCCAGGCAAGAAGATCTTCAAATGCTTCCTTAAAGGAAGAAGAACATAAGGAGCCCCTGCTCTTCCATTCTGGAGACCACTACCCCTTGTCTGATGGAGACTGGACCCCTTTAGACAACCCCTACGCCCCAGTGGCCTGTCCTAAGAGCGACTCAGAGCTGGAAGTGAAGCCCGCCGGGAGCTTGCTCAGATCCGAGTCCCACATGGAGTGGACGTGGGGTGGGTTCCCGGCGTCCACCAAGGTCAGCAAACGGGAGCTGTCCGAGCATCACCCCAGGACAGCAATGATCACGCCGTCGGAAAACACCCACTTCCGGGTGATCCCCAGCGAGGACAGCCTCCTGAGTGAGGTCGAGAAGGAGAAGCCAACACCAGGGGCCTGATGATATTTACCTGGACGACTTGAAGGCCCTGGAACCTGAGGTTGCAGCTCTCTATTTCCCCAAAAGTGAGTCGGAGCCCGGCTCCCGGCAGTGGCCCGAGTCCGACACACTGTCCGGCTCCCAGTCCCTCCAGTCGGTGGGCAGCGCGGCTGCCGCCAGCGGCACCGAGTGCCTCCGCCATGGACCTGCCCGACGTCAGTCTGTCACTCTGCGGCGGCCTCAGCGAGAACGGAGAGATCTCCAAAGAGAAATTCATGGAGCACATCATTACGTACCATGAATTTGCAGAAAACTCCGGACTCATAGACAATCCCAACCTTGTGATACGGATATATAACCGTTACTACAGCTGGGCGTTGGTGGCCCCCATGGTCCTCAGCCTCCAGGTCTTCCAGAAGAGCCTGCCCAAGGCCACAGTCGAGTCCTGGGTCAAAGATAAGATGCCAGAGAAGTCTGGCCGCTGGTGGTTCTGGGCGTAAGAAGGAGAGCATAACCAAGCAGCTGCCAGAGGCCAAGGAAGGGAAAGTGGAGGTCCCGCCGCCCAGTGACCGGCCGTCAAGCGCGAAGGAGCCAGCCAGTGGCAGATCTGCCGAGGACGAGTCATCAAGTGACGAAGGGTCCCAGGAACTGGAAGAGTCCATCAAGGTGGACTCCGCCCCTGCAGAACCCCCCAAGCCATAGCGGCACAACCTCCTATAAGAAGTCTCTTCGTCTGTCCTCAGACCAGATCGCGAAACTGAACCTCCAAGATGGCCCAAATGAAGTCGTGTTTAGTATCACAACCCAGTATCAAGGCACCTGCCGCTGTGCAGGGACCATATACCTGTGGAACTGGAACGACAAGGTCATCATTTCCGACATTGACGGGACAATAACCAAGTCTGATGCTCTGGGACAGATTCTTCCGCAGCTGGGTAAAGACTGGATGCACCAGGGGTATCGCGAAGCTCTACCATTCCATCAACGAGAACGGCTACAAGTTCCTGTACTGCTCAGCTCGCGCCATCAGCATGGCTGACATGACCCGTGGCTACCTGCACTGGGGCAACGACAAGGGCACCATCCTGCCCCGCGGCCCCCTCATGCTGTCCCCCAGCAGCCTGTTCTCTGCCTTCCACAGGGAAGTAATAGAAAAGAAGCCAGAGAAGTTCAAGATTGAGTGTCTGACCGACATCAAGAATCTCTTTGCCCCAGCTCAGCAGCCCTTCTACGCTGCCTTTGGGAACCGCCCAAATGACGTCTATGCTTACAGACAAGTGGGTATCCCAGACTGTAGGATCTTCACCGTGAATCCCAAGGGCGAGCTGATACAAGAAAGGACCAAAGGAAACAAGTCCTCGTACCACAGGCTGAGCGAGCTCGTGGAACACGTGTTCCCGCTTCTCAACAAGGAACAGAATTCCGCCTTCCCGTGCCCGGAGTTCAGCTCCTTCTGCTACTGGCGAGAACCGATCCCCGAGGTGGACCTGGAGGACCTGGTCTGAGGCGGCAGCCCCGGCGGGGGGGCTGGATCGCGGCCCCGCAGCAGGGGAGGCGGCCGGCCTTCTGCTGGACACAGGATGCAGGGACCCTCCCGGCCACAGGTGTGGGACGGCGCACTGCCCGCCGGGTGCCACCAGGGACGGGCTGGGGAGCTGCCGGAGCCGGATGCGCCCCCCCCACACCCTCCCGGGCCCAGGGCTGCCATGTGGTGCTGGCGGCCGGCTCAGCGAGGGGCTTGGCCCGAGGCCTCCCACGTGCTCTGTGTCGAGTTGCTTGCCGGGTGCTCCTTTAATTGCATAATTTAAGAAGAAGAAAAGAAAAGCTAAGAATGGACCAAATGTTGCACAAAGTAAAGTGTTCTAATTTCCACTGGGGGAAAAAAAATCTGTTAACTTCCAAATTACTATTGTCTTTTAAGTTCCTGATAGATATGCTAAAATGAAAAATGTATTAGATAGTATCCTGGTTGCTTTTACCAGTCTATTTGGATTTATACTTTTACAAACTCTTTGCAGACAGGCTTTCTACCAGCCAATACTTCTTTTCATTTTTTTGTTTTCCATCCTATGCAACTCTATTTTATCAACAAGGATATTAAAACATGGGTTACATCAGTTGCATTTCTTGCATTGTCAGCCTTAGTAGTAAGTTTACAAAGGGGAAAAAAAAAGATTCTCATTTGGATATGACTCCTTCTTACAGAGCCCATTTGAATTCCTGGAGATATTATTATCCTATTTGTTTTTCTTTCAGGGGCTCAGAGGCCATTGTTTTATGGCTTTATGATAATGTCACAAGTTAGCATAAAGTTCATGTTTGTCAACTTACTATTCTATTCCTCTCCCTTTTACTATCAATGTTCATTTCTAGCCTATACCTTCTCCCTCATTCTGCACTGCTTATCAATGATTAGGGTTTGCAACTCTCAGGCCAGGACTCACTGGCATCTCATTCTGTGTTTAGCAATGGTCACCTTGCTTCCCAAGATAGTTCATCTATGCACATTTATGTGTATGTTTCGTTATATTGAATCATTCTCTATTTCCTTTCAGGCATCTATTGGTACCTAACTGTATGCCAGTCTACCAACAAATAAAAACAAGAACAAAGGGAAACACAAGGGAAGACAATATACTAGCCACTCCAGTTTTTTTTGTTTTGCTTTGTTTTGTTTTTTATATTTTGGCCCAGCTGTGTGGCACGTGGGATCTAATCCCCCAAGAGGGATTGAACCTCTGGTGGAAGCATGGAATCCTAAAGACTGGACTATCAGGAAAATCTATAACCATTCTGTATTTTATAACTGCAAACTCTGAGGAGTCACACCCATTAAATTAGTGAATGAATGAACGTAACATATGAAGTATCTGTCAGGCGAATGTATGTTTTTTTTTATTTTTTGTCTCGTCACAACAAAGATTTGGAGTGATGTACATTAAAGCCCCCTCGGCGTGTCACAGCTCTCAGGTCTTGGTTAGACCATGTTATAGCTCTCAGGTCTCGAATGGACCATGTTATAGCTCTTAGACAAATCAGTGTTACAGCTCAGTGTTACAGCTCTATTTTATTTAGCAGATAGCAGGAAAATCCATCTTTGAGGCTTGAGGGCACGTTGATCTAAAGACACAAGGAGAAGAGCGCCCCATCGTGTTGGGAGAGAGAGAGAGAGTTGGCTCTGGCTCCTCTATTTATATGTTTATCTCTCCCTGGGCCTGTCCTATGTAAATTCAGGCAGCCAGGAGTGTTGTTTGTTTTACCTGAGGTCCTCACTCCGGTCCTCTGACCTTGTTTTGTTTCATTTTTGCGGGCTTTTCCCTTCCTTGTCTGTAGCCACCGCCATTTTGGACTCCTTTTCCTTGTTTTACCTACCTAACATATTCTAATTCAGAAAACCCAATTCTGGTAATCAACACTAAAAATCCAAACACTTACATTTGAATTCGGTTAATATACTCTTTGCCTTAACACACTACAAAGGTGGTCATACCTTATTTATTTTGCTTCACTTTCCTCTGAAATATATTAAAGTTTTCTGCCACATTTTTAAATCAATAAGAAGAATATTTTCAGTTCCTTCTGTGCATGAAAAAAGGTAAGAAGATAGAAATAACACACAGTTTTGAAAATTAAAGACCAATTTAAAAATATTTTCAGATAGGATTATATTTTTCATTATTAGCTTTAAATGGACACCATCAAAAAGGAGTGTTCTTCCTGTCAAACCAAGGAATACTGTTATATGCAGGCAATAAGTCAATCTGAAAACATAAAATAAGTTATTATGCAATGACTCATCCACAATCAGTGTAAAAAGAACAATAAATAGAGCTGGGTAATAAAAAAATTTATTTAAAAATAGATCCTTCTCTTAGACTATGCCTCCAAACACATTACTGATGTAATAAGGAGCTAAGTTCTGAAAAGGAAATAATAAATATATAAAGACTCTACTAATTAAATGAGCAATGGATATGAAAGGATAATTTGCCAAAATGGAAACAGAACATTTTAACAAACCCATTGAAAGAAAAATGTTTACCCTCATGGGGAACCAAATAAATAAATAAAATAACAATATATATTTATTAATTCCAACAAATTAGCAATCATTTAGATTTAATACATACATAGCAGTGCCAGTTGGTAGAAGGTGAAAGAGGCACATTTATAGCAACAGAAATGTGAATGCAAATTACTTAATAATCCTATTGAAAACACATCTGTCAATATCTATTTTTAAAAAGCCTTTCCTTTAACTCACTTATTCCGTTTCTGGAAATTGCATTAGAATGCTCTCCCTTTTCTGTGTGAGGCCCTCTTGGCAAAGAAACGTGTCTTCTTCCTAAGCCAGCCCAAGCTTCATTCCCTTTCTGAAGTTTACTGTCCTAGCACAGAAAATTACTTTCTTCACCTTACTCATGCTGATCTGGCCTTGCAGGAGGAGAGGTCTCTGATTATTTAGAAGACATATCTCTGCATGTGTGTGGAGGGCACAAGGAGGGGAGCAGGACACAGCAAAAAATTCACATTTCTATTAGGAGTAAATGAGATATCCTTTGAAACAGTGAGAGGCCCTTAGGTCTTGCGGGCAATATAATCCTGAAATACAGAAAAGCAAGGTCAGAGCTTACATAGCATAGAGGAAAAGGAGATGATAAGAAAGGTAAAGGTGTCTGTGTTGGTGCTGCAGATAAATGAGAAAGGCCAAGAAGATGAAATCAGGAATGAAAAGATCCAGGCCAAAAATGTTGCTTCCAACTGGAGTGACAAGATAACATTTCAAGGCCAACCTTAAAAAGGCAGGCAAGATTTTAATCAGAATGACAACTTGGTGGGCAGGAGGTAAGTTCCAACATGCTTTTCAAGACACCAAGTGAAGGGTCTGATTCCAAGCTTCACAGGTGAAAAGAGAAGAGAACAGACAAAGCTCAGAAAAATTTACATAGACATGGAAATGACCAATATAAATGCATGCATACACACACACACACATATATTCACAGTTATTTGTTTCTTTGGGGGCCTCAGAGACACAGAATTGAGCTACTTACACTTATTAGTCAATAGCATACTATAATTAGCAGTCCTAGTAAGACCACTGCTTTTATTGTGTTTTTATTATTTTTTAGCCTTTCGTGTTCTATCACCAAACCCACTGCACTCTGCAAACCCTAAAATCTCCCTCTCATATACTGGTTATATCCCTTAGGTCTGCCTTCCATAGGTTTATGTAGATAAAGATATTTCCTTGAAAAATATGAATCTGGTAGTTTTTATCTTTAAAACTAATCTTGGGGAATTATAAAATATTAATTTTATGCTAGAGATACTACTCCCAATAATTCTCTGTGCATTTGTATTATTTCAAAACTAGATAAATAGAGTGACTTTCATTATACATAAATAGTATTAGCTTACAATTATCCTTTTTTTCCTGCCCTTTTAAAAATTAACTTCTACGTTCTTGGGAGCTATCCATGTACGTCTGCAGAAATATGTTCCTTGGGACTGATACATTTATTCTGGGGCATGTATATTGCATATTTTACTTATCATAGTCAAGCTTCCAACCATATTGCCTTTTCATATTCTTTACTCAACTTTTCCCCTGGAAAAGTTGCATTTTTCTTACTTATTTACTGTTGTTCTTTCCTTTTCTATGTAATAAATTGCCAGTTTTATATTTGATAAGTATCATCACTCAGTTATCATTCTTTGTTAGCTTTTCTGATAGTATTTATTTTTTTCTTTTGTGATGTATATATGACTTTTTAAAAGCATTTTAAAAGATTTATTTCCCATCCAAAGACCAAGAAATATGCTATGCTTTTGTTTTATTAGCTTTATAATTTTTATCTTTCACATTGACTCCCATTTTATTTGTATATGTATTTGTATACAGGATTATGTGATGATTTGATTTGTAAAAATATATACATACATGTATACAAATACACACAGACATACTAATATACATAGTTTTTATGCTAGCCAGAGCTCCTAAAACTCTAAGAATTTCCTGAGCAATAAGAATGATAAGGATTCATTTTGCTATTCATTACAAGTTGCTTTTAATCGTACTTGAATTTATGTTAATGGGACAACTTGCAGAATATCCCTAAGGATGGGACCTAGTTGCCAGGAGAATCAACTATGTGATTAAAGTGTTGCAACTTACAGCCATACTCCCCTATTTTTCGGGTGGAAAGAGAGTGCTGGAGAATGAGGTAATCACTAATGACCAAAGATTCAGTCAATCTTGCATATGTAGTGAAGCCACCACAAAAATTTAAAAGGAAAGTGTTGGGGAGCTTCTGGGTTGAGGAACACATGCAGGTCTGGAAGGGTGGTGAGCCTGAAGAGAGCGTAGACGCTCTCTGCCCCTTCCTCCACATCTTGTCCTCTGTATCTCTTCCATCTGACTGCTCCTGAGTTACCTCCTTTTTATAATAAACCAGTAACCTAGTAAGCAATCTCTTTTCCTGGGTTCTGTGAGACATTCTAGCAAACAGTTAGAAGAGGAGTTTGCGGGAACCTTCAATTTATAGCCAATGGTCAGAAGCACGGGTAACAACCTGGACTTATGAATGACATGGAGAGCAGCAGAATGGCCAGGAAGATAATGTTAGAACTGAGCTAAGTTAGAGGACACCCCACTGGTGTCTAAAAATTGCTCGGTGGGGGAAAACCCTGGCACATTTGACAACCAGAAGTATCAGAGATGTTTTGGGAAATGCTGAAAGAGAGTGTTATGTGAATAGACAAGAAAACGGGAGTTTTTCAAGTTCCAATATATTTTACTAAATTGCAAATTTTAACTACAATATATACTAAGAAATTTTTCAACACCATCTTCCAAATAATTCATTATTTCCTCAATTCTTTGTGATTCTATTCTGTACCACTTGTTCCCACATATATGTCAACCTCTCTCTGGGCTTCTAATATGTTTAACTGATCTACTTTAGCCTTTGTCAATACTATTCTCTTTTTCAGTTCAGTTCAGTTGCTCAGTTGTGCCTGACTCTTTAAGACCCCTTGGACTGCAGCAGGCCAGGCTTCCCTGTCCACCACCAACTTCCAGAGCTTGCTCAAACTCATGTCCATCTAGTCAGTGATGCCATCGAACATTCTTATCCTCTGTCATCCCCTTCTCCTCCTACCTTCAATCCTGCCCAACAACAGGGTCTTTTCCAAAGAGTCAGTTCTTCACATCAAGTGGCCAGAGTATTGGAACTTCAGCTTCAGCATCAGTCCTTCCAATGAATAACACCACAGTTCAAAAGTATCAATTCTCTTTTACTATGCCTCTATAAATCCAAAAAACTATGACAGTTTACACCCCCCCCAAAAAAAAACTAGCTATTTTATACCCTTTATTATTCTAGGTACTTCTTAGAATCTTCTTGTAATGTCTTCCCCAAATCTTAGCAGAGTTTTGATAAAGTTGCATGTAACTTTTATAGAATAAATTCAAGACAGCGATACTTTTAAAAATTAAATTTCCCACCCATAAACACATACGTCTCATTATTCATTTAGATTGTCTTTTATCTTCTTTAATTAAATCATCACTTCTATGAAGGTTTTTTTTTTTCCAGCTTCAATATTTGTATTTATTATTTCTTATCCTTGTCCTAAACATTTGTCAGGGGCTTCAGTACTACACTGAATATTAGAAAATTTGGCAATCTGTTTTATTCCTATTAGGACCAGTGATAGAAGACATGAACTAAAATTTATCACTTAAGTTTACAGAAGGACAGAAGGGCCAGAGTCAGTGAGAGGTGGCCACATTGTCTTTTGTATAACTCTTTCAAATCATAATTGATTATATCTCTTGTATGAAACATATCTAAGGGAACAAAATGAGGGAAATGATTTTTCAAACTTTTCCCAGCTCTGAAATTATACAGGTGAAAAGCCACCAACTGCATGATATCCATATATCTTGAACATGTCTCATAAAATGGCAGAAAACAAATCCTTACACAGAGAAATTAGGGAAACTTTTGTTATTCTTGAACTACTTCCAAAATTACCTCAAACCTAAATTTATCCCTAAAGGAATGACAATTAGTCAACAAATTTCAATTATCTTTGAGTTGCAACACTTATTTACTTTGACTGGAGAATAGGAGCAAGTATTAAACTTTAGGAGTTGATAGATCAGATTGATTATGAATGGAAGAAAACCCAGATGACAAGATTTAGCCAAATGCAGTTTTCTAGATAATGCCCCTGCACAAGGTTTTAAAAATAGACCATGGATTTTGGGCTAATAATTTCATCATCTTCAGAATAAGAGAGAATCTTAAAGACATGGATGGAGCTGATTATACAGAGTGAAGTAAGCCAGAAAGAAAAACACCAATACAGTATACTGACACATATATATATGGAATTTAGAAAGATAGTAATGATGACCCTGTATGTGAGACAACAAAAGAGACAGAGGTATAGAACGGACTTTTGGCTTCTGGGGAAGAGGGAGAGGGTGGGATGATTTGGGAGAATGGCATTGAAACATGTATACTATCATGTAAGAAACGAAGCGCCAGTCTATGTTCAATACAGGATACAGGATACTTGGGGCTGGTGCAAGGGATGATCCAGAGAGATGGTATGGGGTGGGAGGTGGGAGGGGACTTCGGCATTGGGAGATTGTGTACACCTGTGGCTGATTCATGTCAATGTATGGCCAAACCAATACAGTATTGTAACGTAGAATAAGTAAAAATAAAATTTAAAAAATAAAAATAACATAATTTTGAAAAAGAAAAGATCTCTGTGCAAACCTGCAAAAGTTAAATGCCACTTGAAGTTAGAGGAAACAATAGCATTCTTCTGGAATCGTCTATAAAATGAACCCATGCATTTACTTGTACTTTCTAAATCAGCATTGGGCTTCCCAAGTGATGCTAGAAGTAAAAGAACCTGCCTACCAATGCAGGAGACATAAGAGACGCAGGTTCAGTCCCTGGGTTGGGAAAATCTCCTGGAGGAGAGGATGGCAATCCACTCCAATATTCTTGCCCAGAGAATCCCGTGAACAGAGGAGTCTGGTGTGGGCTACAGTCTATGGAGTCACAAAGAGTCCGAAACAATGGAAGCAACTTAGCCACAAACACGCACACACAAAACAGCATCATTTAATGAGCCTGAGATTGGCAAGAGCAGAGATTGGGTCAGAGCAGCCTAAGGAAGGGACAGCGAAAATTGATGAGTAAGGAAATCAAATTTACTCTGAAGGAAAAGAACAGGAATGGATCTGAAAGGAACCATGGTTCTCTAGGTTTACTAAAGATTTACTAATGTATAGCTAAGGAAGAAACATTCTAACAACAAAGGAAATTCTATCATACAGGATGCTGATTCTTTTTTAAAGAGTAGAGTTAGGTAATGCCATTAGGAGAATGTGATCCCTAGATTATGCTGCTATATAGGGAATAACTTTGGTATAAATTTTGCTCTTGGTATAACTTTAAAATGCAGACTCATGCATAGCAAAAGGTAAGTCAAAGGCCAAGAAAGGGCTATTTCAAACCAGAGCAAGAACTCAAGTGTTCTCTCTAGGCACTATGTCTACTACATATGGCTCTCTTAAGAGAGAGACACTCAAATGGAATGGGCTCCTGCATCACACCAGTAGGCCTGGGAAAGTCTCCTAAATTTATCAGCTTAGTGGCAGGTAGCATGAAGTTTTGATGTGAGTCCTCCTGATTTTACTTAAAAAACAAACAAACAAAAAAAAAACTATTTATTTGTCTTCACTGGTCTTAGTTCCAGCACACAGGATCTTTAGTCGAGCCGTGCATGTTCTTAACTGAGGCATGTGGTATCCAGTTCCCTGACCAGAAATCAAATGTGAACTCCCTGTGTTGGGAGTACGGAGTTGTAGCCACTGCACCTCCAGAGAAACCCCTGCCTAATTTTACTTTTTAATCACAAAGTCTGAAGTCCATAGCTATGGCCTTATCTTTAGACTATGCTTTCTCTGTGATGATGGCTAAATGGCTTCTACTGCCAACACTTCCACATAAGAGTGATCAGAAGCCAAGGAATCATTGAC
The DNA here is from genome assembly GCA_917880005.1 of Nanger dama. NCBI lineage: Eukaryota > Metazoa > Chordata > Mammalia > Artiodactyla > Bovidae > Nanger > Nanger dama. Next base: position 30,660,169 of record CAKJTW010000018.1, read on the forward strand.
CTTGAAATATACTCTCTTCAAATGAGTGTGTGTGTTTAATACATAATTAACTTTTAATTTCTTCTAGTTGGCTAAAGAGCAAAATTTTATATGCCTCGGTGAGGTACCCAGCACTAGGCTAGATTCTGAGTTTATGTTAATACATATGACAAGCGCAGCCCTGGTCAACAGTAAAAACAGATATTTACAAATCAGTGGCATTAATTACAAATAAGTTCTCAGATGATTTCAAGTGAACAAAGTGCTGAGAAAGAGAAATAGGGGGTATTCTGTGGCTCATTATGTGGACTTTAATCATGGTTGGATGTGGAAGGAGCCAGAAACATTCCTGTCCATGTCCACAGGCTCTGAAAGGAGAGTCAGTGTTGGGCATGTGAAGAGGAGAGGCAAGAGGGTTCTAGGTACTCAAGAATATCACTTGTAAAGAGATCAAAGAAAATGAAATAATTTTCATGGGGTTTCATAGATGTCATGCTGCTTGTCCCAAAAGAGAAATCTGATTCTTTAAGAGAGATCACTCTATCTGGGGCTTTGCTCGTGGCTCAGATGGTAGAGTGACCTGCAATTCAGGAGACCTAGGTTCAATCCTTGGGTTGGGAAGATCTCCTGGAGAAAAGAATGGCAACCCACTCCAGTATTCTTGCCTGGAGAACTCCATGGACAGAGGAATCTGGCGGGCTATAGTTCACGGGGTTACATACAGTCACACATGACTTAGTGACTAATACTTTCATGACTTTTACGTTTTTCACTCTATCCTAGGCAAATTTTAATTGACTAGATCCCTGCCTCAAGGATTCAAGTTCTAACAGAAAACTTTATGTTCAGATCAAACTCATTATTTTTATACTCCAAAATAGCCTTTCTTATTCCTTCTTAAATTCATTTTATAATTTCTCTAACAGAGCCCAATTCTTCTATCTTAGTATAACTCCAGATCAACCACCTAGGATTATCCTGTGCAGTTATCTGCATGAAGTAATTACTTTTTCTTTTGCAACCCCATTTTCATATTCCAAGATAAGTCTTTAGACTTTGAGGCATGCACTTACAATACAGCTTGCAAATTTTCTTGGAAGTTTAAAGTAAGGAGTCAGCAATTTACTTCACTGACTAAAAAAAGAAAAAGAAACTTTAAAGAACCATTCTACCTATGCATCTTTAGATGCCTACAAAATCTTGATTAATTTCTTAAGATGTCAAAACTGGCAGTGAAGTGTATGCCTTTGGTTGAAGATTAGAAACCTTTGTTCAGGGCATTTGAATAATAGTTTTATGATAATGTACAATGGTGGTAAGTACAAGTCACATTGAATCATTCACTCCTGAACTAAAATCTAGGAAAATGTCCTGCCTGCTAAAACAATAGGAAAGTGACTTGTGAAGTGATACTGAATGTAAAGCACTTTATTAAAAATCTCTCCGGTAACAAGGATGAGAGATGGACTACCATGGCTGAGAATATATTTCTTTTTTCATCAGCAATTCATAAGTGTTTACTACATTGACATTTGAAATTAGATAGGCAGGTGTGTCTTATTTCACACAATAGATGTCTTCCTAAAAAGATACATAGAAATTACTGAAAACGAATTCACATTTTATATATGTGGGGGAAACTTCCTATTAAAAGGCAATCTGATAGACTCTCCTTTGCAAAAATAAGGATGTTGCTGATATGCAAATGATCCCTATTAGTGAACTTATTTTCATGAGTTAATAGGTTTACATATTAAGCTTTGTTCAAGGTGTGCTTAAACAGTATGGAACTGAAATAAACTTTAAGAAAAATATTGTTGCTGTTTAGCCATCAAGTCATGTCCAACTTGCTGTGACCTCATGGACTGCAGCACACCAGACTCCCTTTCCTCCAGTATCTCCAGGAGTTTGCTCAAGTTCATGCCCATGGTGTTGGTGACAGGAGTTTGCTCAAGTTCATGCCCATGGTATTGATGATGCTATCTAGCCATCTCGTCCTCTGCTGTCCTCTTTAACAAAAGCATATTAAGAAAAACACACTTTTGTTAAAGTAGGAGAAATGGATGGAGAGGAGAAAAAGAGAGACATGGAGGAGGAGGGCAAAGGAAAAAGAGATGGAGATGACTTAAAACATTCTCACTTATGCATTGACTTTTAAGCAGCCACAGGTACCATTTACAGATCTGAGAACACTTTTGGCTAGAATCTGTTGGCACTAATATTTGTTTTTTTCCGTCATATGACATCTTTGTATAGGTGTATGGTTGTTCAAAAAGGCCTGATACATATTTTCAATGGCTCAGGATGTCTAAGCTAGGCCAAGTGGTGGTATACACAGAAATGCTTATCAATTTCATCTGAACTTGAAATTACCTAAAATCCAAATCAAGCACACATATATACACACACAACACACACACACACACACACACAAAACCTGATAAAAAACAAGCCCCATTCTGAGACTTTAGAAGCTGCCTGTATGAAAGGGCATAGAACCATAGAGATTCCCCTGCCTTCCCATTGATGATTTTCTTGGCAGGGGCCAGTCCCTCTGTGCTAACATTACACCGATCGTCTATTATCATCATTTTTAATAAAAAAAAAAGCTTGATAATCTCCATCCCTGTGTTTTTAATAATCATCTTGTTGTCTCAGGTAGATGGCATGACTTTGAAGGCAAGATTCAAAATATACCAATAATTTTCAGACCCCAATTATGCACCAGATGCATCATGCACCAAGTTCTAGCAGAAAGCTTTATGTTCAACTTTATGGTATAAAACTTCATGATCGCTTTAAGCAGTGAAATCATTCATGTAACACTTTACAAAATCTATAAAAAAAAAAGGTATACAAGTATATTTTTAGAGTAATTAAGGCTCTGAGAGTTAAAATAACATGCCCACCCTTTCACAGCTAAAGTGGCAAAACATGTTCCATATTGAAAACATAATAGAAAAGGAGTTTAACATGAGTTAAACAAAACACCAAATACTGACTCAGTTCTGTTCGATTGCTAAGTTGTGTCTGACTCTTTTTGACCCCATGGACTGCAGCACACTAGGCTTCCCTGTCCATCACCAACTCCCAGAGCTTGCTCAAACTCATGTCCATCGAGTTGGTGATGCCATCCAATCATCTCATCCTCTGTTGTCCCCTTCTCCTCCTGCCTTCAATCTTTCCCGGCATCAGGGAAACACTGACTACTCAGTAATTATCAAAAGAAGGGATCAAAAGCAGAATTATACAACTCCCATGAGTCACTGGCGGCAAAAAAGAGATACTATTGGTTTCTTTCTGGACACCAGTGACTTCTCTTCTCAGTCTCATTCCACAGTCTCATTCCCCCAACCCAAATGACTGCTTGACCCAGGAGGGAAACAAGATTTATGAGCTTACATTCTCCACATATCTTAAACCTCTCTCTTATTCCTGAATTTCTTCTTTAATCAACAGCTCTCCCCAGGCCATGAGAATTCTGGCCCCTTTGTATGTAGTCTCCAAGTTAGTGCCTCAACTCACTTCTGAACTGAACACACACTTAAAATGACCATGTTTTATTTGTATTTTTGTCCACTTTCTACATTATGTCCCAATAAAGTGCTTCTCATTCAGAGTCTCAGTTAATCTATGACAAGTAAGTGAATAGGGAAACAGGTAACACATTGCTTTGTCTTTCTGTGCTGTCTCGTGTTTTAGAGTGTTATGCATTCAGGGGATCTGCAGGTCCCACAGGGCAGAGTGTACACACATCAGTGTGTTCCTTTCCACGTCTGGGGGCAGTGCACACCTGGTTGTTCCAAGACCTGCAGGAACACAATCCAGGAGATCATTATCAGGGTTGTCAGTTACCAGGATCTCCTTCTGAGCTTTTCCCCTCTCTGATCACACCCAGAGAGGTAACCACATGCTCCCAGTCCCTTACCATGCCCAAAGCCACTCTTGGGGACAAGCATCACTCGTGCATCATTCGTGAGCATCACTCACTTCATTGGTGAGTTCTCTTGAGCAAATCCCTACCTATGATTTGCATGGAAGGAAGGGCTTCTATCCTTCCTCCTCCCAAAAGAGGGATTTCTAGATCTATTCAGAAATAAGGGAATATTCTCAGGGTTTGAATGACCCTTTACTGTAGTCATGACAAAGAAAATACATGACTACAAGACTGATTCTCATGCACATAGTCACCAGTGAGCTCTAACGCTAACTGCTTCTTAAGCAAGAAATTGTCTCTGATCTCTGCTCATATACACCACTGACATTTGTGCATGTCATGGGCCACCAGCTGTAGTCACCTGTAATTCTTCTTGACTGAATTAACTGAGAGAAAAAAAAATTATCACTCAGACTTGAACTAATGGAGAAACCGTGGATATACAGTGGCAACCGAATTTTCATTTGTTTGGTTTGGTTTCTGTCAACCAAGCCAGGACCCACCTTGAGTATCTGACAGCAAGAGTGTACAAGCTCATAGGATTCAACTATGAAACCAAGACAAGAGGCCAGCAAATACTTATCTCTAATGGGCTTTGCAAGGCTTAATTAACTCTTGCACTAGGAGTTCTTTGTGATGTGTGCAGATCGCCTGTATTCTCAAAGGTCAAAGATGATGAAGATGGAAAGGAATAATGACTTACTAAACACTCTTCAATTGCCTCAGAAGGACACTTCTAATATTTTAACTCTCAGTCACTGTTTTATGACTAAAATTTTAGAAATGACTGATTACCCACCCATGGGATGTTCAATTAAAATATATCTTAAAGGGGTAGTGTTTTTTGTTTGTTTGTTTGTTTTAAAGATAAGTGTGACTGTATCCAGGGCAAGAAGGGATGCTGAGAGATTCTTTTTAACTCTTTCATGTAGTTTCCATAGATGGAGACTCAGAAGCCCAGTTAACATACATAACATTGGAGCCTTGATTTCTGAGGTCTTTCTCATTGTACAAAAAGAATTCAAAATGTTATAGATTAACCTGTGCTACTGTGATGTTTTGAAAGTTTCCACTGACATCACTGAGTTTCTGGAGCAGGCTGAAGAAACACTATGAAAATGGTTTAAATCTGTTATTTAATTGAGATTGTTTTCTTTATTTATTCATCTTAGTTAAGGAAACACTTTTTATTCAAGAAAATAAATGCCTACTCGTGACAAACTCTGAGAAAAGAATAGTGAGAAAGACACAATCTTCCCCAAGGTCCTCCTACTTCCCTAGGAGAAGTGTGATGTGTGATAAGGGAATACAAAGGAACATAGTGAGGATCATCGAAAGCAAAGGTCAGTGAAGTCTGGTGAGGCAAAGACATGCTCCTCGGGACAATGAATCTTTTAGCTGAAAACTGAAGGTAAAAGAAGCCAACTTGATACAAGAGGATTGAAATCACCAGAGTCAGAATTAAGTTATGCAAAAGCCTTAAGGTGAGAGAGAGTGTGGGACTTTCAGAAACTCCAGAAAAGGCATTCGCACAGAGCCTATGGCAAAAGAGAAAGAGCTGGAGAAACGAATAGGGACCAATCACACAGGTACTTTATTTTGAGGCTCCTTGGGGCCATTTAAATAGTTTAAAGTTTAAAAGTAGCCATTTAAAATAAAATTACACTTTAGAAGACCAGTGATGGCTTTGAAGGGAGTGGTGGTGGATGAAAAAGCCCTGGAGACATAGAGACCAGCGAGGAGGTAATAAAGGATTTCTGGAGGAAATTAGACTGTGATCTTAGAAAATATAATGCAGAGGCAGGGCACAGGCAATGAGGGGGGCTTTAAAGATGGCTAGGATATAGAATTAAGGGTAGGTACTGATAGATGAGACAGAGAGGCAGATGGACAGGGAAAAGTTTCTGGCTTAGGGCTTCTAAGAAGTAGTGGTGCCAATCACTGATCCTGGGCATATAGGAATCTGGGGGTTGACTTGCCGGGACCTTGGTGATGGTGGTAGTGGGGCAGTGAGGAGAGAAGAGTGAACATGTTCATGTCTGTTGATTTTTTTTTTTTTTTTTTAGTGTTGATCTAAAACATGAATTTCACCAAATTCACTCTTCTTGTTTATTAGGCTGTGGATCCCAAGGCCCTAACCCAGCACAAAATCTTTTATCACGTAGTGGTTTGATCAGTGGCTCAGTGGTAAAGAATCCGCCTGCCAATGCAGGAAACACAAGAGATGCAAGTTCGATCCCTGGATTGGGAAGATCCGCTGGAGAAGGATTTCCCTGGTGGCTCAGAGGTTAAAGCGTCTGCCTCCAATGCGGGAGACCCGGGTTCGATCCTGGGTCGGGAAGATCCCCTGGAGAAGGAAATGGCAATCCACTCCAGTATTCCTGCCTGGAGAATCCTGTGGACGGAGAATCCCGTGGACGGAGAATCCTATTTTGTTACAGTCCAGGGGGTCGCAAAGAGTTGGACACGACTGAGCGACTTCACCTTCCTTCCAGGAGAAGGAAATGGCAACCCACTCCAGTATACTTGCCTGGGAAATCCCACAAACAGAGGAGCCTGGCAGGCTACAGCCCATGGGAGTTGCAAAAGACTCGGATGTGACTTCCCAACTAAACAGAAGTTTGATCACTAGAGTTACTCAATTAGACCTTGCTATTTATCATTTATTTTAAAATACAATTAATTCACAGTTTATTACATCCTTAATAGAGGTAATATGATTAGTTTTACTTCTTTAAAAGACTGGGATATTTTTAATAATCCAAAAGTAAACCACACTGGAGTGTTGCTGTTGTTTTGTTATTGTTGTTTTTTAATCAAAAACTACATTATCTAAAATTCGCAACAGCTCTGTGAGGAAGACAGTGCATTATATTATTTTGAGTTATAGTGGATGAAGTCCAGCATCTACAAGATTAGTGACTTGCCCAAGGTGACCCAGACCGGTGTTCTTACTTTTGGAGCTCAGTCTTTCTGCTTCTAATCTGGGGCCCATTAGGTTCCTCTGTTGACTGCAAAGAGCATGCCCAGATGTTGACTTCAGCAAAGATGCACATTTCATTGGTCATTAGAACCTAGCAGTATTATTATCATGATTACTATTTTGACTAGGAAAGTTCACTGCTCTGACTAGTCTTCTGGCAGGTGGAACTGCCCTTGTATTTTGAAGCATGATGCATTTTTAAAAAATGCATGAAAAGAACTGCTATCAATGGTTTTTGTGAATATTTTCCCCTCAAATGCACTTTCAAGCCTGGTTCACCAACAAACTGTCCATGTTGGGAATGCATTCTAATAAAAGCACATGCATTATGGAGGTGAGAACACTTGAAACAGTATTTGCATCTGCTACAAGACTTACAGTGTAATGGATTTCTAACTAATTAGCATGATTTCCCAGACTGAATTATGCCACATGTAGGAGTAGCTGGATATAAAAATAAATTTGATTATAATGTGCATAAATTGCTCATTTCTTACAGAATTATGGCTTTTTCTTAAGTGAATGCCCAACTTCCCCAAATTGTCAATGAAAATGTGTTTCCGAATGGCTGCTCTTTTGGGGGCTGTGCTGTTTTCCGGGGGCTGGCTACTCGTGGCAGCTGCTCTGTTGGAACATGACACACACAGCGCATCAGGCAATGACTGTGACCTACATTCTGATGTTTATGAGTTCTGCAGAAACTGGGTGATTTCACTCACTATTTTGCTTTTCTGCTGATGTGCAGGGTCTTTGAGCACCATTTTGGGCAATAAGTCCTCGGATGGTAAGAAGAAAGTACAGGGCTTACAGAGGGAGAAGATAAAAGGTGCAAATCTACAATGGCATCTTTTTCCCAATTCTGTGCCAGATTTTGTTAGAATGGGATAAAAATCAATAACAAACACACTCCTCTACTTCATGGAGCTGCCATTATAATGATTCACAGACAATAATAAAACAAAGCAAGACAGAATATAATCAAATGCTAAATGGCAGGGTACCAACTGTATATTCTGGAAGTCAGAGGAAGGGAAGTTCCTTTCCTTGAAGGGAGGTTTATGGATGGTACTTAATCTGGGAAGAAGAATGGGTAGAAAGTGGACAGTTGAAGTACAGGAGATACCATGCATCTGTAATCTAGAATGAAGGTGAGGAAAGCTTCTTTCCTTCAAAGACAGATTATTCCATTCACTGTTAGGCTTCTACAGGCCTTCCCTGTAGCTCAAATGGTAAAGAATCTGCCTGCAACGCAGGAGACCTGGGTTCGATCCCTGGCTTGGGAAGATCCTCTGGAGAATGGAATGGCAATCCACTCCAGTATTCTTGCCGGGTAAATCATATGGACAGAGGAGCCTGGTGGACTACAGTCTGTAGGATTGCCAAGGGTCAGACACAACCAAGCAACCAACACTATTACTTCTATTAGATTTCTATTACATGTGAACTATAGTGATTCCGTAAGTGTGAAGTGTCATTAAATGTAACATCACACATGTAGTTTGTTAACAGGTACAGTGGCCATACGCAAAAGTGTTCTTTTGTCAATATGATTTGAAAGCCATGAGTAAGCAAAGATAATTATTTCAAGACTTCTTGGTATTCAGTTTTCTTCAAATTTTTAAAAACTGTTTTAGAAATTTCAAATTAAAGTAGATATTCAAGGACTTTCTAAAAATTATACATAGATTTTGTATAACCAAAGAAGCTATATAAGAGAATAGTGAAAATTGTATAATATTAAAGTTTGATGCCCTTTTTTAAAATCTCAAATCGCAATTAAAAATATCAATATATCAATGTTATCCACTGTCATATTGGCTATCTGTGCCAGGCATCGTGCTAGGTGTTTGACATGCTTTTGTACAGCTGTCACAAAAAATTTCTAGATTATCTATAGTTATTTCTATACACAGATGAGAAACTTAAAGCTCAAAGAGATTAAAAATTTTATAGATCACAGTTTGTAACTGGAAGAATCCATGTTGTCCACTTCCATATATGGCATTTTGATAAATGCCATCATATTTTATATCATTCTTTGTTTTGCAAATGGACTTCCCTCATAGCTCAGTCGGTAATGAATCTGCCTGCAATACAGGAGACCTGGGTTTAAATCCTGGGTTGAAAAGATCCACTGGAGAAGGAAATGGCAACTCACTCCAGTATTCTTGCCTGGGAAAATCCCATGGACAGAGGAGCCTGGTGGGCTACAGTCCATGGGGCCGCAAAGAGTCGGACACGACTGAATGACTAAACCACCACCATGGACTTCCCTGGTGGCTCAGATGGTAAAGCGTCTGCCTACAATGTGGGAGACCTGGATTCACTCCTTGGGTTGGGAAGATCTCCTGGAAAGGAAATGGCAACCCACTCCAGTATTCTTGCCTGGAAAATCTCATAGATGGAGGAACCTGATAGGCTACAGCCCATGGGGTCGCTAAGAGTCGGACACGACTGAGCGACTTTACTTTCACTTTTGCTCTGTATTTAAATAAGTTGGAGTGGAAGTTCCAAGAAGGAGAGGTATATTTAAGGAAATGAAACACAAGAGGTAGTTGAGCATCAGTCCATAGACAAAGTCAGAGAGGAGAAGGCACTGTTTATCTCCAAAAGGGGATCTACATAAGGACTAAGTAAATTCACTTCCCAATCACCGTTTCTCAGGAAGTTATTTAGGATATGATTGATCAATAGATAAAGGTTTCTCAAAAAGGAGGAAGACTCTGGATCCAAGAATAAGAGGGCCCAGCAAGGTCAAACAGTGTAGAGGCCTGAGACTTCCTAGTGGTCCAGGAGTTAAGAATCTGCCTTTCAACGCAGGGGGACATGGGTTTGATCCCTGGTCAGGAAACTAAGATCCCACACGCTGTGGGGCAACAAAGCTGATGCGGCACAACTACTGAGTTCACGCACTCTGGAGCCTGTGCACCACAGCTAGAGAAAGAAGTGTGCACACAGCAAAGACCCTGCATGCTACAACTAAGACCGGCACAGCCAAACAAACATTTTTTTAAAAATACTAGTGTCAAAAATAAACAAACAATGTAGAAGCCTGTATTTACATTACTAAGATTCTAGCTCCAACTTTAGAATTTTAGTCTCAAATTTAGAGTCAGTAGATTCTGCTATGGGAATGACTGACACATTTGCTCCAACACTTTCACCCCTACAAAACCATAAACATTCGATGTTTTGTTAGTAGACATAAAATAAGGTCACCTTCTGAGCCATTTCCTACCTATCAGTTCTCATAAATCCCAACGGACTATTAGGAAATCAGGGTGAAGGTTGAGATTAGAGATCACAACACAGATGACACAGATGACACAACACAGATGATCACAACACAGATTCATTGTTGCACAGAAGAAAAAAAGTAACTGACGCATGTGACAGGGCAGAACATAGTCATATACCCCTTGTTATCACAATGTCAGTACCTCTTACTCTAAATTGGGTCTGGTAGCCCAGATAAATTGTTGGTCCTTCAGTGGCCCCAGCAACAAACCCAAAAAGAAAGTTTGCCTTCAGCCTGCAATGGACAGCCACAATCATTGTGCGATGGGTGGTGGCCAGCAGGAAGCTGGATTGTGTTCTTTGCATGGTCCGAAGAAGCTGATTTGCCCTCATTCAGCTAACCCAATGGGGAGCGTTGGACACAAAAAAACCAACTGATTCCCAAATCCCATTTTAATTATTTGTTGTAGGCCCCAGTGGCCAATTTCATCAGAGAGTTTGTTCCATTTGGGCAAGAATGGTTATTCAAAGTACCATGGAGACTTAATTCCAGAAATGGCAAAAAAATTGTATGCTCCTGAAATGAAGCCTCTCCATTATTCACAGAAAATATAAAGGCACTGCTTCCATTAACTTCCCAGCTATCACTGATTTCATTTATACCAAAATATTAGATTTAGTCTATTCACAATACTGTAATCACAACATAGTTATCGCCTTGAATTGCTGATATTTCTACCTACTTCATTTTAGTACTTAATTTGTTTCTTTAAAAAAAAGAAACATGTTATACCTCAGTGTTTTAATTATACTCAGCTGAATGTATTTGAATGCTCTCAGCATGCTTCATTATTTATATTAGTAGAAAAGCACATAAAATCAAATTGCATGCTGACATTCTATAATTTGTAGTCATCTCTCTCTAAAATAGATTTCTATAGATACAGCAACTATTCAACAGTGGCTCAAGATATGCTATGATTTTAAATTTTAACTGAATTTTAATGTATGCCAAAAATAAAATTTATGAGTTTTCACTAGAAAATGTCTTATCTGATTATTCATATTCTACAATTATTAACTGTTCCTATTCTGCATTTGATTGAATTGTAAAAGGTAGAATTCCTTCCCTTCTTACCCCAGGCAATAAGCTGTAATTTCTGCACATTTTGAGTTTTCCATATCTAAATTGGAAATTATGTTAGATCTACTGAACTATCAAGTATAAATAAAATATAAACCTTTTTATGAGAAATGGACATTACCGGTTAATTTAGTAAGGAGGTCTGCGGTCACACTGCCTTTCTTACAATACATTTCTTTCTGGGTTAAGTAGATACTTTTATCAAAAAGTTGGTTTAAATTCTCCCCTTTTTCATTTGGAATTAAGAGTCAGAAGTCCCCAAAAGAATTATCAGAGCCTATGCTTTTATTTTTAGCACCACTTCTAAGAACTCAGCTGTGTTCATGAATCTGGCATAACTACCTCTCCATCAGCTTCATCTGAGACTAGGATTCCCCAAATAGATGCTTTGATTTGGTCTTTAGGCTTATTCTAAACATAAAAAAGGCAGATTGATATTGGAAAAAGCTGCCAAAATGTACACTTCTTCTGTGAATGATCAGGGGGCACAGAAGATATTAGTATAAATTTTCTCTCTGGTTAAAAGCTCCTCTATTGTGCCACATGCCATTGTGAGAGAAAGAGGAGAGAGAGGAGGCCACTGAGTTGTGGATTTCAGGGAGGAAACAGTAACTCCTTAAAAATGAGCAAACCCATGAGAGGCAAAATTATCAAAATAATGACATTTCAGAGTAAGAGCCTACCTGAGCAGTTTGCCGGAAGAAAATGAAAGCATACTATAAAATAAGACAAATAAATAGACAAGAATAAGTGAGGTAATAAAATGGTCTGCTGCTGCTGCTGCTGCTAAGTCGCTTCAGTTGTGTCCCACTCTGTGTGAGCCCATAGATGGCAGCCCACCAGGCTCCCCCATCCCTGGGATTCTCCAGGCAAGAACACTGGAGTGGGTTGCCATTTCCTTCTCCAATGCATGAAAGTGAAAAGTGAAAGTGAAGTCACTCGGTTGTGTCCGACTCTTCATGACCCCATGGACTGCAGCCCACCAGGCTCCTCCATCCACGGGATTTTCCAGCCAAGAGTACTAGATTGGGTTGTCATTGCCTTCTCCAATAAAATGGTCTGCTGCTGCTGCTGCTGCTAAGTCACTTTAGTCATGTCCGACTCTGTGCGACCCCATAGACGGCAACCCACCAGGCTCCCCTGTCCTTGGGATTCTCCAAGCAAAAACACTGGAATGGGTTGCCATTTCCTTCTCCAATGCATGAAAGTGAAAAGTGAAAGTGAAGTCGCTCAGTCGTGTCCAACTCTTGGCGATCCCATGGACTGCAGCCTACCAGGCTCCTCCACCCATGGGATTTTCCAGGCAAGAGTACTGGAGTGGGGTGCCATTGCCTTCTCCAGATAAAGTGGTCTAGGTATGGTTAAAACACAAAGCAAGTATGCATGAGTAGTGAAAAATAGAGCTTATCACCTCAGAATAGAGTGCCCTTGCACAGGTGAGAAGTATGGCCACATCTATTTAATTTGAAAGGCGATGGGAGCTTTTGAATATCTGTGTGCGGGAGGCTAGAGCAGAACAGAATGATGTTGTAGGAATGTGGACCTGGCCATATGCACAAGATGTTGGGGATATTACTGCAGGTAGAGCAAACAACTGTGAGGCACATAGAGCAACCCAGGGCATGGTTGATTCAACAAGTCCAATACAGTCATTTAGTAAATACCTAACTTGAGAAGAGCACAGTGCTAGACACTGTGTAGGCATTAGTGGGGCAGGTGGCCACTTCCTTCTCCAGGGGATCTTCCCAACCTAGGGATTGAATCGGGGTCTCCTGCACTGCAGGTGGATTCTTTACCACTGAGTTACCTGGGAAGCCAGATAAAGTCTAGGGGGACTATAATCCACAACTGTAATATTTATTCCATGTAACAAAAGATAGTACACAATTATAAAATCTTAATGTATTTCATTACCTTAATTGGGTTAAATAAGAACTATAATATCTTAAAGAAGATTAAATAGAGAAAAAGGATTAAAAGACAGTTAATAGAAGACAAAATTTATCTCTGAATTAAAAAAAATTTTCTTAGTAAAAAAGAACAAGATGCCATTAATTTGATAAAGAATATATACCTGATACTAACAGTGCATATCACAATAGACGCCCAACATGTATTTAAGTCCAAGATGAGATAAGGGTGCTTTTTAGCACCATTAGTATTCTGTAATGAAACAAAGATAGCAGAAAAAAAAAAAAAAACCTGAAATTCAAATTTCAGTGTTTATAGATGCAATTGGTAACCTATACAACATAAGATAATCAATTGAAAAAATAATTACAATAACTATCAATAACTATATAATATTTCTGGACACTAGTTGCTTAAATAATAAATACTATACACACAGATGCATACACACAAGTAAGCATGAAATATCCAAAGTCACTTCTAAAAGAAAAAGTTTATGTAGCACACTGAAGTTTATTACAGAACATATTAAAATGTATGGTAGGGCTATAGTATCTGAAGTAAATTGGCAAAGGGTCTTTTTAAGTAGGTAAAGGGAGATTTTTCAATGATTATTATTGACATAAATAATGTTTAAGAAAAAGATATAAAATAACATTCCTAACTCACACATTATTTACATGTATTATAAATCTCTAAATGGAGTAACATGTACATGCAAAAATGAGTGAATCAGTCAATAAAAATGCATTCACTAGTATAGGGTAAGTATTTCTGTATTACTCAGGATTGAAATGACTGATGCTGAAGCTCTAATACATTGGCTACATGATGTGAAGAGCTGACTCACTGGAAAAACCCTGATACTGGAAAAGATTGAGGACAGGAGGAGAAGAGAGTAACAGAGGATAAGATCACTGGACTCAATGGACATGAGTTTGAGCAAACTCCAGGAGCTGGTGAAGAAGAGGGAAGCCTGGTGTACTGCAGTCCATGGGGTTGCAAAGAGTCAGACATGATTGAGTGACTGAACAGCAGCAGCAACACTCAGGATGGAGTAAAACAGATAAAATAATAACATAATAAAACTTTAGAAATTTCTTCAAATTAAAAAAGACAGATAATTGAAATGAAATGGAAAAATATTATTTTCCAAGTTAAAGTTTTATAATATATCTTCAGTCCAGGGAGTTTTTATGTTAATACATTACATTATTATTATTATAAAGATCTATTGCTAAGAGGTAAGATAAACAATCTGAAAGGGTTAAAAGTTTATAAAATAGAAATAAGCATTTCACAAAAGACCTATAAACATACAAATTTGTACCAGTCCAACCATAGTAAAATTAATACAAATTAAGACAGTCATACACCATTTCTATCAAACTGTCCCGGTCAAAAGATAACTGCCAGTGTTGCCAAGGGTTGGAGAAAAACAGAAATACTTCCATAGTACTGAGGTGTATATATTGGCACAAACCTCTCAAGTGGTCATATGCAATACATTTTTTAAAGACTAAGAATGTATAGTTTTCTGATTAGCAGCTTTCCACTTCAGGTGAGTAGTGATACAGCCATAAGTAATAATTTTCAGGTACCATGTAAAGGGTTTTTCTGGCCACATTGCTTATATAACAACAACAAAAAAGGAGACTGTTTATATCTTCAGCAGTAATGTCATGACAGTTGAATAACTGTTGGCATAGCACACAGTGGAAAAATACACAGCTACTAAAAAATGACATTATATGAAATATGTTAATACTTAAGGGCCTGAAAATATCCTCATGCTATATATTTTAGGCTTAAAGATTTAGCTAATGCATATCATAAAATGAAATTCTCTCAATTTGCATGACATAAACAGGTGGAATTATAAATTTATGCATACACACACACACACACAAACACCACTCACATGTGCCAAAATGCAAATACAGAGGAAGGAAATAATTTTGTGATTATTTTGGGGAAGTGACTTACAATTTAAAAAAAAAATTTTGGTTGTAAGTTTTCTGAAGTACACAAACTAGTTTCACATTTAGAATAACAAATATGTTATTTTAAGAAACAAAGAAATCCAGAAAAGATGTTCTAGGGAAACAGTTATTATGTTTAAACAGACTTCCCAGGTGTCTCAGTGGTAAAGAATCCATCAGCAATGCAGAAGACACAGGAGATGGTGGTTTGATCCCTGGGTCAGGAAGCTCCCTCGGAGGAGGAAATGGCAACCCACTCCAGCACTCTTGCCTGGAGAGTCCCATGGACAGAGGAGCCTGGTGGGCTACAGTCCATGGGATTGCAAAGGGTCAGATATGACTGAACAACTGATCATGATGGTAAAAATATCTGACCTTGGATTAGAAATATCTAATTCATTGATGGTCATGGATTCTTTTAGTGGATTAAGTTAGGTTATACCCTCTGCAAATCACTTCCTTTTTCTAAGCCTCAGTTTATTCCTTAGCAAAGGAGAGGATTCAACTAGATAATTTATGTAACCCTTTGAGATTCCATGATTATTAAAAATATTTTGTGCACACACATAAATCATTTGCATTGGTATAAATTCTCTAATATTTTTCCTATTTCACTGTAACCTCCTATACCCTGATTCTTAGATGATGGAAAAAATATGCTTTCTCCTTTATTATATTATATAAGACCTGGCTAAGTAGGAAGGTTCAAACAAAATCTGTGTGCCCCATCTCCACAATTCTAGTCAGACAATAAAGAGAGGAGTCATACAGAGAGTCAGGGAATCTATGTTTTGGTGAATGGCAAGCTCAGAAAAAGGCACAGATGAACCTATTTGCAAAGCAGAAACAGAGACACAAAAGTGAAGAACAAATGTATGTCACCAAGGAGGGAAAGGAGGAAACGTAACGGGATGGATTGGGAGATAGGGATTCACACTGCTATGTATAAAACAGAGAACTAAGGAGAACTTCCTGTAGCACAGGAAAGTCTACTCAGTTTCTCCGTGGGGACCTAAAAGGGAAGAAAAAGCAAAAACGAAGGGATCTATGCATACGTATAGTTCAATTCAGTCAGTCATGTCTGACTCTTTGTGACCCCACGGAATATAGCATGCCAGGCCTTCCTGTCCATCACCAACTCCCAGAGTTTACTCAAACTCATGTCCATTGAATCGGTGATGCCATCCAACCATCTCATCCTCTGTTGTCCACTTCTCCTCCTGCCCTCAATCTTTCCCAGCATCAAGGTCTTTCCAAATGGATCAGCTCTTTGGATCAGGTGGCCAAAGTATTGGAGTTACAGATTCAGCATCAATTCTTCCAGTGAACACTCAGGACTGATCTCCTTTAGGATGGACAGGTTGGATCTCCTTGCAGTCCAAGGGACTCAAGCATCTTCTCCTAACACCACAGTTCAAAAGCATCAACTCTGGTGCTTAGCTTTCTTTACAGTCCAACTCTCACATCCATACATGACTACTGGAAAACCATAGCCTTGACTAGATGGACCTTTGTTGGCAAAGCAATGTCTCTGCTTTTTAATATACTGTCTAGGTTGGTCATAACATTTCTTCCAAGGAGTAAGTGTTTTTAAATTCATGGCTGCAGTCACTATCTGCAGTGATTTTGGAGCCTCCCAAAATAAAGTCTGCCACTGTTTCCACCATTTCCCCATCTATTTGTCTTGAAGTGATGGGACCAGATGCCATGATCTTTGTTTTCTGAATGATGAATTTTAAGTCAACTTTTTTCACTCTCCACTTTCACTTTCATCAAGAGAGTCTTTAGTTCTTCCCTTTCTGCCATAAGGGTGGTGTCATCTGCATATTTGAGGTTATTGATATTTCTCCCAGCAATCTTGATTCCAGCTTGTGCTTCATCCAGCCCAGCATTTCTCATGATGTACTCTGCATATAAGTTAAATATATGTATATTATATTTAACTGTATATGTATAGCTCTCTCTTTGCTGTATAGCAGAAACTAACATTGCAAAGCAAGTATACTCTAATAAAAATTAAGAAAAATAAAGTATTTTTGTGTCATAAAGAAGTACTGGGAACAGGAGAACTAAACAGTATGTGTGTGACCATACATTTTATCTTACAAACAAGGATCGTTTTAGAATGAGGGAGGACTTATCAATAATTATCCTGAAATAACAGGTAAAGTGAGACTGTCCAAGGAGAAGCAGGACTTATGGTCATCCCAAATGTAAGTGCTAGAGTTTGGAAAAAGAGTATTATTCTCTCTGAAACAAACCTAAGAAGAAAGGAGGTAGGTTACAGTTGGGAAACAGTCTGTCATTGAGAGACATTTCAGAAAAGTTTGCAGGCAACTAAGAATATGGCTCTTGAGAGTCCCTTGGACTGCAAGGAGATCCAACCAATCCATTCTGAAGGAGATCAGCCCTGGGATTTCTTTGGAGGGAATGATGCTAAAGCTGAAACTCCAGTACTTTGGCCAGAGGTGACTCATTGGAAAAGACTCTGATGCTGGGAGGGATTGGGGGCAGGAGGAGAAGGGGACAACAGAGGATGAGATGGCTGGATGGCATCACTGACTCGATGGACGCGAGTCTGAGTGAACTCCGGGAGTTGGTAAGGCCTGGTGTGCTGCGATTCATGGGGTCTCAAAGAGTCAGACACAACTGAGTGACTGAACTGAATTGAACTGAAGAATATGGCATCCTTACAGCAACCTGGAGACATGTTAAACTTTCCAATAACGTTGGGAATTCTGGATTCTTGCTCATCATCATTAAGGAGGCCTGCTTGCTTGAGCATAATTCACACTTGCAGCAAAATTTTAAGAACTCAAGAGTAACCTTGTTTACCATAGTACCATATTACTTTAGCTCACAAAATATGTCCTTACCCTTAGCAGTGGTTGTAGGGTATCCCACACTTGATGCTAGGTGCACAACCATTTTGTTTTGAGTAAATTCTCAGGACATAGAACTTTCAGTGCTAAAATCAGGCACATCAGGATGACTGGTCACCCTACCAGCCAATCATGACCTCTTTCTTGGATAAGACAGTCAAATACATCTCCCCTTTATGTATTTCTACACTGTGATATTTTTGTTCTCTCAACTGTGTGTAATTTGTGAATTGAATACTGTTACGGACTGAATTGTGTTCCTCCAAAATTTGTATGCTGAAGTCCTGATCCTGGCACCTCAGATGTGACTGAACTTGGAGATAGGGTTCTTAAGCAGATAATTAAGATGAAACAAGGTCATTTGCATGAGGCCCTAATCCAATACTGGAGAATGAACTCACCCCAGTATTCTTGCCTGGAAATTCCATGGACAGAGGAGCCTGGCAGAGTAAAATCCACAAGGTTTTAGAGTCCATAGAGTCAGACACAACTTAGTGACTGAATACACTTGCATGCAACACACTAATCCAGTATGGCTGGTGTCCTCATAAGAAGAGGAAGAGCATCAGAAACGCACAGAAAGAAGTCATGGAGGAAGCTGGAATGCAGCCATTTACAAGTCAAGGACACAGCCCTTAGAAGAAACCAACTTTGCCAAGACCTTGATTTTGGGCTTCTAATCTCCACACCTGTGAGGAGGTAAATTTCTGGGGTTAAGTGCCCCAGTCTTTGGTACTTTGTTATGGCAGCTCTAGGGAACAAATACAAATATACTATAAAGTAATTTTGTTCTTAACTCTTTGCCCGGGAAAGTTGAAAATCTAAATTCTCTAGAGGAATGGTTTTCCTGGTTGTTGCAAATATGGTAGTCTATCTTGTTTCAACATTATATATATATATATATATATATATATATATATATAGTAATTTGTACTAAATACTAGGAGTAGCTAAACCAGTTTGCAAAAGGCTTTAAATTGAATTTCTCTTTTCAATAAGAAACCCATCATGATTTGCATTCTGTCCATATGTCCAAGTTCACCTCACCTCATCTCTCTGAGGAGTTGACCTGTCTCTTTATGTTTAGTACACATAATTATTTTTGATGTCCATGTTAGATCAAGTTTAATTATCAGGTGGTCAATAGTCCCCAATGGCTTACTTATTTTAAGTTTATTCACTTAGGATATATTGTCATTTAACAACACATCAGAACTGAAATTGTACTACAGTCTGTCATTTAAGCCTTTACAAACCATCCTCATGGTACATTATAGTTTTGTTCACTAATTATAAAATATACTGTGAAAAAGTAAATTAACATTTTGAAAAAAGTAGCATTATACTCTCACAAAAGTGGAAAAATACCTTTTTCCCTATTTGGGAAAACTTTAATCTTTTTTTCTTTTAATATTTAAAACTTGTAGTGAAATAGAAACAAAGTTTCTTGGTTTCAGTAGCTGAGAGAATCGCTTACTTCACTGAGAACTTTCAGAAGGTAACCAGGACTCTGCTTCCCCAGTTTGTTGCTGAGGTCCCTTTAATGAGCATGTGTGGGTGCTAAGCAACTTCAGTCATGTCTGACTCTTTGCAACCCTGTGGACTATAGCCCGCCAGGCTCCTCTGTCCAAGGAAATTTCCAAGGCAAGAATATTGGAGTAGATTGCCATGTCCTCCTCCAGGAGATCTCCCCTACCCAAGGATCAAACCTGCATCTCCTTAAGCCCCTACATTGCAGGCAGATTTCTTTACCATTGAGCTTGCTGAGGTCCCCTCAACAGGTGGGGTGATCTCAGATATTCACTCCCTAGTATTGATACCTGCTGTTGTTTCTCTCATTCACCATTTGTTGTGATGAGAGAGATTTCTCCTTTCTCTTCTATGAGAATATTCCCTGAGAAGGCCAAGGACTCAGACAAATAACTTCTTGTCTATAAAATGGGGCAACAGAGGTTCACATTATTTAAGTGTAATTTCAAATAAAATGGGAAGAAGTTAAACATTGGGTTGGGTATCCCAGGTGACGCGAGTGGTAAAGAAACCACCTGCCAATGCAGAATACGTAGATTGCTTAGACTGTACAGACCTGATAGATCCACCCAGCATCTAGAACAGCCCCTGGCACATCATAGGCTCTTGATAAACACTTTCTGAATCAACTTGGCTAATATTTCAAGAACAATTACTCTAAGAAAGTAATTTGGCAGAGGACAACTTCAAGGTCAGATGTCACATAAAGTCTGAACTGTGCAAGTGAAAATGAAGTGCATGTGAGAGCCAGATGACCATGGGAGGGCCACATCCACTTGCCGTGTGAGGACACCATTGCACAAGGTGCGGTCAGGGCGCCAGACTGTGGGAAAGGGGGCCTGCGGGCACTCAAAGTGAGCAGGCAGCCGGTTTTGAGAGATCACGAGAGGAAGCAACCAAATTCAGGAGAACTGATGTGTTGTATGTCCCTTGAAGGCTCAGCTTGGGTCAAAAGATAGTAGTGAGACAATTAGCCCTGAGTTCCTTAGCCTGTCCCAAGGAGCCAGTATTTGAAGCCTGCCTTATAGGCAGTTGTGATGGTGCATGGTCATTTCTTCTGGTGTAGGCTCAGATATTAGGGTCTTTTGATTCAAAGCTGTAAGAATGAAAAATATAAACATGACCTAACTGTGAATTCCCCCTTGAGCTCTTCAAGACAACGTGCTGACTTTGTGCAGGAGAACATTTATAATCACATGACATTACTCTTCAAACTCGGACAATACATTCTCTTTCATATTTTAAAAAATGTTTCATTTCTATAACGGCTTAGAATCATCTAATGGGATTATCTATACTTCATTTTTTTTAATTTGAGTTTTCTTTATTCTTTGCATATTTAGTTATGAGATCATATTCATAATACACAATTTATACTGCAATAAAGATGGAGTAAAGGTTCTTAAATAGAAATGAAATTCTCTCATGTATCAAATTTGTTTTGGTGAAAAATTTTATTTTGAGCACTCTATTTTATGAATTATACCTTATTTATAGAAAAGTCTGCCTTAGTTACTCAATTGAAAGACATTTTATTGGCATATATGGTTTCTATTTTGATATCTCCTAAAGCCAGAAAACTTGTTAATGTTTAATCATTTTATTTCTTTTAGGATAGGTATCAGTTAAATTACATTTGGCAACAAGTAAAGGGGGAAAAGACGCTCCAGAAAACAGCTGCTTAGATACGACAGCAACCGTTTTTCTCCTTAGCGAAATATACTCAGTGATACCCAGGGTTAGCATAGATGCCAGGACAGACTCAAGCTACCTCTAGTGTTGCACAAGGCTGTGGCCTCCATCCTAATGTTCCAAGATGGATGCAAGAGCTCAAGACAACATCCACAGAAGGAAAGATGCAGAGAGAAAGAAAAGCATGCCATCTCTCTCTACCTTCTAAGGGGGAGGTCTCACCCCACAGAACATTTCGACTTAATCTTGTCTATAAAAATTAGTTTCAGGACCACACATATATTCAAGAGAGGTTTGAAAATACAGTTTGGGGTAGACATATAGGCAGCTAGGAACAATCAACATTACATTTC
Organism: Nanger dama; assembly: GCA_917880005.1. Lineage (NCBI taxonomy): Eukaryota > Metazoa > Chordata > Mammalia > Artiodactyla > Bovidae > Nanger > Nanger dama. Next base: position 30,681,799 of record CAKJTW010000018.1, read on the forward strand.
ATAAAAAATCAAGAGAAGAGATATTGAGAGGCAATTGACAATTTCAGGTGCAGGAGATTTAAAGAGAAGTTTGTTGTCATTAGGAAGTTATGCTGAATGATTAATGCAACAGCAGCAGATGGAACCCAAGTCAAAAGAAGTAGACAGTTACATGCATGATAAATACTTTCTGAATGAAAAAGTAATGCCTTCAAAACCACAAATATTTGACTTGACCCTGATCTGTTCAAGAACTCCATGACTACCCCACACTCTGTGATTGTCAAATGCCACACTGTCTGGCTGAAATCTGACTGGCATTGGAATCAATAGTTGTTAGTCTGGTCACAATTCTGCCCTGACTTCCTAAGTGACTTTATTTACTTTTATTAAGACTGGATTTCTTCACTTATAAAGTAAGCACTAATAAAATACATATTAGTATTTTATGACTAATAAAATACGTATTTTATTGATCTATTCATTCATACAATGGCCATTTATTGATTGGTTTTTAGGTACTAGCCCTGTGCTGGATACTGAAAAGGTGTAAAGAAAATACATTACATGCTCTCTTGGAGCTTAGCAGAGAAGACAAATATTTAAAACAGTGCCCTAACAAATATATTTTTGCAAATTATTATGAAGGAAATGCTTTGTTTTTTAGTCACTAAGTCATGTCCAACACTTCACTACCCCCAAGGACTATAGCCCACCAGGCTTCTCTGTCCATGGGATTTCCCAGGCAAGAATACTGGAGAAGGTTGCCATTTCCTTCTCCAGGGGATCTTCCTGACCCAGGGATCTAACCTGCATCTCTTGCATTGTCATGTGGATTCTTTACAACTGAGCCATCAGGGAAGTCCCTTAAAAGAAATGCAGAGTACTATAAAACAAAACAGGAGTCCTTAAATCACAAGACTTTTGTCAGGGTCATATGTAGGAGTATGTAACTGTTACGAGGCTTGATAGATAATGAATGTTCAATGCATATTTGTTCTTACCCCACGTTCTTAAGTTGAAGGAGTAAAAACAAACACAACTAATAAAGCACATCTCTCTCTGGCAATGAGAAGTGACACTACTGTACTGTATATATTTGTATTCAGTGTATTCAGGTGAAGGATTAAGTCTACTTGGAGGAGAAAGGGGAGTCAAGGAGGATTTGTAATAGGATGCTACATTTAAACTGACTCTTTAAAAATAAGGAGGATGGAGACTGAACTGGCAGTCCAGTGGTTAGGATTCCATGCTTTCACTGCTGGGGCGCAAGTTCCATCTCTGGTTGGGAAACTAAGATTGTACATGCTGCAAGGTGAGGCCAAAAAAAAAAAAAAAAAAAAAGTGAAAAACAAACAAAGAATGAAGGGGATTGAATCAAGAAGAAGGGAAAGAAAATAATTTTCAAGAGAAGGAAGAAAAAAAAAGAGAGAGAGAGAAGGAAGACCTTGAGTTGTTGCAGATGTGCCCTGTTTCTCCCTCCACACCAGTGGGAAGTCCATGATATGTATTACTTCTCTCTCATCCTATCAGGAATTAGTAAGCTCAGATTTCTCCCTCCCTGTCCTTTTTCAGAAAACAATCTGAATGAACTCATTCAATCAGATATATGATACACCATATATGATATACAAACTTGAAGCCTCTTTAATGGAATAGTCTAATCAGTCAGTTAAGGTGCTCAGTCACATCCACCTCTGCTACCCCACAGACTGTGGCATGCTAAGCTTCCCTGTCCATCACCAACTCCCGGAGCTTGCTCAAACTCATGCCCATTGAGTCAGTGATGCCATCCAACCATCTCATCCTCTGTCTTCCCTTTCTCTTCCTGCCTTCAATCTTTCCCAGCATCAGGGTCTTTTCAAATGAGTCAGTTCTTTACATCACGTGGCCAAAGTACTGGAGCTTCAGCATCAGTCCTTCCCATGAATATTCAGGAATGATTTTCTTCAGGATTGACTGGTTTGATTTTCTTGAAGTCCAAGAGACAAATTTCAAGAGTCTTCTCCACCACCATAGTTCAAAAGCATCAGTTCTTCTGCACTCAGCTTTCATTATGGTCCAACTCTCACATCCACACATGACTACTGGAAAAACCACAGCCTTGACTAGATAGACTTTTGTTGGCAAAGTAATATGCTGTCTAGGTTGGTCATAGATTTTCTTCAAAGAAGAAAGCATCTTTTAATTTCATCTGCAGTGATTTTGGAGTCCAAAAAAAAAAAGAAAAGAAACTGTACTGTTCCCATTGTTTCCCCAAGTATTTGCCATGAAGTGATGGGACCAGATACCATGATCTTACTTTTCTGAATGTTGAGCTTTAAGTCAGCTTTTTCACTCTCCTCTTTCACTTTCATCAAGAGGCTCTTCACTTCTTCTTCACTTTCTGCCATAAGGGTAGTGTCATCTGCATATCTGAGGTTATTGATATTTCTCCCGGCAATCTTGATTCCAGCTAGTGCGTCATCCAGCCCAGCATTTCTCATGATGTACTCTGCATATAAGTTAAATAAGCAGGGTGACAATATACAGCCTTGACATACTCTTTTCCCAATTTGGAACCAGTCTGTGTTCCATGTTCATTTCTAACCGTTGCTTCTTGACCTGCATACAGATTTCTTAGGAGGCAGGTAAGATTGTCTGCATTTCTATTTAAGAATTTTCCACAAAATAAAGCAGGGCAAAGGCTAACAGAGTTTTGCCAAGAGAATGGACTGGTCATAGCAAGCACCCTCTTCCAACAACACAAGAGAAGACTCTACACATGGACATCACCAGATGGTCAATATCAAAATGAGATTGATTATATTTTTTGCAGCCAAAGATGGAGAAGCTCTATACAGTCAGCAAAAACAAGACCAGGAGCTGACTGTGGCTCATACCATGAAATCCTTATTGCAAAATTCAGACTTAAGTTGAAGAAAGTAGGGAAAACCACTAGACCATTCAGGTATAACCTAAATCAAATCCCTTATGATTATACAGTGGAACTGACAAATAGATTCAAGAGATTAGGTGTGATAGAGTGCCTGAAGAACTATGGAAGGAGGTCCATGACACTGTACAGGAGGCAGGGATCAAGACCATCTCCAAGTAAAAGAAATGTAAAAAGGCAAAATGGTTATCTGAGGATGCCTTACAAACAGCTGAGAATAAAAGAGAAGTGAAAGGCAAAAGAGAAAAGGAAAGATATACCCATCTGAATAAAGAGTTCCAGTGAATAAAAAGGAGAGATAAGAATGCCTTCCTCAGTGACCAAAAGACCAGTGATCAAAAGAAATAGAGGGAAACAATAGAATAGGAAAGATTACAGATCTTTTCAAGAAAATTAGAGATATCAAAGGAATATTTCACACAAAGATGGGCTCAATAAAGGACAGAAATGGTATGGATCTGCTAGAAGCAGAAGATATTAAGAAGACATGGCTAGAATACACAGAAGAACTGTACAAAAAATATCTTACTGACCCAGATAGCCATGATGATGTGATCACTCACCAGGAGCCTGACATCCTGGAGTCCAAAGTCAAGTGTGCTTTAGGAAGCATCACTACAAAGAAAGATAGTGGAGGTGCTGGAATTCTAGTTGAGCTATTTCAAATCCTAAAAGATGATGCTGTGAAAGTGCTGCATTCAATATGCCAGCAAAGGTGGGAAACTCAGCAGTGGCCACAGGACTGGAAAAGGTCAGTTTTCCTGTCAATCCCAAAGAAAGGCAGTGCCAAAGAATGTTCAAACTACCTCACAATTGCACTCATCTCACATACTAGCAAAAAAATGCTCAAAATTCTCCAAGCCAGGCTTCAACAACACGTGAACTATGAACATCTAGATGTTCAAGCTAGATTTAGAAAAGGCAGAGGAACCAGAGATCAAATTGCTAAAATCTGTTGGATCACAGAAAAAGCAAGCGAGTTCCAGAAAAACATGTATTTTGCTTTATTGACTACACCATAGTCCTTGACTGTGTGGATCACAGCAAACTATGGAACAGTCTAATAAGTTATAAAATCCAAACTGAGGGCCTAACAAAGTCAATGTTATTTTGAAATTAAATGCTAAAAGCTTTGAACTAATTATAAGCTAAAAATTACTTTGTTTATTCTTTCCTAAATGTATTGCAAATCTCATGTCCTATTTAAAGTGAAACAAAAGACACACATACCAACTAAATAAAAATCACACTGTTCAATTACAATTATAGAGCCCAATAAAATGTTGAAACTATTACCTAAGATGATTAAACCTAATCTCTTAGGGCTAAACTAAGTAGTTGGGGGAATGAGTATGAGGCTGTATATTGTTTTTTTGAGAATTATAAGAATTAGAAAGTATTAAATAATTTATTAAAATCAAGGTTTCTATATAGTGGGCCAATTTTGTAAGTGAAAAAAGCACAAAATAAGGCATTCATCTACCCACACGTGAAGGAGTAGCCTAAATAAATAGGTATTAAAATATAGTATAGATGAATAATATGCAAATAAAAGGAATAAAGTCAGAACTAGGAGTGGGTTCTGAGTTGGATGCCAAAGGAACAGTATAGGAAGCCAAGGGGTAGTCTGTGAAAGAAATGAAAATTCCAGGCCATATTCAGACAAGATTCATTTAAGAGTTACAGAAGCTCTGGAATTTAAAGTATGAGCAAGAGCTTTGAAAGATATTTGGAAAGCAATGGGTCTGTGTGTCCCAGAAATCTTGTTTACACTGGTCTTCTCCCTCTGTGAGAAGACTGTGAGCAATACCACATTATAAACATGACTTGTGCCCTTGCTTATATTCCCTGTTAGACTTTAAGAAGACATTCACAAACATTAGATATGTGCATGATACAGAATATATCAGACACCAGGGACTCCGGTATCTGTTACACGTAAACTCTATTACTTACCACCCACTGCATCAGTGCCAGAACTTGTTCACAGTTATTTCAAAGAACGCCCAGGAATTTGAATCGGTACTGTTTGTAGCAACCAATGTTTTAAATCATTTGAGTAAGATTTCTTTAACTGACTATGTACCGCATGCATGCTAAGTCACTTCAGTTATGTCTGACTCTTTGAAACCCTATGAACTGTAGCCCACTAGGCTCCTCTGTCCCTGGGATTCTCCAAGCAAGCATACTAGAGTGGATCCCGATGCCCACCTGCAGGGGATGTGCCCAACCCAGGGATCCAGCTAGAGCCTCCTGTGTCTATCTTCATTGGCAGGTGGGTTCTTTATCACTAGCACCACCTGGGAAGCCCAACTATGTACTAGACATAGGGAAAAAAAAATCCATCACTAAAACTACAGTCTACAAATTCCATAAAACCCTTAATTCCATACAGGGCATGACAGAATGCATACTGCTGCTCAACCAAAGGGCATTTTTTTCTATCTTGCTTGTTTGGCAGAAATTTTATTTTTCAGTTTATTAGTGAGTAAAATGGATTGTGTATTTCCACAGGCCAAGGACAACTGGGCATAATCACCATTTTTAGGAAATCTTTCTCTTGCCTCAAATACTCCTAAAGGTCCTCATAAAGATCAGAATAAATGATGATTTAAAAAAATAAAAATCCTAGAGAGAACCAAAAGGATAGTGTTGTCAGTGCTATGAGTGTTTAGATAATGATGGCATGAGAAGAAATATATGAAATAGTTTTTCTAAAATAAATTGAAGGCAACATAATCTAATTATAATACATCCTACAATTTTACCTGACAGGCAGTGTAGAGCTCTTTGATATCTTATTAATTTACGTATGTGTTCAAGTTCATTTATTTATATAATGAATTGACTTGTGTAAGAGTGAGTTTATTTTATCCCTCTTTGTCTGTTTCCTTCTTTTTCTGAGGGAACCATCTGGGCTGAGCACAGTAATTCATTAGGACAAAAAATGATAATGATTTTGATGAAATGAAATAGCTTGTCCTAATTAGGATTCTTTGTCAGTATACTTTTATATACTACCCACTAATTATTGCTTATTTTCTTTAAAATATATTATCCAGAAATGATATCTGCAGAATGCTATGATGATAGGCAGGCAGCATCACATCTCTTATCTCTTCTTTAAAGCCATTTGGGTTTGGGTGTCTTATTTTGGTCACATTCCAGAAACACATTGTTTCTTAATTGGCATGCTAGTATTCTCCTGGCACCAGTCCTGCATTCAAAGCCATATTTGTTTTTATATCTGAGAGTTCTATTTTTATTCACATACGATCAGATAACTGATTTTGTGTTTTGCTATCATTCTGGACATTCTGCTCAGTTTTGCTAGGCATTGCTAAAACGTATGTTTTTAATCTTATTTTTAATCTCTCTTATTTTTCCTCTTTATATGATTTCATTTTTTAACAAAACGATTGTCATCAGATTTTCTCTGCTAGTATTATCATTCAAATATTCTTGAATTTTAACTTGCATAAATTTTTAAAGTATATATGGTTAATGAATTATTTATGGCCTCCATTTTAGCTGGAGCATCATTTTCATGGATTGTCTGGCTTTCCCTTAATGAACCTATAGTGAATTTATCATTTATATGGCTCTAACCTGAGTGATGTTCCCAGCAGTGGCCTTGAATTCCCTGCTAAAGGGCTGCTATTTTGGTTAGAAGAAGGCTTGAGAAAATCAGGAAAAGATTGCCCAAGGATTTCTAAAATATCAGTAGGCTACCTTCATTGAAGGCTTCCTTGTGATTCAGATGGTAAAGAATCCACCTATAATAGAGGAGACCTGGATTTAATCACTGAGTTTGGAAGATCCCCTGCAGAAAGAAATGGCTACCCCTCCAGTATTCTCGCCTGAAGAATCCCATGGACAGAGGAACCTGGCGGCCTACAGTCCATGGGGTCACAAAGAGTTGGACACTACTGAGCAACTAAGCACACACGCAAGTACCATCATTGAACTGTACTAGTCTAAGCAGCCTCAGCTCAGTTCAGGTCGCTCAGTCATGTCCGACTCTTTGCGACCCCATGAATCACAGCACACCAGGCCTCCCTGTCCATCACAAACTCCTGGGGTTCACTCAGACTCACATCCATTGAGTCCGTGATGCCATCCAGCCATCTCATCCTCTGTCGTCCCCTTCTCCTCCTGCCCCCAAACCCTCCCTGCATCAGAGTCTTTTCCAATGAGTCAACTCTTCGCATGAGGTGGCCAAAGTACTGGAGTTTCAGCTTTAGCATCATTCCTTCCAAAGAAATCCCAGGGTTGATCTCCTTCAGAATGGATTGGTTGGATCTCCTTGCAGTCCAAAGGACTCTCAAGAGTCTTCTCCAACACCACAGTTCAGAAGCATCAATTCTTCGGTGCTCAGCCTTCTTCACAGTCCAACTCTCACATCCATATGTGACCACTGGAAAAACCATAGCCTTGACTAGACGGACCTTAGTCGGCAAAGTAATGTCTCTGCTTTTGAATATGCTATCTAGGTTGGTCACAACTTTTCTTCCAAGGAGTAAGCATCTTTTAATTTCAAGGCTGCAGTCACCATCTGCAGTGATTTTGGAGCCCCCTCAAAAATAAAATCTGACACTGTTTCCACTGTTTCTCCATCTAATTCCCATGAAGTGATGGGACCAGATGCCATGATCTTCGTTCTTCTGAATGTTGAGCTTTAAGCCAACTTTTTCACTCTCCACTTTCACTTTCATCAAGAGGCTTTTTAGTTCCTCTTCACTTTCTGCCATTAGCAACCTCAGATGAAAGCAAATGATAACATTAACAAGTAACAAAGTATTCTGAAAGACATGTGTGCAAAGTAAAAGTTAAACCAAAAATCAATTTGAAAAACATTGTAGCACAAGAGAATAACAAGCTAAGAATGGATCGACCAGAGTTAACTTTCACCTTGGAAAGATTTTCCACACTATATACAAAAGACTTTAGAGATCCTCTAAAATTTATCTTAAGGAAACAAAAGAAGTCATTGACACTATTCAATAAGAGAAGGCAATACATTTTTACAAATAAAAATATGTGCTAGAACAATTAGCATAATCATTGGGAGCATCACAAAGTACAATAAGAAATACAAAAAAGAGTAGAAAGAATAAAGAAAGGAAAATGCCAAACATTAAGTCATGGAGAAAAGATTATATTTACCTAACTTATGAATAATACAAATTCTTATTTAAAAAAAAAGAGATAGAACAAAAACCAGGGAATGATAATAATAGTTAATTACTTAAGTGTTCTCTGCATCAATTTCATAAAAGATTTCAGGCAAAACACAAAGGCATTAGATACTTGACTTTTACATTAAATAAAATGACTACTCCAATTATTTACTTCTGGTAACTTGCAATTCCATTTTTATGCATTTGTATTGCTCTCCTGCATCTCTTATTAAGACTGCTTTTATGTATTTTACATTTTTGTTGCTAATGTGAGTGAATTGTCAATTTCCTTTTTTCTAGCAGATTGTTGCTTTAGAATATGTATTTTATGAACTTCTTGATATATTAAACCCCTTGTAAAGCCCAATATATTTTAGCTTAACTTTGATATTAATCTGACATATTATACTATTTAAATCTTTCTTTTGATATTTATTTTCAGTACTCTTTCCATGTTTTGATCTAACAACTATAATTGCAAAACGTATTCAATAAGAATAATGAGACTAGAAGTAATTTTTCTGTATCTATGTGCAAAAAGCATACTTAGGTTTTACTCTACAAATAAAAAGATTAATTTAATGTATATCAACTTTATTACCTTATATAAATAATGTATATTTTAAGGTGAATTTTTGTTGTTAAAAATGGTCAAATTTTACCATATTATTTTCACTGTAATGTGTTTTTAAGCTTATTAATTATTAGTAGGTTAGAGATATCTCTAATATGTTGTTTTTGAAGTATGTTAGAATTGAACAGAGTCCCATTAAAATCCTATAGGTACTTTTACTTGTATTTATCTTGTTTTCATGAATAGATAAAGCAAGTTTTACCTTTATTTGGAAAAGAAAATCAGATAAGAATGCAAAAATGAAGGAGGATAAAGTCACTTTCAAGCATATATGTATAATAAATACACACTAAAATATATCATAAAAATAAATATAGGTACATAACATACAAAATAATATGACAGACAAATTAGAATAAACATTGGATAGTGTACAACAAATAACTCAAATATTTAGAAATATATTAATAACAATACAATTGAATGAGAATAGTAATACTTAATTGTGAAACTGCTACCAACCCCCCAAATTTCCAGGATCTGAGTTACCTTTTTCTTTCTCTGACAGTTCTGAACTATCCTTACTAGTTAAAGAGTTTTATTTTATCTTTTTAAAATTCTAAACAACAAAGAATCTTGTTTTTGTATATTCAGGTGTACTGTGTTTTCCACTGTGATGGGTGTGGGTGTGGATGTGTGTGTATTTGAAAGAGAGAGGGAGAGATCTCCCATCCATGTGTCTGGCATGCTGGCTGCCCAACAAAATTTTTTAATCCTATCAGCTTTATATTTCTGAAGGTCTTGCAGAAATTGAGGTTATAATTTATATTGAAAGCTTTACTTCTTGTTCTTTAAATGTCCTCAGTCTAACTAATCTCCATCTCCAGTGTTATCTTCCCAGTGGATATTCTCTTGTACTAACTTGGCATCCTCTGAAATGTTCATATTAGTAGTCTGATCCTAAAGGAAATGAGCATTTATCTATTTGGAGTAAACCAGACAAACCAAGTTTTCTGAATTATTTACCATTTTTGCTCAATTTGAGGTTGTTGTCTAAGAGTGGGAAACAATGCTAAATACAAGAGTGATCGCAAAAACAGGGTAGGGAGGGACAGACAAATGAGCTGTGAATGAGCATAGGTCCAGTAAGGTCTAATGCCATTTGAAGGTGGGTGGGTAAGGTTGAGAGGGTAAGGGATATCTCTGGTATTTGTAGACTGGAGCCACACTAGATGGTATAAGAGAATCAAAAGGTTTGCAAAAGTATAGAGAGAAGCATTGAAAGTTATCCCTGTTCTATACTTTTCCTTCACTGAGAGAATTTCCTCTTCAAATTTAATTAAGAGTAAAATATTGGACCAAATAAATAGCAACACTGAAGAAAATATAAACAAAGGGGAATGAAGAAAACAGTAAGAATGACCAGTCCCTAAAGAAAAGAGGAAGACTTGGCTGAGCTGAATTAACCTCCTGAAACATAGGGCAAAATGGCCCACATGTATCTTTCTCATGCCACAGGTAAATTCCCTACAGGCAGGGGTTTTATCCTTCTGTGTCATTTTAGAAAGACATGATAAAGCATGCAAGCATTCATTTTTTCAGTAGTACTGAAAAACTATTACGTCTGTTCTAGAAGTTCTAGGTACACATCAGTGAATGGAATAGAGACACTTTACCTTGTGAACTATATGCGCTAGAGTGGGGAAGCACACGACTAACATATTCATTTATACAGTGCCTTTGAAGGTGATCATTGCTATGAAAAGCAAAAATTACATCAGATTAAAGCAGAGTGAGACTTGCCTAGAACATGGATACAATTAAAATGGAGTGCTCAAGGAAGGTCCTATTGGGAAGATGATATTCGGATAAAGACAGGAAGGTGTTGAGGGAGTACAGTGCAACTATCTAATTAAATTTAATTAACTGCCTTTTCAGGATGTAAATTTCCAAAGTAAATTTTATCAGTTTTTAAAACACAATATTATAGTGCAAAAACCAAAAATGTGTATTTTGGAATAAAGCACTTTATAAGAGTCACAATAAAGATACTAAAATTGGTCTTAAACCTCTTAGGAAAATCCATGTATTTTCTCATATGAATAATGGGTTTTTAAATAAGATCTACCATTTAAGTGTATGATGCATGAAAAAGATTTCCTCACAAGGCTTGGTATACAGTGCTTATTAAATAAAAGTGAGTTATCCATTCATACAACAAATATTTATAGAATGATAATAATGAACATGAATTAAAATAATTATATTCCATTCATGGTAAATTGACCTTTTTCCTTTTCAGTAGAAAAATTTTAAATAGCTTTCAGTTCAGTTCAGTTGCTCAGTCGTGTCCGACTCTTTGCGACCCCATGAATAGCAGTACGCCAGGCCTCCTTGTCCATCACCAACTCCCAGAGTTCACTCAGACTCACAGCCATCGAGTCAGTGATGCCATCCAGCCATCTCATCCTCTGTTGTCCCCTTCTTCTCCTGCCCCCAATCCCTCCCAGCATCAGAGTCTTTTCCAATGAGTCAACTCTTCCCATGAGGTGGCCAGAGTACTGGAGTTTCAGATTTAACATCATTCCTTCCAAAGAAATCCCAGAGTTGATCTCCTTCAGAATGGACTGGTTGGATCTCCTTGCAGTCCAAGGACTCAAGAGTCTTCTCCAACACCACAGTTCAAAACCATCAATTCTTCGGTGCTCAGCCTACTTCACAGTCCAACTCTCACATCCATACATGACCACAGGAAAAACCATAGCCTTGACTAGATGGACCTTAGTCGGCACAGTAATGTCTTTGCTTTTGAGTATGCTATCTAGGTTGGTCATAACTTTTCTTCCAAGGAGTAAGCATCTTTTAATTTCATGGCTGCAGTCACCATCTGCAGTGATTTTGGAGCCCCAATAAATAAAGTCTGACACTGTTTCCACTGTTTACCCATCTAATTCCCATGGAGTGATGGGACCAGATGCCATGATCTTCGTTTTCTGAATGTTGAGCTTTAAGCCAACTTTTTCACTCTCCTCTTTTACTTTCATCAAGAGGCTTTTAGTTCCTCTTCACTTTCTGCCATAAAGGTAGTGTCATCTGCATATCTGAGGTTATTGATATTTCTCCCAGCAATCTTGATTCCAGCTTATTTCTTCCAGTTCAGCGTTTTTCATGATGTACTCTGCAGAGAAGTTAAAGAAGCAGGGTGACAATATACAGCCTTGATGTACTCCTTTTCCTATTTGGAACCAGCCTGTTGTTCCATGTCCAGTTCTAACTGTTGCTTCCTGACCTGCATACAGATTTCTCAAGAGGCAAGTCAGGTGGTCTGGTATTCCCATCTCTTTCAGAATTTTCCACAGTTTATTTTTATCCACACAGTCAAAGACTTTGACATAGTCAATAAAGCAGAAATAGATGTTTTTCTGGAACTCTCTTGCTTTTTCTATGATCCAGCGGGTGTTGGCAATTTGATCTCTGGTTCCTCTGCCTTTTCTAAAACCAGCTTGAACATTAGAGATTCTAATATGACCATTGCATAACAAGATCCATTATCTTGTCATGTTTTAATGTACTCACTCACTGAACACAGGAGTAATAACAAAAATGGGGTAGGGAGGGACATAGAATTCTCTAGGCCAGAATATTGGAGTGGGTAGGCATTCCCTTCTCCAGGGAATCTTCCCAACCCAGGGATCAAACCCAGGTCTCCCACATTGCAGGTGGATTCTATACCAGTTGAGCCACCATGAAAGTCCAAGAATATTGGAATAGATAATCTATCCCTTCTCTAGCAGATCTTTCTGACCCAGGATTGAACTGGGGTCTCCTGCATGGCAAGTGATTCTTTCCCAGCTGAGCTACCAGGGAAACTCTTATTAATGTACTAGTTAGGAACTTACTCCTTATTTAAATTTATTTTAATTCTAACTTTGTTCCAATTCAGATACAGTATTATCACCCTCCCGGAAGAGACCCATTCATTAATCCACTTATTCAATCAGGCTTCATTCATTCTATCAATATTGGCTTGAGTGAACTATACCTCAACTGGTCCCTTACTGGTTGACACCTAGTTATCATCCTGTAGTCTCTAATCTGTTTAACCTTCTGTTCTTCTAAAAGTTACTGTCTATATTCACCTAATGTGGAAGATGAGATTGCCAACGTTGACTGCTCCCAGTGGATAAAACTTTATGACTTGACCTTGGGAGTCCACAGCACCACTTCTGCCATACCATACCCATTAGGCAATCACTTACCCAGATTCAAGAGAAGGGCAATTATACCCTTTTCTTGATAGTAGGAGTATCAGAGAATTTTCAGGCTATGTTTTAAAGCCTCCAGTCTGACCTCTGGCCATAAATTATTTATATACCTCTCACATACAAAAACACACTCACCCCCTGAGAACTGTAGAACTCTTGGCACAGCATGACTCCATTCAAACCTCTGCATTAAGAGAGGGCTGGGCATGAGGCTGTGTCCTAGGATGACCCCAGTCTTCCATTATAATGCCTGCCTGAGAAAGCAGAACAAAGCTATGTCCCTGAGATGACCCCAGCCCTCCATTAAAATGCCTGCCTAAGAAAGCTCCAGAGAATTTACTGCTTGTCCTAGCCAACATCTGAAGATAGGCCCCAACCTCAGTAAACTCCTAGTAAACAGGGTTTACTAGAAAGAGCTCACAATGGAGCATCACTTTTGTCTTCCTTTGAGATAGCTATGCATCTCTCACAACACTGCAATGTCTTTTCAAGGACCTGAAAGAAGCCTCTGCTCCTGTGAACATCAGGAAGAAAGGACCTCTGTCTCTCAGTCTCTGCGGGAGGGCAGAACCCTAACTGCAGTAATTGGAAGCTTAACAGACATATCTGGCCTGCTCACACTGACACTGACCAACCTCTTAGTGATGAGTTTCCTCTTGAGCCCCTGCTCTCTCCCCTATCTATTTTCTAACAATTTCCTCCCTATCCTGACAGCCTTGACTTCCAATCTTTATGAGACCCTTTAAGAAATGATGAAAATCTTTAAAATTCATTCTTGTTTTAACTAATTTACTAACTGGTATAACTAAGCTTAAGGACCTCTCCTTAACTGGTGCCCAATTCGAAGCCAATACCATATGTTTTAAATGATTACAATGGCAGAACCCCATTTATGGGAGTAAATTTACAGTTTAACTTTATAGTAACTAATTTAGCAGCTCAATATAATTATGTTTTAAGGTCAAAGACTTTGGAAAACAGGAATGCAGACATAGCTCAATGAGATTTATTTATGCACATATCCATTCTCAAATCAGTCAGTCCTAAAGGAAATCAGCCCTGAATATTTACTGCGAGGACTGAAGCTGAAGCTGAAGCTCCAATATTTTTGCCATGTGATACAAAGAGCCGACTTACTGGAAAAGACCCTGATGTAGGAAAAGACTGAGGAAAAGAGGAGAAGGTGGTGACAGAGGATGAGATAGTGGGATACATGAATCTGAGCATACTCCTGGAGTCGGTGAAGGACAGGGAAGCCTGGTGTGCTACAGTTCATGGGGTCATAAAGAGTCAGACAAAACTCAGCAGTTGAACAATAACAATCCTCCCCTCTGGGGCCCTAAATGGGAAACCTTACAAAGAAAGGGGCTAGCTTTGCGGTTGGAAACTAAGATGGCGCCTGGCAGAAGAGATGGGGGCATGGTCTATGATGTTTGTCAAAGTTTTTTGATTGGCTCTCTTGATTTCCGTGCATGTAAACAGCACATGATCTCCATAGACTCCTGTTATAATGAAGGCACATGACGATTTGACCTTTAATGTGATTGGTGCAACTATGCAAAGTCCCTCCTAAAACACCCCCTGCTTGCCTATATAAGCTGGGAGTTTGCGGCAATAAAGCGGAACTGCTCAGATGGAACCCGCCGCATCTGATTGTCTCTCACTCACCGAGGGGCTGGGTTGGGGGACTGCAGGCTCACCTCTCCTCGGGACCCCTCAACTTTGCTGAGGGAAGTTCCACTGCCTCTCTTTCTGCGGAGCGCCTCGCGCAGTCCCCCAAACTCTCCTCCCATACAGACTGCCTCCTAACATTGAGAAGAATCCCTGTGCTGTACAGCAGGACCTTGTTGGATATCCATTTTAAATATAGCACTGTCTACATGTCCATCCCAAACTCTGTAACTATCCCTCTCCCTCTGGCTTGCCTTCTTCACAGTCCTGCAACTTTACTATCGCTACATCTCCTACATGGTGCCTTGGATCTCCAAGTGTTAATATTCAGGAGACCAGGTAGAAGTTGTGACATCTCTTATGATGAAACCTTGAAAGTCACATGGCTCTGCTTCTACTGCATTCTTTTGGATGAAACTATCACAGATCCACTCAGGTGCAAAAGAAGGGAAATTAGATCAATTCTTAATAGAAGTCAAATGTAGAGCAAAATATAACATTATGGCCACATTTGGAAAAAAATAATTCAATAATTCATCAATAAATTAGTCAAGTATGTTCTTTGTAGAAAATTAGCTTATTCATATCGTACACACATACACTCATCTACCACACATTTAGCATAATGTACATTGCCCTGATATGTATGTGATTTATGTTCACATCACCTTGCATAAATTTATAGTTTACTTCATATTTTCTTATGTCAAATAGTCAAGGAAATTTTCCAGAAAAAATACATATAATAATATATAATTTAAAAATTCAAGGCAGTAATCCAGAGTAGGTAAGCACATGAGCTTTGTGGTTCTATGTCTGTTGTGAAGCTATGAAACTTTAATCAACTTATTCAGACTTACAAAGCTTCAGGCTTTTTTAAAACAATTTTATTGACATTATTTATATAGAATAGACTATACCCATTACAGGCATAAACTTTGATGAGTTTTGACATATATACACCCATGAAACCAATGCAATTTATACTCAATGAAACCAATGTCACAACCAAGATACAGAATATTACTTTTTACCTCCTAATTTTATTTTTTTTTGCTTTCTTTCAATCCATCCTTTCTTACACTCTTGGCTCTTCAACACCTAGCTCTAAGCAACCACTGATCTACTTTTAACAACTATAGATTAGTTTGCACTTTCTAGAATTTTTATCAGATTTTATTGTTCAGTTGCTAAGTCATGTCCGACACTTTGAGACTCCATAGACTGCAGCACTCCAGGTTCTCCTGTCCTTTACTATTTCCTAGAATTTGCTCAAATTTATGTCCAAATGAGTTGGTGATGCTATTAATTTTGTATCAGGTTTCTTTTAGTTCGCACATTGATTTTTGAGCTTCATAAATATTATTGTGTGTATCCATATTTCTTTCCTTTCTATTGTTGACCACTGTACAGATATATTTGTTTATTCATTAACTTACTGACAGACATTTGCATTATTTCCAACTTGGTGCTATTATGAATAAAGATTGTAGGGATGCTCATATACACATTTGTGTGTAGATATATATATTCTCATATCCTTTCAATAAATATCTAGGTTCAGAATGGCTGGATCATATCATAGATATATGTTTAACTTTTTTTGAGAAATTTTTTCTAAAGTGCTTGTATCATTTTTATGTTCTTACAAGCTGTGGATGAGCA
The DNA here is from genome assembly GCA_917880005.1 of Nanger dama. Classification (NCBI taxonomy): domain Eukaryota; kingdom Metazoa; phylum Chordata; class Mammalia; order Artiodactyla; family Bovidae; genus Nanger; species Nanger dama. The sequence continues at coordinate 30,698,068 of CAKJTW010000018.1, forward strand.
TTCTAGTTGAACAAAATCTCAGTTCTGCACCTGTAAAATGGGAGGTATATTGAATTTCAAGATATTTGAGAAAAGTATATAAATTAATATAGTCAACTTACTATCACAGAGCTGTGTACACAGAGGTGAATAGTAGATGGGGAGCATTTGTTCAGCAAAACCACATGCAATAATTTAATCAGGGATAGAAATTCAAAACAAGAAGGATGCAAATAGAATGGGATGAATCATGAAGTCTCCAAGGAGAACTGGGAATTGAATTAATTATTGTAAATCATTACTGGTAAAACAATGACTCAAAAACATATGACAAGACATTGCCACAATCTAAGGATGAAGTTCAGAGAGTGAGGATCAGAGGATACAGGTCTAAAACCCAAGAAACCTACCATTTAGATACAGAGGAGAGGGCGGAGACAGCAAAAGAGGCCCCAGGGAGTAGCCAGTGATAACGCAGAAAAAAATAGAAGAGACTTCTGCCCAAAGAGCTAAGATACATGAATATTTCAAGAAATGATCAAACAATGAGAAGCTGAGTAAGGGAATAGCCCTCTAATGCGGAAGTCACTGATGACCTTACAACAGCTGTTTCAACAGAGATGCAGTGGAAGTCAGGTCAGGGTGCGCTAATAGTGCTCCCCTCACTCCAGTCCTCTTGCCTGGAAAATCTAGGAACGGAGGAGCCTGGAGGGCTGCAGTCCATGGAGTCGCTAAGAGTAGGACACGACTGAGCAACTTCACTTTCACTTTTCTCTTTCATGCATTGGAGAAGGAAATGGCAGCCCACTCCAGTGTTCTTGCCTGGAGAATCCCAGGGACAGGGGAGCCTGGTGGGCTGCCGTCTCTGGGGTCACACAGAGTTGGACACGACTGAAGCGGCTTAGCAGCAGCATCAGCAACCTGGTTTACTCTATTTACTTCCATGGTTAATGTAAAATGGCTTACTATATATACTTCAATTTCCAGCTCTCCTTGGAAACTTCCTAATTCACTCCATTCTATTTGCATCCTTCTGGTCTTGAATTCCTATAAACCCCTATTAATAGGGGATGAAGAAGAAGACACAAATTGTGTATGCAAATAAAAGCCAACATGACTACAGAAAGGAAGAGAGATGTGAACTGTGTGACTCCAAACCCAGTTTCCAAGGAGAAGCGAAGAAGCTTTGGTTGTGATCACTAGGCAGTGACAAGCTCTATTTTCCTGAGCATGGGGATGATGCAGTAAAATGCTTGCGGTCTGGTCTACTTTTGACCTTGAGCTGAAAGAAGAAAGTAGAGAATGAGGCCACTTGGGAGGTAAGTGCAGTAAAGCCACAAGGACCAGGAGTTGATGGTGGCTTCAGGAATATCAAGAGAGAATTTCATGTACAGACCAAAAAACTCTGTTGATTGAGCAAGTTTTGTAGATAAAAATACAATTCTTTAGACAAAGACGTGTCCTAACCACCAGAAGGAAAACTGGTTGAAGGAAAAATAGATGACATACTTGTGAGGGAAGTGAAGGTTGTTTTGTTCGTTTCTTTCCACCTTTGAAGACTTTCTAATGATCTGCTACATAAAAAAGCTGACCTTTGTGATTTAAAAAACATTAAATAGCCCTTTCCTCATTCACTTCTGCCTTTGGTGTCACTCCCTTGAATAACTCAAAGACAATTTAATCTGTTTTGGTTAATTAATTCAGGTTCAAAACACTAGGTGCAGTTGCTGCTCCCAATTAGTAAATCAGATAGAGCATGAGCTGTAGGTTCTATTCTATGTCCAGATATATTAGAATGCACAATAATGGATATTTACAGGCACTCATGGGAAGCACCTAATTGCCAAGGCAGTTTCCCTTGATATAAAAGACAATTTAAAGTTAAGCTATATCTGGTCCAAATTTAATTAATTTGGGTCCTAGTTTCTCAAAGAAGAAATCAAACGCATTGAATATAAAACTGACACTTGAATAGGTAAAGGCATGCTTTTCTACCCCCTTTTGAAAGGTCAGTGAAATTAAGAAAATATTGGTGAACCTAAACATGTCCATCGCCATTCTGATGCTGCTGCCCCTGCTGCTGATGATGACAATGATGATGAAGATGATGATGGCGACCATTATGAAGATGGCAGGGGTGATAGAGATGGGTTTCAGAGTGACAGAACATAAGATTTAGGAATCCAGTGATGTTTAACAAATTGTATTGTCAGCAGTGACTCACATTAATGGAGTCATTATCAGAAAATTGCATATAATTCCTGTTATTGCAAGTCCTCAGGATAATATGGCTGCTCTGCTAGGAGATTTAGAAGCTGCCTGCCCTGTGTAATTTTGGAAATTGCTCTGATCTAGCTCCTGTGGATACAGAGCTCAGAACAGACCCGTCACACGTGCATGGGCTCCTCAGGACAGCACTCTTTGAGGAAGTCACCTGCCTGTTTGGCAGCACAGACTGGCTCTCATCCCTCTAATAATAAATTCTCTCATTTATTTAGCATGCCCAAGTCTCTTGTCTGCATTTAACAGTGCAGAAGGAGTAACATGCTCATTCTACCCTAATTATGCTTTAGAAAAATTGTCCCATTTCAAAATTATAATGTCAAAAATTATCTGCCACCAGGTCTTTGGAAGGAAAATGGTCAGCCCTCACAGACTTCTTTCAAATGCCAGTACCAGGCTCTCTGACTCTGTTCATCAGAGACTGGGCTATGGCGGTCTCTTAAAATCTATTTTTTTTCTCTCTGTCTCTGAGATAGTATCTCCCTTTAGATAAATTCTGGTTGCAATATTTTACTATTTTTAATCTTCCAGGAGGGAGGCAGTAATGCCCTTCTCCCTGTCCTTCACACCGATTTGTCTTTGCTTCTCATTATACAGAGTCTGCTTAAGTCGTGGTGCTTGCTGCCAGTTCTATTAAACTGCAGAAGGACCTGCCAGGTCACAATTTATGCTGCAATATCATAAAATTAACTTTCATGCAGAAATCCTTTTTTCCCCTCTCTCTTATTCATTTTTATGCTTAAGAAATCCTGATGATTTCTCTTAGAAGGATTAGTTGTCTTTTTCTGTGGGATTGACAAATTGGGTAGAATTTTGGTTTTAAGAGCAAGTGAAAATAGAATAAGAGCTTAATTCCAATTTCCTTCCTAATGATTACAAAATTCTTCTTGCCTTATTGCACTAGATTTAAAATAGAAATGCATGCTATGGAATCTGGTGGGGTGGAGGGAATGAGTCTTATATAGAAAGTGAGTCTATTACTCGATCTGAAATCAAGATCTCCACCCCAATACAAGCCCTGTCTGTTTGTTTCGACTCCTTCAGGACCCCATGGGAACTTTTCCTCATTAACTAGAATCTGGGTGTCCTGCTCCTACTTCCTATTATTGGGTTGGCTAAAAAGTTCATTCAGGCTTTTCCATAGCATCATACAGAAAAATCTAAATGAACTTTTTGGCCTTGCAATACATCCAGAGGAACCTGTGCCGAGTATCATGTGTTGCCAATTGCCTTCCTTCCCCCTCTTCCAGCATGCTCAGAGCTGTAAATGCAGCTAGAAAAACTAGACCTTGAAGTCCGAAAACTCCCTATGATGTTTCCATGACAGCTGCTGGGCCAAAACCTTTGACAGGGTTTGAAGTGAAGTGAAGCGAAGTCACTCAGTCGTGTCCGACTCTTTGTGACCCCGTGGACTGTAGCCTACCAAGCTCCTCTGTCCATGGGATTCTCCAGGCAAGAATACTGGAGTGGGTTGCCATTTTCCTTCTCCAGGGGATCTTCCCAACCCAGGGATCGAACCTGGGTTTCCCGTATTGGAGGCAGACGCTTTAACCTCTGGAGTCACCAGGGAAGGGTTTGAGGAGTGAAAAATGGCAGATTTAGGATTTTACTTTTCCTGTAAGGATCTGTTATTTTGCCTCTCAACAAATGGCATTCCCCCTTCTCCACTTTCCTTTCTTCTTAAATAAAATATTCTCTTGTTGGATACAGGATGTAAAAGTATGCATGCTATTACCATCAAAGGGCTTTCAAGGAAAACAGCCCTTTTCTATTACAGATATCAGGAAAAATAAACTGATACTTGTTCTTTCAATTATCCTATTTCAACCTTCAATTCAGTTCAGTTGCTCAGTCGTGCCTGAGTCTTTGTCACCCCATGGACTGCAACATGCCAGGCCTCCCTGTCCATCACCAGCTCCTGGAGTTTACTCAAACTCATGGCCACTGAGTCGGTGATGCCATCCAACCATCTCAGCCTCTGTCATCCCCTTCTCCTCCTGCCTTCAGTCTTTCCCAGCATCAGAGTCTTTACAAATGAGTCAGTTCTTTGCACAAGGTGGCCAAATTATTGGCAGTTCAGCTTCAGCATCAGTCCTTCCAATGAATATTCAGGACTTATTTCAACGTTAGAGTTGCTTTTCAGCTATGAACAAAAATTTATGATTTAATTTGACAAATTTTTGTATAGATACTGTCTGATATCACAGGGTAGAGTGGAATAGGGAAACCTAATCTAAAATGTCATCTTTACAGTTAGCATTTATTTCTAATACAAGAAGAATGCTTTATGGTGAATAATGACTATTGCAAAACCAGTATCATACTTCCATATTGTATTATTATTCTTTCTGAATGGTGGAAGAATAATATCTATAAAAATATTGAATTCAGTTACAGTTGTGTTTCACACTGAAGGATGTCTTGGGAAGCAAACTTTTAAATTACCTGGAGCTAAAAGTGTACCTGAATGGCATACACTTGCTAATCTACTTGGAAGAGAATATTCTGCAATGTTAGGAAAAAGGTACTCAAGACAGTTTTCCCATAACAATGAAAGACCATTGGACACTAATCATATGACTATTCTCATTAGCACAACATCCCATTTAGCCAGTCTCCACTGAGCTTTCACTCATATTTTATGTACAAAAGAAAAGCTCGCAAAGTAAGCTGACTAGGAAGGGAGTGTGAGAAGATGTCAGTGAACATAAAAACCCTGACACCTATTAAGTATATGACCCTAAATTTAAAAAATAGCCATTATTAACTGCTTGAGTCAAACCTGTGTTATTCTTACCAATTAGATAAACATGTCCCTGAGCTGGGTTTTGATCTACCAGGGTACGAGGGAAAAAAAAGACTTACACTAAGTGGCATGACTGCAGCTATTGAAAAACAGACCTAGGTGATATTTCATTAAGAGTTTCTGAACAAGTTCCAAATCTGGTGTGAATTATAAAGACTCTATTGCAGTTTGAAGCCAGAAAATAAATATGCTTTCTGCCAAATGTGCTTAAATAGTTAGTGAATCTCCAGTTATTTAAATTGTAGGTCCATGTTAAATGTATCCATCCCTTTAATGTAACTTGTGCTTTGGGCTTCCCTTGTGGCTCAGCTGGTCAAGAATTCCCTGCAAGGTGGCAGATCTGGGTTCAATCCTGCGTTGGGAAGACCCCCTGGAGAAGGGAAAGGCTACCCACTCCAGTATTCTGGCCTGGAGAATTCCATGGATACAGTCCATGGGGTCGCAGAGTCAGACACGGCTGAGCGACTTTCACTCACTTTAATGTAACAAAGATAGCAAGGCTATCTGAGAGCACATAGCAGAAGCAATATAACCCTTTCCTCCATTTACCACCACTGTGTCGTGGCCATAAGTATAACTGTGTCATCTAGAACAAAGGAGGAGATGTATGACTAAATGCACACTGAGCTCATTCTCAATTCTCAGTAATAGGTGATCATTACGCACCACTTTTTCTGGCCTCTATATGTATATCTTGGCAGTTTTAGCACACTATAAACCTCAGTCCAAGATATATAAATATGCATGGGTCTTTGTGCACATATGTATGTATGCACATCTCACAAACAATATCATAGTCTTGACTGGTTATCTGTACTTCATCCATGCATGTCTTTCCTTTTCCTATACATTGGATCTTTTCAATGTTGTTCCTGTGGCTTAATAGAGCTACTGTTTCCTTTTTCCATTTAAAAAATCACTAATTCTTTAAGCTTAACACACATACCAATTGTTTCGTGCTGCTCTTTAGATACTCCCTGGTCCAATAAATTGTTCTTAATTAGAAACTCCCATAAGTTTCTGTATGTTCCTCTTCTGGAGAACAGGGTTCATTCTGCTTTGTATCAAAGTCACTTAAAAAAAAATCTATTCCCATAAACACAAATTCAGTCCACAGAATGTAAGGTCCAAAGCTTATTCATCTTTGAACTTTAGCCACATATAATGACATATATATCCTGAAAGTGAAAGTCGCTCAGGCATGTCCAACTCTTTGTGACTCCATGGACTATGCAGTCCATTCTCCAGGCCAAAATACTGGAGAGGCTAGTCTTTCCCTTCCATAGGATCTTCCCAACCCAGGGATCAAACCCAGATCTCCTGAATTGCAGGCAGATTCTTTACTAGCTGAGCCACAAAGGAAGCCCAAATCCATATTAAATGTATATTAGAATTCAACTAATATACATAGTTATTGTATTACTATTAAAATAGTATAGTATAACTATTAACTTTTGGTTATTTTACCTGTGAAGAAAGAACTTTAATGAATCTGTAAGCTCAAAATTTGTTAAATCAGGAATTGCTACTCATATAAAGTCTATCTAAATGATAGTCATTGATGACAAAGTGTATTTCATCAGCCTCACTAACCAAAGTGTATATACAAACTTTAGTGTACTGGGGAATCTTATTTTAAAATCCTTATTTTAAACATTAACTCAGAGATGAGATAGGCCAACAGAAATAAAGTCTGAGTTTGCTCATTGATGGTCTTGGTGAATAACTTGCTTTATCGGTTGTCTCTGACATAAATTGTTGTTGGGTAGATTTGTCAATTTATGTCTGGTCTTTGGATTTCAATTTCCTTGAGGGTTTTTTTTTTTTTTTTCTGGCATCATTCCATGCTTTGTTTCACTTAGTCAAAACAGTAGAAAAGCCCTACACTAGATGATGAAATGTGCATTTTGTCCCATTTCACTAAGAACAGGGATGATACTGTTCTATGTGATTTGGGCCAAGCCCCTTGCCCTCTGCAGGATGTTCTGGAATCTGAGGTTATTGAACTAACATGTATCAGTGTATCCATTGTTCATCATAGGATGAGCTTCTCATGACATAAATGTCTAAAGGTCAAATGATTCAAATGAAAGGCCTAACTTCCTTGATAGGCTATTTCATGTTTACTTCCTTGAGAATATATATGTTCTTACCCAGACAAAAATTAAACTTTTTTAAAAATGAGCTTCTTTCAGGCCCTGACCAACTGTGTGCAGTGATGGACCTCATCAGCATGTCATCCAGGATGCACTGTATGATGGTTCATTTCATGTATCAATTTGCTTGGGCCAGTAGGTACCCAGATTAAGCTTTCTTTCTTGGTGTGTCTGTGTGTTCCCAGATGGGATGAGCATTTGAATCAAGTGGGCTCCTTAAAGTAGATTATTTTGACCAGTGTAGATTAGCATCATTCAATCCCTTGAGGGCCTGAATAGAACAAAAATATAAAGAAGGAAGAATTTGCCTTTGCTTCCTACCTGCCTACTGAGCTGGGGCATCTGTCTTCTCCTTTCCTTAGACCAAGACTTATATCATCAATTCCTCTGATTCTTAGGCCTTCAGATGCTGATCAGACTTGTACCACCAGCTTGCATATGGCAGATTATGGTACTTCTCAACCTTCATAAATGAATAAGCCAATTCCTCAATAGGACATAGATGGATAGATAAATGTATAGGCAGACAGACAGATAATCACCTTGGTACTACTTCTTTGGATAACCTTGACTAATTCACATTGAGACATAAAAGAGAAGCTCTGTTTCCAAACAGGGTTTAGTTGGGAAAACGTAAGCTTATTAGAATCACAGGCATAAGGCCACTGATTATATATCTGCTCTTTCAATACCTCCTTCTCATTCATATACACAGTCACATGAATAAATCCCTCCTCTTATCACCTACCATGGGCTTCCCTGGTAGCTCAGACTGTAAAGAATCTGCCTGCAATGTGGGAGACCTGGCTTTGATTCCTGGGTTGGGAAGATCCCCTGGAAGGACATGGCAACCCACTCCTGTAATCTTGCCTGGAGAATCCCCATGGACGGAGGAGCCTAATGGGCTACTGTCCATGGGGTCACAAAGAGTTGGACATGACTGAGCGACTAAGCACACAGCACATCATCTGCCATTGCTAGTAATTTGTTCACCAAAAGAATGATCCCTCAGTACTTCGACCTGAAAACATATAACTCCTCCACAGCTTTTTGCATAAAACTATGGGGGTTTAGAGTAGAAAATTCTCCTATCTCCTGCAAAAAATCAGAGGGCTGATTTCAAACAGTGTAACAGTGACTCATTTTATTAATTAATTCATCAATGGAATAAAACTTGTCATTTTCACTTGTTTCTGAGATTCCAATCAAAGCCTAATTAGCATAAACATTTCAACATGTGTCCTATATTAGCAGCAGGCATCAGGAAATGAAGACTTCCAACATGGAGGAGTAAGGAGGCAGAAAAGGTCATCCTTGTAGCCATTGGATATGTTTTTGTTAAAGATAAGCATCCAAGAAAATGTTACAATTTGATGAATACTAACAGCAGCCCTTTGTATGGGCTTGATGAATCAGTAGATTTGCAAACTTCTCACTCGACCAGCAGGGAAACCTTTGTAATATTCAGACCTGTCCAAAGATGATGTGAGCTACTCCAGGGAACATGAGATTCTTGACATGGAAAGTACTTATAAACTTGTTGAAGATGTGGGTGCAAACCCAATAATCCCAGCTTGAGCATTGCAGTGGATACTGATGACAGCTGGAGAAGAGAGAATAAATTCTGTCTTTGAGGAACTTTCCCAAGGTCAATTGGCCAGTAGCAGAACTCAGCTAAATGTCAGAGGCTCTATCTAGTTCAACTACCTCAATCTACCACCATCCCAAGCACTGAAAAGACCCTAGAGGTATGAAAGCTGGCTGACTTTAGGTAGGTTAGATAATTAACAGCTTGCCTCACAGCCAATACAGACTTACAGGAATATTAAGTAGACTGGCTACCTGGGAAGAGCAGAGAATTTAAGAAAAATACTCAAGGAATGGTAGAAAGAAGGACCTATATGCACACTTCACAATTTTATCAAGACCCAGCCTAGGTTTCCAGAAGTATTATGTGCTCAGTGGTGTCATGTGACCCCATGGATTATAGCCCTCCAGGCTCCTATGTCCATGGAATTTTTCCAGGCAAGAATACAGGAGTGGGTTTCCACTTCCTCCTCCAGGGAATCTTCCCAACCTGCTAGCACCACCTGAGAAGCCAGGCTTCCACAAACCATATCACAAAATGCCAAACCATCTGGCTGTCAGCAAAGTATGAGAGGTACAATTCTCCAAAGTCAGCAGACCTCAAGCTCTGCCTCTTCAAGGTAAAACCAAAGGAATGATGGATACTTCGCTCCCAGGTCTGCCCTTGATTTCCTTCCCCTCTTCAACTCCCTCGTCATCCTGTTTCTCTCGTGGCCTTAGATAAATCGGAAGGAAATATTCTGCCCTCGTTTACCATCATCTCCCCAGCCTGGGCTGTGGCTACCAATTTCACAGTCTTCCTCTGAGCAATGACAGGTTACCTAAGTTTCATTTCTGAGTTTGATGACCTCAATTGCTGTCCATTTCCTATCTATGTCAATGCAGAATTGTCTATTTTTATTTGAAGTTTTTAGAAACATGGAAGAGGAGCCTTGGCCTTTTCCTTCAAATAACTACTTCGACAGCTTTATGGATGGCTAGTTAGTTTCTCCCTGACCTCCCTGAGAGGTCCCATCAGCTCTAACCCAGTTTCCTCTAAATTCTATATTCCCGGCTCTGGGATAGCAGCAGACAGCTATATCTTGTTCCACAATCCATAATTCTCAACTTCAAAGTTCAGTGCCAAATAAGATCGCACACTGTTGGATAACCTTTTGTACCAGCCCTTCAGCAGTAATTAAATCCTGCTCATTCTGTGCTGCCTGGAGAAAACCTAGGGCCCTCTTCTTGTTTTCAAGTTCAAAAACAAAGCAAAACAAAACAGAAAAACAGAGAGCAGCCACACAAAAATTGGAGATTTCCTCTCCATTAACTGTCTGGTCGGCAAAGTCAAGACACAAAGAAAGGCCTTGGATGAGAGGCAAGGAGGTAGTTGAGTTAAAAGGGATGTGTCAGAGCCTTTTGAGGGGTTTCTGCTGGAGCATAAGTAAGAGCAAGGTCTTTGTCGTAAGTGGCAGGCCTATAAATCCTTTAAAAACCTTAAGTAGGCATGACTAGTCAGATCGTGTGAATCGGTGAGGCTGTGTGAGGCCTTGGGGTCACAAGTAATCAGTGCATGGAGTTTCTCAATGGTTAAGAACAGACAGGACTCACAGAGCTACTAGTGTGTACCTCAGAGGTCATTCTCGTCCCAGCTATGCACTGCACACCTGCTCTAGGATTTCCTTACATGCTATCTAATCTTAACTGCGTGCCTAGATCCATTTCTGTTTTACAAATAAAGAAACAGACTGAGAGTATTTAAGAGACTTCTCCAAAATTTGTAAATATCCTTTTTCTTAAGTAAGTCACATATTATATGATATCACTTACATGTGGGATCTAAAATATGATACAAATGATCTTATTTACAAAATAGAAACAGACTCACATACATCGGAAACAAACTTACGGTTATCAAAGGGGAAAGAAAGGGAGGGGATAAATTAGGAGTTTGGGGTTAGCAGATATAATCTCCTGTATATAAGGCAGATAAACAACAAAGTCCCACTGTATAGCATGTATGTGTGTGCTCTGTTGTCTCTGACTCTCCTGCAACCCTGCGGACTGTAGCTTGACAGGCTCTACTGTCCCTGGAACTATCCCAGTAAGAATACTGGAGCACATTGCCATTTCCTCCTCTAGGGAATCTTCCCAACCCAAGGACTGAACCCACATCTCCCGAGGCTCCTGCACTGGAAGGCAGATTCTTTACCATTAAGCCATCTGGGGCGCCCTACTGTATATAGCCCAGGGAACTGTATTCAATATCTTATAATAAACCTTAATGGAAAATATGAAACAATATGTATGTAAAACTGAATTGTTTTCTGCACACCAGAAATGAATACATTGTAAATCAACTATACTTCAACAAAAAAGTAAAATTTTTAAGTCTATGATCTTTGCACCATGCCATATTCCTGCACCCTACCCAAGTACCATCCTTTCTGTCAACATCAGTGTTTAACACTCACTCTCATGGGAAAACCCTACTAAGTGATTTAGCAAACACTGGCTAAAACCCACCACACTGAAGTTAACAAAAGCCTGTTGAACCAGACAGTGTTCTTATCCCCACCATTGCTCATCTCTGTAACCACCCCAGAAGGGAGGTTCTGAGAAACAAAAGACACACAGGAGGCCCCAGAAGCTTGCAAACAAGTTGGGATAACACTCAAAGATTTGCAGAGAGAATATCAACCCAGGACAAAGAGGTCAACATAAGAGTTGTTTGATTGACTACAAGTTCTGGGATAAGTGTCCAGGAGAAGAACAGCTTGAGTTAAATAAACTGCATACATCACTTCATCTGAGCATACCCAGTCAAGGCTTAAAAAGAACTAGCACTAGAAAATATGCTTCTGTGATATGAGTAGGGAGTTTCCCCAAACAAATCAGCATCCCACCAGGCCCCCACCACCAGAGTAGCTGCAATACCTAGAGCCTATGGGATTTTTACCCAAAACTGTAAGTTCCCCAGACAAGAAGAAAGAAGCCAGACTGACTCAGAGGAGAGTTTGCTACAATTACAGACAGGGGATTTTACTAGAGATCAGAAGCAATAACGGTTTTAGATGATAACTCTGAAACCCCAATGAATTAGACGAAACACCTTGGGAGATCAAATAGATGACCTTGATCTTTACACGTCTTAGAATAACCCAGTAACTGAAAAATGAGCAAGGCTGTCTGTATACACTAGCATGCTTGCAAGTAGTAGAGGTCTGAGTAGGAGAAACAGAAAAGCATTAAAATCTTATAATAAACAATCTTGGACAAGATAAAAGCCATAAAGTTCAAATTAATTTGTATGATGATATACAGCTCTTTTGCATTTATTTCTTAGCCTTACAATGATTAAAATAGAATTGAGCTTTCTTGTTCTTAATGTGTTTACTTTTGGATTGTCTTTGTGTGTTTGGTAAAAGACCAATTCACAGGACATTACCTCGATTTTTGTTTTTGCGTGGATTACAACTTGTAGTCATTAGTAATAACTTTCATATAGACCACTAATAAAATGTCTTCCTTGATCTCTGTTTCCAAAATTTGCCCCTTGAAAAATTTCAACTGTTGCTTTTAGACCCAGAGCCAACTTGTTCATCAGGTTGAGAGGAAAAATGTTTCAGGCTCATGTTACTTTTAGGAGCCCATCAAAGTGGTTTAATTTCCTTTGAAATCAGAATTTTTAAAAATGAGCTTTCAGGTCAAAGAAAATGTCTTAATATATAATATTAATATATTTGCCTTTGTACAAATTCAATCATAAAATAATTGTAAAATTTTAAGTTTTTAAGCAAAAATTTTAATGGAAGAAAATGCCATAAGGCAAAAGTGCCTAAAACTCAAGAAATTCATAATACGGTCCTGTTCTGATGGAATCTTTCTGAAATCAAAGTCTTGATTCTGCCTCTCTTCTATTTTAAGGCCTTGTAATTTTATTTCTTGATAGTGGATAGATCATATCTTGAGATTTGGTGACTCCCAGACTTTTCAGCATCATCTTGCTGAAGCCCTCAACCCAACTTGTGCCTGGGAATCTACCCTCAATTCTATTCCCTTAAGGCATCTTCTCTTCTCATCTCTAGATGCTTCTCATCTCTAGATGCTTCTCTCAATGAATGTTACACTTCTTGTTCTGGATGCAATTATCATTCAGATAACATGGAGACAAAGAATATTTACCAATGTTCTCAATCAAAAAGTTTCCTCTCTCTTTATTTATAAAAGTTCTGCTTCTAAGCAAATTCCACAGAAAATGACATCTCCTCTGAAGTCTCTGCAGATTCCCCTGCATAGTGTGATCTTTATACCTGTTGTGTTCTTTTTGCCACCCTCCTCAAAAACTCAGACTGCACAGTGCCTAGTCATTACTATTGCATAATTTAGTATTGAGCACATGTCCCCGTTTCACTGATATGAGTCAGAAGTACAATTTCCCCTCTAGGTTGTAGCTATTTGAGGGCAAGGGGCATATACTTTTTAATTTCTTTTCACTTATTTTACCCACCACAGTGTCTTGTCAGTTCATTTCAGGTGCTCAGTTGTGTCAGACTCTTCGAGACCCCATGAACTGCAGCATGCCAGGCCTCCCTGTCCATCACCAACTGCCGGATTTCACCCAAACCCATGTCCACTGAGTCCATGATACCATCCAATCATCTCATCCTGTCATCCCCTTCTCCTGCCCTCAATCTTTCCCAGCATCAGGGTCTTTTCAAATGAGTCAGCTCTTCACATCAGGTGGCCCAAGTATGGGAGTTTCAGCTTCAACATCAGTCCTTCCAATGATCACCCAGGACTGATCTCCTTTAGGATGGACTGGTTGGATCTCCTTGCAGTCCAAGGGACTCTCAAGAGTCTTCTCCAACACCATAGATCAAAAGCATCAATTCTTCTGCACTCAGCTTTCTTTATAGTCCAACTATCACATCCATACATGACTACTGGAAAAACCATTGCCTTGACTAGATGGACCTTTGTGGACAAAGTAATGTCTCTGCTTTTTAATATGCTGTCTAGGTTGGTCATAACTTTCCTTCCAAGGAGTAAGCGTCTTTTAATTTCATGGCTGCAATCACTATCCGCAGTAATTTTAGAGTCCAGAAAAATAAAGTCAGCCACTGTTTCTACTGTTTCCCCATGTATTTGCCATGAAGTGATGGGACCGGATGCCATGATCTTAGTTTTCTGAATGTTAAGCTTTAAGCCAACTTTTTCACTCTCCACTTTCACTTTCTTCAAGAGGCTCTATAGTTCTTCACTTTCTGCCATAAGGCTGATGTCATCTGCATATCTGAGATTATTAATATTTCTCCCGGCAATCTTGATTCCAGCTTGTGCTTCATCCAGCCCAGCATTTCTCATGATGTACACTGCATTTAAGTTAAATAAGCTGGGTGACAATATATAGCCTTGATGTACTCCTTTTCCTATTTGGAACCAGTCTGTTATTCCATGTCCAGTTCTAAGTGTTGCTTCCTGACCTGCATACAGGTTTCTCAAAACGCAGGTCAGGTGGTCTGGTATGCCCATCTCCTTCAGAATTTTCCACAGTTTATTGTGATCCACACAGTCAAAGGCTTTGGCATAGTCAATAAAGCAGAAATAGATGTTTTTCTGAACATGTGCTTATTGTAAATACTCATTGTATTCCTTGTAGTTAAATGCAACACGGGCAATATTTGCATCAACATGCATGCATGTTCAGTTGCTCAGTGGTGTCCAACTCTGCAACCCTTTGGACTATAGCCACCAGGCTCCTCTGTCCATGGGATTATCCGGGCAATAATACTCCAGGCAATAATAATGCCCTCCTCCAGGGAATCTTCTTGACCCCGGGATGGCATCTGCACCTCTATGTCTCCTGCTTTGGCAGGTGAATTCTTTACCACTAGTGTCACTGTGTGACTAGCCCTTCAGTCGTTTCTACTTCTAAGCGTAAGAGACATGAGTTCCTGGTCTCCTTGGCCTCTGAGATTGCTGTAAGGGGACAGTCGAGAATTTTCCAAACAAAAGCAATAGTGTTTCATCTCTCAACACCAGCAGATACAAGGTCTTACTAAAACTCATGCACGTTGCCTGAAGTAACTGCATAGGCCAGTGGGAAGGAATGCTAAAGAGCCTCCTTTTGCTTACTTTAAATCTGTATTTTCATTTGAATTTTAGAGGTTTTCTTTGTTCTCTTCTTTTTGCTTCAGTAGCACCAAAAGTGAGACAGCTGGGGACCCCAGGGAAAAAGACATTTTGGAAGAATATTTTGTAGCAAGTCCCCCAGAGCAGAAATTTGTATGGTTAATCTTTTAGAGAAATTTGTATAGTTCTTACTCACATTTTCCAGACATTCACTGCCAATCCAACATCACCAGCCTAAGCTAACTTAGACCCCATGGGTTTATTGTCCTAATTTTTCTAACCAAAGAAAAACCCTAGCCACCATCCATAACCATGGGTTTTTAAGACTAAAGTTAAAGATGCTTTGATTCATCCATAATCTTCATTTTTGTTCTCTTGAGAGGACTAGACATGGCATGGCAGATAAGCCTGACCTGGAGTCAAAAATAGCTGCAAACTGTGACCAAACCTGTAATTAGAGTCTCTTTAACCATTTTCTAACCTAGATACCAACTAAGAAACAATTATTTAGCACTTGCTATAGGTAAGACTTTTACCATGCATTTTATATTCATTAGCTCATTTAACATAAAAAATCACCCTACCAGAAAAATTATTAACTTTATCACTTTAAAGAGGAAAACGCTGAAGACCAGAGCAATGGCTTCTCTGGAACCTCGTAGCCAGGGAGGGGGGCAGTGGCAGGCAACCTCACTATCGGGACCCCATGCATCTTATCCACGGGCACCTCTATGCTCTGTCATTACAATCTTAGCTGCTTCATTCCATTGAAATCTGTGAGCTCCTAACAAGTAGAATCATGTTTTCTTCTTTGCACCCACAGTGGCTAACACAGTGCCCTTCAGGGAACTGCTACAATTTGTTTTGGTCTCTGTGTGGATTTGAGTAAGGAGAGACAATTGGGGGTTATGACAGTCAAAGAAAGCTTCCTGGATGTAAGCAAGTAGGTGTAGACATGCCTAGAAGAATGGATGGGAGTGGGTAAACCAAGGTAGACTGCCCAGGATTTATTTCCTTAAGGGAAAGTTTGCCTGGGCAAAGGTAGAAGGGACTGAAGGCATGTAACATGACTGTGTGTAAACTAGGATGGCGCCGTGAGCCATTGCGGGATATAAGAAATGAGAAATTACTGACTGATGGGATTAGCCTGAACTCAGAAAGTCTGCCTCTTTGAATGTCTAGGTTCTGGTCTTACAATTTCTCAAGCTTGCCTGAGGGCAGTGATTGGTCTCACCCACACACCTCCTCCCATTTTCCATTTCCACTAGAGAGAGAAAGCTTAACTTTAAGGTGAGCTCTTTGCCTTTGATATTCTGACAGGAAATGTACATTGCTGCTTGCCAAACCTACTCCACTAACCTGCCCTTATTCTGGGAACAAAATAAGAAGGAAGCAGGGGAGTTATGAAGGGGCTGATTTCTGGCACAGTCGCTCATTTAGAAAAGTCATTTCAAATTGCACAAGGTGCTTCAATTGCCCTATTTTCCTGAAATTAATTCTAAATTTTATGGGTACAATTTGTTTCCCTTAAGTCTCTAATTATGCTTTTAACATTCAGTCTTTCAAACTCTAGCCATTAGTGACTTAATATGGTGTTTCAGGAGATACAGTGGAGTTAGGAGCGTGGGTGGGAGTTGTAAGAGCAGAGGTTGCACCTGTGCTTGTGATGGTTTGAAATTGATGGCCCCTGGAGGAAGGCTAAAAGAAAAAGCTAATAAGCCACCAAAATAGATCCAAGTCTGAAAATTAGTATTTAAGGTATTAGGACAAGGGGCTAGGGAAGGGCTTGAGAGGTAATCACAAAGTTCCACTAAACTTATTGAACATGGGTGCTGGTGTGGGATTTCAGGACAAATGAGAAGAATTGTAGGAAATACAGATATCATCAGACAGCAAAGCATGCTGGTATAAGGTAGAAGTGCTAAGGTTAGAGGAGGACTTTCAAGGACATAAACAATTAAGGAAGGAGACAGGCAATAAGTGGCTCAGAGACAGGACCCAAAAAAAAAAAAAAAAAACTGAAAGCTGAATCACTGAATAGATGGGAATAGCCTGTTGAAGCAGAGAAGGCAATGGCACCCCACTCCAGTACTCTTGCCTGGAAAATCCCATGGGCGGAGGAGCCTGGTAGGCTACAGTCCATGGGGTCGCTAAGAGTCGAACACGACTGAGCGACTTCACTTTCACTTTTCACTTTCTTGCACTGGAGAAGGAAACGGCAACCCACTCCAGTGTTCTTGCCTGGAGAATCCCAGGGACGGGGGAGCCTGGTGGGCTGCCGTCTCTGGGATCACACAGAGTCGGACATGACTGAAGCGACTTAGCAGCAGCAGCAGCAGACTGTTGAAGAGGCAAGATGAAATAATCAGTAAAGTACAATCATTGTTCCTCAAATGTTCTGTCAATAGGCATCAACTGAGCAGCCACAATGCTACCTCTATTTCTTAAATGAGGTTTACCAGATAACTTGTGCACCTCAATTCCCCAAACACACATAGTTCCCATCTGTGCTGACACAATCTGCTCCATGGTTCTGATGACAGCATATGAGTTTTAGAAACAGAAGCCAGAGGGGGTTAATATAGGCTTGGAGAGCTCCATGAAGTGTTCAGAGGAGCAGACGACCCATGTTGTACTACAGAGAATTCAGAGTTTGCGAAAAAGGAAAAATTAAAAAAAAAAAAAAATGCCCGAGTTTTAGGAAATTGACAGACTAAACACACCAGAGTTTGAGAAGACCTTAGACCTGCCAAGAGGACCTCCTTGGAAAGGAGACACAAAAAAGCCCAGCTAGTTAGAGGTAGTCATCTCTTGAAGTCTAGATGTATAAGAATAGGAAGCATCATCTCTACAATCAGCAAAGTCAACCACTGAGGTAGGCAGAATGAGGAATGAATTCCATTGGGTGGGAAAAGAGAATCACACCAATAAAACAACAAGAGTTGTTTGGAATAGAAAAATTACACATCAAAAAATATATTCTTATAAGTTTATAAATGTAAAAAAAAATCACTGAATCTTGAGATGTCTAGTGAAATCTTTTGCAATGAGAGTAGTTCCTAGCTGGAGTAGAAGGATGATCAGATATCAGAGAGATGGGGAAATTAAAACTCTTACCTAGGACAGTGACCTGAGGAAAAACACAAAGTGAATCAATGATAAGGAGAGTTGATATGATGATAAAGACTACAGCTGACAGATTGCTTCATTCCTCTGGAGATGATAGAGAGAGATGAAGTAGGATGGTAAAACTAGGCTTTGGTTGCCTTGAATTTGATGTTAAACATCTTCAACTACCTGCAACCAAACAAGTAGATAACATTAAACATTTCTGAGCAGAGATTTGACATTATAATGGTTCATTTTAATCTATCTTTTGCATGTAATTCTGATCAAGACTCCTTATCCTAAGATCCCAACAATTTTCAGATATAGGGAGGTAACAGCAAAGGAAATATTTTCCAAAGTTTGAGAGTTCTAAATGTTATAGATTTTAGGAAATGTACACGTTGTACATTTCTCAAAGGCACAGACAATTTGCCCAACCTAAGCTCAAACATCAGGATCCCCTCATGTGTCATCCACACAGAAATGCTTTCCACGCAGTTTTCTCAAAATCCTACAGGTATGTACCATTCATTTGTTCCATCCACACAAGTGTGTGCCATCTTCATAGGTTTGCCATTAGAACAGGAGTTCCATCTGCACAGGTGTGCCACCTACCGAGTTGTGCGAGTTGTGTTATGAACACAGGTGTTCAACAGCTAACTAATCTGTAGCATAAGTAACTCTTTTCTCTCCAGCATTTTCTCACACTGAATGTTCTCCAATAAAGCAAAATGCATTGCATTCTCCTCCATAGAACCCTGAGACACTAAAGGTAAGGAGCCATGCAGCCTCCTCTATGGTTGGCACCAAATCACACTTTCTTCTTGACTCATCTTTCCAGTGCTAAAATAAAGGGAAAAAATATATCCTTCTAAGACTCTCATGCTCCCAAAATTTATTCTAAGTCAACTGCAGAAATCAGCAACATGTAAATAACAAAGAATCAAACACAACAGTAAGCTTAACAAGTGTATAGTTAATAGATTTGTATCAAAATCTATGCAAATTTAAGAAAAAAACCATTAAGTACAAAAATGGAGGACGAATAATCTTCCCAGTTTACTCTTACCTATCCTCTCTCCTCTTGCATAGAAAACAAATGCTTTTAACATAACTCAAGATTCACAACTCATCCTTTAAAAAAAAAAAGACCGTCTTTAATTCAAAGACGAACCTGAGTTTGACCTCAGAGAATTCAGAACTGATACAGTGTTACAGCTTTAATAAACTGGACTTGGAAATAACTGATCTCAAGGAAAGTTCAATCAAAACCAAAGTCTTATCTTTCTTCAAAAACAAGACAGTCGAGAATTGAATGTGACGTTGTGCAAAAATCGAAGATGAAATAACATCAAACTATTTTGTTCCTGGAAACAAGGCAACAAGAAATTGATGACATTTTCACCTGTGGTTTCACTACAAAAGATGTTGGGCTTAGAAACCATGTCACTTGGCTCTCTTAAAATCCAACACAGAGAGACAGAGAACAAGCAATCGTAGGCAGCATTTCTGGGATAATTTTGATGTGTAGAACCCAAGGAGGTCCCAGAACCAATGACCATTAGGTCTGTGAATGAGCAAAAGTTTTCACCCCAAACACTCAAAGAGCTCAGGCTCTCCCTCAAATTCCCTTCCTTGGTGGCAATGAAGCAGAGCAAAAATGTAAAATCAAGAAAAGGAAAAGACTTTGTAACTTTTTCTCATGTTCTGCTTAGTAACATATTTTCAGAAGAAACAGAATTGGTTTGCCATTTCCTGTCTTTTTCTGACCTTAAAGATGAGTAAAGTTAAACAGGAAAGCCAGTCTCTAAGTTACCGGAAAGGGGTTACCCATTTACATAATTACATCACATGCCCACATAATTTTTCCAAAGCAAGCAAGTACAAATCTAGCTATGATAGCAAATGCTGTCTTTGATTTTCCTTGTAAAATGAATTAGAAGAGGGCCGAGACTAGTTTAGCTCTATGATGTCACTTCCATTTAAAGATGACAGGCTTTACTGAAAATGAGAAAGCGTAAAATTTTGCAAAACCACACTCATTCCTCTGTGATACTATCTATGAAGTATGTTATGCAATGACATATATGCCATGTAAATCCTAGTAGAAAAAATACAGCATGTTAAGCTTAATTAAAAGAAGGACTACAAAGGAAAACATAGATGTTTGATACTTAATAGTACAAATAAATCACCCTCATGATCCATATCATAAAATTTGCATGTAAAACTAACAAAGATGCAGAGAATACTTACAAACTTAGTTTAACCACAGAATAAAATCTCTATCTAAAAGAACAATCTTCTAATTTGAACTGGCACATATGAAGTCTAATCCTATTTTAAAATTATTCAATGAACATGGAAAACTAAGATTGATTATATTCTTTGCAGCCAAAGATGGAGAAGCTCTATACAGTCAGCAAAAACAAGACTGGGAGCTGACTGTGGCTCAGATCGTGAACACCTTATTGCCAAATTCAGACTTAAATTTAAGAAAGTAAGGGAAATCACTAGACAATTCAGGTACGACCTAAATCAAATCCCTTATGATTATACAGGGAAAGTGAGAAATAGATTCAAGATATTAGATCTGATAGACAGAGTGCCTGGAGAACTATGGATGGAGGTTTGTGACATTGTCCAGGAGGCACTGATCAAGATCATCCCCAAGAAAATGAAATGCAAAAAGGCAAAATGGTTGTCCAAGGAGGCTCTAAAAATAGCTGAGAAAAGAAAAAGACATGAAAGGCAAAGGAGAAAGGGAAAGATATACCCATCTGAGTAAAGAGTTCCAAAGAATAGCAAGGAGAGATAAGAAAGCCTTCCTCAGCAATCAATGCAAAGTAATAGAGGAAAACCATAGAATGCTAAAGGCTAGAGATTTCTTCAAGAAAATTAGAGATACCAAGGGAACATTTCATGCAAAGATGGGCTCAATAAGGGACAGAAATAGTATGGACCTAACAGAAGCAGAAGATATTAAGAAGAGTGGCAAGAATACACAGAAGAATTATACAAAAAGATCTTCATGACCCAGATTACCATGATGGTGTGATCACTCAACTAGAGCCAGACATCCTGGAATGTAAAGTAAAGTGGGCCTTATTAGAAAGTGTCACTACAAACAAAGCTAGTGGAGGTGATAGAATTCCAGTGGAGCTATTTCAAATCTTAAAAGAGGATTCTGTGAAAGTGCTGCACTGATATGCGAGCAAATTTGGAAAACTCAGCAGTGGCTACCGGACTGGAAAAGTTCCATTTCCTTTCTAATCCCAAAGAATGGCAATGCCAAAGAATGCTCAAACTACTGCACAATTTTATTCATCTCACACGCTAGCAAAATAATGCTCAAAATTCTCCAAGCCAGACTTCAACAGTACGTGAACCATGAACTTCCAGATGTTCAAGCTGGATTTAGAAAAGGTAGAGGAACCAGAGATCAAATTGCCAACATCTGCTGGATCATTGAGAAAGCAAGAGAGTTCTAGGAAAACATCTACTTCTGCTTTACTGACTACACCAAAGCCTTCCACTGTATGGATCACAACAAACAGTGGAAAATTCTGAAAGAGATGGGAATACTAGACCATCTGACCTGCCTCATGAGAAATCTGTGTGCAGGCCAAGAAGCAACAGTTAGAACTGGACATGGAACAACAGCCTGGTTCCAAATAGGAAAAGGAGTACGCCAAGGCTGTATATTGTCACCCTGCTTCTTTAACTTATATGCAGAGTACATCATGAGAAATGCTGGCCTGGAAGAAGCACAAGCTAGAATCAAGATTGTCAGGAAAAAGATCAATAACCTCAGATATGCAGATGACACCACCCTTATGGCAGAAAGTGAAGAGGAACTAAAAAGCCTCCTGATGAAAGTGAAAGTGGAGAGTGAAAATGTTGGCTTAAAGCTCAACATTCAGAAAACGAAGATCATGGAATCCGGTCCCATCACTTCATGGCAAAATAGATGGGGAAACAGTGGAAACAGTGTCAGACTTTATTTATTGGGGCTCCAAAATCACTGCAGATTGTGATTGCAGCCATGAAATTAAACGACGCTTACTCCTTGGAAGAAAAGTTATGACCAACCTCTACAGCATATTGAAAAGCAGAGAAATTACTTTGCCAACAAAAGTCCATCTAGTCAAGGCTATGGTTTTTCCAGTGGTCATGTATGGATGTGAGAGTTGGACTGTGAAGAAAGCTGAGCACCGAAGAACTGATGCTTTTGAACTGTGGTGTTGGAGAAGACTCCTGAGAGTCCCTTGGACTGCAAGGAGATCCAACCAGTCCATCCTAAAGGAGATCAGCCCTGGGATTTCTTTGGAAGGAATGATGCTAAAGCTGAAACTCTAGTACTTTGTCCACCTCATGCGAAGAGTTGACTCATTGGAAAAGACCCTGATGCTGGGAGGGATTGGGGGCAGGAGGAGAAGGGGACGACTGAGGATGAGATGGGCATCACGGACTCGAAGGCCGTGAGTCTGAGTGAAAACTGGGAGATGGTGATGGACAGGGAGGCCTGGCATGCTGCGATTCATGGGGTCGCAAAAAGTCAGACACGACTGAGCGACAAGTGATCTGAACTGAAGACTTCAGCCTGTCAGGCTCCTCTGTCCATGGAATTCTCCAGGCAAAAATATTAGAGTGGAAATCTATTCCTTTCTCCAGAGGATCTTCCTGATCCAGATATCAAACCCTGGTCTCCTGCATTGCAGGCAGATTCTTACCCTCTGAGCCACCAGAGAAACCCTGAGTGTATGTCTGTCTACATAGGTTCTGAGATCTTTTAGGAAGAAAACTGGTGTCTGAGTCAGCTTTACATTGCCAGTGCCATGGATAACAATCACCCACTTTTTGTTAAATTGGATGTAAATAATTACATCTATCATCTCAATAACTAAGCATATCAGGGAGCTATGCTGGGTATGCAAACTACCTTGTACATTCCTACCTCTCTTAATGTGTCCATATAACCTGCACCTGCATGCTCATGCATCTGAAAAAGAGAGATTATTTTATCATCCAGATGACATACAGAGGTAAAGTGCAGCATAATTATCCAGGAACCAATGAAATAGCCAAATATTTGCAGTGATACAGATTTTTACAAGATAGCATTCTCTTAATTGACTTTATAAATGGCGGTGGGGTTTAGTCAATAAGTTGCGTCCAACTATTGCGAGTCCATGGAATTTAGCCCACCAGGCTACTCTATTCATGGGATTTCTCAGGCAAGCATACTTGAGTGGGCTCCCATTTCCTTCTCTAGGGGATCTTCCCAACCCGGAGATCAAACCCAAATCTCCTGCATTGCAGGTGGATTCTTTACCAACTGATCCACCAGAGAAGCCTCTGACTATAAATACTGGCATTGAAAACCATTCATAGTTAGACAACAAACATTTTCTGACTATTCTGTCTAAGATGCTTGTGCTGGGCACACTCATACTGTGGTCTCATTTGATGGCTTCAGAGAAGAACATCATGGAATAGGGAATTAGTTTCTGCATTTTAGAAACAAAACTGAAGCTGAGAAAGATTAGGAGATATAATTATTAAATGGCAGAAATAAAGACAATTATTTTGATGTCAACTTGAGGTCCCTTTCTTACCACACCTGAGTGATTTCTTAATCTGAGAAACACATTTAAATAGTAGGATTTATTGTTTTTATTATGCATGATTTATGTTTATTTAATAGCTATTATTATTTATAATTTCATTTGTATATATATACATATGAGATATCTAATAATACACAAGAGAATGTTTAGATCAGTGTATCTTGAGCATACCTTTAGATTTTAATTTCTAAACATCCAAATCTTCTAAACATTAAGTTCTAAACATCTAAATCTACCACTGAGGTTTTTATTTGATCCAGAAAAACATCTAATTCTGCTTTATTGACTCCACTAAAGCTTTGACTCTATGGATCGAAACAAACTGGAAAATTCTTAAAGAAATGGGAATATCAGACCACCTTACCTCTCTCCTGAGAAACCTGTATGCATGTCATGAAGCAACAGTTAGGACCTTACATGAAACAATTGACCAGTTCAAAATTAGCAAAGGAGTACAACAGGGCTCTATATCGTCACCCAACTTTTTAAACTTATATATAGAGTATGTCATAAAAAATCTTGGGCTGGATGAATCACAAGCTGAAATCAAGATTCCTGGGAAAAATATCAATAACCTCAGATATACAGATGATACCTCTCTAATGGCAGAAAGTGAAGAAGAACTAAAGAGCTTCTTGATGTGGGTGAAAATGAAGAGTGAAAAAAACTGGCTTAAAACTCAGTATTCAAAAAACTAAGATCATGGCATCTGGTCCCATCACTTCATGGCAAATAGAAGGGGAAAAAAGTGTAAACAGTGACAGATATCATTTTCTTGGGTTCCAAAATCACTGCAGATGGTGAATAGTCAAGAAATTAAAAGATGTTTCCTGCTTGAAGAAAAGCTATGACAAACCAAGATAGTATATTAAAAAGCAGAGACATCACTTTGCTGACAAAGGTCTGTATAGTCGAAGCTGTGGTTATTTCAGTAGTCATGTATAGATGTGAGAGACAGACCATAAAGAAGGCTGAGTAGTGAAGAAATGATGGTTTTGGACTGTGGTGCTGAAGAAGACTCTTGAGAGTCCCTTGGTCTGCAAGGAGATCAAACCAGTCAATCATCTCAAAGAAAATCAACCTTGAATATTCATTGGAAGGACTGATTCTGAAGTAGTCCCAATACTTTGGCCACCAGATGTAAAGAGTCAACTCATTTGAAAAGACCCTGATGCTGAGAAAGATTGAAGGCATAAGGAGAAGGGCACAGACGAGGATGAGATGGTTAGATAGCATCACTGTTTCTGAACACATTTTTCACACTTGGGGAGATAATGGAGAGCAGAGAAGCCTGGAGTGCTGCAGTCCATGGGGTTGCAAAGAGTCTGACAAGACTTAGAAACGGACAACAACAAAGAATATATTTTATTAGAGAATAAAAATAAATGAGTAATTACTAGGAACATTCATGTTATAAAAAATTAAAATATTGATCAATAAGCACTTTGAAACAACCTTAATGATAACCATTAGGTTGATGTGACCAAGAACATTTTCTAGTGCATTTTACTATAAATCTATGAAATTACAAGCCACTGGTTAGAGTTCACAATAGAGAGATTTTATGGAAAAGCCTGAAAGTGACTCTGGGAAGCTAGAAACTTTATTTACTAGCTAAAGAAAAAAAAACATTACAAAGCAAAATAGACTATGGCAGTCAAAAGTAAAAATTGCCATGATTTGTAGCTCTGGTACCAACTTCATTAATTAATACAGACTTTAGAATCCTTTCAAGAATATGAGCTAAAGAACTAGAACTACTGCTGGTATAGATAGTAAAAGCAGATCAAATGCATTTCATTTAAAATATGGTGGCTTCAGATAAGACTAATTAGCAGGATGACAAAAACAGTCAATAAAATAGAAACAAATCTTATTCTTAAATGCTGGCAACAATTAGTGGATTTAATTGGAAATTGTTCCTCTTGCCCATTTGTATATAAGAACTTTACACTAGTTTTCAGTTGCTGCTATTTTGGTATTTTTAATTATTTTCTTGTGTTGTAATAATATACATCTTGTTCTATGTGAGCAGAGTTGCTAATGTCATCAGGAAAAGAGGGAAGTGGGACAAACTGGCAGGTCGGGGAGAGGAATGAATGTGGAGAGGGGCTAAAGGAATATAGCAGTGAATAACAACAGCTTTTGTTCTTTAATGCATTTTTTTTTCCAAGCTGAGTTATCTAATACCCTTCTTTTGATGGCTCTTGATTTTCTGGTTATTTGTTGTTTTGTTTATATATTACGATACAACAAACTATCCCAAAACCTTAGTAGTTCTCAGCAATAACAATTTTATTCATTTGTTATAATCTATAGTTTGGGCAGAGCCCAGCAAAGGCAGTCCACCTCTCTTTCATGGGGCATTTATCATTATCCTAAAGATAAAGACTCTAGTCTTTGATGATCTGGCACATGGGTGGGCTTCTCATGGCTTGATGGTCTCAGGGTGGTTAAATGTCTTATATTAAAGATTACCCCATACAACAAAGGTGAGATATCAAGGTCTAAATGTTTAGGCTTGAAAACAGGTATTGCATGATTTTGTCCATAATTTAATTATTAAAGCAGGTCATGGTCCAGATTCAAGGGAAGGGACCACAAAGGGCATGGATACTAGAGGATATGGTCTACTGGAGCAAACTGTCCCACCTGTCTGACATTTGACACAAACAGTAATTTTTCAGGTTTTGAACTATGTTAAAATAGCAGCCTCCAACAGAGGCTCATGATGACTCTAAAAAGTAAGCACCGTAACACAAAATCCATGTCATTCCAGACTTACAAACTACCAAAGAACACAAAGTAACCATATCCACAGTGTAGAAGGTGGGGGCATTTTCTCCAAGCTTTTAGAAACAGACACTTTATGAAGGGAACTTGACCAGTCAGAAGCTTACAGATTCACTTGAGTCCCCTGCTTCAATACAATGTTTACTCAACTTACACACTCTCATTTGCTTATTCAGCAAATAAGGTACAATGATATATATTAAAAGGGAATCATAACTAAAAGAGAGTCTGCCAATATTGATCTCATGTCGATTTGAACTATCTGCGAAAAACTGGTAAAAGGAAAGTTGTCAGCTTTGCTTCCCCCCTACCTAATAAAGCCCTCTAAGATCTGTGCACGGACTTATGGAAGAGGAGAGTCGCTCTAGCAGAAATACAAACAAGTGGCCTTACTCAAGCTTTTGCCATATAGTTTTCGTTTATCTCAGATGGTCACCACCACCACAAACGCTAAGCCTTAGCTTCTGCATCTTTGATAATCTAGATACAAGGGCTAAGTGATATGAAATATCACATATTAAAATAAAACCAAATAAGAACTGTCACAGATGGAAACTAGACTGATTGTGGTGGTCACTTTGAAATTTATAGAGATATCGAATTATTATGTTGTGTAATAGGAAATAACAGTGTGGTAGGCCAATTATACTTCAAAAACAAGCAAACTGACAGAAAAGGAGATCGGGTTTGTGGTTGTCAGTGGTAGATGGGTGGGGAGAGAGGGAATTGGAGAAAGGCAGAAAAAGGGTACAAACTTCCAGTTTCAGGATGGGGAACCTGTGGCGGATTCATGATGATGTATGGCAAAACCAATACAATATTGTAAAGTAATTAGCCTCCAACTAAAATAAATAAATTTATATTAAAAAAAGACAAAGTACTAGGGATATAATGTACAATGTGATAAACATAACTAACACTGCTGTACATGATAA
This sequence comes from Nanger dama, assembly GCA_917880005.1. Taxonomy (NCBI): domain Eukaryota; kingdom Metazoa; phylum Chordata; class Mammalia; order Artiodactyla; family Bovidae; genus Nanger; species Nanger dama. Next base: position 30,725,462 of record CAKJTW010000018.1, read on the forward strand.
ATGAAGAGTCAATTATGAGTAAATCCTGAGAGCTCTCATCACAAAGAGAATTTTTTTCTATTTCTTTAATGTTTTATCTCTATGAGATGATGGATGTTCACTAAGCTTACTGTGGTAATCATTGCATGACGTATGTAAGTCAAATCATTGTGTTGTATACCTTAAACTTACACGGTGACTGTGTGCTAAGTCGCTTCAGTCACGTCTGACTCTTTGTGACGCTATGGACTGTAGCCCACCAGGCTCCTCTGTCCATTGGATTCTCCAGGCAAGAATACTGAAGTGGGTTGCCATGCCCTCCTCCAGGGGGTCATTCTCAATGCAGGGATCGAATCCGTGTCTCCTGCATTGGCAGGTAGGTTCTTTACCACTAGCGCCACCTGAGAAGCTCTAAACTTACACAGGGCTGCATGTCAATTATGTCTCAACAAAATTGGGAGATTGAAAAAGAAATGTGAAGTGTACCGTACACTGTAAAATATTATACAAATGGACTGTTTCGTAATGGTGGTGTAGAATGATCTATGTTAAATTCTCCTTCAGTTTTGTTTCTGACAGATGCTTTGCCTGACGCCCTCACACACTGGGACTGCAGATCCCTACCCTTGTAACTCTTACTGCAGGTATTTTTCAGTACTCCACATAAAGAAAATATTTTAGGATTTTTATAGATGCTAGAGAAGTATCCACAATAAATATTAATTGTGGGTGAGAAAAGCTAGTTGAGAGATGCTGAACGGGGAATACAGTATCTCCAGGCCACTTGACATTTTCACTGAGAAAACTCATGCCAACAGTAATTATCTGGGCCTCACCTGGTCATGCCTAAAGAAGAGAACATGTCCTTTTCATAAGTGATGTAGATTTATTTCTAAAAATATCAGAATATGAAACCTATGCTTCACACTTCCTTAGGCACTCTGGGGGATGTAAAAACAGCATTAGCTTTGCTCAGAGTTCTTGAGGAGTATATGTTCTATTACTATAGTACAGTATAGCCTATACTTCTACAAGCGGGCTGGATGAGACAGCTAGAGGAGTTAACAGGAGTTACTGCTGCTTATGGCAGGTGGAGACAAACTTGAACTTGAGCAGGAAGCAAAGGTTCCTAGAAGATAGGGATTAAACTTCAATTTAATATTAATTTTGGTACCCAAGCATTAAGAAGTGGCTGACAGTAGTTTGTGGATTCAATCGTTTTTAATTTTTAAAAATAATTTATTCTAATTGAAGGCTAATCACTTCACCATATTGTGCTGGTTTTTGCCATGCATTCACATGAATCAGCCATCGGGATACATGTGTACCCCCATCCCAAACCCCCTCCCACCATTCCACGCTCCATCCCTCTGGGTTGTCCTAGTGCACCAGCTTTGAGTGCCCTGTTTCATGCATCAAACAATATATATCAATAGGTTTTTGATGCTCAAGATGCTCAGAGAGAGGTGCAGAGAAAGTATTCAAGATGAAGGGAGAAGCTTGTGATAAGGATGACTAGAACAGAAGATCCTTGCTAAGAATTTAGAGATGAGGTTGCCTAGGGAAGGGAGCCGCAGCTGTGGAAGACTTCTGAATGCAGGCCCAGGAGTTTGGGCTTTCAACTGATAAGCGATAAGGAGTAATTATTTTATGCTTTTAAGTACAATATTCCATTTTGTTAAAAAAAAAAATTATGGAGTGAATATCTTCTGTAGTTCCATTTCCAATACTGAGAGTTCAAAGTCTTCCATAATTCTGATGTTCAGGAATAGAGAAAAACCTTAACCATGGAGTCATTTTTCAATGTTGAAATTATTTGTCTTTGATTAATCATGAGGATATTTCATTTCTGATTATGTCCCCTTTCATCTATTTCAGACATCTCTTAAATACTGAACATCTACTCCTTTGAAACCCTAATAAGATATTTTGTGGGTGCTGACTCTTTTTTACTTTTGCATAAAAAAGTGTTATGTTTATAAGGATATTATAATAATAGGCAAGAGAGCAAGTGAGATAAGGCCATGAGAAGCATGGTGGCCTCCTGTGACAGTCATCATTGTCTTGAAACAAAAGCCTTATGCTTTTTTGAGAAACTCCAGTCAGAGGGTAAACAATTATTAAGTCACATGATCACCAAGTTAAAAAAATATGGAAAGAGAATTATAGTTCTTGCAAGAGTCTGTTTGGATGTGAATTATGAAAATAGGTTGTGACTTCTGAATTTTTTTTAATGTACATTTTTGTGTGTAGCTAATCAGTTCTTCTAAACTATAAAGTGAAAAGTGCCTGGTGCAATCAGACTTAACAAAGCTTATGGATGCAGAGAGGTAACTCAGCTCAGCGATAACTGTGTGCTGGAAAAGCCTAGCTAAATATTCAGATAAATACAGAAGTCAGGTGAACAAGCAAGCCTCTGCAGCCCCCTGAGGCACAGCTAAGCCGGCCTTGCCTGCTTCTCTGTATTCTGCAAGAATGCTAATTTTAATACCAGCCTGGATCTGTACTTAGCAAATCTCCAAGCCTTGCACACAGATTTAGAATTGTACCTGACATATCCTAAAATGATACTTTGATTTTTCACTCTCAAACCATGCAATTTCGCTTTCTAAAACTTCAGCTGAAAATGAATGTGTTTAACATTTGGCTTTGCCAGGAAGAAAATGTTTCAGTATAGAAATTTGTGTCTCCAGGAACACACAATTGATAATTCAACTGTCTGTGAATTAAAGAGCATGGTTATGTAGCACGTAGTAGGTATTCAGTTAGGTTTTTTTACATCAAATTCCTTGACCTAAGCGGTCAGAATTTAGAATTTTTTGTGCACTTTGGACAAGTCATAAATGAGTTAAATGATGCCCAGAACAACCAGAGAACAGGAAGAAATGACTTGTTTCTGAGACAAATTAGACAATGAGGAAACTAGAGGCCCCAGGGGATGATTCAGAGATAAGAGCATGCATCTCATCCTGTTTGGTCCCTTTAGATTGCAATGCCTAACTATGGGGTAGCCACCTCCTTCCCCCTCCCAAGCAAAGAGACTATAGACAGATGGCCCCAGGAATTGATTCTAAAGACAGGCAATAAAGGGGGAAAGCACTGTATCTGAATTCTACCTCTGAATATGACTTGCTGAATAACAAAAGGAAAACTACTTTCATTCTCCAGGCCACTAAACTGCTAAAGAAAGGTTTTGAAGCAAATGACTTGGGTAATTAATGCCTTGGTTATCTATAATGACACTAGAGGTTACTCCTTCTCCCCAGTTCTCTCCCCTAATTCTAAAACACCCCAGAAAGGAAAGTTTGCTTCCAGGTGAGCATTTTTAAAAGCTGAAATAACAGAATTATCAAACCTGGCTTGTACAAATACTAAACTGAAATTCCTGGGAAGATGAGGTCCAGTTATGAAGCAAGGACCAGCAGCTCATTTGTCAGAGGGAGCAGCTCAAGTGTCCACAAGCACAAAAGTAACACATTATCAGTCATTCTTTATTTTTCTCAACTCCCCTTGATCTAGGTAACCACTGCTTTCCATTTTTATAGATTTGTCTCTCCTAAAAACTGCATATAAATGGAATCATACAATATAAGGTCTTTCACTGGTTTCTTTCACTTAATATAACATTTTCAAGATTCATTCATGTTGTAGTATATGTCAGCTCTTCATTCTTTATTGCTTCCCAAAATATGATATGGATATGTGCTATTTTATTTAACTGTTCATCAGTTGATGGACATTTGGATTGTTCCTACATTTTAACTCTTACAAATAATGCTGCTATAAACAACTTATGCATACATACACACAAAGAGAAAATGAGGAAGTCTGTGTGCTAAGAACTATGGGCATTATCCCTGCCATCATTTGCTGATGGGATGTCAGAGAGCATTCTAGATGAGTGGATGCAGAAAAAGGCCCCGGGCTCATGGTGCCCAGTTCTAGTCGGAGAGAGAGACAGTAAGCCAAAAATGAGTTATGTGTAGGGCAGGGATCAGTGATAAAAAGAGAAACTAAGTTGAAGAAGAGACAGTGAGCACTTGGGCTGGTTGTCACAGGTGATATTTGAGCAGAGATCTGCAAGAAATGAGTAAGCAGCCGTGTGGATAACAGAAAAAAATCATTCCAGCCTAGAGAATCAGAAAGTGCAGATTAGGCCCTGGACTTGAATGTGCCTGGTGAGTTTGGGAAAATGTAAGAAAAGCAGCATCGTTCAGGAAGGTGGCAGGTCAACAAGGGGAAGAAGGTGGGCAGAGCAGGTGCCCAGCTTACACAGGACAATGTGGGTGGCTCCACTGCAGATAAGGCCCATGGGTTATGTTCTGAGTCAAGTGGGAAATCATTACAAGACTTTTAGTAGACCAGTAACATGTTCTAACTTAGAGGCTTCCCTGGTGGCTGAGCAGTGAAGAATCTGGCTCTGATGCAGGAGACATGGGTTTGATCCCTGGGTTGGGAAAATCCCCTAGAAAAGGAAATGGTAACCCACTCCAGTATTCTTGCTTGGGAAATCCCATGGACAGAGGCGCCAACATGCTACAGTCTATGGGATCACAAGAGTTGGACATGACTTAGCAAATAAACCAACCACCACCATGTTCCAACTAAAGTTTTAGAAATATTGCCCTGAATGTTTTATAGAGGATGGATTTCAAGGAGGTAAGCATCTAAGATGAATATAGATTCAGGTAGCTATTTCAATATACCAAGGCAGAGATGATGGTGGTTTGGACTCCCATGGACTGGAAGAAACACAAGCTGGAATCAAGATTGCCAAGAGAAATATCAATAACCTCAGATATGCAGATGACACCACCCTTATGGCAGAAAGTGAAGAGGAGCTAAAAAGCCTCTTGATGAAAGTGAAAGAGGAGAGTGAAAAAGTTGGCTTAAAGCTCAACATTCAGAAAACAAAGATCATGGTATCCGGCCCCATCACTTCATGGGAAATAGATGCAGAAACAGTGGAAACAGTGTCCGACTTTATTTTTGGGGGCTCCAAAATCACTGCAGATGGTGACTGCAGCCATGAAATTAGAAGACGCTTATTCCTTGGAAGAAAAGTTATGACCAACCTAGATAGTATATTCAAAAGCAGAGACATTACTTTGCTGACTAAGGTCCGTCCAGTAAAGACTATGGTTTTTCCTGTGGTCATGTATGGATGTGAGTTGGACTGTGAAGAAGGCTGAGCACCGAAGAATTGATGCTTTTGAACTGTGGTGTTGGAGAAGACTCTTGAGAGTCACTTGGACTGCAAGAAGATCCAACCAGTCCATTCTGAAGGAGATCAACCCTGGGATTTCTTTGGAAGGAATGATGCTAAAGCTGAAACTCCAGTACTTTGGCCACCTCATGCGAAGAGTTGACTCATTGGAAAAGACTCTGATACTGGGAGGGATTGGGGGCAGGAGGAGAAGGGGACGATCGAGGATGAGATGGCTGGATGGCATCACTGACTCGATGGATGTGAGTCTGAGTGAACTCTGGGAGATGGTAATGAACAGGGAGGCCTGGCATGCTGCGATTCATGGGGTCGCAAAGAGTCGGACACAACTGAGCGACTGAACTGAACTGAACTGGTAGTGACAGAGATGGTAAAAGGTCAGCTTGTGCATATATTCCACAGGCATAGCTAACAGGATTTGTTGATGGGTTGAAATGGCATTCCAAAGAGTAAAGTTCTCTCCATGCCTGGTTCCAGAAGATAAATGTTTGGCAAAGGGGACAGCAAGGATCAGAGTAATCCCAGGCAATGTGATCCTGACAGCACTTGGGATAATGGAATGACTGAGATGCTGGGTTGTGTATTAAGTAACAAGGCACATCTGAAGACCCTAATTTAGCATCCTTGGGCCTCAAAGGCAGGTAAGCCACAAGGAAACTCCATCAACACCATGGGAGATGGTTCACTTATAATTCTCTGCCTCCTGGTAGTTAACCAAGTCAGAAAGAAAGCCCTCTGTCAATAGGCTTTTTAAAACGGGCTCTGCAACCCTATGATGACGGAAGTAGAGTAAGCAAAATGCAGCTTCGCCCAAGATAAGTGGGGGAAACAAGAAAATCTGATTGGGAACTCAACCCCCTAGAGTTAAAAATCAGCAATCTAAGGGAAATCACAAGCTTGACTGGATCCTTGGTTGCTTTGGCTGTCAGTCATATTCAGATAATTGGCAGGAGCACCACGTCACCATAATTTTCTTTTCAGAATATGCCAGGGTTGAAAATGCTTGTTGTAACCATATCACAATAGATTTTCAGTAAGCTTTGACTGTTCCAGCCACTGATTGGGGAGTTGCATATCTTTTATAATAAAACTTGGCACTGCCCATGGTGACGGATCATATAGAAGACCCCACAGAACTTTGCATCATAGGGAGCCATGCCAAACATACACACCTCCCTCATCATTATGCAAGCGTGATTCATTCTGATGTTTAAATATGTAGTATGTAATATTTTAAAAACACTTTACTTTAGGTCTATCAGTTAACTCTGTGCATAAATTCAGATGTATGCTTGTTCTTTCTTGAACAACATTTAAGCCCATGCTAAGGATTTCCTCCCTGCAAATCTCTTAATTGTTCATGTTATTTTCTTAGATCAATAAGAATGAACTGGCCACACACTGTTCGTTGATCCATGCTAAAGACTTTTTGAAAAGAATTTGACATTTAGGAGATAAGACAAACAACAAAATTCAAAAGGAGATACTGGGATGGAGAAGTGAGTAAGAGCTCCTGTTCTTCACTTATTACCTGGTATGTATCTCATTATCTGGTTATTTCTTCAGTCCCTTGAATTTCATGTCTTGTTCTTTCTAAACAGGTAAACTCAAAGTGGACACAAGTCTCCAGACAGGTTCGTAGGCTTCCCAGTGGCACTGTAAAGAACCCTCCTGCCCATGCAGGAGACATAAGAGATGTGGATTCAACCCCTGGGTCAGGAAGATCCCCTGGAGGAAGAAATGGCAACCCACTCTCCAGCATTCTTGCCTGCAGAATCCTATGGTGGGCAGAGCCTGGTGGGCTACAGTCTTTGGGGTTGCAAAGAGCTAGACACAACTGAAGCGACACTGTTGCTGTTGTAGGTTGGAAGGAGTTGAAAGGAACCTCGTGGTGGCCATAGCACCTGCTTTAGAACATGCAAGAGCTTCCAGGCTTGGAAATTTCTTTTGATGCCTAATTCAGAGCCTGAAATTTTAGCGATTATAGGTTGATCCCTTTGTGTGTGAATTGTCCCTCTGAACTTTTAAATTCCAGTGCCCTTGGAAAGGTCAGCACACGAAATCAGTATGGAGAGGTTTACTGGTTTACTGTGTGTGAATTGTCCCTCTGAACTTTTAAATTCCAGTGCCCTTGGAAAGGTCAGCACACGAAATCAGCATGGAGAGGTTTACTGGAGTCTTGCCCCAGTGACTGAAAGCAGGAGCAACGGGAGGAGGAAAGGGGAGAGACAGCTGCCACTAAAAGGTTTAACGTGAACCAGGAAGGACACACAGTGGCAAAGGGGGACACATCAAAAGATGCTGCTCCATGTCCCCTGAACTTGACGCTTCACAAAAACCGTGACAGTGGAGAGCCAGACACTAGATTTAACGAGATGAAGGTAGTCGGCAACCTTGTCAAGTAATAAGAATGAAACTCCAAACGGAATGGATTAAAGTAAAAAGGGACATTCCATTCTCCCAGTAAAATGATGCCCAGTGATCAGGAAGTGGCTGAAGACTCTGAGCTAGTCTTCACTCACTGCTGCCTAAGGATGCCTAGAATCTTCTATGTAACTACCAAAATTCAGAAGGACTCAATTTCTTTCATGAATTACTATGCTTAGGAAATTAACTGAAAAAGTAGGATTTAATGGAGTAAAAGGAGAGTCCAGAGAAGAAAATGTAAAAATCCATTCACAAAATTTAGCCACAAAAGATATGGAAGGCACAGGATAGTAATTTAAAAGAAAAGAAGTCCCAGTGAAGGATATGTGTGTGTGATTCTTCCTAGTCCCAGGGAAAAAAAAACAGAACCATTTACTGAGTGTTTCCTGCATCCCAGGTACAGTTCCATGTTCTCCTCACATATTAACCCCCTTAGGACAAAACCACCATATGAGGAAGGCATTATTACCCTCTTTGTACAGAAGAAAAATGAAGCACAGAGAGGTGGTCCACTTACTTCAGGTCACAAAGAAAGTAAGTTGAAAAATAAACATTGCAGCTCAGGTGGTCTGGCTTCAAAGTCTCTGCAATTAACTGTTATGATTTAGGAGCTCCCAGAAAAATTATTAAGTCTCACAACAGTTTTTATACTCTCTGAAAGTGAAAAATGAAAGTGTTAGTCGCATCCAACTCTTTGCAACCCCATGGACTGTACCCTGCCAGTCTCCTCTGTTCGTGGAATTCTCCCGGCAAAAATCTTTGGAATGGGTAGCCATTCCCTTCCCCAGGGAATCTTCCCAACCTATGATTGAAGCCGGGTCTCCTGCATTCCAGGTGGATGCTTTACCATCTGAGCCACCAAGGTAGCCCTTTTATTAGCACGATTACAATGCACTGTTAACATATGCACAGCTGGTGTCTATGCCTCAAGTTCTCAAGATTGTGTAGTTCTTAAGGGCAAGAACTCATTCTCCTTAGTCTTCTCAAGAACTTAAACAGTGTCTGGTATAAAACAGCAATGCTGAATATTTATCTAGGATGCCAGACACCAAAGAAGACTGTTGTTCCTTTGTGGGTTTATTTTGCTTTGTTTTGGAAGGCATGAAAGAGGTGTAGGAAAGGAGTTAGGGAGAGAGGGAAAGAGCAGGAGGGAGGGGAAAAAAAGGAAAGGTAGGTTGGTTCTAACATCTGCCACAAAGAAAAACAGAGGGTAAAGAGCCTGTGGAGGAGCAGATATTTTATGAGAACATGAACTAGATTTTATTTTTGCTCTGCTCAATGTTTCTAAAATTCAGTCTAAGATTTAATGTAAATCTATTTGAAAGGAGTTGCTAAATTTTAACGGGAAATACTTCTTTGTGCTAAATAATCTTTATAGCCTGCTAAATTATAGCCAAGTAGCAATATCATTATGGGGCTGTTTAGCCATAGCAGCTTATGTGGAAAGTCAGGAGAAGGTGATGATGCATATCAAAATATATAATAAAGAACTTTTAAAAATCATGAGTATCTTTATTTACTCAAAATACTTTTTTATTTAGCCATTTTAATGCATTCAAGATTAAAGGGGAGAATGAAACTAACCACTGGGAACTGCAAAATGTCCGTGAAATGATAATAATAATATTGTGTACTCTTGCAGCACTCTCCAGGAGAGAAGGTCAAAGCACTTTACAACCATTAACACATTCAAGTTCACAGAAGCCAGTGGGTGTGTGGGTGGGAAGCAGTTAGAGTTCCTTTTTCAGGAAATGACAATGGAAAGGGAAGAGTTAAGTGGAAATACTCAAGGCTGCAAGTCAAAGTGTTGCACTTGGGTGCACTGGTTATCCTTGGACAGCTCACCCGGGATTCCTACTGTGCAGCAATGGAGCTTGAGAAGACCACCTGCAGCCTGTCACTGCAGCCTTCCCTCCCCTACCCCTCAGGGACCCTTCATCTCACACAACATCCAGAGAAAATGTGTGTACACTGAAAAATCCTAGAGAGGAGGATGTCTGATCTAACTCAGTGCCTCAACCATTGTATACCACATCCCCACCCCCAGCAAGAGGTGCTTATACAGGCTCTGCTTAAATTCATGTGTGTTCACGTTATGTTGCTTCAGTCATGTCTGATGCTTTGCAACTCTAAGGACTACAGCCCACCAGGCTCCTCTGTCCATGGTATTCTCCAGACAAGGATATTGGAGTATGTTGCCATGCTCTCCTCCAGGGGATCTTCCTGACCCAGGGATTGAACCTGTCTTCCTTATGTCTCCTGCACTGCCAAGCAAGTTGTTTGCCACTAGCACCACCTGAATACCTGGGCTCATACGAAGCTGACACTCCTGTGGCAGTTTCTTCCAAAGTTGACCTGCTGTAAGCAGGAAAATGAGGGCAGAGGCTCTATCAAGGACTTGTTGACTGAGGGAAAATCGGGGAGAACTCAGGAACCAAGGCAACTTACATAATTCATGAGCTCTCTTCAACTCTCCAGTGCTAAATAGACTTATCCAGAGAATTGTTATTCATGTTACTGCTGCGAAATTATTCCCTGCTTTTCAGGTTGCTTTTCGGGAGAAAGACAGGGAGGACTGGGAATGAGATCATGCTTATGACATTGGTTCCAGGAAGAAACACTGCGGACAGCTCAATATTCTCTATGGTTTGAATGCTCCTAATTCTATAAGGAGCCCTTCCTCAACCCTGCCCCTGTCTGTGAGCTTCAGAAACTCTGTAGCAGGCTTCTAGTTCTTTACATATGCAATACCAATAGGATCTTCACGACGAAATCAGACAATTAACATCTTTTGAGTGACAGAGATATGCCAAGCTCTGAGGAAGTACTAAGGCATCTTCAGTTTCAAATTAATAGACTGATTTAAATGGAATTCCATTTAGAATCACTCCAAGTTTTTAGAGATGGGGATGTTCAGCCTGAAATCCAGGATACCTCTGGACAGTAACGTCCACTCCTTCGTACAGTTACTAGAGAGCAAAGGTCTGTTCCCTGGTTCACTTGAGACCCATTATGTACGATATATTGAGACAGAAATGGTCAGGAGTCCAGCAGTATATAATGCATGATCTCTTAGAGATGATGATGGTGCTGAGAGATGAAAATATCATACCAAGAATGAGATAATCTAACCTTGTATGGGAAAAGTCCAAGGTAGGTGTGTGCAAGAAGCACTCAAGGACAATGCTGATGGTCAGGCCTGCAGAAGCTCAGAAGAGGGAAGGATTCCTGGAGGAGGGGATTAAGCTGATTCTTGAACCTTGGGTAGCAAGTACAGTCATGGAAAAGAAAGAAGCTGTGTGTTTCTGTTTTATGATGTATCTTCATCACCATGAGCAGAACATTTCCTTAATGAGTAAATGAGTCAGTGAGAAAGTGAGTGTGCAAGTAAAGACATCCCAGGGGAAGAGTCAGTCAAGGATAACGTGAAAACTGGAAGATTCGCTCATTCTTCAGAGAGAAGATTAGTTATCTCTATGTCTGTAATATATCAAATGGTACTCGTATCAGCAGTGTTGATAGGGAATAAGGGAACACAAAGAGTCTAAAATATCGCACCATGATTTATTTCTACCTAAAAACAGATCGGCAGGCAGTAACCATTAAATAAATGCTAGCTGACTTGAATGAGCTGCCACTCTGGAAACTCTGCCACCTTAAATTTAGCCCTGCGGTGCCACCGTGAGGAGTGGTGGACTCCTCTGCAAGGCCCCCAGGATCAGGATGGAGTGAGAATACATCAGTCTGAATCAGGGCCCAACTCTGAACAGCTGGAAATGCCGGGCTTCAAGTCTAGACTTTACCCTTGCCATCAGTCCCATCCCCCCTCACACTAGAAGAGCCAGTCCACATGGGCACCTCACTACTGGAGGTGAGAAGCCATCTTCATGAGGCCAGAGATACGGGTGTTTAACACTGTCTAAGTGGATCATGGTAAACTGAAAAAACTGATATATAGCAAGTCTAAAGCAGATTCCCTTCTGATTATGTGAAAGGAGGGGCTCAACATAAAGAAGACTGACTTCTGATATAGAAAAATATTCCCCAATTAATCTCTCATATCCCATAATATCATCTCTCCTAACCTCAGCCTATATCAAGACCTAGGAGGTGATGATTTTGTAAATAACATCTATTTGATTATTTCTTTTTAAATAATCATTTCATTCCTTTTTTAAAGTGATGTATAGTTTCTGTATAGCAAAATGCAAAGTCTTAATTGCTGATAGATGCAACAGCATGGATAAATAAAGAAATTACATTGAGCAAAAGAAGTCAGGACAACAGAAGACTTAGTGTATGAGCACTTTTATGAAGTTCAATAAGCAAAAAAATGATTTATAGTGATACCTGTTGAGGTTATCTAAACTTCTCATGTGAAGAGTTGACTCATTGGAAAAGACTCTGATGCTGGGAGGGATTGGGGGCAGGAAGAGAAGGGGACGACAGAGGATGAGATGGCTGGATGGCATCACTGACTCGATGGACGTGAGTCTGAGTGAACTCCGGGATTTGGTGATGGACAGGGAGGCCTGGCGTGCTGTGATTCATGGGGTTGCAAGGAGTCGGACACGACTGAGCGACTGAACTGAACTGAAACTTTCTTCTCCTTGAAGATACCAGTGACTGGTTATTTCATTTAATTTGCATTAAAATTGTTTCTTCCTTAAATAAATATTTGACATGACCTCAGAGATTGCTCCATAAGGTTATATAGTAGAAGATACATTGTATTCAGGGATGATGTTCAGTTTCTTCTACTCTTTTCCTGTGTCAATATCACAAAATCAAGGATTTTCTAACAGGATGAGTCCATTATCATGTCCTGTCTAAAGGTTACATTTCCCAGATTGAAATGTTAAGATTAAACAGAAGGTCACAGTGGCAAAACCTTCACCAAAATCCACATCTCCCAACTCACAATTCACATTATCTCAGGAAAAGACAAAGAAAGTCTCGCTCTATACAATTGTATGTGTACACACAAGTTTCAGCTGATTTCAAACTTTAGTCAGTATCTGCTCTCCCTCAGAAGAGTTTAGCAAGGTGAAGAGTTCAGAAAGGTATAAGAAATATCTATTTACTTTATCTGGATTTACTTAGAATCCCCCAACATAATCTAAAGGGATTTTAAAATGTGTGGCTTAAGAACACTGAAGAAGGTAGACTCAAAATCAAACTCTCATTTAATTTGGGTATTCCTGCTTAGAGTGATTTGTGTCTCCTGTAACTCAGGTTTAAAGCCAAATAAAATGGGAAAGATATTTATCCAGAGTGCAAAGCCAATTTGATAGCTATGGCATGGAAAGTTATTGACACCATAGTAAAACTCCAGCTAGCACATTCATTTTTTAAAGATTTTATTTCAAAAAAAGCATAAACCTTCCACTTACTTGGCCAGATAGACCATCCTCTTAAGTAATGCAGCTCCCACCTCCACCATAAAGCTGCTTCTCCGCCCCTAATTGTGTCTCTGGTTGATGAATACTTGTTGCGTGCATCATGTATCCTGCTTTTTAACAGTCCTCACACCATCATGTGTCAGCAGGAACATCTTAGGTATTTCAATAACTTTGTAAGTCTTATCTCACTGTGAACTATTTAAGAGCAGGAAACATCTTATTCTTCTAAGCCTCAGTCTCCACATCCATAAAATGGACATAATAGCAGTTTCTTGGGGTAGTCGTTGGAGAAGGCAATGGCACCCCACTCCAGTACTCTTGCCTGGCAAATCCCATGGGTGGAGGAGCCTGGAAGGCTGCAGTCAATGGGATCGCTAAGAGTCATACACGACTTCACTTTCACTTTTCACTTTCATGCATTGGAGAAGGAAATGGCAACCCGCTCCAGTGTTCTTGCCTGGAGAATCCCAGGGATGGGGGAACCTGGTGGGCTGCCATCTCTGGGGTCACACAGAGTTGGACACGACTGAAGTGTCCATATTTTCCCAGGTCCTGCTTGCCACAAATTCTGTCCCTTTGTCTCCGAGCCTGGGTTAATAGTCTTTGAAAATCTGTTATAGGGCCAGAAATTCTGGTTTTTCTGGCCCCTGAAACCACAAAAAATCCAAACTATTAGTGCGCTCTGAAGTAGACCTTGTTGTTACAGAGAAAAGAGTGATATCACTTTCCAAGTGGGATACAGATGGGAGCTATTTTTTTATATAGATATCTACATAGATTATACTGATTCATTTTGTTTGCAATAAAACTGAAATACTACTAATAATTACTTTTATCACAACTCTGATCTTCTTTGGCTCATGGCTTAGTGAATATATAGATTTATTTCAAAAATCAATATTTAATAAAGTTATCAGTGTCTGGTTCCTGAACTGAAGACTCCCTTCCAAACACACACACACACACACACACACACACAGGCTCATACACTCTCCCACCTTCTCTTTTGAGAAGCTGAAGATATTGCTGCTTTCTGCTGGCCAGTCACAGCTTTCCATTTTAAAAGCAGTGCCTCCCTAGGGTAGCTAGATCCCCAAGTGCCAAGTGCTTTATTGTTCTAAATCATTTTAGCTCCTTCTATATTCCTGCAGCAAGGTCAGCAAGGTGTCTTGCTCTGGCACAAAAGCATCACGGTGGCGTGCTGGCATCATGCACTGATGTACACAGCACATCATTTCTGCTGGGCCTCCTGTCCTCCATGTGGGTCACAAAGCAAAGATCAGAAATACCACCCATTCGAGAACCAGTGCTATTTCTTCCACCATTAGTTTCTATTTCCCATTTACACCAGGAATTCTTTAAAAAAAAAAAATCCCAACCCACTTCAAGAAGAAATGTGTAAGGAAACAGGATAAACCACCACATTAGATAGTGCTTAACAATCTGCTCCTTGCAGCCACGGCGCTGTGCTGGCAGTGCCTTGCTCCCATAAACACTGCAGGCAAAGGCACCGAAGGCGCATCGCACAGCAGAGGCGACTGTGACGTGCCGTCAAGTTCCCAGCGAGGATGCAGAATCCCCGGATCACTCAACAGTTTCCCAGAATCATCATAGGTTCCCAAGTTACACCTATGCCATTTATCACACAGCTGGCACTCCAGGCAAATGGCAATGATGATGAAAACAGTGTTAGTAATGATAATGATGATAACAAATGTGTTTTTGTCCACCTTACTATACACTCTATACAGAACTAAGCATCAGACAGAAAATTGAGAAAAATAAATCATTTATATTTACAAATATTTATATTTATCACTTCCATTCTCTTGTTCTTTCCTGAAGATCTGAGTTTCGATCAGGTGTCGTAGCCCATAATGATGATGAGCTTCCTTTATGATTTCTTGCCATGTACATCCACTAATGGCAGATCCCATTATTTCTCTTTTATCTGAAAATGTCTTTATTTTCACCATCATTCTTGAAGGATATTTTCACTGGAAACAGAATTCTAGCTGGACACAGTTTACTTTCTTGCAGTACTGGTCTTTGGCCTGCATAGTTTCTGATAAGAAATCAGTCACCATTTGGATCACTGACTCCTCCCTTTTTTATGTAATGCCATTTTTCTCCAGTTGCTTTAATACATTTTTTTCTTAGTCTTCATTAGTTGAGTTTGATATCCTTGAGTGTGATTTTGTTAAAGTTATATTTCTTTGCTGAGCTTCTTGAATCTATAAATTTATGACAATTATTTCTTCAAATAAACTTTAAGCCCCATTGTCCCACCTGTCCATATGTTAGATAATTGACTTATGTTAGACAATATGTAGAGTAGGCAATGGCAACCCACTCCAGTGCTCTTGCCTGGAAAATCCCATGGGAGGAGGAGCCTGGTGGGCTGCAGTCTATGGGGTCGCTAAGAGTTGGACACGACTGAGCGACTTCACTTTCACTTTTCACTTTCATGCATTGGAGAAGCTCCAGTGTTCTTGCCTGGAGAATCCCAGGGATGGGGAGCCTGGTGGGCTGCCGTCTATGGGGTCACACAGAGTCAGACATGACTGAAGCGACTTAGCAGCAGCAGCAATGTGTAATTGTCCCACAGATCCCTGAGGTTTTATCAATTTTTTCTCAATATTTTATCTATATTGTTCATATCGGATAATTATTGATTCTCTATTTTCACGTTCACTGCCTCTGTCTTTTGTCACTTCCATTCTGCTGTTAAATATACATTCAATGAACATTTTAATTCCAGGTATTCTATTGAAAGTTCTAAAATTTGATTTTCTTACAGTTTCTCTTTCTCTGATTAAATATATTACCTTTTCATTCATTATAAACATTTTGCCTTGAATCATTGGGCATAGTTGTAAAATCTGTTTTAAAATTCTTATCTGCTAATTTTACCATCTCTGCCATTGTTTTCTCTTGAGAATGAGTCTTACTCTTTTCTGATTGTTTGTAAGTCATGTAATGTAAGCATGTATCCTGGACATTGTGGGAACAATGTTATAAAGTATCTGGATTCTGCTATATTCATGTAAAGTGTATAGTGTCATTTTCTCCTAGCAGAGTTTAAATGGCCTCCCGTCACCAATCTTGTCTCTTATGTTGCATCTAAAATATTGATTCAGTTACTTTGTTCTTGGCCTATATTAAGTCTATTCTGCATATGCAAGTTTTAGGGATGAGGCAGATTTTTGAGCGGAGTTTGTACATGCTATTTAGAACTCCCCCTCTCTGGACACTGGCTTTCTGGGATCCTCCCTCTTATTTCCCAATGGCTATCATTGCCCACAGTTTGTATTCTGGGGGCCAGAAAGACATAGGTTTTGTACTAGAGTCTTAGTCACTCCATGTAACCCCAACTGTGGCCTGGCTCAGTTTAAAGGTTGTAAAAGCAGATCACTCACTCTGTGCTTTTTCCTTCTTCCAAATGTCAACTCTCCTCTAAAATATTCCTGTCCTTGTTCACATTACGGGGTCTTTAAGTAATTGTTGTTAACATTTTAACCAGAGTTATACTTGTTTACTGCAAGAGGGTTGGCGCATCCATACTGTTCCACGAGGCTGTTTTGTTAGATTGGACAGTTTCTGAGGGCCAGTTGTTTGACATGAAGGTTTATTTGACTCTTGAATGCACTGTACTGCATATTTAAAAGACTGGGTGGATGTATAGAAAGCATAAGTGCATAAGCTGTAGAATAGTGCCGTGGTAGCTGTTGATACCCTTAGAGTTAATTAATTCAACTAGAAGATACTGAGTGCCTACAAGAGTGCTTCAGTCTGTTAGACACTAGACCAACAGTTGTGAACAAAATAAACACAATTCTACCCTTATGGATGGAGAAGGCAATGGCACCCCCACTCCAGTACTCTTGCCTGGGAAAATCCCATGGACGGAGGAGCCTGGTAGGCTGCAGTCCATGGGGATGCTATGAGTCGGATACGACTGAGCAACTTCACTTTCACTTTTCACTTTCATGCATTGGAGGAGGAAATGGCAACCCACTCCAGTGTTCTTGCCAGGAGAATCCCAGGGACAGAGGAGCCTGGTGGGCTGCCATCTATGGGGTCTCACAGAGTCAGACATGACTGAAGCAACTTAGCAGCAGCAGCTATCCTTATGGAGCTTGCATTCTAGCAAGGGTAGAAGCATCAACCTAAAAATTACCAAGATATTATAGTACAAAAAAATGTTATGAGCCCTAAAGTAAAAATGTAAACTGTTATTCGGTATATCTTGAGGTTGATTAGGAAAAGACTTTGGGACCATGCTGTAGAATTAATGAAAATTTACTGTGCAAAGATTTTTAATAGGAGCATGTTAGAAAGAAGAAAGATAAGGTACAAAGGGATTGGTTTAGGAGAAAGCCTGGAGTGCTTGAAGACGGGGAAAATAATCAGGCTAAAACTGCTGTAGCAAAGACACAGGATGTGAATGGAATTGTCAAAACCAATCATGCAAGACCCACAGTAAGGCTACTGTTGTCTATATTATGAACAATGGGAAACATGAAAGATTTCACCAAGAAAGCAATATTGTTAGGCTTGGTTTTGTTTTTCTTTCCCTGAAAGAACACTCTGGCTATAGTGGAAAATGCACCAGAATTTGTGTCTGTATACAGAATAAGTGTTATTTAGTGACCCCACAGAAAACATATTGGTGTCTTAAAGCAGGGTGGTGGAAGAAAGCCAAAAGGAAAGAGAGGGACACAAAAGAATTTTAGTAGTTCAAATCTTCCAGATGGCTTATATCTGAAGGCTGAAAGAAAATCAAGAACCAAGAAAGTACTAGATTTCTCCTTCCTGTAATTGGATATATGTTTGTGTCATTCACTGAAACATAGCTAGATTTGGGGGAAAGAAGATAAATTTCGTTTTGAACATGAGTTTGAGATACCTTCAGGATATCTGATAAAAGATGCCACATCAGCAAGCAGATATATGGGTTCAAAGCCTAGAGGTTAAACTTTGGAAGCCAGTTCCACATAAATAACAACTGAAATCATGAAAATGAATGAGATTATTTAGGAAGATAATTTAGAAGGTAGAGAAATGGAGGCCACGTTGTGGGCAAATGTTTGCAACTTAAGCCAGGCAGCTGCAGGGAGGCCTATGTAGCAAAGGAGGGAGACAGAAGGAAAGCTGGTGTGTGACATCATGGAAGTTAAGAGCAAATAAATAAATAAAATAAAAGGGGACCTTTTAATAGAACCAAATATTTATGAGATAGTAGGTTAAAGATTAAAACATTCCCATTGAATTTAATATCATGTAAGTCAATGGTCACCTAGGCAAAAATATTTCCTACAAAGAGAGACCAGGGTGGGAGCCAGATTAGAGTGAGCTAAGAATTGAATGAAGTTGACAGTATATGAAAGGTGAAGGTTAACAATACTTTAGAGGATTAGGAATGAGAGACAAAAAATAATGTTTGAAAAGTTAACTGCCATTTGAGAGATGCTATAATATCCTTTATATATATATATATATATATATATAATAATATATAAAAATAATTACTGTTCTTTTTTTATTAAAGACAGAGGACACTTCAGTGTTTCAATGGTGATGGGAAAGAGTAGAGTGGGCAGAGATGAAGAAGAAAGAAAGAGCAAAGTCATATGGGAATGGGAATACAGCCACAAGTGGAGCTGGGTCTTACACAAGAGGAAGGCTATGGGATATTCCTGGTGGTCCAGTGGCTAAGAGACTCCAGGCTCCCAATGTAGGGGGTGCAGGTTTGATCCTTGGTCACGGAATTAGATTCCACATGCCACAATTAAGCACTCATATACCACAACAAGGACTGAAGATCCCACATGTCCACAGCTAAGACCTGGTGCAGCCAAATAAATAAATAAATATTCAAAAAGAGGAAGGCTCCTTTAAAGCTATGACTAGGGGAAAACAAGAACTGAAGACAGAATCACTGCAAGTTTACACGTGTGTGCAGGGCAGCTAGCAAAACGTAAGGGATATATCACCTGTGTTATCTTCATTTTTAAAAAAATTTTATTTTTAGTTTATTCTACGTTACAATACTGTATTGGTTTTGCCATGCATTGACATGAATCAGCCACAGGTGTACACGATCTCCCAGTGCTGAAGTGTTATCTTCATTTTCTTTGTGAAGTAAGAAGCAAATTCATTCGTTGAGACTGAAGGGAAGAGGAGGTGAAACTAGGTTTGGAAGGAGTCAAAATGGTTTAAAATATGAGTATAGAGAACAGGAAATGTTTAAGATGTAGTAGAATTGCTGTAAGTAAAGAAGGCCAATTTAGGATTTCAGATCACAAATGTCTAGTGGAGCCAGTCTATCTGCTGAATGATTTTCCTGTAGGAATGTGCCATTACTAGTGTAGACAGCAGGTAACCTGGATGTTGGTATCACCTATTTCCCAGATGGTTTAATCTGAAGTCTGCCCAACTAGGTACCAACTAGGTAAACCCATATACAGCATGCCTTTCCCATATTTTTATCATTATCTACAAGAAAGAAAACTAATGCTAACTATATAGGGCTTCCCTGGTGGCTTAGACAGTAAGGAATCTGCTTTCAATGCAGGAGATACAGGTTTGATCCCTGGATCAGGTAGATCCCCTGGAGAAGGAAATGGCAATCCAGCCAGTATTCTTGCCTGGGACATTTCATGGACAGAGGAGCCTGGTGGGCTACAGTCCATGAGATTACAAAGATCTGGACACATGACTGAGAATGCAGTATCTTACATTCATTCGAGAATCTTCAAACTTTTGTCTCTAGAGCCTGTACTAGGGTTTTAGGAAATATATGTACCCTCTTCCATAGTGTTCAGTGCATATCTACATATTTTCCATCATAAGACTATGGGGTTGCAAAGGGTATAATTTCAGTGTATTATGTGTTCTGGATGTACTTTAAATATGTGCTATTTGTCACAACTTTGGAACTGAAAATGTATGTCAATGTTCAGATATAGCCGTTTTTATTCTGCTTTGCTTTACTGTACTTGAAAGATATTGTTGCGCTTCCCTCATAGCTCATTTATAAATTAAATGTCTGTGGCAACCTTGTGTTGTGCAAGCCTATCAGTGCCATTTTTCTTCTCTGTCACATTTTGGTTATTCTTGCAATAATTATACATTTTTCAATATTATTATATTTGTTATGGTGAACTGTTATCAGAGATCTCTGATGTTACTATCTTATTTGTTTGGGGACACCATGAACTGCACCTGTATAAAACAACAAACAATAAATGTGTGTTCTGTATGTTTCTGCTCCATGAACAAGTCATTCCATCATCCCTCTCCCTTTCGTCAGGCCTCCCTATTCCTTGAGACAGAACTGTACTGAAATTAGACCAATTAACAACCTTACAGTGACCTCTAAGGGTTCAAGTGAAAGGAAGAGTCACATGTCTCTTCCTTTAAATCAAAAGCTAGAAATGATCAAGCTTAGTAAGGAAGGGATGTCAAATACGAAGATAAGCCAGAAGCTAGGCCTCTTGCACCAGTTAGCCAAGTTGTAAATGCAAAGAAAAAGTTCTTGAAGGAAATTAAAAGTGCTCCTCCAGGGAACATATGAATGATAAGAAAGTGAAACAGCCTTATTACTGAGAGGGTTTTGGTGATCTGGATAGAACAGGAAACCAGCCACAACACTCTCTGAAGCCAAAGGCTAATTAAGAGCAAGGCCCTCACTATCATCAGTTCTATGAAGGCTGAGAGAAATGGGGAAGCTGCAGAAGGAAAGTTTGAAGCCATCAGAGGTTGGCTCCTGAGGTCTAAGGAAGAAAGCATTTCCATAAAATAAAAATGCAGAGTGAAGCTGCAAGTGCTGATGCAGAAGCTACAGCAAGTTATCCAGAATATCTAGCTAAAATAATTGATAAAGTTGGCTTCACTAAACAACCAATTTTAAGTGTAGACAAAACAGCCTTATTGTGGAGGAACATACAATCATAGCTAGAGAGGAGAAGTCAATGCTTGTGAACAAGGCTTTAAAGAACAGACCGATTCTCTTGTTAGGAGCTAGTAGAGCAGCTGAAGCCAACGCACTTTCAGCATTCTGAAAATCTTAGGGGCATTAAGAATCTGTCGGTGCTCTATAAATGAAATAATAAAGCCCGAATGATAGCATATCTGTTCACAATATGGTTTGTTGAATAGTTTAAGCCCACTGTTAGGACCTATTGATCAGAAAGAAAGATTTCTTTCAAGATGTTATTGCTCACTGACAAAGCACTTAGTCATCCAAGAGCACTGATGAGGATGGACAAGGAGATTTGTGTTTTTTTCATGCCTGCTACATCCATTTTGCAGCCCATGAATCAGGAGTAATTTCAATTTTCAAGTTGCATCTTTAAGAAACACATAATCATGATGGTGTGATCACTAATCTAGAGCCAGACATCTTGGAATGTGAAGTCAAGTGGGCCTTAGAAAGCATCACTACAAACAAAGCTAGTGGAGGTGATGGAATTCCAGTGGAGCTGTTTCAAATCCTGAAAGATGATGCTGTGAAAGTGCTGCACTCAATATGCCAGAAAATTTGGAAAACTCAGCAGTGGCCACAGGACTGCAAAACGGCAGTTTTCATTCCTTTCCCTAAGAAAGGCAATGCCAAAGAATGCTCAAACTACTGCACAATTGCACTCATCTCACATGCTAATAAAGTAATGCTCAAAATTCTCCAAGCCAGGCTTCAGCAATATGTGAACCGTGAACTCCTGATGTTCAAGCTGGTTTTAGAAAAGGCAGAGGAACCAGAGATCAAATTGACAACATCCGCTGGATCATAGAAAAAGCAAGAGAGTTCCAGAAAACATCTATTTCTCCTTTATTGACTATGCCAAAGCCTTTGACTGTGTGGATCATAATAAACTTTGGAAAATTCTTCAAGAGATGGGAATACCAGACCACCTGACTTGCCTCTTGAGAAATCTGTATGCAGGTCAGGAAGCAACCGTTAGAACTGGGCATGGAACAACAGACTGGTTCCAAATAAGAAAAGGAGTATGTCAAGGCTGTATATTGTCACCCTGCTTCTTTAACTTATATGCAGAGTATATCATGAGAAACGCTGGACTGGAAGAAACACAAGCTGGAATCAAGACTGCCGAGAGAAATATCAATAACCTCAGATATACAGATGACACCAACATTATGGCAGAAAGTGAAGAGGAGCTAAAAAGCCTCTTGATGAAAGTGAAAGAGGAGAGTGAAAAAGTTGGCTTAAAGCTCAACATTCAGAAAACGAAGATCATGGCATCTGGTCCCATCACTTCATGGGAAATAGATGGGGAAACTGGAAACAGTGTCGTACTTTATTTTGGGGGGCTCCAGAATCACTGCAAATGGTGACTGCAGCCATGACATTAGAAGATTCTTATTCCTTGAAAGAAAAGTTATGACCAACCTAGATAGTATATTCAAAAGCAGAGACATTACTTTTCTGACTAAGGTCCGTCTAGTCAAGGCTATGGTTTTTCCAGTGGTCATGTATGGATGTGAGAGTTGACTGTGAAGAAGGCTGAGTGCCGAAGAACTGATGTTTTTGAACTGTGTTGTTGGAGAAGACTCTTGAGAGTCCCTTGGACTGCAAGGAGATCCAACCAGTCCATTCTGAAGGAGATCAACCCTGGGATTTTTTTGGAAGGAATGATGTTAAATCTGAAACTCCAGCACTTTGGCCACCTCATGCAAAGAGTTGACTCATTGGAAAAGACTCTGATGCTGGGAGGGATTGGGGGTAGGAGGAGAAGGGGACGACAGACGATGAGATGGCTGGATGGCATCACGGACTCGATGGACATGAGCCTGAGTGAACTCCGAGAGATGGTAATGAACAGGGAGGCCTGGCGTGCTGCAATTCATGGGGTCTCAAAGAGCCGGACACGACTGAGTGACTGAACTGATAGCTGATATAGAGAATGATTTTACTTTTGAACCTGAGCAAAGTAAGTTGAGAATCTTCTGGAAAAGAGCAACTAGCCCATACCATTAAAAACACTTAGGACTCATGATATAAGAGGAAAATAAGTCAACATTAATGAGAATTTGGAAGAAGTTGATTCCAGCTCTCATGGATGACTTGAGGGGCTCAAGACTTCTGTAGAAGAAGTAATTCAAATGTGGTGGTAATAGCATAAGAATCAGAATTAAAATTGGAGTTTTGGAATTTCCTGTTTGTCCAGCAGATGGAACTTTTCCTTCCAATGCAGGGGATGTGGGCTTGATCTCTGGTCAGGGAGCTAAGATCCTACACACCCTGCAGCCAAAAAAACAAAACATAAAATAGAACAATATTGTAAGTTCAGTTCAGTTCAGTCATTCAGTCATGTCCAACTCTTTGTGACCCCATGAATCGCAGCAAGCCAGGCCCCTCTGTCCATCACAAACTCCCGGATTTCACCCAAACCCATGTCCATTGTGTCCGTGATGCCATCCAACCATGTCATACTCTGTCATCCCCTTCTCCTCCTGCCCTCAAGCTTTCCCGGCATCAGGGTTTTTCAAATGAGTCAGCTCTCCGTGTCAGGTGGCCAAAGTACTGGAGTTTCAGCTTCAACATCAGTCCTTCCAATGAACACCCAGGACTGATGTCCTTTAGGATGGACTGGTTGGATCTCCTTGCAGTCCAAGGGACTCTCAAGAGTCTTCTCCAACACCACAGTTCAAAAGCATCAATTCTTCCGCTTTCAGCTTTGTTTATAGTCCAACTCTCACATCCATACATGACTACTGGAAAACCACAGCCTTGACTAGATGGACCTTTGTTGGCAAAGTAATGTCTCTACTTTTTAATATGCTGTCATTGTAAAAATTTCAACAAAGATTTTTAAAATGGTTCATATTAATACAAAATCTTTTTAAAAAAAGTGAAAGCTAAAAATGTGACCGAATTGTTGCAATTTTCTGATAAAACTTGAATGGATGAGGATTTGCTTCTTATGGATAAGCAAAGTAAGTTTCTTGAGATGGAATCTATTTATGGTGAAGATGCTGTGAAGATTGTTAAAATGATAACAAAGGATTTCGAATATTACATAAAATTAGTTGAAAAAGCAATGGAAAGTGTTGAAAGGATTGACTCGAATTTTGAAAGAAGTTCTACTGTGGGTAGAAGGCTATCAAAAAATACTGCATGCTACAGAGATATAGCTTGTGAAAGGAAGAGTCAGTCGATGAGGCAAACTTTATTGCTGTCTTAAAGAAATTGCCAGGGGCCTCGCTAGTGGCTCAGTGGTAAAGGATTCACCTGCCAATTCAGGAGACACAGGTTTGTCTCCTGAATTAGGAGTTTCCAATCCCTAATCCAGGAAGATCCCACATGCAGTGGAGCGACTAAGCCTGTGTACCACAACTATTTAGCTTGTGCTCTAGAATCCATGCTCTGCAGCAGGGAAGCTGCCGCAGTGAGAAGCCCATACACCACAACTAGAGAGTGGCCTTCACTCACCTGAACTAGAGATAAGCTCAGACAGCGAAAATGACCCAGCACAGCCAAAAGAAAACGATAAATAAATTAAATACATATTTTTTAATTACCAGGAATTACCTGGCAGTCCAGTGGTTAAGGACTCTGAGCTTTTACTGCCAGCATTCAGGTTTAATCCCTTGTTGGGGAATTAAGATCCCACAAGCCTCACGACAAGGCCAAGCACAAAAACTGCCACAGTCACCCCAACCTTCAGCAACCATCACCCTCGCCAGTCAGCAACCATCAACATCAAGACAAGACCCTTTACCAACAAAAGATCTCAACTAGCAGGCTTAGACAATGGGTAATGACTTTTAGTAGAAAAAAAAAAAAAAAAAAAAGTTTAGAAAATTTAGCTAAATACACTGTTTATATAGACATAGTGCTATTGCACACTTAAAGGACTACAGAATAGTATAAACATAATTTTATATTCAATGAGAAATCAAGAAATTTGTGTGATCCTCTTTATTGCATTATTTGCTTTATTGCAGTGGTCTAGAACTGAACCAATAATGTCTTTGAGATGTGTGTGTGTGTGTGTGTGTAGACATATGTATATAGTGCATAATGCATGCGTGCTTAGTCATGTCCAGCTCTCTGCAATCCAAGAGACTGTAGCCACCAGGCTCTTCTGTCCATGGGATTCTGCAGGAAACAGTACTGGAGTTGATTGCCATTTCCTTCTCCAGGGCGTCTTCCCAACCCAGAGATGGAACTCGTATCTCATGGATCTCCTACAATGGCAGGTAGATTCTTTACCACTGAATCACATGAGATATAGACAGATACAAACACACACATATACATAGATACATGCACATATATATACACACACACACATATACAGATAGGTATCCATATGTGTGTATACACACAAACACACATACTTATGATATATATAGCTTCCACTTGAGCTAATTGGAAAAATAAAGTTTTGCATCCACTGAATCAAATAAGAATTGTTTTTTTGTCAAAAACAAAGACCGATTTCAACTCAGAGTTCAAATAAACTTGTTAAATAACTTAATGTCTAGTATCTATCTTCCAAGTTTTAATTCAAATATAGATTGACAGCTAGAAGAAACATGAAGCATTGCCAAGGGCTTGTCACCTGGCTACAGCAGGGCCCCACAATTCTTGCTTTGCTCTCTCAGGACTTCTCTCTGAAGTAAGATCTTTCCTTCTGGCTCCTTGTTTATGGCTCAGAAGTTTTTACCTCCCAGGGCAATAAACTAGAGTAAGAATCACCATAGGTAGAAAATGGAGTTTTCTTTATAAATTGGGAACAAGGAAATTGTGAATGGGAAAATGGGAAAGAAGGATGGTAGTGCAAAGAACTTTCTAGAGCATCAATTTTAGGAAAAAGGATACATGAATCTGAAAACTGATTTCCTTCAAGTTTACACTCCCACAGAGCTCTGGCCAGTTTGTGCATGTGGCCAAGTAAATGCTGATTCCAGGTGGAAGAATACCACTTGACATCACCTTTCCCCAGTGTGTGGAAAAGCAATCCATATTCCAACAGTTGTTGAAGCTGTTTAGTAGATGGAGACTTACAAAGTCCAGAAACGTCAATATTGGAAACTAGGAAAACATCTCCATGAAGTCTCAGTCTTCCATTTACAGATAAGAAAACTGAGTCCCAGGGAGTTGAAATAGTGACCTTAATTGTCAAAAAGGTTCTTTTAGAACAATTTTAAATAAGGTTCAAAGTCTAAGTAAAGACCTAAAATTACCCATGAATAAAACTTCCTATCCATCCATTCCAGACACAACTGAGCCTCTTTTTGCTCCAAGAAATATATACAAGAGAGATACAGTAATAATTTAGAAATATATCCTATCCTTAAGGAACTACGAAAAGACAGAACCTGTACACAAGGAGTATAATTCAAGAAAGTACCTAAAAACAGAAATGTGAATACAGAAATAGTGCCTGATGGCTTCAGAGAAGCTCATGGGGGTCTGGCTTTAAACTTTTGTAGAACACCCAGCTGTGAATTGATCTCCAGGACCACCACACAGCTGGCTAAACACAGAATAGGAGAGGAATCTCTTTTCAGTATTCCCCAATCTCTCGTGTGTGTGTGTGTGTGTGTGTGTGTGTGTGTGTTTGAGTGTGTGTGTGTGTATGTGTGTGTGTGTGTGTGTGTGTGTGTGTGTGAAGTTGCTTCATTTGGGTCTGACTTTTTGTGACTCGATGGACTGTAACTTTCCAGGCTCCTCTGCCCATGGGATTCTGCAAGCAATAATACTAGAGTGGGTTGACATTTCCTTCTCCAAGGGATCTTCTTGACCCATGGATCGAACCCACATCTCTTATGTCTCCTGCATTGCCAGGTAGGATCTTTACTACTAGTGCCTCAAAACCAAAGTCTTTGGAGAGCAAAGATCAACTGGACCAGTTCTGCATTACCAGTCACTGACTGAGGACTGGGAAACCAAAAGCCAGACCCGACCTTTCTCCATCTCAGGAAGTAGGAGGGCTATACATTTTCTTACACACAACCCTCCAATGATCAGCAATGGAAGGTGAGGAGGGTGCTCCAACAGCAGAAAGAGGAGAAGGAAATGCCTTTGAAGGTGCTAGAAAAATGGGAAATGTACATTTTAGTTTAAAAAAAAAAAAGATTTAAGTCCTTCGAAAACAACTTTCCAAAAGGCTGTGGTTTTATACCTACAGAGTATAGAGTACAAACAATGCTATTGAAGAGTCTGACCTTTTTCAGCAACAAAAATCAACAACGCACTCTCCCAAACCCTCATAGTATTTTTCATTGCCTCTCTTTCAATGTTGATCTTGGTCTGGCTAAACTGGGGCTTATACTCATATTGAGCTCTTTCCCTACTTCTAGGTTGTGAACTCCATGA
Organism: Nanger dama; assembly: GCA_917880005.1. Lineage (NCBI taxonomy): Eukaryota > Metazoa > Chordata > Mammalia > Artiodactyla > Bovidae > Nanger > Nanger dama. Next base: position 30,752,847 of record CAKJTW010000018.1, read on the forward strand.
ATGAAAGACCTGGGTCCATCTCAGTTTTTTTATCTTCCTATAACTTGAGCACAAGATAAGTGCTCATTTGACCTACAATATAAGACCAAGAAATCAATTGGTAACACATAGGGAACACAAAGGTCTTCTGCCAAAACCCCAAATTGGCCTCCAAACAGGCTAAAGTATCCTATAAACATTTATTTTTCCCTAAGTGGGGTGCCATGCTCTCCTCTGGGGGCTATTCCTGACCCAGGGATCAAAACTCCATCTCTTGCATCTCCTGCATTGGCAGTTGGATTCTTTGTGACTAGTGCCACCTGGAAAGCCCTTAAACTATGCTAGTAAGAACACATCATGTCTACAGAGATGTGGCAACTAAGTGAAGAAGAAAAGCGAAAGTTGCTCAGTTGTGTCCAACTCTTTGTGATCCCATGGACTATACAGTCCATGGAATTCTCCAGGCCAGAATACTGGAGTGGGTAGCCTTTTCCATTTCCAGGGGATCTTCCCAACTCAGGGATCGAACCCAGGTCTCCCACACTGCAGGTAGATTCTTTACCAGCTGAGCCACAAGGGAAGTCCAAGAATATTGGAGCGGGTAGCCTATCCCTTCTCTAGAGGATTTTCCTGACCCAGGAATTGAACCAGTGTCTCCCACGTTGCGGGCGGATTCTTTACCAACTGAGCTATGAGGGAAGCCCAAAGGGAAAAATTGTCTTATGTTTATGTGTGTGTGTGTCTGTGTATGTGTATTATGTGGCTGGGGAGAATGTTTACTTGGATTCAACCCAAAGCAAACTTTTAAGGCAGGCTGGACACTCTGAGGAATTCTAGTTTGCAACAGAAGAGCTAGCAATCCCTTCTCTACAATCTCACAACCAGGTTTCACTCCACTGCCAACCCCTAACTTAATTTTTTTATCTGTAATTCAATGAGAGGTTTTGCTTCCAAATCACTTTCAAATCCTCCAGCTGTGCTTTCTCCTGGTGCACGATAGGTACATTGCCTTCCTATTAAATTATCACCCTATTTATCTATTTTTCTATATTAAAGTCTGGTTAGCTGCTCTCTCCCAATGCCCTGGGGCTGGGGCCCTTCCTTGGCAGACGCTACCATTACTTTCTCAGTAATAGCACTAGGTGGACTCATTAAGTTTCAATATTAAACAAGCTGTAGGAAACTTTGGAGTTTCTTCCACAAAAGAGAAATGAAATCTTGATATACCTATAAATATGTGGTGTTTTCAACCCTATCCCAAACTGTTTGCTGCACTTTAATGCATATTAATATATGCAAAATAAGCTTGTGAAAGAAAAACTGTGGCTTAGTAAGTGTTAAGAATGACAAAATCCAAGACTAACTAAACCCCATAAGGGACTTGCAGATAATTTTAAAGGATAAATTCTCTGTCTCCTCACCTTATTACTTGAAGGAAAACTAGTGCACATGGAGAAAGAAAAAAAAAAGATTGAGCTAGAGATAAAATGTTTCCCCAAAGTCATCTGATTGGAAGCTCCATTACAATAGCATAGAATGCATTTGCTCTTCATTGAACCAGCAGAAGTTCCACCTGGATATGCACATCAAGTGGATATCTGAGCAACAGAGAGGCACTCCTGACCTCCCCTCAAGAAAGAACAAATCCCCTTGGCTTGAAAAGTGATATGTAAGGGCTGCTCCACCTTTGGGTCAGATACCAACTCAATGTCTGAGCGGGGTGAATTAAGAGTCTGTGATTGGTAAATTACATACAACATTGTTAATCAACTATCCTCCAATATAAAATTTAAAAGAGAGTCTCTGGCTTCACTGGACACTGGAGAGCTTCTTGTCTAGCCCTTCAGCCTCCAGCACAGTGTGTACTGTCAGCTCAGTCTCTGAATGGGCCAGAATTCACAGAAGAAAGGAAGGAAGGAGATAGATAGCCAAGTAATTACAACAGAAGATGTTGAAAGGGAATTATTTTACACTAAATTACTATATCCTTATAAATGAACGGGATTATTTCTGGGGGAAAAAAAAGAGAAAATTATATTTACCCAAGTGGAAAGTTTTATTTTCAGTCATAAGCTGAGGCTTCATATCTCATTAAGTAGCAAAGGGAAATAACTCTTTTAACCTATTTTTCTTCCTGTCAATTTTGATTTAAAAGAAACAGGAGAAAAAAGAAATTAACCAGGGCCACAGGTCAAAGGATTCTGGCTTTCAAAATCAGAATTCTACTACGGATGCTTCAAGGAAATCGTGGTAGGTTCTAGAGGAAACTGTTGACACCAGAGGAGCTTAAACGGGTCTCCATGTTCTCCATCATCCTAGCTGCTCATCCCTGCCTGGGATGCACACTGCCTCCCCTCATTCTCTCCTTGTAAAGTAGGTGAGATGATTTAATCTCCATCAGGAGCTGCCATGTAGGAAGGACCGCTTTCACACACAGGCAGGCAGGCTAAGTGGTAGGGAGGAAAGCGCTGCAATGTGATGGAGACACACATCCGCCCCAGTGGAAAAGCTGCTCTCCCTACAACCACATAGCTACATCCATTAGGGAGGACACTGGCAGACCCAGCAGAGGCGGGGAGCCTCACTGACTGGGAAATTTGGAAGCAGCAGCAACAGGAGCAGGCAGAACTCAAACATCCACTGAAACGAAGGGCTTCAGGGAGCCTGTTGCAATAGGGTCTTCCTATAAATAAGAGTCACTTTAGAATTTACTAGCTGCTTCCCACCTGGTTCAGAGGGGAACACCACCAGCATCTATGCTGGTAACATTTTCTTTCCCCCTGAGTCCTTAAGAATTGAAATCTATAGAAAAATATTTCAACAGCTATGGTCCAGAGAATATGCACTCCCCAAATGACTATTACATTGCTGGCTTTAGTTCAATTCCTTAGGGGTTCCTGATCAATATCCTGGTTAAAAAAAAAAAAAAAGTTATGACTCAGATAGAAAAAAAAGCTAAGTAATTCCACCAACCCTTCTCTGGTGGTAGCATTTGTTCATAATGACAGTGTATTTTCAGATAAATTCTGGGATCTTTTCCCTTAAGGGCGTTACTGAGCTGAGTATATTAAACTTCTTCCCAGATGCACCGTAACTCCTTCTCTTCATCCATCTTGTCTTTTCTCAAGGGCTGTTCCTTCCAGTCTTTGATACGTTGTTCACCTTGTTACTACCTATCTTGTCAGGCATTTCCTCTGTGGTTTCCGACATTTCATGCATCATTGCTCCCTATGTCTTTTTCTTACATCTTTTGCTTCCTAGGCCTTGAATCATCTTTTGGTGCAATATTTCATGATACTCATTTTTCATGCAAATTTGCAATTTATTTCCATTTCCTTTCGGATAACACCACATTTCACACTCCTTAAGACACTGACTAGAGAGCCTTTTCCAGAAGAATCTCCCATGAAAAGAAGGAGAGGAAGAAAAATGATGTGCCATCCTCATAAAGCCAGTTTATACACCTAATTGACTCTAGAAGATGCTGTACTGACGAAAAGTAAAGGTGAAGATTTGGTCAGTGATGAAGATGAACAGGAGTGCATATGTGCTGTTAACCTACAAAGGAGAGAGGGTTTGTCTTTCTCTAGCACGATCAGTATTTTCATCTTTGAACTCAACCTTAAAGTTTTGCTACCAACCAAGAGTTAAACCCTCTTTAAAAGAAGGTCTTCAAGGTTAGCAGACTTTGAGATAAAGATAAGTTATAACTCAAAGGTGAAAAATCAAGAGGTCCTTAGCAGAGAAGAAGGAGATGTGTTTTAACTGAGTTTCAAAGCCATATGGAGAGCTGATGAGGTGGAGAAATGTAAGCAGGATGTTTTTTCCAGATGGTGGGCACTTGAGTTGAGGAGATGAATTTTGTAGAGGCCAAGGACTCAGGGAAAAAGGAGTTCAAAGCCTTACAGAATTGAATCTCAACGTCGAAGGAAATGAAGTATTCAATTGTACATGAGGATCTAGGTGAAGGAGGTGAGATGAGGAACCAGCTGGTAGTATCCAAAAAATGTATCCGTATTTGTAAAATTAAAAGGACATAATGGAAACTCACTGATGTAGCAATAAAAATTCCATGTGTTCTCCTGAAATGAAGAATGAGTGATCTACCTATAGAAAGCCTACTTAAATAGCAGAAGGGACACTCAGTATTTTTAAAAATGTGGTCCCTAAACTACCTGCATTAGAATCACCTAAAGTTGTTCTTTAAGAAACAGAATCCCAGGCCTCAATCCATGTACTGCTTGGGGAAAAAAAAAAAAGCCTTTCATTGGGGAGAATTTCTCAAAGTTCATCAGGCAATATTTATGGTCATGAAAAAGAAAATATTGCTGATAACAAATATACTACAGATAGATCCAAATACATAAGGGAATGTTCCTGGTGCCTCATCTTTCAGCTTGTGGCTGATTTTGAAGGACACTAAAATATACTAAACAATAGGAGCAAAGATCAAATGCCATGGAGAATTACTTGAATGGATACTATCATATAAAGGGGCTACAAAATCTTCACTAATCAGATGGATCATTTGATGGGGATTTGTGAATAATTTTATTTTCTATTTATTTGACAGTTAACCAGAAAACACTTTCTGATATTAAGGCTTTGTTTGTTTAAATTTTATATCCCTCTAAGAGCAGAATAAGCATGGTATATTTATGCTTGAGTCACTGGGGATCTTGCATATTTTAACACTAATCACTGGGAATAAAATGGTTTAACATCTTATTATGTGGATAGAGACAGAGTAAAAATTAGGACAGCTATATACCTACTTTAGGTCAAACCTAAAAACTTCCTTTTAAAGGTATGCTGTTTTGTGTGTATTTGCTTTTTTTAAATTATTTTTAGTTTTCACTTTTCTTGTCTCTTAGAAGGTAAACAAAAAGGGATATTTAACATCCTAAAATATTACTATAAAAGAGTCTTGACGAGTCTGGTGGATTATAGATATTGCTTTTCCAGAAAGTATTTTTTTGTCAACATTTCCCCTAAAGCAAGTCTATTACTGCACTGATATGCTGTTCATAAAGGCCATTCTAAGTCAAAGGGTAATGGTTGAAAAATTCTTTTCACTGATTCATTGTAAAATGGAAAATGTAAAAATACTTCCTTTTCATGAAGACAAATTGCATTTTTAAATTCTCCTAATGAAGAAGCATTCATCAATGCTTGCTCATTTGTCTTTGCAGGGGGAGTTCTGGGGCACAGATAAGAAGATTAATGTCTCTGAACTTTTCAACACATTGAGTTTAGTCATGGTCCTCCCCTAGCAAGAAAAATTAAGTCAATATCATTACTAACATTCTCAGTAACATTTTAAGATTTACACTATGTTTCTATCTTTAACTTTTTCTGACTTGGAGAGTCCATTCTGATACCACAGTTTATACTTCTAATTCTCCAAGAATATAGTTTCAATTTATTTTCATCTTGGTGAAAATAAAACTGTGGGCAACAGGAATGAGATGATGGCATGAAAGTTAATGGTGCTTGAGGGCTTTAAGGAATGAGGAAGAAGGCAACCCTCTTTCTGTTCCTTTTGAGATCATTCATTTATCAAATATTTGTTAAGCATTTACTCTAAGGTAGGCACTGAAGAGGCTCTAGAGATGTAAAGATAAATAAAAACTAGTCTTCTTCCAAAGACTCAAAATTGTTGGGAGAGGCAGCCAAGAAAAGAAATGCATGCTGCATGGGACATAGCAATTCTCAATGGAGAGAAACATTTTATGCAAGAATAATAAAGCACTCAAAGAGGAGACTCATTTGATTGGGAAATCATAGGATTTCAATAATCTACTGGGTTGAATAATCCGCCCCCAAAAAAAAACCATCTCTATGAACAACCTATAAATGTGACTTCATTTGGAAACAAGGTCTTTCCAGAAGTGATGAGATTAAGATGAGGTTATTCTAGATTAGGATTGCTTTTAATTTTTAAAAATATGATGTCCTTGAAAATTTTGGACAGAGACATGCAGGGAGAATGGCCATCCCTTGATGGAGGCAAACACTGGATTGAAACATCTAGAGACCAAGAACCACCCAGGATCTCTGGAAGCCACCAGAACCTAGGTAGTGTCAAAAAGCTTTCTTCCTTGGAGTCTTCAGAAAGAACTTGCCTCTGTTGACACCTTGATTTTGAATTTCTAGCCTCAAGAACTGAGTGACAATAGCTTTCAACTTTTTATTTGTTTTTGCCCAGTTTGTTTTGTGTTGGCAACCCTTGGAAACCAATCTAGGTATGTATAATAATGAGAAAAAAACTGATTTCAAACCCTGCCAAATTTGAAGAAAATGACTTTTTCAGGAAGCCAGATATAGATTTAAGTGGAGGAATTGTTGGGAAATTTGACTGGAAATGTCAACTTGATATAGAAGATTTTTAAAAGTCAGAAGTATACATCAGAGATGATATTCACCCAGTACACCCAGTCTGGAGCACTTATAAATTACTAAATATTTTAACTATTGTTTTTGTGCATGTACCCTAGTAAGTGGTATGAACTTCAAATTGGAGGCAAATGAAGCCTTAGAATAGTTTACACTGGGGAAAAAAAGCAGAATTGATTTTGCTTTTTTTTCTTTTTTTTTAGAAAACCTACTTTGAATATCCTGTATGCCAAGGTATGTGGGGAGGAGTGGGTTGAAAGTCTATAAGCTGGGACATGAACTAGGAGGATGCTACCATGAGATGCAAGACTAAAGTAGGTGGTTAAGGAGCACCGCTTTCCATAATGACGCTGCTGCTGCTGCTGTCGCTTCAGTCGTGTCTGACTCTGTGCGACCCCATAGACGGCAGCCCGCCAGGCTCCTCCATCCCTGGGATTCTCCAGAAAAGAACACTGGAGTGGGTTGCCATTTCCTTCTCCAATGCATGAAAGTGAAAAGTGAAAGTGAAGTCTTTCAGTCGTGTCCCACTCTTAGCAACCCCATGGACTGTAGCCCACCAGGCTCCTCCATCCATGGGATTTTGCAGGCAAGAGTACTGGAGTGCGTTGCCATTGCCTTCTCCAATGATGGCCTAGCTTGTATCAAATAAAAGAAAATCATACTGAAGTCATTTGAGACCAATCAAAAGCAGGTATAAATTAGCAGGGATATGATCTTGAAAGCAATGAAACAAACTACCTAAGATCCAGTTCTTTCCCTGAGGACATTCTCATGTTCAAATTATATGGTGGACAGAGCTCAAGCCAAAAAAGAAAAATGAGAGCTTTTCAGATGAGGATTAAGAGAAAAGTTCTGAGCTGCCGAGGAGGTTAGAAATTGAAGAAAGGAATCCCCCAGAAAGGAAACAAAAACAGAGATCACCAAAATCTCCATACATAAACCATTTAAATCTTGATTTATTTCTGATCTGGATATACACAGAGCAAGAATAGAAATCAGGTTTTGAATGGAAAGATTTAGAAGAGTAGGAAAGCTAAAAGACTTGAGCAATAGCAGCTCAGCGCTGGGTGGGAAAACTTCAGCATTCAATTCCCACCATGTTAGAAGGAACTGATAAACTGAGTTAGCAAGTTACTTTTCAAATCTCTGAAGGGCAATTCCACAAAAGGAAGAATGTGTCCAGACAAGGACCTTACCTGCTGATTGAACACAGGTCATCAGGTCATTACAGAGCACTGAATACACACACATCCCTGTGTTATACAGTAGATTATTTGTCAGTTTTACATATAGTAGTGTGTATTTATCAATCCCAATCTTCCAATTTGTCCCTCCCCCACCTCTGTCTAAAGAAACATGGTCATTAGCACTTTATATTGGGGTTCAAATTACATGTAGATGTAAGAGTATATGATAAATTAACACCAGAGAAGGAAAGGTACATTGACTTATAATTTTACAAAATTTTTATATTAGAGGTGAAGTACTAAAAAGACCAGGATGCATGTTACAATTCCTCAAGCACCTGCTGAAAAATTAATACAAAATTAAAGCAAAAATCCCATTAGAGAAAAAATATAATAAAGTACTAGCAAACATTCTCTGATTAAACTACATGCAGGCAAAATGGAGAAAAAAATGAGATGGAACAAGCAAAAAACAAAAAAATCAAGGTGCTAGATTTAAAACCAATCATATAAATATATTTCCTCAGTTAAGAGAGTATCTTATTCAGTTAAACTGGACTTAAATGCCAGATTAACTATATCTAAATACAGTAAATATAAAGGTAAATACAATTGGAAGTAAAAGGATGGAAAAAACAGTTTCAACTATCAAGCTTAAGAAAGTGGAGTAGCTCTAATAATATCAGCCTTTAAGACAAAAAAGTATCACTTGAAGTAAAGAGAGGCATTTCATAAGCATAGAAGGCTAATTTTGTCAAGACACATTAGAATACTGAATAAAAATAAATATATATCTAATGACAGATCTTTAAAACATAAAGGAAAAATCCTAAAGCGAGAAATAAACATAGCTAGAGATTTCAACACTCCTTTTGTTAGTAACTGATAGACAAGTAGACAAAAATTCAATGACAAAAAGAATATTTGAATAGCAATAGAAGTTATCTTGATTTAATTAACATTTATGCAATATTGCATCTGACAATTTTAAACACATTCTGTTAAAGTGGATGTGGATAGTACACCAGAAAAAGATCGTGTGCCAGACTAGAAAATAAGTCTCATTACTTTTAAAAGATTGAAATAACTCAGAGTTTGTTTTCTGACAACAGAATTAAACTACAATCTATAATAATAATCAGTTCTGAGCTTACAGATTTATCTAAAAATGAAAAAAAACTGAATATCATGAATAGCTTCATACCAATGAAATCAACCACCTACAATGGAAAAACTCCTCAAAAAAACAAGAGTTCAGGAAATTGGCCACAGATAGAAATAGGAAGTACATGGGGTCGCAGAGTCGGACGTGACTGACGGCAGCACATTTCACATTTCCGATGCAGAATATATGAGTACCTGCATCTTTTGAAAGAAATTGCATTTGTAACCTAACTTTCCCCAAAACAAAACTCCAGGCCCAGATGGCTTTACTAGGAAAATCTATCAAGCATTTAAATTACAAATGACACCAAGCTTATACAAACTCTTTTATAAAGTAGAAATTGAGAGAACACTTCAGAACTCACTTCATGAGGCCAACCTGACCCTGCTATCAAAACCTGGCTGGGACCAGACAAAAGGGGAAAATTACAGATAAGACAATTAGAAAAGATAGAAATTCAAGGTAATTTGAACACCAATGAAATATTTGATTTTATTTAAGAAACTGCTGTATGTTTTGATGTGACAATGGTATTTCAACCATATTTTAAAATATCTTTTGAACGATGTACTGAAATACAATCTCTTTATTGGTCAAGAAACTGTCAAATGTTAGCAATTTCACAATTCAACCTAATGTAACATCTGGAATTTTCCTCATTATAGTTCAGTAGTACAGAAGGTGAAATGTATACATAGGGGAAAAGAAAACAAAAATGCTGAGATGATTGCTGTATTTGAATACACCATTTGCCTCATGACCATTTTCATGATATAAAAGCTGTGCTGTTTGCTCTGTCTGTCATATTACCCCTGTTGCCTTTGCAAAGGGACACATTTCAGATCCCAGGAAGAGGATGCTGCACAAGAACCAAACATGCTTCACACCGCCTGGACACTGTCACCTTGAAAGATCAGTGAGTATCAACTCTGAATGCCCTGGTCACAGCATTTTTCATAAGATAGCCCATCTGTTTCATAAGCTGTAAGAGCCATTTCTATACAGCTATTCTCTCTCATGCATTCCATTCGGAAATTCTTGAGCAAAACGAAGCCTCTTTATAAATCACAGCACATTAGTAAATTGTTCTGAATTATACTTGAATTAGTCAATTTTTGAAGACTGTTACACACATTATCTTTCTTGTAAATTTCAAAAGGCATCACAAAGTGTAATCTAGTCACTGATTTACAGACTTGAATCTTTCAAAGGAGGGATTCTGATTCACTTTGTGTCCTTGAGTTGTTCAATCTGGCATTTAGATAGGAAATATTGTCTAACACGTGGGAAATTGGTTCCTCATTCTCTTCCTCCCAGGACAAAAATTCATCATTAGAATATCAAAGTATAAATTCTACTCTCAACTTTAAACCTTAGACAGGCACGCACAGACACACTCACACATACACAATCTGACAGATCTTCTTCCATCATTTTATCTACCATTTCCTCCACTGACTGAGAAATATGCTGTTTCATGTGCATTCCCTGGCTGTCACGCTACTCCATAGTGCTCAGGCAGCTCAGCTTCTATATCAGTTCAGGTCCAATTGGAAAAGAGAAACCTTACTGTAATTTTACACAGGGGTAGCTTGATATAAAAAATATTAAACTCTGATTACCAAGTAACTGTAAAAACGTAACAAGAATTTTGAAGGGTACCCTAGGACTGATGGTAGGTGTGCAAGGAAACATAAAATTGGAAGGGAGATGCCTCTCCAAGGTCAGGGTTCAGACCCCACTGAAAAACGAGTCGTCTATTATGAGTTGCAGACTACCTAGTCATCGAGAAGTTGATTAGTTCGCACAATTGATCACAATTGCTGAGCAAGTACAAACAATAACCTCCAAGTCACATGTGAGCCAACATCAGTGAGCAGACAGACAGGGAATAGAGCCAGAGAACTGTGAGAAAGTGAGGGCCTGGGCTGGGGCTGGGGGGTTTCTGAGGTCCTGTGCTCTGGGTGTGTTGGCTGGGGCAGAGCTAGGACTCCCAGGCACACTCACACCATAGACCCGTTGTACAGCCAGAGCAGGCAGAAGCAAACACACCCCCAGAACCCAGATCAGAAGTCCCCTTCTCACAAAATGCCCCTCACTGCTTTCTGACAAAGCTTCACGTCATACTCCCCATTAAGGAGAGAGGTTTAATCCATTATACAGAGTAAGTATTAAAGGATGAATCTGGAGCTGAGAGACAAAACATCCAGTTGTGGCTAGTGGATTTCTGAATTTCACGTGTAGACACAGTCTAAGTGAAGTCACTCAATCATGTCCAACTCTTTGCGACCCCATGGACTGTAGCCTTCCAGGCTCCTCTGTCCATGGGATTTTTCAGGCAGTAGTACTGGAGTGGCTTGCAGTTCCCTTCTCCAGAGGATCTTCCCCACCCAAGGATCGAACCCGGGTCTCCCACATTATAGACAAACGCTTTACCATCTGAGCCACCAGGGAAGTCCCTAGACACAGTCTACACGTGCTAACTTTGTGATTTCCATGGCATCTTGAGCTCCATGAGCACACTTTGCACCTAAGTATCACAGATTCGTCACATCATGGTCAAGACTCTCACTGTGCTCTGCAGCTGGGCTTCCTTGGACTACATCCTGGCTGTCCACTTTTCAACCACGTGACTCTGTGCTCCCAGTTACGTCTGACTCTTTGTAGCCCACCTGGCTCCTCTGTTCATATTTTACAGGCAAGAATATAGAGTTGGTTACCATGCCCTGCTCCAGGGGATCTTCCCGACAAAGGTGTCAAACCCTCATCTCTCGCATCTCCTGCATTGGCAGGAGCATTCTTTACCTCTAGTGCCACCTGGAAAGCTCATGCGACTTCAACATGGTTATTTATTCTGTTTCCTCCTCTAAAAGGGAGAACGATTAGCCCCACTCCTGGAGTTGCTGGAAAAATTAACTTAATATGTGGGAGAGTTCAGGATAATCCCAAGCTCATTGTCAGAGCTCAATAAACAGTAGCATTTAATAGTATTGCTGATGGAGCACCTATGAAGTAGGTCCCTTACCTCTCTGGAAAGATCAGAAGCCTGGGAGCCATCTTCTAATTCCATTTTCTCACAGGTTCAAGTATTTCTTTCATCAGCCCTTATTGGCTTCATTATGTCACCTCTTGCAAGCCATGGAGACCATCCTGACATTGTTTTGTGCTTAAATTCCATAGAAAGTAGAAAGTTCATTACATCAAAATTTCCCTAGTGTTTATCTCTCTATTGACTCTTCCAAATATGCCCTCCTCTTTCTCTCTTCACTTTCACTGTACAACCTGAGATACTTCCCCCAACCATTTATCGCTCAATCTGTACACCGGACACATTAAAGCACGCTCTATAAACAGAAAGGCAACTTGTTTAGGGGTCAAAAAAAAATGATGCTCAATTTTGAAATTCTAAATTTGAATGTCCTCATTTTCTGAACATGTTTCCTACTTCATTTATTTAAAACCTAATTTATGCAATGAGATTGCCAGGAACATATGCCAGTTAGTCTTAAATGCTAAAACGAGAATCACTAGGTTTCCCATTACGACCTTTGGGTATAGCTCTCTTCCAGTTTTGAAATATTCACTTCTCTTCGGGGTGGGCAGCTGGGTGGGTGATAAAATTAACACTGGCACACTTCTATTTTATCATTCCTTCTCCACGTCTGTTCATTATTCTGAGTGTGAAACCTAAACTTTTACTTCATTACCTTTCAAAGTGATTAATGTTAGGTCAGGTCAAAAATCTTTTGTTTCCAAGTCCCAAGAGCCAAGAATGATCAGACTTCTGACATGTTCCAGGCCAGTTCAGCATAAGGAAATAAGCAGAGCCTGGGGGCACGTTGTTAGCTCTATCTGCATACCTCCATCATGGAAGCGACGCAATACATTACAGTGATTTTAATGCTCCTATATCTCCCACTAGACTGAACATCCCCATGCAGACAGATACTGTGTCTTATTCATGCTATTATGCCAAGTGACTAGCTTTAGCACAGAGTATGTCCATAAGTGCAGTATATAAATGAATGACTGAAATTTGCACAAAGTTTCCTAGTTCCTTTTCCTAAATCCTTTTCAGGAAACACAATGAATCCAGATATGTAGTTTAGAAATAATATCTTTTTCCCCCAATATGCAGGACACAATAAAACATTTCCACCAAAACTAAGTGGCACATGGGATTTATTTCTGCCTCAACTTTTTCAAGCCAGAAATACCCAAATGTTCAAAGGACAACCACATAACTGTTTATCCTATTTGAGGCTATCAATGACAAAGATACCTAAAATCATCAATGAGAGCCTCCATAATAACAACTTTATTCACCCCACCTACTTTCCTGCATGAAAGGCAAGTGTGCCTCAGTGAGGCAAGTTTCAAGAATCAGGAAGAGCTCATGAGAATTCAGATGGAAGTATTTGAATGCTAATCCAACTTACATTAGAGCAAACCCAGCTACAAAGAAAAACAAAGAAACATCAAAGGATGAATGCAAAATGCAAATACTCATATGTGGTAACTCGATCATAACCCATGGTCCAAAGCCCCCAAATTCGAGGTATCAGCAAAGAGGCTAACCAATTTTCCAAGCCAAGCCAGAAGTAAGAAAGCACATGATTCATAGTACCTAGAGAAATAGAAAGAGCAGATTAAATGGATAAATCAAAGCAAAATGTAGGAGGATTTTTTTTTTTTTTTTTGGAGAATCAAATAAACAAGGTGACAGATCTGAATTGTCTATGGCAAGCAGATGGATGACATTCCTACATTTCTTTAGGTCATCCCCAGGCAGACCACAAGGATGACAAGGGAGATGAGACGAGCTCAGAAAAATACAATAGCCACATTACAGAATGGTCTGGAAAGATAACTCATTGACTCCTTTGCTTATTCATTTATGCAGCAAGTCTTTGTTGAGTACATCAGATGCCATACACTTCTCCAAAAAGACAAGATAAATCAGATAACATTCTTACCACAAGAATACACAGTGTCTGATGCTAATAAACATATATGTAAATAATTAAAATTTTGTTCTATGTTTTAGTGTCATAATGGAAGCATGGACACTTCCATGAGAAGACAGAAGTGTAAAATATTAAGTATGGTATGTGGCAGATTAGGAGATTAAATTACAGTGTAAATTGCCTTTGGTTTATCCACCTTGCTCTACTCTAATGAACACCAGAGACTAAGTTAGCTTAAACAACAGAAATGCATTCCTCACAGTCCTGGAGGCTGAAAACATCAAGGTCAAGGTACCAGCCAGTTGGGTGCTGGTGAGGCCAATCTTCCTGATTTATAGACTGCCACCTTCTTGCTGTATCCAAACATGATGGAGACAGACAGAAGCAGCAAGTTCTCTCCTGTCTCTTTTTATATTAATCCAATCATGAGGGCCTTACCATCACAACCCATTACCTTCCAAAGGCCCCATCTCCAAATACTATTGCCTTAGAGATTAGGTTCCCAACCTGTGGGAGGGAAGGGGCTCAACCATTTGGTCCAATCCAACTTTCACCTTTTCCCTAGACCACTGAAAAGCACTTCTCACTGTGTTTCCCTCCAGCCTGGCCTGTTTCCATGTTTATTTCCTATAAAGTAGCTAGATTGATCTTGTAAATGTAGATCTGATTATGTCATAGCCCATCTCTAAACTCCTTTGTTGCTTCCCATTCTACTTAGAGAAAATCACCCTTCATATAGTTTATAAAACCTGCAGGGTTAAGCCTTGTTTCATGTCCATTTCATCTTGCTGCATTCTCCCCCTTAACTCTCTCAGCTCCACCTACGTGCGTGTATTAGTTTACCAGCACTGTCATGCAAAATACCTCAGAGTGGATAGCTTAAAATACAGATATGCCTTTTATCATAATTCTGGAGGCTAGAAGACCAAGCTCAAAGTGTTGGCAGGTTTGATTTCTCCCAAGGCCTTTCTTTTGGACTCTCATGATGTCTTCACAGTCTTTCTTCTTATGCATATAGATCCCTGATGTATCTTTGTGAGTGTAAATTTTCTCTTCATGTAAGAACATGAGATTAGACTAGATTATGGCCTAACCTAATGGTTTCATTTTAACTTAATTATCTCTTTGAAGACCTTATCTCCAAAGGCAGTCAACATATGGAGATAGTGGGCATCGGGGCTTCAAAATTTGAGCTTGGAGAAGGAGACACAATTTAGCCCATAATAATGCAATTCTTTTCACTTCCTGAAACACCCCATGTTTTTCTCAATTGAAGAGAAAAAACATGTTATTAATACTTTGGGGTTTTTCTCCTCTTTGCTTCAATAAGTTACCATTTATTCATTCTTCAGATCTCAGGAAATTTTTCCCTAAATATCAATGTCGACTGAGTCTTCCCATTATATACATATCCTTATATCTTATTTACAGAAATTTGTCCTCTTATAATTACAAGCTTAGTTACTCATTATGATTCTATTAATCTTCTCTTGTCTTTCAACAATGCATCCTATGAACATAAGAACAATGTCTTTTATGCCTGTATTCAATTCCTTATTCATGTCATGAAATTATACCTAATTTTATTTTTTTGTTTTCTTTGCATTGATTGTGTTCTCTAATTAAAAGAAATCAATTGTCCTTATATTTAATTACAAATATTTGTCTTCTCTAGCTGTTATTTTATTTCTAATTATTTTGATTACTTTGCTTTTGTGTTCTGCATTCTTTTTATTTAAAATATAGATTCACTTTTCAATTGTGTCTATTCTTTGTGTTGTGGTTTATATTTATTTATTGGTTGTGAAACGGAGTTTCTTGGGACCCAATTTGTTTTTTTTTACATTAACAATATCCTTTTCCATGCCATTTTATTATTTTATTGCCTTAACTGTAAGACACACAAAGACCTTTACAAGCTTAACACAAATGTTAGGCACTAAAACAGCAGAAATAAAATCTATGCTTTCCTGACAAGTAAAAGAAAAATGAATAATAAAAGCAATCAATAGAAAAGGCAGTAATAAATGTAATAAAAACAAAATCAATCCCCAGAAGGCAGAAAATAAGAGAAAACCATTAACTGTAAGAAGCAAGTCTAATTTTAAGGATGTCCTACCATAAAAACATGAAATAAAGTCATGAAGAGCACAAATATAGTAGAAATGTTACAAATGTAAAGGAAATATATATCTACTCATTTGCATTCAGTAAAATATACGTGTGTGTATATATTTGTAATCCAGATAAACTGCTTAAAGTGTTAATTTTAGGAGAAAATGAACAAAAAGTTTGATATTGAGGGACAGAAGAATAGATAAAAGGAAAATTTTACTAAAAAGTAAGCTGGTAGAAAAACATCCATATCAGAAAAAAGTTCAAAGTAAAAGTATTGATTGTTATAAAGAGAGAAACTAAATGTTACTAAAACTACCTTTCAATGAGAAGAAAATCATTGTGTAATTTAATGACCTATGGAGAAGGAAATAGCAACCCACTCCAGTATTCTTGCCTGGAGAATCCCATGGACAGAGGAGCCTGGTGGGCTACAGTCCACGGGGTCACAAAGAGTCGGACACGACTGAGCGACTTCACTTCTCTTCACTTCACTTCATGCATGCAAACATAATAAAGCAAAATTATAGAATTAAAGTATAAATTAAAAAAGAATATTAAACACAGGAAGAAAGTCTAATCATCTGTCCCAGAAATAGATTTTTTATACAAACAAAAATTGTAACAATCTAGATCTTTTGACAGTGTTAAAAGCTTAATTTAATTATTATAGATATAACTCTTTACCAAACAAATAACATATATATATAATACATATATATACATATAGGACTGTGAAGAAGGCTGAGCACCGAAGAATTGGTGCTTTTGAACTGTGGTGTTGGAGAAGACACTTGAGAGTCCCTTGGACTGCAAGGAGATCCAACCAGTCCATTCTGAAGGAGATCAGTCCTGGGTGTTCTTTGGAAGGAACGATGCTAAAGCTGAAACTCCAGTACTTTGGCCACCTCATGAGAAGAGTTGACTCATTGGAAAAGACTCTGATGCTGGGAGGGACTGGGGACAGGAGAAGAAAGGGACGACCGAGGATGAGATGGCTGGATGGCATCATGGACTCGATGGACATGAGTCTGAGTGGGACATGAGTCTGAGTGAACTCTGGGAGATGGTGATGAACAGGGAGGCCTGGCGTGCTGCGATTCATGGGGTCGCAAAGAGTCGGACACGACTGAGCGACTGAACTGAACTGAATTTTGAAATATTACCCAGCTATATAAAGAATGAACTACTACCAATTTCAGCAACATGGATAGACCTAGAGTTTATACTAAGTGTAGTAAATCAGCAGAGAAAGATATCACTTATATGTATGTGGAAGTCAAATAAAATACAAATTAACTTATTTATAAAACATAAAAAGACTCACAGATATATAAAATAAACTTATAGTTACCAAAGGGAAAAGGGTAAGGGGAGGGATAAATTAGTAGCAGGTGATTAATGGATACATATCACTATATGTAAAATAGATAAATATCAGGATTTACTGTATAGCACATCAAACTATACTCAGTATCTTCTAATAACATACAATAGGAAACATCATAAAGCTGTACACATGAAACTGACATAATATTTTGAATCAACCATAGTTTAAAGGGTAAAAATAACAAATAATAAATTAATAAATAAAAAGAAAGGCTACTTATGCACAATTGCACTCATTTCACACACTAGTATAGTAATCCTCAAAATTCTCCAAGCCAGGCTTCAACAATACATGAAACATGAACTTCAAGATGTTCAAGCTGGTTTTAGAAAGGGCACAGGAACCAGAGATCAAGTTGCCAAAATCTGCTGGATCGTGGAAAAAGCAAAAGAGTTCCAGAAAAACATCTATTTCTGCTTTATTGACTATGCCAAAGCCTTTGACTGTGTGGATCACAATAAACTGTGGGAAATTCTGAAAGAGATGGGAATACCAGACCACCTGACCTGCCTCTTGAGAAACCTGTATGCAGGTCAGAAAGCAACAGCTAGAACTGGACATGGAACAACAGACAGGCTATATACTGTCACCCTGCTTATTTAACTTATATGAAGAGTACATCATGAGCAATGCTAGGCTGGATGAAGCACAAGCTGGAATCAAGATTGCCAGGACAAATATCAATAACCTCAGATATGCAGATGACATCATGCCTATGGCAGAAAGTGAAATAGAACTAAAGAGCCTCTTGATAAAAGTGAAAGAGGAGAGTGAGAAAGTTGGCCTAAAGCTCAAATTTGGAAAACTAAGATCATGGCATCCAGTCCCATCACTTCATGGGAAATAGATGGGGAAACAGTGGCTGACTTTATTTTGGGGGCTCCAAAATTACTGCAGATGGTGGATGGTGACTGTAGCCATTCAATTAAAAGACACTTATTCCTTGGGAGAAAAGTTATGACCAACCTAGACGGCATATTAAAAAGCAGAGATATTACTTTGCCAACAAAGGTCCGTCTAGTCAAGGCTATGGTTTATCCCGTAGTCATGTATAGATATGAGAGTTGGACTAGAAAGAAAGCTGAGCACTGAGAACTGATGCTTTTGAACTGTAGTGTTGGAGAAGACTTTTGAGAGTCCCTTGGACTGCAAGGAGATCCAACCAGTCCTTCCTGGAGGAAATCAGTCCTTGGTGTTCATTCGAAGGACTGATGTTGAAACTGAAACTCCAATACTTTGGCCACCTGATGCAAAGAACTGACTCATTTGTAAAGACCCTGATGCTGGGAAAAGTTGAGGGCGGAAGGAGAAGGGGATGACAGAGGATGAGATGGTTGGATGGCATTACCGACTCAATCGACATGAATTTGAGTAAACCCCAGGAGTTGGTGACAAACAGACCTGGCATGCTGTAGTCCATGGTGTTGCAAAGAGTCAGACATGACTGAATGACTGAACTGAATGAACTGAGGTTTTAGAGTTTGGGTTCAAGTGATTTAAGGTTGTTCTTTCAAAGAAGAGACCTGCTTGGTTTTGAGAGAAGTTTGTGACATAATTTTGGTAGACATAGAGAGATAATGATTTTGAAGTGAGTCATGATAAATAGTTGTTTGACAAACTAGTTTTTTACCCAGATGAACAATCTAATATCTTGCAGGGAAACCATTTGCCCAGATGAGCAAACTCTGTATCTTAAGTGTCAGTATGGAAGAATTTCCAGAAGCAAATAGTGAAATATTTATTGGTTTACAGCCTCATCCTCTTGGGCAAGAATTTGATGGCATAAATCCCATAGACCTGCTGACACAGGTGGCCTCAGTTCTTAGTCATGATTTATAAGTTATATAAAAACAGATCTCAGTATACGTTTTCCTTAATAACTTTTGTTACTGTATTTTAAATAGAACAAAATAATAAGCAATCACAAAAAAATAAACACCAAAGGAAAATCACTACATAAAGAAACACTCATCTTCTTTAATTATCAAGGAAAATATATTGTTGTTAGTCACTAAGTCATGTCCAGATCTTTTGTGATCCTGTGAACGGCAGCCCTCCAGGTCCTCTGTCCATGAGATTTTTCAGGCAAGAATACCAGAATGGGTTGTCATTTCCTCCTCCAGAGGATCTTCCCAACCAGGAATCACATCTCTTAAGGCTCCTGAATTGGCAGGAGGATTCTTTACCACTAGCACCACCTTGGAAGCCCCAAATACGAAAAAACCAAAAATGTCATTCCACTAAGATTCGACAAGGACAAAAAAACTGGAAATCATTCACTACTGGTGGATGAGTAAAATGGTAAAACATGTAACAGGGCAACTTGCAAATATCTGGATATACTGAGGTATATAATTTGTGACTCAGCAATGCTAATTTTAAATACATGCCCAAGAGAAACTCTTGTCTATATTTGCCACAGATGATATGCATGAATATATCCATTCCAGCAGTGTCCTTAGTTAAGGGAATAATAAATTACTGTGCATTCACTCAATTCTTATGGCAACAAAACTATATTAATATATGTAAACATGCTGCTGCTGCTAAGTCACTTCAGTCGTGTCCGACTCTTCGCAACCCCATGGACCGCAGCCTACCAGGCTCCTCCTCCATGGGATACTCCAGGCAAGAGTACTGGAGTGAGGTGCCATGGATAGATATAAAAACCAATACTGAGTAAAAAAATTTCTGAAATAACACATACACTAATAGCATTTATATATATTTTTAAAACAACAATGGAAGCAATACCTATGGATTTAGTGACAAAATAATAAAAATCATGAACAGGAAGGCATACACAATATTTCTCTCTGGGAAAATGAGATAAGATAATGTGATTGCAATGGAGAACAAAAAGGACTTTACCATCTTTCGTAATATCATATATCTTTCATTTTAAAAAACAATAAAATGAAATCTGAAGCAGAAGCAATAAAATATTGACATTTCTTCATTCTGGCTGGTGGGTACTTGTGTGTTGGATATTTTATGTTGTGTGTTTCATATTGTTTTACAACTTATCAGTTTCATTAAGTGGGAATAAGAAAGTTCATCAAGGTGGAAAACCAGTACAGTGCAAGCTATAGATAAGCAGAATCCAGGGCAGCTAGTCTATTTTCACTTGTCATTCCCTTGACATCGGCAATCCCAAGGCCAAAATCTTATACAGGTGAACACTTTCCTTGGTCTTCTAGTTAGCTTAAAATCCCAGAGACACATATCCTAACCCCCAACCCTCTTTTTCCATTAATATAATGATCTATATGAGTATCTTTCTCTGTGTATGGATCTTTGTTTCTCAAATATTTATATTTTTGTGCAATACATTTCTTGTTCTTTCAAACCTCCATTGATGTTGGATGATGTTTAAAAGATCCAGAGAAAAGGAACAAGAAATAGTACAAGAACCAAAGTAAGAGAATAAAATGTTCTTTGCCCTAAGGCCTAATTATACCAAAGCAAATATTGCAAGTTATTTCATATGGGATAATTTCCAACTAAGAGGAAACATCCAGGTTACTTTACTAGTCAGGAGAAAGAGAGAGAGAGATGTTATCTCAAGTATAAATGGTCCCATGTTTCTCTAGTTCAAGGTTATCTGATGAAATTACACTATTATTCCCAAGGCTCTATTATTCAGAAATTGTGCCCAAATGGCCAACCTTATCCTTACTTGGGAGGAAAGCAGAAGACTTTGGCTAAGAAACACTGATGAAAATATTTGCAGAGATAACTTTATTGAGTAAACTGAAAGATGGCTGGAATTCACTGTGCTGCAGGATAATGAAGATGAGAGAGTTTAAAATAAATGTAAGCCTGCACTTCAAAATACTGATACTAGGGGCTGCTATGGATTGGGCTGAAGTCATAAGTATATCAAGAGTTGTTGAAGGTACGGTAGGAGATGGCCTTACCCAAGAAGAATGCATTAACTGAAAAGTGAGCAGGAATAGAGAGAAAGCAAATGTTAACTCATTTACAAAAGAAAAAGGCAATAAAAGAGAACAGAGGAGTAGCCACAGAGTTAGAATGGGAATCCAGTAGAAGATGTGTCAAAATTTAAGACATAATTTATTTTCCTATATAGGATAAAATGGCCAACAGTACTGAATGCCTTGAGATATCTTCTGATGAAGTTTGAAATAATCTTATTGCATTGAATACTTGAGAGGCCCAGGGTAAATGTGAGAGGAGTCTTAATGGAAATAGAGGAGTAGAAGTTCATTATGGCAGCATGAACTATGAATTGGAGGAGAGGAAATGGTTGTATGTCATGTGATAGTCCACAGTATTTAAAAGTAGAGTATTTAAATACCAGAGTATTTAAAAGCAATATTCTACATGAGATAAGAAAAATATAAATTAAGTTAAACCTTGGTATCTTGCTGCTAAACTCCAACAGAAATAATAATTTTTGTATAACCTATCTTGTTAAAAAAAAAACACTGTACATTTAATTCATCCAATCTCTAATAAATACATTTAAATCAGTTATTTGTAAAAGAAAAATTCAGAACATGTGCCTTATTTTGATCCCATTATCATTTAAAGTTTGTTAATCCTGATTTCAGTTGTTTTACATTATGTATTTCATTTTATTGAGGCATAACTAAAATGTACAGTTCTGAGTCTGGACAAAAGCATAATGATAGATTGTCCGCTAGAATCAGAATATTCTCCCCTAGAATCAGTACTATCTCCTAAGAAAATTCCTACAGGTTGTAGTCAGTCTCTTTCCTCACTGAGTGATGAGCATGCAATAATTGGTCTGTAGAATATTATATAAGTAGAGTCAGAGAGTATGCAGCATAGTGCATTATGCACTTAGCACAGTTTGCTTGAGAATTATCATTTTTGTTGCATGTATCAGTAGTAGCCATTTGTATGGGCATACCACAGAGTATTTATTCATTCAACAGTTGAAGAATATTTGTGTTGTTTGCAGTTGAATTGATTATGGATAAAGCCACCGTAAACATACACATCTGTGTATGAACCTAAGTTTTCATTTAGCTTGTGTTAGAAACCTGGGAGTAAGACGACTGGATCATGGATATGATTATTGTGTATCAGGTAGGATTTTATTTGCTTTGTTTCTTGTTTAATCTTCCCAGCCATTTTCATCAGTGTGTAATGACATCTCATTCTGGTTTGAAATTAATTTCCCTGGTGACTAACGATAGTCGGCATTTGTATTCAGCACCCTGTATTGCCTTTTTTATATTATCTTTTTGCGAGGTGTCTATTCAAATTATTTGACCATTTATGTTGTACTGCATGTGTCTCTTATTGTTTTAAATGTTCTTTATAAATTCTATATAGAATCCTTTAGTAGGTTATGTTGTTTGGCAAATATTTTTCTCAATCAATAGTTTGTCTTTTCATTTTCCTTACACTGTTTTTTGAAGACCCAAAGTTTCAGTTTTTGTTTTTTAAATTTTAAAGAGAAATTACATAAATGACTGTTTAATACTGAGGCAGAGTTGTCAAAGCTGACATGCTGGAGTACATTAGTTGTTTGCAGCACAGATGTAGATTAAGTTGCATATCTTTCAGGCACATACAAACTCATGCCTAGTTAACTGAGTTAAGCAGAGGATATTATATACATGAAATTTCCTTTAACAGACATATTTCCAGTTCCCTTTGGAACTAGAAGAGAGGATATTCAAATTTTGAGTGAAGAAACCAACAAATATGTGATGAATGAAAACTCCTATGGGTATTTTCATTAGACACTGTAAAGTCCCAAATATATAAGTAATGGCTACTTATATGTCTAAGACATTTCATTACTTGCTTGTTTCACTTTCTTTTATGTAAGAAAGTCTTTCACTTGGGAGAAAACTAACAATGCTGAAAAACATGAAAATGTGATTCTTTACAGAATTTTTTTTAATTTAAAGAAAGCAATTCCATTTCTATCCTGACTTTTTCATGAAGCTGGGGATTACTGGTCCCAGTGACTGCTGCTTCTGATGGTTCAATAGGAGTTTGGCTCAAGCTAGGATAGTGAGTAAAGGAGCAAGATGAGGTAATGAAGGGATGTAGTGTAAATGTGAAACCAGATTCCTTAAGCGGCATTAAAACTTTCAGTTCAGTTGCTCAGTCGTGTCCGACTCTCCATGACTCCATGAACAGCAGCACGCCAGGCCTCCCTGACCATCATCAACTCCTGAAGTTCCCTCAATCTCATGTGCATTGAGTCGGTGATGCCATCCAGCCATCTCATCCTCAGTCGTTCCCTTCTCCTCCTGCCCCCAATCCTTCCTAGCATCAGGGTCTTTTCCAATGAGTTAACTCTTCACATGAGGTAGCAAAAGTATTGGAGTTTCAGTTTCAACATCATCCCTTCCAATGAACACCCGGGACTGATCTCCTTTAGGATGGACTGGTTGGATCTCCTTGCAGTCCAAGGGACTCTCAAGAGTCTTCTCCAACACCACAGTCCAAAAGCATCAATTTTTGGTGCTCAGCCTTCTTCACAGTCCAACTCTCACATCCATACATGACCACAGGAAAAACCATAGCCTTAACTAGATGGACCTTAGTCGGCAAAGTAATGTCTCTGCTTTTGAATATACTATCTAGGTTGGTCATAACTTTCCTTCCAAGGAGTAAGCGTCTTTTAATTTCATGGCTGCAGTCACCATCTGCAGTTATTTTGGAGCCCAGAAAATAAAGTCTGACACTGTTTCCCCATCTATTTCCCATGAAGTGATGGGACCGGATGCCATGATCTTCGTTTTCTGAATGTTGAGTTTTAAGCCAGCTTTTTCACTCTCCTCTTTCACTTTCATCAAGAGGCTTTTAGCTCCTCTTCACTTTCTGCCATAAGGGTGGTGTCATCTGCATATCTGAGGTTATTGATATTTCTCCCAGCAATCTTGATTCCAGCTTGTGCTTCTTCCAGCCCAGCGTTTCTCATGATACACTCTGCATAGAAGTTAAATAAGCAGGGTGACAATATACAGCCTTGACGTACTCCTTTTCCTATTTGGAACCAGTCTGTTGTTCCATGTCCAGTTCTAACTGTTGCTTCCTGACCTGCATACAGGTTTCTCAAGAGGCAGGTCACTTTACTGAATGTCAAATATTTATGGTTTTGAACCATTATCTAAAACGTACGGTTTCTTTGATCTGGATATCTAGGAAAAAGATAGTTGATGATGTCTATAACTTAGAAAGTGAGCTCAATAAGAATATTAATCACAAAAGGCATGTCTACGTCCTATAATCCTAGAACCATACCTGGCATGTACCATGTGCTCAATAAACGTTATATTCTCTTGGAAGTAATACATTATATGAAGAACTTTTTGTTTAGGCATATTAGCTTCTATATAGTTTCCAAAAAGAACCTTCTTTTAAACTTTTATATATAAACTACAGAGAACTATCTATAAAAGTATACTGCTGCATACAGGGAAACCAGGTTAACCCATTCAATTTTCACACCTTTGTTCTTTTTTTCCCCCAGGGGTATTGCATCCCATTCCCTGCTAATTTTCTCCTTTATTTTTCTAATCTGATTAATACATTTCCATTTTTATTAGGTCTAATAGATAGCTGATCTAATTTGGAGCTTATAAATTATACAGTTATATGTGAATTGATTATAGCACATAACTCTAATGGACTGGCAATCTTTTCAGAGATTAGAAGTGCTGCTTAGTTCCCTTTCTATGGATGATTAATTTTCAGTGGTTATCAACTCTCAAACTGAAAATTAAGCAATACATATTTGCTTTGTGGATGACCAGTTTTATTAAAGTAGTAGAGCTGATGCAATTAATTATCGATACCCTATGAAGTGAAGCCAAAATTAAAATGGCTTAAAAGTAGCAGGCAGGTATCTATTGTCAATGGTAAAATTCAGTGACTGCTGTAAAGAAACAGTGCCAGGCTGCTCCTGATCATTTATGCAACAATCTGGAAAACATGCACAAACTATTTCTTCTAGTTTGTTTCCACATTTTTTTTTCAGGAAAATTGATTTATACCAATAACCATTTAAGACAGTGAACTGAAGATGATCAGTGTTTCAACTGACCCCACAGAAATCTTTCCATCCCCATTGGTACTTAGAGGTCATCTGCCTTTGGTGTTGACCATCACTCAAAACAAGGGAAACGCATCCACTGGAGTCCTCATCTTTAGCTTTCATGCTTGTTTGATCATCATTTCTGTACAAAACAAGGTAACTGGTACTCTGAGAACTCAGAGTGAATAACTGGAGATGCTGTGACAGTGCCCCTGGGAAACTGCATTGTAGCTGAAGGTTGACTCTCCTAGTGGTAGCTTCACAGTAAGTTATTGCTAGAAATTTCCTTTTGCAATATAGGACTTCTCTGTCATACTAACATTAACTAAAGTTTTGAATATAATATAAGACCAGCTATGCTTTTTGGTGTGTATGGGGAATCTGTGGTAATGGCTTTGAGTTTATTGATCATTTATATTTTATGGCAAAATAATTTATTGGATCCTATCCTTGGTGACAGCTAGATGAGAGTATGACCTTGGGTAAAGTTTGGGAAAGGAAAGAGGTAAGCGAAAGAAATCATCAGAGACAATGAGATCCTGAAGGGATAGTGGGAGAATGCTAAAAGTCAGGCAGTCCTGAGGCCGGGGCTTCCAAAAGTAAAGAATACAATAAAAAAGAAAAAATACTGCCAAATCTACAAACTCAAATGTGTCATGATTCTTATAATGACCGAAAACTCTATTTACATTCCCTCCAAAAAAAAATCAAACTTTAGTTCCCAAATAGGTATCATTTTAAAAATCATAGTTTTATCAGCTAAGTAATTCTCCAAAAAGCAAACAACATAGTATTTATCCTTTCTCCTCTTTATAATACTGATTACCTAGATGTCCATCAGCAGATGAATGGATAAGAAAGCTGTGGTACATATACACTATGGAATACTACTCAGCCCTTAAAAAGAATAAATTTGACTCAGTTCTAATGAGATGGATGAAATTGGAACCGATTATACAGAGTGAAGTAAGCCAGAAAGAAAAACACCAATACAGTATACTGACACATATATACGGAATTTAGAAGACAGTAATGATGACCCTCTATGTGAGACAACAAAGAGACACAGAGGTATAGAGTGGACTTTTGGACTCTGAGGGAGAGGGAAAGGGTGGGATGGTTTGGGAGAATGGCAATGAAACATGTATATTTTCCTGTAAGAAACGAAGCGCCAATCTATGTTCAATGTAGGATGCAGGATGCATGGGGCTGATGCACAGGATGATTCAAGTAGAGGATGTGGGGTGGGAGGTGGGAGGGGGCTTCGGCATCAGGAGATTGTGTTCACCTATGGCTGATTTGTGTCAATGTATGGCAAAACAAATACAGTATTGTAATTTAAAAAAATTAATAAATTTAATAAAAAAATAATAATAATAAAAAATACTGATTACATTTTAGAAACATACTCCATAGAACAAACAAAGAAAACATTCTCTTCTACTCTGTCTCCTACTTGAACCTAGCCTCTATATTAAGCCTCAGTGTGTGGTTCCTGCCATATCATGCTATTTCCAAAATTTTTAACCTCCCTGCTTTTGCCTAGTAAAGTCTTGTTTTCCTCCGAGGTATAATTGAAATGTTAAATATTCTGGGAATATTTCTGTCCCCTTCCACGAAAAAAAAAGGAAAAGCTAGTCTCCAGGTAATCGATTTGTGCTAATGGTTTCTCAAGAATGATGGAGGTCATGCCTTCAACTTGCTGAACAAGGAATATTTATTGGACACATTGTTTGACAGTACTGTGTAGAGGGCATTACATGTGCCCTTCTATTTAATTTTCAAGCCAAAAGTATGAATTAGCTACTGTTATAATTCTATTTTTTGGATTAGCAGACTGAGGCTCAAAAGTTTAAGGAATATGTCCATGGTCACAAAGCTTATAAGAGGTTAAATACAGATTATCTGACTCTAAAGCCTAAAGTCTGTGCATTTAAACAATGCTCATTACTACCACTCATATTGAGAAACCCCCTTAAACCAAGGTTTATTAATACAGTCCTAAAACAAGAAACATATTTCAGTACATCCTAGACCTCAGTGAAGAAGAGTTATGATCCAGCATGATGAGCCAATCATCAATTACCTTGGAAGATGAATACAGACAAGGACAAGAGGGAAAAAATATCCTAATAGCTAACACACTGATTGTGGTTTTCAATAAATTCTTAAAGTGACTAAGTATGCATTTCAGAATCCATTATATGTTTATAGTTCTTTGTAGATTTATTAATATAAGTAAATATAGTTAACCTCTGTTGAACATTTAATATATACCAACACTGTCGTTACTGTTTTATATATTTACTTTAATTAGTACTTACAGTACTACTCTGAGATAGATACTGTTATTATCCCCCAATTCCTACTGAGGAAATTTAGCAAAAGAGAAATTGGAAAATAAATGTTAGAACAAGGAGTTGAAATCAGCTTGTTCCTTGGAAGAAAAGCTATGACAAATGTAGACAGCATATTAAAAAGCAGAGATATTACTTTGCCAACAAAAGTCCATCTAGTCAAAGCTATGTTTTTTCCCAGTAGTCATGTATAGATGTAAAGTCTGACTATAAAGAAAGCTGAGCACTGAAGAACTGATCCTTTTGAACTGTGGTGTTTGAGAAGACTCTTGAGAGTCCCTTGGATGGCAAGGAGATCCAACCAGTTAATCCTGAAGGAAATCAGTCCTGAATATTCATTGGAAGGACTGATGCTGAAGCTGAAGTTTCAATACTTTGGTCACTTGATGTGAAGAAAT
This sequence comes from Nanger dama, assembly GCA_917880005.1. Classification (NCBI taxonomy): domain Eukaryota; kingdom Metazoa; phylum Chordata; class Mammalia; order Artiodactyla; family Bovidae; genus Nanger; species Nanger dama. The sequence goes on from CAKJTW010000018.1 coordinate 30,780,851, forward strand.
GACTCATTGGAAAAGACCCTAATGCTGGGAAAGATTGAAGGCAGGAGGAGAAGGGGATGACAGAGGATGAAATGGTTGTATGGCATCACTGACTTGATGGACATGAGTTTGAGTGAACTCCAGGAGTTGGTGATGGACAGGGAGGCCTGGCGTGCTGCGATTCATGGGGTTGCAAAGAGTCGGACAAGACCGAGAGACTGAACTGAACTGAATGCATACACACACACACACAACTAGGTATCCCAGGTTTTTGATTCAAGAATCTAGTTCAAGACTAAGTAAGTAATTTTTTTCAAGTAGAATGGAGCAAGTATCATTTTAGACTTGATCATAAATTATATTAGTAAACACTACTAGCTGGTCTTTCCATTAATGGAGATTTCAAAACTTAAAATGTAAATCTAATAGGCATAAAAATGGGTCCACCAACAGATGGTCAGAAGGCTCATTTTTCAGTGTGGGATTTTTTTAATCCATTCAGTTTCTTGCTGGAGTTCTGCCTTCACATTTGTTTGGTGTCTCAATCACTTCTGTTGGTTTAATCTCTCAGCTGAGCAAGCCTCCAGCTCTCTACCCAGTTGGGGAGAGGCAATTTCCAGTTTGTGAAAGGTGGGGAGGGAGGGATGGATGGGTGTATGGGTGTGTGTGTTTGTGTGTGTGTGCACAGAGAGTGACAATGAACACCAGGATCCTAGATCCTTATTAAGCAATAGCCCCAACTGTATTTTTAAATAATCAATGTGCTTTTACCTCACAATTTTATGTAAGCATCTTGTAATTCAGCCATAGCCTCTACTTCTATGTAACCTCATTTCAATTACCATTTAATCAACATATTTTTGTTCTGAAAAACAGTGAGATTTTCATCATCCTTTCTATCTAGATAACATCTAAAGACAAATCCCACAGAACTGAGTATATGAACCCAGTAGTTACACACAACATGAGGTAAGCTGAAGTCAGAACCATGGGCAGAAGTGAGATCAGCCCCCAGACTTAATTTAATCTGAGAAAAACCTTTTTAATTATAGCATATACTTACATGTGTATATTCTTAAATTAGAAACAAAGTTATTCAAATATAGTTGATAAAAAAGCAATAAACTTGGAAAAGTTGTAGATGGGGAAACTGAAGATTTCCTGGAAGATAAACAGTTGGATTTTTACAGACAATACTCCTATCAGCAGAAGCCATAAAGGGCAGAATACCAGGTATCAGCAAATCTGAATGTTGAAATATATTTTGGGGTAGAGAGGATGAAGGGATTTTTAGGAAGATCTTTGTCTTTTACTGAAAAGCTATCACATAAGTGGACTAATCCAAAAACCAACACTTAAGTAAAAATACAAGAGAGACTTCCTCGGTAGCTCAGTGGTTAAGACTTTGCCTTCCAATGCAGGAGGTGTGGGTTTGATCCTTGGCCAGGGAAGTAAGATCCCACATGCCTTGTGGCCAAAAAGCCAGAGAAATACACAAGACAAAACAAACCTAAAACTCCTGTGATTTATGCCCACTGGGGACATACACAAATGGAGACTGGCAGGCAGGGGAGTAGGGGACCCAGCCTCTTATCTCATTTCAGTTCTAATAAGAGTTACCACTTACTGTCCAGTCTCAGATATCACAAAAGAATTTTCTTGTCAGTTTACTTCTCAACTGATTCTACTATGTATAAGAAAATAAATTGAACTTCAATTAGAAATAATCCAAAGCCTCACAAAAGCCCAAAATTGAGGGAAATTCTACACGAATCTTGGAGATTACTCATTCCATATGCATAAAGATTTTACTAACCATTCATCAAGTCTGAGCAAAATTACCAAAAGAACAAATGAATGCAAGCAAAGATTTAGCTGCAGCATTTGTTACTTCTCTTAAAACTGCAACATTAGCTCCGTTTTAACCATGAAGTTGCCTTTCACTTAGATCATGAATGGTCTACTGTAGTGTTTTGTCTTTCTTTAAAAGTGTTTTCCTTTCAAAATATAAGTACCAGAGCAAAGCATCTATTAAATTCATATTTAATTAATTGCACAGTTTTAGAAGCTACTCATATACAGAGGGTTTTTCTCCAGCAAGTACACTGCATAAAAGTAGTAGTTTTAACTGTTGCACAGATCGGGTATTTCAAGTATCTAGATTTAAAACACTTTGAGAAAGAAGTACAGGACCATGGGGTCACAAGATCTAAACTTTAGTGTGTTGCTCCTTACTGGTGAAATCTCGGCTCTGTTATTCAAATGCTTAGGGTTTCACTTCCAGAAAGGAATGAGGAAAGACTGAGCAAAAGGGATCTAGAAAGAAATCCTAAAATGTCCCTCTGCTTCTCAAGAACTGTGAAGGGTCTAAGATGATATCCTATGTTGGCAAGTTAGTTTGTCACTGTTTCATGGAGCTAATGGAAAACACAAGACTCATCAGTCAGAGACGAGGATAATTTATTGCTCACAGCAATAATAGTTGGCAGAATATCAGCATTTTTGTGCTGGTTATTTAAGTGCTTGTTCCCTCAGGCAACACAACAGGATTCAAGAGAACTGAACACTGGTTTGTGTTACAAGAAAAGTCCACACAAGCACAGGAAACAGAGCTCTTATAATAGGCAGTGTGCATGCCTGCCCTTCGTTCTAGAAGGAAACACAATCTCCATCTCCAACACATTTTCAGTACACAAGTATTCTTGATATTCCAAAGATACTCCAAAGCTATAGACAATTAAGTTTCTCTCTTACAAAACCTGCAGAAGAAACAGGAGAAACATATGGAGAAGTATCTCCCAGCAACACCTACCCCTTATCTACGTCATCTTAGCATCCAACAAACTTTCCCATGGGTGCTCCACTGTTAACCAGGCTGAGTAATCTGAATCACAGAACTTGGAAACAAAATCCTTCCATTTAATTCACACAGCATATAATTACAGCTACCACCAAGAGGACTACAGGACAGGAGGAGGCCAACTTGCAATGTTGCCCTCAACCATACCCACCTTAGGGTCCTAAACCCATAGAAAATTGTGTCCAGTTACTTAGATGTGTCCTCCTGTTAAAACATAATAGTACTTTGTAATGTTAATATTGAATGCTATATAATAATATTATTACTGTAAAAAGTAATGTATCTTGTTTTTAGAAGGCAAATGTGAATAACCTATTAATTTACAGTACTCATTTCCCATCTCAGAAGAGCTAGAGATGTGAAATGACATTTAGCAAACAACTCCATTTACAGATAAGAAAACAAGACCCTAGCAGAGGAAATATTTGTTCAAGTTCACAAATAGTGTGTTAACCTAGGTCTCTTAGCTCCCTGCACATGTCATGGTTTAGAATACTTATCAAGGGACTTCCAAAAAAAAAAAAAAGGGACTTCCCTAGTTGTCCAATGGTTAAGACCATGTGTTTCCACTACAGGGGACATGGGTTGTAGAACTAAGATACTGTATGCAGCGTGGCACAGCCAAAAAATAGAAATAAGTAAGCAATACAATAAGTATCAGTTGGCAAAGTAGGGTTCCCTGGCACTCTAATATTTTTTCTGGGGAACCCAACAGACATGCCAACATACCTCATCTATGTAACCAATTAGCAAACAATTGAGTGCTAAAGTGTATGTTACCAGATAATTCTTAAAGATTTTTGCGATTGAACTCCACTGAATAAAAGGAATGATGAGATATTGAAAGACAACAGATCTCAGCTAATGAAAGGGAAAAAAAAAAAGGTGAACATACTAAGCTCAGAAACGATGACTGTCACAGCTTGTAACAGCCAATCACAGCTGGTCAGGGAGGTAGTAGTGTGAAACAGAGGATAGTAAGCCCTGACTGTGTAGGAGAAGTGTTAGTCCGGATAAGAGGTAGGCAGCATCAAAGAGGATCATGAAAATCAGGGAGAAGAGCATATGCCTGCAAAATGACAACCAGGATCTCTTATCCTAACCAACACAACCTCCAGGTAAAGTCAAGCTTCAGTGTGGGTGCAAAAAGGACATATATACACACAGCTTCTATGTATTATGTATATACACTATACATGTGTGTATGGTGGTTCAGTGGTAAAGAATCCACCTGCCAAGCAAGAGATGTAGGTTTGATCCTTGTATCAGTAAGATCCCCTGGAAAAGGAAATGGCAGCCCACAACCCACTACAGTATTCTTGCCTGGACAATCCTGTGGACAGAAGAGTCTGGTGAGCTCTAGTCCATGGGGTCACAAAGAGTTGGACATGGCTTAGGGGCTAAACAACAACATATACACACATCTCATATGCTCTAGGCCATGGTAAAATTATTTGGGGGAGGCAATTGAGTTATATAGTAATACTATATATATATAGTAATATTTATAAATTAGAATTTTCTCTTTATGTTTTATTGTTATAACTTTTGCTAGATCTTAGAAAATAAACTCTGCAATTTACTGACAATCAAGTTATCCAAAAGGTGCACTCATACCTAAACAACAAAAGACATCAAATCACTCAAAAAAAAATGAAGAAATACTTAGGATTGTGTGTGTGTATGTGTACACATTCTGATTTGCCCATACAGACATCTACCATTCACTAAATCATCATTCATTCATTCTGTATCAACTACAGATGGCCTGCTTTTCTAATAATCTTTGAAAGAACAGCCGGGCAATAGACACAAAAGTCTCTATTCTTGGATGTTTATATTTCAGCTGGGTAGGGAGATATTTTCATGTATATAAGATGCCTATCAAATTAGACATATATTATATATATTAATGTACAGTATATATCTAACATTTTAGCTATAATAGTACACACAATATCTATTATAATATACCTAGCAATGTCAGTCTGTAAAAAAGCAATAGACGATAGAAACTTTGGTGTGTTCGGAGATTAAGACCAAAGCTACAGATCCAAATCCTAACACTGCCACCAATTAGAGATGTGATCTTCACTGAGTTACTCAACTGCTCTGTATCTCAACTGTTTCTTCCTTTCTTCCTTCTGTTCAAGTGTACACCTCGCAGGGTTTTTCTGAGGTGAAAATGAATTAACATGTGTGAAGTGCTTATTCTCTGCCTAGCACTTAGTAATCCCTCTGAAAGGAGTAGATACTCTCACAATGGAAAGTAGGAGAGCCAGATTAATATATTCCAATCAAAACAGTTGAAATTCTGTTATTTTTCTCTTCAAAAGCCTTCCTTTGTTTCTATAACTTGCTTTTGAAACCCTGAAGTGTGAGCATACCAGGCTCTTCATCTTTCTCTGAGCATGTCTGACCATCATACATACATACACACACGCACACACACACACACACCTATGACATTTCAGAGGTTCTTTCTCCTGAATGCCAGCCCAATCATGTCTGCCAAATTATGCTAACTCTTCCTGCTTCATGCTGCTGCTGCTAAGTCGCTTCGGTCAGATCCGACTCTGTACGACCCCAAAGACGGCAGCCCACCAGGCTCCGTCATTCTTGGGATTCTCCAGGCAAGAACACTGGAGTGGGTTGCCATTTCCTTCTCCAATGCGTGAAAGTGAAAAGTGAAAGTGAAGTTGCTCAGTCGTGTCCGACTCCCAGTGACCCCATGGACTGCAGCCCACCAGGCTCCTCCATCCACGGGATTCTCCAAGCAAGAGTACTGGAGTGGGTTGCCATTGCCTTCTCCTCCTGCTTCATGAGCCTTCCCCAACTATTCTAGGTGGGGCCAGTTGTTTATCTCCTAGCACTCCTGGAGCTCTTGATTTTTCTATGCCATTTCCTGGTCATATGACTTTCAGCAAAGTGCTCCAGCCTAACTGTGTGTCAGGATCCTTACTGGTAAAGTGGGAGTGATAACACACCTGATCTTACTGAGTTACTGTGAAGACTGATGTATGAAAAGTACTCATAAAAATGTTGGTGCACAGTAAATGTTCATGAATGTTATTGGCATTTTTATTATTATTAAAAGCCTGTACATAAAATGCTATAATTATTTTTTCTGCTTCTCACTAGAGTCTACATTATTGGTGTGAATAAAAGAGACCACATCAAGCCTTCCTCAGCTTTGCATCTTCAGTACCAAATATCCAGAACACACAAGAACCAAGGAAATCTTAGGTAATTAATTTATTTTATAGCACTAGCTAACACAGTGTAAATGCTCAATTTTTTTTTCCAGAAAAGAACTTGAATGAGTCCTTTGTCATCCTATGATGGGAGTGTGTTCATCCACATACAATCTCTAGAGTTATTTTGACTATTTCATGAAAAAGTTTGATTTATGTGATATATGGGGAAGTAATAAAAGATTGTATATTACACTGAAAGTTTTGGTTGAGGCTTTGAAAAGTAATTAGGTCATGAAGTCTCTGTATTGCATATTTGGAAGTTTCTAAGAGAATTGATCTTAAAAGTTCTCATCACAAGAAAAAAAGTGTGTAACTATGTGAGGTGATGATATTAGCTAAACTCACTATGCTAACCATTGTACAATATAAGCATATAGCAAATCGTTATTATACATACACCTTAAAATACTGCAGTGTTACATGTCAATGATATCTCAGTACAACTGGAGAAAATATGGCAACAAAGAATAAAAGAAAAATAATTGGCATAATACAGTAGAATCTACCAAAAAAAAAAGCCTAGAGCACTAAGCCTAAGTGCTTTCCTCTAAAACTGGGAATAAACCAAGAAAAAGCTACTATCTTTATTTTTATTTATTATGATGCTAGAGGTCATACCCAGGACAATGGGGCAAGAAAATATAAAAATATAAGGTTAGAAAAGAAAGCAATAAAAACAATCATTAATTTGCAGAAGACAAAGAATACATAAGATGATGAAAACTATTAAAAGTAAGAGCTGAATTTGACAAGTTCATGTTTCACATTTATTACAATAAAAACCAATTGTCTTTCTAGAAAACAATTATAATAGAGATAAAATGCTTCAAATGCCATCATTCACAAGAAAATTCTTTAAATAGAACACAAAAAGCATTAACCATAAAAGAGAAGATTTGACTACTTTAAAAATCAAGAAAATCTCTTCATTAAAAAATGGAGAAAAGATAGTTACAATGCATATATTCAGTAAGGCAGCAGTTCCCAAACCTTTTGGTACCAGGGACCAATTTCATGGAAGACAATTTTCCCATGGACCAGGAGGGGGATAATTTCAGGATGATTCAAGTGCACTTTATTTCTATAATTATTATACCAGCTTTACCTCAGATCATCAAGAATTAGATCACAAAGGTTGGGAGTTGCTGTAATAAGGGACTCCAGAATGTATGAAGAATTTCATATATTCAATAAGATAAATACCAACCAACAAAATAGAAATACAGACCAAAGCTTTAAATGGATATTTTATATACCACACACACACACACACACACACACACACACACACACACACACACACTACACAATTCAAATGGCCCAATAAATAAGTAAAATGGTGCTTTACCTCAATAGTCAACAGATAACTGCAAATTATCTGCATCACATTCCTAAGTGATGCCTTAGGAAGCATCACCATGAACAAAGCTAGTGGAGGTGATGGAATTCCAGTTAAGCTATTTCAAATCCTAAAAGATGATGCTGTGAAAGTGCTGCACTCAATATGCCAGCAAATATGGAAAACTCAGCAGTGGCCACAGGACTGAAAAACATCGGTTTTCATTCCAATCCCAAAGAAAGGCAATGCTAAAGAATGTTCAAACTACTCCACAATTGCACTGATGTCACACGCTAGCAAAGTAATGCTCAAAATTCTACAAACCAGACTTCAACAGTACATGAACCGTGAACTTCCAGATGTCCATGCTGGATTCAGAAAAGGCAGAGGAACAAGAGATGAAATTGCCAACATCTGTTTGATCATCAAAAAAGCAAGAGAGTTACAGAAAAACATCTACTTCTGCTTTATTGACTATGCCAAAGCCTTTGACTGTGTGGATCACAACAAACTATGGAAAATTCTGAAAAAAATGGGAATACCAGACCACCTGACCTGCCTCCTGAGAAATCTGTATGCAGGTCAGGAAGCAACAGTTAGAACTGGACGTGGAACAACAGCCTGGTTCCAAATAGGAAAAGGAGTACATCAAGGCTGTATATTGCCACCCTGATTATTTAACTTATATGTAGAGTATATCAAGAGAAATGCTGTGCTGGATGAAGCACAAGCTGGAATCAAGATTGCTGGGAGAAATATCAATAACCTCAGAAATGCAGATGATACCAACCTTATGGCAGAAAGTGAAAAAGAACTAAGGTGCCTCTTGTTGAAAGTGAAAGAGGAGAGTGAAAAAGTTGGCTTAAAATTCAACATTCAAAAACTAAGATCATGGCATCCAGTCCCATCACTTCATGGCAAATAGATGGGGGAAACAGTGGAAACAGTGTCAGACTTTATTTTGGGGGTTCCAAAATCACTGCAGATGGTGACTGAAGCCGTGAAATTAAAAGACATTTGCTCCTTGGAAGAAAAGCTATGAACAACCTAGACAGTATACTCAAAAGCAGAGACACTGCCAACAAAGGTCCATCTAGTCAAAGTTATGCTTCTTCCCGTAGTCATGTATGGATGTGAGAGTTGGACTATAAAGAAAACTAAGCACCAAAGAATTGCTGCTTTTGAACTGTGGTGTTAGAGAAGACTCTTGAAAGTCCTTTGGACTGCAAAGAGATCAAACCGGTCAATTCTGAAGAAATCAGTCCTAAATATTCACTGGAAGGACTGGTGCTGAAGTTGAAGCTCCAATACTTTGGTCATCTGATGCAAATTACTGACTCATTCGAAAAGACCCTGATGCTGGGAAAGATCAAAGGTGGGAAGAGAAAGGGATGACAGAGGATGAGATGGTTGGATGGCATCACTGACTTGATGGACATGGGTTTGGATAGACTCTGGGAGTTGGTAATGCACAAGGAGGCCTGGCGTGCTGCGGTTCATGGGGTCACAAAGAGTCGGACATGACTGAGTGACTGAACTGAACTGATGCAAAAATCACAATAATGACAGTTTGAAAAACCTGGAATTACCAAGTGCTACAGAGGATATAGGGGTTTTCCTGGTGACTCAGCTGTAAAGAATCTGCCAGCAATGCAGGAGAAAGGCATTCAATCCCTGGGTCAGGAAGATCCCCTGGAGGAGCACGTGGCAATCCACTCCAGAATTCTTGCCAGGAAAATCCCATGGATAGAGGAGACTGGTGAGCCACAGTCCATGAGTTCACAAACTGCTGGACACAACTGAAGTGACTGAGCATGACTGCAGAGAGGATATGAAGCAACTAAAACTCTTGCTCAAGGCTAGTGAGAAGGTAAACAAGTAAATCACTTTAGAAAGTGTTTGACAGCATTTATTAAAGCTTGGTATGAGACACAGCAACTCTATCTGTAGGTGTATACCCAGTAGAAATGTACACATTTGGGCACTAATAGACACAAGCTAGAATATAGCAGCACTATTCCTAGACATTATATACAAAGACAATCCATATTTTTGTCAAGGAAAATGGATCATTTGTGGTAGTTCTGTAAAACTGAAAAACATACAGTAAGGAGAAACAACTGTGACATGTAACAATGTGGGTTAATTTCAAAGACAAATGTTAGGAGCAAGAAGGCAGGTACAAAATAATATGTGACACGCAACTTTTCTTCTGTAAGTTTCAAAAATGGCCAACATTATCTAATGATGTTTTAAGTTAAGATTGAGGTCAACTTTCGAGAGGGTAGTGACTGGAAGGGGGGATGTGTAAATCTCCAGGTTACTGACAATATTTTATTTTTTTGATCTGAGTGGTGGCTACAGATGTTTTCACTTTTTAAAAGGTCTCTGAATTGTATATTTATAATTGGTGCTCTGTTCACCTTGATTTTCAATAAAGAGTTTAGACGTGTGTGTGTGTGTGTGTGTGTGTATGTGTGTGTATATATATATATAAATATATATATATATATATATATATATATATATATATATATGGGTATGCATAGAGATGGGAGGTGGGGGTATTCAAAGATTAACCACATTGAACCAGGTTTTACAAAAGTAGTGAGTATGTGAGAAGCCTAACTCACCGGTACAATATGCCATTCCTCCACAATATGCAATCCATCATGTCTGAAAGAGCTCATAATTAAAGTAATTCCAGCATTACAGAGAGATTGTTGTAAAGTCTGGAACCACAGTGTGATAAGACTTTTTTATTAAACAGCTATGGAAATATCAGTATTTTCAGATCAGGTGTTAAATAACTTCATAAACATGTTGAATCAAAGTTGGTGAAAAGAAAAAAAATAGTTTTAATAATAAACACTACCCTACCTCAAATAGATTGAAATTTTCAGTTGAAAAGTAATGTATGCCCTTTGCACCCAAAACACACACACACACACACACACACACACACTCTATTGGCTTGCAAATTGGCCCTTGTTCCTGGAGGGCAAGAAGAGTCCAAGGAAAGGGGTAGACCCCTCCAAGATTGGTAGGTGCAGATTTGATAAGCAAAAGAACTTTTGGAAGAGGCTTGCCTTCAGCAGTTGCAAAATGAGTTGACTTTAGTACCTGCAGGACAGAATCTTAGAAGTTTATAGGGAGGACTTTACTGGGTTCGCATATGGTCAGTTCAGATGGTCTCAGCAGCATGTTGGCCTCTTAAGGTTATGTCCTTGAAAACAGCTCCTGCTGGGAATGTGGATTTGAAATGAACATTCCAAGAACATGGGAGGAGTGAGGACCTCTGATTACCAAGGTTCAATTCTCTAGTCACGTCCTCTCAATGACCTCCTCAAACACTCTACACTCATAACAGGCTCTTACCACCTTACAAGCTCCCCCCTCCTCTGCACTGTGCCCTGAGAGGTCAGCAAGGGGCTTGGAGCTTCACTAGAGTTGAGGTGGCTTGTTCAGTGGCTATCTGGCTGTACTGGAGGCAGATACCACAGCAATGGTACAGGCACATGCAACATAAAACACAGATTAACATGTTGATCTCCAAAACAAGTAACATATATATATATATATATTTTTTTCCATCAAGAGTCCTGTGATCCGAACTACTGATTTATTAAAACCTCTAGGCTGGGGATCATATACTCTGGGCATTAGCGGACTCATCAGGTCTGGAAATACAATATTCTGTTGGATAATGGCATAGGTGTCTGCTTGTGAGGCAGTAATAATGTCCAAGGCCACCTATGTTGGAGGACAGCTTTTCACATTACAGACATTCAGGGTTCAGTAAGGACAGGCTTTGTCAACTATCATTTCAGCCTTGCTGGGTGAATTATTAAGGACCTATATGTAAGGGAACAAAAACGACAGCCCCATGAATAAACTAGTGGAAGACAGATCACGTACACCTGGCCTTGAGAAGAGGGAGATGGGCAGCTTCAGGAACTTGACCTGGTTGCGCAAACCATACATGTTGGCCAGGGAAGGCTGTGCTGTCAGGAGAGAAGAGATGGACCAGGGAAAGGATATGGCAGACCAGACCTATTTTCTCTTTCTTCAGTGGCACATGTTCCATTTCAAGTATAGCGCATTTTAACAGGTCCAGTTTGCAGCAGGACAATGGAATCTCAGGGGAGATTAAGCAGTTTCCCAGCACCTGGGAATGTGAAATAATTTACCCACCTCAGTGGAATGTCTCATTGTAAATTCCAGTGGAGAATGCCTTTCCCTGGAGTGGCTGGCTTTCCTATTCTCAGCAGCATAGCACATTGATCCACAGTGGGGTCTGGGCAATGGCCATCTCCCACAATTTCCATACCTTTATGCTGCTGAAAATCTTGACAGGGGTTCCCAGTCTAATGTGTGGAGCAACTGGCCTTACCAATTGATCCTTCAATGTACTAAAGCCCAAAACAGTACTCCAGTCCACCTGGCCAAGGTAGTTTTACTTGTTAGGGATTTAATCTGATATTTTAATATTAAATTTTTTCTTCCAGTCTTGCTGCCTGTGGGTTATAGAAGGTATGCAACCTCTACTCAATGGCATATTCTATTGTCTAGTCTTGCACCTTTGGCATATGATCCTCAGTCTCTGCCTATAATGATGGTATCTGTACACAGTACTTAGCTTTTCTAATCTCCATAATGATGGCAGCCTGGATTGCACGGCAGTAGTGGAAAGCTTACTTTAGACCAGCCACAGTGGCCATATAAGCAAAGACATATTTATAACTCTCACTGAGACAGAGGAAGTCATTATAGTCAATTTGTCAGTCCCTCAGCTACTGAGAATTCCAGTGAATGGTCCTAGGTTCTTTAGGCAGTAGCCTTGGCATTCTTTAGAACACACAGGACATACTCTTATTGCATTAACCATTGCTGCATTCCAAGGGCAACCAGAATTTTTGGCTATGCACTACCCCACCCAGAGCTGTGGTAGCTATTTTTCCCATGTACCCAATCTGTTGTATCTACCAAAGGATAAGTTTCTAGAGTTTATACTCAGGCTAGGGCATCAGTTCCCTGATTGTCAGGGGTTATCAGAACCTTACAAGCCAGGATGTGAAAACAGTGAGGACTGCCTCAACCTCTTGCAGAGGAACTCAAATGTCTTCCACATATCCTGCCCCACAAAGGCTTATTCATTATTTATCCATCACTCAGTTTCCCATTGTCCAAGCCATCAGGTTAATCCCTTTAGAAGAGCTCAACTGTCAGGGACCAAAGGAATAGTCAGGGAGAGATCAAAGAAAGAGGCAGAACACTGCAGACTGTTAGGTGACAGACTTAACACTCAAGGATACTTATATACAAGGCTTGTGTTTGGCAGCCGCAAGATGAGTAAATTCCCATACCTGCCCACTAGGATCTTAAAAGTTTGTAAATAGGCCTGAACTGGCTTTAGTCATATTTTAGTCCAAATGGTCTAAGCAGCACCTTACTTTCTCAAGGCCAACTCCTTGAAACAACTCCTAGTTTGAGAACAGTGGGCAGAATGTACATTCTAAGAACAGGCAATAGAGTGAGGACCCTCTGATTGCTTGGGTCTAGGTGACAGATCAACTGGCCGTTGTGTCTTCTTGATGACCTCCTCCAACACACACACACACACACACACACACACACACACACTCACTCTCTCTCTCTCTCTCTCTCTCTCTCTCTCTCTCTTCCCTTTCTGTAGTAATAATCGGTCGTAGATAAGGCCAACAAAGAGATCCCTGAATATTCAGGCAGGGTAGATGCATGGAGTAAGTGTGGAGCATACTTATACTTTCAGAGCCTCCTAGATACCTCATCTTATCCAGGGACCTAGAGATGATGACTGAACTTCAAGACATGAGTCAGTTAACTAAAATCACAATCAACTGATATAGAACACTGATGCTGTATCATTAATTAATGAGAAAGAAAACTCTTGTTCTCATTGTCCTGTCAGTATATATTCTCACTGTTCTTTTAATAAATAGGAACAAGGAAAGTCAGAAAATGCTCAGACTTCTGGCAAGAGAAATGGTGGCTAATTTGGATGACAATGGCATTGACCTCTGAGTCATCTCCCCATCTCCACTGGACTCTACAGAGCTGCCTATGGAATCAGACAGGCATGCAGGTGCCTCCCTCTTGGAATAAGGAGAGAGGGAATGTGGATAATTCTATTCTAGACTCTCACATCAATTTTCCAAGCTTCATGCAGGTCTGTCCTTGTTGATTCACTCAGCCCCCTCTAAACATAATAATAGTATGGATCAAGCCTGTCTATGTGTGCATGTTATTAGCTGAATCTTCCAAAAACATCTCCAAGTTCTAGGCATATTTTAATCTAATTTTCCATGAACTAACCTCAGGATTCTATCAGAAAGGAGAAATAAAATGTAGAAGAAAAGAATATATATTTAGTTAATAATTTTCATTAATACATGTGAAAAGAGAAGTTTCATAAGAATGATTATTGAATATCTAGTTTAAAAATATCACTAAAGTAAACATTCAATAAAAGTATACTCATACCAGAAGATAAATAGTCTATACTTGCTTAAAATAGGGCTTTTGTCCAAACTTGAAAATTCCAGCACTCCCTCAAGGGGACCTTGTACCAACCCTGGTGATAGGTTTGGGAGACCCTAACTTGGCACAGATTACAATGAGACCTCCTCCCTTCTGGCTGGGAATCAGCATGAGTTGATTTGAAGTTGACAGGAATATGAAGCCTAATGAAATATATAAGCAGAAATCATGTTTTAAAATTCTACAAGCCCATGACACCTACAGAGAGTAACAGAGGAGATATATATATATATAGTTCCAAATAGGAAAAGAAGTATGTCAAGGCTGCATATTGTCATCTTGCTTATTTAACTTATATGCAGAGTACATCAGGAGAAATGCTGGACTGGAAGAAGCACAAGCTGGAATCAAGAGTGCCGGGAGAAATATCAATAACCTCAGATAATGCAGGTGACACTACCCTTATGGAAGAAAGTGAAGAGGAGCTAAAAAGCCTCTTGATGAAAGTGAAAGAGGAGAGTGAAAAAGTTGGCTTAAAGCTCAACATTCAGAAAACGAAGATCATGGCATCTGGTCCCATCACTTCATGGGAAACAGATGGGGAAACAGTGTCAGACTTTATTTTGGGGGCTCCAAAATCACTGCAGATGGTGACTGCAGCCATGAAATTAAAAGATGTTTACTCCTTGGAAGCAAATTTATGACCAACCTAGACTGCATATTGAAAAGCAGAGACATTACTTTGCCAACAAAGATCCGTCTAGTCAAGGCTATGGTTTTTCCAGTACTCATGGATGGATGTGAAACTTGGATTGTGAAGAAAGCTGAGCACCGAAGAATTGATGCTTTTGAACTGTGGTGTTGGAGAAGACTTGAGAGTCTGCTGGACTGCAAGGAGATCCAACCAGTCCATTCTAAAGGAGATCAGTTCTGGGTGTTCATTAGAAGGACTGATGTTGAAGCTGAAATTCCAATACTTTGGCCACCTCATGCAAAGAGTTGACTCATTGGGAACGACTCTGATGCTGGGAGGGATTGGGGGCAGGAGGAGAAGGGGATGACAGAGGATGAGATGGCTGGATGTCATCGCTGACTCGATGGACATGAGTTTTAGTGAACTCCGGGAATTTGTGATGGACAGGGAGGCCTGGTGTGCTGCAATTCATGAGGTCTCAAAGAGTCAGACACAACTGAGCAACTGAACTGAACTGATACTATATTGTTCAGTCCTTCCAGAAAGACAGTCAATATGTAAATCATTCAGATTATGGTCTGAAAGTATTTGAATATTTATATCATCCATAGAAAATGACTGACATAATCCAATTGGACACTTTGTACATTCTAGATGCTGTCGGGTAATGCAAATATCACTGGGCATTAGGGAGCACCCTGAAATGACAGTGCACATTTTATCTAAAACCAAGGCAAGGCATTTTATCTAAAATCTTGCAGGGCATCCCCTGCACATCTCCAGGAGGTGCCATTTACACGGATGCTGAAAGGATTATGTAGATGGAACTCTGGAAGCTGTACAACATGGTGATTCTAAAACATGCCTAACCCAGTGAGAAAAGGAAATATTCTCCCAAAGATTAGTAGATAGCCACACTATAAAAATAGGAAAAGCAATTACAGTACAGTTGTATTAACTGACTGATACTTCTGACAATTCACTTGGAATGCCACATGTCAGACCCCAAGTCTTATGAAACATTAAGCTAGAAGAGGGTGTCACAGGACCTGTATCCTATCTGAGGACCCTGTTTCTTTCAATTATATTTTCCTATAGACACAACTGTTTCACAGATTTCTGAAACATCTTTTTCCCCTTCCATTCATATTTATAAACTCTACAGCTCTGTTTGTATAATTTGTACGTCTTCCCAAATATTTTTAATGCCTTCCAATTGAATCACTAAAAAAGACATTATCATGCTTTCAGTGCTGCTCTCTGATCATTAATAAAGACATTACAATTTTAAAAATTCACCCTTGTTAAACACATTTTTGCAACTTCAAATTATTTAAAACCTAAAATATGAGTAATTTGAAGACATTGCCACATATTATTATTCTTTGCTTACCATCTTTTAGCTCATTTTCTGTTCTTGAAGCTGAATTTTTCTGGTTTGATTTGAATCAATTTTGCCAGTAAAATCTCACTGATGTTATATCAATTACTGTAAGAGTAGAATATAGGATGAGCACTATACTTAATCCTCTCTATTCATCTCTGAATTTAGTTATTCTAACAAGAATGCTATTCAGTGTGTGTATGTATGTATGTGTGTGTGTGTGTGTGTGTGTGTGTGCATGCACAGGCATGTGTGTTGAGAGAGAGTAGTGTTGGAGAATGAAGAGTGGTTTTTAAAAATATACAATTTACAGAAATAGATTTACTATTCTCGGTGAGAGTAGCATTAAAGTAAAATAAGAAATGAGAATCTGGCTCTGATCATCATGTAAACTGACAGAAGGGGGGGAAAAAGGTGGACATCAGAGCAGTATTCTCCTCAGACCTAGGCAAGCAGGGCCCTTGCCTCAGGGGACCTGGTGCCATGAAGCTCCTTTCTTGAAATTTTCTAATTTCGATTCTGGCCACATTCTGGTCCCTAGGGTTAGCCAGAGTAGGCTGGAATAGAGTACCCTGAGTCCAGACCTGGACCCATTGGGGCCCCAGCCTCTGAGTCTCCCCCTTCATATCATTCTACCATCTTCTTCCCATCTATCTCTCACCACATGGGGTCAACCAGTTGCACAGATGTGTTCAGGGGTTAGAGGATAGAGAGGGTCATTCCAGGCTCCATGGTTGAACCCTAGTCCCAGAAAGGTCACTTGGCAAAGAAACCATTCCTATTTGTGGGCTCAGTATTCCTTTCATAGCTCTGTGAGAGACTGGCCCACAAGAATGGTGCTAACACGTTGATTGGAGTGACACAAATTCTTGATACAGACAGGAGTCTCACACAAAAAAAATAATTACTACACTTTATGTTAATGCTAGGGGGTGCTCTGCACTAGAATATTTGTTGTTTAGGTCTCAAAGAGTTGGACATGATTGAGCAACTAATCGTTTCTCTTTCCTGTCCAACTCTTCTGACACCCATGGACTGTAGCCTACCAGGCTCCTCTGTCCATGGGGTTTTCCAGACAAAAATACTGGAGTAGGTTGCCATTTCCCTCTCCAGGGAATCTTTCCAACCCAGGGATTGAATGTACATCTCCTGCATCGACAGGCAAGGCAGGTTCTTTACCACCAAGCCACCAGGGAAGCCCTTAGAATATTTAGATGACAGGAAATCCCTGTTAGTCACAGAAAATTCTACGCAAGAGAGTCATTGGAAGCTCCATGCAGATAATTTTTTTAAAACAGATTTTAAAGAATCTGGCTACAAAGGGTTTAAATCATAAGGAATCTTGGCACTAACTTGTTATATTAAAAGGCTCCTATGTTCTCTTTTCTTTTCAGAAGTTTGGAAGATGCCCACATCAGTTCAGTTCAGTTCAGGCACTCAGTCAAGTCCGACTCTTTGCAATCCCATAAATCGCAGCACGCCAAGCCTCCCTGTCCATCACCAACACCCAGAGTTCACTTAAACTCAAGTCCATTGAGTCAGTGATGCCATCCAGCCATCTCATCCTCTGTCGTCGCCTTCTCCTCCTGCCCCGAATCCCTCTCAGCATCGGGTCTTTTCCAATGAGTCAACTCTTTGCATGAGATGGCCAAAGTACTGGAGTTTCAGCCTCAGCATCAGTCCTTCTAATAAGCACCCAGGACTGGTCTCTTTTAGGATGGACTGGTTGGATCTCCTTGCAGTCCAAGGGACTCTCAAGAGTCTTCTCCAACACCACACTTCAAAAGCATCAATTCTTTGGCACTCAGCTTTTTTCACAGTCCAACTCTCACATCCATACATGACCACAGGAAAAACCATAGCCTTGACTAGATGGACCTTAGTCGGCACAGTAATGTCTCTGCTTTTGAATATACTATCTAGGTTGGTCATAACTTTGCTTCCAAGGAGTAAGCGTCTTTTAATTTCATGGCTGCAATCATCATGTGCAGTGATTTTGGAGCCCAAAAAGTCTGACACTGTTTCCACTGTTTCCCCATCTATTTCCCACGAAGCCATCTATAGCTATCTGTCTATCAGTCCTACTGGTTCTATTTCACTGGTAGCAACCTAACTGATGATACAAGACAAGTGTATCTCTTCAAAGTTCAAATACATCTCTTGATGCTGAGCCCCCTTGGCCCAATGTTCAGGATGACCTGCCTTCACTCAACCAGTCACTGTGCTCAGAGGAATTGGAAGACACTGATTGGCTAAGTTGGGTCACAAGTTCATCCCTGAAATCAGAGGTTAAGTCATCTCCCTCAATAGCATTATCAAAGAGTGAGGATAAACAGCTCAGCAAAGAAAATATGGATTTTTTTACTGGGGGAAATGGTGCTGGCTAGGCATTCACATCAATTGCCCAACAAAAGAGGATCTAAACATTTGCCTTGTCTCAAAACTGGCATTAGTAGGCACTAAGCAGGTTCACATTGATGCAACTTTAAAGGATCTTACTAGACTATATCATATGTTCTGATAGTAGTCAAAATTCCCCCAGATTATAATTCATTTGCTTATTAGATAACTTAAAGTGAATATGAAAGTGTCCGACTCTTTGCGACCCCATGGACTGTAGCCTACCAGGCTCCTCCCTCCATGGGATTCTCCAGGCAAGAGTACTGGAGTGGGTTGCCATTTCCTTCTCCAGGGGATCTTCCCGACCCAGGGATCGAACCTGGGTCTCCCGCATTCCAGGCAGACGCTTTAACCTCTGAGCCACCAGGGAAGGTAAAGTGAATATACCAGTCTTTAAATGCATGTACTTGAAATTTTATTTTTTCCCAGCAGACCAGTTTAGTGGCACAGCAATTGCAGTTTCCTTTAGTTTTGCTACCATTTTTTTTTAATGCTTGGTTACATGTTCCCTCATTGCCACCTTGACCTTGGCTATCATATTTGCACAGTGTTTTCTTTTTGCTCTTGAATCTCTTACAACTAGCAGCTGATAAATTATCATTTTATTGGTGGGCTGGATTCTAATCACAATGGTGTTACACTAGTTAGGAAATGGAGAAATGGACTCAGGGTGAAGGAAGGAGGCTCCAGCATGGCCTGAGGATCCATCTGGACCTGACCTTGTCATTGATGACACCATTATCTTAAAGGCAGTGTCATCCCAGAAATCAAAAGGTTTCTTACGCAATGTGTTCCAAAGACCAAGTTTTACCAAGGACAGAGGTCACTACAACTTGAGCAACCTCAAAGGTCTTTAGTCTTGAGAAGGAGTTTGGGGTTGAGTTGGACTCTATGCAGTGGATCAGACTGGTTGTGGAAAAAAATGAAATATAGGAATTTTCACTAAAGTCAGAATGATCAAAGACTTCATTGAAAATAATCCCCTTCCTTAAAAGCTAGCAATAAAAATACCATATATACCATATGACCCAGAAATCTCACTATTGGGCGTATACCCAGAAAAAAAACACAATTCAAAAAGACACATGCACGCCAATGTTCATTTGCAGCACTATTTGCAACAGCCAGGACATGGAAGCAACCTAGATGTCCACTGACAGATGAATGGGTAAATAAGATGTGGCACATATATACAACAAAACATTACTGTCATAAAAAAGAATGAATTTGAGTCAGTTGTAGTGAGGTATTAACAGATGAACCTAGAGCCTGTTATACAGAGTGCAGTAAGTTAGAATGAGAAAAACAAATGTCATATTAATGCATATAGACGGAATCTAGAAAATTAGTACAATGAACCTATTTGCAGGGAAGCACTGGAGACACAGACGTGGAGGACAGACTTGTGAGGGAGGAAAAGGCAGGGAGAATTGAGAAAGTAACACTGACATACACCCAGTACCATGTGTAAAACAGCCAGCTGGTGGGAAGTTGCTGTGTAACACAGGGAGCCCAGCCTGGTGCTCTGTGATGACCTGGATGGGTGGGGTGGAGGCACAGGAGGAAGGCTTAAGAGAGAGTAGAGATTTATAGTTATGGCTGAATCTCATTGTCATTAGGGCTTCCCTGGTAGCACAGCTGGTAAAGAATCTGCCTGCAATTAAAGAGACGCCAGTTCAATTCCTAGGTTGTGAAGATCCACTGGAGAAGGGATGGGCTACCCAGTGGTAGCTTTGGGCTACCCTGGTGGCTCAACTGGTAAAGAATCTGCTTGCAAAGAGTCAGACTCCACTGCACTGAGTGACTTTCACTTTCACTCACTGTATGGCAGAAACCAACACAATATTGTAAAGCAATTATCCTCCAATTTAAAAAAAGAAAGAAAGAAAGAAAACAATCTCCTCCTGTGTGAGATATTTAGATGCTCAGCCTAGCTGGAAAAAGGTATATTCTAAAACAGAAAATGACAAGTATGGAAAGAAAGGCTGCAGCCAAACCATGAAGAGCTCTGGCTGTCATTCGTAATAATACAAGCTGAGGAAGAGGAACGCCCTTTTATCCAGGAAGGAACATGATGAAACAGATGTTTCAGGAAAAATTGTTGGTATCTCTGTTATAGAGACAGATTAGAACCAGGAAGAGCTGAAGAACATTGTAACAAATTCAGCTTGAAATCGACACCAATAGTCGTTACCATTCATTTGGGATTTGTGATACTTTGCAGTGTTCACAGAATCCTTTCAAAAATATGGGATAATAATGGAAAAGTAATGGGAAAATTGAAATATATTATGAAAGCATCGGAGACATGCACAGATTTTCAGCACAGTAATGTTGGTGCAGTTATATGTATTGATTCCTCATTCAAATACAATTAAACTTTGAAATCAACTGCATATGGATTCAGACAGTTGAAAATGATGTATTTCTTCAGTACTTAATAGATGTCCAAACTGTATGGAGGAATGAGAGAAAAGTGAGTGAGTAAATTGTTCTATTTTAACTTCAGGCTAAATTAACCCTTTACGGTTCAGTATTTGTTTGCATTGTTCTTTTAGTTGCCGCACTATTTTCACACTAAATCTCTTTGGATCTTTATACTATCCCATTTTAAAAATAAGAAAAATAAAGTTTAGAGATGGCAAAGCTTTTATCCTGCAAATCAACCGCGTTTTAGAGGTAGAGCTAGATTAGAGCTTGGGCCTAGGCACCCTTCAGCACAGAAGGAGCAATTAGTCTGGGAGGTAACAGTGCAAGGCAAGACAGGACAGAGACAAATTGTTTCAGAGAGACTGACGATGATTCCCAGAGCTAAAGGAGAACAAAGAACTGATCTAGGTTTGAGGAAATTAGGCAGAGATAATTATTCAGATTGTGCCAATTTTTTTTTCCAAATTCAATATACTTTCCAACTCATAAAGATAGATAAGCCCCACCTGGAGTAATCCATCCAATGTGGAACCCAGAGCAGCTAATTGGCTGATTCTTATTCCATGGAGCTGGGGAGGAGTGAGCTTGCACTGTACCTAATAATTAAGGCATCCACAATGGCTGTGTGGTCTAGGCCCTGCCCAGTGCATCCAGATGCTGGCTGAATAGGCTGGTGTCCAGTCTGTGCTCTTCTCCACAAGCCAGGCTTATCCTGGTTCAGGTTGGGTCCACTCTTTTTCTAAGGTACACAAAGGTGCTCTAACTATGAGCTTAAAGTGGTCCTAATATAAGGCAATTCCTGTAAAAGTCCTGGCCATAGTCTACCACGGAACTGAACTCCAGTATATTCTATCATGTGTGTGTGCTTTGTGAGCGAGAAAGTATATATAAGTTCATCAGATGGGCAAAGCAGTGATTCAACTTATCAAAAATTTAGAAAAATGTTTACTCATTTTTATCAAAGAATCTAATACTGTGTTTGGTGAAATCATTTGTATTATTACACAAAGACCCATGGGTAAGGCCAAGAGAAGAGAATGAAACAGCTCCACATCCTTGCCAACTTTCTTCCCATCCTGAGTGAGGCTATCAAAACACTTAGCAGGGGGAGGTGGAAAAGATGGCTGAGGAATAGGACAGGGAGACCACTTTCTCCCTCACTACTTCATCAAAAGAACATTTCAACACTGAGTAAATTCCACAAAACAACTTCTGAATGCTGGCAGAGGACATCGGGCATCCAGCAAAGCAGATCATTGGCTTCAAAAACAGGTAGGAATAAATATAAAAGATGAAAAAAAGACAAAAGAGGTAGGGAGGGAGCTCCGTCCCTAGAAGGTTATCCCGTCCCGGGAAGAGACTCTTAAAAAAAGAGATTTCCAAACACCAGGAAACATTCTCACAACCGAGTCTGTGGCGAGCCTTGGAAGCACAGAGGGCAACATAACAGGAAGGAAAAATAAAATAAATAAAACCAACAGATTACGAGCCCAACAGTAAATCCCCAGCGGATAAGCAGCGCAGGCACCTGCATCTGACCCTAGCAAGTGGGGGTTGGGCAGGGAGGAGTGGGAGGCACAAGCAGCAGTGCTTTCTAAGAATCAGGCCGCAGGAGACGTGGGCTGCAGTGCTTTTCCTGAGAATCAGGTCATAACACCCCGCGAGTGGCCAGAACGAACTAACTTGGGCCAGCAAACCAGACTGTGAGATAGCTACCACGCAAAACGCTCGAACATAAGACACCGCCAGGACCGCGCACATAACAAAGGATGGATCGGAAATAGCCGGCTGCAGACCATCCCCCTCCGGTGACAGGCAGCCAAAGCCTTAAGGGCTGGAAGGGGGCAATCACAGCTCAAGAGAGACATTACCTACCAAATTGCAAGCAGGTTTCTTTGCTAACTAAGACTTCTGGGGGCTCTAGACAGTCATCATCTACCTGAGAAGGAGCCCCAGCAGTACTCCCAGAAAACTGAGCAGCACAGAAAGGCTAGAAATTGCAGTAATTGCGCTCGCCAAACACCCGAGCTACTTGGACCTGGGAAGGGCACAAAACGCAGGCCCAACTAAATCTGCGCCTCAGAGAGCTTCCTGAGCGCCAAGCCTGAGTGGCTTAGACCGGGAGGTGCATGAAGCCTAGGGCAGGCCTCAGACAGTTATCTGGCAGAGCAACATAGAGCCTGAGCGGTGTGCACTGTGAGTAGGGGCAAGCCCAGCATAGAGTCCATCACCGCCCTCCTTGTGTCAAGACGGAAATCAGACATGGAAGAGACCAGCAAACAGAGGAAGTTAAACAGAGGGAACTGCCTTGGTAGCGACCCCACACAGTGCACAACGCCAGAGAAAGGGCCAGATATACCTTTACTACTTTTATGATCCATCTTTTTTTTTTTTTTGAGTTGATGTGGATGCATGATTTTGTCTTTTTAATTTTTTTAATTTTATTTTTCTTTTCTTTTTCATCTTTTTTTAAAACTTTCTTAAATTTTTAAGTCCTCTATATCTATATTTATTATTTTTATAACCTATTTTACTTAAAAAAAAAAAACCCTATTTTTAAAGCAAACACCATATATAGTCTTTTTGTGGTGGAAGTTGTCTTTTAATAATTCTGGAGGCTTTTTTTTTTCTTTTTTTTTCTCCTTCTTCTTTTCTTTAATATTTTATTTTTGAAAATCCAATCTCTACTCCAGATTTTTAATCTTTGCATTTTGGTATTTGTTGTCAATTTTGTACATTTAAAAACTTAATCTTCAGTATCCAATTTTACATGAGAGCGAGATTACTGGCTTGACCACTCTCCCCTCCTTTGGACACTCCTTTTTCTCCACCAGGTGGCCTCTGTCTCCTCCCTCCCCCCTCCTCTTCTCTACCCAACTCTATGAATCTCTGTGTGTTCCCAGAAGGTGGAGAACACTCAGGGAACTGGTTACTGGCCGGATCTGTATCCCTCCTTTTCATCTCCCTCTTTTATCCCCCTGGCCACCTCTGTCTACTTCCTCCCTCTCCTCTTCCCTGTATAACTCTGTGAACACCTCTGAGAGGTCCAGACTGTGGCACGCACACAAGAAAGTGGTTACAGGCTAGCCTGCTCTCTCCTCTTTGATTCCACCTCATCCCATTCTAGTCACCTCTAACTACCCCCTCCCTCTTCTCTCCTCCATGTAACTCAGTGATCCTCTAGGGGTGACCCTCAATGTGCAGAAACCTTTCATCTTTAACCTAGATGTTTTAACATCAGTGCAATATAGATGGAGAAGTCCTGAGGCTATTTTAAAAATAAAACTTAAAACCAGAATCAGAAGGCTGAAGTCCAAATCCTGAGATCATCAGAGAATTCCTGAATACAGGGAACATTATTCAATAGGAACTCATCAAACGCCTCCATACCTACACTGAAATCGAGCACCACCCAAGGGCTAACAAGTTCCAGAGCAAGACATACCACGCAAACTCTCCAGCAACACAAGAACACACCCCTGAGCTTCAATATACAGGCAGCTCAAAAATACTCCAAAACCATTGACATCTCATAACCCATTACTAGACAGTTCACAGCACTCCAGAGAGAGGAAATCCAGCTCCAGCCACCAGAACTCCAACACAAGCCTCCCTAATCAAGAAACCTTGACAAGCCACTGATATAACCCCACACACAGAGAGGAAGCTCAATAATAAAACTTTACAAATTCCCAGAATATAGAAAGGTCACCCCAAACGCAGCAATATAACCAAGATGAAGAGACAGAGGAATACCCAGCAGGTAAAGGAACAGGAGACATGCCCACCAAACCAAACAAAAGAGGAAGAGATAGGGAATCTACCTGAGAAAGAATTCCGAATACTGATAGTGAAAATGATCCAAAATCTTGAAATCAAAATGGAATCACAGATAAATAGCCTGGGGTCAAGGATTGAGGAGATCCAAGAAAGGTTTAACAAGGACCTAGAAGAAATAAAAAGAGTCAACATATAATGAATAATGCAATAAATGAGATCAGAAACACTCTGGAAGTAACAAATAGAATAACGGAGGCAGAAGATAGGATTAGTGAAATAGAAGATAGAATGGTAGAAATAAATGAATCAGCAAGGAAAAAAGAAAAATGAATTAAAAGAAATGAGGACAACCTCAGAGACATCCAGGACAATATGAAATGCTCCAACATTCGAATTATAGGAGTCCCAGAAGAAGAACACAAAAAGAAAGACCATGAGAAAATATTTAAGGAGATAATAGTTGAAAACTTCCCTAAAATGGGGGAAGAAATAATCACCCAAGTCCAAGAAACCCAGAGAGTGCCAAATAGGATAAACCCAAGGCGAAACACCCCAAGACATATATTAATCGAATTAACAAAGACCAAACACAAAGAACAAATATTAAAAGCAGCAAGGGAAAAACAACAAATAACACACAAGGGGATCCCCATAAGAATAACTGCAGACCTTTCAATAGAAACCCTTCAGGCCAGAAGGGAATGGCAAGACATACTTAAAGTGATGAAAGATAATAATCTTCAGCCAAGACTACTGTACCCAGCAAGGATCTCATTCAAATATGAAGGAGAAATCAAAAGCTTTCCAGACAAGCAAAAGCTGAGAGAATTCAGCACCACCAAACCAGCTCTCCAACAAATACTAAAGGATAGACTTTAGACAGGAAACACAAAAAGGGCGTATAAACCTGAACCCAAAACAATAAATAAATGGCAACAGGAGCATACTTATCAATAATTAACTTAAATGTAAATGGGTTGAATGCCCCAACCAAAAGGCAAAGACTGGCTGAATGGATACAAAAACAAGATCCCTATATATGCTGCTTACAAGAGACCCACCTCAAAACAATGGACACATACAGACTGAAAGTGAAGGGCTAGAAAAAGATATTCCATGCAAATAAAGACCAAAAGAAAGCAGGAGTAGCAACACTCATATCCAATAAAATAGACTTTAAAACAAAGGCTGTGAAAAGAGACAAAGAAGGCCACTACATAATGATTAAAGGATCAATCCAAGAAGAAGATATAACAATTATAAATATATATGCACCCAACATAGGAGCACCGCAATATATAAGACAAATGCTAACAAGCATGAAAGGGGAAGTTAATAATAACACAATAATAGTGGGAGACTTTAATACCCCACTCACACCTATGGACAGATCAACTAAACAGAAAATTAACAAAGAAACACAAACGTTAAATGATACAATAGACCAGTTAGACCTAATTGATATCTATAGGACATTTCACCCCAAAACAATGAATTTCACCTTTTACTCAAGTGCACACGGAACCTTCTCCAGAATAGATCACATTCTGGGTCATAAATCTAACCTTGATAAATTCAAAAAAATTGAAATTATTCCAAGCATCTTCTCTGACCATAATGCACTAAGGTTAGATCTCAATTATAGGAGAAAAACTATTAAAAATTCCAACATTTGGAGGCTGAACAACACCCTACTGAATAATCAACAAATCACAGAAGAAATCAAAAAAGAAATCAAAATATGCATCGAAACAAATGAAAATGAAAACACAACTACACAGAACCTTTGGGACACTATAAAAGCAGTCCTAAGAGGAAAGTTCATAGCAATACAGGCATACCTCAAGAAACAAGAAAAAAATCAAATAAATAACCTAACTCTACACCTAAAGCAACTAGAAAAGGAAGAAATAGAGAACCCCAGAGTTAGTAGAAGGAAAGAAATCCTAAAAATTAGGGCAGAAATAAATGCAAAAGAAACGAAAGAGACCATAGCAAAAATCAACAAAGCAAAAAGCTGGTTCTTTGAAAGGATAAATAAAATTGACAAACCATTAGCCAGACTCATCAAGAAACAAAGAGAAAAAAATCAAATCAACAAAATTAGAAATGAAAATGGAGAGATCACGACAGACAACTCAGAAATACAAAGAATCATAAGAGACTACTATCAGCAATTATATGCCAATAAAATGGACAACTTGGAAGAAATGGACACATTCTTAGAAAAGTACAATTTTCCAAAACTGAACCAGGAAGAAATAGAAAATCTTAACAGACCCATCACAAGCACGGAAATTGAAACTGTAATCAGAAATCTTCCAGCAAACAAAAGCCCAGGTCCAGACGGCTTCACAGCTGAATTCTACCAAAAATTTCGAGAAGAGCTAACACCTATCTTACTGAAACTATTCCAGAAAATTGCAGAGGAAGGTAAACTTCCAAACTCATTCTATGAGGCCTCCATCACCCTAATACCAAAACCTGACAAAGACACCATAAAATAGACTTTAAAACAAAGGCTGTGAAAAGAGACAAAGAAGGCCACTACATAATGATTAAAGGATCAATCCAAGAAGAAGATATAACAATTATAAATATATATGCACCCAACATAGGAGCACCGCAATATATAAGACAAATGCTAACAAGCATGAAAGGGGAAGTTAATAATAACACAATAATAGTGGGAGACTTTAATACCCCACTCACACCTATGGACAGATCAACTAAACAGAAAATTAACAAAGAAATGCAAACTTTAAATGATACAGTAGACCAGTTAGACCTAATTGATATCTATAGGACATTTCACCCCAAAGCAATGAATTTCACCTTTTTCTCAAGTGCACACGGAACCTTTTCCAGGATAGATCACATCCTGGGACATAAATCTAACCTTGATAAGTTCAAAAAAATCGAAATAATTCCAGACATCTTCTCTGACCATAATGCACTAAGGTTAGGAGAAAAACTATTAAAAATTCCAACATTTGGAGGCTGAACAACACCCTTCTGAATAACCAACAAATCACAGAAGAAATCAAAAGGAAATCAAAATATGCATAGAAACGAATGAAAATGAAAACACAACTACACAAAACCTGTGGGACACTATAAAAACAGTGTTAAGAGGAAAGTTGATTGCAATACAGGCATACCTCAAGAAACGAGAAAAAGTCAAATAAATAAATTAACTCTACACCTAAAGCAACTAGAAAAGGAAGAAACAGAGAACCCAAGAGTTAGAAGAAGGAAAGAAATCTTAAAAATTAGGGCAGAAATAAATGCAAAAGAAACAAAAGAGACCATAGCAAAAATCAACAAAGCAAAAAGCTGGTTCTTTGAAAGGAAAAATAAAATTGACAAACCATTAGCCAGACTCATTAAGAAACAAAGAGAAAAAAATCAAATTAATAAAATTAAGAAATGAAAATGGAGAGATCACGACAGACAACACGGAAATACAAAGAATCATAAGAGACTACTATCAGCAATTATATGCCAATAAAATGGACAACTTGGAAGAAGTGGACAAATTCTTAGAAAAGTACAACTTTCCAAAACTGAACCAGGAAGAAATAGAAAATCTTAACAGACCCATCACAAGCATGGAAATTGAAACTGTAATCAGAAATCTTCCAGCAAACAAAAGCCCAGGTCCAGATGGCTTCACAGCTGAATTCTACCGAAAATTTCGAGAAGAGCTAACACCTATCTTACTGAAACTATTCCAGAAAATTGCAGAGGAAGGTAAACTTCCAAACACATTCTATGAGGCCACCATCACCCTAATACCAAAACCTGACAAAGACACCACAATAAAAGAAAACTACAGGCCAATATCACTGATGAACATAGATGCAAAAATCCTTAACAAACTTCTAGCAATCAGAATCCAACAACACATTAAAAAGATCATACACCATGACCAAGTGGGCTTTATCCCAGGGATGCAAGGATTCTTCAATATCTGCAAATCAATCAATGTAATTCACGACATTAACAAATTGAAAAATAAAAATCATATGATTATCTCAATAGATGCAGAGAAGGCCTTTGACAAAATTCAACATCCATTTATGATAAAAACTCTCCAGAAAGCAGGAATAGAAGAAACGTACCTCAACATAATAAAAGCTATATATGACAAACCCACAGCTAACATTATCCTCAATGGTGAAAAATTGAAAACATTTCCCTAAAGTCAGGAACAAGACAAGGGTGCCCACTTTCACCTATACTATTCAATATAGTTCTGGAAGTTTTGGCCATAGCAATCAGAGCAGAAAAAGAAATAAAAGGAATCCAAATTGGAAAAAGAAGTAAAACTCTGACTGTCTGCAGATGACATGATCCTCTACATAGAAAATCCTAAAGACTCGACCAGAAAACTACTAGAGCTAATCAATGAATATAGTAAAGTTGCAGGATATAAAATCAACACTCAGAAATCCCTTGCACATTCCTATACACTAATAATGAGAAAGTAGAAAAAGAAGTTAAGGAAACAATTCCATTCACCATTGCAACAAAAGAATAAAATACTTAGGAATATACCTACCTAAAGAAACTAAAGACCTATATATCGAAAACTATAAAACACTGATGAAAGAAATCAAAGAGGACACTAATAGATGGAGAAATATACCATGCTCATGGGTCGGAAGAGTCAATATAGTGAAAATGAGTATACTACCCAAAGCAATCTACAGATTCAATGCAATCCCTATCAAGCTAACAGCAGTATTTTTCACAGAACTAGAACAAATAATTGCAAGATTTGTATGGAAATACAAAAAACCTCGAATAGCAAAAGCAATCTTGAGAAAGAAGAATGGAACTGGAGGAATCAACTTGCCTGACTTCAGGCTCTACTACAAAGTCACAGTCATTAAGACAGTATGGTACTGGCACAAAGACAGAAATATAGATCAATGGAACAAAATAGAAAGCCTAGAAATAAATCCACATACCTATGGACACCTTATCTTCGACAAAGGAGGCAAGAATATACAATGGAGTAAAGACAATCTCTTTAACAAGTCGTGCTGGGAAAACTGGTCAACCTTTGTAAAAGAATGAAACTAGATCACTTTCTAACACCACACACAAAAATAAACTCAAAATGGATTAAAGATCTAAATGTAAGACCAGAAACTATAAAACTCCTAGAGGAGAACATAGGCAAAATACTCTCTGACATAAATCACAGCAGGATCCTCTATGATCCACCTCCCAGAATACTGGAAATAAAAGCAAAAATAAACAAATGGGATCTAATTAAAATTAAAAGCTTCTGCACAACAAAGGAAACTATAAGTAAGGTGAAAAGACAGCCTTCTGAATGGGAGAAAACAATAGCAAATGAAACAACTGACAAACAACTAATCTCAAAAATATACAAGCAACTTATGCAGCTCAACTCGAGAAAAATAAACGATCCAATCAAAAAATGGGCCAAAGAACTAAATAGGCATTTCTCCAAAGAAGACATATGGATGGCTAACAAACACATGAAAAGATGCTCAACATCACTCATTATCAGAGAAATGCAAATCAAGACCACAATGAGGTACCATTTCACACTAGTCAGAATGGCTGCGATCCCAAAGTCTACAAGCAATAAATGCTGGAGAGGATGTGGAGAAAAGGGAACCCTCTTACACTGTTGGTGGGAATGCAAACTAGTACAGCCACTATGGAAAACAGTGTGGAGATTCCTTTAAAAAACTGCCTTATGACTCACTGCTGGGCATACACACCGAGGAAACCAGAATTGAAAGAGACACATGTACCCCAATGTTCATTGCAGCATTGTTTATAATAGCCAGGACATGGAAACAACATAGATGTCCATCAGCAAATGAATGGGTAAGAAAGCTGTGGTACATACACACAATGGAGTATTACTCAGCCCTTAAAAAATAAATTTGACTCAATTCTAATGAGATGGATGAAACTGGAGCCGATTATACAGAGTGAAGTAAGCCAGAAAGAAAAACATCAATACAGTATACTGACACATATATATGGAATTATGGAATTTAGAAAGATAGCAATGATGACCCTGTATGTGAGACAACAAAAGAGACACAGAGGTATAGAATGGACTTTTGGCCTCTGAGGGAGAGGGAGAGGGTGAGATGATTTGGGAGAATGGCATTGAAACATGTATACTATCATGTATGAAACAAAGTGCCAGTCTATGTTCGATACAGGATACAGGATGCTTGGGGCTGGTGCACGGGGATGATCCAGAGAGATGATATGGGGTGGGAGGTGAGAGGGGGCTTCGGCATTGGGAGCTCATGTACATCTGTGGCTGATTCATGTCAATGTATGGCAAAACCAATACAGTATTGTAACATAGAATAAAGTAAAAATAAAATTAAAAAAAAGAGTAGGAATGGGCCATATATTAAGATCGTGTTCATAAAAGTAGTCATTAAATTTATGCATCTCTAGTCATCTTTTAAACAATTAATGTATTTACATTAATTGGAGGATAATTACTTTACAATATTTTAATGGTTTTGCCATACATCTTATCTGCAGCATTTAAACCAGTTTCCACTTGGTTTTCTGATGTTATCATTGAAAATTAAAAGATCCTACAATTTACACGCCAAAAAAAAAAAAAACACTTAGCAGGTTCTAGAACCTAAGGAAATCCTGGTTGGTTCCCAATCTGCCCCACTCTTCCTGGTCACTTTGTACTAGCTCATTGTCAACTCTGACATCCCTCCTGGATGCTGGCAGATTGCATTTGGACAAATTTCTCCAGCCTACAAAGCATGTCCACACCTTTCCTGCATCCAGTCTCTGCTCCCACAGTCCTCATACATCCTCCAGGCAAGGATGCATACACTGAATACTGTCCCACTACAGGCAACTAGGCTTGACCCAGATTAAATGTTTAAAGGTGTGCTTTGAGCCATACATACTCTTTACTTGGGAGAATGAACGGCTGCTGTCATGAGACTAAGATAATTAACACGGAAGGACAAAGACGATAGAATATTTCAGAGGAATAGCTTCCCATCAACTGAAGCCCTCCCCTCATCATGTCACCTGTGAGATGAGGTCACCAGGGTGTGTCAACCGTGAATGGTAATTATCTGAATGAGTGTGCACAGTTAGTAGGAGTCGATAAGTGTCCACTTCAGTACACATTGTCAGTTGCAATTTGCATCAACCTTCCTTCCTCATCACAGGATGATCTAGGCTGAGAGGTAAGGTGAGGCTCAGGAATATCTGGGCTTAATTAGCTGGTATTTGAATGGAAGGTGCTGTAAGCCAAGGGCAAGAGGTCCACAAATGGGAGTCAAGAAATCAATTGAGGGGAATCAAAAAGACATATAATTAAATGAAAGACAGACTTCAGGACAGATGCTTGGGATGATCTGACTTAATTCCAGGGAAAGGTAGTCAGGGTGAAAGCTAAATTTTAAAGAGTAGAAAATAGATCTTCCCATTCACTTTGTACCTTGCTTGGCTAGACATGTGAGCTCGAGTGATAATGATAGCAAAGTGATACTTGTTACATCTCAGGTACTATTTTAAATGCTTTATGTGCTGTAACTAATGTAATTCTTGTATCCTCTAAAGGAGGTACTCTGACTTTCTTCCTCATACTACAGATTAGAAAATTATGGTAGAAAGTGTTTAAGTAAATTTTCCCAAGATCCAAATTAGGAAGGCTTGTCTTTCTTCTTTGCAAATCATGAGAAATATATCGGAGATAGTGAAAGCTAACAAAGTGAGAGTTTCAAAATCTGCCAGAAGGAAATGAAAGTAGACAGAAGTTACTCGTGACTATGGAGAATGGCTTGAGGGATACTGCCCTGAAAATTTCTTCTCCTTGCTCTGTCCTTCTGCCTAGAGCTGCACCATTGGCTTCTCATCCAGGTTAAACCTTGTGATCTCTGTGTTTTTCTTTTATATTTTAGTTGATCCCAGCAGGGGTCATAAGATTCATCCATTCTAACAGGATCTTCTTATTCAGAATGATCCTGGCTTCCAGAAAGAGGAGATTCTGAAAGGCGTGTAAAAGAGATAGGTGAAAAGGCCTGGAGGAAAAATGGAGGACCCTGCCTGGTTATGAAGTCTATAAAGGAAAGAATGTGTGGGGGAAAAAAAAAAAAAGTGGAGTCATGATATTCTGAATCCAGAAATAGACTGACTTGCATCCTGAAAAACATAGACTGAATCCCCAGATTGAGAAGGTGATGTCTATGCAAAGGAGAAACTGTGTGAGTGTAACAGATCATGTAATTAGTATTTTTTTTTTTAGTTTAAATACTAAGGAAATAAATAAGAAATGATAGTGGATACACTCTATTGTTCTTCACATTTTGGTCAGGAAATTGAAGTTCAGACAGGTTCAGTAACCTATCCAAAGGC
Source organism: Nanger dama (assembly GCA_917880005.1). Classification (NCBI taxonomy): domain Eukaryota; kingdom Metazoa; phylum Chordata; class Mammalia; order Artiodactyla; family Bovidae; genus Nanger; species Nanger dama. Next base: position 30,813,899 of record CAKJTW010000018.1, read on the forward strand.
CCTCAGCTAGGAGTGGCAGAGCCCCAATATGTGCTTGGGCAGCATAACACCAGAGTTTATCCTTTTAGCGTGTACAATGTACTGCCTTTTATGTGAAGCAGGTGGGCGAAATGCCGGCCAAATCCTGTCCACAAACTGTGACTGGGGCCAAAGCACTGTATTTGGTTCCGGGTAAACTCAACACAATTATATAAAGCAACGCTTTTCAATTCAACAAACACATACTCCTATGCCTTGGCATTTTGTTGCCTACTCCTGGGAAAATAAATGTAAGACTCAGCCCTCGAAGCAGGAGACACTTGGCATCTGAGAGCACTGGAGGAAACACAGAAGCACTTCTGTACAAAGTAATGGGTCCTATGCTCAGAGGAAAGCAGGACAAGTCCAGAGGATTTACATGGGGTGAAAAAGTGGTCAGGTAAAGTGCCTAAGAGAAGTTAAAAATCCATCAAAGAGCTTGTGGCTGGACATGTGCAGAAATCACTGTTCTGGCTGAAACACTGAGGGAAGAAGGGAAGATGCTCTCATAGGACTGCGGGTTACAATCGGTTTGGGATGTCTGGATAAGGAGTTTCTGATTCTGGAAGGAACATCTTTTGAAGAAAGGGGTTGACAGGACCCCTAAAGATATATCAAATGGATAAATGGTTGTAAATGAAAGATGCAGACACATTTCAAAAATCACCAGGAGGCGTAAAGGCAAGAAAGTCATGAATATAAATACATTGTCTATGTAGTTAAAGACAGATGTCTCTGTGCTATTTTATCTTTTAAAAAGTAATCATTTGGACAGAGTCAAAGAAATTTAATACAAATGCATATGGACAGGTGAGTGAAGCAAGGCTGGGTCATATAATGAAGAACGAACAAGATTCAGAGGCCAGTCCAAGATAGATACTGGGAGAAGTGTTCAGGCCAGAATTCAGATCATTAGGGAAGCTAAAAGGATGCAGTTTTATTCAGCATAAGCACTCTGATCTCCAAGAGCAAGTCTCCCACCATGGCTCTGAGAAGAACCTCTGAGGAATCGCTCATGCAAAAACTGCTTCATTACCACTCTCATCAGCCTCATAGGTTCACACAGATAAGCAGATACACGCTCCACTGCCTCTTGTGAATATCATACCTTTTGTTCAAATATCACATTGAAATCCTGGGAAGGTGTCATTTACCCTACCATATATTTTTTTCTACTCAATTGAAAAATACAACAGAAAAGAATACGCATAATAGCACATCAACCATTCCTAAAGATTGATATTTAGTGCAACAATGGAAATTGGGAGGTACCCAGTGTATACAGTTGATATCCACCATGAGATGTGGAATGCATAATAATTTTGAATTAAATAGTCACAAAACAGTTTTATAGATTGTTCTTATTTTCCTCACTGAGGTAAGGTAAAAATCAATAAATTCACACTTCTTTGTTAGATTACTGGAAAGATATCCTCAAAGTAGGAAACATATGTATTTGTCTCCAAGGATTGTATTGGGAAAATGAGTCTTACACCATGGACCCGTAAGTAGTGGCCCTGTATTGAGAATTAGAGAAGAGTGCATGGTCTCCACAGTTTCACAGAATTGTATACTTAGAGGGCAAATACATTCTTCTAAAATGCTTTAAAAATAACTTCATTCAATAAAGAATTCTCCCTGCATTTTTTTTCTTTTTTTTTTTTTTTTCTTTTTTTTTTTCAGTTCTGGTATGTCCTAGATACTGGAGAAACAGAGGAGGTGGAGAATGTTTTCTGCCCTTGAGCAGCCTATCAAAAGACGTCACATAAACCACAAAAAGCCACATATAACAGAGGGATGAATCATATGCTTAGTAACATAAAGAAAGGGTGACTCTCTCTCTCTCTTCCCATGTATGATTTTATTACTCAGAAAGTATCTTCCACAAAGACAGACGCCAAGACACATCTTTCTAGTTTTGACTGCCATGATCACAAAATCCTTATTAAAGATGTAACCCTACTGACTATATTTGGATGAGCAATATATCCAGTATCTATTAATTTTAGCCTAATGTGTCTTAAAGGGTAAGAATCATGCCCAGTTTTAATATAATTTCTAAATAATTCTGATAACATTAGACATGATGATTTATAGAAGTATAAAAGCACATAGCAAATCAAAGCCTAGACTTTAAACACTTAAGACTCTTCTAGGAGTGAGAGTCAGGGTGGAGAGCAGAAGGAGGCAAACAAGGCAGCCAGGGTGCAATATTTAAAGAGGTAGTCACCCTTCCTTGACTCATCCTGACAGTGAGAACCTCCTTAAAATGTGTGCCCCAGGTACCCAGCAGGCTTCATCCTAATCTCAGCCCCAATGGATAGTTAAAAGGGAGAGCAAAACAGAAGGGAATGTATGTCAAGCCCAGTCTCCTGACTCCTCCCAACTCTCGTCTCCCCCTTTGTGTTCATACATGTGTTTCCTACATCCATCTATTTCTGCTTTGCAGTTAGGTTCATCTGTACCAATTTTATAGATTCCACATATAAGTAATATTTGATTTTCTATGACTTATTTCACTCTGTGTAACAGTCTCTATGTCCACCCACCTCTCTGCAAATGGCACAGTTTTGTTCCTTCCTATGCCTGAGTAATATTCCAGTGAATAGATAATGAGAACCTGTATAGCACAGGGAACTCTACTCCCTAGTGACCTGAATGGGAAGGAAATCCCCAAAAGGGGGATATATGTATGCATATAGCTGATTTGCTATACAGTAGAAAGTAACATCACATTAAAGGAACTATACTCCAATTTTTTTTTAATAGGAGGAAATGCTGTCAAAAGAAGTCTACGGCAGCCAGAGAAATGAACACAGACTCTCCATTTCAGAATGGCCTTGCTCTGTGCAACACTACACACTGCAGAATAGCCCCAAAATAAGATTCAGTGATTTCCTGCTGCAGGCACAAGGCTCAGAATACATATTCAGTCTTTTACTTCTTTTTCTTCTGGTTTGATTGAAAGATAATTGACATACATCACTATATAAGTGTAAGGTTGTACAGTGTATTTAAGTGTAAGGTTGTAATAATTTGACTTATATACATCAGGAAATGATGACCACAATAAGTACATCATCTCATATAGATACAAATTTAGAGAAAAACTTTTTCCATGTGATGAGAACACCTGATATTTACTCTCTTAACAAGTTTCATATACAACATAACAGCAGTGTTAACTCTATTCATCATGTTGTTTCCTAGTTCTTATTTATCTTATAACTGAAGTTTGTACCATTTAACTCCTTTCCCGATTTCCCCTGACCCCAATCCCCTGCCTCTGGTAACCACAAATCTGATCATTTTTCTGTCGGTTTGGTTGGTTCTAAACTCTAATTGGCCTGCAACATTAAGTTCCTCATACATAAGATAATGATTTTATATTTCTATTCTTTAAAAAATGGTCATCATGATAAGTCTAGTTATGATATGCCACCATATAGAGAGACATTCCATAACTAGTGACTATATTCCCCAGCCTGTACATGTCGTTCTTGTGACTTGTTCATTTTGCAGCTGGAATTTTTGTACCTATTTCTCCCCTCCCCCCTCCCTCCTCCCCTTGGTCAGCCATCTGTTTGTGTTCTGTGTCTATGACTCTATTCCTATTTTGTTATGTCGGTTCATTTATTTTGAATTTTAGATTAAACATATAAAAGAAAACATACAGTATTTGTCTTTCTCCATTTGCCTTGTGTCACTTGGCATAATATCCTCTAGGCTCCATCTATGTTATCACAAATAATAAGACTTTTTTAATGGCTTTTTTTTTAATTTAAAAATAATTTTAAAAATTAAGGCTTTTTCTGTATCTCTTGAGATGATCCTTTGGTTTTTACCCTTAAGTTTGTTAATATGATTTGCATATGTCGAAGAATCCTTGCATTCCTGGAATAAACCCAACTTGATCATGGAAAAAAAAAAATAGAACTCCCATGTGATGCAGCAATTCCACTCCTGGGTGTATATTTGAAGGAAAAGAGAACACTAATTCAAAAAGATCCATGCACCCCTTTGGCCACTGCAGCATTATTTACAATAGCCATATCTTCCAAAAGATATGGAAGCAACTTCTTTCTTCTTTTGAAGAAGGCTGGTCAAAATCATCCTTGACCCAGTCATGGAGTTGGCTATAAGCAGTGAACGACATCCCAAAGCAATTCAAGCAATTTTTGAGGGACTCTTAATATCTTTTATTTGAAAATGTACTTGAGAATTGTTCTAATCAGATATAGAAACACACACAGGCACTTCATGGAAGCGAGACCTTATGCTCAGAGATCCCTAGAACAGGAAGTGCAGCATGCCAGTCAGGATCATACAAGGAAGTACCAAGTTTAGTCAGGAGGCAGGGAGGAAAACGGGGGCAAGAGCCTTTACTGTCGCTTTCAGCTGAAAGAAAAGGTCAAGGCAGGGTAAGCAGTTTAGAGGAGTTTGATGGTGGTGGTTTAGTCGCTAAGTTGTGTCTGACTCTTTGTGACCCCATGGAATGGAGCCCACCAGGCTCCTCTCTCCATGAGATTTCCCAGGCGAGGATACTGGAGTGCATTGCCATTTCTTTCTCCAGGGGATCTTCTCGACCCAGGGATGGAACCTGCGGCTCCTGCTTGGCAGCCAGATTCTTTACCACTGTACCACCTGGCTAGCCCAGAGAAGTTTAGGATTGTTCGGTTTAAATAATATCGGCAGGTTCCATCCATCCCCCACCGGCAGGGCTGCCCCTACTTATCAAATACCTGGTCTTGGGATGATAAGAGCCAGGGATGGTGGCTTCCAGGGTGAGAGAAGGATAGAGGCGGCAAGGACCCTAGATTGGTTGCTTTGCTTATGAAAGGTACATATCCTGGTGAGAGAGTAATCTGCTTTCTCTAGGAATTAGCTAACTTTGTGAGGCAAGTTCCTTCCAGTGACAGGGAGACCCAAAGATGTCAAAGCATCATAATAAAAAGAGATGCTTAATACATACCTATATTTTAATAGCTACTGTTTTCTGTATTTCCAATACTCCTGAGGCCTGTAGGAGAGCTGAGCTTTCTTGTTCTCTTACTCAGAAATGCAGCAAAGTTTGGGAAAACTTACAATGTCACCCCATGGGCTATAATCAGAGGACCCTGGCTTCCCAGAGTGTTCAGTTCAGCATTACTCACAACTCTTTTGAAAAAATGCACAGAGAGAAAGCTCTTACTGTACTCTAGGTACACATTTTTAACATTTCCACTAACTCAACACCCTAGGGTTTTAATCACCAAAAAGCTTATATAAAAGGTGCAAAAACTGTGGGCTTCTTTCCACAGTTGTGTTTTGTGAAAGAAATGGAAAAACAAAGCGAACAATACAAGGAACGTTAAAAAGACAAAAGTCAGGTTTCCCTGGAGCCATTCTGAACCAAGTTGCTGACACGGATACTCGGCTTCCAGATGAAATTAAACGTGTCAGAAGTTCCTTCGCAAACCACACAGGTGGCCACATCTTTGTTCCCACTCAAGTGAGGTGCAAGGTGAGATTTTTACTGCTAGGAAAGCTGTCAGCTGAGAAGCCTGAAGAAAAGAGCAACTTAAAATTATTAAGCTACTGTACAATCTGACTCACCAAAAAGACCGAAAAGAATGGAATTTTGTTCAGCTTGTGTTAACAATGTTGAAAGTGTGACAAATGGAAATGAACTTAGTTTGAAGATATTTGAGAGATGCAAACATCAGAGGGGCATAATTAGAAGCTAGTGTTTGGAGCAAAAAAAAAAAAAAAAAGATAACAGATTCATGGTTGATAGTCAGGAATGAATTTCAGGTCTACAATCTCTATGGAGCTACAGAGTCAGTCTCCCAAAACATGTGCTCAGTCACTGAGTTGTGTCCTGGCTCTTTGTGACCCCTTGGACTGTAGGCTGCCAGGCTCCATTCTCCCTGGGATTCTCCAGACAAGAATACTGGAGTGGGTTGCCATTTCCACGTGGAAGGCTCCATTTTCTTCTCAGGAACTCTCCTTATCCACATTAGCATTCTTGTTTGTAAAGACTGTCTAAGAAATTTCCCATTCTTGAATGTGGTTTGCATCATAATGTATTGATGCTGTGGGTTAAACGGTATCCTTCCAAAAAAAAAGATATGCTCAAGTCCTAAGCCCCAACACCTCAAAATGTCACTTTCTTTGAAAATTGGGTCATTGCAGGTGTCTAGTTCAGATAAGGGCATACTGGGACTAAATCCAGTATGACTGGTGTCCATATAAGAAGACAGCCATATGAAAACATGGAAACACAAGGAAAATGGCATGTGATCGTAGAGACAAGAGGTTGAAGTTAGGCAGCTACAAGCTGAGGAATACCTGGGATTGCTGGCAAATGACCAGAAACTAGCAAGAAGCACAAAATGATTTGCTTGTAGGTTTCAGAAGGTGCATGGCCTGTGGACACCTTGATTTCATACTGTGAGTCTCCAGAATCGTGAGACGGTAAATGCCTATGGTTTTAAGTCATTCAGTTAATGGTACTTTGTCACAACAGCTATGGGAAAGTGCATACAAGCTCTAACGACCGACCAGGATGTTTTCTGTGCATCCTAAGCTTCTAATTTTGAACACTGAATTCAGTTCTCTTTCTTTTAGCTTTGGAGAGGAAAGCTAATCCTCTCTCCAGTTTTGTTACATGTTTCTGTGACATCTGGAGTAATTCCCTAAAGAGTAGAAGGTTAGTCAATAGAATAATACTAAAAACTTGTTCTTAGATAACTGAGATTTGAATACTGAAGGGACTCTCAGAACCTTTAGCTCCAACCAACAGCCACCCAAGGCTGAGCTTCTATAAAATATGAAGTTCAGAGCAGAATCATGAATGGCCGAGAAGTAAGATATGACATTAAATGACTTTTGAGATGAATCTGAAATCAATAAAGTATCCTAGACACCCCAGAGAGTGTAGTGATCCTCTCTCACAGGGAAAGAAAGATAATGAAAAATTGCATCCAGTTACCCACTAAAAGCAAAACAAAGCAAACAGACCCACCGAAAAAAACCACCAAGTGAGAGTTTGAGTAATCTCTGTAGGAGGTGAGCAGTAAACATTACTCAGTGTTTGCGAGGTTTGGATGACAAGAGCATCCTTTTTTTGCTGCCCAGGGGATTAGAAACTAGTTTAGCTTTCTGGAACACCACCTGAGAATGTGTGTCCAAAGTTTTTAAAACAAGCATAGATGTCTCATCACCAAAATGCAATTTCATTGCCCTGTTCTATCTCCAAATGCTCTCTGCAGTGTGTGCAGGCTGCCCACTGCTCCAGCAAGTCTGAGGGCTGCACTTGTTTATTCCCACCATAAACACGTATTCAATCCATGGGACAGTGCTCTTCCTTGCAGCAGCCTTCAAGAGATCAAGACATGCCACACTGGTAAATAATGATAAGGCTACCTCTTCCTGTGGATAGGAGCAGTCACGCAGGGCCACCATCTCGTCATTGGCCTACCAGAAGTAAGAGAAATCCCAAGCTATTCAGGGGTGTGTCCCAGAGTGAGCCATAATTACATCAGTAGGAGCCTGTCAAGATCAGGCACCATTCTAAGCATGATTGTTTTCATGGGATTGTATAATGAAGATAATCACAGTGGTCTTGCCAGGGCCATTAGAATGCCTGTGGGATTGATGGTCATTAATGAAATAAGTAGCAAAAATAAGAGTTTATTCAAGTAAACAGACCCAAGAGGGGCATTCAGTCACATCCAGGCAGTTCTGCCTCCTACTCTCTGATTCGTCCTACTTTTGTCATGAACTTACAGTGATGCCACTGTGTACATGACTCAAATCATCGTCCTTTCCTTACCTTACTCGTTCCACCTCTACAATCTTCACAACTCCTATTCACCCTTCACAAACAACTGCTGTAAAAGACTTGGCAATTGCACTCACAGAAATGAAAAGGTATGTCCACAAAAGCTTTGCACAACAATGCTTATAGCAGCTTGATTCATACTAGCTAAGACCTGGCAACAATCCATTTGTCTACAAACTGTGGTTTAGACATACAATGAAATACCACTCAGCCATGAGAGGGGACAGACCACTGATACATTCAACAACACATGATAATCTCAAAAGAAAAATCATGATGCTATAGTGAATGAAAGAAGCCATGTATGATTTTATTTATATGAAGTTCTAGAACAGGATACACTAAGGTGAAAGTAATCACAGGTTGCCTTCCATAGGAAGGGGTTGAGGACTGTCTGGGCAGGGAAATTAAATGTTCAGTCTCTTCAGTTCAGTTCAGTTCAGTCACTCAGTCATGTCTGACTCTGTGACCCCATGAATTGCAGCACGCCAGGCCTCCCTGTTCATCACCATCTCCCAGAGTTTGCTCAGAGTCACGTCCATCGAGTCCGCGATGCCATCCAGACATCTCATCCTCAGTCGTCCCTTTCTCCTCCTGCCCCCAATCCCTCCCAGCGTCAGAGTCTTTTCCAATGAGTCAACTCTTTTCATGAGGTGGCCAAAGTACAGAAATACCAGAGTTGATCTCCTTCAGAATGGACTGGTTGGATCTCCTTGCAGTCTAAGGGACTTCTCAAGAGTTTCCTCCAACACTACAGTTTAAAAGCATCAATTCTTTGGCACTCAGCCTTCTTCACAGTCCAACTCTCATATCCATACATTACCACAGGAAAAACCATAGCCTTGACTAGACGGACCTTAGTTGGCAAAGTAATGTCTCTGCTTTTGAATATACTATCTAGGTTGGTCATAACTTTTCTTCCAAGGAGTAAGTGTCTTTTAATTTCATGGCTGCAGTCACCATCTGCAGTGATTTTGGAGCCCCCAAAAATAAAGTCTGACACTGTTTCCACTGTTTCTCCATCTATTTCCCATGAAATGATGGGACCGGATGCCATGATCTTCATTTTCTGAATGTTGAGCTTTAAGCCAACTTTTTCACTCTCCTCTTTCACTTTCCTCAAGAGGCTTGTTTAGTTCCTCTTCACTTTCTGCCATAATGGTGGTGTCATCTGCATATCAGAGGTTATTGATATGTCTCCCTGCAATCTTGATTCCAGCTTCTTACACAAGATAATTTAAATGTTCAATATATTGATAGGTAATGTGAGCTACACAAGTATATGCACCTGTTAAAACTGAGTTAACTTACACACTTAGAATATCTGTACTTCACTGCAGGAAAATGATATCTCAATAAAAACATCAATAAATGAATGAAAATTCCACATGAATTTCCTACACTAGAGATGCATACAGATTTTTTTTTAATAAAACAGAGATTTCCCTATGGGTCCAGCAAGAGTTATGTGTATAGAATAGGATGTTCATTGCAAGGTTGCCCAGCAACTTTGATCCAAGTATCTTAAACTGAATGAAAGAGAGGAAGGTTTTTCTCACTGATGCTCAGCTCTCAAGACCCAGTTGTACCTTACTGTTCCCCAAAATTCAGATTGGCATTGATATAGGGCTCAGATGACCTGGGTACACAATGAGGACCTGGGATCTTCATAGGGTTTTATGCCCCAGTGAAGACAGGCATCACTTTCCTCCCATCCACTGGACCCTTGAGAAGAGGGCCTACAGAACTTTTCTCTTGAAGACCCAAGGTGGTATATTGGTTCCTGAGCTTTGTATCACTGTTCACAGGACCTCAAACAACATGGAGAAAAGTTTACAGAATGGGGTTGGACAGAGGCAAATACTAGCGAGGCCATTAGGAATGCACTGGTGACTTCAGGCTGAGACAATATGTAAATACAGATTCCAGAGAGTGAGACAGTGGGCCAGACAGAGCTGAAGCTGTCAGTTCAGTTCAGTTCTTTAGCTGTGTCCAACTCTTTGTGACCCCATGGACTGCAGCACACCAGGCCTCCCTATCCATCACCAACACCCAGAGTTTACTCAAATTCGTGTCCATTGAGTCGGTGATGCCATCCAACTATATCATCCTATGTTGTCCCTTTTCTACCCACCTTCAATCTTTCCCAGTATCAAGGTCTTTTCAAATGAGTCAGTTCTTTGCATCAGGTGGCCAAAGTATTGGACTTTCAGCTTCAACTTTCAGTTCAGTTCAGTCACTCAGTCGTGTCTGACTCTTTGCGACTCCATGAATCGCAGCACACCAGGCCTCCCTGTCCATCACCATCTCCCAGAGTTCGCTCAGACTCACGTTCATCGAGTCAGCGATGCCATCCAGCCATCTCATCCTCTGTCGTCCCCTTCTCCTCCTGCCCCCAGTCCCTCCCAGCATCAGGGTCTTTTCCAGTGAGTCAACTCTTCACATGAGGTGGCCAAAGTACTGGAGTTTCAGCTTTAGCATGATTCCTTCCAAAGAAATCCCAGGGTTGATCTCCTTCAGAATGGACTGGTTGGATCTCCTTGCAGTCCAAGGGACTCTCAAGAGTTTTCTCCAACACCACACTTCAAAAGCATCAATTCTTCGGCACTCAGCCTTCTTCACAGTCCAACTCTCACATCCATACATGACCACAGGAAAAACCATAGCCTTGACTAGACGGGCCTTAGTCAGCAAAGTAATGTCTCTGCTTTTGAATATACTATCTAGGTTGGTCATAACTTTTCTTCCAAAGAGTAAGTGTCTTTTAATTTCATGGCTGGAGTCACCATCTGCAGTGATTTTGGAGCCCCCAAAAATAAAGTCTGACACTGTTTCCACTGTTTCTCCATCTATTTCCCATGAAGTGATGAGACCGAATGCCAACATTTTCATTTTCTGAATGTTGAGCTATAAGCCAACTTTTTCGCTTTCCTCTTTCACTTTTATCAAGGGGCTTTTTAGTTCCTCTTCACTTTCTGCCATAAGGGTGGTGTCATCTGCATATCTGAGGTTATTGATATTTCTCCCAACAATCTTGATTCCAGCTTGTGTTTCTTCCAGTCCAGCGTGTCTCATGATGTACTCTAAATATAAGTTAAATAAGCAAGGTGACAATATACAGCCTTGACATACTCCTTTTCCTATTTGGAACCAGTCTGTTGTTCCATGTCTAGTTCTAACTGTTGCTTCCTGACCTGCATACAGATTTCTCAAAAGGCAAGTTAGGTGGTCTGGTATTCCCATATCTCTCAGAATTTTCCACAGTTTATTGTGATCCACACAGTCAAAGGCTTTGGCATGGTCAATAAAGCTGAAATAGATGTTTTTCTGGAACTCTCTTGCTTTTTCCATGATTCAGCAGATGTTGGCAATTTGATCTCTTGTTCCTCTGTCTTTTCTAAAACCAGCTTGAACATCAGGGAGTTCATGGCTCATGTATTGCTGAAGCCTGGCTTGGAGAATTTTGAGCATTACTTCACTAGCATGTGACTTGAGTGCAACTGTGCTGTAGTTTGAGCATTCTTTGGTATTGCCTTTCTTTGGAATTGGAATGAAAACTGACCTTTTCCAGTCCTGTGGCCACTGCTGAGTTTTCCAAATTTGCTGTCATATCGAGTGCAGCACTTTCACAGCATCATCTTTCAGGATTTGAAACAGCTCCACTGGAATTCCATCACCTATACTAGCATTGTTTGTAGTGATGCTTTCTAAGGCCCATGTGACTTCACATTCCAAGATGTCTGGCTCTAGATTAGTGATCACACCATCATGATTATCTGGGTTGTGAAGATCTTTTTGTACAGTTCTTCCGTGTATTCTTGCCACCTCTTCTTACTATCTTCTGCTTCCGTTGGGTCCAGACCATTTTTATCCTTTATCAAGCCCATCTTTGCATGAAATGTTCCCTAATTTTCTGGAAGAGATCTCTAGTCTTTCCCGTTCTGTTGTTTTCCTCTATTTCTTTGCATTGATCGCTGAAGAAGGCTTTCTTATCTCTTCTTGCTGTTCTTTGGAACTCTGCATTCAGAAGCCTATATCTTTCCTTGTCTCCTTTGCTTTTCACCTCTCTTTTTCACAGCTATTTGCAAGGCCTCCCCAGACAGCCATTTTGCTCTTTTTGCATTTCTTTTCTGATTTCCTTTAGGATGCACTGGTTGGATCTCCTTGCAGTCCAAGGGATGTTCAAGAATCTCCTCCAACACCACAGTTCAAAATTTTCAGTGCTCAGCTTTCTTTAGTGGAAGGACATTGTGTGGCAGTTTCACCGTCCTGGGGGTCCCCACTCATTCCATGGCTAATTCCATTGTAATGGTAGTTACAATGGCCTCATGCCTCTGGCCCTTTATGCAATTAACCACTTGTTAGGTGGAGGGACAGAGAGGTAAGGCCAAGTCCTACACCCAGACTAAAAAGAGGTATCTCCTCTCCACAGTCTGATGGAGAAGCAGCGAAGCAAGGCAGCTAAGAGCACAGACTAGAGCCAGAATACTTCAATCTCAGTTTTACCTTTTCTAGTTGTTTGAACTTGGACAATTAATCTCTTCTTCAGTTTTCTCATCTATAAAAACAGAGATGTTTATATATAGGGTTGTTGGGAGAATTGAATGGGTTAACTAAATGGGTAGAGTGTTCACAGAAATGTCAGGCAAATGATCATCAAAAAATAAATTTTAGTCATTATTATTAAAGCTTGTCTTCTTGTTCATGCACATTATACACAAATATATTGATTCTTCTACTACCAGAAAGACAGATTTTATCAGATACTCAGAAACCCAGAGAGACTAAGAACCAAGAAGGATCCACTTTGGGAAGGTAATTTCTTAATTTCTTCATCCCATAAGTGGTGGCGGTTTAGCTGCTTAGTCATGTCTGACTCTTGTGACCTCAGGGGACCGTAGCCCTCCAGGCTGCTTTGTCCATGGGATTTCCCAGGCAAGAATACTGGAGTGGGTTGCCATTTCCTTCTCCAGGGGATGTTCCCAACCCAGGAATCAAACCCACTGACTCAGGTCTCCTGCATTCACAGGTGGATTCTTTACCACTGAGCCACCAGGGAAGACCCGATCCTATAGATACGCTGCTAAAACTAAAAGTAGTCCAAACACCTTGGTCAGATTTCCAGACAAAAACAGCCACAACTTGAAAATCCCCTGCTCGGGACTTCCCTGGTGGTCCAGTGGCTAGGACTCTGAGCTCCTAATGCAGGGGACCCGGGCTTGATTTCAGATTAGGGAACTAGATCCTACATGCTCCAGCTAAGACTCAATGTGGCCAAACACAAGTATTTTTAAAAAATTAAAAATAGAAAATTCCCTGCTTATATCAAGACCCCCAATAGCACTCAGTGTTACTTATATGCAAATTCATATCTTTCAAAACATTCTAAGATGTACTTCCCTCTGCAGAAAGCATATACTAAAGAACATCTCTTCTAATATATGTGTTTTCTTGGTTAAAATTTCTTAAGTCTGAATTTTTGTCTAAAGAACACCTTTTTCTTAATTTTGGGTGTGTTTGCTTACATGTTTCATTGACTTTAGCAAGTCCAATATAAAACAGCTATGTTAGAAGGAAAATCTATCTCACTGATTAAAGAAAACTCTGTATTCTTTTCACCGGGTGAACAAAACCAGTGCATGATTAAAGCAAATAGCATTAAAAACATAATTAAAGGAAAGAGAGGGGGATGTATTTTTTTTAATCTATAATTTTAACCAGAGTTGGGATTATTCTCTGTACTTTGTGTTTAACTCTGTATAATCTTTAGACAACCTGAAACTTAATTCTTTAGCTCTTATCTTTACACATTTATCCAGGGGGCCAAGATACATAAGTGGAGAATTTGTTTAGCCCAGAGACTTGTTTTGTTTACAAAATTTATTTGTACATTTCTCTTTATTGTTTAAAAAACCATGAGGCAATCTGCTCCATGTTTCACAAATGCTGAAATTACAAGTGGGTCATGCAATCCTGATAGTCATAATATCTGCTCTATAGATTCAGCTTGATAAGATAGAAAAATCCCAGACATTTAATTTCAGTGTGAAAATGAATTGGATGCATGACTTTTGGCTTGCTGCAATGGCCTCCACAGTCCATGTGGCTTTCTCAGAACTAATAATTTAATTATGGTAAGTATAGGGTTCTTTTGAATTCATTCAGTTGGTGTATATGTACATTCACTTGCCAACTGCTTCTGTAATGTTATTAATAGCTATATGCTAATTATATGAATAAATTAATTGAATCTATACTCCTGTTGATATGGCCTTTTTGTCCTTCTGCTGCTACTCTTTCCTTTGGACTTTTAACCCTGGGATCTAGTAAACTGCCAGTTTTCTCCTCATGTATACATTTCCCTGAATTGTTATATTTCAATGCACACTCTGTTCAGCATTAAATATCTTCTCCTTTAATTCATTTATTGACTTCTTGATGTTTTGCAAGAAATGCTGCACCAGTTTAGAAATTTATTTGGTAAATCATGGACTGACCCTTTCAATCACTTAATTAACCATAAATGAAAGATTTGAATAGGTTTATTTTTCATTTTACAATAGAAGAAATTGTAAACCAGAAGAATACAAATTAACAATGTAGCTAACTTATTATTGAATCGACATCATTAGCATCAACAAATATCAGGAAGTGGGGCAGAGGTCTGACACCTCACCCTGACATGTATGTAATGCTATACTCCTTTCCCTCAAATCGCATTCAGATCATTGCACACACAGAATGCAATTACCAAAACGCAGTAAAGGCATGACTTTTAAAGAAATATGATGCCCCAAGCAATCAGTCGCTATATGAGACAGAAAGAAATGCTATGCCTCTCAGTTAAACTTAGGGAACTCGAGGAGCAATTTCTATGAAAGGCACTGTTCATCTCACAAGAATATTTTCTTTAGCATCAAGTTATAAGGCGTTGCTGTCAGAGAACTTTCTGGTTTTCTGAGTTTTTGCATACATTATATATAATGTCTATTATGTATCTTTACCAAAGTGGATTTCAGAGAAAATAATAACATCAGTTTGCCTTGTGCTAAAAGGCAGGCACTTAAGGAGCAAAGCGTCCTTCTCGCCTCTAGCCTGCTCATGCTGGAACAGAGAGCTTTGGCAAAAGAGCAAATTCCTTTGTCCTCTTCTGGTCACTGAAATAGCCACGCTGACATCAGTTTCCCAAAAGATGAGTCCTTATGCTTAAGCTTCATGTGGAATTCAAGGCTGCTAGCCTTAACTGTTGAGAAGCTCCTGGGGCAACAAGGGAAGACAGCAAGGAGGGGAGGACCATGCATCCCTGCATGGAGCTTACTATCTAACAGGAGCATTACTTCCTGTTCTCCTCAGCTCATCCGGGGGAGAAATCCACTGGAGAGTTTAGAGGGTCAAAGGACTGAAACAAAATCCTTGTCTTGTTTTCTTATTTTCTTGAGTGAACTTTCCATGATTCTGACTAAAGCATCACTCAGGGCAGAAGACACATAAGGTGGAAGTTACAGACCAGTAATCCCAGGAGAACCAAGAAGGTTTAGTCAGCTTTTAGAGGCAGAAACTGACCTCGAATGGAAAGGAACAGAATTCTTGTCAAAGTCTCAGGCCCTTATATGAGCTTAAACACTCATTTCAGGTCCATCACCAGGGCATCCAAATGAAACATTTCCATTTCTAAGCTTTCCTATCTGTAAGGTAAAGCAACCATTTCTTTTGGTTATAATTCACATGTAAGGAAAAGACACTCTGTAAGTACCACTATTTTAAGTGCATGATCATTTTAACCATTACCACATTTTATTTTCTTGTGAAAGTACATATAGAAAAATTATTTTTAAAAACAGCTTTCAAAGCTTTCAAGTTCAGCTCCTCCCATCCCATCCATTGGCCTGTGAGTCCAGAAATGAAGATATGTACACTAGCTTAGAAATTGAAAAATTGCTAGATATTCAAAGACTCATAACTCTAGGGTAATTTTACACTGGGACCAAAGCTGCTATATATTTCCTAACCACTTATAACCTAAGTCCAAAAGATTTGAAAACTGCTAAAGAGTCTATTTACTTTCTTCATATTAGTGTCTAACCTATAATTATCATTTAAACATATCATAAACATGGTTATTTTGAGGTCCTTCATTTTTAGAGGGGATTGACACGTAATAAATTCTCTCTGGAAGTAAAAGTGTTCGTCATTCAGTCATGTCAGACTCTTTGGACTATAGCCCACCAGGCTACTCTGTCCATGGAATCCTCCAGGCAAGAATACTGGAATGGGGAGCCATTCTCTTCTGCAAGGGATCTGCCCAACCCAGGGACTGAACCCAGGTCTTCTGCATTACTGGCAGATTCTTTACCATCGGAGCCAACAGGGAAGTCCTATCTGGCATTTAATGGTCAATATTGCTAATATATTTTGCACTTTCATAATTCTAAATGTCATGGGAAATCCCATGGACGGAGGAGCCTGGTAGGTTACAAGTCCATGGGGGCGCTAACAGTCAGACACAACTGAGCGACTTCACTTTCACTTTTCACTCTCATGCTTTGGAGAAGGAAATGGCAACCCACTCCAGTGTTCTTGCCTGGAGAATCCCAGGGACAGGGAGCCTGGTAGGCGTCCACCTATGGGGTCGCACAGAGTCGGACACGACTGTCGCGACTTAGCAGCAGCAGCAAACGTCATGGGAAAACTTACAGATATTATAATATTTATAAGTTATACATCTAGCCACATAGCAATGTTAAGATAGTTTGTAAGGCAATACAGTATTATAATCTCTTACAGGGATGGAAGAAGTTCTCTTTGATCAGATTATTTTAAAATGTCTTATAGTTACAAAGTTCGAAAAGATAATTGTATTCACCACAGAAATTCAGAGTATAACAGGGACTAAATATGATTTAAAGACATCATTATTTACATAAAAATGTCCAAAAGTCAAAGTTTAGATTAAAATAAACTTCAGAATTCCCATCCCAATAGTTTCAGGTTTTAAAATTATCCTCCTCCAGCATCACAATGATAGATAAAGTATAAGATAAATATATTTTAAAAATAAGCTAAAATTTTTCATGAGCCAGAAACAGAATGAAAAATCAAAAGCCAAAGCCATTGTCGTGAGAGCTGTCAAGTCTGGAAACTGGCCGACCTCCCTCTGCCTCCAATCAGGTAAAGGGAACAAAAGAATGTCTTGCATAATAATCCCCTTCTTCTCGTGCCTCCCTCCTCGCTCCAAATCCCACCCCTCTAGCCCAGAGCCAGACTAGACTCCCTGTCCTATATAGCAACTTATCACAAGCTACCTATTTTACACATGTCAGTGAGAGAGATAGGCAGTCCAGGCCCCTTTAAGGAGGAGGTGAACATTCTAGCTTGGGCTTCCCTTAAGTCTTGTGCAACAGTGCATCTTGCCTGAGAACTAGCCCTTCCTTAGGAGCTAATGATCACACAGCACAATGTCTTACTCTTGGAAATGCTTTTCTTAGACTGGATGTTAACAATTATAATTGTAACAAATCTTGCCTGGGAACCTGTTTCTCAAGACTTGTCCCTCTGATTACTCAGCAACATTATATGTCTCACCCAGAGAGTGAGCCTGGAACCCCTTCTCCCTGGCTAACCTTGTACCAAAGCTATCTTGGGATGCATGCCTTGGGAAAAGGTCTGATGGAACTCTTATAACCTTGAGGTATTCTTTTTATCTATTCTCAGCAGCTGGCTGAGAAGTATAGAAGGCCACCGCTTAAACTAGTGAGGTGGGTACTCACCCGCCCCCTTCTGATGTCTAAGTCAGAAGCTGCTTCTGTCACTTCCACTTTAAATAAAATCCACACAAAGCTCTGGGTGACTGAGACTGTCTGATTCCGGAGTTAAACCTCCTTTGGAGACCACGAATCCTGTGGAACTGTTCACCACCAGCTATCGGTAGTGTATTTATTGTCAACGCTACTTTCTCAACTTGCCCCACCCTCTCCTTCCCCCACTGTGTCCACAAGCCTGTTCTCTACATCTGCATTTCTATTCCTTCCCTGCAAATAAGTTCATCAGTACAGTTTTTCTAGACTCCATATATATGTGTTAATATATATTTGCTGTTCTCTTTCTGACTTACTTCACTGTGTAACAGACTCCAGTTTCATCTATCTCACTAGAACTGACTCAGTTTTAATTATGGACGATTCACATTGTTATATGGCAGAAACAATACAGCATTCTAATTTTCCTCCAATTAAAAAAATTATGCAAATAAAAAAGTTAGACATTGGCCAACATAAAGAGTATCTTACAAACATGGGAATCAGAGCTAGAGTTAGTGACTGACTGGGGTTTCCAATTTCTGTAGGATACGATGGACTAGTGTGAGATTTAGAAACTCCAGGGGCAAGGGCCCAGTGCCCTTCTAAAGGGGTGGCCCCTAGTGCCACGGCTTTCATCTCCAGGAGCCCCATCACACGCTCATAATGAATAACCTAGAAAGACCCCTATTGGCTCTGCTGGGGGAAAGGAAGATTAATCACTGTGAATGCACATAGAGCATTCTCCACAAGAGAAGTCTATATTCTAAAGAAAATGTCTTTTTACCAGAGTTATCGCTTACCTCTGGGAAAGGGCATTTCTATTCTCCAGCTGCTTTTACTTTTCGTGTTTTACCTAAGAGGAGAAGCTAAGAAACACTGGCAATAGTCACAGCCCAGGGAAATAGGCCCATTAAAAGACCAAGACTTATCATAATACTATGGAATGTCCCACTCTGCAACATCAACAGGACTCCAGTATAAGAATAGCAGGTTACAACTGAGAGAAGGACAACTTAGCAGATCCCAAAGTCAAGAGTGGAAACAAAAACAAGGACACTAAAGTAATGTGAACTTCAGGCCCCTATGCTACACACAAACCTCGATGTTCATTGCAGCACTATTTAGAATAGGCAGGACATGGAAGCAAACTAGATGTCCATCAACAGATGGATGAATGAAGAAGGTGTGGTATATGCATACAATGGAATACTATTCGTCCATGAAAAGAATAAAATTTTGCCATTTGCAGGATGAATGCACCTGAAGAGTATTATGCTTAGCGAAATAAATCGAAGACAAAGACAAATACTGTATGTCATCACCTACATATAAAATCCAATCAATAAAACAAACCAGTGAACATAACAAAAAAGAAACAGAGTCACAGATATAGAGAACAAACTAGTGGTTACCGGGTGGGAGGGGAAAGAAAGGGCAGTATAAGGATAGGAGATTAAGAGGCACAAATTACTATGTATAAAACACAAGGATATACTGTACAGCACAAAGAATATAGCCAATATTTTATAATAACTATAAAAATTAGAAACTTTAATTTTGAAGAATTTAGGTGATTTTTTCCCCATCGCCTAAAATTACTAGGCAACAACTGACAGAATTAAATATGAAACTGACAAAAAAAGTGGCAGACTTTTATATTACTGTTAGAAATTTTTCTACCAGAAAGACCAGAAATAAAGAGTTACATAATTAGTGAGAATTATATACAAAGAAGCTTGGTATGTAAGAAATGTTTATAAAATTTGAATATGAACTTGACCATAAAATAATTATTAAAACATTTCAAATAACTGTTATTATGCTGGATATGATCTCTGGCCACAGTATAAAAAAACTAGGAATCAGTAGTAAGTGATAGTTCCCCAAAATCCTATATACTCTTAAATAACTAATGGTTTAAGAGGCAAGCACAATGAAACTTATAAAATATTTAGAACCCAATGACAATACATGAACTACACATCAACACCCATGGGATATAGCGTAAGTGGAACTAAAGATCCATTATAGTATTAAAAGCACTTTTTAAAAAAGAATTATTAAAAATAAATGAGTTAAGTGTTCAGTTTAAGAAGCTAGAAATAAATATAAACCAAAGGATTGAAGATGAATAGGAATAGTATGGATAAAAGCATGAAAGACAAAATTTAAGATGATCAGCAAATTTGAAGCTGATTTCTTTGAAAACAGTCACAAAATAGACTACCCTGAAATAAAATTGATCAAAAGGTGGAAGAGAGGAGAGAAATGAGGGATGAAAAAGTAGGACCAGACTACATATAAATGTGTATATATATATATATATAAATTTAAAAAGTATTATGAAATTAATTTGAACATTTGCCAATATACTTCACAACTGAGAGGAATGACATAGAAAATTGTAAATTACAGAATTAACTTATGAAAGAACAGAAACGCTAATCCCCTCCAAGATGCCAGTAAGGTTTCTTTTTCAAAGATATACAATATGGTGGTGTAGTAAAAGCATACATTGGGAAATGATTCCGACAATCAAGCTAATTAACGCATCTATTAACTCACACAGTTACCATGTGTTGTGTGCATGAGCACACACGCATGAATGCGAGTGTGGTGAAAACACTTAGCAAAGTGCTTTTGGTGTCCCATCCAAGAAAATCATTGCCAGGACAAAAGTCTAGGAGTTTTGTCATTGTGTTTTATTCTAGGAGTTTTATGGTTTCAGGTCTTTACATTTATGTCTTTTTGCATGTGGATAACCAGTTTTGCCAAAACCATTTATTAAAGAGACTATCTTTTTCCCATTGTGTAAAATCTAACTTTTTATAAAAGTAGTTCAGAAAATTGATTGATGGTTACAAAAATTCCATCCTCTCTTAAGGACACTAATACTTTAAGATCTTTTGCCCTAGCACCATTTATTCAACAAATCATTTATTAAACAAATATGTATTGAGACCCTACTGTTTGTCAGACAATATTCTAGGCAACTGGGCTCATCAGCAAGCAAA
This sequence comes from Nanger dama, assembly GCA_917880005.1. Classification (NCBI taxonomy): domain Eukaryota; kingdom Metazoa; phylum Chordata; class Mammalia; order Artiodactyla; family Bovidae; genus Nanger; species Nanger dama. The sequence continues at coordinate 30,834,553 of CAKJTW010000018.1, forward strand.
ACTGAACCCCCCAAAATTCTATCTTTATAGAACTGAAATTCTAATGAGGGGGCATAAAAATAACTACAAAATGATAAGAATTATATTCTAGAAGGAAATAAAGACTGAAGAAATAGAAGAATATGAAAGAAAGGAAGTTCTGGATGGGGGGGTAGGGGGAGAGAAGCAAGATGGGTTATAATGGAGTGGTTTTCCTGAATTGAGTGATTTGCCTTAAATTGAAAGTCGAAGTGGGTTTTCCTGAGAAGACAGGTTCAGAAGGGAGAAAGCAGCTGTGTTGATATCTGGCAATAGAGGAGTCCACGCAGAAGAAAGAGCCAAAACAGACTCCCAGCCTGCTCCAGCTACCCTCAGTGGGCTGGCGACACTGGAGCAAAAGGAACTGACGGGGGATGGGGATTAGAAGGTGAGAGCAGATTAGTTTAAAAAAAAAAAAAAAAAACTGACGGTAGATGGGGATTAGAAGGTGAGGATTGGTAAAAAAAAAAAAAAAAAGGAAAGAAACTTTACTGGTAATTTTCTCTAAGCTACAATGAGGAGGTAATCTTTTCAACCACTTTCAAAGAATAGAAAAAGGTTAAAAAAATACCCAGCTTCTTTATGAGACTGATTTAATCTTGACACCAAAATTAGATAAGTAGAGAACTAGATAATTATAGCCCTATCACACTTATGAACATAGATGGAAAAATCCTAATACAATATTGGCAAATCAAATCTAGCAACGTGTCTAGATTTAATCTTGCCCAAGAAAAAGATTTTCTTTAGAATGTAAGGCTGGTACAACATCAGAAAAAAATGTCTCAATGTATATAATATTAATAAGCTAAAGAATAAAAAATACAATCATCTTAGCGGACTATCCAGGGTGACCACATGGAAGTCACACTGTCCCTGAACAATGTGGACTCTCCCGGCTAAAATGACTACTTCCCAACTGAGTGGCCCACAGTTATGGACAGAACCCGCAGATACTACAGCCAGTAAGGGGCAGGCTGATTACATGGCACCCTCTCATCATGAAGTGAGGAGCAGCAACTTGTAACTCAAACAAGATTTGCTGTCTGACTTACATCACAGATGGACTTCTTCCCACGGCAAGAACAGGGATACAGATGTAAAGAATGGATGTGTGGATACAGTGGGAAGGGGAAGATGAATTGAGAGGTGAGGTTTGACATAAACACCGATACCAGGTGTAAAACAGCTGGTGCAGATCTGCTGTACAGCACAGGGAGCTCCGCTTGGTGTTCTGTGATGACCTAGAGGGGTGGGATAGGAAGCATGGAAGGGTGGTCCAAAAGTGAGGGATGTGTATATGTGGGTTCTCAGCACAAGTTGTCTCCAACTTTCTGCAACCCCATGGACTGCAGCCCGCCAGGCTCCTCTGTCCATGGGATTTCCCAGGCAAGAATACTGGAGTGGGTTGCCATTTTCTTCTTCAGGGGCTCTTCCCGACCCAAGGATCGAACCCTTGTCTCTTGCACTGGCAGGTGGATTCTTTACCCCTGCGCCACTGTGTATACATATAGCTGATTCAATTCGTTGTACAGCACAAACAACACAACCTTGTGAAACAATTATCTGCCAATAAAAAGATTCCATTGAGGCATTTTTATATTTAATTCCATAAACATCTGTGTGTTCAAAAAAAAAAAAAAAGATTTCCTTATTCTAGATTGCATTTGCTTTCCTGTTTCTCTCCACAATACCACATGGGAGCTTACTGAATGTCATAGAAATGCTGCCATGAACTGGCTGCGGCCTTGCTCCCCCAACTGTAGGAGATTGGCTGTTGTCAACTCATAGCTAACAATCTTTCTGGAATTTGCTCCTGGTCAAAAGATCCACTTTGTTTGAGTTTATGCCTCTTCCTTGGTGCAGGCTGCATCCAAGGACAGGCTGAGGCAGAGGTAAAAGCCCCAGCCCTCTTGTCTCAGTGAAAGGCCATCCCAGTTCTGAACTCCCTGAGGCAGAGGGTGAGGCCTCTACTGAATTTCTGTTGAGATTCTCTGTGTATGATCCTCCTTCTTCACCCCCCTTCCAGTGTTATTCCAGAGAGCACACTCCAGGAAACCTCCTGCACAGAGAAGTCTCAAAGTCTGTTTCCCAGGAGACTTGACAAAAGAAAAATGTTCCCTTTTTGCATCTTACTCCTCCATACCATAGTGCACTTGCAAAGGACCCTATTTCATGGAAGATAAGGCAAAGTGATAGGTTAGCGCTCACAGCATGCCCTGGCCCTGCCACACATCCCATTACTCGCTAGCCCCGAAGAAGAGTGGGATGGGCCATTGCACACTCATTCACATCATCAGTTGAAAGGCACCACCTCGTAAAACAGTCCCTCTTGCTCCTAAGATGGACAGTGTTGCTTCTCGCAAGGTTTGAATACATGAATCTGAGGTCCAGATATGGTAATGGGAGGGACGCCTTCATTACTAAACACAATGATCAGGCACAAATGTTCTGTTTTCCATTCAATCATTCTAGGTGCTGCACTTTTAAAGAACATAGTATTTAAGGGAGGAATGCTTTTGGCAGGGGGCACAGAGATTTTTCCAGGACAGAAGAATTTGGGCATGTCACCTTACCTATTTAGATCCTCATGCCATTGACAAGAAGGAAAACAGGGAAGGGTTGACTGGTTTAACTAACTGTGATTTATCAAGGTAAAATAAAGTTGTTGCTTATGGTAATCCTTATGTAAGTCCATTGCCAAATATGTGTCTCTTCTTCCGAGGCATACGGTAGGATCATTTTCCCCTACATCCATGATCTAGTTATGGCCTTGTTGGCCTAGAGACTTAGCTGAAGCCAATAAAATGCAAGTAGAGTATTCAGATATATTAAATTATTTGCCTTGTTCTCTTCTTCATGCTTTGGCCATCATGGAACTTTGTGTCAAGTTGAAGCCTCCATCAGCTGAGGTCCCTGCTGTCTCAGGTTGGTCATACAGCATGATCCACAAATAAATGATCTTTTTATGACTGCTTCTTTAATCTATTTTTCAAAAATGGGAACAGAGAGACAATGAAAACAGGGAGGAGAAACTATGCAACCAATGGTAAATCTTACTGGTAAAAAAGGAGTCCACAGCAATATGATCTAGGTAAGACTGCTAAGGACTCAGAGCTCTAAGAATGAAGAGATCAATTATTTCAGCAAGTAAAGAACTCATACCATGCACATTGCTGACTGAGGGCAAGGGAACATGTAGAAAAGAACAGGAGTCACATAGCTTCATTGCAGATGCAGAAGCAAGGTCTAGTGTCTAACCTTTTCTTCTTCATTGTGCTAAACACAGGTTTTATATTGTGTGCAATGGTAAAGCCTATAATTTAGACAATGTTATTTTAGAACCAAAGATGACTTAGTATTCCCCAGAAATCTTGAACTTTGAATAGGATACAGACACTGATCAGATTTTTGGGAAAAGATGAATGTGGTTTCTATTTCCAAGAGAAGTAGTTACAACATGCCAAGGAGGAATGCTTTGTTTATTTTTGATGCTGTTGAGAAATGTAAGCCTAAAAGGGCTTTGTCAAGAGGTTAGGTCAGCCAAGGGGCATGATTTAGTAGATGTTCGTGCCTGTGGCTAATATGTGTGTATGTGTGTGTTTATTAATATCCTTCTATACTTGGAAAAATTCCTATAGCAGGAGTCCTTCAGTGCCAAAATAAAAAGCATATCTCAATTTCCCAGCTTCCTTTGAGGTATTTGGCTTGAATACAGGGTTAAGATTCTGGAGCTCAATCATCAATATTATTATATTGAAACCATGTTTTCTGGGTTCAGATACTCCATTGGAAAGAGGAGCTGAAGAAGTGATTATTTTTGCTGGAGTGGCCCCCATGATGTGGAAGACCTATCATTATTGATGGCATGCCATCCAAATCTAGTTCTCTGACTTTCTAGGACACTCTATGAACAGCTTAAATTTCTTTAATACATTTATTTTCTGCTTAATCCACCTAGAGTTTCTTTTGTTAGATAGTAGATGATATTACAGACAAGATATATAGATAGGAATGTTCAACTGAACCAGATGTACACAGACGTTTTACATAAAGGAAACCAGATTATCCAAAACATATTGAAGAAGTTCACCTTTACTAATAGTGAGAGAAATGGAACTCAACCATGAAATATAATTTCACACATGGCAGTAGATTAAAATGTTGGTTAATTCCAAGCGTTGGTAAGAGCTTGTGGAAATGGCAAGTTTCATAACCTAGTCTTGTGAAAAGAAATGGTATAAATCACTTTGGAGAAAAGTTTTGGCAACATCCAAAAACGATGACTTAGTAATTCCACTTCTAGCTATACACATTCTAAGTAAACTCTTACATATATCCCCAGTGAGCAACTATAAGTAATTTCTGCTCATCAATGCGTTATTTCTCAAAGAGGAAAACAAGCAAAATTATACTTAAATAAATTTTGTTATACTTAATGGCATTCTAAAACTAATGGATGAGAGCTACATAAAAATTCTGAAATCATATTTTGAGTTAAAATTGTACATTGGAGATCATATGATTCAGATACAAAAACACACCTATAGTTTACCTTTGATTCATATGTACAAACATCATTACAATATGACTGGGAAAGATATACAGCAATTTCAATGTAACATGTAAAATACAAACTTTTTAATGTGGGGGTATTAATGTGGAAGTTGTTATAGATGTCTACTTTTCTGTATATTAGATATATTTAAATATATTTCAATTTTACCCAAAAGTTACTAATATTTCTATAATGCCCATGTATCACTAAAAAATTCCTTTCCCTTTGTGATTAACATTGCGTGCATGCTTGAGAAGATGCTTCAGTAGTGTCTCACTCTTCGTGACCCTATAGACTATAGCCTGCCAGGCTCCTCTGTCCATGGGGTTCTCCAGGCAAGAATACTGGGGTGAGTTGCCATGCCCTCCTCCAGGGGATCTTTCCAACCCAGGGATTGAACTCATGTCTACTGTATTGCAGATGGAGTCTTTATCACCTGAGCCACCACAGAATGATGAACATTACAGATCTTTTATTAATGTAAAAAAAAAAAAAAATACTGGAATTTGGGATTCACAGATTTCACCTGAATAAGACAATATTCTTAGTTAAAAACTTACAAACATAATTTTCTCTTTTCAGGTGTCAGTTTTGCCAAGAGCCACACTGTGGACAATTAACTGTCTTAGCTTGAGCACTTGAATTAGATGACCAGAAGGGTCACCCAAAAGTGGGAATCTGCATGTAATCAACATCTCAGTGGAATGCCTAACCTAGAGCTTTGTAATATAAGGCTTTACTTAAAATTACAAACAAATATCATGGGGGAAAAAAAACTGAATAACAACCCCAACAAACTTTAACTTAAATCACTGAATTCATCATACTCTTAATTCTGAAAAGCAGCCACGGTGTAGCAGAAGACAAGACAAACACGGAACTCACAATTACGAAACCCCCATTTGAGTTCTCTTTAGAACTTGATTTAGATCCGGTAAACCTTTTTGGTCATCAGTGTAGCTATCTAAATTGAGGAAGTAATGATGCCCCCGGGGTACTCTGAAGGGAAAAAATGGGTGATATGGATGTAAATATTTGTAAATACAACAAAACAATTAACATTTACTGACTGATCATTATGTGCTTAGTGTTTTAAGTAAATTTCTTAATCTTATCCTCGGGATATCCTTAGGGAAATGTCAGTCGTACAAACAACAAAACAATATCCAATTTCACAGTTGGATTGTGTGAGAATTTAAGTCCCTTGCCCATATTTCCATAATTTGGTGATGGATGAAAATACCCAAGATCTCAACCGCCAGATGTATCAATTCCACGGTATAGGGCATTGTGATAGCACCGAGGGTTACTATGCGAGCCATGTTCCCTTTGGAGTTTCCAGTTGGAAATCCTCCCTCCCTGGCTGTCTTTGCTGTTGTTTGCTGATGGTTTCAGTCTATTCCTGCAGATGGTTCTGAGCCTTAAGAAGCCCAGAACATAAGTCAGAGTGTCAGTGTTCTTTCCTGGGTTCCTCTTCATCAGTTATTTTATACAGACTCTTCCTGAATCTCTGTCCCTTTTTCTTTTGTACTGAGGACTCGGGGCACTTTCACCTCCTCTTTAGCCTCAGTGGATTTTGTCTTATTTCATTCATGGTTTAATAAATGTTTTCCCTAAGGAAACTCTGAAAATTTTTAAGGAAAAACCAACTTTCTCACAGTATCAACAGAAAGACCATGCTCCCAAGAGCATTCTCCCACACTCTCTTGCTCTTAGAAACAGGAACCAGCAGGTCATTTCATTTTCAAGTTCCAGCTACAACTTCATCAGAGAGACCTAAGATTCTAAAACTAAGACCTTTAGTATGACTGACGATTCCTCCTAAACCAAACCAGTACGGTCCACATTTTCTAAAATGCTCATAAACATAATCTTTAACATAAATAACACAGTTCCTTGGATTTAGTAAATTGGTCATTTTTATTAGAAGTATTCCATGCAGGCTAAAATTCCACAAGGGGTAGGGAGGGTGGCTTTAACCAAACTGGTGTTCATGGCTCCCTCTATAAGGAAGGTGAAATCCATGGTCATAGACAAGCTCATGGATGATATTTCAGCTTCTGCTGGTGCTGGACATCAGTATGAGAAAGTCTGGCTGTATCCCAGGTACAAGGGAGTGAGCATATAAGTGTTCTGAGAAGAGGGAAAGATTAGCATAATGAGTACGTTCAGCTCATTGCAAGCCAGGGTATCTGGGCATGGCACCACTATTTTGTTTGACACATTATTGAATATCCTAGGGCTTCCCAAGTGGCTCAGCGGTAAAGAATTCACCTACTAGTGCAGATGTAGGTTTGATCCCTGGGTTGGGAAGATGCTCTGGAATAGGAAATGGCAACCCACAGAGGAGACTGGCAGGCTACAATCCACGGGGTTGCAAAAATGTCAGAGACAACTGAGCAACTCAACAACAAATTGCTTACCCTATGTTATGAAGAAGATCAGTGCCATTTCATATTCTGTAGAAAAGAAGCCTCCCTGGAGACACACAGTATAAATTAGCATAGGTGTGTGTGTGTGCTCAGTCATGTCCAACTCTCTGCAACCCCCATGGACTGTAGCCCACCAGGCTCCTCTGTCCATGCGATTTCCCAAGCAAGAATATTGGAGTGGGTTGCCATTTCCTACTCAAGAAGATCTTCCCAACTCAGGGATGGAACTCACGTATCTCACGTCTCCTGCACTGGCAGGTGGATTCTTTATCACTGGGGCACCCAGGAAGCCCAGATTAACACAGAAAACCAGGAAAAAACCCTCCCTTAAACAAGTTTAGTCAGTTTGGTTTATGAAATATTTTCTACTTATTTGATTTAGGAATATATCTTTTTATTCTATACCTTTTACCATTCCCAAGGGAAGTATTTTGGAAACCCCAGTTGATCTCAGTGCCCAGATATCAGTCAAATCAAATTATAAATATTAAAAAACTACTTCTAAGCTACCCACTAATTATGTGTCTCTGATTCTATGAATAACAAAACAATAAAACAAATAATTATGCAACCATATATGTGGCTATAAATCACTTTATATCTGTGTCTAATTACTATTGCTCCTCTTTCAATATACACTTAGATGGATTTCCTTTGTCTTTTGCCTCTCTGGTTATACTCTTCAGTAGAGTCACTTCTTTTAAAATGACATGACATTGTTACAGAGACATGTGAATGGTTATTTGAATTATAATAAAAACTAAGCTGCTTTTACTATTTAAATTGTACACAAAGACACATCAAAATTACTGGCTCAAATGAGGTAGGCTTTTTCTCCCCTCTTTCAAGTCATTATCCAGGGCAGACAGGATGTCTCTGCTCCAGGAAGTCCCCCAGGCACCAAGGCAGCTCTGCCTGTCTCAGTTTAGTGCTTTCATATGTGTTCTGATCATCTCCAATTAGAGGGAAGTAAAGGTAGTAGAAACTCCAGGACAAAAACTTTTAAGAAGGCAGCCCAGGGGACTCCCTGGTGGTCCAGTGGTTAAGAACCTGCTTTCAGTTCAGGGGATGCAAGTTCACTTCCTGGTCGGGGAACTTAGGATCCCACATGCTGTGGGGCAACAAAGCCCACGCACTGCAACAAGAGAACACCTACCCCCTGAAACAAATGACCCAGCACAGCCAGAAAAACAAAGAAAGGAGGCACAGATAGTATTCATCCACACAGCACCCTAGCCCACGCACTGCAACAAGAGAACACCTACCCACTGAAACAAACGACCCAGCACAGCCAGAAAAACAAAGGAGGCACAGATGGTATTCATCCACACAGCACCCTAGTTGGAATTTAGGGCTACACCTAGTTTCGAAGACTTCTGGAAAATGTGATTTCTTGCTGGTGCCCACAGGACTAAGCAGAGAGAGAAAATAGAACTAAAAATGGGCAACAACCTGCAATTTCCCATAGCCTGTTACTCTAGCCTGCCAAAGAATAATCTGTGTTCTCCCATACACAGACTTTTGCCCCAAGGGAGACAATACATGGCCCCCTTCAGTTACTACCTCTATTCCAAAATCCTGAATATTTTAGGTGATATGTAGTCCTTTTCATCAGGTTCAGAGATATCTCCTGCTGGGGTATCATCTTATGATCTGTCCCCTCTCTCTTTTATACAACAGAATAACCCCAGTAAACTTTACCATTCAGAAAAGGAAATAATTGCAAATGCATGTTGTTGTTCAGTCACTAAGTCATATTCAGCTCTTTGCAGCCCCATGAAGTGCAGCACACCAAGCTCCTCTATCCTCCACTATCTCCCAGAGTTTGCTGAAATTCATGTCCATTGAATCAGTGATGCTATGTAATTTACCATCTCATCGTCTTCCACCCCTTCTGCCTTTTGCCTTAAATCTTTCCCAGCATCAGTGTCTTTTCCAGTGAGTAGGTTCTTCACATCAGGTGGTCAAGTATTGGAACTTCAGCATCAGTCATTCCAGTGAATATTCAGGGTTGATTTCCTTTAGGATTGAGTCGTTTGATCTCCTTGCAGTCCAAGGGACTCTCAAATGGATGTATGAAGTCACCACCACTAGAGAGGAACTGAAAAAGGTCCCTGCCCTGGATGGTGGAGCAGATTGGTAGATCAGACATTGGTTAAGTCTCTGGGATGAACTGCCCTACCCATTGTCATCCATGCTACTCCCCCTGGCAGGGAGTTTCTTCCTGGTCTTTATTCTTGTGCCCGCATCTGAAATGAGTGCTGGAGGGATATGTTCTCCTTAGGGGCTATGTAGTTTTCTTATAGGCTTTGACATAATGCAGTTTCAAGAGCCTAGGAGCTTTGCTAGACCAGTTGTATGGCCTGATATCTCCCCCAAACATAATAGATGTCTGAACAATGTGGTACCAATTGAAGGAAAGTTACACGGCTCACAATAGCCTGGAGTTAAAACTCCCCTCTGGGTCCTCTCCACCATTCTATGTAACACAAAGAACTCTCTCACCTGCAGAAAAAAAATGGACATTAAGGTCCATTATGCTCAGCTCCCAGCCAGTCCCAGCCTCTGGCTGATTTCCAGAATTCCTTGCCCCAGCCATTTAAAAGATAACTAACCCGAACAACCTTGGAGAAGAACAGGCCCCCTTAAGACAGTAGACTTCCACATATATGCTGATAAATACTTACTCTTTTCTTGGGTTAGTGCTGCTGAGGCTGCTAAGTCACTTCAGTCATGTCTGACTCTGTGCGATCCCATAGACGGCGGCCCACCAGGCTCCCCGGTCCCTGGGATTCTCCTGGCAAGAACACTGGAGTGGGTTGTCATTTCCTTCTCCAATGCATGAAAGTGAAAAGTGAAAGTGAAGTCACTCAGTCGTGTCCAGCTCTTAGTGACCGCATGGACTGCAGCCCACCAGGCTCCTCCGTCCATGGGATTTTCCAGTGAGTGCAGCAGCTCACCAATCTGACTGCTGCCCCCTCTCACCTCCTTGAAGGTGATCTTTTCCTGTAAAGTACTGGTCTTGTTCTTTTTCCGAACCTCACCTTCTCTAACTCCCTTACCCTACACCAGTCAATTCCATGTTCAAGTAATATCACCCAAAGTTCCTTTCAGGACACATTCTGAAGTCTCCCTTATATCACAAAATCAGTTTTCAGCCCATTTCTTTCTCTCTCACTTTAATGAGGATGAAAGTGAAAGTAGTAAAAGTGCCAGTCGCTCAGTCATGTTTGATTCTTTGCAACCCCATGGACTGTAGCCCGCCAGACTCCTCTGTCCGTGGAATTCTCCAGGCAAGAACACTGGACTGAGTTGCCATTCCCTTCTCAAGGGCATCTTCCCAACCCAGGGATCGAACTCACGTCTCTCATGTCTCCTGCATTGCAGGCAGATTTAAAGTCTGAGCTATCCTGGAAGCCACTTCACTTTTTAAAGATAACCTATGGAAATTTAAAGCAAAACATCTTAGTGGAATATCAATAGGAACCTGATTTTCTAGCACAAAGTTATATCCTGTAATTTGGCTGAAACTTAACGGCAGGCCTTTGTGAAAAGCTTCACGTACATAGTCTTAGTTCTTGTTCTTGGAAGCATCTGTGCTTTCAAACACCACTTTCAAATTTTCCAACTTTTGTTGAATTCATCATTTCCTTCTGTCTTACTAAAAGTAACAGGGAATAGCTACTATACCACAAAATGATAGATCCATCCAACAACTTTCCACAGAGTTATTATCGCCATAGGCACATGGTCAGCTTTCTAAGTTGTTATGAATGACGGTTTTGCTAAAAAGTTTGCTACAATAAATACCATCAACTTCCCAGCCTGCAGTCTCTATGCCATCACCAGAGGCTAGCCTCTGAGTCAACGAAACATGTCTTAGCTTTTTGTTACATCAGAAAGAAACCTACTTTCAGGTACTAAGTTTTATGTTAGGGTCAAGTTTAAGCTTCTATACAAAGCTAAGTGGGCACTACAAGATGCAAGTTTATTTCGCTGTAATGAAACAACCAGTATGAAGAGCCAATCCCTGCTCCAGTGAAGTCACCCAAGTATTTGGTTAGTGGGACAGCTGCGGCAAACATCAATGGTACCTCAGTTTTCAACAGTGGCTATCATGTCTCTCCAGAAGAAAGGAAAGATGAGAGTAAACAGAAGAATATGGAGAAATGTAATATGGCCACATGTTTGAGAAGGAAGGATAAACAGATTTGAGAGGAAGACCTGAGGTTCCCTACAGCTTTAGAACATGTGATCAAAATCATACAAACAAAATGATTTGACATATGATACATCAGACAACATATTATGCAATGATATCTGTTCAGATAAACAAATCCTACCGAGATTTAACAGAAGATTAATAAATCCAGGTCTGCAACCCAGATAATGTATTCTTTGATACTGTGGCATTTAAAAATGCAGTACCATTTAGCATGAATAAACCAGATGACATTCTTGCACAATAATCAAAGGTAAAATTGCAATTGAATGAAGTTACTATTTTGAGATTTATTAACAGTCTAATAAATCTCAAAATAAAATAGTAACCTCATTCAATTATCCAAGTTTTCTGACTTATAGTTACAGAACAAAAGCAATGAAAACAATGAGATATTTTAGCATCACTTCAGAAAACAGTGGTCTGGATGCTTGTTACATGACCCAACAATAGATCTTTATATTGCCTGTGGCTAATGTGACTTAAAAAGGGTAATCAAAACTACAAAATTCAAAATGTTTATTATTAGAATTCCAAAGCTCTCAGATTTAAAATCCAAAGCTCTCAAAAATCCAGATTTTTCTGGATTTAAGATCAAATGGAAAATCTTTGGTAATATCATAGAGATTAACAAATCACACTTTACCAAATCAAAATAAAAATCTAAATAATAGTTTTAAGTAATTCATTTAACTGATATATTATACATACATGTGTGTGTGTGTGTGTGTGTGTGTGTGTGTTCACATATCTTTTCTTCACTCCTCCTATTACCCTATAGGTGGACAATTCCTCTAAATCTACTGTGGCTCTTTTCAGTGAATCTTTAACTATCTGTTTCTTCCTCCGTATCTTCCACTCAGTCTCTCCCTCTCCCTGGACCCTTCCTATGAGCTAATTGCAGCTACTTCTAGAGTGGGGTTTCCCAGATGGCCTAGTGGTAAAGAATCCACCTGCCAATGCAGGAAACTTGGGTTCAGTCTCCAGGTTGGGATGATCCCCTGGAGAAGGAAAGGGCAACACACTCCAGTATTCCTGCCTGGAGAATCCCAAGCACAGAGTATCCCAGAGGGCTGTATTTCATGGTGTTGCAAAGAGACAGATATGACTTAGTGACTGAATAACTCTATATTCCCTGTGTCTATCCTTAATTTCCTTTTTCTGAAAGTCTTTGACTGTGTGGATCACAATAAACTGTGGAAAATTCTGAAAGAGATGGGAATATCAGACCACCTGACCTGCCTCCTGAGAAATCTGTATGCAGGTCAGGAAGCCACAGTTAGAACTAGACATGGAACAACAGACTGGTTCCAAATAGGAAAAAGGAGTATGTCAAGGCTATATATTGTCACCCTGCTTATTTAACTTCTATGCAGAGTACATCATGAGAAACGCTGGGCTAGAGGAAGCACAAGTTGGAATCAAGATTGCTGGGAGAAACATCAATAACCTCAGATATGCAGATGACACCACCCTTATGGCAGAAAGTGAAGAAAAAGTAAAGAGCCTCTTGATGAAAGTGAAAGAGGAAAGTGAAAAAGTTGGCTTAAAGCTCAACATTCAGAAAACTAAGATCATGGCATCTGGTCCCATCACTTCATGGCAAATAGATGGGGAAACAGTGGCTGACTTTATTTTGGGGGCTCCAAAATCACTGCAGATGGTGACTGCAGCCATGAAATTAAAAGACACTCTTTGGAAAGAAAGTTATGATCAACCTGGACAGTATATTAAAAAGCAGAGACATTACTTTGTCAACAAAGGTCTGTCTAGTCAAGGCTATGGTTCTTCCAGTAGTCATGTATGGATGTGAGGGTTGGACTATAAAGAAAGCTGAGCAGAGAAGAATTGATGCTTTTGAACTGTGGTGTTGGAGAAAACTCTTGAGAGTCTGTTGGACTGTAAGGAGATCCAACCAGTCCATCCTAAAGAAGATCAGTCCTGGGTGTTCATTGGAAGGAGATTTTGAAGGTGAAGCTCCAATACTTTGGCCACCTAATGCAAAGAGCTAACTCACTTGAAAAGACCCTGATGCTGGGAAAGATTGAGGGCAGGAGGAGAAGGGGACGACAGAGGATGAGGCAGTTGGATGGCATCACTGACTCAGTGGACATGAGTTTGGGTAAACTCCAGGCACTGATGATGGACAGGGAGGCCATATTGTGGTGTAGCATATTGTGGTTTATGGTGTCACAAAGAGTCGGACATGACTGAGCGACTGAACTGAACTAAATGTTTATTTTACTTAGTTTTTGCCTGCTCCTGTCTTAGTTGCAGCACGTGGGATACTGATCTTAGCTGTGGCATGCAGAGTCTTTAGATGCTGCTTGTGGGATCTAGTTCCCTGACCAGCAATGAACTCAGGCCCCGTGCATTGTTAGCATACAGTCTTAGCCACTGGACCACTTGGGAAATTCCTGTCCATCCTTAATTTCTATTCTCCCCTCAACTTTGTAAAATGTTGCCTCCATCTATAGCACTCTCTGAATCTGCTCTCACCAGGTCAGCAAGATGCTGTTTCCTGAGGTCTTGTGTGCACTTTTCTGTTCTCATCTCACCAATCCCTTAGTAACATTTATCAGAGTTGACCCGTAACCTACTCATTGGCTGCTGTGACACCTCATTTTCCCTCTTCTTCTTCCTACTTTCAGATCATCACTTCTCCTCAGTTCCTTTTGCTGCCTCATCTTTATCTATTTTTGGATGTAGATAGTCCTTAGGAATCAGTCTTTGGGCATCTTAAAATCTCAAACACCTTATTCTCCTTAGGCAAGCCTAGTCTTTCTTACTGTTTCCATTTCTTTCTGTGCCTTGATGAGTAAAAATGTAAATATTGGGCCCAAACCTCTCTTCTGAGTTTCAGAGCTTTGTATCCATCTGTTCACCTGATATCTCCTAATGGACCTTTCTATGACACTTCAAAACTCAGGATATCTAACAATAAGGTCATCTCACCTAAGTTTTGTTCTCTTTCAATGTTCCTCACTTCAGTAAGGGCACCAAGCTATTCACCTCATAAAACTGGAAATGAGCTTGCAAGCTCCATACTCAGGATATTTGACATTCAAAATATTACCACTCTTCTCAATAAAAAAAAACTATTTCAGTAATAATCATGAAATGAATAATAATCAAGAAGAATAAACATAAAAACACTGAAAATGTTTTATTGAAATTTGCATATATGCAATCATGCTAGAACTAAAATAATACATATCATTTAAAAGTAAATTATGTTTATGGTAAAAAATATATACATAATTGCTTTATACATTTAAAATATAGCAATGTATTTTGGGGAGGCTTTCCAGGTGGCTCAGTGGTACAGAACCTGCCTGCTAATGCAGGAGACATAAGAAACGTGGGTTCAATCTCTGGGTCAGGAAGATCCCCTGGAGAAGGACATGGCAACTCACTCCAGGATTCTTGCCTCAAGAGTCCCATGGACAGAGGGTTGGTAAAAACTATAGCTACATATTGGTTGCTGCAGTAATGAATAATAATATAATTTCTGTTTCTGAGCCTTAAATTCTGCAAATCTGTCAAAGTCAAAATTGATTTTCTTCACATATTCATGCTTAATAGACAGTACAACAGATTTATCAGTCTTGTTTCATTCATGGAGAAATTTTTAGTTAATTTTAATTTCCATAATTTTCAACATACAAGCAGAGAGTTGAGAGAGGTTTTAAACAAAAGATAGATTTGGCAGAGATTTATAAAAGTCACATTTCACAAAATAAAATCCAGGAAGCACAAATATGGTGCATGTCATTTTTTCTTCAGAATCTATTCTAGCAAATTTCAGTTGTTCCACAGTAAAAAAATCTTAAATATAAATAAAACCTCCAAGTGGTCACTTAGAATGACAGAATTGAAATACTTCAAGTTATTTTTTCTTCATCTTTACAATTACTATGCTGTCATTCTTTTTTTACATCTACTGTTAAATGCAGGCATATGCAGTGTAACTGGGATTGGAAATAGAAAACATACTCAAAACGGACTAAAAGAAGCCTCAACTTTTAGGAACATAATGCCCAAATAAACTCATGTTAATTCAGTTCACACAAAGAAGATGTAGGGAGCCAGATATATAACTGGGAAAATTCCAAGCTAACTTCCTTGCAAATAGACTATAAAGCACAAATTACCAATGTGCTATTAGGGACTTCCCAGGTGGTGGAGCGGCAAAGAATCCACCTGCCAGTGCAAGAGACACAGGAGGTGCGGGTGCAGTCCCTAAGTTGGGAAGATCCCCTGGAATAGAACATGGCAACCCACTCCAGTATTCTTGCCTGGAGAATCCCACAAACAGAGGATCCTGGCAGGCTACAGTTCATGGGGCCACAAAGAGTTGGGCACAACTGAGATAGATATATATTAAGAGATAGTCCGTGAGGTCGCTAAGAGTTCAACACAACTGAGCGACTTCACTTTCACTTTTCACTTTCATGGATTGGAGAAGGAAATGGCAACCCACTCCAGTGTTCTTGCCTGGAGAATTCCGGGGATGGGGGAGCCTGGTGGGCTGCCATCTATGGGGTTGCACCGAGTCAGACACAACTGAAGCGACTTAGCAGCAGCAGCAGCAGACCAGTAAAAGGTTGTTCTGGGAGAAATGTTTTATCACTAATATTGATTACTGTTGTGATGGAGCTATTTGTAACCTGATTATCATGATGGATCCCTAAGTTGATACAAGTCTAAAAATGTATAGAATTTTACAAACAAAAATAACACCATATGATATACACACACATACATGTATGTATTAAATTATAATGGTCATTACACAGGGGCATGCATTTATCAAAACTCATGGAATACTGAAAATGAGTGAATTTTATATGTCAATTACCTCTAATTTTTTAATTTAAAAATTTCTGGAGTATAATGCTAATGAAGAATAGACTATCTCAGTGGGCAATATTGTCATTTAAATGCTCAACAGGCAATCAGTTCAGTTCAGTTGCTCAGTCGTATCCAACTCTTTGCAACCCTATGGACTGTAGCATGCCAGGCCTTCCTGTCCATCACCAACTCCCGGAGTTTACTCAAACTCATCTCCATTGAGTTGGTGATGCTCTCCAACCATCTCATCCTCTGTCACTCCACCTCTCCTCTCACCTTCAATCTTTCCCAGCATCAGGGTCTTTTCATATGTGCCAGGAGCCAGCATGGGAGATCCCACCCATGACAAGGTCATGCAGGACTTGAGGGACTCCCTGGGCCATCTGACCCATGACAAGGTCATGCAGAAGAGTCCTGATAAGCAAGGCCTCAGGACTCGACGGACCCCCTGGATCTGCTAGAGCATCTACCCCCAAACCAGAATCTGTCTGTCTTACTATTTTATGTCTTTAACCAGCTCTTCTGACATTAGCAGGGGGCTGCCCTGACCACATTTCTCTGGAAAGAGTTAACTTAGGGCTTTAGTTTATAAATCTCCTGGGCATGAAAGGAGTGTTTCAAACCCCCTGTTAGCATTTTAGCTTACTGGGCAAGTTTATCCAGACTCTTGCAACATTGTTGAGCCTATGCTTACTGCCAAGTTTTCACATCCCTTATCCATTGTGTTCCTGGGAGTACATATAGTTAAGATATAGAAATAACAAGCAGCAGCTTTAGCATTAGCAACATTAGACTTAGAGTTAATAAGTTCTTTCTTTGCTGTAACCCACTGAATCTTTGCTCCATAAAAATGTAACTCTGTACTTTAAGGGTGACGCAGGCTAAGAATTTAAGAAGAAACACTTTAAGGGACGAAGAAACACTTTAAGGGACGATTATTGTTCTGGCTGACCAACCTTTATCAAAAAGAGGTCATGGAATATCAACAGGCCTCCGGGACAGAAGATAATGTACAAAACAATAAGACTCTTACAGAAAAGAACCTGGTATTGAAAAAAGTTAATACTGATGGAAGGTTGAGTTGACTCTGCATTTTTCACCTTGCTGTATGTGTAACTCAGGGTATAAAAGCCCCGAGAAAAATAAAGCAAAGGGGCCTCGCTCACCGAAGAAGCCTGGTCACCCCGTGTTGTTCTTTCTTATCTCTATCTCTATCTTTCTATCTTTCTTCATTTGCTGACATTGTCCATCCTGAAGATATCCCTGGACTCTGCTGAAGCTGGACCTCAGCACAAATGAATCAGCTCTTCACATTTGGTAGCCAAAAGAGCTTCAATTCAACATCAATCCTTCCAAGGAACACATAGGACTGATCTCCTTTAGGATGGACTGGCTGGGTCTCCTTGCAGTCCAAGGGACTCTCAAGAGTCTTCTCCATCAGCACAATTTAAAAGCATCAATTCTTCAGCACTCAGCTTTCTTTCTAGTTCAAATCTCATATCCGTACATGTCTACTGGAAACACCATAGCTTTGACTAGACCAACCTTTGTTGACACAGTAATGTCTCTGCTTTTTAATATTCTGTCCAGGCTGGTCATAACTCTTCTTCCAAGGAATAAGCATCTTTTATTCCATGGCTGCAGTCACCATCTGCAGTGATTTTCAAGCCTCCCAAAATAAAGTCTGCCACTATTACCACTGTTTCCCCATCTATGTGCCATGAAGTGATTGGACCAGATGCCATGATCTAGCTTTCTGAATGTTGAGCTTTAAGCCAACTTTTTCACTTTCTTCCTTCACTTTCATCCAGAGGCTCTTTAGTTCTTCATTTTCTGCCATAAGGGTGGTGTCATCTGCATATCTGAGGTTATGGATATTTCTCCCAGCAATCTTGATTCCAGCCTGTGCTTCCTCTAGTCCAGCATTTCTCATGATGTACTCTGCATAGAAGTTAAATAAGCAGGGTGACAATATATAGCCTTGACATATTCCTTTCCCTATTTGGAACCAGTCTGTTTTTCCATGTCCAGTTCTTACTGTTGCTTCCTGACCTTCATACAGATTTCTCAGGAGGCAGGTCAGGTGGTCTGGTATTCCCATCTCTTTCAGAATTTTCCACAGTTTATTGTGATCCACACAGTCAAAGGCTTTGGCATAGTCAATAAAGCAGAAATAGATGTTTTTCTAGAACTCTCTTGCTTTCTCGATGATCCAGCAGATGTTGGCAATTTGATCTCTGGTTCTACTGCCTTTTCTAAAACCAGCCTAAACATTTGGAAGTTCACAGTTCATGTATTGCTGAAGCCTGGCTTGGAGAATTTTGAGCATTACTTTACAAGCGTGTGAAATGAGTGCAGTTGTGTGGTAGTTTAGGCTATCTTTGGCATTGCCTTTCTTAGGGGTTGGAATAAAAACTGACCTTTTCCAGTCCTATGGCCACTGCTGAGTTTTCCAAATTTGCTGGCACATTGAGTGCAGCACTTTCACAGCATCATATTTCAGAATTTGAAATAGCTCAACTGTAATTTCATTGCCTCCACTAGCTTTGTTCGTGTGATGCTTGCTAAGGCCCACTTGACTTCACATTCCAGGATGTCTGGCTCTAGGTGAGTGAGCACACCATCGTCATTATCTTGGTCGTGAAGATCTTTTTTGTACAGTTCTTCTGTGTATTCTTGCCACCTCTTCTTAATATCTTCTTCTTCTGTTAGGCCCATACCATTTCTTTTACTGAGCCCATCTTTGCACGACATGTTCCCTTGGTATCTCTGATTTTCTTGAAGAGATCTCTAGTCTTCCCCATTCTATTGTTTTCCTCTATTTCTTTGCACTGATCACTGAGGAAGGCTTTCTTATCTCTCCTTGCTATTCTTTTGAACTCTGCATTCAAACAGGTATATCTTTCCTTTTCTCCTTTGCTTTCTGCTTCTCTTCTTTTCACAGCTATTTGTAAGGCCTCCTCAGACAGCCATTTTGCTTTTTTGCATACTCTTCTTTATTGTCTAAACCCAGCTTAGATGATTCTCATGGGGAAAAACTGAGGGAATCATTACTTTAAACTTTAATCATTACTATAAACTTTCTTCTTCCTGAGGAAGACATGGCCTTTCCTTCAACTAATGGACTTTGATTCCGGGAACTAAGTCATACACAAAAGTATTTAGAAAATTGTGATTTATCATTGAAGCAGCTGACATCAGCCCTCTGCTTACCCATTTATATACACATATATGCATATGTACACACATACGTGTTGTCGGTTGGGGAACCATCATCTCATCTTGCCTCCAAGAGTCATATGACCTATTTATGTGTTCTTGCCATAGATCCCTGCAAGCCAGGGCTTCTAGTTGCAATTCTGACCTTGATGTCACATATAAAATGTAACCCACATTACCTCTGATGATTAAATGCTGCCACTGCCACTAGCCCCCAAATATTCAAACTTCTATTACCTTTACTGACCTTTAGGGAGCGCAGAGCCAGACTAGGCTACAGAAAACAATACTGAACTTATCGGAGTCACGGGTGCCGCAAACCCCACCAGACACTTCTCATTGTCTCAGTGAAAGCAATGTCATCTGGGCTCACCCAAGGAATATAGCTATAATGTGTTCCTGAGCCTTATATAATAAATGATTTTAAGCATGGTCATCTCTTCGGGTATTTGGAGTCTGTCTTTAACATCTGCTTAGGTGGTTTTTGCATCTTCACTTCATTTAATGAGGGCTTCCTTTTGCCAAATTTTACCACTGTATTAATATAATTGGGGATTTCCCAGGTGGCTCAGTGGTAAAGAGTCTACCTGCCAATTCAGGAGATGTGGGTTCAATTCTTGGGTTGGAAAGGTCCCCTGGAGAAAGAAATAGCCACCCATGCCAGTATTCTTGCCTGGAAAAGCCAATGGACAGAGGAGCCTGGTGGGCTATAATCCACTGAGTTGCAAAGAGTTAGGCATGACTTGGCAACTAAACAACATTAAGATAGCTGCAGGTGCCCCTGTATCTAAACAGAGACTGGAGCTACTTCTAAAGGGGAAAAAGGCAATGGCTGAAATTGGGCATGAATATGGCAAGTTCAGTTTTATACCTGAGGAGTATCAGCTTAAAGATGTGCAGCAACTAGTAAGATATATGAGACTTGAGCTAAGCAAGAAAAGTGTCCAGGAGAACATGGAGTTAAAGAGATGGGATAAATGGGTCTAGTATGATTGAAATCCTAGAAGTGAATGACATCAACCAAAGAAACTCTTCATAGAGAAGGGAGAGTAGGATAAAGGCCAAGAACAGAACACTGAGGGAAACACCCTAAAATTAAGGTGAGTGTTTCCACAAAGGGGCGTCTTGCAGATTAGCTGGAGCAACAATCTGGGCAGCTAGGAGGGAGCTTATGAAAAATGGATTGTTAAAAATATTATAAGCTGAACAACAGCAAGGAATAGGCACACTTTATAGAGTCGTTGGATACATAAGAAATTATGACACTTTGATTAAATTTACCAATACAGTTTCATTAAGTCTGATTGTTTGGGAAAAGCTTATTGGAGCCTGATAGCAGGCAGAGGGTAGTGCAAGATACTGAACACTATTTTTGTTTTGCTTTGTGTGTGTTTTTTTTTTTTTTTTGAGAAGCTTGGCTACTAAGGAAACTGCAGGGAAATGAGAATATTTAGAAAGTATCTTTGATTCTGCAGTCAGATGTGAGAGAAAAAGAACCCCAATAGATAGAGTGGATGATAAGAGTTGAAGAAACAGACCAACTCATCAGAATCTACAGAAAAAAAAAAGAAGAAATCAGGAAACCTCTGGAGCATTTGAAGTTGTTCTAAGAACTGAGCAATTCACAGCCTCAAGGATTTTCCCCAATAATTTTTCAACATTAAATAAAACTTGCTAAAGATTGTGAGAAACATATAATGTATTAGCCCATCTTAGTAGTTAATGTTACACAGAAACTTTCAGCTTATTACAAAACACCAGTGACAACTTCCCTTTGAACAAAATGCCAAGTACAAAACTACACTGAATTTTCAAGAAATTGCAGTGGCCTAAATATCATTGCTTGCATGTCTGTGGCCTATGAGGTCTATCCTTCTTCTTAGCACTCTTGATTTGGTCTATTTATCAATATGTATCCTGAGAGCAACTTAGCTAGATCCTATTAGAACAGCCCTATACACAAACTGTTTCACAGAACATTATTTAATATTATATCCTTTTTTTTGGCAAGGGCCAATAATAATTAGCCATGTAAATATATGTTAGTATAACCTGTAAGATCATCAATGAAGGCAGTATATGCTGAGGTGAGGGCTCAAACATTACCATCTAAAGTTTATTTCTAGAAGTGTTTCTCTGCCCCGAAGACATCACATCTTTATAATCAGACAATTAAGATTAAAGTGCAACTCCTCCTGTTCTTTTTGCTACAGTTTCAAATAACTCACTGTTAATTTGTTTGACGTTATTTTTCCTTATTTTTTTCCTATTTCAACTGTGTTACTGTAAACGTTTCTTTCATTGTGAGCACCTTCAAATATTTTAAAAGTAGAGAGACTATAAATAATACATACATAAATGCATTAAAGATAAATGTAGTGTCACACTTAAGTCTGAGAGAGGGTTGCCTATCACAGTCTTGAAGACTTTGATAAAGTATTGTTTGATAGGGGTTGTATAGAACTACAGGAATTAGGACCAATCTATCTTCAGTCATGCAAGATAAATTCACTCCAAAGACTAGACTCATAAACACTCAGGAATTCTTAAGAATCTGGAAAATTCCTTCCAAACAGATATGAGTGCAATGAATACACACATTCATTCCCTAGCAACCAAGACCATAGAAATCCATAGAGGTCTTCTAGGTACAGAAAAAAAAAAGTAAGAAGGTAAAATAATTGAGTACACGCAAATGTGAATTCAGATAGAGACCTCTGATTGCACCAATTCCTTCTTCAAAGCAATATTGTAATGTCCATTTTTCTTATATGTGCCTAGAGGGCTCAGAGAAAGGGCATATGTCCTACTATTTTTAAAATAATTTCAGGGTCTTCAGATGGTAAAGAAAAAAAACTAATTGTATAAAGATAAAGCCTCCAGAGAGTTTTTGTTGATATTGCCTTCATGGAAGAGGAGTTTAAGACACAGTGATTATTAAAACAGGAAAACTCATCCACGCTCTCATTAAAGTAGATAACAAAATGATTTTGCTTAGAGCAACAAATGTGAAATCTCTTAATTTTCTTCCTAAACCATGTGACTCTTTAGCAGCTTAGATAAAAGAAGCAGTTAGAGCAGATGAGCATCAGATCTTCCGTTAATGCAAAGTAAATTGAATTCCAGAGAATCTTGGTTCTTTCAAGTTGGCTGAGGGTGCCACAGTTCAATACAAAAACCATTATACTTACTTACCACGCTACAAAGTCCTCCAAATCATTTATAAGGGCTGAGCCCCTAACGAATGGCCCCAAGCTTGCCTGCTTCATTGCCAATAAATCCAAGCCCTCAGACATTACTGAATTGTTCTGGCAGTCATACACAGTGCATGTCTTCTTCCTCCTCTGTTTTCAAATTTTATAATCAACTTTTCTAGTTAATTTTTTTTTCCTTTTCTTTACCTACAACAACCCTCATTCTCGCCACCAATGTTCACATTTCTACAATGCTTGGTACACTGGGGTCGAAGCATGTTACCCTGCAATCAGCAATGGTCTGTTGGGAAAATCCAGTGATAGATTCTAATAGAATTCCACTAACTTCTCTTCATTTCACACCTGGAAAACTCTCCATCAGAATGATTTAAGATTTCACTCCATCCTGAGCACTCGTGCTATAGGACTGGTTCTCTGCTCTAGTGCCAGGAGAATGCACATGCCTGGAGCACTTTCATTTCCACTTACCCAAGCTAACCAACCAGAATACCAAAAGTAATCCAAATAGAGCAGGGGTCCCCAGCCTCCAGGCCAAGGACAGGTAACTCCCGTCAGATCACAGCGGCATTAGATTGGAAATGAAGTGCACAGTAAATGGAATGTGCTGCAACCATCCTGAGATCACCTACCCCTGCCCCCTGGTCTGTGGAAAAATTGTCTTCCATGGAAATCGGTCCCTGGTGCCAAAAAGTTTGGGGACCTCTGAAATAGAGGATAACCCACAAAACATTTACATCTAGTTTTGGGGATTGTTATAAAATTCTATCATAAAATATGATTATTTTAAATTCAAATGTCATAGTCCTTAAAGGGACATCTAATGGGATGGAAGCATACTGACTGAAACAGCACAGTTTGGATCCTGGCCGTCACAAATCTTTGAAGGGAAATACGGCTGGTATACTGGATTACCCGGGTCAACGTGGTATTACAGCACCTGCTTAAGGTTTGGGATTACATTTCCCTGAATTCCTCTTCTATGCCATTTTGGGTTAGGGCTGGTCACTGAGATGAATTCACAGGAGATTCTTAGGGTGATCAAGCACTGTGGTTTGCCTAGGATAGAAGGGTTGTCATGGATATAGGATTTTCACTGCTAAAACTGGGGAGATTTTGAGCAAACCAGGATGGTTGGTGACCTTTGATTAGAAAAACAGAAGTGATGCCATGATCATTACTCTTGAGAAATTGTGGGGATCGAAGTGATGATGAAATGCAGGGATTTCAGTAGGCTCAGCTTGTCCCTGTTCCTCTCCTCTCCTGATTCCAGTGAAGTCCACTTAACCTCTGGCCCCTGATTCCTATAGGTCAAATCCAGCAGAAGATGCCGGACTGCAAACTCGTAGAGGTAGCATTCCCATTGGGGCAAGTGTGGGCATACAGGCAGCAATTTTCTAGAGAGATAACTGCTCCTCCAGGTCTTCCCACAGGCCCCCTCTCCTGTGCTTCTACTCCAGAAGGCAGGTAGAAGTAATGTTCCCTAGGTTTCCACAAGCTCTGACTTACCCAACTGTACCAGCACTCCAAACAGCACCAGTTACTGTTCGATCCTCTCTCACCTTCTAAAGTTCACTTCCCAGTTTCTCCTCCTTCTAGATAATTTATCCCCATAATATTTGTCAAGGCTCAGCTTGCTGACTGAACTCTGCCTGACCCACCTGCATACTGAGTGACTGTGATCGGGTACCAAGCAATCACCATTGAGGAGTCAGAAGCATCAATCAGGAGCCTAATGACACAATTAACAACAGTAAATAAGTGTAGCTGCTTTTTCTTCAAAGAAGTTAATCCCACCTCTTCCTTCATCTCCAGTTTTTCTTCTCCATAAAACTCATTCCTTTTAATTTTAGCATTTATCACAAGTTCTGAATTGTGTATCTATTTGTGTGATTATTAATTTAATGCCTGTGCCTCCTTACTGCCCACTGAAGGCTGGAATCACATTTGTGTTTCTCAATACCATATCCAGAGACTGCAAAAATGCCTGGCACATAGTAGGTGCACAATAAAGTACAATGACTATGTTTAAATGAATAAATTTAAAGAACTGCAATTTGAAATCTAGGACACTAGATTTATTCTTTTAAGTATTAACCACAATATGCATCTTGAAAGAAGGAAACAAACAATTCTCCAGCTCTAAATATTGAGAGCCTTTTTACATTCCATCAGTAACATAATCCATGACCAGGTAAATACTTGTCTTCTTTATTTCTCCCCACAAAGAGAATCAATTACAAACTTCTCTGTTAATTCCCTAAGTACAATGTGGAGTCCATTAAGGGCTCAGAAGTTAGTAACCCTGGAATAGAGTGATGTTTATACTATTAAATGAATAATGGCTCCATATTGTCTTGAAGAGGAGAAATTTCCTGGGTTGCCATTTGGTTTGTTTGTTGGTTGGTTTTAAATCATTTAACAGGTCAAAAAGATGCTCTGCCTGGAATGAATACTAATGTTCCAACCAGAGTACAGCGGAGCAGTGGGCTGCAGTAAAAGTTAGAAACAATTTGCTTTCTAGCTGTCACTTTGGGATTTTGCCTTCAGTAAAGTTTTGGAAGTCACTGTAATACTGTAACGTTAACATGTATTAAGTGGACTTAAAGTGCTATCTATTCCCCAATCAAGAAGACACTGGGTAAATTTGCCAGTCCATCCAAAACATGCCTCTACAATGAGAAGTGCAATTCTGGAGGCCACATATTTGCTAAGTTCAGTTCTATTTCATTTTCAGAACCAGTCCATTTTGGATATATCACTCATACCTTCTTAATACCAACATTCAAAAATACTCTCCAAGTATTAGCCAGAAGTAGAGCTTTCTCACTGTATCCTAGGATCCGTGCATCACCCAATCTCCAAGACCTCTCCCCTCTCATCTAAAGTCCCAGGAGAGGTAGGTGGACATGCAGGATGCTAACAGAGACTCTACAAGAATCTCAATGAACAAGCCAAATTCAGCAGTCACCATATCTTCTTTACTAAGACAAGGAAGTTAGTCTCAGAAAGTTACCAACATCCCATGATGATGAGGTCTATGAAGCAACCACTGAGTCTTAGAGGAAAGGTGACCCCCTGAGGGGCCATCCAAACACCACATAGCTGGAGACATCAGTAAAGAGAGGGACACATGTATGATTTTCTTTCAAAATAAAAAGTGTGAAGATGAAAGCAGTACCTCTCAGGCCAGTGTTCTCAGCACCAAGGGTAACCTACTCGGTGTGAACCACAAGTCATCTGGGGGATGGAGGCAGGGAAGACAAAAAGATGCAGGGAGTGGCAATTTGGCAAAGTTGTGTTTGTTTTATGGTTACCCAGCACCTGGACCCCTTTGCTAGACTAAGTCCTGGAAACACCTGCCTCACATAGTAGAAACTAGGACAGAACCAGAGCGCCTCCATTGTCCTGCCCCTGGCAGCTAGTTTTCTGGTCTATTACCTCACCTCAGCCAATCAGATGTTCCTGCCTGGGATATTGGATCATAACGGAGTAAAAATAAAATGTAGGGACAGTTGAGAAATTGTTCAGTAGGAAATCAGAATGGTGCCAGGACTGTAAGCCATGGAGTGGAACCTGAGGTCCAAGGGCAGTGGCAGTGAATGTCCAGTGCCAGGGCAGCATCTGAACCCATTCATTCCAAGGCAGGGCTTGTTTCAAACAGGGCTCTGTTCCAAGCTGTCCTTCCAAATGCCTCACCAGTCTTAGTTCCTGCTCTCCTTCCAAATCTGGTTCTCCAGCCTTCACTGGATTCAGAGATAATATATTCCTCATGTTTGATTTTTACCAGAGCAGATTTGTGACTTTGCAGTTTGGCAGTGGCAGTTATGGAGAGGCAGGAAAAAAAAAAATCTAGAGAAGATAAATGAGGTCCAGCACTGGCTTAACTGCTTGATGGCTCTGTGGCCTAGGGCAAGTCAATCCCTTCACGAGAGGTCAACTTGCTTATTCTATCATAAAAGCACATTGTTTCCATGTTACTCTCTCCATTAATCCCACCTTCCTCTTCACCCCCTGTATCCACAAGTGTGTTCTCTATGTCTGTATCTCCATTGCTGCTATGCAAATAGGTTCATCAGTAACATCTTTTAGATTTCTATCTATGTGTTAATATATGTTTTCCTCTTTCTGACTTACTTCACTTTGTGTAATAGGCTCTAAGGTCATCCACCTCATTAGAACGGACTCAAATGCATTCCTTTTATGACTGAGTAATATTCCATTTTATATACATATACTACAGCTGCTTTAGCCATTCATCTGTTGATGGACATCTAGGTTGCTTCCAAGTCCTAGCTATTGTAAACAGTGCTTCAGTGAGCATGGTGGCATGGGGTGGGAGGTGGGAGGGAGGTTCAAGAGGAAAAGGACATATGTATACCTATTAATCATGCTGCTATGTGGCAGAAACCAATTCTATATTGTAAAGCAATTTTCCTTCAATTAAATTTTTTAAAAAAAAAAGCACATTGGACTAGATAGTTCTGCTGCTACTATAGTATTTTTGCCACCTTTTGTTCATTACATTGTTATTGATGACAAAGTTGATATCTTTAAAGTTCTCCAATGAATTAATTCAATTTAACAAATCTGTGGAACACATATTCTGTGCCAGGCTTAACAGTGAATAAATAATCCATGGTTTCTGTCTTCTTGGAGCTCACAAGGAGGACACAACAATTGCCAGCCTGTTACCATGGGGTAGGGCAAGCATTTGGCTCTGATAAGGACACAGTGTGCTTAGACAACAATGAATGGAGCCCTACTCAGACTTTGGGAATCAAGGAGTTTCCCCAGAAATTGTGACTTCCAAGCTTCTCTGGCAAGAATTGAAGGATGAGTTAGAAAGAGTGAGGAAGGGACTTCCCTGGTGGTCCAGGGGTTAAGAATCCACCTGCCAATGCAGAGGACACAGGTATGATCCCTTCTCTGGGGAGATCTCACATTCCTTGGGGCAACTAAGCCCATGAGCCACAACTACTGAAGCCCACAGGTGTGAAGGAAGACACTGCAACGAGAAGCCAACACAACCCAATGAAAAGTAGCCACTGCTCACTGCAATTATAGAAAGCCCCCACACAGCAATGAAGACCCAGCACAACTAAAAATGACCTAACAAAATGGAAAAGAAAGGAAAGAGTGGGAAGATAAGTTGATCCCTACCTGAGGGACAACACGGGCATCAGTGGTCACGAGGAACTAAATGGGGTCATGGTCAATGGGATGAAGATATACTAATGACGTTAAAGCAGTAAGCAGATACTAGGTCAGACTGTACTAGGCAGACCATATGTGGGTTTTATTCTAAAAACTAGGAGAATGTTTCGAGATTCAAATCTCCTCCTTCCCTTTCCTCCTTCCCTCCTTCCTTTCACAGAGGCAAGAAAGTAAACAAATGTGTTTTTAAATGATTTGCAGCAACAAGGGTTGAATGAAAACATATTTTCAGAGTTAACCAGAAAATTAAGTTAAATTGCCCATACCTTCAGACTCTGGTTCCCTGAAGTTTGTCTGACGGTAGTGCTGAATCTCTTCCTTGGGAAACACACATCTGGCCCTCACTACTAAGCTTCTCAGCACTGCAGAAAACTCACCTTTCTGCTCACACTTGAGTTATCTGATGCAGATTTTCAAAACTGACTCATAGATTACAAAGGCATGAAACTGACAGGGAAACCTGCCAAACAAAGCAATTCCAACACAAGCTTATCTGGGTTCCCTGGACCATCTTTCACCCAGAGAGCACTGCATTTGAACAAACACCCACTCATGCTTTGATCCTCAGAGCAGATAAGAATTTTGTTATTAGAGAAGCAGAAATAGTTTCATTGCTGCTGCTGCTGCTAAGTCACTTCAGTTGTGTCCAACTCTGTGCGACCCCATAGACGGCAGCCCACCAGGCTCCCCCATCCCTGGGATTCTCCAGGCAAGAACACTGGAATGTGCTCTTCAGAAGAGCATGGAATCCCTAAATCGACTCTAAGTCAATTGATCTCAATGTTCTTAGGTTTCCTCGTTACTCACTGAATTGTCTTCTTGGCAACAAGACAAAGTCTATCCACAACCCTTCCAACATCTGATGCTCAGAACCACACCCCGATAAGACCTGAACTGGCTCAGTGCTACAGCACAGCTGTCTCCTTAGCCCTGGACACTGCCTTTCTAGTGATGGAGCTGGCTTGTTCTGGCGTTTTTGACATTCACATCACACTGTGGACTCCCACTGAGCCTGCTGTCAATGAAATCTCTAAAGCTTCATCCCAAGGTTTGCAGTTGAGCCATTTCTCCCCCACCTCGTGTACAATTTGACTTCTGAACCCAAGTGCAGGACCCTCCATTTATCCCTATTAAATTTCATCTTGTTAGATTCAGGCTATTGTTCCAGGCTGTCGAAATCATTTTAGATCTTGGCCCTGTCGGCTGTCTCCTCTTTGCTTTATGCCATCTGCAAATTTAATCAGTGTGCTTTCCATGCTTTCATCTAAGTCATCAGTGGGAAGGTTGGGGAGCACAGGAGCAAGGACATGACCCTCTAGGTCACCAGAGATTGCTCTGCAGGTCATTGGTGATCAGTCAATCAGCATTCATGGAGTCTTGTCTTTTACCCAGGTTCCAGTTCACTGAGCTATATCATCGCCAGCCCACATTTGTCCATCAAGTCCACCACAGTGTCAGGGGCTACTTTGTCAAATGTCTTGCTGATACCCAGATACACCTTGCTAGATCATACCTTGATTTAATAATATAGGAATACTGGTTACAGAAAATCTATGAGTACTACTGAAAACTTTGGTAAACACTGTGTTTGTAGAGCTGGGTTTTTATGACAGGGTAGTTGACTATTAGAAAATGAGTTCCTTAGATCTAACAACTCTGCTTTGTCTGTCTGCTCACAGCTGTTTTTCCAGCACCTAGGGCAGTGGCTAATGACAGGAGATATTCAAATAGCTATCAAGTTACCTCATCAATGAACATATCAATAGCTTGGGGTTAGCTGTCACCTAACCAATTCAAAAAGTAAAACATTTGTAGATTTCTAAATGAAGAAATAATAAGATAGGATGTGGGATCTATTTCCTGTCATCTAGACTAGGGTTTGGCAAACAATAGCCCATAAACCAAATCAGGCCTACTGCTTGGTTTTGTAAATAAAGTTTTTTCAGAACATAGATGTGTTCATGAACTAACATGTTGTCTGTTTATGGTTGCTGTTATGCTATCACAGCGGAGCCCAATATTTGTAACACAACTGTGTGGTCCATAAGGCCAAAAATACTTACTCTCTGGCTTCGTACAGAAAAAGTTTGCTGACCACTGACCTAAGAAATTAAATCTAAACTTCTGATATCTAAGACTCTCCATAGTCAAACTTTTGCTAATTTTCTTACTTACTGATCAAGATTAATGCTCTGGAAAAAATATTCCCAAACATATCATGCCTATTATTTTCTGTGCTTTTCCCCCACTGTTAGATATAATCAGAATGTCCTGTCCTCATATCTAGGTCTTTTTCAATGTTGCACATCTACACACATAAGTAAAGAAGTGAAAGCTGCTCAGTCATGTCCAACTTTGCAACCCCATGGACTGTAGCCTGCCAGGCTCCTCTTTCCATGGGATTCTCTAGGCAAGAATACTTCAAGTGGGTAGCCATTCCCTTCTCCAGGGAATCTTCCCAACCTAGGAATCGAACCCTGGTCTCCGTACTGCAGGCAGATTCTTTACCATCTGAGCCACCAGGGAAGAACTGTATGCAAAATAAACACAACAGGCTAGCAAACCTTTGATGAGGTCTACTATAGACTGAGCACTCTTTATATAGACTCTTTATAATTATCTTCACAATACTAGTATATAGTAGCTTGCTTTTTTCTTTCTATTGAGAAAAGCGAGGAATTAAGTAACTTATCCAGTGATTCATAGAAAATAGAAGGTTTGGCTAAAGTTTGAGTTAAGGTTTGTCAAAATTCCCTTATAATTTGGCTTTTGTTCATTGCTCGTTCACAAATAAGCCACTTTACAAAAGGAGAGATGGAACATATCCAAATCTCCAGAAATCTTGATTTGGGGATTGGATAATCAAATCAATCTTTTTAGATCTTCCATTGATGTTTAAACCAGCCGAAGTCAATTTTATTTTGAAAAGCCATTAACTAGCATGACTTTAAATAATAAAATCAATTCAGAAACTATTCATTCAGTTAAAATCTAAGATAACAATATTAAGGCAATTGTGTTTGAACTACAATCCTAAGAATAGTCCATTCATATCCCTAAATCATACTGTGCTCTTCACTCGGACAGTTCACATCCCATCTGCCAATGCACAGATGGGCTGGTCTGTGCATACGAGCCTGCCGTTTGCATGCTGTATGTAATAGCAACAATGATGAACCTTGTGTGTTAGGAACCTCGCATGCAGCCCAGTTCTCCATCACAGGATCTTCAGACAGGAGGGAAAGCGACCGGTATTATTTAATCACAGTTTCTATTTATGTCTCTCCTCTTCAAATCACTTCTCTAGCCCAGGCCAGTTCTTTTCCTTCCACTAATAACTAGATTTGAGTTTTCCCTTAAGATCATATTTCATCAGCTCCCTGGCACATCTCTTCTGCTGCTAATGCCACGCTGATCTGCTTTGGCAAGTTTCCAGATCTTCTTTATCACCTTAGTGACTACATCCTAGCCAGGCTTTTCTCTCTATCCCTGACCCTTCCATATGCCCCCTTTCCCCCACAAGCTTCAACATCAACTACCTGGCCAGATTAATTTCTTATCCATGTCTATTCAAGCAGACACTAAAACAAAATAGTATTTCCCTGGAAGGAGCTTCCATTCCCCATGGCCAAACTTAGCACAGCTCTCACCATCAGGAAGAGCTTTCCAGGGTTAGGCTGAATCCCTTGGGTGGGCCTAAAGAAACAGTGAGACAGATGAAGAGAAAGGGGTGGGGGGAAAGTCATACAGGAAAGCACGTTTTGGATCTTCAGTGTATTTTGTTAAATAAACACCACAGGGCAATTTGGTATTTATAGAAGGATAATACTCAACCTTAAATATGATAGGGTATCAGCAGAATTTAATTATTCCCTCAGGTCTCTGCTGTACAAGCAAGTGTTCATGTGACAACTTGGGTGGCTCCTTTTATATGGTACTTCTTCTCTCTTCCCCTGAAGGCCCTATAGAGATGGCTTGTGGATGGTGGTGGGTGCACATCACGGATAGAAACCATCTCCCAGACACACCAGTTCTCAGCAAAAGGGAATCTGTGTCGGGTTCATATGCTTAGCCAAGGGGCACTGGAGAGAACCTAATGGAAGGCCAGTGTTACAGGGTACCGGTCTCTGCCAGCACAGACCGTCTTAAGTTTCTTAAGAGTGAGGGCTTTTGAAAGGAAGAATCCACAACCTAAACCTCCCTTCTCTTGATACTGTACTATTGTTTGATGGGGACCAAAAGGATGCTAATGGTAGGCAGAATTCTCTCTCTCCCTAACAGGGAAATACCAGAAGAACATCTGCAGAGTCTCAGAAACCCTTGGGATCCTTTCTGGGATAGAAGACTCCTTAGTTGAAGGACTGGAGAAGAGCTGCAGCCTTGGCAAGCACACATTCTTCTGTTTGAGGTCTCTAGAATCTGAATCCAATTAAGGATCCACAAGCAAGGCTGTCTAGGATGCTGCAATCTGGATGGAGCCTGCCTGAGTCAGAGTTTCAATAAACATCCCACACCACATTCACCCTGGACACCTCCTCCTGAGGAGCGCCACAGTTTTTGAGTGGATTTGCAGTGACTATGCTGTTCTCTCTGCTTCCCCAAAATAGAGTTGCAGTACTGTAGTTCCATGGAAAGTTGCTTACATTTAATTTCATAAGTAGGTCAAGAAATAGAACTGTTCTAGGGCTGATGTAAGTTCTGGACAAATTAGCATGATATTTCTTTGAGAATCATAATTCATAGGGTTAGGAATTTAAGATTTGTAAACTAGACCAATGACTTCACATATTGGGTCACAGTTTTCCCAATGGAAAGATAGGGGCATGGTGAAATGACTGAACATTAGACAAGGGACTCTTCTTCCTCCAGCCCCTATCCCTAGCAATTGCCTTCTTGCAACTTGTTTGCTGAAAACACCACCATGCCTCTAGTGACTGAACACACTCAAAATGGTCCTTCATGTTCTTCTTGCCCAAGTATCACTTCAAATCAAAGCAACAGCTGCAAGCTATAGACCTGTGTATCTCTTGTGTTTCCCCCTGCCTCACTACCTGCAAAGCTTCTGCCCTTGATAGCCAGTTCCTAACCATGCCCTCCTGGTTGGATAAAGTGATCACCCTCTGACTCATCACAGTTTATCTACTCTCCTTACCCAAGTCCTAAATATGTTAACACTTCAAATCCACATCACAGAGAAAAACCATGACTTCTCTTATATACAAACCTACCCATGGTATTTCTCTGCTTTAAATAATTCAAATTCATTTTTATAGCTATAAAATAAAGACCAAGTACTTCTTCAGCTCCACTGCTCTCTGTATTCCCAGAATCTAGCTAACTTATATGTGATTTGCACTCTGTGAAGGAGATGATATACACACACACACACACACACACACACACACACACACACACCCCACACACACACTCTTAACTTTATGGGCAATCAGGCACATTTTTATTCTTGTTTAATTGTTCAAGTTTTTAAAACTTATTCTTATTTTAGTATACTTGCTTTATCGTGTTGTTTCTATTATACAGGGAAATGAATCAGCCATGCATATATCCCCTCCCTCTTGGCCTGCCTTCCTCTTCAGGTCACCACAGGGCCCTGAGTATAGTTCCCCGTGCTATACAGTAGGTTCTCATCAGTTTTCTGTTTTATGCACAGTATCAGAAGTGATTACGTGTCGATCCCAACCTCCCAGTTGCTCCCAGCCCCCTTCCCCTTGGTATCCATATATTTGTTCTCTATGGCTGTGTCTCTAAATTGAACATTTAGATTTACATTAATTGTAGATTCACATGCAGTGTTAAGAAATACTACAGAGAGATCTTTTATACCCTTTACAGTCTCCCCCAATGGTGATATCTTGCAAAACTGGAGTACAAAAAGAACTCACAATCAAAATATTGGCAGTAACATAGTCAAGGCACAGAATATTTCTATCAGCACAAGGATGCTTTTACTGTTCTTTAACAGACACCCCTGGGCTTCTCAGTTATGCTGGTGGTAAAGGTGCAGCTGCTGGCGCAGGTGGCATGAGAGACGTGTGTTCCACCCTGGGTTGGGAAGATTCCCTGGAGGAAGGGAACCCACTCCAGTATTCTTACCTAAAGAACCACATGGACAGAGGAGCCCAGCGGACTGCAGTCCACAGGGTCAGAAAGAGTCAAACACGACTAAAGTGACACAGCATGCACGCACAGCCATACCTAACTCTCATCCTTCTGTTCACCAACCTTTGTCTCTAATTTCTAGCCACTCCTAATCTGTTCTCCATTCTTAAATTTTGTAAATTTAACAGTGTTATAGAAAAAAAATACAGTATACAAAATTTTGGCATCTTTTTTCATAAAGCATAATTCTCTGGAGATTAATCCAAAGTATTGCAGATATCAATGGTTAGTTCCTTTTTTATTGCTGAGATGTATTCCACAGGATGGATATGCCATCAATTTTAAAATCATACATTTGGTGAAGGATATCTAGGTTGTTTCCAAATTTTGGCTATTACAAATAAAACTGCTATGCACATCCTTGTATGAGTGTTAACATAAATTTTAATTTCTCTAGGGTAATTGTCCCCCTGTGCAATTTCTAAGCTGTACAAGAGTTGCATGTTTATTTTTATACGCAACTGCCCAACTGTTTTCTTGAGTGGTTGGACTATCTTATATTGACACTAGCAATATATGAGTAAACCAATTTCCCTACAGCACTGCCAGCATTTGGTGTTATCACTATTTTAAATGGCAACCCACTCCAGTATTCTTGCCTGGAGAATCCCATGGACAGAGGAGCCTGGCAGGCTACAGTCCATGGGGGTCACAAGAGTCGGACAGAACTTAGTGACTAAACCAAACCAAACCAAACCATTCTATTTTTGGCATTAAAAAAAAAAAAAACATTTTAATTGGAGGATAATAGCTTTACAGATTGTGTTGGCTTCTGCCGTACCACAACATGAATCAGACCTAAAGCATACATATGTCCCCTTCCTCTTGAACTTCCCTGCTACCCTCGACCCTATCCCATCCCTCTAGGTTGTCACAGAACACCAGGATGAGCTCCCTGTGTTATACAGAAACTTCCCATTAGCTATCTATTTTACATATGGTAGTGCACATGTTTGGAGAAGGCAGTGGCACCCCACTCCAGTACTCTTGCCTGGAAAATCCTATGGACGAAGGAGCCTGGTGAGCTGCAGTCCATGGGGTCACTGAGTGTCGGACACGACTGAGCGACTTCACTTTCACTTTTCACTTTCATGCATTGGAAAAGGAAATGGCAACCCACTCCAGTGTTCTTGCCTGGAGAATCCCAGGGACAGGGGAGCCTGGTGGGCTGCCGTCTATGGGGTCGCACAGAGTCGGACACGACTGAAGTGATTTAGCAGTGTACATGTTTCAATGCTACTTTTTCAGCTTGTCCCACCCTTTCCTTCCCCAACTGTGTTGACAGGTCTCTTCCCTAGGTCTACGTCTCTAGTCCTGCCCTGCAAGTGGGTTCATCAGTATCATGGGTATGTAGTAATATCTCCCTGTGAATTTAATTTGTATTTTCCTAACGGTAAATACTGGTGAATCATCTTTTCCCATGCTTGTTATTTTATATCCTCTTTGATAAAATATCTGTTCATGTCGTTTGCTCATAGTTTTCTTGAGTTTTTATTTTAACTAATGAGTTGTGAGTTATTTATACACTAAATAACAAATCTTTACAGGATATGTGGTTTGCAAGTATTTTATCCCAGACTATAGCTTATCTTTTAATCCTGGTAACAGGGGCTTTTTTTACAAAATGAAAAAAAATTTTGTTTTTGATGTGCTCTAAATGATCAATTTTTGATGCAATCTAATCAATCAATTTTTCCTTTTATGAATTGTGATTTGGGGTCACACCTAAGAGTTCATGCCTACCTCTAGATTTCAAAAATTGTCTATTTTTTTCCTAAAAGCTTTATAGCTTTACGTTTTACATTTAAGTCCATGATCCATTTTGAGTTCATTTTTTTATATAAGGTGTGAAGTTTGGATCAAAGTCCTTCTATTCTTTTTCCTCCATCCTTTTTTTTTTGGCCAATGGATGCCCAATTGCCTAAGCAGCACTTGTAAAAGCATAGCAGGTACTTTCGAATGGTAGCCTCTCCATCTACCCTTTGCCTTTGGCTCTCTCAGGTGAGGCCTCTGTTCTTTTTCATGATGTCTTGCCTCCTCCCTGTTTACCCAGACTTCCAAAACTCTTCTCTGTGGCCTTCTATCAAGGCCATAGTGTCTGGAGCACCCCAACTGCTCAGTGTATCTTCAAAGAAAAAGTAAGTCCATCCACAGGGGCAGGACTCTAAATCTAAAAAACCTTCAAGAAGTTCAACAAGAATTACCCTCTGTACAGCTTGTTTGCTTGCCTTGCCTTCTTTCCCACCCTCTTTGCACAACCTTGACCTCAAAGAACTAAAGAGATACCACTGTTGTTTATGTATGACAACTTACTTGCAGAAACAGGAGTTTTAATCTAACATGTCTGGATTTCCCTGGACTTGATCCCCCAATTTCACAGTACATCACACTGTGTCCTGGTTCCTTGTTTACTATTTTAGTTTAAGGCTACCATATTGAAAGAATTTGTCATGCTCAGATATCAGACCCACGTAATAAGCAAAGACTTGTTTGTGGGCTAGTGGAAGAGAATACACAAAACCACCTGGGCTCTCTTCTGCCTTCTGCATATCCTAATATATCATGTATGTCTCAGCTGTACTCACAGAATACAAACAACCCTCATTTAAAATCATTTAAACCTGTGTGAGCTTGAGGTAACATTTCCACATAAGGATGTCAAGAGCCATTCCTTCCCTGAAACATTCTTGAAGGAAACAGTTTAAGCCGAGATACCACGTGGAGACAAGGTGATTATTCAGACAATCCTCTGGGATTTCTTGGTCTGGCCATAGCACTATTCAGTCCCTTAGGCTGTAAAAACATGGCCTCTGGAGGTCAATCTTGAATCAGTCTATGCTTGTCTCTGGTTTATTTCACTAAACCCTGGATGTGGTAGAGCACAGAGCTGAGAGGGCTCTTAATCCATGGGTTTGTTTTAATGGGCCCTAGTATTTCTGTCCCTGTCCATTCTGATTCAATGTCAGTATCATCAATGAATTTGATCATACTTTCCCTAAGGCGTTTTAAGCAAATTGGACATTTTTTTTAAATAATAAAAAGCTGACAAATGAAATGTTTAAAAATAGGCATAGTGCTGATTCTGAGAATGTGTCTGGAGTGGGTGTATGAAGAGTGGAATAGTCTCTGTCAGGCTTTCTTTTTTTTTTTTTTTTTTTGCTTTTCCATGACCTTAAACATTCTATAGCTATTAAGAGGTGCCATTCTTCATTTTTCAAGCTTTTCAAACACTTTTTAGTGCAACTATGTGGACAATTCTGCTGAGGGTGCTAGGCGGGTGGACGAAGGTAAATATACAAGATAGTTCTCATCCCTCACTTTTCAACCTCTTGAGATTCTTACCGTTTAGCACTTTTTCTAGGAGGTCTCCCCGATGACTATTACACACAATTGTTGTCTTCTTCAATCCCTGCATAAATTTGTGCTCATAACAATTATGTGGCTTATGCAAAAACTTTTCTGGAAACCCTCTTGTACAATGTTTATGTGGCATTAGTGAAACCTTGTATTGTTATTTAGCATCCCTAGTAGAATTTCTATCTCAGTCTTCCCCAACCCCTGTCGATCACAAATTCTCCATAAGCACAGGGTAGTTTTAGTTCCTCTATAACTGACAATATGAATTTGACTTGTAAAAGGTTTATATGCATTGACTATCTGGTCAATCTTTCAGTTAGTTCATTCTGTTTTCTTAATTTATTTCATATCACTGGAATTTAAACAACTTTGTTTCCGAAGCCAGCTGGAAGCTAGTAACAAAATAGAAATTCAGAGCCCTAGTGAGAGGCCTTCACAGTGCATCACTTGGTTACATCAGCCTCTCAAGCTTTCAAAATTATATGACCTATTTAAAAATATTTAGCAGTTTCCATTGCACTTAATTGTACTTTCTGGCATTTGGTAAGGAAACTGCCACAGTCACAGTAAGTTTTTTCAGTGTTGCCTCATAATATAATCTTGTAAAAGCATTAAAAGTAATTGTTGGGGATCCAAATTTACATTTAAATCAATAGAGTAAAATGCTACCAATGCAAATTATTTAACTGAAGTGCAAATCAGATAAACTATCATCTCTAATATGGAGCTAAGTTTTCATTTATTTAGGCAATAAAAGAAAATCATCACAACTTACCCTTCTGCCTGGCCCATGGACAGTTTCCCCAGACATAGTGATAAGATGGAGCCTAGATTCCAAACTGTTAAAATGTGAAGATAAAGTATGCATCTTAGAATCAAGAAATCATTGCATATTATTCTGGCTCCTCGGTGATGCTCCAGACAGGAGTGTGAAAAACCATACCACCCAATTAATTCTGGTAGAAAATAAAGTACAGGAATTTCCCTGACAGTTGCCCTTGCAAATAGTCCCATCCTTCTTTATACAGAAAATATTTAGATTTAAATAGTGTTTAGATAGAAAACACCCAAGTAAAATACTTTCAATAATTGTGCCAAAAACACTTTCCTCTGTTCTAGGGCCCATTTGTCTTTTCTCTACTACGTGTAAATTTTGTCATGTTTTTAAATTATAACCACATAGTATGGTGGAATAAGCAGTAGTTTTGGAGAATGAAGTTGAAAAACAAAAAAACCCTGAGTTTGTATAGGATGGGTACCCGTTCCCAGCTCTCTGCATTTATTTATTTCTCTGGGCTTCTGC
The DNA here is from genome assembly GCA_917880005.1 of Nanger dama. Lineage (NCBI taxonomy): Eukaryota > Metazoa > Chordata > Mammalia > Artiodactyla > Bovidae > Nanger > Nanger dama. Next base: position 30,873,125 of record CAKJTW010000018.1, read on the forward strand.
CCTCTCAAGTATAAAATGAAGATTTTTAAAAAGCCTACCTGGAAGGGGCATTGTGAGTTCTGCAAAACATTTGGTATAGAACAGAACTCAAAACATAATAGCTGCTCCATAAATGGTAGTTTAAGATAATATGTATTCCCTTGCATCCATTTTTTTTTAAATCGCTAGATCTAGTATAAAAGTGAAAGTGTTGGTCACTCAGTCATGTCTGACTCTTTGTGACCCCATGGACTGCAGCCTACCAGGTTCTCTGTCCATGGGATTCTCCAGGAAAGAATACTGGAGTGGGTTGCCATTCCCTTCTCCAGAGGACCTTCCCAACCCAGGAATTGAACTCAGATATCCAGCATTGCAGGCAGATTCTTTGCCACTGAGCCCCCAGCGAAGCCCAGATCTAGTATAAGAATGGTAATTTGAGTAGAGATTGTAGCACAACAGCCAACCATAGCTAAGTTAAAGGCATCTTTGTGAGCATTTATTTTAATTGGCTGAGTAACAGAATTAAGCTTGAATGATCATTGGTCTATGTAAGGCCTCACCCACAAATCATAATGAGGAATGTACTTCTTCACGTGTTACATGTATTTGCTTTCTCACAGCCATCCCAAGTTCCCCGGGGAGATAAAGGCCAATTAACAGCCCCAGGAGGAGGACAAGAAAGTGCATCTGGAGGGTCTCCTAACATTGTCCTTACCAGACACCTCCCCGGTCAGTAGATATTTATTTCTGAGGGCAAGGGAGGATGCATGAATAGAGGACTGAAATGAACAGAAGTCATCAATAGAACATGAAAACATAACTAAAAATGCACATCCACATCTGGACCAATATTCCTTTTCCCTCTTACAGTAAAGGAGTTGACCCTATCCCAGCGTAAAGCCAATTCCTTCACCTATTATTACATTTATTTTTGGCTGTGCTGGGTCTTCATTGCTGCACAAAGGCTTTCTCTAGTTGCTGCAAACAGGGGCTTCTCTAGGTTCCTGTGTGTGGGCTTCTCTTGTTGCAGAGCACAGGCTCTAGGCCTGTGGGTTTCAACCCTGCAGCATGTGGAATCTTCCCAGACGGGTGAGTGAACCCATCTCCCCTGCACTGACAGGCAGACTCTCAACCACTGACCCACCAGAGAAATCCCTCTTCCCCTGTGTTTTGATTCTTTATTATGGTGCCCATCTCTCAGCTTATATAACCCATATATATGATTATGCATGGTATCTACTTTTTCCATGAGAGCCTTTAACATCTTAATTATAATAATTTTAGATTCTTTCCTGATGAATCCAACATCTCTGGCATATCTGAGTCTGGTTGTGAAAATTATTTGTCTCCAGAGAAGGTGTTATTTTGCCTTCTGACCTGGCTTGTAATTTTTGGTTGAAAGCCAGGGTTGTTTAGGGTAACAGGTACTACAGTAAATAGGCCTTTGGTGTGAGGACTATGATAATCTGGCTAGGAGGTGGGCTCTGATTAATACTCACTGTCGCTAGAGACAACAGATGCTTCTAATTCCTCTGATAAGATTGTTTCCTCTGCCCTCTCTGTTTGGGGGCTTCCCCATGTCCTCCTCAGACAGTCTGTGTCCTGCCGCTTTCTCTCCTGTAACCCACTGTCACTAGGCTCCTCTGGTGCCTGGGTAAGGCATAGTGGAAGGGAACATTCTGGGCTCAGTCTTTAGTGGGCCTGAATCCTGGGGTGTGGACATCAGGAGTCTGTCCTCCTAAGATAGACTTTTTGCTACTGTGCCCTGGTCTCTTTTAAGCTACAACATGTTCAGTCTAATTCTTTCAAACTCTTTCCTCTATGGACCAGGCTTTATTTTTCTCTTAGGCAAGAAGGTTGAGACAGGAAGCCATGAGGCGGGGTCCCCTCCCTGGAGCTGGAATAAGGTTTCAGAATTGCCCTCTGGCCAAGTCCTTCAACCGGGAGATTAGTCCTCTCCTTAGAAGAAGCGTCCTGGAGGGTTTACCATGGCTGCCCTTCTTCCCTCATCCCTGACTTGTCAAAACTACATGAGGAGCTTTCTCAGGTCCTCCCCACGAGAAACGGGGGGGCCTGGGGGGAGGGGGGGACAGGGGGTTTCCTGCAGGAAAACCCTGAGAAACTATGAGGAGCTTCTCACTCTCATGTTAGCCTGACTTGGACTGCAGGAATTTGACTAGAAGAAGCAGGGTAGCGTTCCTACCAGCTTAGGGTCCCAGCGGCGTCCACTCCACGTTAGAAGATCTCAGGTAACGAACCTCTCCAGATGAACCTGACTCTATTTCAGGGCAGGTGGCTAGCGCAACAAGGTTAGGTCTGATTGGACCTCACCCTGCAACTGTAAGTCTCTGATTGGTCCAAGAAAGTCATTAATTTTCAGCTTGCACAGCATTTGCTCCTCCTTCTAAGGACATGAGTGTGTGCCTGCTCCCTCAGTGGTGTCCAAATCTTTGCCACCCCCAAGGACATGAGCCATGAGTGTTAAACTCTTAACATATCAAGAATCTTGTCCACCTTGCCTTCTCAGAAGCTGACCCCAAACCACTTGTTTCTTTTTCTTTTTTTTTTAATTTTACTTTACAATACTGTATCAGTTTTGCCATACATTGACATGTACATGAGTTACTTGTTTCTAATCACGACTATGCATTGGAATCTCCTGAAAAGCTTTCACCCTTGCTATTTACTGGGGTTCACCAGCCCCCACCTCACCACCACCTAGAGGGTCTGATGTCATTAGTCTGAGGCTGAAAGCAATTTCCCAAATGAACATAAACTTTTCACATGAGAGTTATTTTTTCAAAACCTGAAAGCTGATCACATCAGTCCATCTGCTTAAAACACTCCAGTGGTTTCACATTACATTGTTCTTTTGAAAAAGAAAAAAATACCCTTATGTAGTTTACAAAATTCTGTACACTCTGAGCCCTGCCTAACTCACCACCACCCACCCCCACATCAATTTTTCATACTGGCCCTCTTTTACTTGGTAAAATGCCCTGTGTTCCTCTCACTACATTCATTCATTTCACACATATTATTGAACACCTACAGGGGCCTAGGCAGTGATTGAAGGTATAGAATATACAGCAAAGACCAAAAATAAAGTGTTTAAAAAGAACTAATTGCCTGTGCATATGGAGCTTAGATTTTTGTAGCTGGGAATATAGATACTAAACAAACAATGTTGTAGCTCAAGACCTAAAATTAAAAATGCTGTCAAGTTTAGGCACAGTGTTGCACAGCAAATCTCTGGAATTTATTTATCTTATGTAACTGAAACTTTACTCCCATGAATAGTAACTCGTCATTTCTGCCTTCCTCCAGCCCCTGGCAACGACCATGCTCCCGTCTGTTTCTATGAATTTGACTATTTTAGACACCTCATATGCGTGGAATCATACAGTACTTTTGTTCTGTGATTGGCTTCTTTCACTTAGCATAATATCTTCCAGGTTCATCCGTGTTGTCACATGTGGCAGGGTGTATAAGGCTGAGTAATATTCCACTGTATGTATGTATATACCACACGTTTATCTATTTATCTGTTTGTGGACATACAGGCTGATCTTGGCTCTTGTGAATAATGCTGCAGTGAACATAGGGGCCCAGATATCTCTTCGAGATCCTGATTTTAATAATTTTGGATATATACCCAAAAGTGGGATTGCTAGATTGTATGGTAGTTCTACTTTTAGTTTTTCGAGGAGCGTCCATACTGTTTTCCACAATGGCTTCACCAATTCACATTCCCGCCAACAGTATACAGGTTCGAATACATCCACATCCTCACCAATACTTATCTTGTGTTGTTTTGATAACACCCTTCACATCAGAAGACACAGCAAGCATAGGGGCCCAGCAAGGAGGCCAGAGTAGCTGTAGCAAATGAAATGCAATTTAGAGAAGCTGGGTTAGAGATCATAGAGACAAAATCACAAAGGGCCATGTAGGAAATGGGGAGGATTTTAGATGTTATTCTGGGTGAGATAGAGCTGGTAGTCATTAGGCGATTTTGAGCAAAGCAGTGACATGATCTAAATCAGGTTTTTTAAAATGTTACTCTGGCTTCTGTGTGGTTAACAGCCTGTAAGACTGTAACAGGACAAGGAAATAAGAATAAAGTCAAGCACTCATAATAATTGATGAAAGCTGATAATGTCTTTAATTGGGTTGGTAGAAGAGAAGGTGGTACAAAGTGGTCAGTTTATGAGGGTTAGCAGAGACAACTTACAGGTGCCCTTAATGGAAAATTTGAGTAAAAATGAAGAATTATTCTATGTATTAAGGACTAAGCAACAGCATGAATGAAGTTAATTTTTCTGAGCAGAAAATATTTTCCTGGGGGAGTGAGCAAGAAAATGGTTTTGGGATGAGACCAAGAATTAAGATTTAACATAGAGTAAGTTTGAGATGTCCAACAAACTTCAAATGAGCAATTTCAATAAGATAGTGAGATTTCTGATTCTGGAAGTCAGGAGGGAAATGTAGCCAGAGATAAAGAATTGTTGCATAATATTTAAAAGCATGATACCAGATGAGGTTAACTTGGAAGTGACTGTGGAGAATTGAAGATGTACCAGGTCTGAACACTGCTGCCCTCCAAAATGTTATAGGAAGAATATGAGATGAGTAAATAAAAGAACATGAAGAAGTAGCAACCAAATTAAATCTACTAGAAGAAGATTAAAGAGTGTTAGGTCCTGACACCAAGTGGAGTCAAGAAAAAAAGCAAGGTCAAATGCTGGGCATAGACAAGTTAAAAAACAAGCAAAGAAAAAGGACTGAGAAATGACTATTGAATCTGTCAATATGGAGGCCATTAATGACCCTTGTGAGAGCAGGATTAGTAGAATGGAGAGGCCTTGGGGTGGGATTAAAAGACAAAGAGGATTTTTTGATGATGACCATTCTGAACCTCATTTTAGTTTCGATTTGCATTTCTCCAATAACCTCAGATAAGTGAAGAAGAACTAAAGAGCCTCTTGATGAAAGTGAAAGAGGAAAGCAAAAAGTTGGTTTAAAGCTCAACATTCAGAAAACAAAGATCATGGCATCTGGTCCCATCACATGGGAAATAGATGGATAAACAGTGGAAACAGTGTCTGACTTTATTTTGGGGGCTCCAAAATCACTGCAGATGGTGACTGCAGCCATGAAATTAAAAGACGCTTAGTCCTTGGAAGAAAAGTTATGACCAACCTAGATAGTATATTCAAAAGCAGAGACATTACTTTGCTGACTAAAGTCTGTCTAGTCAAGGCTATGGTTTTTCCTGTGGTCATGTATGGATGTGAGAGTTGGACTGTGAAGAAGGCTGAGCGCCGAAGAACTGATGCTTTTGAAGTGTGGTGTTGGAGAAGACTCTTGAGAGTCCCTTGGACTGCAAGGAGATCCAACCAGTCCATTCTAAAAGAGATCAGCCCTGGGATTTCTTTGGAAGGAATGATGCTAAAGCTGAAACTCCAGTACTTTGACCACCTCATGCGAAGAGTTGACTCATTGGAAAAGACCCTGATGCTGGGAGGGATTGGGGGCAGGAGGAGAAGGGGACGATTGAGGATGAGATGGCTGGATGGCATCACTGACTCGATGAACGTTGAGTCTGAGTGAACTCTGGGAGATGTGATGGACAGGGAGGCCTGGCGTGCAGCAATCCATGGGGTCGCGAAGAGTCGGACACGACTGAGTGACTGAACTGAACTGAACTGAACTGAACTGAATAATGAGCAATGCTGAGTGTTTTTTCATGTTGGCCATCTGTATGTCTTCACAACATTGTATAGCAGTTACACTCTAGTTAAAAACAAATAAATAAATAAACAGACAAAGAGGAGTTCTGCTGTTGCTAAGGGTAAAGTCATTTGTATCAGACACACTTCCCTGAGCAATAATTATAAACTCTATATAAAATATGAACTACATAAACATAAAGTGGAGAGGACCCAAATCAGGTGTTTTTTTTTCCACAACTAAAATGAAAAGAAAAAGAAGAGATGGATAGAGGAAGAAATAAAAGATTTTTAAGAAACATATCAAGCAATTACAAATGAAAAGAGGTTATAAAGATCCTGATTCAAACCAACTGCCAAAAAGGACAAGAAAATCAAGAAATTTAAAGCAATGATATGTGATGATATTAAAATCTTAATTGTTCTACTCTTGATTGTGTAACTATGGTAATTCAGTTACATTTTTAAAAGTGCCGTTACCTTTTAGATTTCGTAAAATATTTATGAATTAGGTGATCTAATATGGTGTTTAATATTTGCTTCAAATTAAAATAAAGCAATACAGGGGTATAATTAAAACATGACTGGTCCTGAGTTGATAATTGCTGAGGTTGCGCGTTGCATGGTGGATACATAGCATCCATTATATAATTCTCTCTATTGTTGTATATGCTTATGTTCTATAATAAAATGAATTTTAAGAATGAAGACAAATCCAACTTTTAAAACAAAAGAGCTAGTGAAATGATATCCCAAATACTTACTATTGTCTGCTTAAAAAGAAACATTTTCTTCAGTGCTTTAAAGTGAAAAGTGAAAGTGAAGTTGCTCAGTCGTCCGGCTCTTTGTGACCCCATGGACTGTAACCTACCAGGCTCCTCCATCCATGGGATTTTCCAGGCAAGAACACTGGAGTGAGTTGCCATTTCCGCTTTAAAGTGGTTACCTTATAAATCATTCAATATTAAACAAAGGAGGGGAGGGGATAAACAATTGTGAATTACGGGAGCCTATATGAATTGGAAATTGAACATAAATGAAGTATAACTGCTTCTGAAATGAAAATTCTAGTTTATGATAAAGTGGGATTGGATTAACCAACACCACCTCAGGATCAGAACTATTTTGCAAAGCAAAGTACACTAGCAAACAAATATGTGAAAGATGTTTACCCTTTAGGAGAAGACAGGCATAGGTAATTGCGACCCAGCTCTGAGCCCGTTTGTAAACAGTGATCCTATATTTTCACTGCTTCTCAGATTGTGGTCTAAACATTTGACATCTTTAATGTCTTTCAAAGATATTAAACGTTGCAGGCATGTGAAAAAGGACACATATCACTTCTGATTTGTTGTTGACACTGCTGGCAAATGTGCATTTGTGTGCAGCTATCTCTAATAAACTGCCGGCTTCCTGGTTGTTATATGGCTCGCCCACTTTGAATAATTTATTGTTCCCCACGTTATTGGCACCACTTCTGAAAGATGTAAGTGGAAAGGGGATTCTAATATATCACATTAAAAATAAGTCAGAGAAAACTCTAAATCAGTACATTATTTTAAACAGCTTCTACTCATTTAGGAAGGAAACTTACGAACCTACAGTAAAAATACTCCCAAAGCCACTCAGCAAAACACAGATGAACAATGGAAATGAGTTTGTCTGTTGGCCACTGATCTGATGTTGCTCTGCATCTGTCTAACACTCTGTGGGCTGTCAGATGATCTCTTTGGAATTATCCTTTATTTTAATTTCAATCTACAGGGGAGTAAAAACAAAAACTCAATCTTCACATCCTGCTTACAAAGGATATGCATTAGTTATCAATACTATATAGTCAAAGCTATGGTTTTTCCAGTAGTCATATACAGATGTGAGAGTTAGACCATAAAGAAGGCTGAGCACTGAATAATTGATGCTTTAGAACTGTGGTGCTGGACAAGACTCTTGAGTGCCCCTTGGACACCAAGGAGATCAAACCAGTCAATCCTAAAGGAAATCAACCCTGAATATTCATCAGAAGGACTAGTGCTGAATCTCCAACACTTTCACCACCTGATGTGAAGAGCCAACTCCCTGGAAAAGACCTTGACGCTGGGAAAGATGGAGCGCAAGAGGAGAAGGGGGCAAGAGAGGATGAGATGGTTGGATGGCATCACTTACTCAATGGACATGAGTTTGATCAAACTCAGGGAGATAGTGAAGGACAGGGAAGCCTGACGTGCTGCAGTCCATAGGGTTGCAAAGAGTTGGACATGACTTAACAAATGAGCAACAATAACAATCAATACCTGAATGCACTGTGCCAAGGTCTCGTCTTGACTGGCTCCTAGTTAGTTCAGTTTGGAACCCCCAAAGTGGGACCAAACTAGGACTTCTGTTTGAGAGAATTCTTCTCAGTGTAACTCAGGCAAATTTAGAGCTATTGAAATTAAAACTGGCTCCTTGCTGGTTAATAAACTACCTGTCATTATTTGTTACTGACCACCTAACAAAGATGCTCTAGACCAGTGGTACTTAACCCTTGCAAGGGTTTTGAAGCCAATAGACATACAATAGAGCTATGAAACTGTCCTATGTAAAAATATGTATATTGAATAAAATATTACATTACATATTATATAACATATTACATTATATTAGGGGTTCATACTCCACTGCCCCCATCAATGACTTAGAATAAGTTTCTACATGTGGAGGAAACTTTAAGTATTTGGTCCCCATGGTCTCTGTCTGCTCTGTCTGTTCTTAAAATTAAAAAGGAGTCAAAGTGATTTAAAATTATTCCATCCTGCTCTCTCTAATTACTTATAAACTGTCAAGATGGCCCTGATTTATTGCAAGTGAAATAATTATACAGTTGACCCTTGAATAACATGGGTTTGAACTGGGCAGATTAACTTGCACGTGGTTTTTTTGTTTGTTTGTTTATTTTTTAATAGTAAATACTGTAGTACTACACTATCTGTGGTTGGTTGAATCTGCAGATGTGAAACCACAGATACAGAGAAATCACGTATAGGGAGGGCTAACTATAAGTTACATGTGGATTTTTGATGGCTGGGGAGGATCAGCACTCCATCTCCAGCCACCTTCCTTATTCAAGGGTCAGCTGCATATGATTTAGGCTTGGTGGAAATAAACCACCTCTTTCTCCCTACGTCATGAAGACCCCATGCTAAAGCTCTTTCTGGCACATTCACTCAACTTTTGCCCACTGCTTCCTATTCCACTTGCCCAAATTCAGTGCCTTTCACATACCCTCTGTTTCTTCTCTCACTCAGAAACCCTACCTGGTATTTTAGGCTTTGCTCACCTCTCCTCATCCAGACTCTTACAAAACAGTCTGGTTGCTGTTCCACACACAGTCACATTCTGTCCCATGCTGTTACTTTCTCTGTCTCATATGTTGCCTCATTTTGGAGAAAAGACTGTAATATTCTGGATCATAAGTACCTAGTCAAATTTTCTTCTGCTTTCTCATTATGGTTAAAACACACATTATATACTTGAGAAATACTTATTGACTAAAAAAAATTTTTTTGGCTTCTGTCTACTTGGAGGAACAATAAGATCTCCACCAAAGGTAATTCAAAGGACAATCTTTTGAAAGAGAGCTAAGAAGTGAGGAGCAAGCATTGTTCAATGTGCAAGAATCAATGCAAGTTGAGAGTTTTATATTTGAAAGGAATAATGATTAAGGGAAACTATAAGACTGGATTAAAGAGCTAAGGAAAAACCAATAAGGAAAATAAACACATTTTTTAAAGGTTTGTGACCTTATTTTTAACCATTTTTTTAATGCTGAAAATAGTTGTCTTCCAAAAATTATTTTAAAAAACATCTCTTGAACTTCTTTGGCTCAAGGAATCACTTGAAAAAATGGAGGCTATGATCAATTCACTGTGATTGTAATTACCTCGTACCCACCAGCCTCATTTAAATGGGCTATTGCCATTCTGAAAGTAAGGTTTCACTTTCCTTAGTTATGAATACTCACAGCTGCTGTCGTATTAAACAAGGGGTCAGCACCACTGGAGAATATCGAGTCAATTGTGAATTCTCAGCCTCAGCGTCTAATTAGAGGTAGTGTATGGGATGCCTTCCTTAATTACTTTGGAGTCATTGGGGTATTTCATTAGTCTCATTTTTTATCTTGTAACTTCATTCATAAAATATGTTCCTTATCAATTAGCTCCGTCGGGAACAGATCACCGGTCCTGCGCATCCTGCTCTCCGTGTGATCTCTCAGCCCCGAAGGAGAAGGTCAGAATTCCTCTACATAATAACACTTTCAACTCTATTACCACTCAGAACACCATGAAGGGGAAAGGGGGGGAAAAAGCAAGATACTACATTGCTTACAAGATAAACTAATGTTCCCACATTTTGCCAGAAATATTAGATAAAATTGTTATCTTCAGAGAAGTTAAACAACAAATGTTATTTGTACAAAAATTCATCAGTGGTTCAGTCTATTCTTCTCCCTGGGCCAACAGAAGTGTGTTCCCCAAAGATGTTATTAAAAGAGAAATTATAATATTCTCTTTGATTATGAAATTCTATCAATACATACATTCAATCAGAAGAGGGATACACAGGTCATGCTAAAGAGGAAGATGGTTTCAGAGCAGAATAGTAAATTCAAGTTATAAACACAGCTGAAGAACATTAAGCCAGGAAGGTCACGCCACAGAGATACTGGCAGGAACTGGCAATGCCAGCCAACATTCAATGTCCTCACCGGGGATTGCAGGCACACCAGGACCCACTACAGGTTATTATGGAGATGCTGTAATATGCTTGACATCTTTGAATATCTACATCCTACAGGAAACTTTCTGTTACTCTAATTCCATGTTCACGAGAATTCTGGATTACTAATTAGCTAATTAAAATTAGCTTTTAATTTCCTTGATCCTATCTATAGCAAAGGCATAAGAGGACACGTGGAAATATTCAAGACCACTTAAAACCTCCTCTCAGAAATGGCACAATGACAGTCACTGTCCCAGCATTCTGTTGGTTAAAGCAGGTCAAATAAACAAAACACAATACCAAAGGAAAGGGAAATAAACTCTGCTTATTTAGTAGGAGCAATTGTGAAGTTACATGGTCAAGGACTTGGAGAGAGAGAGTCAGGGCCAAATAATGCCATTTACCACATGTGTTCTCCCTGGTGGCTCAGCTGGTAAAGAATCTGCCTGCAATGTGGGAGACGTGGGTTTGATCCTTGGGTTGGGAAGATCCCCTGGAGAAGGAAATGGCTACCCACTCCAGTATCCTGGCCTGGAGAATTCCATGGACTGAATAGTCCATGAGGTTGCGAAGTACTGGCCACGACCAAGCGACTTTCACTTTCACCACATGTGGCCAGTTGCACAGCCACAGAAGCCCCAGTGGCCTCAGTAGCAGAATTTTTGAACCTTTATTCTAGCCCCATACTTATGTCGACTCAGCCACAAACTTGCAGTTTTGTATGTGTCTCAGTTCAAAGTTCCAAAAGAAAAAAGCAGACTGTAACAGCCTGGATTATCATTGGTTCATCAAGCGTCAGTGAGTTCCCTGGGTCAGTCAGAGGCATGTTCTCTTTACAGAGGATGCAAACAGGGAGACAGTGATTACAGACATACACAGCATAGTTTGCCCTTAGTTGACATCGTTTCTGCTGCTGATTCTCTTGCTCTCTCACTGTTTGGCTTCTCTTGGGGGCAACTTCCCCTTGAGATTGCACATCTATTATTCCAAGACTTTTATATTCATAGAAATTGATTCATTTTACAATGTTTCACAATTTCTTGCTGACCACCTGACCACGGCCAGAAAATGATCTAGTCTTTATCTCAACAACACCTGAGCACTCTCTATGAAATAAATGTCATCTCTGCCCTCTCACTGATCCTTGCCCTGACCACAGAGCAGGCCCTGACTTCAGCTTGCTGCTGACCTCAATAATGGGTGCCATTGGTCCTAAAAAATAAATTAGTTATTTGGCTGCAGTGGGTCTTATTTGCAGCATGTGGAATCTAGTTCCCTGACTAGGGATCAAACCCAGCCTCATGCACTGAGATTGTGGAGTCTTAGCCACTAGACCGCCAGGGAAGTCCTTATGCCACGGGCTTATAGAGAATACAGAAGCAGAATTTGGATGACTCAACTCAGATTCTTTCCGCTCCTGGAGATATAACCAGAAGTAAACAGATGGTGGGATAGTGGAACCATCTTCTTTTTTATATATCATTTTTTTAAAGGGCAAAATTTTTTCATAGCAAACATCTGTACACATTACTTAGAGAAAGACTGCAATCCAAAAGAAAAATTAGGTCAAAATAAAAAATAAAGAAGAAAAATAATATTTTCCCCTAATAGAGTGCTTCTGTTGTTCAAATGAAAAACCACCTTCAACACATAGGGAACATTTGAATGTGTTGATGAAGGGTAAACATTATCTATCACATAGGTTGGCAGAATACATTTCAATCTATTGTCATTATCTTGAAGGAAATGGCATCATTTTAGTTGATGATTTGCAGAATGAGCATTGAGATGCAGGTCCCATTTAAGGCATGATTTTCCTTATGGAAAGACACTGGGGACACAGCAGAGGAACCCTATGTGTGAACTTCCCTCCACTTAGCTGAGCCAATTATGGAAAATACAGACATAACCTAATGTCTAAGCACTATATACATGATATATTATTATTTTGTTCAGGAGCCCTGAGGCAAAAGAAAAATCAAAATAATTTTCACAATAGCACCTGTTTGAAAATAAGCAATTTATTCCATGCTTATAAAATATTTATGGATTTCAAATGGATGTCCTTGAATAAGGCCATTTCATTTCTGTTCTCCACTGAGGATCAGTTAGTTAGAGAAAACTCTAAACCTATTTCCTGTTAATTTAATACAGTTCCAAACCTTTTGTGAAAAAGCAGCCACCCAATAACTTTATTTACTAAACTTCATTCTTAATGATTCTGACTTAGTAGTTACACAAGCAACACCTCATGCATGGTTTCACCCTATTGAATAGAGAAGAATCACTTCTATGAAATAAAATAATTTGATTTCCATAGAGAAAATGTATTTCAAAAAACCCAAGAGATTGAAGGAAACTATTACTTTTTACTACCCATATCATAATGTTCATCTTAATTACTGCTAAAGCAGGTTCACAGATGTAGTCTAATTGAATGTATGACTTTTTAATTGAAAAGGGGAAAAGTATGAGATTTGAGTTCTAACAATAGGGTGCGACTCAAGTTAAATCCTTCCTTTCTAAAAAGCTTTCCTGGGAGAATTGAGATTCTTAAAAATGTCCTAATTGCCAGGTATCAACATTGCACAAATAAAGCATTTTGGAATTTGGGGAAATGAGTTAGAATGGTGTTATCTATTAAATCAAGGTTAGAGAAGTTAGGGAGAAGGAAATGGCAACCCACTCCAGTGTTCTTGCCTGGAGAATCCCAGGGATGGCGGAGCCCAGTGGGCTGCCATCTGTGGGGTCACACAGAGTCAGACACAACTGAAGCGACTTAGCAGCAGCAGAGAAGTTAGAGAGAAAGAAATGACAACCCACTCCAGTATCCTTGCCTGGAGGATCCCATGGACAGAGGAGCCTGGAGGGGCTACAGTCCATGGGGTCACATAGACTCAGACATGACTGAAGCAGCTGAGCACAGCACAGAGAGGTTAGAGTCAGGTCAGCGTGAATAATGTGGCAAGACAGTTGGAACTACCCTCAACTCTACCTCTGACATTTGACCCATATCCAGGCAAAAATTTTCATGTTTTACATAATGAACAAAAGATGGGGTCAATTACTATCTCTGGGCTTTTAGTTCTATCCTTTATATATCAAAGCTTTAACCTTTTATTTATACTTACAACCAACAGATAATGTCCTATTTTTGGCAGCCTAAAATTTTAGCCATTCTACTACAGATTGAGGCAAAGAACCTTCTAGCAATATTATTGCATTATTGCTGTTCCTTCCATCTGTAATTGAACAGCATTTCCTACATCTGTTTTCTTTTTCCTTATGAAATTATTTTATGTTTCCCTGAATGCACTACAATAGAACATGCAATGGCTAAACTTACTGAAAGAACATCTGAGATTCCCTGAAGCAAAAAAAAAAAAAAATATTTGCAACATTCCTTATGGTTTAGATTCTTGTTATCTGGGTATGCATATGAACATGTAACTTTTTCAGACATCTCATTTTGCCAAAACATCAATTAGTCTGACTCATCAAATCCCTTCTTTCTATTCCATATCATGTATTGAGCATGTTTCTATTTCTGCACCAGAGAACACCACTCAAACTTCCACTGAAAACAGCCTTTGAATGCATAGATGGTAATCATATGCTTAGACAGCAAAGGAAGACTTCATGACTATTTTTAATGTATCTATAACCACTTCAGATGTCTTTTTGGAAACCAGCTGCAGAATCAATGTGCTGAAAATGGTTCTCGTTCAGCCGTTGCTATGTACCAGCTCCCATTAATTTCTTAAAGGCCAGGTTCTACGCTTCCACTGGGGCAGGAGTAATATGACTTTAAGGGTGTGGGTGATAATTCAAATATGATTGTATTAGCATAAAAGAACATAAGCTGCTTTTTCTGAATGCAAACATGGTCCCTAAACCGAGGATGTAAATTAGTATTACAATGAAAGCCGCCAGAAGGACAGGAGTTGGAAGCTCTCTCTTCTCTGAGCAGCAGGAGACTGTTCAGGTCCTGCTGCTTTGAAAACCTTTCTCCCCCATGCAGGCTGCCCCGCTAAGAGAAATCTATTTGAATATTTTGGCAATCACAGAGGCCCCCACATAAATTATGGATACAGAAATGCAGAAGACAGTCTAACAAATGGAACACGGTGGAATCTGTTTTTCCGCCGCCATATGGTGTCGACAGAATGCCACTTTGTTTCTCTGAGAAACAGCTCATCATTAAAAAATAAATAGCATCTTTTCTGTGGGGAAAGAACCCACAGTCATTATTTTGAAAAATAACAAACAGGAAACTCTCTCCTTTCATTTTACAATCTCTTTTTTCCCCCTTACATTATTATTATTGCCGCACACACAGGCTTTTTCCAGGAATTCACAATGGCTTGCACCTTGGTACATAGGAACTCAACATCATGTTTTTCAAAACTGGGAGCGATAAGCCCAAGTATAACATATACCATGAAAAATCAGAGCACTTCATGATATGCCTTCTTCCCTTTGGAAAAAAACAGTTCTTTGAACCTAACATATGGAATTTACTTATAGTTTGATTTCCTGCGTATAGATAAAATGCATATAAAACATCCTGGTTTATGTGAAGTTTAACAATTTCCAAATTGAATTTGGATGACTTTATTATTTATGGAATGAAGTCGTTACTGGAATTTATCCTGTAATATATTTGATAATTTACCCTCTCTCGGACGCAGCAACATTTTATCACATTCCATAATTAAATGTTGCGTGAAGCCTATTCATAGCTTTCTCCCTCCTACACCCTTTCTCTGGCTCTGTCACCTTTTGCCCACAAGAAACCTTTCTTACAAGCCTCTGTGTCATCTTTCTACAAATCAGACCACTGGAAATTTGTTTCTGTGGTGCTATCTGTAAATAAATCACTGCATTTTCAAATCCATGTAATTCCCAAAGCATTTTCACAAACATTATTTTATTTGCTATTCAAATAGCACTTGAGATAGGAGCAGGAAAAGTTATCATTTCTTCTTTGCAAACAAAGCAATGGAAAGAGGAGGTTAAATCAGTGACCTAGATATCAGTATCAGGGTTGAACCCCAGTCGGCTGACTCCCGGGTGAGGGCTTTTTCTACAGGACCATGTTAGTCAAGGCAGAAGGTCAGGTCATCTTCATCAGTATCACCCTTCTCCCACTGTTCCTTCAGGGGTAGTCTCTGGCCACGCGGCTGATTAGATTGGCTGTGTTACTGATAATGCGTCATCTACCTATTTCCTCCAATATCAGGCATCTCTTTTAAGATACAACAGGGAAGTTAAAGACTTCTAGAAGTCAGATACCACAGAGCCAAAGACAAGCAAATGTCTGTAAAGGTCAGACTGTGTTTCAGATGCAAATCTCTAAGATGCTGATGCCAGAATCATCGACTTCCATTTGGTGAACTCTGAAATATGATGTGGGATCAGAAAAAAAAAAAAATAGTTGAGTTCGATAAGCTGCTTTTTATTATGGTACTTCAGTTGTTCTGAAACAGCCAGTCATTTTATAACACGTTGTCCTGTTGGCAGTATGACTAAAAAATTTCACCAACACCAGGTAAGCGAGGAGACCACAAAAATCTGGTCCTCCCATAGACCAGAAGCCATGAACAGAAGACAGGCATTTTTCTCTTCTCCCCGGGCTGTCTGTCAACACTAAATTCTGTTCTGCAATAGAACATTGAGTCTCTGCCAAATTGAAAGAGTCCTCACAGCCTCATCTGATTGAATTCATTTCTATCACTTCTAAAGAAAGCTTATTCAAAAATATAACTCTTCTCCAGGCACATATGTTATTTTATTTCTTTTCTTCAACTCATCCAGCTTTGTCCTTTAATACCCCCACAATTCATATTTGGGATGGGGATTTTGCAAATTAAGAAGCTGGAAAATATTTCATGTCTGCAAAGTTTCAAGGCATATGCTTCGTTCCTTGTTATTGGAAACACTGTCCTCGAGAAATTGTGTACAACTGGCAGATAATCCCTCAATGTCATTGACAGCTTGTCACCAGTGTATGCTGATGGCTATATAACATCAAGCTTATCCGGCCACAGTGCCATAACACAAAGCAAGCATCAAAGCAAAGATTCTGAAAAAGCTACCAAATCTACGGTATTGCCCAGTGCTGTTTTGACGTGGCTCACTCGCAGGTCTATAGCATGGTTTGGACATATCATTTGCAAGATAACCATCCAGACAGGGGACTGAATGAAAGGAATACAGCTTTGGATGCTGTATCTGATGGAAAGTAAGAAAGAGAATATGTTTTATGGTATAGTTCAATGAAAGCTAGTCACCAGTTACGTGCATCCAGCCTCTAGCAATTCTAAGCGGAGTTCCAGACCCAGAGGAAAAGACTTAAGGAAAACAAAATGGAGAAGACAGTGTAAGAAGAAGCCAGACTGTATGATAAAAGAAATAAGATGCTAGTAACTAGAATTAATTAAAATTAAACAAAATTAAAGGTTTAATTCTTCAGTCATAGTAGCCACACTTCAAGTACTCAAGAGCTATACTAGTCTAGTGGTTACTGTGTAGGTGAGCACAGTTGTAGATTTCCTTTATCACAGAAAGGTCTACGGGACAGCCTTATTACAATGAGTTGAACATTTCTATGTGATCCTTCCAACCATCTGAAGACTCCCTTCACTGTGTGGATGATTTTCAAGAGAAGCATAAAGCAGGTAAGAGAGCTTTGGTATACAAACTCTAGATCTGACTCCCCCAACCCCTCACTCCCAAAGCTTGCTCTCAGTTTTTTGTCTAGTAAAACAGAGACCACAGGGACAGAGACAGTATGGAGCTGTTTCTGGAAGAAATAAGCCTAAGGTGTTATCCAGCCTTCAAGTGCTCAGTAAGTGGTTTAATTACACTAATCATCATGCTCAGTAGATTGTGTCTATAAATTTCATTCTGCAAAGCAATTGTCAAATCATCTTTTCTCTCATTATGTTAGGGAAGTGTGTCTACCTTTATATTTGAGGTTTCAAACAGCAATCATGATCACAAAAATGAACGCTGACTGATTTTTTAATCTGAGCCAGGAACATACGTGTCCAGATTCAGGTTCTGTTATTACCATCTACTTCCCAGTGAGCTATGTACCCTTGGATACCTTTCCTCACTAGCCTTAATTTTCCTAATAAGTAAACTGAAGAAGATAGTGGTCTCTGTGAGAACTAAATCAATGCTGTATATAAAGCTCTTAGGTCAGTGGCTAACATAGGGTAAGTGTGAAAGCATTAGTCACTCAGTCATGTCCTACTCTTTACAATCCCATGCTCCTCTGTCATGGAAATCTCCAGGCAAGAATACTGGAGTGGGTAACCATTCCCTTTTCCAGGGGATCTTCCTGATCCAGAGATCAAAATCGAGTCTTCTGCATTGCAGGTAGATTCTTTACCATCTGAGCCACCAGGGAAGCCCTAACACAGGTTAAGTACTTACTAAATGTTAGCCATTTTAATTACCGTTTTCTAGACATTTTAATGAATACTATGCATCTATTATCTTATGCTGATTCTTATGACAACCCTAATATATATATTATGTGTGTATATATATATAACCATGAGCAATATTTAACAGATGGAAAACTAAGAGGTTAAGGGATTTTACCAGTTAATTCATGAGACAAGAGGTGGAGCCAGGATTTAAATCAGGGACCCTACCCTCAGAGCCTGAGCAACCAGCCTTGACAGTGGCATCAACCTGTAGGCTTATGATGGGGATTTTAAGAGACAATGAAGGTAAAGAATTTAGCACATATTTTTCAAAAGTTATTTTTATGCTAAAGCTCATTAAGTAATGCTTTGCAGTGCGACAGTAACTTTAGTGTTTTGTCATGAGAAGGTGGTTATCATGTTATCAGAATAGAAGCTCTAGCCAACATTTAACTTACATAAGTTTTGAGCCATCTAATAATGCATCTTTTATGATGATGTACCATTTGTTCTCTCAAATTTCATTCTGCTTTGATAATAACAAACATACAATAGAAAGAGGAAGAGGAGGAAGAAACAGAATAAGCAGCAGGAAGACAGGAGGAGTAGGGGGAGATGGAGGAGGTGGAGAAGGAAAGAGGAAAGAGGGGAAGAAGAGAAAGAGGAAGAAGGAGTTGGATCCAAGCAAACCGCTAAGCTACTTAAAACAGGGCAAGGACAATACATTTCCTTGGAAACCATAGCTGTTCTTTGTGGAAGAGCCTTAAATGAAATGCAAGATGATAGCTATGTACAGGGAGCTGTCCCCATACATAGATGCAAAGAGTTCTGAACTTGGGTAACTAGCCAGCCAAGGTTGTGCACACTCCTTGCCAGTTCGGCATCGAGTAACATCAAAGGAAATGCACTGCGGACCACGATTTTCCAGCATGTTGCTCCAGCCTGAAGCAGCCTGTTAGTATTAGCATAAAGCAACATAAGTCATTTTGGAAGGCACAGTGAGGGGAGACAGTATTTTTTCATTCCTCCTTTTCGGAAATGTGTTAAACTCCAATTCTGGATGCTTAAGCTGACTATGTCTGTACCAAACAACACCTGACCTATGATAAAGCAAAGTCTTTGCATATCCTTTACTTTTCTTTCATTCATTAATGAATATATATTTCTGTGGTTTCCATGGCTATGCTACTTTGCATAGTGGAGGAAGGACCATTTGAATGCTTATCTTTCCAAAAGATGGTTATAGTGAAGAAGGATAAATGGCCTTTCCAAAATATGTAACATGTTTCCTATACCAAGAAGAGTGGGTAACCTAAATTCTCAATCTTTCCATTCAGTATTGCATGAGATTAAAAAACAACAACAACAACATGAATATTCTGAAGAATTTAGATAGTGGTTACCTAAAGGCTGAGAAGAGTCACTAATACATATAGTGATATTATCTAGATCTAAGAAAAACGTGCTTGGTTAAAATAATAGATAAAAACAAATTGGCTGGTTTTTTTTTTTTTAATGAAGCTAATCCCACACAGGGATTTCAAATTTCAATTCCCCAATTTCCCTTGGGAGATATGGCTTAATAAGAACTGATGCAGAAAAGGAAACAAAGACTTAGACTCCCATAAGTTAAATGTAAGACTACAGTGCACTGCTACATGACGAAATTTATTGTAATCTTGGGTTGCATTATAAGAGGAAGATCTATCCAGGTGATGGGAGGTGACAGTTAGAATAATATGTTCTCTGTTGGAGAGAGATGATCCAGAGTTCAGACAGCTTATACAGCGATGGTAGAAAATATTAGGATGATGGGAAGGTGCATGCCTCTAACGGATAAGTGAGCAAGATGCTGAAACTTGGGGGAACATGAACTGGGCAAGAGATACCTGAGAGCAAAGGAAAGGACATTGTGTCAACTTGATAACAAAGATCACATGCATGGATACTTTTTCTTATTGCCTTTTCAAGCATGCCCTGCCTCACGCTCTGATACATCTTCTGCCTCTGAAATTGTGCAGTCTAGCTGATCTTGACTCCCTTCCCGGCTGTATATTTTTTCACCTTGTATTTTTTTATAATTAGTCTCCTCAGGTCTCCTGTGAACTTCCCCAGGCCAGGGAGTCTGTCTTGTTTAGCTCTCTGTTTCCCACAGCAAACAGGACTGACTACAGGAGGCCCTCAGGTGACTATTTGTTGATTTCCTCCAACACATCCTTTTTTGCTTGCTATTAGGTTAAATACTGTTCACAGTCTGAAGGAGACATCTACTTCAAGGTAGCTGTTTCTCCTGATCTTCCATATGGACCATCATGATGTGTTATCATTAGCAGCCTCTTAAATTCCTTAATTGGAGAAGTTGGGCATTTGGTATCAAGAGGGCACAAAACTCAGCCGAGTGTAGGTACTCCAGTATCTACCTTTCAAAATCTGAGAGAGGAAATAAAAAGGCTTTGGGGTAGCAAGAACTATAACTTAATTGGTAACACCTGCAGAGAGCAGGTGATAAATGTATGAGGAGGATAAGGGATTATCTTCAATTTTTTTCCTGTTGTCATTCCCCATACACACATCCCTGTTGAGCAGTATACCTCTAACAGAGTCAAACCTGTTCAGGAAAAGAAAAAAATATCAAATAGAAAAAGATATTCTAATATGAACAGCACTTTCAGAAATGCAGTGGAAATTCTTAATAAAAACTATTTCATCTCTTCTCTTTCTTCCCATCACAATCTGAGTTATTGAGGGTAAAAATTCAAATGAACATATCTTACCAAAATATTTATTCAAATAGGAATGTTAGTGATTTTCAGATGCTTGCCGGCAGAGTGGAAACAGAAAGATAAACGACTTTCTCACCCTATTCGGGAGTTATTGTTATCATCCAGCCTGTGATGTTCCCTCATTATCGAGGGGTACACAAATCCAGGCAGTGCATAATTTGGGAACCAAAAGTAAAATAGTAAAACATTTCTCAAGATGCCTTCACCATTTCACCATTTTTAAAAGAATTTAAATGCAGGAAAAGAAGTATAACTCACAGTGCCTCTTCCCCCAGCATTAAAATTCTAAGCACAAAGCTCTGAGCATCGCTTCTCTACAGGATGCGACGAACATTTTGCAAAAAGTGGGCTGGAACCCCAGTCCGTGTAAGTCCTGGGCCTTCTGGAGCAACACCAGTGTTGACAAAGTTCAAGTCATCACATTTTACAGATTGTCAGACTGAGGTCTAAGGGAGAGAGGCAGCCCTGACTTTTCTCAGACTCATCCAGCAACACTTAGGAAATGAATGTCTTCCAGTCTTCTTACCAATAGACAAAATAATCACTTGCGCTGTTTACTTCCATTTTAATCAGTCAGCCAATCAAGTCTGAAATGAGAGCTTGCTTAATTATGCTCTCAGCCCTGTGCTTAGCTCTACTGCAAAGAACTAAGAAAGCAAATGCAGATTTGCCCTCTAGGAAACCTGACTTAGACACACCTGAAACAATTAGAGAACAATACAGGAGGAGATGCAATTAAGTGAGAAATGTTAAGCGGAGTGATTATAAGTGTTTTGAAGGGCTCCAAGGTGTGGCTCCAGCGAGGGGAGAATGTCATAAAGACAGGGTCCTTTCTCTTTCAGCTTCTTTGTCACCCTTTGCACCTCCTCCTGGCTGCACCATATAAGATGAACAGAAGAAGCTGCTTCCAACATGGCGCCCTCTGCACAGCCGCCAATCTCCTCTCCTGTTCTCCCTCTCACTGTCTGGATCTATTTTGGCTGATGCTCTTGTTACTTCCTGAAATCCTCTGCCATCAGTTCAGTTCAGTTGCTCAGTTGTGTCCGATTCTTTGTGACCCCATGGACTGGAGCACACCAGGACTCCCTGTCCATTGTCCATCACCAACTCCTGGAGTTTACTCAAACTCATGTCCATTGAGTCTGTGATGTCATCCAACCATCTCGTCCCCTTCTCCTCCTGCCTCAATCTTTCCCAACATCAGGGTCTTTTCAAATGAGTCAGTACTTCCTATCAGTCCTCTTCCATCAGCCTGTTTCAAACTGCCCTCTCAACTGTGTCAACATCTCCCCCAGGCAACTCTCTCTCATCACTCTTCCCTTGTCAATCAATGGCTTCCTTCTCCGGCATTTCTCAGAGTCCATCTTATTCCAAAATGATGACAGACAGGCCTTTGCCCTTTTCTTAACCAGTCTGTGGGGGTCCCCATAAGACCACACAGACCCAATGCAATGGCAGATGTTTAAAAATGAAAGAATATTTTAGTGGTCCCAAGCATGGGCTCATGGGTATGCTATGACTAACTTCTCTGATAGTACTAAATAAAGCACCAGGAGATGAGGTCAGTGGCCTCGGAGGATAATGGCTTATTTTGGTATATATAGAAAATTTGAACTTTTAGTTCCAAACTGACTCTTGCTTGGCCCATGTATCAGCCAATGGCCTTCACGCCATCCTCACTGTTACAGAGCCCAGAATGCAAAGTTCTTGCAAAAGAGAGCTTTTACAAAGAGGAAATAAAGATAATAGTTATTTAAACTTGACACCTTTTTATACCTTTATTTTTTTCCAAACTAATATGTCAAACTAATTCAACTTATCATGTCCATTTTTCTCCAAAAGACGACAGGGATCTGAAGTAAATGAATATGCTCCAGATAATATGGAAGGCAATGCAAATACATAGTCAAACTTAGAGCATCTCAGGACTATAATATAACCAGAGATAGAAAATTTTAATTTGAAAGTTAACGATTCATATATCACTTGTTATCTTCACCTGTCAACACTGCTGACAGCCTGTGTTAATATTTGGTATTTTCTATACTTTATCTTGTAAAAAGAATTTTATCCTTTCTTACTGTATTCCTCACACGGATAAAAAAGAGGTCAGACTAGCATTTTAAATTTTATGCATGGAGGATGATAACAATGGTGTCTAGTGACAAAGAAAAAAGACTCCTATCTTCATAGGAAAAGGACTGATTTCTCTTCAGCCATAGCAGAAAGTAATCACTAGAACCAAGTCTATATCCATCCTAATTGATCAATGACAGCCTCACATCAGGAATCATGCTTTTGAAGGCCACCCAGTTGATGACAGCTCAAATTTCTGAAAGTCAGCCAATGAGTAACAAAGATTTTTGAGGAACCATGCTTACACAGCTAAAGATCCACCAATACCTAAACACTCTAGTTTATAGAATTCTACCAATCCCTGAACTCCATAATTCCTGATTCCCTATACAAGGCCACTTCTCTGCTTTTTCAGGAAGGGCTCAAAACCAAGTTCTCCCTCAATTAGCAAGGAAAAAATTCATGTCTCTGTATATGGAATGATGGCTACTTTCATGTAATCTAATTTGCTATCTCACCAAGCATATTATATCTGAAGATCTATTGTCTTCCTTATTTATTTATACCTCCACTTATTTCAAATAGAATATAAGGTACTTCAGCATTATAAAAGCCAGTCAACAGCCCAAGCTGTAATACGCAAAAGGTTGGTCTAGGATGAAATGAGCCAATAAAATTCAACTTGTTGACTTATTCAAATGTGACATCTCCATCAGTTACTCATATTTCTGTACCCCTGTCCAGTGGCTACTAAGATCTAAGCTTCAAGCATATTATCAACAGTGAGGAAGAGGTTATAGAATATTCCACTGTTGTAACACAGTGGGCAAAGTCAGGCCCGTCAGTGTTCACCTTCATCTTAGATTGCAGAGACACCATATGCTTGAATGAGGCTTCCAATATTTATCCAATTTGTTCTATATGAAAAGCAAGAGGATAAGAGTGAGTAATTGCCCTCCTATATATTTTAGGTATTTGAAATAATAAAATCTCTTTTAAATAGCAATTATTTTCCAAGAAACAAAAGACATCAATGGGACTATGCATAAGCAATTATGTATCATTTTAAAGTAGAATTATATATTTGTCAGAGGATCTTCAATAAGAAAGCTTCCCTGGTGGCTGAGAGGGTAAAGCGTCTGCCTGCAATGTGGGAGACCGGGGTTCGATTCCCTGAGTTGTGAAGATCCCCTGGAGGAGGAAATGGCAACCTACTCCAGTACTCTTGCCTGGAAAATCCCATGGGTGGAGAATCCTGGTGCAGGCACAGTCCATGGGTCACAAAGAGTTGGACACAACTGAGCGACTTCACTCTCACTTTCACTTTCTCCAATAAAAAAGCCATATACATAATTGTAAACACCACTGTCCTCTTTCTTAAAGTTATTTTAAACATCTTTTATAGACTGTTTATACCCAAGTTTATCACCATTTAATGCACAAAAATTTGTTAAAGACCAGTTATAATGGAGTGACTTATATATTGATATACTACGATAACATGTCCTCTGTAAGAATTATTATATCCAAAAAGAATTCATTAACTATTTTACAAATGAAAATCAAGTACCCTAGAATCCTGTGTTTAGCTAGGGGTGAAATGATAAATATCACAACTCTCCAAGATCCTTTATATCCTCTGAGCAAGCTTGCCTGCCACCTGCTGCAAACCTGCCTGCCTGGCCTCCAGGGTCTCTCTGGTTCCTATCTCAATGCTTCTGCCCAGGCCCTTTCCCCAAATACATACTGTTTTTTTCTCCCTTCAGCTCCACCCACCCAAACTCACTTTTCCTCTCCAGTTCCATATCCAACAGGAAGGTATAAATTATCACTTCATGAGATACTCATCTCCCCTCCTCTGAGCTCACATACACTCTTCTAGACAATGCCTTCATTTATTCAAAAATATTACATCTTACCTCTTTGGGAAATATGTAGACATTTGGTAATTACCAATTGTTGCCTTGTATTATAGTTTTCAGCGTCCCCGTCTTATCTTCCTTTATTCGATCTTACACCTGACTTGAGTGCAAAGGATGTGCATTTTCGGTCACATGGTCACATGGTGCATAACACGTGCTAAGTGGATGAGCAAGTTTGCCTTTGGCATGGTGGGAGGGCTCACAGAAGGTGAAGCATTTAAGCAACATGTGATTCGGTTATCAAACAAGTCTCTAATCTAGTCGGGTGTATTTTGTTCACCAGATTTCCTTTGAACAATTTTTTTTTTTTTTAATGTGCCTTCTGCAGAGGATGAATCATGAACCCTCTAAGAAATAGCAGTTGAAACAGTGTATTCACAGAGTGCATAAAATAAGTTTTCAAACCTCCAGCTATTGGTAATTGTCAATCATTTTTAAAAGCCTATCAATTTAGCTCACATGCTGCTAGAACTCTGTGTGCTTGAATATCCCTAAGGACACCATATATTCCTGAGATTATTGTGTTTATGGATCTCTCAAAAGCATGGAAGAGACCTTACGGAGGCTTGTTAAGATAACTAACAGTAACCAATATCAGACAAGGAAGGGTAATGGCACTAGACCATTTGTCTTTCAGTTTGGAGGAGAGAGATTGATGGTGCTTCCCCATGATCACTACAGGCTGCAACGCCTATCTTAAGAACTAGGATGTTTTATCAGCACATCCACCACCTGCGGTTGTTGTATGGCAAAACCAATACAATACTGTAAAGTAATTAACCTTCAATTAAAATAAATAAATTTATATTAAAAAAAGGAAACAAAGCCTTGTGCCAGAGAACAACAAATTAGATGTGGGTATGACAAAACCTGTGTCCTCAAGGTGCTCATGGTGTTTGGGGGTGGGATTCCTCCTGGTATAGGTCCCTCTCCTGACACAGATCTGTGCAGAACAGGGCTCCCTAAGGCTTGTCTTCACTCAGCCCCAGCTGGCAGGTGGTTGCCAACCTACTTCCCTCTGTGGAGGTGTCTCCCAAGACTGTGGATCCTCTTCCTTTCCCTCTCCACCTGTCTTCTCTGAGAGCTCATCTGTTTGCAGTGCTTCTTCTCTCACCAGGATGTAAATGACTCCCAAATCTATTTCTCTACTTTGCATGTCTATCTCTCTACATCACAGGGTACTTACTGCATGCTGTTGGCAGGCAATCATTACTCAGTAAATACTTGCCGCCTGATTGTAGAATAAGATGGAAGTAATCTTCTTTTGGGTAAATGCATAAAAGGGTTTTTCTGGGTCAAGATGGCTTTGCCCGTCTGAAATTCAAAACTAGAGAGAAAAGGAGGAAATTACTATAGGTAAACTCCTTAGAGGAAAGGACTGTATAATTTTTGTTCAGTATCTGCTGTTTTATCAGCTGAGTGTTGCCCTCTTGTTCTGGAGTTGCTCCCTCTCCCTCCATTTAACATTCAGAAGAGCCATGTTACCCTGTGACCCTGTACTATACCTGCTAACTGGGCATTTGACCCAAACTAGGTTAAGGGGCCCCTACCCTTGGATTTTTAACTTGGAAATAAAAGTCATTCTCTCCATTTAATGTCCAAAACTGGTAAATATGAAACTCCAGGGATGTTTTCCTTCATCAAGTCAGTAACTTAGGAAATGTTTGCTAAGCATCTACTATGTGCTAAACACGTTGCAGTGAAGAACCAGAACAGAAGTCTGACTGTTAGTAAAGAAAGACAGAAGATAAACAAGCATGAAGTAAGTAGTCATATGGGCTTCCCTGGCGGCTCAGTGGTAAAGCATTTGCCTGCAGTGCAGCAGGAGACGTGGGTTCAATCCCTGGGTTGGGAAGACCCCCTGGAGAAAGAAATGGCAACCCACTCCAGTATTCTTGCCTGGGAAATCCCATGGACAGAGAGGCCTGGTGGGCTATAGTCCATGGGGTCGCAAAGAGTCAGACATGGCTTAGCAACTGAGCACACACACAAGTAGACATGAGATTTCAGATGCGATAAGCCAGAAATCCACTGTCTAAAGAAATCACTGCATGATTACCTACATAATTTTCACTCAGACTAGACAAGAAAGAAAACAAAGCAAGAAGAGAATGCTCATTGTGACACATGCCTATTTCTCCGTATCTTTGCTGTGTGTGTGTGGTTTTTTTTTACATGAAAACAACTGTAGTAAAAGTAACTATAGTAATGACTCCAACACAGTGAGTTAAGGTGTCCAGCAAGTTATTCAATACAGTCAGTATCTCCCTTAATCTGTGCACCTGCCCTTTGTGATAAAACCAAAAATTAGCCTGATTTTATAGACATGATAGATGAAGAAATCGATTCATAGAGAAGTCCAGTATACAGTCAGAGGACAGAGTGAACAGGAGAATCCCACACTAGAAATAGAACATGCTGGCTTTTACCCCTCACTGTGCCATACTGATACTGAGCAGCCTCCACGTCCAGAAACCATAATAAAGGACATCTTGCCTCAAGGAGCTCACAGCACAACCGGGGAGCAAATCCATCAGGGGACCAGTGTGATACAATAGCTGTTATCACACAGACAAAATTTTGTGGGACAACTGGGTATTGTTTTTGCTTTGGCTCCATCCCTTCATTCTTTCTGGAGTTATTTCTCCACTGATCTCTAGTAGTTTATTGGGCACCTACTGACCTGGGGAGTTCCTCTTTCAGTATCCTATAATTTTGCCTTTTCATGCTGTTCGTGGGGTTCTCAAGGCAAGAATACTGAAGTGGCTTGCCATTCCCTTCTCCAGTGGACCACATTCTCAGACCTCTCCACAATGACCCGCCTGTCTTGGGTTCCCCTGCAGGCATGGCTTGGTTTCATTGAGTTAGTTTCTAAGTGGGCATTAGAAAGCGTCACTATGAACAAAGCTAGTGGAGGTGATGGAATTCCAGTTGAGCTGTTTCAAATCCTGAAAGATGATGCTGTGAAAGTGCTGTACTCAATATGCCAGAAAATTTGGAAAACTCAGCAGTGGCCACAGGACTAGAAAATGGCAGTTTTATTCCAATCCCAAAGAAAAGCAATGCCAAACAATGCTCAAACTACCACACAATTGCACTCAAGTCACATGCTAGTGAAGTAATGCTCAAAATTCTCCAAGCCAGGCTTCAGCAAGATGTGAACCATGAACTTCCTGATGTTCAAGCTGGTTTTAGAAAAGGCAGAGGAACCAGAGATCAAAATGCCAACATCCGCTGGATCATGGAAAAAACAAGAGAGTTCCAGAAAAACATCTATTTCTGCTTTATTGACTATGCCAGAGCCTTTGACTGTGTGGACCACAATAAACTTTGGAAAATTCTGAAAGAGATGGGAATACCAGACCACCTGACCTGACCTGCCTCTTGAGAAATCTGTATGCAGGTCAGGAAGCAACAGTTAGAACTAGACATGGAACAACAGACTGGTTCCAAATAGGAAAAGGTGTATGTTGTCACCCTGCTTCTTTAACTTCTATGAAGAGTACATCATGAGAAATGCTGGGCTGGAAGAAACATAGGCTAGAATCAAGATTGCTGGGAGAAATATCAATAACCTCAGATATGCAGATGACACCACCCTTATGGCAGAAAGTGAAGAGGAGCTAAAGGGCCTCTTGATGAAGGTGAAAGAGGAGAGTGAAAAAGTTGGCTTAAAGCTCCACATTCAGAAAATGAAGATCATGGCATCTGGTCCCATCACTTCATGGGAAATAGATGGGAAAACAGTGGAAACAGTGTCAGAATTTATTTTGGGGGCTCCAAAATAACTGAAGATGGTGACTGCAGCCATGAAATTAAAAGACGCTTACTCCTTGGAAGAAAAGTTATGACCAACTTAGATAGCATATTCAAAAGCAGAGACATTACTTTGCTAACTAAGGTCCATCTAGTCAAGGCTATGGTTTTTCCTGTGGTCATGTATGGATGTGAGAGTTGGACTGTGAAGAAGGCTGAGCACCAAAGAATTGATGCCTTTGAACTGTGGTGTTGGAGAAGACTCTTGAGAGTCCCTTGGACTGCAAGGAGATCCAACCAGCCCATTCTGAAGATCAGCCCTGGGATTTCTTTGGAAAGAATGATGCTAAAGGTGAAACTCCAGTTCTTTGGCCACCTGATGTGAAGAGTTGACTCATTGGAAAAGACTCTGATGCTAGTAGGGACTGGGGTCAAGAGGAGAAGGGGACGACAGAGGATGAGATGGCTGGATGGCATCAAGGACTCGATGGACGTGAGTCTGAGTGAATTCCGAAAGATGGTGATGGACAAGGAGGCCTGGCGTGCTGCGATTCATGGGGTCATAAAGAGTCGGACACGACTGAGGGACTGAACTTAACTGAATAGAAAAAACTATTGTAACAGTCCATGGGGTGCAGGAGGGCCACGAGGAGCTACTCCATATTCAAGGTCAACAGGGGCAACCGTGATGAGATATCCTTCATCCAAGCTAAGGAGCAGCAGCTCCGCTTTGCTGGAGCAGCTGTGAAGAGTTACGCCACGTCCAAGGTAAGAGAAACCAAAGTAAGACGGTAGGTGTTGCGAGAAGGCATCAGAGGGCAGACACATTGAAACAATAATCACAGAAAACTGCCAATCTGATCACATGGACCGCAGCCTTGTCTAACTCAATAAAACTAAGCCATGCTGTGTGAGGCAACCCAAGACAGATGGGTCATGGTGGAGAGGTCTGACACAATGTGGTCCACTGGAGAAGGGAATGGCAAACAAATTCAGTATTCTTGCCTTGAGAATGCCATGAACAGTTCAGCACAATTCAGTCACTCAGTCATGTCCAACTCTTTGTGACCCCATGAATCGCAGCATGCCAAGCCTCCTTGTCCATCACCATCCCCTGGAGTTCACTCATACTCATATCCATCGAGTCCGTGATGCCATCCAGCCATCTCATCCTCAGTCGTCCCCTTCTCCTCCTGCCCCCAAACCCTCACAGCATCAGAGTCTTTTCCAATGAGTCAACTCTTCATATGAGGTGGTCAAAGTACTGGAGTTTCAGCTTTAGCATCATTCCTTTCAAAGAAATCGCAGGGCTGATCTCCCTCAGAATGGACTGGTTGGATCTCCTTGCAGTCCAAGGGACTCTCAAGAGTCTTCTCTAACACCACAGTTCAAAAGCATCAATTCTTTGGTGCTCAGCCTTCTTCACAGTCCAACTCTCACATCCATACATGACTCCAGGAAAAATCATAGTCTTGACTAGATGGACTGGACCTTAGTCGGCAAAGTAATGTCTCTGCTTTTGAATATGCTATCTAAGTTGGTCATAACTTTTCTTCCAAGGAGTAAGCGTCTTTTAATTTCATGGCTGCAGTCACCATCTGCAGTGTTTTTGGAGCCCAAAAAGATAAAGTCTGACACTGTTTCTACTGTTTCCCCATCTATTTCCCATGAAGTGATGGGACCGGATGCCATGATCTCCGTTTTCTGAATGTTGAGCTTTAAGCCAACTTTTTCACCCTCCTCTTTCAATTTCATCAATAGGCTTTTTAGTTCTTCTTCACTTTCTGCCATAAGGGTGGTGTCATCTGCATATCTGAGGTTATTGATATTTCTCCCAGCAATCTTGATTCCAGCTTGTGTTTCTTCCAGCCCAGCGTTTCTCATGATGTACTGTGCATACAGGTTAAATAAGCAGGGTGACAATATACAGCCTTGACATACTCTTTTCCTATTTGGAACCAGTCTGTTGTTCCATGTCTAGTTCTAACTGTTGCTTCCTGACCTGCATACAGATTTCTCAAGAGGCAGGTCAGGTCAGGTGGTCTGGTATTCCCATCTCTTTCAGAATTTTCCAAAGTTTATTGTGGTCCACACAGTCAAAGGCTCTGGCATAGTCAATAAAGCAGAAATAGATGTTTTTCTGGAACTCTCTTGTTTTTTCCATGATCCAGCGGATGTTGGCAATTTGATCTCTGGTTCCTCTGCCTTTTCTAAGACCAGCTTGAACATGAGGGAGTTCACGATTCACATCTTGCTGAAGCCTGGCTTGGAGAATTTTGAGCATTACTTCACTAGCATGTGACTTGAGTGCAATTGTGTGGTAGTTTGAGCATTGTTTGGCATTGCTTTTCTTTGGGATTGGAATAAAACTGCCATTTTCTAGTCCTGTGGCCACTGCTGAGTTTTCCAAATTTTCTGGCATATTGAGTACAGCACTTTCACAGCATCATCTTTCAGGATTTGAAACAGCTCAACTGGAATTCCATCACCTCCACGAGCTTATCTGATTTCAGTGTTGACCATCTGGTGATATACATGTGTAGAGTCTTCTCTTGTGTTGTTGGAAGAAGTTGTTTGCTATGATCAGTGCATTTTCTTGGCAAAACTCTTTAGTCTTTGCCCTGCTTCATTCTGCATTCCAAGGCCAAATTTGCCTGTTACTCCAGGTGTTTCTTGACTTCCTACTTTTTCATTCCAGTCCCCTATAATGAAAAGGACATCTTTTGGGGGTGTTAGTTCTAAAAGGTCTTGTAGGTCTTCATAGAACCATTCAACTTCAGCTTCTTCAGTGTTACTGGTTGGGGCGTAGACTTGGATTACTGTGATATTGAATGGTTTGCCTTGGAAACAAATTGAGATCATTCTGTCATTTTTGAGACTGCATCCAAGTACTGCATTCCAGACTCTTGTTGACCATAATGGCTACTCCATTTCTTCTGAGGGATTCCTGCCCGCAGTGGTAGATCTAATGGTCATCTGAGTTAAATTCACCCATACTAGTCCATTTTAGTTTGCTGATTCCTAGAATGTCAACGTTCACTTTTGCCATCTCTTTTTGACCACTTCCAATTTGCCTTGATTCATGGACCTGACATTTCAGGTTCCTATGTAATATTGCTCTTTATACCATTGGACCTTGCTTCTATCACCAGTCACATCTACAATTGGGTATTGATTTTGCTTTGGCTCCATCCCTTCATTCTTTCTGGAATTATTTCTCCACTGATCTCCAGTAGCATACTGGGCACCTAATAACCTGGGGAGATCCTCTTTCAGTATTCTATCATTTTGCCTTTTCATACTGTTCATGGGGTTCTCAAGGCAAGACTACTGAAGTGATTTGCCATTTCCTTCTCCAGTGGACCACATTCTGTCAGACCTCTCCACCATGACCCGCCCATCTTGGGTTGCCCCTGCGGGCATGGCTTGGCTTCATTGAGTTAGACAAGGCTGTGGTCCTAGTGTGATTAGATTAACTAGTTTTCTGTGAGTATGGTTTCAGTGTGTCTGCCCTCTGATGCTCTCTTGCAACACCTACCATCTTACTTGGGTTTCTCTTACCTTGGGTGTGGGGTATCTCTTCATGGCTGCTCCAGCAAAGCATAGCAGCTGCTCCTTATCTTGGACGAGGGGTATCCCCTCACCACCACCCTTCCTGACCTTCAATGTGGGATAGCTCCTCCTAGACCCTCTTGCGTCAGCACAACCACCACTCCTTGGACGTGGGGTTGCTCCTCCTGGCCACCGCCCCTGGCCTCGGATGCAGGGTAGCCCTTCCCAGCCGCCCCTGACCTCAGACGTGGGGTAGCTCGCCCCCCCCAACCCCCTCCCCAGCCACCACCCTTGGCCACGGACACAGGGTAGATCCTCTCAGCCATTCCTGCACTGTCACAGCCTGGCACTCTCAGCCGCTGCCCCTGACCTCGGACATGGGGTAACTCCTCTTGGCCACCACCCTTCAGGCATGGGGTCCTCCCGGCTTCTGCCACTGACCTCCGACATGGGGTAGCTCCTCTCGCCCACGCTTAGTGCGCCGGTCATGAACAGTATGAAAAGGCAAAATGATAGGATACTGAAAGAGGAATGTCAGGTCCATGAATCAAGGCAAATTGGAAGTGGTCAAACAGGAAATGGCAAGAGCAAACGTCGACATTCTAGGAATCAGCGAACTAAAATGGACTAGTATGGGTGAATTTAACTCAGATGACCATTAGATCTACTACTGTGGGCGGGAATCCCTTAGAAGAAATGGAGTAGCCATCATGGTCAACAAGAGTCTGGAATGCAGTATTGAATGCACTCTCAAAAACGACAGGATGATTTCAGTTCGTTTCTAAGGCAAACAATTCAATATCACAGTAACCCAAGTCTATGCCCCAATCAGTAACACTGAAGAAGCTGAAGTTGAACAGTTCTATGAAGACCTTTAAGACCTGCTAGAACTAACACCCCCAAAAGATGTCCTTTTCATTATAGGGGACTGGAATGAAAAAGTAGGAAGTCAAGAAACACCTGGAGTAACAGGCAGATTTGACCTTGGAGTATGGAATGAAGCAGGGCAAAGAGTTTTGCCAAGAGAATGCACTGGTCATAGCAAACACCCTCTTCCAACAACACAAGAGAAGACTCTACACATATACATCACCAGATGGTCAACACCAAAATCAGATTGATATATTCTTTGCAGCCAAAGATGGAGAAGCTCTATACAGTCACCAAAAACAAGACCAGGAGCTGACTGTGGCTCAGATCATGAACTCCTTATTGACAAATTCAGACTGAAATTGAAGAAAGTAGGGAAAACCACTAGACCATTCAAGTATGACCTAAATCAAATCCCTTATGATTATACAGTGGAAGTGAGAAATAGATTTAAGGGACTAGATCTGATAGACTGAGTGCCTGATAAACTATGGATGGAGGTTCATGACATTGTACAGGAGACAGGGATAAAGACCATCCCCAAGAAAAAGAAATGCAAAAAGCAAAATGGCTGTCTTTGGAGTCCTTACAAAGAGCTGTGAATAGTAGAGAAGTGAAGCAAAAGAAGAAAAGGAAAGATATAAGCATCTGAATGTAGAGTTCCAAAGAATAGCAAGAGAGATTAAAAAAAAATCCTTCCTCAGTGATCAATGCAAAGAAATAGAGGAAAACAACAGAATAGGAAAGACTAGAAATCTCTTCAAGAAAATTAGAGATACCAAGGGAACATTTCATGCAAAGATGGGCTCAATAAAGGACAGAAATGGTATGGACCTAACAGAAGCACCACCCTTATGGCAGAAAGTGAAGAGGAATCAAAAAGTCTCTTGATGCAAGTTAAAGTGGAAAGTGAAAAAATTGGCTTAAAGCTCAACATTCAGAAAATGAAGATCATGGCGTCTGGTCCCATCACTTCATGGGAAATAGATGGGGAAATAGTGGAAACAGTGTCCGACTTTGGTTTTGGGGCTCCAAAATCACTGCAGATGGTGACTCCAGCCATGAAATTAAAAGACGCTTGCTCCTTGGAAGAAAAGCTATGACCAACCTAGATAGCATATTGAAAAGCAGAGACATTACTTTGCCAACAAAGGTCCATCTAGTCAAGGCTGTGGTTTTTCCTGGGGTCATGTATGGATCTGAGTGCTGGACTATGAAGAAAGCTGAGCACCGAAGAATTGATGCTTTTGAACTGTGGTGTTGGAGAAGACTCTTGTGAGTCCCTTGGACTACAAGGAGATCCAACCAGACCATCCCAAAGGAGATCAGTCCTGGGTGTTCATTGGAAGGACTGATGCTAAAGCTGAAACTCCAGTACTTTGGCCACCTCATGTGAAGAGTTGACTGATTGGAAAAGACCCTGATGCTAGGAAGGATTGGGGGCAGGAGGAGAAGGGGATGACAGAGGATGAGATGGCTGGATGGCATCACTGACTTGATGGACATGAGTTTGAGTGAACTCCGGGAGTTGGTGATGGACAGGGAGGCCTGGCGTGCTGTGATTCATGGGGTTGCAAAGAGTTGGACACGACTGAGCGACTGAACTGAACTGAACTGATAGAAAAAAGCTGCATGGGGGCTTCCTTGGTGGCTCAGTGGGAGACAATCTGCCTACTGCTCAAGAGACATAGGTTTGATCCCTGATCTGGGAAGATCCCACATGCAGCAGAACAATGAAGCCTATGCACCCCAGCTACTTAGCTTGTGCTCTCGAGCTCAGGGACTCGCAATTACTTTAGACTGTGTGCCCTAGAGGCCATGCTCCACAAAAGAAGCCACGCAATGCAAAGCCCCACAGCTAGAGAGTAGTCCCTATTCACAGCAACTAGAGAAAGCCTGTGTGCTGCGTCAAAGACCCAGCATGGCCAAAAATAGATAGTTGTGTCTTTTTGGTTTTGGTTTTGTTTTTTTTTTTTTTTAAAGAAAACTGTGTGCAGACTGTTATTCTCAGCTCCACTGAACCCTCCGGAGTCATCTGAAGGCCAAGCCCACCTGCCTGCCGGCAGATCAGCTCTAACCTAATCATATCTGCTGCTTCTTCAAAGATAGGATGTTGGTAAAGGCCCTTCTGGGTGAAGTGTGGATGTGGTGGTTCATTTCTGCCCTTATGTCTGGAACAAGTTGTCCTTGGTGTCCGGTGAAAGTACAAGAGATAAAGAAGCATGTCGTCTGTCCACCTCCCAACCTAACTCATCTTTACAACTTACTTAAAAGAGGGCACTTGGGAATGTTCTCAGGATTTCCTCCGGGCAAATGTGCTGATACAGCCAGTGCTGAAAGATGTCTCACTCCAAATATGAACTTAGCATGAAATGGAAAAGTGCTTCTTAACTTTCCACTCCATGCAAAATTATATTCCAAACTCCATGAACTTTACTGGGATTTTTCATTTCTTTTTTCTTTCTTTCACTTTAACACAGTACATTTCCACTAAATTGACTGCCAGTGAATTAAAGAGAGGATGGCCAGAATGGGCAGTTTCAGTCATTCATCTCATTATCGTATTTCTCAACCCTCCGTTTTGGCCTTCCTACTAGAAAAAAACCCAGGTCAGGAATTCTGTCTGCTAGGGCCCAGAGCAGAATAAACTGCTTCTCGAAGAATCCACGGCCTGTGGCCTGAGCAGCAGCCTGCAGGGAAAAGGGTGGGGGCAGGAAGAGGGGCTGGGAAATGTAGCAGAAAAGTGGGTTAGGAAGGCGTCTTTAGAGTTCTCTTAGAAGCTAAAGTGCTGGAAATTGAATGTCAGAGCCCAACCAGGTTTTCCTTCCCCAAGGGCACCTTTTTCTCATCTGGAGAAATATTAAGTTCATTTCGACACTGCTCTCCTGGAATTCACAATTGATATCAGTTCAGGGAACAGTACAAACCCAGAACAGGTCCCTCCTCTTCAGGGCCTTCCCAGGTGCCTCTACAGGCAGGGTGCATCCTGCTCTGTCTCCCCAGCACAGACTCCCACACATTCCTGAGCCCTCAAGGTGCGTCTACATTCTACCCTACCTTTCCATGCTCGGCCATGCCTCTGGCTGGATTACAGAAGTCTGCTCACAAGAATATATATAGTCAATAATGCGGTAATACCTTAGTATGGTGACAGATAGTAACTAGACTTATCATGATGATCATTTTGTAGTGTATAGAGGTATCAAATCACTATATTGTTCACCAAGAATTAACATAGTGTTGTAGGTCAATTACACTGTAAAAGAAACAGCCAAACAAACTCACAGAAAAAGAGGTCATAAAGTCAGCCACTGTTTCCACTCTTTCCCCATCTATTTGCCATGAAGTGATGGGACCGGATGCCATGATCTTCGTTTTCTGAATGTTGAGCTTTAAGCCAACTTTTTCATTTTCATCAAGAGGCTCTTTAGTTCTTCTTCACTTTCTGCCATAAGGGTGGTGTCATCTGCGTATCTGAGGTTATTGATATTTCTCCTGGCAATCTTGATTCCAGCTTGTGCTTCCTCCAGCCCAGTGTTTCTCATGATAGAAAATAGATGGGGAAAGAGTGGAAACAGTGACAGCTTTATTTTGGGGGCTCCAAAATCACTGCAGATGGTGGCTTCAGCCATGAAATTCAAAGACACTTGCTCCTTGGAAGGAAAGTTATGACCAACCTAGACAACATATTAGAAAGCAGAGACATTACTTTGCCAACAGTGGTCCATCTAGTCAAGGCTATGTTTTTTCCAGTAGTCATGTATGGATGTGAGAGTTGGACTATAAAGAAAGCTGAGTGCAGAAGAATTGATGCTTTGAGCTGTGGTGATAGAGAAGACTCTTGAGAGTCCCTTGGACTGCAAGGAGATCCAACCAGTCCATCCTAAAGGAGACCTGTCCTGGGTGTTCATTGGAAGGACTGATGCTGAAGCTGAAACTCAATATTTTGGCTACCCTGATGTGAAGAACTCCTTCATTTAAAAAGACCCTGATGCTGGAAAAGATTGAAGGCAGGAGGAGAAGGGGATGGCAGAGTATGAGATGGTTGGATGGCATCACCAACTCAATGGACATGAGTTTGAGTGATGACACCACTCTGGGAGTTAGTGGTGGACAGGGAGGTCTGGTGTGCTGCAGTCCATGGGGTCACAAAGAGTCAGACATGACTGAACTGAACTGAACTGATAATTGACTTTATGCCAGAGAAGTGCTGACAATTTTACCTCTGTTGTCTCATGTGTTCCATATAGGAAACTGTATCTTATGAAGTAATTTTCTGTGGCTATTTAATCATGTAACAGAGAAGAGACATAACTCCAAATCTCTGAGGCAGATCCTCTGAGTTTAACCACTATCAACTGCCTGGATATCAACTGTCTATAACCATTCTCTATAGAGTAGCCTCATTCAACCACAATAGAGTTCTTAGGGAGAGAATGCAGGTTTCAAGTCTTGTTAATACTAGGTCTGATTTTCTTTTTAGTTTCTTCATGCAGAGGGGCATAAAAGAGAGAACAGTGAGGAAGATTTGGGGGTGTGTAGAACTCAGTCTCAATTGTACAGATCTTGAAATGAAGGTTAGTTCATCACCTCCTTAATCTGGGAAACAAAATCCATAACATTCATTGCAGGCTCCCAAGGTGTTAGAATCCAGAGTAATATCTAAAAAAAAAAAAAAAAAGATTCAAAGCAACTGTTTTCCACCAGCTTCATTGCCAAAACAATGGTAGGGATACAAACAAAGGGAGAGTGAAGTTGTCATTGTTGTTGTTCAGTTGCTGTGACATGTGTGACTCTTTATGATCTCAAGGACTGCAGCACAACAGGCTTCCCTGTCCTTTACTATCTCCCAGAGTTTGCTCAAACTCATGTCCATAGAGTTGGTGATGCCATCCAGTCATCTCATTCTCTGCCATCCCCTTGTCCTCCTGCCCTTGATCTTTCCCATCATCAAAGTCTTTTCCAATGAGTTGGCTCTTCACACCAGGTGGCCAAAGTGTGATCTATTAACTTGATACAGTGTCACACAACCATGAATATAGTAATTATGGAGACTAGGAAAAGGCACAGGAGAATGCTTGGAATTTTACCATATAATGTTATCTGATAAA
Organism: Nanger dama; assembly: GCA_917880005.1. Classification (NCBI taxonomy): domain Eukaryota; kingdom Metazoa; phylum Chordata; class Mammalia; order Artiodactyla; family Bovidae; genus Nanger; species Nanger dama. Next base: position 30,911,103 of record CAKJTW010000018.1, read on the forward strand.
AGACAATGTCATGTGTACCTTATAATGACGTCTGCTTAAAATATAAATATATATGAAAGTGAAATGCAGAAGTTAATGTAAAATGAGTTAAATATTTGTGCTCTGTGTGATGGTAGGATTCTGGGTGATCTTCCATAGATTTTTTTTTAAGTCCTATTATTTTGACTGTCAAACGACAGAATTAAATGTCCAAATACACTCTGGACACTGTCCTGGGGGAATTCCATGGAACAAAAGGCAATGACTAAGCCTAGATAACATACTTATAAAGCAGAGATGTTACTTTGCTAACAAAGGTCCATCTAGTCAAGGCTATGGTTTTTCCAGTAGTCATGTATGGATGTGAGAGTTGGACTGTGAAGAAAGCTGAGTGCTGAAGAATTGATGCTTTTGAACTGTGGTGTTGAAGAGGACTCTTGCAAGTCCCTTGGACTGCAAGATCCAACCAGTCCATTGCTGGGAGCCAGCGTGAGGAATCCCACCCATGACAAGGTCATGCTGCAGAGGTCTGATGGGCAATGTGAGTCAGACCTCAGGGTTTCCCCTGGTATTTCCTGAGCATGTGCCCTCCCAAAAATAAGAATCTGTCTGCCTTATTGTAATGTACTTTTCCACTCTTCTGACACTCTCTGGAAAAAGTTAATTCAGGGCTTCAGTCTCCTGCAAAAGAATGGTGTCTTGGCTTAAAACCCCCTCTGATAGCTCTCTAACTTGCCTAACAGGTTCCCCTGGACCTCTTACAGCTTGTGAATTTCTTACAGCCCCCCAGCTGTGAGAGGCACAAAGCTTAAAAGCATCTTAAAGATACAGAGCCTTTTCTAGAGAGTTAAAAATTATATTGGTAGAGGGTTTTCACTGTTGACTTAAGGTTTGCCGCCAGGCCTCCATATTCTTTATCTTTTAGGCACCTGAGAGGATGTTAGTCAATGTAAACAGGTTATGGAAAAAGACATATAGTAGTTTTGATGTTAGAAACACTAGACTTTTGAGTTAATTACTTTTCTTTTGTTATAAATCACTGTACTCCTTTTACTTGTTATAAATTGCTGTATCTTTGCTATGTAAGAATGTAACTTTATTTAGTGTTTTTCTGAGAGTGGCACCAGACTTTGAGAAGAACAACACAAATAAACCTTCTGGTTGACAAACCTTATCAGAAAAAGACTTTAAAATGTTAATTTGCCCTTCTGGCCAGAAGATGATGTAAATCACCTAAGATTTGTGTATACAGAAAGAAAAGCTTGGTTTTGATAAGAGTCTGGGCTGCTAACACTGCATAACTTTGTGTTACCCATTGATCTCCATGTATTATCAAAAGTATAAAAAGCCTTCTGAACAATAAAGGATGGACCAGTTTCTCGAACCAGTCTCTTGGCCTAGTTTCTTGGGAATCTGGCTCCCCCTGTGTCTCTCTCTCTCTCTTTTTCTCCCTCTCCCTCCTTCTCCTTTTCCAGCTGAATTCCCATCTGGAGCGGTGTGCCTCACCACGTCTACCTACTTGCCCTAGCTTCTAAGACCTGCGCAAAGGGAGCCCAAGGCGGGGGCACCCTTCGGTATTCAAGTGGGCACCAGTGGCCCAACGTAGATGGTGCAAATCTCTTGTCCTGAGATTTTATTGGTTTTCCCCATAAGCCAAGTTATTCACCATCTTTTCTCCACTTAATTTTCCTACTACACTATTTCTTCCTAATCTAATCTTATAGTAAAAAATAAATAAGTTTTCCTCGCCTATGCCGTCCATGCTTCGAATTTCCCTAGATCCACTGGGGCTGGACCCCAGCAGTCCATCCTAAAGGAGATCAGTCCTGGGTGTTCATTGGAAGGACTGATGCTGAAGCTGAAACTCCAATACTTTGGCCACATCATGCAAAGAGTTGACTCATTGGAAAAGACCCTGATGCTGGGAGGGATTGGGGGCAGGAGGAGAAGGGGATGACAGAGGATGAGATGACTGGATGGCATCACCAACTCGATGGACATGAGTTTGGGTGAACTCTGGGAGTTGGTGATGGACAGAGAGGCCTGGTGTGCTGTAATTCATGGGGTGGCAAAGAGTCAGACATGACTGAGCAACTGAACTGAACTTGAAGCACATGTACTTTTCCTCACCATTATTTTCCTGCCCCATAGACACAAGGAAGACTAACAAAGAAAATTAGCACGTGTAGTATTCAGAATAGGTTGCTCTGTTGCCCACATGACATATCTATATATTGTGTTTATCTGATTCTTTCATAAGGCAGGTATGTGCTATATGTATCCTCAAAACACTACTTTTCAAGACAAATGCAGATGACACAGGAGATGTGGGTTCAATTCCTGGGTTTGGAAGATCCCCTAGAGTAAGAAATGGCAATCTATTCCATGGACAGAAGAGCCTGGCAGGCTACAGTCCATAGGGTCACAAAGAGTTGGACATGACTAAGCACACCCACACACATAATATTTAGGAATCTCTTGTTCACTGGGACAGGAACATAAAATTTGATGGGTCCCTGATTTGAACCAGACTCTTCACAGCTAGCCCAGGGTTCTTCTCACTGTACCAAGCACTCTCTATACCCTGATGATAGCAAATACCAGCTTGTGCAATTGAAGCTATGACAAACCTAGACAACATATGAAAAAAGCAGAGACATTGCTTTGACTACAAAGGTCTGTATAGTCAAGGCTATGGTTTTTCCAGTAGTCATGTACGGATGTGAGAGTTGGACTTTAAAGAAAGCTGAGCACCGAAGAATTGATGTTTTGGAACTGTGATGTTGGAGAAAACTTTTGAGAGTCCCTTGAACTGCCAGGAGATCAAACCAATCAGTCCTAAGGAAATCAGTCCTGAATATTCATTGGAAGGACTGATGCTGAAGTTGAAGCTCAAATACTTTGGCCACCTGATATGAAGAGTCAACTCATTGAAAAGCCTCTGAAGATGGGAAAGATTGAAGGCAGGAAGAGAAGGGGGTGACAGAGGATGAGATGGTTGGATGACATTGTTGACTTGATGGACATGAGCTTGAGCAAGCTTGAGCTTGCTCCAGGAAGTAGTGAGGACAAGGAAATCTGAAGTGCTGCAGTTCATGGGATCTCAAAGAGTCGGACATGACTTATGTTTGAATAACAACAATCTGAAAAAGGATGCCATCGGAGGACTTCTCTGGTAGTCCAGTGGCTAAGACCCTGCGCTCCCAATGCAGGGGGCCCAGGTTCAATCCCTGGTCAGGGAACTAGATCCCACATGCAGCAAGTGATGATCCCATGTGCCACAGAACACTGAAGATCCCATGAACAACAACTAAGATCCAGTGAAGTAAAATAAATAATAATAAAAAGAAATGCTATCAGAAATGGGGAGGCATTTAGGGCAGAAATTATTTCCTTATTTACTGAGAACTTCTTTTTACTGAAACCACTTCTAAGCTGGCCTCAGCAAAGCCAAAGAGGACGCCCAGTTGTCACTTCCCTTCCTTTCTGCTTCCCCTGCATCTACAGCCACCCTCTGTTCCTTTAAGCCCTTCCCCCTTTCCCAGTGTCTCTCCTATTCCTCTGTCAGCCTCCTGTCTCTGAGCTAGGGAGGTTGGTCCTGATGCTCTCTCTCAGGCTGACTCAGATCTTTAGCCCTGATCTCTCTACAAAATTAAAGGCTTAAACTTCTGCATCAGAAAGTAGGACTGGGAAAAAACATTTGGGAAATCAGAAATTTACACACTTCTGTTCAACAGCCAAAACATCACTGCTCTCACCCTTACTGTCTGTGTACTTCTGGTCCTCAGAAGCCAAGGTCCACACGAGGGTGAGAGGGACACCTGATTTGTGCACAGCCCTGGGACAGACAGCTCTGAGAGGGAGGCTCTCTGCTTGATGTCTTCATAGCTTCACTGAGAGTACAATAGATGCTCTATGTGATGGGGCCAAGAGTGCATGCTACATGCTTCTTCCTGCCAGTACTGTTGCAAATGCTCTGTGTGTGTGTGTGTGTGTGTGTGTATGAGTGAGAGAGAGAATAATTCTGGGAAGTCCAGTTTGGGCCTTTTGAAATGTATCAAACATCTATGTCCACAGTAACCTGGGATTTAATTTCCTGCCCCAGCCTCTCTGTTTAACAAAGGAAGAGCCTACCTATCTCAAAGAACTTTTCCTTTTATTCAAGTTAAGTCTTCCCTCCTGCCATAGTTGTAGGTCATGACCTTGGTTGCTCCCTGCAGATTGAAAAGTTTGACTCCTAGGTCTATACGTGACCAGCTTAATTTTAGAGAGACTGTCTGAAGTACTTCACCGTGGTTGAGTTTCCACGTCATTTATCACCGACATCGTCTCATGCATGAAAGTGCAAGGAGATTTAAGGAGCTGGCATTTGCTCACAAGGTCTTCTTTTCAGGAATGGTCCCTAACATGCTACTTAACTCTCTTTGTCATTGAAACATAACTCCCCCCCAGCATTTCTGTCTTCCCACTGAATAGCAAAATCCTGAGTAAGTGGGGAGCTTTACTCAGAACTCCTAAGTCCTATTGTACTAAAATGTGCATGACATCCAAGGAGCAAGGTCACCACTTGTCTTTGCACTCTAAATCCCATGCCTCAAAACAGCTAGAAAGAGCCTGGTTTTGTAAGAGCATGTTGCCTGAATAACCAAGAAGCCCTCTGACACCACCTAGAAGATAAATCAAGAAAACATCACTTTTCTGAGTTTGAAGAGAACTGGGTTTCGTTTTGATCTCATCTGGAGTTTTGCTTCTTTGATTTATTTTCATCTTTCAAACCCACATCTTACTTTATTAAAACTGAAAAAAATTAAAATCAAGATAAAATCTTGATGAGTCTATAATTGTATGGGATTCTTCATTTTAGTACTTTGGCCACTTGATGTGAAAAGTCGACTCATCGGAGAAGACCTCGATAATGCGAAGGATTGAGGGCAGGAGGCGAAGTGGGTGACAGAGGTTGAGATGGTTGAATGGCATCACTGACTCAATGCACATGAGTTTGAGAAAACTCCAGGAGATAGAGAGGGACAGGGAAGCCTGGTGTGTTGCAGTCCTTGGGGTCACAAAGAGTCAGACATGACTTAGTGACTAAACAACAACATTTTAGAAATAAAATTTCTAGTTTCACAAAAACAAGGGACTATAATAGAAGAAACATTTCTGGTAAGGGAGTCAATATTTAGGATTGTAGAAGCGCAAGGAGTCAAACTGAGCTTGCAAAATCAGAAGTCGCTCAGAATCGACATTTTCTCCAAAACAGACACTACAATCTGAAATATTAATACTCTATTCAGTTAACAGAATATCCTCTCACAGGTTCTGTACTCATAGTTTGAAAGATCTGATATAGATCTACCCTGTTATATAGGCACTCCAAGGACCAGTCCCAACACACACACACACACACACACACAGACAGATGGTTTCTGGCTTATGGTCCTACATTGCCTCAATTGAAGACATTTGTTTTTTTGAAAATTAGTATACTCTGAAGTTTTGATTAGTCCTTGAGAATGAGCCCCTCTCAGGAAGGACATGTATTAAACTAGTATGAAAAAGCACAAACTAGTAAGAGGACAACCTATACCCTAGAGATAAAGCTTCTGTGACATTTATGTATTAGACTTACTGGATTATTTGAAAACTTCTTGATGATTATAAGTGAAGATACATGCCATTTAATCTATCTGTATCTTAGCTACAGAGAACTGATGAGTCATTATTCAGTTTTGCCATATACTTAGATTTGTATTGCTGTCTGTTTCGCAGTGGACCTGCTCATTTTGGCCAATGTGTAGTAGTAATATTGGTGAACGTATAATGAGCACTTACTAAGTTCTAGGTTCTTTATAAGAACTATCTCATTTAATAGCAATGCTTTATTTTCCTCATTCACAGATGAGGAAAGTAAAACAAAGAGAGCCTAGGTTACCTGCCCAGGTGATACAGAGTCCAGGAGGTCTGGCTCTTGATTTTCCAGACTTCACTAGTCTACCTTTCTGCCTTGCTGCTGGTATGGGAGCTAGCTAACCAAGCCTTGCCCTCAATGTCTGACCTTAAAGCAAATCCTCCAGCAAATGAACATAAGGTGAGCCACAGGGAGGTTCATCCTGCGCAGTTCCCTCCCCTTGAGTGCAGGCAGAACTTGAGATGGCTTCTAGATGTTAGAATGGTGATATTATGTTATATATGATTCTGTTATATAGTGAGCTGTCATGTTATGAGAAGGCCCATGAGAAGGCCATGAGGTAAGGACTGTAGGCAGCCTCTTAAACTGAAAACTATCCCCAGGAGACAGCTGGTAAGACAACGGGGACCTCAGTCTGAATACTGGTCTGAATCCTGGTCAGAATCCTGCCAATAACCACTTTGGACAACAACTCTGAGCTTTGGCTGAGAACACAGCCTGGCCAATACCTTGATCTCAGCTTATGAGTTGCAGAGCAAGGAGTCCAGCTAAAGCCTTGCCCAGACTCCTGACTCATGTTTTAAGTCACTGAATAGGGTAACTTGTTGACATTCCTGTTGTCCTGGCAGGTGATCTGTTTCTCACTTACTGCAAAAAAAACTCCTAGAGCTCACTGGGTCTCAAGTTCTGGTTTCCTCCAAATTTGCCTGCTTTTTGGATAGCTTTAAAAATGTGTAACTTGATATGTAATTCTTCATTATCAAATGTAGTATTAGCATCTAAAAATCTACAGAATGAAGTCATGGGATACTGTAAAAAGCCCTCCCTGGTTTTGTTCCAAATTACATATGTTCTAATCTCTTGCCACCCACTTCATGCACTATTCATTAATCTGTTTTTTCAATCAACCCACAGTTACATGCTGCCTACCTCTTATCAGAAAGTGTTCTATACCACTGTGAATATGAAACCTAAATAACATTTCTTCCAAAATAGGCCTCTAAAATAGTTGAAGAAATAGACAACTTAATCAACTATCCATTCAACATAAACAGGCCATATTTTGAAGAAATCAAATTGGTATAACTCCAACTCTATCACTTAGTATTGATGAGAATTTGGAGAAGTCAGTGTTTGTCTCTGAACTTCAGTGTTCTCACTTGCAAATATTGGAAATAACACCTAACATCCCACAGCAAAATAGAGAGGGATAAAACTTGATGATACCAATAAAGCTATTAGCATAAAACCAAATACAGAGAGAAGATCTAATAGGTATTTATTAAATTTTGATATTCAGGTTTTTGTATTTGTTGTCACTTATCTTTCACATGAAGTGGAATAGGCCAAGGATCAGGGCTGGGAGGTGGAAGAGGCAGGATGCTCAGAGGAAACAAGCCTTGGGGTGAGTCTAGAAGGATGGAGGACTTATCCTCAAACAAGGAAACTTTCCAGGTCAGGAGGACAACATGTGTGTGAAAACACAGATGCCTAAAACAGCAGGATATGTTGCAGACGCAGTAGTTGGGCTTGTCTGAGAAAAAGATGCATGTAGGAGAGTTAATTTATAATCTCTTTCATTTATTTTTCCCAGTACCCATCTTTACTCCCTCACAAAACAAAAAGAAGAAAAATGTATCTGGTACTCATGATGTACCAGACATTGCTTTAAGGACTTTATACTTAAGAAGCCCTTTTCTCTTCTGCACAGTAGGTTGTGTAACTAGTAAATCATAGATCTGAGATCTGAACCCAAGGATGGGTGGTTCTGTACTCCAGTATGTATATATCTCCAAAGTCCACCAAAACTAACAGAAGCAAGGAAGCAAATAAGGAAAACAACTGGGTACATCAAATCATTAAAGCTTACCAAGTTTACTGTCTTTAGCACAAATGAGAAAAAATGAAACTCAGGAGGCTAACTGACTCTTCCTTCAATATTGAATGCAGTAAATGTAAGTTATAATGTTAGAATCCATATACCTTCAGCAACATAAAATTCCTACCATGTCCGTGAATGCATATCATGCATATATACATATGCTTGTTACATAGATTTATATGTATGTATGTATGCATGTATCTTTGGAGTATCTGTTTAGTAGAGTGAATAATTTAATGGTCTTTGCTCCATGAACTGTGTGCTTTGTGTTTAAAATCAATCAAATATTGACTGATTGACCTTCCAGTTGAAAACAGCAGTGAGAAAGCAGCCTTTCATACCACTTTAGAACCTACACAAGTAATATCAGATACAGAATTTCTTACAAATGTCTTGAAGTCTTCTGGGAAAGGGGGTATTTCAAATGAATAAAATAGAAACTCCTAATGTATAAATTAAAAAAAAAAAAACTACTCTTTTAGAATGTGCTGTGCTCAGTCACTTTAATTGCATCCAACTCTTTGCAACACTCCTAGTGTCGGCTGTAGCCGACCAGGCTTCTCATTCCATAGGATTCTCCAGGCAAGAAAACTGGAACGGATTGCCATGCCCCCTCCAGGGAATCTTCCCCACCGTGGAATCAAACCCACACCTCTTATGTCTCCTGCATTGGCAGGCGGATTCTTACCACTAGCACCGCCTGGGAAGCCCTTTTAAAATATAGGTAATTCATTTAAACTTCCATGGCGGCTCAGATGGTAAAGCGTTTGCCTACAATGCGGAAGACCTTATGGTAGAAAGTGAAGAGGAACTAAAAGCCTCTTGATGAAAGTGAAAGAGGAGAGTGAAAAAGTTGGCTTAAAGCTCAACATTCAGAAAATTAAGATCACGAAATCTGGTCCCATCACTTCATGGGAAATAGATGAGGTAATAGTGGAAACAGTGTCAGACTTTATCTTTTGGGGGCTCCAAAGTCACTGCGATGGTGACTGCAGCCGTGATATTAGAAGACGCTTACTCCTTGGAGGAAAAGTTATGACCAACCTAGATAGTATATTCAAAAGCAGAGACATTACTTTGCCGAGTAAGGTCCGTCTAGTCAAGGCTATGGTTTTTCCAGTGGTCATGTATGGATGCGAGAGTTGGACTGTGAAGAAGGCTGAGCACTGAAGAATTGATGCTTTTGAACTGTGGTGTTGGACTGCAAGGAGATCCACCCAGTCCATTCTGAAGGAGATCAACCCTGAGATTTCTTTGGAAGGAATGATGCTAAAGCTGAAACTCCAGTACTTTGGCCACCTCATGCAAAGTGTTGATTCATTAGAAAAGACTTTGATGCTGGGAGGGATTGGGGGCAGGAGGAGAAGGGGATGACAGAGGATGAGATGGCTGGATCGCATAACTGACTCAATGGCCATGAGTTTGGGTGAACTCCGGGAGTTGATGATGTCCTGGCGTGCTTCAATTCATGGGGTCGCAGAGTCAGACACGATTGAGTGACTGAACAGAACTGAAATGAATTCATTCAAAAGACCCAAGGTCACCAAACATTTTTTTTTCTTAAAACGCACTTCTAAATGTATCTAGTTTTTGCACATATTTTCATCATTTCATTTAACAAATATTTCTTGGATGCTTACTGAATGTGATGTACTATTCCTGGGATACAAAACAGACATGACCCCAGCCCTGGTGAAACTTCTGCTACAGCAGAAGAAAACAAACCATACATAAGATATTTAACAAAAGCTATATAATATGTGATATAGTGGTAAGTTCCAAGGGAAAAGAGAATACAGATTCAGGTAAAGGAGAGCTAGAGGTAAGGGCTACAGTATTAAATACAGGAGTCAGATTAACCCTTTTAAAAAGATGACAATGGAAAAACTTAAAGATGGTGAGTGAAGACAGATATCTGGAGAAGGGCTTTCCAGGCTGAGGAAACAACAAAAGCAAAGACCCTGAGGCAGGAATGTGTCTGGCTTAAATGCCAGGGAGTCTTGCTGCTGCTGCTGCTGCTGCAAAGTCACTTCAGTCATGTCCGACTCTCTGTGACACCATAGACGGCAGCCCACCAGGCTCCCCCTTCCATGGGATTTTCCAGGCAAGAGTACTGGAGTGGGTTGCCATTTCCTTCTCTAACCAGGGAATCCAGTGGGATTCAAACAGCATGACTGGAGGTAGGACATAATAGAAGAGGTAATGGAGCCAGACCATGAGGAGAGTCTATTCTGCAATGGAAACTCACAGGGTTTCCACACGGGGTGGCAAAGAGTCCGACACGACTGAGTGACTGAACTGAACTAAACATAACTGAATGAAAAGTGAAATTAGTCTATTTCTTTTCTTTCTTTCTTTCTTTCTTTTTTTTTTTTTGTACTAGCCTTTCCTTGTTTTGGTATAAAAGATCCAAAATTCTCATAGTTATGTGAATTTTTCTTTTTCAATTTTCTTAAATAAATTACATATTTATCATAGGAAACTTTTAAATTGAGTCATCATTTCTCTGTTTTATTTTCCCTGATTTCTGTTGGACTAATAAAGATTTATATAATCCATTTTTCTCTACTGATATGAAGACATAAATTATTTTATCAGTCTTTAACTACTTTACCCAAATTGAACAACACATTTTTCTACTAAAGCTAAAGTTATTCAATGTTTTTTCCTGCCTTGCAAAACTTATCAAAAATCTTAGCATGCCTTAAAAATTTATAGCACTCCCATTATGTTATTGCTGTCTATACTTTTAGATTTACCTTTATAAATACAAAAAATTATTTTTACTTACAGATAAAATTTTATTTTTTCTGTGTTCACTTGTTTCCCTTTCCATGCTCTGAATTCACATCTCCTCTACCTGAAGAGCATGCTGTAATAAATCTTTTGATATTATTCTTTAAATGGTTTAACAGTTTTTATATAACAGAAAAATGTCTGTACTTTACCCTCACTCAGGAATGGAGATTTAGCTGAGTGTAAAAATCTAAGTTAACAGTGAGTTTCCCTCAGGATTTTGAATATATGATTCGATTGTCTTCTGGAAATTCTTCTGGGTGATATCTGTTCTCAGTCAAATTGCAGTTTATGTGTAGGTAATCTATATTTTCTCTCTGCTAGCTTTTAGGAATTTTTACCTTCTCTGTAATGGCTTTCAGTTTCACTCTTGCATGTCACAGTGTGAATTTGTTTTTGTTCTTCCAATATGGCATTTGTTGCATATTTCCCGAATGAGGAATCAGAATTTTTGAAATCCGAAAAATCTCATTGCTTCTCTACCATCCCACCTATCTTTTCTTCCAGAATTTGTACTGAATGTATGGTGGGGCTTATCCATCTACCATTCACTTAATGATTTTCCAGTTCTCACTTTTCCTTGTCACTGCTTAATTCTGCAGTACAATCTTTTAATGGCTCTTATTTCTTGGGGTCCATTCCACATGTCCTCTAACCTATTAAGCTCTTTAACTTCAACTTTCATAAATTCCAAGATTTCAATTGGACTTTATTTTTTTCAGTTTACTTTTTCATAATCTCTTCATGTAATGGGTATTATCAAATTATTTACCATCTGAAATCCTAAACATATTTGTATTAATTATTTAGAATAATATTAAATCACTTCACAAGAGTGAATTGACATTGGAACCAATAGTCACATTAGCCTTCTTTCTTAACACATGATTCTTCATGTCCTTGAGAGTGGTATTTGCAGTCTCATTTGAAGCACAGGGACCCTCTCCCCTGTACTCAGTTTTCTCAGTGTAGAAGGTCAGACTTTGTCTCTTTCCAGCCCCCAGATCTAGGTTTTGAGTGCTATGCCTGGGCTTTGCCTCAGTTATTCTTGAGAGTATTACAGATTGAGCTGGTTTTCTTGCCATGAGGTTCTTTCTTTTTTCCCCTCTTAGCTCTAGCTCATAGTGTCCTCTAAAACCATGGGTCAAGCAGATTTTCTGCAGAATATTTTTATCCTCTCTTCGCTGGCTGTGAAGGAGATACTGAGCCTGCCTTCTGTCTCTAATCTAACACGGAACACTTTTCTCCGTGGTTTGTCCTCTGAACTGAACTTCCATCTATCACATCTTGCTTTTGCATCAGCTTGGAGGATTAAGGCCTCAAACTATGAAAGGCCCATGTTCTGATCAAGAACAATTAGAAATAGCTAGATAACATTTTTAAAACTTTGTTTGAGGCTGGGGAGTTCTAAGGGGCTACTTGGACTTGAGGAACCTGGTCCTACAGGAGTGGTCACAGCGTTCTGGAAGCCTTGTTTACCCCTGGGGACTTGCCTATTCTTGGCACAGGAGGTGAAGCTGAGATGCTTGGCAGAGACTAGACAGAAAACCAGCAAAGCTGTTTACTACCCCGAGGCTGAGGATTAAAAAAACAATACTAGGAGTTTGCAGCTGCCAAGGCAATCAAGTCTGGAGGAAATACGATCTATGAGAGATGAGAGACAGGGAAGTAAACTGGACACTTAGTGCTTTAGATCAGGGTTTTTCAACACACTGTTGATGTGTTGGGTGAGAAAATTCTTTATGGGAGGCTGTCCTGTGCATTACAGAATGTTGTGGGTGGAGGCTAAGCAGCATCCTTAGCCTCCACCCACAAGATGTCAGTAGGAACCCACCCCCTACCCCCACCCCTAGAGTTGTGAACTTAAAATTTCTTCAGATATGGTCCAATATCTGCTGAGGAGAAAAACCATTGTGATTGATAATCAAGAGTTTAGACTCTTCAAATATTTGCCAAATCCCTTAAAGTTCATAGAGTAAGAGGTTAAGAAACTAAGCAGAAAAAAAAATCTGAATAACAGCAAAATGTTCACATCACAATGCACAGAGATTGAAAATTAGAATTTCTTTAGGGGGAAGGATTCTATCAAATGGTCCTGCATTGCAACTTTGATGGTACCTTCTAGTCTGAACTTGACAACAGTGGTGACTCAGCCTTTAATAAGCTCGGTTCCTGATTAGAGATTATCTATTCTGTGATAGTTTGACAGACAACAAGGGAATCATCACTGGAAGAAGATAATATCAATGAGAAATCCTATAATTTTTTAATACACAATGCCTTGTGCTCAATCAAAACTTTCTATGCATAACAAGAAGTAGAGTCAGCCAACAGGAAATGAAACAGGTAATAAAGTAGATCCATAGTGATCAAGGTATTTGGGTTATCAAGGATGGATTCTGAATATTATTCAATAGCCCAATATTATAAGGTCAAAAAGTAGATGAAAAATCAAAAATATAAAGTTTAAATCTTCAAATAAATTTCTAAATGTAACTTTTAGAGCTAAAATATGTAATTATTAAAGAGAAGTTAAAACAGGGCTTTATAGTAGATACAATATATCTTGGCATGTGACCCTTCATCACGTTCACCACTGCTTTCCTTGTAGCATCTTCTTTGTCTCTCGTACTTATAAATACCCTTGTGAGAACACCAGGCCCATGAATGATACACTTCTATCTCAAGCTTTTTAATCTAATCATATCTGCAAAATTTAACAAGATTTTTTTTTAATTTAAGAGAAAAAGTGCAAAATGTCACTGGGAGAAATTAAAGGCTTCCAAAATGGAGAGACATACCATGTTCATGGATCAGAAGACTCACTGTCTTTAAGATGTCAATTCTCCCTAAATTGGTCTAGAGCTTTTTGGCTTTTGCTTGGTTATTTTACTTTTGTGTGTGTGGAAATTGACATGTGGATTCTAATACTTCCATAGAAATGCAAAGAACCTAGAATGGCCAAAACAGTTTTGAAAAATGACAAGTTTGGAGGCCCTAACTTGATTTAAAAATTTTCCATATAGCTAATATAATCAAGAGAGTGTTATACTGGTATGATTATAAGTATATAATCTCTGGAAGAGAATAGAACCCAGAAATGGAGTGATAGATATACAGTTGATAAATTTTTAATAAAGGTACTAAGTTAATTATATGTGGGAAATAATTCTGAAACAATTAGATATGCAAAAAAATGAGCCTTGACTCATTTCACATAATATACAAACATTAAGCTGAATGTGGACTATAGAACTATAAGAGCTAAAAATATAACATTCTAGAGAACACATAAGATAAAAATCTTTGTAACCTTGTTAGGCAAAGTTTCCTTAGATAGCAAACAAAAGGAAAAACACACACACATAAATGATAGATTGGATATTATCAAAATGAAAAACTTTTGCTGTTTTAAAGATACATTTAAGAAAATAAAAAGACAAGTCAAAGATTAGAAGAAAATATTTCAAAACATAGGCCTCACATAGTATTGTATTCAGAATATATCAAAAATTCTTTCAACTCAATAATAAAAATCCAAATAATTCAATATTTAAGTAAGCAAAATATTTGAACAGAGACTTTACCAAAGATATATGAGTGATAAATAAGTGCTTATATACATACACAATGTCATCAGTCACCAGGAAGATACAAATTCAAAATCACAATGAGATACTACTACATATATATTAAGGTAGATAAAATTATAAAGACTAACAATAGTAGGTGCTAGGAAATATCTGGGGAAACTATACTCTCACATATTGCTGATGGGTATACAAATAAAACAATCACATTGGAAAGTAGTTCAGCAATTCTTAACTATTTAAGCATACTTTAACCATATGACTCAGCACATTTACCAGTAGGTACGTAAACAAGTATATATGCCCACAAAAAGATTTTTACTAGAATGTGTATAGCAGGTTGTTTCTAAATAATCAAAAATTGGAAACAACCTATACATGTACATCTACTGGTGAAATAAGAAATTGTGTCATATGCTTATAACTGAATGCATATGTAATTAAGGAACAAGTTATTAATACATGTGACAATTGGGATGAATCAACTGCAAAATAACATACTAAGTAAAAGGCATCAGATACAAATGATCACATACTGTCAATATTAATGACATTCTATAAAAGCTAAAAATATAGAAACAGGAAACATGCTTGCCTGGGGTCCTGTGGGTGGTTTTGACTAGACAGGGTCACAAAGGTGATACAAGGTCATGAGGGTTATATATATATTTATATATATATAGGCTACCCAGTGGCTCAGTGATAAGGAATCTGCTGAAATTCAGAAGACGCAGGAGAAATGGATTCCATCCCTGGGCTGGGAAGATCCCCTCAAGGAGGAAATGGCAACCCACTTCAGTATGCTTGACTGGGAAATCCCATGGACAGAGAATCCTGACAGGCTACAGTCTGTGGGATCGCAAAGAGACAGACATGACTGAGCAACTGACCACATATATGCATGTATATATACTGACTGTGACTAATTACATGGTTAAATATTATAAAAGTTAATATAAAGTAAATCAAATTGAATGTTTTAATATAGTAAGTTTTATTATATAAAAATTGTTCAGTTCAGTCGCTTAGTCATGTCCAACGCTTTGTGACACCATGGACTGCAGCATGCCAGGCCTTTCTGTCCATCACCAACTCCTGGAGCTTCCTCAAACTGATGTCTATTGAGTCAGTGATGCCATCCAACCATCTCATCCTCTGTTGTCCCCTTCTCCTCCTGCCTTCATTCTGGCCCAGCATCAGGGTCTTTTCTAGTGAGTCGGTTCTTCGAATCAGGTAGCCAAAGTATTGGAGTTTCAGCTTCAGCATCAGTCCTTCCAATGAATATTCAGGACTGATTTCCTCCAGGATGGACTGGTTGGATCTCCTTGAAGTCCAAGGGACTCTGAAGAGTCTTCTCCAACACCACAGTTCAAAAGCATCAATTCTTCAGTGCTCAGCTTTCTTTACAGGCCAACTCCCACATCCATACATGACTACTGGGAAAACCATAGCTTTGACTAGATGGACATTTGTTGGCAAAGTAATGTCTCTGCTCTTTAATATGTTTTTAGGTTGGTCATAGCTTTTCTTCCAAGGAGCAAGCATCTTTGAATTTCATGGCTGCAGTCACCATCTGCAGTGATTTTGGAGCCCCCCCAAAATAAGTGTGTTAGTCGCTTAGTCGTGCCCAAATCTTGGCGACTCCATGGACTGCAGCCCACCAGGCTCCTCTTTCCATGAGACTTTCCAGGCAAGGATACTGGAGTAGGTTGCCATTTCCTTCTCCAGGGAATCTTTCCAACCCAGAGATTGAACTCGGGTCTCCTGCACTGCAGGCAGATTCTTTACCAACTGAGCTACAAGGGAAGCCCACAAAATAAATAAAGCCCACAGAAATAAAGTCTGTCACTATTTCCACTGTTTCCCCATCTATTTGCCATGAAGTGATGGGACCAGATGCCATAATCTTAGTTTTCTGAATGTTGAGCTTTAAGCAGACTTTTTACTCTCTTTCACTTTCATCAAGAGGCTGTTTAGTTCTTCTTGACTTTCTCATAAGGGTGGTGTCATCTGCATATCTGAGGTTATTGATATTTCTCCTGGCAATCTTGATTCGAACTTGTGCTTCATCCAGCATGGCATATCTCATGATGTACTCTGCATATAAGTTAGATAAGCAGGGTGACAGTATACAGCCTTGACGTACTCCTTTTCCTATTTGGAACCAGTCTGTTGTTCCATGTCCATTTCTAACTGTTGCTTCCTGACCTGTGTGCAGGAATCTCAAAAGGCAGATCAGGTGGTCTGGTATTCCCAACTCTTTAAGGATCTTCCACTGTTTGTTGTGATCCACAGTCAAAGGTTTTTGCACAGTCAATAATGCAGAAATAGATGCTTTCTGGAACTGTCTTGCTTTTTCGATGATCCAACGGAAGTTGACAATTTGATCTCTGGTTCCTCTGCCTTTTCTTTTCTTTTCTTTTTTTTTTTTTTTTTTAGGTTTTAATTTTTAAAAAGCTTTTATTTTATATTGAAGCATAGCTGATTAACAATATTGTGATAGTTTCAGGTAAACAGTGAAGGAACTCAGCCATCCATATACATGTATCCATTCTCCCCCAAGTTCCCTCCCATCCAGGCTGCCACATAATATTGAGCAGAATTCCATGTGTTATGCAGTAGGTCCTTGTTGGTAATGACGATGGCCATTCTAACTGGTTTAAGGTGAGAGCTCATTGTAGTTTTGATTTGCATTTCTCTAATAATTAGCAATGTTGAGCATCTTTTCATGTGCCTCTAGGAACTTCATGAGCTGTTGAAGACCAGTTTCCTGTGTTCAAATTCCTATTCTGCAAATTACCAGCTGTGTAACCTTGGATATGCAAATTAGTCTCTCTCAGCCTCAGTGTTTTTATCTTTAAAATGGGGCTAATAATCCCCATTATATAGAGTTATTTTTAGGATTAATTAGTCAATAATTGCAAAACATTTGGACAATTGTATGACTTATAATAAGCATTGTGTAAGCATTACCTATTATATTTATAAGGCTTTTAACACATCTTAACAAACTGTTCTGTCTAAAAAGTTTGTACTAGTTTACTTTCCCTTTAATGGTGTCTAGGGACCCATTTCCACATACCATCATCATTGCTCTTAATCTTTGCCTGTTTAATAGACCAGACACAGTATCTCATTACCATTTAAATTTTTCAGCTGAGATTTAATTTGAAGATGAATTTATTTCCTGTGATACGGAAGGGTCTTCAAAAATCCTAAAACCAGCTTGAACATCTGGAAATTCAGGGTTCGTGTACTGTTGGAGCCTGGCTTGGAGAATTTTGAGCATTACTTTGCTAGCATTTGAGATGAGTGCAATTGTGTGGTAGTTTGAGCATTCTTTGGCATTGCTGTTCTTTGGGATTGGAAAGAAAACTAACCTTTTCCAATCCTGTGGCCACTGCTGAGTTCTCCAAATTTGCTGATGTTTTATTATACATAAATTGTACCATAATTTTTTTTTAATGGAGAGGAAGTAGGTAGGTATTCATACGGTAGTGCCCAATGCTATTCTTAAAATCCAGACAGATGAACTTGAACTTAGTGCTATGAATAATATCCATGCAAGATTAATACATTTATGTGTCATAAATAGATGATTTTCTGAAATTTACAAAGAATTTGGATTGCTTTCTATACAAATCCTTTTTTTTCTCTTCTAGTTGCAAGAAGTCCTAGGTAATTTCTTAGCAAATGGAGCTATAAAAACATACTATTCTACTTATATAGTAAAACTCTGGTTGGTAACGTCAAGGGATGGAAGCAGGTGGAGGTAATTTTCCAAGGCTCATCGTGAGTTAATAGATTCCCTTAAAGGTGAAGTAAACTGTCTAAATTTTTACATCTGACACTCAAACAAGAGTAAAAGGAAAATGAACCAGCAAATACAATAGATATTCTCTGACTTAGTAGTCTGAAACAAATATTAGGTGAAAAATTTCAGCCTTGTACATTACCCTTAAGAGAATCTACTTGTAGTAGAATAATGAGGGTTCTGATCATGCCAGATCAGATGCAAGCACAATTTGCAGGTGTGCAGTTTCTCTCCTGAAAGAAGTTGTTAAACCATGAAGGGCATGTCAGAATCACTATCCTGCTTTCAGAACACCATGGAGTTCACCAGGAGGAAAGCGGCACATGCATATCATATCAGCCCAACCCAGTACACAATTTCATCAAATATTCAGCATCATGAGGAACTCTTTGTTTTACATATAGGATTTTATTCCCTTTGGGATACTGAGGTGGTATGAAATCTTTGCTGCATAGCACAGTTGGGGATTGGAAGACTCTGGCTAATTCTTGTTGACACAGAAATACCGTGCAAGGGACACATGGATTGGCAATTATAAAGAACTTAGATTACATTGCCCAGTGGATCTTTATCAGAATTTTATCCAAAATCCTACTAAGTGATTGGGAGAAATTATTTACCTCATATACAATAGATGCAGGGTTAAAAATCTGTAATATAGCATGAAACAACTATGAATATAATAAGCACAAAGAAATTCCAAGAAATGATGATATGTATAAAATTATATTCTAGCTCACTGGTTATCTTATAAATAAAAATAAAAAGTTTTTAATCCCTAAAATTGACCCAGAAGAAAAGTTGAGATTGAAAATGTTCTATGTTGCCAATGGTAAGGGAAATGTCTATGACTGTGGAAGGCATTCTGGCAGGATCTATCAAAAGGTTAAAGCACATTTGCTTGGATCCATCAATTCTTCTCCTAAGAATTAGTTCCACATAAATATTGACTCATGTGTGCAAAGATATTTTGAGCTAGTCTCTGAAAAGGAAAATATTGGAAACCATTTTAATATCAATTGACAGAAAAGTGAAAATTTAATTTATGCTCCACCCACACTACAGAATACTTTCCTGCTTTGGAAAAATAAATAGATCTGTTGCATGACACCTTACATATATTTTAAATTAGAAAGACCAGAACATAATCCCATTCTTCTAAATTTTAATTCTGTATAATTCTGTTGATTATTTTATAATAATCATTTTTCTTACTTTTATATTGTTTTAAATCCAAATAAAAAAGAAAACTAGGAAAAATTACTCAACATGATTTGACCAAAAGATTATTTTCTTGCTTTTTCTTTTTCTTTCTTAGTCCTTTTACCTCTTTTTCTCTCCGTCTCTTCTTTCAGATTTTATTGGATGGTTTTTGTAAACCAGTCGTTGTGCCAGGCAGTGAATACATATATGTTTACTGCATATTGAAATACATAAGAACAAATAAACAATAACAGTAGGTTATTATAGTGCCATAGTAGACATCAAGCCTGTATATCGTCACCCTGCTTATTTAACTTACATGCAGAGTTCAGTTCAGTTCAGTCACTCAGTCATTTCCAACTCTTTGTGACCCCATGAACAGCAGCATGCCAGGCCTCCCTGTCCACCACCAATTCCTGAAGTTCACCCAAATCCATGTCCATTGAGTCGGTGATGCCATCCAACCATCTCATGCTCTGTCGTCCCCTTCTCCTCCTGCCCTCAATCTTTCCCAGCATCATGGTCTTTTCACATGAGTCAGCTCTTCACATCAGGTGGCCAAAGTTTTGCAACTTCAGCTTCAACATCGGTCCTTCCAATGAACACCTAGGACTGATCTGCTTTAGGATGGACTGGTTGGATCTCCTTGCAGGCCAAGGGACTCTCAAGAGTCTTTTCATACACACAGTTCCAAACTAATTCATAATACAGGCTGGTCGCAGTGACAACACGATCTCAGAAGAAGAGCAGAAGTCTGTGAAGAAAATGCTACTTTCCCTACTTACAGGTGAGAAAAAAGACATCATAAGTGGTTTGTCCAACATGAAACCATTCATGGTCTGAACTGAACTATTACCCATGTGCCTGTGTGCTTTTTTGCCATCCCTGAGTGACCAGGAGTTCTTTAAAGCTCAAGGTGGTATCTTTTTCTGTTGTGAGGACAGGATCCATGTCCAAGATGTTTAACAGCACAAAGGAGAAAAATAATTCTTTACTGAATAAGTGGCAATGACCACTGGTCACCAGTTAAGCCTACAATTATATTGGAATGGTTTTAAAATCATTTCTCTGTTCAAATATTGATACAGTCTTTATGTTAAAAATGATTTTCTTAAAATGAGTTTAACAGGCAAGCATAAATAAGAGAACTGAAAACATTTCCCTTTACCTCAAAAAAGAATGAAATATTAATTGCCCTCCTCCATAATATGTTTTAAGTATCACCCTTTTGGCATTTGACATACTCAACTTTATTCTTATTCAATACTGTTTTTTTGTTATATAGTCCAATAACTGCTTATGTCACTAACTTTATATTACCTAGCATCATGCCTTACCCTATGAACAATAATAACCTATAGAGTGAATTAGTGGAGGATTACATATCAAGGAATTTAACAAGCTAGACTTTCATACTGGATGTAAGGCAGGCTTTGAGGAACTCAGACGTACTTGTTGACTTCTGAAGAAAATTATGTTTTTATGTAATTAAATAAACACAATATTCATCTGTAATATCAAACTAAGTCTACATCAAAGGGACATGGAAAAACCTGGGGCAGTACAAGAACACAGACACACAATTATCTCAAGAAAAGAGAAAAGGATGGAAAAGTATTTGATACCCAGGGGGGAATAAATGAGGAGCTACTCTCAGCAAAATATTTTAACATATGTTAAGTATTTATTTTGTAGTTAAAAACAAGAAAAATCATAGTTCAAAATATTTTAAGACAATTGGCATCCCTCTCTGCAATTTTGTAGAGTTACTGGACTTACAGGGAAATCTCTTGCACGGAGAATAAAAAGCTGACACAGAAGGATAAAGAGGCAATGAATGAATGTGGATCCAGCTTAACCTTGCTAGACACTGGGACTGACAGAGAACCTGGGGGCAGCAGTTCTAGAAAAAGAGTGAGGAAGCAGAATCCAGAATTCTGGATCCATTTTCACTTTCCCCTCGCCAGATGGGGCTCCTGCCTGCAGAACCAAGGTAGGGGATGAACCAGGAGTGGTGCTGGCATTTCGAATGGTATGTCTGTAGGTCACTGGATCACAATCTGCCCAAGAATAGGCTGCCAGGAAGATGACACTGCCATTTGACATCCCAATAATTTCCTTGGTAACATATGCAATCAGTTCACAAACCCAGCCCAGCACAGTTGGCCAGAGTTGGGGAAATGGGTGGAGACTTATTGGCACTCCCAGGAAGACAGGTGGAAAAACTGAGGATTAAGCTGTTTGCTCAGCCAGCAAAGAGAGACAGGTGTCAGAAGCTTCCGCAGCCCTCCTCACACTGACCTAGATATATTACCTATTGAAGAGCCCTAGCCAACTATAGAATAATGATCATTGTTTCACCTCTGTCTTTATCCTACCAAAGAGGAAGCTTCTTTAAGAGAGAAAATCAATTTATTTTTATCTCCCTCCAATGAAGCTTTCTGAGCTATAGATGTGTGAACAATAGAATATGGCAATTATACTCCAATAAAAAAATTTTTAAATGAAAATAAAATTTAAATAACTATATATTACAAATAATATAAAGCTATTTAGATGTTTTTGTTTGATTAGAAAGAAATTAAACTAAGGGAGGAAAATGCAAGTTTTAATTTAAAAAATTTTTTTCATAATTTATAATATGTTTAATTTTTTTTAATTAAATTTATTTATTTTTTTAATTACAATACTGTATTTGTTTTGCCATACATTGACACGAATCAGCCATAGGTGAGGGAATTTCAGAATATCAATGCCATATCCCAGAAGTAAAGTTTTATACTCCATGATCATTCTTAATGCCCTCATGTTTTTCTGAGTACTCTCTTTTACCATTTTTTAAATAAAAATTAAGTATGCCTTAGTGCTCTTGAGTCCTCTTGGGAACATATCTAGACTACAAGAGCCGTCATCAGGAGATCATGAAAATGTGAAATGGAAAAAAATGAATAGTACATTGTCATTATCGTGAATGAATCCCAACATGTGGGAAGGCTCACAGCATACTTCATAAGCACAGGATTAAAAGGATCCCACTCAGCTTTATGGAACTGCAAATCCATCAGAGTGATTTAGGTTCCCACAGAGCAGAAATGTGGAACAAAGCCAGCAGATCCAGGCTGGGTGAAGCACTTACATCTGCTTCTGTTAGAAAGTAAAGAAGAAGCTGGGCTTATCAGGACATACCCAGGATTTAGTATACCTTCTAACTGGTCCAAGAAAACACCTATAGGCAAAGAATTATTGGATGTTCTCCCTGTCCTAGACAGAGGGCTAGAACTGAGAAAGGGAATTGCATCCAGAACTGGACAGAGGGGAAGAAATAGATACTATAAGAGTAATTTAGCAAGCAGGGCCCAGCAGGCCAGGAGCTGGCAAGGCTCTGGCAGCCTCTCTGGACAGATTATTGGTTAAAAAGAAAAGACAGAAGCAGAGAAAATGAGAGGTGGGAAAGAACAAAGGATGGGAAAGAGATACTAGGAAAACTGTAAATAGATACTAAGATCTAACAAGTATTCCTCAGAGTTGGGCTTTATTGGCCTGGGTTTGCAATCTAGGAAATAAGTGTGAAGAGGCTTCTAAACTGACCTAGGAACCTTCAATTAAAACAAATGCTACTCACAAATATTAGAGACAGAGAACCACCTGGAAGCTACCTGCCAGGAGGAAGAACAGGTAAGCTGGAATCCATTGATGCTGTAGGAAAAGAACTTGGGATGTGAGTACGGCAGAAATAGACTGAAGCTGAGAAAGCAGGCTTCAGAGAAGAGTTAGAAGATGCTAAGCCTTCACTAAGGACTCAGAAGAGTATACACACAACACTAGGAATAAGAATGTTTTTAATATAACAGCTAGTGAGCTTTGCTTATATACCAGTCACTGCACTAAGAGCTTTTCATAAATGTATTTAATCTTCACAACAAATCTAGAAGATGGATGCTACTCTTATTTCCATTTTATCAATAAAGACACTGAGGCTAAGGGAAGTTCAGTCACTTATATCTTGAATCAGGATTCAGTTAGGACTGTCTATCACCAAGTTCACTTCCTTTTTCTTTATAGAACAATGTAACTTTGGGCCTGAGAAGAGGACATTTGGAAGTCATGAGACTATCTTGCTGTGTGTAAGATTTTGGGAGCTGGAAAAGTTTAAAATATTTGCAGTAACTAATTTTGGCTTTCCTAAGAGAATCATCATAACATACATCCAAATTCAGCTGACTTTTCCACCTCCATTATTTCAACCTGATGTAAGCTGTGATCATCTGGCTCCTAGGTTATTGCAATAGTATCCCAGCTTCCTGCCTTACCCTTATGTGGTCTATTCTTATCTCAGTAGCTACAGTGATTCTTTAAAAATGAAACTCAGATTATGTCACTTTTGTCTTAAAACCTATCCAGGCAGGGGCTTCATACATCACTTGCTGTAAAAGCTCAAGCCCTCATAATGGTCCACAACATCCTACATGATCTAGATTTCTACCTGGCCACACCTCCAACCTTGCTCTCCCTTGTTCATCCCCTGCAGCCACACTAACCTCCTACCTGTTCTCAGGCCCTTTATACTTGCTGTTCCTTCTGCCAGGGACACTCTTCCCCCAGATCCCTCTCACCTCCTTCAAGTTCCTGCTCAAGTGTCATAAGTGAGCAGATCATTCTAGATCATTCAAAATAAAATGCCACCTCCTCCCAGAACCTCCATCCCTCTGTCCCTATATTATTCTTTCCTAGAGCACTTATCACAGTCTGACCTTCTAATTATTTGTTTGTTATCTGAACCCACCCCAGGAACATGAGCTTCACAAAAGCCTTTTCCATCACTGATTTATTCCCATTGCCTGTAACAATGCCTAGTGTGGGTTCAATAAACATTTGTTTAATGAATCAATGCAAAATGGGTTCCGCTTCAGTGTTGGCATATCCTTGATAGTTTATTATGAATAATGAAAAGCCTAACTAATGACTGTGAGAGAAGGAAGCAGGACCTCTGGTGGGAAAGCAGAGAAGAGGATTCTAAGTTAGGAAACTGAAGGACAGCAGCAGATGGGGCAGGTTGATAAGCAACGAAGGAGATGCTAAAATCATTTTGTTCCATCATGAGAAGCTGAAAGCATAACTCTCAGGAAAAAGAGAGAAGCTGGGAGTGTAACTCTTAGGCCTCTTAGGGGTCTCTTCCATCGGCTACTAATGTATGGAAGCCTAGAGATGTACTTTCCGAGAAAAATCGTATAACCCATCACCATTCAATCAATTGGACCTTTGAGTAGAGGGAGGTGATAAAGAATCTGAACAATCCTGGGTTAGAAGTTATCCAATGATATTGCCAGGCACTGGGAAAAGGCATGATGGCCAGGCACAGGCACTTATGTTAATGAATCTCATCATTTCTAGGTGTGTACTGGGAACATACACTTTTAGAAAATCGCTGCGTTACTTCTGAGAATTTAGCCATTTTTTCCAATCTCCTTCAGTGAACCATATCAGCACGCGCTATCTGACGTAAGTTTTCACAAAGGTACTTCTCAAAACTTCGAGGTGATTTTTAGGTTAAATATAACATGGTTAAGTATTAAAGTCCAATGATTGAAGTCCAATTTAAATCCATCAAAAAAGCATTTTTTTCAAGAATACTAGGTGTGTTTTTATAGTATTCATTGTACTAGAAGGCCCTGCTATTTGGGGGAATTTCATTTTAGAGGTGTTGATTGTTTGCAGATGTGTTTGCAGATGCTCAAGGTGAGACAACAGAAAAAAGTTTTTAGAAGTTTTTTTTTTTTTTAAGTACTATTTTAAAAAAGTTTTTAAAGTTTGAGTAAAGAATTCAGGGACTTTCCTGGTGGCTCAGTGGTAGAGAATCCACCCGTCAATGCAGGAGAGATAACAAGTTCAATCCCTGGTCCAGGAAGATCCCTCATGTTGCGTAGCAACTGAGCCCATGAATCACAACTACTGAGCCTGTGTTCTAGAGCCCGGGAATTGTAACTACTGAGCTTACATACCACAGCTATTGAATCCCATCTGCCCCGGAGCCTGTGCTGTGCAACGAAAGAAGCCACCACAATGAGAGGCCTACACACCACAACCAGAGAGTAGCCCCTGCTTGCAGCAACTAGTGAAAACACCGTGCAGCAGCAAAGACCCAGCACAGCCAAAACTTAATAAAATTATCTAAAAAGGATCCAAAGCTGCATAAGGACGCAGAATCTTATAAAGTTTGGATGTGTTTAAGAAAATGGGGTTCTGGATTCAAAATTCAAAAGCTTATTCAGTTCCGTTCAGTTCAGTCACTCAGTCGTGTCCGACTCTTTGTGACCCCATGGACTGCAACATGCCAGGCCTCCCTGCCCATCACCAACTCCTGGAGCTTCCTCAAACTCATGTCCATCAAGTTGGTGATGCCATCCAACCGTCTCATCCTCTGCCGTCCCCTTCTCCTGCCTTCACTCTTTCCCGGCATCAGGATCTTTTCAAATGAGTCAATTCTTCGAATCAGGTGGCCAAAGTGGGGTGGAGTTTCAGCTTCAGCA
Source organism: Nanger dama (assembly GCA_917880005.1). NCBI lineage: Eukaryota > Metazoa > Chordata > Mammalia > Artiodactyla > Bovidae > Nanger > Nanger dama. Next base: position 30,936,802 of record CAKJTW010000018.1, read on the forward strand.
TTAGTCCTTCCAATAAATATTCAGGACTGCTTTCCTTTAGGATGGACTGGCTGGATCTCCTTGTAGTCCAAGGGACTTTCAAGAGTCTTCTCAACACCACAGTTCAAAAGCTTATTGTGCAACATCATCTGGGGCAAATGATCCATCATCTCTCCAAGCTTCTACTTCTTCATCTTTAAAGATGAGAAATGACTCCCCAATTTAGAGACTCTTTGCTAGCAGCGAATAAGATGGCTCATGAAAGGTAAGGCCATACATTGGCAAACACTCCATAGATGTTAATGCCCATCACGTGTTTCTTCTGCATATTTCCCCTAGTCATCTCTCTGGCTTTTTCAGCTTTGTCAAAACTTAGAAAGAAATGGTAACCCACTCCAGTATTCTTACCTGGGAAAACCCATGGACAAAGGAGCCTGGCAGGCTACAGTCCCTGGGATGGCAAAAGAGTTGGACATGATTTAGTGACTAAATACAATAGTAATAGGACTCACGCATCAAACATTTGCTATCAACCACCCTGTTGATGCTATCAACCACCCTGTTGATACTGCTGGCCGATGCAGTGGGCTCAACTTTTGGGCTTCCCAGGTGGCCCTGGTGGTAAAGAACCCATCTGCCAACACAAGAAACATGAGACACGAGTTCGATCCCTGGGTGGGGAAGATTCCCCTGCAGAAGGGCATGGCAAACCACTCCTGTATTCTTACCTGGAGAATCCCACGGACAGAGGAGCCTGGCGAGCTCTAGTCCATGGGGTCACAAAGAGTCGGACGCAACTAAAGTGACTTTGAGCCCACACACCCAGTAAAAGGAATCTTGACTATCCAGTTTGGTCCTTTATTTATAAAAGGCATCAATTGCTTTAAAAATTGAGTGAACTCTTTTAATACTTTAAAGTTCTTCCTTCACAGTCTCTGTTTTACCAAGTATATCTTCATGATCCCGAGGATCTGGCCATCTCTATGCCAAGTTCCCCTACAATGATTGTCGAAATAAGCAAGCAACTGTAGGCTCCCTCCAAAACAATTCCAATTTTTTGTTTTTAATTTGTTCCTGGTGTCTATTATGGCCTCTGAATACACACTATCTTCTCCAGTTTAAATAAAACAAGTGGTGAAACCATGTAGCCTGGAAGGGGAAAAAAAGATTCTAGAACCATTTAATAGCATTTTTAATTTGATAAAACTTAACATATTAATGATATGTAATTTAACTTATGCAAACTGGGCCACTAGATAATCATATCTTGAATAATCCTTCTCCTTTATTAAAAAAATTAATAAAGTGAGAGTGTTATGAAGCCTAAAGCCTTCTTTTTCCCCTCCCAAATTATCACTGTGCTGCAACTGAAACATGTTTGGAAATAAAATCAATCCAGCTCAGCTTTATCAAGGACAAATTGTACCTCTCGGAGGACTGACGTTGGCGCACTGGCAGAGGGTAGACATCCCAAACCTGACCCACAGAGAGCGTGTCTTTAGAAATCCTGACTGCAGAGGTCAGAGGCTCAGAGAAATGGAACAGTTGGCTTCTCATTGCCTCCCCAGTGTTTTCTCATCTTAGCTTATTTCATTTTCTTGGCAAATGTTAGTAGCATATCACTAAGTCTTTTTAACACTTCTTCATTCCTTATTATTTCAGTTTCAAGATCATTAATAAAACAGCAGCTTGAGAAGGCAGCACCCCAGGCAATCCACAGTGAGAGCAGGTAGGGTGGCTGCCTGATTTTCACAGCCATTAGCATAGATGAAGTTGAATTTCATAAATAGGGTGTAAACTTCATGGAAGGATAACTAAGGATAAACACTATCCTTTGCCCATATTGAATGCCAAACCAAAAATAAATTTATAAAAATTCCAGTTTCTTATATTTTCATTAACTTACTTTCCTGTTATCACAGCAATTCTACTCATGTCAGAAAAAAAAAAAGGGAAAATATGGAAACTGTAGAGAAGACATTACCTAGCTTGCTGTTTCCTTTACTGACATTTTTATATATGGACTTTTTAAACTTTTTTTTTTTTTTGCTTTATGTCTTATATTTAAAATAATTTTGTACCCTGTTTTTCTCAGTGCTTCTGTATTTTCCCCTTTTGCTTTTTGCCCAACCTGACTATTTGGCTAGTGATATTTTTGTGACACAGAGTAAGTCCTCCAATGATCAAATTAATCACTGAATTTCTTCCCAAAACAGATAACTCAGTGACAATCAGAATTTGTTTTCTTCTGTCATCCTTAAGGAATCCTCTCCTGTGAATTGCCTCCAGAAACAGCCCCCGTTGGAGGAACCTAAAGTTATCAGAATTCATAGTCCATCTGGGACACCAGCCCCAGATGGTGGGTATGAGACAACTCTTTCCATCTCTGCTGAAACTGAAGCATGTTTGGGAATTTAGTCAATCAATCCAAACTTTGTCAAGAATCAGGCATACCTCCCTGAAGTGAGTGAAAGTCACTCAGTCAGGTCTGACTCTTTGTGATCCCATGGACTATATAGTCCATGGAGTTCTCCACGCCAGAATACTCGAGTGGGTAGCCTTTCCTTCTCCAGGGGATCTTCCCAACCCAGGGATCGAACCCAGGTCTCCCCAGTTGCAGGAGGATTCTTTACCAGCTGAGCCGCAAGGGAAGCCCCTTTGGAAATGAAGCTAAATGCTCAAACTTTTCAGCCATTCTCATGTCATTTCCAGATAAAAATATCTGGTTTCATTTTAGCCAGCACAAATGCCTCCAAGACACTGATGTTATTTTCAAATGCTAGAAATCATTGCTTAATAATATATAGAAAATCCCAAAGCCTTTTAGCTGTAGTGATAAGGGATATTATTTATTAGTCTATTTGATACTTTTAACCTTGCTTTTAACTTATTTTGTATTATTTAGGTATTCATTGGTATTGATTAGTCTTTAGATATTAATTTTTTTCTTGGATTCTAAGCCACTGTTCTCTCTTCTCTCTCCTATCTCACCAGCCACAAGCTTCCATACTGGGGATGCCTGATAGCTGTCTTTGAACCTCTCCTCTTCCATCTCCATTGTTCTTTGGGGCTCATTTAGTCTCAAGACTCTAAATGCTTCCCTTAGGCTGACTATTCTGAAATATCCTAATCCAGTCTTGAACTCCAGATTACTAATAGTTAGCTGCTGAACTGAAAATTCAACATTTTTGTTTTAGGGTCCAAGCTTATTCTCAAAGTCTTTATTTGAATATCTAACAAATTTTTTTAATTCACCTGCTCCAACCACTGACTCCTAAAAGTCCAAGAGGCTTGTTGCCACTTTCTCCATGTTGTTAATACAATTGTTAATTTACCAGAAAGGTCTTCCTGCTAAGGAGTAGCTATTTCCCTAACCCTCAAATCCTCTGCCCTTACCCTCGCCTGTTGTTCTGTGTACGTGTTTTCATTATTTGATGTACTGTATAGTCACTTGTTTATTTGATATTGTTCTCCTCCTGGAACACAAACGCTAGGAACAGGCACCATGTCAGGTCTGTTTACTGCTGCATCCTGGTCCCTAGAGCAGCACCTGGTCCATGTAGGCCTGAATTAATGAAGGAATTTGAGACAGTCCTATAGCGGCTATTTAACACACATATTCCAACTCTGTCCCAGTGAACCCAGCATGACTTAAGCTGCTTTTCTTTTTGTCACACTCTGGATCATTCTTCATGAAATTGTTTAAAGTCAAGCAGAGACAGATCATGGTCTTCCCTGGCAGCTCAGTGGTAGAGAATCTGCCTGTCAATGTAGGAGACACCTGGGTTGGGAAGTTTCCCTGGAAAAGCAAATGGCAACCCACTCCAGTATTCTTGCCCAGGAAGTCCCATGAACAAATAGCCTGGCAGGCTACAGTCCATACGGTCACAAAAGAGTCAGACATGACTTAGTAATTAAACAACAGCAAAGCAACAAACATAGACCAACTAAAGCTTGAACCCCAATCACCAGCACTTTAGTCCACTAACATCATGGTTTTATACTCTAAGGAGAAGGCAATGAATGGGAAAATGAATCCAGGCATCTGTGTGGTGGTATGGGTTTTACTTCTTAGTTCAAATGGGGAACTTTAAAAAGAAATCTAAGAAAAGTACTAAAAGTCTTAATATATTTCTTTTATCATTCATTCTTTCACAGGAATGTCACAAGCACCTTCTACCTTCAAAGCTCCATAGCTATAATCTTACTGAAGCAGGTTAAACATTAAACAAACTTGTCCAAGCTCAAGAATGTTGATATAAGGACAAGAACCCAGATTGTCTATCTCTTGTGTCCTTTATCTCTGGTTTCTTTCCAACAATCCTAATATTTTCTTCATAGCTTCAGTCTTAGCAGTTGTCTACCTATGTCTGGCACTGTGCTCATCCCTGGGTCCTGTGTGAATGTAAGACATGGTGCCTATTCTCAAAGAATCACAGTTTTCCTAGAGAAGTAAAAATAACAAGAGTGAAAGAATTTGAGTTTTCTACCTTTTAAGGTAGGAGAATTTAGAAATCGGAGGGCTGGGACAGAAAGAGGATTCCTGGGAACAGGTGAGGTGCTTCTTATCTGTTTTTGACTCACAGTCCCATCCTATATTTTCAGTATTTGATTTCCTTGCTAGAAATCACTCTGTGAGTATATACTGCTCTTTTGAAATCATCAGCTGCAAGATAATGAAGTCACTAGGAAAGGTTAAACCAGTTGGAGAAAGGGTTGCCCGCAGATCAAGTCTTGGACACTTTTGAGTACAGTATGAACTATTTTGCAAACCTGGACCCTTGTTTCCTAAATAGGGCTCCTCTGGGTTCTTTTCGGGCTTCCCTTGTGGCTCAGCTGGTAAAGAATCTGCCTGCAATGCGGGACACCTGGGTTCCATCTCTGGGTTGGGAAGATCCCCTGGAGAAGGGAAAGGCTACCCACTCCTGTATTCTGGCCTGTAGAATTCCATGGACTGTATAGTCCATGGGGTTGCAAAGAGTCATACATGACTGAGCAACTTTCACTTTCACTGGATTCTTTTCAAGACTAGAGTTATGTTCATCGTCTAAGAATCAATATGTATGAATGAAAGGCTTAAGAGACATCTTTCTGAAATTTGTAAGGTCACTGTTTCTTTAATGTACTGGCGAATATAAAAGCAATCCTTTCCCATAGCCTCATAACAACCCAGTTCATGAAATTACATTTTCCAATATTGTCAGTTTTAATATTGCCAGTTTCTGAATACCCTAAAGCAAGATGAGTCATTGAACTAAGAGAAGGAATAATAATAATAATAGACAATTTTATTAAGCACTTACTATGTATGAGGTCCATTTGCAGATGCTTCATATGTTTTAAATCATCTAATCTTCACAATATATTAGAGCAGACTTGTCTGGAGCTTGCAAGTTTGAGTCTATATGAAAACCTCTTTTAACCCTTCCTAAAGTCTCATTCATCATAGGCTGTCTTCCAAACACACTGACATCTAAGAATTTTAGGGAAAATCTCTAACATTCTAATTATCAAGAATATTTTGGACCATACTTAACAGAAGAATGCCTCCAGTCAGCCACTAATTATTTCAAATGCACTAATTTTTAGACCAGCTGTGATCCCAAAGTACATGTAAACTGAAATTTCTGTATCTCTTTTCAACAAATAGGGTGTGCTCCTGGGAGAAAACATTTCCTGTTGAGTGCGTTTAGATGATAACTGACATTTTTATGGGAGTACGTTAGCCTGGGCTAGTATGGTGTGAAACAAGACCACAAATTCATAATTTAACAGTTCTGTTTTCAGGAGAGGTGGTGACATGAACACTGAATGTTCATACTCAAAATCATTTCCAGCTCCATAAAGTGTTGCCTAAGATGGAGAATAGATTAGTTCAGATGGAATAATGACAAGGGAATATAGCTTTGAAGGGGAGAAAAGAAAAATTAGAACTGAATAAAAGAAAAAAAAACAGCCATGTCTGTTCTTTAGAATAAACATCTCTTTAACAGACAATGTTTCAAGCACATAACAACTTTAATTTTATGCAGATTACTTATTTACACGCTAATAAAGTGGAAACTAGCTTGGTAAAGACATTTAGTGCCTATGATAGAATTATTAATCAATATGTCTGTCTAAAGCTGTCACATCAATTACTTAAAGTCATGTAGGAAGTCAGATTTGCCCATTGTCATCCAAATTCTCTTCAGGACTATGTTTTACAATCAAAAAATGAATGCAGTATAGCCAAACCCAGTAGTCAGGAGGGAAGGAAGAGGAGGAAGGAAAAGGAGAGAAGAATTCTCCGTATTTCTTCACAGAGTAGATACACAAACACATGTCCCTGGAACTATATCTGTCCACAGTATTGCGAGCACAGCCTGCCTCAGAGTTTTGGAGGGCTGGTTTGACTTGTCATCGAAAACAATGCCCCCAGCAGGCAAATTCAGAGTGGCATTTTCTTACACCCTGATTGATTCTGATCAATCAAAGCCCAGTTCTGATCTTTCTTTTTCTGTTAGCATAAGACAGATCACCAAAAAAAAAAAAAAACACCAGGATGTCTATTGTGTGCCTGTGCTCAGTTGTTCAGTCATGCCAATCTCTTTGTGACCCCATAGACTACAGCCCACCAGGCTCCTCTGTTTATGGGATTTTCCAGACAAGAATACTGAAGCAGGTTGCCATTTCCTACTCCAGGGGACCTTCCTGACCCAAGGATCAAACCTGAGTCTCTGGCATCTCTTGCACTGGCAGGCAGATTCTTTGCACTGGGCCATCTGGGAAGCCCTCCGGGTGTCTATTACACCTTAACAAATTTTAAAACTAATTTGGCTTTGAAGATTTATCTATGACACCACTCTCAGCACCTGTAAGTTGCTACCAAGCCCCTCCTCCCACTTCACACCTTTCTTGGGCTTTTCTTTTTTTTTTTCTTAAGACTTTATCTATACATTTAGGTAAAAGGAGGAAAGAACTGACCTCTAAATATCCTTGAAACTCTCAGACTTGGAATCAAATTCTCTTTAGTTCATCTTCACAGAAGCTAGAATTTCCCTGTCTTGCACAGGAACTTGACCCTTTTTACACATGAGATGTGGTACCTTCATTACCAATTTCTCTCAGATATACCTTTTCTCCATGCCCCAACCCTAATAAGAAAAGACAAATCTCAAAGGAAGCTTAAAATATTTAATGACTTTGACTTTTAAACATAACCCAGATTAGATAATAATGTCAAGTGATAATTCAATACACCATAATATATGACGGAACAAAAACTTACTCTTTTAGAAAGTTTAACTCTAGTAAACTCACAGATTTAGGACATTCGCAGTGAGAATGGAAAAGAGACTGTACAATTTGAGATTATGTTCAAATAAATATAATGCATAAATACAATTCTACCAAGTGAAATTTAATAAAAATGCATTCATTTAAAACTATATTAAATATTTAAGAATGCTTATCATGTAAATGGATAAAAACCACATGTGTGGAAAAATTGACCTAAATTATATAAATTGACCAAAATGGTCAAGAGATCATTTTTTACCAATGCAGTATACTAACACATACATATGGAATTTAGAAAGATGCTGACCATAACCCTGCATGCGAGACAGCAAAAGAGACACAGATGTATAGAGCAGTCTTTTGGTCTCTGTGGGAGAGGGAGAGGGTGGGATGATTTGGGAGAATGGCATTGAAACATGCATAATATCATATATGAAATGAATCGCCAGTCCAGGTTCGATGCATGATACTGGATGCTTGGGGGCTGGTGCACTGGGATGACCCAGAGGGATGGTACGGGGAGGGAGAAGGGAGGGGGTTCAGGATGGGGAACACATGTATACCTGTGGTGGATTCATGTTGATGTATGGCAAAACCGACACAATATTGTAAAGTAATTAACCTCCAATTAAATAAATTTGTATTTAAAATAAATAAATAAAAACTTTTTCTGAGCTAAATTAAGAGAGTAGACAGGGCAAAAGTCAAGCCATAGGAACAGCATGGCTAGTACCCCACTGACAGACACCAGCGCCCTTCTCCTGCTGACACTGGCTGTTGCCACCACAAAAAGGAATTCTAAACAGTCGTTGTATCTCTGGATCTTTGGGGCAGGGGCAGCCAACTGGTAAAAGTGTTAGTCTTCTCTGATTCTGACTCCGACTCCGTGGTCTGTAGCCCACCAGTCTCTATCCATGGAATTCTCCAGGTAAAAATACTGGAGTGGTTAGCCATTCCCTTCCCCAGGGGATCTTCCTAACCCAGGGATCAAACCTGGGTCTCTGGCATCACAGGCAGGTTCTTTACCATCTGAGCCACCAGGCAGGTCCCAGCTACCTGGGAAAGCCTAGGACTTAAGACTGCACATTTCCAGCAGAAAGAAGGGGGAAATGGAGTCTCTAGCTGCCTTTAAATTCCAGCCTTCTATCAAGATTTACAAAAGTGAAATACTTTCCAAAAAGAAAGGGTTTGAGATATTTAGGCAGACTAAATCTAACAAATGCCCCTACTTGAAATGAGCTTAAGTGCTCAGTGTGAAATTTTAGATTATTTAGAAGAGAAATTTCAATATATTCAAGTGGAGACAACTCATGAAAAGGGTCGCCTAGCAGAAATTTACTTTAACTTGCTTTAAGGAATATGAAAAATACACCTACTTGGCATACACAGATAATTTAGTCTAAGTCCTTGAAATTCATCTTGTCTTAGTCTGTTTTGGGTTCACAGTAATCTAATTGTGACGCTAGATTTGTAAGACAAACTTTCAAGACTTGTACAAAGGAAAATACAAATAAGTTAAGATGAAATTACTTACTGTAGATTTTAGGGATGTATGTTGTGTGTATACATATAAGAGAGAGAGCTGCAGGGAAGAATAGCTTTCATTTGAGAATGAATGGAGTGGTTAGTCATGCCTGCATCAATGAATATAATTGTAAGGCAACTAACTTTACATGCTTTTGTTAGAATGTTTTAAGAGTTATCCCCAATGCTAGACACTTTATTTTCTGCTTTGTTTTTGATGGATATAACTTCTGAATCTTGATTCAATCCAATACCTTACTTGATTTGATCTAAATGTTAATGAAAATCCTTAAATCAAGGATAGGTACTATATACAATATCTGAATAGAGTCAGAATCTCTGTCTTCAAGGTACTAGGGTTGAGGGATAAAGAAATAATAGAAAATTAAGATCATTTTATTTTTTATATTTATATTTTCAATAAAATTTTTATTTTTACTTTTTCCCAAAATAATTTAAAAATTATAACTGACATTAAAGGCGCATGGATTGATGTGTGTTGCAGGAATCATGTATGTTTTAATACAGAGAAACTATCAGAAGCCAGCTGGTCTTTACCACAGGTAGGACTCAAAGGAGAAATTTGAGCAAAGATTCACACCTGGACAGCAATCAACAGGACAGAAATAATTTGAAAGCAACAAGTTGTTTCTTATTTTCTCAAGGGAAATTTTCCCCTGAAAATTCCAGTAGCTCCCAATACCAAATAGCTTCCCCGCCTTATCACAAAGGCTCCAGGAGGCCCTACTCCCTCATATTTAATCCACATGCCTGCTTGCAAAGGAGCAGGTTCATCCCTAATTTCCTGCCCCTTCAGATAGCAAGCCATGCCTTTGCATTTGTACTTGAGTCTCACTGGTCTTTCCTATAAAGTAGACCTCAACTCCTATTCTCAGAACAATCCTGGACACAAAACTGAGCTCATCTCTTGGAAATTAATTTCAACAATTTATGTAAAGCATCTTGATCCTGCCTCACATAAAGAAAGGAAACCATCAAAGGTCCCACTCATTAGTGGAAGTTGTGGAATTTCTGGTCACTGTACTCTAACAACAGGTTACTTAGCCATAGTTTCATCAGCAAATAAGCTGATGCTCATTGATACAACACTCATGTCCATTAATTGGAGAAACTTACTCCACCGAAAGAAACAGAATTACTAAAATCTAGGTGCTGATCGATTTGTATTTATTTATTTATTTTTTCATGTAGAAGCAAAACTCCTTATGTATTCTTGGCCTAACTGCTGAGTTCTAGTTGGTAAATACTGGGGAAGTATCTGTAGAATCAATATGACTATAAAGGCATGAAATACAATTTAAGGAAGGTCACTAGACAGAATGATTCTAAGGGAATAATCCTTCCTTCAAAGGTGTAACAACATTTAGTCATATATTCTCTTGAAATAACAGATTCTGTTGCTGTCCCTCTAGGAAATGAGTTTATGTAAACTAGAGCATTCTGCTTTGTGCTGTTGAAGTCACAGAGTATACCAGATGTTCACCATCGCAAAGCTCAGCTGCGTAATGTTGGTGAGTATTTCATAAACCCTGATATTGGAAGGACTCAGCACCTACTGCTTTCTTTTCTCCCTCTGGGAAAAAAATTTATATATTTCATTGTACCAATTCTACTTAAAAATGTAGCTGCCTTTATTTAAATGCCACAATTCATCTTATAATGGTATTTAAGGGGCTTTTGTGGCACTGTGCCAGATTTATATTATTAGAACCTAGGCGTTTGCAAATGAACCTCTTTCAATTAGTGTTTCAGGAAGCAATTAAACTGTCTAAAGTGTATTAATGAATACACTGGAATTGGGAAGCCGATCCTCCTAATACCCCCATTATTAATACACCATCTGTTTTGCTGCCTTAGGAGCATCCAGGATCTCTAACCTCAGGTCCACAAAACCCAATCATTTATTCAGAAAGGTCACAGAAGCATACGTTTGTATTCAGGCTCAATATTCTATATAATATATAATATTATATTAAGTACTTATATTTTTCTTAGATTTTTTTGCAGATGCATATGAGTTTTTTTTTTCTTTTTATTCTACGTTATGTGTCAAAACACAAATAGCTCTATGAATAAAATCCTGGATGTGCTATTCTTGTTCAAAGCATGATTGTGTACGTACCCTCTATGATTTTTAAGGATATCATTAGGATCTCTGATGAGGCAGTCTCTTTTTCATTAATGAAGGATGTTGAGACTTGCTACCTGCTACTGTGTAGCAGCCTTTTTCACAGGAGGTGGTCCAGATGCGGAGACATTTGCTGGTACCTCTTTCCAAGGCTCTCCTCAGAGTCCCTGCTGCTGGACAAGGTTCTGGAGGAGCTCTGCTTCCTGAAATACTTCTTATTGGCTTTATGACCATAAGAAACCCAGGGCTACAGGAGACAGACTAGTGAGAAGACAGAAGTACGGGCAGGGAAGGCTGGTGTTTGGCACCACTCTGCTCCATGCTGAAAGGCACCAAGTCACCAGTTCCAAAAAGCATGTTGGCTTTGGTGATTAATTGCTGTGGAGGCAGTCAAAAGGGAAGGAGAAGACACATTCTCAGCTTTTTCATAATTCAGAATCGAGTAGAAGAAAGAGAACACAGGACCAAGGAAGGCTCGAGGGCTGAAGTGGGAAGGTTGCGGTGGAATGGAGGAGTCTGGAAGGAGTCTGGGGAGGAGAAGGACCCTATGGAATATGTAGGATTTAGGAAAGGAGAGAGAAAGGAGAATCTTCCCACAGCACCTTGGACTTCTCCTACCTTGATTTTCATCTAGCACTGTTAAGGATGAAAGTGTGTCCCCTTGAATTGATATGTTGAAGTCCTAGTACTTCAGAATGTGCCATTTGGAAAAAGGGTTGTGCAGATATAGCCGAATTAAAATGAGGTCATACTGGAGTAAGTGGGCCCCTGATCCAATATGACTGATGTCCTTAGAAAATGGGGGAAATTTAGAGGTGCGCACACACAGGGAAAATCTTGTGTGAGGATGAGGGCAGAGATAGGGTGATGTGGCAGAAGTCAAGGGACAGCAGAGACCGCAGAAGCCACCAGAATCTGGGCGAGGGCCATGGTACAGGCCCTTCCCTGGCGCCGTCAGAGGAGCGTGGCCCTTGGCAGCACCGGACCTCACCCTCACAGCCTGCAGAACTGTGTCACATTTCTGTTGCTCACACCACTCCATTTGTGTTATTTTGTTCCAGCAGCCCTAGAAATTAATGTAAGTACTATCATGTATGTGTGTGTGTGCGCGCGTGCATGTGTGTACACTCAGTCATGTCTGTGCTCTTTGCGACCCCATAGACTGTAGTCCACTAGGCTCCTCTGTCCCTGGAATTTTCCATGCAAGAAGACTGAAGTGGGGTGCCATTTCCTACTTCAAAGGAATCTTCCTGACCCAGGGATTGAACCCGTGTCTCTTGTGTCTCCTGCACTGGCAAGCGGGTTCTTTACCAGCTGAGCCACCAGGGAAGCCCCAAGTGCTATCACAATAAGTTATCAAATGTCTGACACCCCTTTTGGATGATCAGCTCTTTGAAAATAAGAACAATGTTGGTTTTGTTTATATTTTTATTGCAAGAACCTTGTCTAATACATCACTGGGTTTATAATGGGTTCAATAATTCTAGTTGAATGACTGAATTACGATGAGCAAGTCATGAGGAAATTTGGAAAGTCTGTGGCAGAGAGAAATAGCCAGCGTCAGAAGGGCAATTCTAACAACTCCCTGGATGGGAGTGAAGGGCCTTTAGAAGTATCTGTGGAAGCTTGGAACTCTGTATTGGCTTCTTCGGTAGGGAAGAGGGAGGAAATAGGAAGGAAATAATATGGTCACAGATCGCCACCCATGTCCTCTGTGGGACATGGCCTGTGGTCATGATGACCCTGTGGTCACGCTACTCCTCCCCCAGGACAGGCCCCGTAAGACCTCATTCATGGGACATAGGAAGCACAATCCACACACACACACACACACACACACACACACACACACACACACACACACATTCAGGTCCAACTCTGCCAACCCGTAAATATAATCAGGTGCCTCTGACATTTCTTCGCCCACCGATGGCTCTTTCACTCAATCAAGGGAGTTCCCTTAATACAAGAGATCTGCTTCCTTATTCACTTGTTCTTTTAGAACTGCACATTTCTATCTTGGAAATGTGCAGTTCTACCTCCAAGAGTGGGCAAGAATGATGAAGTGAAAAAGCAGGTAGGAAGAAAAGCTCATTTGCTAAGCTGAAATCCTATTGTGTATTGGGCTCTGTGCTGGGAACTTCAACTCCATAAACTCACCTGGGTGGATATCATAAACCCCAGTTTATAAAGGAGAGAGGGAGGCTCAGAGAGGTACAATTATCTGCTCCAAGTCGTGCATCTAATAAGTAAGATGGCGGAGGTTTCACCCAGGTCTGTTTGATTCTAAAGCCTCTGTTCCCTTTCTACTTCATTAAATTGCCTCTTTTTTTGGAAGCAGTATAAAATCAACACTCCTTTCTGTGCTCATGCATGTTCTCCTTTTATTCTTGTCTGTGCCAGACTGGCCCTTTAAATGAGCTGGCCCATTCTTCCTCTGCTGAGCAGCCAGCACTCACACACAAAAATGCTGGCTTCAGACAATAGTGGCTTGCCAAGCAATTTCCCAGGTTATTTCTGTCTTGTATATTATCTATTAATCTGATTACTGTTCCCTGGTCCCTCAGAATTTTGGCTAAGGTCCCTCAGCTCAACACTATTCGAACTGGTTTACTGACTATGGGCTCCCCACACTCCCTTGCCCTCCACTTGCTCTTCTAGATGTTGTGTTCCCTGCAATCACAGAATAGAGATCCCCTTCTTCAACTCTATTCCTAGTTTCAGTGAATAATCTACCTCCATATTCAACAACTAAACGTATTGTCTTCCCTTGAATGGATGAAGGGCATTCAAAGGCTGCCCATCAATATGATGCCATGTGAGAGGAGAAGGATCCTAGAACATGACCCAGGTGAACTCACATTTAATACTGGCCTTATCACCAACCAAATATAGAGTGTGGAGAAATGTACTAGTTTTCTGTTATAAAAATGAGGGTGTTACACAAAGGACTTATGAGGTTCCTTCTGGAATTAACAATCTATAAGTCTGTTAAAACAAAGATAACACGGTAACAGTTGTGTTTGCACTTGGTCATCATTTTTAAAAGATATTGGTGACTTATAAAAGAAAAGCATCTCTTTTATATACTTGCTTGAATATTTAAAAATCAACTTTAGGGAAATAAATCATACTGCTCTGATAATTACAAGTCTGTACATTAGGAAATATAGTCTATCTTGGAAGCATTAAAGAGAAGAACAGGTAGTGTAGTACCGAGGCAATTCCTTGGAGAAGGAAATGGGAACCCACTCCAGTATTCTTGCCTGGAAGATCCCATGGACAGAGGGGCCTGGTGGGCTATAGTCCATGGGGTCAAAAAGCCAGACACTACTGAGCACGCACACATATTTATTCATGTGCAAATAAATATCTCATTTCTTAAAAGTAAGGTAGCTAATTAATTATAACATTTTGTCTTATAGGTTTATAGCATTTTTGCAGAAAATGTTTATTCTTTTTCAATAGAACTGGTCTGGAGAAAAGGTAGATAAAGAGTAAGTAAAATATATTCCACTTCTTCAACTTCAGTAAAACCAGTTCTCCAGTTATCAGTTTAGAAATTCCCCTTGGAATATCCAAACAGCCTGATATAACAGTTAGTCATTGTCTGTGGAAGGCCTTGGGAAAAGTATACATAACCACTTTGGGGTTATATCCTAATAGTTTCTCATTAATAGACTTGAAGGGATTAATGTCCCTGGTAATCTGCCTGGCAACTTGTATCACATATTCCCAATTTAATGTTGTTCTCAATTATTTTTTATCTCTACAAAAAAATCATTGAAATTATACTTCCATAAGACTTTTCCTGAATAACAGGGGAAAAGTGACTTCTCTTCCATGTGAGGTGAACAACCATCTAGCTGTGGCAGGACCTTCCCAATGTTATCACTAAAAGCCCATGTTCTGGGAAACTTTTCAGTCTTGAGAACTGTTCATCACTGATAGGGACTGAATTATATCCCCTCCAAATCCTTATGTTGAAGCTGAACTCCCAATGTGATGATCTTTGGAGATGGGGACTTAGGAGGTAATTAAGGTTAGAAGAGGTCATGAGGGTAGGGCTCTCACAATGGGATTAGTGTTCCATATGCAGAGAGACACCAGGGAGTGCTCGGGCCCTCGTGGGCACATGGTCTCTCTCTCTTTGCTAAGTGACAATACAGCAGGGTGTCTGCAAACCAGGGAAAGAGCCTTCATCAGGATCTGACCTTGCTTGTACACTGATCTTAGATTTCCAGCTTTGAGAATTGGAAGACATACATTTCAGGGGTTCAAGCTGTCCAGTCCATGGTACTGTGTCGTGGCCTCTGAGCTGACTAATGTAGGTGCCCTACCTCCACATCCCCCATGAACATAAAACTTCTAAGAAATATTTTTATTTGAATTTTTATTACCACAAATACACTTGGCATCACATGTTTAGGAGTGTATCTTGAAGGCTGGAGAGGGGATTAGTTGTTTTCTTGTTCCTCTAAACATTTTAGATCCCAGGGTCCCTTGTCCTTTGGTTACATTGGCCAGAGAGCACTTCTGACACACTCTGTACATTTTGCTAATCCAGAGACAGGTGCTTGTTGGGTGGACCCAAGTGGAAGTGAAAGTCACTCAGTCCTGTTCCACTCTTTGGACCCCTATGCAGTCAGTCCATGGAATTCTCCAGGCCAGAATGCTGGAGTGCATAGCCATTCCCTTGTCCAGGGGATCTTCCTAACTCAGGGACTGAACCCAGTCTCCTGCACTGCAGGTGGATTATTTACCAGCTGATACCAGGGAAGCCCTGATAGACCCAAGAATGAGGCTTATTTCACAGCTAGAGATTAAAAAAATGAAAAATCAGTAACATTTACTAATTCTCAGATATTTCACTTATCTGGCATCAATCAACAAACAAGTATTTACTGCAGTCTCCTTTGGTTGGCTTTTATAGTCAGGAGCTCAGGATGAATATTTTTTAAAGAATGGTTTCTAATCCAGCTTTGGCACTTCCTAGCTGTCTGAACTGAATATTTGCTTAATCCCTCTGAGTTTCAGTTTCTTTATCTCTAAAATGGATATAATCATATCTTCATTACAAGAAAGCTATAAAAATTAAACAAAGACTGGTGATTAGTGCCTAATGTCTTGTAAATATTAACTCAAGTATTATTAAATAAATAAAAACATTGTAAAAGTAGCTATAGACAAGCATAGTATCTTGAAAATACTAATTAGAC
Source organism: Nanger dama (assembly GCA_917880005.1). Classification (NCBI taxonomy): domain Eukaryota; kingdom Metazoa; phylum Chordata; class Mammalia; order Artiodactyla; family Bovidae; genus Nanger; species Nanger dama. Next base: position 30,952,954 of record CAKJTW010000018.1, read on the forward strand.
TTAATGAATGAAAGGCTTGTGCTCAGTATAATGAAGGGCACAGAAGGAGAATAGAAACCTCAACATCTAGTTAGACCTATAAACATTTCACCGTCCTTCCTAGGCATTGTTACCCACATCTGGATTCAGTTACTCTCTGCACATCTAAGCTTCCAACACAGATAACTCTGGTCCAGATTGCTCCTTGAAAGTCTTGACCCATATGTTGAACTCGACTTGTGTGACTGAAAAATCTCAGCTGGTAAAGAATCCGCCTGCAATGTGGGAAACCTGGGTTCAATCCCTGAGTTGGGAGGATCCCCTGGAGAAAGTAAAGGCTACCCACTCCAGTATTCTGGCCTGGAGAATTCCATGAACTGTATAATCCATGGGGTTGAAAAGAGTCAGAAATGACTGAGCTACTTTCACTTTCACTTGCAACAATATCGAGACCAAATCCATTACCCTTCCTCTGGAATATGGTTCTCTTTTGGTCTCTTCAGTGAACGACATCTCCTTCCAACTTGCTGATGCTGCTGTCACTTCAATCGTGCCCAATTCTGTGTGACCCCATAGATGGCAGCCCACCAGGCTCCTCTGTCCCTGGGATTCTCCAGGCAAGAATACTGGAGTGGGTTGCCATTTCCTTCTCTAATGCATGCCTGCACGCCAAGTTGCTTCAGTCGTGTCCGACTCTGTGCGACCCTATGGACAGCAGCCCACCAGGCTTTTCTGTCCACGGGATTCTCCAGGCAAGAATACTGGAGTGGGTTGCCATTTCCTTCTCCAACTTTCCAAACTGTGTGCATGCCAAACCCCTTGGAGCCACCCTTACCTGACTCCCTTTAGCCCCCATAGCCATGCTATGACAGTCTTGCTTATCTCACTTTCTACATCATTCCACCCCCTCCATCACCACTACTATCACCCTGTCTGGAGCTGTCAACATTTCTTTCCTGAACTACTGCTATAACTTCCTAAATGGGTTTTATCCTTCAATTTGTTAATGTGGTGTATCACATTGATTGATTTGTGAATATTGAAGAATCCTTGTATCCCTGGGATAAAGCCCACTTGGTCATGATGTATGATCTTTTTAATATGTTGTTGGATTCTATTTGCAAGAATTGTGTGGAGGATTTTTGCACCTATGTTCATCAGTGATATTGGCCTGTAGTTTTCTTTTTTATGGCATCTTTGTTTTTCAGAGAAAGCCTTTGACAAAATTCAACATCCATTTATGATAAAAACTTTCCAGAAAGTGGGGATAGAAGGAACACACCTCAACATAATAAAAGCCATCTATGATAAACCCACAGCAAACATCTCCAATGGTGAAAATTTGAAAGCATTTCCCCTAAAGTCAGGAAAAGACAAGGGTGCCCACTCTCACCACTACTATTCAATATAGTTTCAGAAATTTCAGCCATAGCAATCAGAGGGGAAAAAAAAAGAAATAAAAGGAATCCAAATTGGAAAAGAAGTAAAACTCTCACTGTTTGCAGATGACATGATTCTCTACATAGAAATCCCTAAAGACACCACCAGAAAATTACTAAAACTAATCAATGAATATAGTTGCAGGATATAAAATTAATGCACAGAAATCCCTTGCATTCCTATACACTAACAATGAGAAAACAAAAGAGAAATTAAGGAAACAACCCCATTCACCATTGTGATGAAAAGAATAAAATACTTAGGAATAAGTCTACCTAAAAAAAAAAAAAGACCTATGTATAGGAATCTATAAAACACTGATAAAAGAAATCAAAGATGACTAAAATAGATGAAGAAAAATACCATGTTCATGGATAGTAAGAATCAACAGAGTGAAAATGAATATACTACCCAAAGCAATCTACAGATTCAATGCAATCCATATCAGGCTACCAACAGTATTTTTCACAGAACCAGAACAAATAATTTCACAGTTTGTATGGAAATACAAAAAACCTCAAATAGCCAAAGCAATCTTGAGAAAGAATGGACTGGGCATGAAGCTGCCTGACTTCAGACTATACTACAAAGCTACAGACATCAAGAGATGTTTTTGTACTGGTACAAAGACAGAAATATAGATTAATGGAGCAAGATAGAAAGACCAGAGATAAATCCACGCACCTATGGGCACCTTATTTTTGACAAAGGAGGCAAAAATATGCAATGGAGAAAAGACAATCTCTTTAACAAGTGGTACTGGGAAAACTGGTCAACCACATGTAAAAGAATGAAACTAGAATACTTTCTAACACCATACACAAAAATAAACTCAAAATGGATTAAAGATGTAAGAGCAGAAACTATAAAACTCCTAGAGGAAAACATAGACAAAACACTATCTGACATAAACCACAGCAAGATCCTCTATGATCCACCTCCCAGAGTAATGGAAAAAAAGCAAAAATAAAAACATGAGATCTAATTAAGCTTAAAAGCTTTTGCACAACAAAGGAAACTACAAGCAAGGTGAAAATACAGCCTTTAAAGTGGGAGAAAATAATAGCAAAAGAAGCAACTAATGAATTAATTTCAGAAATATACAAACCACTCATGCAGCTCAATACCAGAAAAATAAATGGCCCAATCAAAAAAAATGAGCCAAAGAACTAAACAGACATTTCTCCAAAGAAGACATACAGATGGCTAACAAACACATGAAAAAAATGCTCAAAATGCAAATCACAGAAATGCAAATCAAAACCACAATGAAGTACCTTCTCACACTGTCAGAATGGCTGCTATCAAAAAGTCTACAAACAATAAATGCTGGAGAGGGTGTGGAGAAAAGGGAACCCTTTCACATTGTTGATGTAAATGCAAACTACTACAGCCACTATGGAGAACAGTGTGGAGATTCCTTTAAAGACTGAAAATAGAAGTGCCATACGACCCAGGAATCCCACTGCTGGGCATACGCACTGAGGAAACTGAGCTGAAAGAGACATGTGTACCCCAATGATCATCACAGCACTGTTTACAATAGCTAGGACATGGAAGCAACCTAGATGTACATCGGCAGATGAACGGATAAGAAAGTTGTGGTACATACACACAGTGGAATATCCAGTTCAGTTCAGTCTCTCGGTCATGTCTGACTCTTTGTGACCCCATGAATTGCAGCTCACCAGGCCTCCCTGTCCGTCACCAACTCCCAAAGTTCACTCAAACTCATGTCCATCGAGTCGGTGATTTCATCCAGCCATCTCATCCTCTGTTGTCCCCTTCTCCTCCTGACCCCAATCCCTCCCAACATCAGAGTATTTTCCAATGAGTCAACTCTTCACATGAGGTAGCCAAAGTATTGGAGTTCAGCGTTAGCATCAGTCCTTCCAATGAACACCCAGGACTGATCTCCTTTAGGATGGACTGGTTGGATCTCCTTGCAGTCCAAGGGACTCTCAAGAGTCTTCTCCAACACCATAGTTCAAAAGCATCAATTTTTCGGCACTCAGCTTTCTTCACAGTCCAACTCTCACATCCATACATGACTACTGGAAAAACCATAGCCTTGACTAGACAGACCTTTGTTGGCAAAGTAATGTCTCTGCTTTTTAACATGCTGTCTAGGTTGGTCATAATATTCCTTCCAAGGAGTAAGCATCTTTTAATTTCATGGCTGCAATCACCATCTGCAGTGATTTTGGAGTCCAATATTACTCACATATTAAAAAGAACACATTTGAATCAGTTCTAATGAGGTAGATGAAACTGCAGTCTATTATACAGAGTGAAGTAAGTCGGAAAGATTAATGCATATATATGGAACTTAGAAAGATGGTAATAACGACCCTATACACAAGATAGCAAAAAGACACAGATATAAAGAACAGACTTTTGGACTCTGTGGGAGAAGGTGAGGGTGGGATGATTTGAGAGAACAGCATTGAAACATATATATTACCATATGTGAAACAGATCACCAGTCCAAGCTCAGTGTGTGGAACAGGGCACTCAAAGCCAGTACACTTGGACAACCCAGAGGGTTGGGATGGGGGAAGGAGGTGGAAGGGGGTTTGGGATGGGGGACACATGTACACTCATGGCTGATTAATGTCAATATATGGCAAAACCCACTACAGTATTGTAAAGTTATTATCCTCCAATTTAAATAATTATTTTTAATTTAAAAAATAAAATTAAAATAGCTTTCTAAATGACCTTCCTAAACTCTTCTCAAAACTCCTGTTCTTATTTGATCTTTTTCAGATAGCCCCTGAGTGACATTTACAAAATAAAACTAAGGCCGAGGGCTTGCCTGCCACAAAGCCTTTAATGGTTTCCTGTTGCTCATCGACTAAAGACCAAAATTGCTCACTCAGTCAACAAACATGATCTGCTTGAGCCCTGCCATCTTTGCAACCTTGTCTCACAGCTGCCCACACCCAACTCTCCAAATCACATTGATATTCTGGTTTCCATCATGACATTTCATGTGTTTGCTGCTCCCTATGATAAGAATATTCTACCTCTCCTCTACCCCTTCCTAAATAATTCTTGATCATCCTTTCAATTTCAACTCAAAAATTACTTTGTCAGGAAAAAAAATCTTGTAAGTACTTGAAGTAGTTTTATCACCACTTATCCTTGGAAAAGCATTTAAAATAGTTTTCGATTTTATACCACTTTCAATCACTTATGTCAGTGTCCTTCACTGGACCATAAGTTCTATGAGGGCAAGGGAACATTTGTTTTTGCTTCACTTTGTGACCCTATTCCAATCTATGACACATAGTAGGTGTTCAATAATGATCTTTTGATAGAGAGTGAACAGATGAGTGAGTGAATAAACAAAATGAATATTACAGCCAGATCATCACTAAGAGTCCGAGTACCTGGCAAAGGAGAATAAAAAGAAAGCTATGGAGGATGAAAGTATTTCCCAGAAAGTCAATGATCAGAGGAGGGAATGATGGGGAGAGTGGGATCAGAAACAGAATTGAGATAACTAAAGAAGTGTGGATGGGGAGATTGTTTTCCAGGTATTGACATCAAAGGTCAAAAGTCTTAGAGGCTGGAATAAGCATTTCATATAGTGCGTTGCCATTTCCAGAGGATCTTCCCTACCCAGGGATCGAACCCAGGTCTCCTGCATTGTAAGCAAGACACTTTACTGTCTGAGCCACCAGGAAGTCCTATACAGAGAAGAGTGAAGAGAGCCATAGCCAACCACAGGAGATGGAGTGTGTGTAGTTAAAGGGACCAGAGAACAGGCAGGGTGCCCATTTCAAAGTCTGAGGAATGCACATCATTTGTCTTTATTTCCAGCTATGATTGGTGTTTCAAATGGATAGTTTAAATTAAAGCAAAAACTGAAAGTTTTCTGGATAGACAGGAATGAGCAAAAGATTTTTTTCAGGGAAAGACTGTCATCTGTTTGTTTGGGTTGATACAGGCTTTTGTCTCACTCTATGGAGACAAATGACTCCATGTCTTTCCGCCAGTTACATTATTAACTGTACTGGCATTTTATTTCTAAGTCAAGGGATAATCTGAGGCCAAACAAAGAGGAAGCACTGAGAAGAGGCCTTGCCATGGTTGCTGACTACTTGACATTTCAGAATGAAGAATCATTGCCTTGGAAATATTCTGAGCGCTTCTTGTATACCCCAATCAGGGGACTGTTATAGTGAGACTCAAGGGTAAGTTTGTTCAATCTCCTATCTCACCACAGGTTTAAAGAATTATATCCAAGCATCTAAGATAATTAAAACCTACTTCTCTCATGATCACTGACAAAGATGCTCTGGTACATGGATAGACATCAAAATAGTATCTTATGTTGCTCTCCAAATGAACTGTAAGGGCTACATTTTATGATATGACGAGCGCAATGAATTGAGTAGGAAGAAAATTTATGGTGGAAACAGTCATTGCTAGAAATCATAAGATATCAAAGACAAGGTGCAGAAGTTTTAATATCAACATGGTCCAAGCACAAATTGCCAATGAAGAAAAAGGCCCAATTAATTGAGGAGGATAAGAATGAAGGATCATAGGCTACAGTGACAGTGATGGGGAGCACGTGACATGTTCAAAAGGGGGAAATTAGGAGGTTGCTTTACACCAGTTTTAATGACATTTGAAGTTCTCAGTGTAAGTAAAATTCCCATGCACTGGAGGCCTGACTCGAGAAGAAAATATGAGTTCAATCAACAGGATTGCTTGGGTCATAAATGTTACTGTAAACACCCATGCCTTTGTAACAGAGTATGACAGGACTCAATATCTTTATTGTCTGTTCAATATCTTCACTGATGGTTGAGATGAAGGAATTGACAAGTGCTCATCAAATTTGCAGACTATACTAATTTGGGCAGATCTGCTAATACTTCCAAAGACAGGAATAAAGTTCAAACTGATCTTAGCAAGATGGAGTGACTCTACAGAGGGGTCACTGTGGGGCAAGGAAAAACAAATAAGGGTTCCAAGATGCCCACAAGCTAAATACAAACCTCCCAGGCTCAGAAGTCACATTCCTTTCACCCTTCCTGTTTTTCAGAACTTCTTGAAAGCTCTAGATTACACTTTGAACACAAAAATCTTAAAAGGGATGGAGTAAAGCAGAAATGCTTTAAAAGCACATTATACACCTAATCAAAGGGAAATGACCAGTTATAGCCAAGCATACAGAAGGTGCTTAGTAATTATGTGTTCAGTGAGTGAAGAAGAAGGAAGAAGGAAGTGAAGGGAGGAGGGGAAAAGAAAGAAGGAAAGGAGAAGTAGCACAGAAGAGAACAGTTGAGATTGCTATGGGTAAAAATCTCTGTAACCTTGAAGAGAAGAATCATTACTAGGCACTGGAAAGAGTGGATATTCATCAGATGAAAGAGGAACCGCACCAACTGTTGTCTCTGAGTCCTCAGCCTAGAAATGTTATGATGTCTGACTTTAGAGCTGGTATTGGTGGCACTGGGTATCAATGAGAATTGCACTCAGGATAGGCAGCCCCAGTTAAGGAGAAGCACTAGGATCAGGTTTCTCCTCCTCTTCCTATGGTCCCCACATATGCCTCCCCACTCCTACACTGCATTTATCAACCTTTCTTTCCACAATTTCAGATGCTGCCCACACCTTCTCCACATTCTGAACAATACCTCAGAGTTAAGAAAAACACAAAGAAGGAGTCAAAAGTCTCACCTATGATCTGACTCAGAACTGAGAGCAGCCAATGTTCCATTGATGGCATTGGTTTCCAACCTTGGCTGCATAATATACTCATCTGCAAAGGCTGGAAGCTTCTCTAAAACCAGACCAGAAATAAGACCATCAGAACTGGATTCCCAGGCAGTGGGTCCTCTGTGGTGGCTCTGTGCTTTCCAAATTCTGGTTTTCCTGGCTAAAACCAGGCTTTTCCATTGATGATGTCCAACTCCCTCAAAAGATACCAAAACAAGACTGAGAATGTCATCATAAAATTATATAACCCAACTCTCAAAGAGGAAGTTGCCGTACATACTACTAGGGGATTATTTAATTAGAATTACACAGTTATACTCAATAAATAGCAGTTACTGCAATTTTTTCTCATTGTTGTTATTGCTGTAAGTTAGATGTTTTGGCCTCCAGGTTAAAACGTTTGTGGTGAGGATGTGAGTGCTGACAGGTGAACCACACAGACTGGCTTATGGTCTTGGCAAGCCCTCAGCATTCCCCTTGGTCACAAGAACGCTTCTTGATGACACCTAGCTGATGCCAATAGGAATGAAGACTCATAATACTGTCAGCAGTGTTTATTTGTCATTCATCACAGCATAAGTCATCAGAGAGTCAGGATCCAAGAACTGGTCAGAAGGGGCTCAGGCAGAAGAAATCATTGTCCCAGGCTGCCAATGAGACTAGCTGGCCTCAGCAGCTGTATTTCTCAGGCGCCAGAGAGGAACACACTGTTTGTGACGTCTCGATTGTTAATCACACAGCATGGGGAGCCTGTGCAACATGTAATGAGTTTAGTAACTGAGATTTGTGGTGACGACCCTAAACTAAAGCAGAAAATATCAAAGGCGGGTCAATAGTATAGATTTCTCCCTTTTTAACATTGTCTTAATGATCACAAAGAGGGCTGTTCTATTTTGATTTTTTTGTGTTACATTCTAGTTGGTGTTTCATGTTGACCTCAAAACAGTTTATTTAATAGAAACATCCCTAGAAGTACAGATAATAAGTACAAGGGCCGATGTTCTCACAGGCTATTTCCAAAGGAGATGGAGGGGGTGTGTAAAGAAGTGACGGCCTCTCATCTTTTTTCAGAAAAACAACCTATTGATTTTTGTCCTGAGTCAAATCAACATAATTCTGTCACAAAATGCTCTTGAAAATGTTTCATAGCCACTCAGAAAAGAGAGCAAATGCTTCTTTGTTCCAACTTTGGAATGCAAGCTTTGTGCTTAGGCACCGCTGCACCCTGAGGTATATCAACACAAGAGGCTTCGGCTGGCTTTTCCACTTAAAGGATTTGGTCTAAACTGAATGAAGTATGGCAAGTTCCTGGGAAGGAACTTAGAATGGGGAGGTCAAAGGTCATACCAAAGTCATCTTGTGTCCTTTTGGAGAAATGTAACCAGGAAGTTGGAAAGAATCCCCAAACTATCTCATCTTCCCCCAAGCCACTGCCCCCACCCCTTGCAGCAAAATGCAGTTAGGAGAGGACTGGGGATCCAAGGGCCGTGGCCTCCCTGTTTACCACACGCTTAATTATGAAGCTCTTATTTTGTTGTGCAGTCAGGGAAAGCAAAACATCATTGACAAGAGACGCTACCCAAAACGGTCATCCCCGAGAATGGATTGATGCATTCCCATGAGAAGACTCTCATTCCAAGCCTGTGGTTGATAAACACACTTATCTCACTCCCCATGGTGGAAACACACAGATTTCTGGAGTCAGAGAAGTAGCACAAACCAGGAGTGGGCTCCCCGAGGCCGTGGACAAGGCCAGCAGCACCTGGCAAAAGCCAAGCCTCCAGGTAGGCCTGCAGCCACTGCACCACAGGCCCATCAGGAAACTCGTCACTGCTGGCACAGGGTGAGTGTCCCCAGAGGGACTGACACTCTCAGCCCCACACAGACACACATGGTTCTGCCAGCACCCGGGGACCCCAGGTCAGAGGTGACAGAGCAGTGGAAGCACCAGGAAACTTCAGACCATCTTCCAGATTCAAGGAGTCATCTGTGCACTGAGGGGCTGATGGGAAAACAGGGCTCCTGGCCCCTGCAGTTCTGCTTACAGAGTTTGAAACACTCTCATCTCTGCAAAATTCCTTGGCAAGATCAGGACCCAGCAGAATTATAATAAGGATAAACCACCTCAGGCAGCTCTCTCTCCTCTGTGCCTGGGTCCCTGGTACTTGCAATTCCAAACTACAGGCTATGCAGCAGGAGAACTGAGCAGTCTGCTCAGTCAGTCTCCTCCTTTGCTGCAAACCCTTTAATGACTCCATGTCAGGGAAGTTTCTCAAGCTTAAGATTTTTAGTGCATCTGAACACAGCAACCCCAAAACATTAAAAAGGCAACCAACTAACCCACAGTGAGCTAAGTATCTACCCTGGAGAGCCTTTATCTATGCGTTGTTAGTTCATTCATGTCTGACTCTGTGTAACCCCACGGAGTAGCCAGTCAGGCTCCTCTGTCCATAGGATTCTCCAGGCAATCTTCCTAACCCAGAGATTGAACACACATCTCTTGTGTCTCCTGAATTGCAGGCAGATCCTTTACCATCTGAGCCATCTCCTGAGAGATTAAAGGAGGGTAGAAGGAGAAAGACTATTCCAAAGCATGGTCCAGCATCTCACAGTCTAAAATGGAAGATGACAGTTTAGTCAATGAAATAATTTGGCCACTGATTCCTCTCTGGTTTCTACAGACATCATATCCAGTATGATCTCAATCATTCAATAACTATTTATTAGGCACCAGGTAATCAAATCAGAATAAAATAAAAATTCTTCATCTACCAGTCAGGACTCTTGGTTAATGACAAGAAAAGTGATGGCTTATTAGAATACTAGGCAATCTGACCATGTAGATGAAGAGCCAGCCTTAGGAAATGGGCAGGAACCAGAACCAGAGGCAAGAGCACAGGACAGGGACAATCTAGACGGGACACTACTGATGTCACCAATGGACTTCAGAGGCTGCTACCACACCGGAGCAATGGTCCCACCATTTGATGGCTCCTGTCTTCACTACGGCTAGAACCAATCTCAACAGCCCCTATTAATGCTCCAAATTAGGGATATAGGTAGGATCATGCAGTCAGGAATTTACATCATGTGTCCATGCCCCAGTGTTAGGAGCAGGAAAGGACTGTTTTCTATATATTTTGGCCTCTGTAGTCAGAAGCAGGACCTCTTGTTGTGACATACATGATGATATATTCTACCAGAGAAAGAGTGTTAAGATTTCCAATAGTCAAGAAAAAAAAAAAAAAGGAAAAGAGATGTCTGCTCAAAGCTTGAGAATGGAGTTGGAACTGGGAATGGAAACCTGATTATATACAAATGCACATAACTGTGCACCAGCAAAGTGCATGCTACACATGCGACATGCTCACATGATACAGGAGAGGTTCTAGGGACAGATCTTGGCACCTAAAGAAAGAATATACTACTCTGGGTAAGGGCTAGAAATTTGAATTATTTCAAATTTCACATTGAAATTATTTTTACCTAAACCTTGAATGAAAGATGGGCATTCAAAAGATTTAAAAAGATATTCCGAGGAAGAAATATCTCCTTGTAGTATTAGAATATAAAATAAAATTTTGTTGGGGAGAGGTGTGGATGAGTGGACAGATGCATTGTCTAGAGGCTGAGAGCTTCTGCCAACTTAACTTTTCAATAAATCAATGGTCTTTCCAAAACAGAACAGATTTGCATGATACTCAGGGAAAGTGATATTCATCACCAGGGCAAAAATAGAACGGGAAAAGTTATGCCTCATCAGGTTCACCTTAACTTCATTCATATCACAAACAGGACATTAATAGAGGCAGAATACCTAGCCTCTTTGCTTTGCAACACACTAGGCACTTGTTTTGTCACCAGGAATAAACACAGATTGAACCAAATGCAAAAATGTTGGTTCCTGACTGAGTTTGGTTTCTAGGATGTTGAACAGGGTTAAGAAACTGCATACGATCAATTAAGTTGGAGTAATTAATCAATTTCACTAGGGCTGAAGGAAGATCTATTATAGACCTTTTCTGTGAAGGAAAGAAACTCTTTCCATAATGTGCCAAAACACAAACCATGGCCTTCAGCACTGGCGTCTAAGTGATTTTTGCATCACATTTCTGTCTATAACTACTGTTAGAACTTTACTTACAAGAAGGGATCTTCAAATTCAAATTCAAGGCCAAGAACTTTCCCTACATAGAAATGTAAGAATTTCCCTGTCCTTGTCTAAAAGAGGGTGACCTAATGGCAAAAAGTCTAAAACAGCAGGCATAAGAAATGTGTGGGGAATAGTATATGAAGAGTGAGATCACAAGGGCTAGAAGCTATGACTCAAGGAGAACATGGAATTTTTTTCAAATAGCTGATGGATTATAATATAAAACTGGCAGAAATTAAAATAATCCAGTAATGGATTCAGCTATAAATAAGAATTGGGACCATTCAAGCAGAATTTGGATAATCATCTGTTGTTATGGTGATGACTACTGAAGTTCTTCAAATTTCAAAGCTGAAATGACCAGATGGGATGGCTACATGTCGATTTGTCTAAATCTAAAGGTCAGCACAAGAACATTTATATAAATAATTTTGAAGAAAATAATTACTAGTTGACTAAATGAATGGATGACTCCTGTATAAAGAGCAGGTGCAAAGAGAGCAAAATCTGAGTTTCTTCTGATTCATCCATAGTTGTAAAAGTGTTTGTTCTCATTGTTTATTTGCCAAGTCATGTCCCACTCTGCAGCCCCATGTACTGTAGCCCGCCAAGTTCATCTGTCCATGGGACTTCCCAGGAAAGGATACTGGAGTGAGTTGCCATTTCCTTCTCCAGGAGACCTTCCTGACCCAAGGACTGAACCTGTGTCTCCTGCACTGACAGGCAGATTCTTTACCACTGAGCCACCAGGCTCAAGGACCTAAAAGATCCTATGCTTTTGGAGTCATCTAATTATTCCTAGAGGTCAAAATAAAGTCATTCCTATAAACAGTTTCTGAAGAATAAAATGTTCTTTGGATAAACAATTCTTCCGTGAAGATCAGATACATATGCACCAAGATCTTTGTTTCCCTGGCTGTTATCTAAGTGGCAGCAACTATCCTTTCTCATCTGCTCTTCTGCCTGCCCAGCCCTCAGTCACTCTCTCATAGTCACCTCAGCCTCTGAAGATACGTCAGGCACCATATTGCCTCAGAAATTTTGCACTGGATGTTCCCTTTGACAAGAACTTCTCCCCCAGAGAAGAATCCCTTTTCTCCTAATCTCACCTTCTTGGGATGGCTTTCTCTGATCACTCTATTTAAAACTCCGCACCACAACACACGCCACACATACACACACCTCCCACACCTCCCACACACCTCCCGAATATACATACGCGGCAGAAATCAATCTCCTTATCCTGCTTCTTAATTTACATATACTTCCCACCTTTTACTTTTACAAATTACAAATTGCATTGACTACTTCTCTCCCCAGTTTAGAATATAAGCTAATATAATTGAATATATTAAGAGTTTCACTGGTTTATACATTAATGAAATCCTCACATCTGAAAGAATACCTTGGACACAGTAAACCTCAATAAATAATCATTGAATAAATTGACACATACAGATTTGATGATGATTTACTGAAGTGAGGATTTGATATCAGCATAATATCAGTAAAATACACTTGGGGTAGCATGCATTAAAAGAATTATAATGAAAAGTAGATATGAGAAGTCAAAAATTGAAAGAAAGAAACTACTTGTTGAACGTAAAAGGAAAAGCTAGCACAGTGTTTAGAAAGAAGTGTATATCCTTACATTAGATAAGAGGAAAGGCTGAAAATGAATAGTCTAAATATTCATCTCAAGAAAGAAGATTAACATATCACAATAAGCTCAAATAACTTAGAAAAGAAATAATAGAAACAGAATTAGTCAAAACGGAAGATAAATATAGAGAGTTTTAGCAACATTAAAATTGGTTCTTTGAAAACACTAAATGTACTTTTTAAAGAAAAAAGAAAAGACTTTATTCAAAGTGATCAAGAAACCAAGGGAGAAGATACTAAAAATCAATATTCAATGAGGAGTACAGAATTCACTATGAAAGATGAGAAAGAGGAAGACTGAATAAACCTATGCTAAAAATCAAAGTTAGGCAAAATAACTATTTCCTTGAAAATATTATAAGAAATAGGAGTTAAAAATATGAACAGAGACCAAAATTAAAAGATAAAATGTAAGTGAAGGCAAAGAAAGGAAATAAATTCAAAATAGAAATGCAGAATTGAAATCCACCCAGAAGGCAGTAAAAGCAGGACTGATTTTGTGAAAAATCTAATCAGACATTTAGAACCTGAGAATTTCCCTGACAATGAGGAGAAAAATAGAGAGGAGATGGAAAATAATGAAGGAATTGGTAGAAATACAGATTCACTATAACAAAATATGTATTCTAACTTAAAAAGAATGTATTATAATGAAATCATAATTAAGGTGATTTTTTTTTAAAGTCTTGAGTTGAAACTGATGATGTGTATTGATTAATAGGGCTCAGACTAAATTCTTGGTAAAAATCGATGAAAGGAAAGAGTCACATCTAGTAACCTGCTGGTAATTATCTTAAACTGTTAGTAAAAGAAAATAATAATAATTACTAAATTTTAAAGCAAATACATAGGAAAATGTATGTTACAAAGGGAGAGAAATCTGTTGATCACTAACATTTTTTTATGCTATGTCAAAAATATAAAATACCTCAAGTTTTCAGGAAAAAATATTGAAACCTAATGATTACATGCTAAGTTGTCTTTCACGTCTTAAAGCAATGAAGTGAACTGAAGTCGCTCAGTCGTGTCCGACTCTTTGTGACCCCATGGATTACAGTGTACCAGGCTCCTCCCTCCATGGGATTTTCCAGGCAAGAGTACTGGAATGGGTTGCCATTTCCTTAGAGAGGCAAATATTTGAGAGATTTAAATATACAGCACTGATGGGCCTAATCCCTTGGAAACAATTATGTAAAGACATACCAAGTGCCTCAAGGAAAAATCCAAATGAATAAATCTCAATTGAATGTGTACATGTGTGCTTAGTCATGTCCAACTCTTTGTGACCCCCACGGGCTATAGCCCACCAGGCTCCTCTGTCCATGGGATTTCCCAGGTCAGAATCTTGGAGTGGGGTGCCATATCCTCCTCCAGGGGATCTTCCTGACTCAGGGATAAAACCAGCGTCTCTTGCAGTCAGGTTCCTTACCAGCTGAGCCACAAAGGAAGCTCCCAAACTAGGAAGGTTTTAATATTTTTCAAAATGGCCACTTTTTGTTGCTTAGTTGGACCTCCATTTCAGAATCAGCTTATTATGTGTCTAGATTTTGTATCCCGCGTACAAAGCTGGACCTGCTTTGCTTCATGGAGCTACTCTTCAGCAGATTTCTTTCTTTTCCAAGAACCAGGTAATTTTCCGGAGACATACCCTTTCTAATGGTGACAAAGACCACTAACAATGGTATGGTACTTAGGTTTTTCATCTACTACCAAGATAATTACAAGTCTTTCTCTTCTATCTGCAAAATCTTCCAACTACAAAGTCAGAGAAGCAGTTTTAATATCCAGATAATTAAATAACTGATTTTTATAATTAAAGCTCCAGTTTAATAGCTAAAGTAATTTTTTAATATTATGACAGAGCAATAAAAACTAACCAGCAATCAACATTATACCAAGGTTCTCTTCATTTCCCCTTTGTTCTATGAATTATAACAGATCTGTATTCACCATGCTTTAAAATCACCACATAGTGTAAAGTAGAAGCTATATTAAACTCCAAAGAAAGAAAGATTTTTAAGAAAACACACAAAAAATTTCCAAGCTTGTCTTTAAGTAATAGAACTTTTGATTTTGTTGTCCTTTGTATTTTCTACATTCCAAATTTTTCTTTTTATAGAAGAGATATTAAGTTTTTAATTTAAATTTATTTATTCACAAGGAGACTAAAATTATTCAAATAAAAGAATGGATATATGTATTTGCATAACTGATTCACTTTACACCAGAAACTAACACATCACTGTAAATCAACTATAGTCCAATAAAAATATCTTTTATTTTTTTTTCATCTCACCAAAATGTTCCAGCAATTATTTAGTAGCACTGGGATTAAGGATTAACATTTTTCTTCCTTCAAAACTTTGTAGTTCCTAAATTTCTGTGAATAATGCATTCCATAAATTTATTTTCATAATGTGCAATTAATTTAATATTTATTTTAATAACACAAAATTATTATATTTATGTGAGCAAGGGTCCCTGAAGGAAATAAAGGACACTTTCAAAAAGATTTATCTGAAAAACCTATCTTTTACGAAGAAAAGTGAAAAGTGAAAGTCACTTAGTCATGTCTGACTCTTTGAGATCTGTATGTAGTCCATGGAATTCTCCAGGCCAGAATACTGGATTGGGTAGCCTTTCCCTTCTCCAGGGGATCTTTTCAACCCAGGGATCAAACCCAGGTCTCCCACACTGCAGGAGGATTCTTTACCAGCTGAGCCACAAGGGCAGCCCAAGAATATGGAGTGGGTAGCCTATCCCCTCTTCAGTGAATCTTTCTGACCCAGGAATAGAACCAGTCTCCTGCATTGCAGGCAGATTCTTTACCAACTGAGCTATTATAGGTTTGTCTAAAAGGGCTTTTTTATAGGGATTATTTAAAGAGGTTTGGGCAGTTTTAGGAACATGGTAAAAATAGATGGAGGAACCACATCTAGTAACCTGCTGGAAATTACATTAAATTGTCAGGTAAAAAATTTTTTTAGCAAATATGCAGGAAAATATGTGATACTCATCAAGGGACAAGAAACTGCTAATCTCTAACATCTTTTTTATGCTATGTCTAAAATATAAGATACCTAAAGTTTCGAAGACAAAGTGAAAAAGTGAAGTCGCTCAGTCGTGTCCGACTCTTTGTGACCCCATGGACTGTAGCCCACCAGGCTCCTCCATCCCTGGGATTCTCCAGGCAAGAACACTGGAGTGGGTTGCCATTTCCTTCTCCAGGGGATCTTCCCAACCCAGGGATCGAACCCGGGTCTCCTGCGTTGTAGGCAGATGCTTTAACGACTGAGCCACAAAGAATATTGAAACCTAATGATTATAATGAATGCTGAGATACCCAGGGGTGGGGAACAGAAGAAAGCTGTTCACACTCATGATCCTGAGGGAGCAAAGAGAAGAAACAGTGTTTCTTAAACCCAGGGAGAGCTGAAACCAGGCAGTAAAGACAATTTGACATATGCTGTGGATGGAGCAAAGTCACCACCAGATGTGTAGTGGGGACGAGGAGTGCAGAAAAGACCCTGCCTTTCCTCTCTTCACTTTGAGATCCTGCCCATGTTTCCCATTGCTTGAACCCAAACAGAACAATGGGCAAGAGAGCCTACAAGATGCAAAGCATAGAAGTCAGGCTTCTGGAGTGCAGAGCAGGACACAGAGAGCGGAGAATGAACCTGGATGGGCAGGTGGGCAGAGGGATCAAAATAACTAGAACAATCCCCTGTGTCTACAGGACACCCACTGAGAGCACCCTGAACTTTTCACCTCATCCTCAGACCCCTATCTCAAAAACTAACTCAAAAACTTTTGAACTCTAATCTCGTTTGTCTCTGTTGCACATAGACCTAGCTCTTCTCTGCTATTCAAAGAATGAACTGCACTAAATCATCCAGATTCAAGCTAATGGCTTGTCCAGAATGGCTGCAGTGGCACGGGTGAGAAGTAAGCCAGTCCTGCACCTGTTTCAGAAATAGAGTCCATAGGGTTTGCTAATGGAAAGATGAAGACTATGAAACAGGAATGAGTCAAGGATGACAGCAAGCTCTGATGGCCTAAGCCATAGGAAAAACAGTCCCAGTACAAATGGAGAGGAAGAAAAGATCACAAACTTCGTCTTGAACATACTGAGATTTCTATTAGACATCCAAGTGGAAATATTGAGTAGTCAGATGGATATTTACATATACAAGTGTGGAGCTCAGGGAGAAGGTCTGTGCTTGGAGTATAAATTTGGAAGTCACATTTTGTACTTGGTGTGTGAAAAAAATGGAGTTGAATAAGATCATGAAGAAATTAAGCGAAAGACTGCCAAACCCTGCAACATTCTAACGTTAAGAAGGCAAGTAGAGGGACTTCCCTGGTGGTCCAGTGGTTAAGAATTCACCTTCCAATGCAAAGACGCAGGTTCAATCCCTGGTCAGAGATCTAAGATCCCACATGTCTCGACACAAACAAGACCATGCACCACAAATACTGAGTCACTTGCTCTGGAGCCCGCATGCTACGGTGAAGATCCTGCATGCCACAGCTAAGATCTGACACAGCCAATAAAAAAATATTAAGAAAAAAAAAGAAGAAGGCAGAGAGATTAGAACCAATAGCAAAGACTAAAAAGGAGCAGCTTGTGAGACTGGAGAAAAACTGGGAGGATGTGTTTTACGTGGAAGCCAGTTTAAGAAAGGAATTATTCAGAATCCAGGAGGAAGAGGTAAATAACTGTAGATGTTGTTTTAAGTTCAGCAGGCTGAGGACTAGGAAGTAATGGCTGGATTTATTAAACAGAGGTTCTTCTTGAGCTTGCCAAGATCATTTGCATTGGATTGATGAATGTGGGCTCAAAGAAGAACAGGAAGAGAAAAATTGGGGGTAGTGTATATCACAGACAATTCTTTGAGATTTTCTTTAAAAGGCTGTTGATGTGGAAAGTGGAGGAGGGGGTCAAGGTTTACATGTTTATTTGTTTTAAAGGTGGAAAGAATAATGGGATGTTGGTCTATGGTTTGAAAATACCCCATTCTCTAGAGGGGGATATTCCTCAGGGTATCCGATAGCATTTTCTGCGGAAAAATATGTATACATACACACATTTATGCATAAATTCCCTTAAGATTTTGAGAGCTGGTCTGCAAGGAGCTGATTTTAATCTTTGCCATCTACAAATTAGACCTTAGAGGGTAGAGAGATAAATAATACCTCTGATGTCTTACAGCATCAATTGATGTTGGCCAGCACTGACAGTTCCTAGTAATTGAAGAAGCCATGATTGACTTACTTCTGCCTCCTCTAACACTCTGTTTCTGAAACATGAGGGACTCCTGGAGTGAAGGAGGCTGAGCAGAGAGAGATAGGAGCGGAGGCCAAACATGACTTCCAGACAATTCCTACTTCAATGTCAAGTTGACTGCATTTTTATGCTTTTGATGTGATCACTTTCCTACTTCCCAGTGAACATCTCCACTTCATCTTCATGCAATGAGAATAAGAGGAAATGCAGTAAATCATGGTGGCTTTGGTTTCCCTCTATTTTTCTGAATTTTTTTCATCACTGTCTGGGGATCAGGGGAAAAAAAAATCTTCCACACTTTCTGTCAGAGCCCCAGCTCCTTGTTCTGGACTGCGCTGCCCCTTTTTGACACCCCTCTCTCTGAATAGATTCTCTCTATTTCTCTACACAGCTACATTTCCTGGCGAAACACTAACTGAATCAGGAGCAAAATTGCAAGGAAGACATGGAGCTCAGTTTGGACAATGATTAAACTCAGATGTAATAACCAAGGAACCATGTAAGCCACGGGCAGGGAAACGAGGAGTTGATTAGTGTGGTCCCAGGGTTAACAACGAGGGAAAATGAGAAAAATGATTAACAACAAGAAATCCTTGAGCAGTGCCATTCCCGGCTGGGTCCTGCCAGTCAACTAGCCCAGGAGTCTTCCCAGATTCCACTTTTCTCTGCTCCCTGCTTTCAGCCTGCCTCCAAATGCTGAAGCCGACAACCTCTGACTTTCCTTGAAACAGGTTTCTTTGGTATTTCTGCAGTCTTAGGAAAGCTGAGGACCTTTGAGCCCTGTAGTTTAATGCCTGTCTTTGCCTGGTGTCTGAGTCTCACTCTCCAGATCACCCCCATCAAAGAAGTCTCGGCACTGCAGCAAGAATGAGCATTTATAATTTACTCTATTTCCAATGCTTCCAAAATCAAATTCAGAGTTATGGTCTTATAGCTTTTGGATTTCCTATCACTCCTTGTCCTTGTCATCAAGTTCCCTTTTAAAAACCCTCTCTCCTAACCCATTACTTGACCCCTACACCCACCTCCTCTCTTTTGGGGCTCCCATCTCAATGCTGACTATCAATATTGTATTCTTAGAGACCAAGTTCTTTTTCAACTTCAGTTTATATGAGTCTGTGATCATTTGATAATAATTCCATAAATGATGAACACACTAAGAAGACAGCAACTACTTCAGGAAAAAACATAATCCATAGGGTTTATCATTACAGCAAATTAATGGGTGGAACACATTAGACATGACTCACCCACACAGGAGTGTGTCTTTATAAACCTTAGCACATCAGCATGCTGGGTTAAGGAGCTCAGTCTTAAAGAAAGAAACCTTAATCCCCTCTGCATAATAATAGAACAGCACTTGCCTTGGCTCAGTGAGAAAATTTACAGAATGTCTAGGGGAGAATGAGCTGATGTGTTTTATAAGATCTGCTTAATCAAACACTCATTCTCTTGGCTGCATTTGCAGCAACTTTACAACATGGTGGAGGATTCCCTCCCCAGCCTGTCTCCTGATTATCTCTCCACTCTCCCCGCCCCTCTCAGAGCTCCCTCACAGTCAAACCAGCTCCCCAGGCTCTATGATCCTTCTAAATTGGTCACAGAGTTCTCTGTGCCTTATTTTCCTTTAGACTCCTTTTTCACTTGGTAAACAACTATTCCACTTTCAAATTTAAACTCAAATGTCGCTTCTGACTGCACATCTCCTAGCAAAGTAGCAAGTACCCACAACAGGCATTGAGTAGAGACTTACGGATTGACTGATTATATTTTAGACTTTGTTCCATTTATTTTTCCCTAGGCCTCCAAGCTATAAAGGTGTTTTTTTTCCCCAGAATTTACTGAAAACCAACTCCAAAATCAAAGTCCCAAACTAAATATATAGCAACAAATTTGACAGTATTTTGTGCAGGTATAAGAGCACCTCAAACCCATCACTGTGCACATAGACCTGGGTATTGGGACAAAAATCCAACTGTTAACTCGTGTTCTAATATTATTATGTAGGTATATTTCAAATTGTGCAATAGCTATATTTCTAAAACATCAAATCATGCTTTAAATGCACTGTTTACCCCTACCAGTTTAAGAAAGTCAAATTTAAAAAAGACTTTTGTAAAATAAAACACTTCTGGTAGCTCAGATGGTAAAGCGTCTGCCTGCAATGCAGGAGTCCCAGGTTCGATCCCTGGGTCAGGAAGATCCCCTGGAGAAGGAAATGGCAACCCACTTCAGTATTCTTGCCTGGAGAATTCCATGGACTGAGGAGCCTGGTAGTCTACAATCCACAGGGTCGCAAAGAGTCGAATATGACTGAGCAACTTCACTCACTCACTCATGTATAGTTAGCAAATTTAAAGTCTGACAAATCCACCTTCTCCATGTTAGGATCAACCATCATTATTCCTTACTCAAAACAGAAATCTAAGTGTGCAAATTTACAAAAGATAAGAAAATAGGATAATCTGTAAGAAGATGTAAAACTTGGCAAAATATCCCTAGTTATTCTCATTTTTTCCCCTTAAAAATAAGAAAGCAAGAAAACATACATACAATTAAAGCATTAAAACCCTTTCATATCATGTACTACATAAATACTACAAATAAGCAAGGAAATTTTTACAATTATAACTGTTTCATAAATGCAAAAGGTAGAGTCCAGAGAGAGGCAAAACAAAAATATCCCAGGTTATATTCTGTCTAAGCTAAAACTAAGGCAGGCCTGGGTATTTCCAGTCCTGTGCTCTTTGGAACTCTTCTATAGAGAATAAAAGCCAAGTCCTCATAGTATAGCTAAAACATATACAATTTGAGTTGATTTCTGAAGTCTTCATCATAATGAGTTTCAGTGTATAGAAGTTTAATCTGTTAGTGGGAGAGAACTGTTTATCTGGGAAACCTTGATAAGAATAACATTATTATGAAAAGTGAAAGTGAAAGTCGCTCAGTCGTGTCCAGCTCTCTATACAGTCCATGGAATTCTCCAGGCCAGAATACTGGAGTGAGTAACCTTTTCTTTCTCCAGGGAATCTTCCCAACCCAGGGATCTAACCCAGGTCTCCTGCATTGAGGGAGGATTATTTACCAGCTGAACCACAAGGGAAGACCAACATTATTGTAAGTCATTGTAAATATGTAGACTTCACTTAGGAAAAAAAAAACACTCATGGAACATGCAAAATAGGATATTTTCCACATAATTATAATTCTAGATTTTTTTAAAAATTGATATATGCCAGAAACTGTGTCCTTATTTCAACCTTCATGACAACTTGCACAGAGAACAGTATCATTCATATTTTATAGATGAGAAATTGAGGCTGAGAGAAGTTACTAAATTATCCAGATTGCCATAGAAAATTCACACTTGACATTATGCCTGGGACAGGGAATGCTTTAGATAAATATTTTTGAATAAATGAATGGCTGAATAAATGAACAAATGAAGTGATAAAGCCATGGTGTGATTCAGGTGTGTCTGCATCTGAAGGTCAAACTTTCTTCTCTGCGGCACACTCTTCACTTTATAAATAAATGTATTGCTGGGTCCTTTAAAAGAGAGAATGTCACATGAAAATTTTCAGATGATCTGCTCTGCGGAGTCAGGGAGGCCTGGATGATAAGATGCACTCCATACTAGCAGCATTGAGACCTGCCAGGTCTGAGTTCCACTCCTGCCTTTAATCACTTGGTTGGCTCATCTAGTTATGGATAAAACTTGGTTGGTAAGTTGGTAAGGCTGGTTGGTAAGTGAGTCACTCTAGCCCCTCCTTTCCTTCAGCTCCCCAGACTCCATCACACTCTCCAGAGCTCTACTTAACATTCAAATTAATGCACATGAAGACACCCTGTCTATAGGCATCTCTGAAAGGAACATAGGCAACTTCAACCAGATGGCTATTTCCAGCAAGGAGAGATGGCCAGTGACAGATGAATGCAACTTCTCTATCACATGAAGGACTAAAGATGCTTACTTGTCATGAATGGAACAAAGATGGAAATGAAAAGTCTTTTCCAAATCATGAATTCCCAAAAGCAGATCGAGAGTTAAGCTTAAAGAGTAGCCTGCCTTTTTGGGGACAAAAAGATAAACAGCCAGGACCTACTGTGTAGCACAGCGAGCTATATTCAGTATCTTGCAATAACTATAATGGAAAAGAATTTGAAAAAGAATATACATATTATTTTATATATTTTATGTATACATGCATATATATACATATATAACTAAATCATGTTGCTATACATCTGAAACTAACACAACAATGTGAATTAACTATATTTCAATTTTTAAAAAATACCCAGCTATAGACTTTTTCAGTTTTTCTTGAATCATAATATACACATGCTGTCAGGGTACAGCTCAATGAGTTTTCACAAACTAAAAGCACTTATGCAATCAGCACCCAAGTCAAGAAGGAGAACCTGACTTGCATTCTAGCTCTCTGGGGTGTGCCTTCCAGTCACTATTTATCACCCCAGTCCCTCAATCATTATCCTTATTTCTAACAATAAAGGTTAGATTGTCTTGTTTCTATACTTTATAAAAATGGAATCATGTGGTAAAGTAAATAAATAATAAAGTCAGGGAATTTTCTTCCACATCCCTGGGCCCTTTGTTACCAATTCTCAGTAAGCAATCAAAGACAAGTCCACAAACCAAGAGGAAATGATGACGGGGGCTGGAGACCACTGAAACATGTCAACATGTTTGCCCTCCTGCCAGCCTGTCCAGCAGGTAACCCTGCCTCCTCCCCATTTTCAGTGAGACTTTTCAAGTCTATTATTGTAAAGTACTCTCTAACTCTGCCTCTGAACCACACATGCTGTCAGAAGACAAAGAATGCCATGTGTTGGGAAGGCTCAGTTGAGGGAGCACAATTAAAAAGACCAAGAGAGGCACATGGGGACACAGGGCAAGGCTAAAGAGGTAAAGAGAATAGATATTCTGGCAGAGCAGCAGCTCAGCGGAAGACACACCAGAGACAACAGGTCATGAGCAGATAAAGTCGCAGCACACAACTGCATCCCCTAAGCCTTTTGGCTTCACACTCTTGCTGCAAAGCTTTTGCACCATAGACCATCTCTGACAGCCTGAAAGCACAGCCTATCCCATCACCATCATGACTTGGGTTTTCTCCAGAAAGAAGGCTGTAGCCATGCAATCTGGTGTTTGTATAGAAAACACAACAGCAGAGGAAATGGGACGCACACTGCAGAACATCTGCTCAGAGACACTGCCTGAGAAACAGTGGAGTGCTCGCAGGATGGAAACATCTGTACACAGCTCCACATTCCAGGAGCCTTAAGTTGCAGGAGAGGGTGATCTAGAGAGAGAGGAGGCTCCAACAAAAAGAACTCAGAAATTATTAATAAATGATTAATATAACATGGAGGCATAGGTTGAGAATAAAGACACAGAAGGCTGGGAAGGAGAAGTGTCTCTGGACACAGGATTGGTAGTCTTCCAGCACAAAAGATGGATATGGCTTCTAAAGAGAAAGAGACATCACCCAGTGCCCTACAGAGAAACCATAAGGAACAACCAAGACCCACAGTTTTCCTGCTAAATGGTTAGATAACTTGCCCAAAGTCATAGGTTGTAAGTAGTGTGTGCATGCTAAGTTGCTTTAGTCATGTCCAACTCTTCACAAAATAGAAACTAGGGTACATCCAGGTATCTCGGACCTAGAAACCAGAGCTTGAGCTCTTTGTAGCATTTATAGTAATTTTCTAATCCCTGAAAAGTTCTTCTCCATTGGCCTCCAGGGCTCTTCCCTCTCTGGGTTCTCCTTGTACACCTGACTGATTGTCCTCAGTATCCTTCTCCATCTCTTCTTTATCCCTTAGGTATTCCCTGGTGGAACAGTTGGTAAAGCACCTGCCTGCAATGCAGGAAACCCAGGTTCGATCCCTGGGTTGGGAAGATCTCCTGGAGAAAGAAATGGCAACCCACTCCAATATTCCTTCCTGGAGAATTCCATGGACAGAGGAGCCTGGTGGGCTGAAGTCTGTAGGGTTGCAAGAGTTGGACATAGCTTAGAGACTAAACCACCACCACCACCACCACCACCACGTATTCCCTAGTTCTCTATACTTTCAAGTTTTCCCTCATGTCTATGAGTCAGAGAGTTAAAATTCTTGCTAGATGATATATCTCATCCACTTCTGCTTATACCTCCAGGCAGATAGCTCCTAAACTCCTCTATGAGATCAAACCTTTTCTTAGCCCTCAATATATATAACCAACACCATTTCCAACTTCCTCATAGGAATTACAATCAGTATCTCCCAAACTAAGACCGGTTGGTCTACATCTCCAGAGGCACCACTTCCCATTTTACTCAAGCCGCATGAAATGCTCCATTGTGTTCCCATAATTTCCAAAGCATCACATTATTACAGTTCTCATCACAGAACATTTTAGCTGTGTATTTGTCACTCTTCCCAAAGGACTTGAGCTGGTCAAGACTTGGAACCGTCTCATTCATATGGATCTAAACACCAAGTAGGTGGTTAATGCCTCTTGAATGAATAAACGCAGAGTCAAGTCAGAGACACCACCATAGCACGTCGCACAAGAAGTCATTCTAAATGTCTCCTTCCCTCCCACTCTGATGTTCAGCTGACCAAGGTGTCCATTTACTTGCCTTCTGTTAACACATGACTTGTAAACAATGCTTTCCTTTCCATTTCTAACCAGTCTCTCCTCAACCCTACCCACCGTTTCACTAATCCCCACCCTGTTTCAACTCAGCAAGATCTAGAGGCAGTTAGTGAGTGGAAAAAGTGAATTAAAAATAATAATTGTAAAATATATAAAACCTCTCTTTCTATACAAGCCAACAGCCCAGAAAAGTCCCAGTGATAACAAGTCGTTCAGTTGTGTCCAACTCTTTGTGACTCCATAGACTGTAACATACCAGGCTCCTCTGTCCATGTGATTTCTAAAGCAAGAATACTGAGATGGGTTGACATTTGTTTCTCTAAGGGATCTTCCCAACCTAGGAATTGAACCCAAATCTCCTGCATTTGTAAGCAAATTCTTTACTGCTGAGCCACCAGGGAAACCCACAGGTGTACAATATATAATGATTCATAGTTTTAAGGGTTTATCCTATTTATAGTTATTATAAAATATTATCTATATTCTTTGTGTTGTACAATATATTTTTGTGGCTTATTTTATATCTAACAGCTACACCTTATTTTATATCTAACAGGTACACCTCTTAATCTCGTACCTCTGTATTACGCCTTCTCACTTTCCTCTCCCCACTGGTAACCAGTCATTTTTCCTATATATAAATTTGCTTTTCTTTTATATTTACTAGTTTGTTGTATTTTTTAGATTACCCATATAAGTGATATCAAATTATATTTGCCTTACTGGTTGATTTATTTCAACTGCATAATGCCCTGCAGGCCCATCCAGGTGGCTGAAAATGAAAAACTTTCTTTCTTTTTATGGCTGAGTAGTATTTCATTGTATGTGTACACACATAATATATATGTGTGCGTGCACACACATATACACATACCATCTTCTTGATCTATTCATCTATTGATGGACACATATGCCGGTTCCATATCTTGGCAACTGTAAATAATGCTGCTAAGAATTTGGGGTGTATGTATTTTTCAAATTAGTGTTTTTGTATAAATACACACTCAGGTGTAGAACTGTGGGGTCATATGGTAGCTCTATTCTTACTTTTAGGGGAACTTAAATACTGTTTGCCACAGGGACTGCACCAGTTTACATTCCCACCAACAGTGTTCAAGGATTTTGTTTTCCCTACATCTTCGCCAACATTTCTGTGTTCTTTTCACTGATAACCATTCTGGCAGGAGTGAGATGACATCTCATCCATGTTTTCAGTTGCATTTCCCTGATAATTAGCAATGTTGAGCATCTTTTCTTGTGCCTGTTGACCAGCTGCAATTCCTCTTTGGGTAAAATCTCTATTCAGTTCTTTTGCCAATTTTTTATTGTGTTGTCTGTATTCTGATGTTGAGTTGTGTGAGCTGTGCATATATGTTGGATATTATCAGTTATATCAATTGCATATAGTTTCTCCCATTTCATAGTTTTCTTTTCATTTTGTCAATAGTTTCTTTCACTGTGCAAAACATTTAAACCATTTGTTTAACTTTACTTTTATTTTCTTTGCGTTAAAAGACACATCCCCAAAATGCTACAATTTATGTCAAAAAGTGATCTTTCTAGTTTTCTTCTAGGAGTTTTATGATGCATGGCCTTACCAAGGCAGTCTAGAGATTCAAAGCAATCACTATCAAAATACCAATGGCATTTTTCATAGAACTAGAGAAAATAATTTTAAAATTTATATGAAAACATTAAAGACCCTGAATAGTGAAAACACTCTTGAGAAAGAACAGGGATCAAGGAATCAGGTGCCCTAACTTCAGACTACATCACAATGCTACAATAATTAAGACAGTATGGTACTGGCCCAAAAAAAAAGACACACAGATCAGTGGAACAGAATGGAGAGCCCAGAAACACACTCACACACTTATGGTAAGTTATTCTATGACAAAGGAGACAAGAATATACAGAAGAGAAAAGACAGTTTCTTCATTAAGTGGTGCTGGGAAAATGGGAAGCTACATGTAACAGAATATAATTAGAACATTCTCTAACACCATACATGAAAATACAGTATTAGTAATAGAAATGGGCATTCTAGTTATTGAACAAAAACTGTTAGAGGGACTAGACCAACCATAAGAACTTTAGTTCCTAAAGAGTGACTGGAGAAGTCATAGGATTTTCCTCACACTGATACTTTTTATCTAAAGAGAGACAGAAAGAACTCACCCACAGACTAGATTTGAAGACAGAGGGGGGA
The DNA here is from genome assembly GCA_917880005.1 of Nanger dama. Classification (NCBI taxonomy): domain Eukaryota; kingdom Metazoa; phylum Chordata; class Mammalia; order Artiodactyla; family Bovidae; genus Nanger; species Nanger dama. The sequence goes on from CAKJTW010000018.1 coordinate 30,980,090, forward strand.
ACCTAAAGTCACCTTATTGTTGTTTTCTACAAGTTCTGCTTATTTAAGACAACATTTCTCCAATTTGTATGAAAATACTTTAGTTTATTTGAGCTGAAGTTAACATAATTCCATGGTTTATAGGCATTTAATTAAAATAATTTTTATTTTGACTTGGCAGTTTTCTAACTGTGAAGCTAAGGTGTCTCCTCTTCCATGTCTCTCACAATTTGGGGACCCTTGTGTAGCTCCTGAGCCCTACATATCATGCTGCAGAGTCAAAACAATAAAGCTGCACTGACTCCTTACACTCACTCAAGTGAAAGTGCACTTTTAAAACTGTGAATTGGATCATGTGTCTCCTCTATCTAAAATCCTGCCATTAATCCTAATCATCTACAGGACAAAGTCCAAATTCCTCAGTGGGCCAGTATGACCTTTACAGCCTGACCTCAGTTTCCTGTCCAGCCTCATCTATTGCCACTACCTGCCACCATGTTTAACCATTGTGGGAATTTATGAAAATGCACTCATGAGGCTACTTCGTACATGATTTACATTGTCAGAAATATTCTTTTCTGTATCATGCATCAAGTTCAAGTCTTTACCATTTTTTAAGACTTTAAGAACACCAGAAACTCTCTGAACCCTTCCTGAATCTCCTTCCCCAGCCCTTTTCATAGCTTATCAGCCAACTCTAGTCATAGCTTATTAACTATTCTCCTATTATTGTTTTATCACATGTACCTGGCTAAATACCTGTTACCTGTCTGTCTTAGCATCTGGACTGGGGAGCAGAGGCTAAATTTTATCCAAGCTTGTTTCTCAAGGTTTAAACCTAAAACTTGACACATTAGTTATGAAAAACTTTTCTTGAACTAATACATCAAACAATGTAGTAACACTGTAAATTATAGTTATTTGGAGGCTATAAAGAAAAACCACATTAAAAGAAGGAGCTTAGGCCAAATTAGATAAAGAGACTTTAAGAAAAAAAAGGATTTCAAACATGTGATTATGTTATATATTTGTTAACATAATGAGAACATGAAGAAGACATAGAAAAATCATAGAAAGCAAATATTACTTTAGGTTAAAGAGGAATAAGACTGATCCTGGAATCTAGAGATGGCTTGTCTTGACAGCAACTCAAGACTCCATAAACTATTATTGAATTGATTATATATTACTCAATTAAATCTACAGAAGAAACATTACTATGAGCCAGTACTCTTCTTCTAGAAAAATAATCATGTCTAAACTCACGATTTTTGCTTTCTCAGAGTTATTAGTCTGATAATTCAGGACAATGATGTAGCTATAAATATTAAAAATTGTCTAAAAATTAATTTAGATCATTACAGCATTTTCTTAAATAAGAAAAAGAAGTACAAAAATATGAGCTAATGCAAGTACTTTGACATAAGAGAACCCATTCAATATTATAAATCTAACTTCAAGCAACAAGTATTCTACCACCTAGGCAAGATAAGGAGAGAGACACCCCCATGTAATGTGCTTGTATTAAGACCACTGAAAGCTGAAGGCTGAACAGGTATACTGAGGAAAAAAACAAACCTTTCAACACCATTTTCTACCCAAAACACACAAAAGAGCAACTAATCACCAGATGATTTTAAAGGCTCCATTATACCGGAGGTAACTGTGGTATGAATAACTGCCAAAAACAAAACTTCAGTTGAAATATTACCAGACTGATTCAGTCCTTTGTACTAATGGCCTAACAGAAGATGTGCCCGCTTCCTTTAGTAAATAATATTTACTTCAGTTACTTCTGTTCTTCCATATACCATCTCTGATATTTAATCAAAAATGATGAGGCAATGACCCAGAAATCCCACTCCTAGGCATATACGCTGAGGAAACCAAAATTGAAAAAGATACATGTATCCCATTGTTCATTGCAGCACTATTTACAATAGCTAGAACATGGAAGCAACCTAGATGTCCATCAACAGATGAATGGATAAAGAAGTTGTGGTACATATATATAATGGAATATTACTCAGCCATAAAAAAGAACACATTTGAGTCAGTTCTGATGAGGTGGATGAACCTAGAACCTATTATACAGAGTGAAAGTGAAAAAAAGAAAAGAAAGTTAAGTTGCTCAGTCGTGTCTGACTCTTTGTGACCTCATGGACTGCGGCCTACTAGGCTCCTCAGTCCATGGGATTCTCCAGGCAAGAATACTGGAGTGGGTTTCCATTTCCTTCTTCAGGGGATCTTCCTGACCCAGGGATCAAACTGAGGTCTCCCACATTGCAGGCAGATGCTTTAACCTCTGAGCCACCAGGGAAGCCCTATATAGAGTAAAGTGAGTCAGAAAGAGAAAGATAAATATCATATTCTAATTCACATATACAGAATCTAGAAAAATGGTACTTAAAAATTTATGTACAGAGCAGCAACGGAGAAACAGGCATAGAGAATAGACTTAGGGTCATGGGGAAAGGGGAGGAGAGGGAGGAGAGACGTATGGAAAGAGTAACATGGAAACTTACATTACCATATGTAAAATAGATAGCCAGTGGGAATTTGCTGTATGGCTCAGGAAACTCAAACAGGGGCTCTGTATCAACCTAGAGGGGTGGGATGGGGAGGGAGATGGGAGGGAGTTTCAAAAGGGAGGAGATATATGTATATCTATGGCTGATTCATGTTGAGGATTTGACAGAATGCAACAAAATTCTGTAAAACAATTCTCCTTCAATTAAAAAATGAGAAAAAATGATGAGGAAAACAAAAAAGTAAGGTAAATAACTCATTGTCAATTGATAAAGCAGTCAACATAAGCAGACTGAGGGATGACCAGAACTATCAGATAGGTATATCAGAATAAGTTCAGTTCAGTTGCTCAGTCCTGTCGACTCTTTCCTATCCTATCAATCGCAGCACGCCAGGCCTCCCTGTCCATCACCATCTCTAGGAGTTCACTCAGACTCATGTCCATCAAGTCAGTGATGCCATCCAGCCATCTCATCCTTGGTCATCCCCTTCTCCTCCTGCCCCCAATCCCTCCCAGCATCAAAGTCTTTTCCAATGAGTCAACTCTTCGCATGAGGTGGCCAAAGCACTGGAGTTTCAGCTTTAGCATCATTCCTTCCAAAGAAATCCCAGGGCTGATCTCCCCTAGAATGGACTGGTTGGATCTCCTTGCAGTCCAAGGGACTCTCAAGAGTCTTCTCCAACACCAGAGTTCAAAAGCATCAATTCTTCGGCACTCAGCCTTCTTCACAGCACAACCCTGACATCCATACATAACCACAGGAAAAACCATAGCCTTAACTAGATGGACCTTAGTCGGCAAAGTAATGTCTCTGCTTTTGAATATGCTATCTAGGTTGTTCATAACTTTTCTTCCAAGGAGTAAGCGTCTTTTGATTTCATGGCTACAGTCACCATCTGCAGTGATTTTGGAGCCCCCAAAATAAAAGTCTGACTCTGTTTCCACTGTTTCTCCATCTATTTCCCATGAAGTGATGGGACCGGATGCCATGATCTTCATTTTCTGAATGTTGAGCTTTAAGCCAACTTTTTTGCTCTCCTCTTTCACTTTTATCAAGAGGCTTTTGGCTCTTCTTCACTCTCTGCCATAAGGGTGATGTCATCTGCATATCTGAGTGTATTGATATTTCTCCCGGCAATCTTGATTCCAGCTTGTGTTTCTTCCAGTCCAGCATTTCTCATGATGTACTCTGCATATAAGTTAAAGAAGCAGGGTGACAATATACAGCCTTGACGTACTCCTTTTCCTATTTGGAATCAGTCTGTTGTTCCATGTCCAGTTCTGTTGCTTCCTGACCTGCATACAGATTTCTCAAGAGGCAGGTCAGGTGGTCTGGTATTCCCATCTCTCTCAGAATTTTCCACAGTTTATTGTGATCCACACAGTCAAAGGCTTTGGCATAGTCAATAAAGCAGAAATAGATGTTTTTCTGGAACTCTCTTGCTTTTTCCATGATCCAGCGGATGTTGGCAATTTGATCTCTGGTTCCTCTGCCTTTTCTAAAACCAGCTTGAACATCAGGGAGTTCACAGTTCATGTATTGCTGAAGTCTGCCTTGGAGAATTTTGAGCATTACTTTACTAGCATGTGAGATGAGTACAATTGTGCGGTATTATGAGCATTCTTTGGCACTGCCTTTCTTTGGAATTGGAATGAAAACTTCCCTTTCCAGTCCTGTGGCCACTGCTGACTTTTCCAAATGTGCTGGCATATTGAGTACAGCACTTTCACAGCATCATCTTTCAGGATTTGAAACAGCTCAACTGGAATTCTATCACCTCCACTAGCTATGTTCATACTGATGCTTTCTAAGGCCCACTTGACTTCACATTCCAAGATGTCTGGCTCTAGATGAGTGATCACATCATCATGATTATCTGGGTCATGAAGATCTTTTTGTACAGTTCTTCTGTGTATTCTTGCCACCTCTTCTTAATATCTTCTGCTTCTGTTAGGTCCAGACAATTTCTGTGTTTTATCGAGCCCATCTTTGCATGAAATGTTCCTTTGGTATCTCTAATTTTCTTCAAGAGATCTCTAGTCTTTCCTATTCTGTTCTTTTCCTCTATTTCTTTGCATTGATCACTGAAGAAGGCTTTCTTATCTCTTCTTGCTATTATTTGGAACTCTGCATTCAGATGCTTATATCTTTCCTTTTTCCTTTTTCTCTTCACCTCTCTTCTTTTCACAGCTATTTGTAAGGCCTCCCCAGACAGCCATTTTGCTTTTTTGCATTTCTTTTCCATGGGGATCTTGATCTCTGTTTCCCGTACAATGTCACGAACCTCATTCCATAGTTCATCAGGCACTCTATCTATTAGATCTAGGCCCTTAAATCTATTTCTCACTTCTACTGTATAGTCATAAGGGATTTGATTTAGGTCATACCTGAGTGGTCTAGCGGTTTTCCCTACTTTCTTCAGTTTAAGTCTGAATTTATAGCTATAATTAATACTTCAAATAATCTAGAGCAGGGGGTCAGCAAACCCTGGCCTTCAGGAAAAATTCAGCTTATTCTTACCTTTATAAAAAAATTTTAATGAACACAACCACATTTATTTATAATTATTGAGGGATAATTTTACACTAAAATGGCAAAGCTGTATAGTTGTGAGAGAGTTTGTTGCTCCTACAAAGCTTAAAATATTTACTTTCTGCCCTTTGACAAAAAAAAAAATTAAAAACTTGCTGATCTTGAGCCTAACAGAAAAAAGTTGACTATAAGCATAAACAAATACAGAATACCAACAGAGAGATGAAAACTATAGAAGTCAAATAGAAATTCTGCCAATAGAAACTACATCAGAGACAAAGAATTTCTCTGATAGGCTCATCAGTAGGGTGAAAACAGCATAGCAATAAATTAGCTACTTGACAGTGTGTCAGTGCCAGTAGAAATTATCCCAGTTGAGACACAAAGATGAAAAGGGGAAGGGAAAAAATGAATGAACAGAAAATATAAGAGGAGTGGGACATATCAAATATTCAGTGGAAATGTAGTTGAAGTCCCAGAAAGAGATAGAACAGAATAGAGAAAATATATAAAGTGATAATGAAGAAGAATTTACCAAGCACTGCCACCTAAACCTGTGGTTGGTTAAATGACCAGTAATCTAGAGAACTGAATTATGTTCTGACATAACTTGGACTTCCTGGTGAATCAGATGGTAAAGAACCCGCCTGAAGTACAGAAGACTGGGTTCAATTCCTCAGTTAGGAAGACCTCCTAGAGAAGAGAATGGCTACCCACTCCAATATTCTTGCCTGGAAAATTCCATGGACAGAGGAGCCTGGTGGACTATAGTCCATGGGTCCCAAAGAGTCGGGCATGACTGAGCAACTAACATGGACAGAACAGATTTATAATATAAAACATAGTTCTAACCTTCATCCTATACTTTATATACTTCTGCTGATACTTACGTGAAAATACAGGTTTAGTACTCAAATTCTGGATGACATTGATTTAAGACACAAAACAAATAAAAGTGGAAGAAGAGGAATTAATACCATCCAGATTAGCTTACTTATACAAGGGCTAAACTATAAATATAACCACAAACTTCAAATACATAATATTACAAACCAGTAAAACAGAAGATGAAAGAGGCTTGGCTTAATTGCATATCCAAGGTATAAATGGATATACATGAAAGTGAGTCTTGTACAAACCAGTATCTGTGTTTGACGAGACTCCTCAACAAATGGACATACTCCCAAATGGTATTAGCAGAGGTGCAGAATTTAATGTGACCAAAGAAAGAACCGGACATGGAACAACAAACTGGTTCCAAGTTGGGAAAGGAGTATTTTGTTACCTTGCTTATTTATACATACATAATGTATTTATATCATTATTTATACAAAATACATCAAGGCTGTAATTTGTCACCTTGCTTATTTAACTTATATGCAGAGTACATCATGCAAAATGCTGAGCTGGATGAAGCACAAGCTGGAATCAAGATTGCAGGGAGAAATATTAATATCATCAGCCACGCAGATGATACCACCCCTATTGCAGAAAGAGAAGAACTAAAGAGCCTCTTGATGAAAGTGAAATAGGAGAGTGAAAAAGCTGGCTTAAAACTCAACATTCAAAAAACTAAGATCATGGAAACTGGTCCCATCACTGTATGGCAAATAGATAGGGAAACAATGGAAACAGTGACAGACTTTATTTTCGGAGACTGCAAAATTACTGCAGATGGTGACTACAGCCATGAAATTAAAAGACGCTTGCTCCTTGGAAGAAAAACTATGACAAACTTAGACAGCATATTAAAAAGCAAACACATTACTTTGCTTACAAAGGGCCATCTTGTCAAAGCTATGGTTTTTCCAGTAGTCACATATGCAACTGAGAGTTGGACTACGAAGAAAGCTTAGCACCAAAGAATTGATGGTTTTGAACTTTGATGTTGGAGAAGACTCTTGAGAGTCCCTTGGACTGCAAGGTGATCAAACCAGCAAATCCTAAAGGAAATCAGTCCTGAATATTCATTGGAAGGGCTGATGCTGAAGCTGAAACTCCAATACGTTGGCCACCTGATGCAAAGTATTGACTCATTGGAAAAGACCCTGATGCTGGAAAAGATTGAAGACAGGAGGAGACAGGGATGACAGAGGATGAGATGGTTGGATGAGATCACTGATTCAATGAACATGAGTTGGAGTAGGCTCCAGGAGTTGACGATGGACAGGGAAACCTGGCATGCTGTAGTCCATGGGGTTGTAAAGAGTCGGACATGACTGAGCAACTGAAACTAACTGAACTGAAAGAATACCATTCCAGAAGTCTTCAGCTAGCCTATTGAAATCAGTGGACCATTTGACAACTACATTATTAATAAGTAGAAAAACTATACTGTATTCAAATGTAAGTGGCAAGAATGATTGAGAAGACTTGAAACCACAGCCCCTGAACAAAAAATGTTTAACGTGAGAAAAGTCAATGTAGTCAAGACATGAAACAATTCTCACAAGTAGAAAGGGAGTTAAACTTGTTTTGTATGGCTTCAGGAGACAGAAATAAAACATGATTAGAAATTCTGAGAAATCCAATTGTAGTGTGATATATTGGGAAACTTTCTTACAGAGCTGTCTACAAAGAAATGTGCTGCCTTATAAGGAAATGAGCTTCCACTCACTACAGATGCCCACATAGAAATTTTAAAATGCAGAGAAGACTTACCCATAGGATTGGTGGTCATGTGTAATACCTGGTCTTCCTACCTGGACCTTCTACATGTCTATAACGCTTGAAGAAGGAAGCCATATGGAGGAAAGAAAAGGGAAGTGTCACTAAAACAGGACTGGATTTAGGAGTAAAAATAAATCTCACCTTTCATGTTTCTTTTGAAACACTTGTCAGATAACCTTGGGAAATGTTAAGTTGGAAATTAGTTACATGGTCTGGAGTTTAAAGAAATCTGAGCTGGAGATAACTTTGGGTATGTTCATTGTACAAGTTTCGGTATGTTCATTGCACACCACTGGAAAAAAACATGAAATTTTTAAATAGTATATTTTGCTTAATACAATGTATTCAAATATTACTGTTTTAGCAAAGATCAATATAAAAATTGTTAGTGAGATAAAAATATTATTTTGTTGTTTGCAATAAGTCTCTGAAATCTGTTGTGTGTTTTATACTTCTATTGCATCTTAATTCAGATACCCGCATTCCAAATGCTTAGTAGCCACAGCTGGTTAGTGATTATTTACCATACTGGACAATATAGACAGAGATGATCATTAAATTCTTTAAAATCAATAAATACAAGGTAAAATGGCTGCAGTCACCAGCCATGAAATTAAGTGACTGCAGCCATGAAATTAAAAGACGCTTGCTTCTTGGAAGAAAAGCTATGACAATCCTAGACAGCATATTAAAAAGAAGAGACATTATTTTACCAACAAATGTCCATCTAGTCAAAGCTATGGTTTATCCAGTAGTCATGTTTGGATGTGAGAGTTGGACTATAAAGAAAACTGAGCACCAAAGAATTGATGCTTTTGAACTGTGGTGTTGGAGAAGACTCTTGAGAGTCCCTTGGACTGCAGGGAGATCTAACCAGTCAATCATAAAGGAAATCAGTCCTGAATATTCATTGGAAGGACTGAGGCTGAAGCTGAAACTCCAATACTTTGGCCACCTGATGTGAAGAACTGACTCATCTGCAAAGACCCTGATGCTGGGAAGGATTGAAGGCAGGAGGAAAAGGGGACAACAGAGGATGAGATGGTTGGATGGCATTACTGACTCAATAGACATGAATTTGAGTAGGCTCTGGGAGTTGGTGATGGACAGGAAGCCTGGCATGCTGCAGTCCAGGAGGTCGCAAAGAGTTGGACACAACTGTGTGACTGAACTGAGGGGAAAATGTTTTAGAATTAAGCATTGAGAAAATCCAAATAAGGAAAGTAAGATCTAGCCAACAGAGGAAAAATCTGGGAAATTTTATTGATATGAGAGCCATGAATAAGGTGAAGGTGTGTGGGATTAGTTATGCTAAATTCTGCTTCAAATTCAGAAATTTTTTTATATATCTGTTAGATTTAGATTACGTAGCAGAGCTGGGTGCCATTAGTGCCTTATAGACAGGGCTTAGAGCAGCTATATGGCAGTGGATTGAATAAGGACAATTTGAACTCAGCTATTCTCAGAATAAGTAGTAATGTGCTCAGACGCTGTGGTTCTCTGCCCAGTCTGCCAAGGGCTTTAGCTCTCTGTTGGTTGATCCATTAAAGGAAAAGAACAATGGGCATGCTTCAGGGCACCATCTCAGGAGACTCCTATGCAAAGCACAAAAATGAAACAGCGGCAATACCTCCCTTCTGTGCACATCCCCTTCTTTTGTAGTGGATTCTTTTAGAAGATGTAAGCTTTCTTCCTATTCTTCGGTCACAGTCTGGGATTAAAATGGCTCAAAGCAAAAAGTAAGGCATTTCCTCCTTTAAAGGAAGGATTCCCTGGACATCTTTGAGCAAGGAAGGGATGGAGAACACCTTCACATGTGGAGCTGAGATACTGATGGTAACTTCAGAACCGACAGGTAGGCACCAGGTGTGTGAGGCCCCTGTGGTGGCCACCAGAGAACAAAGCCGTGTGTTTATATGACCTGGTCTCAGCTCCATTCAGGCACACCTGCTTTAAGACCCGTCTATAAGGTGCTATTCAATAAACTGTGCCTGCATGCTCTGCCAACCACGGCAAGAACAAAGCTAGGTCCCACAATACCCTCACTTAGGGGGCAAATCCAACATTATCATTGCTATCTACAAAGCTGCCTTCATTGGCCAGAGACCCCCAAACTACCGCTATTACAAGTGAGCATATTCCCTGGAAAAGAAATGGGACGGTTAATCAGCTATACTCCAATACAAAATAAAAAGCTTTTTCTTAAAAAAAAAAAAGAAAGAAAGAAATGGGATGGAAAAGAATGATATTTTCAGAGACAACATGTCTCAGACCCAGATACAGTCTCAGTCCTGAAGCATCAGACTGTATCAACAAACTTCACGTTCAGGCCGATGGGCTCAAACGAAGAACACGTAAAAGTCCTATTATATGGCCTGTTTGCCTTCAGTTGACACATGGCAAGTCTGTGCTCATTCATTTACTTGTACATCAAGGTACAGGAATAAAAGAGGGCTGAGTTCTAGCTCTGTGTGATGTTGAGCAAAGCCAGTCCTTTTCTGGGCCTCAGTCATTTCATCCTTTTCAGCTCCGATGTGATAAGATCCTACTTCCACCCATTCAGTGCTCAGTTTCTCTGCTACTCCAGGTCCCCCTAGAATCTCTGTTCTCTTGAAAGCTGTTTTCTCCTGTCTGCTCACTCAGAGGATTCATGATGACTGTGGTTGCCATAGGAATGATTCATCTATCATAAAGGTGGCTGCATGAGATCACAAATACTCAAAAGAGAGCTAGAAGGAGGGAAAGTGATATTCAGAACTAGGAAATAGATCCACACTGAACGTGGATGACAGCTTAATGAGAGGTGGGGATAAAGTTCGTGCATCTTCTATAACTCTCTTGTGTGTTTGAACTTCTCTGAGAGCATAAGTGCAGATCCACTGTCTGATGTGTCTCCCGTGACCCCTCCCATGCCCACTTGAGACACTTCCTCCACAAAAACAGGATGAAGTGTGTAAGCTGCAAAGAGGCAGCCCCCACTGCCCACCAGCCACCTGATGAAAAGGGAAGGTCAGGATAGCCTGGGGAGAGGCTTGACACCATGCCCTGGGCATCCACCTCTGGCTGCTTGATTATGATCCTTCACTTGTCATTTACAAGGAAGGGCTGAAGATGATTTTGAAAAGATCTCATTTCCTACATAGGCTGTGTAATATTTGAACTCATTATTCCTGAGATAGACCATTTGTATTATAATATTATCCAGCTGCCAGGGCTTGAGTGGTCATTTCTTTCTTGCCTCTCCTTAAAAGGACTTCACAACAGCCTACACTCTAATTCCCACCCCAGAATGAGTATTGAAACTCAGTTGTGGATTGAACATCCCTCCAATCCTGGTCATTGACTGAGCCCCCTATTCCAGCCATAGACAGCCATCCTTCCAAGCCTAGCCATGGACAGACCTCTCTTTCAGGCCACAGACAATCCTATGGTGGGCCAGGGAGTGGATACATTTAATTGATCCAGTTATCTCACCATGACCCTGGAAGGGAGCAGAGGAGAGGAGAGGGGGGTGGTCATTCCTGGCCAGTTCCACACGAGGCCACACCTGATTGTGTATGTCTCACCAAGGATGGGTTACAGGCATCTTTATTATGAAATACAACACATTCAATTCACAGTTTCCTAGCAACAGGATACCAATCAGGCGACTGTAATTCAAGGGTCCAAGGTCTTCGGTAGGAAGGAGCTGGGAAAAGCAGAGTAGGGTGGGAGGACTTCCCAGCAGGAGAAACCATTGACCGTGCAGATTCAGGATGAGGAAACCAAGCCTGCAGAAGAAGGAACCTCAGAGAGTTTGCCTTTCTTCCTTCAGACTCTTTGAAGCAGGAATTTGCCCTACTGCTGCTGTTGCTGGCTTCTCGCTTCTGCATTAATCACGAGTATTGATGCATCCAATTCCAAACCATAAGGCATGTTCTCGAATTACACACAGAGCTTGCTCCACACACAAAACATTGGCAGTAGAAGACAAATCAGAAGAGGAACAATAAACTTTCTCAGGCTACTACCCCTAGCAAGTTGGCTAAGCTTTGGAAATGCTGCAGTCACCAAGTCAGGTGGTTAGGTCCTGAAACATTATCCTGTGGTTCATTCCCACTCGTTTTAGCACCTGCAAATTTATTACATAAGATATTATTTTGTACTCAATTTAATTAGTTATAACTATTTGTAGTCATTTGAAATACACTCCATGTTGATTAAAATAATTAGTGTAGGGCTACTAAATATTTACCTAAGATATGAATCCAAGGGAATTTGATAAATTTAATTAGCAAGAACTAATTATTGTTATGATAGGAGTTAGGGTTTAATAAATATAATTACAGAGTACAAATGATGGTTTCTTAATTAATAGATACTAGTTGCAAACACAAGAGCCATTATCATATTTTCATGCAGGACATGCTATTCAGCACACCTTCCAGATGTCAACTCTAGCAGCCATGGTGACTTACAATAAGAGGAGCTAACACTTGGAAAGTGCTTCTACTGTCAGGCTCAGTTCTAAGAGCTGTTAGCGCATGAGTTCATTTCATCCTTAAAACAACCCTACTGTTGTCCACTCTTTAAGTATAGAAACTGAGGCACAGAAAAGGTACACAACTTTCCTAAGATTGCATAGCTAGGAAATGGCAGGGCTGGCACTGAATCCCATGTGGTTTAGCTCTAGGGTTCATGCTGTTTTCTAGTGACAGTACCTAAGCCAACCAAACAACAAAAATAAAAATAAAAAGTGTGACTGTTCAGAAGAACCAAAATCCTCAAGTCCGCTTTGCTAGTCAAATATGAGAGATGTGTGCTATTTGCTATCATTTACACGATAGTGGAGACTCTAAAGAGATCCTGAAGGCATCTGGCCTTGGGTCGCTTATGATTTTGCTGAGGCTCAGATATGGAATAGCTGAGGTGCTGAAACTGATGAAAATAAGAGAGCCAAGCTGCCTGTTCAGAGCTGCGTTCCAAGAATACTCTGGATTGCTTCTTTGGCTCATTTAGCACATGCATTCTATTGGGAAACTTTCTACCATCATGGCATTTGCAAGTTTGGAGAATTCAGATGGTATCAGGGATCTGCTGTTGTTCACTGTTGTTCAGTCACTAATTATGTCCAACTCTTTGCAACCCCATGTGTGGCAACACACCAGGCTTCCCTGTCTTTCGTTATCTCCCAGAGTTTGCTCAAATTCATGTTCATTGAGTTGGTGATGCTATCTAACCATCTCATCCTCTGCAGCCCTCTTCTTTTGCCTTCAATCTTTCCCAGCATCAGTGTTTTCCAATGAGTCGACTCTTCACATCAGGTGGCCAAAGTATTGGAGCTTCAACATCAGTACTTCCATTGAATATTCAGGGTTGATTTCCTTTAGGATTGACTGATTTGATCTCCTTTGTAGTCCAAGGGATTCTCATGAGTCTTTTACAGCACCACAGTTCAAAAGCATCAATTCTTCGGCACTCAGCCTTCTTTACGGTTCAACTCTCACATTCGTACATGATTACAGGAGAAACAATAGCTTTGACTTTAGGGGGCTTTGTTGGCAAAGTGATGTCTTTGCATTTTAATACTATTTGTGTTGGGGGGCTCCAAAATCACTGCAGATGGTGACTGCAGCCATGAAATCGAAAGACGCTTACTCCTTGGAAGAAAAGTTATGACCAACCTAGATAGCATATTCAAAAGCAGAGACATTACTTTGCCGACTAAGATCCATCTAGTCAAGGCTATGGTTTTTCCAGTAGTCATGTATGGATGTGAGAGTTGGACTGTGAAGAAAGCTGAGCGCTGAAGAATTGATGTTTTTGAACTGTGGTGTTGAGAAGACTCTTGAGAGTCCCTTGGACTGCAAGGAGATCCAACCAGTCCATTCTAGGGGAGATCAACCCTGGGATTTCTTTGGAAGGAATGATGCTAAAGCTGAAACTCCAGTACTTTGGCCACCTCATGCGAAGAGTTGACTCACTGGAAAAGACTCTGATGCTGGGAGGGATTGGGGGCAAGAGGAGAAGGGGATGACCGAGGATGAGATGGCTGGATGGCATCACTGACTTGATGGACATGAATCTGAGTGAACTCCGGGAGTTGGTGATGGATAGGGAGGCCTGGCATGCTGCGATTCATGGGGTCGCAAAGAGTGGGACATGACTGAGCGACTGAACTGACAAAACTGAACTGAACTGAATAACTTTGTACTCCAACAACTCATGGACGTGCACCTCATTCAGCTGAGGATCTTTAAAGTCAAGAGTCATTTAGTTAAGGGCTTGGCTTGTTAACTTTTATTGGAGTATAGTTGCTTCTTTACACTGTTGTGTTAGTTTTTGCTGTGCAACAAAGTGAATCAGCCTTATGCATATGTAGATTTCATTGGATAAAGGGGAATGTGTGAGAGACAGCTAAAGAAGTATAATGAGTCAAAAAGAGATTCTACCAAATGCTCTTTTGTATGATAGCTAAATCATGTGATACCTGGTGGGACATAAAAATAAAACTTCTTTTTGTTGCTAGATGATAAAAAAATTTTTAATTTTGAATAAAGTCAAGAGTCCTTTCAGTTATCAAAATGGTCCTGAATCGCTGCTGCCTATATAACCACAGAGACGGCAGGTTCCACAGGATCAGGCCCTGAGCATTTATGCTCCTTATCAGGAAATGCCTTTCTTCAAGAGGGTCTGGCTTATCAGTAATATGATATCAGCATAGGACTCTGGTAATGTCCCTGTTGATGAATTCACAGGGAAAGTGCAGACCCATTATACTCTCCTTGGTGCCAAGGATATTCTGTAAGGACAATGACTTTTACCTGGGGACAATTACATAAGGTAATCCATGTCAATGAGCTCACCACAGCCCTTGAGCTGTATCTAGTATGGTTTGTATATTTTCCTTCATTTGTAAGAAAATGAAAATGTGAAGACTTTCAGAGTCAGAATCCAGGATCCCATTATAATAGACTAGTGTTTCAGGAAGCCCAGTGGAACAGCCTCGCGTGTGCTTATCCTTACCTATGGTTGGATGAGCTCCAAGTGAGCTAGATATGAAAATTATTGATTGCCAATCCCAGATGAAAGCCATGACAGGAGGAATAGAGAGCAGGGATTCCTCCCCGGCACATGCTCTGTGTGAGGAGCTGAAACTCATTGCTATGCCCACCTGTCTCTCAGTATTTCACAGAGTGGTGCTGAGGATCCCTTGACTTGGCCTGTAAGGAAAGTCCTTGCTTTGCTCTTGAGACCGGGAACCTGACACAGTGTACACATCACTCGGGCCTCCGAGGACAGCTGGCTTGCAGAGATCAGTTTCCTAAGTAGATTTGTTGACAGCAAGGTATATGGAGAGGAAGGCAAACAAGCAATGTTTGCCAGGTAGAGACATCGCCTGCAAGTTTCATGCACTGCACCTGTGTCCTCTGCTCTGTCCAGATCAGAAATCTGCCCTTCTGCCCCCTGATCTGGTAGCAGCCTTCTGAATCCAGAGCTCCCTCAGAAGGCAGACCACATTTAAGGGTAGGTTGCTCCCCAAATGAATCCCTCAGAAATATCCAAGTTACATCTGTAGCTCACCTTACTTATGATTGAGAGACGTGGCTATAAACTTCCCCTTGGTTCTGTGCTGAGTCATACAGCAGTGACATTTTCCGTTGGTCACATGCTTCTGGGGCTTCCCTGGTGGTGATGGTTTAGTGGTTAAAAAATCTGCTTGCCAATGCAGGTGATACAGAAAACGTGGGCTTGATCCCTTGATTGGGGAGATCCCTTGGAGAAGGAAATAGCAACCCATCTCAGTATTCTGGCCTGGGAAATCCCATGGACAGAGGAGCCAGGTGGGCTAGAGTCCATGAGGTCAGAGTCAGACGTGACTTAGTGAGTACACAGCAACCACATGCTTCTGGATTCTGTCCACTGTTCAGTGAGAGCTCTACTTATAGAATGAGATCCTAGTGTGTCCCAGAATCAAGCTCTCATCACATTTTAATGGATAACTCTTCCTACCCGTCATACTTGTTTACATAACAGGTGACAAGTCAGTGCCTTATTCTGTGCCCCACTACACAGATGTTTCGGCCATCAAATGTGACCCAAGAGTTTATCAAAACTGATCATTTTGTTGTAATCAGAGAAATCACCAGTTATCAATAAAGTGAGAACCAAGTGAGATCTGCATTGGGAGGTGAATTGTAAACTTGACAGTAACAGAGGCAGGCCTAGAACTCAAGTCTTCTGATCCCAGTTCAGTGCCCTTTGCACTATGTGCAAAATGATGCAGAATGTCGTTCCAAGAACTCCTGTCCTATAGGCCTCACTAACTGCCATTTTGAAATCTGGACAGTGTTTGAAATGCAAGGTCTAACTTCTTCCAAAATGATTGAGTTATTCACATTAGCAATATGAAGCAAGACCATTAGATTCAACATGTGCTTCTGAGAGCTTTTCTCTAGGAAGAAGATTGACTGGCTACTATCATAGGCACCAATCCCCAGATCCCAGCTCATGTTCTCAACCAGCATCCATCCCATCAAGAATTCTTTCACCTATGCCTTTGGGACACTGGAGAGTGTCAGGGCTTCATTCTTGGGATAAACGGGTAATTGTTATCAATAATGCGAAAGGATGGCATTAAGAGAGGGTTGTAAAAACCCAGATTGTCTAAGGCCCAGGGCTTTCTAGTCAGAGTGGAGCTCTGGAAGGTTTGGGTTGGTGCCAAAGAGCAAAACCAGCCTGGAGATCACCTCTCTTGAGCTCAGCTTTGTTTTGAAGAAATGGCATCTCTCCCTCCGGTCAATCCTAAAACACAGTTTAATCTAAGGGGAGCAACACGGGAGACGGGAAAACAAGAAGATGAGAAAAACCAATAAATAGTAATAACAGGAAGCAGGGAAAGACAGGCCTGGATGCGCAATTCTTTTGTGCCTGTTAAATGAACTCTGGTGGGGATGAGGAGAGAGAATTATCCTATTTATATATTGAAAGGAATTTTAAATATGCATGGGCAGGGAGAGAGGATCCACAGAGACTGAAATGCAAAACACAGCACGATCAGGGCCTCTCCCCTTCTATCTCCCAGTACCACTAGCAGGTTCCTCGCACCAGTTTCTGGAAAGCTCCTTCTAAAACTCAGAGCCATCCTTCTGCTTATTCAGCATTTCTGTCTTAGAAAAGCAATTCTGTTTTTATAAAGAAATGGGCCTTCACTTGCAAAACACCCTGCAAAGGAATTCAGACGGGAAAGGAGCTCATAATTACACACTGATGCACACAGATCCAAGCAACCCATTCACACACAGAGATACAAGTACGCAAACATATATAACACACATACACACCTCCTTCTACACCACAATCTCCTGGCTACTTGGCACTAAGGTTTTAGACATTGTAGGTTTGTAACATGCACATGGAAAAACCTTTTTTGCCATCATGCAAGGAAACACAGGGGAGTATGGATTAAAGGGCAGGCGAACGTCACTATTCAACTGAGCACAGTCATTTGGGGAACATGTAAAAGACAGAAAACTGGTCATAGTTCCTCATTAACATACTTCATCCACACTGAAAAAGCAATCCTTTTGACTGACACAAATCTCTCCTAGCTTATGAAAACTTCCCACTCACCATCCCCACCAAGCACATGCTGCCTCTCCTAAAATAGCAGGAGCTACTGTCCTCAGAGGCAAATAAATCCTAGAGTAGCTGCTTCTGGCTTCACTTCCATGGACTAATACACCCTAAGTCCCAAACTAAAGCCCTCAAAGAAAGAGGAATGGCTAAATAAAAACCAGACCTTTGTTTTACTATTTCCTCACCCACAATCTCCCCCTTCCTCTCTGTATCTCACAAGTTCAAACAATATCCCTGGCTGGCCCTGTTCAGGTCTGTAGACTTATAGAATTTATTCACTGACCTGGTATTTCTTTGGGAAAGTTGCCACTCTCTGGTTGCTTAGGACAGGATATTTTAAAACTAGGAAGTTTGCTGACAGAAAGTCAAGACCTTCAAGTTTTTATAATAGGCTTCCAATCAATAATTAAAACACAGAGAAGAAAGGGAAGAAGAGAAGGAGGATGAATTGTGAGAGCACATTCAACAACTCAGTGTTGGCCGTCTGCTGATTCTGTGTGGATTCTTCCAGTAGGAAGACATCTTGAACGATCAGCCATGTAGCTTGACCATCCACCCAAGACCCAGAAAGGAGCCCTTTACCAAATTCCTGACCTACTTGCAGGCCCAATCACATTCTGCAGAGTTTGCCTGGCTAATATCTCTTAACTTTACATTTAGCATCACTTCCTCTAGAAATCTGTTTCAGAATGCTTCCCCTTTGACATCTGAATCATTGCAGTTTGGAGAGAGAGTGCTGTGAGCATCGGAAAGATGACTAATTCCATACTCAGATACTGAGACCTCAGGATTTTGTGATTTCTATGCAGAGGCCAGGTGATGAGAGGTAGTGAACAGCTGGCTTTCTGGGCCTGGATATCAGAGCAGAAGACTGGTTCCAGAAGCAACAAGGAAACACCCAGCATATGAACTGTTCTGAAGGCCTTGGTGTGAGGGGAGTCCCCAAGGGTAGCCGAGGCTCGAGGCCTCCCCCAGCAGCCACCATGTAGAATGGAGATGTCAAACTCAGAGTAAAGAGGTGAAGTCGGAGCTCTATGTGAAGAGTTTTCTGTAGGCCCAGATTCGTGATACTAGGGCCGTATGAATCATCATTGCTGTAATTACATTAATGTAACATTTCTCACTGAGAATCTAGGAAAGTGCTTACATCTACATTAAGCTTTCAAGCAATCAAAGACCAGATTTTTTTAAAGCCTGAAAATGGTATTAATGTGTGAAAAACACTTAAAAAAAATAAACAAACCCACCAATATCTTATGAACAACTGGGAAGCATGTTTCACCAGGCTGTCTATAATTCACAGCTCCAGCCTGAGCACAGGCTTGTAAAGACAGATAACAAAGATGCCTCCCTCCCTGAGGAATTAGCACCTGAACATCCATTGCCTTCAAGCATGGCACCTCCATAGAAGCAACTCACCCTTTGATTGCCATTAAAGGTCAGCATTTCCTAGTGTTGATTTGCAAGTGAGAGGCTGAGGGAACCCAGAACCAGGTCTCCCATTAGGCCTCATTACCACCAAGGGTGGATGAATGAAAACTACAACAGCCATCCCTCTGGGTGCCTTGATGCCTGTATCTTCCACCTTCCCCGTAGCTCTTCCCTAAAGTGATCCAGGCTGAGATCATGGTACTATGGAAACAGAACTAGCATTTGGCAAAACATAAAACCATAGATGGCCCAGTTAGAAGGAGGGAAGCTATGTAGGCCTCAAGCCTCTTCCCCTAATTCCCATCATAAGGACATTTGTAAAGCCTTGCAGGCATCTGCTTCTGAGTTTTCGTGATGGTACTATCATAACCTTCTTATACCTTTACATGCTGTTTGGCTTTCCATCCTGCTCCTTTTCCATGGTACAGATTAAGGACTACCTCTCCTACGACGGCTGACAATGTCAGTGAACAAGCATTACCTGTTCATGAACAGGACTCTGCCTAGACTCTTCCCATGGCCTCCCATCCAGGTACCATGTATGTCCTAGAGGATACCGCCCTTGACACATCACCCATAGCCCACCCCACTCTAGCTCAGAGCACTGTCCTTTCTTATCAGAATTTGAAATTTCTTTGTCTTAGTTAATTCTCCCTTCAGTCCTTCTCACATACAGAAAACAAAAGAAGCTTTCTCTAATAAGCATCAGACTTCTCCATTTCTCTGTTAAAAACTCTTTAGCCCCATCACTGGCTTCCCATGCATACAGGATCAAGTCCAAACACCTGCCCATGGCTGGCAGGGCCCCCACAATCTAGCCCCTTCCCTTCCTTGCCAGATGTAACCCCTGTGTAGGACAAAGTGTGCCAGACAACGAAGGAGGTGATTTTATTCAGGTTTCACAACAGGAAGAATGAATGAGAAACATATCAAAGAATAGGAAAGGGCCTTGAATCTGATAATAGACACAGGTAAACCAGGGAGTCATGAGTAAGGCAGACAGAAGTCATGAAGAAGTGAGACGGCCCTATCTAGGCAGATGAGAGATCAGGGAAGTGGTTTTTACAGTTAGATTTTATTGGAACACACAAGGGTGGGAAGATCTCTTAACAGTTACTCTCTCCAGGAGCAGAGCGCTCAGGTAAATTGCATGTCTTCCCATTTCACTCCACCACGATGACCTCCAGCATAGACACACTCACTTGAGCTATGGTCACATGCCTGGGACAGGGCTCCATTTGCCCTGTGCGGATGAAAAGCCCTTCTCTATCTTCTATGCCTAACCAGTTTTCAAGGTTCAGTTCAAGATTCAGTTACCTTCTACATAATATTTTAATCAGAACCCACTTTGTTGTGGTAAGTATTAAATAGGGTGATGTAATTGAAGTCCTCTACATGGGGGACCCAGTGAGCCCTGAAATACAGACTTCTAAACATCTTTCCTGGCTGGGCCCTTCAGGTGAGGTTGCCTCCGCTGTACCCCATTCAACTCATCTGTCTTCACATCTGAGATTCCAGGACCCAGTGACTGCCATGAGCTCCTTCTCACGCTTTCAACAAACATTTATTAATCCTCACTGGGTGAGCAAGACAGCCCCGCCACCAGCTCATATGGAGATCACAGCCCCTGAGGCTACAATGAGTAAGTGAACAACTGCAGTGCAAAGGGGTGTGCAGGCATGAAAAAACTACTAGGTACTCACGCTCTGGGGGATAAAAGTAGAGAGAGGACCCAGATCGGGGTTGGATGCAGGTGGGTTTCTGGGAGGACGTGACCGGTAAGCGTGGATAAGGGAAGGACTTCAAAACATAATTTGTAAAAGATCTAGACACGGGAAGGTGAAAGGAAGCTAGGAAGGGGGAAATGCCTCCCTTAGGACAAGAGAACATGTCACACCTTTCTTCACCATCCTAATCTACACACACACACAAATAGACACACGCTTTCACACACAGACGCACACGGACACTTCCCTCATGGTTTATCTTTGTTCTGCCTTTAAGCATCAAGGTGTGAAGAATGAACCTTTTATCTTACATTTTGGATGGATTGTCTGTGTCTGAATTTTTTGTTTCGGCGCTGATAGTAATCTAAGTCATTAACCCCAATAAGCACCCTTTTTTTTTTTTTTTTTTCTTAGAAGGTAAATGGGACTAGAACTTTACTCAGAGGAAGAGCTGGGGAAGAGAGGAAGGAGGTCACATGATAAGCACTCCACAAACATCTCCTTCCCTTGTTCCTGAGCCAAACCTTTCCAGCAGCAAGTGGGATGAAACCTGTGCACTGTGTGTATCATGGCACTAGATATTGCCTCAAAGAAACCAACGTTTTAGAAAGCTTCTTCCAGGCAGCACACATGAGGATCTACTCGTAGGACTCTCAAGTGCTGGGAGCAGAGCTGCTGGTGGGTAAGTGGGGCTGGGGACCAGGCAAAGAAGTGGGTGGGGCAGTCAGTACAGTCCCAAATTGCCTCTCTGGGAGAAACGAATTCATTAATCTTAATTTCAAGTCTTCATTTGTATCCTGCATGGAGGGATTGCTACAGATGGGCCACTTAGTGACAATATCTACAACACCAGCGGCAGGCTGGGGACATGGCTGTTGCCAAGAGCCAGTTGCAGTTTGCGTGCGACACCACCCTGAGCCACTGCAAGCCCTCCGTGAGCTCTGCTTCACCAGCCATTCACCATCCACCCTTGCAGACACACCATGGACCTTCACCACCAGCCAGAAACTCCCCTCTCTATGAAGCTCCATCACCCCTGCAGAAGGCAGGTCTAAGGCCAAGAACGCACAGAGAATTGTCAAGGATCTATAAAGGAGCTGAGAAAAAAATGCAGTGTCACAACAAGAAGAGCCCTTGGGAGACAAGATCAGCTTTATTTTGCAGGGTGAAAAATGAAAACATGTGGCTCCTTGTTCAAAAATTATTAGCAATTTCAAGGTGGCAACAGCAGAGCATGAAACCAAACGTCAGACACTTCTGATCCCAGGGCCCTGTTTGACTGCACAGGTTGGACAAACAAAGTCAACCCTGCTGAGAGGTCGCATCATTCAAACCCCTTATTTTACGGGTGAGAAAATTAAAGCCCAGAAGCAGAAACCCTTCTCTTTTTCCAGTCCCATGTCATTTACATACGGTAGGAGGCCTCCACACTGGCGTTCTGTAGTCATGAATTGTTCATTTACAAACTGTGCAATCCCAGGCAAATTACTTAATCTCTTTCTCTCTCAGGATCCTCATCAGTAAAATGGGGATAATAATAGTGCTAACCTCAAAGATTATTTCATAGACTTAAACACAATAAGATGCAGAGAATTTAGAAGAGTTTATGACCTATGTGTATGCTCAGTTGCTTCAGTCGTGTCCAACTCTTTGCAACGCTATGGACTGTAGCCCACCAGGCTCCTCTGTCCATGGGATTCTCCAGGTAAGAATACTGGAGTGGGTTGCTGTGCCCTCATTCAGGGGATCTTCCCAAGCCAGGGATTGAACCCATGTCTCTTGCATCTCCTGCATTACAGGCAGATTCTTTACCCACTGAGCAACCTGAGATGCCCATATGACCTATTGTGCCTCCCAGTAAACAATTGCAATGTTAAATATTATTAATAACAGTGTTCTTGCTTGGAGAATCCCAGGGACAGGGGAGCCTGGTGGGCTGCCATCTCTGGGGTCACACAGAGTCAGACACGACTGAAGCGACTTAGCAGCAGCAGCAATAATGATGGTAGTATCTCAGTAGGCTCCTACTTTTGTTGCCTCTGGGTGGCTTTACTTTTCTGTATCAGGGAGAGGACCTTTGACAACAGTAACTATGAATTACCTCACCATGGTTTGTAGGCCTAAGGAATTCGGGCCAGAGTAGGTACATCAGGTCTAGAGAAAGGCTGCTGCTGCTGCTAAGTTGCTTCAGTCATCTGACTCTGTGCGACCCTATAGACAGCAGCCCACCAGGCTTCCCCCGTCCCTGGGATTCTCCAGGCAAGAACACTGGAGTGGGTTGCCATTCTAGAGAAAGGCTAGGCTCTGTAAAAGCTGACTCAAGCAGTCCTATTCCTGGAACCATGTAGCATTTTCTCCCATCAAAGATTGGGCTATCTAAAAAGGAGGAGAAAATTTATGACAACATGAATAGATCTGGAGGGCATTATGCTGAGTGAAATACACAAGACACAGAAAGGAAAACACTGCATGATCTCAGTTATATGTGCAATCTAAAATAAACTCATAGAACCAGAGAATAAAGTGGCGGCTGCCAGAAGCTGTGAGGAGTAGGAAATGGGAGATGATGGTTAGATGATACAAAGTATCAGTTATGTAGGATAAATAATTTCAGTTCAGTTCAGTTCAGTCACTCAGTGGTGTCCGACTCTTTGTGACCCCGTGAATCGCAACACGCCAGGCCTACCTGTCCATCACCAACTCCCAAAGTTCACTCAGACTCATGTCCATCCAGTCAGTGATGCCATCCAGCTACCTCATTCTCTGTCGTCCCCTTCTCCTCCTGCCCCCAGTCTTTCCCAGCATCAGAGTCTTTTCCAATGAGTCAAGTCTTCGCATGAGGTGGCCAAAGTACTGGAGTTTCAGCTTTAGCATCATTCCTTACAAAGAAATCCCAGGGCTGATCTCCTTCAGAATGGACTGGTTGGATCTCCTTGCAGTCCAAGGGACTCTCAAGAGTCTTCTCCAACACCAGAGTTCAAAAGCATCAATTCTTCGGCACTCAGCCTTCTTCACAGCTATACAGCACAATGCCTATAGTTAACAATGCTGTATTGCGTGCTTAAAATCTGCTAGGAGGGTAGATCTTAAGTGCTCTCACCCAGAAATAAAAATAATCAATAATAAGGGGGTAGAAGGAGACTTTGGGAGGTGATAGATATGGTTCTGGCCTTGGTGGTGACGGTATCATAGATGTATGCATGCGTGACAAGATGCGTCAGTTGTGTCTAACTATCTGTGACCCCATAGACTGTAGCCCACCAGGCTCCTCTGTCCACAGGATTCGACAGGCAAGAATACTGGAGTGGATTGCCATGCCCTCCTCCAGGGGATCTTCCTGACCCAGGGATCGAACCCATGTCTATTATGTCTCCTGCATTGGCAGGTGGGTTCTTTACTACTAGCACCACCTGGGAAACCCCTATACATTAAATGTGTACAACATTTTATGTATCAATCTTATCTCAATAAAGTGGTTTTAAAAAGTGAAGTTCTTAGTAGATTAAAAGAAAAAAATATAAGCCTGAGCTGCATAGATGCAGGGTTTCTCAAGCTGGCTTCATCTACTTACCAGCAGAATGTCCGGGTGTGCTTGCCAAAAGTTCACATTTCTCGATCCCAACTTGGACCCCATAAACCAAAATCTCCCAGGGTAGGATCTCGGAACTCAGTCTAACAAGAACCTGTAGAAACTCTTATTTCACATCAAGAGTGAGACCCACTCGCCAAGGCCAGCTGCAGGCACACTGTCACCCACAAAACTTCCAGGGTGCAGCGTCGGCATCAGGCGTGGCGTCGCCCTGGCTGCTTCGGGCTGTCTGTCCCCATGGTGATCTTGCACGGGCAGGGCACCCAGCAGGCACCAATTAGAGCGTGTGGGTTGGCTGTCAGATGGTTCACTGAACACATCTCACATCTAACACACAAGAAAGGTGACCGCTGTGCCAGCTGGTCAGGCTGTTCCATCTGGGCCTGGTCCAGGGGGAGTCTGGCTGGGGTCCTGAGAGTGACCCAGAGAGGCCGAGCATGTCGCTGCATACAGTGTCTTGCTCTTTGCAGCCTCCAACTGTGGGACATCTCGCCCAATTCTGGAATATCCTCAAGCCTCACAGCTTACTGCTAAAGCTCTTGAGCTATATAAAAAAGAACAAGGGCCATTTTAAGCCTCCCTTTAAACAGACTTCAAAAGGATAAGGAGGCCAAAAGGTACAAACTTCCAATTATAAGATAAATAAGTTCTGGGGATGGAATTACAGCATGGTAACTGTAGTTAGCAATAATATTTTGTATATTTGAATGTTGCTAAAATAGTAGACCTTAAAAGTTCTCAACACACACGCAAAGAGTGTAATTAGCTGATATGGTGGCTGTTAACTGGATTTATCGTGGTGTTTATTTGTTGCTAAATGAATGTATAGTGCTTCCTTGGTGACTCTGGGTCTTCCCTGGTGGCTCAGAAGTTAAAGCGTCTGCCCGCAGTGCGGGAGACGTGGGTTTGATTCCTGGGTCAGGAAGATCCCCTGGAGAAGGAAATGGCAACCCACTCCAGTATGCTTGCCTGGGAGAACCCCATGGACGGAGGAGCCTGATGGGCTACAGTCCATGGGGGTCGCAAAGAGTTGGACACAACTGAGCGACTTCACTTTCACTTTTGGTGATTCAGCCAGTAAAGAATCTGTCTGCAGCCAGGTTCAATCTCTGGGTTGGGAAGATCCCCTGGAAAAGAGAATGGCTATCTGGCTATCTGCTCCAGTATTCTTTCCTGGAGAATTCCATGAACAGAGGAAGCTGGAGGGCTACTGTCTATGGGATTGCAAAGAGTCAGACATGAGTGAGCATGTCTGACTCACACACACACACACACACACACACACACACACACACACACATATCAAGCCATAATGCTATGTACTTTAATACAGTGTTATATGTCAATTATAGCTCAATAAAATTGAAAAAAAAATGTCTGCCACCAGACACAAAAGGTCTTAAATAGCTTTAATATGATCAGTTATCTATCACACCAACTATACCAAGCAAATGGCAAACATGCCTCACTGTTCAAGATACCCTGCCTGGCCCTCTCTGTAGTCACTCAGGAAAGAGAGAGAAATTCATCTGAAATCAGGCTCCGGTCATCATGGGGATAGCAGGGGATTGCTTTATCATCCTGCATTCAGCCTTCCATTCTCTAGCACCCAAATGTACCTTCTTTCAAAGCACATACCTTGTACTTTCAGTTTATACCTCTTTGTCAGAAATTAAAGCTGACTTGCTCACTGTTTTGACTGGAAACTTAATGACCCCAAACACTGCTCACGGGGTGTTGCCTTTACCAGGAAAGCACAGGAGAAGCTCAAGGATGTCCCAGTACACCCAGGAGGAACCCACCCTGCAGGAAAGGGAGAAGGGCTCTGAGCCAGTGAGGTGTGTGCCCCAGGGGGACCCTCACAGGGCCCTAGATGCCTCGGTGCCTGCCCCAGGGCACCCTTGCGAGTTGATATCTACTCAGCAAGCCTCTCAAAGAGCAGATTCAAGCTTGTGCCCATCACCCATCCCCAATGCAGCACCCCCTGTGGTTCACAGCCACTCCTATAAGCCCGTGTACTAACCCGCCAGCACCACTTCTCCCCTACAGACCCTGGAGGCAGCCAGCAAACACACTGATGAGAACAAGCACAGCACAAGAAAAGAAAAACCATAGGCCCAGCCTATGTATTTTTAATTATTTTGGTTCATAGCACTTCTTACTAGATTTTGTTTTTAACTATTGGTTTATACTATCACTAAGCTCCATGAAGAAAGGACTGTGTGCTGTTTTTGTTGTTGGTCACATTTTAAGACCTATAAAACATACAGGTACTTAAAATGTGGTTATCAAGCAAATGAATGAAGGAATGAGCTCCCTTAACCTAATAGTCTTGATGGACATCCCTCCCTCAGAGTGATATCATGTTATCTAGTAGAAATTTGTTGAAATTATTCTTTTTAAAAAGTCAAAATATCCATAAGCCCATTCTTTAATTGTGCCATTGAAGAGACAAGCAAGAGTCTAAAATAGTAAACATAACAACAAAAAGAAATAAGCGTAACAACAAAAAATACTAGAAACACACATACACACGCACACACGCCACACACACACACACACACACACACACAAGAATACAATGCAGTCGTGAAAAGAAGGAAACCATATAATTTGCAACAACACGTGTGGGCGCTGAGGACATTATGCCAAGTGAGATAAGTCTACAGAGAAAGACAAATACCGCATGATCTCATGTGTGAAATCTAAAACAAACATGGGACTTCCTGGTGGTCCAGTGGTTACGACCTCAGTTTCCAGTGCAGGGCATGTGGGTTCAATCCCTGGTCAGAGAGTTAAGATCTCATATGCCTTGCAGCCAAAACTGCAAAGAATGTAAAGCCCAAATCATATTGTAACAAATTCAATTAAGATTTTAAAACTGGTCCACATCAAAAAAAAAATCTTCATTTAAAAAAATAATTTCAATAAACAAAAAACCACACATGAGGGACAAGTGGCAATGCTCAGAGGAAGAAGACACAGGATCAAGGGAGAAGTGCTGGATGTGGATGGACTTGGAAGGAGGACAGCTCCTAAGCCATTCATTGAGAAGCTATCCTCTCTTCTAAGACGTCCTGACCTCACAGGTTGGGTGTCCACATAGCCTTGAAGACCATGCCAATCATGGCACTCGCCAGCAGATATTTTAACACTTGTCCATGCACTTTTGAAAGACTACATTTTATTTGTCTCTGAATCCTTGGGCTCTAGCACCCAGTAGGTTTTCATTAAATGTTGGCTGAACAAATGTCTGAACAAATGAATTGGCAGACTTTTCTAGGTGGAAAGAATGGATTGAACAAAATCTTGTGGAAAGGAATGGTTTGAAAGCGTTAGATGCTCAGTCATGTCTGATTTCTTGTGATTCCATGGACTGTAGACCATCAGGCCCCTCCATCCATGGAATTCTCCAGGCAAGAATAGTGGAGTGGGTTGCCATTCCCTTCTCCAGGGGATCTTTCTGACCCAGGGATCGAATCTGGGTCTCCTGCATTGCAGGCAGATCCTTTACTGTCTGAGCCACCAGGGAAGCCTAGAAGTAGAACAGGATTGCATATTTGCTTGTTGTTAAAATAGTGGAGCTCTGAACAATTCAAAGTTACAGGAACAAATGCACTGAAGTCAGTAGTCTAAGCAAAAAGCTGCATTTAGAAACCATGCCTTCCAGCCTGAAGGTATCTTTGTTGCTGCACCCAGATCATTAAGCCATTCAGGCATTACTGTTTCCTCAGTGGTTTTGTAGGAAAAAAAAATGAGTACCCAATGTCTCCATCTCCCTCCCTGGGGCTTTCTCTACAGGTTGAAAAAAAAGAGGGTTCCAGCTACAGGGAGGGAAGACAGATCCCACTTCAGATAATGAGATTCTCAGATGCATGTACACACCCTGTGTGTGTCTTCGTGCTCAGTATTGCCGGACTCTTTGTGATCCTATGGACTGTAGCCCACTAGGCTCCTCCGTCCATGGGATTTTCCAGGCAAGAATACAGGAGTGGGTTGCCATTTCCTTCTCCAGGGGATCTTCCTGACCCAGGTATTGAACCCAGGTCTCCTGCATTGCAGGCAGATGCTTTACCATCTGAGCTACCAGGGAAGAGAATTACTACCAGCATGTCAGGTCAGGGATGGGGTGCTCATGGCACCTGCTCTTCCTCCTGCTCGCTCTTCCTCACAGGATTTCCAGAAGCATCGGACTCTTGTGCTTTCTAACAATAATCTAAACCAGAGGCATCTGCTTTCATCTTTCTCAGCTGAAAGGCCTTTTAAGCTCCCCACTGTTTGTTTTGGTTTATTACTGAAAGGCTAAAACCATAAAAAAATTATTGTTGTGGGTATTTTCCAGTTGAGATGAAATATTTAACAAGGGCGAGGTGGGGGAGGAGGAAGTTTGCTGAAAATACCATTTTTTAAAGGTCAAAAAATGCATAAACCCATTACTTTAATATTGTTTTTTCCCATGAGAGACAAAGTGTTTGCAGCCCTCCCCGCTTCCTCCCGCCAGACTTCTGTGCAGAAATGCACACACGTTTCAGGTCCGTCCTCCAAAAGCACAGCTATGATCCTCTTATGGCTCTGCTTAGAATCTTCCTTGACTCCACCCAGCCAAGAAAATGAGATATAGTCTCCTAGTCTAGCACAAAAATCCTACCACCATCTAGCTTGACCTAGTTGTGGATGCTCACAGCTCACAGGGTCCTTGCAGCCCCTCCCCACTACAGCTTGTCAAAAAGATACATCTTTGCACATATTTTCAATGTATGGTTTTACCTCTCTGTGTCATTCAATCACGCCAGTCTCCAAAATAATCTCCGCGCCTCTCCCTTCTCATCCATGGTGACACATCAAAACCCGACCCACGCTTTCCATACTTAGCCCGACTTCGCCTCCTCCAAGATGTCTCCCCATCGCCCCAGTTAGAGCCCTCGTGGAGGCACGCGGCCACGCTGAGCATCTTCTCCGGGCTCACCTCCCTTTTGAGTTGTGAGTTTCCCAAAAACAGGAGCCAGGGTCCGTGCAACTTTGTGTCCCCCTTCACACAAAAGTCTGCCACATATCCAGTGCTCTGTATGTCTTTTTGAGTGACTGAATACATGAAGAAAGAAGCCAGCCCCTTCCTGTCTGCAGCATTTGCTCCACTATTTGTGCAAAAATTAAATTCTTAGAATATGCCAAAGCACTCTACATAATGGATGCATCTTCTGATTGGATTATAATTAAAACAAGATTTTTTTTTGGTAATAACATAGTTACCTCGATTGGCAGAAGGGAGATGACAGATGTAATGGATAATTGATGAACAGTTTGAATGTTGCCATAATGTATATCCTATTATGTTTCCTGTTTCAAAAGAGAGCTTTAGAAGAGCATCCTGAGAACCTGCTGTTGAATTAACATCCTCAAGTGTAACCGGATTATATAGCATGAGAAAGCTGGAGGATTGAGAACTGACGGAGGAGGAGGGCACAGAACAGGAAGACCCCAGGACCAAAAGGATGAGGCAATTCACTAGGAGGCTGCAAAGTGGCATGAAGTTTGTTCCTAAGCAGCCTGAGAGGCAGGAGCTGCTCCACGTACATTCTAGACCAGCCTCGTCCAACACAGCAGCCATCAAGCACTTGAAACATGGGTGGAGTGAACTAAGATGTAAGTGCAATAAAACCCATGGGTGTGTGCATGCTAAGTCGCTTCAGTTGTGTCCGACTCTTTGCTACCCATGGACTGTAGCCCACCAGGCTCCTCTGTCCATGGGATTCTCCAGGCAAGAATAGTGGAGTGGGTTCCCAGAGAATAAAACCCTTACTGAATCTTAAAAGATTTAATATGAAAAAAAATGGAAACTATTTCATTAATGAATTTTATATTGATTGCATATTGAAGTAATAAGACAG
This sequence comes from Nanger dama, assembly GCA_917880005.1. Lineage (NCBI taxonomy): Eukaryota > Metazoa > Chordata > Mammalia > Artiodactyla > Bovidae > Nanger > Nanger dama. The sequence continues at coordinate 31,010,055 of CAKJTW010000018.1, forward strand.
TAGATATATTGGGCTACATAAAATATATTTTTAATATTAAATTCAGCAGTTTTTTTTTACTTTTCAGTGTTGCTACTAGAATATTTAAAGTTACATATGGGGTAAGGAAATCATTCCTGAATATTCATTGGAAGGACTGATGCTGAAGCTGAAGCTCCAATACTTTAGCCACTTGATGCAAAGAAATGACTCATTTGAAAAGACCCTGATGCTGGGAAAGATTGAACGTGGGAGGAGAAGGGGATGACAGAGGATGAGATGGCTGGATGGCATCACTGACTCAATGGACATGAGTTTGCACAAGCTCCGGGAGCTGGTGATGGACAGGGACGCCTGGTGTGATGCATGTAGTCCATGGGGTCCCGAAGAGTCGGACATGACTGAGTGGCTGAACTAAACTGAACTGATGGTGTGAGGGTTTGTGGCTTGGATATTTTTAATGGACAGCACAATTGTAGACTGTTTTCTAGACTAAGTAGCATGTCAGTCTCCTCACCTCCAAGACAAAGAGCATCACTGATACTCAGAAACAGAAAAGAAAGAAGGAAAGAAAAAGCAGGCACCAGGATCAGCTAGCTTTGTGGTAGCAGGAGGGTCGTTTTCTGTCCAGATGTCCACACAAATTTTTCCAGAGCTCCAAGGCCTGGGACTGCCATCTGAGTATAAAGAGTAATAAATTAACAATATGACTATTACCACGGCCTCAGGATAGCTAACCATTCTAAGCCCTAAGCAGGAAAACTGCCAAGAAATATTTATTATATTTGGATGTGGGAACAAAAAGAAGAGGTTCTTAAAAAGGAGCTGTTACGCTTCCAGTTGTATTTATTTCTTTCGTTGCAGGGCTCATTCATATTAGTGGCTTATTTAACCTGATGTCCCTAAATGTGATGGTAAGTGTGGCTTAGCTGATTCTTTATCAGCTTTGGGTACCATTCACAGTAATGAAGCATGAAGTGAAGTTGTTCAGTCGTGACAGACTCTTTGCAACCCCATGGACTGTAGCCCGCCCGGCTCCTCTGATTGTGGGATTTTCTAAGCAAGAATACTGAAGTAGGTAGCCATTCCTTTCTCCAGGGGATCTTCCTGACCCAGGGATCAAATCCGGGTCTCCTGAACTGCAGCCAGATTCTTTACCATCTGAGCCACAAGGAAAGCCCATTCACTGTAATAATTTGGCCCAATTTCTTACCAAAAAAAAAAAAAAGTTTAAAATTAATGTATAATCAAAGGAGTCTTTAAAATCAATAACTTTAACCATTACTTTATCTCTTCAACCTCAGTAAACTAAGATGTGGCATAACAAACTGTCAGGGGGCCATATGCAACCCTGGGCAGGTGAGGATGGGATGGGAAATGAGCTTGAATGTGAACATTTCTAATCTCTTTGCTGTCACTGGCTTAGTCCCCAGCTGAAGTTATGCTTATCCAAAATCTTAGATGATATGTTAGTTATCCACTGATGTACAACAGGTCTTCCTTGGTAGTTCCACTGGTAAATAATCTGCCTGCAATGCAAGAGACCCTGGTTTGATTCCTGGGTTGGGAAGATCCCCTGGAGAAGAGATAGTCTATCCACTCCAGTATTCTTGGGCTTCCCTGGTGGCTCAGATGGTAAAAATCGATCTGCAATGCAGGAGACCTGGGTTCAATCCCTGGGTTGGAAAGACCCCCTGGAGGAGAGCATGGCAACCCACTCCACTACAGTCCATAGGGTCACAAAGAGTCAGACACAACTGAGGCAAGTTAGCACACATGCACGCACGCACACACAGACAAATGACTTACCCTTAATTCATACCTGCCCACCCCTCCTCCACCTTCTCTCCCTGCTCCCACCCACTCCCACATAGGCCTTTAATCAAGGACAAATTTATTTCACAAAAGGCTGTTAGTAGCTTATCTAGAACCAGTCTCCCAGGATCATATATAAGTTTTACCAAAAAAATGGTTACAATGCAATTCTTTGTGAGTTTTCACTTGCAATTGTACTAACAGATTAAAGGCTAAAGAGGGGAAAGTCCCTTGCACAGCAGAATGCCAATGGCTTCTCAAAACCAAGCCATCTGTCTCTCAACAAACAGACATCCACCTTTTTGCCAACCAATTCATCTTGCCCAAGAGACCACCTGAAGAGTAACGGGCCTGAACGTGACGTCACAGCTTTTCAAATAACAAGGAAAGGCAAAGCCTCTTATGACAGGATGTGTTTCTGTTTGCTGAGACTCCTCCATCCCCCACCTACACCAGCCAGTGGACTGTGGCGGTGCGGCAGGGAAACTGGGGAGGAAAACAAACAATGGCGGCAGCACCATTCAGGGCAGACCCTCTGCAGCGGGGGCCCTCACCTGGCAGGAGCCACGGGAGGCAGCAGGGCTGCTCACGAGGTCTGGGGCCCCAGCACGTGTGGTAGTCTTCCTCCTGTCCCCCCCGCCCCATTCCGGCCCCTTCATCCAATCGTAAGGGGACTCCAGTCGACATTTTCACTCCCTGACAATGGCATCACAACGGAGCTTTACTGCAAACCTCTTTTATATCCTGATGATTTCCAAAACCGACCTATTAGGTCTCCACCTAATTTAACAGCAGACCTGACCACCACATGTAACTTTTTAACTGATGACTCAGATAGCAGAGCTTCCCTGATAGCTCAGCTGGTAAAGAATCCACCTGCAATGAGGGAGATTCTGCTTCAATACCTGGGTTGGGAAGATCGGCTGGAGAAGGGATAGGCTACCCATTCCAGTCTTCTTGGATTTCTTTTATGGCTCAGCTGATAAAGAATCCACCTGCAATGCAGGAGACATGGGATGGGAAGATCCCCTGGAGAAGGGAAAGGCTACCCACTCCAGAATTCTGGCCTAGAGAATTCCATGGACTATATAGTACTGCTGCTGCTAAGTCACTTCAGTCTTGTCTGACATGGGGTCGCAAAGAGTCAGACACGACTAAGTGACTTTCACTTTCACAGATATCACATGCCAAGGACATCAAGACTACTGAGTGTGTCTGCTTTCTCTTGGTCAAAATGGCCCCAAATCTGTGTGCCTTTAAGTTCATATTTCCTATAGATTTACTCTCTCTCCCCTCAGAACTTGGCTTTGACAGTCATCTTTACATATGATTAACCTGCCTGGCTGGAACTCTCCCTGTGCATAAGTCAGAGCTCACCCTTCTATACTTCTATTCCGCTCTAATGCAGGGTTTCTCATCCTGTGTGGGCTGGCGGAGACAAATACAAGACAAATAAATAGGATCTATTTGTTTTCTGTAGGAAGAGAATGAGAATGAAGGAAAATGTAAAAGGGGATGCATATCTTTTTTTTATATACATTGTTGGATTGTATCACTTGTTACAATGGGCATGTGTTCATCTCAAAATTTTAAAAAATGGTTAAAAATGTTAAGACGACAAAAAAAATAACACCTATGCAAAATGAGTTAACTGGGTTCTGAGTTCAGTGCATCATTCTTACCTTTATTATTAGTTTGCATAGGTCCAGTTTAACAGCTTTGTTCCTAATAGCAGCAAAGAATTGTGAACTCTGGGTAGATGATTACCACAGTTCAATTTATCCCTTAACTTTTATATATATGTAATAGATGTTGGTGTGGGTGTGTGTGTGTGCATTACGTTTCCCTGGACGTCACCCACTCCATCATCTGGTGTAGGAATAACGAAGATATTATTGATGCATCATTCTTCTTTACTCCTCACATCTGATCAGTCACCAAGTCCTTATAATTCCACATAAAATACTTCACGAATCCATCTGCTCTCATGCATTCCATTGGCTATTGCTGTATGTAGCAGTTTGCTAGGATTGCTGTGATGACTGATTCTGTGTGTCAACATCACTGTGCCATGAGATGCTCACATATCTTGGCCAGACATTATTCTGGGGGTATCTGTGAGAGTGTTTTTGGATGAGACTAACCTAAATCATTAGACTGAGTAAAATGAATTGCCCTCCTTAAGGTGGGCTACTCTCATCCAATCAGTGGAAGGCCTAAATAGAAAGGCTAGCCCTTTATCAAGTAAGAAGAAACTCATACCTGACTGTTTGAGCTGGGACATTAGTCTTTTTCTGCCTTTGATTTTGAACAAAAGCAGGTTCTTCTTGGGTCTCAAGCATGACAGTTTTGGGACTGGAACTTTACCTGGTCCTCTGGCCTCTGGACATAGAGTGGGACTATACCATGGGCCCTCCTGGGTCTCCAGGTTGACAACTATAAAGACGTCTTAGTTTCCATAATTATCTGAGCCTATTCCTTACAATAAATTGATAAACAGGAAGATAGACATACCTGTTGGTTCTGTTTCTTGGGAAACTCTAATACAGTTACCATAGACCACAGATTGGGTGTCTTAACCAGCAGAAATTTATTCTGTCCTAGCTCTGGAGGCTGGAAGCCCAAGATCAAGGTGTCAGCAAGTGTGGTTTCTCCTGGGACCTCTTTCTTTGATTCACAGATGGCTTCCTTCTCTCTGTGTCCTCACGTGTCCTTTTCCCTGTGCACGAACATCCCTGGTGTTTATCTTGTGTCCTGATCTCCTCTTTTTCTAAAGACACAAGTCAGATTGGATTGAACCCCACCCTAACAGCCTTGTTTTAACTTCTATAAATTCAGTCACATTCTGAGGTGCTAGGAGATAGGGCTTTAGGATAATAATTTTTAGGAGACCCAATTAAGTCCTTAACACCATAGCCATTGCCTTGAGGTGAGGTGAAGTCATTCAGTCGTGTCCGACTCTTTGCGACCCCGTGGACTGTAACCTACTAGGCTTCTCCGTCCATGGGATTCTCCAGGCAAGAATACTAGAGTGGATTGCCATTTCCTTCTCCAGGGGATCTTCCCAACCCAGGGACTGAACCCAGGTCTCCCGCATTGGAGGCAGACGCTTTAACTTCTGAGCCACCAGGGAAGCCTTAGCTTATGGAAATATTCTATCATTTTTCTCCTTCCTCTGCTATTGCCACTTTCCATGCTATCAATGATTGTTAAAGGAATTTTTCTAAAATCCAAATATAATCAGGCATTATCTATTTCATTTGGCCTCTAAAGTTCTTAATGCTTCATTGCTTATAGGGCACAACTGAAATTCTAGCCAGAAAATATCCAGATATTCTGGTTGTCACCCTTAACTATCCATCTCTAGCTTCCTCTCTCATTGTTCTTTCTCATTTTCCCAACACCCTATTTGTAGCCATTCCAGACAACTCTCTGCAGAGATTATCCATCTTTTGTTCAATTCAGAGGCTTTCTTAACCATATCCTTTGAGCTGTGCAGCCTCTTCTGAACACATACCTTCTGGCCATGGCTGCATAATTATCAGTGGATCTGCATCTTCCTTTTCAAACAGAATAAAACTTCAGCACTGCTTTATATCCAAATAAAAAGTTAATTGGTTAACCCATTAAATATTTTCTGGGTACCTGCTTTAGATCCAGTCCTTTCTTAGGGACCAAACTTCCCAGTCCATGTTGGGAGGCGAGAAGTGTACATGACGTAAAAGAACAATCTAATCCATATTCTCTTGGCCTTCTCCCAAAGATGGCCAACAGAGATCATTCATCTGCATCTATTGCTGAGGATTTGGTAGAATCAATGGTTTAAAATAAATTGAAACACACTGTCTAACAGAATAGCAACTCTTCTTCTAGCATAACATATACAACAAACCAGTAATAGCCTGCTCCTGCACTCTAAGATTTGCCACCTAGAAATAGTCATATCCAGAAATAACGTAAGTGTGACAGTCTAGACTCAGACCATCTATCAGGACAGTGATTTCAAAAGCTTAGTGTAGGTGGATTTATAAGACCAATAAGCCACCGCTGCCATAATCTGAAATAAAGTAATATAGACCCCAAGGAAGCCTGGGTAGCCGAGGACATTGTATGCACATGGTTGTGTAGGGGTGATGTGCTTGGGGCTACCCATTAGCTGAAGTCTACACACTGAAACTTACAGTACAACTTCAATACCTTAAGTGCAACTAGTTAAATGCCATCAGTCAATTTCTCCTTCCCCAGTATCACTGTTGTTAATTGTCTGAACAAGCTGCTTAAATGAAGAAATCACACCATCACAAAAGAGATCCACAATGCCTTCCTTAGATTTCCAATTTAATTTTTTTTTAAGATGTTAAGGTCAGGCAAGTAACATTTCATCAAAAGGAAACAATCTTTTCTGGGTGTTAACTGACCTAAATAGAGCAAGCAAGTACAGGAAAGGGGAATCTATAGGGACAAAATATGCAAAAAGATTTAAAGAGGTGCTATTGGTTGGCTAAACACTGAATCAGCCTGCAAATGAGGGAGACCTGGATTCGATCCCTGGGTTGGGAAGACGCCCTGGAGAAGGGAACAGCTACCCACTCCATTATTCTAGCCTGGAGAATTCCGTGGACAAAGGAGCCTGGCAAGCTATAGTCAATGGGGTAGCAAAGAGTCAGACACGACTGAGCGATTTTCACTTATATGGTGCAGAGAAGTGAAGTCATGGGAGGAAAAAATAATAATAATTCCCAAGCTGTCAGCACAGAGCCCGTAACTACCATATACAGAGAAACTATGCAGACATGATATATTAATTTCTAGACGAATGGCCAGATCACATAGCTCTGGGTGTCCTAAAATGTGAAGGCAGTTGTCGTCATAGCATTCTTGAAGTGGTAAGTCATGTAATGTTGCCCTGTTCAGGTGATGTTGGTGGCAGCTAAAATGGGAATAACATCTCCAAAAAGTCCCCCATGGTCCAAATGATGGCAGTACCTGTGACTTTTCCTGGTCTCTGGCTCAGCTATGGGGTCATCGTATTAAGCCTTCTGTTTTGAATGCATACAGCCTTGAATATGAAATGATGGATCTCCTTAGATTTTAAGCCCCTAACACTCTATTCTATTAATAAATATTCATTTTCCTTTTCTCCCTCCAGTAGCATTTTCTCATCAATCATGACTGAAGTTGTAGCTCTGAAAGCCCTTTATCCATTATTGCACGTCTCTACATGATGCCGTGCATCCTTACAAAATTATGAAATTATTGAAGATTGGGCCCGAACCTTTTGTTTGGTGGTGTTTTTAATCGTCGCCGCATCTGTGTTTATTCCCCGAATGAAACCACTTTGTTATTTTTTTCTTCATTTTCTTCTAGTACATGTATAAATCACTCCATTGGCTTCTACTGTCTTGTAAAAATAAAAACGATCCCCAGATGTTCAAGAATTACTCAGGGACTATTCAGTGTTCAATATGTCAAAGCAGCCAAGACAGACAGTCAGGAAGAAGATTAGAATCAATGAAGAAAAATCCATCCTGGGCACAAGTTGTCCTGCTGCCAGCACTGTCGGGGAAGGTCTGCTCACTCTACACTCTCATTACTGGGAGAAAAAGTCTTCCAAGCCTGAGACCAGGAAGGAGGCTGCAATCTCTGCTGCCTGAGTTCTCAGGACAAATCCACAGTTTGCCAAAATGGATACTCCTATGGAGTGACTGTTTGCTTTAAAGATCTCCTTTACCCCCTCTGCTGCCTCCAGATGAGAACAGTTAGTGGGGTCACACCAAGGGGCTCAGAATAACCCCCAAAGCTGAGATGCTGCGATCTCTACTTATTTCCTGCTGATCTACCGACATCAGAAGCTCTCTGCCTGGGGCAGGCTTTCTGCTCAGTTTAGCCACACTTCTCATCCAGAGCTGAATATCATCCTGTCTCCTCCAAACTCATTCCCAACTGGGGGACTTGAAAAGGTTTGACATCTGCCTGGATTCCAAATATGAAAAGCGGCCCAGGTGTTGATAGAGTTGATGATAATAGATGATGATGGCAAAAATGGGATCGATGAGCACCTCACAAACTAATAGTCTGGGAGCTCCTTCTGTGGGCCTGGCTCCATACTGGGCTGGACATTTGCAAAAGCATCTCTGAAAACCACTGGGTGCCTACAAGCATTGATGGCAAGAAAGAAAAGAGGCAAAGAAATTGAGGCAAATGACCCAACTTCATTCCTTTTATGGAAAGATTGAAGGCAAAAGGAGAAAGGGGAGCAGAGGATGAGATCGCTGGATAGCATTACCAACTCAATGGACATGAATTGGAGCAAACTCCAGGAGATAGTGGAAGACAGAGGAGCCTGGCTTGCTGCTGCCCGTGGGGTCACAAAGAGTCAGACATGACTCAGCAACTGAACAACAACCAAGTATTCCTTTGTATACATGTAGCACAATTTCTTTACTCATTCATCTGTCCGTGGACATCTAGGCTGCTTCCATGTCCTGGCTGTTGTAAATAGTGCTGCAGTGAGCATTAGGGTGCATGTGTCTTTTCGAATTATGGCTTTCTCACAGTACACACCAAGTAGTGGGATTTCTGGGTCATATGGTAACTCTATTTTTAGGCTTTTAAGAAACCTCTATACTGTTCTTTTAGTGATTGTATCAATCTACATTCCCATTAACAGTGCAAGAGGGTTCTGTGGATAGATCTAGAGTTTGACACACCGAGTGAAATCAGTCAGAAAGAGAAAAAAAGTTCATATATTAAAGCACATGTATTTTAGGTTTTTAGAACCTAAAAATGATACAGATAAACCTATTTGCAGGTCAGGGATGGAAATGCAGACACAGAGAATGGACGTGTGGACACAGTGAGGGGGAAGGGAGGGGTGGGATGAACTGGGAGGTTAGGATTGACATATACACACTACTATGTGTAAAATAGCTAGCTAGTGGGAAGCTGCAGTAGAGTATAGGGAGCTCAGCTTGGTGCTCTGCAATGACCTAGAGGGGTGGGATGGGGGTGTGCGGGGGAGGTGGAAGACCATGAAGGAGGGGACATATATATTTACACATACATTTAGCTAATTCACTTCATTGTACAGCAGAAACTAACACACATTGTAAACCAACTATCACCCAATAAATAAAAAGAGAAGCTGGGCAGACTGACTCTGACAACAGTGAACACTTGGAGCAAACAGGCTTTGTCCTTCTCTTCCATGGAAGATCTAGGAATATGCTGGAAAAGATGTCTGCTAATGCATGGCTAGACTCACATAATTGCAAACAGAATCCCACCCTCAGCATCTGTCTACATTGTCTCTAAAGGCCCTTCCAAACCACTGATGCTGAGACCTCCTGGTCTGGAAGGGAAGTAAATTCAGTTCTTTAGGATGGAATATGGGGTCTGCTTGAACCTCCAACCCCAATCACAAACTCCAAACTCTAGAGCTGAGCGAAAAGGGAAATGTGTCAAGTCAACCTCCTCATTCATATTAGGAAACCTGTGGCCCAGGCATGAGAAACTGGCCCAAAGTCACACACTCAGGTGGACATGTGACCAGGGCTGGAAGCCATGCCTAAGGGTTTCCATATCTAGACTCTTCCTTCACACACCTTAAGTGGGGGTGATATGGGCAGTGGGTTCCTCCTTTCTACTGAAAGCTGAATGTTGAGTATAGCTTCCATCAGCTTAAGAAATAGAGCCAGGATGGTCTTAGGACCCAATTAGAAGACCCTGTGGTATACAGTCACTGAGGCACAAGGGTTTTAACAAAGATCTCCACAGCTGTGTCTCAGGAAGTACCATCAATACCTACTATGGTTTTAACTATCTGACTAGCAATCTTACCCTGGTTTCTTCATTTGTAAAATAATACAGAGACCCTCTGCTCTTGCAAAGATGTTGGAAGATCAAATTAATGATTATGAGCACGTAGACTTTCATAAAAATTACTTTTCAATTTCACATGATGATTTTCAAAAAAACTGTTGTTATAATAACATGTCCAACAAATAAGGCTAACTATTGAGAGAGTTTTTTTAAAAGATGACAAATTCAATATGAATAAAACAATTTAATACAGTAAAAGTTCAAAAAGCATTCCACAGTTATATTTGACATGCACAAATCTCCAATAGCAGATGCCCTCTGTGACAAATTTCTGACATGCTTCCAGTCCACTATATCATGGCCAACAAGTACAGGGAGTTGGTACCCTCCCCAACCAATTATGAAGACGCCAGAAGAAAAAAAAAAAAAGGAAGCTTGCATATTTAAGAGAGGTGCTCAAAAGCTAAGCAAAATGTGTGTGAAATTTCTGGGGAGAGAGAACAGTGATGGTTAAGTTTGGGCTGTGGCCTAAAGTGGGCAGACCAGGGTCCAATTGGGAGGTAGCTGGTATACCACTCTGAGTTCCTATATGGCCCCAACATATTATTTTCTGGCTTGCTTTAACCAAGGGCAGGAATGCAACTGTTTACATCTCCACAACCACCCTATTCCCATTATCACAGAGGGGGATACACCGGAAGGGAGTATTGGAGAAATCCCTGGAAAAGGTACAAAAATGCTTGAGCATTAATATCAACACCAGCATTTTCACATCACCAACAGGAAAAATCTAGGATCTAAGTTTTGCTTCTCCATTCTGATGGAACTAATCAGCCACAACAGCTGGTTGTCCGGAGGGTATAAAAGGGAATCTCACAGGGAAAAGTAAGGCACCTGAAGTCAACATGGGCTATTAAAAAAAACAAACAAAAAAAAAAACAAATGAAATATAGACAGAGGACAGAGTATATACCAAAAGGAAGACAGTTAGGTCTTTAATCCTGTTTAGAGTTTATTTCCTTAAAATATAAAAATGAGCTAATTTGTCTCAAAACTTGAATAACAGTCTATTCCTTCTACCCTGATTTGTGATCTTGTGTTGGTCATATACAAAATTTAGATATATTAAAAAGAAACATATTGTGAAAGGCAATACTATTAACAGAGGAAATAAGGACAGGTATTTACCTTATAGTGAGAGAGACTTTATTAAACAAAATTCAAAATATATAAATCATGAGAGAAAAAAAATGAAACCAAAAAAGATTCCTGTGCCTCAAATGCCACTCACTGTGAAGGCAATAATAAGATCAGCCTGGAAAATATTAATAAGGAATTACTACCTGGATATATGAAGCATTTCTGTAAATCATTGAGAAAAGATGAGAAACCCAATACAATATAGATAAAGGATAAGAATAGGTACCTCAGAGGGAATCCAAAAGGCTAATAATAGATGCTCAGACTTAGTAATCATTCTCATCTTCTTATAAGCAAAATTAAAAAGTAGTCAAAACTAATGTTGTAAATAGAAGTGGTCATAACTGCAGGGGCCTTTCTGGGAAGAATCTGGTAAAACTTAATGAAATTAAACATACACATAGAGATCCCCAATCATCCCATTCATTAGAAAAGCCCCTCTCCTGGGTCCATAGGAGACATTTGTGAGGGTTTCTACATCCACATTATGGTGACAGCACGAAGCTGGACCCAACCTGGTTGCCCACACCTACAGAATATAAATGCAAAATGTGCTGTAAGTCTAACCCGAAACATCCCGCAGCAATTAGAAATCATCAATCTGTTTTGCATAGAATAACAGGAGACTGTAAAGAGAGAAAGATTTAATCGCCCTCTCAATTGAAAGGGCATCCTTTATATACACTGGTGAGAGTACCCAGGTAAGAAACGAAATGGGGATTGAAGTTCAAAAAGAAAATAACTAAAATTAAATGAAACAAAAGAGGCACCTTGCATGAATACTGATGATATTACATATTCATTTCTGCATGCATTCATTTATTCATCTGGTAAATACATGCTGAGTGCCTGGTAAGCACACTAGGATTACCAAGGTAAATCCCTGCCCTCAGGCAACTTCATAAGAGTGAACTGAAAACAGAACTGATGATTGTGAGTAAATCAACTCTGGATTTCTATGATTCTAACAGAAATTGGAACTCTCCTTGGAAGAAAAGCTATGACAAACCTAGACAGCATATTAAAAAGCAGAGGCATTATGTCGCTGGCAAAGTTCTGGCTAATCAAAGCGATGGATTTTCCAGTAGTCATGTATGGATGTGAGAGCTGGACTATAAAGAAGGCTGAGCACCGAAGAAGTGATGCTTTTGAACTGTGGTGTTGGAGAAGACTCTTGAGAGTCCCTTGGACTGCAAGGAGATGCAACCAATCAATCCTAAAGAAAATCAGTCCTGAATATTCATTGGAAGGACTGATGCTGAAGATGAAATGCCAATACTTTGGCCCCCTGATGTGAAGAACTGACTCAATGGAAAAACCCTGATGCTGGGAAAGGTTGAAGGCAGGAGGAGAAAGGGATGACAGAAGATGAGATGGTTGGATGGCATCACCAGCTTGATGGACATGAGTCTGAGCAAGCTCCAGGAGGTGGTGATTGACAGGGAAGCCTGGTGTGCTGCATCCATGGGGCTGCAAAGAGTCAGACACGACTGAGCAACTAAACTGAACTGAATGGAAATTGAAATGGCAGTGAAAATTATGGCATGATGGTACCGACATTATATTTGAAGAGACATAGCCTAAGTTTAATAATTCCCAAACCACACTAGCATATCATTTAAAGGAAGTAAATTTAGGCAAACTGTATTTTGGTGCTTGGTGTTTCCTCTGGAAGACATTTGAGACTGCCTGGGCTTCCCAGGTGGCTCAGAGGTAAAGAAACTGCCTGCCAATACAGGAGACACAAAAGATGCAGGTTTGATCCTGGGTTGAGAAGATCCCCTGGAGGAGGAAATGGCATCCCACACCAGTATTCTTGCCTGGAGAATCCCATGGACAGAGAGAGGAGCCTGGTGGGCTACAGTTTGTGGGGTCACAAAGAGTCAGACATGACAGCAACTGGGCACACACTCGTGCATCATAGCAAAGAAATTCCCTGTGGGAGGACCTCAAATTATCTGGTGCGCAGCAGCATTTCTCATGCCCTGCTCTGTCCCCTAGATGTATAAAGCACTCATATGGCAGATTTAGAAAAGAAACAAAACACCATCTGATTAGTCCTATTTTCTTAGTTTATCACTCATTGAGGTTTTCTCCTGGAGCCTAAATATAACCCAGCCTCCAGTGCTGTACTGGATTCTGTTTCCTATGAAGGGATCTGCCTCTAATCCAGGTGGCCAAAGGCAAAAAGCTGATTCCGTCTGAAAAGTGAGAGTGCTGGTCAGTGCAAAATGGGTGCTTCACCCAAGTTCTTCCTACCCTGGGTCCTTCCTTCAAAGTTAATCAGAAGAAATGAGTTTTGATGAAATCTTATTATGCAATCTGCATTTTCAGGACAAAGCAATAGCTTTGCAGCCTCAGAAAGTAGCACAGAACTGTGGTGTGTGTGCTTACAAGCAGTGGGTTGAGGGATAAAGAGGAAATTGCAGTATCCCTCAGAGACAGCACCTAACCTCAAGTTCGGGGATCAGATATTTCAGCCTTACAGATCCTTTTCAGAAATTCAATTTCTCATGAAAAGGACTTATTTCCTTTAAGACTGTGCCACTTGCCATTTCTTAAACACTAAACATCCTAGATCCCTCATTCATCTCAGGCTCTCACTTTCTCTTCCCAGCACATCTTTCTGCTTCATCTGGATAGGAGACACAATCAAATACACTCAAATTATGGATGATAGCTGAGGCTGAAGGGAGGGAGAAATTTCCGGAACAAGACATGGACACTTTCTCAGGGTCAGTGCACAGGCACTTAAAAACCTTCAGACACAAGGTTTTTGAAACATCATAATACTCTCCAGTGTTGGCAAAGGTACAAGGAAGTGAGCCCTGTCACAGCACTTGGCAATGCATTTCAAGGACTTTCTATATGTCCATAACCTCTGACCAGTAATTGCTCTTCTGGGAATTTATACATAGGGAATTATCAGAAATATGGGCAAAGACTGACATTTAGGAATACTTAATGCAACATTTTGCTTGTGGCCCACATTGGAGGACTTCTTGTCTTCTGAAAATTAAATGAAATTATCCTAAAATTCTGTCTTATATGCTATGGAAATTCCAATGTCTTCCTCAAGATTTCTGATAATTTTTAGGGCTTAAGTTTTAAGCTCCTATGATGACTGAACCCCAAATCTTCCCAATATTAATCTAAATTCAGAGTTTTATGCCAACTGAGGTTGGGGATTCAGTCCCTTTTTTAACTTTCTCTCAAAAACAAACATGTGGAATTTGTACATGTTTCAGTGTTTAGAGAGGAATCAGGAAAATTGAGAGTATACAGACACAGGAATACAAAGATTTTAAGTCTGAAAATTTAAAAATTTTACATTCTCAAAAGTTCCTTCAGCCTTCCAGACTTTTGATTCAATGCCACCCTTTGCAAAGTTTCTCAGCTCACTGTCTTTTCTTGTTTTAATAATTTTATTTCTCTACTTGCCCCTAAGCCCAAATTTTATCTAACACCATAAACAGAGCAATGGAGTCTCTCTATTTTCAGATAGATCTTGTTCCTGCCATCTTCAGATAGATCATGTTCTCATGACCACACCAAAAGGTTACTGAGGTATTTCCTAAAGAGAGCCAGTTATAAAGAATTTCTTTCTTAATAAGGACATGCAGAGAGTAAGCTCCCCTCTCTGTCAGCTGATAACATCATGCTTTCATGTTATGTCTGGAACCATGGCAGTCATTTTGTAGCCATGAGGAGAAAATATAAGGGCCAGAATGGAAGAGTGGGAAGGTTCTGGGGCTCTAATAATATTACCGAGCTTCAAAATTAGCCCTCAAAGGAATTACAACCAAAATCTTCTTGCAAGAAATAGTAAACATTCCTTTCTTATCATTGAAAACATTGTTATATAAGTGTATCAACTCAATTTTGACACTACTCACCCAAAGACAGTTTCAGATCCCACAGTCTAAGGACTCAGCCCCACAAGATTGCTCCCATTACCCCAGTAATGCCAATTCAGACACCAGTTTCAATCCCTGGTTATCACCTGTGCTTCTGACCAACTGGCTACAGATAGAAAGTTCTAACCACCTCATCCTTCAGTTCGATTAATTTGCTAGAACAGCTCCAAGAACTTAGAGAAACACTTCAACTTAGGAGCTCTCCCAAACCCCTACTATGTGGCAAAAGCAAAGAGGAACTAAAGAGCCTCTTGATGAAACCATAAGAGAAGAGTGAAAAAGCTGGTTTAAAACTCAGCATTCAAAAAACTAAGATCGTGGCATCCAGTCTCATCAATTTATGGCAAGTAGATGGGAAACAATGGAAACAGTGAGATACTTTATTTTCTTGGGCTCCAAAATCACTATAGCCATGAAATTAAAAGACTCTTGCTCCTTGAAAGAAAAGCTATGACAAACCTAGATAGCATATTAAAAAGCAGAGACATTACTTTGCCAACAGAGGTCCATCTAGTCAAAGCTATGGTTTTTCCAGTAGTCATGTATGGATGTGAGATTTGGAGTATAAAGAAAGCTGAGTGCCAAAGAATCAATGCTTTTGAACTGTGGTGTTGAAGACTCTCGAGAGTCCCTTGGACTGAAAGGTGATCAAACCAGTCCATCCTAAAGGAAATCAGTCCTGAATATTCCTTGGAAGGACTGATGCTGAAGCTGAAACTCCAATACTTTGGCCACCTAATGCAAAAAACTGACTCATTAGAAAAGACCGTGATGCTGAGAAAGATTGAAGGCAGGAGGAGAGGGGGATGACAGAGGATGAGATGGTTGGATGGCATCACCGACTTGATGGACATGAGTTTGAGCAAGCTCCAGCAGTTGGTGATGGACAGGGAAGCCTGGCCTGTAGCAGTCTATGGGGTCGCAAAGAGTCAGACACAACTAAGCAACTGAACTGAACTGATAGGCTTACTCACATAGGCATGATCAGTTATGACTCCATTTGCAGCCCCTCCACTCTCTCTGGATAAACTGGGAGTGAGGCTACAGCTAAAACCCTGGGGCATATAGATAGATAGATAGACAGATAGATACATAGATAGATACAGATATAGATATATTTCCTATTATCTCTCAACAAGTATATTTTCACTTACAGCCAAAGTCATCTTTAACACATAGTAGATCCCACTCTTAGCATCTCTACACCTCAGTTTTCCCATCTTTACTACTGATATAATAATAGCAATTTATTATATTAAATTCATGTAGAGATATAATAATCTAATACATACATATAGAAAATAATTCTACATATTATATATAACTATATATATACATATGTATGTATAATCATTCTTCCCTAAATAATAACTAGGTGTCTAGTAAAAGAAATTCTGAAATGGAAAATACAGGTTTAATTTTCTCTTTGTCTAGCAGTCTTTAAAAATCTGGCCTTATCAGCCATAGTTTGTGTCAAATCCCACCTACAGCCTTTGCTCTGGATCCACTATTCACGTTGTATTCATATGTTACTTGCTTAGGAGGCTGTTCTCCTTCCAGACTGTATTTGCTGTTTCTTCTGCCCTACTGCTTCCTCTCATGCTCAGGACCTAGAGAACTCATCTTTTCCTGATTTATCTACCTGCAGAATATATTGATCATTTTGTTTTCCTCTGTGACCCATAAAATGTGTGTGTGCGCTTCCATCGGCATGTTTTTGAATACTGATGGAAATTTGATGATATTAAGGCAAGAATCCAAAAAAGAAAAAATTGAATCCTACTAATCAATGCTTCTCCCTGATGAGATTCTGATGAATCTAGTCTCAAGGAACAGTAGCCAAATGGGATACACATTACTATTCTGCTTTTAGTTCCAAGACTGTACCAGCTCTGAACCCTCCGAAAAATTGGGTAAGAGGAGTAGATTTGGCTCAGGGTCTAAATAGGGCCTCCCTAATTCCTCCCTCCCACTGTGCATGAAGTCTAAAATTGGCCTTTCACCACCATTTTAGTGGACACATAAAAAAAGGCAGACCAGAGCAAGGAGAAAAAGGAATAGTCAGTAACAAAAGAAGCCCTCTTGGAGTGCCAACTCTATCAAATACTGCAGAATATTTACCAACATGCGTGTGCTCAGTCGATTCTGACTTTGAAACCCTATGGACTGTAGGTCCATGGAATTCTCCAGACAAGAACACTAGAGGGGTTGCCATCTCCTCCTCCAGGAGATTTTCCCAACCCAGGGATTGAACTGGAATGTCCTGTGTCTCCCGCATTGGCAGGCAGACTCCCTCACCACTGAGCCATCCGAGAAGTCCATTTGCAGAGGGGCATGAGCTAACTCTTTCCTAAGGGCAAGCATTATCCAGGTCTGTCTTCCTCGGGGCAGCAGAAGTGCCAAAGAGCACAATCAGCCTTAAACAAGATTAGTCGTATTAGCAAGCTTTTCTTGGGACATTTCTAATGAAAGGAGCTGAGACTAGTGTCCTTTCCCAGTGGTATGTGTATGATGAACTTCACATATTATGTGATACTACCCAACATGCCCCCATCTGCTACACCCTGCCTCTATGCCTTCCCACTTTCCTGCTTGTGGCCCAGCGACTCTCTGGCCAGTGAAGTACACATTTCTACCCAGGTGACAACACTTGTGGTCAGAAGCTTTAAGAGAAAGCCCTTTCTTCACCAGACTCTATTAACCTACTGCCCAGGTAGCCACCAAATTTCCGGAAAGTAGCTGCTCTATCATCCTGGGTCCCGGGATGAGAAAGGGGATACTCAGAGCAGAGTCCCCTGCCAACCATCAGCAGGTGAATGGGGCATGTGAGTAATAAAATGTGTGCTTTTGAATGACTGAGATGTTCCAGGTGTTTGTTACGGCAGCAGAGCCTGGTCTAATCCTGATGATCCTGCAAGTTCCTCTAGGAATGGATCCTTCCCTATATCATCAGTCTTATACAGAGTCCAGCACAAATGCATGCTCAGCAGATCTGCAAAAGAAACTGATGAATGTTCGTAATCAAAGCTATCACTTTCTTCACTGAGAGGCAATGTGGTTTAACAGAATAAGTTAGACTTTGGAGTCACAGAGACCCATTTAAGGGGCTTCCCTGGTTGCTCAGCTGGTAAAGAATCTGCCTGCCATGCAGGAGACCCCAGTTCAATTTCTGGGTCAGGAAGATCTGCTGGAGAAGGGATAGGCTACCCACTCCAGTATTCTTAGGCTTCCCTGCTGGCTCAGCTGGTAAAGAATCTGCCTGGGTTTGATCCCTGGGTTGGGAAAACCCCCTGGAGAATGGGATGACTACCTACTCTAGAATTCTATCCTGGAAAATCCCATGAACAGAGGAACCTATGGGGCCACAGTTCATGGGGTCGAAAAGAATCAGACATGACTGAGTAGTTTTCAATTTCAGATCCATCGAAATACCATTCTGCCACTTACTAATTGTGAAATTTTAGAAAGTTCCAGTTTCTAAGACTCAGTCACCTGATTTAAGACAAATTTTGCTTGAAATGCTGTCCTTAGAAGTGTTCTTGTTAGTGTTAAATGAGAAAACATCTACAAAGAACTTCTATGTTGTCAGAATTTGTAGACACTTAATCCATTGAGTTTATCATTAACAACATTGGCCACGTTTTTGTTTATCAAAAAAAACTGCACTCATATACTAGAGGTAAAGAAAAGGAGCAATATATTACAGCTCTTTCTGCAGTGTAATCAACAGTACTGAATAACTGATCAGTTGAGCAGGATGGTGGGAAACAGTAAAGTGAAAGTGTTGGTTGCTCAGTCATGTCTAACTCTTTGCAACCCCGTGGACTGTGGCCCACCAGGCTCCTGTGTTCATGGAATTTTCCAGGCAAGAACACTGGAGTGGGCTGCCATTTCCTTCTCCAGGGGATCTTCCTGACTCTGGGATTAGAACCCAGGTCTCCTGCACGGCAGGCAGATTCTTTACCATCTGAGCCACCAGGGAAGCCCCAGGAAGAAGTAGAAGAGAAAGTAAAGCAGAGGATAATTACCAAGACTTATGAAGGAGATGGTATGAACACTGCTATTTGGTCCATACTGAGTAGACGGACAGGTGTTGCTTGACATGGTTGCACAGGGTTATGGGATTATAATTTCAGTTTTAGGTATCTTGAATCCCAGGGGATTATGGGTCATCCACATGTGGTTTTTGAGTTGATAATGAATGTATATGTCTGAAAATTAGGAAAGATCTATATCTGTACATAAAAATGTTTATTGACTAAATGAATAGTTAAATTCAGGTCAAGAGAGGTAAGTTAACACTTGAGTTTTTGGTAAGCATATTTCATATTTCATGTGTACATTTTTGCATAACCACCAATTGCCTACAGATAAAATAAGTAGCCTACTTTGACCCTTATTTGTATATGTCCTATTCTGATGCAAAAATTGTGAAACCATTTTGAAACTTTAAATTTATATTAAGGAGAACCAGGTTTATTTACAGGCTTCCCTAGTGGCTCATCTGGTAAAGAATCTACCTGCAATGTGGGAGATCTAAGGTTCGTCCCTGGGTCTGGAAGATCCTCTGGAGAAGGGAATGGCAACTCACTCCAATATTCTTGCCTGGAGGATCCCATAGACAGAGGCACCTGGCAGGCTACGGTCCTTGGGATCTCAAAGAGTCAGGCACAGCTGAGAGACTAACATTTTCATTTTTCATGTTTGTTTAACCAAATATAAAGATAGTCACCAAAGATTAAACCATTTGGGAAGTATAAAAAGAACTAGCCTCATTAAGCAAAATCTTCAGAAAGCTTGCCATTTAGCACCAATTTTTGTGTCTCAAAAGTTTAGTCATTATTCTCTTAATTAGCACTAGTTTTTAGGCTCAGACAGTAAAGTGTCTGCCTACAATGGAGGAGAACCGGTTTCAGTCCCCGGGTTGAGAAGATCCCTGGAGAAGGAAATGGCAACCAACTCCAGTACCCTTGTCTGGAAAATCCCATGGAGGAGGAGCCTGGTGGGCTACAGTCTGTGGGGTCGCAAAGAGTCGGACACAAGTGAGCAACTTCACTTTCACTTTCATTAACCACAGGTGGAGATGGTAGTTTGAAGAACATGGAGTGACTTTCCCCAAATCATTATTTTAAAAACTTGTTTTCTTTTTTTTAAAAGCATAAACTTTGAGAAAGGTACTGCCCTGGACAAATTGTGAGATGATAAAATCACAAGAGACCACAGCTGTAGACAAGGCAATGGTGAAAGGATTTGGCAGGGGGTGCCCAGGTTAGGTGCCATGGATGGCGGACTGGGGAGTGATAACTTCCGTCTGAGGAGGTCAGGTGAGTTTGTGGGGAGTCTTTGATTTTTTAGATAGTTCTTAAAAATTAAGCAGACTATATAGATGTGGGGGTAAATGGTTTGAGGAAGCACAGTAAAGAGGAGAATTATGGGAGTAAAGGTATAGAGGTAGGAAAGTGTTGGGTACATCCGAGTAAAACTTCAATTTGATTATAACTGAATATTTATAAAGTGGTGAGCAATGGGACTGAAAATGTAGATTAGGGCCAGGCCACGAGGGATACTGAATACAGGGCTAAGGAATGGGATCTTTATTCTGTAATAGATCCTAGGACTCCATTGAAAGAACTTAAGCAGAAGAGAGATTGACTCTTATAGGGAATTTCAAAAGAATGATATTTGGGGGCTTTCCTGGGGATAAATTTTCTCATTATAAAGGCAGGGAAATAATATTTACTGCACAAGGATGGCTTTAAATGAGATAACCTCTATAATGCCTTGGCTGGTAATAGGTTCCCTTCCCGGCCTCTTCCCTGAAAGTGACCTGATAATATCCACCTGCTCCTCATTAAGACCCCAAGGGCAGCAACTGCAACAATGAGGAGATATTAACATGGGCAGGTGCTATAAAGGCAGCTGGAGACCCACAAGCAGGGATTTAGCAGATAAAGTAAAGGCAAGCAATAAAAAAAAGAAAAGGGGGAAGAAATGTTTGCCAAGGGCTGTTGAAAAGAAATAAATTGGAAACCTGTTATGCATGTATCTGGGACACTGCTGTTAACTCAGGAAGGGAGGGAGGCTCACAGAGGGAGCTCCAGTGGGTCCTAGAGCGCCAAGGAAACCAGACCCTCGGGCTCTGTGTGTGTTTGTGTGTGTGTCTGCGTGCGGTAGATACCACAGCCCATCCCAGCTGTACTGGCTGGCAGAAGGGAGCTGGAGCTAAATCACCAGAATTGTTTGAGTTAGGAAAATTGCTCTCATCAAGTCACAATTGTGACACCACGGTAGTGTCTGCAGGCAAACTGGCACATGCAAAGTTCCAGCAGGAAAATCTACAGGGTAGGGAGTGACAGTCCTCAGGGCACCACTACGAACTAAACATGGAGTGGAAACAGCTGAAGATGGGCCTCACTGCTGCTGGGGCTAAGTTCTTACCTGTATAGCAAGCCGTAAAGGGAAACTCAGGGTGTGATCCAACCACAGATGTCTGGCCAACCACTTAAGTATCAAGAAGTCATCAGCGGCCTTGAAACAATGCGTTCACTGTTGAAGAATAGGAAGGGAGGGACCGCACTTGCTGCTCTCCAAGGAGGAGTCTAGCAGGAACAATATGCCTTCTATGAACTACGAAGCCCTCCAGGCCGCCATGAAATGTGCAGACAGATACTAATGGACAGAGATGCTCAGAGAGGCCGTATATAGTCTGCTCTAATCAAGGAGCATTCTGGAAGAGGGGCACGTGAGGTGAAGCTTGAAGAATGAGTAACAGGGAAACACAAGGGAAGTTAGCCAGGGTTACCACACAGAGTAAATAACAAGGGTAGCTGGTAATGGCAAAACTAACTCAAAGACACAATGACTGTTCCTTCTGCTCAGTGCTTTCACACATATTTGGCTGCAACCTACAAAACATCTACAGACAAGATTTAAAATGTCATGAATTACTGCCCTTCCTCCTAACATACTTCCTCCAGAGCAAACACTGACAGCTGCGCTTCTGGAAGACCCTGGGGGGCAAACCTCCACCTGCCTCTGGGAAGAGTTTACAGCTTAGGTTGTGTCCTAAGCAGTCACAAATCACCCCAGCTCCACACCTCTGACCCTGGGCAAAGAATCGTTAGTGCTTCTCCTAAAGGGTCCTGTATAAGAATGCAGGCTCCATAGGGCAGGAATGTTACTGAATCAATAAATGAGTGAACAAACAGGATAGGTAAATTGTCC
The DNA here is from genome assembly GCA_917880005.1 of Nanger dama. Taxonomy (NCBI): domain Eukaryota; kingdom Metazoa; phylum Chordata; class Mammalia; order Artiodactyla; family Bovidae; genus Nanger; species Nanger dama. The sequence goes on from CAKJTW010000018.1 coordinate 31,032,011, forward strand.
AAAAGAACTTAAAGGGAGGGATCCATACATATCCTAGAGAGAAGGGTTGGCAGACAGTTTACACATATAAATATCTGCTGAATTACTGAAATAATGCAAGAATCAGTGAATAAATGGATATGCTACTTTAGAAGTGATCAGAATTTTGATCCCTGAGAGAAGTCTTCCCCAAAGGTGTGCACTGGGCAAGCTTTATGACATGTACACAGCACCATTTACCATAGAAGTAGAAATGACGTTTCCAGCTCCCCCATTCAGGGCTCTACAGGACACCAACCCCCATGCATACCCCACCCCCAATTGCCCAAGTACACCGAGCCCACCTTATACAATGTCATAAGTTCCTGTGACCACAAAACCTAGTGAGTTAGCTAGTGAGCCCTTAGAGGTGACAAATCAGTGTGCATTTTAGATGAGAAAAACAATATACTGATCCAGACAGCCTGAGCTGCAATAATTTGGCAGTTCTATGATTTGGCAGGGGGGTGTGTCCTTCCTTGGTTAGATGATTCATGCCAAGACAGGGAGCAGTTTCAGTGTTACTATCCCCACCATCACTGGCAAAGCCCATGAACAATTTCCAGAAAACCATAGAATCTAGGTAATAAAATAAAGTCAAATCTTTTTTTTTTCTTCTTCTTCTTCTTCCATTGTGCTAGTCTAGTTTTATTTGCTCACAGCGTGCCACGTGCAGAGGACTTCTATCCTGCAGTCTTGGGATCAGAGTTTCCAGGGGCCAATGGCTGCTCCCGACACTTAGGCTCAGCACCCGACCACCTGCAGAACCACTTCACTTTACACCATGATTCCGCTGTGTGCCAGCTGTGCCGGGATATTCTGCACTGCCCAGTCGCCTTGCCTCCAACTCTCCAGAGCTGCACCAGCCCCGAGAATTCTGCCCCTCCCCAGACAGAACCCTGTAAAGCAGCCCTGCCCTTGGAGAGCGCTGGTACTTGAACCTGGGCTCGCACCGCTCTAGTCTTTGGTCAAAGGGTAATACTTTTGCTTCTGAACCAAATTCCATTTCATTCTATCAGCCTGAATAGCACCAGGCAGAAAGATCCTTGTTGAGTACTTGGAAGGGTCAGTAATACTACTACCACTTGGCTTAGATCACTTATGATCTCCTTCGTAGACATACCTAAGATGCTTTATTCTTACCCAAGTAGGTCACCAAGTCCTCCGTGTTTATCCTTGGCATCAAGATGTCATGGCTCCCAGTCTATGCATGTCCTGTGCACCTCATGTTGTTGTTTAGTTGCTAAGTCATGTACGACTCTTTGCAATCCCATGGACTGTAGCCTGCCAGGCTCCTCTCCATGGGATTCTCCAAGCAAGAATACTGGAGTGGGTTGCCATTTTCTTCTCCAGGGGATCTTCCCAAACCCTCTTCTCCTGCATTGGCAGGCAGATTCTTTACCAATGAACACTCACGGTATACTTGACAGATTTCAGCCATGTGCTCAGAAGCAGAGTTCTCAGAGGGTGGCAAACATTTATTAAATTTTCTTTATAAATCGTCATATCCTAAGAACACACAAGTGGCTCCCCAAAGACAATTTGTAGACAGATTGAAGTTCCTATGAGAGCGTCAATTCTGAGACCCTGGGCAGATGGCAACTCTGTGCCCATCACCAAAATGTTAATGGATTTCTCCACAGTGACCCTGCCCAAATTCCCAGGGGATGACTTTCAGCTCAAACAATCAGCTCACCAGCAACATGGACAAGCTCAAGCTCTTTGTGGCATTTCATTTATTTAAGCTACATAAATTACTCACTTTGATTTGGCTCCCAGTTGGTAGGTAGTTATCCTCCTTCACTCATAAACCATTTAAAATGCTGAGGACTCACACTGCCTTCAATGTCCCTAAGTTTCTGGCTGAGCTGAGAGTTTTGGTTAGCTCAAAATCCCAAGCCTTAGTCTTTGTCTTTTGAATATGGGTAGACTCTTTACCAGTGGAAACCTGTAGCTCTCTGAGAAATAAGCACAGATCCATGCTGCTAAGTTGCTTCAGTCGTGTCCGACTCTGTGCGACCCCGTAGACGGCAGCCCACTAGGCTCCCCTGTCCCTGGGATTCTCCAGGCAAGAACACTGGAGCGGGTTGCCATGTCCTTCTCCAATGCATGAAAGTGAAAAGTGAAAGTGAAGTCGCTCAGTCGTGTCCAACTCTTAGCGACCCTGTGGACTGCAGCCTACCAGGCTCCTCCGTCCATGGGATTTTCCAGGCAAGAGCACTGGAGTGGGGTGCCATTGCCTTCCTCCCCAGATCCATGCTAGAGTGTCATAAAAAAAAAAAAAATCTCATCCCAGCAGAGAAAGACATTCCCATGAAATGTTCTTCTCAGCCTTGGTGGCAGGTAGAGCTGGCAGCAAGCAGGGTACCAGCTGCTATTGAAGGGAATGATGAGACGTGATGGTCGTGACCAGAAGGTAATCTGGGTGAGGCAGTGGCTACCAGGAGAGCTGGGAGGAGGTGGGCTGGCTGCCTGCAGCGCTCAGGCGTAATTCCCTCTACCTTCACACTGTCACTCTCAGCCCTTTATGTAGCACCAGTGTCATGCCACATCAGCTGCACCTGTGCCCGTGTGATGACTTTCAGACTCAGATAAATACCATCAACAGATGTCGGGATGATGGGCACCATGGAACATGCCGGTGATTGATCTGTTTGTTTCCATCCCGGGGCCCTGGTTCTATTAAATAAACACTGGTATTTTGAAGGAAAAGCAGGAGAAATGACGCTGAGGAGTGGCCTTTAAATTTCTCGTTTGCTTTGGATGTTGTTTGCTCTTCAGAGATATAGATATAGATTTTTTTTTTTGGTGGGAAGGACTTTTGGGGGGGTGATAAGTAGATCTGGACACAGCAGCAGGACCTCATTTGCGAGTCTCAGTTCCTCACTGAATACACGCCACAGCTAGCAAGTCATCAGTGATGAGCTGATTTCCCTGCTCTTTTGCAGAATGCTGTCCTATGGTCAGACTAGACATGCGAAGTAGAGAGGCTTTGTGATATTTCTCAGAGGCCTCACCCCTTGAATACTCCCAAGGACAGTCCTCTTATTTCAGGCTGGGAGACAGCATCTGTGTGACACCAAAGACTCTCTCTCATTTTGCATGAAGCAAGTTTGGTTATAAGGGCAATATTCCACCCATCTGCTGCATAATCCACTGCATTTCTGGACCCTCTGTCCATGGAATCCTCCAAGCAAGAATACTGGAGTAGGTTGCCATTCCCTTCTCCAGGGGATCTTCCTGATCCAGGGATCGAATCCCAGTCTCTCGCACTGCAGTGGTTCTTTACCCCCTGAGCCACCTGGGAAGCCCATATTTAATTTTAAAGAGAAATCATTTATAAGAAAAATATTTATAATTGGAATTGTTAAGAAATTCTAGGTCATGAAAAGTGACCCTCCTGCAAACTTTGAAACTAATTTTGTTTTCCAGTTTTTCAAATCCTGGGAAAAATATTCAAAATTTATATTTCTTTTCTTATCTGTTTACCCAAGAGAGTCCTTTACTTAGTATGCTACCATTTCTTTACCTGTAAAATTCAGATGCTATCACTGAGAATTTCATAAGTGGAATAATATAAAGCTATTTTGAGTCACTTTGTTCCTTGTACCCTCCTGGGCGGATACTCAACCTTAAAGAATCAGGATATCAGTATTAGGTACCTAAGAGCTTGGAATACTGCAAGTTAACTCTGTCGGCATTTAGGGTCCTAAACTGGATGATCCTGGAACAATGTGAAAGGAGTCTGTATGTCCTTGAGGAAGCAGCTAGACTCAAAGCAGTAAGGTGATGTCTCCCAGTCTTTCCTCCTTAGCGCTCCTATATTAACCTGGAATTAAAAAATAAGAAGATGAGAGGGTGGGGTGAATTGAGAAAGCAGCATTGATATATATATATACACTGCCATGTATAAAGTAGACGGCTAGTGGGAAGTGGCTGTTTTAGCACAGGGAGCTCAGCTCGGTGCTCTGTGATGACATGGATGGATCAGATGGGGGTGGAAAGGTGAAAGAGGGCAGCTCAAGATGGGGGGATACATGTATACATATCGCTGATTTGCTTCACTGTATGGCAGAAACTAACACAACATTGGAAAGCAATTACACTCCAATTAAAAACACATTTTAAAAAATTAAAAATTGGAAGATAGAACATAAGACAGTCATTTTGTGAAAAGATTCCTTCTTACTTTCTGTTTTTTGTGTGTTTTTTTGAGAAATATGTGAAGAAGAGCAACTGACAACATGATATCCTCTTGTACTATCTCTCTATAGTTGTGTTACTCAAAGCGTGGTGTGTGGTCCAGGGCTAGATGGTGAACTATTTGTCAGTAATCAGCAGTGAGAGGAACAGAGACATTAAAAGCAAATGTGTCATGACTGCGCTGGTGGTCCAGTGGTTAAGACTCGAGATCCCAATGTAGGTGGCCTGGGTTTGACCCCGCCTCAGGGAACTAGGCCCCACACGCTGCAACTAAGACCCAATGCAACCAAATATATATACTTTTTTTTAAGAAAAGCAAATATGTCAATTCTTGGATAATAATTTGACATTCCACAATTTCCATCCAGTAACCTGTGGACTCAGCCCTTTTGAACAGCATACAAAGTAGTCTGGGTATTATCAGATTTGGTGGCAAATCACAATGGTTCAAATTGTACTCAGTCATGTGAATAGGATATATCTATCTGTGACAAATGAGAAACAAAAATGCTAGATAGGTGACTCATAGATAGAAAGAACAAACAGATCCTTTACCACAGACAGTGAGAAGCACAGTATTATTTTAATCACCAAACTCATAAACTACTCACTCATTGTCCATTCTACTAGGTTGAATGTATGTTCCATGAGGGCAGGAACTGTGTCTACCTTCTTCTGTGCTCTGTTACCAGAACCTAATACTACAATTCCTGGTTTGTTGAATGAATGAATGAGGGGTGTTTAGGGTTCCACCTTCCCCTCAGGTTTGGCAGCCATAAGATATCACAGCAACTGCATTTCTATGTCACGTCTAGAAAGGATTACTCAGACCTCTCACTCTCCTTACTTATCCACTCCTTAATGTCAAAATGTGACAGAAGATTCTGGAATACATCTCCAAATGCATAAGTCAGGTCTCTAGATAAATAGGATTTCCTCCATAGAATTCATCTTAACACCACCTTTTCAGGGTCACTGCTATTCCAAAAGCACAGGGCAACTGATATTTCTTATTATAAGTACTTGCTGCTTGGAAGTCATCAGTGTCTCATAAATATGCCATGGTTCCTAATCTAGAAAGTAAGCAAGACTGAAGTTTTAGGATTCCTGGCAATATCCAAAAACCACAGAAGTCATGGCCTTGTTCCCTAGAGGACGTAGGAAAGACAGACAACACTCACCATCATCAAAAATACCATAATATTTTGACTAAAAATATATTTTGTTGAAGAAATATATTTTTGTAGTAGAAAGTGAAAAGCATTAGGCCAGAATCCACAGCGGCTCCCACTTGAGGGTGCTACAGCCACTCAATGGGACATGGAAAGGTATGGATGTTCCCATTATCACTGTATACAGTCCCACCAAGTGGAAATGCCATAAAACCACCTCTTCATTTTGCTCAAAGATTGTGTGGGTCAACAAGTCAGAGGAGTACAGTTTTGGTGTGTATTCCACAACATCGAGGATCTCTGCTAGGAAGATTCAAATAGCTGAAAAGTTCGCACATATCTGTGGGCTGGAATCACATGGCGACCTCTTCATTCACATGTTTGGTATCTGGGCCAAAAGGACACAAAGGCTGGGATTGTTGACCAACCCAACAACATTTATATATAGATCCTGCATTTTATATATATGTATATATATATATATATATATATATATATATATATATATATATTTACGCATACCACTTCTCTATCAATTGATTGGGTCTCACCTCATAGCACCCTTGGGGAAGTCACATGTTGTCTCAAACCTCCAAGATGAAGATTTCCTGCAAACAAGGGGGAAAGCTACGTGGCCTTTTAGGACCACACCTCAGAAGTCACACAGTATCACTTTTCCTATACTATATTGGTCAAATAGCTCAGCTGGTAAAGAATCTGCCTGCAGTGTAGGAGACCTGGGTTTGACCCTGTGTTGGGAAGATCCCCTGGAGAAGGAAATGGCAACTCATTCCAGTATCCTTGCCTGGAAATTACTTGCCAATAGTGACTAACATACACACACACATTGGTCAAATTGGGCACAGGTACACCCAGATTCAAGGGAGGTAACATATGCTCCACCTCTTGTTAGGAGAGGTGTGAAAAAATGAACAGCCGTATCTTAAAACCTCTCCAGTGCAGAAAACTTCTGGAGCCAGGGATGCTAAGGATACTACAAAGCATCTGAGAACTTTGCATCTCTACAAACTGTCCTTCTGAAATGCCAGCAGTACCCCTGTCTATCAACACTAGATCCTTGGATTCAGAGAAACCAGAAAGAAGTCATTTAGTCCAAGAATAAGATCATCTATTTTTTTAAAAAAAAAGTCGGGGGCGGAATATTTGAAGGGCTGAAATTAGACTCCAGATCTCTTTCTTCCAAGGTAGATAGTCCTAAGCATCTTCTTATGACAACATGCTTTCTTCAAGTAAGTCTGTACTAAAATTCCTAGTGTGTAAAATTTAACAACAGATGTTAAAACTGGTAGCAAAAAGCATGATGAGTAACGGGATACTGACATGGTCCCATAGTCTCTGCCCACACATTTACTAATTAATAGAGAAAAAGTATAACCTTGCATTGGAAAACGCTGGTGGATAACACCTTTATCCAATGATCCAAGTGACAAATGGGTATCACTAGACTCCTGATATAAGGCACTAAGAAGGCACAGCATCACTTTTATGACATTCCTGCTCAGATATATTACATAACCTGAATCAAATCACGTTTTAGGAACATCCTGTAAATAACTGGGCTATGTTTTTCCCAAAAGTGCAAAATCATAAAAGATCGTATCCTTACTCTCAAATAATTCAGATAAAAAGATGATATTCATAGACACACACATAATAGAGGAGAATGAGAAAATAAATGGACACAGCAGTCAGTAAATCTGAAAAGGGGGTTTGCAGAAGTTCCTATACTACTCTTGTGACTTCTTTGTAAGTTTTGTATAATTTTAAAATTATATCAAAATCAAAAGTTACACAATCAGCAACAGTAACAAAACATTTAAGGGTGAATTTGCTGATAGTGTGTTCTCCCAGCTACTGCAATGAATTCCATTTCTTAACTTTCCAAGGGGTCATAGTTTAAATAGACCACCAGGTCTTGAGCTCTGCTCTCACGCCAGCTCTGTCTAGTCTTCAGGGAGTAGATCGAGGCTTTGTGGGGAGATGTCAACCAGAATACTTCAGGGCACAAACTGGCCTTTTGGTTAGGTTGTAGGAAAGCTGGTATAACAAAGAGACCCAAAATCCAGAAGTTTCAGTAAAAGAGAATTTCATTTCTCTCTCATTCAACAGTCCAGGAGTTGAAGTAACTCTGCCATCCTCAATCAGAAGCTTCCATTTCTGGGTTCCAGGGAGCAGCTTTGATGGCCACTTCCTAATCAGACGGGAGGGGAAAAGAAGGAGAGAAAAGAACAGAGTTTCATTATAAAACTCATTTTGGAAGTTTACCTACATCACTTCTATCATCATCACTTTCTTGATCAAAATTTAATCATAGGCCACAGCTAGACCATAGGAAGCTGAGTAATCAAGCTCTATCTCTATAGGTGTGGACATACTCCCAGCTAAAACTCAGAGTAGGGTAATGTTCTATTATTAAGAAGCAGAGAGTGAGAAGGGATCATGGTAGGTAATTTGATCCTCTGCCCAGGGAACAGAGACTGGGGGCTTCTATAGGACCAGGAGAATATCTCAGTCATGTTTCCAGTAGGGGTATGAGTTTCAGGATGGGAAATTCATGGATGAAATTGGTCTTCCAAAATAGAGATTGTCCAGTTTGGTGTCCATTTGAGACACTGTTATTTGAGTAGCTGTTAGATTTCCAGACTCAAGGTGCTTTATTCTAGAGACAAAGACCAACATTTTTCTAGTCATAGAAAGAACTGTCTTATCAAATTTATTTTCATTCTGTGGACAAAATAAAATATTTTTATACAAATTGGACTTCATCCATGCCCACATTCATATCCACATGCACCACACACACACACACACACACACACACACACGTGTACACTTGCAGACATGGTATATGAAGTCACTCTGGAGTGCTCCCTGAGTCCTCTCTTAGTGACTCCATTGATTGGGAATGTGAGGTATATTTACACTGTCGACTCTCACTTACATTTTATGGTCACTAAATGGCTGTCATAAAATAACTGGCAAATTATCCAACATTGCTTTTGAAGGGACCATGTCTTGACTTGTCAAATTTATCAGTGGCTGAACTGCTTTACGGGTATCTGAAAAAATGACTTATCCCAGAACAGGCAAGCTAACACATCTGTATTCTAGTTGATTAAAGCTCTATTTAATTTTTGAGGGTTTTCCCTCCAAGTAGCATTCAAAATATCACTTTCCCTTTCCTCCTCTCCTCTCACATCTCTGTTGGATGCAGACATTTGCATGGGCAGACTGCAACGTGCTCTGCTTTCTCTTTTCAGCTTCACTGTGCCCCTAGGGAGGCAGGGAGGACGCTAACAAGGGTGTACGAGGAGACTGTCTGATTTATTCGAACAGCCAGTTTGCCATGTTAAGCCAAGTTCTGGAGATATGAGGACCACCAAGGAGGACCACCATTAGGCATTTATCGTCATCACAAAGCCTAAAGACAGGAGCACACGTATATCAGGAAACCACAGATCCTAAGGCTCCCAAAGTGCCACAAAGAGGTTTTGAAATTCACCCTGGCTTCCCCAGAACCCTCCCTGCTCCCCCTGCCTGTGCCCCCAGATCTCGAGGAGGAGCTGACCCTTCCTTCCTCCTGGTGACTCACCCAAATGCCCAGCTAGGATCTCCTTAGCTCTCATCACAGTCTCTTCAGCCATCCCTTCCACACCTGCCTGGTCACAGCCCCAGACCAAAGACTCTCAGAAAGGCTGCCACCCTTGGCTCATTGGCAAACCTCTCAATACCAAGAGCAGGAGCAGTCTCAGACTTTATTGCAACTCCACGGCTTTAACAACCCACAGTCACTTGGCTTTTCAATCCCCCATCCGCAACCAGGGACTGTCACTGAGAGCAATATCCAGGGACTTGCCTGATGGTTCATTGGTTAAGACTTTGCCTTCCAATGCAGGGGATGTGGGTTCGATTCCTGATTGGGGAGCTAAGATCCCACATGCCTCCTGGCCAAAGCAACAAAACATAAAAAAGAAACAATATTGTAACAAATACAATAAAGACTTTAAAAATGGCCCCACATCAAAAAAATAGATAAATAAAAATAAATAATAGAAAGAAAATAATATCTATATCTAGAGGGTCTCATCTAAATGTCATGGGTAGCTCAACCTGATGATTACAAGTGTACATTTGAGTATGAGTTCCTGGGTTTGTGTCTTGTCTCTGTTGCTTATAAACTTTGACCCAGGCAAGGGACACCTCTCTCTGCTGCAGTTTCCATACAGTTTCCATCTGTGTCGACCTGATGGCTACTACTACCTATATCACAGGATAAAGTTAAGTGAGTTAATACCTACAAGTCACTTAGAAACATGCCTGACATAATGAAGGCTCAATAAAGGTTAGCTATTCCCATTACTATTATTGTTACTATCATAGAATCTGACAATTAGAAGATCACTAGTAGCCTTGTCCAAAGTAATTTCAGTAAACCAACGAAGATATATAAACCAGTGTGATGGGGAAAGATGAGTGAACGGGGTGGAGAGAAAGTGGAAACATGGGATTTTTGTCAAGAAAAGAAGAGATATGAGGTGGCAACTAAGATGGCAGAGTCAATAAAAATTGATCCATCCTTTAACCATAAAATACCTTGGCAGAAAAATTGTTATAAAGCTTTGGCAATTCTGATAAATTGGTACAAATTACAGTCAATTTATTAACAATAGTGAAACAAGCAAAGTACTTAAAAGTTTACCAAGTATTCTATGTTTATCTCACTTGATTCTTAAGTCTGAGAATACAGAGACCACCCTTGACCCCACTTTATACAAGAAGATTCAAGTCTCAGGTGAAATACCTTGTCCCAAGCCACACATCCATTCTGGCCACCCTTGTCTCTCATCTCTAAATTCTTAATATTTCAGAAGTGCTATTTATTATCCCTATTCTCATGTAGCTCAGAGAATCTCTATTAATGAGACCAAGTATATTTTCTTAGCTCAAAATTAGATAACTGCTATAAACTGCTGAGAGCCTGCTTGCCCAAGCTTCTCATTCAGGATAAGCCTTATAACAGAACCTTCTGCATTATTCCTTTCGGTCAACCAGGGGTTAATTGAGCAAGTGTACGTGCTGACACTCGGACACCTGTCCAGAACCCCAAACATCTTCCTCTTCTGCTGATCTCCTTCCTTAACATTGGGCCACCAACATACACACACACACAAACACATACACACACACACACACACATACACATCCCTGAGCCAAGGGTGAAAGTCCCTCCTTTAGCTCCAAAACACTAACCACCAGGGTGCTCACTCAGGACTGAATTGCCACCACTGGTAAATTGCTAATCTGCACACATATCTCATCTCTCTTGTATTCTGAGTTGAGGATAGCTCCACCTCTTTACAGTCCTCAACAGGCCTTGCATCTGCCATGAGATGTTTTGCTCCCTCCTTCTGGTTCCTCGGCTGGTTTGTATAAAGCCCCAGTGACTTAACAATGCATGTTCTCTTTATGTATCTGTGTTCAGTCGTGTCTGACTCCTTGTGACCCCATGAACTGTAGCCTACCAGGTTCCTCTGTCCATGGGATTTCCCAGGCAAAAATTCTGGATAGGTTGACATTTCCTACTCCAGAGGCTCTTCCAGACCCAGGATCAAACTCAGATCTCCTGTATTGGCAGGCAGATTCTTTACCATTAGCTCTACCCGGGAAACCTGTGTTCTTTTTGGTGTTGCTTTTTCTTGCGACTGCCTGGGGCCTCACTGTCTAAATGGAAGAGATTCTGTGCTGATAGACAACACTGACCAAAATAAAGTTGGCAGTGACCGGTGTTTGCAAGGTCACTCTGGGGACCAATCCAGCTGAGCACAGCAGGGGATGCCAGCTGCCCTAGAGGCCCTCCCACCTCCAAATGGTGCCTGACACTCGCTCACCCAGGACTCTGGCTCATCAATCGTGACACGTCACAGAGCACTTCATGCTCCCTGCTCCTTCTCCATCCATGACAGAGCTGCTGTTTCAAAGTTCTCCTTGGATAGTTAAAGCATTTCAAACATTTTGTTGCAAAGAGGTTTGGCCCTTTATTTTACATTCCTCTAGTCACAAGCAGCAGCTTTAAAACTGCTTTTAAACATAGTGGGGAGCAGGAAGGTTTGTAAAATATGGAGCTTACATTAAACAAATCCTGTAAATGTAATTTCCTTTATTAGGAAAGGGAAAGATGTCACAGAGGTAAGAAGACAGATGTACCAATCACCTATGCTGCTGTAACAAAGAATGACAAATGTAGCGGCTTTAAAAATGCAAACCAGGGACTTCCCTGGTGATCCAGTGGTTAAGAGTTCACCTTCCAAGGCAGGGAGTGTGGGTTCAATCCCTGGTCAGGAAGATCACACATGCCTCATGGACCAAAAACCAAAATATAAAACAGAGGCAATATTGTAATAAATTCAATAGACTTTAAAAAGGATCCACATTTAAAAAAAAAAAAAAAACTTGAAAAGAACCACACAAACTTATTATCTTACAGTTTAGAGGTCAGAAGTCCGAGGCATGTCTCTCAAGGCTAAAATCAAGGTGTAGGCAGGACTGCCTTTCTTTACAGTGAGAATTCCTTTTTCTTGCCTTCTTGCCTTTTCGAGCTTCTAGAGGATGCTCACAGTTCTTTGCTTATGGTCCTTTCCATACTCAGAGCTGACAATGGCAGGTTGAATCCTTCTGACTGAATTATTCTGAGCTTCTCCAGGTTCATAATTCCTTTCCACTCACTCTCTCCCATTTTTAAGGATACTTCTGGTTGCATCAGGCCCACCAGGAAAACCTTCCTATTATTTTTAAGATACAGTGATGAGCAACATTAATTTCATCTGCAACCTTAACTTCCCTTTGTAACCTAATATATTCACAAGTTCTAAGGATTAGGATATGGACATTTATAGGGGAGGGGAGGCATTAGCAAACCCACCACAACAGATATCATTGGAGCTATGCTCAGTTCACAGTTTAGTGATGCTGGTATTGAACTCTGAAATTTGGAAGACAACTTCAGAGTAGTCTGAACCGTCCCCACAACCTGCCAGCCTCCCACATCTAAAATGGATCTGCCAAGGTGCTAGCCACACACAGGCTAGTTAAGACTCAGGTCCCCAGGATGCAAGCAGTGTCCTCTGTGATGCAGAGTTCTGATGACTCATCTTTGTAGAATTCATGGAAGTGCAAGCTCTTTGAGCTGCTCTCCATTAACCAACTGTTTAATAAATCCCTCCATGTCTTTGGTGAATCATATTGACGGATGACACAGCATGCTGGAGCTCTCTGCTAGTTGGCTAATTTCTGATATATATTAACACTGTCACTTCCAACAATCGAATGGGATGTGCAGCCATGTCAGCTGTGATTGTGTCCCAACCATTCATGCCTGGATGTATGCTCTTGTAATGATGTAGTTTAATTAAACGTCACATAAACCAATAGAAGACAAACATGAAAAGACAGGGTTTTTTTTAATGTATACCAAGTAGAATGCCTTACAAAGACTTGATAAAGATGAGTCATTTCAAAAAAGAAGAGACAGTCAATTAGACGGTTAAACAACTGTTAGAGAGAGAAAATATAATCACAAAAATCAAGGATTTTGCTGAAAAGCAGAAGTGGAGCCAAAAGTGAGAACTAGCTACAGTCTTATAAGAAGGAGGCAGAAGTGGAATATGGTAAAGACAAGGTGGGAGAAAGCCTTGCTGATAAAAAGCAGTGTTAAGTGAAGCAGACCTCGCTTGTACTGGCTGAAGAGTGGGTGAGTTAGGGGAAGCACACTGACTGAAGCTGCCCACCCTGGCCAGGCACCATAGTAACCACTGGCATGAGTTGTTTTACAACAGGAGGTCCTGGTAAGGAACATGGAACTAATAAGCCACCACCAACCAGAAGAGTTTGGGAAAGGTAAAAAGGAGACACCACATGTCTAACCACCTCTCAGAGTCCTTCCTGCTGGCATCCATCTTGGCAGAGCAATGTGTATGCCACCAGGAAGGACTCTGCATCAGAGTGATTGGCCACAGACAACCCGTAAACTAATCCTATCATCATAAAACCCGAGACAGTAAGTCATGTGGCAGAGCGGTTCTGGGTTCCCTTACCCTACGGTCTCTGCTCAGGCACCCTTTGCAATTAAATCTCTTGTTTTGTCAGCTTCTGTGTCTCCTCAGACAATTTATTTCTGAGTGTTAGACGAGAACCCACTCTCGGGTCCTGGAAAGGGTCCCCCTTCCTGCAATAGGTGGGTTAGGTCTGACTAATGTGAACTTCCTGTATCATCCACCTGAGGATGGATTTGAGGATGATTCGAGAAGTGCTGTGCAGATATGAGGATTACTTCTGTAAGGGTGAAGAGGACAGCAGCTTCTCCATCACAACAGTGGCGGTTTCCCCAAATCCTCCTGCCTTTCTGCCCGGAACTAGTAGGAGTATAGGAAAACCATTCTGTCTGAATAAAATCTGTCAACCTCTGCATGATCCCAGGCTGACAGATCAAGCCATTGAAATAATGCTTCTCTGAAAAACTACTTTCAGCAAGTCCCAGCCCTTTGCTTGGTGACTTTACCCTTTGGAAGCCAGTTATTAATTGGGGAAATATTGAAGTGCATCTGATGACAGGTCTTCTGACCTCATCCTCTGTCTTGCTCTTGAGCACATCTAAAGAAGAGGATAAATACTTTCTTTAGTCACCATCTTAAAGCCTCCATGGGTCTTGTGCCTGTACATGAAATCTGGGTCCTAAATGAATTCAAAACAGTGGAAGGAGACAATCCAGAAGCCCTGGCTACACATTTCTTCTGCTTTTCCTTTTCAGTGGGTTTTCTACCAGTTAGAATTCAGAGTCTGCTTTCAGTGACACTAGGGTCTATGGCTGCTCTAAAAGGAAGAGTTGAGTCATGGAATGAGTGAGAATCCTGGTACATGTGTGCAAATGCCACGCAAAACATATGGAACCTAGGTTCCTAACCCTTGGTCACCTCTAGCCCTCAAGGAGCAAAGCAATGTAATTGTATGTAGATGGGTCAAGAAGCAGATATTTATGGTAACGACAACCCATACGCGAGACAGCAAAAGAGACACAGATATAAAGCACACACTTGTGGACTCTTTGGGAGAAGGCAAGGGTGGGATGATTTGAGAAAATAGCATTGAAACATGTATATTACCATATGTGAAATAGATGGCCAGTCCAGGTTCAATGCATGAAACAGGGCACTCAAAGCCAGTGTACTGGGACAACTCAGACGGATGGGATGGGGAGGGAGGTGAGAGGGGGATTTGGGATGGGGGACACATGTATACCCGTGGCTGATTCATGTCAATGTATGGCAAAAACCACCACAATATTATAATGTAATTAGCCACCAATTAAAATAAATATTTTTTTAAAGAAACAGATATTTAATATAGTTTCAAAAGAAAGTAAACCAATAGACAAAACTAAAATAAGGTAATTGAAGATTGAAGGGAAAAGGAAGTTGTGTGGCAAAATACATCATATACTAAGCAAATCAACAAATGGTATTTTAAGTTGATAAATCATACCTAAATTATTAATACTATTAGAAGCATTAAAAAATGAAACAGTTAAAAGAAGGTGTGGGACAGGGAAAGAACTGTTTCTTTCCATTGGATATTCCATTGGATACTTTGCAGAAAGTGAAGAAGAACTAAAGAGCCTCTTGATGAAAGTGAAGGAGGAGAGTGAAAAAGTTGGCTTTAAACTCAACATTCAGAAAATTAAGATCATGGTATCCAGTCCCATCATGTCATGGCAAATAGATGGGGAACAATGGAAACAGGGAGAGACTTTAATTTGGGGGCTCCAAAATCACTGTAGTTGTTGACTGCAGCCATGAAATTACAAGATGCTTGCTCCTTGGAAGAAAAGCTATGACCAAACTATTAAAAAGCAGACACATTACTTTGCCAACAAAGATCTGTCTAGTCAAAGCTATGGTTTTTCCAGTAGTCATGGATGTGAGAGTTGGACTATAAAGAAAGCTGAGCACCGAAGAATTGATGCTTTTCAACTGTGGTGTTTGTTAGAGAAGACTCTTGAAAGTCCCTTGGACTGCAAGGAGAGCCAACCAGTCAATCCTAAAGGAAATCAGTCCCGAATATTCCCTGGAAGGACTGATGCTGAATCTGAAACTTCCATACTTTGGCCATTTGATGAGAAGAACTGACTTATTGGAAAAGACCCTGATGCTGGGAAAGATTGAAGGCGGGAGGAGAAGGGGACGACAGAGGATGAGATGGTTGGATGGCATCACCGACTCAATGGACACAATGGACATAAGTTTGAGTAGGCTCTGGGAGTTGGTAAAGGACAGGGAAGCCTGGTGTGCTGCAGTCCATGGGGTCACAAAGAGTTGGACACAACTAAGTAACTGAACTGAACTGATTGGATACTCTCTTGTACTGTTTGCATATGTATGTAAATACTAAAATGTCTAGAAAAATGTACCATTAAACTTTTTAAAAATGTGTTCATTTAGAGAAGCAGAAAATGAGAAGAGAATCCATTTACTTTTAACCTCATGTTTGTATTATTCCCAATGAATCTGAAACTTGACAGTGACTGATTGTATATTTATAAAGTGGGATATTATGAAACTATTTAAAATATTGTTATTGTGGAAGACACATGGCAAGGAAAATTGCTCATAATATATGATCAAACTGTTAAGAAGAGTCTTAAATGTTATTCCCACATGACCAAAATGAACTGACCATATTCAGAGCTTGTTTGATTTGGAGCTTAAAATATGTTTTAGATTGCTTGTTCTGTCAGTTATAAAAATTTCAACAACTTGCTAGCAATAATCAAGTTAAGATAATAAAAGTACAAAAATTACAGAAAAATACTCATGTTGTCTATTCCCTAGAGATAACATTCTAGTGTAGATACTTTGGATTTTTTTCTATGAATTTAGAAATTTTTACTTTGTACATATATACCTATAGACACATACACACATATGATTTCATTAAACAAAATGGGATAACTCCTACTGTTCTACTAAAGTAATACAGAAGGTTAAAAAATAAGTGTATCATTAATGAATAGCCCTCTGTTGAATTAGTAATATGTTTGTTCTTTCACAGATAAATTTTCTTTGGAAAAAAATGTGTATCATTCTTACACAAGAGCCTCATTAGTTTTTTTCTCTATCCTTCTACATTTATAGTATGAACTGCTACAACAAGGATAGCATTTAAAATATTATCAAAATTATAAAGACTTTGAATTTAAAATGAGTTCAAAGACAATTAGCTTAAAAAGCCCAAAAGGCTTTATTGAGTTAACAGTACATTTAAAAAATGAAATTAATTTTAAAGCATTGATTTTTTCTAAAAGAGGGAGACATTTAAATTGTTTTTTAATTCAGTGTTTCAACTCAAGAAATTGAAATTAACTCAATTTAGGTTTTCTATAGCATTTGCAAATAGGTCTTGGTATTCATATGGTCTAAATATCACTGCATGCCAACTTCTGGTAATTTGCTGTTTCCCAGAAAGCTGGATTCAGCAGTCAGCAGGCTTGCCTTGAACAGCACTGCTTAGAAAATGGGGCTGGGAGAAGCACCATTTAGTTCTAGAGGCTGTCAGAGAATCAATAAATGTGATGGTTCTATGCATGAGTCTATGAAACAACGGCATTGAAGTTTTAGGCTAACCCTTGTGCTAAGGAAATCTAGTTTGGGAAAAGCTTAATTCACTAATTAGTGTCATTCTCTGGAAAGCTGCCCCCTGACCTTCATATCTGCTATCTTTTTCTTATTGCTTCCTCTTCAAACCATACTACATGTCTATAACCCCTGTGACGAAGGCAAATGGAAAGACTGCCTTCATTGAAAACTGGAGTAAGAAGGCACTTCTTGAGTCCAGTGCCCTCTCCAGCACACCAACACATCATGGTCTTGTACACCAAGAGGAAGGGTCACATGCCTAAATGAGGCCAAAGAGTGGGGAATTCAGGCTTCAGACTGGGTAGTGTGATTCATGGAAGAATTTATTAAAGCTCCCTTATATGTAAAGTAATGCACTGGGAGCATATCCATCAGCAAATCAGATTTTTGTGTTCTAACCCTAGGGGCCCTCTAGGAAATAATTAGATGAGCTTGGGTAAATGATCTAACCCTAATGTGACCCAGTTTCCCAAAGTAAAATGGGGACGATAAATAATACCTCTATAAATTAGCTTTTAAGCACTTTCTTGACCCAATTTTGAGCACCTAACTAGAGGCCAGTCAGTTCCCCTTCTTGATTAGCCAAGTAAGTCTACATCGCCAACTACCTCCTTTATCAAACTCTCATACTTTAGGCCTCTATAAACCCATCTTAATCATCCTAAGGCCAAGTAACAGAATTCTTGACAGGTCTTATGGCACAGAGTCTACTAAGATTATCCTAGTTAGCCAGTCCTGAGTCTGTTGGCCCTGGCTTGCTCTTTCCTTCCTGCGGAAACCCCAATGAAGGTGCTTACCCACAGTGTTCTTACCTTTGCTTCATTATCAGCCCTGGTGCTTCCCCCAGTGGCCCTAAATGGCATGCTGCATTTTCCCCCAGGGAACTGTGGGAACAACAAAATTGTATCTTTCTGTTTTCTTTCTCTTGATCTGTGTTTGGCCTCACAATATCTATCAAGGTTAAAACGACCTGCCCTGCACCACTCACAGATTGATTTGGAGACATATTAAGACAATGGATATGAAAGCCCTTCAAACAGTTTGGAGGGATTACAGACATGTGATATGGTCAGAAGCACCTGTTCAGTACTGGAGAGAAGCAGAAGAGCAGATGACAGACATGCATTGCGGTGCCCATCACTTCATGTGTGCTCACTCAGTTATGTCCAGCTCTTTGTGGCCCCATGGACTGTAGCCTGCCAGGATGATAGTCTACAATAATGTATTTGCAATACATAAATCTGAAAAATGACTTGTATGCAAAATGTACACTGTAACTCCTACAACTCAACAACATGAAGACACAACCCTGGAGGGGGTCAGGAAACCCACTCCAGTATTCTTGCTTGGAGAATCCCTTGGACAGAGGAGCCTGGTGGGCTACAGACCATGAGGACTCAGTCGGACATGGCTGAAGCAACTTAGCACACAGGAAGAGTGAAAGTGAAAGCTAGCCATTCAGTCGTGTCTGACTCAGTGTGAACCTATGGACTACAGCCCGCCAGGCTCCTCTGCCCCTGGAATTCTCCAGGCAAGAATACTGGAGTGGATTGCCACTCCCTTCTCCAGGGGATCCTCCTGACCCAGGGATCAAACTTGGGTCTCTTGCATCACAGGCAGGTTTTTTACCATCTGAGACACCAGAGAAGCCTTAGCACACATGCTAAGACACAGTCCGGTTTTCCAAGTGGATAAAATATTTAAAATGAAACATCAAAAAAGTTATATAAGCTCCTGAAAATATGCTTCAATAAATATCATCAGGAAATGTAAATAAAAATGATTGTACACACTGGGATGGTCAATATTTTTAAAAACTGGCAATACTAAAAGTTGGTCAGATTAGTGAGAAACTGGAGCTCCACCAGGAGTGTATGAGAGATGCTGGTTAAGAATATGCCACTTTGGCAAATAGTTGATTAGTTTCCCATAAGTTAGACATACTTTTATCATATTAACCAGCATTCCTACTTTGAAATATTTACTCCAGAGAAATAACATCACCTATAACAGAAATATATATTCATAATAGCCCCAGGAAAAAAAAATCCACCTCAATATCTACCAATAGGAGAATAGATAAATTGTGTTTGTGTATATACAATATATACCACCCTCCTATAAAAAGAACCACGTATGATGGACACATGCATCAAAAAAGGTGTGTCTTGATGAATGGATAAAGAAGATATTATATATATATATATTTAATATATATATATAGATATTTTATATATAGATAGATATTAGATAGATAAGAATGTTACTCAGCCGTAAAAGAATAGAATGCTGCCAATTGTAGCAACATAGAAGGACCTAGAGAATACTCTGCTTGATGAAATAAATCAGACAGGGAAAGACAAATACTGTATGCTATCACTTATATGTGGAATCTAAAAAAAAATACAAATACAAATGAATGTATGCAAAACAGAAGCAGACAAAGATATAGACAACAAACCTGTGATTACCAAAGGAATGAGAGAAAGGGAGAGGGATAAGTTAGGATTATGGAATTAAAAGATATAATACAAACTACCATGTATATAATAGATAAGCAACAAGAGTTTACTGTATAGCATGGGGAATTATAGCCATTATCTTGCAATAACTTATAATGGACTATAAAATGCAAAAATATTGAACCACTATGCTGCATACCTGAAACTAATATAATATTGAAAATCAACTATACTTCAATTTTTAAAAGGTAGAATCTCAAAAATAGTATTCTGAGAGGAAAACAAGGAGCACAAAGAGTATAGTATGATTCCATTATATAAATTTCTGAACATGCAAATCTATTCTACAGCCACATAAAGAAGATGACTTGTCATGAGCTAAATATGCAGTTATAGGGATGGACTATATACAGATTGGAAGGAACTTTCTGGAATGATGGAAATTTCTATCTTTGTTCCAGATTGGGAAAGGAGTATGTCAAAGCTGTATATTGTTACCCTGTTTATTTAACTTATATGCAGAGTACATAATGTGAAATGCTGGGTTGGATGAAGCACAAGCTGGAATCAAGATTGCCTGGAGAAATATTAATAACCTCAGATATGCAGATAATACTACCCTTATGGCTGAAACCAAGAAGAACTAAAGAACTTCTTGATGAAGGTGAAAGAAGAGAGTGAAATAGCTGGCTTAAAACTCAACAT
Source organism: Nanger dama (assembly GCA_917880005.1). Taxonomy (NCBI): domain Eukaryota; kingdom Metazoa; phylum Chordata; class Mammalia; order Artiodactyla; family Bovidae; genus Nanger; species Nanger dama. The sequence continues at coordinate 31,052,276 of CAKJTW010000018.1, forward strand.
TCAGAAACGAGGATCATGTCATCTGGTCCCAGTGCTTCATGGCAGATAGATGGGGAAACAATGAAAACAGTGAGAGACGTTATTTGGCGGGCGGAGGGGGGGGCCTCCAAAATCACTGCAGATGGTGACTGCAGCCATAAAATGAAAAGACACTTGCTCCTTGGAAGAAAAGCTATGACAAACCTAGACAGCACATTAAAAGGCAGAGACATTACTTTGCTGACAAAGGAATGTATAGTCCAGACTCTGGTTTTTCCATTAGCCATGTGTGGATATGAGAGTTGGACCATGACGAAGGCTGAGCGCCAAAGAACTGATGCTTTTGAACTGTGGTGTTGGATAAAACTCTTGAGTCCCTTGGACTGCAAGGAGGTCCAACCAGTCAATCTTAAAGGAAATCAGTCCTGAATATTCATTGGAAGGACTAATGCTGAAGCTGAAACTCCAGTACTTCGGCCCCCTGATATGAAGAACTGACTCATTGGAAAAGACCCTGATGCTAGGAAAGATTGAAGGCAGGAGGAGATGGGGACAGCAGAGAATGAGATGGTTAGATGGCATCACTGACTTGATGGACATGAGTCTGAGCAAGCCCCAAGAGCTGGTGATGGACAGGGAAGCCTGGTGTGCTGCATTCCATGGGGTTGCAGAGTTAGACACAACAGAGCAACTAAACAACAACAACTGTTTTTGTGGTTACATGGGTATGCATATTAACCCAAACTCAATGAATTGTACAGTTATAATGGGTTCATTTAAATGTATGTCAATTACATCTCAATAAAGTTTGTTTAATTTTTTAGGAAGGTAAATCAGTGAAAGGTCTAGAAGGTTTGACAATACAAAAACAAACAGGACCCGAAACACGTTTTAAATTTCTATTTCATGGTAGAAATACAGAGATAAAAGGATTCTAATCATGTTCAGATGCCTGTATCCATCTCTGAGCACTGTGTGTATAGAACGAAGTTAGTGTGTATGCCCTAGCCTTCCCTTTAAAAGAATCATCTGAAATAGAAATATCAAAGACATCTATGAAACAAAAGCTTGAGCATATTCTTTTACCTAATCAACACAGACTTTCTGGAAGCAACAAAGAACTTGAAGAAGTTCTTTCACTGGCACCACCCAACCCCTTCAATAAAAAACAAACAGAAGAAATCAAAAGATGAGAATAGAGAGGCTTGTGTTTGAGACCCAGCTTTTCTACTTACCAGCCTTGTGATTTGGGCAAGGTACTTAACCTTTTTCAGACTTGCTTTTCTTATCTGTTAAATGAGGACAGAAAATATAACTCACAAATTCTTTGTAAATATTAATAGAATACCATATGGAAAATGCTTAGCAAGGCCTGAAATATAATATACTTTCAGTAAATAATGGCTAGGGAAAAAAAGGTAGCTCTTGTTACATGAAGTTTTTGTCATATATTCCTTTTTACTTTTTATCAGCATGTGTTCCCCAGAATTCCTGGGGCTTCAATAGCCTTTAAAGCACCAAAATTTCCACAGTTAGAATATATTCAAATTCCTTAGGAATAAGATAATATGTAAATGTTTTATATATTGTGTTATCATTTTTACCTTGTTTGTTTCCTCTATAGGAAAATTTATGGAAATGCAAAAGGAATGTATAGATGACTAATTTCAGAAACCTAGGGAAATCAGAGGGGAAAAATATGGCAGTTAAAATGTAGTCTGAGTTTATTCTGCAAAGCATGGAAGGAAATGATGTCATCGCTTGGTGTTTGGGAAAGTAGGAAATTCTTATCTGATGTGTGGATGAGGAGACATCTCAAAGTCATAAATGTCATGGCTGACTATCCTCAATGCTTAAATCTTACCCATCTTTCAGGCTTATTCAACTATTTATTTACAATTTCTAAATTTATTGAAATCTGTTCAACTGTTTTCAGGCAACAAACAGATGGAGTTTAGGATTGGTGAATTCAAATCATCAGGCTCACAAACAGAGAGAATGGACTCAGTCTAAGAACAGACTGCATTGTTGAAGATAAAATGAAAAGGTAACCTTTACACACCAGCATTTAACTGCTGGGAAGTTCCAAACACTGATGAAAACAGTTGGCTGTCCATCTGGAAGAGATACTTAAAATTAAGTTAAACACAGAGTGCTGTTTTAAGGTAACAATTGCTTCCTATAGATTCCCATTCTACTAAAGCCTCAAAGTCACAAAATATAACTTTGGAATCTGTTAAAGTATAAAACAAGGCATATTAAAATGTTTTCGAGCAAAAGTTGGTTTCAGTTAAGTAATGCCAAACCAGAAGTTCTCCAGCTAAAGCATAGATTTTTATGAAGTAAAGGTGGAAGCAAAGTAAAGAAATCATTGATTGGCTTGAGTTTAAATTCTAGTTGGATGTTTGCAATTGGTTGCCCTTAGGGTTCAATTTTGCAACCTTGAAGTCATGCTGACCTAAGGTTAGATTTGGGTTTGCTTACATAGGTCTCCATGACTTTAGAGCAATATTGGTCTAATGATCTTGTTTCATTAACTTAAATGTTAGAAAGCATCACCAACTCAATGGACATGAATCTGTGCACACTCCAGGAGATAGTAAAGGACAGGGGGGCCTGATGTGCTGCAGCTCTTGAGATTGAGAAGAGTTGGACACAACGTAGCAACTGAACAACAACAACAAAAATCTCGATAATCTCAATGCTGAGATATCTTCTGGAACTCTAAAAGTTACCATTGAATTACTCTAGTTTTTTATATTTATTTATTTGGCTGTGCCAGGTCTTTTCCTTTTCATTGTGATGGGTAGGATTGGTAGAGGAATCTTTAGTTGCAGCAATATAGGATCCAGTTCCCTAATGAGGGAACCAGCCCAGGCCCCTTGCACTGGGAGCACAGGGTCCAAGCCACTGGATCACCAGGGAAGTCCCTGAGTCACTTTAAAATTGAGAAAGTTTGAAGGTAGCAACTAATGTCAGTAATCGATGATGAATTCAAACTCTGAAAATGCCAGATGTTAGGTTATAAGATACATATGATTGCATTTAACAAGTTTTTCTATTCACACAGTGATTCAAGGATTTTAATAAAGTGCTATTTTAATCAATAGCAAAATGCCTGACCAAAGCTATTAGCCTCAGCATTAGAAGGCTAAAAGGTAATGCTGTCCCAACTATATCATAGCTACTGAGATAGTATGGCAGCAATTAGCCTGGAAATATGGTTAAATTACTTAAGTGTTATCCAGAATAAATAGGGAGCAGATACATCACTTTTCAGAATTAAAATCGCAGTGGACCCACACAGGTCTACAGCTGGTTGGTAAGGTCCTTGGGGAATCTCGTTCTGCCCCCAGCTATGCAAGTTCATAATCCCGGCCACAGGCTCACAGGTCATTGGAGCAGCATCACAGTAGTCTACTCTCTTGCCTGACTGCAAGGATCCCCTGTGTATTCATTAGTTGCTACTAGCTTTATGAAAGGCGAGACAGACACAGACTCACCAAGACATCTATGGACTCCTCCACAGGTCACAGCCTCCCTTGCCATTGGATAAAGGCCATGCAATGGGTTCTGAATAATGGAAAAGAGCGGAAGTGATAAACCTTTTGGTGGTCTCACTATTAAAAACATTTCATCATGGGATCCAGCCCTTTCTTCCCCTACTATGGCAATCCAAGAAGTCACAGAAGCGCCCCAGGACTCAGAACTCACTGTGTGGAATACAGACACAGGAGAAAAGCCCAAGACACAATAGGCCTTGCCTCAGAATGATATGAACATCCTCTTTTCTGATACTGTTATTAAGCCAGTGGAATTGCTGGGCTTCTTTGTTATTTCATCATAGTCAACCATATGCTGACTAATATAAAATGACAAAAAGAATCTTTCTGTTTTGACTATAACACAGAAGAAAACACCTTTGATTCCTCTTATGCCTCATAGGTCCGTGGGAGATTTCTGTTACAAAAGATAGCTTTGTTTGACAATAAACCAATAAGAAGGCTTAGATGTATAAAACAGTTATTTCAGCCACTTTCCAAAATTAAGAATCAAATAATCTTCCATTTGTACAGCAATAGTAACTTTTTTTCATAATGCTTTCATGCATACATCTTCACAACAGCCCTAGAACTTTTTTAAGTGTATAAAATCACAACTTTACAATTGAACAAAGTGAGTAATAGCAGGATTTTAAGTAACATGTCCAGGAACTCAGTTGGTGAGAGCACAGATGAGACAGGCTGCCACCTTTGGTCCTTCTGTAATCAAGAAATGCTCCGAGCTTTCAGCCTTGTCACAGATTTTTACAAGCTCTTCTTTTAATAACCTTTCTCCATTGTGTTCCTGACTTATTACCTCCCTGGCTCCCAGCACTCTTATTTATATGCAGACTCATTCCAGCTGAACATCCCAGTGTTTATGTTGTGTTTACTGTGTTGTTTCCTAACTAGAGTCCATTATCTGCTGAAACGAGAAGGATGTTCACAAATAAAACACAGCTTGCCTATGACTGCCAGACCAGCCAAGCCCATCACAGGGGGCAAGGATGTATCTTTACTGATGGGGAGAAACCTGCTGTTTTCATATGAGCTTCCCCTTGGGCGGTTCCAACGAGAGGAGAAGGACTAGAGAGCTCAACCAAGCCAAGTGCCATTTCAAAGTCTCACTTCCAGGCAAGCTTTGCCCTCTAACCAGGAACCAGGTTACAGGGTAGATGGGCCACAGTCAGAGCTGCTGATGGACTGGAGGTCAGATAGGTAGCATCTGTAGTCAAATGGACTTAGAAGAAAGAAAGGCTATAGGAAGGTGGCTGGGAAATACTTGACCTAAATTGACTACTTGGAGTAGTGAACATAGCTCAAAGCCAGCTTCAAAAGCTGTTTCTATGCCTCTTGTCTGGATCACCCATCTGGCCTGTATAGAGAACTAATAATTAGAGGTGCCTAGTTTAGGTGGTGTGGGGAGGGCTGCAGGGAGGTGCTGAGCACTCTTACAGAGTGCCACAGGCCCTTCATTCCTCCCTTCTGCCTAGCACTAATGGCCATTATGGCAGGTGGTAAAGGTAGACTAATGTAGGTGCAATGTACAGCCTGCTGGCTTTGAAGTCAGACCATTATATTTTCAAAATCTGGCTCAGCCCTTAAGAGCTGAGTGACTTTGGTCAAGTGATTTAACCTGTCTGTGACTTGGTTTTCTTATATATAAAATAGGAAGAAAGAATAGCTGCCTTTGTTAAGTTGTAAAGATTGGGAATTATATATATATGCAAACATTCATATACACATACAGTGTTTGGTGTGGCATAAGCCCAGGCATATGATCAGCCCTCAGTAAATGGTAGCTTTTGTGTTGCTTTCGTAACTGTGATTATTAAATGCAAAACTGCTTATTTGTGCTCTTGCTCTGATCTACCTCTCACCACCTCTACGAAAACCATCTGTGTCATATCAACCCCCTAAAAGCAAACAAGCCCCTTTTGTATGAAAGAGAAACCTGGCACAATGCCCAACACTTAGTACATACTCAATATACACTTCTTGAATTGAACTGAATTGTGCCCCAGATTTTATATCCATAGGCAAGTTCCTTGGTTTGCTTTATTGGCTTCAGTATTCCTCTAAAAATGAAGCTTGGCTTATTCCTGCCTGGAGCCTCTGAGTGTTTTGGCTGAAGTCAAGAAATATGTATGACTTTTTGTGTATGAAGAGCTTTATATATGATCATGTGCTTTCACATAATTACATTAATACTCTGGTGCAATTAAAAAAAAAAGAACAAAACTGATGGATCACATTTCTATCTGTATACCATCTATTTTGGACTGATCTTCTAAAAAAGTAGAAGAGACCTATAAATAGGCTTTAGAATTATGGCTAGGGATGAGAGTTTAATATTGCAGAATATTAGTGTCATGGCTTCTAAGGCTGTGGCAGGGTCTTAAGATTAGAAGGGAATTTAGAGGTCATCTAGTCCTACCCCCACACTAGGCAGCGTCTGCCAGCTCATATCTTGGAAACTGTGAACAGCACTGGCTCCACAGGCCTTGGCACCAAGCCCAGTTCACACTCCCAGGCCCTGGGGCACCAGATGCCCACAGCTAAGAAGGGGCTAATAGGCCTGTGAGGATTGTGTTGACCACTGTATATCAAGGATTTTTGACTAGTGGTCTCCATCTTATGAAATTAAACAGGAATATGCAAGGTTTATTGAACCAAATATGCTTTGAAGGCGTAGAGCTCTAGAGTGTCAGTGTGTTCATATGGGCACATATGCATACTTCAAGATCTAGATGTAGTTAATACTCAAGATGAGGACACACAGTGGGCACGAAGGACGGTGTGGTTCACACACAGTCTTTTACTCCTGGAGGTCACATATTACTTCGTAAAGAACATCTGATTTGCTTATTCACCAAGATGTCATTCAGCACACACTTTCTTCATAAAAATGTATCAGGGGTTCCATTTGCAGTGCTTCCTTTATATCCCTGGGAGACAGGGGTGGAGGTGGAGTCTCAACCTGCAAATTTAGGCAAAGACCAGCCCGTCAGTGCCATTTTTCCATTTTTCTATATTTCATATATATGCATTGATATACATCTTTTTGCTCTCTGACTTTATTGTGTAAAACAGGCAGAAGTAGAGACACACATATAGGGAATGGACTTGTGGACACAGCAGGGGAAAGAAAGGATGGGAAGAAATGAGACAGTAGAGCTGACATACATACACTGTCATGTCCAAAACTGATAGCTAGTGGCAAGCTGCTGTATAGCAAAGGGAGCTCAGCCTGGAGGGGTGGAATGGGGGAGGGGTGGGAAGGAGCTCAAAGGTCAGGCATCTGTGTGTGTATACACACACACACACACACACACACACACACACTTATGGCTGATTCACAGCGTTGTATGGAAGAAACCAACACAACTTTGTAAAGCAATTATCATCCAATTAAAAAGATGAAAGTGAAAGTGGCTCATTCTTGTCCAACTCTTTGTGACTCCATGGACTATACAGTCCGTGGAATTCTCCAGGCTAGAATACTGGAGTGGGTAGCCTTTCCCTTCTCCAGGGGATCTTCCCAACCCAGAGATCGAACCCAAGTCTCCTGCATTGCAGGCGGATTTTTTTTACCAGCTGAGCCACAGACAATACCAAAGATTCAGTCCAAGCAGTACCCAGATGAGCTCATGAACCCCCTTCCTGTCTCTGCAAGGGCTAAGGTTCTACTGAGCTAGGCTTGGGTGGAGTTGGCTGGTCCCTTATCTGCATGCCCAAAGATCTATTTACATTTTAAATCACTGCTGTGTCCTTGGGTTACATTTTGATGGCCGCCAAGTAGCTAAGTTCAGAATTATCCCTCGGAACAGTAAACAGTTTACTTTGCAAATAGCATCATTTTTGAAGTTTTTATTCCTCACCATCACTGTGTTAAGAAAGCTGTCAAGTTTTGGAATTTCATGGAGAAATGTGAAGTGGCCTTTGTAAGTGCCAGATGAACCCTCTGAGGCCTGACATTCTCAATGTGATGGCTCTATTTACATATATTTTGTCCTTCCTAGGAAATGCTGGAGGTTTGGATTTGGGATTACTGTATCTAGACAGTTCTGGCTGCCATAGGGGCCTCATCTTTCTTATTTCATGTATGCATGCATGCATTCACTCACTCATTTATTTATTCACTCAAAAGAATTTATCATTTCATCTTGGATATCTGAGGAGGTCTGGGCTCTTGCTCTGCCATTAAGGAAGGTGATGGGAGTCAGAAATCATGCCCCTAGGTAGAGAACCCTCAGATTGATAAGAACATCAAAACTTAGCAATGTTTATCTTGACCAAATAATTTTCAGTCAAATAAAGAAATTGTATTGCTGTTCCCCTATGGTTTGTTTGACTTCAACTATGAGTATCTGAGATCCTTCTAGAGGCCTTCTTAAGGAAACCAACTTTTATTTATCCTTTCATTAGACTGGTTTTCCCTTTGCTTCCCCTCTCCTTGACTTGAGTTTTCTGGAATTGGCTCATTAAGTCTTGCTGAGAAGGCAAATAAAGCTCCAGGCAGATTGTTCTTGCCCTTCAAAAATGGTTAAGGAAGGAGCAGAATTTCAGGGAGTACCACTCCTGTGAAGAAAAATTTATACCAGCTCCAGTACCTACCACGGTTGCTAATAACTCTTGCAAGACCAGCAGCCATGATATTAAATGCAATGAATGAGCTGAGCTGAGCTGTAATGGCACTGCAGGCCCTGGGCTAAGAGCACACATGTCTCAGTCCCCCAGTGGGATGCTCACAGCCACCCTGAGAAGCAGACTCAGAGTCCCCTATTTGCACATGGTAAAACCAAGAGAGCACAAAGGTCACACAGGCTAACCTCCTCAGTTATCAGGGGGCTGAGCTGGAATTCAAAGCAATCAATGTGCTACACTGCCTCCCTCAGCCAGGTACCATACTAAGAAGGCAAAGAATGGAATAGCAGACCTGGCTGGGTTTCCCTGGTGGCTCAGATGGTAAAGAAACTGCCTGCAGTGCAGGAGACCTGGGTTCAATCCCCCTGGGTTAGGAAGATCCCCGGAGGAGGGAATGACAACCCACTCCAGTAATCTTTCCTGGAGAATCTCCCGGGACAGAGGAGCTTGGCGGGCTATAGTCCATGGGGTCATAAAGAATCGGACATGAGTGAGCGACTAAGCACAACATGGCCCATAATATCTCCATATTTATTATCTGTTTCCTCATTTCTCCTGTAGTGATAACCAGTAAGAGTCAAATGTTGTGGGAGACATTATGTCTCTCACATTGAAGAACTGAAGAATTCCAGGAGATATTGGGGGAGGGAGGGTTTGATAAAAATGATTTATTCAGAGGAATAAAGGCTATACACATGTGTGTCAGGCATGGGAGACACAGGCACTGGCCAAAATCTCATTAAGGCCATATGTTATCCTGGGTGACCAAAGAGTCAGCACCCACCTTTGGCCTGGCAATGTGGTTTTCACACCAAAGAGTGGAGAAAGCCAGAATACCTCCACCTGGGAGGAAGAACTAGGGAGAGATGCTCAGTGCTTGCACCTCTCCCTGACAATGAGAAAGCAACATGGAAGGCTGCCTCCAGACAAGCTAAGGTCCACAGTTGTGGAAAGATGGAAATTCCCACAACAGTAAGGTTATGCATGTACTGGTCAGTTGTGCTAACCTTCACATTTGTGTGTTCTCATTTTAAACAGCATAGAGTGACAGTGAACCGGTGAGGTCTGGCAAGGGGTCAATAGAGTGATGATTGTTATTGTTGGTTCATCGCAAAGTCATGTCCAACTCTTTGCAACCTCATGGACTACAGCCTGCCAGAGTCCTCTGTCCATGGGATTTCCCAGGCAAGAATACCGGAGTGGGTTGCCATTTCCTTCTCCAGGGGATCTTCCCGACCCAGGGACTGAACCCATGTTTCCTGCATTGGCAGGTGGATTCTTCACTCCTGAGCCACCGGCGCTTCCCAGGGTGATAATATTTGATATTAATATTAAAGGCTGGGGAAGAGCACATCAAGGGAAAAGGAAAAGCAGGGAATTCCAAATGTATGGAACAGTGTTTGCAAAGGTGAGGGGGAGCAGAGTGATTTGTCCTTCTGACGATGAGGGGTGGGCCTTTCTTCCACTTAGGGTTACTACAGGGAGAGAAAGATTCCAGCAGGAGTTGATGCCTTAAGGTATGTCCCCCACAGTTATATAGACAATAAAAGGCACATTATTTTTCTTTTGCATAGGACTGTACCCCAACCATCTAGTACCCAAAGGTGGAATTTAGACCAGTTATTTTTTAAATATTTATGGATGATATAAATGGGCCCTATGTCCATAAAATTGATAAAAGAGGGTGAAAATCTGGATGGGGCTCACAAAACTGATGTTATACTTTATAAGGTATCAAGTTAATGGTCCAGTAATATAGGCAAAAGGCACTCATATTTCTGAAAACACAGCAGCAGCTAACAGATATGAAGAGGTTAAAACAAGCCAGGTCCTTGAAGAGAGCAGACCTTGAAGGAGAAAGATGCACTCTTTCTTTGCCAAATGAACCGAATGGCTGACAGGCAAGGAAGAGGTTATTGGGCATCCGGGAACAGAGCATTATTACGTAGTAATGCAAAGAGCCACAAGTGTGGTGTAAATTGGGGAATGATAAAAATTAAGTATATATTAGGGACTCCCAGAAAAGAAAAAAATTAGAGCCAGATTCTAGAGAGCCTTAAAAGCCAGGCTAAGCTGAACTTTTAGTGGACAATGGGGGACCCTTGAATTTTCCGAATCAAGACATATGACTTAAGAAGATAAACCTCTTGTGGAGCGTGGAATAACTGCTGTCCAAGGAGCAGAGATCTCTAGTCTTTCCCATTCTGTTGTTTTCTTCTATTTCTTTGCATTGATCACTAAGGAAGGCTTTCTTATCTCTCCTTGCTATTCTTCAGAAATCTGCATTCAGATGCTTATATCTTTCCTTTTCTTTTTGCTTTTCACTTCTCTTCTTTTCACAGCTATTTGTAAAGCCTCCTCAGACAGCCATTTTGCTTTGTTGCATTTCTTTACCATGGGGATGGTCTTGATGCCTGTCTCCTGTACAATACCAAGGGAACATTTCATGCAAAGATGGGCTCGATAAAGGACAGAAAGGGTATGGACCTAACAGAAGCAGAAGATATTAAGAAGAGGTGGCAAGAAGACACAGAAGAACTGTACAAAAGAGCTTTATGACCAAGATAATCACGATGGTGTGATCACTCACTTAGAGCTGGACATCCTGGAATGTGAAGTCACGTGGGCCTTAGAAAGCATCACTACGAACAAAGCTAGTGGAGGTGATGGAATTCCAGCTGAGCTATTTCAAATCCTGAAAGATGATGCTGTGAAAGTGCTGCACTCAATATGCCAGCAAATTTGGAAACCTCAGCAGTGGCCACAGGACTGGAAAAGGGCAGTTTTCATTCTAATTCCAAAGAAAGGCAATGCCAAAGAATGCTCAAACTACTACACAATTGCCCTCATCTCACATGCTAGTAAAGTAATGCTCAAAATTCTCCAAGCCAGGCTTCAGCAATATGTGAACCGTGAACTTCCAGATGTTCAAGCTGGTTTTAGAAAAGGCAGAGGAGCCAGAGATCAAATTGACAACAGCCACTGGATCATGGAAAAAGCAAGAGAGTTCCAGAAAAACATCTATTTCTGCTTTATTGACTATGGGCAAAGCATTTGACTGTGTGGATCACAATAAACTGTGGAAAATTCTGAAAGAGATGAGAATACCAGACCACTTGATCTGCCTCTTGAGAAATCTATATGCAGGCCAGGAAGCAACAGTTAGAACTGGACATGGAACAACAGACTGGTTCCAAATAGGAAAAGGAGTACATCAAGGCTGTATATTGTCACCCTGCTTGTATAACTTCTATGCAGAATACATCATGAGAAATGCTGGGCTGGAAGAAACACAAGCTGGAATCAAAATTGCCAGGAGAAATATCAGTCACCTCAGATATGCAGATGACACCACCCTTATGGCAGAAAATGAAGAGGAACGAAAAAGCCTCTTGATGAAAGTGAAAGAGGAGAGTGAAAAAGTTGGCTTAAAGCTCAACATTCAGAAAACGAAGATCATGGCATCTGGTCCCATCACTTCATGGGAAATAGATGGGGACACAGTGGAAACAATGTCGGATTTTATCTTTTGGGGCTCCAAAATCACTGCAGGTGGTGACTGCGGCCATGAAATTAAAAGACTCTTACTCCTTGGAAGGAAAGTTATGACCAACCTAGATAGCATATTCAAAAGCAGAGACATTACTTTGCCAACAAAGGTCCATCTAGTCAAGGCTATGGTTTTTCCAGTGGTCATGTATGGATGTGAGAGTTGGACTGTGAAGAAAGCTGAGCATTGAAGAACTGATGCTTTTGAACTGTGGTGTTGGAAAAGACTCTTGAGAGTCCCTTGGACTGCAAGGAGATCCAACCAGTCCCTCCTAAAGGAGATCAGTCCTGGGTGTTCTTTGGAAGGACTGAGGCTAAAGCTGAAACTCCAATACTTTGGCCACTTCAGGCGAAGAGTTGACTCATTGGAAAAGACCCTGATGCTGGGAGGGATTAGGGGCAGGAGGAGAAGGGGATGACAGAGGATGAGATGGCTGGATGGCATCACTGACTCGATGGACATGAGTTTGAGTGAACTCTGGGAAAGTTGGTAATGGACAGGGAGGCCTGGCATGCTGTGATTCATGGGGTCACAAAGAGTCGGACATGACTGAGCGACTGAACTGAATGGAACTTATGGAGTAGAGAGTGGAGAAGGAAATGGCAATACTTCAGTATTCTTGCCTGGGACATCCCATGGACATAGAACCCTGATGGGCTATAGTCCATGGGGTCACAAAGAGTCAGACACGACTTATCTACTAAACAACAACAAGGAGAAGAGAGACAGCGTGTCCACTTGAACCCCCATCATCTGCGTGTGAACTGATGAAAACCATGTCTGCTGGTTGACATGGAGACAAGGGAAACAAATGGAGAGATGATTAGAGATGGTGATTTACACTGTGCTTGAAACATTGAATCAAATAAAATGTGTGAAGAAAGGCATAATGTTATGGAGAAGGTGCTGAGGTGTAACAAGGGAAAGGATATTCCTGACAATGGCTCACAATACTAAGCATGCTTTAAATGAGTTATGGAGAATGTGATTTTAGAAGCACTGGGAAAGCCACTTAGAAGTACACACAGCAACCCAGGACATCCACCACAGGGCGTCCACTGCTTTTCTACCAGGACACTTGCCACTTCATCTTTCCTGACCCTATCCATTCATCTTCTTTCCTACATACCCAAGCCAGAAGGCGGAAAAAAAAAAAAAGGCTAAACATGGGTGTTCCCTGGTAGTAAGGTGGTTAAGAATCCATGTGCCAATGCAGGCAGACATGGGGTAGATCCCTGGTCTGGGAAGATTCCACATGCCTGCCGGGTAACTAAGCCTGTGTGCCACAGTTATTAAGCCTGCTCACTTAGAGCCTGTGATCTGCAACAAGAGAACCCACCCACCACAATAAGAAGCCTGCACATCACAAGAGTAGCCCTTGCTCGCCACAACTAGAGTAAGCCTGCACAGCAACAAAGACCCAGCACAGCCATACAAAATTAAATAGAAAAGCTAAGCAATTAGTAGGATGTTTTCCATGGATAGCTTATTCAGGGTGGCCAGGAGAGTATGAGATGATACACCAGCTCATCCCAAACCTGCCCCTGAACTGGAAGAAAAAAAAAAACCCTCAAGCTATCGAGGGTTCTATGTGAAAGCAGGTAGGAAATACTTTGAGAAGTGAGGAATGGAGGGTAGGGGATTGAAGCGTTAACTTCACACCTGCTTCCTGGTGATTCATCTTCCTTATCATGGCTCTTTGGAACCCTACTGAGGACCACAGGGATGGGCGAGGAGCCAGTGCTCCAAACAGAGTACTCTGGGGAACCAGAGCAGGTTTATGCAGTTCTGATCTCTCTGAGAAAAGTAGGTTCCATCATCCATCACCCTTCCCCTGCCCCCTTTCCAAAGGCTAATGCCCTAAAATAATAATAGCCCACAGGAAGACTGCAGGACACCCTGTCCCTTTAAATTGAGTTCATCTCCTTTTGCTGAGCCAGCCACACACTTGGAGTTAAACTCTGGTCGCTATTTTCAGCGGGAGAAGCACGCATCTGCCTTGCAGAGACCTAGGCCACCGCAATCCACCACAGGAAGCTTTCAGCAGCCTCCTGGCTCCTTGTAAGTCAAGGAAACTCACTGACTTGAGGAGGATTCCTTAAAGATATTCTGAAGTCAATGAACCTGAGGACCTAAATAGCCAAATAATAGAGAAGGTTTTTAAGTGGTTCTTTGCTAGGTCCCTCAGGTGATAATAAGACATCGGTCTTCAAATTGTTTCTCCATTACCTGGCATGGTGTATCTGCAGAGTCTTCATTGTAAATAAGTGGTTGCCTCTCTGAAGACCAGACTAGGAAGCAAAGGTTAAGAAGATCACATCAGGAGCCACACATTCTTGGAGGCTGATCCTTCTCTATGGACTATTGATATTTAAATCCCACAAAGTCTGTGGCCTATTTTAACTGAATCACCCCAGTTAATGAGTGCAACTGTTCATTTATTTAGGAGATGGTTTTCTTTAAACAATGACATTCAATTTCCCCTGAGGTGCACCGTTCCAAAATCAATGAAGACCTGTGACATATTTACATGCAATTCAGTAGGAGAGAGATTTTGAACCTTTGTGGTCATAGATGTAATAATAGGTATCTTCAAGTCATTAATTAATTGTTCACATTAAATGAATGTTTATTATCTGCAGTATACTAATTGAAATGCCATGGAATTAAAATACATATTGCTACTAGTTGAGAAGTATTAATAATGTGTTAATATTAATAATATTATTATATATTTTATATATATACACACACAACCAATCTTTAAGAGGAGTAGATAAGCCCGCAATCTTGCGGGAGATAAGGATTAGGCAAAGAAAGAACTGACTCAACAACAATAGGAGAGGAGAATTTGAAGTCATGCTAATAATAGCAATAATAACAATAAAATGTATAAACAGCATACAGCATAAGTCAAGCACTCTTCTAAAAGCATTTTGGATATCATAATTCAATTAATCATCTCAACAGCCTGTGAGGTAGGTGCAATATTTATCTCCATTTTACAGATAAGAAAACTTAGCCTAAGTTAAGTAACTAACTTAAGGTGATAAAGCTAGTAAATGGCAAGGCTGGGTTTGGAACCAGGTTTATACAGTTTAATTCCAAATGCCATGCTCTGAGACACTGAGTTATTGGAGTATGCTGCAGAATATTCAGGAAGGCTTCCTGTGGGAACCAGGTTGTAAGTTAGTCTTGAAAGATGAGCTAGGATTTAGAATGTGAAGAAGAGGAAAAACAACATTCCAGAGAGTACAAACCATCTGAGACTAGTTTTGGGCACAGGAGTAACAGCACAGTGATTAAGTATGTGATCCCTGGAACCAGACTTTGCAACTTCAAATCCTAGTGCCACCGCTTACTAACTGTGTGACTTTGGACAAGTTCCCTAGCCTCTCTGTTGTCCTATGTTTCTTATTGTAAAATAGTTATAAAAAACAGAGCATGTGCTCAGTCAGCTGGTCATATCCAACTTTTTGCAACCCCATGGACTGTAGCCCACCAGGCTCCTCTGTCCATGGGATTTCCCAGGCGAGAATACTGGAGTGGGTTGTCATTTCCTTCTCCAGGAGATCTTCTCGAGCCAGGGATCGAACCTGCCTCTCTTGCATCTCCTGCAGGTGGATTCTTTACCACTGAGCCACTGGGGAAGCCGAGTACAGAATGCTAAGTTGGTAAACATTTAGAAACCACTTAGAACCACCCCTCATGCATAGTAAGGCTCCTATCAGGCTTTCCTGAGCGGGTAAACGTAAATCTGGGGCACTGAGAGACAGACCTGGCTAAAAAGTGAAATGATATTCAACTGCCTGTTGCTATGTGTCTTTCTTCATTTCCCTCATTTTTCAAGGACCATTTCCTTGGCATCTCAGCATAATTTTTTGCTTGGGGATAGGATTAGAGAAAGCTCTTGGCCAAACCCTGTGATAAAGGACACCAGTGCACATGACATCAAAATATCCACAAATGTTTACCCAGAGCCTACATGTGCAAAGCACTTTTAGGTGCAGTTGGTAATTTAAAAAAGAAAGAAAGAGGAAATTGCAGTTTACATTCCTCCGGGTGGAACCAGTTGCATGGAAAGCCATGGCTGTATCCGGCCCATGGCCGGCTGCAGTACAGAGCTGATGTGGCTAGTTCCAATGTTCAGAGCAGCCCCAGGAGTGAGAGGCTGAGTCAAGGGGGTCAGCAGCCCTTACTAGCTCATTAGTGCTATCTGGATTTAAAAGAGAGATCCCCAAATCCCAGGAGGTGGCTCACTGCTTGGAACAAAACCCAGTGCATTAACATTGTCGTATTCCAAAATGATCCCCAAAGCCCTGCAGTTACGCTGATAGAATATGATTTATACCAAAGCAAGTGATGCCAAGGCCCAGACTAGGGAGGCAGCTGAGCAAAGGAATAATTGAGAATCTACAAATTTCTCTGTCTGTGAATGTTACAATTAAATAGAAGAAGTGCATCTCAGGAGTCCTGGGCCCCCAGCCCTAGACCCCGCTGGCCTCTCTGCCACGTGCCTGTGGGCTGCAGACCTAGTCTGTCACCACAGATTTCTGCATCTCAGCTGAGCTCTGGGCATCCCTAAAGGATCTGCAAAGTGCCACAGAGGCCATCTCTAAAAGCCTACTCTCTTTGAGTTTGCTGCCTTCAGTCCAGTGGTTACCCAGGAGATGATCTGAGATCCAGACCCAAGGCTGCTTTCGTTTCTTCAGGGGAGACAGAGGATGAGACGGGAACATGCTGGTGAAATAAGGAGGGACACAATCTACACAATGCAACGAAAATGCACGTTTGATCATTTTTCTCGAGCTTAGGAATGGCACGAGTTAGGTTTTCTCTTATACTTTTGCATAGCACCTGATGGTTAACACTGCAGCCCAACCAGAGAATGTTCAAGAAGAAACAGATTGGGAGCGTACTCTCTGGAGTCAGACAGGCCATGGTTTGCATGCATAACTCTACTGTATTAGAAAATTGTCTACACATGTTCACAAGCTCCTATCTGAGGCCATGTTCAATTAGAGATCAAATGGCTATTATTTTCAACTTTGAGAATCAGTGTACTAGTCTATACAGGTAATTGTTGTAACAAAACCTTCCAGTTCTCAGTGACTTCACCACAGTACAGGTTTATTTCTTACTCTTCTCACTGTCTAATGCAGTAGGGGGCAGAGGGGGCTCTGCTCCACGTACTCACTAAGGGATCCAGGCTTTTCAGATAGAGCAGATTCTACCATCCCCCAGGACCTTGGCATCTTACACTGCTTTCTCCGTCTCCCACTGGCAGACAGGCAAAAAGTGAAGGCGTTAGAAGCCAAGTTTGGAAATGACATACATCACTCCCACCCACGTTTCATTGTCACATGGACCACATTGCCACAAAGGGGAGGTAGGAAAATATAGTCTATCTTTATATGCAGGAGGAAAGGGAATTAATAGGGCTTAGTGAACACTTCCATTGTCTGAAATCAGGGGGCTTCCTGGAGGGAGCAAGACCTGAGAGTTTTGAGGAAGAACATCCTTCCACCCTGTCTCTCAGGTTGGAAGTGACTGCAGAGGTCATTGCAGTCGCTGTCTCACCGTTCAGCAAAGCGTGGAACTGAGTGCACAGTAATTGCTTGGACAACATTCGGTGTTTGATCTTAAATGGGATCTAAAGGAAAAGGCAGCAGACAGAGGGGCTGAGGGTGGAAGCTGGACCCAGGATCCAGAACTTGGCTGCTGATACAGCCTGTGTGGTAGTCAGAGAAACGTTGGGAGGATCCCTGGAAATTAACTCTGCTAATGGTGGGCAGGAGGGTGGATGAGGGAATTTGTCTGATGCTTTGCAGCTGTTGTACATATTAGAACTCTCTCCTCTGCAATGAAAATATCTTGACAATTTCTGCTGAACAGTGTGTATATTTGACAGTCACCTGATTTCGTTTCACTGAACAGTATCTGGAATATATAATCTGAGACAGGTAAATATTTATAATTAGCCCATTTTTGCT
Organism: Nanger dama; assembly: GCA_917880005.1. NCBI lineage: Eukaryota > Metazoa > Chordata > Mammalia > Artiodactyla > Bovidae > Nanger > Nanger dama. The sequence continues at coordinate 31,069,987 of CAKJTW010000018.1, forward strand.
CCTCTCTCTGGAAGTAAAAGATTTCTAATCTTGCAATTTGAAAATCCCACTAAAACACATTCAATGATGAATCACTATATGTGTCCTTCCTATAGGTAGAATCCTATGGCTACAAAGGCCATCAGCAGTCCTTTTACCACCTTCCTGGAAAGACCCCAGCTAATGATAGGCATATGTCTTGTTTTCAGAACCTCGGAACAGGATAAAGCACAGAATATCAGTGTGTGAAGAGCCCAGGGCTGTGCCATTCTGCTGAGACTCACAGATAGAGGCTACATGCCCCTCTGGAGTTGGCAACAAGAATCCAAGCCCCCTTTGCTTGGGCAATGCCCAAACTCTTTCTGCTCTTCCCTGGTTTGAGACTTCCAGCTCTGTATTCCTCTGCTCAGCCTGTTATAACAAAATATCAGACTGGGAGCCCTGAATGACAGAAATCTATTTTTTTACAGTTCTGGAGGCTAAAAGTCCGACATCAAGTGCCAGCAGCTTTCACGTGATGCTCATCTCCTTGGCTTTCTTACAATGTCTTGTGTCTACACACGCCCTTTTCTCTGGATGCATGTGCAGAGAGAGAACTCTAGTGTCACTTTCTTTTCTCATAAGGACACTAGTCCAATCAGATTAGAGCCCCATCCTTATGACCTCATTTAACCTTAATTGCCTTTTGAAAGGACTTATCTCCAAATACAGGTTCAAGCTTCAGCGTATGACATTCAGAGAGGTGCAGTCCAGACCATGACAGCCACGCACTCGTGAACACCACCTCAAATCCTGATGCTCCCTGCCTGAGATCCTCAGGCTGTCTCTCAATGGTCATCATCCCCTCGGTTAGTCCTGGATCCCTTCCTCTTTCCTCCCAAACTAATTGTAATCCCCTGGCTGTCCAAAGGCGGTCTTACCTGAGTAATCGATACTTTTCTGTTCTAGACACCCTCGATGGCAGCCTGCTTCCTTGTCTTCTCCTCCACTACAGGCTCTGGCCTGGGAAAACAGGGCTGCAGCTAGCAGCTTCGGGCAACTTCGGGATTCTCACTGATGCTCAGTGCTCCCTGGAGCTATCATCCACGGTCAGGTGGAATGCCATGAATAAGACATTGCTGAGTCCTGATCTTCACCACCTGGCAGAGGTCGTTTATTCCTCAACAGATTTTGGCCGATACTGACGGAACACCCAGCTTGTGTTGGTGGCATGGCTCCTGCTTTTGCTATGGGCAGAAACGGGAGGGGAAGACAAGGCTTTGATCTTCCAGAGGAGTGTAAAGCCACTTCATAGGAGATAGAGGAATTAAAGATGCTTAGAGATCAACCCAGGACTGTGGAATGACAAACAAAGGAAGAAGGAGCTTGGAACAGGAGGCCAGGCTTCTGTTACCTGCTCCATCAGTTATTCTGTGTGCCTAGGTAACTGGCAGCCCCTGTTTGAGCCTCAGTCCCCTGAATGGTTGACCAGGAGCCTGAAGGTGCTAGTAGTAAAGAGTCCACCTGCCAGTGCAGCAGATGCAAGAGGCCAGGGTTCGATCCCTGGGTTGGAAAGATCCCCTGGAGAAGGAAATGGAAACCCACCCAATATTCTTGCCTAGAAAAATCCCATGCACAGTGGAGTCTGGTGGGCTACAGTCCATGGGGTTGCAGAGAGTTGGACATGACTGAGTACTAGTTAGCAGCAACCAGTCCCCTCAGATGTGGCATGCCCTGCTGTTGCAACCTGCTCTCAGGTCCTCTGTCCTTTGCTTCCTGGCCTGAGACACCCAGGAGGATCTATTCTGGAAGGTTTCATGGACTCCATGCAGATTCCTTGGGCCTCTCCTAATGAGACTCAGGGGCCTAGATTTTCCTGAATGGAACTGTGGCCCATCTACTTCATGTCAACAGCCTGTCTCATTTTCCAGGTCCAAGAAGATGAATGCTCAGCGTTTTCACCAAGAGAATGGAGTATTTCTTTCAGGAAGTTAATAAGATTGTATATTTTAGCCTTGGGGCACCAGAGAAGGGAAAAGAAAAATTCCCTGAAACAACATGTCTCTTGTTTAATAAAGTTTTATTATTATTATTATATATGAGTGTGTGCGAACGAGAAATCTATATCTGTTCTTCACCGTCACAGCTTTATTGGTTCTGAGCTTTAAAAAAATCAGTTTGGTGAATAACAAAATAAAGAACTGACTGACCAGTGATTTTTAATATTTGGCTCTTCTAAGAAGCAATCTAATAGAGCAGGAGCTTATTGGAAAGTGTAGATGATGTGGGAATGAGCTATGCAGAAGGGTGGCCTGTCCTGGCTTGCACCTTGGGAAGGACAGGCGGATATGACAGGTAACAGGGCCTCTTTGATTGCTGGCTCTGCTAGCTCAGTGCAACACCTCTGTTTGGGGCAGTAAAATAAAGCTGAGGGTTTTGTTTTTCTCTGATTCTTATTGTCCTTGGTTGTTATTGTTTTGTTTTGTTTTTAGTAAAATAAGTAAAATATTTATTGGGCTTCCCAAGTGGTGCTAGTGGTAAAGAATCTACCTGCCAATGCAGGAGACATAATGAGACTCAAATTTGATCCCTGGGTTGGGAAGATCCACTGGAGGAGGGCATGGCACCCCACTCCAGTATTCTTGTCTGGAGAATTCCATGGACAGAGGAGCTTGGCAGGCTCTAGTCCATAGGATTGCAAAGAGTTGGACACGACTGAGTAACTGAGCACATGCACAGAAAGTATTCATCAAGAGGAAAATGAGTATAGTATGTTTGGATAGAGACATCGGCAGGCTCAGAGAAAGAGAGTGGCTGAGTCACACCCTCGTGGCAATTTCAATTATTTTTATGGGGCATTTCTTCCAGGTTCCCTTGGGCCAATCATTTTGATTTTCCTAATCCTGAGGCTGTGTTTAGTATATCTCAGGAACCTCCCATGTGTACTTGCTCATCCCTTAGCCAAGATGGATTATAGTGAAGAGGCCTATGGGCAGTTGTAGCACATATTACGAGGTGCACCTCCTCCCTTTTGACTTCTAAGGAGTCTTTCTTCACATGTTTAGTCTGGGAGGTCTCCTTAACTTCAAGAATGAACTATGTATGGTCTTTTATCTCTTATCTGGGCAGTGCCCAGCCTCCTCCATCATTCTGCTTTTATGAACCCTCCTTCCACAGAGAGAATTTTTCTCCCTTGGGAAACCCTTTTGTTCAGACAGGTCTCAATCTTCCACCATTGTGTGTGTGTGTGTGTGTGTGTGTGTGTGTGTGTGTGTGTGTGTACCTACACTGAGCCTCTGTGCCCATCCACTAGGCCTTATCATCTCAGTCTGGACTTTCCCTGGGAGATAGTTCACCTTGCTTCCTGCTGAGTCAGCTAAACCTGGGCCATCTTCAGAACTCTAGAATTCCTAATATTATATCCCAGGTCTAGACTAAAGCTCTTCTCTAGCCTAGGAATGAGGGTAAACGACTCTTTAAGAAACGTCAAAAGCTGTTTCTGTTTTCCATAGTGGCTGCACCAGTTTACATTCCCACCAACAGTGTACTAGGCCTCCCTTTTCTCCACATTCTCACCAACATTTATTATTTGCAATTTTTTTTTTCCATATGGCCCAGCAGTTCCTTTGCTGAGTATATTTTTAAAAATGGAAACACTAATTCAAAAAGATATATGCACCCCAGTGTTCATAGCTACACTGTTTATAATAATCAAAATATGGAAGCAAGCTAAGTGCCCATCAAATGGATAAAGAACAGAATATTACTCAGCCATAAAAAGAATGAAATTCTGTCATTTGCAACAACATGGATGGACAGAGAGGGTAGGCTTAGGGAAATATGTCAGAGAAACACAAATACTGCATTTTATCACTATCATGTGGAATCTAAATATAAAACGAAAGAATGAATATAACAAAACAGAAATAGATTCACAGTTATAGAGAAGAAACTAGTGTCTACCAGTGGAGAGAGGAAAGGCGGAGGGGGCGTGATGGGGTAGGAGATCACAATATACATACTCCCCTGTAAGCAATGCAGGGGACACAGGTTCAATCCCTGGCCAGGGAACTAAGATTCTACCTGCCATGGAGCAACTAAGCCCCAGTCCCGCAACTACTGAGCCCCTGCACCACAGCTAGAGAATCCATGCACCACAAGGAAAGATCCTGCATGACGAAATGACGATCTGGCATGCCACAACTAAGATCTGATACAGCCAAATAAACAAATAAATATTTTAGATAAATAAATAAGCTACAAGGACTTATTGTACAGCACTGGGAAGTACACCCATTATTTTATAACAACTTTAAATGAAGCATAAGTTATAAAAATATTGAATCACTAGTGCTATACTTGAAGCTAATATAATACAGCAAATCAAGTATAGTTCCATGAAAAAAAAAAAAACAAAATGTAAAACAAACAAACATACAAAAACTGTTTCTGGAGCCTCCACTCTGGGGTCAGCCACTCTTCCCTTAATTTCTTGAGAGTCCTTGTTACTAGTCACAGCAATTGACTTTCAAATGCGTGAACTAGATAAAACCTGCTGCTAAGTCACTTCAGTCATGTCCGACTCTGTGCGACCCCATAGACAGCAGCCCACCAGGCTCCCCTGTCCCTGGGATTCTCCAGGCACAACACTGGAGTGGGTTGCCATTCCCTTCTCCAATGCATGAAAGTGAAAAGTGAAAGTGAAGTCGCTCAGTCATGTCTGACCCTCAGCAACCCCATGGACTGCAGCCTTCCAGGCTCCTCCGTCCATGGGGTTTTCCAGGCAAGAGTACTGGAGTGGGATACCATTGCCTACTCCGAGATAAAACCTAATATATTTTAACTTCGGCTTTTCTGAGTAGAACAGCAGATGTGATTTTTTTTTTTAGATGTTAAAGTAGTAAGTACTCTCAGATCAGGTGGCATATGGTAAACCAAACTCAGTGACCTTACTCTCCACTAGAGACCATGATACCAGTTGCCTGGGTTGGTGAGGGAGGGGACTGGGCAAAAGCGAGATTCTGCATAGCATATTAGTCTGCTAGGGCCATGATAACAAAGTACCCCAGACTGGTGGTTTAAACAACAGAAGTGTGTTTTGATCAGCTCTGAAGAGGAGGCTCCTTTTAAAGCCCCTCTCCTTGGCTTGTAGATGGCCGTCTTCTCCCTGGGTCTTCTCATGGTCTTCCTTCTGTACGTGTTTATGTCCTAATCGCCTGTCTCCTAAGGACTCTAGTCAGATGGAAGTAAGGCTCATTCTAATGACCTAATTTTAACTTCAGTACTGCTCCAAAGACTCTCTCCAAAAGAATCACATTCTGCATCACTGGGGTGTAGGACCTCAACCCATGAATTTGGAGGGACACAATTCAGTTCATAACACATGGGGCAAAGGCATGGAACCTTAGTGAGACACACACCAGAAACTGAGAATTAAACTGTGTCTGCTGGCATCAGCATTCCTCTTGCACTGGGGACTGCCTTCCCAGTTCTTAGTGCCAAGTGTCCCCATCACCCCTACAACCCCTCCCTTTGTACATCTTTTCCCAGCACATGAACAGTGCCATGATTGCTGAGGCATATAAAGGTGAACCCAGCCAGGCTCCAGGAGTATAATCCTCTAGCTCACATGTGCTGTGTGCTGTGCTTAGTCACTCAGTCTTGTCTGACTCTTTGAACATGAGGAAATTATAAATACTAACCACAGAAAATAAACATATATTTCATAAAGATGTCCATGTACCTGAGATCATGCACCAGAAGTAGAAGTAGCCACTCTCCCCACCTCAGCCCAAGATCCAGATGATAAGATTTATTTGGTTCCTGAATATTTGAACCAGTTACTGATGGCCTTATAGTCTTTTTCTCTCCAGCAGAAGAGAGTGAGGAACCAGCACTCCAAAAGCACAAAGGAGTCAACATAGGGCCGTTTAGACAGAGTGGCTGTCTTTCTTGTCTGGATATCAGAGACGAAAGTTTCACCTCCCAGAGAAAGTGAGTGTCCAGCTAGTGACATTCTGGGAGGGGCACCAGAAGTTATCAAGGAAATGCAAACCTGGATTTCTCTGGGGAAGGACACACAAAAATGCATCACAGTGACTGTCCCCAATCTCAGAACTATTCTGCTCAGTAGAAAGTTTAGGTAATAGAGTGGAACGACCCTCTGAAGGGGAAGGGGCCCTCCTTCCATCAAGAGCCTTTATCCGCCCCCCCTCACCAGAAGCTCTTCTACCTTCCAGGTTGAGTTTCCTGCAGGGACACCCATGAAGTAGGACAACAAAGCAGTGGAGGGGGCCTCATCCATCTTTTCTTCCTCTGTTTTAGAATTGGTGTGTCCTGAGGATAACTATGAAAAGCTCCAACTGTTTTAATTTTTTCCACTGAGTTTTCATTACACTTTAAACATTGCCATGGATGGAATTAATGAACAGAAACCTACTGGATATGCAGCCAGAATTCTCAGAACCCCAGCAGTCTTGACTCTGAGATCTCAGGACCACTTAGCACATAAAGTGAAAGTGAAGTCACTCGTTTGTGTCTGACTCTTTGCGACCCCATATGGACTGTAGCCCACCAGGCTCCTCCGTCAATGGGATTTTCCAGGCAAGAGTACTAAAGTGGGTTGCCATTTCCTTCCTGACCCAGGGATTGAACCCAGGTCTCCCACATTAGAGGCAGATGCTTTAACCTCTGAGCCACCAGGGAAGCTTAAATGATTGGCACTTGGCACTTAAATGATTGCTAATTTTGTTTCTGATTAGTACCAAGTGGCACCCCCACTCCAGTACTCTTGCCTGGAAAATCCCCTGGATGGAGGAGCCTGGTAGGCTGTAGTCCATGGGGTAACTAAGAGTCAGGCACGACTGAGGGATTTCACTTTCACTTTTCACTTTCATGCATTGGAGAAGGGAATGGCAACCCACTCCAGTGTTCTTGCCTGGAGAATCCCAGGGGGGGGGGAGCCTGATGGGCTGCTGTCTATGGGGTTGCACAGAGTCAGACACGAGTGAAGTGACTTAGCAGCAGCAGCAGCAGCACCTCAGTTACTCTGCAGATTCCTTCACCTTCTCCTCAGCCAGGAGCATGTTTGACTCACTCTGCTGTTTGTCCCTGGACATGGTTCAGGCCCAGAGGGTCCCTCAGAGGTGGGAGTTGATGACTCCCAAGGACACGAGCTGCTGAGAAGATCACCATTTTTACAGGACTATCTTCACGCAAAGAAAAGCCCAGATGGTCTCTGCATGGATAACCAGAAACATCCTCTGGCCCCTAAAATTTTCCTCCTGTGTTCTTAGTGTCTGGAATTATATTACCAGAACTCGACTCCCTTAGGATTATAAGACATTTTGGTCTTTTAAAGTCCTTTATAAAAATGCAAAGACATCTAGGAAGGATGAAAACTTGTAATATCAACAACAATTTGAAGTCACTGAGGACAGAAAAGATGACTTAAGTGCCTTTCTTTATCTATTAGAGTCTTAGCTGCCCAGGACTCTCAGAAGGTTAAGTCATTCCATATAATCAAGGTGTTCAGCTTACTGAAGATTTACCTATTAATGTCTAATTTAAGGAATATGAAGTGTCTAGGATAGAGAGATGATCGAAAATGATCCATGCTACCCTAACTTCTTAAATGCAACCTACCAAATGCAAGGAAACATTTTCCTGATAATTCAAGGTCATCATTATGAACTCCCATTACTACCCTCTGCGTGGATTTTCTACACCAGGCTGACTTGTTTGTACTTGCATGGCAGTTCTTACATTTCTTTTTAAGCTTTCTGCCTTTTCCTCTCATGTAAGCTACTTTTGCTGCTTGCTCATGCTGAAGTGTTTGCCTTAGGCATTCTTTCTCTTTCTAACCTATCCTTTTAATCACCTGTGGGTAGGAAATAAGATACTCAAGCTTTTGGGGGTCTGTGAGTAAAAGAAGAGAAGATAGGCTTTGAATAAGAATGTTTCCCATAGACAAAGGCAAGAATTTTATTATAAGACCCACTAATTTTTACTACACACACACACACACACACACACACACACACACACATATTTGCCTTTTCTCTGAGCCCTAGCTATTACTTGCATTAGTGAGGTGACCAAGATATCTTGTTGCATGATCGGGCAGGTGAGTTTCTATATAAAGTTAGGGACAGAGGCGCCTGTTCTGTAGTGTAAGGGAAAGGGCAGGAGTTGGTCATCTCATTGCTCAAACTTGCCTCAGTCTCATCAACAATCCCTGTCTAGTCTGACAGATTTCCTCAACGTTAATTATATTTTCCAAAGTGGGACACTTTTGAGAATGAAAGGATGCAATATCAATAGTTACTTCAAGACAATGGTCATACAGCAGGACTGTCCTGGGCAAATCAAGACTGAGGGTCTCCCTATTTCTAGGAAACTCTGCAGCCACAACAGTTGGTACAAAGGACTGAAGATGCTGTGGACTACAACAAAAGACTACTGCAAAGTTGGATGTTCATCATGGAAGCAAGCATAGACTTTTCTTGGGCAAGCTCTCCATTTGGATTTATGCTTACAGGTCATGGACTCTGACAAACAGCTAAGACTCACATCTTAGCAAGGCTAAAACCAAGATTTTATTATTGCTTCCCTGGTGGTGCAGTGGTAAAGAATCTGCCTGCAATACAAGAGACGTGGGTTTGATCCCTGGGTCAGGAAGATCCCTTGGAGAAGGAAATGGTAACCCACACCAGTATTCTTCCCTGGGAAATCCCATAAACAGAGGAGCCTGGTGGGCTACAGGCCACGGGGTCGAAGAGTCAGACATGACTTAGTAACTGAGCACACACGCACAGTTTCTAGGTTTCCCTTCTGCTTCCACTAAGGCTCTTGGGTTGGCAAATAAAATGTGGTTCTGGATTAGTTTTCTTAAAGTATCTGCTCTAATAAGTCTATGACTTCAGCTGAATCTGAAGCATTACAATCACTGAATCACATAATGTATCTAAAGGACTTAATCTAATACCCAGAGTATAGTAAGGGCTCATTAATATTAGTCAAAGCACATGTCCATGTGTGAGTGTATTCGCACACACATATAACTCTGCTTTTCAACTAAAGCACAATCTGGCAATGGGTATCAATATTTAAAATATTTATTCACCTAGGTATCCAACTTCTAAGTATTTGTCCTGAAGGAGAAGCGCATTTATCACAATGTTGTTTATAATATTGAAAAATTAGAATAATCCAAATCTATCAGTAGGACATTGGCTAAAATAATCACAGAGCATCTATACAATAGAATATGACATACAGCACTCAAAAATGATAAAGTAGAATTTTATTTATGATATGAAATATTCAATAACATACTATCAAATGAAATTGCAAACCAAAGTATACTTTTTTTTTTTTTTTATTTTTTTTTTTTTTTTTAATTTATTTATTTTTTCAACCACAACACTGCACTCGCTCTGCCATACATTGACACGAATCAGCCACAGGTGAACAAAAAAAAAAATTTAGTCACTTTCTCTGGATTATGGGATAATTGTTAATTTAGTTTTTTCCAAGGGGAAAGAGAAAGCCATCATTTTTATTTCTGTCGGCCTATTTGCTTATAATTAGAAAGGTAGAAGGAAGCCTAACATTTCGCTAGTTATCACTGAATGAATACCTGTGATGCATTAGATCAAACTTCCCCAAACACCCACCTCCAGGCATCATATATTACTGTGACCTGTATGCTAAGTCACTTCGGTTGTGTCTCACTCTTTGCAACCCTATGGACTGTAGCCCGCCAGGCTCCTTTGTCCATGGGATTCTCCAGGCAAGGATACTGTAGTGGGTTGCCATGCTCTCTCCAAGGATCTTCCTGACACAGGGATTGAATCCATGTCTCATGTTTCCTGCATTGGCAGGAGGGTTCTTTAGCACTAGCGCCTCCTGAGGCGCTCCATGTTACTACGGCTTTGCTAATTTACACAGGGTAAATCAAGGAAAAAAAGAAAAGTGATGAGAAATTCCTCAATTTATAGGATAACTGTTAACCTTTACTTTCTATTTTGACCTTTCTGAATTTTGTTTCATACAAACGTATTTTTCAATTTATATACATAATATATCCCATACATACATATGTATGTATACAACTTTCATAACCAGAATAAAGTAATACAACTATTTAAAAATAACTCTCACCTCAGCTCCCGGGCCCTCTGAGAGGTGTCCATTGGCCCCCTGGTCAGTGTTCCAAGATGCTGCTCCTTTGTGCTCTCAGTTCCCAGCACATGTAAAGTTATTTGCATTTATTTCTCTGGACTATAGTTTTCCTATAATATATCAGTCTCATCGACAAAACCATGTGAATCTGAGGGCAATCCCTTGACCTGATTCAACTTTGATTTTCCCTTAGATGCCACCTGGCTTATAGTTTACGCTCAGTCAATGTTTGTTGGATGAATAAATGCATAAATGAACAGGTCTCCTGGCGTCTAGAACTAAGGCAGTCTTCAAAGTCGAGTGTGAAAGAAGAGATACCCAACCTGCCCTTTGTCATCTGGCTGCTGCAGCACACAAGACCCACAGTCTGGCATCCCCTGAAGTGGTTCCCTTGTATGCGCAGCATGTGCTTGATATTTTGGTTGAAAGGAAGAATAAAGAATTGAATGGACAATGAACAGAAGAGATTATAACAGAACCAGGTCTGGCAGAAGCAGAAGATCTAATAAGGACTGGCACCAAGATCTGAAAGTCACTCTGAAATTCCAAGTCAGAGAAGTAAAAGAATCTTAGGGACCAAATAATCCGTCTTTCTTATTTCACAGGTGAAGACAATGGTCCAAACAGGAGAGATGATGTCCCAGAGACACAGGTTCCCAGCCAAACCTAGGCGGGACCCAGGGCTCTCATCACTCCCTGCAACGCTGCCTCTATCTTCAACCAGCACCTGAGGTTTCTGTCTGTTTCAACAGGCTCTGCTTTTCCAGCTGGACAAACAGAAGGCAAAATCAGGATGTTCCCTATTCATCTCTGTTTGTCTCTTTCCCCTTCTTCCACCCACTCTGTATGCTGTTTGAACTGAACCCCTTCGCAGAGCAACTAGCCCTCTGTCGGCAATCTGCATACATCCAGAGACCTAGCTGCCCTATGGGGTGAATCTCACCTACCAGGGTTTTGTTCTGTTGAATAAAAACAAATCCTGCATCAGGCAACAAATACTTTCCGATTCTTGAATAATTGAAAGGCTGGGCCCCAAGCCGCAGCAGGCAAGGAACTGATTAGAAATGGAGAACGGGAGAACCAGCAGCCAGCATCACTCCGGGTGAGTTTGGGCACTCCACAGGGACACTGCCTCCCTCAGGGCCCACTGCCGGGGCTCAGGCCTGTTTGTGGGACAGCAGGAAGAACTTTGCAAGCATTAGCATCTTCATAATTCCATAGCAACCCTGTTTCTACTACCAAATTAATCTATATGGTGAGAGCAAGAAAGCAGGGATCAGTTAATGTACCGCATCACCATGCCTGTGAAAACTAATCAAAGGAATTGAAAGTATGACTCAAACAAATGTCTTTATATTATTTCCAGATGGATTATCAGGGAGAATAAGTCCATTTCTCAGCTCACATATGAGTACTGAGACAATGCAGGCCTTCTCCTCATTTCGAGGCTCTCCTTTCCCAGGTCAGATGAAAAATATAAAACACACCTCACATTAACAGCATCTTGCAGCTGCCTTATAACCATGGCACCAGGCTTCCCTGGTGGCTAGGTGGTAAGGAATCTGCCTGCAATGCAGGAGACGCAGGTTCAGTCCCTGGGCTGGGAAGACCCCCCTTGGGTTGGGAGAAGGAAATAGCAACCCACTCCAGTATTCTTGCCTGGGAAATCCCATGGACAGAGGAGCCTGGGGGTTTACAGTCCATGGGTCACAGAGAGTCAGACACAGCTTGCAGCTAAACACAAACACAAAAACATGGCACCTCTTAAATACACTTAATGAGGCAGACAGAATGGGGGTTGGAGCCAGGTGCTGCAGCCTATGCTTGTGCACCAGCTGTCTCCAGTCTTATATGCTTCCTGCCTACACTCAGCATGGAACCACAGCCCTTCCACAAATCTCAAGTATGACCAGATCATTTTTCTGTTTACATCCACACTTTTCAATAATTTCCCATTGCCCTCAAGAGACCCAAGTGATATCTCAACCGAGTCTGTCTTCTTCCATGTTCTCAGCATGCACTGTGCCCCCCTGCAATGGGCATGCCCCCAACCACAGCCACTTTGGCCCTCCTTCTATCCTCAGAAGTGCCCGAGTCTTGGCTCTGATCCTTCATGTGTGTGTCTGCAAGGCCTGGAACATTCCTCACCCCTCCCCCAAGACTTTGATTCCTGAGGACAGCTAATCCCTAAGCAGAGGAAAGTAGAAAATAGTAAAGTCACTCAGTCATGTCCGACTCTTTGTGACCCCATGAACTAGCCCACCAGGCTCCTCCGTCCATGGAATTTTCCAGGCAAGAGTACTGGATTGGAATGTCATTTCCTTTTCCAGGGGCTCTTCCCGACCCAGGGATCCAACCTGGGCCTCCTGCATTGCAGGCAGACGCTCTGCCATCTGAGCCTCCAGGGAAGCAGGGGACGTCCTTGTGTAATACATCCCTACAGCTCCCCCTCCTCCTCTTTCATTCCCCTCATGATTCCCGCTCCAGGGCCCTCTTTCCCATCAGACTGCGCACCCCACATGACACTACAGGATCATGACCCTCTGCGCCACATCTACGAAACAGCATCTATTGCAATGCCCAGTTCAAAGCAGGGCTTAGTCAACATGTGCTTAATAGACAATTTTTTAAGGCTAAATAAAAAGCAAAAACCAAAACAGAATCAAAATTAGGCTACTAAAAAGTCCTTACTGAGTATCTTTTCGTTCTTTTCTTTTTTGGTAATTATTTAATGAATATTTATTTAGCATCTGCCATGTGGTAGGAACTACTCTAGGCACAGAGAAGACAACACTGAAGAACGCAGGCGAAAATCCTTGCACTCAGGGGTGGCTTTTGTTAAAGGAGGCAAATAATGAAAAGAATAAACAAAAGGTATAGTTTGCTAAATGGCGCGTATAACCATTGGAGAGGTGATACAGAGGAAAAGGGGGGATGTATAAACACAGGTGCTGACCACAGGTAGCTAAAGCTAATTCTCAAGCTACCTAAGAGGTCCCCCAAGTCTGTATTCCACTAAATTTCTTTTCCTTTTTATCCAATTCCCCTAATGGTGTACATTTAATTAGCTTTCTATTTTAATGCTATTTTAGCTCATTCTGGGATGATATATGGGTCAGGCATCATTTTTCTCCCATCAAATTATTTCCTTTGGATAAATTCCTAAATGGAGAATTATTTAATCAAATGTACATTTTTCAGATCTCGCAATGTACTTCCATTTGTTACTGCAAATAATTTCAGAAATGTCTAAGGCCATGTGAGCAAAAAATTGATGTACCTCTTTCTTCTTAGCATCAGCCAGACCAAAAACTGCTATCATCTGTTTACATTTGTTACTTTAGTAGATGTGGAAATGCTGTTTCAAGGTTCTTTTCATTTTTCTTCTTTGATTCTCTTATTTTTCCTTTTAAAATCTGATTGCCCAAACATTGGGTTGGCCAAAAAATTCTTTTGGATTTTTCCATAAGATGTTACAGAAAAACCTGAACAAACCTTCTCGTCAACACAATACAAAGCAGGGTTTCTCTACCTTGTACACAAACGTGACTTTGTTCTCTAAACTCAGGATCTTTTAATTTTCAGTGAGAGAACAGAGATGTCACGAGAAGCCAAGACAGGGAAAGAGATTCCATAGAATGACCAGGCTTTTCCACTAGATCATGAAAACTACTAGAAATGAAATACGACAAAGGTTGATAGGGCTCTGAGAGCAAACCTACCATGTTGGCACTGTGTCGAATATTTATGTATCAAATACTTTAGGCAAATAAGCTACAATCATATACGATATCAAGAACTGAAGTTGTGATGGGTCCCCAGGTTCACAGGGCATCTACTCCTTTCGACCAGTTAAAGAATAGCTTTCAAAGCTAATGGTTTTTGTTCTCTACTTGCCTTTTGTTGAGTAAAGATTTTCCAATTTACATCCTGGAGGCTTGTTTATTCAGTTAATTTCTGTATAGCCAAATAAATAAGTAAGTTAAAGCTTTTACGGCTAATGATTTCATTTGAAATTAAATAGTTATGTAGCTCACTCATCATTCTATTTCTTTCTTAGGTTATCATTAATATGTAGTTTTCAAAATTGTACACAGACTCTAACCAATCAGATGTTTGGTTCATTTTCACTTTCAAAGGTAGTAACTAGACATTTCAACTGCTAATTTAAGTTTACTGTCAAATAGAAGATTCTGAGGACAATTTGAGCTTTTCTTATTGTGTGGCATATTTTATTTTTGACATCAACTAATTTCATGTCTTTTGACTTTAATTAGTTTTTATGTATTTATATTCCTTTTTAACATGGCATACTTTAAATATAACATTGGCCATTTATGATGTGCAATTCTAAGAGTCTGACACATAGATTACAACATAATATCTACCAGGGTCAAGATATAGATCTATTCCCTCTCCTTGGAAAAATGTCCTTATGCCCCTTGGCAACCAAGCTCTCCCTCTACTTTCAGCCCCTGGCAGAGACGGATCTGTTTTTGCATTTTTCAGATTATTATATAAATAGAATCATAAAGTATGCAGCCTTTTGAGCTGGCTTCTTTCATTTGGCAGAATGCATTTGAGATTCATCCAGGGTATTACATGCTTCAGTGCTTTTCACTGCAGAATACTATTCCTTTATATGGATGTACCACAGTTTGTTTATCCACGTGCTCAAGTGCATTTTGAGTTGTTTTCAGTTTAGAGAAACTGTGAATAAAGCTGCTACTGAAATCCAGGCAAAGGCTCTTACGTGATCATATTTTCATTTCTGTTGGATCCATATACAGGAGTGGCATTTCTGGGCTATACAGTGATTTGTTAATTTATTACTTTTGCATTCTCACCAGGAGTAAATGAGAATTCCAGTCATTTAACATCCTAATCATCTCTTAATATTGTCTGATATTTTTATTTAGCACTTGTATTAGGTGTGTGGGCTTTCAAGTTTGCTCGGAGGTAAAGAATCTACCTGCAATATAGGAGATGCAAGATATGCAAGTTTGATCCCTGGGTCGGGAAGATCCCCCAGACAATGGTATGGCAACCTGCTCCAGTATGCTTGCCTAGAGAATCCTGTGGACAGAGGAATCTGGCAGGCTATAGTCCATGGGGTCTCAAAGAGCTGGACACAACTGAAGTGGCTAAGCATTAGGTGTGTAGTGGTATCTCACTGTAGTTTTAATTTGCATTTTTTGATGACTAATGAAGATGAGAAACTTCACCTGAGCTTATTTGTCATCCATATTTTTTGGTTAAGTGTCTTCAAATATTTTTCCATTGGTTGGAGGTTAACCTATTAATGAATTTGGAGAGCATTTGGATACAAGTCCTTTCTATTTCACCATTATTTCCTCTTAGTCCATGGCTTGCCATTTCATTTTCTTGCAAGTGTCTTTTGCCAGACAGAAGTTTTAAATTGTGAAGAATTCCAATTTACATTCCTTTTAACAGTGTGTGTGTGTGATTTAATCCTACCCTCTTTTCTCCGTGTACCACCATCGGTGATCATTGTACAATAGCGCTGTTTTGGTCTATCTCACAAAGCAGATGCGGTTCCCACTTTCTGTGCTTAGCATAAAGGGAACAAGTAGGAGGACATGGGATGAACAGTGACTCGAGTGTCAGAATGTCTAGATTCCTGTTTTGTCATTAGTTTGCTATCAACTGTGAGTTTATTATTTAAATTCCTTTAGACTTCCATGTTTTCATCTCATATTAGAAAGAAAACTCTACTCGCTTAATTTCAGGAATGATGAGAATAAAACGAAATGAAAGGCAGAGAAGCACCTGTAAAGGGCTGGAAGGACGCTGCTGCTGCTACATGCTTTATATTTTCCTCTTCTAAGAAGCTCCCATCAGCTTTGACAGTCATGCTGGACTCCACATTACAAAGGTACTTCTGTAACTACAAATACAAAGGCCTAATAGATTTTGTGTATCTAGCACTTCTCTCTTTCCCTCTAGAATATCCTTCAGCAACTTCAAATTTTCTTTTCATGTGCTTATATCAATTTTTAAAATTTGATATATTTAATACTGGATGATCTTCAGATTTCATTTCAGAAACTTGCAATTTTTAATTTTTTCAGAAAGAAATGCTCTAACCAGCAATAGAATTGAGTGAGATTCCTTCCCTTGGACATTTGGCAGAAACATCTTCTTTCATGAAATAGTAGTGTTATTCAACAATGGAGTGTGATTTTTTTTCCTTCTCCCTCTCGAGGGAGGAAATTGAAACATAGCAGAAGATTAAACACTCTCTAGGACATACACAGTCCCTTTTCCAGTAAAACTAGATAAAGAAAAGGATATTTCTATGGACAGGAATATTTGTGGTTAGGAATTATAGCTGTAAGCTTCTTTTTAGAAGTATCTAGGAAAAGAATAAATTTGTTTAAAAGGTTTAGTCTATATAACCATAGAGAATTGAAAGTTTTTAATATATTTAATAAATATTCAACATTTTGATTTTTAAAAACTTTAAAGGCTTCTTTATTAGTTATGTAGCCACTTTTGGTAAAATTGTTACTAGTTGATCTTTTGGAAATAGGTAGATCTTACACTGAACTTGTAATAACCAAAAAGGGAAAATCCAGGAAAAGTGCTTTAAAATGAAGGTCAGATTATGTCACCACTCTGGTCAATGGCTTTGCTATCTTACTCAGCGTTGTTCTTCAGTCACTAAGCCACATCCAACTCTTTGCAGCCCCTTGGACTGCAGCACGCCAGGCTTCCCTGCCCTTCACTATCTCCTGTGTTTTGCTCAAGCTCATCTCCACTGAGTTGGTGTTGCTGTCTAACCAGCTTATCCTCTGCTTCCTCCTTCTCCTTTTGCCTTTAATCTTTACCAGCATCAGGGTTTTTTTCCAATGAGTCAGCTCTTTGCATCAGGTGGCCAAAGTATTGGAGCTTCAACACCAGCCCTTCTAATGAATATTCAGGGTTGATTTCCTTTAGGATTATCCAGAGTGACAGCCAAGTACTTCCAAGGGTCCACCCTTCCCCACCTCCCCCGATGTCAGCTTCTGTCACTCTCCCCTCTTGCCTGCCCCACCCCAGTTGACTGGTCTTCTGTTCCTTGCTCATTTCAGTTGTTGTCACTGAGTCCTCTGCCTGAAGTGCTCTTCTCCCAACTATCACATGGCTCATTCCTAGTCCAGAACTAGCTACATAATTTGTCAGGCCCAGTATAAAATGAAAATCTATTATGTTAAAAATTATTAAGAATCTCAAGATGGCAACAGCAGAGCATTAAATCGAGTGTGGCTATATAGGTAAGTACATCCATAAAGCCTACCCTGCCTGGCTCCTTGATTCCTTTATATCTCTGTTTCAAAGTTGTCTTGTATTAGAGAAGTTGCCTCTCTGTCCATTCCTTCCTTGGCCCTTTTATTTTGATTTTATTTATTGATTAATTGACTGACTACCTTTTCCTAGTGGGCTACAAAGTACTTACATGCTATATCACCCACAGCATAAAGCTTGCCCAGCCACTCAAATATTTGTCAACTGAATAAAGGAGTAAACAAAAGATAAGAAAAATCCAAAGCCATATGGGTAAAAAATCAAGAGATAAATCAGATTGTAAAGTAGTAAACACAGAAACTGTGTTTGTATGAGTGAGGAGAGGCTCAGATTTGGAAATTCGAATTTAGGAATAAGGAGAATGGATTCTGCCTCAGCTCTTACACTGACTTGCTCTGTAACTTTGGAAAAGTCTCTTGATCCCTCTGAATTCCAGACTGTCACATGTGCAATAAAGGTCTTTCAACACTTCATTCTGTGACCTCATGGAACAGTCTCAAATATGACACTGTGATATAGGAATCTAATTAGTTGATATTCTCTATACACTTGGGTTTATAGAAACAAAAATGGGGTGCTCTTTGGATTACCAGTCTGGCATGTATCCAGTCTGTTCCTTCAGTGTGGCAGACTACTTACAGATATATATGGTATACAATATACACATATAGTCTATGATATATTGTGGCCTCACAAAACCATTTTTGTTGAGGAAAAAATAGCTCTGCTTTGAGAAGTAGCTAGAATTCTTGTAAGTAGCTTATTATGCATCAGAGTTTGATTGCCTTGACCATTTAAACTCTACAGTTGGTCATATTCATGTGCTATTTGAACTCACAGACTGTCATATGTTAATTCTTTTTAAAAAAGATGGAAATCTAAGTGTAGAGACTCTTGAATTCCCACAATTTTCCTCACTGCTTTTTAGGATACTAGGGTATCTTGCTGAATCCATTGTGGGAAACAGAATCTTCATTTAATATTCCAAGCTCCTTTTTGATATTATTCATTTCAAAAATCATGAAGAAATGTGATCATAAATTTTCTTGGCATAGATGATATTTAAAAAAAAAAACTCACAGAACATTAAAATGCCTTCTGGCTCTGTATGTGTCTGTGTTGAAAAATATTTGTTTTCCAAATCTCAGCCTCTTTCTTTTTGGTCAATAATTGTGCACAGTACTTGCTTTGCAGTTTGTTTTTCATGTCCATTTTGCTTGAGATAATGTCCTGTGTCTTTTTATTCTTCTGATTCATTTTTCCTCTACTTATGGCGCTTTTTGAGCAAAGAAGCAAACTGATTTCTTCCCCCAGAATCTACATTAATCCTACCCACTGAAAGATTTCTGATGTGCTTTTATCACTGTTTTTAAATAATCCCCATATTCTATCTGATAGAATGAGAGCAAGATGGAACCCCATTACATAAGAATAGACAGAAGCAAAATGAACCAAAAGTGAAAGGCAATACAGATGCTGAGAGCACAGCTGTAAACTTGGTCAATTGAATAAGGAAGAACTTAAGAGTTCTATAAATCTCAGTACAAGGTTAGCATAGAACTTACTACCAAGCCCCACTGACACTGAAGCCGTGATATCCTCTGGATTATGAATCTGATATCTAGGGGCAAGGATTATAGCTCCTTATTGGGCATCCCAAGTTATAACAGTTAGGGACACATGAATACAGGAAATTTGCTTCATCACCAGGAAGGCAGGTTAGGCAGATAAGAGCTAAATGAATTAAATATAAGTTATAATGCAGTACCTTGTTTCTTAGTAAGGACAAAGTAAGAATAAAAAGCACTGTATGTACATATGATTCCCAGATGTGCTACTAGCATGCAAGGAGCATCTGAGAAGCATGGAAGTCTGGAACACCCCATGGAGATCCCATGAATGAATCTACACAAATAGGTTCAGGGGTATCAGGTATGATTTGCTTTCTATGACAGAAAACTCCTCCTTCTCTTCTACCCAAAGGTTTGGATGAAAGTATAAGAAATCGTGCCACAGCTAAAAATTAAAGATGAATCTGGCCACCTGAGATAATAGAAAAGACCTCTGTGGTAGGAACTGGAAGATCTGTTTCCAATCCCAACCATTTCACCAACAAGCATGAGGAAGTTTCCATCCATATCAACCTTTCTGTCAGCTAAATGCCATGGGTGGGACCGATCCAGGTGACTTCATGTGGAAGAGAAGACTCAATCAGCTGAGCCCTTCTCAAATTTGTGAAGCACAACACTGTTTCAAAATTATACAATGATATATTCTCTAATTATTATACATAAAAAGAGTTGCTGTTTGAAGCTACCAAATTTTGGAGTAACCTGTTACACAGTAATAGGTCACTGAAACTGAACTTTATACTGGAAGCAGGTGCTATGCGAGCACAATCATAAAGCATGTGGCACTGGCTTTGGAGTGGAGAACTGGGTAAGAGGTAGAAGAGCTTGGAGGAGATCGCTGATAAAGTGTCAAGGGACAAAGGGAGAATGTTTCCCTAGCCTGGAGGAAAGAGGTAGTGGTAGAAATTTAGTGAAACTATTGCCTATAGTAGTGTAGAAAATAGAAATATATATCTCTAATGAACTCTTTAGATAAGGCTAAAGAGATTTTCAGACATCAAAAGTAGCAACTGGTCTACTTTGACTTTGTTTGATAAAAATGCCCATAGAGAAAAATCAGATTAAATGAGAAAATGCACAATTTTTCAACAGATTTTAGAGGACATGCAAAGAGGCCAAGACTTCCTGCTTTCAAAACAAACAACCAAAAAAATAATGTTTCCCAGTCCCAGAATCTCTGGATGGTAAAATAATCTCAAAGTAAGAAAGGGTAAAGATTTTAAGGGTATTGCTCTAAGACCTCTGTTGTGACTCAAAGATTCAAGTGTGTGTCTAGTTGCACTAAAAATCTTAAGGGATGCCTAGTGGATTCTCTTTGGTAAGAAAGGAGCCTTTAAGAATCTAAGGGTAAAATGTAAAATCTCTCACTAGATAAAAGGGCTTCAAGAATCTTGAAGGCTTTGTCCCATACCACTTCTGTGTCACTCATAAGTCAGAGAGGAGCTTACTTGGAAGATAATTTTGAGTGTGATTTTTATCTAATGGAATTGACCCCCAAAAAGAGGCCTGCAAAAACACAGTAAGTTGTAAGGGAACTGTTCCACAGAAGCAGTTAGCTGAATAGTGACAGCCCAGAATGAAAAGAGACCTTTGTACTCATAAAGGAAGCAGACTGAGAAAGCCACTCAGCAGCAAGCATAGGCCATTTGTTACAGAAAAGAAAAGGACTCAGAGGGTAAAACCAAGAGCCCAAAGTAGACAGACAGGAGCCAAGAGAGTCATTCCCAGGGAGAAAGACTGGGCCTAATCAACGAAGTGGCAACAGATGCCCAGGTCTATTTTATATGTAGTTGGAGTTCTGAATTGGTGTGGACCAGTGATGGCTATCTGCCTCCTATTTCCACCTGTTTGAATGAGAATGTCTGTTATACTTATCCTCTTTCTATAACACGATTGTCTGTTGGCTGTGAAGGGGCAGATAACATGTCTCTTTTATTCAACATACTAAAAACACAATCAACTTCTAGACTTACTTATATAACAAGATTCTCAACTTCAGC
Source organism: Nanger dama (assembly GCA_917880005.1). Lineage (NCBI taxonomy): Eukaryota > Metazoa > Chordata > Mammalia > Artiodactyla > Bovidae > Nanger > Nanger dama. Next base: position 31,091,069 of record CAKJTW010000018.1, read on the forward strand.
TTGAGCCTGAAGCAAGAATGAGGTGAGAATTTGGCAGGTCTTGGGAGATGGTAAAGGTTTTGGTGTGTGGAAGAAATATAAATGGTGTGTGGCCCAAAGGTGGACTGTGATAAATGAAAGATGGTCACGATTCCTTTGATACCCTGGAAGGGTACAGTCTAATATTCCTCCCTTCTAATCTGAGACAGCCTCCTTGACTTGTTTGATAGAAGGCAGCAGAATTGACATTCTGGGATTTTTGAGACTAGATCATAAAAAGTTTTGAAGCTTTCATCTGGGTGGCCTCTTGGGACACTTCCTGGGAAGCATGAACCACCAGGCTGGATAGCACACATGTAGGCCTCCAGGTGACATCTCCACTCAGCACAGTCCTCCATCTTCACACATTAAGGAGCTCTCTTGGATCTGTGGACCTGTTCATCCACCAACTGTGTATTACAGGGTGACTCCAGTCAGTGCTCTGTGGAGTAGAAGAATTACCCAGCCAAGCATTGTTTGAATGTCTGACACACAAAATTGTGAGAAAAAAATAAAAATATTTTTAAATTTAAGCTGTTACATTGTAGGAGGTGGGGGAATGTTTTACAGCAGTAGATAAGAGAACAAGGTCTCTTTCTACTTCTAGGTCTTGGTTTCCTCACCAACAAAATGTGAGATTTGAATCAGATCTCTAGGTTTCTTCAAATTTTAAGAAAAATAGCAAAATAACACATAATAATTTTATTAAAATTCTATGATTTCACTTATAAAACCATTTACTGGTAGTAAGCATTACAAATTATGTCACTTCTGAGTAAAATATCAGAGCTGGAGTTAAAATACTGGGGAATTATTGTCAATACATAGCAAACACCATTCTAGCTGAGGATAGATTAGCAAGGTTAATGTTTTTATAGAGAGACAAACTGATTTCTTTTCAATGACTCTCCACAGGGGCTAGCTAAATGCACCCAAATTATTTAATATATAAAACAGCTAAGTCTTTCAAACAAAATTTCCCTTGAATAAGACATAAGGAAATTATCTAGAAAATTAATTCCTATGTGCAAACCAATAGGTGACTATGTATATATGGGTAAATGCATATACTTCTACCTAATTAGCACAGGAGGCCTTAACTCAGCATCTACATACCCTCAAGTAGTCCATGGATAGAGTTCAGGTGGTTCATACACTTTTCATGGGAAAAAAATGTATCATTTATTTTCCCTGACCTTTAACTGAATTTAGCATTAACTTCAATTATGCATGCAGGTAGAAAGCCAGAGAAGTATTAGCAGGATCTGTGATTTTTGTCACCAGTAGTAATCATCAGTATTTTCATATCACATAACAGTTGTTGCAGATTTCTCAAATTATCATCTACATTCATCACAACTTTGAATGTAGGGTTATTAATCCCATGGAGAGAGTCATTATTTAATGCATTAATAAGAAACTAACACAACTATATGCCAATAAGAAAGCAACTATACTCCAATAAAAATTAATAAAATAAACATTTATTTAAAGGAAAAATATATATGTTGTTAATATACAAATCCTACTATTTGATATTTTGATAATATTTTATCATAATTGGTTTTCTTTTTAATACTATGTTTTTAAATTCAAGTGTATTTAAGAAAACTATTCTGAAAAAGGATCCATCAGTTCAGTTCAGTTCAGTTCAGCCGCTCACTAGTGTCCAACTCTTTGCAACCCCATGAATCGCAGCACGCCAGGCCTCCCAGTTCATCACCATCTCTCAGAGTTCACTCAGAATCACGTCCATCAAGTCCGTGATGCCATCCAGCCATCTCATCCTCGGTCATCCCCTTTTCCTCCTGCCCCCAATCCCTCCCAGCATCAGAGTCTTTTCCAAAGAGTCAACTTTTCGCATAAGGTGGCCAACGTACTGAAGTTTCAGCTTTAGCATCATTCCTTCCAAAGAAATCCCAGGGTTGATCTCCTTCACAATGGACTAGTTGGATCTCCTTGCAGTCCAAGGGACTCTCAAGAGTCTTCTCCAACACCACAGTTCAAAGGCATCCATTCTTCGGCACTCAGCCTTCTTCACAGTCCAACTCTCACATCCATACATGACCACAGGAAAAACCATAGCCTTGACTAGACGGACTTTAGTCAGCAAAGTAATGTCTCTGCTTTTGAATATGCTATCTAGGTTGGTCATAACTTTTCTTCCAAGGAGCAAGTGTCTTTTAATTTCATGGCTGGAGTCACCATCTGCAGTGATTTTGGAGCCCAAAAAATAAAGTTTGACACTGTTTCCACTGTTTCCCCATCTATTTCCCATGAAGTGATGGGACCAGATGCCATGATCTTCGTTTTCTGAATGTTGAGCTTTAAGCCAACTTTTTCACTCTCCTCTTTCACCTTCATCAAGAGGCCCTTTAGCTCCTCTTCACTTTCTGCCATAAGGGTGGTGTCATCTGCATATGTGAGATGATTGATATTTCTCCCGGCAATCTTGATTCCAGCTTGTGTTTCTTCCAGCCTAGCGTTTCTCATGATGTATTCTGCATAGAAGTTAAAGAAGCAGGGTGACAATATACAGCCTTGATGTACTCCTTTTCCTATTTGGAACCAGTCTGTTGTTCCATGTCTAGTTCTTTTTTTTTTTTTTTTTGCTTTCTTTTTATTTATTTATTTATTTTAAATTACAATACTGTATTTGTTTTGCCATACATTGACACGAATCTAACTGTTGCTTCCTGACCTGCATACAGATTTCTCAAGAGGCAGGTCAGGTGGTCTGGAATTCCCATCTCTTTCAGAATTTTCCAGAGTTTATTGTGATCCACACAGTCAAAGGCTTTGGCATAGTCAATAAAGCAGAAATAGATGTTTTTCTTGAACTCTCTTGCTTTTTCCATGATCCATAGCCTTCTGTAAATCTAGGAAAGGGGTCCATGGCACCAAAAGGTTGTAAACCCCTTCTTAGACTCTCCAGCCAGCCAACACACACCAAGTCCCTGCCACAGGCCCAATGTGGTCTCAGAATTCAACACTCTAATACATTAGTTATTTGTCACACTCTGCTTCCTCTTCCTGTCTCCTACCTTAATTGCTCTCATATCAGCCCCTCACATAGGCCCCCAATTTCACTTCTGACATCTTTGATCACAGATGATTCTGCTGCACACTCCCTTACAGAGAAGCTGAAACTTCTTTCTTTTATCTGTGTCCAAAGATTGTACAGCTACCTATATGCTGTTCCCCTTCAAATGCATACATTTACAAATCTCATGCCAGTTTTGAAATGGAAAGTCTAAATTTCCAACCGCCTCCTGATCCTAAATATCCTCCACACACTTCAAATTAAACAAGATCATTCTTTCCCTGTTCCTACCGTCAGCTGCTCTGACTCACTAACGCCAAGGCACGCACGGTGACAGCACTTCTGTGCATCGGAATCTTTGGTGCCTCATCTGGATTTAACTCCCTCTAGCTCATCCCCAAATTATCCTATTTATCTTGCCCTTTTAAATATTTCTGAAATCCATTTCTCTTACTTGACTCGGGGTCTGCTCAATCCTTGTCATGACCATGTAAATAATCTTTTAGAGAATCTCCTAGTTTCTAGCATCTCATTGTCTTTCACTAGAATTATCCTTCTAGAACTCAAATTAGACCTTCTCACTTTCCACCTGAGAAGCTATAGTGACTAGATCCATGAGCCTCCCCTTGGTGATTTGTTAAAGCACAGATTGCTGGGCCTCCCTCTCAGGGTATCTGATTCAGAAAGTCTGTAGAGAGGCCTGGAAGTTTGCATTGCTAACCTGTTCCCAGGTGATGTTGATGCTTGTTAGGATATCACACTGGAAAATTTCTGGCCTAGATCACTAGTCTAGTCTAGTTTTAAAAATTTTTATACATTGAAAAAAATTTTTGGCTGCGCTGGGTCTTCGTTGCTTTTGTTCAGGCTTTGTCTTGTTGCAGTGAGTGGGGGCTACTCTTTGTTGTGGTGCACGGACTTCTCGTTGAAGTGGCTTCTCTTGTTGCAGAGCACAGGCTCTAGGCACACGAGTTTCATTAGTTGTGGCACTCAGGCTCGGTAGTTTTGACTCACAGGCTGAGTTGCTCCAAGACACGTGGAGTGTTCCTGGACCAGGGATCGAACCCCTGCTCCCTGCATCGGCAGGCAGGTTCTTATCCACTACACCACCAGGGAAGCCCTAGACCTCTAGTCTTTAAACCTGCTTGATTTGTATCTCTTTTAGGAAAAATATTTCAGGGCAACTCCCTGAAATATATATGCCTATTTATTTATAACTGATATGTTAGGAAACATATTATATATTTATATCAATGGCACACAAGCATGGCAGCTGTGACAGCGCAGCCAGGAGGAGCTACCCCACATCCAAGGTCAGGAGCAGCAGCTGCAGTTTGCTGGAGTGGCCACGAAGAGATACCCCATGTCCAAGTTAAGAGAAAGCCAATAAGATAGTAGGTGCTGAGAGAGGGCATCAGAGGGCAGACAGGCTAAAACCACAATCACAATTAGCCAATCTGATCACATGGATCACAGCCTTGTCTAACTCAATGAAACTAAGCCATGCCATGTGGGGCCACCCAAGATGGACAAGTCATGGTGGAGAGGTCTGACAGAATGTGGTCCACTGGAGAAGGGAATGGAAAACCACTTCAGTATTGTTGCCTTGAGAACCCCATGAACAGTATGAAAAGGCAAAAAGATAGGACATTGAAAGATGAACTCCCTAGGTCGTAGGTGCCCAATATGCTACTGGAGATCAGTGGAGAAATAACTCCAGAAAGAAGGATGGGATGGAGCCAAAGAAAAAACAACACCCAGTTGTGGATAGGACTGGTGATAGAAGAAAGAGTCAATGCTATAAAGAGCAATATTGAATAGGAACTTGGAATGTTAGGTCCATGAATCAAGGAAAATTAAAAGTGGTCATACAGGAGATGGCAAGAGTGAACATCAACATTCTAGGAATTAGCAAAATAAGATGGACTGGAATGGGGGAATTTAACTCAGATGACCATTATATCTACTACTGTGGGCAGGAATCCTTTAGAAGAAATGGAGTAGCCATCATAGTCAACAAAAGAGTCTGAAATGCAGTACTTGGATGCAATTTCAAAAATGACAGAATGATCTCTGTTCGTTACCAAGGAAAACCATTCAGTATCATGGTAATCCAAGTCTATGCCCCAACCAGGAATGCTGAAGAAGCTGAAGTTGAATGGTTCTATGAAGACCTACAAGACCTGCTAAAACTAACACTTGAGAAAGATGTCATTTTCATTATAGGGAGTGGAATGCAAAAGTAGGAGGTCAAGAAACACCTGGAGTAACATGCACATTTGGCCTTGGAATACAAAATGAAGCAGGGCAAAAACTAGCAGAATTCTTCCAAGAGAACGCACTGGTCATAGCAAACACCCTCATCCAACAACACAGGAGAAGACTCTATACATGGACATCACCAGATGGTCAACACTGAAATCAGATTGATTATATCCTTTGCAACCAAAGATGGAGAAGCTCTATACAGTCAGCAAAAACAAGATTGGGAGCTGGCTGTGGCTCAGATCATGAACTCCTTATTACAAAATTCAGATTTAAATTGAAGAAAGTGGGGAAAGCTTTGGTTTTCCCCAACTAGACCATTCAGGTATGACCTAAATCAAATCCTTTATGACAATACAGTGGAAATGAGAAATAGATTTAAGGGACTAGATCTGATAGACAGAGTGCCTGATGAACTATGGATGGAGGTTCGTGACATTGTACAGGAGACAGGGAGCAAGACCATCCCCAAGAAAAAGAAATGCAAAACAGCAAAATGGCTGTCTGAGGAGGCCTTACAAATAGCTGTGTGTGAAAAGCAAAGGAGAAAAGGAGAGATATAAGCATCTGAATGCACAGTTCCAAAGAATAGCAAGAAGAGATAAGAAAGCCTTCCTCAATGATCAATGCAATGAAATAGAGGAAAAGAACAGAATGGGAAAGACTAGAGATCTTTTCAAGAAAATTAGAGATACCAAGGAAACATTTCATGCAAAGATGGGCTCGATAAAGGACAGAAATGGTCTGGACCTAACAGAAGCAGAAGATATTAAGAAGAGGTGGCAAGAATACACAGAAGAACTGTACAAAAAAGATCTTCATGACCCAGATAATCATGAAGGTGTGATCACTCACACTCATCTGGAACCAGACATCCTGGAATGTGATGTCAGGTGGGCCTTAAGAAGCATCACTATGAACAAAGCAAGTGGAGGTGATGGAGTTCCAGTTGAGCTATTTCAAAGTCTAAAATAGGATGCTGTGAAAGTGCTGCACTCAATATGCCAGCAAATTTGGAAAACTCAGCAGTGGCCACAGGACTGCAAAATGGCAGTTTTCATTCCAGTCCCAAAGAAAGGTAATGCCAAAGAATGCTCAAACTACCGCACAATTGCGCTCATCTCACATGCTAGTAAAGTAATGCTCAAAATTCTCCAAGCCAGGCTTCAGCAATACGTGAACCATGAACTCTCTGATGTTCATGCTTGTTGTAGAAAAGTCAGAGGAACCAGAGACCAAATTGCAAACATCCACTGGATCATGGAAAAAGCAAGAAAATTCCAGAAAAACATCTATTTCTGCTTTATTGACTATGCCAAAGCCTTTGACTGTGTGGATCACAATAAACTGTGGAAAATTCTCAAAGAGATGGGAATACCAGACCACCTGACCTGCCTTTTGAGAAATCTGTATGCAGATCAGGAAGCAACAGCTAGAACTGAACATGGAATAACAGACTGGTTCCAAATAGGAAAAGGAGTATGTCAAGGCTGTATTTTGTCACCCTGCTTCTTTAACTTCTATGCAGAGTACATCATGAGAAACCCTGGACTGGAAGAAGCACAAGCTGGAATCAAGATTGCCGGGAGAAATATCAATCACCTCAGATATGCAGATGACACCACCCTTATGGCAGAAAGTGAAGAAGAACTAAAGAGCTTCTTGATGAAAGTGAAAGAGGAGAGCAAAAAAGTTGGCTTAAAGCTCAACATTCAGAAAACAAAGATAATGGCATCCTGTCCTGTCACTTCATGGCAAATAGATGGGAAAACAGTGGAAACAATGGCTGACTTTATTTTTCTGGGCTCCAAAATTACTGCATATGGTGTTTGCAGCCATGAAATTAAAAGATGCTTGCTCCTTGGAAGAAAAGTTATGAGCAACCTAGACAGCATATTAAAAAGCAGAGACATTATTTTGCCAACAAAGGTCCATCTAGTCAAGGCTATGGTTTCTCCAGTGGTCATGTATGGATGTGAGAGTTGGACTGTGAAGAAAGCTGAGCACCGAAGAATTGATGCTTTTGAACTGTGGTGTTGGAGAAGACTCTTGAGAGTCCCTTGGACGGCAAGGAGATCCAACCAGTCCATCCTAAAGGAGATCAGTCCTGGGTGTTCATTGGAGGGACTGATGTTCAAGCTTAAAATCCAGTAGTTTGGCCACCTGATGCAGAGAGCTGACACACTGGAAAAAACCCTGATGCTGGGAAAGACTGAGGCAAGAGGAGAAGGGGATGACAGAGGATGAGATGGTTGGACGGCATCCCCGACTCAATGGACAGGGGTTTGGGTGGACTCTGGGAATTGGTGATAGACAAGGAGGCCTGGCATGCTGCGGTTCATGGGGTCGCAAAGAGTCAGACATGACTGAGCAACTGAACTAAACTGATATATTAATACATGTTCTAATGCACTAACATAGTGGGTACATCATGAAACATACTAAAAATCATAAAAAGATGAGATAAAAATGAACAGAAAGTTCAAGAATATTCTTCCTGCATCCAAGTGGACTGTGATATATACCTTGCATTAGAGGACTCAGGGAGGGACAAAGATTAAGAAAGAGTGCATTACCTAAGATATAAAGTCCTACTGTAATTTTCTAGTCAATTACAGCCAGGCTGTGTGCTCTCTAATCCTGGCTCCAGGCCATAGGTTACAACCTTAAGAAATTTCCTTAACTTCTCTAAATTTTCTTAACCTCTCTCTATGTCTTCCTTTTCCTCCGGAAAGTGGAGATAACATTAGTAACTACCTCATGGGATTGTTCTTAGGATTAAATAAATTCATATGCATAAAAAGTCCCTAGCATATAATAAATGTTTGATTAATGCTGACTATTATGATTGCTGCCTGTTAGACATCTTATGCCATAACCATACTGATCAAATTCACTGTTCCCTGAGTAAATATCTACAACTCAGTGTCTCTGCTCATGTTGTATTCTCTACCTGGAACATACTTTCTTGGCCTCCAGTTGATAATATCCTTCTCATCTTTCACAGCCCAGCTGAAAATGTTATGTCCCCTGTGACAACTTACCCGAACCTCCTGGCATAATTAATTGCTCTCTCCTCTGTGTTCCTTTCGCACTTTTACAAGCTTCTGAATGTGGCTCTCCTCAATGTATCATGTAGAGTTGCTTACAAGCCATTACCTCCAATATTGTGAGGTCCTTGGTAATATGAACACTGTCTGGCTGCCCTCTGTATCCATCATGCCACCCTCAGAAAGTCCTTGGCACATAGCAGATGGTAGATACTGATTGTGAAGGAGGGTGAGGACATGAGGGTGACAATCCTATTCTAGCACCACATCCCTGCCTGTGACCTTGTGTTCAGATGCAGATGGTATTTTCCCCCAAGTGCCTCCCCCACTTCAGCCTTAATTCCCCTGGTCCCTAGGCTAATGAGGCTATGATATAACAAAAATGAATATGTGATCTTTGTCCAGCTTCCTGGCACACATCTAAAACCCTCAGAACCTTCAGAGTGATGAGTGTCTTCCGCGTACTAATGAGATGACTGGTTCTGGGGGATCCTGGGCAGCATTAGAACAGAGATTGTTCATTAGAAAGATAAACTCTTAATTAGAAACTTGGAACTTTTAGTCCCTTCCTCTACTTTCTCAGGGAGGGGAGAAGGGCTGGAGATTGAGTCCAATCACCAGTGGCCAATGATTTAACCAACCATGTCTGCCTAGGGCCACTTTCATGAAAATCCTGAAGAGGAGGGTTGAAAGGGATTCTGGATTGACAGATGCATTTATATTCTAGGAAAATCAGTTCAGTTCAGTTCAGTCGCTCAGTCGTGTCCAACTCTTTGCGACGCCATGAATCGCAGCACGCCAGGCCTCCCAGTTCATCACCATCTCCCGGAGTTCACTCAGACTCATGTCCATCAAGTCCGTGATGCCATCCAGCCGTCTCATCCTCTTTCGTCCCCTTCTCCTCTTGCCCCCAATCCCTCCCAAAATCAGAGTCTTTTCCAGTGAGTCAACACTTTGCATGAGGTGGCCAAAATACTGGAGTTTCAGCTTTAGTATCATTCCTTCCAAAGAAATCCCAGGGCTGATCTCCTTCAGAATGGACTGGTTTGATCTCCTTGCAGTCCATGGGACTCTCAAGAGTCTTCTCCAACACCACAGTTCAAAAGCATCAATTCTTTGGCGCTCAGCCTTCTTCACAGTCCAACTCTCATATCCATACATGACCACTGGAAAAACCATAGCCTTGACTAGATGGACCTTTGTTGGCAAAGTAATGTCTCTGCTTTTGAATATGCTATCTAGGTTGGTCATAACTTTTCTTCCAAGGAGTAAGTGTCTTTTAATTTCATGGCTGCAGTCACCACCTGCAGTGAATTTGGAGCCCCAAAAGATAAAGTCTGACACTGTTTCCACTGTTTCCCCATCTATTTCCCATGAAGTGATGGGACCAGATGCCATGATCTTCGTTTTCTGAATGTTGAGCTTTAAGCCAACTTTTTCACTCTCCTCTTTCACTTTCATCAAGAGGCTTTTTAGTTCTTCTTCACTTTCTGCCATAAGGGTGGTGTCATCTGCACATCTGAGGTGATTGATATTTCTCCCAGCAATCTTGATTCCAGCTTGTGTTTCTTCCAGTCCAGGGTTTCTCATGATGTACTCTGCATAGAAGTTAAGGAAGCAGGGTGACAATATACAGCCTTGATGTACTCCTTTTCCTATTTGGAACCAGTCTATTGTTCCATGTCCAGTTCTAACTGTTGCTTCCTGACCTGCATACAGATTTCTCAAAAGGCAGGTCAGGTGGTCTGGTATTCCCATCTCTTTGAGAATTTTCCACAATTTATTGTGATCCACACAGTCAAAGTCTTTGGCATAGTCAATAAAGCAGAAATAGATGTTTTTCTTGAACTCTCTTGCTGTTTCCATGATCCAGTGGATGTTGGCAATGTGATCTCTGGTTCCTCTGACTTTTCTACAATGAGCTTGAACATCAGGAGGTTCTCGGTTCACATACTGCTGAAGCCTATGGTGCATCCCAGTTCCACAGGACAGAAATTCCTGCACTCAGGACCTTTCTGGATCTCACCCTGTGTACCTCTTCATTTGGCCATTCATTTCTATCTTTTATAATACTCTTTCAGATAAACCAGAAAACATAATAAGGCTTTTAAACTGTTATGGCTACTAATCGAATCTGAGCAGAAAGTTGCGGGAATCTCAGATTTATAAGCAGTTGGTTAGAAGCACAGGTGTCAATCTGAGCTTGCAACTGGCAAGGAGGCAGTCTTATGAGTGCGTGTACATGCTTAGTTGCTGAGTTGTGTTCAACTCTTGGCACCCCCATGGACTATAGACCACCAGGCTCCTCTGTCCATAGACTTTGCCAAGCAAGAATACTACAACAGGTTGCTATTTCCTCCTCCAGGAGATCTTTCTGACCCAGGAATCAAACTTGCATCTCTTGAGTCTCCTGCATTGGCAGGCAAATTCTTTACCACTAGTGTCACCTGGGAAGCTCTATGGCACTGCACCCTTAATCTGGGCTGTTCGTGTCAGATTGAATTGAATTGTAGGCTACCCAGTTGATGTCCAAAGAGTTGAAGAATTGGCTGGTGTGGGAAAAAATACAAAAACACCCATTTGGTGGAATGTGGGTAAAACCAGTTCAGAGAGGTTGATTAGGTTCATAAGGAAATCTGCAGCCATTTACCTGAAATATGCTAGCTAGTTGGTACCATACATCAAACTATACCCTCACCAGTCTTGCATCCCATCCATTTGAATAGTATGTCCACAAAATGGTGACAGAAAAAAACTTATTCAAATTTATATCTCAGTTCTTTTCCCTAGTTTCTATAATTTCACAGCCTTAGATATAAAAAATTGAATGCTTGTCCTCCCCAACTCCATCAATAAGGAAGTCCTGAAGGTTCTGGATTATGTTTCCCTTGACTCAACATTGGGCCCTGTGTTACAGCATGTCCCAGTGCAGAGCCATATCCATTTGAATTGCAAGTCAAAAGTGTTAGAGGCTGTATTCCATGCTTGTCAACATTGCCCTGGTGTCTCCAGTACTTGTCTTCAATTCTTTCAGAATTGATGCATGCTTCTCTGAGTAGACTCACTCTTTGTAAATCCCTGTTGCCCACTCCATGGAAAAAAAATGGAATTAAATTATGCTAACATTTTAATAAACCATTCAAAGCCCATCTGCCATAACGTGCTAAGTCACTTCAGTTGTGTCTGATTCTTTGGGTCTGCCAGGCTCCTCTGTCCATGGCTTCTTCAAGCAAGAATACTGGAGTGAGTTGCTGTGCCATCCTCCAGGGATTGAATTGCCTCTATTATGTCTCCCTGCATTGGCAGGCAGATTCTTTACTGGATGGCATCACTGACTCAATGGACATGAGTTTGAGTAAACTCTGGGAGTTGGTGATGGACAGGGAGGCCTGGTGTACTGTAGTCCATGGGTTGCAAAGAGTCGGACACGACTGGGCAACTGAACTGAACTGAAGTGCCACCTAGGCAGCCCCCAAAGCCTACATACCACCTGTTAATTAGGGTAACATTGTCACCTTCCCTCTGTCCAGGTTTGATGGAGCTCTGTTTACATGTAGCCCTGATATTGGGCTATTTTATTGTGAAATAAAAGCTAACTTCTTGTCACATAAAATATATTTTTAAACGACAGCACACAGCATAAGAAAGCCAGATATGTCCCTGTCAACCCTAATGAAAAAGAATATCAGACCCATTAAAAGGCTAAAGTCCAATCACCCTTCAGTGATTTTTCTTCTCATCAGCAAAAATGCTCATTAATTCTAATATCTTTGCTTTCAGGCATGAACTATGGGATCTGAACAGAAATTTCATTTGTAATGAATACATTTTGACAGAAGTAGAATTATGATGATTCTATGGATGATAATAATAATAAACATATCACAGGAACCAGAGGATTCTCTGAGCTGGCAGGGGACCTGTGAGACCTCCCTGTCTGTGACATAGTCTTGTGATGCTCCAGAAGCATCTGTATAAATAGTATGACTATAAAATCATGAGGCTGATTCTTCTAGCCAATAGATTAGAATGCATATGTCCAGACAGTAACCATCCATTACTGAATTAATCAGCCATTGAGGATATGGACTGCTCTTTTGAAAAATCCTGAAAGCCTATTTGCTAGCCTGGATTTGGTGAATCTACAGGGATGCCTTTTCTGGGGTGGGAGATTATTACAAGGATACTTGTATGTAGAAGGCCACAGAATCACCTTGGAACCCAGACATTCCAAGTCTGGATTTTCCTAAAAGAGGAATACTTATTCTGTATGATTTAGACATCAATGAAATAGATCTTCTTACTTGACCTAGCAGGCATATTTCCCATCGGAAAAAAAGAATCATTCTGCATACATCAGGTACTTACAAATATTTGTTCAATGAGTACGTGAATAGGTTCATATCTGCCACTATCCATCACTGTCCAATTACTTCTCTAGTCTTTAAGGAATAAGGATGTCCAATCCTATAACCTAATCCCACAACCTCACCCCACAACTACACTGAAGGTAGGGGAAAAGCCTCATGGAACTGCTCTACCAGTCCTAGATTGCTCCCCTCCAACATAATTTAACATAAAAAAGAAAAATAGACTATTACTTTTTTAAGCTCCTACTTGTGTTTCTGCTACCAATGGCCAAATGGAGTTTCTAATCCATCCCAACATAACCTGCTGCTCCCATTTCATAGGTAAGCAAACCAGTTCAGAGAGATTAAGATTCTTGCACCAAACGACACAGCTAGAAAGCATGAAGCCAGGCTTTTAAACTGTGGTCTCTCGTAGCAAAATCTTGTTCTTCCTAATGTGCCCACCACTGTAGTGGCCATGAATCAATAGAGCAATTAGAATTGTTATGTCTATTGTAATATGGAGTCAGGAAAAGGATTTGGTTTCAATAGATCAAAGAGAAAAGAAATTAGAAAGAGAGCCTGTGGGGAAATGTGTATGTGGAGAGTTGCCAGAAGAGAGGCCAGCCAAAAAGGATTTAACACAATTGCTTATCAAATGGGCAAAGGACAGGACACGAAATTCACGAGTGAGGACACATAATTAGAAGACAAATGGGGAAAACATTTAATTTCTGTAGATATCAAGGAAAGGCAAATTAAAACAGCAGCTTTATGCATCCTAAAATAACAAAGAATGGTGGTGCTCAATGTTACCCATGTGGTGTAAGGCTATACACAAATGGACCCTGGTGAAAATATAAAACACCTAGTTGAAACGAATTTACCTGTAATTGTCAAGAGTCATACAGCTGTATCTTCTTTATCTTAAAGAAAAATATCTAAGAGAAAGAAATGTATTTATATAGCTAAAGATGCAAGCCATAGCAACATTCAAAATAGCAATAGTTTAAAATTAAGTAAATGCCGATAAACAAGAGGAGGTTTGTGTTACATGGTGGATGGAATGTTATAGCATTAGCTCAGTCTATGCCCTCTGGCCTGGACCACTGAATAGACTTGTTCTTTGCCACCAGCGTTGGTTGTCCTCTCCAATCCAGGCTCTGCTCTGCCACCAGATGGGTCTTCTGAGTATGGCACTCCCATCGCCAGCCTGGTGAAGTTCCAAGCTCTGATATAGTCCCCTGGGGCCTCTGCATGCATTGTTCCACCTGCCTTTCCAGCTTCATTTCTCGCACCTACCCCGCCTGCAGGTTTGTGTACCTAGTGTATTCAATACAATAGAAACACATTCACTCCAGAATAAACATCTGTAATCCAGTGGCCTTGCTTACACTGTAGCCTCTACCTGGAATATCCTTCCCCTCATTTCCACTTGGTAAAATCCCTCACATACTTCACAACCCAGCCACAGATGTTAGCTGGGCTTTGCTCACATGTCTTTAGAATGAACAGAGCTATATCTGTGCAGTAATTCAACTTTGCCTTCAAGACTGAGCTAACTAACTGCCCCTTTGAAAATTATTTCTTAATTTTCTACACCTTCATTGCCAGGTGAAGTCAACCATGCTTTCCTTGGGACCTCAATGGATGATTTGTCATGATTAGATGGATGTTTATCATGGCATCTATTGTTCCTTGTTGCATATATGTTTATATATGTCTCTCTCTATTAAATTCCCTGAGGACGTGGCACACCTAGTCAGTCAGATCTACATCTTACTCATCAGCATTTATTTAATGGTTGTTATATGCCAAGAACTGTGACATGCATTTTGCATTTAATCTCCATATCTCATTAAAATTTTACAACTTTGATAAAGTATGTTGTTTATTAGTGTCAGTTCAAACTAATAATGGAAACTAAGGCTCAAAGAAGTTGAGTAACTTGCCCAGCACACAGGATGAGCACAGCCAAGACCTGATATATATTCTAATATATTCCACCCACCATACTGTCTCATTCTCCTTTTTGATATGGTGAGTGAAAGTCACTCAGTCGTGTCTGACTCATTGAAACTCATGGACTATACAGTCCATGGAATTCTCTAAGCCAGAATACTGGAATGAGTAGTCTTTGCCTTCTCCAGGGAATCTTCCCAACCTAGGAATCGAACCCAGGTCTCCTGAATTGCAGGCATAGCTGACACAAAAGAGCTGCTCAATGATTGTCATAAAAATAAAATTACCATGGTAGCTGGATAAATGTTTATAACAGGTAAACTAAAGTTAAAATATAGAAATGGATCTATTCGCTGATTACAATCCGACAAAAACTCTATGTGCATATTTGACAAAGACTTATGAACCTGATAACAGCAAAGTTCAATTTATTAGAAAAATAGAATTCTGGCCATTTTAAAATTGATTTTTCCCTTGCATGGTATTTTTAAGTTGCTTACGAAGACTTTTGTTCATGAAAGACTAGCTTCATCACTGTTCCACCATTAGAGCTCCAGAAAACACAAAGGTATCAACTGACTAGAACACAGAAACCAGGGGTCTTAACTGGTTAGCTACTGAACATTTCTGGTGTAAACTGTACTCATATCAGCAGGCTGGAAAAATGGATATACAAAAAGGGAGAAGAAATGCCAATTTCCTTTTGCTGAGCTGCCAAACATAAAAAGACTTGCACAAAACCTTGATTTTGCCTGGAAAGTAAATAAAAGCAGAAGTTGCCAGCACCATTTCATAGATTCCAGAGATGGATCTTTAAGTAAGTTATCCACTTTATGCAAAGAATGTATTGAAAGGGTAGAAGAGAAAGTGAAGAGAAAGGAGAAAAGAAAGGAAAGTGAGAATCGAAGAAACAACATGAAATTTAACCAAGGGAAAAAAGAGGCAATTAAAACTCAAATACATCTACGTACGGGTTCTCTTAAAAATCCTTTCCCGAATTCTTGCATTTCACAATGTGTTGTCATTTAATTTTATCCAAGGAACAGAAAAAAAGAGGGTGCCAGTAACAGAAATGGGGAATCACAAGGAGGAGAGGCTTTGGGAAGGAGCAGAATCCTGTAAAGAGAACTCAATAAATGTTTGCATGCAGGCCATTAAAGCGTCTTATTCGTTGTGTTTCCGTTTCCAATAGGACGTCTTTCACGGCCTGCCAAAATAGGAACACCTCCTCTCAGGGGGCAAGACTACATTTCAGTTAATTTTCTATTTCAATAAGATAGAAACTGCAAGTCAGCAAGAAAGAGAGACAGGCTGCAGCCTTCCCTTAGTCTTGTATTCCCAATCACACGCAGGGCCCAGAAATAACCAGGATGGGCCTCATCACTCTTTCTCTTTGCCTGAAAGTGACTACGGATGCGGGTAAGGTGGGTGGTGGTGGTGGACGAAGGGCAGGCGGGGCTCCCCTGGGATTGAGGAGCCCCTGAGGGCTGACGACACACACTCCTTTGCAGGGAGTGTAAGGGAACAGCATAGCTATTTCTTCCAATCAGAGACTGACACTGAACCCATCCCTCAGCAAACACCACCTCTTCTTTTTTTCTCCTCTATAAGTCAACAGGAAAAATTACATTCCCCAAATAAGAGATTCATTTCTCATCAAAATAGAACCTTCTTTTATGTAGCTGCACAGAAGCTTCCTTACTGAAGCACCAAATTCAAAAGCAGCTATAAGTAAAAAGAATTTGCTCTTATCATAAATAAAAGATTGTATATGCGAACTTATTTGCAGTAAAATCTTACTATAAAAATATAATTTATACCCTAGTTTCTCCTGTGTATTTTATGTAATATCCTAGTAAAATATTTCCATTTTACAACATGTACCTATTAAAACCATTCCTTATAAAACTGTCGGCCTAAAATAAAATACAAAAACTGGAAGGAAAAGCAGAGGAAAAGAAAATATATCCAAAAAAGGTGATGAAAGGAACAGAAAGATGCTTGTGGAAACCCTCCCGGCAAGACATAAATAACAGTAATATGGAAGCAGTGGAGGCTCTAATGATTAAGTAGGATCTTTTCAGGTGAGAAATACTTAACTCCTCTTTGAATCCCATTCATTTCTCTGTGCTAACAAGGAATTCTCTCACACTAAAATCTGGAGACAGGATCTAAAGAGTGAGATAGAATGAGTCTACAAAATAAGTCAATTAAAAAGAAAGTGTCCTGGAAGTGGCAAATATTGTCTGTGAAAATGCAGCCCAATACGTGACTGAAGTTTACACTCAGTTCAACAGATATGCCTCCCACCTATACAGGTGGACTTGCTGTCTGTGAGCCAAAGAGTCCTTAAAATCACCTAGTCAGATCCATCAGTCTTTGGGTGATTGTCAGCACTTATTTTGAAATCGTTTCAAATATACAGAAAACTTGCAAGGATAATAAAAAGAACTGCAGATTCCTTTTTCTAGATTTTCTACAGCTGTTACATTTTTATTACTTTTTCATCTATCTATATATATTATATACATTCCAATTCCACGTATAATTAAATATATACATGTATTTGATAATTTGAGAGTAAGTTGCCGATTTATTATACCCATTCACTCCTGAAACATCAGTGTATATTACTGGGGGCACTCTTTCACAAAATAGGGGAACGTAAAAATCAGGAAAATAATGTTTAATATTATCTAATTTATAGATCTTATTCAAATTGGTTCAACTGCCCCAACAACAGCCCTTATGTGTTTAAAAAATGAGATAGCTAAAAAGGAATAGAAATAAAAAGAAAATTTTGAGAAGAGAAAGGAAAGATAAATCAAAAGAAAATATTAGTCCCAGGGTGCAAGTCAGAATCACACATTGCATTTAGCTGTCATATCTCTTCAGTCTTCCTTAATCTGGAAAAGAACCACTATGTTTGTCTTCTTCTGACCTTCACTTTTGAAAACAAGCCAGTATTTTGTAGAGTAGCTTAGTTTTGTCTCTATTTCCTCATGACTATGTTCAGACTGCACATTTTTGGCAGGAATGCCATGGAGGTGATGTGTCTTGGTATCAGGAGCATATGCTCATTTGTCTCATAAATGGTGATAATAACTTTGATCATCTCACTAAAGTGGCATCCATTGTAAAGTTACTATTTTTTTCCCTTTGTAATTCATAAGTGGAGATACTTTGAAATTAACCAAACATCCTCTTCCTCATCAAATTTTCACTCACCAGTTTGAACCTCTGTTGATGACTCTTGTCTAAATTAATTATTATTGTGAATGGTTCCAAATAAGAAGGGATTCATGATCTATAGAAGGGGTGACTAGCAGCATCTCTGGGCAGTCAGATGGTTTAAGTTGTAACTTAGAAAAGAAAACTGTACCTATTTTTACTACAATCTCCCAGGTGGTTCTAGTGGTAAAGAACCCACCTGCCAATGCATGAGACTTAAGAGACATAGGTTCGATCCCTGAGTCAGGAAGATCCCCTGGAGCACAGCAACCCAGTTCAGTATTCTTGCCTGGAGAATTCTATGGACAGAGGACCCTGGTGGGCTACAGTCCATAGTGTCGCACAGAGTCGGACATGACTAAAGCAACTTAGCGCTCCCATAGAAATAAAGATCACAAAATTTTCCAAGTTGGTGGTGCATCCATTTTCTGTGCATCAATAATTCACAACAGAAGGCTGAGACTGTTATTGCTATCAAACATGTCACAGGTACAAAAGTTTAAAAATACTATACTAGATGCTCTTCTTTCAAGAGAAATTAACCTCCAATTTAGAAAATGAAATGGCTGTTTTCCTAAGTAATTTTTTTTCTTTTTATGCAAAGGCATTTTGAATTATGTAACCAACCAAGTTTTCCTTTTGACAATACCTGCTAGAAAACTTAGAACTTAAATAGTATGTAATTCATGGTGATTAGCCTTTTAAGTTTGCATTGTGGAGTTTCATTTACTGTTTCCAACTTGTTTTGCTTTCTTCTTTTGCTCCAATTTGTTATCTATGCATCTTATTTTATTAGGTATTTTTCATAGCCAAATTGAAACTCTGTGAACTGAGATAAGCATGCAAACTAATTAATAAAATTGTCTATACTTTCTTTTTTTCATCAAGCGCTCTGTCTCAAATCTCCAGATCAAATTTCTTATCAACTGGGGCTATCTTACTTTGTTCCACTTGACATGATATGTTGGAGAAGGAGAGTTGGTGAAAGAACCCATGAAAAACTTTAATTCAGTGTTATCAGTTAATTCAGTGACTTTTTGCTTTTCAGGGCCCTGGAGATTGGTTACTGCTTGTCACATGAAATGGATCCTTCTCAGTGCAGGGAAAAGAGCAATGAACCAGGCATCAGAAGGCCCATCCATGGTATAATTCTATCTCTGCCATAGATGCGGTGTGACCTTGAATAAAGCAATTCCAATCTCTGAATTTCAGCATCCTTGGGAAATAACTAGGAATAAAAGCACCTAAACTGCCTATCCCACCAACTTGTTAGAAAATCTCATAGGAAAGGGCTTCAAGAACTGCAAGATCCAAGAATTCTGTATCATCCTACCATCTGGTAAGAGCATCAGTCTACAAACAGGTGAACAAATGTACAAATAATTTCAGATAAAGGTAAAATGTTAAAAAAAAATATATAAGAAAAGATTCAAGAACAGAGGTGGGGAGGGTGATTTGAGATCAGATGGCTAAAGGGAGCTCTCTGTAAGGAATGGATATTTAACTGGAGATTTGAAAAAGGGGAAGCAGAAAGTTATGCAGAGAAGACAAGAACTTTTTTTTTTTTTTTAATTCTACATTACAATACTGTATTTGTTTTGCCATACATTGACATGAATTAGCCACAGGTGTACATGATCTCCCAATGCCAAAGCCCCCTCCCACCTCCCACCCCATATCATCCCCCGGATCCTCCCGTACACCAGCCCCAAGCATCCTGAATCCTGTATTGAACATAGACTGGCGCTTCGTTTCTTACATGATAGTATGCATGTTTCAATGCCATTCTCCTGAATCATCCCACCCTCTTCCTCTCCCTCAGAGTCCAAAAGTCCATTCTATACCTCTGTGTCTCTTTTGTTGTCTCACATAGAGGGTCATCATTACTATCTTTCTAAATTCCATATATATGTGTCAGTATACTGTATTGTGTTTTTCTTTCTGGCTTACTTCACTCTGTATAATCGGCTCCAGTTTCATCCATCTCATTAGAACTGAGTCAAATTTATTCTTTTTAAGGGCTGAGTAATACTCCATTGTGTATATGTACCACAGCTTTCTTATCCATTCATCTGCTGATGGACATCTAGGTTGTTTCCAAGTCCTGGCTATTATAAACATTTTAAGCAGGGATAAAAACTTGAAGACAGGAAGGCACTCACTCGGTGGGCTCTAGTGACTACAAGAAACCAGTGTGTGTAGGGAGGAGTTACACACAGTGGGTGTGGCAGAGGAAAGATTAAAGATAAAGGTGCAGCCTTTGTAAACCAATCTCTCTACAGCCTCAATGTTAAAAGCATGGGTTCTGCAAACTGACCATCTGGGTGCACCTCCTGGGTCTGACTCTCAGCATTGTGATGGAGGTCCTTAACCTCTCTGCCACAGTTTTCTTTGTATGAGATGCTTAGTTGTTCAGTCATGTCCAACTCTTCGACCCCATGGACTGCAGCCCATCAAGGTCCTCTGTCTATGGGTTTTCCCAGGCAAGAATACTGAAGTGGGTAGCCAGGCTTTTCTCCAGGGGATTTTCCCGACCCAAGGATTGAACCCAGGTGCCCTGCATTATAGGCAGATTCTTTACCATCTTAGCCACAAGGGAAGCCTTTCTTTGTACATAAAACAGAGATTATAGTTGCAGCTCCTTTATAAAATGGTGTGAGAATCAAGTGGGCTGATGCTTAGCACCATGTTTAGTATAGGTGAGCACTTAGGAAGTTTCAGCTGTTACTTTCCTGTCCACTCCATCAATGGAATATCCATGGCCCTTACAGAAAAAATTGCACAATTCAGGTTTCAAGGATACTGGATAAAACTTTTGTGTTAAAACAAATAGTAAACGTCTCAAGGACAGAGAGCCTGTCTGCTTCAGCTCCTCAGCCCCTGGCACAGAGCTGCATGCAGTAGGTGCTCAATAAGATATCTACCCTGAGTAAATATTTGTGAAAGGTAATTCCTGAGAGTAGTAGCAAGCCAGCCATGAAACACAGGCAGCAAATCACGCTCCTCTGTGCCCAATTCTGTACAAAATTCACAACAGGCACAACTCCTTTTTAAACTCAAGTTATGTGGACTGTTGTTAGATCATCCTAACATATTTGGAGGCATGCTCACCTTAAGTAACGTGTTGTTTCAGGTGTGAGTCCCTGGCTCGGCCATACTAGCTGATTCCTATCAACAATTAGGAAAAGAGGCATTTGTCTGATTACTCGGCCAATTTCTGAACAAATGGCTCCTTAGCCAACCATTGTGAATACCTCCCACCACCACCAGCATTTCCAGGTTCAAATTTCTCATTCTGATCATGCTAGGAATGTAATCAAGTCCCTCTGTGGAGATAAGTTAATTATCTCCTCGGGCTGTGAACAAACACATGGGTTTGGTTTCTGACCATGTTGCCTAATGAGAGGGCACCCCCACAGGAGCCAGAGGGCTTGTTGGCTGCCACCCCAGGGCCCTTGATGGCATCTGGGAGTCCTGGTTCAAAATGGTCTGGCCTTTGTCCCCCGGGTCCCCCATCACAATGCTTCTAGCAATAGAGCACTGAGCACAGAAACTGGCTCTCTCCAGTCTCCTCCGGCCAGCCCGGCCGTGCCCTGATGCCCAGAGCTCCCCAGCACCTCCTGCAGCCCAGCACACCCCCCAGCTCAGGTTGTCCCCCTGGAAAGCTGATCCGGCTTCGCTGAGCCTCCTGAGATAGATAAGGGAGCAAATCAGCTTTTCTGTCCTCCATCACTGGGCTGCCAGGGACAGCAGGACCCAAAGACTCAAACATAAATCACCTGCCTATCTCCATGTTTTAAACTT
The DNA here is from genome assembly GCA_917880005.1 of Nanger dama. Taxonomy (NCBI): domain Eukaryota; kingdom Metazoa; phylum Chordata; class Mammalia; order Artiodactyla; family Bovidae; genus Nanger; species Nanger dama. The sequence goes on from CAKJTW010000018.1 coordinate 31,112,788, forward strand.
CAGCTTTAATCCAGCTCAGAGTGGGATTAGCTGCCTCAGAGACTGCTAATTGCCAGATGGCCGCTGATAGCCGACCAGGGAAACGTGTGTGTCAGAGCCTGCCATGAAGCCCTAGGAAGTCAGAACTGGAAGAGATCTTAGGGAGGCCAGCCAACCCTTCACTTCTTCACCATTGCGATGGGGACACAGGCAAGGTGGCTCGCTCCTGGATGCACAGTGAGTTAACAGCACGTGTGGGGACCTTTCTCTGGGTTCTGTCTGAATTAAAGGGAGAAAGACAAGCACTGAGAGACAGCAGTGCATCACTAGCTGATTATGCCCTGCAGCTCCTAGGCAGGGGCAGAAGCAAGAGGAAGGAAAAATCACATTACTGAATACCTCTTGTATTCCAGTTGTGATGTCAGCTGTCTTCATGTCTAACACCTGGGTTCTAATCCCTGGTCTGCCACTGACCCTACACGGAATCTTGGGTAAATCACTCTCCCTCTGGGGGAGTCAGAGAAGTACTGGCACCCCACTCCAGTACTCTTGCCTGGGAAATGCCATGCATGGAGGAGCCTGGTGGGCTGCCATCTATGGGGTTGCACAGAGTCAGACATGACTGAAGCGACTTAGCAGCAGCAGCAGCAGCTCTGGGGGAGTCTTAGTACCTCAAGTGCAGGCTGAGAAAGGTAGAGAGGATTATCTTTATGACAGTGGCTCCCTTTCTTTAATGTCCCCTGGGGGACTTGTTAAGACACAGATTGCTGGGTGCCACCCTCAGTTTCTATTCATGTCACTTGAGAATATGTGTGTCAGACAAGCTCCCCAGTGTGGCTGAGGCTGCTGTCTGTGGACCACACCTAAAAGTGCATTGCTCTAAGATGCAGCCGCCAACTCTCCAGTTAAATAGCAGGCATGAGCTCATGAAAAAAAATGCCCTGCATACACACACATTCTCTCTCTCTCTCTCTCTCTCTCTCTCTCTCTCTCTCTCTCTCTCTCTCTCTCAGCACAAAGAGTAAAAATGAAGGACCCCCAAGCTAGTAAATCAGTCTCAATGGATCCAAGCCTGTAACTTTTCTTAAATTCTTGAAAACAACTCAAACGTTAACATGTAGTGAGCCAAATCTGAACTCAAGTTTATGTCCTGTGGCTCATGTCCTTTCTCTGGGGAAAAACAAAGTGCTGCCTTACCCCTCAAAAAGCCTTCAGGACTGAATGAGAGGAGTTCATTAACACAGTCACACTCGGATGGAGGCCTGGATGGCATCCCTGGGAAGCATCTGAATGTCTTTAGAATCTGGTACATCCTCACATTTGCTGGGTCCTCTACAAGGACTACAACCAGCAGGGCTACCACTGAGATAGAGACAGTGTAGGATGTTGGCTATCACTTCTGTGTCCACAGCCCTGAAATCCCTATCCAGAGTGCTGCCAACCTCCCATCTGCAGATTGTTTCTGGGAAATTTCTCAAACATGTATCAACCCTATGAAAGGTGGGAAAGCATCCTGGATGCTCCCAGGAAAATGTTTTGACTTTTGACAAACTCCACTCATAGGCCAAATATCTAAGCCCAAAGCTATGTTGGAAGGGTATTATGGTTTGTATAGAACAACAACAAAAATGGGCAGGAAGGAAGCCCAGAGCAAGAGAGCCAGAGAACTTCCATGGGGCTCTGCCTCTCAGAAAAGATGTCTTATGTGGCTACAATCCAGGAAAGCCATCCAATATTGGTATCATTTTTTACCTCTGGTACTATAGGCAGGTCCATTATCATTGCAGGCAGAGTAAGTAAAGTGGTCAAGGATGGGTGATGAGATGAAAGAAGAAATCTTTCCCAAGTCCCCAGTGAGCACCCAACAGGCTTAACCATGGGCTGAAGCCGGGTCTCTCACCCAGAATATCATCTAATGTTTTCTCCCCAGCCCTTTCCTTCCTGCCTTTCAGCTGGAGGCACTAAAACCATTTACACTAAAAAGCAATTCTATATAATGAGTTACTTTTACAAATGTGGTCACAAAACAGAATGCAAATGTCATAGTTAATCCTTCCAGAAGAATATACATAATGTTAAAAAAAAAATTCAATTTAGCTATAAGAAATCCAGTCAAAAGTAACAGTTTATCAGCACAAGCCCAGAGTGGGGATGGAGGGCCAGGTGCAGGGGAAACTGAAGAGAGGAGGGTAGGGTTAAAAATAAGAATCTCTCTTCATCTTAGACAACAGAGAGACATTCATAGATATACCTGGCACTGATAATAAGTGACATATAAGCTATTTAATGTAACCATGAATAGAATGTAAAAGGCTTTATAGCTCACAGAAACTGCCAAGAGGAAATCAGAAAACAAACCACATGGAAGAAGCAACAAAATAGCAAAAAACCAACAACAACAACAAAACACCACCACCCCTTCAAAAAGCAGGGGGAAAAGAGAAAATAGACAATAAGAGAGGAGAATTAAGACACACCATGTTTTCCTAAGGGGTTCCCTGGTGGCTCAGATGATAAAGAATCTGCCTGCAATGCAGGAGACCTAGGTTCGATCCCCGGGTTGGGAAGATCCCCTGGAGAAGGAAATGGCAACCCACTCCAGTAATCTTGCCAGGAGAATTCCATAGATAGAACAGCCCGGTGGCCTACAGTCCAAGGGGTCACAAAGAGTCAGACACGACTGAGCCACTAACACACACATGCTTTCCTAAAAGACAAACCAAATGGAAAACACCCACTGCTTCTGATGATTGTGTGAGGCATTTATGCCCACTCCCTCTGGGCCCCAGGTTTCTTCATTTCTTCATCTCATCCTCTTCATCTCACTGACTTCTCTCTACTTCAGCTGCCATGGCCACTATCATTCATTAGACCCTATGATCCCTGCAGGCGTCCCACCTTCGGGAGCAACCAAACCAATCACTGTGCTCACGTCTCCTGACATTTCAGCTGCAAAAGTAGGGAGGACAGGTTCAAGAGAAGGCTTTGGCTTCTTTCGGCTTTTAATAGAAGAAAATGAGATTCTGTCACTTATGTTTAAAAAAAAGGCCATCTAGGTTGCTTCTGTGTCCTGGCTATTATGAACAGTGTTGCAGTGAACATTGGGGTACACATGTCTCTTTCAATTCTGATTTCCTTGGCGTGTATGCTCAGCAGTGGGATTGCGGATTCATGCTGATATATGGCAAAACCAATACAATATTGTAAAGTAATTAGCCTCTAATTAAATTTATATTAAAAACAAAAGAAAAGGCCAATGGAAAGAGTTACAAAGTAAGAGGATGAACGAATAGGAAAGAAAAGGGAAATCAATAGTGGCAGGTTTCGAGGAGAGTAGTTTTGAGGTTTTGAGGGAGAGACAGGATCAGGAAACATGGAGCCACTGGCCTCAGCTGCTTCCTCAGCTGCATACCAAAGGATGGAATGACACTGGAGCAGCACTCAGAGAAAAACTCTGAGACTCAATTTACTTGCTTCATAAAGAAATAAAATAGGGAAACTAAGCATCTACCTCAAGATGTCAGAAAGAACATAATAGGAGGAAAGGTTGTGTAAGAATGTGATAAAGATAATACTACAAATTATGTTTTTAGAAAGAAATCTACAGCAACGGGTAAATTATTCCAAGTACTGACTTAAAAGAAGCAGAAAAATATAGAGAGGATACAATTAAGCGGTTAAGAATAAAATGTGATTTTATTATAATTCTTAATGGTTAAGAATAAAAATGTGATTTAACTATAAATATGAAGTTTACTTTTTTAAGAGCTAAATGAGTACTATGTCAGCCCTGTTAGTATATTTGAAAATCACTAGAAGAGTTTCTAGAAAATCTATAAATCACCAAAATTGATTCATTAAACAAACAGCCCAAGTAGTTCAATAATTATAAGCAAACCTTAAAGTGTTCAATAGATTATATATGTGTGTGTGTGTGTACATGTATGCTGCTAAGTCGCTTCAGTCGTGTCCAGCTCTGTGCAACCCCATAGACGGCAGCCCATCAGGCTCCCCCATCCCTGGGATTCTCGAGGCAAGAATACTGGAGTGGGTTGCCATTTCCTTCTCCAGTGCATGAAAGTGAAAAGTCAAAGTGAAGTCGTTCAGTTTGTCCGACTCTTTGCGACCCCATGGACTGCAGCCTACCAGGCTCCTCCGTCCATGGGATTTTCCAGGCAAGAGTACTGGAGTAGGGTTCCATTGCCTTCTCCAACATACATGTATATAATAATCATTCCAATTACTGTTTTCATGTCATGGTATCAAGTACTATATGTGCTTTATTATGTTCTGATATCCCAGATCCCACTGGGTGCGACATGCAACACATGGTATATGTCATTTATCACCTTTCTAAAAAGCCAAAGGTTCTGAATTCTGAAATATATCTAGTCCCAAGGGTTTCAGAGCAGGCCTTGTGGGCCTATACAAACTAGTACACAGCATATTAAAAAAGATGAAATTCTCTCAACTATTTGAAGAAGTTTGTTAACACTGATCTAACCTTTGGCAAAGGAGAATTCACTCAAAGAAAACTACAGTCTGATTTCATTTGACTATGGAAGCCAAAGGCTTTGATAAATGATATTTTTTTTTATTTTTCAACTTGGTAATTTAAAAAAAAAATAGTCTTGTTATATGCTGATGTCTCCTTCCAAATTCATACCTCAGAATTTGACTGTATTTGGACACAGGGTCTTTAAAGAGGTAATTAAGTTAAAATAAGGTTACAAACATGGGCCGTGATCCAAGATGACTGGTGTCCTGATAAGTACTGGGCTGGCCAAAAATTTGTTTAGGATTTTCCATTATGTCTTATGAAAATCCCAAATGAATTTTCTGGCCAACCAAGTATAAGACAAGAAGGTGTGAACACAGAGACGCACAGAGTAAAGTCTACATGAGGACACAGTGAGGAGGGAGCCAAGGAGAGAAATCAGCTCTGCCAACACCTGGGCCTGGGACTGCAAACCTACACAACCATAAGATAAATTTCTGTTGTTCTATCTACCCAGCTGTGGGATCTGTTCTGACAGCCCTAGCAAACTAATACAGTTATGTTTCAATAGTCAAGGTTGAATCATTGCTAAGTATTCATCTCCTCATGATAAAAATATCTCTTTTTCTTTCTCTCTGGGCTCTATGTTCATGAAAATTCCAAGAAGCTTAAGGATACTTTGTGCAAAGAGTCCTGGTTACTAGTTTTATAGAAAAAGTGCTAGGAAATCTGACCAGTCCACCAGAGGGCCAAGTGTACTGCTATTATTCCCAGATCACACAGATACAGAATTTGGTGAAAGCATGTGACCCAGAAACAGGTTATCCTTGGCCATGGACCAGAGCTCATCAATGGTCCAGATACCAACTAGTCGGTCCAGGAGCACCAACTGGTCCAAGCTCCTGGGCCATTGTCATGAGTATGGAAGTGCATGAGGCATGCAGCACCCAGGCTAGTCCCCCAGGACTTCTCAGGACGCAGAGAAGGAAGGGGACATGGCTCTATCCCAGTATGATGTTTGCAGTTGTGGTTCCACATCATTCAACTCTGAGCTCCCAAGGCTGCCATTTCTTTACGTGGCACGTTTCTCCTGCACTTGCTACTTTCCCTAAGGAACTTGTATGGGGCCCAGGTGACTGAATCCAAGAGCCTCCAGACTCAGCTGCAAACCCTGCCTGGACATCCTGCCCCACACACTCATCTTCCTGACCCTTAGGAGAAAAAGCAGCCCTTCTCTCACTCAGTCCAAGGCCTACCTGTGTCTGTCTACTATTATTAGTCATTCTATTTTTTAAGGGAAAGTCTGACTTTGTGAAATGCAAGATGACCTGATGAAGTGAAGCCAAAGCAAACCAAATCCTGCCAAGTAAAAGAAGTGTGTTCCATCACTAAGTAATGATTATTTCAGGAATGCAGAGATAGCTAAATATTAGGGGAAATTTTAAAACATCATATCACTAACCCAAAGGAGAAAAAATAACATAGCTTCTTAAAAAATGAGTAGGTGACTTCAATAGCATTTCTAACCACCAACCACCACAACAAAAATATTTCATAAGCTAGCAGTGGATGATTGTCCTTGATATGATTAAAAAACATCATCCCAAGCCAAATGGCAATGTGTGCATGTGTGATGTCACTTCAGTCATGTCCAACTCTTTTCAGCTCCATAGACTAGCCCACCAGCCTCCTCTGCCATGGGATTTTCCTGGCAAGAATACTGGAGTGGGTTTTCACCCCCTCCTCTAGGGCACCTTCCTAATTCAAGGATCAAATTCAATTCCCCTGTGTCACAGGCAGACTCTTTACCAGTGAGGCACCAGGGAACCCCAAGCCAAATGACAATAATAGATAGTTATAAGTAAATGATATTCCCAATCAACAGGAAATAATAAGACAAGGCTGCTTGCAACCGTGGTCACTGTTTATCATATTCTAGAAGTTCTAGACCTACCCAAAATGACAGCCATTAGCCACATATGGTTACCTAGCACTTGAAATAGGGTTCATCTGAATTGGTGTTTTATAACTATGAAATACATGCCAGAATTTGAACACTTAGTATTTTTTAAACAGTGTAAAATATCTAATTTTTAATTTTTATATTTATTTAGGTTGAAATTTTTTTCTGGGTCGAAGAAACTGACAAGAAATTAATCTCTAAAACATAGAAATAGCTCATGCTGTTTAAGAACAACAAAAAACTCTCAACAGGCCAATCAAAATGGGTGGAAGATCTAAGTAGACATTTCTCCAAAGAACATACAGATGGTTAAAAAGTACATGAGAAGATGTTAAAATCACTAATTATTAGAGAAATGCAAATCAAAACTACAATGAGGTATTACTCCATACTGGTCAGAATGGCCATCATCAAAAATCTACAATGAATGCTGGAGAGGGTGTGGAGAAAAGGGAACCCTCCTACACTGTTGGTGGAAATGTAAACTGGTACAGCCACTATGGAGAACTGTATGGAGGTGCCTTAAAAAAATAAAAGTAGAACTACCATATGATCCAGCAATCCCAATCCTGGGCATATATTCAGAAAAAACAACATAATTTGAAGAGATACATGCACCCCAGTGTTCACTGAAGCACTATTTGCAATACAATAGCCAGGACTTGAATGCAACCTAAATGGCCATCAACAGAAGAATGGATAGTTAGCCATTCCTACACAATGGAACATTAGCCTTAAAAAGAATGAAATAATACTGAAATAATACCATTTACAGCAACATAGACAGGACTAGATTGACATACTGAGTGAAGTAAGTCAGAGAGAGAAAGACAAATATCATGTGACATCACTTATATATAGAATCTGAGGGAAAAAAAGGGTACAAATGAACCTAATACAAAACAGAAACAGAGTTACAGAGGTAGAAAATGAATTTATGAGGGGTAAGGGTAAGGGGTAGGGATAAATTGGGAGATTGGGATTGACATATATACACTAATATATATAAATAGATCACTAATAAGGACTTAATAAGCACAAGGATCTCTACTCAATAATCTATAACAGTCTATTTTGGAAAAGAATCTAAAAAAAATGGATATACATGTAACAGATTCACTTTGCTGTACATCTGAAACTAATACAACATTGTAAATCAACTATACCCCAACAAAAATTTTTTAGAAAATAGACAATATATTATTGAAATAATTTTTCATGTTTCTGTTTACTTTTTTTACCAAGTGTTATATTTCTATTGGGTAGTGCTCTTCTAGACAGTGTAATATGGTAAAAGAAAAGAAAAATCTTTAGTCACAAGAAATAAGAAGGTGCAATTATTACTGTCTGAGGATTAGATGACTGTGTAGATGAGAAGTTATTAGACATTTTTAAAAATAATTATTTAGAAATTAATGACTACTTTCTATGCCAGCATCAGAGAGAGAATAAAATGGGAAAATAAATCTCAAATGTCCAGAAAATATATACTCAAGAATAAATTGCACATAAAATGTAAGATACTTTTATAAACAAATAGTTTAAAGTGGTTTTAGCTTCTCCTTTGATAACCATTTAGGAAAAAAGCAAAGATGTTCTCAGAGAACACTGGTCTGCACTGGTGCCCATCATGTCCCATAACTAAACAAGTTGCAGGACTCACCAGACTGATAGTCTGCAGTGGCTGCTGAGGACCCAATATCCACATCCATCAAGTATGGTAGAGCTCACAGCATACAGGTTCAGCAATGACTTTGCTTCTGGCTCCATCTTAGGTTTCTTATCCTGATGTTTCTTTGCTTAATCGTCCAAGCACTGAATTCAGTTCAGAAGTTCAGTCACTCAGTCATGTCCGACTGCAGCATGCCAGGCTTCCCTATCCATCACGAACTCCCGGAGTTTACTCAAACTCCTCTCCATTGAGTTGGTGATGCCATCCAACCATCTCATCCTCTGGCGTCCCTTTCTCCTCCTGCTTTTAATCTTTCCCAACATCAGGGTCTTTTCCAAGAGTCAGTTCTTCGCATCAGGTGGCCGAAGGATTGGAGTTTCAGCTTCAACATCAGTCGTTCTAATGAACACCCAGGACTGATCGCCTTTAGGATGGACTGGTTGGATCTCCTTGTAGTCCAAGTGACTCTCAAGAGTCTTCTCCAACACCACGGTTCAAAAGCATCAATTCTTCGGCGTTCAGCTTTTTTTATAGTGCAACTCTCACATCCATACATGACTCCCGGAAAAACCATAGCCTTGACAAGACAGACCTTTGTTGGCAAAGTAATGTCTATGCTTTTTAATATGCTATCTAGGTTGATCATAACTTTCCTTCCAAGGAGTAAGCATCTTTCAATTCCATGGCTGCAGTCACCATCTGCAGTGATTTTGGAGCCCCCAAAAATAAAGTCAGCCACTGTTTCCATTGTTTCCCTATCTATTTGCCATGGAGTGATGGGACCAGATGCCATGATCTTCGTTTTCTGAATGTTGAGCTTTAAGCCAACTTTCACTCTCCACTTTCACTTTCATCAAGAGGCTCTTTAGTTCTTCTTCACTTTCTGCTCTAAGTGTGGTGTCAGCTGCATATCTGAGGTTATTGATATTTCTCCCAGCAATCTTTATTCCAACTTGTGCTTCATCCAGCCCAGCATTTCTCATGATGTACTCTGCATATAAGTTAAATAAGCAGAGTAACAATATACAGCCTTGATGTACTCCTTTCCCTATTTGGAACCAGTCTGTTGTTCCATGTCCAGTTACTCTTGCTTCCTGACCTGCATACAGATTTCTCAAGAGGCAGGTAAGGTGGCATTATAAAATACAATACATGCACCAACTATAATTATACACTGACTTCATGATTTTTTTTTCTTCTATTTCTTTACCGTTTTGATGTAGAGCTGGTCCTTCCCCTTCTCTCAGATGACATTTCTCAGTCATCCTGTATCACTCTTGCAGGGACATGCACAGCGTCTGTTTCTGCACCTCTGCCTTTTCATATCTGAAAAGATATACCCTTTTCATTAGAAGCATTTGACAATGCAACTGGTAGGACTCTTCATCTTGACAAATATTGCTGAGACAGAGGGACATGTTAACCTATACCTGTCAAGGATGGTTGCATCTACACTGAGACTTTGTAAGGATGTGAGAATGTTCCCTATCAAACAAATCTTTTGGTAACTTTAGATGTTAACTTTAGTGTCATTTAATATAGGAGGAAATTCGTATACAGTTTCTCTGAATTCTTAATAGCTTATAGATTTAATAGACTGCAAAGACAAGGAAGGGAGTCACATATACCTAGCAGAGAATATAAGACTGTTTGGAGCAAACCTGAGAAAAACCCTGAGAATTTGTCTGGTTTATTATCCTGGCCTGGAGCTGGGGACTTTTGCCTTCCAGATGAAAGAATCATTTTAGCCCTGGAAATGAGGACAATGCCTCCACCACCCACCCACACCTCTGGAAATCCAAGGGACAATTTACAAAGGCCCAGAGATTACAGATCCTTGCAGTGTCTCTCAACCCCAGACATAAAGTTAGGACTCTGAACTGAGGGCCATCCCAAGGGAACTTTTGGGAAGATGTGAGGATCTAAGGTGACGAGGGTGGTGTGCCTTTATCCTTAAAGCAAAAAAAAAAAAAAAAAGCAGTGGAGAAGTAGAAAATTATTTGGAGGATGAAGAGTTGAGTTTGGGATATTTGTATTTTGAAGGGTAACTACCAAGTAAAGATATATGAGCAAGCATTAGGGTCTGGAACTCCAGAAAGACATCAGCTATAGACACAGATGTTAACAACTATCAACCTAAGTCTAGGGGTATTTGTTGTTACTCTCCAGGAAATCACCTAGTTTCTCATTTTCAAGAGTGCACAGAGGTCATGTCTCAGATGACAGACAGGAGGTTTCCCAGGAATAGCACTGAACTGTTCTCACAATGCATGTGGCCAGGAAATTCTGAGTGTGAGGTATCCATTTTTAACAACTGCATAACAGATTATCACAAACTTGGCAACTTTAAACAGTATACATTTATTATCTGACTATTGCTGCAGGTCAAGAGTCTGGGTGTGGCTTAGCTGAGTCATCTGCTCAGGATCTCATAAGGCTGCATTTGAGGTTTTAACCAGGCAGTATTCTCATCCAAAAGCTTGACTAGGAAAGAACCTGACTCCACGCTCACTCAGATAACTAGAAGAATTTATTTCCTTTGGCTATAGGACTCAGAGCCCCAATTTTTAATGGCTAATGGTTGGAGGCTGCCCTGAGCTCTTAATGGTCACTCACCATCCAGAGAAGCCCATGTGGACTTTCCCAACATGACCACTTACTTGATCAAAACAGTGAATGAATTCACTAGTAAGACGAAGTCTGGTAATGCAATGTCATTATAGGAATGACATTCATCAGTTCAGTTCAGTTCAGTCGCTCAGGCGTGTCCAACTCTGCAACCCCATGAATCGCAGGACACCAGGCCTCCCTGTCCATCACCAACTCCCCGGAGTTCACCCAGACTCGTGTCCATCGAGTGAGTGATGCCATCCAGCCATCTCATCCTCAGTTGTCCCCTTCTTCTCCTACCCCCAATCCCTCCCAGCATCAAAGTCTTTTCCAATGAGTCAAGTCTTCGCATGAGGTGGCCAAAGTACTGGAGTTTCAGCTTTAGCATCATTCCTTCCAAAGAAATCCCAGGGTTGATCTCCTTCACAATGGATTGGTTGGATCTCCTTGCAGTCCAAGGAACTCTCAAGAGTCTTCTCCAACACCACAGCTCAAAAGCATCAATTTTTTGGTGCTCAGCCTTCTTCACAGTCCAACTCTCACATCCATACATGACTACTAGAAAAACCATAGCCTTGACTAGGCGGACCTTAGTCGGCAAAGTAACGTCTCTGCTTTTGAATATACTGTCTATGTTGTTCATAACTTTTCTTCCAAGGAATAAGCGTCTTTTAATTTCATGGCTGTCACCATCTGCAGTGATTTTGGAGCCCCCAAAAATAAAGTCTGACACTGTTTCCACTGTTTCCCCATCTATTTCCCATGAAGTGATGGGACCAGATGCCATGATCTTTGTTTTCTGAATGTTGAGCTTTAAGCCAACTTTTTCACTCTCCTCTTTCACTTTCATCAAGAGGCTTTTTAGTTCCTCTTCACTTTCTGCCATAAGGGTGGTGTCATCTGCATATCTGAGGTGATTGATATTTCTCCTGGCAATCTTGATTCCAGCTTGTGTTTCTTCCAGTCCAGCGTTTCTCATGATGTACTCTGCATAGATGTTAAAGAAGCAGGGTGACAATATACAGCCTTGATGTACTCCTTTTCCTATTTGGAACCAGTCTGTTGTTCCATGTCTAGTTCTAACTGTTGCTTCCTGGCCTGCATACAGATTTCTCAAGAGGCAGGTCAGGTGGTCTGGAATTCCCATCTCTTTCAGAATTTTCCAGAGTTTATTGTGATCCACACAGTCAAAGGCTTTGGCATAGTCAATAAAGCAGAAATGGATGTTTTTCTGGAACTCTCTTGCTTTTTCCGTGATCCAGTGGCTGGTGGCAATGTGATCTCTGGTTCCTCTGCCTTTTCTAAAACCAGCTTGAACATCAGGAAGTTCACAGTTCACATATTGCTTTTTCCATATTCAATTGGTTAGAAGCTAGTCTGGTCCCCCCACACTCAAAGGGAAGGTATTATGCAGGACATGAATAGGAGACAGGGACCATGGAGGGTCATTTACCTCAGAATCTGTCTGCCACATGCTGTGTGCATGGGAGAGGCATGGACACAGAAGTGAAAAGCCATCTATCTCCAAGCAGCTAACATACAGCAGAGTGGGGCACACCCACCACATATTCTGCCATGGCAAGCCACAAAAAGGTGCAAAAGACCACAGACTGTGGCAGTACAGTGAGGCAAGTAAGTTTACCACCTGCACATATTAACCACTTATAAAATACATTCATTGGCATAATTCTGTTATGAGGATCCCTAACCTGTATTTCAGAAGGGCTGAGGGTGAGAGAGGGAGAAGGAAAACAGTGAAGCTGACAATAACCCTCCAAATGCATTACCTGGGATATTCTTGGGACATCTAATCACCGAATGGGCACAGTGATTGGTCAAAGAATATTTTGGTTAATTTATTTCTCCACTTTCCCACCAGGAAGAATGGAGTTTATAAGACTCTACAAAGAGGAAATATTTGAAAACTTCTCAAGTCAGTAATAAAAACCCTCAAGAGGGAGGGGATACATATATACTTATCACTGATTCACACTGTTGTACAGCAGAAAGTAATGCAACACTGTAAAGCAATTATACTCTAATTTTTAAAAATTTTAAAAATGATCAAAACCCACATGAAATATCAGATATATACTAGGTGCCAGAAATCGTATCACAGATAACCAATTTATCCACAACCTGCTGAACACATGAAGCCCTGGCCTGGGTTGTTCCTCCAGTGCCCTAAGTGACCTCCCCACCCCAGCACCTTCTCTGGAAGAGCTGGCAGAGACTTTCCAAAGCTGTCAAACTGAGGGGGTATGCGGTTTTATCTCCATCTTTTCTCCACCAGAAGCATGCCCGTGACACCGCCATCTGCTCAGCAATACGGCATCCTAGGCACCAGGGACCCTGGTTCGGGACATGAAACTGGGTACAGGGCCATTTCCTCTGAACACCTGAGAACTCATCTCCCTTCTGAAACAATATGGACAGACATGCCTGATTTATCAGGGATCCAGAGAGCATGGCTGCAAATCTTTGTTCTCAGTAATTCTGAGACTTCAGTGTATTTGGTAGCAACTGAACCAGTTGCTAGTCTGCCTGAGCAACTGTTTCTGTGACACCGAACTCCATGGGGCAGTTAATGGGGAGAAGGGACCCTTGCTTCATTGTAAACTAGCATAGGACATGCCAATTTCTGCTTGCCCTCCCTCAAAAAACCCAAACAATGTGGGAAATACGGCTCACCCAAAAGGGCATTACAGGCAGCTTCTCACCTGCCCCGCCCCCACTGTTACCCCATCGCAGACAAAGAGGACAGAAGCCACAGGAGAAAGCATTCAGCTAGCCAGGGCAGGGGAGGTGATGCACGGAGGGGAGCTGGATAACAGTTCCACTTCTGACTTTGACGATGGACCCTTTGGGTGCTCCTTGTCCCTTGGTTTTGTCTGTTTGTGGGGTTGGTTTCTGAATGCACAGGTGTTTGTGGAAGCATGATGCCATTTTTGCAAAAAAAGACAGTATGGGATTTCTGAAAAGATGACCTAGGTCTAAATGCTAGCTTTTCCACTTACTCTCTGCCCACCTTTCAATAGAACAGTCTAATCCTCTTAAATCTGTTTCCTCATCTTCTTAGAAGGTAACGTTTAAAAGGCATTTAATCTCCCTGAGTTATTGCCACGGGAGCATGTTGGGACCCGGCATCACACAGAAGCACCCTACACTCTAGAAATGCAGAACTGAAGCCAGCCCAGACCCATCACACCCATGTTAAAACCCTGCACGCCTGGAAACTAAAGCCCATGGTTCGATAGGGACTTGACCAAGGTCTCTCTGCCAGAAACACACCATGTGGCATACTGCCTCCTGCCCAGCCAGCCAGACAGGGGAGATGGAGTTGAAAACTCAACTTCTCTGCCTTCCCTTGGGCGGGCCTGAAGAGGGTGGGGCTTAGAGCCAGCGCACGACTGGCTGGGTGGTGAATCCCCACCCCAGTCGATGAGAGCTCCAATCTGGCCTGCAGCCACCCTAGGTCTGTTTGTGACTTCAGCAATGCCCCTGCTGCTGGGCATCCATCGTCTGAGTGGCCCATCATCTCAGTCTCTCAGACTCTGTTCTGAAGGAGAGAGACGGCGACAGAGCCAGCCGAGCGGCAGTTTGAGCAGCTCCCACGCAGACCCAGGGGTCTGCATTTCTGTTCTGGGACAGGCCCATCTCTCCCAGCCCCGTCTCTCCATGTATCAGGAGGCTCCATGGACATATTTGTTTACTCCATTTGCCGATATGCAGTTTACATAATATTGAATCTGGAAAGGACACTGCATCCACTGACAAGAGTTTTCCCAGCTGGAAAGAAAAAAAGAAAGAAAGAAACCAGCTTTACATTTTTTACATTTTGGAGTAGAAATAAAGACACTATACCATGTGCCAAGCTTCCTGATGGATGGTTCTCAGGGTGGGGAAGGCCACGTCTGTGGACAGGCCACGCTCCCAGATCCAAAGTATTGTTGGATGGCTTTCTCGTAAACACTGTTGGCAGCTCCAGGGACAGCTCTTTTGGTAAAAGGATGTGCTGGAACGAAACGTGGGCCTCCAGCCAAGACACATTTCTTCCTATAAAACAGAAAACATGCACATGTCAGGGTACAAGAAGCCAAGCCTCTTCAAGGGTGGAGGCCTCCTCCTCCTCTGCATCCCGGGAGGATGGGGAGGACCAGGCTGAGCTAGGCTTTGACCTGAGATGCCTGGTAGGGAGCAAAGGGCCGAGGATGTACTCCAGCCCCCTACCCCGCAGCTGGGCTTTCTGTCAGATGCCTTCTGCTAGTTTGCTTATATTCTCAGATTGGTCTAAATGCCTAGCGCAGATGTGAGGTATAATGAGGCCCCTCCAGGACTTCCCTGGTAGCTCAGAAGGTAAACAATCTGCCTGCAATACAGACCCAGTTTGTTTCCTGAGTGGGGAAGATTCCCTCAAGAAGGGAATGACAACCCACTCCAGTATTCTTCCTGGGAGAATTACATGGGCAGAGGAGCCTGGTGGATCACAGTCCAGGGTATCACAAAGAGCTGACTGAGCTACTAACACCTGCGCTTTTTCCTAATTTGTAAAAGCAAAGATGGAAAGCACAAAGTCAAGGTAAATAGATGGAGGCCCAGGAAGGGTGTTCTTCGCAGGCCCTGGGCAACCATCCTCACGGACATTTTCTTCTTCCTGAGATGACACTCAGATATTTCTCATCACAGATTCTTCCAGCCTCCATGGCAGGCTCTAGGGAGCGGCACAGAAGCACTGCTTGTCCAAATATCACTCCACACATGGCATGACCCATCGACCCTCCTACTCAGGTGGGGTCCTCCGGGCAGCATCAACCTCACCAGGAGGTTAGCTAGAAATGCAGGATCTTGGGGCATCCCTGGGGGTCAGTGGCAAAGAATCTGCCTGCCAATGCAGGAGACATGGGTTCATTCCTTGATCCAGGAGGATCCCATACGCCATGGAACAACTAAACCTGTGCGCCACAACTACTGAGCCATGTGCTGCAACTTCTGGAGCCCGTGCTCTGTAACAAGAGAAGCCACTTTAATGAGAAGTCCACGCACTGCAAGAGCCCTTGCTTGCCACAACTAGAGAAAAGCCCACCAACAGGGAATATCCAGCATAGCCAATAAGTAAATAAATATATTTTTTTTAGAAAAAAGAAAGGCAGAATCTTGAAGCCCAGGTGTTTCATAGGCACATGGAAAGCTTTACAGGCACTGCCTGACAACTTCCTGGAGCATCCTCATAACTGTACACGTGTGTCTTCATGGTGCTGCCAGCGAAGGGTAGATGGACAGTGAATTACGAAGTGACAAAGGCCCTCTGTCTCACAGTAGCCCCCAGTCACAGCCTGGGTTTGGGTAAAAGGCACTTGGACTACAGATCCCACAACCCCCAGGACTCAAGTTTTGCAGCCACCCAACCTCTACAGTGAGGGCGCATCTTCTCATATTCTCCCTTCACCTTTTTGGAAGAGCAAAATGGTAGAGCTTGATTCAGGATGATTTAAGACATCGAAGTGAAGTGAAACTCAGTCAGTCATATCTGACTCTTTGCAACCCCACAGATTATAGACAGGTCAGGCTCCTCTGTCCAAGGAATTCTCCAGGCCAGAATACTGGAGGGGGCAGCAGTTCCCTTCTTCAGGGGGTCTTCCCAACGCAGGAATTGAACCCTAGTCTCCTGCACTGCAGGCAGATTCTTTACCATCTGAGTTACCAAGGAGGCCCAAGACATCAACTGAGAGTAAATAAATAGATGCGATCCGGTTTCTTCATTGTGAATTTTTCACCCTTTAGCCAGAGTTTGGCTTTACCTGCTATAGGCACAAAGGAGCCAGGTCCCATGCAGCCTGGGTGAAGTTGGAAATTCAGGGTATCTATGTCCCTTGGGTGGTGGCTACACAGGCCACACTGTGGGAGCACTGGCCCAAGCGAGGAGCCCAGACCTGTCTCAGCACTTGGTTCTTTCAAGTGGAGCCCTTATGAGCTCATTCCTGGGCAAAGCACCAAGCTGTGCAGATGACTCATCACTAAAGACCCATCAGGAAGAAAGCTGCCATGCACACCAGCCAGGCTCACAAACCTGGATCCTCCTCCCGCAGCATCTAATGCGATGGTGACAGAATCACCCAGCCCCCGTGACCTCTGAGTGCAACTGCAGACCTGCAGTTCTTCTCCAGGAGAATCAGGGACTACCCTTTCCTCCTGGCTTTGTCCCCCAGGGCCTGGTCCATAAATATTACAAGTGTCTTACCTTATAGGATGGACTTCCCAGGTGGCTTGTGGTAAAGAATCTGCCTGCAATGCAAGAATCATGGTTGGGAAGATCCTGTAGAGAAGGAAGTGGCAACCCACTCCAGAATCCTTACCTGGAAAATCCCACGGACAAAAGAGCTGGGTGGGCTACAGTCCATGGGGTAGCAAGAGCCGGACACAGATTAGCAACTAAACCACCAACCGCCTTGTGTGATGTGTGTGGCACCTGGAAATGTTTGTTCTGCCACCATAGCCGGTGCTTAGTTGCTTACACCATGTAAGAACGATGGGGACAGAATTATAGTTCCTGTCGACATGCTACAGATGTGTGCTGCAGAGAGTTTTTGTTTGGCGTTGTGCACATAGATTATAAATTGTAGTTCTGGCCCACCACATACAGTTGTCATTGGTCATGCCTGCAACCTAAAGCCCAGAGTGAGAAGGAGGCTTGGCCAAGTTGACTGTCCAAGTTCTGTTTTGTTTACAAGGGCTGCAGCAGTCAAAGGGTTATATAGCTGTTTAAATTTTTTTCAGGTTAAAATTACAGCAGATTACACTGTATGAAATCGTGTGGCCTTGTTTACCATTTTCACTGTGTGCTAAGGCAGATCCAAAGTGACTTTCTGAGGAGAATCTTGGTCTTACACACAGGTACATCCTGGCTTATCTCCAAAAGAGATACAAGAGCTTTCTATTCAGGCAGGAGTTCTTGTAAGGTGACACAGTTTTGACAAGAGTGTGTTCATCTTACTCCCACCTTGGGTGACTATTAAAACATAAGGTTTTACACCTACCCACTTCCCTGCAACAGAGAATATTTGTACTCTTAGTAGTTGTCAGGGAATGTAACCTTGAACTTGGTGTCAGTCAAACATTTCAACTTCCCTTGGTGGAGAGGAATTGTGTTTAGAGAGCATTTCCCAAGGAGAACTGTATTAGTTCAAATAATGCCAGCTACTCTAACAGACAAATCCAGACATCTTCGTGCCTTGACACAAGAGAAGTTGGTTACTTGTGCAGATCGCAGCCCAGGGAAGGTGTTCTGGTTGGGTGTCTTCCACAAGACCCTCAGTAGCCTGGGCTTCTTCCTTCCTGTGGCTCTATCTTCCTCTGGGCCCTTGTGGCCTTCATTTTTCAGCCAGCAGATGAGGATTATGGAAAGAATGCATTTACTTCCCAACCATTTCAGCTGAAGTGATGAATATCACTTCTGCTCAAGCTCAGGGTCAAGACCATGCCTGGCTGCAAAGAAGTCTGGGGAAAGTACCCATGCCCCCAGGAGGGAAGGAAACAGTCACTGATGAACTTTCCCTGCTGTGGAATATGTGGCACTCTCTAATCTCTTAAACAGACCCAGATTAAGCAGTCCACCTGAGAGCCCTGTGTCAGGAGAGCATAAGGTGGGCTGTGCAGAATGGCTTCTCTAGAAAAGCAAGGAGGTGCGCCCTTAGTCTAAACAGAGACAGAAGAGCAACACTCGGATTTAACACCCATGAGTATGAGATGCTACTGCTGAGGTTGGAAGCTCGGGCCTGATGAAGCTTCTTTTCAGGAATTCAGGAGGGACATCGCTCTGAGGATGTGACAGGATTTTGGTGTCACCGGTATGGTTTCCACTGTGCTCTGTCCTATGTCCTCGCATCCTTGCCCGACAGTGTGACTTTGGCCAACTCAGCCCCTGTTTGTTTTCATTTCCTGTGCTGTGATTCATGTCGCTTATTGTGCCTTCCTTTGCCTTGGCTGTTGAAAAGCTGAGACTCAGATCAATATAGCCCATCTCTAGCAAATAGGTGAGCCATTCAGGGATGTATATTTTGAACCAACCTCACACCTAGTTCCATTCATCTTTCCTATTCTTCCATCTATTATTCTTCGTTTTTTGTCATTTTTATGTCATCATGCCATAATCCAACTATCTTTGTGAACTGCGTCTAGTCCACTTGAGGAACACAATGGAATACAAGCAAATAGGTAAACAACAGGATTATCAACCCAATACAAGAGGAGCAATGACCCAGAAGCTATTAGAGAAAGTTGGAGACACTGGCTTTTCCCTTCTCTTCCTGCCAAGGTCTTGGCATTATAGGCATGTCTGTGAACGAGCAGATCTCTTGCCTGTGCTCCGTGCAGCTCTGTGTGTGTCAGCCTTCAGGAAGACACATTTCCAGGTCTCAGAGCATCTGAGCATCTCCAGGAGAAGCATCTTCCAATTTCTGAAGGGGATGGTAATCTCAAGTCACTCTCTTTTGTGAAAAAGGATTCATGCCATGGATGCCTCTGCCTTCCACTGAGCTTCTTCCGGGGTCCTTGCATCACCTTGTGCCTTTGTCTGGAGCCACTGTTTTAACAGGCTGGATAATACCACCGATTCAATGGACTTGAACTTGGGCAAACTCCTGGAGATAGTGAGAGACAGGGAGGCCTGGCATGCTGTAGTCCATGGGGTTGCAAAGAGCTGGACACAGCTTAGTGACTAAACAACAACAACAACATTCTCTAACAGATCAACCTCTGAGACCCATGGACAGATTAGCCAGCGAGTGACACACACAGCTCATAGTGAAAAGCAAGTCCCAGAGAAGCGCTCCCCACAGAACAGACAAGCAGATTCATAGCTACAGAGGACACGCTGGTGGATGCCAGAATGGATGTGGGTGATAGGAGAAAATAGGCAAGGGGGATTTAGAGGAACAAACCTCCAGTTATATAAAAGTAAGTCATGCTCAGTTGCTCGGTGATGTCCAACTCTTTGCAACCCCACAGACTGTGGCCTGCTAGGCTCCTCTGTCCATGGGATTTTCCCACCAAGAACACTAGAGTGGGTTGCCATTTCCTCCTGCAGAGGATCTTCCCGACCCAGGGATCAAATCCACATCTCCTGCACTGGTAGGTGGATTCTTTACCACTGAGCCACCTGGGAATCCTCTAGTCACAGGGATGTAATATACATAAGGAATGTGGCCAATGGGCTTCCCTGGTAGCTCAGATGGTAAAGAATCTGCCTGCAATGCAGGAGACCTGGGTTCAATCCCCAGTTCAGGAACATCCCCTGAAGAAGGGAATGGCTACCCACTCCAGTATTCTTGCCTGGAGAAATCCATGGACAAAGAGCCTGGCAGGCTACAGTCCATAGGGTCACAAAGAGTCGGACATGACTGAGCAACTAACATTTTCACTTTTCACTATGTGGTCAATAAAATTGTAATAACTTTGTACAGGGACACTTGGATTACTAGACTTATTGTGATGGTCATTATGTAATGTATGCAGACATCAAATCATTATGCGGCACACCTGAAACTAACATAATATTGTTATAATAATTTTATTACAGAGAGAGAGAGAGAGAAGCACTATCAATGTGGCAGCCTGTCACTACACGTGACCACAAAACACTTGAAATGAGGCAAATCTCAACTGGGATGTGCTGTAAGTATAAAATGCATACCAAATTTTGAAGACTTTGTACAAAAAGAAAAATACAATATAGCTAACATTCATTTTTTTTTTCTGGCTGCGCAGGGATCTTCGTTGCTGTAAGAGGGCTTTTCTAGTTACAGCAAGCAGGTGCTACTCGCTATTTGCAGAGCACAGGTTTCTCATTACAGTGGTCTCTCTTGTGGGGCACAGGCCAAGTAGTTGCAGCACACTGATTTTACTTGCTCTGCAGCATGTATCTTCCCAGGTCAGGGATCGAACCCCTGTCCCCTGCATTGGCAGTCGATTCTTAACCATTGACTACCAGGGAAGTCACAATAGTTTTTAATATGCAACAGAGATTCTCATCTACTCTCATCTCTCACCATGAGGTCTCCAGAGGGGCGCTTGATTGGCCTGGTATCTAGAAGAGCCTGGATTCATGTTAGAAGGTAGAGATTGGAATTCTATACCTCTGCCTACAAGTTTTAGCACCCTGTCTGATGCACTCAGCTCTGAGACTCAGCCCAGAGAACAAAGACTTCAAGGTATTATTCACCTGTATTGTGTCGGCTTTGTTTTCAAGGACAAAAACTATTAACTTAAGGGGAAAAGTCATTTTGGGATTTTTCTTTAGTAAAATTAAACATTACCTGGAGCAACTTATCTTTCTCAAGTACAGAAGTTCAATGGCCCACCCCAGCTCCTCTGAATAGCAACTAAGACAGATAAAAGTATTTTCCTATTCAGAGATGATTTCAGTTATCATAGCACTGAAAAGATGGCAAATGAGCAACCAGCTTACAAATGTTTGTTCATAAAGGCTGAATCTGGAAGGAACTGTGGAGGAGGTCAATGACCTGCAGGTGAAAATGATTTAAGTACACGTGCTAATGCTGAAACCCGGCTCATGGAGACCTTATGGAAGAGCAGGACTTCAAACCATGTGATTAGGTGCATCTGAGAGTCCATATGCCTGCAACACAAGTTTACATCCCTTATCCTGATGAGCTTAAGAGAGCCTTCAGTTGCCCACAGCTCAAAGAGGTAGCCTACCTTGAAGAGCTAAGATGCCCCAGCACCCACTCCCTGCACCCTGTCTAGCCTCACGCTACCTCCCTTTTGCCAATTTACCCCTTAAGCATCCAGGCTTCCCCTCTGGGAAGCATGTGGTCCTGCACCCTTCCTCAGCCATGCGCACATCCACCCTCACCCCTCTGCTCACAGCACAGGCCATCAACTCAGCGATTCTTAACATGCACAAGTCATAGAGATGTTTCCCTTATCATCTGTCTTTTTGCTTCTCCAAGTCCTTAGCAACAACCCTCGGTGACACCTGACTCCAAGAAATCAATCCTTCAGTTCCCCTTCAGAGAGGGACAAAGAACCCCCACAAGCAGAGGAATTTACAGAAGGACTCAATAGATGCCACCAATGTTTCCATCATTTTCCTAAGAAACCCATTTATTCATCAGCAGAAACTTATCCCAAGGCCCACGGGCAGAAGTCAGAAGGTCAATGAACTCAGATGGGGAAAATGTCTGTCTTCTTTTCACTAGCCTCTAGCTGAACTATAGCATTTCCTTCAATGAGAAAAGTGGGCAATAAACCACAGTTATTTTAGCAACATTATGATTTGTGAACAGGCTTCCCAGGTGGTACTAGTGGTAAAGAATCCACCTGCCAATGCAGGAGATGCAAGAGTCTCAAATTTGACCCCTGGGTCAGGAAGATCCCCTTGGGAAGGAAATGGCAACCCACTCCAGTATTCTTGCTGGGAAATCCTATGGACAGAGGAGCCTGGCAGACTGTAATCCTTGGGGTCACAAAGAGTCAGACATGACTGAGGACACAAACACACACAATTTGTTAACAGTAGAAATGAATTATTTTAGTATGATTGTTGCAGATTTCTCAAAATATTATTTATTTCTGACATGTCAGTTAGTCAACCCATAAATAGATCTTCTTTGTTATTAATAACAAAGAAGCACATATATGACTATACAACATATCTGTTTTATTTATATTTTGATAACTGTATGTCAATATTATTAATTTCCTTTGTAATCCTATATATTTTATTTTGTACATTTAAAAACACTCAGAGGATGAGTCCTGTCTTAGTCTGGGTTGTTATAACAAAATACCACAGAATGAATGGCTTAAACAACAGACACAGATTTCTCACAGTTCTGCAGCCTAGAAGCTCAAGATCAAGGTCAGTGTCTAGTGAGGAAATGCTTGAAGAGAGCTAACTTCCTGTTTTACATCTGTGGCAGAGAGATCATCTGGCTCATATCTCTTCTTTTTAAGGCACAAATTCCATTTGTGAGGGCTCCCACCCTTATGACCTAATTACCTCTCAAAGGCCTGCCTGCAAATGCCATTACACTGAGAGTTAGGGTTAATGAATTTGGGAGACAAAAACATTCAGTCTCTAGCAAGTCCATTGGCCTTACTAGATGCTGAAAGAATGTATGGAAAAAGGGAAAAGGTGGTTAGTCAACCCCTGCAATGACCCCCATGAAGCATGCCCCCACCATAAAGGTTCCTGTGACAATATCAGCCACAGAGTCTTCAAATACAGCCCTGCAAGCACTTTACATAGTTCCCCAAGAGGTGATAAATATCCACATTCATGTCAAAACTGGGAAATTGATTTTTGAATTCTATTCCCATATAGGCCACTACAGAGTATTGAGTAGAGTCCCCTGTGCTATACAGTAAGTCCTAATTAGTTATCTAATTATATACAATAATATGTATACATCAATCCCAATCTCCCAATTATCCCTCCCTCACTCCTTATATCCTGGTAACCGTAAGTTTGTTTTCTACATTTTAACTCTATTTCTATTTTGTAGATAAGTTCATAAATAGCCCTTTTAAAATGTTTAAATTTTTTTTTAATTGTGGTAGAAGTCATGTAATATAAAACACACTGTTTTAATCGTATTTGTACAGTTCAGTGGAACTAAGCACATTCAGTTACTCTGCAACTCTCACCATCATCCATTGCCTGAATTTTTCACCTTCTTAAACTGAAACTCTGTCCCCACTAGACACTAACTCTCCATTCCTCCTCTGTTTTAGATTCAATATGTAAATGATATTGTATGATTATTTGTCTTTCTCTGTCTGACTTACTTCACTCAGTTGTTTAGTCGCTAAATTATGTCTGACTCTATGTGACCCCATGGACTGCAGCATGCCAGGCTTCCCTGTCCTTCACTATCTCCCAGAGTTTGCCCAAACTCAAGTCCATTGAGTCAGTGATGCCATCTCATACTCTGTTATTCCCCTCTCCTCCTGCCTTCAGTCTTTACCAGCATCAACTTTACTCAGGATGAGAATCTAAAAAGAATGGATAGGGAGGAAAAAGATGGTGGAGGAATAGGATGGGGAGAACACTTTCTCCCTCTCTACCTCATCAAAAGAACATTTCAACGCTGAGCAAATTCCACAAAATAACTTCTGACTGCTGGCAGAGGACATCAGGCATCCAGCAAAGCAGATCATTGGCTTCAAAGCCAGGTAGGGAATATTTTATTTTATTTTAAAGAACGAAGTTATAGACAAAGGAGGTAGGGAGGGAACCCCGGCACGGGAAGGGAATCCCGTCCCAGGAAGAGACTCTTAAAGAGAGAGGTTCCCTAAAATTGGGGAACTTTCTCACAGCTGTGCATGGGGCGAGCCCTGGAAGCACAGAGGGCAACATAACAGGAAGGAAGAATAAATAAATAATTAAAACCAACAGATTACGAATTCAACAGTATAACCCCCAGCGGACAAGCAGCGCAAACGCCTGCGTCCGACAGCAGTGGGGGTTGGGCAGGGAGGAGCGCGCCCGCGACAGTGCTCTCTAAGAATTGGGCCGCGGGAGACGTAGGCTGCAGGGCTTTTCTCGAGAATCGGGCGTAAAGGGGGCCAGAATCGGGTCCGCGCGTGGATAGAATGATTTATCCCGGACTAACAAACCAGACTGGGGGGTAACTAACACTCGAAACGCTCGAACATAAGACACTGACAGGCCCGCGCACAGAACAAAGGACGGATTGGAAATAGCCGGCTGCAGACCATCCCCCACTGGCGACAGGCAGCCAGAGCCTGAAGCGCGGGAAGAGGGCAGTCGCAGCTCAAGAGAGACATTACCTACCAAATTGCAAGCAAGCTTCTTTATTGAGACTTCTGCAACAATAGTCCGCGCCAAACTCCCTAGCCACTTGGACTTGGAACCAAACCCGGCACCCGGAGGGGACTTCCTGAGCGCCAATCCTGAGCGGCTTAAACCGGGGAATTGCATGAAACATAGGGCAGGCCCCACACGGTTATCCCGCTGGATTGGGAAGGGGAAGCCCAGTGCAGAGCTCATCACCACCCTCCCTGAGGCAAGACAGAAATCAGACACGGAAGAGACCAGCAAACAGAGGAAGTCAAACAGAGGGAACTGCCTTGGTAGTGACCCCACACAGTCCTCAACGACAGAGAAAGCGCCAGATACGCCGTTTCTACTTTTCTGATCAAAAAAAAAAAATTTTTTTTTGGGGGGATGATGTGGAAGCGTGACTTTTTTTCTTTTTAAGAATTTTGTTTTCTTTCTTTAAAATTATTTTTTTCCTTTTTAAATTTGTTTATCCTTTTCTTTTCATCCTTTTTTCCCCCTAAACTTCCTGAAATTTTTAAGTCTTCTATATTTCTAGTTATTATTTTTAGAACCTAATATTACTTTAAAAAAAAAACCCTATCGTTTAAGCAAACGCCGTATATAGTCTTATTGGTGAAGGAAGTTGTCTTTTAATAATTCTGGAGTCTTTTATTATATTTTTTCTTTTTTTTTTTTTTTCTTTTTTCTCTATTTTTTTTTAAAATTTCTCTCTACTTCTTCATCTTCTCTTCAATAATCTGTCTTTGAAAATCCAATCTATACTCCAGATTTTTAATCTTGGCATTTTGGTATTTGTTGCCAATTTTGTACTTTTAAAAACCTAATCCTCAGTACCCAATTTTACATGAGTGCAAGACTAGTGGCTTGACCACTCTCTCCACCTTTGGAATCTCCCTTTTCGCCACCAGGTGGCTTTTGTCTCCTCCCTCCCCCTCCCCCTCTCTACCCAACCCTATGAACCTCTGTGCATTCCAGAAGGAGGAGAACTCTAAGGGAACTGGTCACTGACCGGATCTGTATCCCTCCTTCCCATCTCCCTCTTTTATCCTCCTGTCCACCTCTATCTACTTCCTCCCTCTCCTCTTCCATGTATAACTCTGTGACCACCTCTGAGCGGTCCAGACTTCGGAGCGCACACAAGAAAGTGGTTACGGGCTAACTTGCTTTTCCCTCTTATGATTCCACACCATCCCATTCCACTCACCTCTAACTACTCCCTCCCTCTTCTCTCCTCCAAGTAACTCACCGATCCTCTAGGGACGACCCTCAAGGTGGAGAAACCTATCATCATTAACCTAGATGTTTTAACATTAGTGCTGAATAGATGGAGAAATCATGAGGCTATTCTAAAAATAAATCTGAAAACCAGAATCAGGAGGCGTAATTCCAAATCCTGAGATCATCAAAGAATTCCTGAATACAGGGAACATTATCCAATTAGAGCTCATCAAACGCCTTCATACCTATACTAAAATTGAGCACTGCCCAAGGGCCAACAAGCTCCAGAGCAAGACATACCATGCAAATTCTCCAGCAACACAAGAACAAGCCCCTGAGCCTCAATACACAGGCAACTCAAAATACTCCAAAACCACTGACATCGCATAACCCATTACTTCACACGTCACAGCACTCCAGAGAGAGGAAATCCAGATCCACCCACCAGAACTCCAACACAAGCCTCCCTGACCAAGAAACTTTGACAAGCCACTGATATAACCCCAAACACAGAGAGGAAACTCTATAATAAAGAGAACTCCACAAATTCCCGGAATATAGAAAAGCCACCCCAAACGCAGCAATATAACCAGGATGAAGAGACAGAGGAATACCCAGCAGGTAAAGGAACAGGAGACATGCCCACCAAACCAAACAAAAGAGGAAGAGATAGGGAATCTACCTGAGAAAGAATTCCGAATACTGATAGTGAAAATGATCCAAAATCTTGAAATCAAAATGGAAGCACAGATAAATAGCCTGGGGTCAAGGATTGAGAAGATGCAAGAAAGGTTTAACAAGGACCTAGAAGAAATAAAAAAGAGTCAACATATAATGAATAATGCAATAAATGAGATCAGAAACACTCTGGAGGCTACTAATAGTAGAATATCGGAGGCAGAAGATAGGATCAGTGAAATAGAAGATAGAATGGTAGAAATAAATGAATCAGCGAGGGAAAAAGAAAGGCGAATTAAAAGAAATGAGGACAACCTCAGAGACCTCCAAGACAATATGAAACGCTCCAACATTCGAATTATAGGAGTCCCAGAAGAAGAAGACAAAAATAAAGACCATGAGAAAATACTTGAGGAGATAATAGTCGAAAACTTCCCTAAAATGGGGAAGGAAATAATCACCCAAGTCCAAGAAACCCAGAGAGTGCCAAACAGGATAAACCCAAGGCGAAACACCCCAAGACATATTTTAATCAAACTAACAAAGACCAAACACAAAGAACAATTACTAAAAGCAGCAAGGGAAAAACAACAAATAACACACAAGGGGATCCCCATAAGAATAACTGCAGATCTTTCAATAGAAACTCTTCAGGCCAGGAGGGAATGGCAAGACATACTTAAAGTGATGAAAGATAATAACCTTCAGCCAAGACTACTGTACCCAGCAAGGATCTCATTCAAATATGAAGGAGAAATCAAAAGCTTTACAGACAAGCAAAAGCTGAGAGAATTCAGCACCACCAAACCAGCTCTCCAACAAATACTAAAGGATAGACTTTAGAAAGGAAACACAAAAGGACGTATAAACCCGAAACCAAAACAATAAAGTAAATGGCAACAGGAGCATACCTATCAATAATTACCTTAAATGTAAATGGGTTGAATGCCCCAACCAAAAGGCAAAGACTGGCTGAATGGATACAAAAACAAGATCCCTATATATGCTGCCTACAAGAGACCCACCTCAAAACAACGGACACATACAGACTAAAAGTGAAGGGCTGGAAAAAGATATTCCATGCAAATAAAGACCAAAAGAAAGCAGGAGTAGCAATACTCATATCCGATAAAATAGACTTTAAAACAAAGGCTGTGAAAAGGGACAAAGAAGGCCACTACATAATGATTAAAGGATCAATCCAAGAAAAAGATATAACAATTATAAATATATATGCACCCAACATAGGAGCACCGCAATATGTAAGACAATTACTAACAAGCATGAAAGGGGAAATTGATAATAACACAATAATAGTGGGAGACTTTAATACCCCACTCACACCTATGGACAGATCAACTAAGCAGAAAATTAACAAAGAAACGCAAACGTTAAATGATACAATTGACTGGTTAGACCTAATTGATATCTATAGGACATTTCACCCCAAAACAATGAATTTCACCTTTTACTCAAGTGCACACGGAACCTTTTCCAGGATAGATCACATTCTGGGTCATAAATCTAACCTTGATAAATTCAAAAAAATGGAAATTATCCCAAGCATCTTCTCTGACCATAATGCACTAAGGTTAGATCTCAATTATAGGAGAAAAACTATTAAAAATTCCAACATTTGGAGGCTGAACAACACCCTACTGAATAATCAACAAATCACAGAAGAAATCAAAAAGAAATCAAATTATGCATCGAAACAAATGAAAATGAAAACACAACAACACAGAACCTTTGGGACACTTTAAAAGCAGTCCTAAGAGGAAAGTTCATAGCAATACAGGCATACCTCAAGAAACAAGAAAAAAATCAAATAAATAACCTAACTCTACACCTAAAGCAACTAGAAAAGGAAGAAATAGAGAACCCCAGAGTTAGTAGAAGGAAAGAAATCCTAAAAATTAGGGCAGGAATAAATGCAAAAGAAACAAAAGAGACCATAGCAAAAATCAACAAAGCAAAAAGCTGGTTCTTTGAAAGGATAAATAAAATTGACAAACCATTAGCCAGACTCATCAAGAAACAAAGAGAAAAAAATCAAATCAACAAAATTAGAAATGAAAATGGAGAGATCACAACAGACAACACAGAAATACAAAGAATCATAAGAGACTACTATCAGCAATTATATGCCAATAAAATGGACAACTTGGAAGAAATGGACAAATTCTTAGAAAAGTACAATTTTCCAAAACTGAACCAGGAAGAAACAGAAAATCTTAACAGACCCATCACAAGCACGGAAATTGAAACTGTAATCAGAAATCTTCCAGCAAACAAAAGCCCAGGTCCAGACGGCTTCATAGCTGAATTCTACCAAAAATTCCGAGAAGAGCTAACACCTATCTTACTGAAGCTATTCCAGAAAATTGCAGAGGAAGGTAAACTTCCAAACTCATTCTATGAGGCCACCATCACCCTAATACCAAAACCTGACAAAGACACCACAAAAAAAGAAAGCTTCAGGCCAATATCACTGATGAACATAGATGCAAAAATCCTCAACAAAATCCTAGCAATCAGAATCCAGCAACACATTAAAAAGATCATACACCATGACCAAGTGGGCTTTATCCCAGGGATGCAAGGATTCTTCAATATCTGCAAGTCAATCAATGTAATTCATCACATTAACAAACTGAGAAATAAAAATCATATGATTATCTCAATAGATGCAGAAAAAGCCTTTGACAAAATTCAGCATCCATTTATGATAAAAACTCTCCAGAAAGCAGGAATAGAAGGAACATACCTCAACATAATAAAAGCTATATATGACAAACCCACAGCTAACATTATCCTCAATGGCGAAAAATTGAAACCATTTCCCCTAAAGTCAGGAACAAGACAAGGGTGTCCACTTTCACCACTACTCTTCAACATCGTACTGGAAGTTTTGGCCACAGCAATCAGAGCAGAAAAAGAAATACAAGGAATCCAAATTGGAAAAGAAGAAGTAAAACTCTCACTGTTTGCAGATGACATGATCCTCTACATAGAAAATCCTAAAGACTCGACCAGAAAACTACTAGAGCTAATCAATGAATATAGTAAAGTTGCAGGATATAAAATCAACACTCAGAAATCCCTTGCATTCCTATACACTAACAATGAGAAAGTAGAAAAAGAAGTTAAGGAAACAATTCCATTCACCATTGCAACGAAAAGAATAAAATACTTAGGAATATTCCTACCTAAAGAAACTAAAGACCTATATATCGAAAACTATAAAACACTGATGAAAGAAATCAAAGAGGACACTAATAGATGGAGAAATATACCATGCTCATGGGTCGGAAGAGTCAATATAGTGAAAATGAGTATACTACCTAAAGCAATCTACAGATTCAATGCAATTCCCATCAAGCTACCAGCAGTATTTTTCACAGAACTAGATCAAATAATCTCAAGATTTGTATGGAAATACAAAAAGCCTCGAATAGCCAAAGCAATCTTGAGAAAGAAGAATGGAACTGGAGGAATCAACTTGCCTGACTTCAGGCTCTACTACAAAGCCACAGTCATTAAGACAGTATGGTACTGGCACAAAGACAGAAATA
The DNA here is from genome assembly GCA_917880005.1 of Nanger dama. Lineage (NCBI taxonomy): Eukaryota > Metazoa > Chordata > Mammalia > Artiodactyla > Bovidae > Nanger > Nanger dama. The sequence goes on from CAKJTW010000018.1 coordinate 31,142,806, forward strand.
TAGATCAATGGAACAAAATAGAAAGCCCTGAGATTAACCCACACACCTATGGACACCTTATCTTCGACAAAGGAGGCAAGAATATACAATGGAGTAAAGACAGTCTCTTTAACAGGTGGTGCTGGGAAAACTGGTCAACCACTTGTAAAAGAATGAAACTAGACCCCTTTCTAACACCATACACAAAAATAAACTCAAAATGGATTAAAGATCTAAATGTAAGACCAGAAACTATAAAACTCCTAGAGGAGAACATAGGCAAAACACTCTCCGACATAAATCACAGTAGGATCCTCTATGATCCAACTCCCAGTATACTGGAAATAAAAGCAAAGATAAACAAATGGGATCTAATTAAAATTAAAAGCTTCTGCACAACAAAGGAAACTACAAGCAAGGTGAAAAGACAGCCTTCTGAATGGGAGAAAACAATAGCAAATGAAACAACTGACAAACAACTAATCTCAAAGATATATAAGCAACTTATACAGCTCAACTCCAGAAAAATAAATGATCCAATAAAAAAATGGGCCAAAGAACTAAATAGGCATTTCTCCAAAGAAGACATACGGATGGGTAACAAACACATGAAAAGATGCTCAACATCACTCATTATCAGAGAAATGCAAATCAAGACCACAATGAGGTACCATTTCACACCAGTCAGAATAGCTGCGATCCAAAAGTCTACAAGCAATAAATGCTGGAGAGGATGTGGAGAAAAGGGAACCCTCTTACACTGCTGGTGGGAATGCAAACTCGTACAGCCATTATGGAAAACAGTGTGGAGATTCCTTAAAAAATTGCAAATAGAACTGCCTTATGACCCAGCAATCCCACTGCTGGGCATACACACCGAGGAAACCAGAATTGAAAGAGACACATGTACCCCAATGTTCATTGCAGCGCTGTTTATAATAGCCAGGACATGGAAGCAACCTAGATGTCCATCAGCAGATGAATGGATAAGAAAGCTGTGGTACATATACACTATGGAATACTACTCAGCCCTTAAAAGGAATAAATTTGACTCAGTTCTAACGAGATGGATGAAATTGGAACCAATTATACAGAGTGAAGTAAGCCAGAAAGAAAAACACCAATACAGTATACTGACACATATATATGGAATTTAGAAGACAGTAATGATGACCCTGTAGGTGAGACAACCAAGAGACACAGAGGTATAGAGTGGACTTTTTGGACTCTGAGGGAGAGGGAAAGGGTGGGATGGTTTGGGGAGAATGGCAATGAAACATGTATATTTTCGTGTAAGAAACGAAGTGCCAATCTATGTTCAATGTAGGATGCAGGATGCATGGGGCTGATGCACAGGATGATTCAAGTAGAGGATGTGGGGTGGGAGGTGGGAGGGGGCTTCGGCATTGGGAGATTGTGTTCAGCTATGGCTGATTCATGTCAATGTATGGCAAAACAAATACAGTATTGTAATTTAAAATAAATTAATTAATTAATTTAAAAAAAAAAAAAAAAAAGAATGGATATACATATATGCATGGGCTTCCCTGGTAGCTCAGCTGGTAAAGAATCCTCCTTCAGTGCAGGAAACCTGGGTTCAACCCCTGGGTTGGAAAGATCCACTGGAGGAGGGCATGGCAACCCACTCCAGTATCCTTGCCTGGAGAATTCCCATGGCCAGAGGAGCCTGCACTCCATGGGGTTGCAAAGATTTGGACATGACTGATCGACTAAGCACAGCATACAAACATATGTATAAGTGATTAACTTTGCTGAAGTCTTGAAACTAACCCAACATTGTAAATCAACCCAAAAAAACATTTTAAAAAGAAAGGAAAGCAAGAACTCAGAGTTTAGATGCAGTGCATAGGCAGAAGGGTCTCTTCAGGGTCCATTTCTCCAGGAGAACTGACTGGCCTCCTCCTCTTTCTGTGACGGCCCAGCTATGCCATGTACAAAGGTAGACATCAGAGGATGCAGCCGTAAGACTCCCTCCTCACAGGCAAACCCCAGTCCCAAATGTGTCTCCAGCCGTGAGGCCCCTGTTGGTTCCAGACCAATGGGGTGACTCTCAAGTCTCTCGGGAAAGGAAGAGAAAATTCTTTTGCAAACGTAATTCCACACTGGGTGAGGGATATTGTGAGCTGCTCAATTCCCTATCCTGCACACTAATTACACAGCGCTCTGGGTTAATTAATTTGTAGGAGCGGACCATATTGCTGAATGCACATTTTTCTGGGTTTCAGCCGCTCTGCTTCTCAAGTTGAAATTACTTTGCAGCAACTTTTCTTCCTTTCTCTCACCTTTAACTCTAAGTCTGTTTGCATGTTTTCCTTTTGCAGTTTGGGGAAAAAAATTAAAAAGGAGGAAAAAAAAAAAAAAGAAAGGTTATTTGATCCTTTGAAGAGAGAAATCCTGCTCATGGATTTTCTGCTTTGAATTCATTGGAGGGAAAGGAGTGGCTGAGTGAACAGAATGGGGAAAAAGGACGAGGAAGGACACAGGGAGCCTTGATCTCATCCGAGTGGAGGCAAGGCAGGAGCCCCCAATATCCCAGGGCCATCATCCCCTCACCAAGCCCTTGGAGACCCTTCTGCAGCTAGGCCACCACGCCCACCTGATTGGAGAACTCTGGGCTACAGGTTCTTCAAACAATGCTGAAGAGGGGAGCGCGAGACTGAGCCAGAAATGCTCGGGCTCCCCTCCTGGTGCTCACCGCCTCGGGCACTTTGATCAGAGGAAGAAAAGCTGAGAACTAAGAAATCACTCTGAGCGTGGGCTGAGAGAGGGAGAGCTGATAAACCAGAGAAATATTCTTTGTAACATGAGCTTGTATTTCTTCCCTCATCTCCAGGCACAAGGTGGAGAGGTGGAATACGTGGTCATCGATACTCAGTGATAAATGCTCAGAACTTCTGGGTCAGCTCAAGGGCTTACCCCAGTCTGAGAAGAAAAAAAAACTCCTAACACCTAACTCAGAGCAGGCATCAAGCTAAAAACAGACTTACTGCCGCTTCCCACTGTAGAGTCCTCTGGAGTGGGCTGTCACGTGTACAGAGTCAGGTGTACTCCTGACTCTGGGCAGATCCATGATGTCAAGGGATTGTGAGCACCACAGGGCAATCATTAGAACTCAGTTCCACTTAAAGAACAAAATTCTTAGCACTCAATAAGCGCTGGGCAGCATGCTAGAAAAATTTGGAGCCAAAGATGAATGGGCATTGGGGTGCCCACTGTTTATCACAGTAAACTGATAATAACTAATTGAGAAGTGCTAGCAAAACTGCCTTAACAAGATCAAGGATAGAAAAGAGGGAGTGGCAAGGATTCATCAGCTGGGACAAGTGATGTCTGGGAAGGCTTCATCACAGAGGTGAGAGAGAGGCAAGTTGGGTTTTAAGGAATGACGTGGAAGAAACCATGGCATGAGAGTGATCTTCTAGACCAGAGAAAGGACTCATGCAAAGACGCAAAAAGGTCTGCTCAACAGTCAGGGTTGGCTGGGGTCCGGTGTCTGGGGAGGCAGGAGTCTTGATAGATGTGCCTACCATCAGGTCTCAAAAGACCTATGCCCCACAACGTTTAGCTCTCCAGAGATTTTATCCTGGTGGAGTGGTTTTAAGAAAGTAACAGGATCCAGAAGGATGTGAGTGTGTGAATGTGTGGTGCACATATATCCGACAGCAGTTGAACCAGGGGGTATACAATGCAGCAACTTCCATTTTGCGTGTGCTGATTTTAAGGCGCCTCCAGGGACACACGCAGAGAGCAGCGGGAGATGTGTTTCCATTGCTCAGGCAGGGAACCTGTGCTGAAGGTGCAGATCTGTGAGCTGCCAGGAGAGAGGCAGTGGCTGAAGTCAAGAAGAGGAAGAAACAGATGCAAAGCTGCCACCTCTGGACCCTGGTTCTGCCGAGTGGCTCCCTGCTTTAGAAATTCCTAGAATGTCAGACCTCAAGGGGACAGAGATGAGCCCTCACCCCCTCATTCTGCGGGTAAGGAAGCTGAAGATGGGAGACAGCAATGGCCCTAAGTTCTCTGGTCTCCAGATTCCCACCTCTGCTTCAGCATTGACCAGCTGGCCCACTGTGTCTAAAATAGGCCAGAGGTGGACGGAGAAGAGGGAGATGTGAAGGACTGAGATGGTAAAGGTCAGATTTAGAGGGAATCAATCCGTGACCAAGAAGGTGTGTGAGAGACCAGGATATTAGCAATAGGATGAGAAAGGGGCTGCAGGTGCCAGCGAGGTGCCTCCCCTTCTTCCCACCTGGTGACTTTCTCCCAGCTCAAAGGCTGTCTTTTTCATGAAGCATCCCAACAAGCAGAGCCCAGGGTGACCTCTCCCTTCCCTCCTTGCATGGTGCACCCATATTTAGCCTTAAATCAGAACCATCCGTGGGCGGGTCTCACGCTGCTCTGGACTGTGATGGGTGGGTGGGTATCATTGTCTGAACCCCCAGAACTGAGCTGGGGCAGGCCTGCCACACAGTGGGGTCTCCAGAAACAGGGACTGGAGGAATCGAGGCTCACAGGGAGGACACAAGAGAGCAAGGCCAGCAGAACCAGATGCATGGATGAAAACCTGAGTAGATAGATGAGAAAAAGGAGAGCAGAGCTTAAGAGAAAGCAGAGGGGCTGCCAGCCTTCAGGAGGCCCGCCCAGCCCCCATCCCTTCCTGAGTCACAGGCAGGAGAAAAGCACGTGTGATCTGACATGCGTCTGGCAGAGGCAGGACGGGACGATCTAATAGATACTTTGCAGCCTTTGTGCATATTATCCCCAAACAAAATGACATGTGCTTCCCAGCAGCTCCTCTCTAGTTATGAGCACTATAATTAAGCACAAAGTACACACCCACCTCAGTCTGCACAGAGAGGGTGGGGAAGCCAACTACAGCCCAGCGCAGCTGCCTGGCTGAGGCAGAGGAGAATCCCAGCCTCAGATGGCTGGCCCCTCAGTCTGGACGGTCCTGTGCTGGCCTCCGGGAGCTCACAGTTCACTTAAGACCCCAGGGAGTCAAGGAAGAGGCAGTGGGCTGGAAGGGAGTGGCAGAAGTCTATGCCCTGTGCTGCATTAAATGTGGGTCACTTTTCACTTTCAGTCTCCAGTTTTCCATCTGGCCTCCCCATCAGAAGCGTCTAGATCCCACCTTAGGGCTCCCCCAGCCAAGGTGAGTCCGGAGACCTCAGCAGCCACAATTCAAACAGCAGCCGTGGCTCTAACAGGCCTGGATGTTCCTTTAGGATTCTGGCCATCCCCAGAGCCCCCATCACAGCCAGCCCAGTTCTGTTCAGTGGTGGTTTTGCTTATACTTGTCTGGATTCTACCAGGGGCATTAAGTAAGCTTGGAATCATAAGCAAGATTCCCCCACCAGACCCAGAGTCTGGTGCAGGCTACAGGCAGAGGCTCTTGGGATGGACCACCAAGCACTGGGTTGGGTCTTATACACTCCCAAATTTTAGGGGCCCCTGAAGTCTGACAGGGACCCCTAAAGTCTGGGGGTAACAGAGGCCCCTAAAATTGGGGGTGTATAGGGGCTTCCTTGGTGGCTCAGTCGTAAAGAATCTGCCTGCCAAACAGACACAGTTTCGATCCCTAGATTGGGAAGATGCCCTGGAGAAGAAAATGGTAACCCACTCCAGTATTCTTGCCTGGAGAATCCCACGGACAGAGGAACCTGGTACGCTACAGTCACACACAATTCTGGCTAGAGTCAGACCTGATTGAGCGACTCAACAATGACAATAAGCCAAGGGACCCAGGCTAGTCAGATCCTTAGAGTGGTCCCTGGCATCCTAGCCTGCCCAAGCTGAACCTGTTGACTGGCAGGGCCTCAGACCTGCCCTGGGGCTTCTTTGCGGCACTGTAACTAGACCCCACACATAAAAAGCCTCCAAACTCCTTTCTTGGCTGGTTTTCTAGAAATAGATCACATGCATCTCCTCTAGCCTTGGGCTGACCCCAGATTTTCCTGCCAGTGGACTGGCCCCCACTTCCCCAGGTCTGCTGGATCTGAGCTGTCCAAGTCTGAGCCAGACTCGGTGAAGGTGGAAATAGAAGCAGAGACAGAGGTGTATATGGCAATCAGAGCACAAGACTCGACATCTGGAGAAATCCCCTGGGCGCTCAGGTCTCTCCTCTATCTTGGAGAGTTGCCACCTGCACAGAGCAGTGAAACAGGATACTGCAGGTCTCGCCAAAACCTAGGCAATCAGCCTTGCCTGGAGGAAGCTGGAGCTCAGGCATGAGTCCTGTGGTCCTTCCTCCCACTCTGCATCCACCCCCTCTCTCCATCCCACCATCACTGCCCTAGATCGTAGATGACTTCTTGCTCCAACACAACTCTCCTGTACCTGGCAGAAGACCTTTTTATTTCCATTTATTTTTTTAAGAAATGTGCAAGTGGATATAGGCATCTTCTTTTAAACTTTTTATTTTGTATTGCGGTATAGCCAATTCACAATTTTGTGATAGTTTTAGGCAAAGAGCTAAGGGACTCAGCCATAATATATATGTATCCATTCTCCCCCAAACTCCCTTTTCATCTAGGGTGCAGAGTTCCCTGTGCTATGCAATAGGTCCGTGTTGCTTATCCATTTTAAATGTAGCAATGTGTACATGACTTTCCCAGACTCCCTATTCCTTTCCCTCATTCTTCCTCCCAGCAACCACACATTTGTTCTCTAAATCTGTGAGTCTCTTTCTGTTTTGTAAATTCATTTGTACCATTTCTTTTTAGATTCCACATATAAAGAATGTTCTCCTTCTCTGTCTGACTTACTTCACTCAGTATGACAATCTCTAGGTCCATCCACGTTTTTGCAAATGGCATCATTTCATTCTTTTTAATGGGGCAATCTAAGTGGCTCAGACAGTAAAGAATATGCTTACAATGCAGTAGACCCAGGTTTGATCCCTGGGTCGGGAATATCCCCTAGAGAAGGGAAGAGCCACCCACTCCAGTATTATTGCCTGAAGAATTCCGTGGATAAAGGAACCTGGTCGACTACAGTCCAAGTCACACAGAGTCCTTCACAACTGATTATTAACAGCAAACTAAAGTAGTTCTTTTTCATGGATGAGTAATATTCCATTGTATATATGTGCCAACATCTTCTGTATCTATTCAGAGGGACCTTTTAAAGGTGGTTTCTTCCTGATATCATCCCCCAGCAGTAAACACAGGAAGCCCTCCATGCCTGGGAGATAAACCCCACTGAACGGGTTCTTCACTGTCCCCCAGCACTGCTTCTCAAGTTCACCTTCTATCTCATCCCTTTTTTCCTCCCCTCCCCCATGCTGCTCACCAGCCAACCAGGACCGCCTTCTTCAGTCTTCCTTCTGCCCTTTCCCCAAGGCCACATCCTCAGTGCCCAGCCCAGCCTTCCCTTGGTGGGGAGCTCAAGCTTGCCCTGACCTCGCCAGCTCACACCACAGCCCAGGCCTGGCCCCCAGGGCCCTGCCTCTTGGGTACCTCTCACATGGTCTTGTGAACTGCGATCCCCAACGCCATCCTCCTTCCACTTCACAGGGGGTGGGGGGCGCGGGGAGGCTGGTGTGAGGGGTTGGCCGAGGGGAATCTTGTCACTGATCTTACAACTGCCCAAGAGTTCCTACCACTCTCTGAAAAGAGAGAGCCCACAGAGGGGACCCTGTACCCTCCTGTCTGCATTTTCTCCACTGCCTTTACCACTTTCTGACACAATATTTAATGTGTGCTCAATTTATGTTTCCTCCCCCTACCAAAAGAAATATACACCAATAATAACTCTGTGAGGGGAGGTTTGTTTTTCTGGTTTTGTTCACAGCTCTATCCTGTGTCCAGAACACTCGCCGGCCCATGGGAGGCACTCAATAATATGTGTTGAACAAATGAATGATGGGTGAATGAATGCTGTCATAAGTACCAACCACAGAGCATCCCTCTGTAGGTAGATCCTCGCAATGTGAAGCCCTTGGAGAAGTCTGAGCTGAGGGGGAGGGATCCCCAGACTGGGTCTTAGGTCCCGCAAGACCCAGCAGGAGCAACTTTCCTGTCCACAACCTCGGTTTCCTCATGTGTAAAATGACAGGGCCAAGTGGTGCCCGCTGCCCAATCTGTCACCTGGCACCTGCTGCCCACGTGCTGAGATCCCTCAGACTTTTCTCAAAAACTGCCTGCAGGCCTTGCCTGGAGCCCCACGGGCTCTAATTAAGAGCTGGTCTTATCATTTTTATCATTTAATTCTCTCTGGTCAACACCACTCTAATGACGAGCCTCTCAGTCCACATTGTGAAGGGAGAAGGCAGTGGCTGGTGAGACAGGGGCTCGGTGCCCGAGGGTTAAAAGGGCGTCCTGTACTCAGTGCAGCCACGGCCCCACGTGGAAGCCCTGCCTCTCCAGGGCCATAGCAGAGCACCCCCTCCAACCCTGACCCATCTCCTGCCCTGGCCCTGACCCGCCACAACACTCACTTCTCCCGCGGCTCTCCCTTCTCACCCGGAACAGAGTGTTGGCCCTTTCTTTTCTGCCCTGTTGAAGGGACTTTAAGTGAGGCCTAGGCCCCAGAGGGGCCACCTGACCTGCCTCCTGAGAAATCTGTATGCAGGTCAGGAAGCAACAGTTAGAACTGGATATGGAACAACAGACTGGTTCCAAATCGGGAAAGGAGTACGTCAAGGCTATTTATTGTCATCCTGCTTATTTAACTTCTATGCCGAGTACATCATAAGAAACACTGGTCTGGATGAAGCACAAGCTAGAATCAAGATTGCCTGGAGAAATATCAATAACCTCAGGTATGCAGATGACACCACACTTATAGCAGAAAGCCAAGAACTAAAGAATCTCTTGATGAAAGTGAAAGAGGACAGTGAAAAAACTGGCTTAAATCTCAACATTCAGAAAACTAAGATCATGGCATCTGGTCCCATCTCTTCATGGCAAATAGATGGAGCAACAATGAAAACAGTGACAGACTTTATTTTTGAGGGCTCCAAAATCACTGCAGATGGTGACTGCAGCCATGAAATTAAAAGACACTTGCTCCTTGGAAGAAAAGTTATGATCAGCCTAGACAACATATTAAAAAGTAGAGACATTACTTCACAAACAAAGGTCCATCTAGTCAAAGCTATGGTTTTTCCAGGAGTCATGTATGGATGTGAGAGTTGGACTATAAAGAAAGCTGAGCACTGAAGAATTGATGCTTTTGAACTGCAGTGTTGGAGAAGACTCTTGAGAGTACCTTGGGCAGCAAAGAGATCCAAGCAGTCTATCCTAAAGAAAATCAGTCCCGAATATTCATTGGAAGGACTGATGCTGAATCTGAAACTCCAATTCTTTGGCCACCTGATGTGAAGAACTGACTCATTTGAAAAGACCCCAATGCTGGGAAAGATTGAAGGTGGGAGGAGAAGCAAACGACAGAGGATGAGATGGTTGGATGGCATCACCGATTCAATGGACATGAGTTTGAGTAAACTCTGGGAGTTGGTGATGGACAGGGAGGCCTGGTGTGCTGCAGTCCATGGGGTCACAAAGAGTCAGACACGACTGAGTGACTGAACTGAACTGAGGCCCCAGAGGTGGGTTTGCCCTCACAAGTCTGCAGGAAGGAGTCAAGACGGGCCCTCAGAAGTTGGTGTCTCTCCAGGTCTTCTCGGGGGACATGGACATCCCACCCACTTGTGGGACTGGAACAGTTTTTTCATCTAGACTTGAGGTTTATGTTGCAATAACTACTGTGAATTCAGAGTCCTCTCCAGATCAAACTGAATCTTATTCCCAAAGAGCACCATCCTAGGAGGAGGTAGTCTTCCTCTCACTATCTTGCTGAGTCAGGGGGACAGGAGCTGAGCCTCCATGGCCAGGAGGCAGGATCTGACTTGGCAAGAGGAGAGAGGTTGAAGGGCACTTGGGTAGGATGAAAGGTTTGAACAAGGCGCCGGGGAAACACCTTACGGAGATGGAAGATCCTTGACACTGAGCTGTAGCAGACTCCTAGAAAGTCTGTACTGGTATATATAGGACTGAGGAAGCAGGGGTGGGGCTGGACCTCACTTTAGGCTGGAGAAAAGGACACGGTGTCAAGGCCCAGAGGCAGCTTAGGGACAGTGTCAGCATGAGCATGTGTGTATGCCTGCATGCTCAGATGTGTCCAACTCTTTGCAACCCCATGGACTATAGCCCAACAGGCTCCTCTGTCCATGGGATTTCCCAGGCAAGAATACTGGAGATCCTTCTCCAGAGGGTCTTCCCGACCCAGGGATTGAACCTGCGTCTCTTATGTCCCCTTCATTAGCAGGCAGATTCTTTACCACTCAGATCATCAATTTCCTCTCCATCTCTCCCTTTACCACATCTTCCTCCTTTTCAGAAACTGAGGTTAGAGCTCACCCAGAACACCAGTAGTCTGTCCAGACCAATCAAGAATATGCCTTTTCTAGGGAAGACCGACTCCCCATCTCCAACCTCTAGTTCAGACAATGATTTCCACTGCCAAGAAAAAAAAATCATGCAAATCGAGCCAAATTGAAAATCTGTTCATCACTTCTTCTGGTGTCTAGGGTCTCTCGTTGGGGAATTTTTAAATGGCTCAGCTCATCTGAAGCCAAAGAAGAGAGAGGAGACAGATGGAGTCGTGCATTTTTACGGAGATTCTTAAGACTTGTCCTTGTGGAAATCCCCCCCTGCCCTTCCACCCTGCAGTGGGGAAGTCTCATTCCGTGACCTACTCTTACTAAAGACATTTCTCCCCGCACCTGACAGAACAGGCATGTTTCTGCGGGGACTCACTTGCACAGTGGCCTTCAGGAGGGATGTTTCTCACACAGCTAGCTCAGAAAAATCCAAGGCCTGCTTGCCAAAAAAAAGCAATCTTTTTGCTGCACAACAGAATGGAAGTGTCGGTTTTAACAAGAAAATGTCCACTGGTAGTGGGAATTTTTATCAATTAAAACCAACTCTATGCAAGAAGTGAAAAAACTGGGAGTGAGCCAGGCTCCACCCAGAATCCTTGTCACATTTCTGAATGGAAGCTTCAATTTAGAGTCCTTGGGATTCCCTTTGTGTGAGCTCCTCTGGGCAGTCTTGTGGCCATGGAACCTGGTTGCAGAATCTGACTCAGTATCTAGTTCTCAAATACCTGGCGAACGGAGCCTGGCTCTCCAAAACTGCCCTTGGACTACAATCACTCTGCCAAGCCTGGCTCTGATCAGGGTGGTAGCCAGGGTGCTACAGAGAAACAAAAGGATCTAAGTGGATATACGGATGGAAAGATTTATTTTAAGCAATTGGCTCATGGGACTGTGGGGAGAGCGGTTGGCAAGTCTGAAATTTGTAAGGTGGTTGGCAAGTCTGAAATCTGGTAGGCTGGTAATTAAGAGTGGAGAAGGCAATGGCACCCCACTCCAGTACTCTTGCCTGGAAAATCCCATGGATGGAGGAGCCTGGTGGGCTGCAGTCCATGGGGTCACTAAGAGTCAGACACGACTGAGCAACTTCACTTTCACTTTTCACTTTCATGCATTGAAGAAGGAAATGGCAACCCACTCCAGTGTTCTTGCCTGGAGAATCCCAGGGACAGGGGAGCCTGGTGGGCTGCCATCTATGGGGTCGCAGAGAGTCGGACATGACTGGAAGCGACTTAGCGGTAGCAGCAGTAGCTTCAGTCTTGAGTCTGAATTCTGCAGGGCAGCAGGCTAGAAACACTGGCAGGCTGTCAGTGTGATGGTCTTGAGGAGAATCCCTTCTTCTAAAAACTTTGGTCTTTGCGCTTAAAGCCTCAGCTGATTGGGTGAGGGTCACCCAATCAGTAATGGACAGTAATCTGCTTTACCCAAAATTTACTGATTAAAATAGTATCTAAAAATACTTTGACAGCAGCATCTCCAATGATGTTTGACCAAATAATTGGGCACCGTAGCTTAGCCAGGATGACACATAAATGAACCAGCATACTCAACATACTCTGTTCTCTGACCATTACATTTAAGCCCGCCCACCTATATCTGTGGCAGCACCTGCTCCTTCTCCTTGGGCTTACTTACTCATCATCAGCTCTGTGCTTTATCAAGCTACCCATCCCCAGTGCTCTTCAAAGCATCCCTACCCCAGCTCTCTTCAAATCCTTCCTTCCTCCTTCAAGACCCAATTCCAGTTCCACTTCCTTGATAGAAGTCTTCCTAGCCTTTCTAGGCCACAGGTGTCTCCCTCAGGACTCTTGAATCCCCAGGTGTCCATAGCACAAACCCAGCCTTGATCACATACTTCCTGAACTCCTCTTTTTCCTAGCCTCATTTTTGAGTTACAAGATCTCCACCTTCCACATAGCAGAGGGCTGGGGAAATTGCAATCGATACAAATATCCATCTGTTGGGGATATTCTCTACAAAGAAAGTAGAGCAATGGTAAAGCGTTGGGTTAAAACACAAAGCTAAAACCAAACAGAAAAAGCAGAGAAAATGTGGAAGTCTTTCTCTTTGAAGTGAGTCAAAAACAAAAATTGAAGGAGGATGGGTAGGTTGAAGAAGGTGATGTCATTGCAGATAAACACACCCTCTGGCTCTGGCCCCTGGCAACCTGTGAAAACTCAGGGTATTCTGGCCCTGCCACGGAGCTGCTCCTGAGCTGCAGATGGGGTCTCTGGCAGGCATCTGGACCGCATTAAAGGAGGACTGAGTGGTTCACTCTACAGGGACCTCTCCAAACAGACAAGTTCAAAGTTCTGCTTTTAATCGATTCAGTGTGTGATATCACTGGGCAGCATTTCCTCCCAAGATAAGGGCAGGATCGATTATCAGATATGAAGTACAGCAGCCTTGAACAGCCAGGAGCCCCTTGCCAGAGCAAAGGGCTAAAACCAGCTTCAGAAGGGGGCTGCAGGCTCCTACTTTGCCTGTATCAGTACAACTCCCAGCTCAGCTCCAAGCCTGGTGGTCGGAGGGGCCCAGAGCCTCCCCACTGTAAGTCAGGTCCCAGCTTGTGAGAAAGAGAAAAGAGGAAGGGAGGCATAGAGAATTGTGTCTGCTGGTCACCCCCAGCACTGAAAGGCAAAGTGTGGCAAATCTCAATGTCTGCTCCATCTCACTTAATGTATAAATATCAGTTCAGTTCAGTTCAATTCAGTCGCTAAATCTGACTCTCTGCGACTCTATGGACTGCAGCATGCCAGGCTTCCCTGTCCTTCACTATCTCCCGGAGCTTGCTCAAATTCATGTCCATTGAGTTGGTGATGCCATCCAACCATCTCATCCTGTGTCATCCCTTCTCCTCCTGCCTTCAATCTTTCCCAGCATCAGGGTCTTTTCCAGTGAGTCAGATCTTTACGTCAGGTGGCCAAAGTATTAAAATCATCACAGCTATAAGTACCCCCTGCTTAATGAGAATTTATGGAAACTTTACTAATAATCATAGCTGGCATTGTTTGAACAGGCATTATGTGTCAGATGCTGCTAAGCACTTGGCAAATATAGCCTCATTTAGTCCTTGCAATAATCTTTTGAATGTGACATTATTATCCCCCTCATGCAAATAAGGGGCCCAAAACCCAGAGAAACTAAGTAATCTGTCCAAGGTCACACAGCTTGGCTAGATTCAAACTCAGAACTGTCTCTGGTCCCCACGGGTGCTGGCCTGAGTTCCCCTGGAGTGGAAATGTGTTCTCCTCTAAGTGTACAAGGAGCAGTAAGTGCTTCTAGCCAGATGTGGAAAAGATCCACAGAGCTTTGAGTGCTTGACATCACATCCATGAGAAAGACAGAAGGATCTGCAGTTATCAGGATCTGAAGCTCCAGGGATGGTGCTCCTAAGCCCATAGCATCCTCAGTAAGGAGGTGAAAACAGGTACCAGACTCTTCAAGGTTTCTCCCAGAAGAAGATAGAAGCCTAAGGCAGGCCCTAGGAAAGTGATGGGAGTGTCAAGCATCATTGTCCCCTGAGGTTCTTGGCTTCTCTCTCAGGCTCATCTGGGCTTCTCCCTGAAACTTGAGGTCTGATGCATGTAGGAAGCCTCAGAGCCAGTCTCAGACTGAGCTGGATCTGGGGCAAGAAGCAGAGGGATATAAAGAAAGCTTGTTGTCACTGTGAGGGTCAGGGCACCAACTAACACAGACAAGAAGCGCAGGCATAACCGTGCCGAGTGATTCACCTGCTGTCACAGCACAAGCCGTAAGTGGGACGTGCTGAAACATCATAGACCGATCTGACTGCGGAGGTGTGCTTCTCCCCAAAGAGCTCCTTCCGCCTGCTGCTACTCCCTTGCGGAAAATTAAGACAGGCGCTTGTCAGCACCGAAGGAAAGAAAAGTAGCCTGCTCGTTTCATCACAAAACTCCTGCAAGCCTGTAGCAAATGGCCCCTATTCTTTCCTTCCACCTGATTTATACGGAAGCCATTGTTCACCCTGATGGTGCTCAATATATCACCAGAATGAACGCTGTGCATCTCGGTATCTCACCCTCCAAAGCCTCATAGAAAAATGGATGCTAATGAAGAGACCTTCCATGTTTTCCTAAGAAGGCCATCACCTCTGATAATACAGGGGACTTCGGCAGTTCAATAAAGGCAATAAATCAACACAATTTATTAAACACAACAAGCACTTTCCCAGGCAAGTGCTCAAAAAGAGTCCAGAACAGCATGTCACCAGCCCTCAGAATGGGAAAAGGTTCTGGTAGCTACTTAGTATGAACAAAGTTTCAACAAATGCCTCAAGAGAGAGTTCAAACCAGGAACAGTGACGCTCATAATCACCCCATCCCAGTCTCTAGCAGAGCTCTCCCTGTGGGATCCTCATCTGTGCTCTTTAGACAGAATCCAATTTACCATCCTTTCTACAGAAACACCCAGATCAGCTCCTGGGACAGAGCTAGAAAATGTTCAAGTGAACAAGGGCAAATTCTGCTTGTGCAAATGAAAGCGTGAGTGAAGCGAGATCAAATGCAAAGGGTCTCAAAGATACAGGAACCAATTCTTGAATCTGCCCAGTGTCTTCCTAGATACAGAACAGAGAATGGTCCCCCATCCATGGCATGAAAGGCACCCCAGAGGAGAGCCCACATCCCAAGTCTGGACATGTAGACAGAGCTGGTATAACAACCCATCAGAGCAGGCAGACCACAAGTATCTGCTTCCTCTGTGAGCAAGAGTTCCTAAAAGAGCCCCTGCATTGATAAAGATGTGATCACACTTCTCCCCAACAAAGGCAAGGCTGGGACTGCCACATCGTCACCTCAGCTCCAGATCTGTTCTTATCTTTTCCCTCAAAGGCCATTGAGAAGAGAAGGGCCATGGCAGGGCTGCTGTAGGATGACGGCAGGGCCTGGCCTGAGAATGGGCTCCTCCCTGGGCAGGGGGATTTTGTGAAAACACTGACTCTCAACATCATCCATCCTTCCATTCACCCTTTCACCCATCTACCAACTCATTCATCCGCGTATTCATCTATCCATCGATTTATTCATTTACCCCCAGATGTTTGCTGAGGGCCTCACTGCACTCAGGACTCTGTGGAAATGCAGTGGGTCTCTCGAGGATTCAGGGCATATAAGACAATAAAATAGCCTGCTGATCAGTGACATGATAGAAACAATATGAGCTCTGCAAGCACTACCACTGGCCCTCATGTCAGCTGTGTCTTTGGGTAAATTTAGACACCTTCCTGCCTCCAATGCCAAACCTAGAAGACAGGGATTACCAGGGTACCTACCTAATAGATTCTTTGTGAGGACTAAATGAAATAATCGATGTTTTCTAAAGAATGATAAGGCATACCATCAGCAGTAGAGAAAATTATTTTAGTTGGAGCAGGGGCAAACTTTGATCTAATATACATATCTCTTTCAGTAAAAAATATCAAATTCAATTTCACAAAGATACTTAAGATAAATCTTAAGTTTTATCCTTAAGATAAACCTTAAGTTTTTATCTTAAAATAAACCTAACATTTAAGTCTACACAGATCACGAAAGGTATTTGCAATACATGTTACTGACAAAGGGACAAATGAGCTTGTATACAGAATATATAAAGAATTTCTACAAATCACATGTAAGAAACAAAGTGCCAATCTATGTTCAATGCAGGATACAGGATGCTTGGGGCTGGTGCATGGGAGGATCCAGGAGATGATATGGGGTGGGAGGTGGGAGGGGGCTTTGGCATTGGGAGAACGTGTACACCTGTGGCTGATTCATGTCAATGTATGGCAAAACAAATACAGTATTGTAATGTAGAATAAAAATAATAATAAAATTTTTAAAAAGGAACAAAAAGAATTTCTACAAATCAATAAAAATATTACAAAACAGATGAAGTGGCACAACCATTGGAAGGCCGACTTGACACTATCTCCTGCAACTGACTGGAGAAGGCAATGGCACCCCCACTCCAGTACTCTCACCTGGAAAATCCCATGAATGGAGGAGCCTGGTAGGCTGCAGTCCATGGGATCGCTAAGAGTCAGACACGACTGAGCGACTTCACTTTCACTTTTCACTTTCATGTATTGCAGAAGGAAATGGCAACCCACTCCAGTGTTCTTGCTTGGAGAATCCCAGGGACGGGGGAGCCTGGTGGGCTGGCATCTATGGGGTCGCACAGAGTCGGACACGACTGAAGTGACTTAGCAGCAGCAGCAGCAGCTGCAACTGAATGTCACAGTGCATAACCCAGCTATTACACTCCTAAATATATCTTCAGCATACAGGTGTTTTAATAATATGTACAAAGATATTAATACTACCATTGTTTGCAATAGAAATTGGAAACAACACAAAAAGGTTCACAAACAGCAGAATAAATAAATAATAACAGCAGAATAAATACATAATAGTGATGTAATCATGCAATGGGATCCTACACAGTAAGGAAAATGAAAGATCCCCAGTTGTATGCAATCACAGAGCCATGCTCTGAAACACCACACTGAGTTAAAGAAATCAGACACACACAGGGCTTCCCTGGTGGTCCACTGGTTGAGAGTGTGCTTGCCAATGCAGGGGACACAGGTTTGATTCCTGGTCCAGGAAGATTCCACATGCTTAGAGGCAACTAAGCCCGTGAGCCACAGCTA
Source organism: Nanger dama (assembly GCA_917880005.1). Lineage (NCBI taxonomy): Eukaryota > Metazoa > Chordata > Mammalia > Artiodactyla > Bovidae > Nanger > Nanger dama. Next base: position 31,159,839 of record CAKJTW010000018.1, read on the forward strand.
CTGAGCCCTGGGTCCAGAGCCCGTGCTCTGCAACCAGAGAAGCTGCGGTGACGAGAAGCCTGCACACCACAATTAGAGAAGCACCCGCTTGCTGCAATTAGAAAAAGCCCATAACAATGAAGACTTAGCACAGCCAAAAATTCAATTAATAAAAGAAATCAGACACACACAAACACATGCACACTCTCTGATTCCATATGTGTAATGAGCAAACTAAACAAAAGAGTGAGAGTCAGAATACAGGCACCTCTGGCCAAGCAGTCAGGGAGCATGAGAGCGTCGAAGGCCCTTGCCCTGCTCTGCTTCTTGACATTTCGTGATTATTTCTTGATTTATGCTTTTCACACTTTTCAATATGTTATATTCATAATTTTTAATATAAATTTATTTATTTTAATTGGAGGTTAATTACTTTACAATATTGTATTGGTTTTGTCGTACATCAACATGAATCCACCACGGGTATTACACGTGTTCCCCATCCTGAACCCCCCTCCCCACCTCGCTCCCCGTACCATCCCTCTGGGTCATCCCAGTGCACCAGCCCCAAGCATCCAGTATCATGCATCAAACCTGGACTGGTGATTCGTTTCATATATGACATTATACATGTTTCAGTGCCATTCTCCCAAATCACCCCACCTTCTCCCTCTCCCACAGAGTCCAAAAGACTGTTCTATACATTTGTGTCTCTTTTGCTGTCTTGCCTACAGGGTTATCATTACCATCTTTCTAAATTCCATATTTATGCATTAATATTACTGTATTGGTGTTTTTCTTTCTGGCTTACTTCACTCTGTATAATAGGCTCCAGTTTCATCCACCTCATTAGAAATGATTCAAATGTATTCTTTTTAAGGGCTGAGTAGTACTCCATTGTGTATATGTACCACAGCTTTCTTATCCATTCATCTGCTGATGGACATCTAGGTTGCTTCCATGTCCTGGCTATCATCAAGTAAATACATGGGTGTTTGATTCTAGCAAAATTGTGAAGATAATGATGCTTAAAGATGGGGACGTACTGAGGTGACAAAACTCACTAACCTTCACAAGATACAGATCCTATTCTGTATGCTTCACATAAATCATGTCACTTAATTGTCACAGCAATCCCAGGAGGGAGGCAATACTGTTAGCCCCCATTTTACAGATGCAGGATCTCAGGCACGGGAAAGGTCAGCAACTTGCTTAAGGTCAGCCTACTGATTAAGCAGCAAAGCTAAGCTTCAAAGCCAGGCCATCAAGCACCGAATGATGATGGTCACACTCTCAACTGTCTCCCCACGCTGCCCTCATGCAAAGGACCGGCACAACAACTAACACACAGTCATGCTCATTCTGTATTGACTCGTATTATTACAAATGACAGTCTTTCCTTTTGATTCCCTGCCGTCTACCCAGGGAACCTTCCCATCATCCATCATTCCTCTCCTAATTTATTCTGTGTTAAAGTTTTGATACTCTCCCCCATTCCCCAAATCTTTTGTCCATATTTCAAGAAGCCTAGTGAAACGCTGCCTATGTGGAGCCTAGGGGATATCAAAGGCATAACAATGCAGCCTTCTGAAACATAAATAGCCAGGTGGGTATCCATGATATAATATGTGCACCACAAGCACACAAAATGGAATTTAGCCTCACCTGATGATGGCTGGCTGGTAAGCTCACCAAAAGCAGTCCAGCATAAGGGCTGAGGTGTCCACGTGGGCCCTTCCTTGGGACCCTGCAGGTGTGTGGGCGCTGATGGTGGCTGATCATAGGGAAATTCTACTGTGAACAGCAGGCCTCTTCACCTCCTAGAAAGAAGTCAGAGATGGATGATGCAAATGCATTCAGAAAGAAGTAGGGGTTGGGGGAAATGGCTCACAAATATTAGAAAAAGTAAGGAGATGCTCCCAGGGTCCCAGGGCTTGAGGATGTTGTCTGAAATAGAAAGATCCAGCTGTTCTCAGGAAGCATCGCCTTTGGAAAATGTGAGGTCATCCACCTAGGAGGGGACACCCCTCCCTGCGCCCCCTCCAGAGCTGGAAAGCCTGGTGGATTTGTCATCTGAAGGCCACCATTCTGGCTCTGAATATCCACACAGTCCTTTTGGTGCTAAATTTATTTGTCATCGCTGCAGCAGCCTGTTTAATTATAACTAATGGGTGTACTCATACTAAGTGGCATGCCATTGGAAGTCCCCCTCCTCCAACTGGAAATATCTATGAAGATGCTGGGCCAGGAAGCAACGACGCTCAGGAAGAGCAAGCTCTTATCAGATAGAGAAATTTCACCCAAGAAATGTCCCCCAGGACACCTGTGTGGACAGCCCCAGCCCTTCAGGCAGTGGGGACGGGATGTCCTATGTGTGAGCTCCATTTCTGAAAGCTTGATGACAGGGGCAGAGTCTCCCCCTCTCCTGGCCTCCTGGAGAGATGTGATTTCTCATGCACATTATTAATGAGCTTCATCCTCAAGTTATTCTGGCTGCATGTGGAGTTTAGAGGACTTGGGAGCACAGCTTGGCAGGCAAGAGAGGCTTTAAAATGTAGTACTTCCCCAGCCTGTTTTTTTAAAAATGCAATATCAAAGAAGAAATCAGAGTATTGGGGGGGCAGTAGCAAAAATGGGTCGAAAAGAGTAAAATGAGGAAAAAACTAAAGAAGTTTTTAAAAGAAATATGTGTATATATATTTGTATGCACATATATCCAGCTCCCTTTCTGTTCTTCCCTGTTCCTCCCAGCCTTGGGGTCAGTCCTTTCTGGCCAGGAAAGCCCTCCCCTCTTCTCTGTCTGCTCATCCCCTGCAGGTCTTGCAGGGTTACCCAATCACCAAACATTCTCTGTTGACTTTCCCAGATCTCAGAGCACTTTTCCTCCTGGAAATTCCTTCCTGGTAGCCATGTGGCACTTCTTTAATTTAATCATTCATCAAAACAGGTATGGATGCCTTGCTGTGAAGTAATTGTGGCCGACGCGAATCCTAGGTCTTAGATAAAGCAGTTTTCCTGTGGGTATCCTGTCTTGTTAGAGAGGCTGAGAACCTGAAAGTAGGAAGCATGGTGGGTTCATGTCCACGAAGCCCAGCGCCTGACACACGTTGGCCCCTCAGGTAATGCCTGCTGGATAGCCAGTTGAACTCAACATGATGGAGAGTGGCTTTGCTTGCTCTTTCCAGAGACCCCCCCACCAAAAGGATGTTGTCAATAGAATCTTGGCCCATCTTCCCAGAGGGCAGCTGAGAGCAAGTACTCAGTCCCTCAAGAGGAAGGTTCTTGGGTGTTAACTCAGCTTTGGCTTGTGGAAAGACAGAACCTCTGAAACCCCAAACATCATCCTACCCCCTCAGGTCTCCTGTCCAAAGACTTCGCATGCAAAGAACAGAGACAGTCATAGTGATGGGAGGGGAGGGGAGGAGCTATGCTTGCCTGTGAGCCAAGTTGCTTCAATTGTGTCCAACTCTGTGCAGCCCCTACGGACTGTAGCCTGCTAGGCTCCTCTGTCTGTGGGATTCTCCAGGCAAGAATACTAGAGTGGGTTGCCATGCCCTCCTCCAGGGGATCTTCCCGACCCAGGGATCAAACCCTGGTGTCTTATGTCTCCTGCATTGAAGGGGCTTTCTTTACCACTAGTGCCGCCCAGGAAGTCCCTGATGGCCAAAGAAAGCTGGTTGCTTTCAGAAAGGAATAGACACTTACCAGTGAAAAGTAAGGACCACAAAGACTCTGATGAATGGGGAGCAGCTATATGGGAAGATGGGAGGGAGGCAGAGGTAGAGACCTGGGCTCTGTCTTGTCCTCAGAAAGAAAACACATGGGAAATAGAGCAATGGAAGAAAAATCAATGTCCTAACCTCTTTAGAAATGACATAGCTACCCCAACTCAAATTCAGGAAAGACTTCTGAAACCCGAGTTTCCACTTGTTCCCCAAGAAGCCTGGTCTCACACAGTCATGGTCCACACCAGTTCCCCTCCACATGCAAAAGCATTTTCAACTAAGCCCCATCTTGGGTTATAGACACAAGAAAAAGGAAATCCTGTAATTTTTTAAAGGTTCACACCACTGTGATTATGATGCTTCACTTAGTGCATATAAAATCAATTTTCCAAGATCAGACTATTTCCCAGAAGTTTCCAGGATGCATCAGTTTTTCCCAAGCTGCAAGGAGAGGCAGGCTGAATCAGCAGTCGATTGCCTGGAATTTAGGACGCTGACCCTGGCTCGCCAGGTGCTCTAACAACAGAGGCTTTGGCCTCTGCTGCTCTTAAGACGGAGAAGGCAATGGCACCCCCACTCCAATACTCTTGCCTGGAAAATCCCATGGATGGAGGAGCCTGGTAGGCTGCAGTCCATGAGGTCACTAAGAGTCAGACACGACTGAACGACTTCACTTTCACTTTTCACTTTCATGAATTGGAGAAGGAAATGGCAACCCACTCCAGTGTTCTTGCCTGGGGAATTCCAGGGACAGAGGAGCCTAGTAGGAGGCTGTCTATGGAGTCGCACAGAGTCAGACACGAGTGAAGTGACTTAGCAGCAGCAGCAGCAGCTCTTAAGACAATCTGAGCTCCTGGGGCATCTCTTGGCAGAAAAGCAAGTCAGGAGATCTCCTTGATCAGAGTCAAGGTGACACCATTGGCAACTTAATCACAAAAGAATGGAGTAAAATACAGATACAGCCTAAATGTCTCACCACCTCGAGGAACAGGCCAGGCTTTGAGCTTCTGGATGATGAGAAACACTCTTTCCTATAAGCTCCCTACTGTACCCAGATTTCCCCAGTACTCACTTCCCCACCTCAGGAGGGAGGGGCCAACTAGGCGTGTTCCTATGGTGAGATGTGCAAAACAGCAGTTTTCCAGCACCAACTGGGAGACCTCAGGCCGTGGTCCTCCCTCCCTCCTCAATCACTGTATGGATCTGTGAGGGACTCTTCCCCCATTGGAAGACACCTTGTTCCCAACCCCAAGATGAAGTGACTTTCTCCAAGAGAAAACTTTGCCACACACATCACTGCATCGGGAAGTGCATCGAAATGCGAGTCATCCCAGGGTTCAACTGTCCTGAGTCAGCATCTCCTAACTACACTCAACAAAAAACTTCTCTACATTTCCCCTTGAGTTGGCTTAGGTCTAGATTCTTACATCTGGCAAAAGCACCAATCTCCCTTTTTTGACGAAAATCTTCCTGTGTGCCCAGTACCACATTGTGTGATGGAGAGGCTTGCCATTCTCTCCTGTTCTTTCCCTACATGGAAAGATAAGCACAATGGCTCAGATCTGCCAACTGGTTCCTCTTTTTTTCCTGGAAAGGTTCCAGTCGAGGTTAAATAACAAGTGATTATAAAGCAGCTTTCTCATTGAAATGAGATTAATATTAATGCAATTATGCATTGATGGCTTTGGTGTTCTGTTGACATGGATCAACATTTAAACACTGTCACTTAACAAAAGTAAAACCATCCTACAAAGACTTCAACAGTAAAGCTAAGAGGCAGGAATGCACAAAGGACTCTACTGGGTACCATTTTTGCAGGACTTTTCTAAGAATTAGAGTAGAGGGGGGAAACCACAATTCTCCCACTTGAAAATGTTTGTCCCCATAAAAGGTAAAAGCTGATTTATTTTTATGAAATACTACCAATACACTCTTAAAGTTACTGCGTTCCTCAGCTGCCTCACCCCAAATCATTGCTTTATGGGGCTTTTAGGGCCTTCAGAATACAACACTGTAGCTAATAAACAGGATGTTAGAGGGAGAAAGGATTCTTTCAGAACCACGGAAAACTGTCCATTTCCTGCAACCCAGATGGTGTGATCTGAGGGCAACTGAACAGCATAAGCCCCTCTGCTCAGAAACCCCTTTCCCCCTACCGCTGTCTGAGCCTCACATTTAGAATCTCTGCCAGTTCACCATGAAAACTAATGGGCCACTCAAAGCACAGAACTCTAGAGTAGAAGGGACCTCTGTGGCCATTCAGGTCAATACACCCATGTGATGGTGGGGAAAATACAGGTCCAGAAACTCAGGCAGCATCATACAACTGGTCATCAGTAGAACTTAGACTCAAGCCTCCGCCCTCAGTTGGCCAGCCTGATGAAGTGAAAATAGTGAAAGTGTCAGTTGCTCAGTCCCATCTGACTCCTTGTGACCCCATGGTCTGTAGCCCACCAGGCTCCGTGGTTCATGGGTTCTCCAGGCATGAATATTGGAGTGGGATGACATTCTCTTCTCCAGGGGATCTTCCTGACCCAGGGATCAAACCCTCATTTCCTGTGTTGGCAAGCAGATTCTTTATCACTGAGCCAGGTATGTGGATTTTATTTCACAATTTAGGTAACTCTAAACCTTGACTTCTTTAAAAGTGAAAAGACCCAATTTCTCTGAAAGAAACTTTTATGAATGCTAGCCTCTAAAAGGCACAACCTTGGTCAAAACCCAAGGCTAGGCCAACAACCCTGAAAGTGAAAGTGAAAGTTGCTCAGTTATGTCTGACTCTTTGCCATCCCATGGACTTTACAGTCCATGGAATTTTCCAGGCCAGCATACTGGAGTGGGTAGCCTTTCCCTTCTCCAGGGGTCTTCCCAACCCAGCGATTGAACCCAGGTCTCCTGCATTGCAGGTGGATTCTTTACCAGGTGACCCACAAGGGAAGTCCAAGAATACTGGAATGGGTAGGCTATCCCTTATCCAGTGGATCTTCCTGACCCAAGAATTGAACCGGGGTCTCCTGCATTGCAGGTGGATCCTTTACCAACTGAGCTATTACGGAAGCCCTAACTAGATACAATGAGTAACTCCATTTTCTGATGAAGGCCCTCAGAGTGGTTGAAAAACTGCCAAAAAAATAAACCAAAAAACCACCACCAACAACCCAGCCAATGAGTAAGCAGCAGAGTAGATTTCAAATTCAACTCATTTTGTTCCAGAGCACAAGTTCCTGAGTAGTACACAGTACACAAGGTAGTGAGTATTCCATCACCAGAAGTGTTCAAGCAGAAAGGGAGGGCCACCAGTGGGAGATACTTTCCAAGGAATCCCTTCCCTTGAAGAAGAGTGAAGGTGAACTGAACCTTGACCTTTTTAACGTGAAGGTGAACCTTAACCTTTTTAAGGTTCCACCTGCCTTGAGCTGCCCTGATTACCATCCTATAGTTAACTGCTGGTCTGAGGATTCAAGAGAAATTTCAAACAGGAATGAAGATAAGAATGTGAATCAGGATTAGTATAGACAGAAAGGGAATTAGTGCTTTAAGGATGGGAGTGAAAGACTTCAGTAAACAGGAGGAGATTAGAGGAATAGCAAGGGAGGCCTTAACGAGATTCATGTTCTAGGGCTTTCCTAGTTAGAATCTGCCCAGGGCTCCAGCCTCACCGATTTTTATGCTGCTTGTGGGATCACCAAAGCCTCTCAGTTGAGCTTCCATCCTGTGTGCAGCTGATTAGACTGAAGCGAACCCTTGCATCTTTAAAAGTCTCACAGTATTAAAAATGATGTTCTGAGCTCTTCATTTACCATGATTTGAAGCCTGAAGTTAAACACATACATACTCATAATGCTTCCACCAAGCTATGAGTTAAATTCTGCTGTGTCCAAGTGCCCATATATCTTATATTACCCTTCATGTCAGCCACCTGCACATGCTGTGGAAAGAGGGCTGGTCCCGGACCCCTCAGTTCCCAGGGCAGCTCCCAAAATTTATGCAGAGTTGGAATCACAGGCGTTTGAAGGATGGCTTTCTCTCTGCCAGAGTTCAGGCAGCAGACGTGGGCTTCTGATGCAGCCATTGCAGATCATAAAACTTGCTCATTTTCAAGCTAAGTTTTTATTTTCTCTGGTTTCAACAGGTTGCTGTGCAGAAGATCCACTAAGTAGGTGACATTTTCTCAGCTTGCTTCAGAAGAGGAAAGGCAGACTCTCAAAACCCTCAGAAAGGTTTTTCTAGGTCAGTGGGAGAGAAGAGTGGTTCAGAAGCCTGGGGCTGGCTCCCTGGAGGGGCTGGTAAGGGAGCCGCTTAGAGTGGGGAGAGAAGCGTCTATCTTCAGGTTGTGAGGCATCAGTTAGGAAAGCTGGACCAGAAGAGTTTCCAAGCTCACATGCAGTGTGGGTGCCCCAGAGCCAAGGGCCCAGCACCTCCGGAAAGAAGGCACATGCTTTACATCCACCCCTACAGAGAGGAGACCCTGCTTACTTCTCCCACTTTCTAGAAAATGCTCAGTGCAAACTTTAGTTCTATCAACCTTCATCAGTTTGTGAGACAGAGCTGTTCATTTCTGCCAAAAGAGAGAGGACTCTATGAGAGCAACAATAAAGCCACAAGTAGAGTAACTTCAGTATCTTGCATGTTTGTATAAGTGTTGTTGGTGATTGGTATTTTTAAATGCTTGCTGCACCTCTTATGTAGGTGCCAGCAAACACCCACTCCCCAATCATGAAGGGCTCCTTCTGAGCACTGGATGGGGCTTTCCTTCTCTCAGGCAGCCAGGCAACTCAAAACTCTCCTTTGGTACTTCCCTGAAAAAGCTATTTTCATCCTAGGTTTCTGGGTGTATTTTTCACCCCATCACCGCCACCTATCAAATGACATTTGATCATTAATTGCCTTTTAATGACTCCATCTTGACCGCATCTCATATCGTAAGCTGACTCAAATCCTCTTTGGAAATAGCTGGTTATAAATAATAAGCACCATCACAAAGTATTTAAGATAAAATGGGCAGAAGGACTCAGACTTCAAGGAAAACACTTCCAATGTTTTAGAGCAAAAAGAGAATGTCTGGCTCAATGTCTCATTCCTCCGACAGGAACACTGAGGTCAAGAAAGGGAATGAGATTTGCTCAAAGTCACACAGCTCATCAGCAGACAAATGGACTGAAACAGAGGCTCCTGATGACGACTCAGTGCTACCTCCCTCACAGTCACTGATCAGGGCACATTTGGACACGTGGGGCTCTGGCCACCTTTACAGATTCTGTTGTGGCCACACCCACTGTGTCCAGCAAGACGAAGATAGAGGAGTTTCTTTTTCCCCCTTTATTCTCTTTGTTTTCCTGCAGCCTTTGGTTAGACTGCAATGGAGTCTACTTTGCTTCTGAGAGTTACTATCTAGGGAGGGGTTATAGCATCCTCAGAGTTAGTTGGAGTTGTGCAGCCTCGGACTTGCTGTGACCTCGACATTTTCCACGAAAACACGCAGGATGTAATTAAGCAAGAAGAGGACGCCCATATGCCCTGCAGCAACATGCAGAATACTCTGTTTGTCCCCAGAGTCCCAAATATCTTGATGTCAAGTTTCTTTCCTCCCACTCTGCAAGCAACACTTTGGGCAAAGCACAGATTTCCCTTGAGAATTTGTTTTCCTGCTTGTTCTCGGCTTGAAGTGACAATTCCTTGAGTGAAAAGCCTGCGGCTGCCGTGGAAATAAGGAGACAGAGCGTGTGCACCTGCCGACAGGGAACAAGGGCAATGAACCTTCAATGAACCGTGGCATGTCCCCACCTGACACCCTGCAAGACTTGCCATCCCCACCCCCTCAAAGGGTCAAGTTCAAACACCTTGCCTGGTCCACAAGGGCTTCCCTGGTCTGCCACTGCCCAGCTCTCAGCCTCAGCCCATCATGTTACTGCCTCCCCTCATTCCACACCCCAGAAACATTCAGCTGGTTGTAGCAGCCCAAACACACAGAGTCTGGAATTAACCCCAGAACTCTGCTCATGTAGTCCCTCCTCTGTTCCTCCATCCTCTGATTTCTCCCTGATCCTCACCCTGGGGCCCCAAGGGGCCACTTCTTCTCTTACCCACATGGCCTTTTTTTTTTTTTTTTTTTTTGCAGTAGACTATTATCCCAACTATGAGGACAATCCATTTCACCCTAGACCCTTCATGTTCCCCTCAAAGTTCAGGGGCCCCAGAAACCATCCAAAAGGTTGACTCTTCCCTATAGGTCATGCTCTCTAGGGTCATCTCTGGTTTCCAAGGTCATGTCCTTTGTGGTCCCAGCAGGGAAGCTATTTAAATCCTCCTTCATCCTCAGGGATGTGAGCCACTGGTCCTCTTTTTCTGCAACCACAGTGACCGGTAAAACACTTTACTTCTCTGGTGCTTGGGAACTATCCCATAATCGTCAGCACATACATCTTTCTCCTCCATCCTAGGGACTTTGGAGCCTCTTAAGGCCCTGAGGGGTCAGCTGGTCACAGCAAAACTAGAATGTGGATAAGAGGCAGAACTCAGGAGCCCCAAGAGTTCCTCCAAGTGTTAAGATGAACAAACATAAATAGGAGGACATGACCCAGACATCTCCACGGACTGAGTCAAAATTCAAGAGTTACACTTGGTTCAGATGATCTTCACATGAATCATTTGAGAAGTATTTATTTAAAAATGCTGTGGCATAACTCTTTATATAATTATAGAATCACTGCTGTTGATTGCTGCTAGGATTTGCACAAGATCTTCAGTCTGCTCAGCTTTTTCAGATGGGGTGACCAGGGCCAAGAGGGGAAAATTAAGGAATTCAAGTTTCTTTGCTGGGGCCAAGCCCCTGTCCCCTAGCCCTACCTAGAGTCGCCTCACCCAGGGACCTCTTCCATAGGTCTGTAAATTGCACATGGGGAAGGAGTCTCTGGCCCTGCCACATGCTCTGAGAGCAGCTTCACATCTCCCAACTGTGGCTGCTGCAGTGTATGCAGTTACGAGCAAGTCTGCCTGACAACATCAATAGAGAAGTCTCCCTCTCTCCCCAAGGGACTAAGTGACTACACGCAGTCTGTCCCGTTGTCTGTAAGGCTCTTGTCCCCATTCTTTCTTTGTCTTTGAGCCCCTCTCCTGAAGCCAGACAAGAAGAGAGGGTCCTAGGGATCCTTCTTCTACTGTTTCCTGGCGGACAATCTCTTAGAATCTTCTTTGGGATTAAAGGTCCATTGTATATAAACTACCATAGGTCAGACAGACAGCTAGTGGGAACCTGCAGTATAGCACAGGGAGCTCAGCTAGGTGCTCTGTGATGACCTAGAGGGATGAGATGGGGGTCCAAGAGGAAGGGGATATATGTATACATAGAGCTGATTCACTTCATTGTACAGCAGAAACCAACACAGCATTGTAAAGTAACTACACCCCTATTTTTAAAAATCCATCACATATAGCAATTTGGAAGTTTTCATAGTTCTACACAAGTTCCATATTTGCTTCCCTTCATGTGTAGTTATCTCCCAACCTTGGATTCCCGAGACTCACTATGACTTCCCAGGGGCCCAAAACATTTTTCCAAGATTTTTTTAAGAGTAGTTTTAGGTTCAGAGCAAAATTGAGAGGAAGATACAGAGACTTCCCATGTCCCACCACCCCGATACATGCACAGACCCTCCATTACTAACATCCCTACCAGAGTGGCCAGAGTGGTATATTTGTTACAGTCGATGAACCTACACGATATATCATCATCTAAAATTTAAGCTCTGGTATTTTGATCATCTGATGTGAACAGCTTCATTGGAAAAGTCCCTGATGCTGGGAGAGACTGAGGGCAGGAGAAGAAGGCATCAGAGAACGAGATGGCTTGATGGCATCACCAATGCAATGAGCACAAACTTGGGCAAACTCCAGGAGATGATGAGGGACTGGGAGGCCTGGCATGCTTCAGTCCATGGGGGCGCAAACAGTCAGACACAACTGGGCAACTGAACAACAACAAAATTTACACTAGGGTTCACTCTTGGTGGTGTACATTCTACAGCTTTGAACAAATGTGTAAGGACACATATCCACTATTACAGTATCACAGTCTTTTCACTATCCTAAAAATCTTCTGGGCTCTGCCTGTTCATCCCTTTCCCTACCCACTCCTGGCAACCACTGATCTTTTACCCTCTTCATAGTTTTACCTTTTCCAGAATGTCATATAATTGGAATCATATAGCATGTAGTCTTTTTACACTGGCTTCTTTAACTTAGTAATATGTATTTTAGATTTTCCCATATCTTTTTGTGACTTGACAGCTCATTTATTTTTAGTGCTGAATAATATTCAATTATCTGAATGTCCCAGTTTGTTTATGCAGTCATACACAGAAGGACATGGTGATTGCTTCCAAGTTTTTGGCAATTGTGAACAAAGCTGCTGTCAACACCCATGTGTAGGTTTCTGTAGGACATACGTTTTCAACTTCTTTGGGTAAAGAACAAGGAATGAAACTGCTAGATTCTATGATAAGAGTGTGCTAAAGTCTTCCAAAGTAGCCCTGCCATTCTGCATTCCCATCAACAATGAATGAAAGCTACTGTTGCTCTGCATTCTCTACAGTATTTGGGATGGTCAGTGTTCTGGACTTCGGCCATTCTAACAGGCATGTAGTGGTATCTCACTGTTGTTTTGATGCTGTCAGTGTTTGTTTTTGTTTGGTTTTGTCTGCGAGGCATGCTGGATTCTAGTTCCGTGGCCAGGGACTGAACCCATGCCCTCTGCAGTGGAAGCTCGGAGTCTTAACCATTGGACCAGCATGGAAGTCCCCTCATTGTTGTTTTAATTTGCATTTCCCTCATGGCCTATGATATAGCATCTTTTCTTATGTTTATTTGCCATCTATACATCTTCTTTGGTGAAGTGTCTGTTAAAGCCTTTGGCCCATTCTAAAATGGGGCTAGTATAGTTTTCTTATTGCTGAATTGTAAGAGTTCTTTGTATATTCTGGGTGACAGTCTTTTATCAGGTGTGTCTTTGTGACCCAGAACTTTTAATTCTGTATTTCAGAGACAATTAAGACCCCTGTGATAGACTGGCGCTTTAGGACTCCGATTCCCAAAGAGATGAGTCTGAACAAAGTGGAACCCCAGAGAGAACTCTAGTAAGAGGAGTTTAATGAGTGACTCTATTCCTATTGAGAAAAGGCAGTTCATTCTTAGGAGGCAACACCAATGAGACTCTAGCAGTCAGACACGTACAGTCCCCAGATATCTACAGGGCACTCACTCTGTTGTAGGTACTAAACTAACCATAGGCACAGGCATCATTGGTAGGAACAACAGCAATATCTTCTAATATCTTTGAGTGCCAACCAGTGCTTTCTGTGAAATATCTCATTTTATCTTCAAAATAATCTAATGAGGTAGTATGGTTATGTAACTGAATAATACCTAAAATGTCTACAACATAAACCCCAGAATCTATGAATATGCTACCATTTTTGGCAAAAGGGACTTGGCAGATGTGATAAAGTTAAAGATCTTGGAATGAGGAGATAATTCTGGATTATCTGGATGGGCCTAACATCATACAAGGATTCTTAAAGGAGGGAGGCAGGAGGGTGGGAGGCAGGAGGGTCGGAGGCAGGATGGTCAGAGTCAGAGGAGATGATAGAAACAGAGGTCAGAGTGGTACAGAAGATGGAAGATAATAAAGATGAGAGGGGATCATGAACCAAGGAATGCAGGTACCCCCAGCAGCCAGAGACAGCAAGGAAACAGACTCTCCTAAAGCCTCCAGAAGGAATGAAACCCTGCCACAATGGATGCTAACCCAGTGAGACCCATTTCAGAGTCCTGATCTCCAGAACTTAAGATGACACGTGTGCAATGTTAAGCCACAAAGAATGTGGTAATTGCTACAGCAACAACATGAAACTTATACAACTATCATCACTCCCATTTTACAAATGAAAAAAACAAAGATACAGAGAAGTAAAATAACTTGTCCTAAATTATGCATCCGTTAAATAGCAACTGGCAGATACAGGACTTGAACCCTGGTAGTTTGATTCTGGAGCCAGGACTCTTAGTACTAAACTATAATGCTGACTACTAATTGAATCCATGAGTTAACAAATAAATAATGAAGATACATCCTTGAGGTGATAGAGCTTAAAGTTAAGTTAAAAGATGATGTAGAGACAAAAAGAGAGAACCCAGAAGGCATCTAACACAGATAAAACATACCAAACTTTCCTTTGTAGAAGAGTTCCTATGAGACAAAACGATCAAGTTTTGCTGGTGGGAATACAAAAGAGTTTAACTGTTGGGGGAAAATAATATACTGGTTCCTCAAAAAGCTAAACAGAGAACCATACAACCCAGGAGTTCTACTCCTACACTTACACCCAAAAGAAGATTAAAAAAAAAATTACTGAAACAAATATTTGAGCAGATATGTTCATGGCAACACTGTTAACAACAGTCAAAAGTGAGAAATAACCCAAATGCCCCAGCAGATAAATGAATTGCAGTATGTACATATAATGGAAGGTTATTCAATCATAAAAAGGAATAGAGTACCAATACATGTAACATATATGAACACAGAAAACATCATGCTAATTGAAAGATCGTGGCATCAGATTCCATCACTTCATAGCAAATAGATGGGGAAATAATGAAAACAGTGACAGTTCCAAAATCACTGCAGATGATGACTGCAGCCATGAAATTAAAAGACACTTGCTCCTTGGAAGAAAAGTTATGATCAACCTGCTAAGTCACTTCAGTCATGTCCGACTCTGTGCGACCCCATAGACGGCAGCCCACCAGGCTCCCCCGTCCCTGGGATTCTCCAGGCAAGAACAATGGAGTGAGTTGCCATTTCCTTCTCCAATGCATGAAAGTGAAAAGTGAAAGTGAAGTTGCTCAGTCGTGTCTGACTCTTCGCAACCCCATGGACTGCAGCCCACCAGGCTCCTCCATCCATGGGATTTTCCAGGCAAGAGTACCGGAGTGGGTTGCCATTGCCTTCTCTGATGATCAACCTAGACAGCATATTAAAAGCAGAGACGTTACTTTGCCAACAAAGGTCGATCTAATCAAAGCTATGGTTTTTCCAGCAGTCATGTGGAACTTTTCCAGCAGTCATGTCCAACTTTCATGGATGTGAAAGTTGGACTATAAAGAAAGCTAAGTGCCAAAGAATTGATGCTTTTGAACTGTAGTGTTGGAGAAGACTCTTGAGAGTCCCTTGGACTGCAAGGAGATCCAAGCAGTCAATCCTAAAGGAAATCAATCCTGACTATTCATTGGAAGGACTGATGCTGAAGCTGAAGCTCCAATACTTTGGCCACCTGATGCAAAGAGCTGACTCATTAGAAAAAAGCCCTGATGGTGGGAAAGATTGAAGGCAGGAGGAAAAGGGGGGTGACAGAAGACAAGATGGTTGGATGGCATCACCGACTCAATGGACATGAGTTTGAGTAAGCTCTGGGAGTTGGTGAAGGACAGGGAAGCCTGGCATGCTGCAGTCCATGAGGTCACAAAGAGTTGGACACGACTGAGCAATTGAAGGGAACTGAATTGAAAGAAGCCAGGCACATACATTGCATGACTCTACTGATATAAAATAGCAAGAATAGGTAAATCCATAGAGAGAGAAAGCAGATTGGTGGTTGCCAGACTGAGAGGGGCGAGTATGCGTGTTAAGTCATTTCAGTTGTGTCTGACTCATTGTGACCCTAGGGACTGTAGCCTTCTGAGTTCCTCTGTCCATGGGATTCTCCAGGCAAGAATATTGGAGTGGTTGCCATGCCCTCCTCCAAGGGCTCTTCTCCCTCATGCCCAGGGATCAAACGCGGGTCTCTTAGGCTCCTGCATTGGTAGTGCTAACTGGGAAGCCCCAGACTGAGAGGCAGTGGAAAATAACTGCTGAAAGAATACAGAACTTCATTTGGGGGATGGGTGATAAAAATGTTTTGAAACTAAATAGAGGTGGCACTTGCACAATGCTGTGAATCTGTTAAATGCCAATAATGTTTAATTTTACATTACATAAATTTTGCCCCAATAAAATATAAAAGAACATAGCCAAAAAAAAAAAAAAAAGAGCAAAACAAAGATCAAGGAAGGCTTTCTACAAAATGCAGAACTTAATCCAGGCCTTGAGAGATGACTGGGATTAGGCAAACTAGGAGAAGATGGAATAGTAAGCGGGATAGAGCGTGGGGGTGTGGGGGTGGAGAACAACTTCCCATTAATTCCACACAGTAGACATTCTTGCAAATGTGCAAGTTCCCGCTCAGTCTTCCCCGGGCTTAGCTCACTTAAAGCTTTCAAAGACTCCACCCAGCACGTGGCGATTCTGCAGGAATTACCAAGGGCACTCCACACATTTGCCGGCAGTTTTATACAAGTTGTGTGAAAAAGAAGCCTTACTGGAGAGCAATGTGCTAATGTCACATAAACCGGGGTGAATTCCAAATGATGAAGAAAGCTATAGAGCCCCCTAGGTTAGTCCAAAGACTTGCAGCCAGGAGGTCTGAGTGACTGTGCATCACGTGACCCACCCTTCAACCCAAAGGCACCAGCAGCTGTCAGGCAGCCCAGCAGCCATGACCTACTTGGCCCTTCCCCACCATTTCCTGCCCCCTCCCAGGATTCCTGCCAAAGGCACAGGTCAGGTGTCCCCCAAAATCTGCAGAATAAAAAGAAGCCCAGCTTTTCTCAGTCATCAGTCACACAGCCTAAGGGCAAAGAAAATGCCTATGGCCTCCCTGAAGGCAGAAGGCTGGATCTACCTTTGTTAGGAAGCAGAGCAGTTCAAGGACCCACATGAAGGAGGCTTGCTTTCACTGCTTGTCTCTCTAGGGGAGGATTTGAGGAGTTGCTTTGAGGAACTCCAGGAAAGACCCACATCCATACCCTGTGTTCTAACTCTGAGCTCTTGGTCACTTCTGTGGGTGTTTCCCAACGCTGTCTGTCTTTGATCACACGTGGTCCTGTGGTTTCTCCCCTCATGCCCAGCTGTTGAGTGCAGCAGGATGAGAGGCTGGTGAGGAAGAGAAATGAGATACATTTAGTTCCAAGTGCAAATGGCTTCAGCCTTAGAAAAGAGAGGTGCGTCTAAATATGAAGTGTTACTGCCATGCAAGGAGGATGTGTGACTGGTTGTTGCTGTTCAGTTGCTAAGTCGTTTTCTACTCTTTGTGACCCCATGGAATGCAGCACACCAGGCTTCCCTGTCCTTCACTATCTCCCAAAGTCTGCTCAAATTCATGTCCATTGAGTTGTTGGTGCTATCTAACCATCTCATCTTCTGCGGCCTGCTTTGCCTTTTGTCTTCACTCTTACCCTGCATCAGGGTCTTTTCTAATGAGTTAGCCATTTGCATCAGGTGGCCAAAGTATTGGAGCTTCAGCTTCAGCATCAGTCCTTCCTATGAATATTCAGGGTTGATTTCCTTTAAGGGACTCCCAAGAGTCTTCTCCAGCACCACAATTCAAAAGTGTCAGTGCTTTGGCATTCACCTTTCTTTATGCCCCAACACTCACATCTGTACATGAGTACTGGAAAAACCATAGCTTTGAATAGATGGCCCTTTGTTGGCAAAGTGTGACTGACAGCTTTGCCTGACACCTACCGAAGTTCAAGGCAAAGCCACTGTCTCTGCCTGAGACCCCAATTCCTCATGCAGAAACAGAGATGCTGGCCACAGACACTGTCATCTCCAGGCAAACGCATCATCCTATCCAAGCCCAGAGATCTCTCCTCTGAACTCCTTCAATTCTCCCTACGCACATACTCGCTGGGTATGGTATGTCATAGACAGCCTCATTCATTACATTTTCATAGGTATGCCTTTCATCTAGTACCAGCCTGGCAGTTCAGCCAGAGGTAGTCTTCCTCCTGAACTCTCACTGAACGTGTCTTGGTGCCTGTGCATATATATGCTGGCTGACCAAATGTCGTGTATTTATATTACTGCTCCTCTGTCACCTATACTTCAGACCTTTACGATCTCAAGATCTATGCAGACAAGTAGTAAAATTGTTAACATTTATCACATGCTTATTGTGTGCTAAGCACGATGGTGTGTGCTAAGCATGATGGTGTGTGCTTTATACACACTCTGTCTCCAAACCCTGTGTGTGTGTGTGTGTGTGTGAAGTCGCTCAGTCATGTCCGACTCTTTGCGACCCCGTGGACTGTAGCCCACCAAGCTCCTCGGTCCATGGGATTCTCCAGGCAAGAATACTGGGGTGGGTTGCTGTTTCCTTCTCCAGGGGATCTTCCCGACCCAGGGATCGATCCCAGGTCTCCTGCATCAGAGGCAGACGCTTTAACCTCTGAGCCACCAGGGAAGCCTCCAAACCCTGTAACTACCTGCAAATATTCTATCCTCGGGGGACAGTTAAGGGCAACACCATCTCGACATTCTCAGCTCTTTCTCCCTGAGCCACGCCAACTAGTGTCCACTCCTAGCTTCCTGCCAACCCACCAAAACTGCCTTTTCCAGTGTTCCCTATGACCCCCGTGTTGCCATATCTGATGGCTACACTATGGAGCTCATCTTGTTGGACCTAAGCAACATACATCCAGGCTGACCACTCCACCTGGAAACATTCTGCTCTTAGTTTCTAGGCATCATGCTGCTCGTTTTCCTCCTATTGCCTGGTATCTCTGACCACTCTGTCTCAAGCTCCATGTGGGTTAAGGGAAAAGTTCTGATGTCAGATTGCTGGGTTCCTCCTTAAACTCTTCCAACAACTAACTGTGACCTTGGACATCTCAGTCAACTTCATAGGGTTACAGTGGAAATAAAGAAAGAAATCCATGCAGCATGTTTAGAACAATGCCTAGCCCACTGTAAGCCCTCCATGAATGCTAGGGCTTTGTAGGATCACTATGATAATCCATTATTACACTATCTCTAAATTTTGAAGTTCACAGAGCCATTCTGGGTCCTTGTCTCTTCTCACTCTTGCCTAAGGCAGCCTCATTCATCTCTGTGATTTCTGATGAGATCTGTATGCTGGCATCTCCAAATTCATATTTCCAACCCAGATCTTACTCAAGCTCCAGACTCATTTATCCAATCATGTACTTGACACATCCATTTGGACGTTGTGTAGTCAGTTAAATTGACATGTTGAAAATTGTACATTCCTCTTCCACTTGGCCTTCCTTCTACCATCATCATGCACCAATGGTGACTTAAGTCAGAGGCCACAGGATCGTCCCTGCCACTTCTCTTCCTCTCACCTCCCACATCCAATTCATTGTTGTAAGCTTCCAATTTCACCTTCAAATACCTCAACTCCCTTGTCTACGTTTCAATTGCCATCACCCTCCTCCAAGGTGCAACTCTTCCTGTTTTATCTCTACCAACCCAGTATTCCTTTGCACACTTGCAACAATGAAGAAGTTATTGGTGGTTATGGAATCCTCGTAGTGTTTTAATGTAAGTCAAATCATGAAGTTGATCTATGTTTAAACCTTTCCAGTTGGTTCCCACTGTCCATAAGAGACAAGCAAATGCTACAGTGTGACCCTCAAGGCCCTCTGGTCTTGCCATCTTGCCATCCTCTTCCTGGCTGACTCCACTCCCGGTACACTGGTGGTGCCTCCCTTGCTTTCCATCTCAGAGATTCAGCAGGCTGCTCCTGCTGCATTCTGCTCTCTTAACCCTTTCGTGCTCGTGACTGCTTTGGCAGCCTGGAGAAGCCTCTGGGCCCCAGCTTGGGATGTTTGTCAGTATATAAAATAAAACACAAAGGACTACCAAGGGAGCCAATTATATCAAAATATATTGGAATATTATTTTAAAAACTCATAAAATAATATTTTGAAATATAAAAACTCATTTGTGACATACCACTCTGGTGAGGGATTTTGATAGTGGAGGAAGCTGTGTGTATAAGGAGGAGGGGCAGAAGATTTATGAAAAATCTAGCTTCTGCTCAGTTTTGCTGTCAACTTAAAAGCTGCTTAAAAAAAAAAAAAACTCTAAAAATTTACTTATGATGTAGCAGTACTACATGTTCTTCTTTATCAAGGCATTAACTAACAAGATCTAGCAATGGGTCTAGTAACTGCCATCATTTCAACATGATAAAATAGCTGCAATTTTCACTGGTGACAAAGTCACACACAGTCACCACTAACACTGCTGTGGAATAAGGCCAAATTCCCCTGCAGTTAAGAGCATTATTCTCGACTGAGTAACCCCTACTCATCTTTCAGCTCCAGAATTCCCTTCCTTGAACCCCATCAAACTGAGAACCCTCTTATGTCACCTTCTCTCTATACCCTATTTTTCATTTCAAATTATAATTTTATCTTAAATTATAACTGCATATACACTTGCTTTCATGCTTACTACACGTGTCACTAGATTGATAGCCCTGTGAGGACTGAATGATGCCTCCTCTGGTCAGTGATGGAGACGCAGGAGGGAATGAAGGAAGGAAGGAATGAGTAACTCCTAACTGGTAGACAGTGGAGCAAGGATATGATAACTCTGAAAGATTTCTTCTTTCTTTGTGCCATATTTAACATGTTAAGAGATGCTTTCTGATTCACACACATGTACCTTTTTTTATCATCTTCCAATGATCTCTCTGCTCAACAGAAAGTTTCCTGTGTCAGCCTTCAGAGAGGTTCTCTTTACCAAAAATATTTGTATCTCCAATGGTAGTTTTTGCTGAGAAGACCGCCAAAAAGTGGGTTTGTGATTTTAAGTTATTTTTGTGAAAATGTAAATGTTTCAGATCTATTCAGTTACTGAGAAATAGAATTGTGGTGATGATAATAATGAACATCTACTGAGTATTCTAGGTACTTTTCATATATCTCCTGTGTGTTCAGTCATGTCTGACTCTTTACAATCCCATGGGCTGTAGCTCACCAGGGCCCTCTATCCATGGGACTTTCCAGGCAAGAATACTGGAGTGTGTTGCCATTTCCTGCTCCAGGGGATCTTCCTGACCTAAGGATCGAACCCATGTCTTCTGTGTCTCTTGCAGTGCCAGGCAGATTCTTTACCACTGAGCCACCTGAGAAGTCCTTTCATGTATTAGCTCACTTAATCTTTACTATATCCCTACTTCACAGTTTAGAGAAGGGAGACAAAGACATGATGAGCCCAAGCCAAAAACTACACCTTGTTCCCCCTCCACCACCACATGTTTAAAATTTTTCTGTCCATCCTCAAAGCCTGAGGCTTCATAACAGACATTCTTAATGCAAATAGAGTTTGCAAGGGGTGGTACCTTAACCTAATGATCTCAACTAATACATTACCCAGGACTAGTCTATCATCAATCAAGTCAGCAAGTCTTTCACCTTGGGAATCAAAAAGCAATGACATGAGTTCAAAATTCAAAGCTATCCTTCCTGCCTGGAGGATAGAGGTCATCATATTAGGGATGCCCAGAGCAATAGATGTGTGAATGGAAGGGTAAGTGGGGGAAGGATGCACAGGAAAACAGACTATGACACCCCAAAATAACCACTCTGACATAAGGATTATTTTGAGCTGAAAACAACTGAGAAAACGTGAGCACAAGATGAGCCCTCTACCAAACCTGTGTCTACCTGAAATTAGATCCTAACATCCCCCTGGGAAGGTGTTCTCCCCAGTCGACTTCCCATACCAGGAAAAGAATAACAGTCTAACCACCAGTGATGTGATGGCACGAAAAACAGTCTACAAGCCTGCCCACATCTTACTAATCTTTCTTTAACTACCATCTTTTGATTTTCAGTCACTCAGTGTTATCTGACTCTTTTTGACCCCATGGACTACTATAGCACACCAGGTTTTCCCTATCCTTCACCATCTCTGGAGCTTGCTCAAACTCATGTCCATCGAGTTGGTGATGCCATCCAACCATCTTGTCCTCTGTTATCACCTTCTCCTCCTGCTTTCAATCTTTCCCAGCATCAGGGTCTTTTCTAATGAGTCAGCTCTTCACATCAAGTGGCCAAAGTATTGGAGCTTCAGCTTCAGCATCAGTCCTTCCAGTGAATATTCAGGGTTATTTCCTTTAGGATTGACTGGTTTGATCTCCTTGCAGTCCAAGGGACTCTAGAGAGTCTTCTCCAACACCACAGTTCAAGCATCAATTCACTGGCACTCAGCCTTCTTTATGGTCCAGCTCTCACATCCATACATGACTACTGGAAAAACCATAGCTTTGACTACATGGACAAGTTTCCTCATATATTTTCCTGCCTATAATTTGCTGACCCTCAAATCTCAAAATCCCCTTCCTTTGTCTTATCACTTCTCTTTAAATTTATCCTCCTTTCCCCACATGGTATTAAAGCCTTCAAGCCTAGCTTTTTCTTTGGGAGTTTTCTTTCTATGAAGTCCTCCTCTGCAACATAAAACTTTTAACATCAAATACATTTGCACAGCTTTTCTCCTGCTAATCTGCCTGTTGCCAGGTTTTTCTTTTTTGTTTTTGTTTTTTTTTTTTTCACAGACATAGCCAGAAAATAGAAGAGGATAGAGGAAAATTTTTCTCCTCTAAAAGTGACAGATGAAAGTACCAAATTCCAGCTCAGAAGAGCCAGACCTTACAACCATTTTCTTACTGGGTTAGATCTTAAATTAGTATTTGAACCTACAGTGGCAAGATTTAGTTATAGGCAATGTCTAGACCAAGGTAAGGGTTGAAGTAAAAATGAGAGTGTTAGTCGCTCAATCTTATCTGACTCTTTTGACCTTATGGATGCTAGCCTGTTAGGCTCCTCTGTCCATGAAATTCTCCAGGCAAGAATACTGGAGTGGGTAGCCATGCCCTTCTCCAGGTGATCTTCTTGACCCAGGGACTGAACCTGTGTCTCCTACGTTGCAGGTGGATTCTTTACTGTCTGAGCCAGTAGGTAAGGGTTAGGATCAGTCTGTACGTTAGGAGGAGAACTTTGCTTCAAGTGAAGTTAGGTTCAGGCAGGGCAGAGCTTTGACCTAGATTTTAGTGTTATATAACGTAGTAGAAGTTGTTGAGATCTGGTTTGGGGTCAGTGTTAACAATTTATTGTCAGAGTCCAAATCTCCACCAGGAAAAGAGCTTGGAGTTAGTAGTTAGGTCTGAATTCTGATCTTCAAGAATATTATCCTTCAGGTTGCCGATAATGCCCAGATAAAGGATATGCAGCCAGCCCATGTTTTGGGTAGAGATATGAGACCAGTTTTTGCATGCTGGCAAGTGCAGATGACAGTCTGGGACTGCATCTGGTGTAGACGCTTCCACAGTCTAGAAGGCGTATGTTAGATATTACCACTGCCCACAGCAGCTTCGCTCCAGGTCCCTGGTGTTGCTGTCCCTGTGAACAAGAATCCTAGGGTTCCACACCTCTCCCCAACGAGAGGCACTGCCAAACTAGCCCTTCGACCTGTCTTACTCACACTTGCTACCCTCAAAACAGCAGCCCACATTCCTCAGGAAAACTGTGGGATGCCTGAAGCCCCACAGCACAGCCCCAGTCCCAAACAGCCCTGATCATCCCTCATTCAAGCCTCTTCTCTCAGGCAGCTGAACTTGGAGCTGAACAAGTCAACCTGAAGGAAATATAGGGGACAGTAAATAGCACTGAGTCCCCAACAAAAGCAATGAGCACATCAGATTCCTGGAAAATTCTCAAGACAGAGCTAGCCTCACCCAGATATAACAACTGTCTCCACTCCAGTGGTGATGGGTAGGCTTTGTCCAGTGGAGAGACCATGGGAGCCTCATAAGTAGAACCAAAATGTGGAGTTTGATTCTGATCATCTAGCTGCTAATAACCACCAGAGATTCATTTCAGTCATTAGTGTAATAACAATGAGGAGACGTGGCCCCCATTAGGAAAGGACACGAAAAACAGCTATGATATGCAACACAGCTATGATACACAATACAGCAAAGATCACAGGGAAACTCAGATCCTTTCAGGAGACCTCAAGCTTGCAGAAGCTCTTTTCCACTCCTTCCTGGGACACCAGAATCTGACTTGCACACCAATACCCACACTCTTTACAAAGCTACCCTGGGAACCATTTGAAAAAACAATCAGAAAAGAAATCACCTTTTCCATTGGGAAAACATTATAATTGGAGGTATGTTCCTCCCTCAAAGCCAGTACAAGATAAGAAGGAGGGTGAGGGGACCTGGGTTCTAACCTAGAAAATGCCACTCACTGGGCCACATTGAGAGACTGGCTCCTTGAGGACTTGGGCTGGCATCTGTAAAATGGGAGTTGCTCTGTGACCTCACCTCCTGGGGTACGGTGGCTACACTGGAAAGGAACAAGACTGAAAAAGCCAGAGAGCTCAAGCAAACACATCTGTTACCTTCCGAGACTGCACGTGTGAAATGCTCAAAGAACAATGACCTGGGGAAATAGCAGAGTGCAAACAAATCGGCAGCATGCCCTGGTCCTGCTGGAACAGCTCTGGAGGGGTGGGCCTCCTCCAAGGGGGCTCCTTCCACTAATTGACCCCCCAGTCACCAAGTGCTCTCACCACGCGGACTGCATGTGTCCTTCCCTAATTTGGGGCCATTTCTCCTTGTTGTTCCTACACTGATGACTGAAATTAATCCCTGGCATTTCCCAACAGCTAAATCATCATAATCAAACTCTGCAGCTGCCAGATCCGCTGACTCAAACCCCCTATGTATTCATATGATATTTGCTGGGTAATTACAGAATAGAGGTAATTATATTCATGACTCCATTACTTTCATAATTTCAGAGACCCAGAAATCACTAAAAAAAAATATTCTCATAGGACCCAGAAAAGAAATTCCTTCAATAACTACCCCATTCCAGCTCTTATCCTGTTTGTCTCCTTGCAAAATTCCTTCTATAAAACCTTTCCACTCAACCATGATACCTCCTGAGCTCCTCAATGAAGAGAGGAACTAGGGAGATCACTGCAGACCAGGACAGAGTGGCCCAGGCTTGGTTAAACCAAAAAGGCTTAGAGTTGACAAGACCAATGTGTATTAGTTCTAGTAACATTAGCTACTACACTAGTTAAATTCTCGAGAGTTCTCACAGGTTAACACAATAAAAATGTACTTCCTGTTCATGACACAGTCCAGTTCCAGTGCTTCTTGTCAAACACCTCAGTGACCCAGGCTCCATCTATATTGCGGCTCTGCCCACTCTAAGTCCTTCAAAGGTTTCTCCAGTTGGCTGACAAGTGGGGAGAGACTTTTGAACTTCCTTGGTCCAGAGATGGCACGCAGTAACTCCGCTAACATCCGCATTGGCAACAGCTCATCACATCACTATCAAACACAAGGATGGTGAGTGTCGTCCTCTCTGGGCAGCTCCTCCCAGTAACAGCTCTGTGCCATATCCTTGGTGATCGGTTGACCACTTCTGCCAGTGATGATCTTAACAGGGCATGGGTGAGAGAGGCCAAGGTACTTGTGAAATGATGGACCTCTGCACACTGCCATGAGATGCAGATTAAAACCATGAAACAAATAACCTGAAGAGATGGCAAAGAAAATTCACTGTCTTCTGTTAATGTAACTTCTGAAAACGATCCTTTGGCGATTGTTTCCAAATGGGACCCTGCAGCCCTTTCTGAGCACTTAGTGTCCCCTCTGCCTGATGGTTCAGATGATACAGAATCCACCTGCAGTGCAGGAGATGCAGGTTCGAGCCCTGGGTCAGGAAGATCCCTGGTGAAGGAAATGGCAACTGCTCCAGTATTCTTGCCTGGAGGATTCTATGGACAGAATTCTCTGGCAGGCCATAGTCCAGGTGGTCACAAAGAATGGGACAGAACTGAGCAACATTCATTTTCACTCTCTCATCTCTCACTTCCCACCCTGCCTGTCTTGTATACTGTCACAGATGGCTTGATGGTGCAGCACCTCAACCAAGGATTCTGGAAACCGCTCAAGGGACAGGCAGGATGACCCATGGAGCCTAATGAAACTGGAGAAGGAGGCAGGTTGTGAAGCTGAAACTCAGGAGTCAGGATGCAGTCTTGTCTCACAGAGGTACCCCAAGGCTGTCCCTGGGAACATGTGGCCCAAGTTTGACGGCAGCACAAGAGACCCAGAAGCAGAGACACAAGAGAGCAGAGCAGGCTGACTAGGCCCTGGGCCCTGGAAAGCCACAGGAGGGGCCCTACAGCTGCTCACAGACTAGGAAGGGATTCCCCCAGGACGGAGCCCATGGGGGCAGCAGCAGCAAACTAGCCTGTGAGCAGCTTGGGGTGAGGCCAGAGGGTGCTGAAATGAAGTCAGGACTGGCAACAAGGCCAAACAAAAGAGAAATTCATGGAAAGAGTCCATGAGAAGCCTGTCACTCATGTCAGAACAGCCTGTGAGACCTGGAGTCCATTGCCCAACAGATGGGTGGTCCCCCGCCCTCTATGCGAGCACATGGGACACTCACAGGAACTCTTTCTCCTGTTTGAAACTCCGACCTCATGACCACCTTATATTTCCCATTCTGAATTTTCCACTTCAGCAGTTTCTTTTTGTTTGTTCCAGAAAAAAGGATAGAATTAAGTTTACTGGGCTTTTACACTTGAAAACCTCTACTACAAAATATAGCTTTTCCCCAGAATTGCTCTTGTGACTGGTCAGAGAAATCCACTGACTGGGGCACCCAGGCAGCTTTCCAGCCGGACAGCACCAAGCCCCAGCTCCCAAGAGTCAAGGGTGAGCCCTTCTCCTCCACGGAGTCCTTCTCTGTGGGCAACAATAACTAGAGCAAGAATAAGAATCTTCCAATTAATAAGCCATCCTCAAGGCCGTGAGCTGCCCTTGACAACCTTCTCACCTGGGATTTCCAAAACACTGGTGGGAAGCAACTGTGTGTGGTAGGTATCACAATTTTTTTTTTTTAAGATGTCACATGTAGAAGCATCTATTAATCAACAATCACAAAGAATAGGTGAGTTTCTTTGTGTGTTTTTTTAATCCTCTTCAAGTAGAAGGACACGGACTGTCCACCACCCTCTTTTCTCTGGAGTCTCACCCTGCATGGACCACCTGTTTCTGCACTTACATTATGTCTTCATCCAGAACTCAAGTGTCCTAAGACCTCAGCCATTTGGAGCACAGCTGAGGAAAGAAAGGCGTTAAAGGGCAGCTAAGCACCCAGGTGAGGGGCTCCACTATCCATGCAGACACACATGGGAACCCTTCAGCCTCCTTGTCACACCTACGTTTTAGTAGCTCCGTGAGTTTTGCTTGTAGCCCGTGGCACACATGGCAGCTAAACAGTAAGGGAACAGTAATTACCACAAAGGAGGTGGGAACATTGGGAGCATGGAGGTGAACAGTCTAAAAGCAGGTGACAAAAGCTCTAAAAGCACGGGCAGCTGGGTCGCTGATGCCTGAGCAAACAAGCCAAGCCTTGGCAGGAGCTGCAAGGTCCTGGAGGAGGGAGTCCTGCCTGAAGGAACAGAGGCAAGCCATCCAGTCCGGCAAAAAAAAAAAAAAAAAAAAAGTGGAAGGAGCAGGTACTTGTGTTAGGAGAAAAGGCAGACGGAAAAGGCAAGGGTGAACAGCACACCTGGGAGGCAATGCATGGAGTTCAGGCCCCACTGGCCCCGCGTGGTCTGAATGGGGAACCATCAGACCAAGCGGTGTCTATAGAGGATGTGTGTGGGCCTGGGCCCGGGAATGGAGGTAGTGATGGGGGGACATACATATGGGCCACAAAGAGAGCTTCCGGGAGATGGGAGGTGTGGGCATCCCACAAGGACCAGGGAGCAGCCTGGGTTCTTCTGAGAAGGTACATCAAGGAGAGATACCAGGTTGGCCTGGGGAGTCCAGAATGTCAGATCCATCATCACACAGAACAGCAGAGCTGGGAAGGGGTTGCAGAAGCTGTCACATCATCAGATTTCCATCCCTGCTTTGTGGGCTCTGACTCTGAGACCCGGATGGGGGTGGTAACTGGTCCACACTTTGACAATAGACCAGTAAGACACCTGGGGCTGGTCTGAGACCCCTGCCTCTCTGCCCAGGGGCCCCAGGTGGCCCGGAGCTCCCTCCCAGCCCCCATCCAAGCAGGGGCTCCTAGTGTCTGTCCCTGTCCTGCGTTGGGGTCAGCAGGATCTCCCATTACCCTGAGCTCACCCAGAGAGCTGGCCTCAACCATTTAGCCTTGACAGAAGCTGGCGGTGGGGCGTCTGCCCGGCTGGGGAGTTGGGAAGCTTCCTTAATCATGCTTTCAGAGCACTTTGCGATGCAGAGATGAAAGACGTCTGAACAGAGCAAAGTACAGCCATTACCATCTCCATCTTTCTAATTGAGGAAAATGAGGTTATTTCCAAGCCCTCGGTGATGCGATGGGAAAAGTACTCGATAGGCCCCGCTCTGCCAGCCTCCCCACCACAGCTCCTAGGGGCCCAGAGCACCCAGCCACCCCGCTCCAAGTGAGGGCCCCACCGTGTGGACGCGCCTCAGCTGCCCAGAACTGCTCCTGATGCATCAGCCCAGGGAAGGGCAGCCTCTACACAACATCAAAGTCAGCGCCTTTGTGCAGCGTCAAGTCCTCCTCCTCTGCACTGAGTAATTGGAACAAAACGACCCAGGTAGTCTTGCTGTAACATCAAAGCTGCGTATAATAACCTCACAGATGAATTCAAGAGTGAATACATTCACAGCCACTGCTCAAGTTTGAAGTATGCTGTGATTTTTTTTTTTTTTTCCCAGCTTCAAAACTGAGCAAGAGAGAAAGGAAAAATCACCAGCCTAGCTTTCTTTGTGAACCAGCTGCCTCCTGTTTTAGGGTGTGGTGACAGGTATGGGCTTACAGCCTTTAAGGAGTGAAGAGTCAGTCCTGGAACACAGGACTCCCCACAGTAAGGATGGGGAGACCAAGAAGAGGACTGGAGGTCAGGGGAGAGATCCGAGGTGGTACGCAAATGCAAACCCTGGCCCACCAACAAGGCCCCCCAGGCCATGGAGGGATGAGCAAGGTCAGAGGGACACTGATCCAACCCCTGCGATGACTTTACCATTCAGGTCATGGCACAGGGGCTAGACATCCTATTGCCTCCAGGGAGTCGTTTCCTTTCTTTAGGCTAGTGGACTAGAGATGTTTATTTATAAATAATAGAGCAACAAAGAAAGGAGTCCACACTTAGTAAACAGAGCTAATACAGGAGGCCTCAGAGGCTGAGCAGCTGAAGTCCTGGGACTTTCCAGAAGCAAGGCACATGCCTTCCCCCTATTCTGGGAGGGATCTCAGAGATCACAGCCAATGTGTCCCAAGGACAGGATGGTGGCATGCACCACGGCTGTAAAATAGCATGTGCAGCATAATAGAAGATATATATTGGTCTCTGCCCCCAGTTCCTGGCACAGAGCTGAAACCCTTGACATTTCCCAAGAAATAAGATTGTCAGGAGCATCTCTTGTTCTAATACAGGTCATTGACCTCTTTTCCCAACACAGGGCTCTTAAAACCCTTGTAACTGAGTAATTGACCTATGTTTCCAACATGGGGCTCCTAAAACCCTTGTAACTGAGTAACAGGAGCATCTTTTATTCTAATGAGGGGATGCTGGGTGGGCTTTTAGATGAGGACTGGTCACCAGAAACAACCAGCCATGATTAGAAGTTTGTGATTTTTAACTGCAACCCCTGTTCTCTTGAGAAAGGAGAAAGAATGAAAATGGAATGAATGATAAATCATGCCTACATGATAAAGCCTCCACAGTGTCAGAGTTGAGTTGAATCGTAGGACACCCAGCCGGTGTTTGGTGTGGGGAAAAACCCACACACCAGAACTAGTTGGCATCAGAATCCAGCATCACATGTTGTTTGGCTGCTGCCATGTCCAACCCTTTGCAACCCCGTGAACTGCAGCACACCAGGCGTTGTTTGGAACACGGCTGACGGCAAGCTTATCTCCTGACTTCCCTCTGCTGCTCTCTGCCCAGCCTGAACCCCTCTATTCTGTGCCACCTCCCTGTCCTCACAGCCTAACCAAATCCCCTGAGGCTTCTGTGCCTTGTTGATCTTAACTCCCCACCCCTCGCTCCAGACATGGCCTGCAGCCAACATGCACATTGCCACCCTTTTCATAACTGCCATGCGGCAGGATTACAAGACCCACTGAATGCACTGTTTATTCAGCCCATTTCACAGCTGAGCAAACAAGGAGACTAAGAATAGAACCACCCTCTTCAGAGAGGAAACATATGGGTAGCACATCATTGCCCTAACAACTGACAAGTCTGTGATTTCCAAATATCGAGGGGTCCTTAGACCCATTATCATCCTTACACCAACTTGGTGATGCAGCATCTGGAAATTCTGATTTTACAACTAAGGACAAGCCCTGAATGACCCATCCAGTCCACCTGCTACAGGGCTGCCCCCTAGCCCATTCCTAAAACTCATATCATCCCCAAATTTGGGGTTGACCAAAAAGTTCATTTGGATTTTATCATTTATAACCATTGAAAAACCCAAACAAACTTATTCGCCAATACAATACCTTATAGTCTAGGGGCACCCTTGCCCCCTCCTATAGGTTGACTTCCGTCTTCTCAGAAAGATGCTTAAGTTCTAAACCCCAGTACCTGTGAATGTGACCTTCTTGGGAACGAATCTTTGCAGATGATCGAGTCAAGATGAGGTCACGAGGGTGGGCCTATTCCAATATGACTATCCTATGAAAAGGAGAAACATGGACACAGGGGCAAATGTTGTGCCCCCTGGGGAACAGCAAGTGAAGAGTCAGAGATCTGGGTGATGCAGCTACAAGCCCAGGAACAACAAAGATAACAGCATACTAGGCAATGCCGGGGACACTCAAGCAGCAGACTCCCCCTCCCAGCCTGCGAAAGGAGCCAGCCCTGCCAGCACCTGGGACTTCTAGCCTCCAGAATTGGCAGGCAACATGTGTCTGCTGTTTTAATTGTGCAGTTTGTGGTTCTTTGTTCGGATAGCTCTAGGAGATGAATAGAACCCAGTTATACCCATTTCAACCTTTGTGTTCTTATCACTGATGTGGATGCAACAGGCCTTCCTGAGCACAGGGCAGAATCAGGAGGAAAATGATAGCCTTCCTTATACTGAAAATGGGTGAGAAGTGGTCAGGTTTCTAGGACTCTCACGTATGCCCTGTTATTCCAAGTCCTGCCCATCCTCCCCTACCACCCGTCACACACACAGCAGCCTCCCCAGGCACACAGCAGAATCGAAGGGCCTAGGCCAACCTCAGCACATTGGGCAGAAGGTGGAACGACCAAGAGGGGTGCCCACTGCTACTTGAAGCCTCTACCTCCCCTCTGCTGCTGAGCTCAGCAGCCTCCAGGACAGGGCTGGCTCACACTCCTCAATCCCCTTACCTGCCTATCAAGGTGATGAACAGCTCCTGCCTGCCAAGGCTGACCATGGCCCCAGAGCCATTGTATTGAGTGCGCAATGCTAGCTGACCCCAGAGGGCACTGACCTCCTGGTCCTCCTAGTCTTCAGAGGACCCACCAACCATTTCCTGACTCCTCCCCTGGAAACTCACTACTTCTCATGCCAGTGTTTTACAGAAGCTCATGGTTACTTTTAACCACAATTTTGCCTTCTGTGTACCCCAAACTTGGAGAATGCATGGGAACATCTGAGCCTCCCTCTATTCTGACCCCCTCCTCTTTGCCAAACAACACTGTGATGTCCTGACAGCTCCCAACCAGGCCCTCAGTGCATCAAGTGAAGAAGTGGTCAGGATGGGGGTGGGAGTTTTCACTGGCACAGCTCAGGACGGCTTATCAGACTAACTCTGGTGACTCGCACAACAGGACTGCCTCCCCTGGGTCCAAGCTTCTGAACACCCTCTGCAGGGTCTTCTGGGCTCTGGGCAGAGACAGGGGGTGGAGGCTGGTAAATTCAAACAATGGAAAATCACCTTTGACATAAAGTTACGACTCGGGAAACAATCAGGCAGAACAATTTCTACAAAAGTCCCTGACTCACCATGATTTTGACCTAGATGTTCAATTTTGGAATTTCCCTCTTGGTTCAAATTTTGTAACTTATTGTGAATAGCATAGCCTTATTGATCTGATTTTATGTCACTATTATTTCCCCAAAAGGGGTGACTCTTTTAAACGTTTGCCAGTTAAGTAGGCTGATATTCTATGTAAACCATAGTTACCTTTCATTTTTCCTCTGCTAATCCATATCTGATCTTATAGCACACTTAGCAGAAATTCGTGCATAGCTTTCTCATCTTTCTGCGAAGTGAAGATTGGAGTTTTATTCACACTGTGTTCCGTCAGCTCCTGCCCCCTGCACATGGGGTGTCAACATGCACATACACAGGAATTAAGTGAAATAAATGCAGGGGCAGATGATAGAAAAGCTCCTTCACTAGATGAAGTATTTGGAGATTTATCAGCATCTCCAGGGCACTCTGAGCCTCTCCGGGTTACCTCTGAAACGCACAGGATTTGAGAGGGATTAGGAGAAACTTGAAAATCTCTAAGAATGCAAGAAAACAATTAACAACTTGGAAAATAGGACTCCTTAAGGTAGGTTAGGAATGTGGGCATGCAATTTGAACAAGAGCTGATTGGAGAGATAGGAATGGTTTAAGGAGCCTTTGAGTCCAGCAAGAAATCACCCACATCTAATCTACTTTTTCATTCTTTTATTATTAAAGTAAAGCAACTACTTCTTTCCCTTTGGCCTCCTCTTCCTTGATCTCTCCTCAACGACCCCCATCCCTACTTTTGTCTGCTTAGTATCTATCAGCTCTGAAAGATAATGTTTTCGATAGCTTCTCAGTGGCTTTTTGGCTTATTTATCATAGCAAAGTACAAGTGGGAGGAGAAAGAGTTCAGGGGAACATGATCCAGTAATCAGGTGATAACTGTCCATCCACCCACCACTCAGGCTTCCCTCATATCTCAGTCAGTAGAGAATCTGCCTGCAATGCAGGAAACTCAGGTTCAATTCCTGGGTCAGGAAGATCCCCTGGAGAAGGAACTGGAATAATAAGCTTGCCTGAGAAATCCCATGGACAGAGGAGCCTGGCAGGCTACAGTCCATGGAGTCGCAAGAGTCAGACACGACTTAGTAACTAAACCACCACCACCACTCCTCACCACTCACCCACACTTCCACCCAGTGCCTCCAACGTGTCATGTTCTACCATGCAGCGTCTGCAACACCCTCCCCGTTGCAAACCCTGCAGTCAGGCCTCATGTATCACTGCTCTTTCACCACTCATCATAATATATATTGCATCTGCCTTGAGGCATTACCTCTACCAAGGCCCCACCTCTATAAGCATCCCTGTCCTGTAAGGCTTCGCTCAAGTCCCTGCTCTCCATGGATCCAGCCTCTTTCCAGCACACGTGGAACAATCCTTCCTCTAAGAGCCTGCCCAGATAGGCAACAGACTGGTGGCAAAGCATTTAGATGTATGTCAGTTCAGTGCAGTTCAGTTGCTCAGTCGTGTCCGACTCTTTGTGACCCATGAATCGCATCACACCAGGACTCCCTGTCCATCACCAACTTCTGTAGTTCACTCAGACTCACGTCCATCGAGTTGGTGATGCCATCCAGCCATCTCATCCTCTGTCATCCCCTTCTCCTTCTGCCCCTAATCCCTCCCAGCATCAGAGTCTTCTCCAGTGAGTCATCTCTTCGCATGAGGTGGCCAAAGTACTGGAGTTTCAGCTTTAGCATCATTTCTTCCAAAGAACACCCAGGGCTGATCTCTTTCAGGATGGACTGGTTGGATTTCCTTGCAGTCCAAAGGACTCTCAAGAGTCTTCTCCAACACCACAGTTCAAAAGCATCAATTCTTCAGTGCTCAAGAACTCATGTTTTCACATGGACATACATATCCTCACAATTCGACTGTAGGCTTCCCAGGAGTCCATGTTATATCTAGTTAACATTCAATAAGAGTTATGGCCAAGGTGGAGATTTAGCCACTAAGTGGGGTATTACTCTTTGTGACTCCATGGACTATAGCCTGCCAGGCTCCTCTGTCCATGGGATTTCTCAGGCAAGCATATTGGAGTGGGTTGCCATTTCCTTCCTCCAGGGGATCTTCCCAACCCAGGGATCAAATTCAGGTCTCCTGCATTGCAGGAGAAGTCATTAGGGTGGGCCCTGATCCAATATGACTGGTGGTCTTACAGGAAGAGGGAATTTGGACACAGACACACACAGAGGGAAGACCACGTAAAGCCATAGGGAGAAGATGGCCACAGGTAAGCCAAGGAGAGAGGTCTCAGAAGAAACCAAGCCTGCCAATGCCTGGATCTTGGACTTCCAGCCTCCATAACTGTGAGGAAATTCTGCTGCTAACACTCCCCAGTCTGTGCTGCTTTCTTATGGCAGCCCCTGTCCATGAATACAAGTCCCTTTTAAGAGTCCAAGACCGCAAAAAGACTTATACTGAGTTAATGACAAGACTTCAAGGTAGATCCTGACTACAGGAAATTGTGGAGACTTTTTTCCAGACCTAAGAGCACACAGGTATCTCTTTTCCTATCAGGAACATATTAGCTGGAGTCTCACTAGAAGGGAAAAAAAAATTGTTTCTAAGAGCCCCCAGGTCACGTACATCCCCAGGGGCCTAAGAACACTAACTCTGTCCCCAAAGGGCCTTCCA
This sequence comes from Nanger dama, assembly GCA_917880005.1. Lineage (NCBI taxonomy): Eukaryota > Metazoa > Chordata > Mammalia > Artiodactyla > Bovidae > Nanger > Nanger dama. The sequence continues at coordinate 31,194,128 of CAKJTW010000018.1, forward strand.
GTTCCCTCCGAAGGACCAAGCTGTCTCTGGACCTTGATCTGCGTTCCCTGCCTGTCAGAGCCATCCCTCTTACTCTCAGAGCCGGTCTCCCATTCAGATTGTATTCTGAAGCTCCCTGTGTGGGGCGGAAAGTGCATGAATGCTCTCAAAGGAGAGTCTTTATCCCAGAGCCTGAAACTGTGACAAAGAGGGCATCTTCACCTGTGAATTAGCTTGATTTTTCCAGCTGCCGCTGCTGACTCCTCCATCAGAGGACCCATCCTCTACACCAATGACGTCTCTGCAACCTGGAGCAACATTTTCTAGCTAATAGCAAGCTTCATTTTTTTTTATACCCAGCCAGGAAATGTCCTTTTTAGCAAGCAGCTTGAAAAATACTCTTCTAAAGAACTGAGTTGTCAGTATAAACGTCTAAATGAACCTTTATTAGAACTATAAAAAAGGCTACTTAACATGTAATTGGACCATTCTTCATGCTTAAACACATTGTTAAAATCATGTCAATAGCTAAGTTAGAAACCCACAGTAAAAGGCAAACATTTTATCTGCAAGCTCCATTTTATAGCCTGGTAAGATGATATCACATCCACCTCTGTGCCTTTCAAGATGATAGAAAATTTTCCCAGGTCCCTCTATGCCATTCAATCTTTTCTCTCAGATTTACTGAAATTAGCTAATGGAAAAGTCACTCTAACAAGCTCATTCCACCAAGGCTGCTCCAAGCTGGATGGAGAGATGAACTCCAGTCCCCCACACACCAGTGTGGTTCCATTTCCATTTCCTTCCCTAATCCTAATGTTCATAGGGTTGTTTATTATCAACCATTTTATAGATCTCTAGTTAATATTTGCTCAGGGCTTATGTTGATTTCTCAATACATGCAATTTTCTGGTTTCATCTTTATCTTTAAGGATTAGATTGGATCGAGCCGCCTTGTAGTAATTTAGTTTTTATCTTATGCCTTACAGTTTTATGTTCTTGTAATAGCACTTGCTTCTCCTTTTTATTTAATTAAATATATCTTCTTTCATAACTACAGCATTTTTGTTTTGAGTTTATTTATTTAACAGCTGGCAGGGTGCTGGTGTTTTGTAGAGGGAACCACTCTGGGTATTTTTAGAAATTCAGAAGTTGGGGAATGCACCAGCTGAGAAGATAGAAGGAAAATCTGAACTTGGGAGATGAATGCTTAGAGATTAAACTTGGATTGCTTTGGTTGCATGATGGAGCACCATAGATTAAGTCCTTAAAACAAAAACAGAAACAAAAACAAACAACAACAGAAATGGATTTAAAAGTTCGCTCAAGAAAAACACTCCAAGACTCTCGCCTTGTCCTTCTAGAGAACAGCTGGCTCCGTTCATCTGCTCAGCTGGCACAGAATATAGGCACTGCTAACACCTGAGGGCCACCTCGCCCAGCCAGAGAGTGTGGCAGAGATTTGCGAGGCTTTCCAGCCTTATTTGTCTTCACTAATCAGCTCCATGCAAGTCCAGTGGACAGAAAATTTGGTCCGTACAAGACGAGGGTCAAGCAAGGTTTTACAACCCTGAGTCATACCACCTTTAATTCTGTGTTTTCCAGGAATAACATCCACGTGCCCAGTAACCGTAGTGTTCTGTTGAAAGCATGCCCACAGCAGTGTTCAGAATCCTGAGAATGAGTTAACCATGAAATAATAGTGAACAAGGCTGGAATGGGAGAGGAATTACCATACGTTAAGAGCATGCCACTGGCCACCCCTGTTGATTAATTCCCTTACAATGTCTCATTGAATACTCACCAAAAACCAAAACCAAACAAACAAAACAAAACGAAAAAATAACCTGTGAAGGACTGATGAAAGCTGGGAGACCAGTGTGTCCAGGCCCAGAGTCTCTGGGGTAGAAGGCGAGGTAGGAACAGGTATAAGAAAATGAAAAGTGAAGGGAAAGAAACCCATGCTTGCTCATACTATTTTGTTGTTATTGTTTAGTCCCTAAGTTATGTCCCACTCTTTTGTGACCCCAGGAAATGTAGCCCCCAAGCTCCTCTGTCCATGGGATTTCCCAGGCAAGAATACTGGAATGGGTTGCCATTTCCTTCTCTAGATTTTCCCAGCCAAGCGATAGAACCTGCGTCTCCTGCACTGCGGGCAGGTTCTTTACCACTGTGCCATCAGGGAAGCTCCTACTCATACTAAGCCCAGCCCAAAGGCCAAGGTCTTCCTTCAGTGCCTTTCTAGGACACAAGCATCCAACAGCCAGTTAGAGCTCATCCTATAAATGCTTCATGCACTTCCTTTCCTTGCTGACTGTTGCTGAAACAAGAAAGTCAAGGAACCCTTGTCTTTGGCCCTTGATCTGAAGACCCTGATGCACCATTTGTGCTGAATCAGGACAAGCAGAACTAGCCTCAGAAAGAACACGGGAGGCATTAGGGCTGGTGGGATGTTGGGAGCATTGATGCTGGAAGCCCAGGTTCCCCAGCCACAGTTCTGCCCCTCATTCATCCTGTGACTTTACTTGAGGCAAAGTCCCACCTCAGGCACTGCTAGACCTAGGGACTAGCTTCTGTTTTGCTGAGTTTGCATGTAACCAGGTCACTGAATTAGCCTCTAAGGGCCCAACTGACGCTAGTGTAGGTGTCCAGCATATTGGTCAGGCAACTCCCCCTGCCTCCAGGCATAATGAAGTGGTCAGCTGAAGATGCAGTAGCCACAGAAAAGCTGCCATTAAACCAACTTTCATATCCCAAGCCCGGCCAGGTGCCACCATCTGCTGCCAGAGTCTCTGCTGGAGCCTGGCATGAACCCTGCATCTCGGGTCAGCGTGAGGAGGGGGCTGCTTTTGGATTTTTTGTTCTCATCATCTGAGGCTTCAAGAGTATTTTGCCTTCCAGATTTATTTCAGCAAGTTGCTGTTAATTGTGTTTTCAATTAGTTATGCTTAAAACATCTTGAGGTTTGGGCAACTGAAATTGCAGTGCATTAATAATTATTAAACAGAGGTTCTAATCCATTATTTATTGAATAAATTTTTAATACTAATGCAGAATCCATTGTCACTGCCACCATGAGTTTGGCCATTAAGGAAAAAGCTGACGGAAGAAAACTGAAGCTCCAGGATCCTTAAACAAAGGCCCGTGGAGCAGAGCTTCCTGTAGTAAAGATTGGCAGCTGTTTCTCTTTCATGTCTGTTTAATCAAGGCTTTGTTGCCTAGAGAGAGAGAGCGAGTTCCCACGTAGTAGGTACTTAGTAAATGTTTGTACAAGGAGCGAATGAATGAATGAGTAAATAAATGAATTTAAGAGGAATTAAACTAGGAGAGACTCTTTAAGATCTTTTTCTATTTTAACCATTAACAAACACTTAGAGCACTCAGCTAGGCAATGAAGTATCCATGATGGATAAGACAGTAATCCCTTCCCTCTCAGTCTGACAGATCATCATAATACAAATTTAAATACAGTGATAATAAAATGTAGTAACCCCACGTGGCACAAAAACCCATGTGTGGGGATGACCTTGCTGGAGCAGTTAAAGAAGGCTTCAGTAAAGAGAGGGTGTGAGGCCCAGATGCGGACTTTTCCAGATGTAGAAATGAAGAAAAGATACCATAGCTAGCATACTTATGGGTACATGCAAAGACATGGATGTGGGTGAAGTCAAGATCATGAGGAGTTTTTGAGGAGCATGGGAAGTAAGACTGGGGAGGATGGATGGGAAAATAAACCACACTGGGAAGTTGGTTTTCACTTGCAGACAAACCTGCAGGTGGGTGTCAAGCAATGGACTGCCTGGTCATATTTGTATTTCAGGGTAATTCACACTCTACTGAATAATCTAAGCTCTATGCAGAGAGAACGTGGCTAAAACTGCAGGGATAGATGAGGAGAAGGGGTGGGATGAAGAGTGATCTAGTAGCCACAAGTGTAGAACCGAGACACCATCTCGTAGAAAGGGTGAGGGGGTAAGAGATGAACCCAGGGTTTTGGCTGTAGAGGTTTTGAGGAAGAAGGTCTAGGTTGAGCATGTGCTCAGGGTAGGGCTGATAAATACAACAGAAAGCTTCAGAAATGCTATCCCTGAAGTCTCTACAAGATATTCAGGTGGAAACCCAGCAAGTGAGTAGATACAGAGGTCTGGAAATCAGCAAAAGGTATGGGTTGAACTCTAGATGGAGATTCACATATACCAGGTGGCAGTTTCAAGCATTTGTTCAGAATATACTACATCCAACACTTGGCGAGATAAACCATTTGCCAAGGAGAGTCATTAAAAAGGATTATCTCTAGAATGCTTTAGTAAAATTAATGAAACATAAGGAGAGTCTAACGTCTCTGTGTAGGGCAAAGAAAAGAAATACAGTAAGAAAGCAAAACAGTGGAATGAAAAGAAATCTTTTTCAGAATTCACACCAGTCTTAGACTCAACTGAAAATGAATGGATCCATCAGTTAATATTACAAAGCACCACCTCTTACCTTGACCTTTAGGAATCCAGCAATACAAAGATGACATCATGCAGTCCCCTCCCACCCTCACCAAAATCCCTCAGACACTTTGAGCCTCAACTTCACCTGTCTGCCCCACCTGCTTTCCAGAATCTTCTCTGACCACTGAAGACTAGAGAGCTTCAACATTTGAGCACCTTTAGCCTCGTCAACCTCTAATCCTCTTGAGGCTCTGAGCACGCACTGAACCTGTACACCTAAGGCTCCTGCAAGATCACAACCCACCTCACCCCTACCCACAGATTCCAACAAGACCCAGCACAGGGCTGACGATGTAACATTTTGTCCTGGTAATTTTTGGTCCCCCAGAAACACTGCCAGCCCTGCAAGGTCTCTACTTTCCCACCCCTGCCCCACCTCTAGGGTGGTTCCATTTAGTCAATTACAGAGATGAGCTCCCATTAAACACCTCACATTAGGTGTTTAGGGAGAACCTGGGTGTAGTGACCCATTGGATCTGGGTCCTCACACCTCCTCAGGCAATTTCCAGCACCAGCAGAACTCTGTGCCCCTGGCTCATGCAACCTCACCAGCTGGAGGGAAGGGAGATAGAGACAGAGGGAAGTGAGATGGGTTAGACCCAGTCACCCTCTGCCCTCCTTCTCACTGAAATTCCTTCCTGGAAATACTTTAGAAGCCCTCAAGGCATGTGTGGTGCTCAGTCACTTCAGCTGTGTCCAGCTCTTTGTGACCCTATGGACCACAGCCCGCCAGGCTCCTCTGTCCATGGGATTCTCCCGGCAAGAATACTGGAGTGGGTTGCCACGCCCTCCTCCAGGGGATCTTCCCAACCCAGTGCTCGAACCTGGGCTGCCTGTACTACAAGCAGGTTCTTTGTCACTGAGCCCCTGGGGAAGCCCAGAATTCCTCAGTACCTATATCCAAAGGATATAAGACACAATTCCTGTGACAGGGAAAGTGCAAATGAGAGGTACGACGTCAGAACGTAAGAGCGGCCAAGCCGACCTTCAGATGACATGAGCACAGGCCAGCAACCTCAGAAACGAGGTCTGTAAGTACTGCCAGAATCAGAGGTGTGGAAACAGAGCCCATGCAGGATGTGGAGCAGTGAGAAGTGAGCCCAGCCCAGAAGCCATCCTCATCCTTCCAGGCTAAACCCGACTCCTTCCTTCATCTTCTCACATTTTTCTATCTATCTTTCTACTCATTTTCCTACTCCCATCCTAGATATGAGCTCCTTGAGACCAGGAACATGAATTTCTTGCTTTTGTTTTCTCTACAATGTCTAGCAAGGACTTGGCACATTGTAAACCCTCAAAAAATGGTTGATGCCTACAGGAATAAGTGAGCCCTATTTTTAAGAAAGTTTATTTACTATGCAAGAGTTGAGAATTTCATAAATGAGCTTCAGTTCCTTCTAATCCATCATCAAGTTGGCAAGAAAATATAAAACAATACAGTGTCAAACTCTACTTCTAAATACTGTAATGTGACTTTCTGAATACATTCTGCATATCCAAAAGGAACAGAAAGAGCAGAGAGGAGAAGTTGAAGGCCATTACATGACTGTGTGGGGTTTCAAACTGGGTCAGTGTCTTCCAGGAGGGACTGAAGATCCATTAATAACATTTGGATTTTAGGGGAAATCTTTTTAAAGGAAAATGTTGCGCCTTGCAAATATTCTGTGTCCTCAGGGAAAAGAAAGCCAAGGAAAGAAAAACTGCAACCAGCCCACTCAGGAGGAATTGGGTTGAGGCCAGGAAATCAAAATGAGAATGAATTTAGCATTGGTGTTGCTGGAACTAATTATCAGGAAGATTCGTTATATATATATATTTTTTAAGGGCAGGAGGGAAGAAGGAGCAGTACTCTTCATTAAGATGACAGCCAATAAAAGGTAGGAGTGGGATCTTCCTTTTTAGCCACTGGATGTAGTATGATCATGCTACTGAGAGAAGCAGGCCACTGTCACATTTGACATATAAACCCAATGACTTTTTTTTAATAACAATGGCAACAACATAAGTAATAAAACATATTTTATTATGCTTATGATCTCAAAGATTACATGATATAATTTGACTACCTTCTAAATACAGCTACTATTGTCCTTGTCCACAGGTGAGAAATTGAAAGTCCCAAAGTTAACCAGTGATAGATCTGAGACTCAGATGGATTTTTTTCTGACTTCTATCCCTATGTGCTTTTTCCCCTCTATTTGGCTTGGAGAACTTTCCAAAAGCAAATTCCCTCTAGGTCTAGGAAATGGTGGTAGTTTTTAATTCCACATGAGAGCTGCAATGATTGAGTCCCAGTTTACACAGAAAACTAGAGCCATGGAGGCCCTGGGGTCTCTCCACCCAGTAGGACTTGAATCTCATAATTAGTAGCATGACACATCCATTTTTCCCAGGCATGGATTCAGGATGGAGCTGGCCCCGCTTAGTAGCCTCAAAAGGTTTAGTTTAAAACAAGGCTGCCTAATGGCCCTATCAGAGGGCTGTTCATAGTTGAAACCCAAGGATCAGAGCAAGAAAGACGCTTCTGAAATCATGAAACCTGCAAGGGGGCAGCAGCTTTGGTGGCTTGTCCTTAGATTACACTTCCAACCCTGAGACCCCAGCTCCCCTAGCCTGCTGCTTCACCAGCACACTCACTGTGAAATAGTAATGAAAAGAGTTCACACATGGGCTTGTTTTGAGTACACACTAGAAAAAAAGAGCATGAATGAGCTCTTGTTAATATACTCCATCTTAGCTGAGGAAGAGAAGTCTAGAGATGGGCACAATCAACCTCTTTCTCCTTACTGCTGACCTTGACCCCAAGGACCAAATATGAGAGAAGACAGAGATTCAGGACTCAGTATACTGGTTAGGGTTCTCCAGAGAAACAGAACCAATAAGATTTATAGAGAGAGATCTATCAGAGGAGACTGACTGTGGGGACTAGATAAGGTGGTCATAGAGGTGGAGAAGCCCCACCATCTGCCTTCTATAAGATGGAAAATTAGGAAATCCAGTGTCATTATGAGTCCAAGGCCAAAAGCCTGGGAGCCTCGAGCCCCAGTGTCTGAGGGCTGGAAAGACACAAGTCCCAGCTCAAAAAGAAAAAAAAAAATGAAGGGGAAAGATTCACCATCCCTTAGCTTTTTTACTCTATTTGGGTCCCCAACAGATTGGATTGGTGAGTGAGTGTGGATCTTTTTACTCCGTCCACAGAATCTAATGCTAGTCTCTTCCAGAAACATTCTCACAAACAAACCCAGAAACAACGTTTTACCAGCTACCTGAGCATCCCGTAAGCTAACCAAATTGACATATATACTTAACCATCCCAATCAGGATACACTACAGCCTCAGAACAGAAGTCCAGCCAGGCTCTGTCCCCTGAGTGTGGTTCTGAAATAGAGAAGCATACCTGCTCATTGATGCCAATGGCACAGTGTTCCAGGGCTAATTGTGCCCACCCTGCCCTATGCAGACAATGAAAGCGTATCTTAAATGCAAACCCATTTCATTTCCCTTGACCACACTAAACCTCCTAATTTCTCTTTCCCTCCTCTCCAGTTAGTAACTTAAGTCTGCTTGGAGCTAAATGACCCAGTTAATACAGCCTGGCTGGGAACATGGCTAACTGTCAAAGCACCATCCTGCCCTCACTGGGGAGGGACCCTCACAGCACAGGGGCTCGTACATGTGCCATCATTTTCTATTCCATTCCAAGCTTGTTTCTAGGTCGAGAACTCAAGAGGCTAGCAGGTTCTGGACCCTCCCAAAGAGAGCCAACATCACCTAAATCTGACCTTGCCTGTCACATGGTTCATCTCCCACCAGGTCTGGATGGATGAACACAGGGTTTATTTTGTTTATTAAAGGAGCAATGCTTTCTTTTTTAGAGAAACACACTGAGATATTTATATAGAGGAAATGTGATTTACAAGATTTCCTTCAAAACAGCCTGGGGCGGGGGGAGGTGGCGGGTAAAGAGGCTCCTGAGATAAGCTTTGGGGACCTCCAAGCCAGAGAAAGTCCTGTGTTCCCACTGAAAGGGTCAAGATTACTCTTTCCAAGCTAAATCACAGCAACCATGGTGAGCACTCCCACAGTTCTGTCGCTATGCACTAAACCAGCTTCATCTGAAGCAGGCAAAACTCCTCATCCCCTCCAGATAATACAAAGCCACTCCAGGCTGCTACTCTGTGGGCATGGGACATGTACATAAGACAATGGGTAACTGACTCTTACTACACTTCCTGAAGAAGGTGAAGGCCGGCATGACTACAGAAAGAGCCAACTAGTGCAACTGAGACATGACTTGAGATCATCCCTGCTCCTAAGGCAGCTTGATCTAAATGAGCAGGAGGCTGGACCTTTCCCCCTGACTGTAAAAAAAAAAAAAAAAAAAAATTTATTGGAGAAGAGTTGTTGGAGAAATAACAGCAACCTCAGATGATACCACCCTAATGGCAGAATGCAAAGAGGAACTAAACAGCTGACTTAATGGACAAGAGTGTAAGCAAACTCCAGGAAGCAGTGAAGGACAGAGAAATCTGGCATGCTGCAGTCCATGGTGTTGTAAAGAGTTGGACACAACTTAGAGACTGAACAATAGTTGTTTTACAATGTCGTGTTACTTTCTACTGTACAGCAAAATGAATCAGCTATATGTTATGCACGTATCCCCCGCTTTGGATTTCATTCCCATTTAGGTCACCAGGGAGCACTGAGTAGAGTTTCCTGAGCTATACAGTAGGCTTTCATTAGTTATCTATTTTATCCATAGTATCAACAGTGTGTGTATATATCCATCCCAATCTCCCAGTTCATCCTACTTTCCCTTCCCCTCCTTGGTGCTCATATGTTTGTTCTCTCCATCTGTGTCTCTACTTCTGTTTTTCAAACATGATCATCTATACCATTTTTTTCTAGATTCCACATATATGTGTTAATAACAAAACTTGTTTTTCTGACTTAGTTCACTCTGAATGACAGTCTCTAGGTCCATTCATGTCCTTGAATTTTTAGTGATATGGAGCCTGTGATTCAACAAATTAAATCATTTTAAAGATTTTTAAAATAGTAGGTATTCAATAAATATTTACTTAACAAGTGAAAATAATCAAACTGATACATCAGACTGCAGCTTCTTCTTTCTTCTCCTCTATGAGCCTCAACCTCTAGAGGTAAGGTAAGATCACAAAGAAATTATTTCATTGCACTGATTTCGTTTGATCCTAAGAGAGGTTCTGCTTTTCCAAAGAAAAGACTCTGATGTTGTGAAAGATTGAAGGCAGGAGGAGAAGGGGACAACAGAGGATGAGATGGTTGGATGGCATCACCAACTCAATGGATATGAGTTTGAGCAAGCTCCGGGAGATGGTGATGAAAAAGAAAGCCTGGTGTGCTGCAGTCCATGGGGTGGCAAAGAGTTAGACATGACTGAGCGACTGAACTGAACTGAGGTTCTACTTGTTTTTGAGAACTGTCACGTGTGTTCAGGTTGAATCATAGATAGGGCTTCCCCATTCTCAGAGCTACTGGCTGGAGACACTCCCTTAAAAGTAGGATCCTAAGTTCCTGGTGGATATGAATCTTTTCATTCTCACCTTCTTCTAATGAACCACCAAACCAGCTGCACAGGCAAGTTTTCCACACGTTTCTCCCACCTAATGGAACTGGGCTTAATAGAGAACAGACAGCAGCCACATCTGTTGTACTCAGAGAGGCCAACTATAGGTGTATTGCTAAACTGGAGATTAAGTGTGGGCCTATAAGTTACTAAAATTATTAAATTGGGCACTGATTCCAACTTAGTCCCGGCCTCACCAAGGTTTTCCCCTGTGGTGCTAAGGAGTGACCCAAGAGATGAGAAATCTGGTCATTTCTGATGATCAGAATATCCGTGTCACTTTGTGTGTCTTAGTAAGACAGCTGGAATGTCATCTCAAATGTCACACAGTGTTCTTAGATTTTTTCAAGGAGCTCTTGTATCATGTTAATAGATCCTCAGTACAACTCCATGAGGAGGGTGGGGTAAGGATTAGTATCCTCACTGTGTACAGGGCAATATACATCATTCAGCATCACTCAATAAGTCACCTGCCATCAGACAGGAGTCACTGACAGAGTTGGGTCCAAATCCTGGGGGTGGCCTCCAACTCTCCCTACTGGTGACAGCAGTCACTCACTGTCACCATTTCTGGTGCTCAGTACACTCCTCTGGGCCCTCGACACACTGAGGGATCAGAAAGATATCTATCCAAAAATGTCTATCTTCTTCAACTTTTCTCTCTTTACCATCCTTCTCCTGAACATGGTGTGGAGCTCACAGGAATGAGGCCAGGTCTGCAAACATCAGCTCTTCCTTGAACCTTCTGGGGAGAGTATCATATAACATATTCCCAGATTAATTTGGGGAGGGTATGACCTAAATCAAATCCCTTATGATTATATAGTAGAAGTGAGAAATAGATTTAAGGGCCTAGATCTGATAGATAGAGTGCCTGATGAACTATGGACTGAGGTTCGTGACATTGTACAGGAGACAGGGATCAAGACCATCCCCATGGAAAAGAAATGCAAAAAATAATGGATGTCTGGGGAGACCTTACAAAGCTGTGAAAAGAAGAGAGGCAAAAAGCAAGGAAGAAAAGGAAAGATATAAGCATCTGAATGCAGAGTTCCAAAGAATAGCAAGAAGAGATAAGAAAGCCTTCTTCAGCTATCAATGCAAAGAAATAGAGGAAAATAACACAATGGGAAAGACTAAAGATCTCTTCAAGAAAATTAGAGATACCAAGGGAACAATTCATGCAAAGATGGGTTCGATAAAGGACAGAAATGGTCTGTACCTAACAGAAGCAGAAGATATTAAGAAGAGGTGGCAAGAATACATGGAAAAACTGTACAAAAAAGATCTTCATGACCAAGATAATCACGATGGTGTGATCACTCACCTAAAGCCAGACATCTTGGAATGTGAAGTCAAGTGGGCCTTATAAAGCACCACTACGAACAAAGCTAGTGGAGGTGATGGAATTCCAGTTGAGCTGCTTCAAATCCTGAAAGATGATGCTGTGAAAGTGCTGCACTCAATACGCCAGCAAATTTGGAAAACTCAGCAGTGGCCACAGGACTAGAAAAGGTCAGTTTTCATTCCAATGCCAAAAAATGCTCAAACTACCACACAATTGCACTCATCTTACATGCTAGTAAAGTAATGCTCAAAATTCTCCAAGCCAGACTTCAGCAATACGTGAACCATGAACTCCTGATGTTCAAGCTAGTTGCAGAAAAGGCAGAGGAACCAGAGATCAAATTGCCAACATCCGCTGGATCATGGAAAAAGCAAGAGAGTTCCTGATAAACATCTATTTCTGCTTTATTGACTATGCCAAAGCCTTTGACTGTGTGGATCACAATAAACTGTGGAAAATTCTTCAAGAGATGGGAATACCAGACCACCTGACCTGCCTCCTGAGAAATCTGTATGCAGGTCAGGAAGCAACAGTTACAACTGGACATGGAACAACAGACTGGTTCCAAATAGGAAAAGGAGTATGTCAAGTCTGTATATTGTCACCCTGCTTATTTAACTTATATCCAGAGTACATCATGAGAAACACTGGACTGGAAGAAGCACAAGCTGGAATCAAGATTGCCAGGAGAAATATCAATAACCTCAGATATGCAGATGACACCACCCTTATGGCAGAAAGTGAAGAGGAACTAAAAGCCTCTTGATGAAAGTGAAAGAGGAGAGTGAAAAAGTTGGCTTAAAGCTCAACATTCAGAAAACTAAGATCGTGGCATCTGGTCCCATCACTTCATGGGAAATAGATGGGGAAACAGTGGAAATAGTGACAGACTTTATATTTGGTTGCTCAAAAATCACTGAAGATGGTAATTGCAGCCATGAAATTAAAGGACACATGCTCCTCGGAAGGAAAGTTATGACCAACCTAGATAGCATATTCAAAAGCAGAGATTACTTTACCAACAAAGTTCCGTCTAGTCAAGGCTATGGTTTTTCCAGTGGTCACATATGGATGTGAGAGGTGGACTGTGAAGCCGAGCATGGAAGAATTGATGCTTTTGAACTGTGGTGTTGGAGAAAACTCTTGAGAGTCCCTTGGACTGCAAGGAGATCCAACCAGTCCATCCTAAAGGAGATCAGCCCTGGGATTTCTTTGGAAGGAATGATGCTAAGGCTGAAACTTTGGCCACCTCATGAGAAGAGTTGACTCATTGGAAAAGACTCTGATGCTGGGAGGGATTGTGGGCAGGAGGAGAAGGGGACGACAGAGGATGAGATGGCTGGATGACATCACTGCCTCGATGGACGTGAGTCTGAGTGAACTCCGGGAGTTGGTGATGGACAGGGAGGCCTGGCGTGCTGCGATTCATGGGGTCGCAAAGAGTCGGACACGACTGAAAGGCTGAACTGAACTGAACTGACTGATTGTCAGGAATGTCCTACTCATAAACATAGCACATTTTTTTTTCTTTTTAAAGTCTTAAATGTCCTTTAATATAATATTTTCTACTTGTGTTTTACACATTTTTCATTAGACTGATCCTTATATATCCTGCAGGGTTTTCTTGATATTGTGAATGGCATTTTATACTCAGTTTGTGTCTTCAGTTTTGTTACTTCTGATGTAAAGAGACACTATATATTTTTACATCACTTTGTTTCATAACTGAACTGTCCTCTGGTTCTAACAGTTTGTTGATTCTGATGGTTTTTATAAGAAGATAGTACCAGTCTTGTATCATCTTTTATCACTGTGTGTGTGTGTGTTTGTGTGTGTGTGTTTGTGTGTGTCTTTGTGTGTGTGTCTTTGTGTGTGTGTGTCTTTGTGTGTGTGTGTGTCTTTGTGTGTGTGTCTTTGTGTGTGTGTGTCTTTGTGTATGTGTTACTTCATTGACCAGGACCTCCATAATTCTGTGCCTTAGAGTGATTTTTGTAATTTAAGTCATTATTTTTGCCTGGTCAGTTTAGCTAAAGATTTGTCAATTTTGTTGGTATTTTCAAAGAAACAACTTTCGCTTTTTATATTCTCTATCATTTTCTATATTTCTATAATTTGTGCTCAAATCTTGTTTCCTTCCTTCTGTTGGCTTTTTTATTAAATAAGAAAAAACTTGATCCTGGGAAAGACTGAAGGCAGGAGAAGGGGTTGACAGAGGCTGAGATGGTTGGATAGCATCACTGACTCAATGGATATGAGTTTGAGCAAACTCTGGGAGATGGTGAAGGACAGGGAAGCCTGGCATGCTGTGGTCCACAGGGTTGCAAAAATTGGACATGACGGAGCAACTGAACAACAACAAGAAGGATAAATCCATTTCTGATTTTCACCAATTTAGTTACACTGTGACGTAGCAATGTTACTCCTATATAAACGTATACCTTCTTCTCCCCTGTTGTGCTGTTATTGGTATATGTATTATATGTAGATAAGCTACAAACCTCAAAATATATTCTCATGGTATGACTTTATATAATTTTATGTGTTAAGTTCAGAGAATAGAGGAGAATTAATATTTATTTAGAGTTTGTTGTATTTACCATCTTATTTGCTATTTCTGGTCCTTTGTTCCTGTAAAAATTCAAGTTACCAACCAGTGTGATCTCTTTGTTCCAATACAGTTTTCTCCCAATATCTCCTGGTACTTGTATTGTCAAAAATATCATTTCTCTTTGTTAAAATCCCAAACAATAGAATTGTACACATACTGCTCAATAAATTAATTTTTAAATCAGTTGAGAAGAAAAAGAATATGCTTTTATACTATCTTTTATAATACATAATTATCTTTTAGTCTTTCTTCTTTTAATACGGTTTCAAATTATTGCTTGGAGTCATTTTTTTTTAATACTGAGAATTTCCTTTAGTATTTCTTGCAGACCTGCCAGCAACAAAAGCTCTCAGATTTTGTTTATATGGGAATGTTTTTATTTTATCTTCATTTTCAAAAGATTGTTGTGCTGGATATACAAATCTTGGTTTGACAAATTTTGTTGTTGTTTATCCAGCACTTTGAATATGTCAACCCACTGCTTTCTGGACTCTATTGTTTCCAATAAAAATTAGTTCACAATACTATTGAAGTCTCCTTATATATTATGAGTCACATTCTCTTGCTGCTTGCAGCTCTTTTAAAGTGATATATCTGGGCATAAATCTGTTTATGGTCATCATTTGGAATCTGTTGAGCTTTCTGGTTGTGTAAATGAATGGTTTTCATCAAATTTAGAAAGCTTTCAGCCATAATTTCTTCAAATACATTTTTTTGCCCTCTTTTATTTTCTCCTTATGGTGTTCTCATTACACATATGTAGCCCATATTTCTTTGAATCTGCTCATTTTTCTTCATTTTTTCTGTTATTCATATTGCATAGTTTCTAATTGTACCATTAAGTTCACTGATTCTTTCTTCTCCCAAATTAAACTTACAGGTAAGCCCCTCTAGTAAAATTTTAATGTTGGTTATTGTACTTTTCACCTTCATTATTTCCATCTTGTTCTTTATCATTTCTATTTCTTCATTATTATGCTCTATTTTATTAGACATAGTGATTATACTTCCCTTCCTCCCTTTACTTTTAAAAGTGCATTTTCCTATAGTTCTTTAAATAGATTTATAATACTGGCAGACCTCCTTTTATTGCACTATACTTTATTTCACTTCACAAACACTGCACTTTTACAAATAGAAGGTTTGTATCAACCCTGCATCAATTAAGTTCATCAGCACTATTTCTTTACAGGATTTGCTTACTTCATGTCTCTTGTGTCACATTTTGGTAATTCTCACAATATTTTCCATAATTAAATTAATAACTTCTAAATTACTGTTATATTTATTATAGTGATCTTACCTGTGATCAGTGATCTTTAATGTTATTACTATAGCTGTTTGGGCATTTTTTAGCAATAAAGCATTTTTTAATTAAGGTATGTATGCTTTTTAGACATAATGCTATTTCACACTCTATAGACTATCAGTTCAGTCACTCAGTCGTGTCCGACTCTTTGCAACCCCATGAATCGCAGCATGCCAGGCCTCCCTGTCCATCACCAGCTCCCGGAGTTCACTCAGATTCACGTCCATCAAGTCAGTGATGCCATCCAGCCATCTCATCCTCGGTCGTCCCCTTCTCCTCCTGTCCCCAATCCCTCCCAGCATCACAGTCTTTTCCAATGAGTCAAGTCTTCGCATGAGGTGGCCAAAGTACTGGAGTTTCAGCTTTAGCATCATTCCTTCCAAAGAAATCCCAGGGCTGATCTCCTTCAGAATGGATTGGCTGGATCTCCTAGACTTTAGTACAGTGTAAACACAGCTTATATACACATTGTGAAATCAAAAACTTAGTGAGTCAGTTTGTTGTGATATATGCTTTATTGAAGTTGCCTGGAACCAAACCATTGCCTGGAACCAAACCTGCAATATCTCTGATGTATGCCAGAGATGTGCTTCCCTGGTGGCTCAGGGGTACAGAATCTGCTTGTCAATTCATGGGTTCAATGCTTGGGTCAGGAAGATCCCCTGGAGAGGAAATGGCAATTCACTCCAGTATCCTTGCCTGGGAAAGCCCATTGACAGAGGAGCCTGGTGGACTACAGTACATGGAGTTGCAAAGACTTGGACATGATTTAGTGACTTAACAACAACAATGCCTATAATTACTTTAAAGTCTCTGTCTGCTAAATCTGACATTTGATCTTTGACTGACAGTTCTTGTGGCCTGCTTTTTTCCCATCTGAGTCACCTTCTATTTCTTTGCATGTCTCATAATTATTGAAAACTGGACATTTTAGATAATGTACCTCTGTATGCTGATTTCCTCCTCTGGGGTTTGTTGTTGTTTGCTATTTGTTTGATGAGCTGGCTGGATTATTTTGTAGCTTATTTCTCCCTAAGAAAGCAGCCTCTGATATCCCTGCTCAGAGGGTTCAGCCTTGGGCATGCATATCGTCACTCTGGGATGGCAATGATTTTATTAGTGATCTTTCTGTCTCTTTTGCTGATCTCTCTGTTGTCTGCCTCCATTGATACTGTGCCCAGCTATTAGCCTCCACTAATTGCTGACTGATTATTCTATTATTTTGACAATGCCCTGGGGCATAAATTGTTCCACAGTCTGTTGCAATTAAATGCAGGTCCCTTTGCAGGGGTAATCTTTGAGGACAGTCTTGGAGATTTGTTTTAACCCCAGGAGGGTTCTTGTTAGCGATTTCTTTCTATAGTTCTCTATGGTAAATTTATATATGGTCTAATTTCTATATGGTTTAGCTTGTTGGTCCCATAGTACTACCAATTTCCTCTTAATTGCTTGTCACTATAATGTCCATTGGTTTGAAGAATACTCTTGGGTTTGAACTTCCTCATACCATGGTACAAATAGTCAGTTCTCTTAAGGATAGCTTTAGAGCTCTAATTCTTATGGCCTGCCTCTCCTCTTGAGCAGCAAATCTGTACCATTGCTCCATAGCTGGGAGCAGGGACAATGACCTACTTC
This sequence comes from Nanger dama, assembly GCA_917880005.1. NCBI lineage: Eukaryota > Metazoa > Chordata > Mammalia > Artiodactyla > Bovidae > Nanger > Nanger dama. The sequence continues at coordinate 31,211,111 of CAKJTW010000018.1, forward strand.
TCTCAGAGTCACCCTCTGATCCTTGACCTTTAATAGTATCATGGGCTAGGACGGCCACCTCATCTTTGTAGTTTGCATTTCCTGGAAAGGAGCCTTTGCTTTATAACCAAGCTAGGGTGAGGTGATTGGGTCCCTCTATCTCTGGCCTTCCATGCCTGAAATATATTTTCCACCTTATAAGTGGGGACTGGGTAGAGGAAGAAAGCCCCAGACCACTTAGTTATTCTTGCCAGGAATAAAGCCTCTGAAACACAGAGATGGGAGGACTGGCAGGGTGAGACATGCTGGTGGCCTGTCCTTCCCCAAGAGACATCACAACCCTTATCAGGGAACTGAGTGGAAAGGGAGTTCTGTGATCCTGGTTGCATTTGCGTGGAGTGGGTGTTAGGGTAGCTGGGAGAGTGAGAAGGGAGGGACATGAGCTGTAGCACAAATGTTTCACACCGTGAATGCTCTTATTGAGATTCAGTAAACTATTTGGAGTGAATATTTCATTTGCTGTATACCCTGAAGACAATTTCCAGAGACTCTGAATGGGGAGGGTCCATGGAGCATCTTATACCACCATTCCGGAAATTGTGTCACCACAAGTCATTTTGGGGGTGGTACTGGTGGTAAAGAACCCACCTGTCAAGGCAGGAAACTAAGAGACACAAATTTGATGCCTGGGTTGGTAAGATCCTCTGGAGTAGGGCACAGCAACCCATTCCAGTATTTTTGCCTGGAGAATGCCATGGACAGAGGAGACTGGCAGGTACGGTCCACAGGGTTCCAAAGAGTCAGACACGACTGACTTAGCACACATGCACAGAAGGTAATATGCACTGTAAGATGCTGGTGGTAACTTGCATCCTGGACCAGCGAGAATGGAGACAAAAAGTAGAAGAGATAAAAAATGTAGAGTGTTGAGGAAGAGAGAGATAAAAGGTGGAAGAGATGTCAAATCATAAGTTTGAACATATTGCAAGAACAAATAAAAATGAATCTAACTTCAGCCAGTGGCAACTCTGGACACAACGTGGAGGTGTGCATACATGGTCTTTGGCAGCTCTGCCTTCCATCTGTGAGCTTCTCCCCATTCTAGTAGCCTCCAGGTGAGAGGATTTGTATTCTGGACTTTTTTCTCCCTCATATGGTCTCTCTGCAGCTCTGCATTTAAGTTCTAGAGGAAGTTGCCAGCCTTAATTCACACTAAAAGAGGTGTCACTGTCTGGGAACTGCTTAATGTGAGATCCTGCTATTGGAATTTGCCTTTTAACAGAGAAAAATCCTACTCATCCCAAATGCATAATCATCTAATTGGGAAATTTAAGAATTCATCACTAGATCAGCCCAGGAGAGATTAGGCCAGAGAAAAGGGGGGTTTTTCTGGAACATTAACTGAGGCATTTTCACACATTCCTGAGGCCTCTTGAGCCAGATATTCTGTCTGTGGAATTTCTAGCATGTCCACAAAGCTGAGGAAGCACACTTTCTCAGTAAGCACAGCTGCTCTCCATTTGGTTAATGATAGCCCGTCTCAAATTTGGTGTATGCAAACAAAAGAGCTAGCAAGCCCAGCTCTATATAGGTTTCCCAGAAAGGCCTCTGTGCCCTAGGCTGCCACACAGTGTCTGGTAGAGACAGAAGTGTCCGTCTTGTGTCCAGTGCATCAAGGCTGGACTGTGTCAGGTGAGTGACGGGGATGAACACTGGGATATACTGTGATCTACCAGTATTCAGTAGCAGACAGGACAGTAAAGGGATTGCGGAAAGATAACCAAGGGCTATGCTAGTAGCAATGACAAGGAGTTTCTAAGGGTAGTAAATTCCCAAATCTACACAAAAGAAACTGGTTCTCAGAGAAGGTATCAGCCCAAAGTCATACACTTAGTAAATATTTTAAAAGTTAGAATTCAAGTTTTGATATTTTGATTCCAAAGAACATGCTCTGTGTTTTGTGTTTTCTTTTAACTGATTATTTTACTTTTGGATGATTGTTTAGGGCAGCAGACGTGTCCTTTGTGAAATTTCTGAACTGTCATCCCTAAGAATTAAAAGTGGTCCCTTTGTGCCCTGCTAAACTTCCCCAGATTGAGTTTTGCTCCAACCATTCCATGAGCTAATCTCCCCTGTCCGTGGTGCTGACTTTAAATACCTGCATAGTTGGCATAAAGCAAAAACAAAGTAATCTGAATCTGGGTTGTAAGGGATCTTGAATACTGCTCTGAACCTGGCCATTGAAAATCAATAAAGGCTTTTCCAAATCCTCTGCTTTAGCCCACAAGTCTTTCCTTTTTCCCCAAAATCATCAGGTTGAACTGGAGAGAATACGTGAGGCTTTCAATTAACAAGAATTGTTCAAACCAGTTATCTTTTCAGTTCCATAATTCCAAAGATTCTATTATCTGGGAATAAACTGATGAAAAGAGAACATGAGAAAATCTATTTCATAAACATCAACACAGATCTAACCAGAGTTCAGATGAAAAGAATCAGAAACTTAGAAGCCATCGAGTAGGACTGAAGCCACAGCACTGAGCTAACACAGGGTGCTGAAGCTGGTACTGAGAACAAAGGCTGGAGACAGAGTATGTCTTTATATCTGGTACAGAATTGATTTTCAAGCCATAAAAATGTTAGTTAAGGGACACTGACATGAACTAGGGCGGGGTGGGGGGGGAAAAGTTGGAAAATAGCAAGTGCAATTTCAGGCTTATGAGAAACAAAATTAAAGTTAAGGGAAGGAAGGCAATCTATTGTTGTCCAGAAACTGGCAAACAGCACAGCCACTGCATCATTACAGTGGCAACAGCCTGCTGTGTTCATTTGTCTCTGAGCTGTCTGACCTAGGAGCTGAGTGATTTATCTACTTTCCACAGCTTCAGCTGGACCAGGCCAAGAGGATAACTTGGAGAAAGGGGTGGTAGTGGGGATGCTGACACTCAAGCACCAAGCCAATGAACTCCATATGTCTTGTGTTAGAGAGCATGCTCATAAATCAACCAATATCACACATTTATTTCACACCTACTATAAACAAATCTCTGTGCTAGAAAGATGCTGGTCATACAAAGATTGAAAAGGGCAGAGTCATTGGCCTTGGAGAGCTTAGAATCTAGTGGCAAAGATTAAACACTCAGAAAATAAATTAGTGATGTACATTAGGTCATGGCCAGAGACAACAAGAGCTATTAGAATACAGAGGAGGACTGTTCACTTTCATATCATGGAAGGCTTCTGAGAAGAGCTAGCACCTGGATTGAATTTAAAGAGCAGGCAGAATATGCATAGGCAGGAAAATTGGGGGAAAGAACTTGAGAATAAAGCAATTATCAAAGCCTCAGAGGCAGGAATGAGTTGATGATGTTTGAAGAAGGGTCACACTGCTCCATCCAAAGACAAATTCATCACCTGTAATTTAGATACAAGACAGACAGTACCCAAGTTCTTCACGTCAAGGCAGAGGGGTGAGGCAGCAATGAATACTCAAGTACACTAATATTAGGCTGAAACACTTTGTCAAAAAGTGAATGACATCTAGTAGGAAAATTAAATGTCTAGGTTCCTGGCCACAAGATATTCTGCAAAAGTATAGAAAAGTATCCAGACCAAGCATTGTTGCACCCCCACGATCCTCCCCAAAAGTTATCTGCAACCAGAATAGTGTATCTACCTCAAGCTAGTGTGCACTTATCCTGGTAAATAAGAAAATTCAGTAATGAGGCTTCACTCTAGCAGGAAGAATAGAGAATCCATAAGAATTGTTAGAAGTTAAATAACATTACGTTCACCTGTCTTGGGTTCAGTGACCTCATTGCAGACTTGCAACACCAGTTAAACACATCACATCCTCATTAGAAGTTGACGATCTCCAAGAGCAGTCACCACAGCACAATAATTTAGAGAGTCAGCAAATGGATTAGAGGGAGGAAGCAAAGCTGAGGAACCCTCAAGGTACAAGGAAGAAAATGTCATTTCTAATTCTAGACATATTTCTAAAACATACCTAATTTTTAATTCTAGCCCATGGAAGGAAAGGGAAGAAAATCAAGATGGAAATTAAGATGCCAAATCTCCGAGATAGTGGTTTTAAAATAATAGTCTTGTTTGCATTACAACAAAGGGGACCTGGGTGTGTGAAGGGGGAGACCAGTGCAAACATGTACTTTGGAGTTGCAAACAAATCTGCTACAGAGGACTCATCCTGAGGAAAGATCAAAGATAGATGTCTTCAGGCAAAGAGAATTCAAACAAACAAAAGCAAATAAAAAGGTATCCAGCAATTTGGTGTTATTCAACTAATGGAAATTCTAGAGAAAAATACAAAGTGCATTCAGAGAGAGGAGTTCACCTGGACAACTGAGGCCTGACCACACTGTAGCATTGAGAACAGGCTCTGGAACATGCTCAGTGATCTCCCGATTGCCAGCTTCTGTGCACTCGCATGCATCAAGCCATCATGTGAGCCAGCTCGCTCGATGAGTTCAACTCTTGAGGCTCCCTGGTCCATTGACTTCTTAGAACAACTCCTTAGTTCTCCTTCAGTGTTTCCTAGCAATCCTATTCAGCCTCCTTTTCAGGACACTCTTTCTCTTCTCTCCTCTGGATTGTCGGTGTTCACCCTGAAATTCTTTCTCTACTTCTTTCCCATATTAAACTCAGTCCCAGGAAGAGAAGGGCAAAAGGCTTGGAATTTAATCTTGTGGATCTCCAATGACTAGCTTGCCGATGTTGGCCAATGTACTTCGCCACTCTCAATTGGTTTCCTTACCAATAAAACACAGATAATAATATCTTCTCAGTTTATGTTAGTTGACTGTTTCAGAAATCACATGAGATGATAAAAGGGAGACTGTTTTGAAGACTGTAAAGACTTTGTAAGTTGTTCACCTCTAAGATAAGATGGATGATGAAAATTGTAGCGAATCCACTCTCGTCTAGACTGCCTCTCCTATAGCTCCGTCACGATTTCTCTTCCCACTAACTTGCTTCCAAACACAACCCTCAAGGTGTGCACCAAACATGCTGATTGCTCCCCTCCCACCTCCATTTTATCACTCTTAAGACAATCACTTTAAAAAAAAAAAAAAAAACCTTAGTTTAGGACATGGATTAGGGGAGAATTGGGATCAACTTGGACAAGTCAGCAGCTGGTGTAACCGTAAAACACATTGTTGTTCTACCAAGAAACAGTATTGTATTTAACCATGAAGATTCTGAAGTTATACTTCCTGCGTTCAAATTCCATCTTCACCAATATGACTTGCTCTTTGACCCTGGGTAAACTGCTTGACCTTTCTGTGCCTCAAATTCCTCAGCTATAAAACAGGGATGTTATCTACCTCATGGGGCTCTTGTAATTTTTACATGAAATAAGACACATATACTATCTGAGACATCATAAATATGGAATAAATACTCAGTCTAATTTCATATAGTTAGAGGTGGTAACAAGAACTTAATCATTCAACAAATATTCAAGGATTAGTTAGAAATCTATTTGCTCCAGGAACTGAAAATACAGGGAGAACAAAACAGAGTTCTACTCAGATTTATGAATCTAATGTGAAATATAAACAAGTAAATAAGAAATTGAAGCAGTGATAAGTGCTGTGATAGGAAAAATATACAAGATGCTGTGAAAACACACAGAAAGGGCTCCTTGGAAGGACAGAAATGGGGAAAAAGCAATAAGGTGCTATGGGCTAAATTTTGTCATCCCAAAAGTCATATGTTGAATTTCTAACTCCCAGTACTTCCCAATGTGAATGTACTGAGAAATAAGGGTGTAAAGAGAAAATTAAGGTTAAATGAAGTCATTAGATCAGTTCCTAATGCAATGATGTCTTTATAGGAGGGAAAACCTTGGATGCACACAAAAAGGGCAGACCATGAAGACACAGGAGAAGATGGCCACCTATTAGCCAAAAAAGTGAGGCCTCCACAGGAAGTCAACCCTGACAACACCTTCATCTTGGACTCTCAGCCTCCAGAACTGTGAGGACATAAACTTCTGCCACTGAAGCCACACAGTGGCCACACTTTGTTATGGCTACCCTAGTGTACACAATGTATTCTTGCCACCTCTTCTTAATATCTTCTGCTTCTGTTAGGTCCATACCGTTTCTGTCCTTTATTGAGCCCATCATTGCATGAAATGTTCCCTTGGTATCTCTAACTTTCTTGAAAAGATCACTAGTCTTTCCCATTTTATTATTTTCCTCTATTTCTTTGCATTGTTCCTTTAGGATGGCTTTCTTGTCTCCCCTTGCTATTCTTTGGAACGCTGCATTCAGATGGGTATATCTTTCCTTCTCTCCTTTGCCTTTTGCTTCTCTTCTTTTCTCAACTATTTGTAAGGCCTCCTCAGACAACCATTTTGCCTTTTTGCTTTTCTTTTCTTGGGGATGGTTATGATCACCACTTCCCTGTACAAAGTTATTAACCTCCATCCATAGTTCTTCAGGCAATTTGTCTATCAGATCTAATCCCTTTAATCTGCTTGTCACTTCCACTGAATAATTGTAAGGAATTTGATTTAGGTCATACCCAAATAGTCTAGTGGTTTTCCCTACTTTCTTCAACTTAAGTCTGAATTTTGCAATAATGAGTTGATAATCTGAGCCACAGTCAGCTCCTGGTATTGTTTTTGCTGACTGTATAGAGTTTCTCCTTCTTCAACTGCAAAGAATATAATCAATCTGATCTTGGTACTGACCATTTGGTGATGTCCATGTGTAGAGTCATCTCTTGTGTTGTTAGAAGAGGGTATTTGCTATGACCAGTGTGTTCTCTTGGCAAAACTCTGTTAGCCTTTGCCCTGCTTCATTTTGTACTCCAAGGCCAAACTTGCCTGCTACTTCAGGTATCTCTTAACTTCCTTCTTTTGTATTCCAGTCCCCTATGATGAAAAGGACATCTTTCTTTTCTTTCTTTCTTTTCTTTTTTTCTTTTTCGTGCTAGTTCTAGAAAGTATGGTAGGTCTTCACAGAACCATTCAACTTTAGCCTCTTTGGCATTAGTGGTTGGGGCATAAACTTGGATTACTGTGATATTGAATGGTTTGCCTTGGAAACGAACTGAGACAAAGGTCCATATAGTTAAAGCTATGGTTTTTCTAGTAGTCATGTATGGATATGAGAGTTGGACCATAAAGAAGACTGAGCACTGAAGAATTGATGCTTTTGAAATGTGGTGTTGGAGAAGACTCGAGAGTCTTCAAGTCTGCAAGGAATTCAAAGCAGTCAGTCCTAAAAGAAATCAATCCTGAATATTCATTGAAGGACTAATGCTGAAGCTGAAGCTCCAATACTTTGACCACCTGATGTGAAGAGCTGACTCACTGGAAAAGACCTTGATGCTGGGAAAGATCAAAGGCAGGAGGAGAAGGGGATGGTAGAAGATGAGATGGTTGGATGCAATCACTGACTCAATGGACATGAGTTTGATCAAGCTCTGAGAGATGGTGCAGGACAGGGAAGCCTGGCGTGCTGCTGTCCACAGGGCCACAGAGTCAGACATGACTGAGTCACTCAACAACAACAAGTGTACACAGGGTGTTACAGTGGGATCTTCAGAGAGACGTGACAACACATCTGAGACTGAGTGTGAGCAGGAGAGGGCCAGGGCAGAAGATACGAGAGAAAGGTCAGTGCCACAACTGCTCATAATACCACCTTTCATCTCTCTCTATACCAATGACTATATATATACTCATATATATTCCAAGTACTTTGGAGCATATTATTAACTTCTTTTGTCCTCACAACAGCCTTGAGGTGGTTGGACACATATTATTCTTAACTACCACTGATTTCCAGAGATCAAAACTAAGGTTCAGACAGACACATGATAAAGGCTGGCATGGGGCTGAACTTGACTCCCCAAACTAGAGAAGTGCAAAACTGTAGGTCTTAGTGAAGAAATAGCAAAGCCTTCTCTTCCTTGTATTTGGTACTGAATATAGTTTTTCTTTATTGATGTCATGGAGCAGGAAAAAATTTAATTCCAAGTATAATCTTATTCAGAAACAGCTTATGCAAGATAATCAGTTTGGAGGCAGATAACAAGAAAACAATTTGAAAAAGAAAGAATGGTTGAAGATGGGCTTACAGATGAATTAGGCCAACAGATAGAAAGGGAAACTGAACACAACAAATGTTTTACAGGGGTTGTGGGCACTGGGTAAATTTGGTGAAATCTGTGTGTTATTCACTGAAGAAGAGGGGTGAACAGTGAATCAAAACTTCTCCCTAGTCCTCACACATCTTCAGTGGTGATTTAAACAGTCTGCTCCCCACACCTAGCACATCCTCCTCAAGGTTAACAAACCTGAGTTTAGTGCTTTCAGACGAATCCGCACTGCATGAGGACTTCTAGCAAGTAACAAAGTGGGACTTCCCTGGGGGCATAGTGGATGAGCATCCTCCTGCTAATGCAAGGGATGTGGGCTTACTCCACTTCGCACAGAGCAACTAGAGCCCGTGCTCCACAACTGCTGAGTCTGCGCTCTGCATTCCATGAACCACAGCTACTGAGCCCAAGTGCTGCAACTACTGAAGCTCAGGAACCCCAGAGCCTTTGCTTTGCCAAAAGGAGAAGTCACTGCAGTGAGAAGCCCACCACCGCAATGAAGAGTAGCCCCTGCTCACTGCAACTGGAAAGCCCACACACAGCAACGAAGATCCAGCACAACCAAAACATATTAATTAATTTTAAAAATTTAAAAAGTAGCAAAGGTAGGTGAACTTGGTCTTTCCACTGTTCTGACACAGTCCAGTGATGGGACGTTGACTGAGTTAACTAAGAAAGCATTCTTAAAGCATCCCCTCAGTTTCCTCACCTGTAAGATGTGTGCTAAGTCGTGTCTGACTCTTTGCGGTCCCATGGACTGTAGCCTGCCAGGCCCCTCTGTCCATGGAGTTGCCATGCCCTCCTCCAGGGGATCTTCCCAATCTGGGCATCAAACCTGCATCCCCTGCATTTCCTGCACTGGCAGGCAGATACCTTACCACTAGCACCACCTGGGAATGGGGCCTCATTTAATGCGAGAGCTAAATGAGAGAATTAGAGGAGAGATCTAATGCTTGGTCTAAAGCATTGTGCCTGGCACAGAGTAACAGTGCCAGGATAAACAGTAGGTCCTTATATAAAATTTTAGGAGAGAAAAGGAGCTGCTTCTAACTTGAGACTGCAGAATGTTTTAGATACCACTAAGCTCCTTTCCATTCTGAACTTGACACTATTAAAATGCATCTGTTAAGGATTAACACTTCCATGGCCATGAGATCCCCAGAGCAGACAAACAACAGCTGACAGCACCCAGCATCACCTTCCTACTTTCTGAGATGAGCAAGCTAGAGTCAAAAGAACCGAGTGATGTCAAGTAAATATATGGGAGCCTGTCATTGGAAAGTTCTTAATAAGGTTTTCAGGTGATTCATTGGGTGACGGGAGGCATCTGACTCACCAAGGCTGCCCTTCCTCACATCCGAAGATGTGATGGACACCTGGGCTCAGATAGTGCTTTTTCACAGCAATCCAAGTTGTTCTTCAGAGGACATTGAAAACACAATTATTCTCCTGAGAAAAGACGAGAACCAAAAATATCAACTATATTATCTTCACCAAGGTAGATGGGGAAACAGTGGAAACAGTGTCAGACTTTATTTTGGGGGCTCCCAAAGCACTGCAGATGGTGACTGCAGCCATGAAATTAGAAGACGCTTACTCCTTGGAAGAAAAGTTATGACCAACCTAGATAGCATATTCAAAAGCAGAGACATTACTTTGCCGACTAAGGTCCTTCTAGTCAAGGCTATGGTTTTTCCTGTGGTCATGTATGGATGTGAGAGTTGGACTGTGAAGAAGGCTGAGCGCTGAAGAATTGATGCTTTTGAACTGTGATGTTGGAGAAGACTCTTGAGGGTCCCTTGGACTGCAAGGAGATCCAACCAGTCCATTCTGAACGAGATCAACCCTGGGATTTCTTTGGAAGGAATGATGCTAAAGCTGAAACTCCAGTACTTTGGCCACCTCATGCGAAGAGTTGACTCATTGGAAAAGACTCTGATGCTGGGAGGGATTGGGGGCAGGAGGAGAAGGGGACGACCGAGGATGAGACAGCTGGATGGCATCACAGACTCAATGGACATGAGTCTGAGTCTGAGTCTGAGAGATGGTGATGAACAGGGAGGCCTGGCATGCTGCGATTCATGGGGTTGCAAAGAGTCGGACACGACTGAGTGACTAAACTGAACTGAACTGAAGGTATGAGCACTGGAAAGATGAGAACCAAAAATTTCCAGGGAGAGTTGTTGTTCAGTGGCTAAGTTCTGTCTGATCCTTTGTGACTCCCATGAACTGCAGCACACCAGGCCTCCCTATCCTTCACTATCTCCCTGAGTTTGCTCAGACTCAGGTCCATTGAGTCAGTGGTGCTATCCAACCATCTCATCTTCTGTAGCCCCTTTCTCTTCTTGCCCTCAGCCTTTCCCAGCATCAGGGTCCTTTCCAATGAATCAGCTCTTTGCATCACGTGGAAAGAGAGGTGCTCTTTTTCAAGCCTATAAGGGGTCAACATGAGAACCATCTGATTCCCCCTGGGGCTCATGGCAGTGGGCTGCACCTGTCTGTATAGTCACAAAGTGCCGTATTATAGAAATGTCACTAAGCCAAAGGACTTCTAAGCTGGGCATCCCATAAATTCTGAGCAATGAATGAGGCTTCATCTGGCTGGACTGCAAAAGCAGAGCATTTGGGAATATGACCTTGCTACACAGAGCCTCCAGATAGTGAATGGGGGACAGCCTGCCAATCACCACTGAAAGATGCTCCTGGACAGCCCTCTGCAAATGTGAAATGTTCCAACCATACCGTCTTTGCTTCTCTCTACTCTCACATAAGCTCCTGCACCCTTCAAGGAATTCCTGATATTGATGCGTTATTTGATTTCTGCTAAAATAATACTTTTAACATTGTTCAAATGTTCCACCTCCCCTCCTTAATCTTAACTTCTTCAAGGGCGACAGGTAGCCAGTCTCCAATTTTTCATGTTCCCTGTTCTTTCTCCAAACCCTGCCCCAGACCTCACTTCAGCCCTAACCTCAGCACAGGCCCCACACTAATGCCTGTGCTATGACTTAAAGAACAGAACCCTGTTTGCTTCAACCTCAAAACACATAGAAATCCCAGGATACAGAATTCATATATGACATTGGTAAAGACAGCTGCCATGTACCAGCATCATCACAGTGTTCATTCTTGCATAGCAAACTCCCCCTTCTTAGACTAATTTTTAAGTTCCTTAAAATGGCTTGTAAGCTGCTTTCTAAACTATGTTATGTCTGTGATGGTTTGCAAGACATTATGAACAGGAAAACTCGGAATATAGAACTGGTTTTCATCAGGGCCATGTATTGAAGATGGTCAGGATGAATTGATGCTCTCTGTACATTTCCCTTCTCACTTCACATTGACTTTGCTGAATGCATAAGATTATGAGACTCTGAATAGGGAGGTAGAGGGATCTTTATAAAGATGCACAGCTTCCCTACCCACAATCAGACCCTGGAAAATTGTATAGGCTCAGGCCTCTAAAAGGTTTAATTTATTTATTTATTTACTTTATTTTACTTTACAACACTGTATTGGTTTTGCCATACATTGATATGAATCCGCCACGGGTGTATACGAGCTCCCAATCCTGAATCCCCTCCCACCTCCCACCCCATATCATCTCTCTGGATTCTAAAAGGTTTAGAAACCAGGTTTTAAAGACCTGTTGCACCTTAAGGCTCTGACCACTGCTTCTAATGTGTTTCCAGAACAGTGTTGTCCACAGGAAATGTCTTATGACCCAGGACACTCTGTGCCCCTCCTAAGATATCCAGGAGGACCTGGAGACACATAAGAAGAAAGATATCTTTTCTTCTCTCTTGCTTTCTATCTTTTCTAGCTAATTTCTCCTTTTCAAGCTCCACATAACATATTCACATTCAACGCCCAGTTGGAAAGAATGGGAAAAATCTCACCAACTGTGACCTCATTTTTGAATTATTTGCCCAAACAGAATAGAAGGCAGTAAACATCAGAAATTTTACATGTTAACTATAAAACTAGTATCATTGAATTAACTATGATTTAGTTAACAATGAAATTAGTAAGTACTCTGTTAAAAAAATTAGAACAACTCAAACTGGAAAGTAAAAGTTTCCACATATATATGGTTTACAAAGATTATACAAGTGAAAAAGTCAACATTCTTGTTAGCATTTTGAGCTACAAGCTCTGATTTATCTTCTGAAAGATCGTATATGATTAGGACATTTGTGGAAAATCATATCAGAAAATGATAACTATAATTACTTCTTGGAATGGAGAAAAGCTTACTTTTCATAACCTTTTATACTGTTTGAATTTTTCACTTTAAGCATGCATTGCCTTCTAACAGCAAAGATAAACAAATCAGACAATTAATCAATTGGCTAATTTTTAAAATTTGTTCTTGTTAAGAAGTCATCAAACCCAGTCCCTCAAATTAAAGTTCTTTTCTGGTTTGAGGATCTGAAAATAGAAGCTTTAGTCCCAGCCCTCTCATTAATATTTCTCATGACTGTGTTCCCAGTCCACAAACACAGAATTACTCCATTTATTGATTTTCATCTATTTCTTTTGTAAGTTTTGTAGTTTTCCACATATATACCTTGTACATATTTGTTAAATTTATACCTAAGCATTTCGGCTTCTGGTGCCATTGTAACTCTTTCAATTTCAATTGCTTATTACTGGTATATAAGAAAACATTTCACTTTTGAATATTAGGCTTGTGTCCTATGACCTTGCTATGTTCACTGATTAGTTCCTTGAGAGTTGTTTGTTTCTCAGTTCTTTGGGGTTTTAAATAATCTTGTCATCTGTAAACAAAAAATATAGTTTTTAAAAATTATTTTTTGTTTTACATGGGTGTTTTCAAAAACAGAAGTATAGTTAATTTACAATGTCTTATTAGTTTCAAGTGTACAGCAAGGTATTCATTATACACACACACACACACATATATACTGTTATATATATATATTATATACATATATAATATATAATATATATACTGTTTCAGATTATTTTTTCCATTATAGGTTATCATAAGATATTGACTATAATTCCCTATGCTATATAGTAGGTTCTTGTCATTTACCTATTTTATATATAGTAGAAGTGACTTAGCAGCAGCAGCAGCAGCAGTGTGTATATGTTAATTCCAAACTTCTAATTTATCCCCTCACGACAACCAGCTATACCTCTTGGTAACTGTAAGTTAATTTTCTATGACTATGAGTCCATTTCTGCTTTGTAAATAAGCTCACTCATACCTTTTTGCAGATTCCACATGTAAGAATATTAATATTATATATTTGTCTTTCTCAGACTTACTTCACTTTATACGATAATCTCTGTGTCCATCCATGTTGCTGTAAATGGTATTATTCCATTTTTTTTTATTGCTAGGCAATAGTCCATTGTACATACATATACATATACATACGTGTGTGTGTGTGTGTGTGTGTATGTATACCATACCTTCTTTATCCATTCATCTGTCTACGGACATTTAGGTTGCTTCCAAGTCTTGGCTATTGTAAATAGTGCTGCAATAAACACTGGGATACATGTATCATATTGAATTAGAGTTTTCTCTGGATACATTGCCAGGAACGGGATTGCAGGATCATATGGTAACTATATTATTAGTTTTTAGGAAACTCCATACTGTCCTCCATAGTGGCTGTACCAATTTCCATTCCCATCAACAGTGTAAGAGGGTTTTCTTCTCCACACCCTCTCCAGCATTTCTATACACTCACAATGAAACATCAGAAAGAGAAATTAAGGAAACAACCCCATTTGCCATGTATCAAAAGAATAAAATGCCTAAGAATAAACCAAAAACTGTAAGATGCTGGTGAAAGAAATTGAAGATGACCCAGATGGAAAAATATGCCATGTTTTGGAGTTGGAAGAATTAATATTGTTAAAGTGACTACACTACTCAAGTCAATCTCTACATTCACTGAAATCCATATCAAGCTACCAGTAGTATTTTTCATAGAAACAAAGCAAAAATAATTTTTTAATTTGTATGGAAACACAGAAGACCCCTAATACCCAAGTAGCCAAAACACTCCTAGAGAAGAATGGAGCTGGAAGAATCATGCTTTCTGACTTCAGACTATAGTACAAAGCTATAGTAACAAAATCAGTATGGTAGTGGCACAAAAACAGACATATATTACATGAATGGAGTGAGATAGAAACCCCAGAAATAAATATACACACTTATGGTCAATTAATCTATGGCAAAGGAGGCAAGAATACACAGTGAAAAAAAGACAGCCTCTTCAATAAGTTGTGCTGGAAAAATTGGACAGCTACATATAAAAGAATGATATTAGAACACTTCATAACATCATACACAAAAATAAAATAACTTTTTTAAGGTTAAAGACCCAAATGTAAGACCAGATACTATAAACCTACTACAGAAAAACATAGGCAGAACACTCTGACATAAATCACAGCAATATTTTTTTGGCCACCTCCTAGAGTAATAGAAAGAAAAACAAAGATAAATAAATGGAACCTAACTAAACTTAAAAGCTTTTTCACAGCAAAGGAAACCATGAACAAAATAAAAAGACAGTCTACAGTCTAGGGAGAAAATATTTGCAAATGATGCTATCAACAAGGGATTAATTTTCAAAATATACAAATAGCTCATTCAGCTTAATATCAAAGAGCAAATAAAATAAAATAAAATAACAATCAAAAAATGAGCAGAAGACCTAAATAAACATTTATTTCTTCAAAGAAAACATACAGATGGCCAACATGAAAAGATGCTCAATATTGCTAATTATTAGAGAAATGCAAATCAAAACTGCAATGAGGTATCATCTCACACCAGTCAGAATGGCCATTATTTAAAAATATACAAATTACAAAGACAGTTTTATTTATTCCTGCCCAATTTGTATAACTGTTTTTATTATCTTTTTGCATTAGCTGGGACTTCAGCGTGATGGTGAATAGGAGTGGCAGGAGAGGGCATCTGAGACTTGTTCCCAGTCTTAAGGAGTAAGTTCCTCACCACTAAATGTAAAGTCAATTGGAGATTTTCTGTAGGTGTTCTTTATAAAACTAAGGAACTTCCCCTCTAATCCTAGTTTCCTGAGAGTTTTTATCATGAATTGGTGCTGTGTTTTGTCAAATGCCTTCTCTGTACCAATTTCTATTATCATATGACTTTTCTTTTTAATATGTTAATGTGGTGGATTATACTTATTGGTTTTCTGATGTTGAACTAGCCTTGCATACCTGGGATAAATTCTATTTGATTGTGCTGTATAATACTTTTGTATAATGTTTGACTCCATTAATTAATATTTTGTTGAAAACTTTTGCTTCTATGTTGATGTAGTTTTCCCTTCTTATAATGTCTTTATCTGATGTTTTTATCAGGTTAATGCTGGCTTCATAGAATGAATCAGGAAGTATTCTGTCTGCTTCTCTTTTTCTGGGGGAGATTGTTGAAAATTAGGATCATTTCTTCTGTAAATACACAGCATAATCAACCAGTGAACTATCTGGGATTGATGCTTTCTTCTTTTGAAAGGTTATTAATTATTGATTTTACCTCTTTAATATATATTAAAGAGATTCATATAGGCTATTCATATAACCTATTTATCCTTCGGAGAGTTTGGCAGGTCATGTGTTTCAAGGAAGTGATCCATAAATCTAAATTATCAATTTATTGAGCATAGAATTATACATGGCATTCCTTTATTATCTTTTTAATGTCCACTGACTCAGTGGAGACATTCTTTCTTTATCTGGAAAGTTTTGTGTCTTCTCTCTTATTTCCTTGTTTAGGGTGACTAAATGTTTATCAATTTTATTTTTATTTTCAAAGAATGAGATTTTGGTCGTATTGACTTTCCCTATGACTTTATTTTCAGCTTCATTGACATTTGCTCTGATTTGTATTATTTTTTGACTTGCTTTGGGCTTAAATTGTACTTCTTTAGTTTCCTAAGGTGGAAGCTAGGTTATTGATTTAAGATATTTCTTTTTTCTATCATATGCACTAAACACATTAATTTCCTTCTAAGCACTGCACTTTCACTGCATTCCACAAATTTTGACGTTTTATTTTCATTTAGTTCAAAATAATGTTTAGTTTCTCTTGAGATTTTTTTCTTTTATTCAAGTATTATTTAGAAGTGTTGTGTTTAATTTCCAAATATTTGAGTATCTTTCAGTTATCTTTTTGTTACTGATTTCCAGTTAATTTATGGTCTGAGAATATACTTAATAAGATTTCCATTATTTTTAATTTGTTAAGATGTGTTTTATGGCCCAGAATGTCACTATTCCATGTGAACTTGAGAAAAATATACATTCTGTTTTCATGGGATGGAATATTGTAGGAATGTAAATGAGATCAAGTTGATCGATAATGCTGTTTAGATCAAGTACATCATTTCTGATTCTGAAACTACTTATCTTTCAGTGACTGAAAGAGGTATTAAAGTCTGCAACTGTAGCATGGATTTTTTCATTTCCCCTTGTAGTCCTGGCAGCTTTGTCTCATGTATTTTGGCACTCTTTTATTAGTTTGTTGTTTAGTGGCTAAGTCATGTTCAACTCTTTTGCAACCCCATGGGCTGTAGCCCGCCAGCCTCCTCTGTCTATGAAATTTCCCAGGCAAGAATATAAGAGTCAGTTGCCATGTTCTTCCCCAGGGGCCTTCCCAACCCAGGAGTCAAACTCACGTTTCCGGGACTGGCAGGAAGATTCTTTACCACTGAGCCACCAAGGAAGCCCTCGTACACCCCCAAATTTTAGGGGCCCCTGCCAGACTGAAGGGACTTCTAAAATTTGGGGGTGTACAAGACCCAACCCAGAGCCAGGTGTTCCCATCCCAAGGGTCCCTGCCTGTAGCCTGGGCAGGGCTCTGAGTCTGGGAGGGGAATCTTGCTGTGATTCAAAGCTTACTAAATGTCCCTGGTGGAATCCAGACAGGTGTAACCAAAGCTACCACTAGGCAGACCTGGACTGGCTGTGATGTGTTAGCTGCACATACATTACGGATTATTATGTCTTCTTGGATAATTGACTCCTATGTTAGTATATAATTATGATCCCAATATTATTATATAATTTCTTTATTCCTAATAATTTTCCTTGTCCTGAAGTCTGCTTTGTCTGAAATTAATACAGTAACTCCAGCTTTCTTTTGATTAATGTTAGCATTGTATATCTTTTACCATCCCTTTACTTTGAAAATATCTAAAACATTAAATTTAAAGTGGTTTTCTTATCGACAAAACATAGTTGGTTCTTATATTTTTATTCACTTTTACAGTTTCTCTCTTTTAATTTGTATTTAGACCACTTGCATTAAAGGGATTATTGATATAGTTGGATTCAGTTCAGTTCAGTTGCTCAGATGTGTCTGACTCTTTGCGACCCCATGAACTGCAGCACACCAGGCCTCCCTGTCCATCACCAACTCCCAGAGTTCACTCAGACTCACGTCCATCGAGTCAGTGATGCCATCCAGCCATCTCATCCTCGGTCGTCCCCTTCTCCTCCTGCCCCCAGTCCCTCCCAGCAGTCTTTTCCAATGAGTCAACTCTTTGCATGAGGCGGCCAAATACCCATTATATTTGTAGCTATTTCTATTCAATACACTTGTTTTTTTCCTTATCTTTTACATGCTATCTTTGGTTGTTGTTGGGGTTCTTTTTGATGTTATAATTTTTGCTTTATTTATTTTTTAATTTTTATTTTTACTTTATTTTGCTTTACAATACTGTATTGGTTTTGCCATACATTGCCATGAATCAGCCATGGGTGTACATGAGTTCCCAATCCTGAACCCCCTCCCACCTCCCACCCCATATCATCTCTCTGGATCATCCCCGTGCACCAGCCCCAAGCATCCTGTATCCTGTATTGAACATAGACTGGCAATTCGTTTCTTACCTGATAGTATACATGTTTCAATGCCATTCTCCCAAATCATCCCACCCTCTCCCTCTCCCACAGAGTCCAAAAGTCCGTTCTATACATCTGTGTCTCTTTTGCTGTCTCGCATACAGGGTTATCATTACCATCTTTCTAAATTCCATATGTATGTGTTAGTATACTGTATTGGTGTTTTTCTTTCTGGCTTACTTCACTGTGTATAATCAGCTCCAGTTTCATCTACCTCATTAGACTTGATTCAAATGTATTCTTTTTAATGCTGAGTAATACTCCATTGTGTATATGTACCACAGTTTTCTTATCCATTCATCTGCTGATGGACATCTAGGTTGTTTCCATGTCCTGGCTATTATAAACAGTGCTGTGATGAACACTGGGGTACATGTGTCTCTTTCAGTTCTGGTTTCCTCAGTGTGTATGCCCAGCAGTGGGATTGCTGGGTCATAAGGCAGTTCTATTTGCAATTTTTTAAGGAATCTCCACACTGTTCTCCATCGTGGCTGTACTAGTTTGCATTCCCACAAACAGTGTAAGAGGGTTCCCTTTTCTCCACACCCTCTCCAGTATTTATTGCTTGTAGACTTTTGGATTGCTGCAATTCTGACTGGTGTGAAATGGTACCTCATTGTGGTTTTGATTTGCATTTTTCTGGTAATGAGTGATGTTGAGCATCTTTTCTTGTGTTTGTTAGCCATCTGTATGTCTTCTTTGGAGAAATGTCTATTTAGTTCTTTGGCCCATTTTTTGATTGGGTCATTTATTTTTCTGGACTTGAGCTATCTTTGGTTTTAATTACATGAATCCATTTTCTCTTCTCTCTTAGTGTATCAATTATTATTCTTTTTAAAAAAATTAGTGGTTGCCCTAGAGTTTGAAATATACATATTAAATTAATCTAGGCCTACCTTTAAGTAAAGGCATACTGTTTCACATTTAGTAAAAGTACCGTATAATACAGTTTTCCCAATTCCTCCTCCCAGTCCCTTATGACACTTCTGTTAGTCATTTCACTTATCCATAAACCAAATAATACAATTACATTATACAAGTAAATTACTACTATGGTTACCTCAACAGTTATCTTTTAGATGAATTAAGAGTAAGAAATGTTTTTTTAAAAAAACATCATTTTACTTTTGTTCTCCAGGTAAGCATATTTCAGTGTGACTTTTCTATATTCACCTGTCTCTCTAGATTTCAAAGTGCTGGTTTGCTCCACAATATAATTCTCCGCTGGTCCAAGAAAAAGTTGGTTTTCAATTTGCTCAGCTTTTTTCTTTTTGTAAGAATGGCCATGATGACTTCCAAGCTCTTCAAATGTAGGATTTAAAATTGAGAGTCCCTTTTGGCTTGTGTTTTAATATTCTCACCTACACAATGGAAATGATTCTACCCTGAAGGCTTCAAGGTATTGAATCATACAAGGAGGGAGACTTTCAGGATAATCACAAGCCAGGACATTCTGGTAGAAGTTTAAATATCTTTTTATTTTTTGGCCTACTGTGTGGCATAAGCCAGGATGTTCTATTTGATCTATCAGCCTGTCTTTCATTTTATCAACGTTGATTACTTTTTCATTCTACTCATTCAGAATTTCACAGACTTCATGTATTTTTGCCCATGGGGATTGCTGAATTGTCATAAAACACGAGATTTTGTCTTCCTCTTAGCCTCTACATCCCTAACATTTTGCCCTACTCTGCATTTTCACAGTATAGAGTCTACCAAAAATAGAATCAGACTCAAGTTAGGAATAACAATGGAGGAACTCAGGTGAGTTATAGATTGTGGACTTAGAGATTGTTGTACTGAGTGAAATAAGTGAAGTAAGTTAGACAGAGAAAGACAAATATCCCATACCATTTATATGTGGAATCTATAAAAAGGGGTACAAATGAACTTATCTAACATAAGATAGAAACAGAGGTAGAGATGTAGAAAATAAACTTATGGTTTGTTTGCTATACACCTGAAACTAACACAACATTTTAAATTAACTATACTCCATTAAAATTTTTTAAAAATTGTAATAGCCACTTCTAAAATTCTAAAATACTCAATATATAAGAAAGATGAGAATTTATGCAGTTCAGTCATCCATCCAAAGCAAGAATCTCTCCAAGGCCATTTACATTACTAAGATAGTAGTTCTTGCCCTCAGGCAAAACTCATCTTACAATTTTTTTCTCAATTTATTGTTCAAGACTTCACCTTCTGAAGGAATTATCAGAATCCCCCAGTTGAGAACCACCTGAAGGCTTCATTAACATTAAGGATTTACTCCCCACCTTACTATGAGCGGAATAAACTGCTGTCTGCCTCCTCTGCTTTGGTCTTCTGGCCACTCTTAATCCATGTGACAAGGACCCATAGAGCCAAGGTAACCCAGCTTTGAGACAAATGATGTGAACCCTGGTGCCAAATGTGTAAGTAAAGTTCAAAGATTTATGCTATCTTTTAAAATTCGGCCAATTCCAGCGCACAAGAAAAAAAAAAATCAATTGTTGGGCCTGCTTTGTTCTTGAAAAAAATCAATCATGGTTCTTGCCAAGGATCCCATTACCCTCTGGATGCTGGGGTCCTTCCTTCACATCCCCCATTGCGTGTTGACATCAGCTCTATTGAACTGCATTTCCATAAGGTTTCTGTCTCGGTTTAAGATTGAAACCACCTTTTAAACTCCCTTCTCCTCCAAGCATCCTTAGATCCCTATTACTTTTCCCCAGAATAGCTGTAAGTGTGTGAACTAATTAGCTTAGAGAGTGCAAGCTCCCTTAATGCCTTAGGAACCCTGCCATCTCACACTCATTTCTCTACGTTCTGAGCTACAAAATAGCCCCTCACTCGGTTTTGGCTTAATTATTCTTCAAGGTCATCCCTGTGTCACTCCTGTCCATGTTCCTTTTCTTCTCTGCTTCTGTTTTTAAGAGGATTTTTAAATAGGTTCGGCAGCTCAGCCGTTTTTGAGTCATTACTAGCTTCAATCCCCTTTCCCACTTATGACTTGTCCTATTTTTCTCTCGCCTCACCTCCTTCTCTGCTATATTTGCAAGAGTGTTTCTGATTCTCTCTGACCCCTTTGCAGGCTGGAATTGTTCTGTGTTTTTGTGGCCTGTACTTTCCCCCTGCACTTTGAACTAATCTCGCATGGCCTTGATTTGGGAACTGGCCCTTTCCCTTCCCTGTTTATAGCACAGACAGATCTTTCCCTTCATCTTTCAGTTGCTCCCTCAAGAAGAGGGACTGGATGTTCCCTCAATCGTCAGGATGCCCACAGGACAGGCAAAAGCTCTAAGAAGACAATTCGCCTGTCCACAGTGGTTCAACAGCACATCCGCCTTCTGGGTTTACAATCCACCTACCAATTTATATGTTCACCTTTGACAGAAACCAGAATCCTGAGGTGAGAATAATAAAAACAAATGCAACAATTATAATAATGATGCCACCTCCCCCTGGAGAGCATGGAAGGCTTTTCAAACACTTTCTTATACATTATCCCATCCAGAAGACACATTACATAAGAGGCTTTTTATTTCTTGCTTTCTTCTCATTATGATTCTGATTATTTTCTATTTTCTTCTACCCTCCTGTTATAATTTCTCTTCCCACTCACTTTGCATTATCAAGCATCACCTTAAAGAACCATGGAAGGCACTTCAAAGCTGAGTCTACATCAAGGAATTTTGAACTTTATGAAGTAGCAGAACCCAAAGTTGATACTGAAGCCAGAGCTCACATCCTACAAGGAATGTGGAGGGATGATCAGAAAACCAGTGATTAAAACCTCACAGCCAAGCACACCCAACAGAAATGGGACAGAAGACCCAAGCATCACTCAGTAACCCTAACTGCAGGTTCTGGGCAGCACCTCATTCCAGGTATCACAGATCACATTGATAGAAATGGGCTCTTAAATGAGACTGAATCTGGTTGTCACATAGAACTAAGTCTGCAAGGTATGGGCCCTGTGGATAGAAAGTCTGGGCAAGTAAGCAGAGTAGTGTGCTAGGTAGAGACGTAGGAAAAAGAAATACCCAGCAACAAAGCAGGCAGCAAACACAAAGACAAGGAAAACAGATCTTCAGAAGTCCACTGTGATGGCCCAAAGTGGAGATAGGGCCTTTAAAGAGGTGTAAGTTAAAATGCAAAAAGCAAATGGCTGTCTGAGGAGGACTTACAAATAGCTGTGAAAAGAAAAGAAGTGAAAAGCAAAGGAGAGAACAAAAGACAGAAGCATCTGAATGCAGAATTCCAAAGAATAGTAAGAGGAGATAAGAAAGCCTTCCTCGGCGATCAATGCAATGAAATAGAGGAAAACAATAGAATGGAAAAGACTAGAGATCTCATCAAGAAAATTAGAGATACCAAGGGAACATTTCATGCAAAGATGGGTTTGATAAAGGACAGAAATGGTATGGACCTAACAGAAGCAGAAGATATTAAGAAGAGGTGGCAAGAATACACAGAAGAACTGTACAAAAAGATCTTCACAACCAAGATAATCACGATGGTGTGATCACTCACCTAAAGCCAGACATCTTGGAATGTGAAGTCACATGGGCCTTAAAAAGCATCACTATGAACAAAGCTAGTGGAGGTGATGGAATTCCAGTGGAGCTGCTTCAAATCCTGAAAGATGATGCTGTGAAAGTGCTGCACTCAATATGCCAGCAAATTTGGAAAACTCAGCAGTGGCCACAGGACTGGAAAAGGTCAATTTTCATTCCAATCCCAAAGAAAGGCAATGCCAAAGAATGCTCAAACTACTGCACAATTGCACTCACCTCACATGCTAGTAAAGTAATGCTCAAAATTCTCCAAGCCAGGCTTCAGCAATACGTGAACCATGAGCTTCCAGATGTTCAAGCTGGTTTTAGAACAGGCAGAGGAACCAGAGATCAAATTGCCAACAGCCACTGGATCATGGAAAAAGCAAGAGAGTTCCTGATAAACATCTATTTCTGCTTTATTGACTATGACAAAGCCTTTGACTGTGTGGATCACAATAAACTGTGGAAGATTCTGAAAGAGAAGGGAATACTCAACCACCTGACCTGCCTCTTGAGAAATCTGTATGCAGGTCAGGAAGCAACAGTTAGAACTGAACATGGAACAACAGACTGGTTCCCAATAGGAAAAGGAGTATGTCAAGGCTGTATATTGCCATCCTGTTTATTTAACTTCTATGCAGAGTACATCATGAGAAACACTGGGCTGAAACAAGCACAAGCTGGAATCAAGATTGCCAGGAGAAATATCAATAACCTCAGATATGCAGATGACATCACCCTTTTGGGAGAAAGTGAAGAGGAACTAAAAGCTTCTTGATGAAAGTGAAAGAAGAGAGTGAAAAAGTTGGCCTAAAGCTCAACATTCAGAAAACTAAGATCATGGCATCTGGTCCCATCACTTCATGGGAAATAGATGGGGAAACAAGGGAAACAGTAGCAGACTTTATTTTGGGGGCTCCAAAAATCACTGCAGATGGTGACTGTAGCCATGAAATTAAAAGATGCTTACTCCTTGGAAGAAAAGTTATGACCAACCTAGATAGCATATCCAAAAGCAGAGAAATTACTTTGCCAAAAAGGTCAGTCTAGTCAAGGCTATGGTTTTTCCATTGGTCATATATGGATGTGAGAGTTGGACTGTGAAGAAAGCTGAGCGCTGAAGAATTGATGCCTTTGAACTGTGGTGTTGGAGAGTCTCTTGGACTGCAAGGAGATCCAACCAATCCATTCTAAAGGAGAGCAGCCCTGGGATTTCTTTGGAAGGAATGATGCTAAGGCTGAAACTCCAGTACTTTGGCCATCTCATGCAAAGAGTTGACTCATTGGAAAAGACTCTGATGCTGGGAGGGATTGGGGGCAGGAGGAAAAGGGGACGACTGAGGATGAGATGGCTGGATGGCATCACTGCCTCGATGGACATGAGTCTGAATGAACTCCGGGAGTTGGAGTCACCCATAGGATAAATTAAGCAGAAGACTCTCAAGTCAGATTCCCTGGTTCAGATATCACTCCTGATGGACAGGGAGGCCTGGCGTGCCATGATTCATGGGGTCGCAAAGAATCAGACATGATGAGCGACTGAACTGAACTGACTGAAGGTAAAATGAGGAGACCATTAGTGTGGGCCCTAATCCAATCTGACTGATGCTATCACAAAAAAGAGGAGATCTGAGAGGAAGGACCAGGTGAGAACACAGCAAGAAGGAGGCATTCTGCAGGCCAAGGAGAGAGGCTTCAGAAGACACCAAACCTACCCACACCTTGATGTTGGAATTCTAGCCTAAGAAAATAAATTTCTGTTGCCTAATGAGCCATGCAACTTGTATTCTGTTACGACAACCCAAGCAAACAAACATGGTCACCCATAGGATAAATTAAGCAGAAGACTCTCAAGTCAGATTCCCAGGTTCAGATCTCACCTGACCACTTATTAGCTATATGATCTTGGCAAACCAATCTGTGCCTCAGTTCTTTCATTCATTTAACAAGGAAGATAAGGGTACCTAACTCACAAAGTTGTCATAAGGGTTAAATAAATTAATCCTTGTGATGTGCTTGGAAAACTATCTGGCAAACGCTATATAAGTATTTGTTGCTACTAGTATTATTATTACTATTGTATCATCATCATCTAACGTGCTAGATTTTTCATGGATCTCCAAAAGTTAGAAGAAAATTGATGAGGGCCTTCCTTAGTGAGCCAGTGGCTAAGATTCCTTGCTCCCAATGCAAGGGTCCCAAGTTAGATCCTTAGTCAGGGAACTAGATCCCAGAAGCCACAGCTAAGAACCCACATGCTGCAACTAGAGATCCTGCATGCCACAAGTGAAAAAGATCCCGCATGCCACGAGTCAAGATCCCGTGTGCCACAACTAAGACTAGCACAGTCAAATACATAAATAAACATTAAAGAAAAAAAAAAGAAAGAAAATTGATGAGAGTAGAGAAAACATGTAAACAAATGGATTTTTGAGGCAGAAAGTTTGCGACCTCAAGCTTCTACCCGGCAAATATCAATAGCTAATTCTGGAAAGTGAAGACACGTCCAGAAGATGGAGTATGTCTCCCTTTAATTCACACTCATGGTTGGAAGCCTGGGCTTCCCAGAGTTCAGAAGCATTTCAGCAATAAACATTAGCACTAACATTTTCATTAATATGAAGAAAAAACAACAATAAAGACAGATATCATCAGTGCTAATGTGCTGGGGGCAGACTTTATGCCACCACAGTTCAAAATCAGAGGAAGAAGTCTTCTGGAGTCACATCAGTTTCTGATAAATTTCTGCATGCCTGAGTTTGTGCTAAGTCACTTCAGCTGTGTCCAACTCTGTGCAACCGTGTGTATTATAGCCCACCAAGCTCTTCTGTCAATGGGATTCTCCAGGCAAGAATACTGGACTGGGTTGCCGTACCCTCCTCCAGGGGATCTTCCAGACCCAGGGATCGAACTCGCATCTCATGTTTCCTGCATTGGTAGGTGGATTCTTTACCACTAGCACCACCTGGGAAGCCCAAATTTCTTCATACTCTTCTTTTATCTCATTGCATATGAGCAAACATAAATACCTCCTTTCCTTGATATAAAGATCCCCTATGACAAAAATGAGGTGGACAAGAGATAGAGTTCAAACAGTTTGATAGTGTTAGAGTCTTTTTATGAATAAGCAATAATATCCATGTTTTTAGATGAAAAAATTGTCTGAAAAAGTAAGCACAGGCTCTGTGATGTTGTCATCACATTGAAAACTAAATATTTGGCCCTTTCAGGTTCTTTGGTCATCATTTCAGCCTGCCTAGGAAAAAGGAGATTGAAGCCACATTCCCAGAAATGTCATGTTTATTGACAGTGATCAATCTCTCAGAATCTGAGGGACTCATCTGCACTTAGCAGCAAAGACTCAGAAAATGGGCAATTGCTTCTCCAGCATGAAAAAGGATCCAAGAGTTGAGCAATTGATTGGAAAAAATGAGCCTAAACTCAAAGATGAGAACTCTGGGAGATCATCCACGATCAGAGAAAGGATCCCAAGCGTGCCTAAGAAAGGCAAGCTGACTAGTACAATGGAAGAGACTGGGTAGCAGCTGCTATTACAAACACAGGGAGTATGATTTCGGTGAAACTCTTTTTTTTTCATCACTTAGAAGACTGAGACCTAACTGCTTATCTCTGAGTTCTGCTGGTCTACAAATCCATCTCAGAATCCCTGGTTTTAGTTTTGTTTTTCTAAGGCTCAAGAAAGACCACTGTTGGTTTCAAAAGAGATTATTTCAAACTATTTTATTCTGATCCCCTGAGAAATCAGATTTTTAAAAATATTTCAATTAGATTTGTACCCTCGTGATCCTTCATCCCACAACATCTCTAACAATGAAGTCCAGGAGCTATAATTTCTGTGTCTGCCAAACAAAAAAGAGTGTTAATAAGACCAAATAAAGACTGAGCTCTTGGTAAGGCAGGTAGGGAAGAGAATGCATAGACCGATCATTGGTTTAGAGAGTTTTGAGGATATTTGCCCTTGTAGCTGTGAATGACCAACCCCATGAGCATCTCTGTTCTACTTACTGTATGATAGATTGGCGACTTCTAATCTATACAAACCTGGCTATCTTATGTAGCTAACACAACCTCTGTAGATGCTGAGGGCTGTTGGCATTCCTTTTTCCCCTTGTTTATTATTATGTGTTGACGTCCAAACAGATTCTCAGGCAGGTCCTGTAGATTTCAGATTTTCACAATATTACAATTTCAGCAAGCTGAATGTTAAAAAATGGAAATTGGACAGACTGTTATCAACTTTAATCGACCATTAGAGCATCGGAGCCTGAAGGCACAGTATTTAACGGTTGGAATGGGGTGGTCAAGTAAAATGCTGTCTCTTTCATTTGGAATCTGGGAATAAAGCCAACCCAGATAAAAAGGGGGAAAAAGCCATTACTCTGACAGCTGTGGCAGAGCACAAGGATCAGTGTTGCAAAGGAGGCCAAGATGCAAATATTGCAGTGCACTTGGGTAAGGATTGTCTATGAATTCTGGTGTGCAGCTTTCATACATAATGCAGATAAACAAGCCAAGGAATGAGATGCTGACCTACCAGAAGGAAGGCTATTATCTAATATCAAGAATGAATCCTGTGACATCATATTATATTGCCAGGCTTGGCCTCAATATGTCATCACCTTTCTGTGCGGAAATGGCTGTCTTCTCAGAAAGGCAAACAATTTGCTTCCTCGGTTAGGCTTCTCTGCCTCAGCCTCTGGGCATGCATGGTACACTGTGAATGCTTCAGAGAATCAATCCAGAATTAAGTTTTTTAATTACTCCTGACATTAGTGAGCTCTCACCTGTTGGCAGCCATTTTCTTAAAACCACCCAATGGACAAAATTATTTTACTAGAAGTTAAGGTTCTTTTCTACTTTATGCCTCTGTTGGCCATGCCAGATTTCTTCCTGACACCATTTACTCTGCTAATATGGTTTTGCCCATTATGAACTTTCAGAATGTTAAAGTGAGCACAGTTTTCTTTTAAACAAAATATATTGTTTATGTAAAGAGTCTAATGGCCCATAGCAATCCAATTTACATGTAAAGTACAAGATTTCATATTGAATCAGTTTTATTACTTCACATATAAAAGATATTGAGCAGTGGTAGGTATATTGTATTTGTATCAGAAAAATACAAGGGCAGATTTACTGGGTTTGTGCTTAATAATATTAGAATTGATTAACTCAATGAGAAGTGAGACATCTGTTCATTGTGGGAAGAAACATCATTTCCACCTCACCTCTGCTGTCCAATGAACCCTTTCCCCTCTTCACTCAATGAAATAACCATACTTAAAGGGTTAATAAAGCTTCCCAAAGTGATAACACTAACTGTTTCTCAGTAGCAAGGGAATACTGTTGATATCATTTAAAATTTATTAAGCATATTTGGTTTGCTGGGCATTGTACCAAACTGATAAAACATAAGACACTTGATCACTGGTTGCTTTTGTTATGATAAGGATGTTGATTCCCTTGACCTCTCAAAAACTGGATTTAATTTTTCCATATTTTCTACATTATGGACACCCCATAACCTAGTTTTTTTGTATTTTAACTTTTCTTCCTGTGAACTCCGGTCATTAGACAATCTCTTTGCAGAGTAAACTGTACTCTCATAAACTATAAGCTGTTTGAAATATTTTGGGAGAGAGCTAATCTTTTTTTATTAATCTGGAAGGTTGTTCTGTAAGTACTGCTGTTGAGACAGAAAGGTGAACCCTTTCGAATGTTCCTAATAAACAGATTCTCTAGATGACTCCTCTCCTTTTACCATAATAAATTTCCATTCAATGTAATTGAAAGCCTCAGTTAATATTACGTAAATCAGAAGGGGTGAGAGCATATTCTTGAGTTAACAAAAACTGAAACTAGCAGCCAACTAGGGACACACAATAATTCGAAATGGAACCAATGGAATAGGAAATTTGCTCATAATGTTCTTCTGTAAGTTTTGTTATATTTTTGGATACAAGATTTTGTTGTATAAATTTTCACTTACAAACATTTTTTTTCCCTTTCCATCATTTCAGGGTAAAAGAACTTTCTTTTCCACCCCTACTTGCTTCCAGGAGTAAAAGATGGTCCTGACGGTCCATGTCTGAATTGATGTGATGTGCTTTGGGATTTAGTTAGAATGCATGCCTTTCCCCATGTCCCTCTAGCCTCCAGGCATGCAGCAAAGTTCAAATACAACACTTTAAGTAAACAAAACTAAATTGAACAGCTAAAGCCTTCCTTCAAGGAAAGACATACAGATTAGTGAAGGCCAGACCACAGGGTGACTCTTGCTTATACCCCAGCAATAACTCAGCCACACTCTGGGAGAGAAAAAAAAGTGCATCTGCTGTGTGAGTGTGTGTGTGAATCCACACACAGTTTGCACTTCTTGTGCTTTGCACAACATGACCTGTGGTACAGATTCAATCTAAGACCACACTGTGGACATCAGTGCACTAGCCCTGCCTTCCTTCAGCAGAAAAAGAACTCTTTGCCAAAAGACTGAGTTTACATTAAAAATGTTTTCTCCACAAGAAATCTTCCTCCCTGCAGGTTCCCAAGTCTAGACTTAGCTGCAAACCCAACCTTTGCCGGCAGGAGTGCTCATCAAGCCGCGAGGGAGTTGAAGCAGGTGAACCTCTGCTCAGACAAGAAGCAGGCACCCAGGTGGGTCATGACTGCATGATGTCTGGGCTCCAAGGGTCACAATAATACGCACCTGTCGAATAAAGGAGCCCTTAGGTGCTCCTGTCTCCTCAGATCTCAGAGATGAGGATTCCAATGGGAGAAAACACACATTTATTAATAATCAGCTAATAAACTTACTTTTAAGAGGCTGTTCAAATGTCTTGACAGAGAACTTCTACTTTTTATGTATTGCAATTTCTACTCTTAACCCCTTAGCTCCACCCTCTTTCACTGATGCATACATGCACGTTAAGTCATTCCAGTCGTGTCCAACTCTTTGCGACCCTACAGACTGTAGCCCACCAGGCTCATCCGTCCATGGGGATTCTCCAGGCAAGAATGC
The DNA here is from genome assembly GCA_917880005.1 of Nanger dama. Classification (NCBI taxonomy): domain Eukaryota; kingdom Metazoa; phylum Chordata; class Mammalia; order Artiodactyla; family Bovidae; genus Nanger; species Nanger dama. Next base: position 31,240,736 of record CAKJTW010000018.1, read on the forward strand.
TGGCGGGGTTTGGGGGCGGGGGGGGCGGGAGCAGTTGCCATGCTCTCCTCCAGGGGATCTTCCAGACCCAGGAATTGATCCCACGTCTCTTACATCTACTGTATTGACAGGCATGTTCTTTACCACAAGCACCACTTGGGAAGCCCCTTTCACTGATATGCATCCCTTATCTCAGGTGGCACTGGTGGTAAAGAACCCACCTGCCAATGCAGGAGACATAAGAGATGGGGGTTCGATTCCTGGATTGGGAAGATCCCTGGAGAAGGAAATGGCAACCCACTCCAGTATTCTTGCCTGGAGAATCCCATGGACAGAGAAGCCCGGTGGGCTACAGTCCATGGGGTTGCAAAGAGTCAGACACAACTGAAGCAACTTAGCACATTAAGCAAGCATCCATAGTACCCTCACTCAATAGGAAACAGAAATGGCTGTCTTAGCCTGTTTGAACTGCTATAAGGAAATATCACAGACAGGGAAGCTTATAAACAGAAATTTGCTTCTCACAGTTCTGGAGGCTGGAAGTCCAGGATCATGCTGCCAGTATGATCAGGTGAGGGCCATCTTCTGGGCTGCAGGCTTTTTGTGGCCTCACAATGTGAAAGGGACCAGGAGCTCTCCAGCATCTCTTTCATAAGGGCACTGATTCCATTCATGAGGACTCCACCCTCATGGCTTAACCATCCCCCTAAAGGCCCCACCTTCTAATACCATCACCTTTGGGGCTAGCATTTCAACATGAATTCTGGAGGAATACAAATTTTGGAACATGGCAACTCCCAAACGACTGGAGTATTTTGATCAGTCCAGTTCTATTCACAGCTCTTCACAGGCTAATGTCCAAGCCAAGTGGCCAGGTTTTATAGGAAAGATGAAGATTTAGGAAATATGTTCTGTTCCTTTAGAAATTCATAGACTCTGGAGAGTGTCTTAGTCCATTCAGGGGGCTATACAAAAATAGCATGAACTGAATGGCTTGATAAACAACCAGCATTTATTACTTATAGTTCCAGGGGCTGGTAAGTCCAAGATCATTGCACCAGTAGATTTTCTGTCTACTGAGACTACTTTTGGTGCATAAATTATACTATTTTGCTGTGTGCTCACGTAATTCCAATTGTGAGGACTCCCCCTTGTGATCTAATCACCTCCCAAAGTACTCACCTCCTAATGCAATTATCTTGGGGGTTAAGATTTCAATATATAAATTAGGGGGAAGGGGGTAGAAACATTCAGAACATAACAGGGAGATAAGATTCTTATGTGATATAATTATTTTATATATCACAAAGAAATATGTGATTAAAACATCAAAATGTGAGGTTGTTGAGGTTCAGGGAAACAAATATTCTGTTATTTCCACTACGCTCTATTACCAAGGCAAGAAAGTAGATTAACATATTCTTCAAATATTTCCAGTGGTAATTGGAATAATGAGTTCTCCTTTCATTGCCTATAAGCAGACAAGTCAAGTAATCATCACGTTGCTACTCTGTCCTTCCATTTACTTGGTGAAGCAAAGGAAAAGCATCAACAATGCCACTATTTTTATATAAATTGAAACGTTTTTGGTTCTACCTTACTTCCTTTCTTAATACAGAATGCGTTTTCCCAGAGAGACAATGAAATGCACATGGCAATTGGTATTGCTTCTAGTCCAGACCTTTAAATGTACTTGCCAAACCCATGTCAGCTGTTAGGAGAAGCCATAAAAAGTATTCCTTCCAGAACATCTCCAAGTCCCCTCCAGCCAACCAGTTCCATTGTTCCCATACCATAGTTCTCAACCCTCTTCCACTGTCTTTGATACAGATTTGGACTCTCAAACTCTATCAAGTTTGTTGACTTGGCTTTATCACCCCTTTGGAACACGACACATCTGCCTCTATGCTCCACGTGTAGAAAGACCCTTTATCCTCTCACTCTACTCATGCCTCACCAGAACACTTCAAGACTTCAAGAGTGATGGTTGGTGCCGAAGGATCACCATAAGAGTCAAAAGTGTGAGCATAAAAGACTACATTCTGAAAAGAAGCAGAGTTCTCTCTGCCTAGAGAGCAGTATTATAAAATATGTTTGTTTGTATATATCCCCCACTGGTGGATGAGTTCTTCAAAGTGTGGGACAAGGCCTTCCCTATCTCTTCATTCTAACACTCTAAATAGAAAAATAACACACACATGGTTTTTTAATTAATTAATTAATCCATGCTCCAAGGTTAAATAACTCCCCCAAACAAAACTTCTATTTATTCAGTAGTCTTAACTAGAGTTTGGGAGGCAAGTGATCTAATTGAATTAATTCACTCTAAAGCATAAATTATTAAAAATACATCATTCTGATATGGGACTTGATGGCAAAGGTATTTTTAAACTCCCCAGAAGATTTTCATGAGCAGCCTGTCTTGAGAGTTGACATAAAATGTCCTCAGTGCTCTGGGCCCAGCTTCTCCAGTCATGCACTGCCTGCAAGTGCCTCTCTAGCTGCACTGAAACAGATGTCCTTCTTCATGAACACCATGTATACCCAGACCCCCAGATCTCTTTCACCATACTTGGAAAAATCTCGAACTACAGATGATGTTAGTGTTTCTTCTTCCAAGATCTTCCTATCACTATTATTTGCCTCCTATGGTCTGAATGCTTATGTCCCTCTCCCATACCCCAAATTCATACACTGAAATCCTAACCCCAAAAGATGATCATATTAAGAGATAGAGTCTTTGGAAGGTTCTTAATTCATGAGGGTGGTGCACTCATGAATGGGATTTAGCACCTTATAAAAGGCTCCAGAGAGATCCCTTGCTCCTCCCTCCATGTGAGGACACAGGTAGAAGGTGTCCACTGTGAATCAGGAAGAGATCCCTAACCAAATGCAACCACCTTGGTGCCTCCATCCTGGACTTCACAGACTCCATAATTGTGAGACACACATTTCTGCTGTTTATAAGATTATCAATCTGTGGTATTTTGTTGTGAAAGTTGCTCAGCTGTATCCAACTCTTTGCGACTCCATGGAATTCATACAGTCCGTGGAATTCTCCAGGCCAGAATACTGGAGTGGGTAGCTGTTCCCTTCTCCAGGCTATCTTCCTAACCCAGGGATCGAACCCAGGTCTCCCGCATTGCAGGTGGATTCTTTACCAGCTGAGCCACAAGGGAAGCCCGACAAAAACGTATTTTGTTATAGCAGCCCAAATAAACTAAGACATTGCCTTGCAAATCAGATTGTTGTTGTTGTTGTTTTTCCTGGAAATGGATGTCAGAGCTAATGTTTCATTTTGAACAAGAGTTAAATCACCAGAGTAAGGAAACCAAATCAAAAGCTACTGTTGGGTTTGTGGGAAATTTGATGAATCTAAATGAGAAGAAAATACAGTGAAGATCTTTAAGATTCATTTGCAGCAGCTCATCTCCATGGTGGATAGATTGTGTTAGCATTGGTTTTCTTCATCTTAAGAGTAAAAACCATTGTCTAACTACAGAAGAAGATTTATTGCAGTTGCCAGAGCTATGAAAGGGAATCATAATTCCTGACACCTCTTCCTATTCTTTCCTCATCCTCAGCATAAAATATCCAGACAATCTGTTTATGACTTAGTAGGTACTGATGGTAGAACTTAGAGTTTCATTTTGATGGATTCAAACCCAACCCATCCTGCAGGTCTTCAGTAACAATAGAGAAGATCTCAGAGACCAGAGTGAGTTCAGGGCAGTTCTCAAGTATGTAAAAGTGGGTGTTTCTCTTGAAGTCAACCTAGTTGTATTAGGATGATGGATTGGCTACACTCATGACTCCATCTGAAATAGATCATCCTGAAACACCTCCTCCAGCTTGTCTTCCACAAACACATCTTTTCTGAGCAATTTAGATGTAGCAGGAAGAAAAAAAAAGGTAGGGGGATTTATCAGGATTAATTAATACACAAGAGGAAAGAGATGTATGTGATTAAACTAACCTCTCAGGTTCATTATAAATATTTTATGCACTTATGTGATTCTGAATTCTGTCTTTGTCATTTAGAAAATAGCCCTAAATATGAGACTTGAAGGCTCCTATGAGTAAAAATAAGGTGCAAGGATACTGATACCAGTCCTGCAGTTGGAAAGACTGAAAGAGAGAGCAGTAAGACTTCAGTCAGAAGGGGTAACACTGCCCAGGAAATAGGAAGGGACACACCATCACTGCCTGCCCTGTCTAACTCTGATTCTCTGGAGACAATATATGTAGGAAATACAGAACAAAGCTTTGGTGGATGAAGGACAGCTCCCAAAGAAGCAGATGGCTGGGGGCAACATCCGCAGACTCTCCTTTGCACAGGCCTCTCTACTGACCTCTGGAGATGCCCTGAGCTTTCCCTCCTCAGCACCTTACTATAGTTTTCTCCACACCACCCCTTAGGCCTCCACCATGCAAGGCCTCCCTTTACTCTTCTGTCTGCCTGGCTTTTCGTACTCAGCCCTGGAAATGAGGCCCTAGTTCATTTCCATCAGGAAGGCTACCATGACATTACATGTTCAGCATGATCTCCAATCCCCTAAACCAGAGGTTCTATTTCAGAGTGAGGTTGATTTCAAGAAGTTAAATTTGAACCACCCAAAGTAATTAAAAAGGAATTTCATTCTCTACTCATATTTCTCAAAAGAGGTGAGCGAGTCTCCCAAAGCATAGTTTATAGTTAGATTTATTAAACTCTTTAATCATCATCCTCGCTATCCCCAAGCTACTCCCACAGTGGTCTTCATGATGGGGAGGAGGATTGAATAGAGGCCACGTGATTCTCTTTGGTGTTCTTGGGGAACGGCAATGACTTTGAACGTGCGGACCTCATGAATTTGTATCCTATTATATACTTACCACATATCCTTATATTTTAAGCATTTTACCCTGTATACTGATTCTCTCTTCCCAAATAAGCTGTGGCTCCTTTAAGAACTATATTTTAATCACCTTTGTATTTTAATACAATATAGGTTATCAATAATAGTTTTAGGATGAGTGAAAGAATTAAAATATATGAAAGTAGAAGATTAAATTTCATATTTCACTAATACCTTCTGCAAATATCACACACTTCATACTCAATTACTGTTTGCTGATGATAATAAAATAGGAAGCAGTCCATTCAGGGGGCAGGGAAGGGGCTAAGGGCCAGCCCAACCCTGGAGTCTTTCATCCATAATGAGCTCAGTCAACCAAACCTGCAGGGTTTCTTCACCCTGGTACCTGTTATTCAGCCTCTTCTACCGCAGACTTGCCCAGTTCATTATATCAATGTTTGGTTTTGTTTGTTTGTTTGTTTTAAAGAATTTGCTTTGATTTCGTCTCTGCTAAAATTCATCTTATTAGATATGAATGTCCTTTCAGCTCTTTGCAACCTGTTTGGGTTTGCTACACACCATGATCTCTACTCTCTCAGGACTAACCCACATGGCTCTAGAGTCACCTTTTTATTTTTAGTTATTAATCACATCATGAGAGAAACTTATCTCCACCACAAGGAACTGGAGGTTGTAATTTGAGCACCAGGTACACACATTCAGGTGCATATTTATACACAACGCACAGGGGAAGGTGCCCACCTCTCCCACTCCCAGCGGAGGCAAGAACTGTGTCCTTTTTCTGACAAACACCTCAATACAACATCAAAATGGGCCCAGAGCACAGGGTCGGCAGGAAGTAGTCTGCACTAGGTACTGCCTGGTTGGAGCTGAGAACACTTGCTGGGGCCATAAAGAACGGGGTACAGGCCACGGTGAGGCAGGGGGAGGTATAGCTTCCGAAGGCGTGGCTTAAGCATCCTTGCCCCTCAGGGAGACTCACGCACAAAAAGTTCTCAGAAGGAAAAGTAGGGCCCATCTGCTGAACTCCAATTAATATTACAGGCCAGTGCCTTCAGGTGCCTTTGCTTTTACTGTTACCAAGTCAGTGACACAAATCTTCCACGAAAAATGTGAAATCATTAATCTGCAAAATATTATGTACAAAAAGGAACAGGAAATGACTTGCCAAATATTTAAAACTACTGACAGGATGCTTCCTCACTATTTGCATTTAAATGTACTGGCATTTCTGGAGAGTGAAATAAGTCAAAAGAAAGAATACAAAACGAACAATAGAAACACAAAAAAATAAAATGTTAATGATTTGGAGACATTTTATGTGATTATCTAGAAAATTTAACATATTCTATGAACTCTTAGTTAATAAATGAGTTGAGCGAGGTTCTCAGATGCAAAATTATTAAACATAAAATTAAGACTCAATTAGGCAATGTGTTATAAGGTCAGTAAGCACCAAAACCAGAACCAAAAGGTGATCTGATCCAGCAGCAGTTGCTGCCGCTCTGACCCAAGACTCATGCATGTGTGCTCAGTCTTTGCAGCCCTGTGGACTGCAGCCCGCCAGGCTCCCCTGTCCATGGGATTTTCCAGGCAAGAAATATTGCAGTGGGTTGCCATTTCCTCCTCCAGGGACCTTCCGACCCGGGGATCAAAATCATGTCTCTTGCACCTCCTGTAACAGCAGATGGAGTCTTTACCACTTGCACTACCTGGGAATAAGATACCTGTTGGTAAACCCACAACTTGCATCAACCCAGACCTCAGCAGTGCCTCCCTGCCACACGCTGCTGCGTCCATCGAGAGGAAAGCCCATAGCTTGTAGAAGCGTCCATGCAAGTCCTTCCTCCTCACCTAGACCACAGGGCAAAGCCACTTCCTGCCCACAGTCAGCTCCCACGTCCTCTCCCACAGTGACAATGCCAGGTTTCCCTCCTCCTCCTTAGGAAGCCCTACCTCACCCTGCCCCCTTTCCTACCAGAGGAGGAACCGAACTTCTTATTTACTTGGTTCACTTTTTACCAGCAACTTATCAATGGTGTTGTGGTTACAGAGCCCAACTGAGTCCAAAGTTGAATCCCCCTCCTTTCCAGTTGTATGATTTCAAGCACAGTAGTTAGCCTCTCTGAGTCTCAGTTTCCTTATCTGTCAAGGAGGATAAGAAGAGTGTCTACTTACTGGGCAATCCCTGGACAGTTTGAGCAAACTGATGAATACAAAACAGTGAGAACAATGCACCCTGTGAGCACGAGATGCATCCTGGGTGGCATATGTCAGCTCTGGGAGCCATGAAGACAAGATGGGCACAGCCCCTGCTATGACCCCACACTGGAGTCAGTGCTAAGCACATTTTGGACAAATAATTCATTAGAACTGAGATGCGAGCTCTAAAGGAAAAGAATGAAGGGCAATAAGAGCATTTACAGAGGGTCGGGCTGAGTAGGAATCAGGTAGCTCAGGGGTCTGCAAACTATGGCTGGACAGTTTTAGCAAATAGAGTTTATTGGCACACAGCCTCGCCCCTCCATGGGTGGACTGTCTGCGGCTACTTTTGCGCCACAGTTCTAGAGTCTAGGCAGAGACTGCATGGCCCACAGTGCCGAAAATAATGACTATCTGGCCCTTTAAGGAAAATGTTTGCTGAATCCTGAGCTACCTGATAGGGAAAGAGAGAGACGATCCCTACCATCCCTGATCCCTACGAAGGAGGTAGGTAGGCTGGCCTGGGACTCAGGGAATTAGACAGTGTGAAGCCCTCAAGCGCAAGAACTCCCCCAACTTCCGAAATCACATCCCCCTTACCTACAAACACCCCCTGCTGTGCCTTCTTGCCTGTGGGAGAACTCTGGCCTTCCCCATACCCCCATCTCTAGGACTGCAGCTGCCAACGCTCACGATTTCCTCTCCTCTTGGAACCTGCCCTCCCAGGTTCACTGTCTCTTTCTCGCTCTCCTGCCTCTTCCACTTTCCCCTCCCTCTCCACTCTCCCTCCAAATCCCCTCCCCTCTAACTCTAGTCTTCCTACTTCCAGCCCTAATCTTTCCCACCATCCTCCCCATTCTGCCTTCAGGGTTATCACTCTAAAATCCAAATTGGACTTTGTCACTCCCCGGCCTAAAGCTCACTAGGGGCTCCCAACTGTCTATGAATAGGAGTCCAGACTTTAAAACAAGACATACCAATATCTATCTGCTCTTATCATATCTATACTTTTATCCCTGGCACATGAGGACCACCTATCTTACTGTAACCATCATCTTTCATTCTTCTGTACCACCTAACACCTTGGGACGCCCTCCCTACATTTCACAAATCCCTCACCTCATTGGTTTTTTGAGAGGAGAACACAAACCAAAGGCTCAGTTGCATCTGAGCATCCCTTGCAGCTACAGTCCAGGTTGCCTGAGGTCACCTCAACTTCCCCAGCCAGATGAATGCAAGCCAGGTTCTGAAAGCGAGGCCAGCAGCATGGAGGATGCACAGCGCCGAGTTCATCCTGCTAAGGGTGGGGACAGCAACATCCAGGTCCAGCGACAGCACCCCCGTGCCCAGCACTGCGGCGTCAGTAACGAAAGCCACTGTGGCTGTGTCCAGCAAAGGGGTAAAGACACCTCCTGTACTAAACACCAGACACCGCTCTAGTTCTGGGAATAGAGCAGAGGACAAGACAGAAAAATTCTCCACCTTCACTGGGATTATATTTATGAAGTAGCATCTGACCTGTACTTATCTTCAAGTGCCCCTCACGGTGCTGGATACAGACAATGTACTCAGTTCATGTTTGTCTTTTATGTTTCAAGCCACTCCCCGGGTTTCAGTTCAGCCCTCTGGCTAAGACCTCCTGGTGCCCGTGAACTTCATCCTGAAGGTTGTTGCCTCACCACCAGCACCATGGCTGTGGAAGTGGGGCAGACTCCACAATGGGCTCTGATCTTGTTGGCTTTTCATGAAATCCCTGGCATAACTATTGTATTCCGTTTAAGTGGCATGAAGCCGAAAGATGGCTCATTGCATGTTCCTATTGTTTGACCTATAGGTCACCAGAGCTTTTTTTTTTCCCCTTCTCTTCCTCATGTCCCCATTAGCCTAAGTCATCCCAGGACTAAGAACACAGTAGGTGTGTTCATCGAATTTAAGTTGAACCTGACTGAGTTGTTAAATGTGTGTGTATATGTTCTCCCAAACAGAGCCTGTGCAGAGACTCACAGTCTAATTTTTGCAGGAAAAATTCAGAACAGCTTCTGATTAGTGAGTTTGTTCCATTTCCCAAGAAATCATTTTAACCTTTAAACACAGAAGGTCAGTCTCTCATCTCTCTGTTCATGCATAATTCCCCCTGCCCTCTGCTCTTGGTGCCTCTGCAACCCACCTGAGAGAGAGGATGAGTCGGCGGGAGGGAGAATAAGGGTGCTCGGAGGCTTGGGTGGCCTCTCTGGGACCAGCTAAGCCAACAGAATGCGTGGCCTTACTTGCTACATTATTAATAAAATTGCAAGAAGTTTGGAAGAAAACTTTTTCCCTCACCTAGAAAAATTAGCATTGATGCCACACGAGATGCAAACTCAGGAAGATGAACATCAATAAAACAGAAAATGTTCCCTTTGAATGTTTTTTTCTGGAGCTAGTGCCAATAGAGCACTTTGAAAGGGTGAAGGGACTGGGAGAGCTCAGGGTTAATAAATCAGGGTTGCCAGTTATCTGGGCCCCAAGGGTGGCCCCACATTCAGGCCAGAGGGGGCAGGGGAGTCCAGTTCGTCCCAAGTGTCTGTAACATTGATCACAGATCCTGGATGACAGCATTGGAAATGGTCGGTGGTAGGATGTCCTGCCATGGGTGATGGCTCACAAGAGCCCAGGAGATCCAGATTAACCAAAAAGAAGCCAAGGTCAGGCAGGCTGGCTTGGTGATTTCCTGAAAACCCTGGACTGACCTTCAGGGCTGGTGCTGCAGCTGGAGGAAGTCACGGGATCATAAAGTAGGCTGAGGTATCCAAGCAGGTCACACTAATTAGTGGGAATAATTAGTCATAGAACCAGGGATTTAGGTAGCTTTTAGCAACCATGTCAAACAGCTAACAGGCCAAGTGTTACCTCCTTGTAGAAGTCTTCCTTGCCCCTCATTTGAAATAGCACCCCATCATTCTATTTCCCATTGCTCAGCTTTCTCCTTTCCTCTCACCATCCTGGCCAGCCTGTATCTTATAACCTACTTATTTGTACCACGTATTGTGTATTGTGCATTACGTTTTAATACCAGAATGTAAGCTGTATGAGGATGATGTCATCTTGTTCGCTGCTGTGTCCCCAGCTCCTGGATCAGTGCCTGGTATCCAATTAATATTTATTGAACTCATAAATATATCCTGAACTAAAACTCTGAAGTATTTTCACTTGAACTGCTCATTGACCAGGTTTCTCTCATCTGTATTTGTACAAGTGCTAGTTTTCAATTTCAAAAATGCAGCACTTTATCTTTTGGGTTTTGGTCCATTTATTCAGCCTTTCAAGTTTAGTAAGTCTTGATTCCAACACAGTGATGGGTCCCCTCAACCACATTTCAATGCCTCCAAAAGCCGAGCAGCATGCCATGGTCCTTCCATACAAGCTGACGTGCCAGTGGACACATCCCCTCAGCCTGGATTAATTGTTTTTCACCATTTGCACCAGGAATCATTGAGATAGAGGCTCTCTGCTCTGGAAAGGGCCTTGGGGATCAAGTGATCACAAGTTTTGATTTTACAGACTGGGGTTCAGGACCACATGGGGAAGTGCGTGAGAAATGGACAGCCTCTCTATGACATCATAAAAAGGGCACTGATAGATTCATAAAGCCTCAGCCACCCTGCATTGAGAGGGCACTTCCATAGCAACAAGCTCCCAGGTGGCCTTGGCGGCACCTGGACTCCCCATCATTCATGGTAGACTGATGGGATCCTTCCAGAAAGCCTGTGTCTTCTTTATCTATTTCCATCCTGAGGGTGGTCCGTGAGTGACAGCTGGAAGGACTCAGAAGCCAATCCAGGGCTCTGACTCCTCCCCCCTCTTCACCCTGGCCGCCTTTCTCCCTCCTCCTGAGGTGGCAATGCTCTTCTTTTCTCTTCCTTTTCCACCCCATTGTGACATTTAAACTTATTTAGATGGGGTACAGCTGCTGAGAATACACTGATGAGCTACAGCCAACAGAAACTCAAAGACAAAAGAGAGGTTTCTTGGCACATCTGAGAGCACAAAATTCTCTGGCTCTCAGTGACTAGTGCAGCATTTAAAACAAAATATGTCCTGAGACAGTCAACAATACAAGAGGAGAGGGAAGAGCTGCAGTATATATTTGTTGAAAGAATGAGTAAATGAATGAGTGAATGAATGACTTCAGTATATGAAGTAAAGTAAATGGACATAGTAACAGAACCACTGATGACAACCCACTCCAATATTCTTGCCTGGAGCATCCCATGGACAGAGGAGCCTGGCAGGCTACAGTCCAAGGGGTCACAAAGAGTCCGACACAATTGAGCGACCTAGCATTACACAGTATGGCGACTTCTCAGACTTACCTTGGTCTAAGTGGGAAAATCATAAGGAATCAGAGCCAGTGCCCTCTGCCACTGCCTGGGAAAGGGCAGGCAAGACAAGTCCAACACTGGGGTTCAGTGAACCCTACAGAGGTCATTGTATGCACATCTGAGGCCACATCCTTCTTTGGCGTCTATCCCTGCTCCATCCTTCTCTCAGTCCCTGCCCCTGAGAGCCTCTCAATCCATAAACCACTTTCTCAAGAATCCCCATTACAGGCTCTGCTTTGAGGAATGTAACCTAAGACACTGTATTTCTAAAACACACGATAGAGTATTTTGAATTGAATCTGGCCCCTAACAGGACTTTAAATTCCTCCCCCTTGACTTCCCACCCCACATCACTGGTCCCCAGAACTTCGTACCACCAGACTCTGACTTCAGCAGCCAGTTTGGGCTTATGGCTGAGACATTAATGGCACTCATCACAACACAAAGACGCTCAGCAGCAAACTGTCTGGAGCCACAGTTTTAGACACAAGGTGAGCAGTTCAGCTTGCAAAGTTTCAGAGCTGCCAAAGGTGTCTTCAGTTATGGGAGCAGAACCCGCTGTCAGAGTCATTAATTATTTATGGAACAGACTTGGGGAGGAGGCAGGGGCAGGTGGTGAGGCAGGCAATACAGAAATGGAGACAGAAAAATTTGCTTATCTTGAAAATTCCCGGGTGGGCTCCTCCCAACCTTTCACCCAGGAAAGCCGAAAGTCAGGCTGCCCTCTGCCACGGCCACCTCTCCTCCCTCCCTCCCTTCCGGGAGGCTGAGAAGGAGGCAGGTGCCTTGGAGGAGACTGCTCTGATCTGCCCAGCCTGCTCAGTTTTAGATTTGGAAGAACTTCAAATTACAGGCCCAAGCTGGCCACGTGGTGTGGTCTGGAGGTGTCCCCCTTGGTGCTGTGGCCTGTGCACAGAGACTCCCCAAGGCCACCGGAGAGGCTCCTGGCCAGCTCGCCCCTTCCCTCTCCTCGGGGCTCCTTCAAGCATCCCCCACTCACCCACCTGCTTCCCACCTTCTTCCTCCTTCTCACACGAGCTTGCCTCCGACTTCACAGGAAATGCAGAGGCAGCAATATGTGAAGGGCGGAACCTCTGGTTTCCATACACACACAACGTAGACAACACAAAACAACACATAATACACGTATAGACACAACACATAGTGCACATATAGCAGACACATAACACACAAACAACACACAGTGCACACACACACACCTGCTTCTCTCCCTTTCTTCCTGAAAGGTTAGAAGAGGCATCCTGCTCCTCACACAGCCCCAGGCCACTGCTTCCTCTTCTCCCCAGACCTTCAACCCCTCTCGTTTCGCAGTCCTTTCCCATGAGCATATGCTGAGCTGCAGTTGCACTTCTTAAAAAAAAATGGCAAGAGTCATAAGCAACAGATTACCTCCCCTCCTACCTGCAGTGAAAATAGAAGCATCAGATGCACGCCTCCCTTTCCCCCCACGTCTGCACCCCTAGCGGGGGCCTCTGGGTGACAGCCAGGCCCTCCCACCACAGCATCACCTGCGCTCCAGGCCCACCCCTTCCCGCCTTACCAGCCAAGACACAGTTCCCTGAGTTAAACCTTCTCCTGAATATGCAACTTCTTCCATCGCCAGCTCCTTTCCTACTTGAAGCCCTGCTCTTCCCTGGGTCCCTTCACTTCCCAGCTTCCAGTGTCTGGGTGACAAATGATAACTCCACACCCACGTGTCCAGCCCTGCTCTCCTGCCTGGTTGGCCACAGGTGTGACAAGTTCCTAGCGGACAAGAGCCTCGAACAAAGCATGTCTAAACTTCTCAAGAGTTCATCTCCCAACTCCGCCGCCCCTTCTCTTGCTCCTTATCACTAATGTCTCATTTCAATAAAGCCCGTCATTTGAACAAACCATTGTCAACTAGAGACCCATATGTGGTCCTGGACCTTGGCCTTTAACCACCTTCTCCCTTAACCAGTAATCTTTCATGACCTATCTCCATGTCCCCTAAGTCCATCTCCTTTCCCTATTTGCTAATTGACCCCCTCCTATCACACCCTCTGACAGTGGAAGAGCCTCTGTCCTTCACATGGTCCACCTACCCCACCCTACTGCAACCACCGCCCTAAGAGGCAGACTGGAGCTTGCCACTCTCCCTTTAAGCCTTCTTGAATATCTCCCTCCTTTACAGATCTCCTCGCAGAAGAAACAGACTCAGAGAAGAGAAATTGAGCAGAATATAGCAAATCCAGGGGCAGGGAAATTATTGATTTGTGCATTTGTTTGTTCATTAAATTATACCTTCAGAACCTGGACTTAGTCCTTCTGGGAGTCTCCGGGCTGAGACATTTAGTTTTCTTGTTTATTTCCTTCATAGCACTTACCTCCATTTTGTTTTTAATTCACTATTTTTATACTTAAAAAAAAAAAAACTATCTCCCCTTTAAGAATAAATTCCTTACATAAAACATACTCTCAGTCTGTTTGATACAGTATCCATGGCCCCTAGTCCCAGGCAGGGCATACGGCAGTCACTTAATAAATGTGGATGGGATAAATGAATGACCACAATGACACGTGGTAGCTACTGTCTAGAGTCAGTTCCATCCACACTAGTTTGAGAACCAAATTCCCATCACCTGTCACCAAGCCTTCACCAAGTACCCACAATGTACAGGCGGAATGGGGTGGGCGCCAGGGGCACAGAGACAGAAAGTATGATTTCCACACTCAGGTGCCTCTAAGAGAAGGATGAACTGGGTACAACAGGCTAACTGTCAACAATGCAGGACCAAGACTCTTCCCCAGGTACTGGCCTTGCCTGGGGTGACAAACACAGACACCAGTCTTAGAGCAGGGACCATTCCAGGCTGACGAGGTGGGCCCTGGGGACTATTTCCACTCCTCTGCCTTCTGTTTACCCGGATTCCACACATGCATTCCATGTGCTTGGTCCCCAGCAGGAGGATGAATGTGCCTTCCATTCTGGTCCCATGGGGACCAGAGCTAGAGAAGGGTGTGTAAATTTATCAAGAGAGAAGGAAGAAGAACAGGAACAGGTTTTAAAAAAAAAAAAAAAAACAGAAAATGAGAAGGAAGGAAAGGAAGGGAAAAGGAAAGAGAAAAAGCCCAACCGACACCTCTCGTATCTCCTGTGCACTCCTGGCCCCAGGTCCCAGCGTGCTCGCCGGGACAATGCAGAGTCCTGCTTACAGCCTCCCTGAATGAACACACCCACCCCAGCTTCCAGGAAAATCCAAGCTCCAGCCAGGATCTGGAGTGAGCTTTTATAAACATTAAATCAGACTGCAGATGTGTCACTCGCTGCTTAAAATCCTCCTTGGCTTCCCCTCATGTTGAAAATAAAATCCAAATTCCATGTTCAGCCACGGAAAGCCCTGCATGAGTTGGTATCTCTCCCTGTAGACTGTGTCCAGCCACAAGAACCTGCTTTTGCTGCACCTGAAAACACCAGGCTTATTGAAGCCACAGGGCCTTTACCTAGTTGTTCCCTGCTCCTCAACTGCTGGGGCCCCCGATTTCCAGCAAACTGGGTCCTCGATGACATTCACCTTAAATACCACCTCAGTGGCCAGATGCTCCCTTGACTCCCCTCCCGAAGTAACGACAGGGTCCCCTCTCCATTACACATCTAGGGGTTATTCTTCTGCACAGTCTTTGTTGTTGTTTAGTCGCTAAGTTGTGCCCAACCCTTTGAGACTCCATGGAGTGTGGCATGCCAAGCTCCTCTGTCCTCCACTGTCTACTGGAGTTTGCTCCAATTCATGTTCATTGAGTTGGCGATGCCATCCAACCATCTCATCCTCTGCCACTCCCTTCTCCTTGTGCCTTCAATCTTTCCCAGAGTTCCAATGAGTTGGCCCTTTGCATCAGGTGGCCCTTTGCATCAGGTGGCCAAAATATTGGAGCCTCAGCTTCAGCATCAGTCCTTCCAATGAATATTCAGGATTGATTTCCTTTAGGATTGACTGGTTTGATCTCCCTGCAGTCCAAGGGACCCTCAAGAGTCTTTTCCAACATCACAGTTCGAAAGCATCGATTCTTTGGTGATCAGCCTTCTTTATGGTCCAACTCTCACATCCATACATGACTATTGGAAAAACCATAGCTTTGACTAGACAGAGCAAAGATGCATATACTGATGCAAAGAACTGACTCATTTGAAAAGACCCTGATGCTGGAAAAGATTGAAGGCAGGAGGAGAAGGGGATGACAGAGGATGAGATGGTTGGATGGCATCAACCACCAACTCTATGGACATGAGTTTGAATAAGCTCTGGGAGTTGGTGATGGCCAGGGGAGCCTGGCATTCTGCAGTCCATGGGGTCACAAAGAGTCAGACACAACTAAGTGACTGAACTGAACTGACTATACAGGACCTTTGTCAGTGAAGTGATGCCTCTGCTTTTTAATATGCTATCTAGGTTTGTCATAGGACAACATTTACTACTATTTGAATATTTTCCTGGACACATTTTTCTGCATTCCCCCATCTATTCATCTTGTACTGCTGCTTCTACTGATGCATATTCATCTTCTACAAATTATCATAGTCTTTTTTTTAATTTAAGTTTATTTATTTTAATTGGAGGCTAATTACAATGTTGTATTGGTTTTGCCATACATAAACATGAATCCATCACAGGTATACATGTATTCCCCATCCTGAACCCCCCCTCCCTCCTCCCTCCCCGTACCATCCCTCTGGGTCATCCCAGTGCACCAGCCCCAAGCATCCTGTATCCTGCATCGAACCTAGACTGGTGATTAGTTTCATATATAATATTATACATGTTTCAATGCCATTCTCCCCAGTCATCCCACCCTCTCCCTCTCCCACAGAGTCCAAAAGTCCATTCTATACATCTGTGTTTCTTTTGCTGTCTTGCATACAGGGTTATCGTTACCATCTTTCTAAATTCCATATATATGTGTTAGTATACTGTATTGGTGTTTTTCTTTCTGGCTTACTTCACTCTGTATAATTGGCTCCAGTTTCATCCATCTCATTAGAACTGATTCAAATTTATTCTTTTTAAGGCTGAGTAGTACTCCATTGTGTATATGTACCACAGTTTTCTTATCCATTCATCTGCTGATGGACATCTAGGTTGCTTCCATGTCCTGGCAATTATAAACAGTGCTGCGATGAACATTGGGGTACATGTGTCTCTTTCAATTCTGGTTTCCTCAGTGTGTATGCCTAGCAGTGGGATTGCTGGGTCATAAGGCAGTTCTATTTCCAGTTTTTCAAGCAATCTCCACACTGTTTTCCATCGTGGCTGTACTAGTTTGCATTCCCACCAACAGTTTAAGAGGGTTCCCTTTTCTCCACACCCACTCCAGCATTTATTGCTTGTAGACTTTTGGATCGTAGCCATTATCTCAATAGATGAAGAGAAAGCCTTTGACAAAATTGAACATCCATTTATGATTAAAAAAAAAAAAAAACTCTCCAGAAAGCAGGAATAGAAGGAAAATACCTCAACATAATAAAAGCTATATATGACAAACCTACAAATTACCATAGTCTTAAAAGCTTTTAAATCATTCCCCCAACCATGTATTAGCTCACAGCCCTGTGGGTCTAAAGTCTAGGCACAGACGGACTGAGTTCTCTGCCCAGGGTCTCCCAAGGCTAAAATAAAGGTGTCCGCCAGGCTGTGTTCTCATCAAGAGCTTGGGGTTCTTTTCCAGGCTTGTGTGGTTGTGTCAGGATTCAGGTCCTTCAGTTGTAGGCTTACAGGTTCCATTTCCTTGCTGGCCACAAACCAAGCCCTGAGCTCCCGAAGGCTGCCCACATTTCTTGCCCTGGGCCCCTCCAACTTCAAAGTCAGAAACAGTCTTCCTCACATTGAAACCCCCTCCTGCTACAAATCTCTCCCATCAGGAAAAGCCCAGTCCCCATGAAGAGCTCACTGACTGAGTCAGGTGACCATCAGCTCTGCCTGTAACATAACCTAGTCCAGGGAATGACAGCCCCCTCACATTCATGGTCCACATCCACACTCCAGGGGAGGGTATTCCACAGGGCAGGAGCGCCAGGGCGCAGGAATTTGGGAACTAACTTAGAATCCTGCCCACCCTGCCTCACTTGAGCAGGACCTTGCCTGCTTTATCTCTGCACCCTGTGGTCTAGGACAGATCTTCCAACCACACAGAGAACAGTGAAGACAGTGAAAGGGCTGCATAGCACAATGGGGGAAAGCAACAGCAGTGCTCAGAACTGAGAGGTGCCCAGGGTCCAGGAGCCCTGACCAATCCTGGTCCTGCCCCTCCAGCCCAGGGACAAGTAAACCAGAATCCCACACCCTTGAACCAAGTCACGGCCACCAATATGCCACTGTATGTAACAGATGCTCATTAATTTGTTTTTCATTTACTAATGGACTGAAAGGAAGAGGATTCTCTCTCCTGGAAACTAGTATTAGTCACTCAGTCATGTCCGACTCTTTGTGACCCCATGAACTGTAGCCCGTCAGGCCCCTCTGTCCATAGGATTCTCCAGGTCAGGATACTAGAGTGAGTAGCTGTTCCCTTCTCAAGGGGATCGTCCCGACTCAGGGATTGAACCAGGTCTCTTATACTGCAGGAAGATTCTTAACTATCTGTGCCACCAGAGAAGCCCTCTTGGAAACTAGAGGTGCAAAAAATTGAAAGAACTGGGGGTGGTGGGGAGCAAAGCAGAAGCCGGGAGCCAACTGACTGCTTCCTATTTGCCTCTGCTCTTGGCCTGTTCCTCACCCAGCTCACCTCCAACACCCACCCCCACCCCCACCCCTCAGGAAGCCTTCTCTGCCCCAGCTGATGTCCTGTGCAATGAGCACCTTCCTACTTCATTAGACCCTTTTTGAGGGTTGTCTTTGACCCCTTCTCTCCTATTGTGGATACACAAGAGGTCAAGTCCTGCACGTTGTTTGCAATTCACATCTGTGTCTCAGGTCCTTGTCTCCCCTTCACTCTCCTTGAGGAAGGTGGCCATCTCACTCACCTTTGTTTCCACCCAGTGCAGAGGGAGTGTGTTTAGGCTGTGCAGACCCCTGGGACCACTTTTAGTTCAGTCGTTCAGTCGTGTCCGACTCTGCGACCCCATGGACTGCAGCACACCAGGCTTCCTTGTTCATCATCAACCCCTGGAGCTTACTCAAACTCATGTTCATTGAGTTGGTGATGCCATCCAACCATCTCATCCTCTGTTGTCGCCTTCTCTTCCCACCTTCAATCGGGGTCTTTTCAAATGAGTCAGTTCTTCACATCGGGTGGCCAAAGGATTCGAGTTTCAACTTCAGCATCAGTCCTTCCAATGAACACCCAGGACTGATCTCCTCTGGGATCTCCTTGCAGTCCAAGGGACTCTCAAGAGTTTTCTCCAACACCATAGTTCAAAAGCATCAATTCTTCTGCACTCAGCTTTCTTTATAATCCAACTCTCAGATCCATACATGAGTACTGGAAAAACCATAGCTTTGAGACCTGCTGTGAACAGGAAATAGGAGATGGCCTGAGGAAGGGTAGCCGTAGGGTGAAGCATGCTGTGTGCGGGGGGTGGGGGAGATCAGGCCCCAGAAACACAGTGGGAGGCCTGGCACCTGTGAAAAGGTGACAGAGGTCAGGAGAACACAGAAAAGGAGAGGAAGGAAAGCAACCAGACGGAGAGAGATGGTTATCATCAGACTGGTGTGAGGACCCGCATGCAACCAACGGGTTGCAGATACAGGCTACTTGTTTCTGTCCAATCCACCAGAAGAGTCACAGGCACTGAGAATCATCTGCATTCTCCTTTCTCCTTGCTTCCAGTAGTGGTCAGTTTGGGTGCAAGTAAAATGATGCAGTGATGCCCGTGTTGAACATGATATGCATGTGTGAATGCTGTCGCTTCAGTTGTGTCCGACTCTTTGTGACCCTGTGGACAGTAGCCCACAAGACTTTCCTTTCCATGGGGATCCTCCAGGCAAGAATGCTGGCTGGAGTGGGTTGCCATGCCCTCCTCCAGGGATCTTCCCAACTCAGAGATTGAACCTGTATACTCTGCAGGCAGATTCTTTACTGCTGAGCTACTGGGGAAGCCCAGGTGTGATACATTTTGCCCTTAACATCCAAGGGAGTAGAGAAAAATGATCTGGTACATTAGTATGCTGAAAGATGACCATAAGCCTTTGAGTGAGCCCATCACCAGCATTCAAGCCGCACTGGGGTACGTGAACAGGAAGGTAACATTCATGCCACAGGTTCAAAGAAGACTCTCATTGGAAGTAAAATGGGTCAGAACTTACTGGACTCCAAGTCCTGGATCTGGGCTCTTCTCCAGGGAGCCTGGCACTTAGCAAGGGATCAGAGGGCAGCCTCAGAGGTGATAAGCAGACCGGGCAGCAGGGCCTGGGAGGAAAAGAAGCTGGGATTATTCACTGGGGGAAGACAGGCAGGCGGGATTTAATACAATCTTCAGGTATCAGAAGAGTTCTTAGGCAGTGCAGGCTCAGTCTTGGCAGTGGCTACTGAGGATAGAATAAGGAGAGAAACTTAATCCCCAGCATAAGGGATTTAGGATAGCTAAGGGGGAGAATTTCCTGATGGTGAAGGTTGTTAAAAGTTGCAATGAATGGTCTGGGGAGAGACTGGGGCCTGCTCTGGAAGCTTTTACAAGTAGAAGAGATTATCCTCTGGCAGGGCAGCTTATCTCTAATCCTGCCTGAAGGCAGGGGAATGGACGCAATGACCTCAGGGTCTCCTTCAGACTTGGAAAGCAGGCCTTCCCATCAGCAGGCCAGCCAACACTGCTGAGCAGGAGATGTGCTTTGAGGCAGGCCTAGAGTGTTCCCTGAAATAAGAAGAAGCCATGTGAGACCGCCTTCCCTTTGTCTATTTTTTAGCCATGGCTGCCTCATGGCAATGATCAGGTACCTCTATAATCTCGGATCTAATCAAGGGCACCTTAGACAAGAAAGCCAAGTGCAGCCACAGACTACACTGAGACAGATGACTCTCTGCTCGACAGAGCACCCCATACGGCAGAGCCTTGCTGTGGTCTTCTCCATGGAGGGCTCTGCACTTAAAAAGCCATCTGAAGGGTCTTTTCTGGCAGTCCAGTGATGAAGACTTCTTCTAATGCAGGGGGTGTGGGTTTGATCCCACCTGCCTTATGGCCAAAAACCAAAACATAAAACAGAAGCAATATTGTAACAAATTCAGGAAAGACTTTAAAAATGGTCCACATCAAAAAAAAAAAAAAAAGTTATGTGAAAAGCTTGCTGGCTCCCAGGCAGTCGCAACAGGGCATTCTCAGCTTGCTGCTACCAGACAAATGACCGAAAAGGGCTGCACTAGCTCTGGCTTTCCCTAAACCACACTTCCACTTCCTGCCTGTAAATTGACAAGCCTTCTGAGAACAATGGGCTATGCCCATCTATTCACCGTGGGGGCCAGGGAAGAAGGGCACAAGACCCTGGGTGCACAGAGCCTCCATACAGGTTGAGAACAATAACAGGAACACAGAGCACAAGCCAGAATGGCCTCAGAAGCCTTCCGTGCTTGGGGAAATCTCGAAGGAAGGGCAAGACTTGGGCAGAGAGGAGAACCCCGACATCTCCTGAACAACACCCAGGGCCGTAGTTGATTCAATGTTTGCTGAAACCTAGAAAGCCAAAGACAAGATGACCTTTGGCTTTCTAGAACCTGGGGTGGGGGGGGGCGGTGTCTAACTCTGCCCAGTAGTCAGATACATTTGGAAGTGGATATATATTTTATTTTCAGTTCTATTTCCCCAGTGAAGAAAGAATTATTTAGCTCTTAACCCTGTACCTTCAAAGAACTGAATTCTTCATTCTTGCTATTTCCTTCTCACAAGTTAGCTGATATCATTCCAGGGCTTTTTCTTTGTCCTTCCTATCTCTGATCCAACTCTTTTACAGGATTTACACCAGGCCCCTCTCTGCTTTCCACCTCTCAACACTTGGTAAATCCACCTATCCGAACCCTCCCACACACACAGAGCCCTGGGACCAGTGTCTGCCCTTCAAGGACACCTTTCCTTCTGGAGGAGTAAACACCAGCCTTCCAGGCACTTCCCCAGACTGTATCACCTTCGGTTAACACAGGTACGGGACTGGAACAAATGGTCCAGTATACTTAGGAGAAATAAGCATGTAAATGTATTATTCTGCCCATTGCACATGCCAGACACAGGCAGGAGCTAGTTGCAAAAGCATATTAAGCATGCAGTCAGCTGCATCCTCATGCCCAAATAAAGCTATTTTCATTTCATAAAGCAAGAGAGCAAGTCAAGTCATTAGGGAAATAGAAATGGGGAGCTTAAATGCCTAATTGGAAGCTCTATTGCACTTGCAAAGTACCTTTGGTTTTTCTAAAAATTTAAGGGGAACACATTGAGCTTAGAATTGCGGATAGATCAATGCCACATCCATTCCTGCACTAGCACAGAAGGAACACCCTTCTTGTGGGCTCATCCCAACCCCAGTCGCACTGTGTAAATAGCAGTGAGGACCCAGAAGGAAGCAAGGGGCCCCTAAAAGCAGGAAAAATTGAAGGGACAGAGAAAGTCCTCTTGCTGTCCATGGAGGGCAGAATCTCATGACCACAGTGCCTCTCTGGCTGCTTTAGTTTAACTCTTCCATCTCTCAGCTAGAATTTTAATGAATCTGATGTATTTCCTGGACATTTCCTATGTGCCTGGTGCAAACGGCAACTTCTCTGGAACTTCAGGGACCTCTTCTGTCAACATGCTTGGTGATTTAGCCCTGGAATTCTGAAGAAGTGCCTGGAAGCCATGGAGGAGAGGGCTCCACATGGGAGATGTACAGAAAGGAGAATTCTGCTCCCTCACATCCATGCCCACTTGTATCTGCTTAATATTTGGGGGTTCCATATAGGATATTAGGTTGGCCCAAAAGTTCATTCAGGATCATTCATAAGCTAAATTGAATGAACTTTTGGCCAACCCAATAACATTTGGTGAGGGTGGGGGAGCAGGGTTTCTGTTGCTTAAACACACACACACACACACAATTCACAATTGAGAGACTGTAGTCCCCTAATTTCACCACACAAATGAGGGAAGTCCTCATTGACCAGATGAATAGCTCAATAATAGAATTTAGTGGCT
Source organism: Nanger dama (assembly GCA_917880005.1). Classification (NCBI taxonomy): domain Eukaryota; kingdom Metazoa; phylum Chordata; class Mammalia; order Artiodactyla; family Bovidae; genus Nanger; species Nanger dama. Next base: position 31,263,259 of record CAKJTW010000018.1, read on the forward strand.
CGTGGATTCTCCAGAGCATGTATTCTGGGGAACTCAGAGCCCAAGAAAACAAGGATCATGCTTCCTGTGAAGGTTAGGCTTGATCTGTTGGGTGATCTTGTTCATGTGGCTCCTACATTACACACTTTTTCATAGAGAATTCATCTAAACCCATCTTTTGTCAACTCATCTAAACCATGTCTCTTATGAGGTGGAGAAACCAGGACATTAAGATTAACCCAGATGCTCATTTGGTCCTGGAGTCTTCTTATAGATAAGGTCTTTTTACCCAGGAAGTCTCTGGCTCAGGAGGATTGAGGGTGTTTATCAACACAGATCTCTTCAATCAAGAGGAGCATGCAGGATCCACAGAAACACGGGAGGAATATTCTTCTCAAGCCAACACCATCATGTTTCTGAAAATTTCCATAGAGCCCTGAACCGCAAAGGAGTAAACTCTAACAGTTGAACACTGGGTACTCTGAGTGCACATCAGTTCAGTTCAGTTCAGTCGCTCAGTCTTGTCCAACTCTTTGTGGCCCTGTGGGCTGCAGCACGCCAGGCTTCCCTGGCCATCACCAACTCCCGGAGCTTACTCAAACACATGTCTATCGCATTGGTGATGCCATCCAGTCATCTCATCCTCTGTCATCCCCTTCTCCTCTAGCCTTCAATCTTTCCCAGCATCAGGGTCTTTTCCAGTGAGTCAGCTCTTCCCATCAGGTGGCCAAAGGATTGGAGCTTCAGTTTCAGCATCAGTCCTTCCAATGAATATTCAGGACTGATCTCCTTTAGGATTGACTGGCTGGATCTCCTTGCCGTCCAAGGGACTCTCAAGAGTCTTCTACCCTCTGGGACAACTAACTGCCATGTCCCTTCAAGAGGCCAGCCCTGCCAACACCTAAGGACTCAGTCCTTACTGTTTTCTTCTGATCCCTAAAACAGGCTCACACTGCAGTCTGATGGGCACCTCTCCACCCCATGGAATGTCTGCTTGACACACACACAACATGACAAGTGTTATTAGATTAGGTCATTACCTGCACTGGAAATGAAACCACAGGCATGTAACAGAGGGCCTGCATCCAGGTATACCCACTCTTTCTACGACATCACCAAGCGGGGCACCCACTTCTGCCCTTCAGCGCAGAGTTCACTGGGAGCCTCACAGAGCATGAAAGTCAACAGCTTTCCCAACTGAAGAAGCAGTTGGATTTTCAAGGGCAGCAGGGACCATAACCTCTAGGTTCTCCCCAGATTCTAACCCCAAGAGAAACAAGGTGTCCCTGGAGAAATGGAAGGACATGGAAAGAGAAAGAGGAGAAAAGCGGAAATTGCAGAGAGAGTGACAAATGGCCAGTCTGCATTGCTGAACTAGTTATTACTGAGTTGTTTGCCATTTGGCCCCATGTATTTTTAAAGCATATAGTTAAGGAGCATTTATTAAAATGTTTTCAAGTTGTCCTTCTAAAGAAGAGACCCTGACAGGCCACTCAGTATATTGCAAAGGTGGGTTAAATGCTATTATCCGTGCTGCAGAGATAGGAAGACAACAGTATAATGGATTACCTTAATTTCCCAGAGACATGCGGTGCATTCATTACTGGCAGGGGGAAAAAAAAGAAAAAGACAATCAGATTAAAGAATCCTGAAACCTGGGCCGCCTTGCCAAGAAAGCCAACTGGTTTGAGGAAAGGAGAGGCGAGCCCCACACCTCCAAGGGAGCTGCTCAAAAAACGCAGTCCTTAGAAACACAGACACCTTCACCTTCCGGAGCTCTGAATTAAAATGCGCAACAGAAACAAATTCGCCACGCACAGAACCACGAGGGCTCACCAATCTGCCGTGTGAGGCAGATTGGGAGAGGAGGAAAAATAATCCAGATCCTAATTTAGTTCGGGAGCTTGTTTTCTTACACCGACAAATCCTTCTAAAAATGATTTCCTGATTAGAGTCAAACGTTGGAGGCCCAAGCTCTCGGAGATTGTTGTGTCGTCAGCGTGTTAATGTGTTCCTTAGCAACTCTCTCCCTCCTCTTTTAGGAAGAAACAACACCTCTGCCAGTAACTCAAAGTGGGAGAAGACTCAGCACCTCTGATGATTCACAGCCGGGGAGGGAGGCCCAGATACCTGAGGTCTCTGTGAGTGTGGGACTCTGGTCAGTAGCCAGACTTAGACAGCAAATGCCAACGCAGGTGCCAGGCTGTGCGGGGAAACTGCAAAAGGCGAGAAGAGGGGACTGCTGCATCCCTGTGTCTCTATGTACCTGCAGCCATCGACTGCCATCTCATAACTTGAAATGTGAATCCCAGTGCTTCTACAGAGCTGTTATCTTTCTCTCACCAGGCTTAAAGATGCAGAAAGCCCCTAAGGAGAAGTCAAGTCAGTGAAGGTTAAGGAATAGGGTTTTCTGAACTGATTTTATCTTAAACCTTGGAATTTTCAGGATCAGCTAGGAAAGAACTGAAGATCAAAACTTTATCCATTGATTAAGTATTTATTACCCATTGACAGTATGCCAGCTCTTGTTCTCTGTGATTTCAGATCAGTTCTTTTGGCAAAGAGTGCTATCAATGAACCCTGAAGCTAGAAGGGACCATCAACTCCAACCATCTCATTTTCCAGATGAGAAAACTGAGACCTCGTGAGGTTCTCCTCCCTGAGATATGAGTAATTTATTGACAAAGCTAGAGCATAAATACAAGTATTCCCACCATGACTACTAATCCTCCAGACCAGATGCTTCAAAACTGGACTTGGAGAGTCTCTGCCTGAGAAGGGGAGACGTGATATTCAATTTGCCAATATTCACAACCTTGGAGGAAGTGATATTCATCCTAAGCCAAAACATATTGGTAAATTCTCTAATTTAGTCAGATGATGTCTCACTTTACATGATAAATGTTTCTAAAAGTTGCATGCAAATCAAATTTTTGTAAATTGAATTACTTCTTTAAAAGCACAAGACAGATTGCTTTGTAAAGGAACCCTGGGCTGAAAATGAGAAATATTTCTGCAATTTAAATAATAACTACCTCCATAATTTATCTCTTCTGTAATTCATAATTTAATATTTCTTGGTTTTGTTTAGCATCACTTGCTTAAAACAAGAAAGATCTATATTTATGCAGCTACTGTCACCAAGAAGTTTGAAGTACATTAATAATAACTAATATTCAATACTTTCCTTCTACATACTCTTAAGAACTAATAAGGATTTGGTATTCCCATTTGGCAGACGGGAAAGAAGTTAAGACATGCAGTAAGGATAGATCTAAGATCACGGAGAAAGTCAATCAGGTAGACAGGACGTCTGATTATTATTGGCTATAAATCCTGAATTTTTGTCTACTGGGTTAGGACACTGTAGGCAACTATTCTATTCAAGCTCTCAGAGAAATAGACCCAATAGGATACATATGGATCTATAAGAGGAGTTTTATGGGAATTGTTTCATGTGATTGTGGAAACTGAGATATGCCATGATGGGCTGTCTGCACACTGGAGAACCAAGAAACCCAGTGAAATAATTCAAGTTCAATGGTCTGAAAGCGGGGAGGGGCAAAGGAAATGGAAGAGGAGTCACTGGTGTAACTCTCAGAATCTGAAGGCCAGAGAACCAGGAGCTCTGATATCCGAAAGTAAGAGAAGACAGATGTCCCAGCTGAAGATGAATCAGCAAAATGCCCATGTTCCACTTTTTTTTCCCATTCACACCCCCAGTGCATTGAATGGATGCAATAGTAAGGGAGGGTCTTCTTCACTCAGTCAGCTGATTCAAACGCTAATCTCTTCTGCAAACATCCTCACAGATAAGACTCAGAAATAACATTTCACTAGTTATCTAAGCAATCCCTTATCCCAGTAAGTTGAAAGATTAACCATCACAACTACTGTCTCCCAGGGAGATAGTCTCCACATCTCAGATATGTGGACTCCCAAGAAATGCATGAAGCATCTCAAAGATATATACTCTGAGAATCCAGGAGAGCCTCCTATCTTTCTCTCTACTCAGTCACTCAACTCACCCGGGGCTACATGGAGATCAAAAAACAGTCTCAATCAATTCAAAACAATGCGTCAAACTGATTCCCCACCACAATGCATCCTTTTGACTGTTCAAAAGAAAACTGAAGAATGCACAGGCTCTGCCCCAAGAACACTCTTTCCACTGAAAGAGGCAAAACTCACACACAAAACTACATTCTAGTCTAAATGCACATGGGTCTCCTCCACTAAATAATAGAACCTTAAGGAGAGGGACCATCTTCATCTTTGCCTTGTTAGCACCTTGCCTTGGAAAATGTCAGTACTCAGTTGAATTTTTCATCATATTCAATTATGAAAACGCAAATGGATTGGGAAGGGTGATATCTGCAAATATCAGGAGAGACGATATAGAAGATATAAAATCAACATATTGTTTGTATCCCCAGAATGACTTCACCTCTTCTGTGGGAAGAATAATAATGCCAGCCTCAGAGAGTGGTGGTGGCTCTTGAGTGGCAAAATAGATCTAAAGCATTTAGCAAGTCTCAGGCATGCACTGAGCACTTAATAAGCACTGCCTATGATTTATATTGTAAGGATCACAGATGGTGGTGACAAAGGAATGGATGACAGATTGATGCAGGGAAGAATTTTCCCACAGTATCAAGGTCTGTTGACTCGTGGAAGCTGCCACAGGGATGAAGCTCCCTCTCCAAGAAGCTGGACAGTCATCTCTCAATGATGTCAAGAAAAGTCCTGCACTAGGTAGAAGCTGGCTGAAGGCACTGGTTCATTAACCTGGCTGGGAATTAGAATAACGTAGGCAGATTGCCAGGAGAAATATCAATAACCTCAGATATGCAGATGGCACCACCCTTATGGCACAAAGAGAAGAACTAAGGAGCCTCTTGATGAAAATGAAAGAGGAGAGTGAAAAAGTTGGCTTAAAACTCAACATTCAGAAAACTAAAATCATGGCATCTGATCCCGTCATGTCATGGCAAATAGATGGAGAAACAATGGAAACAGTGTCAGACTTTATTTTGGGGGCTCCAAAATCACTGCAGATAGTGATTGCAGCCATGAAATTAAAAGACGCTTACTCCTTGGAAGAAAAGTTATGACCTAACTAGACAACATATTAAAAAGCAGAGACATTACTTTGCCAACAAAGGTCCATCTAGTCAAGGCTATAGTTTTTCCAGTGGTCATGTATGGATGTGAGAGTTGGACTATAAAAAGAGCTGAGTGCTAAAGAATTGATGCTTTTGAACTGTGGTGTTGGAGAAGACTCTTGAGAGTCCCTTGGACTGCAAGGAGATCCAATCAGTCAACCTTGAAGGAAATCAGTCCTGAATATTCATTGGAAGGACAGATGCTGAAGCTTAAACTCAAATCCTTTGGCCACCTCACACAAAAACTCACTCATTGGAAAAGACCCTGATGCAGAGAAAGATTGAAGGCAGTAGGAGAAGGGGACAACAGAGGATGAGATGGTTGGATGGCATCACTGACTCGATGGACATGAGTCTGAGCAAGCTTCAGGAGTAGGTGATGGACAGGGAAGCCTGGCATGCTGCAGTCCATGGGGTCACAAACAGTCTGACATTATTGAGCAACTGAACTGAACTGACTGAGTCAGTGTTTTAAATACACACAGCTTTAGGCCCATCCAGACATCTTTAACAACTGTGGGAAGCACCAGGAATTTATATTTAAATAAGCATCCAAAGTGACTTTTAGGTAGTTAATCAAGCATGGATCTAATTATCTAAGTTTTGAGAATCACCTGTAGAGAGAGAGTTTATGATCCCATCTGGATTCTGAGGTTCTAGGAGTTCCCTCATCCATCCTTGATCTCCTTCAGGATAATGTCATGGAAAATCACACAGCTTGATAAAGTCAGAAAGGTTGGCTTCAAATCCCTGTTCTGCCATTTCCTAGCTGTATGACTTAACACATATTCATTATTCTCCTAAAGCCTCAATTTCTTGTCTGTAAAATAGAGATAAAGATGGCACCTTACATGGATGTCCTAGGAGGGTTTCTGGCACATAGTAAGTGCTTGATAAATGTTTTATAAGAAAACCACCTTTCATTGTACAAAAAAATAAAAAGGACGTAATAAACACCAATTTCTCTTCTCACTACCATCCCAAACTTACCCACTATGTAGAGAAAATTGAGTTCACATAAGCCAAGGAGCATCCGGTCCCATTACTTCATGGGAAATAGATGGGGAAACAGTGGAAACAGTGTCAGACTTTATTTTGGGGGCTCCAAAATCACTGCAGATGGTGACTGCAGCCATGAAATTAAAAGATGCTTACTCTTTGGAGGAAAAGTTATGACCAACCTAGATAGCATATTCAAAATCAGACATTACTTTGCCAACTAAGGTCCATCTAGTCAAGGCTATTGTTTTTCCTGTAGTCATGTATGGATGTGAGAGTTGGACTGTGAAGAAGGCTGAGCACTGAAGAATTGATGCTTTTGAACTGTGGTGTTGGAAAAGACTCTTGAGAGTCCCTTGGACTGCAAGGAGACACAACCAGTCCATTCTGAAGGAGATCAGCCCTGGGATTTCTTTGGAAGGAATAATGCTAAAGCTGAAACTCCAGTACTTTGGCCACCTCATGCGAAGAGTTGACTCATTGGAAAAGACTTTGATGCTGGGAAGGATTGGAGGCAGGAGGAGAAGGGGACGACAGAGGATGAGATGTCTGGATGGCATCACTGCCTCGATGGACGTGAGTCTGAGTGAACTCCGGGAGTTGGTCATGGACAGGGAGGCCTGGCGTGCTGCGTTTCATGGGGTCACAAAGAGTTGGACCCGACTGAGCGACAACTGAATTGAAACCAAGGAGACAACAAAAGATGAAAACGTGAGACTATAACCATGCATAGATGGAGATGCCAGAAGAACAGGAAAATAGCTTCAGTTCAGTTCCAGTCACTCAGTCATGTCCAACTCTTTGTGACCCCATGAATCGCAGCACGCCAGGCCTCTCTGTCCATCACCAACTCCCGGAGTTTACCCAGACTCATGTCCATCGAGTCAGTGATGCCATCCAGCCATCTCATCCTCTGTTGTCCCCTTCTCCTCCTGCCCCCAGTCCCTCCCAGCATCAGGATCTTTTCCAATGAGTTAACCCTTCGCATCAGGTGGCCAAAGAATCGGAGTTTCAGCTTTAGCATCAGTCCTTCCAATGAACACCCAGGACTGATCTCTTTTAGGATGGACTGGTTGGATCTCCCTGCAGTCCAAGGGACTCTCAAGAGTCTTCTCCAACACTACAGTTCAAAAGCATCAGTTCTTTGGCACTCAGCTTTCTTCACAGTCCAACTCTCACATCCATACATGACCACTGGAAAACCATAGCTTAGGAGATTCCAAAAGCCAAGTGGATTCTCAAAATATGAAGTAAAGCAGGGAGAGAAAAACACAATGCATTACATTTTGGTGGGAAAGTAAAGGAGAGTGAAAGAATCATAGATCTTTCTGGATTTTGTTGGGTATTCTCAATCATTAAATCTGCATTTAGAAATATTTATATTTGCTGAAAACCAAGAGCCTTGGCGCACAGGGAGAATGAAAAGAGCAAGGGACAGGTCTAATTAATCATCAGGGGGCTGTCACATTGACAACTAGAAGAATTGGAAAGTTACAAAGTACCAGCACCAAACAGCATCAATCACCCAACGATGGTAAATAAATTAATCAAAAATCATTGGGTACCAAAAGGTCTGGGGGAAAAATAAAAGGCGGAGAGAAAAAATGATCAGGAGCAGCTAGCAAGCAAAACGGCAGAGCCTGACCCTGTTAAAGCTAAAGCCATGCACCCTGGCAGATTGCCAGCTACTCAGCCTTCAGTGACCCCCAAGCATTGTGCCAAGCTCAACTGGGTACAAAAGCAGCTGTGGATGCTGTTGTCTTTGTACCTATTACCCCTTTCATATTTAATGGGAGGTTCGCTTAGGCTGCCTCTCTCTACCCCCTAATAAAAAGGGAAATACTGTCCTTGATAGGGCTTCCCAGGTGGCAATAGTGGTAAAGAATCTGCCTGCCGATACAGGAGACAGGATAAGCGGGTTCGATCTCTGGGTGGGGAAGATCCCCTGGACTAGGAAATGGCAACCTGATCTAGGATTCTTGCCTAGACAATGTCATGGACAGCAGAGCTGGGCGGGCTATAGTGCGTGCAGTCATGAAGAGTCGGACATGACTGAGCAACTGTGCAGTCATATCCAACTCTTTGCAACCCCATGGACTCTTGCCCACCAGGCTCCTTTACAAGTGTGTGTGCTCCATGGCTTCAGTCATGTCCAAATCTTTGTGACCCCACAGACCTTAGCCTGCCAGGCTCCTCTGTTCATGGGATTTTCCAGGTAAGCAGTCTAGGGTGGGTTGCCATGCCCTCCTCCAGGGGATCTTCCAGACCCCATGTCTCTTGCATCGTAGGTGAATTCTTTACCACTGAACCACCAGGGAAGCCCCCTTGATAAGTAGGTCACCCTAAATACTGCTTTGCTCAAAGCCATTCCCTGATTCATTACTGAGCTACCATATTTGTGTGTTTGAGTTATCACAGCCCCAGGACTTGGAGAATTCATGACTCTCCCCTTTGGAATAATATTGTATGTATGAATGCTTACTTGCCCAGAGGTGTCTGACTCTTTGTGACCCCGTGGACTATAGCCCACCAGGCTCCTCTGTCCATGGGGATCCTCCAGGCAAGAATACTGGTTGTCATGCCCTTCTCCAGGGGATCTTCCCAACCCAGGGATCAAATCCAGGTCTCCCACATTTCAGGCAGATTCTTTACCATCTGAGCCACCAGGGAATAATATTAGGGGCCCTCTTTGACCTAGGATTATATAACACCAGGCCCACCTTCCCCACCCCTAGCCTCTAACCTGTTCATGTCCTCCAATCAGTTCATTTTTTTTTTAACCTGGCAAAAACGTGGTTATGGAGGATATTAACCAGACCACCAACTTTCCCATTCTTTTCTAATCAGGATGCACACATCTACCCCTCTAGGTTCACACAGTCTTAGTGGTTAATTAAGAAAACTGAACACTTGGATTTTCTATGGATCCACACTGGTCACGAAATATTTCAGTAGAATTTAACATCTGCTAGGGCCTAAGCTCAACCTTTCTTTAAAATACATTTTTGACTTGCTAGATCACACATTCTTTATTTACAATTCTCTCACAAGTGATCATCTGCAATTTAATTCCACTTAACAGATATTTAGTGAGCACCCATATGGTTCTAGTGAAGATATAGAAATGAGGGGAGCCATGTCTCTCTGTATTCTGAGAACTCATAGATAAGTAAGAGAGACAAAACCATCATTAATGACATGCTCTAGGAACTATGACCACAGAGACATAAACCACGCACAGTAGGACAAAGGACAGAATTAACTCTCAATCAAGACGATGGGAAAGACTTGCTAGGAGTGGAGAGTTCAGAAAGAAAGGATCTGATATGACTTGGAAGAAGGTCAAGTCCTAGACGATGGAGAAGAGAGGATACTAAGGGCAGTGACAAACTTGAAAAGGCCTGACAAATATGTCAATGCCAAATATAAGAGAGGAGTCATGGTGAGGAGACCTTGCTGCACAGAGACAGTAGGGTCCTGAGTAGGAGAGAATGGTGATGAGGGTCAGGAAGGATCCTAAAAGTACAGGAGCAACTGCTGAACAATTCTGTCTGTGTACACCATACTCTCCCTTCTCCAGACATCCAGAGACATCACAAGGGTGTCCCCTGGATCTTGGGGGCTAGAGTCTCCAAATAAAGAGAGCAGCAGCAGTAAACACCAGACGCTCCAAGGAACTAGTCCCCAGCAGGCGGTGCCCATGTGTGAGGCTCTGCACAGGAAATAGCAGGGCTTCCCAGATGGTGCAGTGGCAAAGAAAGAATCTGCCTGCCACGGCAGGACATGCAGGAGATGTGGGTTCAATCCCTGGGTTGGGAAGATTCCCTGGAGTAGGAAATGGCAAACCACCTCAGTATTCTTGCCTGGAAAATTCCATGAACAGAGAAGCCTGGTGGGCTACAGTCCATGGGGCCACAAAGAGTCAGACACAACTGAGTAACTGAGCACATAGGCTCACACAAAGGAAACAGCACATAAATAATGTCTGAGTACAAATAGGTTATATACCAATCACACGCACTCAACCAGCTGATAGATAGGTAGGTATCAAATTGATAATTTGATGGATGGATATATTTTCAGAAGTGAGACAATATACATGTGTGACTGATTCACTGAATGAACCAGACGCAATAGGTCCCAAGCCACAAGAATTGAATTTTTTTGTCACTTTTCAACCTGTGCGAAGGGATCATGACTCTCTGCTCCTAAATTAATATCCAACAGTCTCATAATGTTTTTTGTTAACTCTCAGATAAAAATCACATTAGAAAGCTCCCAGTGCAAGGGAGCTCAGCTCAGTCCTCTATGATGACCTAAACGGGTGGGATGGGGAAGGGGTGGGCAAGAGGGAGGCTTAAGGGAATATGTGTATACATATGAGTGATTCACGTTGACCTACAGCAGAAACTAACACAACATCGTAAAGCAATTATCATTGTTGGTGCTTAGTTGCTCAGTCGTGTCTGACTCTCTGAGACCCCATGGACTATAGCCCACCAGGCTCCTCTGCCCATGGAATTTCCCCGGGCAAGAATACTGGAGTGGGTTGCCATTTCCTCCTCCAGAGGATCTTCCTGACCCAGGGATCGAACCCGTGTGTCTGGCATCTCCTGCACTGCAGGTGCATTCTTCACTGCTGAGTCACTGGAGAAGCCCAGACTCCAGCAAATAAATATAAGTCCAGGGTTGTATAATATTAAAACTGTAAAAATCTCCTTTAATTACGATTTCAGTGGCCAGGCTCATCGCAGTCATGGAAGCCTGAGGGAAGAAGGGAAAGAAAGAAAGTGAAGTCACTCAGTCGTGTCTTGACTCTTAGTGACCCCATGGTCGCAGCCTACCGGGCTCCTCCGTCCATGGGACTTTCCAGACAAGAGTACTGGAGTGGGGTGCCATTGCCTTCTCTAGGGGTTCCTGAAGCAGAGCCTGTGTTCTGTTCTGCTGCTCCCTCCTCGCCACTCCACAAGCTCTGACTTGTGGCTTCCCAGGGCTGAGTGAGGGGGAGGGCCCTCTAGAATGGTGCAGATACAATCCAGCATTAGTGCTCTTGGAACCCAAGGAATGTCATCCAACATTAATTATTTTCTTTATGGGGCGCTTTTACAAGAACCCCCATCTTGCATTTCTTGCCAAAATGATACTTCCTATGGCCCACAGCCCTCTCTCAGTCCCTGGAAACTTGCAGTCCCCCACTCAACCCCTCATCTCTCCAGAGGGTCTCATGGGCAGCTGGACTCTGAGCCTCTATCTTCCTCAGAGCATCCTCCACTCTACAAGAGGTACACATCCTAAATAAGCCTGGCTACAGCACAGAAGGGCAGGCTATTCCCAGAGCAGTTCTGATTCTTCCATCTCTGCTGTAAGCTGACCAACAAAGTCCAGTCTCTGTGTCCACTCAAAGCCAGAGAACACAAGTAAGGTTTCTGAGCAGCCCCCTTGATGAGAGAGCTTGCACTTCTTCTGACTTGGGGTGTGGGAGGACCCATCACCACCTGTTGACAACTTTCCCCAAAGGGATTCTTAATCCTCGCCTCCTACCTTCCACCTTTATACCCCGGAGGAGGCTGATGAGCTAATGCCGACAGTGAAGTATGGGGTCAATTCCTCTTAAAGTACTTTACAGATGGGCTAGGCTACTAGTTTAAAATAAGAGTGCACTTGGCAGATATTTTTCTCAGACTTTGGGCATTAGCTGAAATTTCAAGCAACCAAAAAGTTTTCTTTAACATCTCTATACGTGACTATAAATCACAGACTTAGAGAGGTTCAAGAACCTTAGAGAAAACACAATATCCCTCCCTTTTACAGTAAAAAAACTAACGTTCTTCCCTCACCTATCCTTGTATGTCTGTCTCCTATGGAGGGGGATACTGAGGCTGGAAAAAGACTGTACTTCACCCAGCAGAAATAGATCCATCTGCTCAGGCAACATCTCTCAAAACCTGAACAATCTTCTTTTTCCCAAGGGAAAGAGCCAGTGAGCAGAAAAGGCCACAGGGCCAGCTGAGCCAAGCAAGCCTATATATTGATCAGGGTAGGTTCATTTTTGCTGCGGTAACAAATGATCCCTGAAATCTCAACAACTTAACCACACAGCATGTTTATCTCTAACCCACTTCAAGTTCTGTGGAGATTGGTAGTGCTTTTGATCTACTCTCCGCTTTTCCACATAGTGACTCGGGGACCCAGGTTGCTCATTCCTTTTGCTTCTCACTTATCATGAGTTTCAGATTGCCCTTCAAGTTTGTCCACAAGCTAGCAGATGGTGGAAAGGGAGCATAGGGAATCACACGATTATTTAACCGCCTTGGTCCATATTACTTCTGCTCACAGTTTCACTGGCTCTCAGAATTGCTTATGTAATGAATGTAAATCAAAGGAGACCGAGAAAGTAGAGACGTCCACAGAAATTTCCATCAGATCAAATCTGTACCACCTGCTGAGCATCCGCTTCATTCTGGGGACAAAGGTATTTCTTCTCTTTACTGTGTGCTGATCTCCACACTCTTCTCGTCTCATGTCTCTCCACGTTGTGATTTGATGAAGAAGAGGAATTTCACAATCAGAGGCTGAAGAGCAATGAGGTTCAGAGCACAGACGTGAGTCAGAATGTTAGGGTTTAACTCCAAGCTCCACGACTGACTCTCTAAGTTATTTGCAGTAAGTTACTTAACTTCTCTCACCAGTACCGTGTGTGCATGTGCTAAGTTGATCAGTCATGCCTAACTCTTTGCAACCCTATGGACTGTAGCCCTTCAGGTTCCTCTGTCCATGGGATTCTCCAGATAAGAATACTGGAGTGGGTTGCCATGCCCTTCTCCAGGGGATCTTCCCTACCCAGGGACTGAACCCACATCTCTTACACCTCCTTCATGGGCAGGTGGGTTCTTTTCCACTAGCACCACCTGGGAAACCCCCAGCAGTACCACAGGGATAATAATAATATATATTTTAAAAGATTGTTCAAGATGTTAATATATCTAAAGAACTTAGAACATCCCTGACTTACAGTGACCCCTATAAAAAAATTTGCTCTTAATATTATTATTTTTATCCTCAATATTCATTTTCTTTGCCCTGTTAATTATAGTTGCTCTTGGTTAGACATAATTCCCTATTAGCAGACACCACCTCTCTGAAAGATGCCAGGGTACTGTAGATCATTGCTTTAGAAAAGAAGAAAGATCCCATTGTCCACAAGGCTTCCTGGTCATTTTTTCAAATCAATTTTCTAGGACCTGGCACAGTCAGAATAAAGTCTTCACAGTCACTTCCCAGGCTAGTAGAAATGTGCCATGCTTCGGCAGCTCAATGGCCTCACACCAGCTCTCAGTGGCCTGCAGCCTCTGAAGAAGGAAGTACGTCCTAAGGGTGAAAAGTCATTTAGCTTCCCTGCCTGACATTCTAGTTGCAGGCCTTCTAGAAACAGAGAAGCTGTTGTCATGGTGCCAGGATGTGACAAATGACATGGAGGGAGTGTTATGATACAGCCATCCATCCACCGTCAGAGGCCAGGACCACAAGGGGACAGAAAATGAACAGGGACATTGTTAATTGTGTAGCATCAAAGCTTCCCAAGAGAAACTTCAGAGGGAAGTATGTTTTGCCTCCATCTAGAGAGGCTTCCCCAGTGGCTCAGTGGTAAGGAATCGGCCTGCACTGCAGGAGTCGCAGGAGATGTGGGTTCGATATCTGGGTCCAGAAGATCCCCTGAAGGAGGGCATGGCAGCCCACTCCAGTATTCAGTATTCTTGCCTGGAGAATCTCATGGACAGAGGAGCGCAAGGGGCTACAGTCCACAGGGTCTCATCAAAGAGTCAGACACAACTGAAGCACCTTAGCATGCAGAGAGGCATAATATGCTGAAAGGATTTAGATGACATGCTACCAGCTAGGGAGGAGACTAGCAGAGCTGGGGGGTGGGGGACAGGGGTAGGAAACCACCCCAGAATCAGCAAAGAGCAAGAGAGGAAACACTACAGAAAGAATCATTGCAAATGCAGGTGTCCATTACAAGGAGAGAACTAAGGTTACTTTTACATGACCCTGGATAAGTCACTTAACAGGTCAGTGTTGGCAGAATTTATAAAATGAAGAAGATATAAATTTCACTTACCTTAAGGCAGGGTTCTACTCTTGAGAACCCTCCAGAGTCTAAGACTGACTATGTGTCCTTTAAGCATGGGATGTCCTTTCTTCTCTCCAATTTCTTTGCCTGTAGTATAGCATTATTTACTTGATAAGTATAAAATGGAGGATTCCATGGCCCTACATTTAGTCTCACTTACAAAAAGATATTAGTGGAATGGAGACTAAATACAATGTAACAAAAACTCTATTGCACAAATCACCTTCTCTTTCTGGAGAGTGGGTTCCACCATCACATACAAGTATCTGTGAGGTTCTAGTATATGGGCTGAATCTTTATGAAAAGAAATATGTAGTATATGTCCCATAGCCTTGATGTTTTCATTCCTCCAGTCCACAACAGAGACTCTCTTGAGAGGATTACACTTTGAATCCAACATGAAGCCTACAGAATCCGCATTAAAACAACAATGTGGAATTTCTGCTTTGCCCAAGATGGAGGAAGAGGAACCAGATTTATCCTCCTGTTATGTTCAGTCACTAAGTTGTGTCCAACTCTTTATCCTCCCTCCTGAAACCAAAGAAAAACTAGCAACATAAATGAAGCAACAGTTTTCAAGACTCAGTGCATCAGAGAATGAAGGATGATGATCCCCGAAAGAGAAGACACAAATGAGAAGAGACTTAGAAGTGCCCCAGTTTACTGCTCTGAGAGAGTGCCCCATCCATGACCCAAGGAGAGGAAGCCTAGAAAGAGCCCAGCACACAGCTTGAATCAAGCAAGTAAAGTTGAAAGTCCGATGCCAGCTAACTTCTTGCCGAGATGAGTAAACAAAGGTCAGGGAGATCATGTGGGCAGTTTTGGGTTACTTGCTGGACATTGCTTCTTTATTCTTACTTCCTTTGTGTTTGAGGTTTTTCTCAAGTGAAGGATCGTAACAAAAACAGAAAGGACAGACCTTCCAATCCCTGATACTTGACTTGACAAGGAAAGAATCAACACAAGTTTTCCATGTTCTTCTACAGATGGTTTTATGATCAAATTTCCCATCATTTGGTTAAAAATAATTTCTTCTTCACCACACACTCCAATCAACTGGTTCTTTAAAAAAAAAAAAAAAAAAGTCAATAGGCTGACAGCCTGAATAGATAAAGATATTAGCTGCAGGCCTGCTGGTTCCAACGAGCAATAGACAAATAATGATCGATAGTTTTTATCTCCTAATGACTGGATGGCCATTGGGTAGTTTCCAGCTAAGAACTTCATTGACAACTACAGTGTTGCTTCTAAGAGGGAGAGGAAACCTATTTTTATGAGATCCAAGTAGACGTGTACCTTTCAGAAACACCTGGATCTCAGTCACCATAATCCTAACAGTCAAGCTGAACCAGATTCTTCTATCTACATCTCATAATCAAGTTCCTCTCTCAGACTACCCGCCTCATGCCCCTGCAGCCTCCACTCAGACCAGGTTGTTGTTGTTCAAGTCATGTCCAGCTCTTTGCAACTCCACAGACTGCAGCACACCAGGCTTCCCTATCTTTCACTGGCTCCCGGAGTTTGCTCCAATTCACGTCCATTGAGTCAGTGATGCTATTCAACCATCTCATCCTCTGTTGCCCCCTTTTCCTCCTGGCCTCAACATTTCCCAGTCTTTTCCCATAAGTCAGCTCTTTGCATCAGGTGGCCAAAGTACTGGAGCTTCAGCATAAGTTCTTCCAATGAATATTCAGGGTTGATTTCCTTTAGGATTGACCAGTTTGATCTCCTTATAGCCCAAGGGACTCAGGCCAGGAATCATCTCAAATACATCTGACAGCAGACAAAGGGGTCTTGGTCCATGAAAATTATTTGCATCCTATTTCCTCCCTGGAGATCTTTATGGGCGTCCCTAATATCACTCATGTCTATTTCAAACTCTGCAGTTTGGACTGAGTGCCCTTCATTAATTGTCCTCTAAGTTCTCCACCTCTGCCAGCAATCTCCCTCATGCATCAGCCAAGACATGAGCATGTTTGCTTTCCAGATGCTTTTAGTCCTGAATTCCTTTCGCCTTGTCTTTGCTGAACTGCCTGCCTCTGGCTCATATATTCTTTTCTAGTGGCCCACATTAGCCATTTTCATAAATTTTCACTCAAAACCTCTATAATAGAGCATGATGATTAACTCCACCTAATCTTGATGCTATCTTTCCTTCCTGTTTTTCCCCATCTCCTGAAACAAACATCAATGCCATCTCACTCGGGGACCACACTGCTATGGGGTTGGTGATATTCCCTGTGGAATGAATTCTCAAATTAATTCCCTGATGAGAGGCAAGAAAATGTCTCTTGGACAGCAGAGGCACATGATAGGATCTGATGTATTTGTGAGTGAAAGCAAGAAGCATATTCATGAGACACCACATTGCTTAGCGAAAACACTTCCTATTGTATGTCAAACAGAAGGCCAGTTCTCTAGGTTGTTAATGGGAATGGTTTTCTTTACATGCAGTTCCATGGACAAATAAGCATGGTCGACATTACGTTAAAGCAAGTTGAAAAGACTGCTTTACTGCTGAAAGTCTCACAGTCTGCCACATCATCAGATGAAAAGTTCTCCCCAAGAGGGAGGCACATTATGTATATATATATATATATATATATATATATATATCATGCTCAAATATATGATCATGGAGCCCTTTATCCCCAGAGCATTGCACAAAGTTACAGCATTCCATGAAGCACTCTTTGGAAATCATTTCCCTAAAACATTCAGTACACCGGTTCACTTAGTTCAGCTGAATGAAAATCTATTTTTTCCAGAGCCTCAGTCTGACAATTCAGACCAGCTTTTCTTTACCTAATTCTCACATGGCCCAGTGTACCATGTCAGTCTGTTCCAGAGGAAGAAGAAGAAGAAGGGGAAGGAGGAAAAGGAGGGGGGAGGAGGAGGAAATGAAAGTCAAAACTACTGCAAGCACTGAAATCAGAATTATCCCACACTAAGACTATTGCATGAAACACCTTCCAGCAAGAAGCCGAAAGACAGAAAACGGAATTATATCTAAAACTTATATCTAAAAGCTGCACCCTACCACCTGTTCAGCAATCAATATGCCATTACCCTGTCTGCAGAAGTGGTTTGCAAGCAACCATTCCCAGGCTACAACAGAGGCAAAAGCAGGATAGCAGATCTGCCTTGTATTGTTTAACATCCCAAGGCAGAAACAGGATTCTGGACACAGACCTGGGGGAAGCCTGAGCTGCATTACCCATGCTGTAAGTAAATGTAATCACAGCATCCAATGAGACCATGAAGACAGCCATGGAGCCAACTGAATCCTTTTCACAGCTGAGGGGAGCTGGGGACCAAGAAACCAAACTAGACCCTCCTCTCATATCTTTTGAGAATTATAGAGTTGCCAGTTCCTTTACATAAGAACTCTAGTCCAGATAAATGGCTGAGCAAACACACAACAGTTATCAAGAGGTGGCCATGGAATAATGAGATATCTGTGTTACAGGCAAGAGTGCTATAGGAAATAGGAGGAGTTAGCCCGAGAAGAGAAACTCAGAGCATAAAACTGAATGTCTTTCCACGTCTGAACAGCTATCATGGCAGAAGTATCATCTGTGTCATTACGGTGTCAGTTACAAGGAGGTCAATTTGGACTTGATAGTAAGAAAACTTTCTAGCTGTGCAGATGTCAGCAAGGGTCATATTGCTCTTAGGATCTATAAAGATTGCCTTGGGCAACCATTCAGTGGGTTTTGAAAAATCCAATTGCCTTTCCAAGAATCACTAATGTGTATGCCCAGGTGGGAAGGAGGCTGGATTTAGACATCTCTGAGTTTCCTTCTGAAACCAAGACTACATGTGTCAGCTGTGCCCTTTGTGCTCCAGCAAGAGAGGGAAATACACCTGAGAAGATTTTTACATGTGTGATGTGCACTGAGAGGCATCCATAGGCATCAGCTCACCTTGGAAAGTTTCCTGCATGGAGAGACAGGCAAGGTCTGACTTGGTCATGCATATGGGACTCTGCTATTCAGAGAGGGTAAAGATAAACATTCCTGAAGCTCTGACCTGGGAATATACGCCAGCAGCTTCTAGAAATTCAGAAGTATCCTACTGGCATGTGACCTCTATTTAATGGAAGGAAGAAACTTTCAATCAAAATAGCTCAGCAAGTTCACACTTGACAATACAACCCTGGTAATGTCAAACATGCAGCAGTGATCTACTTAAAACAACACGAAAACAGCACTGAGCTCAGAGACAAGTAAATGTTTTCATGGATGATAAACAACAGCAATTCCAAAACAACAGTTCTGAAGTCACAGACCCAGACTAAGGCAATGGTAACCAGGAGTTCAGTGCCTCTGGGACAACAGAGAGCTAGAAGCAGACTCATATTTAAAGCCAAAGGGTAGACTGCCCCCAACATTTCCTGCAACACACAGGCTCTTCACTTGAGAAAGGGAACTGCCTCCCAAATGCTACAGGAGGTATAGTAATATACATGCAAGATCAGAAACTAAGGAAGACAGCCATTAGCTTAGGAATAAGACTAATAATTTCCCTGATTGTACAACTGGGCTGGAATTAAACATCACCCTTACAGGATCTGTTCAGGCTAAGAGATGAGGCTTTGGGGTTGGTTACCACACAACCACTCAGACAGGAGTGAGCATTAGCAGGAGAATAGAGAGAGAATAGCAAAGAATGAATCAGATCTCTTTTCAGAAGGAAGCTATAAATCTTGGGGAGGGAAGAGGGAGGGGGTTCAGGATAGAGGAGACACATGTATACTTATGGCCAATTCATATTTATGTATGGCAAAACCCATCACAACATTGTAAACTGATTATCCTTCAATTAAAGTAAATAAATAATTTTTGAAAAATATTTCAACTAGGTAAAGAAATATAATACTAGAGAAGAAAACAAATTTAAGGAGCCATTGAGACAAAAAAAAATGACCTATACCCCCTTTGTTGAAGCAAGACAATAACTATGTTTAGGTGGATTAATGAAAGAACAACACCCGTTAAATGAGCCAAAATCTATAGTAAAAGGCAAAAAATGAAATAAGAAAAGATGTGAAAATGAATGGGTAAGATGTTTCAAAAATGAAAATTTACTGTAATGGATATAAATGAATTTTTAAAGTAATAAATGAAATAAAATCCAGGCTGAAACAGACGAAAGCAAGTTACTGAAAGAGACGATCATGCTGAGAGGTTCTCTCAAAGCTGTGCAGAGAGAGAAGGTGTAGGGAAGATCCATTAGGAAAGACAGAGTAAAGAAAGAGGCACACATATGGATTAAATGATTCTTTCAGAAGAAAAGATGGAGGGAATGGCTCAGCAACAATATTTGAAAGCTGAGAATTTTCCAGAATTAGAGAAAGACAGAAATCTTGAGAATAAAGTTTCCCTGCCCTCTACTTAATCAGGAGGGAAAAATAAAAATATTGGGTTAGCCAAAATGCTCGTTCGGGTTTCTTCATAACACCTTTATGAAAAAACCCAAATGAAATGTATTTGTTGTTGTTCAGTCCCTCCGCTGTGTCCAACTCTTTGACACCCCACAGACTATAGCACACCAAGCCTCCTCGTCCTTCACCATCTCTTGCAGCCTGTTCAAACTCATGTCCAAGCAGCAATTCTTCGGTGCTCAGCCTCCTTTATGGTCAAACTCTCACATTCATACATGACAATGGAAAAACCATGGATAAGACACTATGGACCTTTGTTGGCAAAGTAATGTCTCTGTTTTTAAATATGCTCTCTAGGTTGGTCATAGCATTTCTTCCAAGGAGCTGCTGCTGCTACTAACTCACATCAGTCATGTCCGATTCTGTGCAACCCCACAGACGGCAGCCCACCAGGCTCCTCTGTCCCTGGGATTCTCCATGCAAGAATACTGGAGTGGGTTGCCATTTCCTTCTCCCTTCAAGGAGCGAGTGTCTTTTAATTTCAGGGCTGCAGTCACCATCTGCAGTGATTTTGGAGCATAAGAGAATAAAGTCTGTCACTGTTACCGTTGTTTCCCCATCTATTTGACATGAAGTGATGGGCCCAAATGCCATGATCTTAGTTTTCTGAATGTTGAGTTATTAAGCCAGCTTTTTTACTCTCCTCTTTCACCTTCATCAAGAGGCTCTTTTAGTTCCTCTTCATTTTCTGCCATAAAGGTGGTATCATCTGCATATCTGAGGTTATTGATATTTCTCCCCTCAATCTTGCTTCCAGCTTGTGCTTCATCCAGCCTGGCATTTTGCATGATGTACTCTGCATATAAGTTAAATAAGTAGGGTGATAATACACAGCCTTGACGTACTCCTTTCCCAATTTGGAACCAGTCTATTGTTCCATGTCTGGTTTGAACTGTTGTTTCTTGACATGCATACAGGTTTCTCAGGAGGAAGGTTAGGTGGTCTGGTATTCCTATCACTTTAAGAATTTTCTACAGTTTGTTGTGATCCACATGTCAAAGGCTTTAGCATAGTCAGTGTAGCAGAAGAAGATGTATTTCTGGAATTCTCTTGCTTTTTCTATGATCTAGTAGATATTGGCAATGTGGTCTCTGGTTTCTCTACTTTTTCTAAATCCAGCTTTAACATCTGGAAGTTCTTGGTTCATGAACTGTTGAACCCTTGCTTGGAGAATTTTGAGCATTACTTTGCTAGCATGTGAAATGAGTGCAATTGTTCAGTAGTTTCTCTAGTGGAGGTGATGGAATTCTAGCTGAGCTATTTCAAGTCCTAGAAGATGATGCTGTTAAAGTGCTGCACTCAGTACACCAGCAAATCTGGAAAACTAAGCAGTGGCCACAGGACTGGAAAAAGTCAGTTTTCATTCCAATCCCAAAGAATGAACTTTATGGCCAACCCAATAAGTCTGTACCTAGACATATCACAGTGAAACTGCATTAAAGCTAATAAGAAGAATTTTTAAATCTATCTTTAAAAAGACAACATCATTTTTTTTTAACAAGAGAAATATATATTCCTAACCGTAAGTAGGACTCTTGAGAGTCCCTTGGACTGCAAGGAGATCCAACCAGTCCATTCTGAAGGAGATCAACCCTGGGTGTTCTTTGGAAGGAATGATGCTAAAGCTGCAACTCCAGTATTTTGGCCACCTCATGTGAAGAGTTGATTCATTGGAAAAGACTCTGATGCTGGGAGGGATTGGGGGCAGGAGGAGAAGGGGACAACAGAGGATGAGATGGCTGGATGGCATCACCGACTCGATGGATGTGAGTTTGAGTGAACTCCTGGAGATGGTGATGGACCGAGAGGCCTGGCGTGCTATGATTCATGGGGTTGCAAAGAGTCAGACACAACTGAGTGACTGAACTGAACTGTAAATAAACAGAGAGGTTAAAGTAAATAATCCACAATAAAATACATAACTCAATATGTAAGGGATCATGCCTATACTGGAAGATATAAAGTCATGAGATGCTCATACCCAGATCTGAAAGAATCATCATCATGAAGGTGACACCTAAAAATACAGGCTGCTTCAAGTGTTTTTATTTATGACATATTCTCTGAGTGTTGTTCTTATCAGTGAGTTTGTTTTTCAAAATGGTGAGCAATTCCTGGTAAAGGTTCTGAGCAAAACAAAGTACATGTTGACTTCATTTTACAATAGAATTGCTTTCTTAGGGGGAAAAAAAGCAGCAGCAATTTAAACCATGCAAAGTGCTCAGTTGCTCAGTCGAGTCTGTCTTTGCCACCCATGGACTGTAGCCCACTAAACTCCTCTGTCCTTGCAATTTTCCAGGCAAGAAACTGGGTTGTCATTTCCTTCTCCAGAAACATGCAAAGGCAAATGCTCATACAACGCACTAACTAGAATGTTGTGCAGAAATACATAGGAAAGAATGTACAAAATAGCACTTCTTTCAATCTGTAAATGCTCAGGAGGATGACTAACTAGAAGACAGTGAAATGGCCAGATGCTTGCGTCTTTACATAGACTCACTGGGAATGAGAGAGCTGGGGCACAGATCGCTTACAGGTGTGTTAGGGCAATTCTAATACCATGAGAGGCGTTGCCATTGGTAATAATGATTTTCCCATGATGGGAAGGCTGTGAACAGTTCCTGGTCAATTTTTGAACATCATAAAGTACAACCTTTTTTAATTTACATAGGAGATACAGACAGTCCCTGGGAAAGTCAGTACAGATCAGTGTTATGCACAAAACATTGGGTCATATGGAGAACAGCTAAGATCTAGGCACAACAAATTATCAAAAGGTTTTTCATCTACATCAACATTCATTGAGATATTTACAATTCACTTAGGACCTGGGACAATGGGACACATAGGACAATGACTCAGGTACAGGATCCATGCTCCCCCTTTTGTCCACATCACTGGATCAAACAGGGGCCCTTCATTCATTTCCAAATGCCCCTCAGAGGCAGAACTTCTCCAAAGGTCAAGGGGGCTTCATTAACAACCAATTAGGTGGGAACAGAATTATGAGCATGTGGTCTACAGGTTTTGGACCCCCTGTTCCAGGTGATGCCTAGGCTAAGAGAGGCTGGACATCTGAGTTCACAGCATTTGCTTTAAGCCCCTTCTGCAGTGATGCATCCACCACAGGCAACTGATAAAACTTTGTGAATGACTGAGCAGGTCACTGTTCTGATTTGTTGTAACAAGCAATACAGATGTTGTCTGCAAAGAGGTCGGCAGGATCAAGGAAAGCCAAGTGTAAATAAAAAAGGGAACATGCCCTTGGATGCACAGTTAGAAACAGCCAAGTGCCCCAAATAGGGAGCAGAGCCAAGATTCAAAGGCCTCCTTGGAAGCTGTTGCAGTCACTTCTCTGCTATTAGGTAGCTCCAACATTCTCAGGTTTGAGGCTCAGTGCAAATTTTGCTGGCTTGCTGGAATGAGGTCCTCAAAGCCTCTCTGTTTCAGCCATAAATAAAAAATTAAAGGTATTACAGGATTCTCCTCAAGGCAGGAACAGGGGGTGAGGGGAGATCTTTCTGGAACTTTCCCTAACTTAGCTGGATGGGATTCAATGAGCACTGTAAGTGGTCACAGAGATTAGGCCCTTGGACTCAGAGTCAACAGGAACAGAAACACAGATTTGTTCGTCTTTGTCTTTTGAATTTGATGTCAAATCCTGAGTGCCTGATGTATTGTAGGTGTTCAAAAATTCATCACTGTGATTATTTCTTTTATTTTCTGTTCACGGACAAGCAAAAGTTAACAGCCTCTCAGCTACTTTCTGGGCCACTAGATTCAGTATCTACAAGGATGAACCTGGGTTTGGGGATCTGTGAAAATTATTTTCACCTGATACACATTTTACTGTCATCTTTCCACATATTTCTTACGAGATTTTTAAATGCAGAAAACCCACAGCAATTTAAGCAATTAAGTGTACTGAATAAAAGTAATTTCCCAAAGATAGAGCAAACAGATTATGAGCATGAATAAAAGATCACACACCAGGTACCGCTTCGAGATCCACCTCCAGTTGGGGAAGGGGAGGTTCTTCGCTTCCTCTTCCACGACACTTGGATCCATCAAAACCACAGTCCATACAATTGGTCTCTTTTCTTTCCTGTTTTTCAAATATCCTCCTCCCTCTGGTGGAGCATTAGGGCCAGTAGAAAAGACCCCAAACTGAAGTTACTTTTCCTGATCACCTGGTGTGACTCAACCTGAGCTGAGGTTCAGTGAGAGACCATTGCCCCTCACACCAGACAAACATGTTTTTATGAATCAGTGGGCGCTGAGTGCTGAGTCACTTTAGTTGTGTCCAACTAAAGGTCTGTGACGCTATGGACTTGTAGTCCACCAGGTTCCCCTGTCCATAGGATTCTTCAAGCAAGAATACTAGAGTGGGTGCCCATGTCTTCCTCCAGGGGATCTTCCCAACCCAGTGATGGAATCCACATCTGCGGCTCCTGCATTGTAGGCGGATTCTTCATGGCTGAGCCACCAGGGAAGCCCTCATGAATCAATAATAGATTTCAGTTCAGTCCTCTGAGTAAGTCTCTCCTTCCTGACACCTCCTCACCTGTTAGTATCCCCACCAGGCACAATCTGGGTAGAGCTGGGGCCTCTTCCAAATCCCTCCAAAGGTGGAGTCATTGGACACTGAGTACACAGATCTATTGCTTTTATTTCTGAAAAGAATGTTTATTTGCAGCAAATGCATCTCTTTGGAGCCAGACCCTCAGAAACTACAGGAAAACATTCAAAAGGCATTTGACAAAGCACGTCTGGGTATTGTAACATTGATGCAAAACAGATGGGCCCCCATTTTCTCCATTCTGTTCAGTATAAGCTAGGAGCAGCTCTTTTCTTTTGAGCAGATTTCGGCTCTCAGGTAGACCAGTTAGTCTTGTGAATGAATACTCTATCATGAGCTGGAGATTCTATCATGGCAGTAGCCAGGGGTCAGTTTTTCAGACTTACAGCGCCCTGGCCCCAGCCTAATGAGCATCTGGGGCTGTGTGCTCCTCTCTCATGTCACTATTTTACTCTGAGGTGTGGGTGTGTTCCCAGACTTAAGAGCAGGGATGTTTTTATAAAAATCTGTCTTCCCTACCCCCACAGCTCTCAAAACAGGGAATGACACACATTAGCAACTTAAATCATGTTAAACAAAGGAATGAATGAAGTAAAGTACTTCTGGCTCCATTCCCAACCCTGGAAAAATAGCTCCAAGCATATGTCCTCCCAGCACACTTGCTGAAATATCGCCTTGAGCTTCAGATGCTCTCTGCTGAGCCCACAACCCTTGTGCCTCTCTCTCTCTCTGTACTGAATGGGAAGAAAACAGGTGTCCTCACTAATTTCCTCCAGCACAAGGTGTGCAGTCTCCACAGATGTGCCCATTGACCCTGAGAGAGGGAGGAGAAACTACTGAAATAAATGCCAGTTTTGAAAAGCATTTCACAAATGCAAAACTACTCTTATGTTACCCAGCAGGCTTGTGGGATATAGCAGGTGGCATACACTGTAATTACTGCAGACCACACACACACACACACACACACACACACACACATCCATGATGCCAGGACAAATGATGAGCCTTGATACTATGGCCACGTTAGCCCAAACTGAGTCACAAAGAGACTGGGAGACTGTATCTGGGATATGCCTTACTAAACCTGTTAGCTAGAGCAGAAAGTAATCCAAACAGTGTGTTGCGAGATGTTTCAGAAGGAACTATTGTGAGGAAGATACATCTATGGCTGCTGCTGCTAAGTCGCTTCAGTCGTGTCCAACTCTGTGCTACCCCCATAGACGGCAGCCACCAGGCTCCCCCCGTCCCTGGGATTCTCCAGGCAAGAACACTGGAGTGGGTTGCCATTTCTTTCTCCAATGTGTGAAAGTGAATTTGCTTAGTTGATTCCGACTCTTAGCGATCCCATGGACTGCAGCCCACCAGGCTCCTCCATCCACGGGATTTTCCAGGCGAGAGTACTGGAGTGGGGTGCCATTGCCTTCTCCTACATCTATGGCTACTTAGCATTAAACTTCCCATCAGAAGGGGCACCCCATGGCTTGATCAACAATCAGACCAAAGCCCAGGGAACAGTAACAGGCACTCTTCTCCCAGTTCTCACTTCACTACCACTTTCTATTCTGACCACGAAAAGAAAAGTGCTTGGAGCTCTAAGTGTTCAGAGGTCCCAAGAGGGGGCATGACTCCCAGAATCAGAGACTACAGAAAGAAATGAACAAATCTAGGGAAGTAGACAAGTTAAAAAGCATTCAAGCAGTCAGCCATCTAAACGTAGCCAATAAACCAGAGAGGGCTTCTGTTTGACCCACCCTACCCATCAACCAGGAGAAGGCAATGGCACCCCCACTCCAGTACTCTTGGCTGGAAAATCCCATGGATGGAGGAGCCTGAAAGGCTGCAGTCCATGAGGTCACTGAGCGACTTCCTTTTCAATTTTCACTTTCATGCATTGGAGAAGGAAATGGCAACCCACTTCAATGCTCTTGCCTGGAGAATCCCAGGGATGGGGGAGCCTGGTGGGCTGCCGTCTATGGGGTCGCACAAAGTTGGACATGACTGAAGCGACTTAGCAGCAGCAGCAGCAACCCATCAACCATGCATGCACAACAGACTTGAATTCCACTGGTGAACACAGATTGTGTTCTAATCCCACCACATACCATAGAGCAACACTGGCTATTGGGTACTGACCTGTAGTACCAAAACATCAGGCGCTCCATAGATACAAAATCATCCAAGTATGACTTGAGCTTAGACATTTATAACAGGTGCAACTGACATTATAAGGTGCCTTAGTCACTGTTAACAATGAGCCGGCAAGTCAAGCCAATTATTGAGTTTATGCCAAATGACTGATTGGAAGTGAGATTTAAAGGTTAGAAGGTAAGGCTGGAAATGAAGTACAGTGAAGCCTGAAGTCTGTATCTGTGAGAAAATACTCAGTGTTTAGTACCAACAGAACAATACTATCAAGACTGGTGTTTTGTTTATGTTTGTTTTTTTCAAAAACCTGAGCAAGGCATCTTAGGAAACAGGTACCAAAGAATAGATGTATCCTGAAGCAAACTCACTCATTACAGCTCTTAGAGACCCTATGTGCTCTGAAGAGCAACTAAGCATGGGAGAGATTTAAATAGAACCTGGGAAGCCAAAGACCTGGTAAATAATGCCTGGAATTTGTATCAAACTCCAACATATAAAAGAACAACAGAAATGAAATGGAAGCATTCCATTAAAACTGCAACTAACCTGGAGTTTCCCAGAGTTGATCAGGCTGCAAGAATGACCATTCCTACAACAGTCCCAATACAGGAAGAGACATACGTGGGCAGATGTATAGTCATGGATATGCAGGGTCTGTCTAGATGCATGCATGCATGAGAAGCAAATATAATCAGGACTGTGTCTGTTGCAAACAGGAATTCCATCCTTGAGCTCTAAGTGCTGCTAGCTCTTTTCCACAATTAGAACCACCAGATCCCCAGAAGGATTTGACAACCCCCCACAGAGATTTCTGTTGGCAAAGAAGGGAACAGTTGAGGGCAGAGCAGGAAGGAAGCCCAGTTTGTACTATTTAATGAAGTGTGAACTACAGTGTCACTGCTAAATCATGTTTATCTTTTTCCTACTCTATTTTTAATTGGAGAATACTTGCTTTACAATGTTGTGTTGGTTTCTGCCGTACAATAAACATGAATCAGCATATGTGTAATATATATATATATATATAATTATTATTATTATTATTATTCCGCTCAGATGGTAAAGCCGTCTGCCTACAAGGCAGGAGACCCAGGTTTGATCCCTGGGTTGGGAAGATCTCTTGGAGAAGGAAATGGCAACCCACTCCAGTATTCTTGCCTGGAGAACGCCACGGATGGAGGAGCCTGGTGGGCTACAGTCCATGGGGTCACAAAGAGTCAGACACGACTGAGCGAGCTTCACAGCTTCACAGGTCATCACAGAGCACCAGGCTGAGCTCCCTGTGTCATATAGCAACTTCCCACGAGCTAGCTATTTTATACAGGGCAGTTTATATATGAATGACGTTTATCTTGATCACCCAAGCCCTAAATACATATGTCCACCAATGAATTGTTCCACACAGAAATTCTCTCCCCACCCACCACCCAGTGCCTCCTCAGGTTCGTTCTGGATATTTGGTTCTAAATGTTCACTCCTGTTGATTTCTGACACCCTCACCTCAAAAAATGAACCCTCTCCCAAGACACTGATAGGTCCTACACATAAATAGATGTCTTGTTAATTGTGTCTCACCAGTCTACCACACCTCAAGCATACAGAATAAACCCAAACATCAGTGGGGAGCACAGACCGAACTCAGTCTACAGCTTGCCATATAGTATTTACTAAAGCTTGCTGAGTTCAGATCCGGGGTACAAGAAGAGGGGTAGATGAATGTGTCCTGAAGCAAGTCTGGTAAGGATAATCCACAGAGCCCAGATGTGTCCAGGAAAGACATAAGGTACAACAGAAAGAAGTAGGAGATGGGGTAGGGCCTCTGAACTGTAAGAAATTCACAGAGCAATTACAGGGAAAAGATGCATTCAAGTGGCCAAAACAATTCAATGCTGAATACACGGTATAAAGAGGGGCTCTTTACCTGGGCTGTACATTAGAGTCATTAGAGAGCGTTTAGAAAGTAGTTATCCTGGTCTCACCCTCAAAGATTCTATTTCAACTGTTCTGGGCGTTCTATTTCAACAACATCATCGCACAGCTCTCTGGGTGTTTCTAACATGCAGCCATGGTTGAAATACATTGATGTTGACTACAGAATCTGTAAGAGCTCAGATGAGAAGGAGAATTCTGAGAGTAACAGCCATCAGGAAAGCTTCCCAGAGGGATGGGTGGGGAAGGAAAAAAGAACCAGGCTTGTAGGGTAACAAGGGGTGGGGGAGGTTTCAGTTCAGTCCTTCAGTCGGGTGAGGAGGTTTGGAACGTGCTTAATTATGAAAACCTTGAACACCAAACGTGATTTAATAGACAACAGAAAGAAGTGAGGGTCCCTAAAGTGGGCTGTATGTACATCCGCCTATACATGAAAAGCTTTCTGTTTACAGGGCATTTTTCCATCCATGGGCTTGTTTTGCCTTTAATCAACAACACGAGGTAGACAAGCAGGGAAAACATAAACATATCCATTTTACCAATGAGGAAATGGAGACTCAGAGAGTTTGAGTGACTCAGTAAGAGTAGTATTTTCAGAAAATTAGTCCAGTGATGGCATGCAGTGTGAATTACAGTGCAGGAGAGAGAATTACAGGCGGTCCTGGAGAACATGGATGCCTTCCCATAAATGGGAGATAATACCAGTCCGCCGCGGGACAGAAACCTGGGGAAACACAGCAGAGAAGGAGTCTAAGAGCCGCCTTACTGCCAGACATCCTTCTATTTGTGTTTGGTGCATGGGCACTAATCTTTAACACAGTAGGTTAAAGCTGGAACAACTGTGTCTGCATTAAGAATTAGGAAGTTGCAGAGCAGAGGTGATGGTCTACGCTTGAGCAGACATGGTCGAGAACTTGGCTTGCCAGCCAGGCGAGCATTCCTACACGAGTTGACTTTCAAGGCAGAGAAATCTTTTTCTCCATTCCTGAAGTTTCCTTTCAAGTGGAGAGTACTCTACTGACAGAGAACTCTTTACAGACTCAGATCTGTCCCCATCTTCCAAAGCATCATTCATTTGACTGGTGAGTTGGAGAAAAGTAAGTAAAGATGCTCACTCAAACTCTAATGTCACTACTTGTGGGAACCAGCCAGTCCAGCAGGGACAGGCGTTCTCCCAAAACTCTAGACTGGTCAAGCCTTTCCTGATGAAATGCTTCATTCTGTTTCATGCTACCTGAGCTGAGTGGGTGGGCCTGTTCCATTCTGGGGCTTAGAAGTAAGTCTGCTCAGCTAACAGAACTGTAAGGATGACCTCTGACTTAGCGGTTCTCAGTGATGTGTTTGGAGCCCATTCTTACTCTTCATTCAGTTCATAACTTCTTCAGAGTCAGGAAAGACAAGAGGAGAGGAATATTCCTCAAAGGTAGCTTGCTCAGAAATCCCAGCAGTTGACAACATGACTGGAGCAAGAAAACAACAACTCTGGACCCCATGATAATGGCAACCCCAGGATGGGTTTTCACCCCTTAATAGCCTTAAGAAGGAAGAGACTGCTGATGACATCTCAGAGGAGCCCAGAAACTTAATTAGTCCACCCACCTGCCTGGTCGAGGAAGCTACTTTTGATTCAGTTCTTGAATCCACTCTGGGAAATACCATCAGGTCACCAGGGAGCCTAAATTTTGCAGACATCTTGTTTAGTTACAGACTGTTGCCTCCATCAAACTCCTTCATCCAAACAGCCAACCAGATGACTGACAGGCTCTATTCTCTGATTTTTACAGCACTGACAAAATGCAGAAGCCAAGACAAATATTTTAATATTCTTTACCTTGTTAAACAACCTGACAAGCCAGCTGATTACACAGTTTACCTTTAAAGGACAAGAATGGTATAAAGTTTTTTTTTTTCCCTGAGATGAGATAATTTTGCAATTTTAGTTCCTTCAATAAGTCTAAAGTCTATAACTTTTAGGGAGCAAGAGCCAGTATTCATTCTCTATTTTTATAGGTCTTAGGATTAAATGATTAAGGTTCAATTATAAATATATATATTATTTAAAGTGCAAGCTTTTAGAAAGTCTTAGACTAAGTTGACCTTGATCATCTAAAAGCTGCAGCTACCCATTTGTGCCAGGAAATATGTCCTCTGAGTCACAAGCTCCTTTATCAATACTATCTCCTGTAAAAGGAGATCATTTTATGCCCTGTAGAAGATGTGTAGTAAGTATACATCTTCAGCCCAAAATATAGTTAACTGATGCAATAAGTAGACAAAAAGAAGTTTGAATTTGGGGGTTTGGTGAGGTTTTTTTTTTACATTTGTTTCAGAATTTGCTTCCATTTACCCCAATTACATTTCTAAGACTCCATGTTATTAAGCTACATTGGTTACATAGCTAAATAAGCTCCACTATGATTCAAATTTATGACAATTTGTCAGTTTCAGGTCCTTCTCTCCCTTCTTACTCCTTAGGGCAGGAAGTTGGGAGGGGTCGACAGATGCAGGGTTTTGGCAGAAGACTGAAATGTGGGCAGGAATTAGTGTTTACTAGAAGTGTATTCCGAGAAGTGTCACCTGAGCGACTGTCCCTGTGAAGGGAGAGAGTTCACAAGACACTCAGTGCCAAGTAGAGGGGATGTGTTGTTTAGTCACTAAGTCATGACCAACTCTTTTGCACCCCCAAGGACTGTAGCCCACCAGGTTCCTCTGTCCATGGAGTGGGTTGTCATTTCCTTCTCCACGGGATCTTCCCAACTCAGGGATCAAACCCAAGTTTCCTGTATCCTCTTTACTACTGAGCCCCACCAGGGAAGCCCAAGTAGAGGGGAGCTGCTGTCAATTTCCCCACTTCTTACGTATATTGAGACCTTCAGTTCAATTCAGTCGCTCAGTCATGTCTGACTCTGGGACCCCATGAATCATAGCACACCAGGCCTCCCTTTCCATCACCAACTCCCGGAGTTCACTCAGACTCACATCCATCAAGTCCGTGATTTCATCCAGCCATCTCATCCTCAGTCGTCCCCTTCTCCTCCTGCCCCCCAATCCCTCCCAGCATCAGAGTCTTTTCCACTGAGTCAACTCTTCGCATGAGCTGGCCAAAGTACTGGAGTTTCAGCTTTAGCATCATTCCTTCCAAAGAAATCCCAGGGCTGATCTCCTTTAGGATGGACTGGTTGGATCTCCTTGCAGTCCAAGGGACTCTCAGGAGTCTTCTCCAACACCACAGTTCAAAAGCATCAATTCTTCGGCGCTCAGCTTTCTTCACAGTCCAACTCTCAACATCCATACATGACCACAGGAAAAACCATAGCCTTGGCTAGACGGACCTTTGTTGGCAAAGTAATGTCTCTGCTTTTGAATATGCTATCTAGGTTGGTCATAACTTTTCTTCCAAGAAGTAAGCGTCTTTTAATTTCATGGCTACAATCACCATCTGCAGTGATTTTGGAGCCCCCCAAAATAAAGTCTGACACTGTTTCCACTGTTTCCCCATCTATTTCCCATGAGATCTTAGAGAGAGGATTTCTTTCATTGCAGGAAAGGTAGGAGGGAGTTATTGCCACTTCCAGGGTTCAGGTCATTTGGCTGGTGCTATTGCACTCAAATTTATTCCTTTCCTCTCTTTCCAAGTTTATCTCTTTGTCAATGTCATTTAAGTCTTGTCTCCTCCAGGAAGCCCTCCCTGACTACACCAGCTAAAAGCAATCACTTCTTCAGGAATAAAGTCCAGGGACTTCCCTGGTGGACCAGGAGTTAAGAATCTGCCTGCCAATGCAAGGGACACAGGTTCCAACCCTGGACTAGGAACTAAGATCCCACATGCTGCAGGGCAACTAAGCCACAACTACTGAGCCCACACTCTAGAGCCCAGTTCTGCAGCAACAGAAGCCACTGCAATGAAAAGCCCACAGATCACAACTAGAGAGTAACCCCCACTTGTCGCAACTAGAGAAAGCCTGTATGCCGCAATGAAGAGCCTGTGCGCTGCAGTACAGACCTAGCACAGCCGAAAATAAATAAACAATAATTCTAAAAAGAATAAAGTCCAACCCAGCCAAGAAGCATTTACCACCATTTCAGAGTCCAGAAGATCCCCTGGAGAAGGACATGGCAATCTACTCTAGTATTCTTGCCTGGAAAATCCCACGGACAAAGGAGCCTGGCGGACTACAGTCCACGGGGTCGCAAGAGTTGGACACGACTTAGCAACTAAACCACCACCACCACCAGCCCTATAGGTAAGCCAATATCTGATTTCGCTGTTTGGAGACCCTGTGTGTATTGGCATAAATAATAAAAGAGTATATTAAAAGAACAAAGAGCAACGTGAGTTCAAACTGTGCTGCTTTCAGATGAAAACGAGGGACTAGATGCGGCTGAGAACTGTAGAGGGACCTGCAGGTTCATCAGCGTTCATCTAACTCTGCCTAAAAAAACACAAAAATATTTCCAATAAACTCTAACAAGACCCCCATACTGGTCCTACTTGAATCCTTGAAGAGGCAGGGAATACATTTCCTCTCCTTAGCTCACTGTGGCAACATCTCTAAAACTGAGATCAATCCATGTGGGTTATGTTCTGTTTCTTTGTGTGATAATGGAAAGAAATTATTAAGATGGTCTCTTTCATTCTTTCTTTCACACTAACTCTCCATGATCAGTACAGGGTACCAGTACACTGATTCTATCAATTATTTATCTATCTCTCTACCTATCTAGCACGTACTTAATACAAATGCTCAAACGACTGGATGAAATTTCAGCGAGCTAAGTACCCCCAAACACATTGCATGTAGCCTTATAACCAGACACAGAGGCTATTCATTCATTCACTCAACACTCTATTTGGTAATGTCTATAATACATCAGAGGTCTTCTTGGTGGCTCAGTCGTAAAGAATCTGCCTGCAATGCAGGAGACACATTTGGGAAGATCCCCTGGAGAAGGAAATGGCAACCCACTCCAGTATTCTTAGACACAACTTCGCGACTAAATAATAATACACCAGGCACTGTTCTTAAAACTGGGTGTACAGCAGAAAACAAGACAAGTGAAGTTACCACCCTTTCAAAGAGTCTATGTTCTAATGAGGGAGATAAACTAACAAGAAATCATATCTATATATATAAGATGATGTAGTGATAAGTGCTATGGAGAAAAATTAAGTGGTATCAAGGGATAGATGATGACTGAGGATGTATTTTCAGGTGATAAAAGAAAGTCTGAAGAGGTGACATTTGGGCAGAGACTTCAATAAAGTGAAGAAATGAGCTGTGTTAATGTCTGAAAGAAGTTTCCATGGGGGTGGGGGAACACACAGAGCCAACACGGAGATGGGAGATGCGTTGGATGAACCGAACCGAGGCCTGTGCTGCTGGAACCGTCAGCAAGGAGGAGGTGGGGAGGAATGATGCCAAGGACTAGACAGTGCTCCATCAGGGGTGGTAAGCATGTCAACACCACTCTTGATTCAATAGGAAGCTGTGGGCAAGTTTTGAGGAAAGTCATAGTCTGATGTAAGCCTTACAGTGTTCTTACCGGCTGCTCTTGGAGAACAGAACAGATGGTGCAGGGCCCAGAGGGAAGGCTGGGAACCCAGGCAGGAGTCTATCTTGTTCCTGCTGCTTCCCGTGTGTCGTCTTCCCAGCCCAGCTGCAATCTGTTCTAGGGCAGACTGTTCTGGTCTGTCTGGAAACCCCACTGTTTGACTCCAGGGAACCTTCCAGAGCACCAAACAGCTCCCTACATTCCTCTTATGTGTTTTCCTTTCCTTTGCAAACCAACTAAATATGCCCAAACCACTGTTTCCCAGGTATCATACTCTTTCCCCAGATGCTCAGTCTGCCCACATCCATGGCCACGTTCCGTTTCGATAGTGCTAGGGACCCACTAATAACCTCACACACTGGTTCTCTCTGGGGTGCAAATGGCCACTGTAATCTTAATGCAATGTCATCCAGGTCACATGGCATGCTCAGCGTGCTCAGGTGCTCAGTCATGTCTGACCCTTTGTGACCTCATGGACTACAGCCCACAAGATTCCTCTCTCCATGGGATTACCCAGGCAAGAACACTGGAGTGGGTCACCATTTCCTCCTCTGGAGATCTTCCTGACCCAGGGGTCAAGCCCATGTCTCCTATGTCTTCTGCACTGGCAAGTGAATTCTTTACCACTGCACCACCTGGGAAGCCCCTACATCATATTACCTGGTGACATTTAAGAAAACATGTATTTTCTCAAAAGCAGCAGAGAAAGAGGGGAAATCTCCTTACTTTCCATTCCCTGGGATCAGATATAGGTTGGGTGCTAGCTTTTCAAAGAACCCTGGTAAACTCCGAGAATTCTGTTCTTCCAAACAGGGAAAGAAGAGTCCTATAGTCTAAAGTCTGAGTGATGGTGACACCACGGAAGCAGCAGCTTAAATATTTTTGTGATTCCATGAGCACAAACTGCTCAGTGAATGACAGGCGGTGCACAGATGCCACCTATTAAATAATTAAAATAAAGTAGAAATTAAAAATAAACAGTGGGAAATGATTTAAAACACACACAAATGAAAGAAAGCAGAAAAAGTAACTTACGAATGAAGAAGTAAGTAAAATTAGATTTGAGTAATTTCTAAATTCAATTGCAGCTAGATTAACTGCCTATCTTTCCCCTGCTGTCAATATGAAATAAACAATACCTTAAACTGAGAAATCCTAGAAGCAAGTGCAATACGAATGCAGTGGCCATGGTGCCTCTTTTGATGAGCAGAAAACTGCCCAGATTTTGCTGATAAGGACAGAATGTGTAGATATAAAGTGAGATTCAATGGAAATGAAATGAAAATCGAATTTGTAGTGGTCAGCAAATGCTGTGTAAGGAGCATTTTCAAAACATTTGTACCACACAGAGGGAATATTTACCTTTCTCAGACTTGTGAGTCCACTGTGAATTTGCTGATCTATACTGATCTTGACTAGGTGGCTCTGCCTTAAGCTGAAATTCAGGCTGGAGTTGTACCTCAATTCAAGTTTGTTCTCTGGTCTATTCCACAGTGGTTAGTCTGGGAACCAGGTTGAAATGGCAACAGCTACCCAGAGGAAGCTTGTTCCATGACAGAAATTTCAAGAATGTAAGTGTAAACTCACAATTCCTCTGAAACTACAACCTGAAATTCACCACTCCTACCTATATCCCACTACCCAGCACAAGTGTTATGGTCAAGCCCATGGTCAATGAGATGAGAAAATACTCTTTCCATCCTACTAACTGATTCTGCAAAGTCATATGGGAAAGGGTGTGAATGTAGAATTCTAAAGCAGGAAGTCTGGAAGAACTGGAAACAACAGATCAGCCTACCAAGTGTTTTATTAAACAGGATATTTTTCAAAGCCAGTTGTTTCTCAGGTCCTTCAAAATGATGTTCTAGACCATAGTTTGACAAACAATGGCACACAGCCAAATTCAGTCTCCCACCTGTTTTTGGAGGTTCTGCAAACTAAAAATGGTTTTTATTTATTTAAATGATGGGGGAGAAATAGTCAAATAATAATGTTTGGGGATACATTAAAATTATATGGCCTTCAAACATCAGTGTCTATAAATAAAGCTTTATTGTAACATTTTCATGCTCATATGTATTATTGATGCTGTGTTTGCACTAAAACAGCTGAGTTGTGTAGCTACAACAGAGACTCTGTGGCCTATACGTCCTACAATATTCACTAGCTGACCCTTTAAAGAAAATGTTCACTGACCTTTGGTCTAGATCACTTTTGTCCAGTAGAAAAATAATGTGACCCATATAAGTAATTTTACACTTTTTAATAGGTACATCGTAGTATTGTGATTTATAATGAGAACTATTTGCTCTCATCTTCCTCTCATTTCTAACACCAAGCTCCTAAAACCCTTGGAATTTCCTAAGTGATGAGAGCAATAAGTGACTTGATTTTCCTAACAGACCCCTTTCAACCATACCTGAGTTTATGCTAATGAGGTATCCTCTGGAAAGAACTGTGGTGGTTAGTTGCCAGGGGAACCAGCTGTGTGATTGGAGGGATGGAACCTTCCTTCCCAGCCCCTGACTTCTGGGGAGGAGGGAGGGCTTGGAGATGGAATTTATGGCCAGTGGCCAATGATTTAATCAATTGTTCCCATATAATGAAGCAGTCACAAAAACCCAGAAGGACAGGGTTTAGAGAGCATCCAGGCTGGTGAGCATACAGAGATTCTAGGAGAACAGGGGCGCTCCTCACCACTTCCTACATACTTTGCCCTGTGAATCTCTTCTGCTTGGCTACTCCTAGGTTATAATATTTTATAACAATCTGGTAATCTATTAAGTAAAATGTTTCTCTGTTTTGTGAGTCACTGTAACAAATTAACTGACCCTAAAAGGGGGTGATGGAAACCTCCAATCTACAGTTGGTCAAAAGCACAAATGACAACCTGGACTTCTGGTTAGCATCTGAATTGGGGTCAGTCTTGTGGGACTGAGCCTTTTTCACCCGCGGGATCTGCTGGTATCCAGATAGTGTCAGAATTGAATTAAATGTGTGGGATACCCAACTTGTGTCAGAACTGTACATATGAAAAACTAAAAGAAACAGGTGAAAGTAATTATAATTTTATCTATGTAACCAAATATATCCAAAAGAGTACATTATGGAAAAGTATTAATGAAATGCTTTACATTTTTTCATACTGAGTTTAATGAGATCTGATGTGCATTTTATGCTTAAGGCACATTTCATTTCAGATTAATCACAATTCAAGTGGTCAATAGCCATCTGGACTAGTGAAGATCATACAGGAAAGCAAAAATGTAGACAATTTTTATCTCTCCTTTGAAAAGCCTAATCCTGGGGTGGGGGGTGGGGGGCGGGGGTGGGAGGGGGAGTTGTTTTCAGATCTCTTCTTGAATCAACTTCTTCTAAATAATCTCTATTAGCTTGAATGACTATGCAGTGTGTATCTATGACTATGGAATGTGTATCTACCGTCAACATTGTATTATCCTGTGCCAGAAGAGCTTTGCTCACAATGGATGCTCAAAAATTTTTTGCTGGATAAATAAATATGAGAGTGAGTGATGTACTTGTCCATATCATGTTTCTGGAGTCATTCTCTGGCTTCTCTCTGTGTCGCATTCCTATCCCTCTTGTTAAGTGTGATGACCAGGTATCTCCTATTAGAGCAGCCCTCCTGTGGATAACAGCTATAAACACTGGAGAATATTTTTAAAACAGCTACATGCAAGTGTCAAAAACAAGAGGAAACTAGAGACAAGACCACAATTGGAAGAAAGAAATGGCGCTCTGTTATTTCTCCATTTTCATTTTGTTTTTAACCTAAAGGCAGACTTCAGTCAGCAGCAAGTGAACAGCTAGTGAACAGCAAGTGAACTGGATAGAAATGTAACTGTCTTACCAGCTTGCAGAGGCAGAAGACAGAATTCATGGTGCCTATAGTTGTTGAGAAACAGAGGGAGTAATCTAAAAGGAATAAGCCCAGGTGGGGGAGCCCTATATTCTGCTTGTCGATTCTGTCTAAATCTCTGGCTGTCCCTGGAAAAAACACATGTGAGACAGACAGGAACCGGCCCATCTGAGACTGAAAGAACAGAACAGAGAACTTTGCTGCTCCTATAGTAAAGGAGACAGAATTCAGAGTTTCAGTCCAGCCAACACTTTGCTGAGGAATATAACTGAGTGACCCAGAGTATCTACAAAGTATCATTTAGAACATGCCAGATATAATGTTAAATGACTAAACACTTCATTCATGCATATCTTCCTGAAGAATTCCTTCAAGACCCAAATACCAGTTTTATTAAGAAGCTCTTCCTGCCTGGATCCTCATCACTTCTTTGCCCAATCTCTGAACATAAGCATTCCTCTCTGTCATACTATGCATTGCAGTTTAGGATAATTTAGTCCCTTTTAATGAACTCATTATACTATGAGCTGTGCAAAGGCATAAACCTAACTTAGTTCCTCTTGGTCTCCCCAAACCCCATAATAAAGGTACCATAAATGTGACTCACATTGGGATAACAGAAAAATGTTTTTTTCCTGAAAATTAAAGGTCTGGGTGAGGGGGTAAATTGGAAGGTTGAGACTGACATATACACACAACTATATACAAAACAGATAATTAATAAGAACCTACTTACTGTATAGCACAGGGAACTCTATTCAGTACTCTGTAATGACCTAATGGGAACAGAATCTAAAAAGAGTAGATATATGTGTGTGTATATATATG
Organism: Nanger dama; assembly: GCA_917880005.1. Lineage (NCBI taxonomy): Eukaryota > Metazoa > Chordata > Mammalia > Artiodactyla > Bovidae > Nanger > Nanger dama. The sequence goes on from CAKJTW010000018.1 coordinate 31,301,896, forward strand.
TAGGCATGTATAACTGGCTGACTGTGCTTTATAGCAGAAATGAACACAACATGGCAAATCAACTATACTCCACTAAAAACTTAATTAAAAAATAAAGGTCCAAAATTGGACAAAATCCTTTTGACTCAGATACAAGCTTTTTGTATGACTCACAAGACTAGAGTTTTAGATAACAATAACAGCTCTTCACATTTCTATAACATTTATAATTTACGCAGCACCAGACATAATCTCACTTAATCCTTTTTGACAACCTGATTATGCATTCAGTTCAGTTCAGTTCAGTCGCTCAGTCATGTCTGACTCTTTGCGACTCCATGAAATGCAGCACACCAGGCCTCCGTGTCTATCACAAACTCCTGGAGTTTACCCAAACTCATGTCCATCAAGTCAGTGATGCCATCCAGACATCTCATCCTCTGTCGTCCCCTTTTCCTCCTGCCCCCAATCCCTCCCAGCTTCAGAGTCTTTTCCAATGAGTCATCTCTTCGCATGAGGTGGCCAAAGTACTGGAGTTTCAGCTTTAGCATCATTCCTTCCAAAGAACACCCAGGGCTGATCTCCTTCAGAATGGACTGGTTGGATCTCCTTGCAGTCCAAGGGACTCTCAAGAGTCTTCTCCAACACCACAGTTCAAAAGCATCAGTTCTTCAGGGCTCAGCTTTCTTCACAGTCCAACTCTCACATCCATACACGACTACTGGAAAAACTATAGCCTTGACTAGACAGACCTTTGTTGGCAAAGTAATGTCTCTGCTTTTGAGTATGTTATCTAGGTTGGCCATAACTTCCCTTCCAAGGAGTAAGCATCTTTTAATTTCATGGCAGCAGTCACCATCTGAAGTGATTTTGAAAGCCAAAAAATATAGTCTGACATTGTTTCCCCATCTATTTCCCATGAAGTGATGGGACCAGATGTCCCATTGTTCATTTTCTGAATGTTGAGCTTTAAGCCAACATTTTCGCTCTCCCCTTTCACTTTCATCAAGAGGCTTTTAGCTCCTCTTCACTTTCTGCCATAAGGGTGGTGTCATCTGCATATCTGAGGTTATTGATATTTCTCCTGGTGATCTTGATTCCAGCTTGTGCTTCTTCCAACCCAGCACTTCTCATGATGTACTCTGCATAGAAGTTAATTAAGCAGGGTGACAATATACAGCCTTGACTTACTCCTTTTCCTATTTGGAACCAGTCTGTTGTTCCATGCCCAGTTCTAACTGTTGCTTCCTGACCTGCATATAGGTTTCTCAAGAGGCAGGTTAGGTGGTCTGGTATTCCCATCTCTTTCAGAATTTTCCACAGTTTATTGTGATCCACACAGTCAAAGGCTTTGGCATAGTCAATAAAGCAGAAATAGATGTTTTTCTGGAACTCTCTTGTTTTTTTGATGATCCAGCAGATGTTGGCAATTTGATCTCTGGTTCCTCTGCCTTTTCTAAAACCAGCTTGAACCTCAGGAAGTTCATGGTTCACGTATTGCTGAAGCCCAGCTTGGAGAATTTTGAGCATTACTTTACTAGTGTGTGAGATGAGTGCAATTGTGCGTGTAGTTTGAGCATTCTTTGGCATTGCCTTTCTTTGGAATTGGAATGAAAACTGACCTTTTCCAGTCCTGTGGCCACTGTTGAGTTTTCCAAATTTGCTGGCATATTGAGTGCAGCACTTTCACAGCATCATCTTCCAGCATTTGAAATAGCTCCACTGGAATTCCATCACCTCCACTAGCTTTGTTCATAGTGATGCTTTCTAAGGCCCATCTGACTTCACATTCCAGGATGTCTGGCTCTAGGTGAGTGATCACCCCATCGTGATTATCTGGGTCATGAAGATCTTTTTGTACAGTTCTTCTGTGTATTTTTGCCACCTCTTAATATCTTCTGCTTCTGTTAGGTCCATACCATTTCTGTCCTTTTCTGAGCCCATCTTTGCATGAAATGTTCCCTTGGTATCTCTAATTTTCTTGAAGAGATCACTAGTCTTTCCCATTGTGTTGTTTTCCTCTATTTCTTTGCATTGATTATGCATTAGTACTCAAATATTACGGCTAAGAAGGCAAATGATCAAAAACATTGACTTCTCCAGGATCTCTGGCATATGACTGAAAATGAGCAGAACTCTGACCCAAACTTAACTCTGGATTTAAGGTTTGTTTTGTTGTTGTTGTTTCCATGACATACAACCCCTGAGGATAAATTAACATCCCCTCCCACCCCATCTTCTAATGCAGGGGGAACCTTGGTCACTCCCAGGGATATGCTAGTCATCATCAGAGCTGAACACTTTACCAAGGCCAGCAGGGATGAGGATACACGTGGGGGCATCCAGAGGTCCCAGTACCACCAGCTCCTAGCCTAAATCCAAAACCCCAGACAAAGACCAGCTACCATCGCCTGGGGCCAATACTGTCCTCAGGCTCAGCTATGCAGAGATGCCTGCTAATTTCCCTCTGACTCTTTCCACCACCCAGCTCTACACCTGATATGGTTGCAAAAGGAAGCTTCATTGAAGATAGACTGGGAGATGAGCTTTCATGGAGGGCAAAATGGATACAGAGAGGGATGTGAAAAGTGCTTGATGCAGGAAGATTATGTAAAACTACATTGCCAAAGCAAAGACGTCTACAGTTTACTCCCAGAGTTTATAGAGATGGACATAAGAGGGGCTCTCACGGGCTGAAGAAGCCCCCTACCACCACTGCCAACTCCACCAAGGCTTCCTTCTTTCCAACCATGTCTTCCATTCACATTGGACATGAATCTGAACATGGCTTAACATTAGGCAGACAGCTCTGGGGAACACAGTGGCTTATCCAAAGTTAGAGGTGGGCTTTGAGATCACCCAGTCAGTCCCCCTCCTACCCTTGAGCAAGAAGCCCCTGTCACACCTGTACATATGCCTGCTGGAGGCCCCCAGTGAGTGCCAGTGTGTTTAATCGCAGGGAGCACTCCCAAATACAGGGCAGCATTTTGAAATGGCCAGGTGTTTTTGAAAATGTCTGAGTACTGAGACCTGTCTCCATCTGAACCACTGTGGGCAGCTTTTAAAAATAAATTTCCCCAATTTTCCTATGGTAATTCTGATCCCTAGGTACAGAATGGGTCTTTAACCATAATTCCTAGACTCTATGCCAGACAATCTAAATCAAAATTACCTAGGGAAGGCTGTGGGAACTGGTTCTTTAAAAAAAAAAAAGAAAAAAAAAAACTTCCCAAATAGTTGTTTAAAAATTCTTCTCAAATGGATCTATAGCAAGGCTGGTCGGGAACTGCTGAATTGGAGTATTCTAATTTCCAGGAAAATCTCCATCTGGTCCCTCTGCCTGTCTCCCCCTGCTCTGTCCCCTGCAGCCACCAAAGCTTTCAGGGCTTCCTCCTCGAGACACCTGCTCAGTGTTTAAAAATAAAAGCCATCATCTTCCCCTAAGTCTTTTCTTTTTAACTAAAAAGAACATCACAGCAAGAAAAAGAGTGATTTGCCTGCTAGGAGCCTCCAGAAATTAGTCTCAAAATAGTATTTGCTTCAGGGACTTTTTTTTATTATTATTCAGAAACAAAGTGTTGAAAGTGTAGGGAAAATTCACACTGATTTGTTTCACCTATGTATCAATGTATTCAAAATGCTGAGGAATTTTTTCTGAGTCAATTTTGTTATGGTAAGTGACCACGTGGAAAATCAAAGGGAAGAATGATTCGGGCAGATCCTTGAATTGCCCCCATGTAAGGCCATCATACAAAGGGCTCTGGCCCCTGGCTCCTCTCAGAAGAGAAGGGACTTCATCCTTTGGAGGCAGCCTCCATGCAGAGACCCATGCGGCAAGAAGAGATGTCCAGCTTCATCGGGGTTGGACTCTGGTCTGAGAAAGGAACATCTGTAGATTCATGTCCTGGGAACCCAACTGGAGTGGAAAGCAGAGAAGGACAGCCAGAGGCTGCAACGCACAAATCTCATGCCCCCATCAGAGCCCTGGCCTGTGAGAATTAGCTGGTTCTGGGAAGGGGGACTTAAAGGGCATAGTTGTCAAATGCAGTAGTACAACATTGAGCACAGATGCTAAAACCTTAGACTGAATTTATCTTTTCATTGGTCACACATTGGTCCAGCCAGCCCCAACTGGTGGTTGGGTTTCTCCAGTGGACATCATTTTTGCATGCTGACCATGTTTCTTCATGAAAAGTTTCATGTTTAGCAGAGGCTTACTACCAAATGTTGGAGAAATAAAGAAGGGCACTGAAATGAACGAACGCCCAAATGTAACTAATGTTGATCTATTCTTGGCAGAGATATTGGTTCAAAACTGCTGGGCCTCACAACGATGTTACTGCCTGAGATGAGGGGGAAGGGATAGTTTCAGGAGTCCTGCCACGGAGGTAAATATCTTTCACCTAATATTTTCACAGCCCTCAAAAGGCTTTTTCATGCTTTAATCCAGCTTTAGTGTCCAAAAAAAAAAAAAAAAACCCTCAGTAAGCAATGTACCTACTATTATCCCATTTTACAGAGTAAAAAGTTGAGGTTCAAAATTTATATCACTCAGTTCAGTTCAGTTCAGTTCAGTCGCTCAGTCATGTCCGACTCTTCGCAACCCCATGAATCACAGCACGCCAGGCCTCCCTGTCCATCACCATCTCCCGGAGTTCACTCAGACTCACGTTCATCGAGTCACTGATGCCATCCAGCCATCTCATCCTCAGTCGTCCCCTTCTCCTCCTGCCCCCAATCCCTCCCAGCATCAGAGTCTTTTCCAATGAGTCAACTCTTCGCATGAGTTGGCCAAAGTACTGGAGTTTCAGCTTTAGCATCATTCCTTCCAAAGAAATCCCAGGGTTGATCTTCAGAATGGACTGATTGGATCTCCTTGCAGTCCAAGGGACTCTCAAGAGTCTTCTCCAACACCACAGTTCAGAAGCATCAATTCTTCAGTGCTCAGCCTTCTTCACAGTCCAACTCTCACATCCATACATGACCACAGGAAAAACCATAGCCTTGACTAGATGGACCTCGGTCGGCAAAGTAATGTCTCTGCTTTTGAATACACTATCTAGATTGGTCATAACTTTTCTTCCAAGGACTAAGCATCTTTTAATTTCATGGCTGCAGTCACCATCTGCAGTGATTTTGGAGCCCCCAAAATAAAGTCTGACACTGTTGCCACTGTTTCCCTATCTATTTCCCATGAAGTGATGGGACCGGATGCCATGATCTTTGTTTTCTGAATGTTTATATCACTACCAAAGGTAAAAGAGTAGAAAGTAGTAGAACTGGGACTCAACCTCTACTTCCAAGTCTAAGATCTTTCCAAAATATGACTTTCTTCATTGGAGGCTAAAGGAACTACATACAGGACCTAGTAGAACCCAGGAGCCTCTGCCCTCAGCACTCAAGATGCCCATTCTAAAAATATTTCCTGTTTTGGGCATGGCTTTGTTAAGAACTCCCTTGAATCAGAAGGGTAGGGTCTAGGTGGGGCTTCCCTGGAGGCCCAGATGGTAAAAAATCCGCCTGCAATGCAGGAGACTTGGGTTCAATCCCTGGGTTGGGAGGATCCCCTGGAGGAGGCCATGACAACCCACTCCAGTATTCTTCCCTGGAGAATCTCCATGGACAAAGGATCCTGGCAGGCTGCAGTCTATGGAGCTGTAAAGAGTCGGACATGACTGAGCGACTAAGCACAGAGCCTAGATGAACGGCAAAGTCCTAAAGAGAAAGAAGCTGGTGCTTCCTCTTGCCATCAGTCAATCTCCTCCAACACATTTGGATCCACCGACCCAGCAAGAGGACTTACACATTAAGAACGCCACCCTCTCCTCTGCTGTCAGGGATAAGAGCTGCTGTACTACATAAGGAGATTGTGCGAGAGGAGACTAAGGTCCTTCAACTCCAGGAATATGTCAAGACTGGACAGGCAGGAAGCAGTGCTGGCTCCAGGAAACAAAAAGAGAGGGTTGCTAGTGAAAGCTATCAAGGAAGGGGCTCAGCCCACCTAACCCGGGAGGAAAATTGAGATGGGCATGTATTATAGCTACTTTGAGCTGTGTACCCACCTCCTGGCTGTTAATTTGTACCTGATTCCTGCAATTACTAAGTGAAAATCTCAGGGGTAAAATCAAGAGTAAGGGAGGAGGGAGGAGGAAAGATAATATGGCTGGGGACCTGGAAGGGGGACACACAGAAAGCTGGAGAACAGATGGAGGCAGCAGAAGAGATGGAGAATCAAAGACCCTTTAGTAACCAACATGGTGATCTTGCACACATTACAGAAGAAGAAACAGACCTTGCTTTCTCAGGACACGTTATGGCCATCTGCTGGAAAACTGGTCACAACGGTGCTATAAACTTAGGATGACTAGGAATGCGAATGGTGTTCCCCAGGGTTATACACAGGCATGTGCATAACCAAGAAAGGACTCTTTACCTCTGTACCCTGCAAGGGTAAGGCACCACTGTCTTAATAATTAAGAGGACAGCACCCAGACCTGGGGAAGCTCCCCCTCCACCTCTGTGGATTCCTCCAGTCCTCACTCAGATAAGGACACATGAACCACAGCAAAGAAGGGAATCCTGAGTCCTTCTCTCTTGCTGCTTTCCTTGGTTTTTGCCAACCTCTTCCTCCCTCTGTCCTGGGCTGCTGGATCAGACCCTTGCCTCTATGTTCACATTCAGCTTCCACCACAAAGGTAGAGCGCAGAGATGCTCTGAGGACCTTACCACGCCATTGATATGAGATTCCCTGAGGCACACACCATGCAGTCACTCTTTCCTATTTATATATGGCATCATTTGTGGGGGCATATTCTTCTATTCTAGAAGAATGGAAGAGACGGAGTCTCTGGGGTCCACAGGGGTAAGAAACGTACAGACAAGAGAGACCAGAGATGCGTAAGAACTTAGAAATCACGGCACCAACCTATAGCAGAGCTGGGCGGGGATCTGAGTTGCATCCAGCCCAGCCAGGGAAGTCAGGATTAACTCAAGCCTCTTAGCTCAACCGGAGCTGCATTTCCAGGCTTCATAGTACACTGGGCAGCCCAGTTGTTCCAAGAGAGACAGAAGCTGCGCTCAAAAGTTCACGGGAGCCATGAACAGGACCTGGCCAATTAAGCCTCCCCTACCAGCCCTCAGGCAGCCGCCCACAGACGCATGTGCCGCCCTCCAAACGCTCATAAAACACAAACAGACCAAAACCTAACTACCTGGATGCAAACAGCATGCAGGCAGGTCCACACAACACACATTCACATGGGTGAGTTAAAATAACACTAGTTCCCATTTACTGAACTTTTTCAATGTGTCAGCCTCTGTACTGGGTAATTTATATTCATTATCTCATTATCCTCCCAACAATGCCACTTGTTAACCTCACTCCGCAGAACAGAAAATGAGGCTCAGAGACACTAAGTAATTTGCCAAAAATCCCACAAATGATGCCATATATAAATAGGTACACACAACTCATAAACTATAGTATATGAATGTTAGACTAATAATATCATGTAATGTTAGTAGATATACTGATAATAAAGATGGGTAATATTAAAGATACTGTTGTTCAGTCGCTCAGTCATGTCTGACTCTGTGACCCCATGCACTGGAGCTCGCCAAGCCCCTCTGTCCCTCACCAGCTCCTGAAGTTTGTTCAAGTTTGTGTCCATTGCATCAATGATGCCATCTAGCTGTCTCATCCTCTGATGCCCTCTTCTCCTGCCTTCAGTCTTTCCCAGCATCAGGCACTTTTCCAACTGTAATACTGTATAAAAGGACAATATTAATGGTGGTGGTAATAATAATAGCTAACTGTGTCAGGTGCTGTTCTAAACCACTCGTCCGCCCAAGCCCTTTCCACAAATTAGCTCGCTTCATCTTCTCAGTAACACTCTCAATTAGGTACTATTTTCTAGATGAGAAAACGACAGCGCCGAGAAGCTAAGTAGATTTCCCAAGGCCCCCTAGCTGGCGAGCAGGAGAATCTGAATGTGAAGGCAGTCTCAGGCCTTTGTGCGGGTGAAGAGGGGAGGCTGGGGCCAGGTCCAGCCTGGCCCTGGATTCAACCCTGAGGCTGACCCCTTCATCCTCCCAGGCGGGTGCCCTTGGAAGGAACCAGTCCCATCAGCCCCCTGTCGTCAGCCCCTGCTCACCTCTGCTGAATTGGCAGCTCCGGTTGGCCAGTTCAGGGCAGAGCTCTGGGTCTCCTGGGAAAAGAGTGGTGAAGGCAGGCATCGAGGCCAGCCTGGAGGCTCAGCATCCCCGGGGGAGGTAATCAGGCTGCTTGTTCAACAGCTGGGAATGCAGGCACCCCTGAGCACCAGGGCACAAGGCCCTTTTCCAGGAGGCTACGTCCAGGGCAGAGGGAAAACCGGGCTACTGACCCTGCGCGGCACCCGGGGCCGCCTCTGCCTCTCGCCCACCCTGGCTCGCACCTGGCCTCCCGAGCTGACTGTTCTCACGTGCTCTCCTTCCCACCAGAGTCGGCCCCTCTTCTAGCCCCTCTCTTTCAGCAGACCAATCCATTCTGTAAGAGCAGAAGAGTGAGGAAGAGATCAGGCTACAGAGACTGAATGCACGGCCCCGATAAGGGAGCAAAGAGCCTCCATCGGTGGCACAAGGGGCCAAGGAGGGGATAATAGCCCAGACCCTGTGTTCTGTTCGGCTGCACAATGGGCAGCTTTCAGCAAGCGCCCTCCTGGTCTCTAATCTAGCAGGAAGGGCATGTGTGCAGTCTATTAGCATTTATTTTCCCTTTCTGCATTATACTGATAACCCAGTTTCTGACCCAACCTCTCGCTTTCTTTTCATTCCACATTATAATTCTGCTTTCTTAAAATCCTATTCAGCTATATTAAAAAAAAAAAGAAAAAGAAAAACCCTCTAACTCTCTCTACTTTTCTACCATTTGAAAGAACATCAGTGTTTTTTTTCCCCCCTCTGCTGAACCAAGGTGACTCCTACAAAAGATTTACCATTCTGGATGGTAATGATGGTTCAAGAGCTAAGGACAGGTAGCATTCTTGAGGCTGTATTTATGAATTCACTAATAGACATCAACATAAAGGATGAACCTCAAAGGCAAAACACACAGCTGTCCCAGAAACTGGACACCCAGGACAGGTAAAGGGTCTCCACTCAGCTCTGCCATCCAAAGAGCCCGCAGTGAGACTGACGCAAGCAGACTCAGACCATGCTACCCTGCGATCGCCCAGTGGACAACACTGTTACTCACCCGGCTATTTGTTTTAAGCAAAATTCTCCCAAAGTAAAATTTAATCAATGGCTAGTGATTCTGAAAGCAGATATTTCGTGAAACTGTCCTGAGCTTAGCTTCTGAGAAAACTAGCGAATTGCCTGTGATCATGGAAAGTGGCATCTTTGTAGCCAGTGCCTTTTGTTCATTACTGGGGCCTCCTCTGAGACAGGAGTTAAACTTATTGATCACTGGAATGTCCTAAAACAACAATAGGATAAGTGGGAAGACTGCTGGGATGTGATCACCATGAGGAATGCAGAGGCCTGAGCTGGAGGTTTATGCCACACAGGTGCTGGTGTGGCGCTGTCTATTGATATTTCTTCTGTGACTTAAAAATAACCCACCAACATAACAAAATGATTAGGCATTTCTAACCCAGGGGAAATCTCCTGGACTCCACGCTGATGCTGCCTGGTTGTGCAAATATTAAGAGAAATTCTGATTCACAACTTCATCTAAGGGAGTAATTTCTCACAGAAGCCTGACCTCCTGCCACCCTTGAAAAATATAAAACTCTCCAGAAAATTGGCCACATATACAAGGGGACAAGAACAGTGACACCCTGATTCTCACCCAGGCAGGCTCTTTCCTTTCCTGGAAGGACCACAGCTTCCTCAGCACAAGTGTGAGGAAGATGAAGGACTGGACTCCAAAGAATCTTCTGACTAACAGGAGTGCTGTGTTGTTCAAGATGAAGTGAAAGATAACACATTCCCATCGTGGGTGATAAGAAGGGCATGGCACTCAGATCAGGTCTGTAGGCTGATGACCCTACGGTCCAGATTCCAGCAGGACTTGAATTCTGAGTCATTTCCAAAGGAGTGGAGGCAATGATTGACACGAGCACTCACCCTGTCTTCACCATGCTTTTACAAAAATATCTGGGAAATAGCCAGAAAACAAGGAAGATGCTGGGTTGTGGAATGACACGACCAGGTCCAACTGGGGACCAGGCACTGGCCCTCAAATCTCCTTGTGTCCATTAAGGGCTGGAGGCCAGTCCCAGGCTGGTGATAAGTGAAGGGTGCTAGGGAAGTGTCCTCACCACATGCCTCCTCAGAAGGACAGTCTGTAGAAATCCAGAGTGGACAAGGTCTCAAACTCAGAGGCCTGCAGAGGCCAGGCAGGTGGTGCAAATGAGGGAAATGGGCTGAGAAGGAAACTTCTGTGGCCATGGAGAGCACGCATCCTGTTTCAAGGGCAGTCACTTCTCAGTCCAGTCTCATCAGTGTCTTGATGACCAGGAATGCAAGTCCTACCTTGACAGACAACCCAGACTTTCAAGACACACAGAAGATTGATTTCATTTTATGTTGTCAACTAATTCAGAAGTTTTATAATATTATGCTGGCCAGATCTGGACCTCAGGCCATCAGTGGGCAACCTTGCTCTAAAGAACATTGAATCCATCATTTTTATCATTACCAGGCATCTCCCCACTATGTGTTTTTACCAAGAACTTGTTTCTCCAATGAAATTCAATAAATAATCCTGCCTCTCTAGAGTCTGACACCCTCTCAGTGTGGAAGATATTTAATTTCTGACTGAAATTTCAAATGTTTTCTTTCAGGGTTCATTCAGGTATTTGGAGTATACTAAGCACAAAGGATACAAAAGTGATAGTCAAGATATTTGATCTCCTGCAGTTCACATGCTAGTTGGGAAGGTGGAAGAGAGGCAACACACATGTATATACACACATGCATACATAAATGCAAATACACATATGTGCCGTGCACACACGCACATGTATATACACATACACATTCACATTATAGATAGATATGTGTTATAGGTAAAGGCAATAGCATTTGCAATGATTTGAATACAGAGACTTTTAAAAAGAGAACACAAAGATGGTGCTTAGATTTGTGGCTTTAAAAGAGGTGGATGAGGAGGATTGAGGCATGAGATTTACAGAAAAATCAAGAGTTCTGTAACTGAAGCTGTCAAATCTGAATCGCATATTAGACATCCAGGGGCAATATCCTGTACGACTCTGCAGACTAGAGCTGTAAAAAGAAACTTGCTTGATGGTTTCCTCAAGAACTCTCAAAAAGTCGATGGAAGGAGACTGAAATCTACAAAGCTGCTCTGTATGATAATAACACTGACCACCACCACATTTAGTGGCAACATTGACCTAGGAGTCAGGGTCCACACTTGATATCATGAGGATCTTCATCATATTGCACAAACAGTTCCAGAACAACTATTTTCTTACAATTTTGCACTAAAGTTATGAGAAATGTGCCACTTCAAGCTCTGATAGATCTGTGTAGATATCTTACTAAAGAAAGTGTTTCTATCCTTCACTAGAAACATGCCTTACACTGTCATGGGCCAAACCCAAGTCACAGAGAGTGACCTTGACACTTGATGGAGCAGGAAAGTGTAAAGAGGGGCTTCTCCAGCCTGCCTGCCCCTAGACGCACACACTCCCAAGTGCATCATGTTGTATGACCGCCTGTGAGCACAGAGAACCATCTTCATTAATTAAACTTATTATTACCATGCTTGGAAAAAATGGCTCATCAGCTCTGGCGCTGTAGCCATGCCTACATTGTTTCCACCTACTGGAGCCCAGGGATTTACAGCAACTGCAGTATTCTGTGCAGTAGCTGTGATTTTTGACAAAGTGCACACTCACTACCTCCCCCAATTGACTGAGCCCTTTTGCCCTCCAAGATTCCTTGTCAGCCTCTAGTGGTTTCTCAGCATTCCTTACAAGGGATGCTCTGGGATGTCAAGTTACCGGGAAGAGGAGGAGAGCCCTAGACCCAGAGCAAAGGCAGATTGAGCCTCTGGAAGAAATTAGACCCAGGACAGAGCAGAAGGTGTTTTTATGTCTAGTAGGTGGTGAATACTAAGGATCTTTCTGAGCAGTCCTCCCTGATCACAGGAAAAATGAAAGCAGAGGAGGAACTGGATGGCTTGTCTACCTTGGGAGACTCCTCCTCTGCCCCCAGGCAGCAGGCCTAGATCTAGCAGAGGGCGGGGCAGGAGGTGGGGTGGGGGCGGGGAGGCTCTGATCACTATTGTGCTGCAGAAGGTTGGAACCACTGCTCAAAGTCACAGAGAAAATATTTACTTTATTAAACCCCCTAACAGAAATCAACCCATTCAGATTAATATTGCTTCCCGATATTGCTTTCCAAATGTTAGGGGCAGTGACCTGGAAAAGTGAAAAGCTTTATTTAAGAGCGTGGATGTCTGCATCTAAATGGATGGGTCTTCAGATGTCAGAAGAACAAAACAGCCATTGGTTGGAGTCTAATAATCTTTGGCTGTCCAGATATGAAACTTGCTGTTGCCCCCAGTGAAGACTTGCAGAGAGCACAGCTATAAAACATGGATGTTTGCTTTCGAAAGCAGAAAGTCACAAGGGAGTGTCGCTTCCATGTTACCCTTAGAAGAAGCCAGATAAGCTGTAAAATTATAGCTTTTAAACTCATCAGAGAGCTGAGGATATCAATAAGCCTAAATGAATTAAATTCCAGAAAGCAATGAGCCCTTCCTTGGAGAGTAGAGACTCAGAGCTCCTGGCATCCTTGGTGGAGAGGTGGAAAAGGAGGAATTCAATAGAGACAAAGGCACGGAGAAACCAGCCGAACGGTTCATAAATCTCCCACGGTCTGTGTGAGCTGGTGAGATAGAAAGCCCATGGTAATCCTTCCAGAGAATAACTCAGCACCCCTGCCCATCTCTTTCCCACAGCCCTTCACTACGGGCGTGGTATATTAAAGGCTGGGGGCAGGGCAGAGACCTGATGGAGAGCCTCCTCCCACAGCATATGAGACCTTCCCAAAGTGCAAGACAGGGACCCACTGCAAGAGAGCTGAGAAAGTCTCCCTGAGATCCCATGGGCTCGTAGTAGGTGCCTGGGTGCAGCCCCTGAAGTCTGGGACTCGGATGAGCAGAGGAGCCAGGAGCTAACCCTTCAAGGCTCTGAAGGTCTGTGTTGAATGCACTGGAGGACCCCTCCAAAGGCTGGGAGCAGGGAAACAGGATGAAGAGAAGCTTCCTGAGGAATAGAACATCAGGGAAAGGCAGGAATAGAAAATCAGGGCATTGTTTCCTCATGTGAGATTTTAAAGCAAAACAAGGTCATAAGAGGGTATGAGTTGATCTGAGTGAAAGTGGGCCCCACATATCCCCTAGGCCTCACCTACCTGGTACAGAACCTTGGACATCATTTCCCAAGCAGCCCAAACACCTGCAGGGGTGAGGGTATGCAAGGACGAGAGCACACAGGGATGCAGGGTGGGGGGGGGTGGAGTGGTAAAGCAGCACTGAAGAAAATAGAGAAGTCTCCAGGAAAAACAAAACAAAACAAAAAACTGGCAAGTGGGCTATTAGAACAGAACCTTCCATTGTCCAAGAAGCTATAAAGCTTAAGATCTTTAAGCTTTATAATCTCACCTCTGTTGAGATCCCAGGCCCTGCTGAAAGGGCAGTCTTGAGCATACACACCGAATATTTAAAGCTAGATGTGAACTGAATCTAACCCAAGATACCACAAAGCTCAGGCCCAGCTCAACATACTGGATTAACTCATCCTTCCGAATTACCAGCTTGACAGAAAATGGGAGCTTTTTCATTTCTAGAAGAAAGTGTATTTACTTCTCCCACATTAGTCCTTTTCATACATCTGATGTGGCACACAATTAAAAAAAAAAAAAGGAAACACACAAAGAAGTAAGAAAATGTGACACATGGTCAAAAGAGAAAAAGAGCAATAGAATCAGAATAAGAGAAGGTCCAAACATTGAATTTATCATACAGGGAACTTGCAGGGGAAAAAAGTCTATGATAAATATGCTAAAGGCAGTATGTGTGAAAAGATGAGGGATTTTATTAGAGAGTTGGAAATTACAAAAGAGAACAAAATGGAAATGCTATAAATAAGAAATACAATATCAGAAGTGAATAATTCATTTGACAGGGTTAAAGCAAACTGGACAAAGTAGAAAAGAGGATAAGTGAACTTCAAAACAGGATAATAGGAATTACTTTGAATGAGGGAAGTTTCTGGAAACATAGAGATGTTTTACATGTTGTTTCAGTGGCAATTACACAAATGTATACAACTGTTGCGCGTGCCCAGTCGCTTAGTCTTGTGTGACTCTCCGTAACGCTGTGGACTGCAGCCTACCAGGCTCCTGTGTTCATGGAATTTCCCAGCCAAGAATACTGGGGTGGGTTGTCATTTCCTCCTCCAGGGGATCTTCCTCACCCAGGGATCAAACCTGCATCTCTTTCACTGGCCCACAGATTCTTTACCACTAGCATCACCTGAGAAGCCCATACAATTGTCAAAATTCATCAAATTGAACTTCTAGGATCTATGCATTTGACTTTATGTAAATATCAATAAAATATGAATGGATGAAAATATGGAGGGACATTACACAACATTGTTACTGAGCCCCTGTGTGTGCAGATCCTTCGGCACTAGGCAGGAATAAGATCAGATTCTCAGGGCAGCTCCCGCCTTTATAGGGTTTCCAGGCCCTGAAGGAGGCAGACAGCACCTTCCCTTCCAGGGAAAAAGTCAGGCCATTGCTTCTTCACATGTTTAAAACAAAAAAAAGTCATAGGAGGGTATGAGTTGACCTGAGTGACACTGGGCCACACGTATCCCCCAGGCCTCAGCTGCGTGATCAGTGGGGAACCTTGGCCACCATTTCCCCAGCATCCTAAACACCTGCTGGTGTGGGGGTGGTTGGGGATGGGGGTTGGTACAGCCTCCTGTTCACTGCCCAGGACAAAAGGCTCCAGAGCTCCAGCACCCAGCCCTAGAATGAGGAAAACACACAGGTGCTGATTCCCCACAGCTGCCAGGAGGGGCTGCATAACCTGGCCCAGAAATTCCAGGGACACAGTGCCCATGGCATTGGCTTTGGGGTGAACCTGAAGCAACCAGAGATAGGAGCTAGGAAGAATCCATAAATGAAGTCCTTCCCTTCCTCCTGCCCCCAACCACAATCTCCAACCCCCGCCCCCTGGACTTTTCACAAGTGTAGTCATTCCATGTGGTCCCCTGGAGAAATATGTTTTTGTGAAGATGGGGCAAACTGGAGTCCCCAGAAAAGGCCCCCTGGCATTTTCTCCCCTCCCTTCCCTGCCTCACTCTTCTTTACCCCTCACTCTTGACCTGGGATTAACGCTCCCTGCTTCCCAATAAACCAGGCGCACAGGAGCTTGGCCCCCGTCTCTATATTTTAGGTAGCCAGACTCATACAAACACAAATGTTTCAGAAAAAGAATAATACTAGCAATTTTTAATGATTACTGAGTTTTAACCATGTATATTTTTTCCTCTTTTTGAAGTCCAGTTGGTTTACAGTATCGAGTTAGTTACATGTATACAGCAATGTGATTCAGCTGAACATACATATGTATGATTGGGCTTCCCTGGTGGCCCAGTGGTAGAGAACCCACCTGCCAGTGCAGGAGAAGCAGGAGACGTGGGTTCGGTCCCTGGGTTGGGAAGACCCCTGGACAAGGAAATGGCAACCCACTCCAGCATTCTTTCCTGGGAAATCCTAGGGACACAGGAGTCTGGTGGGCTGTAGTCTCCTGGGATCGCAAAGAGTCATACATGACTTAGCAAATAAACAGCAACAATATACATATATCATTTCAGTTCAGTTCAGTTCAGTTCAGTCGCTCAGTTGTGTCCAACTCTTTGCGACCCCATGAATCGCAGCACGCCAGGCCTCCCTGTCCATCACCATCTCCCGGAGTTCACTCAGACTCATGTCCATCGAGTCCGTGATGCCATCCAGACATCTCATCCTCTGTCGTCCCCTTCTCCTCCTGCCCACAATCCCTCCCAGCATCAGAGTCTTTTCCAATGAGTCAACTCTTCGCATGAGGTGGCCAAAGTACTGAAGTTTCAGCTTTAGCATCATTCCTTCCAAAGAACACCCAGGGCTGATCTCCTTTAGAATGGACTGGTTGGATCTCCTTGCAGTCCAAGGGACTCTCAAGAGTCTTCTCCAACACCACAGTTCAAAAGCTATATATATATATATATATATATATATATATATATATTTAAGGAAATATATATATATAATTAAGAAAAGAATATATGTATGTATATATGTATATTCTTTCCTTAATTCTTTTTCATAGCATGTGCTTTCTAAGTGCTTTACTTAACTCAACCCTATCTAATCCTCACAATAACCCTAAGCAGAAATATTTCTTATGATCCTTATATTACAGATGAGAAAACAGAGATGCAGATCAGTTAGTAACTTACCCAAGGCTACGCACTAAGTGGAAGAATGACTAGACTAATCCAAGCAACCTGGTTCACAAGCCCACTTCTTAACCACCATGTTACACTTCCTCCTTCCTAGTAAATGAGATCAAAACAGTGAACATGTCTGGGATGATGCCTGTGACTGTGCGAGCTTATTAGAATCCAAATGTCCGCTGGGAAGCCAGAAATACAAATCTGCAGCTTGAACCAGGCCTCACGTATTCCAGCCAAGGGCCTGGAAGCATTTCACCTCATTTAAAGCAGCTTCATTAGACCCTGTGCAGAGGTGCGTACACACCCACGCACACTCGCGTGTGCAAGAGATTCAGTGAGGCACACCTGCCACGTGGGAGATGGAAACACAGGACCCTGTCCTCTTCTCACTCTCTACCCCTCCCCTGTCCCTGCAGTCCTTGCAAATGCTCTAAGAGACTTGTCACACGATAATGAAAAACTGAAATGTGACGGATTCAATTACAATTTATATTTTCACTTAACAATCAATTACCTTCCCGTTATTGGAGGAACATCATTAAGCCATGATACCAGGTCTGGAGAGAAAGGCTCTCAGGGAAAGGAGCCACTGGCCCAAGGAGATCTGAACAGGGCTGTTAGTCTCCGAGGAACCAAGGGAGGAGGGAGGAGAGGCCCTGAGCAGGAAGCGAGGGGTGGGGGAAGGGCTGGCTGGCTTCCCAGGCTGCACAGGTGTGAGCAGGGAGGCGTTCTCTGCCTGTCTGTGCTGAGAGAGGAAGATAAGGGGATGCCCTCCTTCCTCCTCCCCTGGTTCATATGGGTGTTTCTAAAATGAACTAGAAAGATGAAGCCCCCTTTGCCTGTCACCGAGGAGCAGCTGATCTCTGAACTTCAATGTTTGCAAAGAAAGGGATGAAGGATGTGGCTAGCAGCCAGCACTGAGCAAGACAGACCAGCCAAGGACCAGGCCACGTTGCGTGGGGCAGAGGCACTTCCGCTATGCAGCCTCTGCTAAGATCCTTTAAGAGGTTTGGGGCTATCGATGTGTGCTGGCTCCCCAGGTGGGCTTTGTAGAACTTAAGAGGCTCCCTGGGGTTCTGCATCTTGGCAAGCCTCTGCGATAAGTCCTGCACAGATGCAGCGGCCTCGGAACAGCAGCTGCGCAGGAGGATAAAAATTGAAATCCCAGCTTTCCTTCGGGGAGACGTAAAGAAGGGAAGGAATCCCCATGCAGCCTTCTTTCTCTTCCCCACAGGGCTGGAACCCAGATGGGGAAGGGTCCCTCTGCTTCCGGGGGTCTCCTCTTCTCAATCCCTCCCCACACCACAGCCAGAAGGAGTTCTCAAGCACGCAGACATGAACATGTTGCTTAAGGCTTGAAACCTCTCATCGGATAAAATAAAGCCCAAATTCTCAAGAGTGGCTTTTGAAGGGGATCAGAATATGCTACCCCCAAATATGCCACTTTGGAATAAGGATTATTGTGAATGTAAGGCAGCTGAGAATCAACAGATGTAGGGAGGGTTCGCTGGCCTCCCCTTATCTGCCTAAAAACAGGGCATACATTTCCCTTTGTGAAGGTGTTTTCCTCAGTACCAGGAAGGGAAGAGAAACTCTTATCGCTGGAGAGGAAAGTCAACACTAAGATGAGTTTGCATAAACAGACCTCACTATAATAATCCTTATCTTCCATGAGTCGCCTCCTGTGCTTCCTAGTTACTTCCCCACAATTTATTGTTCCTCGAAGGCCAAGCCCTCTTTCTGTTGCTAAAATGGTATATGAGCATCTAAGTCTAACCACTTCTTCGAGTTTAGCATCTTTCTATGAACTTCTATCCATGTAAATATTGATAAAAATGATATGCCTTTTCCTCTATTAATCTGTCTTTTGTTAGTTTAATACACACACCCTCAGGAATTGAACATAACAGGTTACATTCAAAGTCCTTCCCAATCTTGCCTCTATTTCACACACCTTCCAGCTGCCCTGCCTAAACCTGGCCTAGTTCCCAAACCATTATTAGCTTGTAAGTGCCTCCTAGAATTTATATACGCTCTTGCTTTTCCCCAGCTTATCCATGTGACCCAACTCCTACGAAAACATTGAAATGTCATCACATAATTTCCTCTTCTGAAGCCTTCTTTCAGCATCATGAGGCAGTGGATGGCCCATTTGTCTTGCTCTCAAAACTCTTTGCCCACGCTATTAGTTAACGAGCTTTTTGTGATAATTATGATGTAACCTAGTAAGGAGAGACAGCATGAGAGCCCCAGGGGAAAACTGCTTGGATTCAAATCACGGACCTGCCTCTTCGTACCCGAGGGCTCTCAGGCAAACTGTTTACCCATTTAATTCCTCAGTTTCCTCATTTGTAAAATGGAATTTATGTGAGCTACCTCATGAATAAGGTGGTTGGAAGGACTGAGTGCTGTATAAAGACCTCTGGATCAATGCATGACAGCTAGTAAGTGCTCAGTTGGGCTTCCTCAGTGGCACTCGTGGTAAAGAACCCATCTAGCAATGCAGGAGACACAAGAGATGTGGGTTCAATCCCTAGGTTGGGAAGATACCCCAGAAAAGGAAATGGCAACCCACTCCAGTATTCGTGCCTGAGAAATCTCATGGATAGAGGAGACTGGCTAGCTATACCTCAAGGTGTCGCAAAGAGTCGGACACGACTGAGCGACTAAACTGAACTGAGAGACTGAGCTCACATAAATGCACGCAAGTGCTCAAAAATGCTGGCTACACGCTAATTGATTTTTGGTAAACCAAAAGATTTTTAGGAAAGTGTCAGTTAAATCTCAATCATCTTGGTAACCAATGTCAGCAAATGCCTATCACAGAGCCTGGTGTTTCATAAATTCTCAAAAAAGAAGAAAAAGTGTGCTGAATGAGCAGTCACTACTCAGAGCTATTGTGAACACAGTAGCTGCTGGTATTCGAAACCATGAATACACAGTTTTGTGAAACATTTCAACTGCTGATCCTGTCAAATGTGCGTACGTGGAAGTATTGTGAAAACATTTTAAGGGCTGATACTGTCAATGCATTGAGGAACCACTGTGGATGTTGACACTGTCAAGTGGAGTGTCAAATATGGTTATATGAAAACAATACAGCTGCAATATATGTGACCTATGGATCTACATTAAAATATTGTACCAAGAACAAGGTTAAACCAAAGCACAGTCCAAATAAAACACTAAGTCCTACCTTTTAGCTCACTGTCTTAAAACCATGATGGATCCAGAAATCCATCACATGCTAATTCTTTTAAAAACATTATGTTTAACTTCCCTTCATGGTCAGTGATTAAGAATCCACCTGCCAATGCCAGGGACACAGGTTCCATCCCTTGTCTGGGAAGATTCCACATGCTGCAGAGCAGCTACATCCATGTGCTACAACTACTGAGCCTGTGAATCTAGAGCCTGTGCTCTGCAACAAGAGAAGCCACCACAACGAGAAGCCCTCCCACCACAAAGGAGAGTGGCTCCCAGTCACCACAGCTAGAGAAAACACGTTCAGAGCAACAAAGACCAAATGCAGCGCCCCCCACTCAAATTTTTTAAATTAAAAAACATTATGTTGTCCTGAGTGAGGGAGTGAAGGACCCCCTATGGGAAAAAGTCTCAGGAGGAGAAGCAAAAGGCATGCCTCCCCCACCCCCCCACAGAGAGGAAAGCCTTTCCTAAGCCAGACTTCTGCACAGTCTTCTGCCTGGTTTCTTGGAGCTAGGGGCAGTGTAAACCATGATATAGGTGTGGCCAAGATGCTCAGATTGCAAGCTCTTGGGTCCTAAATGTTGGAGTCTTACATTACTCAAGCCAGCCCTGGTGAGGGTCAAAGATGAGATGCTCTCTGTCTCCATGGGGTCCTGACCTGGCAGGGACAGTGGGGCTCCTGTACAATGGGCTGAATGATACAGCCCAGACCCACACTTCACCCAGACCTGCACTGCAATGCTATCACATGTTCCTGGGAAATGGGACTGCCCCTTGCATATCACACCACTTCTGTTTTTGAAAGGTAGCCATTACCTTCTAGCTTAAAATCAAAACAAACACAAAATGATAAAAAAAATACCTCTGTGTTTCTACTGCATTAACTTGTCTATTGTATCCTGGAGAGAGAAATCATAACTTTACATCTGCTGGTCACATCAGATCTGGAATTGAGTGTCCAGTTACAGAAAAGGAATAATAGCATTACCCCAAGTTTTTCACACAGTGTCTCAAGAATCATAAAAATGGTAAATATGTTTTCATCCTTTGCTTCACTAGTTACAAATCTGGGAATTATGCACAATTTCTCACATTTTGACATTTTTGAAATTTGGATGCACACTTGCATTTGATATACACATGTAATGAAGTGT
Organism: Nanger dama; assembly: GCA_917880005.1. NCBI lineage: Eukaryota > Metazoa > Chordata > Mammalia > Artiodactyla > Bovidae > Nanger > Nanger dama. The sequence goes on from CAKJTW010000018.1 coordinate 31,322,765, forward strand.
TTCTTTTTCTCTCCCCACCAGAGTGCTATTAAATTGATGGTGTGTCTTAAGTCAGTTGCATTCATGGGCTCAGTTGCCATAACAAAAATACCACAGACATGGTGGCTTAAACAATAGGAATTTTCTCATAGTTCTGGAAGCTGGGATTTCAAGATCAAGGTGTGAGCAGGTTTGGTTTCTTCTGAGGCCTCTCTGCTTGGTTTGTTGATGATGCCTTCTCACTGCATCCTTCCATGGCCTTTTCTCTTGCACCCTTAGATCCTTGGTCCCTCTTTCCCTTCTTACAAAGACACCAGTCATGTTGGATAAGGGCCCACCCCTCATGACCTCATTTAACCTTCATTACCTCTTCAAAGGTCCTATCTCCAGAGATAGTCACCCTGGGACTTAGAGCTTTCACATATGGATTTGGGAGGCACACCATTTTGTCCATAACATAGTATCTTGGGATCAAGGAAATACAGTATAACTTTCATCGTAAAAAAAAAAAAAATACAAGAAATGAGTGTTTATTGAAATAAACAAGAGACAGCTCCATACCTTCTCTGAAAGTGGAAATGTTTTGGCAGTATGTCTGACCCATTGCTGACCACCTCAGAGGCCTGGGCTCAGCCATCTTGGAGAAGACAGGCCTAGCATCCTTCTCCACCCACATGCTCATCCCCCAATTCAGGAGTGGCTCCTGCCATGCTCTCTACTGTCTCAATGATATTTTGGTCCCTCAGGCTGACACTGACAATTCCCACATGTTGGCAGGGTCTCACATTTTGTGCCAACCTTAACAAGCCTTATATTATAATGTAGTCTTCCCTGAGTAAATCTTTTCCTTCTTTAACTACAGAATGAAGACCTACAAGACCTTCTAGAACTAACACCAAAAAAAAAGATGTTCTTTTCATCATAATGGATTGGAATGCAAAGCTAGGAAGTCAGGGGATACCTGGAGTAACAGGCAAGTTTGGCCTTGGAGTACAAAATGAAGCAGAGCAAAGGCTAACAGAATTTTTGTCAAGAGAACACATTGGTCACAGAAAACACCCCTTCCCAACAACACAAGAGACAACTCTACACACAGACATCACCAGATGGTCAATACCAAAATCAGATTAATCAATCTGATTGATTATGTTCTTTACAGCTGAAGATGGAGAAATTCTATACTGTCAGCAAAAACAAGACCAGGAGCTTACTGTGCTCAGATTATGAACTCCTTAATGCAAAATTCAGACTTAAATTGAAAAAGTAGGGAAAACCACTAGGCCATTCAGGTATGACCAAAATCAAATCCCTTATGATTATACAATAAAGATATACAGTGAAAAGATTCAGGAGACTACATATGCCTGAAGAAGAAGTAGACATAATGCCTGAAGAACTATGGACCAAGGTTTATAACATTGTACAGGAGGTAATGACCAAAACCATCCCAAAGAAAAAGAAGTGCAAGAAGGCAAAGTGGTTGTCTGAGAAGGCTTTACAAATAGCTAAGGAAAGAAGAGAAGCAAAAAGCAAGAGAGAAGGGGAAAGATAGACCCAATTTAATGCAGAGTTCCAGAGAACAGCAAGGAAAGATAGGGTGTTCTTCAATAGACGATGTAAAGAAGTAGAGGAAAACAATAGAATGGGAAAGACTAGAGATCTCTTCGAGAAAATCTGAGATATCAAGGGAACACTTCATGCAAGGATGGGCATGATAAAGAACAGAAACAATAAGGAAATCACAGAAGCAGAAGGGATTAAGAAGTGGCAAGAACACACAGAAGAACTCTACAAAAAAAATCTTGATGATCCAGATAACCATGATGGTGTAGTCACTCACCTACAGCAAGACATCCTGGAGTATAAAATCGAGTGGACCTTAGGAAACATTACTACAAACAAAGATAGTGGAGGTGATGAAATTCTAGCTGAGCTACTTCAAATCTTAAAAAATGATGCTGTTAGTGTGCTGCACTCAATATATCAGCAGATTTGGAAAACTCAGCAGTGGCCACAGGACTGGAAAAGTCAGTTTTCATTCCAATCGCAAAGAAGGGCAATGACAAAGAATGTGCAAACTATAGGACAATTGTGGTCATTTCAGATGCTCATAAGGTTATGCTTAAAATCCTCCAAGCTAGGTTTCAGCAGTATGAAAATTGGGAAATTTCAGATGTATAAGTTGGGTTTAGAAAAGGCAGAGAAACCAGAGATCAAACTGCCAACATCTGTTGGCTCATAAAACAAGCTAGAGAATTCCAGAAAAACATCTACTTCTGCTTCATTGACTATGCTAAAGCCTTCAACTGTATGGATGACAACAAACTGTGGAAAATTCTTAAAGAGACAGGAATACCAGATCACCTTACCAGTCTCCTGAGAAACTTGTATGTGGGTCAGGAAGCAACATTTATAACTGAACATGGAACAATGGACTGGTTCAAAATTGGAAAAGGAGTACATCAAGGCTGTACACTGTCACCCTACTTATTTAACTCATATGCAGAGTACATCATGTGAAATGCCGGGCTGGATGAAACAAAAGCTGGAATCAAGGTTGCCAGGAGGAATATCAGCAACCTCAGATATGCATTTGATACCACTCTAATGGAAGAAAGTGAAGAGGAACAAAAGAGCCTCTTGATGAGGGTGAAAGAGGAGAGGGGAAAAGCCAGCTTAAAACTCAGCATTCAAAACACAAAGATCATGGCATCTGGTCCCATCACCTTGTGGCAAATAGAAGGGGAACAAGTCGATGCAGTGACAGATTTTCTTTTCTTGGGCTCCAAATCACTGTGGATAGTGACTGCAGCCATGAAATTAAAAGATGCTTGCTCCTTGAAAGGAAAGCTATGACAAACCTAGAGAACATATTAAAAAAGCAAAGACATCATGTTGCCGACAGAGATCCATATAGTCAAAGCTATGGTTTTTCCAGTAGTCATGTATGCATGTGAGAGTTGGACCATAAAGAAGGCTGAGCACAGAATTGTGCATATGAGGGTTGGTCCATAAAGAAGGCTGAGCACAGAAGAATTGGTTCTTTTGAACTGTGGTGTTGGGGAAGACTCTTGAGAGTCCCTTGGACTGCAAGGAGATCAAACCAGTAAATCCTAAAAAAAAAAAAAACCCTGAATATTCATTGGAAGGACAGATGCTGAAGCTCCAATATTTTTGCCACCTGATGCAAAGAGCCAACTCACTGAAAAAGACTCTGATGCTGGGCAAGACTGAAGGCAGAAGGAGAACAGGGTGACAGTGGATGAGATAGACTGACAGCATCACTGAGTCAATGGAAATGAATTTGAGCAAACTCTGGGGGATAGTGAAGGACAGGGAAGCCTGGCATGCAGTCCATGGGACTGCAAAGAGTTGGACACGACTTAGTGACTGAGCAACAACAATCTCCCATTTACCTCCTATTCCTCCTTTCTTTCTCCACGTGCCACATCAAGCATGGGGTAGGTATCCCCTTCTGATCTTTTGGTGCCACTACAAGGTTTGTCCAATCTATGTACCATCATATCACACACTCATCCCCTGGTGGCTCAGATGGTAAAGCGTCTGCCTGCAATGTGGGAGACCCGGGTTCGATTCCTGGGTCAGGAAGATCCCCTGGAGAAGGAAATGGCAATCCACTCCAGCACTCTTGCCTGGAAAATCCCATGGACAGAGGAGCCTGATAGGCTACAGTCCATGGGGTCACAAAAGTCAGACACAACTGAGCGACTTCACTCACAAGGTTTGTCCAATCTATGCATCATCATATCACACACACATGCACAAACACACTCACACACATAGAGTGAGCCCCTTGGTGCTGGAATCTCTGTCTTAGTCAGCTCTCCACCTTCATGGCCCAATACAGCTACTTACTAGCTACATGCCCTCTATGCCTGGGTTTCTATCTCTGTAATTAGGAACAGTCAGCTAGGATTGATGTGAAGGTGAATGAGATGGTGAAATGTAGACAGTGTTTGGCTCAGAGTCAGTGTTCATATGTGACTGATGAGGAGAAGGGTTTTTATAATACAGCAGCACTCAGAGAATGTTGAGAGGAAGAAAGGAAGCTTTGTCTGAGTCATGATTATGCGTTCTCCACGTTTTCTCCCCATGAGACCTAGCCATCCAAGTTTAGGCACAGGGTCACTTCTTAAACTAGATTTAAGGTGAATAAATGACTTGGTACTGTCTAACCTGGGCCATTAGGGTTTATAGTGACAAATAGTAAGTAGGCTCTCAAGAGTTTAACCCATAATAATCACGAGTATAGGGTTAAACTCTTGAGAGCCTGCTTACTGTTTGTCAGATGAGATGAATAAGGCACAAAAAGTAAACTCAATCACTTCAATGCTCTTTATCCTGGTTCACAGGTTGCCTGCAAATATTCTAGCATTTCCTTCTCCTGTTGCAGTGTAGCTCTGCTTTGAGGTGTCCCTCGTGGGGCAAACTGCTCACATCTCCAGGGAACACCCTAGTTAAACAGTGCGCCAGGTGTAAGTCGGGACCACCCACAGGAAAACATCACCACAGGAAACAACAGCCACTCAATCTGATTCTGAAAGCCCACCTCTAGGAAGATCTCTCCAGACCATGATTCAAGAGGACAAAACTATCTATATGAAGCTGTTCATATGCAGGAGCATATAAGACCTTAATCCTTCCCTGGTGGCTCAGACGGTAAAGCGTCTGCCTGCAGTGTGGGAGACCCGGGTTCAATTCCTGGGTTGGGAAGATCCCCTGGAGAAGGAAATGGTAATTCACTCCAGCACTGTTGCCTGGAAAATCCCCTGGACGGAGGGAGCCTGACAGGCTACAGTCCCTGGGATCGCAAAGAGTCGGACACGACTGAGCAACCTATGATATGGTATGGTATAAGACCTTAAAAATACTAATAAGCATATAAGAACAGTCCAATGTGCCCACGCAGTGACTATAAAATATTCTATATCTTTGAAGAGGAATAGTTGGAAGTCTCTGCTTACAGTTAAAGAACAGACCCAAGTTCCATCTGCACTACGATTACAGCTGTGTAAAAATATATATGTTGTGGCCAAAACACAACATATGCCATGAAGGCAGATATTCTGTTAGGAAGGAAGGAATTGGGGGAATTATGAATGGGTTTTCCAAATGCATGAAAAAGTCCTCAGTGCTTAGGAAGGTTTATTCACAAGAATGCCCTTCATTAGCGAGTTCTCAGCTGTTGGGAATGCTCCCTGACTCAGGAGGATTAAGAATTCAGGCAGTCCCAGTGACTGTCATTGTTCCAAATAGTCCATAAAATTCACAATTGGGAAAAGTTGGGCAAGAACATTCTCGGCATGGATGAGGCTTGTCTCAGAGGCCTGCTGCCTCTTTGGGGTTTTCCCAATTGCAAGATGTTTAGTAGAAACTTTCTTTTGTTTCCTCCTTGTTGTGTATGCTTTATTCATGCAATCAATTGGTGCTCACTAAATGTTTTTAAAGAGCTTCTGCGCTTGTTTCTGTGACATGGGTGGTGTTCAGTTCTTCACTTTGGCCAGAGGAGCTCAAGGGGGTTCCATATAGCCCACCCAGATGAGGGAATCCAGGCATGGCTGCCACATAGGTCGTTGCAGGGATATGTTTGAATACTGCTGGTGTTCTGATATTAGTTCTACTGTGATGAGATTTTTAAGTGTGTGCAACTCATTTATCGAGCAATCTCAACATGATGAGATATAAATGTGAGTTTTCTCCATTCACTGCCTTTGATCATATCTCATCCAATCTCCCATTCCCATCCCTTAACAACACCCTCCTCAAATTTCATGACCTTCTGATCATTATTGGTTATTAAAAGTCAGGTATGTTTAAAACTTCCATGTCAAATTTAATCTCATCTGCTCCTCTCCTTACAGGCAAGGCTGACAGGGACCTTGACTGCTCACAATAGGGGGCTCTGGCTCCTTTGTCCTTCCAGCCCTTCAAGGTCTGGCTATCTGGTGCTGGAATGGGAAGACAGTAGATGAAGAATGCAAGCATCACTGCTTCACTCTGCTGGTGAAACCGGAACGCTACGCCTGGACTTCTTTGATGTTACTGCCTCCCTGAACACTTCTCAGTTCTAGCTCTTATCCCTCATGTGTGCTAAGGACTGAATTTCTGTATTGCCCCTTAAATTATATATGTTGAAACCTGACCCCTAATGGGAAGGTATTAGGAGATAAGCCATTGGGAGGTGATTAGGTCATAGGATGGAGCCCTCATGAATGGGAGTAGTGCTTTATAAAAGAGCACCCCACCTCCCAAATCTCCTTCATTCCTGCTATCACATGAGGCCACAAGAAGAAGATAGCATCTATGGCTTTTTAGCAGATGCCAAACCTGCCGGAGGACTTGATCTTGGATTTCCCAGGCTCCACTGAGAGAAATAAATGTTTGTTGTTTAAGCCTCCCAGTCCATCATGATTTTGTTATAGCAGCACTTATGGACGGAGACACTATACCATCACATACCACAGTTTCTGCTGCTGGGGGCCGCCACCCATCAGGCAACAGGCACGACAGGCACTGTGTGGTCAACTCAGCCCTCTCCACCCTGTCTCTAGATTCAGGAAGAATGCACACCCTCCTTGTACGAGGGTGTACACACAAGTATGCTCAAGCAGGCTTGTTAGTCCCTGTTTGGCTCTGTGTTCATGCTGTGCTCTCTCCTTCGTATTCTCTTCTCCTGCTTTTCCAGGTATCAGGCAATCCAAGCAGACATTAATCTGGAGTTAGAATATGGGCTTCATCTTCTTATTGGTAGGGCTCCCTCTTGCAATCAAGAAGTCAAGAATTCTCTTGACTTCCTGCTCATTTGACTTGCAGATCATGCGGAAGGTGAGAGATTCACTTCTCACAGTAACCCATGTGTGACAATAGCCTTAGCCATGGTTTCCTTTCTTCTCAAACTGAGGAGATTCCCAGCCCAGAGCTGATGGCAGCAGTACTAGTGTTGATCCCAGATGTTATTGGTTCTCTTTTAGCCAAAACTTTATCCTTTGTTTCAGCCTTGGTCACCAATTTCTGGGTCAAAAGAAAAATCCACTCAATTTCCTATTGTGTGCACAAGTTTAGATTTGGGTCCAAACTGGGCTTCTATTTCTTTTGGACTTAATTCATAAAGGGTAGAATTGGGTCTTACTTGGTCCAGGCTTTGGGTTAAAAAGTGAAGTTCAAGGGCCAGCCAAAGCTACTGGGCAAGAGAAGGCTGCTCAGGACACAGCTGCAGAGGGGTGGGCCCAGCCCAGCCCAGCCCAGCCCAGCCCAGCCCAGCCCAGCCCGAGTCCTGCGGGGAGTGAAGATAAGCACCAGGGGAATCCCAGGCCGCTCCCCCACCCACACCATCCGCAGAACCACCTGACGTGGACATACCAGGAGACTTCCAGGACTCCGTGGAAGGCTCCATCTTTCAGACACTCCTAGCTAAGTCACAGCTAATGCTGACCTCATTCAGGCAAAGAACCAACACCATTCACTAGAACTGGAAATTACCAAGCCTTCTTCAGTTTGGGGGAGGGAGAAGAGATCATTGCCAACAGGACACCCACTTCAGCCCTTTATATGCGTTGTGGGCCAGTTAGTCACATCTTTAGGCTCTGACATCTTCCTTATAATAGGGCAAACCCCACTGACCTCATCAGGATGGCAGGGGATTAATGAGATGGCGCTGTATGTGAAGCACATAGGACACTTGCCACAGAGCAGGGAGAATAGACTCCCAATCTACCCACCCTTCCGTGAGACCACACTGACCAGAAGAGACATGGTCCCTCCACCTTCAGGATGTGGACAGATCCACAATCCAGGCACTTCTCACCATGACCACTGCCTCACTCTGGTCCAAGCCATCATTGCCTCTTACCTGAGCCACTGCAGCAGCCCCTGAAGTGAACCCTTGCTCTCACCCTTGCTTCCTACAGTCTATCAGAATGATCCTAATAAAAGGTAAGTGGATCATGATACTACATAAACCCCTGCAACGACTCTTGTCCTCATTAGAGTGAACGTTAGTCCCCACGGTCACCTGCAAGGCCTTCCATGTTCCACCCCCAGTTGCTCTCCTGGCCCATCTCCATCCCCCTGGCCGACTCCCTGTTCTTCTGACACAGGTGGCCTGTTTCTGCCTCGGGGCCATTGCACTGAAGAGGAATATTCTTCCCTTGACAGCCACATTACTGTTTCTTTCTTTCAGGTCCTGAATCAAGTGTCACTTCCTCAGTGGTCTCTCTGACCACTCTGTTTAACGTGGCATCATTCCCCCATGTGCCTCCATCAATGGCTGTCCTGCCCCACTCCCCAGAGCATTTTATCTCCTAACATACCATGTAATTTACTGATTTATATTACTGTCCATTTCCCCTTCCCCCTTCCACACACCAGAATGTAAATACCACACATGCAAGAATTAGCATCTGTCCTGCTCATTGCTGCACCTCGGGATATAAGACAGTGCCTAATACATGTGAGGTGCTCAGGAGTCCACTGAATGAATGACTAAGTGACTAAAAGGATAGGAGCACTCAGGAGCAGGAGGGGTAAGACCCAGTTAACTACTCAAAACGCAGGCTGCAGTCTAAGCTCAGTGTAGGGTAATGCTGAGAATGAATCAGAGGAAGGATGAAGTCAGCTCGGTAGAGGGTGTCCAGACTGACAAAGTGAGCTCCACCCCTGCCTCATCTCATTTTGGACCTAACACTGCAAATACATTTTGAAAGCATCCTCTTTAGTCATTCCAATCACTTGTTTCCCTCTAAACTCCAACTTGTCTAGGGACCAAAGTCTGAAACTTTTTGCAAGTAGAAACTGTGTTAGAGAAGGCAAAAAAAAAGTTCAATGGCACTTTAACCATTTTGACTTCAGAGAGCAAGCGTGATGCCTCAAAGCCTCCAGCTGCTCCCTGCAGCTCAGCTCTCTCAGGTGCCTGCAGTCTCAGACTCTCTTTGCCCAAAACGTTGATTCACACCTTGAATTGAGGGACACGAGCCTTTCATGTGTGGGGATCTCTTCTTTCACATGAATTGCAAGTAAAACAAAAACTAGGCGTAGGACAGCTATAACTCACTGGCAAGCACTTGGCTCCATCTAAAGGCATTCAGACATGAAGGAATGAATGAATGAATAATACCAGTCAAGTCAAACAAAACACTTAAGATCTGCAAACTGCCAATCTGCAGTTCCAGTCTTGACTGCCAGCTTAGCCCCTACAGCAGTGCAGAAATATAGTAGGCACTCAGTAAATAGCTGATGACTGATCAATGCAGAAGGTGACTTCAGCCATGAAATTAAAGACACTTGCTCCTTGGAAGAAAAGTTATGACCAACCTAGACAGTATATTAAAAGCAGAGACATTACTTTGCCAACACAGGTCCATCTAGTCAAAGCTTTGTTTTTTCCAGTAGTCATGTATGGATGTGAGAGTTGGACTGTAAACAAAGCTGAGCACTGAAGAACTGATGATTTTGAACTGTGGTGTTAGAGAAGACTCTTGAGAGTCCCTTGGACTGCAAGGGGATCCAACCAGTCCATCCTAAAGGAAATCAATCCTGAATATTCATTGGAAGGACTGATTCTTAAACTACAATCCTTTGGCCACCTGATGCAAAGAACTGACTCATTTGAAAAGACCCTGATGCTGGGAAAGGTTGAAGGCAGGAGGAGAAGGGGATGACAGAGGATGAGATGGTTGGATGTCATCACCAATTCAATAGACATGAGTTTGAGTAAGCTCTGGGAGTTGGTGATGAAAGCCTGGCATGTTGCAGTCCATGGGGTTGCAAAGAGTTGGACACGACTGAGTGACTGACTGAACTGATGGCTGACTCTTGGTATAAAGTATGTTCATGCATGCTAATACACTTCAGTTCAGGTCGGTCACTCAGTCATGTCTGACTCTTTGCGACCCCAAGGACCACAGCATACCAGGCCTCCCTGTCCATCACCAACTCCCAGAGTTTACTCAAACTCATGTTCATTGAGTCAGTTATGCCATCCAATCATCTCACCTTCTGTTGTCCCCCTTCTCCTCTCACCTTCAATCTTTCCTAGCATCAGGGTCTTTTCAAGTGAGTCAGTTCTTCACATGAGGTGGCCAAAGTATTGGAGTTTCAGCTTCAACATCAGTCCTTCCAATGAACACCCAGGACTGATCTCCTTTAGGATGGACTGGCTGGATCCCCTTGTAGTCCAAGGGACTCTCAAGAGTCTCTCCAACACCACAGTTCAAAAAGCATCAATTCTTCTTTGCTCAGCTTTCTTTATAGTTCAACTCTCATATCCATACATGACCACTGGAAAAACCATAGCTTTGACTAGACGGACCTTTGTTGGCAAAGTAATGTCTCTGCTTTTAACATGCTATCTAGGTGGGTCATAATTTTCCTTCCAAGAAGTAAGCGTCTTTTAATTTCATGGCTGCATTCATCATCTACAGTGATTTCAAAGCCCCCCCAAAATAAAGTCAGTCACTATTCCCCTATCTATTTCCCATGAACTGATGGGACCAGATGCCATGATCTTTGTTTTCTGAATGTTAGGCTTTAAGCCAACTTTTTCACTCTTCTCTTTCACTTTCATCAAGAGGCTCTTCAGTTTCTCTTCACTTTCTGCCAGAAGAGGTGGTGTCATCTGCATATCTGAGGTTGTTGATATTTCTCCTGGTAGTCTTGATTCCAGCTTGTGCTTCCTCCAGCCCAGCGTTTCTCCTGATGTGCTTTGCATAGAAGCTAAATAAGCAGGGTGACGATATAATATAAACACTTCAGTCGTGTCCAGCTCTTTGTGGCCCCGTGGCCCATGGTCTGCCAGGCTCCTCTGTCCATGGGGCTCTCCAAGCAAGAATACTGGAGTGGTTTCTGTGCCTTCCTCTGGCGGGTCTTTCCGACCCAGGGATCAAACCTGTGTCCCTTACAATCTCCTGCATTGGCAGGCAGGTTCTTCACCACTAGCGCCACCTGGGAAGCTCGTGTATAAATTACCAACTTCTAAATCATAGAAATTAATCTACACTTGTATTAGAGAGTCTTTTTCAGGGAGTGATTCTCTCCATTGGTAGAGGGAGTATATGGAATGTTCCATTTCTCATCCCTCTCTCTTCATGGTCTCTGATCCAGAGCACATGTGCAGCATCAGTGGGGAGAAGCTCATACTCTCCGCACAGAGGCAATGCCGACCAACAAGGTATAGAGGAGACAGCTGCTGGTGGGGAGAGAGAATTGGGCAGGGACAAGACTGTGGTCCCTGCTCCAGTGTAGCCTCTGTGTTATGCTGGGCTTTTAATTGGTGCTCAAAGCACTTCCACAAAGTCTGTCCAATCCATGCTTCTCACATTCGTACACACACCCTCCCACTACCCTCTCTGACCCACCTTCCCCCTCTCCTTTCCTAACTGCACTTTTGCTTAACCTACTCAGTAGCCTTTAGAAATCCTCAGGACATGTGCAGCGTTAAAACAAGTGTATCTCCATTTTATTGCACCTGTATTTCTTGTAAAGAGCAATTTCATTTTGTGTCTCCATTGTATTCAATCTGACTTTTGCACTCTGAAACTTCTTCAAACAAAGCTCTCCTTGTGAAGCAGGAAACAGCTGACAGCCTCCTGCTCTCCCAGTATTTTTTCAGAATAGAAAAAAAAAAAAAAAGCACAGGGCTCAGCCCAGAGCATGCCAGCCGAGGAGCTGCTTCATCCCAGTGAAGAGAACAGAGGACAGCCTTCGCCAGCTGTCAGCAGAAGTTACGAAGGCGCCGCAACCCCTCGCTCATTCCACCTACTCCCTACAGACCCAGGGAGGACACTTAGGAACTCGTGAGTGAGTGAGTGAATCTGCATTATGGTAATAGCCCCTTAAATTGTCTTTTGACTCTAATCTCACCTCTATCCAAATCATTTTCCACATCCTTCCAGAGTAATCTTTCATGCCACTCTTGTTGACCTTAAACAAATAGGCTGCCAGTTATTTCTCCAGCAAAAATGGGTTTACTCAGGATCAGTAAAGAACTGCAATTGGGGGCCACAGCCACGGCAAGCCATGAACAAGTCTCGTGCGACAAGGAGTGGAGAACTCTTCTATAGAAGGGTGAAAAATCTGGGGAGGCCTGCAGTTAACAAGCACCCACTGGAGGAGTAGAGAGTTTGAAGCTTTTCATTGGCTGCCCTGTGACAGTCTCTCATTGGCTGAGCCCTTCCTTGCCAGGAACTTTCTTCTTCCTGTTGGGCTGTGCCATCCTCAAAGGGCATGAGAGCTCCCTCTTCTGGCCTCTCAACTCTATTCTGATTGAGGGTTTTATTAATTTTCACACTTTCTGTATTTTAAGACCAGTGCTCTCGGGATAATCCAATCGTCCACCTGGAAGCTTTCCTGATGTGAGCGCCAACTATTTCTCCATTTGTTCTCTTACACTCACTCCCCTTCACCCCTCCAGCCAGATCCACCTTCTTTCATTTACGCACAGGCCACATTCTCTATCACCTTTGACCTTTTGGCCATTTGTCTCTATGCCCAGAGCACTCTCCCCTCCTCCACTCTACCTGTTTCACCCATTGAAGCCAATCTTTTCCTTGGTGGAATGAAAAAATGGTGAATAAATGATGAGATTAAATGGAAATAGAGTTTAAGAGTTCAGGAGAAATATCTGGGTCTCAGACTGAGTGTGGAGAATCACCTATTTCAGCCCACAACTGAAAAGAGCAGCCTCTGCTGCTGGGTAGGGGAGACTCTGGAGGGTCCTCCAGGACCTAAAGCATGTGTCCCAGAAAGAGAACAGGGTGAGCACACAGTCAGGGGGAGCAGTGCTGGGGACTAAGCACCTTCCCCCGTATCTCCTCCCTCTCCCACCCGTCTTGTAGCCCATTCACTTGGGAATGCTGCGAGTTGCTTCAGTCGTGTCCAGCTCTGTGCGACCCCACATAGACGGCAGCCCGCCAGGCTCTGCCGTCCCTGGGATTCTCCAAGCAAGAACACTGGAGTGGGTTGCTATTTCCTTCTCCAATGCATATAGGCAGCCTCAATTCTCCCAACAAAGCTTTAGCTTCCTTTCTCTCGGTAGTCACATCCCACCTAAGTCTGGGAAGAACCTTTATGCCATCCAGGGGACCACCTTACTTAGAGTAAAGTTTCTAATAGCCCAATCAGCAGCAGCACTAGTTTGGCCAGAACTAGTCAAAGCATTTCATCCATGCTGAGTGTTCCACCTGCAGAGTACAGAAGATTCAGAACATTCTAATCAAAATAAAACCCACTAGAGAAGAAAACTCTGGGATCTGGGTGGGAAGCAGCTCAGATCACTAGGAACAGAAAAGCACAGCCCCTGCCTGTGGTTCACCCTATCCGAAGGACGAGTCCTGGAGAAGCCCTTAGGATTGGAGGAAGATGTACGCAGTGGCTAGGGAGTTGCTTTCAATGATGATTAGGAGACAAGTCAGTTCAGAGGAGCAAGCACATGTCTACTTCATCTGGACCAGAAGTTGCAATACAGAAAAACAAAGTCTTACAGCAAGAAATAGAAACAACAGAGATCTCCCTTAGACAGCTTTTCTCAGTTTCAAGGCTAGTATGAACACACTTGGTTATGGGTTGAATCTCATACCCCCACAAAATTCATAAGCTGAATTCTGAACACCCAGTACCCTACCACAGCAAGATGTGACCGAATTTGGAAGCAGGATTAATGAAGTTATAGTTAGTTAAGTTGAGGTAATCCAGGTGAGTCCTAATCCAATATGACTGATGTCCTTATAAAAAGAGAGAGTTGGACACCAAAAAATGTCCACAGGGAGTGTGTGTGTGTGCATGCTAAGTCACTTCAGTCACATCCAACTCTTTGTGACCCGATGGACTATAGCCCACTAGGCTCCTCTGTCCATGGGATTCTCCAGGCAAGGATACTGGAGTGGGTTTCAAGCCTTCCTCAGGAAGTCTTCCCAACCCAGGGACTGAACCCATGTTTCATATGTCCCCGGCATTGGCAGGCAGGTTCTTTACCACGAGTGCCACCTGGGAAGCCCACAGGGAGAATGCCATATAAAGGTGAAGACAGTGATCTGGGTGATATTTTACAAGCCAAGGAAGAGCAAAAATGGCCAGCAAGCCGCCGGAAGCTAGGATAGAAGCCTGGAACAGAATCTGCCTCACATCACTAAGGAGGGTGCACCACACTGACTACTGAATCTTGGACTTCAAGCCTCTGGAACCATGAAACAATAAATCTGTATTGTTTAAGCCAGCCAGTTTGTAGTATTTGTTACAGCAGCTGTAGTCAACTAATTCAAAAGCAAGCTAGACAATAATATTGGGTCGGCCAAAAACTTGATTCAGGTTTTTCCACCACATCAAATGAACTTACTGACCAACCCAGTATTTTTCCTGTTCAATGTCTGTTTGCAAACTCCCCCTCTGAAAGTTCTGTGCCAATGCTCCTACTGCACTGGCTACTAAATGCTTCCGAACCCTGCAGGTGCTTCACTCCTGGCCATCATGGAAATCCCTTGCCTGTCCCAGGGACAGAGGGACAATGCAAGATTGCTGTTATGAGCCAGGGCTTTGAAACCAAGCCGACCTGTGTTTGGATCCCTCTCTTGCCACCTATAAGGTGTGTGGCTGGGTCACCCTTCCTTGTCAGTGGCCTGGAGCTAGCAGCCTTGCCAGTTTTGAGGAGCCATTGTGAAAAGCACCTGAGATCATTAGAGGTGCATCACAGGTCCTGGCATGTAGTGAGCACCCAGAAATGGAAGCTGGTGTGATGCTCGCCAAAGAGAATGGCATTCCATTAGGGGTCATTCCTTAGATCAGCTGATCCCTTAAAGTAAAAAGAAAAGATACCCAGATGGCCCAGTGGACTCCTTGGCAGCGTATGCTAACCCAGCAGAGGGTCCGCCCTGAGAGCAAGGAGGAGGAAGGAGCAGATGGTGGTGATCAGCTTCAGGGCCTGGATGGAGGAAAGAACAAGAGGAGCTGGAGGTCAGAGCAGCTCAGCACGTGTGTCTGACAAGCAGCACCAAGAGGAATCGCAGCCGTCATCTGAAGGTTGACCAGCTCTCTCCTGGCTGGCGGGACACAGAGTTCCTACCCTGCAGGGCGCACTGTGGCCGCCTGCTGCACACCTGTCAGAGCAGAGAGAAGAGAGACCCTTAGGTCACACCAAAGCTGGAGAGAGGTTGCCTGGAAGTCACTGATAGGAAACGTGTAAGTCACAGTACAGTCTGGGCATGTCAGCATCGGACAAAGAGAACACACCTTCTGGGGCGCCCTGTGGAGTGATGCACTGGTGAGTGTTTCACACCTGAGTGGAGTACGGTCAGTTTTCTCAATGTAAAAATTCCCACTGTAGCCAATTGGAAACTATCAGGAAGATCTCAATCAATTCACCAAATTCCTGAAAATTGAACAACTGGCTCTCACCAGCCCAGAAGCTGACTGTGGCACACTGAGCCCTAAGTGACATCAGAGCGGACCCTTAATCCTAGATCAGGGTAAGTCAAGTGGCTGCTCTCTGGCTGCCTTCCACGCCTGCCCTCTCATCCCCAGCAGGTCTGCAGCAGCCCTTCTCTTCTGCTTGCTCTGGATCTGCTCCAGAACCTGGGAAGTTTTTCTCTCAATCATGTCTGACTCTTTGTGACCCCATGGACGGTGTGGCCTGCCAGGCTCCTCTGCCCATGAGATTTCCCAGGCAAGAACGGGAACTCTGGAGTGGGTTGCCACACCCTCCTCCAGGGCATCTTCCCCAACCCAGGGAATGAACCTTGGTCTCCCACAGTGCAGGCAGATTCTTTACCATCTGAGCCACCAGGGAAGCCAGAATATGTATGTACTGCTAAACAAGACCCCTCTATTTACTCCAGAAGGGGACTTGGTAGCTTGGGGTAAGGGACAGAGCCATTTCAGGCACGCAAGTGGGTCTCACACACTGCCACCCCGGACACAGCCCTTGCTCGCCAGCACCTTCTAATAGGTCATGGGCTAGGACTCTAGTGCAGCACCCCACATGCTTCAGGCCAGTTCTGAGGATGCACACGAATGCGGTGTGTTCTTCCATTCATTTCCACACTAGACATTTGGCCCAGGGGTGGAGCAATGCCCTCCAGCCGCCCCTGTCCGTCAGCTCATCTGGAGGTACCCTGACATCACCACACAAACTATACAGGCTGGAAGGTGCTGCTCTCTGGATTCATGACAAACATACAGAACCCATATTCTGGCCCCGCCCCATCAGCATCAGGTCATGCTTCATCAGACCGTCCACCAGCACTTGGATTTTCCCCTCCTGGGGTAAGACCCAGCCTCATTGTACATCTGCCGGCAGGCTGCTTAGAGGGCAGTTCGAGGAATTTCCAAGAAATGTTCTTTTCTTCTCAGGTAATTAGGTCCAGAGGAACATGTGATCACCCGCCAGCCTGCCCAGACAGCAGGTGGAGAAAGCCTTTAGCTCTGACAAGGTTAAACAACCTGCAGTTGCCTGCAACCCACCCACTGGTTAGCGCTCATCAGCTAAGCAGGAGGCCCGGAGCCAGGTCAGGTACACCTCCAAGCCCTGAGTTAACTGAGGCACTGGAGACCGTGCCAGTGAGGGGCAAATGTCCCAGGTCAGAGCTGAGAGACTGGGATCCATCTGTGTCCACCCAACTCACGGCAACCTTCGTCCAGTCACCTGAATTCTCTGGGCTTCCTCTGGCACAAAGAGCCTGTCTTGCCTCCCATTGAAAAAAAAAAATTATTAGGGAGAGCAAATGGCATGAGGGATGTAAAGGTGCATTGGAGATGATTTACAATCAGCATCGCTTAAGATGTTGTTTACAAAGGCAAAGTAACGCTGGGAATTTGCTAGAGGCAAAAAATGGAGTTTTCTCTGAAATGCTTTATTGATCATCCGACCGTTGCTGACCTCAGTAAATCCCCAGCCCATACAGATGGAGCTGAAATGTTGAAGTAGCGAAGACTTCCCCAAGTGGATCTCTCTGCTCAGTAATACCATGAGGACTACTACAAACGCCCTGGCGTGCCTGACACATCCCAACAGAAGCCTGGCAGTGAGTAAAAGTGGGGCGTGATATAAAGTCCAAGTGAAGTCCTCCCACCCCAGCTCAGCCACTAAAGTAAAAAACGGCCACTCGACAGTCTTGCAGGCAGGGAAACAGCTGAGCTCGATAGGAACGAGTGTTGTTTAAGAGGAGGCAGGATGCTTCAGTCCTTTGATTTAGGAATGAGCTTGGCAAGGACCAAATCCCTGTTGTCTCTGTGCTGGAAGGTGAAGAATCCAGGGAAGCTGCTGCCTGGCCTCTGCGGACACACTGCCCAGATCCTACCCCATGGAGGCCACTGGTCCACCCAGGGCCCTGGCTGGCACGGCCTGACCATCAGACATTTGCATAGTGGGAATACCTCCTGTGCCCACTCCCAGGGGCACAAGCCAAGTCTCAAGCCTGTGGACAGCTAGGACCACAGAAAATAATCATGCAGTCCTGGTTCCTCCACTCACCTGAATTTTCTTTGAGCCAGGTTACATAAAAGCTTTACCTTAATAGCTCGTTCCCAGCTGGTCTCCATAAGTCAGGAGTGGAAACTGTGTTGAAGCAAAGTCTTTCTGTCATAACAGAGCTCAGGCAGATGGCAATTACTTATTCTAATTAACAATAGATAAGATAAGAATAGATAAGCTTAGCAAGAATGTTCTATGGGCTATCTTGTTTATCCATTATTACAACCCCATGAGATAATAAGTTTTATTCTCCCCCAATTTGTAGATGAAGAAACTGATGCCAGAATGGGTTAAGTGATTTCCTAAGATTATACAGTTAAAAAGTGATAATCTTCGTTAAGTAATGCTAGCTGCTGTCATCGATAAACCTTGAAATCTTACAGCCTTGATATATTAAGAACTTGTATCTTGCTCATGGGAAGTCTGGAAAAGGAAATGGCAACCTACTCCAGTATTCTTGCTTGGGAAATCTCACGAACAGAGGAGCCCGGGGCTACAGTCCATGGGATCGCAAAGAGTCAGGCATGACTTGGTGACTGAGCACAGAGGCAAGTACATGGAACGTCTCATTGGTGAGAGAAGTGGATGGTCAGCCCCACAGAGTCATTCAGGACCCACTGACAGAGGTGGCACCTGCCATCCTCACCATGTGACGTCCAGTGTTTCTCTGAACATTAACCTCCAGCCAGCAGATGGGGGATAGTGGACATGGAAAGTCATGGGTGGGGGTTGTTGATGGGCCATGCCCATCAACATGGGTCATATATCATTTCTATCCACCTTCTAGGATCCAAGCTCAGACACATGGACCCACCTGGAGGCAAGTAAAGATGGGGATATATTGACCCTGGCTGGGCAGCCACTTCTGATCACCATTCTACACTATAAGAGGGAAACACAAGCCCTAATTCAGTGAGCCCCCCTCTGCCATGGAGCTGAGATTCAAACCCAAGTAGTTTGGCTTTAGAGTCTGTCTTCTTTATCATTCTGCTACTTGATTAGGAGCTTCTGAGAAGGTGATCACTGGTGGATCTGGGCTAAGATTGGAAAGGAGGTGGCAGTCATCTCTCAGGTGTCCATCACTTAACTGCCTTCCTCCAGAATCTCCTCCCCACTCTTGTCACAGGGTCTGAAATCCCATCATTAGCATGATGAGTCTCTGGGTCATGGGTTGATCAATATTTAGGAGTTCCTACAAAGAGGTAGGCTTCCCTGGTGGCTTAGACAGTAAAGAATCTGCCCACGATGTGGGTTGATCCCTGAGTCAGGGAGATCCCCTGGAGAAGGAAGTAGCAACCCACTCCAGTATTCTTGCCTGGAGAATTCCATGGACAGAGAAGCCTGGCAGGCTATAGTCCCTGGGGTTGCAAAGAGTCAGACATGACTGAGAGACTAACACACACATATATACACACACACACACATGCAGCGGCAGATATCTCCAGGAAGGGCCACACTCTAGACATTTTTCTTTTTTAATTTTATTTTACAAGTTCCCTGAGTGAGTTTATCAGATCTTTCCAAAGGAGACCCCTGGGTGAGTCAATAGTTCAGTGGAAATTGGAAGTCTGGAAGATGGAGTAAAAGTACTATGGGAAAGAGGGGTGAGGGGAGTTCAAAATCCAGGAATATGCCTCAAGGAGCAGTGAAATTTCAATGTATTAACACAAAAAATGATTTGTTTTTCATTCATATCAAAATCCAGTGGGATCTTAGGAGGCTCTCCTTCAAGAAGTAACCCAACCTACCAAGGCTACTTCCATCTACTGTTTTTTCATCTTGCATTGGCTTTCTCTGGTAGCAGGTGGAGAGGGAGAGAAATGAGGCTCACACATGGAGATTTTATAACAAGATGTTATAACTTTATAATCTTCGAAATGCCCACATGCTATTGGCCAGAACAAGTCAAATGTTCCTAACTGCGAGAGAGACTGGGAAACATAACCCAACCATAAGCCTATGAAGATGAGAAAAGTGAACATAGGTAGCATGGGCAACATCTGTTCTCTGATATAACCCTGACTTTTCCTCACTTTTAAGGCCCAATATTCAGGACCCAGACCTGGTGCAAGTCCACTGGTACAATCCCAAGAGAATCCATCATCAAAGAAACAGGCATTGTCTGGGTTCACTGGCTGATCATCAGGAAGAAAATGGAAGACAACACAGGACCCTTATCCATTATTTTTGCCTCTACAGTCAGCTATAGAGGGGGCCTCATTACTCTCTCAGTTCAGTTCAGTTCAGTCACTCAGTCGTGTCCAACTCTTTGCAACCCCATGAATCACAGCACGCCAGGCCTCCCTGTCCATCGCCATCTCCCAGAGTTCACTCAGACATTGATCGAGTCTGTGATGCCATCCAGCCATCTCATCCTTTGTCATCCCCTTCTCCTCCTGCGCCCAATCCCTCCCAGCATCAGAGTCTTTTCCAATGAGTCAACTCTTCGCATGAGGTGGCCAAAGTACTGGAGTTTCAGCTTTAGCATCATTCCTTCCAAAGAAATCCCAGGGTTGATCTCCTTCAGAATGGACTGGTTGGATCTCCTTGCAGTCCAAGGGACTCTCAAGAGTCTTCTCCAACACCACAGTTCAAAAGCATCAATTCTTTGGCGCTCAGCCTTCTTCACAGTCCAACTCTCACATCCATACATGACCACAGGAAAACCCATAGCCTTGACTAGACAGACCTTAGTCGGCAAAGTAATGTCTCTGCTTTTGAATATACTATCTAGGTTGGTCATAACTTTTCTTCCAAGGAGTAAGCATCTTTTAATTTCATGGCTGCAGCTACCATCTGCAGTGATTTTGGAGCCCCCAAAAATAAAGTCTGACACTGTTTCCCCATCTATCTCCCATGAAGTGATGGGACCAGATGCCATGATCTTTGTTTTCTAAATGGTGAGCTTTAAGCCAACTTTTACTCTCCTCTTTCACTTTCATCAAGAGGCTCTTTAGTTCTTCTTCACTTTCTGCTCTAAGTGTGGTGTCAGCTGCATAACTGAGGTTATTGATATTTCTCCCGGCAATCTTGATTCCAGCTTGTGTTTCTTCCAGTCCAGCGTTTCTCATGATGTACTCTGCATAGAAGTTAATTAAGCAGGGTGACAATATACAGCCTTGACATACTCCTTTTCCTATTTGGAACCAGTCTGTTGTTCCATGTCCAGTTCTAACTGTTGCTTCCTGACCTGCATACAGATTTCT
The DNA here is from genome assembly GCA_917880005.1 of Nanger dama. Lineage (NCBI taxonomy): Eukaryota > Metazoa > Chordata > Mammalia > Artiodactyla > Bovidae > Nanger > Nanger dama. The sequence goes on from CAKJTW010000018.1 coordinate 31,343,426, forward strand.
CAGGAGGCAGGTCAGGTGGTCTGGTATTCCCATCTCTCTCAGAATTTTCCAGTTTATTGTGATCCACACAGTCAAAGGCTTTGGCATAGTCAATAAAGCAGAAATAGATGTTTTTCTGGAACTCTCTTGCTTTTTCCATGATCCAGCAGATGTTGGCAATTTGATCTCTGGTTCCTCTGCCTTTTCTAAAACCAGCTTGAACATCAGGGAGTTCATGGTTCACGTATTGCTGAAGCCTGGCTTGGAGAATTTTGAGCCTTACTTTACTAGCATGTGAGATGAGTACAATTGTGCGGTAGTTTGAGCATTCTTTGGCATTGCCTTTCTTTGGAATTGGAATGAAAACTGACTTTTTCTAGTCCTGTGGCCACTGCTGAGTTTTCCAAATTTGCTGGCATATTGAGTGCAGCACTTTCACAGCATCATCTTTCAGGATTTGAAACAGCTCAACTGGAATTCCATCACCCACCTCCACTAGCTTTGTTCGTAGTGATGCTTTCTAAGGCCCACGTGACTTCACATTCCAAGATGTCTGGCTTTAGGTGAGTGATCACACCATCGTGATTATCTGGGTCATGAAGATCTTTTTGTACAGTTCTTCCATGTACTCTTGCCACTTTGGTTCAGGAAAATAATTGAAGACGTAATGCTCCAACCACAGACCCAAATTAGTTAAGTTCCATTTACTAAAAGAACACTCGTATCAACCACACTTGATCATGACTTTGTATCTCGGTTCTCAATTCCACATGAAAGATATTTTAACTTTAGATATTGTTCCAAAATGAGAAGCAAATTGGAAAGTTACTCCATAAGTCAGCCTACTTGAGTCCCTTTTGCCCTTAGCACAGGAATATTGTGTAGTGCCTTACAACTCAGCTCAAGAGAAGGTATGTCTGAACCCATGCGAAAGCTGAAAGCTTAGTCATTTGATTAAAAGGAGAAACTCCAAAGGTGGAGGTTAAAGCTAAAAACAGTTCAACTCCACATCATTTATATACATTCCTTTGACTATATATTTCATTGAAGATTTTTTAACAGCCAATTCTATTTTCCCAATTTAAAATAGTCAAGTAAACACTACATTCTTGGGATAAAAATGAAGGTAGATCCATTTGACATTTGCCCTAAATGGAATCAAATCACCCCAGCCCAATTCTTGCCAGACTCTGTTCATGAAGTTTGAGTCCTGTTTCTTTTTCTCTGTTCCTCTCAGGCCTGAGAAGCCGCCCTCCCCTGCTAGCTGTCACCCTGTGGGTGTGCTCTGTAATCCTATCAAGCATTCTGGAATGTAGTTTCCATATAAGATGCTACAGGTAATAAAGTTTATCAGAATGGCTTGTCATTATTTTTGCATCATTATACAATTACTGGAGCTTTGGAAGGTAATAAATCATTACACAGGTGACAAATTGAGAAGCTAAGGACAGTTATTCTCATAGATAAAGCAACTGCTGCCACTAACGAGATGTGGTGACTTGGTGCTCAACCTTTTAAAAAATGTCCTGTGGTCCTACAAGGTGCCAGTGGGAAAGCCATCCACATCTGAAAGCAGGCCAAACCCATTGCCAAGACCACCAAAGAGCTTGACACTCCCAGCAGCTCCAAAAATGAGGGTCCCAGTCTCACTTTTTGATGATCCAGAGGGAGCACCGTAAGACTGAGAACCAAACTCCCGCAAGACTACATTTCACTGGCTCAGCTGTAAATGCCCAGACAGCCCACTCACTCATTATTCACTTTTTCCCTGAAAAAGCCTGTGTCATCATATGTGCATACGTGTGTATGCACACATGCTTTAAATTGTCTAAGCATTAAACTCTCTCTGCATAATTTCCTAGTACACTGTTTTGTTTTATTTTTCACACTTAGGTAACAAAAAAAAATAGCAAAGCATATTTTCCACAGACTATAAAAAATAGATCTCTAGATTAAAATCAAGCAGGCAACATGTGAGTCCAAGAAAAAAAAATTCTAGGAGAGAATTATGAAGGCTATGAGGGGTTTAGAAAAGGAGAAATGGTTCAGCCCCACTCTGATGCTGATGGCTGAGCAAGTTCAGAAGCTGCAGACCCACCAAATTTATCAGTGGATCTGTAGAGGACAGGGAATTGCTGAGAAAAGAGCTAGAGGGACCCTCTTCCAGAAAGTTCCAGTAAGGCCAGCCATTGGGGACCAACCTACACTGCTAAATAAGAAAGCATCTTTGGTTTTAATGAACAATTCAGGTAATTAGTGCCTGGAAGAGGGGGAAAATCTTGGTACCATATCATGGTACCCAAACCAAGGGCATCATCACTTAGGAATTTAATAGAAATCCAATTTCTTGGGTCCCTACCTCAGACCTACTAACTCAGACGCTCTAAACCACTAACCATAAATTACTAAATCGGAAAGGATGCCCAGGCTAAGGCATTCTTCTGAAGCACTGAGGTGAGGTGAAGTCGCTCAGTCGTGTCCGACTCTTTGCGACCCATGGACTGTAACCTACTAGGCTTCTCCGTCCATGGGATTCTCCAGGCAAGAATACTGGAGTGGATTGCCATTCCCTTCTCCAGGGGATCTTCCCGACCCAGGGATCGAACTCGGGTCTCCCGCATTAGAGGCAGACGCTTTAACTTCTGAGCCACCAGAGAAGCCCCTCTGAAGCACTGGGTCACACTATTACTATGTATTTTTCCTTCAATCAGGGCTGCCACATCTGGATGTACAAGTTGGGCACTGCACAAATTCTCCCTGATTGAGAGATAATCAGGGGCTTAAAAATGGGCCATACTTGCTCCTAAGCCATGAGTTTAAAGTGCTACATATGCCATGAAAGGGTACTTTTCTCTAATATATGTGAAGACATCATATAGGCTAGCAGTTTATATTGCCTTCATCTCTTTATTCAAATAAACCTCAACCTTCAGGATGATAAAAGATAAGCAGCAAGTGAAAATCAGAATCTTACTCTTCCAGATGGATAAATAAGTTAACCAAAATGGTGACTCCATTCCCCACAGTGACTTGAACTCATGAAAGCCGAGTTCCCATGCCCAATCTCAACTGAAACTAAAATAAGCTGCAAAGCAAAATCCTGAAGCTCAGAGCTTGCAAGACATTCTCTAACCTGCACTCATCCTACAGTCAAGGTTCTCCAGATAACTGAAGTAAATTTGGTTCTAATGAAACCAGCTAATTCCAGTATCAGGACCACTATAAGGATGGGAACACGTAGGGTTTACCCAGAGCCCATGTCAAAACGTCCTTCCTCACATGGGGAAAGGCAACATGATATATTTTATAAGCCTTTGATATAAAGCATCAATCTTTTCACTCGTACAGCTTCCCAAGGTCCCAGCATCTCCCAAGACAGGCAATTGTGGTTGTTCAGTTGCTAAGTCATATCCGATTCTTTGTGGCCTCATGGACTATAGCATGCCATGCTCCTCTGTCCTCTGCTATCTCCAAATTAAACCAGGTAAGTGCACACACTGAAAAGGGGCTGATCTTCCTCTGCCACCAACCCTTTCAGGGAAAAAGGCCACTGGGAGGTGGCCCAGTTTGTGCCTGTCACCTCTATGACTCCATAACATCACTGAGAAAACCCCATCAGATGAGGGGGATTGGAATAGATGGTTACTTCACTCCTATTGTTCACTATGTGCAGAAAAATTATGGTTTTGTATGTTACACGCTGGGTAATCAATTCCAGTCCCCTGGAGATTTCCTGGGTCTGCTAAGCACATTTATTCTCCTGTTTCTAATCTGTTCCTCTGATTTGCACAACTTGAACATACTGTCATCATTTTAAAGGAGAGGAGAGAAAAGGAAATGAGAAAGCAAGGGCAGAGAGAGCAGGAAAGAGGGAGGGAGAAGGGACTTGATCCTGTCATTCTTCAGCTGGAAATTCCCCTATGTCTACAGGACAAAATGCCTATATCCCTATTCAAAACCTCAACAGCCAAGCCCCAGAGCTTGCCTGTGTATGTCTAGGCTGAGTTTTCAATGTTAAGTGTAATGACAATGACCATATAACAGTATCATCATTATCAGCAGAGCTGGGCAATCCAGACTAAATACTAGAATGAGCCTGACACTCAGCTTGAAGACTCACAATAATCACGTGATGTGAGTAGCTATAACAATCATTATCTCATTAGCTAATATGTGGAAAATCTTGGGTTTGGGCCCTAGCAATCTGACCCCACATCCTCAGGTTCCTGGTCACTATGCTCAATGTTAAACTTTTCCTTATGTGGGACTCCTGGGCCCTTGTGTGTCCTGTGCTCCTGGCAGCGGGAGATCAGATGAAGCTTCAATTCATGAATGAAATTTCCTCTTCCAAGCCATGTCCAGTTACCCTCTTTCTCAGAAGAGACCTTGTATGTGTAGAAACTGGATATAAACTAGTCAAGAGATACACCTGCATGCACAATCTCTGCTCCCAAGAATTCCCTGAATCCTGGCACCTACCATAAGGTTTCACAAATTAATTGTTTAGTAAATGATGTCTGTTGAATGAGTGTGTTCTCAGTTTCATGTTCTATAAATCATTACACAATCATATGGCAGGCAATATGCAAGATGATTTTTGGAGCTACCTCACAGGAACTCAAGGAAGTATGTGCACCTCTGTTTTCAGATGAGAGCACAGGGCTACAGAAAGGTAAGCGGCTTCCATCTTACCTGGAGGTTAAGACAATCGATGGGTTCATAACCAGAGGAAGGAAAGAGCTTGTGAAACACAGGACCTACTACTGAAGGAAGCCAGACTCTTGGTCAGAGTTAACCTTATTACTTTAAACCTCAAATGTCTTTCTCTCATTACCCAAAATTTTACTTCACTGCTGAATTTCAATTCTGCAAATGGAAATAACTTAAAAGGAAATACAGCCAGGATGTGTATACGATGTTTTAGTTATATTGCTGCAAAATAAAACCACCTCCTCCAAAAAAAAATTAAAGACTTAAAATAACCATTTTATTTTACTAACCATTCCATGGGTCAGGACAGGACTTCCCAGGTGGCACTAGTGGTAAAGAACCTGCTTGCCAGTGCAGGAGACACAAGAGACATGAATTCATTCCCTGGGTCGTGAAGACCCCCTAGAGTAGGAAATGGCAACCCACTCCAGTATTCTTGCCTGGGAAATCCCATGGACAGAGGAGCCTGGCCAGCTACAGCCCATAGGACTGCAAAGAGTCAGACATGACTGAAGAAAAGATAGCAAGCAAGCCATGGGTCAGGATTTGGGAAGGGCTTTTCTGAGGGATTCTCACTTGGGGTCTCTCAGAAGGTTGAAGTTTGGGGTTGTAGAGAGATGTTTGTTAGGTTATCATATGAAGGCTCACTGGAATGAACAACAACAACCAGACCTTCTACTAATGGGAAAACTGTCACATTCTCAAGACTGCTGCTGCTGCTGCTAAGTCACTTCAGTTGTGTCCAAGTCTGTGCAACCCCATAGACGGCAGCCCACCAGGCTCTGCCATCCCTGGGATTTTCCAGGCAAGAACACTGGAGTGGGTTGCCATTTCCTTCTCCAATGCATAAAAGTGAAAGTGAAGTCGCTCAGTCATGTCTGACTCTTAGCGACCCCATGGACTGCAGACTACCAGGCTCCTCCATCCATGGGATTCTCCAGGCAAGAGTACTGGAGTGGGGTGCCATTGCCTTCTCCAATTCTCAAGACTAGATATTTGCAAATGAACAGGTATCTTCCCAGCTGGTGCAGTGCTAAAGAGTCTTCCTGCCAATGAAGGAGACACTGAAGATATTTTCCATCCCTGGCTTGGGAAGATCCTCTAGAGGAGGAAATGACAACCCGCTCTGTATTCTTGTGTGGAAAATTCCACGGACAGAGGAACCTGGTGGATTACAGTCTGTGGGGTTGCAAAGAGTCAGACACAACTGAGCAGCAGAGTGTGTGTGCGCACGCACACACACACACACACACACACACACACACACACACACACACACACAGGTACCTGATAGAAACAGTGCAGTGTGACCCACAGCAGGAGCATTATTACGAGAGGTGTTATGAGGCCTCTGGGATCTTCCATTGGCACCTCCAGATTCACTATCCATTCTCCTCTCCCTGGAAGGCTGACCTACGTGGATTGTAAGAGGACTGCCTCGCTTCTAGCTTTCTATTGGGTTTGATCAGTGAGGGAACACCCACAGAAGATGAGAGAAGGGAGGAGAATGCAGGTCTGGTGTTTATCCTCTGGCACCCTCCCTGTGGAGTCACTACCAACCAAAGCCTGAACTCCCAGTAGACAGCAGTTCACACAGCCCTGCCTTTCCAAGGGTGAGGAACCGCTGCCCACTCTTGCTTTTTTCAGGCCCGGGAGAGGTAAAGAGCCCCACTGTTCCTGTGCTGGGAATCTGCATTATCCTCTGTGAGTCCCCTTCATCCGGCCTCCACCTTTGCATAGTGAGTCTGTTAAAGTCCCATCTGATTGTCTCACTTGAGAATCCATCCTATTCCTGCTGGAAAAGTAACAACGCAGAAGGAAAGGAAAACCTCTTGGCACCCCACAGCTCTTGCCATGTCCCCTCTCTTAGACAGACGGACCCAGGAGCCACCAGTGACACAGGCAGAGTAGCCCTGTCTCCTGCCTAACCCGGGGATACACTCCTGAGGCCACTGCCAGCTTCACGTGCCCGGAGCCCTCTGCCCTTGGCTAGACCAGGTGTGAATGGTAAGCCGGGGGCTGCAAGTGAAGATACCCCCACATACCTGCTCCCACCAAATGAAGTCCCCCTAATTCTGAGCACTTTTCCTAAGATTTATGCTTCTTCATAAAAGGATAGGACGTATTATAAGCAAAATAGGCTTGCTAAATATAGTCTATTCAGCCTGGGGAAGGCTAAATTATTCATAACCAGACCAGGATATACAATGCGCACTAAACAGAAATCCATTTTTTATTTTTTGTATTTTTCTGGGGCCTGTATATTCAGCGCCCCAGCATTGATCTATAACTGCCCCCTGATGCCTGCATTTGCTCAGGATGAAGATCTCAGCATCGGGGCCAATTACCAAGCTGTGAATAACCCCAGTCTTGCCCTCTCCAGGACAGCAGTGACCACAAGGTCATCGATTGTCCATCCTGTGCCATGGTCCTGGGGGCATGCGCATCCCGTGAAAGGATCATCAGCTCCCTGCAGAGGCCCAAGGATAAACAATCCCTAAAAGAGACATCATCGAAGCCAGCACAGCTCAGCGTCCACCGCACCATGAAAGGCAAGACAGGACAGTGTGACCGTGACAATTAAAACCACCGAGTCCTCAAAATGATCAATGCCCAGGAAACAATGCACACATCCCTCCAAAGCAGAAGGCTCAGCCTGGGCTCCCGCTTTTCAAATTATTTTCAACCTAAGCTCTCTTCACACAGAAGCTGCTGATTAGATTTTTCTGTGCTATAAGAATCATTGTTGAAAATACAGTTGTCTCTGAGACATTCTTCTTTTCACTAGCAGTGTTTTCCAAATAAGACAAAGTAGAACCATAAAAGAAAACATAAAAATCTCAGCTGTTTCTTCTGAGTGTTGCTCCAGGAGCTGAAGACTTAGGCAGCTGACCATGACCCTAGAGGCTTCCTGGACACCTCAGAATGTTCCATGGAAAAGTCGGGGAGGATACAATGGAAAAGCTATATGGAGGAATCCCTAGGCAACAATCTGCCAAGATATGGCATTTCTGTTCTAACAGAAAAGAGAAATCTGTCATAAATACATTATCTCTCTACTAAAATGGATACAGATTTTATGAACAGTACTTAGAAAGAAAGAGGTTTTATCTGAGGACAGAAACTGAAGTTTGCATTGTAATTCATCTATTCCCAGGTACTTGCCATGACCTAAGGCCCATGGAGATGGCAGTGACTTCTCCTTCCAGGATGAGGGCACAGGCTGTATAGATTTAAAGGACAAACCTGCTGCTGCTTGATTCATGGGGCTGATTTGAGTGGCAGCTCTTGGTCTTCCTGAACCTGGGGTCAGGAAGATGTCACTGGTCCAGCAGCAGTGAGCAACAGTAGAACTCAGTAGGCCTCTTCACTTTCCTGACATCACAGCTGCTGCCAACCACCCCAGAGACAGGCCCAAACTTCAGGGTGCTTCACCTTGCAGATGATTGCCCGATTCAGTTTCCCATGTAAGAAGAGTATGCTTTATTGATCAAAGAAAGAGCCTGGGATGAGGGACTGCAGAACTAGTGGAGCAATCAGCCCTTCTGGAAGCTAGTGAACATTTTGTTCCATCATCTGCATCAATGGATGAAGAGTTCCTTGAAGATTCAAACCAACAGAACAAATTCCATCCAAAGAGAAAGTGCTTAGAGGCACTGGTGTGTGTAGGGAAGAGGCTGGGGCTCAAATCTCAGGACCCCACTTGTCAGCAGGGGGCCATCACTCAACCCTCTCTATGATTAGAAATAGAACACCACCAATCCAGTCCCTTGCCTGGGGACTGGAATGAAAGAATGAAAGAATTCACAAGAAAGCATTTTGTAAAGCACTTAGAGCTGTAGGAGATAACTATCATTTTCATGTTGGAAGCCATCAGTCTCAAAACCATGACAGGCCCATATGATTTTTCCTTAAACCAAAGTACAGTGCCCTCACCAGCATCACCTGCTACTGCTGCTGCTAAGTTGCTTCAGTCGTGTCCGACCCTGTGCAACCCCATAGACGGCAGCCCACCGGGCTCCGCAGTCCCTGGGGTTCTCCAGGCAAGAACACTGGAGTGGGTTGCCATTTCCTTCTCCGATGCATGAAAGTGAAAAGTGAAAGTGAAGTCGCTCAGTCGTGTCCGACTCTTAGCGACCCCATGGACTGAAGCTCACCAGGCTCCTCTGTCCATGGGATTTTCCAGGCCTAGAAACTTGTTATCGACTACGAATGTGACAATGCAAATGATGAAAGACCCAGACTCATTGAATCAGAAATCCAGGGGGTGGAGGGGGGTGGTGAGGAGGAAGGTGGAGAAAGTAGTGTTTAACCAGCCCTGCAGATGACTGTAATGGACCCTCAAGTGGGAGAACCAGTGCTCAAACGAACTTGTAATTTGTCTGAAGTAGGTGTGTTTTCATCCCAAGATGATGGCTACTGCCCTGTTTAGCTTAGCAGGCCCTCTTTGACCTAGGACAGGCAAGGGGATGGCTGAGATAGAGAAAAGAGAAGAGCCTATCCTCTGACCTGGCCTTGGAGGAGTTCAAGTTAAACAGGAGCAAGAACGGCATCCACAGACATTTGGAAAAGGGTCAGGGATGACCAGAATGTGTGACTGGTTTTCTTGCCTCTGTGACTGGCACTGTGGGGATGGGAGAGCATGGGGCAGAAAGCAGTGGGTCTCCAGGGACCTAAGCTGGATATGAAAAGACAGAGAGGAGGAAGGGCATTCCTGTGTGTGGTTGGAGTGGGCAGTGGATCATAGGAGGAGCACCCAAGTGGGAAGCAGGGTAGCTGTGAGGGGGGCTGGAGAAGGACCAGCTCACCTGGTCCAGGTGATTCCCTTGAGGGTCCCCCGAGCCCAAAGCTAGTTTTCCTTATTCAGTTCAAATGAAGATTCTCTTAAATTAGTAAACCACAGGCCCTTCCAAGTTACACACTGTGCTTAATCCCCAAGCCTCTCCTAAATCTATCTTTTCCCCCTGCCAACCTCATCAGGGCTATAAATAGCGAAGCTTCATGCGAAGAAGTGGCTGAAATTGCATGGTTTATTAGGATGATTATATATTATTTATGTAATAATTACATACATGATTATATAGCATTATAATCATGCCTATATTCTAGCTTTATTAACCATAAAATATCATTTTTGCTAAAGGTTTTTAAAAGATTTTAATTATTTGTAATTTTATTCGAATGCACCCTGAGGTTTTAGAATGAAGAATGCTACTCTAAAAATCTAACAGATAAGTAAATGTTTAGTCTCTACCATCATTTGAAGAGATTTAACCTAATATTAAAAGGTTTGGTAGTCCCAGTGTGTGACTGAGAAGTGTATGGCTTGAGACCATCATGGATAAAATCATTCATTTGATCAGCAAAACCATCCTGTCTCCACCATATGGCAGGCACTGTGCAAAGAGTATCTTGGGATACACTTTCTTTGTACCCACGACAGAGTGGGAGGGGCTCTAGGAAATGTTTCCAGAGGAGGAACTCTGGATTTCAGAGGGGACTCTATCACTAGCTCTCTGTAGATTGTATTCTTTCTCCTCACACTAAAATAAGTGTGTTGTTAGGGTAAACTATAAGAATTTGCCCTCTTTATGAGCACTATATCAGTAACAGGTACTCTAATGTAGGTCACAAAACACAACATAGAATAGAAACTTAGATCAAGGGATTTGCCTCCCCTGACCCCTATCTGTGCAGGGACAGAAGCCCAGCCCCAGAGTTCTAAAATTCAAGGCCAATGACTCCACATTGGGACCATCAGTGAAATTCTCACTGTCTCCTCTGGACATTTCTCTCCCTCAATCCCCCTCCCATTTCATGCTTCAGAGCCCTGATAAAACATCTATTAGCCAGTCTAAGCCAAAATCAAGGCACTGACAAAATAGAAGCACCAAATATATGTTCAAACAAATTTGATACTTGAAATACTTTGAAAATCATCCAAATAATCATTTGGTTGGAAATAAGAGTTTTCCTACACTTTCTTATATTAAATATTTGCTTCATGGTTAACTGTTGATGCTTATTTCATTTTTAATTACATATTGAGGGTTCTCTTATCTATTAATATTTAGCATTTAGTATCCTAAAGATATGGGCTTTCCAGGTGGCTCAGTGGTAAAGAACCCACCTGCCAATGCAGGAGATGCAGGAGACATGGGTTCAGTCCCTGGGTTGGGAAGATCCCTTGGAGTAGGAAATAGCAACCTGCCCCAGTATGCTTGCCTGGAAAATTCCATGGACAGAGGAGCCTGGCAGGCTACGGTCCATGCGGTCACAAAGAGTCAGATACGACTAAGCGACTAGGCACACACAGGTACACACACACACACACACACACACAGCCCTGAAGGTTGCCTTGGAAGGAGAAAAGAATATAATAACCTAACTCACACTAAGGTGTTCATGACTTCCTCTAGCTTAGACCTCTGTCAAGCACAACTCTACTGAAAGCAATGCCTATATTGTGGGACTCTGGGATACTTACAGAAAACCAATGGCAAAGATAGTCTTCACAAGAAGGTTGTCAGAATTACCCTCAAACATACCTTGGTGACAACTGCCTGTCTCATCCACCCAGGAGGCAGGAAGGGTATTTGGGTAGATGATTTCTGTGCCATCGAAGAAAACTTTTCAAATCTCCCCATCATGGAAGTTACTCTCCTCCCAAAATAATTCAGGGTCAACTGCACAACTTTTGTTTCTGCTGCAGCAAAACAAGAGATTCAGCAAATTGGAGGGTCAAAAGTCACTTCTAACTTACACAGCAGACACTATGATAGGCATTTTACTGATCACTTACTGGAAAAAAGGAAACTCGGCTACTGCCACCCGAAGAGGACTAGTGTCTCTAGAGTTAACCAAAAGCAGCCAGTAATGACAGAGTCCAAATATAACCCTGATATCATCACATAACAAAGGATGATAGCAAGGGAAGAAAAATGGAAAAAAACAAGAGCAAAACAGGAAATTATTAATGAAATATCAATAGTTTAATCCTCATCTATTAATAATTATCTTACACATAAGTGGATTAAACTCCCTAATCAAAAGGTTTAGAGTGGCTGAATAGATAGAGCAACTCTAATAGTCTGTTGCCCATAAATGCCCCACTTTAGACTTAAGGACATATATAGGCTAAAAGCAAAGGGATGAAATAGGTACTCTGTGCAAATGGTAACCAAAAGAAAGCAGGGATGGGTTTACCTATGCCAGAAAAACAAATAGACTTGAAGTCAAAAACTGTCTAGAAATGAAGAAGGTCATTAATGATAAAAGGTCAATTCAACAGGAAGATCAAACAACTACAAATGTATACACACCTAACATCAGAGCACCTAAATATTAAAATATATACTGACAGATCAAAGGGAGAAACTGACAACAATACAGTAGTAGCAGGAGACATGTACATCTACTTGCGATAAAAGATAAAACATCCAGACAGAAAATCAGTTAAAAAAATAAAAAGCAGTTGACTTGAACAGCAGTACAGACTGAGTGACCCTAAAGATATATTAAGAACTTTCCACCCAACAGCAGAATGCATATTCTTCTCAAGTGCATTCAAAGCATTCTCCTAGCTAAATTATAAGTTAACTCACAAAACAAGTCTTAACAAGTTTAAGAAGATTGAATAAGTCCAACCTTTTCAGACCACAGTGGAATAAAACTAGAAATCAATAGCAGCAAGAAAATGGGAAAATGCATAAATACACAGAAGCACACTCTTAAATAACCATTGAGTCACAGAGGAAATCAAAAGTAATTTTTAAACAACTTGAGATAAATACAGACAAAAAAATATAACATACCAAAACTCATGGCATATAGTAAAAGAAGAACTAAGGAAGTTTTATATGAAAAAAATGCATCAGAAAAAAAAAGAAAAGGTTTTAAATAAATGATCTAACTTTATACCTCAAGGAACTGGAAAAAGAACCACTAAGTGCCAAAAAATATTTAGAAAGAAGGAAGGAAATAATACAAATTAGAGCAGAAATTAACCAAATAGAAAAACAGAGAAACAATAGGGAAAAAATAAAGAAAACTGATTTCATTTTTTGAAAAAATAAAACTAAATTGAAAGCCCTTAGCTAGACCGAGAAAAAAGAAAGTAGACTAATACTGAGTGAAGTAAGTCAAAGATAAACATCATATGATGTTGCTTAAATGTGGAATCTAAAAATAAATAGTATTACTCTATTTACAAAATAGAAATAGAGTCACAGATATAGAAAACAAACACAGTTACCAAGGGGGATCTGCTGTGCTGAGTCCCTCAGTTATGTCCAACTCTTTGTGTCCCCATGGACTACAGCCCACCATGCTCTTTCACCCGTGGGAATTCTCCAGGCAAGAATACTGGAGTGGACTGCCATGCCCTCCTCCAGGGGATCTTCCTGACCCAGGAATGGAACTGGAGTCTCCTGAATTGCAGGCAGATTCTTTACCAGCTGAGCTACCATGGAAGCCCCAAGGGGGAAAGGGGGACTAAACAGGGAGATTGAGATTGACATATACACACTGCTGCTGCTAGGTCACTTCAGTCATGTCCGACTCTGTGCGACCCCACAGACGGCAGCCCACCAGGCTCTCCCGTCCAGAACACTGGAATGGGTTGCCATTTCCTTCTCCAATGCATGAAAGTGAAAAGTGAAAGTGAAGTCGCTCAGTCGTGTCCGACTCTTAGCGACCCCAGACTGCAGCCCACCAGGCTCCTCCATCCATAGGATTTTCCAGGCAAGAGAACCTATTGTATAGCACTGGTCCTGGAGAAAACTCTTGAGAGTCCCTTGGACTGCAAGGAGACCAAACAAGTCAATCCTAAAGGAAATCAACCCCGAATATTCATTGGAAGGACTGTTGCTGAAGCTGAAATTCCAATATTTTGGCTACCTGCTGCAAAGAGCTGTCTCACCGGAAAGGACCCTGGTGCAGGGAAAGATTGAGTGCAGGAGGAGAAGGCAGCAGCAGAGGATGAGATGGTTAGATAGCATCACTGACTCAATGGACACGAATTTGAGCAAACTCCAGGAGATAGTGGAGGACAGAGAAGCCTGATGTGCTACAGTGCATGAGGTCACAAGAATCAGACATAACTTAGCTGCTGAACAGCAACAACAATTGTATAGAACAGAGAACTCTGCTAAATACTATGTAGTGCCCTCTAAAAGAGTAGATATATGTATGTGTAACTGATTTACTTTGCTGTATGCCTGAAAATACCACAACATTGTAAATCAACTATACTCCAATTAAAATTAATAAGAAAAAAAAAAGACAAAGAAAATCAGAAATGAAAGAGGAGACATTACCAAAGCTGCCCCAGAAGTTAAAAGGATCATAAAATACCATAAGAACAGTTATACATCAAGTTGGATAACCTAAAAGAAAGGGATAACTATCTGGAAACAGATAACCTATCAAACTAAATCAAGAAAAAGTAGAAAGCCTGAACAAACCAACAACAAATAAGGAGATTTAATCAATATTTTAGAATCTCCCCAAAATGAAAAACCCAGGACCAATATAATTGGCAGATTCAGTGCAGTCACTATCAAAACTGCAGTATTTTTGTAAAGATGGAAACTTCCCTGCTGGCTTAGACAGTAAAGAACCTGCCTGAATGTGGGAGGTCTGGTTTCCATCCCTGGGCAAAAGCAATCCTAAAATTCATTAAGAACCAAAAAAGACTCTGAATAGCCAAAGCAGTCTTAAGAAAGAGGAACAAACTTGACTGTATCACTGATTTTAAATTAACTACAGTAATCAAAATAGTATAGTACCAGCATAAAAACAGACACACAGGACAATGAAACAAGATTTAGAGCCTAGAAATAAACGCCTACACATACAGTCAACTAATCTTCAACAAAGGCATCAAAAAATAAACAATAGGAAAAGGATAGATTTTTAAATAAATAATTTGGGGAAGACTGAATGTTCACATGCAAGCAGATGAAACTGGACTCTTATCTTACATCATATACAGGGATTAAATACTTAAATGTATGACCTGAAACTAAAAACTCCTAGAAGAAAACAAAAGGAAAAAGCTCCTTGATGTGAGTCTTAGCCATGATCTTTTTTTTTTTTTAATATGACACCAAATGCACAAGCAACAAAAGCAAAATAAACAAGTGGGATTGTCTCACTTGGACTTCAGACACCAGTTGAAAGTCAAAGTTGTTACCTCTACTTCTGACCAGCTCTCTGTAAATCAGAGGTTCCTAAAACACCCTCCTCGGGTTCAATTAACTTGCTAGAGCACCTCAGAAGTCAGAGAAACATTTTACTTGCTAGATTGCCATTTTATTGTAAAAGGATACAATTTAGGAACTGCCATCTGGAAGAGATGCCTAGGGCAAATTATGGGGAAATGGTGAGCCTGTCTCCCCAAATCTCCACATGTTAGCTAACCCGGAAGGTCTCTGGACCCTGTCCTCTTGGGTTTTATTGAGGCTTCATTCCACAGTCATGACTGCTTAGACCACTGGCCATAGGCAGTTGATTCAACCTCCAGGTCCTCTTCTTTCCAGGAGGTCAGGGGGTGAGGGCTGAAATTCCCAACCCTCCAATCACAAGGTTGGCTCCACTGGCAACCAGCCCTCATCCTTAACTGCTTTTCCAAAAGTCACCTCATTAATACAACAAAAAATATCTGTATCACTCTCAACATTTAGGAAATTCCAAAGACTTTGGGAGCTCTGAGATAGGAAAAGTGGAAGAAGATCAAATATATATGAAAAAATATATTTTGGTAACCCAAATGATCAAACATATAGTTCGTATAAATCACAGGGTTAATATCCAAAATTCATATATCTTAACCCAATTAAAAAATGGGCAAAGGATCTGAATATATATTTCTCAAAAGAAGACTTACAAACAGGCAGTAAATACATAAAAAGATGTTCAATATAACTAATTATCAGGAAAATGCAAATCAAAATTATATTGAGAAATCACATCACACCTGTTGGGATGGCGTTATCAGAAAGACAAAAGAGGTCGGCAATGAAGTGGACAAAAGAGAATCCTTGTGCACTGCTGGCAGGAATGTAAATTGGTACAATCACTATGGAAAATAATATGGAGGTTCCTCAAAAATTAAAAATAGAACTACTATATGATGCAGCAGTTCTACTTCTGGGTATATATCCAAAGGAAATGAAATCAGTATCTCAAAGAGACATTTGCATCCCCACGTTCACTGCAGCATTATTCCCAATACCCAAGATAAGGAACAGCCCAAGTATCCATCAACAGATGAGTAAAAATATTGCATCCATTTTATATATATATACACGTTTATATATATGTAATATACATGTATACACTTGCACACAGACACACATTCACTCTCAAAAAAAAAAGAAGAAAATTCTGACATTTGTGAGAGTATGCAATCCTGGAGGACACTATGCTAAGTGAAAAAAGCCAGACCCAGAAAGAAACATACTGCATTATAATTCACAGAAGCAGAGAGTGGAATAGTGGTCACCAGAGGCAAGGGGAGCAGTTGGGGAAAATGGGGAGATATTGGTCAAGCAATATAAAGGTTCAGTTTTGTAGGAAGAAAAAGTTCTAGAGATCGAACCTATAACACAGTGACTACGGTTAATGTTGTACTGTATGCTTGAAATTTGCTAGGAGAGTAGATCCTGTGTTCTCATCACACCCTCACAAAAAGGTAACTGTGAGATGATGAATATGTTAGTGAGCTTGACTACAGAAATGATTTCACAGTGTATATGTAAACATTATGTATTTTTAAATATATATCATGTATACTTTTATTAAAACAAGAAAAACTTCAAGTAAAAAATTATAAACATTAAACAGGTGAAAGAGAAGAGAAAGTGCAAGCTGACTGAAATAATATGAAGCCTACTGGTAATTACATGCAATGTAAATGCACATATTTTTAATTACTTTTTAATGGTTATGTGATGCATTCCATAGAATTGGTAATGCATTTTTAACATTCCTTGACTGATGAACATTTAAACTGCTTCTAATTTTCCTTATTAAAACCAATGTAGGGGTTCCCTGGTGGTTCAGGGGTTAGGACTCAGCACTTTTACTCCCGTGGCCTGAGTTCAATCCCTGGTCAAGGAACTAAGATCCCACAAGCTGTGTAGTGCAGCCAAAAACTTTTTAAATAAAATTTTTTTAAAAACCAATGTATCATTAGGATAAATACATAAAGAATTATATATAATTATAACAAGTTTATAGAGTAAACAATGTAATAATGAAACATTTAATTCAAATATAATATTATATATAATATAACAGAATATATAATAATAAAATATCTAACTCAAACATTTGAATTAAATATACATATATCCCTAAAAATCATATTTATTGACACCAAGAAGTTTAAAATGACTTTTCTGGCACAGACAAGCACAAAGCATGGAGGAATAAAACCATGGCACCAAAAGACAAAGAACAAGTTGGAACCCTACAGGAGAGATTTCACCTCATCAGACGTTTCCAAGAGAGTCATCAATTCCACCCCAAAAAGAAATGGAAAGCTGTTGTCAAATCAGACCCCAAAGTGTACAGTGAATAGCATTACTTGCATTTGCCCAGGCTTGTGAACTCTATGTAGTTCTATTCCATAGTGTGAGTATCCTCAATTAATCATTTTGTGGTCTTTATCTAGTTGGAACTGAAGAATTGCTTTGGGAATTTCTATGAAAACACAGAAATTCAACTTGGCAACTAGTCAAAATAATGAAGCCCCAAGCAGGAAGATCAACTAACTTAACTTGATTCTCTCCCTGAACAGGGTCTAAAGAAGGTTCAATTTTGCTTGAAAATGTCTGCTTCACACTTACTAGCCCCAGATCTTAAAGAAGGATTGAGATTCTAAGGGAAATCTCACCTCTGTTGTTTTTAGGAAAAGTTACCAAAAGATATTTATCTCCCCAAAATGTGCCACTTGCCTGCAAGGGCCCCATCCAGTTCCTCAGATCTGATGCCAGTTCAAGGCCATCCCTGCATCCCGTCACCCTCACTGCTCTTAGAGGACATAGACCAGCACTGACCAATAGGAGAAGAATGCAAGCCGCACACAACTTTAAATTTTCTAGTAACCACACTGAAAAGGGGCTTCCCAAGTGGTGCTAGTGGTAAAGAACCTACCTGCCAAGGAGATGTAAGAGACATGAGTTCAGTCCCTGGGTTGGGAAGATCCTCTGGAGGAGGGCACGGCAACCCGCTCCAGTATTCTTGCCTGGAGGAGACTGGCAGGCTACAGTTCATAGGGTCGCACAGAGTCGGACAGGACTGAAGCAACTTAGCATGCACATTTTAGCAAGTTAAGTGAAACAGGGGAAATTAATTTCAATAGTATGCCTTCCTCGGTGGACTCATGGTTAGGACTCCATGCTTTCACTGCAGGAGACGCATGTTCAATCCCTGGTTTAGGAACAAAGATCCCATATGTCATGGGGTACAGTCAAAAAAATAACTTTTTAAAAAGATAGTGTGTTTTGTTTAACCCAATATATCTAAAATATGATCATCTCAACATGCAATCAACATAAAAAATTATTCAAGTGACATTTCCCACTATTTCTGTAAACCAAGTCTTAGAAATCTGGTGTGTATGCATGTCTCAGTTTGTATCAGCCACGGGTCATATGCTCATCAGCCACACTTGGCTCCTGACCTTCCTTTGGAACATTGCAAATGAAATGACCACATTGAAAGTCCTCCATCCCCGAACATGATGTCCAAGACTAGGACCAGGAATCCAGCCTGGATGCTGGTACCCATCAGGGCATTTATCCACGTGCTTTCACTCTTGAGTCTGAAATGTCCCAAAGAGAGCCAGCCTCTGTGTCCACAGAACCTGGCTGAGCATCGGGTACCAACTCTCCCCTAATCCCAGGAAGCCAGACCTCCTCTACTCTCTGAGCAGCCATTCTGAGTCCTGATGAAACAGGCAACTCCTTTTACAAAATTTCTGAGAGGATGCTTTACCTCTTCATGTGAATTAGGAAAGGCTATTTTTAAAATCAGAGAGAACAGTCTTTGGGAGGAGGGGCAGGGAAGTGGGTTCCTCACCAGGGACCTGTGTGTGCTTCATCCTTAAGGAGCACTGGCCTCCAGAAGCAAAGTTCATCACTGCCCAGGAAGGTGAATGGCAAGCCCTCTTGCAGCCAGCTAGCCATCCCCGGTCAGTGGGGGATCCACCAGAGAGCAAGGAGATGAAAGTGAGCTCCTGGAGGGGATGTGGGAAAATGTGCTACAGACATTTCTTTAAATCTAATCCAAAAAAGTGAATAATTTTTAAAAAATAAAATCTAATCCAGGGTGTGCAGGAGGCTCAGAACCTTCTAGACCAGGAAGAAATAAGGAGATAACATGTGGAATGATTTAGTGACCCTATCACCTCCTCACAGGGCTCAGCAATGCCACTGTTAGCACTTCTGCCTGACACTTCAGACGCTCAGGAAAAGACAGTCGTTGTCACTCCAGAATGAGGAAAGAACGGTGCAAGTCCTGAAAAAAAGAAAGTCTAGGAAAGAATACAGAATGCAGACAGAGTGTGGGAGGCAAATGCCAGGCCCAATGCTCAGGACGAGACATGTGAGAAAGGAACAGAGGGCTAAGGCAGTGACTTGGGCACTAATTCATTTTACGGGGCTTTCTGGGCTCTCGCAGGGCAGGCTGCCAGCCAACATTGGCCTGACCTCTCCAGCAGCCACCTCCTTAAGACCAGCAGTGAATGCTAAGTGACACAGTGCTGATGGAGAGGTAGGTGAGCAAATCCTAGGGTTACCAATCAAGCCACGCATTCTTCTGTTCAACAGATGTGTATTAAACACCAGGGTCGCCAAAAGCTTTCTTAAAAAGATCATCTTAACGTGTAAACAACCCAAGTGCTCATCAACAGGTGACTGGTTCAAGATGTGGTAAACATATACAACGGAATATTACTCAGCCATAAAAAGAGTAAAGTAATGCCATCTGCAACTACATGGATGGGCCTAGAGACTATCATACCAAGTGAGGTAAGTCAGACAGAGAAAGACAGTTATTTTATGATATATCTTATAATGTGGAATCTACAAAATAATGCAAATGAATCTATACACAAAACAGAAACAGACATGCAGACATAGAAAATAAGCTTAAGGTTACCAAAAGGGAAGGGGAGGGCAGGAGGGATAAATTAGGAGTATGAAATTAATAGATTTAAAGCCACATAAAATAGATAAGCATCAAGGATTTACTATATAATATGGAGAACTGTATTCAATATCATGTAATAATATAATGGAAAATAACCTGAAAAATATTGTGTGTGTATATATAATAAATTCACTTGCACAATCTGATTTCACATTACTTTTTTTCCAGACAAGCACAAAAATAATCTTTAAATTTGACATGCCCAGAGCTTCCTAACATCCCTAAGTCTGTGAACTATCCTCACAAACAACATAAATGACTTCAACATTTCCCACCAATGCAGCTGTAGCACTTTTAATGTTTACAATCCTGTATCACCCAGGGTCTGAGATACTCTTCCAATTAAACCCTGGTTACACTTCTCTTTCAAGTGCGAAAGAATCCAATTAAAGTTAATGAAAGCAATCAGTCTGCAAGTCTCGGGGTGTTCTGCCCCATTTGTGAATACAGGTATTAACACCCACTGACCCCGAGGAGGGAGAGGAGGTGCCATCGTTCTCTGCAAATGAGCCAGACCTGAGCCAGCCAGGGAAACCTGGAATTTAGGAGGTCAGCCTGTTTGGACTCCCATACAAGTTCAAGATTCCATTAAGCATTAACTGTAGGAATCTGTCCTTTAAGGAACTTCAGACTCATTTGGCTGCCATATGGCTGGGGGCTTAGCAGTGCCTCCCATAAGCCTGAAATCCTGGGACACCCAACACTTATTTTCAAGAAGCTATTCACTGCATTCCTCTTGATTTTCTATCTGGCTTCCAAGAAGCAGCTCCCAATGAATAACACAGAGCAACAGAAGCCCGTGAGATGAAATCCGCTCAAGTCCTCTACCTGAGCTTGTATGACCTTTTCCAGCCACTGACTCTCAGAGCACCAGATGGACCTGCTGGGTGTCAGCTCAGAGGGTCAGCCTAGGACTCTTCAGGAAGCATCAGTGGGACTTGTATCCTCACGCCAGGGAAGCTGTGAGGACACCCTTTCAGACACTGGAGACTTGTCATGGGTGTTACTTGTCACCGTTCATTCCCATGGCACACCTTCTGTTCATGTTCAGTTGAAAAACCACACACCCACCTAAGCAGCATTTGTTCCTCACTGTCCTGCAATTGTTTTGAAGTTCCCATGCTTCCCGTTTCCTCAGATCACTGTTCTTAGATGTGAAAATCTGACCCCAGCCCCTTCTGACACGTGAAGCAACCTGTCTCTGTTCTTGGGGAGGTTCTGCTCCGGCTGGGGAAACAAAGCTGACACTTGTGAGCAGTTGGAAAACTGAACAAGGCAGTAAATAATTAAGTGCTACTCCATTACATAATTGATTAATTATAACTAATTGCTACTTAAATGAACTGCTCTAGTCCACATTGATCTTCCTTGGCTCCAACCTCATAGGGCGGCCATGGTATAAACCGCTTACTTGGGCACTTACACACAGTCCAGAACATTCCTCCCACCCTCTCATGGGTGAGTCTCCTCTATCACGACAGGTCGCGTTCCCAAGGGCAGAACCAGGTCTTCTGAGATAAGAACAGGCCCCAGGAGACTTCCTTGGGGGTCCAGTGATTAGGAGTCCACTGACTAATTCAGGGGACATGGGTTCTGTCCCTTGTCTGGAAGATCCCATATGCCTCAGAGGAGTCGGGCCCATGAGACACAGCTACTGAGTCCACATGCCACAGCCACTGAATCCTGTGAGCCTAGAGCCTATGCTTGGCAACAAGAGAAGCCACCGCAACAAGAAGCCTGTGCACCACGAAGAAGAGTAGCCCCCGCTCACTGCAATTAGAGAAAAGCCCACAAGCAGCAACAACGAGTCAGTACAGCCAAAAATTGATTTTTAAAAACTCTAAAAAAAAAATTATAATTAGAAAAAAAAAGACCAGGCCCTGGTTTCTTCCTTCTGTCTCCCACAGCAGAGTCAGCCCATTCCAAGCAAGCATAAGGTTCTTTACTTAATAAACACTTGGTTATTGATGTCAAAAATGTAGACCAGTGTTCACATAACCAATGTACCCCAGCTTCATGCACCTGTGAGTATAAACTCAGGTCACAGAACCATAATCAGCTTTGCGTCAGTAACTCAGCCCCCTAAGCACGTCCTTGGGAATGTGCTACCTTACGTTACTCTAGTCTGTCTCAGGAGGCCAGCAGGACAGTGCTCAGCCCTGGCCACGCCATCCTGCTGGGATCCAGCCTACGGCCACCACTCTGATAGATGATGCAAAGGAGCTGCCCACCTACCTCCTTCCGCTTGTGCGCCTTCGGGGTTCCACATCCCCCGCTAGGCTCTGAGCAGCATGAGGAGTCTGGGCATCATTGTGTCTCCACTACCTGGAAGAGACACAGTAATAGTCAGTGAGCACTGCTGGAACAAAATACCACAGACGGGGCTGCTTAACCAACAGAAGTATATTTTTACACAGTCCTGGAGTCCGGAAGTCCAAGATTAAGGTGTTTGATTTGGTTTGATCTCAATCTGAGGCCTCTCTTGTGGGCTAGCAGGTGACTGTCTTCTTGCATGGGTCTGCCTCTGTCCTGATCTCCTCTTCTTATAAGGACTGGATTAAAGGCCACCCATATGACCCCTCTTTGCCTTAATTACTTCTTTAAAGGCCCTGTCTCCAAAGACAGTCCCATCTGAGCTACAAGGGTTAAGACATCCACATGTGAGTTGTGGGGAGGACACGATTCAGCCCCAAACACCCACTGATAACCTAAGTGCTTAATAAATGCTTTATGCTTGATGGAACAAGGAGAGATGACAGATGGGCAGATGGATGGATAGAAAACAGAAAGACTGCTCAAAAGGTGTTTGATCCTGAGAAAAGATGAGATTAACAGGACGAGAGAGTCTCTCCTATTCCTGGACCCTTTCTACTCCATCACATCTTTTCCTTTCTCCTAGGAAGAGATGGGCTGTCCAAGATGATAATTCCTCTGTCCCCTCCCCAGCCACAGGATAGGGACTCCACACTGTCTTGATGTAAATACATTGTGGGGCAGGGGGAGGGGTGGTGTCTGCTGTCCCCACGCACACCCCTAGAGAGCCTTCTGGCTCTCTTTTGGGGAGAGAGCTCAAGCCATGGCTTCCCAAAGGATCTCAGAAATGCCAACTCACCACTGAAATGAAGACTCTGTAAACAACCAACATCTAAAAGGGGAGACAAGACCCTGGAATCAGGGCCTTTTTCTTTCCATGTGCAGTGAAATCGTTACTGTTGTTGAACAGGAGCCGTGCTCCCAGAGGCGGGAGCCGTTGGATAATTACGGTGGGGCCAGGGGCGCTCAGGGTCAGCAAAACAAAGAAGAGGAAATTGCCTGCACAGATTGGCTCAAATATCAGGTTCAACGAAGAAGAAAACACAATTTGTTCATTTGGAAAATGACTCTGGTGACGTGAAGGCCCCTACACGTTGCTGGAATTCAGGGGGAAAGAGGACAAGAGTGCGAGGGCAGCCCCCTCCTTCCCCTGAAAGAAGAGACAGCTTGCTGCTTTTAGACCCCCAAACAATTTTGTGGGCCGGGCAAGTGGACAGCAGGAGAGACCCTCTGTAGCATGTATGAGTTTAGACGTTCAGGTCCACACATCAGCAGGGCTCCAAGGGGCTCTGGTCTGTGTCTGGGGCCACTGTCTTGAAAAGTGCCTGGCCTGAGCTCCTAGAACAGACAGCACTGTCCAGCGTGTCCAGGAAACAGGACCCTTTGAAGGAGAGCTGTGGGGTGTCACCAGTGGGGCTCCCTCACCACTAAGGTGGGGCCAGGGGTGTGACCTCACAGCTATATCTGTATCCATCAACCATTCCACGTCCCTCTTGCAAGTTCCAGTGCACAGTGTGATACTGACACCCACAGCGACCCAGTACAGAGGACCCAGAGAGAGGCTATGGATGGCATCACGCTAGGTGGCTTCTGGGTCAGGGGGCCACCCACCTAGTTTGCCCAGGACAGCCCAAGTCTACACCTCGGATCGCAGCATAATTGTTGCAGGAAGGGGGACCCCCTCCCAGGGCCCGAAACTGGGCTCTTGTCTACCACTCAGAAATGAATTGTCCGAGGAGACACACGTGCTGACAAAGCAAGAGATTTTATTTGGAAAGGGTGCCCCGGCGGAGAGCAGTCAGGTAAGGGAAGCCAGGAGAACTGCCCTGCCACGTGGCTCACAATCTCGGGGTTTATGGTGATGGGATTAGTTTCCGGGTTGTCTTTAGCCAATCATTCTGACTCAGAGTGCTTCCTGGTGGTGCATGCCTTGTTCAGTCAAGACGGATGCCAGCGAGAAGGATTCTGGGGGGTGGTCAGACACCACCTTTTGGTGGTGTCTCCTTTGACCTTTCCCGAACTCTTCCGGTTGGTGGACCTCCCATCGTGAAACAACTCATGCAAGTGGTTACTGTGGTGCCTGGCCAGGGTGGGCAGCTTTAGTCAGTGTACTTCCCCTAACATAATCATTAACATCCGAAGTGTCCCTGCTTGAATACTAAATTAAGCAGATTTCCTAATGCACTGGAATTTCACAGCACCAGATCCCTACCCTTCCATGACTTTCATCCACGACTCTTGTGATGGGTCCAAGCTCCACCTGGATAAGACTTCCCGGATCAGAGGCCTTCACATAGTGCAAGCAGGTGCTCCCCACCCCCCGCCCCCCGCCCCCACCCTGGGAATTATGAATAGAGGGCCAAGTAGGAGCTTATCATGGGTGTTGGACATCACTCAGCCTCCCGGGGCTGTGCAACCAGTCACCCATACCAAGCAGGCCTGCCACTGTCTCCTTGTTCTGGGGCCCTCTAGACTCCCAGCAACCTCTCACCCTCCCCATCAAGGCAGGGCCCAGCCAGCTTCCTGGAGATGAGCCCTGTCCTCTCTCTCCTACGGTTTCCAAGAATTTGGGCAATTAAGTCCAACCTCAGAGGTAATCCTGACATGTCTCTACGTTTAAATCCTGCCTGGCCTGGGACTTAACAGATCCACCCTCAGATACAGAAATAAATCACTATTTCCAAAGTAAAATTGGGTTCTTATCATCACCGGGGCTAGCAACCAGCAGGGGATAGGAGAAGGTTTGTGGGGGAACGTGATCTAGGTTCAAACTTAAAGAACAGGAAGATTTTAGATCTATGAGATGAGCAGGGGGGAGGCCCTAGGACGTTACAGCACTGATGTGGGCATAAGTGAGGAACTGGTTGTCAGCGCCCAGGCAGTGGAGGACAGGAAAACAGGGGTCTCAGGCCTGACCCTGACCATAACCCCGAGGAGCCCAGGCCACCTCACGCCAGCTCTCCAGCTCCCACAGATCCTGCTTTCTGCACTACTGCATTTCATGACACTGTCGGGCATTTAATTGACTCTTAAACATAATGCTAGCTATTGTGGACAAAGTTTAGTTGTTGCTAATTAAGTCATTGAGAATTAAAATAAAGAGCAAAGGCTTAACTGTTTGCAATAATCCAGTGAAACAGAATGACTTTGCAATCTGTTTAAAAAAAAAAAAAAACAATGGGATGCCCTTAGTCTCCTCCCAGGTATTTCTGACCAACCAGGCTGGGCGATTAAGGGGTGCATGGACTTTGCAGAGCCCAGTGAGACCCGTGATATCTGGTCCTGGGATCCTTCACTCTTATATTTGACCTCACAGTTTCTGCTGTTTTCTCTTTGTTCAGAAACTGTGTGTTTGGGCCTTTAAAATTCCAATTTTTATTCTAATTCCCGTTTTGTTTGTGAAAGGGTGCTTGCCAGCATAAAAATGAAGTTAGCTAAAGACAGTGTTTCTTTAGCCTACCTGGAGAAAGCACTAAAAAGTGTGTAATACCTACCACTTTAGAAATAGGAAGAAAACATAAAGGATTTTTTTAATCCCAGCAGCTATTTAAAAGATAAACAATAAACACAAGTGGAATTATACCAACTAACCATATTACCAGCAGTCAATTGCTGGAGAATAAACATTCTTATTTCCAGGGCGTTCTAATATATTCAAAGACATGGAGAATGGCACCAGAAGAATTTATCACTGACATTTGCTAAATTAGATATTCTCGAGGTTTGCCTATATGGATGACAACATTTTTAGCACTTCAAGGTCCTTGCAAGAAAAAAAGTCTCTATAAAAATTCAGGACGGTATTGTTATCATCAACACTTTAAAATTGACTGTGATTGTTACAGCAGTTTTAAAATCAAAGAGACCTAAAAAGAAGGGGGAAATTATATGTGTACTCTATATTTGAATTTTTATACATGAGATTTAAAGCATAATATTGTAATGTTTATTTCAGATAAATTTGTTTTCACCAAAGTGTTTTTTTTTTTTTTTTTTTCCTGAGCCAAAGTCAATGCAGAGTTTATCAAAGACCCACCAGCCAGGTGATAACCATCAGTAACCCGCCATTAACCAGGGCGTCATGTTTGACAGTTCAGCTCTCAACCTGTTCAACTGCACTTTTCATTTTGGCTGCTGCCCTAATTAATGACTAATCTATAAAACAGGGATAATAAAACATACCTCATACATGCCACATACCTAATTATAAGGAGTGAATCATATCACACATGGTACCTGGCACAATAGGTGCTTGGTAAATGTTTGAATTTTATGTTTCTCTTTACTTTTTCCTGGCATTTTGTTAACGCTTATGGTCTTTAGTCTGGGTTGCCAAGGCTATTTAGAAAGGAATAACAACAAAATAAAAGAGATCTTTTTGTATGATACAATCTCCTGATGTGGATCTTTCCCAGAAGCCACTCAGAGGAAACAGGAGCTATGGGTGTCAGTTTGAGGCTGTTTGGCTGAACTTTCTTCAGTGGCTCAAGACCAGACCTCCGTGATCACCGTGGTCCAGCCATATGCCAGAGGATAATCAGATTCAAATCTAGAAATGAACTGAGCTGAAGTTTTAAACTATTTTGCTAGACCTACTTTTGTACTCCTGCATCATTTTTGCTTCTTTCTCTATTTTGGATCCTCAATATTCCACTTTAGGAAAGTTCTCAAAATGATGATGGATGCCCCTAGCCTTCCTGCAGCACAGGTCGGCTTCCTGGTCATCTGTTCCTCACTCTTTCTCTCCCCTTCCTACTCTAATGATTAACCTGCTGCTGCTGCTGAGTCGCTTCAGTCGTGTCCGACTCTGTGCGACCCCAGAGACGGCAGCCCACCAGGTTCCCCGTCCCTGGGATTCTCCAGGCAAGAACACTGGACTGGGTGGCCATTTCCTTCTCCAATGCATGACAGTGAAAAGTGAAAGTGAAGTCACTCAGTCGTGCCTGACTCTCAGCGACCCCATGGACTGCAGCCTACCGGGCTCCTCCGTTCCGTCCATGGGATTTTCCAGGCAAGAGTACTGGAGTGAGTTGCCACTGCCTTCTCCAACTGTACTTATTTCTCAGCTGAGTCTGCTTACTGAAACTGTGCAACCTTCAGAATTCAGAAACAATAAAGTCCTTAGGTCAAGGGCTATAGCTGGCATTTGTTTCAAATCCTCTATATGTGCTCTCAGCTGCTTGTTCTCAACCAATAATCTATGAATGGCACTGATCTTTTCTGTTAACGGCAATCCTGCCAGCAGACAATAACAGAACTGAGATTTGGGGTCTAGATATGATGCTGGTGCCTTCAGTCAAGCTCACTTTCTGGAAGATGAGCCTTGTTCAGACCATCTAGCTCCAGCCACAACTGGCTCTTCCAGGGTCATATGCAAACGTGAGCCTGGGGCAGGGCATATGTAGCTTTAGGCAATGATCCAACCCTCCAGGGGTCAGGGACTACTGTTAAGAGGGACACAGTGAAATTTGTAAACCTGCTATAAAGCTTAAATAAGACCTTCAACCTTCTTTGTGTTTGAAGTTTTTTGTTTTCCAAATTTCTTTGTATTTGCACTTACCATAAATATTTGTGTATACACATATACATGCCAACTTATATTACCTAACATTTTGTAGACAAATGGAACCAGCTTGTATATAATTTTATTCTACATATAAGACACAGACATGGCCTTAGAATGACATGTGATAAACATATCATATCCATCAAAGCTCCATTCACAGGGCACAGGGTAATTAGAATCACCAGTTAATGTTCTGATCTGTGGGTAATTCCTAACCACAATTTAAGTTTAACCAACCCCATAACTTCTTCAGCTTTCTTCAGCAGAAGACCCACAACACATAAAACTAAAGTACCTCATCCTGGGTTTTCTCCTCTAGGGCATCTTTTATGTGAGGAGACATTATATGCTCAGACCCATGAAAAGTAGTAGAATTAGATTTCTGTGATCATTTTATGGGTTGAGGCCACAGATGCATCCTGAGAGGCCGAACTTTCTCCGGGCAAAATCTTGGGCTCTGACTGTGCTCACCACGCTGGTTTCTCATCTTCCACGTCTTCCATCTCTCATGCTGTGATATCTCGCCACCTGCCCACCAGGCATGAATATGAAATTCTCTGTATGCTGTGGGTACTGGCCCTGAGTGCACCTTCGTAAATGTCTGTTGCAAACCAGACCTCTCAATAAAAAAGAAAGCCACAACCTGGCTCAGAAAGATTCCCCTACTCAGTCTCCTCTGAAAATGAAAGTCGCTCAGTTGAGTCCGACTCCTTGCAATCCCATGGATTTATACAGTCCATGGAATTCTTCAGGCCAGAATAGTGGAGTGGGTAGCCTTTCCCTTCTCCAGGGGATCTTCCCAACCCAGGGATCGAACCCAGGTCCCCTGCATTGCAAGTGGATTCTTTACCAGCTGAGCCACAAGAAAAGCCCCAGTCTCTCTTACCCTCAACCATTTACCTATGGCATCTGTATCATTTTTTCTCTTCTGCTCATTAATCCTCTTTCTAGCTGTGAACTTATTTTTGTATATAGTGAATAAAATAAATATGGCATTATTTTTCTGAAAAAAAAAAAAAAACGAAAGAAACCATAAATCCCAGACACCTCACAATCCAATACTTCCTTTGGATTCTCAACTCTGGTGGTAGTTTAGTAGCTAAGTCGTGTCTGACTCTTGTGACCCCATGAGCTGTGTAGCCTACCAGGCTCCTTTGTCCATGGGATTCTCCAGGTAAGAATACTGGAGTGAGTTGCCATTTCCTTCTCCAGGGGATCTTCCCAACCCAGAGATCGAACCTGGGTCTCCTGAGTTGCAGGCAGATTCTTTACCAACTGAGCTACGAGGGAAGCCATAGTTGTGGTTATTATACAAAGGCAACATGTGACTTACCGTATCTCACCATGATGAAATCACACCAGGGGAACCAAATACTTCAATTAAGTTTTCTTGAGTCACAAACATTACGACTAGGAGAGCCTTTGGAGATCACCCAGGCAACCCCCTCACTTGACACGGAAGGATACGAAGGCACAAGTGTTTAAGAGACCTTTATGCTGCAATGCTACTCCCTGGACTCCTCCCCAGGAGGTCTCCCACACCCGCCCCAAGGCCAGTCACCCATGTAACTGACACATGCTCAAAGCTCTAACGTGCCAAAGTGACCTTTCAACACTGAGTCTCTTTTTTTGTTTGTTTGTTTATTTGTTTTAATACTTTATTCTACATTACAATACTGTATTTGTTTTGCCAAGTCTCTTTTTGCTTTGCCCAGCTCACTTCCCACCTCCCTTGATAAGCAGACATATATTAGAATTCTACCGTGCTCTTTTATAAATTAATGCCTTTGTTAGATACTTCAAAATAGATGCTGGCAAAATAACCACAAGGAACCCTCTACATTGTGCATCGCTCTGCATTTTACAAAACACTTCCACTGCCATTATCTCACTCGATCAAGTAAACAAACAAAAGGTTTCTTTGTATAAGGGAGAGAGGAGTGGAAAATGCAGAGAGTGTTGAATGACAGATGGGTCCATAAAAAGAGACATGGGGCTCAGTGAAATATATATTTTTTTCCCTTTTGGAGCTGGGAGCTGAAAGCCTACTTCCTTATCATGATCTCCCATTTGAGGAGCTCAAGCCTGAGAATCTGTCTGAAATAGAAATCACCTGACCTCTGGGCGAGGCACTGACCTCAGATCCATCAATATTCCCAGAGCTGGAGTCTGCAAACCAAGTTCCCAAGAACCCTGCAAAACTCCCAGTGGGGTCTGGGCAAGGCAGGGTGTGTGTTTAGGCAGAAAGTGATAACTCTGATCACCAAGGCTGGAATCCAAGCAGAGGTCTGCTCTGGCCAGAAGCTAGTTCCAGCCTCTTCTCACCCAGCTGGACTGACTGCTCCCTCAGGGCTGTTTGGAGCGCATGGATAGAAGTCAAGGCATTTTTTTTGTCATCGATGATGAAAGCATATTTATAATGTCAGGGGAAATTATGACACCAAAATTCCATGATCTATTCATATAGTTTACATTTCTCCATAATCCCTGTTCCTCCTTATCCACAAACACACAGATTTTTACAGCCATAAGAGGAGGTCACATAATAATTGAGTATGCCCTTTTCAGGGTATTATTATCCATTTTGTAATTTTTCCAAGTTTCCACAGTTTGCATGTCATAATGGTCTTGATTTGTATGATCCAGGAGGGGAAAGTTCAGATTATCCTTAAATTTGTAAATAAAGAGAGCTTCTGGATATGAAACTAAGTCAGTTTGCCAAGAAAGAGCTGAGCCAGCAACAAAGGAAGCCAAGATCCTATCTGTTCGATGGAGACTAAGATGCTGCAGATCACTGACTTGACTGGGTGCAGCCTCGGGGAGCCAGGGCTATGGAATGGCAGGTCAAAGATCAGGTCGTGTGTCCAGCAGTGCCTGAGAGGCAGGCCTAGCATCTGGGGCTTGAGCATTTCACCACCAGGGAGGTGCCCTCCTCTGTGAGCTGAGAGTGGTTCACTGGATCCCACCAGGGCCCACATCAAGTCTCCCCTTGGCTCTAATTCCCTGGTCACACAGAAGTTTGGGGTGATATCCTTCCAGAAATGCTATCCAGAGATGGGACAATGGGACTGCCCTGAGTGATGAGCTGAAGCATTCCAGTCACCATCCAGGAATTCTCACCGTAAACACATGATCTGGTCTCCTCCTACACAACAGGTTCACATGGTTAGTGTCTTCGCCTCCAAGGACCTGGTCACCTGGTATCTGGATACACATAACTGAAAAGCAGTGACTACGTCATATTGTATGACACCAGTAAGGCCCTAGTCAAGGGAAGGTTAGCAACTCTCCAGGGTCAAGCCTTCTCTCTCTACCAACTGAACCACACCACAGAGAAACTTAACCAGAGTATGGTTCCCTGGGGCTCGTTGCCTTGCTTATTCATAGCCGTATGATCATCTAGAGAAGACTGACTTAAATGCCTTTGTGCCTTTGGCTTTTGGCTTCAAGGCACTGTGAGGATGGCTGAAGATAACAGTCCTCTGTCTCAGGAGGTTTTTGCCCACAGGGCTAAAAATTTCAGGGTGGTGATTTACAGGGTGCCAGAGGAATCCAAGAGGGAGAGCAGAGAGGGCTCATTTTTAATTCAGAAACTCAACCCAGTTCCTTGGGCTGTGCCTATGGTATCATGGCATGGTGCAGAATCCCCCAGAACACCATCCAGATGAACCCCCTGTCCTATCCCCTTGCCCCCAGGCATGGCTGGCCCTAGCTCACAAGAGACTTGAACTGATGTAGCACAGACTATGGCAATGTCCCTCACATCTTCAAATCTCTATTCCTGTTAAATTTGAACTTGAATTATGTATTTGACTTGCCTCCAGATAACATTGTCTTGTGTAATATGAAATTAGATGGAGGTGACAGGAATGATTGCTGAGTTGTTTGAATTTCAATCATTAGACACACACAAAAAAAATGGTAACTCAAATAACTCTTCATTAAAAGTATTATATTTCATCCAAGATAGAACATACCAGAATAAAAGGTTTTTGGGCACTTTTATGGTGCATGTAAGAATTCAAATTTTCCCAGTATATGTCACCTTTTAATAATATTAAAACTAATATGGCTGATTGTCCCAAGGAAAAAGCCATTCTTTTATATATATCAGAGGCCAGCAGCCCATGACCAGCCTGTCAAAGGTGACTTGTATGGGGATTCAGAGAGAAGCCAGAGAACGCATGATGCATTGATTTTCCTGACTTGACTCTCAGTATTACTAAGACTTTGGCTTGCTCATTGCTCTGGCTCTCTTTCTGCTCCTGGATAACTCACAGAAGAAGCTGGAATCTCTGGAGGAGCAACTGTCTGTCCAAGACTCCTGGCCCAAGGCAGTTTTGCGCTGCACATGTCTCCAGTTTAATATATCAAAAATGGAATGCATAATTTTCACAATCCCCTCTATGCAACACATAAATAACATGGCACACACACAAACATACACACTTATGCTAAACACACATACACTCCTCTTCCTGAATTCTTGACTCAATGAATGGCCTCACTAGCCTTCTAGATGCTTAAGCCAAAACTTGGATAATTCTCGAATCTCCCCTCCTCCAATCCCCAGTAGGCATGAACTCTAAGTACACTATCTGTGCTAACCCCTGAATACCTTATTCTCTACCTCATGACTAGAGTTCCTATATCTCTCATCTGAACTAACAGCTCAGTATCAGGAGTTGCTATAACTAAAGAGAGTCCACAACACCTTTAAAATTCAGTCTGTTTATTAATCACCAGGAGCACCATGAGGAGCATCACAGAAACACTCCTAACCTCGAGTCATTCACAGGCTTAGACATGTGCTGTCTGACCATAAGAAAATAAGGGAAGGAAGCAGAGTCATGATCAAGTGACAACCAAACATAATAACCCCCAAACAAATTCCTGGAGGGGAAAAGATTGATGGGGTAGGAGTTATCAGGAAGGTTTGTTGGAAGAAGTAGGGACTTGAGTTAAGCCCCCAAGAAGGAGCAGAACTTGAATCTGGGAAGTAGAGGAACCATGAAGCAAAGTCTTGAGAGCCAGATGGGCTGCATAGAGACAGAGCAGAGTTGACTCCACATAGAGGGTGGTCACAAAGAGTCAGATACGACTGAGGGACTAAGCAAAGCACAGGACACACAGAACGGGGTAAGAAATGGAAAGAGCAGGATGAGTCAAAAATAAGGAGGCAGGTGCTTCTGAGCATGGGTGTTGGCAGTTACAAGAGTTGTTTAGTTGCTAAGTCGTGTCCGACTCTCTTGTGACCCCATGGACTGTGGTCCCCCAGGTTCCTCTGTCCGTGGGCTTTCCCAGGCAAGAATGCTATTTCCTCCTCCAGGGGATCTTCCTGACCCAGGGATTGAACCATGTTTCCTGCACTTACAGGCAGATTCTTTACCACTGAGCCAACAGGGAAGCCCAGGGATGAAAAAGCAGGGAGGCTGAAGTTCCTGGAGAAAGGGGGAAATGAGTGTGGGCTCTCTTCCTTGCTAAGCTCCAATAAGGCAAAGCGGATGAGTGGCCATAGGGCTAAAACTATTGCTTTGGTCTAAAGCCACCTCTTGTGGCTGAGTCTCCAAGGTCTTATTCTGTCTGCTGCTCAATCATGCCAGGGGTGTGCAGCTCTATTCCCCACCAGTGGCCAGTTTCTTCAAGGATCCAGAAAAGTAGCCACCTGGACTTCTAAAATCTATAAATTTCAAAGTCAATGGGACCACACTGGACATATGTAGGGTTAACAGTGGGGAGCTCAGAAAGGAATTTAGAATGGAAAATCTATTCATTCACTGAAGAGAGAAACACGTGCCTCTTGCTGCCCAGGGAAGCAGAGACCTGTGCAGGGCACAGCGTATCCCTTTGGGCTTGGAAACCAACTAAACAGGCCCAGGACATTCCAGTTACCAGCAAGCAATGGCAGAGGGAAATTAAGAATTCACTTTCTGGTGCCTAGAGAGAGTGAGCCAGTAATAGAGGCCATGTGTGTTTTTCAAAAGCAGATTCTTCTAACCCACTGGGTAGATAAGCCATGGGGAAGCACTGATGGCCTTCAGGGTCACGTGCGAATCTCCAACCCAGAAAACAAGCAGCCAGAGGCAGCCAGGACAAGCTGCTGAAATCAGACAAGAGGAGGAGGGACCAGGAGAGCTCAGGCTGGAAAACCAGGTTTCAGGACTATTCCCACAGCCTTCGAAACAGTAGAATGAATCATGGCTGGCATATCTTGGGATATCTGCATTTTAACCCCTGCTCTGCTAACTTGCTAGTTGTATTCATGGAAGTTGCTTGCCCTGTCCAGGCTTCAGAACCCTTCCCTGTAAAGAGGTTATCAGACCTCCTGCACCATCACCACCACTACCACAGAGGGTTTGCTAAAGGGCTGACTGAGCCGGCAGCCAAGGAAGCTGTTTGTCACTCTGTGGTCCCATGCTCAAATGAGGGTGTGCTATCATCATGGTGAGCTCACCACGGCCCTGGGCCAGAGAACGAGGAATAGGATCACAGAGAGGCTGGGGCTGCCCTCAAGAAGTTCATACTCAGACTGGGAAGACAGACACAACACCCAAAGACCATCATCAGACTGGTTTAAACTCCGATCCATACAGGTATGTGCCGCAGAAAAGTGGTGGTAGATATAACCAGGAAAGATTATCCCAGGAGACTTTGAACATAAACTGGACCACAAAGGACAGACTCAAACTGGAAAGATGGAAAAGATGAGAATGGGAAAGAGAAAAAAGCTACAAACATCAGAAATGTAAGCCGAACGTCCAATTTTAGAATCATTCATGGCTAACGTGGCCTTCCTTGATGACTCAAGGTAAATAATCTGTCTGCAATACAGGGATACCTGGGTTTAATCCCTGGGTCCAGAAGATCCCCTGGAAAAGGAAATGGCAACCCACTCCAGGATTCCTGCCTGGAGAATCCCATAGACAGAGGAGCCTGGTGGGCTACAGTCCACAGGGCAGCAGAGACGGACATGACTGAGTGACTAACACTTCCACTTTCATGGCTAATGTACATGACAGCATCTGGGACCGCAGTCCTTTTTATTTATTTATTTTTCTTTATGAGCAAAAGTAAGAAATCTGAGAATTCTGAAGAAGGAAAACCAAGAAGAAAATTAAGATTAACTGTGATTTCATAACACTGGAGATAACCAGTGTTATTTTATTATGATTCCTTAAAATCTTTATCAAATTTTCTCCTACATGATCCCTTTTAAATGCTTTCATAAATTTTATTACAAAAATGTGAATGGTTAACTCACTTCCCTATTGAGAAGATTTTAAGATATTTCCAAATCATGCAAACAATTTATTTCAAAGTTTGTGATTAGGAATGTGGAATGCCAGAGTAAATGTACCCAGGTTCAGATTTTATCTCCGTCATTTATTATCTGAGTTACTTTGGGTGAATTTAGCTCTCTAAATTCTGTTTCCTGTTTATCTATGCTGGTTTTGGTTTAGTCAATAAGAAGTGTCCAACTCTTGCAATCCCATGGACTGTAGCCCGCCAGGCTCCTCTGTCCATGGCATTTTCCAGGTGAGAATACTAGAGACGGTTGCCAGTTCCTCCTCCAGGAGATCTTCCCAATTCAGGGGTCAAACCTGCACCTCCTGCATTGCAGGTGGATTCTTTACCACTGAGCTATCAGGGACACTTCCCAGGTGGTGCAGTGGTAAAAAAAAAAAAATACACTTGTCAACGCAGGAGACACGAGACACGGGTTCCATCACTGAATAGGGAAGATCCTCCAAGAGGAAGAAATGGCAACCCATCCTAGTATTCTTGCCTGGGAAATTTGAGGGATAGAGGACCCTGGTGGGCTATTCAGTCCATGGAATTGCAAAGAGCTGGACACAACTGAGTGCACACACACAAACTGTTTCCTATTTTTATAAATCGGGATAAAAACAGAACTAACATGCAAAGTTTTTTTAAATTGTGATAATATCATGTAATGGAAGGCCACTCGGCTATAAAAAGGAATTAATTATAGGAACATGCAATAACATGGATGAATCTCAAAATAATCATGCTGAATGAAAGAAGCCAGAATACAAAAAGAGGGTACACAGGGTATGGTTCCACTTGTATAAAATTCTAGAACATGCAACCTACATTGACTGAGAGCAGCTCAGTAGATGCCTGGGATGGGGTAGGACATGGAGGAGCAGGAGGAAAGAATTCCGAAGGGCTGGAAGACACCGCTAAGGGTGATGGGTAAATTCCTTATCTTGACAGTTGCTATAGCTGCTTGTGTATATACGGACATCAAATGTTTTCTAATCAGACACTTCAAATAGAGCACACCTTGCCTATGCTATGCACAGTGCGCTATGTGCAGTGTTCTGTGTTAAACAGGCCTCAATAAAGTTGTAAACAAAGCTTTTTAAAAATCTGCGCTAAAATAAACCACCATCAGGAATGTACAGGCATGCCTTTTGCCTTCTCCCTTGTGAACACTGGGTATTCCTTTATTCTAAATATTTTTGCCAAACTGATCACCAAAAATAAAGGTATTTCATTATCATTTTACATTATGTGTCTGTGATTACAAAGGGAGTATAAAATATTCACTCATCTTCATGTATTTGTGTTTCTTTTCTGTGAATTATATGTTGATGTGTTTCACTCACTTTTGTTGGTATGTTTATCCTTTTCCTTATTTATCTCTTATTGTGATTATGCAAGCATGTCTTTCCAGAATTTTCCCATCCAAACACATAAACTTTTTTTAAAACAAAAATCAGATCATACTTTATATCTTTTTCTGTAACCCACTTTTTACACTAACATAATGCGAATATCTCTCAATGTCGATAAATGGGAGGCTACATCATAGTTTTAATGGCTAGAGCAGCAATTCTTAATGCTGCTCCTTAAATCATATTTCAGTTTCAGAAAATGAAATGAGGTTCTTCCTCATTTCAAAGGGAGTTGAGAGTAACTTCACAAATCACTTTTTTATTTGCTACAGCTTCATAGAAACTACAGCAAATTTTTCGATGAATGACAACCAAGAATCCTCTTCACCCTGAAAGGCAACTTTATGAAACCGTCTCTCACTAACTTTTTTTTTCACAGTTCCCCTAGAACAGTGCTGATAATGAAATTTTCAGCTAGCTGCACTTCACTTGACAAATTATGAAGAGATCAATTTGTTCCCATTAGTCTCTACTTCATTAATACCCAAAATGAAGTCCACTCTAGTAAATAGTGAACAACCTTTGGCTCAAGTAGAGATGTCTCTTTGTCAAGGTCTTAAGCGAAGCTCTTCCTTAAAGTTCAAAAGGAAATATTTTGGTTAAAATTAAAAAGCTGTTACTCTTAAAGGTCAGACAAAAAATTGGTAATGTCCTATGAGAAATAAAATTATTATTCAGTGGGATACATTGCTATGACATTGGGGGTTAAGAATTTAAAAGCGACACAGCTTAAGAATGAAGAGTTACGGTTTACCAGCAACAGTAATCTATCTGCTTTGCAAGTTACCTTTGAGTGACACTTAATATCCAGTTCTATCATCCAATGGGCTGAAAGAATTATTTAAATTGGGGTCAGTAGAACCTGACTTAAAAATAATCATTCCATTCCCTTTTGTATTGTGCTTCAAACACGTCAACCATATAAATGAGGAAATATTCAGTCTGAAGGTCAGACTGGCTGACTGACCACACTGACTGATATTTTATGTTTTAAAACCACCGGTCAGAAACAAAGCATTATCTCTGAAGGGAGAAAACCAGGAATTGGGTTGCTGTAACCAGTCTATGGCTCCCCAGGCATTTCAAAAGGGTTTTATTCTACCTGATGATTAAGAAGGCATTATTCAATAAACACTGGGGCCTTCCCTGGGCACCACATAATTCTGGGTGCCAGTAAGAATACCATCAGATAAGTGGATGAAGAGACAGGCAGGCAAACAACTCACTTTCCAATCAGGCCAGTGTGGCTGGGTGTAATCAGAAAAAAGTTTGCTATGAGCATAAGAAGCCAGTGACTGAGGCCAAAAGGACAGAAGGCTCCCTGCGATAGAGGGCACTTCTTTAAAAAAAATTTTATTTTTAATTTTATATTGGAGTATAGCCAATTAAGGGCTTCCCTTGTAGCTCAGACAGTAAGAAATCTGCCTGCAATGTAGGAGACTGGGGTTCGATCTCTGGGTCGGGATGATCCCCTGGAGAAGGCAATGGCACCCCACTCCAGTACTCTTGCCTAGAAAATCCCATAGATGGATGAGCCTGATAGGCTGCAGTCCATGGGGTCGCTAAGAGTCGGACACGACTGAGAGACTTCACTTTCACTTTTCACTTTTATGCACTGGAGAAGGAAATGGCAACCCACTCCAATGTTCTTGCCTGGAGAATCCCAGGGACGGGGGGAGCCTGGTGGGTGCCATCTCTGGGGTCGCACAGAGTCAGACACGACTTAAGCGACTTAGTAGCAGCAGCAGCAGCAGCCAGTATTCTTGCCTGGAGAACTCCATGGATGGAGTAGCCTGGAGGGCTACAGTCCATAGGTCACAAAGAGTAGGAGATAACTGAGTGACTAACACTAACTAACTAATTATAGCCAATTAAACAATGTTGTGATAGTTCAGATGCATAGCAAAGGACCTCAGCCATACATGCACATGTATCCATTCTCCTCCAAACTCCCCTCCCATCCAGGCTGGCACATAACACTGAGCCGAGTTCCCTGTGCGATACAGTAGGCCCTTGTTGGTTACCCATTTTAAATATAGCAGTGTGTACATGTCCATCCCAAACTCCCTAACTATCCCTTCCTCCTACTCATCCCCTGACAGCTGTAAGTTCATTCAAGAGAGGGTACTTCTACCTGAGGAGTGAAGAAAATATGACTTTCCAAGCCTACCCATCCTACTTCCTTTGGGTGCATAAAACCAATGCTGGTACTAACAATTGCCATTTCAAAATCTTGATGATCCTTAAAATAAACGGAAGGAGGAAAAGTACATTGCAAGTAACTAGCCTAATGAGCACTTTTTCCATAAAGGTGATAAAAGCAATTACACCTTAACAGAAAAGCTCTCTGTCAGAGGGTGTTTCCTCTCTCAACCCAACACTTTACCAAGTTTCATACAATATTTGGTGTTTCCAATAAACTGGAAACTCACAGCTCATTTACAAGTGACAGGACTCTTTTGCAGAGCATTAGCCACCTAAAAGGTACCACCCTGATGAGTGGGGAACCAGGCGCCCTTCAGAGCAGGTGCCAAGGTGCATGGGCGGGTAGGGAACAGAACAGCACTCCTGGAGGCTCCCACCTTGGATGACAAGGACAGGTGCTTCCCAGGAACCAGGGCCACAGAGGCTGAGACTGGAGATGCGAGACAAATAGACTGCGAGGAATTGGGACGATGAGCAAGTCTGACCACCCACCCAAAACATGGGTGCAGTCAGTGGGTCCAGGAAAACCCCTCAGCTCACCACAGCTTGGTCTGAGGTCTGCAAACACAGGGAAGTTTGGGACCTAAGAAACTAGAAGTGCAGCTTGGGGGAAAGGGGGGCTTGGTGGTCAATGTGCTCAGTCACTCAGTCGTGTCCAACTCTTCGTGACCTCACGGACTGTAGCCCACCAGCCTCTTGTCCATGGGATTTTTCCCAGCAAGCAAGATCCTGTTCTGAGATCTGAGTTGGTATGAAAGAGGACAGATTCTACAAAAAAGAGGAGCTGAAATGAAGGACTGAGAGACAGAGGGAAACTTGGCCAAACCCAGAGTGAGACTATTGCTTCTGGGAAGCTGGTCTTAGAGTCTGAGCTGGTTCCCGGGAGCAGGGGCAGAGGTCTTGCCACAGACATGGTGATGCCCAAGCAGGATCTGATGCTTCTGCAGATCATTCTGGTCTGCAAGGCCTCCTATCACAGGCCCTAGAGCACATGCTAGAGAGACAAGCAGAGAGCTGGCGCCTGGGTACTTAGGATAAATGTATTAAAATAATTGCAAGATAATAGACATCTTCTAGTGATGACAATAAACAAAGGATAACTGGTATCCTTGAAGCAGAGATACGACATAGTGGCATAAAATAAATGAAAGATATAATGGGGGAGGGACTTTCCCTTACATGAAGGAAGAACTAAATCTCCATAATTAAAAGCACATTCCAAGTAGCCCATGTTGTAGAAAATTTGAGACCAAATGAGCACTACCAAAATCAATGCTGGTAAATTACTGAACATTTAAAAAAAAAAATTGAGAGGCTTTGTTAGGCATACGCAAAGAGGAAACAAAAATTTTTTTTTACTTAAAAGGCTGATAAATAAGGCTAGCCTCATGTTTCTATATAGCAGTATTAAAATACAGGGGGAAAAGGGAACAGCATATATGAGCTTCTAAAGGAAAAAAGTGCGATCCAAAATTGTAGGCCCAACAAAATGGTGTTCGAGTGTAAAGGTGTCAGACAGACATTCACAGATTCACAAGATCTCAGGATATACAGCACCCAGTAATCCCCTAGGAGAAAAAATTTGATGACAAAATCTACTCATATAAGAATGAATGGAGAAGTTGTGGTTTAAAAAAAAAAAAGGCTCTACTAGGCAGTGAATCTATACATTTAAATGGAAGCTAAACAATTTTATATACACATATC
Organism: Nanger dama; assembly: GCA_917880005.1. Taxonomy (NCBI): domain Eukaryota; kingdom Metazoa; phylum Chordata; class Mammalia; order Artiodactyla; family Bovidae; genus Nanger; species Nanger dama. The sequence continues at coordinate 31,383,827 of CAKJTW010000018.1, forward strand.
TTTACATATACACATGCACACATATGTTACAAATTGCAGAATTACTATAAAGGAAATAAATAATGTGATGCATATGGTTAATAGTGGGTATCTCTGAAGATAGAAGCAGTCAAAGGAGACAGGGAGAAGCAATTTTATTTCATCTTTTCCTCCCATACTGTTTTTAATTGAAGTGTAATTTACATGTAATAAAATGCATACATTCTAATTGTAAAATTTGACCAATTTTGACAAATGTGTAAGCCCACATATCACTACTCCAATCAAAAAAAAAATTTAACATTTCCTCCACCCACTAGTAGCTCAGCTGGTAAAGAATCCACCTGCAACGCAGGAGATCCCGGTTCCATCCCTGGATTGGGAAGATGCCCTGGAGAAGGGAATGGCTACCCACTCCAGTATTCTGGCCTGGAGAATTCCATGGATTGTATAGTCCATGGGGTTGCAAAGAGTTGGACATGACTGAATGATTTCACTTCACTTCACACCACCCCCAGAAAGTTCCCTCAGGTCTCTCTCAGCCAATTCTCCAGACCCCAGAGGCAACCACCGTTCTGATTTTCATTGCCCGTTCTAGAGCTTTATGTAAGTGGGCTCATATGTGTTTGGTTTCTTTCACTCACATGTTTTTAAGATTCCTCCATGTTGTTGCGTGTATGAATAGTTTACACTTCTGTCAAGTAATATTCCATGACTATTCCATGGTGTGGGCTTCCCTGGTGGTTCAGACGATAAAGACTGTGCCTGCAATGTGGGAGACCCAGGTTCAGTCCCTGGGTTGGGAAGATGCCCTGGAGAAGGGAATGGCAACCCACTCCAATATTCTTGCCTGGAGAACTCCACAGGTAGAGGAGCCTGGCAGGCTACAGTCTGTAGGGTCACAAAGAGTCGGACACAACTGAGCAACTGACACACACACACACACACACACACACACACACACACACACACACACACACGTATATATACCATGATGTGCTTCTACATTCTCCTGTTGATGGATATTCAAGTTGTCTCCAGTTTTTGCCTATTACAAGTAAAGCAACTATACAAGACTTCCCTGGTGTCACAGTGGTTAAGAATCTGCCTGCCAATGCAGGGGACATTGGTTCAACCCCTGGACCAGGAAGATTCCACACGCCTTAGAGCAGCTAATCCCCTGCAACACAACTACTGAGCTGAGTGTTGCAACTGCTGAAACGTCCGTGCCTAGAGTTTGTTCTCTGCAACAAGAGAAGCCACTAAAACGAGAAGCCCAAGCATCACAATGTAGAGTAGCCCCCATTCACTGCAACTAGAGAAAGACCACATATAGCAACAAAGACCCAAACAAATAAATAATAAATAAATTATTTTTTAAAAACCAAAGCCACTATACACATTTTTGGATAGAGTATTGTCATTCTTCTTGAGTAAATACCTAGTAATGGATTAGCTGAGATATAATTCAGTTGAATAAATAACTCTATAATAAATGGCCTAACAGCTTTGAAAGTGACATATCATTTCACCGCCGAGTGCCAGCTGTTCTCCATCCTCTCCAACATTGTTAGACTTTTCATTTTAACCATCTAAGTGGGTGTAAGGTGGTATCTCTTTGTGGTTTTAATGAATGCTTATCCGATTACTCTGATGCTAAGCTTTTCAAAATGTGTCATTAGCATTTCATATAGGTTTCTTTGGAAAGGGTCTGTTCAAAATTGTTTTTGCAGATATTTTCACCAAGCTTACAGTTTGACTTTGAACTTTCTGAAGAGTGCCTTTTGAAGAGCAAATGTTTTTTTCACTTTCATAAAGTCCAATTTATCAATTTTTCTCTCTTAGAGGCAGTGATTTTTAATATTCTTTAAACAAATTTTGCTTACTGGTCAAGAAGATATTCTCCAGTGTTTTCTTCTAGAAGCTCGATAGTTACACCTTGTATATTTAGGTATGTACAGATCCTGAAAATTTTTGTGCATAGAATAAATTAGAATTGAAAGTATATGGAGTTTTTTTTTAATATATAGATATCTAATTTTCCCTATATTGTTTATTAAAAACATTTTCTCTCCCCATTAAATCATACCATCATTATTGTTGAAAATAAGTTAACTGTATTTGTGTAGATTTATTTTTAGATTTTTAAATCTATACCACTGATCCATTTGTCTACCCTAAAAACCTAACACATGGCTTATACACCCTTATAATAAGTCTTAAAATCAAGTAGATGTCTTCCAACATTCTTTTTCTTTTTCATAAAGTTTTGACTATTTTAGATCCTTGTGTTAGTCACTCAATCATGTCTAACTCTTTGTAACCTCAAAGACATTAGCCTGCCAGTCTCTTCCATCCATGCAATTCTCCAGACAAGAATACTGGAGTGGGTAGCCATTTCCTTCTCCAGGGGATCTTCCTAATCCAGGGATCTAACCCAGGGCTTCTGCACTGAAGCAGATTCTTAACTGTCTGTCTGAGCCACCAGGGAAGCCCTTAGCATTTCCTTACAATTTTTTAGAATCAGCTTCTCAACCTCCTTAAAAAAAAATGTTGGTGTGATTTTGATTGGGTTTATGATGAATCTTCAGACCGATATAGTAAGCATGAATATCTTAATAATATTGAGTCTTTCAATGTATTAACATGGCATATCTCTCCATTTATTAGGCCTTCCTTAATTTCTGCTTCATAACTTATAGTAGTCAAAGAGGTAGGACATCTGATATTAAATATATTCCCATGTATTTTATGTTTTTAATTTAATTTTATGTAAATGATATTTTCAGAGAAGGCAATGGCAACCCACTCCAGTACTCTTGTCTGGAAAATCCCATAGGTGGAGGAGCCTGGTAGGCTGCAGTCCATGGGGTCGCTAAGAGTCTGACATGACTGAGCGACTTCACTTTCACTTTTCACTTTCATGCATTGCAGAAAGAAATGGCAACCCACTCCAGTGTTCTTGCCTGGAGAATCCCAGGGACTGGGGAGCCTGGTGGGCTGCCATCTACGGGGTCGCACAGAGTCGGACACAACTGAAGTGACTTAGCAGCACCAGCAACAAATGATATTTTCATCCCATTTCATTTTTCACTGTTTGTTGCTAAAATATGCAAGTACAACTAATTTCTACATATTAAATTTTGATCTGCAAAATTGCTAAATTCACTTATTTACCCTACTAGGGCTTTTTTTTCCAGTATATTTTTAGGATTTTCAACACATATCATCATGCCATCTGAAAAGAAAGTTTTACTTCTTCCTTTCCAACCTTTCTATTTTCTTACTTTCTTCAACCTTTTCTTACTTTATTGTACAGACTAGAACGTCTGGCATAATGTAGATTTGAAACGTTAAGGGTAGATATCCTTAACTTGTTTCTTGGAGGTAAGTTAAGTATTTAATGTTTCACTGTATGATGTCTAAAGTTTTGTGTACAATGTTTGCTGTAGGTTTTACATAGATTTCTTTTATCATACTGACAAAATGCTCTTTAATTTCTAGTTTTCAGTAGTTTTTATGATGAAATGGGTGCTGTTGATTCTCTGCATCATTGAGATGATCTTGCACAGTTCTTTTACTCTGATGACATCGTGACCAATATTGGTTAATTTTCTAATGTTAAAGAAACTTTGCATTCTTGGAATAAAGCAGAATTGACTATTTTTAGTACTATTACCTTTGATTCACTGATAACTTGCTGATGATTTTTGTGTCCTTGTATAAGGATGTGAGAGTTGGACTGTGAAGAAAGCTGAGCGCCAAAGAATTGATGCTTTTGAACTGTGGTGTTGGAGAAGACTCTTGAGAGTTCCTTGGACTGCAAGAAGATCCAACCAGTCCATTCTAAAGGAGATCAGTCCTGGGTGTTCTTTGGAAGGAATGATGCTGAAGCTGAAACTCCAGTACTTTGGCCACCTGATGCGAAGAGTTGACTCATTGGAAAGACTCTGATGCTGGGAGGGTTTGGGGGCAGGAGGAAAAGGGGACGACAGAGGATGAGATGGCTGGATGGCATCACTGACTCGATGGACGTGGGTTTGAGTGAACTCCGGGAGTTGGTGATGGACAGGGAGGCCTGGTGTGCTGCAGTACATGAGGTCGCAAAGAGTCGGACATGACTGAGCGACTGAACTAAACTGAACTGATATAAGGATATTGAAATTTTTCTCTTATCATATATTTGCCATGTTTTAGCTCTTTGGATAGTCTTTATTATTTGTTTTTTGTTTTGTTGATTTCTGCTTTTATCTCTTTTATATTCTTTCTTCTTAGTTTGATTTAAGTTTAGTCTTCATTTTCTGGTTTCTCTAGATGGAAGCTTATATAATTGATTTCAAACATTTCTTCATTTCTAATATGTGTGTGTTCAGTTGCCAAGTCATGTCCAACTCTTTGCACTCTATTTTGTTAGGTTATATTTCCTTGGTGATTTTGTTTCACATACTTGCTTATTTTTCTCATGATTTCTCTTTTGATTCCTTGGTCATTTATAAATGCAGTTTTATTTCAAAAACATAAAGGATTTTCTATATATTTACTTTCAATCCTTTGAAATTTACTGAAAACAAGAAAAAAGTTATGACCAACCAAGACAGCATATTAAAAGCAGAGACATTACTTTCCCAACAAAGGTCTGTCTCATCAAAGCTACGGTTTTTCCAGCAGTCATGTATAGATGTAAGAGTTGGACTACAAAGACAGTTGAGTGCCAAAGAATTGATGCTTTGAACTGTGATGTTGGAGAAGACTCTTGAGAGTCCCTTGGACAGCAAGGAGAGCCAACCAGTCCCATCCTAAAGGAAATCAGTCCTAAATATTCATCGGAAGGACTGATGCTGAAGCTGAAATGCCAAAACTTTGGCCACGTGATGTGAAGAAGAACTGACTCATTTGAAAAGACCCTGATGCTGGGAAAGATTGAAGGCAGGAAGAGAAGGGGACAACAGAGGATGAGATGGTTGGATAGCATCACTGACTCAATGGACATGAGTTTGAGTAAGCTCCGGGAGTTGGCAATGGACAAGGAGGCCTGGCATGCTGCAGTCCATGGGTTCACAAACAGTCGGACATGACTGAGTGACTGAACTGAACTGAACTGAATACAAAACAAATTTACTGAATTACTGAAATTTACTGAAAACAAAACAAAATTTTGTTTTATGATCCAGAATCTGATGTCTTAGTGAATATTTTATGTGCTCTCCAAGAAGATGCAAAGATTTTTCTATGACCATCAAACAGGTGAATTTTGATGATGTTGTTCTAGCATCCTAAACCTTTACTGATTTTTGTCTCTTTGTTGTATCAATAAGTTATGGACATTAAAATCTCAATTTATAACTCTGATTTGTCTATTTCACACTTTAATTTTATCAATTTTGGCTCAGATATTTTGTTTTCAGTTTGCCAATAGTAACTTGTTTTATTTACATTTCTTTTGTGGTATAACCAAAGTACAGTAAGCAGGGTGTATTTAACGTGTACAATTTTATAACTTTTGACATATGTGTACACATGGGACACGATTACCAAAATCAATATAATGAACATATCATCCCCAAAATTTTCTTCATAATCTTTTGTAATCCAGGCTTGCCTCATCCTCTCCCCATCTCAAGTTATCTATTGACCCTCTACCACTATAAATTTTCTAGAATTTGATACATATGAGGACAAATAGCATGTATCCATTCTATCTTGATGCTTTTGCTCTGGAAAATTATTTTGAAATTCACTGATATTTTTACATGTATCAGTAGTTTATTCCTTTCTATTACTGATTATATTCTACTATGTGGATTTACAACAATTTAGTTATTCACCTGGTAATGGACATTTCCTGGAGGAGGAAATGGCAACCCACTCCAATATTCTTGCCTGGAGAATCCCATGGACAGGGAGCCTGGAAGGCTACAGTCCATGGGGTCACAAAGAGCTGGACACGACTTAGCAACTACACAAAGGACATTTGGCTTGTTCTTAGGTTTGAGTTATAACACATAAAGCTTTTGGAGACTTTTCTTATTAGTCTGTGTGGATATATGCTTTCATTTCTCTTGAGAAAATACCTATGAATAGAGTGACTGGGTTGCATAATAGTTGTACACTTAATAATAAAAAATTGTCAGTTTTTGCAAGGGATTGTACTAGTACTAGAAGTTTATAAGAATTCCAGTTGCTCCGCATCTTTGGCGACAATTAGTAGTCAGTCTTTCTATCTTTAGCCATTGTTCTGTATGTTGTGATTGTCATGTGGTTCTACTTGCATTTTCCTAATGACCAGTGATGTTAAGCATCTTTTCATGTGTTTATTTGTCATCTATATATCACCTTTGGTGAAGACTACATGCAAAATTTTGCCCCTTTCTTAAAATGTGTCATTTACATTTTTACAGTTGAATGGGAGGGGGTTTTAAAAATTCTTCATAAGAGTCGTTTGTAAGATACACGTTATACAAATATCTTCTGACAGTCTATGGCTTGTCTTTTATTTTGAAGAAGTTTTTAGTTTTGGTGACTTTTCATTATTGAACTTTTACATTGATAGTTTGTTCTTTTCCGACAAAAAGATTTATAAAATTTTTGCCAAGCCCAAGTACTCTAAGATTTTCTCGTATGTTTTCACTTAAAAGTTTTGTAGTTAACTCTTGCACTTAGGTCTATGATCCATGTCAGGCTAATTTTGAATATGATGTAAGCCAACAAGGGTCCTCCTTGTTGAAAGTGAAAGTGAAAACGAAGTCGCTCAGTTGTGTCCAACTCTGTGACCCCATGGACTGTGGCCTACCAGGCTCCTCCGTCCATGGGTTTCTCCAGGCAAGAGTACTGGAGTGGGTTGTCATTTCCTTCTCCAGGGGAATCTTCCCGACCTAGGGATCGAACCAGGGTCTCCCACATTCCAGGCAGACGCTTTAACTGCTGAGCCACCAGGGAAGTCCCTTGTTGGCTCAGATGGTAAAGAATATGCCTGCAATGCAGGAGACCGAGGTTTGGTCCCTGGGTCAGGAAATTCCCCTGGAGAAGGGAATAGCTACCCACTCCAGTGGATAGAGACCAGTGATGCTAAGCATCTTTTCATGTGTTTATTTGTCATCCATATATCATCTTTGGTGTAGACTACAAGCAAAATTTTGCCCCTTTCTTAAAATGGGTCACTTACCTTTTAACAATTGAATGGGATGGGGTTTTCAATATTCTTCATAAAAATCCTTTGGAGGATACATGTTATGCAAATATCTTCCTACATTATGGCTTACAGTCTATGGTATTAGAGATACCAAGGGAATACTTCATGCAAAGATGGGCACAATAAAGGACAGAAATGGTATGGACCTAACAGAAGCTGAAGTTACTATATTAAGAAGAGGTGGCAAAAATACACAGAACTGTACAAAAAAGATATACATGACCAAGATAATCACAATGGTATGATCACTCACCTAGAGCCAGACATCTTGGAATATGAAGTCAAGTGGGCCTTAGAAAGCATCACTATGAACAAAGCTAGTGGGAGTGATGGAATTCTAGTTGAGCTATTTCAAATCCTAAAAGATGATGCTGTGAAAGTGCTGCACTCAATATGTCAGCAAATTTGGAAAACTCAGCAGTGGTCACGGGACTGGAAAAAGTCAGTTTTCATTCCAATTCCAATGAAAGGCAATATCAAAGATTGCTCAAACTACAGCAAAATTGTACTCATCTCATGCACTAGCAAGTAATGCTCAAAATTCTCCAAACTAGGCTTCAGCAGTCCATGAACCGTGAACTTCCAGACATTCAAGCTGGATTTAGAAAAGGCAGAGGAACCAGAGATCAAATTGCCAACATCTACTGGATGATAGTAAAGGCAAGGGAATTCCAGAAAAACATCTATTTCTGCTTTATAGACTATGCCAAAGCCTTTGACTGTGTGGATCACAATAAACTGTGAAAATTTCTGAAAGAGATGGGAATACCAGACCACCTAAATTGTCTCTTGAGAAACCTGTATGCAGGTCAGGAAGCAACAGTTAGAACTGGACATGGAACAACAGACTGGTTCCAAAAAGGAAAAGGAGTATGTCAAGGCTGTATATTGTCACCCTGCTTATTTAACTTATATGCAGAGTACATCATGAGAAATGCTGGGCTGGAAGAAGCACAAGCTGGAATCAAGATTGCTGGGAAAAATATCAATAACCTCAGATATGCAGATGACACCACCATTATGACAGAAAGCGAAGAAGAACTAAAGAGCTTCTTGATGAAAGTGAAAGAGGAGAGGAAAAAGTTGGCTTAAAGCTCAACATTCAGAAAACTAAGATCATGGCATCCAGTCCTGTCACTCCATGGCAAATAGATGGGGAAACAGTGGAAACAGTGGCTGACTTTATTTTTCTTGGCTCCAAAATCACTGCAGACAGTGATTGCAGCCATGACATTAAAAGACGCTTGCTCCTTGGAAGGAAAGTCATGAGCAACCTAGACAGCATATGAAAAAGCAGAGACATTACTTTCCCAATAAAAGTCTGTTTCGTCAAAGCTATGATTTTTCCTGTGGTCATGTATGGATGTGAGAGTTAGACTATAAAGAGAGCTGAGCACCAAAGAATTGATGCTCTTGAACTGTGGTGTTGGAGAAGACTATTGAGACTCCCTTGGACTGCAAGGAGATCCAACCAGTCCATTCTAAAGGAGATCAGGCCTGGGTGTTGACTGGAAGGATTGATGTTGAAGCTGAAACTCCAATCCTTTGGCCACCTGATGCGAAGATCTGACTCATTCGAAAAGACCGTGATGCTGGGAAAGATTGAAGGCAGGAAGAGAAGGGGATGACAGAGAAGATGGTTGGATGGGATCACTGACTCAATGGACATGAGTTTGGGTGGACTCTGGGATTTGGTGATGGACAGGGAGGCCTGGCGTGCTGCTGTCCATAGGGTTGCAAAGAGTCAGATACAATTGAGTGACTGAACTAAATTGAACCCAGTCCAGTATTCTTGCCTGGAAAATCCCATGGACAGAGGAGCCTGTCTGGCTACAGTCCATAGGGTTTCAAAGAGTCAGACACAACTGAGCAACTAACAAGTTAAGGGTCAAGATCCATTTTTTTGCATATTGTGATTTCTCCAACAAAACTGGTTGAAAAAGTCATTCAACATTAAATTGCATTGAGATTTATAGAAAATCAATAGGTCAAATAAAGGTGCATCCCTATCTTCAGTCTCTATTCTGCTCCATTAAACTACACACATATATGTATGTCAATATTACATTTCCTTCATTCTGTCACTTCAAAGCTTTGAAATCAAATTCTTGTCCTTTCTTTCAAAGTTGTTTTGGTTATTTTAGATCCTATGCATTCCTATTAATCTTTATAATCTGCTTATAAATTTATAGAAAAAGAAGACTGCTAGGATTTAACTGAAATGTATGCATCAATTTGGAGAGAACTGACTTCTTGACATTATTGTTTGTTTACATCCATGAACATAGTTTACATCTTCAGTTATCTTTAATGCTTTCAACAAAGCTTTTTCATTTTCAGAGTATAGCTTATACACGTATTGTCAAATTCATCCCAATATATTTCACATTTATCTATTTTTAACACAGTTGTTTTTAAATTTTCTTTCTTTGATTGCTAATGTTCTATATACCAATCTATAGAGTATACAGAACTGATTTTTGTGTCAATCATCAATCAAACCCTGCAACTTGCTAAGTTCACTAATTAGTTTTTATGGTTTTTTGTTCTGCAAATTCCTTAGAATTTTTACAAATTCCTTACAAAATTCTTATATGACAGGATGATCATGTTACTTGAAAATGAAGTACACTTATTTCCAGTTCGGAAGTTTTTAAATTTTTTCTTACATTAATGCAGTTGCTAGCGCCTCCCAAACAATGTTGAATAGAACTAGGCAAAGCAGACATTCTTGCTTGCTTTCTGATCCTAGGTAGAAAGCATTCATTCTTTCAGGATTAAGAACACTTTTGTTAGAGGTTATTCTTAGGTGCACTCTATTAGGTTAAGAAAGTCTAATTCTACTTATAGTTTGCTGTAACTTTGGCCACCTCATGCGAAGAGTTGACTCATTGGAAAAGATTCTGATGCTGGGAGGGATGATTGGGGGTAGGGGGGAAGGGGACGACCGAGGATGAGATGGCTGGATGGCATCACTGACTCGATGGACGTGAGTCTGAGTGAACTCTGGGAGATGGTGATGAACAGGGAGGCCTGGCGTGCTGCAATTCATGGGGTCACAAAGAGTCAGACATGACTGAGCGACTGAACTGAACTGAATTGAACTGTAACTTTTTATCACAAATATTATATGCTTTTAATTGAGGTGAGCAAGAGGGTTTTTTTAGCCTGTTGATACGGTGAATTACATTGACTGATTTTTCAAATGGTGAACCAGTCTTGCACTTGGGAGTTTAACATCTTTGGGCATGATTCTTTTTGTGGTATTAAATATAATTAGCTAAAAACTCAAATTTTTTCATCTATTTTTTATAAGGAACACTGGTCTGTCAATTTTTTTCTTGTAATACCTATCCCTCATTTTGGTATCAGAGTAATTCTGGCTGCATAGAATGAGTTGGTTTTTAAAATTTCATTCTCTGATTTTCTGAAAGAGTGTGCAGAATTGGTATCATTTCTTTTAAGTATTTCTAGAAGTCACCAGTGAAGTCATTTGAACCTAGAGTTTATTTGTGATAATTTATTTCACCTATGAATTCAATTTCTTTAATAGACATAGAGATTTTCAGGTCATCTAATTCTTTTAGAATAAATTTTAGTAGTTTGTGTCTTTTGAAGAGCCTGTCGATTTTATCTAAATTATCAAACTCGCAGTCATAAAATTGTTCATAAAATTCCTGTATTATATTTTCATGCTTTTAGGATCTTCAGTGATGTTTCCTCTCCTATTTCTGATATTGGCAATTTGTTTTTATTTCCTGCTCTGTATGTCTTGGGTTATCAATTTTACTGATCTTCTCAAGGCACCATGTATTAGTGTCATTGATTATTCTCATTGTTTTTATTTTTTTCTTGTTCATTGATTTCTACTCTATTATTTCTTTTCTTATGTTTACTTTATGTTTCATTTGTCCTTTTCAGTTTCTAAAGTGGAAGCTTAGATCAATGGCCAGCAAAATTTTTTCATAAAGGCTCAGAGAATAATTATTTAGGGTTTTGAGATTCATATGACCTCTGTTGCAACCAATCAATTTTACTGTTATTGCATGAAAGAAGCCATAGATGATACATAAGAGAATAAACATGTCAATTTTGCTCATCTTCCATAATTTGACAATTCTTGGTTTACATTATCCATGTGAGAACTTTCATCTTTCTAATATAAGCACTTGGTGTTATATAAAGTCTCAGACACTATTTTAGATGAATTCCACAGATTTGACTTGTTATATTCTTATTGGAAAATGGAGAATGTTTTGATTTCTGAGTATGAATCTGGTCTTTACTATTCTCACCACCACCACCCTTGTGGGCTCAGAGTGACTCCTCCTATGATGTCGCTGAATGCAGGCGGGGCATGAAACCTCCACCACTGCTGCTGAAGCTTCTGTACCCTCCTGTCTCTGGGCCCTGCATGTGATACAGTGTCAGTTTCTAAAATTTTCAAAGATGCCCAAACCCTAGACCCCTTTCCAGTCTCCCTTCTCCAGTTATTGCTCCTCTACCTCTTGAATACAATGGCTCGATCCTTCACACCAGCATCTCTTGGTTCCATTATCGTAAAACACAAAGATTGCAGGTTTACTTACTCCTGAGTATGGATAGATTGGGCAAGGGACTGCATTCAGTTAGGTCCTTGAGATGGCGAAGTCAAAACAGGAGTAGACATTCAAGAGACTGGTTAGAGAAGGGAGCAGGGGAATGAAGGGAAGCTTCATATTATGGTGCAGAGCTGATATTTCTGAAAGGAGAGAGGGAAGGAAGGACGACTTGGGGGAAGCACCTTGGACTGCAACACAGTTTCAAGACAGATTCTGCAATCCCACTGCAAATACTCAAGCCAGGGACTTCCACAGTGGTCCAGAGGTTAAGACTCTGTACTCTCAATGCAGTAGACACAAGTTTGATCCCTGGTCAGGGAGCTAAGGTCCTGCATGCCACACAGCTCAGCGAAAATAAATAAATACTCAAGCCAAATTCACCTTCTGGGGCCATCCTGCATCTTGCTGAAATGGTTCTGCCTTAGCACCTATGCTATGCTTAGCCACTGGTTAGAAGCAGCCTTCAGGAAGTATGACCCTTGGGTGAATACAGTAGTGGAGTCTTTAAAGACCTTGAAAAGAACTTTCAAATTATCTACAGCATCTGAACTCTATCTCCTGTCAATAAAGGAAGTGGATGGAAAAAGCAGATGCCTTTATTTCTCATTGGTTTAGGACTGCCGCAGTCATCGAGATCTCAGCCCTCTCACCATGAGTTACCGAGGGAATCACACACCACCAAAAGGCCTTCCCCATACTGACAATACCTTACCTCCACAGCAGTGACACCTGGCAAGACAACACTTCCCAGATATAGCTTGCCTTCTTCTGAGCTGCATGAACCACAGAAAAATATACCTGCGCCAATAAGAGTCCAGTGTTATTACGAAGGCCACTAAATGTACTTCTGGGCACTTTATCAGCAGAATGTCCTGGCACTGTTGTATACTGTTATGTGCATCATGGCGATGGATTTCTTGACTGTATCCCAAAGGTAAGAACCACTGAAGCATTCGAGGATGTGACCCACGCAGTGATGGGTGGGCACAAATTCTGTGACTGTGTAGATGGCAACCAAGATTAGATGGTGTGTCTTTGAAAGGAAAGCAGATTCAGCCCAGCGGGCCCTTGAGTCTGCACCAAAGGATTAGTGAAGCCAGAGCAGCAGAGACTAAACCAGCCAGAACACGGTTAACCTTGTGCAACTTCTTCAGGAACAATTTTCTCATATGCTACAGACAATCTCCTAGAGTCTCACAGGCAAAATGCCCCACTGGGTAAACAGAGGTAGGGAAGTAAAACCAAAACTTAGCACCACACTCCCAACACCCACTCCCCGTCATGTACAAGTTATTGGGCTCCATCACCTTCTGTTTCAGCAGAGCTGTTATTATCTAGCTATGGCCTGCAATATTTGTTGAAGACCTATTTGGTTTTCATTTCTGGAAATAAACACTGCCTCTTGGTCATTCCAATGCCTCAGAAACAGCTTACGATGAAGGCTGTATAGTTCCCCTGCTGTGCGCCTGCTCCCTGAAGTTGGGCTCTCTGAAGGTGAAGGGTGAGGCAGAACCCATTCACATAGAAGATCAGCCCAGGGCTCTGACCAGCTTCTGGCAGAGGCCAGATTGCAGATCTAATTGAATAATTCCCAGGGCTATTATCAATGATATCCCAGGAAGGCAGTCTTTCTTGGTGACTCAGACAGCAAAATCTGCCTGCAGTACAGGAGACTCAGGTTCAATCCCTCGGTCAGCAAGGTCCCCTGTAGAAAGGAATGGCCATCCACTCTAGTATTCTTGCCTGGAGAATTCCATGGACAGAGGAGCCTAGCGGGTTATGGTCCCTGGGGTTGCAAAGAGTCGGACACAACTGAGCGACTAACACATTCACATTCATTCCCGGAGGCACTTTACCAAAGCACTCTAACCTGCAGAACTGACGGCATGCTATGTTAAAGACTGTTTTTCATATTTTTATTTAATTCCTTCATTTATTCATCATATATTAATATCTACTGAGGTCCTGCTCTATGAAAACCCTCTTTTAGGCACCTGGGATACAACAAGGGACTGTGGAAATTGTCCATAGAAGAAGTGTGGTCCTGGATGGAGGTCATGGAAACTGAAAGGAAGAGATATGGGTGGATTTGAGATACTGAAGAAGAAGACCAAACCAAACCTGAGCACCTATCAGAGTGAGGCATACAGTTTGTCCTCAGCAAAGTATAGTTTGCAGGGCTCATTGCAACAGGAAAATACAGGAAACACAGGGCCACTTGTTCTGAAAGCAGGAAAAGCTATTCCCTTCTTCGTTACTCTCTCCATCTCTCTAGACTGCAGCATCCTTCCAGAAGCTCAGCAAGGTTAGCGGAAGGCCTCAAACCAAAGCTTTGTATGGCAGAAGACCTGCATCTTAGTGGCATCAAGCTGCCTAGAGATACTCCCAGGGAAAGTGCAGTCCATCACAGGCCCTGCTCTGTGACTCAGAGCCACACCCTTGCCCAGGTCCCTTCTGGGAGCAGAGGGTGGCTGAGATTGCTGGTCAAGGCAGAGGAGTGAGCAGCTAAGAACTTGTCCTGGGGATGTGATGTGAGTATGGGACCCCCAGCACATCTCCATTGTTCCACTGGACTTCACTTATAAAACACAAGCTCAAAGTCAATATTGCTAAGACTAATCCTTAAATATTCTGTCTGACTCTTTGTGACCCCATGTGACCCTGCCAGGCTCCTCTGTCCATGGGGATTCTCCAAGCAAGAATACTGGAGTGGGTTGCCATGTCCTCCTCCAGGGGAATCTTCCAACTTAGGGATCAAACCCATGCCTCTTGTGTCTCCTGCATTGGCAAGTCGATTTTTACCATTGTGCCACCTGGGAAATTGTATCTCAGAGCAACCACAATGGAAATGGAGTGAGGGAAATGAGATTGGAGGGGTAAATGGGTAAGGGATCATGACAAAGTTGTTCAGAATGATTTTTTAATTTATCCTAAAGGCAAGGGGAAACAACCTAAAGTGTTTTAAGCTGAGACATGATCTAATTTGTATCTGTGCTTCAGAAATAAAGCTCTGAAGGTTAAATTGGAGCAGGCTAGGTCTAGGAGTGAGGAATCTATCTCAGGTTAGGTGTATGATGCCAGGTGTGGCAACAGTCCAGATGAGAGAAGTCATGGTAGCCTGGAGTAGTTGGGTAGTGAAAACTAAAAGGAAATGTATCAATGCAGTGCACTATGGTAATTCCACACAGGAGAAAGCACAGGGTGTCATGAAGGCTGAGAAGAGGGATCCCGGGTTGGCAGGTCAGGAAGCCAAGTCTATCCTGCCTCACAAGAAATGAGTCGATGTTTGTCAGGAAATGAGAGTAGGCCAGAGATAAAGGGCTTCAGGCAGAAGGAAACTGTAGAGGTGGGAAGATAAGCACAGGCTGTCTTCTGAGGACTAAGCATCCATGTGGCTAGAAGGGAGAGTGAAAGCAAGACTGGCCAGAGATGAGGATGGAGAAGTCCCCAGCAGTAAGACAATGACTCAAGGTCAGTCTCGATGCTGGAGACAATGGGAAGCAAAGGTTATGCAGATACAGGAATGGGGTTGGGCAAGCCTGGAGGTGAGGAGCTCGGTTAGGAAATGGGTAACATAATCCAGGTCAAACACCCCAGTAGCCTGAGCTAGGGAAGTGGTACCAGGATTGGAGAGAGATCAAGGGGGCAGCTTTATAAGAGGAGGTGGACAATTGACCGTAATAGGTGAGAGAAGATGGGGTTCAGGGGATGCCCACGTTTCTGGAGACTATGTAGACAGTGTGGATGGTGGTCCCCTGACCCAGTGGGAGAACTAACCCAGGGAGGAAGGAGAAGAGCTCAGTTTTTCCCATGTTCTCCCGGAGCTGCTCATTAGCCATTCATGTGAGATGTTTAGTAGACATGGAGATGTGGGAATCTGGCATCAGGTAAGGGTTCTGAGCTTGGCCATGAGGTGGTTTTCAATGAAACCATGAGCGGGTGTGATACCTTTGCTACAATTCTAATTCCTAACAGAGGGAACAGCAGCCTCTCTGGATAAGAAGCACCATCACTTATGCTTTCAAGAAAGCACTGGGATCATGTGGCTGAGGGGAGGTTGGAATGCAAGACGTCAAAAATCCCTTCAGTTGAGCCATTGAGTTATCAGCCTTTTCTAGTATCTAACATTTATTTTCCCTTTCACATCATAAGAAAGTTCAATTTAACTTTAGAGTCAGATTCACTAATGCTCAGACATCAAATTACATTTCCTAGAAGACCGTATGCTATCTCCTGCTATCTTCCAGGCTTCTCCTCCACTTGGGAACACCCCCCCACCGGCTTAGGACTTTTCTCATTTTCTTTGTACCCCCAAAGATCTTCCAGCTTCTTCTATCTCCCTTCCCCACTAGCCTGCCTGCCCTCTCTCCAGCCTGCCCTGGTAATTCCCATCATATATCTCTGTGACCGATGAATAGGAAGTTAATCAGAGTGCAGTCAGCTGTACCTTTGAATCATGGACTCATTTTGAGTTGTCTTAATTGAACCATCTCCCTGCAAAAGATGAACTGTAGATAACAATCAGGAAGGCTTGTGCAAAGGATAAAGAGACGAGTCTTCTAAAATGAATATATGTCAAAGTCAGATGACAAGAACCTTAGGTTCACCTAAAATCATTCAGTCATCTAGTCATCACTCAATAGGTTTTTACCATGTACCCCACACCCTGTTGGGATCTCCAGGAATTCAGGTTCGTGGCTGCCTCTGCCCTCAAGCTATTTCTCAGCCTTTGCCTAGAGACAGCTGAAGATTATTCAGGAAAGTATGTGCTTGAAGGTCAGCTTCCTTGAGATGCCAAGCAAAGAGATGATGAGCTGAGAAAGTGGCCCAGGTGTGAAAATCCTCTTAGTATGGGCTGATTTCATCTACTAGAAAGAAGCAAAAGGGATTTCAGCAGACATTGGCTAGTTATTTTCCAAACTATTTCTCTTCTTTTGCCAGACAGAGCTGCCAGGCTACATTTCCCACCCTCCCTTGCGGTTGGATACATGAGAGTTTGGGCCCCTTGGTTCCACTGGTGCCAGTATATTCAGGCCAGTCCACCTCCAGTTAGGATCATGTGACCAACTCAGCACTCTAGCCATTGTTTCCCTCTTATTGGCAGAAGCAGCATCCAAGTGAAGCCAAACTGATCTGCAAATTCCATTCCCAACTGTTTCAAGGAGTGAATGAGCCCATTCCACTTCCTAGATAAAGGAAAGTTAAAAAAGCAGTCTTCAGGCAGTAGAGCCAGGACACATCTTAGCTTTTCTCTCAAAGTACTGCTCAGAACTTTGGTTATTCAAAATCAGAAATGACAAAGGCCAAATTCAACTGAAAATAAATTCCGGTCAGTAACTGCACTCAAAAAGAATAATTAGCAAAGACAATCAGGCACTATTTATCCTTCTATTGCAAGGAAAAATCACTGGTTACCTTCAGCAAGTCTATGTATCACCATTCCAGATGTCAGTTCCAGAGAATACTAATTTAGCTTGGGCCCCTGCTATGAAATGCAGCCCAGCTGATAGTCAAACATGCATAAACATCATCATTTGCTAATAGTGGCTAATGGCTTTAATCACAGAATAAAACAAATCAATAATTAACCTTAGCAGTAGAAGTGCAACTTGGATTCAAAAGTAATGAATTCACTAATGGTTCTTGCTGCTATTAGTACATACACAAAAAGGTAAATATGCAGAAATGTGCCCATTTCCAAGTAGCTAATCTATTCATAAATGTTCAGATTATGACACCAATTTGGACATGAAGGTAAGCAATAAATAATACATCCACCAAGTTTCCTCTAATTTATTAAGAAAGCTATAAGCTTATATGTCAAACCATTTATTTATACCACCCCTACCCCATTATATACCAGGTCTGGGCCAGAAGCAGGTAATAGAGAACAGTAGAGAGATATTAAAAGAAAATTAATGCCAATCCTTCTCAAACTCTTTCCAAAAGAGAAAAACTGAAGAGATAGGACCACTCCAAAAATGCATTTCATAAGCCTATCATTACCCTGATAACAAAGCCAGATAAGGACATTACGTTAGCCAAATCCCTGATGAATACAGATGCAAAAACTCTCAACAAAACACTAGCAAGTCAAATTCAACAGCACATTCAAAGGATCACATATCATGATCAGATGGGGTTTACCACTGGGATGCAAGAATGCTTCAGCTATACAAATCAATAAATGGGCTACACCACATTAATAGAATAAAAGAAAAGTCATGATCATCTCAACAAATGCAGAAAAAGCATTTAATGAAATTCATTATTCCTTCATGATGAAAACTCCCAACAAATTGGGTATAAAAAGAAGCATATTTCAACATAATAAAGGCTGTATGACATGTCCAGAGCTAACACTATACTCAACGGTGAAAAGCTGAAAACTTTTTCTCTACAATCAAGAACAAAACAAGGGTGTCCACTCTCACCAGTACTACTCACAATAGTATTTGAAGTCCTAGCCAGAGTAATCAGGCAAGAAAAAGAAAGAAAAAGCATCCAAATAGGAAGGGAAGGATTAAAATTATCTTTGTTTGCAGATGACACGTGTGTGTGTGTGTGTGTGTATGTGTGTATGTGTGTCACATAAGGAACATATATGTATATATAACATATATAAATATATTTCTATATTATATATATAGAAAATACTAAAAGATTCTATTAAAAAAACTGTTAGAACTAATAAATAAATTTAGTAAAGTTGCAGAATAGAAAATCAACATAAAATAATCAGTTGTGTTTCTACACACTAACAACAAACCACCTGAAAGTGAAATAAGGAAAATAATATCATTTACAATACCATAATAAATAATAAAATACTTAAGAATAAGTTCATCCAAGTAAGTTAAAAATCTGTACGTTGAAAACTATAAAACATTAATGAAACTGAATAAAACACAAATCAGTGGAAGGATATTCTGTGTTCATAGACTATAAGAATTAAAATTGTTAAAATGTCCACACAACCCAAAGCCACCTATAAATTCAATGCAATCCCTATCAAAACTCCAAAAGCATTTTTCACAGAAACAGGAAAAAAAAATCCCAAAATTCATATGGAGTCACAAAACAGCCTGAATAACCAAAGCAATCCTGTGAAAGAACAAAGACGGTGGTATCATATCTCCTTATTTCAAACTATGTGTAATACAAGCCCATATTAATCAAGATGGTGTGATACTGACATACTAACACACACATAGAACAATGGAACAAAATAAAGAGCCTATAAATAAACTCATACAAATATAGCTAACTAATATTTGATAAGGAAGCCAAGAATACTCAATGAAGAAAGGATAGTCTCTTCGATAAATGGTGCTGGGAAAACTGGATATTCACAAGCACAAGAAGAAAATTGGCTCCCTATCTTACTTTACTTAAAACATTAACTCAACAGAGACTTAAAAATTAAGACTCAAAACAGTAAAACATAAGCCAAAAGCTCCTTGGCATTAATCTTGGCAGTTATCTTTTTGGATATGACACTGAAGCACAAGCAACAAAAGCAAAAATAGACAAATGGAACCATATCACACTAAAAATCTTCTGCATAGTAAAAGAAATAATCAACAAAATGAAAAGTCAGCCTACGAAATGGGTCAACATATTTGCAAATCATTTATCTGATAAGGGGTTGATATCCAAAACTCATGCAACTCAATAGGAAAAAAAAAAGTAATCCAATTTAAAAATGGGCAAAGGATCTGAATAAATATTTTTTCAAAGAAGACTTAGAAATGACCAACAGATACATGAAGAGGTACTCAATAACACTAATCACCTGGGAAACGCAAAGCAAAACCACAATGAGATATTAATCACCTCACAGCTGTGAAAATGACTATTCTCAAAAAGACACGAGAGACTAGGTCCTGGCAAGGATGCTGAGAAAAGGAAACCTTTATGCCTTGTCGATGCGAATGTAAATTGCTACAACAGCTACAGAAAACCGTACGGAGATTGCTAAAAGAAAAAATTGCATGATTGAATAAAGAAAATGCAGTGTCTGCATGCATGCGTGCGTGCGTGCGTGCGTGCGTTTGTGTGTGTGTGTGTGTGTGTACGATGGAATAGCACTCAATAACAAAAAAGCAGGAAATTCTACCACTTGTAACAATGTGGAGGGACCTTGAGGGCATGAAGATAAGTGAAGTAAGTCAGATAAAGAAAGATAAGTACTGGATAATCTCACTTAAATGTGGAATCTTAAAAAAACCAAACTCATAAAATTAGAAAATAGATTGTTGGTTACCATAGGCTGGAAGATGGGGAAAAAATGGGAAAATATTAGAAATTTCTAAGTTCTTGGAATCAAATGATAACTATAGATAATTTAATGACAACTATAGACAACAATATTATATTGTATACTTGAAAGTTGCTAAGAAAGTAGCAATGTTCTCACCACAAAATTATAAACAAACAAGCAAATAAAAACAATTACTATGTAAAATGATGGATGTGTTAATAAACCTTTCTGTGGTGATCACTTTGCAAGATACACATATATCAAATCATCACACTGGACATCTTAAATTAAACAGTGCCGAAGAATTGACGCTTTTGAACTGTGGTGCTAGAGAAGACTCTTAAGAGTCCCTTGGATTGCAAGGAGATCAAACCAGTCAATCCTAATGGAAATTAGTCCTGAATATTCATGAGAAGAATTGATGCTGAAGCTGAAGTTCCAGTGCTTTGGCCACCTGATGGGGAAGAGCCAACTGATGAGAAAAAGACCCTGATACTGGAAAAGATGGAAGGCAGGAGGAGAAGGGGACACAGGGGACAAGATGGTTAGATGGCATCACCAACTCAACATGAGTTTGAGCAAACTCTGGGAGGTGATGAAGAACAGGGAAGCCTGGCATGCTGCAGCCCATGGAGTCGAAAGAGTTGAACGAGACTGAGCAACTGAACAACAACAAAAACCTAGGGAAAAATTGGTTAGAACCAAATCCTGGAGAACCTAGAATGAGAGTGGGAGAATTTATTGTATTTGGAAAATATGAAGTACATTTACCTATTTAGATCTTAGGAAAATGGCTACATTATCAATCTGTGTCAGAGGATCTTTCTGATGTAGAGCTGAGAATGGATTAACTAGGAGTCAGGGAGTTCAGAACCGTAACTGTAACAGAAGCTGTGGGGATGGAAAGGAGGGGTCAGACTAGAAGACATTTAGGAAGTGATGCCATAGGACTTGGTGACTCACTGGTCATAGGGAATGAGAAGGGGAGGTGCTCCTTTCTATATATGATAAGACTATATATATGACAGGTACACCAGGTCACCATAACCAACATGCACTGTCCTCATGATGGAAAAAGACTATAATGACATCTTGGCAGACAGGTATTTCATGTCATAATGACAGGCACCATCTATTATGGTGACACACAAGTATACCAATTATTATGTCACGGACACCATGTCATAGTGACAGATATGATATTTTTGCACTGTCTTTATAGACAACCTGGGGCTTCCCTGGTGGCTCAGATGGTAAAGAATCTGCCTACAATGCAAGAGACTCAAGTTCAATGCTTGGGTTGGGAAGATCCCCTGGAGAAGGGCATGGCTACCCACTCCAGTATTCTTGCCTGGAGAATTCCATGGACAGAGGAGCCTGGAGGACTGCAGTCCATGAAGCAGCGAAGAGTCAGACACCACTGAGAAACTAACACTAGTTAGACAACTTACCATGGCGTGGCCATGACACTCATCTATCCTGTCTTCATTGCACGGGGATATTGATACAATGGGTCAACTTCAGAGAGAGAAATGGGCAGTGGTATGCAAGCAATATCATAACCAGAAGACACAGTGTGACAGGCTTACTGTACTACCGTCACAAGCTTAATAGCTTCCACTCTTGATGAAAGTGATACTATTCGTTAGTACTCAGTGTAACTGTGTACTATTCATGTACACAGTTATAAAGCTAACTGATGGTTCTGATTGATGGAGAAGTTTTGCATTTTGCTCAAAAACTCCTTATAATCAATGCTGAGAATTCTTCACTGAGAAGGTACTATCATCAGGTTCCACCTCTCCACAGAGGTGGCACCCAGAAGGGAAACTAAGCTTCTCTAGAATGGACACCAAGTATTTTTCACTGCTTCCTTACTCTTCTTGTTTTTTAGACATTATGTGACATTTACTGGGCTTCCCTGGGGGCTCAGAGGGTAAATGTGCTAAGCACCATTTTAAGTGCTTTTATATTCTAACTTGATTCTTATAACAATCTTCAGAATAAGAAATATTTTACTGATAGACAAAAAGAGGCATGATAAGGCCATTGAAACTACTGGGTGGTGAAACTGAGATTCAAACCAAAGCAGTTAGTCAAGCTCTTTTTATTTCAGAATCTGAGCTCTTAAACTCTACAATCAGGGGTCCCCAACATCCAGGCCACAGAATAGTACCTCCTGTCAGATCAGTGGCAGCAATAAATTAGAAGGAAAGTGCACAGTAAATGTAATGTGCTTGAATCTTCCTTAAATCATCCCCCTTCCGCAGTCTATGGAAAACTTATCTTCCATGGAACCGGTCCCTAGTGCCAAAAAGGTTGGGGACTGCTGCCTGCTTCTGCATCTGTTAGGATGCTTTTAGCTGTAAGTAACAGAACTCATCTCAAACTGGCTTGAACATTAAAAGGGATTTATTGGCCCCCATAACTGAATTAGGTGTGGTTTCAGGCAAAACTTGATTCGAAGGCTCAAGGGACATGACCAGGTCCAGAGTTCTAATTCTCAAACACTCAGCTAAAGTTTTTTGGCCTTGGCTCTAACATCAGCAGGCTCTCCCTGATCATTACCAGATGGCTATTCACACTCTCTTCATGTGCTTCCAGGTTCTTATACAGAGGAAGAGAGAGGTCCACATAAGTGATATCTCAAGCAACCGTCTTTGGGTTGACTCCTGATGACCTTCGATAACTTTATAAGGCCGAGGAGCCCTCATTGAATTAATCATTGTGACTAGCTGCTGAGAGGATGGTGTGATGTCCATCCATGTAGTTCACTGATCCAGTTAATCTGAGTTATACCTATACTTGGTGATGGGGCAATCCCTTTTAAACTACTTCCATGGAAAATTTCTTTTTGGCAGAATAAATGAAGGTATTAAATCCTGAGGAGGAAACCAGGAAGTGTCCATTCTATCATCTTCTCCCCATCACCTAGATTAGCACATGGTATAGAATAAGTGTTCAGGGTATGTTTACTACTTGGATAGAAGGGGTAGATGAATGGATGGATGGATGGATGGGATAAATGGATGGGTGGATGGATGGAGGAATGGGTGGAGGGGTGGATGGATGAACTGATGGATGGAAAAACTCATGATTAGGACAGAAAAGTTATATTGCAAGCTCCAAATCAGTTATCAGGAAGAATTACATAGATCATGGAACCAGAGGGCAGAGGGCTGAGATGTGTTTTCCTCCCAGAAGTCACAACTTGCCCAGTGTCTCTTCTGCTATTATGATGAGGCTATTGATTTGGGTGACCTTTTTTTTTTTACTCTTGAACTTAAGAAAGAAAGATTTATTTGCATCTCTTTGAGGTTCTTAGTAAGTCCAACTCTTCTGGGTTTCACGAATTATAATGTTAAGTCTCAACTGTCTTTACCCTTGAGCAATCCCGGCCCTCAAGTACATTCTATGGAGAAACTATTGCATTCCAACTCTACTTGAAAATCTCCTGGATCTGGCTTAAGTGTGTTTTAAATGATTCATTCGGGAACATTCGGCATTTTTCACCAAGGAAGGAAAACATACTGCTCATTAAAGGAAAATGGCAGATTTCCTCTTTTCTAGCAAGGAATGTGAAAGGTCAGGACTCACTCCATTTTCCATCCTGAACGAAATCAGCCCATATGTGCAAATTGAGCCTAGAAATAATTAAAGCTCCCTGCAGGTGTGGGCACTATAGTAGCCCTGCCTCCTTGATGTCCCTCTCCCATGCCCCAGCCCAACGAGGTACTGCCATGGTTTCCTAGCAGCTAACTGACAGACAACACATTTAGGCTTAAATGGCAGCTTTGGCTCCAACACCCCCTACAAGAGATGTCTTACCATATTGACACTTTCATTTCCACTTCCACTCTAGACTCAGAGGGTCCTGAGATCTGGTCTCTGTCAACAGCTAACCTTTGCCGTATCAGGAGAGGTCAATAAGACAGGGAGAAAAATCCTTAGGATCATAGAAAGCCCCTGAAGATTATACTGTTGAACATCTAATAGGCAAAAGGGAAAAGCACTTGCTCAGAGCCACACCGGAATAAAAACCAGGACCAGAACTGAAGCCTCCCAATCTCCCAGCCAGGGCTTTGTCACAACACTGCATTGACTTTATAGATCTGATTTTGCAAAATGGCCATCACACTACTGAAACTATGTGCTTCTGGACCAAATGTGTCTGGGTGTGTATCTAAGTGTGTGCACAGACATACAGGAGTAAGGCATGATAAAAGATAAGACATGAGGACTTTCAAAGGACATGTACAGGAGCATAGCACCCACATCCCTTCCACCTGGCAATTTCCCACAGCAAAACCATTCATGGAGAGAACCGAAAATATGGCAGCCCACTTCTGTGACAGGTGGTGGTGGTTCAGTCACTAAGTCATGTCTGACTCTTTGAGATCCCATGGACAGTAGCCTGTCCATGGGATTCTCCAGGCAAAAATACTGGATTGGGTTGCCATTCCCTTCTCCAGGGGATCTTCCCAACCCAGGGATCAAACCTGGGTCTCCTGCATTGCAGGCAGATTCTTTATCAACTGTGCTATAAGGGAAGCCCTCTGTGACAGGAACAC
The DNA here is from genome assembly GCA_917880005.1 of Nanger dama. Taxonomy (NCBI): domain Eukaryota; kingdom Metazoa; phylum Chordata; class Mammalia; order Artiodactyla; family Bovidae; genus Nanger; species Nanger dama. The sequence goes on from CAKJTW010000018.1 coordinate 31,408,430, forward strand.
ATAGCTATTCCTACTGAAAACTAAAGAAATTCAAAGGGGGCAGGTGGGGAGGGGGGGATGGAGTGGGAGTTGGGATTAGAAGGTGCAAATTTTTATACATAAAACAGCAAGGTCCTACTGTATAGCACAAGGAACTATATTCAGTATTCTATAATAAACCATAATAGAAAGGAATATGAAAAAAATTATATGTATACCTGAAATCACTTTGCTGTATAGCAGAAATTAACACAACGCTGTAAATCAACTATACTTCAATAAAACATTTTTTTTTAAAAACTACAGGAAGTCACACTCACAATGCAAATTCCTGAAGTCTTGTCCCCTCTTGCTGCAGAAAGCGCCTCCCTGTGCCCCCAGCAGTACTCCAGCGATCAGGCAAGGACCCATGGTTAATGGCTAGGGAGATAAGGTGAAAATCTGCCATGCCCTTTTCTCCAGTGTTTCTGCACTTATTTAAAAGCCATTTCATTAAATGTAAAGCCCAAGACACTTGTAGCTATATTGAAAAATCAAAGTCACTTAGGAACCTGGAAAATGGAAACGGCTAGAATCTAGTTTGGAGAAAGATACAAGGATGGAAAATGGTCTCCAAAGCTAAGGTGATTCTCAGTTTTTCCTGGTTGTTCCAGCTAGGTGTGGCTGGAAATGGAGATGTGAATCTTTCTGGAAGTATCATCATTTCCAGGGGTCATTTGCCCACCGTGATGTGGGAGGAACAGAGGACTGGGGCTAATTGGACCGTGCCAGCCAGCCACAGCTCACAGTCTCAAGATTCATAGTGCCCTGCATACACCTCGTCCCCTTCAATTGACTGTAAGTTTCTTAAAGCTGGAGACACCTTTCTCTGTCTGCCTCGGGCTCTGCAGAAGCTTTACCTAGTTAGTGCCCAGGATACATTGTATATCATGTTTGTTTCACTCCAGCCATACTTCCTCCTCCTCCCCATGAACCCTGACACTTTGCTTGTGATAGCTCAGTCATATCTTGTTGGGAAATAACTTTGCTGTGAGTATGTACATCTTATTTCACCTTCAGTCTAAACTGCTAAAAGGTAGACTGTTCTTATTACCCACTTACTCTCTACTGCAGTGCCAGGACATAGGACACCCAAAAAATGAATGAGCAAATGAAACTTTTGTCTAAATCTAGGCTCCACTTTATGGGCAGTGGTCTTGGTAGACTACTTTTGAGTGTCTTCCATAAGGCAGTTATCTAATGAATGTCTGCCTATAAAAATGTTGGACCAGCCCTTTCTTTGAGAAACTCATGCAATGGATCAATGTACTTCCTTGCTCAGAGGCACATAGTCTGTCTATGGAAATCCAGGGCAGGGATGAGCAAAGGCAATATGAAGCCCCTTGTCTGTAAGAGTCACAGTCTGTTTCCACATGCAAGGAAAAGGAAGCAGTAATGTCTGATCAATTCTAAAGTAACAGCAGGCAATTAAACTCAGGGGACCTCGTGAAAGGTCAGAAGTCAGCAAAGCTGAATTTCCAAACAGAGTTGGAATACATTTGAAGAAGTGCTTCAAATCTCCCAAGATGAAAATAGCTGAAGAATGATGTTTCAGGAACTCAGATTTAACTAAGCAAGTGACAGTTCAGCAAGATGAGATGTGAGCTGGGCAATGAGACAAGGGGGTGAGCTCATGCTCTGGCCACCCACAGGCTGACCCAACCTGCTGCGGGCAAGTGTGGTGCAGGCTCAGGCCAGCTTTTTAAACAGTAGAGAGAAATGGATGTGACTTGCCTGACCCCAGGGTCCAGAGCAAAGTCTTACTTGGACATCTAATGCGGCTGGTTCCGGATAAGACATGGTTCTGAGATGAGGGGGAGGAAGCCAAAGAGGAAGGATAGAAATGCAATTTGTAAAATCTTTGTATTGTGATAAAAATCCAATACAGTTGGACGGAGTAAGGGCTTGAAATTGCATCAGTTCTATGAACCATCTCCCGAGGGCAAGGAAGGGTCTGGGTTTTACCATGTCAAAAAGTCAGCAATGAAAGAACTGTCCTGCAGTCCAAGCAGAGCCAAGCTGACATTTCAGTCCAACTTGCATTCCTTTTAAGGGCCAGGATTTTAAAGAATGTGCTTTTCAGCCGCTCCCACGAGCTTACACAGGCGAAGCCGAGGCAGAAGGAGCCGTGTGCGCAGTGAGACGTGTTTTTCTCATTACCCTTAGATGCCTTTCAAGCTTTGCTCACCGACTCCTCCCTCCTGGCACTTTCCCCAGACAATCAGGGTTTGGGTGGAGGGCTGTCCAGTGGAACACACTTTGGAAGGAAGGGGAAAGGAAATGTTTTCAGGTCTAGCTCTCCTGAGGACTCACTGAATATCTCTGATCAGTTTCATGATGAGTATGTACATCAAGGGGAGGGTGCTGTCCTGCCTCAGAAATCCACAGATCTACCTTCTGATGTATAAGAAACTCAAGTCTGAATGTCGTTTGCCATGACTTGGTAGGCACGCATGCATTCACTCATTTGCCAAATTCACTTAACAAATAGTTCTTGAAAAACTTCTCTTTACCCAAATGCACACAAAGGAAATAGTGTCAGTCCTAAAGCCACATCTCAATCACAGAGCAATCACTTGTGACGTTTTCCTGGTCATGGGCTGCAATGCTTTGCTAAACTCTGCAATACAATCTCTTCGTGGAGTAAAAGAAGCGGACTGGGCATTTGGAAGACTACAGATGACCCAGTCCACATTTTAGTGCTCTCAGCCAATCAATCAATCAATAGAATTGAACACTGCATATGGGTCTACTAATCAGAATATATTTCTGGTTAAACTGGAAACATGGGTTAGGAAAATGAGACTTGACTTTACAGACAAGTTGGACTTGTGTGTCCCAATGCAGAATACTTACTGGTCATCAAAAAGCCAAAGCCATTTCAAACCATCTGGGCACAATAGAATCTTCAGACTGAGTTTATTGGTGAACATTTATTTTTATTGCTCAGTTAAAACTGAACTTTTGCAGTATAACATAGGGGTCCACTTTATTTCAAGTATTACAATATCCAACCATGGAGATGAAAAAAACTCCAAGTTATTTGACAAGTGATTTCTGCATAGATACCAAAAGTACATACAAAAGTAAAGACTAATAAAGCAATGCAGCTAGCCAGAATGTCTTAGAAGCTCTTAATCTACTCAGCAGAAGTTGTGAAGAAGGACAGCCTCCCAAGTATATACATTTTTCCAGTATTCGAATTATTTCATAAACATCATTTGGGGTGCAACAACAGTTGATACCAATACAGTAGTCATTCTCACTCAAGTTATATGGCATTTGAGGCAGATGGTATACATTCTTTTGGCCTTTGTAAAGAGAATTTTGGATACCGAAAGACATAAATCATGCTTATGAACACATGTATTCATTCACATGCAACAAAAAATATCAGTTCTTCATGAGAACTCTGAGCAGAAACTCACAGTATTAGAAAGAATATCCAGTGCCCACTGTTTTCAAACAAGCTCCCACCCAAATCAAGCATGAGTTGTTTTCTAAGCTATACTGTGAAGATATTAAGAAGTAGGAGATATTAATAGGTGTTAAAATTTAAAAGATATTCTACCACAGAAAGGTTCCATGGCCAACTAACTTTAGACAAATGGTTGATTAAACCAAATAACTTGGCATTCTGCTTGTTGCTTGTTCATTTATTCGTGTTTACTACTGATCTTGAAGGAACTTTAATATGCTAACACACACCATAAATTTCAAGATGTGAATGGAGTATGAACCGTTTTCTAAACTTAATTAACCAAAAATCCTTTTTTAAGGGATAACAGTCTTCTGCAGGAAATACTTCTATAGAGGACAATTATCTCTGGCTTGGCTGTAAATATTTTAAGAATCGTCTTGGCCCTGAGGAATTTTCTTTGATCCACCCATGGAGAGATGAACACTCACTCATACCCCCATAGCACTCTGAATAAAGTACAGTGAATCCTAAATACTCTTCTGTCTTACACAAGCTTTTACATGTTTATCTACCCAAAGATTAATTATGCATTATTCATCTACATATGGGGCTTCCCTCATAGCTCAGGTGGTAAAGAATCCGCCTGCAATTCAGAGACCCCTATTCAATTCCCAGATCAGGAAGATCCCCTTGACAAGGGATAGGCTACCCAATCCCTTGTGGCTCAGCAGATAACAAATCTGCCTGCAATGTGGAAGACCTGGGTTTGATCCCTAGGTTGGAAAGATCCCCTGGAGCGGGGAAAGGTTACCCACTCCAGTATGCTGGCCTGGAGAATTCCTTGGACTGTATAGTCCATGGGATCACAAAGAATCAGACATAACTGAGCGACGTTCCCATCACTTCATCCACATGCTCTCAGTGCCTGGTCCACAGTCACTGTATTAGTCTTAGTAGAATCTTCGAATGAATAAATAAACATTACTATTAAAAATAGCCTCCTTGAACAGGTGCATCAGTTTCTCTATTTGGATAATCTTATCAGCTACATGATCAATTCATTTTGCCACATAAATTGTCATCTATGACTCAATACACAGTACACATAGGTGCTCTGAAATAGTCTTTGAATAGTTTTTGCTGGGTTTTGTGCTGCCCAATAAGTTTCCTCCTGGTGGTACCCCAGGCCCTGGCACCAGCCCCTTGTTCATGCTCCAACTTCCCACTGCTCCCTGTCCCATAGCCTCCACTTCAGGTCAAACAGGAAAACTCCATCCTCTCTAAACCTGGCTGATCTTGCCTGTCCCATCCTCTCCATCTTCAGTCTTTTGACAAATGTTCAGCCAAAGTCTACTGAAGCGTAGGCACTGCTCCAGGCACTGGGTTACAAAGAGGAATAGATGCAGGTGCTGCTCTTAAAGGGGTCACAACAGACACAAAGACATGTTGTGACAGAGCCCAGCACAAGGTACCATGTTAGGCAGAAAGGGGATTGGCTAAGGCTTCAGAAGCAGGAGCTAGTCAAGCCAGATCATTCCTTGAACTACATACTACCAATGGGTACTCCTGCTGCTGCTGCTGCTGCTAAGTCACTTCAGTCGTGTCCAACTCTGTGCGACCCCATAGACAGCAGCCCACTAGGCTCCCCCATCCCTGGAATTCTCCAGGAAAGAACACTGGAGTGGGTTGTCATTTCCTTCTCCAATGCATGAAAGTGAAAAGTGAAAGTGAAGTCACTCAGTTGTGTCTGACTCTTCGCGACCCCATGGACTGCAGCCTACCAGGCTCCTCCATCCACGGGATTTTCCAGGCAAGAGTACTGGAGTGGGGTGCCATCACCTTCTCTAACCAATGGGTACAGTCCTACCTATTGAGAATGGGTCTTCAATGGCAAGAATCTATGCTTCACCCTCTCTTTGACTTCTCATTTCCACGGAATGAACTCACAGGGCATGACCATGTACGATATCAGGCATCCTCATTCACTCGTTGCATTTGTTGAATTGTATACCTGAGACTGCCCTACAAATAAAGGCTGAGATTCAGCAGGAAGGAAGAAGAAAGCAGCTTGCCAGAGAGCCCTCGTGATGGTGGTGGTGGCATCTCATAATTGCTGCTGAACCAGGTGGAGATGGTGGTGCTGGCACATGAGCATACTCGGCTGTTGTTCCAGTGGCCAGGCTCACATAATTGCAAACCTTAGCCTTTCAGTCAACAAGCCACTTAAGGACCCCTGGGTTCTCACCTCTGCTAAGATGAAGGGAGCACTAGCTCTATAACTTGTAAAAGACATCTGGGTTAGAAAACATCAGATCAGTAAGGTAGCGCTCTAGGATAGCAAAGCTCATCATCACTGCTCTCAGTGCAAGGGAGGGACTTATAGAGAACCACAGACAGCAGCAACCCTAAGTCAGAGAGTCATTCGGAAGAGCCCATCTTGTGAAGACAGGTTGGCAATACTGCAGCCAGTGTGTTCTGCTTATATTTTCCTTTTGCTGTGCGCACTTGAGCCTTAAAGAGCTCTTTCAACAAGTATAAAATTACAATTCTAAGTCATCAAGCAATGTGGCCATAGTTTAATTTGGTAGCACGTTTTCTCCTCAGAGGTACATAAAATAATGGTGCATCTTACAATCAATAGTGTCTTAGATACTTCGAAATACAGAGGCTACTTGTTTATCCAGTTAACCCACTGAATCCTAACTGTAATTAAGTTTTCCCTTTATGTATCGCTCCAGTTGAGTTGAAAGCTTCTCCAGTCCATTAGCTATCCACCTGAGCTCCGGAAAATATGTCAGTGTTCTTTGTGTCCTCTGGAAGAGAGCAGCAAAATGTGAAAAACTTTAATATTTAATACTGGCCTGTTATCCTCATTTTTGGTTTCAGGAATTAGATGGGGATGACTTCACAGCTCTGCAGGCAACTGTATTGATGGAATGGGCCCCATTCTGTGCAACAGATGTGCTCCTGGAGAAGATGTGCTTAATTTAGATTTTTTAAAATTCAATTGTGCTTCCACAGAAAAACAGTTTGCTTAAGACATCTTTCACACACACACACACACAATTTCACTTGAGAATCCTACAAACAAGGATCACAAGACTAGTTAGGAGCAGAGTCCAGGTCTGCGAGCCAAGTTTCCTGACCCTGATGGCTGCTCCCACTCTTTTGAAGGATAATTATCTCTGTAGATTTACAAACCCAGAAAAAATTGAAAACGCTTTCCACGTTACCTCTTAAACATGGGGCAACACGGTGTTACTAACAGGTATGTAATTCACATATCTACACGCCTTTGCTATAGGCTTTTGTGTCAAAAAAAAAAAAAAAATAGGAAAGTTAAAAGCCAGATGCTCAGCCTCGAGGAAGGGATTGCAATTGATGGGATTTTCAAAACGAGAAAATGGTCCAGGTCCAGGGAAATGGTGTTCGGTCACAGTATCCGAAGAGTGTTCACTGGAAGGATTTTCTCCTCCTGCCACTCTGAAAATCTTAATGGGTTTGAATGGATTCACTGAGCCATGCTGCTGAAAAAGAAGGGACATGTCAAGCTTTCATGTCTCCAGTCATGCTTTTGGGGGCCAGCCCAAAGGCACCTCAGACCTTCTAGGTCCAAATGGGTTTTCATCAAGGAAAAAAAGTCACTGGAAGTCTTCCTAAGCACATATTGCATTTCCTATCTTTCCCTGGGTCCCTTCCCCTGGCTCTCACTCTAAAGCAGTTGATGTGGGGGTGGGGGGTCGGCCCCACACCTAAGGATAGGAGAGAGTCACCTGAGCAGCTTTACTTTTCCAAGGGGCCTAGTTGTAGGTACCATGGGACAAATGTGTCAGGCCATCACACCACAGTGGGGAGATGGAGTCAAATTGTAGGAAGAATGTGGCCAGAGGCCGGCAGTGGTAAGAGTGCTTCCAGTACCCCTTACAGAAGTGAAGACCTCCTTCTAGAAGCTCAGACTGGCACCTGGAAGTTATAGGAGAGACATCACCATCACCCTAAGAGCTCTCTGCTGCCTGACAGCTACCATCTGGGTGCTCTCACTTCACTACACAAATTGCCACCATTCTGGAGGCCTCTGAGTGCCACTGGGTTTCTCTGATCAATCCCAGTAAGCACCAGAAGCAGGGAGCCAGGGAAGTGGGTAGGGAAGGGTCCTGCTCTACAGAATGAAGCATCGTCCCGCTGAGAACTCACAACAGCCCCGCGGGCAATACAAAATGGTGTCATGATGTGCTCTGGAACGGAAGCCAATGGGCCATCAGTTAAATTATGTACCTCAATATAAAACCATGGGAGGAACACTCTTCTCATCCATTCTGTCTACAACTCCAAAAGCCTCCCTTCTTTCTCCTTATGGAGAAAGGTTTTGTCTAAATAACTACAAGGATCTCCATGCAGGGAGGAAAATATGCCTTTAAGGAGAGGAAAAATGTTACTGATTTGCTGGGGTAGGGACCATGTGTGTGTGGGTGGTGGGGGTGTGGAAAGCAGTGAGGCATTCTTCCAAGGACTGGGGACCATGAGCTCAAGTCCCCACCAATTAAAAAGGATGTCACTTTCCCATCTGCCCTGGAACAGGAGTGGAGCCCACACAGCTGAGCCTCACTTGCACCAGCTCCACCTTCCCAAGAAGAAATGAGGAAAGGAGAGAATACTGTGCACACAGGTATCAAACCCTGACCCTCTCCAACATTTCGGAACAGGCTGTACAGGCCACTCCTGCAAGTCCACAGCTGCTATTCTCACCTTTCATGAACCCCTGGGAAGTGCCCTGTTTAAGCCACTCAGGTTTCAGAGTAGCGTAGCCAGGCTGAGAGCTCAGCTCTGAACATGCCCCTGAAGTACACAGATCTCTAAGCCAGAGATGCTCTTCTTCAATGCTGGCAGATGAGAAAGTGGGGATCATCCCATATTTCTGATTTATAAGTTGCCCAGGGAATGTCCCAAAGTTGGGATGCTGAGTTCTATTAATTGGTTCCTTGGTCTGAGGCCAAACTACCAAGCAATGCTTCCTGCTAACATGCTGGATTCTTCAACATAGAATTACTTATTCATGAAGTTATTTAGACCTAAATACGATTCAAGCTTTTTATTCCTTTATTTCCTCTAATAATCTATCACTGGAATTATACATTTGATTCTCAATTATAAGCTAAGACTTACCTCCATGGCCCTGATATTGTTTTAGAAAATGCAGAGTTGAACCCAAAACAAGGCCAATAAAGAAGGCATCTGAAGTTCCTTGGCACCACCATGCAGTTTGAGTCTTATTTAAAAGACTCAAAGTCTTATTTAAAAACTATTCATTTTAATGACTGTTCAAGTTTATTTTCATAAAAATGTGTTTTACATAAGCCCCAAAGTTTCTCATACAATTAATTCCCTGCACAAAGAAACTGTGTTTCAAACCCAAAATGGTCATGCTGGTCTCCATGACCATGGAGCTTGTTTCTTTCAATTGCAGTTGCCTTTTTAACACTGTAATTAAGCTTAGGGAAAAAAATCATAATGCCAACCAAATAAACCTGCCCTTCAAACAATTATTATGGTATGTGGCAAGGGGAAAAAAAAATGATCTAGGCTTTGTTCATCTTAAAACACACTTGGCAGCCACTTCATTTAATAAGCTCCTTTCTCTTTCTGAGAACAAGAAAGTCATGAAGTCCAAGCAGTAAGAGCGGAATGCTGGCACCTCAGGAGGGGACAACTCGCAGGAGAGACCTGCTTCCAGAGGCTCCGAATGCTGCTCTGATCTGGCTTCTTCAGGATTACAAGTTTGTCTTTAAGTCTGTCTCTCTGGGTTTTACTTTTCTTATTGTTTCTGCTTTTGGTAGAACTGATTTTTTTTTTTTAATTCAAACTCTGTATTTTATCTTGGAGCATAGTCGATTAACAATGTTGTAATAGTTTCAGGTGGACAGCACATAGACTCAGCCATACATATACATGTATCCTTCCTCCCCCAAACTCCCTCCCATCCAGACTGCCACAAAACATTGAGCAGAGTTCCATGTGCTGTACAGCAGGTCCTTGTTGGCTATCCATTTTAATTCTAGCTGTGTGTACATCATCCCAAACTCTCTAACTATCTCTTTCTCCCCTCTTTTCCTCCCCTCACTGGTAATCATAAGTTCGATGGTAGAAAGTAATTTTTATATGATGAGACAAGGCCCAACAAAGACGACTTCCAAGCCCTCGTGTTCGAACAAGACCCACTGGCCTCACTGAGCACAAGCCCACCTGCTCCAGTCTCTTCTTCTCTTACCAACCCTTCCATTCCCCAATCACACAGGACGTGGCCTGAGATCCTACCTTGGGAACCTCACAGCTCTGTCCCCCTGGGGCCTGCCTTCCACAGCCATGAGCTTCCTCTTCATCTACCCTGATCAGATCCCATCATGAGTAAGCGGTCCCCTGACTTTTCTTCCTGTGTTCACAGGACTTGGAGCACTGCTGGGGTGACCCCTAAAATCTACCCATTTCTCTATTCTTGCTTTCAACGCTGATAATCAGAACTTCTACCATGGACTAATCCAAAGCTACCCAATATTTCTACTGTCTCCAAGCTCTGTGCCCTGCAACCCAGACAGTGATTATTCTAAAATACCCAGGACACACCATGGTAGCCCATTCCAGTATTCTTGCCTGAAGAACCCCATGGGCAGAGGAGCCTGGAGGGCTATAGGCCATAGGAGTCGCAAACAGCTGGAAATGACTGAAATGACTCAGTATGCACACACCCAATACTCCTACTGTCTCCAAGCTCTGCACCCAGAAACCCAGGCAGTGATTATTCTAAAATGCCCAGGACATAACTCCTGCTTAGCAAAACTGGTTTGTTTGGGTTTTTTGTTTGTTTGTTTGTTTGTTTGTTTTTGCTTTTTTAAACATTTTTATTTTATGTTGGAGCATAGTTGATTAGCAATGTCATGTTAGTTTCAGATGTACAGCAAAGTGATTTGGTTATACATGTACATGTATCATTTTCAAATTCTTTTCCCACTTAGGTTGTTACAGTGTATTGAGCAGCATTCTCTGTGCTATACAATAGGTCTTTGCTGGTTAATCTATTTTAAATATCTGCTCAGCTGCTCCCATCAGCACTTTGTTGATCAAAGTTTGGACAGACCCTTACCCTGACCATCAGGAGTCTGGATCCCATTTCTTCATCAAAGTTGATTTTTCCAGCATCTGTGGTGGATTCATGTCATTGTATGGCAAAACCAATACAGTATTATAAAGTAAAAAAAATAATAATAAAAATAAATAATTGTTTTTTTAATTGAAAGATATTGGCTTTACAGAATTTTGTTTTCTGTCAAACCTCAACATCAATCAGCCATAGGTATACATACATCCCCTTCCTTTTGAATTTCCTCCTATCTCCCTCCCCATGCCACCCCTCTAGGTTGATACAGAGCCCCTGTTTGAGTTTTCTAAGACATACAACATATTCCTGTTGGCTATTTATTTTACATATGGTAATGTAAGTTTCCATGTTACTCTCTTCATACATCTCACCCTCTTCTCCCCTCTCCGCATGTCCGTAAGTCTATTCTCTGTGTCTATTTCTCCACTACTGCCCTGTAAATAAATTCTTCAGTACCATTTTTCTAGATTCCATATATATGCATTAGAATATGATATTTATCTTTCTCTTTCTGACTTACTCCACTCTGTATAATAGACTCAAGATTCATCCACCTCATTAGAACTGACTCAAATGCATCCCTTCTTATGGCTAAGTAAATCACTGCAGATGGTGATTGCAGCCATGAAGTTAAGAGACGCTTACTCCTTGGAAGGAAAGTTATGACTAACCTAGATAGCATATTCAAAAGCAGAGACATTACTTTGCCAACAAAGGTCTGTCTAGTCAAGGCTATGGGTTTTCCAGTGGTCATGTATGGATGTGAGTGTTGGACTGTGAAGAAAGCTGAGTGCCGAAGAACTAATGCTTTTGAACTGTGGTGTTGGAGAAGACTCTTGAGAGTCCCTTGGTCTGCAAGGAGACCCAACCAGTCCATTCTAAAGGAGATCAGTCCTGGATGTTCATAGAAGGACTGATGCTAAAGCTGAAACTCCAGTACTTTGGCCATCTGTTGTGAAGAGTTGACTCATTGAAAAGACTCTGATGCTGGGAGGGATTGGGGGCAGGAGGAGATGGGGATGACAGAGGATGAGATGATTGGATGGCATCACCAACTCAATGGACATGAGTTTGGGTAAACTCTGGGAGCTGGTGATGGACAGGGAGGCCTGGCGTGCTGTGATTCATGGGGTTGCAAACAGTCGGACACGACTGAGTGACCGAACTGAATTGAACTGAATATTCCATGGTGTATATGTACCACAACTTCTTTATCCATTCATCTGTCAATGGACATTTAGGATGCTTCCATGTTCTAGCTATTGTAAATAGTGCTGCAATGAACAATGGAATATATGTATCTTTTTCAGTTTTGGTTTCCTCAGGGTATGTGCCTACGAGTGGGACTGCTGGGTCATATGGTGGTTTCCAGCATTTTTATTCTCAAATACTATACAGGACACACTAGACTATTTGCTGATCCCTGCAAATATCCGTCTTTTGATTACCTGCCCTGCACCTTTATTGGTGGCTATTTCTTCCACTTGGAAGGCTAGGGTACTATCTGTTTCTATCTTATGCTCTATTCAAGGCTTGGCTCAAATATCACCTCTTCCTGTTTACAATAAGTTTCTTCTTCTCCACATGAACCCCACTAGAGTGGGTTGCCATTTCCTTCTCCAGGGGATCTTCCCGACCCAGGGATCGAACCTGGGTCTCCTGCATTGTCGACAGACGCTTTACCCTCTGAGCCATCGGGAAGTTCTCATAAAACCCTCACATAGCTCAATTAGAGCTCTTACTTGGTTTCAACAAGTAGCAAACATCTCAAACCCCAACATCCATGTCCGCTGTCTATGAGGATGTCTTAGTCAGCATCCAATCCGAAGCCTCCTGGAAGGCTGAAGCCCCATTGGATGAATCTTCCTAATTCTCCTGCCTGGTAAAGTGGCTTGCATTGAATAGGCATTTAATATATATTTGTTGACAGAATAACTGAATGAAACACTTCCCAGGAGTTTTATATTATTTTTTTAAAAAAGAAGAAGCTTAGAGAAGGAAAGAGAGAAGTAAATTTGTTTAATTTGTTCTTGATTCCATTTGACACTTTATCACATCAAAGGAAGTAGCAATCCTTTAAGTCTCAGATTAACTGCTACTTCCTACATGAGGTGACACCTTCCACTGCCCTATACTAGGTTCGGTTCCTTGGGTGTGCAATGTCTCACACACACACAAACACACACCCCCTCCTATGAGTGACAGTATGGAGCAGAGGTGGACAGGGGAGGGGCTTCTTGCCAGCTGCTGATCTCTTCCTCCATATGAGGTGTGCTTGCATCAGCATCACAATCCTGGCCTCTCTCTCCACCCCTCACTCATGATGCTGAGTTTACACTGATTCCTTTAAAGAGGAAGGAGAAGAGGCACCTGAGCCTGGGGAACCCAGCCCTCCACCTCCACCTCCCTCTCAGAAGCACCGCTGCTCCGACCAGAGTGGACTTCACCTGGATGCCCTGACCCTGGCCCAGGCTGCCTCTGCCTGGAGGCCATGCTGGGCAAACTCTGTAACTCAGTATCGGGCAGCCCATGTGCCTGAAGAGATGACCTGAATTTGCCAACAGCAATTTCCCCATGAATTTCAGTATTATTTTGCTTTCCCATCTGCCTTAACCTTTCATCTTACTTCTCAGTCAGCCCAGAAATTGGGTGAGAAAGAGGAGAGTTATTCACTGGACCTCTGTCTTGTAACAATTACTTATTTAATCATCAGTGTTCCTCTCTCAGCTCTGTGAGCATCGCCTCTTCTTTTTCAGTATGTCCCTGGGTACCTGGTGTGTGTTGAATGCCAGACCCTAATGCAGGTTAGTTTAAAGAAGTCAGTAATTATTAATGCTATGGAGAAAAATTAAGAGAAGAATGAAAAAGGGAGAGGAAAAAGGGATAAAAGAAAGAGGAAAGGGAAGGGGGTTTTTACAAGAAACAGACTAGAGAGGAAGAGAAAGAGGAGGAAACAGAGAAATAATGAAAGGAGAGAAGAAAAGAAAGAGGGGGAAGCTGAGAAGGGAAAAAAGAGAGAAAAATAAAGCACCAAGGCCAGGACCCCCACACCACAGCCAGAATGCCCGCTGGGAACCAGAGCTTGACCTTGGCCTAGTCCTTACCCCTCACCTGTCCTCCACCCAACTCAGGGGCCTTTCAGTCCCTACTTCCAGCTTTCCCACTCCCCTTCCTACTTCCAGCTCCAGCTGCTTCACCTGAGACGTGAGCATTCACTTTGCTGCCTCTGTTCCCAGGGCGCCTGGGAGGAGGTGCTAGGGAGGGTACAGGTGGCGGTGCCTCAGAGGGAGAAGCCTCACCAGAGAGACGGGTGATACGTGTTGATAAGGTGTCTCCAGGACACCCCAACCCTGCAGAAGTCAGGCCCCACCCAGGAAATGGAGAGTGGCCTCCTTGGACCGCCCCCCTCCATCACACCAGGGCACCCTGCTTTCTTCCCTCCTGCCCTCCCTCTTGCTGTTCAATTCTCATTATCCTTCTGCTAATCGAGTAGAGCTGGGTACTTGATCAAAACTATTGGTTCTGTAACTCACCCAGACGCATCATGAGCTGAGACATTTATGACTGTCCCGGGGTATATATCTCTGTGATTGATCTCCTTCTCCGTGAGCTCTCTGGCTGCCCCTGGAGTCTAGAAACATCTCATTGCAAAGGATGAGAGAGGGGCTGTTATAGTGCTTCCTGCTGGCACTTTCAGGGCCTTTCTCAGATGATAAGCAGGTAAACTGAGGTTAACTATTTTGTATTTGTCTGATCTATAGATGAACTAGTATCACTAGGCAGCACTCACAACTGAATACTCCCTGGAACTTCGTCACAGCCGAGATTTTTTTTTTTTTTCAAATCCCACTCTATTGATAAAAATATATTACCCCATTTATATCCAAGCTTCAGATGACTTGAATGACACCCTGAGTCAGTCAGTTCGGGCTGCCCGTAACAATGTCACACAGACTGAGTGGCTTAAACTACGAAATTTGTTTTCTCACAGTCATGAAGTCTGAGCATCTGAGTTTAAGCTATCAGCAAGTCTGGTTTCTCCCAAGGCTTCTCTCCTTGGCAGGTAGATGGTCATTTTCTCCCTGTATATCACCCAGTCTTCCCTTTATGTGTCTCTTCTTATACTAGTCACACGGGATTAGGGCCCACCCTAATGACCTCATTTTAATTTCATGACTTCTTAAAATTCTCCAAGTACAGTCACATTCTGAGGTCCTGAGGGTTGGGGCTTGAACACACAAATCTGGAAGGGGATACAATTCAGGCCATAACACATCCTGTCCCAAATTTCTTTCCTCAAGTCAAACCAGAGTGACCAGGACAGAAAAATAAAGACCCAGCTTCCATCTCTCCCAAGAACAGGGAAATTGATTACATATATCTCAGGGGCACCACAGTGCCACAAATACAGCCCTTTAGGGCAACAGAATTGGAAGCAACTGTCCACTCAAATACAAGGATGCCCAGTTCAAGACACTGAAAAGGGATAAACAGCCACCAGAGACATGAGCTCAGCTGTCCAGGGCTTGTGACGCAATGTGTTAGATCTTCAAGCTTCTGAAAGGAAAAGTTAACCCTGGAGGAAATGGCTGTAGAACCTCAGTCTCACTAACTAACATCTCTGACCCTGTATCTCTTCATCTGTACATGGAGGAAAGAATAGGATCTACTTCATTTAATGTATGGGAATTAAATGAGAATATCCATGTTCCTCTTAACACAGTGCCTGGCACGTAGTGAGTGCTAGCAACATCCAAACATACTAGCCAGAGCAGCAATGGAAGCAGCGCTGGGAATCAGGGGTCAGATTTTGTCGTCCCCCCAATCAGCTCATGCATTCCCACTTCCATGACTTTCCTTGTGCATGCTGCAATCCCTCCTCTTCTCCAACATCAGTCCAGGGCCAGCTCTAGCCCCGCTTGCTTGCAGATGGTTTTCCAGAACTCTCTAGCACGGAGTCTCTCCACCTAGGACCTCCAGGAGCTCAGTCCAGCAGGGTTCTCATTCAGCCCGAACACAGTCTTGTGCTCTTCTTAACTCCCATGAAACCCCTCTTGGTGTGAAGGTCCTACAGCTTCACCTCTTTGTATTCTCCTTGGGGATGTCCCTCTAACACACCCTGCATTTCCAGCCCTCTGTGTCTTTGCTGACATGATGCTTCCAAGGGCACCTCTACAGTGCAGCCCACTCTGTGAGCCTGGCTGAAGCCCTCCTTTATGTCAGGAACAGGAAGGGAACTCTTCAGCTTCTGTCCACACACGGCAACAAACACATGACCCTTACGTCCTTTTGTAATCATCATCGCTACCCACTAAATGTCACCACATGCTTGTCACCATGCCAGGGTCTTCCCCCATTCTGGCTCCTACCCTCACACCATGAGATAAGTGCTATGACCCCCATTCTGCACGTGAGGAAACCCAGGCTCCAGGAGAACTGACTTGCTCTGGGTCATGTGAAAATCAAGAAAGGAAGTTGTGACTTTCAAAGTCTATCTGGCTCCATGGGCAGCCCTTGTTCTATGATACTAGAGATTCTCAAATGAGGACAAGGGACACATAAACCATGTGGGGGTCACATGATGGAATACTACCCAGCAATAAACAAGAATAAGCCACTGCCACATGCACGAACATGGAATATTAGCAAAGCAGCTAGATACAAATCCCAATTGTAGGACTCATTTATATGAAGTTCAAGAACAAGCAAAGCGAATCTACACTGATAAAGTGAAAGGAGTGGTGACTTCTGGGTGAGTTGGGTGGAGGGCCTGACATGGAAGGGGCCCGAGGGAGCTTCCTGGAGTGCTGGAAACAACCACGTCTCTCTGGGTGGTATTCATACCAATGCATATGTATGTAAAAATTCATGTGCTACACTATATACGCATGTTATACCTCAATAAAAAATTTTTGAAAAACATCTCAGGGAGGACATGTGTAGTTTTTAAAATATATTCAATATTATAATTTCATATTTGGAAACCAAAAAAAAAAAAAAACCCTACTCTATTGCTTTTGAAACACAAACTTTAGAGGAATTTTCAAGATTTATATGTTTCTCCACAGGAGACATATGTTGAAAAGGCTGAGACACACTGCAATACACTGTTCACATTCTGCCTCAGTTCCCTGCATGCTTCCAGCTCCCCTGCTGGATTCAGAGCACCCTCCAGGGAAGGCATCGTCTTAGTACGTGGACAAAAAAACAGTGCAGGGTTTGGCCATCCCTGCCCTCAGAACCCATAATATGCTGAAGCATTGGAGAATTCAAGTCCCAGACTGCTCTTCCCCACTCTGACCACCATTCAGCCACATTTTGCAATTCAGAAAAAAATAAAAGAGAGAGAGAGAGAGAGAAGAAAACAAACACTGTGGATAGCCTTGCTCTCAACCAAGGGGTGCTGCTCAGCAGGTCTGGCAGGGCACTGAGCTGCTGAGGGTTCTTACTCCACCTCTCTAATCATATGAAATTTCCCTGACCAATGCCTCTGCCTCCTGTGGGCAGTTTGCTCTGCATGCAGACTCCGGGCACAGAGAAGCTGCTGGAAGTTGCTCTTGGAGGCAACAGCCTATGCTGTTGTTAGAACAAAGCCTTTAATTTGTGTGGTGAGAAGCTTAGTGTATTTCATGCTGCCATTCTCATCAAGAACTCCCAGGGAGGAGGGTTGATGTGGATCTTCCTGTATTGAACATTAGGCACATCAAGCCCTTAGCATGGGTCCTAGAATGTGGTGGGCACATACAGGTAAATTCACTGCACTCATCCCTGGGTGTGGCTCATGAGAATGATAGAATTCAGGAAGGTTGCTGTTATCAGTCAACCAAGGCACAAATGTTCCTTGAGGACCTACCCTATGCCATGTGGTTGTCAAGAGTGTGAAGTATCTTTGATGGTCGACAATGCCCCTTGAATAGCTAGGCCATGCTGAGCACTGGAAAGAGAAGTGTAGAAGTTACTTTGCTCTCTATTAATAGGACACCTTCCTACAGTCCTTACTCTGTATCAGATCTCATAAAGCTCCTAGAAATTTCCTGCTTGGCTGTCAGTTTTGAATTACAGGTAGATGACAAAGCATCCCTGGGTTTAGTGAAGCCCCAGACAGCACATGGAGAAGGCAATGGCACCCCACTCCAGAACTCTTGCCTGGAAAATCCTACAGACAGGGGAGCCTAGTAGGCTGCAGTCCATGGGGTTGCAAAGAGTCGGACACAACTGAGTCACTTCACTTGCACTTTTCACTTTCATGCACTGGAGAAGGAAATGGCAAACCACTCCCGTGTTCTTGCCTAGAGAATCCAAGGGACAGGGGAGCCTGGTGGGCTGCTGTCTATGGGGTCACACAGGGTCAGGCACGACTGAAGCAACTGAACAGCAGCAGACAGCACAGGCCTTCACTGCAGAGATAGCAACTTATCTTTGTCAGATTCTGGAACAATCTCAGGTTTCCACTCCTTTGTGTTACTCCTTTGGAGAAGTTAGAGAAACTTTAGAAACAGATTATAGATCCAGCCTCTTGGTCTTTCTTCTTTGGGACCAAATGGACAGATTAATCTGATCCTCTCTGAATACCCAAGACGTGACAAACACAATCAATGGATCAAGTAATGGGAGGAAAGGGAGATGAGAGACAAGGTCCTGTCTGGAAAGACCCAGAGACTGCTGGAGTGGAACATCACTCAGAGATCTTCTAGTCCATTCCTTGTTTCCTGGTATCTGTAGATGTCCCAGAGAAGGACCGTGGCCAAAAATATCCTCTGGGAAATCTCATGGTGGGAGGGGGCCTTGGACTGAGTCAGGTCTTACTCCCAGGCCAACTCATCTTGGTAACCAAAGTCAGAGGCTTCTCTCTTTTGCAGTGAAGCTACAGGATTGTTTTCTCAACTAAGTCTCTCACTCCTCAGCTCCCCAAGTTTTCAAAATAAGTTCTGTGACCACCCAGCACAGGGCCCATTCCCACCCTAGGATTCACAGACACTCTACAGTATGTGTCCCCTCTGCCACCTGTGGGGCAACCAGATAGCAGAGACAATTCTCATAATTCTTGACAATTTTTATATCAGTGTAGATGAAAATCTCTTTCACGTTTGTTCATGACCATGTGGGGTATCACCAGTGCATGAGGTACACTGAGAGTCACAGAGGTGAATCAGACATGTTCTTAGTCTGAGAGAAGGAACTTGTTTTCAATAACAAAATACAAGGTAACCACTAGAAGGTCCCATGGCTCTATGGGGCCATAAAGGAAGCAGATCCCTCCTAGTTGAAGGAAACAAGAAAAAGGAATCAGAGAAGAGAAGAAATGTGTGTTGGACATTGAAAGAGAGACATCTGGATATTTGAGAAAATGGGAAGGAACAAGCCTGCCAGGGGAGAGGACCAAAAAGGAGAAGATGAGAAAAAGCAGGACTTATTCAGAAAACAGCAAGTAGATGAATTTCACTAGGCAGTGTATGTGAAAAGGAGGAGTGAGAAGTAAGATCATTTAGGACACAGTCTAATTTAAGAAAGTCTAAGTCTCAGAGGACTCTGAGTGCCCTTTTGAAAGCTTGGAAATTTTTCATTAGGCAACAGGAAGTTATTGAAGAACATGATCAGGGCCAAAGTTAGAGTGGGGAGATTGGAAATAACTTGAGTGAACTTTGACTTCAGATGAAAGATATGAAGAATCCAAGGAAGAAAACAGAATCCTCATCCCAGAGGAAAAGAAGTTCTGCTTCTTTGTCAAGCTCTCTACAATCTCTGTTCACAATGTTCCCATCTCCACTTATATATTCAGATTCCCCTCTCTTCTAGGTCTTTCTTCATAGATCACAAAATGCCAAGCCTATACGCTTATGTTAAGAATATCAAATCTATGTAAACTACCCCCTCCTCAGCCCTTTCTTTACAGGCAAGCTTTTAAAATGATACCAAGCTTCTTAAAATTGATGCTTCTGCGTAAACTCCAGTTTTAAAGCCACGTGGTATTCACAAAATGACCTATATAGGAAGTAAGAGTAAAATGTTAGAATCTTAACTCTTATTTATTTCATTTAAAATTATGTAAGTAAAACTATGTTTTACTAATTTACTCTGCCATAATTCACTAAGACAAGAAATTTGTTCAATCATGTAAAACAAAGAGTAATGCTCTTGGATGGTTAATAAAAATAGTATTTGGGGGTCAGTTTATACTGTCATGAGTCAGTGACAGATGAAAAGTTTATATTATCTGCAAAGAATATCAGAAAATATATTAATAATTCCAATAGAAGACAGAAGACAATAGAATATTATTTTCAAAGACCTAAGAAAAAGTAATATTCCACTTATAATTTTCATACCCTGCTAAGTTATCACTGAAGAATAAAAATGAAGATTGAAAGTATTTACCTTTAACAGACTTTTGCTGAAAGAATAATTTTCCTCCTCCATTTTAAAGGATGAAAATTAGGAAGATGGAAATGGAAACTAGAGAAGCAAGATGCAAAAAGAAATGTTGAGCAAGAAATGAATAAGCTTGTGTATAAACCTTAAAAATAACAATATAAATGATTTAAAAATCATAGTTAACTTGGGGATCATAAAAATCAAGCTGGAACTGCAAATAGTGCACAAAAGAAATGTAACATGGTAGATTATGATCAGAATTAAAACTTTTAAAATTCTTTGTATTTCTTCAGAGGATGATAGAGCCATTAATTAACTTTATTAGGTAAAGTACACATAAAATCATTGTTAAAGTGACCATTAAAAGTGAGAAACGGATATATAACTTTCAAATGAGTAGAAGGGATAAGAATAAAGAAAATTCTGTCTATCCAAAGAACACAGGAAAGAAGAGGGGAAAATTATAGCAAAGAAAAACAATAGAATAAATCCAAATAAATAAATAATAAGAAGTTAAACGATAAGCTCAGCCATCAAAACCCTAATTGTCAGACTGGATAGAAAAACTAAATCTAGTTACATGCTGTTTACAAGAAGCTTGCTTAAAACAAAAGACGGAGAAAATATATACCAGACAAATACTAATCAAAAGAAGCCTGACAAAATGGAGTTTAGGGGAAAAGCATTATTACAGACAAAGATGTTCACTAACCATTGATTTAAAAAATTTCCCCGGAAGATATCTCAATGCTAACACTAGACATACTTAAGAATATAACTGCAAAATATACAAAGCAAAGATTCACAGAATTGACATGTGAAATTGACAAATCAGCAATCACAATGGGAGATGTTACCACCTGTCTCAATAATTAATGCATTAAGGGGAGCAAAAATTAGCAAACCTATAGATCTGAATTAAACACCTGATCTAATGAACATCTATGGAGACCTCTCAAGATATCCTCTGTCTACATTTCCTCGCTTCCCATACTTCCCATCCATTCTTCAACCAACTGCCTCTACTCCCAGCCCTCCTCTGAAACAGTTGCCCCAAGAGTGACCTTCAGCCTCCCAATTACCAACTCCTTATGCTTCTGCTTTTAAAACCATCGGCTACATTCTCCTTGAACCATCCTTCCACAACACTAGATTCTCGTTTCTCCTTCTGCATATTTGCTGTTTTCTTTATGTGTTTGAATTCATCTGTTGATTTTCACAAGGTTCTGTCCTCATCTCTTCTCATTCTACTCCACACAATCTCCCTGACAGTCTTACTTCACACCAAGGGTTTATGTCAGAAATGTGAATTTAGGAGGCAAGTGTTTAGTGCAGGAGCCAGCTTGGATGTGGGCACAGCCCACAGGGTTCCTTGGTGAGAACCCTGATGAATGCCAGGGCATGGCAGTAGATGAAGGCTGGGAGGCCAGGAAGGGTGACAGTCTCCTTCTAAATTTAGAGCAGGGACCACGTACATCCTATTACCTCTCCACCTAGCTCGGGGCCTAGCCCCTAACAGACATTTGATAAAAGTGTATTACTTGGTGGAGCACACACTGAACTTTGCACGTTCTCTAGAGAGCTCCAGAAATACAGTATGTTGAGGATGGAAAGTTATCATCAATCTCCAAGCTTCCTCAAGGGCTCTGACTCAGGCCAGGAGCTCTAGCCCAAACAATAGCCAAGATCACAGTCAAGAGATCAATCTAAGCCAACCCCCAGTGAGGTCACTTCTTAGATGTTTGTACATATTGCTTCATAAAGTCAGACCATGTCTTAAATCATAAAACCCGTATCCCTGCTCATTTCTTCCTGTCCCTCTCTTTTTCTCCTTCCAGATAGAGAACATTCCTCCCTCTACCACCCACAGAGCTGTGAATATGCCTGCAGTCCCTGAGAGAGACAGGACAAGGGGCACCCTTTGTATTGATGCCTATGGACCAGGGAAAGAGACTTATGGCAAAGCAAAGTGGCCATTTTCACAGACTTTCCCCTACGCACATAAGTAAGCCCCAAGCTGCTGAAAAATCGGTCTTCTGTCCTTTCACATTTTTGCAGCAATAGAAGTTCATTTTCTCATCATATGCTGTAAATTACAGGCTGAAAAGGTGGGTCGCATCTGACTCCAGCCTATAAATAGCTGATCTTCCTTTGCCTTCTCAGAGGGGCCATTCTCAACAGTGGCTCAGCTCAGTGCATCCCGGCAGAGGAACAAAAACGCAGGAACCAGAAATCAAATCACCCTCCAGTGAACCCAGGGCAGAAACTGGACTTCCTCACACCTCAAAATCAGAAAAGACCCTGCCCAGCACACACATATTTTTCTATGAGGTAACATCTAGGTAAATCCACTCCCAGTCTCTCTTCATCTCTCTTACGCACCCCTTCTGCAAATAGCTCCCAGCACTGCCCCAGCATCTTGTAAAATAAAAATCAAAGCTGAGCAAATAATTTAAGACTCATGTTTAAACCTTTCCCAGGTTCCTGAATTCATTGCCTCTTAAAGTGGAAGTGCCTTTGCTACAGGCTCCTGAAGCTGTTTCAGATGACAGCATACCCCCCATCCCCACTGAAGAAATATTTTATTTAGCATTTAAGGAGCTCCTCACAGGGCACATGGAAGGTAGTTTTTAATCCAGCGACAACATTATTTATCACCAGCTGCCTGCCTGGCATGAAATAGATGTAAAGGTGAATGAAAAACATGAGTTTCGTCCTTAAGGAGCACATAGTCAAGTGGAAGAGACACACAACACTGACACAACAGAGAAAAAGGAGAACATTGGGATTCAGTGTTCAGTCGAGTAGGCTAGATGGAAAGCGAGTTAGGAGTGCAAGGAGAGTGGTTTGTGAGGACCGAAGTCTTCCTGGTGGTGAGGATGGAGCTGGAGGTTTTGGACATACTGAGAAGACTAAGAGGAGAAACTTAAGATGGGAGAACAATGTGAACAAAGGCAAAACTCCAAATAAAAGTTTCATTTGGGGACACATGACCTGCATGTGTCAAATCAGAAACAGTATGTGTTATGGGCTGAATTTGCCCCCATCTCTAACATTTGCATGTTGAAGTCCTAGTCGCTAAGATTTCAAAATGTGACTGCATTTGGAAATAACTTTAAGGAGGTACTTAAGGTAAAATGAAGTCACATGAGTGGGCCAGCATCTAACAGGACTGCTGTCATGATAAGAGGAAATTAGGTCAGACAGGTGCAGGGGAGGGCCATGTGAGGACATCTGCCAGCCAAGACAAGAAGCCTTAGAAGAAACCAACCCTGCCAAGCCCTTAATCTTGGACTTCTGGGCTCCAGAACTGGGAGAAAATTAATTTCTGTTGGTTAAGCCCCTTAGTCTGTGGTACAGATTTGTTACAGCAGCCCCAGCAGCCTGATACAGTCAGTTCTCTTGGCAAGATTTCTCCAGAAGCAGCTGGAGCCTGTCCCAGAGTCCAAGCACAAGGCCATCTTGGCCTGATCCAAGGCAGAAGCAATGAGAATGGACGTAAGGAATTAGAAGGTAATAGAAACCAGCCTTGGCCACTGACTGCATGCAGAGATGAAGGATGCCTTTAACATCTGAGGAAGAAGGACCCCAAGGAAGCAAGCTGCCATTTTGGTTCTCAAGGGTGACCCTCTCTATAGAAACCCAGTGTCCTCGCCCTGGTTTCTCTCTCAACTCTGGTCTCTATGTGGCAGGAGACCCCTTTAGTGTGCAGAATGCTAAGGAGAGAAACCTCCTCAACATCCAGTGCTTCATGCTAACTCGAGCTTGAAGCAACTCGGCAGGAAAAACTTTAAATCCTAACTTATATCCTCTTCAGTAGTCACATACAGATGTGAAAATTGGACCATAATGAAGGCTGAATGCCAAAGAATTGATACTTTCAAATTGTGGTGCTAGAAAAGACACTCGAGAGTTCCTTGAATAGCAAGGAGATCAAACCAGTCAATCCTAAAAGAAATCAGTCTTGAATATTCACTGGAAGGACTGATGCTGAAGCTGAAGCTTCAATACTTTGGCCACCTGACTAGAAGAGCCGACTTATTAGAAAAGATCCTTATGCTGGAAAGATTGAAGGCAAAAGGAGAAGAGGGTAGCAGGGATGAGATGGTTGGATGGCATCACCAATTCAATGGACATGAACTTCAGCAAACTCCAGGAGATGGTGAGGGGCAAGGAGACCTGGCGTGCCACAGTTTGTGGGATTGCAAAGAGTTGGACATAGCTGAGCAACTGAACAACAACACCCTCTCCAGAATGCCCCTGCCCAGCTCTTAGCTGGAACCAGGTAGCTAGTCGGGAACAAAATCTCTCCTGGGGGGCACCAATCATTAAGAGACTCTAGAGAGCAAAGTGCCTGTCTTATCATTCAGTCACTGGGGATCCCAGACTCCTCGATCACTCAGTTCGGAGAATCTCAGCTGCCATCACTGACAACCTCAAACTCCAGACACCACAGCTCATTATGGAAGAAGGGAATCAGGAAATGTGCGCCGTGACTCCTTGGGGACACCCTTAACCTCATGACACCTAATGGGCTTGGGCGCATGATGGCTCATGCTCACTCTGCACCAACACCAAGGGCCTTTCATGCATTGGCACACATAATTGTACAAACTGTACCCCTGGTGCAGCATCACTATGTACCCACCAGAAGACCTACTGTGAATATCGCCAGTGTGGATGTGGACATAGGACAGCCCAAAATCCCCATTATTCCTGGTTGTATAGCCACTGTGGCAAGCTGCTCAGTAGGGTCTACCAATGGCAAATATACATACACCTCATGGTCCAGCCATTCCATTCTTAGGTACAGAAGTTGTGGGCTTCCCTGGTGGCTCAGTGGTGAAGAATCCACCTGCCAATGCAAGAGACATGGGTTCCATCCTTGATCTGGGAAGATTTCATATGTGCAAAGCAGCGAAGTCCATGTGCCGCAACTATTGAGCCTGTGCTCTGCCTCAAGAGAAGCCACCACAGTGAGAAGCCCGTGCACCACAATGAAGAGTTGCCCCTGCTAGCCACAACTAGAGAAAAGTCCATGCAGCAACAAAGACCCAGCGCAGCCAAAAGTAAATCAATAAAATTACTCTTAAAAATCAAAAGTGGGAATATGTGCACAAAACACGTGTACAATCACAGCACTACTGTACCAGAACCCACCCCACCCAAAGTGAGCACACAAGTACATTGACACACAACACCATGAAGGAGTCTCAGAAACATATTAAGAAAAGGAAAGAGCACAAAATACCACCTATTGTATGATTCAGTCTATGCAAAGTTCACAAACAGGCACAACTCACCAACCTATGGAGTCAGAAGTCAGACTGATGGTTATCCTCTCCAGCTCTGAGGAAGCACAAGGGAGGTTTCCAAGGTGTGGGTGACATTAAATTTCTTGAACTTGATGCTTCTTTTATGAGTATCTTTGCTCCATGAAAATTCAATCTGCCATACACTTTGCAATTTTGTATGTATGTTATATTTCAATTAAAAGTTTTTAAAAATTAAAGCCCCATATGGTAGGAAAATGACTCTTTGCATTGAGGAAAACAAGGCACAGAGGACGTCAGTAACTCTCTCAGGGACAGATGGCCAGCACGAGCCAGAGCCAGGACTTGACGCCAAGTCGTCTGGCTCTAGAGTGAGCTGCTCCATCACTCCTCCACATCTCCTCTTAGGAGAAGAGGAGGTCTTAGCCCACGTCCTGAATTGACTGCCTGTGTAAACCCTGTAGAACCTTACAGACAGTGCTTGGTCCTTAACGGGTGGCCAATACATGTCTTATGTGGATATAAATCGACCCTACCAGAAAACACATACAGTGGGTAACATGACTTGCACAAGCCACAGTACGGCCATTCTGTATGAGCCAGACCATAAGGACAGACAACTAAAGTTTACTTCATACCGTGGACAACAGAAATGAGTCTTTAGACCTGGCAGCCATTTCTCACCAAGTCTCCCCACCCGCTAAAGACCTCCTAAAGACCTCATAGGAGGAACTGGTCCAAGCTTGGGTTTCTTCTGGGTTGAACACTTTGGGCAACAATTGATGGTGAACTCTCCCTCCAGGCATCTTTGAAAACTTATTTGATTCTGGCATTTAGAGAGATATCTCAGAGCTTCAATGATCAACTCACAGATCAAGAGGCTGCTCAAGGATTTAAAATGCAGAACATGAGATGCAAAATCAGTGTAGATCAAACTGGACGATTTTTTTCTCTAGAGAAGTGTTGGTGCTTGACTTCGGTCCCTTCACTCATACACTCATTCATTCAACAGGCAAGCTCTTCTACCTGAAGACCATCCCCTCCTGCACCGGCCCCTCGCTTCAGGCCTCACACTTGCTTATCCCACAGGAAACAAGGGAAGCCAGGCCTAAGGATATTCAGGATACCTCTGTGCAGACAGTCAAGGTTCCAGCCCTTGCGCTGGCCCCTGACCTCACTGTCACTGCCCAAATGCTCATCTCACATCCCACGCAGAGCCCACCACTGCTGCTGCCCACTCTTCCCACCAGTTCACTCTCCTCCCACAATTACTGTGATTTTGCAGAGTCAGACTTGGATTTCGACTGAGAAGCTGATGCTGACCACCCCATGGCCCTGAGAACCCACCTCTGCCTCCAACTCAGTCTCCCATCACCCCTTCCTAGGAGCCCAGCCCTAGCTCTTGGGGTTCCCAAGGTCTGGGGCTGGCCTCTGAGAAGCTTCCGTGAGCCCCATCAAGGCTTCACACCAGGGCATAGCCCCAAGCAAAAGCAGAACATCTGGGGAGACTGTCTCCCCACTCCTGACATCCCAGGGGAGGAAAAAAAAATGCTGCCTGTCAGAAATGTGATAGAACTGTCAAAAGTACATCAAAACAACCATATACATTGTGATCTCTAAGTCACAGTTCCATTTGTTCTGTGACAGTGTAAAAATAACAAAATTTCCATCAAGATGGAAAATAAAAATGAAAGAACCACTTCAATGGTATGTGAAAACAATGTCTAAACAAAAGTCCCTTTTTTCCTTCTCAGTGGTGGCCTCTATTTAGTGACATCTGTATCCCTCCCATTCTCCCTCTCAGCACACCCCTTCCTTCTCAGCTCATCTGTTTCTTTCTCTTCTACTTGGCCTTTTCCCCACACCTGGCGCAGACAGGGAGCAGGAGATTACAACCGTCAGGACAGGTCCAGACAGTGCCCTCGAGTCACTCCCAAATCAGTTCTGCCAGCTCACATTCCTAGGACACCAACTCAGGAGGACACCTGGATCCTCCAACCACAGGGTTTCATATTTAAGTTGGCCTGAATAAAGATTGAGCTGGAGTGGTGCCTGCATGGCACTGGAGCGGCTGTGGGGAGATACCCCACGTCCAATGGCAAAGGAGAAGCCCCAGCAAGACGGTAGGAGGGGAAAAATCGTGTTTAGAATCAAACCCCATATCCACCAGAGACACTCAGAGGGCTCAAACAAACCTCACGCACACCAGGAGAGAGAGAACTGAGAGAGAACTGTGTCTGAGTGTCTCCTGAGGAGGTATGGTTGAGCAGTGGACTGCCACAGGGGCAGGGGATCTGGGTGCAGCAGACTTGGGTATGGCATAAGTCCTTTTGGAGTAGGTCACCATTAACCCCACCATAGAGCCACCAGAACCTACACAGGACTGGGGATACAGATTCCTGGAGGGCAAAAATAGAACCTTGTACACACCAGGACCCAGGAGAAAGGAGCAGTGACCCAACAAGAGGCTGACCCAGACTTGCCCGTGAGTGTCCAGGGGTCTCTGGCAGAAGTGTGTGCTGGCAGTGACCTGCCGCAGTTAGGGGCACTAAGTGTAGTGCCCCAACCCTCCAGGGGACCTTTTGAATGAGGTCGCCATTATCTTCATTACCTCAACCAGGGAGGGAACACAGCCCCACCCATCAACAGAATATTGGATTAAAGATTTACTGAGCATGGCCCTGCCCATCAGAACAAGACCTAGTTTCCCCCCTCAGTCCCTATCTCCCATCAGGAAGCTTCCATAAGCCTATTATCCTTCCTATTATCATAGAGAAGATAGACTGAAAACTACAATCACAGCAAACTAACCAATCTGATCACATGGAACACAGCCTTGTCAAACTCAAAGGAAACTATGAGCCATGCAGTGTAGGGCCACCCAAGATGGACGAGTCATGGTGGAGAGTTCTGACAAAACGTGGTCCACTGGAAAAGGGAATGGCAAACCTCTTCAGTATTCTTGCCTTGAGAACCCCATGAACAGCATGAAAAGGCAAAAAGACAGGACACTGAAAGATGAACTCCCCAGGTCAGTAGGTGCCCAATATGCTACTGGAGACGTGTGGAGAAATAACTCCAGAAAGAATGAAGAGACAGAGCCAGAGCAACACCACCCAGCTGTGGATGTGACTGATGATGAAATAAAGTCCAGTGCTGTAAAGAGCAATATTGCATAGGAACCTGGAATGTTAGGTCCATGAACCAAAGCAAATCGGAAGTGGTCAAACAGGAGATGAACAGAGTGAACACAGACATTTTAGGAATCAGAGAACTAAAATGAGCTGCAATGGGTGAATTTAACTCAGCTGACCATTATATCTACCACTGTGGGTAAGAATCCCTTAGAAGAAACGGAGTAGCCATCACAGCCAACGGAAGAGTCCAAAATGCAGTACCTGGATGCAATCTCAAAAACGACAGAATAATCTCTGTTCATTTCCAATGCAAGCCATTCAATATTACAGTAATCCATGTCTATGCTCTGACCAGTAATGCTGAAGAAGCTGAAGTTGAAAGGTTCTGTGAAGACCTACAAGGCCTTCTAGAACTAACACCTTAAAAAGATTTCTTTTTCATTATAGGGGACTGGAATGCAAAAGCAGGAAGTCAAGAAATACCTGAGGTAACAGGCAAATTTGGCCTTGGAGTACAGAATGTCAAGTAGGCCTTAGGAAGCATCACTATGAACAAAGCTAGTGGAGGTGACAGAATTCTAGTTGAGCTATCTCAAATCCTAAAAGATGACGCTATGAAAGTGCTGCATTCAATATGCCAGCAAATTTGGAAAACTCAGCAGTGGCCACAAGACTGGAAAAGGTCAGCTTTCATTCCAGTCTCCAAAATAGGCAATGTCAAAGAATGCTCAAAATACCACACAACTGCACTCATGTCACATGCTAGCAAACTAGTGCTCAAAATTTTCCAAGCCAGGCTTCAACAGTACATGAACTGTACTTCCAGATGTTCAAGCTGGATTTAGAAAAGGCAGAGGAACCAGACAGCAAATTACCAACATCTGGTGGATCATCAAAAAAGCAAGAAAGTTCCAGAAAAACATCTACTGCTGCCTTATTGACTATGCCAAGGCCTTTGACTGTGTGGATCACAATATACTGTGGAAAATTCTTCAAGAGATGGGAATACCAAACCACCTGACCTGCCTCCTGAGAAATCTGTACACAGGTCAGAAAGAAACAGAATTGGACATGGAAAAACAGACTGGTTCCAAATAGGAAAGGGAGTATGTCAAGGCTGTATATTGTCACCCTGCTTATTTAACTTATATGCAGAGTACATCATGAGAAATGCTGGGCTGGAAGAAGCACAAGCTGGAATCAAGAATGCCAGGAGAAATATCAACTACCTCAGATATGTACATGACACCACCCTTACTGCAGAAAGTGAAGAACTAAAGAGCCTCTTGATGAAAGTAAAAGAGGAGAGTGAAAATGCTGGCTTAAAACTCAACATTCTGAAAACGAAGATCATGGCATCCAGTCCCATCACTTCATGGCAAATAGATGGGGAAACAATGGAAACAGTGACAGACTTTATTTTGGGGGCTCCAGAATCACTGCAGATGGTGACTGCAGCCATGAAATTAAAACACAGTTGTTTCTGGGAAGAAAAGTTATGACCAACCTAGACAACATATTAAAATACAGAGATATTACTTTGCCAACAAAGGTCCATCTAGTCAAAGCTATGGTTTTTTCCAGTAGTCATGTATGGATGTGAGAGTTGGACTATAAACAAAGCTGAAAGCGGAAGAATTGATGCTTTTGAACTATAGTGTTGAAGAAGACTCTTGAGAGTCCCTTGGACTGCAAGGAGATCTAACCAATCCATCTTAAAGGAGATCAGTCCTGGGTGTTCTTTGGAAGGATTGATGCTGATGCTGAAACTCCAATACTTTGGCCACCTGATGCGAAGTACTGACTCATTTGAAAAGACCCTGATGCTGGACTCATTTGAAAAGACCCTGAGGGCAGGAGGAGAAGGGGACAACAGAGGATGAGACTGTTGGATGGCATTATTGACGTGATGGACATGAGTTTGAGTAAACTACAGGAGTTGGTGATGGACGTGGAGGCCTGGTGTGCTGCAGTCCATGGGGTCGCAAATAGAGGACACAACTGAATGACTGAACTGAACAGAACTGAATGAAGACTGAGGATGTGGTACTCTTCCAGAAGGCACCAAGGGAAAACTGCCCAGAGCTGCTTGCTCTAATATCAGCACTGAGCATCCCGGGTTGTCTGTTCTGCAGTTAAGCCTCAACCTCCACGAAAGCAAGAGACCACAGTCCTTTGCCTTCCCCCATTCCCCAGACCCAGCCCAATTTCTGCCTCAGAGGAAGAAAGAGAGCTGACGAAGTATTTATTGAATGACTGAATAAATGAATAAAGGCTGGACCTGAATACATGAATAAATGAATGTCTAGATCATAAAGAAAAGTGATTATAATATTTATTTTAAATTATGCTTGTTTGTATCCAAATAATACATGCACATGGTCTAAATAAAACGCTCTATAGAACTAACACTTAAAGGGAGATAGAAATCTCCTTCTCCTCTCTGCTGATCCACTAGTCCTGATGTCAAGAGACAGCACTCCCATGTCTATCACCTCTTTGTTCTGATAGGTACCTTCATATATCTGGATTGTTAGACAGGAGGGAAAAGACACTACGGGATGTTAATACACATTCCAACAGGGAAATTCCAGTGTAGCGCCTGCAGTTCTGGAGCAAGGCTACTCCATATATAGTGGAGAACTATACACCACTCAAGAAAGGAGCTTCTGGTAGAATACTGGGCCCTGGCAGAGACAAAATCTGATCCTGAGACATCAGAAGACCATGTGAGCAGAGCCACTCACCATAGACTGGTTCTTGTCAGACTCATCAGGTCACAAGGTCAGGTGGGCCCAGCAGCAATCCATCATAAGATCAAAGTGGTACATCTGGGACAGGGCACAAGCAGAGATATAAGGCCCAAATAAGTTGCATGAACTCAAATCCTGTCACCACTACTGTTGCAATGGGCACCTCTCTGTCAGCCCACATCCATCCCTTATGACCTGCTGATGGAGGCAGAATAAAGCCAAGCCCTGTTTATAGACTGGTATCTTGATATGTGGGTGCCAACTGAAAATGGATTACAGATGCACTAGGTCTTCATTCAGGGTTACGGCCACCCAGAACCCACCTCCCTCTGGCTCCATAAATGTTAGATGATGGAAAATAAGTACAATAATTTAATTGTGGTAAAGTACATAAAACATAAAATGTACAAGTTTGGCTATTTTTAACTATATAGTTCAATGGTATTAACTACATTTACACTGCTGTGGAGTCATCACCATGCAGTCCATCTATCTCCAGAACAATTTTCATCAGGGCAAACTGAAACACTGTACTTAGTTAACACAAACTCCCCATTTCCTCCTCCCCCAGCTCCTGGCAATCACCATTCTCCTTTCTGCCTCTATTAATCTGATTACTCTAGATGTCGCATATTAGTAGAAATCATAGCGTATTTTTCCTTTTGTGACTAGTTTATTTCACTGAGCATAATGTATTCAAAGTTCAGTTCAGTTCAGTTCAGTCGCTCAGTCGTGTCCGACTCTTTGCGACCCCATGAATCACAGCACACCAGGCCTCCCTGTTATCACCATCTCCCGGAGTTCACCTAGACTCACGTCCATCAAGGTAGTGATGCCATCCAGCCATCTCATCCTTGGACGTACCCTTCTCCTCCTGCCCCCAATCCCTCCCAGTATCAGAGTCTTTTCCAATGAGTCAACTCTTCGCATGAGGTGGCCAAAGTACTGGAGTTTCAGCTTCAGCATCATTCCTTCCAAAGAAATCCCAGGGTTGATCTCCTTCAGAATGGACTGGTTGGATCTCCTTGCAGTCCAAGGGACTCTCAAGAGTCTTCTCCAACACCACAGCTCAAAAGCATCAATTCTTCGGCACTCAGCCTTCTTCACAGTCCAACTCTCCCACCATAC
Source organism: Nanger dama (assembly GCA_917880005.1). Classification (NCBI taxonomy): domain Eukaryota; kingdom Metazoa; phylum Chordata; class Mammalia; order Artiodactyla; family Bovidae; genus Nanger; species Nanger dama. Next base: position 31,440,682 of record CAKJTW010000018.1, read on the forward strand.
ATGACCACAGGAAAAAACATAGCCTTGACTAGACGGACCTTTGTTGACAAAGTAATGTCCCTGTTTTTGAATATGCTATCTAGGTTGGTCATAACTTTTCTTCCAAGGAATAAGTGTCTTCTAAATTCATGGCTGCAATCACCATCTGCAGTGATTTTGGAGCCCCAGAAAATAAACTCTGACACTGTTTTCACTGTTTCCCCATCTATTTCCCATGAAGTGATGGGACCGGATGCCATGATCTTCATTTTCTGAATGTTGAGCTTTAGGCCAACTTTTTCACTCTCCTTTTTCACTTTCATCAAGAGGCTTTTAGTTCCTCTTCACTTTCTGCCATAAGGGTGATGCCATCTGCATATCTGAGGTTATTGATATTTCTCCCAGCAATCTTGATTCCAGCTTGTGATTCTTCCAGTCCAGTGATTCTCATAATGTACTCTGCATATAAGTTAAATAAGCAGGGTGACAATATACAGCCTTGACATACTCCTTTTCCTATTTGGAACCAGTCTGTTGTTCCATGTCCAGTTCTAACTCTTGCTTCCTGACCTGCATACAGATTTCTCAAGAGGCAGGTCAGGTGGTCTGGTATTTCCATCTCTTTCAGAATTTTCCACAATTTATTGTGATCCACACAGTCAAAGGTTTTGGCATAGTCAATAAGGCAGCAGTAAAAGTTTTTCTGGAACTCTTGCTTTTTCGATGATCCAGCGGATGTTGGCAATTTGATCTCTGGTTCCTCTGCCTTTTCTAAAACCAGCTTGAACATCAGGGAGTTCATGGTTCACGTAGCTGAAGCCTGGCTTAGAGAATTTTGAGCATTACTTTACTAGCATGTGAGATGAGTGCAATTGTGCGGTAGTTTGAGTATTCTTTGGCATTGCCTTTCTTTGGAATTGGAATGAAAACTGACCTTTTCCAGTCCTGTGGCCACTGCTGAGTTTTACAAATTTGCGGGCATATTGAGTGCAGCACTTTCACAGCATCATCTTTCAGGATTTGAAGCAGCTCAACTGGAATTCCATCACCTCCACTAGCTTTGTTCGTAGTGATGCTTTCTAAGGCCCACTTGACTTCGACTTCACATTCCAAGATTTCTGGTTCTAGATTAGTGATCACATCAGCATGACTATCTGGGTCGTGAAGATCTTTTTGTACAGTTCTTCCATGTATTCTTGCCACCTCTTCTTAATATCTTCTGCTTCTGTTAGGTCCATACCATTTCTGTCTTTTATCGAGTCCATCTTTGCATGAAATGTTCCCTTGGTATCTCTAATTTTCTTGAAGAGATCTCTAGTCTTTCCCATTCTGTTCTTTTCCTCTATTTCTTTGCATTGATCACTGAAGAAGGCTTTCTTATCTCTTCTTGCTATTCTTTGGAACTCTGCATTCAGATGTCTATATCTTTCCTTTTCTCCTTTGCATTTCGCCTCTCTTTTTTCACAGCTATTTGTAAGGCCTCCCCAGACAGCCATTTTGCTTTTTTGCATTTCTTTTCCATGAAGATGGTCTTGATCCCTGTCTCCTGCACAATGTCACGAACTTCATTCCATAGTTCATCAGGCACTCTATCTATCAGATCTAGGCCCTTAAATCTATTTCTCACTTCCACTGTATAATCATAAGGGATTTGATTTAGTCATACCTGAATGGTCTAGCGGTTTTCCCTACTTTCTTCAATTTGAGTCTGAATTTGGTAATAAGGAGTTCATGATCTGAGCCACAGTCAGCTCCTGATCTTGTTTTTGGTGACTGTATAGAGCTTCTCCATCTTTGGCTGCATAGAATATAATCAATCTGATTTTGGTGTTGACCATCTGGTGATGTCCATGTAGAGTCTTCTCTTGTGTTGTTGGAAGAGGGTGTTTGCTATGACCAATGCATTTTCTTGGCAAAACTCTATTAGTCTTTGCCCTGCTTTATTCCACATTCCAAGGCCAAATTTGCCTGTTACTCCAGGTGTTTCTTGACTCCCTACTTTTGCATTCCAGTCCTCTATAAGGAGAAGGACATCTTTTGGGGTGTTAGTTCTAAAAGGTCTTGTAGGTCTTCATAAAACCGTTCAACTTCAGCTTCTTCAGCATTACTGATTGGGGCATAGACTTGGATAGACTTGTGATACTGAATGGTTTGCCTTGGAGATGAACAGAGATCATTCTGTCATTTTTGAGATTGCATCCAAGTACTGCATTTTGGACTCTTTTGTTGACCATGATGGCTACTCCATTTCTTCTGAAGGATCCCTGCCTGCAGTAGTAGATATAATGGTCATCTGAGTTAAATTCACGCATTGCAGTCCATTTTAGTTCACTGATTCCTAGAATGTCTACATTCACCCTTGTCATCTCTTGTTTGACCACTTTCAATTTGCCTTGATTCATGGACCTGACATTCCAGGTTCCTATGCAATATTGCTCTTTACAGCATTGGATCTTGCTTCTATCACCAGTCACATGCACAACTGGGTATTGTTTTTGCTTTGGCTCCATCCCTTCGTTCTTTCTGTAGTTATTTCTCCTCTGATCTCCAGTAGCACACTGGGCACCTAATGACCTGGGAATTCCTCTTTTGGTATCCTATCATTTTGCCTTTTCATACTGTTCATGGTGTTCTCAAGGCAAGAATACTGAAGTGGCTTGCCATTCCCTTCTCCAGTGGACCACTTTCTGTCAGAGCTCTCCACCATGCACAGGTGGCTGCGAGAGCCGGCACATTAAGCACGACCGAGAGGAGCTACCCCACGTCCAAGGTCAGGGGCAGCGGCCTAGAGTGCCAGGCTGCGACGGCGCAGGGACGGCAGAGAGGCGCTACCCTGTCTCCAAGGTCAGGGGCGGTGGCCAAGAGGAGCTACCCTGTGTCTGAGGTCAGTGGTGGCTGGGAGGAGCTATCCCGTGTCTGAGGTCAGGGGTGGCCGAGAGGAGACATCCCGTGTCCGAGGTCAGGGGTGGCCGGGAGGAGTCACCCTGCGTCCGAGGTCAGTGGCAGCCGGGAGGATCTACCCCACGTCCGAGGCCAGTGGCAGCCCGGAGGAGACACCATGCATCAGAGGTCAGGGGCGGCCACGAGGAGCTATCCCGCATCTGAGGTCATGGTGGCCGGGAGAAGCCACCTCGCGCCTGAGGCCAGGGGTGGTGAACCTGAGGAGCCACCCTGAACCCGAGGCCAGGGGCAGCAGCTGGGAGGAGCCACCCGCGCCCGAGGCGAAGGCCGGTGGCTGGGATGAGCGACCTGAGGAGCAGTGACTGTGCAGCTGCAGGAGGGCCAGAGGAGCTATCCCACGTTGAAGGTCAGGAATGGTGGCGGTAAGCAGATACCCCTCATCCAAGGAAAGGAGCAGTGGCTGTGCTTTGCTGGAGCAGCCATGAAGAGATACCCCCACATCCAAGGTAAGAGAAACCCAGGTAAGATGATAGGTGTTCCAAGAGGGCATCAGAGGGCAGACACACTGAAACCATACTCACAGAAAACTAGTCAATCTAATCACACTAGGACCACAGCCTTGTCTCACTCAATTCAAAGTTCATCGGTGGTGAACCATATTTCAGACCACTCCTCTTTCTATCATGCTAAGTCACTTCAGTCATGTCCAACTCTTTGCCACTCTATGGACTGTCCCTGCCAGGCTCCTCCGTCCATGGGATTCTCCAGGCAAGAATACTGGAGTGGGTTGCCATTTCCTCCTCCAGGGGATCTTCTGGACCCAGGGATCAAATCTTCTGTCTCCTGCATTGGCAGGCGGGTTCTTTACCACTAGTGCCACCTGGGAAGCCCTCCATTGTAGATATCATTTTAATTTCATCACAAGGGTATCAATTTCTCCACATCCTCACCAACACATGTTTTTATAATAGCTACCCTGGTGTGTTTGACATGATATCTCACTGTGGTTTTGTTTTTCTTTGGTTGGTTGGCTTTGGGGTTTGGGGTTTTTGCCACACCATGGTAAATGAAATCTTAGTTCCCCAACCAGTGACCTGGGCCACTGCAGTGGAAGCACTGAGTCATAACCACTGGACAGCCAGGGAATTCCCTATATGGTGTGGTTTGGATTTGCATTTCCTGGATGATTAGCCTGTGGAACATCCTTTCCTGTGTTTATTAGCCAAATATCTTCAGTTACTGGAAAGACTCAAGTTTACCAGTGGATAACCAAACAGCCCTGTTTTCACTGCAGAGTGCCCCATGCAAGCAGCCACATGCACGCACTTTGGAAAATAAATAATCAAGGATGTCTTATTAACCATTAATTCATAGTAACAAGAAGAAAAGGTTTTTCCATTCTCAGTCACAGGAGGACTTGGTCAGTGAATGCTGATTCAATAGTGCAATGATATGAGAAAACACAAGCTCAGCAAAGATGGCCTTACACCATGACTGACCTTCTAAAAAAAAAAAGACAAAATGGAGTTTGGATAGTGCACGGCAGCACTAATTTACCCCAAAGAAGGGAGAAATCTTAACCCTACACATGCTACAGGTAAACAAGACCAGCAAACCCTTAGAATCTATCTCTACATTCTCAGAGCCTTGAGAACACCATTTGGCAGGCTCAAAATGTCAGTGTGTGAAACCCCAATTTCTCACAACGTGAAAAAAAATAGAAATGGGGTCAGAGGAGAGACATAAGCGAGGATTTATATACAATACACATTTTGATCCCCTGTCCATTCCAGAAAAAAACAGTTCTCTCCCTTCTTCCCAGGAGCTTGGTGAAAAAACTTCCTCCCTCTTCATCACACTCAGCATCCAATTACTCCCACAGGCCAGTGGACTGCACTTTTGACACACACTCTCCTCTCTTTCCGTTCCCTCCACCTTGCTCCTCTCTCCCCACATCACATGAAAAGGAGAAACCATCATGATTGCAAAGGAGAAATTAGCTAAATGTTCATTAATCATTTCTCCTTCCTAGATCCATGGGAAAATTATACTTTCCAGACTTCCTTGCAATCACATTGGGGCCAGGCAATGTGGGCTGGGGGCAGATATTACATATTGGATTTTCAGACATGACCATAAAAATCCTGAACAATTACGCACACTGTCTCTTTCCCTTCCACGGCAACCGTGGAGGCCATGAATTAAAATGGCAACATGGGAAGATGGAAGAAGTCTAGATGCTTCAGTTATTGCCTCTCAACCCACATCAGATACTGACATGAGAGAAAAATAAACCTCTTTTAGGTCAAGTCACTGACAGTTGAGGGCTGGTCATCACCATAGCATAGCACAGCCTATCCTGACTGATACAGACTTTCCTATCTTTCCATAATGTTCAGCTCAGTTCAGTCTCTCAGTCCTGTCTCTTTGCAACCCCAAGCACAGCAGCACGCCAGTCTTCCCTGTTTATCACCCACTCTCAGAGTTTACTCAAACTCATGTCCATCGAGTTGGTAATGCCATCTAGCCATCTATTGTCCCCTTCTCCTCCCACCTTCAAACTTTCCCACCATCAGAGTCTTTTCCAGTGAGTCAGTTCTTCGCATCAGGTGGCCAAAGTATTGGAGTTTCAGCTTCAGCATCAGTCCTTCCAATGAATATTCAGGACTGACTTCCTTTATGATGGACTGGTTGGATCTCCTACAGTCCAGGGGACTCTCAAGAGTCTTCTCCAACACTATAGTTCAAAAGCATCAATTCTTTGGTATCCAGCTTTCTTTACAATCCAACTCTCACATCCACACAAGACTACTGGAAAAACCATAGTTTTGACTAGACTGTGTTAACAAAGTAATGTCTCTATTTTTTAACATCTCTAACTGTTTCCATTGTTTCCCCATCTATTTGCCAAGAAGTGATGGGACCAGATGCCATGATCTTGGTTTTCTGAGTATTGAGTGTTAAGCCAGCTTTTTCTCTCTTTTCTTTCACTTTCATCAAGAGGCTCTTTAGTTCTTCACTTTCTGCCATAATGATGGTATCATCTGCATATCTGAGGTTATTGATATTTTTCCCGGCAATCTTGATTCCAACTTGTGCTTCATCCAGCGTGGCATTTTGCATGATGTATTCTAAATATAAGTTATTTAAGGACGGTGACAATATACAGCCTTGATGTACATTGTATATTTTTTGAACCAGTCCGCTGTTCCATGTCCAGTTCTAACTGTTGCTTCTTGATCTGCATACAGATTTCTCAGGAGGCAGGTCAGGTGGTCTGACATTCCTATTTCTTTAACAATTTTCCACAGTTTGTTAAGATCCACACAGTCAAAGGCTTTGGTGTAGTCAATAAAGCAGAAGTAGATGTTTTTTCTGGAATTCTCCTGCTTTTTCAATGATCCAACAGATGCTGGAAATTTGATCTCTGGTTCCTCTGCCTTTTCTAAATCCAGCTTGAGTAGATGGAAGTTCATAATTCACGTACTGTTGAAGCCTGGCTTGGAGAATTTTGAGCATTACTTTGCTAACATTGGAAATGAGGGCAATTGTGTGATAGTATGAACATTCTTTGGCATTGCCTCTCTTTGGCATTGGAATGAAAACTGACCTTTTCCAGTCCTGTGGCCACTGCTGAGTTTTCCAAATTTGCTGGCATATTTAGTGCAACATTTTCACAACATCATCTTTTAGGATTTGAAATAGCTCAACTGGAATTCCATCATCTCCACTAGCTTTGTTCATAGTGATGTTTCCTAAGGCCCACTTGACTTTGCATTACAGGATGTCTGGCTCTAGGTGAGTGATCACACCATCATGATTATCTGGGTCATGAAGATATTTTGTGTACAGTTCCTCTGTGTATTCTTGCCACTTCTTAATATCTTCAGCTTCTGTTAGGTCCATACCATTTCTGTCCTTTATTGTGCCCATCTTTGCATGAAATGTTCCCTTGGTATCTCTAATTTTCTTGAAGAGATCTCTAGTATTTCCCATTCTATTGTTTTCCTCTATTTCTTTCCACTGATCTCTGAAGAAGGCTTTCTTATCTCTCCTTGCTATTCTGGGAACTGCATTCAAATGGGTATATCTTTCCTTTTCTCCTTTGCCTTTCACTTCTCTTCTTTTCTCAGCTATCAGTAAGGCCTCCTCAGACATTTTGCCTTTTGCATTTCTTTTTCTTGGGGATGGTCTTAATCCCTGTCTCCTGTATAATGTCACGAACCTCTGTCCATAGTTCTTCCAGGCACTCTGTCTATGAGGTCTAGTCCCTTAAATCTATTTCTCACTTCCACTGTATAATCATATGGTATACAATTTAGTTCATACCTGAATGGTCTAGTGGTTTTCCCTACTTTCTTCAATTCAAGACTGAATTTGGCAATAAGGAGTTCATGATCTGAACCACAGTCAGCTCCCAGTCTTATTTCTGCTGACTGTATAGTGCTTCTCCATCTTTGGCTGCAAAGAATATAATCAATCTGATTTTGGTACTGACCATCTGTTGATGTCCATGTGTAGAATCTTCTCTTGTGTTGTTAGAAGAGGGTGTTTGCTATCACCAGTATATTTTCTTGGCAAAACTCTGTTAGCCTTTGTCCTGCTTCATTCTGTACTCCAAGGCCAAATTTGCCTGTTACTCCAGGTATCTCTTGACTTTCTACTTTTGCTTCCATATAATGAATCAAGTGAAAAGGACATCTTTTTGAGTATTAGTTCTAGAAGGTCTTGTAGGTCTTCATAGAACTGTTCAACTTCAGCTTCTTCAGTATTACTGGTTGGGGCATAGACTTAGATTACTGTGATACTGAATGGTTTACCTTGGAAACAAACAGACATTATTCTGTAGTTTTTGAGATTGCACCCAAGAACTGCATTTTGGACTCTTTTATTGACTATGATGGCTGCTCCATTTCTTCAAAGGGATTCTTGCCCACAGTAGTAGATATAATGATCAGCTGAGTTAAATTTGCCTATTCTAGTCCATTTTATTTCCCGATTCCTAAAATGTTGATGTTTACTCTTGCCATCTCCTGTGTAACCACTTCCAATTTGCCTTGATTCATAGACCTAACATTCCAGGTTCCTATGCAATATTGTTCTTTACAGCATCAGACTGTACTTTACTTTTTTTACAGACTTTACTTTCATCACCAGTCACATCCACAATTGCGTGTGGTTTTCCATAAGTTTAGTTACCAACAAAAATTCCATCTCAGCTGACTCTGGACATTGGCTGGCTAAATCAAGTAGGATTCCAAGAACATATGAAGTTCTGCCATAAAGCTGCTGCCGCTGCTGCTAAGTCGCTTCAGTCGTGCCCAACTCTGTGCGACCCCATAGACGGCAGCCCATCAGGCTCTGCCATCCCTGGGATTCTCCAGGCAAGAACACTGGAGTGGGTTGCCATTTCCTTCTCCAGTGCATGAAAGTGAAAAGTGAAACTGCAGTCACTCAGTCGCGTCAGACTTGTAGCGACCCCATGGACTGCAGCCCACCAGGCTCCTCCATCCATGGGATTTTCCAGGCAAGAGTACTGGAATGGGGTGCTATTGCCTTCTCCAGCCATAGAGCTAGACTTCCCTAAACACCCTCCTGGTGAGAAGGAAGGCTAACTATCTCCAAAGGGAGGAAATAGGCTGCAAGTGTCGGACATTTTTTATCTTTCTCTTAAGAGTCAGGAGGAAACAACAAGTGTTAGATTTTTCCCCTTCTCTATATAAATTTTTAAAAAGGTTTCTCTTAAAATTATGTGTTGCCATAATGACACCTGGTCACCTGAACTTAACTTTTCTCAAACCTTGAGCTGACCAATGCATTTATCTTATGGAAATGTTTGTCTTAATCTATGTTAATGTACTATGTATTTAGACTCTGTCTTCAAGTGGGTTCTGCCTAAAGGCTCAGAACAGACTTGACAAACCAATATGTTTTACTCATACATTGTTCTCCTAATCTATGTTAACAAAACAATATATTTGTTTGGAAATCTGCCTTTCTTCAAGATTCATGTCAATTGCTTTATGGTCTGGGATGACTCACCTGGTGCCAACGTTATCTCAATGCATGTTGTGGGTGAGGGGCCTGATGTCATTCTCTGAGTTTTGAGACATTTCCTTTCTCTAATTAGCAAACTGCTAGTAGCTAAAGACTAGCAGGGGGCACACTTTCTGCCCCCTTCTGATATCTATGTCAGAAGCTTTCTCCATTTCTTTTATACTTTAATAAAACTTTATTACACAGAAGCTCTGAGCAATCAAGCCTCATCACTGGCCCCAGACTGAATTATTCTCCTCCTGGCATCTTTCATGTTTCAGCAACAACCTTTCACTGGCTTGACTATAAAATAAGAACACTTCAAAAGTGAACCCACAGAAGCAGAAAGCAGAGTCCTGGTTACCAGAGGCTGTGGGGTAGGAAAAGGAGAAAGGCTGAGCAAAGGGAAGCAACATTCAGTTACAAGAGGAATAAGTTTTGAGGGAGCTAAGGCGCAGCCTGGTGACATATATGAAAACATCAAAACCTTCAATATATGTAATTAACCAAAAAGAGGTCCACAAAAAACACACAATATCAACATTTTATTTTATGTTCAGTGGCACTCTCTCTTGAGGTGGACATGCTCAATAATTTATCTAGAAAAAAATTAATATTATTTTGTCTTACTTAACAAAGATAATGTGCCCCCTTGATTTCACCAGAAGAATGGTTGCTATAACTTGTCCCTTTATGAACGTGTCTATCCAATTGATGTTAAAATCAATCAATCTCCATGGAAATTCAACCAGTCAGAATTGGGCAGTCGTGAACCATTCACATTCAGAGTCTTCACCCTTATTTTCACAATGCAATAGCTTGGCTATAGCATTAATTAATGACACACTTTGTAAGCAGCAAAAATCCATTGAAAAATTACCCATAATTTGTGGCTAATAATCAAATGTAACTCATCACAAAAATGCCAAGAGCATTTGAAAGATCACAGTGAGCCCAGAAACACGGGTTCAGATAGAGGAGCCAGGGGAGGGAGAGAGGAGTGTGGTGCAGAGTGGTTGGGGAGTGGTCACGGAGAAAGCCAACTGAGCTGGCACTGAGTCAGACAGCAGAAGAAGCATGCCGCAAAAACAAAGAAATATAAAGAGCTGTATGTGTCTTCCTTTTAACGGTGGGGCAGCAGATGGTAAAGCTGTAGAGATCAGAGGCTGGAAAGATGAAAGATGGAGACCCATGATACGCAATGGCAAAACATTCAAAATTGTCACCTGCCATTTCTTGGGAAGCAGACCAAGTACCTAGTAAGCTATGGCTTAGAGGAAGTGGCTGGAAAGAGAAAGAATGTTACTAAGTGTTGGTTATTCCTCCCTGCATTTTACAAGGTATAACAAAAAGATATGCACTCAGGAGAAATACTGGCTGGTTTACAAGTGAAAAATGAAAATGAATACAGAGAAGCTCTATAATAAGGCCCACCTACTATACCCTCAAAGTGTAAGAGAGAAGACTGGAAAATTCATTGGGCTACTAAACCCATTAGCATTTCTCAGTTAAACAGGAGGACTCAATCCTGTAGCAAAGAGTAAATTAAGGATTCCCACCCAAGCCTACTGATTGAGATGGTCTCAAGATAGCTGCCATCATGCTTAGAGACTGATGGATGAAGAAAACTAAGAAAATTAATAAGGATGGCTTAATAATTATATCTAAGAAAGAATTTTGGGTGAAGTTATGGTGTTGACACATGCAACTGTGAAAAACAAGTCAGTCAGAAGTCTCAAGTTTTTGACAAGACTGTAATGTCAAAGGAACTATCAATGTAATCCTGGACTTTTACAAAAAGCTTGTGTTTAATAAATAATCTTCAAGCCCTTTCATCTTGCACCAGGAAGAAGCAAGCAAGGAGGGAACACTCTCCGAATGCCCACTTCAGATGTGTTCAGGTAAAGGATGGAAGACAGGGACATACCTTCCAGGGAACAGAGCTAGCAACCGTGGGAAGAGCAGACAAGCCACAGGAGCAGAATTGGGGCTCATCAAGGGACCCTCCCCCACCCCCCCACACACACAGCTGGGCAGGAATTCTCACCATGGACCAGTGTCTGCTGTGTCTTCCATTCCTCCCTCTTGTGAACGGGAGAGGTTATGCTGCTCCACCCCACACATGGGTAGGTAGAAGGAGGGGGCAGATGACATATCTTTTTGTTTAGGTCACAATAAGCCATATACACTCCTGATGGTTTAAATTCCAGGAATTTGAGCTGGGTGCATGGATTTAACTTTGGGGACCAGTGAGAACAGTTGAAATGTGAGAATGAGGCTTTGCACAGGCTTTTGGTATCCACGCACAGTCAGTTACTCATACTGCCCAACCCACCTCCCCCATACCTCCTCTCCCCCACCCCATCCCCTGGTATGTGGACCTGTCTCTGGGAGGCTGCTGTGGAGTCAGGGGCTGCATTATCAGCTCCTGCCTTGCATTTAGATGTGTTCCCATACTTCCAAAAGAATGTGCATGGAAGAGAGGTATATCACTTTCAAGCTGGGGGCAGGTTTCACCTTCACTCTTCTTTCCTTTTCTGGAGCTGGAAGCAGAAGACTCTGAGATCTTAGACTGCAGTGGAGTCTAAAGATGGAAAATATCTGGATCCCTGAAGCATCATTTGCAGAAACATCACCTGCCAACCAGGAACATTCAACGTAGACTGTTACAGGAGGAAGGAAATAAGCTTTTCTTGTGTTAAGCTTTTGACATTTCAACAGTATATGTCAAGAGCTAGAGTTAGCCTAACTAATATATTAGCAGAATATTTGAAGCAATATTCTCTAACTTCTCCATTTATGGCACACTTTCAAATGTTAGAATTTTTGCCAGTGCACTTGAAGGGACTACATTCTGTACAAATTCTCACTCTACTCACTTCGGCACTGTGTCACTGCCTAAGTAGATCAATTTACTTCCTCTTTTCCATGTAAAGGAGGCAAAGCACTTGCAGTTTGCAGAGAAAATGTGATAGCCTTGCGGCACAGATGAGTCCTGATACTATCATTCTTCATTGTATTCTATCATCTAGTCTATTGCCTCTACGCTTTGTCACCATTCCATTCAGCTCAACATTCCATTCTGAGTGGGCTGTTACGGAAGTTCATTTTATGCACTGCTCAATATTCTGGGTACTCATCTATGCACGTCTGCTCAGTTGATTCAGTCGACTCTTTGCGACCCCATGGACTGTAGCCCACCAGGTTTCTATGTCCATGGAATCCTCCAGGCAAGAATATTGGAGTGGGTGGCCATGCCCTCCTCCAGGAAATGTTCCTGACCTAGGCATCGAACCCACATCTCTTGTATCTCCTGCATTGCTGACAGATTCTTTTACCACTGAGCCACCAGGGAAGCCCCTACTCACCTATCAGTTCAGTTCAGTCACTCAGTCGTGTCTGACTCTCTGCAACCCCATGAATCGCAGCACGCCAGGCCTCCCTATCCATCACCAACTCCCAGAGATCACTCAGACTCACATCCATCAAGTCAGTGATGACATCCAGCCATCTCATCCTCTGTCGTCCCCTTCTCCTCCTGCCCCCAATCCCTCCCAGCATCAGAGTCTTTTCCAATGAGTCAACTCTTCGCATGAGGTGGCCAGAGTACTGGAGTTTCAGCTTTAGCATCATTCCTTCCAAAGAAATCCCAGGGCTGATCTCCTTCAGAATGAAATGGTTGAATCTCCTTGCAGTCCAAGGGACTCTCAAGAGTCTTCTCCAACATCACAGTTCAAAAGCATCAATTCTTCGGTGCTCAGCCTTCTTCACAGTCCAGCTCTCACATCCATACATGACCACAGGAAAAACCAAAGGCTTGACTAGACGGACCATAGTCAGCAAAGTAATGTCTCTGCTTTTGAATATACTATCTAGGTTGGTCATAACTTTTCTTCCAAGCAGTAAGCGTCTTTTAATTTCATGGCTGCAGTCACCATATGCAGTGATTTTGGAACCTCAAAAAATAAAGTCTGACACTGTTTCCCCATCTATTTCCCATGAAGTGATGGGACCGGATGCCATGATCTTCGCTTTCTGAATGTTGAGCTTTAAGCCAACTTTTTCACTCTCTTCTTTCACTTTCATCAAGAGGCTTTTGAGTTCCTCTTCACTTTCTGCCATAAGGACGGTGTCATCTGCATACCTGAGGTTATTGATATTTCTCCCACCAATCTTGATTCCAGCTTGTGTTTCTTCCAGTCCAGAGTTTCTCATGATGTACTCTGCATATAAGTTCCATAATTCCCTTTCTAACGTGCCAGGGCATGCTGGTTCAAAAGTTGGAAATAATCATACACAAGATGCTTCAGTACAAGCATCCCTGTGAGTTTCTCCAAGTCCAGAGACAGGATCTCAAGAAGTAGTTTCAGCTTGGGTAACTCCAGCTTTCATTCACACACAGAAGTATTTCTGTGAAAGTCAAATTTGACTTTACAGTTCAAGGTCAGGGGGCTGAAATTTGTTTCTGTTTCAAAGTGTTTGGAATCTTTCGGGTGGGGAAGGGGAGTGCATTGCTATTCTGACAGCTACTATGAAACCTACTGTAGCCTATGGTGACACAAGTACAAAACCCATAAATATCTAAAGATGAATAAAAACTAACTACTGCATAAATAACTAGATGCATGCATGCTAAGAATCAAACCATCCGCATGATTCCATCCACATTAACATGACCTTACTTCTCCAGGAGAATCTTGCTCAGGTAGGTAAAAGTTGTTTAAACCAGGAACTTTCTGAAAGATTCAGCTCTTGAACAGAAAGCATCAAATGGCAGTTTATCCCCCAAGACCCTTTGAACTCGTCTCTTAGACTCCTCACCTTGGTGTGTTCATCAGTCCTAAACCACCAAATCATGATTCTTACCTGCTTCTCACCAAGCTCCTGCATTGAAAGATCCACCTTAAACCAGACTTGAAATTCTCAGTAAACATTCCAACTTTGCTCTTGCCCTAGTGAGATACAGCTAGACTCTATCAAGCTGAGTCTCTCTTATGGTAGGCAATAAACTCCACTTTGCTTGTCTATAGGTTGTCATGGTGATATTTTGGGATTCAGCAACACACTCATAGGTACATTCTAGTCTTGTTTCTGTAACTCATCCACTGGGTGTCTCAGGGCAAGTATCTTAACCTCTCTGTTTGCTCACAATAAAGCTGGAGATACCAGATAAACACATCTGCCTAGTTATTTTATACAAGGCTAAGCATGACCTACTGTGGCCGGAGGCAGGAAAAAAAAAAAAAGAATCCATCAACAACACAGGCACTTGTATCACTGAGACCAATCACTAAATCCTTTGAGGATTCTTGTAAACATTGTTGCAAAACAGACATATGCGTTCACTCTGGGCAAGGAGGAAACAAAACTCACTTAAACAGAGAAAATCAAAATTGGGAAGAGGACTGGAGAAAAGGAAATGAAAAATCAAGAATTATACTAAGACAAGAAATCCAGAATGAAAGAGCTGGAGCAGAAACATTTTTCCACAGCTTTGTAAACTGAGCAATCTTTTTTCCCTCATGGTCAACATACTGAAGCTAATGGTAAAAGCATTAATTTATCATGAGAGTCTAAAGATCTCTCTTGTCAGTAATGAAATAAACACGTGACAGGGTAGCCAGAGAGTTATTGTTTATAGGAAGGTTATTATAATAATTAAGATTAATAGCAATTACTTGTTATGTTTGTGGACTTTTTTTTTTCCTTGGGAAAGAACCGGAGCCATATTAAATAACTAATTAACACATCCTTATGTCAGGTTACGAATGCATGGATTCACAAGGTTTCCCATATTCCCCAGCCAGCCATAACCACCTAAATAAACAAGCACGGAGCCTTCAGAATTGAACCCATCACCAGGTTGGTGACAGTGTCTAAAATGGAAACCCAGGCTTTCTCCAAGTCACACGCCTGAGACCCTCATGGAGCCCAAAATGTAGATTCTGGATCTCACTTCTTTTTGTGTGTTTCTATGTAAGTACACACATGAATATATCTCTTGAGGGTTATATATTTTATATAATAACATGAATAATTTTATCTTCATACAAAATGGGATTTTTCACTCTTCAGTCACAGCCCTATAAGAGAAATCTTAGGCCTTAAGTATTAAAGCCTTAAAGCTATTTTGATTGAACATTTTCCAGAGTAGCATGAAAATGGATAGGAATGTTTTCTCATATGCGAATGCTTTTTTTTTTTTTAAAGGGGAGGGGTTGCCATTTATATGGCTCAGTACTGACGGAGGGAGGAGGGTCAAGGAAATCACTTTTCCTCGCCTGGAGAATGCTTACAGCCTGTCACCACTCAGAAGCAAAGCATGTTTGTAAATAAAGACAGCCTTAGTGGGAAGGAAGAGAAGTGTCTGCCCCCTCCCAAAGCAACCTTCTTCCCCGTGGCAGCCCAGCACTCACAGCTGAATCAGGATCATAGACCAGAAATGCAGACCCAAGTTGAGAGCTGGGATGTGTCTGAAGGAGAAAGACAAACTGGAGGGTGAAGATTGCTGTGGTTCAGGGCAGCTGCGCTCCTCTTATCCCTAAAGCGGCTCTTTTCTACCCTGCGTCCTTCACACACACACAGACGGACACACACATGCCCAAACACAAACGTGCTCACATACCAACACACAGGCAGACAGTCATCAACTGCAAAAATACAGAGACTTCCCAGACTCCCTGAACCTTCATTGTGAAACGGGTAAACAATATTCATCCCACAATAATGATGTGGATTTGTACTGGGAAGAGGAAGCAAAGATGGGAAGAAAAGAGGTATTCACTGGATCTGCCCTGAGAGAAGACCAGTGCTCAGGCTCTGGGCTCAGTTACGATGACAAGGACTCAGCTCCAGATCTTCAGGAGCCCACCTTGATTCTGCTGTAAGAGAGTCGCCATCTTTGGAATATCGATAGAACACCTAGCACTTTGTGAATTCTGCTCCCAGAAAGGATCTTGGGAGGGGTTGGTGTGAGAGATCTGGACCACTCACCACCTCTACTCTCCTCTGGGATTCCCGGCTCTGGACACATATCTCCCAGCACCAAGAAGTTACAGGTGTCACCTGAGCAGCAAAGGCAAATGATGTCTCCAGGCAGAGATAAAAGAAAGGATAGCATGTAAGGGAGAGATGAGGGATGAACAGAGGGATGGTGGTAGAAATGCAAGCAATGTTATCAGGTTTAAGGATCCACAAAGAAGGGGGAAATTCACGCATGCTGGATACATCACAAGAGGAGCAAAGGTGGGGCATCTTCTAAAACCGGAGTAGGCTTGTCATAAAGTAAAATACTGACTCCTCCAGGGTGGCTTATGGGTGTGGATCCTGCATCCCTGTCAGTGAGGTTCCACAAGAAAGTGGGCCAGGTAAATGCACAGCTGGGTACCAAAACTGGTGCACTGAGAGCAAAGTCTGGGCAGGAGATGGCATGCTGCATGTCAACAGCACACAGATGGTCATTGTGGCTGTGAAAGTAAATGAGATTGCCAGGGAGAGTGTGCAGAATAAGAACATGATTAATCAGAGGGCGGGCTTCCCTGTGGCTCAGCTGGTAAAGATCATCTCACCTGCAACGTGGGAGACCTGGCTTCGATACCTAGGTTGGGAAGATCCCCTGGATAAGGGAAAGCCTACCCACTCAAGTATTCTGGCCTGGAGAATTCCATGGACAGTCCAGGGGGTCGCAAAGAATCAGACACGACTAAACAACTTTCACTTCGCTTCACTTCAATCAGAGGGCAGAATCCTGGAGAACACTAATTCATAAGGGGCAGGCTAAACAGGTGAAGGGGACAAGCAGTCTGGGTGATAGAAAAAGGAGGAAAACAGCAGGCAGAGGAGTTCAAAGACTAAGAAAGGAGAAAAGGCAAGAATGTCACTGGGACGTAGATGGTTCCAGTGCCCCCTCCATCCATCCTCCAATCCACCATCATATGAATCCTCAGAAAGTGTATTTGTGGCCAGGACCTCTGCCTACTCTGAGTGCAGCAAAGATGCTACCATCTTATACTGCTAAGGTTCTCCATGAAATGGTTCTTGCAAAACTCTCCACCCACATCCAGTAATTGCTCCCAGATACCCAGGACCTAGCTAAATCATTTCCTTGCTATTTATTTCCCCTACTGTTTTGCTGCCATGTCTTTTTTTCATGCTGTTCCACCTTCTGGAATGTCTTTCCTGCCTGGACCATCTTGCCTCCCAGCAAAGTTAGTGAACAAAGAAGTCACTCTTAAGAGAAGGAAGTCCAAAGGGAGGGGGTATATATATATATATATGTGTGTGTGTGTGTGTGTGTGTGTGTGTGCGTGTGTGTGTGTGTGTGTGTATTACTGGTTGACTTTGCTGTACAATGGAAATTAATACAACATTCTATAGCAACTATACGCCAATAAGAATTCATTTTAAAAATCAATGAATAAACAATGGGACCAAATCAAACTTACAGACTTTTGCACAGCAAAGGAAACCATGAAAAATAAATAATAAGTCACCCAGAAGCTAACACGTGTATACAGGAAGCCACGCTATGGACAGGCAGAGCCAGGGGGACCTGTCTTTCCTCCATCACTGTGGGTAGACATTGGTCAGCTGATGGTCAGTAGCCACAGTGTGCGATAGCTCACCTACTTGGACACTGAAATGTGTGGGTGAGTGTGAGTTCATGCCTACCAACCAAGGGAAACTGTGACTCCCCTTCAGCCTCTGAACAATGGTCCCCCAGCTGCTATTAAAAACCCAGTTGTCCTCTCTCTGGGTCTCCATTGTCTCTCCGGGTAGAAGATGCCTATTTGGTATTTGCGAGAGCTGGCTCCTGGCTCCCCCAGCTCTCACTTGGAGAAACCAGAGCACTCCTACAGAGTGCCTGGAGATCTCCCAAGACGAGGCTCAGTCTCCAAAGTAATAAAGAACAGGTACGACTGTGTTGCTACAGCTCTGACACTGCCTGAGAATCCTTATCAAACAAACCCCAGCGTGGGAAGAGAGGTCACTGTGGATATTCCAGTGCTAACAGTTGAACGTTAATAACTTTACCGTGTAGATTAATTTTAAATGTCAGACCACGTTGCTGGGTAAAGCTAAGGAGCCTGGGAAAACCATACATTTTCAGGCTTCCTGATGCCACCAGCACATTCTGTGTTTGATCACAAGTGGGGTGGGCAGGATCAGAGAAGAGGGTGTTTCTTTAACAGTTGCTGCCCCTGCAATGCAAACACGGCAAATAAATGACATTTGAATGCATCCACGGCCTAGTTTCTCAACGAGGAAAATGGCCGGAATGATAGTAATGAGATTTCACACACAACCACGAGGCTGTGCAAGGGCCGAGACCCAGCCCAGGATGCCAGGTTCCAAGCCCAAACAAATGTGTGTAACTTGGTTAAGAGCCCTGGAAAATAGCATCTGTAAAGGAAACAGTGGTGCACTAGCTGCTGATTCCTCCCGGGGCGGCAGGCAGAGCTGGGTCGGGACTGCTGGGCTGCTGGCGGGGCAGGAATGGGAGTCAAGGGGCAGCCCCAGTCCAAGAAAAAGCTTGAAAGGAAAAGGGATGCAAGGCAGAAACTGCAGGAGGAGCATAGAGGAAGGAACAGATGCCACACAAAAAACCCACCCAGGGCTGCCAGGATTGCAATTAAAAATTCACATATTTTGGACTGAAATTCTCATATTTTAAGAGAACTTGGGCAAAACTCCTCCTCCCACCAATATTAGCAATGCAAAACCGGCAGTCAAGACAGACTCAAATTATCATCCATTTTACAAAAAGGATGAAAATTGTAGAGCGCGGAGTCCAAAATTCTTCAGCAAAAACCATCATTAGAACACACCTGGCAGCCTTGGTCCCACCCCATCCCCAGGCCCCGGGACAGAATGCCTGCCTTCTCCCCGCACAGAACCCTGGGCTCCAGATCTGTGCCAGTCACAGCGGCCCCCAGTCGCCAGGGTCCTCAGGATTCTCCACACAGTTGGAGAGGCCACCTTTATGGGGATTGATGTGCATGCTGAAGTCAAGAGGCACTAATCCTACAGCAGGAGAAAAAGCAAGGGCAACCACAGAGCACACCAGCAGTTCCACCACAAACATGGCCCCAGGCCTGGTGCCCCCAGATTGGGCTTCTAATGTTCAAGCCAGCAAATGGGATGGGAGAGAAGGAACAAAGGGGCCACGGTGGAAATGCAAGTTCCCAGAAGCCCAAGTCAAGTGAAATCCTCAACGAGTGGGGTCCTGCATGGAGCTAAGCAACTGACAGTCACTAAGTTTCTAGCTAAAACCTTTGTGGTTCTCAGCTAGTAGGTACCAGTGGCAGGGGTGAGGGAGCAATATAGGGGTCAGGGAGTGAGAGATACAAACTACTGGGGGTAATATAAGCTCAAGGATGTATCATACAATACAGGGAATACAGCCAATATTTTGTAATAAGCGTAAGTGGAAAGTAACCTTTAAAATTATATTTAAAAATGTAAAAAATAAATAGACACTATGTATAAAATAGATCTGGAGAAGGGCATGGCAATCCACTCCAGTATTCTTGCCTAGAGAATACCACAGACAGGGAAGCCTGGCAGGTTACAACCCATCGCAAAGAATCGGACACGACTGAAGAGACTTAGCAGCAGTAGCAGCATAAGATAGATAACTAATGAGAACATACTGTATAGCACAAGGAACCCTATTTAATGCACTGTGGTTACCTGAACAGGAAGGAAGTCCAAAAGGGATGAGAGACATGTATATATAGAGCTTCCCTGGTGGCTCAGATGATAAAAAATCTACCTGCAATGCAGGAGACTGGGTTTGATCCCTGCGTCAGGAAGATCCCCTGGAGAAGAGAATCACAACCCACTCCAGCATTTTTGCCTGGAGAATTCCATGGACAGAGGAGCCTGGCAGGCTACGCAAAGAGCCGGACACGACTGGACAACTAACACTTTCACTTTCAGAGCTAATTTACTTTGCTGTACAGTAAAAACTAACACAACACTGTAAAGCAACTGTACACCAATAAAAATTAGTTTTAAAAAATCAAAAAAAGAAAAAAGAATACATGCAACTATTAGAGGAAACAAAGTTAAATGAAATTAAAATTAAATCTTTGAGGTTCTACCTCCAAAATGAATCTCAAATATATTTCCTGTCTTCTTCCCCATGTTTACCTGCCCTATTCCAAACTTTTCCCACACTGCCTCCAGGAACATTCCATAAACACCCATCTCATTGTGTCAAGTGGCCACCACTGCAAACAGGACCAATTTTCACCCTGGCAAGGCTCTCTGGGGGCTGGTCCAAGGTGGCAGTCCACACCTGGCAGGCTAGAACACAAAAGGCAGAATAGCAAGAGGCATGATTGGGGGCGAGGGGCAGGCTTACCAAATAGTAAAAATGTTTATACCTATAAATATTATGTTTATTGAGGGGATATACACAGAAGTATAATATAAATGTTGGTAGATTCTGAACTCCAGCAGCATGTTGTAAGGCTAACAGGAGTCTCCACCCACTGGGCTGGACCTTGCAGTGGACCTGACCCAGGAAGTAGGAGTTGCTCCAATAGCCCCACCAAGATTGGCAGCAACCCTCTCTTACTAATTAGCAGGTCTCCCGGGATGGCTGAGGAGTGGAGAGCAGAGGACTTCAGAGGACTGGCTCTGAACTCATACATCTCGGGTTCAAACCCAGTCCCTGGTTTCCCAGTCATAAGAACTCAGACAACTCATGTATTATTTCTGAGCCTGTTTTCTTTCTTGGTCTGATGCTGGCATGTCTTTCATAGGTTCCTTGGGAGATTTCAATGAGATGCTTCATCTAATGCATTTAGCCCACAGCACCAGGACTCAGTAAAAGTTCTTTGTTGTTTTTAGAATTAGGAGACCAAGGAAGAGTAAAATTCTACCCAAGTTCACACAGTGAGCTGGAGGCAGAACTGGAACCATACTCTGGCCTCCTGATGCCCCATCCTGGCTCCTTGACACCAGCCTCCTTTCCTTTGCTTCCGAGTCTGCAGCATGAACATTACATCTGGAGCCAGAAGATAATCAACCTAATTGGGCCATTAGGACCAGTCACTTCCCTCTACATTGAGCCTTTGGGGGATATTATGGGTGATCAATATAATAAATAATGTTGCATAGTCTGGGGCACTTCTCAAGGGAGCATCTTGGAAACCAAGAAGAGAAAGAAATCGAAATCATCACAGGAGATTCAGAGAGAAAGCAGGATCTCTGAGTATCATGGAGCTTCTCTCTTGCCTACCTTGCCTTGTTCTGTGCCAGCTGCAAGGGGAGGGAGGTGGTGGTTGTGGTTTAGTTGCTGAGTCATGTCTGACTTTTTGCGAACCTATGAACGGTGGCCTCCAGGCTCCTCTGTCCATGGGATTTTCCAGGCAATGATACTGGAGTGGGTTGTCATTTCCTTCTCCAGGGTAACCTGCTGACCCAGGGATCGAACCAGGGTCTCCTGCATTGCAGGCACTCTCCTGCATTGCAAGCGGATTCTTTACTGACTGAGCCACTAGGGAAGCCGAAGGAAAGGGAGGAGGTGCCAGAGACAGACAGGCAGCCCAGGTGCTTCATTCAGGTTTTGTGGTTCCAGGAGTTTGTTATGCATCACCTAGTCATGTCACCAATGCATAGATATGGAGGTCAAGTGATAGTGGTGAGGCTTTGGTGATCTTGGCCATAAACAGAAGCTTTCTTCTCCCTCCACAGAACCTTAAATGCCTGAGAAGACCTCACAGAGCCCAGGCACACCTTCAGTGACAGCCCTCACCCCCAAGGGCATTTACCAGCTCACTGACATTCAGAATCATGTAAAAACATCTGTCCTGGATAAATGTTTCTCTGGTTCCTTAGGATATCGAAGTATTCAAAGGGCACAATTTAGACTTATAGAATCAGTATGAAGAGAAGTATCTTTGGGGGATCCCTAGCAAATCAAAGACTTGACCAATGTCCCAGAAAATCGGAAGCATCCATACCCTTCCAGTGGATTTCACTGCAAGTCATGGCCATGATCTAAGGATGTGTAAGGGGGTTCTGAGAAGCTGGTCCACAGATAAACTCCAGTGGACCTGCAACCCAGGTCGTACTGGAAATGAAGTGGCTGGCTGGACCAGAAATCTTTGTGTGTTGGATGCTAGTGAAGACATCTAGTATATATACAACAATTGCTACAGTGACCATATCTGCCAAAGGAGGAATGTTGCATAAGCTTAAACTCCCATCAACAACTTACTTGAGTGTAGACATTTATTCAGTGATCAATATCAATATCAAACTACCAGGCAAAGAAGCCATTGTCCAGTCCTGGACAAGGCAAATCACAGTCCCCCGTGGAGGGTACTCAAGGGATGCACAGCTCCTCAGCAAGGTAACGACAAAGATGCAGTCCCTTCAAGACCTCTGAGCAAGTGCAGAAGTAGGTACAGAAAATTCTCTCCAGGTCAGGACTCTTAAAACCAGAACTGCTGGACACAGCAAGAGACACCCAGGAGCAATGTAGAACCTTAACTGAACCAGAGCAGAGATGATTATCTAAGTGAGAAGGAATTACAAACTAGTAACAACCCACCATATTATTTGTTAGTAGTATTAAACATGCTTATATTCTTGTCTGGCCATCTTTTTCTAGATCTTTCTCATTATATTCTGCTCAACTCACCCCTATTAACGTTGTCATTGAGATGACTCCTCCACACACACTGTTGACAGACATGTGGTTTGAGTGAGCCCTGACATCACTTCTGGACACTGTTCCCAGACTGAGCAAAGCCAGGGACGGTGCCTCCTTCGAGAAGCCACTTGAGCACGGCGGCTTTCCGTCTGAGAGCTCTCTACCAACCACTCACTAGGAGCCTGCTCACACACGCAAGGGCGCTGACAGCATTGATAACCACAGACAAAACTCCTCCCCACCACGTCTCACTGGGCCCCTGCCCCTCCAAAAGCGCCTGCCGCCCATAATCACTTGTCTCTGAAATCTCCACGCCTCCACACCTGCTGGAGTAAACTTGATGGCCTCCTGGGGGTAGGATGAAGACTGGGAGCCAGGAACAAGAGGCGGACCTGAAAGTGCTAAGTTTCCTTTGTTATTCTCCAGAATATAAAAAGACTCATTCCTCTAAAATATCAGCTCCCAACAGCATCAGGCAGGGAAGGTCCAGGGCAGTTTGGTTTCTGTGTCTGAGATGGCATCCGTGTGTGTCTGCCCCTGAGGCTTTGTTTCTGCCGTTCTTCCATGCCTGAGGGACCTGTCCTGTCTGTGAGCAGTCAGCCAAGCCTCCATCCATGCTCTGGACCTCGCCTGTGCCTCCGGGCCAGGACTATCCAAGACTGACCATATCTGTGATCCTTCCTGTGACTTCCCAGGTCCAGAGCTACTACGTCTGTGCATAATAGTTTTCTGTTCCTAGAATCACAGTTGTTTGAGTATACTTGTAGTTGTTCTGATTGTAACTGTCTTGGTGAATGTTTCCTGCCATTGTGATTACATCTGATTATGGGGGTGATATTGTTCCTTGGAAGAAAAGCTATGACAAACCTAGACAGCATATTTAAAAAGTAGAGACATTACTTTGCCAATAAAGGTCTGTATAGTCAAAGCTATGGTTTTTCCAGTCGTCATGTACAGATGTGAGAGGTGGACCATAAAGAAGGCCAAGAACCGAAAACTGATGCTTTTGAACTGTGGTGCTGAAGATGACTCTTGACAGTCCCTTGGACTGCAAGGAGATCAAACCAGTCAAATCCTAAAGGAAATCAATCCTGAATATTCATTGGAAGGACTGATGCTAAAGCTGTTGCTCCAGTACTTTGGCCACCTGATGCAAAGAGTAAACTCATTAGAAAAAAAAACCCTGATGGTGGGAAGGATTGAAGGCAAGAGGAGAAGGGGATGACAGAGGATAAGACGGTTGTATGGCATCACCAACCCGATGGACATGAGTTTGAGCAAGCTCCAAGAGATGGTGAAAGACAGGGAAGCCTGGCGTGCTGCAGTCCATAGGGTCACAAAGGGTCAGACACAACTGAGCGACTAAACAACACTCAGGATATTCAGACTTCTCTGGTGGCTCAGGCAGTAAAGAACCTGCCTGCAATGCAGCAGACCTGGGTTTGATCCCTTGGTCAGGAAGATCCCCTGGAGAAGGAAATGGGAACCCACTCCAGTATTCCTGCCCGGAGAATTCCATGGACAGAAGAGCCTGGCAGGCTACAGTCCATGGGGTCACAAAGTCAGACACAACTGAGCAACTAACACACATACACACACAACACCAACCAGTTAGGATAGACGTCCTCCAGAAACAACCAGTATGGCTACGTCAAGGCGTTTCAGCCAGACCATACACAGTTAACTGAGCAGTCTCAATTTGGTGATGCAGAATCACAGAAGTGCTCTATTTGTTCCATCACTGTCTTCAGTCAGGCTCTGTCAAAGCCCTCTCCCATCATGTAAAGACATCTTGAGTGGATCCAACTGCTCCCCGGTCACTCTCAGTTACTGGAAGCCTGGTCCAGCCCTCAGGGTATGTCTGGTTTAAAGCCAGAGAAGACAGGATGCCAGGACTAGGAGGGGAGAAAGCATGGCCTCTCTCTCTCTCCTCCTCTCATCCCTTGTCTGGAGACAGAGGTCAGGAGGGCAGATGGCAGGTGCCTCTTCACAGGACTGGTCTTCTGGAGGCTTGGGGGTGCAGGGTTCCTGACTTTGCCCTGGCTCCATCTGGCTTCACTGGTCACTGGTTGTGGCTATAGTATGTGTCGGGTAGATGTGCCCACAGTGTTCCAGGGTGTGTGACCCGTGTCCCCACTGCTCCCTTTGGCCCCATCTGCAAACTCCAGCCCAAAAGCCCTTCAGAGGGGATCAACCAACCCTGCACACCCACCCTCATGCTTCTTCCCAGGGAGCCACGGGAACCCCTGGTGCCTCCCTTGTTTCCAGGAAACCCAAAGCCAAGAGCCCCCCATCTCATCATCTTCCTCAAATTCATTCCCTCCCCAGGTCCCTTCTTAGAACTTGCTGATTCCAGAAATCTTCAGGGGGTAAGCAGGCATCAGCCACTATGGTCAGGCAGACCCTGAAACTCAAAGGGTCAGGTTCTCCCAAGACCTCCTATACCCTCTATAGGAGGTCTGATGACCATGATATCAGTGTCTCAAGCCACCCTGTGGAGGACTCTCACATGGTGCCGGGTTGGGGAGGGGTGGACTACAGAAGAGATGCCTTCTTGTCACAAACCCTGCACTGCTGTCAACTTGAGCAAGGGACCCTCTCTCTCGATCTGTCCCCTTTCTCGGAAAAGGAAGCTGGAGGCAGAGGGTCAGGTGACAGTGCTGCCTGCCAGCATCAGGGCTCTGGGATAGATGTCTGGTCCCCGTTTTGGCAAACTCCATCTTTAGAAAGTGAGGTACTCAGCCCCTCTTCCTCAACTTTGGACTAAGCTGACAATTCAGGGTCAACAGAGAAAAGCCCATTCCCATCCAGTTCCCGATGTCTTTGTCCCTCTGCCTGGACAGCTTTTGAGAGTTGTGTCTGTCGCCTATTGCTAGCTCCAGGCTCCCTCTGTGATCACACACCCAGGATTCTGTCTGAGTCTTCACATTGCGTGTCTATGACCATCTCTGTCTCTCTATGGGATGAGGGACTCTCTTTGTGCCTGCGACCGTGGTTCAGGGACCACCCACCATAGCGTATCCGTGACGGTGTCTTAGTGACAGCATTGCTGTGGCCAGGCCTGTGCCTAGCCTGGCGGGGGGCCTCTGTCTCTGCGGCACCTTCTTGATCTGTGACTCAGCCTCTGAGCCTATGTTTTCTGCTTTACAGACAGCGTCCCTGTGTCTGGGCTTGAGCAGCGTGACTCCCAGCTGTCACTCGTGCTGCCGTGTTGTCTATGTTGTGGCAGTGGCCAGCCTCTGAGGTCATGCGGAGTTGTTAAAGAGTTAAGCAAATGAGAGATGAACAATGCCTCAGAACAGATGCTTCAAAGAGATACTTTGATGATGATGGAAGTAGGGAGGCCAGGCACGAGATGGTGTTGGTCTGAACCAGAGCAGTGGAAGGATGGGCTGGGGGAGGAATCAGAGCCCAGACCCCAGCATGGAGCCACACCCCCTTATGGACTGAAGTTCTCCCCTCATTGACCTGCCTCATTCCCATCCACCTCTGCACGTTTCCCCCTTGCACATCCCTCACCTGTAACACCCCGCCCCCTTCCTTCCGGCCTTTTTTAAGCCATTCCTATCTTTCAAAGTTGACTTCAGGAGCAGCCTTTTCTGACTGATGTATGTGTTCTGGCCACTATTCTCTGAACTCAGCCCCTCAGACTAAAAATTTAGACCCCAAAGATATCCTAGTTTCCCTTCCAATCTAGTATTTCATGATTTTGGGGGAGTGGGCGCATAAGCAGGCACTTATACGTATAGATGTATATGTTTGTGGGGGCTTCCCTGGTGGCTCAGTGGTAAAGAATCCACCTGCAATGCAGGAGACGTGGGTTAGGTCCCTGGGTCAGGAAGATCCCCTGGAGAAGGAAATGACAAACCACTCCAGTACACGCGCCTAGAAAGTTCTATGGACAGAGGAGCCTGGCAGACTACAGTCGATGGGGTCACAAAAGAGTCAGACACAACTTAGTGACTAAAAGCATATACTTGTATAGAGGCACATTTATGGAGCCTTCCTGTAAGTTCTTGGTGGGCAGGGGTCCTATTGGTGTCCCGTTGGAACCCATTGTGTGTGCACACCCTGCAGATACTTCGCCAATACTTGTCAATACACAGGATCTAAACTGACTCTGTAACAGTGGCCCTAGTCATCTCAGTCCTTTGTCAGGGCCAGATCATGTGGACACAGGAAGGGACAGCGGTAAGCTGTAGGTCACACCGTGCACCAGTGACCAGGTCAGGGGCGGGGGTAAAGGCAGCCCTCCAACCTGCCAGCAGGTGCTTTTCTCCCATTTCTCTCTCTTGTTTCTAACTGTGAAGACCAAAGGGAAAGCTTTAAAAAAAAAAACAATCAGGTCAATATAAGTAGATTTTTCCATCCTCTTTCACCGCCTTTTTTTTTTTTTTAAGAACAGGTAATATGACCCTTCCTTTCCCTTAGTTTACAGAGATTTTATTCCTAAATGAATTATGAATAATTAAAACTCCACTCCATTTGCTCTATATTGTTGTTAATTGAAAAAATTAAAGATGCATGTGCTGCAATGGCCAGGTGGCTCTGGGAGAAGCTGGTGGACAGCTCACAGGGAAGATGAACCAGCTCCCTGCAGGCTTGCCGCCCACGCCACCTCCAGAGGGGCATCTGATCGACCGCAGTGAGCACTCCCCTTGCCTGTTCTCACCACTTCCCACCAAGCACACCAAGGGTAGAATGTCATTCCTCTCCTTACCCACGTTTCTGTTTGCCAGTGCAAAAGCCAGGAGGTGAAAGGACTGTATTTATCATTCAAAACATGGGGAAGCCACACTCATTTCTCTCCAGCGACTTTCAGGGTGATCCAGGCCCCAGGTGGCAGGGTGACACGCTGGGTGTGGGATATGACATCCTCCAAGGGCACTGTATAAAGTCTGAAGTCTGATGGCCAAGCTAAACACACCACCCGCCTCTACCCATAGCCCCCCAGCTGACAAGTACAGACCTGGAGCTGAATACAGCAAGGTTAATGTCGTTTCCCTGGGACCTCGGCCAGGTGTGTGCTAAGCCAGCTTGATGGGTTTCAGCCCTGTGCTTTGACTCTGAAGTTCTCTCTGTTTCTGTCCACTTAAGCTCATCAGGCCACCACCACTGCCTGTTTAGCCCACGGCTGGTGCTCAAAAAGTGTCTGTGGGCTGAATGAATCCTGACCCTGGGCTGGGCTAATGCTCGCAAAGTCAGAGCAGAGTTAGGCATTGTTATCAGGCAGGACATGCTAACTGTTCTCCCAAACAACCCCCAAACACAGTGGCTTCATGCAGTAAAAATTTGTCTCCCATGACCCCTCATGCAGCATTGCTCTTGGGGCGGGGGGGGAGTCTCCTTAAGCAGCGATTCAGAGACACAGGGTCCCTCTTTCCAGCATCAAAGCCTACTCCATGCAAGCTCCCTGGAGTGTTCTCCACTTGATGATGGATGAGGAAAGAAAATGGCAGATTCCCTCCAAGCCTTGCCATCACTCTTGCCTTCTCCTCCCTTGAGAAATGAAGTGAACTCACTCAGTCGTGTCCAGCTCTTAGAGATCCCATAGACTGTAGCCAACCACACTCCTCCGTCCATGAGATTTTCCAAGCAAGAGTACTGGAATGGGTTGCCATTTCCTTCTCCAAAGAATCTTCCTGACCCAGGGATGGAAAGAGGTCCTTGGTAAGACGCCAGGGACTCCTTCCTCCAGGTCTTTACCACCTAGTCTTCCCCACCTGATTTAGCATGAGCTCCTGGTCTTCTGGGTGTCCTCAAGGACAATCTCCCATGATTCCAGGCCCACTGGAAGGAGGGCCTCTCCTGCATGCTCCATCTTAAGTTCCCCTTGACACAAGGTAAGCTGCTGGGCTTTAAACAAGACCCCAAGCTAGCAGGAGAGAAACTGGCTGGGGTTCCAGTCCTCTTGGCTAGTGCCTCTTTACTTGGTGGGCAGAACCGCCCACCACCAAGGCCAAACTTAAGTGACACTGCCCAGGGGAGCAACCTCTTCCCAGGCAGACCCATAACAGATGAGGCCAATAAACCTGGCTGGTTCCCTAGGACCGCTATCCAGTTGGAGCTCTGCTTCCCTTTAGGCAGTCCTGTGGGAGCCGGAAGGGAGATGAACACCCAGGAGCCCCGCGGAGGGCCACCTTCTAACGAGTCGCTTTCCTCCTTGGTTTGTGAGCACCGCCGGCTCAAAGCCATGCCTTGCTGTGAGCTCTGCTTTCGGCATGTCGCTCTCCCACCTTTAATGTTCCCCTGATCCAATTTCCTTTGCGATAAATAAAGTATTTTCGCTGAATACAAACCTACTCACTGCAAGGGATTTGGGTGGCACAGAAACTATGAAAGATTCCCTCTCTTCGTTAAAGCAGTCAATCCTTAATCTCCGCACTTTCTTCTTTCCCACAGTCTGCCTTGATCACACGAAAGTAAAACCACAGCCTCCTCTAACTCGGGAGGGTGCTCCCTCCCAGGGGAACGGACACTAATAAACTCTAGCGCCAGCAGACCTCACAGGGATCAGGCATCGCAAGCATTAAGAGCCAGCCCGGGAGCCCAGAGAAAAACAGACGGGGTGGGTCAGGCAGCTTCCTCCTGGTTTTCTGTGTGTCTCGGGAGCCCAGGAAGTCAGCTGGAAGATGTTCCATTGGGGAGCACGCTGGCCTGTAAAGGTGCAGGAAGCAGACACCTCTAATGACCGGAATCTATCAGCGGGCCCTGGGCTCCCAGCACCTTCTCACGGTGAGTCCTTGTGGCCCTGACATGCTGCAGTGCGCATGCGCTACACTGGCCCCGCCCCCAGCGCGCCTTCCGCAAGCTCTCAGTACCGCCCATCTGATTCCTGGGAGGGCGCTGCTGCCTCGGAAGTCCTCCCTGGCTCGCAGACTGGCAGGGCCATCACTCACTGCCAGGCTGATTCGTGCATGGATGCCACAGCTCTGAATGCAACACTCTTCAGAACAGCACTGAAACTGTCCCCTACACACCCCCTTCAGGGGGCTGAGACCTACCCGTGTGCCCTTTCAGGACCATGTGGGGAGAGGAGAGGCAAAGAAAGAAGAAAGTGAAGTCACTCAGTTGTGTCTGACTCTGTGACCCCGTGGACTGTAGCCTATAATCACTGTCCCGTTCTGTGCAAATCCACCAAGTTTGGCTAATCAGGCTTGAATAGGAACTACCTGCACATTTTCTTTACAACAATTACATATGGAGAGGGTGTTTTCTTATTGGTTTAACTCAGTCAGCCCCGCTAGTGAGTCCAAATGGCACACCCAGTCCTGCTGAGAACAGTGGGCTGGGGATGGAGATGAAGACTGCCCTGCCCTCCAAGAGCTCCATCTAGCTGAGCCTACCCGAGACACACACCTGAAAAATGAGATGAAGTAAGAGCAATTTAAGGCCAAATGAGACTCTTAAAGAGAGGCAGAAAGCACAATTACAAGATCTACTATTCTCAGAATGCACGCCCACTCTGTGCTTCAAAGATCTTTAATCTTCCCAACAATTTACTGAAATAGGTATTATTATTAGCACCGGTTGGAAACGTGAAAACTCATGCACAGAGAGGTTAAGTGATCTTCCTGAGGTCACACAGCCAGTAAATGAAACAGAGGAGATTTAAGCTCCACTTTGTTAATTCCTAGAAGCCTGTAGTTTCACTCAGCATGCAATCCCAGAGGACACAAGCCAGTGGAGAGAAGACCCAGAGGCAGAGCTCAGCTCAACATAAAGAAGATATTGCTACTAGTCCAGTGATGGGCTAGGCTATGATGAGTAAATGAGCCCCTTGCCCACTGGAGGTTCATAGGCCAGAGGGTCCCCTGGCAAGTAAAAAAGCATCTGGGCCAAAAAAACATCTCCTTTGAGAAGGAGATTGGATAAATACATTTCAGATGGTAGATACTATAACTGTTGGGGAAGTGGGATTTGGAAGGGCTAGGATTTAAGAGCCGAAGAATTGATGCTTTAGAACTGTCGTGTTGGAGAAGACTCTTGAGAGTCCCTTGGACTGCAAGGAGATCCAACCAGTCCATTCTAAAGGAGATCAGCCCTGGGTGTTCTTTGGAAGGAATGATGCTAAAGCTGAAACTCCAGTACTTTGGCCACCTCATGCGAAGAGTTGACTCATTGGAAAAGACTCTGATGCTGGGAGGGATTGGGGGCAGGAGGAAAAGGGGACGACAGAGGATGAGATGGCTGGATGGCATCACTGACTTGATGGACATGAGTTTGAGTGAACTCCGGGAGTTGGTGATGGACAGGGAGGCCTGGCATGCTGCAATTCATGGGGTCGCAAAGAGTCAGACATGACTGAGCAACTGAACTGAACTGAACTAAGGATTTAAGAGACGGAGAAGGCAATGGCAACCCACTCCAGTACTCTTGCCTGGAAAATCCCATGGGCGGAGGAGCCTGGTAGGCTGTAGTCCATGGGGTCAAGAAGAGTCAGACACGACTGAGCGACTTCACTTTCGCTTTTCACTTTCATGCATTGGAGAAGGAAATGGCAACCCACTCCAGTGTTCTTGCCTGGAGAATCCCAGGGACGGCAGAGTCGGACACGACTGAAGCGACTTAGCAGCAGTAGCAACAGCAGCAGCAATAGGATTTAAGAGAAACATCAGGACGGTGGTAAAACTGTCAACCAAGATGCAGAGGTAGAGCTGGAGGGCTGTGAAGAAAAGAGAACCCTCTTATACTGTTGATGGGAATGTAAATTGATACAGCCACTATGAAAACATAATGGAGGCTCCTTAAAAACCTAAACATAGAACTACCATATGACCCAGCAGTCCCACTACTGGGCATAGACCCTGTTGCTGCTGCTGCTAAGTCACTTCAGTCGTGTCTGACTCTGTGCAACCCCATAGACAGCAGCCCACCAGGCTCCTCTGTCCCTGGGATTCTCCAGGCAAGAATATTAGTGTGAGTTGCCATTTCCTTCTCCAATGCATGAAAGTGAAGTCATTCAGTCATGCCCAACTATTAGCAACCCCATGGACTGCAGCCTACCAGGCTCCTCCGCCCATGGGATTTTCCAAGCAAGAGTACTGGAGTGGTGTGCCATTGCCTTCTCGTGTACCCTGAGAAAACCATAATACAAAAAGACACATGTACCCCAGTGTTCACTGCAGCACTGTTTCCAGGCCATTGACGCAACCTAGATCTCCAGTGACAGATGAATGAATAAAGAAGATGTGGTACATATGCAGAACTCTGTCATAAAAAAGAATGAAATTGAATCATTTGCTGTGATGTGGATGAATCTAGAGTCTGTCGTACAGAAGAAGAAAGAGAAGAACAAACATCATATTTTAACATATATATGGAATCTAGAAATAGGCACCAATGGACCTATTTACAGGGTAGGAACAATAGAGATACAGATGTAGGGAACAGACTTGTGGACCCAGTGAGGGAAGGAGAGGGTAGGACAAACTGAGAGAGTAGCATTGACAGATATACACTATCGTGTGTAAAACAGATAGCTAGTAGGAAGCTGCTGTATAGGGCAGGGCACTCAGCTCGGTGCTCTGTGATGACCTAGATGGTTGGGATGGGGTGGATGGCAGGGAGGCTCAAGAGCTATATATATGTATATATATAGCTGATTCATGGTTTTGTACAGCAGAAATTAACAACATTGTAAAGCAATTATGCTCCAAGTTAAATAAATAAATGGAAAGGTGCTAGGTAGGGATCACAGGTGTGTTTGGGGGTAGTAAGAAGCTGATTGGCTGAAGCAAAGACCCTCTGTTGGCCAAATCTCCCCTTGCCATGGGCAAGGCCTAGCAAGGCGCTGGGGCTGGGTTAAGAGGGCCAATGAATAGAAGTGGTCAGGGAGATCTGAGGAGGTAGGAGAGCTGGGGAAAAATGAGTGCCGCATTCTCAGTAGAGCCATGGCATAAAAGAAAACTCAGTTTCTGCCTTCAAGAGCCAGGAGCTGGCTATTTGCATCCAGAGACAAGAGATCAGGCCACCATAGGATCAGTAACTGGAAGCAACAGCCAAGCTGGGGGTCATTGGAAATGCTTCTGGCTGCAGTGCCCAGACCTGGCTTTGATCCCCTGGAAAAGGGAATGGCAACCCACTTCAGTAATCTTGCCTGAGAAATCGCACGGAGAGAGGAGCCTGGAGGGCTACAGTCCATGGGGTCACCAAGAGTCAGATATGACTGAGCGGCTGAGTATACACACAGTGCCTATGTCACAAGTGGCCGCCCTGCAGCCACATGGGTGAACAGTGCTGGGGGTTGGGGGCAAATGGCGTTGAGAGGGGTGGACCCACTCCTACCCATTGGGGCTAGCTAGCCTCGCAGCCACAGGTGACCTACTCACCCGCAAAGGGCCCCCACCTGTGGGACTCCAGAGGCCTCAGGGGATGAGTGGAAAATCAGCCCCTGAGACCAGAACAGCCCTTTCAGTCCAGAGCATGGTGACATGGCACCTGGCCCAGAACGTCCATCTGGGCAGCAGCAAGGAAACTGCAGGTCTGAATCTGCTCTTGGCCATTTTCTAGAAATGGCTTCACTGGTTTCAGTTGTTGTTTTTATGTGTGTGTGTGTGTGTGTGTGTTTTAAAAAAGGAAGGAAAGGAAGGAATATGGCCAATTCTGAGGGCTAATTGCCTTTGCTCTCAACAAGAGCCCATGCTTTTTCCGGCAAACACGCTCTCCTGTTGCCGTGCCGCCAGGCCCACTCTCCGTTTCCAATCAGCCCTGAAAATAGCCCTTGATAGAGATAATAGGAAGAACAAAGAAAAATTTAGAGGAGCAGAGAGAGGAAAGGAAAGTCCTGCCTAACTGGCAGCCCTGAAGTTGTTTTCATAAAGAGCTCTTCAGTCAGTCCCTGGTTTGTCTCCAAACAGCGAGGTGTTCGATAAATCCCAAGAAACAGACTTGGACCAAGCCCAAGGGTTCTTTGACTTTTTAGGTCATGGACTCTTCTGAGACTCTGGTAAAGCACAGACCCTCTCTCTCACCAGGAAAATGCACATCAACACATATGCCATATATTAATTCAGGGGCTCAGAGACTCCACTGGAAGCTCCAATCACAGACCCTACAGACCCTAATTACGAACCTATGATGTAGGCTATCTATATTTTAAAGACATTCCTGCTTATTTCCATCTCTCTCCCTCCATCCCTCTCTCTCTCTGCTTCTCTCTCTCTCTCTCCAAGTATCTGTCTGTTTATAAGGAAAAGGTTGAGCGACATTTCTTCAGGCACAGTCTAAGGGATTTTTAAAATTCCTCCATTTCAAATTTGGAAGTCTTTGTGCAAATAAGTGAGTGTAGGGTCCAGAGTGGTGCAGGGTGGGGCGGTGTGAGGGTGGTTCTCTATGACCCAATCTCAGCAAAGACATCACTGAGGAGGTCAACAGTCAGCCCTGGGACTCTCCCCTGCAGGCCTCAGCAAGGACAGGTGTATCACTTAAAAGGCTGATAATGACCATGGGCTCTGGAGGGGTTATGGGACCCTGGAGCCTCACACCTGGGGAGAATGGGCTATGCCAGGGCTTTCCAAACTTTACTGTGGATCCAATCACCTGGAGGCCTTGTTAAAATGCAGATTCTGAGTCAGCAGGCCTGGGATAGGACAGACGTCCTCATGTCTAACACATCAGGTAATGTTGATGCCGTTTTGAATAATGTGAGTTTATACAATAACCGATTCCATGCTGGGCCTAGGAGCAGGGGCAGAAGAGGGGCTGAGGGATATGAAGGAACTAGAATATCAAAGAAAGAAGAACTCTTAGAAATATTATAGTTCAATCCTACTGTTTTACAGATGGGGATACTGAGTCCCAGAAAGACTTGTTCAAGATTGAATAGCTGGTTGACAGCAGAGCCAGAATGAATGTACAGGACCGCTGATCTCCTGCCCATCTCCACCTTGTCCTGGGATATAGTGAGAGCCAGGTAGGCTTCCTCTCTGGATTCCCAGGTCATCCTGGGCAGTCCTCTGCCTCAGGCCTGCCCTCCAGGAGGCCCCTGCACAGCCTGGCATGGGCCCAGGCACATGCAGGTGTTGGGAGGCATCTGTGATTGGTCCACGAGGGACAGAGAGTGGCTTACCTGGGAGCAGCACTAAGTCAGGGCCGCTCCCAGCCCACTACAGCCTGTCAACCTAATAGGCCTGCACGAGCGCCTGGGGGAAAGTCAGTTGCAATCAGGCCGTGCTCTGTGGCCACAGACAAATGCAGGGTGAAGGCGGGAGAGCTGGCCTCTGCAAGAAGCCAGCCTGGCCCTGCTGCTCTTCCCTGGAGAAGGGAGAGATGAAACCAGACTTTCCCACTGCCAACACCAGGCCCCTCTTCTATCCTTGTGTCCAAAAACACCATTAAAAAGATACTGCAGGTCCACAGAGAGCCTGAGCTGCAGATGCTCAGAGGACTGGCTGTCCGTAGCCAATGTGGCTCAGCCTTGAACTCCTGGCCTCTGGTCTGTGGTCATAGCCACTGAGTAAATCTGACAGGTCCCTGCAGAAGAAAGAATCTCTCCCCACCCCTGCTGATCCCAGGTCACAAATATCCATTTTAAAAGCATCACATGGGAGACTGTTGAGGCCACACCATGCCCAAGAACGTGGGGGAGCCACGCTGTCCTTAGAAACACACACAGGGAGGCAGGTGTGTATCCCTAAGCAGGGACTCAAATTAA
This sequence comes from Nanger dama, assembly GCA_917880005.1. Taxonomy (NCBI): domain Eukaryota; kingdom Metazoa; phylum Chordata; class Mammalia; order Artiodactyla; family Bovidae; genus Nanger; species Nanger dama. The sequence goes on from CAKJTW010000018.1 coordinate 31,475,922, forward strand.
TTCCATAGACAAGTAAGCACCTACTGTGTGCTGCTCTACACTCTTTGTAGGTTCAGGGCAGAGGCAGCTGGCCTGAGTGGTCTCATCTCACATAAAATAAAACTACAACTTCTTTGGTCCACTTTCTGCATCCAAAACCCATGGCAGGGGTTTGGGAGTGATGTTGCTAAATGTAAAAGCAAGCGCCTTCAACAGCCTTTCAGAAAACATGCAAGAATCATCTGGAACTCTTCAGTTTCCTCTGTCCCCCTGGAGACCATCCTCTCCACCTCTGGTTGCTCCCAACCATGGAAAGAAAAAGACAAAAGATATCAGCATCTAGGCCACACGTCACAGAATCAGACCTCCATGCCCCCTTCCCTGAGGTGCATGCAAGAATGACGAGGTCACTCTGAGTCCTCAAGGAGCCTCAGTTCCCTCTGATGTTACTAGGACCTACTTAGGATTGGTGTGAAAGCCATGAGATCATTCAGGTAATGTACTCAGCACAGGGCTGGCACACAGGAGGTTCTCAATAAACGGCAGCTATTATGGCTGGGATCCTGATGGAGGGAGTAGAAGGCAAACGCAAGGACCCAAGAGCCACCATTATTTCTGGACTCTGCCAGCCCCATACGGCCCACAGAGACAGGCTATATTGGTGAACCACCCACTGTAGGAGGCGGGGAGACAAGGCGTGAGTGATGCCATTTGGCTGCAAAGGCTGCTGGTATGGATGGTGTGCTCGGGTTCATTAAGGCACAATAGAAATTACTTTGTCAATCATCCCTGAGGGAGGGAGTCTGGCAGAAGCTTAAGACTTCATTGGTGCTGCCACTGGAGTTTCATTTTTTGTTCAGACTATTTTTAGAATAAAAATGTACACTCTGTTATACTGTCAAAACTGACAGATAAGCATTCTTGTGGCACCCACAGACCACGCATTCAATTGGGAAAATGTTAAAAAATGTTAGATGAGCTTCTCCCAACCATGGCACAAAAGAGCTGCTACATATCACACACCATGGCCACTGATCTTCATGACAGCTGCCTCTGCCTTCTACCCTCTGTCTTAGGTGTCCTGACCTCTGAACTCTGCAGCCGGGATTCAGACTTGATTCCATTGTGGGCACCTCTTAGCTGAAGACTCAGCCAGGAGTAACTGAATCCAGGGAGTCCATTGTGGCGAGCATTTGCAAAAGTATACTACAATTAAGTCTCCTACGTACGAACAAGTTCCATTCTGAGAGCATGTTTTTAAGTCCTTTTTGTTTGTTAAGTCTAACAAAGTTAGGCTAGGTACCCAATTAACACAATCGGCTATAAACCTCATGAACAGTATGAAAAGGCAAAAGAACACTGAAAGATAAACTCCCTAGATCAGTAGGTGCCCAATATGCTACTGGAGATCAGTGGAGAAATAACGCCAGAAAGAATGAAGAGACGGAGCCAAAGAAAAAACAATACCCAGTTGTGGATGTGACTGGTAATGGAAGTCAAGTCCAATGCTGTAAAGAGCAATATTACATAGGAACTTGGAATGTTAGGTCAATGAATCAAGGCAAATTGGAAGTGGTCAAACAGGAGACGGCAAGAGTGAACATCGACATTTTAGGAATCAGGGAACCAAAATGGACTGGAATAGGTGAATTTAACTCAGATGACCATTATATCTACTACTGTGGACAAGAATCTCTTAGAAGAAATGGAGTAGCCCTCACAGTCAACAAAAGAAATGCAGTACTTGGGTGCAATCTCAAAGACGACAGAATGATCTGTGTTCATTTGCAAACCATTCAATATCACAGTAATCCAAGTCTATGCCCCAACCAGTAATGCTGAAGAAGCTGAAGTTGAACAGTTCTATGAAGACCTACAAGACCTTCTGGAACTAACACCTCAAAAATTTCCTTTTCATTATAGGAATGCAAAGGTAGGAAGTCAAGAAATACCTGGAGTAATAGACAAATTTGGCCTTGGAGTACACAATGAAGCAGGGCAAAGGTTAATAGAGTTTTGCCAAAAGAACACACTGGTTATAGCAAACACCCTCTTCCAAAAACACAAGAGAAGATTCTATACATGGATATCACCAGATGGTCAGTACCAAAATCAGACTGATTATATTCTTTGCAGCCAAAGATGGAGAAGCTCTGTATAGTCAACAAAAACAAGACTGGGAGCTGACTGTGGATCAGATCATGAACTCCTTATTACCAAATTCAGAGTTAAATTGAAGAAGGTAGGAAAAACCACTAAACCATCCAGGTGTGACCTAAATCAAATCCCTTATGTTTATACAATGGAAGTGACAAAGAGATTCAAGAGATTAGATCTTATGGACAGAGTGCCTGAAGAACTATGGACAGAGGTTCATGACATTGTATAGGAGGCAGGGATTAAGACCATCCTCAAGAAAAAGAAATGTAAAAACCAAAATGGTTGTCAGATGAGGCCTTACAAATAGCTGTGAAAAGAGAGAAGTGAAAGGCAAAGGAGAAAAGGAAAGATATACCCATTTGAATGCACAGTTCCAGAGAATAGCAAGGAGAGATAAGAAAGCCTTCCTCAGTGATTAGTGGAAAGAAATAGAGGGAAACAATAGAATGGGAAATACTAGAGATCTCTTCAAGAAAACTAGAGATACCAAGGGAATATTTCATGCAAAGATGGGCACAATAAAGGACAGAAATGGTATGGACCTAACAGAAGCTGAAGATATTAAGAAGTGGCAAGAATACCAAGAGGAACTGGACACAAAAGATCTTCACAATCCAGATAATCATGATGGTATGATCACTCACCTAGAACCAGGCACCCTGGAATGCGAAGTCAAGTGGGCCTTTGGAAGCATCACTATGAACAAAGCTAGTGGAGGTGATGGAATTCCAGTTGAGCTATTTCAAATCCTAAAAGATAATGCTATGAAAGTGCTGCACTCTATATGCCAGGAAATTTGGAAAACTCAGCAGTGGCCACAGGACTGGAAAAGGTCAGTTTTCATTCCCATCCCAAAGAAAAGCAATACCAAAGAATGGTCAAACTACTGCACAATGCACTCATATCACACACTAGCAAAGAAATGCTCAGAATTTTCCAAGCCAGGCTTCAGCAGTACGTGAACTGTGAATTTCCATCTACTCAAGCTGGATTTAGAAAAGGCAGAGGAACCAGAGATCAAATTACCAACATCTGTTGAATCATCAAAAAAGCAACAGAGTTCCAGAAAAATATCTACTGCTGTCTTATTGACTATGCTAAAGCCTTTCACTGTGTGGATCACAATTAACTATGGAAAATTCTTCAAGAGATGGGGATACCAGACCACCTGACTCGCCTCCTAAGAAATCTGATGCAGGTCAGAAGCAAAAGTTAGAACTCCTTTCCCTATTTGGAACAGACTGGTTCCAAATAGGGAAAAAAAGTACACCAAGGCTGTATATTGTCACCATGTTTATTTAACTTATATGCAGAGTACATCATGAGAAACACTACGCTGGATGAAGCACAAGCTGGAATCGAGACTGCTGGGAGAAATATCAATAAACTCAGATATGCAGATGATGCCACCCTTATGGCAGAAAGTGAAGAAGAACTAAAGAGCCTCTTGATGAAAGTGAAAGAGCAGAATGAATAAATTGGCTTAAAGCCCAACATTCAGAAAACTAAGATCATGGCATCTGGTCCCATCACTTCATGGCAAATAGGTGGGGAAACAATGAAAACAGTGAGAGACTGTTTTGGGGGGTTCCAAAATCACTGCAGATGGTGACTGCAGCCATGAAATTAAAAGACATTTGCTCCTTGGAAGAAAAGTTATGACCAACCTAGTTAGAATATTAAAAAGCAGAGACATTACTTTGCCAAAAAATAATAGTCAAAGCTATTACTGTCTAGTCAAAACTATGGTTTTTCTAGTAGTCATGTATGAAGGTGAGAGTTGGACTATAAAGAGAGCTGAGTGTAGAAGAATTGATGCTTTTGAACTGCTGTTGGAGAAGACTCTAGAGAGTCTCTTGGATTGCAAGGAGATCCAACACAGTCCACCCTAAAGGAAATCAGTCCTGAATATTCATTGGAAGGACTAATACTGAAGCTGAAATTCCAATATTTTGGCCACCTGATAAGAAGAACTGACTCATTGGAAAAGACCCTGATTGGGAAAGATTGAAGGCAGGAGAAGGGGACAACAGGGGATGAGATGGTTAGATGGCATCACCGACCCAATAGACATGAGTTTAAGTAAACTCCAGGAGTTGGCAATGGACAGAGAGGCCTGGAATGCTGCAGTCCATGGGGTCACAAAGAATTGGACACGACTGAGCAACTGAACTGATAATAGGTTTATAATACTTTTCACACAAATAATACACAAAAAGACAAACAAAAAATAAGAAAACTTTTTAACTCATATAGTACAGCACCTTGAACAGTACAATAGCTGGCATACAGTGGCACATTCGCATCTTTGAATGTTTCCAACTCGAAGGATCATACGCAAAGGACTTACTATTCAGGTAAGAGGTGTATACTATAGGTAAGATGGGCGAGTGGTGGAACTCCACAGTCTCTGGCGGCGGGGCCAAGGACCTGTGATTTCCCATCGTCCAGTCTCACAGCCCTGACCGCCCGCCCCCTCCACCCCACCTCGCCCTTGGTCTCACTCCATAGGAGCCACTGTACAGGGCAAGAAACTCAATTCATCTATCAAACAAGAAGATCTGGATCAGCCCATTTCTCAGATCCTCTTGACGCAAAGGAATTATTTGTTTGGTTAATTGTCTTGACATTTTCATTTTTGTTTCCTATCTTCCTCCACTCACTATGTTCCTATGACAAATCCTGGCATTAATGCTGTATTTTGCCCAAAATGTTTTTCCTTCTCAGTATCCAATAAGTTCTACTCACTCTCCAGAGCTCTGCAGGAATGTCACTTCCACAGCCAGACTATCTCTGGCTACCCAGCTGAAGACAGTCCTTGTAGGATTCACACTCAGAGAGCCCTGCACTTTTCCTGCAGGGATGGCTTACTTGTCTCCCTTGTTAGCTTGCAAGGTCCCTGAGAGTGAGGATATGCCTCTTCTCTCTTTGCTTCTGCTTACAAGGTCTGCCACAGAGTCTAGCATAGCAATTCATTAGCGATGATCACTGAGTCAAATGTATGAAGGAAGGATGGCTGGCTGGATGAATGCAAAATGAATACTTAAAGGGGCCCAAAGACAATCTGTAAGAGACATAGGTTCAATCCCTGGGTCAGGAAAATCCCCTGGAGGAGGGAATGGCTACCCATTCCAGTATTCCTGCCTGGAGAATCCCATGGACAAAGAAGCCTGGCGGGCTACAGCCCATAGGGTCGCAAAGAGTCAGACACGACTGAAGCAACTTAGCACCCACACAAGGATGATTTGGTTTTCCCTGGTGACTCAGCAATAGAGTCTATCTGCAATGCAGGAGACACAGGAGATGAGGGTTCAATCCCTGGGTCGGGAAGATCCCCTAGAGGAGGAAATGGCAACCCACTCCAGTATTCTTGCCTGGGAAAACCCATGGGCAGAAGAACCTGTCCATGAGGTTGCAGAATCGGTCAGGACTGAGCTCACTGGAAAAGACTCTGATGCTGGGAGGGACTGGGGGCAGGAGAAGGGGACGACAGAGGATGAAATGGCTGGATGGCATCACAGACTCGATGAACATGAGTCTGAGTGAACTCCAGGAGATGGTGATGGACAGGGAGGCCTGGCGTGCTGCGATTCATGGGGTCTCAAAGAGTTGGACACGACAGAGCAACTGAACTGAACTGAACTGAACTGAGCAACTGAAGAGGAGCAAGTAAGGAGGGTCTAGGCTGAAAGCCTTCAAAATTCTCCACATTCCTTAATCCATTCCTTTCATCCTAAAAGAGAAAGAATCTTTTATCATTTAAAACAGGTGAAATGCATGCCTATTTGTGGGTGTGTGTGGAGGGGGGGATGAATAAATGCAATCATCTGCCCTTTGGAATGATTTTAAAAGAGCCCAGAGAAGGGGAGGACCCCAAAATATCTTTTCAGACATGGAGGGGGTACAAGCCAATCCATGAGAGGCCACCTTAAGTCTTGACAACCTAATTCCTAGGATTTGCGGTCTGCTCCTGACAAATGACAAATGCTGAGGGCTAGGTGGGCCCAGCAGGAACCTCCTTCTCCTGAGCTCCTGTCACATGTCAGGTGACTGTCACAGAGGGGACCTTCCCTTGCTTTTGCTCCTCACTCCCCCGTGAAGTCAGCCCCCAGCTCTCTCTAGCATGACCCTAACCAGATCCATGGCTAGGCATCCTCAGTCAAGGCTCCTCAGTGTTTTTCTTGGCCATGGATTATAGGAATAGTATTTTTCAACAAGAGGGCAGATTAAGAAAGGTACCATCACATCACATAGTGAGAAGAACAAAGACGTGAGGAAAAACAGAGGAGAAACAGTGAGGGGGCAGCGCCAGCTGCTGCCTGCTGCAGACGGCTTTGGACCTGGGCCCATTTATTTGTTCATCTGCGTCACTCTGCCTCCCCAAAGGGACCAGGCACAGTGATAGGTCCTGGCTGGGGGAGGAGGAGAGCTGTGTCCTGGCTGACACTCTAAGGCAGGCCCTCGTGTTACTGCAACCTCTGGTCAGCTGGCCTCACACTTGAAGCTCTCCAGCAAGTCTACTCTCAGGTCTGGCACCCCTGGAACATTCTTCTCTCTCTGAGATGGAGAAATTGCTAAATAAGAGTGCAGTCAGGTATGCTGGCAGGTGGACCATCAAGGACTGGATTAGAAGGAAGAGAAGAAGTACCAGGCCATACCTGTATGAGAACAAAACAGGAAAGAGATGGGAGGCAGGGGGGTAGGGGTGTGGGGCGAAGGTCCAGAAACCTTGACAGCAACTGCCCTTGTAGAGCAGAGGACGTCAGAACTTGCTGGAACCCAGAGATCCATCCCCAGGGAAAGAAGTGGAGGGGGATAAAATCCCCAGTCATCTCACGAGTCCCCAAGATGCAGAAAACCCTGACAGGAGGTGAGGGAAGGCCAAGAGACAAAGCAGCAGAGAGAACAGAGCCAGAGAGAGTTCAACAAGCAAAAGCTGCCGTGCAGGTCGTCATCAGGATGATACTGGCCTCCTCCGAGTGGACACAGCCTTGCCCCAGCCCTGTACAGTCACCAGTCCAAGAGCTATAGAGGGTCCCAGATTTCATCCTCCTGCAAACTCACAAGTTAGCCACAGTTTTACAGATGTGGGTAGGAGTCTCTTGGGCCAGAAAGAAAACTCTTTATCCCTCACAGTCATTGAGCAGGCAGCATCAGCATCGCATTGGCACTGGTGCCTCTGGTCCACCCAAGGGGACAGTGTGGGGTGGGGGGCGTCCAGGGGACGTGGCGCACACTGTGGGTTTGCTTCACACCTGATGGAATCTAAGCTTAGGAAACGTGAACCTTTAAAACAGGCATAAACTTACCTGAGGGAGCTATTATCTTTACTGGGGTAAAAATACCTGCCATCTGCTCCTTACCCCAGGGGGAGGCACTGTCTGCTTCTTCCAGTGCTGCCTGCTATATGAAAATCCCCTAAGATAGGATCTAGAACAAAGGCTGTCCATGCCTCTGCTGATAGGACTTGCAGGAATGCAAGAAACTTCCCAGAGAATGGTCCCTCCACACTCACAAACTGCAGAGACACAGCCCTACCCTCCCAGGATAGCTCTCATCTCGTCCCTAGAAAGAGCAGAGGCTGGAGCAGGCAGGGATGACTCAGGAAGGGCAAGTCCTTGAGCCTGGTCTTGAGGGATGGCCTGATCCCATTCTCTGGGGTGGTTTGTCCTGGAGAATGCCTCCTCCAGATTCCACTCTAAAACATGGATCGGCCAGGGTCCAGAGAAGCAAGGAACCATGGGTGAGCAAATAGAATTTCCCCTGTCCTCCCCCAGAACAAAAGACGTTCTGCGTACTCAGTTGCTTCCGTCATATCTGACTCTTTTGCGATCCTGTGAACTGTTGCCCACCCAATTCCTCTGTCCATGGGATTCTCCAGGCAAGAATACTGGAATGGGTTGTTATGCACTCCTCCAGGGGATCTTCCCAACCCGGATCGAAACCATGTCTCCTGTGTCTCCTGCATTGGCAGGCAGATTCTTTACCACTAGCGCCACCTGGGAAGCCCAAAAGATGCTCTAGTTTTTTTTTAACTTTTTAATTTTATATTGGTATATAGCTGATACAGAGAAGGCAATGGTACCCCACTCCAGTACTCTTGCCTGGAAAATCCCATGGATGGAGGAGCCTGGTAGGCTGCAGTCCATGGGGTCACAAAGAGTCGGACACGACTGAGCGACTTCAGTTTCACTTTTCACTTTTATGCATTGCAGAAGGAAGTGGCAACCCACTCCAGTGTTCTTGCCTGGAGAGTCCCAGGGACGGCAGAGCCTGGTGGGCTGCCATCTATGGGGGTCGCACAGAGTCAGACATGACTGAAGTGACTTAGCAGCAGCAGCAGCATATAGCTGATAAACAATGTTGTGATAGTTTCAGGTAGACAGCAAAGGGACTCAGCTGTACATATACACGTATCCATTCTCCCTCAAACTCTCCTCCCATCCAGGCTGCCACATGACATTGAGTCTGTTCCCTGTGTTACACAGTAGACCCTTGCTGGTTATCCATTTTAAATACAGCAGTGTGTACATGTCCATCCCAAACTCCCTAACTATCCCTTCCCCCATCCTCCCCCACCCCTTGGCAACTATAGAATTGCCTAGAATCTGAATCACATTCGAGACCATTCTCTCACCACTGAATGAACACCCCTTACAGCTCTCGATCTCCTTCCACTCTGTCTGTGGCACACGGCACTCCACTCCCGAGTAACAGCATCTCCAGAGTTCTCCAAATACGGCCCAGAGGCTCCTGCTCTCCAGGTTCACCCACAGAAGCAGAAAGAGGGGGAAGGGGGCCTGCAAATGTGCCTCTCTCCTCACCACAGGCAAATGGTGAGATGTTTAGAACTGGGTCACCTGGCTTATCCTCTGCCCTCACTGAGATTAATTCACAAATGTCGCATTCAGAAGGCAGGCCAGATGCCATTTCAGTGCCTCTTTGGATCATTTTGCCTTTTCCTTACAGGGCCCACCCAGCAGCCGGGACCGTCACAGTCACTCATCTGAATTTTAAATAAGTCACAGCTCATTGCACCACCTGCCCTTTCTCCCTGAATTCGGAGCAGGGGTGCACAGGCCCACAGCACAGGACTCCTGTCTGACCTGCCTGCTCCTAGGAGCTCCCTCGAGGTTTCCTCAAGCCCCTAATCTTCTGTCTCTTGCCTCAGGATCTCTTAGACAAATGTTATATGATCAATTATTTCATTGGCCTATTTAATTGATTTATATGCACTTTTAAAAGCTTTATACTACACAGGGAAACACATCTATCATAATCCTTGATTGAACTGGAGAAAGGAGAAGGGAGAGAGGGAATTAAAACTTATTGAGCGCTTATTATGTGCCAGGTAATACACAAGCTACTTTGCATATATTACTGAGTTTAATCCTCACAACTGCTTTGTGAAGTGAGTATTTTTTTTCTCCCTACTCAGTAGATGAGGAGACTGGGCCCTGCAGAGGTGAAAGGGCCTGCCCAGAGTTACAGAGCATCAGCCAGCTGGAAGAAGCACGATTCAACTGCAGTTCTGATTCCAAGCCAATATCTACCTCAGGATTTAAATATCAAATGTTTCTGTAAAAAGTTATGAATAAGAAATTTCACCCATTAGCGTAGCATGGTTTCACTGAGGAAATAAGATCCAGTTGGCATTGCTCCCCTGAACTACATCTTTTACTACAACTGAAGGTGTCCAAGTGCACCATTTCACACCAGTGCGGGAAAGGGAGGCAGGAGGAAGGGACGGCTTGCCATTTCCTTATCCAGGGAATCTTCCCGACCCAGGGATCGAACTTAGGTCTCCCGCATTGTAGACAGACACTTTGCCGTCTGAGCCACCAGGGAAGACTCTAGAAGCTAAAGTGGTGCTCAAAGCCTGAAACAGCCAGTTAGGCACTGGCCTTAGCTGGCAGAACAGATGCAAGTGCTGGTGTCTGGGCAGGGTCCAGGGGAAGGGACAGCCGACCTGAGTCCTGAGTGATAAGAGGAGAAGCCCTTTACCGTCCTTTCATGACACAGGTGAGCATCGTCAGTCCAATCACATGGAGCCCCAAGACCAAAGTAATGCTTGGTCTACTACTCTGGGTTCTCCAGAGAAGCAGGACCAATAGGATGAGATGATACATAGACAGACAGACAGATAGATAGGATATATATATAGAGAGAGAGAGGTTAAAAGGAATTATAAGGAATTGCTTAGTGACATTATAGAGGATGACAAGGCCCAAGAACCACAAATTTACAACCTGGAGATCCAGAGGAAAGCAACAGTAAAGTTCCATTTCAAGTTCAAAGGCCAGGAAGCAGAAGAGCCAATGGTGTAAATTCCAGTCTGAGTCGAAAGGCAAGAGAAGGCCAATGTCCTGATTCAAAGGCAGTCAGGGAGAAAAGCATTCCTTCTTATTCACAGGGAGGTCAGCCTTTTTGTTCTGTTCAGACCTTCAACTGATTGGATGAGGCCCACTCACATCAGGGAGAGCAATCTGCTTTACTCAGTCCATCAGCTCAAATGTCAGTCTCATTCAAAACACCTTCACATACCCAGAACACATCCAGAATATGGTCTGACTGAGTATCTAAGTACCCAGTGGTCCATCAAGTTGACACATAAAATTAAACATCACACTTGGGAGAGTATTTACCCCTTTACTAAGTAGAATCAAACTGCTGAGTTTTTTGATGTCTGCATCTATTTTGTAGTTTTCCTGTCTCTTATTATCAGACTGTCACTGCAGATACCCATGGCCCCGGCCCATAGAAGGACCTCTCCTCACTTCTAATTCACTCTGGGTTTGAAAACAAGAGGGCTGCTCTAGCTGGAATTTAAGAACTTGAATGAATACACAGACTTGGAGGTAAAATGCTTGAGATGTAGAGCAAATATTTTGTGACATCTCTTTTATCTTCTCAAAGGGAACTTTTTCACGTCTATTCTGATTCTTAAAGCTGTGATCTAGATAAGGCAAGTTACCAGATAATATGAAGACTTTCTGTATGAGGACTGAAATAATAATAGAGGGCAAGTCATAGATAGCAATGTTTTGACAACTTCAGGGGGCAACTCGGTATTCAGGAATCACAAAACACAACGAATGTGAAAACAGGCAGCTAAACAGAACTGATCCTCCCAGCTTTTTTGGTCTCTTTAAATTATCCCAGGAAGAATAATTTCTTCCAAAGCCAACAGAATGAATCTTCATTGTGACATCTCAGGCAATAAGCTGGTCAGGTCCTAACCAAAGAGTTTCTGGAAACAATGGGTTTTTACTCTTAAAAATCATCAGAATATTCAGTACTTAACACACACACAAGAAGTAGCAACCATTCAGCTTGGCACTATTTTATCAAGTGTGAGTGTCAAATTTTTATAGCTTCAAATTAACAACAAGGAACTGTAATTTTTGTGTTTGTTTGTTTAAAAGACCAGCGGAGATTTTCTTTTTGCTTGTTTAAGCTTCATTTAATTCAAGCTCCAATCTGCCCCTCTTTGATTGCATTTCCAAATCCTAAATAAAAGTGATAACTCTTTCTGCCAATTGTAACAAACTGCTGGTGCCAGTTATTGCTTTTTGGGAAAAAAAAAAAAAAGGGCAAAAGCAAAAAAAGAAAAAAAATCTCTTAATACTTAGCTGACAGCTTTATCCAAAAGGGGGGAAAACCCTGGCCTTTCAAAGCCACCCGATATATTTGTAACAACCTCTTTACTGAGTTCATGTATCTTCTTTATTGTTCTTCATAAACAGGCTATTGGATCTCTCTAGCTTGCAATGTGAAAAATGAAAGAATTTCCTCCCATCCATGCCTCTCTCATCTCATAATTGTTTTGTTCTGAGAGGTAGGGGAGACCCGTATAAATGTCTCTGCTATTTTATTTGTCCTCTCCAAGCCCATTCATGCTTTTCTCCAGGGCTTTTGACTCCTGCTCTGTTTCTGCCTGAACCTCCATCTGCTTACTGTTCTCCGCATCAAACCCCACTAAAGTGTTTGAGATTTCATTTCAGAGGGTGATGTAAGAGAGATAAGAGTCAAAGGCATTTGAAAAGCCACTTTCCAGCGTGTCTGTGCTGGGTAGGTTGGAGGGGGAGGCACAGCTCACCTGACATCACAGAGAACATCCTGGCTCAGGTCTGCAGCATCCACTTCTCTTCTCTGTTCTTTCCGGGAGGGCCCTGCGGCTGTGCCTTCTGCTCCTGCTGTTGCAGCTTCAGAGGCTTCTCCATCTCTCAGAGCTCCAGCCTCATCACCCTCCCCCTGAAACTGAGGTCCACCCATGACAAGAATAGCCCTTGTCAGGAACAGGCAGGTCTGACAGCCTGTGGAGTGGCTTGTTGGGGAAAAGGCAAAATTTTTCAATGTGGTACATTGTCCTATAAAGGTAGGAGATGCCCACTCCAGGAAGAGGTTGTGGAAAGGAGTCTGGAGTGGGTGGAAGCTGTTCACTAAACTTTGATTCGTTAATGATATGCATCAGAGTCAGCATCTCAGACTTGAGTACTGGACCAGTCCTACGTAAAGGAGAAAAAAAAAACAGAACATGAATACTCATTAGTCGGGCTTGGCTGTGATACTGCTGTGTAACAAATAATCCTCAAATCTCAGTGGCTTACAACAGACATTTCTTTCTTTTCACTCTTGGATCCATAGGTTAGCTAGACTCAGCTGGACTTGGATTAGGTCTGCTCCATGTATGTCTCCATCATGGAACTGTGAATTTCACAAGATATATGGATCTCATGGTGCACACAGGAGCAGCAGAGGGCAAACTCAAACATTCAAGCCTGGGTACACCCCTACTTCTGTACACTGGTTACATGGCCACACTGGAAGTGAGTGAGGCAAATATACAAATATACACTATCCTAAGGAGGAAGAGATGGAGAAGGCAATGGCAACCCACTCCAGTACTCTTGCCTGGAAAATCTCATGGACAGAGGGAGCCTGGTGGGCTACAGTCCATGGGGTTGCTAAGAGTCGGACACAACTGAGCAACTTCACTTTCACTTTTCACTGTCATGCATTGAAGGAAATGGCAACCCACTCCAGTGTTCTTGCCTGGAGAATCCCAGGGACGGGGAGCCTGGTGGGATGCCGTCTATGGGGTCACACAGAGTCAGGACATGACTGAAGCAACTTAGCAACAGTAGCAGCAGCAAGGAGGAAGAGAAAGGGATACTGAGTGATGATTTGTTCAACAACAATCCTCTCACCACAAATACACACACATATACACAGGGTCAGAGAGAACTTCTTTCCAGGAGGCAATAAATCCTGCAGAACAGAAGTTGCTTGCTTTTCCTATCTACCCCTGGCTATTAGCAGCAGCTCAACAAAGATATTTTTAGATGTGGGACTGAAAGTAACTTTAAATGCCACTTAGTCCTACATCTTCACCAAGGGAAGTTTTTAGTAACAGCTCCCATGATGGGAGGCCACATCCTTCAAAGACACCCATTCCAAGCACACAAAATGAGCCTCTACAGTACGACAATGCCTCAGATGTTAGTGGCCAGCTCCTAGGGTATCACCTAAGCCTTTCCTTTTCAGAGTGAAAAGCCCTGCGTGTCTTTCCCTCAAAGCCCATGGTTTGCAGTCAGTCTCCTCCAGGCACGTGCTCTTTGTTAACGCATTTCTTATATTGAGAACCCAGCCCAGAACTCCAGAACCACAACATTTGTGTTGGCAGAGTGGGGTGATCCTTTCCCCCCTTCCCAAAGAGGGACCACTCAGGTTGAGCTTAAAATCATCTCAAGTCAAGACACTCTTACAAGTGTTGCTAAACCACTCATTGGTCAACTGCATATGGATTGTTCATGACACGACCTGCTTCTATAAGGTGCTGGGGACACAGTGGTCAACAAAGTTGACATACATGGTCCTGGCTCTCATGGAGGCTATTTGGACAGACAGAGAAGAAATAATAAGGAGTCAAAAAAAATACAAAATGGAATAGACAGTGGGAAGAAGGAAGAGGGAAAGCTGTGTGAGATAGAATGGCAGGGAAGGCCCCTCCAAAAGGTGGATCCTGAAGCCCAGGAAGATGACCAACAAGAAGAGGGAAAGAGGACCCTTGGAAGCTGCCTGGGCAGGAGGCAGCCCTTGGGGATGAAAGATGGAGATGCGAAGGCAGTTGAAGGCAATGTGGCAGGCCCTGGTGAACAGGGGGAGGCGCAAAAAACAGGCGGAGGGTCAGCAGGTCTGTTTGGCCATGAAGGCAGCAGGGTTAATTCTGAGAGACTGATGCTTTAAGCAGCAAAGGGCATGATGCGACATGGATCTTGAACAAGGTCCCTGGAATTCCAAGTGTGTGCATCTGAGTGTGTGTTTCTGTGCACGTGGATCCATGCAGTCCTCGGTGGAAAGAGGGCACAGCTGGAAAACTTGATGCCATCCCAACTGAGTTTCTCTTTGTAAATATGTGTCCCATGATCCAGCCTGTTGGTCAATAGCCAGCTTTTTCTCATGTCTCTGTGCCTCCAACATGGGTCAGGCCAGGAGGAAATGTGACTCAGGTGAGCAGCAGAGACCCTCAGGCACATCACCTGAGATAGAAAAAGTACAAAACTCTGACAGAAGAACTTTAAAGCAGAACCTTCAGCAGCCATGATTTTCAGGAACAAATGGTTCACTTCTTCCTAAACCGCCAGCCCAGTGTAGAGGAACATATCCTGGGTGATGAACAACAGGGGTACAAACCACACCCTCAGGAAATAGAAAGGCAAAGCACGATCCTAACCAGATGAACCGGAGCCCGCCTGCAGTTACCAGACACCCCTGGAGTCTTGTCCAACAGGAAGGCGGAGGGCTCTGTGCTGTGTTTCTGCCAGACTCGCCAGCGTGTGCATGTGACCCCCCACTTGGTGGGCTGGTGCTCTGCCCACTGGGGTAGCCCTGCTTCCACCTTCTCCACCAGCCATCACCATGGGCCACCACACAGGTCTGGACCACAGGAACAAGATGGGGAGGAGACCAGAGGACCAGTGAGGAAGTAGGGGGCCCTTTGAGCAGAGCCCAGGATGCAAAGACACTTGGGAATCTGACCTATGGGGATAAAGGAGTAGCTATCAGCACAGATGAGACAGGCAGAGGAAGTGCTATGGACAATCAGAGGCTGAAAGTTACAAAAGCCCACATACAGGAGGGTTTTTATATATGCAGGAGACACCTGCTGATCCGCTAGGAGGCCAGGAAGACCTGGCAAGGCTCACCTGACCAAAAAATAATAGATAGATAGATATAGATATCAATATAGATTATACAGATAGATAGAGATACTGATACAGGTGTACTTTCCCCAGAAAGCACCTATTTTTTCAGTGAGTGACCTTCCCTAAGGAGAAAGGTACTCTGGAAAAGAAGGTAATGACTGAGACCCACGTCTGGGGGTGGGCACAGCTTTTATGGAGTACAGAGGTAAGTTTAGTTCAGTTCAGTCGCTCAGTCATGTCTGACTCTTTGCAATCCCATGGACTGCAGCTTGCCAGGCTTCCCTGTCCATCACCCACTCCCAGAGCTTACTCAAACTCATGTCCATCGAGTAGGTGGTGCCATCCAACCATCTCATCCTCTGTATCCCCTTATTCTCTTGCCTTCAATCTTTCCCAGCATCAATGTCTTTTTCCAGTGAGTCAGTTCTTCACATCAAGTAGCCAAAGTATTGGAGTTTCAGCTTCAGCATCAGTCCTTCAAATGAATATCCAGGGTTGATTTCCATTAGGATTGACTGGTTTGATCTCCTTGCAGTCCAAGGGATTCTCAAGAGTCTTCTCCAGCATCACAGAGGTAAAGAGAGGACCAAAGGATGCTCTCTCTTATCCCTTGCTTTTCTCTGCCTCCTCCCCCACCCAGCCTCAGGAAGATTCTGCCTTCATCCTGCCATGTCCTTCTTCCTTACTTCAGCCTCCTGATCTTGCCTGAGTAATACAAAGACTTAAGGGTCAAATCCAAGTAATCAAGAAGGAGGTATTTCAAATTTCTTATCCTCATTACACTTTTCAGAGAGAAAACAGGTTTTAAAGCAATATGTATGGTATAATCCTATCTTTAAAAATATATTCAGCCCAGTCAGTTCAGTCGTTCAGTCGTGTATGACTCTTTGTGACCCCATGAACCGCAGCACACCAGGCCTCCCTGTCCATCACCAACTCCTGGAGTCCACCCACACCCATGTCCATTGAGTCAGTGATGCCATCCAACCATCTCATCCTCTGTCATCCCCTTCTCCTCCTGCCCTCAATCTTTCCCAGCATCACAGTCTTTTCAAATGAGTCAGCTCTTCGCATCAGGTAGCCAAAGCATTGGAGTTTCAGCTTGAATATCAGTCCTTACAATGAACATTCAGGACTGATCTCCTTTTGAATGCACTGGTTGGATCTCTTTGCAGTCCAAAGAACTCTCAATAGTCTTCTCCATCACCACAGTTCAAAAGCATCAATTATCTGTGCTCAGCTTTCTTTATAGTCCAACTCTCACATCCATACATGACCACTGGAAAAACCATAGCCTTGACTAGACGGACTTTTGTTGAAAGTAATGTCTCTGCTTTTTACTATGCTGTCTACGTTGGTCATAACTTTCCTTCCAAGGAGTAAGTGTCTTTTAATGTCATGGCTGCAATCCCCATCTGCAGTGATTTTGGAGCCCAGAAAAATAAAGTCAGCCACTGTTGCCATTGTTTCCCCATCTATTTGCCATGAAGTGATGGGACCAGATGCCATGATATTAGTTTTCTGAATGTTGAGCTTTAAGCCAACTTATTCACTCTCCTTTTTCACTTTCATCAAGAGGCCCTTTAGCTATTCTTCACTTTCTGCCATAAGGGTGGCGTCATCTGCATATCTGAGGTTATTGATATTTCTCCCAGTGATCTCAATTCCAACTTATGCTTGTTCCAGCCCAGTGTTTCTCATGATGTACTCTGCATATAAGTTAAATAAGCAGGGTGACAATAAACAGCCTTGACGTACTCCTTTTCCTGTTTGGAACCAGCCTGTTGTTCCATGTCCAGTTCTAACTGTTGCTTCCTGACCTGCATACAGGTTTCTCAAGAGGCAGGTCAGGTGGTCTGGTATTCCCATCTCTTTCAGAATTTTCCACAGTTTATTGTGAGCCACACAGTCAAAGACTTTGGCATAGTCAATAAAGCAGAAGTAGATGTTTTCCTGGAACTTTCTTGTTTTTTCGATGATCTAACGGATGTTGGCAATTTGATCCCTGGTTCCTCTGCCTTTTCTATTTATTTATTACTAAAATGGGCAGAGCATTTCTATGTGCTTATATAGAGACAGGGAGAAAAGTCTGATAGAGAACAGGGGATTTTTAGGGCAGTGAAACTCTGTATGGCGCTAGAAGAGTGGGCGTGTGATGTTTAGTCACTAAGTCATGTCTGATGTTTTGCTCCTCTGTCCATGGGATTTCCCAGGCAAGAATACTAGAGTGTCTCCTTCCCCAGAGGATCTTCCCCACCCAGGGATTGAACCCGAGTCTCCTGCAGGGCAGGTGGATTCTTTACCACTGAGTCACCAGGAAAGCCCCGCATGTCATTATGCATGTTTCCAAATCCACAGAGTGTACACCAGAAGTGAACCCTGATGTAAAGCACGGGCTCTGAGTGATAATGATGCATCAGTGCAGGTTCATCAACAGTAACACCTGTCCCCTCGTGGGGGAGGCTGTGCCTGTGCGGGGAGGAGGGCATGGAATATGTGGGAGTTGTCTGTACCTTCCTCTCCATTTAAGAGTGAACCAAAAATCACATTAGCTTTTTTCTTTGAAAGTATAATCTTTTATATGGAATCTAGAAAAATGTTACTGATGGACCTATTTGCAGGGCAGGAATAGAGAATGGAAATGTGGGCTTGGGGGTAGGGAGAGGAGAGTAGGGTGAATGGAGAGAATAGCATTGCTACACACACACTTCCATGCATAGCTAGTGGGGAGATGCTGTATGGTTCAGGAGCCCAGCTCAGTGCTCTGTGATGACCTGGATGGGTGGGAGGGGGGCAGGAGGCCAGAGGCACACTCCTGAGGAAGGGGATATGTGTGTGTGTATGTGCGCGTGTGTGTGTGTGAAAGTCGCTCAGTCATGCCCGACTCTTTGTGACCAGATGGACTACATAATCCATGGAATTCTCTAGGCCAGAATACTGGAGTGGGTAGCTGTTCCCTTCTCCAGGGGATCTTCCCAACCCGGGATCGAACCCAGGTCTCCCACATTACAGGCAGATTCTTTACCAGCTGAGCCACCAGAGAACCCCTGGATACATGTATACATATAGCTGATGCACTTTGTTGTACAACAGAAACTAACACAACATTGTAAAGCAATCATACTCCAATAAAAAATAAAAATTACCTTATATATTTAATAGATACATACATAATTTTTATATTTGTAGAAGCTTAGCAGATATTTTGGAGAAGATGATGGCAGTCCATTCCAGTACTCTTGCCTGGAAAGTCCCATGGACAGAGGAGCCTGGTAGGCTGCAGTCCATGGGGTCGCTAAGAGTCAGATACGACGGAGGAACTTCCCTTTCACTTTTCACTTCATGCATTGGAGAAGGAAATGGCAACCCACTCCAGTGTTCTTGCCTGGAGAATCCCAGGGACAGGGGAGCTTGGTGGGCTGCCATCTATGGGGTCACACAGAGTCGGACATGACTGAAGTGACTTAGCAGCAGCAGCAGCAGATATTTATCAGACAGATCACAGTTTTCTGAATTCATTCACTCCCTTGGATATTTACAGGGACCTCCTATGAGAGTCACTTTACCAAAAGTGAGCATTAGAATTTAATTAACTTAATATAAGTGATTTTCTTTCTTCATTCTCTCTTTTTTGTTTATTTCCATTTTCTCATTTTTAAGTCAACATGTAGTGATAATGAAAGTGAAAATGTTAGTCACTCCATTATGTCCAACTCTTTGTGACCCCATGGACTGTAGCCCGCCAGGCTCCTCTGTCCATGGAATTCTCCAAGCAAAAATACTGGAGCGGGTTGCCATTTTCTCCTCCAGGGGATCTTCCCAACCCAGGGACTGAACCCGGGTCTCCTCGCAATGCAGGCAGAGTCTTTACCATCTGAGCCACCAGGGAAGCCCCATAGTGATAATGAACCAAAGCAAAAGAGCTTCAGAACGGTTCTCCTCCACCCTCTGCTCCTGCTTCCTTCTCCAGCTCTCATAGCCCAGGCTAGGCACCTGATGGAGAGGCCTCAGACTTCTGCTATAGTGTTTGAATGGGAAGTCCCTGCTCCACTCTTGGCCCTACAATTCCCTTGTAGCTCAGAGGAAGCCCCACTCAGCCTCCCCAGCTCCCTCCAGGAACACCGAGGGCTAGGATTTGGGTGGTTGTGCAGAGCCCTATCATCTCACCATGGTAATATGGTTCTTAGTTCATGCAGCACTGGAGAGGCAACAAAGGAGATAAATGGAATTTCTGCTCAGTGAGTTGATGATAATAATAAATAAGGCCTTTTCTCCAAAGGCTTGAAATCTGTTGGCTCATTTCAATGCACAAAATTATTCATTTAAAAATCCTCCCCCACAGACTTGAAGTAGGTAGGGGATTAGTAATCATTAACCCCATTTTGCAGATGGAGAAATCAGGACCCAGCAGGAGCTGGAGCTCATAACCACCGGCAGAGCAGGTGTCCTGCCTCTCTGGCCAGCACCCTATGTGAAGAGGGGGCGATCATAGCCTCGATCTGGCACTGGAACCCAGGCCCAGAAAGTGATCCTTGCATCCTCAAAAGTCCAGGCTGCATTCTCCACCTTATCCTCCCAGAGGACCCAAAAACCATCTCTTCCTATCTCTCTATCCTCCCAAGACTGAACAGACAGAGGGCAGAGTCAACACACCCCTTCTGCTGCCCTGACACGGACTGTGCTCAGGACTGGGCCCCCAAAGGCTCCCGATGCTTGGGATGGATGCTGCACGGATCAGCTGAACAGCGGCAGAATGTCTTCCCTGGTCCCAGCTCTTATATTTGACAGGAGAACACCGCCCAAGGAGGCCAAGGCCGTCATGTGGCTCCAAGCAGGAAGAGGA
The DNA here is from genome assembly GCA_917880005.1 of Nanger dama. Taxonomy (NCBI): domain Eukaryota; kingdom Metazoa; phylum Chordata; class Mammalia; order Artiodactyla; family Bovidae; genus Nanger; species Nanger dama. Next base: position 31,496,112 of record CAKJTW010000018.1, read on the forward strand.
CATCCTTCTCCAGCTCTGCCTTTGCCTGTCAGAGCTTCCAGCCTCAGGTAACCATGGTAATCACCAGTATTAACCACGGCAGAGACAGGAGCCTCAGCAGGCCGGCTCTGACCTGCTCCCACAGCAGACGGTGCGCCGGCTTCCAGCAGCACGTCGGGTCCCCGACCGCCCCTCTGCTGCCAGTGTCTAAGGGCTGCGAAGGATGGTCTGTCTACTAAACCCAGGAGTCAGTGCTGGAGGGAGAGAACAGGCCCTAAACCTCTCCCACCGCCAGCAGAGCCTGAGTCAGCCAAAGGTCGAGGACGTGGCCTGAGGATGCAGCCACGATGGTGGTGGCCAAGGACCAGGCCTTTGTGCCCCCCTGCACTTCCTGTCCGGTCCCAGCCCTGCCTCCAGAGATGGCAGCCATCAGCCGTCACCACGGGAGGCCAGTCTGACCTGAACTCGTGGGAGAGCTTCGTGGCCGGAAATTAGGGGCATGCACAAGTAACCTTTTGCTGCTTTTGACCTGAGGGCCATGCCAAAGGCCACGGCGGAGCCATTCTTGCGAAATGCGGGTGCCGCCCCTCTGACCCACCCCCCACGGTGCTCATCAGCTCCAGGGGCGCCGCGTTTGCGACATCAGGAGACCCTGTCCCCAGGTCTCTGACACCAGCTACTACTCATCCTCCCAGCCCGGCCTCATTTTTTTTCCTAAACCTGCTCCTCATCCCTCCCTCCTATGAAGCACTAAACTCGCCCCCCCATCCCCACCCCCAGCTGCCCGCCCCGGTGGCAGAGAGCTGAGAATCTGCGCAGAACATGGGGCCTGTCCCTTGCAGCTCCGAGGGCCAGGGCAAGCTCCCCGCGGGGGACACAGGGAGGCCTTTGCCGGGTCCTCGGACATGGGGAGCAAAGGATAGCTGCTGAGAGCCGCCAGAATCCCTGCTGCAGCCCCCGACACCTCCACCACCACCACCACCAGAGTTTGCAACAGGCCTGAGGCCGCATCCTGTACTCAAGGGCTCTGCAAATTCGCGACAAACAACACTGAGGATGCTTGAGTCCAGCTGCTTCTGAGAAATCGTTACATGGGAAAGGTCCAAGGAGCGCATTTCCCAAGAAAGCCCAAGCCCCAGCGGCGGCCAGGTCGGGCTGCAGCTGGGAGCCCAGCGCGGTGGCGGAGAACGACGCGGCGCTCCCTCTAGCGGCGAGCATCCCGTACTGCGTCCGGGGCTCGCCGGCGAGCCTTCCCGCGGGCAGACGCTCCCGCCTGGACCGCGCGCCTCTTCGGAGGGGGGAAATGGTGACCTGCTCACTTCTGGGGCGCAGGACCACCGCAACTAGGAGAGGGAAAAACCCGTGCCTCAGCGGAGGAGCCCCTCCGGCCTCAAGCCGCTCCCAGACAGAAGTTCGCAGCAGATCCCCTGCCCCGGGGGCGGGGAGGACGCCAAAATGCCTTGGGGCGCCCAGGAAGGCTGTGTGGCCCGCCCCAAACTGAGCCCCCTGCAAGGTCTCTGGGCAGCTCTGCCCAGACGAGCAGTCTCATCTTTCAGGCACTGACTGCGTAGGAAGCCACTCAGGACCACCACCCCACAACCCTGCCCCTATCCACAGCAGCCCACTCCCAGCCCCTACCACAGCTGGGTCACATGGCCCACCCACCCCTTGGGCGCATCCTGTCTTATTGGTCTCTGTTTCCTGAGTATCACGCACAGCGACTGTTGAATTGGCATACCAACGAAGAACTTTCTGCTCTGAGCAAGGCGCTCCTCCTCACAAAGACGATCTCTCCTGCCAGAATCCCCAGGACACTCTATCGGTGCCCAGGAAGTTAGGTTCAGTCTTGACTGCGCTCACCGTTTCCGTGTCTTCTTTCCACACTGCTCTGCCCCGAGACAAAGCTCTTTGAGGATGAAGGGTCTGTCTACCTTATCTCTGGGTTGGGGGGTCTCTAGAAGAATGCTGAGAAAAGAGTTAAGTGAAGAAGGGAAGGAGGAAGGGATGAAGAGAGAAGGAGAGAGACATGGAGGACTTTTCATTCACATCCAGCCAAAGCTAGCCTTTTATTCACAACCACTCTGAATGGCCTGTTCAGTCATGCCACCATCAGAGAGCCAGGGGTACTCTTACTCTCGTTTAACTAATCAATGTTAATAGCTTTATTGAAATGTAATTCGCATTCCACACAATTCACCCATTTAAAGTGCAATTCAGCGATTTTTTCCTATATTCATAGAATTGTACATCCATCGTCACCACAGTTTTCCTGACCCCACATAGAAACTCTACCGCCATTCACAGTCACTCATTCCCTCCCAATCCATCATCCCTCAGCAACAATCAAGCTACTCTTTTCATCTCCGTGGATTTGCCCATGCTGGACATCTCATGTAAAAGCAGTCATACAATCTGCGGTCTTTAGTGACTGGCTTCTTTCCCTTAGCATCGTGCTCTCAAGGTTCATTGATGTTGTAAGCATGTGTCAGTACTTAATTTCTTTTTATAATAACATTCCATGGTATGGATATATACATTTTATCTATTTTATCAGTTGATGGACATTTGGGCTCTTTCCACTTTGGGCTGTGATGAATAATTTTATTTTTATAGTTAAAAAAAAAAAAGAACAAAACTGCTTGATATTTTCCCTGCCTCCGAAGAAGACAGGAAGTAGTTTATTCTGAAAAATGGCAAAGATACAATCAAATCCCAGATGATTCACATATGACTGTTTAATTTTGAGCTTCTTCCATGTTTCAGGCAGGGTGCTAGGTACTTTCACAAAACATTATCTGTTTTTAACAGAACAGTTTGAGCTAATTTTTGCATGACAATAGTCCCAATTTAGTTGTAAGGTTCTCAACAGCCAAGGCAAAGAGGAATATACATTATATTGCTGTCCTACCGGCATCACTGTTGGGTTGGAACCAGCTCTCAGGTTCACTCTTCTCTTAGAATTAGGAGAGCAAAGCAGCTCTTTGGTTTCCCATCAAGCATAGAGCCTTATTCCTACACCTCACGCTTGCTATCCATGTGCTCAGTTAACCATTGATATCACCCATGCCTCTATTCAGTTTGCCAGATCACTTTCAAACCCGTGATCTCTTTTAACCCAGTGGGCCAGTGCCTGAGTGGTGTTGCTGCTAGCCCTGCTCTGCATGTCTTCAGTGTTTCTTCAGCAAATGTTTGTTTTAAGTTGAGTACTGTGGGTCCCGGTGAACAAGATAGATACAGCACTGCCACCCAGAACTCGGCTGAGAGGAAACCAGACACTAAATAAGAAGACAGCTAAGTAATCCCCAAAGCTAAAGTGCTGGGAATAAAACTACGAGGGGGCAGTGATGGAGAACACCCAAGCGGGCAAAGAATAAACTCACCTGAATAGTCAGGAGCATCTTCCCTAAGATGAGGTTTTCGGCTGCAATTCTAAGAAGGAGTCAAGCCACATGGTCAGAGGGAGTCTGTTCCTGCAGAGGGAATGGCCTGAGCAAAGACTTTGGGGAGGAAGAGCCTGGTATGGTCCAGGAAGGGGTGGTGAAGGGGGAAGAGAAGCCACTCTGGCTGGAATGCAGAGATGGGGACCAGACAGGACTGCAGAGGTGCCCAGGGGCAGATCAGGAAGGGCCTAACCAACCAAGATAAGGAGTTTAGGTTTTATTTTCAGTGCAATTAAATTCAGTGAAAAGTTTTAGAAAGGAGAGTGGCAGAATCCAATTTAAGTTTTTAAAAGACTGCTGTGTAGAGGATGAATTGCAGAGCAAGAGAAGTGGCAGGAAACTCTACTGGGAGGCTCTCAGGGGTCTGGGAGGAGATGCCCGTCATGGACAAGGTGAAGAAAGTCACTTTGCAAGGCATAAAGAAGAGGGCTACATCATGGATGGCTCCTAGATTTGGATTTGTGTAACGAGGGAAAGGACAGTGCCATCTACTGAGGTGGAAGGGTGGAGAAGAAATGGGTTAGGGGAAATGTCAAGAGCTCTGTTAGAGACACAGCTGGTTTAAGATGCTTGTGTAACCCCCACCTGGAACGGTCAAACCAGCAACTGGATAGGAGCCTGGAGCTCTGAGAAGAGGCCTTCTTAAGATGCAAATTAGGGACTGTCAGCTTGGAGGTGGCATTTAAAGGCATGAGTATGGATGAGATCACCTGGGGAGATCTCTGAAGCTTTTGAAGCTTTTCTCTATATCTGTGCCTCCCAAGTGTCAAAACAAGTCAATCCTGTCAGTTTAGAGAGGGAAAAAACTCACAGATGATACTAGCCATTTGGTCCCATGTAAATAAAACTTTGATTAAGCAACTTTTCTTATAGTCAACCATGGGTTTGATTCTGTGTGTGCAGATGCACAAACCTGAGTGTATCCCACTGGTCAGGTGAGAGCAAAGGAAACTGGGGCAGCAGACCAGACTCAGGCAGTAAGTAGGCTCACCCCTAAAACAGGGAAACATCCTCCTATCAGGCAGTCAGACTTCACATCGCTAGGTCACTGCTGCAGCAGAAATGTTACAACACAGCCATCACTGACCGGCAACAAGACTGGGATGATGCTCTCGGGGTTAAAAACAAGAAACAGAAGCTCCATGTGTCCACACTCAGGTACAAAGGGGAAGGAACATGTCCAGCCAGTTTTGACCGTCCATATACACCTCCATCACCATCTTCACCATCATCACTCTGCTGATAGAAGAGACATCTTTTGTCCAGTATATGTCTGCAGGAAAAAAAAAAATCAGCCCTTACTAAAAACATTTGCTCTGGGCCCATGAAGAAAAGATGGTATATTTCTGTATTTCTGAGAAACAATCACATTGTTTTCATGATTTTTCAGGAATAGCTGGGTGAAAACAAAAGGCTTCTCCAGAATCCCTTCCCGGAGGCCAAGGCAACTCTTAACTTGCGCTGTTTATGAATGAGGTGACTCACTCTTGTCTGTCCACCACAGGCCCCCACCATGGCGGCTGTGGGTGCTGACAGTCTAAGTTAGGAAAGCAAGAATTAGCATGGGTTTGCTCACTTTGTTCACTTTGTTCAGAAGCAGCTTTGTCCTGTCATTCCTGAATGATAAGGGTGATTCAGATATAAATGAACTAGTGTCAAGAGGAAAAGAAAAATGTCACCAATCACCCGGTCATCAGTTCTTGATCGTGACGAGGGGCTGAAACCCAAGGTGGATGACACCAGAGAAGAGGAGAGGAAAATCCAGCCCCAGGCCACCAGATGCAAAGAGCTGACTCTTTGGAAAAGACTCTGATACTAGGGAAGACTGAAGGCAGGAGAAGGGGACGACAGAGGACAAGATGGTTGGATGGCATCACTGACTCAGTGGACATGAGTTTGAGCAAGCTCTGGGAGATAGCGGAGGACAGGGAAGCCTGGCATGCTGCAGTCCACGGGGTCGCAAAGAGTCGGACACGACTTAGCAATTGAACAAAGTCTCAGGGAAAACCAAAGACAGGGGCACAGGCAAAGTTCACAGGAAAGCTAGTCTGCGTGCATCAAAGGCCAGGTAACTCAGAACTCAACCTTGTGGGAGCTCATGGGGAGACAGCGCTGTGCAGAGGTGGTGGGGAGAATCACAGAGAGAAGACCTTGAGCTGGGAGGGCCCCAGAGGACTCAGAGAGCAGATGAGAATGGCACAAGCGCAGCTCCAAGTCGGGCAGGGAGGATGTGTTTGGCATTGGGGGAGACCAGTGTAGATAAGACGTAGAGAAGAATGGGGACCCAGTAGGCAGAGCGATGGGTGAGCACTGGAAGGGGCCAGCAGGAGCAAAGACTCTGTCTTCAAGCAGAATCTCACCTGACCTGAGTCATGTGTGGACATCTGTCTACCCCATGATTCCACCTGAAACCCTAAACAAGATCCATTGAACTCTGTCCTGACTCCATGTTTATTGCAAACACGTGGACCAATCAGCTTAATATCGTAACACCATTTATTAGAATGCATGTCTTGCCCTCCTATGCCAAGCTTCGAACCATATAGATATTTGGGGACGACGAGAGAGCAGCTTTACAAATCGTCCAAAATAAAGCATCAAACCCCCCCTTCTCCCCACGCCAGTTCCCCAGGCTAGCTGATTCTCATAAAGTCGTGGCACTTACTGCCCACCCCCTCATCTTTATTTTAAAAGATCATAAGGGGTGCAAAAATTGCAGGGTACAGACTGCCTCTGGCTCTATCTGTTTAGTGAAAGGTTAGTCCCTGAATTAACAAAAATGTGTTATTTTATTTAAAAGTCTATCTGGAGGGTGAACTTTTCCTGGTTTGAGAGCATACAAAGAGAGACACAGAAATCAAGATGGCAAACCTTATCTGCTTGCTGAAATTCGATTCAGAGTACTTGCCAGCCCAATTTTTGGCAAATCAGTCTGTTTTAAGTAGGCTGGGCCCATAAGGAAACCTGCGGGTGGGAAAGGCCTTGTGAAAAGATAGGGCCTGGCCGGGTAGAGCTGGGCTGTAGGAACTTGACTCAAAGCAGGTGACTGAATTACAGTGTCCAAAGGGCTCGGCAATCCATGGTGACATTGATATTATGAAGCACTGAAATTTTTTGGAAGTGACTCCCAGTGTAATTTCATGGATCTGATTATTTTCTTTTACCAGGCTAGACAACCAAGTTTGTTGTCCAGTAAAGAGGGAAGAAGGCTTCAAAGAAAGTCACAGAACAGAGAGGCAGGGTGTGACGTAAAGATGTCCCCAACTACCTGAAAACTCAAGTATTTAGAACGCCCTTCACAGCTAATGCAGAAACCCATCAGAGAGGACAAGTTACAGAGATGAGGTCACTGGCTCCCTCTAGTGGTTGAGTTCTCTGGGGGCAGAAGAAAAATCGGTAGGGTCTCCAGACAGGACTAAAAAGCCTCTTGAAAGTGGAAGAGGAGAGTGAAAAAGTTGGCTTAAAACTCAACATTCAGAAAACTAAGATCATGGCATCTGATCCCATCACTTCATGGCAAATAGGTGGGGAAACAATGGAAACAGTGACAGACTTTATTTTCTTGGGTCCAAAATGACTGTAGCCATGAAATTAAAAGACGCTTGCTCCTTGGAAGAAAAGCTATGACCAGCCTAGATAGCATATTAGAAAGCAGAGATGTTACATGGCTGACAAAGGTCCATTTAATCAAAGCTATGGTTTTTCCAGTAGTCATGTATGGATGTGAGGGTTGGACTATAAAGAAAGCTGAGCACCAAAGAATTGATGCTTTTGAACTGTGGTATTGGAGAAGACTCTTGAGAGTCCCTTGGACTGCAAGGAGATCCAACCAGTCCCTCCTAAAGGAAATCAGTCCTGAATATTCATTGGAAACACTGATGCCAAAGCTGAAATTTCAATACTTTGGCCACCTGTTGCAAAGAACCAACTCATTGGAAAAGACCCTGATGCTGGGGAAGACTGAAGGTGGGAGAAGGCAACAGCAGAGGATGAGATGGTTGGATGGCATCACTGACGTGATGGACATGAGTTTGAGTAAGCTCTGGGAGTTGGTGATGGACAGGGAAGCCTGGCGTGCTGCAGTCTATGGGGTTACAAAGAGTCGGACATGACTGAGCGTCTAAACTGAACTGAACCAGACAAGAGTGCAGGGGAACCCTAGTATGCCATAGCTTACTCCTGACTTCCCAAGGGTATATCTCAGGAAATCAGTGTCTGCAGGAAAAAACAAAAAACAAAAAACATCTCTTAGGCAAGTGGAAGTACATGGTGGGAAGTTAGAAGTGAGGAGTGAGGAAAGGTCTAGCAGCCCAGGATGGCCCTCACTTCACATCTCCATCCTAGGAATGTTGCATCAGGACCCGAGAGGCTGCCTTGCACCAAGCCTCAGGACCCATCATCACACACTGCCTGTGCCCAAAACACAGACCACGAGCCCCCCGCCCCCAGCAGCAGAGGTTTCAGTGGTGGAAATGCTGAGGCCAGAGGCTGCCCCAGGACAAGTGGGCAAGCGGGTCAGCCAGATGACCATGCGTGGACCAGGCAAGCCCATCAAAGAGGGAGACGTGAGATGTCCTGAACCCAGACGTCCTCCCAGGAAAGTAAGCAGGAGAAGGAAAGGGGAAAAAAGCCTTCTTTAGGGAAGTCACAGACCTGAAGGAGAATGTGATTTTAATTGATTTATTTCCTGGGGTGGAGGGGCACTCTTTCAACCAGAAAAAAAAATAATGCTACCTTCTTTGTAAAGGTTAAAGATGGCTTTTGGTGGTGTTGGTGTTGGTGGTAGTGGAGCTTCCTCACTGGATCAGTGGTAAAGAATCCACCTGCCAACGCAGGAGACACAGGTTCGATCCCTGGGTTGGGAAGATCCCCTGGAGGAGGAAATGGTAACCCACTCAAGCATGCTTGCCTGGGAAATTCCATGGACAGAGGAGCCTGGCGGGCTACAGTCCATAGGGTCACAAAGAGTTGGACACTCCTGAGCATCTGAGCATACAACATGGTGGGAGTGGCAATATTTGTATCTTTGTGACTGCTGTCTACCCTGCCATCATCAAGAAAGCAAGATGAGACTAGTTCTGGGAACATTTTTAAAGCTGAATTTTCCGGCACATACTACCACGTGCCAGTTACATTTCAGCCCCTCCACAGGTCACAGGAGGCATTAGGAATCTGGGGACTGTGGTGCTTGACAAAGTCCAACCAGGGGTAACAACTCTATCCCCGTGGGGGTCCAGCTTTGTTGAAGGAGGAATCTACCCACAGCTACAGGCACAAAGTCAGAGCCTAGACCTCCTCGGAGTAGGTGGCAGGGGCCAGAAAGCGTGCCCAGTATACCAGCCAAGCATTCAACTCAAGGATAAATGAAGCCCCAGGGAGGACAACTGGAACAGACTCCAGTTTATGGTCTGGAGAGAAACAGCTATTTCCTTGGGGAAACAGAAACTCAGAGGGGGATCACCCTAGACCGGACGTTCAGAGCAAGAATAACTTCAGCATCTACCCACCCACTGCGATAGCACCCACCCACCTGCCAGGCTGGACTCCGAGGGAAACAAAGGCTGCTAATTCCCCAAGGATGCCAGCCCTCCTGCTCCCACTCCCCAGTTTCCCACAGACACACCGAGATGAGATAATGGATTCAAAAGCACGTCGTCAACTGCAAAGTGCTGTACAAAAGCTGGCATAATTATTAATATTAGCAGCGGGATTTTTTTTCTTTTCGAGAGAGATGCCAGAATCTGTGCATTCATAAATCATAAAACACTTCCTGCCTGAGCCTTCTTCCAGCTTCTTTCTCTCTCTCTGCCTTGTCAAACTTCCCACTCCTACCAAATGAGCCCTTAGGATGGAGAGATCATTCGTGATAGTGGACCGGGAGTTTACAGCTGTCTCAGCACCAGGGCCACAGGAAGGCTTTGTCAACACACCTGCCTGTACTGAATGAAACGGAAAGAGAAGCCAACCATGGGCCAATGTTGAAAAGATGGGTGAGCAGCATGACCACGACAAGCACTGAAGGAGACTGCATCTCATCATTTATGTGAAAACCTCATCCTGGAGGTTTCAGGTTTCCAGCGGGCAGGGCCCCTTCCTTTCTGCATCTCTAAAACCTGCCAGTGTCCATCCTGAGGCCGCAGAGTTGCTGAGTGAAGGAGCGCTCGGCCGAAGAGCTAGTGATCACGCAACTAATGACACACTCGTCAAAAATCAATGCCTGAAACCCCAAGCCCAGATCTTGCAGGGGAGATGCCAAACTAAGGGGCAGAGGGCCTGAGTTCTGGTTCTTAGTGGCCTCACATCTCATGCACAGCTCTGAAAAAGTCCTTTCCCTTCTTTGGACTTAATTGTCTTCATCTGTTAAATTTAGGAACGTGGGTGAATATTTTTTTGGAGTGTGTAAAACCACATTCTATGACTCTATCTATGCCTCTGCTCTCCTGGGCAGCACAAACAAAACAAAACCAGACAAAATAATCATCAACAATTTAGTGAAAAGAGCAGCCCTATCCTTAATGAGATCCCAATGAGGTTAAGATTGGTTTTTATTAGATTTTGCAATTATTTAATGCTATTAGGATGTTGTTTGTAGAATGCTTAAAAATTGTGAGTAAAATGTAAGTAAGTGATTCATTTAAATCTGAATCTAAAGAGATGATTGAGCCCACAAGGAGGCCTGAGAGCAGGTCAAGCAGGGGAGCCAGGAAAGAAGCAGGAAAAATGGGTCCCGAGCTGCAGGCAGAGACTTGCCACATGCAGCCTCAAGGATGAGAACAAAGTAACAAAGCCAGGCCCTTCGAACTCTGACTACAGCCAACACCTGTGTGCCTCTAACTGTTATGACATATAAATTTTTAAAAACTCACAATACAGTTACTTCTGGAACCATATTCAGCCTAGCTTAATGTGAATCTTTGATGATTTGATGTCCTCAAATTTAAATTATTGTGGCAGATCCAGATTTACATATACACAAACATAGTCAAAGCTATGGTTTTTCCAGTAGTCATGTACAGGTGTGACAGTTGGACCATAAAGAAGGCTGAGCACTGAAGAATTGATGCTTTTGAATTGTGGTGTTGGAGAAGACTCTTGAGAGTCCCATGGACTTCAAGGAGATCAAACCATTCAATCCTAAAGGAAATCAACCCTGAATATTCATTGGAAGGACTGATGCTAAAGCTGAAGCTCCAGCACTTTGGCCACCTGATATGAAGAGCTGACTCATTGGAAAAGACCCTGATGCTGGGAAAGACTGAGGGCGGGAGGAAAAGGGGACGACAGAGGATGAGATGGCTGGATGGCATCATCGACTCAACAGACATGAGTTTGAGCAAACTCCAAGAGAGAGTGAAAGACAGGGAAGCCTGGCGTGCTGCAGTCCATGAGGTCACAAAGGGTTTGGACACGACTGAGCGACTGAACAACACACACCTTTCTTCTGGAAACCACCGGAGGTTTCAGTCTCAATGATGAGGAGAAATAACAAAAACACTGGAAATGACCCAGACTCTGCCATGAGAAGCCATAGCATACCATCTGGAACACAGTGGGTGTTTCACTCAACAAACGTTAGTGGTGCTGCAACGCTGTGATAAAGACACTGAGGATGGCCACGATCACACAATGACGGGAAAAGCCCGGAGAGACCCAGCCCAGGCTAGAAGTCAGCGAGCCCTCCTTGGAGGTAGTGACATCTCGGTCAAGCAGAGGGGGGAAAAAGGAACTCACTTTCAGATGCATGCAGACCACTGCAGCTCTGGCTTGGCTGCCAGCAGAAATCGCCAAGGATATAATTCCCACCCTATGACTCAGTGTCCCTCCTCTCAGCAACTGTGTTTATCCAAGCTTTGGATTTTATGCCTCCTTGTAGCATTTCTAGCCTCACCTCACCTTTCCAACCTGACTCTCTGCAGTGCTGAATGCATGCTCCATGGAAGCTGCTTTTAAACTAAACCTTGATATGAGTGTGCTTGCCGGGCCTCTGTCTCTTTCTCCAACAGCAACCCATTTCATCACAAACAATCCTGTGAAGCTAGTAGCATCAGTGTCCCCACGGAATGCACCAAGTGACTGCGAACTGGGTAACTGAGTGCTCGTTTAAAGAGGAAGCTGGGAGGAAAGGAGTCCCTTGCCTGCGTCACACAGCCTAGAGTTGAGGTCTGAGCCCGATTCTGTTTGTCTCCTAAGTCTGCACATCACAACAGTGTCTCATTCTCAACCCACCCTGTACTAAGGACTCAAGACTTGCCCCCAAAGTTGTGAGTGCTTCAAGGCCAGAGACATTGTCTGCTTTGTTCACAGCCGTGTCCCTGAGCAGAATCCTTGGCTAGGTACTGAGGAGTGTCCTAGTAAATATTTATCAAAAAAAACGAATAAGTGAATTCTGTCTGCCTTAGGAGGTGATCAAGGAAATGAAGGTGAATGTGTTTCGGTGGTGCTTAAATTAGATACATAGGCAAGAAAAAGATGTTTGAGGAGAGCTTTAGCAACTCAGTTGGTAGTGGTAGTCTAATTGCTAGGTCATGTGGGACTCTTGTGACTCCATGGAGTACAGCCCACCAGGCTCCTCTGTCCATGGGATTTCCTAGGGAAGAATACTGGAGTGGGTTGCCATTTCCTTTTCAGGGGATCTTCCTGACCCAGGGATCAAACGTGGGTCTCCTGCATTGCAGGCAGTCTCCTGCATTGCAGGCAGATTCTCTACCAGCTGAGCCATCAGGGCTTCCCTTAACAACTCAATTAGCTGGGATCTAAACAGGAAAGCTGCAAGTCCTCCTCGTAGTCGTACACTGGGGATTTGATGACACATATTAGTATCCCACGTGAGAAAAGAGAACAGGAAGACAACAGGGGTGGCAAGGGACTCTAGAGATGAGTGCAGTGGAAACTACAGCCACTCTTCAGCTGGAGGGATAAAGAAAAGCCACAGAGCTACTGAGCCAGGAGCTGGGGTCCCCCAGTAGATGCTGAAAACCACACTGAGCCTGTGCATGAAGAACCGGGGATATGGAACTTGCAGCTTTCACCAAGGACATAATCAATCCAATGCACAGACGAAAGGAGAGAAATATGCCTGCTTCTCCCTTCTTCTTGCCCTCAGTTTCTCTCCAGGGCTTCTCAATTGGCTAGAACCAGCTAGGAACCTGCCAACAGGGGAGCCTGGAAGACCAGCCATCATCACTGTCCCATGCACTGAACAGGAGAAAGGAGGAAACAGGCTCAGGTGCAGCCCAGGGACTGATTTTTTTCAGATATTTCTTACAAAACAGCATATTCAGAAAGAACAGGGTAAGGAACATTATGAACAAGTTTGAGAAGCAGTCACCTATAGATTTGAAATTCCCTGGCTGAGATGGTTGAATGATGCAGGGCTGGGGGAGCGGGGCAGGGTGCAGCATGAGATGTTGTCTCTCATTCTGTCATTTACACAGGGGTACAGCTCCCAGGGAGGCCTATGGTCCAGGGTACCCGCTTGTCCAGGAACATAGCCCCAGCCCAGTCCACTCAGCCCTCATGTCCCAGAGGGGACTGGCCCCAAGTCACGAGACTGGCTGACTTGGAGAGTGAGTTCTCTGGTCCAAGTGAGGATCCATATCACTCAGAGCAGTCTAAGTGTCTGATTGTTCCACCAAGGAGTCCTCAAAACAAGGCAGAAAAGACAGATTGACCATCAGAGCCAGAAGGACCCTGTGACTTTGCCTGGTCCCGCCCCATTCCCCATCCTGACCTCATGTTCCAAATGAAGAAGCTGAGGACTAGGGTTGAAAGAGGCCTGGCCATAGGCACATGACACCGTAACAGCAGGCTCAGAATATCAGCTCAGGTTAAGGTTTCCAGAGGGGCGGGAAGAGAAATGGTGTGTGTGTGTTTGTGTGTGTGTGTGTGGTTATAAACTGAAACACGGGAAACTTTATTTCATAGAGAATCAGCATTATAGTAAACTGAGTGATCTGGTTGAGAAAGACGACGCCTGGCATATTAATCTCAACTTCAAAATACTTACAAAATAGTTAATAATTATAACATGTATTAAATGGAACTTAATAATTTATTATCAATGGTGTTGAAGATGCTAAAAGACCTTGCCGGTCCTCTGCTGGGGAAGCTTCAAAGTAAAGCGGGAGACAGAGTTAAAAGTGCAGTGGCCTCAGGACATGTCCTGGAAACCACTTTTAAAAATAAATACCTGGAGATGTTGGCTTCTGTCTTTGACAGAGTAGCTTGTATCAGGTTAACCATCCTGCTGAGAGCAACTATAAAAGCTAAATATATTGCAGAAAACAGCTGTTTGGAGTCATAGGAGAATAACGAAAGCAGCCAGGACTTTAGGGGCCAAGATTCTGGAGAAAAGGGAAACACAGTGAGTAAAGCCTAAATGTCCCCCATGTTTTCCCTTCAGGGCATTTACCAGTTCTCAAGGGGCATCGCCGAAACAGAGAAGAAATATCAGCCTAGAACCACAGCAGCCTTGCTGGTCTGAGAAGACAAAAATTGGAATTCAAATGCTACCTAGGAAGCCAGAACATAGAGAACTCTTCCTGGAGAAAGGGCCCATATAGAAATAAGTCAGGCATTCCGCATTTGAATTCCCCTCAAGGAATTTTCTCTAAGCTTTCCATGAGATAGGCAAGAGGCCAAGAAACTAAGCAGTAAACAGCTTCTAAAAGGCTGGGAAACCCGTCAGAGTTTGAGCAATCTCAAAGTGTTAGAAAGAAAAATATTGACGTTCAGAGCCCACCAAGGAGGAAAGGTTTTGGTAAATAACCTAGATTTTCATTCAGACAGCTCAAGGATTAAACACTAAGAGAAAAGACAAAGCAGAGAGGGACTAGCCCTCACAAAGCCCAAAATCCAGGCTTAGTTTCTGACAGGATCAAGGTGAATTCCCCACTCTTTAACCACCTGCTAGGGAAAAAAGAAAAATCCTCTCTAAAGGAAAGTAACATCATTCAGACCCTCAACATTTTTCATTCACAATATCCAATATTTAATCAAAAATTATCCAGCATTCCAGGACACAGAAAATAAAGCCAACATTTAAAAAAAGACAAAGACTTTAGAAAGATACATATAAGTGACCAAGATACTATAATTATCTAAGACTTTATCAAACTAGGATTCACATGTTCAAACAAATACATGAAAAGATAGAAAACTACAATCTATTTCAAAAGAAACAAATGAAATTCTAGAACTGAAAGATATAATAACAAAAATTAAATATTCAATAAATAGGTTATTCGTTAGTTCAGTAGCACAGTCATGTCCTTGAGTCTGTGACTCTTTGTGACCCCATGGTCCACAGCATACCAGGCTTCCCTGTGCATCACCAGCTCCTGGAGCTTGCTCAAACTCATGTCCATTAAGTCAGTGCTGCAGTCCAACCATCTCATCCTCTGTCGTCCCCTTCCCCTCCTGCCTTCAATCCCTCCCAGCATCAGGATCCCTTCCAATGAGTCAGCTTTTCACATCAGGTGGCCATAGTATTGGAGCTTCAGCTTCAACATCAGTCCTTCCAAAGAATATTCAGGACTGATTTCCTTTAGGATGGACTGGTTTGATCTCCTTGCAGTCCAAGAGACTCTCAAGAGTCTTCTCCAACATCACAGTTCAAAAGCATCAATTTTCAGTGCTCAGCTTTCTTTATGGTCCAACTCTCACATCCATACATGACTACTGGAAAAACCATAGCTTTAAACAGGTTTAATAGTGGGGCCTCCTTAGTGGCTCAGATGGTAAAGAATCTGCCTGTGATGTGAGAAAACCAGGTTCAACCATTGATTGGGAAGATCCCTTGGAGAAGGGAATGGTTACCCACTCCAGTATTCCTGCCTGGAGAATTTTTATGAACAGAGAAGCAGATTAGACACAGCAGAAAAGAGAATCAGTATATTAGAAAACAACCAAACTGATGCAGGAAAGAAAAGATTACACACACACATAGATGTATATATTCACACACAGAGAGACAGAGAAAGAGAGAGAAGAACATAAGAGAGACCGTGAAAATAACCACTGTGAAATCTGAATCCCAGAGACAGGGAAGAGAAGAAATGGGGAAAACTGCGTATCTGAAGAAATAAAGACCAAGAATGACATCAGTATACAGACTCAAGTAACTAACAAAATCCAACACATAAAAACAAAGAAAACTACACAAAAACACACCATAGTAAATCTTCAAAAAGCAAAATCCTAAAACAGCCAGAGAAGGAAAAGGCATACATTAGGAGCAACTATAAGACCCACTCAACACAAACAATAAAAGCCAGAAAACTAGAATGACAAAGCTAAAATGCTGAGAGAAGTTGAGTGTGGGGGAAGATGTTAGTCTAGAATTGTTAGTCTATCTAGTAGAAATATCCTTTAAAATTAAGACAAGCATGTTAAGCAAATAAAAACTAAGAAAATGGATCAACAACAGATATATACTCTAAAAAGAAAAAGTAAAGGAAGTTATTCAGACAAAATAATCCAAGTTGGAAGAACAGTAATACAAAATGCAATAAACAGCACCAGAAATGGTAAGTGTAAAAGTAAATCAAAATTAATTACTGTCTATTTCAAACAGTAAAAATAACAGTGTCTTGTGGGATTTTAAAGACATAGAGAAGTAAAATACATGCTCAAAATAGCATGAAAGGAAGAAGAAAAGTGGGTAAATGGAATTAAAGTGTTGGAAAGTCCATTTATTGTCCAGGAAAATAATTTGTAAAATTATTAATTGAAGAGTAGGTTGTGTTGAAGGCCTGGGGTAAATCTCGAGCAGAGTTTGGTAAACTATCCACACATGTCCAAATCTGTTCCACAGCCTATTTTGTTCAGCTGAGGAGCTAAGAATGGTTTTAAAGAATAGTTGAGGAGAAGGTAAAGAAGGAAGAGGAGGGAAGGAAGAAGGACAAGGGGAAGGGGGAACAGGTTGGGGAGTGGAGGAGAGTCAGAGACTTGTACGTGGCCCTCAACACCTAAAATATTTACTATCTGTCCTTTTACAGAACAAGTATACCAGCTCCTACCCTAGGCTAACACTAAAGAAACAATAAAAGAATTTAAAACTAAAACCTAATAAAAGGAAGAAATAGAGTAACAAAAAAAAAAAAAGAAACTAAATAGAGAGAAAAAGAGAACAAAAATCAGGAAAACCTATTATAAAACAAATAACAAGATGACAGAATTAACACCAAAAAGTCAGGAATTGGTAAGCAGACTCCATAATCCAATCAAAATTTAAAAACGGAAAAATGATACAAAATAAGACCTAACTCGGCATTCCTTATAACAGATAGACACAAAAAGGGTTTTATATAAAACATGAGTTTAGTAGTTCAGTTCAGTTGCTCAGTCATGTCCGACTCTTTGCAGCCCCATGGCCTGTAACACGCCAGGCCTCCCTGTCCATCACCAGCTCCCGGAGTTCACTCAAACTCATGTCCATTGAGTCAGTGATGCCATCCAACCATCTCATCCTCTGTCAACCCCTTCTCCTCCTGCCTTCAATCTTTCCCAGCACCAGGGTCTTTCAAATGAGTCAGTTCTTCTCATCAGGTGGCCAAAATATTGAAAGTATAAAACATAAAAGAGCATAAAACAATATGCCCTGAAGACACCAACCAAAAAAACATTGGCTTAGCCATATTGATATCAAACAACGCAAGACTTAAGGCAAGAAGCATTCATAGAGATAAAGTGAAACATTTCACAATGGCAAAAATTCAATTCACAATGGCAAAAATTCAATTCAGCAGGAATATCTAATAATCTGAAACCTGTATGCACCTAAAACCAAAACCTGAAACATGTAGAGAAAAAAAAAAAACAGAACTAAAAGGAAAAACAAATCCAGTATAATAGCTGAAGATTTCAAATACATCTTTCACCAACTGATAGAGCAATCAGACAATAAATCAGTTAGGATACAGAAGCTTTGAATAACATGATAAACAAACTTGACCTTGTCAGCATATACAGAACACTGAACCCAAGAACAGTAGGATTACATTATTTTCAACTATGCATGGCACATTAAATAAAATAAACCATATTCTGAAACACACAGTAGATTTTAACAAATTGCAAAGGGTTGAAATTAAACAGATAAATCCTCTTACCAGAGTGGGAAAAGCCTGGAAATCAATAGGAAATACTTCTAAAATACTCAGATGTTTGGAAATTACTAAGTAACATTTCTAAGTAACCTGTGATTAAAAACACAATTCAGAACTTAGAAATCTGCATGGGAATTAGAAAAGACTCTCAACTGAGGAATAATAAAAAACCAACATGTTAAAAACTTGTAGCAGAGCTTAAACTAGGCTTAAGAGGAAAATGCATAGCCTTAAATGTATATTTCAGAAAAAAAGAAAAACAGAAAATCAGTGATTCAAAGACTATCTCAAGAAATTAGTAAAGAACATCAAATTTAAGGCAAAGGAAGAAATAATAAAAATAGAAGAACTATAGAATAGGAAAATATCCATTAAGCCAAATATTGGTTCTTTGAATAGACTAGTAAAATTTACAGATCCCTATTAAGATTGCTCAAGAAAAAAAAAAGGAAGTAAGTAGTGATATTAGTGATTTATTTAAAAAGGTGCAATCATAGAATTCACACAAACATCAAAGGGGCAATGAGAAGATGTTATGACAATACATTTGACAATTTAGATAAAATAGACAAATCCTTTTATCTAAAGAAATCACAATCTGAAAATATTGACACAAGAAGAATTAGTAGTCTTAATTATTTTACCTACTAAAGCTGAACACAGCATTCCCATGGACCAACAATCCTACTCTAAGAGAAATGCCTATCTAGGTGCACGGAAGGACAAGGAATGTTCATAAAGACACTGTCTCTATCAGGTGAGCACTAGAAGCCACCAAATATCCATCAATAGTAGGAAAACTGACCATGTCGTGGTGCAGTCATGTGATAGAATATTATATCAGTTCAGTCACTCATTCATGTCTGACTCTTTTCAACCCCATGGACTGCAGCATGCCAGGTTTCCCTGTTCATCACCAACTCTTGGAGCTTGCTCAAACTCATGTCCATCAAGTAGATGATGCCATCCAACCATCTCATCTTCTGGCGTCCCCTTCTCCTCCTGCCTTCAATCTTTCCCAGCATCAGGATCTTTTCCAAAGAGTCGGTTCTTCACATGAGGTGGCCAAAGTATTGGAGTTTCAGCTTCAGCATCAGTCCCTCCAATCAATATTCAGGACTGATTTCCTTTAGGATGGACTGGTTGGATCTCCATGCAGTCCAAGGGACTCTCAAGAGTCTTCTCCAACATCACAGTTCAAAGCATCAGTTCTTCAGCACTCAGCTTTCTTTATGGTCCAACTCTCACATCCATACATGACTACTGAAAAAACCATAGCTTTGACTAGATGGACCTTTGTCAGCAAAGCAATGTCTCTGTTTTTTAATATGCTGTCTAGGTTGGTCATAGCTTTTCTTCCAAGGAGCAAGCATCTTTTAATTTTATGGCTGAGTCACCATCTGCAATGATTTTGGAGCCCAAGAAAATAAGGTCTGTCACTATTTCCATTGTTTCCCCATCTATTTGCCATGAAGTGATTTGACCAGAAAAGCTGACTATGTTGTGGTACAGCCATGCAATAGAATATTATGTACAACAATGTAAAAGCTGAACTCCAGCCATAGGCAACATGGATGAATTTAATAGATACTAATGTTGAGTGAAAAATTCAGATACAAAAAATATATATACTATGTTATCCCATTCATATGGCATCAAAGACAGATGCTGATTACTTTTTGGAGGTGAGGACTGGGAGGTTGTACAGGAGACCCTGGGGCTGTGGGCAGTGTTCCCTCTATCCTGGTTAGAGTATGCTTGCTATGTAAAATTTATCAGAATTCTTGAGATCATGCACTTCACTTAATGTAAGATGATGTAATTTTTCCAACTTAAAAATAAATACTTAATAAATTTCTGATACCACTTTGTTCCCAGGCACCTGTTTCTTTCTCATAACCACTAGATAGCAATACAATCAGCTCAGTTCAGTTGCTCAGTTGTTGCTCAGTTGTGTTCAACTCTTTGCAGACTCTTACAAGGGATTCCCCAGGTGGTGCTAGTGGTAAAGAACCTGTCTGCCAATGCAGGAGACATAGGAGATGTGGGTTCAATTCCTGGGTAAAGAACCTACCTGCCAGTGCAGGAGACATAAGAGATGCAGATTCAATCCCTGGGCAGGGAAGATTCCCCTGGAGGAGGGCACAGCAAAATCCACTCCTGTATTCTTGCCTAGAGAATTCCACGGACAGAGAAACCTGGCAAGCTACAGTCCATAGGTTCAAAAAGAGTCGGACACAACTGAAGACACTTAGCATGCATGCATGCCTACTTTTACAAATAGAACTGGAGGGTATTTTAAGGTCTTTCAACCTAGGATCAAGCTTTTCTTATACTTTTGTGTGTGGGGGGGTGCTTAATTTTTGGACATGCCGTGCAGCATGAGGGATCTTATGTCCCTAACCAGGAGTCAAACCCATGCTCTCAACACTGGACCTCCAAGGATATCTCCTTTTATTTTTTGAAGAATGATTCCCCTTCTGTTTGGGAATAAACTATTCTCTGTATTTGATGGATCTATAGCATAACTAGAAACTGTGGGAAATTCTGAAGGAGATGGGAATACCAGACCACCTGACCTGCCTCTTGAGAAACCTATATGCAGGTCAGGAAGCAACACTTAGAACTAGACATGGAATAAACAGACTGGTTCCAAATAGGAAAAGTAGTACATCAAGGCTGCATATTGTCACCCTGCTTATTTAACTTATATGCAGAGTACATCATAAGAAACGCTGGGCTGGAAGAAGCACAAGCTGGAATCAAGATTGCCGGAAGAAATATCAATAACTTCAGATATGCAGATGACACTACCCTTATGGTAGAAAGTGAAGAGGAACTAAAAAGCTTCTTGATGAAAGTGAAAGTGGAGAGTGAAAAAGTTGGCTTAAAGCTCAACATTCAGAAAACGAAGATCATAGCATCTGGTCCCATCACTTCATGGCAAATAGATGGGGAAACAGTGGAAACAGTATCAGACTTTATTTATTGGGGCTCCAAAATCACTGCAGATTGTGATTGCAGCCATGAAATTAAAAGACGCTTACTCCTTGGAAGGAAAGTTATAACCAACCTAAATAGCATATTCAAAAGCAGAGATATTACTTTGCTAACAAAGGTCCGTCTAGTCAAGGCTATGGTTTTTCCAGTGGTCATGTATGGATGTGAGAGTTGGACTGTGAAGAGAGGCTGAGTGCCGAAGAACTAATGCTTTTGAACTGTGGTGTTGGAGAAGACTCTTGAGAGTACCTTGGACTGCAAGGAGATCCAACCAGTCCATCCTAAAGGAGATCAGTCCTGGGTGTTCATTTGGAAGGACTGATGCTGAAGCTGAAACTCCAATACTTTGGCCACCTCAGGCGAAGAGTTGACTCATTGGAAAAGACTCTGATGCTGTGAGGGATTGAGGGCAGCAGGAGAAGGGGACGACAAAGGATGAGATGGCTGGATGGCATCACTGACTCAATGGACATGAGTTTGAGTGAACTCCGAGAGTTGGTGATGGACAGGGAGGGCCTGGCATGCTGTGATTTGTGGGGTCGCAGAGTCGGACATGACTGAGCGACTGAACTGAAATGAACTGAACAGCATAAGGAGGATGAAATGTGAGATGAGAAGGAATAGGCATTGACCCCACCAATGAGCCCTATCAGAGGGACCAGCCCACATAAGCAATGGCGTATCTAACAGAAGAGCCAGCAACAGCTTCTGAAAGCTCTATTGGCTCTTCTCCAGTGGGTATTTACGACGGAAATCATTCGAGCATCTGTTATTCAGTGCACTCCACCCTCGATGGGTTACTGAATGGTACCTTTTTGCCAGAAAGTGGCCCCTTTTGCAAAAGGATGGCATTCCCTAGACAAGCCCTTCCACCAATCAGGGAGTTCTGGAGAAGAAAGAAAACCTGACTGGAAACGAATTAGAAAGGTAAAAGGTAAAGCTGTTTTTGCCATGGTAACTAAGGTTTGCCCATACCTAGATTTATTTCGTTGACTGAAGTAGTTTTGTGGGTGTAAGTGATTTTTGAAGAGCAAATTAAAAAGACTTTTTATAAGTCCCAGTAGACAACAATGTAGTATTAGCTAATGGCAGTTGCCATCTCTAAAATAATTACTTTTATAATAATCTGTTTATTAATGAAGTGATCTGCAAAATGGATAATGGTTTCTTAAGATTTAAAGCACAGGGCTTCTTCCTTCCACTTCATTTTGCTTTTTATTTTTTTTGCAAAAGTATACTGTAAAGTGACTCAAAATTTGCTGACAGATTTTACATACAATAATTTCAGAAATGCATGTTCAAGTGGGTTGAATAAACCCATATTTCTTGTATTGTGCCCTTAAATTATTCCCTCTGGTAAGAAAAATGTTCTAAAATTGATTGTGGTGAGGCTTGCACCTCTCTGTATATTTACTAAAATCGCACATTTAACATGGGTAAATGTTTTGGTCTGTAAATTATAACTCAATAAAAGTGTTTTGGAAAAAAGACAAAAAATAAAATCAATTGAACATTTAAAAAATCATTTTCTGTGTTTCCCTGATCTTGTCACAGAAATGCTGAGTGTTGAAAAGGGAAATGGTGACGGCTGCACAAAGCGAGATGCTGGCATGGGGCAACGACGATCCAAGAGTCCTAGCGGACCACAGGCTGAACGATGAACACAAGTTAGCAGTGCAATGTTATTTTTAGGGAATCAAGACTATTTGAGAAACGTTCTAGAAGCAGCACCTTTCTTGCCCTAACACCAGAGTTCTAGCAGGAGAACAGACACTGGAGACTCCCCAACCCAGCACTTTCTAACTTACCACCCCTGCTACTTCCTCTGATATTCATTAATTACCACTTTGTTCAGTCCTCATGTTGACCAGTAAAGCTTAGTAGCCACAGACCTGTGGACTTTGACCTCCTCAAGGGCAAGAATTGTGTTGCATTCTCCTTGTACCCAGAATCAATGAAAACCCCTGTGACTAGCAGAACATAAGTGCATAGGAAGGGCAGTTACTGCCATTAGCTGAGTACCTGGCATAAACAAGGTGTTCAAATGATAGTTTCCTTCCTTTCTAGACTCTCAGGTGCTCAATCAATTCTGACCTTGTAACATAGGCTTGGTAAAGGCTGCCATGGCACTGCTGTATGCCACCCAGAAACCACCAGAAACCATCCAGAAACCACCTGCCAGGTGGGTGAACCAGGTCCTAGTAATTGAACAGGCACTGAACCCAACAGACCCAAGGCCCTTCCCCTCCACTCCTACCATCCAGCCACTGTTCAGCATCACAGTCAGATCATAGCCTCCACTCCCAGCCTAGCCCCTCCTGTGCCCTGTGGACTCTGTTGCTGGCAACTACATCCTGGTGTCACCAGTGATCACTGCCTCTCCACCGTGCCCCGCCAACATGTGCTCCAGACTTCTCTCCAGCCAGGCTGTGTTCAACCCACATCCAGCTCTGCTCTGACCCAGAGCCCAGCCCAGACAATTCTGACATACTGTGGTTCCAAACAGTCAAGATAGAACACACTGGAAGGATGCCCAGAGAAAAGACATGATGTGCTCATTGTCATGCTCATGGTCTCACTGCAGCAGTGAATGGCAGAGCAAAGACTGAAACCCAAGGCCCTTGACTTTGGTCCCAGTCTCTGCTATGAGTTGGTCGTGTGACCTTGAGCCCAGCTCTGAGCCTCAGGGTTGCCATCTGTAAAATGGGTTACTGGCTTATCTCTCACTCAGCTTTACAGATGCTGGAAGCAATGTTCCAACACAGAGGGTCTGGGCAGGAGATTCCTCCACTGCCCACCTCAGTAGGGCCTGAACTCCAGTCTCTGGGGATGTGGGCATCAATTGGATGCTACCACTTTTATATCTGCCCAAATGCCACTGTCACCATGGGGCTCCTGTTGCCTCATTGAATTGCTAGGTTTTTAACCTGCATTTCTGGGATCTTTTATACACTCTGCCTGACAACTCTGTTACTTTGGGTTAAAAACAAACTTATATTGTCAGATCTGAATTCAGAAAATAACACTGCTCCACACTCCTGTTGCTGAGAAGGTGCAAGGTGACAAAATCCAGGAGGGGCAAAAACTGTGAGCTGAGGATGCTAAGTATGACCGCAGGGGGAGGCCGCTTAAATTTCATAGGTAGCCAGAAATGTCTGACTCGTATGACATTTTAGAAAAAAACAAGCTGCAATAATGTCACCACTAAATTAACACCATTAAAGAAAAGCGATTATTAGTGCTTAGAATCATAGGCTCTAAGAATAATAATAAACATACGCAGTACAGCATCAGAGTGGTGAGAGTCCCGGTTCTTAAGAGTCAGAACCCAGTTTGATCCCAGCCTCACCATTTTTCCTGGTGGTGTGCTGTGTTTCCGTAATTGTTCCATGGCTCCAATTCCCCACTTGTTAAGTGGAAATAATGCCCAACTCTTCAAGACAGTGAGGGATCAAATTAAACGAGGCAATATATAAAGGGCTTGTAGTAGACAGAATAACAACCCTCCCAAAGATGTCATCACTTAGTCCTCAAAGCCTGTGAATATGATACTTTACATGGCAAAAGGAACTTTGCAGGTATGATGAAACTAAGGACCTTGCAATGGGGAGATGAATCTAGATGGTCAAACCCAGTGTAATCACAAGAGTCCTTCTGAAAGGGAAGTCATGGGATCAGGGGCAGAGGAGATGTGGTAACAGAAGCAGACAGAAAGAGAGAAGACAGACTTAAGATGTTACATCGCTAACCTGGAAGACAGAGGTAGGGACCTAAAGCCAAGGAATGCAAGCAGCCTCTTGAAACTGAAAAAGGATATTCTGCTAGAGCTTCTAGAAGGAATATAGGCCTGCAGACCCCTTGGTTTTACATTTCTGGGCCCCAGAACAGTAAGAAAATAACTTTGTGTTGAGTTACGTCACTAACGTTATAGTAATTTGTGTTGTTGTTCAGTCATAAAGTCATGTACGACTCTTTGTGACCCCACAAACCGTAGCACGCCAGGCTTCCCTGTCCTTCATTATCTCTTGGAGTTTGTTCAAACTCATGTCCATTGAGTCAGTGATGCCATTCAAACATCTCATCCTCTGTCACCTCCTTCTCCTCTTGCCCTCAATCTTTCCCAGCATCAGGGTCTTTTCCAGTGAGTTGGTTCTTCACATCAGGTGGCCAAAGTATTGGAGTTGCAGAAACAGTCTTTCCAATGAATATTCAGGGTTGATTTCCTTTAGGATTGCCTGGTTGGATCTCCTTGCTGCCCAAGGGACTCTCAAGAGTCTTCTCCAACACCACAGTTCAAAACCATCAATCCTTCGGCGCTCAGTCTTCCTTATAGTCCAACTCTCACATCTGTACATGACTACTGGAAAACCATATCTTTGACTATTGGGACCTTTGTCAGCAAAGTGATGTCTCTGCTTTTTAATACGCTGTCTAGGTTTTCTACAGTTTTCTTCTAAGTAATTAGTGACAGCAGCCATAAAGCTAATATAGGACTTTGGAGCTTTAACACTTTAACACTATGGCTGGTACCTGTTAAGTTATCACTAAATGGTGCCCATCATATAGCTACTAATACTTGGAGGGACTGTAGTGGTTTCTTTGTGGCCAAATACCCATTCAGATGTCTTCACCTTTTTCTTGAAGTCCCAATGAGGGATCTTCTCTCTCCACTTGGTCATGTCAATTGACAGTGATCTCTAAGCAGCCTATCATCTTGGGAAGCTCTGAAATGGCTGAAGAAAGTTCATTCTTATGTAAATCTGAAATCTTCCCATCTGGCCCTTTGAAATCTGCCTGGGTCCCTCTGCTCCTGAGATGCCTTCAGACAACTGCATATAGGTCTCGGCTAAATCCCAAGGCTTCACAGCTAACCTCAGAATTCATACAGGGCTTTGGGCAACTGAACAACATCTTTGATGTCCTGTACCTGCATTTTTCTCTCAGAGCACAGCTACTGCATCTTAGCCCTGGGTTTGTACAGAAGGGGGTGGGCACTGTTTGAACCCACCCGCTCAATCCTATTGTTTGTCTGTTTCATTTCACATCAGTATATTTAGACTAATATTTGAGCCTTTTCTTTGGGCCTTGTTATGCCAATAAATGTACTCTCTACACATCATCTCAAGATTTCAGGATTAACTAAGTCATTTATGTCTGCCTTACTAATAAAAATATGAGATGGAACTATGACTGTGGCCTTTCACTAAAAATGTACTTTCATGCTGACAGTGATTAGCATCTTTGGGTATGTATTACCCAAATACTAGTCTGCAGTTGAAATTACTTTATCTTGCACACAAATTTATCATGAGATTCCTTGACAAATACCAACCTGAGGTATGCTTTGCTTCCACACAGCTAACACAATTCCCTGACATAATAATCTAGCAAGCCTATCACAAAACTGGGAATACAGTTTCCTTGTTGTGGCTTGCTCTTAAAAGAAGCCACACAGGCTTCTAGAGAATTCTCCATTTTTCATATGCTCACAAATCAGCCTTCAATAATCACCTTCATGAGGGTGAACAGGATATCCCCATTTTTGTAGACTGCAGAATCTTTCCCCCTCTTTCTTAACAAAAACTATGTTTTCCCATCTCTTGTGTTGCATTTTCTTTCCCACTCTCCATGCTCCTTAAATTATCAGCAGAGACTCTACAGCTCCGGTGGTAAGTTCTCTCTACTCCCTGGGGTGTAATTTGTCCTGGCCAAGAGACTTGAGCTCATTTACAGCAGGTTGGTGCTTGTTATAACCTCTTTATTCATCTTGAACTTCAATTTTCTCTTACCAGTTTTCCTTTTCTTTTTAGTAAGTAGATTGTTCTCTGTGGCAAAGGAAAAGGAGGTGCAAGTCTGCTTTCTTGCTGTCACTCTAAAATGCAATAGCATCACATTACTAAGTCTACTCTAAACCCATGAGTGACTGGTTCCCCTTTGACTCCAGCAGTGCTTCTCAAACTCCTCTAAGGTGCTTGTTAAAAATGCAGATTCTCCAGAGAATTCACCTCTCAGAGGCTCAGTTGATTGCTATATTAGTTAGGGTAACACTACTCACAAAAACAAACAAACCAAAATTAATAAAACAGCTCAAATATAATCAAATTTTATTTCTTGTTTCTTGAAGTCCCAAAATGGGTGTTCCAGATCGGTGAATGGCCCCTTCCGAACAATAACTTAGAAAGCCAGAGCGTCCTGGGTTTTGTTTCACTGCCATCTTTAATTTGCAGCTTCCAAGATCTCTGTGTTTGCCTGCATCAACATGGAGAGAGGGAAAAGAGCATGCAAAGTACAAGGGCAGACTTTAATGGGTCAGGTCTGGAAATGGCATGTATTACTTCCATGCATATTTCATTAACATGAGTGCATCTAACTAAAAGGAAACTGGGCAATATAGCCTAACTGCAAAGGAGGCTGGGAGATACAGTCCAACTGCAGGGGTGCTGGGAGATGTAGTCTAGCCCAGGAAAAAGATTAAAGGTTATGGTGCACAATCTGCTGATGTGGATGCTGTTATTACTGTTCAGTCTTTAAGTCATGTCTGATTCTTTGCTACCCCATGAACAGCAGTATGCCAGACTTCCCTGTCCTTCAGTATCTCTGGGAGTTTGCTCAAACTGGCATCCATTGAGCCCCCTGAGTCCACGGTGATGTCATCCAACTATCTCATGCTCTGTCGTCCCATTCTCCTGCATTCAAATTTCCCAGCATGGAGGTCTTTTCCAGTAAGTCAGTTCTTCACATCAGGTAGCCAAAGTATTAGAGCTTCAGCTTCAGTCTTTCCAATGAATATTCAGGGTTGATTTCCTTTAGGACTGACTGCTTTCATTGATCTCCTTGCAGTCCAAGGGACTCTCAAGAGTCTTCTCCAACATCACAATTTGAAGGCATCAGTTTCTTCAGCACACTCAACCTTCTTTTTGGTCCAGCTCTCACATCCATACATGACTACTTGAAAAACCATAGCTTTGACTATACAGACCTTTGCTGGTAAAGTGATGTCTCTGCTTTTTCAGACATTATCTAGATGTGTCGTACCTTTTCTTCCAAGGAGCAGGTATCTTTTAATTTCATGGCTGTAGTCACTCTTGACAGTGATTTTAGAGCCCAAGAAAATAAAATCTGCCACTGCTTTCACTTTTTCCCCATCTATTTGCCATGAAGCGATGGGACCAGATGCCATGATCTTAATGTTTTGAATGATGAGTTTTAAACCAGCTTTTTCACTCTCTTCCTTTACCTTCATCAAGACACTCTTTAGTTCCTCTTCAACTTCTGCCGTTAGCATGGTATCATCTGCATATCAGAGGCTGTTGATATTTCTCCCAGCAATCTTGATTCCAGCTGGTGTTTCATCCAGCCCAGCATTTCACATGATGTACTATGCATATAAATTAAATAAGAAAGATGATAGTATACACCTTGTCATACTCCTTTCCCAATTTTGAACCAGTCCATTGTTCTATGTCCTGTTCTAACTGTTGCTTCTTGACCTGCATACAGGTTTCCCAGGAGACAGGTAAGGTGTTCGGGTATTCCCAGCCACATCTCTGTAAGAATTTTCCACAGCTTGTTGTGATCCACAGAGTCAAAGGCTTTAGCGTAGTCAATGAATCAAAAGTAGATGTTTTCCTGGAATCCGTTTGTTTTTTCTATGATCCAATGAAAGCTGGCAATTTGATTTCTGGTTTCTC
Organism: Nanger dama; assembly: GCA_917880005.1. NCBI lineage: Eukaryota > Metazoa > Chordata > Mammalia > Artiodactyla > Bovidae > Nanger > Nanger dama. The sequence goes on from CAKJTW010000018.1 coordinate 31,524,330, forward strand.
TCCCTTTTCTACACCTACCTTGTGTATCTGAAAGTTCTCAGTTCACATACTGCTGAAGCCTAGCCTGAAAGATTTTGAGGATAACCTTACTAGCATGCAAAATTAGCACAACTGTACAGTAGTGTGAACATTTTTTTGGTGTTGCCTTTCTTTGGGACTGGAATGAAAACTGACCTTTTCAGTCATGAAGCCACTGCTGAGTTTTCCAAATTTGTTGGTGTATTGAGTGCAGCACTGTAATAGCATCATCTTTTAGTATTTGAAATAGCTCAGCTAGAATTCCATCATCTCCACTAGCTTTGTTCATAGTAATGCTTCCTAAAGCCCACTTAACTTCACACTCCAGGATGTCTGCCTCTAAGTGAGTGGCCACACCATCATGGTTATCCAAGTTACTAAGACCATTTTTGTGCATTTCTTCTGTGTATTCTTGCCACCTCTTCTTAATCTCTTCTGCTTGTTAGGTCCTCACCATTTCTGTTCTTTATCATGTCCATCTTTGCATGAAATGTTCCCTTGATATCTCTAATTTTCCTGACCAGATCTCTAGTCTAGCATTCTAATGCTAAGTTCTGGTTATTTCTAATAAAATTTTACCTTAGCCAAAACTCTGGCTAATTTTGAAATTGACCTGAAACTACACTAAAATTATCAAGGGTTTAGAGTTAAGCTAGAAGATACACACCTGTTGCTTTTTAGGAAAATTCACAGCAACCTAAATGAAACGTGACCAATTTCCAACCCTCTTCCTGAATGGGCAATAAGTAAACCTATAAAGAACTGAAAATTTTTAATGAAATCATCTGGTAAACATTTTTTAGAGGTTTAGACATAGTGAAAAATGTTAACATAAAAACCTGCAGTGTTACACTTGTTGAGGATTAGCATTTGTCTGCAAAGTCTAAAGGGAGAAATCTTTTTCTCAATAATACTACATTCTTCCATTTGTAATAGCCTCTGATTTTTTAAACAGTTTCTATTCGAGACATCTTTAATGACCTGATACAAATGCGCCTTTCTTTATACAATCAGGTAACCTGGCACATTTGCCCTGCTTTCCCTTAGAGATCCTATCTGTAGAACCCATTCATCTTGTGTGCTTAATGCCTCTAACCCAGCTCCTCCCTTTGGGTTCTGTCTATTTCATTCCTAAATGTCCCCTTTTGCCCCATGTTTTAACCTGTAAATTGCTTGAGACATCTTGAAAGCAGACAGGTCACTAAGCCTTAAATAAATAAAAATAAATTAATGTGTTTCTGCCCAGTTGTATATGAACGGAATGTCTAATAAATCAGCCACAGATTAAATATCAAAGGGAAAAGCTTCACTTGTGGGCAGTTCATGCATCCTTTTGTAATGTAAACTTTCAAATCCTTCTGCTTTATCATTTTGAATTTTTATATATCATATTTTCTTATAGTAAGAGATGGACCAGATGGTGACTTTTATCATAGACTCAGGCAATTATTAAGACCCTTAGTAAATATCTAGTAAGTACCCTGAGTTCAGGCCCTACTGCTTTCTCTTCCTTGTTGCCTCTGATTCCATGGGGACAGGGCCTCTGGGGCCAGTGTGTTGACAGTCATGTTTCCCCGGAGCATGACCTCACAAACTCTTCCTCCCAGACCCACCGCACAGAAAGTGCATGCAGTTGCACAAATTCAAGTAGGGAAAAGCATTAAAGATGAAATACAGGGATACATATTCCAAAGTATCCAAAATAGCTGAAGTAACTAGATACTTCACCTGCAAACTGAGATTTATCTCAGAATCTGAGAGTGCCTGAAGCTCGCTTCCCAACAACTCTCTTTTTGGGGAGAAGAGTGAACTTGTTCCCTTGGAGGAGGGGCTGCCTTTTGCTTGTGAACATGACAGGTAGCCTTAATTTGGGGACTTGAAATAAATGAGCTTCCCTGGTTGCTCAGATGGTAAGGAATCTGCCTGCAATGCAGGAGACCCAGGTTGGATCCTTGGGTCAGAAAGATCCCCTGGAAAAGGAAATGACAACTCACTCTAGTGTTCTTGCCTGGAAAATCCCATGGACAGAGGAGTCTGGTGGGCTACAGTCCATGGGGTCGCAGAGAGTTGAACACGACTCAGCAACTAACACACACATGGAAATAAATCATAACTCCTGAGACAGAGCCTTGGACCTGGCTGTCTTCATGAAACAGCTGATGAAAATGAGATTTGTGGCCAATGGCTCTGCATGGTGGCCCCTCTGCCTCCCACTGTGTTCCCCACCCCCACCCCCACCCCCCACCACTGCCCATGTGGACTGCCACACTCTCGGGCAGCCTGAGTCCAGGCAGAAGGCAGAGAGCACAAAGGTCTCTGTCGTAGGGACAGAGTGACCAGTCATCTGCCCTGGATGGTCTTATTCCGCTTCCGGTCCAATATAGGGCTTCGAAATGACCACACTCGTGACATGGTTTTGGCTCCAAGTCCTACTGAAATCTCATAGAGGAAAGACACTGGCACCAGTGGATTCTGGAGTCAAACAGGGAACTGGCAGGACTGTAACCTCTTTATTCTTAAAAACAGCTTTAAAAATATGTATGCAAAGAACTACGAGGATTCAATCTTCTCTCAAAAGTCTCTTGAATTTTCCCTTTCATGAAAGCCTGCTTCCGTGATCGAAAGACTACTCTAACACTCCAATAAAATGTTCCTTACAACTATCCTCCCAATCATTTGGGTCTTCTTTTACACTGTCTCATAGAAAAGCATCAGACCCTTCTTAAACACCAAAGAAGTAAAATGAAATTTTGGTCAATGTGAACAATTCAGCGCCCAATAAATATGTATTGAGCAACTAGGAAACCCACTCCTTTGACCACCGTGTTTGAAGAATCACTTTATCAGCAGAGAAAGAAGAATCTGCTCTCTTAAAATGCCCAAGCAGTGTTTCCTGTCGGTTTGGGAGTCAGAACCATCCAGGAAAATTGCTACTGGCTCTGTCTAATTAGCACTCCTGCCACCTGCAAACAACTGGTACTAAAAAAGGTGCTGAATTCCTGCCATTGAAAATGCCAAAAAGACACCACCACTTTCACTCTGAATCTTAGAATCTAATAGTTCACTGATTTGGGCAAAGAAAGAAAATACATTTTCATTTTCATCCAAAGGAAATGACTGTTAACAAGAAGCCATGTCCCAGAAACTAGCACACCTGGATGAGTTCCCCAATCCAAGGATCCAGCATACTCTGTCCTCCTGGCCCAAGGCTCCTTCTTCCCATGGAAACCTCCTCCCTCCTCAGGTCCAGCCTGAGACCTGTCTCCTCCAGGAAGCCCTCCTGACCAGCCCAGCTCTTACAGATCGTCCCCTGGACCCCGCAACACTTGGAGTCTTTTCCCCACATCTGAGCACTATGTTTCTTGATAACAATTGTTTTTACCTCAGCCTCTGTCAAGAACAAAAACCAAGTACAGTAGTCCCACCTTATCTGCAAGGAATACCTCCCAAGACTTCCAGCGAATGCATGAAGCAGGGGATAGTACCAGCCGCTACAGGCATTGTGTTTTTTCCTGTACTAACAGGCAGGTGGTGGATATGCTGGACAAAGAGCTGATTCACATCATGGGCTTCCCTGATGCCTCAGATGGTAGAGAATCTGCCTGCAATGCAAGAGACCTGGGTTTAATCCTTGGGTCAGGAAGATCCCCTGGAGTAGGGACTGGCTACCCACTCCAGTATTCTTGCCAAGAGAATTCCATGGACAGGAAGGCTATAGTCTTCCTATAGTCTTCCTCTGGAGTCGTAAATAGTTGGAAACAACTGAACAATTAACATTTTCACTTTCAATGGGCAGGTGGTGGATACACAGGACAAAGAGGTGATTCACATCCTGGGCAGGATAGCATGAGATTTCATCACGCTACTCAGAATGGCATGCAAGTAAAAACCTATGAATTGTTTGTTTCTAGAATTCTCCATTTAATATTTTCAGACAGAGGTTGACCACAAGTAACTGAAACTGCAGATAAGGGTGGGGTGTTGGGGGAAATCCTATATTGTATTTGGATGCCTCCACTCCTTTTCAGAAACAGGCAGGGTGAAGCTGAGCAGAGTGTGAGGCACCTTGCACCTTCCCTGTATTCCTGAGAGCACCCACCAAAAGGCTGGGCAGGAGGCCCTCCGCAGACCGCTGATTATGGGATTAGCATGTATCTTCCCCACAGAGCAGGGTGGCCACAGCGAAAATACAGCAGCTGTGACTTCTTACTTCCTGCTCTAATCAACACCATGGGGCTGAAATGCAGGGCACACAGTAGGTGCTAAATAGATTTTTATGGATTGATTAACCACTGGAGGGACAGTGACTTATGTAGGATTTATTCATGCTTTTGATGCCAAATGAGGGTGATTTTAGCGGAGCAGAATGTTAGAAAAACAAAACAGCAAATACAAAACCCACCCAGCAGCGAGGCTGGCTCCTGCTCTATTTATACCCACTGCGCTCCTTGAAACAGATGTCCTCTCAGACCTGAGGGTTTCTGATGAGGAGTCCACTCTTCCTAGTGACCTGTGCATTCAGTAATCAGAGACATGGCTTTCCTCTTCCACACCAGCCCTCTGTGTAGCCAAATCAGCCTCTACTGTGTCTTCTCCAAGGGAAAAGACCTGGGTTAATGATAAAGGAAACTACATTTGTGCGCTGAGTATGATGAAAAGGACAAAGGCTTTGGAAATAACCAATCAGACTCCGTTTCCAGCTCTGCCACTCACTGGCTGTGTGATTTCAGATCACCCACCCTCTCTGGGCTTCTCTGATAGCTCAGTTGATAAAAAATCTGCCTGCAATGCAGGAGACTCCAGTTGATTCCTGGGTCGGGAAGATCCGCTGGAGAAGGGATAGGCTACTCCAGTATTCCTGGGCTTCCCTTGTGGCTCAGCTGGTAAAGAATCTGCATGCAACGCGGGAGACCTGGGTTTGATCCCTGAGTTGGGAAAATTGCCTGGAGAAGAGAAAGGTTACCCACTCCAGTATTCTGGCCTGGAGAATTCCTATGCAGTCCATGGGGTCGCAAAGAGTCAGACACAACTAAGTGAGTTTCACTTTCACTCACCCTCTCTGGGACACAGCACTTGAGGCTGAGAACACTAATTCTACAGTTTGCTATGATCATTGACCAGGTATTGTGGCAAGAATACCTAGTACAGTGCTTGGCATACTGCAACCACTGAGCAAATGAACATTTTGTTGTGGTTATGATTATAAACACAAAAAGGAGAGAAGTCCATCTCAGCCACAGTGAGCACTCCCAGACAGTCCTGCTGTGACTTCTTTGGATGATGGCAGTAGCTTTTCCAGCACAAAGTCCTCATCTGACAGACTGCACAAAGGATAGTCTATGCTCTGAGCCGAGAATGCATGTTCTGGTTTATTCCAGTCTACCTCTCTGGGGACCACAAGTCCACTCCTTCACAATCGAGCCACTTGGAGCATAGTCCTGACCTCAGAGCTCAGCTTGGGGCATCTCTGTCAGGACAGGCAGGGCTGACTTTTGAAGCTCACTCCACATAGCTAGATCTGTGTTTCATGGAGAAATCTTTAACCGCAGCTGAAGAAGCTCTCGCGTCTAACACCCAACAAATCCCATTTACCACGAAGAGAGATCCATGCTAACCATGGAGCTTATCCCAAAGCTACAGAGTAGGGCCCTGAATAACCCAGAACAGATCCCAGCTGCAGGCAAGGTCTATGCAGAAAGACAGATCTCTTACACAACACAAACCAGATCTAGTCACCGAGACCCTGGGGAAACAGGGACAGATGACATTCCAGCTGAAGTGGGAGTTCATGTCTAGACCAGAGGGGACCTTCCTGAGTCCAAACCAAACATTCCCTAGCTGGATGCAGCCCCAGTGCAGGGGAAGATCTGGGCTTCAGACTCTGGAAATTCTTAATTGCATGCAGGCTCTGAGGATGAGAGAAGGGTGGTGTGAGGACAGGGGAGAAGAGCCCACTGTGATTCTAATTCACACAGCTTTTCTCGTTCTTCTGACAAGCCGGCACCCTCGGTGAGCTGTTATCAAGATCCAACCCTGAAGGCTTTGCAACACTCCAGCATGGGCACCCTGGGCATCACCTGGGTGGATGCAGATTCAGCAGAGCCTCTCTTCTCTGATAACGCCCTAGGGGAAACTGGGAGAATCGTTACACCTTCACCCAGAGATGTAGCTGAAGAAGGATTCTTAGAGTGCTTATTTCCTGCTTTCATTTGAGGATCACTGAAAATGATTTGTCAGACGTTATGATAGCCTCAAATGGCCAGATCTTAACCTATTCCTTAGCCTGCAAACCTCAGCCATATTTCCATAATGTCTACACCTGTCCTGTGTAGCCTGGCAGATCCCACAGCTCACAGCGAGTGAGCCCACATAGATCATTTCAGAGGACGGCTTCCTACCACAGGAATGAACACTGACTCACCTGTGCCTTCCTTCTCCTCTTCGCTCTCAGTGCTTGAGGTGTTAATTTAGTCCTTCTTAAAAATCCCAAGTAATCCTTTCTCTTCTCTACGTTACCCTTCAATCACTTTGCATGTACCATGTTAAGAACTTAGCATTCAGACCACACCTCGCATTACCCTTCAAGTTGTTGGAGGAGCTTTCTTGTACGGGCTCCAACCTGCTCCCCCTCCAAGGCACCCTCCTGTCGCCCTCTCTTAAAAACACCCCTCTTTTCCTGGCTGATCCCCACCATCAAGGGTGGTCTCCTTTACTCTGTGTCCTCTCCCCTCCCCTAGGCTTCACACACCAAAACTTCATCCAATTTTCTTTTCTTCTTCTTTTCAGAAAACTCAGTTACTCCATTCAGGAAACACCAATGGGGCCATTTCCCCAGTGTCCTCACTCCCTTTCACTGACAGTCCTCCGGCTACCCTCAGTAGATTATTATTATTTATTATTTATCAGCCGCCACACTGTACTCTGCTTCCCACAAGATATTAAAGAAGACACAATCCCTGAACTGAGTTCACAGCCGAGGAGAGCAGAGGCCTGGATTCAGACATCACAGGAGTGAGCTGAGCGAGAGATTTACCAGTCACCCCTCCCCCGGCCCCGGCAGCGGGGGGCGGGACCTGCAGAGCCCGCCCGGGGCTGGCTCCTCCCAGTTTCAGCCAAAGAACAAGCAGGCCCCCTACCCTCCACACCCCCTCCCCAATTTCCACCCAGGCCTCAGGCCTCTGCGGCTTCGCCCTGGGGAGGGGGGAGCGCAGAGGCTGTAGCCCAACAAGACTTTACATTCAGGCTGGAGATGGGGGATGGGGGGGGCGGGGATAGATTTCCCCTGAAATCAAAACCAAATGAAGGGGTAAGGTAGGGGAGGGGAAGAGGTCAGGGAATAAAAACCAGATCTAGATCTACCAAGCAAGGGAGACTGGTGCTGAAATTAAATGCTCTGACACAGTGGATAAGCCCGCAAAGGGGCTGCCACGGGCCTCTAGCCAAACCTCTCCTATGAAGGTGGAAGTTAGGGTCCGTGGAGACCGCACGTGGAGAGAGAGAAGCGATGGAACTAAGAAAGTCGGTGTAGACAGAACGGGAGTCAGTGAAGACATGGAAGGCTGGGGTGGCCAGAAAAGGGGCTGTCGAAACAGAGAAGGGTCCTGCGGACTCAAGAGGGTCGGTGTAGACAGGAAAGTCCGTGGACACCGAGGGGAGTCGAGCCTGCACGGACTAGGAGGGTCGGTGGTCAGGATTTACAGGGCCGGCCGAGGTTGTTCAGGGACCTAGACAATTCCTGCTCCTTACCGTGGCTGGAGTGTCATAGGGAGGGCGGAAGCTGAAAGACGATTGGACTTTTCGTTCTCAAACTTTTCCGCCAGTTTCCTCAGGTGTTGAGCGCGGCCGGGGAGCTCGCCTCGGTCCCGTCCGCCAACCCGGGGCCGGCGGGGCCGGGAGGCCCGGGGCGCAGGAGGCCGGGACCAAGCGCCGCGCATCTGCCAGGCGCGGCCGCAGAGCTGGGCAGCAGGGAGCCACCGCAGGGGGCGGGCGGGGGCGGCGGACGGACGGACGGACACACCCGCGAGCACTCCGCCCCGGGCCCCAGCGCGCGGCTAGCCGGGATCCCTGCGGCCCGAGGAGCAGCGCCGGGTGCCCGGCCGGGGGCGCCCCGCCTCCCCCACCCTCCGCCCCCGCCCACTCGGGCGCCCGTGATTGGCTCCGCCCGCCCCTGGCTGCGCGCCGAAGCCCGCCTCCCTCGCAGCTAAAGCAGACGGTACCCGGAGCGGAGCGAGCCAGAAGGGAGCATGGTCTCCGCGCCGCGGCCGCGCCAGCCCCCGCCGCCGCCGCCGCGGATCTAGCTGCAGCCCCGGCCCCTGCTCCGCAGGGCCCGCCCGCAGTCCCCGCGGCCACCGCGCCTGAGCGCAGCCCCCGCCCGGAGCCCGAGCCCCGAGCCCGGAGCCAACCCCAGCCCGGCGGCCGCCGCGGGTGCGGGGAGAGCCGGGGGGCGGGGGAGCGATGCTGCCGGAGCCGCCGCCGCCGCCTCGGTGAGAGCCGCGCCGCGCCGCGCGTAGCCGCACAGGCTGACAGGCAGAAGGACTGACTTCCCTCTCTCGGGCATCCTCCCTGGGCTGCCGGGAGGCGGCGGCGGAGGAGGAGGAGAAGGAAAGGGGGGAGAAAGCGGAGAGCAGGAACGCGAGGAGGAGGTGGACCTGGATCCGTTTCTCCCGGCCAGGACCCGAGCGGCCCCAGCCACCGCTGCCCGCCGGCGCCGTCTCCAATCCATCAGCCCTCCTGCGCCCAGTCGCGACCCCAGACTCTCTGCGCGTCGGGCCGGGGCCAGAGCCGCGCGGCCAGAGGTAAGATGCAGGCTAGGGCGCCAAGGATGCGGCGCCGGGGACCCAGGGTGCTGGAGGCTGCGTGGGGCCGGGCCGGGCTTGGGAGCGGGGCCGGAGAACCCGGAACGCTGGGCTCGGCTCCCGCGGCGGCGGCGGCGGCGGCGGCCGGAGCCTCCCGCGTCTGGACTCGCAAGGCTGCAGGAGCCCTTGCGCCTGCGCTGCTCCAGGGGGAAAAAAGGGGGGGAAAAAACTTCCTGCCCCCGGGTGTGGGTGCCCCCGGGCTGCCCGGGGCCAATGTTGCGGTAGTAGTGGGTGCTGGAAGCGAGTGTGACCACCCCCACCCCACCCCCGCCGAAGCAGCCCCTCTCGGCTGGGCCCGAGAGCTTGCGTCTCTCTCCAAGCCACCTCCCTGGAGCGGCCCAGGGCCCGGGCCGGGCTGGGGGCCAGGAGGAGGCACCGGAGGGCAGGACTCTGGGGGCGGCCACGCGCCCGACCCTTTGGGGAGGTACGCGCCTCTGTGCGGCGGGAAGCCAGGTTGAGGTTTCTGCCCCCACCCCGTCCTCAGACCCCGCATTTGGGGACTGGGTCTCTTCACTCAATCCTAAGTAACTTTCGAGGCAGAGGAACATGAAAACCACAGGGAGGAAACCCGCACAGTCCTTCTGTGACCCCCTCCCCTTACCTTAGCACCTTGTGGGTGCCAACGTGTTTGGGGGCGCAGAAACGAGAGCTCCCGGAATGGTGGGGCGGCGAGGATGTGGGGTTGGGTGGGGAGGGGTTGTTTATGTGCGGGATAGTGTGGACTAGGAGATGTGTGGTGTGGGAGTGTGGGTTTGCGCCCTGACTGCCGCGGGAGGTGCCGGCTGGCGGAGGGCTCACGTCCGGGTCTCTGTGGCCTGGAGCGGGCCGAGAGCGCGAGGGTCATCTGCGATCGCGGCGCGGGTTCGGGCTCTAGGCAGTGCGGGCCCCGGGCCCTGAGGGACGGGAGCGCTCCCCCGGGGTCGAGAGAGCAGAGTTGAGATCCCAGATAGGTCCGAGGCAGCTCCCAGGTCCTAGGCAGCTCCCGGGCAGGTCAGGTCTGCGTCGGCCGGGGAAGGCGGGGACGCGCCGCCTTGCCTGCTTGCCTGCCTGCAGCCAACGGTGATGGGGCCAAAGCGCGAGTCTCGGATGCCTGGGTCCACCAGTGGAGAAGCCAGTTGTGGTTTCTGGGCTCTGAAACACAATGGCAGACACGGGTCAGTTGGCGGGTCCCTAGGGATGCTAACGGGTGAGGGCCGCCGCTCTGCAAACGCTCCCCTGGCTCGATACGGTGCTTGCGCCGCGGCTGCCCGGGGCGAATCGTGGACGCAGGTATTTATGTAGAATTAGGGGAGACCTCAGCGCTGGAGGGACCGGACCGCTGAGGACGCCCAGCTGCAGCTGCCCGTGAAACTTCCACTTCGGCTCAGGGACAGTCAGGCTCCACTGCTGCAGGCGCCAGCCTCTCACCAGCCGAGCTTCGCTGGGATTCGGACTCCTCTTGCGGTGATAAATCTGTCCTGGTTACAGCTGTATTTACCCTAATTTCAGTCGCTTTAAAGTCATCTGTCTAGTCACTTCAGAGTTCCTTTTCTTGTTGTGTGGTCTTATCTCCAACTCAGACCTGGGACGGCAGATTTAAGGAATTATTTCGGTTTAGGATGAATGACAGCAGATTTAATTAGCCCACCTCATTCGTGATGTTTTTAAAAATTACAATGAAAAGTGCAAAGCTACTCTTCCGGAGTGGGCATGATGAACAAATTTATCGATTGTTCCTCCCGACTCTATCTAGGCCAAAACGTTGTTGGATAATTCACAGGTGAATACTTTAAAGGCTGACTGGCATGCCTGTGTTTGAGTAGTCACATATTTCAGGCATTTATACAAATATGAAGCTATGTGCCACTGATGAATATAGTCTCCGTCCTGTACACTCTTCTGAGTGCACTTGATTTATCATCCTGCTATAAATCAGAGAATTACTAGCATATGTGCCCTTAAACTCTATATAAATTTAATGGCATTTAAATTGGTTTATGGGCTGATGCATTTAACCAATTTTAATAACTTTTCTGCACAAGCATTTTATAAACCATATTCGTCCATGATTAAGAAAAACATTTTCTTCTGTTCAGTCTCCCCATTTGTAGCACAGTTAACGAAAATTTATAGGTCTCCAACTTTCATTTGCAAGCAACAATCCAAAGGAAATACCTAGAGTTGTACTGAAATAAAATACCCTATGGTAGCCATGGTAACAAATAGATTAAGGGTTATTGGTTTTCATCTGTATGTGATGGGAGGGAGGAATCTAGGTTGTATCTTTTAATTATGCTTCTAATGAGTGGTGGTCATACTTCAAGTACTCAGTGCAAGAGATAAGCCAAACTGAGAATTCAGTTCTGTGAGAGGTTTATTGGAACAAAGACTAGTAGAGCCCTGGAGAATGACTTCTGCTAACTGCAGCTCCTCATATCCAGGAAGCAAATAGGTAAAACCTTTTTTATTTTTCAAGTAGATAGATGAGAATTGAGTTAGTCCCTTTAAGAGTAGAAAATTTATTTTCCTTATGAGCTCTTACCAAAGGAACCTTTCAATCTGGCCCATGTTTTCTAGGAATAAACATGTTAGAAGTGTGGATGTTGGTGTGGATTGAGTGTCACAGTTGTTATCAACACCTGTCAATCTAAGTGAAGTATATCATTAGTCTATTCAAATCTTGCTTATTTCAATATTCATGCATTTCCATGGTGATCCATTCCATTTTTGTTTACTTAGTCAACCTTATAAATCTTTGGCATCAGTTTCAGTTGTACCATCTTTTTTTCTTTTATTTATCAATTGATTTGGCTGCAAATCATTCCCATTTAAAATGTTTCTTTTTTTTCACCCTTCTGCTAATTCCCAAAAGTTTACACTACTGCTGATTGCATACAGATAAAATAACACCACTGATGCTAATGTAGTTTATTGCATCTCATTTGATATGTGTGCATGCATGGGTTTTTTCTTTTTCTTCCAGCAGCCTTACCTTAAAGCTTTCTCACTTTATGGCCTGGAGATGTCAATCCAACCCACCAGAATTAACTAAAGTTTTCCCTCCCTTCTTCTTTCCTTCCCTCCTTCCTTCTTTCCTTTCTAACTTTCTTCCCCTCCTATCCTATTATGGTTCAGGGATTCTTTATGTCTTCAGTTATATCTAGCTCAAACAGACTTTTGGACTTTGTATATTAGAACAAGCCCGTCGTCCTAGGATCTTGTCTCATTCAGAAGTAGCCAAAGACGGAAGGTTCTGGAGCATCAGATTATTTTTCCAAATACAGTATATGTTTACTCACAGCGTATAGTATCTCTGGGATCACGTAACATTGTAAGTTCACTGCACAGGCAGCTTTGCTTAAATGCAAGTGATGATTTTGCTCACCCGCTTTCAACTTTGCTTTCTAATGATGCAGTCCCATGCTAATCACACCCTGTATATTTCAGAAATATCAAGGCAAGCATTAGCACGCCACTGACTTATTAGGATCAGGAGAAATAATTGGAGCACTTAAGTTCAAAGTCAGATGGAGAAACGGAATTATAACCAATCTTGTGATTCTATAATCGGTCAACTAAGTGCTTACTTGTGGGACAGGGGCAGGAATAAACACCATGAATAAGAAATCCAGCCCAGTGGGTGAGGCTAAACCAAGGCAGAAACTGTGTAGGTTTTACTAGAGAATAAGAGATCTGTTTGTGGAAATTCCCTGGTGATCCAATGCTTAGAACTTGGTGCTCTGACTGCCAAGGGCCCAGGGTTTGATCGTGGTCGGGGGATTACAGTCCCACAAACAGTGCAGAAAAAAAAAAGGATAAAAAAGAAAAGAAATCTCTTTGTGGACAGATAAATCACATATAGAGCCAAATGTTTAGAAACTGGGAGAATGTAGTTTGTACAGATGGTCTTTTGTTATTACTTAGAAAATCAGGATTTATTGCCTAATATGCTAAAAAAAAATAGTCTTAATAATTTGGTTAAGCAGAAAAAGTATGTCAGAATTCTTTACCTGCCTTCTGAGATCAGGATCACACTGAAAGCAAACTGATTCTTCCTACAGCAGCTACCAGCTTACTTTCCTGAAGTCCTAGGTCAGAAAGGAAATCACTTGAAAATAGGGAAATTGAAACTGCAGAAAAAGATGAGGTTTGTTGATCATTGGAAGGAGCAATACAATTAATTATTTGTGAAATGAACTTTACGGCTTGGGGCATCTCCACCTTTAGAAAGGGAAAGGGAAGATTTCTCATTTGCTACCAGAGAGGATATTTGCATGAAATTCACACGGTTCAGACTCTGGACTCTAGCAGTTGATGATTCAGAAGCTAGAACAGGAATGGCAGAGCGTTGTATAGGGGATCAGGTTTGGGCCAAGAGGTCAGCTCCCCAAACATTTAAAGGCCCCACTGGCATCAATTTTTATAATTCTTTTCTAGAGTTTTGACATATTAAAATCACTGACTCTTTTAACAATATCTTAATATATGTGTACATAGGCTTTCCTGGTGGCTCAGTGGTAAAAGAACCTGCCTACAATGCAAGAGATGTGGGTTCAATCCCTGGGTCTGGAAGATCCCCTGGAGACGGGAATGGTAACCTACTCCAGTATTCTTGCCTGGGAAGTTCCATGGACAGAGGAGCCTGGTGGGCTATGGCAGCAGAAATCAGACACAACTTAGCAACTAAACAACAACAACAATGTGTGTGTGTGTGTGTGTGTGTGTGTGTGTATAAATATATACACATACATATATACAAATATATATTGTATAAAATGTGTATGTATACACACATATACAAATAAATATTCCACTACTTTACTTTTTCAAATAGTGGTAAAAGGAAACACATAACATAAACTGTATCATCTTTACCATTTTTAAGTGTACAGTTCAGTAGTGTTAATATTGTTGTGCAGTGGATATCCCAGAACTTTTTCATCGTGCAAAACTGACACTCTATACCCATGAAGCGTCAACTGCCCACTCTCCCTCCTCTACTTTTCTGTTCCTATGCATTTGACTACTTTGATGGCTCATATAAGGAGAAATCGTACAGTGCATGTCTGTGAACATGAGTGGGCACCCATCTCTTCACGATCCAGCTTTCAATCCTTTGGCATATATACCCAGACAAGGGAGTGGTGGATTCTTCTACTTTTTCACAGATGTGTGACATTGATCCTCTGTTGAAGAGAGATGGTGAAAATACAGTCCACAGAAGACAGTCAGAGGAAGAATACAGTAGATTTGTTCTTCCCTTTCTGTGTGTACATTTCCTCACAAGTCTTTCCAATCTCTTTTCTGTTTTGCTTTTAGGGCTGGTGTGAGTTGCAGCGGTATGACATAGTGGCTGAAGGAATGGGCTTATTGTCAGAGTTGTAGTGACTGGTGCCTACTAGCTGTGTGACCTTGGAAAGATCCTTAATCGCGGTAAACCTCCGTTTTCTTTTATGAAACTGGAGGGAATCATCATGGCCGAGATACCTGCTAAAACCTGCCTCACAGTGTTTAACCTCTAGAAGCACTCTAGAAAGGAGAGCTTCGGTGACAGAAGTCGTGATAGAGAAGGCAGCAGCAACCCCTGGAGCTCTCAGAAACCATAGACAGCTCTCCTGTTAAATTTGGTGATAAACATTTTTGTAATATGCCAGGGTATATATAAATATATTGTATTCTGTGAGTCTCACTACCAGAACTTATTCTGAAAAGAGATTTGCATCACAATTACAATCGTTAAAAATATCCTTGAGTGGATTTGATATGTGAACTTTTAATTCCATTTTTAGTATCATAATTTTAGAGTTGATGTGGATTTTAGAGGTCAACTAATCTGCCTATTATTCAATCATCAAACCTGTATCAAGCCCCAATAATATAATAATAACAGCTTCCAGTTATGGCTGCCCACTGTATTTTAGTACTTTACATACATTATCTCTAATCCTCATATCAGTGCTGCAAGATAGGGATTATCCACGTTTTTACAAGTGAAGATGAGGCTCAGAAAGGTAATCAACTGGCCCAAGGCCATGAATCTAGCTGCACTGTACATCCAAGTTTGAGCCTAGATCTATCAACTATCAATATGTCTTATCTTGTCTTTTCAAGGAGGGTGTGTGTGTGCATGTGTTTGAGACTCCAGACTGTGTCTCAATGATTCACACCACTGTGTGCATGCTAAGTTGCTTCAGTCGTGTCCAGTTCTTTGTGACCCTATGGACTCTAGCCTGCCAAGCTCCTCTGTCCATGGGATTCTCCAGGCAAGAATACTGCAGTGGGTTGCCATTTCTTCTTCCAGGAGATCTTCCCTATCTAGGGATCAAACTCACATCTCTTATGTCTTTTGCATTGGCTGGTGGGTCCTTTATCATTAGTGCCACTTGGGAAGCTCATTTGCACCACAGCACACTGCCTTTTATGTGCCAGGTACCTCGTTGTCTGTGCCAATTAGCATTTTAAATGAAATAATTCTACTAGAGGGATTGTGAGCTTTAGTAAGAATATTGACCAGGTCCAACATTCACAGTACTTTGGGATTTGCCTACCTGCTTTCATTTGCTCTTACTCGTGGAATGCTGAGAAAAACCTTTAGATGCTTTTGAATGGCATGTTTCCATGCTGATCCAGTGTACTAAATAGCAAATTGAGGAGCAGAAACAATGTAGAAAGGATTAAGGATATGTTTAGGACCACCAAAGATTGATCTGGGCATGTTTGTTTTGAGTCCCAGTACCGAATACAGTGCCTGGCACAAAACTTGATAGAAAAACTATTTGACTGGATCACTTTATGCCCAGAGAAGGTGTCAGGTAATAGATTTCAAAGGCTGCTTTTTGGATTACCTTTCACTCAGTCAATGTGTAGCTGTATCTCCACAGTTCTACGTTGTATGGAATCGTAGATGCTACATGTGGACATCTATTAAATATGTTTGTTGATGAATTATAACTAATCTAAATGGAATCTTTAAGGATTTATGACTTGAGACTGAGGACTAATTTTCTTGGAGCTTCTTTCCAGTGCTAACTTGAATTTATTTGGCACTTGTGAGAATTGATGCAGAGTCCGTCCTAGTCCATCCTTCATGATACACTTACCTGTGAGGTGTTGTCCCCACTGAGATTTTTAATTTGTGGCATTTCATAAAAGTGTTGTTTTAAGGAAAAACAAAATGCCTCACAATCACAGAGACCACTGTAAAAGGGCAATAACACTATATTTTCCAACTTTTTCTGGCCTATTTTAATTCTTTATTTTAGTGGGGCAGGGGTTAAGGATTTTTGTTTGTTTGTTTGTTTGTTTTGGAAATGGATAAGAAGATTTGAATACAACCTTGGGCATATACCACAAAAATGTGTTTTCTCCCTGTTTGATCTCTTCTAACCCTTACCCAGGCAAGAAATGACTTCTCCAGTTAGAGATTCACTGTGAGAAGACATGGCTACCATGCCGCTGATCAAACCTGTCACTGAGGAATCAGGCAGGAAATGATGCTGGATGAGGAAGAGGCAGCAGGTGTTCTGGGGTGGCTGGGTACCAGCCTGGCCAGCTCCACCACCTCCCCCTCTGCCTCACTCCTGGGCTTGTTTCTACCCTCAAGGAAAAATCAGGCAGGAGGCTTTCTTTTTCTCCAGGCATCCCTGTAAAGCTTTTCGAAGCAGGGTCAGAAATGGGGACGATGAGGCAAGAGCAAACAGAAGGGCTCTCTCAGTCTTGCGAAAAGCAAAAGCTAGTCAAAGGCTTAGACCAAACAGTTGCCAGATCATCCGTGTTTTCCTTGTGGATATTTATAAACATTTTGAGAAGTGGTGGGGAAAGGTGAAACATGAATTTTAAAACAAAACAAAAACTTACCTTTCTCTTTTATCTCTTTTCATATTTCCAGCTTTAAGCATATGCTTTTGGATCAAAACTGCAGCTGAACTTAGCTTCGTAAGAAAGCTTCATTTTTCTGAAGCTTCTAAATGAGCATAGACTCGGTCTATTTACTGAGCAGGTATGATGGAGAGAACCATTCCTTTCACATGGCATCTCATTTGTTGCTCACCTTGTGATTTAGGTAGCATTATTCCCATTCTGCAGATTAGTTCTGGAGAGGCAAAGCGTTTGCCTAATGGGTGCAAATATGGGTGGCTGGATGGGTTACAGCGATGCATAAGCCTAGCCTCCAGGTGACTACCAACCTCTGAAGAAGGGAGAGAGCCTGTATTCCCTTTCATACAGAATATAAACTGATTATTAAAATAACAGAATATACACACACTTAGCCACATTTCTCATATTATTAAACCACAATTGACATAATACAGTGAGGTCCAGCTAATTTTATTTTAAGGCTTGAAATAAACTTGGAAGTGAGACCCATTAGTACGATTTCAGATTCCTTCACATTTAACTTCACTGCCATCATCAGCTGTAAAACTCAACAAGCGTTTGATTCTGAGTTTATCTTGAAGGCTTAGGTCTAACTGACTACTTTTCTATGTGGTCAAAGGCTTCCTAGGGTGCCCCTGACTTACATGGATAAGAATCAATTATGTGAGGTTTCAGTGGCTTCCTGTTTACAGTGCTCAGAACAATATCAAGCATGTTATAACTGTAGTCCATGTGAACATGTGGGTTGGTTTCTGCTCCAGATCATGTGAACAAGTGGCTTTTTCTGGATTCACTTGGGAATCACGACCTTCTTTTAGCTTTGGACTTGGCACATGTTCGGTTCTCACTGTTTGGACGCCCTGAGACATGACCCCCACCATAAGTTCCCAGTCTAACTCAGAAGCCTATGGCATGTGGAAAGCAGGTGGAGAAAGACCAGTGAGGGGACAGTCCAGCATTTCTTTCAGAGCAGAGAAATTCTGAAAGACCACAGGAGAAGAACCTGATCGTGAAGGCTGCCGCAGGCATCCACAACACAATTCCACGCAGCCACTTAGGTCGGTTGCCTCTGCCACTGTCCAGACTGTCTAAGCCAGTAGAAAATGATGCTCCAGGCTTGGTCCTCGATTGGTGCTAGGTCACAGATTGGTTACCAGTCTGAGACAAGATAAAATGGGAAGAAGCTTTAGAAACTTCTATTGCGTTTGGCAGTCCCTTGACAGCGTAGCCTTCAGCTTCTCTCCCTGAAGGTGTGGACCAGTCTGGGGCCATGTCAGTCTCCCTCGTGTGTGTTGCCAAGAAAGCAGTGTGTGGTGAGAGCTGTGGGTAAGCACTGCATGCTAAGACTGCCTTTCAGTTCTTAACAGATTGGCGATACAAATAAAACCCCCAAATCTGGGGTCTTTCACCACAGATAGGGGTAGAGGGCAACATGAGAGCCTAGATGTAGTTGTCCTGCCAACCCATAGGCAGTGATTTTTTTCTAAAGCTCCCATCTAGAATCCCTCATCAGTGAGGCCAGCCTTGCCTCCTTTGGGACAACAGGCAGACTGAATTGTGGCGGGTCTGACTGTGCTCACCGTAGCAGGAACAGCTGCCTGGTCTGTTCTGTCCTGTGCAGGAAATGATTGCTGTGTCAGGGGGTGCTGTGACGAGGGGCTCCTCCTCTGGATTTATGTGCATCTCTCATCAGCTCCCTGATGCTGAGTGAGAGCTCGAGGGTCTTAGCACAAGAATCTCATCCACACATTCATGTGAGGCCCCTTTTGTTGCGGTTCTGCACTATTCTGACTTCTAAAGCCGTGCATAGGTGATTTTGCCATTGAATTCACTGATTTGGTTGCAGTAGGCTATTTTGCCATTGAACTCACTTGTTTGGTTGATCTGAAGAAGTATAAGATGACCATGCTCTGATTCTGGCTGACCAAACCAAAAGGTCAGGGCCACAGCATCTGGGAAGTGTAAATGTTGCATTTGGGAAGCCGTGTCAGTGAGACCCGGAGTCTGCAAGCGGCCTGTGTGTCTGGCTGATCTTGCTAGCGAAGAGCCTGCTATACGCAGAGTACTGTAATCTATTCGGTTCATGCTGCTCCAGCCAGCTTTAATCATCAAAACTTAAATAATATTCAAACTGTGAAAGGAACTTTTTCTTGCTGAAACCTGGGTGTGCCAAGTAGAAGCTCCGAAGCTTCTCAACTTACCAATCTATGGCAACACATTGCAGGAAAAAAAAAAAATAGCACCGGGTGGCTTCAGGCACTGTGGGAAAAACGCCTTTCTCCACAATTAAATGTTACTAGGATCTAAAATTTCCTCCTTTACCCTCGAGGAGGAAAAAAAAAAGATTTTTATGGAAACCGTGATTCATGGAAGTCCCTTTTTCCCTCTCTACAAAATCACCACCTCTCTTTTTCCCCAGCCTCAGGTCTCTCTGAGGGTCTGCTCTGGGACCCCTGGGGCAGAAGTCAGGCCATGCAGAAGCCCACCGGGTTTTCAGAAAGGAAGGGACGTGGGGTGTATGACATGCTGAAAGACACCAGTGACTGGGACGTGAGGGAAGGTCACCGGCAGCAGAGGAGAGACTAGTAAGAAAGCAGCTGGCGCTGCTGCCATGCTGAGATAAAGCCACATGAACCGAACCATCCTCCGGTGGCAAGAGTTTCAGCCCTGGGTTTCCAGATGGGCAGTGGTGACAGCCCTTGCCTCTCCCCTGCACTCTCCCTCACATCCCCAAGCGAAAAGGGCATTCCAGAGCCACCACCCTGCTCAGGCTCCTACCTCAGAATTTAAAACTTCTCTCCCAGATTCTGCAGAAACCGCAAAAAGCGCTCTTTGTTGGGAAAGGCTCCTGGGGAGGCTGCAGGGGACGGGGTGGGTACTCATTGGACTGTGAAATCACAATCGGAGAGCTGTAGCTCTCAGCTGTTTTTATTCTAGGTAAGCCTCCCTGGACGTCTGATCTTCAGAAGCATTTTTTGATATCTGGAAGAGATGCCTAGGCCAGGTATGGTCTCCTTGGTCCTAGGGAAAGGGTCTTAGGAAAAGCAGTTTGCCTGTCTGACCCTTGGCTCCTGTGCTGTTACCTAAGGGCCATTGGGGACAGGGACATGAGATTGACCTCTAGGGACTGAGCATGTGACAGTGGGGAGGACGAGACTAGATTCTCAGTCCTGTGTGCGTGTGTGCTAAGTCGCTTCAGTTGTGTCCGAATCTTTGAGACCCCATAGACTATAGCCTGCCAGGCCCCTCTGTCCATGAGATTCTCCAGGCAAGAATACTGGAGTGAGTTGCATGCCCTCCTCACTCAGTCCTGCACATAGTTACAAATAAAACTTACTTACTTTCAGCTCAACAACAAGCGAACAGCTTGATTTTAAAAATGGAGAAAAGACTTGAACAGACATTTCTCCAAAGAAGATATACCAATAGACAACCAGCCCATGAAAAGATGCTCAATATCACAAATCATTAGGAAAATGCAAATCAAAACCATGATGAGATACCATCTCACACCCATTAAGATAACTATAATTCTTTAGAAAATAAAAAGTATTGGTGAGGATGTGGAGAAATCAGAACCCTTATGGTTTGGTGGTGGCAATATAATGGTGTGATCACCAAGGAAAACAGAATAGAGGTTCCTCAAAAATTAAACATAAAGTTATCATACAATTCTGTAATTCTGCTTCTGGGTAACTACCCAAAAGAAGTGAAAGCAAGGACTCAGATATTTCTACACCCACACTCATAGCAGCATTATTCACAGTAACCAAAAGGCAGAAGCAACCCAAGTATTCATCAGTGGGTGAATGGATAAATAAAATGTGTTATACAATGGAGTATTAATCAGCCTTAAAAAGGAAGAAAAGTCTGACACTTGCTGTGACTTGGTTGAACCTTAAAGGCATTATGCCAAGTGAAATAAGCCAGTCATAAAAATAAAAATATTGTTTGAGGATGAGATGGTTAAATAGCATCTCATGGACATAAACTCTCATGGACTCAATGAACATAAACTTGAGCAAACTCCAAGTGATAGTGGAGAATAGGGAAAGCCTGGCGTGCTGCAGTCCATGGGGTCGCAAAGAGTCAGACACAGCTTAGTGACTTAACAGCAAATTGTATGATTCTACATATATGATTTACTTAGTAGTCAGATTTATAAAGACAGGACAGAGAATGGTGGTTGCCAGTGGCTGGGGGAGAGGAGAATGAAGAACTGTTGTTTGGTGGGCACAGTTTTAGTTTGGGAAGATAACTAAATTCTGGAAATGGATGGTGATAACATTTGGACAACAGTGTGACTGTATTTAATGCTGCCGAACTATACACCTTACTGGTTAAAATGGTAAATTTTATGTTATATGTTTTTACCGCAATAAAAAGAAGACATTCTAAACTGGCTCTCCTAATAAATTCTTTAAATCATTTGCTTAGAGGCAAAAAGTCACTCACTTTAACAGTTCAACAATTTGTATACCTTAGCCTTTGCTGGGCATTGTATGTATTATTATATATGTATCTGTTTTATTTGAGGTGTAACAGTTGAGGCAGCACAATAAAATCCACAGACCATACGTGTTCAGTTCACTGAGTTTTGATAACTGTATATACCTCTGGAGCCACCATCCAAAGGAAAATGTAAAACATTTCATCACCCCAAAAAGTTCCCGTGTGCCTCCTCTAAGTAAGCCTCCTTCTCCTGACCATTTTCTGATGTCAGTCACCAGAGACGAGTTCCGACTGCTGTGTGACTCCGTGTGAATAGAAGCATGTAGTGTATACCCTGGTACCCACTGGTTTCACTCCAGCAACCCCAGGCAACCATTTATCCATGTTGACATTCACCCCAGTAGTTCTGTCTTTATTGCTCAATAGGGTTCCATGGCATGTACCAGAGTTGGTGTGTCCACTCTCCTGTGGACGGACATTGAATGTTGCAGTGTCTGGGGACAGCTGGCAGTGAGTGAGGATGTTAGCTGGCCAACTGGGAATATCCCCACGAGTTGGGGTTGTCACACAAGTTTTCCATGCAGGGAGTTTTCTGCAGGACTGGCAGCTTCCCCAGAGTTGAACCATCTCCAGGTCGTGGCGTTTGGGTGATTTACACTGAAAGCATGGCACCCGGTAGACCAGATGCTCCTGTGGCTGCTGGACAAATTTCTCCCTTAAAGGCACATCATGCCGGAAGTTGAGTATCAGGAGACTGTGTAGTGACTCTGCTGTGAAGACAGGAGGTTGGTGGACGGCCTTAAAGGTCAGTGTCTTTGAGCCATGATTGTACCTTCCCAACCCAAGCAGCCGCCTGTAGAATTGACCGGATGCCAGGGGTAGGGACAGGGAATAGGGCTGGGCTGATCAGTCCCCAGCTGGGCCCCTTCCTCTCTGGTTGGCAGCCTCAGGGCTAGTTGACATGTTCTTTCTGCCACAGTGAGAAGGCCTTTAGTCTGAGAATTCTGTCCTTAGGGTGACCTTACCCTCTCAGCTGTGACCCATTCTCAAGTGAGTGTGCAGTCTGACTCTGACATCAGTGTCGTCCCCCACATCCACATTTCTGGGCAGCATCTCAGCTCTTGAAGTAGTAGTGAGACCTTGTGCTCGAGAGCTGTGGCCTTCACTTCCATGTGGGTCTGAGCTCAGCATCTTAGGGCCACCTAGGAATGATGAAATCTTGCGCAGGTTACTTCATCTCTTGGAACAGAGCCACCTCATATAATAACACTAATAATAGCTTTGCTGCTCTACGTAAGCGCCTCTAACAAGCCTGTAAGCAGGGGGGCGGGGGGGGCAGGGCAGGGCAGGGTCATTGAATTGCCTTGCAGGAATTCAGACAAAGTTCATCTGTGTGAAAGCTGAGTTCATCTATCTCCCCTACGTCCACATTCCTGGGCAGCGCCTCATTGCATGATGTAGACATGCAAGGATGGTGTGTAGGTGGCTGACGCCTCCAGGAAAGAACTGTTGGGACACAAGGCTGATGAGGGTGAGCGAGGTCACTGGGAAGCACCACCCTACTCCCCACCCCCTCCATCCCCTAGCAGGCAGCTGGAGGACCTCCCAGGGCAGATGTGCTGATAACGGTCACCCTCCCTCTGTTCAAGTGCCTCCCTCTGAACACCCAGGATCCCCTTCCCCAATCTACCAGCTTACAAGCCCAATACAGCTAATGAATCTACTCTGCCCTGTGAGGAGTAAGCCTAGAAGGCCAGCCTAGGTCTGCACTATTTCTAAAGGGTGCATTGCTCTGAATTCACCTCTGAGAGATGTTGCTGGCACAGCTGTGGGGGTGCTTGGGCCCTGTGACACTGTGGTTGGCTCCTTGGCCAGAACCCACAGGGCTTATGCTCCCAGGACAAGGGAATGGGGCCTGGAGCCTATCTCAGCAAGTCAAGGCTTGATGAGTCGTGCCCACCTACCCGTGGGTGCAGGGAGCTGGTCCCCCACATGGCTGGGGAGTAGGAAGATGCGCTGGAGACAGAGGGACTGTCAGCTGGCTCCAAGGAGCAACTCTGCCAGCCTGAGGCTGCCCTTGGCTCCCCTTGGCTCCCCACTCTCCCTCTTCCATCTCTGGAAGGTTTGCCCATCTCTGCCCAGTTCAGATCCTGCCTGTCCTTCACAGCTTCCTCTAGGAGGAGCCTATGGCCCAGGTTCTCCGTGTAACACCCTCTTAAGAGTCTCCAGCTTACTGTTCCTGGGGGATTGATCACCTCCCCTTCTGTTTATATCCCTCTGTTGATTTTCCTCTAAGAGTGTAGGGCAGTGCTGGACACATATCACAGTTTGATCAAGTGAGGCCCAGAGAAGAGGAGTGCCATCTAAGATATGCCAGTGAGAGGCAGAGCTGGAACTGGAGCCCCAAATCCTAGAGCATGGAAACAGCATCACGAGTGTTGGAGGAGGGGTGGGAGCCTCGGATCTGGGCAGGGATCTCCTCCTGTGAATCCCGTGCTGCTTCAAGCCATGCTGGGTGACAGAGTACAAACCCCGGGGAATTTTCTGTTTTGGTATTTGTCACAAGCAAGCAGAAATGACTTCCTAAAACGTGTGACTAGATAAGGGATCCCTTCTCCGGGATGTGAAATGACTGTGCATTCAAATCTGAGCCACAAAAGATGATCTTTGCTCCCGTTTTTCTGCACACCACCCACAGACCTTCCCAGGATGCTAACTCACGTGCTCATCTTGAGGCCTCGGGCCTTGGGGTCGCTGGTGAAAGCTCAGTGTTTCCTGGCTGTTGCCATGCACCCCCCACCCCACCCTCTTTCTTCTCCCCTGACCTGAGTTTGTATCTCCCCTCTGCCCAACTATGAACCCAGACAGCCTGGTTTGTCTCAGGGAATATCTGTCTTCACAGTACATGTTTGAGTGCTGGGGTAGGGTTGGTAAAGAGATGGCATGAAAAACATTCCTTGTGTTCAGATCAGGAGACAAGGGAAAATACAGAACCCTTCTTTGGGCTTTGAGAACAAAATTCTTTAAGCGACTTATCGTGAGTTTGTTTAGCATGAAAATCGTTTTTAAAAGGAAACTTTGTTAATGAAAAGAAACCAGGGACATATTATTTATATATATATATACACACATACACTATGATGTCAAGTATGTTAAAAAAAAGAACATAGAACAAATGACTGAAAATGTCCCATAATGTTAACAGTAGTCCCATAATGTTAACAGTAGTCATCTTTCTGCTTTTAAAATTCTACTTAAAATTTTTCTGGTTTAAAAATAGATTTTTAAAAAACCTGTCAGCATATTTATCATAAAATAAAAGCTTATTTAACAGGGGAAAGAAATTTAACTATACAAATAAGGTTAATTTTTGCCACCTGCCACTATGAGCAATGTGTTTGTGTACATGCCCACACAAATACTGATGAAAACATGAAAAGGACAGGCCACAGTGTGGAAGAGATTTTTAAACAACCGGTTTTTAAAGGGAGGAAGGACCAAAATAATTTCATATAATTCCATATGTAATAATCTTCACAGTGAATCTCAGACTCATCTTAAATGAACAGTTCCCTCAAGGTTCTATTCCATCTTGGGGCTCTGGCAGGACCCAGGATTGGGGGTCTCTATTCTCAGAGATAGCTAAGCTAAAGCAGATGCTAAACCCAAAAGCCTGTCTTGTTGCCTGCAAGCCGAGTGCCAGTCTTCTCAAATAACTGTGCCCCCAAGTGGTCACTTGTACCTGTAAATTACATCCAGCAAAAGGGTTGCAATTAACCAGATCCTGGACCACAGGGTTTATAATTTAATAATAACGATGATGTCAGTAACACAGGACAAAAAGGAGTGAAAAAGGAAGAAGAAACCCAAAAAGAGAGTGTGTGTGTGCGCGTGTAGAGTAAAAGACAGGGAATGATTTTCTGAATGTTTATCCCACATCCTTCCAGAAAGAGGTGTGGGGGGAGTGAGTGTGTGTGTGAGCACGTGTGTGTGTCAACTAGCAGAGGAGACTGCCCAGAAGGTTGAGGGTGGCCAGAAAGAGGTGTGGGGGAGTGAGTGTGTGTGTGAGCACGTGTGTGTGTCAACTAGCAGAGGAGACTGCCCAGAAGGTTGAGGGCGGCGGTGGGTGGAACCCTCCAAGAATTCAGGAGACTGCCCGTTTCTCAGGATGCTCCTCTAGGCCTTTGACGGCCTGCTTCTCTGCAGCAGTGGTTCCCTGATCGTCTCCTTGGCAGTCTGCCAGAGGCTCTAAGTGTACTGAGAATTGTGTTTTAATAGAAGGCTTTACCTCTGATACAGATTTAAAATGAGGAAGAAACTTTCTGTTCCTCAGCCAGAGCGAAATGCATTTTGCTGCTTGTGAAATGCTGGTGATTACAAGCTCATCTTACATAATTTTATTATTTTCAATTGCTGCCTGTCAATCTCAGGTGATGGTTTCCTGGGAGCAGAAAGGAGGCAGATTCTGGGCGATGGTTAAAACCACCCAGTCATTAGCAGATCGTACAGAAGTTTAGAAAGGAAAATAATTATCTTTGTGATGATGCTGTTCAAGATAATCAGAACCTGCATTGCTAAGTTAGACATGCAGAAGTGAGTTGAGTACTGTTTAATGGCCTTTTAGAAAATGCATTCTCACTTTAACAAAGGGTTGATATTTGGAATTTTTTAAAAAATCTTTTAAGTCTGATGAAGGAGTTCTCTTCAACAATCACATTTTCAGAGACTATCAAGGTGGTCCACTGTCACGCCCACAAGAGGGCATTTTCTCATCAACTACAGTAAAAAAGAAATGATTTGTTTTTGAAGAGAAGCTGAGAGGCATTGAGGAAGGAAAGTGTTAATCAGAAACTGGGGATGGAGAGCTGCTTGCAATTGAGTTGTATGTATGTTTCCACTAAATACGTTCTGCCAGTGCTACTGGCTAGGAATCCCTGCTCAGTGTGTTTACTCTGATTTTAATGTCTTATTCCCAGAATGACTGGGCACCAGAGGAAAACCTTTATAAGAGGTTTCTCCAGATACAAGATAACCACATGCTAATATATAGCTAATATGTAGCTAGAACTAATTCCAGAACTGGTATTTTACCCATCAATAACTCTAATACTAAATTTGATTTTCTAATATTTTATAACTCTGACCAAAGTCCTCCACCACCCTTTCCTGCTCCAAGGTTCTTCCTTTATTTGTTTAAAAATATTTATTGAGTGCCTACTACGTGCATCAACAGTGAACCAGGCCAAGACCTTGTCTTCATAAGACAAACATTCTCCATAGTGGGACAGCATTAAAAAAAGCAAATGAATACTGGAATATAATCTGGATAATTATAAATGATATGAGGGAAAATAAGGGAAAAGGAAAGCTATGTGAGATTGGGTAGTTAGGAATCCTTCTCTAAAGGGCAACAAATAATATTCTAGTTCTGCTCAATGGATGCCAATACTGTTTAGATTACAAATGTAATAAAAATAAACTCCCTTCTTCAAAAAGTTAGTTGCAATGTTTAGTATCTTATGGACCGTGAAATATGATGAAAATAGGGAAAGCAACATGAAGTTGCCAGTTATGAGATTGTTAAACAAGTTTTTACAATTACCATCTACTCTTCACCCCATCTTTTCAAAAAAATAATGAATGTTTTACCACTGAAGAATAGGAAGGATATAATCCCAGAAGATGAGAGAGTTGAATAAACTTAGTGTTTTAGAAAATTCGCTCTTGAGTTTTCTCATTTTCCATGGACTGTGAGAACTTCATCACAGACTAGTCCTGCTCATGGTAATTGTCTACCCTGTCCCAGGCCGGCCCAGGATACAGAAGGTACAGTAATGGCAGCTCTGTTGGCACTAGTGAACACGTGTAAGACTCAGGAACAGAAGACAGTGATGGCTTCCCACCCAAGGATTCTAGAATACTTGATAGGGAATTAAGCTTAAGACCTGTGATGTCCCAAGAGACCCATGAGATAATTTCTAAAGCCAGGAGTCGAAGATCTACTTTGAAGACATGTTTTAAAAGGTCAGAGCAGAATGGCTGGGCAAATCAAGGAGGACTTCATGGGAGAGGTGAGCCTTCAACTTGGCCTTAGTGGGTAGATCGATATGAGGAAGGAAGCCATAATGGGTAGCATGTTCTTTTGTTGTTTTTCAGTTAATATGGAACATTTTTGGTAATAAAAGCAACACTCATTATGTAATATTTTCAGGTATGATGAAGTAGGTTGCTGTACAATGGCTAAGTCGTGTACAGCTCTTTGTGACCCCATGGACTGCAGCACGCCAGGCTTCACTGTCCTTCACTCTTTCCTGGAGTTTGCTCAAACTCATGTCCATTGGATGAAGTAGGTAATAATCTCTATCATATTTTCTTCAAGGCTTCCTTTTGTTTTGAATTTTTACCATAGCTGGGGCCGTGTTGCCAATGAATTTTGCATCTTGCATTTTTAAACTTTATAGAGCATCTTTCCATGCCATGAAAAGTGATTCCCTAACATCAGAATACCCTTCGTGGTATTCTGTCATGTCTACAAACTGGTTTACACAGCCATTCCACCCAGCAGGTATACTTTTTTCCTATTATAACCCTTTGTGTATCATCTTGGTTCATAATTTTGGTGTCAGATAGATCTGACAAAGCCCAGAGTAACATTAAGCTCATCACGTTTTTCACCCCGGCCTCTGTCTCTCACTTGTCACATGGAGATAATAGTATCGACCTCATGGCATGGTTGTGAGAGATACATGAGAAGAATGTTTTGGGTATGATTCTAGAAATAGAATTACCGAGGTTTAATCTTTTAAAATTATATACTGTTCTAATTAAAAGAATAATGTTCTTTATGGAAAATTTTAGCTAAAAGAAAAGCCATGCCTAATCTCATCACTAAAATATAAAAACAATTAACATTTTAGAATCCTTTATTTATCACTTGGAGTAGAATTGGGATGTACTATATCTATATCTATACATATATATATATATAACTTTCTAATTAAAAGAATTATACACACACACACGCACGCGTGCATGCTAAGTCACTTCAGTTGTGTCCAACTCTTTGTGACCCCACGGACTATAGCCTACCAGGCTCCTCTGTCCATGGGATTTTCCAAGCAAGAATACTGGACTGGGTTGCCATACCCTCCTCCAGAGGATCTCGACCCAGAAATCAAACCCTCATCATTGTGTCTCCTGCGTAGACAAGCGGGTTCTTTACCACTAGCGCCACCTGGGAAGCCTATATTTATATGTATTTATTTCCTGCTTTTTCCCATCTTAACCTTGTATTGATTTTCCATCATCATTACATATTCAGAAACATCTTAAAAGGCTGCATTTCATTATGTTCCATTATATTAATGTGCCATATTTTATTTAACTAACTTCTAATCATTGGATATGTAGATAATGATTTGCTATTATAAATAACATAAAAATCGTCTGTTGTTAAACATAAATATCTGCAGACATTTTGAATTGTTTCCTTAAGATTACTTCATAGAAGAGGTCGGATCAGAGGTAGGAACATGCAGAAGACATTGCTCCGCACGGCCGCATCGCCCCTACAAAGCCTGTGCTGTTTACTCTCCCGTAAATAGCACGCGAACACCTATTTTACTCCACGCTTACCTGTTAACAATTTTTAAACTATCTCAGTCTCTTGGAGCTGTGAGTGATGGTATCTCGTGGTCTCAATTTGCACTCCCTTGATTACCTGTGGGCTGCAGCATTTGTTTCTGTGTTTATTGACATTCCTATCCTTTGCCTGTTCTTCTATTTATATTCATCTTTTTCTTATTGATTTGTAAGAGCTCTTTATGCATAAGAGGATATTAACCTTTTGGTGTCATGTTAGAAATATTTTTCCCAGTTCGTCATTTGTCTTTTAAATTCGTTTATGGTTTCTTGATTGTATAGAAGCCTTTAATTTGCTTGTTGTCCTATTTGTCAGCCTTTTTTACTTTGATGTTTCCTCTCATTTTTTATGCTTGAAAAATCCTTTCCTCTCCCAGCTTTAGATATCTATTCATTCACATTTTTTTCTACCTGTGTCATTGTTTCATTTTATAGATTCAAATTTTATCCAGTTCTAAGTTATCTGCTTTTGTTGTAAGATATAAGGTAGAAATTTAACTTTTTCTTAATAGTTATGTAATCCTTTCAGTTCTGTTTATTGAATGAGCTTTCTTTTCTCCCAGTTTGAAATGCTATTTCTCTTAAAGACTAAATTCTTATATTAGCAAGGGCATGTTTCCAGGCTGTTTATTCTGTTCCATTCTCTCTCTGACCTAGAATTGTACCATGTTGTTATAATTCAGCTGCTTTTATATTATGTTTTAAAATCTGGTATACAGATCAACTACATTATTATTGTTTTCCAAAATATCTTTAGCTACTATCTCCAACACATCTACTAGCCCAGGTAAACTTTAGAATCATTTTTAACAGGCTAAAAATCTCCTGTTGACTCTTTTTACATGCTACCATATGAATTAGATGTTGTCTATAAGTTGATTTATAAAGAATTGACATCCTGACTGCAATATTGAGTCTGCTCATTCAAGAACGTGCGATTCCATTTACTTTCTCTCTTTCTGTTTATTTAAGTTTACTTTCATATCTCTCTGTAAACATTTGTGGTTTTCTTCATATGAGCTCTGCCCTGTTCTTTAAAACTTCATTTTTAGAAGCTACATACAGAGTGAGATCTTTTTATATTTTTCTAATGAGTTATTTATTGCTGAGAAAGCTGTTAATTTTTATGTATTTATTTTGTATCTTGCCAGGTTATTGAACTTTTTTAAGGCTTTCCAAACATGCTTATCACTTTACCAAAAGACTGTGTCTACCACCAGTAGTGTCTGGCAGAACTTATATTGTGTCCTATCTACCATTTCAATGAAATTTCTTTCTGATGCTGAGTCTGAGTCCGCAACAGAATTTGTTTGGGGTGTACCATGTCGGCATGCAATGCTTGTAGGCCTCTCCTGAAGGATGGACAGTTTTAATGACTCGGATGTGCTGAAAAGCTCGATATTCAGCTGGGAGTTTTGGGTTCACAGCCTGGCCTTGTGGGAGGTGGGAGGGGCTTGCCATAAAGAACAATGTAGGAGCCAGCCATGGACATATGTCTCAGACCAATTGGGTAGAGTCTGCTGTTACTGATGTTAGTTTTAATTTCACCCTGGTGTACACTCAGAGCCAGACAAACTGGAGTGAAAGAAACAATCAGACACTATTTGCCCCATTGTTGAGCCCTGAAGGACACTCAAGATCTCCATTCACAGCACACAGACTGCCCCTCAAAGTGAGCAAAAACAGAATAATGCCGACCGGAAATATAACCATCGTATCCAGGCAGTTGGTTCTCAGTAGCCCTACTGAACTTAACATTGTCATCTTCTCCAAATTAAGGCTTTCTGTCAGCTATGGGCAAGGAAAGGGTTTCTCCTCCCGGCTTCTCCCGAGCATATGGCCGGGGGTGGGGGGCGGAATCTCCCCACATCCCCACACAGACGGCTTGTGAATGTTCCGATGGTGTGCATTTCCTCCGTTGGACAACTCTTCTTTTACTCTTTGATTTCTATGCCAGTTCCACAAGGTTGTTTTTCTCCCACTTGAAAATCTCCCTCCGAAGGAATATGCTGCCATGAACGAGTCCTATATGTTGTAACTGTCTCCTGTGAAGCCAGACTGTAAAGCTTCCACAATAAACCCAGACCCATTGTTTGTGCTGCAGCAAATATCCGCGTGCTTTCTGCATGCCGGGCATTGTACTTGGTGTTGAAACTCAATGAGGAGCAAAAACAGGCCTGAATCTTCCACTCAAAGAGCTTCCAATCCAGTGGGGGAGCCCGACATTTACCGGTAGTTCAGGCAGAAGGCACACTGGGCTGTAACAGCAAGCCTCACTGCAATTTGGGTTCAGGGAGCCAGTGAGGACTGAGCTGAGATTTACAGGGATGGTTGACCTCAGGACTTAAAGGGCAGTTGAGCTAGGAGATGGGGGAAGAGGCATTGCAAGCAGTGGAGTCAGGTAGAATGTAGCCAGAAGAGGTGAGAGTATGACACTTTCCAGGAAAAATAGGAAAGTCAGAGAGGCTGGAGCTAAGAAAGCAAAAGGAAGTGTGGTCCAGGAGGAGCCCGGAGAATTAGGCAGGGAGAGAGCAGGCTGGGTCTTGCTGGGTCTTGCATATATGCAATCTCTGTCTTTACTGCAAGAGTGCTGCCTGACTTTGGTGGTTCTTAAGCAAGAGAATAGCATTTTCTAGACACTGGCCTGCTCCCATGCAGGAACCTGCTGAAGAGTGCTGAGGAAGATTATGGAGTTCAGGTCCGGGATGGTTGCCAGAGTCCAGGTGAGAGCTGATGGTGCAGGGGGCAGAAGTGAATGAGTCTGAGACACTTAAAAGGTGGAGGTGGGTGACCTTGGTGGTAAGTGGGATGTGGGAAAATAAAGGAAACAGATGTCTTAAGGGTGACACCAAAATTTCTGTGCCTCAGGTTGTGTTGATGGCGTTGGGAACACTGGGAGAGGGCAGGTGTATTGGGAAGACTGAGGTTTTTGTTTTTGTTTCTTTTTAAGTGTGAGGGCTGCTGAGACATGGCAGTGGTGGCAGGTAGGCAGTTAAACCAGAGAAGTCGATGGCACCCCACTCCAGTACTCTTGCCTGGAAAATCCCATGGATGGAGGAGCCTGGTAGGCTGCAGTCCATGGGGTTGTGAAGAGTCGGACACAACTGAGTGACTTCACTTTGACTTTTCACTTTCATGCATTGGAGAAGGAAATGGCAACTCACTCCAGTGTTCTTGCCTGGAGAATCCCAGGGATGGGGGAGCTTGGTGGGCTGCCGTCTATGGGGTCGCACAGAGTCGGACACAACTGAAACGACTTAGCAGCAGCAGTAGCAGCAGCAAGCAGTTAAACATGTGGGTCTGGCTTTTGCTCAGAGGAGAGATCAGGTTCAGAGGTGTCCATTTGGAGGGATGATGCGAATTAGATTCAGGAAGAAAAATCTTAGACCTAAGGGACAAGCTTGTGGTCAGACCCAGTCTTGGGCCCTCCTGCCACTCCCATGCTCTGGTTTTCTGAGATGGTGCTTTCCCAGGTATGGAGGAGATTTCCTGTGTACACCACCATGTGCTGCCGAGTCAACACTGGAGATAATAAAAGGAGATAAATACAGAGAATCCACAACTCTCCACAATCTGTGAACTTCCTTGCCTTCCAGGCTGATCAGTCCCACCTTGCAGGGTGAGTCTCTGAGTAACAAGATGGAACCAGGGTCTCTCCCGCCCCCCTCCCCTTTTGTCCTAAGCCTTCCTTTCCTCCCTGAAGTCCCTCCTGTCTGAATGATGAGCCTTAAAATACCTTGCCTGATCATGTTGCTGCATGAGTCAAGAAAAACATTAAGTTTGCTTCAATTTAAGATCACTTATGTAATCATACGTTCAATAAATATTTATGAAACACCTACTACCGGCATCCTCAGAGATACAGCGGGTTCAATTCCAGACCATCACAATAAAGAGAAATTGTAATAGAGTGAATCACACGAATTCTTTGGTTTTTCCAGCGCAAATAAATTTTATGCTACTCTTTACTGTAGTCTATTAAGTGTACAATAGCATTTTGTCTAAAAAACAATGCACATACCTTCATAACAAAATGCTTGATTGTTAAAAAATGTCAAACAGTTTTAATAGTCACATCAAAAATCACTGGTCACAGATCACCGAAACAAATATAAGGCAAAATTTTGAGATATTGCAAGAATTACCAAAACGTGGCACAGGGACTAAAAGTAAGCAAATAATGTTGGAGAAATGATTCTGAGAGGCTTGCTGGGCTCAGGGTTGCCACATAAACCTTCAATTTCTGAAAAATAAAACAGGAAAAGCAAAACACAACAAAAACCCCAGCATCTGTGAAGCACAATAAAGAAAAGTACAATAAACAAGGTATGCTTGTGTGTGCCAGGTGCTGTAGCATAAATAAAAATGGTGAATAAAACAGTCATACCCCTCCAAAGGAACTTTTAGTCTTAGGGAGGAGAGAGACAGAAGAGATGGGATTATCAAGTTGATGTAACAAATGCTCAAATAGAAGGATGTCCCACATCTCATATGAGGCCAGGAGAGGGAGGAGTCTATTCCATGGAGCCAGAAAAGGACTGGGGTGAGTGTGACTTGGCTACTGGGGCAGCCAAGGGCAGGGGCGGGGCAGTACTGGGGGCCAGAGGAGGTATTTGGGGAACGTGAAATGGTTTCCTTGATTCGAACATGCCATATTTGCGTTAGGGGTGTGTGTGTGATTGGGGTGTTTGGGTCCAGGGAGTGGGGGTAGGTCCCGGGAGATGGGATGTGATGACTAAGCTGTCCAGGTAAGCAGCATCCAGGTAAGAGAGACCCGGCGGAACAGAGTGGCGAGGTCGGCTGGATTTCCTTTTTGTTGTGTGTGGCAGAGTTTTCTCAGCTTCATCCGTTCCTGCTGTCAGGAGATGAGATGAGACAAAAATATCCTTATTCTTCTCGCATTGGGAAATGAAAGCCTGCACTGGAATCTTAACAGGTCCTGCTGGTTCTGCCTCCTCTACTTCCCGGATGTGAAAATGGCAGCTCCCAGCATCCCCAGCATTGAGTGGTTTGTTCTTAGGGTCTCCTTGGGCTTTTTTTTTTTTTGGCAGATTTGAGAAAGTGAAGTTCCCGTCTGAGTCACTTAGGCCCTGCGTACAGGCTCGATCTAATAACAAATAACCTTCCAGAGGCACCAAAATTTAAGTCATGAATGTTTTCTGACTCACGTTCTCATCGGAATGACCTTTAGTTCCCTTTAGGCGTGTCTCACTTCCAGGCTTCTTAGGAAGTGTCAGAGGGTCAGGCTGGACTTCCTCCAGCACCTCTGAACAGATCCCAGGGATCAGGGTGTCGCAGGGTCATGGAGCAGGCCGGCTCACACATGGATCCGCTCAGAGCTTGTCAATAGCTGAGGAATTTCAGAGAAGGGATAGAAACAAATCCCTGCCATTGCTCTGACTTCAGGTCCCAAGCAGTATTTATGATTCCTGGACCAGGCTCTCATCTGCTGTTTATTGAGCACCCAGCCCAGTTGGTTATGGACACCATGGGACAGAGGAAGGTGAGGACAGGAGTCAAGAGGCTCGCTGGAGATAAGGCAGATGGGGTCAGCATTACCAGCCCATGGACTGCAGAGCCCAAAGCTTGACCAGCATATATAAATGTGGCTGGGTGGACTGGCTGCGTGGACTGAATCTGAATTGCCCTCCAAGTCTGGACAGAGGCTGTAGGACAGGAAGATCATTGTCTTGAGGGAAAGAGGGCCAGAAACCCCTATAGCTGGGGAAAGCCCTGTGAGAATCAGAAGGGGTGGAGATTATGGTGGAATAGAAGTATATCAGAAGCTCTTTTGAGCACCTGGGACTGAATGAAAGGATTTCACAGCTTCTTTCGGAAGATAAGCATCCTGCATTTGGTAGAGAGAGGAAGTGGTGGGTAAATAGCCCTGGGCCACTGCATAAGCACCTGCCCAGGTGTCTTCTGCTCAGAGGTTAAAGGCAGTGCTGCAGAACTCTTTTGCTAGGTCTGACAGGGCTGAACGGGTGCATGTATTACTCCAAGGATTACTGACCTCCCCGTCAAGAAGCTTGAGGCTTCAGTGCCCTTTCACAAATGGGAAAATGGGCAGGTGTTGGGCCTGTCGAGGGAGATGGCTGGTTCGGACTGGTCCAGGCATCTTTCTCCTTCCACTCCTGACTCTATGACTGTTTCTGAGTCATCTTTAATGTTGTAAACCACTGCTTGTCACCTTGCCAAATTCCTGTGCTCTTACTTAAACGTGATTCATGCACTGGATGTTTTTGACATTTGAAGATTACTTGGTTCTTTGGGCAATTTTCTTGTTTGCCTTCAAGAAAATGCGTGCAGTTCTCCTATTCCATTTGGGGAAAGGTGAGACCCAGGATGCATGTAATGAAGTGTCTGAACTGCCAGGTGTCAGGCCCAGTGAACTTGCTCTAAGGCTTTCGTTTCTAAATAGATGAAGGCACCTCCTCAACCCTAGGTGAAGAATCATTTATGAGTAAAAATTATTCATCTGCAGAATCACTTTCACCCTGAGTTGGCCATAGAGGCCATCTCCGTGCAGAAGCCAACCATGGGACCAGCCTGTGGATGGGGAGGCACCTGGGTGGCACTCAGCCTACTGCTTCTCTCGTAACAATGCCCTCATGCTGTGTGATCTTTTCCTCGGTGGCAAGGACCGGTCACTGCAGACCTATGGACATGGTGGTTGCAATATTGTCTTTCAACTTCACTGAGCTAGAACTGCCATTACTGGGGAGAGGTTACTAATCTGATTTCATGTAATTATCCACTTCCTTATTAAGATCCACCTTCCTCCCCCACAAAAGATACCACTCTCTTTCCAATGCCAAAACTGAGTTTATACCACTGAGGGAGACAGAATTAAGAACAGCCTGGCCCCCACCTTGAAAGAAACCATTGCCCTACCAGGGAAAGCACAGGTTCATGGACATGTACTACTGCTTGTCCCTAGATGCTTGCTGATTTCCTGTAGTTCCTCATTTAAATTACCCATTGTCCTCTACCAAAACCCCTTGCTCGGAACCTAGCATTCAAGGCCCTCGGTTTGTCCTAGCGAGCCTCCCACCCTTTATGTGGCTTCCCACTTTCCCACTCTTCTTCGTGGGTTCCAGGTGAGGATTGGATGCTCTGCTGTGGGGTAGGATAGCATTGGCCAAAAAGATAAGGAATGGAGACTGTAAATGGCCAGGTGAGTTCACTTTGC
Organism: Nanger dama; assembly: GCA_917880005.1. NCBI lineage: Eukaryota > Metazoa > Chordata > Mammalia > Artiodactyla > Bovidae > Nanger > Nanger dama. Next base: position 31,560,345 of record CAKJTW010000018.1, read on the forward strand.
AAGTGATCTGAGAAGAGGCTGCTGCTCTCGTAGATGCCTCCAAACCCCGCATCTGAGCCCCGTAGCCCTCCCAGCTATGGTGTTCCTCAGATGGACTCCACTCCATTAAAGCACTGGAAAACAGGGCTCTTGAAAATTGGGTAAAGGATTAGGGATAATTTCATTTCAGAAGAAAGAGGCTGAGGAGGGACTTAATTGTCTTTGAAGGATGCTCCTGAGGAGCACGGAGATGAGTTTATTCTCCATCTTGCCAAGAGAGAGAAGACAAAGTGGATCTCAAAGGAATGGGCAGAGTTGCCGGGTAGCCCCCTAGCCTGGAGGATGCAGGGAGACACTGCGCTGGAGGGTGGCCAGCTCTGGAGGGGATGATGTCGGAGAAGACAATGTCCCAGCCCTCTCTTTGAAAGAATATCTTAAAAAGCAAGAAATTAATAGAAACAGTGAAACTGTAAGACTGTGGGAGGAGGAAAGATCTCCAAGGGCCGGGAAGCTGGGCTGCAGGAGGGCCGGAAAGATGAGCAAAACTTTTAAAAGCAGAAAACGAAGGGCGGGGAGAAGACTGCAGTATGAGTAGAGTTGAGAAGTGGGGATAGGCTGACTGTATCCTGCAGGCTGGGTGGAAACCGTTTCAGCATCTCTGGAGGGAGAGCAGGAGGCGGGGAGATGGGGCTGGAGAGGTCACTTGTGAGCTTTACCTGCGGGCGACAGGGACACACTGGTGATGCCTCAACCAGAGAGTGACCATTATAGGGCTCCTGGTTCTCATGTATGACCCCTTGAGGAAGGGTGGGGACACAGAAGAGTGCAGTCCCAAATCCAGTCTAGAGGTTCCTCTTGCCCATCACAGACTGGTCTGCGGCAGAATGAGAACACAGACACTGGGTAGTGAGCCTTTCGTGGAGCTAAATGCACTCCGTTTAAAATGTTGTCCTTTATTCTAAGCTTGTGTTCCCTTAGTCAAGAGTCCATTAGAGGGGTAAATTAAGTTTGGGATGGGCTTCCCTGGTGCCTCAGGCGGTAACTGGGCTTCCCTTGTGGCTCAGCTGGTAAAGAATCCGCCTGCAGTGCAGAAGACCTGAGTTTGATCCCTGGGTTGGGAAGATCTCCTGGAGAAGGGAAAGGCTACCCACCCAGTATTCTGGCCTGGAGAATTCCATGGACTGTATAGTCCGTGGGATCACAAAGATTCAGACACGACTGAGCAACTTTCACTTTCACTTTCACTTTCCCTGGTGGCTCAGACAGTAAAGAGTCTACCTGCAATGCAGGAGACCCGGGTTCAATCTCTGGATTGGGAAGATCCCCTGAAGAAGGACGTGGCAACCCAGTATTCCTACCTGGAGAATTCCATGGACAGAGGAGCCTGGTGGGCTACAGTCCATGAGGTGGCCAAGAGTTGGACATGACATAATGGCTAACACTTTCTTTCACCTTTCACTTTCTTGGGATTACATATACACATTCCTATGTATATAATGGGGCTTCCCCTGGTGGCTCAGCAGTAAAGAATCCACTTGCAGTTCAAGCGACTCCAGTTCAATCCCTGGGTCAGGAAGATCCCTTGGAAGAAGAAATGGCAACACACTCAATATTCTTGCCTGAAAAATTCTATGGACAGAGAAGCCTGGTGGGCTACAGTCCATGGGGTCACAAAGTGTCGTACATGACAGAACACACGTGCTTAGATAACATAGATAACCAACAAGTACCTACTATATAGCACAGGGAATTATACTCAGTATTTTGTAGTAAACTATAAGGGAAGAGAATATGAAAAAGAATATGTGTGTGTGCGTGTTCCCTGGTCGCTCAGATGATAAAGAATCTGCCTACAATACAGGAGACCCAGGTTCAATCCCAGTTGGAAAGATCCCCTGGAGAAGCAAATGACAACATACTCCAGTATTCTTGCCTGGAGAATCCCATAAACAGAGGAGCCTCATGGGCTACAGTCCATGGGGTCACAAAGAGCAGGACAAGACTGAGTGACTTTCACTTTCATATATTTATGTATGTACGTATAATTGAATCACTTTGCTGTATACCTGAAACTAACAACATTGTAAATCAGCTATACATCAGTAAAAAAAATAATTTTTAAATAGATTAAAGACTTAACTGTAAGACGCAAAACCATACGTCTCACTGCTAAAAGAAAACAAAGGCAGTGTGCTCTTTGACATCTTGCTTGTGATTAGTTGTTTGTGTGATCTTTTATGAAAAATTTGAAAACAATATTTCAGAAGTGTCAGGAGTAAAATCCTTAATTTCAAAAAGTCTAATCAGCAAGCAACAGATAACAATTCTGGCTAATTGAAGCAGAAAATGAATTTATTACAAGGATGTTAGGCAGCCGAGTCTCCAGGAGGGTGGAGAACCCGGTTCAGAGGCCACATGACCAGGAATCACAACCTCCCATTCCCAGATCTGACCCAGCAAGAATCCCAGCTTCAGATCAGACCTCCAGTTGATACCCCAGGACTGCCAGCTCCAAATGATGAGCGCAGCTACTGCTCTAATTTTGCACCATCCCCACTTCTTTGCCTCACTGCTGCTAAGTCACTTCAGTCGTGTGTGACTCTGTGTGACCCCATAGATGGCAGCCCACCAGGCTCCCCATCCCTGGGATTCTCCAGGCAAGAACACTGGAGTGGGTTGCCATTTCCTTCTCCAACGCATGAAAGTGAAAAGTGAAAGGGAAGTCGCTCAGTCGTGTCCAACTCTTCGCGACCCCATGGACTGCAGCCCACCAGGCTCCTCTGTCCATGGGATTCTCCAGGGAAGAGTACTGGAGTGGAGGTGCCATTGCCTTCTCCCGGCTTCTGGTTAAAAGTGGATGTCATTATGAGTCCGATTGGTGGACAAAGAGAGGTCATTTTCAGCTTCGTCAGTGGGAGGTGAGTTTCATCTCCTTAGGAAGGGGTTCAAGTTGAGCACCAGACAGAATGACGGGAGTGTCTTCTGTGTCTCTTCCCTCCTTGAGTGTATGTGCCTGTCTGCTCATGCATACGTTTGGTAAAACTGGTCTTTCTTTTGTGAAGTGAAGGTGATTGGTTTGTTTGCTATTTAAAGTATTGTTAACTGGCTTGATATGAAGTTGGCAACCTATTATTTGTTCCCAAATGTTTTGGAAGCTCAGTAGCCCATGAAACCCAAAAGACTGGGAACTACGGGTTTAGATGAAGCACTTGGGCGCCAGACAGCCTGGGTCCAAATCCCAGGGCTCATGTGAGTGGTATCAGATTTCTCAGACCTCACTTTCTTACATGTACAATAAAAGATCATAATCCTCACTTCTAAGGATTGTGGTGAGCAGTGAATAAGAAAACATGGATAGAGTGCATAGCTGGCCAGCAACAAGGAATTGGTAAATATTGTTGGGTTGAAAGTGACCAGAACAGCTTTCTAGAGAAAGATACAAAGTAACCCAGGACCCCTGAGAATCTGTGTGCCCACTGGAGGTTCACCATCACAGTAACAGGTGCCTGGGGACATCCTTATCCCTCATTTCTTTCTTCTCTGCTAACACCTGTAGGCTGGAAGGAAGCTGTTGTGTTCCAAACACAGATGGAGCCCAGGTTCAGAAGACCTAACCCCACAGAGTCCCACCACTGGCAACCCAGCTGCCCGACCACCACCTCTCCGCCCCTCCACTCGGGGATTTGGTGTTTTGGGACTGTGAGCGTCCATTCCCTTTGTCTCCTTCTCGCTCCTTCTCTAGCCCTTGCCAGGATGATGGACAGGACAGGTTCTGTTGTCCTCTCCAGGTACATGCCTCCGTTTCCTCATTTGGCAGAAAGGCAAAGGGCCAGCCAAGGTCACCTGGCCAGTGAGTTGGAGGCAGAGCGCAGAAGTCCAGGCTCTATTCCTGCAAATAAAAGGGATGCTGCATAGAGTTCTGGGTTGCAGACTTACAGTTCATAGAGTTACTACAGTCCTCTGCTGCCTGTGAGGTTCATGGCCCTCTGTCCTTTGGGGTGTCCTAATCTCTCCATCAGTAATGCTGCAGAGAGCCATCCATTTACTGAACTCTTCCTGGCGAGGCTGCTGTTTCATCCACTGTGGCCTCTTAGGAGTCACAAGTGTCTCAGCCTATGACCAGCCGTGCACACAGTGACCCTCCCTGCCAGGTTCCCTCCCCGGCCCTTCAAGGGCTCTACCTTTGTTCCTTTCCTCACACTGCATAGTCTCTGTGAGTCTCATTCTAAACTGCCAAACACAATGATTCCCAAATCCACATCTTCAGTACAGACCCCACAGCTGACCATAAGATCTGTAAAAGCAGCTCGCTGGGAATGAGCTGCCCTGGCCCTCTCACACTGCCGCCTTCTGGAACAGACACCAGCCTCTCTCCCCAGCTCCACTCTGAAATCTCTTCCCTCTGGGTCTCCGTGGCCGTCCGCCCTGTATGGGGTGGGATGGATGCGGGCTCTCGGGAGGATGTGTGCCAAGGCTGGTGCTCCCCGTCGGGTCCAGGGGCACATGCCGCCTCCCTCCTGTCCCTTCCAGCCAGCCTGTGCCCTGCAGGGGGACAGTGCGGGAAGCAGAGGGAATGCCCATGGCTTGGAAATGTTAGCCTTCAGCATGATTTAGTGCCCTGGCATTTCTGAGCTAGTTTACAGTAATCAGGCATTTGTTAATGTTCACTTTCTCCTCCATGGACTGTTGCTGACACAGGAACTTTCTTTGTGGACTAGACTTCAGCCTGTGCTAAACAGTCACCAGTGCGGGGTGGCGGGTGAAGCTGTGCTCCAGCGGCTGCAGTCCCATCGCGGACGCCCTCACTGTCGCTCATGAACTTTGTCAGCAACTTCACCCTCCGCCTCTGCCATTTCAGCTGTGAGGCCGGATAACCGTACCTTTCCCTTAGGGGTTATTGTGAGGATTCAAAGAGAAAGAATGTAACACGCTGTGCTTGACTCATGATATGAGTTTAATAAATATTTATCCCCTTTGGATTGTCCTTAGCACCGTGTGACGTCTGACTTGTAACATTGGCTCCCAGAGGTGCCTGATGATACTTTTCCGTGTAAAGAAATAGCTGTGTCATGAATAGGCTTTCTCCTCTCCTGCTAAGGTGTTTCTGTCTTTGCTTCCTGCTATGTCATATTCCCCAGCAATATTTCTTAGAGCCTAAAGCTATAGTCGTACTGGTTCTACTGGGATTCCCCCGATGGCTCAAGTGGTATCTCTGCAGTGCAGAAGATACAGGAGATGTGGGTTCAGTCCCTGGGTCAGGAAGATCTCCTGGAGAAGGAAATGGCAACCCACTCCAGTATTCTGGCCTGGAAAACCCCATGGACAGAGGAGCCTGGTGGGCTACACTCCATGGGGTCACAAAGAGTCAAACACAACTTAGCACACAAGCACTAGCACCAGCAGTTCTACTGGTAGTGAACTGTCCCACTGGCTAAATTGAGTCGGGTCAGAAGAAATGAGGCTTCTAGATTCCCAGGCCAAGTATTGTTCACCCCCAAAGAAGAGAAGAAGCTGAATTTGTGACTTGAAGTTTTGAATCCTGCTGAACCTGGCCAGACCTTCCAGCCAGCTCACTCTTTTTTTCTCCATTTCGCCTCCCATTACTTTTTGTCATGCCTGGGGTCAGTGAATGTAGAGGCCGGGTGAAGAGCCCTGCCCTTCTAGGTGCTCCCGTGGCCTGGTGGGACCTGGTTGGGGTGGGAACCGCTGGGTGGTCTGCTCACCCATGCTTTCTGGGGGAACCTAGCTGGATCCTTGCCACCAGTGTGACCACGTGACCTTATGGTAGTAGGGCCCCCTCCCCGACCCTCACTCACTGTGCCAGCTCTGGGCATGAGTGTGAGGAGGCTGGCGGTGTCCCCAGGGGGACCCCAGGGCCATCCTTCCTGCAAATCCAGGGAATGGCCAATTAGAAGGACTACTCATAGCAGGGAAGCTGATTTATTACTTTTTAATCACTGGATTCGGACGGTTTATGTTATTTTCAGGGCGTCTTCTCAATTTCATTCTAAAAATATGTCTTCCTTCTGTTCAGAATAGATTTTTAATTGCCCTTTCCCTTGAAAACGATGAGCAGAATTAGTCTTTGGGACACCCAGGGCTTTAATGAGGAGTCCGGTTTTCACTCGGCACCCGAGGCTGTACCTTCGGGCAGGGCCAAGGCAGCTTCCAGGAAGGACTTGGGGCCAATCTGTCATCCCAGGACTGGGCTCCCATCCCAGTGGCTTTGGACCGGCTGGGTGACAGCATGGTTGCCCTCTCCTCTCTGAGCCTCAGGGGCATCCCACTTAACACATCACAGAGGCGAGGTCAGCACTCCCCGTGTGTTCACCCATGGAACACGGGCAGAACAAAAGTTCAGGCCACCAGTGGTGACCTGCCAGGGATGAAGGCCTCTCTGGAAGCACGTGGTAGCCATCGCCTCCATGGGGCCGTTCTCCCTGGTCCACCACCGGGACAAGCTGGGCCAGTCACCTCGAGGAGGCCGCCAGCTCTGATCAGCTCTCCCCTACCATCCACCCTGCCCATTGACCCTCGTGGACTGCCCTCATCTGTCAAACAACCACTCCCTCCTCAGCTGTCGAGGCCATCCCCAACATTTTGCTCGCTTCTCCATCCCCATTCTCCTGCCTTCTTTGCTGCCCTGAAACTGACTACATTGTCAGTGCCTCTCACCCTTCTGGCTACAAGGGTCGGAGGCTCCCTGCAGGGCGGCAGAACCCCACGGGAACCGAGGGCTGCTGGCTCCAAGGACCAAGTGGCCCTGCCGTGTGCTCCCCCACCGGCAAGGGTGTCCACACATCTTCATCTCAGCTCTGCCCCCAGTAACAGCTGCCCACTCAGGCCTGGGCTTTTCTCTCCTTGTCTTTCTTCTTTCCCTCCCTGCAATCAGATGGTGTATCCTGCTAGCTTTCTGGTGAGAATTCCAAAGGAATGACATTCCAGGGGGCTTAGCTAATTGGCACTGCCCCATTGAGCCATCTCTGCAGAACACCTGCTGGACTGAGTGTGTACTGCCTTTGGGCAAGGGTCCACCTCTAGTCCCAACTGTGTCACCATCCTGCCAGGAATAGCCCTCCTGGCCCCATCCCTCAGAGGAGCTCTGGGCAGGAGAGCATTGTGAAAGAGCATCCTGGGGACTGAGGGCATGTATAGACACATTTGTTTAGTCACTGAGTCATGTCTGACTCTGCGACTCCATGGACCGTAGCCCACCAGGCTCCTCTGTCCATGGGATTTCCCAGGCAAGAATGCCGGGGTCCAGCCCTGGTGGATCCAGGGTGATTCGAAGGGGAGACAGATAGGTGAGGAAAAACTTATTTATTTAGAGATACACGATTAGATTAGGAAGAAATAGTGTAGTAGGAAAATTTAGTGGAGAAAAGAGGCTGATTAACTTGGTCTACGTGGAAAACCAATAAAGTTCCAGACAAGGAACTTGTACCATCTACGTTAGGCCACCAGCGCCCGTTTGAATATCGGAGAGTGCCCTGCCTTGGGCTCTCTCTCTTACAGATCTTAAAAGCCGGGACAAGTAAGTAGACATAGTGAGCCTCCACATCCCAGATGGGAATTCAGCTGAAAGGGGGGAGAAAAGAACGACACGGGGAAGCCCAGCATCCGTGCAAGACTCCAAAAACTACTTTTCAGAATCAGCTTATATACCCCAAGTTGTACATAAAGAAATATGCAGTTATGTAGGGGCAGCAGTCCTGACCCTCTTTGAGACAAGGCTTTCTTTTGCATACCCTCTCGTATACAAAAGGTCTCAGGTGGTCTACATTATCTTCTGGCCAAGAGGCTTGTTAACATTTTTATGGCTCTCTTCCTGGATAATTGTCTATCAGCCAGAAAACTCCTTTTCCCTAGAAGTGTTTTTTCCTTTACTCTGCATCACCCTCAAAGTACTAAATAAAGTTACATTCCTGTAGAACAAAGGTACAGTGGGTTATAACAAAGAAAGCACTCAACTCAAAGATCTAATGTTGCAAATACCAGGTCCACTACTTGTTTTTCTATATACCAACTATATCTAAAAATAAGGATATGAAAATTTGGCAGCAAGTATTGGCTCAACAAATGAAACCTTTAATCAGTCCTATTCTAATGATTTTGACTCCTCTGAAGCCCCTACATTCCTAGGATGTTTTAAGCTTCCTGTGCCTCCCGCAGTGGGGAAGCCTCGAACTATCACATGCAATCACATGCGCAGCTGTACGAGTCCTGCAGGCTGGCTAGAGAGCCATCAGAGGGGTTTTGGATTGAAACACCCTTTCAAATGCAGAAGACTAAAGCCTTGAGATGACTTTTTCCAGAGTGTGTCAGGAGAATGGAAAAAGTACAATACAATAAGGCAGGCATATTCTTACTTTGGGGGTATATCTTCAGGAAATACCAGCGGGAAAACCTGAGATCTGACTCGACCTTGCACATCAGATCTCTGCCACATGACCTTGTCACGGGTGGGATTCCTCGCGCTGACTTCCGGCACAAGAATACTGGCGTGTGTTGCTAGCCCCTCCTACCGAAGCCCTCCCTACCCAACCTTCACATCCTGGCAGAGGCCCCGGGCCTGCAAGAGCCCCCCCTCTGGGTCCCTCCTTCTCTTCTCCAGTTGACAGAGGCCCTGCAGAGGCCGGGCCAGTCCTGATGCTTGTAGCGACACTCCCTCCCTTAGCTCACTGCTCACCACAGCCTTCTGGGAGCTGCCTTCCCCTTTACAGACAGAAACAGGCCCTGAAAGCTGCGGTGATGCAGCCCAGTCTGACTCCACCCTTTGACCCCCGTCCCACTTTGTTTCCATCCTGAGACCTCGCCTCTGAGGGCCGAAGGTTGGAGCCAGCCTTGTGGCATCTCTGGTTGCCCATGTTGTGGTGATCTCTGGTTAGTCCACTGCCCACGGTGTGTCTGCTCCTCCGTGGGTTAAATGGTCGGGTCAGCACTGAGAAGGCAGGGCAGGGCACCGTCCAGGCTCACGTGTGGAATGTGCTGAACAGAGGTTGGGTTCCTGGCAGTCTCTGCCTCCCCTTGTCCCTGGCCTGATGTCTTCTCCTTAAGGGAGGAAGCTCAGGGCTTCCAGTGCAAAATTTCTGCTTGTCCTAATGTCAGGAAGATTTACCTGAGTGTGTGTGTGTGTCTGAGTACATGCGTGTGTGTGTGTCTGTATATGTGTGTCTCTCTGTGTTTCAGTGGGTCTGTGTATGTCTCTCCGTGTGTTACTGTCTCTATGAGTGTGTCTGTGTGTGAGTATGTCTCTATGAGTGTGTCTGTGTGTTTCTCTGTATGAGTGTGCATGTCTCTGTGTATGTATGTCTCTGGATGAGCATGTGTGTCTGAGTTTGGTGTGGCAGTGTGTGTCTCTCTGTGTATGTGTCTGTGCGTGTCTCTGTGTGTTGGTGTTTCAGTGAATGTGTCTGTGAGTGTGTCTCTGTGAGTGTGCCTATGTGTTTCTCTGTATGAGTGTGTCTTTGTGTGTCTGAATGCATGAGTGTATATCTCTTTGTATGAGCATGTGTGCCTGTGTGTATGTGTTTGGTATATGAGTGTATGTCTTTCTGTATGAGTGTGTCTGTGTGTGTCTTTTTCTCTGTGTTGCTGTCTCTGTGACTGTGTGTCTCTGTGACCGTGTGTCTCTATGAGTGTGTCTATGTGTGAGTGTGTCTCTGTGTTTCTGTATGTTTCTCTGTATGAGTGTGTGTGTCTGTGACTGTGTGTCTCTGTGAGTGTGTCTGTGTGTTTCTCTGTATGAGTGTGTGTGTCTCTGTGTGTCTGAGTGCATGAGTGTATATCTCTTTGTATGAGCATGTGTGTCTGTGTGTATGTGTTTGGTGTATGAGTGTGTGTCTTTGTGTATGAGTGTGTCTGTGTGTGTCTCTTGCTCTGTGTTGTTGTCTCTATGACTGTGTGTCTCTGTGAGTGTGTATGAGTGTGTATGTCTCTGTGAGTGTGTCTGTGTTTCTCTGGATGAGTGTGTGTGTCCCTGTGCATGTGTGTCTCTGTGTATGTGTTTGGTGTATGAGTGTGTGTCTCTTGCTCTGTGTTGGTGTCTCTATGACTGTGTGTCTCTGTGAGTGTGTATGAGTGTGTGTGTCTCTGTGAGTGTGTCTGTGTGTTTCTCTGGATGAGTGTGTGTGTCCCTGTGCATGTGTGTCTCTGTGCGTCTGAGTGCAGGGAGTGTATATCTGCACTGGGAGCTGTGTTTGAGCATGTGTGTCTGTGTGTCTGTGTGTCTGTGTTTGGTGTGGGTGTGTGTATGTCTGTGTGTGTCTGTGTCCATCTGTGTGTCTGGATGTGAAAGTGTGTGTGCACACACAAAGGCAGATGACGCTGCACTCCCTCTCAGAGCCTCCGATTTCCCGTTCAGCACCAAGTCTGAGGGATCCAGTCACTCGCCCACACCTCTGTCGGTAAAATGCCAACAAGCCATTTATGTCCCTGTTTCTTAGAAAATTAAAAACTCAAGTCATTGAAGTGAAGCAGCCTATGAATGGGCCTGGCAGAGTCACCTCTTGGGACCCAGGGGCTGGCCTCTGACACCCAGAGGCTCTGCCAGAGCCCGGCTGGCGCCCAGTGAGACCACAGGAGCCCAATGCTCCTGCAGGCTCACCCGGGAGCGAATGAGAAACTCTGATGAGCGTCACCCTTCCCAGCGCCTGGCTGGTGGTGTCGGTGCTAAAGGCCGGGCAGGGACATGGAGAGGACTCAAGAAGGCTCCACCCTGAGCTGGAATAGTCCTGCCGATGGAAAGATGTGCAGGACACCCTGGGAGGTGTGTTTGGGAGTCATGGTGGCCCTTCTTGGGGTGTTACTGACACGTAGTTCTGGCATCATCCAGGGCAGGGGGCCTTGGGGTGTGTGCAGAGGCCTGGGCTCCATCGCCCCCTCGGCCCAGAGCCACTGGCCCTGGCTGAGCTACTGGTCTGACGGAGGTCCTCAGGTGGTCCCCAGAGAAGCTGCTGACATCTTGGGAAGTGGTTTTGCCCACCTGCCTCTTGCTTCTCTTCTCTCTAGGGGTGTAAAGCCTGTGAGTCTCCTAAAATGCCATTTGGGCTGGGGTGCGCGGGCCTCTCGGGGGCCTGCTGCTCAGGTGGTGTTTGTCCGTGTGCTCACCTCACTGATGGGCTTCCCTGGCTCAGCTCCCGAAGCCTGGGAGTCACTCCCCTTCACAGAAGGGGCTCCTTCTGCCCTCCTGGAGGCCCTCCAGTGGTCTGCCAGCCCATGCAAACAAACCCTCCTTGAGAATTTCATGAGCAACTGCAGAGTCAGTGCTTTTGCCTCTCAGATTTCCCAACAGCCTGAAGAAGAACTCTGGGCTCCCATTTCCCTTGTAGGGAAATGGCCCCGTGACTTCTGGAGTGTCTGATTCTCCTGTGGCCTGGTGGATCTCTCAGAGTTTCTTCTCCCCCGGGCCATGGCTTGTGCTCAGGGCCACCCTCTGAGCTCCTGTTCCAATCTGGACTGTCCAAGGCAGGTAGACCAAGCATAGCTATGCCCACATCTGCCCATGGCCCAGGGTCCAGGGGGTGATATGTGTGTGTGTGTGTGTGAAACCACAGCAGTGTCTTTCTCCCTGAAGCATAATGCCGAGATTTGTTACAGGTTTTCTCTAAAGCTCTACATGGCATCCCGCATTCACACTGCCAAGGTACTTTCTCCAAATCCTGTTTGGAGCCTCTGCCCTCCTGGAAGTTTCCCAACCAGACCACTGCTCAGACTCTCCCCTCCCCGCCACTGCACCTCGCGTCTTTACAGACAGGCCCTTTCTCCTCACTCACATGCCGTCCACCTTCACCTCAAGGGCCTGACTTGCTGTCCCCTTCAGACACAGCTCCTCACAGGACAGTCGTTGTCACTCTGGCTCCTTTTTTTTTAATTGGGGTATAATTGCTTTGCAGTGTTGCGTTAATTTCTACTATACAACAAAGTGAATCAGCTACAAGTATATATATATCCCCTCTCTATTGAACCTCCTTGCTACCCCCATCCCATCCCTCTAGGTCATCACAGAGCACCAGGCTGGGCTCCCTGTGTTATACAGCAGCTTACCACTAGCTAGCTATTTCATACATGCATGCATGTGTGTTAAGTCGCTTCAGTCATGTTTGACTCTTTGTGACCCCATGGACTGTAGCCCACCAGGCTCTTCTCTGACTATAGGATTCTCCAGGCAAGAATACTGGAATAGGTTGCCATGCCCTCCTCAGGGCGTCTTCCCGACCCGGGGATTAAACTTGCATCTCCTATGTCTCCTTCATTGGCAGGTGGATTCTTTAACCAGTAGCGCTACCTGGGAAGCCCATTTTACACAAAGTAGTGCATAGTGAAAGTGAAGTCGCTCAGTCGTGTCCGACTCTTTGCGACCCCATGGACAGTAGCCTGCACCAGGCTCCTCTGTCCATGGGATTTTCTAGCCAGAGTACTGGAGGGGTTGCCATTTCCTTCTCCAAGGAATCTTCCCAACCCAGGAATCGAACCCAGGTCTCCCGAAATTGTAGATAGACGATTTACCATCTGAAACACAAGGAAGTCCCTCCCAATTCATCCCACCCTCTCCATCCCTCTCTGGGTCCACATATCTGTTTCCTGCATCTGCAATCTCTATTCCTCCTCTGCAGCTAGATTCCTCTGTACCATATTTCTATACTCCACATGTATGCACTAATATACAATGTTTTTCTTATGATAAAGCACCACCCCTACTCCTCCAGCTATGGATGGGTAGAGCCAGTACTCCTAGAGCAAATGCTAGAACGGGTTTGCTGTCACTGAAGTGGTAAATGCATCTGTTTCAAATCATGTGTTTTTGGGGTTTTTTAATCTGTAAATGACTACTTACATAATTTTCCCTGAAATGGACCTTTGGGGACCTCTGAATGTGTGTGTGCCTGTGTGTAAATGCATGTGTGCCTGTGTGTGTATCATGTGAGAATGCATGGCTAGCAAAGATGGGACGATCATGCTCATTTCTCAGTCATCAAATGGCTTATCACTTTGGATCAATTTGACTACTGTATGCTTTTTTATTAATTTTGTTGACACCAAAAGCATTTTGTATTGGGGTATAGCAGATTAACAATGTTGTGGTAGTTTCAGGTGAACAGCAAAGAGACTCAGCCATACAAATACATGTATCCATTCTTCCCTAAATCCCCCTAAATTGTTTTTTATTTGTCATATATGATTTCATTTATAACCAAAGCATGGCTATAAAAAGTGGCAAAGACAGAAAACATAAAGAGCATTTATATTAAACCACCCCAAGCTGATGAGAGGCCTAAGAGTGATAGTCCTGCAAATTTGCCTTGGTCATATTTTCCAGTTTCACAAGCTGTGATCATTTGATCCAAGTCCTTAAATAGGTCTTCTGAATGTCTTTAGCATGTCAAATGAAGGGACAGAAAAGGATGGGGGTCCATAGAATATACAGAGAAAATTTAACTAGCTTGTCTTGTTATTGACTGGAAAAAAAATATTACCCACAATGTGTTATTTTGAAGAACTTACAAATCTCTCTCTGAATGCTGCTTTATCTTGTCATTTAGATAACATGTGAACATTGTAAAAATAATGCAGTTGAGTTTTCTTAAGCTCAAAAGGCAAGAATTCTAAAGATCAGGTCACAAAACACAGTTTTTATCTTATTTTTGAGGCTAGTGCACATAATCAAGTTTCAATTATGTTTCAAATATGTGTTGGTCTCAGAACCAAAATGTTGTGTTTTATTTGTCAACAAATCAGTCTTTCCTTGCACAACTAATTTAAAAGAACTGAAACGTTGGGTATAAATTGTTAAATGGAAAAACGTTAAAATGTGTCCTTAGATATAATGAACATTATTAAAAATTGTCTTTTAATGCTCATTTAATATAATCTTTGAATAATATACTCATATAAAATATTTAACTAAAATTTTTTTTACCATAAACCTTGCAAAAATGATAAAATGATTTTTTTAATTGTAAGGGGTTTGTGAAATTATAGATTACCATGAATGGAGTTAATTAGTCAAAAATGGGATTACAAATGCCAGTCTAAAGACACAAAACCCAGGAACTCACAGTAGCAAGCTGGAAGGAAGAAAGCAAGGCGAGCTTTGGTGTTGAAGATAAGGAGGGGCCAGCCCCGCCCAAAGCAGCCAGCCAGCTTCAGCTTGGGCATTGGCAAAGACCCCTGTCACCTCCCACCCGCCAGTGACCATGCCCACTGCAAATTCCAAAGCCTAGTCAGAGGTGAGACACTTATCAATGTTACCTTGACCTCTTGTTTCCTGAAACTAAGTCACAATGAAAAGTACATCCTTCAAAGATCGAAACCCCAGGAGGCAGCAGGACACAACCCTGTTCCCGCAGCCACCGAGGAAGTGCATATCTCCCCAAACAGCAGCCCTGGAAGATGCACCCGAGGCTAATCCCCAGCTAAGCTGCTTTGCCGGCCTGCCGTAGATTAGACTGTGTGGACAGGGTGCAGGTGACATCATTTCCAAGAACCGGCGGTCAGGTGACTTGGCAGGAGGATAGCAGGGAGGCAGGACTCCATGCCCTGCACCATTTGCGAGAGCTGGAAGGACCACAGGACACTGGTCCTGCAGACCAGTTCTCTTTCTGTAGAGGGGCCCCATCGAGCCCCAGAGATGGGAGGAGGCTGACACACAGCTTCCTGGTGGCCCAGGAGGGTCTCATGAGTGTATTTTTCCAGGAAATCTTCAAGAGTGATCTAGTTCAAGAGGATGTGCAATTTCAAAGATGTTGATCACAGGAGGACCGCCCCCTCTCTGGGCCCTGGGAGATGGCCTCAGGGTCATGGGGAAATGCTCTCGTGCAGGAGGACAGCAGAGTTCCGGGAAGTGACATCCACTGGGGAGAAGGCATATGTTTTGGGGACAGATGATTACCTCAAGCAACGAAGAAACCATCTACTGTGGTCGGGGCTCCGTAGGTATTTTGTGACCCATCCTGCGGGAACATTTATTTGTATCTATTCCAGTTGGTTGACCTGCCACAGCCCATTTTCAAACGTATCAGTCCCAGGTACTGTTATTTATAGAGTCATTGACTCAAGAGCTCCCTGAGGGCTCCCCTGCCGAGTGACTTTCCAGTGTCGCGGCCGGTCTCCTCCCAGGGGCAGGAGTGTGCTGCCCACATGGCTGTCCATCCCTCTGGGCACAGCCTGGCAGAGCAAAGGCCCTGCTCCTCAAGCTCTTTCCCTCCACCTCTGGTTCTTTCTGCCCCTTGGGGTCACCCAGAGGACACCTGGCTCACCAGCAACAGGACAGGTGCAGATCGTGACCATACCCTCCCTGTGGCTGCAGACAAACACCAAGGCAGCAATAACATCTCCATCTCTTGCTCTTCACAGGGACGTTTCACACCCTCTTAGCATCGTGCTCACGCATCTCTAAATGGGCTGCAGTTTGTCCACATCCATGAAAAGCACAGCCCGAGTACCAAATGCAGCGCTTGAAGCAATGACCAGGCAGCAAAGGGCAGGGCTGCCAGCTCTTTGTGCCAAGATCTCATTGAGCAGCTGGGCCCAGTTATAGCTGACAGCTCTTCTGGAAGCTTCTGTGTTCTAGTATGGGCCATGCAGTTTGGCATGGGGCTGAGGCACGCAGGAGGGGCCGTGGAATGTCACCTCTATCTACAAGGACCACATGTGTCATTCAGAAAGCACATCTCTTTCTAAGCTCTTTTTCTGTTCTACAGAAAAGTACTGTCACTCTTTTACAGAGTGATACAGATCTGAGATGTTCAGCGATTCACTTAATGATGCCCAGGCCTCTTGACCTGGCTTTTCACAAGCCAGATGACCACCAGAGGCACCTCCAGCTGTCTCTACTCTCTTTCCTGAGAACCTCATTGAAGCTCAAGGTCCCCCAAAACTTCCCAAGAAATGTGTGTGCTAAGTCACTTCAGTCATGTCCAACTCTTTGCGACCCTATGGACTGTAGCCCACCAGGCTCTTCTGTTCATGGAATTCTTCAGGACATGGGTTGCCATGTCCTCCTCCTGACCCAGGGATTGAACCCACATCTTTTATGTCTCCTGCATTGACAGGCAGGTTCTTTAACACTAGCGCCAGAAATTTCCCAAGAAAGCCCCCGCTAATTACACAACAGGATAATCGTGCAAGGGCCTCTTCTAAGAAGAATGGTACATCCAGTTGGTTCTAGGCTGAGTATTTTACAGCGTTCTGTGTTTACATGAAAATGGAGATGAAGTTCTCAATACGGCCATGATCACAGGAAATGAATGAATGTGTCAGAAATCACTCTTTACTGAATGACTTCTTTAACCTGAGTTGCCAGCCAAGTCTATTGCAGTGGGAAGTCATGCTCTGAATGAAATGTCCCAGAGAAAAATTGATATTGGTGGAAATAACATTTTTAAACATTCTAGGTATTAACAGTAACTTTGGGTTCTGCACTAGGCGCAGAAGGCGGCAGTTTCTGCATGTACGCATGCATGTTTATGAGTTTGTAACTTTCAGCTGCGGTGTTCCACCATCCCAGCAAAATTGCGACCCTTCAGTGACTGCAGGCTGTCACGTTACAATGGCCCCAAGAGAGATGGCTCATGCAGTCACGCATTTTGGTGTCACACTCAATTGGCTAAACATAGTCATTTGGGGTTCTATTATTGACTAATTTAGGTAATTCACCTACTGGGAAATATTTAAAGATAAAAATTTAAAATCTTGTTGGTTTGTGAGCGAGATCCTTGATGTCAGTTCTGTGACATATTTTTAAACACAGGAAGCTGTTCAGAAGGAATATTCTGCCATGTTATAGTTAGGTAAAGCGGTGTTGGGAGCCCATCAGCTGACTGTCTGCCCATCTTCCTGGGCTCATGGAGGTTCCTACCTGGGCGGCTATTTTATACCTGAGCGGCTCTAGTTTAATAGAGAATGCCATTAACAAGCGTGCCAGACTGTATCCCCGTCTGGAGCTTTGATGAGCCATCAGCA
The DNA here is from genome assembly GCA_917880005.1 of Nanger dama. Taxonomy (NCBI): domain Eukaryota; kingdom Metazoa; phylum Chordata; class Mammalia; order Artiodactyla; family Bovidae; genus Nanger; species Nanger dama. The sequence goes on from CAKJTW010000018.1 coordinate 31,577,286, forward strand.
TGCTCACAAGTTCGTCTCTTGATTGTTGTTGAAATATGTCACACCCTGATGGAGCATTGCAGACTGTCGCTGCTGATGGATTAATGACAGAACACCTGCCTCACCCACCAGGAGCCACGTAGAGGGAATAGGGTTTGGGGCTTTAGCTATAAGAGGCGATGCCTCCCTGGGCAACCTGTAGAACCCTGCATGGGCACAAGTGGAGGGGAGCAGTGGCTCCTGGACAGGTCTCTGTGTCTGTCCCCTGCAGTTGAGGTTTGGGAGTCTGAGGCCCACGCTCCCCTAGAAATGTTTCTGAGATGCTTAGGGTCTGACATGGGCTTAGGGTTTTACTGGTTTTAGCCAACTTGCATTCCTCCTTCTTTGCGTCCTGTAATCACGTTAACCTATGACATTATGCAGTTGTCTGTGTCTCATCTCTTACCTGCCCATGCCAACAGTGAGCACACACCCACTGTGTGCAGCCTCGGTGGCAGGGTGCATCTGGGTTATATTATCTTGGGGTCAAGAAGGGGAACCCATTCTGCCCCCAGGCCCCTCACATGTATCATGTTGTGTCACCTGGGCTGACTTGGGCTTGATCCTCAGTGTAAGTGACTGAAACGTGCCAAACAGGAATGCAAGGCTGAGTTGTAAAGAAGGGCCTTTCTCTCATGTCTAAATCCCAGGGGGTGTAATCACGGCTCAGCACACCCTGAGATTTCACAAGATGGAAGGAGGGATCTGACGGCTTTAGCTCCCCCAGCAGAACCATCTGGGCCTCCAAATATTTCTCTGATATTCGCTGTCCTAATGCCGCACTCTTTCTCTTTAAGGCGCCTTCCTAGACAACCCCTGGAAAGTTCTGGGCTCCCTATCTCAGCCCTGGCTAAAGCGAAGCTGGGCTCTGGGCTCCCTTCCTGACTCCTGCTAACTCACGGTGTGACCTCAACTGAGCAAGTGCCTTCTCCTGTCTGGGCCTCAGCTTCCCCACATGCCCAAGGCGGGGGCTTGAAACGAACAACCAGCTCTGAGTTCTGGTTATAAACATTTGCTTCTCACCACACAAGCCTGCACTTGGACATGTGCACACATGAACACATGTGTGCTTATGTGTTCAGTTGGGTCCTGATCCCTCACCAATGAGCCCAAGGTCTGTCCTGTCCATGCGAGGCCCTTCTGTGAAGCAGTGGTTGCTGGTGGGGGGGAAGGGCAGGGAGATGGGTAGCCACGTGTCCAGGGAGGGGCTGCAGCAGGCCGCTGCCCCGTGCTCCTTCCGGTGTCAACCATATCAGCCACCATTCAACCCCAAAGGACAGAGCAGTGCTCCCCGTGTGGATTCTCACTGTGCCATATAAATATTTCTCTTTGGCTTTATAACTCACATAACTGCCCTACCAAAAGTTTAGAGACTGGAGATGAGGGGAAGGGAAGTCACCTACATACCACTTCCCCGACAGGCACCACTATCTTTTTGTAAATTTCCTTCTTAATTTTTCAGATGTGTATTTTTTTTCATGCATGGCACTTAACTGGGACGTTACATAAATCAGCGAGTTGAATCTTCATAGCACTCTTGCTGGTTAGGGGTTAATGGACCCCACTTTATGGCAGAGAAAGTGACTAGAGCTTGAATGGATTGCTGAAGGTATTTAGCTGCTGGGCTGGGATTTGAACCCCTCCCTGTCTGTGTCCCCAGAACCTCCCCCATCCCCAAGCACAGTGGTCCTCATATGCCGACGTATAAAAATCCCCAGCTTGCTGGGCCCAGCTCCAGAGTTCCTGATTTGGTAGGTCTGGACATCAGAGCCTGCGTTTGTAATAAACTCCGAGGTGATGCTGATGCTGCTGGCCTGGGAACCACATTTTGAGAACCACCCTGCTGGTCTATACTGCCTCCCTGTGCAGACCTGTTTCTGTGGCCCGATTGCCCTCCTCATTCTGAGAGCATTCCCCTATGTTGCCATTCGGCTTCACAAACATCACTTTCAGCTGCTACATGGTATAGTGCATGTTCTTTAAAAGAAATCTACAGATTATTTAGTGCTTTGGAATTCACAGACTGTGTCTTCAGTTGAGAGCCCAGGAAAACCACCCACAGTTACATCCCTTCCTGAGAAGGATTCTGTGGGCCCTCCAGCTGGTCCAGAAGTGACAGTACCTTGGATCATTGCATCAGTCCCAATACTGTTTCCAGAGGTTACTTAAGTCTGTTCCATTCTTTAAGGTATGATTCAGCTTTCACCTCTACCAGGAAGCCCACCCAGCCTGCACCAACCCTTTGGTATCTTCTGTGCTGAGCACAGCAACATGGGTGTTACTGTGGTTAATTGTCTCGTTTAGAACTGGGAATGAATTTTGTCTCTTCTGGAAAGTGATCCTCAGAACACAGACTGTCAGCCCTGCAAGGCCCAAGGACACTTGGGCCAGGTGTATAAATGATGAAACTAAGGCCAGAGATGAAGAGACATGTTCCAAGCCACACAGAGCACTGTACCTATAAACTCTATTTTGAATTAATTCATGACAACCATAGATTTATTTTTGACCTTCTAGTTGATTTACATTTACTGTTTAAAATGACTTCCCAGATATCCCTACACTGAGAGCATACAGACTTGAGACAGATGGGGTACAGCAGCTGTCTCCACCTCACCCCCAGCCCACACTGCCCGCTGTCATGCAGCCTGGGGACTGCCTCTGGGGCCATTGCCTCCATCTCACCCGAGGGCCCTCTAGCACCTGTGTGGGTAGCCTCTGGAGGAAACGCCGGATCCTGGATCCTATACCAGAATTTTTACAAGCGGTCCACTGGAGCCCAGGCACCCTCAGCTCCTCTGACTCCCCAGGGGCTCGGGCTGAGTTTACAGGAGCCCAGAGTTTGCAGCTGGGCCCTTCATCTGAAAGTATAACCTGTATGCCAAGCTCAGGATTGAGTGAATAATATGGAAGGGAGCCACAGCTGCTCTTTCTCTGTGGGAAGGAAATATGCCTGGAGGCCTCTGTTTTTATTATCTAACAAGTGTATTTTCTCTGAAGCAGGCTCAAAATGGGTCAAGAATAATTATTCCCTGCAGTCCCACCTCTGCCTTCTCCTCTCGGGGACCGTGTGACAGGCCCTTGGCTGCCTCTGCTCCCCTGGTCCCTCCACCTGGAAGACAGAAGGCTATTCTTCATTTCAAATTTGCTCTTATATTTTTCCTGTTACAGAAGCAATATATATGCTCATTATTTAAAAATCAGAAAATATGAACCAAAAGAAATGAATGGAAGTGCCTCATAATACCAGCCACCCCAAAGATAAACACAGTATAAAACTGTGGGTATCAATTCCAGATCATCGTTCCTTTCTTCATTCTTTCGTGTAAGATTTTTATGTACCTATAAACATGCTATTTGGGCTTCCCAGGGGGCTCAGTGTAAAGAATCCACTAGCCAATGCGGGAGACACAGGAGACATGGGTTCAGTTCCTGGGTGGAGAAGATCCTCTGGAGGAGGAAATGGCAACCCACTCCAGTATTCTTACCTGGATAATCCCATGGACAGAGAAGCCTAACAGGCTACAGTTCATGGGGCTACAAAGAGTTGGACATGACTGAGCGACTAAGCAAGCAAGAAAACATGCTATTTGGCATTATAGAGCTTTTTTTTTTTTTTTTACCATAAATAAAATCATAATTACATATATTTTCTTTCATAGGTTTCCTAACTCTTCTGCTGGTGGAGACTCAGGCCCAGTACTGACATCCTTCCTGCAAGGGGCAGGAAAGAAAGTAACATGCTTCATTACTTAGAGCATCTTTGATACCTTTGCATGTCAGTGCTGAAAGATCCAATTCATCCTGGTTAAATGGGTTCTAGTCACTCAGTCGTGTCTGACTCTTTGCGGCCCCATGGACTCTAGCCTGCCAGGCTCCTTTGTCCATGGAATTCTCCAGGCGAGAATACTAGAGTGGGTTGCTGCTGCTGCTAAGTCACTTCAGTCATGTCCAACTCTGTGCGACCCCATAGACGACAGCCCACCAGGCTCCCCCGTCCCTGGGATTCTCCAGGCAAGAATGCTAGAGTGGGTTGCCATTTCCTTCTCCAGTGCATGAAAGTGAAAAGTCAAAGTGAAGTCCCTCAGTCATATCTGACTCTTAGCGACCCCATGGACTGCAGCCTGCCAGGCTCCTCCGTCCATGGGGTTTTCCAGCAAGAGTACTGGAGTGGGGTGCCATTGCCTTCTCCGAGAGTGGGTTAGTGTTCAATAATTAATAATGCTTTACTCCATCCTCTTTTGTTGGCTATTTAAATTATTTTCAAATTTGCCCTATGAGCAATGCACGTATCTTTGTGTACTGCCCAGTTACCGCTAGTTAATTCACTAGGCATTTAAAAAATTTTTTTTCCATTGGGCATTTTTAATGGTGAAGCTTATTTATTCATTCATTCCAACAGGTATTTACCATGCTCCCGCTGTGTGCCAGCATTGTGTCACAGGCAAGGGCTAAAATAGCACCCAAGATCCCTATTCTAGAACTTCTAGAAAGGGGACATGGTTCATAAAGAAAAAGTAAATTTACAAAATCACTGCAGACTGAGACACTCTGAAATCAACATGTGATGTGATGGAGAGATAGAAGGAGAAGGTGGGTACATGGGAGGTCACAGGAGATCTTGCCGATCAGGTGTGTTTGAGTTGAGACCTGCAAGAGAAGAGAGCAGGCTGAGCAAGATGAATGGGGGTTGAGGCAGGAGGGGCTGCAGTGGCCGAGGAAGGGAGAGGAGGCTGGGCAGATGAAGCAGAGGACCCCTGATCCAAGAAGGAGGCTGGAGCTGTAGGCGGGGTCAGAGTGCTTGGGAGCCAAAGTCTCCAGACACTATGTAGATTTCCTTCTGGGGCCAATGTGACAGGGCAGTGGCGGGGGATGGAGAAGAAAGGAAGGAATTGAGATTTATTTTGGAGTTGGAACCTACAGCACACACTGATGCATCCTGGAAGGAGGATCAGGGAGAGAAATCAAAGGAAACTTCCAGGCCGTGGGGTCGCAAAGAGCCAGACACGACTGGAGCACGCAAAGAGCACACACACACACAAGCTTCATCCACGAGGAGCCTGATGCCACCTCCTCTCTGATTTCCAGAGTCAGTGCCCTGGGTTGTCTAGACGATGCCAAGGGAAGGTCTCCTGAACTGGCCAGCTCCCTTGCTGGGGTTTCAGAGGACTCTCTGGTCCACCAGGCTTTGCCCTCCTGTTGGTCTCTCTAGCCCTTTGCAGGAAAGATGTCAGTGCTGGGCCTGAGTCTCTACCAGTAGAAGAGTTAGGAAACCTATGAAGCACATACTGAAATCTCTCTACAGTTAGCAGGGCACCTGAATTATGGAGGCAAGAGACCTACTAGGATGTTGCCCAGACCCTGTTTTTCTTGGACTATGTGAAGGGCTGTCCCCAGGAGGGAGTGTGGGGTCAGCTTGGGGTGGGGGTGGCCACTGGCTCACACATCGCTATGCGGTGCTGTTCAGGTGTCCTGGCACCTGTGGGAGGGGGACTGGGAAGAAATGGCACCCACTGCATCCCTGGGAAGATGCTGGTGGGAGGCCCATCACGTAGGTGAACAGATTCCCAACGAGACTTCACAGAGCAGTAACAATATCTTTCTAAAAGATGAAAAATGCAGTCTTTAAAGTGCAGTAAGTTTTCTCCCTCTTGGAGGCTGTGTTGTGTAGTGGGATGTGTGCGAGTGTGTGGTCTTTTTAAAAGCTAGGCCCGTGGGGCATGGTCCAAAGCCAGGAACTCTACGCTTTGACAAAGAGCAGAGCCATGGTTTTGTTTTCTCTGTGGGAGAGAAAGGCCTTGCCTGAACCCCCATCGGGTGAAGGCACCAATCAAGAATGCAATCCTAATTAAAACTTTAGGCAGTCAATAAATTACCCTTGCAGAGTGGACTGACGTTCTCCTGATTTCATGCCTGGGCCTTTGAGAAGGGAAGGAAGAAAGAAAGAAACAGAAGAGATTAAGATTCCTTCCCCCAGGCTATTTCTGGTGAACCAGTTCCTGGGGTTTTATATACATTTTCAACAAAGGACAGATATGTGGGACAGATGAAGTAGCTTTGCAGGGGGCTGGGTCTAACATGCTGGAAGTGGTTGTCCTTAATGGGGGCGAGACCGGCTGCACCGAGCCATTACCAGGATGGAGTCCTCCTCTTCCTCCGGGCTGAGAGCAGGACGCAAGCATTCTGCCGCTGTGGTCTGGGCAGCCTGTGCCATTCATGGAAGGCCTGGGGATAGGGGTGGAGGGGGTGGGCGGAGATTGAGTGGCCCACAAGTCGGGCTGTCTTCCCACCTGCCTGAGGGTGGATCTGAGAAATGGGGAGAAGGCAGGGGCTGGAGCTGGCTGAGGTGCTGCTGTCAAGAAGACCTCACAGAGCTGTTGGAAACATCATTCCCATACTGCAGTGCAGCCCGGTAAGGGGGCTAGTATGAGGCACAAACTGGGCGTGATGGTGGGGTGAGGGGTCAGTCACTGGGGCACCCACCCTAATGGGGGCAGCCTTCGAATGTGGATTGAGGCATCTCAGCAGCTTTGGCAAAATGATGAGGTGCATTCCGGGATGTGGGAACCACGTGACCAAAGGCATAGACATGAAAATGCATGGTGCGTGTCGGAGGCACAAGGAGGGGCGTTGGGATATGACACGGGAGGCAGACTGGGTCGGCTTCTGAATGTTCCTGCAGGCTCTCCTGAGGTCTGTTTTCTACTATGTGTGTGAGTGATGACATCATCAGAAAGACGGGTCAGTCGGGGGAGGTCAAAGCCAGGCTGGATGGGAAAGAATCTCCAGGCCACTGGGAGCCACACTGCCCTGGTGGACATGTCAGTCCTGAACAGGACGGTCCTGGTGGCCTTGGCATGGAATCAGCAGGCCATGGGAATCAGTTTGGGTGACAAGGTCAAGGAGACATCAAGCTCAGTTCCCAAGTTTGGGAAATGAGCTGCTGCTGCACGTAAATCAATTTTCTACTCCACTAAGTTTCTTCATTTAAGCGCCCAAACTTACATTAAGTCTTCTTCAAAGACTCTCTAAACAGTGACCACTGAACACCACCCTCTGCCTTTTTCAGCAAAGTACTAGAACTCCCCAAAGAGGGGAATGTTTCTATGAGTAGTTGCAACTGACCTCATTGTCACAGGCCCTCCGTGCCTGTTGAGGTGTTTGGGACCCTTTGCCCCAGCACCCAGTGGCCCCAGGCTAGTGCCCTTAGCTAGTTCTGGGTCTTACCCAAAAATGGAGGGGGTTGGGAATCCATTGTTTCCTACCCATTTTTTCTTTATGCCTTTGCTTCCAGATGTCATTTCTCACTTGTAGAGCTTTTAAGACTCTCACGCTCCTACCTCTAATCTGCCCCCAGCTTTTCAAATCTACAAATCTTCATACAGTAAAGTATATGGCCACTCTGATGGCTGTTTCCCTTGCTCACTGGCTGGTTCCCTTGCTCACTGGCTGGTTCCCTCCAGTTTCTCCCACCTCCAAAGCATGACTGGGGATGATGAGCCGAGTATACGGGGATGGTTTTGTAGTCCTTTGATGTGACCTGCTGTGCCTGGCACTGTCCTGAACACACTGTCCGCGCTCAGTAAACACTGATGGATTTAAGAGAGGTAGGTAGGCTTGTTTTTCCATCACCAGGGGAGTTTACCTTTTGGTCTCTGGTAGGCCAGTGTCCCAAAGACACACTGCAGAACCAGTTTCTCCTCCCTTCCGTGTCATGTTACTCGTGTGGCAATTGCCCACAGCCCTGTGGACGCCTGCGCTTCTGGAAGAGACTCACCCCCTGCATTCTGCGTTCCCTCATTCTGAATCTTGGCACCCAGTGCCGCCCAGAGAAAAGCGGCTGAGTCACACATGTGGATCTGCCAGGCAGCTCCAGTCGTTAGCGAGACAAAGCCACAGGTGTGCCCTCAGTGCTGGGAAGCAGGAATAGGAGTCGCTATGATTTTCCGGGTCTCGGATCAAGTTAGTTATGTGCAGACTTGAAAATGTTTTGGAGATGTAGCCAGGCTTCCACAGCCATGGAGCAAATGAGAATGATTTCTGCTATTTGCTGTGCAGGGGGATGCGGCGGGGGGGTGGGGCACGGGGAAGGACCATTTAAGCCCATGCCTTGATAGGTCAACGTTTTCATGCCCAGAGCTATAAATTAAAAACATGCCTTAGACTTGGGTACCATCTCTCTGATGAAAAGCTGGGTCTGTTCTCTTGCGGTTGCTAGGAGCGTTATAGACTAGAAGGAAGGGGATGGAGGATGAATTATTTTTAAGCATATTTTCCAAGAGGAATAAAACTGCAAACACAAATTCCCACAATCCGGACAGTAACTGGTTTCCACCCAGTGTAGCAAAAGCTCATCGCAAGATCAAGACTCTGAAAAATCAATCCCCTGTGCTATGGTTTAGCTGGGTCACTGGCTTGATTGAAAGCCCTAGTTCAGCGGAATGTGAGGGCAAGGTGTAGCAAGTAGGCCAAGTCTATGCGAACCAGCCTCTGAATCAGTTACTTGAAACAACAGACTTAAGTGACATCAACAATCATCCTACTCTAGTTCAACTGGGAGCAGCAGTTTATCTCATAATCTCATTTAATGCCACAAGATGAAGACTGTTTTCTTCATACATCAGGTTGCAATTGCAAAAATCCTGCAGCATTCTGGTATTCTTGCCCTCTTTCATTTCGCCGTAGTCCTTAAATGACTTAATCCCACTTCCGGATGGTGTGCAGGCTTCACTTCTACTAGCAATAACTAGGATGAAAGGCCTGATTGTTTATGTGGATGACAAGGCTTTGCTTTCACAGATCCAGAAGGGATCTGATAGAGGACAGGCCCTGCTAATTGTTATCTTAAAGACAGCTGCTGAATTCTAATTCCAAAGTCAGCACTTTTGATATATGTTTTTCAGTGTTTTACTGGCTTACAGCAAATATCCTGTCTCAGTTTATATACATTGCTGAGCAAAAATCCGTCCCAAAACTTAGCTTAAAAGATCAACAGTCATTAATTTGTCCAGGATACTGCAGTTTAGTAAGTCTCAGTTCATCGCTGCCTTTCGTGATGGCAGCTAGGACCAAGGCTGGAAGCTGCGTTTCCAAGATGGCGCATGGAACTGGCTGCTGGATGGGAGCTCAGCTGGGCTATTGATGAGAGAGAGCCTCAGGTATGGTCTCCGCAGGTGGCTAGGGTGGGTTTTTCACAGCATGGTGGTTGGGTTCGGAGAGGAAGTATCTTAAAAGTTTCCAGAGGACAAGCCCCACAGTGCAAGTACCTCTCAAGCCTCTGCTTGTATCATGCTTGCTTGTATCTCATTAGCTAAAACCAGTCACATGGTATGGTAGGCAATATAATGACCATCCCTTCCCAAGACGTTCACATCCTAATCCCTAAAAATTGTGAATGTTATCTTGTACATGGCAATAGGGTTTTGTAGATGTGATTAAGGATCTTGAGATGGAAAGGCTGTTCAGTTGCTAAGTCGTGTCTGACCCTTTGCAACCCCATGGACTGCAGAATGTCAGGCTTCCCTGTCCTTCACTATCTCCCAGAGTTTGCTCAAATCCATGTCCATTGAGTTGGTGATGCCATCCAACCATCTCATCTTCTGTTGCCCTCTTCTCCTCCTGCCTTCAATCTTTCCCAGCATCACAGTCTTTTCCAGTAAATCAGTTCTTCACATCAGGTGGCCAAAGTATTCAGCTTCAGCATCAGTCCTACCAATGAATATTCAGGGTTGATTTCCGTTAGGACTGACTGGTTTGATCTTGCAGTCCAAGGGACTCTCAAGAGTCTTCTCCAGTACTACAATTCAAAAGCATCAGTTCTTTGGCACTCAGCCTTTTTTTTCTTTCTTCTTTCTGGAGAGATTATCCTGGATTATATGGACATCCCAATCTAACCACAAGGATCCTTTCAAGTGAAAGAGGGAGGCAGAAAAGTCAGCGTCAGCAAAGAATATGTGAGGAGAGAAGCAGAATCTGAAGTAACACAGAGGTCAGCTTTGCAGATAGAGGAAGTGGCCACAGGCAAAGTCTTGCAGGCAGCCTGCCAAAGGTAAAAGGCAAGGAAATGGTGTCTTACCTAGACCCTCCAGAAGCCCTTGCTGATACCTTCATTTTAGCCCAGTGAAATTCATATCAGACCTCTGACTTCCAGAACCATAAGATAATAAATTTGTGGGGATTTTTAAGCCGCTAAGTTTGTGGTAATTTGTCACGACAACAATAGGAAACTACTGCCAAGCCCAGAGTCAGTGTGGGAGGGATGTACAAAGATCACATATGGGAGCCTTGGTTCACTGGGGGTTCATCAAGGGAACAATCTACCCTTAAATCAAGATACATTTTACAAACCAGAATATCCTTGGGTTTTCATCATGTAGTTACCTTGCTCAAAGTTAAATGTTTTTGTGGGTGTGTATATGCTCAGTTGCTAAGTCATGTCTGACTCTTTGCAACTCCATGGACTGTAGCCTGCCAGGCTTCTCTGTCCATGGGATTTTCCCGGCAAGAATACTGGAGTGGGTTACCATTTCCTCCTCCAAGGGATCTTCCCACCCCAGAGACTGAACCCGCATCTCTCGAGTCTCTGGCATCTCCTGCATTGGCAGGTGGATTCTTTACCACTGTGGATGCCTTATCAATTTTCCTGGTCAAGATGCACAGTTCGTTATTTATGTTCTATAGTTGTTTCAAGCTAAAATTGTTATTGCCATGCTGAATGGAACAGCACTTTTAGACCTTATTTTGGAATTAATGTAATATCCTTTTTCCTTTCCCCAATTTTTATTATGAAAAATTTAAGCATAGAGAAAAGTAAAAAAAAGTACAATGAATTTCTGGATACCTACCACCTAGATTCAATCATTGTTAATATTCTGCCATATTTGCTTGGTTTATATGTATGTGCATATTTATCTATCTGTAGATATATTGAGATAAATAGGTAGACAGATAATAGATAGGGAGAGAGGTGTGGGTTTTTATGTGGAAGTTTCAAACATCCCAACTCTTCATCCCTAAGAACTTTAGCATAACTGTAAGGACATTCTCTGATATTACCACATTACCATTATCACAGATAGTGAAAGAAAGTGAAGTTGCTCAGTCTTGTCCAACTCTTTGCGACCCTGTAGACTGTAGCCCACCAGGCTCCTCCATCCATGGGATTCTCCAGGCAAGAATACTGGAGTGGGTTGCCATTTCCTTCTCCAATTATCACAGATAAGAAAATTATTAATTCCCCACTATCATCTAATATTTGGTATACATTCAAATTTCCCCGGTGGCTAAAGCATATGTTTTTTTTAATAGCTTTTTAAGAATCCATTCATTCAGATCATTTACTTAATGTCTGTGGAGTCTCTTACTCTGAAACAGCCCTATACCTTTTTTTCTCTTCTCAGGACACTGACTTTTGAAGAGGCCAGGCGCCTTGGGTTGGGAACGTCCCACATCCAAGTTTTGCCCAGTTATTTCTCTCTGATGTTGTCTGACTTGTCCTCAATCCCCTGTATTTCCTGTAAATTGGAAGTTGGGTTTCAAGGTTTGATTGGCTTTGTTGACACTTTTGTCAAGAAAACTTCATAGATGACGCTGTGTCCTTCACGTGTCCTCATACCCAAAGGTATATTATGTCAGGCATCCTCTATTGGTGAAGTTATGTTTAATCACTGGGTAAGAAGTGATGACCATCAGGTCACATCATTGCTGAAGTAAGTTTTTCCTCTCTGCATGCATGCATACTCAGTCTTGTCCAATTCTTTGTGACCCCATGGACTGTAGCCCACCAGGCTCCTCTATCCATGGGATTTTCCAGGCAAGAATACTGGAGTGGGTTGCAATTTCCTCCTCCAGGAGATCTTCCAGACCTCAGGATTGAATCCACATCTCCTGTGTTTCCTACATTGGCAGGTGGATTCTTTACCACTGAGCCCCTGGGAAGCCTTTTTCCTCTGTAATTGCAAATAATCTTTGGGGTGATATTTTGGCACTGGGTAGATATGCTGTTTCCAATAACTTTTGCATACCTCGAGAACCCTTACCTGAGCCAATTATTTCAGGTATAGAATAGGGATTTTTCTAATTCTATCATTCTTTCTACGTTTATTAGCTGAAATCAGCCCCTTCCCAGTTTTAGGCACAATATGTCCCAGACAGATCTCATATCTTCCTTGTTTCAGACCTAGAATCAGCCATTTTCCTGAGGCACTCTGGTTCTTTTTAGTGTGAAATTTAAAACTAACATCTAGGCCCTAGGGATGCTCATTCTAAGGCCATTTAGTGGATAGAGCCAGGAAACTTATTTATTTAACAAATTAAGTGTTCACATTTGTATTTCCAATTCAAATACTCAAGTCTTTTTCTTCTTAGTTTTATTTGTTTGTATCTCCTCAAATGGAAATCTTCAATCCATTTTCAAAACATCAACATATTTACTTTTTTGTACTAACACACATGTGAAATATTTTTCAACTTACAAGACCCATATTGTTACTAACAATAAAACTGCTGAGTCTCTTTACACTTCTTTTGACTTTAGAATATATCCTATTATGAAAGCACAGTCAGAGTGCTGTGTTCAAAATTCATTCTTTGTGTAATTGTGTTATCAATTTGATAACCAGCTTCATTTATTGACATTTGTCTCAGATTATAGGGTTTAAATTAAATTGTTGTTTAGTTGCTTAGTCGTATCTGATTCTTTCATGACCCCATGGACTGTAGCCCACCAGGCTCCTCTGTCCATGGAATTTTTTCAGGCAAGAATACTGGAGTGGGTTGCCATTTCTTTCTCCAGAGGATCTTCCCAACTCAGGGACTGAATTCACATCTCCTGCATTGGCAGGTGGATTCTTTACCACTGAGCCACCAGGGAAGTCCATTAAGTTAAATTAATCCTTCTTAAATTAATTTTTTGGGGAAATGCAAATCGTTTACATGTTTTAAAAGTCAAATTGCATGCTGCAGTCCATAGGGTCACAGAGAATCGGACATGACTGAGCGACTGAATTGGATCTGGACTTAATAACAAGGTTGTTGTTTAGTCACTAAGTTGTGTCCAACTCTTTAGCAACCCCATGGACTGCAACCCAGCAGGCTGCTCTGTCCATAGTATTTCCCAGGCAAGAATACTGGAGTGGGCAGCCATTTCCTTCTCCAAGGGATCTTTCCAACCCAGAAATCAAACTTGGATCTCCTGCATTGGCAGGTGGATTCTTAACCACTGAGCCACCAGGGAAGCCCATTTAATAAGGTAACCTCAGAGAAATCATGATTCCATATCTGTCTTCTCTGTCTTCTCTATCACATCCCTCAACATAGGAAACCCTTTTGTTAGCTTTTGGTTTCTCTTTTTGTATTCACTCTCATTTCCCCATCTTTCTTAGACCACAGTAGCACAGTGTCTGTGTTCTTCCTCTCCTTGCTTTGTCCGCTTTTCAGTGCAGCCTGGAAGTCCCTCCATCAGCCCATCCTCCTCCGTAGCTGTGCTGCTTCTCCTCGTCTCAGTGGATTCAGCCAGTTTCTATCCATGGGTTGTTTCTGAGCTTTTCTTTTACCAGCAATGCCATAATCAGTCATCTCTAGCATATGCTTTCTCACACATGAGAAGGTATATACCTTCAAGTGGGATGAATGGGTCAAAAGATAAAAACATATGTAATTTTGCCAGGTATCTCTGAATTCTTCTCTCTGGGAGTTGTACCATTCTGTATTCTTCCAGTGATATATGAGAAGGCCTGGGTCTCCACAGCCTTAACCACAAAATGCTTGCCACATTTTTGGATATTTGCCAATAAGAGTAAGAGATGGAATTCCAGTTTAGTTTCATTTATATTTATCTTATTAGTGGGCTGCCATCTATGGCAGAGAAGGCAATGGCACCCCACTTCAGTACTCTTGCCTGGAAAATCCACGGACGGAGGAGCCTGGTGGGCTGCAGTCCATGGGGTCACTAAGAGTCGGACACGACTGAGCGACTTCACTTTCACTTTTCACTCTCATGCATTGGAGAAGGAAATGGCAACCCACTCCAGTGTTCTTGCCTGGAGAATCCCAGGGACGGGGGAGCCTGGTGGGCTGCCCTCTATGGGGTTGCACAGAGTCGGACACGACTGAAGCGACTTAGCACACAGCAGCAGCAGCAGCAGCAGCAGCAGCATTATGAGTAAGGCTGGGCATTTTTTCAGATCTAAAGGCCATTTCCCTTTCTCTCTCTCTGAACTGTGTACACATTGTGTTTTTCTGTCAGGCATTTGGCCTTTTTATTCTCAATTTTCGGAGCCTTCCCTAATATTATCAGAGATAAAGGCATCTCTGATAAGAGCTGCAGATGTCTTCCTTTCTGAGTTTTATCATGTCTTTTGGCTCCACTTGTACTTTTGCCATCCATTTGTCTTATTTTTATGTAGACAAGTTTCAGTTCAGTTCAGTCGCTCAGTCGTGTCCAACTCTTTGCGACCCCATGAATCGCAGCACACGAGGCCTCCCTGTCCATCACCAACTCCCCGGAGTTCACTCAGACTCTCGTCCATCGAGTTCAGTGATGCCATCCAGCCATCTCATCCTCAGTCATCCCCTTCTCCTCCTGCCCCCAATCCCTCCCAGCATCAAAGTCTTTTCCAATGAATCAACTCTTTGCATGAGGTGACCAAAGTACTGGAGTTTCAGCTTCAGCATCATTCCTTCCAAAGAAATCCCAGGGCTGATCTCCTTCAGAATGGACTGGTTGGATCTCCTTGCAGTCTCCAACACCACAGTTCAAAAGCATTATTCGGCACTCGGCCTTCTTAACAGTCCAGCTCTCACATCCATACATGACTACTGGAAAAACCATAGCCTTGACTAGACGGACCTTAGTCGGCGAAGTAATGTCTCTGCTTTTGAATATGCTATCTAGGTTGGTCATAACTTTTCTTCCAAGGAGTAAGCGTCTTTTAATTTCATGGCTGCAGTCACCATCTGCAGTGGTTTTGGAGCCCCCAAAATAAAGTCTGACACTATTTCCACTGTTTCCCCATCTATTTCCCGTGGAGTGATGGGACTGGATGCCACGATCTTCATTTTCTGAATGTTGAGCTTTAAGCCAACTTTTTCACTCTCATCTTCATCAAGGGCTTTTTAGTTCCTCTTCACTTTCTGCCATAAGGGTGGTGTCATCTGCATATCTGAGGTGATTGATATTTCTTCCGGCAATCTTGATTCCAGCTTGTGTTTCTTCCAGTCCAGCGTTTCTCATGATGTACTCTGCATAGAAGTTGAATAAGCAGGGTGACAATATACAGCCTTGACGTACTCCTTTTCCCATTTGGAACCAGTTTGTTGTTCCATGTCCAGTTCTAACTGCTGCTTCCTGCTGCATACAGATTTCTCAAGAGGCAGGTTAGGTGGGTCTGGTATTCCCATCTCTTTCAGAATTTTCCACAGTTTGTTTTGATCCACCCAGTCAAAGGCTTTTATTGCCTCTGGATTTTGAGTCATATATTAGAAAGGTTTCTCCTCTACCAGGCTATCAAGGAATTCATCCATGTCACTTCTAGTTCTAGTGTAGTTCCATTGTTTGTTAAGATCATTCAATCCATCTAGAGTTTATTCAAGTGAGTGGTATGCGATAATGGATTCAAATTTAGGTTTTTCCAAAAGCCCATGAATCTTTCCTCCACAGGTTTGAGATGCTACCTTTATCACATACCACATTTCTACATGTTCTTGGGTCTACTTGCCCATTTTCTGTTCTGTTCAAGGACCTATCAGACCTGAGATTCATTTAGATCATCTTGACCCACCTTTGGGAGGAAAGACCATATGTCTCTGTCATGTCCTTCCATTGTCCAGGGTCAGCCCAACCCCAGAGGATGAAAGCTCCTGACTGATCACTTAACCTCAGCATGGAGTAGCTGTGGTCCATACAATCAGACTGTGATGGACATCACAGCAGACTCTCAGCAACCCAAAGTGTACCAACAGCTTTGCTAAGGACAACAGTACTTAGAGAGAAGGTCTAGGGAATGGTCAGTGCATCTAGTCCTCAGGAGTGGATGCTCTGAGAGCTCCTCCTGGGTCATGCTGGACACTTAGGTAACGTGTTCCAGTCTATGCTGGGCTTCCCAGGTGACGCAGTGGTAAAGAGTCTGTCTGCCAATACAGGAGATGCAGGAGCCAGGGATTTGATCCCTGGGTTGGGAAGATCCCCTGGAGTTGGAAATGGCAACTCACTCCAGTATTCTTGCCTGGAAAATTCCATGAACAGAGGAGCATGGTGGACTACAGCCCCTGGAATTGCAGAGTCAGACATGACTGAGCACGCACACATGCACACACACCAGTCTATACTATGCTGGCTCCCTGTGGAACTGCTTTTGGTAAACAACCCTCTGTTGACTCATATGGTCCTGGACTGAGAGCTGTGTTAAGGGAAAAAACTGTGTGAAACTCAAAGGTATTGTTGAGCATTTACTATACCATTCTTTCCCTCTGGTTTTATCTTTTTTTTTTTTTTGGTATTTATCCTGATTTCTTGATTCTTTTTGATTTTACCTGTATATTTTTTCAATGCATTTTTGCAGACTGTTTTGAAGTAGAGAGATATATTTTCGAAGGAGAAGGGAAGGAAGGAAACCGCCAGAAGAATAGTTTGGCTCTGCTAAAATATGTAAACAATGTACCGTCCTTGATTTCAGGCTAGATTTACTGCACTTTGCAAAGGAACTTCTCTTTGACAGGTTTACCTAATGCAGAAAAACACCTTTGCTTCCAGGTCAAGCAGCTTTCATCCTTTAAATCTTACCGTTTTAAAACAGAGAGGAAAAAATGCAGACGGATTTTAAAGGCTGATACAGGTTCAGACAAGTGTTCCAGTGACTAAAGTCAGCTTGAGGCATTTGTGTTTGACTTGATTGAACATGTCTGCACCCTGACTCACCTTTGCCATCGGTGGCCCACGGGATAAAAGCTGCATTGCCAGGTGGAGCAGACGCAGACCTTTCTGTTGGCCCGCGTCACCACGCTGTCACTGTCTCTCTCACTTCCTGGTCCTCCTCATTTGGTCCAGCAGCCCTTTGAACCTTTGTGGAGACCACACCGCAGCTAGAAAGTCTTGGCTGCCTCATTCCCTTTCAATTCCTTCACTCCAGTCTCCCCAGCTCTGAGCTCAGCTTGTACTGTAGGTGACAAAATTGACCTTTCCTGCTTCATAAATTCATCCACCTTTCTCACAAGTGTGCCTAGAATCCCAGCATTAGGACAGCCCTCCCTGAGCAGCCTATAACGTCAGTCCTGTGGGGAGGAGGCTGGGTGGGTAGGACATGTCCTTGCCCTTCAGTACTGCTGAGAGAGATGGCCTGGGCACCAGCACTCATGTGGCAGGCTCTGCAGGAGGCACAGTGAGAGGGCCGTGTCTTGAGACTGTTCTGTGTGGGAGGCCCAGGGCCATAGGTAAAATAAACCTCTGAGAAAAACGTGGTCTGAAAGGATACATGCATCCCAGTGTTCATTGCAGCACTGTTTACAATAGCCAAGACACGGAAGCAACATAAGTGTCCATTGACAGAGGAAAGAATAAAGAAGAGGTGGTACATATATGCAGTGGAATATTACTCAGCCAGAAAAAGAACAAAACAATGTCATCTGCAGCAGCATGGATAGATCTAGACAGTGACATACTGAGTGAAACAAGTCAGGCCAAGAAAGTCAAATGTTGTATGTATAGCTAATGTGCAAAATCTAAAAAAATTTTACAAACGAAGTTATTTACAAAACAGACTCACAGTCTTAGAAAACAAACTCATGGTTACCAGAAGGGAAGGAGGAGGGATAGTTAGGGAGTTTGAGATTGACATGTACACACTACTATATTTAGAGTGGATAACCAACAGAGATCTACTGTAAGCACAGAGAACTTTGCTCAACATTATATAGCGACCTAAATGGGGAAAGCATTTGAAAAAGAATAGATACATGTATATGGATAGCTCAA
Source organism: Nanger dama (assembly GCA_917880005.1). Taxonomy (NCBI): domain Eukaryota; kingdom Metazoa; phylum Chordata; class Mammalia; order Artiodactyla; family Bovidae; genus Nanger; species Nanger dama. Next base: position 31,595,272 of record CAKJTW010000018.1, read on the forward strand.
CATTGTTAATCAACTATACTCCAATATAAAATAAGAAGTTAAAAATAAAGAAACGTCAGAATGAAACTCCTGCCACCTAATTGGCTTCTGAACACTGGGGACTGCTAGTTCAAAGCATGTGCCTTCTGCCGGTATTCTGCTCCACTCTTCATCTTTTTCCAAAGTGATGACACTGCCCTCTGCTCCCCCAGAGGTGTCTTCCTTTGGTGTCTTGTCTTCCTGCTCTTTTAAATGTTTGAAAAGAGAAAATAGCTTTTCCGGAATCATTGTTTGGGAGGTGCCTGCATTTGTTGCATTCAGTCAAACATCCTTGCAAATATTTAAAAACCGCACAGCAGCCTGCTATGTCTTCTGAACGCTACTAGCTGCCTTGGCTCAGACCCCGCTGACCCTTTGTGGCTGGCCATGCACCCCTCAGTCTCAGTACTTAGGCCTTTGTTGTGTCATTATTCCTTATGCAAAAGCCCATCTTTCTTATCTGAAAATCTGAAATAGGGAAAGCTCTGGAAACAAGAAATCATTTGACAGCAAGTTCAGTTCAGTTTAGTCTCTGAGTCGTGTCTGACTCTTTGCAACCCCATGGACTGCAGCACGCCAGGCTTCTTGTCCATAACCAACTCCCGGAGCTTACTCAAACTCATGTCCATTGAGTCAGTGATGCCATCCAACCATCTCATCCTCTGTCATCCCCTTCCCCTCCTGCCCCCAATCCCTCCCAGCATCAAGGTCTTTTCCAATGATTCAGTTCTTCACATAATGTGGTCAAAGTATTGAAGTTTCAGCTTTAGCAAGTCCTTCCAGTGAATATTCAGGACTAATTTCCTTTAGGATTTGAGAGCAAAACCTGACCTAAACTGCCATGAGGCCACTTGGAGTCCTTATTTATCCCAGTAAATGTAAATAGTCCTATCTTTTACTATAGAAATGCTAATATACCTGATTCTGGGGTACTGTTTCAGAACCTCCTGGAAGTATCATGAGATATGACATTCATATTCTGAATTCCAAAGCAGATCTAGTCTCAGGGACTTGGGATAAGAGACTGTGACCTGCATAAAACCAGAGACTCGAAATGCCTATAATTTCACTCCATGTGATGGACAAAGTAATTCATAGAGACAAGTGACCCACACCAGGAAGACTAAAAGTATATGATATCCAAGACTCTGAAGATATCCAATGCAATCAGTATACTAAGAGCTTCTTCATCCCTGGAATGTCCACAAGACATGCATAAGGTTTAGAAAAATGTGCGCAAATCAGATGTAACTAGATGTCACACAATCCCCATAATTTGTCAACGCTGGGTTTCCTGACACCAGCAAGTTTCTAGAAATCTAATGGTAATAAGATTTCAGATGCTTTCCATATGCCAGCACTGTTCTAATTGCCTGATATGGATTACTAATCAAATTCTTTTGACAACCCTTCGAAGCTTAAACTATCTCTCTCTCCTTTACAGATGAGGAAACTGAGACCCAGAGAGATGAAATGTATCCACTGCAGTTCAGAAGCCAGAAAACATAAACTCTCTGGCTATTTAAGCAAAGGTTACCAGAGGGGATTAGGAGTTTCCAGTATCATTAGAAGGCAGGATCTAGGCTCAGTCTCCAGAAATACTCACACTATAGACTGGACCACCAGGCCTGCTTCTTCCACAAGTGGGAAGGTTGGGAATCAGGACCCCATTAGGAGAACTAGTGACCTCAGAAACACCCACCTTCACTGCCACCCAGAGACCAGGAGGGGTCACGGAGGGTGTTGCTTCAGCATTCTACCTGCTCCATGGGTAGTCTGCTTGCCAACACACCCACAAAGCCAGTGACTGGTCTCCTCACCCCTGCCTGGCAGGAGAACAGCCAAATCTATAATCATATGGTCTCCCCTCATTTCCTTGCCCTCTCAGATCATATTCAAGCATATTTGCTTGGTAGAACCGAAAACACATCTCAACCCCTAGAGGTGCAAGGGAGTAGGCCATTTTAGCATTCCTGCCTTTGAAATACAGGAGGAAGCTTGAATGGATGTCAGCTGAGCCAATCTATGGTTTCATGCATTAACTAACTTCTCAAAGATGACACAGGAGTGGTGCAACCAGGATTTGAAGCCAGACTATCTAGTTCCATAGTTCTGTAAATTCTACCACCTCTCCATGAGCTCATGCCTAGCTCAACTGGCCCCCTCATGACATGTCTTCTCCATGCTCTCTTCCTTCAGCAGGTCTACAGCTGGTCCAGATGTCTGTATGGTTCACAGGGGCCTCCAGCCCTAGACTCTGAATTTGGGGGAGCTGTGATTGATGATCTCCATCTACCCTAGATTATCCCCATCTGTCCTATATTGGCTGGCTGAATCAGTTCCCTAGTGACCCAATAGTACCATGCAACAAACCACCCCAAACCTCAGTGACTGAAGACAATAAATACCGAGTGTTGCTTATTTAGTCTGTAGAATAACATTCTCCTGGTTTTAGCTGGGTTCACTCATGCCTCTGTGGTCAGCTGCAGGTCATTTAGGTGGCTCTGTTATCTTGGCTGGCCTCTCTCACACTTGAGTTGCTGCTGCTGCTGCTGCTGCTGCTGCTGCTGCTGCTGCTGCTGCTGCTGCTGCTGCTGCTGCTGCTGCTGCTGCTGCTGCTGCTGCTAAATCGCTTCAGTCATGTCCGACTCTGTGCGAACTCATAGATGGCAGCCCACCAGGCTCCCCCGTCCCTGGGATTCTCCAGGCAAGATCACGGGAGTGGGTTGCCATTTCCTTCTCCGATGCATGAAAGTGAAAAAAGTGAAGTCACTCAATTGTGTCTTACTCTTAGCGACCCCATGGACTGCAGCCTACCAGGCTCCTCCGTCCATGGGATTTTCCAGGCAAGAGTACTGGAGTGGGGTGCCTGTGTTGGGCTGACCTCTGGCTGGGTAGGCTGATCTCATCCTCCAGCCTGATCTTACAGTGGCTCTTGAGATGTGAGAGAGAAAGTGGGAAAGCACATGTACGTTTCCAAACCAAACCCCATGGCCATGCTCAGGGTCATGGCTGAAAGCGTACTATGGATACAAAGTTCCAGGGCAAAGGCTGTGGATATGTCAACCTTAGACAGGACATCTAACCTCTCAGATGAGCCCATTCACCTGGTGCCACAGAAAACACTGCTTAGAGGCTTTCTAGGGGAGGCATGGAGGGCCAAGGCTTCTGAAACCCCACAGCATCCAATCCAATGGGGAGCTCAGCCCCCAGGGGCTATCTGGCAAGGTCCTGCATAAACTGAATCGCTGGTTCTTTTGGCTGGTTCCATTCTGCGCTCAGGCCAGACTGGCAGCTGACTCGGAGACACAGCCCCTCGACTCAGGGCTTCCGCTTACCAGAGCTGCTGCTCAACAAAGACAGTCTCTTGACATCTCAAGCGGCGTGTCTGCTCGCTCGCCAATTAAAAGGCTCATGTCCTCAATGTGACAAATGCCAGGGAAAACAATTCTGCAATTCAGAACACAAGTGGGGAGAACATGAGCGAGGTAATCATGAACCAAGCGCCAGCCTTGTCCTCGGCATTCATCTGGCTTCTCAGCGAGACGGCACGACTCTCCCAAGATTTCCCGGGTCACGCCAGCCACTGTGCCCACACTGCAGGATCATGTGAAGGGTCAGAGTTGTTTTTCCGTAGCTTAGATTTCGGCAGGCAGATCTTACGTTTTCTTAATCCATATTTAATAGCCTGACAGTGCTGCCGGGTGGCTGTGCTGTGAGGACAAAGTGGAGATGAGGTCCCTGTGCAGCTAAGCTCTTCTCTGCCTATCAGGACAGGCTGCCCCAGGCCTGGGTCTGAGGGTCAGAGAGCAGCTCTGATATTGGAAGACCATAAGGAAAGCAGGTGTTCCTCCCAGTTTTTCCTCTGGATCAGTTGTTGCCCTAGGTTCCCCCAGTGAAAGCAGAGTTGTATATTCCTTGGTTTATATCCAGGCTCCTCAGTCCATGGGATTCTCCAGACAGCAATACTGGAGTGGATTGCCATTTCCTTCTCCAGGAGATCTTCCCAACCCAGGGACTGAACCCAGGTCTCCTGCATTGCAGGCAGACTCTACCATCTGAGCCACAAGGGAAGATTTAAGTTAAAAAAAAAAAAGTAACAGCTTTATCGAGATATAACTCACCTCCCATGCAGTTCACCCATTTAAGGTGTACAATTCAATGTTTTTTAAATATATTCACAGATACATGCATCCATCACCATGGTCAATATGTTCATCATCTCGAAAAGAAACCCATACCCATTAGCAGTCACTCCTCATTTACCCCTCCCCCAGGCCCCTGGGAACCACGAATCTACTTTCTGTGTCTATAGGTTTCCTTATTCTGGACATATCAAATGAATGGCATCATATAATATGTGGTCTTTTTTTTTTTTTTTTTTTTTTTTGGATTCTTTCACCTAGCTTTAACCAAGTACATTTTTTAAAGTTTCATCTTTGAAGGCAGATGAGTAGGTTTGGATCCTGGGTCCACAGCCAGTTGACTGTGTGGGATTAGGCAAATGGCTTGACCTCTCTGAGCTTCAGTTTCTCCATCTTAATATGGGGAGCGTTCCAGTATTAACACACATAAAAGGCTTTGAGCTGTGCCTGACGTACAGGCTTTGGTCAACGGGAGTTTTTAACCATCTTTCTCATCCTGGCTGTCCCTGAATTCTGTTTGGGGGCCCCACCTCTCTGTTTTCATTCTCTCAACAAACAATTTCTGCAGTCTGCACCACTCTTCCAACTCAGGCTGCACCTGTCACCCTGCATATGCCTTTTCTTTTCAGTTCAGTTCAGTTCAGTTACTCAGTCGTGTCTGACTCTTTGCAAGCCCATGAATCGCAGCACACCAGGCCTCCCTGTCCATCACTAACTCCCAGAGTTCACTCAGACTCACATCCATCGAGTCCGTGATGCCATCCAGCCATCTCATCCTCTGTCGTCCCCTTCTCCTCCTGCCCCCAATCCCTCCCAGCATCAGAGTCTTTTCCAGTGAGTCAGCTCTTCGCATGAAGTGGCCAAAGTACTGGAGTTTCAGCTTCAGCATCATTCCTTCCAAAGAAATCCCAGGGCTGATCTCCTTTAGGATGGACTTGTTGGATCTCCTTGTAGTCCAAGGGACTCTCAAGAGTCTTCTCCAACACCACAGTTCAAAAGCATCAATTCTTCAGCGCTCAGCCTTCTTAACAGTCCAACTCTCACATCCATACATGACCACAGGAAAAACCATAGCCTTGACTAGATGGACCTTAGTCGGCAAAGTAATGTCTCTGCTTTTGAATATGCTATCTAGGTTGGTCATAACTTTTCTTCCAAGGAGTAAGCATCTTTTAATTTCATGGCTGCAGTCACCATCTGCAGTGATTTTGGAGCCCCCCAAATAAAGTCTGACACTGTTTCCACTGTTTCCCCATCTATTTGCCATGAAGTGATGGGACCGGATGCCACGATCTTCATTTTCTGAATGTTGAGCTTTAAGCCAACTTTTTCACTCTCCACTTTCACTTTCATCAAGAGGCTTTTAGTTCCTCTTCACTTTCTGCCATAAGAGAGGTGTCATCTGCTTATCTGAGGTGATTGATATTTCTCCCGGCAATCTTGATTCCAGCTTGTGTTTCTTCCAGCCCAACGTTTCTCATGATGTACTCTGCATATAAGTTAAATAAGCAGGGTGACAATATTCAGCCTTGACATACTCCTTTTCCTATTTGGAACCAGTTTGTTGTTCCATGTCCAGTTCTAAGTGTTGCTTCCTGACCTGCATACAGATTTCTCATATGCCTTTAAGTCCTCACAAATGTTCAGAGCCTCCTGCATACCACTTCTCTTCCCAAGGCAGTCTCATGGCCCCTCCTTGGGCTCCAATGTTCACTGTAGTTCAGGGAACATCACCCGGAGGGCCTCCGCTTTGTATCCTCAGGGTTTCTACTCTGCAACTGGGAGAGGGTGTCATCACAGCCCTGGTGGAAAGGAACCTCCCTCCCTTTGCTCCTACTTGTCCATGTGCCATGATATGTTAATGTTAATATTATAAACCATAAAGTGACACAGACACCTTTAGAAAGGTCACAGGGTACAAGAAAAGGAAATCTATCCCTCCAGCCCGAACATGTACTGACTTCCTTCTGGAGTCTTTCCATCTCCAGGTGGGTAGAATTTTATGAGACCAGTGAGCTCCACTGGGGGACTCTGAGAAGACAGAGTTCCCCCATCCCAGGGAATTCCCTGGCAGCCTGGTGATTAGAATTCTGTGCTTTGAGGTCTGAGCATGTGAGGTCAATCCCTGGTTAGGGAACTAAGATCCCACAAGCTGCATGGCCTCCAAAAATTTCTTTTACAGATTTCTCCACCCCAGAGCACTAGAGCAGCATTTCTGTGTCATCACCCCATTTATATTGGGACTGTGGTTTCTTTGTGTGTTTTTGTATCTTTTCCATGTCTGGGTTTGTCTCCCCTGAGAGCCTGTAAACTTCTAAAGAACAAGAACTGTGTTGTCTCCCTTTATAGGAGTCTGTGTTTCATAAGAAAAATAAGTAAAAGAAAAAAATTTTAAGGTTTCTTATCTATGCACACAACCTCCTCTTATTGACATAAGGATCCAGTGTCTCTAGAAATTGTCTTGCAAACACTTCCCCTCACACCGTGGCTTAGTCCCCATGTTCACCCAGCGGTGTCTTCTGCCCCAGAACTGTGTCGTCTGTGCTGTGTAAGTCGACAGGAAAATTCAGCCAGGGCCAGCACTGGGTCAAGAGGTAGGATGTCTCTGAAGCTTTAGGATTTTGTTTGCTTGTACTGCATATCCATACTGAGACTTTTCAGAAATACTATTGAAAATAAAAGTTTCCTTCCTGCCATAGGAGAACTCTGGGAAAGAACCCACCCTCTATTCTGGGCCTTTGCTTTATTTCAGACACTCAGGGGATGAAGAAGGAGGCTTTTGGTATAGTATCCAAGGCATCGTCGTGGCCTGAGACAAGGCTGTAGTAAATATTACAATCAAGTGGCTCGCTTTTACTGCGTGCCTACGGAGTGCCAGGCCCTCTTCTAAACACCACATTCTCTCCTCCCACCTTTGCAAAACTCTGTAAAGATGAGTTGCTCACTTGCCAGTAGGGAAACTGGGGCATCGACAAGAAATAACCTCAAAGCCCCACACTAGTCACCACGGCACCAGGATTCCTGCCATACCAGCCACACCTGAAAACACAGAATAACGACCTCAAAGCTCAGTCCTTCTGGTTTCAGCCATCCTCCATGATGGGCAAAGCACGTGGCCCCATTTTCCCACCAGAGTCTCATAAACATCCTTGTGAGGTCAGGAGCAGGGTGTGCTCATGTGTGTTTCCACCCCATGGACTGTAGCCCACCAGGCCCCTCTATCCATGGAATTTCCCACACAAGAATACTGGAGTGGGTTGCCATTTCCTTCTCCAGGGGATCTTCCCAACCAAAGGATTGAACTGGTGCATTGACAGGCAGATTCTTTACCACTGAGCCACCAGGAAGCCCCAGGAGCAGGTCACAGGGCCCAGATCTCCAGGGGGTATAAGTCCAGGCCTTGGGTGCACCCACTCTTAATCTCTCGCATCAATTGCTTCTTTCTTAACAGACAAAAATAAAGGGAAGGAACCTATTAAATCTGCACAACAGTCCAATGGACCTCAAGTGTTAACATCCCCAGAAAGGTTAAGAGATGCTCCAGATTAAATCAGACTGGGAAGTAGCGTCCCTGTCTCAGAGCATTGCAGGGCACATTTGTTGTTTTTTATACTTGGTCTAGCACAGGACATCTGTGGTGTGAACAGGGGAATATGTGGCTTTATTTTCCCAGTGAAAGCTGGCGCTCCCTTCAATTCATGAACGTAGGTGACAAACCACAGTAGTATGTGGCTCTGTCACCCGTGGGGATCACAGATATTTTCCTCCTTGTTGCACATGTCTCAAAGTATCATTTATATTCGCCACTACTTGGAAGTTACAGTAGTTTTAAACACGACTCTTAAGACTTCCCTGGCGGTCTAGTGGTTAAGACTCCACGCTTTGCAGTGGGTGGGGGGCGGGATGGGATGTGTGTGTTCCATCCCTGGTTAGGGAACTGAGATTCTATGTGCTGTGCAGCACAGTCAAAAAATCCAATTTTTAAAAAAATGACTCTAGACTTTATTATTTAATGCATTGGTAGAGAAGGATATTTATGACATTAACATTTTGTTTTTAACATTTTGATAACTAAGTTTAAATGTAACAGGTTTCTTGAATCATCCTATGCAATTTATTTTATGTATTTAAAAGCATTATTCTGAAAAGGAGTCTACGGGCTTTTCACCAAGCTGCCAAAGGTATCCATGGCACCTGGCTACCCTCTGCTCACAGTACCCAGAAGATGGGAAATTCAGGGGAGTGCCTTACACACACACACACACACACACACTATCCTTTATCCTCACTGATACAGGGGGCCTTTGCCCTGGAACCAGAGCCCCTGCCAGCTCCTGGCAGCCTGGTTCTCTGAGCATCTCCAGGAATGGAAACCACTCCTGACTCGCAGCAAAACACCGCTTCGTTTAAGCCAGAGAAACACGATTTATTACCAGCATATTTTCAGTTCCAGGCGATGCCTTGAAAAGGTCAGCTTATATGAATATTTAGAAAAAGCAGATCATAAAATAAGAGAGACTTGGTATTTTGGTTTTGTTCCCCCGCCCGCTTTGATGAAAATTCAGGCTTGCTCTTACTCTGGGCAAACTATTGTACTTGTTACCCGACCTGCATTTACTCTTTAAGGAGGAAGATATCCCAGGGTGGCATTTGGGGAAAAGATGTCTGTCATGGGAATTGTACAGCACTTGAAACTGGGCCCTGAACAAGCAAGCCCTGAACATGGGACCTACTTGTTATCTACTGTCTGTGAAGGCAGCACATGAGGAGAACATGTCTGCTTTGAGGGGCCTGTTCAGTGCCTAATTGTTTTGTATTTGTTTCAGCTGATGGCCACTCTTTTCATTAGGGGCTTTTAACCGGTGAGTCATCTTTTGAAAACACAAATTTGATGGGGCCAGTTCTTCTTTTAAAATCTCTTGGCTCCCCCTTGTCGGAGGAGAAAGTACCACTTCCTTAACCTCGAAGCCAGGCCTTCCTGCTCTGACTGCAGCTTTCTTGTTAGCCTCAAGCATGACTCTCCTCTCCCTTCCTCCCATCCCTTCCCCTCCCATCCTCTCCATTCACACAGTGATGATTGACTGGATTATATTGTACAGTGAGCTTTGTCAAAGAGTAAGCTAGTACTTGTATTTTTTATTTCATGTAGTAACTTTTAAAAATAACTTTAATTTGCTTAGTAGGATGGATTTTCTTTAAACCTTCAGGTTTTCAATCGGCCTCTAAAATGTAGTCTTGATATTTTATGTAACCTTGATAAACATTCTTTACAAAATTCTGGGTTTATTTTTGAAAAGATGCAGATTATACATTTTAAAGCAGTTATTTGTTCAGCTTTTTCTGCTCCCTTTTCTAGTTGTATCAGACAACTGAATAATGATTTACTTAGTTCATCTGCACAATCTCTGATGATGGTTCGGAGGCTCAGCTCATAGTGTCCCTGATTTTTGCTATCCCTCGATTCTTGCTTTTTTCTAGTCTTCCCTCTTTCCCAGATCTCATCCACAGTGATTATGCTCTTCAGATTCCATACGAGCACTATCTCTTGGTTCCCTACGGCCCACCAGACCCTATGCTGAGTGCCAAGTGTAGAATGTGGAAAAAACAGCCAAGCTGCCTCCTCCTTGACATCTCATTCCACAGAGCCTAACACTTAAAAAGAATGAAGGCTTTTAATGCAGAGTTTGACAACTTGTAGAAACAGAAGGTGGGGGCACGTTTATTTATTTTCTCATGTCCATACCCCCACGTGCAATCAGTTTGTAGTCTCTGGAGAAAACTCACTGTGAATTTAATAAGACCTCCCTTTGATGCCTCCAAAATAGACACTTCTCAGGTCTGGCTCCTTTGGGTAGTGTTTGCCTTTAGCCTCTTAAATAATCAGTAATAGCATTTTGTTTCACCTCTAAAATTAGACCACTTCTACAAAGTTTGGCCTTTATGACTGATTTACAGTGCTCTGTAAAAGGGTTAGCTAAATATATATTTTATAAATGCCATGTTATTCAGAGTTACAGTTCAGGTCTAAAACAAAGCTTGTCAACTTAACCTATTTTAACTTAAAAGTGTTTGTAGCTTTGCTTGGTTTGGTTGGTTGCAAGCTGATCTATTAGTATTTTCATCATTGTCTTCATCACCAGTTTAATTCATCTGTTTTCAGTGAAGGCTTTTGTTAAAGTCAAATGAATAAGAGGAAATCCAGTGAATATAAGGCATTTTTGGATATGAATTGTATTCATCTTTTCTGCTCAAGAACTTCCTGGGAGGGCAGATAAGTTTGCCATTGCATGAAGCATCCAGGGAGGAATGGTATCCTGTTTTCCTTAATTCTACCATGACATAGTCAAGCATGTCCTTTAGCTCATTATTAGCCACTGTCATACACTGAACTGTGTATCCCCAAAATTGATATGCCAAAGCCCTAACCCCAAGACCTCTGAATGTGTCTGTATTTGAAGACAGAGCTTTTAAAGATGCCATTAAAATTAAGTGAGGTCATATGGGTGGACCCTAATCCAATCTGACCGGTATCCTTAGAAGAAGAAGAACCTTAGACTCACAAAGACACACCAGGGATGTATGTACACACAGAGAAAAACTGTGAGGACACGGCAAGAAGGCTGCCATCTGCAAGCCAGGACTCAGCCTCAGGAGAAACCGAAGCTACCCCACCTTGACCTTGAACTTCCAGCTTCCAGAACCACGAGAAAACTAATTGTTCCTGTTTGAGCATCCCTATCTGTGGCATTTTATCTTGGTGGCCCCAGCTGACTGAGACAGCCACCAAGCCTATTTCAAAAGATCCCACTTCAGAGCAGAGTCCTGTGAGATGACATGAGCTGGCGTCCTCTCTGTCTTTGTCAGTGGGGAAGTCGAGGCAGAGGAGACTCCAGGCTCTTGATGCAGTGTGGCAGAGGCAGGGATGAGGGGAGCCACCTCTGCTGGACCCCCTAGCAGGGTCCCCACCTGGGGGCCCTGTGCACCCAGAGCTGTGCCAGGGACCCGGGAGGATTCAGGGAGGAGGGCCTTCTAGAATCCTTGGAGCAGTGATCTAGGCTTCACCCAGGAGTGTTCCATCTTTTCCCCTGGATCTTAGCAAAACATCTGAGCACTAAATCTGAAGCTCTTTCTCTAGTAGAGCCACGTGGTGCCTGCGTCCTAGCACCCACGAGTGAAGAGCCGGAAACGTTCTCCCACGCCAGCTCTGCAGGTTGCTGGCTACTTGTGCTTGGGTGTAAATGCTCACATTGCGTCTTCTGTTCCTGCCACATTTAACGCATCAGCCTGGATGCAGCTTTATCTCTGCTTTGGGAATTTTCTACACCTTATTTATGAGTATTAAAATTCTGGAGTCTACCCCCACTGGGATAGCAGTGCCAGTAGAAGCCTGCATGGGGTCCAGGAACCTCCAGGCTGGCCGCTGGAGGCACCCCGGCTGGTCTGAAATGTGCTGACAGGGCCCAGCTGAGCCAGCATTGGATGGAGGGAGGTGGGAGGCAGGAGGCACGGTCACTGTAGGTCACGCAAGTCACAGAAGAAGCCAGCCTGGGCGGGAGGGAGCTGGGCAGTGGCTGTCAGCATCTCAGGTGTCATGGGTGGTGCAGCTGGGATCCAGGGTGTTCCGAGGCTCTTCCTCCTTTCTTAGGTGTTTGCAAGAGCCTCCTGTGTGCTTTGTGCTATGCGTTCCTGACCCAGGGGTTGGAGCTGGGAGGGATGGTGACAGAGACGGGAGAGGGTAAAGCACCCCTCCTCTGTGATGGCACAGGATAGAGAGGAAGGAAGGGCCCTCGTGCAAATTCAGTGAGAGGTATAGGATAAAGTTGGATGAAAGGCTGAACTCAAAGTGAGCTCTGAACAAGAAATGGCCAGGTCTCTGGGGGCTGGAGTAGGGAAGGTAGTCTTTTATTCTGGACGGAGGCTGCAGTCTCCTGGAGGCCTTGGCAAAGTGGCAGGAGGAACAGCCAGGGGTGACCAGGTCTGTCCTTGTTTGGGGTTTTGGGCTTCTGGGCTCCTTCCCCACCTAAGACCCCACTGTGTAGTTAAGACCTCTCATGGAGTCCCCATAGTGTCCCTAACGTTGGGGGGTGGGCCGGGAGGCACTCTGAAATTCCCTCTTCCTTCTTTAGGGTTGTCACAGGGTTGTGACAGGGTCAAGCAGATATGGGATGGCCAGGGAGAGTTCCCCTGGCTCAGAAGCAGCCAGGAGCAGGGGCCCCCATTGTCAGATCAAAGACCCCTTCCTTACCTGTGGTGACCTGTCAGCTGGGGACCCAAAGAAAGCTCAAGGAGCCCCGCTTCTGGGCAGAAGAGTAGGGGTCGGCACGTCTGTAACAGCCCCCCAGTGTTCTCATGCAGGCCTGTAGCGGCCAGCGCCGTCCTAGAGAGGGCTCATTTGAGCCACTCAGCAGACAGCAAGGCATCTATTAGAAACTCATTTATTCCTTGCCTGTTTATGCTCCACTCAGTGAATCTGTTTGGAATGTCTGCTTTCTGTTAGACACTAGTGCTCCAGCCTAGAGCAGGGGATGGCAGCATTTTTCTTTTGAAGTATGGAACACTTCACGTATTTGTGTGTCATCCTTGTGCAGGGGCCGTGCTAGTCTACTCAGTATTGTTCCAGTTTTAATTTATGTGCTGCCAAAGTGAGCACAGGCTTTTTCTATAGATTAAATATTTGGGGATTCCCAAGTGACTCAGTGGTAAAGAATCTGCCTGCCAATTAAGAAAACTCAGGAGATGTGGGTTTGATCCCTGGGTTAGGAAGATCCTCTGGAGAAGGAATTGGCAACCCACTCCAGTATTCTTGCCTGGGAAATCCCAGGGACAGAGAAGCCTGGTGGGCTACAGTCCATGGAGTTGCAAAGAGTCAGACACGACTGAGCGACTAAACAATAACAGCAAAAATACTTGAGCTTTGAGGGCCATGTTGTCTCTGTTGTACTCACCTCTTATACAGCAGAAGCAACCACAGACAACACACAAGTGCATGGGTGTAGCTTTGTTCCAGAAAACCTGATGGACAGGCACCAGCCTGGATTTGGCCCAGAGACCACAGTTAGCTGCCCAGCCTGGACTGGAAACACAGAGGTAAACAAAAGTAGACATAGGCTCTGTCTGTATGGAACTTACACTCTAGGCAAGGAAGACAGGTGTTAATTCTATAATTATAAGCATAAATTATCAGTATGAACCCAGGTACTTAAAAGGAGAGAGACCCTCTCTATAAATAGGAGGGTGATACAGCCTCAGGTCAAGGCAGGCTTCCCTTGGGAGCTGATCCTTGACTTGAGCTCTGAATCAGCATTAACAGGTGAAGAGAGAGGAAACTGCACAGAAGGGCCCTGTGGCAGGAGTGCAGAATGTTCTGGAAACTGAAACACGGCCAGTGTGCAAGAGTATACAAGAGGACCAGGAGCAGGGGGATGAGGCAGGATGGAAAGTAGTCACCAGTCCAGGGACAGCCTGGAGCAGGGAGGCTTAAAGCAGGGGAGGAAGAGGATCAGATGTGCATTTTGAGAAAAGTCTCTCAGCTGCATCAGAGAAAAGCAAGTGAGAACTGTTGCAAGACAGGGAGGCAGCTATGGCGGTAAAGAGAGTTGGATGGAGATAAAGATTTCAGAAGGAGTGTTGATGGGGTGGCAACGGAGGAAGAGGCTCCTAGGTGTCAGGTTTATCCATTCAATGGTTAGCAGTGCTGTCTGTCTACCAGAGCCCTGGGGAAGTTCCTGATGCTTTGCCTTGTTTGGGTCAAAGAAAGAGGTACCAGATTAGAGGCGGTGGATAAGCAGTGAGATGGACAGATCTGGGAGGCAGAGGAAAGGTAGGGGCTGAGACCATATGTTTTCAGGAGCCATCAGCATATGGAAGGTAAGAAATGCCCTGAGCTTGGATCATGTGGGGAAAGGAGTAGAGTTTTTAAAAAAAAAAAAAAGGGAAGAGAGCCTAGAGAAAATCCCCAAGGAACTCTGATATTTAATAGCCAGATAGAGAGAAGTGTTCCTGCAAAATAGGATGAAACAGCAACCAAGGGAGTCGGGGGAACGTCTGAGATTGGGAAGGAAGTGTTTAAGCAAGGTTTATGTTCAGCTTGTACACACAGGCTGCCCGCTGATGCTCAGAGACTATTTCTGACTGGTCAGTGCATCCACATGGCCGGTGCTCTGCCATCCCAGTAGTTTATATCAAAATTGTCATCCCTGCTTTTAAAGAATGATCATCAGTATGGAAATCTTTTGGGGTGGCAAACAGGATGAAAAGTAGGAACCTTCTATTGCATTCAGCACAAGTAGTATATGTTGGTGGGAGCTTCCCTAGTGGCTCTAGGAAAGAACCCACCTGCCAGTGCAGGAGACATAAGAGACACAGGTTCGATCCCTGTGTCAAGGAAGATCCTCTGCAGGAGGGTATGGCAACCCACTCTGGTATTCTTGCCTGGAGAAGCCCATGGACAGAGGAGCCTGGCGGGCTGTGGCCCATAGGTTTGCAAAAGTAAGACACAGTTGAAGTGACTCAGCACACAAACACGTATCGTTGGTGACCTTAACAGGAGAACTTGAGGGGCAGTGATGGGCTGAGGAGCGAGCTGAAGAAGGAATGGGAGGTGAGTTACTAGACAGAGGCCCAGGAAACCCCTGAAGAATTTTCACTGGGATGCAGGGAAGCTGAGCAGGACAGGTAGAGGAGAATCCAGAAGGGGATGGAGGTGGGAAGCTGAAATTTTTTTATAAGATGTTAAGTGATGAGATGGATTTATTGGTTCAACACACCTTCTGTGTACTTAGTCACTAACCAAACTTGTATCTGTTTCATTTGTTGATTCATTATTTGATCCAACATTCTCATCTCATCCTTGGTGGAGATATTTACTATGTCATGAGCACCAAATTCATTTTATTTCCTTCTTTGCTTTTCCACAGGCATTTGTTGAGCACTTACTATCTGTCAAGTATGGGACAAGGTCCACTGATAGAAAGATGAGTAAGTTAGAGTCTGTGTGTTCAAGGGACTTATAGTTTCATGCAGTGGTTATCAACCAAGGATAATTTTATCCCTTCTCTTGCCTGGGGGCCACTGGGCAATGTCTGGAGATATATTTTGTTGTCATAACTTGGGGTAGGCATATGAGAAGGAATCTAGGAATGCTGCAGCACCTGGTGGGTGGGGCCAAGGATGCTGCTAAATGTCCTCTAGTGCATAGGACAGTCCCCCATCCTCAAAATTAGTATCCAGCCCAAAATGTGAATAAAGCAAAAAGCACCTCAGTAAATGGTAAGTGCAGGAGCTCAGAGGATAGGTACGTAGGCACCACCATGGAGCTGGCCAGGCAGGAGTTGAGGGACAGACATGAGGGGGCAAGGTTCCTGCTTGGAAACTTCCAGTAACGCAGTATGGGGCCACCATGGCCAGAAAGGCTAAAGTGACTAGAGTAGGGCTGAGGCCACAGATACCTTACTGAGTATTTTGGTGTTTTTGTCTATTCAGTAGGAAGCCTCTAAAGGGTTTTCAATGAGAGGAAACCAGATTTAGGTCTTAGGAAGATCATTTGGAGGAAAGACAAGAGCAAGCAATAAGCGCTAATACTTATTAAGAACCTACTGCATGTCAGTAGGCTTCTGAGTACTTTCTTGAATGCTTTGTTTAATCTCCTAGCAGCCCTATGGGTAGGTGCTTGTGTGCCCATTATACAGCTGAGGAGACTGAGGCAGAAGGTCAAAATGCTGATGAATGGGGAGGCAGTCCTTGACTGAGACTGAGCTTGTGCACAAGCCTGAGACAGCCTGTGGTTTCTCCCACCTCCCACTTTGGGTCTGGGCTCTCAGACCAGATTGGAGCGTCCACAGGATCTCAGTTCATAATTCATATGTTCCAGCTCTCCCTGCAGCTGCTCCCAAAGTTCCATGCCTGCAGCTTTGAGGAGTGTGGAATCAAGGTAGGCAGTTTAACTCTTCCCGAGTAGGAGTTCTCATGGAGCTGTTAATTTTTAGCGACTTTGTGGCTGAGATGCCCCCATGGAAAGAGAAACACTTGCTTCTGGGAAATTGTGTTCACACTTTGCTGCCTGAGACCTCTAAGTGGACCCCAGTGACCTCATGTAGCTTCCCTATTAGGACACCCTGCCTTACTATCAGATGCACCTTTTCTCCTCTGTTTTTGCTGGGGGTAAGGAGGGGGAAAGTGGGTTTGCAAGACATAAAATTTAAAGTACGTCTCAGGACCCAAAGCCACATCATTAGCCAGCACCGATCTTGCTTTCCTGGGTTTTAATTACAGTGGCTCCTCCTCCCATTATCTGGGCTCCCTGGTGGCTCAGACGGTAAAGCGTCTGCCTGCAATGCAGGAGACCCGGGTTCGATCGCTTGGTCAGAAAGATCCCCTGGAGAAGGAAACGGCAACCCACTCCAGTCCTCTTGCCAAGCCTGGTAGGCTACCGTCTATGGGGTCGGAAAGAGTTGGACACACTGAGCGACTTCACGTTCCTTTCCTTTTCCTCCTCCCACTTGCTGCTGCTGCTGCTGCTAAGTCGCTTCAGTCGTGTCTGACTCTGTGCGACCCCATGGACGGCAGCCCACCAGGCTCCCCTCCCACTAGGGGGATGATCTAATGTGACAGCCCCTGGCCCAGGACTGACAGAGAGAAAGAGATGGAGGCTGGGTTTGCCAACCAGGGGACAGGAAGTGCTCCCAGAGTGAGGTGGGACCAGAGCACTCCCACCTGGCACCTTTCAGCAGGGCTTTTCCCATCTGGAAAGAAGACTGGAGATGGATTTTCATGTTTACATACACTTTTCAGTAAAAGTGTCTTCACTTTTTAAAGCAATGGCAGCATTCTGGCAGGGCTGAAGAAAAGCAGACGCGTCTGGGATCCAGAAGGAATACCCCACAGAAGAGTAGGCAGGGGTCAGAGAAGTAACCTGCTACCAGGGGATTCTTGAGGTTGGCTCGACCAGAGAGTTCACAGCCCCAAATTATCCCCAGCTGACAGATGCAAAGCCTAGGCCCTCCGCTGTCACGTGGCGTGTTCATGTGGGAAGCCATATTCTCCTGCACTGTTGGTGGGAATGTTAAACTGGCTCAACCACTATGGAAAACAGTATGGAGGTTCCTTAAAAAGCTAAAAATAGAGCCACATATGATCCAACAATCCTACTCCCGGACATGTATCTGGAAAAAAACAAAAACTCTAATTCAAAAGATACGTGCACCCCAATGTTCAAGGCAGTGTTATTTACAACAGCCAAGACTTGGAAGAAACCTAAGTATCCATCAGTGGATGAATGGATAAAGATGTGGTTTGTGTGTGGCGTGTGTGTGCGCGCGTGTGTGTGTGGGTGTGAGTGTGAGTGTGGGTCTGTACGTATATATGTGTGTATATAGACAGGTATATTCCATTACACACAATGGAATACTATTCAGCCATAAAAAGAATGAAATTTTGCCATTTGCAGCAACTTGGGTAGACCTAGAGATTTCATACTGAGTAAAGTAAGTCAGACAGAAAAAAGGCAAATGTTTATGGTATCACTTACATGTGGAATCTAAAAATACTACTATTTACAAAACGGAAACAGATTCATAGACATAGAAAACAAACTTATGGTTACCAAAGGAGAGGGAGAAGTGGGATAAATTAAGAGCATAGGATGAACAGATATACACTATTACATATAAAATAGACGAGCAACAAAGATTTACAGTCTAGCACAAGGAACTATATTCAGCATCTTGTAAAAACCTATAATGAAAAATCTGAAAATATATATCACTGAATCATTTTATTATACACCTGAAACTAACACAATATTATAAATCAACAAAGTTAATTTTTTAAAAAGCCATATTCTTATTTTCAGGCTTCCTTCTACATTTCACTTCTTCCTTTAAGGATTCTGTGGTAGGACAAAAGATTCCCAAGGCTTCAGATTTCCTACCCAATGAAAGGGCTGTTGTAGTAAAGACCTGCTCGTGTCTCTAAGTGGGTTTGGGTTGTAGAGTAAAACAAGGCTTTGCCAGTAGGACAACTATGCCCCTATGGTGCTAAGGAAACTAACTTTGTACCCAAATGTAACACAACTCCCCACATTCCCAAATAAAAGGGCTCCAAAAAAATTTTAGTCGACCTGAATATATGGATATTTTTGGAATACAGTATAAATGAAACAACAAACTGTTACTTATAATATGTAATTAATTACTTTAGTTACACATCTTTAAAATCACAAAATAAGTAAACTGTTAATTTTTAAATACTCTCTCCCACTTTTATTAGATGAGTCATTCTCCAAACCTGTCAGGTGCAGTTTCCACTGCAGAGTGTCTTTTGTTCCCAGTGTATTTTTTTTATCCCTAGCCTAGAGCAGCTTCTCAAGTCCTCTGACAGTTTTACAGAGCTCATGAGCCTCACTTCCATCTACATTTTCAAGACAGCACTTTTAGAATCAGTGGATTATGCCTTCCTTCAAAATTTTATCCAAGTCACAGGTCCCAATTCCCATAAGTTGAGGCAGTTTGCTTTTTTCTGTTTCATTTGCCTTACAGGTGACTGTTTGTGATCTCTTGCAGCAATTAACCATTGTTGGGTTTCTGTTTAAAGTGACTTTTAAAAGTCTTGTTTACAACAACCTCCAAACACTAAAATTATGAAGTCATAATCCCAAGAGTAATTACCACATCTCTGTTAACTAAATCAGGTGGGAGAGTACATCTGAGAGATGAGACTTTTTACTGATCAGAATCCATCAAATTGGATATTGGATATATTGAATTTTATATATTATTAAATATATTTATATAAATATATGTAAATACAATTTATTTATATTAAATAAATTTCAATAAATTTTATATAAATAAATTTATATATAATAAATATATTTAAATAAATGTGTTTATAAATTTATAGAAATAAAATTTGTATATATTAATATATTCAATACATATATTGAATTAATTAAATTCAGTAATATACTGAATTTAGAATATTTAATAATTTAATGTATAATACCCTTTTATTGAAGTACAGTTGATTTACAATGTTGTGTTAATTTCTGCTGTACAAAGAAAGTCACTGTACATATATACATATTATTTTTATCCTCTGTTCCATTATGACTTACCCTTTTTCTAAGGGATAATGGGAGATTCAAGGTAACAATGGTCATATATTTGGGAGCAGACAAAAAGTTTTAACTTCTCAATTCTCCTCTAACTTATTATATTGCACACAGGAGCGTTTCTTTACTGGCTATTCAGTAGTTAATGTCTGTCCACATAGGTGGGCACGTGCAATGAATCCAGAGCACAGAAAATGGTGCTGAGTCCACTGGGCCCCGCCAAGAACTCTGGCCCCCATCTTTCCCCACTTCCTAAACACCAGTAACTGCAAGCCCCTTCTGCCAACCTGCCGCTGGGCTTTTGTGTGGTCTAATGAACATAGAGTCATTTGGAAATATGCACTGTGCTCCACAAAAGGAAACAGTAATATAATCAGAAATCATTATATTCCAGTACTTCAGCACTATTGCTGCTATTAATGTCCATTATCAGTGTATTACCTGAAATGTGTTTAACAGTCACAGGCACTAATCAAGTTGCCTGTCCTAGAGAACGTATATTCTCTCTGTCTGGATCACACCATGTATTGTGCTGTGACTGTTTTAAACTTTTTTTTTTTTTTTTTTTTTCAGATAATTGGAACCTGTTACTTCATATTCTGAAAAGTAATGTAGCGAGTGAAGCCCTGAGAGGTTCAAAGCCTAGGCTTCCATCAGGAAAATAATGCAATTTCCATGCAGAATGATTATAATATTATTCAGTGATTACATGAAAGTGGGGGGGTCTGTTTTTGTTAGACTTTTGAAAGTGGCAAATTGAATTCCATCCAAGTAATCAGAGGTTATGAGTTTCCAACACAGTATGTTTGCACATGTTGGAGGCTCATTTTCCCAGACTCCTCCCTAGCCTGCTGCCCCCTGAGCCTTTGCTGGCCTCGAGGGACAGACCTGAAGTGCCTGGGAGTGAATTCGCTGACGAGAGCTCTCAGCCGATAAGAACTGGGAGGTGGCGGCAGAAGCTCCAGCTTCTTCACACCCCGAGTGGGGTGACTCTAAGACGTGTCTTTCTCCTTCCTCCCAGAGGTCCCCGGGACACTGGCCCAGCTGCCCCCAGTGGCATCCTGCTTATCTCAGGCAACCTCTGCTGGCTTCCTTCACTTTCCTGTCTCCGTTCCCCCACTCACCGGCCTGTGCTTTCTGGCCTCACTTTCCAAGTAAACCACTTGCCTCAAAGCCTTGTCTGGGTTCTAGTTCCCAAGAGAGGCACACCTAGGCCCCCTAACCCTCCCCCTTCCCATTTAGAGAGCACCCAGAGCCCTCTCGGGCTTCCCCAGTGACTCAGTGGTAAAGAATCTGCCTGCCAATGCAGGAGACACAGGTTCAGTCCCTGGGCTGGGAAGGTCCCCTGGAGGAGGAAATGACAACCCACTCCAGTATTCTTGCCTGAAAAATTCCATGGATGAGGAGCCTGGTGGGCTACAGTCAATGGGGGGTCACACCGAGTCAGACATGACTGCATGACTGAGCACACAGATGCCTCTCTGGAGCCCTCTGTCCTTTAAACTGGCAGCACCCAGAATCTTCATGTTTCAAAGCATCATCCTCCTGAAAAATGAAAATTCTGAACTTTTTTTAATCAGGAAAGTGATGGATATAATTTATTTCTCCCTCTTCTCTTAATTATTATTACCCCATTCAAGTGAGACAAGATGATTTCATCCAGGTTGTATTTTAAATGCCCATAATCGATGTCCTCATTCTGAGCATGAATCTATGTGCTCTTAGATAATTTATGTATAATTTTAATAGATTTGTCAACGGCAGCCCTTCCTCGTCTAAACAGGCTGCTTGCAGACAGATCACTTAATTTGCTCCTCGATGCTATTTTTCATACATGGTTGCTGCGCAGCCGACAGATAGCAGATGATCCCATTACAAACACATTTGACAGGGCATGGGCTGTGGGGATGAGCAAACTCAAGGTCTCCTATGGTGGCGAGCAATGTGTGTCTCCCTCTCACTCAGAAGGGGAAGTTCCAGGGCCCAAGGCAAAGTGCTGGGCCCGCAGTCACCCGCAGCCCTCAGGAGCTGACGAGCACTCCCGCTTACTTGCCCTAAGAGAGGTTGTTGGTGCCCAGCGCATTCCCCTCTCTGGGGATCACCTGTTGACAGTTCCTGCTTCCTGCCTCTCTCTGTGTTGGGGTGCCCAGCCCATTCATGGGGCAGGCTGCAAGTCTTCGGGGAGTGATGTCTCAAACGCACTTGTCAATATTACTCAGCTATTAAAAATAACGCATTTGAATCCATTCTAATGAGGTGGATGAAACTGGAGCCTATTATACAGGGTGAAGTAAGTCAGAAAGAAAAACACCAATACAGTATATTAATGTATATATATGGAATTTAGAAAGATGGTAACAGTGACCCTATATGTGAGACAGCAAAAGAGACATAGATATAAAGAACAGACTTTTGGACGCTGTGGGAGATGGCAAGGGTGGGATGATTTGAGAGAATAGCACTGAAACATGTGTATTACCATATGTGGAAAAGATTACCAGTCCAGGTTTGATGAATGAAATAGGGCACACAAAGCCGGTGTGCTTGGACAACCCTGAGGGATGGGGTGAGGAGGAAGGTGGGAGGGGATTCAGGATGGGGGACACATGTGTACCCGAGGCTGATTCATGTTGATGTCTGGCAAAACCCCACAATATTGCAAAGTAATTAGCCTCCAATTAAAATAAATTAATTTTTTGAAAAACGCACTTGTCAGCCAATGAGAGGTGGGAGATGATGAATAAACACTACGGCTTCCTCCCTTTGTCTCTTGGGAGGACAACTTTGAGATGGGTTCTCCCCAGCCTCTTGGAGCATCCTCAGTAGGAATGAGCCCCAACTGCCCAAGCGGAACCCACTAGTTGATGCTTCCTCAATTGACTTTTCACCATCTCCTACCTCACATTCCTACTGCCTCATGATGATTTTTTGGATCAACTAAAAAAAAAATAAACCTACTTGCATCCAAATTGCTGTTTCAAGGGCCACTGTGGAGGGAACTCAAACCAAGATGCTTGTCCTTCTGAATGTCTTCAGGTTGATCTTTTAGGCATGTTTGGCAAGGAGCTTCCTGTACCCCAGGAATTCTCCCTCCTCTGACAGCCTTCAGCCCCACCAGCAGAGTTAACTTAGCCCTCACCGTCTACAGCCCCAGGACCTCCCCTGTTTCTGCACATAGGCGAGGGATGGAGTAGACACCGAGTCTGCCAGCTCCTTGCTGACCTGAGCGTCTGTCCGAGAGGTGATGGTGCTCCAACCACATCCTCAGTCAGGAGTGAAGACCAGAGGTGCCCAGCAGGGTAGAAGATGGGGTAGCCAGACAACACAAAGAGTGTACCTTTTAGGGAAAAAAGTACAGAAACCCTTCCTTCCAAAGACTGATGTGAGCCCTGATGGATTATTTGCACCATTTCTGTCTGCTGGGGGGTAATTGCAAAGGCGAGTGTGCTGTGTTCCAAGGGAAAAGTGTTCCCTAGACGCCGTAGTCCTTGCCATGCCAGCTTGTGACAGAGAGAACCACATCAATTTCTAAATTTTCTCAATGGAGTGAGATGTGTGTAATGTGGAATAAAATATAAGCAAGTCTTAAGAAGCATCTATGTGTTTCTTTTTATCAACCTTTAGATGCGTTAAAGCCAACCACAATTTCCTATGAATTCTAGATGATATGTAGTATTTTTATTTGCTACTTCATTGCTAAATGTTTCATATAAAACTGAAGAGGGGGAAAAAATACACAGTCCCACATATAAAAGAAGCAGCAGATGGCTAAATGTGACCGTGGGAGAAAAGCAATCAATGGAGTGGGTTCAGAACAGAGGCTCCCCAGCTGGGTACAGGCCCGAGATGGGGTGGAGGGAAATTCAGGTATGAGGTTACCTGTGCTCATTAGCCATTTGCTTCTACTGTGTTTTAAGTAGCCCATTAGTATTCAGAAGAATCTACAGGTATCTTTGTTACATTTTTTTAATCTTTTAAATGTACATATAAATGAGTATGTGTTATTTATAGATGTCTTTGGATTTAGAAACATCAAGCTTGAAAACTAATGCAGCGGGGAATGTTTGATTTACTGCTCGCTGGAGAGCAAGGACAGGGGTGGGGGACTTTCTGCAGGAAGGAAGACTGGGTTGGGATAAGCTATTTAACCTTTCTAGGGGACTTTCCTGGCAGCTTCAGTTACAGTTAAACTGTGGAGAGATGACTGGGTGGGGGAAAAAGAGCAGCGGCCAGGGAGTTTACAAGCCAGCGTTGTTGCCCCAGCTCCCCTGCTAATCAGTTGTGAAACCTTCAGCTTGTCACACACCAGCTCTTACCTTTGGTTTCCTGCCCATATCTGGACATCAAGCCATGCCAGGCTGTGGCTCAGTGATTTGGTGCATTTGTGCTGATGGCTGTGGGCTCTGGCCGGACTCATAGGTTGCAGAAGTGCCATGCGTTTAGTGAGCCATGGTTCCTTGTTTTTTCAGATGGAACGTGAGGCCCTGGTGCGATCAAGCTACTTGCTGTCACACTTTGGTAGAGACCAGGAAAACAGAATTAGCTTCTACTTCTATTTTCAGTTCCTAGGCTGTTTCTATATTGGCCAAGGAAAGCAGAGAACTTAGAGAAATTCCTGGTAATGACTGCTTTCTGCCTGGGTATGGAGAAACTTGCCTGTCTGTGGTTTATTTTTAAATGGATAACTCATCATAACTGGATAAAAAGTACTGTAATCTCCAAAGACTTTTCTTTCACAATTTTTTTTTCCTCTCTGAGAGTAGAGAAACAAGGCTCAGGTCTACTCAAATAAAATCATTTTCTGCTCGGTGAGGAAGTGACGCCTCTCAGATCCACTTGGGGCTGGAAAGGGGTTTTCAGCCACTGGCCCTATGGCTTAGATTCAGAGAAGAAATGGAACAAGTAGGGGTTGAAGTCATGAAGGCATCTGTCCTCGGGCCTGGCGTCTAGTAGTTGCTGGGGAGGAGGATGAGGGGATGGTAAGGGCTGAAAGTGTCCTCCTGGAGGAAATTCAGGGAGATGCAGTGAAGGGAGCGGGAAGCGGTAGCTGGCCAGCATCAGATACACTCAGGAAAACTACATATGTGGTCAGCCCATTGATCCACTAACTCCCAAGGAAGATCCCTCCCCATCCATTTGTCCTCTGCATGCTCACCTCCACAGAGAGGTGATGGGGAAAAATGCACCACCTGCCCCTGGGTGAGGTAGGTGTTCCAGCCGTACCTATTCTGTGCTTTAGTTGGCAGGCATGGTAATAACAATGTTAGAGCCACCAGTTAATCTGTGCCATGGGCTATGCCAAGTGCCTTTCTTACACCCAAATATTTAACTCTCAGAACAACCATGGATGTTCAATAATGTCATCCCTTTGGACAGGGAGGAGATTGGGTCAGAGGGTGGGAGTGGGGTGGAGAGTCTGCCATTTAGACCCAGGTCTAATTAGAGATTTAGACCCAGGTCTCTCAGGCTATAAATATCCCATGCTCTCGACCAACCCACAGGCTGAGCCAACCCTGAGCCAGGTGTGTCCGGGTCTAAGATGAAAATCCAAGGTGAGGCTTAGATTCTGCCTTATAGGCCATGAGCAAGGCTGAGGGGTTCAGTCTCGGGAGAAGGGGCTCCAGAACCTCTCTGCAACTCCACCAGGAAATCAAAACCCACCAAGTCTGAAAGCTCACCTTGTCTTCCTCTGTGGAGCTGCTTGTCCCCATCCCTCCTCTCTAAGGCTGTCAAGAGGCCAAGACCCAAAGGGTCAGCAGATGCCGAGTGACCTCGACCCTGGCAGCTGTGGTGTCAGCCAGGACAGGCTCAGTCCAGACCCTGGCAGTGAGCAGACCCTGGGCCTGTGAGCTTTCTTGGCTGTTGTGTCCTGTTCTCATGCTGTGTCCACCCCCCCACCCCGATGTGTACAGCTGTGGGCCTGCCAGAGGGCTGGTGTGGTGGCAACTTGAGTGCCTTGAACACAGATCAGAGGCTCCCTTGAAGCATTGAAGCAGACAGCCCCAGAGTCTGCCATCATGAAAGGGACAAGCCTTAGAGAAGAAACTGGAACAGAGAAGGTGGGAGGGAAGGGAGAAATCCCAGTCTCTCTGGGCCTACTGAGGGTCCAGACTTGAGGTGGACTCTTCCTTTGGTGTGAGTTCCAGCGTGGTTGGTGCTAAGATGGGGGGTTGCCCCACATAGCCAGGATGGACCCTCCTGGAAAACAGCTGGGGAGGGGGCAGCTTACCAGCCTGAATTCTACTTCCTCTTTCCCCTGCTCTTAACCCCCTCCTGGCCTATGATTCTGTTTTACTCCCCAAGAGTCGAGATAAGTCTTGATTAAATGTTAGAGCCTGGCCCTGGGAGTGCAGGGGGAACCAAAGGAAGAGCCTTGTTCACATTTGGGTCAGAGTTCTCAGTGGGCAGCAGGGTCAAGCAGGTGGAGCCTCCACACATGATCCACCCACCTGACCACCTGGACGGAGCTGGAGAAGAGAGAACCCCACCTCTCAGCACCAAGAAGGAGGGAAACACCCATTCGCACTGCGATCCGGCTCAGCAACACCAGCAGCTGGCCTTCCTGTCTCTGAATTAGGATGCCAGCCCCTGCCCTGCCTCCTGTGGGGTCTGCATGGCCGTCTAATGAGGGAGGGAAGATGCAGAAAACACTCCACCAAGCCCATGGCACCAGGCAAATGTGAAGCGTCATCATGAAAAGCTTCAATTTATGGGTCTGAAGGAGAAGCAACATCTGGGAAGGAATTTTTGCAATTTAAAGGGAGGATGCAGGCCTGAAATCTGGAAGCCACGTCTGATTTTTTTTTTCTCACACTGGTTTGTATTCCAATCATGAAGCTGTGGTGTGAACATCCAGATGTTCAAAGCAAAATTGTAGAAAATGAGTGGTGTCTTGGAGGCGTTTCTCCCTCCTCCAGCAGAGCCTTACTGAGCATCTACTACGTGCCAGGTGCCACACGTTCTGGCCACAGCTTCCCCCGCCGCAGGCGAGTCAGTGAAACAGATTTGCTGGCATCTCTGCCCTTCTTTCCAGCTTGCAGCCCTCCGGAATTGCACGGTCATCCTGGCCCTGGATCCAGGCACAGGAAAACCTCTGTTAACTTGTGAGGGACTGAGTGGTGGCGCTCACTTAGGGAGTCCTAGTTAGTTGAAGCAGGTCCATGCAACAAGAAAGTAGTTCGTGTGGGAGCAGTTGATTTGCAGCTCTCTTTTACTGAAACGTTTCAGTCTGGGTTTCTGGCGAGCCCTGTTGTAGCAAGACTTCGGACCCAGTCAGTGCCTGGGCACCCTGTTGTCCCCATCTCCCCATTCTCCTTGCCCAAACCAGCCAGGCGGGACAGAAGAGGGGCTGCTGAGAAGCCTCCATTGGTGACACCGAGTTCTTATCTTACATCCCCAGTAATTCACTCCAGGAGGGTCTGTTCTCCAGAGAGTGCAAAAGACCTACTGAAGAGGAGTTTTCAGGAGAAGGGGTGAATGAAGGCAGCAGGAGGAGGGCCAGGAAGGAGGAGCAGGGGTAGGTCTGGTCACAGTGGTGGAGGAGAGCTGATGCCATTGAGGACACGAGGCTGGACACAGCAGGACACTGGGAAGAGTCCAGACTGGCCTGGAGAGAACTGTTCTGAGCAGTGACAGGGCAAGTGGCGGTGCTGGGCCCTGAGATGAGGGTCTGGCAGTAGCAAGTGTAGGGGACGGTGCAGTATCAGGTGGGCTGGGGGGGATTGACTGCTGGAGTGGAAGCTGCAAGAAACCTCTGTGCAGTGGTTGTGAGCTACCAAACTCCACTCTGCCCAACAGCATCCGCCTCCTTAGAATGGAATTTCTCTCATGGGAAAGAATTTAAATTTCCTCTTTGGGATGGGGGAGGCTGACAATGAAAAAGGTTGAGAAACTCTGAGTTAATAGTAGCAAGAATCCGGATGAGCTACCTTCCTATTGACTGGGGTTTGGGGTGGGGGATGTGTCTGTGATCTCTCTGCTGTGGGAAGGGTCTGTGCAGGGTGAGGGGGTCACTTGGGAACCTCACCATCTCGAAGCACCTGGGATTGGCTGACAAGCTGGCAATAGGGATCAGGGGAGAGGTCAGTTGGGTCATGGGGTTGGTTTGGGCTCACCAGGCCCTGTTTGGAATGTGATGTCCATTGACACCTGTGCTTTTATTCAGCCCAGGGTGATGACTTCAGAGAAAACACAAAACAACTCTAGGCTCCTCATTGACTGGGGTCCCAGGAACAAGTGGGCTGAAATTCAGAACAAAGACGTAGGATGGGAGGACAAACCTAGAGCTCCAGTTCTAGCTCCCTGCCGCTTCCACTTGCTGTGTGACTTTAGAGGATTCTTATTTTCCATGAGCCTCAGTTTCCTCATCTATAAAATGGGAATACTAATAGTAACATATTCATAAGCTTATTAAAATGTACATGATAAACTGTGAACAGCTAGACATTGTAAATGTCAAATGTTATGAAAATATTGTTATTATCCTTCGGTGAGGAGTCATGGCCTCTGAAGATCCTGTCTTTCTTTGAAGAATATGTGCCCACAGAATAACTCAGCAGGCAATGCATCCCCATCGTGGGGAATACGTAATGGGTCTCATCAGTGGCCAATTCTGGCCCTTAATAGCAACAAGAAGCCTCCACATCGTGCTGCATCTTTGCATCTTAATTCTCTCCTTGAAAAAACAGTGCCTTCCAGACCTCTCAGTCCACGAACTATTGAGAACCTGATAGATAAACACTCAGAGAGAGTGTTTATTTGGAGATTGGCAACACGCCTGCAAGCTTTGGTGGGCCATGGTTGATATTATTAATGGATGGCCTGTTTTTCTCTCTTCTCAAATGCAGGAGAATGTGAATGAGTGTTCCCCTTGCAGGATACATTCAGAGCAGCCATCCAAGCCTGTGCCAGGGGTACCCGAGGGTCCTTCTCCAGGACTGATGGGAGGGTGGGTGTGGGAGCTGGTTTTCTTGCTCTAGTTTACAGCCTCCAGTTACTTTGCTCTTTTCCTTCTAAGGAAGAATCCTCGTTTCCCAGTTGGCTGAGGGGTGGTGAGCTGCCCAGACATTGGAGTCATAATTGGGTAGCGTGGTCAAGACCCAGGCAGAGCTGCTCTCTGATCCTGCATCAAATGGGAGCCTCCCTAATTGGTTTCTCCTCTCTTAAGGCAGCTTCTCTCCAAAAAAAAATTGGTGTCTTATAGGGAAGTAAAAATGAAATCCTGGGGCCTTTGTTTATTATTCTCTTGGCTATCAATTTGGTTCATGTCAGGAACCATCTTTATTTATAGACTTAGAGTTAGAATGGATCTCAAAAATATCTGAGTTTAATTTTGAGGATCTCCCAGCATTTAGACAGTTATGTAACCCAAACAGCCCATCCATGGGTCTTGGTTTTATATTGGCCTTTATGCTCTGTCAAACTCAATTAGCATCTCGTAAGGGCCTTGTGCAGAGAAGGCAATGGCAACCCACTCCAGTTCTCTTGCCTGGAAAATCCCATGGGCGGAGGAGTCTCGTAGGCTGCAGTCCACGGGGTTGCGAAGAGTCAGACACGACTGAGAGACTTCACTTTCACTTTTCACTTTCATGCATTGGAGAAGGAAATGGCAATCCACTCCAGCATTCTTGCCTGGAGAATCCCAGGGATGGGGGACCCTGGTGGGCTGCACAGAGTCAGATACGACTGAAGTGACTTAGCAGCAGCAGCAAGGGCCTTGAAAATGTGAAGGACTTAAGACCAATTTCACAGACATTGACTTATTACTTATTTTTAAAACTTAAGTTAAAAAAGTCTTTCATCCTTTGGCTTCTTAAATTTTCTTTTCCATAGGCCTGGAAGCTGTCCTTTGAGGATGAGATTACTGGGACAGAAAAGGTTGGTTTGACCAGAGAGGTCAGAAGTCAAGTCCAGAGGTTGAACCTTCATCTCACTCAGGGATGAAAATTCATACCTACTTCCCTGGAATTCCTAGTTTCTTTCCTAAGATTCACTTTCCCAGGCCATGATCTTTGGCAACTGAAGATTTTACAGTGTTATCTTGGGAATTAAATTGTTACTAGAAATCAGTTTCTAGTCATTTATTTTAAAATCATTTTAAGTACCATGCATCTCATTAGAGTAGAATATGTTTAGGTAGATGGATGGAACTTACAGGCTTTCTAAGAAGAAAACATAGTGAATAATGAAGGGTCTATACACACCCCCATGTGACGGGTGCTGTGGGCTAGAGATTCAGACATTAAGATAATGTCTGTTCTCAGGATGCAAGAATTAGTGGTTGGGTGGAAGAAAGAAGAGCTAGAAGAGGAAAGAGATGAAATTACTGAGACATCAACTAATGCTAAATATGAGCCGAGAACAGCTAGAAACCCCTCCAGGGAGGGGCCTCTGGTCGGGGTTGGCAGAGATGTCATGACGAAGGTGTGACTTGCCCCGGGACTGTGGGCAGGTGATGGCAATAGTGAGATGCTGATGCTTTTGCTGTGGATGATAATTATGTACCAGTTTCTCTGATACATTAATAAAGAGAAACGAGAGCTCATAGAAATTAAATAATTTAGTCAGTGTCCACAAAACTAAGGGCCATGTTAGAATTCTAATTCAGATGTCTGATTTCCACAGTCCTGCTTCTAACCGTCTCTGAGAATGTATTCATTAGGGTCTTGACAGGAAACAGACACATCCAAATGTGTAATCTGAAGAGAGTTCAATGAAAGGGCCATTCACAAAGGTGTAGACACAGTAGGAAGAGAGCACACAACAGGGCTCATAATCAGGGCAAGGGGAGGGAGCTGTTGTGTCCTCCTCGCCACCAGCCATGACCTTCAGCAGAAGGTCCCAGCCATCTCATGGAGACTGCAAGGAAGGAGAGAGGGCAAATAGAAAATAAACACCAAGCCCCACCCCAGCCCCGGGTCTCCTGCTGGTGCCTGCATTGGCTGAACATAACTGGAAGTCCAGGGTCTCAGAGCTGGAGAGGTGCTCTCCATGCTGACTGGGTGAGCCTCCCAGGACACGGAAATGGATGGGGAGCTGACCTGGAGGAGCGAACAGAAGATACCCAGCACAGCCTGTGATGTCTAATGTCAGCTGGCGCTAGGATCTTTTCAAAAGCACATTAGGGAATAGTGCCAGAGAACTCTGCTCTGCATGTGGTTTATTTTTGTTCAGAACTTTGTTTCAGTTATCTCCTCTAGAAGTTGGCCTCCGGGGACCACAAGGGTGGAAGGAAGAGGCCATTGTCACAGAACAGTGTAGACAGCCCCTGGCTTGCCCCCTGAACTGCCCCTTGGCTCCTGTCTGTGCTGCCATATCCATCTGGCACAGTCCAGAGAGTCGAGCCATCTGAGACGGAGAGAAGGGAAGCAAATTAACTTGACATTGGCAACCAAGAGTTTGTCTCAAAAGTGAGAGCTCTTTCTAAAGCTTGGTGGCCAGCGTCTTGGGCTCTTGGTTAGTTAGTAGGCTTTACAGTGGCTCAGCAGTAAAGAATCCACCTGCCAATGCAGGAGATGTGACTTCGATCCCTGGGTGGGGAAGATCCTCTGGAGAAGAAAGTGGCAACCCGTTCCGGTATTCTTGCCTAGGAAATCCCACGGACAGAAAAGCCTGGCAGGTTACAGTCCATGGGGTCACAAGAGTCAGACACGACTTAGCAACTAAACTGCCACCACTCTTCCAGTGGCCTACAAGGCCCCACACAAAGTGAATTCTCACCTTTCCAGCTTAATGTCCTATGTGGCTGTCCCATGTCCAGCCACAGCGGAGAGTCCTTGCAGATCCAGGAACACCAGTCACTGGTTCTTCCTCTGCTCTGAATGCTCCGCTTCCCTGGACACCTGCACGGCCCATACCTGCGTCACTTTCCAGTGTACTCAAATGTCGTATTCTCACGGGGCCTGTTGCCCCAACCACCCTCTCTAGTCTGTACCACACCCCATACTCATCTCCCGCTCCACTTCTCCTCTAACAGATAGTCCTGATTGCCTTCTAAATTACTGTACAATTTATAGTTATTTCTTAAGCTTATTGTTTATTCTGTGTTTCCATCCACTAGAAGATGAGCTCCAGGAGGCGGGATTTTTTTCTTCTGTTTTGTTTCCCCGTACTCCTAGTGCCTAGACACTGCCTGACGTATAACAGGAACTCCATTAGGTATTGAATGAATGAATGGGTAAATAAATGAATGAGATCTTCAAGGATCTTAAAATGGACTGGCCGCTGTCCCCTAGTCCTCTCTCTTCCCCAACGCATATCTGCCAACGCTCTTTCCCAGAAATGCATCGATCGTCTGTTGTCACCAGTACTGTCGATACTTTGTGGCCAAAGGGTTTGATTTAACCGTGAGCTTCACGGAAGCTTGGTAGAGGAAATGTGCTCACACCTTTGGCTCCATGTCAGAGTTAAATGGTGACCTTGGCTTACTTTGCTTCCCTACAGAGGTTATTTCTTAATCGTAACGGGAACACACTATCCTTAGAAAAATACTGTTTTTGCCACTTTTAGCTTTCAAGTGGCTATTCGATGTGGCCTGTGTGTCTGTCCACAGCAGCTGAAAAAGCTTAAGGTGAGAGGCTCAGAGAAAGACCCATTGTGTCATTGGAGCGAAGCGCATTGTAAGATGAAATCAGTTTACAATAACTTATTTACCTGTCCACATCCTTCATATCACATTAAAGCTTTGCCCAGCTAGCCAGGACTCTGGAGTGCTAAGAGGGAAAGGGAAAATCAATTGATAATGATATATTTCAATTTAGAAAAATATATTGATCCCCAGGTAATGACAGTTGTGCATTTATTGCAGTGGAGGGTGATATTGCCTGCTGTGAAGATGGTATTCACATATATTATATTTGAAAGAGGAAACTAGGAATAACCCGGCCTCCCCTTAATAGAGAGTCTCTTTCTATGAGGTATCAATCTATATATTTCATAAAAACCTTCTCTTCCAGGAACCCATCATTTGCCTCCTCAAGGTCTTCTGGTCCATTGTCTAAAAGTAATGATATGTTTTGGTGATTATCAAGTTTGTGTCCTGTTCTCTTTTCAGCATTAAATTAAAGATGTACATTTTCTATTTTTTCCCATCTCTGGAATTTCTTGGTTTGGATTAGATGGAAAGGAATGCCATGATTCTCATTCTTATTGAGTGATTATGGCTTTGCTGTAGGGATTAGAGCTTTGTGCACTGGGGAGTGGGGAGTTGAGATCTTGTGTCTGGCCCCTGGGGTTCTCTGCTATCCACTCAGACCCCCTTATCTTGGTGACAAGGGCAGAGTTTGGAAATGGCCTGTGCGTGGTCATCCACACCAGGAAATCCAAGGTAGGGAGAAGCTCCCATTTAGGGTGGGGACCACCTAAGATGCTGGAATTCCAAAAGAGCTTTTCAAAAAGATGCTATCTTTTCCCCACCGCACCCTCACTCTTCTCTTGTCTCTTTTTAGACGGCCTGGCCTCCTGCTCACGTCGTGCTAGGTGTGGGTGGCCAGCGAGGATTTTGCATCCTGGGGACGAACCCTGAGCTTGCCAGAGACGGACGGTGCAAGGTAGGTCAGCTCACCTGAAAGTCAGAAAGACATTTCTCTGACAGTGATTACTTCGGAGAAGTGAGGTATAATAGATGTAGCTGGTCCTTTCGCCATATTGTTCATGAGACTTTTACCATAGACCTGAGATTCACTGGTACCCAGAGCCAAGCTTAGTCCTCTGGGCCCCCACCCTTCTGGAATCAATGCACAAGCATGACTGGCACTCTTGACCACTCACTTGGGGCTCCCGGCCCATAGGAATTTGAGTCTGGGGGCAGCCAGCAGCTACGTGACTCTTAAGCTCCTCAATAATTGTAATTCTTCCTTTCTAATTTAACTTACTCTTGTTATTAAAATAGTATTGTTAAGTGTCATTTAAATATTACTGATATTGCTAATATTAAAATAAAAAATATTATAGTATTTGTTCATTATAAAAATATTTTTAAAGATAGCACCTGAAATTATATAAATTATTTATAACGATAGTCCTGAGAAATAACCATTTCAGTGTCCCTTTCCTGGCTGTTTTCCTTTACAGAGAGGGTACACACACACACATGTACACACACACAGATGAGGTCACATGGTGTGTACTACTTGGTAACTCATTATGTCGACTTCACAGTCTGTCCCAGGTACCTTTCAAGCCACTAAATACAATTCTGTAACATCTTCTTTTGGGGGCCACGGCCCAGGGCATGTGGGATTCTAGTTCCCTGACCAGGGATCAAACCTGCTCCCCTGCATTGGAAGCATGGAGTTCCAACCACTGGACCACCAGGGAAGTCCCTCTAGTATTTTTAAGGCTTCAGTTCATATGGCTATAATAAGCTATAAAGTTTACTTGTATGTGTGTTAGCTGCTCAGTCGTGTCCAACTCTTTGTGACCCCATGGATTGTAGCCCGCCAGGCTTCTCTGTCCATGGGATTCTCCAGGCAAGAAAACTGGAGTGGGTAGCCATTCCCTTCTCCAGCACATCTTTCTGACCCAGGGATCAAACCAGGGTCTCCCACATTACAGGCAGATTCTTCACCACCAGGAAAAGCCCCACAGCTTATTAACCAGTGCCTTAATAATGGAAATTTAGTGCATTTTTGATACATCACTCTTACCAATAACACTACAACAAACGTTTTTGCGTATGTGTCTTTACATAGTCATTGGATTATTTTCTTGGATTAAACTTAAATAGAGCTCAGGCTTAAAGTTTTGATTCAGGAGCCTCCAACCTAGATTGTGAAGACCAGGCAGTCAGGGGAGTTGACACGGGGGTGGCGAAGGAGTTCCAAAATAATGAAGGTGGGAGTTGGGGGCACGGGCAGTGGGATTCAGGCCTGTTGAGGCTGAATGGCCTAGGCTAGCACGTCTCAGTGACACCTTTAGAGGTCCAGGGGCCAGTGTCACTCCTGGGGCCTGGTGCTGGGTGAGCTCAGTTGTGTGCTCTCCGCAGGACCATGCCCTGGTGCCCACTGACCAAGCGCCTCAGGGCCTCTGCCTGGGGCCAGCCTGGAGCCTGAACCCCAGCTTCCTTCCGCATCAGGGGCCTTGGCAGCAGACCAGCCAGCTTCTTCCATGTCCCCATCGTCCACTGGTCAGAGAGCTTTCTCTCTGGACTCCAGAGGCAGTGGGGCTGGGGTGCCTTACACTCCCAGGACCCTCACAAACAGAAGGGATCCCAAGGTGCAGCAACCATGGCAGTCAGCAGGAAGCTGGAGGGGGCTCCAGGCCAGGCCTGAATCAGCTGCTGAAACAGAAGAAACATCCATGTGCATCCAGCCTGCTGCCACCCAGCACCCCAGTAAGGGTGACCTGCAGGGGCAGATGGGCTCCTGACCTTGAGAGATGTTCTCAGAGCACCACTGGATGGCTGGATAGTTATACGGCTACTCATCCCGGACACTAGGGAATGCTTTGCTTCTGCGACTGCCGGGCCAGAGAAGAGAGTTGGAAAACTGAGCCTGTTGGAGCAGTGCTAAAGGATCCACCTGCCGATGCAGGAGACGCAAGTTCAATCTCTGGGTCGGGAAGATCCCCTGGAGAAGGAAGTGGCAACCCACTCCAGTATTCTTGCCTGGAAAACCTCATGGACAGAGGAGCCTGGTGGGCTCCAGTCCATGGGATTGCAAAGAGTCAACACAACTTAAGGACCAAAGAACGAGAACAACAAGCTTGGATTTGGTGACCATGGCATTCAGTGTTTGAGAAAAGATTCAGGAGATGCTCTTCACTGAAGTCAGCCTTCCAAGAATATGTCTTCAAGTTCTAGGGTGAGTATGGGTGGCAGAGAGGGGACAGAGAAACCCAGGCAATTGTTCTGATGGCCCTTATTTGGGAGTCTTCTCCTCCCTGCCTCTGTTGCAGGGTGACACATGGCTCTTATTCATCCCAGCCTTGGAGCAGCCCATATTTTAAGATTGGGAGGGCACTGAAGGTGACCTCAGCAGGCATATCTGATAGGATACACTCCTTGTGGGCCTCACATCTCTGTACCCACTGTGAATGCCTGGCGATCTTCCCCACCACCTGGCCAGCCCTGGAGGATGGGAATCACATTGATTCTCTCTGTGTTCCCTTCCCCCATCCCACCCAGTGCCTGCTGGGCTTTCAATAAATATTCACCGTACACTCAGTCATAACCATTCCTTGGAGCACCACCTCAGCACATGGCCCAGTGCTGGGCTGTCCATTTCCTTCACATGCAGGACTCCCACTGGTTCCCAGGAAGACAAGAAGTTTCCACGGCCCCCTTTGGCCCCTTGGTGACTAGTGGTAGAACCATCACCTTCCTGTGGAAATGGGGTCAGATTGCTTTGCTCTGTGTTTCCTGCTACAAAGCAGGGTCTGCTCAGATAAAGAGCGTGGAGGGCTCTCTGCTTGGCAGTGGTTTGATGAGAAACCGAGAGGATGGTACCAGAACCAGCCAGTGGGAGGGAGATCTGAGGCCAGCACTGCAGTGTGTGATCCTGGCTGCAGCAAGGCTGAGCAGTTGGGGGTCAAACTAAGGACCCGGTTTGTGTAAGACTGAGGGCTGAGCCAAGAATGGCATTAATAGACACCTAGGCAGAGCTGATCAGTGGGTAGGAACGCCCCTGAGTAGCATCCCCAGGCCCCATCCTGGGACTCTCAGTGCTGCCCACCAGGCCCCAAGTCCCTCTGTGAGCCTGGCACCCTGGGAGGACATTTCAAATGTCCCCAGGTCTAACGAGACCTGGAGTTGTTCCAGAGAGGACACCATGTGTTGTGTCCTGGACTTCTGCACTCACAGCAGCTTCACCCTGCAAAGCCAACCCAAAGGTGCCCTTGCTGACCACAGACATCCTCTCCTTCCTTCACTCCCTCGCTCCGCATAGCCTCTCTTCTGTGGATCCCCAGCCTCTCCTCCCTCCTTCCTTTACTCATCCATCTCCTTTTGTCTTCCACTCTGAACCAACGGGCTAGGGCACAGATCCTTCACTGGAGCCTTAGCCAAACCCTGAGCCCTGGCCGGGCATCCTTCATGCATCACTTCCCGGCCTGGTCCCTTCCTTCCCTCTTGTCCTCAAGACCTCCCGCCCACCCTGGACTCCTCAGTCAGGGTCCTTTTTATTTCATGGAGAAATGGAGCCTCCCACCTTCAGCTTGGGCGGGCTCTATCTCCCTGTCTTTCCGGCCACTCCAGACCATCTTCCCTTCTACCTGTAAATGAAGATGTCTGTGCTGCTGCATTTTCCTCATTTCCTGTCTCTCAGCGGCCCCTCTACCCTCTCTGCTTTGGCTGTCCCGGGACTTGATTCTCGGGCAACATCTCTGTCCCAAGTCTCTGTAGTTCTGAGAATCCATTACCCACCTGTCTGATTGCATCACAGACTCGACCTGGCCAAGAGAAGCCACCTCACAGTTATGAAGCATCGCCTCTCCCTCAGCTCTCTGTGAACCTCTTATCTCCTTTGTCTTGAGCCTCTCATCCTCCTTTCTGGACCATGAGCTTCTAGAGGACAGGGATCATTTTATCTCCCTGTTATGATATCAGATGATGTTGTTCAGTTCAGAGATCACAGGACTGCAGGACAGAGTGACCTCACAGACAGTGTAATGGATGGGAACCTGGAAGGGAGAGACCACTGGGCTCTCATCCCAAACCCACCACTAGCTCCTGACAAGCCCCATGCAACTTTCTGAGCCTCTATCTCTTCTGCTTTAAACGGAGAATAACCCCATACCTTCCTAATTCCCAAGAGAAAGTGGACAGGTTCAGAGGCAAAATGATGCTACCTGGGCCAGCAGTGCTCAGGCCTCAGTGAACACTGAAGTCCCCTGGAGAGTTAAAAACAAGATGCATGGGTCCCTCCCCCAGACCTTCCAATTTTATCATTCTCATGAGGATGGGCATCTGTGTATCTTAAAGCTTTAACCAATAGTCTCATCTCAAAGGTATTGCCGAATTCCTGGATTCTAAGCCCTGAGGAATTGGGGTGAACGTTATGGAGATTTGTTGTTGTTGTTTTTCTTCAATAGCTAAGTCGTGTCTGACTCTTTGTGACCCCGTAGACTGCAGCCTGCAGGCTTCTCTGTTCTTCGCTGGAGTTTGCTCAAACTCATGTCCATTGAGTTGGTGATACCATCCAACCATCTCATCTCTGTTGTCCCCTTCTCCTAAATTTGGCAAAACAAAATTCTTGTATGATGTTGTAGAATTTATTTGCTTTTTCAACTACTCTAAAATCTAGCCCCTGGATCCAGGCTTCTGAAAGCTGGGTACCTTGGATCAGCCCTATTCATCTTGCTCCACCCCAAAATGCTCTTAATGAACCCTACAGGCAGACTTTCCTGGTGGCTCAGATGGTAAAGAATTTGCCTGCGATGCAGGAGACCTGCATTCAGTCCCTGGGTTGGGAAGATCCCCTGGAGGAGGGCATGGCTTCCCCACTCCAGTAGTCTTGTCTGGAGAATTCCATGGACAGAGGAACCTGGTGGGCTATAGTCCATAAAGTCACAAAGAGTTGGACACAACTAAGTGACTAATACACAGAGGCTGTCACAAGATCTTTTTTCCTATGGAGCATATGGAAATGCCCACATTTAGGATTTTGTGGCAGTCAATGTCCATCCTGTCACCGGGACCCCTTGGCTGGGACCCTTGGGAGAAGTGCCTCTGATTTCAGTGCAGACATATTCTACCGAGCCTCCATCATAGTATCTCACACTGGATCATGTTGTAACAGATCAGCTCCTTGTTTGCCTTTTGCAAGTCTAAAGAGTGGTTTTCAAACCCAATTGCATATTAAAATCATCTAAGGAAATTTTTACAGGTCCGATATCCAGGCAACACAATAGGTCAATTAGACCAAAATTTCTCGGGCTAAGACCCAGACATTCATATTCTTGTGACACACCCCAGGCCATTCTAGTAGAAGGCCAAGGTCAGAGGCACCACCAAGCCCAGAGGCAAATCTGTGATCCACTTGTAGCAAATGCATGGGACTCCCTACGTGTGGTTTCATGGAGGCAGCATGCCTTGCACCATAGCCTGCCCCTACACTTATCTGTCTTACAGTATCCTTATAAGTCACCTTCAGTCCTTTCTGAACACACTGAGGTGAAAACAAACAGAATAAAAAGCTTCCTGCTTTTCCCTGGCTGGGCCCTGGGCACAGCTCCTGACTCATTGGACCTCCCAGGAGAGAGCATTGCAGACGCCCTCCCCTACCCACAAGTGCCAGGTTAGAATATTTGGTGCTGGTGATCCCACAGTGGGGAATTGCAGCCAGTCTTCTAGAGCTCTTCCTAGAGTTCTCCGGGGACTGACAGGGTCATCCACCAAGCAGCACTGTGCCCAGGATGGTGGCTGCACCCTCCTTGTCTGCCCTCCTTGGCCTGTGAGACTCAGCCCCATGCTGAACCATCGACTATCATC
This sequence comes from Nanger dama, assembly GCA_917880005.1. NCBI lineage: Eukaryota > Metazoa > Chordata > Mammalia > Artiodactyla > Bovidae > Nanger > Nanger dama. The sequence continues at coordinate 31,633,970 of CAKJTW010000018.1, forward strand.
AGCCAAAGGCAGGCAATGCCCCAGGGGTGGAAACCCCTTTCCTGGAGCTGAGTTGTTGAGGAACAGAATGCACACAAGGGGTGCAGTTCGCCTTAGCTAATAGGGATGGGGCAGGGTGCACATGGCAGTTTTCACTCCAGCTGCAAAACCTCGTTTGGCACCTGGGCCAGAAATAGCTTATCTGTAAACCTCAGAGTTTATTTTTGTGGCCAAGTTTGATTTTCCAGGCGACCTGTCTCCTTCCTTACATTGCACCTGCCCCAGAGATCAGGGCTGATGACTCACAGTTGTGAGTCTGTGCCCTACAGGAGGGCACCTGGCCCGGGGGCCTGGGAGTTGACACCCAGCCTGCACTCTGCCAGCTTTGTTGTGTACTGTGAGGTCTCAGAGGGAGGGCACCTCTTACTGATTTGCAGGAAAATGCCAAATAGACTGGTAGTAGGCCCTGCCAGAATCCTGCTATGGGAGAGAACCATGTACACGTTTGTCCAGTAACCATGGAAGGATGCTCCTGAATTTGTGGCTTCTGTCTCTTATTGATTGTCTTGTATATTCACAAGTCACTCAGAACTTTTCAGCTTTTTATCTTCTAATCATAAATTCTGTGTGTCTGTGTGAGTGTGTCTTGCAATATGACAGACAGAGCCAGAAGCATTGAGGCTGAAGGAGGAATACTCAGCCTGTGGTAAAACAAATGTGTCTTCTAACATCCATTCATTCATTCACTTAAGCACTCACTGGCAGCCACACTGTATATTGTTCCAGGTACCGGGTCCAGTGAGGCCAGACAAAAACCTGTCCTCAAGGAGCTGGCAGTCCAGTGGGGAAACCAGCAAGTAAATACTTTCATATAATAAGATGTGACAAATACAGTAGGAATATAGACAGGAACTTACACGATGTGCGATAGAAGAACTCATTCAGTCAACAAATGTTTCTTGAGAGTGCCTGCTCTATGCTAGGTATTATTGCAGCATGGGGGATTTAGCAGTGACCATATGAGACCAAGTCCATGACCCAGAGCTCACGTTTGAGGCCATGAGAGTACTCAGCCGCTAACTTACTTTGGTCAAACCACAGGCTTCCAAGAAGAGGAAGCTTCAAGCTGGAAATGTGTGTGTGTGTGTGTGAGAGAGAGAGAGAGAGAGAGAGAGAGTGAGTGCAGGCAGCATTTCAGGCAATAGGAACAGCTTGTGCAAAGGCCTGAAGGTATAAAAGGACAGGAGAGCCCAGGGCATAAGTGCTAAAGGTGACCTAAGAGGTGGGAGACGTGGCTGGAAGGTAACTGTCTCTCTGCTGTGATGGGCACTGAGTGCCATGCTGAGCCCGCAGGAGCCACCCTCTGAGATAGTGGAAACACGGCTGAAGGCGCACAGAGCACTGGTTAGAGACCACTGTCGCAGCCAGGCTTCCTGGGCCCTCCCTGACTCCAAGACTCTTTGGCATCCCTGTGCCCTGGGCAGCCGCTCCCGAGCCTCCCTTCATTTAGAGTACCCAAGGCTAAGGTCATATGACTGACTCTTCTCTTCCCACAGTCCAGTGCCTTCAGTTTGCAAAGTGTTTCACATAATTTCATCTCCTTGGTCACAAGGGAGACCCTAGGAGGTAGACAGTGATGATTGTTGCCATTGTTTATGCCGAGCAGCAGGCTGAGGCTCAGAGAGGGTTGGCGTCTTGCTCGAGGTCATACAGCCAATCAAAGCAGAGTAGGAACTGGAGTCCTTGTCTCTTGATTCCTAATCCAGAGCTCTTATCTCCACGTGAACTGCTACTCCATAGATTGAAACCTAAGAGCCCTGAGCAAGTGTCAATCTGCACCTGCCTGTCTTCCACAAACATTATTTGACCACCCACTGTGTGTCAATCCAGCATCAAATAACCATCCTCTGGGCCTCAGTGTCATCCCACCCATGGTGATGCAAGAAGCCCAAAGACTACTGTCCAGGACCCAGGCATCACCCACCTTCATCAAGTTGAACAGTAAATGGAATTACCCCCACTGGCTGGAGACCGCTCCACTCACTCACCGTGTCCTCTCATCCAAGCCACTCGGAGGCGCGCTCATTACAGCTGTTGATGTGTGTTTTTGCCCTTCCTTGTAAGGGAGCTGGTTGCTAAAGAATAGCGGAGACTTAAGCCTCATTCACAGAGCAGGAGCTTCCCTGTGTAAGACAGACGCAGCCTAGCAACCCTCACGGGCCATCTTTTGATTTGTAGCAACTCATTTAGATAAAAGCATCTGGTCCGGGAGGTAGCAACAACCACGAAAAATCATTAAAAGCATATTTCTGCTTTTACAAAGTAACCTAGTAACAGCACAGGAGGTAACAATTAACCCAGCCCCCTCCTCCAGGTACACAGGCAGGTGCAGAAAATGGGAAAAAGAAGTCAGAACAGGGAGAGGGTGTATCCAGGATCACTTCTCAGATCAACACCCATGCTCATGGGTGTGACCAAGGGAGCCCCCACCAGCCCGAAAGAGAGCCTCATCCTCCCATCAGCACATACAGGAGCCATCCTGCTTCTCCAACCCAGAATAAACAGTGATTATTTATTTAGCACCAGTTTAGGGTTTTCTAAAATGCATTCAAAGTGCTCTGCACCTTGCACAGGTGAGCACAGAACTGCAATATTGGGTTGGGAATCGGATAAAGGAAGTCTGACCCTGTACCAGATAGCCAAGCTTGCCTCCCATGACGTCCACCCCAGAACCCATGCACACACACACACACACACAGCCTCTGCTCCCATCCAGACAGCCCTTGTGCTCCTAACTGACCCCGCTTCTGTGCACCGCGTCTCCAGGCACTTGTCCTGCTAAGCCTGCTAAGCAGAGCCTCTCCCATCCCTACCTATCTCCCAGCAAAGTGCCCCGAGGCCACCCACTCCTGGTGAACATTTTCTCTTCTCCTCTGATTTCCTGATGCTGTTCGTCTCCCTGGCACCCTTTGGTTTTTCTTGGATCAAGGGCAGTCCTTTCATTGTCCAGTGTGCTCAAGGCTCATCCCCAGACTGTGAGCTCAGAGCTGATCACATGCTAACATTGTAAAAGGACTGATCACAAGAGGTCAACTCACACGGCCTCTGGGGTCCCTCAGCCCCTCTGTCTCCCTTCCATCACAGAACCCTCTCACCTGGCACCTGACTGTTTTCTTGTCTGCTCTGGGAGACAGCTAGGAGTCCCCTGGGACCAGGGAACTGGGTCTCAGTCTCTAGGTCCCTCCTCAAAGCCTGACCCAAAGAAGGCTCTGGAACATTTATAGGATGAGTAAGTGGCATGTGTGCCTCACTCAGAAGACTCTCTTAACCTGCTCACCTGTTCCGGGATCCTGCCACGCCCATCAGAGCAGCTCCCATCACCCACCTCAGCAGCAAAGGCTGTGCACTGATCAGCCCTTCCAAGGCCATTGTCCCTGGGGACACCATGCACCCCCCCCCACCCAGGCCAGAGCTCATCTTTCTGCTGTTTCAAGCTCAGTCCCCAGGCCAAGAGAAAGACAGGTTCCCCAGACCCTGCATAAACACAGGGTCTCAGTATTCTCAATTTAACATTTAAAACATTTTTGGTAAAGCGTGTCCCATATTCAAAATGACCTCACAGCATTCATTCGTTCCTTCATTTGGGGATAGCTCAGTTGGTAAAAAAATCCACCTGCAATGCAGGAAACCCCAGTTCGATTCCTGGATTGGGAAGATTCACAGGAGAAGGGATGGGCTACCCACCCCAGTATTCTGTCCTGGAGAATTCCATGGACTGTATAGTCCAGAGGGTTGCAAAGAGTTGGACGCAACTGAGCGACTTTCACTTTCACAATAGTAAGCAGTGTAGTATAGCAGTCAAGGGCACAGACGGTGGGAAGCAGACTGCCTCGATCCTAATCCCAGCCCTGCTCTCACCATCTGTGTGACTTCGGCACATTATTGAACCTCCTCATGCCTGTTTCTTCACCTGAGGATTATAATCCTTATTATGAATACACATATCTGATTTGTTTTTGTTGTTGTTTAGCCCTAAGTCGTGTCTGACTCTTTGCCACTCCATGGACTGCAGCCACCAGGCTCCTCTGTCCATGGGATGACCCAGGCAAGAATACTGGAGTGAATTGCCATTTTCTTCTCCAGGGGATCATCCCAAACCAGGGATCAAACCTGGGTCTCTGCATTGGCAGGTGGATTCTTTACCCCTGAGCCATCAGGAAAATCACTTACCTCACAGGGTTCACTTAATAGATAATAGCTGATTAAACAGTCCAACACCTAGACTAACTCATGAAACATAGTTTAATGCAAGGACTTGCTACGATTAGCCTAAGGGCCAGGACCCTAGCCGAGCCAGGAACTTACTTCATACTCTCTTCAGGACCAAATACACCTTCAGTGAAGGCGGTGGACTGTATAGCCCACCCCCGCTCCCACCCCCTATGCTGGTCACCCTGTGGCCTTTGCTTGCTGGATACACCCAGTCAGCATGGGACTTCTGCTCCCAGGGAGGTGGCCCTCCTTAGCCCACAGGGATCCCAGTCTGCCACTAGAGATATAAACCAATTCCCCACGGCAACAGCAGACATCCTGGAGTCCCTCCTGCCCACTGCTGGTGGGGGTTCCCCAGCCCCCATCACAGAGGATTTGAACTCCTGCTCAGCCCACAGCAGCCCCATCAGCCCAAACCCGGACAGTGGACGCCTGACCATCAGGCACTGGGGCCTGCCCCACCCAGGGCTGCCGCTGGCCAGCTTCGGAACCAGGAAGCACGTCCCTGCCCCTCTGTGGATCTCAGTTTCTTTATCTGTGTCATGAAGGCGGTGGGTTCAGAATTGATCCCCGAGGGCCAATCAGGCAACATCCCTAGGAGTGACCCCCTGGATGTGGCCACATGGGGCTTCGGGGACTCCACAATTAGCTCTTGTGTCAGCTTGTCCTTGGGGCATCTGTCATTAACAATTATGAAGTCATTATCTGGTAAATAATTCATAACCCGAGAGATGGGATAAGCCGCCAATAAACAATAATCCATTTAGAACCAAGCTTGGCAGGCGCACGTGCAAGCGTGGAGACACGGCTCCCTCTCACCACCCATGTCCTGCTGAGGAGCCCTCCCCCCATTCCCTCCCTTGGCTTATCAGGGTTTAGTCTCTGGAATAACAAGGATGAATATCAAGTGTTGACCAAAGGCCAAGGGCTATTTTTTCTCAAATCCTCCCAACAGCCCTGTGGATGGATGCGGGTACCGTTATTGTCCCCCTTTCCAGAGAGGTAAACTGAGTCTCAAAGGCCAAAGTGGGCAAATGGGGTGGTACAGCTGCCATCCTGGGCATAGTGATGCTCTGGTGGACCTCTCCGTTGGTCCCCACAGGCCTCAGAGAACTCTTGGCAGAACTGGCTGCAATCCCCAGTGCAGTGTCACCAGAACCGAGGGTGTTGGCCTGGCTTCTGTGGGTGGGGAGGGGAGCCTGCAACTCTCTCTTGGGAAGTCAGGTGGGGCAGGAGCCAGGGAAAAACAGGAAGCTTTCTATTCTGTTTGTTTTCACCTCACTGAGTACTGTAAGACAAACAAGTGAGGGCAGGCAATGGTGCAGGCCACGCTGCCTCCATGAAACCACACCTAGGAGGTCTCATGGGTTTGCTACAAGCGGGTCACAGATTTGCCTCCATGCTTGGTGGTGCCCCTGACCTTGGCCTCCTATTGGAATCACCAGGGGATCCCGGTGACTGATGTTAAGACATCTCCCTTTTGCTCATCCCCAAAACAGGAGTGCTTCCCTTGCATTCAGGCCCTAGTTCTGTGTGGCTGGTACCTCCTCTCCCTGTGGCAGCTTCAACTTGAGACCCGCTGTGCCAGGGAGGTCCCAAAAGCCCCCTCTTCCAGGCCGGCTCCCCCACCCCATCAGGACGAGACTTTCCGTGGAGGTTGTAGACCGAGTGACAGAAAACAGAGCTATTGCTTAGGAAATAGGAGGAGAGTTCTCAGCCTGGGGCCATCAAAGGAGTGAGAGAACTTGGCTTTTGTCACGAGGCAGAAAGCGTGGCATTTCCGTGGGCTCTGACCAATAGCCAGGGACAACCTCCGACGGTTCTCAAGAAATAATGCCGTTAGGTGTGCGCTCACATATAATTGGTCCTCTTGTTCTCAGTAAGCTGGAGCTTCGGGGCTGCTAAGAGATGCGCACAAAGGAGGCAGATCCAGGGGACCTGCCAAGCGTGCCCGGGTCCTCCAGTGAGCCCTGGAGATGGCTCAGCCCCCGCACGAAAGCCTGCCCCCAGGTCTCCAGGGCAGGAAATTCCATCAGCTCCCAGAGTCCCTGCTCTGCTGGCTCCTACAGACTTTTTTTTTATCTGACCTAAATCTCCCCTGCTGCACCTGAAGCCCATTTTCCTTTGTTTGGCTTTGAGTGGAAACAGAGAACAGCTAGAACCCAGATACCTCCTCAGCTGGATAAATCAGAAGTCCTTCAAACCTCCTGTCACAAGGAAGTGTTCTCAGAACCCTGCCCTGTTGAATACCTCTGCTAAGTCTTGAGAGAACTGCTTGCACAGTGATGCTTGAGACGAGGTTCTATTCCCAGGGGCCGGGGGCTTGGTGGTGGCAGAGCCCCACCTCCTTCGGCACAACAGAGGGGACCCCTGAGGCTGCTGAGTGAACTGAATGAACAGGGGTGAGGGAGAGAAGCAGAAGAGAGATGGGCAAGCGTGCAAATGGATCAGCCCCACACAGTGAAAATTGCAAGGATGGAATCTGGCCAGGGAACTGGGGAAGTTTCCAGAAAGAGGAGACACCCACCCACATTAAATGCTGAAAGAGAGATGGAGTCCGCTGGGAAGGAAGGGACTGGCTTTCAGGCGGGTTCTCCTGCCCTCCAGGTCCCTGGTTGGGGGTTGAAAGCATAGTTCCCTTAGTTACATTCCTCTTTACATTGGTCACACAAAGCTTCCCTGCTGGCTCAGATGGTAAAGTGTCTGCCTGCAATGTGGGAGACCCAGGTTTGTCCCCTGAGTTGGGAAGATCCCCTGGTAAAGGAAATGGTAACCCACTCTGGTACCTTTGCCTGGAAAATCCCATGGACAGAGGAGCCTGGTAGGCTGCAGTCCATGGGGTTGCAAGAGTTGGACACACTGAGCAGCTTCACTTTCTTTGTTACTCCAGAGCTTAAGCAGACTTTCTCCAGCCTACCTCAGCTAGTGGTGAGTCCAGATCCTCACAGAGTCCTTCACTTTTCAGTGAGCTTGCAGGCTGGGAATCGGGGCAGGCCCCCTGAACACGGGCATCCATGCGAACACTCACGTTCTGGAGCAGTTCTGTTGGCCTTGGCATCTCCTAGGCCTCTAGATTTCTGTCTCATTTTTGTGCCTTTTACCTCTGGGAACAAGCCACCCCTACTTGTTCAGCTATTTTTCAGGCCATTGAAGCCAGTTCCTGGAAGAGTTGTGTTCATAATTTTTAAAAAAAAAAATCTAATTTGATTGGAAAGCAGTGGGTCGCAGCTCAGTTCTGAGTTTAAAAACGGTGATGCTGAGTGTCCCTGACAGCTCTCGGGCAGGGTGCGGTGAATGCAAGAGAAGAATTTTTATTTTTCCTAGGTCAGTGGAATTAAAACCTTCCTACTCTGTCAGATGAATGGAGAGAAACTGAATCTCTTTTTTCCTAAGCAGTTATCTAACTGTGATCCTGAGATGTGAGCCAGGTCATTTTACTTTTTTTTCCCCCTAAAAGCCCCTAGAAACTATTCCCCCTCAATACAAAGAGACCAAAAAAATTTAAAAAAATGCATTGATTGGATTTAAATAATGGAATTGCCATTAATATCTTCCATAAAAGATATTGATTCTGACTTGGATTTATGGGAAGTTAGGAGTGGCTCAGACAGTAAATCGTCTTGCTTACAATGTGGGAGACCTGGGTTCGATCCCTTGTTTGGGAAGATCCTCTGGAGAAGGAAATGGCAACCCACTCCAGTACTCTTGCCTGGAAAATCCTATGGACAGAGCAGCATGGTGGGCTACAGTCCACAGGATCACAAAGAGTCGGACACGACTGAGCAACCTCACTTCACTTCAGGAGTTGGAAAAGTAATCAGAGTGGTAGGCATTCAACATTAACGTACTGCCATCCCACCTCCATGTTGTTTAAGTGGATGGGCTCCTGGCCAAACCACCCCCATGCCAGCGGCTGGGTCATGGGGACCTCTGGAGGGTGGGGAAGGTTGCCTGGGCCCAGTCCAGTTCCCAACTGAGCCCCCTAGGAAGCCAGGCTGCACCCTTCCTGCCTTCTTTCACGTTAAATTCTAAGGTGATCTCTGCCTTTTTGTCAAGAAGCTATGGGTGACACCAGGCACTCTCTGCATTGCTCTGCAAAACCCACTGCCCCTAATAGAGCTGAGGACCCCCTGATGGCCCAGAAAGTCCCTCCCTCCCTATCCCTGCATTCCCAAGAGCTCCCACCCTTCTGCAGACACACTCCCAGCCCCTTGCAGGGTCGGGACAGGGGCAGGGGGTGCTTATGAGCCACTGCAGCCTCCAGCTCTGCCATTCCCAGGCCCAGAGCTCAAGACCTTTAAGCTCAGTGACATGTGGGCTGAGAGTGTCAGGAAGGAGCTGACCCAGCGACTCTTTGCTCCTGCTCAGGAGAAGGTAGTGGGGAGGCCCAGGTCCTCCAGGAAAGTGGTGGCAGGGCCCATGGAGCCTTGTTTGGAAGGTGATGTGGTGTCAGCTGCATCAGGATGCTGATGGCTCCCCACTCGTGCCGTCATCCCACCTAGCCAGGCCATTAGAGCCCTTCTAATCCTCTCACTCTGCCTCTTTCATCCCCATCCAAGCAGTTTGAAACCCTTATCACTGTCCTCCAGCCCTCAAGGTGCTATTGATCTCCTGTCTATAAACTGGCATCTCCCAGACATGTCCCCAGAGTCTGTATCCCATGTTCCCCTGCCTTCCCCCAGATGACCTCAGATGCTACAAGACCTCACAGGACTCATCTTTCCTCCAGCCCACTCCCCTTTCCATGTTCCCCACTTCTGGGAATGGCCACACTATCTACCCAGTTCCCAAATCAGAAGTATGGGTGTACCCTCTCCCCATCACTCCCCACCCCCCACACCCAGGTGCTCAGCTCTGTCTCCTAACCCCTCCCCATCCATCCTTCCCTCCATCCCCGCTGCTTTTGACTTAGTTCAGCAGGGCCTCACCACTTCCAACCTGCAGGCCCCCATGATTTCCTGCCTCATTCTTGCCCCTCCCCCCTTCTTTGCCCCTTTCCAGTTCCTGCACACTGGCCTCCAGCATGATCCTCCAGGGTGTAAACTGCACCTCCAGTCTCCTCAGTCCGTGTAGGATGAGTCCCAGACATCTGCCTTTGGAGCCCCCACCCCCATGCTACCACCACCACCGTAATCACACTCTGGACTTTACACCACAGTGCCTTTTCCATGCCATTCCTTCTACTTGGAATGCTGTTCCCATTGCCCTGTCTGGACTTGCCCACCTAGACCTCCTCCCAAGGCAGAATCAGCCACTCTCTCCCTATGCTCACATGACATGCTGTTTATACCTTAAGTGCAGGAAAGGAAATGAACGTTTAAGGGCCTTCTGTATCATACATGTTAGGGGTTGCCTGCCTTGCCCATCCCACCTTCTGGAAACATCTGTGCCCACCCACAGTCCCTCCTGCTGATAGCAAGTCATGCAGCCCCAACCCTCCAGCCTCAGTTTCCTGGACGAGGGGAACTGTTCTGAGTTCAAGGGTATCCTTCCATCAGCTGGCCAGGACTGATTGTTCCTGACTTTTAAAAATTCACTAGACTAATAGGATCTCTCTCCAAAGAACCAAAGAAAGTTCCATTTGAGGCTGGGCACTTCAGCCAAATGATAATTTTGATGCAACACAAGAGCAATTCTTCCGGAGCTCAATGCATGACTTGGTTCAGTCTCAAAGGCAGTGGTCGGAGGGTGGAAGTCAGGAAAAGGGAGATGGTGGCTCAGGAGAAGCAGAAACTTGAGCAAGAGACAGAGCTCATTGTGGCTGGCTTCTGAAGCTCTTCCTGTTTTTCCCACCTGTTGGCGCCCACAGAACCTCACATAATCTCACAAGAGTCCTGCCTTTCACATGAGCTGGTGTGGGTGGCTTCTCTTTGGTCCTAGAATGTCTACGTTGGAGGGCCTTGTCATAATCCTGCCAATCATTGCCGTTTCTGCAGATGAATGCATGGAGGCTCAAACATTTTAGGTAATGTACTCAATCAAGGTCAGGGTGAGGAAGCGAGAGCTGAGAGGAGGGCCAGTCTTCCTCATGCATGGTAGCTCCGCTTCCCCAGCAGTGGCCACCCGCTTGTCTCCCACTCAAGGCTGTCTGTCAGCTCCTGGAAGTTAGGGGCTGGATCTCATTCGCCAGGGTGCCCCCATGCCCACCAGGGTTCCCGCACCATGCAGGCATCAAGGGTCTGGTGGGTATAATTTAATATCTGTACTGCCCAGGAGAAAAGCACAGGACTCTGAGCCCAAAAGCCAGAACTCAGGTCCTGCCTCCCTCCATGATGATTGTGTGATCTTTTGGGCAAATCACTTTCCTCCCTCCGGTGCCTGCAACAGTGAAAACAGTCTAAGGTGAACAGACAGACCTCATGTTGTTGTGCTTTGCTTTACTGAGCTTTCCAGACACTGCATTTTTAACAAATTGAAGTTTGTGGCAACGTTGTGTCGAGGAAGGCGATAGCAGCACCGTTTGTTCAAACAGCATTTGCTCACTTCGTGTCTCTGTCTAATGTTTTGGTCATTATCTCAATGTTTCACACTTTATCATATTTATTATGTTTGTTATGGCGATCTGTCACCCCTGATCTTTGACATGACTGTTGCAAAAAGACTATGACTCACTTAATGTTCAGATGACGATTAGCATTTTTAGCAATAAAGCATTTTTTTAAAAATTTTATTGGCGTATAGCTGCTTTACAATATAGTGCTAGTTTTTGCTGTACAGCACAGTGAATCAACTCTCTTTTTGTAATTAAGGTATGTGCCTTTTTTCCCCATGTAATGCTATTGCACACTTAATAGACTACAATGTAATTTGAACATAATTTTTATATTCACTGGGAAACCAAAGAATCTGTGTGACTCGCTGTATTGAGATATTCACATTATTGTAGTGGTCTGGAACCAAACGTGAAATATCTCCAAGGTATTCCTATAATGGGACAGTTGGATGATTCTGGACGATTTCTTTTTTTTTTAATTTATTTTGGGCTGTGTCCAGCTGTGGTCCTCTGGATCTTTTGTTCCGGCATACAGACTTCTCTAGTTGTGGCACACAGGCTCTGTTCATCCTTGGCAAATGGGATCTTCCCTGACCAGGGATCAAACCTGAGTCCCCTGCATTGGCAGGCAGATACTTAACCAGCGGACCCCCAGGGAAGTCCCTCTGGATGGTTTCTGAGGGCCTTTCCTGCTCTGAAATCCCATGGCCTTGTTATCTCTGCCCCGCCTACCTCACAGGAATGATGTAAAGTAGAACACTCCACACACCTGGCCAGCTGGCTGTTCGCCCCAACCTCTTCTTGCAAATAGTGCTGCCCTTTTCCACTCCATCCCCTGGAGGCCCCTCGCCTTTTCTTTCATTGCTTGCTGTTTGCAAGGGATTTGTGCCATGGCCACGTGGACCACAATTTTCATGAACCCCTGATAGCAGCTTTATCTAATGAGGATGAGATGCTTACACATATTTTCATTCTTTAAAAAAAATTGACTATTAATTTGTCAGAATTATTCATATTTTACTGATGATATTTTCCATGTATCTAATCAGGGAGCTCATGAATAGAAATGAAACTATTTAAATACAGAGATGGTGTACATTGTAAGAGCTTGTTTTCTCAAGCTGTTTCATAATGCAGTGAATACATTTATTTCTTCTAAAAACAGATTTTGCAACCATCAAAAAAAAGTATTTTAAATCTTTGATGAAATATGACTCTATTCATATTTATATGAAAAAATATGCTCAGTTGGTGTGAGTGGCGTACGTATGAGTGTGTTTGCACACATGTGTGTGTCTGAGATGTGTGCTCATTAAAAGTGTGTTTCCTTGTTTTCACCATGGGGATGGAAGATAGTTTTCAGTGAGAAAAATGGAAAAACACATTTGGATCAAATCTTTAGGATGGATGGATGACGGTGAAAGTGCAGATTGAAATGGGGCTGAATAATATTTGAGATAATTATTTGTACCATGTAGACTTTTAAACTGCTCAAAATTCCAGGAGCACTTACCTACATTGAAAGAGGCTTAGAATCATTAAACAAAGCCAGATATTAAATATACTACTGCTATCTCTCGAAACATTAGCAAGTAATGTAAAACACATGGCATCTACTCAATGGAAAATCTGAGAATACAAATTATAATAGTTGTCTTATAAGACCTCTGGGAAACTTGAACTAAATTGCTTAATTCCATTAATAACAAACTATTACTCTAGCTATTAAAGTAACATAAGGTAATAGAGATCATGTCAGGAGATTGCACTGAGGCTCTTTCTTCACCTAGCACAAATTTATTCAGGGGCATTGATAGATTTTAATTGACTATGGCAACTGAATAGCAACAAAGGAAATTGAATGTCTTTTGAAAAGCTCCACATTTTGTAGAAGCAAATAGCAACACCAAAGTAAGGATTTGGGGTTGCTGGGAGAGGCAAGAAGGACATCAGAGAACATCTGTACCAGAAATACTTGCCTGTGATTGCCAGAAGTTTCTCAGGAACAGGCATGTCACCAGCTCAAGTATCTTTTCAGCTCCTGCAGTCCAAATTGAAACAAAACCAATCCATACTGCTGTAATCCACATGCTTTGTCATGGGGCACTCTTCTAAGATAGAAGACTGGAGGGGCTGAAGGCTGCTGAGTCTTCTCTGGAGAGTTCTGAGCACAGAGTTAGTTTCAGCCTAAGGGACTGGCAATGGTGTGAGTGACTCCTGATCCTGGGCCAGCAATGTTGTGACTGACCTGTCACCATGACCCTGAATGTGAGGACCACAAAAGAATCTCTCAGTTACCATCAGGTCCAGGATAGAGTCTGGTGATCTGTCGCCTACTTGTCTCTTCCACTTTTTACTTTTCATTGCCATTAGGATGTCATTCCTGCATCTCATACAGGCCTTGCTTTGCATGAAGTTATTTTCTGTTATAAGTCAACTCTGGCTGCCATAATGAAATACCACAGGCAGAGTACAACAGAAAGTTTGTTTCTCACAGTTCTGGAGGCTGGAAGTCCAAAATCAGAGTGTGTGCATAGTCAAGGTGTGGTGAGGGCTCTCTTCCTGGCTTGCAGAAGGCCACCTTCTTGCCATGTTCTTATATGGCAGAGAGAGGGAGGGAGAAGACTCAGGCTTTCACAAGTGTCTCTACTTGTAAGGACACTAATCCTAATGGATCAGGGCCCCACCCTTATGACTTCATTTAACCGTAATTCCATAAAACCTCTGTTTCCAAATACAGTTACATTAGGGGTAGGGCTTCAACATATGGATTTGGGAGGGACACAGTTCAGTCCATAGCATCTTGTTTCCTCATATCATCTTGTCGGGCTAACCTCTTCTTCTCCACTCACCCCCAGCCCCAAGTAGTGTCTTAGTGCTGCCTCAGTTCTCTGTTTGAAGCAAATAAGATTTTTAAAGGAAATTGTAAAAAGATGTGAGGGGCTCCTGGAAGCATCCTTGTGGTGGCATCCTAGGAGGTGGTAGAGAGGCCTAAGAGCATTAGAGGACTTATCAGCAAGGTCACAGAGTGACCCCCAGTCACCCTCTCACCATGCTTTTTTTAACTGAAGTATAACTGATGTTCTAAGATCATGGCATCCAGTCCCATCACTTCATGGCAAATAGACGGGAAAACAATGGAAACAGTGACAGACTTTATTTTTTTGAGCTCCACAATCACTGCAGATGGTGACTGCAGCCATGAAATTAAAAGACGCTTGCTCCTTGGAAGGAAAGTTATGACTAACCTAGACAGCATATTAAAAAGCAGAGAGATTACTTTACCAACAAAGGTCAATCTAGTCAAAGCTATGGTTTTTCCAGGAGGCATGTATGGATGTGAGAGTTAGACTATAAAGAAAGTTGAGCGTCAAATGCTTTTAAACTGTGGTGTTGGAAAAGACTCTTGAGAGTCCCTTGGACTGCAAGGAGATTCAACCAGTCCATCCTAATGGAAATCAGTTCTGAATATTCATTGGAAGGACTGATGTTGAAGCTGAAACTCCCAATACTTTGGCCACCTAATGAGAAGAACTAACTCATTGGAAAAGACCCTGGTCCTAGGAAAGATTGAAGTGGGAGGAGAAGAACACAGCAGAGGAGATGGTTGGATGGCATCACCAATGCTATGGACATGAGTTTGAGTAAACTCTGGGAGATGGTGATGGACAGGGAAGCCTGGCATGCTGCAGTCCATGGAGTCACAAAGAGTCAGACATGACTAAGCGACTGAACTGAACTGATAATTGATGTATACTAATATTAAAGTTCAGTTCAGTTCAGTCGCTCAGTCATGTCTGACTCTTTGCGACTCCATAAATAGCAGCACGCCAGGCCTCCCTGTTCATCACCAACTCCCAGAGTTCACTCAGACTCACGTCCATCAAGTCTGTGATGCCATCCAGCCATCTCATCCTCAATCGTCCCATTCTCCTCCTGCCCCCAATCCCTCCTAGCATCAGAGTCTTTTCCAATGAGTCAACTCTTCGCATGAGGTGGCCAAAGCACTGGAGTTTCAGCTTTAGCGTCATTCCTTCCAAAGAAATCCCAGGGCTGATCTCCTTCAGAATGGACTGGTTGGATCACCTTGTAGTCCAAGGGACTCTCAAGAGTCTTTTCAAGTTACAGGTGTACAATATAGTGATTCATGATTTTAAAAGGTTATTCTCCATTTATGTGAAGTAAAAACCACTCAGTTGTGTCTGACTCTTTGCGACCCCAATGGACCACAAAGTCCATGGAATTCTCTAGGTGAGAATACTGGAGTGGGTAGACTTTCCCGTCTCCAGGGGATCTTCCCCACCCAGGGATCAAGCCTAGGTCTCCTGTATTACAGGTGGATTCTTTACAACTTGAGCCACAAGGGACGCCCAAGAATACTGGAGTGGGTAGCCTATCGCTTTCCAGCAGATCTTCCTGACCCAGGAATTGAACTAGGGTCTCCTGCACTGCAGGTGGATTCTTTACCACCTGAGCTATCAGGGAAGCCCATTCTCCATCTACAGTTATTATAAAATATTGGCCACATTCCCCGTGTTGTACAATACATCTTTGTTGCTTATTGTACGCCTAATTGTTTGTAGCTCTTAACCCCATCCCTCCACCCTCTTACCATGTTTTTGCTGAACTGTGTCCAAATCATTGCACTGCCTGGCCTGGGGCACATGATAATATCACTCCACAGGTGTTTGAAGCTGTGCCTTTTGATGTCTGGGCTTTCCCCAGGCTTTTGTGTGTGTCCTGAACCTCACTCCACGTCAACCTGTAGGATACTCATAATCTTCTTAGTGGCAGCAAGTGTAATGGTCAGCCCTGCTGCATCCACTTGGATCAGGAACATTCTCTCTCCCACTGCCCATTGATCCCAGCTTCTCTCCAGGGCATCAGAGGAGCGTTGGGGACTGACATGCTCCGCAGTATTCACTCTGTGTTCACAGCGCCAGTGAGGGGACAGGACCTTCTTGGGTCCTGTCAGAGCCAGGTTCTGGGTGTGGTGCCCAGGAACGGGCACCGGTCCCGGCTGCGGGCGCCTGGCTTTCTGGCACGAGGAGAATCTAATCCCGCCGCAACTGCAGCACATGCTTCTGTTTGAAAACCTCCTTGGCAGGCAGGACCTCCTAATTTTTTCCACTTCTTGTGATTAGCGTTGCAGACTAATCCTAGCACCAGACTCAACACCAGCTGTTCTTCCCCCACTGCTTGTTTTCACTTATAAACCGAATCCTGGAGCCGCTGTCACATCGGCTGGCCCTGCTCCTCCTCCAGTCCAAGCTGCAGCCGGTCACCTGCGGCATGACCTCAGTTGCATTACCTTTCTGCCTGGCCCCCTGGGTCCTTCCCACAGCCCGGGCACTGGCAGGTCCCAGAGGGCCAGCAAGGGCCATGCTCAGTCCCAGAGAGGCCTTTGCTCACCTGCCAAGATGGTTTGGTAACAGCGGTTCCCAGGCTCATCTTAGAGATTTCATTTGGCATCCTGAGACATTAGACATCCCTGGGTACCATATACAATGTTTGATGCAATCAGAGAGATTCAAAATAGTGCTTGCAACATTTAGATGAGTTTTATGACCTGACAGTAAAATGAACATACACGATCCCACCTCTGAATGTACGAACTAAGATAGTGCCAGACTATTGAGATGACCTGTTTTCTCATACAGTTCTCTCTAGCACCCCTTAAATTTGGAAAAGTATCTTCAGGGAGAACACCTCTCTCCTCCCCCGCCACCACCTTGTCACCATCCAGAGGACAGGGACTTCCCCCAGAGAACCCTCAGTCTGTGGCAGTAGCATTTTCATCCTTCAGCAGGGACCTGGGCAGGAAGCAAGAACTCGGTGACTTCCAGCCCAGCAGCAGTGACCAGAGCTGTCCTGTAGAGTCCAGGGGGTGATCGGGCAGGATCTTACTCCGCTTTGCCGAGCTCTCTGGCAATGCCCCTTCTTCTGATGACTTCCATGGCCATGTTGGAGGAAGGTTATTTACTGCAGGCGGATACAGGAGCTCAGACTTGCGCCTCCATAGATGCCATGCATTTGCATTTCTATGAGAGTTTCTCGTGTACTTAGAAGGCCCTAAAGACAAATCAGAGAGTGTGGCGTATGGGACATCTGCCCTCAAAACATTCTAGCGTCAAAAGAATTGTGACTGTCAGAAATATCATATTCCTGTCGAAAGCCCATGAAATCAGCTCTGTAAATTGGGAAACATAAGTCACGGTTCTATTTGTTCTGCCACCGTATAAGAATCACGAGTTTCTCCTAGGGTAGGAATCAAAACAAAACAGAACCATGAGCCCTTTTAGAATGACTTAATGTCCAATCATAGCCACCTCTACCCGGCCGGTTGTTTCTCTTGGTATGAAATTTCTGACTCCCTTCAATCCGCACATATTTGGGGCAGATTGGCTTTTTTTCTTGGCAATTGAAATTTACTTGAAAACAGGATTAAAGTAAATCACTCATTTTTCCTCCCTGGCAATCTCTCCACAGTTTTCCCTCACAAGTGGCTGCTGTCCATTCTCATCTCTCTCCTTCCCTCTTTTCTCTCCATTTCTCCTTCTGATGATTTCCTGTGATAGAGCCATGCTCAGCACCTCAGGCAGTACACATGAACACATGCTCCCCCTAGTCTAGCTCCCCAAACATTTTAGTTTTGCAGACCTGTTAGGGGAGTACAATGCAGCAATAGCTTAGCCAGGATGAGCGGAGGTGGCAGAAACAGACCAAAACTCACTTGTGCCCAGAGAGATAGGGCCAGGCAGAAAGGTACCGTAGGGATCTCAGAGCAGGGAAGCAGACAGCTGGAAGAGTCAGGGAGGTTTGTTAGCACCGAGCATCTTCCACTGTTTCCTAAAACAATAGAGCCTTGAGGTCAATGGAGAAGAGAAGAAATGCCAGCTGAGTAGACAGAGAAGGCTGAGCCAAGCCTGGTGTGTGTGTGCATCTGACCTGAGCCTGACTGTGGTCAGGAGTGCAGGCCAGGGGCTGTTTTCCTCAGTGCTGTGGAAAACCAGCCCTGAGGATGCCATTCGGATAAAGAAGTCTGTGTTATATGAGCACTGAGCAGAGAATGTCCAGGGGGACAAAGATGGTCTGGGGCAGGGCTCTCCAGCCTCTGGGATCTAATGCCTGATGATCTGAGGTGGAGCTGATGTAATAATAAGAGGAATAAGGTGTACAGTCAGTGTAATGTGCTTGAATCATCCTGAAACCACCCCCCACCCTCACCAAACCCAGTCTTTGGAAAAATCATCTTCCACGAAACTGGTTCCTGGTGCCAAAAAGGTTGGGGACCACTTGACTGGGGGAATAGTTAACTCCAGATTTCAGGCCAGAATCCTAAGATTTTCTACACTGGCAGTGAAAACAAGATCCTATGAGTGCTCAAACTCAAATGCCAGGCATGAGAGTGTCTTGTCGCCGTGGTTGTTTATTTGAATGGAAAGTCATTGTCTGGAGAGTGGGCAAGGATTCCCCTGACAATCTGGAAGTCTAAGGGTTTGTGCAGCAATAAATCTCCTTTCTCTGAGATGCCAACCCCTCCCATAGGCTGCATTTTTCCACCTCGACCTTGACCTCAATGCCAGATGGGCTGGGGGCTGGAGTGCCAGTGAGGTGTCCTGACATCCAGGTGGATGTGGCAAATCAGAGCAGATGCTCAACCAGGCAGGAGAGCTACTGCCTGGGGCCTCAGTGTGC
The DNA here is from genome assembly GCA_917880005.1 of Nanger dama. NCBI lineage: Eukaryota > Metazoa > Chordata > Mammalia > Artiodactyla > Bovidae > Nanger > Nanger dama. Next base: position 31,652,412 of record CAKJTW010000018.1, read on the forward strand.
TCTGCAGAGCAGGGAGCTCTGCTCCCTTCTGGGTGGGAGAAGCCCCTCTGGTCAGGGTCAGGAAGGGCTGGGGTAGGGGCTGGGAAGAGGAGAACAAGCAGACTAGTAGGAGAACGTGATCCTGCTGTAGCCATCACCCAGCCACACCACTGCCCTCTTGCTTGTTGCCTCCATCAGGAAATAGAGCAAGGTTAGGGCAGCGACTGCCTAGAACAGTACTGCCCGCTGCCCAGAACTTTCTACAGCCAAAGAGATAGTCTATACTGTGCTATCTCGTGCTTTTGAGCACTGGGAATGTGGTTCATATGACTGAATTTTTAATCTATTCAAGTGAAATATTGTAACTGAAACAACTGCATTAACTAATAGCCACAGAATTAGCAACATGACCCTAGAAGACCCAAGGCAGAGCCTGGGTGAGACCGCCCACACCTCCCAAGACTCCAGAAGATCTTTGATATTTAAAAAAAAAAAAAATTTAATTTATGTATTTCTTAATTGAAGGATAATTACTGTACAGAATTATGTTGGTTTCTGCCAAACATCAACATGAATCAACCATAGGTATGCACATGTCCCCTCCCTCCTGAACCTCCTTCCTACCTCCCCCAGCCATCCCACCCCGCTAGGTTATATACAGCAGAAGATCTTTGATTCTGTCCCTTTCTGTTCCTCAAAATGGCAGAGCAAACAGAGCTCTCAGAGAGAAATCACCCTGAAAATCTGAATGGGCAGAACACTTACAGAGACCCCAATGACTGAGATCTCCTTTCATGGTTAAAATTGTATTAGGCGCAGGAGAAGATCCTATAGGCTTCCCAAAGCCATGTCTTTCTTTCTGCATGAACTTTACTCTGTCAAAGGAGGTGGTTTTGCAAGGCTTCATTATTTTTTGATTTGGGGCATATTCACTGAAGTCATACCCAGGTTCCCACCTACCATTGGATTTCTGGCTGCTGGGCATTCTCTCGTACCCAGGGTGGGGGGACCAGTTAGAGTTGCCGCCACCCCTCACTTCTTTGGCAGGTGATTAGAGAGGAAGTCGAGGGGCTGGCTGCCACCACTTACAGAAAATGGGCAGATGGGATCAATTTGATAAACATTCCACTGGAAATGCCTGCCTTCTTTGGGTGTAAGTTAGGAATGCCTAGACAGATACTTATTTTCTTGCTCTAAAACTGTCAGGCCAAAGTAGTGGCTAGATTTTTGGTGATTTGGTGAAGTGCCCTGGCTCTGGGGTAACTGATAGAGTTGTCATAGTCCCTGCCAGATTTCAGCAATCTTACTTCCCAGAGTTGGGGCTTACCTTATAGCTCAGTCGGTAAAGAATATGCCTGCAATGCTGGAGACTGGTGTTCAATCCCTGGGTCAGAAAGATCCCCTGTAGAAGGAAATGGCAACCCATTCCAGTATTCTTGCCTGGAGAATTCCTGGTAGGCTACAGTCCATGGAGTCTCAAGAATTGGACATGACTTTGTCACTAAACCACCAGCAGCACTTCCCAGAGCTGGGCAAGGAGGCTAAGGATAAAGGGCATAGCTGGAGCAGGTCAGAGGCAATACATGGAGACAGTCCCTGATCTGTGCCAACCCCTTTCCCAGGAGAAGTAAGTCGTGGGGGAAGAGTGGGTTGAAAGCAACAGGACTTGAAGATTCAGAATTTCCAGATCCATGTGTGGTCTCAGGAAATAATGGAGGGGTGAGGGAACTAGCTCAGCAACCTTGTGTTTATGTCTTGTCTTTTCTCCCTGGACTGTTTAGGATTCTAAAACTTATTCTGTGAAGCTCATTTGCTAGAAATAGAGGCTTGTCCACTGGCTGAGTGGCTCAACTGGTAAAGGATCGACCTGCAACATGGGAGACCTGGGTTTGATCCCTGGGTTGGGAAGATCCCCTGGAGAAGGGAAAGGCTACCCACTCCAGTATTCTGGCCTAGAGAATTCCATGAACTGTATAGTCCATGGGATCACAAAGAATCGGATGACTGAGCAACTTTTACTTTCACCACTGGCTGAGAAGGGTGGAAACAGATGGTTGTTCTTCCTAGGGTTGTAGGCTTCGTGGCTTAAGGGCACTTGCTTTGGGTTTAATAGTGTAAAAGTAATTAATTTATATGGGACTCTCCTTTTACCCATAAATATGTATTGATGCCAACTGTACGGCAGGCCCTATGCTGTCCCCCAGCAAGGGAACACTGAGACCATTTCTGCCCTAAAGCAGAGGTTCCTTCCAGCATGGTCTAGGGGAGGAGGAGCAGGATATTCAGATAGTGTTAGGAAAGACTCGGGTTGATGTGATCATGCCAGATACTGGTATACAGAAAACAGCAAGTCCAGGAGGACTGCCTGCAAGGGGAGAAACTTGAGCTGAGCCTTGAAGTGAATAGCAGACTTCAAATGTCTGGAAAGAGTGCAGGGGCTTCTTTAATAGCTGGAACAAAGATGTGGTGGTGGGGAAAAAAGAAACAGGTAAGTGATGGGAAGCCACAGAAAAAAATTGTATTATTATTATTTTCAGTTCTTTGGGTATATAGTAACACTTGCTCTGTTTAAATTTTGAATTTACAAATCACCTGGTATTTTTTTATTAGATCCTGGTTTGTGATTCTAAGCTGTTGGGAAAACTCTGCCCTTACTGCCTAGAAATGCCCCTTGACCATCACATGCCTCCTCCCAGGCCAGAAAGGTGTGGAAACAGACAGGAGTCTGCTTGCAGTCATGTCACTATGATGTCAGTGTGACAATGTTTTATGTGATGGTCAATCAACTGTGACTCTGAAGCCACTTAGAACATATTTTCTCTGATTTAAAAACCTGTTTGGAGCTTTGGAAGTTGATCTCTAGGTTTGTAAAATAACTAATTTATTTCGAGTTTAGAAACATAACTATTTCCTAGAAAAGAGTTTAAAAATCTGATTACTTTCCCCATCTCCACACCTCCTTGAGGCTATTAAAAAAAAAAATCAGATTTCAAATCATGCGCCTGGAATGAGTTGCTTTTTCGAGTTCAGTTGACGAAGCTGCACTTTGACATGCTTTTCAAGATTTGAATATTTTTATAAATCATGATTATGCTACTGTTTAATGAGAACAAAAGTAGAAAGAGCATCTGCTTGTCTGCAGCAGAGCGCCTCCCGGCCTGTGTGTGCTGTCTGGAAAAGTGGAGGCCCAGCCTAGAGAGCTGATGAGCGCCTTGATTAGCTGAAATTGCTTCCTGCAGTAGTTTGGGGGTGTCAGTGTTGTGATGAACTGGGTCGTTTCAGGGATCTGGGATGTAGCGCTGCTCTGAGACTCAGAGTGGCTGGCGGACCAGAGGCAAGTCGAAAATCCCCAACTCTTCCCAGCATGGATGCGTAGCCAGCTGCCCTTCCGATGCAGGTTGGGATCTTGGGGTCCATCCTTTGTGAGACCGTGAACTTCTCCAGGGCATGACTAGGGGCTGAGACAAGTTGAACTGAACTGAGAGGCACGGTAGTGACTGCTGGCTGTGGGGAAGGAGGTTACAGGCAAGGGAGGCTGACGTGATGTGACACGGTGTCCACAGCTCTGCTATGTGGACAGGAGGGTAGCTTCGGGGCCAAACACTGAGTTCCATTTTCATTTAGCCCCATCATTGGTGTTCAGGTTGAAGAGCTTGTGTCAACAGGATTTTAAATAATTTGGTGTCCTTTGTTTTCTAAGTTTTAGAACTTTGCAGCATGCTCGTTTTCTTTCCAAATTGAGAAACTAAAAATATCTTTTATTTTTAACTTGTGACCATTTTTTATCTGAAAAAGTCATTAATCTGGAGTTCTTTACCACTACACCCCAGAAGTTCCTCTCTAAATAATGGTTTAATGTAACTCTATACAAGGAAATGCCTAGATCTTGGGTGTACTGTCCAATGGGTTATGCTCAGATGTCCAGGTAACCCACATCTCTGTCAACAAAAGGAACCACCAGAAAGTTGTTTGAACCCCTTCCCAGTCAAGCTCCTTACTCCAGGAGCAGCCACTGAATGGCTTGTTTATAACATGTACTTTCATTTGATGTTTTAATTTAAAACATTACTTGCATTTGGAAACTGGAAAGGGCTCTTTCTTTGGAAGAAGGTGGGTTGCTGGCTCCTGGGCACAGGTGTATGTACTGGAAGGTAGCCAGACCAGGGGGACACTTTCTTCAGAGTTCACAGTGCCCCAGGCTCAGAAGGTGTCTACAGTCTCTTCTCAACCCCACACCTGGAATCTCAGACATTCGCAATACCTGGAGAACAATGCATGGCAAGCATATTCATTCTGTGCTTTTTCCGGGATCGCTTGCATACAATTGTGCCTGCTGAGCAGGAAGACTCCAGATTAGAGGAGAGAGAGAGAGAGAGGCCTACTCATTGGCTGCATAATCAGCAGCGAACAGATTTCTGCCCCAACAAAGAGAACAGTGTGTTCCTGAGACGTTGCTGTGAGGCTCCTCGGCTCACTGGTGGGCGGCTCTCCTGGAAGGGAGTCGGGTATTTCAGCAGCTCCCCCTACACCCACCACTCCTCCATTTTTTTGGCCCCAGACTTTCTGGCTCCTGAGCAGGAGGTGACTCCCGTGGGACCTGGCAGAGGCTAGAGATGGCTCTGGCTTCTGTTCCCCTTCCTCCCTCTGACCCTCAGGAAATAGGACTCCTGCAAACTCACCAGTCTGCCAGGTGGGTTCCCCGTCTGTGTTCAGCCCTCCAGGCTCTGGTCACTAGTCTCCATTCTGGCCACACCGGTGCCTCTTTAGATGCAGTGGGTGTCTCATTCCCTGATGCTGATATGGCCACTCCCCATTCTTACGGGGGCTGTGCTGGGCTCCCGAACACTCCCCTAGTGTGTCACTCTTCCAGTGAGTTGTCATCAGGCTCTGTGAGGCACAGTGGACACTTCTAGCTGGAAGCAATCAGGCTGCCGGCTTGCAAGACACCAGTGAACAAATAGCTGGACTGAGATGTTCAGGTCAAGCCCTTCAAGGTCAGGATTCCCCCTACTCTCCTCTGCAGTGCAACCCATTGGTTCATTAAAACCCCATTAGGATTCAGGTCTTTCTGGGGTGACCAAGCCTGGACAAATTCTTCCTTACCGTCTTCCTATTTTGTTTGTTTGGTTTTTGTTTTCTTCTCTTGCCTATAATTGCATTTTCCTCTTTAATCATGAGGTTTCAAATCAGGAGACCTAACCTGAGAATGGATGTGGTTTGTCTGAATGTCGCAGTCATGCCCTTTGTGAAATGACCCCCAGGCCTGAGAATTAAAGATGTGAATAATTAAGGTGCATGGGACTGTAGCAGGTGAAGACACAGCGTAACTGGAGGTGCTCCCTTGAGGGGGAGCGCATGGCACAGCCCTGGACTGGGGTGCAGATGCGTGGCCTGGTCCTCACTCCACTTCTATTGTCACTCTGACCTTGACCAATCATTTCCCTGGCCCAGGGATCAGAGACCCCACTTGAGTGAGGGTTGGATTAAAAGGCCACTTCCAACATGACCCCTGAGGCTCTGTAATTTCTTTGATATCAGTGGTCACTTACATGTTTGCCGTGATCACTGCCAATTAGACACGTGAATGTTTAGCAGGTTCTGGAGACTCAGACCAGAAAATACAGAGGAGGTTATAGAAGGTAGCACTGTCCTATCGATGGCCATGGTTCATGCAAACTCTTCCTACATCACCACCACCACTCAGCAGCCCCCACCAGCCATGCTCAGACAGTGTGGCCTTGGAAAGCCCATGCCTCCCAGTGGAAGGCCCATGGCCACAGGGACCCTTCACTTTATTTTGTAGAAGTGGACCCCAACCACACAAGGACATAGGTAAGAAATGAGGGCCCCAACCCCACGAAGCAGCCCATGCCAGTGAAGGAGGAAGAATAAGCAGACAGGAGATCTTGGAGCATCACAATCTTCAGTTCAGTCACTCATTCATGTCTGACCCTTTGCAACTCCGTGGACCCCCAGCACGCCAGGCTTCTCTGCCATCACCAACTCCTGGAGCTTGCTCAAACTCATGTCCATCAAGTCAGTGATGCCATCCAGCCATCTCATCCACTGTCATTCCCTTCTCTTCCTGCCTTCAATCTTTCCCAGCATCAGGGTCTTTTCTAATGAGTCAGTTCTTCCCATCAGGTGGGCATAGTATTGGAGCTTTAGTTTCCGCATCAGTCCTTCCAATGAATATTCAGGACTGATTTTCTTTAGGATTAGAAATTAGGATTAGTTCTAATTTCCAACTGGAAATTAAGATTAGTCCTGCACATGTTGCTTTCTTTGTTTAAAAGAAGAAGGAGCCAGCCTTTGAGGCCGTGTGAATTATAAACACCTCTGTGTGCCCAAATCCTTCCCCCTCCTCCCCTGGGAGCCTCCTGTTCCAGCCCAAAGGAGTCCACTGAGCTGGGAGCATCTCAGAACAATACCCTCTGAACCAGCCAGGGAAGTTCCCGAGAGCAGGACCAAGCTGTACTCCTGTGGACTATCCCTTAGGGTCTTAAGGCCAGAGGTGCTATGGGGGAGACCCAGGAGCTTCATCCGGTGACAGCTCAGGCCAGCAATGAATCTTCTGGACAACTCCAGGTCATGGAGACGAAAGCATGCCATATTCCATGTAGTCTGTCCAGGGCCAGACAAGTTTATGATACGTGTTACAGTGGGTTTTGTTTTTCAGTCTTTTTAGAATTAATATTTTGTGCTTAAAGGGACAAATGTCATTTCTCTGTAAAATTCATTCAGTTGGACAAAGTTCAGACAGAGAGTGATGCTTTGACAGCCCACCAGCCTGAACTTCCAGAGGAGGGCCCTCTGAGGGGAGCTGCAGGTGAATGAGGCAGCCGGCGTGGGGCATCCACAGGGGTGTTTCCACTGCTCGCTGGGGGCAAAGGCTGCTCCTTCAGTCCTCCTCCAGCCCCAGGGTAAAAGGCCTGTGGCTGTCGACAAGGACTCAAAGGTGAATTTGGCCAGCTGTGGCCTTGGGAGCCCCAAGGGCAATTTCCAGGATTTCGGTCCGGTGGCCGCCAGGTCTAGAAGGAAAAGACCAGAGGCAGAGGCCCAGCTTTTCCAGAACCAGGCTCAGGGACCTCCCTGAAAGGGGCACAACTTAGGCAGGCCCTATTTGGGCAGCAACAAGGGACTGGGCTCTGAATTTCTTCTATTTCTAGCGCAGGCTGGGCTCGGATTCAGCCTGTCGTTCTGTGCTCCCTGAAGGAAGACTGCCCTTAGGTCAGCATGTGCTCTTGGGCCAGCGGGCAGCTGTGTTCCTGAGTCCCAGCCTGTGGCCTGAAGCTCTGGCCTGTGGGTGTGCCCCCAGCCCTCCCCTCAAGCCCCGCTGTATCCCCTGATGGTCTCGGTGACCTCATCTGCACCCAGGCAGCTAACTCAAACTTCCAGGGGCACAGGGTGGCTTTGATCTACTGACCTATCCCTAAAGGTGATCATTTCAGAAGGCCCTTTTGCCTTTAATCTTCCCACAGGGAACCCTGCAACCCAAAACAGGCTCTCGAAATCCCAGCTTGAATTTCCCTGGTGGTCCTGTGGTTAAGAATCCACCTGCCAAGGCAGGGGATGTGGATTCAATCCCTGGTCCAGGAAGATCCCACATGCTGAAGAGTCATTGAGCCCATGGGCCACAGCTACTAAAGTCCCGCACACCATCAGAGCCCACGTGCCCAACTAGAGAGTAGCCCCCACTCACTGCAGCTAGAGAAAGCCCACGCACAGCAAAGAAGACCCAGCATAGCCAAAAATAAATAAATGTTTTTGGAAAAGTGGAAAAAAAAAAAACCACCTTGGGTCTGTTAACAGGGCTCCATCATCCACAAAGCAATTTCCCCCAAATAGTGCTCCCCAACCCCGACCTACCAGAGAGATCTCTCCCACGGAGAGACCCAAAGAACAGGCAGCCTGGGTGATGAGAAGGAGACTTTTCAAGGGTGTACATATGCCCATCTAGAAATCTGCAGGTTTGTGAGTGCACACACCATTTGTGGCTAAGATGAAAGGGAGGCCGGGTGCTAGGGCTGGTTATGGGCACCTCTTCAGCCTTTCCCAGGAGCCTGGGCATCCAAGCACTCCTGACCCAGTTTGAGAACGGCCTCTCAGCCCTGGGGTCTCTGGAAGAGGACATTCCGTCTGTCACTGCCAAGGCCAGGCAGCTCCCGGCCAAGCTAATTAGGTCGCCTCCCCTCCCCACACAGCCCAGCCAGGCGGCGACCACAAGTCCAGCTCAGGGATGAAATGGCTTCATTACTCAGCCTCGCCTGGCCCTTGAAAGCCACGGGAGCGCTCTGCATCCTTTCATCTCCTCTTTCGAGAAAATGATGAGAAAACAGGCAGGTTTCCCTGGGAGCAGTGGGCATTGTCCAGACGTATTCCAGGTGGGCGTGATTCAGAGTCTTCCCCCGCCTCTGGTGGTTCGTTTTCAACAGGCTGGGCAGCTGGCCTTGTTAACAGGTCGTTTGTTAGAAGACAGAGCTGCTCGTGCACTTGAAGGACTGGGGAGGTGCCCGTCCTGACCTTCCAGCCACATGTTCAAGGTAGACCTATCATCCCGGGTGCCTTTGTCATGAGATTCCACATCCCTTAGTAAAATAAGCTACAAACTCTCCAACTGGAGGCTGGAGAGAGTCCCTGCAGGGAGGCACAGTAGGACGCCACAGCCCCACCTGCATCCCCAAGTCATCTGTCCCAGGAGCATCTCTATCAGTGTTTATTGCTCCACCCCCTTATCAGGAAAGAACCCCAGGTACTTAACACCCTTTGTGCCACTCTGACCTGACTGTGGGTGTCCAGGGCCATTCTCTTCTTCTCTGTGGTCCCTGCAATTGTGTTAGAACCAGGGCCCTCACCTGGAGCCATGGGAGAGCAACCAGGGAGCGAAACAAAGAGTATCACCTCACTGGACCATCTGGGCCCCCTCCCCAGCATCTGCTGCTTCTCCAAGAACCACCAGCAGCTCCTTTCCTGGGTCCAGCCAAATAGCAGACACCATCATCTCACGAGAGGTCAAACCGGAGAAGTCCTCCTCAAAGGACCCCCAGGAGTAGGCAAGACAGAGGCAAAGCTCCCTGGAGGCCCACCCTCTGCATCTGGTCCCCACGTGCACTGCACATGCCCCCCAGCCCCTGCAGGAAGGGTGCTGAAGGATCTTCAAAACTGCACGAGAGCCCCAGAGTGGGGTTTGGGGAAGGGAGGCTTCTGAGTTCATTTCAGAGAAGCTTTCACACTCAAGTCTTCTAGGTTCTTTGTATACAGTGCAGAAAAGTCGTGACTGGTGCCAGAATGGGCCGGCCCTGGGATTCTGAACCAAGCGTGGAAGTGCCCTTTCTGGGTGGGGCTGCACAGATAGGCCGGCTGTCTGCACACACAAGTGCTCCTGCACATAGGCTCCCAGTCTTCCTGGTTCAGGATCCAAGCCCATGAGCACTGTGAGTGTCAGGATCCTATGACATAGGGGCAGCAAAATAGCCAAGACTCACAGACACTTACATGAGGAAGCAATGACCTGCGAAGGAAAAGTGCGGAGGCCTGAGTGCATGCTCTGACCCACCGGATAACAGGATGGCGCATCCCTTATCTCCGCTGTGACTGACTCAGGGCCAGCCCGGGTCCAGAGCAGTAAGACGGCGGGACTCACAGCCTTCCTTTCCAGCCTCCCCACCCTGAACAGCAGCAATAGCAACAAATAGGATCCATTTGGGGATCTGATGTCACCAGGGACTCAGGTTTCTGACTTGGTAGAGCCCCTGGGAAAAGTTTACACTTTTAAGCCTAAGATTTCAGCATTTGCTCTGCGTGTGAATACACTCATCTGTTTTTTCATGGGTATACTATTTTATTAACATTTAAACGTCACTAGGAGTTCAGTTCTATACTAGCCTTATGTTCAGAATGTTGAAGTTAAGATTAAAAATGGACAAAGCTTTAAGAGTGCAATGTATTGAACACTGCATAATATATTAACTAGACAACCAGGGGATGGTGTAACTGTGTATTTAGGAGCAAAAGTATAGGGACAAGCCCTGGAATTGGATGAAAAACCCACCATTCAGGACTGAACAGAGGTCCTTGGCTGCTTGACTTCAGACTTGAAACAAACCAAGGAGTCTGTCAATGGACACAAACCATTGAATTCAGGACCAACAGCAATAGGAAAGGCCAGATCCAGTTCTGACTGTGGAACCAGCCTGAGGCTGGTGGCCGGAGGCTGGAAATGCTGCAATTGAAGTCCAGGATCTGTAGCCACGAGCAGCTGTCTTCTAAAAATCATTGATTTCAACCCTAAGGTGGTTTTCCCCAACAGGGTCCCCCATCCACCGATTTGAGAAACCCAGGCTGAGGACCTAGGCTGAACATCTCTGAGGGTGGTTCAGAGAAGCCACCCCCCTCAGGCCTGGCCTTTGGAAATTCACTCAGAGTAGCGCATTTGCTCCTATGGTGCTGTCTGTCCATCTGTCGACCAATCAGTCCATCCTTCCCCTACCCTCAGCTCCCCAGCAAGGCTCTGGACCACTCCCATGTGGCCTGGATGCTGAGCACAGGAGGGAGCAGGGAATGGCAGGGACCAGGGAGATTGGGGAACCTGGTACCTGTTCCGGCCACTGTTGCCATGTAACCGCTCCCAGACCTCAAGGTGTAAACAGGAGTCTGGTCATGTTCACAGAGTCTGTGGGTCAGGGCTTCAGACAGGGCATGGCAGGGAGAGTGTTTCTTTGCAATGCCTAGGACCTTGGGTGGGAACACTCAGGCTGGGCGATTCTACTGTGGGCCCTGGAATCAGCCAGGGACATCTCTCCGTTGGCTGGAGTGAAGGCTGGCTGCCCACAAACTCTGCTGGGCTATCTGCTGCAGCCTTTGTGTGTGACTTCTCCTCTCACGGTGTGGTGGCCCAGGAGGGTGCATTTCTTACATGGAAGGTTAGGGCTGGGGGAAAGGGGTTAATCCCTTTGATGACTTAGCCTCAGAAGGCACACCTTGTCACTTCTGCTCCATTCTGCCAGTTACCAGGAAATTACAAAGTCAGCCTGGATTCCAGAGGAGGAAACAGGGGAGGTTTTTAATAGGGGCTGGGGGAGCCGGGTGGCTCCAGGTTCTAGAAGGGCTTGAGATTACAGTCTGCCACCACCTCTCTGCTGCAGGTCCCTCCCATATGGCAGACGGAAACCCACAGCCTTGACAAGGTTCTCATGCATCTGTTCTGAGCAGATTCCTTGAGCCTGACCACATTTGGGATTTCCACCCTGGGCTCCCCGTGGCCTGTGGTTTAATACAAGCAACTCTGCAAGCCTGTTCCCAGTGACAATGGCTTTTCTGTGGGGCCATTTAACATAAATCACAGCCTAGCACAGTAAAAGGCAGCTTCCGTGTAGTGGTAAAAGCAGAGACTCAAACTAGACTGCTGGTTCCAGGACTGGCTCTGTCACTTACTGTGTGACCTTGGGCAAATTACTTAAGCTCTCTGAGCCTTTGTTCCCTTATCTATGAAACAGGGACAATAAAAAGTGGTACTTTCTGTGTTAGCTGAGGCTGCCATAATAAAATACTATAGACTGAGCGGTTAAACAAGAGAAATTTATTTTCTCACAGTTCCAGAGGCTGGAAGTCCAAAATTGCAGTGTCCCCTGGTCAGTTTTCCACTCCAGTACTCTTGCCTGGAAAATCCCATGGACGGAGGAGCCTGGTAGGCTGCAGTCCATGGGGTCGCTAAGAGTTGGACACGACTGAGCCGACTTCACTTTCACTTTTCACTTTCATGCATTAGAGAAGGAAATGGCAACCCATTCCAGTGTTCTTGCCTGGAGAATCCCAGGGACAGGAGAGCCTGGTGGGCTGCTATCTATGGGGTTGCACAGAGTCAGACACGACTGAAGTGACTTAGCAGCTTAGCAGCTGGTCAGTTTCTGGTGAGACTTCTCTTCTAGGCTTAAAGATGGCAGCCTTTTCCCTTTGTCCTCTCATTGTAGCCTCATGGCTGTCTGGCATCTCTTCTTACAAGGACACTAATCCCATCATCTCATTCCAGATCTTCCCAACCCAGGGATAGAACCCAGGTCTTCCGCATTGCAGGTGGATTCTTTACCAGCTGAGCCAGAAGGGAAGCCCAAGAATACTGGAGTGGGTAGCCCATCCCTTCTCCAGCATATCTTCCCAAACCAGGAATCGAACCAGGATCTCCTGCATTGCAAGTGGATTCTTTACCAACTGAGCTATGAGGGAAGAAGCCTCATCTCACTCCAGGAGGCTCTAATCACATGACCTTATCTAAACCTAACCACCTCCCAAAGGCCCCACCTCTGAACATATCATATTGGGAGTTAGGGCTTCCAGCTCATGAATTTGAGGGTACACTGTAGGCACCTCCTTGTAGGAATTCCATGAGAATTAAAGGAGCCACTGGGACATGTCTAGAACGGTATTTGGCCTGTGGTGGTGGTTGTTCAGTAACTAAGTCATGTCAGAATCTTCGACCCCATGGACTGCAGCATGCCAGGCCTCCCTGTCCTTCATCATCTCCCCTGAGTTCTCTCAGATTCATGTCCATTGAGTCGGTGATGCCATCCAACAGTCTTGTTGGCAACCGTCTCATCCTCTGTCATCCCCTTCCCCTCCTGCCTTCAGTCTTTCCCAGCATTAGGGTCTTTTCCAGTGAGTCACTTCTTTGCATCAGGCGGCCCTAGTATTGGAGTTTCTGTTTCAGCATCAGTACTTCCAGTGAATATTCAGGGTTGATTTCCTTTAGGATTGAATGGTTTGATCTCCTTGCAGTCCAAGGGACCCTCAAGAGTCTTCTCCAACACCACAATTCGAAAGCATCAATTCTTTGGCCTGTGGTAGCCACTACAAAATACAATGAAAATGATCAGGAGAGAAACCCAGGGCAGGAAGCCACTGCTCTGAGTGGCTAGAAGGACTGTGGCTTGTAGAGTCTTAGGGACACAGGGCAGTTTCTATCTCTGCATTGCAGGGACTCACATCTTTGATGAGAAAGCTGAATCATATCCACGTGGGCTGGGGAGTACAGTGAGGGGTGATGGGCCGGCCGCCAAGCTAAGGTCTCGCATTGAACTTCATTGTGGAGATTTCACCTTTCTTCATTTTTGCGTGCATGTGGCTTTCTTTTTTTTTTTCCAAGTTCATAACTTATTCTCATCCATGGTTTTGGGAGAGAGTGGGGGAGAGGAACCAAAGATGTCTTTAATTAAATATCTCCACTCCCTCCTCCTTAAGGTCATTCACAGTCAATAAGGGGGAGGAGATATATCGTTTCAGAAGGCCTCACAAATGGAAAATAAAAATGAATGAATGCAAAAATATTCCTATCTAGCCCACATCCTTCCTTGGGTTGTGATTTAGAATGTGCAGAGGGATGTATAGAAATACAAAGCAGCTTGGGAAAAAGTCTCAGCCCTGAGAATCTTATAGTATTAAAACTCAAGTAATCCCGCACGAGAGAAAAATATAGCAAAGCCTGCGCTTGGTCCCTGCCAACTGGGGGGCTCCACCCTCTCTGACCCGGGGGCTGTGGGAGGTCCCCGGAGAGCCCAGTGCAGGCTGCTTTTGACAGCTGAATTTTATTAACTGTTTTTTCATTACTCCTGATGGGCCTGGCAATGAACTCTTATCAGTGTATTGTGGCGAGTACAAGTCAATTAATTTCTTTTAAATAACTTCAACTGAAATCCTATTTGATTTATATTCCAAAAATGATTTCCATTCCATTCCTTCCTGAGATTATCGTCCCGGCTGAGTTAATCACACTGGCTGCACAGTCACCCATACCCCAGGGAGAAAACAGGATCAGGGAGGGAAGGAAATGAGAAGAGGTGGATCTGAGAGCATTCTAAAGACCCTTTATTCAGTGTGAGGCCATGTGCTCCGTGACAGGAGAGCTCGTTTAAATCTTGCCTGCAGAAAGGCTTATTTCTAGTCGTTGTGGCAAGGCGCGAATTGAGAAGCATATGAGATGTCCAGAAAGGGGAGGAGTTTTAACCAAGAAGCAGTACTGGTGGCTGCCGAGGTTTGGGGGTGTACCACACCCTCCCAGCATGCAGTTTACCATAGTTCCTGGGATCGGTGTCCCAGGACCCCCCCCACTGTTGTGAGCATCCAAGCCCTGTGTGGGCCGCTCTGTGGGACCACCCCAGACATGGTGTGGGTGACAGTGAGCAGAGCTTCCACAGGCCTTGCTGTCTGCCAGACAGAGGCTGGCACGAGCCGATGGGCCACCTTCCTGAGGGTCTACCCACGTGCTCCGGTCTGTCACCAGCCAATCTCCCCAGGTGACAACTCCGGGCTTTTCTGGGTGGCAGGGAGGACAGTCACACCCTCTCGGAAGAAGTGGCGTTGAGCTAGGTGGCATCTGGCCCCAGAGAGCAGAGCTTAGCAGGTATCTGTTGTGACAGTGACAAAGAGCTCCGCGGGAGGGTGACCCGCGTTATGGGAGAGGTGATGTGGCTCAGTCCCAAGGCCGGGCGGGCATGGGGTGGGTGAGAGATGCCTTCTCAAGCCATGTCCTGCCCCGATGCCAGGATGCTGAGTCGGGCCTGGCAGACGGTCAGGTGACAGCAAGTCACTGCCCTGGGATAGGAATAGCTGGTGAAGAACTCAGGGCTGTTCAGAAGTTTGACAGAGATGAGTTGGGCCCCCAAAAAAATGTCTCTGCAAAATATGTGCTATGGAAGTGAAAGTCAGTTGCTCGGTCATGTCCGACTCTTGGCCACCCCATGGACTGTAGCTCGCCAGGCTCTCCTGTCCTACGGAACTTCCCAGGCAAGATTACTGGGGTGGGTTTCCTCCTCCAGGGGATCTTCCCTGTGGATCCTAATTTACTAGTTTGCCGGGCTGCCCTAACAAAGTACCACAGACTGGGCAGCTTATAAAACAGAACTTTATTTTCTCATAGTTCTGGAGGCCGGAAGTCCAAGATCAAGGATCCTGAAGGTTGGGTTCCTACTGAGGACTCTGAGCGAAGGCTCTGTTCAGCCCTCTCTCCTCAGCTTGTAGACAGCCATGTTTACACACATTTGTGTCTTCACACCCTCCTCCCTCCACGTCTGTCTGTGTCCAGATTTCCTCTTCCGAAAAGAACACCCATCTGTTAGTTGGAGCCCACCCTACTGGCCTCATTTTAATTGAATTACCTTTGTATAATCCCTGTCTCTAAATTGGGTCCCCTTCTGAGTCACCATGTTCTTTTGGGGAGGACACAGTTCAGCCCACACAGCTGCTGTCTTGGGGTAGCAAGATAGCCGCATTCCCCAAACCGTGAACCTGCCAGCCAACTTCAGAAGCATCTAGGACACGGGCTTAAGGTGTGAGTTATAAGCCAGAGTCACTGAATCTAAATCTCTAGAGGTGTGTCTCGGGATTCAACATTAATATGGGCTCAGTTAGCTCTCCAGTTGATTCTGGTCCCCTCTGAAGTTGGTGTGTGTATGCATGTGTATGTGTGTGTGTGTGTGTGTGTGTGTGTGTGTGTGTGTGCAGGCAGGAAGGAGAGAGTGCCCATAAGGATGACACAGCTCAGCCTTCAAGGAGCCCTAGTCAAAGAAACAAGCCCTACATGAAATAACCAGAGAAAATAGGACGCAATATACTTAAACCAGTGGCCAATTAAACAGCACAAAGTATGCTGGTGACGAGAAGGAAGGCGGTTCCCCGAAGCAGGGCATGTCAGGGAAGGAGTTGCAGAGGTGATGTTTGTCACGTCTTCCTGCACACAGAAGCAATTCAAGGCCGAGGACCAGAAATATGAAAGGACAGGGATGCTGGAAGATGTGAGGATATGTAGAAAGACTCGCCTCTCTGTTAAGCATAAGCATACATTTGAGCTGTATTGCTTTTGTCTTTATCAAAAAGCAAACGTGGGTCTTTTTCTGGAATTCCTGTTTGCTGTCTTGGATTGTGATTGTCCGTGTCTGACACATGGATGCTCAGCAGAGGGCTGCCGACTTCGAGGTTCGGAGCGTTCTGTGTGGTTTGTGGCCTGATGGCTTCATCTCTGGAGGGAGATGTATAGCTGGTGGGGTGACTCAGCTGGTGAACGAGACGGTTTGGTGTTTCTGACTCCAGCAGGTGGGTGTGGATGTTGTTGCTCTAAGTGACATTCATCCCACCTGTCTTCCTGTTTGTGTACTGTTCCTGGTCCACGAACTCATGACAGGAAACCACATGGAAAGAAATATGTCAGGCCTGGAAAAGATAGGAAGCACAGAGAGTCCTGCAGACTTGGGGCTGTGTTCCCACTTCCTGGCTGAGTCACCCTGCAAGTCACCCTCTTCCCTGGGTCTAGGGTCCCTCATCTGTACCATAGGGAGAATAATAATACCTCTGGCATAGTTCTGTGGTGAGCACTAAGTAGGTTAATTATGAAAGGACTTCCGAATTGTGCCTGGAATGTAAGGATGCAATAAACGGTAGCAATCAATATATATATTTTTTTCTACCTGGGTGAGTGATGTTCTGAGATTTACTTCAAACAAGATATCAGAGTTGTTCTCTGGGGACTGGCTAGTCACTCACAAATCCATTTCCTTATCATGATCTATATAGCTCAGTGATTTTTCTGCTCTCTGCTCCAAGCTGAGGCAAGAGAACTCTGCCGCCCAGACTAAAATGAAGCATCAGCCATCTGTGCAGGTCTCAGCCTTCCTGCAAGAGGCTGGCCATGGACTGTGTGCATGCATGTGTGTGTGCGCACATGCATGCACACGTGTGTTTGTGTGTGCATGTGTGTGCACGAGTGCACATACATCTTCAGTCCCAAGGTCACTGTGTGTTGGTTAATACTCCTGTTGCTGGAGATTCTGGGAATGAACAGCCGGCTCAGATGACTTATCTGTTCCTGCAGTAGGCGCTCTGCTTCCTGTGAGGCAGTGGCTCTGGCACACACGACCAGCTCTGCCTCAACTACCTTTAGAGCCAAGCCCCAATGCGTGGGCCGTGGGCACAGCCCAGGCGGCTCACTGCAGGCCACTGCCACTCACCCTTGGCGGGCTACACGTGTGATGGACCCTGCTGCTCCTCCTGGGAGCACAGTGCTTCTCAAGCATCTCCCTGTGACACCGGAGCAAGTTCTTCCCTGTGCCTGCACTTTAAACTCATGATGAAATGTTGAATTTGAGGAAGGGAGGTAGGTCCAAGTGTCAGAACTCCTTGACTCTTCTTTCTGGATTAATTCTCAGTTGCTCAGTTGTGTCCAACTCTCTGTGACCCTGTAGACTATAGTCCACTAGGCTCCCTCGGTCCATGGGATTTTTCAGGCAGGAATACTGGAGTAGGTTGCCATTTTCTCCTCCGAGGGATCTTCCCAACCCAAGGATCGGACTTGTATCTCTTGCGTCTCCTCCATTAGCAGGTGGATTCTTTACTATCCAGCCAGCTGGGAAGTCTATTGTAGATTAATTCTCTAATCCAATTTTTTTGTGTGCAAACAATGTTAGGAAACCTACCAGAGAGCTCCCTAGTTAAGGTGGGGCTGCCCTCCTTCCAGATCCTCTGAAATTCCCACTCAGAATCCTAGGATGTCTCCTAACCTCCTGATCCTGCTCTGATCTGAGCATCCTCCTTGCCTTCTGCACTAGTCCCCTGCCACCGGTCTCCCGACAGTATCCTCAGCCCCTTCCCTGCAGAGTGGACAGGACAGGGTCCAGAGGAGAAGGGACCACTCCCACCAGAACAGGGCCAATGTCCTTTTGGATAATCCTTACAGACCTCTCCGCTCAAATGCGTTGTTTGAACCTGACTTTTCTGCACTTTCCCAGTATCAGACTACCAGCGCTAACTGGAGGGCTTGAGCTGGGAAATTGAACATGTGTTTATCCAGACTGTTCTTTGTCCCACTCTGGTTACTAGTCTCCTCCTCCCTCCCACGTCACTCAGGGGACAGGAGGACAGCGGGAGGAATCGGCAGTGCTGGGCATCCGGAAGTGAGAAGGCAGGACCCATGGAGGATGCATGGGCTGTGGCGGGGGAGCCTGCGAAGCCCAAATGGCCCTGTCTTCAGACTTTCGCGTCAGCCTACAGCCTCCCTGATTTTTCTATTATTATTATTCAAACACCGCCTTGGCCCTATTTTTAAAATCCGCTGCACTTGAGCAATTTTTTTCTGACGTCAGCTGGCTGCCGGCAACTCTGCTTGAAAACAAGAATAACCAAATCTTCTAAGGAGTAATGCTGAACCTGCTTCAAACGCAATAAATCACAAAAACCATTGTTTACGATAAGTGGTATCTGATTGCTGTTAGAACCTGTGTTTATTGCTTTTGTGCATTATGGTCTCTTGTAATTTGGACAGCCAGAAATTGTATTCCTTTATGCTGCGCGTAGGCAGGGTTTGTAAGGAGGGAGGCATCTGTAATTATGCTGCCAGGGAGTGGGTTTGGGGAGCCTCGGAGGAGTGTGAAATGCAATCACCTGTTTCTCATCTGAGGACCAGTGGGTGCACCAGGCTTCCCTCTTTCCCTGGCCTTGGAACGCTCCAGGCTCCTTCAGAGACCAAAGCAGAGGGCAACAAGCAGCAGGGGCCTTGCAGCCATGGTGCCCCCGGACCAGAGAGCCCGAAAATGGCCTCCAGGAGCCGAGCGAGGGGTGGGCAGGCGGCCGCAGCTCCACAGGAAGCTGGGCAAATGGTTTTCCTGGAAATTGCCTCAGACGCCCCGGCAGATTTCTTCCGTTAGTCTTGCCCATCCTGACAAGTGCCCACAGGCGTCATCAATGAGGCCTGACAGCGGGGGTCCAGGGCCAGATGCCAGCAGAATTCTTGGCGCCTCTGTCTGCAAAATTGGAAAAGAAGCTACTTGGCCATGAAGCCTGGATCTCGACATATAAGACACGCAGCGAATCAATCAGTGGTTCACTGATGTGTCTTGATTTCTTTGAGACCCTGTTGGGGAGAGAGGCCTTGTCTGGGGCATGGTGGGTGGTCTCTCGTCCTCATGACTCCAACATCTGGACTCCTGGAAGAGGGTCGAGTTTCTTCTTGGTTGGAATGGACCACACTCCATCTGTCCACACTGTGTTCAATCTGTTGGCTCCCTCATCTGGAAGGCTCCATCCTGCTCACCTCACCTGGGTACAACCTGCCCAGCCTTGACATGCCTCAGCTTGCATCAAAGTCATCCTCGAACTGGTTCCTCCTCCAATGTTCTCAATCTCAGTAGAATGTCACCACCATCCCCCAGTCTTTCCAACCTAAAAACTGGGATTCATCCCAGATACCATGCCCCGCTCCACCCCAGCAGTAGCTCAGCACACAGAACACTCTCATGAATGAACTCAACAGCCAGTCAATTGCCAAGTCTTACCAAAATCTCACTCTATTTTTCCACTTTCTCCCTCTTCCGCAGCTCGACCGTCATTGCCCTTAGCTGTTCTCAGCAGGAGCCCCTGCCAGTCACCTGGTGCTCTAGGACCCAGTTGGTATTTGGGGGCTATGTCTAGGTTTCTGCCTCCCGCCTCACCTCCTCCCTCCCCCTTGTCTGTTTTGCACCATTTACCCCAAGCCCATCTCCTTTCTCAACACACCAAGCAGCTTCTTGCCTCTGTTTTCATAACAAAGGTGGTTTTCTCTGCCTAAAACATCCACCTCCCCCTGGCTTCCCGATTTGGAAATAGCTCAGACACCATCTCCCCTGGAAGACTTTCTCCAGTTGTGCCCGTGGGCGTTGGGGTTCTTGTGTTTTCCCCTGGAATAACTCGTATCACAGTTACAATAAACTGTGATTGTCCCCACTTAAAGGGAGAAACACTGAGCTGTCTAACATCCCCGGCACAACGTCGGGCCCATAGCAAGAGTCGCTCTACATCGAACTTGCACTAAAGCTCAAAGAGCATGGGAAGGGCAGACAGCTCAAGTTAAGCCCTGACTGTACATGACTGCAGTTAGAGCAAGTCCACAGATGGCTTCTCAATGATGCTGCACCCCCGCACAGTTCCTTGCACAGCCCAGGCATCAGGTGTCTGTCCAGCCTATTCCCCCAGGACCTGAGCACTCACATGGGGCAAGGGCTCCAGCCGCAGCAGGATCTGAACACACGGCATGTGTTCTCATGGAGACTCCAAGTGAGCCAGCTCAGAAGAGGCCTGGCCTCATGTTAAGGACTGATATTTATCCCCGCAAGCATGCTTTCTTGACAAGGTAAACGATCAGTTGCAAGCCTCAAACTATAAGCTCTGGTCTGACTGCCCAAGCCCTGGCCTTAACAGACACAGAGCTGAACAACACAGAGCTGGTCCCCCGTTATCCTTAGTGTTCTTATTCTTAAAATTATTAATGAAGTATAGTTGTTGTACAGTATTACATTTACAGGTGTATAATATAGTGATTCACAATATTTAAAGGTATACTCCATTTATGGCTATGAAATATTGGCTATATCCTCCATGCTGTACAATATATTCTTACAGCTGATCTACACCTACTAGCTGTGTCTCTTAATCCCTAACCCCTCTTTTGCCCGCCACCTCCTCTCTTCTCACTGGTAACCGCTGGTTGTTCTCTGTATCTGTGAGTCTGCTTCTTTTTGTTATGTTCAGTAGTTTGTGGCATTGTTTTAGATTCCACACATAAGTGATATCATACAGTATTTGTCTTTCTCTGACTTATTTCCTTTATTATGGGTGTGGTTTTGTTGAGTACCGTCTATGAACGTGCCCTAACATGCAGTCATGTCAGTCAGGGCTTAAATGAGCTCTCTACCCTTCACGAGCTCTTTATTTTTTTAATAATTTTATTTCTTTGTTTATTTTTGGCTGGGCTGGGTCTTCACGGCTGTGCAGCCTTTTCTCTAGTTGCAGCGAATAGGAGCTAAGCTCTAGTTGTGGTGTGCGGGCTTCTCATTGAGGTGGCTCCTCTTGTTTAGGAGAAGGGCCCCTAGAGCACACACTCGATAGTTGTGCACACACTCAACAGTTGTGGTGCACACGGGCGTAGTTGCTCTGTGGCCTGTGGGATCTTCCTGGATCGGGGGCAGAACCTGCATCTCCTGCATTGGCAGGCAGATTCTTTACCACTGAGCCATCAGGGCAGCCCCCAAGTGCACTTTAGATCCATGTTTATTTCACTTAGCATAACTCCAAGGCTCCTGGACCTGGGATTCAAGGTAGCATATGGATCCCTCCTGTCCTGTCCAGCCTGGCCAGCAGAGCAGTACAGGAAGTGGGCAGAGAAGCCAAGGCAGGGTCCCCCTTCTGGGAGACCCTTGCTTCTAGGGCCATGGGCAGCTACTGGCTGACTGGGAGCTGCTGGTCACAAGGCACCCCCTGCATGCAGCCTGGCAATTGCACTTATCAAGGCCAAGGGCCACTGTTTTCAGATTTGTTGGTTTCAACAAGTCTACCTTTAGTTCACTGACACACACACACACACACACACACACACACATGAATGCAAAACTGGCCAAACTCATCACCAGCACCAAGAAACAAGGGGACCTCTTCCCTCTCTTCGTCCCCCACCCAGCCTCCCCACCCCCTCCCCTGGGGCAGACCTTTGCTTTGATTCCCTCAGCGAGCTGGATTATGATCTCGGCCTCCTTGGTGGAGCCAGACAGGCCCATGATCACAGACAGCTTTGACTCTGCAGGCAAATACAATGTGAGTTACCAACCGCAGATCCCCAGTGGACTTTTTAGGATTCAAGCTGTTTATAAGCCGAGGCCTGGGAAGTGGGTAGATCCTGGGTCAGCTGGCCAATCAGCAGATCCACCAGGACCCTGGTCGGGGCCTGGCTTGGGCCCTGGGCAAGCTGGGGAGGGATTAGTGCACAGGAACCCCACTTCCCAGGGCTTTATGGTCTGGTCTCGGGTGAGACAGCAGGGCCTGGTCTCCTGACCTACGAGTATCCACACCTATGGCTCTGAACGTAACGGATGGTAGGGCTTTAGGGAGCAAGAGGCAGAGTGGGCTGGGGGTCTGGGGACTGCCATGCCTCTGTCCATCCCAGTTCAGCTGCCTCGTGGGTCTGAGGCCACAAGGCCCACAGGGAGGAGATGTGCAGAGTATGCTGGGCATGTCTCCTGCGCTCTGGTGTCCGAGAGCCAGGGCGAGTAGCACCCTTTCTTAGCTTGTCTCTTCTAGTCCAGGGGCCTGCCATCTGCAGACTTCTTTTTTTCTTTAAACTTAGCAAGATGAGCAGATTGACAGAAATTTTTAAAAAGAACTCAATATATAGAAATTTTGAAATTATCAGCCTTTCCAAGTTCTCACATCTCTTCCACATGCGGAGTGGATACCAGACTCATAGTTTCCATTTTCCTCCTAACAGGACTCCACTGCCTCTCTCCGTCTCCTCCATCCCTGGGTGGGCTTCCCCCAGACCCAGCCCCCCAGCTCAGCCCTCCTGGAGTGCTGTGCTCTGCACCATGGCACCCTCTGGGCCTGCACAGGAGACTGGAAAACCTCTTAGCCCCCACCAGGCACTGTCTGTGCCCTGCTCGCACGCCCAGCCAGAGCTGCCCACCCAACCCGTGGCTGTGGTCCTGGGCCCTGGGAACAGACTGTCCTCTGAGATCACTCCCAGCTCAGTCCCACCCCACCCACAGCTGTTCCCCTCTCATCTCCTGCCCCCAGATCCTGGATCCAGCAACTGTGCCCCAAGAGAGTGACCCTGGGTGGTGTGTGGAGCTGAGATGCTAAGAGCAAGACGGGAATCAAAGTGTCCCATCCCCTTCAGCTCCAAGAGCCACATTTTCTTTGATTAGTGGCTCCTGGGTGCAGGGAGAGGCCTCGCCTGTGAGCCCAGCGAGGGCCAGTGCCAGCAGACAGCAAGTGAACGAGGAGCTCATCTCGGGGTCCTGCGCACAGTGCCCTGAGATGGGTTTTCAGGGCCCAGGGCTGTTTAGAGGCTCCCAGCATCCTGTGTGCAGAGGCTCTGGGGGAGCTGCAGTTGCCCAGGGGGATGGATGGACCCGAGCCCTGGGTCAGCCGACCTCACACCCTGCTCCTGCCCTGCCATCAGGCCTCTTCCATCCATCCCCAAAGCTCCATCCAGGACCCTGTTTGTAGCAAGCTCCTGCTCGCACCTCCTCAGTCTTTGAGAGCCTCAGGGCCCCTGTCTCCTGACCTCTCCCCAAACCTCCCCCCTCCTCCTGGCCTAGGGCATTCCCACCTTCTAGCTGAGCCCCGGAAAATGCCTTCTGTTAACTCCCTGATGATCAATGGGCCATGGCCTCTGGACAGCTGCTCAGCACCCAGCCAGCCCAGGCCAGCCCCATGAGAGGACCAGGGTGTCACCCTGCCTGAGGGCCAGACAAACCACATAATCTTTCAAGGGATTTCCCTGCTGGTCCAGGGGTTGAGACTCTGAGCTTCCAGTGCAAGATGGATGGGTTCGATCCCTGGTCAGGGAGCTAAGATCCCACATGCCACAGCCAAGAAAGAAAAATTAATAAATAAATTTTAAAAGCCACCTGGGAGAAAAACCGGGTAAGGGAGATGCAGGATGGAGCTTAAGGCCTTTACGTCTCATTAAGGGGGGATCAGCGGCCACTCCAGGGGAGGGCAAAGCTCTCCGTCAAACACACTTCAGCCCAGAGAGTGCCAGACCCCACCCTCGCCCTCGGAACTAGGTACTGGGTAAGGCTGTGCATTGTGGTGATTTTCTCAAGCTCTGCCTCTGCAGTTCATGGCATCTAGGCCAAGTGCCTGTGCCTCCCAGGACCTCGGAGTCCTAATCTGTGAAATGGAAGGGCTGGGGGAGAGAAGCCTGCAGGGCCCTTTCAGCCTGCCCTTCTCTGATTCAATGACCACATAAAGCCTTTTAAAGCCTTGGATGTGGGTGATGAGGAGAGGACAAAGCATGCCTGTTTGCATGTGCTAGAATCCAAAGCGTGCACTCTCTAGCATACCCCCACCCCTTGCTGGCGGTCAAGGCCAGGTCACTGCCCTGACTTCTGTTCCCTGGATCCTAAGGAGACCGTGAGGCCATCAAGAGTGCACTGGGAAGCGTAGACGCTGGGGATTAATTACACATCTTTTCTTTCAGTGAGCTATTTACATACCTCCACTCTTAAGGGAAACAAACTTCTGTATTATAGAATATAAAAGTTTTCCCATGCTAGTAAGGTCAATTTTTCACACATTTTTTTTCCTTAGGACAACACAAATCCTCATTATAGAGATTTTCATATTTTAGCAAAAGGAACAAGACTCATAGAAATGAGATCCCCAAATAAAGTTCAGTTCATTTTCATCTCTCTTTCCTTCCCGAATATTATTGCTGGAAATGTTACATTATCATAAACTAGAGTTCAGGCTGTATATAGGTTTTCACAATTATTATTTTTCTCTGGAGACAAATTTTGATCACTGCCAGCATTTTACAAAGGTTCCTCTCCCTCATGCCAGCATTTTCTTTGTAGGTATGTTTCTTTGCTGGGTACACAATCCAGGTGATGAGAATTACAAGAGTTTATGATGGAGGATTCCTGTCAGCCATCCTGTCACCTGTCCTCTTCTCTGTCAGCCATCTGGGTCAAGGATCCTGGGGCTGGGGTATGTAGGGCTAAGCAGGGGCTCCCCCAGATGACCCTTCTTTCTGCAACCCAGAAGGACCCCTGGAGAAGGCTGTGGGCCCGAGACTTCCTGTCTGGCCCTACCTGCAGGGGGACGAGAAAGGGCTTTTATAGAGCAGCCTTGGCGCTAAGAGGCTCATGTGTTAGAAGTTTCCAGGTAGACTTGGTTTCCCCTCAGACGTGTCACAGGACTTCCCTGGTGGTCCAGTGGTTAAGAATCCACCAGACAATGCAGGGGATACCAGTTCAATCCCTGCTCCAGGATTCCACATGCCACTGGGTACGAGCAGCCACTGCAATGAGCAGTCTGCACACCGGAACTAAAGAAAGAGAAACCCATCGTGCAGCAACAGAGACCCAGTGCAACCAAAAATAATTAATTAATTAATTTTACAGAAAGATCACAAACCTCAGGCAGGACTGACACTCAGGCGCCACAGGAGTTTGGGGATCAGGCCTTCTCCCTGGCGCACCGCCGCTGTCCTTGCCGCCTGCCATTTTCACCTGTTCGCCAGCGGGTGGTGGACTCAGGCCCAGCAGCTGCTCCTCTCTGCGTCTACCTCCTCCCAGGTATCTGCAAATGCCTCCCCTCCGCCTCCCCGTGGGCTTTCTGTGAAGTTCAGCACCCACCCACCCCACTTCCTCCCTATGCCTGGTAGGGGTTAAGAAACTGGCTTTGCACCGAGATAAATCTGTATTTGAATTCCACTCACCCAGCTTCGTAAGTTAGGAAAGTGTCTTCACTCCTGTATGAGCTGCTTCATCTGTAAAGTGGAGTTTTGTAAGAGGTACAGCCCAGGTGAGAGGATGGAATCCGGCCACACGTCAAGCCCCCTTATGCAGGGCCTGGCACCCATAGGTGATGGGACGCGGGTGCCTGTCTTCATGCCCACCCATGCTTCCTCTTGCTCTTCTCTGGGGCTTCTCTTTGCCACTTTCACAACTTTCTTTTTATCTTAACCACGCTGGGTAAATCCTGAAGGGCGGGCTCACGCCCTCCCCTCTTCCTAGGCTTGTTGCACATCAGCGCACATTCTCTGCATGGCCCACCCAGGGTCCTCAAAGCACCAGCCAGCAGTCACCTCCCCACAGTTGAGAATGGGTGCTCCCACTGCTTAGGAGGAGACAGAGGCTCCAAGAGCTCAGGCCAACTGCTCAAGGATACATAGATGATAAATGTCAGAGTCAGGATGCAGGCTCTGTGGAATTCCAAACTCTGCGGCTTGAAGAATATCATTCAGTCTGCAGTGATGCCATGATGCTCTGGGGTCCAGCCCATGGAAGCAGTTAGGAGATTTGTGCCTGAACTGAAGGCCCCAAGGCTGGTGTGCTTGCCTAGGTTGTGCCCCTGTTCTCCACGTTTTTGCCTCTCATTCGGACCCATTAAACTTGCTCTGCTCCCTGTCTTATCTGAGGCAGCAGCACCCCTCACCTACTGAGGATCTACTTGTTTGAACCATGTTCAGAGGAAGCATTCATAGGCTACAAACAAGGATGCTGGGATTGTCCTGTGACCAGGGAACTTCTGCATTACACAGCCATCCACTTTGCTTGTTCTAAGGTTCTTGACTTGTCTCTATGTTGGAGATAAAGGAAGGATGGTTCTTCCTCATTTCTGGGTGGACTGGAATTTTCACCCTTTTGAAATCTGATTTTTAAAAATGCTTTTTTGCAGAAAAAAGATGTACTTTTTGCAGGCTTGGATAGTCAACCAAGTGGGTGGTATATGAAGGTGAGGCAAGCCTTTCAGGTCCCCCTGGAGAGTGGGCTGGCTGCTTCCAGGGGAGATAAGGTCCCGGAGTGCAAGAGGAGGAACCTGAAACCCAGACCCTGGGGAGGGGGTCTGGTATCCTCCAACCCCAGCCTTAAGTCTGGACCCTCAGCTGACTCCAGTGTCAGCTCTCTCTGGGTAGTACAAGCTACCATCTCTAAGCACCAGGCTGCACACCTGTTAAAGGGGTATGTGGCTCTGCCCCCACCACCCCCTAGAGGCAGCAAGTGCCACATAGATGTGAGGACTTGTGGTGTGGCCTTGACTTTGTCACTGTCCTGATCACAGTCCTTAAAGAGCTGACCCTATGGCAGGCATTAGCGCTGTCTCAGAGCCTAGTGTTAGAACCCGAGTACCTGCCCCTCAGGGTTGGTTATGGACACTTGGTGGGAAAGGAGGGTGGTTTCCTGAGCATAGGACAGGAGAGAGAGGGCAGAGGCACTTCGGACTGCCTGGCATTCTAACTTCCACTGGTTCCCTCCCCAGCCCCAGTGTGCATTTCGTTCCACAAACTCCAAACTGGGAAAGCTTGTCGCCTGGATCCAGAGCTCAGGGCATCTGGGGAGGACCAGGGGCAGAGGACTCGCATTCCTCTGGGAGAGCAAAAGAGTGCATACAGTTATTCTCCGGAGCAAGTTTTCAAATCCTTCCCGTGATCCTTCCTCCATTCTAAAGCAGAGGACAGAAATGCTAAACTATGGTTCTTGCCAGTGCTGATAAGGAAAACCAGTGAATGCAGGAGTCTCATTAAGAAAATCCTAAATTTTAGTCTTATCACTGCTGCAACATAATACAGTAAGTATGTTAATTCCACCCTCCCCCTGCTCCCCAAGCCCCCAAAATCCCTTTCAGCTATAAAGTTGCAGAATGAACGGCCCCTCCTGCTACAGCTTCAAGTCCTGTCTGATTTCAGATTTTCCCCTTGCCTTGAGTTACCGAGTGAGTCTCCAGTTTGAATGGACGAGGCCAGCTGCCTCTGCAGTAATCAGCTCAACAAACATTGTCTGAATCCCTACTGTGAGCAGGGTGCATAGTGGGAACTGTGAAATGTCAGAGTCTAGCTGAGTCCATCTCCCTGCGAGAGCCAGTGAGCTGATTCACTGTGCTGATTTTCGGGCCAAGCTGTCAGCCGAACCTTGTGCCCAACAAAGACTCATTTCAACAGGCTTCTCTCATCCAAGTGATTATTTGCTCTTTGTACTGCTTGGACTTGGCAAGGATCCTGCAATTCCTGTTAGAAAAGAGGGAGCAGGAACCTTGAAGTAAGTGCTCATCTCATAAAGAAAGGATTCGCTGTCCCTTGGGGGAGCTGGCCTGGGCACCTTCAGCCCTGCTCTGTAATGATAATGAACTTTTGACTAGCACTCTTCCAAATTTCTTCCCCACCCGGCATTTCTTTGGCTCCCAGCAACACCTCCATGAGGTAGGTAGAGTGGCTCCAATTCTTCCCATTTTGCAGAGAAGGAAGTGATGCCAGAAAGTGGGAGAGGTGACATGACCTGCTCCCCATCTCATGCATATGCCAGGGAGTGGCAGCACCCACCCAAACGCAGCGACCAGCTCCTCAGTGCCCGGATCCTCATCTACATCTCTTTCCACTCCTCCGAGCCCCGAGCCGGCCAGGAGGGGAGATGACACCGAGGTGGCATGGGTGCCAGCCGGGCCTTCCTGTGCTCCGTGCAGAAATGGGTGCTCAGAGAGGCTGAGGAAGCAGGAGACGCTGAACCTCCTGGGACGCGTAAGAGACGCCAAGGGGCACGGCGGGGCTGCCACTGGAGTCAGAGTGATAAATGTTCACAGCTTGCGCGTGGGGGTCGCAGGGCCCTGGTGAGAGGGTGGCCGTGCGGCTGGCAGGTCAGTGAGCCAAACATCACATTTCAGCAATATGATCTTGGTACGGAGAGTGAGGGGAAGCATGCTTGTGGTCTTCAGCCAGGAGAGGGGGCTTAGGGTCAAAAGGGACTGGGGGCTGAGATGGGCTGGGGGCCATCAGGGGGACAGGCAGTGTCGAGAATCCCTCTGGTTCTATCTGCTCCATTCTTTTGCTGGCCTTGCCAATATTTTCAGAATAAGCAATGCTCTGTATCCCTCCCAAGACCCAGTAAGAAAATCATGCTTAAAAGAGTCTCCGAAGGACATCACAGGGAGAGGAGCACCCTGGTATGAAAATGTTCCAGGAAACCACAGGCCTCCCAGTTTCCTTGCCTCTCACTAAAAGGATTAGAAAGATGGTATTCCAACTGCGTGGGGTCGGTGAGGGGGACAGTTTATATTCGTCAGGGATCTTTCTTGGAAGTAATTTTAGTCCCTATAATGTTTCACGTTAACCTTCTCAGACTGGTTCTCAGCTGGGTGACTTAGTGATCGCCAAAATGTGCTGGCATTCTGGGTTCTGAGAATCCACACTGTGCCTTTTAATGAGTGGGATTTTTTTAATTAATTTTTATTGCAATGTAGTTGATTTATAACGTTGTGTTAGTTTCTGCTGTACAGCAAAATGAACCAGTTATCCATATACATCTACGCACTCTTTTTAGATTCTTTGGTGGGATTTGTTTTTAAAAGACTTCCCTGAGCCAGCAGAGCACCCAGGTGCAGCCACAGTGCTGGCCTTGGGGACCAGAGGCCAAATGCATGACTTAAGGCTGCCAGGAGTATTCCGTCTAGACACGGAGGAGACGGGGCTGAGAAACTGCAGAAGGCGCAGCCTGCCTCCGAAAGAAAAGAGTGCTTCCTTTGTTCCTCTGCCCACCGCTTGCCCCCTCTCTCTGCCTGGCCCCACAGAGGAGACCTCTGGGGCTTAGCCCGGAGAGTTCCTCTCTTCTTTCCTTGCTTCCTCCTACGCCACGTGGCTTCAGACCATGACATTTCTGTTTGATGCTGTCAGCGCCTTGGTTTGAGGAGAATGTCTCTGTACCCGGGTCGCCTGGCCAAGAAGAAACAGTGCCCGGAGCCTGCTGGCATCTGCCCTGGCCGGTCCGCCTTCGTCCTTCCCCAGGCGATGGGGCAGGGCTATGCAGGAGGTGATGGGCAAGCCCAGGACCCCAGGGCCAAGCTTGCATATCTGGCTTCAGCCTGGCAGGGAGGGCAAGGTAATAAACCAGCTGAAACTTGCCTCGCTCCTCTGAAGTTTAGTGATCAAATAGCCACCAGCCCCTGCCCCTGCCCCTACCCAGAGGCCAGCCTGCGGAGCCAGGGCCCACCGCCTATTTTTAGAAAGCTATCAGGTGTGCAGGACACCCAGTTGCCTTTTCCACCTGTTTGGGGTCATTATAGGGATCTAGTGTCTCTGCCACAAGGCCCTGCCTGTTCTGCCACAAGAGTTTCTCTGCTGCCGGGTCAGCCACTAAGCTCCCTCCCTGTGGAAACCAGCCATCTCTCCAGCCTTGCCCGGCTGTGGCAAGTGAGTCTTTGGGCCCGTGGTCGTTTTGTCATTGGAAACACAGACATTGGACACTAAGTCTCGGCCTCCTCTGCTTCCTTGAGAGGGAGTTTTCAAAGGTCAGAGACTAACATCAGGCAGGAAGAACCTTGAATCAGAGCCCACCATGAGGAGTGCGGATCCATTGAGCAACAGCAAGCCCAGAGTCCTTGCTCCACCAGGAAGGTGCACAGTGAGTGCCATCAGGCCGGGAGTGCTGGGTGCACTCGGGGTTCACTACCAACAGATGTGGGGAGCTGGGGGCTATCAGAGGAAGAGCTCAGGCAGGATTTGATCAGGGAGTGCAGCAGGGTGGGGGGTGGGGGGAGGTGTGCCAGGCAGAGGGAACCTGGTGAGCAGGATCATCCCAGATGTGACTGGGAACCATGAGGAGACAGCAAGGCTGGCTCGGGGGGCTTTGTGGGGACCGAGGGATAAGAGCCTGGAGTGCATGCTGAGGTGGTGCCTGGTGAAAAAGCCTTGGATGCCAGGTGAGGTGCTTGGATGTGATCTGATGGATCAGAGCCACTGGGGATCAGAGTAGGGAGAGATGGGGAGCAGCGGTGTGCTGGCCAGCTCTGCTCCCTGCTCTGTGATGGCGTGAGGTCTTCCTGATCACAGAGCAGCAGCCTTGGAGCAGTATCTTTGTGGCCCCACCCTCCACACCCCATCCAGTCTGGTGTGTGTGATGAGCTCCGGCAGGCTTGGTGACTCCCAAGAGCCCAGCTCTCCATTCAGTGACATCCTGTTGGTAGCTTAAAATTGAAGTAGGAATGTTTATTCGACAGAGACTCAAAAACGCTAGGAGCCAGGGTCTAGCTGGTCTGTTGTTTTGTCCCCCACTGCTGCCAGAACTGGCAGTTAAACCTTAACCAGCACAGTCCTGAGTAATGGCAAGACCCTGAAGGGGTCTACACCGAGGAACGAGTGTGGGGTCAGCAGTCACCACACTGAACTGGGAGAGCATGTTGGTGGATGTGAGCTGTTCCCCCTTCTTTGTTGAGGAGGCTGGAGGATGGGCTTGGGGGCAGCCCTGTGCCAGGAGAGTTGGCTGTCTTCACTCTCCATTGGCCTATTCTGAAATCAGACTCGTTAACATGGACTAGGGAATATTTGACTCTCCTCACCCAGAGGAAACCACTTCCTCACTGGAATAGGCTCTGTACCAGCCACAGTGAACTGCTTTCAACATCTCAAAGGCAGACTGCTTCTCCCCCATCCAAACCTGGCACTGAGGGTTTCTGTTCATATGTCCTGCTGCACCCTGGCCGAGCGTGCGGGCCAGGATGTGGTGGGGACCCAGGAAAAGCCAGCTGGCTTTTCCAGATGGACAGAGGAGCTTGCTGGCAGAGGAAGCATCTGAGCAGGGCTTTCTTTCTTAGTGGTGGGTCTGATTAGTCTCAGCTACATGGTGAAGGCAGTAGGATTCGTTCAATGCTTCAGAGTCACAAAGCACTTTGCCCAGAGGATCCTCCTAACAAGTCTGTAAGAGGTAAACAGAAAATGTAAACTCCCATCTCAGAGATGAGGAAACTGAGGGCCAACTGGTCGACCCCAGGCCTTGACCCTGACTCCTGAGACCCTCTGTCCTGAGTTGGCTCTCTGATCTGCGGGCTTCGAATGATTCATCCCAAGTGATCTCCAGTGTTAGGAGCAGCCCAGCCTCCTCCAAGAGATCCAAGTCCAAGGCCTGACCCCAGAGACAGGTCTGCAGATTTCATCACCACTACCCCTCAAAGACTTGCCTCTTAAAAACGGGCATTAGTGCTGGCAGTGAATGCACTGTTGCTTTTGTTGCTCTTTTGGGAAAAAGAAAAGCCTGGCTTCTTCGAGCTGTTGTATTTTATTTTTCTGTAAAGAGGAAATTAATTTTAGTCTTTCTTTTTGGTTTAAAATGTTGTTCTTTGCTTTTTCCGCCCTACAGTTTAAAAGGAAACATTTGTCTGTTGAGAAAAGAAATGATAATTATAGACTAAAAATTGTTTCTATTCTGATTTGAAAAAGTGACAAAAAAAATTCCATTGCACAGATGGGGCCCTGCTGACTGGGGGTGTTTAACAATGAAGCCCCAGGCCGGCTGGGGGCTCAGAATGGCATTCGAGGTAGATTTGGGCTCCAGTGTTGCCTGGGAGAGGGGCTTTCTCCAAGGCTGGTCTCCACTTCTGATGCTGGGTCGTAGTCTCTGTGGGGGTTTGGACGTGCTGATCCTCCACGTGGTCCAGCAGTGGACAGCAGTTTGCCTGTGGATGGCGTGACCTCTGTTGGGTCAGCTGTGTACTGAGGCCAGGCACTCCTTTGTGTGGCCCTGCGAGCTTGAGAGCCTCCTAGCCTTATTCCCTCCGCCGAGAGTTTTACAAAATTGCAATTGCTCCAAGTCCTCCGATCAATAATGCAGGAAACTGATTAGACTGTGAAATTAAACTAATAATGTCATGCTATTAACCCTCGATCAATGAGGAAAGAGCTCAGAGTGAAGGCTATTTCCTCAACCCATACTGCAAATAGCCATACATGTATTTACTTTTCAGAAGAACTCCTAGGCGCACGTGCATTCCCAGGACCCCTCGCTTTCCCACAGATCCGGCGTGATCCCCCATGTCCCATATAAGGGAAGAACAAACTGAGGCTGAGTGATTAATGCTGCATGGTCTCACAGCTAAAAAACAGATGAGCCTGGCTCTGGAGCCCTGATCCAGAGCCATCCGGTGTCTCAAGTCCTCTCCCCAGGGCTACTGTGGAATTAGTGACAGTCTTTGTCCTCCCATGGCCTTGTCACCAAGAGGAGGAGCTAGCACACCCTTCCCATTGTGCCTCCCGCGGCTGGTCCTCCGCCGGGACCTGTCAGTTCCATCACAGTGGAACGTTGCCAGGGATCAGACCCTCTCTCTAAAAGTGGTGATGGTATTTAATAACTAATTACTCTAATGATCCTACAGAAATTCTGGAGACCTGTTTTAGGAGAGATGTCAATTAGAGCCATCTGCACGGTGAATAAAGGAACCCTACCCCAGCTGTACTGTTGAAACATGTTAGCGTGTTCCTACCAGCGGCCATATGGTACTTAACGAAAGTGAATTGTTCACACTGCACAACCCGCGCCTCCTGATGAATACCAGCATTTTGTTTTGGAAAATAGTTCCTCAATCGTGTGGAATATTTGTCAATGCAATAAGTAGCAAGTTGGAAGCCGGCAAGCCCTTGAATGCAAAAAGACTTGCCTCACCTCAAGATGCTCTTCCTCCATCCTGGCCCATCCCCTGCCCCTGCCAACAGCCAAGCCCTGCTCCACCCCCGGTCCCACATCCCACCTGGGCCCAGTCCTCAGCATCTGCTTCCAGATCTGCTTGGGAGAGCCAAGGACACACAGGGTGCTGGGCCCACCCCCGCTTGGCCTCTCTTTCCGTGTGAGAAACAGCAGCATGATGTCTGAAGCTATCCAGACTGGGAGCACGGGGCCTCCAGCTGGAAAGGCATGATGCCTGGGGCAGAAGTCACCCAGGAGTTGAGGAGTGGGTGCAGGACATTTAACTGGGTGTGTAGCTTCAGGGAAGGGTTCGCTCTATGTTTGCAGTC
Organism: Nanger dama; assembly: GCA_917880005.1. Lineage (NCBI taxonomy): Eukaryota > Metazoa > Chordata > Mammalia > Artiodactyla > Bovidae > Nanger > Nanger dama. Next base: position 31,685,674 of record CAKJTW010000018.1, read on the forward strand.
TGTTTCTTTCAAGAGGTACAAAGCTCAGGTTGGTTGGTACCTGGATGCTCAGAGAGGTGGCGGAGAATGGTTTCTGGGGCTCAGCAGAAGCCTGCCTGAAGCCCCTTCCTTGTCACCAGCATGTCAGGGCCTGCAGTCGGTAGTGACCTCAAATTATTGCCACCTGGTGACCACTCCTGACCTGCACCCAGACAGCTGGGTCCAGGGTGCAGCCACCCTGTGAGTTCTGTTACCCACAGGCAGGTTTCCAAAGACCAGAGTCAGGACCAGACTGGTGAGGTGTTCTGAGAGTTCCACCCCCACAACCCACCCACTGCCATGTGCTGGGCAAGGGGACACCCCCACACACACTGCCTTTAGGGGCTTTGTGCCCCGACAAGCTGAAGGTCCTGCTGCCAGGGCCATAGGAGGAAGTTGTTTTATTGCAGTTGGCTCTGAGACCAACAAGATTTCACTTGCCAGCAACGTGTATCTCAGAATTTTCCCTAGAACCGAAGTCACTTATTAACACTTAATAAAAGACAAAATTGGCTGTGGTTCATGATACAGAAGATCTGCTGCAAATCCTGAAATCCGAGATGTTCTTTACAAAACCGTGGTCCCTTCAGTCTCATTTATTTCCAGCTCAGCAGCAACAGATTACCCAGTTACAACAGTGATCCGAAGTCCAGCTGAACACATCATGAAAGAAACCCTTCTGGGTGAAAAATAGCAGGAATAAGCTCCCATATGTCCTGTCCAGCAGACTTCCCCATTTGCTTTCCACATCTGTGCCCTGTATGTGGCCCCGTTCTCCTGACACCTGCCCTATCACAGACGTGAGTCTGAAAGAGCCATGTCACAGTGACACCCAGGTAGCCACCTCAGCCCGGTGACTACGGCCTAGGGCAGCCTCCATCATGCTTGATGATGAAAGGTGCCCAGAGCATCTCAGATAAGTCACCAGCCTTTCCATGGGCTAGTTCCAGAATGACCCTGGCAGACCAGAGCTCACGCTGCTGCCTTTCCACCCACCCCATCTGGGGACAGTGCCTGGCAGTCACCCTAAAGAGTTCACCTTTCCTCATTTGAGGGTGGGGGCAGTGGGCGGTGGAAAGGGTAGAGGAAAGCTCAGGCCAGTTTGACATATGTTGCCTGGTCTGAACATGAATGCTGTGCTCAGATGCTGAATTTGATGAATTGCGTTATAAAATTTAAAAACAAATTTAAAACTCTATTAACTCCCGTAATGGCCTCCGCCTGGAATACACAGACAGCAACGGCTCACTGACAAGGAGAAAAAAATACTCTCGTTTGCAATGTGCTTCGCTTGCAGCAGAATGGAGGCGGGTGGGAGGCGGAGGCCGCACACCCTCTGCACCCCTGCCGGTTTCTTGCTCCTGGGTCAAGAGCGAGGCCCTGGTGAGCAGGCCATCAGGGGATCCACACGGCCAAGGCTAGACTTCGTCTGGCTCCTGTGTCAAAAGCCACATTGCGCTTGCTTTTGAGGCTAAAGCATTTCTTTCAAGACTGAACCGTGACAGTGATGAGCTTCCAAGATGTGGGGCAGCCTGGAGGGGCAGGGTGGGGAGCCTATGGCTTAGGGGTCAGAATGTGATGTAGGGCTGGAAGAGGCGTGTCCCCAGGGTCACCCACCCCACCCTCTGCCCTCGGAGAAGGGGCAAGGCAAGGAGGTTGTTCACTTGTTGCTGCTGGCCTCTGCAAATCCAGGAGCATTCGGGGCAAAGGGCCTGGCTCCAGAATCCCAACTGGAGAGAGATGGACTTTTGTCGAGAAAGGAGGCAGCCTCACAGCCGTGTGTGCATGTGGGCCAAGGGAGGAGCATAGCTGGCAGGGAGGCGTCCCAGAGGAGAGCTCCTTCCATGTGTCTGCAACTCAGACACCCCAAGCTCAGAGAGGAGGGTGAAGGGCAGTGCCGCCTGGTCTTTGAGGAGCTCAAGAGGCTTTTGCCAACCAGAGGCTTCTCCATGTGATGGCGGCTCTGTCCCGCGGTGCACTTCAAGGGGTTTGGAGGTGTTTGGGGAGAATGAAGCATGATGTGCACATATGACAGCCCTGAGTGTCCAGAGGCAGTGAACAAACCGTGTGTGTGTGTGTGTGTGTGTGTGTGTGTGTGTGTAGGTTGAGGGTGTGTGTGCACATACATACAGATCTGTATGTGTGCAAGAAGGCTGTGCCTTGTGACATGGCTGCCCTGGGGCTGCAGAGTGTGCATCAGGGACTGTGCGTTTCTGGGAACACCCTTCAAGGCAGTAGGGAAACAAGACTCGCTTAAGAAGCCTGAGCCTCCTCTGCCCTCCAAGACTCTGGCTGTTTCACCCGCTCTGGGGCTGGACTGGGGCACTGAGGGGGCGCGGCTGGACTCTGGACCCACAGCCTCTCCCGGGAGCTCCAATCTCTAGGTTGCGGCTGCAGCTTCTGTGTGGCCTCTCGGGAAGTCTTGACAAAGGATAAAGGCCAAGTAGACCCAGGAGTTCCTGGAAACTTGCCCTCGTGGCAGCTCCAGGTGGGGTGGGGCATTTAGGGTAAAGAGAAAGGAGATGATGTTTGTAATACTTTGAGAACCCCCTCTCTCTATGGACTAACAGTATAAGCAAGAATGGAGGCTTCACCATGATGAAGAGAGCAGAAATTCCTCCTGCCAGTGTACTCTCTAGAAGGCTTGCTCCTGGACAGTCATGTTAATTACAGGCTAACTGTGCCTGCAACCTTTGTGGGCCTGTTTTGGGCCATTTTGTATAAATAAGACTGTTCATAGAGAAAAAATAATATTGCTAATTAGCCTCCATTGTTTTAAGTAAATGAGATTTTCCTACAGCAGTAAAAGAAAACAGAGATGTGTGGGGACAGAGTTTACAGAGCTCTTTCTGTGACTGTAATATTGCTCCTGCCATCTCGGTTCAAATCTGAACCAAGGGAGGAACCACCCAAGTTCCCAGTCTTTGGAACATGATTCAAAGCAACACTGTTCCTTTCTTGTTTCCCCTCTGTGCGTGCGGCAGCCTGTGCTTCCATTTTTGTGTGTTTCTTCCTATAGTACAGTGAACAGCAGAACAACATGGCTTCAGAAACATCTAGACTCGGGTTGAGTCCAGATGCAATGCTTTGTGAACCTGGGCAATCACTCAGCCATCCTGCACCTGATAGAACTTTGCTCATTAGGTACTCCTCATCATTATTCTTTTATTTTTGTTAAACAAAATCCTGAATGTGAAACACCAAGCCCAGGGGTTTGTACATAGTAATAAATTATTACATCATGCACGCATGCATGCTAAGTCACTTGAGTCGTGTCCAACTCTGTGCAACCCATGGACTGTAGCCCACCAGGTTCCTCTGTCCATGGGTTTCTCCAGGCAAGAATACTGGAGTGGATTGCCATGCCTTCCTCCAGGGGCTCTTCCTCTGGGTCAAACCTGCATCTCTTCCATCTCCTGGCATTGGCAAGCAGGGTCTTTACCACTAGCACCACCTGAGAAGCCCAAATTACATCACAAATGATAGTTTTTCTGTCTCGGTGCCCTTATTAACACACGATGTCCCCCAGCCTGGAACTGTCTTCTCTTTCATGCCTTCTATTGAAAAGCTGTGCATCCTTGAAAAGGCTGGCCTGAACGTCCCTACCTCTAAGAAGCCTTCCTGGTGGTCCCTCACCAAAATGATGCATCTCTGTGAAATCTCAAGACAAAAACCATGTGTTTCCACCCAGATGTCTTTCTTTCCATCCTGTTCAGTGTCTCCGGCATCTGCCTGTCTCCCCATTCCTACCCCTGACCTGCCATGGCCACACCCAGCCCCAGGCCTGGCCAAAAGTGTGTGCGCAGGACACATTTGTAGAATGAATAGGGTTTGAATTGTTAAGTGAACCCAAGGAAATACAGTGTGCTTTGGGCTCCTGTGGTTCAGAATTTCCCTTGCCAGACTACTGGGGGAGTCTTTAGACTGCAAAATTAGAAAGGAAAATAAGTGCCTTTTATGGTGACTCAGAGCCAAGGACATCTGGGTTTTCACAGCCTAGAACCGCCAACCCCAACCTCTCTCCAGAGGCTTTTTCTAAGTCCCCTAACCCTGTTGATGCTGCAGCAATTTGGCTCTGAAAGAAGCTGCTAACTTGCAGTTTGGCACGAAGGAACTTTCTGGGCTGATGGAAACAGTCTGTGTCTTGATTGGGGTGGTGGTTATGTGGATGCATACATTTGTCAGAACTTGTCAAACTGCACACTTAACATCGGAGCAGTTGCTTTATGGAAATTATACTTCCATCGAATTAGTTAATTTTTAAAAATGCAACCCAACCAAACAGGCCAGGTGGAAAGTCCTATTCTTTTTTGAGACTTGTGGCTAAAGCCGGGAGGTCCTGGGATTGCTCTGGGAGGAAAAGAACAGAACAGCCTCTCCCTCTGTGAGACTGTCATCCTTTCAGTCCGGAGCTCAGCCTCAGTGCGTGGTACCTCCCCGCCCTCTGCCCTGGACCTCACCCCAATCTGCCTGCCACCAAAGAACTGCCAAGCACTAGCTCTCAGCTTTGCAGCCTCACTCAATCCCAAACTGGAGTCTCCCACCTCCCATCAGAGGAAGAAGAGTTAACATTATTGTGAATCCAAAGGCACCTCCAGTGGATATTCCCACACCTGTGTTTGTAGCTGCATTGTTCACAATAGCCAAAAAGTGGAAGCAACCCAAGTGTCCATAGATGGATGAATGGATATACAAGATGTGGTATGTACACACAGAGGAATAGTATTCAACCTTTAAAGAGAAGGGATTACTGTATTCATGGATCTATGCTATAACAGAGGCTTCCCGGGTGGCTCAGTGGTAAGAATCTGCCTGCCAAGGCAGGAGACGAAGGTTCCATCCCTGGGTCGGCAAGATCCCCTGGAGAAGGAAATGGCCACCCACTCCAACATTCTTGTCTGGAAGATCCCATGGACAGAAGAGCCTGGCAGGCAATGGCCTGTGGGGCCACAAAAGAGTTGTACACAACTCAGCAACTGAACAACAATACTACAACAATGATGAGCTTTGAAGGCATAATGCTAAACGAACCAGACCTCAAAGGACAAATATGAAAGCATTTTCTAGGAAATCCTATAAGGAAAAGGACCTAGAGGAGCTAAATTCATAGAGACAGAAAGGAGGAAGGGTGATTACAAGAGGTTGAGAGAGGGGGAAACGGGGAGTTAGAGTTTAATGGGTGCAGAGTTCTAGCTGGAGTAGATGAAAGCATTCTGGAGATGGATGGTGGTGACGGTTACACAACAGTGTGCAAGTATGTAATACCACTGAAGTACACACTTAAAATGGTCAATTGTATCCTGTATATTCTACCATGATAAAGAAAATCTTTTAAGAACAACAACAATCCAAGGCCTGCCTTCTGAACCCCACCAAATGTCGATATCTGAGATTTCAGAGGCAATGCTTTGCTGATGATTGCGTTTCTGATCCTGAAAACGAAGCAGCAGGAAACAGGCCATCTGACGCCTACCCCTTTCTTAAAACCCAGGCGCATGCCCTCTCAGAGTAGCAAGCCAGGGTGCCTTTGTCGAGACGACAGGCTCACACCCCTGGGTTAACTTGATTTCCTCTTGTTCACTCTCTTAGGCAACACCCGGCCCCAACCTGACAGCTGAGGGGTGAATTTTCCTTTATCACTCCGGAAACCCCCAGCTCCGTAATTGAGGTGACCCGGTCCTCGAAACCCAGGGGGCCCCCAGCTGCAGAAATTAGAACGCACTCCATGGCAGGAGCCTGGCTGTCAGGGCGGCTGGGTCCTGGCCTGTAATGTGGAGTGACACTCAGCACTTGTCACAGCAGGGAGCGGGGCCGCAGACCGCCACCGGCTGCAGACTTCAGGAGGCCGGCTTCCCGCCTCTGCCTGGGGGGCCCGATTGGAGCTGTCCCGTGAATGTCATAACCCTGCAGCCGTCACCACCTCAAACTCCATCAGAGCTCACACTCTGCAGGCTTCCAGGAGAGACGTCTCCTCACAGCTGCATCGTGCACGGGCTGCTGACCTCTTTGTTCGCTAAACTCACCGGGAATGTGGAGCCCGGATCCCTCTGGTCAGGCCTTGAGGGGAACAAAGGGAGGATTTGTCCAAAATGCCTGAGCCCCCTGGGCGGAAAGAAGCCCTATGCTGTTTACTCCAGATTGATATAAATAAATACCCACTACAGGTGGTAAACAAGGATGAGGACACTGAGACAGACTTGGAGGCTCTCCTCCTGCCTGATGATTTAGCAGAAGCTAAAACACTCCACACACAGACACACACACTCACAGACACACACACTCACAGACACACATGCACACATTGACACACACACTCATACACACACACAAACTCACAGACATACACATTTACAGACACACACACACTCACAGACACACACACTCAGACACACAGACACACATGCACACATTGACACACACACTCTCATACACACGCACAAACTCACAGACACATACACATTTACAGACAGACACACACACACTCACAGACACACACGCACACATTGACACACACACTCTCATACACACGCACAAACTCACAGACACATACACATTTACAGACACACACACACTCACAGACACACAGACATACACGCACACATTGACACACACAGTCTCATACACACACACTCTCATACACACACACAAACTCACAGACACATACACATTCACAGACACCCACAGAGACACACAGACACACACTGACACACACATAGACACACTGACACACTCACAGAGACACACACACACACACTGACACACACACACTCTCTCTCATACACTCTGTCACATACACACACAGAGACATGCGCACACATGCACACATACACACTGACACATACTCTCTCACATACGCATATACATACACATTCACAGACATACACACTCACATAGACAGACACATGCTGACACACATGCACACACTGACACACACTGTTTCTCACATACACACAAACTGACAGGCGTACACACACATACACACTGACACACACTCTCATATACGCATACACAGACACTCACACATACACTCACATATACACAGACACATACACACACACAGACACATACACACACACACACAGAGACACATACACACACAGACACATACATGCACACACACACAGACACATACACACACACACTTTTCTCCAAGGATGGTGGGAAGGACTGTCTGGACCTGCCTGGCCTCCCCTTTGTTAGGCTCCTGTTCTCTGCAGAGCCTGGAGGAGTATGTGTCACTCCCCACCCACACCAGCCTCACCCTGTGATCACTTTTCTGCACTCTGCTTCTGCATTTGTTCTGAGGGCCCTGTGTGTGACATTCATGGGCACTTGGGCCCGTGGGCAGCCTGCAGCCTCAGTGAACTCTCAGTGGACTCGAGAAGAGGGTGGTCTGCTTTCCCTCCTTTGCCCCCCCATCATGCCCCTGAGAAAGGAAGGGCATTTGAAGCCCTTTAAGAAGGAAGAGCCGCTTCTCAGTTGGCTTTGAGCTTTAGATTCCTGCAGTGGGCAGAAACGTGGAGTCTATGACACTTTTTGTGGAATACAATTTAGCACACACACACAGTCACCTATAGCAGATCAAGAAGAGGCATCCTCTTAAACCACTCATAACCAATATTATGTCAGCTGCATCAGTGCTCGGAATGCAGAGTTGTTTTAACTATAAAATGTACCAGGATTCATCTGTCAGCAGAGTTCAGAGCATAGAACTACAGGGACTGAAGGAAGCAGGATACCCCATCTGGGTATTTGGGAAGGGGTGGTCCATGGCCTCTTTGTTGGGATTCTGGGCATTTGGGGATTGGCCACCTCCAGGAAACTACACGTTGAGGGGGAGCTGGAGTGGAAGGTGTCAAGCCAACCCGGCCCCTGCATACACCCCTGATCAGGTAGAAGGACTGAACTCTAATGACGCTGGCTCAGTTTGGTATTCAGGGACTGATGGAAGCTTTGGGATGTGTCTGGAGGATGTCAGGATTTACACCATAGCCTTCTGACAGTAAGAAATGCTTCCCAAACCCCATGATGACATATCCATGAGGCAGGAGGAGGCCCTGGTCTGTAAATCAAAGTGCCTCTGTTGACACAAAGGGTACCTACAGGTCTCGCTTTGATGTTAGAATACAAGTGTGATGCTGAGCCCATTGGGCTGGACCCCAAGTAGCATTTAGGAAAACAGACCAGAAAGGAGAAAGGACTTGTGCAAATTTACACCGCCCATAAGTGGCAGAACTAGGGCTGGGACCCAGGTTTCTCCTGACTCCCCATTCAGTTCTTTGACCACCTAAATGGATTCTGGGCTGGATAAGGCAGCACTCTCAGGATGTAGTCAGTACTCCTGAGGACTTGTTAAAAGGCTGATTCTGATTCAGTAGGCTGTGGTCCTCACTGCATTCTGTATTACTAACAAGTGATGCTGGTGCTGTTGGTCCTAGGACCACACTTGGGGAGATAAAGATGCTTAAGGTCAGCTCACCTGGCAAGGAGGCTAGTGGTTGGATGTGCCAAGCTGGAGTTCCTAATTCTGCATCCTATCTGCTTGGCTCCATTCTTATTCCATGTTATCTTTTTTTTTTTTTTTTACCAATCAGTCTAAAACCTTTTGGCTAAGACCCCCAACAAGTAGGTTATGCATCACCCTTAGTTAGCTCCTTGCTACCCAGATCCCTGGCGCTCTCTGGCCCGCAGGAAGCTGGAGTCACATCTGAAAGGTACATTCTCATCCCAGACGCTGGGAAGAGAATGCCTGTGGCTTTGAGGGACTGAGGTGAGAAATGATCTCTGGTTCATGGAATCGGGGGACACTTTGTGAGATGCATCGCTTTGTGAGTTGCCTGGGCTGCAGCTCACCTCGCCCTACTGTGCAGTGTCTGTCCTCCACATTTGTGACGATGTGACAGTGTACACCACTGTTCTCTATCAGAATAAGAGGTCCTCAGTGGCAAGATTGTCAGGGCCTCAGCTTTTTCCACCAATTCTCTCTTATCAGGAAGCCTCCTGCCCAGAGCCTAGATTGAGAAAAAGCCAGAAAGCAGCTCTGAAGAGTTGACAAAGCAAGTAGGGATCAACAAATGTGTGCACCCAAATCTTTTCCTTTTTCCTTCATCCATCCCTATGGCTTTAATTCAAATTGTTCTTAAATTGATTGTAAGATTGATTATTTGCATTCAAATTTCAAAGCAAATGTTGCAAATTCCCAATCTGGCAAGAGTAAGGAAGAGAAGTTGGAAAGATAACAGAAGCAAGAAATGTTTGCTAGAAGCTAATCAGAGGTGCGTGCTCAATCATTTCCAACTCTTTGCAGTGACATGGACTTATAGCCCACCAGGCTTCTCTGTCCATGGGATTTTCCAGGCAAGAATCCTAGAGTGGGTTGCCATTTCCTTCTCCAGGGGATCATCCCAACCCAGGGATTGAACCCAGGTCTCCTGTATCTCCTGCCCTGGCATGCAGATTCTTTACCACTGTGCCAAAGAAGCCCAATCAGAGATAAAGTGACTGAAAAACTCTGGAAGTCCATGTGCACAGTTAAGGAAATACTGCAGTATGGACCCATCACTGTGAGGGCACCGGGTCCCATGGCAGTCTTCTAGTCCTAAACATGATGCTGTTGAATAGTCTGGTGTCTCTGTTATGTCCAGTTCTGTTCAGCTTATTGGGAAGTATGTAGTGTATTTCAGAATACTTTTTCCTTACAACAGCTAAAGTATTTTATTCTTGTTCAAGATTGAAAGGACTCAATTTCAGTTATCTACAAATGAGTCTGGACATCAGAAAAGTAAGACTTTCACCAGTAATCCCAGTGTGGATGATGCTATACCACCCTTATTCCACCTCCTGCTGGTTATTTCCTAAATCTCTTCCTTTTTCTCTCTTTCTTCTGGCCTCTTAATGAGCATATTCTCCATAGTTCTAGCCATCTATATTTTTAATATTTCTACAATTTAAACAGTTACTCTCTAAACCCTAATGACTCCAAAAACATGTTTCCAACCTCCAACTTCCTACTATTAAACGACCCTCAGCCTGATGTCCTCCCACCTGAGAGTCCATAGATCACAAGCCCAAATCCTCACTTCCCTGAGAAACCTCCATCCTCTTCTATATTCCTCACTTCAATGAAGGATCTCGCCATCCCAGGGTCCTGGACACCGGCTCTGATGTCTCCCCAACTTTGTCACTGCTCGCTGCGGCACCTCCCTGACGCCTCTGCCAAAGCTTAGCCCCCATCCTGTCACGGGTCCTCCCCTGGGCTGTTTGCATGCCTGTTTCTAGCTTTCCACCCTCCACTCTATCTCCCTCATATCTACCTCCAGTCCCTCAGAACTGCTTCCTCTTCCTCATACTTCCCCCAGAGAACACAGCTGTGCTGTCCCATACAACAACCACAAGCAATACACTCTTTAAATTCAAGTTAAATAAAATTTAAGATACACCCCTGGTGCTTAAGAATTCACCTTGCAATTGTAGGGGACGTGGGTTTGATCCCTGATCAGTTCAGTTCAGTCACTCAGTCATGTCCAGCTCTTTGCAAACCCATGGGTCGCAGCACGCCAGGCCTCCCTGTCCATCACCAACTCCAGCAGCTTACTCAAACTCATGTCTATCGAGTCAGTGATGCCATCTAACCATCTTATCCTCCGTCATCCCCTTCTCCTGCCTTCAGTCTTTCCCAGCACCCGGGTCTTTTCTAGTGAGTAAGTTCTTCGCATCAGGTAGCCAAAGTATTGGAGTTTCAGCTTCAGCATCAGTCCCTCCATTGAACACCCAGGACTGATCTCCTTTAGTATAGACTGGTTGGATCTCCTTGCAGTCTAAGGGACTTTCAGGAGTCTTTTCCAACACCGCAGTTCAAAACCATCAATTCTTTGGTGCCCAGCTTTCTTTATAGTCCAACTCTCACATCCATACATGACCACTGGAAAAACCATAGCCTTGACTAGATGGACCTTTGTTGGAAAAGTAATGCCTCTGCTTTTTAATATGTTGTCTAGGTTGGTCATAGCTTTTCTTCCAAGAAGCAAGCATCTTAATTTCATGGCTGCAGTCACTATCTGCAGTGCTTTTGGAGCCCAAAAAGAAAATAGTCTCTCACTGTTTCCATTGTTCACCCATCCATTTCCCATGAAGTGATGGGACTAGATGCCATGATCTTAGTTTTCCGAATGTTGAGTTTTAAGCCAACTTTTTCACTCTCCTCTTTCACTTTCAACAAGAGGCTCTTTAGTCCTTCTTTGCTTTCTGCCATAAGGGTGGTGTTATCTGCATATCTGATGTTATTGATCCCTGACGGAGGAACTAAGATCTCACATGCTGTGGAGCATCTAAGCCCATGAGCACAACCAGAGAGCCCACATGCCACAACTGCTGAGCCCTGGTGACACCACTGGGGAATCCATGTGCCACAATAAAAGACCCCACGTGACACAGCAAAGATACTGAGTGCCACGACTGAGACCAGATGCACCCAAATGAATTTTTTTTTTTTTTTAATTTTCAAATCAGGTCCTCAGTCACAGTAGCCAGTTTTCAAGTACTCAGTAGCCACACTGGCCTAGTGGTTGCCATATTGGATAACACAGATTATAGAACGTTTCCATCATTGCAGAAAATTCTTTTGGACAGTGCTGGTCTACACTATTCTTTCATCTTGAGCATCTTTATTTCCCTCTCCTTCCCTCTGAATCCTCCGAAAGATCCTCACAAAGAAGTTTCCTTATATCCCAAACCTCATCTGGAGCAGCTCAGAGCTTAGTTCTACTGAGAACTTATAAGGGCACATTAGAACCCCTTTGACTGCAGCAGACAGGCACCCATCTCAAACTAATCTAAGCAAAAATGGGAATGTGTCGGCTTTTGTAACTGAAAATCTCAGCACCAGGTTCCATTACAGCGAGACCCAGGAGTTCACATAATATCAGAAGTCTCATCTCTGCTTCTCTCTGTGGCTGGGTCCATTCTCCACTGTGCACACTGCTTCCTCCCCGTGAAGGGGAGAGGTAGCCAGGAGCTATCCCAGCTCACAACCACCGTACTCCTCAGGATTCCGAGGAGAGAGAGGCCCCAGGTTTCTGAGTTCACACAGCAGATCTAAGATATCTGGGTCTGTTTGGGCAGATGGACCCTGGGTCAGCAATCATGGCCGGGAGGATAAAATACACTGGCCTGGTCATGTGCTCACCCAGTGGCAGGTCAGAACACCCAAACCATATCTAATGGGCTCCACATGGTAAATCGATTATCACCTGAAGGTGGGAAATGGATATCAGACAACAAAATTCACTGCTGAACTCTGCTCAGAACCTATCTCCCCATCTCCACTTGACAGTCATCTTTCTGATGCCTGGCAAACATCTAAACAGACACTCGACAAAGAATTGATGCGTTAATGGACAGATAAAGAAATCGAAGGATGGAGGGGTGGATGAGTGAAGGGATGGATGGATGGATATATACATGATTAGCTAACGCTGTGTGAAAGGCCAGGGGAGAGCACCACGTCCTGGAACTCAACAGGTTTCACACTCATGCCCGGCAGAAGCACCACTCTCTGTGTGCTGGTCTAAGATCCCCTTGAGAACTGGTCCAGCCCTTCCAGATGGGGGCTTCTTGAGAGCATCTCTGTACCCCTCATAGCCCCTGGCAGAGTGCTGTATGCCGGCCAGGGCTGGCTGAGGGGCTGTAAGTCTGATAGCCATCTGCACATCTTCTGTTTTAGAGGGAGAATAAGACAGGAGCTGGCTAGTCATGCAGCGTTCTTCCAGCGTCTGAGGCGGCAACTCTCCTCAGAATCCTGGTCTAAGACACTGTATGTTCATCTTTCTTACACAAGAAGGTGTGTATTGGTCTCTGCCCCCAGTTCCTGGCACAGAGTAGCTCCTGAAACCCTTGGAATTTCCTAAGAGGTAAGAACACTAGGAGCATCTCTTGTTCTAATACAAGTCATTGACCTCTGTTCCCAACACAGGGCTCCTGAAACCCTTGTAAAATTTCATGGGTGATAGGAGTGTCTTCTGTGCTAGAGGGCAACTCTGGGTGGGCTCTTGGATGAGGACTGGTCAGTGGCAAGATCGAGCCACATGAATAGAAGCTTGGAATTTTCAGCCCTACCTCTCATTCCCTTGAGAAGGAAGGGGAGATAATAATTGATCATGCTTACATGATGAAGCCTGCATAAAACCCCAATAATACAGGGTTTGGGGAGCTCTCAGGTGGGCAAACACATCCCCACCTGAAGGGGACTGCACCCCAGCTCCATGGGGAGCCTCCCAGACCTCCCCCTGTGTATCTCTTCATGTGGCTGTTCATATATAGCCTTTATTGTATCCTTGAATAAACCAGTGAGTAGAAATGAGTATTTCCCTAAGGTCAATGGGCTGCTCTAGAAAATTAATCAAGCCCGAGAAGGTCATGGGAAACTCCATCCATTGCTGGTCAGTCAGAAGCACATGACCTGTACTTGCAGCTGGCATCTGAACTGAGGGTGGGAGGTCAGTCTTGTAGGACCAAACTCTTAACCTATGAGACTTAAGTCTATCTCAAGGTAGACAGTGTCAGAACTGAGTTGAACAGTAAGACACCTGGCTGCTGTTGGAGACTTGTGGGGAAAATAACCCACACATCTGGTGACCAGCAGTGTCAGAAGTAAGTACTCTATGTAAAAGTACAGGAGACCCACAGGATAAAGACCCACAGTAGGGAAGAACTGGGTTTACCTCTACCTGGAAAAAAATCAGAGTTTTTCCTATACAATGTATTTTTCTAAGAAAGTCCAAGCCAAAAATAATTCACATAATTGGTGCTCCCAGCAGATAGCCGCAGAGCTGGTGGGTTTGGTGGGATTTTTTTTTTTTTTTCCTTGTGCAAAAGGAGGCGTGGGTTTTGGCCCAAAGTCCAGCTCCTGGGAAACAGTAGGTGTACCTTCCATCCAGAGCTCTTGTTTCTGGCACGGCTGCGGGAACTGTCTAGTAAACTGAAGAATTAATCCTGGCAAGTAATTAGCACCCCTGGGAGTGGTTGGGGTGTGGGCCGTGTGTTGCCAATAATGTCGCCATGCTGGTGGCCTTGGGCAGCAGCACTAAGGAGCCTGAAAAGCTCAGCCAGGGCTAGGCGGTGTTCTGCTTTGCTCTGTTTTAATTTCCATCCCTTTAATCTGGTTTAAAATAGCCTCTCTGAATTCAGATAATGCTTCTTCCCTGGTCAGTTAGTCCTTTTTCCATCCTTCAGTCACATCTTTTTCTGTGCACATCTTGCCTGGAGAATCCAATGAACAGAGGAGACTGGCAGGCTACAGTCCATAGTGTCACAAAGAGTCAGAGACGACTGAAACAACTTAGCATACACCACATTCATTAAGGAACAAAAATGTGATGGGCATCTAGGGGACATACTTCAGCCTCAATAGAGCCATTTGTCTGGAGGCATGCACACCCAGGGCTGCTCCTGCAGACAGTAGAGCCCGTCAGCTAGAATCAGGTCTGCATGGGAGGGGAGGCACCCCCACTCTGCCGACGTGATCTTCTTTTTCCATGAGGCACCTGTGCTCTGATGGGGAGGGCTACTCAGGGTTTGGCTATTAGGAGATTTGCCAAGTCTTGCTTTCTGGAGCTGACCTTTCCTACAAAGCACGTGCCGTGCACAGGGCTTGCCGGCATTTGGAAGAAGATGGTCCTGGGGAAGCCAGGGTGCAGACTGTTTCCTTCCTGCCTTCCCTCCCCAGGATGGAGGCAGGGTAGGGACCATCTCCCAGGGACAGTCTCCTGCCAGGATCCTCAGGAATTCTGCCTCAGAATTAGGAGTCGAACCTGGAAGGTGGGCTCAGAGAAGCTGCCTAGGCCTCTCACCAGGGCTACTTGGGGGAGGAACCAGGTCGAGTTAGTGTTAACTAGACTAGTTAACGGGCTTCCCCAGTAGCTCAGCGGTAGAGAATCCACCTGCAATGGCAGGAGACGCAGGTTTGATCCCAGGGTCAGGAAGATCCCTGGAGAAGGGCATGGCAACACCCTCCAGTATTCTGGTCTGGAGACTCCCATGGACAGAGGAACCTGGTGGGCTACAGTCCATGGGGTCACAAAGAGTTGGACACAACTGAAGCGACTTAGCACGCATGCACCAGACTGATTAACAGCTCCTGCTTGGCTGGATCCAGGCTCTTGGGAACCTGGGGCAAGTCTCTTTCAATTCGCTGAGCCTTTGTTTCCTCACCTGTAAAGTTAAGATTGCATTAGGGCAGGCTGATGACCGACACAGCCCCCAAATCATAGTGACTTAATCCCATAGAAGCTTCTTTCTCTCTTGGTCACAGTTGGATTGGGTCTCCAGGAAGAAGCTCTGCTTGGTGACCCCGACAGGAGCCCAGGCTCCTTCCATGGTACATCTCTGACGCTGCGTCCTTATCCTGCCCTGACAAGGACAGGGACAAGGGGAGAAGAAGGCAGTCCAGCTCATAACCACGTAGTTCTGGGGGACCCAAATCACTCCGAAGCCGCAAGTAGAATCACGCAGGAACAGGTGGTGTTGTCCCACTATGAACCCCAAGAAAGAGGAGGATCACAGACATGGGGTGCACCAGTGGCCTCTGCCAGAGAGACGGCAGTAAAGTGTTTCTCCCGGGGCTGCCCACGAGGGTTAAACGTGAGAAGTCAGGGCTCTCCAAGCACAGAGCCTGGCCCAGGAGATGCAGAGATCTTGTTTTCCTTCTCTTTCCTCTACAGCTTATTCCCCTGAGGCTTATGCAAATAGCAGACCCAGGCAAGAAATTAAGTGCATGTCCCTCACCTCTGCAGCGGCTTGTTTCCTTGCGGTGTAACATTTCATTAGATCTTCCAGATGGGGAAAGAGCAGGCAGATTAAAAGTCAGATAGTGCCTAGAAGCCTGCTTCCTTGGTTTCAGGGACCGCTGGTGCTTCAAAGCTATTTGGTATTTCCACTGCCGAAAGGCCTCCTCGGGAGCAGTTGTGTTTTAATAAGTGGCTGCCTGAGTAATTTTCCTCGAAGGAATTGCTTCATGGATGTGCCTGCTCCCGGGGAGCTCTGGCTGTTCATGACCGGTGCTTCTAGGGCCGGTGCCTTGTGACAGGATGCTAGGGGCTAGGAGCCCCTCCAATAGACCCACCCCGCTGTCAAAATGGGACACACACACACCCCAGCCCAGGCCCCACCAGTATGCTCTCCAGGGACCTGTGGAGGGCACCAGACAGGGGAGAGGCATGGGACCCAAGCTGTGCCACGTGCGGGTCTTGGCCACAGATCTGATCCTTCCTGGCAACCATGGGCAGAAGGGAGCACCTTTAAGATGAGGGCAGATTTGTTCCCTTCACTAACCTTGACCGCCGTAGCCCCCCATGGGGGGGTGGGAGCCAGGTGGGTGGGGCAGCATAGGAGGGGACATCAGGGGTCCCCCATTCAGGATCACTTTGCCCATAGGAGCCACTCCTTCATGGAATCGCAGTGTTCATTCACTCATGGACTCATTCTTTACAAAGCACCTACAAAGAGGCTAGGGCAACATCTGAGCCAAGACCCAGCAGTGAACAGATTGGTTAGAGGGGCTTGGTGGCTGAGAGTCACACTGCCTGGGTTTGAATCCAGCCTCTGCAACTTCCCAGCTTGGTGACCGGGCACATTGCTTGTCCTGTCTGTGTCTCTACTTCCTCACCTGGAAAAGGGTGATGGCCATCGTTATAACTGATTGCTATGTGGATTAAATGAATCAACATTTGTCAGTTCTAGTGAGGTGAATGAATAAACCTAGAGCGTATTATACAGAGTGAATTCTGTCAAAAAGAGAAAAACAAATATCGTATACATGTATATGGAATCTAGAGAAATGATACTGATGAACCTATTCACAAGGCAGGAACAGAGACACAGACATAGACAACAGACTTGTGGACACAGGGAAAAGGAGAGGGTGGGACCAATTGAGAGAGTAACATTGAAACATATATGCTACCATAGGTAAAATAGATAGCTAGTGGGAAATTGCTGTATAACACAGGGAGCTCAACCGGTGTTCTCACAGTGACAACCTTGAGGGGTGGGGGATGGGAAGGAGGGGACTCGTGTGTACTTATGGCTGCTGATTCACACTGGTGTACAGCAGAAACTAACACATTGTAAAAGGGAAAGAGCTTGGTGAATTAAAATAAGATGGTTAGAGAAAGTCTCGCAGAGAAGGTAATATTTAAGAAGAGAACACAAGAGAAGCAGAGCCGCAACAATGGGGTCAGTGGGCAAGAGGCAGCAAGTGCAAGGATCCTGGGGCAGGCGGGGCTAAGGTGCTGGAAGAGCAGAGAGGAGGCCAGGGCCCTAGAGCAGAGCCATCGGGGGAAGACAAAGTGAAAGCAGGAAGTGGACCCCAGGCTTCACAGGCCTTATAAAGGTCTGACTTTTTCTCAGGGTAAGATGCAGGCCATTGCAGGAACTTGAGCAGAAGAGAAAGATGGTCTGGCTTGGGTTTCATCAAGATCACTCTGGCAGCTGTCTGGAGGATATGCTGAATGAAGCGAGAGGCAAAGGAGGCAGTTGAGCTATGAGGGTCGGGCAGAAACCCAGGTGAAAGACGATGGTGGCTCAGCCCACGGCGGCCACGGAGGAGATGGGAAGAAGTGGGTGAGGTCAGGGGTGGCCCATGGCTGTCAATCAAGGGAGCTGGACATAGAAGAAGTATCGTGAGTTTGAGGCAGAGGATCTGCAGGACCAGGCTGGCAGGGAAAGTGATTCCAGAAGTGAGGGGATGTGGAGAGAGCACCAGCCTCAAAGCCAAATACAAGAACCTTTATCTTGTTCATCACTTCCTCCCTTTGTGGCCCTGAGCAAACCACCTAATATTGGAGTCTGTTTCCACCTCCCCCAAACAAAGGCAGTGCTAGGACTCGGCTAAAGTGGCTTGCAGAGTAACAGGCATGCTGCTGCTTGTCGCTCCTTGTCTCTCCTTGTCACTCCTTGTGGCTCCACCCTGCTATCTCCTAACAGGCATCTGCTCCTTGTCGCTCCTTGCTGCGCCTTGTCGCTCCTTGTCGCTCCACCCTGCTATCTCCTTGCAGCTAGGTGAGGAAGGCTCAGCAGAAGAGAGGGGTCCCCAAGTCAAGAGGTCCCCAACAGAGGCTCAGAGGTGTAGAGAGTGATCCCCAGGAAAGAACCAGGGGTGTTGCCATCTGTCTCTGCTTCACGGTGTGAGTTACTAGGCACTTCCAGTGGGAGGCAGCCTCAGGTGAACGCACTTCTGGGCGTAGGTCATTTTCTGGGCAGCCAGGGAGTGGATGCCAGGTCAGTCCTTTTTTCTGGCATAAGCAATACTGAGCTGCTTTTATTCTAGCTCCAGAAGTCCATTCTGATGGTGCCAGGCTGGTATCTGACACCAGAGTTCCCCCAACCTCAGGCAAAAAAATCTCCCCACCCTCGCCCCTTCCCTATCCAAGCCCAGACTTCTGCAGCATCCTTTGTTGAACTCCAGACAGTGGAGTATCCGCCCCACCCTGGGTGCCGCTGCAGCCAGCCCTCTGTAAATAGACTGCTTGTGCCTGCAGACTGGGCAGAGCCAGGGCCAGATGGTCATCTCACTCCCTCTCCTGGGGCTGCTGCAGCTGAGATCTGGCCCGCAGACAGCTCCTTTCAGTGGCCCTGACCCTGTTGTCCCCAATTGTCCTCAGGATGCCCACTCTTTTGCCCTCAGTAAACCCTGGGACTGAGCCCCATGCAGCTGGGGTCTGCGCGGATGTGACTGGCAGCAAAGGATGTGACTGGTGGGTGTAAGTAGGGATTTCACCCAGGGTGCTGATGGGATATGGCAGATAACTAAGTTTTCAGAGCTCAATATGTTGACCAGGCATGGGGGACCCTGCAGAACGAGGGTTGGAAGGAAGCAAGGCCAAAGGGTGAGCCCTCAGAGAAACCTGGCATCATAAGGAAGGCTTCCTTTTGGAGACAAGAACTGAGCTGGAGAAGAACTGAATCAGTTATTGTAGGATGTTTGATTTGATGGTTCCTATTGTCTTGGAGTCTCAGATGAGGCACAAAGCTGAGCATGAAAGGTACTCAGGACCACACATTGAAAGAGGATTTGGGTAGCCCCAGGATCACCTCCACCTCCCCCAGCCCAGAAGTTAGAAAAGCCTTGTGATGACTTTTCTCAGGAAGGGAACATCCTTCCCGAGAAGAGCACATCCTTCCCGAGAAGAGCGTTATCCAAGGGAGGAGTGATGAAGATGTTCCTCCACTCCTGGGGAGACATCGCCACCAGCCATCTGCCCAAGCCTTTCCTTCATGTGACCTGGCACCGCCCTGAGCTTGGGGAATTTGGGAGAATGTTACCAGGCACCAGCACTGTGCCTGACTCTGCAAGACCAGAGGTGGCCGGTCAGGATAGCCTCATGGCCACGCCCTCCAGGTGGACACTGCATGAGGGAGTCGGGCTCGAGCCGTCCTGGGAGAGCCCACCCAGGAGGACAGCCCAACGGAGGGTGAGCCTGCAGGGCCCTGCAGGGACCTCGCTGAGTACAGTCAGATCATCCAGTCTACTCCTGCCAAAGAACGCATAACAGTGCCCACTGGGTCTCTGCCCCCCAAGAAGCCGCCTCTGCAGGCTTGCCATGCTCTGGCCACACCGTGCCTTTGTCTCAGCCTTTGTCCTGGGCGCTCTGGGGAAGCCAGGAGCAGCAGTTAGTGAGTGACAGAGGCAGTACCTGGGGAGTGTCACCAGGTACTGGTGACACCCACCCGCTCCCACCCACCACCCCCCGCTCCTATTACTGAATCCTGAGACTGGGTGAGTGGGGACTAGGCCCAGGGGAGAAACTTGGAACTGGGCATGAGATCAAAGTTCCAATAAGAGACCAAACTTGGCAAAGGAGAAGCTTCTGTTGTTGTTTAGCCACTAAATTATTTCCAACTCTTTGTGACCCCGTTGTTCAGCCACTAAATTATTTCTAACTCTTTGTGACCCCATGGACTACAGCACGCCAGGCTTCCCTTTCCTTCACCATCTCTTGGAGTTTGCTCAAGCTCATGTCTATGGAGTTGGTGAGGCCATCCTACCATCTCATCTTCTGTGGTCCCCTTTCTCCTCCAGCCTTCAACCATTCCCAGCATCAGGGTCTTTTCCAATGACTTGACTCTTTGCCTTAGGTGGCCAAGAAGAAGATAAGGAAAAGATTGTTTTTAGAGCTGACCTTACCAATCACTAGGTCTGTGACCACACACCCTACGTGAACCTCTCCATGCTTCAGTTTAGTAAATGTACCCTCCTCAGAGTTTTAAGAGAGCTGATGCATGCAGCCCTGCTGCTCAGTAAGCAATAACTCTCAGTAGTAGAAGTATCCGCAGCAATAATGATAATAATAGAATTAGCTCCCAAAAGTGATCACACACACACACACACACACAAAAGCTGTTTGGGTTCAACAGGGTAGACTTGAAGGGAAGTAGTGGGAGAAAAAATAATCTGTTTGCTGCTGATATCCCACTGAGTTTAGCCTGTTTAGTCAGCCTTTTACACAACTATCATTTTGCAAAATCTGTAATAAGAGCAGTGCTGAGTGTAGGGGGAATCCCAGCACTATCCATGCCACCTGGATGACCCAGGAAGTCTTATGGGAAGAGGTGGCACAGGCCTCATGCCATGCAGCAGGGATACACCATTGGAAGAAGAAAGTGGTCTTAAGACTCTTGTCAATTTTATGTCCTCTTTGCTCAGAACACAACCCTTGAGACAGTTCAGCCCAGTTAACATCAGTGAGTCCTTCTGTTGCACCCAGCCCACCGGGAGGGTGCCTGGGTCAGTGAGATGAGGAGGAGGCAGGCTTTGCACTCAGGGAGCTGCCAGTCTCCTAGGATGAGAAGACAAAAATCGTAGCGTGTGAAGCAACTGTGGCTGTTGGTAAGATGGAGAGATTCAGGGATGCTGCAGGGTTCAGAGGAGGAAAGCTTAGCTTAGCCTGGGCACTCTATAAGCGCACACACACCCCTCCTTGGCTGTCTTTCCCTCAAAACCAGTTCTTCTACTAAGCACATAGTAGATTGCACTCCTCTACCTACTTAAAGTTAAACATGGCCATGTGGCTTGCTTTGGCTGATAATATGAGAGCAGGAAGGACATGTGTCCCTTCTAAGGGACAGTTTTAAGAACCAGTGTGTGTGATCCCCCAAACCCTCTTTCGCTCTGCGACCACAGCCAGCAGTGCCCAGGCAAGGGGCAACACTGCCTGTGTCTTGAAGAAGAAAGACATGGAGCAAGGTCCCCAAGTGACCAGTGGTGAACAGGTAGTATGAATGAAAAGCATGTAATTGTAGTTAAACCACTGAGACTGACAGTTAAGTACATTCAAGTCGTGTCCAACTCTTTGTGACCCTATGGATGATAGCCCACCAGGCTCTTCTGTCCGTGGAATTCTCCAGGCAAGAATAGTGGAATGAATTACCATTTCCTTCTCCAGGGGATCTTCCTGACCCAGGGATTGAACTTGGGTCTCCCACACTGCAGGCAGACTCTTTACCGACTGAGCCACCAGGGAAGACCACAGACCACTGAGACTGGGGGCTGTTTATCATCTAGGCAGGTGGCTGAAAGCATCATTTTTTTGAGTAGTCCAAACAGAAAACTAAACCCTGAGAGACTCTTCAGAGACTCCTCTCTGAGTCCTGTAACGCTTCCCTCGTTGGAGCCACCTTGCCCAAGGAATGGCAGGACTGGATTACAGCTCCATCTCTGCCCTGAAACTCTGTCCTCAGTTACCACCATTGTCCAAGGGGGTGGCTGACCCAGAGTGACTGTGAGAGTCCAACATTGTAGGGATACAGTCTTCAGGGACCTGGGGGTTAAGGAACAGCCAACAGACAGCCTGCATCCATCAGCTTCTCAGCCTTGTGCCCTGAGGGTCACTGTGAAGGTCAAACCCAGAGTTAGATACAAGACAAACCCAAGGGAGGGGAAGGCAACCTGGTGCTCTTTGCTGCTGGGGGGCATGGGGCTAAGGGTCCCAGGCTGCCCGACGGGGTGGAAGTGACAGCCTGGAAGCCAAGTGTCCCTGCTTGGTTAATCTAAAAATAAACAGAAAGGCAACAAAAAAATCCATGTTTCAATTACTGCACACAAGCTGTTCAAACAGCCAGCTCTGCACTGGAGATGTGAACTTGTCAACAGAGCCTGCCTCGTTTGCATGCTCGGGTGGTGATAAAACACACAACCTCGCAACAGGCTGCCCTCTGGTCTGGGTAGGCTTTTTCCTTTTAATTAAATTAAATTAAAAATACAGACATAGAGTAAAGAGTAAAAATCTGAAGCAAGCGCATCAAGATAGATGTGCTCAGTCATGTCTGACTCTGCAGCCCCATGGACTGTAGCCCACCAGGCTCCTCTGTCCATGGGATTCTCTAGGCAAAAAGACTGCAGTGGGTTGCATGCCCTCCTCCAGGGGCTCTTCCAGACCCAGGGATTGAACCCCTGTCTCTTATGCCTCCCTACACTGGCAGGCAGGTTCTTTATCACTAGGACCACCTGGGAAGTCCACACATTGGACAGCAGCTCCCAAAACAGAGGCAGAGGAGGCTCTGAGGGCTAAGGTAAGCCACACCCTTGGGAGAGAAGTAAGCAGGAGAGTGGCCAACACCAAGGGTCAGTGGCAGGACCAGGGGACAAAAGTCTCTTCCGAGCGACCCAAAACACTTTTCCCCTCCCCAACGCTGATCATGGTGAAAACCCCAATGAGCAGTGCGGGCCCTCAGCTCCCAAAGCCAAGGCAAAGACTGTTTAGGGACCTCTCCGTGGGAGAGAGGTTGTTATAACCCACCTCTGGCGTGAGCTTAGCGGGCCGAATGCATGGCAGAAAGAGCTGCAACTCCGTCCTGGCATTTCTTTCCTCTCTCACACACCCTTCCTCACTGTCCTTGTTCAAACACAGTCTGTCCTCTGAAATGAATGAAGCCCCAGGAAGCTGAGCTCCCCTGGGCTCCAGGGCCACCCGGACCCACCCTGCCAGCTCCAGCCCAGACCAGCCACTGCCTCCCTGAGCCCAGGGATGCTTGTTTCTCTCTGTTGGGATAGCCATAAAGTTTGTTCAGTTCAGTCACTCAGTCGTGTCTGATTCTTTGCAACCCCATGGACGGCAGCACGCCAGGCTTCCTTGCCCATCAGCAATTCCCAGAGTTTACTCAAACTCATGTCCATTGAGTCAGTGATGCCATCCAACCAATGATGCCATCTCATCCTCTGTCGTCCCCTTCTCCTCCCACCTTCAGTCTTTCCCAGCATCAGGGTCTTTTCAAATGAGTCAGCTTTTCGCATCAGGTGGCCAAAGTATTGGAGTTTCAGCTTCAACATCAGTCCTTCCAATGAATAGTCAGGACTGATTTCCTTTAGGATGGACTGGTTGTATCTCCTTGCAGTCCAAGGGACTCTCAAGAGTTCTTTCAGGGGCTCCATAAGATCTTACGAGAAGCCCAAACACACACTTTGGCCATCGTAATATATCCTTACTCTGTGCTTTTCTCTTGCCAGCACTGCTTTCCCCAAAAGTCAGAACCTTGCCCCATCCTCACCTGGTTTCAGGATCTTGCACCGAGTCATGCGTTATGGCACAAGAGGCAGTTAGTACTGTTGATATGACCTGACAAGGAAACGGCAGGACATGTGTTCATCCAAGGCATGCCCAGGGGGTTGCCTGGGAGGGAAAGGGGGCAGAGCCCTGACCCATGATGGTGGAGCCCCAGAAGAGGAAGCCGGCTGCCTCTTAATTTCCCAGGGAGGGGTTCTGGATAAAGAAGAGCCCTCCCCTGGAGATGGAGGCGAGAGAGCAGCGGGCTCACGCCAGCGCCGGTGAAGGCGCCACAAATCCTGCCGCTGAAGTGGCTGTTGGTTGTGTATTCACTCTGGACAGGGATTTTAATGTCCCCAGCCCTCGGAGCAATTCTGCAGCCATCAGCCCAGACACTACTTACTCACTGAAATAAAAAAGCAGTCGAGTCTCTCCCAAGGAAGATAATATCCTGTCACAGGCAGTATGATCTGCCGGCCATGTGACGGCCGTTCCCTAATGTTTCCAAATAGACTTTTGAATAGACTCTTGTCTAGAAGAAAGCAAATTGCAAGAGCATTTTTGGCAGCCAAACAGAGAGCGCGTATTCGTCTTTCTTCTGTGCAACTCTAGCTGCTGGTCTGGCTCCAGGCACCGAGGAGGATTCATCCATCAACTTGGGTCACTGATGAACACCATTTGCTGTGAAGAGAAATCTCGTCGAATTAGTCAGTTCTGCAAGATTCGGAATAATGAGGCATGCCAGAGGCAGTCTGCGAGAGAGCGGGAGGCCCGCTTGGAGAAGGGAGGTAACTGTGAAGTCTAGCTCCCAAGTCTGCGAGTGTGTGCCTGCAGGACGGTGGGAAAGCAGGCTCCAGACTATAATGTTGCCATTCTCAGTGGAGCCACCCAGTGCAGGGAGTCAGAAGGAACCAGAGATGGTTACTTGTCCCAATTACTCTGGGTAATGGTCCTCCAGGACATCAAACCATACCCGCTGCCACAGCTGCCTCGTCAATCCTGATGTTTACGAGCCCCTAACTTGTACACACCTCCCTTCTTCCCTCCGTTTATGCTGATATTATGCTGCCAACTGTCATTTCCAATATCTTTTTTATTTTTCATTATCACCATTATAATGATTTACACCAACAGCAATAGCACAAATGCCTAGTCAATTAGTCCCGTGAGAAAAGTCTCTGAATCGTGTGTGCCGTTTCAAAAAAAAAAAAAAAAAATTACTACATCAAAACAACCAAAATGTCTCAAAGCGAAGGTGCACATGAGCAGGGACAGAAATGGGAGCCTTGTTCTTTTAATATCATTTATCGTTCCTCTAACGCATATGCTAGATACCACCTTTCCGAGGAAGGAAGATTGCTTTCTGCACCAGAAATTGTGCCCAGAAAAGGAATCAGTGGCATTTTTTCTGGAAACCTATCATCATAAAAGCATTTTGAGACATTTGTCTTTTTAGGTCGTGTATTAAGCTTCCCGGGTGGCACTTGTGGTAAATAATCTGCCTGCCAGTGCAGGCGACTAAGAGATATGAGTTCGATCCCTGGTCCAGAAGATCCCCTGATGGAGAAAATGGCAACCCACTCCAGTATTCTTGCCTAAAGAATCCCAGGGGCAGAGGAGCCTGGCAGGCTACTATCATGGGGTTGCAAAGAGTTGGACACAACTGAAGTGGCTTAGCATAGTTAGCATTCCTGTAACTATGGAATATGGATTTTCTCCAGACACCTTTGCCCCACCTTTGCCCCACCCCCCCACTGGCAAGCACTGTAGGGGCATCAGAATGCCGGGAGGATTCGGGAGGATCAGGCCGACTCTGATCCTGCTAACAGCTGATCTTAGGCTGACATGTCTCAAGCTCTGCTGCTGCTGCTGCTGCTGCTAAGTTACCTCAGTCGTGTCCGACCCTGTGCGACCCCATAGACGGCAGCCCACCAGGCTCCTCCATCCATGAGATTTTCCAGGCAAGAGGACTGGAGTGGGGTGCCATTGCCTTTTCCAGTCTCAAGCTCTACCTGCGTTCAAGTCCTCCTGAGGGATCTTATGAAAACAGTAGATTCTGACTCAGTGGTGCTGGGGTGGGGCCTGGGATTCTGCAATCTACAAGACCCAAGGTGGTGCCAACATCACAGACATACAAGCTGCCCTTGGGTAGGGGCTGCTTAGGCCACCACCCAAGCCCTCATCTCCATCCTCTCCTTTTCATCTTCCCCACTTATAAAAGCCAGTGCCAACACATCCGCAGTAAGCACTGCAGCCCTAGAAAGCCATGCTGTTGTTGCCGTGACCACCACTGGACCTTGAATGCAGGGGCTCCCTCCCCACCCTGCTCTGAGCCAGTCCACCCACTGGTCTGGAATTGGTCAGATTGTGTCTCCCTCAAAGTTTTTGGATGAGCTAAGACCTAGGAAAAGCAGCCAGGTTTAACTGGCAGTGGAAAAATTCCCTGTCTTCCTTTAGAGATAAAGATGACACCCTCAAGCCTTCTGTTACAGAACTTCAAGCCCCCTAGGGTCAGACGTCTTGCCCTGGTTTCTAATCTGAGCTGTCGCATCCCTGACGCCCCTTTCCCCACAGGCTTAGGGGGTCTGGTAGAGGCTGCTCGGTTGGGTCCAGACCCTGAAGCTGCCAGCAGCTAAGCAGCAGTGCTGGGACAAGCCACCCCAAGTCTGGCACCAGGGGCTGGGCAATCGTCACACTTGCCCTGCTGAGTGACCAGTGGTGGCTGGGAGTAGGGTATATAAATAGGAGAGTGGTGATCCCTCCTGGCTGGACTAGGCAGGTGGGAGGAAAAAATCCCTTTCAGAGCAGGGGTGAAACGTGACAGCAATGTCTGTGCTCAGTTCTCTGGGGCCTTGGTGTTTGAAAGGAAAGGACCTAATCATAAAACCATACCCAGGTCAGTCCTGTGGCTGAGAACAGGGAGAGACTGGCGTTAGCCTGGAGATGTTCCAGAAGTTGCTAGGCTTTTGAGCTGGTCAGAGAATTTGAAACAGGGCCCTGGATCCGGTCTGGCCCCGCAACTGGCACATCTTATGTCCACTTGAAGTCCTAAACACCTGCCCCTGCTGAGGAATGCTGCACCCCCAGGAGCAGGGTGTGGCCTGGAAAAGCCATGAAGAGGCCACACTTTCAAGACCAGACCTGAGATGGTGGCCTCCTCACATTTTTCACCCTGGGCACCTGTCTGGCCTGAGAGTGTGTTCCAAGCTGGAAAGGGCTTGCTGCCTTGATCTGAGAGTGTTTCCTGTTCTCTATCTCTGGGTGCCCAGCCTGCAGAGGGGTGGCTGGGATCCAAACACAAACCTCTTGACTTCCCACCGGGGATGGGTCCTGGAGCAATCACCAGAAGCTGAGCTGGCAGAGCAGAGGAGGGCCAGGCCCAGCACTCAGACCCAGGCAGCTATGCCCAGTCACTTCCATGGAGGAAACAGAGGCGGCCCCTGTCTTTAGGGAGTGCACCCTCATAGGAGCGGCACTCATGGGGGAGTAGAGTGTGCCAGCCCATTCCTGGGTTGTCGGCCAGCCTCTGTGAGCTCGGAGAAGGGAGGGCTGGTTGGAGGAAGCCTCCTGCAGGAGGGCTGGAGTGGGCCCAGCCCCCAAACTCAGCCAGAACTAAGTTGTCTGAGTCGGTGGGGTGTTAGTGGAGACAGGGGGTCCTGGGAGCTGAGGCAGCCCCAGGGAGGCGTTTCCCAGCGGCATCCCCAGCTCCTGCTGACATCGGTGCCAAGCCACAGGACCAGGCCGGCTTCCCCCAGAAGCACCCAGAGAATTCCTATGTGCTGCATTTGCCAAGATGGTGTTCCGGCTGCCGTTTATTATTTTGCTCCAGAAGAAACACTAAAGATGCAGAGAGGGAAACGAAAATAAGAAAGATGGGCAGGGACTGTTCCAACCGACTTGGCAGCACGTCTCCCCCAAACGAGGCAATCATACATTTTCCGATCGGGCTGGACGGGCCGCGGCTCATTCCTCAGCCCCCTGTCTGGAGGCAGTGCGGGCTTCCCACCGTCCTGCGGATTAATCGTGCCTTCGGGCCCTCACAGCCGGCGCCCACTCCTCTGCATGCCTTAATGATAGGAAGGAGGGAAGGGTCATTAGTCACCTGTGATCTTGGGGCCAGCGTGCACACGGAGCGTGTCAATAGTTGGGGACACAGAGCACATCCCAGGACATGGAGCACCACTGTCCTGCAGTGAGTTTGGGGGTGCACAGAGCACAGGTCGGCGAGCTCAGGAGTCTCAGGAGCCAGTGCCGTGGGCTCCTCAACAGTAGCCCCTGGGCCCCAGTCCCGCATGGACAACACAATTCAAAGGACTATGACATTCACAATGATTGATTATTTATTCATGAATTATTCATGTAGAGGCAAGTCTGTGGGACAAGACGCTGCTCTGGTATCCAGCAGGCAAACATGATACCCAATTATAGAGACAACGGCCCGGCCAGCAGGGCTGAACCTGGTCCCCTCTGGTCCACCCTCCAGGCCACCCTTGGGCCTGGACCTGGTCTGTCATGGTGCCCCTGAGCAGCAGCAGAAGCCCGTCCATCAGGGCAGGCTCTGGGGTTTGTGATAGGAGATCCCCTTGAACACAGACGTTCTTCTGAAAATTACCTTCCTTCCACTGCGGTGTGTTGTCCCCAGTGGCCCTGGGGTGAGTTAGTTGAGTGACAGAAAACCCCGCAAGGTCCCAGCCACCCAGCACAGGGGGCGGTCAGGGGAGCCCATGAGACACAGACCCACACAGCTCCCTAGTTCACAGCCGCCTCCTTCATCATCATCCCAGAAACCTGCCTGCTTCCTGTTGACCTTGGGGGCCTATCCTTGTCCTCCCTGTAACTCAGATCTGATCATTATCCAGGGATAGGGCTCTTCCTCATGCACAGAGTGCTCACGAGGTTTACAGTTAGGTCCTCACAGTGGCCCTGGGGGCAGGCAGAGCTGTCCATTTGCTTTCCAGATGAATAGCCCACAGCATCCCTGCGTTCTTGGGGCTCGTGAGGGGGCGGTGAAGTGAAAGTGAAAGTTGCTCAGTCATGTCTGACTCTTTGAGACCCCACAGACTATATACTCCATGGAATTCTCCAGGCCAGGATACTGGAGTGGGTAGCCTTTCCCTTCTCCAGGGGATCTTCCCAACCCTGGAATCAAACCCAGGTTTCTCACATTGCAGGCAGATTCTTTTCCAACTGAGCCACAAGGGAAGCCCAAGAATATTGGAGTGGGTAGGCTATCCGTTCTCCAGCGGATCTTCCCTACCCAGGAATCAAACCGGGGTCACCTGCATTGAAGGTGGTTCTTAACCAACTGAGTTATCAGGGAAGCCCAAGAAGTGGTGCTGAGGTTCAGATATGACCCTCTTGACACCTCACTTGGCTCTCTTTCCATTGTCTGGGGGCCCAGAATGAGTCCTGGAGTGGTCACCTGGGGCTGAGCTAGCAGAGCAGAGAGGGGGCAGACCCAGCACTTAAACTCAGGCAGCTGGTGGGGTATGGCTTCTCCAAACAGAACAAAGAGTGCGGACCTTTGCAAGGAGACCCTGGAACCCAGCAGCTCAATGGCGAGTTGCTGAGGCAGGGTCCGAGAGGTGCCGAACACCTGGGGCCTGCCCAGCTCCTGGGGTCTGACTGGAGTGTTGAGCATGAAATGGTCCAGCTCTGTGCATGTTTTCCAGAGTCTGAACCAGACCTTAAGCCAGGCATTGACTGGGATGGAGCCCATATTTCCCAGTGGGGAAGGATGGGTAGGCTCCGTAGTACCAGACTGGTTCTTACACAACTCTAAAGTAAAGACATTCCCTTTTCTATCATTAGAAAGGTAATCTAACCACAAGAGGGGCTTCCCAGGTGGTGGTGGTAAAGAACCCTCCTGCCAATGCAGAAGACATAGGAGATGCCGGTTCAACCCCTGGGTTGGGAAGATCCCCTGGTGGAGGGCAGCAGTTTGATCCTCCAACCCATTCCAGTATTCTTGTCTGGAGAATCCCATGGACAGAGGAGCCTTGGTGGGCTACAGTCCAGAGTCAGACATGACTAAAGGGACTTAGCATGCATGCACGCAACCACGGCATAGAAAATGTAAAAGTAAAATAAACAACACCTAAAACTTTTGGTTAAATTCCAGATGGGCAGAGTCACTTCTTTCAGTGGCTGCAGCAAAACTAAGACAAGCGAGGCTTGGTGCAGAGTGAAGGCCCAAGGTACACTTTCCATCTGGGCTCAAGAGTGCAGAGAAGGAGAGAGGCTAGGAGATGAGGGTTCCAGGGACAGTATAAGGGCAGAGGTTTGGAGCAGGAGCTGGAAGTCAGGGGCTGGGGGCAGTTACATTATTTGTTTTCATCCCAGTTAGCAACCCGCCTCTGACTCCTCCAAGGGAAGAGAAAGAGACCCAGGACAAGGTGGTGTCACCTGCCTTCCAGCACACCTGGTGCTCAGTGGCGATGACCCCAGTGCCCAGGAGGCAGGGAAGCTGACTTCTGACTTCCACTCACTCCAGGTGAAGGGGAGCCCAAGCGTGAGCACATGTGTGGAGGTCCCGGGCCCAGGCCCCTGCTGGGGGAGCCCATACCCTTTCTGGTGAGCAAGTGAATGATCATGGGAGCCAGCACCTTATCCCTCAGAAGTTGGGGGACAGCAGGAACAGACCCTCCTCTCTGTCCCAGGGAGGAGCCCTGGATGAGGAAGAAGGTCTTCCTCACAGTGGGGCTTGCATGCTACGGGCACATGAGGCTGACGCTGTAATACTTTTGAGGGATCATCTCAGCCCTGAGTTAGTTGGACTGGAGAGTCATTGTTCTCCCTGGAGCCGGTCAGTGTGGGCCTCCTCCCCCTTTAGGGTGCTGGCGGGCTCTGTGCTTAGGCTTGGCATCTACCCGTGTGTACTGAGCTCTAGTCTGTGTGGCTCTGAACAGGGAGGTAGGGGGCAGGGCATGGGGAGGGGTGGTGCAGGGCCAATGTTGGTGCATCCGCAGCGCCCTTGGGCCCTTCAGGAGAATCCCAGGGTGACATGTTCACCCCATTCTTCCCCCTCCGCTGCGATTCTGTGAGCAAGGCCTCCCCCACCCTCTCTCTCCCCAGGGGAGGAGAGGCGTGTGCAGAGAGAAGGGACTGGGAACCAGGGTCGGGGACCAGCTTCCCCAGTGGTGTGCTGGGCCCAGGCTCTCTGAATCTAGGTCTGGTTCTGGAAGAGTGGAAACCCAGTGTCTGCACAGGGGGCCACCATGCAAGCTGGTGGTGGTGCATGCCTTTAGGGATCTGGGAGGTGTGAGGCCTCAGGCAAGCAAACATGGGCTTCCACCCGCCCCCAGTTGGGGGCCCCGTCCCCCTCCCGTCGTCTCTGCCAGCCCAGCATCCCTGGGGTGGTGCAGAGGTCAATGCCCCTGGTGAAGGAGTGGGTCCCCTCCCAGCACCCCAGCAGCCAGAGCCAAGCTTCCCTTGTAAAACCCTCGCCTCCAGGAGGCTTTTCAGACTGAACCTGGGACCTGCCCCTTAGGGTCCCCTGGAGGAGAGTATGACAATTCACCCCAATATTCTTGCCTGGAGAATCCCATGGACAGAGGAGCTTGGTGGGCTACAGCCATGGGTTGCAAAGAGTCAGACACAATTGAGTGATTAACACTCCTGGGAGACTCTTCAGACTGAACCCAGGACCTCCCCCTATATGTCTCTACCATGGACCTTGGGCTAACCTGCCCACACCCACAGATTAAGACTTTTTAGATCCTAGAGATCTTTCGTCACACTTGCGTGTAATTTAAAAAATGCTGGCCACAGTCACCCCACCCAGGGGCGAGCCTGCTCCCTGATTAAGAGCCTTGGGCCTGGGAATGACTGTGGCCAGACTCCCTCCTCTCTCGTGCCTGAGCTCTGCCCGTTCACTGGCCGCCTGCTGGGTGTGCACCTTGACAAGGAAGCGTTTTTGCATGTTTTGCCTGTAATTGTTTGACCAGGGTCGTCTGAGATGCCTTGTGCGCCTGGGGCCTCCTCCTGCCCCGGCGAATGCTTCCTCCAGCCCCAGATGCACGTGGGGTCCCACAGGCCGAAGCCCAGCAGGAAATACTGACGCGGCCACCTCTGGCACTGGCCTTCTGCCATCTCACCCGGGTACACCAGGCAGCATGCGCCTTTCATTCCGTTTTGAGAGGGGAAATTAAACTGAGGGATAAAGTCAAGCCCAAACCTGCCATGCAAATAGCTGACCTTTGTTTTGAATACACTTAAAGGAGGCCGAGACCAGACTGTGGGGCCTCCAGCTGCCTGAGCGTCCGTCTCCTCTCTGGTGTTTTCAGGAGACTCATAGGGATGCGTAGCAGGGCGGGGATGGGTAGAGGCACAGCTGCTGGGCTGGCTTTTCTGCCATTCACCAGGGCTGTGAGGAGGAGAGAGCTGCATTGTGGTCCAGGGGCCCCTCTCCTCTAAGGTAGCAAGCTGAGAGGTGTGATCGGCATCAGAGGTGTTGTTGGGGCCCAGGAGGGCCCTGTGACCGAATCCCAAACACGCTATGCCGGCTCTGGGCTTGTCTCAGGGGTGCAGGCCTCCTGAACGCCAGCCCTCCTGATCTCCATCCTCAGCATCTGGAAGGAGATGGTTCCTTGACAATATGGGAGGTTGTGTTGTTCTGTAGGAAGGTAGGGGCTGATTTAGTGCCAATCAGGTCAGGTTAGACTTAGATAACAAATAAACTGCCAATCTCAGGGCCTTAAAGATTTATGTACCAATTGTGCCGAGTCTGGCAATGGGGTTGAGATGGGGGCAACCCTCTTCCATCAGATAATGGCACTGGCTGGGAGATATGGCCTCTGAGGTCACCAGGGCAAGCAGAGGGTGGCACCAGATGTTTTTAAAGAGAGAGTTCTGGAGATGGCCTTCATCCCTTCCCCACTCATTCTGTCTGCCTGAATTCAGATGCATGATTCCAAGTCAACTACGAAGGAGTATTCAGGGGTCTTTCTGGATGGGCAGAAAGAGGACATTGTGTTTTAAACTCAGAGCATCATGTGTGCCCCACTTAGGATCCAGCCTAGGGAGGCAGTCACCCCAAGGGTGCTGGTAATTAGCAAGAGCCCCTCCCTGATGGGTGAGCCTCAGGAGCCAGAGTCTAGGCCCTGGGCTTCAGCTGCCCCTGGACATGTAGAGCCTCCTTTCAAAACTGTCCTCAGAGCCCCCAGGGCTGCTTTCTTAGAAAGGACAGTCCCTAGCTCCAGTACCTTCAGGGAATTTCCAGCTGGAAGACTCAGGGTTTTATGTCTAAGGTTCTCCTTTTGCACAAATATGTTTGTCCCTTCCTTAAACATTGAGCAATTAAGAAGAAATAAATATGTGTTTATTTATCCAGCAAATATCTCCTGAACACTCTTCTAAGCCAGGCATTGCTAGGTGCTGGGATTATGGAAACAATAAAGCCTAGAGTTTACTCTCAAGGGTAGCAAATTACAACAGCCATCCACAGATGCTGGAATGATGGTGGGTGCAGATGTTCAGGGGAACAGAGGAGCTCTCTCACCTGATCTTGGGAAAGGAGTGGTTAATACAACCTCTGAGAAGAGTCAGTGGCTGAGTTGGATTGTAACAGACACACAGGACTTAGCCAGATTCAGGGAAGCCGATACTGGCAGAGGAACAGGGTGGGCTTGTCCACAGGCAGACAGAAGGCGAGATACCTTGAGAAACTGTAATGTGTTTGGAATGACATCACCTCATCCCCGGGATGGGAAGAATGAGAAGTGAAAATGAAAGTCTCTCCATCTTTGCGACCACTATACAATCCATGGAATTCTCCAGGCCAGAATACTTGAATGTATAGCCTATCCTTCTCCAACAGATCTTCCCTACCCAGTAATTGAACCTGGGTCTCCTGCATTGCAGGTGGATTCTTTACCAACTGAGCTATCAGGGAAGCCCATTAATGAATGAATGATGATGAATGATGAAGTCTGGATTCTTATCAGATTGTATTTAAAGCAGGAGAGAAAAGGATGGTGACCAGACCTGTGCTTTAAAAACCATAAGGGAGGGATTCTCTGGCGGTCCAGTGGTCGAGACTGCACACCACCAATGCAGGGGACTTGGTTTCAGCCCCTGGTTGGGGAACTAAGATCCCATACACTACAAGCCATAGCCAAAAGATTCAAAAGGCAGTAATAATAAAATAAACAAAGTTTTTTTAAAAAGCCACAAGGGCTGTTGGTGGAGGATGGACAAGACGGATGAAGCTGGGGGCAGAGGACCGGTTGAGATAATGTATGTGGGAGGCATGATTTCGGGGTGGATGTGCAGATGGAGGGAGGCAGATTTTGAGAAACAACTAGAGCAACAGACGCAAAAGCTCTGCTGTGAGGTATGGGGACGGACGTGGGGACAGGCAGATGGCTTTCTCTGAAAGAGGGAATTCCTGAGAATGCATGTCTGGGCAAAAGAACAATGCGTTGATTTGAGGATGTACCATGTTTAGGTACCTTCAGGCAGCAGGATGGGGGGCGTGGTGCAAGGCGAGGGAGGCTCCAGGGAAATGTGGCTGAATGAGGTCATCCAGGGACAGCGTGAAGGGTGGGAAACAAAGAGGAAATCGGGGCCCTTGAAAATGAGCCAAGAAAGAGGAGCCTGCCGCACAGACAGGGAGGAGGGTGGCAGAGGAAGGAGGAAAAGTGAGAGAACGTGGTGTCACCCAGACTGCACAGAGGAGCTTTCCAGAAGGTCGGCTTTGCCAAGGAGGGTGGGGAGGGGTTTAAGGAAGACATGGGCATAAACTTCCCATTGGATGGACCAAATAGGTCCTTCTCGACCTCAATGAGAATGACCCCAGACGAGTGACCAGAGCCACACGGAGCAGATAACAGAGCAGGAGCAGGGACCATGACCCCAGGCGTAGCCAGCCCTCCTGAGAACATCAGCTGGAAAAGTTTGTGAGAATAATCAAAGGGAGGTTCATTTCTATTTTGATGATGTTACTGTTAAATAGATGAAAAAACAACTTTTGTTACTATTGAATACAATTTTTGTGGCATGGTGTAAGCTATGAAGTATAACAATGAAATTAAGTGAGCCCACCATCCAACTTAATAGGGACAGTCATCTCTGCTTCAGGTGGACCTGCAGGCTTAGCCCAGGCTGTCGGGGCTCTAGTATACAGCAGAGGGGACAGTGCCAAGATAGGGGACAGCTGCCACCAGGGCCCTGTCCGTCACAGCCTGGATTGGGTTGGCCCAGGCTCTGGCTCTGTGGCACTAGAAGTTGGCACCTAGGTCTGGATGAGAAAGGACCAGAGTGGTATCAGGCTTAATATAAGTTTGTAAAATAAAGCGGTCCATTTAGTAACCAGCAAATCCAGAGCCCCCAGCCCCGAGCTGAGCTGGACTGGCAGATTAGGAAGGTGAGCCAGGAGCTGTCCTTGACCTCCAGGAGCTCACACCCTAGACAGAAAGTGTGTGGAGAAAGGAAAAGAATCAAAGAGAACCACGTCGTGCCTGAGCTGGGGGCAGAGCTGGGAATGTGATGAGCAGGGGGACAACACCTCAGTCCGCCCCTGGAGCCCTGGCACTAACTTCTCCCCTTCTGCCTGTGCCTCGCTGAGGCCTCGCCCATTGGGACAGGTTTTCTTGTGTCTTTACATCCTTCCTGACTGAGAGTGACTGGTGCAGAGCCAGGCAAGTCATGGTCTCGCTGAGCAAAATTCGATCCCTGATGATACAGGAGGCCCTCAGGGTATCTGGTGTGTCTAGGTTTCCATGACAACATGGAGGGCCTTGTGTTCGGATATTCGAGAAAGCTGCGTGGAGACGGTCTGGTTCACAGAGGCTGGGGAGACCGGGGGACTCTGGTGCCAGCAACTGAGTCGCAGGTTATAAAAGAAAACTCCCAACTCCCTAAAGCTTAACACCTCGGACTTGAGTCCTACACTGAGTCACAGTCTGGAGGCCGGAGATCCTGGCCACATTCTCACCTTCTAGCTTTTGGACCTTGAGGGAATCACTTATTCTTAATGAGTTCCCTGGCCCATAAAGTGAAGATGACCTTGCCAACTCACAGGCCACTCTAAGGATCAAATGAGATCTGTTAAGGTCCTCATTCACCACAAAGTGAGTCTCCCAACGTGGCTGTTTCCTCCTACCATAGGGTTGAGGATAACAGGGCCTGAGGGGTCCACAAGATCTTGTTTTCACAGCAGGGATGGGGGGACAAGTCCTAGTCATAATTATCAGGCACACGTCTGCATCGTCCAGGGCAATGTGATGCCACCGAGCAGAAAGCATCACTTTAAACCATGACTGGGTTCAAATCTCATTGACTACACTTCTGCCATGTGGTCCTGGACAAATCATATTCCTCATCCGTGATGGGGCTAATGATCCGTGCTTTGTGGGCTTACTGTGAATATGAAATGAGCTAACGGTTTTGCGCCCAGAGAAGACGTTTAATGGGTGCTGACGGCCGTGGCTGTCCTCACATCCTGGCGGGGCTGCCCTTTGTTTAAACTGCCCTCCTCTCCACTCTGTGCCCGCAGGTCCAGCCTCTGTTTCCCCGTGAGGAGCAGCCACGGCCCAGCGAGATGTCCCGGCACCACAGCCGCTTCGAAAGAGATTACCGGGTGGGCTGGGACCGCCGAGAGTGGAGTGCCAACGGGACACATGGGTCCACCAGCATCTGC
Source organism: Nanger dama (assembly GCA_917880005.1). NCBI lineage: Eukaryota > Metazoa > Chordata > Mammalia > Artiodactyla > Bovidae > Nanger > Nanger dama. The sequence continues at coordinate 31,721,866 of CAKJTW010000018.1, forward strand.
AGCGCCGCCGCGGGGGCAGGGGGCAGCTCCGCCAGCAGCCTCAGCGCTCGGCCCGGCCTCCTGCCGCTGCCCGTGGTGCCCTCCCGACTGCCCACGCCTGCCACGGCCCCCCGCGCCCTGCACCACCGGCAGTGGCGAGGCCATCACCAGCCTCGTGGCCAGCTCCGCCCCTGCCACCACCACCAAGGTAAGACCCCTCTGGTGTCCGCTGCAAGCAGGAGCCGGGCAGGGGGCCCTGCTCCCCCACAGTCCCTGGCCAGATGCTTCCTTCTCCAGAGTACGGGTGTCCCTGGGGCCGCGCCAGGCAACTGTCAAAGTTCGCGTGGTTTTAGTTTCCATAAAGCCTCTCTCTCTGTGACTAACTTGTGGGAAGACAAGCTGGTGCTGAGGCCATGTGTTGTCCTCTGTCACGTGGACAAAAGGCATTTAACCAGCAAAAGGGCTGTGAAACTCTAAGGTGGTGATACAGGGTCTCTAAGTGGGTGACTGTAGATGGGTAAGACCCTGGGGGCTCCGGTGACAAGTTTGCACCAGTGGTCAGTCCTAAATGGTCATAAAACTGCTGCGTATCAACCAGCGTTAGTATCAAGTGTGCGCACACCCAGGGTCCCCTCCAAGCCCCAGACAACCCGTGATATCAGTACTTTTCTCCAGCTGAGGACACGGAGGAACCAAGACTATGGGAGAGGTCCAAGGGGGGCCTTCCTGGAGGAACCCAGGCCTTGGGGGCGTCAGTTTCAGGTCATCTTTCCCTCTTCCAGAAGTGGCTCCAGCCCTCAGAAGCAACAGCAGAAAACAGTCTGGGTTACCAACCACAACCATGGAAGTGAAAATGTCGCCAAGGCTCCTGCCTGGCTTCCGGCCGAGCTGGTGCCCCCCAGGCCACTCAGAGCCCCTGGAGGGACGGGACCCAAGCTGGTGGCAGGGAGCCCATTCACGGCCATCCGGTGTCCTGGGCAAGCAGGCGCTCTGCAGGTCCCTTCACCTCTGCCAGGCATTCAGAGCTGCCTCCTAGGAGCCGTCTCAGGGCCAGCGTGTACGTGTGCGTATGTGTGTGTCTAGTCTTTTGTGCTTTCATAAAAGTTGCAGGAAAAGTTAAAGGCAGGGGGAGCCCCAGCCCCAGCCATTGTGAGGTGGCGGTGGTGTTGGAAAGTGGCGCTCCAGGTGTGCTGAGCCTTTGTCTCGGCGATTTTCAAAGCTCCCTTTCAGCCCCGCTTCCCATTAATAACTGTGAGTGCTGCCGGCGCAGTGCCCGGCAGAGGCCCGAGACAATGGAGCCATTGGAGGCCAGCTTGGAGCGCACTGACATCTTCGGCAGTGCCTTATTGATTTTATTTCCCTGTTATGAAAACACCACCCCACTGAGGTGGAAAGGGAAGGAATGTTGGACAGGAGAGAGGAGACGGAGGCTTAATGTGGGCACGAGGCCCCTGGACCAGCCAAACACATTCCTCCCCCAGGCGCCAGCCCCCAGGAAGGCTCCGGGGGCGGTGACCTCGGCCCAGGGACTCAGCCGGCCGCCCCGCCAGCTGCATCTGGCAGCCGCTCAGCTAAGCCAGCTGTTGGCCATGTGGAGGATGGCAGCGTCTGGAGCTGACGGCCAGGGTTCCAGGTGGGGAGGGAGGAGCTGGGCCCGGGAGCCCTCTTGATGGTTTCCACCCTCTCAGGGATGGAGGCCTTTTGAGGGACAGCGTCAAGCTGGGCCTCAGGCCGGGGTTCAGGCTCTGCCAAGCCAGGGAAGTGGAGGGGAAACTCGGGAGGGCCTGCCCTGCCCACACGGCTCCTGCTTTGCTCTCAAGCAGCTTGATATTCATCATCTCTATCTGGCTGGGCCCCAAACCACAGCATACAGAGGAAAGAAACCCGGCCTCAGACAGAAAACAACAGCTGGGCAAGAAAAAGCTGGGAGGCTGGGAAGGGAGAGGGGCCAGAAGTTCACGCCTGTGTAGATAGCCAGCTCCTTGGCACACCTTCCCCCGTAACCATCTCCAGCCCAGTTACACACCTGCAGAGGCTTGTCCAGCCAAGCAAAGGTGCCTGATTGCGCCCTGGATTCCTCGGGTGCTCAGAAGAATGGGGCAAGGGGAGTGGGGGTGGGCAGGGAGGAGAAAATACAGCAGCGGCTTCCGTCCGGGGCCTTGGGGCTGAACCTGGGCTCTGGTTCCATTCTGCCATTCTGGCCTGACTGCCGACCTCCCAGACTCCTGTCCCCAGCCTAACTGTCTAAACCAAGACGGGACCACATCAAGTGACAGGCAAGCCAGTAGGAGGTATCTGTGGTTTCCCTGGTCGACCAACTGCGTCTTCACTGGGCAACCAAGGTTTGGCTCTTGCCCTCAGGGAATCCACAGGCCAGGATATAACAAATCTGGCGGCCTGGATGGTGCAACCGAGTGAACTGAGGATGCCTCTCCCGTTGAGGCTGTTGGCAGAGGCCACTTTGTGGAGTGGAGGAAGACAGACTCTGTAGCCAGACTGCCTGGATTTGAATTCCATTCTATCTCGTGCTGAGTGAGTGACCCTGGGCCAGTTGCATAACCTCTCTGGGCCTCACTTCTGTAACATGGGAATAAGTGGTCGTACCTGCCTGTCAGAATTGTGAGGATCATGTGAGTTAAAACTCATGTAAAGAGTTCAGAATCACGTCAAGCCTGGCACACAGGACATGTCCTATAGAGCACGATGGCCTTCATCATTGTCCCCGCCTCCCAGGGGAGGCCTACGGGACAAGGCCACGCCCCTGTAAGGAAAGGTGATCATTTTCTGGCCTCACCAAGAGGAAAAGGTAAGGCTTCAGATGAGAAAACAAGAGCTAGGCCCCAAGCAGGCAGGGGCAGGAACTGAGTTTGTGAGTGGTTAAGCCTCAAGCTGGGGCTCCCTAGCTGGCAATAAAGAACCCGCCTGTAAATGCAAGAGACATAAGAGGCGCAGGTTCCATCCCTAGGTCAGGAAGGTCCCCTGGAGGAGGGCATGGCAACCCACTCCAGTGTTCTTGCCTGGAGAATCCCATGGATGGGGAGCCTGGTGGGCTACAGTCCATAGGGTCGCAAGGAGTCAGGCACAACTGAAGCGACTTAGCATGCACACAGCCCTAAGCTGACCTTGTGACATGACGATGGTGACATGTCAGCCAGATGGGCTAGAGGGAAGGGGGCACCCAATGGGCCTCAAATAGAGACTGAGTTAGCACCACCTAGTAATGGGTGATGGCAGTGAGCACCTTAAAGCTTTTGTCAGCCATGGGCCCTTTCCTCCAAGAGAACCCAGTGACTTTTTTTGTAATTTATTTGGCTGCCTCCGGCCTTCACTGGGTCATGAGGGATCTTTCATTGTGATGCATGGATTCTCTAGATACATGGCACACAGGCTCAGTAGTTGTGGTACGCCCGTGTAGTTGCTCCGTGCTATGGGGGAAATCTTACTTCTTTTAGGGATTGAAACCAAGTGCTCTGAATTGGAAGGTGGATTCTTAACCACTGGACCACTGGTTTTCAGGAAGGTCCTGAAAACCCAGTGTCTATACAAGGCAGAGGCCCCCTCTGGTGGACGACCTGGGGAGGCAGGTAGCTGCGTGGAAGCCAGAGGCAGAGCTGTGGGCTTCACTTCCCTTTGTGTATTCCTCCCGCCCTGCCCCACGTGTGGCTCAGACAGTAAAGAACCTGCCTGCAGGGCAGGAGACCTGAGTTCAATCCCTATGTCAGGAAGATCCCTTGGAGAAGGACATGGCAACCCACTCCAGTATTCTTGCCTGGGAAATTCCGTGGACAGAGGAGCCTGGTGGGCTAGAGTCCACAGGGTTGCAAAGAGTCAAACAGGACTGAGCACCTAACATTTTCACCACTCCACTTTCACTTTCACCACCCCATATGGGTAAATGCTGCCTGACTGTCCTGGCCTGGCTTCCTCCGTAGAGAGTCTAGTGCTGCCTGAGCCAGAACCATCCCTGAGATGACAAATGTTGGCACTGTCAGGCCTTAGCATCTGCAGTGGGCTGGACGTGGAGCAGGGGGAGCATGCACACAGTCTGCGGGCTGCAGGCACCCCCCATATCCCAGGCTGTCCCCACCCATGTAGAGACGGCAGCCCCTTCCTCTGCCCTGCCCACTGTGGGGCTGCTTCTGCCCAGCGTTAGGGGCAGTCCTGGCTCTCCAGGGTGAGGAAGGCTGGCTGTGCTGCCAGCAGCTGCTCAGGGAAATGATGACAATTTTTCTGTCACTGCAGCCTCCAGGCCTGAGTTGATCTTTTGGTTTCTTCCTTTTCCAGGGCCTGAAGACTTCTTGCATGTTTTAGATGCAAGGCCAAAAGGCCAGTTGGACAAACACAACTCCTGGGTGACTGAAGCATGGGGAGGGCCTAGCCAGATACACTCCACACACACACACACACATACTCACTTACACCACACACACACACACACACACTCACACACACAGTCCAACACACACACACACACTCCTTGCTCAGACAGATAAACTGCTTCCCTGGGGCATAGGTCAGCTCTTAATCCTCTAGGACACAAGTTTCCAGAGCCCAAGAGAAGTAAGCATGCAACCCCACCCCTGTATTTTGTAGGTCAGAAGAGTGAGACTTTGAGAAAAAAAAGACTTGCAGAGGTCACCCAGGGAGTGAGAAACAGAACCAGCCTGGGCTTGCTCCTTCCCCAGCCCAGGCTGCCTGGCACAGTGTGTTCACCATGGTAACCAACATTGTAGCAAATGTTATAATAGCTTTTCCCATCCCTTCATCCACCTAGCTGACAGCAGACACTGAATTTTGGCAAGAAAATGGGTATATTTACCTCTTGTGTTATAGGTAGAAAAAATCTAGGCTGAAGATTGTGTCAACTCAACATTGCACAGCTGGTGAGAACTTCAAGCCCTTGAGTCCAACAGAAATGGGTTTGAATCCTGTGTCTACCGCATAGGAGCCAAGGACCTCTCCAAGCTTCAGTTTCTTTGTCTGTAAAATGGGAATGATAATGACATGTTTCTCATGGAAGTATTCAGGTCAGGAAGCAACAGTTAGAACTGGACATGGAACAACAGACTGGCTCCAAATAGGAAAAGGAGTTCGTCAAGGCTGTATATTGTCACCCTGCTTGTTTAAATTATACGCAGAGTACATCATGAGAAATGCTGGACTGGAAGAAGCACAAGCTGGAATCAAGATTGCCAGGAAGAATCAATAACCTCAGATATGCAGATGACACCACTTTTATGGCAGAAAGTGAAGAGGAGCTAAAAAGCCTCTTGATGAAAGTGAAAAAGGAGAGCGAAAAAGTTGGCTTAAAACTCAACGTTCAGAAAACGAAGATCATGGCATCCGGTCCCATCACTTCATGGGAAATAGATGGGGAAACAGTGGAAACACTGTCAGACTTTATTTATTGGGGCTCCAAAATCACTGCAGATGGTGATTGCAGCTATGAAATTAAAAGACGCTTACTCCTTGGGAGAAAAGCTATGACCAACCTAGATAGTATATTCAAAAGCAGAGATATTACTTTGCCAACCAAGGTCCATCTAGTCAAGGCTATGGTTTTTCCTGTGGTCATGTATGGATGTGAGAATGGAGTGTGAAGAAGGCTGAGCGCCGAAGAATTGATGCTTTTGAACTATGGTGTTGGAGAAGACTCTTGAGAGTCCCTTGGACTGCAAGGAGATCCAACCAGTCCATTCTGAAGGAGATCAACCCTGGGATTTCTTTGGAAAGAATGATGCTAAAGCTGAAACTCTAGTACTTTGGCCACCTCATGCGAAGAGTTGACTCATTGGAAAGACTCTGATGCTGGGAGGGATTGGGGGCAGGAGGAGAAGGGGACGACCAAAGATGAGATGGCTGGATGGCATCACGGACTCGATGGATGTGAGTCTGAGTGAACTCCGGGAGATGGTGATGGACAGGGAGGCCTGGTGTGCTGTGATTCATGGGGTCGCAAAGAGTCGGACATGACTGAGCCGACTGAACTGAACTGAATATATGCAGAAAAGCATAGACTAATACCTGCCACTTGTTAAACACTCAATAAAAGTTCATTTTGAAAAGGTAAATGAGAAACTGAGTTCGACAAAGTATTTATATATTTGGGAGAGACCAATCCCCCTGTTGCTGGGAGCCAGCACTCTGGCTCTAGGCTCCAGGCAGTCAAGGGCCCAGGGGGAGAGTGCTGCTGAGAAGCACAAAGGCTACCAGGCCTGTTTATGGGATAGAAAGGAAGCTCCACGGCCCTACAGTTGCTGCTGCATGAAATTTAAATTATTCTCAACAAACCTGCTTGACAGATGAAACAGAAAAGGGATGGCTTCATAAAATGCAATTTTGTTCCTGAAAGAATGGACTTTGCAGGATCCTTGCTGATGTGTGAAATGTATCGGGGGCTTTTTCTCCACGTGGTCAGGAGCACTCATGCAAAACATTCCCATCCTTCCTCAAAGCTAAACCCTTGAAAATAAATCTAGGCCGGGAAGAGAGAGACTTCGCCTGTGTCCCAGACCCAAGGAAAACCAAAAGAGGCCATGGAATCTGCAGGCTCTGTCCTCAGAGTTTTTGACATTTATGGGCATTTGAGGCTTTCAGAGGGGACCTAATAACCCCAGAGACAATGACTTCCTCACATGATCTAAATTCTTTGGAGAAATGTTCCTCTTGTTAGGGGGATGATCTGGGGTTTCTATGGGAAATCATGAGAATGACCACAAGACCAACAGCAAAGGGGGCACCCTCTCCTGTGGTTCTGGGGGTCCAAGAAAAGATAGAAAGGCAGCTTTTGCACAGTTGCAGAATGAGAAGTAGTCGTCTCTCTCCTCCTGTTTCCACGTTGAAAACCAAGGGCTATAGAGTGGGCTCAGTAAGTTGGGAGAACCACTCAAGCCCCTTTTATGGCACATTTCCAGACTGTGTGTACTTCCCCAGAAGGCTATCTCTTGCCCCATGAGCAAAGATTTGTGATCTCCCTTGTGATGCATTACCAGGCACTGATAATGCATCGTGAGATGACTTGTGCCTGTTCATGCCCAGCTAATGGGTTTCGCCTGCACTTTAAGTGGCAGCCACAGTTCGGGTTGTATCCTCATTGACTTAAAATCCATCCATCAGTCACGAAGTGTGTGCAAAATTGAAAAAATGTCATGATTGCCCAAGCATCTGTTCCAAAGCCTATAGTTTGGGCAGGGTAGATTTGAGAGGCTTGATTTCTTAGACTTTTGATGAAAGGGACAAAGAGAAGGGAGAAGGTTATATGTGTTACCATATTCGTAAGGGATGAACCATATCTATATAGAAGGCAGCTGTGGATTCTGAAGGAAGGTTATGAGATGGGCTTGACTGGAGCCAGTTGTGTATAGAAGTTAGCTTTTGCTCGTAACAACCTTCCCAATATTTAGTGGCATGAAACCATCCCAGTTCTGTGGGTTTGTTGTCAGTTCTGGACTGGGTTCTCTCATTTGCCTGTGGTCAGCTGCATGGTGGCTACTTGCTGGTGGTTCATTCTAGGATGGCCTCACTCACACATCTGTGCTTAGTGGACTGTTGGCTGCTAAGCACAGTTCTTCATGTGGCCTGTCATCCTCTGTACAGCTATTGCAGGCTTGCACACTGGAAGCTCTCAGACTTCCAGGAGCAGTAAGAAGCCAAGGCTCAGGGCACAAGTGCCTCTGCTTGAGGAACTTTTGCTAAAATCCTGTTGGTCAAAGCAGTCACAAGGCCAAGTCAAATTCAAGTTGGAAAAATGTCCTGCCTCTAGTTACAAAGTGCTTCACCACATTGCAAAGAGGCAGACACAAAAGAACAGGAAGGCTTTGTGTTAATTTTTGCAATATGCAACCCCCCGCCCCCGTGCTGCCAGCAGGCTTGCTTAAACACGGTTATTCACTCTCTAGCTTCTGGCCAAGGCTTGCATTCCTCAAACAGAAAGAATAGGACCAATCGGATAAACCAATCTATATGGCCTGGTGGACAAAATCAACAGGGAACTGGCATGACTTATACATACCTGGGTGACACCCAAGCCATCCACACCAAGAGCTGCCCTAGGGAGATCTGAAAGGAAACACCTGGTGAGGATGGTGTTGCCTTGGAGAAGGCAGTGCAACTGGCCCCCAGGGAACCTTGCCCGATGCAGTTACCTTGAGAATGCCCCACTGGCAAGTCTGGGACCTCAGTCCTCAAGGCTCCAATGCGCAATCCCATCACTGCTTCAGAGCTGGTGGGACTGAGACACTGCTCTTCTCAGAATATTCTCAAAGACAGATGCTAACCTACTGATTCAGAATCAAAAACATTCACCCCCAAGGAGACCAACTTCGTGGACTTTGCCCAGTGAGAATCCACATAAGAAAACAAATTTAGACCAGAAGACTTTCTGAGGAGCCTAAAATCAGGAAAGGGAGCCAGTTACATGGTGCAAATATACAATAACTGCAGATCGGACAGAGTCCAGGCTCTTTCTCCCTAATAGGATAAACTCCGTGCCATTCCCAAAAAAGCCCTTGGAAAGACCTCTTCTTAAATTAAATTAGGTTTTCTGCAAACAGCATCATTCAAGATGAACATAAATCTACTTCTTATTCAGTTTTAATGGTTTTCCTTGTTTCATTTAATTACTCATGTTGCAATTAAACAATTTTTTTTCATTGTAGAAGGACAGTATTTTAGCTACATTATGGGTTAAATAGGATTTGGAGAACTAGCCTGGGAATCTCATCACCATTTATAACATTGTTTTTTTATAGGGAAAGTATGTTCCAAAATCTAAACAGCCAAATTACAAATGAACTTTCAGAACCCAGCCCATTTGTTAACTGGAAACTGTCTGTAATGCTAAAAATAACTCAGGGAAGCAAGCATAAAAGGAGAGCTGAATGCCCCTTGGTCTCATTTGTTCACCATCAGCATCTATGGATTCAGTTTTGTTTCAGCGAGGAGAATCGCCTCCAAACTCAGACAGACCCTACCCGTGCTTTACCCACTGTTGTGCCACAGGTGGCCACATGGTCTTGAGTCCTCCCAGAGCTTCACGCCACCGTGAGGGGCCATTGTGGAGTCCCTGCAGAGTAATGCTGAGGTAACATAGCAGATTATCCATTTCCACCCCGTATTCGCTGCCCTAAAATGAAAGCTTAAGAGAACTCTCTGTGCGGCTCTGCTGCCACGTCCAGAGGTCCAGGCACATTCACTTGCACTGAGACTCTGTACCTCTGGAACTCGTAGGCAGGAAACCTCATTTTCCTCTGGCAAATACAGAGCCAGGACTGGGGCTTCCCTGGTGCTCTAGTGATTGACGCTAGGCTTCCACTGCAGGGGGCACAGGTTTGATCCCTGGTTGGGGAACTAAGATCCCAGCATGTCTTGCAGTATAGCCATAAATAAATAAATATAAAAATAAAGAACCGTGAGAACCCAGCAGAGCATCAGTCTACATTCAGAGAAGCCTGCCACACACCTTTCTTGATGATCAGAGTAGGAGTTCGGCCTTCCCAGCCTCCCCTCTCCTGATGTTTCATGAGATGATGGATAGGTGTTTTGCATTCCCTAGCACCATAACAGGAGTCCTGGGAGCCCAGAAGGAAGCAAGGTGCCCACTCCAATCACAGAAGGCCAGTCATCAGCACCTCTCTCTCTAAACTGCTAGCTGATGACTACAGTCCCTTGAGGAAAGCACTCTGTCACCACATGACCCCTTCCTTGCCAGACCTGCTCCGAGGCCCAAGCAGCTTGGTTAAGCTTGCTGTCCTGTTTTGTTTCTAGAAGGCCACAGGTGTTTCCCCATGCCCCCCACCCTGTGGGGCTGCCAGCAGAGTGCTCCGTGCTCTGCCCAACTCAGCACCAGACTAGCATCAAATAAGAACCAGATTCTTGACCTGCTCCGTAAAGAACTCCTTCACCAGGTGAGAAGTGGCCCTAAAGCCAGCAGGCTAGGGGATAGGAGGTAGAAATAGGGAAGCAGAATGGCCAAGCTTGTGAGTGGGTTGGGTGGCCCTTGCTGTGAGGGTGCAGAAGGTGGAGATCCACACCAGACTTGACAGCGTGACTTTTGAGGTCTGTGGGGGTTGCTGGCTGTTTACCCAGCCTCAGTTTTGTTCAGGCAGCCACCACTTCCCATACTTTGGGAAAGCAAACTCTGGTCCGCACTGGGATTATGGTGGTTCAGCACCAGGCATGGCAATCCCATTTCCCTTCCCCATCATTGGTTCAGGAAGGGTCATGGACCCAGTGCTGGCCAGCGGAACACAAGGGTAATCCTATCTGGGGGCTTTGGGAAAGGTTAACTTGCCTCTAAGGAAGAGGCACAGAAAAAGAATCCTTCTTCCCCGGGACATGGTCATGTCTGGACATGATGCCTAGAACTGCTATAATCATCATGCTACAAGCCTGAGGGTGAAGCCAAACACACAAGGAAGAGAAAAACAAGAGAATTCCAGAAATCTGGCACCAGAGCCCGAATGCTGTAGCCCGGCTTGCCTCTGGGCTTTTGTTACCTGGACTAATACCTATGCTGGTTGTATTTTAAATTACTTTTAATACTGTCTCCGCAGCATAGACAGTTCCCAAGCAACAGTATAGATGTCTTCTTCCACCTCCCAGACCTCATCTGCCACACGGACTGCTAAAGATGGCCACAGTGGCCTTTGCGATGCACTCTGCCCATTACTCATTGATCTCAGCTCTCTGCTGTGCGCAGGGCCTCTGCTGCCTGTTGCTTCCCTGAATGCCAACACCAGGGCACGGCTTGCCGCCCCCTATGCTTCACTGGGCCACGTTTCTGTCTGAGTGGAATCCAGCACCTTGGGTGCCTGAGCCACGGGGTCATCTGAGAACATCACCCCTTTCACCCACTTCAGCCACATGAGAGGCGCTCTCAGGCTCCAGGGCCTCTGCCGTTTGCCACTTCCTCTTACCAGAAATTTCACTCCCTTCTTGCCTGCCCAGAAACACTCTTATTCATCCTGCAACTGACACCCTAAATGTTAACACCTCTGTGGTGAAGAAAAAATGCTATGATTTCTTTTTTTCCCATGACACTTTCATTTATGTCCATATAAATACGTTAATATATGGTACCTATCCATTTATTAATTTGTCTCCTTACTAGGCAGTAAACTCCATAGGAGTAAGGTCCACATGATACCCAGTATATAAAGGTTCTCAATAAATGTTTGAGGACAGAATGAATTTAAGCATGTGAATATTTATTCTTTTTGTCATTCAGCTGCTAAGTCATGTCTGATTCTTTGCAACCCCATGGACTGCAGCACGCCAGCCTTCCCTGTCCTTCATTATCTCTCGGAGTTTGCTCAAACTCATGTCCATTGAGTCAGTGATGCCATCCAACCATCTCATCCTTTGTCACCCCTTTCTCCTCCTGCCCTCAGTCTTTCCCAGGAACAGGGTCTTTTCCAATGAGCAGGCTCTTCGCATCAGATGGCCAAAGTATTGGAGCTTCAGCTGCAGCTTCCAATAAATATTCAGGGTTGATTTCCTTTAGGACTGACTTGTTTGATCTCTTTGCTGTCCAAGGAACTCTCAAGAGTTTTCTCCAGCACCACAGTTAGAAGGCATCAATTCTTTGGCACTCACCCTTTTTATGGTCCAACTCTTATATTCATACATGACTACTGGAAAAACCATAGCTTTGACTATTCTGACCTTTGTTGGCAAAGTGATGTCTCTGCTTTTTAATATGCTCTCTAGGTTTGTCGTATCTTTTCTTCCAGGGGACAAGCATCTTTTAATTTCATGGCTGCAGTCACCATCCACGGTGATTTTGGAGTGATTTATTCTTTTCTTTAGCACCTATTGTGGGGGTAGGTAGGAATACATGCCTTTGACCTCTTTACCTACATCTATCTACATGGTGGATGAGTCTTCAAAGAGGAGTAGTTTCAGTGTCTGCCTGTGATGGGGATGAATATGAGACCTACATATGAGCCAGACTGAGGGCTGTGTGGGCTCACTCTCGGTGTTGCAACTAACAAAGCCATGCTGGCCGTACGGATTCTATGCATCAAGGTCCTCACCCTGGGTTCCACACCTCTTCCCTTCTCTCATTTGGAGTCCTGAGATCACAACCTCTTCTCTCAAGTATTTATACCTCCTTGATATTTTTTTCCCATTTACCTCTAATTCCCTGCAGTTTACGTTTGTTTCATTTGAAGCATTTGTGCAGTCATTATTTTGTTCCAGGCACTGCTCAACATTAACTTTTAATTTATTTACTTATTTATTTGTTCGGCCGAATCAGGCTTTAGTTGCGGCACGCGGGCTCATCACTGCATCATGCAGGATCTTTCATTGCAGCACACGGACTCTCTAGCTGTGGCTCAGGGGCTCCAGAGGGGCGATCTCAGCAGTTTCAGCACACAGGCTTAGTTGCTCCAGGGCGCATGGGATCTTAGCTCTCTGGCCAAGGATCAAATTCACTTCCCCTGAATGGCAAGTTCAGATTCTTAACCCCTGGACCACCAGGGAAGTCCCCAACAGGAATTTTTTAATTCTCATCGCAGGCCTCGAGGTCATTACAATGACCATCACTTAGAATGAGAAAGACCAGGGGACTTGTCCAAGGTCAGCGGGGCTGGGACTCAGCCCTGGGCAGCCCAACTCCAGGATCTGGGCACCTAGCTCTATACTGGCCCCCTTCGCACAGTCCTCAGTGAAATCTGTTAATGTGAGTAACTGGCTGAACATCTTTCCATGAACGTCTCCCCTGGAGTCAGCAGCATCTCCTAAAGAGATACCACGGGCTCCCCACTGAAGCAGGTAAGCTCATCAACAGCTTGAAACAACCACAGATGTCAGGACTGAAGCATGTGTAGGACTGCATAGTCCAGCCCCACACCTCCCAGGGGTGACGAGCCAAGCTGAACCAAGCTATGTGGGAGGTGTAGACACAGCTTAGATGCAGGGTCCTGGGGAATACCCGAGCCTCGAGACCACCTCTTCTCTTTCTCAGGGTTTCTGTGTGGTCCATGACATTGCGCACAGCTGGTGTCCTCATTCATGGCTGTGTTCAGACTTCTCTGGCCTGTTCCATCCCAGAAGGCTAGTCTAGATCATCAAAACTACCCACAGGCATTGCCAGATAGGCTTGGAGCACTATCAGCAATAGCCAAGCTCAAGGGGGCGCTCTCTCTTGGTGCCTCAGCCATTCCCATGGATTTAAACATGGGCTGGGCCCTGGAGATGCCATGGAATCCTGGTCTTTTAACTTCAGACAGGATTGAAGCAGCCGTGACTTATGACTGCCTTGCCTGTAGGGTCAGCACTGCTTTGGGGGAACAGAAAAAGAGCAGGAAAAGGTAACTGTTACCATCTCCCTTCTGAGAGGCATTCTTCCCAGGAACAGGGGGAAGACCCCCAGGTCAAAGGGAGGAGTTTGGGTTCAAAGCCCAAGTCCACATTTCACTGGGTGAATGACCTCAAGGCAGGACACTTAAGCTCTCCAAGAGTCCATTTCCTTACCTATAAGGTAGACACGACAGTGCCCACTTCACTGGACTGTTATGAGGTCCACAAGAAAGAGCAAAGCAAAAACATTTTACAAAAATAAATGCCCTCATTCACAGAGACAGAAAGGAGCTCAGTGGAGCATGCGGAGTTACTATTTAATGGGTACACTTTCTGTTTAGGGTCATGGAAAAGGATTAGAATAGTGGTGATGTTTGCATGGCATTGTGAATGTAATGACTGCCACTAATTGTGTACTATGAAATGGTAAAAATGGCCAATTCCATGTCATACATATGTGACCACAGCAAAAAAAAAAAGAAAGAAATAAGTGCCTGGCCATCAAACGAGAGGGGAAATATAAACGAGAGGGGAAATATCTGTGTAAATCCGGGCAGAGCTGACTCATCATGGAATTTCCTTTATGCAGAGAAATGAGAGCACCAGTCACAGGGTCTAGAATGGCAGACAATCGAACAAAGGCACCTGACACAGACCGACGCAGGCTTGACTGACACGTGGGGAAGAACCCCTGAGGAATGGGCGGGAGGGCGGCTGGGCCTCCAGGAGGGGCGCCGGGCGACGGCAGGGTCAGTGTCACGGAGGAGTCCTGTCCTGACTCACGAGGTGGCCTCACTGCCTTGGGAGGATGCTCAGCCTTCCCACTCTCAGCAGGTGACTGCCAAGCATGGCGGGGAGCCACACCCTGAGGAAGGAGGGTCCTGGGGGATGATGGAGCCATTGGAAGGTGTATTTGTGATCTTTTTCTCCAGCACCTCAAGACCTGGGGCTGCAGGTGAAGCCTCAGCATTCAACAGCAATTATAAATCTCGCCAGCTGTGTATTCTGGACATGACACATGACCTCCCTGACACAAGCTTGCACTTCCTCATGAACTCAGAAGCCATCCTAGGATGCAACTCAGGACTGCTGGACATGTCCTTGAGGTTGCTAACATTTGTTGAATGCACTCTACTAGGGCCGGCCAGGGTTCTAAGTGTATGCATTCACTGCCTCCCACAATGACTGTACAAGGTGGGCGCCATGCTCACCCTCACCATATAACCCAGCCGGGAGGTGCAGTGCCCAGGCTCACATTGTGAGCACCCTTCCAGCCGGCTTCCTGACTCCTCATGTTGCTGCCATGATGTGGAGACACGGGCCTGCCGTGGGGTGGGAACAACCTGGATTGGACGGTGCCTGGGATCCCGAGAAGAGAGCAGAGGTTGGGAAGCCTAGAGCCCCGCAGCTTACTCACCTAACTGAGCTCAGGGGCCGGGGGACCTCCCCCTGCCAGCTCTGGCACCTCCACCCCAGCAGGAGCAGACAGAGTCTGTGCCACCATCACCTCATGCGTCAAGAATATGCTGAACGTATGATTTTTATTCCCCCACAACATTAGGCTGAGGAGAGAGAGAATATTGGGCAAAATATATTGTACCCATAATTCATATGAATGGGAATTCAATAGTGGCAACTTGTCACGTGCTGAGATGAGAAGGGAATATTGTGAATACTGTGTTACAAAGGCATTAAAGAGGCATTATGAATTAGATTCCATTCCACCACATCATGTTCCTTGTAAATAATTGAGGAAGACACTGGTGCTCGGAATTTGGGTACATCATTTCTGAGATCCCAGCGGTTCTCTCCCCAGGCTGATGGGGCCCCTTGATCTGATGGCTCACACGGCTGTGGGAAAAGCCTGTGCACGGCCGGTCCAAAGGTTCCCTAAAATTAGCATCAGGCTTCCAAGAAAACCCTCCTTCCCAGGAGAAATCAGGAACTGCCGCGTCCAACGCCAGATGATGGGTTTTTCTAGCAAACTTCCCCAGAGTCTGGATATTCTATGCTGCTTTCCTCTAGTCTGTGGAACCCTGACTTTGCAGGCTCTGCTTAGCATCATGGGGTCATCAGCACGTTCCCACTACTTCTCACACCCACCTTTGCCTGTCTTAGGGGCAGAGATTTAAACACTCATGCATCTGTGGTCCGGGCGCTGGCCATGCATCGGCTGCTTTGGCCCTGGTAAAGCAAGCCCTGGCCGGTGACACCCATCTCCAGTGGGTCTCTTGGTCCTGCTCTGTGGTCCCGAAAGATCCATTACCTGCTGGCTGTGCCAGCCTCCAGTGTCTCCACATGGCCCTGGCTAATGCCAGGTTCCATCTTTGTCTTTGAAGTCAAGAACTTGGCTTGAAGCAGTGGCCTGGCTGCCCCCAGGAAAAATCTGAAAGGAGAGTATGAGAGGGAGCCCCGTGCCTTTTTTGCCACAAGTGCAGAGCTTGGACAAAGCGGATGGACACTCGGCCCATGCCTCTGGCCTTGTTCAGAAGCCCCTCCGTCCAGGGGCTCCAGGGGCTGAAAAATTTTCCTGTGACCACTGCTGAATTTATGGGGAGTTCTGAAGCAGCTGGTCACTGGTAAGTTAGTGACTCCCCTTTATCATTAGAGATGTTGTTCCCGGATTGCAACTTTGACCTCTACTGGGTAGAGCTCCTGGGGTGACTAGAGAGAGGAGGCGGGTGGACAGTGTACGAGGTGGTCAGGGTCAGAAAGTTTTTCACATGGACTGTGGGACAATCTTAGCCGACATTCATTCACCCTAGTGGGGACACCCGTATGTACACACACCAGCTATGAAGTACCAACACACCTCCACCCCAGCACAGTGATGGGGCGAGAGCCTTCACTTCACTGTCAGCCTCACTGCTTTTAACCCCTGATGCTTCAGCTCTCTGCATGTATGCATGCTAAGCTGCTTCAGTCGTGTCCAACCCTTTGTGACCCCATGGACTATAGCCTGCCAGGCTCCTCTGTTCATGAGGTTCTCCAGGCAAGAATACTGGAGTGGGTTGCCGTTCCCTCCTCCAGTTCAGCTTTCTAGCTATATGATTTTTAGCAAGTTGCTTAGCCTCTCAGAGCCTGGTTTCCCCTTCTATTAAAGGGGATAATAATACAATCTACTCTATTGTGTTGTGAGGGCAATTAAATGAATTAGTAATGATTGTGTCTAGGACACAATCCGTAGGTGTGATCTCTTATGATGGCCACGGCCTTCAAAGTGTGGCCTCCCTTCCCCTGAGACAAAAGATTTTGTCCTCTTACGTCTTGCATTGGTAGCATCTCACACTGGCCTGCTATGTGCTCAGCAAGTATGTGTTGAATTATTAAACTGA
The DNA here is from genome assembly GCA_917880005.1 of Nanger dama. Classification (NCBI taxonomy): domain Eukaryota; kingdom Metazoa; phylum Chordata; class Mammalia; order Artiodactyla; family Bovidae; genus Nanger; species Nanger dama. The sequence continues at coordinate 31,738,485 of CAKJTW010000018.1, forward strand.
AGCGTTAGAAGAAGGTGGAAATTCACTCACTTTACAATAAAAAATAGTTGTGCACTTTTGAAAATCATATTCCACCTTTCTGTGGTCATATATTCTCATTTCAGAGAAGTGCTGTGACTGACTGCCTCTACTTCTTCGTGTGCCTCTCCGTGATTGTAGTCAATAGCTACAAATAAATTCAATACGTTTTGAAATACACTAGTTCCTCACTGATTCAAGGAGCCCCAAAGTAGGGCATTTTGCAAAGCAATTACTGTGCTTCCATGAAACGAAAAATCATCTCCTGCATTCGATGATCTCAAATCCAGGATTTGTGTCCTGAACAATCAGTCCTGGGCTCCAACCCACATTCTGCTTGTGAGTGGTTGTGATGGTAGTTGTGTTTTTGCTGTTGTTTTGCTTTTTAAACCATTTATGGAGACCCAGGCACCGTGCCAAGAGTTTGCCATGTTCTGTTTCAGTTCTTACAACAGCCTCATGTGAGCCCACAATTAACTCCATTTCACACTCGAGGAGACAGAGTTTCAGAGCCTGGGCAACTTGTTCATAAGTGCCAGAAATGGGACTTGAACTCAGACCTTTCTTACTCCAAAGCCATGCCTCTGACTCCCAATTCTTTTGCTTGGATATCTCCCCTTAGATATCTGCCAGGACCCTCAAATAGAAAATGCCCAGAGTTAAACCCTGCTGCCTCAGCCTCAAACTGCTTCCTCCTTCTGGAACTCCTGACTCAGGGCCAGGTCCACCCCCCCACACAGCTGTGTAAGGGACCGGGACTCTCCTTTTCCATTTTCATCCCATCACCTCTCCTCCCCATCTCCGTCACCTCTCCTCAGCACCCCCATCACTGCCCGTCAGGTCCACCTTCAGATGTTTCTCAAGTCCACCCATTTCCTTGTTTCCACTTCACTACCATGGTCTAGACCACATCACCTGGGGAACAGAGAAAGCCTCCCTGCCCCTCTCCCTGCCTCCAGTCTGCCCACTCCATCGCATCCATTCTCCCCATCACTGAAAAACTGATCTTACAGAGGGAGGCGGGAGGAAGGCTCAGGATGGGGAACATGTGTATACCTGTGGCAGAGTCATGTTGATGTATGGCAAAACCAATACAATATTGTAAAGTAATTAACCTCCAATTAAAATAAATAAATTTATATTAAATAGAGTTAGCTGATGTCAAAAAAAAAAACTGATCTTGCCCCACACCTGCTTTTAAAAGTGCAATTACTCCAAACTGGATATAAAGCGGCTTAGGGCCCTCAGCGATCCCATCTCTGCTCACTTTGTGTCCCACACTTCAGCCCAACTTCAGCTCCAAGCCCCAACTCTGACACAGGTGAACTTAGCCAGGGCGTGTGTGGGAGCCCGTGGTACCACGCGAGGCAGAACATGAATTGGGAAGGACACAAGTCTTAAAGACAGATAGCCTTGGGCTCACATCATTGGTAGGTTGCTTAACTGTTCCATATCCTCATTTTCCTCATCTGTAAAATGGGGGCAACAACAATACTACCTTACAGGGACTGTGTAAGAATTTTGGAAATTGTGGTTAAAAAATTCTTGCCCATCCGTGGGCAAACAGGAAGTGCTCAGTAATGCTGGAGGTGGTAGTGTCAAAGTGTAAAATATGGGTTGAGTTGTTTTTTAATTTAATCTTATTTACTGAAGTGTGATTGATTTACAGTGTTGTGTCCATTGCTGCTGTACAGCAAAGTGACTCAGCTATACACATAGAGACATTGGTTTTTTTGTATTCTCTTCTATGATGGTTTATCACAGGATGTTGAATGTAGTTCCCTGCCCTCTATTGTTTATCCATTCTATATACAAGAGTCTGCATCTGCTGATCCCGAACTCCCAGGCCTTCTTTCCCCACCCCCTGCCCCTTGGCAAGCACAGATCTGTTCTCCATGTCTGTGAGTCTGATAATATGGATTTAGTTTTATGAGAAATTCCCTAGGGGGTAATTTTTTTTTTCAGATAAATGGACTCTTATCAGAGAAAACGAGAAGTGTGAGCATTTAAACACTGACGCCTTGCTGGTTTCTCCCGTGTTCTTCAGATGCCTCTTGCCTCGTGGGAGAGCTCTAGTGAAACTCTGGCCTTCTCGTGTATGGGCTCAGTCCTCTCCTGGCCCCCACCATCCCGCCTGCCTGCCCTTCCAGCGTGGGGCACATTGCTGGAATTCTCTATCATTTAGTCATTCTGCAAATGTACTCACTTTGTTTACTGAGAAGGTTCTCTGGCCAGTCCGTTTGGTGTGGGGTTTTTTTGTTGGTTTTTTTGGGGGTTTTTTTTCAATTTTTGGCCATGCTGGGTCTTCACTGCGTGCAGGCTTTCTCTAATTGCAGTGAGCGGGAGCTACTCTCTAGTTGTGGTGCCTGGGCTTCTCATTGCTTCTCCTGTTGCAGAGCACAGGCTCTTGTGCATGGCTCAAAGGCTTAGTAGCCCCAAGGCATGTGGGATCCTCCCAGACCAGAGATCGAACCTGTGTCCCCAACATCAACAGGCAGATTCTTAACCACTGGACCATCAGGGACGTCCCAGTATGGACTTTTGTGAAGGCAGTGTCCCTCCCCATCGTAGGCATCTCATTTGTGGTGAAGGACAAGCCAGTCACAGGCACTGACCACACATCAACCTCACTCTACTGCCACCCCCACCTAGCTCAGCACTGCGGAGCCAACAGCATAGTTGTGTTTAAGCGCTGGGGCTCACCTTGGGACAACCCTCCCAAGACACAAGCACTCATAAAGTGGGTTGCGTTCTGATGACCTGAATGGTAGCTGTCCTGAAGCCTCCCCCCATCTAAGTCCAGCCCTCTGGCCGCTACACTGGCCTTGCTTCCCTCAGACGCCCAGTCAGAGTCAGGAAACCAGAGGTCCCACCTAGAGGTTAGCACCACTGCCCTGGGATCCCACCTCCCATAGTCTGCTCACCAGGGTGGGCCACAAAACAAGGAAGAAAAATCTTTTGCAACTGGAAAAATAGGGCTGCTGCTGTTTTATGGTGGTGTGGTTTATGGTTTTCAAACATTTTAATTAGTTTCATTTTTTAATATAAATGCACCCTGATGTTTTGTGCAGGAAGGGCACAGTTCTTAAAATCTCAGGAATAAAGTAGGAAAATGACAGATTGGCTATTAAAGCGTCACACTCAGACGTGTTATTATTATTATTGTTATTTAACATTTCTAAGCACCAGCCCAGAGACGGGAATGGTGGTGGAGGTGGAGGACGGGAAGTCCTGGTGGTGTCTCAGGGCCATGACTTGGGGGGCTTCCCGGGAATGGCAGCGGCTTTCACAGCTGCCTGAATGGCCCTGCCCCACAAGGGACTTCTTGGGGTTCCAGGCAGCCATCTGCTTTATGGTCTAAGAACACAGCTGGGGATCTGGGCTTCGTGCCTCAAACCTGTCCTCTGCTCACTTGAGACCTTGCCAAAATTTCCCAACCCCACCAGCCTCACCAGCCCCCAGGTAGGAATCCGACCTGTATTTTAAGATGGAGCTCTGTGATGACCTAGATGGGTGGGATGGGGATTGGGATGCAATGAGAGGCACAAGAAGGAGGGAATGGATATAAATATACACATACATACATATAGCTGATTCACTTTATTGTACAGCAGAAACTAACACAACATTGTAAAACAATTATATATACTCCCAAAAAAATAAAAAAAAAGGACTTCCTGGGGGCGCAGTGGATAAGAATCTGCCTGCCAGTACAGGGGACATGAGTTTGATCCCTGGTCTGGGAGGATTCCACATGCCGAGGAGCGAATAAGCCCATGGGCCACAACTATTGAGCTCACGTTGTCGAGCCCACCAGCCACAACTAATAAACCTATGAGCTGCAACTACTGAAGCCTGTGTGCCTGGAGCCTGTGCTCTGCAACGAGAGAAGCCACTGCAATGAGACACCTGTGCTCCCCAACTAGAGAGTAACCCCTGCTCTCTGAAACTAGAGGAAGCCTGCTTGCACAGCAACGAAAACCCAGACCCAGCACACAGCCAAATAAATAAATTTTTAAAAACAAAGTGATCAAACGTTAAAAAAAAAAAAGGAAAGAATGGGCCTCCTCCGAAAATGCCCATCTCATCTTAAAACATATAAATTAATGAGAAAGCAGAGTTAGGATTTAACGTCAGGGACCTGTCCGTGAAGTGGGTTGAACAGTAATCCTCCAAACTGAATGTCCACCCAGAAACTCTGACTGTGACCTTACTTGGAAATAGGGTCTTTGCAGGTGTAGTTAAAGTGAGGTTCTCAAAGTAAGATCATCCTGGATTGGAGTGAGCCCTAAATCTAGCGGTAAGCATCGTTCTGAGAGAACGGAAAGGGAGATTTGACACGCAGAGAGGACAGCCGTGTGAAGACTGGAGACTGGAGTGACGCTGCCACAACCCAAGGAATGCCCGGGGCCAACAGAAGCTGGGAGAGATGACACAGCATTCTCCCTAGGGCCTTCAGACAGCTTGTGGCCAGCTGACCCCTTGACTTTGGACTTTGGCTCCAAAACTGGGGCAGCATACATTTCTATCACGTAAGACCCTCGGCTGGTGGCAATTTGCCAAGGCCACCCTAGGAAACTGCAACAGTGCAGGCAAATCCCTCTTCCCTGGATCTCCTTAAAGAAGGCCCACCCAAGCAGGAGCTGGGCGTTTGGGCCCTTGATGCTCGGAGTTTAACCCCGGGTCCAGATGGCCTGCTGACCTCCTCTCGGCCGAGGTGAGATGAAACACCATCACACCTTTTTCCTCCATGTCAAAAGTGTTTCCAAAAGCTTTCTATTGACCACCTGCCTGCTTCCTGAGGCACAGGTGATCCAATTTAGAAAACTTTCAAAGTGCAATTAAAGCGAGTTTCTCCAGCCCTCCCACACCCTTCTCACTACCAATGGCAGTAGGCGCAGAGGCTGATGGATGAGCGTAGTTGTCTGAAAAGAGAGGTATGGATTTATGAGTGCGGGGTGAGCCTCACACTGTGTTGTTAGTCACTCAGTTGTGTCCGACTCTTTGCAACCCCATGAACTGCAACCCACCAGGTTCCTCTGTCTATGGAATTTTCCAGGCAAGAATACTGGAGTGGGTTGCCATTCCCTTCGCCAAGGGATCTTCCCAACCCAGGGATTGAACTTGGATCACCTGCATTGCAGGCAGATTCTTTACCAGCTGAGCCACCACTGTGGCCTCTGTGTAAAGTGAGCCTGTGCCAGATCTCTTGTTTAGCTGGAGTAAGAAAATGGGAACAGACAGGTCCTATTGGTTATTCCTCTGCAGAAGCCTCTTGATCAAACTCAGAGAGCCATCAAGTAAATTCTTTAAATCAGAAAACCACGCAAGTCAAATAAAAGCTCCGAGCACCAACCACTTCCCTCTTCTCAGCAACTTTCACTCAGAAGAAAATTCTCTTTGCAGCCTCCTCTGCCCCTATTTATGTCATTGTAGTTGAAAGAAGAAGAATTTGCCAGAGCCATGGTCTCAGCCACTCCTTATCTGCAAAGGTGGCACTTGGACCGTGTTATTGCTAGCAGTTTACAGAACCACAGGAATGTGCTGGCCCCAGGGATCCGAGGTTGGCCCTCCTTGGGCAGAAAGCCTCTCCAAACCCACATACCTGCCTAGACCCAAATGCAAGCTGGGGTTTCTGGGCCTATCTCAGAAGGCGACAGATCCCCAGGTCAACTCCATCAGCTGTTTCTTCCAGCTGTCCCCGAGATTAGTCTGCAGCCCAGTTGCTTGCCCAGCTGTTGCTGGCAGCCCAAAGGCCATAGTGGGGCAGGCATGGGTGCTGCTTCAAGAATATTTATTCTTTAGTCCCTCCAGGGTTGGAAGCAGAGCTGTGCATGGTGATCCCGGACAAAGGCCACCTCCTCCTGGACTCGCCCCCTGGGGATTGGGGCAGTGGGAACTCTGGGAGTAGAGACTTGAGGTTTGGGGAGCATTGGCTCTGCCCAGTGGCGTACACGCTGGTTACTTACGTCTGGGAAGTGATTTCCCGACATCGGGTTTAATTTATCTGGAGGAACAGCTGCATCGTTTGGGCTAATCATGTCCATCCACGCCTTTGGCAATTGAAGCAGTTTGAATCTGGCAGTGCTGGAGGCGCAGAGACTCGGGGATGACCGTGAGGGACAGAGAAAGTCAGGGGCAATACCACTTGGAATGGAAAATTATGTACACGCATACGTGCTCCATTGCCTGTCATGTCTGACTCTTCTTGACCCCATTGGACTGTAGCCCAGCAGGCTCCTCTGTCCATGGGATTCTCCAGGCTAGAGTGGGTTCCTGTGCCCTCCTCCAGGGGATCTCCCTGACCCAGGGATCGAACCCGTATCTCCTGCATGGCAGGTGGTTTCTTTATTATATTTGGCCTCAAACAAAGAGATTAAGTGGAAGATGCAGATGGTGATCCCAGACCCCACCAGAGGAAATGACCATCAGTGGGCACAGACGAGCAAGGGGACCTCAGGGGTCCTTGGTAAGGCCAAATAAATGAATAGATGGACTCCGTTGTCCTTGTCTGCCAGAGACTGCTGTAAAAAACAGGGCTGTTAAAGGTCAGGGTGTTTCTTCCAAGCCCTCAGCAACATGGCAGCTGAAATCCGTATAAGAAAGAAGATAGGAGGTGGAATCCGTTACTGAAAGATTCTTGGAGTCTGGTGGTGGCTGCAGCTCACTGCTAACCGAGAGATTTATGTGACAAGATTATCAATGGTATTAAGCACATTTAGAAGAGAGGATTATACCTACTTCTGGGTCAGTTCCGTGTCACCAGACCCTAGTCTGGCCAGCATATTAACAGATGGACTGCTGGCTGCACGAAGGGGAAGTAAATATTTGCGCAGTCACAGAAGGAGAGGAGGCTCGGACGATGAGTTCAGTCCTGGGTGGTTAGTTCAAACCCAAGAGAAGCACCTGTGTGTATGTGTGTGTAGGGGGGAGGTCTCTGTCAAACCTGAGGAAGCTCCATTTCCACCTTCTCCCATTTCTCCCCCACCCCTGGGGGTTTCCCCAGATCTGTGACTCAGCAAACTCCTCACCAAGAGGAGAGGACCACTTGTAACTGGAAACAGAAGGCAAGAGTCAGGAGGCATCTCAGAGTAACAAGAACGAGGCTGTACCCAGCCCACCATACGTTCCGAGAAGTGAACTTGTATGCACTGGCCAATTCCTCTTGAAGGAGGAAGACCACTTTACTGGCTATACCACAGAAGAGATTACAGTTAGACCAGCAAAGCTCCAGGGAAGATGCTGCTGGGAGCAGCTTCTCGGTGGCCTTTCAGAGGGAGGCTGTGATGTGGTATGACAGATTCTTCCCGTTTCAGATGCCAGGAGGCAGGACTGTGCCACTTGCTGGTGACTGTCAAGCCTCTGGGATGGCATCACTGTCTAGGGGTTCCCCCACTTCTTTGGGATACCCCTCCATGCCCCACCTCATCATTGTTCAATAACCCTTGAAGTTGTAAACAGAGCTTAAATTGAATTTGACCTCAGAAAGTATTACTGTTTAAAAATTGTGCTAAAATATCCATAAGCATAAAATTCATCATTTTCAGGTATACACAATTCAGCAGCATTCAGAGCAGTCACAAGGCTTTGTGACCTTCACCTCTTCCAGATCCAGAACATTCTCATCACCCAGAAGGAAACCCAAGCCCAGTGGGTGGGCATTCCCGTCCCCTACTCCCTGAATCCGTTAACTTTTTTAAAGCTAGGATAGTAGGAGGGCCTCTTGGAGATATAAAAGGGCTTCATACTCGGGTGACCCTCTGCTCCCAGGAGGCCACGTGCCCCAGTGACCTCGCCCACACCGAATTTCAGTGGTCGACACTCTCTCCTGCCCTCTCCAACTCTACTAGCATATCTTTCCTTTCTGTGACCCCAGTGCCTGGCATAGCAGCTGGCACATAGCAAGGCTCGGCAACATTTGTTGGACAGAAGGATATAAAAACCACTCATTCAGTAGCCAATGTGCTGCTTTTTACTGTTTGGGGACATAACTCTTTGTCCTCGAGTTGTCAGACTTTTGAACCCTGCACAGAAAGAAGAAACATCCAGAGTAGGAAGAAAAGGCCCTCCGTGTTGCTCCTTTTAATTAGACGCCCTGTTAAATTGCAGCAATTTTGCACTGTGGTTCCTGCTCAGCGTGTCTGAAGAAGCCCTTAACCAAGGAAGCCAGGAGTTCATTTTGTTCTCTTCTCTTGTTATTTTCTTTCGAAGGCCAATTACTTTTTTAGACATCTTGCCTTTTGCCTATGCCATGTGTTGAGATCTGTGTCTTTAACAATGCTCCTATCACAAAGGAGGTTAGTGTGGTATAGTGAAACCCCTAGGGTCCTCCACTAATCACTTTTGATGGAGTAAGACCTGCAGAATCAATTATTTTGCCTCATAGTCTGAAGAAATGCACAGTTCTCTCACCCTCTTACAAGGAAATACAAGCCACCGGGAGAGAGCTCGGCTCCGGCCCCCTCCTGCACAGCCTCCCGGGCCGCCCAGTCCCCCTCTGCTTTCTGGCGGGACCTGGAAAGATCAAACGGACAGATGACAGTGCTTGGCGCCCATTTGTCACTCCATTGGAGGGAGCCAGTTGCAGTGTTAACAGTCAGGCCTGGTCCCATGTTTCATGAATATTTTAGACTGTTTGCTGGCAGAATTCTAACTGTGCCGTGTCCTCCTCCGTGTACGTGTCACCCATATTCCAGCCTTTAATCGGAGCTTAGGGGAGGAAGCACCACTTCCCCATCCGTCACCCTTATTATCCTAAAACTCACCGGCTAAGCCGTTCCATCCGTGTCCAGGGTCTAAAGTCTGCATGGTCTCTGGCGCCACGCTGAATCCAGACATGAGGGCAGGGAAAGTGGTTTCATTTTTCTGGACCTAGAATTTGGAGGCTAGAGAAGGCACAGCCAGTGTGCTGGCCACGTTGGCATTCCTCTCGGGCATCTTCCTGCCTGTCTTTCTGAGGTGGTTGCTTCTGAAACGCCCTCTCCCCCAGCCCCACCCATCCTCCGACCCCAGCTGCTGCCCAGCCCTCCAGTCAAGCTGCCCAGAGATTTCGGACAATTCTAGTACCCACTGTGGGGACCCAGTGGCCGGGCTGCTCCTCCAGGCAGATGCAGTCATCACAGAGCTGTTTTTTAGGAGCGATAGAGCCACGGACTCTCTCCTTTGCTGGTGGACACGCAGACTCCTGCTTGCAAACAAAATGATACCATGAGTATCTCCACGTCCCTGAAATGGAGCAACACTCTGAATCTCAAATTCCTGATTGGCCTCCGTGAACGAGGCTCCCCCTAGTACCCCTCTGCCTCATGCCAGGCACACTGCCTCATGCCAGGGCCTGCGGGGTGCGGGCAGCCTGGGACCCAGTCCTTAGTGGGACTCCGTGCTGGGCACCTCGGGGGTGCATCCAACATGGACCCTGCCCATTGCTATTGCTGTTCAGTCTCTAAAAGTCATATCCGACTCCTTGCGACGCCATGGATTGCATCACGCCAGGCTTCCCTGTCTTTCACTACCTCCCAGCGTTTGCTCAAACTCATGCCCATTGAGCCGATGATTGCTATTAGTGGACCCAGATAGGGGTCAGCACAGGACAGTCGGCCAGCAGGTTTAACGACATACAGAAGTGAGAGAGCAAGTGGGAGAGGAGAGTTGGGTTGTATTCCTATCTTTGGGGCCTGTGGAATTTGGATGCTTCTTGGACTCAGGATCTTAAAAATCCTGTGTGTTGGGGTTGGCGGGGAGTGACAGGAGCTGAGAGGGAGATGAACACCCCTGGCCCCTGCCCACGGAGCCCACGGCCAGTCTCCGAGGTGCCTGTCTACCAGGCAGATTCCCAGACACCATCCCGCCTCAACCAAAGGCTATCAGTGCTGAGTCTCTGGGGCTGCAGCCTCCATTTGCATTTTTAACAAGCTCTCCGTGGACTTTTTATGCACGGAGGGTGGAGGCTGAGATTATTCCTGGCTGTCCTGGCAGGTGCGTGGGAGGATACGAAGAGGGGACAGAGAGGAATTGAGCTCCTCCACCCTGGGAGGGGCTGCCTCAAGCCAAGCTCTCCTGTCAAGCCTGGCTGCCTCCACAAGGACCCCAGAGTCAGTCCCTCCATGCTCAGCTTGTACACTCTGGGGGCCCACCCAATCCAGTTCACCTCGTGGCTGACACCAACTGCGCCCACGATGGTTGGGTTCAGACACTGGTTCTCTCTGGCCCACTTACACATCCACCATAACTCTCCATACAGGGTCTTTCACCTTCAATACGCTCACTCCTCCCAGCCCTGGGCCCTCTCCTTCCTTCTCGCCCTTCTTCGCCCAGCAGGGTTTGACATGTTGAAGGTGCTCCATAAATGTCTGTTAATTGAATGCAGTCAAATCGCTGAACTGAGGCAGACAGGGGCCTGGTAGCCTGTGTGCCCATCTCGGACTCAACAGCGGAAAACGAGAGAGGCCCTGACCTGCTGTCGGAAGACCCTCCACCTCTCCCAGTGAAGGAAGTATTGATTCTGCTGTTTGTTTTGCAAGAAAACCGTCCCCAGTGGGACAGCCAACCCAGCGCCAGTGAGATGGAAACTCAAAAGGAGCAGAGCACTAGTGGCTGGTCTATTAATAGGGCGGCCCGGCACATCCAGGCTTAAGAGAGGCCCCCGCGCCTCTCGGGGCGTGGTCCTGGAGCTGCGGGGCCTTGGGGGTTACTCTGGAATCCTGCCCACCCACCTCCCTCTGCTCTGCACTGCTAAGTCAACCCAGGCCGCTTGAAATGGGAGCCCAGTTCTGAGCAGCCCTGGTGCAAGACTCCAGTGAAGAACTTCTAAAACCCCACCTGGATGCAGCTCAAGGGTCAGCAGACAGAGGGCATATTTGAGAGGGAAACAAGCTTTTCCTTTTTCCTCCAGAGGAAAATTTGACTTAAGGAAAGCAGGGCCAGCCCAGCAGCCATCTGGATGCTATACAGCTCAGAAGCTAAATCCAGTACTCCCGTTTCCCAGAGCAGTTCTCAGAGGAGCCTTCCCAAATGTTGGGCCCTGATGGACTTTAAAAAGGGTGCTCATGTCCGCAGTTCAGGACCGATGAACCTGCCATGTACAGCTGCACAGGCTGTGCACTGAACAACTGTGGACTTCCATTCTGGGTCTTGCCATATTGTGATAACTTGCAAGGGAACGCAGCTGGCATTCTGGGATAGCCCAGCTGGCTGTTTTGAAGGAGGCTGCTAGAACACCAAGAAATGGAACAGCTAGCAGAGCCAGAAGGCCCACTGTTCAAACCTCTCACTTTATACACAAAAACAGAGGCCTAGGGAGGGAAGGGACTTAACCAAGATGGAACAACACCTACAGAAGAAGTAACGGTATGGCTGCGCCTCCTGGCCCCCAGGCCCCTCCTGCCTCTTGTCACCTTTTCTGTTTGATTCCTCTTAAAATTCACCTTCCTTAGTACCAGTGAGGGATGCAGCCTTGAATAGAAAAGGCCACATTCTGGAGCTTTCTGCCTTCCCAAGCGGCGTTCTAAACTGTGATTTTCTCGAAGGCCTAGGCTGGGCTGGCCCTTCTGTCTGCTCTGTTTACCCAGGCTTTGTGGCCCATATGTTTTGTCCATTTCAATCTCCCCCTCCTGCCTTTCCCAGATTGTTTCCTGTAGGTTTAGGGTTTTATTTTTTGCATCTGCCCCCCGCCAAAGTATGTGTGTTGATGTGCAAGATCTGAAAACTCTGGGAGCCTTTGGAGCAATAAATTCCATCCAACTCCAGGCGCCCTGCCCAGGCTCTGCATTCTTCTCCAGACTGATGTGAGGCCCAAGGGTGGCCTAGCGTGCGCTAAGATCACCACCCACCGGCAGCCACTTTCCTTCCAACTCTGCAGAGCAGCATCTGAAGTCCAGGAGGGTCCTGAGTAGCCCTTCTAGACCCCGAGCCTTCAATTCCAAGTCCTGAGCGAGGCCAGGAAGGGCACAGCCCTGAGTTAGCAGCAAATCAAGGTATCCTGGATTCAGGGGTGGTGGGAGTGAGGCCAACCAGAGGAGACTAATTTATTCATCCTTTCATAAATATTTAGCACCTACTGTGTGCCTAATCAAAGCAAACATCCCTGCCTTTATGGAGCTTACAGGCTAGTGAATGGATGGAGATCAACAAATGAATAAGTAACTGTCTGAGGGTGAAAGTGTTCCTGAGAAATAAAGCAGAGAAGGAAGTCCGAGAGTGTCTGGTGGAGAGGGAGGTTTGCTGCCATTTTAAAAGCCTGTTTAGGTGAGCTTTGAACAAGACCTGATGAAGGTGGGCAGGGAGCCAGGGAAGGGGGCAGAAGTGTGGGGGAGAGGGTCAAGAACATTCCAGGCAGAGGGATGAAAATGCAGAGGTGCCCCTGGTCTGTGCAGGGAGCCCATGAGAGGCCCCGACTCATGGGGCATTTGGACTGGACCCCTCTGGTCACCTCGTGAGGGAAGAGACCGAAAAGGACCAGGGCAGAGCCAGGGCCTGGCTCTAAGGCTCCATGTGTCCTGTCTCCAGGCCAGCCCTCTCTCTGGGTTCCCAGTCCACACTGCTAGCTAATTTCTGGACCAAGCCTTGGGTGCCATGGGCATCTTAGTGTCACTTCATGCAGCCTTTCAGCCCTCAGCCCCTCAGCTGGGCTTGAGGACTCAGACCTCCACGTCTAGCCCAGGGTCATCCCTGACTCTTCCCCTCACCCTTTCTCCCACAGCCCATGGATAATCACCATCAACCTCTTCATTAAATCATTCCCATCATCCATCCCAAACCCCACAGCACCGATCCAGGCTCTCACCCAGACTCCCCTGATCACAGGCCTCCAAATGGTCTCCCAGCATCGCACCTTGCCCCTCCAGCCTTCCCCTGGCCCTCACCCAGGGTAGAACTGCCTCCTTGGGGCTCCAGCCAGGTCTGCTGAGCCTCACCTTCCACCGCACCTGCTGGAAAGCCACCCCGGAAAAAAACAGCAGTCTCAGTACAGATTCATCCCAGCCTCTGCCCCCATGCCTTCTTCTTCCTGCAGGGACTCCATCACCCCCTCCCACCTGGGAATCGTCTATCATCTCCCAAAACCCAGCCCTGTCGTTCCTCCCTGAAGTCTTTCTGGCCAACCTCTCCCACCTCTGAAAGAGGATTGACTTTCCCCTCCTCTCTCTGTCTTGAGTCTGACACACAAAGGTCCTCGGTAAGAGTCGAATGGAGAAACGAGGGACCCTTGACTGCCCCCCCACAAACTTCCTCCTTCAGCACTCGGCCACACAAGCCTCAGAGCTGTCCTGACCCCACTGGACTGAGTGCATGCCAGGTTTGCCAAACCGGGTAGTGGGTGAGGGGGGCGTCTCGTGAGCACCTTGCTCACTGCTGTGTAAGGAGGAGGGTTTGAGTAGCCTCTAGGGACTGGGCCCCCTCCTCAGTGGGGACAGTGATGCCAGTTGGTCGGTGGCAGCTGTGGCATCACAAAAGGGAGACAGCCAGGAGGTCAGGGGTGTTAGAAGCCCATAGATTGCATGATGACATCTATGGGGACAGAGAGGGGCAGGAGTGGAGGGGAGGTGATCCCCACATTGAATCCCATGCTGCCCGCCCAAAGACCCAGGAGTCCTGGAAGCTGAGCTCAATCATCTCTGAACTCAGCGCCCAGGAGTTATCGTGGGCATCGCAAGACAGCTGCACAGGCACACTCTGACCTAGAGGAGCAGGGCAGAGGCTGGTAGGTGAGCCCCCAGAGAGGGGATCAGTTTCCACATGGCGACAGGTCCAAGGCCTCGCAAGAAACTCACAGCCCTGCCAGGCCAGCTGCAGGCAGTGCACCCCAAGGTCAGCCTGTGCTTTGGGGTCACATGGACATTTTAGCAGGAATAATCCATCCCTTGTCCAGAGTGAACACGCCAAGGATGTAGCTTATTTGCCCAGAAAACAAGGGACAGAGAGCTCGAGGTGACCTTGCTGTGTCAAGGTGCTGTGACACCTCTTCACTGTCAGGGACAGCCAAGAACAGATGATTTTTCACAGATCTGTTGGGAGAAGAGGATTGTCTTCTGGCCCTCAAAGAGTTTTGTGTGGGAGCCTCCCTGACCCCTGCAGCTAAGCCCTCAGCCCCACCCACCTGGCACACTGGTCCAGGACTTCATATCTGACCTGGAAGCCATTTTAAGGAAATATTCGCCATTTAATTTTCTAAGATTTTTTTTTTAACCTATTTTTTCCCCACTATCCCACTGGTCCCCTCAGGGTCCTCAGCTCGAGTGCTATGCTTTCTTTGTCTTTGTGTCCATCATGGAGTCAGATAGGCATCAGCAGGCAGGATCAGGAGGGGATCTTGAAAGCCCTGTTGAGCTGGGGTAGGCCATACATGTCCAGTGGGTGAGAGGGCCTCCCAAGCCCCAGGTGGTAAACCTCTCACTTATCAGGGTACCCGGTCTGGTGGCTTGCTGACAGTTTAGTGATTTCTAATGAGATTCAAAAGTAGGGGAAATCTGTCCTTATGCCAGTGCTTTGATCACAAAGCCTGGATGGTTTGGAGGCATTCAGACACTGAAGGGCTTGGGTTGGACTTTTCCCTCCTTTTCTACCAGGAAGAGTGTGTCGTATCAGAAGAGTGAACGGGGGGTGGTCTGCGTTGAATAGCTCTCCGGGGCTTTCACTCTCCCCAGTGGCCCGTCTTCTCAGGATGCTGATGATTCGGGGTCCCTCCTTCCCATGGGACAGCCTCTCCACTACTCTTTGGGGACAGCGGTGATCCCTCAGGGGACATGGAGTCAGAACCAGGGTCCTGCCTACAGGGCAGATCCAGACAGCCTTCCTTTCCATCTCCTCCCTCCCCCAGGGAGGCCCCCCAGCTACACAGGAGCACCAACCTCGAGCAGGATTCTGCCCCTTGCCCTCTCGCCACTTCTTCTGAGCTCTGGTCCCTCACTTTCCCTGCCTGTCCTGGATGCAAAGAGCTGACACCCTGGAAAAGACCCTGATGGTGGGAAACACTGATGATAAAAGGAGAAAGAGGCAGCAGAGAATGAGCTGGGTAGACAGCATCACCGACTCAATGGACATGAGTTTGAGCAAACCCAGGGGATCGTGAAGGACAGGGAAGCCTGGCATCTGCAGTCCATGGGGTCACAAAAGTCGGACACAACTTAGCAGCTGAACCACAGCACTCTGAATAACCATCGCTGCCCCACCCACCTTACTAGGTAGTTAAGAGCCCGAAAAGACAGGCTGCATGTGGCGGGTCTTAGACATATGATAAAATGGAAAGGATGTTTCTACATTTCTTGCACAGCAGTGGTTGGAAGTTTCTGCCTGGCACGTTGCCCTGCAGCTTCCTGGGCTGGCTGTATTTGGAGAGCCCAGGGAACCACAGGCTTCATGGACCGAGCAGCAATTTCACGGTAAAGTCAGGCACAGGGCTGTCGGGGGCAGTGGCGGGGGCAGTGCACCATCTGGAACTGATCGGTGTTTTCCTGAAGTCTGAGGCCATCCACACACTTCCTGCCCAGCTTCTCCAGGCCCTGGAATGGTTCCCACCTGGACGCAGGAGCAGGGGCGTTTCATTCACCCTAGAAGACATGTACCTCCAAACCCTTGGGCACACAGCACCCCAGGCAGCCCCGGCACCGCTCTGTGCCAACCCCTTTCATCGTCTTTCTGTAAACACATTAAAAATTGCCTTTCTGAAATTCCGCTTTCCACCCCTCCTGCAATTTTCTGGCCTCCCTGATTTCAGCCTCCAGGATTGAAATTCTTTCTCCTGGTCTCCACGAGGAATTGGTGAAACAGAAAAAGCAGGAAATTAATGTCCCAGCCTCAAGGCTCCACACAGCATTAGATGGAATTAAAGGAGAATAATGAGTCGATACACACACAACTCTGTTGTTCTTTGATTTTCCTTTCAAAATTCATGTAGTGAACGCTTCCTCCATCCCGCACCGTCTTAGGCTGGGAGACTCACTAGCGTCCTGAATGAATTTACATACCAAATGGGTTTTAATTTTATATTTTCGCTTAAGGTCAGGACATTTATTTATTATCATTATTTATTACTGAAGCACGAGTGGTTTTAATTATTTTAGTGTTCCTCCTACAAAGCCGGATCGCTGCTAGCTACAGAACATTTTCCGTTTCCGCTCACATAAATAATATAGTTTTTAATTTCATGAAGATTTAGTATTCGTCTGCTTTGTAAATTAAAGTCATCGTTTACCACAACAGAGACGGAGTGTTTGGAACATCCTGATGGACTTTCTTGGCGGCGTCTCCTTTGGCAATTGCTTTACCCGGTTTTGGTCATCTGGGGAAGGTGGCCAGAAAGGGGGACCCTCCACTGGGCCAGGAGGAAAGAAGGCAGTGAAGCGTGGAGGGTGAAGAATGGGAGGAAGGGGAAATGAGCCCCCTTCTCTCATGTGGCATCACTTGAATTTACATGGATCACCCCGTTTGGGCTCCCTAAATCCTTCCCAAGCCCGTGTATGTGTCTACTACACCGGTCAGGAAACTGAGGTTCTTGCACATTAGCTAACTTACCTGATACCACTCAAATCCACGCCGCAGGTTCAGATCCACACGTGTCTGACTCCAAGGCCGAGCCCCCTCTCCCTCCCCTCCTATGAGGACATGCATCAGGACACCGCCTGGGCAGACGCTGGTGGAGGCTGCAGCCAGCATGGGTGGGAGCAGAAGCACAGAGGAGGAAGAAGCAGGCAGGACAGGTGGGGCGGCTGCCAGCATCCGGGCCGTGGGTGTGGATGTGTGTCTCCTCTGGAGTAGAAACATCCTGACTGTTTAAGGGGAGGGACAGAGGGCCCTCGTCTTGTGTAGAGGCAGTGTCCCTGACACACAGCCAGGATAACCCCTATGGATACCCCAGAACCGCTGAATCCTGTGGGATCCCCTCCTCAGAGTCTCTTCCGTCCCCACCACATTTTCTTTCCACCTGGATCCTCTCCCTTTCAAGGATGCTATGTGTCAGTAAATTATGAGTTCCCCAGTGCAAGGAACATCCCCCATCCATAACCCGTGATGCCTTGTCTGTGAATCACTCTCCCTGGCCTCTCTGAAGCCATCTCTGGCCGTCCCTGGGCTGGCTGCCTTCCTGGAAGCCTCCCCAGCAGGCAGCCGATGGTCAACCAGGAGCCACTTTCACTCTGCCTGTCGCGAGGACACCACTCCATGGCACCAGGTCCACTTTTGCTGCCAGCAGAGCCTCTGGAATAAATAGGTTGTTTGGGGTTGCCATGGAGAAGCTGGGCCCTTTGGTGGTTTGAGCTGCGCTACGTGTTAACAGGAGGTCCTCACCCAACAGCAGGGGCCAGGCAGGGCAGGGGGCCAGGCAGGGCAGCAGCCTCACATCCTGGTACCCTCCACAGGCAGTCAATGCCCCCACTCAGACCCAGCCAGCCAGCTGCATCCCCATCCCTTAGGGCTATTAGCAGGTTAAAAACATATTAAATTTAAATGGCAACAGCTTCATTCTGCATGAGGTTTCTTAAGTTCTCATCCAGGCTCCAGCTACAAATCAGCCCCCTTCGGGACTCGGGTCTCTAGGCAGAGGTCTTCGTGTCCTGGTGGCTGTGTCCCTGGGGAGAACAAGGAGCCCATTTAGTAACCGCACTCATGTCGGCCCAGAACAGACAGAGTCGCTCGGACGCACCATGATTAATCAGGGGCTGCGCCACACTGTCCTTGCGCACAACGTGGCTTAGATCTGAGCAGAAAATAGAGCTCACACTGAGTCATCCTGCTCCATAAGAGAAGATGAAATTGCGTTAGCTACTTAGCTAGCGGGGTTGCAGTGCGTTAGGGAAAGTCCCCTGCCAGAGCAGGAATATCCCTCTTTAGCACATCTTTAATCCCTCCCCTGTGAGCATCTCCCTCTAAATGGGTGAGATAGGAAGACTCCGATCCGGGGACGAAGCCACCTCCCTACCTAGAATGGCGAAATGCTTTCCTCCATCTCAGACACAGGAGGACATAAACAAACAAGAGATGCCCAGTGCCTATGACACCCATTTTTCAGATTTTCTTCCCTCTTACTCATGACACTAATGTAAGTGGTACTTCTGGATTGGTACCAGCCCAGAGAGGTGCCTGGGGACTTAGGAAGTCACGGAGCCGGAGCCATGTTTAGACTCAAACAGAGTTAATGGCCAAGCCTCTCTGCACCGGAAAGGAAAATAAAGTATCTTTCAGAGCCAGGATTGCTCGCTGCTGTATACTGGGGCGAGGGGCAGGGGTTTTGTTTTCGTTAGATGGGCTTCCCTGAAATACATGAAAAAGACGTTTGAGGGGGAGGCTTTCTTTTAAAAATGCGCAATTAGATATTTGTTTAGCATTTCCTCGATTTTATAGAGGAGGAGATGGAAGCTTGAGACTGAGGAGCCTGCCTGAGGTCACACAGCCTCTGAGGGAGGTATTATTAGTCCTCTCAGCTCAGCATTTGGCCTCAGGAACGCTTGTTCTTGCACAGGCAGAATGAGGCAAAGAGGAGGTCAGAGAAACAAGTTAAGGGGCATTTGTAATTATGGCGGCCCTCTTGTAGGAAGCAGGGCATGATGGATTTGGGAGGCAGAGACTTGGAATGACCGAATGAGGGGCAGCAGGAAGGCTGAGAAGAAACCAGCCTGGCCTGGCAGGAGCAGACAGGACCCCGCAGAGAATGGGGAAAATGAGTCTGCATAAGGGAAAGGGGGAAGGGACTGGGACTCAGATGCCCAGATGAGAGTTGGGCTTGATCTGAGGGATGGAGGCAGCCCTGGAAATGAGGCTCAAAGCCCTGCACATCGTCCAGGCTGTGCTGCAAGCCTGATGAGTGCCCCCTCCGTGCGTGCATGCTGTCACTCCAGTCGTGTCCAGCTCTTTGCAACCCCATAGACTGTAGCCCGCCAGGCTCCTCTGTCCATGAGATTCTCCAGGCAAGAATACTGGAGTGGGTTGCCATGCCCTCCTCCAGGGGAACTTCCCAACCCAGGGATCGAACCCGCATCTCTTGTCTCCCTCTATTGACAGGTGGGTTCTTTACCACTAACGCCACCTGGGATCCTCCAGACTGTGCTGCAAACCTGCTGTGAGCCCCTCCACCCGTCTCTAAAATGAGCATCTGAAAGGGCCTTCTCTGGCCCTGACGTGCTGCCAGTCCAGAGCAGGACATGGGGAGATGGTGGGATTCTTCTAAAGAGAAGATTCAGGGGCTTCCATGGAGATGGGTCCCCTGGGTCCTTTCCCCACCCTGCCCTGGAGTCCTGGGCCTTCGAGCTGAGAGAACAGCTCCTTCCCTGGGTGCTGGGGATGGGCCCAGGCTCCTTTCCAATCTGGGGATTACTTGGTTCTGCAGAACTTAAGAGGCATCAGAAAGGCATCTGGGCAGCTCCGCAGGGTGTGGGGGACATGGCGTCACTCGAGAGAACAATAATAACCAGACTGAGTGCATGCGAGGTTGGTGATGAAAACAATGGTGATGGTGGTTGGCATGTATTGAATCTTTACTGCCTGCCAGGCGTAAGTGCCTTGTACACATTTTGCATCGCACCCTGTAGGGCATCATCCCCACTTTACAATAATTAAAAACTGAGGTGCAGGGAATTTCATTTGCCAAGGTTATTTGCAAAGTAAGTAACCTTCCAAGATTCTGACCTCAGGATCGTCTGACTCCAGGACAGTGTGTAAGAGTTTACCTTCCCAGTGTTTGCCTCAAGCAAAAATTAGAATTCTGGCGGCATTCGTTGTGCTACTTGCAGACGCACATGCACGCTTGCACATGGGTTGTGCATGGGCACACCCAGCCCAGTCCTGGTTGCATCTAGCATCCCTGATGCCAGCTCCCCCTGCAGCCATGGATGGCTGCATGAGAGCCATCACTACCCAGTCACAGAAGAGATGATCGCCCTCTCCAAGGGCAGATCACTAACTCACAAGTACAGCAGGATCTGCAACAGAGAAAACTCCCCAGCGTGCCAGCCTATGACCGTGGAGGCCCCAAGATGAGGAGGCTCCAGCAGAGGCCGGGGCTGCAGTGTGCTTTGCCTGTGATGGGCAGTCTTCACTATGCTGGGTCCCTGGGCTGTCCTCGTGCCTGTGGTACCAAGGCGAGCCTGGCAGCTCAAAAGGGCCATGTTGAACTGAGGCTTGAGAATACAGAACTGCAGGGCCTCTGCCTGCTGGATCCCAGGTGACCATTCTCAGACCCAGAAGGCCAAGGGAGAGGGATGGGCCAGGTAAAGCCAGGCCTGGCGTGGAGCCTTGTAGGAGCTGCCCATACGCTGGCCAGCTGGCATGGGGAGAGGTCACAGGAAACCCCCGCATTCCTCTCCCAGCATTCTTTCCTATTTAAGGGGCATTTATGACGTAAGCAGCTACACTGGAGCAGGCAGGGGCAAGAGAAGTAGAGAATGTCTCAGTTTCTCAAGGTCAGACAACAGGCAGGAGAAAACTGCCTCGTGCAGAATCGTCCAAGGCTGGTGGTAAGGACTCTGGCTGAGCTTCAAGCTCTTGGTTCAAGGCCCAGGTGCGCCCCTGGCCTTGCCTGTCTTGTGCCCCCTTAGCTTCCTCTTGGTGCTGTTCACTTACCTGTTACGGGGGAAAATACAACACCCTGAATCCCTCATAGGCAGCTGTAGAGAAAGTCAGGGCTTTCCCCATCAGTAATAACAAGACATTGAAGGTAATGTTGGTTTCTTTAGTTACCTTTTCAATTATCATCAACTCCTACAGTAGTGAAATATATTTAAATATTTGAATATATATTGAACATATATCACACAGTATCTTATATACACTTAATATAGAAAATATTTTTATATTTACATGTAGACATATTTATATTCTCACACATGTATACATGTAAATATACAAGTATGTATTTTTGGAAAAGTGGGCTTCATACAGAGTCAGACACGACTGAAGCGACTTAGCAGCAGCAGCAGCACAGCAGCTTAGCAGTAAAGAATCAGCTTGCAACACAGAAGATGTGGGTTCTATCCCTGGGTTGGGAAGAGCCCCTGGAAAAGAAAATGGCAACCCGCCCCAGTATTCTTGCCTGGGAAAACCCATGGACAGAGGACCCTGAAGGGCTATGGTTCATGGGGTCACAAAAGAGTCAGATATGATTTAGTAACTAAACAAACAACATTGTGGAAAAGTAAGAGTGTAAAGCATTCTAAATGAGGAAACTGGTACTCACCCTTAATAGTATCCATGATATTGTTTCCTCTAGCATTTTCTGTTGTGTGGACAGAGAATGTGTGTATTACTGTTGGTAATTTTAAAACAAAGGGGAGGGACTTCTGTGGAAGTCCAATGGTCAAGATTTTACCTTTCAATATGGGAGGTGCATGTTCAACCCCTACTTGGGGAGTTACGATTTCACACATTTCATGGCCCAAAACAATAAAATATAAAGCAGAAGCAATATTGTAACAAATTCAATAGAGACTTCAAAAATGGTCTACATTAAAAACAATTAAAATTTAAAAAAATGGATGGCAGAGGCAGGGAATGAGTCCAGCTCTTTGCAAGGTGCTACAGGGTGCCAGGTCCCTTCTCTGCCCTTCCTCCCATGCACTGGTTACACAGTGATACCCTGGCTTCACCCACAGCCTTCTACTGCCTTCTTCAGGGTGTCCCCCCCAAGGTCCCAGCCCTCCCTCATTCTGCAGCGAGTGGCTATGTCTATATGTATATACCTCCACTTGAGGGGATCTGCCACATTATCCACAAGGTTTCAAGTGTGGGGCAGGGGTAAGAGCAAAGAGGAAATTTGTTCCCACATATTAGCTGGAACACAGCCCAAGCTGGAGGTTGGTGACACCAAAATAATTGGAGGTAAGAGCTGTGAGACCATTAAGATAAATTTTTGACATAAAAATGTAGGCTGGTTCATAAAAGGTTGCAGTGACAATAGGTTATCGTGACAGCTTTTCAACAACTGTGTAAGTCTCCAGATGGAAAGGGAGTCAACATTCATGAATTATGGGCAGTCTGGACAACGCAGCAGCCTTCTATAGGTATAGATCTGAGGGAAGAATAAGGTTAGTCAGACAGGCCCATATTAAATAGTATTATTGTTAAAACATGGAGCAGAGAAAGAGTGAAAGGGCTAGAGGCTTAAAGACTCAGCTACCGAGGCAGCAAGTCCTTGGTCTTCCAACCTGGGCACGGGGTGGGTGTGGTCCAGTCTCTTGTCTAGTGAGAATCTGTGTCCCAGGATCCCAAGCTGACATCCACACTTACCTTGGCAGGGCTCCTAGGACTTCCTATGTAGGGAGCCTTGTCCCTCCACTGGCTCTGCTTTTATAGTTTTGATTATACTTTTGATTATGTTGCCTCCACCAGCTCCTGGATGAGACCTTCTTAAATGGAATGTTCTCTGGAAAGGGGAGTCCTAGAGACTTACACAGTTGTTGAAAAGCTGTCACTATAACCTCCTGTCACTGCAGCCTTTGATGAGCTCAAGAAACCGTGGGATCCATCAGACTGGGAGATGGGGAAAGACTTGGCTCACACAGCACCCTCCCTGCCAGAGTCTGCTCAGGGCCACTGATCAAGTTCTTGTCCCTGAGTCAGAGAGCAGAAGAGGCCACCTTTTGACCCTGTCCACCTGTACTGAGCTAAAAATAACGACAGCCACAATGATGTCATCACTGCATGCTTGCAGTGTGTCTGACGCTGCACTGGGCACACTGCATCCTCTTATTTAAGGCTCAGACAACCCTATGACATAAGCACATTGTTCCCATTTTACAGACAATGAAACAAAGTCCTAGGGAAGTTAATCTGAGGTTAGCTAATGTTCAAACTGCTTGGGATTTAAATCTGTTCTGTCTGACCCCCAAGGCTGGACCCCTGACCACTCAATGATACTGTTGTGCTGTGCTAGTCTCTCACTTGTGTCCGACTCTTTTGCAACCCCACGGACTGTAGCCCTCCAGGCTCCTCTGTCCACGGGATTTCCCAGGCAAGAATACTGGGGTTGGGTTGCCATTTCCTTCTCCAGGAGATCTTCCCAACCCTGGGATCGAACCCTAGTCTCCTGCATTACAGGCAGATTCTTTACTGCTGAACCACCAGGGAAGCCCCCCACTGTACTGTACCAATCCATGAATAATCATGTGCTCAAAAACTAGACAAAAAGCATCATTAAAAGGGAAAAGGGCTTGTAAATGCCTGCGAGAGCCACTGAGAGGCTCAGCAAGCAGGGATGCAAGATTTGCTGGGCTGCTGAAATTCACACAACTTTAAATGGGCTTTGGTTGGAAGGAAAGCATCCTTGATAGTAAAATGTCTGAGTTCAGTGATTTCACTCTGCGTGTGTGAATTTAGATTAATAATTTGCTAATGGCAGTTAAATGAGATGAAGTAATTTATGTGGCTGTAAGGGAGCAAAACTCCACACTGGAACAAGCATCTATTTTCAAGTCTCCGCTCTGGGTGGTTTGCCACAGGAAAGCACTGGCAGGTCTGCGTCTTATTAAATCATGCTGTGCTTATGAATGATGCCCTCAGATAAGGACAGACCCTTTAGGAACCACCTCGGTCCCCAGAGTGGGAAGGTAGGACCAAGGGAGGCTCTATGAGAGCTAAGCTGTGTTCTCCATCTCACTGTGACTTCCTTCCAGCTTCCACAGTTCTGGAAAAAGAACAGATTCCTTCAGGCAAAAGCACTGGAGTTGGGGGAGAGGGATGCTCTTAGCTCCAAGATGCCCAGTAATTTAAAAACAAGGGTGGGCCTCTGTCTCAGTTCTCATTGCTATAACAAATACACCAACAGACTGGGTGGCTTATAAACAAGAGAAGTTTATTTCTCATAGTTCTGGGAACTGAAAGTCCATGGTCAGGGTGCCAGCTTGGTCAGGTTCTGACAAGGGCTGTTTTCCAGCTTACAGCCTGCCCACTTCTTATTGTATCTTCACATGGCAGGGAGAGGGCAGAGAACTCTCTGGGGTCTCTTTTATGAGGGCACAAATCCCGTTTGCGAGGGGTCCACCCTCATGATCTAATTACCTTCCCAATACACTACCTTCTAATACCGTCACATGGGAGGTTAGGACTTCAACATATAAATTCTGGGGGACATAAACATTCAGTCCATAGCAACCTGCCCACTAAACACAGTGTGTTTGGTCTTTAGACTCTCAGGCTAGCCCACAACACTGCCCAGATAGGTCTTGCCTGATGACTCTTTTATGATGTCAGGGATTTCTACCCATAATCCTAGCAGGTGATTTGTTTGTGGCCCAGCGTCTCATGGGACACACCAGATATTTATCTGAGCCTCTCCGGTATTGGGCACATGTGGGGCTCAGATAACAGCTGCTGCTTCAAGGTCACCCAGAGAGGGAAGCCCTTGGGGCTCTGGGTCCAGAGAAGGGTGAGTGGCCAGGCGGAGGCAGGAGCAATGAGCAGAGTCCCAGTGGCCTTGGCAGTCACAGGCCTGGAGACACCTGCTCACCCAGGGGATGGGGGACTTCTGTAAGGGAGCCTGAGTGTGTCCCTGGTGCTCAACACCTCTGACAAGCACAGGATAGCCCCTCTGGGGGACCCCTCTGACCAGGCCTAGTTTCTGCAGGATTTGGAGACAAGCAGAGCACAGGACTTCCTCCCCCTAACCAACAAGGAGGGTGGCGTGCAGGACAGTTAGACGTGACACCGGCCCTTGAGCCCCCTGGGGCAGCCCCTGAGTCATCTGCCCCTCCTCCCACCCCAGGCCTGTGCCAGGCAGGCGTGTTGGGTTACCCTTTCTCCTTGGGCTTTTCTTAGTAACAGCGCTGGCTGCGGCAGCTACAAGGAAGGCTCCTGGAGACATTCTGTCCTGGTCAGCCCCCAGGCTGACCCTGAGTCAGCGCACCCACCCAACCCGGGAAGCCTCCTCCCCACCTGCTCCGGGTCCTGGGTGAGGTCAGTGGAGCACTTTGAGAGCCACCAGGGGGATCAGGAGAGCCGTGATCATGGCATACAAGTAAGTGACTGTCCCTCCCAGCCAAGGAACAGCTCTAGGCAGCTGTTCTGACAGAAAATGCTTGTTTAAACTCAGGTCCTGTCTCCAGAGTCTGATTCCTGGCAGTGTGTGAGGCTGGATCACAGGTGCTAATTCAGCCTGGGCCCAGGGGACTGCACCCTGCTGGCTCAGGAGAGGTCAGGGCACAGAAGGGTCTGCCATCCCAGGCCAGCTTGGATTGGCCAGCAATTCTGCGGCCTGTCAACTCGATTTCTGGGGAAATGACACGACTCTCGCCCACTGGCAGATGAGATCTGAATATGGAGTGAGTGGCCCTCTGGGCCCCACCTGGTGGTGAGCAATCTGGGCTGAGGTCAGGAGGTCAGGACAGTGCCTCGCCCCAGTGCAGGCCAGCTGCAGGGCAGTGTGCTCGTTGCCTCCCCTTGACCCTAGCCCCAGAGGGAGGACATGCCTCCTGGCTGCGCCTCAGCCAGCAGCCTCTTTCAGAAAGCCATCCACGGGTTACTCTTCTTCCATGTACCCCAGGATCTTTGAAAGGGCCTGGATTTCCAAGCCCACCTGTAAAGTGAGTGGCTGGGTGGGAGACCTTGAGGCTCCTTGAACTCTGCAATCCCAGATTTTCGATCTGAGACAACCAGATCTTGGGACCAGACAGAGATCAACCCTGAGGAGCAGCCACCTGGTTGTAGAGCCCCTAGTGGAATCATTACCAGAGGCCCTGGTGCAGCTGCAGTCAGGGGCCAGACGGAAGAGGAGTCTGCCCTCAGTTCACCATGGAGCTCAGGGCAGGAAAGTGTCATCGGGAGGAAGGGGTGATCATCCAGCCCTGTACCCACGTCCTCCAAGGAGGCTCTGCCCAGAGGAGGGGCCTAGAATTGCCGTGAGGAGGCCATAACACCAAGCAGTCACTTCTGTGGACTCAGGCTTCTGGGCCTGGCAGACAGACTGACAGACCTATTGTGCTCCTGGTCCTCAGTGCCTGGGGGCTGGGGCGGGCCTGGTGGGGCCCTGTTGCTATTCAACATGAGGCTTCTGGACCCAGGACCGTTGGACAGCTGGAAGAGCATTGCCCTCCGTAACTGAGGCAGCTGCTGCTGGTTACAAGGCCTGCTGATAAGTGGTCCCACTGGGACACGGGGTGTCACCAGAGGAAGGACTTGACAGTGATAAAAGTGGTAGATTTCCTGGGAGACAGCGTCCCTTCCAGGCAGCAGCAGGAGCCCTGGAGGTGGACACTGAGAACTTTTCCTTCTGGTTCTGACACTGAATGTGCCCTGAGGACTCAGGTCCCTGGAGCACTGAGTGCTCCTCTGAAAACTGGAAAGACCATGTCACTTTGGGTCACTTGAGTTCATCAGAGAGAGAAAGGAATGAGAACAGAACTTTAAAATATTCATGGAGGGACTTCGTTAGTGGTCAAGTGGCTGAGACCCTGTGCTCCCAATGCACAGGCCCTCGGCCCGATCCCTGGGCAGGGAAGTAGCTCGTGCATGCTGCAACGAGAGATTCCACATGCCACCGTGAAGATCAAAGACCCCGCGTGCCGCAGCTAAGGGCCGGCGCAGCCAAATAAAAGCAAATTTTAAATGCAACCAAATGAGCATGGGTTCCATGGCACCCTCTGAAATGGGAGAGAATCCCATCCTTGAGGCTGCCTCCCTCCACCCCTCTCCCACACCTCTTTTTCTGTGCCCCTTGGCTGGCTGGGGACAAAGCCATCCTGACTCAGTTCCCTACCCTCACCCAGGGCTGCACCCAAGGCTCACCTATTTCAGAACCCAGGGCCAGACCCCTCTGATGGTGAAGCAGGAAGGTCCTTATGTAGGGTCAATCAAGAGTTCTTCCCTGCCTGCTGGAGTCAGGCCTGATCCAGCCTGACCTGCCCTCCTTACGCTGTAAGACCCTGTGTCAGTCCTCAACCCGCTAGAGGACAATATGGCCCTGTTTCTCACTGGGGACTGCGATGCTGCCCTGTGTCCCTGCTGGAGGAGGGCGCCCAGGGTCCATCGGGCCCTCCACGGAACATGGTCCCTGGCTTCAAAGGAACCACAGCCTGTGAGGGACATGGAGGAAACCCTCACCCTCATCTTCCCTTCCCTTTCTTGAGATATAAGGCAGATTCTGATCCTACTTCCAGAACATGTAAATCCTTGCTGATATCAGTGTCCATGCAAACCGATGCATATCCTAGCCTCTGGGTCTGAAAGAGGGATTTTAATGAAACCAAGAAAGTTATCCAGAACCCTCCTTTTTCTTCTTCTACCAGATCTTCAGGAACTTCAGGGAAAACTCTTGAAGGACAAGTTAGAGTATATAGAGGTAAGGGTCTGGGTCAACTTTTGAGTGTATGTGTGAGTGTGTGGGGGAGGCGTGGAGGGAGGAGAGAATTCTAGAACATCCCTTAGGTATTCAGGGAGGTGGTATAAGCAGAAGCTGTACAGTCAGCTGCAAACCTGGGGCTTGTGCCCAGTGGGTACTCAGAAAGGTGAAGCAACCTGTTCCCCTGGCAGACTCTGCTTTGAGGTCTGGGGGTCTCTGTGAACTCATTGGTTCAGGATCCCCTTGTGGGGCTGTCTTTCCCGTGACCTCCACTCTCATTAGCAGCTTTTCGATTCCATCCAGCTGTGAGATCTAAATGCACCGTATTAGGCATTGCCTGACAGATTCTTAAGGGATCTGCCCAAAATTCTGTGTTCAGCCTGACCAATTTAACAATGAAAGGTTCACTTTATGAAATTCCTCTTCTTATGAAATGCAATTAGCAGTTTTAACCTCTTGAGGGAACAAATCATTCACTGCTTGGAGTGAGTAGGTTTTATCAGACTTTTTTCCTCCCAAAGCTAAACGGAAGTAAGAAGGGAGGAGAAGAGGAGAGTCTCTCCCAGGGATTTGAGCACCCAAAGGGTGGGTGCTGTGGGCATGTCAAGGAAGGAAGGAGGCAGCCAGAGACTTGCTGAGCCTGCACTAAATGGCAGACAGTCTCCTGGGACACATACCCTCAAAAGTTGACCCAGTGGTCTCCCGGTAGCTCACATGGTAAAGAGTCTGCCTGGCGTGCAGGACATCTGAGTTTGATCCCTGGGTCAAGTAGATCCCCTGGAGAATGAAAGGGCAACCCACTCCTGTATTCTTATCTGCAAAATCCCATGGTCAGAGGAACCTGGTGGGCTACAGTCCATGGGGTCACAAAGAGTCGGGCACGACTGAGCGACTAGAACATCTTGGGACCTTAGCCACTCAAGGAGTAGTGAGGGTGCTGCCGCTGGTGTCCTGCAGGCAGGAGATGGGACCCAGAGAGGACCAGCCAATGGCTCAGAAGACACAGGGAACAGAGATCAGTAGGGGGCTTGGGATGGGGGTCCACTGACCCCAGACAAGAATCTTCTCCCCATGCTCTATGCTAGATATTCCTAGAAGGATGAAAGGGGATGAGGAAATGACTGCAAAACACCAGGGGATGGAGAAAAGGAAGAGGGAAACCACCAGTGAGGCACTTTGGTTTTCTTCATCTTAAACCAAATGGGAAAGATGGGGTTTTAATATTCATTTATTTATTCTTGGCTGTGCTGGGTCTTCACTGATGCGCATGGGCTTTCTCTGGTTTCCAGAAGCAGGAGCTACTCTCTAGTTGCAGTGTGCAGGCATCTCATTGCAGTGGCTTCTCTTGTTGCAAAGTATGGGCCCGAGGGCACGTAGGCTTCAGTAGTTGCAGAGCATGGGCTCAGTAGGTGCAGCTCGCGCCAGAGCTGCAGAGCACAGGTTCCAGAGCACAGGCAGAGTAGTTGTGGCACACGGACTTGGTTGCTCCACGGCATATGAGATCTTCCCTGACCAGGGATCAAACCAGTGCGCCTTGCATTGCAAGGTGGAATCTTAACCACTGGACCACAAGGAAAGCCCAGGAAAGTTGTTTTTAACTGAGTATCTGAAGTTGAATTATATCTGATTATATATAGACTTCCTACCTCATTCTTTGTATCTTTGATGAACAAGGCTCTGTCGTAATATGAACTGCCATTCCCCCAGTTTATAATTTAGTCAATTTAAATTCTCACACATCCCTCTTTCTTAGGACTCTTGAATTGACCCAGAGGGGCTGAAAGGCTCCATCTTGGAGGTTATCAGTAATTGACTCAAAATGACACCTTTTGGTGTCCACACAAGAATAGTGATATCCAGCTCTGTTCCTGCTTTGATGAGAGAGAAAAAGGCAATGCCCAGAATTAATTTGAAAGATGTTACCACATACAGAAGGGAGTAAAACTGGGACTGTAAACATGAAAATGGCAGTATCCACTTAGTGAAATTTTAGTCTTTTACTTTGTTATATCTCTGGCTTATCTTCTATACCAGGAACACTCAAATGCCGTGTGATGATCACTCACCTATTGCCCCCAAATCTCATTGAATGTTTTGGTTCTGTCTGCATCCTTCTCCCCAGCAAGACTGCAGTCTCCTTGGAGGTAGAGCCCAGCCTTTTTCCTCTTTGTCTTATCTTCAGTGCCTGGGATAGCATAGGGGCTCAGAATGTTTGTTGTTTTGTGTTTATTCAAAGTTAGAGCTATAATTCACAAAACACACACCTCACATGTACTCTGGTAAATTCTTCCTTTAATTGAAATGCATTCATTTGAGAAAGTGATGCTGATAGGAAGCAGATAACTGGAGAACTGATGGTTTTCTAAGTGCCATGGGCCCCTCAGGATGTAAATTACAATATGGAGCATTTAGATACCAAACCCATTGAGGGGAAGTACTGAGGATTATCCATTCTCACACAGAACATGCAATACAAACCCCAACTCATATTAATTAAAAATTCTAAATCACACAATTGTTTTTTTCTGGAAATACTTTTATGCTCTGTTTTATTTGTCACTGTTAATAATAACAATAATGATAAAAATAATAATAATAATAAAACTACTATGTGATTAAGGTGCAGATAAGCAATTAGGAAGCAAAATATCTATGGGTTTTTAGCAACCTTGCACTAGGAACAGGAAGAGAGAATAATTACAAGGAGGTTTGTATGAGAGCTGGTTTCAGAAGATTCTTCAGTTGGGAATTGAGATAGGTCGCAGGGCTCTATTTTGTCTGTGATTCTGTTAACCTGTTCCTCTGATCAGCTAATCACTCATTCACTTGATAAAATTTTATTAACTGTATGCCAGGCAGAGTGCTAGATGCTGGGGATGCAATGCTAGCTAGAAGAGACCCCACTCTCGAAGCCTGGGGTTAGCTACAGACAACTGCAGCTGTTACAATAGACACAACTGTACTGTGTCTATTATAGTCAAGTGTGGTATGGCCTTCCCAGATGGCGCTAGTGGTAAAGAACCCCACCTGCCGGTGGAGACGTAAGAGATGTGGGTTCAGTCCCTGGGTTGGGAAGATCCCTTGGAGAAGGGCATGGCAACCCACTCCAGTATTCTTGCCTGGGAGAACCCCATGGACAGAGGGAGCCTGATGGGCTATAGTCCATGGGGTCGCAAAGAATCAAACACGACTGAAGCAAGTTAGCGCACAGCATGTGGTATGGCTGGCAGTGGTGATGGTAGGTACTGCAGGCTCTGGGGGAGCCTTCCTGTGGGTATTTTGTCTAAGCTGAGACCTGTGAAATGAGTTGGAGCTATCCAAGGGAAAGTTGGCCAGTGGTGAAGAGAGACCTCCCTGAAGAGTCCCAGTAACCAAAATCAGCTTGGTAATTCAGAGGACTGAATGTGGTTCACTGGACAGAAGTAGCAGTCAGACCTGAGTTGCAGAGGTCAGTTTGGACCATATCCTGAAGGCAGTGGGGAGCCACTGAAGGGTTTATCAGAACAGTGATCAGGTGTGCACTTCAGAAAGTTCACACTGGCTGCATTGTGGGGTGATAAGACAGAAGCAGGACCACCAAGGTGGAGTCAGATGCAGAAATTCATGATGATGGTGGCCCAGATATGGCTAATAACAGTGGGGACAAGAGCAATGGGTGGGTTTGAGAAATTCAGAACAGGTAATAAAAATAACAATGATGAGTATTCAATTAGCTCTTACTCTACTCTTACTTTACTTTTCCCCAGACCCTATAGTAAATGCTTTACATGTTGATTTGATATAAGCTTTAAACAAAACCTATGAGGTAGTGTTTAGTATCTCCATTTTATAGGTGAGGAAGCTGAAACACAAAGAAGTTAAATAATTGGCCCAAGACAGTGCACACCAGTAATCTACGTGTCATTGCTGAACCAGACTCCTATTGGACTTGAACCCAGACCCCTGTTTAATTTTGGAGCCCGTGGTTCCAACTACTAGTTGCATAGCAATGGGCAGTCCATCACTCAGGAAGGACGGAGGGGCTGAGCAGATGAGTAGTAGTGTGACAAAGACATCAGACCATCCCTTGGGACTCACTTGATGCCAGAAGCAGTGGAGAACCTCGGTGGCTGGACAGAGAGACACATGAAGACCATATGAACAAAAATCAGTAGAAACAACAAAAAATAAACTGAGACTCATAGGGGCTCCAGATATATTAGAGTTTACAGACACAGACACAAACTTTAAAATAACTATACCTTATCATGATCAAGGTGTCAACAGGCAACACTGGAGTTTTCAGAAGAGAATGAGAAATATATATAAGAAAAAATTTGAATAAATACATAATACCCCAAATTAGGAACTCAGTAATGAATTTAACAGATACAACCAAAAGGAGGAATATGAACTAAAAAGATTGGTTAGAAAAGATATCCAGCTCTAAGTACAGAGAGACAGAGAAATACCCCAAGAAATTAAAAACATGAGAGACATTGAAGTTCCAGTGAAAAACTCTAACACATGGGCACTTGAAATTCCAAAGAAAGTTCAGAGGAAACGAGCCAGAAGCAGTATTTCAAGCGATAAGGGCAGAGAACATCCCTAAACTTTCAAAAGATATCAAGTCACAGATTCAAGAAGCATTACAAATTCTAAGCAGAATAAACAAAAAGTTTGCACTGAGACATTCATAGTAAAACTGTTGAAAACTAATGACAGAGACAAATCCAAAAGCAGGGGAAGAAAGGATTACTTCCAAAGGTATAATAATTAAACACAAAATTTTGGAAGTCAGAAGACAATGGGAATATCTATAAAGTGCTGAAGTAAACTGTCAGCTTAGAATTTTATACCCAGTGACAATACCCTTCAAGAATAAAAATGAGTTTTTTAATGTGCAGACAAACCAAAGCTGAGATAATTTATCACCAGAAAACCCACACTAAAGGAAATACCAAAGCATATTCCTCAGGCAGAAGGAAATTAATTCAAGATGAAAGGTTGGAGTTTTGGGAAGGAATGTAAGCAATAAAAAACTGTAAAAATGTGTGTCTAAGTGGATATTAACTTACAAAACAATAAAAATACTTGCATATGGATTTTCACACAGACAGAAAAAAATAGATGCAAAAATGGTATAGGGAGGAGAGAGGGGACGGTAAAAAAACTGTAAAAATGTGTGTCTAAGTGGATATTAACTTACAAAACAATAAAAATACTTGCATATGGAGCTTCACACAGACAGAAAAAAATAGATGCAAAAATGGCATAAGGAGGAGAGAGGGGATGGTAAATGGGGTTTAATTATTTTAAGGCCCTTGAATTTACAAGGAAAAGAAGATAAATATCAATAAATTTTAGACGTCAATAAGTCAAGGATACAGGTAGTAATGTCTAAGGATATTATAATGAAATAATGCAAAATATTTAATCTGAAAGAAAGAAAAGGAAAAAAGAGAGAGGAATCTAGAACACCTGAGACCAATAGAAAGCATTTCATAAAGTGATAAGTTTATACCTAAGTACATTAGTAAGTTCATCAAATGGATATTTTCTGACTAAAAGAGAAAGTTTTCAAACTGAATTTAAAAATCCTGACTCTATGTTGTCTATAAAAACACATTCAAGGATAAAAGATATAGAAAGATTAAAAGTAAAAAGATGGGGGGGTAGAGTCCATGTGAAAATCAAGTGTAGCTACATCAATTCAAACCAAGTAGAATTTAAGACAAAAAGCATTATTTTCTGAGTTAAAAACAGAGTTAAAGGACATCTACTAATTATTAAAAAGCAAATCTTCATTTCACCAGGAAGATACAATAATTGCATACACCAAAGAATATAGCTCCAAAATGTATGAAGCAAAAATTGATAGAATTACAAGGAAAAAGTAGAAAAATCCACAATCACGGTGGGAGACTTTTAGCACATCCTCTAAACAACCAATAGAAACAAAAGTGAGAGTATAGAAAATCTGAGAATGCAATTAGCATTCATAATGGGCAAGTATAGAATACCATGCACAAAAACTGGGGAATACACATTCTTTTGAATCAGACAATATTTTATAAGCACCATGGAGAAAAATAAGTACAGAGTGTTGGGTGTGTTAAATAATTGGTTCAGGGAAAGACCTCACTGAAGTGGCATTTCAACAGAGACCTAAAGGGCTTAAGAGCATAAGTGACTCAGACACCCAAGGGAAGAACAGGCTCAGGGTGAGGATGCACACGCTATCGGGTCAGGAAGCAGCCAGGCCCTCACAGGGCTGGAGCAGAGGGAGCCAGGAGTGGGGAGGAGACAGTGCCCAGCCAGATGCGGCTGCCAGGAGCCGGGGGCTGCTTCTCCTTACAGAGCCAGACCATCTCTGCCTTCATCATGTCTATTCTAGACATCAAGTCCCTTCTTCCTGTCCATGTGTCTGCTTAACCCTCCAGTCTCCCATCACCTCTGGATCTTTACCCCCTTTCACAGCTCAGCCTTCCTCTGTGTCTTGTCAGCCATCTTTCAGGGGAAGGCACTCACCCCAGTGTTTATGGAAAACACACTGGAGACCTGGGCAGTTTTTTGAGGAACCTCCGTAATATTCTCCACAGCGGTTGCACCAGTTTACTGATACATTCCCACCAACAGTGTAGGAGGGTTTGGGGAGATTCTTTTAAACATAAATCTGATTTAGTCATTACCCTGCTCAAAAGCTTCCAGTGCTTTCCTATGTCACTCAGAAAAAAAAAAAAGTTGCCGTCAGGTCCTGCAATCCAGTTCTTAGGCATATATCTGGACAAAACTATGCTTCAAAACGGTACATGCTCCCCTGTGTTCATTGCAGCACTGTCTGCAAGAGCTATTGTAGATAGGGCTGCAGTGAACACAGAGGTGAATGTCAGTGGCACAGTGGTAAAGAACCACCGGCCAGTGCAGGAGACGCAGGAGACACAAGAGACCTGGGTTCGATCCCTGGGTCAAGAAGATCCTTTGGAGGAGGAAATGGCAATCCATTCCAGTATTTTTGCCTGGAGAATTCTGTGGACAGAGGAGCTCACCAAGCTATGGTCCATGGGGTCACAAAGAGTCAAGCACAACTGAGCAACTGAGCACACAAAAGACAGGGAAACCATCAGTACTGGCTCTCCCCACATCCCTGAGCTTTGCACAAAAATTGAGCATGGTTTGAAATCCTGTTATGCTTAATAAAATTAGCAGAATAGTCCAAATATTTCTCTTGATCCTTTGTACTTGCGGCTGGTATGTTTTCAGCACCCTGATGGTCCATGATTGGAGACGACACCGACCCCTTCCCCTGACCCCCTTGCCTTTGATTTCAGAGCCACTGGGACATTGTAGAAAGGTCCTTGCATGCTTGCTTGTGGCTCAAGGCCAGGAGCCCATGTGCCCAGAAGCCTCTCTCTACTGTGTACAGTGTTGAGAGCTACCTTGCTGAAAGTGGCGTCATTCCAGGGAGGAGGTCCTGGGCTCTTTGGAACTAGGCTTCATCCCAGGGTGGGCAGGTGTGGGCTGAGCGCTTCTGCACAAGGGTAGAGGGCTTGGCGGGAAGGAATGGTGCTGACATAGCATGTTGCATGACCCTCACCTGGGAGAAAACGCATTATTCCAGTCTAGGTGACTTCACAACGCCAGCTTCACACCGGCACGCTCACTCTTGCAACCAGATGATTTACATGCTCTGGGGGTCACTGCATAGACGTGGCTGGCGCTGAAGGTTATGTTTTTAAATGAAGTGGCCAAGTCAGTCGGGTTGGGCTTCCCTGGCCTTCAGCAGAGTGACAGCACCATCACCCTTGTTCAGCACAAGCTCATTTCTGGCCCCTGTCAGCAAATGTTCCCTCCCCATCCCTGCTCCTGGGCCCACAGGACCCGCTTCTGCTTCTGTTTTTGAACTGGTTCACTGTGGCCTCTGGTCTGCTGGGCCTGGAGGCCTGGCTTCTTCCCCATGAGGGAGTCCAGAGTCCATCCCCTCGGGGCTCATGAGCAGGACCTCTCTAGGGCCTGTGGCTCCCAGCAGGGAGGGTGGCCCTCTGTGCTCCTGTCCATGCCTCCCCACGTGGCAGCACGTCCAGGGGTTACACCTCCCTCCCTGCCGACCCCCAGGCTCTCCTGCTGACACTCCACCCCAGGCAGCCCCTCAGAGCCTTTCTTTTCTGACCTGGCTTCTCTCTTCCGACTGAGCCCTGCAGAGAGCTCACACTCAGCTTTCATCAGATTCCTTAATTCTGTGACAGGAAGACTACGGAAGTGGGTGGAGCCTCATGACTCTCATTTTCCCCAAACTAACCTTTCTTAAATTGGGCGAAAGAGGGAATGATGAAAGGAGGAGAAACAAGACAGGGCAGTGAATGCCAGAGTGAGAGATTTGCCAAGTATCGCAATGTCGTCCTCGCCACACTCCCTGTTCCGCTAAATAAAGAAACTAGAGGCGCCTTCGGGCCTTTTTTAAATCAAGATTTTATTAAAAAGAGACGTAGTTTCAATCACCAAGCAAACAATTCACAGAGACATTTTCTAGAATAATGAGAATAATAAAAGCTCTCATTTTGGAGGAGCTGAATCCATGCCAAGCCCTGGGCTGTGGGTTTGCCATCCATCATTCCCGCCCACCCCATGAACTGTAAGATTGATACCATCCCCTTTTTACAGATCAGGAAACAGGCTTGGAGGAGCCTGGAGACCCATCCAGAATACAGAGCATGTGAGAGGTGGTTCTGGGGTTCATACCCCATCTGACGACTCCGGCCCTGTGCCCACTGTCCCTCACGACAGAGCCCCACTCAGACGGGGCACACAGCCAGGGGTCACACCGGAGGTCCTGTGACTCCCAAAGCTGAGGGAGCACCACGGGGGATGGGGAACACCTCAGTTTGGTTTCTGCTCCCCCTTTCAGAGCTTTCTCTCCGGGCTAGGCCTGCGACCATGTCACAGTATGTTTGCCGGGCCCAGTTTGAACTGTAGGCTGGTGAAACAGAAATATCCTTGGGAAAACAGGAACACGCTTTTATTTACCAAAGGTAAACGAAACCTTTCACTGGCCTGAAGGGTTTCCACGTTTCTGCCTTCCATCTCCCCCTCGCAGTTCGCTTTGATTGCCCATAACATTAACCTTCAGGAAAAAAAAGAAAGAAAGAAAGAAAGTAAACAAGATGGCAAATCCACGTTATCTGATTTCGCGGCTGCATCCTCCGCGGACCTGCCGAGGAGCCCCTCAGGAGTTACCAGGCGGGAAGGCCTCCCTGGGGCTCACGTCCACCTCACACCTGCCCCTCATGTTCTCAAGGGAAGGGAGTTCCTTGCTGGCTTTTAGTCCTTTTGAAGCTTGCCTACCTAACAATCCATTTAGCTTTCCCTCCCTCCAGCTGGTCTTGACAAGGCTCAGCCGCAGCTCCGTGTTCATGGCTCTGCGCCGCTGCGCTGCGCTTAGTCGGACTCTAACTCGGCGGGGGAGAGAGGCAGGAAAATGCGTTCCATGTAGGACTTGTTTCTGCGGTGGAAACGGTCAGTCTTTTACTTTCAGGCATGTTGTGTTACTAGGGGAAGGTTTTTTCTTGGAAAATATCACCTTCAAATACCGTGAGTCTTTTTTCTGTTACATAAAAGGGCATTAGGCAGACACTTGGAAATTCAGCATTTTCCTTTCTCGGGAGCACAAACTGTGGCTGGGTGGACGGCTACAATGCACCTCTAGCAGCAGCCACGCGGCGTAAGAAGAGGCAGCAGTTACCTTCCTGATCAGCCTTCCGTCTGGATAGTATCAGCAATACTAAAGGTTACCGCTTTTTCTGTGATATATTGCTTCTTCAGAGAGTATTAAAGATGTTTTGAATCTATTTTTTAGGAATCTTGAAACCACCAGTGGAACATTTTTGATGTTGTGGGTAATGCATAAAGCAGCAGCTTGGGAAGGCTGGGCGAGAAAGGGTACCCAAGGGTGCTGGAAGCACAAAAGACATTGCCCGTTAAGAGTTTCAACAGTTCAGAAGCAAGCAAGGTGGGGCTGAGATGCGGGGAGCAGAGGGGCTGGGGAAGTGGCATAATTTTTTTTTTTTGCAGGGGAGATAGAGAAGAGGCAGACTGACCTTGCCTCTCCTGGGAGTGGGCAGTATTTATTGGGAAGGAAGAACCGGAGGAAAAATTCTGTAATTATGGAAGGAATTCTTGAGCCCTGCTTTGCATTCTTATTGTTTTGGCTTTTTTTTTTTTTTGCTGCCTGGACTCTCCCTACCCAGAGGACAGATTCGTATAAAAATTGCAACAAGAAGTGACATCACTGTGGAAGTTGTAGTAGACGGTAAATTTTATGTGTCAACTTGACTTGGCCAAGGCAGAGCCGACGAGATATTTTAGCCAAATGTTATTCTGGGTGTGTCTGTGAGAATGTTTCTAGATGAAATTAACATTTTCTTTCTGTTGTTGTTTTTCCTAGTGCTGGTCACACTTTTCTTACTTTTATTTTGCCCATATTAAAAATGGTGTTTATACATGTACTATACATATTTTATGTATGGACTTTACATATATATTTTACAGGCATTATTTGACTTCTACAAATGTTTCTTGATTTTTTTTACATGTCTTTTGCAGAATGTATACCTGTATGTCTTAAAAAAAAAAACACTTTAAACTTTTTGTTTTGTATTGGGGTATAGTCGAGTAACCATGTTGTGGTAGCTTCGCGTGAACAACAAAGGGACTCAACCACACGTATACATGAGTCCATCCTCCCCCAAACCCCCTTGCCATCCAGGCTGGCACATAACACTGAGTAGAGTTCCATGTGCTATGCAATAGGTCCTTGTTGCTTATCTATTTTGAATATAGCAGCGTGTATATCTCCTTTCCAAACTCCCTAACTATCCCGTCCCCCTGGCAACCATAAGTTTTCCAAGCCTGTGAGTCTCTTTCTGTTTTGTTAGTTCGTTTGTATCATTTATTTTTAGATTCCACATATAAAGGATGTCATACAATATGAAACCAACATTTGAATCAGTGGAGTGAGTAAAGCAGATGACCCTCCCTCATCTAGTAGTTAAGTATCTGGACACAAAGTCTGACCCTCCCACAAATAAGCGGGCACTCTTTCTGCCTGACCACTTGAGCCGTGACACGTTTTCCCCTACCTCTGGACTCAGACTGAACCATCTGCTCTTCTTAGACCTTGAGCCTACCAGCTTTTGGACCAGAACTTACAGCTTTGGTTCTCCGGGGTCTCCAGCTTGCCAACTGCAGGTCTTGGGGCTTCTAGGCCCCCCTAATCACATGAGCCAATTCCCTATAGTTAACTAATTAGTTAAATAATCTCCTATTGGCTCTGGTTTTCTGGAGAACACTGATTGACGGATACACATGTCGTTAATAAAGCAGAGACTGAAATATTACAGTCTTTCCTAAATCCATAACCTGACCAGATCAGCTGCATCCTCCAGGAGAGGAAAGGGTCTGTGAATCCCCGAAGTATTCAGTATGTGGCCAGTGGCTTCAGAAAGCTGTTGGGCTACACCTCTGCTTTCTTGGCCGTGTGCTCGGACCCAGAGCCAGTCCCCGACACAGTGTCTCCTTAAGTGAGACAGACATGAGAAAATCAGAAGCCGTGAATGGAAATGAGGAGAAGGTGACATGAGGGAGAGTGAAGGAGGCATAGCCCCATCCTCATTTATCTGTCTCACCTAACATCTCCTGGCTCCTCCCACCTAGAATGCCCCTTAGGAAAGCAAAGGACTCAGGCCAAGTTAACCTCATACCCAAGCTCAGTCCTGTGTCCTCCACTCCCAGCCTGCCTGGCCTCCTAGGGTTAGGTATGGTCTTGCTGTGCTCTGGAAGGGCACACTGTGTCTGGGACCGAGCACACAGCCAAGAAAGCAGGTCTGGGCTGGAGAAGAAGACACTGGAAATCCAACACTGAGTTGGAGGGGCAGGTGGACCATCAAAGTGGAGGTATGCAGGAGGCATTTGAGTATGTGAAGTGCTGGATTTAAAGGTGGCAAAGATTTGGCAACCAGGTGAAAATGAGAAGGGCATTTTAGAACGCTGAGAAACACCAGCAGTTAAGAGAGAAGGCCAAGTCCACAGAGATGGACGTAGAGGCCGATGTACGCCATGCATAAAGAGAACTACCCTGTGGGCGAGCCCGGTTCTGACTATGGGTCCAGCATTCAGGGAGCTACCGCAACACTGTCTTTTTTTTTTAATATTCATGATTATATTTTTTATTTTAACTGGAGACTAATTACTTCATAATATTGTGGTGGTTTTTGACATACATTCACATGAATTAGCCTTGGGTGTACATGTGTTCCCCCATCCTGACACTCCCTCCCACCTCCCTCCCCATCCCATCCCTCAGGGTCATCCCAGTGCACCAGCCCTGAGCTACCCTGTCTCATGCCTCGAACCTGGACTGGCGATCTATTTCACATAGGATAACATACATGTTTCAATGCTATTCTCTCAAATCATCCCACCCTCGCCTTCTCCCACAGAGTCCTAAAGTCTGTTCTTTGAGCTACCACAACACTGTCTTAATGGTGCTCAGCCTGGCAGCCCAAGGAGCCCACAACCGCTGCAGGGACAGCTTTGGAGGAGGGACCAGAGTACTCAAGCCCCAGTCCCCAGCATTTGCCTGCAAAGGAGACTGGCCCTGCAAAGTGCCCGGTGCGGGGA
Source organism: Nanger dama (assembly GCA_917880005.1). Classification (NCBI taxonomy): domain Eukaryota; kingdom Metazoa; phylum Chordata; class Mammalia; order Artiodactyla; family Bovidae; genus Nanger; species Nanger dama. The sequence goes on from CAKJTW010000018.1 coordinate 31,778,407, forward strand.
TCTCAGGCCTCCCCCAGCAGCAGCTGAAGCACTGGCTCAGCAACCCAGAGCCCCAGGCCACCCCCCTCAGCGCACCAGAGTGAGGGAGCCCAGGTGAGAGAATGGAAAAGGCCTCCAGGCTAAGTCGTACTGCTATTTTCCAACTGCCCATTTTTCAAATGAGACCTAGAGGGAAGAACAGTCTTGTCCAGATTACCCAGACCCTAGCCTCCCACCCCACCCCCCACAAGCTGCTGCCTTCCTGGGCCCAGGTCTGGAGCATCTGGGAGGAGAGAAGTGTACCAGGCCCTGATATGGATGGGAGAGACTCCTCCAGGTGGAGAAATGGGCAGCCTGGAAAAAATGTGAGAACCCTGAGCCCTCAGAAGAACAAGGGGAGCATGGATATATTGATAGTTTAAATTAGAAGGAGCTGCCACCAAAATGTGAAGCAGGAAGTTGCCCCCTGCATTTGAGGAGTGCTCACCCAATACGCTGGCTGACACACGTCTGTGAGGAACAGGCCCTGGAGAGGGCAGGAAGGGGTGAGTCTACTCTCCTCCCCTTCATCCTGAAGCTTCCGCAGCCTCCCACCTGATGCTCAGAAGGAGCCCAGAATGATGTCAAGTGAGGGGGTTAAATGCAGCTTTGGCACTCAGGGCCCTGGTGCAGGGTGGCCAGTGTACATCCCCAGAGACTAGGGCTCAGCGAGTCTGGGGGTGTGCTGCTCGCGGGGTGGGAGCACATGTGGGACATCAGTGCATGCCAGCTGCTGTCTCTTTGTACCCTGGAGTGTGAACCGTGGGAGGTGCGTGTGTGTGTCTTAGCTCAGACGGCCCTAATGAAAAATAGTAACCTGGACAGCTTATAAACAACGGGTATTTATTGCTCGCAGTTCTGCAGGCTGGAAGGCTCAGATCAGGAGGCCAGCACAATCAGGCTCTGGTGAGGACCTTCCTCAGTGTTGCCATCCGCTGACTGCTCCGTGGGTCCTCTCGGCAGAGAGCAGAGGGAGGAGACGGTGTCTCTCAACTTCTAAGGGCACCTGGGCCTTTCATGAGGGCTCTGCCTTCATGACCTAACCCTCTCTCAAATGCCCACCTCGTAACACCATCACCTGGGTGTTAGGATCTGAACTCTGGAGGGACGCACACATTCAGTCCCCAGCCACGTGTGGGGAGTGTGGTTACCACTGTGCTGGGGGGTGCTCATGCCACTCCTGTGACCTGTGTGCACAAATGAGGCCAAAACAGCAGCCCCCTGCAGTCACCACCTTGCTGAACAGGAGCCCCCTGGACACTTTTCATACATGTTCTGATATAGATCTCTCCTCTGGCCTGGGAAGTGGGGACTGTCTTTCTCCTTGCAGGCGGAGAAACTGAGACTCAGAGCCACTCTATCCTTGCTGGGGGACTTCAACAATGAAAGAACAGGAACCCAAACCCTCACTCAACATGCCCTCATGTTTTGACCCCAAGGGCATCATGTTCCCTGTGCCCAGAATGGCACATCACCCCCTGCTTTCACCCCCACCATACCCCTCTCCTGAGGCTCAGGACTCAGCCCCCCTCCTCCAGGCAGCTTTCCTGGATCCACACAGCTAGGGCAGATGCTGCCCCCTCCCCCATCACAGCATGTGCTCTCTCCAGGTTGCACTTTTTTCCTTGCCTGTCTCTCCACCCACCTGATCAGCTGGAGGGTAATATCCTTGTCGTACTCGAACCATAAAGGATGGACAAACAGTAGTCCTAGGGGATGGAGGACGTCAGATTCCAGCTCAGGACCATGGACCCGGCCATCTGCCCCAGACCTTCGGGCACTGAACTCCAACACGGGCTTATCCTCTCATCCCTAACTGCAGTGCATGGCTTGCCCTGCCTGCGGTGTGCCCCCACCTTTTCAGGACCCAGCTTCTGGCCTGCCTCCTCATCCCTCCCTTGGCAGCCCCTTCCCAGGCTATCTGGGTGCCAGACAAGAAGCCGGCTGTCTGCACGAGAGATGGCAAGACAGCATCTACATACAGCACCCCTGTGTGCTGAGCAGGCTTCTGAGTCTTTTGCACTTATTAATTCGTAATCCCATGGTGAAGGTCTACACTTACCCTATTTGAGGGGTGAGGAAAGGAGGGCAAGGCACAGAGAGGTCCATTAACTTACCCCCATCTCACCTCACTTGGAAGTGGCAGGACTTGCATTTGAACCCAGACACCCAGCTCTAACTACCACCCACCAGGAGGAACCCCATCCTGCCCCGAGGAGCTCACAGACTGGTAGTAGAGGGAGGGAGCCACCCCACACAGACCTCAGCTCTCAGACAGGGCATCAGAGGTAATGAGGTAGCCTGGAATGTGCTGGAATGTCTAGCCCTTCGTCGCTGGAGACCTGGCGGCCAGGTTACAGTGAGCCTGCCCTGTGGGGCCCGGAGGCCTTTGTGCCCATTGCCCCATCCCCAGTGCTGGCCTGTGCCCTGCAGTGGCAACGAGCCCTGGAGCCCTGTGTCCAGGTCTCCCCAGCAGTGGCCTGGGACGATGCACTGTCTGGGACCAGTCTGTTCGCCTGCCCCTTGAAGAGGGGAACGGGCTGTTTTCTCCCTCCTGTAATTGTTACCATCTGTTTCCCTTCATCGTGTTTGTTGATGTTTTCTTGTTTTAAAACTGAAATGAGTCAGATTGGAAACTGATTTAGGAAAAAGTGTCTGGGAGGGAAGCTCAAAGTGGCCATGGGGGACTCTGTGCTTCAGAGCCATTGGAGAGAAAAGATTCCGTGGGGCACGCAAGGGGCGTCTGCCAGCCTCACCTGCACTGTGGGGGCTGGAATCCCCTGGCTGCCCGAGCAGGCTGGGGATGTGGGGGTGTGTGCAGGCATGTGGAAGGTGTGGGGGTGCGGACTTGGTGTGTATGTAGGCAAGTGCGTGTGTGCACACTTGTGCACCCACGTGAACATCCAGCTGCCATTCTGTCCAGGATTCTAAGTCAGTGTCTGTGCCTCTCCCTTCCTGTTCTCATCACCAGCCACCCTAGGCTCTTGGCTCCTCACTGCTGTTACATAAGCCAAAGAAAGGTGCCCAGGGACTCTGCCCTTGGCTCCCTGGGCAAGCCCAGCACAGCTCTGAGACCTTGACCTGCAATCCAGACCAATTGCCACCAGAGCTTGGAATACCGTGGCTTTGGTTTTATGGCCCAATAGCTAGGCTTTGGTAGACGTGGTGTGTGAATCACAATCCAGCCGGCTTTGCTTCTTTCTGTCCTTTCTTGATAATCCATAGCTTAGAGAGGATTCTCTAGCTCCAGCAACCCAGGGGAAAATGGACGGAGAAGAAAGACTGCCTTGAGCATGCTTCTTGCAGGCATGAGTTCCCGAAATAGTAATAGTAGCTGCCCTTGCTGTACCCTGCTTTGCCCCAGCTTCTGTGATAAGCTCTGAAAATGGGGAATTTCTACTCCTCACTGATATCAGCCTGTGGAAGAATCTTTTAAATTTATTTATTTACTTTATTTTTGGCTCCACTCTCTCTTCGTTCCTACATCCAGGCTTTCTCTAATTGCAGGGAGCAGGGGCTACTCTCTAACTGAGGTGCACAGGCTTCTCATTGCGGTGGCCTCTCTTGTTGCAGAGTGTGGACTCTAGGGTGCGCAGGCTTCAATAGTTGTGGCACATGGGCTCTAGAGTGCGGGCTCAGTAGTCGGGGGCCCACAGGCTTAGTTACTCCATGGCATGTCGGATCTTCCTGGACCAGTGACTGAACCTGTATCCCCTGCATTGGCAGGCAGATTTTTAACCACTGAACCACCAGGAAAGTCCTGGAAGGATCATCAGGGATGTCTTCTAGATGAAAAAGCATGGGCTCTAAGAGGTGAGTTGACTTGTGCAAGGGCACAAGGCAAGCTGGAGGTGGTGCTGGCCTGGAGCCTAGACCTCCCACTTGCAGGGCCAGAGCTCTGGTACTATGGAGATGGCAGGCACTGCAGGAGACCCTGTGCTGTGAGCTGGATGATACCACAGGGAACCACCCAGGCTGGCCGGGTTTCCACCAGAAATTCTCAGATCCTGCTTCCATCCTTGTACCTCTGATTCCAAGCTCCTCCTTCCTGGGAAGCCACCTGGTGTGTGCACAGCCTCACTGCACGAGGCGGGGTGTGCATCTCACTCCACTTACTCTGATGTTTAGGAGCAAGCATAGGAAACTTCTCGTGTCTGCATATTTAAGCGCTTTTATTAAGTGGAACAAGCTATTTCTGAACACGAGAGTGGCCAACAGCCTTAGAGGAAATTAAAATGAACCATGACAATGGAAAATTGCACAGGGGCACGGCGGATTCTCCGGAGATAAATACAACAAGGCTTTCAACAGCACTCGGGAAAGACTAGAGATCATGGAGATTATGTTGTGAGAGAAAAAGCAAACCACCGGAAAATTAGAGCTCAGGCTGATGGGAGGACCAACCAAACGCTGGTCAGGCCTGTAGATGGCCAGCCTGCCATTAAACACCCCGGGGGTCTGGTGGACAAAGTGAGGCAGAGAAACAACAGTCAGACAAAGCTCAACTTAATACGGCAAGCCTTTTCTCAGTACCCACGGTGTGCATGCTATGTGGGTGGAAGGACTGAACTGTGTTCTCTCCAAATTCCTAGAGCTGAATTCCTAGTCCCCACTGAGGTGGTATTTAATGATGGAGTTTTGGGGGACTTCTCTTGTGGACCAGTTATGAAGACTCTGTGCTTCCACTGCAGGAGGCGAGGGTTCAATCTCTGGTCTGGGAGCTAAGATCTCACATGCTGTGTGATATGGCCAAAAACAAAGCAAAAAGATGAAAAATAAATAAAGATGGGGCCTTTGGGAGATTATTTGGTTTAGATGGAATCATGAGGATGGAGGCCCCCACAATGAGATTAGTGTTCTTATGAGAATAGGAAGAGACTAGAACTTTCTCTCTGACGCAGCTAGAAAGCGGCCATCTGCAAGCCTGGAACAGGGTCTTCAGCAGGACCCTGCCATGCTGGCCCCCAGACCTGTGAGGATTTCCATTGCTTTGTCACCCAATCTATGGTATTTCATTATGGTGACCCAAGCTGACTCACACAGTGAAAAATGGAAGTGGACACACTGATCTTGATACCTCAAAGAACTCTTGGCCTTGAGGGTTGTAAATGGGCACATCCAAGGGTTTGACAGATATTAGCTGTTATAGTTGTGATTTCTCCTACAGCCCCCCAGGCCAGAGACTATTTATCATGGTCTTGAGTACACGATGGCTTCTCAGTAAAAGTGGGGTGAATGAATGAGTGAATGAACGATGCACCTGAGGCCATGGGCCCCAGCACAGAACCGATGGAGCTGCGGTGTCCAGGCAGCTCTGTGAAGAGGGAAAGGAGGGGAGTGAGGGCCCAGGCAGTCTGCTAAGGAGGGAAGTCAGTGGAGGGGCTTTGTCTGGGACCCTCTCCCTCACCCAGGATCCACAGAAGCAGCCACAGGCAGAAAGCCTCTCAGGCCATCTCCAGGGTGGGTCAGGCCCAAGGGCTCGGGGGTTGGGACAGTGCCTGCCCCATCTTCTTGCAGGGCAGGGCCGGGCCCTTTCCCTGCGCTGGTCACCAGAACCCCACCCCTCCTCACATGTCACCCCCGCTGGAGAAGTCCATCTATCTATCCACCCCAAGAGGGCCTCCTTCCCTGCCTCTCCCGCCTCACCACTTCTGAAGGCTTTTTACCACTTTCCCTTTTGCACCTGGACCTCCAGTGAATTTAAATAGAATCTGTCTGTCCCAGCAAGTTTTCTGAAGCCTGAAAAGATGGGCTAGAGCTGAATGATGCCATTTCCTTTAAAAAAAAAAAAAAGGAAGAAGAAGAAGAAAAAGAAGGAAGGAAAGGAAAAAAAAAGCCAGTCGAACCGCCTCAATTCTGAACTAATGTAGCAGAGCTGGGCTGCCGCAAGAGGGCACCCCACACCCCACCCCACTCCACCCCACCCCCAGGACCCTGCCTGGATGCACACACTGCTCTGTCAAAAGAGCCCAGGAAGGAGACAGCAAAGAGAAAGCACCAGGTGGCGAGAGGATGTCATTCTGGAAGATTCCACCACAGAGCTGGTCGACCCTCGGGGCTCCCAACCTCACACTGCGGCAGAACCCAGGCTCTGAGTTGCTTCAGTGAGTCTTGAAGTCCTGGCACTGAAACGCTTTGAGCTCCCTCAGCTGCACCACCCTGTGTGCGGAGTCGCCTCTATTTGTGTGACGTTGTTTGTTTCTTTGTCCTGCCTGGCCTCGGGGTGACCCTACCACAATCCTCTCTCTTATTAGGCTTCTAATGAGGCTGCTGAAGATGTCTGTGTCAGACCCGTCTTATCAGGCGTGAGAGTCGAGTTCTCAGTCGACTTCTGCCCGGAGGGTCAGGTCAGGCAGACGTTGGAGGGCTCAGAACTCAGAACTGTTCCCTCTCCTGGGCAAGCCTTTGTCTGTGACAACAAACAAGGAGCGCTTCCTCCAGGCCCACGACTCAGAAGGTGGATGGTGGGCTTGAATAGGAGTGTCAAGTGTTCACTGAAGAAAGGACCCCAGAGGAGCCGCAGACAGCCGGCCAGTGAGTGTTCTTGGGGTTCTTTCTGGCCCCGGTGGGTCCTCCATACAAGGAAAGCACAGATGGTCCTAGAGTCCTGTCTGCAGAGAGGCTAGGAGGGCCTTGCGGGTCCGAGGGGCCTGGCCAGCCCCTGGCCAAGCTGTTCTTGAGAGCCTGCTGCTTCCCCAGCCTGGGGTGCTTCCGAGGCAACTCTGGGAAGGCCTGGTTCCAAATTAATATTGGGCGCTCAGAGCGCAGGGGTCTGAGGGCCAGGCCGGTCAGCCAGAGACCCCAGGCATGTCCCTGCACCCACTCTCAGCTCAGCCGCCCCGCACAGAGGACCATTCTTCACCAGATTCGCTGAGGATTTCCGATCTGAAGATAACAAAAGGCTCCCGGGCACTGGCTGTCGTGTGATGTGCGTCTGTGAATCCGGGAGCCGACCAGAGGAGGGCGGGCGGGTCACAGACTCTGAGGCTGGGAGGTCGAGGGTGGTCCCCGAGTCACCACCTGCAGGGCCGGCCTTTTGGGAAACGTCTGTAAGATCAGAGCGGGGCTGCCCCGGCCTCGCCTACCTTCCCACCCACTCTGGGGACAAGAATGAAGATGGGTCGCCACGCTCCGGAGGGGAGCTACGCTGTCGCCAGTGCAGAGACGAGTGCCGGGCCTCTGAGCAGGCAGGGCCGGTTCCAAGGAACGCGGCTGTCAGGGTGGGGGGAGCCTCCAGGGCCGATTGAAGGGGGCGATGAAAGGCCCGGCCCAGCGCTACGAGCAGGTGCCTCCTTGCCCCCCGTCCATCGTCATTGGTCTGGGCCAGTGGCTTGCTTCACATCACAGGCATCTGCTGAGGGCCAGGTTGCCCTGCACCTTTCAGCAGAATGAAAGGGAACTGATATCAGAGGGGTGCTGAAGCTCAGGAAAGGCCTCTTTCGTTTCAAAGACTTTCGTTTGTGATGGGCTTTTTTTTTTTTCCAGGTGATCTTATTTCAAAGCCCCTTTGAAAATTTTGTGGGTTTTTGTAATGGATGAAAAGTTACTTGGAAATGAGACTAAGAAGTTTCCCGTTGAAAGTTGTTGGAGGAAAGTTGAAAGCTTTGAGTTGTAATGTTCTGCCAGATATATCCTTTCTTTTGTCCACAAGGCCCATCCATTGGGAGGGGGTCTGGGGGAAGGGGCCGGGAGGGGGGCCTGGACAGGGCCCTGGAAAGAGCAGGATGCAAAAACCAGCCCCTGCTGCCGCTGCTGTACGTGTGCAAGGGAGGCCATCTGAGCCGAGCCTTCAGCAAAAGTGTTTCCACAGTATGGACTTTGATGTTGGAAAAGGGGAAAGCACACATAGTTCTGCTATACTATAGGAGGCTGGATTCTACCAGAGACAATGGCTATCGCACAGACATTTCACATCAGAAAAATAACTATGAAAGAGGATATAGTGCCCAAACGGAACTGAGAGAAGGAAGGGGCCAGAGCAACACCGAGTGTGAGCTCTCAAGTGTGTCCTCCGTGGAGAACTGGCAAGAGAAGGGGTCAGTGAGCAACAAGACAACCAGGAAAAGCACCAGTACAGGAAACCCAAGGGAAGTGGCTCCAGAAGGGAGGAGGAGGAAGCTGGTGTTAGGGATCAGAGAGAGAACACGAGGGATGCTACAGGCCTTGCATCAGGAGGTGACTGTCCATCGAAAGGGAGTGGTTTCAGGACCTCCCTGGTGGTCTAGTCATTAAGAATCCACCTTCCAGTGCAGGGGACATGGGTTCAATCCCTGGTTGGGGAACTAAGATCCCACATGCCGCGGGGCAACAAAGCCTGTGTGCTGCAACTACTGAGCCTTCTGGCTGTAACTAGAGAGAAGTCTGCGATCCTACAGGCTGCAACTAAGACCCAATGCAGCCAAATATATGCTTTTTAAAGGGGAGGGAATGATTTCATTGAAGTGTGGGGCTGGGAAGAGGTAAGGGAGTGAAAACTGAGGGGTAACTGGAGTGAGTACCAGGTGTCCTGAATCCCAAGGAGTGGGTAACTGCAAAAGAGGATGGGGAAGGCAGATGGATGCCGAAGTGGCAGGTGAAGTGGTAAATAAGAATTTTTCAGTGCTCGTGATGGAAAGCCAAGGGGAAGGGGCTGATGGAAAGGGAGGGAGAGGGGGAGTAGATGCTGAAGCAAGAGGAGATATGAAGGGAGGCTGTGCATTGACAGCTTTGGAAAAGGGTGGAGGAGTCAGTTTGTGCTGCCCTGGTCTGAGACGGAAGAACTGGCCTCATCGGAGGGGTCAGGACCTCACTGGCAGGGGTTGGCAGAACACATTGGTGGTGGGTTAGAGTCTAGGGGGTCTGACTGAGTGGGAGAGGTGATGGAAGGCTAGCTTCTGATTCAGAAGGGCGAGGGCAAGGGACCCCAAAATGTGGCTCTTTAACAAGCCTACCAGCTGATGCAGCCCATGGACTTCACTTTGTGAGGGCAAGGACAGTCCTGATGTTCAGTTCACTGGCTCCCTGGCCCCAGGGTGTTGTCAGAGCAGGAGGCCCACTTGGGCTGGACACAGTGGGGTAAGGAGAAGCCATGGCTGACATACCTGCAGACATCAGAGGAGGGATTCTAAGGGCAACCCCAACAGGGTGGTGTGGACACGGTCTTGATATGACTAAACCCATTCATGGAGCTGTCAACCACAGCAGTGGCGGTCTGGAGAGAGGTGGCCGAGGCGCACTCTGGCCATTGCACAGCACTGCTGAGGGACCTAGGACAGAACAGACCTGGGTTTGTGCCCAAGCCTGGCAGGCTCTCCTGTCCCTGGAGTTCTCTGGGTCTTCTTACTCTCATCTGTAAAATGAACGTGAGAACACAGATTTCCTCAGGAAAGAACTCACATCATGCACGTGCCTGGCATGTGGGAGTGTGTGTTAGTGTTAGTTGCTCAGTGGTGTTCGACTCTTTGCAGTCCCATTAACTGTAGCCCATCAGGCTCCTCTGTCCAGGAGATTCTCCAGGCAGGAATACTGGAGTGGGTTCCCATTTCCTACTGCAGGAGATCTTCCTGACCCCAGGGATTGAACCCAGGTCTCCTGCATTGCAGACAGATTAGGCAGAATCCTTACCAGGAAGCACTCAATAAATGTGACCCAAGCCACTACGGTCGATTGGGTCCTCAGGGTGGTCCAGCAAGAGACAGAGGGTACAGGAAGCCGTCGATGGTTTCAACGTGAAGTATTTCGTGGGATCATAAGGCCAGGTTACAGTCTGACCACTGGCCTCTGCAGTTCTGTATCCGCCCCAGCACAAGGATGCCCTCACCCCAGTGCCCCCGGGGTGGCAACCTCCTTTCTCAGCTCCCTTCCGCCTTCCCCCATGACGTCCTCTGCCCCCACCCAGCTCCTTGCAGCAACGCTTGCCCTCCAGAGACATCATCATATTCAGTAATATGATTGGAATCTGAATATATATTTAAAATGACAAGTTTGAAATTAAAATTTAAATAAAGAATTACTTTTCTGTAAGTTGCTCCGAAAGCAGTAATTTAGCAGCAAATTGATAGAGAAAGGTAAGCACTGGTCCTTTAAACCATCGTGCAGTTGCCGGCATGCGAGCCAGAAGTGTCTCAATTTAACACATCATTGGTTAGTATTATTAGAAATTTCATCGGGCCCCAGAGCGCATTATGGCACTGCTCTGAGGGGGTGCCGAGGGCACAACCTGGGTTCAAGGGGCCAGAGAGGGCAACCTGGTTAATGAGGGCAGGAGGGGTTCAGGAAAGCCTGCTCTGGCCCCAAGAGGGGATTTAACTGTGATTATTTTCTTGTTTGTAGTGTGGTAGCGATCTTGAAATGAGAACTGAGAGACTCACAAGTGTCATTTACTCTTCCCAGAGGTCACCAGCTTATAGCATTGGTATCTGTCAATGTGTTTTTCTGACCCCTAGAAACCAAGGCTGTGAACAGCAGTCCATGAAAACAGTGTCACCTGTCTGCTCCCTGAGCCACATAAGCAAGACCCCAAAACCTACCCCAGTTGTGACCTGCCCAGTGGCACCAGCCCCTAAATTCCCCACACTGGGACACAGAGGTCTGGGAACTTGAACATCAAGACCACTGTTGCCTCCACCAGAGTGAGGCCAGCAGGCCGCATCACCTGGCAGGCTTGTTCGGGAGCCACATCTGGGGGTCCTTCAGCCCAGACCTACGAAATCAGAAGCTCTGAAGGTGGGATCCAGAGGTCCACATTCTCAACCCCACCGCACGCAGGATCTTCCTACATGAGCTCGCCTAAGTCAGAGGGGCCCTGCCTTCAAGGTGGTCAATGCTCCACCTGATTTATGAAAGCGGTGCTTTCATAAATAATCTGCAAGTCCTAGAAAGCCAGCCATCTAGGTCTAAACCCCTGAACTATAATCTAAAAAATTCAGACACCAAATTCTCTCTCCCTTACCCCCAGCCTGGATTTCCACCATTAAGTAAGAATTGTCTTCCTGGGCACCTTCATAGTTCGAGGGCTCCAGGAAGTTCCCCAAACCCCAGTCTGAATAAGTTTACCTAAAACCAGTCTCCATTAGTCCCCACAGGTGGACCTGGGCACCATGAAGCCCCTGAATGCCTTGCAGGGGGAGGGATGCTGAAAAGGAGGTGAAATGTCCACTCTCTGCAGGGAGCAGGCTGCCCAGCTATGCTGGGTCCTGGAGCTGGCAGTCGGTGGGAGGTGATTCCCAGGACAACCTGGGCTTGGTGCCCAGGGATGCCCAAGCGGTCACATCTGCTAGCAGCCTGTGGGAACCCACACGAGGAGCCCGAGGACCCTCCAGAGGGCGAAGGAGAAGGAAATGAGAGCATTCGTCACTGATGCTGGGCCCAGGACACCAGACCCCTGGGTACTCCCAGACCCGTGTGTCTCTGCCACCACCACTGCAGAGCATGAACTCGGAGCTGGGCTGGCTTCCTCATGCCGCCCAGCACCCCCAGACCGAAGTCACACCCCAGCGTGTCTGAGCAGCTGGGCACAAGCGGTGCTCCAGCCCCAAGGGAGGCTGGCAGAGCGTGTGTTCTGGCTCCCACCTCAAAATGGGGGCAAGATAGGGGTGTTCAAAAAGCAGTCAGGAAAGAAAAAAAAAAGTCAAAAGGCCCACTGCAGGGCTCAGGCCATATCAGCACTCCCTGGTCAGAAGGGGCCCCAGAATTCAGAACCAGGGGTTGTATGGGGGTCTCTCCAAAGACTCTCTTTCCCAAATTAGGTGAGGATTATGGGGAGCCATGAGGTAAAAGGGCTTCCAGGTGGTGCTAGTGGTAAAGAACTCGCCTGCCAACGCAGGAGACATAAGAGAGGGAGGCTGGATCCCTGAACAAACCTGGAAGATCAGGAAGATCCAGGAAGGGCCTGACCCTGCAATAAGATCCCTTGTAGGTGGAAATGGCAACCCACTCCAGTATTCGTGCCTGGAGAGCCCCATGAACAGAGGAGCCTGGTGGGTTACAGTCCATGGGCTCGCAAAGAGCCTGACACGACAGAAACGACTTAGCACGTGAGATTAAAAGCGCGGCTGTGGGTGAAGCTCAGCGTGCGGCCAGCCGCCGGCTTCCCACTACTGTCTGCCCTGCCGCTTCCGTTTTCGCTAAGGCCACTTCCCCACCCCCAGTCCCCACCTGGTTGGGGTGCACCTTGGTGTCCAGTGGTGCTTCAGGCCCAGATGGAGCACTGGAGTGTTGTCTGAGGGCTTAAAGCGAGGTGAGGGCTGGGGGACTCTGGGCTCCCCCCGGGGGAACAGTCTCGCTGCTGTGAAGACGGGGCAGCTGTTCTCAGGGACGCTCAGCAGATGGCAGTCCCTGCCCGCGCTGTCACAGCACACAAGCGACAAGAGCATTGAGGCTCGCAGGTTCCAGGCTGTGGAGGCAGGTCCATGTTCAGGAGAAGGACTTGGACACTGGTGCTGTCACTCCTCCTGGAGGAAGCCCACATGAGCCCCAGAAGTGGTCCCTGGAGCTCTGTCCACTGTATCTAGACTGGAAACGCACCCGCAGCTCTGGGCTCCTTTGGTGGCAGATTTAGCCAAAATCATCACCCTTGTTGAATTCCGCCTAGTTTTCGTGGTCCAACATCAGCTCTCCCTAACTTCTGGGCTTCACTAGTTCACCTGCTCCTGACGTCCTTGGGTGAACAGTGGGAAAAACTGAGTTCTGGCTTCTTCCCCAGCTCCATAGGAGCAGGAGTCAACCTCAGCCCCCACATCTATTATACTCAGGCATTGAGCCAGGAGGTCAGCAGACTGGGGCATTAGACCTTCCAAGCAGCAGCCAGGGCAAGTGTTGGGGTCATAGCACAAGAGGCCCCCACAGTCTGAAAATGACATCTCCGCAGTTAAATGTCCCAGTGTCTCCCACTCTAAGCCATTCCACATTTCTTTTCTGTTACTCCCATTATTCTCTCTCCCAAAGTGTAGGCCAGGTCATACCTATGCGCAGTTGTGAATCAACAGTGATGACTGAATGTGGCAGCTGGTGATGTGAGTCAGCTTGGCTGACTGGAGCCCCATCCTCCCTACTCCTATGTGTTGACTTCACGCCTACTATTGGCCAACACTGTAGCTCAGAGACCCTGCCTTCTCTGGGCACCTACACCAGGCTGGCAGGAGCTGGGCCAGGCACCATGTGGATCCCTGCCATTCTGGAGCCCGCCTGCCAGTGCAGATCAGTACAGGCCCCGAAGGGCAGCATTTCGGGGCTGTGACCCTCATGTGTGCGGGGCAAGGGGTGAGAACAAGTGAGGCGTGGCAAGGCCCCAGAGAGTCCCATTCCATCATCTTTCAAGCTTCCTTGACCACCTGGGATGCTGCTGGCCTCTATGGCACCTTTGGGCAAAGCAGAAAAAAAAGGGCCCCCTTTGGATGGACAGATCAGCAGAGGCAGCCTGTCAAGGCTGTTGTAGGTTCACAAGTGTGCAGCCTGGTGAGCAAATGATGTTCCTGGAAGGAAAGGCATGGCTGCCCCTCCAGTGGGGTCAGCCCCTCAACCACCCCCGCTATCAGGCATCTTCACCACCTGCAGCCCTAAGTGGAGCAAGGGCCCCAGGGCAACTCTGCAGGCAACGTGTAACTGGTTCTCCCCAAGCTGGAAGAGCACAACCCAGGGCCTCAGGGGGAGAGGGGGGGTGGGGGTGGGGGCACGGCTTTGTCGCAGGTAGAGGTTCCCAGCTCCCCGACCAGCGGGCACCTCAGCCCTCGATGCCCCTCACAGAGGATGGGGGTCCTCAGTGTTCTTCAGCCACTGAAAGAAGCAGGATGCTGTCAGCCACTGTAAAAATGTGACCTTTGAAAATTTACAAGAGCTCAGGGTTTAAAAGCTCCTGCGTTAATGATGCATCCTATTAGCATCTCATTAAAGAGAAGCAGAGAGAAGCCTGCTCGGCCAATGATGGGCAGAGAGGGCCACGTGGAGGCACCAGGCAGGAGGAGGGCTCTCCTCGCCCGCCTCTGTGCCAAGGGCCGTCATGTCATGGGAGCAAGGCCAGGAACACTGGGGAAATGTCGGCGACGTCCTCGGTGATGGCAGTGGGAGGGGGAGAAGGGAGGCTCCCTCACCCTGCCTTCCTCTCCCCCCACCCTCACCCAGGCTGGTCTCCTGGCCGGTGTCTGTGCCTTCTTGGGGGTGGAGCCCCTGGTGAGGAGAAGTGAAACTCAAGGAGACCTGGCCTTTGGAGTTCAGAGCTGGAGCTGCAGACCCACACGTGGTCCCCCAGAAACCTCCAGAGCCTGGGGACCTCGAGTCTACCTTGGGCCTGGAGCCCCACTGCAGGAGGACGGGGCTCCAGTCAGCCAAGCTGACTCACATCACCAGCTGCCACATTCTTCATCACCTGGGCCTCCAGCCGCCTCCGCAAAGAGCCTCGCCCGTGTGTATTTTTTCTGGAGGGAGTGAAGGAGGGAATGTTCATTTATTCAATAAAATAAATAAAAAGCCCTGAACTGCACATTGCTCATAGCTTCAGAAGTTGCTAGTGCCAAGCAGAATGAGTGTCCTTATTTGTCTTTCCTAAAGAAAAGAAAAAAAAAAAAAAAAGGCTGTTTTCCTTCTCCAGCACAACCTCTTTCTTGTAGGTAGGAACTCGCTTGTGAGAGTCATGAAAGACACAGGCAGACAGCAGGCCTGTTGTAGCCACAGCTCAATTGTGCCCGTGCCCTGGGCCTGCCCCTGCACCCCCAGCTTCCTTCTGGAGTGCATCTTGGGTCACAGATTGTGTAGCAGGGAGCAGACCCCCAAGGGCAGGGCTGAGTGAGTCTCAGCCACAGCGTGTCCCCAGTGCCTGGGGCAGGGTCGACCACAGAGCAGGGGTCCACTTAGCTGAAGAGCAAACCAGATGACCAGCAAAGGCACGAGCGACCAGCAAGAACTCCTGAAGTTTTACAGTCTGGTTGCCCACTCCCTGCTGGCTCAGATGGTAAAGAATCTGCCTGCAATGCAGGAGAACCAAGTTTGATCCCTGGCTCGGGAAGATCCCTTGGAGAAGGGAATAGCAACCCATTGCAGTATTCTTGCCCGGAGAATTCCAAGGACAGAGGACCCAGGAGGGCTATGGGGTTTCAAAGAACTGCCTGAGTGACTTTCACTTTTTCACTTACCCACTCTCAAGGAGCAGACCCCTCCTGGCAGGAGTGGCGGCCTCTAAGGACCAGGCCCGGGGCTCCAGGTCCACAAAGCTCTTCCCCGTCCGGTCGAGTTAACCCGGATGGGGCCATGGATACTGATTCATTGGAGGACAAAGGGCGGCTGCAGGAGGACCTGGAACACCAAACCTGCCTCTAGCCTGGGAGGCCGCCAGGAATTCCAGGTCTCACAGAGGAGCTGTGGCGCCCCCTACTGGCAGAAAGTGTTGTATTGCCAGTGAAGGAGAGGACTGGTGAGAAGGCCAGGGGACTCCACATTCAAATTTCAACCCCCAAACAGGATATCACACTGGCTCCTTCCCCCGCCCCGGTCCAGATTCCTCTTATTATGAGGGAAGCAACCTCTGCACCTCTGAGCCCACGGCACCTCCAGAGCCTGGAAATAGAGTGCTGCAGACAGGACACGCGGGAAAGCCGTCTATATAAAGACGCTGCGGATGCCAAGCTATTGTTTCCTAAATTCCCTAAGACTGTTGGTGAGGGCGGCTAAATCCCAAAGCCCCTCGCCTACCCTAAGCTCCCATCTGTCCCGCAGACAGAAATGGGGCAGAGGCCTCCCTCTGATAGGGAAGCTTGTCCGCAGAATTGTTCCTCCCTCGGGAGATTCATTCTTTTCCTTTGTTCCTGCGCTGTTCACAGAAGCGAAGCATCTGAAATGCAGCCCCGAGATAAAGTGCTGCCTAATGCAATTAGCTCAGCGCAGCCTACGGACCTAATAGGATGAGCTCCGCTCCTCCCAGCAGGCCCTGGTGCAGGCGCTGTTTGTCATCTGCATTAGGCATCAGAGCCCCGGCTAAGTGCGTCCACCCTCCCACCTGCCGGGACTCTTCCCGGCTTCCTGGCGAGGAGAGTCCCGCTGCTCAGAGATGCCCACAAGGGGGCGCTGCCTCCCCTCCTGCCAGCTGGGTCACTGAGTCAGCTTCCAGCAGGAGTCCAAAGTGCTGTGGCCTCACTGAGAGAGGCTTGCAAGTGTCCCTGGAGGCCCCTTTGGCCTCCTGTGACTGTCCCCAGTGGGTGACTGTCTGCCCGAACCCACCTCACACTTTACCCCCAACCTGCCTGGGCTCTGGCTACCCTCGTACAAGCTCTGATCAGTCCTCCTGGAACCATCTCTTGAGACTCACCTGTCACATCCCAGTATGAGGCTTTCCAATGTGTCCTTTGGTACTTTTTGTGTTTATTATAAATATTATAATTTATAAATACTGGGAATGGTGATAGTAGACAATTTGGCAAATACAGAGGTGTAGACAAAAGAATAAAAGTGTCCCTTAATCCCTTCACCCAAGAATGACATTCGTGCTACTATTTTTCCATATTAATCCATTCCTGGATTTTCCCCTCCTGTACATATTATGTAAAATAATACGTGTGTCATTTATATCCCACTTTTCTCATTCAACATTATCGTTAAGCATTTTGCCATCTCTTTAGGGAGTAAGCATGATTTTTATTGACTATATAATATTCCGTGGTAAAGTGTTAGCTCAGGGAGACCAGTGCTGTCCTAGTGTTTGTTTCTGCCTTGAGGTTGGCTTTCTCATTAAATACATGAATTAGTAAATGAGATCCTGGGCAGAGAGCCTACCTGCTTTCCATAGGGAGGAGCTGAGGGTCCCAGAGAAGATGCTCTCTGCCTTCTGGCCTGGTGTCAGGACCTGCGCTGTCCTCCCAGGAACCCCAGTCCTCACCTTTCCATGCCTCCTCTGTGGAGTGGGAAGCTGGGGGCCTTGAAGGCTGGCATGGAGGTGGGATGGGGCCTGGCGGTAATGCCTCAGAGAGTCATCCTCTCACAAGTCAGAGGCTGGGCACATGATGTTCTTGGGCCTGGACTGAGTATACAGTTGGTGCTCAACACCTGCCCATCCTTGGTCGATGTGGTTTATTAATGACCCAAGGACTGGGGGAACTTTACTTCTCATAATACAAGGCTCTCGTTCCTTTCTGATAGCTCGGGTGATGGGGGAGGCACCAGGTTAGGTTGGGTGTTCCTGGAGGCCAGGAGCTTAGCTGAGGCCATGGCTGCTGCTTCTGATCCAAGACACCCTGCGCTTCCCTTGAGGGACTGGATGCAGGGCTAGATCTCTGCTTCTAGAGACTGCTGGGGGTTGGGCACCAGGGCAGGACTCTTGCCAGGCAGTGGGTGCTCACCCCCTGCTCTGCTTCTTTCCAGGCCCCCGGAATCTCCAAAGCAGACAATCAGTCCCAGGGACTCACGACCAGCATCCGATGGGGGCAGACGCCCATCAATCAGTCCACGCCTTGGGACACTGATGAGCCACCCTCCAAACAGATGAGGGAGAGCGACAATCCAGGTGTGTACTTCCAGGGTGGACGGAGACACCTACCCTCCCGGCTGGGGCGGGGGAGGTGTCCGAGACCTCCTGGGTGGCCCAGCTCCTCAGCAGGTCCTGAGCCATGGCCTGCAGCGGCCCGACCTCAGGCTGCATCAGGGACAGGGAGGAGGGGCAGGAAGTATGTGACTGTGTGTAATTCCTGGGCTGTGTCTCCGTCCCTTTCTCTGTTGCTCAAGAAAATACTGGGAAGAACAAGGGAGAGAGAATGACATATGAGTGACTGAATCTGCTTTAAGTTATTTTGGTTAGCCATTCCCAAACCTCAGTACTCTGATTCATAAATTTCCAAAGTCATCCATCCAGTGAGGTCTTGCTTTGCCAACAGTTATATGAGAACTGAGAGAGGTTCCACTCACTGGGAACTGGGGCTTTACCGCCTCCCATAGCATCTCATGGAGAAGACAATGGCACCCCACGCCAGTACTCTTGCCTGGAAAATCCCATGGACAGAGGAGCCTGGTAGGCTACATTCCATGGGGTTGCTAAGAGTCGGACACGACTGAGCGACTTCACTTTCACTTTTCACTTTCATGCTTTGGAGAAGGAAATGGCAGCCCACTCCAGTGTTCTTGCCTGGAGAATCCCAGGGACTATGGGTTGCCATCTATGGGGTCACACAGAGTCGGACACGACTGAAGTGACTTAGCAGCAGCAGCAGCAGCAGCAGCATAGCATCTCAGGCCTTCTTTGGACAGCTCCAACCATAACAAAAACCTTCCCTGTTATCTCTCATTGATCCCAGGCCTCCCCTTGGGATACAAAACATGTGAGCTTGGCCAGTCACACCACAGCCTTACAGATATCTAAAGACCCCCATGCATCCCCCTCCAAGTCTTCTGCAGGAGGAAGACCCTGAATCCTTCAGCCATGCCCTCAAGCCCGGTCCCTTCACCTTCCTGGGCATTGTTCCTCTCTTTGCATCCCTCAGAACCCAACACACAGAAACCACGAGTGGTCTGTAGCACCTTCTTCACTCAACCCCTCTACCTTGATGATTGCAGCCCCACCTCACTTCCGCTCTGCTGGTAACCACATTACATGATCTCTCAACAGTAAGCCCCCAAGGCTGTCCAGGTGGCTA
This sequence comes from Nanger dama, assembly GCA_917880005.1. Classification (NCBI taxonomy): domain Eukaryota; kingdom Metazoa; phylum Chordata; class Mammalia; order Artiodactyla; family Bovidae; genus Nanger; species Nanger dama. The sequence goes on from CAKJTW010000018.1 coordinate 31,797,012, forward strand.
CTCTGTCTATTTCCTCACAATCTGGCTTAAGCAGCTGGGTGTGGGGGACCCAAGAGCAAGGCCACGTCCATATCTTCCTGTATGACTCTTAGCATCTTTTCCTGCTTATACCTGTGCCTAACCCTCCCAACATGATGTCACCTGCGGTCACCCGTCTTCCATTCCATCATCCAAATTACTGATAGAAAAGGTGAGCACATCACTAGAGACCTCCTTTACACCTCCAGCACCCTTTGGGCCATTAGCCGGCTCATGAGTCAATCACTTCTGTGGCCCTACCTCTCTATATGTTCACCATGGAGTTATCCAAGGTTTCACCAACTGTGCTCTGAAGTTCTGATGTGTTTTTCCAGGCTCCCTTACTAGTCCTGCAGAGGACTGAGTGTCAGAAGGCATGCCTTATCCTTAAGACACCAGATTAGCTCACAGTGACACCACCTCCTGTTCTCCAGGCTTGGAAACAAGCCCCCTTAGCAGCCCATTCTAGAATTTTGCTGGCACTGCTTCATGGACACTTGTCAGCTTCTAGTTTTCTCCAGCCTCTCTCATTATCAGAATTGGGGGCCTCATTCTGTGTGTCATCTCATTGCTCACAGCAACTCTGTGAAGTTGGCAGATGAGGAATCTCCTCATGGAAGGCTTTGCCTAAAATCACTCAGCTAGTGAGGGCCGACCCAGCGGGGCTTCATCTAATCACAGGTTCCTGATCTGTGAGCTCCAGGGACACGGGCTCCTTGCTCACCTCTCTGACCCCAGCACTCGACCCAGGGCTGGAGGCAGTCGGTTGGTGTTTGCTGAGTGAATTGTAGCGGCAGATGACGTCTCTCCCATTTCCCTTGCAGGCGCAGGGCCGTGGGTGACCACGGTGGCCGCCGGGAGCCAGCCTGCCCTGATTGCACACTCCTATGGAGTGGCCCAGCCTCCCACCTTCAGCCCGGCGGTGAACGTCCAGGCCCCGGTCATCGGGGTGACCCCTCACTGCCTCCCCACGTGGGGCCCCAGCTCCCGCTGATGCCAGGCCACTACTCACTCCCACAGCCGCCCTCCCAGCCTCTGAGCAGCGTGGTGGTCAACATGCCTGCCCAGGCCCTGTACGCCAGCCCACAGCCCCTGGCTGTCTCCACACTGCCCGGCGTCGGGCAGGTGGCCCGCCCAGGACCCACCGCCGTGGGCAACGGCCACATGGCAGGGCCCCTGCTGCCTCCACCGCTGCCAGCCCAGCCGTCTGCCACTCTTCCCAGCGGTGCCCCGGCCACCAATGGGCCCCCTACGTCCGAATCGGCCCACGGGCTGCAGATGCTGCGGACGATTGGCGTGGGGAAGTATGAGTTCACGGACCCTGGGCACCCCAAAGGTAAGTCCTACTGCCCACACACTCCTGTGTGCCTTACCCGTGCCCCCATGTGTGGTCACCACCACAGCGTGCACAGGAGCCTGGTTCCTGGGGCCCCGCTCCCGGCAGTCCTTCACTGCTTCAATCCAAGCTGCAGTGGGGCCTCCCTGCCTGGGACAGCTGGGTCTTAGACCCGGGAGGCAGAGGGGAAGGTGGAGGGCAGGACAAGGAAGGCAGGGAAACGTGGATAGACAAGCAGAGGAGGGCGGGGAGAGCCTGCCGAGTACAGGGCCTTCCGCCTTCAGCCCGAGCCCCGGCCCATTCTCCCGTCTGACCCAAGGCCAGGCCACAGGCAGCGTGAGCAGGAAGCCTCTTCTTAGGTCCCCCTAGAACAGTCCCTTCAGGGGCCTTCTCCATTTTCCACTCATAAGGACAGTCAGAACATGAATTGACTGTGTGCCCATCCCCCACCCCCAGAAAAGTACCCATTGCTGAACGTTGGATGAGAGCAGCTCAGGGGTCTGAAGTGAGGCCCAGAAGACCCCCACCACCACCTCCCCAGCCCATCCTGAGACAGCTAAATGTTTGGTTTCAAGAACCCATGGGTGGTTCTGTGAGACCCCAAGAAAGAGCACATCCAGCCTTGGCCTTCATTTAACCCCCTTCCCCAGGACCCATTTTCATTCCAGATCCTTGAGAACAGAGCCAGGGGAGGGAAGACACCAGGATATGGTTCTAGGCTGGGCCCCTAGCCCGAGGCTTAGAGCAGAGGGTGTCAGCAAACCAGCTTCACTCTTGACCAGACTGAGGGGTCTGGCAGCCGGGATGCAGAGCATCTGGGAGGACCTGAGGCTGCAGCTGAGTCTGGGGGATGGAGGCGGGGAGCTTACATACCCCTAGACTCGCCCATCCCCTCAAGGTCCACTCCTGCTGAATGGAAAGTCAGGGAAGCCAGGCCTGGACCCAGGTGTGGACAAGAGGGTGCATAATGGGTGGTCTGCCCTGCTGGGCTTCCAGGCCCCCCTCTGAAAGAGGAGTAGATGGTCTGGAAGTGTGAACCTCGGGGAGACGCCTCAGCCTCCCAACTTGCGAACCCTGAGCTGGGGAGGGGGCTGCAGACCAGAGTCTTAGCAGAGTAAGGGCTCCAACCAGCCATTCTCATCCAGCCTGCCCTCCTGAATCTCTATCTTTATCCCTGCAAGCAATTTCTAGGCCTTGTCAAAGTCCCAACAACAAAGCCGTGTCTAGATCTCTGTCGGGTTTAATTCCCAATCTGATTGAGTCCTGACTGCCTTTGTTTTGAAAATCAGCACTAGTTTTAAAGAGAAAATTACATCTAAATTTTGGTAAACTCTTGCTTTAAGATCGTTTTTAAAAATTTGGTTTTGTTTGTTTGTTTGAATTGTTTTGGTTAAGTTCCCTCTCCCTTTGAAAAAAAAAAAAAGTACCCACAGTTTCTATGCCACCAACTGTGACACACTGGGTACTGGGTGTCTGGCTACTCCCAAGGCTGTGCCGAGGCCTGAGACACTGGGAGGGTTTCCATCTCCTCCCATCAGGTAGGGGAGGAGTGTGTGTCCACCCCACCCTCACCCCATCCCAGGGAAGCTCCTAGAACCGATGGAGTTCTTGCTGCCTTGCCAGTTTCAGGCATCCCCCAGGAAAAGGTGTTGGTTCTGTGCAAAAATGTAACCAGCCCAGACAGGACCGGTTCCTGGTTTGGGTCTTAACGTAGAGCTGGAATCCACCCCATACCCCACCCCCTGAAGCTGCCAGGAGTAGGCACATCTGATCACCATTAGGCATCTGAGTTCATAAGATCATGAAGATGTAGGTGGTCAAGGCAGGTCCCTGCTGAGCTCCTGTTCACGCTGGGCCTACAGGCTCTGCAGAGCCACGCCTGTAACATCTTGTGGGGTCAGACAGCATGAACCATCCTCTATCATGGGCCTGCGCCCACAGACAGGAAGGAGGAAACCCCTGGTGGGGTTTGCTCTTCCAGCCACTGGTGTGAATTCCATGGCAGGCCTGGGGATGCTGTAGGCCTAGAAAGTGTTCACAGCCCCACCTTCTGGGGAGCCAACTAGATTCTCCCAGCTCCAGTTGGTGACCTGGTGACCTGTCCATCACACCAACTTCCATAGTTCTCCAGTGAGCTGGCTGATCCCCCAGAAATTACATTGAACTCGCTTCCCTATTTACGGCCCTCGTCAGCTGATTTCTCCCCCGGTATTTGCAGCGAAGAAAGACAATAAGCCTGCACGCACAAATGCCTCCCCACCTCAAGCCTGGGTGGGTTTTTTTTCTTTCTTTCTTTTTTTTAAGGTAATTTCTCCTTTCATTTCTAATCTTAAAAGCCTTTATTGCTAAAGCTATAATTTATCTGTCAGATCTAATGTCAAACAACTGCATATTTTTAAAATAAGAAACCCGAATTTTGAAACCAAATCTTTGAAACTTGGTATGTGAGAATCATCTTCCTGACAAGCCCACGTGGGTTTGGATTTGGGTCACTTTTAATTTTGCCCCTAGGGATTTTACATCTCCGAAGTCCAATTGATTTCACACTCCTAAATGACAGGCAGCTGGCTCCAAGCAGGAACCAGGAGGCCTTGCATGAGAACATCAACACTAGTCAGAACTCTACTTTAAAAACAAGAACTTTCCTTTTCTCTTGTTCTCTGTCTGAAAGCTTGCCGGGCATTATAATAAGATCCACCATAGAACTCCTTGAGATCTAGCTCATTAAAGTCCCACAATTTTTCCTACTATTGTTTGACGTGACAACCTGGTCTCTCACAGAACTGAGTAATTACGAAAAGATCCCCTCCATGAAGAACAGGTCTTGCCAACCAAAAGGATGGGCCACTGGTATTTTTAGACTTCATTAGTGCCCTGATTTTAAATTTCACATTTTGTTTCTTGTAATTATCTTCCCATCGACTGAGTTGAAATTTCAGTTGGGGCTCTGTTAGTGTGCCTTCCCAGAAAGGGTGTTGGGGCTTTCATTTAAAACTTAACCAGTTGAAAAATACAGGTGGTGTGGAAATGCTTTTTGATTTGCAATAGGTCAAGCGATTGTCTCTCATCTCTGACTAGAGAAGCCGGTTTGCATGCAGCTCCGTGTAATGAATGTTGCTTCAATGCATTGTGTGCCTATAGATTTTTCTTAAGAAACTTGAGATAAACCTCCTTTCTTTCTCGAAGAACAATTTAGGGTGGGAGGAATCTGTAGGATTTCTTTTCTTTTTTTAAGATTATATATTGAAAGCTAATTAAATTTTATGTGTGCAAAGTGATAAAGGGGGATGAAGCTTTAGTTTTATTCGAATCCTGTTAGAAAATACCTGGGCCGTTTGTTGGTCTTGTTGCTTTGCACCCCTGAGCTGGTCCATGGGCAGAGGTGGTAACCAGCATCAGACCTGTGAACCCGCAACATCCGGTGTCTCTGCACCGGTTCTACATGACCCCAGCTACGTGTGCGTCACCGCAGAGGCGCAGGCTACCGCCGTCATTCTTTCTAGCCCCCTACCTTCCTCCACGAAGGACTTCCGGTGGCCAGGAAGGTGAACAGACACCCCTGAAAGCCCCAAACCGTGGACCTAGTGGTGAGCTGCAGAAAGGCTGTTGTGGTTTCATCTGCATGCCCAGGGGGAGAGAGGCCAGGCTGCAACTGTCCCCTCTGGCTTCTGGACCAAAAAGCAAAGTCCAAGTTGACCAGAAGTGAAGAGGCTTATCTCTTTTGACTTTATATTTCATAGGCCCCAGGTGAAGGGCCATGAGGGTTCTGAGAGCTGGGGAGTCCTGTAGTAGGTGTGTGGGCAGCTCCTTCCTATGGTTTTGCATCTCCTTCTATTTCACCCTTGCCTCCGAACCTCCACACCATGGAGCTCTGTCTATCCTCTGCCACCTTCTGTTTGGACAGCAGTTGCCCCAGCCTCCACAAGGGGCAAAGACAGGATCCAGGAAAGGGACTTGGAGGCAGAGTGGACAGCTGTGTGACTGCAGCAAGACTTCTAACCTCCCTGAGCCTTCCTTGCCTCATCTTGAAAATGGGATTGATAGTACCACAATCATCAGGCAGAGAGAAGTGAATGAGATCACAGGCTTGACCGTACTGTGCGAAGCACTGTGCCCACTTATCACCAACCTGGTTGCTCCTGCTGACATAGGCCCCAGGTTTGGGGATTTGAGCAGAGAGAGAAGCTGGCAAAGACACAGAAAGCAGGGCCTCCGCCCCAGTGCAGAGGAGATGGAAGGAGCCCAAGCTTGTTCATGGGGCTGCCAGCCCCTGGTCAAGCTGCTTAACAGGAATGCTGTGTCCCCATCCCTAAAAGGGAGTGGGATGAGTCACCTTCTTCGCCCCCAGCCCTGGTGTTCACCATCAATCTCATCTCTCCCTGCGTCAGCCTCTGACACACTAGAGCAACCGACTCCCTTAATAACAGATTCTAGAAGAAGCCGGGTATGCAGGATAAAGCTGTCTGCCCACACACAGCCCAGAGGCACAAATGTCCCAACTGACATCACCTTGCCACAGACCTGCTCTTCCTATCTCTGTCTCAGAAATGATACCTTGAATCCATGCAGGAGTTCAGACTCCAAACCCATGGTCTTCCTTATGCCCTTATGCACTGAGTCTGGAAACTCCTTTGATTCTGCCTCCTCTAAATTGATCCTCTCCTCTCAGTCTCCATGCCCTCCTTTCAGGCCAACATCACTCCAGGCCTGCATCAGTGGCCTCAACAATACAACCCCTCCCGTCCAGGGTCCATGCTGCAGCCAGAGTGATCATTTCAAAACACAGGTCTGGTTCTGTTACTCCCTGCTGAATGCCTCCAACGGCCCCATTGGTCTCAGGACAGAGTCCAACCCTGGACACGGTGCTCCAGCATCCAGCTCCTGCCTGCCTGCCTCCCAGCTTCATCTCTCACCGTCTCTCATCACTCTGCTAGCAAGCTGCCCTGTAGCCATTCCACGGTCTGGATTCTCTCCTGTCCAGCTCTGCTCTGGGCCTTGGCTGAACACTTATGATACAGTTTGCCTGTTCTGGGTCATTCTCCCAACTAGACTGTGAGGTCCTGGGTTGGGGGCCGGCACAGACTCCACCCCATTCCACCCTACTTTCCAAGCCAGTACCTGGCACTAAACGGTGAAGAGTTAGAGGAATGAAGGCATAGAGCACTGGGATGGGAATTATCCAGTGAGATTCTGTGACTTCTCTGCAGCTGCCTCCTCCCTTTGTATGGTGAAAACAGGTTAGTACTTGAGGGTCAAGACATGCAGTCTATGTGAGACTATGCAAGACAAGTCTATGTGAGACTTCCTTCTGTAGCTTCCTGGTCCTCCATCCCTGCCCCCATACTTCTAGGAACAGAAGTCCATCTGTTTCAAAGCTCCTCCTGTAGCCAAGCATCTCCAGCAAAATATTAATCCTTACCCCAGAACATATGGGAACTGAAACTCTGCCTCAGTTTCTTCATCTGTAAAGGGGGGATAAAAAACAGAACCTGCTTCTTACAGTTGTGAGGATTAAGCAATTTATTTTACATAAAGCCCTTAGGATAGTGCCTAGCCCTTTGTAATTACATATAAAAGTGTTTCCTATGATGATGGTACAGGACCATCCTTCAATGTCCATGGCCTTTTAGAAACCCAGGGGAATGTGAAAAAGTAAAGACTAGTTTGCCTTCCAGAGTCTTAGGAGATTATGTTAACATCATGATGTTTGAAGCACCTAGTTCCCAGAGGTCCACTTTGTACAAGAGAAAATTACCTTCTCTCATCGTAACATTTTACAATCCCCTACCATCACCATAACAACCAGAGGGAACCAGCCTGTTGCTGGGAACCTCCTCCCTAATTCCAGGAGCTACTTGTCTTGGGAGGACTCCTCCTAATGACCCATAGGGGCTCTCAGCATCCTTTGATGTTCAGCTTGATATTGGGGGTGCCCAAAGCACTGCAGGGGTCCTCCCCCATGGCCATACCAATAAATGGGACAAATAGAATTATGTCACTCCTGCAGACAAAACAACTAAGGCTGTAGGTGAAGGGGGTGAGGAGCATGTGGCTGGCAGCATGAAAGGTGGCCAGAAGCCCAGGTCCTGCACCAGACTGCTTGGGTGGAATTCAAATTCCACTACCCACTAATCCAATGAACTTGGCTAGAAACCTGGTATCTCTAAGCCTCTAAGTTATCTGTAACACAGAGATAATAATAGTGCCATCTTCTTAGACCTGCTTTAAGGATTTAACAGTGTATGTAGAGTCTAACCATGGTGCCTGGCACGTAGTATGCTTGCAATAATGTCAGCTGTTGTTATTACTACCACTACTATAAATTCTAAAGAATGCTGGGCGGTGGGGCGGGGAATACTGTCTGAAGCACCTTTGGCTTAGGATCTCCGTTATTTTTAAAGCAAGGTTGTCCAAAACATTCTCCCAGCTCTGACTGACACAACACTCAGCACAGACCTGGAACCAAACCCGGAGTCCTGCCATCATGATAACTTTCCCCTTTCCAGCCCCCCACCCCAACACACACACGCTCCCCCAGGAAATAAGTGTCTCAGAGCCTATGGAATCTGAAAGTCCATCTCGTCTCCATGAGGTCTTTCCTCCTGTCTTGCCCCGAACCTGCCACAGAAGGCCCTCCTGTCTTCATAGGGCTCTGTCCTCAAGGGTTTGTGAATCATTAATTGGAGGATTGTCCAGGGCTTAACGGTTTTGTTAACAGATCATTTGACAATGAATGAACCAGGCAAGTGGAAAATGCAGCACAGCGGTCAGACCACCCAGCGATGGTGTCACGCTCAGAGCAGGAGGCGGGCCCTGAGCCCCAGCCTGCATTTGTCCCTCTCGGGGCCCCACTGCTCAACAGAGCACAGGCAGAGTGATGTGCCCTGGGCCCCTTCTCAGTGAGCCAGGAGTGGTACTTGGGCTTTCAGCCCCAAATCCCCACTGAGCATCTTCTAGTTCAGAAATCCCACTCTGGCCCTAACTACCTGACAGGCAGGGCGAGAGGAGTCCAGACACCGACTGGAATGGGGTGGTGGGGAGGCTCTTCAAGTGGGAGCCAAGGGAGAAACGTTTCCAGTCCTGGGATTTCAGAAAAGGATGGTGATCCACAGCAGGAAGCCAGCTGCCAGGGTCCTGAGCCCTGTCTTCTCTCAGAAGTTGTGACCCAAAGCAGACAGCGAGCAGGAATGGCCACTAGGTTCTGCGTCACTGATGCTCAGAAGCCACTGACAGGCTCCAGCCACGTGACTTCCCTCCCTACTAGGTGTTTACTGAGCAACCAGGGGGATTCCCCAGTGGCTTGGTGGTAAAGAACCCTCCCGCCAGTGCAGGAGACTCATCCTGGGGTCAGAGAGATCCCCTGGAGAAGGAAATGGCAACCCTCTCCAGTATTCTGGGGAATGCCACGGACAGAGAAGTCTGGTGGGCTACAGTCCATGGGGCTGCAAGAGAGTCATACAGGACTTAGCGACTGAACAACAACTATGTGTGTGTCGTATTAGGTACCTACTGTGTGCCGAGTCCACACTTGGCTTCTCCCAGGCACAAGAGACATGCCCCGTGCAGGTCTCAGCTCCTGCTGAGCCTGAGGTCCTGTGATCATGTGCACAAGGTTTCAAATACCATGTTGGGTGCTGGGAGGGATGGAGGTCTCCCTAGAAGATCCTTAATTTCACTTGGAGGGGGATAGAGGGGGTGGTAATAAGAGCTAAGGGGCTGGAAAAGAGAGGTCAGTGTGGACTGAGCCTTTAAATGCAGTTGAAATGATTCAGAGGAGGAAGTGGAAGGCAGGTAGTTCCAGACACCAGCTCTTAGGAAGAAGGCCTGAGATAAGTGCCAGGGACCCAGAATCATGACTTCAATTCCACAGAGTTACACACACACTCACACACATCTACCCAAACGGTCTATAGTGCCCATCTTGATCAAGGACAGGTTCAACTAGTGGTTTATGCTGATTTACACCCATGAAATTCATTCTCTGAACCCTTGACACATAAGGTCCAGAAAGCCTGGCCTTTGCTCGGGCTTCCCAGCAGTTCTTTTACCTCTCCCCATCAGTGATGGCACAGTAAGAGTCCATGATCTTGGACAAGTTCAGTTCCTCAGTCCCCGTGCCATTCTGGTCTCACAAGGTGAAGACCTCTTGGTCTTTGGGGACTTTCCTCTGGGAAGGAAGCACTTCGGGGTCATTAGCTTCCAACTGGGAAACTGATGCACACTCGGGATCCAGGAAATCTTGGTAAACATCTTTCTATCATACAGACGTTAACGGCAAGTCTCCTGTGGCCTGATCACCATTCAAACAACCAACATGTGCCATCTTGCTAGGGAAGGCATGTCCTGTCGGGCTGGCCCCTAGGGCTTTTTAGTTCAGTTTTCAAGGTTAGAGATGAGTTTCAAGAAGGGGAGAGCTGGGCAGGTCTGGCGTGCCTGCTGCCTCTTCCCCAGGGATAGGGAGGCAGCAGTACCCCAAACTGTGAGACTGTGGCACAAACTTGGCTCAACAAAAAATGACTCAGTTACAACTACATTCCATTCAGGAGCATCCTTACTAGTCTAGAAATTGAAAATGTGGACAGGCATAGTAGGTTAGGAACATGAAACATCATGTCAGTTGCTGGAAGCAAACAATGGCCAAAAGGTTGCCATCTATTGAAACTGTTGTCATTGCCTATTTTCTTAACGTAACTCTCTTTAAAAACCTGTATCTTAGAGGGAAGCCCAAGCATTTTCAGTGCAGCACCAGAATGTTCTTCGCCCTGTAGCTCCCCCCTGCAGGGTTTTCAGTGACCAAGTACAGCACCGTTGCCGGTCTTGTTTTGCCTACTGGCTTCTCACTGCCTTTTCCTCCCCTCTTCCCAGTGACCACTCAATGCTCTCATGGCTCAGTGTCTCAGACCCAGGCCCCACACACATCCCAGGCAAACACCTATTGGTTTTTTACCACATTCTGCAGGACCAATGTCATGGGCCATGTGTTAGTCAGATCAGGCTGGCATTACAGAATACTACAGACTGACTCAACAGAAGTTAATTTTCCCACAGTTCTGAAGGCTGACAATCCAAAATCAGGGTGCCCACAGGTTTTCTAGCAAAACCTCTCTCCTTGGCTTGCAGATGGCCGTCTTCTCAGTGTCCACACATGGCCTTTCCTCTGTGCATGGGCTCCTGGAATCTCTTCTTATAAAATTATGTTGGATTAGAGCCCTATCCTATGCTCTCACCTAACCTTAAATACCTCCTCAAAGGCCCTATCTCTAAATTTTGTCACACTGAGGGTTAGGATTTCAACATAACAATTTGGGAAAGAGGGACCTTCCCAGGTGGCGCTAGTGGTAAAGAACCTGCCTGCCAATGCTGGAGACGTAAGAGACTTGGGTTTAATCCCGGAGTCAGAAGATCCCCTGGAGGAGAACATGGCAACCCACTCCAGTATTCTTACCTGGAGAATGCCATGGACAGAGGAGCCTGGCGGGCTACAGTCCACAGGGTTGCATAGAGTTGGATATGACTGAAGCAACCTAGCAGCAGCAGGACACGATTCAGTCTATAACAGGCTATATATCAGTGGAGCTGGCAAATGGAGAGGGTAGCCCCTCACCACAGCAAAGTTACTTACATGACAGTTACAATGTAACCGCATGTATTTTCAATGCTTAATACTTATTTGAACTTTTTCATCGGTTTACTATTATCGTTTTTAACAGTTTAACTTTAAGCCACTCACTCTATTCCTTATCAGCTGAGCACTGTCTGTATTTTCCACTGTTAGAATCATCCATATTTGGGGTTAATTTTTATTTCTGTAGAACCTTCATGCTGGGAGGGATCTCAGAGCCATCCAGCAGAAGCAAGAATCTGCTCTCCACCGCTGGGGACTCAGCCCGGCCACTCACAGCTAGATGGTTTATGATGTTAAATGGTCAAGAGCTGTCTTCCTGTAACTTCCATGGTCTGCCCTCTGGGCCCATCAGAGCAAAGCTGGCTCCTGTTCTCCATGACAGCCCTTCAGATTTGTGATGGTGGCAGAATTTCCTTTTCTACAAATATCTCCAGTAGCCTCAGCAGTTCATCCTATGGGTCCTTTGGTCCTTTACCATGCTGGAGTCCTCCCTAATCATGCTCCAGCTTGTCAAAGCGCCTCTTAAAGGGACACCAGGCAACGGTCACCCCCTTGATCCTGAGCATCACACTGCACATAGTCTAACTTTTCTATAAAAATCCTGATTTATTTGTATAAAACACACTCATACACACCCAGGCACACACACACACACTCCAAGTTCCAAGTTAAGAGAAAAGAAAAAGTAACCTCACAAAAATCCTCCTGTCCACTCCACCAAATCTTTAGGGTCTCTTCCTCCTCTTTCTCATCAAGGTTGGGGTTATAGAGCTCCCCTTTCCTATACCCTTTTCCCCCAGTCTTGGCTGCAGCAGAAAGCTGACCTTTCCACTGAGTTTTCAAAATTATTTCCTCTGGGGACTAAGGGTTAGATGTATCTCAGCCCAGCCTCTCCACACCTACCTCACAGCTGTGCTTTCCCCCAAGCGCTCATCACCTGCCCCTCCTTTAGTGGGAATTTACTCTCAAGCAACACTATCCCCCTCTTTTCCACCCTCTGCCCCTCCCCCAGGATGGTGAATGTCAGCGTAGGATATTATCTTAAAGGTCATTTAGAGACTCGCCACTCCCTCAGTTACAGGTGGGGAAACTGAGGTTCAGAGGTGTCACCAAGATATGACAAGGAACCGCCTCTAGCAAATTCCCTGTGACCACCCCCAGTCACTAAGAACCTCTGCTGCTAGGAGTTCTCTCTAGAAGTTTCTCTTTCCCTGCAGACTGAACACCGCTTGGAGTCAGGCCCAGCGTCTGCCTGGATGCACTGGGCTGGAAAACACTGTGCCTCTCCAGGAGCCACCCAGGGCGGGGCACACACTGCCTGATACACACAGCCCACAGGAGTGCTGTGCTGGCTGGCAGCTTCACCAGGCCCAAATGAGAGGAAGGGGAGGGACAAGTTGCCACATGCTTAAAGGGGGGTCCAAACCATGATGCCAGCATATGGGCAAGGCCCATGGTGGCCCTAGGAATGTGGACTGATGGGGAGGAAACATTGACCAACAAGCAGAGGGGCAAACTCTGTAATGTGGCTGCAGGGCCCTCATCCCATCACTCCCGTGGCTGGGGCTTGTCCTAGAAGTGCCTGCTTCATGTTCCCCTAAGCAGAGCCCCATCCTCCAGGTCTCTACAAATATTGGGTGGTTTGGGGCTTCGCTTTTAACTTGGGGGCTTTCAAAACTGCCGTTATATTGTGGTTATTTCAGTAAGTTGAGGCCCATTTAAAGAGCGCAGCTCCCTCCTAGAAACATGAACATCTTTAGTGGCCAGCCATGTTGGTCCATTAGAGTCCAGAGAATCTTTAAGAGCCAAAATAGTGGCCCAGTTCACACACCCAGGATGTTTTCCTCTTGCTCAAACCCCAGGACCTGTTGCCAGGGACCTCACAGGCCCCTATATTTAGGAACCACCAAGTGCTGACTCTGAAGGCTCTCAGACCATCTGGCCATTTGAACAGACAGCTTTCAGAAATTCTGACTGATGCAAAAATAAATCCTGTATTTTCAGTCTTTCTTCTACATGGAGATATTCATTACCTTCTTAGACCCACCAACAGTTATTTATGAGCTGAAGTTTTTTTTTGGTGTGAGCAGGGACTCCAGAATTCCTAATTTCATGTCATTCATCCCAGAAGGCAGAGAAGTAGCCATGTGGCCTCCCTCTGGGCGTTTGCAGTAATGACGCCAGCCCAGGCTGCAAGGCTGGACCTGCCGGGTGCTCTTGGGCTGTGTGTCAGGGACCCCATTCCAGGGGCCGGTGGCCAGTGCTGAAAGAGGCACCCTTGTCTTCTGGAAGGGGAGCCAACATTTTATTATCTATTCACTCTGTGTTTATGTAATTCTTGCAGTGGTCCTGTGAAGTAGATCATAGGTGGAAAATCAAAGTCTGGGTATATAATCAAGACCCAAGCATAAGTGGTAGAACAAGAAGGAAGTCGACCAAAACTACCTGCCTCTGACGCCCACCCCATTCCAACACACCACACCTTGAAGCTTCGGGTTGCAACCTGTACTGTCACTAGGTATGTTTGGAGTAAGGATGGGCAAGGCCCACAGTGGCTGTCTTATGTCTCTAAGAGTCATGCGTCTGATATTTCTCAATATAGACTGATGATTCTTGGGTTCTTTCCTCATCTCCAAAAGTGTCATGTAATGGATGGGTGACTGGACGGGTGGACTTAAGTCCCAAAGTTAATCCTTGTGACACATGGGCATTTTAGGGAAGCCACAGGTAGGGCATTCGCTGACCGCCACTGAAGCCACTGGAGCTTGGGAGTCAGGCAGACTTTCCTGTCGCTACACCTCCCATGCCTTATACAAAGTATTGCCAGTGCAATAAAGTTAATGGAGCCCGTCATCCTATGAAAGAACCAGTTCTGGCCAAAGATGATACATCTTTGAAGTTAACGAGGTCTATTAATTGAGCTTATGCCCTTTTAAATGAGCAAAATTTTTGAAATCTACTAAATAGCAGCACATCCATCTAGATGTAGTTTTACTGACACCTCATATCTCTGTCCCTGGTGGTTCAGAAGGTAAAGAATCTACCTCCATTGCAGGAGACCTGGGTTCAATCCCTGGGTCTGGAAGATCCCCTGGAGAAGGGAATGGCAACCCATTCTAGTATTCTTCCCTGGAGAATTCCATGGACAGAGGAGCATCTCAGGCTAGAGTCTACGGGGTCGCAGAGTTGGACACTATTGAGCAGCTAACATTTTTCATGTCTCTGTCACCAATGGACAAGGAGCCACCGGGGTAGAGCTCTGGAAACTGGCTTTCAGCCAACATCTAGCATAGCCACCAGCTCCTTGGGAGCTCAACAGATATGTCTGACCAGCCATTCTGGCCTGAATCAGCCCAGTGCAGCCATGGGGACCAGACAACCATATGGTAAATCGCTCAAAAAAAAAAGCAATCAAACTGAAGCATGCTCTCTTGAAGAGCACTCACCCCAACCCACAGCCTCTGATCCCTTTAGTCCTGGTCTCAGGATTAGAGGGGGGTGAGCTGCACAGGACTCAGCTAGTCCGCCAGCCCTTCAAAACCCACCACCGCACAGGTGGCTTTAGGGCTGAGTGGTCCTTGGGCTCAGGGAAGGGGAGCAGACACCGTTCCCAGGAAGTCGAGACCTGGAACTGGCCAAGCATAAGGACGAGGTCCAGACCAAAGAGGGCCCATCATGCCAGGGCCCTCGGGCCCCTGAACACACACCGACGCTCTGCCCAATTTCAATCTCCCCTCAGCTACCACCGCTCACAGTTGCTAAAGAGCACAAAGTGATACTTGTTGTGCCCACAGAACATCTGCTGAAGGCAAAACTTGTGTTTATAGTTCTTCACTTCAAAAGACTGGCCATGTTATAAAAAGAAAGGGACCATCTGTCCCGCTTCTGGACCCCAGCGCCTCTTGGAAAAGATTTCTGTGCAAGAAGACAGTGAGAAGTCAACACCGACTTCAGGAAACTATTTTGAGGCCGGAAAAGAATGGAGCCTCCCTGCCGAGGGGAAGTCGAGGCGACAGATGAAAACCGGCTTTGTGGAGGTCAGGAGATGGCAGGCACCACGGGAGGAGGCGGGCAGCGGCCCCGCTGGCACTGCCCAGATGTGCTGGCTATGCCGAGGGCCAGCTGGGAAGACAGAGGGGTGTGAGGAGTGGGCCAGGGGCCTTGGGGCCCCAGGAGAAGGCAAGAAAAAGTCAGCACCAGTTGGCGGTTACACGAAATCCAAAATCGTCTCTCTGCATCTATTCACCCTGGCTTGTCCAGCCTTTCTTATCCAAAATGCCCTTTAGGACAGCATCCCTTTCTGCATCTTGGCGACCACCTTAGGCTCAATGATTCCCTTCCAGAGGTTGGTAACTGAGGCATTCTTCCAGAGTGCACAAGGGTCCAATCTGTCTGTGAGGCCTGCTGGGCAACTGTCTGCCTTAAGTTTTTGGGCACCAGTACAGAAAAGTCACAGAAGAGGCCAGGAAAGGCGGAGCGGGCGCTGAGGTGAGCATGGGGTAGGACTTGAGACAAGGGGTCCCCAGCCTCCCAGTCGTACTTTCCCAGGCTGGGGCCCCCTCCAACTACAGCTCTCCAACAAGGCTTTTCCCTCCTTGTCTCATTGGCTCAATTCTCAGCTCATTGGCTCTGAAACAGCTCCTTCTCCCTCCCTCCTCCCCACCCCAGGAAAAAGTTGGGTTCTACCAGACTCCAATCTGATTCCAGAAAGCCTTGGTCTGTGTACCTCCAGCTTGAGGCTTCTTTTGTTTCAGATCAAAACCTGCTTTCCTTCTGAGGGTCTATCCCTGGGGTAGGCATGGGGAGAGAGGAGCTGGAGGTCAGGAGTGGGGTCCTCTGAGGACACTCCTTGTTCTCTTCCTGCTTGTCTCTGAAGGAGCATCCCCACCGGCTCATCAGGATAAATGAATTGAAAGCTTCGCCTCTGAGATGGAGAAGATTCACAAGTTCTCATCCACGGTCTCAAACTTACTGAATTCCCCCCCCCCCACTACCCTGACTTGGGCACACGCATTTAGATTCCAAGGATGAAGGCAGTTCCTGGAACAGCATATTCAAGGCTCCCAGAATCCTGAAAGGTCACCCTCCTTTTATTCTTGCCTCCTTTTACATCTTTTCTGTTCTTATTGATTTCTTCAGGCACATAAGAAAACACAGTAGGCAGAGCCTGCTACTTCCATTGAAATAAACTATTCTGCAGTCAGACCACACACCATAAAGAAATAATTGCAGTCTGTATATATTGCTAATGGACATCTCTCAGCAATTCTCTGTCTCATAAGCTTTAAACACAGACATTAGTATAAATATGCAGAAATCCCCACTCGGGCAAATTACTCTGCATTTCTGAACGGAGGGAAGATTAACCATGTGCTGATATCTTTGAAGGAGCTCAGCACAGCCGGAAAAATTCTCTGGCCCTCTCTGGGAGGGAGTTTGGAACTCTGTGAAGCCTTGAGGACAGAGCTGCAGGCCGGGCTAGCCTCTCCTTTCCCTGCGACCCCCACCCCCAAGCCCAGGGCTTCCTGGAGCACGGAGGAGGGGGTGGGCTCCAGCCAGAGCAGCCTCTCCTGAGCTGGTTGTTCACCTGCTTCTGGAGTCAGAGGCTGAAGATGCATTTTCCTCCCCTGGCCTCAGCTGCCTGGCAGAAGCCCTCAGGGATCATCAGGCCTTGAGGTAAAAGGCCCGTGAGGAGCCCTGAGGAGGTTTACAGAGGCAGCGCCTGCCTGGAACAGGCCTGCCGCCCCTTTCCCTGGCCCTTCACACGTGGCTCCTCCTACTCAGCTGACTCTCCCTGAGGGTCCCACACTGCCCCCACAAAGGCCAGCACAGGGGCAAGGGTCTCTGTCTTCCAGGGCTCCACAGCCTGTGCCACCAGAGCTGAACCCCAGCTCAGCCTCACGTGTCTGTGAGGAAAGCCTGCTCCTCTTTCAGAAATCACCCCTCCACCTGCTCCTGACGGTGGGGAAGACCCCCCCATCAGCACAAGTAGATGCTATGTCTGAGGGTGAGAGGGTCAGCTGATGGCTGATTAGAGGAGGCAACAGAGGTCAGGGAGGGCTGCACATCCCCCCCACCCCCCACCCCCCCACACACACACACACCGTCTTCTCAGCACAAGCCATGCATCCTCTCTACAGACAGAGGCTAGGAGCTCGGTTTTCCCTGGGCTGGGAGCAGGGGAGGTGGGCCAGGCGGGAGGGCCACCTGGGGGACTGTGGGAGGTGAATTATGAGCTAGTCAGGAATCACCGCAAAGCCAGGGGAGCCCAGGGCGCAGAGGTCTTCCCGGTTATTTATTTTGCATTCACCTGCCTTTGCCACAGCAGAACTGAATGCATCAGGAGAGGAACATTTACGGTTCTGAGGCAGAGGAGAGGGAGTTGGGCCTCTCAGAGCTAGAGCCGCAGCCCTGCAGCCTCACCTGTGGCAGGAAAGCCTGGACAGGACGGTCAGTCAGAGGGCCTGGGAACAAGGCTGTCCGCAGCCCCAGGCTTCCCATGAACCTGGGGTTCCTATAACACCCAGTCTTCAAGACACCAGGGTCTGAGGCACCAGCCTCAGCAAGAAGCAGGGGAGCTCAGAACCAACAGATCCTCTCCTCAGCCGACCCCCATTCATGGCGTGCTTCACTCACCCGGCTCACCAGCGAGCATCTTGATGGTCTATTTTCAAGCCTGTCTCCCCCACTCGACTGTGAATGACTTTAGAACACCCCTCGCCAGCGGCCGATTTAGCAACTTTATGTGAAATTTTTAAAGATACCCTTTTCTCAAGACCCTTCCCTGCCACCTACCAGAAAACTGTCACAATAACTAAAAAAAAACTATGATAATGCCAGATGTATGGCACCCCCTGGAGGTGTGCCATGAGCATTTGTGAGAGGCCTGTTAGGAACTTGCAGAGGGTGTTACCTCCACTCACCTTTAGAAGGCACTCTTCTGAGCACATTACTCTTGTTGACACCTTTAATTCTCACAGCAACCTATGATGAGGTTGGCAGTTATGACTTCCATTTTACAGACGAGGAAACCCGAGTTCAGAAACATGAAGTAACTTCCTTGTGTTTACCCAGCTGCTCAGGGACACAGTTGGGATGAAAACCAAGACAGCCTGGCCCCAGAGCCTTGCCCTTCACCCCATTTGCACTGTTGCATCCTTTGCACCAAGTTCTGGGTCAGGCCACAAGGATGCCCAGCAAGTGTGTGTTTTCTGGATCAACATGGAAGAGGCCTGGCTTCCGGTCCAGTTCAGCTTCCCCCCATTCCCCGCACACAATCCTGAATCTCTGCCTGACTCTAAAGTTTCAGAGGTTCTGGGACACTGAGTCCCTACAGAGGCTGAGACAGGTTGCCATGCAGCAAGACTGAAGGAGATGTCCAGACATGCGCCCAAGCTGGGGAAGACTGGGGACCCCCAAACCTCCAGGAAGACCTTGGGCCTGTGAGCTCTTCTTCACCAGGGCCTTTCAGCCTCAGCCCACCTGACCCTCCACATCCCCTCCCTCATCCAGGCCCTCCTGCCCACCCAGTCAGCCTCCATGTGGTCTTTCTACCTTCCACCCTCTGCTCTGCCTTCCATCCCTCGGGGCTCCCTGGGTGGCCATGCAGCCTTCCCATCTCCTCCTGCCCCTCCAGGCCTGCCCCTTCTCTCCCACTCTCCAATCCACACTTAGAGCATCACTAAAGTGCTCATCTGACCAGGTCCTGTCCTAGTCAAAATCTTTCCCTAGTCAAAAATCCCTGCCCTAGTCAAAATGAGTGGGCCTCATTTCTCACTAAGCACCCTCACCTGTCTCTGGAGCCTGCTGCCCCTCCAGCCACCCTAGCTAGGTATGACTCTGGTCAGTGCCGGCTCCTGCCACCTCCTCCCTCAAATGATACTCACCCCTGTCTCTCCAGATTCATGCAGGTGCCTCCACCTGAGCTGAGGCAACTGGTGCTGCTTGGGAGAGTCAGGGGTGGCCTCATCAGGGTTTCCTAGCCACCATCTTCAGACACCCCCACACCCCACCCCGTGGCTGCCAACCAGAAACCAGAGAGCCCTCCTGAGGAACTATAGAGACAGAGTGTGTCTGTGCCTACCTGAGAGTTCCCAAAGGGTAGAGAATTCCAGGAAAGAGGAGCACCCACACCAACAAGGGCTGGTTCTTGCAGCCAAAAATGGAGGAGAGGGACTCAAGCTACTGTCCCCCAGCCCCAACCCTTGAGGCTCCAGCCCTATTGGAATCCAGACCCCTTCCTGCGGGGCAGGGAATATTAGGGCAGAATGAGAGCTGGAGGTTGATCAGGAACATCCAGCCAGGTTCTGCCCTGGTCCGTCAGTAGGACGAAGAGAAGCCCAAGCTCTGAACGTTGTATACATCCAGAAGGCCCCACCTGTCCAGACACACCTGCACAAGCACTCATGTGCACATGGCCTACACTGCATTCATCACAGGGCCAGTCCTCCGCCCTGCCAGGCTCTCTAGTCGGGACTAGGCGTGGAACCCACCTGGCACCGGAGCCGGGGGGAAGGAGAGCATGGATGTATAATCCCCATTCCAGGACTAGGTGACTTATCTGGAAGGATATGGTCCTATCCACCTGGGAGTAGAGACTCCCCTGCCCCCACAACATACACACTGATCTGGGGCCTGAAAAGGATCTCCCTCCCACAAAAAAAAATGAACAACCTCCCCAGCTGACTAGGAAGAAGGGCAGAGATGATGAGTCAGTGCAGCTTGAGGCTCTGGGACCAACTGCAGCCAAACGCATGAGTGAGGATGTTTCTCTGCATGACTATGCTGCCCAGTCCTCATGAGCCCACTGAACCACACCTGCCCTTGAGAAGAGGGAACAGAGAGGCCAGCAAACATCCTCCAGGATCTGTGTTCCACAGGGGCAGGGCTTTGGGTCTGTTTCATCCACTGCTGCACCCCAGTGCCTGGAACATCGAAGGTGCTCAGTAAATATTTGCTGAATGTATGAGTGACTAGAGTAAGTGGATGAACAAATGAGCGTAGCTGAAAGTGGTCGATTCTGCCCCAGGTGCTGAAGCATAAACCTTACCCCAGTGCTGAAGCATAAACCTGAGGCCAGTGCTGTGGACACAAGGTGAGAATCTGGCAGGGATGAGACTAGACCCGGGGTACGAATCCAGGGCTTGAGCAAGGGCTCGAGATGGCTCCAGAGTTAGCACGTCTTTAAGACAGAAGTCATTAGCTGTCCTCTTTCAGTCATCTTCTATTTTACATAACTTAATTCAAATATTCTGTCTTTTGTCACATTTTCTCTTGTCCAGACACTTTTGCAGGGTTTAACCTTATTATTTTATTGTTGCCCACTGATCATAGGTAACTCACGCTCTGATGGATCCTTGCCATGGGCAGGACCATGTCACAATCCTGGGCAATGAGCAGAGAGCCTCCTTCTCCTAAGGGGTGATTGTGATATTAGGGGCTTTGACCATGTAAGACCTTGGCCATTTGAGGCATTGGCCATTACTAGGGTCACCTGGGGGTAGTAAAGCTTCTGGTCTATGGCCACTGAGTTCACCAGAACCACCTGCAGTCCCAGCCCCTCCCCCAGGGTCCAGTCTGCCTTCCTTCCCATCCTGGAGGCCTGAGGTCCCCTCACCACCTCAAGTCCAGAGCTCAGGCCCCCAGCTGACTCCAGATCCAAGGCCTGGTCTTAGCCTTGGCTTCTTCCATCCCGCCCCAGGGGACCCTTCCCAAGGACCTCACCCATCAGGCCCCAGCACTCAGCCCTCCAGCTTGCCTCCCCAGTCAGCCCTACCCAGCCCCACCACCCACATCCTTTCTCTGTCTACATTGTGACCATTTATGGTGTTTCTTGGACCCTGAGCCTCACCAAATGACCCCTAAATTTCTCTAGGCCCCTGGGCCAACCCTGCCCCGCCCTGAAGAAAGCAGTGAGGGCAGGTAGGAAGCAGCGAACTATAGCAACTGAAATTTATAAAAGCAAGGCTTTGAATTAAACAGAGCTTGATTCAAATCTTGCTCTGACACTCTGTGGCTGGGGATTCTGAGCCTCATTTTTCTCATATGTGAAATGGGGACCTTCGATCATAAAGTTGGCAGGAGAATAAAAAGAGATCGTGTAATCTGTGGATCTCAGCAGGATGGCAGAAAACACGCACCTTGGGCCCTTTTCAGAGTATGGCTGCATCCTCTTATCCTCCCAACCCGAAGGCAGGGTTCGGAGTTGGCCATTGGGCACATATGACAAGGAGTCAGAGAGATGGAAACAGCAACCCACTCCAGTCCTCTTGCCTGGAAAATCCCATGGACGGAGGAGCCTGGTAGGCTTCAGTCCATGGGGTTGCAAAGAGTCGGACACGACTGAGCGACTTCATTTCACTCACTTCACTCCACTCACTTCACTCACTTCTTCCTTTATCACTGGAGAAGGAAATAGCAGCCCACTCCAGTATTCTTGCCTGGAGAATCCCATGGACAGAGGAGCCTGGAGGGCCATGGTCCATGGGGTCGCAGAGGGTCGGACACGACTGAAGAGACTAAGCAGCAGAAAGATGGCTGGGGCAGCGAATGTTAAGTGCCCCTGGCCCAGCACCTGACACGTGATAAACAACCCAGAAAGGCGCTAGTTTGTTTCGTACGTTGGGTTTTAAGGTTGAGTCCCGACTCCTCGCTGGCCTTAAAGAGCCTCACCGCACCCACACCTGGCTAATCCCTCTAGTTGGGGCGCCGGTGCCGGCGTGAGGTTGGGCGCGCGGTCCTCGGGAGACGGAGGCCCCGCCCCCAGTGACGTAGCCGGGCCCGCCCCCGCACATGCGGGCGGGGAGGGAGGGACCGCAGGAGGTTCCCGGCTCGCCGGGCGGTGGCGCGTCTGCGAACGCTTATTTGCATATGCTCAGGCTGGATATTTATAACTTCTCTTCAGCCAGTTCCAAGTTATTGATGTCTTAAAGTGACTTTAATCTGAGCCTTCTTTTCCTCAAATGGGCTTTTGATTTCCGGAGTGATATTATACATGGCTGTAAGCTATTGACTGAGCGATCGCCGTTGTGTTCTCAATGTGCTGATGCTGAAAATCTGCGATATAAATAAACTTCCTCTGGTAGAATCATTATAAAGCACAAGCAGCAGAAATTTATGGAAAGAGCAGATTAAATGCTTAGACTTAAATTCTTCAGTGTGCTGCTTGCCCTAAACTGCTGTGTCTGGAGTTTGGGCTGCTGATTCAGGTGGAAAAAATCAAACGGACACATCGCTTGTCGGTGCATTTTTACTATGATCTATTGTGTTGCCAAAAGAGAAAGCTCAAAAGCTGCCATTGATAATCCTGGTTAAAACTTGGAGCATAAATTATTAAGACGTGTAGTTTCTTTTCGGGAGTGGT
This sequence comes from Nanger dama, assembly GCA_917880005.1. Classification (NCBI taxonomy): domain Eukaryota; kingdom Metazoa; phylum Chordata; class Mammalia; order Artiodactyla; family Bovidae; genus Nanger; species Nanger dama. The sequence continues at coordinate 31,819,353 of CAKJTW010000018.1, forward strand.
TGGGGACTGGTGCATGCAGCACTATAAAGAAATATAACATCAATATGTGCTTATGCATTGTAATGTAGGACATTTTTATGCCCATAATAAAACATCCTGCCTACAACTATGTTTATGAAAGCAACAGATAGGAAGATCCATAATGCCACTTAATAGAGTTAATCACCTCCCCTCTGAATGGTTTAAAAGGCTTTTTATTGCACATTGAAAGGCTCTGACCATAATTAATACTCCACACACTGTCAGGTGCCAATCGGAGGGCTGGAGGCAGCGAAGGGAGCTTTCTAGCACACTTGTGCTGGGAAGGTTCTCAGAACCGGATCCAGTTGTCTGAACTTCAGGGATTTTTGTGCTGTTTTTTAAACATGGACTTAGTCACTCTGTGGCATGTGGGGTCTTGGCGGATCAGGGATTGGACCTATATCTCCTTCACTGGCAGGTGGATTGCTTACCACTGAGCCACCAGGGGAGTCCTAAACTTCAGATTTTAAACCAGAAATCTAGCTTCTGTATCAAACTCCGACTGGAGCTTGAGGTTCTAAATTTTAAGCTCTGAATGTGAACTCTAAGTTTTTCTAGATCCTGGGCTCTGGACTAGCTCTACACTCTCAACTATAGGCTCTGGGTGACCCAGTCTGGGCCCCTGGGCCCTGAGTGAGATGGTCCCACAGCACATCTGTACCCAGAGCTGACAGAAGGGGAATGGATACTTTCCAGCAGTCTTGGTTTAATTTGCTGTCAGCTTGGTGGATCAGGTTGAGCACAGAAATTTATGCTGTTTGCCCCTCTCTTCACCTCTGACCATTGCAGCCAGTTTTCATCAAAGAGGAGGGGAGCCATGGCTGGCCTGCCCCAAGGTCAGCATGTGGGTGAAGGCTGGCCCCTATAGACAACAGCCTGCCCTGGAACAGACCCAGACTCATCGACCAGGTCCATAGTCAACCAATCATGGAGGCTCCCAGGCTAATCTCTCCCCACTTCTTCCAAAGGAGATGGCTTTATCTCCTTTGTCCCTTATCACACAGTCAGTGAGTGACTGGAGCCACAGGGAATCTCCCAAACAGCCCAGAAAAGCTGAGGAGGTGAAGGGTTAGCCTGAAATAATTAAAGAATAGAATTGCCCTTTAGAAGCTTGGTTCAAGCCAGCAAGAGTGAGGCAGGCGGCAGGGAGATAGTGCTCTCAGGATGGGGTTGGGGAGTGGGGGTGGTTGGCTCTCTCAGTGCCCGGCAGCCGCTCTGGAGAGGCTGGTAGCTTAGCTGAGGTGAATACAGTCAGTACTCTAGCTAAGATTTTTCTGGGTGAAAGCTCTTTTTCCTCTTGGAGAGTTGGGCCAACTAGAACTAAGAGTGCCCCACCAAGGGCAGCAAGCGGAGGGAAGATGGAGAGGAGGGCTGTGTGCTCTCTCCCAACACCACATGGCTGACCTCTCTTCACTGGACTGGACTCCTGGGGCACATGAGCGCTTGGCTGGGTGAGTTGTCACCAAGGGCTCAGAAATTTTTGTACTTGCTGAGAAGGCTGTTGTAAGAGCTCTTTGTTAAGACAAAATCACACCTGAATTGACTTCTGGCAGGGCTTCCCAGATGGCTCACTGGTAAAAAATCCACCTGCCAATGCATGAGATGTGGGTTCAATCCCTGGGTTGGGAAGATGCCCTGGAAAAGAAAATGTGCAATCCACTCTGGTATTCTTGCCCGGGAAATCCCATGGACAGAAGAGCCTGGTGGGATCACAAAAGTGTCAGACGTGACTTTAGCAACTAAACAACAGCCCACCTGGAGCCCCAGTCCTTGGGTTTCCATCATGGCCTAAAAGAATTGATACCCCTCTGCTACCTCCTCACCACCAGCACCACCCAAAATGAGAGCTGCAGTCAGATGAACTAGCCTTTCAACTCAGGAGGGCTTTCCTGACCTGATCCGTGCGCATACAGTCTACAGAGGCCCTCCCAGAGCTGAGCACCCTCTGGGGAACAGGCCACAGTTCCCCCATCCCAGATAGAACACATGTCATAAGGACAACTGGGAAGATCGTGTCATGCATGGGTGTTGTAGGGGAAAGGCTCATTTGTTCCCTCAGCCAACAAAAATGTAGTGAGCACCTGCCATGAATAACCAACAGAACTGTCTGCCCTCACAGAGCCCACATTCTGGTTCCCCAAAGCCTCCCACTCTCTAGATTCGACAGCGAGAGAAACATGACTTTTCCAGGGTTGTGACAGCAGGCTAAGCTGAGATGCCAAGGGCCTGGTTCTCAGGTGAATCTTCAGGATCACGTCCCAGGCCCCCTTGGGAAACTCCCTGCACCCCAGGCAGCCACTGGGGAAGCGTGCCCAGCTTGGGGAGGGCACCCTGGTGAGAGCTGAGCTTGCAGGAAGGAAGCACTGGGGTGTCAGTCTCTCTCAGTCCTTCTCAGGCAACAGAGCCAGCAGCCAGCAGGCTGTAGAATCAGCTCATCCTTGAGGCAGCAGAGCAAGAGCCTGATGTTACAGAGGCCATGATGATCTGACAAGTCCTGGGAGACGGGGTTGCGCACTGGTGCTGGGGGCAATTAACACTCATTGAGGGGAGGTGAGTGGGGATTCCAGTCTCTCATCTTGACCCAGCAAGTTGTCTTCCGAATTCCAGCATCTCCCACTGGGCTTATGTGAGTCAGCTGTGGGACCTAGTCTGGCAAACAGCACACACACAGGGCATGCACTGACAGAGTGCCCAGCCACAAGCCAGCCCTCCTATGCTGGCACAGTCCCCCTAGACCAGCCAGGCCCTTGGCTGTTCTCCAGTTGCTCTCAGGCCCCCAGTCTCTCTGCCCACAGCCCTGGTGGCCTTGAAGTTCCCACCCAACAGCTGTTCCTGGTCCCTTCTGGTCTGTGGCCTTAAAGGAACCCTGAGGTCTGAGCAAGGAGGGGAGGGGGGTTTCGGTGTATAGAGCTGGGCTCAGTGAGGGGTTCCCTGGGGGACTTCTGGGATGAGTTTGCTAATAGAGATATATCTTCTGGGAGGTCGTGATACCACCTGTCATTAACAGGAGCACCCTGCACGGGTTCTCACTAAGAAATCACAGGCAGCTGCTTGCAGGCGGGTGAGCGATTTGTAAGGACCACGAGAATATTTGCATAAACATATGTATGGAAGTGTGTGTTTATTTGCATTCATTTGCATAAATTGCTGGCTCTTAGAACTGTCGTTCCTTAATTATATTTTTTTCGCTGAAATTTTTTGAGCTCTGAGCACAGATCTGGACATTTCAGGAATGGGAACAAAAAGCCAAAACAACAACAGCACTGGGACTGGAGACCAGAGATTCTCAAACTTTGTTGCACGTTAAAATTTCCTGGGGAGCAGCTTAAAATCCCAGTGCCTAGATCACCACTCCACCCCACCCCACCCCCATACTACTGAATAGAAACTCTGGGGTTGGGGCCCAGGAAATCAGTATTTTTTTTTAAGCTTCCAGATGAGTTTGAGGCACAGAACATGTTTGAGAACTGATGTCTTAGACAAGGCAGCCCCAGGTCAGATCAAATCAGTCTCAGCCTTCAGTTGGAGACACTGGGCACTCACCTCATGTAAGACATTCAAGACACTCAAGAGCAGCGAAGTGTGTGAAGGGCCATGTCAGCACACACGGGCTCTCAGCAGACGGTCACCATGGCCTTCATCACCATCTTGGGGCAGTGTCATCACTGCAAAAGCAGAGCATCTGGGGAGTGGGCTGCTCCTCCTGCCCCCGCCACCCAGGTCACCCTGGACTCCACCTGGGCCTCCGATCAGCCCCTAGGAGTAGCAAGTGCTCCAGGGTGGGCGTGGGTCTCTTCTGGCTGAAGTCCTTTGTTGTTCGAGATGACTTCCAACCTGGTGGTCCCATCACTGCCCAGATGCCTGGGGATTGGGTGCTTGCAAGGGAGACAGTATGTTCCCAAGCGAGCCCGTGCAGCCCAGCTGGCCTCCCTCTGTTCCTCTCTCCAGGCTGGGAGAGAGCCAAGTGCTGGGGATGGCAGGGTTTCTCTCTCCCCTAGTGGGTGCTCCCTGGCAAGGAGAATGCTGGCAATCTGGCAACACAGACTGTATTTGGGATGGTTGCTCCTGGGGTTCTGTAGCTTCTCACTCTCCTGTCCACCTGGCCCACTGCCTCCATGGCATCTTTGCTCCCTCCACGTGTTTTCTGCCTTTGTTTATGCCATGCACACACTCTGGGGGCAGCCCTTCTTCCACGGAAGGACTATCAGGATTGGTTGGCTCAAATCCAGTCCATTCAAGACCCACTCAGTGCCTCCTGTTCTGTAATGCCTTCTCCAACCCAGCAACCATTCATTCATTCCCGCTGTCACTCAATCAGGGCTTCCCTGGAGGCTCAGAGGTTAAAGCATCTGCCTGGAATGCTGGAGACCCGGGTTCGATCCCTGGGTCGGGAAGACCCCCTGGAGAAGGAAATGGCAACCCACTCCAGTACTCTTGCCTGGAGAATCCCATGGAGGGAGGAGCCTGGTAGGCTACAGTCCATGGGGTCCTACTCCAGGCCAGGAGCTGTGCCAGGTATGGGGGTACAGAAACAAGTCAGATCCAGGTTCTGCTTTTGAGAGCTCTTCTGAGCAGTGAGAGCTTTTCTGAGCATTGATCAAAGACCACTGCGTTCTCCTCCCCAGCACCTGCCAGAGAGATGGAAGCTCCTGTCTCCTCCTGCTGTGTAAACGTTCCATGTTAGCAGATGCTGCTCAGGGTGGACAATGTAGGTCTTGCTCACAGAGGACAGGCACAGCCGTATCTTGGCCTGCAGAGGCCGAGGAAGGAGGGAAGGGTTGATTTCAGAGCCTCCAGGAAGCATGTGGGAGCTGAGAGAGCAGCTGCTGGTGGCAGCCAGCTCACTCCTCTCCTGGACACGTGAGGTCACTCCCAGGGCCTCAGGGAACTCTGTGGCTTGACTCGCAGACCTTCCCAAGTCCAGGTCAGCTGTGCTGGGAAAAGCCTTCCTCCCAGGCTGCCCCGGGATGCTTCCTCCTGGGGCTGGAGCTGTAGCTACCCATCCAGACCTTCTTATTCCCATGGAGTGAGTCCCTCTCACCCCCACACACCCAAGGCAACACTCACCCCAAGAGGGAGCTGGCCCAGACCATCACAGGAGAGTTATAGAAGCTCCAGACCCACAGATGGCTAAGGTGGCTCCCAGGGCAGGCCCAGCATCATCCCTGGGCCCAGACTGGAGACTGTAGCTGGAGCCAAGGAGGACTGTCCATCAGACTTGGTGTCACAGCTGGGGAGCCCTCCAGGTCGAGAACCCTCCATGTGGCCAGGCTGCAGAGTCTCAACATCTTCAAATTCCAGAGGATTCTCCTTTCCTTCCTTCAGCTTTTGGTCAAAGCCATTCACTCCATCAGCAAACACCCTCCCTGCCCCTCTTGACTCCCCACACCGGGGTCCTGTCTGTGGACACTCAGTCTAAGGGCCTAAGAGATGAGGAAATAACCTTGGCTCTGTGGTGAGCCAGGTGCAGTGGGACAGGAGGTGGAATTTGAACCTGGTCTCATGGGACAGGTAGACGAGTTCTGCAGGATGAAGAGGAGGGCATCCCAGATGAAGGGAAGGGCTGGCCTGTCCAGAGAGGGCTGGAAGCTGCCCCTCCACATCCACACCACGCCCTTCATGTCCCATCACAGCCATCACCCCCCCAGTAAGTGTACAGTGGCACCTTGTGGCAGGAAGACTCATGAGGGCGGAAAGTAGGATGGTGGGGTCCCCTTGGACTCCTCTCCACCTGCACACAGTGACACTCCATTCCCATAGGCTGACTTCTGTACTTGGCCTCTAGGGGAGACTGGGCTGGGGCTGGGCTTCTCAACCTTTGAGCCATGCAGGGGGTGGAGCTGCCCCACGTGCTAACCCCTAGTCAGCCTCTGAGCATAGTGGCAGGTGCCTGGCATGCCTACCCCTGGCATCCAGCCCACCCAGAGCAGGGGGACACCAGAACCTAGGGCTGTAGCTCAGACACCGGCCCGGCCTCAACTGGAGCAGGACAGTTTCTCTTGGGCTGTTGTTGGTTAGTCACTAAGTCACGTCCAACTCTTTTGCAACCCCATGGATTGTAGCCCACCAGGCGCCTCTGTCCATGGGATTTCCCAGGCAAGAATACTGGAGTGGATTTCCACTTTCTTCTCAGGGGATCTTTCCAAACCAGGGATCCAATCTGCATCTCCTGCATTGGCAGGCGAATTCTTTACCACTGAGCCACCAGGAAAGCCCTCCTCCTGGGTAATTACTTTCAATAAGAGTTTGTAAAAACAGTACTCTGGCTTTATTATAGAGTCTACTAGGTTCCACTTCTCAAGAAAAATAGACTGTCAGGCTAAATACCTGTGGGGAAGTGACTGGGCAGAGAAGGGTATCATTAAAGTCAGCAGCTCCCATATGACCCAGCAATCCCACTGCTGGGCATACACACCAAGGAAACCAGAATTGAAAGAGACACGTGTACCCCAATGTTCATCACAGCACTGTTTATAATAGCCAGGACATGGAAGCAACCTAGATGTCCATCAGCAGATGAATGGATAAGAAAGCTGTGGTACATATATACAATGGAGTATTACTCAGCCATTAAAAAGAATACATTTGAATCAGTTCTAATGAGGTGGTTGAAACTGGAACCTATTTTACAAAGTGAAGTAAGTCAGAAAAAAAAAACATCAATACAGTATACTAACACATATATATGAATTTAGAAAGATGGTAATAATAACCCTATATGCGAGACAGCAAAAGAGACACAGATGTATAAAACAGTCTTTTGGACTCTGTGGGAGAAGGCAAGGGTGGGATGATTTGAGAGAATAGCATTGAAACATGTATATTATCATATGTGAAACAGATCGCTAGTCCAGGTTCGATGCATGAGACAGGGTGCTCAGGCTGGTGCACTGGGATGACCCTGAAGGCTAGAATGGGGAGGGCGCTGGGAGGGGATTCAGGATGGGAACACATGTACACCCATGGCTGATTCATGTCAATGCAGAGCAAAAACCACTACAATATTGTAAAGTAATTAGCCTCTAATTAAAATAAATAAATTTTAAAAATAAAATAAAATACCTGACAAGAAAATAAAATAAAGTCAGCAGCTCCATTGAGACAATGACAATGGTGCGAAATGTCCCATGTTGGGGAAATCCACCCAGAAGGTCAAGGAGCATGGCCTGCATGCATGCCAAGACAGGCCTGTCCTTCCTGCAATAGAGTCTTGGCTATCAGGCCTGGAGCAGCCCCCAGGAAGTGGGCCTGTGGGTTCCAGAGACTACTTCAGGCCCTGGGAAGTCAGGGAATGAAAGGCGGCATCTCTACCCCAGCAGAGCTCACAGTCTAACCAGAGAAAGACTTCAGCAGGCGAAGATCACTACAGAAGAGAGAGGGACTGGCAAGGGAGAAGCCTGAACTAGCAAGAAGGAAGTGGGGTCAAAGCGGGTGTCAGGAGGGCCCATCTGGAGACCCTTCTGGGGACCCCGCCAGCCAGTGTGAGGGACAGGTGTGCAGGACACATGGCTGGTAGACAGGGCACCAAGAGTGGGCACACCTGAGGCAGGACCCGGAGCTCTCTCCTCCCCAGTAGCCATGGTGTCTCCCAGGTGTGACACCTGGGCTAGCTCAGGCACCCTAAGGCAGACCTGGCCCTCTGGCCCTGCAGCTGGCACCTGCTCATCTGGAGGGCCCTGCCCCACTTTCTTCTTTTAGGTTTATTTCCTAATTTTCCTAGAATGAGGGTGGCGATTAAAGACCATTTGCAACAGGAGAAACTGAACTATGGCTTAGGCTTTCACCTCCCCTGAGATGACAGGCTTGAGGTGTTGCCCCAGACCTGACCCTGGCCAGGCCCTTGGGATGGATGAGCACAGATGGAGACCCAGGGGCAGATGGCCACAGAGGGACACCCCTGCAACAAAATTGTACAGGACACACTTGGGGCAGAGAGGGGTCCCCATCCCCCTACACACACACACACACACACGTGCGTGCACACTCACTCCTCCCCTGCCTCCTCGCCCCAAGTACTCCATGGCTGCAAATTCTCTTCTCCTGTGATGCGATTCACAGAGCTCTGAGCTGTCATTAGCCCCTGGCATCTGGGGTTTCCGTTTCATTTCCTTCTTTACCTGGGTAACTGAACTGATTGTGCTCCCAGCTCCGGTTCACTAATTCTCACAAATCCTTTTAAACTATTGATTTATTTGCCGGGACCATGGCTTTCAGAATTCTTGGGAAATACTGGCTTTTGCTAAAGCATGTGAGGGAGAGCTGTGTGTCCCTTTCTCCTGACCGGTGCCCCATCCTCCCCAGTACCTCCTCCCACCCCTTCTCTGTGCCATCCTGTCCCTTCCTCGGGCAGGTGGCCGACTATCCCAAAGCCCAAGCTGGCTGGACCTTCCTGAAGAATCGCCTCCAGGAAGCTTACAGCCGAGTGAGGTTCTCTGGGATGTCCCCACACGTGATAATGTAGGCCTTGGGACTGTTGTCTGGTTGTTGGGCTCTACATTCTTTATTTGAGATCTCATTTCCTCACTCGGGTCCACTCTGCTGTTTGCAAATCATGCCCTCCCCTAGGGTCTGCGGTGTTGGGTGTGGTGCTGGGTCTGGGGCCCCCCTCTCTCTCTCTCTTACCCTCTCCTCCAGCCCCTTTGCTCACCCACACTAACAGCTGTCTCACCCAGGCTTCCCTGGAGCCTGGTGGAAGCCAGGTCAGCGGGGTCTCTAGGTACAAGAGAATGGGGTCGTCATGGTGGCCAGTCTAGGTGAAAGGAGAGGCCCCTCTGAGAGTCCAGGGCAGTGAAAGAGGGAAGCAGGGCTCCCTGTAGGCCCTCCTGCCCTGGGCTGCCCACTGGGTCGGCAGCACCCCTCACTTTTGCCCCAGATGAGGAAATCTGGCATGCATGGTGGTGTGTTTTTCAGACCTGGCACCTGGAGTCGCATCTTCTTTGCTGGAAGCTGGGCTGTGTTGGAGGGTGTGGTGGCCACTGCCATCAGCTCCTTGGGTGCCTTAGTTGAGCTCTGAGTTCATATCTATCTGGGGACATGTTCAGTATTGATATCTTTTTATTCAAATTCTCTGGCATGGCCCCACTCTAGGTTCTCACGGGTATTCAGAAAGCTGACATCTTGCCCCTAAAATAATGAATGGTAAATCAGAAAGCTGTAAAATGGTAACAGAGCCCAGAAGAGAGCACAGGATGGTGGCTTCTCCTCAGAAGAGGGTCTCTGTCCATGGAGCCACAGAGGTAAGGCCTGGGGACCCAGTGTTTGAAGGCTTGGTCCAACGATGCAGAAGGAACGGAAGCAGTAGCCAGCACCTGGTTTCTGAATGTCATGTCCCAGGCCTCGCCCAGAGGTAGGGGACCCTAGAGCACTGAAGGCAGGGACTGTACTCAGAAACCCTCTCCTGGGTCCCAGGCCTCCATGGACTCTCCAAGTCCTATGATTCTGCTTCCCCTGCAGACCTCAGGGCGTCTCCACCGTCCCCCAGGCTCTAGGCCAGGCCTCACCCTCCACTCACCTGCCCACAGCAGCACACCTTGGGGCAGGGTCTCCAGTCATTTGTCCCCTTCCATCTCAACCCTCTGTGCCCCAGGTGACTGGGGTCACTTTTGAAATTTTCCTCCCAGGCCCACAGTCTACAGGTTCTAAGCACAATTTATCAAGCCTGTCATGGGAACTGTGGCTGCGCTGCACTCCAGCCTTCATCCTGCCTGTCCCCAACCCCTGCTCCAGCCCTACTCGCCTGCCATGCACTAATATAGGGCTCCAGGCCTCTGCACAGACAGACCCCTCCCCCTGGCACCCCGTGCTCCCCACACATCCCGGGGAGCTCAGCGGAAGGAACGTTCACCACACAGTGTAACACAGGTGCGTTCATGTCTGTCCCACCTGGGGTCCTGGGACGCCAGCCACAGACTGCAGCTCTGATGGAGTTCAGCAGAGCAGGGATTCATTCGAGGCTGAGCAGTCGTCCCGCCACTCTGCTTGGAACTCTGCACTGGCACCATCTCGCCTACCCCCGGTGCTCGAGTGCCACTGACCCACCAGCCCAAACAGCCACCACCACCACTATAGTCATGGCTGGCGGGCCCTACATGCCTCTCTGGAACCGCCAAGTCCAGGGCACGAGCCTCAGGCCGGCCAAGCCCAGGACTCATGGCGACATGCCGGCTGCCAGGCAACCACTTCCACTCCACTCCCACGGGGACAAGGTCCAGCTTCCCATCCAGGGTGGGGCTGTCCCCTGTAGAAAGGGGGCTCCAATGCCAAGGAGACAAACTGACATATGATGTCCACTGCAACGTCTCTCTTCCCCATCCTTGGTGATGGAAACTGGTTTCATCTTCTTAGTCCAGGGTCTGGCACATAGTAGGTCCTCTGTAAATGTATGTTAGACTGTGAGCTGGCAGGTTAAGAGCAACACCCCTCCTCGTGTGCTTTTGGTTCTCCACAATGACATAGCCAGCCATCACCCACCATACCCTGCTCTGTCTGTCGTCCCAGGGCCGCCCAGCTCTCTCTCCTCAGTCAGCCTTCGGCACCACAGCTGAGTGTGTATGGAGCTCTTCAGCTCCTCACCATGGGTGCCTTGTGTCCCCACTGAGCCGCACTCTCCCGCAGGACATGGATAGTCTGGCTCAGCTACTGCCTCACCCGCTCAGCTACTGCAGCCCCCACCCCTGACCCTGGCTCTCAGCCTAGTGCCCTGCACCTTGAAGGTGCCTGACCAATGGGCTTTGGCCAGTTGAGTATGTGCCTGGGGAAATTCGGGGAAGGGCATCAGAAAGTGCTGGAAGAGCAGAGAAGGGAAAGGCTGCTGGTGGGCAAAGGCCAGGGGTGACAGGGGTGGGCACAGTGTGAAGTAGGCGGGCCCGAAGGTGAGGGGCAAGACCCCTCCTGGTTGAGTCTGAGCAGCTTTTTAAGTGTAAGAGACAAGATTGATTCTCTCATTCCCTCTCGTAAAACCCACCCATGGCATCCAGACTTCTCTGGGATAAAGACCTGGGGAGGCTTTGTTTCTTTCACAGCCTGGTACAGGCCGGCCTGCTTCTCACACTGCATACTCAAACATACACAGTCACACACACACAGATGCTCGTACACATACAGGCATGCTCATACACACATCATATGCTCACACACACCATACGTTCACGCCCACATACTTAACACACTTAAACACACACATACATATCCCCGTGGTTCACACCTTGCCCCTGTAGCCCACCTGGTCAGCTCCTTCACCATCACCAGCCCCATGGAAACCTCTCTGCTCTCCACGGAGCAGAGTCAGCCCCCTCTCATGTGTCCCCTGTCCAGTGCTTGCCCCTCTAAACCTTCTCACCCAGCATCACAGTTATTTAGTGTGTCCCCTGTTACAGTGAGCTCCCCAGATCTGCAAACATGTGCATTCACATATGTCCTGGGGACCCCACCAAGTGACCAGCCCACGGGAGACAAACACCTGTTTAATGGATAAATAAGTAAGCCAAACAGACACAAGGTATCTGAAGTTCCCAGAGTATGCCTCCAAAGGGACATCCATGTCTCAGCCTCATTCAGCTGTGGACCCAGTCTCCTGCTCCAGGGTGCCCCTAACCTCTCTAAAGCCCTGCCCATTACTGCCTGCACCCTGGGGCACTTGGAGCTCTCCAAGGTGCTGAACTTGGTTGGTTCACTTGGTCCCTATCTGTCCTGGCCTCTTGACTCTAGTTTCTATAGCCGAGACCCACCCCGACCTTCCAGGAATCTACTCTCTGATGGAAAAGCTGTCTCTAAATACACTATAGACAGAACCCAGTTCACAGGGACACGGAGCACTAGGAGAGTATAGAGAGAGGAGAGTGCTCCCAAGCCCCAGCCCCAGACATCTGTTTCAACTGTGTCCCTGCTGCCAGACCCAGTCTTGTCCTCCCCTAGTCCCAAGGGCCAAGGCTCCTCCCAGTGCCCACCTCCCTAAGGGAATTCTAACCAAGTTCTAGCTCCTTGAGGGGGCCACTTTCCCTCCAAAACCCCTGACCCCTGGCTACTCTCAGATCATCTGCCTTGGGCTCCCACCAGGCCCTTGGGAACCCCACTTTCAGCATCCTGACTTAACTCACATGGATCTTAATTCACTGCACATCAGCCGCCCCTGCTCCAGCTCCCGGCCGAGCTCTCTGCACTCTGCTCTTGACCTCATTTCTCACTCAACTCTCCTAAGCCCTGGCCTCCATCCAAGGTCTCACTGACTCCTCCCTCCTTCCATGACCTTTTCATCCTCTCCTGCTCAGAGTACTCCCATCACCCCCTTGGCTTCCTTGAAGCAGGAGAAGGAGCCAGGTAGAACCTTCTTTAGCAGGGCAAGGACTAGCAGCTGCCAGTGTCGACCTAACCAGGCACCTTCCTCCAAATGCAGCCTCAGGGTCTGCCCAGTGGCCTTCCCTGCTCAGCCAAAGCTCTGCCCCCACTTCTGCAGCCTTCTGGCCAGGCTCCTCAAGCTGGTGCTGGGATTCTAACACTCTGCTCCCCACCTCACCTTCCTTCATCCCTCCCCAAACAAAATGCCGTTCCCTTTGACTCTTACTCCCAGGTCACAGGCCAGAGCAGTTAGTGAAGTTATTGGCCTGCATGTGGGCAGATCTTACCATCCAGGCAGCTGGGACCCTGGAGTGTTGAGAGGAGACTCCTCTCTCTGGCCACTGTGTGTGAAACCCCCTGTTCTGAAGAGTTGCCTGAGGGTTCCAGGCTGTACCTGTGCTCAACAGAGCTGGTAGGCTAGTCCAGTGTTTCCCAGGAGGGCCTTTAAGGCTCTTCAAAGCCATAGGAGCTGGACAGAAAAAATAAACCCTTCCCTGAGGAGGACCTAGTGAGTGCAGTCACGCTTGTGCAGCCAGAGATGCCATACAAAGTGTGGGGTCATCACCATTGTTATTAACACTCATGTCTCCTGAAGTTAGAAGGGGCTTGGTTTTCACATTCTTTCCCTTTGATTCCACAGAAGTGTGACATTTCAAATGGTTCTTTTGGATCATGTTTTGGGAAGCTATTCTTACCACCAAGAACATGTCTGCATCTGGTCTATAACACGCCCTGAATTCCAATCAGAAAGGAACTCTTTGTGCACAACACGGTGTCAAATGTTCAGGGGGTATAGGGGCTGCAGAGAAACAAGCCCTCTAGGAGATCACACCCTAGAAAGGAGACAGACAGACAGACAGACATTCCTCTGGAATTAGGCAGCCAGGAATCTCTACTGCAACTGAGTCACCAACAAAGTCTCCTGGAGAGGTCTGTGATCAGAGAACTGGATCAGAATTCTTAAGGAATGGAATTTAAGCTGAGGCTTAAAGGGTGGACGAGACCTTAAGAAAACAAGTGTTGGAGGATACTTGGCCAAAGGGGCAGAAAGAAACAACCAAAGTGGAGGAACAAGACACAGTGGGCATAAATTCAGAGAGAGAGCTCAGGGGTGTGGGGACACAAATAAGAGAGAGAGACGCTATAAACAAAGATTAAGAACAGGTTCTAGAAGGCTCTGGGGGTCACTGGGAGGAGTTTAGCAATGAGGGATCAGACATTCCTTGCCTAGGTGGGTCTCTAGATGAGGAAAGAGCCCTTCTTCAAGGTCACAGGGCAGTGGTGATTCTGTGGCTTGACCTAAGTTTCCCAGTCATGCTTTCTCCATAGCCAGGCTGGCAGCTGCCTCTGGTCAGTCCTCGAATCTAAGAGATAGAGGAAGAGAAGGGGATGTCCCTGTCAGCTTTAGGAGGGCTTCTGGAAATTTTAAGGAGAAAAGTTTTGATGATTTTCATATCTTCTTGGAGGCCATGAGGATGTTCCAACCGGAAGGTAACCTTCATTCTGCCCAGCAAAGGCTTAACCAACACCCAGTGCCACGCAGCCCTGGGGCAGGGGCTGTAGGGACAGAAAGGACCTTGGGTGCCTTTGTCACTGCTTGAGATATAGGTCTGTCACCCCGGGTTGGGAAACTTGGAAAAGGCAGGCTCCTGGGAGGTGGTGACTGCTCTTAGGGCTTTTGTTCCCTTTCAGGTAAATGGCAGGAATTTCCACTTGGCAACCAGACAACCTGAGTAAAACACTGAGTCAGGCAGGAAGCCTTCTCTAGAGAATCCCGTTTCCTGGGAGGGTTTGCCCTCGGGATGATGGGGCTAAGGCGGCGTGACTTCCCAGGAGAAGGCCTAGCCTTCCGACTCAGGCTGGTTTTATTCCATCTTACCAGGAAGCTGGAGCCCAGCTGGCTCTCAAGACTGATTCGGAGCCCAGTTCTTCTTTGTAAAAGGAGAAGGCGGAGATGTATATATGTGATGGTGGGGGAGGGAGGAAGTGAGAGAGCAGGGTCCCGCTCGGCAGCCCAGCCACTCCCTGACTGCCTGTGAAAGAAGCAGCAGGAGGCTGTGTTTCTGTAAAGCCACCATTTGTCCCCTCGGTGTCGACATTAGACATTCTTCGGGCTCCTGCTCCCGAATAAATTATCCGCTGGGTGTGCGTGACACAGCCTTTGCTGGGCCTTCTCAGTATATTTCACAACTGCTCTGAGTTTATAATTGTTTCAGATCTTTTATCAAATATGTGTCATAAAGACCAATGGGATTGGGTGCATTTATCACCTAGCTGGGTTCTTACTTGAGCTCTGAAAAAAATTATTTGGCTGCACAACCTTTCTCGGGGCTCTGAGTTAATGGACTTCTCTGCTGCAAAGCCACTGAAATTCGTCGCCTTTTAACATTTGACATCTCTTCCTCCTTATTACCACCTCAGACAGCCCTTCCAGTCCAACTGGAACGAGCCCATTCGTCTCTGACAAATAACTGGTGTTGTTTGGTGAAAAAATATGCAGAAGTTTGGCTGCAACTTCATCTCCAGTCTTGGTTCTGTTTGTGGCTTCACTCTCCTCTAAGCAAAGCATCCAGGGAATTCCCTGGTGATCCAGTGGCTAGGACTCCAAGCTCTCACTGCTGATGTCCTGAGTTCAAGCCTTGGTCAGAGAACTAAGATCCCATAAGTCGTGCAGTGTGACATATAAATTAAAGAAATAAATAAAGCTCCCTCCATTACAAAAACACACACAAACAAGCAAAGCCTCCAGCCCCAGGCAGACCCTTCCCAGGGTCTGCAGTCTCCTTTCTCTCTCATGCCACTGGCTGCTGGATTCATAGAGCTGAGTTACCCTAATCAAGTTAAATGAAGTTTGAGACAAGGAATTTAGAGATATCTGTGACTAGGTATCTTAAATTAATTTTTTTAAGTTTAAAAATAAATAAATGCTTGGTTTCAAAAAAAAAAGAAAGAAAGAAAGAATTAGCCTCACAGTAGTACTTTTCATAGCAGCTCAATGAAAGAAGCAACCCAGAGGTCCATTGACAGATGAATGGATAAGCAAAAGGTAATCAGTACACACAATGATTCAATACCTGGTTGGGGAACTAAGATCCCACAAGCCAAGAGGCACAGTAAAAAAAAAAAAAAAAAAAAACTAAAAAGGAAGAAAAAAAGCCTATCTGTTCTTCCCATAGAAAGGAAGGACATTTTCACACATGCTGCAACGTGGATGAGCTCTGAGGACACTGTGCTAAGTGAAATAAGTTAGTCACAAAAAGACAGATACTGCATGGTTCCATTTATATGAGATACCTAGAATAGTCAAGTTTATAGAGACAGAAGGATGTGGAAAGAGAACAGGAAGCTGTTGTTTAAGGGGTACAGAATTTCAGTTTAGCAAGATAAAACTTGCACAGCAGTAAAATGTATAATATATAACAGTTAAACGTATAATGTCGGGTAATAAAATGTATTTAACACGGCTGAACTTAAAAATGGTTAAGATATAAAATTTTAAAAAAAAGAAAAGAAAAAAAGTGGTTAAGATAGTAATTTTACAACCGTGGAAAGAATGAACTTCAAACTGAACCACAAAGGAGAAACAGACACAAAGGAAGTTCTCTGAGCATTTGAGTTCATCATCTATTCATGCCTCAATATCAGTTAGGTGTGTTGCTGCATAACAAATAATCCTAAGATTTAGTGGCTTAAAACAACAACCACTTCCCTGGTGGCTCAGACAGTAAAGAATTCACCTGCAATTCGGGAGACCTGGGTTTGATCCCTGGGAGGAGGGCAGGGCAACCCACTCCAGTATTCTTGCCTGGAGAATCCCCATGGACAGAGGAGCCTGGCGGGCTACAGTCCATGGAGTTGCAAAGGGTCAAACATGACCGATCGACTAAGCACAATAAGCACAGTGCTGTTTGGGTTGGGCTCAGGGCTTCCCTGGTGGCTCAGACGATAAAGTGTCTGCCTGCAATGCGGGAGACTCGGGTTCGATTCCTGGGTCTGGAAGATTCCCTGGAGAAGGAAATGGCAATCCACTCCAGCACTCTTGCCTGGAAAATCCCATGGATGGAGGAGCCTGGTAGGCTGCAGTCCATGAGGTCACTGAGGGTCGGACACGACTGAGTGACTTCACTTCACTTCACTTCAGGTGTCCTGGGTCAGACTCAGCTGATCTTGACAGGGGCTGGCTGGTCTAAATGGCTCATCTGTGAGGGCTCACCTCTGCTGCATGTGTTCTCTCATCCTCCAGTAGAAGTAGCCCAGGAGTGATCAAATAGTGGTGGGGGCATGAATTCCCAAAAAAATAAGCAAAAGCAAGCAAAGCCCCTTGAGGCTGTGGCTCACCCTCACAGAGTGTCCTTTCAACCAAGTTTTCGGGTCTGAAACAAGTCACAAATCCAGTCAAGATTCAAAGGGTGGGGCAAATAACTGTACCTTTTGATGGAAGGGGCTGCAAGGCATTTTTGCTGTCTAGCACACTGGCTGTATACATATGTCAGGCCGTGTGCTAAGTGTTGAAGATAAGATACAATCCTGTGCAGGAGACATCTATGTAAATAAATAATTACAACACATATTGTGCTCTAAAGAAGTAAGCACAGGATGCCAAGGACAGTGGAGGGCCAAGAAATCTGGAGGGAATAGGGGAAAGAGGCAATGAGGCCTGGGACAAAAATAATGCAACTGGTATTGCAAGATAAAATGATGACTAGCCCAAAGAAGCAGGGAGGAAGAAAGACCTGAGCAGAGAGGCAAAGAGACGAGTGAAGAATGGAGGGGGACCTGCCTGGAGCTGAGTGAGGCTTCAGTGGGAAGTGAAGGGCTCATGGAGAGGGGAGGAGCTGGGTGTGGGCCAGGGAGACATCACAGAGGGTCTGGCTCCCACGGCTGAGCCATGAAAATTTAACGTAAGCAGAGGCTGATCGTCAGGCTGCTGTGTGGAGGGGGGCTTGGAGGGGGGAACATGTCAGAAAAGAGTAGACAGACGTGGAGGCTGTTGCAGGGAGTTAGGTAAGAGAGGATGACAACTCCGATAGGGCGCTGATGTGGACGGGACAAGAAGTGAGTCAGTGCAGAGATTTCTGGGTGGTAAAAGAGGCAGGACTGGGTGGGAGGGGAAGGGACGAGTGAGGGAGAAGCCTAGTAAACGGGTGGGCCTGTGCTTTCTTCTGGGTGGTCTGACCTGAGGGAGTTTCCCAAGGAGGGGCAAGGTGGAGGGCACAGGGGGAGCCACTTGGGTGGTCAAGGCAAGGGCGTGGGGTCCCCACTCAAAGCTAAGAAGACCAGGAAACAATTTCCTGATGCCAGCCTGAACCTTGAGGTCAAGGCCTGTCCTCTTTCACAAGTGGAGGCATATTCTGTCGAATCCAATTTGAAGACATACCCCCTGGCAGGCTCTGCCCTGAGGCCTGCAGACCACCCAAGCTGGGCACCATGTGGCTGGTCTGAAGGCTTCTCCAGGAACTCATAGGCCTCCAAGCCCCTCAGACATGAAGGGGTTTCCTTTACCAAGACAGAGTGGGCAGGGGGCAGCTTGTGCCCAGAGCCCATGCTGGCTTCCTCCCGTGGATCCTCAGTCACCATGTCCCCAGATGCCCGCTCTTCAGCTGGGCACTCAGCCAGCAGCAGTAAGCACGTACCGACTGATCGATACTTCCAACGCACTTGGGGCCCTGCTGTGAGAAGGACTCCCTAGTGAGCCCTTTCATAAATTGAAAAATTCTCCTGAAACTGAGTAATCTTGCCCAGCTATTAAAACCATATTTACACAAAGCGAGGGTAGAAAGTGCCCACAGTTCCAAGGACCTGGTTCTCCAAGCACCTCCCAGATCCAGCCTGGGGAGCAGGCGTCACTGCTGGGGCCGGGGCTGTAGATGAAATCATCCCTGGGAACTGAGTTTGAAGGAAAATTTTCCAAAACAATCAGAATGCTTTGGGCCCAGAAGGCGTGGCATTCTGTGCAGCTAGGCCCGCATTCTCCCCGTCGCCTGAGCGTGGTTAACTCAGCAGGCGTCTGGGCCGCATCCATCTCTCGATGCAGTGACCACTGGGGCCACCAGAGCACGTGCCCATAGGGCTTGGGGGAACTGAGTGCCAAAAGCTGGAGCAGCTTGCCCAGGGTCACCCAGCCAATTAGTGGCAAAGCTGGAACAAGAACCGGAAATTCCACCCCAGAGCTCTTTCTCCCCTCACACCCCCCACCCCATCTCCCCATGGGATTTCACTCCAAAAGGTGACATCATCCATCTGGCTCACAGTTTGGGAACGAACTCAGCTGGGGCTCCTTTGTGGAGCTAATGTGCGATGCGAACACAGCAGTTCAGCCTTAACCCAGCCCAACCCTGCAGGTTCTCCCTGAGTCGGGTCCACCCCAGCAGGCCGTGGGCTTCAGGTCCCCACTGCCAACTCTCCCCAGGTGTCCCACTGTCTTAACCTTATCCTTGCAGCTGAATTCATCACCCTTTCCCTTTGCGAGTTCCCCCAGAAGTGGGAAGTGGTCTTCATGCCCCACAACCCCGTTATGGTTCCTGCAGAACTGATGGCCATGGTGGTTGTTCAGTCACCCAGTCATGTCTGCTTCTTTGAGACCCCGTGGACGGCAGCACACCAGGCTTCTTGTCCCTCACCATCTCCCGGAGTTTGCCCAAGTTCATGTTCATTGCATTGCTGATGCTGTCCAGTCATCTCATCCTCTGACTCCTTCTTCTTCTGCCCTCAGTCTTTCCCAGCATCAGGAACTTTTCCAGTGAGTCGTCTGTTTGCATCAGATGACCAAAATACTGGAGCCAGGGTACCCATGGCCTAAATACTTGTGTTTTTCCGGTCCTTCTGTCACCATTGCAGCTCAGGCCTTTGTCACTTCTCACTTGGATTGCAGAGTGATCACCACCATCAACAAAAACATCAAACTTACCACCATTGAGTGTTTAGCATGTGCTGAGCACAGGGCTAACCGCTGACCATGGGACAGTGCCATTAATCTTCACCAGAAGGGGACATGGAAGCTCTGAGGAGTCTGGGTAACTTTCCCAAGATCACACACCGATAGGAGAGTTCAAGGTCTCCCCCAGTCCCGGCTCTGAGGCCCAGCTCTCTCTCCACAGGGTGCTTTCCTGCCCTGCACTCTGCCTCTGCCATGACCGTTGGAATCCACCCTGGCCACCCCCCTGCACAGAACCCCTGCTGACTTCCTTTTGCCCAGAGCATTAAGCTGGCTCACAGGGTTTTGAGATCTGATCCCCTCCTGTCTTCCCATCACATCTCTGTCTCTCCCCAGGCCTTGTGTCTGTCCCCTGTATTAGCCTCACCGTGTCTCCTTGCCTTCCACCTGGGGCTTTGCGCCCTGCTGGTCTCCCTTGCTCTAGGTTGGAGCACACCCATGGGAGCCTCTAGAGTCCCCAGCAAGTGAACGCCCTCCCCAATACACACATGCTCCTGTAGGTGCCCTGCGGCGACCCCAGCTCAGCGTGATGTTGGTTTGGTGAGGGACAGTGATTTGGCATTGCCCAAGCACCTCACTACCAACCCCGTGAGTTCCCAGTCTGTCCTCTCGAAGGGTCTGGCTGACCTCAAAGCCCACAAGCTCTTGCCCATTCTTGGAGCATCTGATCTTCACCAAGTTCTGGGAATAGAACAGAGGGAGCCTCCATCCTGATTTTACAGACATAGAAACAGAGACTCAGGAAGCACAGGGCCTTGGCCACAGACAGGAGTGTCAGAAGCAGAGCTGGGCTCGGCAGGTATCTTGGTAGGCAGTTGATGATGGCCCAGGAGAACAGAGATGAGTGGTCAGGCTGGAGCAGGGCCCACTGGAGGGTAATTCCAGAACACCAGCCAGGGTGCTACAAAGACCCACCCACGGGGCTTGAGGTTCCAGTGGGGGACTCAGAGCATTGGGCTCAGTTCTGCAGACCATCCTCTCCCATTCAGCTGCTGAATAGTCTAGGTCATTCTAGTCCAAGAATCTGGACCTCTGATGTCCAGCTACCAGAAAAGCTACAGGCAGGCTCTATCCAGGAGGAGGTCAGGTTGGGGGCAGGCAGGCCGGGCAAGGCTGGTGGGAGTGTTGCTCCTCTGAAGGCTTTAACTTTGCAAGTGAGAGTGTTTATATAAACTAAGCAGGATAGTTGTCAGGCTCTCCTCCTTCCCTCCTCTGAACCTTGAAGTGGGTCTGGGAGAAGCTTCTGACATGCCCACGTTCAGAGCCCAAGCACCTGGGCGCTTTCTGTGCTGGCCCCAGGTGGCCAAGACACCAGGCAAAGGTAGGTGTGTGTCAGGCTCGAAGGCCACTTCTTGGAACCTCCTGGGGCTGCAAGCCAGGCTCTCCTGTGCTGAAGACCCAGGTGAGGGGAGGGGGTCCTGAGAGGATGACTCAGGAAGTGGGAGGAGGTATAGATTATCCTTGCCCCTGGCTTGCTTCCCCCACCCTCACCCCCAAACCCCCACATCAGTCCTGGAAGTGTGAAAAGGAAGTGCGCATCAGGCCCCCACTCCACCCCCTCCTTTCTTGGGGAACCCCTCCCCAAGAAGCTCGGCGAGCCATGGCTGTGAGTATCTAACGTAAGGGATGCTGTTTTTGCAGGTTTTGTGGTTTTTATTCCTTTGAACCATATCCAGCCCATCTTACATCACAATGCCATGCTTTACTTGGTATCAGATACATCGGCACTCATTGGCATTTGGAGAACTTGTTCTGTAGTTAAATTCCAGTTTTCAGTCGTCTATGATGATGTACTCTCTGTGTTTCCAATTGTCGGTATGGGAAGCTTTTTCTCCCAGCCTTTCAATTCTGGGTTTGGTTTTTTTAGTTTCTGGGTTTTTTGTTGTTGTTTTGTGTTTGGTTTTTTTGTTTGTTTGTTTTTGTTTTTTTGCTTTTGAAAGTTGTTATTCCTTTGATTATGTAACCCCTCCCAGTTGCTGCTTGTTTACGCATTGTTTGTGACTTCTTTTGACTGTCAGTGTTTGAGCCAGTCTTGCCAAGAAACAGTATCAAGTATTTTCCTATTTCTCTACTTCTTGAAAAAATTTTTTAATTAAAAAAAAAAAAAACTCTTAATGGGAACCTGGCCCTGTCTGTCTTCTCTGTTCTGCAGAAATGTTGAAGGAATTGAACCAGCAGCGCAGAGCGAAAGCGTTTACAGACCTGAAAATTGTTGTTGAAGGCAGAGAGTTTGAAGTCCACCAAAATGTTCTAGCTTCCTGCAGCTTGTATTTCAAGGACCTGATTCAAAGGTTTGCCTTCCTTCCAGCTGTGGTCGGGTCTGTTCCTTTGTAGGACGCTTTTGTGTCGCTTTTCTCCTCCCCTCTCTTACAGGTTCCTGAAGCGTGACTCCCTGTCACAGAGCCAGTAGCCATCTCTCCTCCCCCCTCCTCCTCCAGTGCCCCCACACACAGCCTCAGAGCAGCCACTGTCCCCAGCCCATCCCACACAGCTTGGCTGGTCCCTGGGGTGGGGGGCCTCTGCCAGCAGTAGGCAACGTTCCACCCCACCCTCGAGGGTCCTGCGTTCTCAGTGGCTCGCGAGCCCTCCTGAGGTTAGGAGGACTGCAGACTCCACTCTAAGGGACCACTGCACACGGCCCCCACTGGGCCAGCACAGGCCCCCAGCACCGCCACCGCTGCTGTCGATAAGTGAGCTTAATGCACAGCAGCACATCGAGCAGACCGTCCCCCACCGAGGAGCACGGAGGCACCCGCGGGGCCGCTCTTCCAGCAGCCCAAGTCAGGGAGAACTGACCTGTAGCCAAAGCCTCATCCGTGCTGCATGTCTCGATACTTGTACACTGAGCCTAAGCCAGCCCTTCTGAGCACAGACCAGGTGTGTCCTAAACACGGTCTCTCTCAGCCTTTGCTCCCCTCCCCTCCTACCCTCTGCCCCGGCTATTTCTACCTGAATGAGTCTTAATGGTGCATGAGCATCTTTTTTTTTTTCCATTATGTTGATTTTTTTTTTCTTTGTCTGCTTCATACCCTTGCAAAGAAGTCAGGGGCCACCTTCTAGCGCCTTAGTGAGGGAGAGCAGACGAGGGGGCCAGCCCAGGGTAACGCTCCTGTTTCTCTCACCCATCAGCAGATTAATGCCGCTGCTCATTTTGCCTTGCAGCCTCTCCGGGGCGGACGCTGAGCCAGGACTGTGCTCAGAGTGGGAGGACAGACCTCTGCTTGCTCCCCACTGCTGTGTTTGGACTTGCCGACTAACCCCAGAGTGACTGTGTTTTGTTCCAGGATGGCACACTGGCCGGCATCTCCTTTCCAATCTGTTGTGTACTTTCACTTCGAGCTGCGCTGCCCGGGCGTGAGCCCCGCGCAGCCGCGCTGGCCCCAGCCATGCAGGAGCGGGCAGGCTCTCGTGACTTCCAGTCCCATGGATAGCTTGGCTCTCCCGCCCCCGGTGCTTGGGTTCTCTCTGACCGAGCACAGGGGTTGGGGCACGAGCTCTGGGGTGAAGGGGCCAGGCCAGTGGCTTCTTCGGGCCAAAGGAGGTCTTTGTGCTGCCACTCTTGGCAAATTCTCAACTGACAGTGGCCGGCACCCGGCCGCTGGATTGCAGAACCGGCATCCTCGGCCTTGGTCCCCGCTCCAGATCGCTGGAGAGCGCAGAGGGGGGCAGGATACAGGGGCAGCTTGGTACTGAGCGATGGCCCAGCCCTGGGCTAGAAAGATGTGGGCGAGGGAGTGCAGGAGCTCTTTGACTATCGTCAGAGATCGTACATGTAAAGCCAAAAGCTCACACATGACAGAAAAGAGACACGGCTAGGTGGGAACCCAAAATAGTGAAGGCTTCTTGGACAGACCGAAAAGAAGGAGGAAGAACATTCCAGGCAAAGGATGGGTTGCTTGGAATGTTCCAGAATGCAAAGAATGTTCTACAATGTTTTAAAATGTTTCAGGCAAAGGATGGGTTTCCTGGAATAACAAGCTGAGGACAGAGACAGTCATGAGCAGTGGGGATGAGGAGATGGCCCTCCGAAAGAGAAGTGTGAGCTAGGGTGGGACAGCATGGCAGGCCCTGACTTCCAGGCCAGAGCCCTGGGCTCGCTCTGAGGGTGTGGAGCCCGTCAGGGTAAGTGGAACAGAGATGCCCACCCTCAGATGGGAGAAATGCAGGACGGGCCTCAGCGACCCTAACCAGAAAGGCTGGGTGCAGGGGCTGAGCAGAGCTGGGATCCGGGAGACCTGGGTTCTACCCCTGACTCTGTCCTATGACCCCAGTCAGGTCACGTCCTCTCCCTCGGGCCTCAGGGTTTTCTCATCTGTAAAACAGGAGGTTGGCTCAAATAACGTTCAGGTTTCCTTCCTGCTCTCACAGGGTGACAGTGAGGGGATGGGCAGGGCTTCCTGAGTGTAAGCACAGACAGGCAAGTCCATGGACCAAGGTCAGGGGCGAGCTGGGGAGGTGATGCATTGAGTGTTTGGCCTGTCAAGTATCAGCAGCCTAAAGATACCCAAGTAGAGATGACTGGTAGGCAGCCAGAGGTCTGAGGTCTAGGGGGACAGGGCTGTCTTTAGCGTACAGGAGGGTCACTCAGCAGGAGAGGAGGCCACAGCAGAACCCAGAAATGCCCTGCAGTTCAAAATCACAGTGCCAGAAAATTCCAAGGCCATCTGGCTCAGGTGGTAAAGAATCTGCCTGTAAACGGGAGACCTGGGTTCTTCGATCCCTGGGTTGGGAAGATCCCCTGGAGAAAGGAATGGCAACCTACTCAGGTATTATTGCCTGGAGAATTCCATGGGCAGAGGCTATCGTCCAAGGAGTCGCAAAGAGTCAAACACAACTAATCAAGTCAAACACGACTAAGCAATGAACACCTTCACTTTCTAGTGGTTAGGACTTGGCATTTTTACTGTGGGGACCCAGGTTCAACCCCTGGTGGGGGAACTAAGATCCTGCAAGAGGCAAGATGCAGCCAAGAAAAAAAAAAAAATTCCCATTGTTAATTTGCAGGTATTTAAAATTTTACTTCTCTCGTCCTAACCATGGGCACACGTCACTATTTCTGCCCACAGAGGCAGGAGATGCCTTCATGGGGAGGAAAGCAGACTCTATAGGAAGATGATTTCCTCCCCCGGCTGTGTAAAATCCTTGAGTATTTCACATTCTTAGTGGTCAGGGAGCATCTGCCATTGCCATGTCACGTCTGCCTCCTCGAGTCTGTGATCCTGAGACTTACTGTGTGGTAGACAGAATGACCCAGCAGGAGAGCAAGGCCCTGCCTGCCTAACCCCACGCAGGGTCTTTCCTCTCAGACAGCTGCACTAACAAAAGCAGAGGTGTGGGGACCATCTGTGGGCCATGACACTCTGGCCCTGCCCTTCCCCAGGGCTTAGGTAAGCCCTGTCAGGGGCAGGGGCCCTCCCTCTGTTGTCTGGGATCCCAGGCCTGGGAGCTCTGGCTGGCCTCCTTCCGGCCTCTAGCCTGGCAAAGGTGATGCAGTCCTTGCTTTGAACCCACTGAGGACCCATCCCAGCATTAGCCCCAACCCCAGTACGACGCCCTCACCTGGAGCCACAGACCAGACATGGGGAGCCCAGTCATTCCCTACTCTTCACCCAGCAAGCAAGGAGGAGCCCCTCCTGGGTACAGGGAACCACAGGATGAGATGGGCACTGGCCCTTAGGAAGACCATGGTCTGGGGAGGAAGAAACTGTAAAGTGTGACTGGGAGTGCAGGGTGAAGGCAGCAGAGGAGGGTTGCTGGCTCCCAGGCCAATTGCCTGACTCCATAAGGGAGGGAAGTTTGGAGATGGCC
The DNA here is from genome assembly GCA_917880005.1 of Nanger dama. Lineage (NCBI taxonomy): Eukaryota > Metazoa > Chordata > Mammalia > Artiodactyla > Bovidae > Nanger > Nanger dama. The sequence goes on from CAKJTW010000018.1 coordinate 31,844,449, forward strand.
TCTGGGATAGGGGTGGCATCTGGCCTGGGTTTTGAACCCAGAGAGAAATTGGCCAGGCAGATAAGCTCAGGGCCTCAGGATGGCAGGGGGTGATGGCAGCACAGGTGAGCAAGTATCCCTGCAACATCATGCAAGGTGAAGAAGGAGGGGACGAGACAGTGCGGAAGGCGGGAGTCAGCTAACAAGGCTTTGTTCTAAACCTGGGGGTGTCATGTTCAGGCTTGCAGTTAATAAAGATGACAATTGGACCAGGAGTGGGACAGCCACTTATCAGTGTCCTCTGGACCAGCCTTAGCTCAGAGCCCCGTCAGCGACCCCCCCTAGCAGCCCCCAGCCCAGAGCCCCAGGCTGGATCCACCTGTTCCTCCTTCACCTGGGTTTATACCTTTGCTGAGGCTGCAGCAGCCTTTTGCCCTTCATCTTCCCTTATTTAGTTTCAAACTCTAGCCCTTCCTCTGACAAGGGCAAGACCCAGCCCACAGGGAGACCTGCTGAGATGTTTAATGTCACCCTGCAAGCCCCGCCCCCATTGAACCTGATGAGCAGGTGCCCTCATTCTACAGATGAAGGGATTGAGGCAAGGGAATTCTAAGTAACCAGTAGATCTGGGATTCACTGAGGCCCTCCTGCTCTTCAGTTCAGTTCAGTTCAGTTACTCAGTCCTGTCCATCTCTTTGCAACCCCATGAATCACAGCACGCCAGGCCTCCCTCTCCATCATCAACCTCCAGAGTTCACTCAAACTCATGTCCATGAGTCAGTGATGCCATCCAGCCATCTCATCCTCTGTCATCCCCTTCTCCTCCTGCCCCCAATCCCTCCCAGCATCAGGGTCTTTTCCAATGAGTCAAATCTTTGCATGAGGTGGCCAAAGTGCTGGAGGTTCAGTTTCAGCATCAGTCCTTCCAATGAACACCCAGAACTGATCTTCTTTAGGATGGACTAGTTGGATCTTGTTGCAGTCCAAGGGACTCTCAAGAGTCTTCTCTAACACCACAGTTCAAAAGCATCAATTCTTCGGTGCTCAACTTTCTTCACAGTCCAACTTTCACATCCATACGTGATCACTGGAAAAACCATAGCCTTGGCTAGACAGACCTTTGTTGGCAAAGTAATAGGCTGGTCATAACTTTCCTTCCAAGGAGTAAGCGTCTTTTAATTTCATGGCTGCAGTCACCATCTGCAGTGATTTTTGGAGCCCCAAAAAATAAAGTCTGACACTGTTTCCACTGTTTCCCCATCTATTTCCCATGAAATGATGGGACCAGATGCCATGATCTTCATTTTCTGAATGTTGAGCTTTAAGTCAACTTTTTCACTCTCCTCTTTCACTTTCATCAAGGGGCTTTTAGTTCCTCTTCACTTTCTGCCATAAGGGTGGTGTCATCTGCATATCTGAGGTTATTGATATTTCTCCCAGCAATCTTGATTCCAGCTTGTGCTTCTTCCAGCCCAGCATTTCTCATGATGTACTCTGCGTATAAGTTAAATAAACAGGGTGACAATATACAGCCCTGACGTACTCCTTTTCCTATTTGGAACCAGTCTGTTGTTCCATGTCCAATTCTAACTGTTGCTTCCTGACCTGCATATAGGTTTCTCAAGAGGCAGGTCAGATGGTCTGGTATTCCCATCTCTTTCAGAATTTTCGACAGTTTATTGTGATCCACACAGTCAAAGGCTTTGGCATAGTCAATAAAGCAGAAGTAGATGTTTTTCTGGAACTCTCGTGTTTTTTGATGATCCAGCAGATGTTGGCAATTTGACCTCTGGTTCCTCTGCCTTTTCTAAAACTAGCTTGAACATCTGGAAGTTCATGGTTCACGTATTGCTGAAGCTTAGCTTGGAGAATTTTGAGCATTACTTTACTAGCGTATGCAATTGTGAAGTAGATTGAGCATTCTTTGGCATTGCCTTTCTTTGGGATTGGAATGAAAACTGACCTTTTTCAGACATGGGGAGCCTACTCCACTGCTGTGGCCACTGCTGAGTTTTCCAAATTTGCTGGCATATGGAGTGCAACACTTTAACAGCATCATCTTTCAGATTTGAAATAGCTCAACTGGAATTCCATCACCTCCACTAGCTTTGTTCGTAGTGATGCTTCCTAAGGTCCACTTGACTTCACATTCCAGAATGCCTGGCTCTAGGTGATCACCATGGTGATTATCTGGGTCATGAAGCTCTTTTTGTACAGTTCTCCTGTGTATTCTTGCCACCTCTTCTTAATATCTTCTGCTTCTGTTAGGTCCATACAATTTCTGTCCTTTATAGAGCCCATCTTTGCACAAAATGTTCCCTTGGTATCTCTAATTTTCTTGAAGAGATCTCTAGTCTTTCCCACTTTGTTGTTTTCCTCTATTTCTTTGCATTGATCACTGAGGAAGGCCTCTTATCTCTCCTTGCTATTCTTTGGAACTCTGCATTCAGATGCTTATATCTTTCTTTTTCTCCTTTGCTTTTCACTTCTCTTCTTTTCACAGCTATTTGTAAGGCCTCCCCAGACAGCCATTTTGCTTTTCTGAATTTCTTTTCCATGAGTATGGTCTTGATCCCTGTCTCCTGTACAATGTCATGAACCTCCATCCATAGTTCATCTAGTTCATCAGGCACTCTATCAGATCTAGTCCCTTAAATCTATTTTTCACTTCCACTGTATAATCATAAAGGATTTGATTTAGGTTATACTTGAATGGTCTAGTGGTTTTTCCCTACTTTCTTCAATTTAAGTCTGAATTTGGCAATAAGGGGTTCATGATCTGAGCCACAATCAGCTCCCAGTCTTGTTTTTGCTGACTGTATAGAGCTTCTCCATCTTTGTCTGCAAAGAATATAATCAGTCTGATTTCATTGTTGACCATCTGGTGATGTCCATGTGTAGAGTCTTCTCTTATGTTGTTGGAAGAAGGTGAACACCCATTTTGTGACCCAGAGAAGAACAAAACAGTCCTTTCTACTCCTGCACAAAGTTTGTACAGAGGGGGAAGTAAAATCTCAGGGTTAACAGTGTAGAAGTGTGCAAGAAAAGGACGCCGAGCTTGTGTGTGTGTGTATGTGCACATATATTAGAAATGCTTGTAAACTGGCCACAGAATCCACCCAAGAAAAGACATAACCCCTGCCCCCATGAGACAAGCCCTCTCCCCCGTACCCAGGAGAGGCTGTGTCCACTGGAGCAAGGGCTGGAGGAGGCTCAGAGAGGCTGGGAAAAGAGCACATGAGGCCATGGGGAAGTTTAGCACAAAGCCCAGGATGAGATGGCAAGGCTGTCATATCATTCCTCTATGCCTACTCTGAGTCCCCCTGACAATCAGGTGAAAGCCCAGCAGGAAACCGAGCTGTAGCCCTGTCTTTGGATAACATGAAGCCTAGTGCTACATAACAACCAGGCTCTACCTGCACCCAGGCTGGACAGTGAACACCAGCAGGACTGAGTGGAGAGGAGAACAGAGACTCAGTGGACTGAGCCCCAGGTGTCAGGAAGGAAGGAGGATGTTTTGAGCAGACTAGACCTAGACATAAACTTGGTCAAACTCCGGAAGATGGTGAGGGACAGGGAAGCTTGGCGTCCTGCAGTCCATGGGGTCGCAAAGAGTCAGACATGACTTGGCGACTGAACAAGAACTAGTGCGGCCCTGGAGAGGCAGGCTTCTGAGTCAAGAGTCACTTCTCAACCCCAGTGAGCAGGACTGAGATCTGCCTTTCATGAAGAAGTCCCTTCACTTTTCCCCCAGGAGCCAAGGAGCTCTGGGGAACCATTGGTCCCCCATTGGTGCCAATAGGGGCACTGGCTGCACTTACTGGCCTGGTGGGCTACAGGCCCCTTCAGAGGGGACCGGTCTGTTCTTCTTTAGAGACAGCAGGGGCCCTGCTTCCCTGTCACAAGTGTGGGAGACAACGCCCAGCCCCAAAGGAGCATTGCCCTTGCATCTCACCAAATGGGACAGAGACCTGGCATTCTACCTTCTCTCTCCTCTCACTAAGCCTGCTGGAGCCACCAGCACATTTGAGCTCTATCCTCTTTTCATAGTAAATGAAAACAGATGGACAAATTTTCTGCAGGTTGATTTTCACAAGCCCCATGTGTAGACGCTGGACTTCTCACTCCAGCCCCCTCTCCAGGGGGAAGCTGAAAGGATCTCTGTAATTGAGTGGCACAGCCCTGGCATGCAGGGGAGCCCAGTAGAGTTAATGCAGTAGTCTAGCCATGCACCTTTCTCCCTCCTTCCCTGAGAAGCTGGGCATTTGTGGGTGGCAGGCTAACCCTTTCCTGGGAGAACAGAGCAGTGTGACTAGAAGAGCAGAGAGAGAGAGAATCATACGTCCCGAGTCCTGGGAGGGGTCACCCTCCTGAGTGCAGCAGGGTGCCGTCCTCATCCATCCCTGCTCCATGTTTACCCCGACTCCCCACTGCCCCAGCAGTTCCAGATCCAGCTTGCAGAATGAATGCATCTGATCTCTGAGGTGTGGGGGTGGATGAGATTCTGTCCTGAATTCTGAAGAGGGTGGTTCTTGTCCCACAAGAGTGAATTGCTAATGGTGGGGTCACAAAAATCCTAACATTGGGGTAAGCCATTCCCAGCACATCTGCCAAGATCTGCCAGATCTGCCAAGCAGAGCTTATGTCCCATACCCTGAGGACATACTTCTGACTGGGAGAAGGTGACCCCAGGAAGTTTTAGTCTTCTGAGAGAACCTGTGGGCCCTGTGTGCAATGGACAGCTCCAGCCTGCCCCTCACTCCCATGCTCCTGCCCCCAGTGTCAGGCCACAGCCCCCACCCTGCCAAGGCTGTCATTCCTGCCCTGCTGCCCTTCTCTCTAAGGTCATATTGTGACCCCGATTATCCAGCAGCTCCCCAGAGACTTTGTGGGGCTGAAGGGAATGGGACTCTCAGAGCCCACGAGCCAGCTTAGGACAGGGACAGAATTGTCATCTAGGGAGGACACAGCTCCCCACTGGTGATCAGGACCACCCTTCAAGAGTAATGCCTCCCAGAGGGTCCTTGTTCAGAGGGAAGAGGCCAACGGAGCACAGAGGTCCTGTCCCAAGATAGTCTGATGGTCAGGGAAGGAGAGTGACCACTGGCCCCCTCTGCCCCCACAGCTGCCTGGGCCACCCAGGAATGCCGGTGTGGACTATGAACCTGCTGTGCAAGGGAGCTGCAGGAGGCCTCACTGTCAGGGGCCTCACCTCCTCCAGATCTTGAACTCCACCACCCAAAAAGTCTCCATGACATCCCCATGTGCTCCTCTGTGACCAGGGGGAATGGTTGTTCAGTTCACAACATCTGGCATCTGGCCCCAGGGACCTCCAGCCACTGCCCACAGATCCTTTGCTCAGTGGGCTGACTCCCCTCCATAGGTGGCCCCGGTAGTGGGGGAGTGGGGGATGTGGGGAACACAGCCCCAGATGAGCATTGCAGGAGCAGCAGTCCTTGGACAGCCCCTGCCATGGTCAGCATCCCCCTGTGCCCCCCTGGGCAACCTTTGGCTCCTCAGCCATGAGGCAGCACCATGTCCCCAGGACCAACCCTTGGCTCAGACTCTGGGCAAGACAAGCATCTCCCCACAAGTTTAACCACACAGGTCCCACCAGACCCATCACTTGGGGCCATGGGCTCCACTAGCCTTCCATCTGCCCAACACCCCTCCCCAACAGAGTGACTCCATGGTCCTCAGGGTCATGTGTCACATGCATTGCAGAGCATGTGTGTGCATGCGTGTGTGTGTACATCCTAAAGTCCCACCTCAGCTCCTCTCTGATTTTGTGCTGAGAGTTTGGAGGGAGACAGGAGAGCTGGCCAGACGGAGCTAGGTAGCAGGGGCTGGGAGCCTTGGGAGAAGGGGAGCAGCCCTACTTTGGCTTCATGAGCCCTGCCCTGGCTGTGGCCCAGCATGACCTCCCCAGAGCATGAAGGATGGGGTTGAGGGTGATGAGGGGCAGAAAGCGGCTGGTAGGAATGAAAGCAGAGTAGAATGAGAGGTTGACCAGATAGCTCCTGAGGCCTGGGGTGTTCAGAATGTCTGTGGTTTCAGGTGATTCCATAATAAACCATTTTTATACTTAACAAAGCCACCCAAGCATGGAAATCCATCCTGACAGCTGAAGACTAGGTGTGTTAAGACACTTTAAAACTCACACAAACTGTGTGTGTCCATGGGCTTGAGAAGGGGCTCTGCTCAGACACTCTGTCTAGCCTACACCTTCCCACTCAGCTTTCTGGGCCTGCCCAGGACTTGTGGCAGAATAGACCCTTCAGGCTCCTGGTTGGATGAGCCATTCTGGAGGGGGACCAGCGCGGTACCTGGGATGGGGGCCTGGATGCAGACTCACAGCTTCACCTGTTCCCCGCTGGGTCATATTTGAATTGTAAAGGCCCTGTGAGGCCAATGCCTAACCAGAGAGAATGTTGTGCTAATGGCGGCATTTCAGGTTCTGTCATTTAGAGCAGAATCTCTTGGGAAGGCATTTTCCAGCCTCTGTCACAGAAATGCTCCACAGGACTCTAGACCTCATCCAGTCCAGTCTTCTTGTTTTGCAGAAGAGGGGTCTGAGGGCCAGAGAGACCAAGGCTGCCCGGCTGTGGGTGGCAGAGCTGAGGCACCCAGGTTCCCTTACGCCCAGCTCATACAGGAGTTGGCCTCTCTGGGGCCAGCCTGCTTGCTTTCCTGACACCTCCACACCCCCACTGCCAGCCACAGGGGCATCCAAGGGACCAGTCACAAGAGTCTGGGCCCCTGGCCTCCTCAGGGTGGGGTGAGGGACAGGGAGAACACAGCGGTCATTTCCCAGTCACATGGCTGAACACAGCCCGGGGGCAGGACCAGGCTCAGTGCGGGAACCAGGACAGGTCAGAGCAGCCAAGACCGGGTGCCAAGCCGATCCACCTCTGATAACCCTGCCTCCTGACTCTTAACATTCTGGGTGTTTCTCCTCCTGGTCACTTCTCGATTGGTGTTATTTTTGCTTCATCTTATCTGTTTCCTTCCAGGTCCAGCTTTAGGCGCGGCTGCCAAGCCTTAGGAGCCTTGGTTTTGTATTTCTTGCAATGGTTTTGTATTTCTGTAGACACCAGATATAAACATATTTATATATTTGTGTCCCTCCCCCGCTCCCCCAGTTCACAAGCCCGATGCACACTCTACACGCAGGCCACTCTGACCTCTGACCCCGTGTTCCATGTGGCAGGAGGGCCCCGCCCCGGGCCAGGTCCTAGGTCATGGCTGCTGGCTGTCTGTGGCGGAAGTCCTTGGTTGTTCCCTTCCCCTTCTCCCAGCTCTAACCATTCTGTCCGTCTATCTCGTCTCGTCCTCAGTCTCAAAGCAATGTCATGAAAGGCTTCCTTTCCATGCCTAAAAGGAAACAATATGCTTTTGGGGAAAGAGGTGGGGTTGGAGTTGGGGTTCCAGGGCGGCTTGGGGTCCTCAGTCTTTGGGGTGATCAAGGGGTCGGCTGTGATCACAGCCAGTCGGGAGCCTCAGTCACTCTGGAGACTCTTCCATCCGAGACAGACCAGGCCCCGGGGCCCCGGGCCTGCTGACCATGTTTGGCAGAGATGCCGGGGCCAGCAGCAGAGCCGCACCGTATTGTTTCCCTTTGAGGCCAGTCCGAGTCCTCGTCCCCATCCACAGCTCATGCTTTTTGATTTGCATCTTTTTTTTGCATGGACATGCCGAGTAGTGATAAGCAGGGTTTTCTGTGCTTCTGGGCGTCTCTGGTCAGACTCTTCTCTTTCAGATCCCGTGTCAGGTCACTAGGTTCAGGTGTGTCATTGGCCGTGTCCCTTGAGTCCTAAAATGAAGGGCTGTGAGCGAGGTGTGCAGGGAGACCCAGCCCTGTGAGGAGGCGGGCGCCCTGGCCGCGGGCCGGCAGGTAAGGACACCCTGGTCTCTGTGCCTAGGTCAGTGCAAGATGGCAGCCAGTGCGGCCGGGAGAAGCTGGAACTGGTCCTGTCCAACCTGCAGGCCGATGTCCTGGAGCTGCTGCTGGAGTTTGTGTACACGGGCTCCCTGGTCATCGACTCGGCCAACGCCAAGACCCTGCTAGAGGCGGCCAGCAAGTTCCAGTTCCACACCTTCTGCAAGGTCTGCGTGTCCTTTCTCGGTGAGCCATGGGGAGCAGCACCAATGAACGAAACATTCAAGGACTGAGTGGGGACTGAGTTCGTGCCCAGCCAGGTCGTCTGGGGCTGCAGCTGGATTTCCCAGCAGATTTAAGATGATCATTCAGATAAATGTGGGCAGAGGCCTTTGCTCACCAGTGGACAGAGGGGTTCTCTGCCTTGCTCCCCTGGGAGCCAGAGGTACCACACTGGGCCCTCCAGGCAGTCTTGTGAGAACAAATGGGCTGAAAGGCCCATGTGAATGGTCTGTTCATGGGAGCCCCATGCCCTGGCTTCACAGTCCTGTTATCTAAACACTAAACCAAGTTGCTTCCATCAAGGCTTCAACCCAGAGAATGTGCTCACTTTACACTTTGGAGCTGCTCAGTCTGGGTGAGAGCAGGGAGAGGGAAGGGCAGAGATGGGAATCACCAGAACCAGCCTGGGGGTGGAGTGAGAGAGATGGGGGTGGGGGCAGGTCAGGGGATGACCAGGGGCCCAAGAAGTGACTTTGGGGCAATGGACCATTTAGAAAAGTCGGAAACTATGACTCTATAGAGTTAAGTCCACAAAGGTGAAGGGTCTCCTAGGACCCAGCCATGTCTAGATTAGAATCACCATCAGTTGGATCTCAGGAGCCCTGGCCAGTCTGACCCCAGGTCTGGAGGTCAGGCTGGGTGAGGCCGAGTCCCTGTGGGAGATGGTGGGTGGGCTTATGCGGGACATTCCTGCTATCATGACGCTGAAGTAGAAGTCTGTGACCCCAGACTTGTCCGCCACAGTTACAGAAGACACCCTAAGCCTCGATGTGGCCCCTGCCCCCAGCCCAGGCCTCCTTCATGCCCTGGCAGTGAGGAAGCTCTAAGCCTGGTGCTGACACCCCATACCTCGGTCTCCATCCTTCTGGAGGGAGGCCTCAAGAAAGATCAGTTTGAGACGGGGTAGAGGAAAACCCAGAAAATGGGTGTAAAGTTTCAGGGACACAGGAAATGGGCTTATGGGGACTCTGCTGAAGGCAGGTCACAAGGACATGGGCTCAGAGAGGGGTCCGGAGAGCCGGGCGATGAGCACGGGCAGGGACCCCCTCCCCTGCAGTCAGCGGTACCGTCTTGTGCTCTCACCCCCAGAGAAGCAGCTGACAGCCAGCAACTGCTTGGGGGTGCTGGCCATGGCCGAGGCCATGCAGTGCAGCGAGCTCTACCACATGGCCAAAGCCTTCGCACTGCAGATCTTCCCGAGGTGGCAGCCCAGGAGGAGATCCTCAGCATCTCAGGGCGACTTCATCGCCTACATCTCCAATGACAGCCTCAACACCAAGGCCGAGGAGCTAGTATACGAGACCGTCATCAAGTGGATCAAGAAGGACCCCGTGTCCCGTGCACAGGTAGTGCCCCACCCATCTGCCCGGTTCCCGCCTCTCTGCCTCTTGGTGAGGGAGGGCGTCTGGAGCAGGGGAGTTGGGGCCACCTGGTCTAACCAGCAGTGGGAGCATGTGAGAGCCGGTGGGCCTTGCATGGGGAGGCCGGGCCAGCTCACATGGTGCAGAGGGGTGAAGGTGGATGAGAGAAGAGAAATCAGGCACCAGAGGTTTCTCGAGGGCTGGCATTGTATCTGCAGGAGACCCAAGCTGACCGACAGTCCACAGAGTCAAGTGGGCATCACCAGGGCCCTGCAGACAGAAGGGTGTGCCTGAGTCAGGAGCCCTGGGTTCCCTCAAACGCAGCAGGAGTCCCACCCCGGCTTTGGCAGTTGAGAGGAGAAGGAGCACCTGGACTGAGTGGAAACCAGGCTGGAGATGGGGAACCAACATTCACCTGTCAGGAGGGAAGGCAAGTCCCTTGGAAGGGACAGCTAGAGGAAATGAGAGCCAGAGTCCAGAGCAGAAGAAAGCCCCTGAGTCACAGGAGGTCAAGCACAGCCCCAGGGATCTCCAGCTGACTAGGGAATTCCTTCATGGGGGTTTTAAACAGAGAAACCACAGGAACAAACGTTCCTAGGAAGACCAGCAGGCTGCAGGGAGGGGAATGAATTTGGGATCCTTGCTTTGGGCCAGACTGCCTGGATTCTAAAGTGCTAAGATCCCCCCACAGTTAGTGCAGACACACAGGTGGCTCTCAGGAGAGCTCAGAGTCCACCCAGAAAGCATGGATGGGGAAATGGGGCAGGGAGACGGGAGCCCAGCAAGAGCTGAGGCAGCTGAGTGACAGATGACAGGGCTACTTTGTTGCACGTGGAGCAATAAGAGGCACAAGGGAAGGAGGGATGGGGCAGGGACTGGATCCACAGCATCAAGTATACATAGGACGCAGAGATGGCCTGCCCCAGCCACTGGGTCAGGAGAAGGCAGTCCTCCTGACCTACCAGGTGGGGATGGAGCAAGATTCATTTTCAAAGCAAGGAAGTCAAGTTAGGCCACTGTAATAGTGACCGCCACCATCTACCATAACCCCCAGATCTGCCTCCAGCCCAGACCTCTGCCTTTGATTGTCTACAGGACCCCTCCAGCCAGTGTCTCCCAAGCCCGTCTCATTCATAAACCCCCAGACTTACCCGTCTTCTTGGGTTCCATATTGCAGTTCTGGGCACTAACCATGGCAGAAGCCGAGTTTTCCCACGCCTTCCACCTCCATGTGGCCACACATTGCTGCCATGGTTGCCTCCTCTTATGAGGGCCAAACTCTCTCTTCATTCCAGGCCCCCTGATCTCACCAGGATGACCACGGTTGTCTCCTGAGAGGGTTCCCTGCCTTCAGTCTCCTCCTTCTAAATTCATTCTCATCCCTGCAGCCTGCTGGTCTTCCTAGGAACATTTTTGGTCCTGTGGTTTCTCTGTTTAAAACCCCCATGAAGGAATTCCCTAGTAATCCAGCAGTTGGGACTCCACGTTTCCACTGCCAGAGATGCAGGGCTATCCCTCGTCCGAGAACTAAGATCCCACATGCCAAGCAGTGTGACCAAAAAATTTTTAATAAAATTTTTAAAATTTTAAAAATAAACTCCTCATGAGTGCCCTCATCCACTTTGTAGGAAGCACTACACAGCCCTTAGCAAGCCAAGCCTGAGGTTAGCAGAGGCCAGAACCCAGCTCACCTCTCCAGTCTTGTTTCTTCCTGTTTCTACCCATCCCCTCAATGGAAGCCTTCTGCACCCAACAAGAAAAAACTCCATGTGTGTGCTGAGTTGCTTTAGTCGTGTCTGACTCTGCTAGACACATATGGACTGTAGCCTGCCAGGCTCCTCTGTCCATGGGATTTTCCAGGCAAGAATATTAGAGTGGGTTGCCATGCCCTCCTCCAGGGGATCTTCCAGACCCAGGGATTGAACTCACATGTCCTGCACTGCAGGTGGATTCTTTACTGCTGAGGTACCAGGGGAGTCCCAATAAGCTCCAAAGGTCTCTCCAAATGCACCACCATGCTCTCTCAGACTCCAGTGCCTCTGTGTGTGCTTGAATGGCCTCCCTCTCCTTTACCTTAGGCCTGGAGAAGTCAGCAATCCTTCCACAGCAGGCTCAGACATCATCCACTCTGGGGAGCCTCCTCTCCCACATCCCCACTACCCCTCACTAGACTCTTCTTTGGGAAGAGTCCTTTGATGTGATGGATCCTTTCCCTGCCATGAAACTATGTACACCTAGAGGTCAGAGACTGGGTTGTACTGGCCTTTGCACCCCCAAAAACAAACTCAGTGAATGGCATAGAGTGGTCACCAATACTTGTTTGTTGAAACTACAGCAATGAGCAAAGAGTTTGCCAGACAAGAGGGGGATTCAAATCAGTCAGCAAAAGCCTTCAGTTCAGGGGTGGGGTCCAATGGAGTGCCACTCCAGGGGTTTGCTGGTGAGGGGAGAGGCACAGGTTGGAATGGTTATGACTTACAAGCGTAACGATCACAATCAGCTCTCTTGGGCCCCCCCCACCCGTTCCTGAGTTTCTGCCCCCACGCACACCTTTTGAGGATCAGAATCTTCATTCAGTCCCCTGCAGCCTGGTATGAAACAGAGGCTCATGACCTGGGAGGAAGAGGCAGGAAGAAGGTGCTCAAGAGACCAAAGGGTGGTCCACCCCAGGGTCAGCCCCAGCACGGAGACCTCTCCCTGGGTTCCCTTCTTGCCTCCAGAGCTCCCATGATCTCTGTCTCAGCTGGGGTGAGCAGGGTCAGTACTCCCAAGCCAAATGCAGATGAGAATTATCCCTGCGCTCAGCCCCACATCCCTCCTTTCTCCCTTCTCAATACGACTCACATGAGGTGGTGCCACCTTATGATCTAAGAAGATCCCATGTCTCCTTGAACCCTCAGTATGCAGCGGAGCTGCTGGCGGTGGTCCGCCTCCCGTTCATTCACCCCAGCTACCTGCTCAACGTGGTGGACAACGAGGAGCTGATCAAGTCATCAGAGGCGTGTCGGGACCTGGTCAACGAGGCCAAACGCTACCACATGCTGCCCCACGCCCGCCAGGAGATGCAGACACCCCGAACGCGGCCCCGCCTCTCCGCAGGTATGGCAGGACCTGCCCCAAACCCCCAAGGCAGGTGCCCTGTCGTCAGCCCAACTCTGGGTGGGTCCCCGGGAGGCAGCAGGCACAGATGCTGACACTGCGTCAGGCTATCCCAAGGGTGCCCCTCCGTGTCCCTGCAGGTGTGGCCGAGGTCATCGTTTTGGTGGGGGGCCGTCAGATGGTGGGGATGACCCAGCGCTCGCTGGTGGCTGTCACCTGCTGGAACCCACAGAACAACAAGTGGTACCCGCTGGCCTCACTGCCTTTCTATGACCGCGAGTTCTTCAGTGTAGTGAGTGCCGGGGACAACATCTACCTCTCAGGTGAGGCCCCCGCAGAGGGCTGGGCTGGGCACAGGGCACAGACTTCCCCAGGGGTCCTCTCCCCCACACCATGGCTAAGGAAGACACAGGCCCAGAAGTGTCTACTTTGCACGTGAAGCCTCCTCCTGCCCCCCGGGCTGGGCCTCCCGGCCATGGGCCTTTGCTCACTCCCCTACCCGCTCTCTGGACCTCCCTCCCATACTGCCCACAGGTGGGATGGAATCAGGGGTGACGCTGGCCGATGTCTGGTGCTACATGTCCCTGCTCGATAACTGGAACCCTCGTCTCCAGGATGACGGTCCCCCGCTGTCGGCACAACAGCCTTGTATACGACGGGAAGATTTACACCCTCGGGGGACTTGGCGTGGCAGGCAACGTGGACCACGTGGAGAGGTGATGAGGCCACGGTCATGACAGGGGCACCCTCTAATGTCCCCCAAGAGTTATAAAGCACATTGCTTCTCCTCCTCAACCCCTACCCAATTAAGACCCACTGGAGGCCGGACATTTAAAGCCCATTGTCCAGGCTCTTCCTGTGCAGCAGAGGGAGAAGAATCAGGATGCTGGGGTGGAAGCAGGAAGAGTGACAAACTGCCCAGTCACCAAGACGGGGCACTCTTGTCCCAATCAGGGGACAGACAAGCTGGAGGCATGAGATCCAGTGGTGAAAAAGCTCAGGGTGGGCCTGCTGCTGTCCTGACTAGGCAATTAGGGAGCTTACTAGGACTGGAAGCAGCAGCCCAGAGATGTGCTGGGATGTCAGGCTAAGCGAAGGGCTTCCCAGGTGGCTCAGTGGGTAAAGAATCTGCCTATAGCACACAATCTCCTGCCTGCAGGAAACGCAGGCAGATGCGAGTTCAGTCTCCGGATCAGGAAGATCCCCTGGAGGAGGGCATGGCAAGCCACTCCAGTGTTCTTGCCTGGAGAATGCTTTGGACAGAGGAGCCAGGTGGGCTACCATCCATAGGGTCACAAACAGTCAGACATGACTGAGCATGCATGCAGGGCTAAGCTGGAACCATCATCCAAATGTGACCATCATGTCCCTACCAAGCGGAGGTGACACCCCAGGGACACTCCCTTCCTCCCTCTATCCCACACATCCTGAGAAATCTGCTTGTACTAATAACACAGAAAGGGTCACTGCACACAGGCCTGGCCAATTCTCTAGAACTCTCTATGGAAGTTGTGTGTATAAAGCCTGCCCTCTGCTGGAAGTCCTGGGCTGGCTTCCTCATGACAGTCCTCAAATCTGGCCTCACTTAGAACAGGGATCTGGTACAGGCAGGAGGGCCAGAGGCTGGAGGAGCGCAGTTTTCCAGGTAGAAACAGTCATTGCTTTTGAGCAACAGATACCTTGGAAAGAAACTGCAGGAAGAGCTCCAACAGCTTTGTGAGTCAGCAGCAGTCAGCGGTGCAGACCTGCTTTCCCAGGATCTAGTGACCCAGACAGTAGCAAGTTAGTCTGAGCTGGCCTCCAGTTTCAACCCAGGGTGGGTCACAGATAAGATTACTGGAGTCCTTTTCCCATGTTCTTCCCACACCCTAGGGGCTTCTAAAATGGCTCAGCAGGTAAAGAATCTGTCTGCAATGCAAGAGCCTCAGGAGACTTGTGTTTGATCCCTTAGTCAGAAAGATTCCCCTGGAGGAGAGCATGGCAACCCACTCCAGTATTCTTGCTTGGTGAATCCCATGGACAGAGGAGCCTAAGGGCTACAGTCCAAAGGGTTGCAAAGAGTTGGACACAACTGAGCACACTCACAGGGTCCCACAGCCTAGCCCACCATCCTGGCCTACAACATCGACTCCCACGGAAAGCACATCTTCCCCCTGTGACAGCTTATTGCTTGTGAAGTCACACAAACCCCCTCAATTTGTCTTTTTCCCCTCGGTGGCTAATTGGACATTTGACAAATGTTACGGCAGAGACAGATTCAGAGTGACACAGGCTCTGGATGTTCACTGTGGGCTTTTAACTCCCCAAGTGGAGCCCAGAGATGGCTCAGTAACATTTAATTGTCATATTGATTTGGAGATAATGGGGAATCCCTGTGTGATTATGAAGATATTAATACTGCTGTTGAACCTGGGTCAGCCCTGGTGCTGACAGCCTTCTGTGGGACCCACTGCACGCCCATCAAGCCCCAAGCTTTCCGGAAGCACCAGCTTCCAGTCGTTTGTCATCCACTATAAACACATGAAAAGGAGACATTTTCTATGTAGGAGTAAACTGAGCTAGATCTGTCATCCTGTCTTGCTTTTGTCAGCTATTTTTAATCTCCTAAGATGCTGATTACTCATTTTGCAAACTTATACTTGTTGATAAATACAGGGATTTGCTCAAGGATCAAATGGTCCACTCCCACTGGGCCCAGGAGCAGTGCTCCAATGCTCAGGAGCAGCCGATATCAGACTGCCTTGGTGGCTGGCTCAGCCTTTGTTCTGCTATCAAACATCAGCTGGGGCACAGAGGGAGCAAGACCCCCCTGGGACCCTCGGAGATCAAGGAGCAGTCCAGGGCATGGTGCCCTGAGCCCTTTCCCCAGCCCACTGGTATCTATCAACTGTCCTTGTTGGGACAGGACGCAGACCTGAAGACCCCTGGGAGGAGGGTGCATGGAGGGATGCTCACGGCTTCCCAAGGAACGGACCTGGATCTCCTTTGGTCAGTCTCTGTGCCACACAGTGGTGATGATGGAAACTTCTGGGTGACAGGAGGGTCGGGGGAATGGGGACAGACATGAAGACGCTTTGTTCCCCAGAAAGCACTAATGGTACAAATCGCTCTTCTATCGATAATGAGTGAAATGTATGGCACATGATAATTACATTACATTACGGCATTACAGGACTCTAGCAAGATTATATAATTATAGATTAAAACAACAGTGTCATAGACAAACCTGTATTATATCATTATATAAATAACCGGGTCTAATACTTTATGGCCATATATTGCGGTAGCTGTGGTTACTGGATAAATGATAGCCGAGTGCCTCACTCCGTGGGGTCATTTGCATGTCATTAGCATATCCTTCCCAAGCAGGAAGCTGACAGATTGAGCTGATGGAGGGCTGGTGGCTTGGCAATCAGCCACCTGGAATAACGAGAACATTGCGTTTGGCGGAAGGTGCCATTGTACCGAAAGCCTGAAGACTAACAGCCACATAACCTTCCACAGTCTCCCAGCTCCTTGTCCAGGAGCTCTTTGGATCTCTGCCACATTGACTTAAAAAACAGATATCCAAACTTCTGACACTGTCCCAAAAGGCATATCTCCTATCTATTCCATCTCCTATTAGCCACATATCGTTCATTTGGGGCTTCGTTGAATCAGCTCCTGCTGCCCTTCAAGGTGCTGGAGCCTCTTTTCAAATCCCAAAGTCTGTGCAAGCTGGATGTCTCCACAGCCAGGGGCACCTGTGAGGAAAGACCGTCTTCCTGGGTCACCAAGCTGTGACTATGCAATGACTCGTGCCCCCAGGAGGCTCACAAGGAAAAGTGTGCCTCCCAGGAAAGATGTGCTGGGGAATCCCATGTGGTGGTTCGGCAAGCCCACAATGGAGGTTTCACCTTGGGTCCAGAGCCCTCAAAAGCACAGTGAACTGTGAGCTGTGAATGAAAGATCCAGAGAGAATGCTTGCGAGAGTGGCCTTCGGGGAACAATGGACAGACACAGCTGCCCCAGGAAGAAAGACCTCACCAATCCCAGTTCAGTGGCCAGTGTGCTCAGCACCAAGCCTACTCTTGCCATCAGCTGCTACCTGTTCTCGGGGTTTCCCCGTCCTGCCTGGAACTCACATTCCATCACGCGTCCATCCTCTGCCACTTTGTCCTGCACCACACACCTGCAGATTTGTTCAGTCCAACCCTTTACCATCTCCACACCTGCCCCCTAGGGCTGATTGCATGAGAATATCCCATGATCTTGGGGACTGGCTCCACTATGTATTGAAATCTTCCAATCTCTACTGGATCTTCACAGTACAGGGCATCTTTTCAAGTTTCCCTTGTCAACCACTTCTCCCTCTCTTGAGAGCATGTGTCTCCCACCTTCATTTCTCTCCTCAAGGCTCTTACCCTGCAGACTCCTTCAATACTTTACTCCTGCTTCACAGAGAAATTGGAGTCATCAATCAAGAACTCTGTCCTCTTCCTGCCATAGCTCTTGCATCTTCTTTACACTCATGCCATCCTTGACTTCCTCCCTCGTGCTTAAATGGCCACCACTTTCCTTTCCACTTTGTATCCAATCTGCATCCAGGTACCAGGAGCCCCTGATCACCAGCTCTCCCCTTTCTCTCATATATAATTCATCTTTCATTATCCACTTGGCTCCTTCCTATTAGCATGTAGACACAATCAAACCTTCCCCTCCAAAAGTAAAACAAAACCCATGCTGTGCTGGAGCTGGTTCATACTGATTCATAGGAGCCCAGGCTTAAATCTTCAGGAACTCTGCATGTCAATTGTTAGCTACAAATATTATTAAAAATTAAGTCATATAGGGAATTCCCTGGTGGTCCAGTTGTTAGGACTCCATGCTTTCACTGCTGAGGGCACAGGTTCAATCCCTGGTCAGGGAACTAAGATCCCACAAACCCACTAGCCATGTAGCAAATTAAAAAAATGAAAAAATAAAACTTGTCTTATAAACTTAGAACTAATTTTAAAACAAAGGAAATTCATACTCAAAACTCACCACTATCTAATTTTTTTCTCCATTTTATCACTGCCTGTACTCTACGTGTCCACTGCATCTGTATGTGAAGGAGATTCTGTGTCCTGGGGTGCTTCTGGGTCTCTCTTCCCAGCCTCACAGTCAGTGATGTCCTGTTGGTAGCCTGAAATCAGTCATGAATTTACATCACAGAAATCAGCAAAGGCTACACATCAGGACTTTCTTCCCTGGAGAACTGGTTTTTACAGTTTGTCAGTGTATCATGGACAATACCTCTTAGCAGTACCTTCTAAGTCCCACATTCTTGGCCCATCTTCCCAGTGAAGTTTCACCCAAGAGATGTCTTCACCATCCATTTCCACTGCCTGGCTTCCCACTTCCTTCTCCATATACAAATAACCCTGCACTTCCTGTTTCACATAATGTGCCCTTGACACACCACCAGTGACCTGCCGGGGACTCCCTGACCTCCCATCACATCTTCCATGCTGCAGCTTTGTCTCCTGTCACACCACTGCTCCTCTCAGACCCCTCTCAGCTCCCTCTATAGGCCGGCATCTCCCCAGTGTCCTCAGCCCATCTTCACCACACATATTCCCTGTGAACCTTGCCTTCAGTTTCCATCTACATGCTGATGATCCCAAAGCTGAATATTTAATCCAGACCAAAATACTGACTGCCCCTGCACATCCAATGGAGAAGGCAATGGCACCCCACTCCAGTACTCTTGCCTGGAAAATCCCATGGATGGAGGAGCCTAGTAGGCTGCAGTCCATGGGGTCACTAGGAGTCAGACACGACTGAGCAACTTCACTTTGACTTTTCACTTTCATGCATTGGAGAAGGAAATGGCAACCCACTCCAGTGTTCTTGCCTGGAGAATCCCAGGGATCGGGGAGCCTGGTGGGCTGCCGTCTATGAGGTTGCACAGAGTTGGACATGACTGAAGTGACTTAGCAGCAGCAGCAGATACTTTACACTCCTCAGAAATAAAAGCCAAACTCATCCTCCTTCCCAAACCTTCCCAACTTTGGTTGCCTGTCCCATGAGTAGTGTCCCCTTTGCCCAGACACCCTGAGGCATCCTAGGCAACTCCCCAAACTAAGAGAGCAATTCAAGCTGCACCATCTCAGTTCACCTCTCCTTCTGTTCCCACCTCCTTCTTTGGGCCAGGCCACTATTTCCCCAGTTTTCAGTCCATCAGTTCAGTTCAGTTCAGTCGCTCAGTCGTGTCTGGCTCTTTGCAACCCCATGAACTGCAGCACGCCAGGCCTCCCTGTCCATCACCAACTCCGGAGTTACTCAAACTCATGTCCATCAAGTCAGTGATGCCATCCAGCCATCTCATCCTCTGTCGTCCCCTTCTCCTCCTGCCCCCAATCCCTCCCAGCATTAGGTCATAGGTGGGTATATTTCAGCCCATGGGAGATGCCCAGTGCAGGACTGGGGAAGAAAAGAGCAGGACTGAGCTGGACAGAGAGGACTGCAGGCCTGGAAGCTGGGGGAGCCCAGTGTGAGTAAAGGAAGGGAAGACAAAAGTCTGCACAGAGGTTTCAACAGACAGACAAGCACTCCCTGAGGTTCAGGAGGAAGGCAGAGAGGGCTGGGTTGGGCAAAAGCCTGGGTGGTCTTGAGTGACTCAACTCTGTGATCTCCAGTTATACCCAGGGCAGAAAGGAGACAGTGGGGCTCCCCCAGGTCTGCCGCCTTGGTTGGGGCCCCTGCCCTGCACGAGGCCCACCTCTGATTCTGGGCGCCTATTCTCCTCTCTCAACAGGTACGACACCATCACCAACCAATGGGAGGCGGTAGCCCCTCTGCCCAAGGCAGTGCACTCAGCAGCAGCCACAGTGTGTGGTGGGAAGATCTATGTGTTTGGGGGCGTGAACGAGGCAGGCCGAGCTGCGGGCGTCCTCCAATCTTATGTCCCACAGACCAACACGTGGAGTTTCATCGAGTCCCCCGATGATTGGTGAGAACCAATTGTCTCCTCGGCTCAGGACCAGGGCAGCAGCCCCATTCCATTGATTTATTCAGTCTCACTATTCCAAGCCCAGATATCCAGATGAGCCCAAGGGTTCTGCAGACCCACGTTTGGGCTGGGAGGCAGAAGGGGAATGTGGGGAGGTGAACCCCCAGCCTAGGTGCAGCTGCAACTCCCACTACCCAGACAAAGGGCCAGTTGGTCTGTGCCAGGTTCTTCCTGGCCCCAGCTCAGTCCTCAGGCTACCCAGTGATGCTGGAGGTCTCTTCAGGCCCAGCAGAGGACCCTGACCTGTCCCTTGTCCTGCTTTCCCGGCAGACAACAAGTACGCTCCGGCTGTCACCCTCAACGGCTTCGTTTTCATCCTGGGTGGGGCTTATGCCAGAGCCACTACCATCTATGACCCAGACAAAGGGAACATCAAGGCCGGCCCCAACATGAATCACTCTCGCCAGTTCTGCAGGTGAGGGGGCAGGAAGCAAGGAAGTCAATGGGAGGGATGGCAGGTGGGGTTGGCGCAGATGACAGACCACCATCCTGTGAGCAAGGTGGTGCCCAGGCCAGAGCAGCACCGTGGGTGTGGGTGTTCACGCAGAGCAGAGCGGGAAGCACCCCAGGGCAGCCCCTGGCCTAGAAGCCCAACCCTTGGGCTCCAGCAGACCACCCCCCAAAGCTGCACAGGAAAGGCTTCCAACAGCCCTGGGTCCTTAAGGCCTCACCTTCTCTCAGCGAGAGGAGAGGGTGGTGTTGTGAGGTTTTCCCTCCCCAGGCCTGCCTGCTGGGTCGTAGATGAGAGGTAGTTCTCACCCCAAGCTATGGATACCCTACATGGGATGATGGTGGTTTATGCCCTGACGACAAGTATGATCCTGATGGATCTTCAGAGCTGGACCTGGTGAGGCACAAGGCACGGCTGCTCTGGAGCCCGAAGCTGCCTGGGCAGAAACACACCCAGACCAGACCACCCGCAGGAAGAGACAGGTAGAGGTCAGAGTGTGGCCTGGTTCCTAGGATGCTCGGGTCCCAAACCTTAACCACTCTGGGCAGTGAGGTGCACACTGTGCTCTTCCAGCCCCATCCTTTCCCAGACTAAGAGGAATAAGGAAACTAAAGGGGTCCCAGAGACTCCATTTGCAGCCTTTCCATACAAAGCCTTCCTGAAGACTCCTAGAGGTGCCCCTGGCCCTCAGTATGGGAAAAGCACTTACTGAGTGCCCGCTGCTTGTTGGCATGGCCAGGAAAGCGACAATCCACTACTAACATGTTACGTGACCTCAGGGAAATAACGTCCTCTCTCTGGGGAAGTTCTAGCTATAAATGGGCCCTTGGACCAGATGAGTGCCAAGTTCCTGTTAGTGTGACGGTGTCACGGTTCTTGAGCCCTCTTTCACATGGTGCCCATGTCCATGTTAACTCTGACAATATTGTCCTGTGACCAAAACAACCAGAGCGTGGGCACCCCTTGTGGCGGGGGGCACTCCCGTGCCCCACCTGAGAGTCAAAGTGAGTGCGGAGATGCGATGCCTGTGGGGGAGACTTGAGCTGAGTCTTGCACTGGGCGCGAGGCATGAAGGACCCAGACAGCACGGAGCTGTGAGAGAGAAGGCTGGGGGCTTCAGAACCTGGGGGAGAAATCTAGACACACAGGTTGTGTCGAGGCTCTCAGGCTTTCAGAAATGGGTGGTGACTTAGGAAGTGCATCTGCTCGATGTCAGGAGATGGCCAAGAGAAGCAGCCATTAGCTGAGATGAGAGATCTCAGACTGGAAGCACAGGGGCAGCTGTCTGCGGGAAGGCGTAGCTGAGATCCGCAGTAAGGGAGTCAGTTTAGGAGAGCAGAGAGCCGCCCGAGACGGCAGGACCCAGCCAGCGAGTGTGGCACAGCGTGAGCACCCGGGCCGCCGTGGTGAGGCCGGGAACACGCTGGGCCCCGCCCGGCTGCGTGCAGGCAGCAGCACAGGCTCGCATGTGTGAAGGAGGCACAGCAGCAAGCTGTGCCTCCGAGCCCCTCGGCCAGGGTGAAATTCCTGTTCGAGTAGCCCATACTCAGTTATGGTTTAGCTCCTGACACCCTGTCTGCTACCATTCTGGTGAGTCATGTTTCCAGCTGGACGTGAGTGGTAGGAAGGCTCTGTCCTGGCAACACCAACAAGATGCTATGTAGAGACCCGTGACCTGAGCTGAGCACCTGCGCATAGAGTCTCCCAGCCGATCTGAGTCAGATGCACAGGCCCCAGGCCGCCCAGTAGGCCTCAGTGTCACCCGCAGCCAGAGGGTAGTATAGCGTGGCGTCCTGATTGGTCCTGGAGGAGAGGTGTTTTTCTTACACCAGCTTAGGTCAGAGGGCAAGGAAGAGCAGCAAGATCGCATAGGACTTTTTTCTTCTTAAAATTTATTTTTACTTGTTTATTTATTTGGCTGCACTGGGTCTTACTTGCAGCATGTAAGGATCTTCAGTCTTCCTTGAGTCATGCAGGGTCTTCAGTTGCAGTGTGTGGAATCTAGTTCCCTGGCCAGGGATTGAAACTGGGTCCCCCACATTTGGGAGCATGAAGCCTTAGCCACTGGACCACCAGGGAAGTCCTCAAGATCCCATAGGACTTTTGCAAAAAGGGGAGAGGCAGCTGGCAACAGGACAGGGCTCTGTCTCCTGGTCCCAGGGGGATCCCCAGTGGCTAAGTCTATCCCCCGCTTTCTCTGACAGTGCCGTGGTGCTTGACGGCAAGATTTATGCAACCGGAGGCATTGTTAGCAGTGAAGGGCCAGCCTTGGGCAACATGGAAGCCTATGAGCCTGCAACCAACACGTGGACCCTCCTCCCCCACATGCCCTGCCCTGTGTTCAGACACGGCTGTGTCGTGATAAAGAAATATATCCAAAGCGGCTGACGTCAGCAGAAAGCCCACACCGAGACTGTGGACACGTCTGGTGAGGCAAATGCTACTCACAAAGATCGACTTTCAGCAACACCGATAAGAGGCCGACCAACCCAATCAAGGAACTCACTGCGCTGGACATTTTGAATACTCTCTACATTGAATGTAGGAAATCATCCTCGCCTTTGGGGGACAAGAAGGAGTGGCCTCCAGGCAGCAGGAACCACAACCCTCCCAGCTAACGAGCCGGGCCTCAGTGCTCCTGCAGGGGCACTTGCTCTGAACAGAGGCGCTCGCTTGGCCCTATGCAATGGAGTTTCACATAACTTTCCAGCTGGGAGAGAGCAGCTATCTTTTCCTTCCTGCAGAGCAAGCTTGACCCCAGCCAACCATAGATCAGTCATCCTCTGACAATATTAGACGTCAGGCTCTTTTGGAATAAGATCAAAGTGTCCTTACCACTTTGATTCCTACTTTGTTTTTAACCAATCTACACTTTCAGTGGCCGAGGGAAAACAAGGGACAGTACTACATTATGGGGACACGAGGCCAAGGAGGCCGCTAGTCCCCACTGGGTCGATAAGTCCAGCCACCACGTGGAGCCTGATGTGACTGGGGCAGGGCCACCGTGGGGAGAGCTCGGGACAGCCGTCTGTCCCTTCACAGGGTTTTCTACCGTGTTTTTGCTGGAGAAGGACAAGGTGATTGTGCTAGTTTTCTCTTATCCAATATGAATTATTTAGATTTCCAAGGCATTTTCTTGATAAACAAAAAGGCTATTTTTAAGTACCGAGAGAAGGAGGCGGCCTCAAGAGGGATAATGTGGGAATTCCCAAAGCTCTTTGTAGGTAGTGCCAGAGTGGGGCATTTGCTCCAATTTTTCTATGTGCAGAATAGAGGATCTCTCCTGGGGGGCTGGGGTGGTGAAAGCCCCCATTTTATTTTTAGAAAAAGTAACTCCCAGACAGCCCTGTAAAAGCCATGCCTCGTGGAGGCATTGTCAAGGAAAGATGACTGTTCCGGAAGGTAACCGGTTCTGGCTCTCAACACCAAGGCCAGCTCCCTCCATGAGGTAAAGCTGAGGACCCGGGCCAGGCTGGAAGGGAAGGAGGGAGAATACATGTCTGCAAAGCACAGGAGACTATTTTTGATATTTATAGCTATCTATTAAGGCACCTGCCGCAAAGAGCTCTCAGGATGGGGACAGCCTTCTCAGACGAGCCATGCCAGGCAAAGCCTGACGGGTAAGAGCAG
The DNA here is from genome assembly GCA_917880005.1 of Nanger dama. Taxonomy (NCBI): domain Eukaryota; kingdom Metazoa; phylum Chordata; class Mammalia; order Artiodactyla; family Bovidae; genus Nanger; species Nanger dama. The sequence goes on from CAKJTW010000018.1 coordinate 31,868,166, forward strand.
AACCGCTCTTCTAGTAGCGGCTTAACCCAAGCAAGGGGCGCCCTGAGGGGAGGCCACCCCGCGGCTCTCAGAGAAAGGCCTTCCCGCTAGTCCTCAGACCTCACACGGTGACCAGTTTCCATTCCAGGGCACGAAGGATGCGGCCGCCACTGCTGCGCTGTTGAGTCGAAGTTGGTACCAAATACACATTCACCATTTTTATATCTGGGAAGTCGACTTGCCGTCATCTCATCGTGAAAACCATTTCTAAGGAGAGAAGGACAGGACACGCGTTCCATCTTTCAGTACTTGACGGCACAAGGTCCCAGCGCTGGGCATCAGCTTCTCTCACTGCAAGTGTGGCTCCCACTTGGACAAGATACCGAGCTTCGTTATGCAGTTTTTAATATTATTTATTCTTTTAAAAAAGTAATAAGCACAAAACTACATACGTTGTATGTCATTTAAAGTATTTATGTCAAACAGGGTGCAAGTGTGAACCCAAGGACTGGAGCACAAGTGTCTAACTGCCTGGGGCAGGGCAGATGTCAGCGTTGGTGTGCGTCTGCCTCCCAAAGGAGGTGCTAGAGGTCAGCGAGACTCAACACAGATGACATTGAAATCCCGTTTCTCTCCTCATCTATCACACTGGAGCAAAACTGGCTATTTCTGTGAATGATATAAAACAGGGTTCTCTGTAATGGTATTGTACATAGTATATGTTTATTGTTAAGTTCTTGTTATATTATAATAAATATATTTATAGATCTAGACTCGGAAGCCAATGGAATGCCTCTGTGTGCAACCGTCCTTGACCCCAAGGTGAGCAACCTGGTGCAGGCCTGTGTTGCCTCTCCTATCAGCTGTCTGGGCTCTGCCACAGACTCAAATGCAGATCTTGGTGCATTCTGCATCCAGTGCAGAAAAGATAGGACTCCTTAGCAAGGGAATGTATAGAGCTGAAAAGTCAAGAATCAAGAACAAGTAAAGTCAAATTTGAAAGGGACTTGCAGACCCTCTGGCATTGACTCTCAGGATCTCCCTTCAGTTTAAATGCCATTTTTTTTTTTTTTTTTTTTTTTTGGCTGTACTCCACGTGAGGTCCTTAATTTTCTGACCCGAGATTGAACCCATGGCCTCCGCACTGAGAGCGGGTTATCTTAACCATTGGACCACCAGAGAAGCCCCCAGTTTAAGTGCTCTTATTATACTTGTGCAACTGAAACCTTCAAGATTAGCTTTCCTCTGGTCTGACTCCTGTGCCCAAGACCTTTTGGAGGACTGTGCCAAACCCGCATGGCAACTCCATTTCATCAGCCTGAGATACAACACACCTCCTCCAGGAAGAATAAGCTGTGCCTTCCATCCTAAAATCTAGTCAGGGTGGCCTCCCTATCTTCTTTAGTCCTACCATAGGCTGTTCTCTAATCTGTTGAATAGACTGACTTTGCTCTATTAAGGACACACACACACAAAGCCCAGAGCAAAAGTATAGACCACCAGACAGGACCGCACCCTCTCTTACAGGGAAAACATTTAGATTTAATGGATTCACAGGAGAAGGCAGATTTACTAGCTTTTCACCCACAGGAAGAATCCCATACCTTTAATCCCCAAATCTCACCAAGACCTAAAGTCTCTGCAAGAAAAAAAAAAATTTGGAAGAAGGTGGGCTGGTATAGGGGATCTGGGAGTCCTCAAAGAACTCAGCTGACAGCTTATGATGAGGGGACCATACACTTGCCAAAAATACCTGCCCTGGTCCCTCAGCAACATCAGTCCTAGAGGAAAGGATGGAGAATATCTGGCAGATAACAATCAAGAAGAGCTGAAATGACAATCCATTATAAAAACCAAGCAATAGTTTGCTACCTCTTTCCTTCTCTACTCTATTTGCCTAAATCGAAGGAAATATTTTCTCTGGGTCTGTGAAGAGTCTGTGTACTTACCACGAAAGGCATCTGTATCTGCTGTATCAGGCGTCTGTGTAACCATGGAGAGAGGCTCTTACCATTAGACCTGGCATGGATGGTGAGGAAACTTACTGTGACAGCCACAGAGAGGAAATGGATCACAGTGTGTGCATGTGTGTGTGTGTGTGTGTGTGCATGAGAACTTTAAAAAATTCAAAGCTGAAATAGGAAGAAAACAGGAAAAATATTTGTAGTCCATATGACAAAGGATTAATATCTTTATTTAAAAACCTGTGTGATTCAATTAGAAACTGTTAAGTGATTCCAACTGTTAAACACGTCATGAATAGACCTTGCAAAGAGGAAACATATAATAAAAAAGTTCAACATTGATAATTATTAAATAATGAAACTTAAATAATGAGGTCACATCTTTACGTACTAAATAAACTTCCCAAACCTTAAAAAAAAGGCAGGGGTGAGGAGGGCATGTGAAGAGCAGTGAAACTCCTGGGTAGCACCAAGGGCTTTGTAAACTAAAATGGCTCTTAAAAAGTAGCATGGCTGATGATATGTATCAAGAGCCTAAAGAGTACCTGACCCATAAATCCATTTCTGGGCATCCATCAGGAAATAAAGTGAACCATGGAAAAGGTCATGTAAAAACTAGCTCTCATTTATTGATGCTAACTGTATGCCAGACACCATACTGAGCACTTTAAGCACTGAATCCTCATAATTCAGTAGACAGCAGCTGCAATCTAGAAAACACTAGAAGAGGGGGGAAGTGAAACTGAAATTTGTTCAGTCGTGCCCAGCTCTCTGTGACTCCACGGACTTTACAATCCATGGAATCCTCCAGGTCAGAATACTGGAGTGGGTAGCCTTTCCCTTCTCCAAGAGTCTTCCCAACCCAGGGATTGAACTCAGGTCTCCCTCATTGCAGGCAGATTCTTTACCAGCTGAGCCACAAGGGAAGCCCAAGAATACTGGAGTGGGTAGCCTTTCCCTTCTCTAAGAGTCTTCCCAACCCAGGAATCGAACCAAGTATCCTGCATTGCAGGCGGATTCTTTACCAACTGAGCTATGAGGGAAGCCTTATAGAAGGTGGGGAGCAAGATTCATATTTGTATATGACTATTGTTATATAAGATATGTATATAATATATAAGCTATATACATATACACAAAAATATGTAAAATATGTATATTAAAATGACCAGATGTATAGTCATAAAAGTACTATTCACTGAGCTGATGGAATTGTGGACGATGTTCTTTCTCTTTTCCAAAATGTATATAAAGTGATGACCTTATTTTTACAATAAAGATATAGACATACATGTATATTTTTAATGAGGAGTGAAGGACAGAAAATAATCTTTTCCCTATATTTAGCCTGAGAAATTCTCAAAGATCATTCCTATCTTGGACACCATAAACAATGGAGAAATTAGAAAGGGTTCAGAACAATGTAACAAAGAATTATAAATAAGAAAATAGATTTCCAGTAATAATCAAGACTGTTTTGTTTTTTTAAACCTAAAGGCTAGAGGTGAATGGATTATATCTTCCTGTACATGAAGATTTTCATAAAACTAATGAACATCAATACTTCTCTATGTTCTTAGAAGGTCAAGGAAGATGAAAAGACAATAATAAAGGAAAAAACCTTCTAGTTCAACAAAAGAAAACATCTATTTGTGCAAAACTCTGGAATAGGTTACCAAGGTCCTTGTGAAGATATTCTCTAATTATATATTTTATAACATAATTGCATCCATTATCTCATGTTATCCTCTCAATTACCCAAAAGGCATAGGGCTTCATCTTTACTCTTTAAGAGGAAACAATCTCAAAAAAGTTGAGTGACTTGTGCAGTAACAGTTAGATCCCAGCTGTTCTCCATACACTATTACATTTGACACTCATCACAGTCCTACAGAGGATGGTTATCCCTGCTGACAAAGAGACCACAGGTTCCAGACATGATGCAGAGTCAGTGTAAGGCACATCAGTATTCAAATCCAGAGAGGTTGTGCGACATCACACTGCCTCCTCAAAGCTGTCTGGAACTGTGTGGCCCTTATTGCTCTAAGACTAAGGCTCCTTCCTCCTTCCCAAGCCACCTCAGAAACCTGTGTTAAGAAAACAGAGAATTCTGTGAATATGATAGACATTTAGCTCTGTGCTGGACCCAGTCCTCTTTAGAAGCAATTGTGTTTTGAAATGGCTGGTACGATTCTCGTAACACACAGGTTTCCTCCACAGAAGACTATGGTTTCACACAGGAAACCTGAGTTTAGGGGAAGAAAAACGGTCACTGAGTGACCTATTGCTGCTCACTTAAAACTCCTCCTGTGAGCCTTCACTCTGTGTGAACTCTTAAGGAGTTCCAACCCCAATCAGACAGAGTAAAGCGAAGTGGAGAACAATGCTAGCGCTGGCTGCACCATCCCCCACCCCAGAGGGCACGCCACGACCTTGCCACCCAAGGAGTAGAAGGTCAAACTGCTAAATGGGGACTTGAGGACCTAAAATGAGGACCAAGAAGCCCACCTTTTCCATATGATGGCAAAAGTTAGACAACCCCAAAATCTATTGTCATCTTCTAAATTTACAATCCATGTGCTCTGCTGCCCTCTAGGTAAACTTGGCAAGTCCCTTGGGCATCTATCCTCATGAAAGGTGAGCACAGCCTTTGAGTGGATCACACCAGGTCAATAACACTACGTTCTCTACAGGCAGGGACCATGTCCTCCTTTTCCCGCCACAGGACACATAACCTTGATGAGTAGCGGCAGCAGATTATATTGACAGCATGAAAAATGTTTTGAGTTATGAAAAGTGTAAAGGCAAGCTCACAATTTTATGCTCTGCTTTATCCATCCCTGTTTACAGATGACTGAAGAAGCAATAGTTTTGTTAAAAGGTTTTTATTTACTATGTTATAGAATTCCATCACTCTTGGAGAACCTAGACACTGCTAGTGCAAACCTAGACACCAGAGAGTCCATCAGCCCTGTCCCCTTAGGGTTTAAGCCCTGGGGACTTTGCATTCCTGGCAGTAAAAATCAGTCTTTCAAGCCCTTCAGTTCAACCTCTACATTCTCTGGTGAAAGTGCTTGTCGCTTAGTTGTGTTTGACTATTTGCAACCCCATGGACTGCAGCTTGCCAGGCCCCTCTGTCCATGGAATTTTCGAGGCAAGAATACTGGAGTGGGTTGCCATTCCTTTCTTCAGGGGATCTTCCCAACCCAGGGATCCAACTCTGGTCTTCCACATTGCAGGCAGATTCTTTACCATCTGAGCCTCCAGGGAAGCCTTACCTCTCTATTACTACTACTGCCCTATTTTAAGCCTTTACTTCTTAGTTGTTGCTATTATAGCCTCTTTTATGGTTATTTTTTAAAATAATAGCTTTGTTGACATGTAATTCACATGTGAAAAAATTCACCCTTTTAAAGTATACAATTCAGTGGTTTTTGGAATAGTGACAGAGTTAAGCAACCATCACCAGTGTCTATTCACAGAACATTTTCATCATCTCAAAAAGAAGCCTGGGAGTTTTGGGTTTGGGGGCATAAGCCACCTGTCTCCTTGCATGGTCCTGCAATAAATCTTTCCCTGTTCCCTGCCAAAAACTGTATCCATTAGCAATCACTCTCTGTTACCTCCCACCCCCAGCACATGGCAACTACAAACCTACCTTCTGTTTCTATGGATTTGCCTACTATGGACATTTCATATAAATCAGATCACATAATACATGGTCTTTTATTTCTTGCTTCTTTCACTTACCAATGAGTTGTCGAGATTCACCCATGTTGTGGTAGGTACTAGTACTTCGTTCCTTTTATGTCCAAATAATATTCCGAATAATGAATATAGAAATAGGTATATTTTGTTTAACCATTTATCAATTGATGGGCATTTGTTTTCCTTCCTCGTTTTAACCATTAATAATGCAGCTATAAACAAACATAGGCAAGGTTCTGAGATTAAATAAATTTGAAAAATGCTGGGTTTAACAAAGTTAAACAGGTTTCTTTATGACAGAACTTCTGTGTCAAGAACACAGGGACAGTCATTATAATTTTACTGAAGTAGATACATGAAGTAGTGGTTTTCAAGCTTATTTGGCCACAAACTACCCCCTACCACACAAATCTGGAAAACTTTTTCTCTACTAAACTATGACAAAAGCCCAAATAGTTACATGGGCTGTTGAGATCAATACATTCTGCCTCTCATTTTTGAGAAAAGCACATCAGAAAGCAAAGGAATTATTATGAGAAATTCTAAAGCAAATTCTAGTTTAGAACTCTCAAAATATTTAAGAAACATTGATATACCTTTATATGGCAGTAGAAGGAGTGAGATCCGTATTCTTTGAAATCAAGAAAACTTTTTCTGAATACAGTAAAATGTTTTACTGCAATTTTCTAAGTTCCAAAAAGACTTTTGCATCTCTTACACTGCACTGTAAAAACACTGAAAAAATGAAAATAATTTCACAATAATCATTCTACACAACTAAAATGCCCAACCCTCATATCCAGTGACAGTTGTAAAAATGTGATCTGACAATTTCTGGGAAATACTCTTGGGCATTTTGTACTTTATTAATCTTGAACAGTTTGACAATCTTCTCAAAGACTGAGCTACAGCAGAGAATAAAGATATCCATTATTTGTCCCATCAACATTTAAAATTCAAAACTTTCACCTTAATTCTAGTGTTCTCATTCAATTCAGTTCAGTTCAGTCACTCAGTCATGTCTGACTCTTTGCGACCCCATGAATTGCAGGACGTCAGGCCTCCCTGTCCATCACCAACTCTCAGAGTTCACCCAAACTCATGTCTATCAAGTCGGTGATGCCATCCAGCCACCTCATCCTCTGTTGTCCCCTTTCTCTCCTGCCCCCAATCCCTCCCAGCATCAGAGTCTTTTCCAACGAGTCAACTCATTGCATGACGTGGCCAAAGTATCGGAGTTTCAGCTTTAGCATCAATCCTTTCAATGAACATCCAGGACTAATCTCCTTTAGAATGGACTGGTTGGATCTCCTTGTAGTCCAAGGGACTCTCAAGAGTCTTCTCCAACACCACAGTTCAAAAGTATTCTCATTAGATTATATTAAAACATAAAAATATTCTATTTAATATCTGTTTAGATTAACATTTGTGTTAATAGTGAGACAAGTTTCATCCAATTCTAGTTATAAAATCTTGAACATATCTGGAAGAAAAAGAGGTTTTTGAAGATCTTTTGCTTTTTGTTTCTGTGGATATATATTTAAGTTCAAATAATGTGGAAGTTATTTGTAAAGAAACATTCCAAAGAAGTGAAACTGATTTTTACAGTGTGATAAGCAATTATTTCTTTCTTTGCTACAAACTCCATTTAAAACAAGCTTATTAAAGAAATGTCCTTATTAAATCATGGTAAACTACAGAACTGACAGCTTACTGATGTTTCCTCTAAATATATGAAGTAATTTGAGACTTCCCACCACAAATAACCTTTATTTCATAACATTTTAAGTATAATATTACTTGTGGATTGTCACATCTCCTTTTAAAAGAACATTCTGTTTGCAAAGTCTTGTTAAAATACTTTGCACTTATTAAAATGCTAAAATAGAAATTTATAACTATTTCCAATACTTTCCTGAGGAAATTTAAGCTATAAACAAAGTAACTATACACTATTTCATATCAAAATCAATTTTGCTTTGCTGCCATAATTAGAACATTAGAAAGTTCTATATAGATAGCCATAGACATATGACTCAGGCTATTCATGTGTTTGTTTTGTTTTGTTTTTATTAATAGTTCCAGAGTCTCTTAAGCCTGTGGTTTTACTGGTGGCTCTTAAACTACTATGACAGCATATGATTTGGGAGTGATGTTACTGATTTGCCATTGTTTCAGAAGTTGGAAATTCAAGAGCGTAGCCTGTCAGGCTCCTCTGTCCATGGGATTCTCCAGGCAAGAATACTGGAGTGGGTTGCCATTTCCTCCTCCAGGGGATCTTCCTGACCCAGGGATCAAACTCATGTCTCTTCTGTCTCCTGCACTGGCAGGAGGGTTCTTTACCACTAGGGCCACCTGGGAAGCCCAATAACTTACTAGGGATCAAATATATTAAACCACTCCTGACTTTAGACCTTTTTAAAAACACCTATTCCCTTGTAGCTCAGTCGGTAAAGAATCTGCCTACAGTGCAGGAGACCCGGGTTTGATCCCTGGGTTGAGAAGATCCCTTGGAGAAGGAAATGGCAACCCACTCCAGCATCCTTGCCTGGAAAATCTCATAGACACAGGAGCCTGGTGGGCTACAGTCCATGGGGTCGCAAAGAGTAGGGCACGACTGAGCGCCTAACAGTTACTTATTCTACCTAAGAAATCTTAAACCTTGTGCTCTGACAAAAGTCTCCCTTTAGTACATTCACATAGCCCCTCCCACTGTGTTTCTCTTTAGATTCATTACAGACGTTAAGTCCATAGGTCCTTTCCATTGTCTCCCAATTTAGTAACCTCACTCTGGGTTCATTTGCATTCATACCCAGGAGTGGAATTCCCTCTCCCGAAGTTATCTCAGCCCCTAATATTCTGGCTCTTCGGTTGGACAAACAAGCTTAATTACAGTCTCCATCCAACTGTCAGCCTCCTCCGAGGCTTCATCTGGGGCGACACCTACAAAGCTGGGAAAGCCTACATTCACACAGGCTGGCGCCACTGCCAATACACGGCCCCTACCCTCCCTTGGGCCCTCACTTTATTCTCGCCGGCTCCTGAAGAGCTCCCTTCCCTCTTTGCATCAGCAACTTCTAAACCTTCACTTCTCTCCCTCAAATCTCTTATTCAGAACTCCTCATTCTTATCAGAAGTATAACTTTACATCACAGTTGCTAACACAGAGGACAGTGACAAGTGACAGCACGGTCTTTAAATCTTCCCGAATTGAACATTAAAAACAGAGAAGCCAGGGTGAAACATTCAAAGACTCGGGGGATAACATCTAAAACAAAACTAAGTGAAAAAGAGCCTCCAGAACTCCAGATCCCAAGTGAGGAGGATCAAACCACTGACAGCTATGAGACTGTGGGGCATGTGTGAGGACAAAAGGAGAGGACAGTCACCGACATCTAATGAAAGTGAAAATCCCCACGAGTGCTCACTAAAAGAAAAGCTCGGTGGGGGTGTGGGAATGGAAGGGGCGCGGGCACTGAGGAGAGCACCTGCCACTGAGGAGTCTTGCATCCTGAAGTTCTCACGTGAGTGCAAGCGTTCTGAGCCTTGTGCAAATTCTCAAAATGAACCAGCCAATGCCCCATTTCAGGACCAAGCCCCACACTAAGACAAAACTATTAGGGATAGAATCTAAACTGAACAGCATAGGGACAAAACAGAAATCCAGCTAAAAGCAGGAGAGAGGAACAAGGAGAGGGGAATTCACAAAGGAACCAGTCATATACTTAAACACGCCACAAAAAGAATAGAAGAGAGAGCCCCAGAACTGTAGAATTCAGGCTTCCCTGTAAAAATTCAAGAAAAGTAACATATATATATATAAGAACAAAAAGGAAAAATCTCACATAAATACATTCCAAGAAAAAAAAAAACAACTTTAAAACAAGAAAGCTACCCTTACAGGCAATAAAAGCCCTCCACCAAAACATGCCTACAAATTACATGAAAACTTTACTATTTCAAAACAAGCCAGAGGACAAAAACAATAATAGAATGAAAGAACAATGCAGACCAAAAATCAGAAAAACTCACAAAGGATGTGAAGTGACTCAGAAAGGGGGATATCATGTTAGAAACGTACACTAAAGCAGAAAGAACATAAGAGTTAATTAAAAAAAAACCATAATGCCTTAAGATAAATAACTCAGAAAGGCGGGGGGGGAGGGGCGGGGAAGGCAGGGAGTTTTTAAGGTAAAAAGAAGAAACTCTTGGTTCTGGTTAAGACTGAGTAAGTATAGTCAACTCTATCTCTCCCACTGATCACAACTAAAAGTCCTGAACAACAGATATTTTAAAAAAGATTATAATTAATTGCTAAAGGTTCTGAAAAAAAATAAATAAAGCATGTGAACTCAGTAGGAAATTCAAACCTCAAACACTCTCCCGCATTGTGGTGAGTGCCGTGGTTTGCCTGTTATCACCTACATTCCCCAACCTACACTCTAGGGCAGTCAGAATCTGAGAAGAAAAATGCTCTCGTACACCCTCCAGACTCAAATCCAGATGAGCTTCAATGAATCGGCCTCCTCACGGCAGCGGTAGCAGTGAAAACAGGTGTAACCTTGAATATTTTTTCTCTTTCTACATAGACAACCAGAAGAGGGGGCTAGATCACAAAGAATAGGGAGTAGAGAACGAGGCCCTTTAAATTACTGTATGAAATCCAGAGCTGCACGTGCATAGAACTGACCAGGATTAGCTGAGCAAAGCCTATACAATCATGATAAACAACCTATGGTCCTCCTAGACTCGCCTCTGGGTGGTACAGATAGTTCAGTCATGTCCAACTCTTTGCAACTCCATGGACTGAGGCACACCAGGCCTCCCTGTCCATAACTAACTCCTAGAGCTTGCTCAAACTCATGTCCATCGAGTCGGTGATGCCATACAACTATCTCATCCTCTTTCGCCCCCTTCTCCTCCTGCCTTTAATCTTTCCCAGCATCAGGGTCTTTTCCAATGAGTCGGTTCTTCCCATAAGGTGACCAAAGTATTGGAGCTTCAGCTTCAGCATCAGTCCTTCCAATGAATATTCAGGACTGATTTCTTTCAGGATGGACTGGTTAGATCTCCTTGTAGTCTAAGGGATTCTCAAGAGTCTTCTCCAACACCATGGTTCAAAAGCATCAGTTCTTTGGCATTCAGCTTTCTTTGTGGTCCAACTCTCACATTCATACATGACTACTGGAAAAATCGTAGCTTTGATTAGATGGACCTTTGTGACAAAGTAATATCTCTGCTTTTTAATATGCTGTCTAGGTTGGTCATAACTTTTCTTCCAAGGAGCAAGTGTCTTTTAATTTCATCGCTGCAGTCACCATCTGCAGTGATTTTGGAGCCCCAAAAATAAAGTCTCATTGTTTCCATTGTTTCCCCATCAATTTGCCATGGTACACATAGGGAATTGCATCAGTTTCCTATTGCTGCTATTAAAAATTACTACAGGTTAAGTGGCTTAGGACAATGCAGATCTTAGGACAATGCAAACCAAAAATTATTTTTTGGTTCTGGAGATCAGAAGTCTAAATGGATCTTATGAGCCAAAACTGAGGTGTGAACAGATAAATGTTAATCCCTGGAGCTCTGTAAAAGTCTGTTTTCCTTGTCTTTTTCAGCTTCTAGGAACTGCTTGCATTCCTTAGCTCAGGGACCCTTTCTCCATTTTCAAAGCTATCACTCCAAATATCAGCAGTTGTCAGGACAGAGAGCAAGGAATGAACAGGTAGAGCACAAGAGAGTTTTAGGGCAGTGAAATTAGTCTTAATAATATTGCAATGATGGATACATGTCATTATATACTTCTCAAAACTCATAGAAAGTGCAATGCAAAGAGTGAGCCCTAATGTAAACTATGAGCTTTAGCTAATAATATCAATGTTTGCCCATAAATTATAACAAATGTACCACAGTAATGTAAAATGTTAATAATGGGAAAATGGTGAAGTGGTGGGGAAATAAGGGGGTGTAAGGGAACTCTGTACTACACACTAAATTTTTCTGTAAATCTAAAATGCACAAAAGAGTCTGAATTCAGTACTTGGATGCAATCTCAAAAATGACAGAATGATCTCTGTTCGTTTCCAAGGCAAACCATTCAATATCACGGTAATCCAAGTCTATGCCCCTGACCAGTAATGCTGAAGAAGCTGAAGTTGAACAGTTCTTTGAATACCTACAAGACCTTTTATAACTAACACCCAAAAAGATATCCTTTTCATTATAGGGGACTGGAATGCAAAAGTAGGAAGTCAAGAAATACCTGGAGTAACAGACAAATTTGGCCTTGGAGTACAGAATGAAGCAGGGCAAAGGCTAATAGAGTTTTGCCAAGAGAATGCACTGGTCATAGCAAACACCCTCTTCTAACAACACAAGAGAAGACTCTATACATGGACATCACCAGATGGCCAACACCTAAATCAGATTGATTATATTCTTTGCACCAAGGATGGAGAAGCTCTATACAGTCAGCAAAAACAAGACTAGGAGCTGACTGTGGTTCAGATCATGAACTCCTTATTGCCAAATTCAGACTTAAATTGAAGAAAGTGGAGAAAACCACCAGACCATTCAGATATGACCTAAATCAAATCCAATATATGATTATACAGTGGAAATGAGAAATAGATTTAAGGGCCTAGATCTGATAGACAAAGTGCCTGATGAACTATGGATGGTGGTTCGTGACACTGTACAGGAGACAGGGATCAAGACCATCCCCAAGAAATAGAAATGTAAAAAAGCAAAATGGCTGTCTGGGGAGGCTTTACAAATAGCTGGGAAAGAAGAGAAGAGAAAAGCAAAGGAGAAAAGAAAATATATACCCATTTGAATGCTGAGTTCCAAAGGATAGCAAGGAGAGATAAAAAGCCTTCCTCAGTGATTAATGCAAAGAAATAGAGGAAAACAATAGAAGGGGAAAAGACTAGAGATCTATTCAAGAAAATTAAAGATACCAAGGGAACATTTCATGCAAAGATGGGCTCAATAAAGAACTCAAATGGTATGGACCTAACAGAAACAGAAGATATTAAGAAGAAGCGCAAGAATACACAGAACTGTACAAAAAGATCTTCATGACCCAGATAACCATGATGGTGTGATCACTCACCTCAGACCCAGATACCGTGGAATGTGAAGTCAAGTGGCCTTAGGAAGCATCACTACAAACAAAGCTAGTGGAGGTGATGGAATTCCAGTTGAGCTATTTCAAATCCTAAAAGATGATGCTGTGAAAGTACTGCACTCAATATGCCAGCAAATTTGGAAAACTCAGCAGTGGCCACAGGACTGGAACAGGTCAGTTTTCATTCCAATCCTAAAGAAAGGCAATACCAAAGAATGCTCAATCTACTGCACAATTGCACTCATCTCACATGCTAGTAAAGTAATGCTCAAAATTCTCCAAGCTAGGCTTCAACACTACATGAACCATGAACTTCCAGATGTTCAAGCTGGATTTAGAAAAGGCAGAGGAACCAGAGATCAAATTGCCAACATTCGCTGGATCATGAAAAAAGCAAGAGTTCCAGAAAAAAACATCTATTTCTGCTTTATTGACTATACCAAAGCCTTTGACTGTGTGGATCACAAGAAACTGTGGAAAATTTTTCAAGAGATGGGAATACCAGACCACCTGACCTGCCTCTTGAGAAACCTGTATGCAGATCAGGAAGCAACAGTTAGAACTGGACATGGAACAACAGACTGGTTCCAAATAGGAAAAGGAGTATGTCAAGGCTGTATATTGTCACTCTACTTATTTAACTTATATGCAGAGTACATCATGAGAAACGCTGGGCTGAAAGAAGCACAAGCTGGAATCAAGATTGTCAGGAGAAATATCAATCACCTCAGATATGCAGATGACACCACCCTTATGGCAGAAAGTGAAGAACTGAAGAGCCCCTTGATGAAAGTGAAAGAGGAGAGTGAAAAAGTTGACTTAAAGCTCAACATTCAGAAAACTAAGGTCATGGCATCTATTTGCCATCACTTCTTGGCAAACAGATGGGGAAACAGTGCAAACAGTGGCAGACTTTGTGGTTTGGGGCTCCAAAATCACTGCAGATGGTGATTGCAGCCATGAAATTAAAAGACGCTTACTCTTGGAAGGAAAGTTATGACCAACCTAGATAGCATATTGAAAAGCAGAGACATTACTTCACCAACAAAGGTACAACTAGTTAAGGCTTTGGTTTTTCCAGTAGTCGTGTATGGATGTGAGAGTTGGACTATAAGGAAAGCTGAGTGCCAAAGAACTGATGCTTTTGAACTGTGGTTTGGAGAAGACTCGAGAGTCCCTTGGACTACAAGGAGATCCAACCAGTCCATCTTAAAGGAGCTCAGTCCTGGGTATTCACTGGAAGGACCGATGTTAAAGCTGAAACTCCAGTACTTTGGCCACCTGATGTGAAGAGCTGACTCATGTGAAAAGACGCTGATGCAGCAAAAGATTGAGGGCAGGAGGAGAAGGGGATGACAGGATGAGATGGTTGAATGGCATCACCAACTCAATGGACATGAGTTTGGGTAAACTCGGCAAGTTAGTGATGGACAGCGTGGCCTGGCATGCTGTCGTTCATAGGGTTGCAAAGAGTCGGACACCACTGAGCGACTGAACTTAACTTAAAATGCACACACACAAAACTCTGTTCATTTTTTAAAGCAATGTGCCAAAGAATATCTATAATAACTCCTTTCTGTGTAAAAATAAAGGGAGAAAAATAATAAAATATACTTGCAACTGTTTATGTTAGCAAAAGAAACACCAGGCAGATAATGACAAACTAATGAGTTTCTTACCTTCAACAGTTTAAGGGATGGGGGAAACACTTCTCTAGGGCTAAATATTTTGCACAGTCATGACTCTTACAAATATGTTTTACATACTAAAGCCCTTGCACAGTCATAACTCTTACAAATATGTTTTACATACTAAAACCCATACCCAACAAGAATGAGAGGGACCTTAAAACTGATTGAACTTACGTCTCTTGCTTGGCAGGCGGACTCTACCACTGCACCACCTGGAGGCCCATGTGGGCATAGAGGAGAAGATTAACCCAAGTAAATTTTGAACACAGTATTCAGACTAAACAACCTCAGACTAATGACAAAAAGCACTAAAAACAGAATTTGAACTCTACCTAGTTCATTTGGGGTTTTTTGGTAGTATGGGCTATCTTATCTAACTACTTTATGCAATTAAAAATTTAGAAAATACATACATATATTCAAGATGAAGGAAGTTATCTTTCTAATTGAAGAAGGAAGTTACATATATGGAACGATGAAAGGCTAGGGCAAAAGAATGTTAAATGATGGGAAAAGATGTGCCATGTAAACACTAATTTTAGAAAACTAAGTAGCCATGTTAACAACAGACAAAGAAGACTCTGAACAAAGATAATTACAGGGGATGAAGAGGAGCATTACCTAATGATAAGTTGTCCAATTCACCAAGAAGATATAACTTTAAATGTGTATACAACTAACAACAAAGGTTCAAGCACAAGAAGCAAAAACTAAGAACTGAAAGGAGAAATACACAAACTCACAATTATGGTTGGAGAGTTTCAACACTCCTCTCTTAATAATTAATACAAATAGACAGAAAATCATCAAGAATACAGATTATCTAAAAAACATAAGCAACCAATGTTATCTAACTGAGATTTATAGAATCCTCCATCCAATGACAACAGAATATACTTTTTCCCTCCTGGTTGATAAAAAAACATGAACCAAGGCAGATCACATACTAGGTAACAAAACAAACCAGAGTAAATTTTTAAAAATTAAAATCATGCTATGCTGACTGTACCAGAATTAAATGAGAATTCAGTGACACACAATCTGAGAAATTCCAAATATTTGAAAACTATATAACACATATATAAATAATCCAGGAGTCAAGAGGAAATTTCAAGGTAAAGTAGAAAATATTTTTAAATAAATGAAAAGGAAAATACAACATTTCAAAAATGCATGGGAATATAGCTAAAGAAGTGCTTATAAATTTTTAACATTAAATGATTATAGTAGAAAAGGAAGTCTTAAATCAATAATCTGAAGTTTCAGTTTAAGAAACTAAACACAAAACATGAAGAAGGAAGAAAATAAACTCAAGAGCAGAAATCAGAAAAATGAAAGAAAAAATAGGGAAAATCCATGAACCCTATAACTAATTTTTTTAAATGATGCGTAAAAACAGACTGATTGAGCAAGGAAAAAGAGAGAGAAAAAAGACATGAATTGCCGGTATCAGGAACAAAAGAGGAGACAGCACCACAGACACAACAGAGGTTAAAAGCTAACAAAGACTGTAATAGGATTGTGTCAAAAGGACTCAGGAACCAACTTGAGAAAGTTCCCACAGGCCAGAGACTGGACCATTTTGGCATCAATAAGCATAATTATGACAGAGAATTGACTATATGCAGGTCAGGAAGCAACAGTTAGAACTGGACATGGAACAACAGACTGGTTCCAAACAGGAAAAAGAGTATGTCAAGGCTGTATACTGTCACCCTGCTTATTTAACTTATATGCAGAGTAAATTATAAGAAATGCTAGGCTGAAAGAAGCACAAGCTGGAATCAAGATTGTCAGGAGAAATATCAATAACCTCAGATATGCAGATGACACCACCCTTATGGCAGAAAGTGAAGAGGAACTAAAAAGCCTCTTGATGAAAGTGAAAGAGGAAAGTGAAAAAGTTGGCTTAAAGCTCACCATTCAGAAAACTAAGATCATGGCATCTGGTCCCATCAGTTCGTGGGAAACAGATAGGGAAACAATGAAAACAGTGTCAGACTTTATTTTGGGGGGCTCCAAAATCACTGCAGATGGTGATTGCAGCCATGAAATTAAAAGACACTTACTCCTTGGAAGGAAAGTTATGACCAACCTAGATAGTATATTCAAAAGCAGAGACATTACTTTGCCAACAAAGGTCCATCTAGTCAAGGCTATGGTTTTTCCAGTGGTCATGTATGGATGTGAGAGTTGGACTGTGAAGAAAGCTGAGTGCCAAAGAATTGATGCCTTTGAACTGCGGTGTTGGAAAAGACTCTTGAGAGTCCCTTGGACTGCAAGGAGATCCAACCAGTCCATTCTAAAGGAGATCAGTCCTGGGTGTTCTTTGGAAGGACTGATGCTAAAGCTGAAACTCCAATACTTTGGTCACCTCATGTGACGAGCTGACTCATTGGAAAATACTCTGATGCTGAAAGTGATTGGGGGCAGGAGGAGAAGGGGACAACAGAGGATGAGATGGCTGGATGGCATCACCGACTTGATGGACATGCGTTTGGGTAAACTCTGGGAGTTGGTGATGGACAAGGAAGCATGGTGTGCAGTTCACAGGGTCTCAAAGAGTCAGACACGACTGAATGACTGAACTGAAATATACTTAAGTCTATGAAGTCATAATGACATCAAGAAAACAAATTCATCACCTGACGATAGGGACATCATTCATTGTTAAAACTTGTTAATAATGGTAAAGAATCAAACATTAATCCTACCTTTCCTATAATGACTTTCACTACTGAATAACCAGATAATAGACAAGGCAAATAAATTAGTAAGGAGTGATTTCATTAAAACTCAATCATTTGCAAATTCTTAATGAATTAAGGTATCTAGGCATTGAGTATCAGTTACTACAACATCACAAGAAGAATGATAGCCAGATACTATGTGTTTTCTAGCAGAACACACTCATTATCACTTATAAAGTGTACCTGCATATGCTCAGTTGCTCAGTAGTCTTGTACAAAATAATTAAAATAAAACAAGACTCTGACTAGGCTTAGATTAGTGTTATCCAATAGAAACATAATGCAAGCCACATGTGTTTTCTTCCCCCCTCCCCTCCTTGGGGGGGTGTGGGGTGGGGAATGGGCAGCACTACACAGAAAGAGGAATCCTAGTTCCCTAGTTAGGTATCAAACCCATGCCTCTTGGGGTGGAACCAGATTTGCCACTCTCTCCTGTTCATGCTCAGTTAATGGCATTACTAATCTATCTGGTTACCCAGGCAGAAACCAAAGAGCAATTTCAGGCTTCTCCTTATCCTCAGTCCCAAAATACAATCACTAAGTCCTAATGCTCTTACCTCTACATTTTCTAGAAACTGTCCCTTTCTCACCTCACCATCACTACTACAACTTCCCTAGTTCAGGCCTGTGCATCTCTTTCTTGGATATAAGAAAATCATGTAAAGTCCTTGTTAACCTCTAATACCATGTTTTCTTTTGCTTTAGAATACAGCAAATCAGAAATGTCCATAGTTGCCTGATTAACATGTTTGCCTCTGTTTCTGTATGTCTGTTATACTCTTCCTGTAATGTTCACCCCCAACTTTTTACTACATAGATTCCTTCACTTTTTGAGATGCTGTTAAGATATCATATCCACATGAAAAACCTTTTTAGGAATTTCTAGGTGAGCAGTTCCCTTCTTTGTTCCAACGGAATCTCAGCTAAACCATTATCATCACACTTACCTAATTTAAAACACTTTTTTTTCTTTTACTATGTCATCTTCTACTGAATATTTATTTCTAAGAGCAGAGACTGTTTCAGCTAGCTTTTTAACTCCCGTGGCTAGCACATACTTGGCATATGACAGGTAGTCAATATACCTTGAGGAAAAGTTTTTCAATTTTGTATGTATCTGTCCAATTAATATTTCTAAAGTTCCATTTTCAACATGCCATGGTGCTGTTCAAAAAGATTCAAGGACTGTCATGTGATAAAGTACAACTATCTTAAGCCTGATCCTCTATAACAAGACCCAAAACTACATACAAAGTTTTATCTTCCACTGTCCTCCCTTATACACGTATCTTTAATTTTAAACATGTCTACTCACAGTCTTTCAAATTGAGTGAGCTCAAAATCATTACAACCCATACAAATGTTGGCCTATTAAATTAGAAACTTACTTAGCAACTCACAGGCAATTAAACTGTAACGCTACATGATATTAAAAAGCACCATTGTAGTGATACCTGGATGGGATGGCTACATCCACACTTCATGATCTCCAGCAAATGACTAGTACGCAATGGCCAAAATAACTTTTTAACTTGTTAAAGACATCACATATGTGAGAAAAACATAAAACTTTTTCTGCTTTACTCACCTTCCCCCTCCCCCAAGTCCAGGGTTGTTCATCTTTCTTGGCTTGAAGCTCATCAGGGATGAGGAGAGGATTAGCTAGTATGGGGCTTCTTTCCCTGAAGCTATGCTCCTTTTGTTAATCAAAATATTGACTCGAAAAAGTTCTAGATAGCAAGAATTTCAGAAAGAAATAAAAATTTCGGTAAGAAAATCAGGGTGTCTTATGACCTTTAGTGTTTGGCCATTCAGGCCTGCCACATTAGCCTGCCACTAACAGTGGACTATTAGCCCAAAAGGCTCTACACACACCAATTGTTTCTGATTCTGGAACAAGACGTACTATCAGGAAAACAGTGGCATTAATGGAAGTCAAAAAAAAAGAAGAAAGCCTGATCCCATCACTTCTAAGCACTCACTCTGAAGATAAACTCTTGCTCCTGAAGCAGGAAATTCTAGTGCAAAATCTTTCAATGAACACTTTAACTCCGTCTGAGTTTTGTATCTAATACACTGACCTAAAAAGGAAAATGAGGTTAGGAAGAGTATATGAGACTATTCAAAAACCTCAAAATCATTGGTCCAGATAATCTAAAAATGAAGGCATTCCTTCTAAGAGACTTCTGTTGAGATAACCAACCAAGCCACAACTTTTCAAGATCAGTTCTTGAAAGAATAGAGAGGACTTCCTTGATGGTCCAGTGGTTAAGAATCCACTGTGTAATGCAGTCTCGCTTCTGGGAACAAAGATCCCACATGCTGCAGGGCAACTAAGCCTGTCCACCATAACTACTGACCCCATGCACCACAACTAAAGAATCTGTGTATGGAAACAAAAGATCCTGCAAGGCACAAGGAATAATAACCCACGTGCCTCAACTAACCCAATGAAACAAAATAAATAAATATTTTTTAAAAAGAAGAATAGAGAATATTAAGGTAGGCTCAGATCAGTTCAGTTCAGTTGCTCAGTTGTGTCCGACTCTTTGTGACCCCACAGACTACAGCACGCCAGGCCTTCCTGTCCATCAACTTCTGGAGTTTACCCAAACTCATGTGCACTGAGTTGGTGATGCCATCCAACCATCTCATCCTCTGTCGTCCCCTTCTCCTCCCACCCTTAATCTTTCCCTGCATCAGGGTCTTTTCAAATGAGTCAGTTCTTCGCATCAGGTGGCCAAAAATTGGAGTTTCAGCTTCAACATTAGTCCTTCCAATGAACACCCAAGACTGATCTCCTTTAGGATGGACTGGTTGGATCTCCTTGTAGTCCAAGGGACTCTCGAGTTTTCTCCAACACCACAGTTCAAAAGCATCAATTCTTCAGCACTCAGCTTTCCTTATAGTCTAACTCTCACATCCATACATGACTACTGGGAAAAACCAAAGCCTTGACTAATTGGACTTTTTTTGGCAAAGTAATGTCTCTGCTTTTGAATATGCTATCTAGGTTGGTCATAACTTTCCTTCCCAGGAGTAAGCATCTTTTAATTTCATGGCTGCAATCACCATCTGCAGTGATTTTGGAGCCCTAAAACCACAAAGTCTGCCACTGTTTGCACTGTTTCCCCATCTATTTGCCATGAAGTGATGGGACCTGATGCCATGACCTTAGCTTTCTGAATATTTGAGCTTTGCTGCTGCTGCTAAGTTACTTCAGTCGTGTCTGACTCTGTGCTACCCCATAGATGGCAGCCCACCAGGTTCCCCTGTCCCTGGGATTCTCCAGGCAAGAACACTGGAGTGAGTTGCCATTTCCTTCTCCAATGTTGAGCTTTAAGCCAGCTTTTTCACACTCCTCTTTCACTTTCATCAAGAGGCTCTTCAGTTCTTCACTTTCTGCCATAAGGGTGGTGTCATCTGCATATCTGAGGTTATTGATATTTCTCCTGACAATCTTGATTCCAGCTTGTGCTTCTTTCAGCCCAGTATTTCTCATGATGTACTCTGCATATAAGTTAAATAAGCAGGGTGACAGTATACAGCCTTGATGTACTCCTTTTCCTGTTTGGAACCAGTCTGTTGTTCCATGTCCAGTTCTAACTGCTGCTTCCTGATCTGCATACAGGTTTCTCAAGAGGTAGGTCAGGTGGTCTGGTATTCCCATCTCTTGAAAAATTTTCCACAGTTTCTTGTGATCCACACAGTCAAAGGCTTTGGCATAATCAGTAAAGCAGAATAGATGTTTTTTTCTGCAACTCTTGCTTTTTTCATGATCCAGCGAATGTTGGCAATTTGATCTCTGGTTCCTCTGCCTTTTCTAAATTCAGCTTGAACATCCGGAAGTTCATGGTTCACGTAGGGTTGAAGCCTAGCTTGGAGAATTTTGAGCATTACTTTACTAGCGTGTGAAATGACTGCAATTGTGCAGTAGACTGAGCATTCTTTGGCATTGCCTTTCTCTGGGATTGGAATGAAAACTGACCTATTCCAGTCCTGTGTCCATTGCTGAGTTTTCCAAATTTGCTGGCATATTGAGTGCAGTACTTTCATAGCATCATCTTTTAGGATTTGAAATAGCTCAACTGGAATTCCATCACCTCCACTAGCTTTGTTTGTAGTGATGCTTCCTAAGGCCCACTTGACTTCACATTCCAGGGTATCTGGGTCTGAGCTGAGTGATCACACCATCATGATTATCTGGGCCATGAAGCTCTTTTTTGTACAGTTCTTCTGTTTATTCTTGCCACCTCTTCGTTATACCTTCTGTTTCTGTTACGTCCATACCATTTCAATCCTTTATTGAGCCCATCTTAACATGTAATGTTCCCTGCTGCTGCTGCTGCTGCTGCTAAGTCACCTCAGTTGTGTCCGAGTCTGTGAGACCCCATAGATGGCAGCCCACCAGGCTCCCCATCCCTGCGATTCTCCAGGCAAGAACACTGGAGTGGGTTGCCATTTCCTTTTCCAATGCAGGAAAGTGAAAAGTGACAGTGCAGTCACTCAGTCGTGCCGGAATCGTAGCGACCCCATGGACTACAGTCCACCAGGCTCCTCCATCCATGGGATTTTCCAGGCAAGAATACTGGAGTGGGTTGCCATTGCATTCTCCGAATGTTCCTTTGATATCTCTAATTTTCTTGAAGAGATCACTAGTCTTTTTCCATTCTGTTGTTTTCCTCTATTTCTTTGCACTGATCAATGAGGAAGCCTTTCTTATCTCTCCTTGCTAATGTATACATCTCTATTGGGAGCACTGGCTGAGTGGTTTCATAAGAGAACCCCAGATGTTATTATTGTTAGCTTTTGTCCTGTTGGGCTGATGGTATTTCCCAGAGAAGGCTGTTACACTCCTATCTGGAGAGACTTTCCCAATGTTTCAAAAGCAGCTTTTTAGTCTCCCACTCTTAAATATGAGCAGATAGCAGAGAATTACCAAACATTTGAAAAAAGGCTATAATACTAAAGAGGAGCTAAAACAAAGAAGAAAAGCAACTTGGAGGAAAGAGTCTGCTCAGGTAGAAGAAAAAGTAATTATTAACCTCCACAGAGAGATGAGGTGATATTGCATCCATCAAACAAGAACAAAATGATACTTTTGAAAAATCATGGGAACCAAAATAGTTTAAAAAAATTAAATATAAAAATTAAAATGTGAAAGAAAATTACAGAAAATTTAAAGAAATTACAGAAATTTAAAGAAAATTAAAGAGCAGTCTAGGCAGGCCAATATCTGGGTAACAGTATTTCTAGAGATGGAAAACAAAGAAAACAAAGGTGAGCAAAAGAAACAACTCAGGAAAAGTTCTCAGATGGATGAGTTTCCAGAGTAAAGAGGCTCACAGACACCAACTTGGACATGTCTGTGAAATTCTAGCACATTAGGGAAAGATGACTCTAAAAGCTTTGGAAAAGGAAAATAATATCAGGAAAATGGTTCAAGAATCAGAATAGTACTGTACTTCTCAACAGCACCACAGCTTATAAATGATAAGAAGAAAAAAGGCAAGGATGGTTGTAAAGGAGGTCCCAGTAAAATAGCTATGCAAGCCTTGGTAGATGCTAATGCAAAACTGGAAAAGGAGATGAAGTTCTCAAGAAGATGAAATGCTAGCATACCTTCTATGTTTGAAGATACTAAGAAGAGAGTTGGTCTGCTGGGGATGAAGTTAGGGACCAGTAGCAGTTAATACATAGAAAACTAGGCAAATTAACAACAAAGACTTATTAACCAAAAAATATATATATAGCTCAGCTATAAATAGCTTTTACATACTCTCAATAAGGCAAATACTAGATAATGATCTAATGAGAATTATAACCACCTAGGAGGATAAGAAAATAAGAAGTTGGAGACAGGTGTGACTATACTCTTCCACAGTGGGAAATCAAAAGATAATGGTAAAAAACAAACAAAAAAAGAGAATGGTAAGAACTGAACACTAAAATAGCAGCCATGTAAGAATATTGCTTAGAAATATGGAGATGCATACCAAAATAGTTTCAGGTGTTGAAAACAATTGGCTCTAGGGAAACTATTTCTTCTTATGGGGAAATCAGGGGATTGGTGGTTTGTACAATAAACCTTTTAGAACCTAAATACTTTATTCTTTAAACCACCTACTTGCATTTAAGTTTTAAAATTAATTTTAAAGATATAAAATAATCCCATTTATATACATTTTAAAAACTCAAGGAACCAGAGATCAAATTGCCAACATCTGCTGTATCATCAAAAAAGCAAGAGAATTTCAGAAAAACATCTATTTCTGCTTTTTTGACTATGCCAAAGCCTTTGACTGAGTGGATCACAATAAACTGTGGAAAATTCTGAAAGAGATGGGAATACCAGACCACCTGACCTGTCTCTTAAGAAACCTGTATGCAGGTCAGGAAGCAGCAGTTAGAACTGGACATGGAACAACAGACTGGTTCCAAACAGGAAAAGGAATACATCAAGGCTGTATATTGTCACCCTGCTTATTTAACTTACATGCAGAGTAAATCATGAGAAATACTGGGCTGCAAGAAGGACAAGCTGGAATCAACACTGCCAGGAGAAATATCAATAACCTCAGATATGCAGATGACATCACCCTTATGGCAGAAAGTGAAGAGGAACTAAAAGCCTCTTGATGAAAGTGAAAAAGAAAAGTGAAAAAGTTGGCTTAAAGCTCACCATTCAGAAAATGAAGATCATGGCATCTGGTCCATCAATTCATGGCAAATAGATGGGGAAACAGTGCAAACAGTGTCAGACTTTATTTTTTGGGCTCCAAAATCACTGTAGATGGCGACTGCAGCCATGAAATTAAAAGACACTCACTCCTTGGAAGAAAAGTTATGACCAACCTAGATAGCATATTCAAAAGCAGAGAGACTACTTTGCCAACAAAGGTCCGTCTAGTCAGGGCTATGGTTTTTCCAGTGGTCATGTATGGATGTGAGAGTTGGACTGTGAAGAAGGCTGAGTGCCAAAGAATTGATGCCTTTGAACTGCGGTGTTGGAAAAGACTCTTGAGAGTCCCTTGGACTGCAAGGAGATCCAACCAGTCCATTCTAAAGGAGATCAGTCCTGGGTATTCATTAGAAGGACTGATGCTAAAGCTGAAACTCCAATACTTTTGTCACCTCATGCAACGAGCTGACTCATTGGAAAAGACCCTGATGCTGGGAGGGATTGGGGGCAGGAGGAAAAGGAGACCACAGAGGATGAAATGGCTGGATGGCATCACTGACTCGATGGACATGAGTTTGGGTAAACTCTAGGAGTTGGTGATGGACAGGGAGGCCTGGTGTACTGCGATTCATGGGGTCGCAAAGAGTCAGACATGACTGAGCGACTGAACTGACTGAAAAAATTCAAATCATTTTTATGGATACATAAAAGTATACTACTTGTATAATTAGAGTTGTAATGATTTAAACTTACTGAACACTTCCTATGTGCCAGGTACTGTCCCAAGTGCTTCACATTGGCTGACTCAAATACATAATCCTCACAGTAACCATCATGGGCTTAGCATTACCATTATCCCCCATCTAAAACATAGACTGATGTGCAGACAGGTGAAATAACTTGCAGAATGTTGCATAGCCAAGAAGGGATTCAACTAAGATTCAAACTCAGTCAGCCTGGCTTCAGCACCCCACACTATTACCTTCTCAAATAACAAGTTAAAACACAGACAAGAAAGATGTTCATTGAAGGCATCAGAGTGTTTCCCTCTGCTGAAGAAAGAAAAAGAATGGGACCAGGGAAGGAAGAGAAAGGGACCTTCATCCTCATCTAGAATTAAAGAACAAAATCAATTATGACCAACTGTTAGCATTTAATTCTGGCTGGTCGGAATATGCACGTTATATTATTCTCCACAGTATTCTATAATTTTGAAAGTGTTTATTAATAGGGAAGAAAAACTTGCATAAAATGAATTTCTCTTCCACCTTAATGATAGATTAGTAAGAATCCAAGCTCTGAAGCCACACAAGGCAGAAACCCCAGCTAACACTCATTAACTGTGTAACCCTGAGCAAGTTCCTCAACCAACTCGTTATTTCAGTTTCCCCTTAAGCGACAGTTCCTACCTCATATGGTGCTGTGGTGATTAAATGGTTAATTCTTAAAATGGGGCCTAATATGCAGATGTCTGCTATTACGACTACCCTCCTTCCTGTTACCCAGACATTCGCCACTACTAGATGACATCTTGTTTGCTCCTTGCCCACTGAACTGCAAGCTCCAAGAGAAGCAGGACCTTGCCTGTCCTGTCCTCAGCTGTAACTCTAATGCCAAGAACTGGGCTTGGCAAGTGGCAGTCACTCAAATAAATTTGTTAAATAAATTTTGACCTGTGTTGACACAGAACTGCTTGTACTATCCCCCGAAGCTGTCATGCTATTTCACTTCTCAATCTGTGCTCCTATTGTTCCTTCTGCCTGGAAGGCCTTTCCTAGCCTAATGCCTCAGCTCAGGCATGGGGTTTCTCAGGAAGGCTTCTCTGAGGCTGGCTACATGCTCCTCCTCTGTACACCTATAGTGCCTTATGCAGAACTCAGTTGCAACACATGACTTATAATACTGAAATGATGTATGTGTGTGTCTGTCTACCCACACAAAAAGTCAAGCATAACGATTAAGAGCATTCACTTGAGTCGGACTGCCAGCATTTGAATCTCAGCTGTGTGACCTTGGGCAAATTACTTTCTGTCTCAGTTTCCTGGCCTGTAAAATGAGGATAATAATAACACTTATAAGGCTCTCATAGGATTAAAATGGTTTCTATTTGTATTTATAAAACATTCACAACAGTCCCTGGCCGCTAGTAAACGCTGTATAAGTAAGCTGTAACAATCTCCTTAAACATAGACACAAGTTCTTGCCCATGTTTACATTCTCTCAAACTGATGACTTTTACACTAGTCCAAACAAAAGAATTAGTGCCCAAACTAAGTCAGCTGCAATAAAGATGGAGAAGGGGTGATGGATATGAGACAAGTTTAGAATGAGGAAAAAAACATCAACAGAACACACCACATGATTACAATGAGATTCATCATAAGGAAGAGAAAATTTAGGATGACAGGATTTGGATTCTTGATGGACCAGGTTTTATTCACAAGATGAAAAATATAAGAAAAGGAAAAAGGAGACTTCTTGGCAAATTTTTAACAACAAAATGCTTCATTCAATGCTTAAACAAAGAAGAACACGCAAAAGAACAGTCAAACTCTGATAAACCATGCCAGAAATCTGGTATATTATATCTAAAAGAACTTAAGCTCCATGAGGACAAGGACTTTTTCTGTTTTGTTGGCTGCTTTATTTCTAGCTCTTGCAACATAAAAGTGGGCACTTATTATATATTTGTTGAATCTGTGAAAGGATGACTTAGGTAAGTTTCAGCTTTCTATGTCAATTAAACCAAAAAGTAAGTTAAAGATTTACTATATGTCTAGCATTGTTTTAAATTCCTACAGGGACTATAAATTATGATACTTCTTTTATACCCCCTTTCCCACATGAATATATTACTAAGTTTTACATAACATTAGTAATTTACTATGTTACACAATACAAAATACAGCTAAATTCTGAGGAGGAACAATACCATAAGGGATATCTATTGGTATAGAATGGGCACGAATAAAGTGATACAATATTAATATGAAGGGTCACAAGAACTAAGAAAAAGTTTTGGTAAAGTAAGGTTAGACTCTAGAAAAGTCAAAGAGAGGCAAAGGGCAAATATTAATAAATATTTATATTATTTACATTTGCCAATATATATTTATATTGGCAAATATTAATAAAATGCCAACTCTCTCTAAAGACCTTCCTCATTGTCCCATTCCTAAACAGAACTGATTTCCTTCTTAGAACTATGAACAGCACTGTGATCCTGTTACAGTCCTTAATCCACTCAATCATTTCTACTAGGATTTGTACCAACTTCCCCCAGCAGACTATAAGCTTCTAAAGGACATAGAATGTCACCTGTATCATGTCATGTATTTCTGACCCAGTGCCTAGTACATAACAGACATGACTGTGTGGGAAAGAGAGAGAATTTGTATTCTAAAACATAACCAAGAGACAACTTTTCAGGTATTCGGGCATGAGAATACCTAAATGAAGCAGATACTTAAAGACTAGTCTCTCACTTTACTGTAGTTTTGAGTCCAGTGGAAAACTAAAACTGGATATATAAACCCAACTTCATCCCTGGGGCCCTCAAAACTTGATTGAGACTCAAATTCAATTATAAACTCCTTATCT
Organism: Nanger dama; assembly: GCA_917880005.1. NCBI lineage: Eukaryota > Metazoa > Chordata > Mammalia > Artiodactyla > Bovidae > Nanger > Nanger dama. Next base: position 31,895,666 of record CAKJTW010000018.1, read on the forward strand.
AAACATACAGATTAAACTTTCAAAAGTCTGTTTCCCAGGTTTATCAATATCAGTCTTCTGATACATACAATAATCAAAAGTAAAAATTAATCTGCAAAACCAAGAAAAACAAATTCAAACAGTTCCTTTTTATGATCTTTAAAAATGGGAGGGTGGAATTAAAGATTTACGTAGAGGAAGATTAGTATACTAACCTTGGATATATATATATATATATATATATATATATATATATATATATATACACACACACACACCAGACAACAGAAATACGGGCAATCTAAAGCCATCTAAAGTACATTCTATTAGCTTAAAGCAATAAACCCCATAAAATTCTGGTGTGAAATCTCTCTCCACATTTAAGTTCTATCTATTATTCAAAATACATTGATAACTACGTGATCAGAGAGAAGAGCACTATAAAATAAGTGAACCGTACTACCTGATCGTCTATTGTAGCATAGCCTTCCAATGAGAAAAACAAATCGCAGAAGTAACCCATTTGATTCTAAACAACTTTTAGACAATCTTCATGTGAAGTTAAAACTACACTTGTTCAACAGAAAAACTTTAAGCTAAAAAATACATAGGACGACTAAATCTAAAATAATCATAGAACAAGATTTTCAGGGTGCTTAATAAATATCAACATGCCCTAGCTGCAAAATAGATGAGTTCAGCTAGAAACAAAGCATTGCACTCGTGGCCAATAGTAATGATGATTAAGCTGAAGAAAGATATGTTTTCTTGTCATCTTTATTCAAGTATTTCACAGCAGTTATATTACAAATTACAGTAAATGTTCAAAATTCCAGAATTCAAAAATTAAATAATTTACTTCAAACTAATGTAAAATGAAGTCAAATGTAAAACATCAACTTAACACAATTCTAAATTAAACTACAAACCCAAAATAGACCATAGTTGAGGAGGTCTACTTACTCTACAAAGTAGACACACATGAATGAAACCAAAGAGGACTCCCAAAGTCTAAATAACCGAATGTACAAAATACAAAAGATGTTGGTACAAGTCCAAATTCAAGCTTACAATGTGATTACAAATAATAATTATAATAACGATGGCATTCAGCTACGGGGCCTGACACTGAAGATACCTACTGAATAGCACCATAGCTGAACCAACTTAATCAGAAAATGGGAAGATATTACCACCCCACTCCCTAAAAAATAAAATCCAGTAAATCTACAAATACATTGGCATATGAGAAAAATCAAGTCCTGAAAGAATGTACTGAAAGGACAACAAAACTAAACAAAAAAAAATTAATCACAGGTGAGATTCAAGCTCAAAAACACAATTAACTCCACAGCCATCAGTTTCAACCCTAGTGCGGTTCCATCGTCTTCAAAAGCTCCTATGGTCCCCACAGCTGAGCATTAACTATTGTTGGGCTGGGCCGTGATACACATTTTAGTCATCTGGGAGCAAGGTTTTACACAGGAGCTAATGTATAATGCTCACAATAGGAAATAAGAACAGAGGTCAATTTGTACATATTTTTGCCAATGCTATACAGCAAAAATCAAGAAATTACAAAAAGGTAAACAAAATTGAGTCTGCTTGGATAATTTTACAAGTTGCTTTAAATTATAGAACCACCAGATAGCTGTAAAGTAAGCAAAACTGGTATAGCGTGTTTCTTTTGCAGAGGGAAAGGGGCCAGAGGAGTTAGTACAATTTCAGCTCATTTTTCTCCCCTTGGCATTAGAGTGGCTTTCTCTTTAAGACCTAAACTGTTCAGAGTGGCAGATCCTATCATACTGAGGTTGCCTCCTATTTCTCTTATCTCTATCAAGGTTAAAATTAAAAAACTTGATCTTTTGGAAGCATTTTAATGCTGAACATAAATAAATTTCCCTTGTCAAACTCACTGATGGCTAAAACCTTAACCTGTACAAATTTAGTAACTTACTAAGAACATGTGCATTTTTTTTCCATTCACAAGTGCTGCTGTTACTTGAACAGAATGCTTCTGAATTAGAGTAACTGGAATAAATATTTAAAGAAAAATAGTGCAGCAAGAACCTGAGACTTGCAAAAAACCCTTTTACCAGAAACTTGCTACAAAAAATCTGCTACATTTATTTCATCAAATCTTTAAATTCTGTAACAATTTCCATCAAAATACAAAATGCTAATGTATTAGACAGTAAAATAGCTTGAACTGGTATGATGGTAATAAATACTAAAGAAAGCATGAAAATCCTCCCAATAATCAAATTAGAGGTTTCAAATGACCTCCCCTTTAAAATTGGTTCATTGTTAATCGCACTTGCCCACCTTAAAAATACAGTGTGTCTACACGGGTAGCATCTTGAATTATATGACTAACTGAATATCATGAAAAGTTCATAGGTATAAAGAAAACAAGTGGCATTATTTTAAAATTAAACTAGAGTTAGAAAGCGTAAAATGTTCATGTAAATGCAAAGAAGCACTTAAGATTACTGCAGTAGCCTTGGCCAAAGCGTGCTTTCTGCACCGGCATCCAGCACCCTACAAAGCCAGAGACAAGGAGACAAGTACCTTAGCTTCAGCATGTAAACGGTGGCAAAGTGAATACAGAACTCTGTAGACACTGTTGGTAACTAAAATACAAAAAGCTGAGGTAGCTCAGTATCTCTGCAGTAGTCCAAGACCATTTGCTCTAATTAAAACCCAAACTACATGTGTTGCATATATTGGAAAGACACACCTGTGCAGCTAACGGCTATAATGAATGAAGGTATCAAGCCAACTTGTCAAAATTTTCTACTTTTTTGTTTAAAAATCATCTGATAAAAAGTCACTGCACTCCTTTTGCCACTTTGCAACTGCCTAGACTGTGTCTCTGAATTTGTAGAAAGTTTTTGTAAAACTAGTAATCCATAATTAATTTTAGATAAGTACAAGTCATAGAAATCGCTCAACAAGATCCAAAATGGGTTCCAATCAAAATGAAGTTAGTTGTGAAGGTAAGCTTATGATGAGGGATTTAAATATTAATACTGTTATTCAAGGACCATACCAGAGCTCACTTGCAACTATGCATATTGAAAAAGAATTTTATGGAGCTCCTAGACAAAAATTCCTCTTTTCTTTCCATTTGGCAAGTCCTGGCTTTAAACCAAAACAGTAATAATTTGCTATACATGAAAATCATTCTTCTCTGGGAACTCAAACATGAATATCCATTAAATTACCACTGACAGAAGAAAATAGAAGGCAGTTCTATTTTCTGACCATCATTGTCATCAATACCAAAAAGAACGTGTTTTTTTTTTTATGGATTGTATATTATTTTTTGTTGTTGTTGCTTCATCACATGTTTCTTAAACAGAAACAAACCATACAGGAAAACTTACCATTTTTAGTATATTTTGTAGCTTAACAACTTTCTTGATTGAGTTTTAAAAGCAATATAGGCATTTCATACCAAATCACTGGCTGCCTCTTAATGATACAGAGTATCAAAACTTATTTTCAGGGTTGTGACCAAAGAAAACATTCTAATTCATTTGCTACAAACAAGCCCATCCTTGTGTTTAGCCTTATCCTTTCTCAAATGAATAAAAAGGCACATTAAAGGCAGTTCTAAAGAGCCTAATCTAATTTCATCCAGTTTCCCACCAGAATATACCATAGCCAATTTCAAAACAGGCTTTAGTCCATTACCCAGAGAAAAAAATAAAACAAATATGATAAAAGGGGTAGAAAGGAGAGGGAAAGGAACAGGTTGCCCATTTTTTAAACAATTCAACACAGTAAGAACTGCCCCATCCAGTTTCCTCAAATTTGCTGGTCTGCTCCCTAAGAGAGAAGTCTCAAAAAAGAGTGCACAAAGAGGAGCAGAAGTGAGAGCAGTTTCTGTAGCACCAAAATCTCCAATCTGTGGGGTTGTAGTTTTTATTTGTGGAAAATACATGTTTCTGAAGTTCTGTTTGGTTCTTGTAGGCTGGTTGGTTTCAGGTACCTGAGACAATAGCACCAAATTCAACAGAGAGAAAGAATGAGTGAGAGAGCACTTTACACCAAGGCTCTGCACGTTAATTGGTGCAATTTGAAATTGAATGGCTCAGAAGACTGCTCTGTCAGGAGCAGATTGGAGGGGATAAACCACTCTTCTTGAAAGGTTCATAGGAATGTCTCAAACATATGAACTGTTCTTTCCATCTCCTATAGGGGGGGAGGAAAAAGTACAAGTTACCTATTAAAGGAAATACAAAAGCATTATGGAAAAATGCACTTCAAATCAACTTTCTCAAGAAAGAATTTTAGATACAAAGTTAAGCTTTAAATATATTCCTGATTATAATACTATAGTTACTGTGTAAGACTATCTGCTCTAGACATTTCCAAATGCCTCCTATTTTACATTTAGGCTAATGTGGATGACGTTAGCAATGAGTTATTATACCAGATATTTTATTAAGACATTTGCATATATAAGTAATTTGCCAGGTAGTAAATAGCAGAGTCAAGATTTGAATAGAGAGTCAGGATTTGAATACAGGTAGCCTCACTCCAGAGCCTACACCCTTCCCTACTCATTATGGAGTGGGTTGCCATTTCCTTCTCCAGGGGACCTTTTCGACCCAAGAACTGAACCTGGGTCTCCAGCATTCCAGGCAGATTCTTTACCATCTGAGCCACCAGAGAAGTCCTCATTATATTCAACTCCCAAAGTAAAATGAATGTATTCCCTATAGTAAAACTTGTACCCAAAGTAGAAATGTACTTTGCTCCCAATGCTGTTCACTTCAGTTAGAGTTGAAATTTAGAAAGGAAAAAAAAGCCAGGAAGAGTCAATGCCACCACCACCAGGAATGCCACTCACTGGTGATTCTGCTATAGATTTCCTTCCCTCCTAAATGAGGCCCCAAGATTATACGATTCCAAGACCCAGACTGAAAAATGTTTCACTGCTGAAGAGTATTCATTCCATTCATGATAATCAAATATCATCATGTGAACAAAGAAGTTCTAGAATTTAAAAAAGTAAAGAACTCTACCCCACACATTACATTCAGATAGGCAAATTCATCTAAGACATCTGGTTTTCTTTCCCCTCTTTATGAAAAATAAATGTGTGTGTGTGCTCAGTCATGTCTGACTCTTTGCGATCCCATAGACTATAGCCCATCAGGCTTCTCTGTCCATAGGATTTCCCAGCCAAGAGTACTAGAGCAGGTTGCAACTTCTTACTCCAGGGATCTTCCCGACCCAGGGATCAAACCCCCGTCTTTTGTGCCTCTGCTTCGGCAGGTGGATTCTTTACCACCACACCGCCCAAAACACCTCCAAAGAAATTATTCCTACATCTCTACAGAACTAATAAGGTATACTAACAGATTATCATCTAATCAAAAGGTTATATAAATGATCAATCAAAATTACTCCTGCTAAATGTTTCATCATATGTTACTGAGTAAGAGAAAAGTCCAGTTATGAAACAGAATATACAATACTATCCCAACTTTTAAATACACATTCATACTTATATACATGTTTTGTACATCTAGACATTTTTAAAGGATGGAAGATATTCTAAGAGATTAAGAATGATTAGTTTCCTCCAGATGGTGGTATGTGGGTGATGTTTTTATTTTTCATTTTTGCTTTCCTGTTATTTCTACATTATTATATAAAGTTGGTACAGATTCATAAAAATGTGACAGAAAAATATGATTACAAAATAAGTTTTAAGTGCACCCTTGCTTTGATTCAAGTATAATATAGGCATTGTTGTTGCTTAGTTGCTGAGTCGTATCTGACTCATTTTAGCCCACCAGGCTACACAATCCATGGGATTTTCCAGACAAGAATACTGGAGTGGGTTGCCATTTCCTTCTCCAAAGGATCTTCCTGACACAGGGATTGAACCTGTGTCTCTTGCACTTCAGGCAGATTCTTTACCACTGAGCCACCTGGGAAGCCCAATACAGGCATACCCTGGAGACACTGCCTTTCAGATAAAAAACAAAGGCAGTTATATAAATTTTTAGTTTCCCAGTGCAAATAAAAGTTGTGTTTACACTACACTGTGTAATGGCATTATGTCTAAAACACAAGGTACACACCTTAATTTTTTTAACATTTTAAAATTTGTGGGAAAAAATGCTAACCATCATCTGAGTCTTCAGAAAGTCATAATCTTTTTGCAATAACATCAGAGATCACTAATCACAGATCACCATAATATAATAATGAAAATGTTTGAAATACTGCAACTATTATCAAAATGTAACACAGAAGCACAAAGTGAGCAAATGCTGTTGAAAATTGGAGGTGTTGCCACAAATCTTCAACTTGCAAAAACTTCAGTATGTGGACAGGACAATAAAGCAAAATATGCCTGTATTCCTTATTACACATGCAAAATAGGCATATCCTCTACACATAAATCTTTAACATACTAAAAATGTTCCTTGAGAACAGAGACTTTTGTCTTATTCATTTTTTGCATTCACATTTGCTCAGATGACCTCAAAAAGCAGAAGAGTGACTTCATGATATAAATTATATGAAAAAAGATATAAGCTCGTATTTATAAGAAATTTTGTTATGGCCCAGAGTTGTCTAGAAGGGGAATGGCTCACTTCTATGGTATCCAAGCATAAGGACAACCACTCATGTGGCTGTTTCACAAAGACTAGATCTGATTAAATGAGATGACTTTTAAGTTCTCTTCCAATCATTGCTAGGGTGGCCAATAGTCTCACGGCCCATACCAACTCCTTTTAACCAGTAGTGGCTGCCTAGAGAGTAGTGGTAACATGGACTGTGAGGCCATGCTCACATTCAACAGACCCAAGGGATATGCATCATCTGTGAAGTCGCTGAAAAGCAAGGGAGGGAAGGACTGTGCCATGCTATTCTGTGTGTCTGCCAACCATGGATTTCTGTGTTTTGATAAACAAAGAAACCCAGATTGCTTCTGTTCTGAGACAAAAGGGTACAAAGAGGTTATTTTTATAACTCTTCATGATTCTTCTTAATCTTAAATCTTCAAATCACTCTTCAGTTACTTGGTGAAAAATTCAAATAAAATAATTTGTTTTCTCTTTACTTTGTGACAAGTAACAGCACATATTTATTTATTCTCCAGATGAACTAAACACTTACCTCTACAAGTTGTGATTTGTCATAATCTTTGCGGTGACGGTAGATGCACTGACTAAGAAGAGAATATAATCTCTCAAGTTGATCAACTGCCAGATTGTTGCTTTTATCTACCAACAAATCAAGCAATTTCTGAGAAAAATTAAAAGAATAAAAATAAGTTTGATTTCATTGTTCAGACTGAAACAGTACTACTCAAATGCTAGGCAACAGATAACCACATTCTATGGTGTAAACCTGACCCCTTAGTTTTGAAGATTCCAGGGCTTAGTTTATTACCAAGAACATTCTCATATTTCTAAACCCCTCAAAACACAAACAACTCTTTTTCATTAGAAGCCCTAGAGTACTCATATTCCAAGGTTCAAGGAAAAAATTACTAAAACTTATTTCCATTCATTTAAAACTTCCCAGGAAGAGCTAAGCTTACCTTCAATCTCTCATGATCAACTATAAGAGGCGGCACAGGCTCAGATGGCTCTTCTGGAACCAGTTCCAGGCTTGTTGTTTTTGTCTGTTCTAAAATTAACTTACGATATTTCTTTACTTTAGAAGCACCTACAATTGAAAAAAAAATGCACTGCAGCAAATAAAAGTTAATAAAAATCAGGCTTAAACTATTATAAATTCTTTTACCCACCACAAATCCTTTTTGGAATAAGGATATTATTCTTCAAGTAATAAATGGTTTTTTGAGGTAAGACTAAGAAACCCAAGTTAAAGAGGACTAAACCACAACTATGAAAGCCAAGTCATACCAGAATATCATCTAACAAATGTATCCACTGAAAGGGAGATAAAAGCAATCTTCAGCTCTAAGAAGTAACTTATAAACTATCTTCACTCTGTATGATAATCATTTTAAAATGTGGAGCTTTCAGAACTAGAAGAAAAGGAAGCAACACAGAAAAGCAGATGCTAACACAAAGTAAGGCCAACCCGCTTCATATCTGCCTCCCAAAGCAAAACATTTTCCTCAATATTGCCTGAAATTTCTTATTTTTCTCAGTTATACTGCCTGTGTTACACAATATTTTCGTTTAAAAATATAAGCCTATTAAAAATGCAAAAGGTCTAGTGTCTTTTCCTACTACCTTTGAGTAAATTAATATAATTTAATTACTTTTCTCCCAACATTCTCCTAAAACCAACCATACTGAAAAAAAAAAAAAAAAAACAGAAATTTGAAGGCAGCTAAGTATAATTTGACTGCAGGAGGCACTCTGAGGGGTAGGGAGGGCAGGCAGACCATCAAGCCCTATGCACTCTGAGCAGGAGTACTCTTAAGAAGAGACAGGCAGGGGTAGGGGACCACAAGGACAAACTTGGACCATTTCTTATACAGGACCTGGCCCATGTTCTGGGAAACTAAGGAGAATCTTGCTCCTCCCTCCTGCATTAATCCTCTTATTCCCAAGTCTTTAGACAATTCTTTCTCATCAATGCCTGCTATATAGATAATAAAAGAACCAAGAAAACCTAGTTCAATTAACATATGAAAAACCAGTTCAATTAACATATGCTAGGAGTTTTGTTAAGACCATACAAATCCTCATTATTACACCCATGGGCGTCTAGGGAGTCCAAGAACCACCACTGCCCTGGACAGTTACAAATGAAAACTTCAGGTGAAGCTTTTACACAGCAAATACTTTTAAAGCTGTTAGCTGAACATAATATTCATTTAAACCTTTTCTATAAGCTTACTAAAATCTCATAGTGAAGTAGCATTACAAAGACTCCCCCACCTACTCACCCATTCTGCCTCATAACAGGAGTCTCTCCCTTTTCCCCACATTGTCCCATTCATTACTTAATTCTAGCTTCAACACATTTTTTAAGTTCTGTCTATATGATAGCCCAGATAAATAATGCTTCTAAAACTGCTTTCTACTATTAAATATTAAAAATTTTCAAGAGGCAGCATAAATCTGTACCTTTTTCTTTATCCATTAAAAGAATTCTAAGACTTTGAACAATACCATCCTACTCGAATTCTTCTGGATAGCTCAAATAAACTGGCATTAAAAACTTTTCTCACAGAGCCCAAATCCCAGGCTAACACCATAGACTCCACACAATTTAGAGAGCACAATACAGTTTCGAGATAATCGAGTGCAAGACTAGTTACCTGTTTAGGAAGGAAATGCACACTGAATAGGGTAGGTCTGTCTCTTAATACACGCCACCCCACCACAGGCTAAAGAATCATGATAAATAGCAAAGCAGGGCCAGAAACCCTCAACTCCCCCTCCACTGCTTCTTCAGGAATCACATATCCAAGGGAAGTCAGGAGTGGGCAGAGAGCTCTGAGTCACTTTGACAGCGAGGATTCTGCTGCTTTCTTCCACCACTGGTTTATAAAGCAACAGTGTCTCTAGATTAACACCCCTCAGATTCAACTGACAGCGACTGCCTGGCATGAATATACCTTAGGATGTGCCAGGTACCAGGAGAAGTCAATTAACATACAAGACTTATTTAATCCCTGCAGTGACACCACCCTAAAGTTTAATTCAGAAGATGGAAAGACACAGGGCCAGAGAATACAAGCAACTAACTCAGAGTCACATGATTATAACAAACAACAGTGGAAATATAATGTGGGTTTCTATGACTCTGATACTGTCATAGCATCCAAGTCTTCTCACCTACCTCTCACCCCATCCCAATAATCCTTCTGTCAGAAATCCCATCCTCTTAGCAACTGTGGATTAATTCAGCTTTTAGTCATAAACCCATTAGGAAAGAGACAATAATCACACAGGAGCATGAAGAGGAAGCAGCCAGGAAAGCAATGCCTTCTGGACGATAAACCCTCTAAAACATACACCAAAATTTATTATATCTGTGTACACTTTTCTAAGAAAAGGGGTGAAAACTGCAACAAATTCTCATAGGGGTATAATTATTCATCAACTATTGCTACTAGGGACCAGATAAAATATGCATGTAATGAACTCTGCAGTTTAAAACCTCAGGAAAAATTTTAAAACATTAGCTCTACCTTCTTTATCCAGTTCTGAATCTTTAACCTCCACATCAGGGCCAGGCTCTAACTTCTCATTAGTGCTACATTCCAGTGCCTCTAGTTTCTCAGGATCATCTCCATGATTTTCATTTGAAGTTTCTGGCTTTTCTTTTGACTGGTCCTCCAGGAGAGTGTTTTGCTCAGAACTACATTTATCTCCACTGCCACAGCAAGACACTACTTCAGCTTTGCCATTCTGACACTCCAGAACTGGTATTCCTTCAAAACTGTCTGTGGAGGCCTCACCATTTAGACAGCCTTCTTTAAGGAAAGGCTCTTTCCGAGATGTCTGTTCTGGATTTAGAGAACTGCTGCTGTTGATGAGTAGAGACTCATTTGAACTTTCCTCTTCCGTAGATGCAAAGTTCTCTTTTGTGCTTGCTCCGTTGTTAAGCCTCTGCCCCTGGTCCATGTCCATGATGTCACAGGATGATTCATCATTGGTCATAGATAAGTCTCCAGTCTCTTCTCCATTTTCTTCATGGCAGTCAGTGCTTACCTCAAACTCTCCATTTTCAAGCAATTTCCTGTCCTCCATATGATTCTCATAGTCAGTAAATTTGGTGTCCTCTTCATCTTTTTTAAATTATTGACTTTCCTTTTCTTAATAATTCCTTTACCCCACTGTGATCGCCGCCGTGATTTTCTCCGAACTCGAACTATTTTACAAAGAAGGGAAAAAGATATGTAGAACTTGTAGGTGCAATGCTTGTTTCACAAATGTTTATTAAATAAGATCCAAAAGAAAGTAAACCTACACTACCATAACACAAAGACAAAAACTACTTAGCTTGTGGCACCTAAGCTGACTAATCTTCACACCTACAAAATGGATATGATGTCAGGGATGAGCTCTGACAAATGAAAATATTTTTAATTTATTTCCTGTGTGAGTTGACTAAGCACTCACTCTTTATGACTGCCCTAGATCCTACTTTATTGCTTTTCCTAATTCTTAACACCCGAAGGCCAAGCACACTATACATTTAGGAAATGGTCATATTACCAAGCTGCCTGGAAGGTTTGGGACTACAGCCCTGGATTTCCACCAGGAAAATGAGTGCTTTGCCAGCAAGATCCCCCAAAGCTCTTAAACCATAAAAGAAATTAAGATATGATCGAATATGTGAAGAGACAAAAGTTACAGGTATCTCTGCTGCCTCTCCTTTCCTAAGAAATAGAAGCCTGTGAAGTTAAGACAGACAATGTGGTTAGCCACCTGTTAGCCTTTTATCACAAATGTTTCTCCTAGCAGGATCAATTTCTTGCAAAGCTGATACTGGAAAATATGCAGAAAACAAGTCCTCTGCTATCAAGGCAACAATAACATTAATAAACACTGAAAATAAATATTTGGTCAGTTATACAAAGTGAGAGACCCACAAAAGTTGCAGGGACTATACTCTTTGGTGTTAGAAACTATCAAGAATTTTATCAGTAGATAGCTGGTACTTCCAGGTCATGATGGACATAGGATTATTTATTTCCCATATTATGTATCAAAGGTAGCTGGTTGTGCAAGTCAATCCCATTGTCCCTAAAATGAAAACTTCACTTTTATTTTGCAATGTGGGACACTTGCACAAAGAAATTTAAATATAAAAGTTATTAAAGCTAACTAGTTAAGCTAGAGACTTATTACTTCTGACGTCTACCACTGGATTCTGAGTATTAGTTGAAAGCCATCAGAGTAAAAGTAATTCATTTTTTCCAAGGCTATAAAAATAATGTCACATCTGGCTTAGTTTAAAAGAGAATATATATTTTTAATATGTCAATGTTGAAAGCTTTCTGGGCAAAGACATTTTAAAAAGAAAATGCAAATATGGGCCACTAAATGGAAAATGTTTAATCCACAGTCTTAAAATTGCTGTTGAAAGACAAATAGAAGGGAATATGGTCTTAAAACCCTCATTTCTTTACTTCAGCACTTAATATGAACTTGTGATCTTTATCCATTAAAAGAATTCTAAAACATTATTATGTGTGTGTACACTTTTCTAGGAAAAAAATGGGTAAAGATCTTTTAATGGATAAAGATCATCATGTATCAACAGCACATAGTGTGTTTACATACTTTTTTCACCCTTTCATCTTTAATCCTTACTAAGTCTTATAAAGACACCAAGGTAAGATATATGACAAATTGTCATAAATGTTACTCTTCTCTCTAAGAATAAATCTACCAAAGGTTTCTAAAATCATTTCCAAACTTCAACTTATTTAGTGACTTGGCTCAAAATTTATTTTGCCCTCAAAACTGTACTATCATTACAATCATCTCTCCATTCCTTTCCCCCTATTTCTATTTTTATAATTTACAGTTACAGGGTAATTGGAGATGAAATTTCTATATTAGTCTACTTTTAAAAGCACAGGCTAAAGTGATGAGCATTCATAAGCATTCCATTACTTCTATGAAAGAGTAACCCAGTCCATATTAAAAGTGAAAGAAAAGTATTCAGCTTGCTCTTTCTCTAAAATGTAGAACTGTTAGGCTTTTCTACCTGACCAGTCACTCCTGACACTGTGTCCTTGCTTAGTCTCCAACAACCAAAGTGATAAGAGGTTTCCTTTTCCTTTCTTCACTAAGTCATGTAGCACTAAAGCCAGGAGGCTGGACCCTGCTTGATCAAGAGTCAGCTCAGTTATTTGATATGCACTCGTACCCTAAGCAAAAGCTAGGAACCTTTCTGAAGCAAGTTTACTTCTAATGCTTTCATCTCAGATAAGAGAAAATGTTCTTATTTGCGGGGAGGTCAAACTAGAGATATTTTCCCCATCTTTTTATAATCACTTCTAATGCTTAGTGAGATTTTGGTCAAATAAGAGAAATTGGTTATATATGTGCCACAAGAATCAAGATTTTTGTTTCAGTCACTGCTCTATCACCTTTTCAGGGGTACTTTGTGTGAAAAGCCCATTGAGAGGCACAGTCTTTAAAATCAAGTTTTATAGCACCTCTGAGCTTGTTCCCAAAACTAAGACCTTAGGAAAGCAACTCTTCCATAGGGAGATTTAGACATACTGATTTAAGTAATGTAAAATAATGTAAAATAGCCAAATGATGAGTCACATATGCCATCTACTGGTCAGAGAAAACAACACTCACATTTGTAGATGAAAAAACATTTTAACACTTATAGAAAATTAAAACTGCTGAAGCAATGTTCAATATATTTTAGTGGGTAAATATTTTTATCAGTTGCAGAGAATGTAAGGATTTCAACATTTAAATTAGAGTGTTATGTTAGATAATCCAGGTCACGATTCAAGGTACAACCAGGACAAATAATCAGCTTCCTAGGATGAAATGCACCATTAACTCCTTCAAATTTTCTCACACATGAATGCCATTTATCACAAAGAGGAAAAGATTAAAAAAAAAACACTAAGTCTGGTTCATTCATTCAACTTCAATGCCACTGGTGGAAGAACTTATTATGGCCATCTTTACTGACAGCTGGAGCAGAATTACCACCTTTATATCAAAAGAACAGCATACACAATCCAAAGATGGCCATCTTTAGTGAAACATAAAGATTACATTAGGAAGATGCTGTGTTTATTAACATTTGTCTTTTAGAAATTTTTACAGATCACCATGAATAAGGAAAAGTGAAGAAAACATAGAACACTGAATTTTCCCTTCTAAATACACCTCACTTACAAAACACACAGAAGAAAACAAACAAAAAAGAATAAAACAGACAAAAGAAAAATAAATAAAATCACTTAAAACCAGCAAAAGAAGGCTGAATAGATTTTTCTCAGAAAAATCAACTTCCTGCTGTCAATTCAGGCATTCCCTTAAGCCAGAGTTTCCATTTCCTACCATAATGAGAGCACCTTGCATAATATACAGCAAGGGGTTGAAGGTGGGGTGGATAAAAATCTATTAGCTCCATATCTCTTTCCAAAACCCAAAGTTTAAAGCTGAAAATATTTAAATCTAGTTCAACTACAACAGCAAGCACCGAACAGAGATAGAAAAAAAAGCAAATAAAGTTAAAGAAATATACTGATTCAGCATCTTACCCCACAAGCTCCTGGCAGCCCTTTGGTGTGTGCGCCCAATTCCTAACACTTCTGCCTCATTCACAGTTGTTCCCACTGCTGGATAATAAGATCTCAAATACTCACATGCACATTTATTTGCAGAACTGTGCCAGACATCCATTGGATTTCTTTGTTTGTGCCGAAATGCCTCTTCAACTCTAGTTTCTGTCTTTCGAGCTCCAGTACCATGAGGATTTATTTGTTCTGCTGTTACTGATAAGCCTGCAAGCAGAAGATAAGCGATACCTATTTAAATATTCCCAGCTACATAAACCAACAAGGTTAAAAAAAAAAGTCTGAAATACTGAGTTTTAAAGTCATTAATTATACTTGGACAGTTTGTAATTTGGATGAAAATGGTACCTTTTGTTTCAAGATAGGAAAGAAACTAGATATCGTATCATAAAAATAAAATGGTAGGCCATGCTTATTTACACTTTAATCCCCAAAGGGCCCCATGTTGACTCACTTTATTTTGCAAAGGGATACATTTCACATTTTTATGACTTTAAGACAGTAAGATCATATATTGCCAAAAAGTCATGATTTCTGCCATCTTAGAAAGTATAACCATATACTAGGCTACTAAACCCCATTCATATAAACCATTGCCATCTGATATAAGCTGGTTGTTACACCACACTGTGTAAGTTTGGTTTTTCTGCATTGATCTTCATAAAAATAACTGTTCCATCTCAATTTTCTTTACTAGATCTCTTTCTTCTATGCTATCTTTAGTGTTATCATCCGAGTTTCTAAGGACTATCTCTGGAATCCCTCTTCTTCTCACTTTAATCTACATCTTCCACCACAAGTATCATTCACGCCTTCAGCTTCTACTGACATTATATAATTATTCCCAAATCACATTTTAGTCCAAAACTCTTTTGAGCTCCTGATTTATATCAGCTGCCTACTTGATATCACCAACTGCATATCCTAAAGATAGATCAAATTAAAAATAACTGGTTTCTCTTTTCCCCACAAAAAGACCTGTCCTTAAATATTCCCTCTCTCTACTGGTAGTATTAGCATCTCTTTAAATCATTAAATCAGTAATGTGGCAGCTAAATTTTGCCTCTTTCTTTCCTTCCCAATACCTTCTACCCCTGCAGCCACAACTCTCTCATGTTAATCCTACCTTCATTCCCACTTCACTAATTAAAACTCTAGACTACTCCAACAGCCCCCACCCTCCAACAGTTTAACTGAGGTACAATTAACACAACATAAAAATCACTCATTTCAAGTGTTCAATTAAGTGATTTTTAGTGGATTTACAGAGCTGTGTAATCACACAGCAATCCAATTTAAGAAAACCGTTCCAGGCAATCACTAATCCACTTTTTGTCTCTATAATAGATTGGCTTTTTGTGAGCATTTCATATGAATGGAATCATACGATATGTGGTCTTTGGTGACTGTTTTCTCTCACTTAGCGTAACATTTCTAAAGTTCATCCATGTTGCACCTTGTTCCTTTCTATAGCTGAGCAGTATGTTGTTGTACAATACACCCTGTTTTGCTTATCCATTCATCAGCTGAAAGACATTTGGGTTGTTTCTAGTTTTTAGATGCTGTGAATAATACTGCTATGAACATTCATAAGTCTTTATATGGACATATGTTTTCATTTCTCTTGGGAAGATCCCTAGGAGTAGAATCGCTGGGTCATATGGTAAACATTATGCTTAACTTTTTTAGAAACGGCCAAAATGTTTGCAAAACTGGCTCCGACAGCTTTTTGACTAGGCTCTCATCCTCCCACCCTGCTACAGTGAGACCTTGCTATTTCCTGCTGCCAAAACAATTTACCAATCCATTCCACTGCTTCAGATACTTCAATGACTCCTACTCCTATGACAATTGTTCTCAAACTTCAGTCTACATAAAAACCACTGGTAAAGCACAGATTTCTCAAGTTTCTCTCAGAGAACCTGGTTTCCCAGTTCTAAGCTGATGTGGGTAATTAACACACATTTTAAAAAACACAGACCTACAGAATAAAGTCCAAGTCCATGACATTGATTCACTCAATTACTTGTACTTATATTCTAAATAAGGAGGAGAGCAACTACAAGAACAAACTGACAAAAGGGATGGTGACCAGAGCCTATATTAGATTAAGTGGCCAGGGAAGGCCTCTCTAACGCAGTAGAAGAAGAGCATATTCACAACTCCAATGTCCTCAACCCAGCTCACCATCTGAGCCCTATTTCTCACCCGTCTGTACATCTTTAGCAATGCCAGTCGGCAGTTCTTCAGATATGCCGTGTTATTTCATGTCTCTGCAATTTTATGCACTGTGCGTTCTGCCTACAATACTTCCTCCTCTGTCACTGCCTCCTCCTTTCCTCTACTTCACTACAGATCACACTTGTACATTCATTCCCCAAACTCTGATCAAAATGCCAGGTTTCCTACCCAGAGGTCTATCCTCTGTGATGAATATGCTTCAGTTAGTGCATATGCCACCCTGCACTTGATTTGTTTTACACTTACTCTCTCCTGCTAAACTATGAGTTCCCCAAGGACAGGATTACATACTGAACAAACAAAACACATGTGCTATGTGTTTATATTAACAAAATTCCACATAAAACTCCAATAGGTTAAAAAAAAAGTATTCCTAAATTTTTAAGAATTAATATTAGATATTACCTATTGAAATAAAACTCTTCAAATATGAAAACCTATCTAAATCCTTTAAGAACAGAAATCCATAATGATGTGGATTAACAAAGATGTGGTCCTACAAAAGAAATTTTACTAAGTACTGCTTTATTTCTATAATTAGCACTAAAATTGTCACAGAAAGTAAATTTTTAAAACATCTTTGAGAATTTACATGACACATATTCGTATCAGAAATTAAGTAAAGACTGGGCTTCAAGATACACTTTGATTATACCAGCAACTATAACTATACACCATCCAGTGACACTCAGTGACCTCTTAGTCTTCAATAGCATGTTCACGTCTATAACTTACCTCTTTTTATTCTTGCTTCCTTAATTTCTTCACAGAGTTTATTAAATTCTGGATCCAGCTCAGCTGCAATGATGGCGTGTGCAGTATCCTTCAGAGTACAAGCCCTGTGCCTAATTATTTTGTCTGTTAAAAAGTTGGTATACATTTATTAAACACACAAATTAAATAACGTGAAAAAAGAGCATCTTAAGAAGAAGAGTAAAAGAACATAAACATTTAAATAAAACTGTAAAAAGCATTTCCAGATAAAAAACAAATTCATTTTAAGTGATGAGTGAAAAATAAATATGGGCTTCCCTGGTAGCTCAGTGGAAAAGAAGTCACCTGCCAATGCAGGAGAGATGGGTTTGATCCCTGGGTTGGGAAGATCCCCTGCAGAAAGAAATGACAACCCACTCTAGTATTCTTGCCTGGGAAGTCCTATGGACAGAGGAGGCTGGAGGGCTATATTCCATAGGCTCGCAAAAGAGTCAGACATGACTTGGGGACTAAACAACAAACACAAAATATATAATAAACTACTCAATTAAGTTGACAATCCTCTTAGAACTATACTTTTAAAACTTCAAATACTAAGCTACGTAACAAATCATTACCTCAAAGATATGGCTTTATTTGATAATTTTGAAAAGTGTATTATTTTAAATAAAAATTCTTTAAAGATATAAAGAATATTCATCATACATCCAGCACCAGAGTTGCCATGCATAGACACTGAGGTTTCAGAAAACCATATATAATTTTCTCCATAAGAGAAAACTGGTCAAAATTATGTTAAAGAATATAATATATGCTAAAAGGGTGACCTATTAAAAAACTGTGACAGAAACAAATATGATAAGGCACTCTAAGAATGCAAGATGATATAAACTATAGGTAGTTCTAGGAGAAAAGTACATACTCTATTCTAGGTAAACTATACCTAAAACTGCTATTAAAAGAAGAGTCTCTCTGCTTTACGCTAACAGAGAAGTCCTCATTCATTAACAAAATAACATAACTGTGCTCCCTAGAGCTGGCAACTCCAAGATGTTATGAGTCACATAAATGCATTAAAGTCACTTAATTGGTAACAGTATTTAGAACTAGAATCTAAGTCACAAAATAATATCTGCCTTTTCATCTCTAGCAAAGACAAAAAGTATAAAAATGTATTTTACATACAACTTTTCTTAGAACATCTAATAGTTACATTGTGAAAAATCTTACAAAAACAAACATGCAGCACTCAAAAAGGCAGCCCACTAGTATATTTCCTTCAATGTATTTTCTCTAAACTGTCCCTCAATAAACATTAATTGTCAACTGTACCAGGAACTGAGTCAGGTGATGGTTACACAGCAGTGAACAAAACAGGTCTTCACTTTCAAGGAGCTTTTCAGACTAGTATAGGAAAGATGTATTTAACCAAATAATCTCATATGCACATAGAAACACCTCTGCCTACCCTTTCCTCATCCTTCAAAAAAACCTGTAACAGCTATGATCAAGATATACAGAATACTGAATGGCAAGTCAGGAGAGAATTCTCTAAATTAGAGGCATTTAAGGTGAGCCAGACATCCTGAAATGTGAAGACAAGTGGGCCTTAGGAAGCATCACTACAAACAAAGCTAGTGGAGGTGATGGAATTCCAGTGGAGCTATTTCAAATCCTGAAGCATGATGCTGTGAAAGTGCTGCACTCAATATGCCAACAAATTTGGAAAACTCAGCAGTGGCCACAGGACTGGAACAGGTCAGTTTTCATTCTAATCCCAAAGAAAGGCAATGCCAAAGAATGCTCAAACTACCGCACAATTGCACTCATCTCACACACTAGTAAAGTAATGCTCAAAATTCTCCAAGCCAGGCTTCAACAGTACATGAACTGTGAACTTCCAGATGTTCAAGCTCGTTTTAGAAAAGGCAGAGGAACCAGAGATCAAATTGCCAACTTCCGCTGGATCATCGAAAAAGCAAGAGAGTTCCAGAAAAACATCTACTTCTGCTTTATTGACTATGCCAAAGCCTTTGTGTGGATCACAAGAAACTGTGGAAAATTCTGAAAGAGATGGGAATACCAGACCACCTGACCTGCCTCTTGAGAAATCTGTATGCAGGTCAGAAAGCAAGAGTTGGACCTGGACATGGAACAACAGACTGGTTCCAAATAGGAAAAGGAGGACGTCAAGGCTGTATATTGTCACCCTGCTTATTTAACTTACATGCAGAGTAAATCATGAGAAACGCTGGGCTGGAAAAAGCACAAGCTGGAATCAAGATTGTTGGGAGAAATATCAATAACCTCGGATATGCAGATGACACCACCCTTATGGCAGAAAGTGAAGAGGAACTAAAAAGCCTCTTGATGAAAGTGAAAGAGGAGAGTGAGTGAAAGAGTTGGCCTAAAGCTCAACATTCAGAAAATGAAGATCATGGATGGCATCTGGTCCCATCACTTCATGAGAAATAGATGGGGAAACAGTGGAAAGAGTGTCAGACTTTATTTTTGGGGGCTCCAAAATCACTGCAGATGGTGATTGCAGCCATGAAATTAAAAGACACTTACTCCTTGGAAGGAAAGTTATGACCAACCTAGATAGCATATTCGAAAGCAGAGACATTACTTTGCCAACAAAGGTCCGTCTAGTCAAGGCTATGGTTTTTCTAGTGGTCATGTATGGATGTGAAAGTTGGACTGTGAAGAAAGCTGAGCACCGAAGAATTGATGCTTCAAAAGTTCAAAACTGTGGTGTTGGAGAAGACTCTTGAGAGTCCCTTGGACTGCAAGGAGATCCAACCAGTCCATTCTGAAGGAGATCAGTCCTGGGTGTTCTTTGGAAGGACTGATGCTAAAGCTGAAACTCCAGTACTTTGGCCACCTGATGCAACGAGTTGACTCACTGAGAAATACTCTAATGCTGGGAGGGATTGAGGGCAGGAGGAGAAGGGAACGAACGAGGATGAGATGGCTGGATGGCATCACTGACTTGATGGACGCGAGTCTGAGTAAACTCAGGGAGGTGTGGCATGCTGCGATTCATGGGGTCGCAAAGAGTCGGACACGACTGAGCAACTGTACTGAACTGAAGGTGAGACTCAAAACAGGCATTAGGATAGCACTGACAAAGGGACAAACCAGTACAGGTTCAGAAAATACCATGTGAAAAAGTTCTGAAGTAAAAAGATATGGCGATTTCTAGAAACTGAAAGGTAGCCTACGTGATTAGTCCACAATAAGCAAGTGGCAAATGGGAATCTGACCACATTAAGGATTTTAGATCTTATCCTAAGAGCAATGAAAAGACCCAAGCAGGGAAACAACATGATTTAATTCTCTAGATAATGGGCCACCGGGTGGTTTTCAAACAGAAAGTGATTTGATTTGTATTTAAGAGTATAGTAATACAGGGAGTACCAGAGGTCAAGGGAATTGTAAGATGGAGGTTGGAAGACCAATTAAGACTCGCAGGGAATTCTCTGGCAGTCCAGTAGTTAGGACTTGGTGCTTTTCACTGCTAGGATCCAGGACCTAAGCTTAATCCCTGGCTGGGGAACTAGGATCCCACAAACTGCATGGTGTGACCAAAAAAAATTTTTTTTAGGCTAAGAAAAGTAGTCTACAAAGGTATAGAAAAAGAAGATATGGCTGAAAAAATAGAGTGTAGAGGAGTGGTGGGAAATTCATTCACTTGTCTACCCACTGAATCTCCATTTACTGAGCATCCATTTATGAAAGATTTTCTACATATAAACTGTGTCAGTGCTGGAGATATGCAGCCCTGGCCTGAGAGATGCCTAAAATGAATGCTCTTTTAAATCCTGTTCATCTCCAGGTAATGTCTTCTCCTCTGTGCCCTGCTCACACTGTACCTGTACCTGATACACACCTGATGAAATTGCATCATCATCAGCTGCTGCTGCCACAGGACAAAATTCAAACCTGCCACCTCTGTGCTACCTTAACCATCTAGTATAATCAC
The DNA here is from genome assembly GCA_917880005.1 of Nanger dama. Taxonomy (NCBI): domain Eukaryota; kingdom Metazoa; phylum Chordata; class Mammalia; order Artiodactyla; family Bovidae; genus Nanger; species Nanger dama. The sequence goes on from CAKJTW010000018.1 coordinate 31,916,836, forward strand.
CATAATCAGGAGAGACAGTGGTGTATCCATAAACTGTTATGGGTTAAACTGTGTTCCTCCCCCAAATTTACATGTTGATACTGTACTCCCCAATATACCAGAATGTGACTATATTTGGAGAAGAGCCTTTAAAGAAGTAATCAAGGTAAAAGGTCCTACGAATAGGCCCTACTCTAATCGGACTTGGGTCCTTAGGAGGAGAGGAAATTTGGAGACATACAAGAAATACCAGGGGTGCAAAGACACAAAGAAAAGATGACCATCTGAGGACACAGCAAGAAAGTTGCCATCTGAAGGCAAAGGAAAGTGGCTTCAGAAGAAAACAAATCTGCCAACACCTTGATTCTGGACTTTTGGCCCCCAAACTATAAGAAAATCAATATCTGCTGTTTAAGCCATGCAGTCTGTGGCATTTTGTTAAGGAAGTGCTAACAAACTAATATCATAAGATATAGCATAATGTCTGTTACACAGTAATTATTCAATATGTATTACTCCATCTTAAGAGGCAGACTATCACAGTATTCTAAACACTCAGCTCAGAAACAGCACGTGGTACTTACAAATAATAGAAAATGTGAATGAGTTTAACTGAAATATAACCCATAGAGGGCTCCAAATACCAGAGTGAATCAGTGAGCTTTATTCCTAAGCATCTAGTACAAAACAGAAGATGTCAAGAATTCTACAAGACTAATGTTGAAATTTCAGCAAAATTTGCCAAATGATGGTATGTATGTGAATACACTTAAGGGCTAGAGGAGACATTAAGTATAGAACAAACAGTGGGGAACATTTAAACATAAAACATCACATATTTATGAGATAACAATTAGGGTCAAATATCTGACCTGGTCACATTTAGAACCTACAAGTTAAAATTCTTCTAGTTAACATATTTAATTTTTGTCCACATTATCCTCAAGGGAGAATCCGGGTAAATACTTAGGCAATACATATAGCTTCCAAAATGTTGGCTTTTGTCTTCTATGTATATGGCTAGCTTTTTCCCCAAATGGCCAAGTGTTCTGTAAAACAGAGCTTTCAAATACTCATGGGAGCTTGTAAAATACAAAATTCATGTAATTTCCACTTGCTACACAATAGACCCTGAGGTTGTTTTTCTAATACATAACAAGTTGTTCTGTTGCTAAGAAAACAGGGCTCTTGACTAAAGATATGAAAAACACTGAACAGAGCCAAAATCATGCTTTTGAATTATATGATACTTTATACATCTAAAACAGTAAAGGAATAAAGTTACAAGTATACCATGTCAATTCTGTGAGACAGAGCCATATCCTTTGATTATATAACTACATTCTATAATAAAAGGTTATTATGCACCAGAAATCAATGCTTCTTTCATGAAAGTAGTATTATTTTGATGTGATTATAATTAAGTTACACAGAAGAGGGGGAAAGGATCTGGACTGATCCTTTCTACTGGCATTTTCTAACCACTCAAATTCATTTATCACTAGCAGTCCTTAGATTTTTTCCAAAATTGAATTCAATTTTAAATGTGGTCCAGGGAATACAGTAAAGGGTCATTCTAAAGTAAATGTATAGGTACCCACTAACAATTATGACAAATTAAGGCACAGTTTAAATAATAATGATAACAAAAACGAATATATGAACTACTAACCTTTACGGAACACTTATCACATCCCAGGCACTATGCTAAGGACTAACATATTCAAGTTGAACCATATGAAAATGACAATTTCATAAGGTAGGGCCTAATATATTTTCTCATCTAATCCTTACAACTTCCCCAAAAGAAGAGTAATTTTCCATATTTGCAGATAAGGAAACTAAAATTTAGAGGACTTCGCTTTATTTCCTAAAGACCTAGGAAATTAAGTGGGGACTGAAGCCTAGATGTGCATCCAAAGCCCAGGGTCTCATCACCTACTGCACAGTGTCAGTAACCTCTGTGTCCTGAAAACCTAACAGGATGAGAGTATGGGTGCTCCAGTACTCTCACACACTGCTTAAGGCCACCATATAGACACTTGTGCAGTTGTACCTTCACCCAGAACCCAGCAAGGGAATCAAAGGAGACTGATGTCCAGCCCATTCTTTACTAGGCAAACTGTGGCCCTGTTACAGATGCCATCTACACTGCAAAGGAGAGTCTCTCAGTCACACAAAACTGCTATGTTGGTTAACAAGTGCCCCTGATGCTGCTAGAAGATGATTTTTTAAATTGTGAGAAAGCTTTAACAACACAGATTTAAAGCCCTAAAAGAGATTATGCACTCTATGATACAGAAGTTTCACCTTAAAGAATTTATCTTAAGGAAATAATTAAGGACATACACAAACTTTATCTTATATTCATCAATATTATAATAGAGAAAAAAGCTAAAAACTCTCATATGCCCAACAATAGGGTATTAGCTATAATACATTCATATGATAAAAATTACATAGTAGAAATACAATAACTTAAACTTTTCACAAAATATTATATGAATAAAAGTTTACAAAAGTTATATTTTCATTTTCATAAAAATATTATGCATGTATGCATTTCACATATAGTATTTCTGCATATGTGTGAGAGAGAGAGAAAAGGAGAGAGGAAGGGGGCAGGGGGAGAAAAAGAAAAAATACTAGGTAACAGGATCGGACATGACTGAGTGACTGAACTGAACTGAACAGGATTATAGGTTATAGGTTACTTTTTCTTCATTTTTATCCTCATAAATTTTATCCTCATAAATGATATATAATAAAATGTCAAAATAAAACCTAAACAAACAACAAAAACTACAAGAGATAAATGTCCTAAAATAAAGCTTAAAAACTATTAAAAGCAGTAAGATACCAAAAGCAGCTATATAAAATTTTATTCTGCCACTTTAACTTGGAACTAAAATATGTGGTTTACTGCAGTCTAAATTTAGACAAGAAGTAATCAATTTGTGTAGAAATGAGAAATCCAGGTCATTCTAACAAGTGAACTGAGTTAAGAACCACTGCCCATAAATACAGACATAAAGTAGAAACTATACTCTAAATATCTTTAGATAATTGAAAGTTTAAGTGAATTTTTAAAAATAAAAAGCATCTTACTTTTATATCACCTGTTGAAGAAACAGAATTCTTAACAGAGTGAGAAAAAGAATGACCCCTGCCAGATGGGAACTGGCCTTGGTGTACTTACATTAAACATAAACAACCTTACTGAATACCACCACTCTGTGACCATGATGGATCAAGATAAAAACAAGACCACTCCATAATCAGATCTGAACATGGACAAAAGGATGAACACTGCCCTACAAAAATAACCAAACATAATCCTATCCTGTGTAAAATGAATGCTGCTTCTTTAGCAATCACAACTTTAGTCTGGTTCCATTCTTCTTACTTTTCAGGTTCTTAAAATACCTAGTCCCCAAATTACTCCCACTTCCTAAAAGCATATATTCCATTGCAAAGCTCTACTTCCTTAAATTTTCCTCAAAATCACTTAACACAAGCTCAAATCCTGTATGATTTCCCATGATGTACATTCTCCTTTATTACAATGTATCAATAAATTCAACTTGTTTAACTACAGATTATTCCTGGAGGTCTCCCCTCAAAGGCATTAAAAGAACTGAGATTACAGATTTGAGTACAGGGTGGGATTAGGAGTAAAATAATAAATTATATTGGGTTGGCCAAAAAGTTCACTTAGGTTTTCCATAAGATGTTATGAAAACATTCATAAGATGTTTGTTTGCATATGTAAACATATGTACAGTCTATAGAACAGATAATGTCCATCTACCCAAAGGGACCTTTTAATAAGTAAATTTAACTATAATAAGTTTCCAGAAATCCCAAATGCCCAGTGTTTATCAGCACTGGTAATGGAAACTAAACAAATCAATCAAATTCTCAGTTATTCAGTTTTCCATCATCTTACCTGAAAAAAATTAGAATCTAAGTATAAAAGTGAAAAGCAAATCAAGAAACTAAATCTTGAACATAATAATAAAATCCTTGAATTTAAATATATTATCTAATAATTTAATAAATGAATTAGCAAATATAAACTATCGTATACAAGACTGATAAAAAAATAAGGTCCTACTGTACAACACAAGGAACTATACTCAATATCCTGTGGTAAACCATAATGGAAAAGAATATGAAGAAGAATATATGCATATACAACTGAGTCATTTTCCTATACAGCAGAAATTAAACACAACACTGTAAATCAACTATACTTTGATAAAAATTATTTTAAAGAATAATAAAATCCTCTAATTTATTTTTTAGTAATTTAACAAATGACTAGTGCATTTTCTTGGCAAAACTCTAATTAGCCTTTGCCCTGCTTCATTCCATATTCCAAGGCCAAATTTGCCTGTTATTCCAGGTATTTCTTGACTTCCTACTTTTGCATTCCAGTCCCCTATAATGAAAAGGACATCTTTTTTGAGTGTTAGTTCTAAAAGGTCTTGTAGGTCTTCATAGAACCGTTCAACTTCAGCTTCTTCAGCATTACTGGTTGGGGCATAGACTTGGATTACTGTGATACTGAATGGTTTGCCTTGGAGACGAACAGAAATCATTCTGTCGTTTTTGAGAATGCATCCAAGTACTGCATTTCAGACTCTTCTGTTGACCATGATGGCTACTCCATTTCTTCTGAGGGATTCCTACCCGCAGTAGTAGATATAATGGTCATCTGAGTTAAATTCACCCATTCCAGTTCATTTTAGTTCACTGATTCCTAGAATGTCGACGTTCACTCTTGTCATCTCCTGTTTGACCACTTCCAATTTGCCAATTTGCCTGGATTCGTGGACCTTACATTCCAGGTTTCTATGCAATATTGCTCTTTATAAAATCGGACCTTGCTTCTATCACCAGTCACATCCACAGCGGGTTATTGTTTTTGCTTTGGCTCCATCCCTTCATTCTTTCTGGAGTTATTTCTCCACTGACCTCCAGTAGCATATTGGGCACCTACTGACCTGGGGAGTACCTCTTTGAGTATCCTATCATTTTGCCTTTCCATACTGTTCATGGGATTCTCAAGGCAAGAATACTGAAGTGGTTTGCGTTCCCTTCTCCAGTGGACCACATTGTGTCACACCTCTTCACCATGACCCGCCAGTCTTGGGTTGCCCTGAGAGCATGGCTTAGTTTCATTGAGTTAGACAAGGCTGTAGTCCTAGTGTGATTAGATTGACTAGATTTCTGCAAACACCCTCTTCCAACAACACAAGAGAAGACTCTACACATGGACATCACCAGATGGTCAACACCGAAATCAGACTGACTATATTCTTTGCAGCCAAAGATGGAGAAGCTCTATACAGTCAACAAAAACAAGAACAGAAGCTGACTGTGGCTCAGATCATGAACCCCTTATTACCAAATTCAGACTTAAATTGAAGAAAGCAGGGAAAACCACTAGACCATTCAGGTATGACCTAAATCAAATCCCTTATGATTATACAGTGGAAGTGAGAAATAGATTTAAGGGCCTGGATCTGACAGACTGTCTGATGAACCATGGAATGAGGTTCGTGACATTGTACAGGAGACAGGGATCAAGACCATCCCCATGGAAAAGAAATGCAAAAAAGCAAAATGGCTGTCTGGGGAAGCCTTACAAATAGCTGTGAAAAGAAAAGAAGCAAAAAGCCAAGGAGAAAAGGAAGAATATAAGCATCTGAATGCAGAGTTCCAAAGAATAGCAAGAAGAGATAAGAAAGCCTTCTTCAGTGATCAATGCAAAGAAATAGAAGAAAAGAACAGAATGGGAAAGACTAGAGATCTCTTCAAGAAAATTAGAGATATCAAGGGAACATTTCATGCAAAGATGGCCTCAATAAAGAAGAGAAATGGTCTGGACCTAACAGAAGCAGAGGATATTAAGAAGAGGTAGCAAGAATACACAGAAGAACTGTACAAAAAGGATCTTCATGACCCGGACAATCACGATGGTGTGATCACTCATGTAGAGCCAGACATCCTGGAATGTGAAGTCAAGTGGGCCTTACAAAGCGTCACTACAAACAAAGCTAGTGGATCTGATAGAATTCCAGTGGAGCTATTTCAAATCCTGAAACACGATGCTGTGAAAGTGCTGCACTCAATATACCAGCAAATTTGGAAAACTCAGCAGTGGCCACAGGACTGGAACAGGTCAGTTTTCATTCCAATCCCAAAGAAAGGCAATGCCAAAGAATGCTCAAATTGCCGCACAATTGCATTCATCTCACATGCTAGTAAAGTAATGCTCAAAATTCTGCAAGCCAGGCTTCAGCAATACTTGAACTTCCAGATGTTCAAGCTCGTTTTAGAAAAGGCAGAGGAACCGGAGATCAAATTGCCAACATCCGCTGGATCATCGAAAAAGCAAGAGAGTTCCAGAAAAACATCTATTTCTGCTTTATTGACTATGCCAAAGCCTGACTGTGTGGATCACAAGAAACTGTGGAAAATTCTGAAAGAGATGGGAATACCAGACCACCTGACCTGCCTCTTGAGAAATCTGTATGCAGGCCAGGAAGCAAGAGTTAGAATTGGACATGGAACAACAGACTGGTTCCAAATAGGAAAAGGAGGACGTCAAGGCTGTATATTGTCACCCTGCTTATTTAACTTATATGCAGAGCACATCATGAGAAACACTGGGCTGGAAGAAACACAAGCTGGAATCAAGATTGTTGGGAGAAATATCAATAACCTCGGATATGCAGATGACACCACCCTTATGGCAAAAAGTGAAAAAGAACTAAAAAGCCTTTTGATGAAAGTGAAAGAAGAGAGTGAAAAAGTTGGCTTAAAGCTCAACATTCAGAAAACTAAGATCATGGCATCCAGTCCCAACACTTCATCAGAAATAGATGGGGAAACAGTGTCAGACTTTATTTTTGGGGGCTCCAAAAACACTGCAGATGGTGATTGCAGCCATGAAATTAAAAGACGCTTACTCCTTGGAAGAAAAGTTATAACCAACCTAGATAGCATATTCAAAAGCAGAGACACTAGCCGACCAAGGTCCATCTAATCAAGGCTATGGTTTTTCCAGTAGTCATGTATGGATGTTAGAGTTGGACTGTGAAGAAAGCTGAGCACCGAAGAATTGATGCTTTTGAACTGTGATGTTGGAGAAGACTCTTGAGAGTCCCTTGGACTGCAAGGAGATCCAACCAGTCCATTCTGAAGGAGATCAACCCTGGGATTTCTTTGGAAGGAATGATGCTAAAACTGAAGCTCCAGTACTTTGGCCACCTCATGCAAAGTGTTGACTCATTGGAAAAGACTTTGATGCTGGGAGGGATGGGAGCAGGAGGAAAAGGGGACGACAGAGGATGAGATGGCTGGATGACATCACTGACTCGATGAACTCCGAGAGTTGGTAATGGACAGGGAGGCCTGGTGTGCTGCAATTCATGGGGTGGCAAAGAGTTGGACACAACTGAGCGACTGAACTGAACTGAACTGAATTTAACAAATGAATTTAATAATTAAATTTAATATTTAAGCATATACTTATTTCTTCAACAAGAAATTTCTAATATGTCATCAAGACTAATTTTTCTGTCTGAAATATGGGGCAGGTTTTATTTATATTTTAAACTGTCTTCTCTTTGATCACCAAATTCACCCTTGCCCAGTGCATTCTTACCTCCTGGGTCCTTATCTGGATTGTACTCCAAAGCATTGCTACAGATGAGGTCAATATCTTTTAGGAAATCCTTAGCAGTCAGGTAATTATGCTTATCAATTTTAGTTATTACTGTTGATAAGTCCATTGGTTCCTTGATTACTTCAAGATAATCTGAAACCTAAAACAAACATGGCATTTTAATGAAAATTACTTCTGGTATTTCATATAATCTACTCATAAAAATACAAAACAAAAATCAAAATTATTTTAAAACTAAATCTAGATATCTAGGAAATAATTACATATAAAGATAAAATTATAGAGCACTTTATGCCACTAAAGATACTATGTCATACTTTCCATGAAAAGCTTCAGTTTCAAGTCATATTTAATCAACTCTGAAGAGTTTCTCATCTCAAAATATGAAACCAACTGTGTCAGCTTTTATTTTTTTAATCCTTTGGATATACCTGAGAAGAAAATGTATGGGTAAAGGTACCCAATAAGCATCAATAAATTACCTAAGCAAAAAAATTGTAAAGGAAAATAAAAAGAAACAATTTTTTTCATATTATTAGAGAAGTTCTTGGGTAGATCCCTTTAAAATCTTTAAACAAAAACATTTTTTCTTTTTAGTTTTCCAAGGTGAATCATTTCATGGAAAGAGTTTTCTACTCCTTTGGAGTCATTACAAACATTTTGAGTCAAACAAAAGTAGGTATTGCTTCTATGACTAATAGAAGATTTGCTCGCCTTGTCCCTAAGTATAAGCAAATCTACAAGCAAAAATAAATTTTGCTCTGTGTGATTTTCCTGGGAGATAACCCAAAATAGAGATATTAGTCATGACTGCCCACTAAATTTTATGTTTTATCACTTGACCAATTAGAAAGCTCTTCCACCTATATATCTACAGACATACCTTGTTTTTTTGTACTTCCTTTTATTGCATTTTGCAGATACTACATTTTTAAAAACTGAAGGTTTGTGGCAACCCTGCATTGTCGGATGATGGTTAGCATTTTTTAGCAATGAAGTATTTTTTAATTGAGGTATGTACATTGATTTTTTTTTTTTTTTGTAGACATAATGCCATTACTAGGGCTTCCCTGATAGCTCAGTTGGTAAAGAATCCGCCTGCAAGGCAGGAGACCCTAGTTCAATTCCTGAGTCGGATAGGCTGGAGAAGGGATAGGCTGGAGAAGAGACAGACTGCCCACTCCAGTATTCTGGGGCTTCCCTTGTGGCCTTAGCTGGTAAAGAATCTGCCTGCAATGCGGGAAACCTGGGTTGGATCCCTGGGCTGGAAAGATCCCCTAGAGAAGAGAAAGGCTACCCACTCCAGTATTCTGGCCTGAAGAAGTCCATGGAATCACGAAAAGTCAGGCACAACTGAGCAGCTATCACTTCAAGATCCCCTGGAGAAGGGAAAGGATACCCACTCCAGTATTCTGGCCTGGAGATTGCCATGGAATCACCAAGAATCAGACACGACTGAGTGACTTTCACTTCATTTCACCATTACATAGTGTAAAGATAACTTTTATATATGCTGGGAAACAAAAGAATTCATATAACTTCACTTTATTGCAATATTCACTTTACTGCCATGGTCTAGAACTGAACCTACAAGATCTCCCAGGTGTGTGTGCCTGGACTGTCTTCCCCAACGCAAATCTCAAAGTAATTAGCTCTGACATAAACACAGTCTTAGAAATGTTTAATAAGTCCAGGACCAAATCCTGGGAATATGGTAATTTCTGCTCTATGAAATTAAAGGCTAGTTTTCTTCACTGTAGATAGCACAGATGCCTTTTAAATTTGTATATATAATATGTATTTACATGTATAAATACACCTATATGCCTATGCCTATAGAACAATATAAGCATATATATACACATATTATTTATGTTTTTAAAATTTTAGGTAGGTATGTGTACATGTTTTATTTTTCATCCTCTAGGAGCTAAAAAGCTAGCCAATCTCCTTACGGGGAGTAGTGGAGCTTTACCCAACAAGCAATAGTTCAGAAGGTTAGTTGGATTCTTGGCTCTGACACTCGATATGTATTGTGTACATGTGGAAAACATTTTATAAAACTTTGTACTATAAAAATTTATATTACTAAAGACCATAACATTTCAGCACCTATGTCTAACTTTAAATTCACTGCTTATTTTTTTAAACATTTTTTTCTCTGCAACTTGCTTTGGAATTCAATGTTTTTAGATATTTCAAATTCATATAAATTTTTGTGTTTTTAGGTTATCTAAATGTTATTATTTTAGTTTCCCTTCTCTATCCTTCCCAGAGACTCCTATGGTTTCAGCCTTAAAAGCAAACAAATAAGTAAGAAAATTGAGGAGGAAAAAAAAAGGAGGAAAAAGAAAACATAACTCTAAAATAAAAGTTTTAACTGACCAACATTTTCTATCCCCTTCTACTGCCTTACCGCCATTTATGTAACTTTTACTCTATCACAGATGGCATGTGAAATCTGACAATCTCTTCTGGTTAGACAGAAAATGTTTTCCTGGGCAAAGACCAAGCTGGTTCATTCTCAACCTGGGAGACTGACTTGGGGGCAAGTCCTTACCAATTAAGTGTCAGTGTTCCCATAACCAATTTGAAATAAACATTTTTAACAACTTTTAAAGGTGGCTTATAGTTTTAAGATTTTCTGCAAACACCATGAGATTAAAAGCTATGCTTCACAAATATAGAATCATATGTATTAATTGTAAAAGCAAATAGGCAAGCCTTATCATTCCAGCAAAAAAAAAAAAAAAAAAAGGAAGATAGCTGTGATATAAAGAACATGGGCTTCAAATTTTAAGAAATGTTTTTCTTGGTGTGTCACTTGACAATGAGCCTCAGGTTCTTCAACTGCAAACACAATAATGATCTCTGTGGTGGTGCTACAAGGATCAAATAGCAAAAACTATGTGTTGTGGATAAATATACAAATAAAATTAGACAGTCCCTTTATTCCCCAAAGGGAGATGTGGAAGAATAGATATATTCAGGTTTTCCAAGAGGAAAAAACATAACACTAGCTCCCAGGCATAGACAAGGTAATGGTTCCAAAGGAATCTGCTCAGATCCAAGAAAAGGTACAGATTTCACAACAAAGACACAACATTAAACTCTGAACGACTTCATAATTCAAATTTTAAAAAAGAATAAAAAATTAAAAATAAAAACACCAAAGTTGTTCAAACATGGAGTCTGAACTATAAGAAGAAGGCTAGTAAAGATTGCATGTGTTCATCCACACACTACATTATCCCAGGATAAAATAAAATAAAATGTATTCTATAGTATTATAGTAGATTCCAAATGGAAAATTTCTTTTTCATCATCACAAATCATGCTCCCACAAGGACACCAAACAATACACATAGAAAGTGAGAAATTTTCCACTGGGAGCAGAGAAAATTCTTACAGAGAAAAATAATAGGCTGTGCTTAACTTCATATAGCATCTTAGTCAGAGGCATTTCCAAAATAATGAAAGACAAATTTCAGGTTTCTTAGCTATTTTTCAGTAAGATATACACACAATTTGGGGAAACTGGTATTGATTAATACCAATATTCTTTTGGAAAGCAGGATTTATCCTGGAATAAAAATAGTCTAGTATGGACAATTCACTAAAGTAACTTTTAATCCTCTTCTTAAGTTGAAGAATAAGAGATTGCAAAGATCACTACTAATTAAGAGGACATATACAAACTGTCACTAATTTCATCCAAAGTCACCAGATGTTTGCTGATGACACTGGTAGTTATCACATGGATTAAAATTTTACAGGCTAGGGGTTAATATTCATCCATGCCTTTGCTTTTTTTCCTTCCAAAAAAGATGTCAATATTTTTTCTTTTAGCCAGTTCAACTTCATTGTTTGCACACTACTGAAACAAGACCTCTTCAATATCCACCGGTTTGCTGGAAGATGTTAAAGCGTTTATCTGTCGCCAGCCTCTTGGTTACATCCCTGAGAAACAACCGCAACTCTCTTAAAGTATTTTCTTCTTGGTCCTCCATCCGAATTTTCTCTGATTCTGATAACTGACGAGGTGGAGAAGGTAATGCAAGTGGAAGTACCTCCATTGCACAAAGACCTGAAGAAAGTAGAAGAAAATGTTAAGATTCAAACATGGTAGGTCCATGACCTACCTCAATTATTTTTCTGGCACTCCCTTGAAATGTTCTTTTAAGAAGAGAATTCCAAATATACATGAACCATGCAAATCCAGCAGGTAAAGATTTGAATGGGAACAAAAGTACATAAGGGAATTATTGATAAAATAACTTACAACAGGACTTCTTATAAGGGCACATGATATAATTTTAAATAATTTGATCTTGAGATATTATTTATATACAACTTTAAGAGAAATATTTCAAATCAACATAAGTATCTTCAGGTGAAGTACTTGTATATGGTTTGCTGAAGTCAACTTTATTTAAAGATTGTTTCTCAAAACAAGGTTGCTTTATATGCATGAAAGTTAAACAGCCGAGTAATAATCCTTTGGTCCCTCCCATTCCCAAACACTTCTGATTTTACACATGTCTCCTACTCTCAAATTCTTAATACAACACAGTTAGGAGAGTAAATGGCACCTGCAGGGCACTGGTGGGGAGCAGTAACTAAAAAATCCCAAAGACATAGAGAAGATGGAAAACCCAGTCGTAAGTTTTATATATAAAATCTATGGTATTCACTATATACTGTAAAACAAACAAAACATCTTCTTAGAAGGTAAAGTATTAACTTGCCTAATCATAATGCTCTCTAATTCCTTAAAAGATTTTCCTGGTATCACACTGAAGCTCAGGATTAAAATTCTAAGTATTCTTGCTGATTTCTAAATAGCCCCTAAGATGAAAAATGAAAGTCAACAGGAGGAACAACTCAAAAAAATAATAATAATAATGTTAATCCTTAACATAGAAAATTCAGATCTACAGGACTTTAATATATCTAGGAACATGCAAGATACTTCATTAAAATGAATCACTTTAATAATAAAATATTTTAAATGCTGTTATTTAGATTAGCAGAAGGCAACAACCAATAACCAGAAGGTGTAACTTCCATGTTGAATTTCCCAAGGTTTCTGGGGGAAACTCCACAGCTATATTCATTTGATAGATGTACATTTTATAAACACTGAGAAAAATGTGAAAAGGAGCCACTAAAGGGCCATAGATTTATTAAAGTATTGGATAATATAACCACTGGAAAACAAAGAAGTATTTAATAACATAACCAATGAAAAACAAAGAAGTATGAAACAGTAAGGAGTTGGCAGAAATGGGAAATGTATTTAAATATCCCATAAGAACAGCCACGAGAAACACACAAAAAATAGAACAAAAGATAAGAGGCTTAAATTTTTTTCTAATAAACAGGACTGCTATTTTTTCAAAGACACTGAAAGACAGATTAATCAAGAGGATCTTATCTTTTACCACCTTTAAGATTTAGGTGGTAAAAATCTTTCCACCTTTAAGATTAGGAAAAGAAATTACTGAATAACTTAGAATGCAGTCCTTTCTTAAGTCAGAGGACTGAATAATTTTGAGGACCCCCCTTAAGGCCAAGAAAACTAATGCTTAAAGAGAGCCATGATAGACTTTCAAGTGCCTAGCATAATATATTTAACAAAACAGGTGCTCAATAAATATTTTAAAAATCAATTAATAAATAAACCAGACAAGGCAATTGTTCTAATCAGGCCCAACAAAACAATCCTGACCCAGAAAGCAATCAACACAACACCTGCTGATCACAAAACCTGCTAGTTCAAGACTTCAGTACTAAAAATGACTAAAACAGAGCAGAACTAAAGACTTTTTCTATGACTTTTTGAGTCTCATAAATCTACTAGAGCATCTGGATTGAAGTGATAAGAAGATTACTTCATTAACAGTCATCCATTAGAAAAGCTTTAACGATGAGGCTGTACTTTCCAATCTCAAGTCAGTTAAACACAATGGCCACTTCCATGTGTCCATGTAAAGTTATACAAAACTTGAAAAACTGTCTTCCACAAAGAACTGTTTTGTTTTAATGACTCCAAGAAAGGATATTTCTTAATTCCAACACCTTCCCCACCCCCATTTTCCTAAAGACTTTAGGAACTTTACCAGTGTGTTTCCTTCGTGGTGGAGCCATTGAGGCCTGATTGAGAATCAGTTCTTGGAAAAATTTTCTTCTGTCCTCTTCAATAGGCCTTTGAATATACAAGACCTCTTCGTACTGTATTCTAAAGATACATTTAACCTACACACATACACACACACACACAAAGACATTAAATATTAAGAGAATTAAAAGCTTATATATTATACCAAATTATAATTTCTTCAACTTCCATACCATTTTCAATGTTCACTGAATAGTCATACGAGATTAAAGTAGTCTTAGGCTATGCTGTTGAGAGGTTCAACCTCATGGAATAAACAAGAATGAAATAATGATCCAGTTCAAGTCATTAATAAATTATGATATAAAAAAGGATAGTTGATTACAATAGTCAGATGGGGACACTCTCGAAGAGCTGTTACATGAGCTGAAAAGTAATTATCTACAATCTGTCAACACAATAGAGAGCAAGGAGGATGCTAACAGCATCGCCTTCACCTAAGATGTTTTGTGTGCTTCCTATCCACTGACTTCCCCTCCTGGGCTCTTTCCCTACTGAGTCTATTCCACTGGATCCTCTGGAATCCTGGTTTCAGAGCAAACAAACTATACCTTCAATCTCATCAAAGGATGCTCCACAGTGACATCACCTTCCATGCAAAACTCCCAAGCAAAATTAAGCCTGCCATACTCATATCCCAATTCCTTCTAGTTAGGGACTGCCACCTCTCCTTTGCTCACCTACTCTATAAAGACTCTGACCCCAGATGTCCCCTTTCTAAAATATGCTCTTTAAATCCTCTTTACATCATTCACATTTGTTTATACACTTCATTTGATTTTTTTTTTAAGAAGGTCTATTTTCTACTTCTAGACAAAAAAACTTCCTGAGAACAGAATTCATCTATTTTCCTATACCTACCACTATACCTGGTACCTAGCAATGTTTAATAAGCAGGTACTGAATAAGTAAAGCTTGTGGTTTTGTTTCCTAGCCCACATCAAATTGGAAAATGCAAATAAAACAAGGAAAAAAGGTCACTAATACGGAAAGAAGTCCCCACCATGACAGTATGGAAATACTGGATTAAAATTTAAGACATCAGATTCTAGCCCAAATTCAGGCATATATTTCTTATAAACTTTGGATAGTCCATTCAGTTTGTCACTATGAATTATAGAAATTCTTACAAATTATTTTAACCTATCTTTGTAACAAGGAGGTACATGGAAGTCCCTCATTTTACAGATGAAAATACTTAGGCTTGGAAAGGTTTATGTGACTGCCCTGAGGTCATAAAATGAATAAACAGAGAAGACTATTTAGCTGTAAAGGCCATTTTTAACTTTAAAATTCTAAGAGAAGAGACAATTAATGAAAAAGAGCCATCAGAATTCAGCCATTTGGATGGGAAATTACCTCAACTCAAAGCCAAATCCTTCAAAAGTTAATATAAAATTTCACCTTGTGCCTGTCCAATATTTTCTTTGAACACTACCTTCATGTAAAAATCCTTTAAACCCTTCAATCTATGCTATGCAAGGCTTTTCTTGAAAGTTCTGACAAACAAATTTACTAGTGAACATCCATTATGTGCCAAATTTCATGCCAGACACTGTAGTTATAAAGCTGAAGAAAAGAGGCTTACTTCCTGCTGTCAAGTCTCAAATCTCACAAGAAAGTACTATGATACCATGCCAGAAGTGTTATAATAGAGCTAGTGAAACAGAGGAGACCCTGCAAGGGGCAAAGATGAAGACATAGCAAATATACAGAGAAGGTATAGCAGAAAATGCTAACATTAACTAGTTCTTTAAAAATAAACAGAATTCAATACCCTGGAAATAACAAGATTTTGTTCAAAGCAAAACATTTAAGTTCAGTTTTAAATATTCTTCCTTCTGATCATTTTTCAACATTGTGTTGAACTTCATGAATATAAAAGCAAACCAAAAGCAAGTCTACAATAATCCCCCTGATTTGCCTGTCTGATTACTATCAACAGCCTTTTTCTCTTTAAATTCACTCCTAACTATCTTCTGATGTTCCCAGACTCAAACTTCACGTTACAACAAGACGAAACTCATATTAATTCCCTGAACGAATCATGTTCTCTTTCACACTGGTTCACAATGGTTTTTATATATGCTATTCACTCTTTCCTAAACTTTTTTAAATTCTCCACTCAAGCCAATATTTTTTGGGTGAAGCGTTCTCTGACTTTCCCAGATAAACTTAGACATACCTTCTACTTTCTCTCTGAAACTTTAAGTTCCATAATTGTTAGTAAATTAATTCAGCTGTGCAACCATCACAAGTCTGTTTTACTAAAAAAATATTTCCATTACCTCCAAAAAGTTCCCCTGTGCCCATCTGAAGTCTATCTACACTTCACTCCCAGCTGACAACCACTGGTTTGGTTTCTGCATCTAGAGATTTCATTTCTGCTGGAAACCACATATCATAGCACTGGCAGTCTTCTATGCCTAGCTTCTCTCACTTTTAGAATAATATACTGAGGTTCAGTTCACTCACGCTGGACAATGTTATCAGCAGTTTACTCCACTTATTGCTAAATAATATTTCACTCTGTATGTATGACGTTTTGCTTCACTAATCACCAATTAATGAATACTTGGGTTATTTCCACTATGAAGAATAATTCTAGTAGGAACATTGGTGTACAAGTCTCTGGGTGAATGTATGTTTATATTTCTTTGCAGTAGTTACCTAGGAGTGAAAATGCTGAGTCATATCATAACATTTTAAGAACTGCCAACTTTTCAATGTGGCTACACCATTTTACAATCCTCCAGCAATATATAAGAAGTCAAGTTTCAACTTCTATCTGCTTCCTTGTTTAAAAATCTCTTTTCTTTTCTTTATTCAACCTTGGACTCTTTTTTCCTGATTCTCTTAAATAGAAATAACTTGTAATTCTCATATATCTCAACTAAAATTCTCCAACTGTTCTCAGAAAAAATCTTCAGGGTCCACAGAAGATTATTACTTACACTAGAATTTTGCAAAAAAAAGGAATGAGGTTAGGCAGGACTTTCGTAAAGCCTTTGTGGTAATTCAATGGTCAATTTCTTTTTCCGTGTAACAAACATTTTCTAAGCAATTCCAGTGTATTAGGAAGTGAAGGGCTATAAGACAGTCTCTTCCTCTCAAAAAGCTTGTGGTAGCGGTTAGAAACTCAAATGTTTTGGTCTCCACACGTCATTAAACTCTTAAAAATTACTCAAGAACCCAAAAGAGCTTTTGTTTATCTGGGTTATATTGGCCAATATTTATGTACTAAAAATTAAAACTAAGAACTTTCCAAATAATATATTCATTTAAAACATATTATAGTGAATAGTGAAGTCACTCAGTCGTGTCCGACTCTTTGCAACCCCATGGACTGTATGTAGCCTACCAGGCTCCTCCGTCCATGGGATTCTCCAGGCAAGAATACTGGAGTGGGTTACCATTTCCTTCTCCAGGACATCTTCCCAACCCAGGGATCGAACCCAGGTCTCCCGCATTGGAGGCAGACACTTTAACCTCTGAGCCACCAGGGAAGCCCCAAAACATATTATATGTCAATACTAAAATACATTCTTCTGATGAAATTATTTATGAAACAGACACAGAATCACAGACCTAGAGAATAGACTTGTGGTTGCCAAGGGGAGGGTTATATTGGGAGTTTGGGATTAGCAGATACAAACTATTACATACAAAATGAATAATAGAAAAGAATATGAATGTATGTATAACTGAATCACTTTGCTGCACAGGAGAAATTAACACAATGCTGTAAATCAATGATACTTCAATAAGATAAATTTAAAAACACATATTCTGTTGAATATCATTATTGACTCAATGGACATGAACTTCAGCAAACTCCAGGATATAGTGGAGGACAGGGAAGCCTGGTGTACTGTGGTCCATAGGGTAGCAAGAGTCGAACATGATTTAGCGACTGAACAACAAAACACTCTTTTGAAAGACGTATTTTTCAAAATATAAAATATTTTGGGTTACTATCAACAGCCTTTTTCTCTTTAAATTCACTCATTGCAAAATAAAATTCAGTGAGAAAAGTGGCACTATTTTACATTTCTTCAAATCTCCTTAATGTCTGGCTTAATGAAAGACAACTGGATTCTCATTTTCTGCTTCTGCATTCAATCTGCTACAATAATGTTGTGATTGGTATACATTAAGAAAACCCATATTCAAGAAGATACAGGGCTTCCCAGGTGGCTAAGTCATAGAGACTCCGCCTGCCAATTCAGGAGACATGTGTTCAACCTCTGGTCTGGGAAGCTCCCACATGATGCAAAGCAACTAAGCCCGTGCACCATAACCACTGAGACTGCTCTAGAGCCCAGGAACCACAACTACTAACCCCATGTGCCACAGCTACTGAAGTCCATTGTGCCCTAAAGCCCATACTTCACGTCAAGAGAAGCCACAGCAATGAGAAGCCCACACACTGCAACTAGAGAGTACCCTCACTCCCTGCCACTAGAAAAAAGCCAGCATAGCAACAAAGATTCAGCACAGCCAAAACAAACGAAATAAGATACACAGCTTAAACAACAACCAAAAAGAGGAATGTGACAAATCTCTGAATGTCTTGTGAGGCCCACAGGAGTCCATGGATCACAATTTGATAACAGTCAGTCTAGAACAATGATTTCCAATTTATTTATTTTTATTTTTGGATGAAATGCCTCATCAGTAAAAAAAAAAAATTGAAAATATTCCCTCCAGTACATGCATAAACATATTAAACATATTATTCTACTAATATTACCATTTCTACTATGAAACATACTCACTGTAATATTTTTTTATTATTATTAAATTTATTTATTTTTTTAATTACAATACTGTATTTGTTTTGCCATACATTGACACGAATCAGCCATAGGTGAACACAATCTCCCAATGCCGAAGCCCCCTCCCACCTCCCACCCCTCATCCTCTACTTGAATCATCCTGTGCATCAGCCCCATGCATCCTGCATCCTACATTGAACATAGATTGGCGCTTCGTTTCTTACAAGAAAATATACATGTTTCATTGCCATTCTTATATGAAAAATAAAGTCCGTCTAGTCAAGGCTACGGAGAAGGCAATGGCAACCCACTCCAGTACTCTTGCCTGGAAAATCCCGTGGACAGAGGAGCCTGGTAGGCTGCAGTCCATGGGGTCGCTAAGAGTAAGACACAACTGAGCGACTTCACTTTCACTTTTCACTTTCATGCATTGGAGAAGAAAATGCAACCCACTCCAGTATTCTTGCCTGGAGAATCCCAGGAACAGGGGAGCCTGGTGGGCTGCTGTCTATGGGTCGCACAGGGTTGGACACGACTGAAGCAACTTAGCAGCAGCAACAGCAGCAGTCAAGGCTATGGTTTTTCCAGTAGTATGTATGGATGTGAGAGTTGGACTATAAAGAAAGCTGAGCACAGAAGTATTGATGCTTTTGAACTGTGTTGTTGGAGAAGACTCTTGAGAGTCCCTTGGACTGCAAGGAGATCCAACCAGTCCATCCTAAAGGAGATCTGTCCTGGGTGTTCATTGGGAGGACTGATGTTGAAGCTGAAATGCCAGTATTTTGACCACCTGATGCGAAGAGCTGATTTATTTGAATGATGCTGGGAAAGATTGAGGGCGGGAGGAGAAGGGGACGACAGAGAATGAGATGGTTGGATGGCTTCACCTATTCAATGGACATGAGTTTGGCTGGTGGAGTTGGTGATGGACATGAGTTTGGCTTGGGGAGTTGGTGATGGACAGGGTGGCCAGGCGTGCTGTGGTTCATGAGGTCGCAAAGAGTTGGACATGACTGAGTGAACTGAACTGAACTGACCTCTGGACTTAGAAAAGAGGGCAAGACACAAAGACATTTACAAGAGAATTTTAAAAGGGCTCTAAAGGATGAAATTGTCACTTTGTCCCACAGAAAGAAAACATTTTTGTATCCCTATTGGTCCCATGATGACTAATTCTTTTTTGTTTTGCTTTGCTTTTAAAAATTTAGTAGAGAACCTTTTCTTTTCATCTCTGAATGAGTTTATTTCCTGATGAGAACACTAAGTAGAATTTATTACAGAAGATTTAGAAAACAGATAACAAAAATAAATAAAATGTTAAGACCCAGTGATAATTACTAACAGTTACATATAGTTTTATTTATATATATGACTATATAATACATAATTATTTCTATATAAACCCAGATAATGCCATACATACTAATATAACACCTATAATTTTTGGCAATATATTCAAGCATCTTTCCATGACATTGTTTTCTACATCAATATTTTTAATATTGTCTCAGTGTATTTCATGGAAGGAATCTACTATGACCTAACCAATCCCCTACTATAGGATATTTAGTTTCCAATCTATGAAGAAAAGCTATGATAAATACTCTTGTATTTTTATGTTGCCTGTGCCGTATCTTTGTGTTTGTTCCTAAAGAACTCTGTCCATGAAGAAAGGCTATGGTAACTTTTGTGCTGTTTGTGTTCTATCTTTTTGTTTATCTATGAAAAACTACTATCTATAAATGGCATTGCTGAACTTAAATGAATGTTTTTTATTTCAGTCTATTACTGTGAACTGTCCTGAGAGAGTTTATGAAACCTTTCTTTTTTAATCTGTATCTTATGTTATTTTAATTTACCACTGAATTTTCTTAAATACACTATAGTAACTGGCCATTTCTTTCTTTTAGAATCACTTAGCTTTCTGCTACCCACTGTGTACTTCAATTCTTCTTCCATCAATCTGGCACCTTGCGAACCTAGTTACTCAGTTGGCAACTCTCTATGCTTTTTATTTATTAACCGAATATTTATCAATAAGCACTAAGTATGACCAAAACAGAGCAATATACTAATGGCAAAGCTGAAATTAAAATGAAAGGCTTGGGGCAGAGGAGGCTTTTCTAAGGGCAATTAATATAAATTAATATAAAATATATAATGTAACCAGTAGTCTAACAAAATCTCCATAACCTTCACCCCACAGATAAGTGTGCCACTTTGTCCCACAGTGACTATCCTTGATACCTTTAGTAACTATTTCGTATAATAAGGGTGAAGAATACAGAAGATGGGAGGGTGGGTGCTGAAATTTTAGGATTCAGTGCTAGTAAATTTCTAGTATTTTAGCTATTAATTAAGGATATTGGAATTAACAAAAGAAGTATAACAACATAGCAACACTAAAAATGTATATGATGCAATGTTAGCTTTTATAAAGCTAAACTAACAATAAAATCACATATGCAAATAAACAAGAATATGTAAAATTAAAACTGCTGTATCACAAAAATAGGTTTAGTAACACTTTTATTTACAAATTTTTTAACAATATAGGGACACTTTAGGCAAATATATATTTCTGCCTAGAACCCTTAATTATTCTAATTTTCTTTAATTTTTATAAAATTATAATAATAAAACTAGTTGAGAGGATCAAATTTTAAGATGTGGCTCCTAGGTTCAGTTATGTCCAGGTTCAGTCCATTCTCCTAAATCATTTCAAAAGCATTCCTACTTTATAACACTAATATAATATCAAACATTTTGTAGCTCTGTAGTTTCCAAAATAAGTTCACATATATTATCTCACACCAACAAGTGTATTTTTCTGACTATTACTGCACACATCTTTTCCACTAAACTTTACTGCTCTCTGTGATTAAAGAAGAAAAAAATTCTGATTAATGGTCTCAATAATATTAGATTCTGAATTTAAAAGAGAATATTCTACATTTAATGTACTTTTCTTACAAGAGCAGTAAGTTGTACAAATTCACTTTAGCAAGATATATAAAAGAGCTGAACCAGAACAAAAGAACTTGGTAAAAAAAAATCTGAATCATAAAATTCTAGGTAATCAAGATTTAGACTATAAAATTTGAAACATATAAAGCTTTTATAAGAACTGTGTTGCTTGGGCAAAATATTTCTAAGCACTTCTAAAGGAGATTATTTCAAAACCTGGTATGCTTAGAATGTTAAAATAATTTCTTAAAAAGCAATTTCATTCACAAGTTGATTTCATTTTTTTCTGAAACAACTGTGATTTTTACCTTATTCTCTACTATTGAGTTGGATTTGAATTCAAATGCTAAATATCAGGTTTTAAAAATATGCACAACATGATGCTACCAATGAAAGAGAGGAAAGGTCAAATCCCACCAAGTAATCTAACAGATGGTAAGGAGAAGGATAATTATAATGGCACTGGTGACAATACAGCTAAGGCGTTCTTAGTAGTTACTATATAGTTACTATATACATCATAGTCCAGTCTGCTGCTGCTGCTAAGTCACTTCAGTCGTGTCCGACTCTGTGTGACCCCATAGACGGCAGCCCATCAGGCTCCCCTGTCCCTGGGATTCTCCAGTCTAAGCATGAATTATCTCATAAATCACAACAATACTGAGGAATATGTCAAAATATATATCAAAAAATAAACCGAAACTTAAAAAGTTAATTCACAAGTCACATGGCTAATATTTGGTACAACCAAGGCATGAGCCTTGACAGTATTGATTTTATAGTAACTAAATTATGTCAAATTACAAGGAAAACTATTTTAAACCATAAGAAAACATAAATATTTAGTCAGTTCTTACCTCTTCAGGCAGTTCACTGTACATAGTTTCAGAGGTAGACAACAGAAATATGGGTGAAAATGACGGTATATCTTGTAGCAGAGTCAGAAAAGTTGCTCTCACAGTTTCACTGACAGCTTCCCACCAATCACCAATGTGAGGCATGTAAACAATACTAGGTACTGTTCTTCGAGCTTCACGAAAAATCTAATTAAGGAAAGAACTGGCATTAAAAATTCAAATAGAAATTATTCTAAAGTCTACACAGTAACTTCCCAATACATTAAATGTGTCAGGCCTGTTACTAAAATTACTGTCAGCCTCAGTATTCAAGTTGTTCAAGACATAATGCACAAACCATACATACAACTTCTATCTACCCTTATCCCACCTAAGAAAAGGAGAATGTTTTGTTATTATTCCTACTCAGTATGTATTAATAGTATAAAGGTATCATATTGCTCCATTTCTCTATCACATAAAGTAAAACACCACTATAATGCTGCAAATAAAGAGATAAGCATGCACCTATGTCACCTACATAAGAGTGATTATCAGGAAGCACAAAGAAGAAAAAGAAGACACAGTTTACATGTTCGTGCACACTGCCTAAAATCACTCAACGTATGGATTAAATATTTTAACCAAGATAAGCCACCCTAAAGCTTAAAATTAATTAACTATTCAGCTGAACCACTTGTTTACCTCCCATTACCTTAATTCAATCTCCTATAAAATAGTCACAAAACACCTTTAATCTCTAAAAAGCAATAAATAAATTAGCAAAAAACTATGAGATACTCCCACTTCAGAAAGTAGAAAATAAAGTTTCCTCAGGTGTTAAAGAGTCTTAACCATAGCTTCAGTCACAGTCTGCCAACACATGCAAATAAAGACCAGGCTGGCAATTAATAAATTGCCAGACAGAACTACTGCCCTTTTACATAAAAGTCAACATCAACTCAATAGTCCATCAACAAATTCTTATAGGTTAATATGACATCTCTTCAGTACCTTTAACAAGTGTATGAGTTAAAAATCTAACTATCAGGGACTTCCCTGGCTGTCCAGTGGTTAAGACTTCATGCTTCAAATTCAGGGCACAGATCTGATCCCTGGTTGGGGACTAAGATCCACATGCCATGCGGTGCAGCCAAAAAAAAAAAAATAAACCTGTCTCTCTCTCTTCAATATAAGAACCCTACTTCTAAAATTCTCTATTTTCTCTTAAACACATTTCAATTAGCCTATGTAATGTGCAAGATACAGAAATGAGAATCAAATAGTTTAAATGATTATCAAAACATTCCTAAGATTCAAAAGGATTATTTTTCTTTAATGAGTAAGCCTACCACTTGTATGAATTTTTCAAATATTATATTTTATATAGTTTTAAATCTCCTGGGTAAAATAAAATATACTGCCAATTTAATAATAAGCCAGATGAAAGACGTTAAAATAAAAATTTTCCCCTAATTGGAAATGTAGATGATATGATCACTCACATCAAAAGTAGTATTTGTTCCTTCCCTTCCTTTAACATTTGCATATCCACCAATCCAGAACAGTTGTACAGTACAACTCCTTCAGGACCTTCAAATTTTGACCTTTTCTGCAAATATACACCCTCTTATCCTGGATCTTGAAATCCAAGGATTATTATTTTCCAAAGTTCATGTAGAAGATTCACAAGAAAAAAACAAGCATAAATGTTGGCAAAAGGAAGGAACCACACAGGAGCACAAAGGCAAGAGAGGTATTTGATTCCAAAAAAATGTTTTTAATTTTACTACATGCCACCTAAATCAGGCATGGTATGTAGAAGACAGTGATCAATGGCTGTTGCTGATAAAACAAGGGTAAGCTAGCAGGAAGAAAAAGGTGATTATATGAAAAAGACTAACAAACTTCACAGCTTACTAAGAAACCTCACAAAACTACCTACCTAATTCAGCCATGCAGGTTACCACATGCCCAGGGAAAGATGAAAAAACATGCCTTTTTTTAAAAATGAAAATTTGCCTTGCTAATTCTAGTATTTGTAGGTTAGATTTTCTATTACTACATGGATTGAGAACATCTATCTGCTAGCAAAGATACGAGAGTACAGGCAAAGCAATAGACAGTTTAAATGATAATAAACAATTTTCCAGAGCCATAAGTTAAACAGTGCAGTAATGTAGGTGTTTCAAACATATCTGCAAGGTTGAACTACATATCTAAGTATCACCAACTATAAAAGAGTGGAGGAATATTTCTATTTCTTTCCTTTTCTCATCCAAACCTCTCAAAATTAACACACTGAATAAGATAATAATATTTCATTACCCTTTTATTTCCAAAGACTTTAGGATAGCATCTTTATTAGAACTTTTGAAATTATATTTGAAAACCTAGAGGGCAAAAAATGATCAGGAAAAAGTCTAAGATAAATATAGAAAAATAAAAGGCTCAGACTTTCTGGTCCATGAATATATAATTACATGAATCAAGAATTAATCTAATTATATGCAATATCAATAATCAGGGAATCGTTTTCTCTGAAACTTTTAAAGGAAAGACATTCTTAATTTCCAGAAAAATTTAAAAATGCTACTAAAACAAATTTCCTTTTAACTCCTTATTCTATCTCTGAATGTTAAAATAAACTTTTATATTTTCCTTAAATAGTCAACCTATCCTAATTCTGTTTTTGAAATGAAATTTAAAAAGAATAGACTCTGAGGATAGTATTTAAAAACTGATTTAAAAGTTTAATCATATTGTGTGTGTGTGTGTGTGTGTGTGTTTTTAATGTAAAGTCAGCTCTTCAGCAGTTTCCAGGTAATTTTAGAAGTTGTAGAATAAAATAGTTGTGGTGGTTTAGTCACTAAGCCATGTCTGACTCTTTTGTGACCCCACAGACTAAAGCCCTCCAGGCTCCTTTGTCCATGGGATTTCCCAGGCAATAATACTGGGGTAGGTTGCCATTTCCTTCTCGAGGGGATCTTCCCGACCCAGTGATCAAACCCGGGTCTCCTGCATTGGCAGGCGGATTCTTTACCACTGAGTCACAAGGGAAGCCCCATGGAATAAGATACACTCTGTGAAATCAATTAATTAAATATTTCATAGGAGAAAAATAAAGCCTAGTTTTAGGGAAGCGGCAACTGTCTTGGGAACAAGTGATGCCATTTGATAACTAGAAAAATACTCACCTATAGGGTGTCTTGGATTGGTGGATGTGCAAGGTGTAGTAGAAAACAGAAAAACTGTTATAGAGAAAAAAAGACAGTAGGCCAAATTACTGAACCAACCGTTTCAAAATACCTCTGACATGACCAGCACTCTTGCACAAATAAATGAACGAACACCAGTGTATGTGAATGTTCATTTTGATTCTTTAAACAATATATTTCTGGCCTCTTCCTCTCCCAGACATCATAGTCCTGTATATAACTTTTTTTTTTAATTTCTTTACTTGAAAAAAAACCACGAACTATTTTCTCTGAGTACTGATGATATGAAAGGCAAAAATTGGGCCTTTCATGCAAGGAAGCACTAACAATATAAACTGCACTTGTATTTATGAGTCCTTAGTTCAAAAACTAAATTTCAAATCAGTACACTAGATACCAAATTAAAATGTTCAGTACATGAAAATTTACTGTATCTTTTAAAAATTAGGAATATACAGCCTATAAAAAGCCACTTTAAAAACTGAAAACTAGAGTAATTTTAAATGCAAAGGTACATGAAGCAGAAAGCTCCAGGCCAGTACAGTTTTCACTTTTCTAAAAGGGGCTACATGAGAGAACTTTGTATCATCAGTAAATTTCCAGAATTTGTCTTGGTCACTTTACAATATTATGAATGTACTAAAATTATAAGACATAAGTAAAGAAAAATCTTGGGGGCTAATTTATTCTCAATTTTTATAAAAATTAAAAAGTACTATTTAAATAAGTTTAATTCCTTAAACCATGATATCAAAAAAGTTAAAATAATACTATGTCTCCATTATTAATAACTTTATTCCATATATGTCACTTATTCCATTTTGAGCATCTCTGTGAAAATAAGGCTCTGCCTGAGGTTTGAAGATTCAGGATTCAAGAAATAAACAGCCCAATTTCTTTAGAAGCATATAAAATCAGCCTGTTAAAAAACCCAGCTATACTAGAGTTTCTGAACAATGAGTTTAATACAAATCAACATTTCTTGAAAATTAAAACACCCAAGTTCCTTTTCTGATATTTTCATTGTTAAAAACTTCAATAATTTCAGTAAATGTGACACAATTTGGGCCAGGATAATTTAATTGGTTTACAACTCCAAGAAAAAAAAAGTGCTATGCACACAAACACAAGAGTTTCCCCAGCATACACAGAGTGTTATAGAGAAACCTAGAAATCCTCTTTCATAAACACAACGGCATCCAAAGTACACACAGTTTAGTTTATTAATTCCTTAATGCCACATAACCAAAACAGATTTTTCCCTGAGAATTTCCAGATATAATTTCTTTCTGGGGAAAAATAAATACTAAAATTATACCCTCCAAAAACCTTACTGACCATGTGAAATTACTCGTAACAACATACAGTACCCAAACTCCAAAGCTTTTCACAGGTTATATTTAAATTTATTGATTCAGTTATACCTTGATAGTAATGAAAACAATTAAGTAACATATTCATCAATCACTTTTTCCCTAAATCAGCAATGGAAATAATACAAGAGGGGGAAAAAAATACATCTGAAAAAGTCAGTAAAGGTACTCAGTTGTTGCTATTTTTAAAACATTTTATTTTTAATTGAAGGATAATTACTATACTGTGATGGTTTCTGCCATACATCAATAACATGAATCAGCCATAGGTACACATATGTTTCCTCCCTCGTAAACCTCCCTCCCACCTCCCTCCCCACTCCACCCCCAGGTTGTCACAGAGCACTAGCTTTGAGTTCCCTGTATCATATGCCAATTCCTAATGGCTATCTATTTTACATATTGTAATCTCTATGTTTCAATGGTACTCTCTCAAATCATCCCATCTTCTCCCCCAGCTTCTGAAAGTTCTCTATGTCTGTTTCTCCACTGCTGCCCTGTAGATAGATTCATCAGTACCATCATCCTAGATTTCATATGTATGCATTAATATACAGTATTTGTCTTTCTCTTTCTGATTTACTTCACTCTGTATAATAGGCTCTAGATTTGTCCACCTCATTAGAGCTCCTATCTCATTAGAGCTGCTATTTTTATTTTTTAGAGAGTGTTAACACAGTAAATCTTTTACTGCGGATACTGACATCTCCAGCCTTGTTGTAGGGGCTCAATAATTACTTGTGAACTGACTGAGACAACCACAAATCTTCCAGGCTACATCAGTTTCCATTCTCCTACCCTCAAAATCTTTGGAAGACTATGAAATGATAAGTAAAATACATGCAGACATGCTCACACACAGAGCTACTTTATGAACTCTGGCAATTGTTTCAGTTATAAATGTCAAACTACTGTCCAGTAATCAACAAAAACAGCAGTCCCCAACTCTTCTTCAAACTTTTTTTTGGCACCAGGGACTTTTGGTACAATTTTTCTACTGTGGGGAGCAGGCGGCGGGCCACGGATATTGAGATGATTCAAGTGCATTACATTTACTATGCAGCTGCTGATCTGACAAGAGGCTTAGCTTAGGCAGTAACGCCAGCAATGGGGAGCAACTGTAAAGAGAGATGAAATTTCACTCCCCTCCTGCTGTGCAACCCAGTTCCTAACAGGCCACAGACTGGTACCAGCTATGGCCCCGGGGCTGGGAACCCCTGAGCTAAAACTATATTTTTAGGTGTTCATTTACTGAAGACTTAAAATAGTAACAACTGGGATGCACATTTAAAGTGCAGGTTTCTGGGCTCATCTCAAATTTCATGAATCAGAATCAGCCAGAAAATCAGAAATTTTAATAAGCACCCCCAGGAGATTCTCATTCTCATTAAACTTTAAGAAACAATGAGAAAATCCTCCAGCAGAAACTAACTCCTCTACCACTTCTCATGCAACCGATAAAATTAACCAATAGCCAAGGCATTCAGAAGAAGAAAAAGTTTTGTCATTTACCTGCTTGTGTGTGGATGTTCTAAAGAACAAGTGTAGAACTAAACATGATCCCCATGGCATAAAGAAATATGAAGTAGGGCTCTTCCGCCCCTTCCATCTTAACACACATAAAAACAAACCTTTAAAGGTGATTTAAGACTTCTTTCCTTTAAAACTACCTGTCACATTCATGTCGCACCATTAAACAACCCAATTTAATTTGCATTACACATCTCAGAGGCAGAGGTAAAGAAAACCACAGAATAACTTGCCACAGATCAAATCCTTATATTACGCATCTATTTAGAGATAATCTTGTTTACAGAAGGACCAGCTACCAAGAGAAGTAAACCAAAAGGGAAGAAAAGAAAGTGAATATAGGTAAGAGAAGGATAGAGGAAAGAGTTTTTTTGTTTCTCTTTCCTTAGCATTTTGGCACTTAGGCACTCTTTCTCCATAAGGCTTTTTACCTGCTTATACCCAGGCTTATCAATCTCTTAATTTCTCAAATTAAGAAAAAACTCCTCAGTTTCATTATATAATAGTCTATTTTTGAAAAGTTTTCTGGAAAAGACAGTAGTATATTTTATTATCATAAACAAATTAAAACATGTACTTAAAATTCAAAGTCAGGGATTAACTGGGACAGTTATGTGGTCTCTGGTCAATATTCAGAGAAAGTCTCAGCTTCAGCTACCAAGACTATAAAATTGAACCAGTGTCTGGACAGATTAGATATCCATGCCACTCAAGAAGAGGCCACACTTACAACCCAAAAGCTCATAGGTGAAAGCAAAGATGAGCTATCTTGACCCATTAGAGGCAATGGAACATAATCCAAATAATAGACAGTGGGTTTTGTTGTTTTCCACTACCAAGTGACACTTCTCTCCACCCTCCTCACCAACATGAAAAAAAAAGTATCAAAAGCCAAGATATGTGAGAGAGACCAAAGAACATGCGGTTAGAATTCAAATTTAGCCCAATGATCCTGA
This sequence comes from Nanger dama, assembly GCA_917880005.1. NCBI lineage: Eukaryota > Metazoa > Chordata > Mammalia > Artiodactyla > Bovidae > Nanger > Nanger dama. Next base: position 31,946,353 of record CAKJTW010000018.1, read on the forward strand.
GCAGGATTCAGAAAGAAAAAAAAAAACAACCGAGGATCCCATAAGATCAACATACAGTCTACTATGTATTTCCTAAGTATTTCCTTATCTAACATGAAGCCAGTATTATGGCTGTGAATACACACACACATTAGCCATAAGGAACAACTAACTAGACAGAGAATACCCTCTTCACTTTGAAAATGTTCTATCTTCAAAGTGATTTTATCTTTCAGTTTGCCTGAAACTTTCAAATACACAAGTAAAAAAGAAAAAAATTATAAACTATATAGCAGAGTGTAAACCAAAATGACAAAGTTTAATCATTCCCCTAATCCTCCAAATTCCTTCCCCCAAACCAAAACAACAATTATTTAATAGGTTTCTTTTTGGGGGAGGGTAATTCTTGGATGAAATTTCTACTTATATATAAACATGGACATATATTTTTTAAGTTTTTTTAATCACAAAGAAGATCATACTTAGATTGACATATAATACCTAACAATAAGGAGACCACTAATATCTCCTTCATCTTTCCACATCAGCCTATATAAATCTTTTACCTCACTCTTGTCAGACTTCTTAGTATTTCTGTTACTATACTTTAGCCAGTCCACCATAAAAAGGACATTTAGTTTGCTTCTTTTTGTCTTATTATTTGCTAATTCTACACAATACTTTGATGAATACTCCTGTATATTCAAGAGTGAATACTTATAGCTAATGTATCTTTAGGAAATGTTTCTTAATGTAAATTTTCTGGGTCAAAAATAAATTTACATTTCCACTCACCAAGTATGAGTGCTCACATATCCAATATTAGGTTTATCAAGCTTTTCATTTTCACAAGCCGATAGCTGTTTAAAATAGCATCTTTCTGCTTTAACATGCTTTTTGTCCACTTATAGGTAAGACAAAGAATCTTTTCAAAATTTTATTGGTTGCATTTGCCACTTTTTTCTCCCTATAAATGGCATGTTCCTATTTTCCCAATTCTTATTAGGTTGTTATCCTTTCTTCTTCCTGATTTTAATGTTTTTGTATAGCTAGGAAACTTGTCCTTGACAGGTGTTACAAATACAAATCTTTACCAGGTTATATCTATTAATTTTATTTAAAGAAAGTTTTTGTCATGAGTAATTTAAAAATTTTATAAACTCAATTTTGTTCTTATTTTTCTTGGCTTCTATAATTGCTTTGAAATTACTTTCCCATATCTAAGATAATATACTGCCCTTGTGAATTATCCTAACACTTTAATAGTTCCATTAACAATCTAGAATTTACTGGGCCTAAATTTTAGGCAGAAAATCCAGTTTTTCTTTTTCCTTCATAGAGCCAGCCAGTTTTCTAAGACTACTTATTAAATAATCCATCTATTCTAAGATACAGAGCTTCCCTCATAACTCAGTCAGTAGAGTCTGCCTGCAATGCAAGAGACCTGGGCTTGATTCCTGGATGGGGAAAATACCCTGGAGAAGGAAATGGCAACCCACTCCAGTATTCTTGCCTGGACAATCTCACTGACAGAGGAGTCTGGCAGGCTATAGTCTATGGGGTCCCAAGAGTTAGATGTGACTGAGTGACTAAGTACACACATATTATAAGAAATCAAATGTCATCATCATCATATATTTAACATCATCAGACACTAAATTCTATTTCCACACAGGCCAAAGCATGATTTCTCACTTTTGTTCCATTGTTTGTCAGTCTACTCCTGCACAGGTACAAGTACTGTATTATCACAGTTCTACTTTGGGAGAAGGCAATGGCAACTCACTCCAGTACTCTTGCCTGGAAAATCCCATGGATGGAGGAGCCTGGTAGGCTGCGGTCCATGGGGTTGCTAGGAGTCAGACATGACGGAGCGACTTCACTTTCACTTTTCACTCTCATGCATTGGAGGAGGAAATGGCAACCCACTCCAGTGTTCTTGCCTGGAGAACCCCAGGGACTGGGAAGCCTGGTAGGCTGCTGTCTATGGAGTCGCACAGAGTCGGACACGACTGAAGTGACTTAGCAGCAGCACTACATCTGTTGGAGAAGGAAATGGTAACCCACTCCAGTATTCTTGCCTGGAAAATACCGTGGATGAAGCCTGGTAGGCTACAGTCCACAGTCCATGGGGTCGCAAAGAGTCAGACACGAATGAATGACTTCACTTCACTACATCTGTAAACATCTGGTAGGGCTATCTCATTACAGTTTCTCCTTTAGAATTCTCTTTGCTATGCTCATATTTCTTTTCTAGAGGAAAAAAAAAAGAGCCTTTTTTTTTAATGTCTCCTCTTAAATGTTGGTGAGGGGGAATTATTATTGAGATTGCACTTAATTTAGAAAAGAACTCATGGCTCTCCAGTGTTGAGTCTTACCAGTCACTAGCTGTATGCAGCAGCAGAGATAAACATGATGATAGCTGTATTGCTGGGAACTATATGCCAAGACTATTGGATGAGCTTGCTTCAATAATCAAAATAACCTATGTGGCACCATTATCTTTGTTTCATAGATGAGACAATTGAGGCTCACAGAGGTTAAGCAACGTACCTGCTGTTGCTGCTGCTAAGTCGCTTCAGTCATGTCTGACTCTGTGCAACCCCATAGACGGCAGCCTACCAAGCTTCCCCGTCCCTGGGACTCTCCAGGCAAGAACACTGGAGTGGGTTGCCATTTCCTTCTCCAATGCATGAAAGTGAAAAGTGAAAGTGAAGTCGCTCAGTCGTGTCTGACTCTAGTGACCCTACAGACTGCAGCAGCCTACCAGGCTCCTCCATCCATGGGATTTTCCAGGCAAGAGTACTGGAGTGGAGTTCCATTGCCTTCTCCAAAGCAACATATCTAAGGTCACAAAAATACAAATACGTTGAGATTTTAATCTGTGCAATATGATTTGAGTCTACACTTTGAATCATAGTAAATAAAAATGAGGTATGCCTTTCACTTATACAGCTGTCCTCAAGTGACTTTTTAGCTTTCTTCTTTTAGGCCATACAAATTAATTGTTAATTCCTAGGTAAAACTAGTTGCTATTAATATTTTAAATGGGACCTCTCCTTTTATTATGCAGTTGACCCTTGAACAGGCAGGGGTTAATCTACGAATAATTTATAGTCAGGCCCTCTGGATTTGCAGTTTCTCCACATCCGTAGATTCAACCAACCACAGACCTTGTCATTTTGTAGTTACTGCTGAAGACTATCTGCCTATAAGTGGACCCATGCAGTTCAACATTAACTTTGAAATTATCCACCTTACAGAATTCCCTTATCAGCCCTAATTGTGTTTTAGTTAATACTACAATCATATCATTGGCAAAAAAAATTTTTTTGTCCACACAGAGATATGTAGCTCTATCTTTACTTTAATATACTTACTTCCCAGAGAACTTCCCTGATAGCTCAGTTGGTAAAGTATCTGCCTGCAATGCAAGAGACCCCAGTTCGATTCCTGGGTCTGGAAGATCCACTGGAGAAGGGATAGACTACCCATTCCAGTATTCTCGGGCTTCCCTTGTGGCTCAGCTGGTAAAGAATCTGCCTGAAATGCAGGAGACCTGGGTTGGGAAGATCCCCTGGAGAAAAGAAAGGCTACCGACTCCGTTCTGGCCTGGAGAATGCCATGGACTGTATAGCCCATGGGATCACAAAGAGTTGGACACAACTGAGCGACTTTCACTTTCACTTTACTTCCCAGAAGTATTTTGAGGGGAAATTGGCGGTTCATTTAGATTTTGACATTTTTGGTTCTGGAGTTTGTTTTTTTTCACCTTTTGTGTCCATACTCTCTTTTTATTCTTTATCTTTGTTCATAGCACTGTGTAGTTTTATTGGCAAATATTTTTAACTTCAATATGTTCATTCCAATATTTATATTTCCCCACATCTAACTGAATCAATTTTGCATGCCTTAGTAATAGTACATTACTCTTTCGATGTGCTACTAGATAAATTTGGAATATTTACTTTAAGACCACTGTCTAAGTGAGACTGGTCTACAATTTTCTTTTATTTCTTTCAAACGTTTAGCACCATTCTTTTTTATGATTTTATATCTTCTTCTTCTATGCTTTGGAACAGTTTAACCAGCATCAAAATAATCTTAACCTTTAAGATTAAAAGAATTCACTTATGAAATTGTTTGGACTCAGTGCTTGTTGACACTTAATTTCTTCTTCCACAACTATTGTCTATTTAGATTCTCTCTCCTCTGAAGTCACCTTATTAATTTACATTTTCCTAGTAAATCACTTTGGAGAAAGCAATGGCACCCCACTCCAATACTCCTGCCTGAAAACTCCCATGGACGGAGGAGACTGGTAGGCTGAAGTCCATGGGGTCGCTAAGAGTTGGATGCAACTGAGTGACTTCACTTTCACTTTTCACTTTCTTACATTGGAGAAGGAAATGGCAACCCACTCCAGTGTTCTTGCCTGGAGAATCCCAGGGACAGGGGAGCCTAGTGGGCTGCCATCTATGGGATCATACAGAGTTGGACACGACTGACATGACTTAGCAGTAGCAGCAGTAAATCACTTGGGTTTATTTTAAATGGTACTGAGTTATTCCCCTACTTGCATAAAAACTACAATAATTTTGTCTCACTAAAAAAGAAAAACATAAGCAAACACATAAATCAACCTTATTGGAGAACACTCACAGCCAGGATAAATTAAATGTATAAAACTTGGAGAAAATCACTGGTATAAAGTTTTTAGTCAGGCCATGGGTTTTGGGGAAAAACCTTTAATTAGGACTTTATAAGTAGTAAAGTACTGCTAGGATGTTCATACCCAAAAAACTGTTAAGTAAAAGAGAAATAAATCTGACACTATTGGCCACCTGATACGAAGATCTGACTCATTTGAAAAGACCCTGATGCTGGGAAAGATTGAAGGTGGGAGGAGAAGGGGACGATAGACGATGAGATGATTGGATGGCATCACCGATTCAATGGACCTGAGTCTGAATAAACTCTGGGAGTTGGAGATGGACAGGGAGGCCTGGCATGCTGCAGTCCACGGGGTTGCAAAGAATCGGACATGACTGAATGACTGAACTGATGTATTTTTAAAAATCTATCTTGCTACAAGGTGCAGAATGGTTGTCAGACAGTATATGCATTAAATATATATAAACTATAATTGAAGGGAAAAAAAAAGTGTGCAATGCTCTTAAGTGTTATTACTCGAGTAGTCTAATCTCTAAAAATAGGCTAAATGTCAAAGTAGAAGATGACACTGAAACATTTAATGAGTACTTACTATGAGGTGGGCACTGTGTCAGAGACACAGAAATGGTGAAGACATGGTCCCTTGGTTCAAAAAACTTATTCCCTTAGCCCCTAGTTCCAACATGACACACTTGTAATAAATTCACAGTTATATATTAAAACGTCAAATTGCTTCATAAGCTAGCAAAGATAAAGTATTGGAAAATTAAATTGATTATTGATTGAAATTGACACTTGATTATTAAAACAAATACATATAATTTTTAAATTGCTATCAGTTTTCTAAACTAATTTTAAATTTTGGCTTTCTCAAACTTGATATTATCTCCCTTACTATGATAAGGCCGTTAAGTACACACAGAAGTTTAAAGAGTCCCTGTAAATAGGGTCAAAAAAGGCAAAAAGAAGTTCCCTTTCTATACTGTTTAATAAAGCTTTAATAAAAGAAATAGGATTATTAAAATTTCAGAAAAAAATGAAGTATCATGGGAAAAATTGATCTCATTTTAAAAAACCAAAAGGATCCTTTGCCTTAATATTAGAATGCTAACAACCAACAAAAAGTTAATATTTATATTACTGTTCTTTGAAAAAAATTTATCTATCAAACACTATTACAATATAAATAATAAGAAAGTTGGAAATACTCTGATATAGTGCAAACCTACCTGTGCACATGATTCTTCAGGTGTTTTGGCACTAACTGAATAAAGTGCTGGGAGATCTAGTCTATGCACAGAGAATTTTTCTAGAGTGTGCAAAAGTGCTGGAGCAAGGTGAGAAGTTTGACCTGAGCCTCGTTCTCCAGACAGCAATAATCTTGGCCTGTAAGAGGTTGGCTGATGATATGGTGACCTGCAATACACGTAAGATATAATTATTATTTCAAAACCATACACTCTGAAGATCAAGATGAAATATTAGGAAAATATTTACATAAAAGAATGTAACACCAAATTAATAGAGCTTTTTTTTCTCTCACTTTTTAAGTATAGTGAATCATTTTTTGATTAATTACAGTTTTAAAATATTGATCTCTCTGACCATACTAACAACAAAGACATAAAAGTATAAAAATCCATTCTGAAAGAAAATCAGAATACCTGGGCATTCATCTTCTCATACCACATATATTAACTTGGAAAATGCTTCAGATACTAAGTATGATCTAGTTATTAATTATCCAAGGTCAAATGTTAAGAATTCTACTTCTCCAACAACGATATACATCTAAAGATTATTCCAAATGTAGGGCTTTATTAATAGTTTATTAATGGTAAACTTCATACATATTTTACAATTTTTAAATAGAAATAAAAAGTAGGACTTCTTTAGTGGCAGCAATTTTGTTTCTAGGCCAATAAAAACTAACTGTTCTTAACTTAGTAGATAACATCTAAAGCCCTACACCAGAAAAGGCCAATTCAGGATAACATTTAAACCAAAATCATCTTGTATTTTCAAGATTCTACAGCACCACTAAAAAGATAAATGAAACAAGTTTATCTAATATTACTGTACACAATGCAGGAAATTCTAAGCAATACAATAATAATAAAGCAAATTTTTAAATGGAACTAATGGAAAGAAATAGGACAAACACTGTTACTTGTAAAGAACATGATTATACACTAGAAAATCCAAGAGGGTCAACTAATCACTGCCATAGCTTACCACCAACAAAATAACAAGACTGAAGATGGAAACGATTTTCCTAAACACCATCAATAACCAGTATAAAGAAGGAAAGAAGATTCTATTCACAACTGTAAAAATACAAATGATAAGCAACACTAAATATACAAATCATAAACAATAATAAAAAATCTAAACAAGAGAGATGCAGAACTATTTGGACTACATCATGGGCCTGAATACAGACGTCAGATCTTCCTATGCATTTACACCCAGCTATTGTTAACTACAAGGCAAAGACCACCCACTCCAGTATTCTGGCCTAGAGAATTTCATGGACTGTATAGAATACAAATCAAAAAGCCCAAAATAAAATTTGATGCAGGAGATTTAAAACTTCCTTGCAACAGTATCTGAAAAAATAATCAAGTAAAAATATCAAGTGGAAAAGTGTGCAAGCTTCAATTTCAGAACATTTAAACCTATTTTAGTAACTAGCACTTCATACAGATTTTTTGTTTAATTTTCTTAACAATTCTATGAAATACATAAGTCTCCTCTTTCTAAACAGTAACAAACCCTAGGCTAGAGAAGTTCACTATAAAATTACACAGCTCAGTGTCCATATAACTGCAAAGCCCAGGTTTTAAAACAGTATGTTAAGATGTGCCTTACTTTATACTGACACATATTACAAAACAGAATAACAGAATGCATAATACACCAGAGAAAAGAAACCCTGATTAGTGGAACTTAATAGCAGCCCAGAAAACAAATCACAGTAATTGAAAGAATTTTATATAAGATAATAAACATAAAGATAAATGGAACAAAGATGAACCATAACACAAATATTGTTTTAAAATAGGAAGGATACAGATCTTCATTTCACAGAACAAAATGAATTCTAACATAGAAGCAAAAAAAAAACCAACATAAAAGATTCATGTATTTTTAATTCATAAAAATCTAAAAACATCTGTTATTCAGAAATTACATCTGAACTACAATCAAACATCACCTCACACTGGTCAGAATGGCCATCATCAAAAAGTCTACAAACAATGAATGCTGGGGAGGGTGTGGAGAAAAGGGAACCGCTCTTGCACTGTTGGTGGGAATGTGAATTGATACAGCCACTATGGAAGATGGTGTGGAGACTCCTTTAAAAATTAGGAATAAAACCACCATATGACCCAGCAACCCCACTCCTAGGCATATACCCTGAGGAAACCAAAATTGAAAAAGACACATGTATCCCATTGTTCACTGCAGCACTATTTACAATAGCTAGAACAGAGAAGGCAATGGCACCCGCTCCAGTACTCTTGCCTGGGAAAATCCCATGGACAGAGGAGCCTGGTAGGCTGCAGTCCATGGGGTCGCTAAGAGTCGGACATAACTGAGTGACTTCCCTTTCACTTTTCACTTTCACGCATTGGAGAAGGAAATGGCAACCCAGGAGAATCCCAGGGACGAGGGAGCCTGGTGGGCTGCCGTCTATGGGGTCGCACAGAGTCAGACACAACTGAAGCGACTTAGCAGCAGTAGCAGCAGCAGAACAGAGAAGCAACCCAGATGTCCATCAACAGATGAATGGATAAAGAAGTTGTGGTATATATAAACAGTGGAATACTACTCAATCATAAGAAGGAATGCATTTGAGTCAGTTCTGATGAGGTGGATGAACTTAGAACCTATTATACAGAGTGAAGTGAGTCAGAAAGATAAATATTGTATTCTAATGCATATATATGGAATCTAGAAAAGTGGTACTGAAGAATTTATGTACAGGGCAGCAATGGAGAAATAGGCATAGAGAACAGACTTAGGGACTTCTAGAGAGGGGAGGAGAGGGTGAGATGTATGGAAAGAGTAACGTGGAAACTTATATTACCATATGTAAAATGGATAGCCAATGGGAATTTGTTGTATAGCTCAGGAAACTCAAACACAGGGGCTCAGTATCAATCTAGAGGGGTGGGATGGGGTGGAAGATGGGAGATTGATTCAAAAGCAAGGGGATATATGTGTGCCTATGGCTGATTGATGTTGAGGTTCAACAGAAAACAACAAAATTCTGTAAAGCAATTATCCTTCAATAAATTTTAAAAATTACAATCTGAACCAAACAGCAAACAATCAAATAAGATAATTAAGTTTGCCATTAACAGGACTGATTTTAATGTATAAAGAGCTTATATGCACAGTATTTTAATCAAAAATACTTTCTTATACAAAGGACGTAGACAATTCAAAAGAAAATAGAAAGAAGTAACTTTTTAAAAATGATCATTCATTTAACAATTTTTGACTGCTTCCTATGTTGAATGCCTTGGCCCAAAGTATCCACCAATACACTGTTACTACAGAGCTCATGACTCAGTGTGTTTATTGGAAAAAGGAAATAAATTAATAAGCAACAACCTTTGAGTACATGGTGCTATTAGACTCATAGATAGCTTTCCTGAAAAAGCACTGTGGAAGCACAAAACTCCAACAGATCAAAGGCAGAAAGCATGAATTTCAAGAAATACAAACAGGATGTACAAAGGAACAGAGGCCAAAAGAATCTCTTGGCCCTTTGGGGTAGTGGATATAGTTCATTAGAGCCAGCTTCTTTCAAGGTTTTAGGACAATGTAGGGGTAAAGATATTGGGGTAAGGGAGGGGAATTGGGAAAGAGAATCAGACTGCAAAGGGCTAGGATAGGTTCTCTAAGCCATGTTAAAAGCCATGTCCTCACTAAAGACAAGGAGGAAACATTAAGATGATTAAGTAAGGCTTTCCTGGTTGGTCAATAATAAAGAATCTGCCTGCCAATACAGGAGACACGTGTTTAGTCTCTGATCCTGGAAGATCCCACATGACATGGAGCAACTAAGCCCCTGGGCCACAACTGTTGAGCCTGTGCTCTAGAGCCCAGGAGCTGCAATTGCTAAGCCCATGTGCAGCAACTACTGAAGCCTGTGCGCCAAGAGCCCATGCTCTGCAACAAGCAGTCTGCGCACTACAACTAGAGAATAGCCCCCACGCAGTGCAACAGAGAAAAAAGCCTGCACAGCAATGAAGACCTAGCACAGCCAAAATAAGTAACTATATAATTTTTTTTTAAGATGCTCAAGCAGGGGAAGTTACATAAACATACACATGTTTTTGGATGGTAACTTTAACTCAGCATATCAGTAGAGGAAAGAGTTTTTGAAAGAAGGTAAACAGTAGGAAAGATGACCAGTTAGAGGTATGCTATATAATAACTCAGGCATAAGATGTTAATAACAGTGTAGACAAGAATAGTAGCAGAGGAGGTAGAAGGAAGAGCCTGAGATTAGACTTATTTAGTAAGAAAAATCTATAGGACTGGGTCATTTACTGGGTAGAGAAGGGAAGAAAGAGAAAGAGTTGAGAATGGTGTCCAATTTCAGTCAGGACAACTGAATGGACAGTAGCTCAGAGGACTGATGGGAAGAGAAGGAGAGACACAAGTAAGCACACACTGAAAGATCTGTGACACAACATAGGGTGACAGGTAGCTGGACAAAGCTTAAAACTCAAAAGTGACAGAGGCTTGAGAAAGATTTGGTAATTATTATCAAAAGTGACAAATAATGAAAATACTCAGAAACATCATTTATCTATTAGATTGGTAAACTGAAGATTATAATACTCTTATTAGTAAGTAGATGGTGGGAAAATTGGTATTCTCATGAATAGTGAGAATGGAAAAAAGCACAACTTCCTGAAATTAAATATGGCAAATATGTGCCAAAATATAATATATCCAAGGATATTCTGTAATGCATCCTGTTCCCAAAGATTCCCTTATCTCTGGGTGCTCTCTACATTTTTTTTCCCATAGTAGTTATCGTCTAACATTTTATCTAGCATGCTGACTGTTTTACTGTCTCCATCTAAAATATAAGTTGAATAAGGGCAGGCATCTTAACATGGATCCAATCACCTAGAGCAACATCTGTCACACAATAAGCACTTTGACAAAAAAATCTGCATGAGTGAAAAGACTATATGAAAGAACGAATGATTCATATAAATAAAAAGGTATTATTTTCATCTATCTAGTTGGTAAAGATTTTAAAAGACAAACAGTGCTCAAAAATGAAAAGGGAATAGAAACATAACCCTTTCATACATTAGTGATGAAATATAAATTCGTACAATCTTTCTGGAAGGCAATTTAACAACCTCTATCAGGTTTTTAAACACATACACACTTTGACCACAGCATCAGGTTTTAAAATCTTCCCTAAGGTCTGCATCAGAAAATGGTATAAAGATATATACTTAGAAGGTTGTCTATCATAAATAAGCACTGTTTATAAAATAGGAAAAGTGGAAACTTCCATTTCTATCAATAAAGTTATTATAAACTGTGAAACATTTAAAAAATACTGTGCAGTTACTGTTTTAAAATAATGACATTAGACATATATTGACATGAAATAAGATTCCTAACAAAGGAGGGAAAGGCAAGTTACATTAACAGTCTTATAGAAGAATATAAATTATATAAAGTAATATATGGGTCTGTCTATATGGATAGCAAGAATACCGAAGTGTGGTCACCAAAATGTTAACAAATATTACCTTCAGGTGCTTGGGCTTTAATTTTACTTTCTTCTTTAAGCTCATTTTTACTTGAATTCTCTACAGACTGTATCATCTTTCTAATCATAAAAAACAAAGCTATTCTCATTTGGAAAACCTCAGAAAGTTCTGTTTCTAATCCCTTTATGGTAATAAACAGTAAGAAAGAAAACTTATTTTCCGTCATAAGGGTTCTTTACCAGATCGATAGGCCTTAAATACTTTGACTTCTATTTCATCGTAAATCTAAAGAAAAGATTTCAATAGTTTTAGGAAACTATTTCAGAAACAGAAACGCACCATCAATTCCTGTGCTAGTGTTACTGACACCAGCATTCAAGTCATGCTTTCTACTTGTCCTGCATCTTTTCTGTATTAATCTGGCATGCTAACACATGTTGTTCAAACAAAAAGCCAAACCAAACCAAATCAACAAAAACAAAATATGTGTGCAACCCTTATTAAAGGCTTATATTCTAAGGTAAATACTTGGAAAGTGTGAAAAATATCATCCAACCTACCCATAAAAACCTATTAAGCTTAGAAATCAATTTGGAAACCACATAGTACAACAGAAGGAATATGATCCCAGGAAACAAATAGTACCAAGTCTGTCCCCTGCTAGCAGCATGATCATGGGCAATTTACTTAACTGCTTTGTACTTCAGTTTCTTCATCTATAAAATGATAATACCACAAATGCTAAATGACTGTTGAGAGGCCTATATGTATTACCATATATGAAGCCCCAGCTTTATACATCTACCACATGTCTAGTTTGTAATAAGCAACAAATGCTAACTCCTATACTCAAAAGGACAGCAACTGTCATCATTTTTTCTGTAAAGCATTTCTGGACTTCCCTATGCAAGCCTGTTAGTTCTGTTTTCAAAACACCAGCCATATCCTAATGCTTATCAACCGTAAGAACAAGAACTTTTCCAGAATAAGAACTATATCTCATTCATGTTTCTAGCACCTAGTACGGTGCCTGACACAGGGTTTTTAAAAAAAAAAGACAAAATGAGTGAATACAAAAACTAATTTCATCAAAACATCTCTTTAAAAAGTTCATCCTAGGATACAGCTGTCTCACTATTAAATCAAAGTCAAATCAATGAATTGGAAAAGCTTATGCAAAAGACCAATTTCTTCAGAAAGGCTAAGTCAAACAAAATAAACCATGGCACTGATATACATTAAGTCAGGGACAGAATATTCTTAATATAAAATTGAAAAACTTGTCTTTTGATAGTTTCTTGGCTTCTATATATATTTCAAATTCAAACAACTAAAACTGTTAAAATAAATAGCACACACACAGCTAACCAGGTAAAAGTCAGAAAAAATGATCATTTCGTTTTCCCTTAATAAACAGATTTGTAAAATTACTAAAATAGTGTAAGAAAACTTTCCAGAGATCATAAAAGAAAGGCTCTGCCAGTAGAAGACAAAAGTTTCTAACAGGATAGTTTGCTGTTAAAGAGTAAATTAAAGTGATTTAGTCTCATTTTAAAAACTGAAAAACAAGGAAGGGTTATCAATGCAAATAATCAAATTAACATTTCACCAAAATCTACATGAGAAAAACTTCACTAATGTTGAAGACTTAAATTCATTCAAAATTTCTCTAAAGAAACATTACTTAAAAAAATACACACAATGTCTTCTAATGAAAGTCCTATTAGACCTACCCAACTGGAGCATTATGGTTCTTCAGCTATCTTGATAATTATGTAAATGCAAGTGATGATGCTGTTACTATTTGAAAACTATTTAATCTCTTACTTTAAAATTACATTAGCACTAAAATTGTTTACCTATTGAAGTGTATAGCAAAAGCTGCTTTACTATAAGTAAAGGTAAATAGAAAAAACATAATCTAAATTAGAAAGTGTAAACTAATGACGTTTTTGACAAAGTTATTGATTTAATTACTAAGCAATTTCTAACTCAAAATCTCTAGTGCCCTAGAGTCCTAAATTATCATGTGAAACTTATTACAATCAAAATACTCTAGATCACAGTAAATATTTCATTTCTGTTCAGTTGAAATGAAAAGCAAGAATACTGGGGACATGGATTGACTTTCTAAAGGGAACCCTTCCTTCTACTCTACTTAAAAAAAAAAGAATCCCACAATCAGTTTAAGGAAAAATATCTTTAGTTGACCAATAAGCCAAATTACTACCACACAAAACCAAAAGCACAATATAAATTTTCCAGAATTATGTCCAAACAACAGAAAAAAAACGTCCTCAAGGTTATGACCATAAGTAAAAATATACTGCAATTCTAACCATAAAGTAATAAAAATCACTCTAAGTTGAAAGAAATTTGATATAAATTGCTTACATTGTAAAATGAAGGTAAGGTTTATGTACAGCAGCAGCTGATGACTGTTTCTTTGGTGATCCTGAGTGACAACTTGTCTCAAAAATTGATAAAGCATTCTCATCGTCACTGTCATCTAAAATCAAAGTTTCTATATCTGTTTTAAAAAGAACACAAAGATTATGAGGCTTGAGAAGTCATTTAATATTACTTACCTACCAACGCTAAGGAAAACTGATTAAAAAAACAAGTGGCAGTAACAAGTTATCCATCAAATAACACAAACTGACCAGGCAAACTGACAAACCACAGTTTTTGAGTAAGTTATAAATGGAACCAATGTACTTCTTTCACCTTTACAGACTATTTAAGTATTATGAGATACATTTTTGAAGAATAACTACAAGAAGTCTGGAAAAGAAATGGCACTCTCATAAAGTTCTCACCTGCTAACTAAGAATCTCTAAGTTAATTTTTACCAAAACCAGTACATTTAATATAAAATGGTTTAATTAATAGAGTAATTGAAGTATGGCCCAGTTCTTACAAAAGCAACAAGGAATAAATTGACCTTTATTTTTCTCACATGGCACACACACATATATTTCAAGGAAAATCTAGTCTAGTTAAGAAGGGACTCGGGAATTTAGTGGCAAAAAGCCCATCTTAGAAAACACACATTCAAATAACATTAGTCTCTTTATGGGTCTTAAGTTACTGCTCAATGAACAACTGGAACTAAAATTCCTATTGAGAGTGCCGTACTTAAAAATTTACCTAGACTACAACCTAAAGTATTATAGCTGTAATTCATACATACGTAACAAAAATGTCAATTCATTCAATAAAAAGCAATGCTACATGTATAGGAGAAATGGAAGGAAATTAAAATCGACAGAAATCATATCCTTCCCCAAAGAAAACAAGGAAAAAAAGAGGTATGCTTTCTAAAATGAGATCGTGAATTGTGCTGGCAGACAGAGCACAATTCAGTGGCTTTAAAAGTCAAATATTTAATATGACTAATACTATAAAAATTAATCAAATAATTAAGTACACTTTGATTGATAATTCATATACAAGGACATTTACTAAGAAAAATGTTAAAGACCAAAATAATCCAGAATAATATACCTAAATAACTAAAAATATTATTAATAATCAAAGTGATTTATTCCTTCCACTGGCATATGAAGAAAAAAGTGGATCTAAAGCATACTTAATACTTATGGGGGAAAAAGTGGTTAGAAAACATAGCTAATAATGTCATTAAAAAATTCTCAAATGGAAATAAAGAAGTTATAATCTCTCAGAAGATAAGGTAGATTTTTATGATTTTCTAAAGGCAACATAGTTTTTTTAATTTAAAAAATTAGGGAAAATACACAGATTCTCGATTATGAAAATCAGAGACAAGAAATGTACAGTTCATGGCAGAGTAGATGGCTCATATATAGTATCTATTCTCCTCATTTGACAAATTTAAGAAATCAAGTAATTAATGTGATATTTCATGAGAATCTACCCTATAAAATAAAGTTTCTAAAAAATATATTTATAACAGCAAAATTCATTGATTACTGATGATATTTACTCTATATAACAGTTATAATGTTAACATAATCCACTAACAATTTTCTATACAGCGAAAACTACATGCTAAACAAAAAAAATTAAGACAATTTTTAAAAATTACTGTCTTCAAAGTTCATGGGCTTTACTTTTGATTAGCATACAAATCTAAAGTTTTCCTATAAAATAAGTAACATTTTTAAAGTAGCTTTCTATTTTTTTCTCAAATCCAAACTACAATCATGAGGCCAGAATTCAAGTCCATCTATAATCAGGTTCTACTTTACTCCCTCACTGATAAACTACACTCCATTAGCACACACCATGGAGTGCTGTGCCAATAATAGCAATATGATGAGCTGAATCCAGAGGGACATTATAAGAACATGGTTAAGAGCACTGCCTCTGGAGTTGGGCTCCCTGGGTTTGAGAAAGACCTAGAACTTACTAAGTGACCCTATATAAGTAAATATCTTTATTTTTGATAGAGTAAGAGTATCTACCCCACAGGATTGTTATGAGGATTAATAAATGACAATTTACGTTAAGTACTTTATAATAATAAGGGAAATGTAAACCAATACTACTACAGTCAACTTTCCTAAAGATGGTAACACTCCTATATTAAGATAGTCAGATAGTCCCAAGAGTGAACAAACAGAACAAATATTCAGAACAAATATCCATTCATTATTCTTATACACACTGTATGCTAGGCCTAGAATACACACTGTGTGCTAGAATACACACTGTATGCTAGGCCTAGAATACAGTGGCAAATGAAATAGATATATCTCCTCTATTCATGGCAAATATAAAAGAGTAACACATAAATACTTTTATAAGGATATTCAATTTATTTACTTATGCCCATACTTATCATTTTAACAATATGAAAAAAGAATTTATACTACCTTCTTTCTTGTCACTCTGGCTAATCTCAGCATGAGGAAACACTTTTTGCAGGACGGCTAGGATGTTGTTGAAGCTTCTTTCCAGCAGTGGTTTTATGATGGGAGACAGTGCATGTCCCGAAGACATGACAGCACGCTGGGAAGCAGGCACAATATTCTGCATTGCATGGTAAAAATCTTGGGCATTGAGCACGATTGAGGAAACATCTAGCTGCAGTTTATGACTGCTAGCATAGATCTGGGGATAGCGCCTCCGCAGGGCAATCAGGGCAGCTTCAGTACACAGGGCCTTGATATCAGCTCCGCAATAGCCTAATGCACAAAAGGAAAAGGATAACAAAGATAAGTCCAGTTTTCCAAGTACCAATTATATTTTGCAAATATGTACATCTTTATCCAAAAAACTAATACGAAATCAGCTATTATAGGCAATTTTACTATCAAAATGAAAAATGACCCTTTAAAAACATCTAACAAAACCATTTATTCATTAACTAAAAATGCTTTGAATATGTTAACAAATACATAAACTAATGACATTAAAAGAAATCATATATTTTTGTGCCAAAACCACTGATTATAATGTACATCTTTCTTCAAGAAAGGTTTTAAGAAAAATAACATCATATCAATCTTTCATCAATATTCCTAATCATCTTTAGTCCTTAAGGCATTAGTTTTCCATAAATTTTTCTAATATTACTAATTTCAAACACATATAATGGAGCAGTACAAAGTAGTATACATAAGCAGAAACTTCGAAATCAGAGCTATTCTACTACCAACTCTGAGTGCAAGGTAGAAGCAGGTTAATATCTAAGTATCCCCAAAACTATAAAGTTGTAAGCATCTCTGATAATTCCAAAGGTATTAAAAGGAATGAGAATTCTTCAATTTTTCACATTTATTTTCTTTTTATATTTACTTTTAGCTTAAAGTGATTGATAATCTAGTTCAAAGGGGTACAGAGACATGAGACATCATCCATTACCCATATTTAAGAGATCATCAAGTTAAATAACTGATCGAGCTGCCAGTGAAGTCAGTCATTTCATTCATTTGAGCAACAAATACATAGAAAAATATATGAACTGTTAGGTCTTTAACACAAAACAAAAGAGAAAAACTCAAACTAGTCATGGATGGTTTTCACATTACGGATTAAATCTACATTTGGCCACCTTTGTCAATTACGCCAGCAGGGGGAACCACTCAAACAAGTTACAGAACATTAGTCCCTAAGCTCTTCCAGGAGTGTCATCAGATTTAGTTCATTTTACATCTTACAATGACCTTGTAGAACACTTAGGTACTGAAATTAAAATGGTGATTAGACAGGAACACTAAAAGCAGAGAAGAAATAGTCCCAGGTTAATTGGCAGAAAAAGAACATTAAGGAACAAAACCATACAAATTAAACTGACTCACACATCTATAATAAACTATATCCCTATTATCAGTAAAGATCACCTTAATCAAGTCCTACACACAACAGAAAACTCTCTACCCTGCTCTCCTTTTCCCACAGCATTTATCACCTTATCATTTACCTAATATTTTTATTATGTGCCTTCCCCAACTAGAAAATGACCTCTAGATTATTTGTCTTGTTCACTGTTTATCTATCTCAAATACCAAGAACAATGTCTGGCCTGGCATTCAATAGATATCCAATAATTTCCTGGGTGAAAGAATGAATGAAAAGAGAAAAGAGTAACAGCAAGGTTATAGTCTGGAAACATAAAACTGTTAAGTTACCATGTACTATAGGAAAGGGGGAACAATGAATCATATCTACTAGGCTTTTTTTCCCCCAAGAAATTTAAGCTCTTTTATTATTAAACTAATGTACTAGGAGTAAAAATTTCAACTAAAATTATTAAGTATTGTATTATTAAAACAAACATTTATTAAGAGGTAGGGGAAAACTTACTATGTCCTATGAGAATTTAATTCAGAAAAGGATAAGCAGATGAAGCTTGGACATTGTCCCATGGCAGCAATCAACTTCCCAAAAATTCCTCAGAAAAAAACAAGTTTACTATTCAGTTCAGTTGCTCAGTAGTGTCATTGCAACCCCATGGACTGCAGCACGCCAGGCTTCCCTGTCTTTCACCAACTCCTGGAGCTTGTTCAAACTCACATCCATCAAGTCAGTGATGCCTTCCAACCATCTCATCCTCTATCGTCCCGTTCTCCTCCCGCCTTCAATCTTTGGCAGCATTAGAGTCTTTTCCAATGAGGCAGTTCTTCCCATCAGGTGGCCAAAGTATTGGAGGTTCAGCTTCAGCATCAGTCCTTCCAATGAATATTCAGTTCCTTTAGGATTGATGGGTTTGATCTCCTAGCAGTCCAAGGGACTCTCAAGAGTCTTCTCCAGCACCACAGTTCAAGAGCATCAATTCTTTGGCACTCAGCTTTCTTTATGGTCCAGCTCTCACATCCATACATGATTACTGGATAAACCATAGCTTTGACTATATGAACCTTTGTAAGCAAAGTAATATCTCTGTTTTTTAATATGCTGTCTAGGTTGGTCATAGCTTTTCTTTCAAGTAGCAAGTGTCTTTTAATTTCATAGCTGCAGTCACCATCTGCAGTGATTTTGGAGCCCAGAAAAATAAAGTCTGTCATGGTTTCCATTGTTTCCCCATCTATTTGCAATGAAGTGATAGAACCAGATGCCATGATCTTTGTTTTTTGAATGTTGAGTTTTAAGCCAGTTTTTTCACTTTCCTCTTTCACTTTCATCAAGAGGCTCTTTAGTTCCTCTTCACTTTTTGCCATAAGGGTGGTCTGAGGTTATTGATATTTCTCCCAGCAATCTTGATTTCAGCTTGTGCTTCACCCAGCCCAGCATTTCACCACGATGTACTCTGCACAAAAGTTAAATAAGCAGGGTGACAATATATTAGCCTTGACACACTCCTTTCCCAATTTGGAACCAGTCCGTTGTTCCATGTCCAGTTCTAACTGCTGCCTCCTGACCTGCATACAGGTTTCTCAGGAGGCAGGTAAGGTAGTCTATTCCCATCTCTTGAATATTCCACACTTTGTTGTGATCCACACAGTCAAAGAATTTAGTGTACTCAATGAAGCAGAAATAGATGTTTTTCTGGAACTCTCTTGCTTTTTCTATGATCCAACGGATGTTGGCAATTTGACCTCTGGTTCCTCTGCCTTTTCTAAATCCAGCCTGAACATCTGGAAGTTCTCAGTTCACATACTGTTGAAGCCTCATTTAGAGAATTTTGAGCATTACTTTACTAGCCGGTGAGATGAGTGCAATTGTGCGGTAGTTTGAGCATTCTTTGGCATTGCCTTTCTTTGGGATTGGAATGAAAACTGACCTTTTCGGGTCCTGTAGCCACTGCTGACTTTTCCAAATTTGCTGGCATATTGAGTGCAGTGCTTTCACAGCATCATCTTTTAGCATTTGAAATAGCTCAGCTGGAATTCCACAACCTCCACTAGCTTTGTTCATAGTGATGCTTCCTAAGGCATCACTTGACTTCTCACTCCAGGATGTCTAGCTGTAAGTGAGTGATCACACTATCACGCTCTCATTTTATTTTTACTTCTAAAAGAATGAACACCACCCCCCCAAAAAAACTATCTTTTCCTGTTCCATATATATCTCTAACATCAGTTCAACAAAATAACTGTAGAACACTAGCTCAGACATAAAGTTAATCAAACAATCCATTTCAGAGGAAGTAAAGAATAAACAACCACCTTCAAAAACTATAAACCACATTCCTTTTACTTCTTTAAAAGTATATACAGTTACTGAACATCCTATATGATCCAATTTTTAAGTGCTAAAAGTCTAAGTTAAAAAAGAAAAAAAATGTTCATAACAATGCAGAACAGAAAAAAGTCACTAAAAGTTATTTTATACAGTAAATTTTGCCCATAACATTTGTGTTTGACATATGTTAATAATATAATTAGCAATCTACTGTTCATTTTTTTCTTAACTTATTAAAGATAACTTTAGAGTTTATCAACTATAATAATTTCATTTAAAGAAGTAAATTTTTTTTCCTAAATTATATGGATGTTTTTATATTGACATATTTTATTAACAATACCAAAAATCACATTTGTTAATATCACCACACTATAGTTTCATCACTATAGCCTTTTAAGTGTTAGCAAGCTGTCAGCTCACAGTGACAAATATAAGTCATACAGCACCCTTTGAGAACTGCTGTGGGGCTTATAATCCATTTTGTTAAAAAAAAAATTCTAATTTTTTTCCTTGAAAGTTTGAATTTCATCATTAGTAATAAAGTTTTACTTGAAAAAAAACAAATTTTTACATGGATTATCATAACCAATAGACTGTAAATTATAGGATTTATCTTCATTATATTTGTTCATGAATGAGAATTACTAGTTTATATCTGTGGTTGTCAACCTTGACTAGTCTTCTGAATAAACAATGAAAATGAATCAAAAATAGGTTACCAACAAATTTAGTGAATCAGAATCACTAAGTGGTGGTTTAATATCATAAACCAGTAATATCATACCAGTCATTCTGATAAACAAAAAAATTGAGAAATACTGAGTTAATAATGTATTTTCCTTTTGTTTAGTCACTAAGTCATGTCTGACTCTTTTGCAACCCCATGGACTGTAGCAATACTTTATACACTTCCCTTACTAGACTCTAAAATATCATAACTAGGCTAAACAGGTTATATATTAAGTGTGATCACATGTCCTGGTTTAGGCCGCTTGCTTAAACAGCGTATTTTTCACTCTCAAAGGGTCTTGGTTTAGAAAATAGATGATATGACTATTCTAGAAATACTGAAATATAGCCTCTTTTGAAAGTTAAAAGTTGGTATTAGAGAAAATATCAGTATTCCTTCCATAAAGAATTCCGTAACTATACCAGTTCTACCATTATAATTCTAATAGTCTGATAAACACGCATATCTTAGACACACACAAAAAGCATTGTGAGTACTGTTAGGATAGAGATTTCTCTGAAAGACTGAAAGTATAAACTATTCAAAGAAGCTATAAACTAGGAAAGGCAATAAAATTTTATGAAGCTACTTTTTAAGTAAAATATCAAACAGTGTAGGTCTATAAGCTAAGATGCCTCATTGACAGATACCCTTTCATTGCTTAAACCTTCTTAGTGAAAATGAATAGACAAATATGATTAGATAGAAGATCTTCATTAACTTTAAGCTCCTACTATTTATGCACATGTTCTGGATACTGAAATTACTTGAAGACTACTAAAAATCACACCTATGAAGCATGCAAACCTCCAAGTACTTGGGAATTCATTTCAAGATAAAAGTTACCAAATCCATAACCTCTAACAAAAGGTCAACTGTTTTCAGTTCTTCATCAAAAACCTGCTTACTCTTTTGTTAGGCATAAATTTCACTCTACTGAACCCATACATGTTAAAACATCTTTGGGATACATAAGTGGTAACTTCATAATGAAATTAGTGTATTGCTATTTCATTCCTGTTTGAAGACTTTGATTTTTTTAATGTGAATTGGTTTCTTAAATGAAATAAATGTCACAAACAAAATCAGAAGTCAGTTAATTATAATTAAATTAATTATAATTTTTATGTCACTCTCCAGGAAGAAAATAGTGTATATATATATATATATATATATATATATATATATATAAGCAGATTCTAAACCAGAAACACCACCCCCAAAAAAGGTAAGAGAAGTTTTTCAGTCCTATAACAAAGTATTTCTTAAAATTTTTTAACTTAAGAAACTGACTAAAAGCTAAAATAAATAATCTGGTAAAATGAGAAGTAGTGGCCTTTGGAAATTAAAAACTGAGAATCTAATATTTAGGATGACAAATTAGAGTATATAATATTTCAGATGGTAGATAGGGTAATAAGTAATTTTTAGATTACTCAGGGAATTTCCAAGATTATCTGAAGACTTCTCCTTATTTCAGTTAAGGATCATTCTGTGACAAATTCACAGACCAATCAACAAAGACTTTCCATTCTGATCTGTACTCTAATACAATATCATAAAAGTAGCAGGAAATAAAAGGGGTCAAATTTTCATAAAGGGCAAAGACTGGATTTTGTACCAAATACCACCCTCTCCCATAAAGCAGCACAAGGCTTTGCAAAGGTCAAGCCAAATTTACATGAAATGGGTTTGGCGCATGCTCTCTTATACCAGGCAAAGCTTAAACTGGAGTAGTGCTGGAGAGATTTACGTTTTCTCCTCACCAGAAGATGTCGAGGTCTTTGTGGTTCAAAAGCTGAGGTATGCTGCTTCGGAGATGGAGGTCCCTGTGGATGAAGAGGATAATTCGGATGTAGCTAACTGAATGGACTAATGTTCTATTTAAGTTTTAATTATTTGATGGTGGACCACAATGATTTTTTAACTAAGTTGTTCTTTTTGGTTTTGGTAACTTTAAACTTTTCCCAAGTAGACTGCTGATTGTTAGTGGACTTATTAGGGGAACTTCATAATGCTTAAAAAGATCATGGAGAGATTTTTTTTTAATCTATATTTTTGAGAGAATGAGAGAAAAATAGACAAAAGATAGAAAAAGAATGAAAGAAAAATACCTGCTTGTATATTCAGCTGCTTAATACTATATTCATTTTTATTTCAGACCTAATTAGTGCCAAATTCCTGAATTCTAAAACCTATGAATTCCATCTCCTATGTATGCACATAAAATATTCTCACCACATCCTTTTAGGGCAATAGTGTTCATTCACTCTGTAGAAGATCTTCTACTCTGTGAATAATTTAACATTAACTTGGAGAGTTTAACTTTTAGGGAAATACAGCAGATGTCATTAAGTATTTTCTTTGAAGACTCCTCTCACTCAACTTCTTTCTACACCACCAGAATGAAGATGAGTCCATCATGTAATCTGCGAAGTAAAAGACTACAGTCCTGCCCTATACATGGATCTTTACCTCTTGTTTAAGCTTATTTTTCTTAGTAAAATTTCTGAAAGGGAACAGTTCCTAAAAGGAAACACTGTAATAAGATTGGAAATCCAGCATTCAATGAAAGGCATTATTACTATGGAGCTTTGTTAATCGAAACACCTAATGGCAGCTAAAATTCTAATTTAGAAGTGTTCAAACTTCAAGTGAAATGCTTAAAATAATTTTTACATTTGAAGGCAAAGCCATCTATTGCACAAAAATATAACTATACTCATTCACATTTTAAATATAAGGGGAAAGGGAGGCTGAGCAGAAAAAACACTGACAATCAAAAATTCAAATAGTAGCACTCACCAACACATTTTTCAGCCAATTCACCTAAAAAGCATCTGACAATTTTGGATTCCAGTCCCTGGTATGGATCTGTAAAATGTGTTTTCTTGCCTAAGAAGAAAAGCACAGATAAATAAAATCTTGCCTAAGGAAAAAAATACAAATAAAATATCATCAACCCCAAATTGTATCAGATGGAACAAATTCATCAACTAACCATATCCCAGAAAAGCAATTGTTTATTTTCAAAGAAGCATAAACATCTTGGCATCTGTGTTAACTCTGATTCCCATAATAACCCTGTGAGCTATGTAGTAGAGATCCTTATTTCACAAACTAGGACATGTAGTAGTCTGAGAGGTAAAAGAACTTGATCTAGGACTAGAACTCAAAACTAAACTTCACTTTCCTCCACATCATTTTTACCATCTGAAAATGTGTAAACAAAAAACTTCAATGCATTATAATAACCATAACTTTTAAACAAACTATATATTTAGATTTCTCAGGTTCTTTCAGTTCTAATATGCATAAAGTGTCATTAGAGTTTGAAGTTGAAGTTTTTGATTAAGTAAAGAGATATAATATACACTGTCATATAAGTTCATGAATGCTTTCACACTTAATACATAACAAGGTTATCTCCATGAATAGTAATTGAATTCACTGAAAAAAACAAAGGTTTAAACAATTTTACTTTGATTTTTTTCTTTCAAAATAGCATTCTCTACCTTAAATCTAACTGTATAACACAATAAAAATTTTAACATCTTGGTCCCAAATTAAATTTCTTTTTCTCCCACAGTAAAAAAGAAACACTTAAGTATAAGAATCCATAATCAGCTGAAAAGTCACATCAGAATGTTTTTTTCACAATTGCCTTCTTTCAGGGGAAAAATAACACTTTCTAAAACTGAATGTCCTTATTGCCTCAACACTGCTACTTGAGTTTCTTAAGATTATGAAAAAGTAAATTATAACCAAGATAAAATTATTATTGGCTTGGTGAGGAATCTGGGATCTAGCACCAAGACAAAAGAACTTGGAAGTTATCAGGATAAATTTTGCTCAAAAGTTGACAAAATCTGGAATCAGTAGCTATTGCTTCAGTTCCAAGGTCTAAGCTGGGCATTCAGCTACCAAAAATAAACCAATGCTATAACAAATATTTTCTTCCATATATATATGACTTGACATATGTGAGTTTGAGCAAGCTCCGGGAGATGGTGAAAAACAGGGAAGCCTGGTGTGTACACACACACACACACACACATACTTCATAATCAAATAAGAAATAAATCTTAGTATATTGAAAACAGAAACTGTTACCTTTTGATCCGGAAGGTTGAAAAGAAATTCTCTGTCAAAACGACCAGGTCTCCTAAGAGCAGGATCTATAGAATCAAGTCTATTTGTAGCACCAATAACAACAATTTCGCCCCTATTGTCTAATCCATCCATAAGAGCAAGGAGGGTTGACACTATAGAGCTGTAAGAAAATTTTAAAGAGGAAAGAAAGAAAAAGTTGCAAAACCTGCTGCTTATACTTTTATCAGTCTTAAAGATTTTTATGTCCATGTTCAAAAGTGAAACTAAGTTCCAATTAACTTTCTCATATTGTTCTAAACAGGTTTAAGTCTTCTGAAGATATGACTGACATAGAATACACCGGATATGTTTAAAGAACACAAATTGCTGAATTTTGAGTATGTGAAACTATCACCATTAAGGAAAAAAGTAGTATTTATCATGCTTCTCTTTGCACCCTTCGTAATCCATCCCACTGCTCCTCCTTGACCTATACTCAATCCCTTGGGAACTACTGATCCAAGTTCTGTCACTATACATTAGCTTGCATTACCTAAAATTTTATATAAATGGGATCACATGGTAAATACTTTTTTCCTTCTGGATTCTTTCCCTCAGCATGATTATTTGAAATTTATCACACTGTTGGTGTATTTTTGTTGTTGTTGTTCATTCGCTCAATCTTGTCTGACTCTTCAAGACCCCATGGACTGCAGCACACCAGGCTTCCCTGTTCTTCACCATCTCCCAGAACTTGCTCAAACTCACACATGACAAGTTGGTGATGCCATCCAACCATCTCATTCTCTGTTGTCCCCTTCTCCTCCTGCCTTCAATCCTTCCCAGCATCAGGTTCTTATCTAATGAGTCAGCTCTTCGTATCAGGTGGCCAAAGTACTGGAGCTTCAGCTTCAAACATCAGTCCTTCCAATGAATATTCAGGATTGATTTCCTTTAGGATTGACTGGTTTGATCTCCTTGCAGTCCAAGGGACTCTCTAGAGTCTTCTCCAACACCACAGCCCAAAGGCATCAATTCTTCAGCAGTAAGCCTTTTTATTGTCCAGATTTCACATTCACACATGACTACTAGATAAACCATAGCTTTGACTATATGAACCTTTGTAAGCAAAGTAATATCTCTGTTTTTAATATGTTGTCTAGGTTGGTCATAGCTTTTCTTCCAGGGAGCAAGCATCTTTTAATTTCATGGCTGCAGTCACCATTTGCAGTAATTTTGGAGCCCAAGAAACTAAAGTCTGTCACTGTTTCCACTGTTTCCCCATCTATTTGCATGAAGTGATGGGACCAGATGCCATGATCTTCATTTTCTGAATGTTGAGTTTTAAGCCAGTTTTTCACTCTCCTCTTTTACTGTCATCAAGAGGCTCTTTAATTTCTCTTTGCTTTCTGCCATAAGGGTTCTATCATCTGCATATTTGAAGTTATTGATATTTGTCCCAGTAATCTTTATTCCACTTTCTGCTTCAGCTAGCCTGGCATTTCACAAGATGTACTCTGCATACAAGTTAAATTAGTAGGGTGATAATATATAGCCTTGATGTATTCCTTTCCCAATTTAGAACCAGTCCATTGTTCTCATATCCAGTTCTAATTGTTGCTTCTTGACCTGCATACAGGTTTCTCAGGAGGCAAGTAAGGTGGTCTATTTCCATCTCTTGAAGAATTTTCCACAGTTTGTTGTGACCCACACAGTCAAAGGCTTTGGCATAGTCAATAAAGCAGAAGTACATGTTTTTCTGGAATTCTCTTGCTTTTTCCATGATCCAATGGATGTTGGCAATTTGTTCTTTGGTTCCTCTGCCTTTTCTAAATCCAGCTTGAACATCTGGTGGTTCTTGGTTCACATACTTAGCTTGAAGGATTTTGAGCATTACTTTGCTAACATGTGAAATATTTTGTTTAACAAGAGTTTATTCCTTTTCATTGCTAAAACAATATTCCATTTTATGATATATACCAAATTGTTGATATACATGTTGATGGACATTTAGACTGTTTCCAATTTTTAGCTATTACCCAAAAATATTGTGAACATTCACATACAGGTTATGAAAATTTTCCCACAGGTTTTTTCCTAAAGTTTTATACTTTAACCTCTTGAGCTTAAACTTTTATCCTCTTAATCTTTAATGTTTACAAAATCTAAAACAACATCAATTTTGTATTCCTAAATACTGCTTTATCAATGTCTTTTTATCAAAGCCAATTATGCCAGAGGTTGGTTTCAATTTTATTTTTTTCAAAAAAGTAACTTTTTAATTTCTTGATTTCTGTATATCTTTGTTTGCAGTTCATATACTATTAGTTTGAATTTTTATTTCACTAGTACCATAAATTATTTAGAATTAGAGCAATAGCTGTTGACAACAGATATAAAATTTTCTGCTTGTCTTTTTGTTATCTCTTGCATTTTGTATATTACTAAACTTTGGAAATTAGTTGTGATTTAAGGCATAATATATGGTAAGTTTTTATAAATGATGTTTAAAACTAGTGTTCATTCTATATTGCCTTAGAAAGTATGCACACAAGATCAGATTCATATAACACAGTTGCTCAAATAATCTACAGAGAATTTATTTTATGCTCCTTTATTCTATTAGTTACCAAGAAGTACATGATCTCTTTCACAATGATGATCAGTTTGACTCTTTCTTTGCAGTTCTGTCAATTTTTGTTTTATACAGTTTGAAATATAGTAATTAGGGAATTACAGATTTTAAAGAATTACATCTTTTAATAAGTTGAAGCTTTTATCATTATAAGGGGATCTTCTTTATATTTATAATAATGCTTTTCATCTTACAGACAATTTTGCCTA
This sequence comes from Nanger dama, assembly GCA_917880005.1. Lineage (NCBI taxonomy): Eukaryota > Metazoa > Chordata > Mammalia > Artiodactyla > Bovidae > Nanger > Nanger dama. The sequence goes on from CAKJTW010000018.1 coordinate 31,974,046, forward strand.
ATATAGCAATAGTAGCTTTCTGTTAGTATTTACTTGGTAAATTTTGTACCATTTATGAATTTTATTATTTCAGACATTTTATATAAATGAAGGTTCCAAATGGTGGTGGAAAGGCAAGCAAAAGCTTAGTCACAAATATTCATAGGGACAAGAGAAACAAAAAAATATTTTAAGAAATAAAATATTATAAAAACATTACAGCTATGATGAAAATTAGAAGCTCACAAATTTAAGCAGCTCAATTCAGAACAGGAAAACCCTACCTACAAACATCAGAGGACAGAGGAGCCTGGCGGGTAATAGACCACAGGGTCACAAAGAGTCGGACACAACAGAGTGACTGAGCACACACATGTGCACACACACACACATACACACACACACACATTCATGCACACACATGTTATAAGAAAGAAGTCTTCCTCTAGGAAACAGTTCACATCTCACAAGCCTCATAGCACTAATTCAAGAGTTAAGTCTTAGTACTATGTCAACATATGAACTCAACATAATCAGATTAGAGAATATTACCTGTGGATCTGATCTTGCCTGCTAGAACGAACTGGAGCTAATCCATCTATTTCATCAAAAAATATTATAGAAGGTCTCATCAAATATGCCTAGGATAAAAAGAAAACAAGTATTGTAATTGTATTAGTTTTCATTTTTAATTTAATTACTATGTTTTTAATAGTAACAGAAGTAAATAGGTAATATAAGCAAATGGTACAACATGCAGCAGGTAAGAAAGATTCTAGAGGAAAAAGAAAAGCTCCTATCTCCTCAGTCTCTGATCACAAGGTAGTGATTAGAGTTACCTACCCAGTAGGTAACTACTGTTTTCAATTTGTTTATTCTGCCATACATGTCATTTACACACATACACATACATGTATTTTTAAACATACTATTTTATTAAACACATGTAAACACACTATTCATATTGCTTTTATCATATAACACAGACTATTTTATGTTAATGATATTTTAATTAGCTTCCATGTAAAGATATAAGGAAAGCATTCCTATAAATTCTAATATAATTTAAGAAAAAGCAAGGTCATTTGAAAACTTAAAGCAAAAGGAAGGTGAAGAATCTAAACCTGAAGAAATTAATACCAACAAAGGATGACAATAATTTTAGAGAGAAGTTTGGCTTAAAATGTCCAGGTGGACTGGAGAGGGCTCTCTGGACCCCAATCCTTGAAGCTAGATCACTGGATTCAGATCACATGTGCACAAGATAGGGAGGGAGCATTACAAGGATTCATGGAGTGGCATCAGATGACCAAGAACACAGGAGTGGATTCCTGTCCCAACCCATCCACATTCATGTGGATTTTTTAATTCAACTTGATTGGCTATTCCAAAGATTTTTTTCCCCTATTTTTGATGATTGTAACCCTAAAGATGCACAATGGAATTGTGCTTTGCATTTTTGGTAAAAGGAACAAAGCAAGGACCTGGAAATACACACTGGAGCAATCTCCTGGGAAGGATTCACTATGAGTAGATGGTTAACTTTAAAAGTGAAAGTGGGAGTTTGTTTAAAACAATAAACACTAAGTCATTTCTAGGGCTTCCCTGGTGGTTCAGAGGTCAAGAATCTGCTTGCAATTCAAGAGACACGTTCAATTCCTCAATCAGGAAGATCTCCTGGAGGGAAATGGCAATGTACTCCAGTATTCTTGCCTGGGAAATCCCATGGACAGAGATCTAGCAGGTTATAGTCTATGGAGCCACAAAGTCAGATACGACTTAGCAACTAAACAACAACAAAAGTCACTTCTAAGTTTAAAGAAAACAAAATTGGGGTTGAAGATTAAGGAGTTTTCCAATTGGCTATGCCATTTTCCTCCTAAAAAACTATATTTTAAAAACTAAAAATCATAGTCAAGGTAATAGAAGAAGTACCTTCTTCTGACCAAGAGGTAGCAAACAAGTTTCCAGACACCAGTAAGAAAACCACTGATGAGAAAGTATCTGTCTGAACAGGTTTTTAATGCAGACAACAGTGCCCCATTCACATTTATTAGTAAAGAAGCGAAATGAGCACCAGGATTTGTTTGTTATCAGCACATGAATCGTGATACCTAATAAACATGAATTTTTTTCATATTATTTTTTCATTTTTGATGTATAGTATAGTATGTATAACATCTACAGTCTTTTGTATTATATAAAACAACATTGACATAGGTTGAGAGAGAATTCAACTTATATTCAGGCAATGTAAAACTTTGGTTTTGGTAAATTTAGTACAGTATTGCAAATATCATTTTTCTTAACATTTTCTTCTCTCTAGCTTACTTTACTGTAAGAATACAGAATATAATACATAATACAAAATATGCATGTTAACTGTTTACATTATTGGTAAGGCTTCCTATCAACAATAGGCAGTTAGTAGTTAAGTTTGGGAGCAGTCAAAAATTATACGCCAATTTTCAACTGCATGGAAGTTGGTGCCCCTAACCCCTGTATGGTTCAAGAGTCAACTATACACACTTCCTTTCAGGAAAAATTTACATTAGTCCAATTAGATAGGCATTATTTACTCCATTTTATAGAAGAGGCAATAAGGATCAGATGCTTTCAGTTACTTATATACTTAATAGGGCTTCCCCGGGGGCTCAAATGGTAAAGAATCTGCCAGCAATGCAGGAGACCCATGTTCAATCCCTGGGTCAGGAAGATCCCCTGGAAAAGGGAATGGCTACCCACTCCAGTATTCCTGCCTGGGAAAATTCTATGGACAGAGGAGCCTGGTGGGCTACAGTCCATGGAGTCACAAAGAATCAGACATGACTGAGAGACTAACACTTTCACTTTCATATATACTTAATAGTAAAGTCAAATGTGAACTAACATTTTTCTGACACCAAGGCCAAACTCTTAGCCAATACATTGTATGGGCAACGCTCAGTATCTGTTGGGGGGCGGGGAGGGGGGCATTGGTTCCAAGGCTCCCCAGAGATACCAAAATACAAGGATAGTTAAGTTCCTTATATAAAATAGCATAGTACTATCAGCCCTATATATTCACATATTCCACATCTGTGAACTCAATCAATATGAGATGAAATTGTTGCCTGAATCTGTGAATGCAGAACCGGCAGATATGGAAGGCCAACTGCATCTCTTTCATCTCATTTAGAGTACAGATTATATCCTTAATTTAGGAATGTAGATTCTTGTCATTTAAAAAGACATATAATGACTACAAGAGTTTTTTAAAAGAAAGAAAACATTTCAAATCTATTGCCCACAAAGAAACAGAAATGAAACACGAGTAAAGTAAATACAGATTTAAAAAGCAGCATGGAGACTTCCTGGTGGTTCAGTGGTTGACTTCACTTTCCATTGAAGGGGGTGCGGGTTTTATCCCTGGTAAGGGAGTTAGAGATCCCACATGCCTCACAGCCAAAATAACCAAAACATAAAACAAAAGCAATACTATAAAAAGCAGCATGATTTATGCTATGGTTTTTAATAAAATCAAGAAACATTCCTACACCCAGTATTAAGTTGCAAAAAGTATAACACTGTCAAAAACTTAAAATTAAGTCACTGGATAATTTGCCAGTATTCCCAAGCTGCTGCTGCTACTGGTAAGTTGCTTCAGTCGTGTCCGACTCTGTGTGACCCCATATATGGCAGCCCACCAGGCTCCCCCATCCCTGGGATTCTCTAGGCAAGAATACTAGAGTGGGTTGCCATTTCCTTCTCCAATGCATGAAAGTTAAAAGTCAAAGTGAAGTCGGCTCAGTCGTGTCCGACTTCGCAACCCAAAGGACTGCAGCCTACCAGGCTCCTCTGACCATGGGATTTTCCAGGCAAGAGTACTAGAGTGGGGTGCCATTGCCTTCTCCAATACCCAAGCTGATTCTCCATAAATCCACCAATGTTATTTTACATTATTTTCTAATTATTATGAAATCCTCTTGAAACATGAAGACTGCATATGTTTGACTACTCAATAGACACTGAACACCTTGAAGTTAACAATTTTACTTTATCCCTCTATCTAGACCCACTATCTAAAATATAGCAGCCTTTAACATGGATACTGATAGTAACTAAAAATAATATTTGAAATGCTTTACCAATTAGGTAGAACTTTGATACACATCAACTCAGTAATGGGTATTCAACAAATGCTTGCTCTAAGCATTTTTAAAGTGTCATGTGAATCTCCTTAGACATAATAAGATATAAGTTGCATTATAATGTATGAATGACTTCCTTCAGTACCCCAAATAATTAAAAAGGAATTTATATCAGGACTAATTTTTATAAGTATTAGGAAATGGTATTTTAAAAGCTAGTTATAAATAAATAGTAAAGATAGCCAAGTGATATTCACTTACCTTATTCAGTCTTTTAAAAGCATTCATTTAATACTGAATTCTTCTAGCATATTTGTAACCCATGAAAATAAATAATATACTGCTTTGTGATATTTCTTACAGATATTTAACTTTTTATGCTTGTTCTAGTCCCTCCGTTAGATTATAATCTATATGGGATATCTAGGGATCTTAAAAGCACTTAACATGGTATTTATTATACGTCAAGTTGCCACCTCAATAAATATTTTGTAAATCATCTTAAATTAGTACTAGTGAAACTGCTATTAAATACCTCTAAGACATACAAATTCCAATTACTGATCCTAAATTTAACATACTGATTGGTAAGTATGACTTGTTATGAACAGTTTGTATAATATTTATAGACCAAATATATTAAGTATTAAGATATTCTCACTTACCTGATCAAAAAGAAGCCTAAGCTGCCGCTCAGATTCACCAACCCACTTACTCAGACAATCCGCTCCTTTTCGCATAAAGAAAGCCACCTTTTTGTCTCCCTGACTGCACTCGTTAGCTAATGCTCTGGCGACCAAGGTTTTACCTGTGCCAGGAGGACCATAAAACAAACAGCCTCTAGAGGAACAGAGAGTCAATAAAATAAATTAGTGTTACCATTAGCACTAATAATCAATTTAAAAGTATGCACCTCCCATATGTTTGAATTAATGTATATTGATTATTATTAGACACCAACAAAGTCTTTTGTAGCCCACAGGCAAAAGTCTCACTTCGCTGAGAGTTCTCAAGGATGTTCTCAAACAATCAAGCTTCGGGATGTAAGAAATAGCTCAATCAGGAGAGACAGTAATTTGGCAAAATATTAAAGGTGTTTGCCCTGTGACCCAGAAATTTCACACTTTTTACAAAATCATGTAGAAATACTCAAAAGAATGTTATAGACTTTCTTACAAAGTCTAAATGCTATCTATTAATAAGGAATAAATACACCACTATATCTATAAATTAAACACTAGTATGATGTCAAATATAATAATACATAAAATATTTATTAACATGAGGTATCTATAATATATTATAGAGTGAAAAATTAAGTTATATAAGGGCATTATTGAGTAATCTCATTTATAGTAAATGTTTAAATGCACACAATACAGGCAAAACCATAAACTTAATATATGCATATACATATAAAAGAAAGTTATAAAGAATATAAAAATTGTTCATCTCTAAAGAGGAAAATTACTTTTAGCTTATAACACATTTTGTTTATAACTCCATTATTTAAAGTTTCTTATTAATGGTTTTTTTTTAAATTTACTATTTTTTAATAGTAACTGAATCCAATGAATATGATCAATATTGATCATATTCATTGGATCATATCATATAAAAACAAATAAATTTTTATTATGATTCATAATAGCCACTGTAGAATTACAGGCCAACATTTAACTCACTCAAATAGAAGATGACTCTTTAAAAGATTTTCTACATCCTTAAAAGCATGAATAACAAATTAGAACCAAATCTCTTAAATAAAAAAGGATATTTAGCAGTTTAAATCTAAGTCTATGTGTACATCTTCAGAATATTTTCTTCTACCCAATTTCCTCTGACATAATTTCTCAATATTTTCTAATAGTTAACTAGCTAACTACCTCATGATCAGACACAATTAATCTGATCATAAAAATAAATTACCAAGTTTACCATTTCAAAAATACCACATCATTGAGTCAAAGAAACACTTCACTGAAACTGTGCTCTCAAAGACTAAACAACATATAGTATCAAACTCAATACTATTAGGAGACCAAATTAAGGAAAATCTCTAGTTGGGCAATCCACTTGTATATTCAAGGCCTGCATGAAGAATCTCATCCTACATCTGAGTCTTAAATGCTGAAATATAAACTTCAAGTACCACAGCTTTTGAGTTCTAAATAATAAACTTTCATTCCTAATTCTCATTGCTAGAACATATCAAATAAATATACATGAAATATTTATAAATAATATTTAGACTTATAATTACTTACTAATTGAAATTTGACAAATTAACAATAACAATAATAAATATCTAGCATTACTAACCTTGGAGGCTGAATTTTAAATTTTTCAAAAATTTCTGGATATAAAAGTGGGAATACTACCATTTCCTTTAGTGCATGAATATGATGACTCAATCCACCTATGCTATCAAACCGCACCTTGGAAAGAAGGGGAAAAGTTTAGTATAAAATAATTTTAATTGTCTGTAGGTTTCTTTTTAATTTATGAGATAATGATTGCAAAATACATGCCTTCAGCAGGAACTGAAGTTTAAATATAAAGTTCATTCATAAAGAGAATTCAAAAAGTATGCTTTAGGGCATCCCTTTGCAGTATGGTGGTTAGGACGCCACGCTTCCACTGCAGGGAGCACGGATTCAATCCTTGATGGAGAACTAAGACCCCACAAGCTGTGTGACGAAAAAGAAAAGAGATCTTTCCAGAAAGCCAGTTACAAAACTTACTGATTTATCAATATTCATTGGATCAACATCAGCCAAGCTTGCACCCACTTTAACACGTTCTCGGAGAATACCACTAGCTAAATCTTCTGCTCTTAAGTTCATAGGCAAACACCTGAAATTCATAAAAATTTAAGTAGATAGCATTAAAAAGTTACACATTCTTAATATCATAAACAAGTTTTAAAGCTTTGACACATTTTTAATTTTTTTTATTGAAGGATAATTGCTTTATAGAATATTATTTTCTGTCAAACCTCAGCATCAATCAGCCATAGATATACATATATCCCCTCCCTTTTGAACCTCCCTCCCATCTCTCTCCCCATCCCAGCTCTCTGGGTTGACACAGAGCCCCTGTTTGAGTTCCCTGAGCCATACAGCAAATTCCCATTGGCTATCTATTTTACATATGGTAATATAAGTTTCCATGTTACTCTTTCCATACATCTCACCCTCTCCTCCTCTCTCCCCATGTCCATAAGTCTCTTCTCTATGTCTGTTTCTCCACTGCTGCCCTGTAAGTAAATTCTTCAGTACCATTCATCTAGATTCCGTATATATGTGCTGCTGCTGCTGCTGCTAAGTCGCTTCAGTCGTGTCCGACTCTATGCAAACCCATAGACGGCAGCATGTTAGAATACGATATTTATCTTTCTCTTTCTCTTTCTGACTCACTTCAATCTGTATAATAGGTTCTAGGTTCATCCACATCATTAGAACTGACTCAAATGTGTTCCTTTTATGGTTGAGTAATATTCCATTGTGTATATGCACCACAACTTTATCCATTCATCTGTCAATGGACATCTAGGTTGCTTCCATTGTCTAGCTATTGTAAATAGTGCTGCAATGAACTATGGAACACATGTGTCTTTTTCAATTTTGGTTTCCTCAGGGTATATGCCTAGGAGTGGGATTGCTGGGTCATATGGTGGTTTTATTCCTAGTTTTTTAAGGAATCTCCACACCATCTTCCATAGTGGCTGTATCAATTTACATTCCCACCAACAGTGCAAGAGAGTTCCCTTTTCTCCACACCCTCTCCAGCATTTATTGTTTGTAGACTTTTGGATGATAGCTATTCTGACTGGTGTGAGGTGATACCTCATTGTACTTTTGATTTGCTTTCTCTCATAACGAGCGATGTTGAGCATCTTTTCATATGTTTGTTAGCCATCCGTATGTCTTCTTTGGAGAAATGTCTTTTAGGTCTTTTCCCACTTTTTGATAAGATTTTTGTTTCTGTGGCATTGAGTTGTATGAGCTGCTTATATATTTTGGAAATTAATCCTTTGTCAGTTGTTTCATTTGCTATTATTTTCTCCCATTCTGAGGGTTGTCTTTTCACCTTGCTTATAGTTTCCTTTGCTGGGCAAAAGCTTTTAAGTTAATCAGGTCCTACTTGTTTACTTTTGTTTTTATTTCCGTTACTCTAGGAGGTGGGTTATAGAGGATCTTGCTTTGATTTATGTCATCGAGTGTTCTGCCTATGTTTTCCTCTAAGAGTTTTATAGTTTCCGGTCTTACATTTAGGTCTTTAATCCATTTTGAGTTTATCTTTGTGTACGGTGTTAGAAAGCATTGTAATTTCATTATTTTACATGTAGCTGTCCAGTTTTCCCAGCACCATTTATTGAAGAGGCTGTCTTTACCCCATTACACAGTCTTGCCTTCTTTGTCAAAAATAAGGTACCCACAGGTGCATGGGTTTATTTCTGGGCTTTCTATCTTGTTCCATTGGTCTACATTTCTGGTTTTGTGCCAGTATCATACTGTCTTGATGACTGCAGCTTTGAAGCATAATCTGAAGTCAGGAAGGTTGATTCCTCCAGCTCCATTCTTCTTTCTGAAGACTGCTTTGGCTTTTGGTTGGGGGGGTGGGGGTGTCTTCTGTGTTTCCATACGAATTGTAAAATTTTTTGTTCTAGTTCTGTGAAAGATGCTATTGGTAATATGATAGGGATAGCATTCAATCTGTAGACTGCATTTGGTAGTATAGCCATTTTCACAATATTGATTATTCCTACCCAGGAACATGGAATATATCTCCATCTGTTTATGCCACCTGCTTTGACACATTTTTATCTTTCTCCCTTTTCTCATAACCCAGAAAATGACAAGAGATTTCATACTTTCAATCTATTTTTCCTAAATTCTGTTCAATAGATCAGAAATAAATTTATTCACAAGACAAAGCAATTAAGATCATGAATCTATTTGTCCAAAGATTTCAATCTAGTCTAAATAAGAAAACTTAACAAACCTGATATTCTATAAGTATAAAATAAAAATAGACCTACTATATATACACTATTAATATTATATATGACATTAAATAAACTCAAGCTTTATTACAATATTTAAATTTATCCTTAGTTATTATGTATGTCAATTCAGAATAAATGACTGAAGAAATACGTTTCCTTTCTTTTAATTCAAGAGAAACCAATTTTCAAACCTGTTTTGAAAATTAAGTCTTATTTTTTGTGTAGGTACCTTAAAATACATCTTTAGCTACTTAAAATCCTATACGATATTTACTTATCCCTAAGAAAATACAGTCTACTGCCTCTTTTAATATTGCATAAACACCAAAAGATGACATAAATAGCCTCAAAAAGTATAGGTTCTGTAATGAATGTAACTTCACTGATAATTCCAAATCTGAACCTAATTTAAAAACTTTCAAAGCAGGTATCAGAATAGTTCAGATTAAAGATGCATTACACTCTTTTATTTAAACTTAGATTTTCCTTACATTTTCTTTCTGTCATCCACACGAGAAACTCTTTCTAGTATATAATCTACACCAATCCAAACTTGTTTCCAAGACCAGCTAACTGAAAACTTGATATTTCTACAGTAAATATATAATGCTAAAGTATAGAAATGCTTTACTAAATATAAAATTTCTAAATATAATTTATCTTAAATATTACACATATAAGCTAGAACATTAACTTAAATTTTAAAGGATAAATTATAATTTGATGCTCTACTGGGCAAAATATTGATTCTCTCCCCACTGAAAACTCTCAAGATTTTAGTGAGCCATGAAATAATGAGTCACTCTACTTAAGCAAAGATCACCAGAGGCATTCACTAAACCAAAACTATAACAAGGTTTCCAACAAAACCCAAGGACTCCTATTTAAAATCAAGTCTTACTCTAGAGTGCTATGATCATTTTAACCATCTAAAATCAGCCTCATTAAATGGATTTGGATTAGAGGAGTGGGCTTCCCTGGTGGCTCAGAGGTTAAAGCGTCTGCCTGAAACGTGGGAGACCCAGGTTTAATCCCTGGGTCAGGAAGATCCAGGGATCTGGATCTTCCATCTGGAGACGGAAATGGCAACCTACTCCAGTATTCTTGCCTGGAGAATCCCATGGACTGAGGAGCCTGGTAGGTTATAGTACACAGGGTCGCAAAGAGTTGGACATGACTGAGCGACTTCACTTTCACTTTCTTTCTTTACTGAAGAAGAGACTGTCATAGACGTTGGACTCTTCCCCTGGTTCTATCTTTATCTTTACACACTGTTTTATTGAGTACTAACACAGTTAAGTAATTTATGGGAAGTTTCTCATGGTTAGATTTCTACTCTAAAAATTACTATGTAAAAACCAAGTTAGTGTATTACTCTAATGTGTTGAGTATCACTGTGAGCAAAATACTGGTACAGGTAAGAATCACAAAGTTTAAACTGTTATTCCTTTTTTCTACCATGGAAATAACAATTAAAAATTTACAAACCTATTTCTTGCTCTTGCCATGCTCTTTGATTTCCTTCTTTCAAATCGTTCTTCATCAGAAGAAGTTGTGTCACTACTGTGAATAGCATGCTTCTTTCTCCTATTTAAAAGAGTAAAGTTCTTAAAATCATTACAGCAGCAAAGGGCTTTTAAAAGCACCATTCTGAGCACCACATCTACTGTTAGCTCAGTATAAAATACATACATTCACTCATTCATTTGGCAAATATTTATTAAGATCCTTATACTCATGCAATTTACAACAGAAGGAAAAAAAAAACAGGAAGAGAATGAGGCTATAATTTTTTAAATTGGGTAGTTTAGAGAGCCAAACAACAAATTTAATTTGCATCCAAATTTAGGGAGTGTCTATCACTGATTGATAAATAATATCAAAATCTTAAAAAGAAAGCTTATCCTTTTCTCTTATTTTCCCATTTCCCAAGCAATCATAAACACTACAGACGCTAAAAAAAAATAATACATTGGTTTATGGGAAGACAAGAGTTTCCACTTTTGACTTAAGATACTTATATCCTGTCTGTATTTCTTATAAAACATACTTTTGAAGAAAAGTTTACAATCATAACTACTATGGAATGAAAGTATCAAAGTAAAATCCTTGAGGAAAAATAATACTCAATAAATCTAATTATTAAAATAATCGATGACATCTCTAAGATACCTAGAAAATATGGTATCATACAAAATTGAATCACTGTAAATTAATTTACTTGAAACTCAGAATGGGCTTCAAGAATGGTATACACCCTGTACATCTCTATTCAACTCCAATTCCCTCAGTAGCAAACCCAGATTTTCCCCAGCTCATTAAGACTTTTAACCTGTCTAATATTCCTTCTCCTGATTAATAGAAGTCTTTTCATTTCATCCTGTATCAGATTTTAATGTTTCCCAAGACCTTAGGAAGACTGTTGCAATAGTTACCCACTCAATCTTTGCAATTTTACTTTCTCTCTGACTTCTTTCTCTCCTTAAGAAAAAATGCCTGTTTTCAAGTTCATTTACTCTATGTATGTGTGTTGTGAGCCTAATATATAAAAATATAATATATCAGCTCTAATGAGGTGATCAGAAGCAATACTGTACATACTGGGCTAAGGAAATGACTCCAGATGATAACTTGAATTCACAAGAATAAAGGAAGAGACTCAGAATAATAAAAGTTATTATCCAAAAGCTATAAACATACATTTGATTGTCTTCTCTCACCTTTTTAAATAAAACAGAATTATGAAAATAATTCTAATAACATATTGCTAGGTTTACAAAATGTATTACAATACCACAAAAAGCAGAATGGACCATAAAGGGAAGGGCCCACATCATACACAAAAGAAAGTCAAAATGGATCAAAGACCTAAACATAGAGCTAAATCTACAAAACTCTTAGAAAAAAAAAAACAACAACACAGGAATAAATCTTCATGATCACAGATTTGTCAATGGATTCTTAGATATGACATCAAAAATATGAACAATAACAACAAAGATAAATTAAACCTCATCAAAATTAAAGTTCTTTTTGCTTCAGAGAACATCATCAAGAAAGTAAGACAACCCACGAAACAGGATAAAATATTTACAAATCAAATATCTGATAAGGAATTTGAATACAGAATATATAAAGAGCCATTATAAGTCAATAAGAAAAAGACAACCCAATTTTTAAACAGGCACAGGACACAAAGACAGTTCTCAAAGGAAACTATTAAAATGGCCAATAAGCACTTTAAAAGATGCCTCATATCATCAAAAATTATAATGAAATACATTTTATGTTCATCAGGATGACCAGAATCAAAAAGTCAGACAATATTAAGGCTTTGAATAGAATATGAAAAACTGGAAACCCTATACACTGATGGAGAGAATGTAAAATGGTATAGTCACTTTGGAAAACATTCAAGCAGTTCTTAAATGATTAAGCATAAAGTTATCACATGACCCAGTAATTCTACCCCAAGGGATATACTCAAGAGAAATAAAAACATACTTCCAGGAATTCCTGGCAGGCCAGTGGTTAGGACTCAGAGATTTCACTGCCAAGGATGCAGGCTCAATCCCTCCTCAGGGAACTAAGATCCTACAAGCCATGCGGCACAGTCAAAAACCACCACCAAAAATACAAAACAAAACAAAACTCCTCTAAGCCTCAATGACAAGATCATTAACAACCACAAACTGTCTAGGATATAAAATATATTTTTCTTAAGCATCAATCTTACAGAGGACATGTTAGAGGCACTCCCAATAAAGAAGTGGGGTACAATTAATATGCAGAAATTAACTGTTTGCATATATACAAACAGCCATCTGAGAAAAAATATAAGAATAAAGAAAAAAAAGGACAAGGACATCTTTTATGTAATATTTATACATTATACATAATTTGGTAATAAATGGGGCAACTGTAATCAATGGAGAAAACATAGATTCACTCAATAAATGTGGTTGGAAAAACTCATTTTCCACCTGGAAAAAAGCTGGATCCATACTATAAATCTCACACAAGAATAAAATTCAGATGGATCAAAATTAGAGTAAAATATGAAACATTAAAAATAAAGGAGCTATATGCATAACTGATTCACTCTGCTATACACCTGAAACTAACACAACCTTGTAATCAACTATACGCCAATAAAAATTTTAAAAAGAAAACCATCAGTATTCTAAATTAAATAAAATAAACAAAGGTGAATTTCCTTAACACTCTGGATTTGGGAAGGCTTTTCTAACTATGATTCAAAATCTAAAAATACTGTAATCATTGTTCAGTCACTCAGTCATGTCCAACTCTTTGCAACCCGATGGACTGTAGCACACCAGGCTCCTCTAAACAGGAGCCCACTGGGTTCCTCTGTCCATGGGATTTCCCAGGCAAGGATACTGGGGTGGGTTGCCATTTCCTTCTCCAGGGCATCTTCCTGATCCAGAAATTGAACCTGCATCTTCTGCTTGGCAAGCAGATTGTTTACCACTGAGTCAACTGGGAAGCCCCTCTAAAAAAACATAGTAGGCTGATAAATTTGACTACATAAAAAAAAAAAATACTTTCTGGTAAAGACAATCAAAAGCAAAGTTAAAACACAAACCAAGGAATGAGAAAAAGACTGGCAATTTGTGATAAAGGACTACTATACTACACAAAAAAGAACTACTTGTTCAGTCACTCAGTTGTGTCTGGCTTTTTGTGACCCCAGGGACCACAGCACACCAGGCTTCCCTATCCTTCACCAACTCCTGGAGCTTGCTCAAACTCATGTCCATTGAGTCAGTGATGCCATCCAACTATTTCATCTTCTGTTATCCCCTTATCCTCCTGCCTTCAATCTTTCCCAGCACAGGGTCTTTTCTAATTAGTCGGCTCTTCACATCAGGTGGCCAAAGTATTGGAGCTTCAGTTTTAGCATCAGTCCTTCCAATGGATATTCAGAGCTGATCTCCTGTAGGATTTACTGGTTTGATTTCCTTGCAGTCCAAGGGACTCTCAAGAGTCTTCTCCAGCACCACAGTTCAAAAGCATCAATTCTTAGGCATTCAGCCTTCTTCATGGTCCAACTGTCGGACCCATACATGACCATTGGATAAACCATAGCTTTGACTATAGGGACCTTTTTCAGCAGAGTAATGTCTCTGCTTTTAATATGCTGTCTAGGTTTGTCGTAGCTTTTCTTCCAAGGAGCAGAGGCCTTGATTTCATGGCTGCAGTCACCATCTGCAGTGATTTTGGAGCCCAAGAAAATAAAGTCTGTCATGGTTCCCATTGCTGCCCCATCTATTTGCCATAAAGCAATGGGACTAGATGCCATGATCACTGTTGTTTTGAATGTTTAGTCTTAAGCCAGCTTTTTCACTCTCCTCTCACCTTCATCAAGAAGCTCCTTAGTCCCTCTTCACTTTCTACAATAAGAGTATTGTCATCTGCATATCTGAGGTTACTGAAAGTGATTCCACCTTCTGCTTCATCCAGCTCAGCATTTCACATGATATATTCTGCATATAAGTTAAATTAGCATGGTGACAATATACAGCCTTGATGTACTCCTTCCCCAGTTTTGAACCAGTCTGTGTTCTAACTGTTTTTTTCTTGACCTGCATACAGATTTCTCAGGAGGCAGGTAAGGTGATCTGATATTCCCATCTCTTCAAGAATTTTTCAGTTTGTTGTGATCCACACAAAGGCTTTAGGGTAGTCAATGAAACAGAAGTAGATGTTTTTCTGTAATTCTCTTGCTTTTTGATGATCCAACGGATTTGGCAATTTTATCTCTGGTTCCTCTGCCTTTTCTAAATCCAGCTTGAACATCTGGAAATTCTCGGTTCATTTACTGCTAAAAGCCTCATTTGGAGAATTTTCAGCATTACTTTGCTAGCGTGTGAGATGAGTACAATTGTGTGGTAGTTTGAACACCCTTTGGCATTGCTTTTCTTTGGGATTGGTATGAAAACTGACCTTTTCCAGTCCAGTGGCCACTGCTAAGTCTTCTAAATTTGCTGGCATATTGAGTGCAGCACTTTCACAGCATCATCTTTTAGGATTTGAAGTAGCTCAGATTGAATTCCACAACCTCCACTAGCTTTGTTCATAATGATGCTTCCTAAGACCCACTTGACTTCACACTCCAGAATATCTGGCTCTAGGTGAGTGATCACACCATCATGGTTATCTGGGTCATTTAAGTCTTTTTGTATAGTTCTGTATATTCTTGCCACCTCTTCTTAATATCTTCTGTTTCTATTAGGTCCATAATGTTTCTGTCCTTTATGGTGTCCATCTTTGCATGAAATGTTCCCTTGGTATCTCTAATTTTCTTGAAGAGATCTTTAGTCTTTTCCCATTCTATTGTTTTACTCTATTTCTTTGCATTGTTCACTTAGGAAGGCTTTCTCATGTATCCTTGCTCTTCTTTAGAACTCTGCATTCAAATGGATATATCTTTCCTTTTCTCCTTCGCCTTTTACTTCTCTTCTTTTCTCAGCTATTTCTAAGGCCTCCTCAGACAGTCATTTTGCCTTTTTGCATCTCTTTCTCTTGAGGATGGTTGTGATCACTGCCTCCTGTACAATGTCACAAACCTTCATCCACAGTTCTTCAGGCACTCTATCAAATCTAATCCCTTGAATCTATTTGTCACTTAGACTGTATAATCATAAGGGGATTTGATTTAGGTCATACCTACTAAAAGTAGATTAAAAGCAAGCAGATTCATATGGTCATATAATTTTATAAATTAGCACTAGTTAAAAAAAGAACAAGAATCTCTTATAAAATAGGCAAACTTTACAGACATTTCAGGAAAAAAAAAGTAAATGTCTTTTAAAAATACAGGAAAAAATACTCTTGTAAGAGATTCAAAAATAAACCAAGATTTCCTTTTCAATTTTCAGACTGGCAAAAATCCAAAAGTTTGAGAATACATTTTGCTGGCAGAAACACAGAGAAGTAGGGACTTTCATACATTGCAGGGTAGACCGCAAGCTGATTCAACAGCATTGAAGGTCATCAAATTACAATTTCACATTCTCTTTAACTCAGAGATTCTACTTCTATAAGTTTATCCTACAGACATATTTGTACACATGTAAAAGATGATTATGCAAGGGTATGCGTTATAAACCATACACTGTAAAAACAAAGTGAAAACCTGACTCCCAATGAAGAAATAATTTCTAAATTACAGTATATCTATATTAAATACAGTAATGTTATAGAACTATAAATGTAAAATGTTGCTATGCTTAAATGAAAAGACAGTGAAAACAAATCCAGTGAAAAAATAAAGTATGAACAATGTGCACAGTATATTTTGGGTAAAAAGAAAGGATAACAATCAATATATGTATTGGTACATATATATATATATATATATATACATACATACATATATGTATGAACATATTCTCTAAGGACATATAATCTAATAAAATGTTTCTATGGGATACTGAGAGGCTACTGAGACTAGAAAACAGCTTTTAAGGTTTATTTATCTCATTTTTGAGCCATGGGAAATCGATTACCTTTTCAGAAAACACAGTAGAAAATGCCTCTTTGTACATCTAATTGAAAGGGCAAAGGGAACTAAAAGTAGCAAAGACTAACAATCAATTCTTCCAATGAAAGCAATGTGAGTCTCTAGACTCAACTTATTAAGAGACCAGAAAGCTGTGTAGCTTTAGGGAACATAATTGTTAAAACAATAATCATTTCTGGCAAACTGAATCAGGAAGATAACAGTCACACTTAGGGTAAAACTATTAGTGACTAATTAAAGAAGATGCTATTTAGTTTTCACTGGCATTATCATTAATGACATTAAAACCTATATCCTCAATGTAAAGCATTATACTACGTAGTACTTAAGGTGATATCTAAATGATAGATGGAAATATTTCCTCCTTTCAAAAACTAACAAAACATACCTGATATGACTTCTTCTTGCTGGAGATCTGTGAATATCAAAAGGGTATTTTCCCTCTTTTTTTGATGAGCTGGTACTTAAAGAAAAAAAAGACAACACAGAAATAACTAATAATAAATTGATAAACTGATGTATTAAAGAAGCAGAAATTACTTGTTAACTTTCTGAATAGAAGCTGTCTTCAAGTTCTAAATGCTGTCTAAAGGAAGCACAACAAAAACAAATACTTTGTGGTAAACACTATAAGCTGCAAATAAACATTCTAAAAAAAAAATGTTAAACCAAATCTTTGTGACTTTAGGTTAACCAAAGATTTCTTTGACACACCACCAAAACCCGAATCTATTAAAATGTTTTGATAAACTAAATTCATCAAAATCACAAATTCTGCTCTTTGAAAGATAGTATTAAGAGAAATTTTTTCAAGAAGCTATCAACTGAGAAAATATTTGTAAATCACAATGACTGATATCCAGAGTACATAAAGGAATTCTCAAAACTTCAGTAATAAAAAACCAAACAATTGAACTGAAAAAAAAAAAGGCAAAAGATTTGAATACTTCACCAAAGATAATCTTGTCAAATCAGCACTTACAAATATGCTAAACTTCACTAGTCATTAGTGAAATGTAAACTAAAACTACAATAAATATACATTTAAATTAATTTTAAAAAATGACTACACCTAATGCCAGCAAATTAGGAAAACTCAGCAGTGGCCACAGGACCCGAAAAGGTCAGTTTTCATTCCAATCCCTAAGAAAGGCAATGCCAAAGAATGCTCAAACTACTGCACAATTGCACTCATCTCACACGCTAGTAAAGTAATGCTCAAAATTCTCCAAGTCAGGCTTCAGCAGTACATGAACCATGAACTTCCAGATGTTCAAGCTGGTTTTAGAAAAGGCAGAGAAACCAGAGATCAAATTGCCAACAACCACTGGATCATGGGAAAAGCAAGAGAGTTCCAGAAAAACATCTATTTCTGCTTTAGTGACTATGCCAAAGCCTTTCACTGTGTGGATCACAATAAACTGTGGAAAATTTTGAAAGAGATGGGAATACCAGACCACCTGACCTGCCTCTTGAGAAATCTGTATACATGTCAGGAAGCAGCAGTTAGAACTGGATGTGGAACAACAGACTGGTTTCAAATAGGAAAAGGAGTACATCAAGGCTGTATATTGTCACCCTGCTTATTTAACTTATATGCAGAATACATCATGAGAAACACTGGGCTGGAAGAAGCACAAGCTGGAATCAAGACTGCCAGGAGAAATATCAGCCACCTCAGATATGCAGATGACACCACCCTTATGGCAGAAAGTGAAGAGGAACTAAAAAGCCTCTTGACGAAAGTGAAAGAGGAGAGTGAAACAGTTGGCTTAAAGCTCAACATTCAGAAAACTAAGATCATGGCATCTGGTCCCATCACTTCATGGCAAATAGATGGGGAAACAGTGGAATCAGTGTCAGACTTTATTTTTCTGGGCTCCAAAATCACTGCAGATGGTGATTGGAGCCATGAAATTAAAAGACGTTTACTCCTTGGAAGGAAAATTATGACCAACCTAGAGAGCATATTCAAAAGCAGAGACATTACTTTGCCAACAAAGGTCCGATTAGTCAAGGCTATGGTTTTCCAGTAGTCATGTATGGATGTGAGAGTTAGACTGTGAAGAAAGCTGAGCGCCGAAGAATTGACGCCTTTGAACTGTGGTGTTGGAGACTCTTGAGAGTCCCTTGGACTGCAAGGAGATCCAACCAGTCCATTCTGAAGGAGATCAGTCCTGGGTGTTCTTCAGAAGGAATGATGCTAAAGCTGAAACTCCAGTACTTTGGCCACCTCATGCAAAGAGCTGACTCACTGGAAAAGACTCTGATGCTGGGAGGGAATGGGGGCAGGAGGAGAAGGGGATGACCGACTCGATGGACATGAATTTGAGTGAACTCCCGGAGTTGGTGATGGACAGGGAGGCCTGGTGTGCTGCGATTCATGGGGTCGCAAAGAGTCAGATACGACTGAGCGACTGAACTGAACTGAATGTTGACAAGAATATGAAGCAACTGATACTCATACACTGTTGGTGTTAATTGCTCAGTCGTGCCCGCCTCTTTGTGACTCCATGGACTGCTTCTCCGAAAGATATTCACAATCCAGGAATCCAATCTAGGTCTCTCACATTGC
This sequence comes from Nanger dama, assembly GCA_917880005.1. NCBI lineage: Eukaryota > Metazoa > Chordata > Mammalia > Artiodactyla > Bovidae > Nanger > Nanger dama. Next base: position 31,993,287 of record CAKJTW010000018.1, read on the forward strand.
AGGCAGATTCTTTACCATATGAACTACTGTGGATTCCATACACTGTTAGTGAGAATGTAAATGGTATAATTACTCTGGAGTTTGGTAATTCTTAGTAAGTTAAACATACACCTAATTAAAAAACCCAGCCTTCTACTTCTAGGTATTTATAAGAAAAATGAAAACATATGTCCAAACAAAAGACTTGCAAACGTATGTTCATAACAACTTATGTATTTATAATACCCAGACACCAGAAATGTCAACAATCCAAATGTCATCAACAAATGAATGGGTAAACAAATTGTGATATACCCATACAATGGAATGTTACTTAGCAATAAAAAGAAAAATACTACTGTCATAGTCAACAACATGGATGAGTCTTACTATTATCATACTGAGTGAAATAAGTCAGACAAAAGGAGTATATACTATATATAAAATTTGAGAAAATGTAAATTCATCCATGGTGACACAAAGCAGTTAAGATAAGTCACTGCCTGAGGGTTGGGAGAGGAAGGCAAAAGAAGGTTGAAATGAAATGAAAGTCGGTCAGTCGTGTCCAACTCTTTGCAACCCCAGGGACTATACAATCCATGGAATTCTCCAGGCCAGAATACTGGAGTGGGTAGCCTTTCCCTTCTCCAGGGAATCTTCCCAACCCAGGATCAAACCCAGGTCTCGCACACTGCAGGCAGATTCTTTGCCAGCTGAGCCACAAGGGTTAGGAGTAGATTATAAACAGGCAGAATGAAATTTGAGGGTGGAGAGGTTGATGAAAATGCTCATTATCTTGACTGTGGTGACAGTTTCATAAGTAAATCCCTAAGGTATTTCCAACTTGCCAAATTGTACACATGAAGCATATGCAATGGCAATGGATTACATATATAACTCATACCTCAATAAAGCTTAAAAAAAAAAAAAACACTAGAAAAATGCCTCACAATCTTTTCTCTGTCCTAACACACCTGTCCTATTATTATCAGGGCTATCTGTGACAGTGATTCCTAACTGGAGTAGAATAATATCTACATACTTGGGCGAGCTTCTAGTGAGTAACTCTGATATTTCCAGAGAATCAATCACTGCTTTAGAGCATGAGAGTTTGAATAAAATGATCCATTATGCTAAATGAAAGTAGCAAGACACAAAAGGTCACATATAGGCAAATCGATAGAGACAGAAAGTGCATTAGTGATTGCCAAGGGCTGGGGGACGGAAGTATAGAAGTAAGAAAATATTTCAGAATTAGACAGCGGTGATGACTGCACACCCTTGTAAATATACTAAAAATTCATAAATTGTACAGATAAAAAATAAGAAAAGCCTGGCAAAAATGGCAAATTTCATGATATGTGAACTAAATTTCAATATTCTAAAAACTGGAGGAAATCAATCATGATGGAATTTCCCAAGAGCTGGGGAAATAGTCAATAAAATAGAACCTATGGAACTGAATACTTGTCATCAGATTTAAAAGTGTTAGGATAAACTGTTTCCTTCTCAAGACTAAAATGAAACACAAACCTAGCTTACTGGCTAAGCTGCCCTTTTGTGACTTTAGCTTAAATTACTTAACCACTTGGAACACAGACAGGCTTGCCCTGAAGAACTGCTGCAAATGAAAGTACTCAATGAACAACAAAGTAATACAAAAGTATGAGTAGTATTTATTTTTAAATTTAGGATTATTTAAATAAAATGTGCATGCACTATATAATTCTATATTGCAGTTGTATCCTCCTTCAGTCATGGTGTGAATAGAAGCATACATAAGGAAAGATATATGGAATCTGTAAGATTCTTTTAAATTCTTTTAAATTCAACAACACTAATTTTTTTTTAAGGAACAGAGCAGAATAAGCTACTCTACCACAAAAAGGAAAGAAGTTATTTAGAGTCTCTTACCTATTGGAGGTGCTTGGTATCGATCCACTGTTTTTCTTTGTCTCAAATTATATGGCCTATCATTTTCTTCTCCTTCTGCCTCTTCAACCTCTATATCTCCATCTTCCTCTTGAGATTCTATTTTCCCACACGCAAAAGAAAAAAAAAAACTGCTTTAATCTACAAGGATTGGTCTACTCTAAAACTGAATATTTATATTTTATCTTTTACTCTTTCTACACAGGTGACATTTAAAAGTGTCAACACGGTATGATACAGCATAAATCAATGCAATTAAAAATGAAACTAGATAGATGTAAAAGAAAATGCCTTTCCTACAAATATTATAGTCTCTACTAAACATATCAATATTATCACAATTGAGCTCTTGATTCACCTATGACTTTTCAATCTTTTGTATTATCCTTTGGACATACAAAGCAATAATAGAATATGATTCAAAACTTTATTACAACAAACCATTCAATGCCCAATCAACCAATGAATACAGTTAGCACTCACATACTACTTGATAGTTCAAAAAAATATGCTTAAAAGATAATTACTAATGTTACAACAAGAGTAATTTTTGTTGGCAGTGTAATGGTTTATTAGGCCCACTGATATCAGGTAAATACAGATTAGTTACAATTTTGGTAGAAAAATTCAGGCAGAGATTGGGAGAGAGTATGAAAGCAGATTTCTAGGGTATTGGTAATAGTTTATTTCTTGATCAGTTTAAAATTTACCTGGCTATACATTTAAAAATAAATTATAATATACATAAATCCTTTATTTTTAAAAAGTGATTTTGCGATAGCTATGATGTGATATCAATTTACAGTTTAAAAGTCTGGTGAAACACTACTATATTTAAAATGGATAACCAAAAAGGACTTATTGTATAGCACATGGAACTCTGCTCAACATTATGTGGCAGCCTGGATGGAAGGGGAGTTTGGAGGAGAATGGATACATGTATATGTATGGCTGAGTTCCTTTGCTAGCCACATAGAACTATCACAACATTGTTAAATGACTATACTTCAATATAAAATTAAAAGTTAAAAAGAAAAGAGAGTCTGATGAAAATGTTTAAGCTTATGATCCTCAAAGGCAATGTACTTTATGATTAACTTTTCAACCACAGGAATTGTCAATATAACACAATCATATTAAAGCACTGGAAAAAATTTAAACTGTCAGTGATGCTCAGTGAAACAGGAGACTAAAAATGCAAAGGACTTTACATTTTACTCATGAGAAAATTAGCAAATGCAATATTACTTAACCAAATAACACTTTAAATTACTTGCGCCCAAATAAGTTTCCTTAAAACTTCAAAATATTACCTTTAAAAAAAAACTGCATTATTTATTGTGAGAAAAAATTCTAAACATGGGAAGTCCTCAGGAAATCTACAAGGATGTTCAGTTAATAATAAGGCAAAAATTACATTATAAATCTGTCTCACCTATACTGATTTTCTCCAAAGGAAGCAATATAGAGGTTCTAGCTGTAACAACAATAATATTTGCTCAATAAAATACCTTCATTAAAAATATCAACTCTTCAAAACTTACTAATAATATGTTAATTACAGAATTTGAGAAATAAACCCATTCTTATCCATCTAAGCTACACGAATAGTAGGAACTAATAAGATTTCCCAGTGAAAAACAACTATACTGCATTTAAAATATACCAAATCTTCTAAAAATCTATTTTAATAAAGAAAGTTAACACGTACAGAATTAAAACCTATAAATGTAAATCCTATAGATTTTACTAGTCATCAATTTATAATCGTCAGACAAATGTGCTTTCATCTACTCCCAAATCCAGCCTGACAAATTCAGTCACAATTCTTCAAATCAGAACTCAGATAGATAGGCCTCAGAAAAAAGCAGTACCGCTCCCTCCATTAGTACCAGCAGTCTTTCCTTCTCTTAACTTCACCATCCTCTGTCCGTAACTAAATTTGAGATCCAAATAATCATAGATTTAGGTGGCTATGGACAGAGATTTCCAGGTAAAAAGTACCTAAATACAAAAGAGGTCTTGCCTACTAACAAGCAAATCAGCCCATGGCAAATGTTACATCAGATTAGGTCATTTAATGACTATCCAACAGCTTTCTAATAAGATATATCAATATTACACAACAATGCATAACGTACAGCAAAGGCATTTTTCCAAATGAAAGAATTAAATACTCAGAAATGCCAATGGAACAAAAATTATTCCAAATTATACAATACAGACCTCTAAAAGTAAAAAATCACCCATCCAGCAATATACTATATATATACACACACACACATATATATGTAGTTTATGTTTTTCTTTCCTCCCACCTGAACTTTGTAGCATTTATTTCATAAAGGTGCTTTACAAACCTTCTTCTTCACCCTCAGTAGAGACTTCATGATGATTTTGTATCCCGTAACTATTTCTTCTCAGTGACTTTCTTCGCCTTTTCACTCTTGAATACATATCCATGTTTTCCTTTTAAAGAGAGAAATCTGTCAAATATTAACATGAAATTTATTCCCAGCCATCAGTATCACTAGCCCAATGGGACATGCCCACTTGATAAAATTTATTGAGGATCTATTTGTAAGGCACAGATCAATGAAAACGGACGTTACTGAATTTAATAAATGTGTGAAATAAGAAGAAAAATAAAACTTATAAGATACTTGAAAATTAGGCAGGGAGAGGGGAAATGTGGCCTAGGGGAGTGGGGGAGGAAGCACCTGAAATGAGCCTTGAAACAAAGATAGAACTGCATTAAGTCCTCAACCAGAAGTATTAACAAGAGTAAAAGACAGGAAAGGAAGAATGATGTGTTTGTATTTGGACAATGATGTGTGAGAAGATAAAGTTTGAAACCATATTTTGCCAGTTGAGGTGTTTTGGGGTTTTTTTCATTTGTTTATTTTTAATTGGAGAACAGTTACTTTACAATGTTGGTTTCTGCCATACATCAATATGAATCAGCCATAGGTATACATATGTCCCCTCCCTCCTGAGACTTCCTCCTACTCCATCCCATCCCTCTAGGTCATCACAGAGCGCTGGGTTTGAGCTCCCTGTGCCATATAGCAAATACCCACTGGCTATCTAAGGTGATTTTAATTAATTCAGCACACATTAAAAAACCATTAAAGGGACTTTCCTGGTGGTTCAGTGGTTAAGACTCCATACTCCTAATGCAGGGGATATAGGTTTGATCCCTGGTTGGGGAACTAAGATCTCACATGCCACGTAGTGTCAGCCCAAAAAAAAAAAAAAAAAACCTTAATAGTTGACAACAGAATCAGAGTTGTACTTTAAGATGTTGTTGTTTAGTCACTAAGCTGCATCCAACTCTTTAGCCATCCCATGGACTGTAGCCCACCAGGCTCCTCTGTCCATGGGATTTCTCAGGCAAGAATGTGGAGTGAGTTGCCATTTCCTTCTCCAGGAGATCTCTCTGGCAAAAGGGTAGAGGGTCTTTTGAGGAAGCTTGTGGCAAGCAAGGTATGGATAAAAGAAAAAGAAAACAATAAAATCCCAGATTAAATTGGAAACGAAAAAGGAACAATTCTATTAACTCAAGAAAATCCAAATGCTGCTCTCTTTCTTTGAATTCCTCAATCAAAATAAAAACTACTTGCAACTTGCAATGGTTGTTGTTGTTGCTGTTGTTGTGTTAGCCGCTCAGTCATGTCCGACTCTTTGCCACCCCATGAACTGTAGCCCGCCAGGCTCCTCTGTCCATGGGATTTCCCAGGCAAGAATACTGGAGTGGGTTACCATTTCCTCCTCCAGGGGATCTTCCTGACCCAGCTATCAAACCTGGGTCTCCCATATTGCAGGCAGATTCTTTACCCTTTGAGCCACCAGGGACAGTTGTTAAGGTTAACATACTCACAAATTCTGTATCTGTCCACATTCGAAGCCGTTCTACTTCTCCTGATCGACGATTCCGTCTAATGTTTATGTTGTCCATTTCCTGGAGTACAGCTTCAGCAGTACTACAATTACATAATAAAACTAGGGTTTAGACAATTGCAAGATCAAACTCTATATCATACAGGTAAAAGAACTCACCATCAAAGCATAATTAAGCCATCTAATTTCTAACTATACCTAATATCCCAATTAATATATTCTTCTGAACTAGCATCCATTAGAAGATAATGCCTCAAAACAGATGGAAACAGGAAATGCCCTAGCAGTCCAGTGGTTAGGACTCGGTGATTTCACTGCTAGGGCCTGGGTTCAATCCCTGGTCCAGGGAACTAAGGTCCCACAAGCCATGCAGCATGGCCAAAAAATAAAAGAAAGACTGAAACAGAACACCATCTGTCATGATATATTAAAATAAAACTTACAAATAGAAGACCTTTGTTTACACGGCTTCAAATATTTAAATTCATAATAGTACTACAAATAACTGACTATCAGATCCATGGTACCAAAAAAAAAAAAAACTTACTCAAATTTTTTTATTTGAAGATGGTGTTAAAAATTGTATAGAATAAACAATTTGTAGAAAGTTTAAAGCCAGCATAAGGTTAACTGAACTGATACATTTTTTCTTTTTTAAAAAATTTTACTTATTTTTAATTGAAGAATAATTGCTTTACAATATTGTGCTGGTTTCTGCCATAAATCAACATAAATCAGCATAAATACATATGTCCCCTTCCTCTTAAACCTCTCTCCCACCTCCCACTCCAAGGGCAGATACATTTAGAAATTAGAGGAAACTGACATCCACAAAATACATACTGACACTGACATTTCATACACACACGGCACTTACTATGTGTTCAGATACTGATCTAGGTACTTAACAAACAATAACTAATACTCAAATTTGACACTACCACAATAAAATATAATTTCCTCCCCTTTCAAACAGGAATTACACTCATCTCCCTTCTCCAGGCTATTGCAAGGATTAAGAAGGAATGATATATTATTTGAAAAGAATACAGTTTCATTGCACATAGATGCTGAGGAGTCAGCTAGGCTATATCCAACATGTGCAGTCTCAAAAGACTTTCAATTCAGAATCTTGACTAAGTAAAACTATACCTATTATATATCAGTAATGGAACTTAATGTTTCTTGAAAACTGTCAAAACATAAATGTTAAATGAGCAAATATTAAAGGACTATAGCAGTGAAGTTAAAATAAAATTACTTTTTGTATTATCTAACTATGCACAAGAGCTTAAAAAGTATGAGAAAAAAAATATGTTATCACATAAATTGCATTAAATCTAGTAAAGTGACTAAAGCTAACCAAGGTTAATTCAAATTAAGTTTTTAAATAATTGTACCAATTGCTAAGTCAGTGCCTAAGTTACTTTTTAAAACATAACTGGCTTGAGGAAAAAAAAAACAATTACATGAAACTGCTTACGCAAAAACATTCATACCTATTTACCAGTTGATCAAATAACAAACTCTGGTTCACACTTTCAAATCTGTTTTTCCTGGAACGACAGCTTTTTCTGACTTCCATGTCACCATTTATACAAGAAAGTTCCCCATCTCCTTTCTTATCCCCTCGATGGGGATGGCTTCGAAGGGCTACAAGGAGAGAGAAATTTCCATTTCAAAGTACAGAGTATAAAAAGAAAGAAAAAAATCAAAAATTACTTTAAAAAGACTATAAGGAGCTTACTTAACCTCCTCTTAAATGGCTTTAATATCCAATAATGTAAAATTTCTAAAACTGTTTACAATCTGCCATGATAACAAATTATTTCAATTGTACTAATTTCTCAATGTTTAACAATTATATACATATTTACCATGACTGTAATCCAGTCACTTCCAACAGTATGCTGAGCATACTAGTAAATTATGCTATTTTATCCCACTTTAGAATTCTAACAACATTATAAGTATTTCAATACTAACCAGTTTCATAACAGAATACTCACATAAGCTACTATGTCCGTTTGGTAATGTAGCACCAGGCTGAGAAGTTAACCTAGAACACAATTATATTTAATATGCAAACACATCAACATTCATTTTAAGAAACAAAAATGCAATGCTGGTGGAATCACTTTAATCTTTAAAATGTCACTAATGCAATATTATTTTTTTAAAAGGAAAGAAAACATCTTTTTACCTTAAGATTGATAATATACAAATTAATAAAACACATTAGTGAAAAGTCATTTCATTACTTCAAGAAAAGCTTTAATAACAAGTTATAAACTGAACTCACTCTGTCTTCAACTCTATAAATTTAAATCCAATGGAAAGGCTTAAGCTTTGTATGTATCATAAAGTTAACTAATGCAATAAACATCAATGGTCACAGACCTTTACTACTTGTTTCCATTGACAATCTAAGATTCAAACAAAGTTATTCAAGCAATAAATTGTAAGAAGAAAAAAAGCACTTGAATACCAACAACGTTTAATAATTTCTTCAAAGTATTATATTACACATTCTAAACTAATACATGAAAACTTAGTTAATCTCTCAAAAGTCATTGTACCACTCTCCCTTTTGGCAGAGGGACAGAAGAAATGTTCAGTCACTAGAAAGATACTAAAAGTGTCATCTAAATATGAAAGCTTATGGAAGAAAGTTGCAGTATACCTTACTATAATTAAAATTCAAAAACTAAAAATTGTTACATAATAAAAGAGCTGTCAACATAAACTTATTTTTTGAAATACCCAACACTTATTATTTCCAAATATTAAAAAGGGGAGAGACAACATTCAAAAAATAGTATATATGACTTTCTTCTGCTTATCTATGTGGTTTGCACAACATTTTTAACTAAAATATTTTAACATTTTTGGTTACTCTAGCATGCTTTTTGTTAATTATATATATTAAGTGTTATAAATGTTAATTATAAATGTCCCTGTCTAGTAAAAGTCACAGACAGAATGACTACATGATGTAAACAAAAACTATTACATACCTTCCGACTATCAAGAACACAAAAACAAAAAACAACACAACCATCTTGTTCTAAAATACTACTTCTTGGAAAGTATTTCATTTTTAGAATCTTTATTACACAATTCTCCTGGTATATGAGCCTGACTATAAAGTAATAAAAGTGATGTTATTAGGTTATTCCTTAGAACATTATACATGTGGAATTTCCTAGAATCACTCTTAAAATCCACTTAAAACCACATAGAAAAAGCATAAATACGCTTTGGCTTTCGACCCAACATAACATTAACTCAGTTTAATCAGTTAATTCACAACTCTTGGCTTCAAATGAATTTTAGCTGTATGTAAGACCAAATGGTTGGAATTTCACATAAACTATTCAAAAGAAAAGATGCTAACCCTAAAATCATTCTACATAAGAAATCTATAACTCTGTTGAAAAAACAACATCACTAGGATGAAAGCACAGTAACAATTTTTGTTTCACTAAAGAAGACAGTGCTTCCTTGCCTTTATTTCATTGCTAATGAAAGATGTGATTTAAGGTGGGAGAAAAAAGAAAACTTCTTCAATCAATCCCATTATCTTACAATCATAGCTTATTGTCATCACTGTACCATTATCATTTCTCTTTATAAAAAGGAGAAAGAAAAAAAAGGAGATAGAATATGAAATACTCGGGTATAAAAAGATAATATTGGTATTTCAAGGGTTGATCTGCCTATACAATTATATAGGTGCTTAAAAAGTCTTTTGAATCAGTGTTCCCAAAAATTAATCACTGATTAAATGAATCCTCTAAGAAATCCTTTATGATTATGAAGTCCCCTTTGTTTATTTTTAAAATGAGAAGTGAGGGATATTTCCCTTTATCTCTGTACTCTAAATTTTTTAAATGGAGACACTATCACTGTATTCAGTAATTATTACATTAAAAGTTTCTACATCTTTAATTATGTGGAACATGCTACCAGTTCAATACCAGACTCAAAAATCATTACTTATTCACCCACATAAAAAGGCAATCAATGATTTATGAGAATTTTAAACCTCAATTCAGAAAAAGTATTCATTTGGAAAAACTAACCACTACCAGCCTTCAATTCTAATGAGCCTCAGCAGTGGTGATTACACTTCTGCCTAACCTCACTACTCCTTAATCATCTGACCACAAAACAAAATTTTCACACATATTACACTTTAGTGCACAGTTAGACTTATCAAAGATTTAATTTCATGTGTTCTTCAGAGTATGTCTCTCTATTATTCTACAGATTTATCAAATGCATGCCATGTTCTCCATGTTGACTCTCCCAACCACCTACTCCCCAACACACAGCCTACAAATTAGATAAATATCTAGTGGCTAAATAAATGTCAACTGACAAAAGTCAATGAAATGGGATTCTGAACTCAAAATATTTGTAAGCTGCAACAGCTATCTAGGTTACCAAGTATAATTATGAATTTCTACATATAAGCTAAAGAAGAAAAGATGTAATACAGTAAAAGATTTTTACCAAGAAAATCCTCATTTTAAAAAATATTATCAATCACTGTAACTACATTGATAAACTTGGGACTTTAAATATATAAACCCAGATTCTTCCCCCAAAGAAAACTTACAATCTATCTCAAATCATTTATGAAGACAACAAAGTTCTAGTTCCATTTTAATCTCTATCTTCATCCAATCTCTAAAAGTTATTCCTAAATGTTATTTTACCAATCAACAGTAGTTTCTTTAAGGAATTTAATGGTTGTTAAAGTCCTTTAAGATTCATCATTTTTCATAGCTAATATTAATTTTTATCTGTATTCAATTTTCCTCCAAATGAACTGTATTTAAAAAATCATTTTCCTGAAAGGACTTCAGTCATTTTACCTTAGATGCTCTTAGAACTTTAGATTACCAAAATAAAGGAATTAGGATTCTCAGGTTCATGACATAAAAACTAATATAAACACTCATATAAATCTTCATTTTTGTATTAATATTATCTCAAAATCTACAATATTTTTAACTACAAGTTTCCCAAAATTCAATTCTGTTGAATCTGACAGACCAAATGGCATTTTCTTTTCAGGTCATCTGAAATACTAAAAGAGTGTAGCACCTAATCACATTCCTTGATGAAAGTTTAACCCAAAAACCTTTAAAATTGTGTGAACTGCTAAACATTATTCTCCTGCCAAAACAGAAGCAGTAAATTCTATTAGTATTCATTATTTCTTGTTTATTTAAAATGTACTTAAAGTTTTTTTAAAGGAATATCAAACTCTTAAGGTATCTAAATAGAAGCAAAACTCTTTCTTTTTTTTACATGAAAGACATGATTAAGATTAATTTATACAGATCTCTGAGTGGATAAGGTATGAGAAATCTACTGTACTAGAGAGGATCATACTTGAATTATACTGTTAAAATTATCTCACAATTAAAGGCAAAACTTTTAACAGTAAAAGAATACTTTTTAGAAACTTTTGTTAGAAAAAGAAGGCTGATTCACTCATCTAATAAACACAGGATACAGATTACAACCCATAAATCAAGTGTAGAAGTATAATTAAAGGGAAGTACTAATTTTAAGTGACATCTTATAGTGATCTGGATCTGTTTCATCTCACAGATAAATGAGTATGGGAAAGTTGGGAAAGTTAAAAAAAAAATCAATAGACTGATTCACATAATTTTCAATTTAGCTCTCAGACAACACAAAATTAAAAATTTTAAATAAAGTGGTACATATTAAATTAGGCACAGACTCTTTAGAGACTAGTAAATGTATAATGCCTATCAAAATCTATATAACTCCAAAGATTATTTTCATTAAAGACTAATAACAGTGTCCAAAATTTACCTACAGACATAAAATAAAAATACTGTCAAAAAGGAATTCCCTTTTACTTTTGTTCGCATTTGGCACATCATCAGCACTTTTACATCAAAGACTTTGGAAAAAAGAGAAGCTAAGGATTCTAAGCTGAAAATTTAAATCTCTTCTGAGTGTGTGTACAGCTATCCTATCTACATTAAATTAGTACCACTTACTTTGGTGAGTAAAATTATGTTCATAATACATATCAAAACAGACACAGAGAAAATTTCAGTTAAAAACAATCAGATACATGAAAAGATTTATTAGAAATTAATTTAGATTTTATTACATTTTAGCATACCAATTCAAGTGGAATATTTAATAATTTTAGGAAGAAGAAATTTTATTTTCAAATAAAAAATATACTTCTAACCATTGTTTTTATTTAAATTTTCAGGAGTATAAACATGTATGCACATTTAAGACCTATCAAAATTCTTAATGTTTTAAGTAATAGTAGTTTCTATTACATACTAAATGTATTTTGGGTATATTTAGAGAAAATAAAATTACATACAAAAATTATAAGCTTCATACAATTTATAAGTATTCCTAGACAGGTGGTTTTACAATTTAAGAAAATTAGCATTAATATCAGCCCTGAATCCCATCAAAAAAATTATGAAAAAACAATGGGTGAGTTCTCCCTTCTCACCTGGCCTGTCCACTTGATATATTCCATTCTTCTCGCTGACCAGTAGTTCGTGATTTTGATTTGTCTTTGCAAACAGAGTCAGGTTGTTTCAAAGTGCGTTTGGCTGGAGGAGACACGTGGCTATCACTTAAACTACCATCAGCTTCAGCTTTCTGAAAGAAAAAAATTTAAAATGCATTTTTTATTAAAATTCATAGAATTCTTAAATTCCTGGATAGTGTCTATTCAACCAAAAACTATCTACTGAAGGAATCCTTCCACAAGTGTAGCAAAATGTAATCATCTGTAAATACAAAAACAAAAAAGTTAGAAAGATAAATTTAGGCTCAAAAAGTATGTTTAGTTATTATTTTAAAATAATTTCAAGCCTACAGAAAAGATGTGTAGATATATCTTTTTATGACATGATTCATCATTCCTCTCTGAAATACTCCAGTGTGTAACTTACAAAGTAAGAAAATTCTGCTACATTAATATCATTCAATCCTCCCAATTAGGAAATCATCATTGATATAACACAGAGCTAATTTGCAGATACATTCAAATGTTATCAAATGTCCCAACATGATCTCTCTTTCCTTTCTGATTCAGAATTATATCCAGGAACATATACTGTATGTAGTTATCAGATCTCCTCTGTCTCCTATCTGGAACAGTCCCCTCAGTTCCTCATTTTCATGCCCTTGACTGTAAAGAATATAAGCTTTTTAATTCTCTGGACTGGGTCTACCTGATGTTCCTCGCTACCTGATGTTCCTCGTAACCCAATTCAGGACATAACATTCATGGAAGAATATACAGACATGATACTATGCATATTGTATCTACCCATCATTAAGAATAACCTTGATCACCTAATCAATCAAGTTGGTGTCTGCCAGGTTTTCCCACTATAAAGTCACTATTTTTCCCTTTGTATTTGATTAGTTTATGTGAAATCATTCTTAACATTAACCAATACTCTGTTCTTCATCAAACTCTAGCCACAGCATTCACTGACTACTATTTGCCTTTATCCAATACCATCATGGTGGTAATTATCTAATCCAATCACTCCTATATAGTTTAGTTGGCATCCTACTAAGAATTTTCCCTCCCCAACCCTCCTTACTCAATTCATTCACTCATTTCCTAACTGGGAGGAAAGAAAAAGCAAAATTTCCTCAAGTATGTTCAGTAAATGAATAGAAATTGCTAGGAGAAACAAAGAAAAGCTCACAGTCAAATAAATTTCAGAAAACAATGAGGTCCAAGGTTTTTGCTTCAGGACTTGTAAGAGTCTTTAGTATGTTAACATGCAGGGACTTCCCTGGCAATTCAATGGTTAAGTGCAAGGGTGCAAGTTCCATCCCTGGTAGAGGAACTAAGATCCCACAGGCCACATAGTGATACAGAAAAAAAGTTAATATGCAATATAAATCTCCAAGTAGGGATGACAGTATGTAACAATTCACAAAGTTATTTAATCAAGCTCTTTTTCATGGGGCATCTGTCAGTTCAGTTGCTCAGTCATGTCCGACTCTGTGGGACCCCATGGACTGCAGCACAACAGGCTTCCTTGTCCATCACCAACTGGAATCATCTGTAGGTACTAGAGTTTCACAAATACACTCTAGGAATAAGTACTATGTACTTAATGGATTAAAGGAAAAATAGTAAAAGTATTTGAAGTTAAGCCATTTTTAAAATATGAGTTATTATATAACTCTGAATATTGTATAACTAGTGACTTTGAATATCATAAGTCATATGAGTTTATATGTTTATTTACTAGTCATTCTCTTATATTCTATAGGCTTTTACAGCTTCATTCAGGAATATCTCTCAAAGTGTTGTCCACATACTGAATCAGAAAGCACCTGATTTGTCATTAAGAAACATAACCTGCTAAACTAGAACCTTGGGTGGAGGTGGGATATTTTCAATGAGGGCCTCCAAAGGATTCTTAACACACAGGGATTCTTAACACACAGAGGTCTGAGGACCTCGGGCATATAAAAGATTTAAGTATAGCATGATACACATCATCTTAAATGCTGTACTATACTACTCCTACAGTGAAAAGACTTTGATTATGACTCGGCTTATAAACAGCATTACAAAGGCTTCCTTCCCTCCAAAGAACTCTACGGATTTAAGTAAAGCAAAAAACCAAGATGCAAATACTACAAAATAATTACTTCAACACCATCTAATTAACTTCAAGCTTTGGGAAAGCTTTACCTACAAACCTGATACCAACAGTTCACCTTTAATAGGATAATCATAATGCTCAACTTTAACTTCTTCAAAGCATTTTACTAGTTAATTATAACCTAACCCTTTGAGGGAAGGCGTTGCTAGTTTCAGGATAAAAATATTTAGGAGAGATTATGCAATCCACCCACAGTCATTTAGCAATATGTGTCAGAGTGATTACAATCCATGAGCAGGAAACGCATTTCAAAGGAAATAATTTCATTTAACAAACATTTGTTGAGGACCTACTGTGCACATAAGACATGGGGGGAGGACTAGGTAATGGTTTTTAAAAAGACTAAAATCTTCTTAAACCTTATACACAATCTATTAAATTAACAGCTACAGTAATAATATATAGCAAATTATAGTAAGTACTCTAAAAGGAATGGAATTCCCTGGTGGCTCGGATGGTAAAGAACCTAGAAATACACAATTCTCTGAAAGCAAAAATGGTAACTGCCAGCTGAGATGAAGGAAGACACCATAAATCATGTGGACTTTATTTTATAACAATAATAGAACACCTAGAACTGTCAGAGGAACATGTGATACATTCCAAGAGAGGTATAATAGTTGCTGCTAAGTCGCTCAGTCGTGTCTGACTCTGTGTGACCCCATAAATGGAAGCCCACCAGGCTCTCCCATCCCTGGGATTCTCCAGGCAAGAATACTGGAGTGGTTTTCCATTTCCTTCTCCAATGCATGAAAGTGAAAAGTGAAAGTGAAGAATAGTAATAATGTCAAATCGTACAAAAAGTACAATAAAAAGTTGTCCTTCCCACCTAAGTGACTTTTTTTGCTAAACTCTAACCTAAAATAGGTAGAAAAGTTTTCCAGTTTGTAAACATGAATTCCCTGAGTTTCTTAAACCGTATTCAACAGCTACCACAAATATTAAACACTATTCTACCATAAATCTCCTAAAATTAGGTAAAAGAACTTGAGAATAATGAAACAAAGAAGAATTTTATGCTGCCCTGGTTTTCAGGGGAAGGCTTCCTGTCCAGATTAGAATTTGTTCAGAAATCTAGAACCTGGACTTAAAAAACAAAAAGAATGTACCCAAGCACATTTAAAAAGGAAAAATTCGAGGCAGTAAGTGAATTAGTAAACCAAGAGATTGATTCAAGTCCTGATGATGGATTCATTCAGCATTATAAATGGAGAAAATAAGAAACTGATTCCAGAAAGTGGAATAACTAAGAGATTAGTAACACCAATATTAAATATAAAGACAGGATGGGCATAAAAAGTGGTTGCTGTGTTTTAGGAGCTATGGAGTAAGGTGGAGGGCTGGGGGACAGGTCAACAGATGTTGACGAGAAAAATGAATTATGATTTTGAAAGTTAGGTTTAGAATTCTAGCCAGAAATCTAGGGAGATGTCTATCAGATTGTGGGAAACACAATTCTGAGACAGAGTGATGTGAGAACTATAGATAGATATGAAATTGTACTAAAAGGGTCATAGGTTAACATACAGAGTGAAAAAAACAAAAGAATAAAAGTAAAAAACCTTTTAAAAATGCCTACATTACAGAGATGAGCAGAGGATCTCACATACACTAGTGAAAACACAGTGTCTCACTCAAACAAGGGGAGTAGAGGTTGGTTATAAAAAGATCAGATGGGATAAAAGCTGGTAAATGTGTGGATTGTTAATTAGGAGGTCACTAACTTTTTTTTCCACTGTAACTTCTGATAGGGCAATTTCTGCAAAATGCTGAGGTGGAAATCACTAAGTGAAGAATTGAGTGAATGGTGAGAACGTACAGGTGATAAACCACAAAGCTACACTTGAAAGTGTCAGAATTAAGAAAAATAAGACAATAGTCTTTAAGAGGTTACAAAGTCAAAGAAGTCAGTGAAGAAACTTTTTTTTTTAAAGAGACCTGGATTCTTGTAAATAGAAGGGACCACAGAAGAGAATAAGCTATAATAAAAATTTAAAGAGGGGAATTCCCTGGTAGTCCAGTTGTTAAGACTTGGTGCTCTCACTCAGTTCAGTTCAGTCGCTCAGTTGTATCTTTTGAACTGCGGTGTTTAAGAAGACTCTTTGCGACCCCATGGACTGCAACACACCAGGCCTCTCTGTCTCTCGCCAGCTCCCAGAGTTTACTCAAACTCGTGTCCATTAAGTCGGTGATGCCATCCAACCATCTCATCCTCTGCTGTCCCCTTCTCCTGTCTTCAATCTTTCCCAGCATCAGGGTCTTTTCAACTAAGTCAGTTCTTTGCATCAGATGGCTAAAGTACTGGAGTTTCAGCTTCAGTATCAATCCTTCCAATGAATGTTCAGGACTGATTTCCTTTAGGATGGACTGGTTGGATCTCCTTGCAGTCCAAGGGACTCTCAAGAGTTCTCCAACACCACAGTTCAAAACAAAAACTCAGATCCCACAAACCATACAGCAAGCCCCTTCCCCCAAAAAAGAGCAAGATAACTGATGAGGAAAAGATCCTCAAACAGAAAAGAAAAACAGAACAGGAACAGCCCCTGTTAGAAAGTATACTGGTGCCATCAATCTGTTCCAGTTTCCTTTATAAGACAGCTTTTTCTTTCCCCTTTTGAGAAAATGGGTACTCCTGTTTTCATGAGAAAGCTTAAAAGTGCAATTTCTTTTTCTTTCATTTGTAAAAAGAATTCACAGAGGCAGCAGTTACCATGACTTCAGAAAACAAAACTCACACTGCTATTTATTTTCTTAGAGCCAATACTATTCTACATAGTCCTAAAACTTCAGGCACACAAAATATCCTAAAATTTCCTCAAATATCCCAAGAACAACAGCTTACTAGTTTAATATTTCTAAACAATCATCACGAAAGACTATAGAAAGGGGGGAAAATATGAGGAGTGAGCTGAGGAGTTATAAAAAGACAAAAATAGTTTATATCTCCTACAGTTTAAACTGCAATTTTTTTCCTGGAAGATAATATCTTTTATCTGAAAATATTACATGACTTAAAATGACAAAGAGTCAACGGGCAGGCTAAAACATGCCACAGACTTGGAAGAGAGAGCAGTCTCCGGTTGCAGCACTGCCGCCGTCACTCAAAAGCCGCTGCGCACTTCACGGGCTGTGCTCACTCCCTCACTGACCCTCTGCGGCCCCATGTGCTGGAGCTCGCCAGGCTCCTCTGTCCATGGGTTTCTCCAGGCACGAATACTGGAGTGGGTTGCCATTCCCTTCTCTAGCGGACCTTCCCAATCCAAGGAATGAACCCAGGTCTCTCACAGTGCAGATGGATTCTTTACCATCGGAGCCACCAGGGCATAAGATCGTTAAAACCAGGTTGAGGAAGTATTCAGTTGGCCAAAAGTTTCCTCGGCCTTTAAGTGACAGACACATTTTTCACTTTCACCAAGAACTTTATTGAACAATGTATTCACCATTTTGTTCCATTACCTTCTATTACTTTTCAGGAAACTTCATAATTCTACCTTCCCAAAACTTTTTATCTTACTGAGCAAAGAACTGTTCTACGTGCCTTTATAGTCTTTTGAAATTTTTCCATTAAGAGAATTTTTGTAAAGACTGAAATAAATGAAAATCTGAAGGTGCAATGTCTGGTAAATATGGTAGATGAGCCAGAACTTCCCAAGCAAGCTCTAACAGTCTTTGCCCGGTCATCAGAGAAATGTGCAATCTCACTAAAGGTCTTCATGATAAAAGAATATGCATTTTCTGTTGACTAATTCCAGACAATTTTCATCAAGCACTGCTTTTAGTTGCTCTAAACAGGAGTAGTACTTGTTGGAATTAATTGTTTGGAATCTGCTCATAGTAGAGGACTCCCTTCCAATCCTACCACATATACAACATCAACTTCTTGGGATGAAGATCGGCCTTTGCTATGGTAGGTGGTGGTTCATTTCACTTGCCCTACAATCTCTTCCATTCCACATTATTGTATGGTATCCACTTTTCATCACCCATCACATTTTTAAAATGGAACATTTTCATTACATCTAAGTAGAGAATTACATGCAGAAATGCAGTCAAGGTTTTTCCTGACTAACTTATGTGGAACCCAATCACCACAGCAATGAACATAACTGAGCTGGTGAAAATGATTTTCAGCACTTGATTTGGATATTTTGAGTATGTAAGCTCTCTTCCATGTAGTATAACATAAATTGTTCTCAATTAATATTTCACTTTGATTGGCGTCAACTTCAACTGGTCTACTCCACCATGAAGCATCATCCAGTGAGAAATCTCTAGCACGCAAACTTCCCAAACCACTTTTGATACGTTCCATCAGTCAAAGCACTGATTCCATATGTTATACAAATGTTTCTGTGCATTTCAGTTGCATTTTTACCTTTCTTGAAACAATAAAGCATAATTTGCTGAAAATGTTGCTTTTTTCTCTCATCTTCAATATTATAATGGTTACACAAAAATTCAACAATGTTGTAAGTTTGTTTAATGAATGCTAATATGACAGCTGTCACAATACAGTCTAACAGAATTATTTTAAATGGAGTTAAAGACAACCAAGCGCTACTAGGAAAAAAAAAACAAAACCATTTGACCAAGCACTAAAAGTAACAAATGTCTACAACTGCAGCCTGACAGATGTCTCAAGTAAGGATACTTGCTTGACTCTGTAGTAGTAAGATAACTTCATAAACTTATTATCTTCGGTGATCCATTCCTTCCACAAACAAAATTTACTAACACCTATTACTGTGTTATCTTGTTCCCAAGGTGGCACAAGTGGTAAAGAATGCACCTATCAATGCAGAAGATACAGGAGACACGGGTTTAATCCCTGGGTCAGGAAGATCCCCTGGAGGAGGAAATGGCAACCTACTCCAGTATTTCTTTGCTGGAAAATTCCACAAACAGAGGAGTCTTGCGGGTACAGTTCATGGGGTCGCAAAGAGTTGGGTGGGTATGACTGAGCACAGAAGTACATACATATTACTTTGCTAGATACTAAATATACTTGATGATTAAATAGTCTGTCCCTGAAGAAATTTAATTCCTAACTCCTTAAATTAGCCAATAAAAAGTATATACGGTGCTTGCTCCTTGGAAAAAAGCTATGACAAACGTAGACAGTGTATTAAAAAGCAGAAATATCACTTTGCTGACAAAGGTCCATATAGTCAAAGCTATGGTTTTTCCAGTAGTCATGTACAGATGTGAGAGTTAGACCATCAAGAAGGCTGAGCATGGAAGAACTGATGCTCTCAAACTGTGGTGCCAGAGAACACTCTTGAGAGTCCCTTGGACTGCAAGGAGATCAAACCAGTTAATCCTAAAGGAAATCAACCCTGAATATATTCATTGAAAGGACTGATGCTGAAGCTGAAGTTCCAATACTTTAGTCAACTGATGCGAAGAGCCAGCTCACTGGAAAAGACCCTGATGCTAGAAAAGACTGAGGATGAGATGGTTAGATGGCATCACTGACTCAGAGGACATGAGTCTGAGCAAACTCCAGGAGATAGTGAAGGGGACAGGGAAGCCTGGTGTGCTGCAGTCCATGGGGTTGCAAAGAGTCGGACTTGGCTTAGCAACTGAACAACAGCAACAATTGCCAACAATGTTGCTTTTTCCCTTCCATCTTCAATATCAAAATAGCTACATCAAAGTTCACCAATTTAGTAAGCTTTTTCTTTAAAGCACAGCTGATGTGACACTGGTCACACTATAATCTAACAAAATTGTTTCAAATGGAGTTAAAGATTTAACTAAGTGCTGCTGCTGCTACTGCTGCTGCTAAATCGCTTCAGTCGAGTCCCACTCTGTGCGACCCCATAGACGGCAGCCCACCAGGCTTCCCCATCCCTGGGATTCTCCAGGCAAGAACACTGGAGTGGGTTGCCATTTCCTTCTCCAATCCATGAAAGTGAAAAGTGAAAGTGAAGTCGCTCAGTCGTGTCCGACTCTTAGCGACCCCATGGACTGCAGCCTACCAGGCTCCTCCGTCCATGGGATTTTCCAGGCAAGAGTACTGGAGTGGGGTGCCATTGCCTTCTCCAACTAAATGCTATTAAGAAAAAAAAACAATTTGACCAACCACAAAAAGTAACAAATCTGTACAGTTAGTTTCAGCCTGACAGTGGATACAGTCTCAAGTAAGGATACTTGCTTGACTTTGTAGTATTAACAAAACTTCATAAGTTTATTATCTTCAGTGATCCATTCCTTCCAAAAACAAAATTTATTAACATCTATTACTGTGTGTTAAGAGAAGGCAATGGCACCCCCACTCCAGTACTCTTGCCTGGAAAATCCCATGGACGGAGGAGCCTGGTGGGCTGCAGTCCATGAGGTCGCTAAGAGTCGGACACGACTGAGGAACTTCACTTTCACTTTTCACTTTCATGGACTGGAGAAGGACATGGCAACCCACTCCAGTGTTCTTGCCTGGAGAATCCCAGGGATGGGGGAGCCTGGTGGGCTGCCGTCTGTGGGGTCGCTAAGAGTCGGACACGACTGAAGTGACTTAGCAGCAGCATTACTGTTAGATACTAGACATACTTGATGATTAAACAGTCTGGCCTTCAAGAAACTTAACCTCTAACTCCTTTCATCAGCCAGTAAAAGATACAAAAACTTAAGTGCAGAGAGTTTTGGGGAGTGGGGTGCATACTGCTTTAGCCTATTTATAGAACAATTTGGCAAAAACTATAAAAGGTTAAAGTATAATATATATGGAATTTATAAAGATGGTAATGATAACCCTGTATGCGAGACAGCAAAAGAGACACAGATGTTTAGAACGGACTTTTGGACTCTGTGGGAGAGGGAGAGGGTGGGATGATTTGGGAGAATGGCATTGAAACATGTATCCTATCATGTAAGAAATGAATTGCCAGTCTATGTTCGATACAGGATACAAGATGCTTGGGACTGGTGCACGGGGATGATCCAGAGAGATGATATGGGATGGGAGGTGGGAGAGGGATTCAGGATTGGGAACTCATGTACAACTGTGGCTGATTCACGTCAATGTATGGCAAAACCAATACAGTATTGTAAAGCAAATTAAACTAAAAATAAAAATTTTAAATATATATATATATACACCTCTGACTCAATATTTCCACTTTGCCTAAAAGGAAAAGGTCATTTTGTGTGACATTATTTATAATATTAAAAACATGGAGAAAACTTAACTGTGTAACAACAGGGAAAAGTTAAAGAAGTGAGGTATAAAGATACAACAAAATGTTAAAAAGCTAGCAAGAAGGACAGATATGAAAGAATGCACATGATACATAGTTGAAGAGAACAAATAATTGTCATAAGTAGTATAAATAACCCATACTTACATGTGCAATGGTCTGGAAAGATATACACCAGCTTTAACAGTGGTTATCCCTGGGAAAAATGAACTAAAGAAATCATGGGAGTAGGGAAAGTCCTTTAATTTTTTTCTGTGCGTTTCCATATTATTTGAAATACTGATTTCATGACTTTAAATAAATATTTTCTCTAAGAGCTAAGGTAAAGTGTCTTGTGTGATCCTTTCCCTTCAATGTCTGGCACATCAAGTCACTCAATAGATATTGAATTTTAAAGAAAGAAACTTCCATTTCCAGTTGAACTGTTGCTTTTAAAATCATATGGCCTTAGGCAACTATCACTTCTCAATTCTCCCATCTAATAAACTTGGAGACTTAATTAGAAGAGTAAAAAGTAAAACATGAAAATGAAGTTATATTTTTTAATTCATTGAAAATACTTCCGAAATGTTCATACAGAAACTACCCCAGTTTCTCTCATGTTTGTACACATCTCTCAAAGATGTTTTCCCTGTTTCTATATACATATTTAAAATTATTACAATGTGACTCTGATTAAGAAGCCACAGTGTGCTGGAGCTTGATTTTGTTTTTTAAAATTGGATTCCCTTAACTTTCACAATCAAGTATACAACTGCAACATCCACCCTAAGTGTGAGCACTGAAGTATACTTTAGATAAAGGATGTTAGTAAGCTATAAGGGAAATGAACTTTCATCAAGCAACTTCAAGGTCCCTAACAAGTAAGCCACTTAACAGAGGTACCAAAATGCTCAACAGAGGTCTGCAACAAGAAGCATCAAGTCTTATTTACTCAAATTGTTGTTCAGTTGTCAAGCCGTGTCTGACTCTTTGCGACACCATGGATTGTGGCATGCCAGGCTTCCCTGTCCTTCACTGTCTCTCAGACAGTGAACTCATGTCCACTGAGTCAGAGATACCATCTAACCATCTCATCTTCTGTCGCCTCCTTCTCCTCCTGCCTTCAATCTTTCCCAGCATCATGATCTTTTCCAGTGAGTCAACTCTTCATATTAGGTGCCCAAAGTATTGGAGCTTCAGCATCAGACTTTCCAATGAATATTCAGGGTTGATTTCCTTTAAGATTAATTGGTTTGATCGCCTTGCAGTCCTATGGACTCTCAGGAGTCTTCTCCAGCACTACACTTCAATTGGACTTCCCTGGTGGCTCAGATGGTAAAGTGTCTGCTTACAATGCGGGAGACCTAGGTTCAATCCCTGGGTTGGGAAGATCTCCTAGAGAAGGAAATGGCAACCCACTCTAGTATTCTTGCCTGGGAAATCCCTTGGACAGAGGAACCCGGTGGGCTATAGTCCATGGGGTCACAAAGAGTCAGACACGACTGATCGACTTCATTTTCACTTTCACAATTCAAAAGCATCAATTCTTTGGCACTTAGCCTTCTTTATGGTCCAACTTTCACATATCACAAGTCCCCAGACTTAGTCTTTTTATAGGGATTTTTTTTTCCCAAACCAGCTTTAAAATAGTAGGAAACAAAAATATTGCCAAAATATTATCTTCACATTATATGCCTGCTCCTCTACATCCACCCCCTGAAAATCAGGCAGCAAGCAATTACTGAAAAAAATCACTGTCTTGTATTTCATATCCCCACAGGCTACTGTTCATTCTTCTAATCTCAATACTAAACACAACTCCAGATAGTCTAGTAAAAATCTGCCTACGTAGTTATTTTCTGACTGTACAATGGCAGCCTTCTTCACTTTTTCAGGTATTTGTGAAAACTGAATGAACAGCATCAAACAGTAGTGATAAATACAGATGAGATAGTAAGAAAAAGATGTGTAAAAGATGACTAGACTTAAATATTACCCTATTACTAATGCCTATTTGGCCTTCTACAGGCCACTTAACCTCTTCAGCAATTCAATTTCCTCAGCTGTAAAAAAAGGATACCATCACTTGCTTCATGGGGTTATTGCAGGGGTTGAATAAGACAGCATTCAACACCTGGTATGAGATGCTAAGTAAACCTTAGTTTACTCCTCTCCTTCTTATCAGAATACCACCAAATGGGCCAAATTGTTGGGCAAATTGCAACATGTAAAAACAGCAAAACTGAAGACCACCAATATGAAAATAATTTCAAATGAAGCTACTTTCCATTCATTCATTCAAAACTCTTTACTGGCAGTCCAAGGGTAAGGACTTGGTGCTTTCATTGCAGTGACCCAGGTTCAATCCCTGGTCAGGGAACTGAGATACTGCAATCTGAGTGGTGGAGAGGGGAGAAGAGGGGACCATTTATTGAGCACTACGCCTGGAAGGCACTGTTGCAGGCACTCAGGATATAGGTGTGAACACGACAATCTCTATCCTTAAAGAACATCAAAGAGTTCCACTCAAAACACCCAGTGAGTAAAGGATCAGAACTCATCACTCTCAGAATCCATGTCATCTGGCCCCTACCTTGAATTGATTTTTTCTGTTAACAATTTCTCAGGTATATTCCACATGTATACTTAGAGCCATGAAGGTGGAGACTGCGTTTTATTTACCCTCTATTCTCAGAGTTCAATCCTCACAATTTTCACCCACTAGACTGGTTACTTATTATGCTGTTCATTCACTCACTTAACAAGTATTTATTAAGCATCTTCTATATGTCAGATGATGTACTAGGCCCTGGGAATACAGCAGTTGTGGGGGAAAATGAAATATAGTGCCTGGTCCCAGGGAGCTTATAGACTACTCTAATAGAAGAGTCTAGGAAAGAAAGACTTTAACCAAAGGTATATATTCTACCTACAGATTAAACAATCAAAAAATGAAAATTTAAAAAATCTTATGCCAAAATACTTATAGCTCAAAAGCATCTGAAGTTTAGAATCTTACAGCATATACTCAAAATATCTAAAAGCTAAAACAAATCACAACCTATTAATTTTAACATTGCTTTTCTATTGTTTAACATCAGCAACAAACAACACTTGCCTCTCTAAAAATTGTCTAATGCATATTTAAAGGAAAATCCCATGGACGGAGGAGCCCAGTGGCCTGCAGTCCATGGGGTCGCCAGGAGTCGGACATGACTGAGCGACTTCACTTTCATGCATTGGAGAAGGAAATGGCAACCCACTCCAGTGTTCTTGCCTGGAGACTCCTAGGGAAGGTGGAGCCTGGTGGGCTGCTGTCTATGGGGTCGCAAAGAGTCGGACACGACTAAAGCGACTTAGCAGCAGCAGCAGCACATTTTACATATGGTTTTCCCCCTACTTTTGTACTTCCACAGAACTTTTACCCAAAATTCTATGTTTTTACTCAATGACTCATTTTTCACAAAATTATCCCCCAGAGCAGACACATAACAGAAACATAAAACATTCCTAGTAGAAGATCAAAAACCCAAATATCAAGAAACCACTCAGGAACATACATAAATGAAACCTCATTATGTGTGTCCAAAAAGAAATGCCAAACACATAACTCAAAATAATGCAGCACTCTCCTAACATGGAACCTTAAAGAGACAGGATCACTCCCCACTCAGGTGCAGACACTGGCTGGGCTCCTTACTTCTCATAACAAATGTTAATCCTACCACCTGTCCACTGAGCTTTCAGAGGTTACAGGTTTACCTATAATCAGTATTTGGAAGACATGTAATCAAGGAAGTATCCAAGGATGGTTAAAAAGATTATCTGCCAAGGAAAATGACTTGAAGAACTAGTATGCATTCACTTCTACAAGTGTAATAAAAAAACTGCAAGTCTATATATCTGGACTACCAGAAATGGCCAACAAATGTATTTTTTTAAAGTTTCATTTTCAGTTCAATCCTGGAGATAAGCCTATGAACTTTATAGCTGCTTTTAGTTCAAAACTGTGACAGGAGAAATTGTTTTACAACATTACACAATACCACCTATATGGTGCTCCATAGGAATTTGACATAAGGAAAAATTTGCTCTACTCTGAGGAACCTGTATTTTTCTCTACTTAACTGAGAGTTATATATATGGTTATATTTCCCTCTCAGGCTTCTTTCCCATGTTTAACCCTCAACTTCTACCATGCAGCTTCTATTACACTGGCAAATTAATGAATGTTGGAAAAGAAAAAGTACAGAATGATAAAAGAGCCTATTAAAGAAGGCCTGAGAGATTTTTTCCTAAAAAATAAAAATCAAGAAGATTTACCTATAAAGTTACTCAAGATATGTATTTTGATTCTCTCAACTAAGATACAAAAAGCACAAAAAGCTAGTAACAAGCCAAAAGTACCAACAAATAGGCCTAAAAGAGATTTTTTTTTAAGGGAGTTGAAATATTTTTTAAAAACTGCTTTCCATTTCTGCAGCATGAGTTTGCTGCAAGTGATTCTTAGCAAATAAATGCTAATTAACTGACCTAAAAGAGGTCAAGTTTTATACATGTTAAACAAGCAAACAAAGCCAAGTATATAGGAGAAATTATTTCACAAGAAACTGCAGAGCACAAGTCAGCTTGACATTAAAATAGTGTAGGCACAAAAAAATCATTCCAATAACCTACAATATGTATCATGTTTATTTTATCACCCTACATACACTTGGGGAAAAGGCAAAGCTATGACAGCTCATGGCTTTTTAGAGCAAATAAAATGTCTCTAGACATAGTGGATCAAATAGTCTAAAACGAGAGAGGACAGACAGGGCGAGGGCAGAGGTGAAATCCACATCACCTGTAAAGTGAAGAACATCACACAAAAATAGAGAAGGGGGGAATCTCTTCATTTCATATCATATCAAGAAGACTACATCTCTTACCACAAAAATAAGTCTCCTAAAGCAATAGCACAAGCAACCCCATTTTCCACCAAATAAGTCTTTATAGATATTAGCAAATGTCTAGGACACACAGACATAGAGGGTGCCTTTTAACTACACCAGAAAGGGTGAGTCACGAATGCTAAATTCTTGCAACAGAAAACAAACTTGAAAGGAAGAACTTACCAAATCCAAATCAACCCATTTCAGAAATATACAGCAAAGAAATATACTGCATGCTTCATAAATATACAGTCTATAAACCTAAATTTAGAATTATAACTTATCCTCTTCTAAAGGACAAAGCAGGATTAGTAAATATCTTAAATTTCTCAGCAAAAGCAATTAGATCATTCCAGCATCTACTCAGATCAGAATACAAATCTTCTTAAAGCAGAAAAAAATTTTTTTCAAAGTAAATATTCATTGGCTTGTTGTTCATGGTCTTTTTAAACCATTTTGAAAGGACCTTTGAAACAGTTTCATTAGTATCTCTCTGGAAAGGGCTCTAACATCTTTCATTCTTCTAGCAATTTAAAAGCTACCACATGTTCATTTCCACCTTAGATTATTGATTCCTTGCCTTTTAACATCTCCATAACAGCTGCTTGACAAATTACCTCACCTCATTCCTCAGGGGGTAAGGAGAGCATAATATCCATGAATTCAAAAATGGGACCACAAAATGATCAGTGACAGATGAGCTAATTGCTTCAGATTGAGACATTGCTCTAGAATAGACGAGGCATTCATAGCATGATACAATTAAATGCTTACACTCTAAATATTTTATTTGTACTTAAGGGTACAGGGAAAACCTATCTTCCTTTTATTTTAAAATAGATGTTAGCGTCAGAAAGTCAGTAAACTTGTACGTGTTTGGAATAATTTCAACAGAAAGTTGAGAATAATTATTCTGAATAGTATGCACAACTTTCAGACTTAGCTTTCTTATTTCAACCTAAGAAGAGCTGTAAGACCCAAAATAGTCTACTCATAGGGCAATTTAAAAAATATTTCCAGATTTTACCAAAGTAAAGGCCAAACATATTTTCAAACATACAACATATTTCAGAAAAGTAAAATAAAATGTGTCTATTGTATTTGTCTTAGTTCATTCTGATTAGTGTCAGAACAGTATGAGATACAGAGAAAAAGCATACACAAACATAATCTTGTAAACACATATAAAATATTGCTTTCCTCCCCTAAGAATAACAAAATGGTGTGGATTTAAAGGAGTTATTTTAAATGAACAATGTCCAGTCAAATTACTCTTAGAAAATTAGTCTCTCTCTAGACAGAAGCAACACTTTCTTTTCTAAATTCATAACCAATCTCATAACACAATCTTATCGGTTCCTTTTAAAGTGATAAAACATACGTACTAGCTTAGAGCTTTACCTTGTAATAAATTTCGGTATCTACCACTTTAAAAAAAAAAACTAAATCATCACCGGTGTTCTTCAAATGTCACTTTCGCAGTAATGGGACAACGGTGGTGTTAACTCACCTTTTATAAACTATTCGTATTACCCAGACGAAGACATCCAAGAAACCAAACAATCTGGAGATGATAGTGCCTAATACCAATAATATTCGACATGTTTCTTTCGACGTGCCCTTTTTGCGACCTGAAGCCTCTACAGGAAAACTCTACCGAGTCCCTTCTAGAATCCTGGTTAGAGGGCTGGCTGATTCTAAACATCACGTTTGATCGCTCCTGCCTGGAGAGGCGATAGTGTTGATTTTGTTTTTAAAGTTGCTGTCAGAGCAGCTACAAACTTTTTCAGCA
Organism: Nanger dama; assembly: GCA_917880005.1. Lineage (NCBI taxonomy): Eukaryota > Metazoa > Chordata > Mammalia > Artiodactyla > Bovidae > Nanger > Nanger dama. Next base: position 32,021,728 of record CAKJTW010000018.1, read on the forward strand.
TCCCTGCCTGGCTGCCAACTGGAGCTCTCCGCTCACTTCCTCACCAACTCTGAACCACCCCCAAACAGTTTGAGAGTAAGCTGGAGTTAGACACCGGCAAGAGCTGACACACTTCACAAGAAGGGTTTGACACCGCAGAAAACTTTCACTTCTCCTCTCCAGCCCTTCCAAACGGGGACTCTGGCCCCTCGCTCGTGCTCCCCTAGAATTCCTCTCTCCGGCCGGACAAGGACACAGAAAGGCGGCTGTTCTGATGTCCCCGAAAAGACAAACACCCCACCACCACCACCACCCCGCAATAACCCTCACCCCTGGACGCAAGTCCCGTTCTTCACACAAAAGAGCGCGGCCAGCAGAGCTGTCGCGGCCCTACCTAGCCGGCTGCCACTCTCCACCGCACCCGCAGACCGGGTCTCCAGCCGCCCGATCGGTCCCCACCGGAGGCTTCCTGCTCCGACCCGGCCAGACAAAGCCCCGGCGGCCGGGCGGACCTGCCAGCCTCCGGACTCGGGCCGCCGCGCTCTTACCCGGGCCTCATCCAGAGCGACGCCGGCGCCGCCGCTTCCCCCGGCCTTGGCGGCGGGGCAGCTGGCAGCACGGGTCTTGGAGGAGCGGGTCCGAGAGGAGATGAAATGGCTGCTGCCTCCGGTCGCCCCGGGCTCTACTCCGGCCCCAGGCCCAGGCCCAGGCCCGGGCGACTTAGATCCGAGAAGGCGCAGAGAGCTCTTCCGGGTGTTCACCATGGTCCAGCCAGGAGGACGGGGTCCACGCCGCGCTAGCGGCGCCGGCCGCGCCGGGGAGACCCAGGAAGGCCGGCCCGCTGGCCGGGCAGTCAGGGCCAGTGGAGCCGGGCCGGGAAAGACAAGCCGAACCAGACTCCGCGGAGCGCAGACGAAGACAGGCGAGAGCAGGGCAGAGGAAGGGAAGTCGGCGTGCGAAGACAGGTAGCAGGAGACGGGAGCGATGCTCCGGGCCGACGGCTCAGACTCTCTGCCGGCTTCGCCCTCCTCAGCGGGAGCCGAGCGGAGCCGCCATTTCTGCCCCTTTCTCTCCCGTTCTCGCTCTCGAGCTCCGTGCGTCAGGGCTCCAGCGCCGCAGGGCCGACGAGACCGCTTCCGGCCTGGCCGCTGCGGGGCGCTGCAAGGCCGGCCAGCCCTTCTCTTGCCGGCTTTTCCCTCCTCTTCCCCCGCCCCTCCAGAAGGCCCCTCCCAGCGGCGCACTGTCAGCGCTCGGCGGCCACGGAAGGGACGCTCTGGGCTGTTAGCTCTATGGTTTCTAGGTCTGGCCAGCGGCCGAGGAAGTGAGGATGAGAAAGACCAGAATGTGCTCGGGATGAGCTAGCGCGTTGGAGTCGGTCGTGGACCCTTCATACCCGGCCAGGCCTGGCTACACCAGCATCCCCATCATCACCCCCAGGTGCCCTGGATGGAGCCAGAAAGGACTGGCAAAGGCCGAGGATAGAGGGGGACCGGTGCAGACGAGGGCGTGGTGACCTGAGTGGGAATCCCAGGGATACCCAGGGACCCCAAGCCAAGACACTGAACTTGAGTCGTACTTTTCAGGGCTAGAAAAATGTGAATGATAATTGTGATTAAAACAGATCTGTGCTGTATCTGGCAAATGGTTAAGCTTAAGAACTAACACTAGAACCCTGCGTCTTTAAACAAAGCAAGGCACTGTCGTTTTCTGTAACCTTAGCCAGAGCTAAGGTGGAGTCCACGAAGAATGAATTCTTCTAACTAAGAGCTTCCACTGCTTTCTGCCCGGGCAAGAATTAAAAATACAAAAAGCTGAACCAAAGATACAAAATGTGCCATTTAACTTTCATAGAAAAAGATTAAGGGACACAATATGAAAAGCTATTCTGTAAATAAGAATTATGTTCAATTCCAAAAATTATGTTCATTACCTAGAAAAATTGAAGACTCGGGAAAAGTCTTGTAAAAATCAACAAGCTGCAACAAAATTAGAGAATTCCAGCCATCCAAGCTACTAATTGTTCAACAAAACTGTATAATGCACTGGCAATGGAAGTGGTTTTTCTGGTGGAGAAGCAGTACAGATTCCAGGAAAGCAGACGAGTCCCTCTTAAGCTAATTTGCATGCCACACCCTCCCCAGAACACTTCACCCACTATTTAAAGCCCGCCTCTTGGGTATGGAGACCTCATAATACAAGACTTCAGTTTTCCTATGTCAATTAGCTATGAGATCATTGAACAAAATAAACAGCTTCATTTCCTGCAGAAAGAAGCTGGCTTTATTATTCAAAGTATCCTGAAAAGGTGTATGGTATGCAAATTAGCAGGCAAAGGACTTGCTTCTGTATTTGTTTTTGTAGACCTAAACTGAGAAAGCCAGGTTGTTACTTGAGTTACCACAACCTAGATCAAACCAATCAATCCTAAAAGAAATCAGTCCTGAATATTCATTGGAAAGACCGGTGCTGAAGCTGAAGCTCCAATACTCTGGCCACCTGATCTGAAGAGTCAAATCATTGAAAAAGACCCAGATTCTGGGAAAGACTGAGGGCAGAAGGAAAGGGAGCAAGAGAGGATGAGATGGTTGGATGGGATAACTAATCCAATGGACATGAATTAGAACAAATGCTGGAAGTTAGTGAAGGACAGGGAAGACTGGCCAGCTGCGGTCCACGGGGTCACAGAGTCAGACATAGTTTAGTTAGAGAACATCTAAAAATGCCAACAATGTTGCCTTTTTCCTTCCATCTTCAATATTGGCTACACAAAAATTACCAACTTTGTAAGTTTGTTTTTTTAATGCATGCTATTGTGACAGCTGTCATGATACAATCTAACAAAATTGTTTCAAATGAAGTTAAAGTAAGTGCTACTAGAAAAAAAAAAACTATTTGGCCAACTACTAGAAGTAACATATGTGTACAGCTACAGCCTAACAGTGGATACAGTCTCAAGCAAGGATACTTGCTCGGCTTTGTAATATTAACATAACTTCATAAGCTTATTAACTATCTTCAGTGATCCATTCCTTTCACAAACAAAATTTACTAACACCTATTAGTGTATTGGGCTTCCCTTGTGCCTCAGCTGGTAAAGAATCTGCCTGCAATGAGGGAGACCTGTGTTTGATCCCTGGGTTGGGAAGCTCTCCTGAAGAAGGGGAAAGCTACCCACTCCAGTATTCTGGCCTGGAGAATTTCATGGACTGTATAGTCCCTGGGGTCACAAAGTCAGACTGAGTGACTTTCAATTTCACTTTCATTACTTTGTTAGATACTAAATATATTTGACTATTAAGCAGTCCTTCAAGAAACTTAATGGTTAACTTCTTAAATCATCCAGTAAAAGGTATATAAGACACTTACTCATAGGAAGAAAAGCTATGACAAACCTAAACAGCGTATTAAAAAGCAGAGATGTCACTTTGCCAACAAAGGTTCATATAGTCAAATCTATGGTTTTTCCAGCAGTTGTGTATAACAGTACCTTTACTGGGCTTCCCAGGTGGTGCTAGTGGTAAAGAACCTGCCTGCCAATGCAGGAGACATAAGAGACACGGATTTTCCATCTCTGGGTCAGGAAGATCCCCTGGAGGAAGGCATGGCAATCCACTCCAGTATTCTTTCCTGGAGAATCCCATGAACAGAGGAGCCTGGTAAGCTACAGTCCATAGGGTCACACAGAGTCAGACGCAACTGAAGTAACTGAGCACACACGCATACACCATTTACTGTTTAACTGGTGTCAGATACCCTGTCAGACCAGGAAACATGGAGGGCTGGGTTTTGTGTTTTTTAACATCATAGTTCTGGCCCTCAAAGATCTCATAGACAAGAAGGGAACAGAGACAGGCAAGGAATCAGTAAGCTGCTGAACACTCTGATTAGAAAGAATAAGGCAGAAACCTCTAATTCAAGCAGAGTTTAGAGAAAGCTGAAAATTGATGACTTCTGAGATGCATCTTGAACCACAAAATGAAGAAAGAAAAAATGGACCCTAAAATAGGAAAGTTTGGAGGAGATATGAAAGAGTTACTTGTTTTACACAGTATAGAGAAAATAATTGAAAAATCCAGTAAAATCATTTTTAAACCTTACTTTAAACTATATGAGCATCTTTCAATTCAGTTCAGTTCAGCCGCACAATCGTGTCCGACTCCTTATAACCCTATAAAGTGTGGATCACAATAAACTGTGGAAAATTTTTCAAGAGATGGGGATACCAGACCACCTGACCTGCCTCTTGAGAAACCTATATGCAGGTCAGGAAGCAACAGTTAGAACTGGACATAGAACAACAGACTGGTTCCAAATAGGAAAAGGAGTATGTCAAGGATGTATATTGTCACCCTGCTTATTTAACTTATATGCAGAGTACATCATGAGAAACACTGGGCAGAAAGAAACACAAGCTGGAATCAAGACTGCCAGGAGAAATATCAATAACCTCAGATATGCAAATGACACCACCCTTATGGCAGGAAGTGAAGAGGAACTAAAAGCCTCTTGATAAAAGTGAAAGAGGAGAGTGAAAAAGTTGGCTTAAAGCTCAACATTCAGAAAATGAAGATCATGGCATCTGGTCCCATCACTTATGGCAAATAGATGGGGAAACAGTGGAAACAGTGTCAGACTTTATTTTGAGGGGCTCCAAAATCACTGCAGCTGGTGACTGCAGCCATGAAATTAAAAGACGCTTACTCATTGGAAGAAAAGTTATGACCAACCTAAATAGTATATTCAAAAGCAGAGATATTACTTTGCCAACAAAGGTCCATCTAGTCAAGGCTATGGTTTTTCCAGTGGTCATGTATGGATGTGAGAGTTGGACTGTGAAGAAGGCTGAGTGCCAAAGAATTGATGCTTTTGAACTGTGGTGTTGGAGAAGACTCTTGGGAGTCCCTTGGACAGCAAGGAGATCCAACCAGTCCATTCTGAAGGAGATCAGCCCTGGGATTTCTTTGGAAGGAATGATGCTAAAGCTGAAACTCCAGTACTTTGGCCACCTCATGCAAAGAGTTGATTCACTGGAAAAGACTCTGATGCTGGGAGGGATTAGGGGAAGGAGAAGGGGATGACAGAGGATGATGGACGTGAGTTTGAGTGAACTCGAGAGTCTTTAGCAACTCCCAAAAACTACGTCACAGGAGGAACCCAGACAAGCAAACAAAGCTGTAAAGACAGCTTTCACTTTCAGTACATTTGCTCAACTCCTGTGAGCTTGATCCATTTTTCTCTGCCTACGGAAGATAGAAGAGACAGAAGACAAAGTCCAGAACCTGCTTAAGTTACAGAATCTAATGTACCTTGCACAATCCTGGTACAAAAGGATATAAGAGAGAATTAGAAATAAACCAACCAGAACTTCCAAAGTGGTCTAGTGATTAAGAATCCAACTTCCAGTGCAGGGGACACAGGTTTGATCCCTACTCGGGAAATAAGATCCCACATGCTGAGGGGCAACTAAGCCCTAGGTCTCAAGTACTGAGCCTAAGCGCTCTGTGGTCCGCACAATAAAACTAGAGAAGTCCATGCCACAGTGAATCTCCAGCATAGTGAAAACAAAAAAAGAAAAAGAAATCAACCAGCCTTCCTATCACTATTCTCCAGGAAGCTGCAAGGAGAACTATCTTGCCCAACACTGACACTAAGAATGAGAAGGGAAAAAAACATATCCCTTAAGAATTCAAAACAACAAACCAGTCCTCAGATTTATAGCCTAAAGTTACCAAATCTGATAGTATGAAAACCTCAGGTTAAATCAAAAGATCCTAAGCACAAAGCAAAGGTTAAATGTAAATTATCTCCAAAAGAACGCACCTTCAACAGGATATGCAAATGTATATAGTCTTATGAACATGACTCAGTAAAAAAAAACAATAAAAAACAGCCAGCACGCACACATACACACACACACACACACACACACACACACACACACACACACACAAGGCCAAGCAGAATAAACGAATAAGACCCACAATTTAATATTGATTAGAAATACATTAAAGATTAGAAAATATTGATAACAAGCAAAAAGTGACTGTAAATTTTTAAATGAGATAGAACTTATACAATTAAAAAGAGTAGAGTTAAATGTGAAGTATGGCCTATTTTTTTAAAAAAATGTAACATGGACTTCATCAAATATAAGATTTTCACTCAGTGAATGCCCTGGTGAAGATTATGAAAAGCAAACAACAGACTGGAAATAAATGTTTACAAATCACATATCTCACAAAGAACTTATCTAAAATATACAAAGAACTCTCAAAATTCAACATTTAAAAAACAAACAATTCAATTAGAAAATGAGGGAAAGATCAGAAGAGCTATTTCACCTAAGAGGATATATAGCCCTTTCCCCTGGCTGGCAGCGTGCAGGCCGCATGATGCCTGGAGTTACTGTAAAAGACATGAACCAGCAGGAGTTCGTCAGAGCTCTGACAGCCTTCCTCAAAAAGTCCGGGAAGCTGAAAGTCCCTGAATGGGTGGACACCGTCAAGCTGGCCAAGCATAAAGAACTTGCTTCCTACGATAAGAATTGGTTCTACACACGAGCTGTTTCCACAGCATGGCATCTGTACCTCCCGGGTGGCCCTGGGGGTTGACTCCATGACCAAGATCTATGGGGGTGTCAGAGGAACAGTGTCATGCCCGGCCACTTCAGCAGAGGCTCCAAGAGCATGGCCCGGCGGGTCCTCCAAGCCCTGGAGGGAATGAAGATGGTGGAAAAGGACCAAGATGGGGGCCGCAAACTGACACCTCAGGGACAGAGAGATCTGGACAGAATCGCTAGACATGTGGCAGCTGCCAACAAGAAGCATTAGAACAAATGATGCTGGGTTAATAAATTGCCTCATTCATAACCCCCCAAAAAAGAGAATATATAGATGGAAAATAAGAATATAAAAGATGTCAACATCACTAACGAGTAGTGACATGCATATTGAGACTATGATGAGTTATTATTATATACCAATTAAAAAACTGAAATAAAAATTAGGTTTGTTTTTTTTTTCTTTTAATTTACCAATGCTGCTGAAGAGGCAAAGAAACTGGATCATTTGATCATTGCTGGTGAGAATGCAAATGGTACAGCAAATCCAAATCTGAAAAAGTTTGACTGTTTCTTAAAAATCTAAATATACACTTACAATACAAACCAGCAATTGCAACCCTGCATATTTATTCCAATGAAATGAAGAGGAGTTACATCTATATAAAAATCTGTAGACCATAGTTCATGGCAACTTTCCAAAACAGAATACTACTCAACAATAAAGAGGAATTAACTAGTGGTTTTAGAAAAGGCAGAGGAACCAGAGATCAAACTGCCAATATCCACTGGATCATGGAAAAAGCAAGAGAGTTCCAGAAAAACATCTACTTCTGCTTTATGGACTATGCCAAAGCCTTTGATGTGTGGATCACAACAAACTGTGGAAAATTCTTCAAGAGATGGGAATACCAGACCACCTAACCTGCCTGTTGAGAAATCTGTATGCAGCTCAGGAAGCAACAGTTAGAACTGGACGTGGAACAACAGACTGGTTCCAAATAGGAAAAGGAGTACATCAAGGCTGTATATTGTCACCCTGCTTATTTAACTTATATGCAGAGTACATCATGAGAAATGCTGGACTGGAAGAAACACAAGCTGGAATCAAGATTGCTGCGAGAAATATCAATAACCTCGGATATGCAGATGATACCTCCCTTATGGCAGAAAGTGAAGAGGAACTAAAAAGCCTCTTGATGAAAGTGAAAGAGGAGAGTGAAAAAGCTGGCTTAAAGCTCAACATTCAGAAAACGAAGATCATGGCATCGGTCCCATCACTTCATGGGAAATAGATGGGGAAACAGTGAAAACAGTGTCAGACTTTATTTTGGGGGCTCCAAAATCACTGCAGATGGTGACTGCAGCCATGAAATTAAAAGACGCTTACTCCTTGGAAGAAAAGTTATGACCAACCTAAATAGTATATTCAAAAGCAGAGATATTACTTTGCTGACTAAGGTCCATCTAGTCAAGGCTATGGTTTTTCCAGTGGTCATGTATGGATGTGAGAGTTGGACTGTGAAGAAGGCTGAGCCCTGAAGAATTGATGCTTTTAAACTGTGGTGTTGGAGAAGACTCTTGAGAGTCCCTTGGACTGCAAGGAGATCCAACCAGTCCATTCTGAAGGAGATCAGCCCTGGGATTTATTTGGAAGGAATGATGCTAAAGCTGAAACTCCAATACTTTGGCCACCTCATGGGAAGAGGTGACTCATTGGAAAAGACTCTGAGGCTGGGAGGGATTGGGGGCAGGAGGAGAAGGGGACAACCGAGGATCAGATGGCTGATGGTATCACTGACTCGATGGATGTGAGTCTGAGTGAACTCCAAGAGATGGTAATGAACAGGGAGGCCCGGTGTGCTGCGATTCATGGGGTCACAAAGAGTCAGACACGACTGAGTGGCTGAACTGATATACAAAAGCTTATGAATCTCAGATGCATTAAACTTAAACAGAAGGAAGGAAATAATATACATATGACAGTATAAAACAATATAATAGAAAACAAATAATAGAGAAATTCAAAATCAAAAGTTGATTCCTGGAAATTCTCTGGTGGTCTAGCAGTTAGAATCAGCACTTTTACTGAGAAAGCTGGGATTCAACCCATGGTCAGGGAATAGAAACACAGTGAAACATCACACCCAATATAAGATTTTAAAAGTTGTTTCCTGTAAAAAGGAAGAAGGAAAGAGAGAGAGAGAGAGAGGAAAGATAATGCACTAGCCAGGCCAATCAAGGGGGACAAAAGAGAGAAGACACAAATTTCAAATTTCAGGAAGGAAGTATTATAAATATCACTCAAAATTTTAAACCTCAAGTCTGCAAACATTTTTCTGGTTATAAATGGCCAGTTTATAAATAACTCAAGCTTCATACATGGTCTATCTCACAGATTCTTTGTTTAGAGTTGGGGTTTGGTTTGTTTATTAACAATCCTTTAACAATGGATTACCTAAAAACCATTCTTAGTTCACATATGTACATAAATAGGCCACAAACTAGATTTGGTCCACAGGTTGCTAATTGCCAACCTTTACTATAAATATTAAAGGGACATTTAATAAATAAGAAACAACTTTGTGCCAATAAGTTCCAAAACATAGGTAGGCAAATTGCTTGAAATAAAACTAATTACTAAAACTCATACATGAAGAAACAGATACCCTGAATACCCCCATCATTAATTAAAGAAATGAAATATGTAATGAAATACTATCCCACAAATGTTACACCAGTCCCAGATGACTTCAGTGGTGAATTCTATTAACATCCACTATGTAAGGAAAAACAATACTATCCCAGGTCAGAGAACTAAGATCTCACATGCCATGTGGTGCACGCAGAACGTAAATAAATAAATAAATAAATTTAAACTGACCAAAAAAAATTGAAAATCTGTAACAGAACTGTATTAAGAGACTGAATCACTAATCAAAAACTCCCAACAAGAAAAACCCAGGACCAGATAACTTTACTGGTTCTATCAAACATGCCTACCAAACACGTAAAGGTGAACTAACACCCATCCTTCTCAAAATATTGAAAATAGAAGAAGACCCACTTTCTAACATAGTCTATGAGACCAGCATTACCTTGATACCAAAGTTAGACAAAGATATCACAATGAAGGAACTGCAGGGCAATATACCTTATGAATGTAGATGCAAAGGTGCTCAACAAAATACTAGCAAGTCAAATCCAGCAGCATATTAAAAGGACTCTACACCATGACCTTGGTATCACAGTCACATGGTATCTTTGATGGAGATTAGTTTAAGCAGGCTCCAGGAGTTGGTGATGGACAGGGAAGCCTGGCATGCTGCTGTCCATGGGGTCACAAAGAGCTGGACATGACTGAGTGACTGAACTGAACTGAACTGAACACCATGACCAAGTGCATTTTATCCCAAGTCCATTTAATGGGGAAAAGGACAGGTTCCAATGAGTGGTGCTTGGAAGACTGTATATTCACATGTCAAAGAGTGAGGTTGGACCTTTATCTTACACCACATATGAAGACTAATTCAAAATGGATTAAACACCTAATGTAAGAACAAAAACTATAGAATGCTTAGAAAAAAACACAGAGAAAAATCTTCATGACATTTGATTTGACAGTAGTTTCTGTAAAAAGCATAAGAAAAAAAAGAAAAAACAGATGAATTGAACTTCATCAAAATTAAAAACTTATGTATTAAATTTCACTATCAAGAGTGAAAAGACAACCCACAGGAGAAATGTTTATAAATCACATATCTGATAAGGCATTAAATTCTAGAATACATAAAAATCCCCTACAACTTGGCAATAAAAAATAACCCCCCTTAAAACTGGGCAGGTCTTCCTTGGTGGTCCAGGGGTTAAGAATCCACCTGCCAATGCAGGGGACATGGGTTCCATGCCTGTTCCTGGAAGATTCTGATACCTGCAACAACATGATGAACTTTTAAAACATTATACTAAGTGAAAGGACAAATATTATATGATCCCATCTACAAGAGATAACTAAAATAGGGCAACTTCACAGAGACAGAAAATAGAGATTATCAGAGTCTGGAGGAGTTGAGAGTGGATTAAGGTGTTATTGTGTAAATGGGTACAAAGTTTCTGTTTGGGTGAAGAAAAAGTTTTAGAAGTGGACACAAGTTATGAAAGTGGATACATTCTAGTTACACAAGATTGTGAAAGTAATTAATGCTACTTAAAAAATGGTAAAAACAGCAAGACAAAAATAAAAGTCTTGCTATATTGGGAGTATTGTTCTATTGTTACAGAAGTCAACAAACAAGAATACAGGGCCCAGAAAGAGCTCTTAGTGTTGATGGGGATTTGGTATATAAGATAGCATTAGAAATTTATAAGAAAAAAAGGGACTATTTGACAGATGGTCTTGGAACCATGGGCTTTATCTGTTAGATATTATACCAGATAAGTATATGTATATGCACTGGTCATAGCAAACACTCTCTTCCAACAACACAAGAGAAGACTCTACACATGGACATCACCAGATGGTCAACACCAAAATCAGATTGATTATATTCTTTGCAGCCAAAGATGGACAAGCTCTATACAGTCAACAAAAACAAGACCAGGAGGTGACTGTGGCTCAGATCATGAGTTCCTTATTACCAAATTCAGACTTAAACTGCAGAAAGTAGGGAAAATCGCTAGATCATTCAGATATGACCTAAATCAAATCCCTTATGATTATACCGTGGAAGTGAGAAATAGATTTAGGGGCCTAGATCTAATAGATAGAGTGCCTGATGAACCATGGAATGAGGTTGCGACATTGTACAGGAGACAGGGATCAAGACCATCCCCATGGAAAAGAAATGCAAAAAAAAGCAAAATGGCTGTCTGGGCGGGGGGGCGGGCTTACAAATAGCTGTGAAAAGAAGAGAGAAAAGGAGAAAAGGAAAGATATCCGCATCTGAATGCAGAGTTTCAAAGAATAGCAAGAAGAGATAAGAAAGCCTTCTTCAGCAATCAATGCAAAGAAATAGAGGAAAAGAACAGAATGGGAAAGACTAGAGATCTCTTCAAGAAAATTAGAGATACCAAGGGAACATTTCATGCAAAGATGGGCTCGATAAAGGACAGAAATGGTCTGGACCTAACAGAAGAAAAAGATATTAAGAAGAAGTGACAAGAATACATGGAAGAACTGTACAAAAAGATCTTCTTGACCCAGGTAATCATGATGATGTGATCACTCATCTAGAGCCAGACATCTTGGAATGTGAAGTCAAGTGGGCCTTAGAAAGCATCACTACGAACAAAGCTAGTGGAGGAGATGGAATTCCAGTTGAGCGATTTCAAATCCTGAAAGATGATGCTGTGAAAGTGCTGTACTCAATATGCCAGCAAATTTGGAAAACTCAGCAGTGGACACAGGACTGGAAAAGGTCAGTTTTCATCCCAATCCCAAAGAAAGGCAATGCCAAAGAATGCTCAAACTACTGCACAATTGCACTCATCTCACATGCTAGTAAAGTAATGCTCAAAATTCTCCAAGCAAGGCTTCAGCAATATGTGAACCATGAACTCCCTGATGTTCAAGCTGGTTTTAGAAAAGGCAGAGGAACCAGAGATCAAATTGCCAACATCCACTGGATCATGGAAAAAGCAAGAGAGTTCCAGAAAAACATCTATTTCTGCTTTATGGACTATGCCAAAGCCTTTGACTGTGTGGATCACAATAAACTGTGGAAAATTCTGAGAGGTGGGAATACCAGACCACCTGACCTGCCTCTTGAGAAATCTGTATGCAGATCGGGAACAACAGTTAGAACTGGACATGGAACAACAGACTGGTTCCAAATAGGAAAAGGAGTACGTCAAGGCTGTATATTGTCACCCTGCTTATTTAACTTATATGCAGAGTACATCATGAGAAACACTGGGCTGGAAGAAACACAAGCTGGAATCAAGATTGCCGGGAGAAATATCAATCATCTCAGATATGCAGATGACACCACCCTTATGGCAGAAAGGGAAAAGGAACTAAAAGCCTCTTGATGAAAGTGAAGGAAGAGAGTGAAAAAGTTGGCTTAAAGCTCAACATTCAGAAAATGAAGATCATGGCATCTGGTCCCATCACTTCATGGGAAATAGATGGGGAAAGAGTGGAAACAGTGTCAGACTATTTTTCTGGGCTCCAAAATCACTGCAGATGGTGACTGCAGCCATGAAATTAAAAGACGCTTACTCCTTGGAAGAAAAGTTATAACCAACCTAGAGAGCATATTCAAAAGCAGAGACATTACTTTGCCAACTAAGTCAAGGCTATGGTTTTTCCAGTGGTCATGTATGGATATGAGAGTTGGACTGTGAAGAAAGCTGAGCGCTGAAGACTTGATGCTTTTGAACTATAGTGTTGGAGAAGACTCTTGAGAGTCCCTTGGACTGCAAGGAGATCCAACCAGTCCATTCTGAAGGAGATCAGCCCTGGGATTTCTTTGGAAGGAATGATGCTAAAGCTGAAACTCCAGTACTTTGGCCACCTCATGTGAAGAGTTGACTCATTGGAAAGGACTCTGAGGCTGGGAGGGATTGGGGGCAGGAGGAGAAGGGGATGACAGAGGATGAGATGGCTGGATGGCATCAGGGACTTGATGAACGTGAGTCTGAGTGAACTCCAGGAGATGATGATGGACAGGGAGGCCTGGTGTGCTGCGATTCATGGGGTTGCAAAGAGTCGGACACAACTGAGCGACTGAACTGAACTGAAGTATATGTAAATCTAAGTCCAAGATGTCATCTTGTTCTTTAATGAGCAAGATAGTGAAGTGAAGTCGCTCAGTCGTGTCCGACTCTTTGCAACCCCATGGACGTAGCCTACCAGGCTTCTATGTCCATGGGATTCTCCAGGCAAGAATACTGGAGTGGGTTACCATTCCTTCTCCAAGGGATCTTCTCGACCCAGGGATTGAACCCAATGAGCAAGATAGAGGGCATTAAAATAGATTATTTGCTGAATATAGTTAAGCAGATTAAACTACTGAGTTAACTACAGATGTACTAGTACCACCTTCCCCCAGGCCCAACTAAAAGATTAATAGGAAACCAATAAATAGATTTGCACTTTAAAACAATGTAATACACCAAATTAATGTAGAATGAATATGGACCATAAAGGTTAAAAATGAAAATGAAACTACAGATGTACTAGTACCACCTTCCCCCAGGCCCAACTAAAAGATTAACAGGAAACCAATAAATAGATTTGCACTTTAAGGTGGCTCAGAGGTTAAAGTGTCTGCCTCCAATGCGGGAGACGCGCGTTCGATCCCTGGGTTGGGAAGATCCCCTGGAGAAGGAAATGGCAATTCACTCCAGTATTCTTGCCTGGAGAATCCCATGGACAGAGAAGCCTAGTAGGTTATGGTCCACAGGGTCGCAAAGAGTCGGACACAACTGAGTGACTTCACCTCACCTCACCTCACCCCAATTAATGTAGAATGAATATGGACCATAAAGAAGGTTAAGTACTGAAGAACTGATGCTTTTGGATTGTGGTGCTGGAGAAGACTCTTGAGAGTCTCGGGCAGCAAGGAAATCAAACCAGTCAATTTTAAAGGAAATCAACCCTAACTATCCATAGGAAGGACTGATACTGAAGCTGAAGCTCTAATACTTTGGCCACCTGATGTGAATAGCCAACTTACTGGAAAAGACCTTGATGCTGGGAAAAATTGAGGGCATGAGGAGAAGAGAGCTATAGAGGATGATATGGTTGGATGGCATCACTGACTCTATGGACATGAGTTTGAGCAACTTCCAGGAGATAGTGAAGGACAGAGAAGCCTGGCATGCTTCAGTCCATGGGGTCACAAAGAGTTGGACATGACTTAGCAACTGAACAATAACAGCAACAATAGAATGAAGGGGAAAAAACATAATCATTTCAACTGACACAGAAAAGTATTTGACAAAATTCAATAACCTGTCGCGCTTCCCTGGTGGCTCTGTTGATAAAGAATCTGCCTGCAATACAGGAGACCCAGGTTCAATCCCTGGGTCAGGAAGATCCCCTGGAGAAGGACGTGGCAACCCACTCTAGTATTCTTGTCTGGAGAATTCCATGGACAGAGGAGCCTAGCAGGTTACATGCAGTCCATGGGGTTGCAAAGAATCAGACAGGGCTGAGGGACTAAGCACATGCTTTACTCATTTCTTGGGAAAGGCTCAAGCATACCTTTCAAATCTTTTAATCAGACAACACCTTGCCTAACTTGTTGGTTCTTTCCATAGATCAAAGAAGCCAAAATAAAGAACAAGTAATTAACAGATGGCCATATTTCTTCCCTACCTTCCCCTGAAATAATCTCCCAAATTGTACAACCAAACCATGTGAACAAGATAACACTTACAGGAAAATCACAATAAGTCAACAGGCCTGCCAGGCCATTGAGATGGCAACTCTGACCCCATATCTTAATGATTAACTGAGATTACTGCCCTAAATGGCAACCCACTCCAGTACTCTTGCCTAGAAAATCCTATGGACAGAGGAGCCTGGTGCAGGCTACTGTCCATGGGGTTGCAAAGAGTCGGACACGACTGAGCGATTTCACTTCCCTTTAGAAGTTCCATGATTAAGCAGACTCTTCAGAGGTGGTTTTGAGGGGACATTGAATCCACTGTCACTTCAGATTGCTGGCATTCTGATGAAAGGCACTTTTCATTTACTACCAACATTTGTGACTATGTAACTGACTTTGTAAGTGGTGAGCAGTGGTATCCGCAATGGATAACAGTTTTGGCATAAGGATAGCTATATAGATAAATGGAACAAAAAATTTTCTGGGGGTCACATTGTGTGCCATGTGGAACTTCCATGATAAAGGGCATCAGGGCTCAAACCTGTGCCCCCTGCAGTGGAAGAACAGCCTTAACCACTGGACCACCAGGAAAGTCCTAAATGGACCAGAATTTTGAGTCCAGAAATAAACCAACACATCTAGGGTCAGTTGATTTTTGACCAGGGAAGAGTTCTCTAGTTATCGAATGGTGCTGGGACCAAAGAAGAAGAGGGAAAAGAAGAGGAGGCCTCACATAAAGGCCATCCATAGAAAAGTCTCTTTGTCCTAAGGAATCAAAGTAACTCCTTACTGGTGGCATCAACAGACAAGATCCCTGGAGAACAGGTTTGAAAGCTGAACTAACTAGAGGATCCCAGAATCACTCACCTGAAGAAGAGTTCAGAAGACTCACAGGGTGCCTTTACTTGCATGGGGATGGCAGGGATCTGTAGATAAAGCCCAATATCAACTTGAATCCCAACACTAAAAACTGTCAAGTAAAAACAAATAGGCAAATGGAGATTATATTTGAAAGGATTATTCCAACAGGAATAAGGGTGGGATGGAAGGGCTAGAGACTATAGAAATAAAGCCAGAGGATAAATACAAAGGGAAGAACACTCAATTGTCCAAAACCAAAACAAAACAAAAAAGTCCTGGATTTAGATAAAAAGAGACTTTACTGGAAAGGATTATTCCAAGAGGAAAAGAAACTACCACAATGGGTGTGGTAGCTGAGGTGACAACCATCACTATCAGGGAATGTTACAGAGGCCTGCAACTTACCTCCAGGGTTAGTCAGAAAGGTGAAGTGAAGTCAAGTCTCTCAGTCGTGTCCCACTCTTTGCGACCCCGTGGACTGTGGCCCACGAGGCTCCTCCATCCACGGGATTCTCCAGGCAAGAGTACTGGAGTGGGTTGCTATTTCCTTCTCCAGGGGATCTTCCCGACCCAGGGATCGAACCCGCGTCTCCCGCATTGTAGGCAGACAGAAAAGGTCCTTCTTTTATAGGGAGGAGGAACAAAGACTACACAGAACTGGGCATAGGGCCAGGGGGATGGATGGGTGGAGGTAGCAGTTGATCACTCAGCAGATCAGGGTGGTTTATGTGGAGGTCAGCCTACTTTTCAGAGTGATGATGAAGGGGGCATTGTAGGCTGGATCAAGCTGAGAGTGGGTCCAAGTTTTAGGAGCCTGGAGGAAGGAGAGAATCCTAAGTTTGGTCCAAACAAGGTAGCTGGTATTTTGTCCAGACTGTCAGTGGGCACAATCAGTAAAGACAATCAATTATGAGGCAAAGAGAACGGCGATTTGGAGGGTCTATGTCTGACCTTGTCATGGGTAAACAAGGGGACATCCGTGAGTCTGAATAAACCGCGTGGGGAAGTGTTGGTTTCCTGTTGTCAGACCTTCCAGGGACACGAAAGGGTCGCGGGGGACGGAAGGGGCGGGGTTGGTGCTTTTAACCGTCGCTTCCCGGAATCTCGGGGCTCAGGTAAAGTTCAACATGGTCAGGATGCAGGGAAATCTCTCCGCAGATTCAATCACAGGCTGACGAAGTACACGGGTAAGTTGGTGCTGAGTTCTGAGGTGAGCCCACACCTCGCTCCCTGCGTTTTCCGCACCGCTTGAAGAGGTAAGCAGCAGCAGCGTCCGCAGGAGGAAGGAGGCGGCCGCCACCCGCGCGGGCCACTGGGCGAGCCGAAGCCGCCGCCGCCGCCAGCCCCGCCCCCCGAGCGCGCGCTCGGGTCTGCGCAGAGCCAGCCTCGGCGCGTACTCGGCGCCGGGCGGCGGTGACCGAGGGAGGCGCGCGCCGTTCCAGCGGCCCGGCCGCCAAGCTCGACTGGGCCTGGGGGCGGCGGTGCTCCTCATCTGAGGGGCTCCAGCCCGGCGGCGGCGGCGCCTGCGGCCCCTGAGCAGACAGACAGAGGCCGCGAGGCGACGGCGCGGCGCGGCCCCCTCCAGCGGCCGCGCCGGGAGGTGAGTTTCCCGGAGCCGCGCCGCGCTCGGCTGGGTGAGGGGCCGGGCCGGCCGCCGGGCGGGGCCCGGTGGATGCGTTGGATGGATCTGGCGGAGCCGCCTCGCCCCGTCTTTGCCTCGGTGTCGGAGCTCCGGTCCGCGACCCCGAAAGGGCGCAGTGGGGCGGCGGGCGGGGCGGACTCGGGGCCCGCGCAGGTGAGGCGCGGCTCCGGGGCCGCCGACTCCGGGCACGCGCCCGGTGGTTTTCTCGCTCTGCGGGCGCTCGGAAACTTCGAGTTCTCTGTTCTCAAAATGCAGACTCGCAGCGCAGAAATAAAGAGCATGTTTGTGTGGGGTGGACCTTTCTTAGGTAACTTCATTAGTTGGCTTTAAAATTCAGTTTTATTTTGTAGACTTGATGGTCTCTCTTTTCCTACTTAATTTCTTTTTTTTCCTCTGTGTCCATTTTTATTTGCAGTTTGTTGTTTGTTAGCAATAACGAACGTTAGTGTGTCTTCCAGCGTTGGTTTCTTCGTACTCAATGTGAGATCATTGAAAGTAAAGATAGGAAACTGGCGGCCTCTACTAATGTGGGATTGTAAAATAGGACCGATTTTATAAGCGACATGAAAGTCAAGCTTCCTTATTTCATAGTCGTGGCTCAGGGGTGTTTTGGGACTGTTTATAAGGTAAAGTTAGAGACAGACAGTGCCTAAGCTGCCACTAAGTCGCTTCAGTCGTGTCCGACTCTGTGCGACCTCACAGACGGCAGCCCACCAGGCTCCTTTGTCCATGGGATTTGCCAGGCAGGAGTACTGGAGTGGGTTGCCATTGCCTTCTCCAGAGACAGGCACTGGTGGAATCCAAAAATGAGTAAGAATTGTGTGCAGAATGGAGGGAGTAATTAAGCACACAACAAAAGTGATGCAAGGCAGAAACTACTACGTATTGAACACTGACTTTTAGCTCTGCGTGTCGTAAATACTTAAGACTCTAATTACTGAATATTTAATGCTAATTACTAAATGTATCATTCAAATGTTTTTAGTACCTATTGTGTGCTGAGTGCTGACGCTATGACAGTGACCATTATAGGTTTTTGCAGTGTCGTTGGAGGAAATGAATAAAAAGTAAATGCCTACTTACCTAACTGTTGTTTTTCCAATGCTAAGTCATATCCGACTCTGCGACCCCATGGACTGCAGCAAGCCAGGCTCCTCCCGTCCTCTGCTGTCTCCCAGAGTTTGCTCTAACTCCTGTCCTTTGGCTAGATGGTTATCTAACCATGTCATCCTCTACCTAGAAAGAAGCTGAAAAGAATGTTCGGTGTTGTGTGAGCATATAACCGGGGACTGAAGAAATCAGTTCAGATTTTCCCAGGAATAGGTCATCTTTGAGCTCAGTTATTATGGATAAGTAGGAAATTAGGTGAAGGAGACTCCCAGTACTGGAGCTCTTCAGACCCCCCCACCCCACACATCACCCCTGCCCCCAGAAAGGACACCAAAACGGTTTCAAATGGAGGGAAGAAAGATCCAAGCAAGGAAATCAGTTCCACAAAGACTTGAGAATGTTTGGGGAACTGAAGATCAGAACAGGTGAATTGAGGGCACTGTGGTTGGTTCGGGCCAGAGAGATGATGTGGGGCCTTTTAAATAATGTTAAGGTTTGGGGACCAGTTTTTTCTTTTTAAAAACGTTCATACCAAAACTTTCAAACTACTCAAATGTAGTGAGAGAACATTTCAGTTAACTCCTTGTCATGTTATCCAACAAAAGAGAATTCCCTGGCAGTCCAGTAATTAGGATTCCTTACTTTGACTGCCAAGGGCCTGGTTTGATCCTAGTCTGGGAACTAAGATCCCATAAGCTGCTTGTCATTAAAAAAAAAAAAAAAGTCACCTTGACTCCTGTGTAGAAACTGAATTGGATGGGAACAAGAATGAATGTGGGGAAACCACCTAAAGATAATGGTACTAGGGTTGTGGTTGTGAAAGTAGAGCAGATTCAAAGAGTACATAATTGATCTCTTCTTGTTGTGTTAGTAATTCTATATTCATGCCTTTTGGAGGAATCATGAAAGGTTTTCTAAAGGAGATTGTATTTGAGATGGGTTTTGCAAGGGAAATAACAGTATGGAGCCCATTCTGGAATGAGAATGTCTTGGTGTCAAAACAGTAGCTAACTCAGGGATCTGGAGGGTTTTTTGCAGAAGTTTCACCTTTCTCCTAGGATTTTCTCATTGAAATTACTTTTGTCACTATCGTTGTGTTCCTTGTGAGCATATAACTCCCTCCTTAACAATTTTTTCTATTAATAGAAGAGAGCGAAAATGTATGTTCTTCACTACTGGGATTACAGCTAAGCTAAGCTAAAACTTTCCAAAAGATTTCATTTTTTTGTTGTTGTTATATACATAATAGTTAATAAACTAGAATTCACAAAATATACAAATAATTGTCTTATTAGTGTTTGAATCTGATATTGCCATAGTTTGCTCTTGGTGGCCTAATCCTATTCTGTAGAAGATGTAACAGAAAGGTGATCCATTGGTTTCTTCTCCCTTGTGCTGAATGACTTTGTCCTTAAAGGAAAAACTAGTTTCTGCATAGCATGCCTAGTGGTACAATATCTTGATTCAAATTAATAATCTTTTAAAAAATAGTCTGTAGTATGTTTTTTAAAATAAGTGAAATTTATAATATGCATATTTTTCTTTTCAAATTCTAGTGTATACATTAAAAGATGACATTTCTTGGTAGTCTAAATTTATTTTGACTGGATTTTCCTTTTAATGGATACATTCCAGATAGCTCAGTTTCCTCTGGCTCCTGACTGATTTTATTGCTACAGTTGTTGGGAGTAAGTGGGATAATATTTGAGAAGGTGTTTAGTAAACTGTGATATACAATACAAACGTAAGATGGTAGTGGTACTAATTGGAAGTAAACTGAAGCAGAATGAAGGAACTTGTGTTCATCTTTCCGTTCTGATGCCCAGCCTCATAGTGGTAATTTCGGTATTTGTCAGATGGCTTTTGTACATCACGTAGGTTCTTTCATGTCACATGACTGATGGTTGTAGATGCTCACTCAATGGATATAAAATTTTTACATGGTTCATTTCTATGTTACTAATTTATGGTAGAAATACCTAAAATAATAGTAACTTTATGTCCATTATAGAATAAGTTTTGCTTTTTTTTTTTTTTTCCCCAAAAGTATTTATTTAGCTGCACTGGGTCTTAGTTGCAATACGTGGGATCTTCACAGTGGCACAGGGGCTTAGTTGCCCCCCAGCATGTGGGACCTTAGTTCCCTAACTGGGGCTCAAACCCCGTCCTTATTGGATTGGAGTGGATTCTTAACCAGTGGATCACCAGGAAGGTTCCTAGAATGAGTTTTTACTTTACAATTCTGTACTGTGTTTGCAGTTAGTAATTTGTATATTTTTTTCCTTTTTAGTCTGTAAACTTCCTGTTAATGGATAGAGTCTGTCCTTCTACCGTTCGTTCTAAACTAGTATCTGGCACACAGCAGTGGGAGGTTCTATACATATACAAATTTTTTTTTTAAGTTAATCTAGTGAATTGAAAAGTGAAATTTCATAGCCATGTTGAAATTAAAACTTTGAGACTGAATCTGAAGGTGTTTCTTACTATAAGTCCTTGTAACAGAGGTTATAATTGGGGACTGGGAAAAGAGAAAGGAGCATAACATTACTGTAGTCTCTGTATCTCTTTTGTTCTCTGAACAGCCTTCTTAGGAGGATAATTATTTCCAAGTTACAAGTTAGGCAACTGGTACTTAGAGAAGTTAAGCAACTCTGAAGCTCAAAAATGATGTAGCCAGTGTTCCAGCACAGGATAGTTTGAATGCAAGGTCTGTTCTTCATTCTCTTTTGTTCTCATGGAACAAGTAAAAACAATTTATCAATAGCTTAAACTATGAAATGATAAAACATAGTAATAATTTGCTAGAGAATAATAACTTATTAATGGGAAACATGGTGAGATGCTTTAAGGATGACTCCTCCTTTCTCTGCACTTGGCTAAGCACCTTGGAGGGCTTCCCTGGTAGTTCAGTTCAGTTCAGTCGCTCAATCATATCCAACTTTTGCTACCCCATGAATCACAGCACACCATGCCTCCCTGTCCATCACCAACTCCCGGAGTCCACCCAAATCCATGTCCATTGAGTTGATGATGCCATCCAACCATCTCATCCTCTGTCGTCCCCCTCTCCTCCCTGGTAAAGAAAGAGCAGCTGGTAAAGAAAGTGAAAGTTGCTCATGGTGTCTGACTCTTTGTGACCCCATGAATGATATAATCCATGGAATTCTTCAGGCCAAAACACTGGAATGGGTAGCCTTTCCCTTTTCCAGCACATCTTCCCAACCCAGGAATTGAACCAGGGTCTCCTGCATTGCAGGCAGATTCAGCTGCATTGCAGCCGGCAAAGAAGCTGACTTTGCTTTATATCAGGGTCTCTCAACATTAGCACTTGACATTTTGGGCAATACTTTCTTGTGGGGACTGTCTTCTGCATTGTAGGATTTTCAGCAGTATCCCTGACCTCCTCTACTAGATATTAGGAGCACCCTTCATCCCAGTGTTGTTTTGACAACCCAGAAATGCCTCCAGCCATTGCCAGATGTCTTCTTAATGGCATCGTTGCCTCCTGGTTGAGACGCACTGCTTTATCTTTATACCATAGTTTCATAAAAACAATACTAATATGTAAATGTTTTCTCTTTGAATGCAACTAATTCTTTAAAAAGTAAACACTGGCTTTTATGGGCTTCCTCTGTGGCTCAGTGGTGAAGAATCCACCTGGAATGCAGGAGATGTGGAGACATGACTTAGCAACTGAACAACAACAAATATTCCTTTGTGTGTATATACTGTGTGTTGTTCCGACATTTATCTGTTGGTGGACATCTGGATTGCTTCCATCTCTTGGCTTTTGTGAATAATGCCTCAACCACCAGATTCTTTTCTACAGCCACTGCACCATTTTACATTTCCACCAGCAGGGTTCCAGGGCTCTAATCTCTCCACATCCCTGTCAATGCTTACTATTTTTGTTTTATTAAATAATAACTATTCTAATATATATAAAGTGGTATCTGATTATAACTAGTGATGTTGAGCATCTTTTTCGTGTGCTGATTGGCTGTTCATATATCTTTTGGAGAAATATCTGTTCAGATCCTTTGCCCAGTTTTGAATTGGTTTGTTTTCCCTGCTGTTTTTAAGTTGTATTTTTCTATCATTCACTTGATAGCTGCAAACCTTTGACTGCTTTCCAGAGTTCTGACTAAGTTGTTTCTAACAGTTTCTGCTTATCTTTCAGTGTTTCTGTGGAGATAGGAGCTTGCAACTGCCTGTTCCCTCATTTTGCTGACATCACCCTCGAGTGTATTTTGGGAATGGGGGTGGGGAGGGCAGTTCACTGGAGTATAATTATTTATGATGTTGTGTTACTGATAGTTTCTGCTGTGCAGCATTGTGAGTCAGTTATATATATATGTATGTAACTCTTCTTTAGAGTCTATTCCCATATAGGTCATTGCAGTATTGAATGGGGTTCCATGTGCTATTCAGTAGGTTCTTATTAGTTACCTGTATTATATGTAGTAATTTATATATGTCAGCAAAGTTCAGTTTTTAAATTTTAAATCTTGGTTATATCTAGAATTTATTTGACTCCATATGATTGTTGAGTTTATTTAAAAGTCCATCTTTTCCTGATTTTTTTAGATCTGTAATAACAGTATGGATTCCTCATGGGTTTTTGTTTTATTCAATGAGTATAATCCATTAGTATCATCATTTACTTTGATGTCCCATTTCCCAGATTTGTCCAGGGGGAGCCTCTTCATGTAGTTTCAGTGTCCTTTTATGTCTTCATCATTCACTGAGCACCATCTTAGTTTCTAGAGCCGTATATTTCAGGTTCATTTGTTCTTTTTCTGCCTGTGTAGTCAACATTTTCTCTAAGGATCCATGATGCCCTTTTTTAGGAAAATTGTATTTAGAAACCACGGTGTGAGTTTTTGGTATACTTATCTAGGGTAACCTTGCTTTCAGGACTTCTCAAAGGGCAGATGGCTTGGATTGTTTTAAACACTGACTTGTTTGATTATTTTTAAAATCAATGTGTTTTTAATTTTTTTATTATTTATTTGACTGTACCAAGTCTTAGTTGCAGCATGCAGGTTCTTTAGTTGCAGCATACCCTTAGCTGCAGTATGTCAACTCTTAGTTGTTGCATGTAGAATCTAATTCCTTGACCTAGGGTCAAACCTGGGCCCCCTGCTTTGGGAGCTTGGAGTGTTAGCCACTGGACCACTGGAATGTCCATGGTTTCTTTGCTTATTTCTTACATCATTTTTGTTGTAAAGGCACGAATATTGCAGCAAGTTTGGAAAAGAAACTATTTTCATTCTTCTCTGAATTTTTTCATATTCAATTTTTGCTGAAATTTAATTTCTTATATTTTCACTTATATGGTATCTTTTTCTTCATAATTATTTTTGAGGGATACATAATATCCCATCAGGGCTTCCCTGGTAGCTCAGCTGGTAAAGAATCCTCTTGAAATGCAGGAGACTCTGGTTTGATTCCTGGGTCAAGAAGATCCATTGGAAAAGGGATAGGCTGCCCACTCCAGTATTCTTAGGCTTCCCTGGTGGCTCAGATGGTAAAGAATCCACCTGCAATGTGGGAGACCTGGGTTCAATCCCTGGATTGGGAAGATCCCCTGGAGAAGGGCATGGCACCCCACTCCAGTATTCTTGCCTGGAGAATCCTCAGGGGAGAAGAACCTGGTGGGCTACAGTCCACAGGTTCACAAAGAGTCAGACATGACCGAGTGACTAAGCATAGCACAGTGTCCCATCAAGCAGCTATATCCTGACCACTTACTGCATTTTCAATTTTTCCTGATGAAAAACAGCTGTGGTAGACATATTTTATGTATATACCTTTTATTGTTGGTCTTTTAAGTTTCCAGAAATCTGGAAGATCAGGGTCAAAAATATAACATGGTCAGTTTGCTTTCTCCTGACTTTGTGAGAATCAGTTTATATTGATTTAGTATTTTGTTACTATTGAAAGTTGAATGAAATGTTTACATTTGCTTTTGTTTGTTATTAAATCAAAGGGCACATTATTTTTCATCATAATATTTACACATCTTTCTTTTGTCAGAAGATTATCCGAATCCTGAATTTACTTTTTAGTATTGCCTTACTCTAGGTGAAAGTGACAGCTTTGAGTCTGGTCATTTGTTCTTAAGACCTCTTTGGTGCTATTTTAGGACTGTATAATAGCTTAAAGAATATTAATACATATGGGGGAATGAATTTATTTAAAATACTGTATAAAAATTTTAGCTTTTCCTTTTACAGTAAAACAAAAGAGAATGAAAGAAGTGGATAATCTTGAAAGTATAAAGGAAGAATGGTAAGTTGAGTAATGCATTTTCTTTGTACTATCTTTATTTTTATCACAGTTCACTGATTTAGTATATTTTCATTATGATTATTTAAGTATCTATGAGTAATGTATTTGAAAGTTTGTGGGTTTTGCTATACTCACATTAAATGGATTTTTAGTGGTTTCTAAATATTTTTGTGATTAGTTTTTTGAAAAGTGTTAAATTTCTTTCTGCTCACTTATTATTTCTGTTCTATAACTGAAAAAGTAACTGTTTACTTTGTTAGCCCCTTATGTTATACTGTCTTGGAGTCATAATGGAAATATAATGACTTTGGAGGCAAATAAACCTAAGTTTGAATCTCATCTCTGTCTTCTACTACTTCTCTGGCCTTTGAGCAACTTAGATTGTTTGAGCTTCAATATCTCCTCTAAATAGGGTGGGGGCATACATAGATATCTGAAAAGTTTTTGTGATAATTAGCCAATTCAAAACACTGAGTATAGTATTAACATGTAGCAGGCACCCAATAAATTGTAGATATAAAGTTTGTGGTTCTTATTAATATAAGGTTCTTTATTCTCCCTTATCTGAGATGAAATATCTATTTTTCTATCATGTTCTTTTGTCTTAAATACTCAAAAATGGTGCTCACTTCGGCAGCACATATACTAAAAATTGGAACGATACAGAGAAGATTAGCATGGCTCCTGCGCAAGGATGATACGCAAATTCATGAAGCGTTCCATATTTTGTAACGTAGAATAAAGTAAAAAAAAACAAAAAACAAAAAATGTAAGCACCTTTCATTCATAGTCCATTTAAAAAGATAAATAAGTGTTTATATTAACAGATGTTTTATGAACACTTTCTATACCAAATGTTCTTATTTTTTCACTGGAGGATTTATTATTTCATGTAAATGTCTGATCAGTTAAGTTCAATCACTCAGTCGTGTCCAACTCTTTGCCACCCCATGAACTGCAGCAAGCCAGGCCTCCCTGACCATCACCAACTCCTGGAGTTCACTCAGACTCACATCCATCGAGTCGGTGATGCCATCCAGCCATCTCATCCTCTGTCATCCCCTTCTCCTCCTGCCCCTAATCCCTCCCAGCCTCAGAGTCTTTTCCAATGAGTCAACTCTTCACATGAGGTGGCCAAAGTACTGGAGTTTCAGCTTTAGCATCAGTCCTTCCAAAGAATACCTAGGACTGATCTTCTTTAGAATGGAATGGTTGGACCTCCTTGCAGTCCATGGGACTCTCAAGAGTCCTCTCCAACACCGCACTTCAAAAGCATCAATTCTTCGGTGCTCAGCTTTCTTCACAGTCCAACTCTCACATCCATACATGACCACTGGAAAAACCATAGCCTTGACTAGACGGACCTTAGTCAGCAAAGTAATGTCTCTGCTTTTGAATATGCTATCTAGGTTGGCCATAATTTTCCTTCCGAGAAGCATCTTTTAATTTCATGGTTGCAGTCACCATCTGCAGTGATTTTGGAGCCCAGAAAAATAAAGTCTGACACTGTTTCCACTCTTTCCCCATCTATTTCCCATGAAGTGATGGGACCAGATGCCATGATCTTCGTTTTCTGAATGTTGAGCTTTAAGCCAGCTTTTTCACTCTCCTCTTTCACTTTCATCAAGAGGCTTTTTAGTTCCTCTTCACTTCCTGCCATAAGGGTGGTGTCATCTGCATATCTGAAGTGATTGATATTTCTCCCGGCAGTCTTGATTCCAGCTTGTGCTTCTTCCAGCCCAGCGTTTCTCATGATGTACTCTGCATATAAGTTAAATAAGCAGGGTGACAATATACAGCCTTGATGTACTCCTTTTCCTATTTGGAACCAGTCTGTTGTTCCGTGTCCAGTTCTAACTGTTGCTTCCTGACCTGCATATAGGTTTCTCAAGAGGCAGGTCAGGTGATCTGGGATTCCCATCTCTTGAAGAATTTTCCACAGTTTCTTGTGATCCACACAGTCAAAGGCTTTGGCATAGTCAATAAAGCAGAAATAGATGTTTTTCTGGAACTCTCTTGCTTTTTCCATGATCCAGTGGATGTTGGCAACTTGATCTCTGGTTCCTCTGCCTTTTCTAAAACCAGCTTGAACATCTGGAAGTTCACGGTTCACGTATTGCTGAAGCCTGGCTTGGAGAATTTTGAGCATTACTTTACTAGCGTGTGAGATGAGTGCAAGCAGAGTATTAAACCACTACAAATGAAAGACTTGAGTGGGAAATTTTATTCTAAAGTGCACAAAGGGGCAAAGCTATGATTATGACTGTTCTTCACACATTATCACCTTTCAAGAGTGCTCTCTGTTACCAAAAACTACACAGTAACTCCTTGTAAAGCAATTTTGAGACCTTTACAAAGAACACATATTTTTTTTCACTTTGGACCAGTGGTTTTCCACATGGCAAGATTTACCCATCCCACCCCCAGAGGTCATCTGGTATTGTCTGAAGGTGTTCTTTATTATAAAACTGGGATATAGGGGGATGTCCATGCTACTGCTCGCAGACACTGTTGAACCTCCTACAATGTATGGGCCAGCCAGCTCAGCAAGGAATTATCTTTCCCCAAGTGTCAATGGACTGAAGTTGAGAGAGCTCTGCTCTGGACCAAAAGGGTTAATGGCTTTTTCCCAAGGGCACATGTCTACTATCTTAATTTAAAATAGGATCTCTGACTGTACACATGGAGGTAGTGTCTCAGTGTTAGATCCCTTAACTAGAGCAATTTATATAAACTTTTAGAGAATTAGTTGTCAGAATGCTTCTTCTTTTGTGTCTGTTTGTGTGTAGGGTTTGTGAAACAGGATCTGACCACCAGCCTCTTAGTGATAGTCAACAGACAAATTGTGAATATTTTGTTGACAGCCTTTTGAGGAAGCTCAGAAGGTTGGTGCCAAATGTTTGTCTCCCACTGAACAAAAGAAACAGGTAAGTGTCCATAAATCTTTTCTCTCCTGATGTTTCTCAAAATATGGACCTTTAGAGGTCAAAAGTGTTTTCATACTAATCAGTTCAGTTCAGTCTTGTTGGACTCTTTGCGACCCCATGAATTGCAGCACACCAGGCCTCCCTGTCCATCACCAACTCCTGGAGTTCACTCAAACTCATGTCCATCGAGTAGGTGATGCCATCCAATCATCTCATCCTCTGTCGTCCCCTTCTCCTGACCCCAATCCCTCCCAGCATCAGAGTCTTTTCCAATGAGTCAACCCTTTGCATGAGGTGGCCAAAGTGTTGGAGTTTCAGCTTTAGCATCAGTCCTTCCAATGAACACCTAGGACTGAGCTCCTTTAGGAGGGACTGGCTGGACCAGTTGGACCTCCTTGCTGTCCAAGGGACTCTCAAGAGTCTTCTCCAACACCACAGTTCAAAAGTATCAATTCTAATGCGCTCAGCTTTCATACTAATAAAAAGATACTATTTACTTTATATATTTACTTTATAAGTGCAATATAACCTTGCACTTATATTGCAAAAGCAGTGGTCAACAAAACTGGCACCTCAGGAGGAACTGAGGCAGTGGCACCACACTGTACCAGTAATTACTGTACTCTTCTTTGCACTTTCAGGGGGTGAAAAACACTGGTTTCGATTAAGAATGTCCTTGATAGAGCAGTGAAACTTATAGATTCCATTAAATCCCAACACTTCAATACCTATCTTACTAACTTTCTGTATAATAAAATATGAAGTATATACATAAAATGAGGCTTCCCTGGTGGCTCAGATGGTAAAAAATCTGCCTGCAATGCAGGAGACCCAGATTCACTCCCTGGAGAAGGAAATGGCAACCCACTCTAGTATTCTTGCCTGGAGAATTCCATGGACAAAGGAGACTGGCAGGCTACAGTCCATGGGTTGCAAAGAGTCGGACACGACTGAGAAACTAACACACACAGACACATATGTGAAACTCTTCTGCAATATATAGAAGTATCTTAAGGAAAAGTACAGTTGCTTGAGATGCAAGCTGAACAGTCTGCTTTTTCATGGTGTACTGTTTTTACTTGAAAGGATGCTTTACAGACAACTGATTTTTCAGTCTTAGCTATTCGGCAGACATTTCCTCAAAATGTATAAAGTGAGTCTGACACTTCAAGGAAGTGAGATGATCCAGAAGATGTTGAGAGACGAAATATTGCTAACAGTAACACTGACAGTTCTTTTTTAAGCAAATTATTGTTGTTTTTTTAAATTTATTGATTTATTTATTTTTGATTGTGCTGGGTCTTCAGTGTCGTGCAGACCTTTCTCTCATTGTGGTGAGCAAAGGGTACTCTGTAGGTGCGGTGCACAGGCTTCTCATTGCAGTGGCTTCTCTTGTTGTGAAGCACTGACTCCAGGGCCTGCAGGCTTCAGTAGCTGCGGCTCCCCGTTCTAGAGCACGGGCTCAATAGTTGTGGTGCACAGCCTTAGTTATTCCACAGCGTGTGGCATCTCCCCAAATCAGGGAGCCAATCCATCTCTCTTGCATTGGCTGTCAGACACTTTATCACTGAGCCACCCAGGAAGTCCAAACTGATAGATTACGTCTGAAGGAATAGCTGTTGATTACTCTTAGTTGTTTTTCCCCCATTGTTAATGTTCAAGTCATTTCAGATTTCTCTAACTGTTGAAGAATCTGTTCTGACCAGACAGCATTACTGTCCTCTGAGACAGAGCACAGGATAGTCTTCCAAATGAGTTCTCCTAAAGAAAATGATTAATGACTTACTTTAAAATATTATTCATTATGAACTAGATTATACATGAACATTATAATTTTGATATTTTATATTTGAAGCTAGCTCTTATGAATGGTATATTTAAAATTTTTTAACTGTGTAATGGATGTTAATTATACTCATTCTGTAATCATTTTGCAGTATATACATACATCAAATCATTATATTGTACTTGTAAGACTAATACAATGTTATATGTCAAGTATATCTCAATTTTAAAGAAAAGATTGATATATAAAATATACACTGATAGAAGAAATTTTCAAAGGATTTTTAATCTACTAGTACATTTTATTGATTAACATTATACATTTTGTTTCTTACTGCTTTGCAGGTAGATGTAAGTATAAAATTATGGAAAAATGGATTCACTGTCAATGATGATTTCAGAAGTTACTCTGATGGTGCAAGTCAACAGTTTCTGAACTCCATCAAAAAAGGGTAAGCAATCTTTGTTAGCAGGATATTTTAGATATGTTTCATTTGGAAGATTCCTTTTTAATGTTGTTCACACATCCTTACACGTTCAAAAATACTTTTTCTCTTTTAAATTCAGACTTTTCATAAGATGGGTTTTCTTAAGAGAACCACAGCTGTAATCTTGAAGGGTCAGGAATGTGAATTCTGATCAACCAAAATCTGACTTAAATTAATTCACTTTACCAAGTGTTACTTAATACCACATCACATCACATCCTACTTGTTATTTAATAATTATGTTTAAAGATCTTTATAGTTGTTAAATTATGATTTCCATTGCCCTGTAGTGTTTTATATTATATATTTATAAAAACTTGAAAATCACCCATAATTTCATTACCCAGAAGTAATAGCAGAAGTATTACTGCTGTTAACATTACTGTTGAATTTCATTTTGGCACTTTCTGTCCATAGATTTATACATAATTGTGCATATATTTTAAAAAGTGTTTTGACTTTATCTTGAAATACTTGAATATATCTGTATATTATTTTGTTACAGTGATGAGCCATAATTTTTATATATATACCTAGTTGTTGGTGATTTGATTATTTATTAAGTCTCCCACTATAAAAAATAAGTGACTATCCTTGTATTTAAATTTTTAAGAAAAATAACAGCTTTATTTTTAATTAAAGCTTTATTAAAATAAAATTAGCCTACCATAAAATGTACTCCTTTAAAGTATACAATTCATAATTTTTTAGTGTATTCACAGTTATGCAACATCAGCACTATTAATTCCAAAATATTTCCTTTTTCACCATCCTAAAAAGAACCCTCATGCTAGTAATCACTCTCCACTCTCCATTTCCCCCTCCTCACAACCCTGCACAACTGCAGTCTTCTTTCTACCTCTGTGGATTTGTCTATTTTGAACATTCCATATAAATGGAATCATTTTGTGTTTGACTTCTTTAACTCAACATAGTCTTTTCAGATTTCATTCAGGTAGCTTTTAACAGTTCTTCATTTCTCTTTTTATTGCCAAATAGTGTTGCATTGTACAGATGTGCTACATTTAGTTTATTCACTTCTTAGTGGAGAGACATTTGGGTCATTTCCACATCTTGATTATTACAAATAGTACTGCTCTGAACATTTGTGTACAAGTTTTCATGTGGACATATGTTTTCAATCCTCTCAGGTCTAGGAGTGGAATTGTTATCTCTGTTTAGGAAGAAATGCCACACTGTATTCCGAAGTGATTGTACCGTCTGATATTCCCATGAACAGTGTATCAAAGTTCCAGTTTTTCCCGTATACTTACCAGTGCTTGTTAGTTCCAGTTTTCCATATCCTTGCCAACACTGGTTTTTTAAATTATAGCTATCCTACTCATTAAGAAGTGGTATCTTGTGGTTTTCATTTGCATTTCTCTAGCGGCCAGTCATGTTGAGCGTCTTTTCCTGTGCTTGTAGGCCACATGGTTATCTTCTTTGAAGAAATATCTGTTCAGATCCTTTGTCGAACTTTTTACCCTTGCCGCCTGAGCCCTTAGCAGTGGAAGTGCAGAGCCTTAACCACTGGACCACCAGGGAATCCCCCTTGCCTACTTTTAAAATTTAGGTCATTTCCCTTGCTGTTGATCTGTGAGCGTTCGTGGTGTATTTTTGAGACTGTTTTCTCCCATTCTTTCATGTTTGCTGCTGTTTCATTCTTTTGATGGTACTCTTTGAAGCACGAAAGTTTTTCATCGGAAGACTCTGGTTTATTGGTTTTTTTCTTTTGTCACCTTTGTCTCTGGTGTTAGAGTTAAGAAAATGTCACTTATGTCAGGGCATTGAAGATTGCGCCTGTGTTTTCTTATAATTATATTCAAAGTCTGACTAGTATCTCAATTACTCTTTCGTGATAAATTAATAAATTAATGTGTAAAAGGCATGAACATTCTTTCAGCTATTGATGCTCATATTCATGCTTCTGCTTTATTAAAAAGATACACAAAATTAAATTCTGTTCCATAGCACTGTCCTTATCATATGATTTTATGTGTGACATCAATTTAACGGTGCAAAGCACTTATTTTGGCATAATATTCTGTATATAACCAATTTTCAATATATACATACACATATGTAGGTCTGTTCATATGTATATGTACAATCTATGTACAAATTATAAACTGTTTTGTATTATATAATTAATTTTAATCTTTTCAAACTTACACAGAAGTCACAAGTGAAGAACTAAGAACTTTTCTAAAAGCATTTGAGAGTGAGTTGCCAAAGTAATGCTTTCTTCATCCAGAATAGTTTGTATATTTTATTTAAAAAAAAAAGGAAATCTATTTTCCTATGTAACCACAATACAACCATCTAATGATGTATGATTATCATTTAATCCTCAAACATTTTCAAGAGTTGCTATTTATCTTAATACTATCCTTTTTTAAAAAGGGAAATATATTTACCTCTGTAACCACAATACAACCATCTATTAATGTATGATTATCATTTAATTGTCAGACATTTTCAGGAGTCGCTATTTATCTTAATACTATCTTTTATAGCAAAAGCATCCAATTCAGAATTGCTTACTGCTTTTAAATGTCATGTCTCTTTCATTTCTTCAAAACGGAACAGTTCCTGACTTTTTGTTTTTGTCTTTTTTAATAACCTTGACATTTGAAGATTATGGGCCCAAATTATATAGAATGTCTGTCAGTTCAGATTTGTCCCTTTTTAAATTCATGATAGCCACCTTTCCAGGTAGCTTAGTGGTAAAGAACCCACCTGCCAATGCAGGTGACATGGTTTTGATCCCTGAGTGGGGAAGATCCCCTAGAGAAGGAAATGGCAACCCTCTCCAGTATTCTTGCCTGAAAAATCTCATGGACAGAGAAGCCTGGTGGGCTACAGTCCATGGGGTGGCAAAAGAGTCAGACATGACTTAGCAACTATATAACAACAATCCTTGATAAGACTAAAGTATACTTTATTGGTAGGAATATCACCAAAGTAATGCTATCCTAACTTCAGTGGTAATTTGCTCTTTGCTTTTTAAAAATAATTTTTTGTTTTTCTTTTGGCTTTTTTCATTTTATCTGATTTTTGAACTCTATATAAATGGACTATGTTTAATTTTTGTGTCTACTCAGTTTATTTCTTTGGGATATTCATCCATGTTGTTGCATATAACTATAGTTGGCATAAATCCCAGAAGCGATATAAGAAAGATAAGTTTGATTATGTAAAATCAATTGCCAAACTGGGAATACTTGTTGCACTTATATCCTGTAAATGGAATGTATACACATTTCTTACAAATCAGTTAGAAAAAGATGAAAAGAGTATTTTATATGTTTGTACTTGATCTACTTTAAAACAGAATAGCAATATGCAAAATACAGAATAGTGTGTATAGAAAGATACCATCTTGAGAAAAATTACCTGTGGTATTTTACTATATATAGTGAAAAAATTTCAGAGACTCACTCCAGTTTTTTATCAAGAGAGGAATTCTAAGGACAATCACTTTAGAGGGAGGGGACTGTCACTGTCTAAGTCAATTTGTATTTATATTTTTTGTCTTACTTTTCTGGAACAAGCATGTAGCTATATTTTCATTTTAAAAAAATGAAAGACGATCTTCATTTTTCTTGCACATTATTAATCCTATTTAGATACCTATGAAAGTGATCATATTGTTTAATTTTAGCAGTATGTAGTCATCAAATGTTTCATGACTTCAGTGTTACTCTGGACAAACTGACTAGCTCAAGCTGTTCATGAATTTGTAGTTTTAAAAATTATTCTACCATAAAAATGAACGCATCTGAATCCATCCTAATGAGGTGAATGAACCTTAGAACCTATTGTACAGAGTAAGTCAGAAAGAGAAAGACAAGTATCATATTCTAATGCATATATACAGAATCTTAAAAAAATGGTACTGAAGAATTTATTTACGAGGCAGTGGTGGCGAAACACATATAGAATAGACTTATGGACTGGGGCAGAGGGGAGGAGAGGGTGAGATGTATGGAAAGAGTAACATGGAAACTTACCATATGTAAAATAGATAGCCAACGGGAATTTGCTATATGGCTCATGAAACGCAAACAAGGTTTCTGTATCAACCTAGAGGGGTGGGATGGGGGGAGGTTCAAAAGGGAGCGGATATATGTCTACCTATGGCTTATTCATGTTGAGGTTTGACAGAAACACCAAAGTTCTATAAAGTAATTATCCTTCAATAAACAAATATATTAATTAAAAATATATATTGTTCTTGGCTTTTGATATTCATATTATCTAATTGTATTGTTTTAACTATACTATTTTAAATAGATGTAGTTTTTATTATATAGAATATTATATGCCTTATCTCTGTATTTTAAAATTCTTTTTGCATATAGAATATGTTTTTCAGAGGAACAAAAGGGATATTAGTAGCTTCTTAGCTTCCTTTCTTTGCTTTCCAAGGGAATTACCTTTAGAATTACAGGGAGTTTTTGATAAAGAGGAGGTGGATGTTAAAGTTGAAGATAAGAAAAATGAAGTATGTATGTCAACAAAGCCTGTGTTCCAACCCTTCTCAGGACAAGGTCACAGACTGGGAAGGTGAGTAGGCTCAGGATCTGTGTTTCTCATAAGCAGAGTCTTGACTAATATTCTGCTTTTAATTCCTTCACTATGTAGACCACATATATATAGTTTATCATTTCTCCCACTGAAAGTGTGATTTTTTTTCATGTTAACTTTTATGAGAACTTCCAAATTATATTCGCCTTAGTGGAAATAACACAAGCTGGCACTACACTTAAAAATCATGAAGGCCTTTTTGGTTTTATCAGATCAAAAGGGCCTGGTTTAATAAGGACATTGGACAGAATTGTGTGGCTAAATCACTTTTTCTGCCTTGCACTCACCACTTGAGCTTTGCCGTTAATGTCTCAGGGTATATACACTAGCTTTGGGAGACAGTATGCTGTAACCAGTGCCTTCAGCGTTGCAGTCCTCCAATCAGTATCTGAATTTTGAAGTAATACAAGTGAAATTATGCCTGATAAAGTTAGTATCAAAGCCTTTAATTATTTTCAGACTTTGCAGTCTTCATCTTATCTAGTTATGCCTGTGACAGAATGTGCCAAGAGGTTAAATATAGGATTGCTTCTTATTTTTATGAATTCTCATGTATGAGTTATCAAGATTGGTACAGTATATACATGCATATTCATCCACAAGTATAAAAATATTCAAGTGTGACCTTCAGAGTGATGAAGAAATACTTTATTTCATTTATAACCCAAGGACTATTCTCTACAGGGAACTTACTTCTTCTAGAAATTTTAACCTGGGACATAGGTAAAGTCCATGGATCTGTCAGCACTATAAAACTGTTCTGGAAGGCACTATTCAAATATATATGTACTTAAGTAGTATTCAAGTATACTTATATAACATTCTAAAGTCTTACATATTACTTGGATATGCATAATTTCATTAAATTCCTATAATCATCATCTATGATAGATAAAACTGATACTAATATATTTATGAGTTAGTGGGGGAACAGCTGTGACTGGCTAAAGTCTTCCTAAAATCTATACTTCCTGTAAACGTTTTAAAGTAATTGTTTAATGACAAAGTTCTGCTTACTGAAAAGCACCCATCTGACTTGTTGTATGGATTTTCCTAGTGCTACACCAAAAATTGTTTCTAAAGCTAAGAACATTGAAGTTGAGAATAAAAATAAGTTGTCTGCTGTCCCACTAAACAATCTGGAACCCATCACTAATATACAGATCTGGTTAGCCAACGGGAAAAGGATTGTCCAAAAATTTAACATTTCTCATAGGTGAGTCTTCTATTTCATTATTTGTCTGATTTCCCCCTAAGTTTTAATAATATTTCTTCTTTTCAAGTCACTCAGTAGTTATTTTTAAGAACTAACCAAGAATCTTAATAAATAGTTCTCTAAACATCATATATCATGACAATGGAAATTCTTGGACATTAATGAAATTTTTTTTTTTTTTACTTATTTCATTAGTTTTCTGGTTTAACTAGATATATAATTTTAAAAGAATTATTTTCAGTATGTTTTTAAGTAGACCTTTTAGCATTATGTGTATATTGTCTCTCAGTTGTATCTGACTCTGTGTGACCCCATACACGGCAGCCCACCAGCCTCCTCCATCCATGGGATTTTCCAGGCAAGAGTACTGGAGTGGGGGTGCCATTGCCTTCTCCATTGTTAATTGTATAAAAAGAATGAAAACACAGGAAAGTCCTGAAAGAAACTGAAGTCAATTTAAATTTCATCACCTAGAGATCATCACTATTACTACTTTGATAAATTTTTCTAGTCATTCATCTCTTCTTAATTTTTTTCATTTTATTTAAAGTAGGAACATATTGTTTGTAGGTTTTCTTCTTTATTTAAAAGCATTTAAAATTTGAGAAGGAGATATTATACATGTAAAATATTATATACATATGTGCTTGGTTAAAATATTAATAGTAAAATAACTTATGTACTGCTCCTGCTGCTAAGTCACTTCAGTTGTGTCCGACTGTGTGACCCCATAGACGGCAACCCACCAGGCTCCCCCATCCTTGGGATCCTCCAGGCAAGAACACTGGAGTAGGTTGCCATTTCCTTCTCCAGTGCATGAAAGTGAAAATTGAAAGTGAAGTCGCTCAGTTGTGTCCAGCTCCTGGCGACCCCATGGACTGCAGCCTACCAGGCCCCTCCATCCATGGGATTTTCCAGGCAAGAGTACTGGAGTGGGTTGCCATTGCCTTCTCCA
Organism: Nanger dama; assembly: GCA_917880005.1. Taxonomy (NCBI): domain Eukaryota; kingdom Metazoa; phylum Chordata; class Mammalia; order Artiodactyla; family Bovidae; genus Nanger; species Nanger dama. The sequence goes on from CAKJTW010000018.1 coordinate 32,058,470, forward strand.
AACTTATGTACTACCTCGCTCAGAACATATGCCAATATATCTTATTTGCCTTTCTGTGATCTTATCTGTTTCCTTTTGTGCAAGAGAGAAATCTGTTGCAAAGCTGTTAATTATTTTTGATGAACTGTGTATGTCCTCTCCTCTTTAAGTATACACACATATACTTACATGTAATAACTGAGCTGCCTTTAAGATTGCAGTGATTATATTACATTATAGTGTTCATGATACTAACTGAAAATAGGCCTGCACCAGGTTAAGTGTTTTCTTAACTAGATTTGCATACAACATCACCTGGTATGGAAGAGATAAAGCCCATGTGTGTGTAGGGTTACTGACTGGACCGTTTCTGATCTATGCAGAGCTAGTTATGTTGATTTTTCTGTTATATAAATTTTTAGGCATATGCAAAAGTGAGAAGATATAATGATCCATCACTAAGTTCCCACTAAGTTATGTTTAAGAAAATCCCAGACTTCATCTTAAATTGAGTTAGACAAGGGTAATGGAATTCCAGTAGAGCTATTTCAAATCCTGAAAAATGATGCTGTGCAAGTGCTGCACTCAATATGCCAGCAAATTTGGAAAACTTAGCAGTGGCCACAGGACTGGAAAAGGTCAGTTTTTATTCCAATCCCAAAGAAAGGCAATGCTGAAGAATGCTCAAACTACCGCATAATTGCACTCATCTCACATGCTAGTAAAGTAATGCTCAAAATTCTCCAAGCCAGGCTTCAGTAAGACGTGAACCGTGAACTTCCTGATGTTCAAACTGGTTTTAGAAAAGGCAGAGGAATCAGAGATCAAATTGCCAACATCCACTGGATCATGGAAAAAGCAAGAGAGTTCCAGAAAAACATCTATTTCTGCTTTATTGACTATGCCAAAGCCTTTGACTGTGTGGATCACAATAAACTGTGGAAAATTCTTCAAGAGATGGGAATACCAGACCACCTAACCTGCCTCTTGAGAAATCTGTATGCAGGTCTGGAAGCAACAGTTAGAACTGGACATGGAACAACAGACTGGTTCCAAATAGGAAAAGGAGTACATCAAGGCTGTATATTGTCACCCTGCTTATTTAACTTATATGCAGAGTACATCATGAGAAACACTGGGCTGGAAGAAGCACAAGCTGAAATCAAGATTGCCGGGAGAACAACAGACTGGTTCCAATAGGAAAAGGAGTACGCCAAGACTGTATATTGTCACTCTGCTTATTTCACTTATATGCAGAGTACATCATGAGACACGCTGGGCTGGAAGAAGCACAAGCTGGAATCAAGACTGCTGGGAGAAATATCAGTAACTTCAGGTATACAGATGACACCACCCTTATGGCAGAAAGTGAAGAGGAACTAAAAAGCCTCTTGATGAAAGTGAAAGAGGAGAGTGAAAAAGTTGGCTTAAAGCTCAACATTCAGAAAACAAAGATCATGGCGTCTGGTCTCATCACTCCATGGGAAATAGATGGGGAAACAGTGGAAACAGTGTTAGACTTTTTTGGGGGGAAGGGGGCTCCAAAATCACTGCAGCCATGAAATTAAAAGACGCTTACTCCTTGGAAGAAAAGTTATGACCAACCTAGATAGCATATTCAAAAGCAGAGACATTACTTTGCCAACTAAGGTCCGTCTAGTCAGGGCTATGGTTTTTCCTGTGGTCATGTATGGATGTGAGAGTTGGACTGTGAAGAAAGCTGAGCACCGAAGAATTGATGCTTTTGAACTGTGGTGTTGGAGAAGACTCTTGAGAGTCCCTTAGACTGCAGTGAGATCCAACCAGTCCATTCTGAAGGAGATCAACCCTGGGATTTCTTTGGAAGGAATGATGCTAAAGGTGAAGCTCCAGTACTTTGGCCACCTGATGCGAAGTGTTGATTCATTGGAAAAGACTTTGATGCTGGGAGGGATTTGGGGCAGGAGGAGAAGGGGACAGCCGAGAGTGAGATGGCTGGATGGCATCATTGACGATGGACGTGAGTCTGGGTGAATTCCAGGAGTTGGTGATGGACAGGGAGGGCTGGCGTGCTGTGATTCATGGAGTCGCAGAGAGTTGGACACAACTGAGCGAGTGAACTGAACTGAACCTTAAATTAGCTAATTCAGGTTTTCATAAAATTACATTAACAGTTTGTGCTATTTTACAGGATAAGCCACATCAAAGACTTCATCGAAAAATACCAGGGGTCTCAGAGGAGTCCTCCCTTTTCCCTGGCAACTGCTCTTCCTTTCCTCAAATCGCTAGATGAAACACTCACACTGGAAGAAGCTGATTTACAGAATGCTGTAATCATTCAGAGGCTCAAAAACTGCTGACCCTTTTAAAGAACTTTCATAGCATTGATTTTTGATATACTAAGTGGAAAGTTTCCCCAAAATGATGGTTATAAGTGGACATGCAAATTAAAACAAGGGAAAGTCAGATTTTCTGGGTTTTACACTATTTCAATTGCCCTCTGATAAGATTTTAAAATAAGTACAAGTTAGGAAAGTAAACTATTACTGGAAACTATATTCAGTGAACTTTTTCCAGAAGGCTACTCAGAAAGAAAAATATACTTATTTTCAAATATCATTTATTCAACATAAGATATATTCAATAACTTATCATTTAAAATCTTAATATGGTATAAAGTAGGAAATATGTGCACAGCATCTTTCATTCAAATGTCATTCCCAAACAGCAATGATGTGTTTAAATGTTAGCTGTCTCAGATTTTTTAAATGGCAATACATTAAAAAATTGTACATGGCAGGTTAAAAGCATCAATGTAATTTTCTTATATCTGAGATACAATCATAAGGCTGAAAGGGTCTGCTTTTACCACAGCTAAACCTCAGAAGTGTTCCCAATTTGCATATTCCAACAATTGAATATTAACAGTATCTGGGATGTACTTTCATTTAAGAAAAAAATTGTGTAGCTTAGTATAATATCAGTATCAATGTGCCAACTCATATTTCAACATTTTAAAAATGTGTAGATTTAAAAGAATTCTTTTTTTTTCTCTAGGAACCTGTTTATTCCCTACTTTATTTTCTTTCAAAAACTAGGGGTTTGTTTTTAGCTGACATTTGGAGAGAGCCGTTTGTTTGGCACCACTCACATAGACTCTAATGCTGATGTTGTCACATTACTAATTAGCATTTTAAAGATGCATCATGTGAAGTGTGGTTTTCTATTTCATTCATCAGTTGGCCTGTTTATATATTAAAGGATTGTTTATTAAGTTAGATGTCACTAAGGAAAACCTGCTTCACATCTTAGATTTTTAACTAAAACTGGTTCGACTTGAGTATTTCACTATCAGATTAAATCCTCTTGCCTGAAAATAAGTTTAAGAAGCTTTTTGCAGATGATCTGTTGAATCATATTTAAAGTGAAATATACATTGAGTATGCCAAGGAATGAAGCAACTGAGCCTATCAGCAGTAATGTTCATAGGGTACTGATGCCTGCTGGAAAGAGAAGTTCTCAGACTTTTTGGTCTCAAGACCTTTTGTTTATGTGGGTTACACATATTAATGTTATATTTAAAATAAAAGGTTATAAAATATTTATTCACTAAAAACATGTGTTAATGTAAAGAACATTTTCGTGTAAAATGTCATTTTCCAAAATGTCAAAAGATGGAGTGGGAAATGTGGCATTGTATTTTATTTTCTGCAAGACATCTTTACTGTCCGATTTAAAGAATCAGATGGGATCTCATTTGCTTCCACATTCAGTCTGTTGTAATACCGCACATCATGTCCCCTCTGGTAAATGCTCCTGTACACTCTTGAAAAGTGAAGAAAAAAAACAAGAATAACATCTTAATATAATTATGAAAATAGTTTTGACCTTTAATCTTGTAAAGCAGTGATTTGCAGTGATCTTCAAGCCTTAATGCCTAAGGATCATCTGGAAAACTTTCAGAATGCCTATTACCTGCCACCTACCACACACATTTTAACAATTCTTTGTATTTGGAATGGGTCCCAGATCTCTACATTTTTAACCTCCAGTAATTCTTACGTATGTAGTAGGAGAACATATCTTCAGGAAATCCTGCACTAAGCTTTCACCCTAAGAAAATAAAACCTGTATGCTTCACCATGGCAGTGTAAGACCCGACTGAAATGGGGCTGTTAGACCTTTAAGTTTTATCCTGGTCCCCCAAGGTCTTGTTCTTAATCTGTCTTTCCCTCCCCCACCCCTTAATGCTGAACTGATCATGAGATAAACTTGTGCTTTATCTTCTATAAGCACAGCTGAGACAAGGCTGCAATATTTAAATGAGGTTTTTATTAAAGGCTCAGGGATAACAAAAGGGAAATAGACACAGACCTAGATGACCTGGTTTATAAGATATATATTCTGTTTGAAATCCATTTTGAGAATGCTTGCTTTTCTAGCTCTCAGCCCTCCACATCGTAGAGTTCTGTCGTTTTATCAGGAGAGAGGGAGAACAAAGGAGAGACTTTTCCTTTTGTCATTCACCCTCAGAAATAAACAGACACATAACAAAATATTTATTGTCGGTAATGTTTACGGCCATGATAGAGCCCTCTCACTAGTGAAACAAAAATAATGGCATTCTCAAACAAGTGAGGGGATGCTAAGATCGTACATAAGATGACTGTTGATATATTTTCAAGAATCTGTAAGAAAATGTTTCATATAGGCCTATCATGAAGCATTTTATAATTTTCCTTTGCATAAATATGTCAATTTATGATTCTCCATACATTTATATGAGGGGGCTTCTTGTTGGAAATATTGTTCTCATGTATAGAAAAGCCTCCCTTATGGGTTTTCCAGTTTGCCGTAACTATTATCCAGAAGACATATTGAAAGTTTTCTTGGGTGTGCATGTACAGTACACCACAATGAGAAGTTCTTTAGAGAAAGACCCGTCATCAGCAATAACCCTCATTTTTGTAACTGTGAAAACTTTACCACAAGTGATATTCTTAAAGGTTTTCTAAAGTGAGAACCACCTCATAAAGCTTTTTATGTGAAAGTGTAAAATTCTAAAGTTGTTAATTAAATGTCTAATATAGCCCAAACATGTTGACTTTAGAAAGCAAACTGAATTTTGCAAAGGAAGGCAGACTTGAAAATAAGTCTGGATCTTAGGTGTGGAATACAATTTGACCTAAGTAGTTGTTTGAAAACTGGCCTCAATCAGTTTAAAAGCATTGTTAGGCCTGTTATATAGAAGTACATATTGAATTTTACAAATTTTAATTTATTGGTTAAATTACTATGCATTATCCAGGTTATAAAGGTGATCTTATTTATTTTATATACTTCTGTCATTTAGAGTAGTTTTCATTTTACTTGTGTTGAAATTATGCATGCATCTATTTCAGTGCCTTAAAGTATTTTGAAAGCAATCTTGATAATGGTTAAAGAACTGTTGTCTTAAAGATGAAACACTGTTCATTAAAAGGATCTGTGAAATAATTTATATTTGTTTGTTATAAATTAGTTACATCTGGATGCATTTGTCATTTTTATTTGCAAAGACATTCAGTTTGAGAATCAACAAACATTTATTAGGTGCTTTCTATTTGCCAGGTATTTGAACCAACGTTACTTTCAATACTCAGAAGTGTTAAAATGTGATACTTTTAAACTCAGTGGTTGTGTTTATTTCTTTCACCACCCTTTGTGTCGTTAGTTGAACTACTTCAACATAGTAAGCCTCCTTAGTATGATTTACTCCTTTATTCTTTCTCAGTAGAAACCTTTTAAACATTGCTCATCACAGTGAATCTTCAAATAGAAAGTGGCTTACTCAGTAGACTAATATTTGGCTCTTTGTCATTTGATTTAAATGTATGTTTTTTATATAGATAATTCATATCCACTGGAGAAAATTATACAGTTATGCTGAAATTATCTTTAACTCACCTATTATTCCACCATTCAGAGATAACTGCTAATAACATTTTGGTGTGCATCTTTACAGATATTTTTAAGTGTATCAGTATTCAGTTTTGTTTTAAAAAGCAAACCTCTTGGTTATTGTAGACCTGTTTTATTTATGGAACTCTATTGGTCCTTAAAAATTTTATTAGGACTATACCGCCACTTTAAGTAGAATAGTAATGGGGGAAATGCCTTTTAGTTACATTTCCATGCAGAAAAAGGGAAGGATGGTTTTGAGTTTTTTTGGTTTGCCCCCCCACCCACCCACTTCCTTTCAAAATTAAACTTGTAGTAGTATATGGAACAAAGTATTGTGAGTGAAGTGTTTCCAAACCTCCTAAAACTGCATATATAGTGTGTTCAAATGTAAATTATTCAAAGAAATTTCAACCTGATGTTGTTTAACAGTCTCCACCCTCAGTTCTTGGCAACCACAACTCTATGTTCTTTCTGTAGATTTACCTCTTTATTTCATGTAAGTGGAGTCATACAATATTGCTGTCCTTTGTGACCAGCTTTTTTCCCACAACATAAAATTTCAAGGTTCATCCATATCCTTTTTATTGTTGAATAAAATTGTATGAATATTCCTAACATCCTAAATATTCACCCATTAGTTGATGGACATTTGGGTTGTTTCCACTGTTTCAGTTTAGTTCAGTTACTCAGTTGTGTCTGACTCTTTGTGACCCCATGAATCGCAGCACGCCAGGCCTCCCTGTCCATCACCAACTCCCAGAGTTCACTCAGACTCATGTCTATCAAGTCGGTGATGCCATCCAGCCATCTCATTCTCGGTCGTCCCCTTCTCCTCCTGCCCCAAATCCCTCCCAGCATCAGGGTCTTTTCCAATGAGTCAACTCTTCACATCAGGTGGCCAAAGTACTGGAGTTTCAGCTTTAGCATCATTCCTTCCAAAGAACACCCAAGACTGATCTCCTTCAGAATGGACTGGTTGGATCTCCTTGCAGTCTAAGGGACTCTCAAGAGTCTTCTCCAACACCACAGTTCAAAAGCATCAATTCTTCGGCACTCAGCTTTCTTTACAGTCCAACTCTCACATCCATACATGACTACTGGAAAAACCATAGCCTTGGCCAGCTATTATAAATAATGTAGTTCTCAAGGGCTTCCCTTGTGGCTCAGCTGGTAAAGAATCCACCTGCATTGTGGGAGACCTATGTTCGATCCCTGGGTAGGGAAGATCCTTGGAGAAGGGAAAGGCTACCCACTCCAGTATTCTGGCCTAGAGAGTCCCTTGGACAGAGGAGCCTGGCAGGCTACAGTCCATGGAGTCCCAAAGAGTCAGACACGACTTTCATTTCTCTTCACTTAGTGTTCAAGTTACTGTGATCATGTTTTCATTCCTCTTAACATCTTTAGAAGTAGAATTGCTGGATCATATAATTTCATACCTAACTTTTGAAGAACTGCCAGACTATTCCAAAGCACCTCACGGTTTACACGTCCACTAGCAATGTATGATTTCCCACATCCTTCCCAATCCCTATTTTTGTTTTTTAAATTATAGTCTTTCTAACGGAGTGGTTTCTTGTAGCTTTGCATTTCCCTAATGACATTTCCCTAATGACATGTCTTTTTGTATGCTTATTGCCCATTTGTAGACTTGGAGAAATATCTATTCAAATCTTTCACCCAGTTTTTAACTGTACTATTTCTACTGTTGAAGTTCTTTATATATTCCTACACAATATTTGCAAACATTCCTCCCATTCTTTGGGTTGTGTTTTCACTGTTTGCTTGACTTGCAATACAGCAGTTTTTCATTTAGCTATCGCCCATCTTAGGTTTGTGGTGTCCTAAGAAATACTTGTCTAAGCCAAGATCGAAGTGTTTTATGTCTCAGCCTCTATAGGTCTGTGATGGGTTTTCAGTTAATCTTTGTATGTGTTGTAAGCCCTTCCCTTTTAAGTACCTGTATGGGAAATTTGCATACACCAGTTTTTTATTCTTTGGCTAGAACTTAGGTACCTGGCTGTACCAGTCATCTCTAAGAGGTTGGAGAATGTATATTTCGGCCATCCGATAGCAGTTTTGTTTTTTTTTAAGCGGGTGGTAAGCCTACTCAGCCTTATAGTCTGAGCAATTCTATTGCTTCGTGTTTCTAAGAACTTAGCCGATTTTAACAAAGATTTAGCAGGAGGGTTTAGTGAGAACCGCTCTTAACTCACTCCCTCAGAGACCGGATCCCAAGGAAAACTGTCCCGAGTCACTTGCCAGCCTTTCCCCGCAGCAAATGTGGGCTCTGGCGGTTTTCACTTTGGGTAATCCACCCAGCGGCACTTCGCGGCTTCCCATTTTCCCGCGCGCTGTCCCCCGCCGGGGCGCGTCGGCCGGCCCGCCCCTCTTCGCGACGCGCCCGCCCTGCCAGGGAGCCGCCCTCCCCGCGGGCTCGAGCTGGCTGCAACACCCAGGGCCTTGGTGCGCTGGCGGCCGTGCGTGATGGCCGTGTACCGCGAAGCGATCCCGGGCCCGGTTCTGGAGACGCCGTCGCCCTCGCCGGAAGCACACACCTCAGCTCAGGGTTTGGTGAGCGCACAGCGAAGGGCGCGCGGGGAGTGGGCCCTGGGCTTCAGCGCGGGACCGGGCCGGGGGCTCCGGGGACCGACCCCCATCCTGGGGCATCTGGGCACAGCCAGCCAGCCGCAGCCCCGCACGGTCCCCGCCCAAGCCTCCAGGTTGCTCAACTGCCCCGGCTGGTGTTTGACAGTTGACAGTGGAGCAGGGAGGCTGGGGTTATTCTGGAGCCCCAAAGAGATGGGAAACTGAGTCCTAGACAAGTGCAGAAGGCCGCTGATTCCTTCAACTAGTCAATCAGGGCCAGTCTAGGGCTCTTGTCCACCACCCGCCAGGTCATCCCGAAGTCTCTGGAACCCTGGGCAGGTAGAACTAATTGGGCCCGCCTTCCTCAGTCTCCAGGTAGGAGCTATGGGCTTGGCCGCCCACTCAAACCTGGCTCCCACCAGGCACCAGACTCTCCTAGCAGAGACCTCACCCAGAGCCCTTCCTGGTAACCAGGCTCTGAAGTGAGGGTGGAGGGCAAGTGGGAATCCAGGGGCTGCCTCAACTCCTCTGCCTCCCCTCTCCCCAACCCCCTGGATAGGGCTGGGGCTTGTGTCATTCAGGGTGGCTGAGCTGGAGAGGACTTAGGACTTCTGAGCTTGCTGCTGGATGCGGAATCCACTGCTCACTCTGTGCTGCGCCTTCATTCTGTCCCTGGCTTGGCTTCGCTGCCTCAGTTCCCTACGCTGACTCGGCGCTTCACCTCCAAGCCCCTCCGAGCGAAAGGTAGTGGGTTCCAAGACAGAAAGCAAGATCAAGAGGCCCTCTGGGGACTCTCATTTCCCAGGGAACTTTAAAAACTCAGGATGACATGAATTGTTAGGGGAGGAAACATTAGCCATGAAACGCTAGCATTTAATTTTCATAACAACTCTAGGAGGTGTATTACCCCCATTGTACACGTGATGAAACATAGCCATACTAAGTACCTTGTCCTGGGTTACACAGCTAGAAATGGCAGATGGAGAATTTGCATTCAAATTTGTCAAGTTTGCCTAACTGAAACGTGTCCTCAGTTGACTGTGAAGGACTTATGATTTGAGTAGGTAAAGCAGTATTCCTCAAGATTCCAAGACTAAATCATATACCTAGATTTTTTTAAATTTTCAAGTACCTTTCAGAGGAAACCAGAATCCCTTTATGGAGGGGTTGGGGAATGGGGAGGAGGGGCTATCATGTTGGATTCTGCCTGGTGTTAAGTTTTCTGGAAGTTGAAATATTGTTCACAAAAATGTCAGAAGAGACCACATCCTGCCTCGTGTGTGGGTAGGAAGAGTGCAGAGGATTTGATAAACCCTTATCTGGGAAGACTTTCCTTTCAGAAGAGTCCTTTTGGGGTGTCTGGCTAGATACCTAACTGGGTGAAGCCATAGACCTCTCCACTCCTCCCCCATCCCCAGGCAAAAGATGAAAAAGAACGATTCCCAACGTCTTTGGGAGAAATAGCACCTTACACAGCATCTTCATGTCACATATTCTTTCAACAAATATATATTGAGCATCTACATGCCCAGCATTTTTCTAGGTACTGGGGACATGGTGGTGAATAAAAGTTACGTAGCTCATGCTTTCAGAGAGTTTATGTGCTGGTGGGGAGAGGCAGGAAATAAATATGAATATATTCTGTAGCGAGTACAATTGAGAGAAATTTGGGTGGTCAGTGAGGGACCCTCTACAGAGATGACATTTAGGATTCATCCTGAATGGCAAGAAGTCAGCTCTTGCAAAGACCTGGAGGAAGAACTGTCTAGACAGAAGGGACAGGAAGTCCAAAGGCCCTGAGGCAGTAACAGACAAGGTCATTTGAGCAACAGGATGGAGGCTACCATGGTTGAGGAGAGCTATCTGAAGTAAGGTGGGAAAAGGAGTGACAGCTGATTGGGCGGGCTCCTGTAGGCTATATGGGAAGGACCTAGAGTTTTATTCAAACTGTAATGGCAAGTTGTTGGGTAGTTTTCACCAGAGAAGAGACATAATCTGATTTATGTTATGAAAAGATCACTTTGACTACTGAACAGAAAGTGGATAGTAGGGAATGAGAGTAGGAGTTGAGAAGCCACTTAGACTCTCACTAATAGATTAGATGGGGAAATTGGGAAGGAGGAATCAAGGATGACACCTAGGTTTGTGGCCTGAGCTGCTGAGTGAACATTGGGGCCATTTGATGCAATGAGGACAGCAGAGTTAGGGAGATTAAAACAATGGAATGGAAATCAGAAGCTGTGTTTTGACCATGCTAAGCTAGAATGCCTGTTTGGCAACCATGTGGGGCTGTGAGTAGACAGTCTAATTATGAGTCTGGAGTTCCCTGAATGCTTAGGGATATACTTATATATATATATATATATATATGTATATATATGTATATATGTATATGTGTATATATATATATATATATATATATCTCCAAATATATGTGTGTGGGTATACATGTAACCTTTACTTCGTTTTTGCTCTCGTGTTTGTTGTTTACTGATTTCTTTGGTGTAAATACTCTCCCCGTGGCTGATTTCAGGCTGCCAGTGGTTCAACAACTGGCTTGGAAAAGTCCTGAACATTTAACAATCAGCTCCCAGAGCCATAGCCTCATTTGATCATCAAAACATCCATCGAAGTTGGCAGGAATATTCCAATCAACAGATGAGGCTTAGAGAGATAAAATGATTTATTCAAAGGCACACACAGGAAGTTCGTGGCAAGGTTAGGGGCCTCCTGACCCTCCCAGTTCACTCTAGTTTGCTGACTAATAAAACAGACTGCAGCAGAAAGCACTGGGGGAGGGGGAATATAAGGAAAAACTTCCCCTGGAAATGCTTAGAAGTCACGGTTCAGGGTTTTTTCTCTCCTCCCCCTCTCTTTGTCGCATTTCTTTTTGTGTGTTTGTTGTTGACTGACTGGGTGTTCGTTGCTGTGCTCGGGCTTTCTCTGGTTGCAGTGAGCAGGGGCTACTCTTTGTTGCTGTGCATGGACTTCTCACTACGGTGGCTTCTCTTTTTGAAAAGCGCAGGCTCAGTAGTTGTGGCTCACAGGCTTAATTGCCCGCAGGGAGGTGGAATCTTCATGGACCAGAGATCAAACCCTTTTCCGTGCATTGGCAGGCAGATTCTCAACCACTGGACCACCAGAGAAGTCCTGTCTCACTTCTTTTAAGATAAATTGAGAGCAATTAGGACTGAGAGGTTGCTGGAACAGCCTTCAAGACAGGGCTGCAGGATACTTTTGAAAGTCAGGGGGCTGGAGGGAGTGGTTGGTGCCTGTGGCGGCTGAGCTCCTGTGTCTCCCCCAGGACAGCGGAGCTGGTCACCTCTCATTCTATAGGAAGTTGTGCTATGGCATTGGAGGGTTCCCAACCAGGTGGCCTCCAGCGCCATAGCCTTTACCTGCAACTCTTCCTGCTCGATGTGGCACAGGTGAGTGTGGGCAACAGCCTTGGGGTCCCCTACTCCCATGTCTGGTGTCTGGTCCTTTCAACCTGCCTTTACTTCCACCACCACGATCCTTGGTAAGCGGCACTTCTGACCCAAGGCTGAGAAAAACCAAATGCTGTTGAGGGCAACCTTCTGAAAGATGTTTATTTGCAGGTTGTTTGTAGTAGAAAAATGGGAAACAACACAAATGCCCCCAAATATAGAAGTAGTTCAACAGTAAGTTGGACGATGTCCACATAATGGAGTAATGTGTAGTCACTCAAAAGAATGAGTTAGATCTATACCAGTTGACATCCAAGAATTCCCATGATGCACTGTCAAGTGAGAAAAATTAGTTTTAGGGAAGGGTATACATATAAAAGATCCCATTTAAACAAAACAAAAACATGCCCTATATATATGAGTGCACAGGTATAAGGAGATGGTTGAATAGAATCACTGACTCAATGGACATGAGTTTGAGCAAATTCTGGGAGATAGTGAAGGACAGGGAAGCCTGGCCTGCTGCAGTCCATGGGGCTGCAGAGTCAGACACCAGTTAGCAACTGTACAACAACATGATTAAAGGATGAGCGTGGAGAAAGTATATTCCAAAAGGACATCCATCCAGAAGTATGTTAATGTTGGTGATAGGAGGGACTGGTGGAGGACAGAGGAAGATTTTTAATAAAGTATTATTTACTTATTTTCCATGATTTTTTAAATGACATCAATATCCCATTTGTATAAAATTATAATTCACAAACGCACATAAGAAAATGGAGGAAAGAATGATCAAAATGCTCCTGGCAGTTGTCTCAGGATGGTGGAATTTCAGATGAGCTTTGCATGATATTTTTCTGAACTATTTGAATGTGTGTGTAATGAGTGTTATCACTTTATGTAATCAGAAAAATCAATAAACCATTTTCATTGTAAAACACAAGCTCTGCCTCTGACTGTCAGCTTCAGTGCACCCTTCTCCCACTGAGCCACCTCAGGGAGGATCTCTCAAGTCTTCTCCCAAAGTGACTGTGTATAAATATAACAGGAATGTGCTAGTGTGCACCTGTTCCCTTCTCCTTGTCCCCCCATCCCTTTTCCACTGGTGCACAGATGTCCTCAGAGCCGTCTGGATTCCTGTCCTGGGGGAGGGACCTAATAGACCTCTACAGCATGACTATGGCCCTGCCAGTTTCCAGGGTCTTTCTCCTGATTGGCGGGCAGTTCCAGACACCTTCGCTGACTGTGCAGGGCCTTGGCTGTCCCCTCCTCTGTCCCTTTCAGATCCCTGCTGCCCAGGTATCACTGGTCCTGTTTGGAGGGAAGGTGTCTGGGGCAGCTGCAGACCCTTTGGCTGGGTTTCTCATCAACAGAAGCAGGAGGACAGGTTCTGGACGACTCATGCCCTGGTGAGCACCCCACGGTCCTTAGGATCCTGGCACCCACCCCTGGCTTGAGATCTCTGCATTTGTCACAGCTGCTTCTTAGTGGTTAGAGGTCAGGTCTGGACAGTAGGTGGCAGGAATGGAACGGGTCTGAGTGAGTCATGCAGGTGTTCAGGGACCTCTCCCTCACTGGGTGGCACAGAGCTGGACAAGAGTCCCAGGCCTGGTCCCAGGAGAGTCCCAGGCCTGGTCCCAGGGGGCGGCCAGGCAGGGCTGGATGGCTTGGAAGTTCTCACAGAGGAGATAAGACTTTCCTGGGTACAGGGAATGGCGCCACCCAGCCCAGGTAACACTAATGGTAAAGAACTTGCCTGGCAATGCAGGAGATGTAAGAGACAGAGGTTCGATCCCTGGGTCGGGAAGATTCCCTGGAGGAGGGCATGGAGACCCACTCCAGTATCCTTGCCTAGCGAATACCATGGACAGAGGAGCCTGGCGGGCTACAGTCCATAGGGTGGCAAAGAGTCAGACACAACTTAAGTGACTTAGCATGCATGCACGCATGCAGCCCCTAAGGGCCCCAGCCCCTACTCCCAGGGACCTCCTCATTCCCTCAGCCACCTCTCCCCATCCGTGGCTCCCACCCTGAGCCCCAGACCAGGGCTCCTCTGGGGCCAAGGGCCAGGTGAGGTTGCTCCAGGCTCCTGGGGACCCCCTGTCCTAGTGCTGCAGGGCACCCCACCTGGCTGTGCTTCCGCAGGGTGCTGGGCTACACACCCTTCGTTGCCTTGGCCTACTTCTTCCTGTGGTTCTTGCCCCCCTTCACCACCTTGCGAGGCCTTTGGTACACGACCCTCTACTGCCTGTTCCAGGCCCTGGCCACGGTAAGCAGGTGGGCCCCTTCCTGGGTCTGGACTCCTCGAACCCCATGCCAGCAGGAGGCCTCCCTGAAGTGTATGTGTGTACTGGGGGGTGCCCGCTGCTCACCTGCTCACCAGGTGGTAACTGGCTGTTAGCTTTTCTTGTGGGCTCTAGGCCAGGTGCCCCTCCTGCTCCTTAGCCCCTAACTGCAGGTGGAGGGGATCTGTGGCAACATGCCAGCCTGAGACGGGCCTGGCCTGGGGAAGCTGCTGACCTGGGTTGGCCGCCTGGCAGTGGGCACCATCCTAAGCTCTGCTTGGTCCTGCAGTTCGTCCAGGTGCCCTACACGGCGCTGACCATGCTCCTGACCCCCAACCCCAAGGAGCGGGACTCAGCCACTGCGTACCGTGAGTGCAGGCAGGAGTGCAGTTGGGTGGGCGGGGGTAGCTCTGGCCCAGCCCCACGAGCTCAGTCACCTTGCTGCATGCTGTGTCCCAGGGATGACCTTGGAGATGGCGGGGACACTGATGGGAGCCACCGTCCACGGACTCATCGTGTCTGGTGCCCACGGGTCCCACAGGTGCAAGGAGGACACGCTCGCAGGGGAAGTGGCTGTTTCCCCAAACACGGTGAGTGTCCAGGCTGCCCGGAGCCCCTGGGGCCCCCACTTCCAGGTCACCTCCTTCGAGGAACAGGTCTCTGCCAGGTCTCCTCGTGGTTGTTTGGGGGCTCAGCCCTGTCCAGCAGGCTCTTGCATTCCTTCCCTGCTCCTCGCGCTGAGCCCATGTCCCCCATCCTCCCACTAAATCTGCTTCTCTTGCTGAGTGCCTTCTAAACGTAGAGCCAAACCACAGGCCAGCAGGTCATCTGGAGGGGAGGAGGTGGACCCCAGAGAAGGAGCAGGGTGGGGAGGGGCTGCCGGCAGGGGCAGGAGATAGCAGAAGGGTTTAGTGTCCTGGCAGAGCTCTGTGCAAAACCCATCCTATGAGCAGTGCCACGCAGCCCTGAACAGGTGTTCCCCCAACCCCACCCACAGTGTGAAAGGAGAGGGGAAACCTGGGACAGTACCCCTTCCTCTCCCTTCAAAGCTGTTCCCTTTTCAGCAATTAGGAGATGTTCATCTATTCTTCTGTCAACTGCATCTTCTATTCCCCCTCAAATGACATCACTGATCTCCACGAACATCTGAGAATTAATGTTATGAGAATAGTGCCAGCTTCACGCACACACAGTTCACTGCCTGTAAGAAGACATTACAATGAAGTCCTGTGTAGAGATCCCCAGGCCATCTGCAGCCCAGCCACAGAATGTGCCTCCTTACAGTGTGAAATGACGCTGTAGGGCCCCAGAGAGAGCAGGGAGTCAGTCTCCCCTTCCCATGGCCCACTGCCCCAGTCAAGGGATTGCCTGGATCTGGGTAGATGAGAGGCTGTGCCCCATTGCCCTCAAAGCCCATCATGGTGCTACTAGCCCAGGATCAGAGGTGTTGTGGCCTGCAGATACCTTCCCTGCTTCCAAGCCCAGAACCCCCACCCTGCCCCCCAAAAACTGAGAGTCAAAGTCAGTCATGTCCAACTCTTTGCAACCCCATAGACTGTAGCCCACCAGGATCCTCTGTCCATGGGATTCTCCAGGCAAGAATACTGGAGTGGATTGCTATTCCATTCTCCAGGGGGTCTTCCTGACGCAGGGCTCAAACTCAAGTCTCCTGCATTGTAGGCAGATTCTTCATTATCTGAGCCACCAGGAAGCCTCTACAAGGCCTCTCCCCAAAGCTTCTGGGGCACTGTCTAGGTGAGGATAGTGGAACAGAGAGTAGAAGTGGGGAGCAGGGTTGAGGAGCTCCCCTTGGGTGGGAGACCAGGAGGCCAGGTGGGACATAGGATGGCAAGAAGTAGAGAGTAGGAAGCTGAGAACCTGCCCTCCCTCATGTCCTCATGGCTCACATGAGGCTGTGAGCCACGGTGAGAAGCGTCCAGGAGCCTCTTGCTAGTTCCAGTTCTGCTGTCCCATAGACTTCACGTACAAAACACAGATTCATAGATAAAACCGTCCTGAATTTCAAGAGAGCAGAGCGTTAACTCCCAAGTGCAGCCCTTTCTGAATGTGGGACCCCTCACCCCAGTGAAGCTCTGCATCTCCCTCCTTCCTCCCCCACCAGAGGCAACCCCTATCCTGAACTGGGTAACTGTCGCTCCCATGCAGGCGTTCTATGTATTTTATTCCATGTGTGTCTTCCTCTGAATGTTTGGTGGCACCGTTTCTGTTTCCAACATTTTCTGTGTCATCGTACATCACACTGTAACTGTCTGTTCATGGGTCTGTCTCCCCCTCACCCCAAGCCCCTTACTGTGGATGCACAGGGTCGCTAATTCATCACTGTGACCTCAGGGTCTAGCACATCAAAGACAGCAGCAATGAATGTCTGCTTAAAAAATATGAGATAGTGGGAGGGAGGGATTTGACTTGTGGTTACATGAATGCACACAGGAGGCACAGGGTCAGCAGAAGGACCATTCTGGCCCCTTAGATCTCCCCCTCCTGTGGGCTGATGGAGAGGAAGAGCACCCAGCATCCTTGGACTTGGACTGAGGGTCCCTCTGCTCCTATTGGGAGGCACTCCTGCCAGTCCCCTGGATATCCCCACCTCCGTGGGTTGGAGACATCACCCCCACTGAAGTTTTGTCCTGTCCACAGACTCGTCTCTACTTCATTGCAGCCACTGTGGTTGCTTTGACTTACCCAGTGTGCAGTACTTTGCTCTACCTGGGGGTGAAGGAGCGATCAGGTAGGTACAGGGCGGCAGACAGAGTGTGGAAGCAGAAGCTGGTCGCTCCTCTCGGGCATGAGTTTTGATTTTGAACTCCACCAATCCAAGATGTCCCTTTTCAATGTTACAGACCCCTCCACCCCAGCATCCGGCCAGGGCTTGGGCTTCCTGGCTGGGCTGGGTCTCACAGTCCGGCATCGGCCCTATCTGAAGCTGGTCATCTCCTTCCTCTTCATCTCAGCAGCTGTTCAGGTATGTCTGGCCAGGCTGATCCCCACAGGCTGGGCTCTGGCCATACTGAGCTTGCACAGGTTCAGATTAGTCTCTTGTCTCCACCACACCACAGGGAAACCAGTGGCTGCAAGGGCTTGGCAAGGCTGATGCTGGGAGGACAGAAACCTACCTAGATCTAGTGGGACTGGGGAGGGTCAGGGCCCAGACCCCAGGAAGTGTCTGGAGGGGTAAAGTCCATCCGTCTCAGCTGTGCCAGGGGAAGACTAGGAATGGGGTTGAAACCCGTGTCGGGATAAAACTGCATTGTTGGGGAAGGGATTGCATATGGTGGCAGAAACCAGAGCTTGGAGGCCCAAAGGGAAGGCCTGACTTGAGACCTCAGCCTTGCCCTTGATTTCCACGTTTCTGCCGTTTCCTGTACACGCCTACTTCCTGTCGACTCCTCAGGTGGAGCAGAGCTACCTGGTCCTGTTCTGTACACATGCTTCCCAGCTTCAAGACCACGTCCAGGGCATGGTGCTGACCATCCTGGTGAGGGGACATGGGGTGGTAGAGGCGAGAGGGCTGAGTCAGGGCTGTGTGGTCCTTGACATGACCTGTGTGATGGAGTTCTGGTGGTCAGTATTTTGGACTCTGCTTGGGCTTTTGCTAAGATGATTCAATTGTGTCCAATTCTTTGCAACCCTATGGACTTTAGCCCACCAGGCTCCTCTGACCATGGGATTCTTCAGGCAAGAATACTGGAGTGGGTTGCCATTTCCTTCTCCAGGGGATCTTCCTGACCCAGGGATCAAACCCATGTCTCTTATGTCTCCTGCATTGGCAGGCGGGTTCTTTACCACTAGTGCCACCATTTCAGCAGAGGGTGGAATTGGGGTCAGGGTCATACAGTTCGTAAAGTTCAGCCACTGGTTCCAACCAAGGACAAGGTCAATGTCGAGTGTCCCACCTAAAAGCTGAGCGTTTGAGAATCTGACAGAGGTCCCAGCAGGGCGTCCTGGGCTATGAAGATTCTGTTTGTTCACAGGTCTCAGCAGTGCTGAGCACCCCGATGTGGGAGTGGGTTCTGCAGCGATTTGGGAAGAAGATGTCGGCCCTCGGGATCTGTGTGAGTGAGGCAGGAAGCCAGGCCTGGGGTGTTGTTGAGGGGGCAGTGTGTTCTCACGTCCTCCGTGTCTAGCCTGGTGCCAGGCTCAGAGGGCATCAGTAAGGACTGGTGAGTGCGTGAATCCGAGAGCAGCTATGAGTGTGTGCGGGGCAGGGGTACAAGTGGAGGAGGCGCCAGCGTGTCTGTCTCCCTAGGCGATGGTGCCCTTTGCAATCCTGCTGGCTGCTGTGCCCGTGGTGCCCGTGGCATATGTTGTGGCCTTTGTGTCTGGCATGAGCATCGCTGTGTCCTTGCTGCTACCCTGGTAGGCCGGGTGAGGGGCACGAGGAGTAGGGGCTTCCCACACTTCTCAGTGGGTATCCCCCTTCATCTCAACCTGCGGTCCCAGCGCCCCCACCCGGGGGACAGGCTCTCCCCTTTCTGGGGAAGAGTATGTTGGGGAAAAAGTGAAAAGAAAGTGAAAACTCAGTTGTGTCTGCTTCTTATGCGACCCCATGGACTGTAGCCCACCAGGTTCCTCTGTCCACGGGAATCTCCAGGCAAGAATACTGGAGTGGGTTGCCATCCCCCTCTCCAGGGATCTTCCCAACCCAGGGATTGAACCCAGGTCTCCCGCATTGCAGATGGATTCTTTACCATCTGAGCCACCAGGGAAGCCCAAGAATATTGGAGTGGGTAGCCTATCCCCTCTCCAGAGGATCTTCCCACCCAGAGATTAAACCCGGGTCTCCCACAGTGCAGGCAGATTTTTTACTGTCTGAGTCGCCAGGGAAGTGCAAGCACTTTTACTGCCTGACTCTCTGTGGACCAGTCCTGGTGCTGGGCAGCGGGGACCCAGGGGTGAATCAGACTCAGTCCTTGTCCCCAAAAAGCCCTCAGTTTGGCAGCTCCCGAAGAGATAAAAGACATAATTCTGCAGCCCCTGCCCCCAGGTCAATGCTTCCAGATGTGGTCGATGACTTCCAGCTGCAGCACCAGCATGGCCCAGGCCTGGAGACCATCTTCTACTCATCCTACGTCTTCTTCACCAAGCTTTCGGGAGCAGGCGCCCTGGGCATCTCCACTCTCAGCCTGGAGTGAGTCCCAGAATCAGGCTGTCCCAGAGGCACAAAAGACAAGTGGCGTGGGAAGTGAAGGGCAAAGTCCCCAACCCAAGCCAGCCTGGGGCCACCCACGAGTCTGGGGAGTGTGTGGGAACTCCCATTTCAGCTTTCTCTGTGCCCATGACTGGAAGGGGTACGGGTCTCAGCAGCTATACCCCTTCTGAAACCTCTACCCCCACATTCTCAGCTCTCTCTGAACTCCTCCCCAGTCTGACTGTTCCCTCACACTCCCTTCCTCCCTAGTTAGACTGATTTGGCCAGAAAACAAATCCAAGTTTCAGGATAGGGTGGGGATTGGGCACCTGGAACCCTTCCATCAGGAGGCTCAGAGCTGGATGCTCAGGGTGGGGGCTTCTCCAGCTTCGCAGGGTACAAGTCAGGAGCCTGCAGGCAGTCGGAGCAGGTGGTGGTGACCCTCAAGGTCCTCATCGGTGCTGTGCCCACCAGCATGATCCTCATTGGTCTCTGCATCCTCTTGGTCGGCCCCAGTCCCAAGGTGCCAAGACGGGCCAACTCCCGCTCCCTGGGGAGGTAGGCACCTCACGCTCACGGGTACACAGCGCAGGGCACCTAGGGAGGCACGCAGATGTGCACAGTTCTCATGTGGACCTGATGTGCCACAAGCATGGCAGTCTTTTTTTTTTTTAATTTGTTTATTTTTGGCTGCACTGGGTCTTCTTTGCCACGTGGGCATTTTCTAGTGGCGGTGAACAGGGGCTGCTCTCTAGTTGAGGTGCTTGGGTTTCTCATTGTGGTGGCTTCTCTTGTTGCAGAGCACGGGCTCTAGGGTGCGAGGGCTTCAGCAGCTGTGGCTCCCGGGATCTAGAGCCCAGGTTGGCTGTGGCCCACGGGCTTAGTTGCTCTGTGGCATGTGGAGTCTTCTCGGACCAGGGATCGAAGCCATGTCCCCTGTATTAGTAGGCAGGTTCTTATCCACTATACCACTGGGAAAGTGCTGTCAGTCCATCTTGATGGGCCCCAAACTGAATTCATCTTTGTTCTCCAGTCTTGGCTCTTGCTGCACCACAAAGAACCTTTGAGCCTGGGTGCTGAAACCCCAGGGTCATCTTCCACCCCTCCCACACCAGCTGCCCTGAGCCGCTCTCTCACCTTGTTCTTACCACTTGGAAGCACAGACCCCACTGCCCTGGGCATGATCTGCTCACTGCTTGGCTTTCACAGTAGACTGTGGGGCCCTTGACTGCTGAGGGGGCTGTTTTCTTCATTTTTGTGTCCCAGGAGCTCAGCCCAGAGCCAAAGTCCAAGCAGGCACTGCAGTGTCAACACTTCTGGTCAAGCGGACAGTCACAAGCTGTGTCCACATTTTTGCACACACTCAAAAACTTACAAACAAGAGCCCATGTACAGGCAGAGGCCCACACAGGATAGGCCAGGAAGTGGCTCCATCATGGATCCCTCAGTGCTCAGTGGGGACAGCCTGGGACTCCAGCCCCTCATACTGAGATCATGCCCTGTGTTTGGGGAATGACACATGGGAGGGACCTGGAGGAACAGGGCTGTAGCTTCGTTCTGAGGGTTGAGCAGGGGAGGAGTTGCTCAGGAGACAAGGAGAGCCACTGACACTTTCCTGACCTCTGCCCACCCTCATCCTCCTCTCTGACTTCTCTTCTCTTTCCCGCAGGAGGACCAGCTACACTCTGGCTTGAATTTGAGACCCTGTGAGCCAGCACATCGGGAGCAGCATCTTCTGGGCTCCAGGCCCCCTTTTTAGCCCTTTGGCATCCCTGCCTCACCATTTACACACAACCTGTCTTTTCCCCAGGGATGTGGAGTCTTCAGTGACTCTCCTGAAGGGGGGTGGCCTGGGCTCCACCTTTCATGTCTTACCTGTTGACTTCAGGACATCTCAGAGAGGCCTGTGCCACTGACTTCCCAGCCCTGGGAAACCTGTGACCTGGAAAGCATTCCTGTAGCAACTATTCCTGGAAGAAGGAAGCCCCTACCAGCCTGGTCTGCAGACTTCTGTGGGAGCACCAGGCCCATCAACCTGCTTAGATGGCAAAGCTACTTGACAAGACAGACACATGGAATTCTTGTTTCTCCTGATGGTCCAGTGATCATCTAATGGAGAGGCTGACAGACAGCATGTGAATGGGCAGAATAGGGACAGATGGACATGCTGGGATATCCAGGTGGAGAGATACACAGATGCAGCCAGAGAGGTCAGCAGACCCCAGAGGGACTGGACTGGGCCAGCAGTGGGGACAGGTTGAACAAGGCACGAGGTGTTTCTCAAGACCTTTCCTCTTGTACAGCTCAGCTGATGACACTGTTTCTAGAAGTGGTCTCAGACTGATACTGAGCCACCAAGGATCAATCATTTTTATGAACAAAAGTTATTTTTGTGGGAAAACTTTTCTGAAAGTTCATCTTATGAAATCACAGGAACCACTATTTTCTAGAGGCCACCATGTCTTTGGGGAAGAAAAATCCACTGAGGTTTATTTTTTCAGAAACAAAGGGTTTACCTTCTACTTGGTTGCTTGTGCGTGTGTTCAGTTGTGTCCGACTCTTTGCGACCCCACGGACAGCAGCATGCCAGTCCCCTCTGTCCATGGGATTTCCCAGGCAAGAAGAGTGGAGTGGGTTGACATTTCCTACACCAGGAGATCTTCCCAACCCAATGAGTGAACCCTCGTCTCTGACATCTGCTCCATTGGCAGGCAGATTCTTTACTGCTGAGCCACCTGGGAAGATCTGTTTGAGTCTGTAAAATGTGACTGGGGCCAGCCTGCTCATCCTACCTCCTGGGAAATCTGTCCCAAGGAGGGAAGGGGAGGGTGCCTGATGTCACTGAAACTGGCCATGTCTCCTCAACCATGTGTCCCAGAATATCCACAGTTCCTCAGACCACAGGTTCCCTGTGGGAGGAGACAAGAAGTTGAGGCCATCGGCCAGGGCAGCAGACCATGGTAGCTTGTGTGGGTCTGGGGCCTGAGGAGGAGCTGGGGAACCCATGGGACCCTGATGCCCCAGCAAGTGTTCCTAGAGAAACCTGGGTACCCACAGGAGGACCAGGAGGTGAGATCTGCCCCCACATTCCTCCACCCCCAGTTCTACCCTTCCCAAGCCCACTGCCCAGGACTAGGCCCCCTTCCACTTCCTCTTTAGCCCTCTGGCTGCCTCTTAAGTATGAGATGATATTGAAAGTCTAAGACAGAGCTCAGACACACTCAGATAGTGCTGCTCAGAGCTTAAAGTATTTGGCTTCCTCTACAAATGCTGTCTTTTCATACTGTCCATGGGGTTCTCCAGGAAAGAATACTGGAGTGGAGTTCTTCACCGACTCAATGGACATGAATTCAAGCCAACGCCAGGAGAGAGTGGAGGACAAAGGAGTCTGGCATGCTACAGTCCATGGAGTTGCAGTCAGACATGACTGAGAGGCTGAACAACGACAAATGTTCTACCCTTCCCAAGTCCTAAGTTCCCAGGTTCCAAGAAGGAACCTAATCTCAAAGAGAGTGCAGAGTGTGACCCGGTCTGTTTGACGCCTTAGCTTTCTGGCCCTGTGACACTGACAAGGGCATCTGATCCTTGAGGTCAAAGGGCTCCAGAGAAAGAGCTGGGCTCAGCCACTCTTCCTGATTCAGGAGGGGGCTGATAGGAAACTCTGTTCACCCCTGCTCTGCACAGGCACATATAGCACACACACGTCACACACTGCACACTCACACACATCTACAGAACAGGTTTTTGTTTGCTTGCTTGTTTTTCTTTTGGCTGCATTGTCTTTGTTGGGTTGGCAGCCTTAGTTACCCCTTGGCAACTAAGTTCTTAGTTGGGATCTTAGTTCTTTGACCGTGGATCAAACGTGAGTCCCCTGCAGTGAAAGGTGGATTCTTATCCACTGGACCACCAAGAAAGTCCCCAGAACAGTTTCTTAACACTGGACAATCACTGGCCGTGTGGAGACACTACCAGATACAAGAAGGCAGTTTCTCCCATGTGGTCATGCGGTGCTTTGGAAACCTGGGCAATGCAGGTGGGATAAGAAGCTTGTGCTACATTTGATGTTACCTCTATTTCCTGGGAGTGCGGTCTCCTAGGAAACCGAGGAGGGCTGCACTGTACAAGAACAGCAGTCGGGGCCACTGCTGGGGGTCAAGTTTTGGATCTTGGAGATGGGAGGCGATCATGGGCTGACCGAAAGGTATAATTCCATTTCTTCTTCATGACAACCCTATGAAGCAGGTATTATCTCATTTTCAGGTGAGAAAATAGACTAGTGAATTAAGCAACTTGCCTAAGAGTAGTTGGAAATGGAAGAAATGGTTTTGTACCCAGAATTGGAGATCAGATGGCCACCTCAGTGTCCTCCAGGCAGTTAAAACACCACACGTCCTTCTCCCCACACTTGTTCTGCCTCCTGCATTTTAGGTAAATTTATGTCAGCATCTATCCAGTCACCAAAACCCCTAACTTGGTCTCTCCTTAGTCTCTTTTCTCTCCCATTTACTCCACCAACCCATTCCCCATATATACCAAGTATGTATTAAGTGAGGGAAAAGTGTTGCAACATGTGGGTTCTACCATTATCAAATGGTAGAAGTTGGGACTTCCTTGGTCATCCAGTGGTTGGGAGTCTGCCTGCCAATCCAGGGACATGGGTTCAATCCCTGATCCAGGAGGATCCCACATGCCCCAAGGCAATTAAGCCTGTGTGCCTCTGCCCTGCAACGAGAAGCCACCACAATGAGAAGCCTTCACCCCAAAACTAGCGAGTAGCCCCTGCTCAGCACAAATAGAAAAACTCTGCACATAGCAGTGAAGACCTAGTACAACCAAAAATAAATAAATAAAAAGAGGGAGGTTCCCAGTGGTCCAGTGCTTAGCACTTGGTGTTTTCATTAGTGGCCTGGGTTCAATCCCTGGTTTGGGAATTAAGATCCCCCAAGCCCCATGGTGCAGCTAAAAACAAAAAATAAAAACAGAAAAGAGGAAATGATAATTTACAACAATCAAGAGATAAGCACCTGGGGTGGAGTTACTTCTCTGGAGAAGGATCCAGGGGGATACATAGGGAGCTTGAATGGTTCCTAGTAATGTTCTGGTTCTTAAATTAGGGATAGCTAATTCACTTTATTATTATGCCTTCTTATACTTTTACATCTATTGCACTTATTAAATAATACCATACAAAATTTTAAAATTTGGGCGCAAAATGAGATTTGTAACGTTTCTATGTAAAATATTCTCAATATAACATTAAACAATAACTCAAAGTATTTAACTCTTCTCTCCCTGTTTCCTTCTTTCCCCAAACCAACAAATACTGGATTATCTCTTATTTATTTCAATGATTATATACAGTAGAGACCAGGGAAACATGTTTTGTATGAGAGCTGTCATGGGATCAGATTTGTTGGAAAGAAACAATTTATATCCTGGACTGTCCACTAGAAGAAATACAAAGACAACATATGTAAAAATCAAGAACATTCCTCTATACCAGAAACAATCACAAAGTAAATATTAAAATATTCACACACATACACCCACACACACAAAAAATTCACAACAGGATTCTCCTGGTGGTCTAGTGGTTGGCACTCTTCACTTCCAATGCAGAGGGTCTAAGTTCAATCCTTGGTCTGGGAAAATCTGCATGCTACCCTATGCACACAAAAATAAATAAACTTAAAAACAAAAACATTCACAACAGCTGCAACAACCATTAGTGATTTTATTGAAGACTCACCCACAGGATTCTGACCAGCGAAATGACTGTAACGTGCACTCTGGGGCACCTACACAGATTTTGCTATCAGGTCCCCCAGACCCCATCTTGAGGCTTCACAATTGTGAGGTTTCACCCCACCAGACACTTCCTTCGAAAATGGAACCACGCCTCAGGCTGTCCTCAGCCACTGCTCTCCAGCAACCAATTCCAGACAAGTGCCCTCCATTCCCACTACCCCAGCAGCTCTTCTAATGCATTTCAACCGCAAAGTGGCTCTTGCCTCTTCCCTATCCCTGCTCCATCTTCATAAACTAGCAGACAGGAGTCCTCAAGGGTATAAGATCTTTCCAGATGACTTTAAAAGAAAAGAGGAAGAGGCATTTGTGCTCCTATGCATCTGAGCTCCTACGGCTGAAACAACATGTACCTGCAGATGTGTTCTGACTAGTCACACATCAATCCATTCGTTACGCTGCAGGGCCAGAAGTTTATGACTCTGTGAAAAGTGGTGAGTCTATCTGAAGCTGGGATCAGGGCTCTTTCCACTAGGCTAAGCTGGTGCTTTAGCCCATAATTATAAGAAACTATCTCAGAGTCAGTGTAACCTTCAACTTTCTGAAATACTTTCTCTCACGGATTCTATGCTGGCCTGCAAGACTTGAACGGGGAGAAGATAAAAATAGATAAATTAAGGTGGCAATTTAAACTAAGGGAGTTGATTACTGGGAGAAAAATAGGGCATTTTTTATGATCCCCAAAATAGGAGATGAGTAACCCCTCAGGGAGAAATCCTGAGTGACAACAGCACAAAATCCTGCCACAGGCCTCACCTGTGCTTGGCACTGTGCCGGTAACATCAGGACCCGTTTCAGTGGGGCCCAGAGAGAGTCAAAGCACTTTAAGTATCATTTGAAATTTGCCCAGAGCCAGATTTCAGGAGCTCCTGGACTTTTGTCAGCCAGAATTTTCTGGGGAAGTGACAGGGTTAGGTTTAAATCCAACATCAGAACTACTTCCTGTTCGAGGTAGTCCTGGGAGCAGAAATGAATCGATTTTTTGTTTTCCTTTGAGCTCTGTGCATTCCTGATCATTTAGGTAAAAAGAGATGCTGGAGCAGATGTTCTCCAGCACTCCTCACACTCAACTTGAAGCCAAGAAGATCTATTACAATCCTGAGGTAACTTTTAAGTGCTTCTAAGAGCTTTTATGCCATTTTGGGCAAGGGACAGAAAGCCTCAGAGAAACCATAAAACACAATCCATATGGCACCATAATATTGTTTTGTGCCGGGAATTCTGCCCTTAGACAAAACCACACAGTCATGAATACATAAATAACAGCTTTTGAGCCATCTAACAAAGACTGGGTTCTGCTACAGAGCAGGGAGCAGCAGCCTGAAGGGAAGAGTGGCGGAGCCAGCCATGGCAAGCGCTTCACCTCCCAGCGGCACTGCAAATCCCAGCTGGGGAGCGTCCACCTTGGAAAATAACTCTTGTTAGTAATGGCCTTGTCTGCGAGGCTGTGCAGCACACACTCTGCTGAGTATCAGACTACATTGCCAGTGTGGTCAGAAGAGCCGGTGGTTATCTCCACTTTGGGGACTCCATCACTGAAGACTCCAAGGGAAGGACTGCTATCAAGGCTCTGAGGCAGAGTTTCGGAAGTCATCTGACCTGCCATCCCTTATGATTATTTCCTGTGTGGCTGTGAAAGTTAAGGGGACGAAGCCTTCACTGTCCGCACAAAGAAGGATCCAGTGGGAGTCTGCAAAGTAAAATAAACACACAGGCAATTCAGGATATCCTGTCTTACTCAAAAAGAAAAATATCACAAATACAACTTTTTTGAGAGAAAGAATGCAGTAGTTGATAATCCTGAACCTGACCATCACAAGACTTTACAGAGATGGAGGGGCCGGGTGAAACTGAGGGTCAGGTTACATAGCAGGAATGGGATATTGATGACAGGTGACAGGGAGAGCTAAGGGACAGGTATTAACACCCGGGCTAGGCATTAAAGGGTCAGTGTCATGTATTTGAGCTTATGTGTGCATGCTGGTGTTAGGGGGTGTGTGTGGTGTCCCTACCTTTTCTAATGCCATCTAGTAATTTCTCCAGAAACTATGTGAAGCTGGCAACAGCAACTCTATGGAGGAAACTTCTATATTTTTGAGATCCATACCAGCCTCTAGACACCCAAGGAGGTTGAGCTGACTAGTGCCAGGCTAGAAATGCCCAGATAACCCTAAATAGTTTGTTCTGAGGTAACCTAGGACCACTGGTGTAACTCATACCTGGACTTTCTCTGGTTCTTTTGAGTCTACTGTGACCCTGTAATTTCACTTCTGAAAATCTACACACTTTCCAAAAATGTATAAAATACAGAAAGGTTTTTATTAGTGTTATTGATGATAATGAAAAATTGGAAACCACTTAAATGTCAAAGAAAACAAGGCAAACTGAAATATGGTATTAAGAGAGTAAATACTGCTCATCACAAGGAAAAATTTTTTCTGTCTATATGAGATGATGGCCGTTCACTAACTAACATGATGTATTAAGTCAAATGTTATGTTGTACACTTTATAGTGCTATATGTCAACTGTGTCTCAATAAAACTGGAAACAAAAAAAAAGGTAATCCAAGATGAATAGTAACCCAGTAAAAATTACAATTATCAAGTCATATCATAAATGCATGTATCAAAATAGAAAAATGCTGATGCTACAAATGTTTAGCAGGAAAAAAAAAAAGAAGAAAAAATTATGTTTAATGTGTGGCTGTCCTGAAGACTGAGGCATAAGAAAACCACCATGTTGCCCATCAGATGGAACACAGGCATGAGTCAGTCCTAAGCCATCTAGGAAAGTCCTTCATGTGCACGTTTACTGCATATTCAAATGACAGCTCCTAAACAGACATAGAGAAGACACTTATGGACATGGGGAGAGGGGAGGAGAGGGTGAGATGTATGGAAAGAGTAACATGGAAACTTACATTACCATATGTAAAATAGATAGCCAAAGGGAATTTGCTGTATGGCTCAGGAAACTCAAATGGGGGCTCTGTATCAATCTAGACGGCTGGGATGGGGAGGGAGATGGGGGGAGGTTCACAAGGGAGGGGATATATGTATACCTATGGCTGATTCATGTTGAGGTTTAACAGAAAGCAACAAAGTTCTGTAAAGGAATTATCCTTCAATTAAAAATAAATTAAAAAAAATGACAATGCCTTTAAGAAATATTCTATGGGAGTTTCCTGGTGGTCCATTGCTTAGGATTCCAAGCTGTCGCTCCTATGGCCTGGGTTCAATCATTGGTTGGGGAACTGAAACCGCACAAGCTTCAAGGCGCAGCCCACAAAAAGAAAGAAAACAATAAGATCCTACTGTATAGCACAGAGAACGATATTCAGTGTTCTGTGATAAACCACAATGGGAAAAAAAGAATACAGGAACTTCCCTAGCCATCCAGTGGCTAAGACTTCCCCTGCAGCAGACAAGGGTTCAATCCCTAGCTGGGAACTAAGATCTCAGATCTCATATGGCATGTGGTGTGGCCCCCAAATTAATAAACAAACGAAAGAATGTTTGTGTGTGCACCGAGCCCCCGTGCCCGACACACACATGAAAGAAATATTCTGTAATGCTTTTTACGTTTTAATGCAACTGGTATATATGAGGTTTTCTGTCATTTCCTACAGTTGTTACATATTGCTTTGTAACTCTATTTAGTTTTTTCATGTGTGCACTCGGGTTTTTCAAGTAGGTTGTATGTTCCTTAAGGGCAGAACCCATATTTTCCGTGTGTTTTGGCACCTATAACAGGTGTAGATATACAATAACAATTAATAATACTTTTTAACTGTCTACTGAATCACTGAATTGTTGGTACACTTCATTTTCATCACCAGTGACAGTTACAAAATTGAGGGAAAGGATGTCAGGTAGAGTCGCCTTCTGAATTTTACCTACCATGCAGCATTTCAACAAGAGAGAGGCCGAAAGTCTGTTGGACTGTGCTGAGTCTTAGCTTGCCATTGCAGAGAAGCATCATTCTTTTTTCAACCACAGGACGTATAAAATGACATTTCTTCAAAAATAAAGATAAAAATTGTTAAACTGATTGCAGAAGCAATGGGGTTAACATTTCCTAAGAACAGAATGTACAGTTTAAAAGTTCTTATCTATTACCACTACCAACTTCAGTGTTAAAGAAGGAGCTTTTTGCTGCATTATTTTGCACAGCTAAAGAATCAGGCAAGACACAACACCAAATTTCCTTTTGCTCTGTTCCTCCCCAAGGTTATGTCTTTATCTCTAGGAATTGGTTTTTCTAGGATGAGACTAATAGCATTATAGGATGATGGATGGCAGCCTGAGAAAGACACAATCAGATGGTGAGGAAAAACTGCTCGGCTGTTTTAGAAACAGGCATTATCTCAGAGATACTGCAGATTTTGGCTCCAGGCCACTGAAATAAAGTTGAGTGTCACAATAAAGTGAGCCACATGAAGTTTTTTGGTTTCCTAGTACATATTCTGGAGAAGGCAATGGCACCCCACTCCAGTACTCTTGCCTGGAAAATCCCATGGGTGGAGGAGCCTGGTAGCTGCAGTCCATGGGGTCGCTAAGGGTAGGATATGACTCAGTGACTTCACTCTCACTTTTCACCTTCATGCACTGGAGAAGGAAATGGCAACCCACTCCAGTGTTATTGCCTGGAGAATCCCAGGGATGGGGGAGCCTGGTGGGCTGCCGTCTATGGGGTCGCACAGAGTCGGTCACAACTGAAGTGACTTAGCTGTAGCAGCAGCAGTGCATATTCTGGGCTTCTCAGGTGGCACAGTGGTAAAGAATCTTCCTGCCAATGCAGGAGACATGGGTTCGATCCTTGGGTCGGAAAGATCCTCTGGAGGAAGAAATGGCAACCCACTCCAGTATTCTTGCCTGGAGAATCTCATGGACAGGGGAGCCTGGTGTGCTCCAGTCCATGGAGTCACAGAGTCACACACAACTTAGCCATGGAGGACACACAGTGCATATTCTGTAGTTAAGTATGCAACTGCATATGTCTAATAATGTACATACCTTAATTTTAAAATGCTTTATTGCTTGAAAAAATGCTAACTATCAACTGACAACAGATATATCTATATATCTTTAAACAAAGATATATAAGTCCACAGTAATCATATCAGTGTGGTATTGTTAAAGTTTTAGACAAAGACCAGTATTACAGTAGCTGCAGTAAGAAGTAACCAGAATTAGATCTCAGGATATGAAGTTTATATATGAGAAATTTGGTAGATCAAGTTCAGTGGGATAAAGATGGATTTTTAATAATGTTGGTACCACAACTACTTATCTTTCAGAAAATTTTAATCAATGATTAAAAACATAAATGTAAAAACTAATGTAATAAAATAATAAAAGAAAACCTAGGTTACTACACATCTATCAATTTCTTTAGAAAACCTCTTGTAAACTGGTAACTCAATAGCGAAAAATGAGCAAAAGGCAATTCACACTCAACTGACCAAAAACATGAGGGTATACTCAAATTCATTAACAGTAGTGAATTACCAGGGGCTTCCCAGGTGGCACAGTGGTAAAGAACCCGCCTGCCAATGCAGGGGACACAAGAGACAGGGTTTGATCCCTGGGTTGGGAAGATCCTCTAGAGCAGGAAATGGTAACCCACTCCAGTATTCTCATCTGCAGAATCCCACGGACAGAGGAACCTGGCAGGCTACAGTCCACGGGGTCACAAAGAGTCATCCACAATTAAGCATTCATCATAGCCAACAGTAAGGGAAAACAATTAATAAAAGTGAAATACTACTTCACATTCCGCAGACTGGTGAGGATGTAAGGAAAAGGATAGTCCTATATGTTGCTGATGGGCATGTGATGACTCATTGTTTAGTAAAAAGTCTTTGAAAGGCAATCTGGCAACTCTATTAAAAGTAGAAGCATATATATATATTATATATATATATACTCTTCAAATCTACACTTCCACTTCTGGGAACCAAGCCAATAGAAATAAAAGTATGAATATAAATAGATACATACGAGAATACTATTGCAGCACTATTTGGAGTGGCTAAGAACTGAAAACAAAGTGAATGTCCATCAACAAGGGAAGAAATGAATAAACAATACTCTCAGCATGAAGTAAAGACTATACCATATGACCCCATGTTTGTAAAACAATGAGAAAATCACCACCCCAACACCTATATACTTATGAATTAAGCAAAGATCTGTGTAAGATTATATGAGTATGAAGGAAAAATATGCAAGGATCCACATTAAGCTGCTAACTAAAAGTGGATTACAGGGAGGAGAAGCACAGCCAAGTTCAATGGGAAAGTATTCATGATAAAATATTATATGAGTTCATTTAAATAATATTTTGTTTGCATATACAGGCATACATAGATACATTAAAAAATTGTAATGACTATAACCTTTCTTATAAATGGAAGAGAGCTTGCAACTGCATATAAGAAAAGGTCTTCTCAATGAAAAAGCATGATTTAAGAATTTGTTTTCTAAACATAGATTGCCAGAATGAGTGCAAGATTTCATGTTTTCATACCATGCACATGATAAAGTCATGGTGTATATTGCTATGTGGGCCTATCGAACCAACCTGAAAAGATATAACAACTTGCCTGAACATAACATGCCCAGCTCAGTGAAGTTCAATTAGAACCCCACTGCCTCAACAATAAATTTCTCTTGCAGCACATACTGGCTACAGGAGCCAGTGGTAGCTCCCCCAGAGGAGAAGTTACCTGGCAAGTGATGTGAACATAAGGCAGATCCTGAGAGAGTGGGTACACTGGAGAGGATTTCTTTCCATGGTGCAGAAAGTCGCTGAGTTCAGAAAGATGTCGCTGCACTTCACTCAGGTTCCTAGATACGACTTCCAGCTCCTTAGACAGCTGGTACGTTTCCTTTTCCCGTTTTAAGTTAGGAGGTTCTGTGGTTCTGGTGTGGGCTGGTGTGCCGCTGGGTCTGGGCGGTGTTACTGACCAGTTAACAGGCCTGGCATCTAGAGTTTCTAGGGACTGTGGAGCCATCACAGATGCTGGATGCAGGACCTTCTATTTCTTTAATAAGGGTTCTTCCAGGCCATCCACTTTGACTGCTGCTACTAGCTGTGAACGAGAGCCCTCTGCTTTGGTGACAAAAATCTGGCGAAAGATCTTCAATTAGCTTTTTATATTTGTTTTATTTATCAGAGTACTGAAAGCAGAGTTACCACTCTGGTTTTCACTCAGTGTCACTGGAGAGTCTTCTTTCAGCATTACCTCTCTAACAATCAAACGAATCACGTACTGATCAGATTTTGAAGAAGGAAGAAATGCTGACTCAGTGGACTTTTGTCTTCCCACCAAAATTAATAGTAATTTATCTGTCAAGAAACATATGCCTTTTGGTCTCTCATTACTCTCTAACTGAATCTGCTGGATGTTTGGCATTAATAATGGAATGACAGAATAGATAAAAATAACATTAGATGTATTGGAAGCCACTGCGACTGCTTGTGCTTTAAGATTAAATGCTATTAGATCAGGAACCAGAATGCCTGGAATGATGACTTTTCTGTTGCAGGTAACCTCCTTCTCAAAGGTCAAGAGGACCAAATGTGAAGAATCCAGGCCAGTTCCTGTCAAGTAGTCTTTTTTTCTTAGACAAGTAAGAGAACTACCCTCAGATTTAAATCTGTTGAAGTGGATATGAGTTAGATCCAGAAGCTCAGAAAAGGATGATGACACTGGTGTTTCAGAATTTGTTTCAGAGGAAGCTCTATCAGTAACTGGTAAAGCATGCAGACAAGTGTCTTCACCACTAGGGGGAACGTCAAAAGTTCCAGAAGCATTTAACCCACAAATCTTATCCAGCGGAAGCTCAGTGGCTATAGCGACCTGTGAGTCCATAGTGGCGCCAATTGAGCGCACGTAGCTGTCCACATCAAAGATGGGACAGAGGGAGCACCTGTGAAGAGTCTTCTGAGCACTGTCCCAAATGTAAGAATGCAGGCTGCTGCCTGCTGCCACCACCAGCCTCTGGCCATCCTGGGTCCAACATGCACAGTGAATGAGGCCTTGGGTGCCGATGTCCACTTTGACTTGGGAACTGTCACTGTGGATGTTGTAGAACACGGAGACATCCCAAGCAGTCAACACAGTCAGGATGGCACTTTCTGGGTGCCACACACAGCCCTGGGGAAGGACAGGGCATGACTGTCTGATCTCACAGGGCTGAGACATCAGCCACTTGCTTGGCTCTGCAGGGCTAGGACACAGCTGCCACACGATGACACACTTCTTGTGCTGGACAGCGAGCAGAGTGGGTGTGTCAGCTGCACCAGGTGGGGACCAGGACACCCCAAACACATGTTCAAACTGTCCAAGGACTGTTGAGTCCCCAAATTTGGCCTCTCCACTGTGAAGCTGTAAATTGGTCAGGACTACCTGAGTCCCATCAGTCCAAGCAAGGCCGTGAATTGGGTGTATTGCTTGATATAATGCATTCAGTCCAGTCCTGAGAAGTTTTCCTTGTCCCAACTCCATCCTTTCTGATAAAGGTTCTCTGAAATAATTAAGAAAGTAAGTTACACCATGAAAATATAACCAGACAAATCCAGACAACTGGTTTAGCCTTTCTGTGAAATGTGAGACACGGCAAAACAGAGGAAATCAGGATGACTCGAATCTTACTGAATATGCAAAAAGACAATATCCTATAAACACACCCAGCCACTATAGGAATTTGCTGACCAAATTACAAGGAAAGGAAGAGAATAAACATATCCAGAATGTGCCATATGTGGTGCTAGTCCAGTTTAGTTCAGTCACTCAGTCATGTCCGACTCTTTGCGACCCCATGAATCGCAGCACACCAGGTCTCCCTGTCCATCACCAACTCCCGGAGTTCACTCAAATTCATGTCTATCAAGTCAGTGATGCCATCCAGCCATCTCATCCTCAGTCGTCCTCTTCTCCTCCTGCCCCCAATCCCTCCCAGCATCAGTCTTTTCCAATGAGTCACCTCTTCGCATGAGGTGGCCAAAGTATTGGAGTTTCAGCTTTAGCATAAGTCCTTCCAATGAACACCCAGGACTGATCTCCTTTAGAATGGACTGGTTGGATCTCCTTGCAGTCCAAGGGACTCTCAAGAGTCTTCTCCAACACCACAGTTCAAAAGCATCTGGAACGCAATACAATCCATGTAATAGTCCAGTGAGGTTAGCACTGTTATTCTTGTGTGAGAGACAACAGAGCTGAAGCTCTAAAAGGTTAAGAAACTTGACGTTCATATCTTATAACAAAACACCTTCCAGATAAATTAAAGATCCAAATGCAAAAATATGTAAAAAATATAAGAGATTTAAAAGAAAGACTTTTCACGGTACCATAAAAATACTCCAGCATGTATATGTAAAAGGATTTACTACAGCATCTTTTATAAGAGAAAATCTAAATGTACACCAATATGGAAATACATTATAAAATACAGAAGCTCCATGAATAATGACACAGAAAAATCCTCCCCCAAAGCACTGAAATTCACAATATAACACATCTGGAAAGCTATTTATGAAAAGAAATCTACCTCTCTATGTCTATAAACATGTTTGTATATATTTACATAAAGATGCAGAAAAAGATCAGAAATAACACATACCAAACTGTCCACAGTACATGCTGAGAAGGAGTGAGATGGGAAAAGAGAGAAGGTGGAACAGTCTTTATTTCTGCATTTTTGAAAAATTGTTTTTTAATAAGCAGTTAGTCAAATAGTCCTTTTCTAATTGAAAAATGGAACTAAACATTCAAATGTGAAATAATAACTTACGAGAAGTTCTTGTAAGCCATTTAAAAAGACAAAATTTTAAGTGGCTGAAGAATATCAACAGGCAATTTGATATTACAAAATAATTATGAACAATAAACACATTCTACGTGATGCTTAATCTTAGAATGTTTAATCAAAGAATTGTCTAAACATGCAGTGTCCATCTTCACCACTCATTCTCTTCTTAACCCTCTCCAAACTGATTCCATTCTCACCTCTTCTGAAACAACTCCCACCATCCCACCAGTGCTACTCACGTCACTGAATCTAATGGATATTTTTCAACCCTGCCTGGTTTACTTAGCGTCAAAGACAGAACTTGAGAAGCTGTCTTCAGACTCTAAATCCAAAGAAATATATTCTCCACCAAACTGGTAGATTTGATTTTCATTTGTCTGCATTTGTTTCTGCTAGCTTTGTCCCCTCTCTTAGAATCTTTTACCAAGACAGAAAGGTCTGTTTTACTTCTACACATGATGTCAGATTAAGTGGTTCTGCAGTAGCTTGCTAAATGGAGAAATATGTCCTCTGTCATTACTAATGAAGAAGGCTGCCATCTCAAACCCATTGGTCTTGTGTAAGATAATATATATACTTCCCTAATAGCTACTTATGCACTTTTAAAAGACTTTTATTGATAAATAATGCATGATACATTTTCCTGGGCAGAGAAAATTCCTAATAGGCCAATTATATATCAAAAGCAATTTATATGGTATGCTTTAGGCCACCCAAGTTAGTCTAATGTCATTGAGAGTGTGTATGGCCAGGGTTAGCCCAGGGTAAGAGTTTGTGAATAAGGGAAAAACAAACTTGAAAATAAAGTCACTGAAATTTTTAGAAGAATTAATTTTAATATTTTTATCTTTAGTAACAAGAAATTTGGTAAAAATTAGAGTTACCATATGATGCCGCAATCCCCCCACACACACCTGGGCATATAGCCAGAGAAAACTTAATTCAAAAGATACAAGCAACACAATGTTCACTGCAGCCCTAATTATATATACTCACATATATATATAACTGAGTCACTGCGCTGTATACCTGAAACTAACGTGATATTGTAAATAAATCATACTTCCATAAAATTAAATTAAAAATAAAAATGAAGGAAATTTTGCCTATATTCCCTAAGCACATAACAATAATTAGTCCAGGTTCTGACCACCTCCTGCTTTTAAATAGAGGAGGAAAAGGAGAAATTCTCTTCATTCCAGTCTCTTCTTTTCCACAGAGCCTGGACTCTTTGAGTGGTGGCAGAATTATCTTGAGATGTCCGGCTTGGATGTCCTAAGGACTATAGCCCACCAGGCTCCTCTGTCCATGGGATTTCCCAGGCAAGAGTACTGGTGTGGGTGGCCATTTCCTCCTCCAGGGGATCTTCCCAACCCAAGGACCAAACCCATATCTCCTGTGTCTCCTGCATTGCAAGTGGATTCTTTACCTCTGAGCCACTAAGGAAGTTTGAGACAAGTCACAGCTCCTGGTAATTCTGCATTTCTGCTCAAATATCTTTGATGAGTCTCCACAGTCTATACATATAACAGTTCTTCCAAAATGGTTTTGAAAAGCATCAAAGGCCTTATATTTTCTGATACTGCTACACCTTTCCAACCTTATATCTCTGATCATAAAGGGCCTGCTGAAGAATTTGGAATTTAGAGAAACCAGTACACATTCATGCAACACTGTGCAGAATAGACCTGAGAAACTAAGAAGTTGACAAGTTTAATAAGGGTCCATGGACAGAAACAATTTCAACACCGCAAAGCAATTCACCTCCAGTTAAAAATTAATCAATTAATTAATTTTTTAAATGGGGGACATAGATAATTTGAATGTCAGGATGAGAAAGTGAGCCAACCTTGTAGCTACGAGATACTTTTAAGACAATTGAAATAGATTATCAAGTGGAATGAGTGCTAAGGAAGAAAGGAGAATTAAGGACAACATACAAATTTTAAGCTTGGGAAACTGAAGAACCATTAATCAGAGCTACAGAAGGCAGAGCATGCTTCAGAGGTAAGAACAATGTAGTGTGCAACAAGTTTAATGTGGGCTTCCCCGGTGGCTTAGCAGTAAAAAAATCTGCCTCTACTGCCGGAGACACAGGAGTTGCGGGTTCAATCCTGGGGATGAGGGAAATCCCCTGGAGGAGGACATGGCAACCTACTCCAGTATCCTTGCCGGGAAAATCCCATGGAGAGAGGAACCTGGCAGGATACAGGCCACAGGGTTGCAAAGAGTCGGACATGACTGAAGCAACTGAGCACGCATGCACGTGCTTTATTTAAGATGTTTATAGGGTAGCATTGTACCTTAAGCAGTCAGAGGTAAGGATTTGGGAGTCATTGCTACAGAGCTAGTAGTAAAAACATCAGAGAACCAAGAGGACGAAGGTTTAAGACTTTCAGGTATACCTCAATTATTTTGTATCTTTTAAATATTTGCCTGAAGCAAACGGTTTGTACACCTATTAGTCTCTCCACCCTCAGATGATAAGGTTTCTCAAATCAGGAACCCTGGTTCATCTACGAGCGAAAAGCTGAATGTATTCATTCAGGAGAGAGATGGCCAGAACCAGGATCTGGTGTTCAGTCTATAGCCATTTAATTCTTCTGTTTCTAATCTTCTTTAAAGACAACTCATGGAACTTCCTTGGTGGTTCAGGGGCTAAGATTTTGCATTCCCAATGCAGGGGAACCAGGTTTAGTCCCTGGTCAAGGAACTAGATCCCATGAGCTGCAACTAAGATGCAGCACAGCCCCCCCTCAAAAAAATCTAAGACAACTCATAGTGACAGTCAAGGGGCTCAAGTGAATTGGAGCACTTCCAGTAAGTTTAAAGTTACATACTCCCCAACTTGTTTTTCCAAATTTATTGTGTTTTCATTATAAAATAATTCCAAGTTCTTTACACTTATTGTTTTAAATTAATACATAAGAAAGGTCAAAAGGACCTAGAAATTCTCATATTGAGTGAAATTAGTCAGAGAAAGACAAATTCCCTTATCAGTTCAGTTCAGTTCAGTTCAGCCGCTCAGTCATGTCTGACTCTTTGCGACCCTATGAACCAGAGCACATCAGGCCTCCCTGTCCATCACCAACTCCCGGAGTCCACCCAAACCCATGTCCATCGAGTCGATGATGCCATCCAACCATCTCATCCTCTGTCGTCCCCTTCTCCTCCAGCCCTCAATCCTTCCCAGCATCAGGGTCTTTTCCAATGAGTCAGCTCTTCACATCAGGTGGCCAAAGTACTGGAGTTTCAGCCTCAACATCAGTCCTTCCAATGAACATCCAGGATGATCTCCTTTAGGAATATGACATTGCTTATATGTAAAATCTTTAAAAATGGTACAAATGAACTTATTTACAAAAGAGAAATAGAGTCACAGATGTAGAAAACAAACTTATGGTTACCAGGGAGGAAAGAAGGGGTAAAGGGGGAGACTGGGATTGACATATACACTACTATATATAAAATAGATAACTAACATGGAAAAAGCAAGAGAGTTCCAAAAACATCTATTTCTGCTTTATTGACTATGCCAAAGCCTTTGACTGTGTGGATCACAATACACAGTGGAAAATTCTGAAAGAGATGGGAATACCAGACCACCTGACCTGCCTCTTGAGAAATCTGTATGCAGGTCAGGAAGCAACAGTTAGAATTGGACATGGAACAACAGACTGGTTCCAAATAGGAAAAGGAGTATGTCAAGGCTGTATATTGTCACCCTGCTTATTTAACTTATATGCAGAGTACATCATGAGAAACGCTGGGCTGGAAAAAGCACAAGCTAGACTCAAGACTGCTGGGAGAAATATCAGTAACCTCAGATATGCAGATGACACCACCCTTATGGCAGAAAGTGAAGAGGAGCTAAAGGGCCTCTTGAAGAAAGTGAAAGAGGA
Organism: Nanger dama; assembly: GCA_917880005.1. Lineage (NCBI taxonomy): Eukaryota > Metazoa > Chordata > Mammalia > Artiodactyla > Bovidae > Nanger > Nanger dama. The sequence goes on from CAKJTW010000018.1 coordinate 32,097,346, forward strand.
GAGTGAAAAAAGTTGGCTTAAAGCTCACCCTTCAGAAAATGAAGATCATGGCATCCAGTCCCATCACTTCATCAGAAATAGATGGGGAAACAGTGCAAACAGTGTCAGACTTTATTTTGGGGGCTCCAAAATCACTGCATATGGTGACTGCAGCCATGAAATTAAAAGACACTTACTCTTTGGAAGAAAAGTTATGACCAACCTAGATAGCATATTCAAAAGCAGAGACATTACTTTGCCGACTAAGGTCCGTCTAGTCAAGGCTATGGCTTTTCCAGTGGTCATGTATGGATGTGAGAGTTGGACTGTGAAGAAGGCTGAGCGGTGAAGAATTGATGCTTTTGAACTGTGGTATTGGAGAAGACTCTTGAGAGTCCCTTGGACTGCAAGGAGATCCAACGAGTCCATTCTGAAGGAGATCAACCCTGGGATTTCTTTGGAAGGAATGATGCTAAAGCTGAAACTCCAGTACTTTGGCCACCTGATGTGAAGAGGTGACTCATTGGAAAAGACTCTGATGCTGGGAGGGGTTGGGGGCAGGAGAAGAAGGGGACGACCCAGGATGAGATGGCTGGATGGCATCACTGACTCAATGGATGTGAGTCTGAGTGAACTCCGGGATATGGTGATGAACAAGGAGGCCTGATGTGCTGCGATTCATGGGATCGCAAAGAGTCAGACACGATTGAGGGACTGAACTGAACTGAACTGGACTGCAAGGAGATCCAACCAGTCCATTCTGAAGGAGATCAGCCCTGGGATTTCTTTGGAAGGAATGATGCTAAAGCTGAAACTCCAGTACTTTGGCCACCTCATGTGAAGAGCTGACTCATTGGAAAAGACTCTGATGCTGGGAGGGATTGGGGGCAGGAGGAGAAGGGGACGACCGAGGATGAGATGGCTGGATGGTATCACTGACTTGATGGACATGAGTCTGAGTGAACTCTGGGAGTTGGCGATGGACAGGGAGACCTGGTGTGCTGCGATTCATGGGGTCGCACAGTCGGATACGACTGAGCGACTGAACTGAACTGAACTGAAGGACCTACTGTATAGGATGAGCCTTCCCTTGTGGCTCAGATGGTAAAGAATCTGCCTGCCATGCAAAAGACTCGAGTTCACTCCTGGATGGGGAAGATTTCCTGGAGAAGGAAATGTCAACCCATTCCAGTATTCTTCCCTGGGAGGCTACAGTCCATGGGGCCACAAAAGAGTCCTCAAAATGTAGAAACCGAACAATTGTATAGCAGAGGGAAGTATTCTCAACACTCTGTAATCACTTAATTGAGAAAAGAACCTTAAAAAGGGTGGCTGTATGTGTATGTATAACTGACGCACTTGCTGTATAGCAGAAACTAACACAACATTTTAAATCGACTATACTCCAATAACTTTTTAAAAGATCAAAAGGTAAATTCACACACACACACACTCAAATTCAACGAAAGAAAATTATGACTGCAACCCTCCAGACATTTTTCTATGCAGCTGACGTTAAACTTTTTCACTCAAACTGCACCATTTCATACCACGATTTTTTCGCTTCACATTATATTAGGATTTTACCCATGTTATTTAAAAGCTTTATAAATTACTTTTAGAAGCCACTTCATACCACTTTTCCTCACTGTTGATAAAGTGCCATAATTTTTCTTCACTGGTAAGATACCTGGTTAAAGCCAACTTTATCTTTTTACAAATACCGCTGGGATAAAGGTATTTATGCATAAAACATGTTCATTTTGAATGGCTTTCTTAGGATATATTCTCAGAAGCGTCACTCGTAAGGCACAAGTAATATATTCTCTGGTTTAAACCCATCCCCTGCTCGTCCGCATCCGCCAGCCCTCTTACGTGGGCCCCCACCATTCTAGCCACCTTTTTTGCGCACCTGTAACCCTTCATCTAATCCGCGTTTTCCAAAGTGCAGCTCCCTCCACTTCCGTCCCCGTCCACCTGGCCTCCCCTACAGCGGCCAGGCCGGAAAGCAGTACAGACAAAATACCTTTGGTCTCACTGCCCCACAGAAAATCAGTTTCCCCGCGGATACCGGAGCACAAAGACACAAACCTCCGTTCCGAAGTCCCAAGCAGATTCCGGAAGCATCGGTTCCCAGAGCCCGGTAGGTGAGCCGAGACTGTACAGCTAGGCAATTCCCCCTGCCTATTGGCTATTGCTTGTGTCCCGTTATGAGACGGTCCTTCCCATTGGCCAATAAGCTCAAGCTTTGCCGCGCAGGCCTCTGGGAGTTGTATTCCGCCTGAAACGCCATCGAAGGTAAAATTGCTATTGATACCGTTACCCCTTTGAGAGGTTTAGCGCTTTCCCCCGCATTTTTCGGTCCTCATAGTTTAAGAAGGGGAGAAGGCAATGGCACCCCCACTCCAGTACTCTTGCCTGGAAAATCCCATGGGCAGAGGAGACTAGAGGGCTGCAGTCCATGGTGTTCGCTGAGGGTCGGACAAGACTGAGCGACTTCACTTTCACTTTTTACTCTCATGCATTGGAGAAGGAAATGGCAACCCACTCCAGTGTTCTTGCCTGGAGAATCCCAGGGATGGGGGAGCCTGGTGGGCTCCCGTCTATGGGGTCGCACAGAAGTCGGACAGGACTGAAGTGACTTAGCAGCAGCAGCAGCAGCAGTCTAAGAAGGAGTCCGGGAGCCCTAGAGTCAACACGGTTTCTTAGCTTTTAGGGAAGCAGCGGGGAGGGGGAGGTAGAGAAGGAGTTGAAGACCTCTTTAAATTCTCAGAAAAAAACGTTCTCCATACACAAAATAGGGTCTATGTAACTGACTCCGCTCCATGGACCTGCCCTAATTACAAACCGCTATTCTACACTTACCCCAAAAGTGCCTGCCCATAGCTACAACTCACTAGGCTTAAAGCCAGCTAGCTATACCCCTGCCAGATTCTGGGCCACACCTTGGGGCAGCTCATGGGGAATTTCAGATCCTGAACCTCACGATAGTTGATCATGTTTGTTGAACATACAGCCAGCCCTCCTTCTGATAATCTGAAGTCCGTGCCTTGACCATCTGGGAGAGAGGGGAGTGAGGAAGTGGAGAAGTAACACCTCTAGGGCTCGCTCTTCTTTGCTCAGGCTTTTCTTCCCATGCCTGTCTTCCTGCTCCACTTGTCAGAACCATACCTTCGTATCAATTTTTGCAACAATGCATGAAGAGAGAGAAAAATTGAAAGTTCCATTCATTTTTCAAATGCTTGCTGCTAAGTTGCTAAGTAGCTTCAGTCGTGTCTGATTCTGTGCAACCCCAGAGATGGCAGCCCACCAGGCTTCCCGGTCCCTAGGATTCTCCACGCAAGAACACTGGAATGGGTTATCATTTCCTTCTCCAAATGCTTACCTACTCCAAAAAATACCTTTCTAGATTCCTGGGTCTCCTTTGGAAGGAGGTGCAGGTCTGGTAGAAATTATTCATTCATTCATCCCACAACTTAAATCACTCCAGGCGGTAACTGTTCCTGTCCTCATCACAGCCTGGATTCCTCCAGGACAAAGATTCTGTCTAAATTTGGTTGGTATCCCCAGGGTGCAGTTCTCTGCCTTGAAAGGTGGGAGGCCACCTGTGTCTACCTAAGAACTATGCAGGATGGAGTATAGGGGTGTAGGTGGGTGGGGGAGAGTCAGTAATTACTGGTTTATTTTCCACCCACCCCTTCCACCACCCCCCACAACTTGCCCCCTACAGATTCCAACAACCTAGCTGAGGTAGGTACCTCTCTGCTGCTTCTGTGACGTTCTGAACTCTATGGCAGTGAATGCAGTTAATTAAAGTGTTGGTTTAGTTGCTGGCCCTCTCCACCTACCTGTGAGACCAAGTTGACTGCTCCTGCTACCCACCCCCAGCTTAACACAGAGCTGTTGTTCAGTTGCTCAGTGATGTTCCATGCTTTGCAACCCCATGGCCTGCAGCACTCCAGGCTTCCCTGTCTTTCACCATCTCCCAGAGCTTGCTCAAACTCATATCCATTCTGTCGATGATGCCACCCAACCATAATGTCCTCTGTCGTCCCCTTTTCCTCGTGCCTTCAATCTTTCCCAGCTGGTAAAGAATCCGCCTGCAATGCTGGAGACCCGGGTTCGATTCCTGGGTTGGGAAGATCCCCTAGAGAAGGGAAAGGCTTCCCATTCCAGTACTGTGGCCTAGAGAATTCCATGGACTATATAGTCCATATAGTCACAAAGAGTCTCACACGACTGAGCAACTTTCACTCACTCAATCTTTCCCAGCATCAGGGTCTTTTCAATGAGTCAGTTCTTCACATCAGTGGCCAAAGTATTGGAGCTTCAGTTTCAGCATCAGTCCTTCCAACGAATATTCAGGGTTGATTTCCTTTAGGATTGACTGGCTTGATCTCCTTGCAGTCCAAGGGGACTCTCAAGAGCCTTCTTGAGAATTAAGATGTTAAACATAAATTCTTCGAGGCTCAACCTTCTTTATGGCCCAACTCTCGCATACATACATGACTACTGGAAAAACTATAGCTTTGACTATAGTAGGTGCTACATAAATGTATCGACAGATGGATGGAGGGAGGGAGGGAGGGAGGGAGGGACAAATGGGTGGGTAGATGCACTAGTGTCTGCATGTCTTCCTCAAAATCTTCCCCAATCAGTGGGTTAATGATCGTTAGCCTGGTCAAGCTCTGGAGCAGTCGCTTCAGGGTCGCTTCCCCCGGGCCCCGCCCCGGTCGACCCCACCTTTCCGCGCCGCTCCGCCCCGCCGCTCCCTTCCCCGTGGCCCCTCCCCTGCGCAGGTCCCGACTCCAGCCGCACCTCCTCCGACTCTGCAGTGGCGGAGGGGAGGCGAGCCGGAGAGCCAGCGGGCCCGGGCCGGAGCCGAGCCGGGGTCGGGGCAGCAGCGGGGACCCTCGGAGGCGGGGCCAGTGGGACCGCGATGGGCGTGGAGATCGAGACCATCTCCCCGGGAGACGGTACCGGGTGGCGGGTGGCGGGGCCGGGGAAGGAGGAGGGGTCTCGGGGCGGAGCCCGGTGTGGGGGAGGGGGTCCGATTCCGAGGTGGCGCGGAGGGGTGCTGAACAGGGGGAGTGGGCCTAGGATGGGGGCAGCGGGAGATGACCCGACATGGGATTGTTGGGGGTTCTAGCAGACACCCTTCGCCATCCCCATCCGCGCTTGCTCACCTAGAGGAACGGAGGCGGAGGCTGAGAGGCTGGGGTCTGCGGCCCGCCACCGCCCCGGGGGCCTCCGGCTGGCGCTGCTGCGGCTGGAAACGCTCGGTTATCCGCTGCTGCTGATTTCCTAGGGCCGGGTTACAGCTCCAATTTCCCTGCCTTGCTGGGTGAGCTCTGGAAACGGGGAAAGAGAGGCTTTGGGGTCTCTTCTGCTCGGGGCAGCCCCCCTTCTAACGCACCCGCTTCGGGGCCTCTGATCCGGCGGCCCCCTGCGGTCTGGGCGGTGAGACGCTGTAGGGACTGAGCCAGCCTGGAAAAGGCGGAGCGCTTCCTCCACTGCCTCTGCATCTTGCTTTATGCTCCCTGCCCCACTCAGCCCTCTCCTGCCAGCCTGTCCACTTCCACGGCTTTCATGAGCGGCTGAAACCAATGGCCCCCAAACTTAAGCGTCCAGCCCAGGCCTCGGATTTGTTCACGGTGGTCGGTTTATCCAGCCGCTGCTCAACCTCTACCTGGAAGTCCCACGGATTCCTCAAAGTCAGCAAGTCCAAAACAGAACTCCTGCTCCTGGTCTTCTCCACTTCCAGGCGCTCCTCTGTGTTCCCTTGCCTTGGGTTGGCACCGGACACTTTCCCAAGCCAGGCATCATCCTTGTGTAATTGAGTTTGGATGTGCCAGGAGTAGCTTTCTCCATTTCTTAAACCAACCTTAATACAGACTGGAGCCCACATTTCCGCAGGATTTAACAGGCAAACTGCATGTCAGGCATTGTTGACACTCCCCCAACCACAGGAAATTGGAGGGACTCTTGGCTCCTGGCCAGCCTCCTTATTTAAAAGCAGTGGTCCCTAGGAGTCCCAGCCAGGACCTTGGATCACTCCAGAGGTACAGGCTTCTTTTTCTATGCTGGGAACCTCTGTACAGGGTCCCAGGAAGCATCTCCCTGAGGTCTTTTACCTCCCCTGCCCTCCCCCACCCAGGGCACTGCCTTAGAATTCTGCCAGGGGCCTCCAGGCCTCTTCTCCCTTTCCTGGCTCAAAGAAACCTTTAGAGTGATCTCTCCTTATCCTCCCTCCCTGGCTAGGGACAAGGGGCCTTTCTCTTGAAGCAGATCAGATTTTTAGGGAAAGCCTGGAGGAACTTTCCAGGTGGCACTAGTGGTAAATAATCCACCTGTCAATGCAAGGAGATATAAGAGAACTGGGTTTGATCTCTGGTTAGGAAGATCCTCTGGAGGAGGAAATGGCAACCCACTCCAGTATTCTTGCCTGGAGAATCTCATGGATGGGCTACCGTCCATTGGGTCACAAAGTGTCAGACACGACTGAAGTGACTTGGCACAGAGGAACTTTGGCCTTCTGCTTTTACTTCAGTCTAAACCCCCAAGTCAAGGAAACACAGAAGGGCCAGGTACCATGCTGTAACCCAGAGTGGGAGAATGCACCAATTAATATTTCAATAACGATGTTGCTGTGCTGAGGATGTCTGTCTTGGTTGAGCCTACATCCCCCTACAATCCCGCCTACTTCTCCTGCTGAGTATCTTGAAGACTCCATCTCCTCAGCCACTGCCCTAGTTCCAGCCACCATCATCTCTCACCTGGATTTCCGCAGTCTCTAAACTGGTATTCCCACCTCCAGTCTCACCTCCTAGCCTTCCGTCTGGCCTCCTACCTCACCCCCACGGTTTTCTCCACCACAGTCTGCGCACTCTTTAAAATGCATATCTGATCATGCCCCTCTCTGGGCATAAAATGTTTTAAGGAATCCTCCTTTTTCTCCAGGCAGACAGATACAGCCTTCTGTTACCTTCCACACTGGAGCCTCATCTCTCACTAGCAGTCCCTGTCCCTACCACCAACTTTTCTCCGGCTTTATCGAGCTGTCTGCAAGTTGTTAAACACATCAGCCATTCAGCAACTATTTATTGAGCTTATACTGTGTGCTAGAATTTAAGGTTAAAGCAGGAAACCAGGCAGGCTCCCATTACTGCGTGACTCAAAGCCTTTTGAACATGTGCTTCACTCTTCCCATATTATCTCCCTTACTTCCTCTGGCAAGTTACTCATCTTTAAGACCTAGTTTAACCATTATCTCCTCTCCATTACTTTCCCTAACACTAGTTAGTTGCTCCCTCCCTGGGGCCTCATCTACATGTTGGCTCAGCTGTTCACCCTCCCAAGGCTTTGTTATCCAGTCCCATGGCCTTTAGATCCCACCCAAATTTATAGCTCCAGTGCAGACTCTCTATCTCCCAACTTGCAGTACAAGCTCATATGTCTTAAGAGGTATCTCGAGATTGCTACCTGCACAAATCTGTGCCTCGTCAGTCTTCCCCATCTCAGGAATCAGCTACTCCAACCTTCCAGTCACCCACCCTAAAATCTTAACATCATGCTTCTCCCTCATCCTGGATCCCCTTCTCCATGCCATTAGCATGCCCTGTCAGCTCCAATTCCAAAATATATCTCCCATCTATTTTACTCTCTTCTCTGCTGCCAGCCACTTTAATTCAAGCCATCATTGATTTTCTGTCTGGATTATTGCAACAGGCGCCTAACTGTCCATCCTACACAGAGCAGCCAGAATGATCTTATAAAATCTTAATTCAGATTATGTCATTCTCTTGCTTAAAGCCCTCCCATGCCTTCTTGTTGCACTTAAAGAATTTGCAGAATTAAATCCAGCTCTGCAAGGCCCTGTATGATCTGGCTCTTTCCCACTTGTCTCCACCTCCTTCCCTTCTTTCCAGTCATCTAGGCTCCTTTCATTCTGTAAATGCATTGACTCTTTCCTGCTTCACGGTTTATGCACTGCCTGCTGCTTCTTCCCGCAGTGCTTTTCCCAGTGTGTTCCTCATCCTTCAAGTCTCAGTTCAAATGTCATCTCCTCTGAGAGGCTGTCCTGGACCAGCCATCCTGAAATGACCTGTCCCACTATATCTCTCTGCAATTCATCGTTGTGTTTATTTTCTTGTTGTCTTGTTTATTTGAGTATTGTTTGTCTCCCTCCATTAGAATGTAAAAATTCCAAAAGAGTAGTGATCTTATCTGGTCTGTGTAACTCACTGGTGTATCCTGAGATCAGGCCTTACACAGAACAGGTATTCAGTAAATATTTATGAATGATTCTGTTTATTCAGAATCATCAGGCTTCCCTGATAGCTCAGTTGGTAAAGAATCCGCCTCCAATGAAGGAGACCCTGGTTCACTTCCTGGTTCAGGAAGATCTGCTGGAGAATGGAAAGGCTACCCACTCCAGTATTCTCGCCTGGAGAATGCCATGGACTGTATAGTCCATGCTATCTCAAAGAGTCAGACATGACTGAGAGACTTTCACTGTTTATTCATCCTTGTGCAGTCATCACCCTGCATTATAATCTATTATTTATGCATCTATTTTCCGAACCTCATTGTGAGTTCATAGATTGCTCTGTGTCTCTGGAATCTAGTCCAGGCCTGCCAGATAGTAGGCTGTCAGGTTTGTGGAATGGATGGAGGAAAGTAAAAAGAGCAATCAAATAAAGGGAAACAATCAGGAGAGAGCAAAGTTGTGAAACCCAAGGAAATAAAGTTCAGATCAAGGACAGAGAAGTGAAGTCACTTATACAAAGCCACTGACTCATACAAAGCACAGAGCCAGAACTGGAGCCATGGGCTTCTCTGTGGTATGGAGGGGAATGTGGGCCAGAGCTCTTGGTCACAAGTCACACCTGAAATGTTCCTGGTGACTTTTCCCAATTTGCTGTTCATTCCTGGATCTTTGTCTCCTTGCAGGAAGGACGTTCCCCAAGAAGGGCCAGACGTGTGTGGTGCACTACACAGGTAGGCTTTGCCCCCTGTGTTTTCATCCAAATCTGCCCCTCTGCAGGCAGGTCTCTACTCTGATACCTCTCCAGAGGTATCTGCTCCCCCCCGGAATAGGCCCAGAGCCCAGGGCAGCCAAGTCTTCCTCTGACCAGCCATCCCCATCTCCCCCAGCCAGCCTTGAGGGAATGAGAAAGGGCACTGCCAAGGTTAATCCCTCCCCTCTTCTACCAGCAAGAGCTGCCATGGTACCAGCCTCTGACAGAGCCAGCCATCTCCATTTCTCTTCTGTCTGTTGCAGGCAGGATGGAGCCCTGGCCCCTCTGGTTCTGTCTGATACTTGGAAATTCCTCTTATAGCTCTCAGAGCCCTGACCCCCTGCAGACTTCCTTTTCATCCTATAGTGTTATGAAAGAAGTGAAGTCTTGGCTTCCTCAGAATCCCCTTTCTTTATGGGGAAATAGACTATTCAGTCTACTGTTACTGATCACTTAGGGGACACAATCATGAAACAAGAGGATCCCTACCCTCCCCAGGGTTGAGGGCATGGGGGAGGGCAGTGCCTGTGGTGCTGTGGGAGCAGAGGAGCGCCCACATCTCTGCTGAGCCCTCATGGGTGATCTGGATTGGAAGGCCAGGTGCACTGAGGAACATTCTAGATGGAGTTACTGAGGACTTCTGGCCGAAGATCGATGAGCCGATGTTTGTTCCAAAGGGTGTGCAGGGGGAGTGCTCTGCCTTGTGACCTTCTTCCCAATGTGGTGAACTTGGTGACAGCCACTTCGCAGACAGCAAGGCCAGTTTAATTCCTAGGACAGAGTCAGACAGGGGCCATTTTTAGCCATTCTCTGGGCCAGTGTGAAGTGCCAGGTTAATTCTAGGCAGACAGTGTGGGTATTTCTCAACAGCTGTGTTGCTGGTGGCTGACGTCAGTGGGCTGGAGCTGTGTTTCATCTCCCGGTGATGTGTCCTAATTACCATGAGCCTTCTGGGGCCTCTGACCTATGTAATTGATTTATCTGTTCTACATGTTGCAGACAGACCAGTACTTATCAAGTTACCGAAACCACAACATCCTTTTGTAAAGACTTTTCACAGTACATGCAGACAGGAGGCAATGTGCATTAAATACCAACATTAGACATGGGCAGCTCTGGTCTGGGGAGGGACTGTCTCATCAAACCCAGTCGGAGACTGGGAATTTTTGGTAAACTTTATTATATGTAAATACACTAGAGAACATAACTCTAAGATGTACAGATTGATGAAATTTTTCAAAAGTGATCACACTTATGTAACCACCCCCCAGATCAATAGACCTTTCTAACACCTCCCAGTCATTCACTTGTGCATGCTAAGTTGCTTCAGTCGTGTTGGACTCTTTGCGACTGTATGGACTGTAACCCACTAAACTCCTCTGTCCATGGGATTCTCCAGGCAAGAATACTGGTATGGGTTGCCAGGCCCTCCTCCAGAGTATCTTCCCAACCCAGGGTTCGAACCCACGTCTCTTATGTCTCCCGCGTCTCCTGCGTCTCCTGCATTGGCAGGGGAGTTCTTTACCACTGGTGCCACCTGGGAACCCTCCACCCCCACCCACCCTGCCAATCATTACATCTCCCTAAAGGTAACTAGTATTCTGACTTTTTGTCCCTATGGATTGGTTTCCATCTCACAGAATATGTACTCTTTTGTTTTGGGGTTATTTCACTCATTAGGTCTCTTATTTCACTTTTAATGTGCGTGAGATTTATCCAGGAGTTTGCTCTTTTTTATTCCTGTACAGGTCATTGTATGAATATATTGCAATTTATCCTTTCTACAGTTGATGAACATTTGGATTGTTAGTTTTTAGGTAGGCATTATGAATGGTGTTGCTTTGAAGAGTCTTATAGATGTCTTCTGGTGCACATATGTAGACAACCTGGTTGGCTAAACATAGAAGTGAAATTGCTGGGGCACAGGGTTATACCTGCTCAGAGGTAGCAGATCCTGCTGATTAGCTTTCCAAAGTAGTTGTGCCAGTTTCCACTGCCACCAGCCATGTCTGAGCATTCCAGTTTTCCGGCATCCTCATCACCGCTTGGTATCATCAGGTTTTTGTTTTGATTTTGGCCCTCTCCGGTGGGCTCCCAGGGTATCTCCTTGTGGTTTTGATTTGCACAGGCCTGATGGTTAAGGAAGTTGAGTACCCTTTCATGTGCCTCCTGGTCATTTGGATGTCCTCTTTAGTTCACCTAAATTCTGTCCATTTAAGAAAAAAATTAGGTTGTTTCTCTTTATCTTATTGATCTGTAGGAATTCATTTGTATTCTGGATTTGAGTCCTTTGTTGGCTATACCTATTCCAAACATCTCCTATTCGAAAGCATCTGTTTTTCTTTACTCCTTTATTGGCATCCTTTGAGCAGATTTCTTTTCTTAAATTTTTATTTATTTATTTGGCTGCAGTGGGTCTTAATTGCAGCATGTGAGACTCTCTTTGTTGCAGCATGCAGGATCTTTTTAAAAATATAGATTTATTTATCTGGCTGTGCTGGGTCTTCATTGCAGCATATGAGATCCTTTAGTTGTGGCATGCATCCTAGTTCCCTGACCTGGGTTTGAACCCAGGCTCCCTACATTGGGAGCACAGGGTCTCAGCCACTGGACCACTGGGAAGTCCCATTTTGAACAGAATTCTTAATTTTAATCAAGTTTTACATATGAATCTTTCGTTTTGCAGTTAGTAATTTTGTGTTCAGAAATCTTTGTCTATCCTAGGTGATGAAGCTCTTCTATTTATTGTTTCATAGAAGCTTTATTATTTTATCTTTCATATTTAGGCCTGTGATTCATCTGGAGTTGATTTTTATGTGTGGGTGAATTAGGGGTTCACTTTGATGGTTCATCTTCCCTCATATGTATATACAGCAACATTAATAAAAAAATCACCCCTTGTCCATTACATTTCAGTGGCACCCTTGTTAATCCGGTCACCATGTGTCTGTGGTGTCTGTTTCTGGACTGCATGGTTCTGACTGAACCTGCTGCAGTAGATAAAAGTATATGGTCTGAAGTGGTTTAAGTCATATGAAACCTGAGGAGTATGGGGAATGAGAAAATCAGTCTTTAAATGGAGGGTATGAATGTATGAGTGTGTGTATGTGCATATCTATATGTGTACTGTACAAGTTTGTGTCTGTGTGACTGTATTATATCTACGTATCTAAATATTTTCTTAGCATCTGTTTGGCCATCAGGGTTTTCTTCTGAGTGCATGTGCATAAATGTATGTGAGCATGCATGCGCATCTCTGAATATCTTAGCAACCTGTGTGTATGCTTGAGTTTGTATTTGATCTCGTATATTTGATACAGAAGTATCCATCTGTGTGCGTCTCTATGTAGCAATAGGGTTTTCTTCTTTGCCTGATTTAGTACCCAGGGAAAGAGCCCAATTTATTCTGCTGAGAAAATAGATAAGTAAGAATGTCTCTTGTATACATTTATAGTGTAGGAATTAGGATGTGGAATCACAGATACTTAAGACACTAGACCTCTCATGTGAAACATGGCAAATCTGAGATCAGAGAGAAAGTGATTTGCCTAAGTTCACATAGTGAGTTAGTGCCAAAGTGAAGTCAGAATCTAATCTCTGAATTTACAAGCTAGATCTTTCTCTGGTCCCAGATTGCCTTTTGATGTGGTCCAGGGGCCATGAGAAGAAGGCATGAAATAGCATCCTTTTCAGAATGTCTAATATTTGAGCTAGAGACACCAGTAAGAACAGAAAACAGAAAAGCAGCCCTTGCTTCTTAGGTAGCTGGACTGAGACAACACATATATATACATCAGGAATGACAAGATATATGCATTTGGAGGCTGAGGGATGCTTCAGTCTGCTAAGAAAACACTCAGGGTGTCTTGAGTTCACACAGTCCTTTTGTATGAGGTCTGGAGGCTGCCCCTGACTGGCTGGGTCACTTTACACTGTTCACTGCAATAAAGGATGATATGACCTTTGGGTTTTGTGTAGGGGGGAACCTTGAGAATATCAGGTGAGGACTCAACCTGAAACTGAAATGCCTGGGAAAACAGACCGTCAGGCTAAGGAAGGTGCATAAAAAATTTGCAATCTGCAGAAGTACTTGAGAAAGGTCTGACCTCAATAGGGAAGGGAAGGGGAGAAGGGGAGGACGGAGAGAAGGTTGTCAGGCAGGCAGTAGCTAGATCTTAAACTGCCTGGATACAATGTAGGCATTCGGATTCTCCTTTAGAGAAGTTATAGAAGCAAGGGAATAATAGGATCAGGCACGTGTGTGCGCATGTGTTGTGTGTGTGTGTATGTTAAACCATTCTGGGTGCAGTGTGGAGAAGGGAATGGAGGAGTAAAAGCAGAGCAACAAGACTCGTTAGAGTCGGTTCCTGTCCACAGGTGAGGTGTGATAGTGGCTTGATGAGACCACAGGGTGGTGGTAATAAAAGTAGAGAAAATAGCTGGACTTCAAAGATATGTACCATTTGGTGATTGGCGGGATGTGGAAGTATCCAGGTTTCTTGCTTAGTCAACGGGATGGATGGGGAGGACAGGAAGACAGCAGGTTTGTACAAAATAGGAATTCCATACTAGACGTGTTGAACCTGAAATAGGAGTTATCTCATGACCACAGCTCTTTCCCACCCTATCCTTGCTTTCATAGGAATGCTTCAAAATGGCAAGAAATTCGATTCATCCAGAGACAGAAACAAGCCTTTCAAGTTCAGAATTGGCAAACAGGAAGTCATCAAGGGTTTTGAAGAGGGCGCAGCCCAGGTAAGAAGAGGATCCTTGTTAAGGGGAGTTTGAGCAGCTAGGGGTCTGGGCTCTGCACTCTGCCCTCCACCCTTCCCCATCACAGACCATCACTGCTTTGACTCCACTGCCAGGGCTTGGCAGTGCCACCTAGTTTCAGTTCTAGCTTTGTGTACCCACCCCTTTGTTGCCTGTCACTTGGGGCTGTCTTCCCAAGCACATCCCTCCAGTTCTGAGCAAGCCTGTGAGCTACTAGCTGTTCAGGACTGAAAGAGCAGAAGAGGTGGGGTAGGCTACTGTGTTTAGGGTTTTTTTAACTTGAAAAAGCACCAATTTCAGACTTGCAAAAATATTAAATATGAGTAGAGTTCTCGTATACTCTTTACCCAACTTCCCTAAATGTTAATGTTTTACATAACCATAGTACCGTGAACAAAACCAGAACATTAACATTGATACAATGCTATTAGCCAATCTGTTCAAATTTTTGAGTCAGTTATTCAAAATTTAAAAATTGATTATTCAAACTTCACCAGTTGTCCCACTAATGCCAGACAAATCCTTGAGGACTGCTGTGATGAGCCCTGGTTCAGGCTCTTCTTCCTTCCTCTATGAAGTCATGTGATGTTCCTTGCTGTGCCTTCTAATCTCTTAATCTAATGAATTAGTCCTAGCACCTACATGAGTATATACATGCATATATGGTCTTTACATATCCTCTTTAAGCTTCTTTGAAAGAAGGAAAAATTATGAACAGATTGAAGAGTTGAGGTGCACTCTAATTGAATAACCAGCATTGTTTGCTGGATCAATGAATTTGAGATTACAGTGTTGAAGTTACTGTCCGTAGTTACATCTCTGCTAGTCTGATGTGCAATCTGCCTTGGTTACAACTCTTAGCATCACTTCAGTGTGCCACATATAAAATTCAACTCAGATCTTCAGGGTTACCATGAGGATGGTTTGGGAAAATGACATAGTTACCTTACTTTTTTCTTTTAAATCAAGCTGGGTCCTCTTTCTCCTCTCCCCATCTGCCCCCATCCCTGCTAGATGAGCTTGGGGCAGAGGGCGAAGCTGACCTGCACTCCTGATGTGGCATACGGAGCCACAGGCCACCCTGGTGTCATCCCTCCCAATGCCACCCTCATCTTTGACGTGGAGCTGCTCAACCTAGAGTGAAGGCAGGAAGGAACTGAAGGTGGCTGGAGATGGCTGCTGCTCACCCTCCTAGCCTGCTCGGCCACTGGGACGGCTCCTCATGCTTGGGGCTCTTGATCAGTGCGCTAACCTCACTGCCCCATGGCATTATCCATTCTCTCTGCCCACGTTGCTCTGTCTGTGTTCCGTCACTGTTCACGCTAATCTTTGCTTGAGGAAACTTTGGTTGCAGATTGAAATGTTTCAGGTTGTGCATTTTGCGTGATGCATGTAGCAGCCATTCCTGATCACAGAACAGATTTCTTGTTCGCACAATCTACACTGCCTTACTTTTACTTAAGCCAGACACACAAGGTGCTCAGACATGAAACGTACGTGCTGTACACAGAGGGACTTAAGCCAGTTACCTTTGCTGTCACTTTCTCTCTCAGAAGTTCTGCTGATTTAAACAATGTCCTCTTTGGAAACGGTATGTAAAATAAAGGCTCTGTGCTTGACAAGTGCCTGTCCATCCTTACTGAAGGTAGGAAGTGCTTTAAGTGTACTCAGACACTCAGTTGTGTCCGACTTTTTGTGCCATCATGGACTGAGAGTCTACCAGGCTCTTCTGTTCATGGGATTCTCCTGGCCAGAATATTGGAGTGGGGTGCCATTTCCTCCAGGGGGTCTTCCCGAACTATCTTACGTCTGATGTATGTGGTCCTTAAAGGAAGTGCTTTAAGGACCACAGTTGTTAAAGGAAGTGCTTTAAGAACCACATAAGTCAGTTGCCCTTGTGGAAAAGAATGGAAGAGAAGTAGCCAGGAAAGTGATATTATATAGTACAGGTTTCCCCACTATCCAAAAGTAGAAAGTACATCATGCCTGTGAAACCTTTTGTAAACTGAAATGGTATGATGTGAAGAAGCAGTTACACTAGGGCACATCTTGCTAATGGATGCACAAAATAAATCAAGATAAGAGCACAGAAGCTCAGAGACACAGTTCAAAGCTGACAGCTTGATGCTGAGATGCTATATAGTTCTTGGGGAAGGAGCTTGGTGGTGTCAGTCACTGCTCAGGGTTCATGCTTGCCTCTTAACCACTCTGAATGCTATTTTTGCTTTTCTTCTTTTTTTCATAAAAGTAAAAATCCTCTCTGGATTTCTTTTGCGTAGTGAAAACAGGTATTCATGTAGGTCTTTCCTCGGAGCGAAGTGGCATGAAGTGAACTTTCAAAAGTTCATGTAGCATATATATCGCTCCGAGGTACCTATTGTACTTAATGGGCCTTGTTCTATTCTTTTTTCTAATTTTAAAATAAAAACTACTACCAACCTTCTAAGCAGCCCTGCTGCTGCTGCTAAGTCGCTTCAGTCGTGTCTGACTCTGTGTGACCCCATGGACAGCAGCCCACCGGGCTCCTCTGTCTACGGGATTCTCTAGGCAAGAATACTGAAGTGGGTTGCCATTTCCTTCTCCACTAAGCAGCCCTACAAAGTAGGTATTGCTTGCCACTCCTCTCAGGCTCAGAATTCTCTTCTGAGTAACTGTAACTGAAGGAATACATTTTGTGCAAACCCCATAGCTTAGTCATCAAATGCTGGATTTGAGCACTTCAGGTGATCGATCATGAATTGTGATAATAAGTGGGACATTACTTGTGATAATAAGTATGTACTTATTTTCATCTAGATTTGCTCTAACTTTACACTGGAGCATTATTTCTGAGAATATATGATTCTGAACTTGTTTCTATCTATGCTGCTTATTAATATTTTCATCTGCCTTTACTATAACTTACCGGAACTTCCAGTTTTAAAAGCAGCCCGCTGATTGATATGGGTTATGTATGTCAGGAGAGCCCACGGCAATGTAGCTAAGAGATTTTTCTTTTAGTTGGCACGAGTGAGAAAAGCTCTTGGCCATCGTCAGGGTTCTTCTGTCAGTGATGTCTTAGAATTGTTTCAAGACAGAGGGAGGGGCAAGTGCTAAGTTTCCTTCACAGACTTGTTGAGAACACATCACAAAATGTGTCATGTATGTGATATGACACATCTTAGCTATTTTATCGCTCCCTTTTGTCTCCAAAAAGTCCTGGCTGTATTCCTCTGCTGAGGACTGATGAGCTAATTAAGAAGCAGTGCTTTAAGATGGAGAAAATGAAATGAGAAAAGGGGCTGCTTTGCTTTCATTCACCAGTCCCTATGCTTACCTCTGTGGTAGGACCAGACCAGTCAGAAGGTGCTACACTCACTCCTTTCTGGGGTGTTTCCTTCAGAATGTCTTGGTTCCTCGCTTTCCTCAATGATACAAAAGGCCTATGAGAATTCCTCACAAGTCAGCCTGTATAAAAGATTATCATCATGTTTTCTGCTGTGACATCAATAAGATAACTAAAAATAGCACCAAGGACCATTTCAGGTGCCCATTATAGTCAGGTAAATAATCTCAGTCTAGAGCTCTCATGGCCGAGGTGGTAACAGGAGACAGGAGGGGGAATAAAAGCAAATACCTACTGGCTAGCATGTGGAGAGGGTAGGGTGCTACTTCATAGGCCCCGCTTTACTGACACTCTTAAAAGATAACACAGGAAATTGTGATGCAATATGACAAGGATTTGGGCATCATCCTGTGAGAGCCACCAAAAGTTGTTAAGCAAGAAGGTGATGATAAAATATATGTTGTATCAGTCATTTTCAAACTTTCAGTCAATGAATTCTCTATTCATACAAAATCTTTCTTGGAAACTTGAAATCTAACCTACATGGATGTAAAGCAGCTCTGGCACATGTGTGTGTGTACATACATGCACATGAACACAATCACTCCCTTTTTTTTAAGCTCCCAGGTGGCTTTGATGTCCCCCTGGATTTACTTTTAAGATTTTTTTTTTAATACAGACCATTTTTAAAGTGTTTGTTACAATATTGCTTCTGTCTTATGTTCTGTTTTTTTTTGGTCACAAAGCATGTGGGATCTTAGCTCTCGGACCAGAAACTGAACCCACATCCCCTGCCTTGGAAGGTGAAGTATTAACCACTGCAGTGCCAGGGAAGTCCCGATTCGTTGTACTCTTAAAAGCATTTTGAGAAACCACGCCTTCAGTGCCTGGTGGAGAGGACTGGCTATAACTATGTCCTCAGCACTTCAGTATGAACAGAGAACAGAGCAGGGGCTCAGGATGTGTCCCCTGAATTAATGTCCTCGTAACGTAACTGGAACTGGCTAAAAATTTCCAATTAGAGGGCATTTAAAAAAAACTCTTAACTTTAGGTCATGAAATTCAACTAACAGATACATAATCCAAATGACAGACCAGTTATAACTGTCATGAATTCCCCCTTGTTACTAATTTAAAACAACTTATATTAGGGGCAAGTCAGTCTGTAGACAAACCACACTAAGTAGGTCTAATTTGTTTTCCCCTTACAAAAGTCTTTTAGAAAATTCTTTTATATTTATAAATACCTAAAAGCACACTGAGCATTACAAAAATAAGGAACTCATAAAAGCATCCACAAGAAAATTACAGCTGTGGCTCCTTTCTCATCTGCCTGCCCTTCTTAGAAATAAATGACTCTTCTCTACTCTTTTAACAGTGCTTTCAAAAAGCACTCAGACAGAGTTAATAAATAAGACAATTATTTCTTGATTTTCAATAGTAGGCTTTGAGAAGACAGTATAAAAACTATAAAAGTCTATTTTCTTACAGTAATGATAGAGTTCAAAGCTAAATGCATTTAAAAGTAGAATAGGCTTTGTCCATTTAAACGATTCAGTGCTTGTACCTTTCAAATTGATTTTGGGTTATAGTTATATACAAAACAATTAGTCCATGTTTCTCCATTTGGCCCATGCCTAAACTATAAAAAGAAAATTATAGCTATCTCCTCCAAGCTGCTGAGCTATGATGAATATGGTAATAAACATACTATTTCCATGCAATGGGAGTTTGTGATTATAAGACTAAGCATTAAGTATTTTATTTATGGCAAAGATATACTATGAGCTAAAGTCCAAAATATACACAGACACTTATTAAGTAAAGGGAAAGAATACATAAATACATCTTAGACATGTAACAACAAATACCACCACCCTGGCAGCTGGCTCTCACATTTCTAACAATGCGTTATCATCTGAATGACCATTTCTAGAATAAACCTCTAAGGACAAGGGTACCAATACTGACAAAGGCATTTCATTCACTAACTGTAAACCAAGTATCATTCAAATGTACTCATGTGCTTAATAACAGTTGATGTCAAAAAACATTTTATTCATTCACTCAACATGATAAGCTTTGGTTTCCTTATCTGCAAAATGGAGATACCGACCTTCACTGAGTTATTATGTAGATTTCATTATTAATAGACATTCAGTAAGTAACAATACTCTTAATAAGTTCCCCTGATGGCTAAGCACTGGATTGGTCACTGGTAGTATTGAGAATATCAAAGGTCCCCATTCTCAAGAAGCTCAGTCTCTAGGGCCACCTACTACTGAATAATTCTTGATATGGTTCAACTGCTGTTTTATTATCTTTTTTTCCTGGTATAATACAGGAAAAATTTTAAGAGAAAACACTGACATGTTTTACCAAAAGCTATGTTTATTAACATAATATATTCTAACATATATCAGTTTCAAGTGGGTCTTTTTCAGTCTCAAATAAGAAATCACAATATTCAGCATTTAAAGAAAAAAAAAATAGTGGTGGTCATTCACGGGTTTTAGTCCAAAGTGAAAATGCAGAAAACGTTTACTTTGGTGGATCTGTGTTGATGCCATATTTCTCCTTAAGAAGCTTCAACTGTTCTTCCTTTTTCTTCGTGTCCATCTTCTGAAATGCCTGAAAGTGTAGTAAGGACCAAAGTTAACAGTTACCAACCTACAGTCAAATGAATTTTACCAACAGCACTAGCTAGAAAAGAACTCTGGAGATACATCTCCCCTAGTGGTACAACCCTCCACTAACTCTTACATGGGTTCCCCAAGTGATGAGAACTGTGGCTGTACTTACCCTGTTGGCATTATAGTACAAAACCACAAGGTATCTGTTGCAAACATTGAATCCTGACAGGTGATCACATGCATTCTTGGCATCAAAGATGTCTTCATAGACCACATAAGCTGTTCCTCTAGTTTCAGGTGTGTTCCCCCTACAAAGTTGAATTGGACTTAATTAAAATACAGATTTACCTGAAAACTTTTAGGGGAAATAGATATTATGGACAGGTATGCTGAATAAGCCTTTTATTTCTTGAATTAGGTAATTTTTAAGTACCATATCTTAGACGAAACTTACTATATTAAGAATATTAATATGGTTACTAAAACAATAGCAGCAAAGAACCAGCTTGAAACATTCAGTCTTCATGTTCACTACCGTACTAAGACAGAGCAGTCCTCATGTTCACTTTCCTACTTCTCATACTAAGAATCAATTTTTAGTCTTACACTGGTAAGTATAATACCTTAGGAGTGATAGCTATTATTACCAAGGATGTCTAGGATGCAGCTTTTCTTAATGTGCACCTATGTAACAGAAACAACATGTTTTGGTTATTTACCACACTAGTCCCTTGTTTCTAAAGATTTTGATTTTCTCCCTCACTCTAATTTTAGTTCCAATTCTTAAAACACAAGACAGTCTCCATCAATGTAGGGAACAAATGTTTCTGGGTAGTATTTTACTAAAGCTTATAAAATCCATAAAAATAAATTTTGTGTCTGTGGCAGGAGTGGGGTTGGAAGAAAGTCCCTACCAAGAAGATGGCAAAATTAAAAACAGTCAACCACCATCCTTTATAACCAGGACAGGTCTCCTCCGATATAAAGAGAGCGCTAATGTAGTTTCTTCCATTTTCCTTAGAAGATTCTTTGCCCTTTTAAACAAGAGTCAACTGCTAACCTTCAGACATTCACTTTTAGTTAACATCTGCACTTACACAGCCCTCTGTAGCCAGGGAAAAGGGCCGGGTTTCTGGAGGGATTGGGTTTGAAGTGTGCTTGTTGGTGGGGTACCTGTGAGTCAGAGAAGAATGCTGGCAGGTGGCTGAACATGGAAGTTCATGGATATGGAGCTGCTTCTTGTGTAGGGAAGCTATAGGGCTGCTACCTCCTCTCCTCACAGCAGGTTCAGTTAGGGGAGGAGCTAGGGAAGAAGTGTGAGGAGCAACAAACAACAGGTGGCAGATAGCCGTGTGCTTATGAGTGGGGACAGCGGGCAGAGGTCCTATTCAGCTTATGCTCTGGTAAGCTAAAGATGGATATCCCCTTGCCTCCATCTGAGTTCCAGCCACCCAGTGCAACTGCACAATAAGGTTTATCAACTGCCACAGTGACTGCACAGGGTCAAGTGGGCCCACGGGAAGGGGAGGCACTTGCCTAGATTTGATCTAGGATGAGACTACAGTTTTGGGCCCTGGTCAGAGCTTGTGCTTCTGGTAAAAGGGAGAGGTGTAGGGGGCTGAGGGGGTTGGAGGGTACCAGGACCATAGAATGCTCTCACTTTGTCAGATTGTATGGGCCTGATGAAGAATTTTATTATACTCTTTACTCACTGAAAGTAACAACTTCTGACTTTTAACCATTTTCAAGAATGCTTATTGTTGAAATATTGGGGAATACCCAAAGGAAAAACACTGTCCCAAAGATTCCCCCAAAAGTCCACTTAATTTTTATTTTAGAATAAAACCACTTTTAAAAAAGCAACAATTTAAGTTCCAAAAGGGCAAATAAATGTTTTGCCTTTTTTTTTTTTTTTTATCCTACAGTGCTATGCATACAGCAAGTGCTAATAAGCATCTGAAGGATGGAGATCTACTTTTTCCTATCAGTTCTTACACACATCTTTTTTCCAGGAAGCTAACAAAACAAGAGCATCTCTCTTTACATCTTCTTAGGAAGTAGAAGCAGGACAGGCACTAAACCCATTTTAAAGATGCTCCATTTCAAGTGCCCCAGCCCCTAATTATCAACCTAGTATCTTGAAATCTGCATTGTAATTTTAATACCTACTATTAATATATGTTAGGTGCTGAGTCAACAGTATTTTCTTCGGCCACACCACACAATTTATGGGATTTTAGTTCCCTGACCAGGGACTGAACCTGGGCCCTCAGAAGTGAGAGCTTGGATCTTAACCACTGGACCACCAGGGAATTCCTGCAACATTATTTTCTTGATCAATGGTAAAAGCTTAAAGTAAAAATAAAGAGATCTACTTATGGAACAACCTCTCTGAGCTTCAGCAGTTTCAAGTGTCAAATAGTGACATCCTACCTCAGACGCGGTCTTAATAAACAAAAGATGTAACAAACATGAGAGAGCTTTAAAAAGTTCAAAGCACCGAGAGTCTGCTACATGTGAGGTAAGCTGACAAATCAGCTGAGTTTGTCCAAGACTGTCCAGGTCTGAGCACTGAAAGTCCACTCTCCCAGAAAACTCCTTAGCTCTGGGCAAACTGAGAAGGCCACTCACCCTACTGCTGGGTGCCACAGAGCATGCCCACAGCCACAGGACAGGAAACATCTGTTCCTCAGTTAATAACTTAGACCTAAGTTCTTGCACACCAAACTTTTATGAATTTATTCAATAAATATACATAGTGTTCTTTCGACGTGACAGGTGCTAGAAATCCAACAGTGAAAAAGATGAGCATCATCCCTTCCCTTCAAGGGGCTCTTTTCATGCAGGAGAAAGATATTATGTAAATAAATACCAAACAGTTGCAGTTAATGAGAGATTAATGGGAAAATAGGGGTTACTTTAGCTAGGGTGGTCTAGGAAAACCACTCTGGCATTAAAGCTGAGACCTGAAGAATGAGGAGCCAGAAATGAGATGAGCTGGGTAGAAATCCATCCCAGACAGTGGACTGAAAGTTCTAAGGCCCTGAGCTACTCTGCAATCTTTATCTTGACTTAACTCCACTAATCTCTTAATTGTGTACTATCAATAAATTTTGTTATACTTTCATAAATACACTGCCACTTTCTGTATTATTCATTTACTTACAGGCACTGGGTGCTTAACATGTGTCAGGCACAAAAAGAGTTGTCAACATAAGTGAAAAGAATATACGGTTACTTGCCCTGGAGGAATCCAAAGGCTGGCAGGAGCCGTAAGTGAGCACACAGTCAACAGCAAAACCATATGACAACTAAGAGAAGAAGCTATGGGAGCAGAGAGAGGGGGTAGCTGATGCACACTGGGAAGGAAATACTCAAAGTGTGAACTATCTAATTTGATCCTCTGGGAAATTCTTCTAGAAAGATTTTATATCACAGATAAACTCCAGAAGGTTAACTATTTGCTGTTTCATATGACTAGCAAGTACCCAGTTAGTATTTGAACCTAGGTTATCATACTACCTCCATGTTAAAAGCTGAAAGGCACTATCCATTCAGATTATCTTCTATGTGAAGAAAAAGCCAGGCAACTTGTCTAGAGTCACATGACTCATCCTGAAGCAGAATCTTGTCTCCTGAACCCCAAGTCAAGGGATCTTCTGTATACCATTCTTGTATGTTTCAAACAGGAGCTCTTAACCTAGAGCTCATGTACCCACTGAAATCACATGTGAAATGTTGTGTGTATTCTGCAGAAAGGGACCAAAACTTTTATCAAATTTGGAAAAAAAAAAAAGAGTTCCTTAAAAGGACAATTGGTCTATAACACTTCATCTCAGTTTTGAGTACCAATGATGGTACATTTCTAGCTCTTAATTTACTTTTTGGAGGAACAGTGATCACTGAAAAGGAGAATCCTCAACATCTCACAGAGTTCTAAAAGCCAAGAAGGAACTCTCAAATCATAAAAGAATTCCAATGGAAAATAAAACCTTGAGAAATCCTCTTAGATGGACTCCTAGTTAATCTGTTCATGTATACTAGTTAAAAGGACAGCAGCTGTGGTACTATGCAGAGATTCAATTTAGAATCACAAGATTTTATCACTAAAGAGCTGGGTGAAACTAGAAAAGTATTGATACTTTTCTCTCTGAGCTTTAGTAGCCTCACCTGTGAAACAGACACCCTGTCACTTCCACACACGGTTGTAGTGTCAGTGATGCAAATAAAAGCACCTATTAGGACAAATGGCATACAGAAGATGTTCAATAGATATCATCTGAAGTCCCAATCTTTAGATTAAATTAAAATATGGATTTATAATTACTTTGTCCTATACTTCTAAATCTTCAAGAGAAAGGTGTAGTTGAAAAAAAAATCATTTTTCTATTACTTTTATATCTCTTTATACAACTTATTCAGAAATCTTGGAGTCAGTAAAGGAGACAGTGAAGACTGTTGAGAAAATTAAGAGTAACCACAGTAGAATACTTCTTTACAAATAGTAGGTATGTAAAAAAATCAGTTCTTTTTCTTCCCATCTGTTGGCTTCAAACCACTCATTACTACTTCATGCTCTCTATAATTTCACAACTACCATTCTTGGCTTTCACTGAGTTGGATCATGAGGGTCTCTAGGCTTAGTCTCTAGCCTCTTGGTAAGGCCCTCTGTCAGCTGTTAATTCTGAGTTATAAATTACACAATCATTTCTCTAAATGACATTTCAAAAGTTTCGTTAAGACTCACACTCTGATTTGACGAATAGGTCCATACTTCCCAAATATATCATACATTTCTTCAGCTGTGATTTTGTAAGGCAAATTTCTTATATACAAAATCCGATTTACTTCTGGTGGAAGTCTAATCTAAAATGAAAGATAATGGGTTATCATTATTATCAGAGGCAAGAGTGCTACCATTTGAAAAATTGTCTCATAATACATTCTAAAAAAAAGATACGTAACTTTTATACACCAAGAATAAGAATTGTAATCTGACATTAATGAAAATGGCATGCTTTTGGGAAAAGCGATTGGGCGCTGGTTATAGGGAGGGCTGTTAGTAGGAACTAATAAGAGGCTATTACAAAATCCAGGACTTCCCTGATGGCTCAGATGATAAAGCATCTGCCTACAATGTGGGAGACCCAGGTTCAATCCCTGGGTTGGGAAGATCTCCTGGACAAGGAAATGGCAACCCAATCCAATATTCTTGCCTAGAAAATCCCATGGACGGAGGAGCCTGGTAGGCTACAGTCCAATGGGTTGCAAAGAGTCGGACACGACTGAGCGACTTCACTACTACTACACTACTACAAAATCCAGATTTTTAGTCGCTACAGGTAAACAAAGATATCCAACCTCATTTAAAAGTCCTCAATGCTACAGGCATTTGTGGGAAAGAACAAGGGAACTGTTTCCTGTTTGCTGGATAATAAAACTCTCACTGGTGTCCCTTCTCTAGTCTCAGAAATTTATTCTATCAATGATCCCCTCTCTCCTTTGAATTTATAGCCTTTTCCTCACCATTGGCTTCTTTCATTCCTCATGTGAACAGTTGCTTATATACTCCCAAATGTCACACAAAATAAACACTTTGGATCCCTCTTCATTCATTCAAATATTTAGTGTGCACCTTTGTTCTATATATACATTAGGATTACAGAATGAAGGGGGAAAAAGAGCTCTCTACTTACTATCCCATCTTGCTCCTTTTTTTCTTTTCTTTCAGTCAAGCATCTGAAAAGATGCAGTGTATATACTCATTGCCTCTTATTCTTTACTTCATGATACTCATTAACCTCCCACAATCTAGCTCTACCCAAGCACTCTGATGATAATAGTTTTTATGCACTAAGACCTTCCACTTGCAGTGTTCAATTTTCATCAGTTCCTCTGAGGCTTCTGACACTGTTCACTATCACCTTCTTGACTATTCCTGACACTCTGTCACCTTGGATTCCTCCTAATTCCCTGGCTAGTAGTCCTCAGTCTTCTTTGGCCATTAAAATAGGATTTTCCAAAGAGTTTTATCTTTAGACTTCTTGTATTTACTCTTCATATACTCCCCTTAACTCTACATTCCTTTGGTCTCTTAACTACACATGCTTTCCACACTAAGTTGATGACTCCCAAATATGTATCTCCAGTCAGATTTCATTCTTGTGCTCCTTGTTAACATACTAATTACATACCGGACATTATTAATGTGCACAATAACTATTAAACCAGCATCTATTTCAGGCATTAACAATAAAGTATTGTATAAAATGAAAGAACAAGATAATTTATTCCCAGCCTTCAAGCTATTAGTGGCGACAAATGGTAAACAAGTACAATCAAGTTTTAGACGTTAAGATTTAAGGTTCAATTCAAGTAGATAATAAACACTGTCAGACAATCACAACATACTTCTCTAGTAAATCTGCTTTCTAACTCTGGAAGACACTGTATCACATTTTCTCCTCTTTCTTCAAACCTTACCATCACCACTCCCTCTGACATCTGAGTTGAACTGTATCCTCTCTTCCCTGCTCATCCCAGGTGATAACCTTGGCTCTTGCTTATTAGAGAAAACAGATATAACCAAATGGTAAATGCCTTATATTCAATCTTCATTTATCCACATTCATCCACTTTCCCTCTCATTACTATGATAACCCCTAACCTACCCCAAACTACTGAATTTAACCCATCTTTCTCCTGCAACATTGGCATACAAATACACCTTATATCACACATCTTTAAAATAAAGTTAACTGTCATCCAACGTCTATGTACATACATGAAAACGTGTGGAAAAGCTGTCTCCATTTTCTCAGTTTCTACCTTTTTTTCATCCCACCGTATTCCACGTTTATCCACTGAAATGATTATCATCGAAGTTACCAAAAATCTTCACCTCACCATATTCAATTATGTCTTCACCTTAGTATACCTCTCAGAGGTATACCACTCTCTTTCTCGAGACAATTTTTCTTAGGTTTCCATATACCCTACTCCCTAATATTACAATGTAAGCAGCAAGTCTTTTTTTTTTAATTCATTATTGTATCTCTAGTACTTAAGACTAGTGTCTGGCATATAGTTTAAGTGTTCAATAAATATGACTGACTTATTGGATCCTCTCTCAAGTTTGGAACATACTAAGGTGCTCAAAAATTATCTTTGAAAACATTAATCAGTTCAGTTGCTCAGTCGTGTCCGAGTCTTTGCGACCCCATGAATCGCAGCACGCCAGGCCTCTCTGTTCATTACCATCTCTCGGAGTTCACTCAGACTCACGTTCATCGAGTCCGTGATGCCATCCAGCCATCTCATCCTCGGTCGTCCCCTTCTCCTCCTGCCCCCAATCCCTCCCAGCATCAGAGTCTTTTCCACTGAGTCAACATTAATGAAGGATCCAAAAACTCCATAATCTGAGGATACTTCCAGGTTCCAGCTGCCTGTTAAGCGTAAGTGGTTTATGGGGGGCTTCCCTGGTGGCTCAGAGGTTAAAGCGTCTGCCTCCAATGCGGGAGACCCGGGTTCGATCCCTGGGTCGGGAAGATCCCCTGGAGAAGGAAGTGGCACTCCAGTATTCTTGCCCGGAGAATCCCATGGACAGAGAAGCCTAGTAGGTTACAGTCCACGGGGTCGCAAAGAGTCGGACACGACTGAGCGACTTCACCTACCTACCTACCCACCCACTGCGCTACTGACTTTCAGGCCGAGGAGAAGATCCTGATGCCAGATTCCAGCTACACGTGAAGCAACTTAGGCTGCTAACACTATCACTGACACTAAGATAACAGACTCAAAAGCAACAGTGACGGAAATGTGACTCAAGGAGCACATCCCTAAGGTCGGGGCCAGAATGAAATCTCCCCTCTGACAGGTAACTTCTAATCCTTCCCGCCGAAGGGACAAAGGAGGGCCAAGAATGCTCTCTGGTCACGCCAGCAGCCAAGTGCTCCCGCTCCTTGGCAGAAGACCCCGACACTCACGTTCGCCCTCTTGGCCGCTTGCATCGCCATCTTGGCGGGCTGATGAAGTTACCGCAGCAAACACCTGAATTCCTCCGCACTCCTCCGGAGCTCGCTCACTTTCGAGCGCAACAAGCAATCAGATGCAGGACATCAACATCCAGACCCCGCCGGAAGCTGTTCTAACTCGCCGGAATATCACCGTCTCACGCCGAAACGTGCTGACGTAGCTACTCTTACAAATAAGACTCCAGAGCAAAATGGGTCTGAGGTACTCAACGACGCCGGAAGGTTGAAAGGCGAGAGTCCAAGGCACTTCCGGGCTCTGAACCGGAAGGGGCGGGGCCTGAGCTTAAGATGTATTCTGGTTGGGGAGGCCCTGAACCGCGGAAGTTGACTGGAGGGGGCGAGGCCTGAGGAGAGCTCCGCAGGGCGGAAGCGGGCCTCGCGAGGTGGGGCTGCACCCTGGTGAGTTGCGGGAGAGGACCGGCAGTGGAGTGGGGTCCCGGGCTGCAGGCCGCGCGCTACGTGCGAGGGGGAGCTGTGCCTGCGTCCGGGCCTCTGACAGTGCGCGAAGCCGAATCTGCAGGGTTCTGGCTGGTTGTGTTGTGGCCGACACTTCTGAATATCTGGTACTCAGAAGCCCTGGCAGCTAGCGCAGGCCCCCGAAATTGAGCCTGAGCCGACCAGGCCTCTACTCTAATCTCCGCAACTATGCCTGTCCCGACTCCCACCTCGCCCCCCAGCCGGCGACCGCAGTCCACGCGCCACTTGTCAAGTCCACTCTATTTCTTTAGACCAGCTTTATACTGATAATTTGAGGAGGCTGGGGGAGAAATAGGGGATTACAGGCGAGCCTGGAGTGGCGCCAGGTCGCCTGACTGTGTACAGAGTTTTCTCCAAGTTTGCTATCGGAAAACTGGAGAGGTAAGCCTTGTCTTGTACTACCCTCTTCTTCACTGGGGCAGCTCCAGGACGATTTTGCCCACGTTCTTGTTAGTCTCCATGTACTCGTGGGCTTCTTGAATTTTAGCCACGGGGTAGACTCTGTCCAGAACCGGCAGTAAGCGTTGAGGGCCCTCCGTGGAGAAGTGGGGCAGAATTTGCTCTGTGAAAGCCTTCACCAGCATCTGCTTGTACTTAAGGAAAAGAAGACCATCAGTCTGGACGGAGGCCTTTCTTTGTCACTCCCCACCCTGCTTAGCGTTTCTGCTTTCTCTGAAATTTGTACATATCTGAAGTCACACAAGGGTATGTAATAATCACCTCACTCCTAGCATGTATGTGCATGCCTCTAGATTTGTAAGCTCGGTTCTGTACCAGGGAAAGATCAAGCCTGGAGAAGATATTAGTGTCACTGAAAGCTGAAAGACTCTTTTTAAATAAAGACTTCAAGCAGGAAGCAGCCATAGAGAGGACTTACATAGGCTCAATTCAAAAGAGATACTTAACCCCTGTTATCATCCCCCAGCGGGTGTGAAACCCTGTGAGGAAACATTCCCAAAGCTGGCACCTGCTGGAATGCCACACAATTTCAGGAATGTATAATCTGTTAAAGGTAGAAGCTTACTAACCTTACTTACCTAAGAGGTTTTCTTAGGACACTGAGAACAGTTCTGCCTTTGCAAACAAAAGTCTTGGTACTATTAGAAATATTTTCCTAATATAGTCAAGGCTTTGTTCATTTTATGTGAAGTTTACATACTATATTAAGTATTAGCCACCCTCTTTCCAAGATGTTGAGGCCTTCATCAACCAATTTTAATTAGTTCTTGAAATTGGGTTACCAGTTTATCCACAGAGGGGCAGGTTTCTACAGGATTTCCAACTTAATATGTGATCCTTTCTCAGGATTATGTGAATGAAGCACACTTTTCTGGGTAATAGTTAAGTCACATGTTTTATTTTCACCCATCACTCACCTTTTTGTCCCTAGATCTTAGAAGACTGGTGATCAGAGTTCCCCTTTTAAAAAGTAGCTTTGAAAACAGAGGCCCACTGATGACAGCTCCTCCCAGCAGACCATAGAGAACCCAGTGACCATCAAGAGCCAGGCAGTTGACATTTTTCTCCCAGTAGGAGCCGCCTATGCAGTCTAGAATGAGGTTGACTCCAGCACCTTCACATGAAACACAGATTTGTGATGTTAGAATCAGAAAGATTGGTGCAAAAGAAGATTACATGGCATATTTGTGGAAATATGGGTATAAATGTATACAAGTGCAAGCAGTAAATCTATAGGTTGGAACTCAGAACATTACTTATAGAACCACGGTTGTAAATGGAGTTTAGAGAGCTGAAGTCTATCATATGTATGTGACACAGTTCATATTTTATGATCCCTGCCACAGCAAGAGGGAAATGGGACAACACCATGATCTGGTATTTTCCCTCCACATAAGTAGAGACCCACTGGCACCCAGGGGAATAGGGGAGATCCACCCCAGCCTACAGTACAGGTTAGTCCATATCTAAGTTATGAAGTGTCTGCACAGGGTTCTCTGAATCATGGCTTTGCTAGCTTTCTTTTTAAATCTCTTTTTGACTCTTGTCAAAAATAGAATGGGATGAGCCAAATATAAACAGATTTGGCTCTGGAATATAGAGGCATACACATCTGCTTACCCACTTAGGGAGCTACCTACGAAAGCCTACTATGACCAGCTCCAAACTATTGTCTACCCCTGCCTCCTTTTAATTCACTACAGAGTGACTGGTTGGGAAAAAGAGGTCCTGAGTAATTGCAGGCGAACTCTGTGTGATTATTCTCTTTGTTAAAAGCGTATCAATCATATCACTTACAAGAATGCCCATGAAAATCACCTTACTCCTAAATACTGCCTGCCTGTCTCCAGTGGTCAAACAGTAGAATACTAGAATTTGGCCTGGGCAGGTGTTGTGCTTTTAGCAGAGGGAAAATAGATCCAGAGGCAACTTTGTGGCTGGTGAGAATTTTATTTAATTATCTCTGAAACTCCTGCTGAACTGCAGCTTTGTTTACCTTTAGTGAATTTCAGTGTTGCTTCAGAAAAATCCTCTTCCTTATAATTGAATCCAGCAGCTGCTCCCAGTTTTTCTGCTATTTGAAGCTTCTCCTGGGAACCAGCTGTGACCAGAGGAGTAGCCCCAGCCATCCGGGCAAGTTGGATGGCAGCTGTGCCCACACCGCTTGCTCCTGCATGGATTAGCACAGAGTTTCCAGCCCGAACATTTCCTGTGATAGAAAGTATAGGAACCATTTTCTTTACTTTGCAACTGCTATACCTTTACCACATAGGTTTATTCTACCATGATCACCTGGCCCTGGGACCACCAAATGTGAAATCTCTTGCTGTCTTTTTTTAAAATTATTTTTATTTATTTATTTGGCTGCATTGTGGCATGCAGGATCTTTGATCTTCGATACAATATGCAAATTCTTACTTGTGGCATGTGGGATCTGGTTCCCTGACCAGACTGAACCTGGGTCCCCTGCATTGGGAGCACAGGGTCATAGCCACTGGACCACCGGGGAAGTTCCCATCCTTCACTTGAGAGTGAAGCAGCCAATTTCACCTTGATGCTCTTAGGCCATCTTGGTATACCTTCTGTCCATCATGGATCTGCTGCTGCTGCTAAGCTGCTTCAGTCGTGTCGGACTCTGTGGGACTCCATAGATGGCAGCCCACCAGGCTCCCCTGTCTCTGGGATTCTCCAGGCAAGAACACTGGAGTGGGTTGCCATTTCCTTCTCCAGTGCATGAAAGTGAAGTCGCTCAGTTATGTCTGACTCTTAGCAACCCCATGGACTGCAGCCTACCAGGCTCCTCCGTCCATGGATTTTTCCAGGCAAGAGTACTGGAGTAGGGTGCCATTACCTTCTCCACATCACAGCTCTACCACCCTTCAAGTCCTTCTATTCCAGAAAGCCTTCTCCGACCTTCGCCCATACCAACCTTTCTCACCTTAAGCTTCTGTTGTAGTTTGTAGTTAGAGACAGGGCCACCCTTCCAAACACTGTGGTTGTCTTCCCAGTTACACTGATTTCCCCAAAGGCAGAGACCCTCACATGAGCTCTTGGCTGGCCTCAGTGGGAGTGAGGAGGAATTAAAGAGTTGGTTGAATGGCTCCATCTGCTGCACTAGGGCTCTCAGAGAGCTTAGCAAGACTGAGAAGCAGGGACTACTACTGGGCTTACAGTGTGAAAATGCACACAGGCCTTCTATCCAGTGCTTACCAGCTTTTCTATCTGCTAACCATGATTTTCAGCAATATCAAGCCATTGCTACATAGTATGAGGATCTGATACTAAGTAGGGGGTGCTGGGGTTGGCTAGCCAGATCAAAGCTGTCCTTTAGGACTGCTGGGTTTTGAGGTGGCTGAGTTATGAATAAATTGAACTATGCTGTATGGAGTGAGCATGGGGTGGGCTGGTCCTTACCCACAAGATGTAATAGCTGGAAGGCAGTGAGCCAGGCCTCTGGGATGGCTGCAGCCTGACACATGGTCAGTCCTGCCGGGATGGGCATGAGGAGCTCTGCAGGGACAGTGACATACTGAGCCTGGCCCCCGCCAGACAGCAGAACCATGGCTGGGTCCCCGACCCTCCAGGGTCCCTGGCAGCCAGCTCCGAGCTCTGCCACGTGTCCAGATGCCTCAAGTCCCAAAATGTTGCTGGCTCCTGGAGGTGGGGCGTATTGGCCTTGTCTCTGCAGAAAGAGGACACACTAGGTAGTAAGCATGATCAGAAATCTGTGTCAGCATCTCTGGCCTTCCCATAGCTCCCCTCCTCCCCCTTTAAGACAAAATTCAGGGTAAAATTAGGTTTTTTAAGTCAAGAAAAAAAGAGAGGGAGGTAATTTGTTTTATACAAATAAGAGACTAGGTCGCATAATCAGTGGATGTCTAGCTTGTGGTATCACTTCAGTCCTTGTATCATCTAAACCCCTTCTTTTACAAATGAAGAAACTGAGGCCTGGTTAGGGTAGCAAAACAAGTTAATAGCAAGACTAGTAACTAAACCATGGGCTTCCTAATGATATATCTCATATATCAAGTGCCAGGCTCTGTACTCAACACCTCACAATTGCCAGAGGCCTGAGACCAGAGAGACTGAGCTAGGAGTGTGCATCAGAACAATTTGAGATGCTTTTTCAAAATATACATGCCTGGATCCCTGCCCTATTTATTCTGAATAAGTGCCCCTCTGATTCTGGTGTACATTTCTTAATCACTTCAAAAAATGCAGGTGGCCCAGTTTAGTGCTTCAAGAAGAAGTCAGAAGAAAGTTCTTGAGAGCACTGCCCCCTCCCAGCTCTGGAACCTTCAGAGTGAAAAGAATACAGACTTGGGATCCTTAAGACAAAGACCTCAATCTGAATCACTGCTCCCCGGTTAGTAGTGTGTGGTTTTGGGCTCATTGCTGAACCTCTCTGACTCTCAGTTTATCTGTAGAATACAAATGGTGAACAGGATTGCCTGAGGAGCAGTTAGGATGCCTGATTTTCACCCAGGCGGCCCAGGTTTGACTCTTGGTGTGAGGATGCCAACCTTTGAGGCGAGGCTTCCCTAGTGGCTCAGACGGTAAAGAATCCACCTGCAGTATAAGAGACCTAGGTTCTGAAAGGTTGCTGAGCCACGAAAGATGCCAGGATTCTTGGTATCTGGAAGAGAGGAATTCAATCCGGGGCCAGTGACGAGCCTTGATCACTCAGAGCTTTTGTGTAATAAAGTTTTATTAAAGTATAGAAGAGATAGAGAAAGCTTCTGACAGACATCAGAAGGGGGCAAGAAGAGTGCCCCCTGCTTGCTAGTCTTTAGCCGGATGTTACATAGCTACTAGCAAGCTGTTAATTATAGAAAGGAGATGTCTCAAAACTCAGCACCAAGCCCCTCACAGCATGCCTTTTGAGATAACACTGGCACCAGGTGAGTCATCCCGGGCCATGAAACCATTGACATGAATAAAAGACAGGTTTCCAAGTAAATATATAGTTTCCATTAACACATTCGGAGAGCAATGTATGAGTAAAACATGCAGGTTTGTCAAGTCGGTTCTGAGTCAGGTGGAACCAACTTGAAAGAGTCTAGGGTAAATACATAGTTCATTAACATAGCTTAAGACAAACATTTCTATAAGAAAAACGCATTGGTTATCTCAAGGTTTGAGAAAAGTTCAGGTAGAACCAGGTTTCATTATGGCAACACAGAATTTTAAGAGAAACCTCTTTTTAAATTTGTATAGAGAAGGGGAAAAAAAATCTAACACTTGTTTCCTCTTGCCACTTAAGAGAGAGATTAAAAAATGTCTGACACCTGAAGCCTATTTCCTCCCTTTTGAGACCTCTGACCTTCCTGCCTGTTATCCTCTCAGTCCAATCCCGGATCAGAAAGATCCCCTGGAGAAGGGAATGGCAACCTACTCCAGTATTCTTGCTTGAAGAATCCCGTGGACAGAGGAGTCTGGTGGGCTACAGTCCATGAGGTTGCAAAGAGTCAGACAAGACTGAGCTGACGCTTTCACTTTTTCACTTTCAAAGGAGATACAGGGAGGTCTAACACCCACCCCTCCAACACAGCTGGAAGCCTGAGCAGACAGACAGTGGGGTGACACAGGGTGTCCTCTGCTGTGCACAGCCAGAACCACGACGAAGCGGGTCATGATGAGCGTTAATGGCAGTGCCTAAAGTCTCCTTCACCTGTCTGGTGAATGTTTATTAAAGACCCGCGTTGCCCTGCCCAGTCCCAGCTGCTGCCAGACCCCTGAGTACCTGGAGCAAGTCCGCCCTGTTCAGGGCGCTGGCTGCCACCTTCAGGAGGACTTCACCCTCACCTGGGCTGGGCTTGGCCACTTCCTTCAAGTAAAGATTTTCTGGTCCTCCCGGCTTGTCAAAGTGCACAGCTATCATGGTCTCTGAGGACACACAGGGTACAGCAAAGTTGTTTCAGGGGCCTAGTGCCCCGCTGCCGGCCAGCGGCCTCCCTCAATCCGTCTGGCAGTCGGCCCCTGCTCTTCTTCCAGAGAGGCCCCTGCCGCCTCCAGGCCAACCCCGCGCAGAAGGCTCAGGCTGGGATGGGGGTCCAGGGAGGCCGGCCGCACCGACTGGCTGCGGGGGGGGAACAGGAAAACACTGAAGAGCATGAAGCAATTTTCACTCCCTCTGAGTTGGAATCTCCCACCTGTCTGGATCGCTAGAGTCTGTGTGAGCTCTTTACTTCCTCCAGGCCCGGCCCCTCTGCTGCTGTTGCTGCTGCTCCAGGTGACAGGGCGCGGTCCTGAGCACCCGGCGGGGCCTAGGAGGTGGATGCCTGCACTCTGGGTAGTGCAGGGAGGTGGGGTTGGCCAGAATCAACCCGCCCCTTCTTCCTCCTCTCCCTTGAAAATGCAAAGCTAGTGGCGGCAAATCAGATTTTTGTGAATTTTGAGCCTCTGGAATCTAGTTCTTCCCTTGGTTTAGCGCTAAATGCTGTTACAGCACTCAATTCCCTCTCTCTAAGGGAGGGATTGGGAAGATCCCCTGGGGTTGGGAAGATCTCCAGTATTCCTGCCTGGAGAACCCCATGGACAGAGGAGCCTGGTGGGCTACAGTCCACGGGGTCCCAAAGAGTCGGACAGGACTGAGCGACCTCACTTTCACTTTCAAGGGAACTAGAACCGGAACTCTCGGCGGGCGACGGGTCCATTTCCCAGCCTGGCCAGGCTTTTGGCCGGTTTCTGCTGTCAGTCTCTTTTTGTCCTTGGTCTCTGGAGTAAGGTGGGCAAGCAGGGTGCTTCTGAGAAAAAGAGAGGAACACTAGGGGAAAGGGAGGATAAAAGCAGTCCTGGGGTTCTTTAAACTTACGTGGTTTCTCCTGTCTTTCCTGAGGATGAGGGAGTGGCCCCTGGAAGGTGCTGTCCAGTGAGGCAATTTAGCCTGGTTAAATAAAAGCTGTATAAATGCCTATTACATCAGGGTTTCTCAACCTTGCCACAATTGACAATTTTTTGTTTTGAAAGACTTCCCAGTGCAGCGTGGGGTGTTTAGCAGCACCCCTGGTCTCCACCCACTAGATACCAACAGCACCCTTCTCCAGTTGTGACAATAAAAAATGTCTTGACATTGCCAGATATCCCCTGGAGAGCAAAAAACGTCTGTTCCTGGTTACAAGCCACTGGATTAGAAGAATATACAAGTATGTGCACCTGTATAAAAAGATAGGTAACTTTTTTTTGTTGTTGCAGTGCCTTATAATTTGCCTCTTCACATGTGTTCTCTTATTTGAGTTTTATGACACTTCACTAAAAAGGAATTAAGATGTATCAACAGAAAGATTAATTTGGTTTGGGGGCACATAGCTGATGAATGTCAGAGCCGGGAATAAAACTCTTATCTCGTGGTCCTGCCCAAGGCTCTAGAGTAGAAGGCAAGACTGCCTGGGGCAACCATCTGTCCCTTGAATTACAAACTCCCTTTCTCTTTATTTACATCCCTCTCCTGAGCATTCTTGCTAGAAGGCTACCCAAATTACATATTTTTTTAAGACCTGTTTTCCAGAAACGCCTGTCAGCTACTGTCCCTCTTCTTGTCATCTGTGTCAAAACCACTATTGCAAGAAAAGAGACAGAAGAAGCCCAACAGTGTATTCAGAGGGAAGGTCCAAAAGGCCAAAGGAAGCCTTTTCTGGAAACTTTGTGGTGGGTATTTTTGCTACTTTTTTGGGGGGTAGGCTCTAGTGTCTCAGAGGGACCATGTCCCAACGAGAGGAGGAACTTACACTGTTGCTGCTGCTAAGTCGCTTCAGTAGTGTCAGACTCTAGCGACCCCAGAGCCAACAGCCCACCAGGCTCCTCCGTCCCTGGGATTCTCCATGCAAGAACACTGGAGTGGGTTGTATACTGCTGACTCCCTGATAATTAAAGAATAAGACCCAAGGGACTTCCCTGGAGGTCCAGTGGTTAGGACGCTTCTATCACTGGTGGCATAGATTCCATCCCTGACAGGGGAACTAAGATCCCACAAGCCACACAGAGCACCAGGCCTTATGAAAATATGTAATTGTCCGTCTCAGGACACTAACCTCCCAAAGGGTCAATAGAGAGCTCTGCTGGAAACCACAAAAACAATTTAATTTCCTTAGAACATCTCTGCTCCAGCCCTTTTTGTCAAAATATAAGTTGTGGAATTGGGTGGTAAATTTTAGATGACTGGTTGCTGTGGCAGTATTCCACAGTCCACATCTCTGGCCTTAGAGGGACTCCCCACAGGTTCATGTTTTAGCAGAACAAGCAAGGTCTGTGTTAGGAATGACGTGGAAGCAAGTGTCCCAGAAACCCAGCTGATGTGGTACAGCTGCTGCTGCTTATCCCGAAAGTTAAATGGGGTTGAGGGCAAAATCTCTCCCAGATGTCCTCTGAAGGGTTCTGCGTAAACCAGCAGATTCTGTGGTAACCAAGCACAAGCTTGGGCAGCCCAGCAGCTCAGTGATGACAACTGTTCCTTGCCTAGAGGAGCTGGAGCAGTTCACCTCTGGATACCATGCCAACCTCTGTGACTGCCCAACTTTGGGCTCTTCCTCCCCCTCTCTCCATGCGCATTCCACTTTGATGTTGGAGGGCAAAGACTCAGGAAGGCTCTAGGAAAGGAAAGAGCTTGGAGTCAGCTTGGTGGGGCTGCCTATTTGGTTACCTGCCTCTGCATCTTCCTGGGGACCTTTCTGTATGACTCAGGGCCCAAGACAGTTCTTACTCCAAGCAGTGGTCTTCATCAATAGACAAAAAGCATTTGTAAAAGCTACGTTCCTCATATTTTAAAGTTGATATCGAAAATCTTTCATCTTACATTTAAGGTAGTACAAAAGATAGGATTTCTGGTTGTAAATACTGACATTTAAAACTCATATCAGGCTTTTAAATGTATCAAGTGGAGTTGGGTTTTAGAGCAATTTGATACTATAATCATCCACTAAAAAGTACCCAAACAAGTTCTTTAACAGTTGGAAGTTTTAAAATTTCATTTTTTCCAATACTTATATTTTCATTCTGCATAAAAATTATATCCTATATTTTATGCTTTATTGATCATTCTTATCTGCAAGAAAATATATGTAACCTGACAGTTTAAAGTTTTCTGTGATTATAGGGCTATAAAGTGTTAAATTTCTTCTGGATTTACTTATGATTACAATATTATTAGTTCATAGCTGATCAAAACATTATTTTGAATTACTTTTATGTTATTTAAAGTATTATTTTAGGGGAAGTCCCTTTCAGTCCAGTGGTTAGGACTCTCTGCTCTCACTGCTTAGGTCCCAGGTTCTATACCTGGTCAGTGAAATAAAATCCCACAGGCTGCATGGCATGGCCAAAGTAAAAGTATTGTTTTAAATATTAATAATTATTGAATATAAAATTTTTATTGGACTATTGTTGGGTTTGAATTTTTCCGAATAATTATGTCATCTATGGATGAATATTAATTATTGCTTGAATGAGACTGGTTTCAGCATTAATCTTTTTCATTTTTATGGACAAGCTCTGAGAAATCTAATTTGCATAAATTAGGAAAGAAATTTCTTTATAGGAATGTCAGCCAATTATTTGAATACCTCTAAGTTATATGATAAAAACCATATAAGGATTTGTCATCAAAAATTATTTTCAGTGATGTATTAGCTGGCAACTTAATTAAGTCTTCCTTCAATTTTGTTGAAAGCAAAGATTTGGAAACCATTCAACCTGTAAGGGATTAGTTATCCAGTCGTATGTGTCGTTCTCAGCTTCTGGGATTATTGCCAACAAAGCTTTGCAAAGATTTATCAAATGATTATTAATATTTCTGCTTCTATTTCTTAGAGGCCCCTTGTTTAAACTGATATATTCAGGAGGATGTGGAAAGTAAACATGTTAATTCCAATACCCTTTTTGCTACGGCAATTCTTTGGACCAAATCCTTCTAAATATGTTTGTATTTGGGGGAGGGATGATTTGGTAGACTGGGGTTGACATATACAGAGTACTAAACAGGAAACTAGTAAGAATCTACTGTATAGCACAGGGAACTCGATACTCTGTAATGATCCGGGAGTAGAATTTAAAAAGAGTGGCTATATGTGTATGTGTAACTGATTTACTTTGATGTACAGCAGAAACTAATGGAACATTGTAAATCAACTATACTCCAATATAAGCTAATTAAATATATATATATTTTTAATTGACATCTTGGCATTGTAAACTTAACCCATTTATCAACAACATCTGTGACATTCTTATTGGCGAAGCCAGCCACTATTGTTAACTAATCAGCCAGCTCATATTTCTATCAGAAAAGATTTCTCATTTTTCAAGTAATCATGTTATTTCATGTCCTTATGATAACTGTCTTGCTTCTCTCTTTTGAAACATGGATGAATCTTTCTCTCCTGGATGACTTACGAGACAAAGATTTTCACTATTTCTCAATGATACTCTTTTGATTTATTCTCATGGGACTCTTCTTCACATATGTATTTTTACAATACAGGATGAAAGAGCTCATTACATTTAAAAACAATTGAGAATTTTCCTTTCCTTTGGTACCTTGCAGTTACACTTCAAGCCAAGTATTACAATAGGACTGGGGCTGGATGAGAGTAGGCCTTTCTTTTGTATACTGGGAGAACTGGCATTACTGGCATTACTTCTCAATGACAACTCATAAATTTTAGGGAAGTACATATGGAAGTTGGGGACCTGGGGGAAAAAATTAATCCCTTGAGTACATTCATGCCTGTATGTACCATTTCAAGTCTTTGTGAACTATCAGGACAAAAATTTTCCTTGTTCGGAGACCCCTGTTTCAGAACATCACCTGCTCCCTAGGCACCTCCACAGGGAGCTGCCATCAAAGGGTCCCTTTTGTGGGTCTGAGTAGCTGAGCCTGACCAGAACTTTGTGGTAAGAATTGTAGGAAGCAACTAGACCATGCTACAAAGGAAGACTCTAGACAGTGAGGCATCTGCCTAGGTGAAGTTTATGAAAAAGCCTTCCACTTGGCACTCAGCAGTGCAGTGTGTGTGTCTGGGAAATGTGAGCAGCCAAGAGGCTTCATGATAGCTTCAGTACTTTAGAGATCACTGTGATCCAAGATCAGACTTGCCTTTCGGGCTCAAAACCTGTTTGTCAGCATGTGGAGAGTGGGTGTACAGTCCACATAACTAAGTTATAAAACTCAGATGTCAGTGTTCTAATTTAAAAGGAGAAATCATTGGTATGAGGTCTGACCCCAGAATCTCTACATAGAGCTACATCGAAAGCCAAATGGTGAACAGAGATTCTAGACAAGATGGGATGATTGAGATGAACTGAAAGTTTAATACTTAATCTGGCTAAGATAGCAAGATACCACCTTTTTACCTGGTACAACCTTGCCATTAAGACCAGAAGTGACACAATAAATAATTTTAGCCTTTGTCCCTGGTCCCCAAATGCTGATCTCTGGAGAGGGGGAGTGACTGGAGATTAAGTTCAATCATTCTTGCATTCTTGGCATATCCAACAATATTTGCAGGAATACAAGAGACTCATAAAGGAGTTTTCCAACAGATACACTCTGTGAAACTATCAGTGCCTCACATTCATGCCAATGAACAACACTAAAGAAAAAGATAGTGGATTAAATAATTCCAATTAAAAAGAGGACCTCTTGAAATAAGAAAAATTGCTTCCTTAATTCATTCTTCCTTTTCAGTATCTTCTGCCTAGTGTTTTTAAACCACAAAATAAGGCATTTATTTCCTTAGGACCTATAATTTTCTTCTAAAATCATAAAAGCCATCTTTCATAGTCCTCTGATGCCTTAATTCCCTTTTCTTCTTAGATAGTCTCCTGAAAGAAAACAGAATATGGTTACTATGTTATTAGTAAATAATAACAACATGATTCATTCACAGTAATAACTATGATTCATTCATTTATTCCATAAAAACTCATGAGTGACTACCATATACTAGGCATTGTGTTAAGTACTTGGAGATACAAGGATGACTGGATAGTTAAGACACAGTCCCTGACTTCAAGGAGTTCATTGTCTGTTTGGGGAGATGTCTATTGTCTATTATATGTTCCTAGAATCTTCCATAATAAAAATTTTATTTCCCCAAATTTCTATAATTATGCACAATTTTTGATAGAGAAAAATACAAGTAATTGAAAATACAATTAAAACTCTCATAGATATGTCTCATAGCTATAATTTCCCAGATCTACATTAGATCTTTATTCGAAAACATAGACATGGAAGGGGAATCCACTAGATACCAGGAAGCCAGCTGCCTGGCTCACAGTGATTTCTTTTTCTGTAGAAGGCCCTTTTATAGAGGATGGACCCCAGCAGCTACATCTCTGCTTTTTTACCTTGTCCTCCCTACCTCCTATCCCCAGCTGACTGATATAAGAGTAAACAATACAATCTGAGACTTGTCAGATCAGGGTTCTAAAAGAGGATGCAAGGCTTGACCATGACACCGTGAAGAAAGGAGGCAGTTTGCAATGGGATGTAACAAAGCTGACACTCTTAGGAGGAAAGACTAGAGAAGGATTCAGTGTTCCAGTCCCTGGAGCCCATTTTTCCTGTGACTCAACTGGTTTGACTGCATTACTTGCAGTCAGAAGACTACTACCACAGCAAAGAAAGACAGGCAGTGGGAACAAACTCACCCAACTTCTCTGTGGCTTCCACACAGACACTAGGATACATGCCTTCAGAGTAAGTTGCCACCAGAAGATACAGATGGGTCTTTACAACAATCACACCAGTGTTTTCCTGGATAAAAATAAAACAATGCTTTTCTGTTGGTTTTAACAACAGGACTAGCAGTTAGCCTCCAGCCACACTTTTCACCTTTTCCTGACTTTCATATTCACGTTTGTTTTTGGATAATCTTACTTTTTTCACTAATTTAGTTGTGTTTCCTTAAAAGTTTCAGACTATTGTAATAATAGCATATGTATTCTGTAAAGCTCCCAAATTGATTGTAGTATTTCCCTGTCCTGATGAGAACAACAGATGGAAAGGAAATACATTTTGGAATTAGATCACTGGGCTTGACTCCCAGCACCTCCATTTTCTGCTGTGACTATGGAAGAGTTACTGAACCTTCTTAAGCCTCAGTTTCCTCATCTGTAAATGAGGTTACTTAGTGTATAATGTGGGTGAAGTGTGCCTAAGCCATAATACAGGGCAACCAGAAATATGACTCTCATCCCCTTAATTGTTATAGGCAACAGCGAACCAACAGTTGTTTTAAGCACAAGAGTAATACCACTTTTTTAAAAGAAGGATAATATCGAGTATGAGAGATGAACTGCAGTGGAGAGAGACAATTCAGGCAAGGTTCAGTTGACAAAATCCAGAATGAATGTTTCCTAAAACCAGGCTCTGTTAGTACTTTCTTTAACATACACCTTCATGGCACTAGACTGCTGGCTATTTCAAATACTGCCACTGAGGTAATAGGCTTAGTCTATTTTAAAGATAGGATCAGGAGAGGCATAGAAAACTTGGACTAAAAAGTTTTTACCAGTTGTCTTCACATCTTGAACACTCACATTCTTGGCATAAAGAGAATAGTCATCTGCCCGGACACATTTGTAGTCCTTCTCCTTGAAATACAATCCTTCTCTTCTGGTTTTCAAAGGGTTTTGGCAAACCCGTTTACAAGTGTTCGGACATCACTGGGCATTACCTGCAGAGGTTAAACAGACTAGAAATCAGCAAACGATGGGGAACTGGCCAAATTTGATCCACTACCAGTTTTCTTACACAGGCCTGTGAGCTAATGATGGTTTTTACATTTTTAAAAGTTGAAAAATATTTTGCAATATGTAAAAATACATGAAATTCAGATTTCAGTGTTCATAGTTTTATTGGAATGTTACCACTCCCTTTCCTTTATGTATTATCTATGGGCTTTTTACCGAAAAAGACTTAAACTCTTATGCCAAACTTGTTTTTTTCTTACACTAAATCCTGGTGATGCTACACATAGGCTCCGCTCCTGGAGTTTGATGAGGGCTGCACTGTCCACATGCTTTGTTCCCAGGAGTGTATCTAACAGTAAGTTCTGCAAATGGCTCATGCTCCCTCAGTTCTGCAAAAAAGGGAACTGCAGTTGAAATCATCTGCTCTAGCTAGCTTTTAAAAGATGTCCCCAAGACATTCAGAACAGCTTTAATTGAAAAGATGCAGAGTGAAAATAGTGGTCCACCATCCGGTGCCCACCAATACTAAGAAGAGGAAAATAGAATCACAGAAAATCAGTTCACACAGAGGGTTTTGAGTTTGGAAATTCACAGCTCCTAATTTTTTCTGTGTCAACGGTTTGTATCAGAATAACCTAGGGTTAAAACAAACAAGAAACCTGACTAAAGGCAGAACTACTGAAGTAAACAAGTGTGAATGAGATATGGCAGTAGTTGAGTCCTCACGTTCATTTGCCTCTGACTAGCATCAGCACCAACTGTGGACACTGATTAATACCTCAGGGGCTAAAAACACCTGGTGGCTCAGACGTAAAGAATCCACTTGCAATGCGGGAGACCTGGGTTCGATTCCTGGGTTGGGAAGATCCCCTAGAGGAGGGCATGGCCACCCACTCCGGTATTCTTGCCTGGAGAATCCCCATGGACAGAGGAGCCTGGTGGGCTACGGTCCATGGGGTCGCGAAGAGTCCGGACACGACTGGGCGACCAAGCACAGCACACAGAAACACCTTACGAAACCTAGAGAGGCATTTTTCCTACAAGTTTCCAGGTCTTGGATGGTGCGCACAGGGGACAAGTTCCACAAACATTCGTCCTTCCAAGAGATTCTAAGGGCGGGCGTCCCTAGTCTGCCACTCCCATCGTGGATATTTGGCCCTCGACAGTTCCCTGGAGCGGAGTTACTGAGGGAGAGGGAGGAGGTTTAAGTCCGGTCTGGTTGTCTCGGGCGGTGCGGGGAGACGCACAGGAGGCACTGAGGGTTCGGGAAGCGCGGCGCGGGCAAACCCACTGAAGTCAGCAGCCTCTGAAGGGAGCCCAGCGCTCCACCGAGGCCTGGCTTGAGGCGCACACGGCCGTCCACGGACTCAGGGGAAGGCGGGCCGAGAGGGCGACTAGCCCATCTACTGGCTGTGGGAGCTGCCCATCACCGAGAAACGCTCTAGCTCCGCAAACCAGGATCTACCGGAGGGCCCGGACGCTACTGCTTACCAGGTTCCCACTCAGCCTGACGCGACCGCGGGAGCGCACTTGCGCGCTGCTCACGGACGCAGGGGTCGCCGCGTCGGAAGGGTCGTGGGGCGGGGCTGGGGGGGTCGGTTCCTATCGAATCACTGGACGCCGAACGTTCTCATCTACCGAGGCGACGGCCTCTAGCTCATTGGGCCGCAGGTGCGGCCGGCTCTCCCGCCTCAGCCGACCGCTCTGGCACTGTAGGCTGTCGGGTCTGGCTCTCGTGTGACCCAGAGGAGACGAAGGCTCTGCCAGTTTTGAAGGGAGCTGAGGTACCAGTCGCGGCCATTCAACTTTTCCGCGGCGGAGGCCGCTCGCACCTTGCTCACCGGGTTGGGGTGAAGGAGCGGGGTCGTGCGTGATGTAGGTTCTACCAGGGACACAGGCTTTATGACAGCTTCTCAGGCACCGGCGGGCGCGGGGGTACGGGAGGGGAGGAGTTTGGGTTCTTAGAGCTGGAAGACCAGCATATTTTGTTCAAAAGCCCTTCCTTCCCTCTCTAAGAGGCCCATCCTGTGTTGTGCTTTAGGAGCCAGAAAGCTGCAGCTTTCCCGTTCCGAAACCTGCAGTTTCGGAAAGCTGCACACGCGCCTCCTTGAGGCCAGGCTGAGAATTGCTGCACCGGCTCGGCTGGGCAATGTTGTGGGAAGCCTGGCTTCTGAGGGGGGCTCTGCTGGTCGGTCCAGAAGGAGCTCCTCTGCTTAAAGGAGCAGGCTCGGAAGACATCAGCAGAAGCTTGTGGATAGACTGAAAAAAGGGAACTGCAGTTGGACTAATCTTCTCTGGCTAGCTTTTAAAAGGCCTGTGAATACAAATGTCCCCTCTCACTTTAGGAAAAACATGTCTAATGTTCCGAATCCGTTTCATGTCCATCTGTGGTCACAAATATTAAAGAGAAAATACACGTGAATGCTCGTTACTAAGGAAGCTATTTTTTTAGTTTTTCTA
Organism: Nanger dama; assembly: GCA_917880005.1. Taxonomy (NCBI): domain Eukaryota; kingdom Metazoa; phylum Chordata; class Mammalia; order Artiodactyla; family Bovidae; genus Nanger; species Nanger dama. Next base: position 32,142,197 of record CAKJTW010000018.1, read on the forward strand.
GGGAATCTGTTATTCGGGACCACAATGAAAAGTTATGAGAATGATCTGATAACTGACAAGCTTCCCAAGCTCAAGAGCTCAAGAGAATGGCTGGAGCCACAACCACTTTCTTTTATGGAGGTATCATAGTAATGGCATTTTAAAGTTTATACTTGGGTAGTTGCATTGAAAAGTGGCTGTGCTAAATATATTATTTTTGTTTTCTGTTTCATTCTGCCCTTTATTATCCTGTTGTTTCTATTAACTATTTTCTTTGCTCTTCATTTTCCAGTTTCTTAAGGTGGAATAATGTCACTTGTTACATACCTTTTTTTTTTTTTTTTTTTAACCAGAGGTGGAATCTTTATTTCACAAGTTTCAAGATACAGTACAAAACGAATCTGTACATCTCTCTATTAACAGGATTTGTTTAATAAAGTTACAACGTTTCTCTTGAAGCATTACTTCAGCTACATCACCCAAATTTATATATATTGTGGGGTGTTTTTTAGATTATTTCCTTTTTATTCTACACAGCTTTATTAAGGTATACTTGATATATAATGAATTGCATATATTTAAAGCATACAGTTTGGTAAAATTTGAGCTATGTATTCAGTCCATTCTAAAGGAGATCAGAAAAAAAAAAAAAAGGAGATCAGTCCTGTGTGTTCTTGGAAGGAATGATGCTAAAGCTGAAACTCCAGTACTTTGGCCACCCCACGCGAAGAGTTGACTCATTGGAAAAGACTCTGATGCTGGGAGGGATTGGGGGCAGGAGGATAAGGGGACGACAGAGGATGAGATAGCTGGATGGCATCACTGACTCAATGAACTCCGGGAGTTGGTGATGGACAGGGAGGCCTGGCGTGCTGCGATTCATGGAGTCGCAAAGAGTCGGACACGACTGAGCCGACTGAACTGAACTGACTAAACCGATTCATGCATGAAACCATCACCACAACTGAAACAGCAAACATATTCAATACTCCCGAAGTGTCTTCATTGTGTCCCTTTAAGTGCCTCCCTTTCCACTTTCTATCACTATAGTTTATTTTGCATTTAAATTTTTTGTACAAATATAATCTTACGGTATGTATTATTTTTGTGTGGCTTCTTTCACTCAGTATAATTTGTGATTCCATGTTGTTTCATGTATCAATACTTCATTCTTTTTGTTACTATTGAATGCTATATACCCTAGTTTTTACTTCCTATTGTTGCATATTTAGATTAACAGTTTTGGCTATTACAAGTAAAGCTGTTAGAAGCATTCACATACTATCTTTGTAGGGACATATGTTTTCATTACTCTTGGGTAAATATCTAATTGTGGAATGACTAGGTCATATGGTAAACGAAATTTAACATTTTATGAAACTGCCAAACTGTTTTCCAAAGTTATTTTATATTTCCACTAGCAGTGTATGGGAGTTGCAGTGTTTTACATCCTAGCCAGCATTTGGTTACAGTCTTTGTGTGTGTATGTGCAGTCTGTAATTTGAGACATTCTAAAAAAAGATGTAGAGAGGCAATTCATTGTGTTTTTAATTTGAATATCCCTAATAATTAATGATATTGAGCATCTTTTCATGTCTGACTTGCCATGTATGTATATATATTTATTGATGAAGTGTTTGTTCAGTTATTTTGTGCATTTTTAAATTGAACTCTTACTGTTTTTATTATTGAGATAGAATTCACATACCATAAAATTCACTACCTTAAAGTGTACAACTCAGCAGTTTTTGGCATATCCACAAGATTGTATAACCATTACCACTATCTAATTACAGAACATTTTCATCACCCCAAAAGGAAAGTCATACCCTTTAGCAGTCACTGTCCATTCCCTTCTCCCTTGTTCTCTGGCAACTGCTAATCTGCTTTCTCTCAGATTTATCTATTTTGGACATTATGTACGAATGGAATCATATAGTATGTTGTCCTTTGTGTGGCTACTTTCACTTACCATACTGTTTTCAAGGTTCATCCATGTTGTAGCATGTATCACTACTTCTTTCCTTTTTATGGAAAGATGATATTCCAATATGTGGATGGCATCAGTCGATGGGCATTCAGATTTTTTTCTACTTTTTGACTATTATGAATAATGCTGCTATGAACATTTGTATACAAAGTTTTTGTGTGAACATATGTTTTCAATTGTCTTGGGATGTGTAACCTAGGAATGGAATTGCTTAGGTCATAAGGTAATTCTGTTTAACTTTTGAGGAATTGCCTGCTTCCCACAGTAATTGTACTATTTTACATTCTCATCAGCAACATATGAAGGTTCCAATTTCTCTATTGTTTAGAGTTCACTGAACCTCTGGTATCAGTGGGCATATAGTTCCCAACACATTTGGAAAACTCTCAGCCATTCCCTCTTCAAATATTTTTCTATCCCAGCCCTCTCCTTTTGGGAAATAAAATTATACTCTTAATCACCTGCTTGAAAGCTGTCTCATCTATCCCATAGCCCTCTGATTACCTGTTAATTTTTTTTCAGACTTTTCCCTCCTGCGTTTCATTTTGGACAGCTTATGTTCTTATGATTTTGTTTACTAATCTTTTCTTTCAGAATAGCCAATCTGCTCTTAAGCTGGTCTGTGTATTTTTCATTTTAGACATTGTAGTTTTCATCCTTAAAGTTTTTAGGGGGTCTTTTAAAAACTTTTCACTGTCTCAAAATGTCTGCTGTTTCTTCTAGTTTCCTAAACTTAGTTCAGTTCAGTCGCTCAGTCGTTTCTGACTCTTTACAACCCCATGGACTGCAGCACTCCAGGCTTCTCTGTCTATCACCAACTCCCAGAGCTTCTTCAAACTCATGTCCATCGATTCAGTAATGCCATCCAACCAGCTCATCCTCTGTTGTCCCATTCTCCTGCCTTCAATCTTTCCCAGTATCAGGGTCTTTTCTAATGAATAGGTTCTTTGCATGAAGTGGCCAAGTATTGGCGTTTCAGCTTCAGCATCAGTCCTTCCAATGAATATTCAGGACTGATTTCCTTTAGGTTTGACTGCTTTGATCTCCTTGCAGTCCAAGGGACTCTAAGAGTCTTCTCCAACACCACAGTTCAAAAGCATCAATTCTTCGGAGCTCAGCTTTCTTTATAGTCCAGCTCTTACATCCATAGATGACTATTGGAAAAACCATAGCTTTGACTATACAGACCTTTGTCAGTAAAGTAATGTCTTTGCTTTTTAATATGCTGTCTAGGTTTGTCATAGCTTTTCTTCCAGGGAGCAACCATCTTTTAATTTCATGGTTGCAGTCACCATCTGCAGTGATTTTGGAGCCCAAGAAATAAAGTCTGTCACTGTTTCCATTGTTTCCCATCTATTTGCCATGAAGTGATGGGTCCGGATGCCATGATCTTCGTTTTTTGAATGTTGAGTTTTAAGCCACCTTTTTCACTCTCCTCTTTCACTTTAATCAAGAGGCTCTTTAGTTCTTCTTCACTTTCTGCCATAAGGGTGGTGTCATATGCATATCTGAGGTTATTGATATTTCTTCCTACAATCTTGATTCCAGCTTGTGCTTCATCCAGTTGGGCATTTCGCATGATGTACTCTGCATATAAGTTAAATAAGTAAGGTGACAATAGGCGTGATGTATTCCTTTCCTAGTATGAAACCAGTTGGTTCCAATTTGGAGCCAACATTTTCCAATTTTGAACTTATGAACTATTTTAATGTCTTGGTCTAATAATTATATTATCTGTGTCATTTCTGAGGTAGTTTTTATTTTTATTTATTTTACAAGTGTTATTTACTTATTTATTTTTGGCTTCCCTGAGTCCTTGTTGCTCTTCTGGGACTTTTTCTAGTTGCAGCAAGTGGAGGCTACTTTTAATTGTGGTGCAGGGGTTTCTTACTGTGGTGGCTTTTCTTGTTGCAGAGCATGGCCTCTAGGGCCTGTGGGCTTTAGTAGTTGTGGCCTACAGGCTTAGTTGCCCTGCAACAGTGGAATGTTTCCAGACCAGGGATCATACTTGTGTCCCCTGCGTTGCAAGACAGACTCTCAACCACTAGGCCACCGGGGAGCCCTCTGGGGTAGTTTTGATTGATTCTTCTTTTCATTATTAGTCAAACTTCTCTGCTTCTTTGTATGCTTGGTGATTTTTTAAATTGGATACCAGGCATTGTGAATTTTTTTTATTGAGTGCTGGATATTTTTATTTTCAATAAATGCTCTTAGCTTTGTTCTGGGATGCAGTTAATTTACTTAGACATAGTCTGTTGTTGTTTTTTTTTAATGTCTTGCCACCAAGCTTTGTCAGGTAGAACTGTAGTGGCATTTCATATGTGGCTAGTTTTAACTCTATGCTTTGCATGCCATAAAGTTTTTCACTCTGGCTGATTGTTAAGTGATCAGCCACTCTGACTGATAGCTCCTGGGGTTTGTGACCTGTAGGGATTGTTTCCTAATCCTTTCAGGTACTTCTTTGCACAGTGTTTCTTTGAGTAGTTTCCCCACATGCATACAGTGGTCAGGGCTTCCCTGGTGGCTCAGAAGGTAAAGAATTCGCCTGCAATGTGAGAGACCTGGGTTCAGTCCCTGGGTTGGAAAGATCCCCTGGAGGAGGGCAAGGCAACCCACTACAGTCTTCCTGCCTGGAGAATCCCATGGACAGAGGAACCTGGGGGCTACAGTCCATGAGGTCGCAGAGTCAGACACGACTGAGTGACTAAGCACAGCACAGCATTCACTTGAAGTCTCAAGAGGGACACTCTACAGATCTAATCATCTGCAGATCCCCGAGACTCTCTGTGTGACTTTCTTCCCTTTGGTACTGTGCTGTATGAACTGTAGCCTTCCCAGACTCCCAACACCCTTCCTCATTTCAGTCACTTCCTCCTCTCTGCACCAGTCTGGAAATTCTCTCCAGGCACTAACGAGCTATTTTAGGATTTACCTTGTTTTCTGTATCTCAGGGGCCACTGTCCTTTATAGCCTGATATCCAGTGTCTTTCACTATAGTTTTTAAGGTAAAAGGGTAAATCTGTTCCCTACTATTCTGTCTGAAAGTAGTGGTTTTCATCCCAGCCATTATTTATTTAGAATTCCAGTTATCAACTTGTCCAACCTTTTGCTGTTGTCTCATAACTCACTGCAAATTTATTCATTTTCCAGTCTATTTCTTCCTATTTTTCAGACTGGATTAATTCTAATGATTTGAATTCAAGTTCACTGACTTTTAAAGTCATCTTCAATCTGCTATTAAGCCATTTAAGTTTTTTTTTAAGAACAATATTTTTCACTTGTTTATTTTTCATTTTTTTTCTACTGACATTTTTCTATTCATTATGAGCATATTTTCCTTTAACTTCTTAAACATAGCTATAATAGTTGACCTAGAATTCTTATCTGTTAATTTCAACATATGGGCCATCTCAGAGCTGATTTCCATAAGACTGTATTTCTTTTTGAAGTATGGGTCACATTTTTGCTGTTTAGTGATTTTGAACATTATGAACGCTATATTGCAAAGGGTCTGGAATCTGTCATGTTCCTCTGATTGATACTGAACTTTTGTTTTAGCAGACAGTTTACTTGGCTGAACATGAACTCTAAACTTTGTTTCTCCTGCAGTTGGCAGCAAATTAAATCACTGTTTAGTTTTTTTTAGCTTTAGCTGGGCTGCATGGAGTTTTTATTGTGTGCATATGTAGTTCAAGGGTCTACTAGAGATTTGGTCTGCAGAATTTGTGGCATTCCGTCTATGGCTTTCTCCTTTCAGGCATTTCTCCTTTCACTTTCTTGCTGCTATGGTTGCCCTGAACTCTGTCTTCTATTTCTGGAATCTGTAAAACTGTGTATCTTTATCTGCATTTGAACCACCTCCTTTAGCTATGATTGATGCCTGCTGTTAGACAAAAGTCCATAAAAACTGAAAACTTTTCCAGTGCTATTCTGATTTTCCAAGTGTTGACTCCCCTTTAGTTTCTTCCTGCTCTGGCTTAGTCTTCAATGTCTTCAGGTGATTGTTTTAATATATTGGTACTCATCTTGGTTTTGAGAACAGTAGATTTGCTAGAAATAGCAACTCTGTGAGGCAGAAGGTGAAGGTGAAGTCGCTCAGTCGTGTCCGACTCTTTGCGACCCCGTGGACTGTAACCTACTAGGCTTCTCCATCCATGGGATTCTTCAGGCAAGAATACTGGAGTGGATTTCCATTTCCTTCTCCAGGGGATCTTCCTGACCCAGGGATCGAACCTGGGTCTCCCACATTGGAGGCAGACACTTTAACCTCTGAGCCACCAGGGAAGCCAGAAAGGACAAAGAAAATGAATTTGGAGTTAGACACATTTGAGTGTGAATTTTGGGCTCAGTGCAGGATTTTCTAGGCTTCTGGTTGTTGCTTACCTCTGATGAGCCTTAATTTCCTTGTGTGTTAATAGGGAAGGTTAGTTCTTAGATTTTAGATTTTATTAATCTGTTGTGGAAAATTTCAGGGATTTCCTGGTGGCTTAATTGGTAAAGAGCCTATCTACAATGCAGGAGACCTGGATTTGATCTCTAGGTCGGGAAAATCCCCTAGAGAAGGAAATGGCAACCTATTCCAGTATTCTTACCTGGAGAATTCCATGGACAGAGGAGCCTGGTGGACTACAGTCCATGGGGTCACAAAGAGTTGGACACGACTGAGTGACTAATTTTCTTTCTTCTTTCTTTCTGGAAAACACAGGTAGTGGAACTGAAGACAACTAATTCTAATGATAGTTCATTTGAGAATATTTTTTGTGTGTAATTATGAGAGGATTTCAAAGGTCACCCCAAATGTCTCCCACCATGGGACTCTTTTATTATTAATCATTTTTCCATTACAGAAATATTATAGCATAAAATTTGCTCTTTTTAGCCATTAGTAACTGTATAATTTGGTAACCACATGTATGTTAGATATCAGCCTCTTGCATTTTTGTTATGAAAATGGAAACACTTGATTTTATGAACTACTTCCAGAAGCTTGTGTTAGCTTAAAATATTGAGAATGTGGCTTGACCATAAAAGTATTAATATTTGATAGCTATAATGACTAGGGTTGTTGTTTATTTGCTAAGTTGTGTCCAACGCTTTTGTGACCACATGGACTACAGCCTGCAAGGCTCCTCTGTCCATGGGATTTTCCAGGTGAGAATACTGGAGTGGGTTGCCATTTACTTCTCCAGGGGAAGCTTCCCACCCAGGGACTGAACTCATCTCCTGCACTACAGGCAGATTCTTTGCCACTGAGCCACCAGGGAAGCCCATAAATGATTAAGTGTAATCAAATAAAATTCATTAATGAGTAAATGAATTCCATTAGAGGCCTGATTGTATCATTTTATAGGATGTGAAGAAAGATGGGTATCATGTGACTTTGGGCAAGTCATTTGACCATGTTGGGAATCAAAATGTCTGTGATCTGAGTTATTCTTTTTTCCCTAAAATGTAGCTGAGAGTAGAAAGATTCAAATACTCTTTAAAAAGTACTTGATGATGTGATTTGAGGTAGAAAAATTGGGATTTACAGAGGACTTCCCAGGGATATATAGGTCACATAAAATATTATTAATCTAGGTAGTATTAATAATTTAATTTTTTAATACTTGATTTTCAAAATTTTATTCTATCATTTTAGGTATTAGCTAAGGAAGATGTTAATGCAGCTATTCAATCAATATTATATAGAGAAAATTATATAATTAAGGTAAGAATTGGCTACAAAATGTCTCAGTTAAAAATTAAATTTTGTTTTTCTATTTTAGATGTAGTACCATGTCATTACAAAAATTTTAGAAAGTATAGAAAATAATGGAAAAACTCCGTAGCCTTTAGGATTGACCTTAAAAGAGCTCTGAGGTTGCTTTAATTTACGTCTTCACTTTCTATACTTTGTGGGGATTCTTTTATAGATACCTTGTAAGAGTTTCCTCCTATTCACTTGTTTCTTTATTTTAGTGGGACTTCTAGGAATCCCTGTCTATTTTTAAGAGCTGTTATTGGAACACACTGACAAATTATTACTCAGGAATACCTAGGTAAGAACAAGGCTTTAACTATAGCAGGATGGGCTTAATTATAAGACAAGATGAATGTCCACGTGACATGTACTAAACTCTGGAGTGGGCAGCCTATTTTTGTTTCTAAGAATTTTCTTTGGAGTTGTTTAAAAAGGAAAGGAATTTTTCACTGAGAATGGTAGAGATGTGCTATGACCTGAAGTTAGGGAGGGACAGTACCTGGGAAAAGGTCTCAGGGTTTTTAGTACTTTATTTTTTTCATTTTAAATTTCATGTTGTTGATCCTAGTAATCACATGATTTCATTTGCTAGATGAAAGGTATATGAGAAGTTTTGCTGAGGATGATTTAGTTTTATAGCCTGATTTAGGCATTTTCTTTGCAGGCTACTTGCCATTTGTCCCAGGTTGTACTGCAGTTCAGCCTTTTCACTCTTGTCTTTTTTTTCCTGGCCACATTGAGCAGCTTATGGGATCTTAGTTCCCTGCCCAGGGACTGGACATGCGCCCCACTATAGTAGAAGTGCAGAGTCTTAACCACTGGATGGCCAGGGCAGTCGAAAATAACTCTGTTCTTTAAGATCTATCCCAAGTGTCTACCAATTTGGAAATCTTTTAAAGTTTTATTGGGACTCTTATGATGGCCCAGTGGTTAAGACTCCATACTTTCAATGCAGGGGACATGGGCTTTATCCCTGGATGGGGAACTAAGATCCTGCATGCTGCAGGGTGACCAAAAGAAGAAAAAAGTTGATTATTTTTCTACTGTGGTAAAATACATATAACATAAAATTTGCTTTTAAACCATTTTTGAATGTATAATTCAGTGACATTAATTACATTGATATGTTGTACAACTGTCATCATTATCTATTTCTAAAACTTTTTCATCACCCCAAAGAAAACTTTGTACTTGGTAGGCAGTAACTCCCCATCCCTTATTTGCAAGCCTCTTGTGACCTTCTGATTTATTTTCTGTCTCTCTGAGTTTGCCTTATCTAGTTATTTCATATAAGTAGAATCCTAAAATATTTGTCCTTTTGTGTCTGGCATATTTCAGTTAGTATATTGTTTTTAAGGTTCATCCATGTTGTAGCATGTGTCAGAATTTCCCTCCTTTTTATAGTTGTATAATATTCCATTATATGTATATATGACACTTTGTTTATACTTTTATCTGTTGATGGACACTGAAGTTATTGCCACCTCTTGGCTACTGTAATGATGCAGTGAACACTGAGCCCCATATATCTCTTGCTACGTTGTCCCTCCTCCCATTGTTTCATAGATCTGTTCTGTAGTCTGTCTTCCAGGGAGAGCAGGTATATTATCTAATTCATTCATGTATTCTTTGTTTCCAGCGTTGTGTGCGTCACACATTAGAACCCAACGTAGTGATTTAATTAATGGGTGCTTTTGTGGATTATTCTTATGAATATAAATTAAATTAAAATTTTGGACCAAGAAAACATTAAGATAATATATTTGTCTTTCCTATCACTGTTTACTAGGAATTAGATAAGTGTTTAAAACATCATGACTTCCTAAATGCAAGAAGAAAAGAGATATTGTATAAAAGATGGGTTGATCATGTGGCAGATCCTCTCCAGAAAAGAATTATAGAAAAAGTCACTTCATATAAGAAGATTAAAAAAAGGAGACAAGAAGAATTAGATGGTTTTTTAAAATATGTAAATAAAAAGGTACTAAGGATTCATTTGTTATTTTTTTCAGTTACTAAAAACTATAATTATCTTTTTTATTTATAACCATCCAAACAGCCTACTCTTGCCAACTCTGTTTATGTATAATCTATACTCTGTCATAGTATACATTGTTCTTAAATCCAGGGCATGTGGAAAGGATGGAGGTAAAGGGTTAGATCTGTGTTTAAATGTGAACATTAGAATCATTTTTCTTTTTTTTTCTGTAATTTTTATGTAATTGTTAATTTTATATATCAGTTTAGAAAATTTGGAGTCTAGGTTCAAGATATATGGTTTTTTTTTTTAAATTCTGGAGCTTGATTATAAATATTTCTGTTTTTCTGACATTTTAAAGAGATCTGAGATGTTTGACTAGTATCTAAAAACAAATTCCTAAATCTTTTAGTGTTTTAATACCTTTTATTAAAAGGTATTTAATACCTTTATAAAAGGTATTAAAAAGGTTCTAATACCTTTTATTAAATACCTTTATAAAAAGAGGTGGCAATGATTTTTATTATTTATAAAAATCTTGCAATTTTAATTAGATTCCTTCTATCACTATGATATTTATTACTTAGATACATTAGTTATTACGTTTATTGTATAATTATACATTATAATGTATATTTACATTATATGATTATTTTACATTATTATGTATATAATGTAAAAAAATGCAGGCATAGAAAAAATGAGATGCCAAATTCAGAATCACACAATTACTTACAGAAAGTTTCGAATTTAAGACCAAGTTTACTGGCTTCTGATCAACTATACTTTTCCCAACATCCTGGGTTCATTCCCTGCTTGAAGACTAGATAAAGAACAGCTACACGTTCTCTAGGATTGAAAGTGAAAGTGATTTATATTATATTATATTTACATTATAATGTATAATTATATTTATTATTACTTAGATAAATCCAGTTTGGTCTTCCCATTCCATTTGCATTTGTCATTGATACCATTTTAAAGCATAACAGTGGAACTGTGTATTTGACTCTTGAGTCTTGTTATGTTCAAAATTAATCATGCACCTCTTATTCTTATGTGTGGTTCCTTCCTATAGGGAAATGCATTTATAGAGCATTATGATCCAAAAGAATATGATCCTTTTACATGAACAAAGAGGACCCGAATTTTCTGAAGGTAGATTTCGAATTTTAACTTTGGTATTATGTGGTTTATGTTTTTGAACAGTCTTAATATGTAAGTAGTCCTTCAGTGATTCCCTATGAATGCTGTAACATCTTAATCATGTCCCATCTCCACAGCTTTGACTATATGGAACTTTGTGAGCAAAGTAATGTCTCTGCTTTTTAATATACTGTCTAGGTTTGCCACAGCTTTTCTTCTAAGAAACAAGCTACTTAATTTCATGGCTGCAGTCACCATCTTCAGTGATTTTGGAGCCCATGAAAATAAAATCTGTCATTGTTTCTACCTTTTCCCCGTCTGTTTGCTATAAAGTGATGGGACTGGATGCCATGACCTTAGTTTTTTTGTATGTTGAGTTTTAAGCTAGCTTTTTCACTTTCCTCTTTTACCCTCATCAAGAGGCTCTTTAGTTCCTCTTCACTTTCTACCATTAGAGTGGTATCGTCTGCATATATAAGGTTACTAATATTTCTCCTGGCAATCATGATTCCAGCTAGTGATTCATCTAGCCTGGCATTTCACATGATGTACTCTGCATCAGTTCAGTTCAGTTCAGTTCAGTCACTCAGTTGTGTCCAACTCTTCGTGACCCCATGGACCACAGCACACCAGGCCTCCCTGTCCATCACCAACTCCCGGAGTCTACTCAAACTCATCTCCATTGAGTCGGTGATGCCATCCAAACATCTCATCCTCTGTCGTCCCCTTCTCTTCCTGCCCCCAATCCCTCCCAGCATCAGGGTCTTTCCCAGTGAGTCAACTCTTTGCATGAGGTAGCCAAAGTATTAGCATTTCAGCTTCAGCACCAGTCCTTCCAATGAACACCCAGGACTGATCTCCTTTAGGATGGACTGGTTGGATCTCCTTGCAGTCCAAGGGACTCTCAAGAGTCTTATCCAACACCACAGTTCAAAAGCATCAATTCTTCAGCGCTCAGCCTTCTCCACAGTCCAACTCTCACATCCATACATGACTACTGGAAAAACCATAGCCTTGACGAGACAGACCTTTGTTGGTAAAGTAATGTCTCTGCCATTTAATATGCTGTCTAGGTTGGTCATAACAGAAGTTAAATAAACAAGGTGACAATATATAGCCTTGTTGTACTCCTTTTCCAATTTTGAACCAGTCCATCGTTCCATGTCCAGTTCTAACTGTTGCTTCTTGACCCACATACAGTTTTCTCAGGAGATAGGTTAGGTAGTCTGGTATTCCCATCTCTTTAAGAATTTTCCAGTTTGCTGTGATTCACACAGTCAAAGGCATTAGCGTAGTCAGTGAAACAGAAGTAGATGTTTTTCTAGAATTCCCTTGCTTTCTCTGTGATCCAGCGAATGTTGGCAATTTGATCTCTGGTTCCTCTGCCTTTTCTAAACCCTGCTTGTACATCTGGAAGTTCTTGGTACATGTACCACTGAAGCCTAGCTTGAGGGATTTTGAGCATAACCTTACTCACATGTGAAATGAGCACAATTGTGTAGTATTTTGTACCTTCTTTGATACTTCTCTTCTTTGGGATTGAAATGAAAGCTAACCTTTTCCAGTCCTGTGGCCACTGCTGAGTTTTCCAAATTTGCTAACACATTGAATGCAACACTTTAACAGCATTGTCTTTTAGGATTTTAAATAGCTCAACTGGAATTCCATCACCTCCACTAGACTTGACTGTGGTAATCTTCCTGAAGTCAAGGCCCACTTGACTTCACACTCGAGGATGTCAGGCTCTAGGCGAGTGAGCACACCATCATGGTTATCTGGGTCATTAAGACCTTTTTTTGTAGAGTTCTGTGTATTCTTGCCACTTCTTTTTAATCTCTTCTTCTGTTAGATCTTTACCATTTCTGTTCTTTATCATGCCCATCCTTGCATGAAATGTTCTCTTGATATCTCCAGTTTTCTTGAGGAGATCTTTAGTCTTTCCCATTCTGTTGTTTTCCTCTACTTCTTTGCACTGTCCATTTAAGTAAGCCTTCTTATGTCTCCTTGGTATTCTCTGGAACTCTGCATTCAGTTTGGTATATATTTCCCTTTCTCCCTTGCCTTCCGCTTCTCTTCTTTGCTTAGCTATTTGTAAAGCCTCCTCAGACAACCACTTCCTATTTTTGCATTCCAATCCCCTATGATGAAAAGGACATCTTTTTTTTTTTGGTGTTAGTTCTATAAGGTCTTATAGGTCTTCATAGAACCAGTCAACTTCAGCTTCTTTGACATCAATGGTTGGGGCATAGACTTGGATTACTGTGATGCTGAATGGCTTGCCTTGGAAATGAACTGAAATCATTCTGTCATTTTTGAGATTGCACCCAAGTATTCCTTTTGGACTCTTTTGCTGACTGTGAGAGCTACTCCATTTCTTCTAAGGGATTCTTGCTGACGATAGTAGATATAACGGCCATCTGAATTAAGTTTCCCATTGATTCCTAAGATGTGGATATTCACTCTTGCCATCTCCTGCTTGACCACATCCAATTTACTTTGATTCCTCAGACCTAACATTCCAGGTTCCTATGCAATATTGTTCTTTACAGCATTGGATTTTACTTTCACCACCAGACACATCTGCAACCCAGTCTTGTTTCCACTTTGGCCCACCTGTTTCATTCTTTCTGGAGATATTAGTAATTACCCTCTGTTCTTCCCTAGTAGCATATTGGATACCTTCCAACCTGGGGGGCTTATCTTCTGGTGTCATATCTTTTGCCTTTTCATACTGTTCATGGGGTTCTTGTTGCAAGAATATTGCAGTGGTTTGCCATTCCCTCCTCCAGTGAAACACATTTTGTCAGAACTCTCCACTATGACTGGTCCATCTTAGTGGTCCTGCACAGCATGGCTCATAGCTTCACTGAGTTATGCAAGCCCCTTCGCCACAACAAGGCTGTGATCTGTCCAGAAGGTCGCACAGCTGTCAATACCAGAGTACAAGTGTGTTTCTGAACTCATACACAATTTTGCTGTATCTTTTTTTGCCATATCTTTTTAAAAAATATTCCTTATTTTGAACTTCTAGATTGTTTTTGACCTATTGCTGTTATAAACAATGGTATGATGAACATCCCTTTAACTATTTATTTCTTAATTTTTTCCTTAGGATAATGTGCTGGTAGTAGAATTGCTATGTTAAAAATTATACGTGATTTTGATTCATGTCATGAAATTGTCTTCCAGAATGGTTACATAATTTGCACCACCTCCAGAGAATCTGGGCTTCCTGGTGACTTAGTCAGTAAAGAGTCTGCCTGCAATATGGGAGACTTAGGTTCAATCCCTGGGTCAGGATGATCCCCTGGAGAAAGCAATGGCAACCCACTCCAGTATTCTTGCCTGGAGAGTTCCATGGACAGAGGAGCCTGGTGGGCTACAGTCCACAGGGTCACAAACAGCTGGACACTTCCACTTCCAGAGAATCTACTTTTTTCACATTTTTGCTAGTAGTGGATATCATTAAACAAAATAAGACAAAAAAACCTACCTTGAATCATAGACATGCCTTCCTGGCATTTGCAGGGCAAAGCAGATCTTTAAATTGTTGCCCAAATTGGGGTATATATAGATGCTAGAGTCTGTATTTTTATAGGTCAGAGTTAAATTGAGAGTTTAGAGGTAGATCCTTAGACATATTAACTAGTAACATAGCTAGTAAGGGTGAGAATTGGGATTTGAAACCAGATCTTCCTGATACCAAAATTTCCTTTTTTTTCTTTCACTGTGATGACTTTCTAAATGAAGCCGATAGATGACCTCTTAAGATAAGCTGAGCAATTTGAGGTTATATCAGCAATTCTCAAAGTGATGTACAAGAACTTTGACAGCCCCGAAACCCTTTTAGGGGGTCCGTTAGGCCAAAACTTTTCATAATGGTGCTAGATATTACCAGCTTTTTTTCATTATGTTGACATTTGCACCGATGGTGCAAAAACAGCGTTGGGTAAAACAGCTAGTACCTTAGAACTACTTAAGTTGGTGTCACAAATTAAACTAGTAATCATATTCCTCACTGTCATGCACTCACAGTAAAAAAAAAAACAATTCAGTTGCACTTAAGAATGTCCTTGATCAAACAGTAAACATTATTAATTTTATTAAGTGTTACCCCTACTTTTTTAAAATTGAAGTTCAGTTGGTTTACAGTGTTATATATTAGTTCCTGGTATATAGCAAAGCTACTTATGTATATATATATACACACACACACACATACTTTTTCAGATTCTTTTCCATTATAGTTCATTACAAGACACTGAATATAGTTCCCTTTGCTGTGTAGCACAACTCTATTGTTTGCTGTGTAGCACAACTCTATTGTTTATCTGTTTTTATCTAGTAGTTTGTATCTGCTAATCCCAAACTCCTAATTTATCCCTCCTCACCTCAGATCTTGGCCTTTTTAATACTCTGTGTGATGAAATGGGAAGTATGCAAAGAATAGTTCTGTGTATTGAAATGCAGTATGATTGTTTAAATTATGAGCAGAACTGGCTGATTTTATTTTTCATGGAACATCACTTTTACTTATAGACTTTGGTTATTAAGTCTTAGATATTTTGCAGACATTTTCTAGAAAATTATTGAAGTGAGTCTACCACTTTAAGGGAAACAACTGATGGTATTTGTTGCCAATGATAAAATATGAGCTTTTAAAAATTTGAATTTTTGAAAAATAATACTATCATCAGTGTGACAGTGTCCCAGTACTCAAAGACTTTACTGATACATTGGTAATGATATTAATGAATGTGATTATTATATAATTAAATGTATTAACATTTGGAAGTCTTCATATAAACTCAGTGATCTAATTTTTCTAAACTACCAATTAATGATATGGATAAAAGATCCATTCAGAGTTCAAGATAGGTCAATGAATTTTAATGTAGCAAAGTTTGAATAACACACTGATATGATTTCAGATTCCACATCATCACTAACCTTTAAGAAACTGCCACTTGTTGATTTGGGGTATAATATCTAAAAGAATATCCACAATAATCTGAAAAGGCTATTAAAACAAGAGCTTACCGTGCTTTGGCTGGAAAGCCTTGCTTGGAGGTATATTGGAGTGCCCTCATCTCTTTGTAATGTGTTACATACATATATATAATAATTAGAATGCCATTTGTTTGTAGATACTGTAATCTTGATTCTTCTTGCATGAGAGCCATACATGGATGCTTAGAATAGCCCAAAAAGACCTGCAACCCAGTCCTCAAAGAACTGTTTTTCTTATAGGTTACCATCCCACCATTTCGTGACCCTTTGAAAAAGGCACAGTATGACAAAGATGATGGGAAAAGAATTCTTCTTCAGTGTGAGACTGGTACTTAGTTTCTAATTGTTATGGGTTTCATAATCTAAGAGCAATGGCAGTTGCATTTAAGAGTGCTAATTTTAGGTTTTAATTGTCCTACAGGCAAAATATATACAATGAAAGAATTTAAAGAGATTGAGAAGGCCAAACTGCATTCAAGATTCCCAGGAATTTCTAATTCAAGGCATTTAATGACTCCAAATGAGTGGATTAGACTGCCTCCAAACTACATAGAAAGTGAATTTTGTAAAAGGAGCAGGTAAAGATTAATATAGTAGAAATTAAGGAACTTTTTAGAATTTGAAGACTTTTCTTGACACAGTGATATAAATTTTGTCATAATTATGATTTCTTTAAAATATTTTTCTTTAAAAAATTTTATTGAAATATATTTGACTTACAATATTGTATTAGTTTCAGGTATACAGGAAAGTGGATCATTTATACATATACGTATGTTCACCTTTTTTAGATTCTTTTCCCATATAGGCCATAACAGAGTAGAATTTCCTGTGCCATATAGTAGGTTCTTATTTGTTATCTGTTTTATATATATAGTAGTATGTGTATGTCAATCTCAGTTTTCCAATGTATCCTTCTCCCCTTTATCCTCTGGTAGCCATATGTTTGTTTTCTACATCTATGACTCTGCTGCTAAGTCACTTCAGTCATGTCTGACTCTGTGCGACCCCATAGATGGCAGCCCACCATGCTACCCGTCCCTGGGTTTCTCCAGGCAAGAACACTGGAGCGGGTTGCCATTTCCTTCTCCAATGTATGAAAGTGAAAAGTGAAAGTGAAGTCGCTCAGTCGTGTCCGACTCTTCATGACCCCATGAACTGCAGCCCACCAGGCAGCTCATTCCATGAGATTTTCCAGGCAAGAGTACTGGAGTGGGGTGCCATTGCCTTCTCCGATCTATGACTCTACTTCTTTTTAATTTTAAAATATATTTATGGCTGCATTGGGTCTTTGTTGCTGCACACGGGCTTTCTCTAGCCGCAGTGTGCTTCTCATTGCAGTGGCTTCTCTTGTTGCAGAGCACAGGCTCTAGGGCTTCAGTAGCTGCGATGCATGGGCTTAGTTGCTCATGGGATGTGGAATCTTCCTGGACCAGGGATTAAACCCATGTCCCCTGCACTGGCAGGCAGATTCTTAACCAGTGGACCACCAGGAAAGTCCAGTAATTTCTTTGGCTATATTTTCCTGTTTACTAATTCTTTTTCACTGTGTGGAATATTACAATTTTAACTTCTTAAAATTTCCTCCCCTCTACCCAATATGCTTGTTCATTCCTAATGGGCTCTTACTGTTTTACCTTAGTGATTGGATCATTTGTTTCTTTAAACATTTTATACATTGCTATTCTGCATTCTATATTTGATAATTATAAATTCTGTATTTCTTGAGGAGGCTGAATCTTTTCCCCCACTGACTCTCAATTATAATGGTTTGCTTTCTCATATACTTAGTGAATTTTATTTTTGAGTTAATTTTATCTTGGGTGTCCTATTGGCCTAAATTGAGGAAACTTCTACACAGACAATTTGCTTCTGTTTCTTCCTTTGCTGGTAGCTGGGATGCTATCAACCTGGGCTTAGGTCAGTTCAGTTCAGTTCAGTCATGTCCGACTCTTTGCGACCCCATGAATCACAGCATGCCAGGCCTCCCTGTCCATCACCATCTCCTGGAGTTCACTCAGACTCATGGCCATCGAGTCAATGTTGCCATCCAGCCATCTCATCCTCTGTCGTCCCCTTCTCCTCCTGCCCCCAATCCCTCCCAGCATCAAAGTCTTTTCAAATGAGTCAACTCTTCGCATGAGGTGGCCAAAGTACTGGAGTTTCAGCTTTAGCATCATTCCTTCCAAAGAAATCCCAGGGCTGATCTCCTTCAGAATGGACTGGCTGGATCTCCTTGCAGTCCAAGGGACACTCAAGAGTCTTCTCCAACACCACAGTTCAAAAGCATCAATTCTTCGGTGTTCAGCTTTCTTCACAGTCCAACTCTTGCATCCATACATGACCACTGGAGAAACCATATCCTTGACTAGATGGACCTTAGTCGGCAAAATAATATCTCTGCTTTTGAATATGCTATCTAGGTTGGTCATAACTTTTCTTCCAAGGAGTAAGCATCTTTTAATTTCATGGCTGCAGTCACCATCTGCAGTGATTTTGGAGCCCAAAAAGATAAAGTCTGACACTGTTTCCACTGTTTCCCCATCTATTTCCCATGAAGTGATGGGACCAGATGCCATGATCTTCGTTTTCTGAATGTTGAGCTTTAAGCCAGCTTTTTCACTCTCCTCTTTCACTTTCATCAAGAGGCTTTTTAGTTCCTCTTCACTTTCTGCCATAAGGGTAGTGTCATCTGCATACCTGAGGTTACTGATATTTCTCCCAGCAGTCTTGATTCCAGTTTGTGCTTCTTCCAGCCCAGCGTGTCTCATGATGTACTCTGCATATAAGTTAAATAAGCAGGGTGACAATATACAGCCTTGACGTACTCCTTTTCCTATTTGGAACCAGTCTGTTGTTCCACGTCCAGTTCTAACTGTTGCTTCCTGACCTGCATACAGGTTACTCAAGAGGTGGGTCCGATGGTCTGGTATTCCCAACTCTTTGAGAATTTTCCACAGTTTATTGTGATCCACACAGTCAAAGGCTTTCGCATAGTCCATAAAGCAGAAATAGATGTTTTTCTGGAACTCTCTTGCTTTTTCAATGATCCAGTGGATATTGGCAATTTGATCTCTGGTTTGGGAGACCTGGGTTCAAGCCCTGGATTGGGAAGATCCCTTGGAGAAGGAAATGGCAATCCACTCCAGTACTGTTGCCTGGAAAATCCCATGGACAGAGGAGCCTGATACGCTACAGTCTATGGGGTTGCAAAGAGTCGGACAAGACTGAGCAACTTCACTTCACTTCACTTCCTCTCCCTTTTCTAAAACCAGCTTGAACATCTGGAATTCATGGTTCACGTATTGCTGAAGCCTGGCTTGGAGAATTTTGAGCATTACTTTACCAGCGTATGAGATGAGTGCAACTGTGTGGTAGTTTGAGCATTCTTTGGCATTGCCTTTCTTTGGGATTGGAATGAAACTGACCTTTCCAGTCCTGTGGCCACTGCTGAGTTTTCCAAATTTGCTGGCATATTGAGTGCAGCACTTTCACAGCATCATCTTTCAGGATTTGAAATAGCTCAACTGGAATTCCATCACCTCCACTAGCTTTGTTCGTAGTGATGCTTTCTAAGGCCCACTTGACTTCACATTCCAGGACGTCTGCCTCTAGGTGAGTGATCATACCATCATGATTATCTTGGTCGTGAAGATCTTTTTGTACAGTTCTTCTGTGTATTCTTGCCATCTCTTCTTAATATCTTCTGCTTCTGTTAGGTCCATACCATTTCTGTCCTTTATTGAGCCCATCTTTGCATGAAATGTTCCCTTGGTATCTCTAATTTTCTTGAAGAGATCTCTAGTCTTTCCCATTCTGTTGTTTTCCTCTATTTCTTTGCATTGATCGCTGAGGAAGGCTTTATCTCTTCTTGCTGTTCTTTGGAACTCTGCATTCAGATGCTTATATCTTTCCTTTTTGCTTCTCTTCTTTTCACAGCTATTTGCAAGGCCTCCCCAGACAGCCATTTTGCTTTTTTGCATTTCTTTTCCATGGGGATGGTCTTGATCTCTGTCTCCTGTACAATGTCACGAACCTCATTCCATAGTTCATCAGGCACTCTATCAGATCTAGTCCCTTAAATCTATTTAGCTCTTTTCAAAGGTCTGGGCTCAGTGTGGCGTCTCTCAAGTGTAGTGTCCCCACCTTACAGCTGGCCCAGACAGGGCTCAGTATTCCGTTAGCTCTGTTGTCTCCATCTGTCTTCAGAGGTCATTATCTGTTATTCCACATGCCCCTGCTGCCCACCATTATGGCCCTAGCTTCCCATACCTCTAGCCTGTGCTACATTTGTGTGTGAATGTGTGTGTTTCTTTAAGACCCTTCTTTTTCTTGTGAGACTAGTGACACCTCAAAGCGTACATTTTATCCAGGGTCTAGTTGTTTACAGTAAGTAGATTCCCTCAAAGCAGTGAATTTCAAATTGTGAATTTCAAAATATACAGTGACAGTCTGTAAGGACTTTCCAAGGTATACATAGGCATGGGCAAGTTTAAGAGACTCAGCTTCCAGATTCATAAGTCTATAGGTAGTCTTCCCAAAGTTGATCTGCCTGAGAACAAGCCTGCATCTATATTACTTATCCCACTTTTTTAAAAGAAAAGCATACTTTTGAACATATGTGTAAAAATTTTAAGATACGGAATGAAGGAGCAAATAAAAATAGTAGCTTTTTAGAGACTTTAATGACGAAACAGGAAAACTTAACCCACAAGCCTTTTATATGTATTTTATTTTACTTTAATTCATTGATTGAAAGGCATGCTATAAAACCAGGATACTTGGTCTGTGTTGGGTTGCATTGAATTTGGATGGTTGAAGCTATATAATTTAATGATGCTTCTTTTAAAATATAACTGTTTTCTGGTATGGCCAGAATTTCAAAATATATTAGCTATAAATGGCACTCCACTCCAGTACTCT
Source organism: Nanger dama (assembly GCA_917880005.1). Taxonomy (NCBI): domain Eukaryota; kingdom Metazoa; phylum Chordata; class Mammalia; order Artiodactyla; family Bovidae; genus Nanger; species Nanger dama. The sequence continues at coordinate 32,162,966 of CAKJTW010000018.1, forward strand.
TGCTGGAAAATCCCATGGGCAAAGGAGCCTGGTGAGCTGCAGTCCATGGGGTCGCGAAGAGTCGGACACGACTGAGTGACTCCACTTTCACTTTTCACTTTCATGCACTGGAGAAGGAAATGGCAACCCACTCCAGTATTCTTGCCTGGAGAATCCCAGGGATGGGGGAGCCTGGTGGGCTGCCGTCTATGGGGTCGCACAGAGTCAGACACGACTAAAGTGACTTAGCAGCAGCAGCAGCATAATTCTATTATAACAGCTTTATGTGATTGCTTTAGATTTGGTGTGCCTTATTCAATATGGTGGTTAAAATCTATTTTATCAAATATCTTAAAATTTTCATTGCTAGTAAGGGCCCACACTCATTTTATCCTAATGAATATTTGATTTTTAAGGGACAGTTGATATTTTAAAAATCTGTTAACAAGAAACAAACTTATTTAAACTTATAATAAAAAACTGTAAGTGTCAGCTTTAAAATATCCAAGGGGTTACGTAGTTTTTCAAAACTCTTTTAGGAGTGTATAAACAAAACTGCTTAAAGATCAGTGCTTTAGAGCAAGCTCCTAGTCAGCCATTATTATATATATTTTTATTCCTATATATATATGTCTATATACACATACATGTACTGTAAATTCCTTGAGGATAGTAATTGAGTGACCCAAAATCATTGTTTGTTCCATAGACTAATGAAGTAATGTTTGGATATGGTGAACAGGGAAGAGGGGAGCGCAAAGAAGACTCTGATGTATAAAATAGGCCACTGGGAGGATGGCGGTGCTATCAGCATAAGATGGAATATAGGAGGAGCAGATTCAGAAGTGCAGTTGATGAATTTAGTTTTGTTTATTCTGAGTTTTATATACTTGTGGTCCTTTCAGGCAAAGATGTATTACAGATTGTTGGAAAAGTGAGACTACAGCTCAAGAGAGAAGGAGATTTGAGGCTGGATTACTAAAAGAGAGTTATTCACTTTAGAATGAGAATAAAAGGATAAGAATGGATTAGATAGGCTGAGGAGAGAATACTGGGAAAAAGAAAAATACTGAGAGGAAAGGCTGTGCAGTAAAATTTGGGAGATGGGAAGAAAAGGAGACAGAAGAAGCAGTCTGTGGTTTTCCACAGATGTCAGGAGAGGAAAAAGTGACAAGAAGGATCACTCTATGCCAGATACTCTGGAGTGAGGCGAACTGAGAGGAAGCCATGGGATTTGTTGACTAAGGACATTCCTGCCCATCCTCTTAGTTTGCTCTGAGCAAAAGCAGAGGTAGTTGAGAAGGTCTTATCCGATAATACCCTTCTCATCCAGCCTTTCATTATCGTTTGGTTCCCTTAGTATTTACTCTTATCTCAAGTTCTTCTCCAGGATATCCTTGCCTAAGAAAGTTCCTGGGGACAAATGAGCCACTGGATTAGCCCTTCTCAGACATATTAACACAGGAAACCCTTTTGTCCTCTTGTGAGTAATGCTTTATTACTAATCTAGATGTTTGCTGTACCAATTTCTTTTACTCAAAAGATATTTTAAAGTCCACATTCTCTAGGAAGGTTCATTCTGACGAAGTCAGCATCAAACTGATCCTTTCCATTAATTCTTTGTGTGGCTATTTGCAAGCTGGGGGTACTGGGTATGTTAGTTGGGATAATGGCTCTTGATTCTAGACAACTGAATCTGCCCCTCCCCCAGAAAAGTATTCATTCATTGAGGACTTATGCTGCTCACAAAATCACTGGGAAGTTGTAAGAAAGAGGGCTCAAATTTCAGAAATAACTCCTCAAATCACAGTGTAGAACTGACTGACCAAGGGATATGTTGTTTCTGCTGTGGTCAGGAAATGGCAGAAGCAGGAAGCTGCTGCTCCAGTTGTTGGCCTAGAAGCCCACGAGCTCTGCTGTAATCTGTGCCTGAAGTGGATGCTCCTCACAGGGCTGGTATCCTTCCAACCAGTCTTGAGTTGGGGCAACATGGGAGGGCTCTAAGTCACCTGCCTGCCATCTTATGGCAAGGAAACTAAGAAATGGGGTATTTGAGTTCTTTCTTAGGAAAAGCATTTTACATTTATGCTTATAAATGACACAATCTCTGTAACTTTTTACACTTAGAGTATAAGCTCTAGGATATAAAGAGTACTTTAAACTTTGCCTACCTGATTCTGCTGCTGCTGCTGCTAAGTCGCTTCAGTCGTGTCCGACTCTGTGCGACCCCATAGACAGCAGCCCACCAGGCTCCCCTGTCCCTGGGATTCTCCAGGCAAGAGTGGGTTGCCATTTCCTTCTCCACTACCTGATTCTAGGTCCTCAGTAAATAGTAAATCAATCTCTATCATAGTTTCAGCAACTCTTAAATACCCAAGAATGCACACCAGTTTGAAATAATGGTATTTTGGACAGTATACATAGTGGTCAATATATAACAATAATTTCTCTCTAAATGCAAGCTAGTATTCTAAATATCCTCTCACACGTTATCTTGTTAAAGGTTAAAAATAAAAGTGAATTTTAATGAAAGCAGTTTTGACTTGAGACCCTCGGCAAGAACTACTCATCTGGAATTCCAAAAAGAAGATAAAGCAGTTATTTATAAGTAAGTCTGCTATTCCATGGCTTTGTTCTTCTTTCATTTGACATGCTTGACTGCCACCACCTGCCATCATTTTAAGTTACTGGAGTCAGTCCTGAGGAATATAGCAGACTCTCGTGGTCAGACATCAGGCATTTACTACCACTGTGTCTGGGTGAAATGGCAACTTTCCTCAGCTTTTTCTGGTTTTAAAGAACAAATAACTGACATGTTCAGAAATAACAAGCACAGATACAGAAAAAACTTGTTAACAACTCACATTAAAGTTAACAGTTAGGAGATTTTTAATTGAATTGGAATGGTAAAAATGAAATTTTGGACTAGTTCTGGTGGGTAGTAACTGTTACAGTATTGTAACCAGTAAACAGAGGTTACTGGCAGAAAAGCATACCTAGACTACTGTGTGTGTAATGTGGGAGTCACCTCAATTTACTAGTTATGGAATTAAAAGTAAGAGATTTCTCTATATAGTTATATAACTTGTTAAGCATCTAGTTAAAAGTAATGAGGTCCCTCAGACATTGCTGAAGGGAATATAAAATGATACAGCAGCTTTGGAAAACAATTTATCAGTTTCTCAAATATTAAACGTTAAATTACCAAGTGACCCAGCCATTAAACTCCTAGGTTTCTATCCAGGAAAAATGTAAATATATGGCCACATAAAGGCTTGTATGAGTGGGTGTTCAGGACAACATCAATCACTCAAATGTTCATCAGTTTGTGAATACATAAACAAAATGTGTTACATCCATACATGGAATATTATTTGGCAGTTAAAAGGAAAAGAAGCACCTACACATGCTACAACATGAACTTCAAAAGTATTACATTTAGTGTAAGAAGACAATCACAATTTTGATTCTATTTATATTTATGTGAAATGTTCAGAAAAAGAAAATTTGTGGAGCCAGGAGGTTGATTATTGGCTGCCTAGTGCTAGCATTGGGAATGGAGAGTGACTGTAAGTGAGGGTGAGGTTTTGGACTGACAAAAATGTTCTAAAATTAGACCATGGTGGTGGTTACACATCTCTGTAAATATAGGAAAATCATTGATCTGAACATGTAAAATGGATGAATTTTATGATGCTAAATTATATCTCAGTAAAACTGTTGACAATAATAAAAAAAAGAACCTAGCAAGGCAGAAGGGAGCTTATATGATGTTTAGGAGGTTGGCTTATAATTCTCTGTTACTAAAAAGCCACAAAGTAAGCTGCAGTGGGTTTCCCTTTTCTTGTTTTGAATAAACTCAGAATCTTTTGAAAAAATATAATGTGGCAGAAGCCAGAAGCCTTTTAGAAATGCTTAATTCTGGCATGTCCAGCAGAGAGAACAACTAATTGCCTCATGAGGGTCTTTTTAGTAGATTTAAAGTAGAAACAGATGACTGTTAGAGATGGTGCTGGGCATTATGGACTTCTCAGTGTCCTTGAGGCACATTTAACACTTTACTGCTCTTCTGCATGGGAACTGAAATTGAGGGATAATAGGAAATATTGAAACTAAATCCTATTCACTTGGCAGCTGAAGTCCTTAAAAGATGGACTGATTCAACATCACTCTTGTATATTAGGCTCTGAAAGAGTAAGTGCCTCTAAAATCTGTAACTGCCATGAGGTCCCTCAGACATTGCTGAAGGGAATATAAAATGATACAGCAGCTTTGGAAAACAATTTATCAGTTTCTCAAATATTAAACGTTAAATTACCAAGTGACCCAGCCATTAAACTCCTACACACTTGTTTGAGTCAGGTTTTAGAATAGTAAACATTTTAGTCTTATTTAGTTTTTGTATATTGTATAAAAAGAGGGGTTTTGTCCTTAAATATCTTTTATAGCAGAGTATGACTCAGATATGAAGGAGACTATTGCATCATTGAAATGTGTAGGGGTTTAAACTAGAGGCTTAAACTCATGAGATCTCCCTGAATAAGAAGGAAGATTACACTGTATTTTCTTCCATGAATTAGGGAATCATCCCAAGTATGCCTTCCCTGGTAGCTCAGTTGGTGAAGAATCCACCTGCAATGCAGGAGACCAGGGTTCTATCCCTGGGTCGGGAAGATCCCCGGGAGAAGAAAATGACAACCCACTCTATTATTCTTGCCTGGAAAATCCCATGGTCAGAGGAGCCTGGCAGGCTATAGTCCATGGGGTTGCAAGAATCAGACACGACTTAGCGACTAAACCACATTGCCCAATTACAGCATCGAGGGGTGGAAAAGGCATACTTGTCTTTGACAGAGTTAGACCTTCCCAGGGAAGGTACAGTGTATACCCCTGTAAGGGGGTGGGGGTCATTTATGCCAAAGGACCCTCACTCGCCTGTCTGATTATGCAGTAATGAGATTTTGGATAAAAATGTTAGTAGAGCAAGGTAATGCTGTTTATTTTTCATAAAAATGTATAAATTCATATAGAACTCATCAACCTCAAATTTAAATAAGATATTAAATGCTATAGTTGAGTTGACAGAATTCTTTCCTTCCTGGTTCCTTTCTCCACAAACATAGGGTCATCCTTTCTATGTTATCAGGAGGGAAGAATCCAAGTTCCAAAGAAGCCACCTCTAAAGAGCACCTTTCTTCCTTGAACTTCCTTGAGCTAGGAGGTAGACGGGGATTGGGACCAGGATGCAGCGAGAGCTGGGGTAGTCCCATTTTGCAATACACACAACAGCAATTGCTGATACCAAAATCTGAGCAGTTGGGAACAACTCTGTATGGCAGGCTTCCCAAAGACATGAGGCAGTGGGCCATTCTCCCTAGCTTCTCCCCTGCCAAAAAGGGTGAGGGAGTGAGTAGAAGAAACTGAGGCAGGTTTCCTGATTCAGGGATATGGAGAGTGAGACGCCATGTACTGCCTAATGGAGTCTCCTCTGGAGGGCAGACTGTATATTTCCCTAGCTCCCTGTCCTGAATATTTGCTCTTCTTCTTCTCCTCTACTGTCTCAATCATCTCTCTACGATTTATCAGATACCACACTCAGGCCATGTCTCAAATTTTGTTCCTCTTAATTTAGCCAAGAAAGGCAAAATTTTTCAAAAGGACCATATACTAAAAGTAGTAAGGTTTGAAAAGTAAAAGTCCCCAAATGTAAAATGTATGGAAATAAAGATGTTCACCAAGCACAGATTTCTCGTCTAAGGTGACTATGGTTAAAGTTGGCGCCATTTGACTCTTGTAGCCTAGCTACTGCTTCTAGGCCTAGGTGCTATTGCCCTTCAGTTCTCTTCTCTATACCCTGTGTCCCAAGTCTCTGGAGCATAGCTTCTTTTAGGAGTGGATTGAAGAAGTCACAGCCCATTTCCTCATCTCCCAGTTAGAAATCAACATGGAAATGGTTTGTTAGTCCGAGTCTACGTCAATCTTTCTATTTTTGACTCTTTCTATTTCTGACTTCTTTTCTGACTCTGTTTCCTCACTCCTACTCCTAAAGAATAAGGGAGCTCCTTTTTTTTAACTCATTCATGATAAATGTATAAAAACTTAAATTTGTGGTTTCATTCCTTTTACTTGTCATGTTTTAATATCCTCCCCCTCCCATGTGCTTGCTTGCTCCTCAAATTTTAACAAGCACCTACTCTGAACCGTGCAATATTTGAAAGGCTGAAGACTAGAGGTAAACAAAACAGATAAATCTCTGATCTCAAGGAGCTTACATTTTGATGAAAGATGGACAATAAATAAGCAAATATATGATATCACTGAGCTAGTAATAAGTGCAGTGAGGAAAATAAAATAGGAAGTTGCTGGAGAACTACCCAACACAACAGGTTTTAATGGTCAGTAAGGAAAAATACAAGTTACTTTGTAATCATACCTTATACACCCTCCTTATGTATTGTAATAGTTATGGGTATCTTGATATAATCAGCCCCAAACAAGATTATTCTTTACTTTTGCACTTCTGCCCCTCTTCCTGTCAGGTTTCTCTTACTTCAGTGAATAGGGCCATAATCCAAAAAGGACCCCCAGGATAAAAGTCTAGGAGTCATTTTTTATTTCTTGCTTTCTCTCAGTTCTCGTGTCTTCTGGCTTATGTCTGTTAGCTTGTTCACTTCTCAGTTCCTCAGTCCTGCCACTGGTTCAAGCCACTGTGGTCTTACCTGGCCTCTTGCACTAGCCTCCTGTCTGGTCTTCCTTCTTCTGTTCTTGCCTCTGTATAATGAGTTCTCATGCAGCACCATAGTCTTTTAGAAATGTTTATTATACCAAAATTCTCCCCTGCCCCAAACCAGGAATCCTAATGGCTTCCCTCACACTTTGGATTTTATCCTAACTCTTTAATGGGTCCTCTGACCCCTGTACAGCTGGGCACCTGCCTCCTCTCCACCCTTATCACCTGCCTTTTTCCCACACTCACTGTGTTCCTTTTCTTGTTTTGTGGCACACCTTATCAGGCTTTTGCTTCTACCATTCTGTCTGCCTGGAACACCCCTTCCCCAGATCTCTCCATGCCTCACTCACTCAGATCCCTGCACAAATATCATCTCTCCCAAGAAGGCTTCTATGACTTCTCTACTTAAAATACCTCCCTCATCCATTTCTCCACCCTGCCTATCCCCTTTACCTGTGGAGAGGTAGGATCCAGGACTCAACTGGAGGTGAGGACAATCTGTCATCGTAAGAGGAAGGAAGGACACAGAATGCATGGATATAGATGAAGACACCTTGGTGAATTTTGTGAATGAAGACTGTTTACTTCTGTTTACTTCATTTTCTCAATGAAATCAGGTCATTCATGAACTGACAGTGAAGATGGAGGACAAAGATTTAGAGGTTTGAAAGGAGAAGGGATGAAAGGAACCTAGTATTTTATAAATCACAATAATCCTAGTGTAAATGAACACTCCAGACATACTGATATCCAAAAGCAGGACCCTCAGATCATATCCCATATCAGTAATCTATCACACCTGTAATAGGGTTGGCTTTGTACTGGAATCTCTGTATGTTTCTGAATCCAGATGGAGTGAGGAGAGGTTGAGTCAGGAGGCTTAGAGGAGACCCTGCCTCCAGGCCACTTAGGTCCAGCAGGAGGACTAGGCTTCAGGGACATCAGCACAGCTAAGCAGAGGAATTCTTTCTGCTTTCGAAAGCCCCTCATCCCTATATCAGTCACACTTATCTCTTCTCTTCTGTCACTTTCAAAAGGTTTTAGCAACCAAGGAGTACACACCCTGGTCCTTGACTGGTCAAAGAGGACGCAAAGAAGGCTGCTTCAAAGGAAGCCATCTGTTGCAGGAAGCGCTCAGATTGAGGACCAAGGAAAGCACTCAAGAAATGTTCTCTAAGAAAAGCATCTGCAATGGACTTTGTCTTTGAGTCCAATTGTCTGTATGATAATTAGAAAAGACTGTACTATATATTGATAGTTATTGCAAATGTATTTCCCACAGGAGTTAAATGTTGCCTCAGAGATACAATAAAAATACTAACTGTTGCCTTCCTTAGCATCCACCTCAATTCACTTGCTTTTTCCTTGAATTGTCAGGCACCCTGAAAATCCATACCCACATAGTCTCCCTAGATTTTCCCAACAGTCTTTAGAAAATTTAAGAACTCCTTTTGATTACCCACTCGCTGATTCTGGGTCTGCATGTCTGCCTCTGGCTCATGTTGAAGTTTGACTCCTGCTCCCAGGAGCTCAGTAGGCAGGATCTAGAGCGTAGAAGACAATGAGGTTTTCCTTGGGCAAAAGGGGCGCTGAAAATCTGTCCTCGGGCTTCTACTTGTAGCCCTAGATCATACAGGTAAATGGTACATTCTCTTTAGTAAACTTTACATGACCTACATTTTTTTATTTAAAATAAAGAAAACCTAGGGTGGACGGTGGGAGAAGGCAATGGCAACCCACTCCAGTACTCTTGCCTGGAAAATCCAATGGACGAAGGAGCCTGGAAGGCTGCAGTCCATGGGGTCGCTGAGTCGGGCATGATTAAGCGATTTCACTTTCACTTTTCACTTTCATGCATTGGAGAAGGAAATGGCAACCCACTCCAGTGTTTTTGCCTGGAGAATCCCAGGGACGTGGGAGCCTGGTGGGCTGCCGTCTATGGGGTCGCACAGGGTCGGACACGACTGAAACGACTTAGCAGCAGCAGCAGCAGCAGGGTGGACGGTTGAAGCCTGGCGGGAGCGGAGGGGATGGGGCGGCGCGAGGCTGAGGGGGTGGGTGCCTGAGCTCCTACCTTTGCTGACTTCTGGGTGGTAAGAGGCGTAGGCGGATTGTGGGAAGAGGGTTCGGATTGTGGGAAGAGGGGTTCGGGTCTAAACAGAGTGCTTTAGCTTGTTTTTAGAAGGAGCTCCCTTTCCCCCTGCCAGAACGGTCAGTCCCCTGTGCCGGTTCCCGTTTCCTGGATGGCCCTGCGCTCGAGGTCGGGGGCAGGGAGCGGCCAGGCCCGCGACCACTCCAGCAGCCGCTCCGCGGTGAGGCCCGGGCGGACCCTCAGGTGTTGCCTGACTGGGTCCGCAAGGCCGCAGGTTAGGGAGCCTAACTAGTCACCCACTTTGAGAAACAGGTTTAGGGGCGCTGGAGGATTTTTTTTTGTTTTACTTAACCGAGACTATGAAGTGTTTAACCGCTCTCTGAACTCAAAGACCTACATTTTTTCAACTGGACTCTCCTATCTTCTCAATTTACTCTTTCTCCCCTCAGGGACTGTATTATATATGGCTGCCACAAAAATGTCCAACTGTGGTAAACATTTTGGGCCTGAACAATTAGAAAAGTGGCCAGAACCCGAGTCAGTCACGTTGATGGAGGTAAAATTATATGTCATCTAAATGCCTGTCTTTTGGTGATGGGGCATAAATCCCTTGAAATTAAGATCTATGGTGTCTTAATCTCAGTTGTTTTCCCCAGAACTAGAACAGCTCCTGGCATAGACTTGGTGCTTAAGAAATTCATCCAGTGGCAAGGGCAGGGGGTGGGAGTCACATTTGGCCCAGGGTGGTGGTCCTGTTTCCTGTGGTAGGCACAGTGAGGACGGCCACAGGGCAGCAGTGCATAAACACAGGGGTCCTGGAGCTGCCCTGCAGGAGAGCAGGGGAGGCCCGGCCTGGGCTTGCAGTTACTTCATGACACTTCAGGATCTGGTAAAGCAATGATTTTCTCATAAAGAAAGTTTCATGATTTTATAGAGAAGTTCTTGGATATTTCCTCTGTTTTACCCCCTTTACTGTGGTAGCAGTAAGAGTGGTAGGATTTGTGTGTGTGTGTGCATGCATGCGTGTACAAGCACAGAAAAATACAGATTTCAGAAGTGCTGCCAAAAGGATGTCATTAACATCCTCCTTATATTTTCTGACAAAATCACCAAGAGGGAGCTGTTAAAACAAAAACTATTTTCTTTAAAAAAAAAGTTGGTTTGAAAATCTGCATATAACCAATAGTATGTATAACATTTGCTAATAGTGTTAATAGGATGGCTAAAAGATTGATTTCCCAAGATGATTGTTAGTGTATGTTTCTATTTCTTCAGATTAATAGATTGATTATTCTAAATTTGTATTGTATTAGGGGAAACCATTTAATTGTTTTACATGATTTTTCAATTATCATCTTAAAATAAGTTTAAGAAGGCTTTATTTTAAAGCAAGAGTCTGTTCATATTCTCAGGAGAGTTTTATTTTGGAGAAGACCCTAGTAGCTGTCCAAATATCATTTTAGATTTCATGGAAAGCTATTATATATACAAGTAAAAATACAACTGTCCCTTTCAAGATTTCTGTTATTCAGAGTTGGTATTTGAGTGTGGGGTTTAGTTCATTTTGATGCACTCACTGTGACAGAACTGAAAGAAAAGCCAGAGATTGAATAACATAGTTTTAAGAATCTGTATCACTTTACAGTAGATAATTCTTTTAGGTAACAGCACTTTTCTTACAGATACTTAATTTTTATTAGTTTTCCTACTTACTTCTGTAAGAGTAAAGGCTGGAAGATCAGTTCATAGTGATCCAAATGAAAAGCCCTAGAGTAAGGATTTCGGAGAAGGCAATGGTACCCCACTCCAGTACTCTTGCCTGGAAAATCCCATGGACGGAGGAGCCTGGTAGGCTGCAGTCCATGGGGTCGCTAAGAGTTGGGCACAACTGAGCAACCTCACTTTTACTTTTCACTTTCATGCATTGGAGAAGGAAATGGCAACCCACTCCAGTATTCTTGCCTGGAGAATCCCAGAGACAGAGGAGCCTCGTGGGCTGCCGTCCATGGGGTCGTACAGAGTCGGACACGACTGAAACGACTTAACAGCAGCAGCAGCAGCAGAGTAAGGATTTAAGTGCATCAACTTTACCCAAACTCATAATGGAAACAGCTAGTCCCTAAATGTAAAACCATCTTGGTTCTTAGCCAGGAGTTCCCAACTAACTGGCTCTGGTCCAGTCAAGCTAAGTCAAACTTCTGCAGTTTGGACTTATAAGGAGGATTTAACTTATAAAGAGACCTAGCAGAAGTCAGGGAACTTCAAGGGCCTTTAAAACATACCCACAGACTGCCTGTAAAAAGCTTCATTTTATAGTTGTTGTTCAGTCACTAAGTTGTGTCTTACTCTTTGTGACCCCATGGACTGCAGCACACCAGGCTTCCCTGTCCTTCACTGTCTCCTGGACTTTGCCCAAAATCATGTCCTTTGAGTTGGTGATGCCATCCAACTATCTCAACTTCTGTCGCCCTCTTCTCCTGCCCTCAATTTTTCCCAGCATCAAGGTCTTTTCCAATGAGTCAGCTCTTCACATCAGGTGGCCACAGTATTGGAGCTTCAGCTTCAGCATCAATCCTTCCAATGAATATTCTGGGTTGATTTCCTTTAGGATTGACTGGATTGATCTCCTTGCAGCCCAAGGGAATCTCAAGAATCTTCTCCAGCACCACAATTCAAAAGCATCAGTTCTTTCACGCTCAGCCTTCTGTATGGTCCAACTCTCACATCCATGCATGACTACTGGAAGAACCATAGCTTTGACTATATGAACCTTTGTCAGCAAAGTGGTATCTCTGCTTTTTAATACACTTTCTTGGTACTTTAAAAATCATGGTGTGATGTAAGAGATTTGTTTCAAAATAATCTAGTAGGGGGCAGGGGAGTGAGTAGGGATTAAGATGAAATAAGATTGACTGAATTGATTATTGTTGGACCCGGGTGATAGGTTCATGGAGAATTGTGTTTGAAAATTTCCATTAAAAAAGTTACAAAGTGTGTTTTGAGGTACAGATGTTAGATTCACACTCAAATTATTGGTAAAATACATTGAGTTTTGTCACAGGCTTGTTTATTCATGATCCGCATCTTAATATTTAATTCTATAATTTTAGGCATTAGCCAGAGAAGACATTGATGAAGCTGTATATGCAATATTGTTTAGAGAAAATTGTATTGCAAAGGTAAGAGTGGGCTACAGAATGGATTCTAAGTGCGTTCTAGATAAGCAAGAGTGATATAGAGCAGTGTGGCAAAGAGGGTGTTACCATGTCAGAGTCATTTTTTCTGGGAGAATGAGCCTCCCTTGAATCACCCATTGATACTACATAGATCTGAGCTGTTGTTCTCTCCTTGCAGGATCACTAAGAGGTCAGGTTTCCCAGATTTATCCTTAAGGGATCTGAGAGATTGTTCTAACTGCTCCTCTGGTACTGAATAGAAATTTTTGTAGAACTTACCTCTCTCTTATGTTCCTACATCACAGTGGGGAGCTATAAAACCACAAGAAATGAATTAATATTTAAGGGTAATGACTAATCACTACTGATCGTCAGTATGGAATTGATAAATTTAAGGAGGTTTTCATCTCAATGAGAGGGATTGGAATTTGGTATATAATACTTGAACATTTGTACTGTGACATAGTTTATAAAGGAGGTTCACATATATATTCTCATATGAGCCTCAAAAGACAAAGGTGGGTTTACCCTCAGAGAGAAAGAGAGGTGTTGAATCAAGTCTGGTGCTCTTATTCCTCTACCACTTGTATCACAGACTTTACTGATGATAAAGGCTGGAGATGAGGAATGGTGACCAGGCAATACTTTGAATCCTGAAAAGAAGCACAGTTTCCTGAGTTAGGAAGGGTCTGGATGTGTTTTGGTCTGGAGGCACTGTTGTGGTGTAGAACTGTCCATGGGTTCTGCATGCTCTATGCTCTCTTTCTGAACTTTATTCTGTTCTTTGATTATGTTATTCTATGACTTGGCAGCCTGAATGTGCTGAGAGCTTAGGAGTGGGAACAAGTGTCCCCCCCAACTTATTCAGATTAAAATAAATATAAAACCTCTTAGTAACTTGTTTTCTGTCCTTGTTTGTATCACTTCATTAGAGATTGGATGTGTATTTTCAGCATCTGGATGCTTTTAAGGAAAGAAGAAAAGAGTTGTTGCATAAAAAATGGACTGAAAATGTCGCAAAGCCTCTTCAGCAGAAAATTATGGAAAAAGTAATTTCATATAAAGCATTGGGGAAAAAAAAACAAGAGAATTTTGAATATTTTTAAAGCATACAAATAAAACGGTACTGAGAGTTTTTTAATGAAATATTATTTGAAAATTTGGGCTGTTATTTTCATTGATTATGCAGATTCTCAAATTTGTTTTTGTATCTAAGATGAAGTCATGGAACTGTAAAACAGCCTACTACATTTTAAAATCCAAAGTTTAAGGTAGAGGGAACAGAAGTGTTTATTTGGACTAGATTTATCAGGCATGCTTTTTGGTGATTGTTAATAATGTAACAGGGGCTTAAACCATAAGAACATTTATTGGTTACTCAATAAGAAACAGAGAGGTTGGTGGTCTCATGGTGGGTTCTGGAAGTCTAACAATGTCATTAATAATCCAGTTTTGTTTTGTTTTTTTTCCTGTTCTGATATCCTGAGTATTTTCAGTCTATGCCCATCATCCTCACATTTGTAAGCACATTCGGTTTCTTACAGCTCTGGCATTAGGCAGGAAGAAAGGGTGAGAAATGATATTTGGGGGCCCTTTTCTTAAATCTCATCCTTTGATCAGGAAGCAAAAAGTCCTCAGAAGCTCCTAGCAAATTTCCCCTTAGGGGTCATTGTCCATAAACCAGGTCACCTCAGAAGTCCTAGCTAAAAGCAGAGCTGGGCAGGTGTGTGTGGCTTTCCAGTCTCTTAAGTCCATTGTGGGTGAAGGAGAAGGGGACTCTTCCACGGCTATTGACTTAGCCACTATTAGGTGAAGGGACCACCAGTTTCTATCCTCTGTTCTTCAGTTTTATTAAATAAGAACAAATTTTGGCTTCTTGTATGGAAGATTTTTCTCTTTTTAACTTTGAAATCAGGACCCTCTTTTGAAATTGAGGCCCACCTAAATTTCCACATATTCAGCAGAGATCTAGAGTAATGTGACTGGAATATTAGAGATGTGAACTGAACTGAAGTATATTTAATGGGCAAAATTTCTGGATGTATACATTAAATACATCTTCCTAAGCATCCTAAGCGGCAGAGCTCAAGGGTAAATCCAGGTCACTTTGAAACAAAGTGCAAAGTCTTACAAGTACGTGTGAAAATGTGATTGCACAAGCATACGATGGGAAAGCCATGCTTTAAAAAACCATGTGTTGAAGTCAAGTGATTTAAAATGACAGTAAATTCAATACGAGTCAGCCATGTGAGCTGGCTTCCAAGAAATCATCCAAGCTTTTAGGCAATATTGAGAGGCACTGCTCTGAGTGGGAAACGTTGGGTCCAGCCTGTCCACCCACAGACAGTCACCAGTTACAGAACCTTTAGAAAAGGGTGGAGGCTTGACAACACTTCACAGGAGGAAAAGTGGAAAAAAACATATAGCAGGTTTAGCCTAGGGAAGAGATGACATGAGAGAAAATGAAATCTTTAAGTATGTATTGTAAAAGGCTGACATGTGGATGAAGAGTAGATGTGTTTTGTGTTGCTTCATGGGGAGAACTGGCAGTGACAAGGCAGACTTCAGCTCTGTTCTAAGGACAAGCTTCTTAGTGGTTAGAATGACCAAGAGAGTATCTGCCTAATGGAGCAGAGCTGTGCTGTGCTTAGTTGCTCAGTTTTGTCTGACTCTTTGAGACCCCATGGACTGTAGCCCACCAGGCCCTTCTGTCCATGGGGATTCTCCAGGCATGAATACTGAAGTGGGTTGCCATGCCATCTCCAAGGGATCTTTCCAACCCAGAGATCAAACCCAGGGTCTCCCGCATTGCAGGCGGATTCTTTACCATCTAAATCACCAGGGAAGCCCAAGAATACTGGAGTGGGTAGTCTGTCCCTTCTCCAGTGGATCATCCCGAAATTGAACCAGGATCTCCTGCATTGCAGGTGGATTCTTTACCAGCTGAGCTGCCAGGGAAGCCCTCATGAAGCAGAAGTTCCTCAAATAAGGCTAGTGGGTGACTTGAGACTAAAGCTGGATGATTGCTTCTTGCAGAAGGTGGTGGACTCTCAGTGCAGTCCAGATTACTTCTAAGGTTTCTCTGAACCCTTTGAATCTATGATTTTATATAAAAATGGAATAAAGTATTTCACTTTCTTGAATCTTGCAAAAACACACTTGTATGTAGTGCTTTGCTCTTAAGTGTACTTTTTTTGTTTAAAGGAAATTATATTTGGAGACTTTTATGATCCTGAAGTATACAATCCTTTTATATGACAAAAAAGGACCCAAATTATGGAAAGGTAAGTACATTACCTATTATTATCTATTTATTCTTAGAGGCTCTGGGGTTGGGGGAAAACCTGGTTGTTTTAGAAGTCTTACAGTTATTCTGCATTCACTTAAAAAAATCCACAAAAGCATTTCCCCTGAGTTTTAGCTGAAGAATCCAAAGTAATTTTGACCACTTGGGAATGAACATTGTGAAAAAGGCACATGCGTGTGTGTGATAATTCATTTGTTCATTCATTCCTCTATCCACTCACATTCAGCAAACCGGAAGCCCAGGAGGTTGGGGAAGGTAAGTGGACAGTGAATGTGACAGGAGTGTCACAGAACCAGCACAGGGAGAGCTCCTTCCTAGAAGAGGTGGATGGAGGGATGCAGGAAAGGCTGTCCAGGAGCCAGTCGTTGAGCTTGTAGTGCATCTTCACATTTTACACTGACAATATAGGTATTAACATTTTGAGATAACAGGTTTCACGTGTTTTACTCTTGCGTAGCAGAAGTGGCCACCTGATCTCTGAAGAGGAAAGTGGTTTATTTTTGCTTCTCCCTGAAAACTAACGCAGGTCATGGTTGTGAAGATAGGAAGGTCTTTGTGGCTCTGGGGGACTCCACCGAGTATTCTGTTGGGGAGTCATTATGCTGTTTCCTCATTCAGTAGCTGTTGTCCTTGCAAGTAGCATTGGGTCAAGATCAAGTGTGTGGGGAAGTAAAAGGGGGAATAGTTCTGTCTAAAGCCTATACTCAGGATGCAGAGGGAGGGAGAAAACCACCTTCCTCCATGGCCTCTGTAGCTGGCCCTTGACCTCAGCTTGTGCTGTTCTCCTGCCCTTCGGTTTTCACAGGCCCTTAGAGACCAGTGGTCAGCCCTCAAGGAGTGCCCTTCCTCCTAAGCTGGCTTAGAGCTCTGCCTGGTGCTCCCAGGGCTTCCTGGGTAGTTCAGACAGTACAGCATCTGCCTGCAATGCAGGAGACCTGGGTTGGGGAAGACACCCTGGAGAAGGAAATGGCAACCCAATCCTGTACTCTTGCCTGGAAAATCCCATGGACGGAAGAGCCTCGTAGGCTACAGTCCATGGGGTCGCAAAGAGTCGGACGTGACTGAGTGACTTCACTTGCTTGCTTGCTTACTTTTTGTGCTCCTAAAGCAGCCAAGCTGATGCCTCTCATGACGAGGTAGTTGTCATGCTTGACTTGTCTGTTCTAGACTGAGAGATTCCTGAATACAGGACCCCACTGGGAGGCAGCCACCCCTGCAGTTGCATCAGCAGATACTTGTTGACTGATACATTGATACTGTAGAACTCTTAACAGGAGTGTGTGTGTCTTCTCTTTGGGTGGCCCTTGCTCCATTCAGCCACTTAAGGCTCAGTGAAATATTCTTGGGTGAGGTGGGTGTCATTTATGCTTCCCTTGCTCTGTATGACATTACCCCTTGGTCCTTGTTCTCACCTGCTTTAGCGTATAGTAAGGCTACACTCCAATGCTTCAGACAGATTTAAAACAAATTGTACTTGGGTCCTCAGAGAGTCATTTTCTCGCAGGTTGTGGTCCCACCATTCTGTGATCCTCTGTTTAGACGACAGCAAGAGATAGATGAAGAGCAGAGAGCTATTTTTCAGTACACGACAGGTACTTTGTGATCACGGGGCTTCATCTTTAGAGACTTCACTTCTTGAGTGATCTCCTACCCCAAGGGTGACTGGAGCTGACGTTAAGGGTGTTGATTTAGATTTTTATCTTCCTGTAGGAAAACGATGTACCTTAAAAGAATTTAAAGAGCTAGAGAAGGCCAGGCAGTATGCCAGACTGCCCCAGTTCACGTTCAGTCTCCACAGCATGGCTTCAAAGGAGAGGCCCAAAGCCTCTGTGAGGCCTGTGGGAAGCAAAACACATAGCAAATGCAGGTAAAAGTCTTTTTGCTGTGTCCGGAGTTTGGCCTGTACAGCATGTCATACAGTTGGAGTCACACAGCATGTAGCCTTTTCAAGATTTTACTTTCATTTTTAAAGGCTGTTCTCACAGGATTAAGAATGTTAGGTTGGTAGATATTTTCTTTCAACATATATCCCTGTCTTTTGCTGTTAAAATTGCCCATACTACTGTTGTTCTTTTGGAGACAGTTATCTTTTTATCTGGATGCTTTTAATACTTTCTTGTTGTCTTTGATTTTCAGTAGTTTTCTATGATGTCTCTAGGTGTGGATTTTTTTTTTTTAATCTACTTGGCATTTGTGGTTCTTTTTGTATCTGTAAAGTGATGTCTTCAGTCAGTTTAGGGAGGTTTTCATTCATTTTCTCTTTGATTGTTACCTCTGCCATATACTGTTTTCTTTCTGGAATTCCAGTTAAATGTATTTTAGATGGTCTCACTGTAACTTCTCTGTCTCTTACTCTTTCTTGTGTTATTTCCAAGTTGCTCCACATTTAATTCTAGGTATTTTTACTCTTTATCTCTTCAGTTGTATCTAACCATCTGTTGTTAAATCCATCCACTGAGTTTTTATTTTCAATTGTTTTATTTTTATAGTTCAAGCATCTTATTTTGTTCCTTTTCAGATAAGTTTTGAGGAAGGCTGTGGAGATCCTCAGGGCCTGGAGGATCTCCACCCCTGATGGGGGGAACCTATTTCCAGTGCCCTGGTTTGACTTTCCCCCCATCCCCAGGGAGGGAATTTGTTCAGAACAAGGTTAACTACCCACTTTCCAGGACAGCACCAGGCCTGAGAGGGAAAATCTGCCAAAGATACGCTGGGAGTATGGAGGAATCAGTCCCTGCTACCTGATGTTGACCAAAGCTCCCAGGGGAGAAGGTAGCCAGAGATTGACAGCTCCCTCTGAAAGGACTGTTTCCTCTCTGGAAGAATTGTTCCGCTGCTGTCCAGTGACTTTAAAATAGGAATTCTGTGGGGCTTGGAGGGGTGAATTTTTTTTATTTTCTCTTAAGTTGTTGTAGTAGGAGCATTGGCCTTTGCAAACTTTCTACAGAAAAAGAAAAAAAAAAAAGCAGCTGTCATGTCTGTCATGTTCTCCTGGTGTTTCCTTTTTATCCCTCATCCTGAGTTTTCCTGGAACGAACAACACTACTTTGTTCCTGCTTTCCTGTGATTTGAAAGTTTCGTGTTCTATTTCTGGTTTCATGGTTTCTTTACAAATTTTAGCGAATATTTTTATTTAAACCTCAATAATTATATAACTCCTCATCCCCTAGCAAGGCAAAGCCTTTATATTGCTTTATTTCCTCATCTCCCCTCTCTGGCTCCTCAGCCTTTATAGACGGTCATATTTCTTTAGTTGATATTCTGCTTTTGAATCTGTCTCTTCCGATGGACCCTCCACCTCACAACCGGAGGAATCTCTTCCAAGTGATCAACCTCCCAAACTGAAAACCCTTTAGTAGATTCCCGTAACCATTCCAATAACGTCCAGCCCAACTAGCACATAAGGTGCTCTCTGGGCTGTGTTACCTTTCTAGCTTTGTCTAAAAAAATCCCCTCTCTCTAAAGAAAAGAAATATGACAAAGCACAGAAATATTTGGATTAAGTCAGCACTTGGGGGATTATCGCCTGGCTTTTCTCTGCTCCCCTTCCTGCCTCTTCTCTCTGCAGCAAGCTCCCTGACGGCAGGGGTTGCTAATGTATCTTGGTATTCCCAGCACTTAGCTGGAAGTTAGCAGATGAGGAGTTAGTACTTGTGAGATGAATGAATGAATGGTGGAGGAGTGGAGGCGAAGGTGATTTCCTAGAGAGGCCTTGGCTTCCCGGGCAGGAATGAGACAGCCCTGGGAAACCTTCCGAGAGAATGCACCTGCGGGTGCCTCAAGTTGCTATTTAATAAAGTAGAAGGACTTAAGAGTGAGGTAGCTTTGTTAGTCAGAGACAGTTTGATCACAAAAAGCAGAGTCCTCAACTTGATAAAAAAGGGAAGGGGGCCTGGGTATGTTAGAAAGCACCCATCTCTCATGGAAGCCAGTCACTGTCTCCATCTATTCAGACTGCGATAACAGGAGCTGAGACTGGGTGGCTTATAAATGACAGAAATATATTTCTCTCGGTGGAGGCAGGGAAGTTCAAGGTCAAGGTGCTGGCAGATTCAGAGTCTGGTGAGGACTGGCTTCCTGATTCAGACACTGAATCTTCTCACTGGTGGAAAGGGTGACGGAACTCTCTTAGGCCTGTTTCACAAGGTCATTAATCCCATTCAGGAGGGCTCTGCCCTCATGACCTATCACCTCCCAAAGGCCCCACCTCTTAATACCATCACTTTGGGGGTGGGGGTTTCAACATGTGAATTGTGAGGGGACACAAACAGTCAGACCACAGCAGTCAGAAAGATAGCCAGGCTGCTTAAGGTACCCCAAGGTCACTCCTTGCTTCTCTGGGACTTGATGGATGATGGATGTGTGTCATCTATCATAGCTTCTCTTTGTGAACCTGCTTCACTTCTCTTTCTCTGCTTTTTGTGCATCTTTCTAGAAAATGGATGCCCTGGTTATGCCTTTCTGGTTTGAGCCCTCTGAGGCTGCCTGGAGCCTCCTCTGTCCCAATTACAACTCTAGGGACTGAGGCTCTGGGTCTTAGGCCTCAGCTATAGCCGCAGAAGGTCACATGGCTCACTGCCTAAGGATGGAGCCGGCAGGGGTGTGGGTGAGGGGGCAGACTAATCAACAGCCACCAAGTGATGTTTTCTCAGTCTCTCATTTTCATAAAGTGAGTGCTGAGTTCACTAACTTAATTTTCAGGCAATTATTGAATGGTACAATTCTATTTATACTGAGTTGAGATCATTTTCTTCTACTATTCTTTACAGTCCTGAAAAGCTTGTCTGTGCAGAAGAGAAATTTCCACCTTATAAGGTGAAAATGACTAGTGATGTAGATCAAACTGTTTTTGAAAGGCGGTTTTATTCCTCGAAGATCAGCCAGGAGAGTAAAAGGCATGAGAAGGGCCTGGTGAGCAGAGATTGTGGGAGTGGTGCAGGGCGGGGACGGTACAGCTGTTTAACACCCGCCAGAGAGTACTGACAGACCCCTCCCTCTCAGAAAGACTCCAAGGGCAGAGCAGGCGGTGGCCAAAGAAGGGGCTGAAAAAGAGGCGGCAGAGGAAGTGGTGGGGTCTCCCCGAGCTCAGTTCTGTTGCAGAGACGGGCTTCCTTCCACAGGACAGCCTTGGGTGAAGGCACTCAGAAAAGGGGGCAGGTTGCGGGGCCCTGGACCCCACTGTCAGGGGTCAGATTGTGTCCTTCATAAGGGGAGAGACCACCTGCTCAGAGGAGATCTGCCCGCTAAGGTTTCCTCAGCTCTTTTTTTCTGAGGTTTTGCTCTCCTTCCATTTTCCTACCATTTACTACTTATTACATCCAGACTAGACCAGATTTTTTTTTTTTTTTTCTATAGTTTAGTCACAGTAGGTGGGAATCTTTTGAAATGAAATTTATACTTAAAAATAGGGCAAAATGATAGATAAGATATATAAAAGGCATAGACAGGCATAGGAGTTGCGTGTGCAGATTTCCTGCCCAGAGCTCGCAGCCCCAGGGCACAGCTGAGAGCTCAGCCTATCCCCCTGAAGCTGCCTGGGGAGATGTCAGCTGGGATGGGCCGGGAAGTTCCTTCCTGTCCTTCCCCACCCCTCACCCAACTTTTCTCCCACAGGCTTCAGGAACCGGACAGCACAGACCCCGCTCCTGGGTGGCAGGAGAAGGCCAGCAGAGGTGCAGGTCACAGCCCGTGGACAGAAGCGTGATGACTGCAGAGGTCCTGGGGCAGCACCTGGCAGCCTTGCAGCTGGGAGACAGGTGAGGCAGCCAAGAACTGCACCCGGGCCATTCGTAATAACTGGTTTCCAGTATCTGTGCAGCAGTTAAAATGCTGCCAACATTTTTTCTCTCCAGAAGTGGAATATTGCAAGGAATATCCAACTAATAACAGTTAAAGTTTATCAAGCTCTGGTTGTGAATCAGGAACTGTGTACTTTGTATTCATTTAAAAGTTTTCCCAGCAAGGTAGTACCCCTTATGTGAAGTTCAGAGCTCCAGTAACTTGCTCAAGGTCAGCTGCACAGTTTGAAGGTGGCAGTGTCCTCTAGCCCAAGTCTAGTCCCTCAGGTGCCAAGGCACACACTCATTCCCCAGGGCACATGCTCTCCTCGCAGCCACTCAGACTGTGTGATGTCAGTCAGGCTGCTCAGAACCTGGGTCCCCTTTCAGAGGGCACAGCTATCCCGCTTGTCTGCAGGGTACCGTGAAGAGCACAGGAGGGGGCTTGCTGGGCACTCCTCCAGCGTGTGCCCAGTCCTTCCCCGGAAGTGTAGGTAATCTCAGGGTGCACCCTCCCTTCCTCGCCTTTCAGAAAATCAGGCTCCTTTTTATCAGGCGAGAACGTGATTTCTTAAGGAGCAGAGCTGTGTTTCTTGGTCAACAGGGGCGACTGGAGTTGCTGGAAGTACTGACATTAACTATTCTTCTGTAGTGTCATAGTCGTCTGACTCACCTCCTGCAGGCTCCTGTGTCCTAAATCTGACAAGAACATGGTTCATGTCAGCTGCAGTTCATCACAGTGATAAAGTCCCATAGTCCCAGCTATAAAATTATCCTATAGCTGTGGTCACAGCTTTACACCTGCCTGACCCATCAGTGGCAGCCTTAAGATTTGAAAGTTAGATGAATATCAACCCACACCTGCCTTCTGATCCAACACGGCTCGACTCCCAGAACCCTGTAAAGATCAGCAGGTTGCTCTGCTCAGTGTGGCTGAGCCTGACCAGCCCAGCTTTCCCGGAAGTAAGCAACATACTCAGTTGTCTGGTTCAGGTACTTAGTGTCTCTTCCTTTGACACTGGGGCATATTTCTTTTAGCCAATCAGTGCCCAGGGTCAATACTGGAATGATGCATTTTTTTCACTTGAATATTCTGAATTATGTTGTCCAGTTTTTCTTTGTCTGTGATGTTTAGGCAGAAAACAGAGGCTGTGATGGAGGCACATCTGAATCCTTTCTTTCTTCCAGCTTCCAGAGAAGACCTGTTCCCCGAGAAATCAGGCAGGGCTCCTGCAGCCCCACATGACTCCTTCCAAAAGGCAGCTCTTTCCCCAGCTGTAGTCAGTAACCCAGGGATTTAATGTATAAGGCCTTCTTTGTTGTCAATGTTCAGGACAGATTTTATGCTTCAGAATCCAGAAGCCAAGTAAATGGCTGTGGATGTGGCTCCAACAAGACGGGGAGCAGGGGGAGAGAATGGTGCTTTAGAGCTGGACAGGCCATCAGCTGGGGGCCTGCTGATGATCCTTAACACTTGTGCATTCCCTTCACGGCTGAGTTCCCCTTGAGGTTTCTACTCAGCAAAGCAAGCAGAGGAGATTAAAAGGGGAAAGTGTAGCTCCCAGAGACTCAGCAATCAAAGAAACGAAACCCTAGAAACAGGTATGTTGACCAGAGTCACATAGCAAGTCAGTGGCGGCCAAGACGAGGCTCTGGGGCTCCTGCCTGCTCGCTCTCTGCACATTCTGTCCTGGGTGTGTCTCGTTGCAGAAAGGAAATTTGGTTTCGTTACAAGCAGTCCCTGAAATCACCTTTTAAAAGGCCTTTCACATAGACAGTAAATCAGTCAGGCTTTGAAGCTACATTCATAAACTTATATTTTTATTCTCTTTCTGTACATATTGGCAATGATAAAGCTTAAAGATGCATGTCCTATGACATAACGCAAAACAAGGGATTTACATAAATAATTTATACTTCAGAAAGTTAAAGTTGAAAAATATTTTCCGCATCATTAAGAGTTCACAGTATTTAAAGTAGATCAAGCTTTCTCCCTTAGATTTCAAACTATATTGTCTCAGCAAAGAATGATAACATCTAGTTAGGAATAAAATGCTCAAGTTTCTGTTCCAGTCAGTGCACAAGTGGACACTGTTTCCATAGCAGGCTGTTCCCAAGCTGAGGCTGCAGCATGTCTTTCCAGTCTTCCTCCTCCTGAGTGGCTGTGACCCAGTAGGGGCCACACGGTGTGGAATGGTTACAGCGTCACCCAAACCACCCACAGTGGACACATTCAACCAAGTGGTAACGTCTGGTGGTCTGATGCCTCATTTCCACATAATACTTTGTATAGCCCTGAAAATGGAAACCTTGGCATCCAAACACAGCCGAACATGTTAACACTAATACAAGGCACTGTGCTATGGGGTTTGGTTTATTTCTAGGAAAGATCGTGTTTGCATAGATTGCGAGCGATTTAGTGTGCAATAAAACAGAGGCCCCAGTGCACATGGCCTTGTGATGGATGAAGCTGCGTGACGCTCCTCCGGCTCAGGGGCAGCACCGGTTGTCTTCTCTGGCCCCAGCCCAGTGGGCAGATCCCTGAGGCCCCTACAGGAGAGTTTTCTGCTCAAAAAGCTGCAGGTCAAAGCGGACCCAGACCTCCCCAGTGGGGACCTCATGCAGCAGGAGTCGGCGCGTTGTAGGGCCTTTGCTTTCCTGTTCTGTTCGAATTTTTGCCACTGGAACTTCAGTGCGACCCAGGAAATCTGGTGAACAGACACGAGTGTCAAAAGTCTTCTTTAAAAAACTGTTAAAAAAACTATCCCAGAAGGAGTGTCTGAAGCAGGGTTCATAAAATGTTCGCATCCAAAACAAGTAACTCCTTTTGGTTAATGGCTGTTGGAGACTGAGTGGATGGATATGTGCAGAACAAGGGGTCTGTGTGAAGGAAGCTGCCTGTGGGGACCCCAAGACTCATTTGTCAGGGAGTGTCTCACCCATTCAGCAGGTGCTAGGAGCACAGCGTTTCCATTACATAAGCAGGGGTGATGGGATGGGACACTTGACACATACCTGAGGCCACCCAACCCTTGCCCCGAGAAGGGGCCCCACCTGTGGCCACTGAGAGCTCTTGAGGACCATGGGCTGTATCACCACCCTTAGGCATCCAGACCCCGGATCCTAGTGTGTGTGGGGACCTTCATACCCCTCCCTGAGTTATACTTTACCGTCTGGCGAAAACTGATCTCTGTCGAACATGGTAAGACACAGCACATCCTGATAGAGGTCCTTAATGAAGAACTGGCAGTTAAAATTCCATTTGGGATTTAGTGTGTCCTGGAGGGTTCTGGTGGTATAGCTCTGGGAGCCCATGCTGATTTCACAGTACGGATTGCTCTTTCCTGAATGAAAAAAAACATGTGGCATGTGCTGGAGGGGCCTTCCTCGAGCAGAGCGGATATGGTGTTTCTCTATAGACCATGGCCTGTGATCTCCGTTCCCAATGCTGAGAGCATCATAAACCTGGGGAGGAACCCACTGTGTGGGCTTGAGCAGGGCCACTCCCCATGAGCAGGTGTCAGTGCAGCCTGCTTCCTGCTCTCCACTCAGAAGCACCGAGGAAGGAGGCATTAGTACCCTTTGGGAAAATAGAGGAAGAATAATTTTGGCCCAATAACCATTTTAGTGGCACTGGAAATACCAACTTTTAAAAGTGTCCCATTATTCAGTGTACAGAAGAGTCATAAGCAAAGAGCAGGGTTGTTACCACAAAGAAGCATTTACCATTTGGTTTACAGGCTTTCAGTTCTGTAGCTTCAATGACATGCACCATCAGACGCCCGATGCCTGAAGATTTCTGAGAGCGGGCTACAAAAGAGGAAGATGAGTGACGTTAATGTCTTCTCTGAGAACACAGACAGTGTAGCTATGGTGCTAAGCTGTACATACAGCCTGTCTTTCTAACCAGCCCCAGCACTCCCCAGCCATGCCTGCCACCTGAGCCGGAACTGGCAGACCAGCATGGGGCTGCTCTGTGCCTCTGCCTGGGCTGTGTCGCCTGCTGGGGCACCTGGCAGCCATCTCTGCCTGTGGGCAGCCTACACACTCTTAAACACACAGGTCTAGTCTCACCGTGTATCATAGGCTGCCTGGTTTGCAATTCTGGGTCAGTCCATCCCCCTCTTCCAGGGCCCATGGTGGAGTGCAGGTTTTTTAAATTCATCCTTGTGTTAACCCCTCAACTGCCTGGCAAGTAGTGATATTCATAACATCATATTATATTCATTCAGCACTTAGAAGCAGCTACCATTTATTGGATACTTACTTTGTGTTGGGCATTTAAATAAGTTATATTATTTAAACTGCAATGTTTACAAGGTAGCTCTTTATAACTGCCATATATGAGGAAACGACATTTTAGAAATGACTGTAACATGTTTATGTCATAGAGTCTCTAAATGGCAAGGTCAAAACTTAAAATGTCAGGCACCAAAGTCTACTTTCTTCGCCATTTACCATAATTCCAATTACATGTAAACACTTTAGCTTATATCCTTTACTTAAGATCTTATTCTATTTAAGGAGGTACTCAAAAACACTTTTAATATGGGGATAAATGAGTTAGTGAACTCAGGTTTTCTTGGTAAATGAAAAGATAGTTAAGCTGGGGTTTGCTCATAGGGGTTTAAAAACTAACAAGAAAGCTGCTTGGTGAGCTCCTGACTTTTCAAAACTCAGGGCAAGCAGAACTTTCTCTGTGAGAAGCGGCTCATCCCCACTTTGTGCCCTCGGCCCAGGAGGCCCTTGCATTCAGTCTCCTTGAAGGCGGGGCTGGGCTGTATTCATTTGCAGGCTTGGTTAAGCCTAGCACAGGGCCTGGCACAGAGTAAGTAATCAATAAATGTCTAAGAATTGAACACATGGAGAGTGCATAAACGTACATACAGATATTGCTGTGAAGCAAAACTAACAAAGAAAAACTTTGATTTATCTTTGACCAATTAAGAGATCATTATATGCTTTGTGAAAAGCTTCAATCATTGATTTTTCAATAGCAAGACTTTAAAGTACCATTAAAATAGGATTCAGTTAGCAGAAGCCAATTTACACATACCTTTCAGGAGTATGTAACAAAATAAGGAAACCTGAATAAAAAAACATAAAGAGCTGCAACTCCAGCAGCCAGGAACACAAGTGGGAGGACTGGTCAGGGAAGGGCCTCATGCCACATCCTGGTGGGAGACTGGGGGGTCTTACCAGGGCTCTACCACCCTGAGAGGATAGGACCGGACAGAGAACCATGGAGAGGACCACAGAGAGAATATGTGGGACTTGGCAGCTGACTAGAGAGGCCTGGGGGAGGGGGATGTCAGGGGGTGCGTTTCCAGCGCGTGGCTGAGGACAAGAGCTGTCCCCTGAGAGTCTCTGGAGGAGCTACTTCCGGCGGGGGGTGGTGAATTGATCCTACGGGAGGGGTGCAGCAGGTGTGTCCGGAGAGCATGGGCTGGAGAGAGAGCAGGCCAGCTGCAACCACTGAAACCACCACAGAAACATGGTGACGTGAGCTGGGAGGCCCAGAGCCAGGGCAGGACTCACAGGGCACAATGGGAGAAAGCAGGGCTCGGAGGGAAAGGAGGGACAAAGACTGGGTGCTAGGAAGAGCCTCAAGGTGTCACGGGGGCCTGGGGAGGGAGGGACCTCAATTTCCTGCTGTTGGTTGGGGGGGTCACTGGTGTCACATGAGCACGTTGTCTGCACAGGGTGAGGGGACAGCAAGTGAGGGAGAGTGGGAGACTCAAGGTCCATGACCGGGTGCTGGGAGAGGGAGGATGGGTGGGTTCCCAGGGGGGCCGGGGTACAGGCTGGGCCAGGGAGGAGGAGCAGTGTGCGGAGGAGCTGATGGGAATCTTCACAGAAGTAAAGTCTGATGGAGCAAAAGGGACCAACAGGAGGTGGGGCTGGTTATGTGAAGGTCAGACCCTTCTGCCTGGAAACAGAAGTGAAGAGTAAGTATGCAGGCAGGAGGGACAGAGACTGTATGCCACAGGGGCATCCCGGGGCTTGTGCTGGACAACCCCCATCTGCGCAGTAGGCAGTGGCGGGGCTCAGGAGGCCCCCTGGAGTTTTGAAATGGCTGTGGAGGATGTAGGGGGCAGCAAGTCTGGTCTTTCAGGCTGTCCCTCTTTAGCTACTCTCTGCAGCCTGGGCTCTGAAGTTGGGACCCCACCCAGTCCCCAGGGCACCCTGGTGTGGCTAACTACAGCCCTCCAGGGCACCACCGACTACCTTGATAGGCCTTCTCCCGCTTCTTCTTTTCCGTGTCGATGTACTGCTCAGACGCAGCCTTGATCTTCTGGACCCAGGCTGTCCTGGAGGAGAAGCAGAGCGCAGCCATCACACACCTCCCTCAGGGTCACTGGAAGCCCCAGAGCTCTGCACTCAGCTTTGAGAGCGTCCTAATCCTAGACCTAGCATGAATGCAACTGAAGGGCTTGTTTGCTTATTGAGCATCAAGCTGAGAATTTCTAGACAGTTCTTGGTGGCACCAGGCACTTGTCAGGTGCTAGGCGCACGGAGATGGAAGATGCAGTGACAGCTGAGCATGGCAAATGACGGGCTCTGGTCACGCAGAGGGGGAGCTGCACCAGAGGACAGCGGGCACGGCTGGCCAGGCAGGGAGAGAGGAGGCCCCCAGCAGAGGGCAGCGGGCAAGGGCAGGCGTCCCTGCCGGAGTGCAGGGGACTGTGTGGCGCAGGGATGGGATAGGGGGCCTCAGCAGGTGAAGGAGCACAGGCTGCCCCTCGGGTTGTGGCAGGAAGTGAGGTGGTTGGTATCCCCTTCAGAAGACCCAGGACAGACCGGAAGCAGGGAAGCATTAGAGGTGTTCGCGGTCACCAGGAAGGTGATGGATTGGCAGAGGCGGGGATGAGTAGGGGATGGGAGCACAGACTGGAGGTGGGTTATGGCGGAGGGAGAGGTCAGGCTTTCTCCTGGGCCTCAAGGCAGGTCACACATGTGGTCGAGACTGACCTCTCATTAATGTTGTCTGTTCGGAGGGTGTAGACCCGGTCAATGTGAGAGATGTGGAAGACAGGCTCATCGCTGGAAGGGTCTGTGGGCAGTTTCACCAAGGCTTCGTTCAGGAAAATGGGCTGAAAGAATAAGGGCCAAAACACAGGCTGTGAAATGGCTCAGAACCCTCCACCCACCTATGTCCAGAGCCTTGTCTGTCCTGGAAGAGTCTTGCTGAGCAGTGGAGAGGGCTCTAGCTTCCAGAGTCTTTTACTCAGGAGAAAAGAAACTGCCTCCTGTTTCAGGAAAGTAAATATCTGGGGTTTATCAGCTGTTACAGAAGTGGGGACAGGAGTACCGAGTGTCCGTGACCGCTCACGTGACAGGGTCTCTCCACAGGCCCTGACACTCGGCCCTTTGCGTCAGCCTTGGTTTCACAGAGAGACCTGATGCTGAACGTGGACGGAGGCGGGACTGCCCATAGTGTTTGCTGGGGAAGAAGCTGGAATCCACAGCTGGGATCTACGGAGGCTGTCAGAGGGCAGTGAAGGCCCAGCCACTCCGGGCTTCCTCCCTGGGAAGTGACTGACAGTGGAGCCGTGAGCCATCTGGAGGTAGGTGAAGAGTCCCCTGAGGATGGGGAAGTGCCCAGGCCAGGAAGGAAGTAGGGCCCTGGAGGGAGAGGCAACACCTCATTCGGTGCCTAATGCTAACTGCCAGGACACTTACCGTCTTATACATCTTGAACTGAGCGTTGGACTTCGAACTGAAAAGCTTCTCGGAGGCCGAGGAGACCGCGAACTGCTTGGCCATGTAGGTGAGGAGCAGGAAGTCATTGAAGAGGAACCCGTGCAGCTCCTTGTTGCTCTTGGCCTTGTACAGCTTCCCGCTGTGCAGGAGCTTCCGGGGCCCCAGGCAGTTGGTAAGGGAGTTGAAAACCAGTTGCTTAAGGAGAGAAGAAGGTGTCACTTTGCAAGTCCCAGCACCCCTGGCAAGGTCCTGGGCCTGAGGGAGGGGGTGGCAGACCTCTCCAGTAGGAATGTGGCTGTAATCATTTACCTTCGCACTGAAGCTCCTTACATTTATTTCTCTTCAGAGTTCAGACTGGCACAGTGAAAAAGATTACTTAGAAACCCACAGAACACTGATTGTACCAGCTGAATTCAAAGAACGCAAAACATAAATCTCTCTATGAAAAAGGACAATGACAACCCAAGAAGGGGGCAGGATGCTGAGTCTGTATGGGCTGAGCTGAGGCGCAGACTGTCTACACTAGGAGAAGGCATGGACCTGGTTCCCCACCCAGAGCTTGCCAGGTGGTACCCAGCTCAGGCCTGCAGCCCTCACCTCCGCGAGCCCATCACACTGCACGTGCGTCTGGATCCACTCCAGTCGGTCTGAATTTTCCTTCTCCCGAACACCTTCATTCACTTGAGAGCAGAGCTCCTCTGCCCGCTCGAGGGCCAGCTTCAGAGAGGAGTGGTCTACGTGATTCTCTGGGGTGTTCTCCAGAATCTGGAAGACAGGGGTTGTTTCATGCGGGATGTCTTAAGTCTTCCACCTGCCACACCAGCCCAGGTGCTGGGAATACAACAGTGAGCAAGACAGTCGTTCACCCTTGAGAGGCTCAGGGTCCATGAGTTCCTGGGGGAGACAGGCGACTCAGGGACAAGAGGGTGGGCCAAGTGCTACACGGACCAAGTGCCCTGCACTGTGGGTCTCTGTTGGCTCTTTGGCTGGGTCTGGAGAGTGGGGGCGGTTAGGGGTGCCTCCCTACTTCCTCTCAGTAATCCAGGTGAACCCTCCAGTATAAACTGGCTGCACCTTTGATAAGTGTGTTAATTTTCTGCAACCATTCATTATGTTTTTGGGGTCACTGATCTTTCTGAAAAATCTGCTGAAAGCTGTGACTCCCCTGCCACAGAATAAAACAATAAAACCATGATGTCAGCATGTAGGGAAATGCACTCATCTCATTCTGAAAGGACGCTACACTCGTGTTCTGAAGGTAAAAGGATAGAGAATGCATCTTTGTGTGGTTGCTTGGAAATGGGCGGGCCCACCAGTAGACCACTGCTGTCTGGCTTTCTGGGTTCACGGTCCCTCATTCACAGTCCCAAAATGTGAAAAACTCTGAAAGCCTAATGCTTTTCTCATTACTCATTTGGTGGCAAGACCTGACTTAAACTGAAGCGGTGTACTAATTAAGTCTATGTCTAGTGATTATTCATTAACTTCACTTCAGACTCTCAACATGCTAGTCGCCAGTGCTGCCCAGGCTTTGCTGGTGTGTCATGTGATGCACAGCGTTTGGATCATATTCTGTATTCTGAAAAACACCTGGCCCCAAATATTTCAGGTAGGGGTTAACTGTGAGTTTATGTGTATTAATGGGTCCAGCTGGTATCAGAACTGTGACATTAGTTCTGTGTTAGTTTTGATGTGGCTAATTAGTTCTGACAGGGTCTGACATGGCTTATAGACTGGTGGTCAAGACATAATAAAAGCAACAGTCTTATGTTATTTCTACTGTGTTTCTTTGTAAGATGGCTGAAATTACCTCAATGACTGCCTGTGGAATAATCCTTTGAAGGTCTGCCTTCTCCTTAGATGGTTTATTGGCTCAAGGGGCCCACATGGTGCTCGAAAAAGGTGAATGGAATTTTAATGGGACTGTGTGGTCAGCAAGCTGAGGTGGGGACCTCAGTGAGGGACGTGTCTAGGACACTGAGTTGGAGACTCCTGGGATGGCCAGGTTAGGCATTTAGTTGGTAGATGACTGCAGATCTCAGGGGGAAGACTGGACCCCAAGGTCGCAGGACTAACAAGACACTCTGTCTGGGCTCAAGATGGGCTCCACAGCTGGGGACCTAGAGGGTGTTTTTCTGTCTAGACAACATACACGCATGACCCTGAGAGGCCAGAGGCTTCCTGGCAAGGGGGGAGGACAGGCAGCCCAAATGACCCTGGGTATGTCTTTTATTTGCCCATGTCCAGGATTTATCCCTGCAGACAACATGTGTGTGTGTCTGTGGGCACACACACTTGGTGCCTGGTGCATCAGACATGGAGTCAGACCATGTGGCAGGCGGCTGGCATGCTTGGAGGCTCCTTGACCTTCAGCCTTGAAGGACCCTGCTTCTCCCCAGTGGACACTCACGCTTCTGATGAGGAGTGGGTAGCGGGTGATCCTCTGCATGGGCTTCAGCAGGAAGCTGGAAAGGGGCATCCCTTTACACCGAGGGTCAGATGCCAACTTCTGCAAAATAATTGAGAGTCTTGTGAGGAAATCAGAGCCTAAGAAAAGAGAGGGAACACTGGAACTGCTCCTCACTTTGACAGCTTTCAGATTTTGAATTTCTTTTAAAAACTCAGGATCCAAAATGATACCCATCAATTTAACAGTAGGAATATCCCACCTTGTGAGCCAGATCCCATGAATACTTTCAGTTCTTTCTTAAGGTGGTTTTGACGGGCTGTGCGAGCCTTCCCCTCTGTTACTTCCAGGACCATGCTCTCTCAGCTGTCTTCCCAGTCCACTGACCTTCTCAGTCTTCCTCACTCCTTTCTTCTTTCCCCACAGTCTCCCACAGTGTAACTCCAGACCATCAACGGAGCCGTTATTCTCCTTTCCATCTGATGTTCCAAAGGCACCTCAATACCTCAGCATACCTCAAAATGAAGTCCCTGTCTTCTGTCATAAAAGCATTGTCTTCTACCTCTATTCCTACTGGAACTGGTAGCATCATTCTACACCCACCCACCTCCTCCCCACACACCTAGGAGTCACGACTGACATCAGTCTGTCTTCTAAGCAGCTTTTGGTCTCCCTGCCTCTGGCTGCACATCACTAGGCTTCATCGATGACAATACCGTTTACTGAGCACCTGGCTGAGCCAGGCTGACACTGTCCTACTGCTTTTTCTTCACTTGGCTAATTCACACTCATCTCTGAAGATTCAGATTAGCCTCCCTCCACTCCAGGGTCTCCCCTCCCTTCCCGTGATCCTTTAAAGCCCCTATGGCTTGATCATCAAGCCATATCTGGACTGAATAACAAAGGCAGAGGTACCATGTTTGAGTGTCTCTATGACCTCCCATTCAGACTGTAAACTCCAGGAGGCCAAGGACCATATTGATTTGAGTCTACACATAGGAGTAGTACAGGACCTAACAGAGTAGCTAGTATTCTAGGATGATCATTTTTAACAACTGAAAAGTAACACATTTACTATAATTTACCTAATTATTCCCCACTTTAAAAATCACCCCCTCCTTCTGTTTTTGGATATTCTGTGTTTCTAAGATAAACATCTTCAAGCTATATATTTCGATATCTTCTGAGTGTTTTTAAAAAGCAACATTTTAGAACACAACTTGTTAGATCTACTTTTAATGTAATCAACACCATGCCTTTTATTTAAAGACTAAACACCTTTTATTTTTGCTATTGTTACAATTGTGGTGATACTGATGTCCTATTTACATTGCTACTTTTATCACTATTTGAAAAAAAATTAAATGTTTTACTATGATTTGGACAGCAAGGAGATCCAACCAATCCATCCTAAAGGAAATCAGTCCTGAATATTCATTGGAAGGACTGATGCTGAAGTCCTGGCCACCTGATTCGAAGAAATGACTCATTTGAAAAGACCCTGATGCTAGGAAAGACTGAAGGAGGGAGGAGAAGGGGATGATAGAGGATGAGATGGTTGGATGGCATCACCAACTCAATGGACATGAGTCTGAGTAAACTCCGGGAGTTGGTGATGAACAGGAGGCCTGGTGTGCTGCAGTCCATGGGGTCACAAAAAGTAGGACATGACTGAGCAACTGAACTGAGAAAGTAAATGTCCTATATTTAATACTACAATTGATAATTTTAAAACATTCACATATACTCATAATTCTACATTTATCTAATTATTCTGATGAATGTTTGTTTCTGTGATCTTGGGTTTCTTTTATGCTTTTCTTCTAGTTCATTTCCAGGCAACCCCTTGTCTCCCACCGACTGAAGGGTTCTGTCCTCAGTGCTTTATATTGAACCATTTTTGCATTCCTGAGATCACAGTAAGATAAATAAATAAAATTAGCATTACTATGTGCTGGTCTCTGTGCTAAAGTACTTTAAAAGTAATATCTGATTATCTTCAGGTTACAGATGAAGGGACTGAAGGCACCAAGTGTTAGGAAAGTTGCCCCAGTTCCATAGTGGACTGTGTTGGGGCTGGGATTTCAGCCCACACAGCTGGAAGTCTGTCTTGTTACAAGCATGATATTGTATTGCCTCCTGGAATGATCCAATTTGATTATGTAAGCTATTTTATATTCTTCCTTTGAATAAGACGGGCATAAAATAAAAACAATTTACAAAATTAAGAAACTAACATTCTGGATGCTTTTGGAGTAGAAAATAGCTGGTTTATATTAAGTAGGCTTAAAAAACAGGCTATTTAAGATGGGCAAAATAATGGTCCCAGAGCCAAGAAAAATTCATTTCAATAGGAAAGGCAATTCAAAGCAGTCAGAAAATTCTCTGCCATGTTTGTGTTTCCCCCATGGACAGAGGAGCCTGGTGGGCTACAGTCCATGGGGCTGCAAAGAGGCAGACACGACTGAAGCCACTGGGCACACACAGAAAGTGATGGTCATACCCGTCTCTACTCCTGAGGCCTCCCAGAGGCCTCCACACGCCTCCTGGCGCAGAACAGGGCTGGCCTGCCTATGTTCCCGGGATGGAGTTACCTTTAAAAATTCTTTGAAGTCTGCGTGTTCGTCTGTCTTCTGCTGTAACAGGGCTGCTCCGTTAAGCTGACAGCTGCAGAAGCGGATGTAGGCCTGCATGTGGGACAGCTCAGCGGCCAGGATGTCCCCGATCATGTGCACGGGCATCTTCTCACCCCGGTCTTCTTCCGCACCCGCAGCGCCCTGCAACCAACACACTCTCTCTCACTTCTTGTTTAACTGAGTGTCTGTCGCCGTGAACAGTGAATATCCTGGGAGACTAACAGTAATAACAACCAGCGAGTTACCTAAAGATCTCTAGCACGATGGGGGAAAAGTCAGGAGGAGGAGGCAGTTGGGACCTAAAGCTCCGCCTGCCCAGTCAACCTGGGTGAACTGTGAGCAAAGAAGAAAAAAATGAAGATTCCGCGCTTGGGTGTTCCTCGGTCTTTGGAACTGTTTTGGTTTCAGCTTAGTTTCTTAGCAAAGTTTCTTTTGAAAGTTTTCTAACTTGTTTTCAGCTGAACCAAGAAGAAAGAAATTTCTATTCTCTGCAGGAGAAGTAAGAGCACGCAGAGGCTGGGTGTGGAGGTGAAGGTAGTGGTGGACATTGTGCCCAGGAGCTGCTAAACCTCAAGGAGTGGGGAGAAGCAGCGAGTGTGGGATGGCTCAGAGCGCCCCAGGAGCCTGTCCTCGAGGGCGTAAGGGACGGAATTTCACACTGCGCTTAGAGGACTGCTGGTCCAGCTGCTTAAGTCTGGGACATAAGCTGTGGCTTCTCTCCTGACTCTAGCTGATACAGAGTCAAGTATGGTTTGGAATCATATGTTAATGTATTGTTTAATGACGTCATTTTTTCCTTTACTTAAAGATTTTGTTATATTTTGCTTCAATAATGATGTACTTTACCGTACATTACAGTTAGCATTTCATAAAATAATAATAGATAGCCTGAGGGAGAGGAAAGCAGTGGAAGTTCTCTGTTAAGCAGCTCAGTTGCAGGGAGTGAGGTGGGAGTCTTGGTCCCAGGGCTGGGGTGGCCGCGGCCACCAAAGCGGTGCTCCCGACTCACTTCAGCAGCTTCGTGTTAGCCATGATGAGCTCCTTCCAGTTAACAAAGATCAAGGCCATCTCTCCTTCAGTGAGAAAACCTGGCTCTGTTATTCGTTTCTGAAAAACCTAGATTCAGAACAAGAAAAGGAAGTCAGCTCTAGGGCAGTACACAGCCTGTGTGGTCTAAAGGAAATGGAATCTTCACACTCAGAAACCAGGAAGAGCAAGGTACTTTTATATAAACAAACACAGGCTGTTGAATTTTAAACTGCAAAATTTCCCTACGTTTTGCTATTTCAGCTCTTCTCAGTGCTGATTCTGAGGACTGAATCCAGCAGTCCCATCAAGGAGAGTCTCATACCCACCTCCTAGAGGTCTTACACAGGTTAATTAAACTGTGGGCATAAAGCACCCCACACCAGGAGGGCCTGCAGAACTGAGGGAGCAGGACTGTTGTCAGACTGCACCATAGGAGTCTGGAAGCCGTTAGTGAGAAGTGCAGCAAGAAACACCAATGCCTTACCTCATCCCCAGTGCTGACCACCAAGCACATGTGGATTTCAGAGGCTGGCTGACCAAAGGGGAAGTGACAACACTTTACACTGGTAATCCATAGAACTTAAGGTTTCACAAAGTTCTGATATGCACACACATGCACATCTGTGTGTGCATACATGCACATGTGTGTGTAGGTTTCTCAGTTAACTTCACAGATGATGATGTAGGTCATGCTGAGTCAGGTATTATTATTCCCAACTGACCCATGAAGAAATGAAGGCTGAGAGTGATATCCTCAAGGTCACAAAGCTAGCTTCCACTAAACAACTAGGGAATGACTTTAAAAGCCTTAAGGAAACGGTGACATCATTGGAGACACCTCTCCTCATGTGTAATCTCTCCAAAATACATGTGACATTACTCTGTTGAAACTGTTCTAAACTGACGTTTATCGAGTTGAACCTGGAGTCCAGGAACTCGGATAAAAGTCTATGGACTCTAAACCTCTATGGTTTCAGAGTCAGACAGAAGATGTCTGGATGCTCCTATGAGAGAGAGAGACCTGGGAACAAGGCCACCCTGCTCTGAGGTGCTCTAGAAGGACAGGGAGAGCATCTGATTGTCCTTTCATTTGCTGACTGACTTGGGTTACTGTTTATGCCTTCTGTTGACAGGCTTAGCGTCAGCCTCAGTGAGGAGAGCAGAGGAGGATGTGGTGGCCAGGTCCTTTTGGGGAGGGAATGCTGATGAGAATGCTGTCCACTCGCCTGTGGACAGTGCTTTTCACCCTAAACCCCTGACCCCAACTTGACTCCTCACCCCTGAGAGGGTCTCATGAGGTGGCAGGGTGGTTTTCCAAACTGATACAAACATTTGATGAACACTCCCACTGCCTCACAACTCCATTGGAAACAACCAAAGTTAATGAAAATGTCAGAAATGTCAGGTGTCTGACTGGCAGTGCAGATGTCCTGAGAGAAAAGTCTGAGGCAGCACGTTTGCTTCAAGCCTCCCCACCCACCCTGTACCCTTGTCCTTCCTGGCGAGGCCACCTCACGGCCGACTGAGGCACTGAGCGCCTCTTCTCCCCTCATTCGAATGACCTAATGTGACAGCAGGGGCTGACTTGAGACCGTCAGGGCCCCTCCAACAGGCAGAGGAAGCATTCTGAGGTGTGAGAGCGCCTGTTGCTGCTGGTGACTCCACTGTCAAAGGCGACACCCCGGTACGAGGCCCCGGCCCGTAGGGAGCCTGCAGAGCCTGGCGCCTTTACCTCCACGACGAGCTGCAGGTCATCCACGTAGCGCTCCTCTGTCTCAATCAGCTCGTGGATGTAGCCCTGCCTCTTCCTTTCCACCGGCTGCATGGTGTCCAGTGTTTGGAGATCAGCACACCCTGTGGGAAAGCAGGGTAGAGTTTCAAAATATTAGTTTCTTCTCCTGGAAGGAAAGAGACATCTACTGGCAGGATGCACTGAGCTTACAAATATTGCCTCCAGAGAGTCCCATGGCCAGCCAAAGGGCCCTGGGACCTGGGAGAGCAGAGCAGTGTGCACCTGCGGAAGCTGGATTCACCATCGGTGCTGGGTGCTCCAGAGCCACAAATTAGCAATGCCTGTAACGGCTCAATGTGGCCTGAATGTCTTTCGAAGGAAGTCAAGACAGTGTGAAGGATTTTCAGAAACAGCCTCAAAGAGGCCATAAACTGTGCTGAGCTTGTGAAGAACATTCTCGCCATCTCAACACATTTTCAAACTATTCTAATAATTAAAGGAATCAAGTGCTTGAGAACAGTGTTTTCCAAATTGCAGGTCATGAGCCATTTGTGAGTCACTCTATCAATTGATTTTTAAACAGAAACAAAAGAAAATTAATAAATGAATCGAAGCTACCATGTATACAGGGGGCTTCCCAGGTAGCACCAGTGGTAAAGAACCTGCCTGCCAATACGGGAAACATAAGAGACACAGGTTTGATCCCTGGGTCATGAACATCCCCTGAAGGAGGGCATCGCAACCCACTCCAGTATTCCTGCCTGGAGAATCCCATGGACAGAGGAGCCTGGCGGGCTGCAGTCCACAGGGTCACAAAGAATCGGACACAATTAAAGTGACTTAGCATGCACCACGTAAACAGGATCGGTAAGTACTGCCTGAGAAAATTTTCAGTTAGATATGTATTTGTGGATGTAGAATGTAGCTCTTATTGTGAGCTGCTGTTTAAAAAGTGTTTGAGAAACATTTCTCTAGATTTCCCAAAGTTAAGCGCTCAGTGAGGAAACCAGAACCCAGCAGTTCTCAGCAGGCACACTCAAACCTCAAACTGAGGGAACGAACTGGTAGGTCAGGCTCTTCTGCAGCCAAGGAGCTTGAGGGCGGCCCAGGGCAGTCTCGCATGGTGTCAGGGTGAGAAATACCGCATTCACTTCAGACCAGTGTACAGGCAGAGCTCAGTGTCAAACATGAAGTGATGTTAATCTCAAGAGTCGTTGGGTTAGAAACTGAAGGCTTGACTTATGTATAGGAGGAGGGAGAAGGCCTCAGAAAGCCCTTATCAGACAAAAGAAAAAGCAGGTAGGGGCCCGCAAGTGACAGCAGTAGGCAGTCACAGTGTGTGTCCGGGAGGCGGACAGGAGGGCAGCAGGAAGGGCTGGGGAGTGAGGCTGCAGGAGCAGGGGCAGCCGCCAGCGGCCTCTGTAGATGGCAGAGCTTGGATCGAGGCAGACGCCCGCTCGGGGACAACTGCACAAAGCCACAGAGGTGGAAAAGGCCAGGATCAGACCAGGAGGTTCTCTTTCTGACTGCTTCGGAATGTTTATGTGTTTTGTAGAGACTGGGCCTTACAGAGAGTTGTGAAGACAGCTGTTCTACTTTCTGCACGTGCTGCCAACAGCTTAAAAAAAATTACTCCCATGGTCGAACAAAAATTGATTTAAAGCAGGTTCCGTTTGGTGGTACCAAGCAGAGAGCACGGTGCCACGGTCACGTTCAAACTTCTCAAGCTTTCTGGGGACTGTGTTTCACCCTGTTCTAGCAGGGAGACCTGCAGGAATGAGCAAGAACTGGGGACAAGCAAGGCTACCTCAGGTGCCTGCCTGCCCTGGCTCTGCAGCCAGGAGGCTGGGGAGGCTGATGCCTGGGACAGTTGCTGATCACCCACCACCCAGCTGGCTCTGGTGGGAAGCAGTAACAACAGTTTCTAAGGCTGCTCCACCTCTTCACTGGTGGTTTACAAATCTTGGTCATTCATATTCTGCCACATTCACATTCCAGCTCTAATATTACTTAGGTAACATTTTTGTCCATGTTTGAGCTAAATACCTAGGGAAATCATGGGTTCGATATGCTGGTTATGTTTCTTCTAATAGTCACCACCATAAACATGTAACCATTAACATAAATTGAATTTTCCTGGGCCCTCTTTTTGCATGCCATTGTGTTGGGCACCAATAGGATATCACACTTTAGGAAAGAATGATATATGTTAAAACCTGCAAGCATTGGCCTGTCTGTTCAGTGTCTGTGAATAACAGGAATAGTCTCAGGTAGTTTATTGTTTCTAACGCTGGAACATACATGATGTCAGCTTCATCAGGATGACTGCGGGACAATCCTTGTACTAACACCCTAGCTGACATTTGTGCATTTCATTACTTACGGTTCTTAAATGTTTATCCTCAAAATTTCTAACCTGACCCCTACCATCACTTTTAGATGCTCTTATCTCTGATGTCAGGGGGGAAAAAGATACAGACATGATGCCCCTTTAACTTCCTGCCTGTCTCCCTGCTCACTTATCCCTATACTTCCTGCCTGTGTCAGGGGCCAAGAGGATCTTGCTTTTTCCAGAAGCCAGAATCCCTAACCCACCCTCTCTGGCAGGACCCTTCCCCGCCCTTCCACTTCCACTTTCAGTCCTCAGTGGTCCCTCCAGTCTATGAACACAGTCCTGTGTCCCTCCTACCACAATATTTACAACACACACACACGTTCCTTCGACGCTGCTCCCTCCTCAGACACCCATCTCTAGTCTTACTGCTAAACGGCTCTAGAGGGGTCTGTCATTCACTCCCCCAACCCCCACCTCTGTCACCTCTCCAAGTTAGAGTCACTGGTTTCTGTTCCACTGACACTGCTTTTTGCTTTTTTTTTTTAACTTTTTATTTTGGAGAATAGCCAATGATGCTGTGATAGTTTCAGGTGAACATCTAAGGGACTCAGTCATACATAAACATTGTATCCATTCTCCTCCAAACTGCCCTCCCATCCAGGCTGCCCGGTAACACTGAGCAGAGTTACCCTGCCACACAGTAGGTCCTTGTTGGCTGTCCATTTTATTAATAAATACAGCAGCAAGACACTGTTTTTGTGAAGGTAATGACGACTCAGCACTGCCAGTCCAGAGACCCCTGGGGGCTCACATCCTTCTGTACCTGCCCACAGCTCTGACACCTCTGATGAGCTGCTGCTTCCTGCCCTCTGGTCTCTCCCTTAGCACCCGTCACTCTCCTCTTCCCGGCGTCTCCTTTTGCATTTCTGCTTCTGCCTGCCTCCAGGCTCTCTGCTTCCCCCAGTCCAGCAAACACTACAATGTATTCCTGGCATTCCTGACCTGCAGGGTCAAATGAGTGTGGGCAAAGCTACAGATGTCTTTCTCTGCTGGGGTCACAAGGTGCATGGACATACCAAGGTTCTGAGAAATCCTGCTCTAAAGAAACATTCAGTTTGAGTGAACTCAGAGCTCCCCACACTTACTTGACCAGAGAACCCTCTGTTTTGAGGGGAGAGTGAATCTGTTGAGAACTGAGGAATTAGGGTTTGTGGATAGAATACACCCCTCTGCCACCCTCTACACCTGCACCGTCCAATATGGTACCCATTAGCAACATGTGACTACTCAGCACTTAAACCCTGGCCAGTCCAAATAGAGAAGTGCTATGAATGTGAAATATACAGCAGACTTTAAAGACCCAGTACAAACATCTCAGAATGTAAAATAATGCATCAATACAGAAACTGTTACACCAATTATATATTGAAATGATAATATTTTGGATAATGCTGGGTTAAGTAAAAATAATTATTAAAATTAATTCCATCTGTTTCTTTTACTTTTTAAAATGTAGCTGCTGGAAACTTTTAAATTACATATGGGCTTGTATTTGTGACTTACATTATATTTATATTAAACAGCTCAAGCCAGTCACTACATTTTTTATCAGGTTTCCTCCCTGGTGGAAATGTTCAATGGCTGCTGTTTTTTTTTGCAGAATGAGGTCCTAACTCGGGGGAGCACGAGGCTCCAGAGTCTCCTGAATCCACCAGCAGCCTGCCTCTGAGCGTGCTGCCCTGGCCAGCCTGGCCTGTGCTCAGTACTCATGATGAGCTGCACGCACTGGCCATGGCTTGGCTGTTTCCGCTTCTGTCCTGGGCTCTGTCCACAGCCCGTTTCCACACAGAAGCCATCTCATTACCCCTTCACAGGAAGCTCACATGATCCCACTCTGGGGAAACCTCTCACATCCCCTGCCCAACTTGCTCCCACACTGCCTCTCCTTCATGTTTCCGTGACACTGGTTTGCGTCTATATTATAATACTTCACACAACGTGACTTGTAGTCCATCTGTATACAGTCAGTATGGCCATCTCTCCCAGTGGAGGTTAGGGACTGTGTCTGACACAGTCTATAATATAACACTTAGCAGTGCTTTTGCCCATGGAGGTCAGGAAATACTTACTGAACGGAAGACTATTTTGTCACCTCCAGACCCATTTCTCGTCTTTCCCCTGCTCTGCTCTGTACTTTTGTCTTACTGAAGCACATCTCTTAATGGTTCCTTGAGTCACATCTATTAGTGGTAAATACTTTCAAATTTTGCCTGAAAATGCCTTTTATCTCCCTCCTTTTCATGAATAGCTTAATTAAAATTCTAGTTTGACAGTTACTTTTTCTTAACACTTCCTATCGTTGAGTTGTCTGCAGTCAAATCTGACTGCTGTTCCTATGTAGTCATTCTGCTCTTTCTTGCTTACTATTTTCAACATTTTTTTTTTCTCCTTGGTGTTTTGCAGTCTAGGTATGGCTTTATTTTTTCCCAGAAGTCATTGTTTTTCCTGAATCTGTGGAGTCACATCTTTCATCAATTCTAGAAAATTCTCAACCTCTAAACAGGCCAAACTCTAAAGCTACTTTTGTAAGCTCCTTCCTTACTTGGCTTCTGCCTGGATTTGGATAACGAGAGGAGTTTCCATCAGGATACTGAAGACTATTAGGGTAGACCAGGAAAAGAATCTTCCTGCCACAACAGTGAGATGACAAGAAAGCATTTAGTACCCGCTGGGTAAAGAACAGAAATGCCTAGGCAGCATCTCACATAGATTTGGAGTTCAAGAACTCCTGAACTGATGAATTAACACAAAAATTAGTTTCTGGCTGGTGATACCTTCAGGGTGCTTGCCCAGAGAAAACGTACAACTGGCCTGGAGGGTCACTCACAACCTTGGTTCCACAGCATTTACATAGAAAAACCAAGTCTTGCTAAAGCTGAGTTCATAGTAAAAAAACAAGGACAAGACCCACTCCCCCATTCATTTTGAGGATTAGAGCTGCAAGAACTTTAGAACAAAAGGGGGTATAAAATATGTATGTTTAAAATAACTCAAGACATATATAATGTACTTGAAATCCTAAGTAGGGTCTAAAAACCAATAGGCAGATTTGAAAAAGAAATGAACAGAAAGGTAAATATTATCATAATATTAATAGATGAGATAGCCGATCAAACACATCTGAGGGAACAATCAGTAAATCTGAAAAAGAGCTGAAGAAATTACTTAGAATAGAGCCCAGAAAGACAAAAAAATGGAAAACATAAAATTAAGGTTAAAAGATATGGAGGAGGAAATGACAAGGCCCAATATACGTCTAATAGTCAAGGAAGGGAGAATAAAAGAATGGGAAGAGATAATATTGAGAGAATGGTTGATAATTTTCTAGAATTGATGGAAGTTATGATTATACAGATTCAGGAGGAACCATGACTCCTGGGAAAAAAATAAAATAAACCCATACCTAGACTGCAAAATACCAAGAAAAAAAAAATTGCTGAAACAGTAAGAAAGAAGGGGCAGAACTACACAGGAACAGCAATCAGACCTGGCTGTAGACAATGCAGCCCAAGAATGCTGAGAAATGGGAGTGCAGAGAAAAAGTAACTGTCAAACTAGAATTCTAATGATACTATTTTTCATGGAAGAAAGAAAAGAAAGAAGTCACTCAGTCGTGTCTGACACTTCGCAACCCCGTGGACTGTAGCCTGCCAGGCTCCTCCGTCCATGGGATTCTCCAGGCAAGAATACTGGGGTGGGTTGTCATTTCCTTCTCCAGGGGAACTTCCCAACCCAGGGATTGAACCAGGGTCTCCTGCATTGCAGGCAGACGCTTTACCCTCTGAGCCACCAGAGAAGCCCATTTTTCATGGAAGAGGGGTAAATAAAGGCATTTTCAGGCAAAGTTTGAGAGTATTTACAACTAATAGATGAGACTAAAGGAACCATTAAGAGATGTACTTTGGTAAGAAAAAAATCAAAAAGAGAAATAAAAGAGATAAAAAGGGTAGTAGGGAAAAAAGAACGGTGAGCATAAACACTAGTAATGATGTGAAAAAGTTATTTATATTAGAAAAAATAATATGACTAAGTGGGATAAATTCAATGTGAATTTTTTAAAAAGCAAAGAAAATACATGGTAAATAAAACATATCAAAAAGATAGATACAAATAAAAGTATCAAACAGTTCTAGTAAATGTAAATAGCTTAAAATTATCAGTTAAAAG
This sequence comes from Nanger dama, assembly GCA_917880005.1. Classification (NCBI taxonomy): domain Eukaryota; kingdom Metazoa; phylum Chordata; class Mammalia; order Artiodactyla; family Bovidae; genus Nanger; species Nanger dama. The sequence continues at coordinate 32,206,097 of CAKJTW010000018.1, forward strand.
AGAGATTCCAGACTGGATTAAAAAAATAAATTCAGGTAGATTCTATTTACAAACATACCTAATATGTAAAGTAACAGAAATATTAGAAGGACTGGAAAAAAAACTATCCAAATGCAAAATATAAAAGAGCAGTGTGGGGAGGGGATTTATTAGCAACAGACAAAATAGGATTTCAAGGACTGTATAAGAAAATATCATAAACAACTCATGAAAATATAATAATTCTTATTTTATTTGCAACCAACAGGAGCACCTCAAGATCTAAAATAAAAAGCTGACAGAATTACCTCCTCCAAAAAGTAAAGAAAAAGAAAAACGAAAAATTTATCATTGAAGTAGTATATTTTAATATTTTTCTCTTAGTGAAAATTAGTAAGAATATGAAAGATTTGAACACAATTAACAGGCCTCACATAATGAGAATATAAACAAGAGAATATACATTATTTTCCTCAGGCAACCAGAGACATCTTTGATACTTTTCTTCTTTTCACACCTCACATTCAGTCCACCTATAGCTCCATCTTCAAAATAGATCAGAGTGGTCCATAATCTGTCCACGTCCTACCTCATTCACCACCGTCATTTTGATCCCCCAACCCCCAATGTAATCTATAGCAAGCCAGAGCTATTCTATTAAAACATAGCAGGTCATATCACTCTTTGGATCAAAACCCTTCAATGGGGTGTTCTCACTCTGAGCAAAAGTCAAAGTTCTTAAAATCAGCCCACAAGAAACAATCTCCCCCATCTCCGTGGATACCTCTGTCCTCGCTGCCTCCTCCTCTTGCTCCTTCCTCATTCCAGCCACACTGACCTCTGTGATGCTCCTCAAGCATCACAGGCATGTTCCTTGCACGTCATGTTCCTTCTTCCTACAGTGATCTTCCACGTGTCCACAGGGCTTCCTCCAGATATCCATTACATCTGTCTAGTCTTTGCTCACATATCACCATGTCAAAGAAGCTTTATCTGAGTTGTCAGTTTGAAACTGAAATCCCTCTGCATCCACTTCTCCCCACCCAGCACTTTCTTTCCCTAACCTGCTTGAATTTTCTAAGATTTCACAAACTTACTCGTCTTGTTTTGTCTGCTGCTGCTACTAAGTCGCTTCAGTCATGTCCGACTCTGTGCGACCCCATAGACGGCAGCCCACCAGGCTCCCCCATCCCTGGGATTCTCCAGGCAAGAACACTGGAGTGGGTTGCCATTTCCTTCTCCAATGCAGGAAAGTGAAAAGTGAAAGTGAAGTTGCTCAGTCGTACCCGACTCTTAGCAACCCCATGGACTGCAGCCCACCAGGCTCCTCCGTCCATGGTATTTTCCAGGCAAGAGTACTGGAGTGGGGTGCCATCGCCTTCTCACTGTTTTATCTTACCCTACTCAAATATCAGCTTCAAGAGGACAGGACTTTTTTATCTATTTTACAATCTTCTATGTCTCCAGTGGCTGACACATAGTAGTAGGTTTTAAAAGTATTTATAAATGATGATATGAAGATAGACTCTGAGCTGCAGGAGATGGTACGTTGATACTAACTACAGGCAGTCAGAGAATGATGAAAACATCCTGGGAAGTTCTTCCTGATAGACAAGAAGAATGGGAAAGCAGGAACAATGAGAGATCATGGCTACTATCAGGTCAAAGTTCCCAGACAAATAATGAGTGGTAGGCTGGGCCACAAGACCCTCAACCACGTCCCCCCCTCCCCACATACACTTGTTTTTTAGGATGTGGAGACTGAGAGACAAAAGATGAATAATGGTTATGAAAACTCTGTGTCCCACTATAATTGGGAACCACTCTTCTAAATTACAGCACAAGCAAGAAAATGAGGCATCTTCGCAGATAGCTGCCAAGATTCCAAAAAGTGAAGGACAAAAGGCAGTCTGTGATGACTGACACAAAGAGGGCTTGTTCAGATGACATCACGAAATCCCAGAAAGGTCCTTGCCCATTCTGAGGAGAGGAACGCCTCTGAACAATGCTGTTCTCTGTGTCCCCAAGTTCAGCTGCCAGGGTGTCACATAATGGTTTTCAGTCTCACTGTGTGGAGAATCAGTGAAAAGTTGAGATTTTAACAGTAAATCCAGATGACTGAGCTGGGTGCATTTTCTGAAGGCTGCCTTTAATACTGAAGCTTTATCAGGGCAATAGGAAATTACTGGGCATCTTATTTTGTAAGAGAATAGCCTTTATCTGCTTGGCAAATATTTACTGAGTGCAAACCATGTGCCGGGTAGCATGCTCCCACCATGAAGCCATACACATTTGTGGTTTTGCTTTTGGAAATTTAAATAATCCTTGAACCATTTTTTAAGCTCTTGTGTGGTTTTTTGATGCTTGTCAAGTTCTATGCCATCAGGTGTTATGTCGCTTAAGTACAAAAAGGTCTGTCTGTGTATAGTCTAATGCTGCAGACCATCAGAAAGCAAAATATTTGACTATCAGAAAACAGACACATTCTAGAACTGCCAAAAGCAGCTCTAATGATAAATGCAATTTACCAAAACACAATCAATTTGGTGTTACTTTTTAATTTACAATAAAATATTATAAGCCTAAAAGACAGCAAAGACCTCCCCAAAGCAGACAGAAGTACAGATTCTGGCCTCAAAAAGCAGTTAGTTGAAGCTAATTTTTGCATTATCTTCTAGTCTCCCAGACTTGACCCTATATCACTGACTCAACTGAGGGAATTAATGTACTATTCAGAATACAGAATATTATGATGAGATGTCATGAAAGAGTAGTTTCATGTCCACCCAGCACAGAACTTTCAATTTTAACAGTACAGATAACCAACATGTGTATCACTATTTACAAACCTCTGATCAATCCTCTGATTAACAAGTACAAATTTGACCCCTACATATAAGCATATGGAAAATCTGAGGCTTAGTAATTAAGGGACTTACTGTAGGATTTAGAACTACTAAATCCCTAAATCTAGGTGTGTTGATTCAAGTCTTACACTTTGAAATTCCAGGCCCTTTTAAATGGTGCTTACATGACAATCTTATTTGGGGTGAAACACTGGCAATAGCGTGTACGAACCTGACCTGGCCTCAAGCTTGCTGAATTCTTGAGAAAAAAAAGATTTCAGTAGAAATATTTGGAATGTAAAAAAATCCAAAGGCACTGGAGAAGCCAACAGGGTCCTTATTCACCTTTAACTCTTATATCTCTGTGACATCATTGGTTCCTTTACTAAACTTCTGTTCAGTTACACATACATAACAACTTGTATCTAACAGCCAATTTCAAACAGACTGTGTACCCATGATGCTCTGTATTAGATCGCCCATTGCTATAGTACTGGCCTGGGGCAACAGGAGTTTCATCTGCACATATAGTTTTTTCTTGTTATTACTAAGCAGACTGCTACACCTCTAACTTTACCCAGTGGTATGACTATACAGCCTGTGTTTTTCAGCTTGTTTATGACTGTATACTACTATGCCCCAAACTGCCGAGTTTAGAACACACTAATTCTGTAGCACTGCCTGACTGATTTCATGGTGAACAGATGACCACTGGTGACAGGCTTCACAGCAGCAGGTCCTTCCAGTACCTCGAAATGCAACTTTACCAGCCTCAATTCATTTAAAGCTGGTAATGCTCTTTACCCTCTTCTCACCTATATCTTGGAATTAAATGATGATTGTTCTAATTTTGTGATTTGAAGCAACAGCAACTCCAAGTTAGTGAGGGATGGCTAAGAACACAAGCTCTGGAGTCAGATCTGGACACTAGTTATATTCCATCACACTCAAGATGTTTATAGTTCATCACTTAGGATACGGCAAATGCTTGGTAAGTATTAACTGCTACTTCCAGTATCTATATGCTAAGACACTGGCCTGGTGCTTCATAAATTGCTTAAGCCTCACCTGTAATACAGATATTACTCTCTTCATTATACAGATGAGGCGAAGGTTCCTAGGGGTGAGCTCATAGAGCCATGATTCAAAGCAGCCACAACTTCCTGTTACATTCATTTTATCGTTCTTGGATTTTGCCTTTCATAACATCATTAAGACATCTCTCTTAAGCACATCTTTCAAAATTTGTTGTTGTTTAAAACAGTTTTAAAAGTGATTATAAAGACAATTTACTCAACTTAAAAATAAGCAAAGGATCTGAATACACACTTCTCCAAAAAGACATACAGGTGGCCAACAAGCACATGAAAAGATGCTCCATCATCATTAGTCACAGAGGCGATGTTATTCAAAATCACAAGGTATCACTTCACACCCACAAGGATGGCTTTAATAACATGTCAGATAATAACAAGCATTGGTAAAAATGTGGAGAAACAAAAACCCTTGTATACTGCTGGTGGGAATAAAAAAAAAAAATAGTAGCCATTTTGGAAAACAGTCTGGCACTTTCCCAAAAGTCAAGCCATCTGATCCAGCGATTTCACTCCTAGGTACAGACCCAGGAAAAATGAAGTTGTATGACCATGCAAAAACTTGTACATAAATGTACATAGCATTATTTATAAGAACCAAAGAGTAAAAACCCAAATGTCCACCAATTAATATATGGATAAATAACAATGGAATATTATTTGGCCATAAAAGGGAATGAACTGCCAGTACATCCTACAGCATGATGTACCTTGAAAACATTATATCCATGCAATGGAGTATTATTTAGCCATAAAAGGAATGACATACCGACACATCCTACAGCATGATGTGCCTTGAAAACGTTATGCCAAGCAAAATAAGCCAATCAAAAAAACCCCAAACATTTTATGGTACCATTTGTCTATGTCCAGAATAGGCAAACATGGAGACAGAACACAGATTAGTGGTTGCTTAGGGCTGCATGGGAGGCAGGGTGCTTAGGAGGATATGAAGGTGATAACTAATGGATACTGGTTTTTTTTTGAGGTGATGAAAATGTTCTATAATTGACTCTGGTAATGACTGCATAACTCAGTGAATATACTAAAAACTACTGATTTGTATAGTTGGGGGAACTGTATGGAGTGTAAATTATGTCTCAACAAAGCTGTTACCAAAAAAGTGATTATGTTCAGTTTTATCCTTTTGAATATTCTTCTTAGAGATTCTTATCCTTGTTCTAATGTTCAGCCCTTGCTTCCTCATCTTCTCTGCATGGACATTTTACACAAACACTGCAGCCTTTTTTCTTTTCATTGGTTCAAGCTACAGTTGTACTGCAGGAACTTCATTATTATGAAAATAGGAGGCAATATTAGCACTGGAGAGTAGAAGCTAAGGGCATGGACTCTGGAGCCAACCACTTGGGTTTGAACCCAGCTCTACCACTGACTATCTGTGTAACCTTGACCAAGTTATTTAACTTCTCTGTGTTTTAATTTCCATGACTATAAAAAGAAAACAGTAATAAGGACCTTAGAAAAATACCTAGACTAATAAGTACTCAATAAATAGCACGTTTCCTCTTTTCATTTTATTGATATGAGCAATGGTTATATAGGTAGAATTTTATTATTTTATAAGAATGGTGATATTCTCCTAGAACCTTTGTTTCTTGTCTTCATGGTTTCTTTTCACTATATGACCCTTAACTCCTGATACCCTCAAAGGTCTGATTTTCTCCCCAGGTCACCTCATTTACTTTCACTGGCTCAGAAACTATCATTATGCATTCATGCCACCAGCTGATATACATCTGATGCTGTATATCTTAATTACATCCCATTACCTGCTAGACAATTCTATCTGGATGTCCCACGGGTACTTTGTAGTCAAAACCAAACTCATCTTCTTCTCCCAACTGATTTTTACTGTAGCTGGTGGCAGCATGATTTTCCCCTGTCACCAAGATACAAAATCTGGGAATCAAACTGACCCTTTCACCTGCCCACACAATCCATAAATCCCCCACCTCCTCCCAAAGTTCCCTCAGAAACTATTCTTAATGCTGCTTCGTGGTTTTTTCTCCACCTTGGCTTCACATAAGAATCATCTGAGGAGTTTTTTTAAATCCCCATGCCCAGGCCTCACTTCAGGCCATTTAAATCAGGACCCAGGCATCAATAACTTGTCAAAGGCTGCCCAGGTGGTGATTCCAACAAGCAGCCAAACCAGGAATCTCTGGTTTAGCCCCCGGCCTGCTCTCAAGCCTCAACTTGTCTTGCTGGCTTTCCACTTCCACTCCAGCAATAATGAACTGCTTATAGTCACCCCTCTCCTCCGGCATCCAGGCTACTGCTTGTCTCTATCACTCTCCCCACCACTCTACCCTCCTACCTGGCTCTCTCCTACTTATCTTATGGATCGAGCAGCTGCCTTATCCAGAAGTCTTCTCTAATCCACCTATCTACAGATGAATTAGGCATTCCTCCTCCATACTCTCTTGTGTGCGTGCATGCTAAGCCACTTCAGTGATGGTCAACTCTTTGCAACCCTAAGGACATAGCCTGCCAGGCTCCTGTCCACGGGATTCTCCAGACAAGAATACTGGAGTGGGTTTCCATGCCCTCCTCCAAGGGATCTTCCTGACCCAGGGATTGAATAGACGTCTGCTGAAGGGGCAGGCAGGTTCTTTACCACTAGCGCCTCCTGGGAAGTCCCTGTACTCTCTTGGTGCCCAGTAAATATCTCTCAGTGTACTTAGCATGCTATTTTATAATTATCTGCTTTCATGCCTGATCCTCTTACAGTTAGGTCCTACCTGAGACCTGGACCACTTGACACTCATTTTCATATTCTTAGGACCTAGTACTCTGCATTCGCTTATACACATGCTCAACGTATGTTAGTTGAAAGACTTTACAGAGATGAAGAAGACAGATGGGTTGGATTTTGAGCCACTTTTTTTCACTCAAGGTGAAACCACCAACTTGATTACTGAAGTGTAAAACTGCTTAACTCTGGTGCCTCCAAGCATCCAGTGGAATTTCTTTACTGAATATAGACTCTTATTATTTTGTACTAAAAATGTCTTAGTCTACATTTGCAGTGAGTATTAACTTGTAAATTCCTTCCAATCTTCTTAGAGATAAAGTTAGATTTAAAATTATAAATAACATAGTAGTCTATTATTATCCTAGATATTTTCTTTTACTTTCAAATCAAAATTTCTTTTGCTTTTGAGATACATACACTTATCTTGGATCAAACTATATCAATCATTACCACTTAAAAATTTCTTTTGTCCCTTGTACTACAATACAACTTGCTGGTCTGGACCAAGAGACCACGTTAAGGAAAAGAGAAATTCCAAAGAAATTCAAACAGGACTACAAAATAAACAGTTAAAAGTAAGGTTTAAAGGATGCTTCAAAAGAAATACACAATACAAGTAATGTAGTTTGTGTCCCTTTAATAAACACACTTGCATAGTTATATTACAATTTTGTAAAAATGAAAACGAATGACCTCATGCCAAGCGTGCCCAGCATTTGCACAATCTCAATACCTTTAATACTATAGTTTTCAAGACGCACAAAATAAAAATTTAAGGCAAAAAAACAGCACTTTGCAACAATTTAATAATTTATTACATTACAGTAGCATCACAGCAGCATCCAATAATGCCACTATAGGCAAAAGTCTCTCAGTCTTTCCATTAGAGAGTCTATTTACAAGAATTTATAACTTGGTAAAATTCACCCTAAGAAAACTTGGCAAATAAAGCTTTGGACTGGAATTGGCATTTCTTCCTCTACTTTTCCTTCCCCTACTTTATTTTAAACTATCAGAATTCATATTATATTTTAAAACACTAATGTAGCAGTTATACTGTTTTAATAGCTGTATTATTTTAAAATGACTCCCTAGGATAAAGTTTTAGAGGAAACTATACAACAGGTAGGATTGATTTATATTTTCAAATTTTCTAAAAAAAAAAAAATCAGCTTTGGTCTTAGAACTGATTTTTTTCATTGCTGGAAAACCCATCAGGTTTAATCACATACTGCAGAAATGATTACAACATACTACAATTTATAAATAAACAGGTATTTTGATTCTTCACCTCTTACAGGGTTCAGATTTGCTCAGTTGTGCTCCCATTTTTAAAATTCTATGTTCCTGATAAACTCCTCCTAATGTCTCTTTCTAAGTAAACTGAAGCTGCCTCTTATACTGAATGAGGAAGAGAGCAAACATGTGGCTGAATATGAGGTACTGCAAAGGATCGCATGCTCGTTTAAGAAGGACAAATTATTATTACATGTCATACCATTTCCTTTACTTTTAGCTTCCTGTGAAATATATGACAAAATACCTAAACAAAGAGAGGTATTTCTGTAAATACAGTAAATTTATTTCCCAGACAGACACTCAGTTTAAATACGCCATTATAAGACTTAGTCCATAGTACCTGATGAATATATTCTTTTCATATTGATTTACAGACACTAGTCTCTACCAGAATGTCATTCTTTATAGTTATCAGTGTAAAAGTGAAGCAATTTGAGCTACAAAGATACCTTTGAAATAATTTATCAGTGTATTAAATAAGCCCAAATTCAAAACTAGAGAGAGAGAATGTTATATCGTATGATTAATTAAGTGGTCTTATTTCTAACCTCAGGGTTTAAGGTGGATTTAAAGTAACTGCCCTGAATTTGAACCCAACTAACATGTTCAGAAAATAAAAGACAAGACCAAGTAACCCATACAACTTAGAAGATCAGCTGAATTTACAAGGACCCAGTCTTTACACTGTACCCTTTAGTGACTGCAGGCAAATCTGTTATGCCACCTGTAAAATATTATTGCTTTCCATTTAATGTCATATTTTATAAAAGTATCATGATGATGCCAAATGCTAAAAGTTGAGGTGGTCTAGTAACTAGAAATCCCTGCCTCAGGGAGCATACATGCCTGTTACCATACATCCCAACGATGTGAAGTATTCTGGAACACAGACATTTAAATTTTGTGAAGTTCTAACTAAACCATTGATTCTTCCTCAAGTGTTGTAAAGTTATGATTTAGGCAACATATGACTAAAATCATTCATTCATAATGTATAGGCACATTAACACAAATATTGCACAAAATATGCCTCAGAGATATAAAAACACATCTCACTCTTCTTAAAGAACTCTGTGAGGAAATAAGACTCTGTGATTGTATGTACACTTTTCCTGATAATACTTGGACATTCAGAAACAGTAGATTGCACTGCAGTTTGTAAACAGTTTAAATTGCATAATCTCATTTATTTTCAAACATGATTTAATACTATCTACTAAAAGTCAACTAAGTACTCTCACATTTATAATAATGTTTTACTACCCTTGCAGTTTTTGGCTCAAGGAAAAGAAGTCAAGTCCGATGCCAAAGTTACCAATGTGGTTCAAGAATAGATATTAGGTAGAGAATTCTGAATGGTAAAATCAGTTCTGTAGCCACAAAGCAGCTTCATGGACACAGAGGAATGCCAGCTCCGACGCAGCTTTCCTTCACTCTAATTCACTGTCAACTAGATAGAGACTGTCTGCCTGCTTCAAGGGCATTTAAGCTCTTCAAGCATTCCTTATGATCTTTACATTAAGATCATTCCTTATGATCTTAAATACATTAAGAAGAAAGTCAACCAGTGCCCCTTTGTGACCTGGGATATGGAGTCACCTCATTAAAATATATAACATGAATTTCTGACTTTAAAATGTATAGATATAAATTCTCTGCCTAAGGTAGGGAAAGTTTCATATCTTATAGTCAATGATGGGAGCCTTTCATTCCTCAAAAGTAATCCATTTTTAGGTAATCAGTAAAGAAGTAACAACTGACTGCTGCAGCACATTAGCAGGATCTTCATGAGCCCAGAGACCCCAGTGGACTCCTGCGGCACAGGGCTCATTCTGGGACAGCCCCAACAGATTAAAACCCACCCTGCTCTGCACGTATGGCTGGGCAGGGCAGGCCACTTCCCTCTTCTATGAGGTAAGAAGAGCTCCCCCAAAGTGTCATCACTCCCACACCAAAATACACAGAAAAGAGAGAAAAGGATATTTCCAATTCTTGGCCTTTTAACAAACTTAAATATTGGTACTTATAGTGGCATATTAGAAAGTAATAGAGGAAACAGTGCCTATTAGGGGACAAATCGCATATTGAACCAATTAAGAGCTCACTGTGATTAGGATTAGGTCAAACGTAACAGCAAAACATAAGCAGTTCTGAATTCTGTAATGAATATACATGTTGCAGTAACATTAGAAAAGCATGGCAGCCCATTCCAAACCAGCAAGAACAGTTTGTGCAAATAGTGGGTCTTTGTGTGTTTGAACTCCCACCATGTAAGGGCAAACTCAGTATGCATGCTAATGACCTACAATTACCAAATTAAAAAGGAGAAAAATGCTAAAGGATGCCAGAGTGAACAGCAGGGAAAGCCACACAAAGACCCACTATCCTTTAACTTGTTACAAATAAATTTTAACTGTAAATTAGAAACACAGAGAAATAACCACAAGTGGCTCTAACATTTGAGAACGAAGCTAAGGAATTGTGTAGGAGATATTTGATCAGGGCTGCCTGCCCTGTCTCCACGCTAGAGTCAAACTTGGATAGTGGGTCTCTGGGGTGCTTTCACACTGGAAGACAACACTGGGTCCTATAAAAAGAAAAATGAGGGATAAAATGAACATAAAGCAAATCAAGTGGGTGAGAAAAATTCTACTGATTACATGCAACATCAACAAATTTGAACTACTAAAATTCTCAACCTTTAGAAAATATCCTAACTACCTAGTAAAATGAAAATTTATAAAGGCTTGAGAAACACACATGGTAGTCTAAAACTTAACTAGTTTTTACTGACTCGTATACTCCTGGCTGTTTTTCCTTTAGAACAGTTTCATTTTTTTTTCTTATATTTCTTATTATAAAAGACTTAAAAGGGAAAAATATGTTCCACCATTGGAAAATAAGATAACAAAACATTTGGAAAATGATCACTTTACATTGTAGACACTATAAAAGTCAAATGCACAGACAAACCAGAATGCCTCCAAGGATCACTTAGCCCAAGATCTTCCAAGACCTAGTGGGTCTGAAAAGTACCTTCCTCTCTCAGACCCAGGAAAGACACCTTGGGTATTTTTATTAACCAGACAAACTGGCTAGCCCTGAAAACTGCCAAACCATCAGCAGAATTTAAAAATGGTCTTTCATTTAAGTAATCCAAGTTTTATAATTTTCCTTACTACCTCTTCTGAAACCCTGAGGTATTTTTAGGAATATTCAAAGCATATAAAAACTGGACTCCACGTCCAGACTGGGAAATTCAGCTTCTCTATCTAAAGGACGGTCTTCTCCCCAAATCACTATGATCTTCACAGGCTCTAAAGTGAAAATAATGCACTAATAATTTAAAATGATAGATACAGGACAAAGTAAATTCTTAATACTTGCACTAAATCGTAAACACAGCTCAGCTCGACTGGGTTCCCATTTACATGCTCTTAGAAGCTAAGTTAAAATGAAGGACTAAAGCTTTTAGATAATTTCACAAGAATGATTAAAAACACAAATAATGATGTATTTTATTAAGAAGGACAAAAAGATCAAAAAGGTGAGGAAAAGTGACCTCTATTTTATGATTAAAAAATATTTCCAAGTCCTGTTTATTCTCTAACGCTACATTTACTGTCAAGAAAGGCTAGGTAACTATCAAGAGATAATTTTACGTAATACCAAATTGTATACATTGAGATATGGATCCCTGCAGTAAAAGTAGTAAAACAGATCTTAATTCATATATCTCTGTGGCATGAGTTACCTACCTTAAAAAAAAATCACCTAATGAGATTTTTGCAAGCACTTTATTTGTAAAATAAATTTTATAATTTTCTTCTAACCTGGGTGATGTGTAATAACGTGGGAAATAAGGTTGCAAAATTAATAGCACCTGTACACTACAAGGGTCATTCTGCACAGCTGAATACACTAACTGCCAGCTAGTCTCTACTCTCTCCTAGGCTGAAAAAGGCTGGTGTAAAGAGAAGCCGCAGTATAGACTGCTATCATACCACGGAACTCACGAAAGAACTAGAACTTTTTTTTAGATAAAGTCTAACAGTAAGGTCTGAAGCTAGGACAAAAGTATTTGAAAAAAGGCAATATAACTTTTGATTTTGTGGAAGTTTCTTATTATATTTTCTTACTCTAAACATCAATATACATTTGCTGCGAGTGCTCAGTTTAAGATTTTGGTTGAGAAAAGTAAGGAATGCAGCGCTGTATGCTAAAGCTGATGCACTACTAAGAAGTAAATAGTTTGATATTACTCACACTGTTGACTTGGATCTGCATCTGTCGTCATCTTAACATAGTTTGAAGGGAAGAGACCAGTCACCCCACTGATTTCTCCTTGCCACCAGTCAGGATCATCCTTGTTTAAAACATTAATAAGCTGTCCCTTAGAGAAACTGAGCTCATCCTCGTTGTTTGCTGTGTAGTCATACATGGCAATCACCTGACACACTACCAGAGAAAGAACAATAAAGCAACAAGTCAAATTGAGTAATTCTTCCTATTAGCATCATATGTTAAATTCTGCCAACATTTCCCTTTAGCTGTTCTCTCCTACTCTCCTTCCTCTAGTCCCTGTTTCACAAAAGCAAGAATTTCCCAAATGTAGTCTGGAAATCCAAGCGACTGTTTTGAAGTATAATGGCAGAGCAATTAAACAATTTCAAGGAGTGCTGTAGTTCAAGCATCACTGAACAGCTGGCTGTTTCTAACAGAACTTTTAGAAAGGAACTTCTCACAGAGGTAAAGAAAACAAATTTTAAAATATTTTTCAAAGAATTGGCTAATCTAAGAAATGCTGAGTTAAAAAAAAAAAAAAACTTCCTAAGATGAAACACAAGTTAACCCATTTCCATACCAGGATGAAAGGCAGGTGTAGTTCTTTCACTGCTTGGACCCAAAAGTTTAACATGGCTGGCAGGAAACCATCCTTTCTGTCGCTTTTTCCCTCTGGCCTATAAAATTAGCAAAAAGAACACAAAAAAATGAGACTAAAGACAATTATTGAGACATAAACTAAAAATAAGAAAATCCAAACTGTGTAGTAAAGAATTTAACCTTGCCCAAAGGGAGGCCTGGCCTTTGCCTATGGCTCCTGGAAGGTAATCTCAGCCTTTGAAATGTCTTGACTGTTAAAAGAGTGTCTCAGTTTATGTGGGGGGCCTTAACGATGCAGGACAGCCTAATGATGTGATTTATGGTGGGCCCTCTGGGTCATAATATGAACACAACCTCTGGAGGGACTGGAGACTGAGTTCAGGCATGCGAACGATCAGCCGTGTCTACTTGACGGGGTTTCAATAAGCACACTGGAACCCAAGGCTCATGTGAGTTGCTGCTTGGCAATACTCCATGTGTACTGTTGCCAGGAGATTTAATGCTGCCCATGACCCCACGGGGGAGAGAACAACGGAAAGCTCTGTTAGGGACCCTCCTGAACTCCGACCCATACATCTCTTCCCTTGGCTAATTTTAATCTAAATCCTTTTGCTGAAATAAATCGTAACTGTGAGTGTAACAGCTTTCAGTGAGTCCTGTGAGTTTTTATGGGAAATTACTGAATCTGGCAGTGGTCTTAGGGCCCTCCAAATTTACAATCTGTGTTAGGAGGGAGGGCATCTTGAGAACACTTGAATTCTGCACTGCCCTTTGAGGTCAATGTTAAACAACTAGAAGATTCAATATGCATCTCAACACTATTTGCAGAAGTCTATTTAGAGACTGTTCAGTCTCAAAGTTCCCTGCATACTTTGCACAAATAATATTTATAAACTAAAAAGACCTTTCTAATGTTCCCCTAATAAGTAAATACCTCTTGGAGCTTTGTTAATAATCACACTAATTATTATTTATTAATCAGTCAAATAAGACAAATTAAATTTTTATTAATTTTCTGTTTCTAATGAGCTGGCATTACTTTTATAATAAAATTAACAAATGTCATTTAAAAGTTATTACCTGTAATTCCCCTTGCCACCATCCACTTGTGTTTTTCTTTAGAATTAGTATTAACTGTCCCGGTGCGAGGCTAAGCTGTTCAGAACCAGAAGCCGCATATGCTGACGTTACTTGAGCAATCTCTGAAAAGAAGAAAAACAAGGGACTATGAATTCAAGACTATTAAACACCCTAGTAGTTCGTCCGCTTCATCATGACACATATACCAGGTTTCTTTAAGAAGAAATATAAGGGACTATGAATTCAAGACTGTTAAACACTTTGGTAGTTTGTCGTCTTCATGATGATACATACCAGGTTTCTTGTTTGATGTTCCAGATTTGCTAGCACTCCCAAAACCCTATAAGGAAACGATACACTGTTTTATAATTTTTCAACAATCCACGGTTAAAAGTACACAGGCTATTAGGAACTAGAGATTTCTAATTCCCAGGGTCCTCATTTCTTTAGAGTAAGAGCAAAATAATGATTAACCTTATACTGATCAAATAAGTTAAGAATCCAATACTTATAGGGAAATCTGATTCTGACAGAATACATTATATATACGTAGCTGATATTGGCAACTCAACAGGAACAGCTCGTTTTCTGAATCTTTTCTGAATATTAAATGTTAATATTAGAAATGTATATTTCATTTCATCATGGGGGGTGGTCAGAATTAATGCCCACCACATATAACACTTGTTCTCTGGGTATGTTAAGGCATGTGTGAGTTTTGCTCCTGCTACATACAAGGTAATGCTTTTATTTTTAATTGTTTGCCATGTTCCTCCTGAACCTGACCTAAGAACAAAGAATGCATACCAGCAACTATGACCTGTTTGACTTTATAGGATAAGTTGGGCCAATCACATTTCTTATTTTTAGGAATTGTTATTTGTAGACGTTTTAATGATGGCCATTCTGTCAGGTGGTACTTCACTGTACTTTTGAATTTGCATTTCTCTAGTAAGTAGTGATGTTGAGCAGTTTTTCATGTGCCTATTGATCATCTGTATTTCTTCTATGGAGAAATGTCTATTTAAGTCTTCTCCCCATTTTTCGATTGGTTTTTTTTTTTTTTTTTTTTTTTGGTGTTGTTGAGTTGTATAAGCTGTTTGTATATTTTGGAAATTAAGCCCTTGTCAGTTACATCATTTGCAAATATTTTCTCCCATTCTGTAGGTTGTCTTTTCATTTTGTTTATGGTTTCCTTTACTATACAAAAGCTTGTAAGTTTGATTAGGTCCCATTTGTTTATCTTTTGTTTTTATTTGTATTGCCCTGGGAGACTGACTGAAGAAAATAGTGGTATGATTTACATCAGAGAATGTTTTGCCTATGATCTCTTCTAGGTGTTTTATGGTGTCATGTCTTATGTTTAAGCCTTTAAGCCACAAATGTAATTTTTAAAATATTATATAATGAAATGTAGCAATATAGGGAATATTTGCATAACTCAGTGGTTCAGTATTTGTCAAGTGATCAATGAATGATGTCATCACACTCAGTATGCAAAAACAGACTGGTGAATTTTAATATAACAATAAGGAATGTTCACTGATTTGGCTTCAGATTCTGCATTGCAAGTAATCTACAAGAACTTAGTACTTGTCAAGTTTTGGTACAGCAGTGTCAAAGAATATCCACAGGTATCCGAACATGTTCTTAAAATACTTTTGTTATCGCTCATATTTGTGTGAGGTTGAATTTTCTTCAACTACTTCAACCAAAAGAATATACTACATTAAACGTTTCTGAAGATGGAGAAGTACATATTTGTTTTCCATTAAAAGCAAGTTATTTAAGTCATCATATAATGGGTTTAATTTTGTTATTTCAAAATGAATTAGTAAATTTTTTTAAAATTTCAGTCTTAATTTCTAATATGGGAAATATTGCTAGATATAATCCATATATTTTCAGAAACTTTGGAGTCCTCAATAACTTTTAAGAATGTGCAAAGTTCCTGAAATCAGAAAGTCTGAGAACTGATACCAGTGGTAGGAGAAAGGCAGCAGGAACTCTTAAGAGTGGGCTGGGTCACAACAATGGCAGAGCCTTGAAGATTTACGGATTCCTTTTAAGCCTCCCTGAAACCAAACCATTCCCTAACGTCAGTGTCATGAGGCCTGGCCCTATCTATGGCTCTTGTTCTTGGAATTTCGTCAAATCATTTCTCCTTTATCTAACAGGATCTCTGTGATAAACTATATTTTATTGGAGTTACCTTAAATGGTCTCCTTGTAACCAAAGCAGCCCAACCAAAACCATATCTAAGCATCCTTTATAAATATGAACCTTGGGCAACAGGAATGGAATGATTCTGTTTCTATACCAAAGTAACTCTACCTCCTGATCTTTTGGTTTGACATAATTTGATGGAAAAATTCCAGTTCTGTCTCCAATACTTCCTGTCCACCATTCTCCATCTTTCTGGGTCACCAATATTTCTTCACCTTCAGTGAAAGTCAAATCTCCAGGTTCTACACTTGAATATGAATAAAGTGCAATATACTCTGTAGGGAATAAAGAAAAAAAGAAACTAATTTTGGTTATAAGATTACAGAAGTAAAAAAAAAGTGTTAATTTCTAAGATTTTGAGTAAATTTGCTGTACAAGACCTTGTGACTTAAGGAAACCTAATGTAAAGAGATGTTAAGGTAGAAAGTAGAAGAAAGTAATTACTTAATAATTACTGGAAAAAGACTGGGGCTCCCCAGGTGGTGCTAGTAGTAAAGAAACTGCCTGCCAGTGCAGGAACTGTGAGAGACACAGGTTCGATCCCTAATCAGGAAGAATCCTGGAGAAGGAAATTGCAACCTACTCCAGTATTCTTGCCTGGACAATGACATGGACCGAAGAGGCTGGTGGGCCACAGTCCATGGGACCACAGAGTCAGACACAACTGAAGTGACCTAGGATGGATGGAAAGCTCTATCACAGGCTTCTTTTTCCCACTGTATCATCATCATCATCGTCATGTCACAGAGAATAACCCCAAAGCTACAAATACATATCAGTATCTCTACAGGGTCAAGACATGAAAAGTTTTTTAACCTTCTTACATACAGTTTAATCTCTTAAATTCTTTTCTCTTTAATTCTTTTATATACAGTTATGCAAATGCCTACTCTTCAGCTGACACCAGTATGAGAGGCCGGTTTCCATCACAATGGTCCAGCTCCTAGCACGTGCTTGGCATGGAATAGATGCTCCATAAATATTTGTTAACGAATAATCTTAAGGGAACTATCTAAGTTTTTATACGTGTTTGTTGACATGAAATTTGATCTGCAGATCATACACTGAAGATGACCAGAACCATCATACAAAAACTATTTACTATCCACATTCCCATACTATTCAATTTAGGTGACTCAATAAAACAAAAAATGACTGCAAGGTTAAGGTATGTTGTAACAAGTGAGGTTCTTTTCAAAATGCTCCTCACCACTTTCCTAGCATCATTCCACTGCCTTTATTC
This sequence comes from Nanger dama, assembly GCA_917880005.1. Lineage (NCBI taxonomy): Eukaryota > Metazoa > Chordata > Mammalia > Artiodactyla > Bovidae > Nanger > Nanger dama. The sequence continues at coordinate 32,223,524 of CAKJTW010000018.1, forward strand.
CACAGTAAACCTCCGGCTCTAGGCTTGCTGGTAACTCGAGTTCCCTAGGACTTCCCTGGTGGCTCAGGCGGTAAACCATCTGTCTACAATGAGGGAGACCTGGGTTCGATCCCTGGGTCGGGAAGATTTCCCTGGAGAAGGAAACAGCAATTCACTCCAGTACTATTGCCTGGAAAATCCCATCGACAGAGGGGCCTGGTAGGCTACAGTCCATGGGGTTGCAGAGTCAGACATGACTGAGCAACTTCACTTTCCTTTCCTTTCCTAAACTTTCACAGCTGAGCCTTGGCTCACGCCTTTCCCTCTGTCCATCAAGCCTTTTCTTCCTTCATCACTAAGCAAGACCCTACTCATTGTTTAAGATGATTCGATGTGGCCACCTCTGTGGATTCATAGGTCCTACTCAAAATTGTGTTTTCTTTCAGAATTTATTACAACTATATGCCTATCCTTCCCATTCTGCTGTAAGCACCTAGGAAACTGTTTTATTCATCCTTGTATATGATGAATAAAACATAATTCTAGGCTCTAGCATAGAATCTCTAATGTAGTAGATAATGAATAAACTGTTTTACTATTAAACTGATTTTCTTGAGCAATATAAACAAAATGTAAACTATTCAACTAGTTTTACAATGGATATATACAATTCATTTATAAACCTATATAACTATTACATAAAAACACTGTCTGAAATAAGGGTAGAAATTTTTCAACACATTTTCAAAATTAAGATAGTCAAACCACCCAAGGGGCAACCACAATTTCTTTGTAATATTTATGATTAAAGTATATCTTGATTTCAAATCCTACTTAATGATTTATGTGGCATACTGTAATTAAAATGCAATTCGGCAAATTCCCTGGTGGGCCAGTTGTTAGGACTCCATGCTCTCACTGCCAAGGGCCTGGGTTCAATCCTTGATCAGGGAACTAAAAATCCCACAAACTGCACAATGTGGCTAAAAAGAAAGGCAATTCATAAACAAATGTACTAAAATTTCCTTATATTTTAAACATCTATAATATACAATAAAAAGAAAACAAAAAATTTTATGCTATTTCATTGCCACACTTATCTATTTATTTATTGAGGTCATGGTGGAGAGGTCTGATAGAATGTGGCCCACTGGAGCAGGGAATGGCAAACCACTTCAGTATTCTTGCCTTGAGAACCCCATGAACAGTATGAAAAAGCAAAAGATAGGACACTGAAAGATGAACTCCCCAGGTTGGTAGGTGCCCAATATGCTACTGGGAGCTGACTCGTTTGAAAAGACCCTGATGTTGGAAAAGACTGAGGGCAGGAGAAGAGGACGGCAGAGGATGAGATGGTTGGATGGTGTCACCAACTCAATGGATATGAGTTTGGGTGAGCTCTGGGAGTTGGTGATGGACAGGGAGGCCTGGCGTGCTGTGGTTCATGGGGTTGCAAAGGGTCGGACACGACTGAGCGACTGAACTGAACTGATAAGAACTTTTATAGTACTGATTTTTTTAAGTGTCAAGTATTTTCAGTCATATATTTTCTATCTCCTAAATATTCATGTGAAATAGAGTGGCAGCAGGTTTCTCCTAATTTCACTTTAACACTGAAGACACAAAAGCAATAAGAGTAACAACTGTGGGAAGTCAGTTATATAATTAGTCAGTAGCTAATATGACCTCCATCGAATTTGCAAGTTAACAAAAGCTCACCTTCTCCCACTGTACAGGCTGCAGAGGTAGGTTTCTTGTTTACAGATGCATACAAAGCTTCTGGTCTGCCAAATAAACACACAAAACAGATAAAAAACAATAAGAATACAATAAAAAGGTATCATCACATAAATAAGAAAGATGGTTTGATGAAAACAGCAGGTTTTTAGCAGTGTGCTCTTTTAAGGGCTAAAATTAACTGAAATATTGTCTCAGTACACAAGCTAGAAATACACTCACACACAAAATCTTAGTGGATTATAAACTGCCTACTTACAAACTACTAAATTTTTAAAATCTATTTAAGTAATTTCAATGATTATAAATAGTTATTCAAATGTGAGCTATTTTGCTTTTCTAAATCTAAAAGACACTGCTGCTGCTACTGCTAAGTCACTTCAGTCGTGTCTGATTCTGTGTGACCCCATAGATGGCAGCCCAGCAGGCTCCCCTGTCCCTGGGATTCTCCAGGCAAGATCACTGGAGTGGGTTGTCATTTCCTTCTCCAATGCATGAAAGTGAAAAGTCAAAGTGAAGTCGCTCAGTCGTGTCCGACCCTCAGCGACCCCATGGACTGCAGCCTACCAGGCTCCTCCGTCCATGGGATTTTCCAGGTAGAAGTCACTAGGCACTGGTAAATGGGCAGTTATTTGGTGAACCACATATGGGGCTGGATTCGGTTAGAAAAAAATAAGGGCAATTATAAATTTTACTACTTGTTTAGAGCACAGTACATTTAAAAATATATACAAATAGCAGTGCTTTATTTTTACATTTGGGAACAAATATAGCTTTTATTTTCAATTTAACCCAGGAAACTGTTCTTAAAAATCTAGAAAACTGTGTCAGTAAGAACTAGACATCTGTATATATATCAGCAGTCCCCAATTATGTGACTAAATTGTACAGTGAAGCAGTTTTCAGGTTAAAAGTGGACTCTTACTACAACTCATGGGCACGCCAAATGGACTGCCTGGCTGAATTCTCCATTACTACAGGTTTTCAAGTTGTGTGCCTTATCTGTTAGAAAGGATCAATAATCGAATGAAAAGTTAGAAGACATGTCTTTTTAAGCATTTAAACTTAACCTGTTTGTGTTTATGTGTTCCTTCTCTGTAAAATGTTATGGAGTTTAAGTGAGATAATTACCGTAAAGGGTCCTGCATAGTGCCAGCACACACATCAGCTACTGCTGTTGCTACTGCTACCACACACTCTAGAATTCCATATCAGTTTAAAAGTAAACGTCTTCTGACATTTGAACTAAAAATTAATGTACAGAACCTTAGCACTGAAAGAATTTTTAAAGATTTTTTTAGTTATTTTCATTCAATCAATGAAAAAATTCGAGACCAAGAAGGCTTACCCAATACAGTCTGGCAAAAAATAGTAGAATCAGAACTCAAGGATCTTAATTTCCAATGACCCCATTCCTTTTCAATAAATCATTTTGCTTTTCTTTTTAGACCAACTTCCACATAAAACACAAGTAATAATTACCCACAGCTACATTAGAGTACTTGGTTCTTGGTAGTAAAGATGTTTGATGACCTGACTCCCCTAGAGACTGGGAAATAAAGACAAGAGACCCCATCTGGTTTTGTTTTTTATTCATGCAAAATAAAGTGTGTTCTATCATTAGCTCCTCTCTTCACTAAGCAAGTATGATTGAGCAGCTGCTGCTGCTGCTGCTGCTAAGTCACTTCAGTCGTGTCCGACTCTGTGTGACCCCATAGACGGCAGCCCACCAGACTCCCCCGTCCCTGGGATTCTCCAGGCAAGAAAACTGGAGTGGGTTGCCATTTCCTTCTGCAGTGCATGAAAGTGAAAAGTGAAAGGGAAGTCACTCAGTTGTGTCCGACTCTTCGTGACCCCATGGACCGCAGCCTACCAGGCTCTTCTGTCCATGGGATTTTCCAGGCAAGAGTACTGGAGTGGGTTGCCATCGCCTTCTCTGGATTGAGCAGCTACTAGGCATTAAGATCACACTAGGTATCAAAAATCTAAAAAGCGAACAAATAAGACATGAATCCCACCTCCTGGAGCTTATGACCTAATTAGGAATATAGGTAAGAAGGGAAATAGCTACAACACAGTGTGTTATGAGCACCAAGAAAGGTGACCTGCAAGGAACTCTGGAGATCCAGAGATGGGAGAGGCAGAGGCGAGGCCCTCAGTAAAGATTTATCTATATATTGACAGTTTACAGTAAACTACAAGGGAGAAAGCTCCAAAGGAAATGAAAAATAACTTCTCTAACTGACCTGCTGGCACAAAGAAAGCAAACGATCTGAAATTTTAAGCACTTTGAAAACTTTAGGAATCTGAAATAACCAGAATAAAAGATATTCTAAAACTGGTACAGATAGCTTAGGTATGATTTTGTTTCACTCTAGGAATCACCATTGTGATATTCAGACTTAAGTTTAAACTTCTAACTGTCCTGCACAGCCAGTTGGACTGTGGCTGACTCATCAGTGAAATTGGCAACATCCACATCTCATGAAAACACACAAAACTAAGTGCTTACTCTTCCCGCTTAACTTCACTCCCAGGGATGATTTTGACGTAAGATTTCGGAAACCATCCTCTTCCTCCATGAACCTCCCCAAACCACCAATTTTCTTGCTGCTCCAAGACAGTAATGATATCATGTTTTGAGAAGTTCAAGTGGTTTTCCTTCTTTGCCGTCCAAGAACAAAGGGCCTGTGCTTTCAGGTTTTCCACAACCTGTCCCTGTGAAGACAAAAATCACAAAATCAAAAACACAGAAAACGACAACAACTGTGATTTCTGTTTCCTAGGATATAACATACTTGCTGCTCTAACAGCAGACTAGTTTGGTATGGTGGTGAGTTAGTATCAATGATGACTTAAGATAATCTTAATCTACTAACTGATTTAAAATTATATATGACAGACAACCATCTGAATAGCCTTCTATGAATTTAAAGACCCAACACTTACCATTCAAGGAGATACCTTGGCATTAAGCACCATGGGTATGGAAGGCAAACCCTGTACTGAAGAAGCGTACTCATAGACCCGCTAAGTATGTAACCCATAACAAATGAAAAGGGAAGCCCTTTCTTTCCTCACTTCCAAGTCTCCGCACTGCGGTGGGTCCAGTTTATTCCACCAGGAATGGAGATGCAGCTGTGCTCGACCTTCCTCCACTTTGTTTTCTTCTCGTAACTTCTTCATATTCTGATTTCTCCTTTCTTTTCTTCTCTCAGAGGAAGCAGTGTTTCTGTTTTGTTGATAAGGCTAACCTCTCTACCTGGGCTCTAAACTTTGGACCAGGCCCTCCCATCTTCTAAAAATATTTTGTAACATTGTGAATTCTCTCTTTTGAATCTTTAATTTCTTTACTTCTCTACTTAATTCTACTTCTAATTTTCTTAAAGAAACAGAAATCTTGCACTTGCTTTCCAATTTCACACCCTCAGTCCATTCTACTTTAGGTTCTGCAACCGTTGTTAATACTGAACTTCTTGACAAGGTCATTGATAACTTCAGAGCCAAAAGCTTCTTCAAACCCTTACTTTCCCTGATCTCTGACTGGTGGTGACATCACTGAAATCCCTCCAGTTTCCTGAAGCTCACCGTCTGGTGACTGATGGCTCCTCTTTGGTCCAGCCTCTTTATCTTCCTGTTTCACATGACTTCTCTTAAAATCTTACTTATGCCTGCTGCTGCTGCTGCTAAGTTGCTTCAGTCGTGTCCGACTCTGTGTGACCCCATAGACAGCAGCCCACCAGGCTCCCCCATCCCTGGGATTCTCCAGGCAAGAACACTGGAGTGGGTTGTCATTTCCTTCTCCAATGCATGAAAGTGAAAAGTGAAAGTGGAGTCACTCAGTCATGTCCGACTTTTTGTGACCCCACGGACTGCAGCCCACCAGGCTCCTCCGTTCATGGGATTTTCCAGGCAAGGGTACTGGAGTGGGGTGCCATTGCCTTCTCTAGGACTTCTCAAATCTGTATCTTAAAATTTATATACTTTTATTTACTTATTTCATTTCTGGCTGGGCAGGGTCTTCGTTGCTGCTCAGGCTGTTCTCTAGCTGCAGGGAGTGGGGGCTGCTCTCTAGCTGTGGTGCTCAGGCTTCTTGTTGCAGTGGCTTCTCCTGTTGCAGAGCACAGGTTCTAGGGTGAGTGGGTTCAGACGGTGATGCTCGTGGGCTCGAGAGCACAGGCTCGGCAGTTTGGTGCATAGGCTTAGTTGCTCTGTGGCATGTGGGATCTTCCTGGATCAGGGATCAAACTCATGTCTCCTGCATTAGCAGGTGTATTCTTTACCACTGAGCTACCAGGGAAGCCCTCAAATCTTTATTTTAACTGTAACTTTATCTTTTGACCTCTAGACTTGTAAATCAAGCTGCCTGCTGGGCCTGGCCCTCATGCTTAGGTATACAAATACCTATGTTATACATCTGAAATGTAACCACTTTTAGAACTCACCAAACCCATTCCTCCTCCACTGCACAATGATACCACCATCCTCTCGGTCACTTGAGCTAAAGACCCTGAAGAGGTGTCTTTAACTGCAACTTCTTCCTCATTCCTCACGTTCGATGGATTGCCAAATTTGGGTTGACTATACTTTTTAAGTCCCTCCCCTCTTCTGTATATTTTTGCTACTATGACACTGGTTCACAGCATCACCTGTTACTACTGTAATATCCACCCTTTGGTGGTCTCCTCCCTTTGCTTCCTTCTACCAATCTGGCCTCTATATGACTGCCAGAGTTCTCTCTCTAAAACACACAACTTAACTCTCCTTTTGAAAACCTTCATGGGCTTTCCACTGGTGGCTCAGATGGTAAAGAATCCGCCTGCAATGCGGGAGACCTGGGTTCGATCACTGGGTTGGGAAGATCTCCTGGAGAAGAGAATGGCTACCCACTCCAGTATTCTGGCCTGGAGAATTCCATGGACAGAGGAACCTGGCAAGCTATGGACCGTGGGGTCACAAACAGTCAGACACGACTGAGCGACGTTCACGTGGACTTTCCACTGCCAGCTGCTTAGCATGGCATTAAATGCTTCACAAATAAATCTCAACCTCTCTCTCCAACTACATTTTAACCCTTTCTTTATGAATCTGGTAATCTAGCCACACTATAAACAATACTTGTTTCCTATAAACTCCTGTGTTAACATGCCTCAGTGACTTTCCCCAAACTGTTTATTCATAGGAGTAACTTTCCTTCTCTGTTTGTTAAAAGCTTGCTCATTTCTGAGGGTTCTACTGAAATGCCTTAACTATTGTGAAGCCTGCTCTGATTCCCACTGGTTGAACTGAAATACTCTCTCTTCTGTATACCCTTTAGGAGTTCATAAAATACCTTTATTACAACACTTTTCATACAGTTATTTATTTGTGTCTTCATTAGCTGATGACTTACTAATGAAAGAATTTTCTTCCATTAAATTTTTAGCACAGAATAAATGCCTAGGACCTATGGTCACACAATAAACATTTTTTGAGTAAGGTGAAATCTGCAGGACTCTATTCTAATAAAGTCTGCAATTTCTTTTTAATAATGTTAATGTAACAATGGGCTTCCCTCATAGCTCAGTCTGTAAAGAATCTGCCTGCAATGCAGGAGACCTGGGTTCAGTTCCTGGGTCAGGAAGACTCCCTGGAGAAGGAAATGGCAACCCACTCCAGTATTCTTGCCTGGAAAATCCCATGGACAGAGGAGCCTGGCAGGTGTCCATGAGGTTGCAAGAGTCTGACATGACTTAGCGACTAAACAACCAGCAATGTAAATACTTGCATCTCAGTTACATCTAAACCAGAAGCTAAGTACACATATAATACAGTTCTCACACAATGACTTAATTAAGGAAAATGACAAACAAACAAAGATCCCCCAAGCCCACAGCTCTTTTGTAATAATTACAAATTAAGAATATAATCAAATTTGTAACGATGATATTTTGAGTTTAGAAACCTTAGCTGGTAGCAACTTGTTACTAAGAGAATAAATTGTTGAGAAACCCCTAATAATTTCAACTTTGTATCATACATGAATGGTTAAGAACTGAAACTAAATGCTACAAAGGGGTAAATGAATCAATGAAGCTTTTGTGCAAAAATCTTCATTCTATTTTATATGAAGCAGGAGCAATGTTAAAGAATAAAATACACAAAAATGAAATATACAAACCTGTCCATGAATCGGTGATACAGATACAGGGGACACAGTGCGAGTAAAAGCTGATTTTTTCTGCCATGATGTGTTAACACTTAGGTTTGAAAAAGATACATTTTGATAATCAGTCACAGATGCTGGTTGGTTTGAAGAAAGTGATCTATAAATATAACAAATGATGTAAGTATACTTAATTATTTAGAATCTAATGAAGTACTACCAATTTATCTACTCATATATAATATACATAGTGCTTAAACACAAATTATTAAAAAAATCATGACCTATGTTTTTATTTACTAAACTTCAGTATTAAATTTGGAATAAAAGGTACTCTGACAGAGTCCAGTGCAGATATCAGGTTGACACAAATACATATTAGGGATTCAAACATGTGCAGCGACATATAAATTCTGTTATTAGCTAAAAACTTACTCAGAAGTTGAGGTAGCAGATACTGTAGGAGGAAGTAAGGCTTTCTTAGGAGACACAGATTTTTCACTTGATGTCACTTTTTCTACATAATTGCATGGAAACCAGCCAAAATTTCCTTGAAAACCACCATAAAGCCAACCAGGTTCTCCTACAGTTTTTCGTCAACCTATAGAAACAAAAAGAAGAATTAGCAGTGGTTGGAAAGCCACATATTTGCAGAGAAGAGATGCAGAACACTGTCCAGCAGCCTAATTTTCAGAATCAAGTCCATCTAACTACATGGTTAAAGCATTTTCTACAATAGGTTACTACCTCTAACAATTGACAAGGTGCCCTTTTAAACTTAAATTTTTAATTTTATTCAAGTTAATACACAAAAATAGTTCACAAAGACCAGTAGAATCTCCATGAAGGCAAGCACAACAAACCCCAGGACTTATACAACCTAAACCTGATTTAAATATTTGGTCTCAAGGTGAGGAATTACTGAAATGTATGAGTACTGGTGTTCAAATACTAACTTCCTCTTTTTCTTACAAACTTTTAAAAGCATAATCTCTTTAATATTGTTTCCTAATATTTTCAACCTTATGAAAAAGAAACTGCCCATTCATTTATTCTTCAGAGTTAGGCCAGATATGCTTTGTAAGCAGTCAATTTTAATCAATTTTATACTTGTCATTTATGATTATAATTAATTTCTAGTTGGCAATTTACACAGAGACCTAAGATAGGAAATTTTACATAAATCCTCACAGGCCTAGAGAAACTATTACTTCAAAAACAGCATTAACAGATAAGACTAGAAACATAGGTTGTGATGTTGCCAGGGTACAGAGGAATTTCTAATTTATTTCACTTTCTCTCAAACCTCCTCTGCCACTTTTTCGCATTAAGTTGATTAGATCTTGCCTCCTATCTTAACAACAATACAGAAGCCCTCAGATTTGACTTCACCTCTACTTCAGCAATATTTATGATCCCATCCACTCTTTCATCCAGCCCTCCAACCACAAAGGAAAATGTACCCAGTCCTTCCACCTCTCCCTCTTCCTGGGCTCTAGATCCCAAACCCTCCACGTTGTCAAGAATCTTTCTCGTCTCCATCCGTTGGTCAGAACAGAGAGGTCCGACAGGGAGGCCTGAGGTGCCCTCCTGAGCGTTCCGTGTGCTATGTGTGGATCTCAGTGGTGGCTTCAATGATTTATGTTGTCGTTGTTTTACTTGCAAAGTCCTAACTCTTTTGCGACCCCATGGACTGCAGCCTGCCAGGCTCCTCTGTCCATGGGATTTCCTAGGCAAGAATACTGGAGTGGGTGGCCATTTCCTCTCCAGGGGGATCTTCCTGACCCAGGGAATGAACTCATATCTCCCGCACTGGCGGGTGGATTCTTTACCAACGAGCCACGTGGGAAGCCCCTTCAAAGATTTACATATGTGTATAAATTATTAGAGCTATTCACTGATGGCTGTGCACTTTACTAAATGTAAATTGTAGCTTAATTGGAAAAAAACTCTCCCTCTATTAGTAACTTACTCTTTCTGGTATCATTAACCCTTTTTCTCTGCAGACCCTTTCTATCATTAGACTTGCTCAAGCTTCTGCCAAGTTAAAAAAACAAGAAAACAGAACAACTTCCCTCAATCCACATTTGTCATTATTTTCCACCTTCATTTCCTTCTCCCCTTCAGAAGCCAAGCTCCTTCAAGAGTTTTATATATTCACTGTCTCCTCCTTCCTCCCCTCCAACTGTTCAACTCACAGAAATCTGGCTTCTTCCTCCACTATTCCACTCAACTAACACCCTTCTTAAGAGGAACAGTAACTGTGCTGTTGCTGACACAATGGTTACTTCTTCTAAAGCACTGTCTTGTGTTACCTGTGGACCCCTCTTCTCAGGCTTCCCTGACACTACACTCTGTTTCGCTTCCTCCTCTAGCCATTCTTCCCCGGCTCCCCTTCCTCTGACGATCCCTCAATGTCCATGCTTCCCAGAGTGCACCCTCAGCCATCTTCCCCATCTTTATTCCCCCTGAGGGGAGCTCTGGCACAGTCCCATCTTCAATGACCATCGCAACACACTGATGACATCCAAACGGGCCCCCTCTGACCTTTGCCAGAGATCTCTCGAGATACCTCTGGATACGTCACTGCTGCCTAGGAATCTGAAACTCATCCCAAACTGAACTCATTGTAATTCCCCCTTAAATGTCCTCCTTCTAATCTTCCTCCCTTAGTGAATGAACGCCATTACTAACTAAGCTGTCCAAAACAGGTGTGTGCATGCATGTGCTAAGCTGCTCCAGTCATGTCCAACTCTTTGCAACCCTATGGACTGTAGCCCACCTGGCTCCTCTGTCCATGGAGAGTCTCCAGTAAGAATACTGGAATGGGTTGCCATGCCCTCCTCCAGGGGATCTTTATGACCCAGGGCTTGAACCTGCGTCTCTTGCATCTCTTGCATTGGCAGGCAGGTTCTTTACCGCTAGTGCTACCTAGGAAGCCTCCAAATTAGATACCTGCCAGTAACTCATGACATTCTTTACATCAGTGATTCAGCAGAGCACATAAGCCCTCAAGAACCTCCAGCTAACATTATGTTCCTGCTGTCACCACTGCCAGATTGGCCCTCTGACTGTGGGAGAGGTCTGTTCTAAAGTGGGCAGCCGTCCACACCCGTCTTCTACTTCTTTGGGATGTCTATCTTTCTCAATAACCTGTAAACTTATTCAGAGCAGAGGCTGTGAATTGTTTACTATATCCCTAGCCTAGTATAACCTCCAACAAGAATTTGCTGAAACAAAAGACATAATCAAAACTATAAGCAGGCTCTTGGCCAGACATGCCCAGACAGGCTATATTTCTTCATTCTTGGACACCACCTCATCACCACCAACTAGACAAGGAGGAATGGCAGGGCCAAGAGACTGGGGACTCAAGCTGCCTATGTCATGGACCTCCCTCAGCTGAGGAGCGGCTATGCACGGACACTGTGGCTATCGCAACAGAAGCAGTGAATCGCTGCGGGGGACACCGAGCATCTGAACAGTCGGTTCTTGTAAACCCTAGTCCAAGTACCAGTCAGCTTTTGCTACTCAACTGATAAAATACACCAAACTGGTGACAACGCAGGTTAAAAAGAAAACAGACACTGGCTAGGTAATCTAGGTAATATAACCTTTATTTTCTAAGAAGAAAACTGAAGTCGGGACTAAAATCCAAGCCGCTATGCTTTCACAGCCTGTATTCTTCCTAATGCATCACAACAGCTCAATCAATGCTATTCCCTGCATCTTCTCTTATTCATACAATAAAATCCTTTTGTTCTGCATCTAGTTAGAAGTTGGAACTATAGAACCTAACTCCTTCAACTCTTCTAATGGTTGTCAGAAAATAACTAGCTCTCCCAAATGTCATTGGTAATTTATTAAAATAAAATCAGTGTCACTTTTTACAGCATAAAGCAGCATGGCCTAGTGAAAAGAACACTGGGTTTAGAAATGAAAAGACATGTACTCGCACTCTTAAGCTGGCAGCGTGCCGCTGAGGATTACAGCTTGTGTAAGTCTTCCTTACCTGTAATGTCGTCTGCAGATCTGTAGTATGTCTTAAGAATAAAATGAGGTGATGCTGAAGATGTATTTTTAAAATGGTAAATTACTGTATAATTCTTTACCATCTGAGCCACCAGGGAAGCCCCATAATAGTATACTCAATATTATTATTGAAAGTAATATAGTACAGTGCACTCAGCTTATTCATGAGAAAAAGAAAAGACTTTGTTTCCAACCTGTATTATATCCCCAGAATTAAAACTCATTTCATCATGGTTCCTTGCTTCAAAGCGATATAACGCTCTGTAATTCACCAAAGTACCAGCTGGCTCACCTGAAGAGAAGATTATTATCATTATTTGCTTCTTTCATAGATACACATCTTTGCTACGACTCAATGAAGAGCTCAAAAGAGAAAAAAAAAACTGAGCATCAAACAGTATAATGAGAATCCATTTGATATAGGCTTGTTGGATTTAAGTATTTCTAACAGTCACAGAATCAATATAAAAAACAAACAAGGATATTTGTCTTAAGCAAGAGGCAGTAAACAAAGAGAAGACTGGCAGGATATGTCACATGCATGGATAAGGGAAGGTGAGGGCTGGTGACTGAGCTGTGCCAGGTGGAGGGAGGCTAAGCTGCAAGAGGCTTAACTTCATCTGTGGAGGTCAGACTATGACAGGGAAGACGAGCACCAAAGGGAGGTCACAGGTAAGACGAGCACAAAAGGGAGGTCACAGGTAAGGAAGTGAGTCGTATAAACAGGGTTAATTACAGATTCATCAGTATGGTTCTAAAAACAAACACAGCAGAAGGGCTCACAAGTATACTAGACTTACTAAAGATATTTTACTTTGTTCATTTGTAGAATAAATGCTTAAACTTAAAAATTTTTTAATACATTGTCATTAATAAGGATTCAAAAATATGTGTATCCAGAAAAATACAATAATACTTACGTTGTTAATATTTTAGAAATACACTGGGAAGGGGTACTAAAAACCATGTCTATCATTTGAGAAAATTTCACTGTGCAAAGACTTAACAGTTTACTGTTACTTCATTAAAATAAACAGTTTAGTTACACTAGTGAAATAAAGTATTTTAAATTACTTCAGTTATGAACACTGTGTCCAGTTATGCATTGGTAGTGATGACTACTTTCCTTTCTTTGTGTCATTTTAAGATTTCTACCCTCAATCTGTTTTAGTAAGACTACATACTTCTCATCCAAGTTTAATTTAGAAAAAGAATTAACATCCATTTAAATTTTCTTCTTCTTTTTGCCTCATTAGAATTTTTTTCTTGTTGCTTTTGTTGCTCTGTTTCAGAAAAATCAAACCAATTATTTTTATCCTTATCCTTACTTTGTTTCTCCTCAGCTTTCCGCTCCACTTCTTGAACTTTTTCCTGCGCTTTTTCTTCTTGGAGTCGTTTTTGTTTTTCTTCTTCCTCCTTTCTAAGATTTTCTTTCCATAAGTTTTCTTTTCCTTGTTTTGCTTTCCTTTATAAAAAAGAAAAAGTTCGCATAACATCCTAAATTTATTTTATGCAAAAAAAAATGTAATAGATCTTCTCCCTGACTAAATGAATAAAAATTAATATTTCTTATATATTTAAATATAATTTTAAACATAATTACGTATTTATTACATACAGCAAAGACATGTCGGGGGGAATGGAGAAACCATGGGGAATCAGAACTGAAGGAGAAAACCAATTAGTCAATCAATCAAGAGAGAAACTATGGACAAACAGATGAGCTGAAGTGTATGACTAACAATTTCTCACACTCTCAGATTTCTTCCTGCCAGCCAACCTCCCAAACCCAAGGGAAAAAAAAGTGGAAAAAAACGGAAATGGAACTAATCAGAAAACAAATATAAAAACTGTATTTAAACCTCCTTCCCTTATCTCTAGATTCTCCACCAGGACTGCTGTCAAACTCTTACTCTCATTATCCTAGCTAATCCCTGTTTTCAGGATTTAGTCATTGCTACGAAAATAGGAAATGCTTCTGGACAGACAGATTACTTCTTATATTATCAACTAAAAGTCTTTTTCACTTGTTAGATCTTGGTTAACAGATCATTTTCCCTTGAGAGGTCTATGCTTCTGTACAGTGTCTATGACATCTGACACAGCTGCAGCTTGGTTTCTAGCTAGTCAAGATGACCTGTGGTCATACAGAGTTAATGCTCACCACAGTTCTCCCTGCACATACTTTTGATGATCTTACTGAAGGCAGAGCAGTCACCACCCAATTTAACACTTTCTTCAAGCCTCAGCATACTCTATCAGGGGCTGTGACGATTGTGACTGATTCATCCTGGGTTTTAGGGGACACTTACGCCCCACAAAGGTGAAAGTCTTGGCTTAATTCTGTATCTCTATTCCTATAATTCCTGGAAGAATTTGGAAATCCTTAGATAATTATAAAAACTATAGACCCACTTAGTCATGAAGCCTTTCTCCTCATCCCCCAAATGTCTTATACCTCATACTCCTGGTTCATTATCACACAACCAGCTTCCACTCAACCCTCTGCAAACCCTCCTACACCCTCTAACACTTTGCAGAATGCTTTCTCTAGCATTTTCTATAACTGACATCCACCTCTCCCTTCAGAATTATGCTTCTCTAGCAGTCTTGACTTAATTCCAACCAATATTCCCTTTCCTAGTTCCTTGGTAATATTCCCTGACAGTCTCTCATGTCTAGGATGACGCAACCTTCCTTCATTTAAACTGCTACGGCATTATGAACACCACTATCAGAGTACTTGACACATGTTTATTGAGATAAAGAAAAGATGTGAGAGTTAAGTGAATATAAAATTAAATTTTGGTAAAGTTTCTAAGTGTGTGGATGAGAAACTGGTCCAGGGCCAGAAGATGCTTCAGGAATTGGACGAAAGGCAAAGAGACCAGACCTACAATGGGAAAACCTGACTATTACCAATAGCTTTGGGTGAGAAGGCAACATAGCTGGGCAAGTGGCCAAGAAGTCAAGGTACAGTACTAAGACCCAGCTCTGAACCAATCCTACATGTTCTGATTGCTTCCCTCTACTAAAGTAGGATAATGTGTGAAGATGGTGAATAACATGAAAATGTGTATTGCTAACATGGTCTGAAGGAACCATGGGCTGAAACCATGGTCTGAAGGAACCATGGACTGAAAGGAACCATGAGCAATGCTGGAGAGATATCAAGGTACTTGCATGTGTCAACAGAAAATCCTAGCACAGTGACCAGTGGTGCAGCCATTGCACAGCTCCCTCGTGGCACACAATGCTGCACAAGTCAGGTGGCAGGTAAAACCCCCTTAATTTAAACTTCACTGCTGCTGCTGCTGCCGCCGCCAAGTCGCTTCAGTCGTGTCTGACTCCGTGCGACCCCACAGTCCCCAGGCGACTACCTTCCATAGTCGCATAGTCCCCAGGCGACTCTCAGCCCACCAGGCTCCACCGTCCCTGGGACTCTCCAGGCAAGAGTACTGGAGTGGGCTGCCATTGCTTCCTCCCGTATCTCTTGCTAGGGGGTCACAAAAGTATGAGTCTTGGAGTAAAAAATGTTACAGCTATTTGCTTAGCTGTCTGAATCCCCTACTGGAATTATGAGGAACCTAGAGACAAGGAGTAACCCAGAGTTTACCTGCATCACAGTCAACCATGACCACTAAATCAAAATGTGCTGAGGTGGTTATTCTGAAGTTAGCAAGAAAAGAGGCCTGCTATATGGTAATGTGTCTTTCTTATCTTCCCAGTAGCTATTTCATGGACATTACTCTCCTACTCTTCTCCAGGCTAAAGAAATGCTGGTGTGTTGATATTTGTTAATTATAATAATTTCTGACACTTGGGAGAACTTGGGAGAAACATAGGAAAGTATCAGAAGTAGAATCTTACCGATAGAAAAAAAAAGTCACGTGAAGTCTCTAAATGAATGGCTCTATGCTTCAGATACACAACTGTCTCACTTTTCTTTGCTACAAATGTAGGCAGGTGATGTAGCCCAGATATATACAAAGAAAACTGTATCAACAGTATCAACTGTATCGAATGCCATTTCTGCACTTAATATTATACTCTATAAAATTAAATATTTGGTTTTTATAATTTCTCAGGAAACAGTAATAGATTTACTATGGAAAGACAAAAATAATGAATGCTTACTACCTACTAAACATTATACTTGGCTCTTTAATCTTATTTAATTCTGAATTAGCTATGAGGTATGCATTACTGTTTCTATTTTTCAGATGGTAAAAACTGAGGTTCCAAAAGGTAAAGTGACTTAACCAAGGTCATTCAGATAGTAATTGGTAGATCAAGATAACCCAGGCTGAACTCCAAAGCCTGTAGTTTTCACTAAGGGGACATTTACAATTGGTTACTGTAAACTCAGTCTGCAAAAGGACTAAACTTTTAAACTTTAGAATCTAATTAGCATCTTAGGATAATAACTTTATTCACCGTATATTATTCATAGTCAAACTAAAGATATGGGCAACAATAATTAGAATTTTAGTAGCAATACAGTATAATAAACTTATCAACTACATTACCTTGTAGCTTCATCTTCTAGTTTCTTTTTCTGTATTAACTCTGATCTTTTCCTTTCAATTTCCCTCAGTTTGTCACGTTTGATCTTATAAAGCTGTTCAATGGCTAACTGCTGTGTATTGTAGCTTTCTCTCAGTTCCTAAGGAGAAAATAAAAAGTTAATATGGCATGGATTTAAATACTTTTGCCTTACATAAAAATGTGGCAACTGCATTTAAAGATAAAAATCATAAAGCAAGTTAAACTAAAGTAAAAAGATTAAAAGTCTTAAAAAGATGATTTAAAAAAATCTTGAATACAGTAAGTACTGAAGGTATATAGCCACTGAGGACAAATGTATGTTAAAATCAACTGCTTTTATACTAATTCATTCCTAAGGAACAAAGATCTTTTAAAAGCCAAGTATTTGATTTGGTACTTCATTTTCAATAGAAAAGCAATCCATTAAAAATCCAGGGAAGACAGTTTGCTCGTTACAACATTTGAAGAGGAATTTTGTTCAGTCGTAGTTTTGACATGTGTAGTTGAACCAAGTTCCCCATAACTTTGATCCTGTCAGATACTGAACTAATAAACACAGAAATAATTAATAAATTATGCAATATTTATTTAATTTAAATAGTTTAATAACTAAAATGGAAAAGATAACATCTACCTAAAACCATGACTAGAGTGGGTCAAAATAATGAAAAGTATTAAACGGGAATTAAATGTTTATTGAGCATCTAGTTCTGTGCAAAATGCTATAAATATTCACAGGGGATCCAATCCAAGACCATCTGACTCCTGAGTCTATAGTCCTTGTCTTCAAAGAATTCAGCCTCAGAGTAGACAAAAGTGCCAAAATCTGGAATATAGTTGAGTGTCTTAGCAGAAACTTGTGATTATCCACTCAGCCTCCCTTCCCCTTCTCTACTAACATACTCATCCTCTTTTAGGGAAGTTGCTTTACCCCCTGAAAACCACCCTTCTACGTGGTTTCGAAGAGTCTGTCACACTAAGTGCTCCTCCTACTTCCACCCCAAGTGTGGTCACGTGATCTACACAATCAGAGCACCTCACTCCCCTGGTAAGAATGACTGGTGCAAAGGACATGCACGTGATCCAAGCTGGGTCATAGTCCCTTCCCAGGATTCAGATATGAGGAGGGGAGAGAGAAGCCTTTCCCTCAGTAAACTCGTTAAAGTGAGGGTAAGGTAAACCTGGGGCTGCCCCATTTCCTAGTGAGGCCATCAGGGGTAGAAATGAAGTCAACACAGGAAAGAAAGGAGCAAAGATCAGAGAGAGAGGTGGAGCAAGAAGTGCTGGGGAATCAAATCTCTGACTTCACTCCCATGTCTAGGAACTGCCCCTTCTACTGATTCAGTTAGTGGTCCTAGTATTCTTCCAATTACCACTCTTTTTAGCTTAACTATTTTGTGTTTTTTGTTTGTTTTTAAGTAATAAGCACAGCAAATATTTAATTATCACTTGCTTTACAACACAATATTTGCGCAAAAGATCTTTGAGGAAGATACAATTATCATACTTGCTTTAAAAATAAGGAAACTGAGGCACAGAGAAGTTTTGTATGCCCAATATCATAATACTAGTACAAGACAGAACTGGGATAAAGTATGCTTTTATTATTTGCTTAATTAAAGGTAAAAATAAAATATCTATATGTAAAGAATATTGTCACATTGCTTTATAGATGGATGAATATTGAAACCATCTTAAGTTCATATGGAATTTCAGGAAAGCCATATATTGTAGTGGGGCTCCACAAACTTATACTTTATTTTTTTGCATCTTTTTATTTTTTATTATAAATTTATTTATTTTAATTGGAGGCTAATTACTTTACAATATTGTATTGGTTTTGCCATACATCAACATGAATCCACCATGGGTATACAACTGAATTTCTTTTACTTGGAATCTATAGAATCCTGAACAAGATGGTAGAAAAAGGCTGGGATAAGGAAGAGGAAAAAACTCCAAAAACAAGGAAACTACCACAAAAACCTAAAGTAAACAAAGGAAGCTTCACAGCAAAGGTGGGAGCTTAGACAACATTTGGATAGAATTTTTTGGTAAAAGGTGTCTTGGGGCATCTATCTATACACAAAAACAAAAACTCCAAGTCATGAGCAAACAAAGGAAAGCAGCCTAAGCTCTATTTCTTTCCAGAAATAAAAATATTTTATAGGTGAACACTTTTAACTAGACTGAGTAAATGTGGTATCCAGAGACGATGTCCAAAATGTCTAAGATCAAGACTTAAGGCAATAATAATACAAATACCACCATTCACAGCAAAGGTTTCACAGCTCTCAGCTCTCTCTCTCACAGATCCCTGTTGCACCTTTCTCTAGACTCTGCTGAAAAGCAGAAGACTACCGTGGTTACGTTCTACGGAGAAGTAGCCTGGTTTAGCGAAAGGACTTCAGGAGCATGGGTCTGGAATAAGACCCCCAAGAGCTGAATCAGGCTCTGTCAGTGACTAGCTGAGTAACCATAGGAAACCTCACAGTCTCCTCATCTGTAAAATGAGGTTAATTACAGTACATGCCCCACAGCACTGCTATGAGAACTGAATGGGTTAACACACATAAAGTGCTTACAATAGTGCAGGGCACTGAGTGCGTCCTTAATAAATATTAGCTATATTACTGGCTGAAGTTGTAAAAAGGAGAATGTAAGTTTAAAAGCAAAGTGGAGAGGAGCCAAATTAAAGTCTGATCTTAATATGGTTGCAAGGTGAGCCCTCTAACTTGTCCTTTATTCTTCCAGGGACTACTCCGGTGGTCCAGTGGCTAACACTCCACGCTCCCAATGCAAGGGGCCAGGGTTCAATCCATGATCAGGGAACTAGATCCTGCATGCCAAAACTAAGACCAGCCAAATAAATAAATACAGGTTTTTTTAAAAAAATACTGTTCCAAGTCTTCCTTCATTAGTCATTCCTCCTGTGTCTGAATTAACGCTTCTTTGCGCTCTGCAAGGCATTATGTGCATTCTCCTATCACAGGCAGCATCTTCCAACTGTATGACTGTCCACTGGAGTGAGTTTCTTGACAACAGGACTCTTTCATCAAGATAATCCCAGCCAAGAGAGAGCTTGGTAGACTATAGTTATTTAGTTAGTATTTACTGGGTCAATGAAAATACATAAACCATAGGTAAGGTAAGGTAAGTCACTCAGTTATGCGCGACTCTTTGTGACCCCATGGATTGTGGCCTGCAGGCTCCTCTGTCCATGGAATCCTCTAGGCAAGAATTCTGGAGTGGGTTGCCAGGCCCTTCTCCAGGGGATCTTCCAGATCCAGGGATAGAACCTGGGTCTCCTGCATTGCAGGCACTCTTAACCGTACATAAACCATAGTCTATGCATATTAGTAAGATGTGACAAGTACCATGGGGCTTGCCAAAAACATTTCCTCTACCTGAGTTACAATGATCCTAGAAAGTATCATTAGACTCATTCCTCTGAGTTAAGTCATGCTTCTAAGAGGTCCTGGTTAAATCTAATAGTTAACTATCACTTTGTAGGATAGCATAAATTAACACAACACTGTAAAATAAGTATACTTTGAATTTAAAAGTAATCTATCAATTAACTGAAAACAAGTAAACAATTTGCACTTACGAACAGAGCTGTTCTCTATCTTAGAACAATAGATCATTCTTTTCAACTTAAGGAAGTTTTCTTCTGTTCCTAGTATGCTAGTAACTTTTTCCTTTTTAATCATAAATAGGTGCTAAATTTTATCAAATACCTTTTCTGCATTTAGAGAGACGAGCAATTGTTTTTCTCCTTTAACCTGTTTATATGGCAAATTACAGTAAAACATTTTTACATATCAAATCATCTTTGCCTGGATAAGTTAAATCCCACTTGGTCACAGCTGAGTATCTGTCTTATAAATTTCCATATTCAACTTATCAATATTATTTAGAATTTTTGCCTCTATGCTAAAATGATCTATAATGATCCTTTCTCACACTATTATCAAATTATGAGGTTTATGATAGTTTCATGTGATAAGTTGGGAAAACTCCCTCCTATATTTTGAAACAGATGTATAAAATTGGAGTTATTTATTCCATCAGTAAAATTCCAGGTCTGGACTCTCTTTTAGAGGAGATTTTACACTATAGAATTAAAAATATTTCATGACAATAGAGCTACCTATTTTTTTCTTGAATCAGTGTTAACAAATTATAATTTGTTCATTTCACCTGTTTTTATATCTATATGCAAAATTTGTCATAATATTCCCTCTTATTGTTTGTAATGTATTCAGTTATTTTTTCTTTTTACTCCTAATTTTATTTTTACTTCCTTTTAAAAATGTCTTGCCAAAGGTTTGTTAATTTTTTTATCTATAAAAGTAAAAATTTGGTTTTCTTAACTCTATTAAATATTTGTGTTCTATTTCACTACTTCCTTCTACTTTTCTCCTCCTTTATTATGCTAGTCTTTTTTAGCTTCTTAAATTGAACACTTAGCTAATAAATTTTCATTTTTTCCTAATATAACCATTTAAGGTCAAATCCTAACTCTCTGGGTTGAATTTTTTTTGCTATCTGTGTGACTCTGGGCAGCTTAATTTACTTCTATGTGAAATATGAACCAATAATAGAAGGTATATCACAGGAGTAATGTTAAGGATTAAATAAATTAATATAAGTAAAACATTTAGGACAGTGCCAGTCACAGAAAAAGCCTGTAATAATCTTATCTATTATTAGTACAGCTTGATTTATGAATTTGAAAATAATTATTGACTCCTGATATGAAACATGAGGAATCTGCTCATTTATACTATCACACATCTCCTCTTCATTTCCCAATGTTTGGCTGTAACTTAAAAATAGACTTAAACTACTATTTCATTTTCATAAACATTTGACAACATTTTGCAACTCTAAATTTTTCTTTTTGAAAATTTTCAGATTTACAAAAAACCTGACTAAGTTGCACTGATGCATTATTCCACATAACTATTGTCAATGTTAATAGTGACATAGGAATATTACTTAATACAGAACTCTTATTCCAAAAATGTTCCCAATCGTGTAAACACTGTCCTTAATAAGCCTTTTTTTTTTTTAAGATCCACTATCCAGCCAAGGACCATACCCTTTCACTGTTGTGAGGTCTCCTCCATTTTTTCATGAGATTCACATTTCCAGTGTGTGGGTTAGTATATTATAGACCAAACCACAATTTGGGTCTGCCTAATTATTTCCTTACATTTACACAGATGAAATAGTTTTGGCAAAAGCAGCATAGAAGTGATGTGTCTTTCTCAGTGCCTCCTACCAGGAGACACGCAACGTCAGTTGTGCCATTCTGGTAATAGTAAATATGGCGGCCTGGCTGAGGGTGGTTTGCCTGCTTTCTGGCCGGAGGTAATAGTAAACATGACTCACTGGGTTTCTGGCCTGAGTATTCTCGTTGCTCTTCATTGCCTTTTCGAGATGACTATTTCTCCTCACTCGTGCAAATTCCGTGCTTCTGAGGCTCAGAATACCATCCAGCAGTTCCACCTTCCCCTTCCTCTTTACTGTCATCTATCAATCACCTGGTCACTGCTCCTCACTCATTCATTTTCATTATTCTCCCAATCTTTGACATCCACATAGATAATCCCATCAAAACCTAAAGTCAGGCTGATCTCCTCAATGATGACCTCTTTTTTTTTGGGGGGTGTCTATTTGATCTAATACTTGCATTATTTTATCTTGTCATCATCTCAAAGAAAACTACCATTGATCAGTATCCCATTTTCCAAACATAAGTTCTTATCCTTCAAGCTTTTCTTATATCTGATGCATCCATTTCAACAGTTTTTCAACCTCTCTGGGACCTCTGCTCTGCTGACCCTGTCATCCTCTCTTTTTCCACCAACAACCGGTCCTCTTTTCATATCCCTTTATGTTCAGAACATATGTCAGAGTTCATTTTTATCGTAATTACTACATTAAGATCTGTAGCTCCCTTGTTCATCCCTCTCTGCCCATGTCTATTAAAACCTCAAACCTGTTTAAATCTATGAATCTATGCCATTAGCCTTTTCTGTGCTTACATATAAGCAGCTGAACTTTGGTGGAGAGAAAAAGACCATTAGTCACAGTTTCTTTTTTAAATTCATCAACTCCCAACTGTGAATAGGCATTCAACATTGCTCAGGATGTGGACTGCTTTCCTCTACTAAACTTGCACCCTCTAGCCACACTGAGATCTATTATTTCATGGCTACTTTTCTCTCCTGAAATTTCCCAATCTTCCATTCATTTTCCTCAGTACCAGCCAATAATCTTGCTACATTAAACCATACTAGATCTCCCTCATCTTTCCATCTCAAAAACATTAAACCTTCCTGCATCTGATCCATCTCCTTCTAGTCTGAGTTATTCCATGTCCTCAACTATTCATGATTTCTTGCAACGATCCAACTTGCTTCTGATTTTAAGTTTGAAGCTGTCAACTTCCTACTCTCCACCAACAAATTTAACTGACTTCATGCCTATCTTATCCCCATATGCTATACTGGAAGTATTCTCTTTTTATCTTGAAAAACAAGATTATATCTTAATCTGCTTCCTGGAACTTTATTCCATCAATTATCACCACTTTAGAAGTTCCAATCTCCTCCCTCCCTTCCTCTCTCTCTCTCTTTACTATCTCCTTCAAGTCTTGTCTTTCCTTTTTGAATTAAAAATGTAGCCTTTACTTAAAAGAATAAATTACATGAAATGAGAAGTGTTCTTAAAACCTGGGATATATGGTTTCCTACTGGTTTTGACTAATTTCTTTCTACTTTTTCTTATATAGTCTATACCAAAAATAACTCTAAATGGTGCCTATCTTCTGACTGAGAACATTCAAAACCATTCATCCATTCAGCAAGTCTGTACTGCCACCCATGATGTTCCATGCACTGTTCTAGGTGTTGGGAATTCAGCAATAAAATATTTGGCTTGAGTAGGCAATTAAGACCCTCTGATGGATATGGTTAGTTACCCAAAAGCTCAATTTTCTCCATTTCATGCTTCTGTCCTAACAAAACTATCCATTCCTCATGTATCCATATGCTGCACAAAAAGGTGATATCACTTTCAAAGGTGGCCCCAATTATTCTTTTACTTTTCAACTTTATTATAAAGTATAACTGGTAAATAAAAACTATATATTTAAGGTATACAACTTGTTTTAATACACATATACACTGTGAAATGATCACCCTAATCAAGCTAATTAACATATTCATTTCTTCATATAGTTACCACTCCCTCTCCTCATTTCCTCCCTCCCTGTCTTCTCTCCCTTTCTTTCTTTCCTGAGAATGTTTAAGATCTATCCTCTTAACAATACTGTATTGTATAGTTTAAATTTGCTCACTATAGTTTATAGTCACTATGCTGTGCATTGGATTTCACAATTTTTCCATCTTGCATAACTAAAACTTTGTATCCTTCGTTGTCTTTCTTAAACCAAAAAACCCCAATGCTCTCTTTTTAACCAATGCTTTCTTTTTCTCCATGCTCTCTTTTCACTCTCCTAAAGCTTTTCCCACTCACTCCACCCCTCCTCAGCTCCCATTCATCCCTGATCTGCAGCAATCCAGCTTCTGGTGGTCACTCAACTGAGATGACACTCTCAAAAGGTCTTCAAAGGTCTCCTTGTTGGCAATTCAATGGATACTTTCCAGTACTAAGTTAACTGACTGTTGCTAAGTCGCTTCAGTCGTGTCCGACTCTGTGCAACCCCATAGACGGCAGCCCACCAAGCTCCCCCGTCCCTGGGATTCTCCAGGCAAGAACAGTGCAGTGGGTTTGCCATTTCCTTCTCCAATGCATGAAAGTGAAAAGTGACTGACTGCTCTGTATCATTTCTAATGGCCACAGAAAGCCTCTTTTCTTGCTTTCTGTAAAGACAGTCACTCTCCTGACCACTCTGACAGCACAGGTTTCATCCCCTTTTAGATTCCTAAATTGCCTCTGATGAAAGCATCAACAAGCAGTGAAAGGCTGGAAGGCAGGAAGCAGAAGGAAGAAAGTAAAACAAGAATAAGAATAATCTGCAGGCCTGTGGAGAATCAAATGCTAACTCAAAGAATCAGACTTCTGTGTGTGAGCATAGCCCACAAACCATTGTCAAACTTCACTGTGTACATGAAGAAACTGGTTTAAACTTCTGTGTGACCTGAAGCACACATTCTAAGGTCAGATAATCTGGCCATTCACACTATACCCATAAAGGAAAGGCTGATATCATCTTTCCATCTACCTTTCTTTAGGTAACAATTGAGTTCTACTTCCTGCTGCCACTGTGTATGTACATTTAAGTGCCCTATTGCCATCCACTTTAGTACTGAGTAGAATGTATTTAAAAATCTACGAGGCTTGGCCAGTGGTAAATATAAAGCAACTCTCTTTAAATTAAATTTAAATAGAAATTCATTGAGTGTTTTAAATATTCTTTGTGCTATTTACACATTAAAAAGTGAACTGCTTATTTATGATTTAAACATTTTTCTCTGTGGTGCAAGTGTATCTAAATATGAGACCTGATAACTAGACAAAACCGAAGCTGCACCTACATTACCGGTTCTTATCCCATTATTGGGAAGCAGCCTGATACATACACAACATAACTTTGCACTAGATCTTAGAAAGTATTAATTTAGTCTCACATTCCCTTAGTTTCCCTTTTCATTGAATCAGTAATCATCTCATCATTTAGCCTCACTCACAGGGAACCAGGTAATATTTCTGTCATGGGCTCCTCATGAGAACTCTGGGCAACCTTACTGATTCCTGGCATTAGACTCAAACAGGCAGTGAAACAGCAGAAGGATATTTAAGCAAGCAGAAATAAAAATGTTTATATTGTATAGGTTATTTCAAACAAAGATACTCAGATAAATGCAAAGAATAGTCTAGTGTTTAAAAAAAGAAACAGTAAAGTAACTCAAAGAAAAAGAGCTAGATATTAGAAAATAACCTTAAGTAAGAGGAAGAGGTTGTTGAGACAGCTTAGCAGAGACAAAAGGCACTGAAGAACAGAGTCATCCACATTCCCACACTGTAAGATAAGGCAGATAAAAAGCCAATTAAACTAGGTACAGATTAAAAAAATAACGCAGGGAAGATAACTTGGTTGGTTTGTCTGTCCATCAATGACAAATTATTTGGTTTTCTTTAAATTTTTTTTCTACAGAATATATGCTGGTGTAGAATGTGTCATTAACATTATTCACCTCAAATTTTTCCTCCTTCACTGAAGCCACCATGGTTTCTTTTCTTGATCATACTATTTACTTTATGGTTGGTGTAACATTATTCTAAATAAGTTAGTCAAATGAAGAGACAGATTTACCTGAAAAACCTTGTAATACTTTATGCTCTGAAAACTTCACTCTTTGTTAGCAAAGGAGTAACTGAGACTAGTCCTAAATTTCAATCATGTGCCATTAGTCTGATTTTTAGCTTTTAATATTTTCTTTCATAGGTATGGCTTCAGCATACAACTAATACTGCACAGAATGAGAAGCATATGGTATATGTTTTGGACATCTGCTCTTCCGCTGCAGCAAATAATGAGTCACGAATCTACTTTTCATGCAAAAATTTTAGTGCCAAATTATGCTTTGGATTTCACTGGTTATTGCATTATTTCACAAAGGTTAATTAAATTATAAAAAAGAATTTAGTGTGTTAAAAGAGCCTCTACCACCTGGACTATTAAAAATTTTCGATATTTCCCATTTTCAAATTTGCTTAAGATCATTCTGGCTGAGATCCATACTGACAAATCTAATGTAATACTAATACTGACAAGGGTAATTATGTTTTAAATGTTTAGATGCCAATAAACACAGTCATCAAAAACTGGAAACTATGGTAAATTGTATGTTTACACCACTTAATGTTTATAATATATATGGAGAACATTAAAAACAATCTTCCAATTCTGTTATAGCTCAAATAATAAATTATGTAAATAACAAACATAATAGCTTTAGTTATTCATTCAATTAAATCAAAATAAGGAAGGTAAAGAGGCAGCAAATTAAAAATGAATATAATAGAAGATAAATACCTTCAGTTCATTGTTAAATGAATCCATTTCTGAAAGCTTGGATGCAGTTTCTTTTCAAGAGCATCTAATTGTTCTTTAAGTCTTTGGCATAATTCTTCCTTTTCTAATGATTTTTTATGAAGTAAACTGATCCCTAAATCTGAAATACAAACATTACACAGTTTACTTTTTGCAGAAGTTCTTGCCCTTACCAGTAATTAATGGTTATTATCTGGTCAAACTGGTATAACTAGAGAGACAAAAGCTGTACACACATACTATGTTTCTAGATTCTCTATTTAGTTCCAGTGTTTTGTCTAGTTTTGATCAAACATACATTATTTTAGGTATTATACCTTTATAACTTATGTTTTGGTATTTGATAGGGCTAGTCTCATCCTCCCACTTTTTCATGTCTTGCCCCATCTTGCGTATTTTCACTTCTAGGTGAATTGTGAATTACTGTGCCAAGTTTCATTTAAAGAAATCTGAATTAAACTGAATATATAGATAAATTAGTAGAGAACTAAACAACATCTTTAAAATGTTGAGCTAGTTCTCAGGAGTAGAATATAATACATAGCTACTTATCCAGGAATCTTTTATGTTGATCAGTAATATTGTATGGCTGTGCTTTTCTTTATTCACTTAACAATGAGAATGCTAATGTGAGTGAGACCTTCCTCCATATTTTCTGAATAAATACTTTTGATATATAGTAAAGTTACTAATTTTTATATGCTGATTTTATATCCAGGCACCTTGATAAATTCTTTTATAATTCTGAGAGCTTTCCAGTTTTTCAATAAATATTTAATCATTAAATTACACATCTGTTATATGCAAGGCCTTGTTCTTTGTTCAACAGTAGGTAAAAGTGAAAGATGAGCACGGTCCTATTCTAGTGGGAGACAAGCATTGGGAAAATAAAAGCCAAAGAACATTCATTCTTAGTTCAAACTCAGCAACAGTAATAATGGATGCTTTTATACCAAATGGGATCATATCCTATCTATGAGCTCTGTGTTGGATAACTGAAGGAGGCAACACTGTAGTGCAATGAGCTTTAGAGTCAGACACACAAGAATCTGAGCTTACTATTAAATGATCTTGTGTGTGTGCTAAGTCACTTAGTCACATTAGACTCTTTGAAACTCTATGGACTGTAGCCTGCCAGCATCCTCTGTCCATGGAATTCTCCAGGCAAGAATAGTGGAGTGGGTTGTCATGCCCTTCTCCAGGGGATCTTCCTGACCTAGGAACTGAACCCATGTCTTCTTCATCTCCTGCACTGGCAGGCAGGTTCTTTACCACTAGCACCACTTGGGAAGCTGAGACAATCTTGGGTAACTTCTTATTCTCTCTGAATCTCAGTTTTCCAAACTGAACTATGGGAATAACAACAACTACTTCACAAGGCTGTTGTAAAGATGAAAGGAAATAATGCATGAAAACTGTCTAGCATGGTGCGTGGTGTGTGGCTGATAATTTTAAATGGTTACTCTTATGGAGAGCGGAATCTAAGGGATACTGGGTACTTTGAAAACTCCAAATAAGAGCTTCGTATTCCAGACTGGACTAGAATAAAGATTAATA
Organism: Nanger dama; assembly: GCA_917880005.1. Lineage (NCBI taxonomy): Eukaryota > Metazoa > Chordata > Mammalia > Artiodactyla > Bovidae > Nanger > Nanger dama. The sequence goes on from CAKJTW010000018.1 coordinate 32,251,615, forward strand.
ACTTTATAAAAGCTAACCTGAACAAATTAAGAAATAAGGCAAAGGAACAAGACATTAGAGACCAAAATACCACTTCATTATTAATAAAGCTGATGTTAGACAGCATGGTTATCTATGCTCTACCAGAAGCATAGCTCTACTGGGTCTCTCCATCCTATTCACAATTCAGATATTGACAGTGAGGATGACAACATACTTTGTACTCTGCACCAATCAGGAGGGCTGTCTTATGTTGCCTCTGGAATGCCTGTGAGGGGTAAGGTGGGAGCTGATAACCAAGAAAAGAAAGCACCCTGTTCCAGGAAGATGGTCTGAGAAGAGACTTCAATGGAAGGCAAGGGACACTGTAAAAGTAGTTCACAAGATTTATTTTTCTATGCCTGGTGCTTCTCCCATGTAAGGGAACTCTGACGAGAACAGCAGTCTCAGCTTCTTTCTAACTCTTAACATAATTGGTGAGATCAAGATAAGGACCTGGGCATATGTGGCCCTATTTCTTTCCTATCCCTGGCTTTCTTGAGGTTGAACTGCTCACAGGAATCTGCATTCTATTTTGTTCATGCACCCAATGTCTTACATTGGGCAGCTGTACTGCTCACAGATAAATCATGCTATCTAACATCAGCTTTATTAATAATGAAGTGGTATTTTGGTCTCTCATGTCTTACTCTTTTGCCTTATTTCTTAATTTGTTCAGAACTTGGGCAAAGAAGAGGGATAACTCTACTTAACTGGACCTCCACTGAGCAACTTCACACACACACACACACAGCAACCAGAAGTGTAATAAAGAGCCGTAAAGTGAAAAACTGGCACTCACTGGGAGACATTTAGGATACTTTAGCTAGTTTTAACACATTTGCAGAGTTACTTTTCTTTAAATAAATCTTTCTTCTGCTACGCTATTATTGGCATGCTATCCAACATAGAGATTTTTTTTTTCAGTTTTCTGGTTGAGACATGAATCAAGAGAAATGTTATATTCTTATAAATTACACTGGAATATTTTGTTCCACAGATGTCAGAGGGCCAAGGTGGTAAAAATTCTTCTCATGAACCACAAAGTTAGATGATTTAAAGTCCCAGGAAGGGCATGCCAGTTGCTTAGGCTTATCATTGCTGTACACTATTACCCTAGAGTCCAACAGGTTTGGCTTCATAGAAAAGTGTCCTCATAAATAGTTCTTTTTACAATTAGTGAAGAATCTTGCCAAAATGCACAGATAGCATTGTGTTCAAGCCAAACTGAGGTCCAGTTTAACTGTAATCTAACATTTTATTTGATTAATATTTAAAATATATAAATAAAAATGGTGTGAAGACGGGAAGTCAGATCACAATTGTTACTTTATTTGCATTTACTTTTTATTGCTAAAAATAACCCAACATGTGATCATTTTCACATTATTTAAAGAAGTTTACCTCTAGTCCAAAAAATGTTATTTATAATAGAATGATGCTACTTTTTAAAAGTAGCAGAGTATGCCTGACACATTCAGAAAAGAATAAAGACTAAAAGAGGCAAAACAAACCTTAGAGACTTACCAGGTGTGTTACTGAGCTGCATGTTTTTAATTCTTTCATTTAATAACTGTTTCTCTGGCACCAAATAGATAAGTTTATTTTGATACTCCTTAAAAAGAAAAAGTAATACCTGATTAAAACTCTGTAATATATTCTATGAATTTTTTGAAAATGTAAAAACATGATTTCATCACTCGTAAAACTTAGTATAGGATTAATATGTAGAATAATATATAAATTGTTTACAACTTATAGATAAACTAGAATGGGATCACACATGATTTAAAATACAAATATTTACACATAAATCCATTTACGAAAGACTGGCTGAAAAATAAAAGGTGGTGAAGAAAGCTTTGCTAGTAGGGTATGTCGAGAAGCCTGACAATTTCCCATGTCCTAAAGGATGAGAACAGACACAGCCTAAGAGGTGCCTTTGGTATCTGCTCTGAATGGTGTGTGGAAGCAGGCTATGATACCCCAGGATGACGATCAATGAGGAGCCAAAAACTCAGGGATAACTGGGAAAGCAGGTGTAAATCAGACAGGAAATGTTATTTGGCCTCTTGTCTACATCTGCTGTGAGAAAGTAAAAACATTATGTTAATTACTGTTAGTTCTTACAGAAAAACACATTTGATTAAGAGGACTCGAGATGCAAAATGCTTCCAGGGTCTCTTTTCTGCACAAATAAACAGCAGAATTACCAGGTCCCTGAGGGCATATTTAGTAATAATATTCTCACCACAATTCTGAAAGAACATTAGGTCAAAGTTTCCCAAAAGTAGTCATAATAACCTTAGTTTAATATATATTTATGTATGTATTTATTAAAGACTTAAAACACAAAGTGGCAAATGCCCAGGTAATGTATAAATATTAAGCAGAATTTAGCCAGATGTCAAGCAGAGTTTTAGGGAGTCCATGAGACTCCTGATATTCCACAAAGTTGTGTATGTCTACTATCCTTTTACAAAGGGGGTCACTAGAGGCTCCAAGCGGTTCAGGACCCCAAAAGCAAGAAACCGCTAGATTAGGAAGAGTTATTTATTAGTAACTGCTCACAGTGAAGGACAATTCACCTGAAGCTCCTGTTGAAGCTGCTTGATTTCCATGATTTCCAGGTCACACTGCTTATCCAGAACTTCCAGCTCGGTCTTCTGAGTTTGCTTTCTGAGTCGGACGTCTTGAAGTCTGCCTGAGATCTGCTGATGTTTGCCATTCTACGGGAAGACCATATAAATACACAGTTACATAAAATGCTACTAAGAAATGCTCCCATCAAGAGAACAATATTTTTATTTAAACTGTAAATTTAATTTGTCATTTATGTTCACTCTAGGATAAATGTCTAAAACCAAGTTACTCAAGAGAGTGATTAGCAGGAAACTTTTCTGTCCATGGAGTTCTCCAGGCAAGAATACCGGAGTGTTGCCATTCCTTTCTCTGGGAGATCTTCTTGACCCAGAGATTGAACCCAGGTCTCCTGCATTGCAGGCAGATTCTTAACCATCTGAGTCACCAGGAAAGCCCCTAAGATAAATGTCTAATACCAAGTTAACTCAAGAGAGTGATTAGCAGGAAATGTACCATTCTGAGTATAAGAGCCTTAGATGTTAAATGAGAAAGCACAGACACAACACACTGAATTTTGTTTTCTGAACACAGCATTCAGACACTAATTTTTAATATTAAAATATTTAAAAAATCTCAAAAAATAATGAGGAGGAGAGGATGTTAGTATGTGACATTTAGGGTTACCTTCTCTGAACTTCTATTTCTACCTTCAACACTGCCAGCTAATTCCTCTAACTAAACAGTGTCCGGGATTTCCCTGGTGGCTCAGAGAGCAGAGAATCAAACCTGAGTTTGATCCCTAGGTTGGGAAGATCCCCTGGAGAAGTGAATGGCAACTCACTCCAGTATTCTTGCCTGGAGAATCCCAGGGACAGAGGAGCTTGGCAGGCGACAGCCCACGGGGTCGCAAAGAGTTGGACATGACTAAGCAACTTTCACTTCATTAAACAGTGTCCAAGGCCATGATACTCTTCTCCTATAACAATATTCTTTTCCCTTCTGAGAAGAAAAAAAAAAGGAACAAAAAATAGCAGAGATTCTCAGTGGAAGCTAAGAAGAAGGGAAAGGTGTTATGGGCTGAATAGTGTCCCTCCAAATTCATATGTTGACTGTATTCTCAGTGACCTCAGAATATGACCATATTTGGAGACAGGACCTTTAATGACTTCACCTTTAAAGAGGCAATTAAGATTATATGAGGTCAGATGGGGGCCCTACTCCAATCTGATTGGTGTCCTTGTAAGACGAGAACTTCTGAATAGAAAAGAGACAGCAGAGAAGAGACGCACAGGCAGAGAAAAGCCTGCGTGAGGACACGGTGAGAAGGCAGCCATCTGCAAGCCAAGAAGAAAAGCCTCAGGAGAAACTAGGCATGCTGACTCCTTGATCTTGGACCTCCAGCCTCCAGACTGTGATAAAATTAACTTCTGTTGTTTTAGCCACCTGGTCTTTGGTATTTTGTTATTGCAGGCTTAGCAAACACAGTGGGGTGAGGAAAAAAAGAGGCCACTGGTTAAAAATCACCAATAGTGAGGTTTTTACTGAAAAGTCTGATTCATATTTGAGAAATATATGTTGAAGGGAATATGCTGTGCCCATCCTGGAGTTCATGTTATTTTCTTCAGCAAATAGAAGAATAGGCTCTGGGCTTTTCCAGACTCTGCACATTAATTTGTGCTACTTGCTACTGTTTGGTGTGTTACTCCAGTTCTTGGGGGATACAGAGTCTTAAGGATTCCTCCCATTGTATTTTGAAGAAAAAAATATATAGTCAACATAATGGTTCAGGCAGATACCCAAATTGCTACACAAAGAAGTGAATGTTTTCAGGACTGTTCTGTGGTACTATGGCATGCTTAATAATTGTGGTATGCTTTTCTACCTATTTGAAGGCAAAAACAGTATCTTTTTGATGAAACATACTGTGACTTTTTAAAAATGTAATTCATCAGCCAAATACAACATCAGATTACAATTAAACAAGATGCAAATATGGTTCTACTATACATAGCTACATATGTATTTTTTGCAAAACCCTACTATACAATCAGGTCAGGTTTATGGGACTTCAGAGTTGTAGTTGAGTAGCATGCCTTACTCAGATCCTTTATATCTTCTCACCCTGCATTTCAAGCAAAGTCTTTTAACACTTTGATGCCCCAACATCTGATGTGTGAAAACTGATAAGTATAATGGCCAATATTAGTTAACAACCATAGTCTTAGAGAACTGAAAGAAACTGTAAGAGATCATTTAGGTCAGCAGTTTCTGATCTTTTTTTCTTTTTAGTAGTAGAATCCTTTTTTCCCAATCAAAGCTTTTTCCCCAATAAAACTGCCACAGATTAATGTGGCGATTCTCTGTTGTGAAGTGTGGGGAGAAGTGGGGAGAGGAGACACTGTCCTGCCACCTTGGCTCCTCTTTCCCACCTCTTGCTTATCCTTCTGTAGACCATTTTCCAGTGTGAAAAAATGAAACTTATTGAACCAGCACAAAGTTTTACTTTACAGATGCACAAAGTGAGGTACAGAAAGGGAAATGTCTTACCCAAGAGTACACTGCCTACCCACATCTAAACTAAAACCATAACACAATTCTCAACGTTTTGCGGAGAAGGCAATGGCACCCCACTCCAGTACTCTTGCCTGGAAAATTCCATGGATGGAGGAGCCTGGTGGGCTGCAGTCCATGGGGTCGCTAAGAGTCAGACATGACTGAGCAACTTCACTTTCACTTTTCACTTTTATGCATTGGAGAAGGAAATGGCGGCCCACTCCAGTGTTCTTGCCTGGAGAATCCCAGGGACGGGGAGTCTGGCAGGCTGCCGTCTATGGGGTCGCACAGAGTCGGACATGACTGAAGTGATTTAGCAGCAGCAGCAGCAACGTTTTGAGTCACTATCCTTTTTTAGTAAACTATACTGTCTAGACTGTTAAAAAGCACATATGAAAATATGACTGATTATATTAAGATGTAATATATTCATGAGGTAGATTTAAAAAACAGTAATAATTCTCAACAAGTAACTCTTGCATCATTCAGATAAATTTCACTTAAATCTATAAGCATACCAGTGCTTCCAGCTCGAGATGGAGGCTCTTCTTTTTAGAGTTTAACCTGACAATTTCTTCCTGTTCTCTATTCCTTCGACTGAGAAGCTCCTGCCTCACGAATTCTCTCCCATTCTAAACGACGTTGTCTTTCAAGTTCCTGTTTTGCAGCCTGAAAATAATGAACCAAAGTTAATTTTAAAATTAACACTTTTTGCATCATTTAAAAACTGATGAGAGGACAAAGCAAAGCTGAGGCAGCATTTAGCATTGAGTGGACTTGAGGTCGAAGGGTAATTGGGCAAACCTATTGTTATCAATGGACCTAAAGACTTCCACAAAAGCAAATTCATCCACCAGACTATCTGACTGCTTCAAGCACCATCTTCTTGCTGCAGTTACTTTTCCCTTAATAAACAAAAGGACAACTCCATACATATAGATGTTAGTATGAATAACTGCACCTTTCTTCTGGTATCAGGGAATAAAAACTTTTATTTACAATTATTTCAGTGGCACTGTAATTTACATGCACAGTCCTTGAAAATACAGCCAGGCCTCCCAGGGACCCGACACAGCAACATTTATCCCAAGGATCTGTGTAAGCTCACCCTCTTAATTTCTGTCAAGGCTTTCTTTCTGCCTCTCCAATTACTTGACCTTTTACTCTGGATCCTAAGCTTAGTTTCATTTAATGACCTGATCAACTGACTTCTTCTGGCTCCTCACTCAACTCAGCTTTGTGACCAATCCTGCTCTGATTGAGATACCACCTGCAGGTATGCTTTCTCTACCAGCTGTCAGCCCTGGAAACCCTTCATAAGCAAGGACCCTCTTGTCTTCAAAGGGGAAGGAAGATTCAGATTCATACAGGGTAAGAACGAATGAATGAGGCTGAGAAAAATCAGAACAAAAGTACCGTTTTTATCAAATGAAATGTAGCCACTTATTAAAGGAAATAACTTCCCTGGAAATAAAATAACTAAAAAAAAAATAACCTCTCGTCTTTCTATCTCTTTTCTCCTTTCTTCTTCCCGTTGTCGCTCCAATTCCCTCTGCTTCTCCAAGCGTTTTTCTAATTCAAGTTGTTTCTTCCATTCTTGCTCTTGTAGCTCTCTCTGTTTTCGTTCCCATTCTTCCTTTTCTTTCTGGGCTTTGCGCTCTGCCTCCCTCTGCTGCTGCTCCATCATGGCCTGGCGACGCTTCTCCAGTTCCATGTTGCCCCGCTCATAGTTGGCTTTCCGCTTGTCCTCGAACGTAACTGAATAAGGTACAGCATAAGCACTCTTCAGCATCAAGCACCTACTGAACCTGTAATCTAGTTTCAACCTCCTCATGCCTTGTGGTCATGTGAATGCAATTTCTCTTTGGATACTTCTAAGGATAATTTTAACTCAAACGTAAATAATACATTTATTTTCTTATAAGAACATTCATTTGGGGAAAAAACTCATTCTGGGAAAAACAAATCGCTAAGTTTGAGTCCATCCAAGAGAAAAATAATTTTACTATTCCTGCCAATAAAAATACTTTTCAATTTTTTTCTCAGCATTTTCTTCAAGGATAACCAAAATTGTATGGCTCTATATTTGTTATATGCCCATAACTTTTTAGTATTTTTAAATATATACGCATGTACATTTTCAACCAATATTTCAACTTTTTTTAAAGCTCAAGATTTCTTCATAAAGCTTGCTATAATGCTTTTTCCAAAAGTGGGAGACATTTTAAATTGGACATCTAATACATACACTCTTGCCAAATATATACACCAGTCTCTTCTTCTCAATTTTTGACCGTATTAATTTTACTGATGTCAAAATCCATCCTATTCATCAAATAGTTTCTCATATAGCATTTAATATATTAAGAAAGTTAAAATTCTAAATATTCATTTCTACTTCACAGTTAAATTTAAGAGCATTCACTATAAAATATACAACTTGGACATTCAATGTTACCTGGTAATTTTTTCTGAGGTTCCTCTTCTTGTGTTTTCTGATATGAAGGCAGAGTTCCGTTAATGGAATCAATCTGCTTTCCTCCTCTAAGAAAGGCAAACAACAAATAAATTTAGCATTATGAGATCTGAGAATTTTAGACCAAACTATATAGACTACCAATGACTACAGCAATTTAATATTTAGCATATAACATTAAAGATATTTAAAACAGCATGGTCTATAGTTACACTGAACATCAGTATACGAATTACCAAGCCAGACAGATCTGGATTCACATCACGGTTCGACCAGTTGCTATTTTTGGGTAAATTTATTCTTAATCTCTTTAGGCATTAGTTTCCTTATCTATAATGTGGTGAAAACACATACATACTTCTTAAGTCTACTCCCTTATCAGTGTAACTCACTAAATACCAAAATCAAATGGCAATGTAAATGCTTGATTTTTCCACAAAAGTAGAGCAGAGACCTCAGGAAATCCCAGAGTAAAAATTTTGTCTGCCAAAAATGATTGAAACAACACCCCTTAACCTTCAGAGACACTCACCTAAAAGATGGAGGGACAAGCTCAGGAGGTAAAGCCAGTGGCAATGGCTGTCCAGCTTTGGCCATATCAGTGAGGTGCATTGCAAGGATGAACTCCTCAGCTTTCAGCTGTCCATCACCATCAATGTCAGCCAGAGTCCTAAAGAAAGTATAAAACGTCACAACTTAGAAAGCCTATTTAGAGTAAAATATTTTCAGAAGAGTTCAATTTTTTCATTTTTAAAGCAAGAGTAATGACAGAAAAATTGCTGGGTTAATATATTTTAGTGAAAAGTACATACAGAAAAGTGAGCTAATTTTTGCCCTTAATTTCCATATCACCAAAGAGAGGAAAGAAATTTTGAAATGAAAAGGGAAATATTCCATTCAAAAAGGTAGCTTGTCTTGGTTCATGGTTAATTCACTTATCAAATCACCTCATGCACAACACTGAAAATGAGATATTCTCTAATTCTCCACAGAAGGTATTACATAAAAGCAAACAAGTTTTACTTGTAAGATAATTAAATGCCAAATTCTCAAGGGTAACATTTTACAAAGCAATTTTATCTGCTTGCAGGTTTGCATTAACTGTCACACAGTTGCTTTTGTGGAACATTTTTGATTCACAAACATTTACAGCAATGGTTTCTTATGTCTAATTAAAAATCATACAGAATGTCTACTTAAAAACCATAATTAACGGGCAAACTCACCATATAGTAGCTAGCTGAGTTTGAGAAAGATTTGACTGAAGAAGAGCATTTCTAGCTTGAAAACCTGATTTAGTCGGGGAAAAAATACATAAAAGAAGATTCTTTAGCCTCTTAAAGTCACGCAAACTTAAATAGCTGTACTCGTGAAATAACACTGCTGCTATCCTGGGATTTTACCATGCACGAGGCACTGAGCATTCAGTAGTCATCAAAATAAACACATCCCCTGGACCAAGGAGTTTAAAATCTACAGTCAGTAGAAGAATGTGCTCCCATGTCCTTCCAGAAGATAATGGTCCCCACAAGTGACTGACACAAAGGACTATGCCAGTATTAGAGGCCAAGCTCCCAAGCACAGCTTTGCTTAGCATTTTCAGATTTGCTCTTCTCTCTCTCATCATTTCTTTGTCTCTACTCTTCCTTTTATAAATAATGTGTAAATCATTCTTCAGGGATCTGTCCTGGGTACTCTGTTCTCTCTGCACAGTCATATCCATTTCTATGACTAAACAGCACCTGGAAGCAGAGGATTCCCAAATGTACATCCACAGCCCAAGCCTCTTCTTAAGTTTAGACATCTATATCCAATTGAAAAATTTATGTGTGTATTTCACAAGCATATCACACTAAGTACATACCAAACTACTCTTTCAATCCTCAACTAGGCCTCTCTTCCTAATCTTCACCCCGATCTCCTCTGTGAATGGTATCAAAGGCCATCCAGTAGCTCAAGCCAGAAATCAGAGTCCCCTCTTAACCCTCCCTGTCCTGTACAACCAGGTGCAACATCCAGTCCTACAGTTTTACATCATTGTATGTCTAGGTCCTTCTCACCTATGAAGTCAAAATTTAACGTCACCTTCTCAGAAAGGCCTCTGTCCATTCTACCATTCAATATATTTCCTGCTTCTATCCTTTATATCTCATAACATAATCTGTAATGTAACATTTATTTGCTTGTTTACCTGTTTGTCTGTTTCCCCTATTATGCCAAGTTCTATGAAGACAAAAGCCTTGACTGCTGTGTCCATTAATGCATAACTCATGCCTAGTATCTAGATGCTTAATAAATGTTTGTGAAAGTAATGAATAAAATTGTAACCCAAAGTTTTCCTCTGATAATAATGACAGCTAACATTCATTGAATGCTTACTATGTATGGTAAACTGTTCAACTTCTTTTCTCTTCTCCAGTGAGACAAAATAAAAACATGTTTCCGTAACAGGCTCCTGATCTTCAATGAACATATTTCAGAACGGAAAATCCCTCTTGGCTTCAGAGGAACACTCACTCCTGTCTAGTGAGCCTGTCTGTGGCTTTTTGACCATGGTGAATCCGGAGGCTTCTGTGGTGAAGGCCTCCCAGGTGGCAGAGCAGGTGCCACACCTCCCACTCAGGCACATAAGCCACAAGCGCCAGAAGGGTCAGCCCTACCCTGCGTCCAGCCTGAGTCAAGGGGCATCCGAACAACCCCACACAGAAGGCTTGCACTGCAAAGACAGCACAGATGCTGCTAAATCCATGGCTTCACTCAACTTTAAACACAAAGATCTGGATAATCAAAGCAACATATTCTATATGGAACAGACTCAAATATACCACATATTGTGACAAGCAATCAAACGTTTATATTATATAACTTTAAAATCGTTTCCATTCTTTTTAATAGAAACCACATACAGGAAATATACTGGAAATAGCTTACAGCCTCACTCAATTAATTAACAATACTCAATAGACTTCATAGAAGATGTGAGATTTGTGGAGGTTTTCTTATGTTAAAAGGAAGATTCTTTACAGTGTTTTTTACAATGTCAACCTCTGCTGTACAGCAAAGTGATTCAGTTATATACATACAAACATTCTTTCTCAGTTTCCTTTTCCATTATGGTTTACCGCAGGATACTGAACATGGATGTGAAATACATTAGGACCTTGTTGTTTATCTATGTAGTAGTTTGCACCTACCAACCCTAAACTCCCAATCGACCCTTTCTCCTTAACCCCCTCCTCCTCAGCAGCCACGAGTCTGTTCTCTGTGTCTTAGTCTGTTTCCATTTGGTAGATGTGTTCATTTGTGCCATATTTTAGATTCCACATATAAGTGATATCATATCTGATAAAGCTCTACTATAAATATTTTATTCTGTCTAAACTCTAAGTCATTGCTGAGTGAGGAGAGAGCGGCCAGAATTCTACTTGCCTAGTACCCTCTGTTTATGTCCCCTTTACCATCCTCAATTAGTGAATCTGGATGTTGGTTACAGCATGGACTCAGATGTCCCAGGGGGATCTCAGGTTATCTCAGTTTTATAGCCACACTTGGGTTGGAACATTAAAGGGTGAACAGTGTTCATGTGAGGTGTTTGGAAGGACAAGCAGAGAAAGACCCAATGAGGAAGGAGACTCTCACAGAAACTGAGCTGAGGCTTAGTATCACACTCTGGTCACAAGAAGACAAGGAAAATGAGGTTTGACTTTCTCAAGGGAGAGGTCTTCTCAAAACATTGGGTGTGTATCTGTGTGTTTAACTTGATTATAAGAACTTTGAACTCTTACATAACTTAACCATTATGTGTATTTATCAAATGATTGCTTTTTTGGATGTTAAAATTTTAAATGAGCTACAAAATATAGCTTCAAATAAAAGTTCTTCAATAGAAGTCCATAGAAAATCATAACTTTCTCACATTCTTAAGCACCGTATGCCACTTACCTGACAGGTATCCACTCATGCTTTTGTCAAGACTATTAAATTTCTGCCGATATTTTAATCTTGAAGGCTGAGGAACTGCCCACTCTGAGGTCCCAGTCTTGGGTGAATTCCCTGAGAGGGAAGCAGTTGAGGAAGTTGAGCTGTAACAAAATGTATTAAAAATTTTTGTTACTAAATAAAATACATTTAAACTTTATAAGTGAGAGACAATTAGAATCCTACCTTCTATAATATAACAGTAATTGCTTTTGTATATGATATTGAAAAAACTATCTTTACGGTATTTTAGGAAAGTAAATACCATACAAATTTTCAAACTACCATATACCAAATACCTATCATGTGGCAGGCCCCACACAGTGCTAGGGCCTTTATAAATATTATGTCTAATCCCCATGACAAACTTAAAAGATACTACTGTCTCCATCCTTCATATGGGCAAACTACAGCTCAGTGATGTTGAGAAAAACAAAGTTACACAATCAGTGAGTGTTTAAGCAAGGATACAGACATTGTTTTCCTGGGTCATTGTTTTAAAGAGTATTATTGTGATTTATACGAGGAGTGATGAATAAACATTGATGCTTTTGTGCCTTCTGAAATTTAAAGGATACTCAATTAGTAGTTTTTGCTCAAGAAATAATGTGTAATGATTATGAGATGTTTTGAGAAATTTTTTGAAAGGAAAAATATGTAGCTTTGGGCAAAAAATTGACATTAAAATATAGCAGGATATTTTTAGTTTACATAAAACAAATTTTTCAGAAAATACCACAGACAGTTAATAATTCTAAAAATAAAATTATTTTATGTGAATTACAAATAGTAAATTTACCTATAGTATTTACATTTGGCCATTAGAAAGTAAAAACTGGATAATCTCCAAGTTTAAAAAACAAACAGTCATTTGTTAAATACGCCTTTGTTTGTTGTTTGGTCACTAAGTTGCATCCAACTCTTTTGCACCCCCATGGACTGTATAGCCCACCAGGCTCCTCTGTCCATGAGATTTCCCAGGCAAGAACACTGGAGTGGGTTGCCATTTTCTTCAGGGGATATTCTCAACTCAGGTATCAAAACCTGTCTCCCCTGCACTGGAGGTGAATTAGGCAAATTCTCTATCACTGAGCCACCTGGGAAGCTCTTATTGAAAGCCTAAAAAGTTGGAAGTTTTAAGTATTCATACCTACTAGATCCTAAATCAATCAGAGACTGGGCTTTCTGTATATTAGCACCACCAAATCCTCCCATCATCAGACTGTAAGATGACGTATGAGGCAAATCTAAAAAAAGAGAAAAAGGTTCACATTAAACAATTTCACAAAGTATGAAAAAAAATCTGTATCTACTGGGATGCAAATATAACAGTTTCTTCACATAAAAATACTGACTCATTAGAAACAAAGCACTTACTTGAAGAAGAATAAGGAATGGATAAAGGCTGAATGAGACTGGCGGTTCCATTTGGTAATGATGAAGTGCTAACGGAAGGCACTAGGGGAGCAGGCATCATTAGGGGAGGGAGGGTGGTCCCTGAAGTCGCCGAGGACAAGGGTGTTGCTATGGGTGCAACTGGAGGCAATGACTGAGGAATGGACAGATTGGGCATGCTTCCCATTCCTAAGGACAAAACAGAACACGTTTTCTGGTGCTGGTAAACCAATTTTAAGACACAGGAAAGAAAACAACTTTACAGTACAGTGAGCAGCTGCTATGCTACAGAAACACTGTGGGCAAACTATCAATGGATTTAAAAACTTCATTAAAGCAAGCTGGATCCAGCAGTGCAGGAGGTAAACCACTGCTTTTAATATCAATATTCTGACCTGTGTGAACTGAGGCAATGTCTATTAAGAAGCTAATATTCTTTTCTAGTATCATGAATAAAACTAAGTAGGCCTTTTCCAACTACCCATTAGTATCCTCAATGAGAGAATGTTATCACCTGATTGTGGGTTTTTGTGTAGCAATAATAAATACAGTGCTGTTGAGTTCACACACACACACACATACACACACACACACTCCACAAACTCTTCCCTCCCCCGCAAAGGATGTTCTAAATTCTACATACGTAAGGAGACCCATTTATTCATACACATTATGTGCAGGAAAAAAAGCATGCCATCTGTTTCATTTTTCTTATATGAAACACACATATGGATTCAAGGACAATTCTTTAAAAGGGACAAAGTGATGACTAATTTGTTTACTAACTTCAGAATACAAAGTATACTATATTAATATGATTACACAATGATTTGGTATTTATCTCTAGAATTCAGTGCAAGAGTGAAAGAATTTAGCATTTTAAGATCTAACATCTGGAGTGGAAGACCATGGTTCAGATATAAAGAGATTCTACTTGAATGTTCCAATGAGTGCTCCTCACAAATAATTAGTAAGAAAATGGTTAATCAAGATTAATGGAAGACTGGTGATCTCAGACGAATATGTAAATTAATTAGCACAAAGTTTCCAACTTTTAGCCCTAAACTTGTCTGGCAAATTAACCTTTAAAGAAATTTCTACTAATGTATAATTTTAAATTACTCCCCAAATTAAACCATTTTGAACTTAAATTGTTCATATTTTTGTTATGCATACAAAGTATGGAGGAAACTAAGTAAGAATAGTATTTAGGATCAGCTATGACTAGCAGGATCATATAATCTATCATCCAACTGGGAATTATGAAAGGGAGCACAAACCAGACTATATGCCAGAACAACAGGCATAAATCACACTGTCCCTGGGAAACCGGGACACGTGGACTCCCGAGCTATGACAGCGACCTTAACATTTCTAATCTCAGACACGAAAGTTAACTTGGGAGTCCGGGGACTGTCATTTTACACCAACAAATCCTTTTCTGATTCTCAAACATTATGCCTAGGAATCAAGTTTAACTATCAAATATATTGAACTAAATTAAGAAACACATACCAAAACGAGCAGAAATTAATGGAGAGAACATAGGAGGTTGTTTCATAATAGGAGGAAGAACCACCGGCAACTGTTGGCCTTGAAGCTTTAGTTTGATGAGTTTCATCGCTATGGAGAACTCTTGTTGATCCATCTTCCCATCTTTGTTCAGGTCTGATAAAGCCCTAAAAGGACGATGTGGATGATGAATTGGTACATAGGATCAGCATTACTTTTGTAAATGACATCACATTTACATGTAGATAATCACTTAATTAAATGTGAGTGTATAACAAAAAGCTAAAATCTGTACAATAATACTGACCAAAGACAGTATCTAATAAAATACTATGAGTCTATATAGACTCTAGATACCTTTGGGATGAATTCCACTGGTGCAAATGTAAAGAAACTATACAAGAGTATAATCATTCTAAACAATTTGTTCAGTATTTACCAAATGCCTGCTAAGTGCCTGGCCCTCTGCAATGGAGAGAAGGGTGGAATAGGGGTTGATGTTTACTGTAAATACATTAGAAAACCAAAACCTTAGATATTATAAAGAGCAATTTCTTCAAGGTAGGAACAAGGGAAGGGTGATCTAATCTGAGGCTTAAAGATGATGAAATAAATAACTACAAAATAACATAATGAAGGTGGAGACTCTTGCCAAATTACAAAGAAGTGTTTTTCAACAGAAACGTATACGTCTATACGTCTCCTTTCTTTACAAATTCTAAGGAAATTAGAACTTTGTCCTACAGAACAAAACCCCAATTGATTTTCAGCCATTTACCCACTAAAATTTATTTTCTAAAAAGCTGAATACTCTTACTTATTAACAACAGACTACAGGTAAAAACAACTTTATGTTAACACTAAGTATTAAAAAGTTCATCTACAAAAGAACACATTTTACCATATTTCAGCTAAAACAGGAGCTGGCAGGCCTGACTGTAAGAAAAAGGTACGGGCTTGATCACCTGAAGGCAATAAAAACAAAATAATCAAACAATGTATTAGTAAATGGAATTACTTTGATGTCTCTGAATAACAAAAACGGCCACTAGTAACAATTCTATTGATTTATTTTAATTCCAATTATTAAAGAAAAATTATTTATATTACTTTAATAAGACAGGAGGTATTAAAACAAAAATGTCACAACTGAAATATATGCATTAATGAAATGTAAGTGACGAAAGATCACATTATTCATCTTAGTCTTCCCTCATAATTGGGGTCTTACTTGATAATAATCCTATCTTGTAAAATTTATAGCTAAAAGCACTATTCCCCAGAAGAGTTCTAAATAAAAAACACCAGGTTTGGGGAAGGTACTCCTCTTGGGTATCTGACAATCCTGTATCTCCTGCCGTGTAAGCCAAGAATGTAAGGTCCTAACAGCTCTCTGCCTGGATCAATTCTCAGAACTGGGTTTGCTGTGAGCAGTTTTAAGGGAGGAGGTAATGTTTTCCACTGGGACAGAGAACAAGCTTGCTTTCTGCTTGCTAAAACATGGTGGGTTCCGCTAGGCTGAGTGTTCCTCTTCTTTAACACAACCATGGCATGTACAGCATCCTTCTGGGCTCTCCGCATGGCCCCTATGTGAACCAGGGGACAAGGGAAACAGATAGAAATGTGCCAATGCTCGGGCTGCCAGCTGTGCTATTACAAAGAGTGTCCTGTGTCTGTGACTTAGGAATTCTGGGTATTCTGCCAGCATTCAAGAGACAGTAACAGACCAAATTATTACCTTGTAAGCAGGGTAATCAAATCCCTACCAGGAAACAAGTTAAGGTAGTTATTATTACAATAAGTACAAATAACATTAAACTATAATGGTTGACCCAGATAATCACGATGGTGTGATCACTCACCTACAGCCAGACATCCTGGAATACGAAGTCAAGTGGGCCTTAGGAAACATCACTACAAACAAAGCTAGTGGAGGTGATAGAATTCCAGTTGAGCTATTTCAAATCCTGAAAATGATGCTGTGAAAGTGCTGCACTCAATATATCAGCAAATTTGGAAAACTCAGCAGTGGCTACAGGACTTGAAAAGGTCAGTTCTCACTCCAATCCCAAAGAAAGGCAAGGCCAAAGAATGCTCAATTTACTGCAAATTGCACTCATCTCACATGCTAGTAAAGTAATGCTCAAAACTCTCCAAACCAGGCTTCAGCAATACGTGAACCATGAACTTCCAGATATTCAGGCTGGTTTTAGAAAAGGCAGAGAAACCAGAGAGCAAATTTCCACCATCTGCTGGATCATGGAAAAAGCAAGAGAGTTCCAGAAAACTATCTATTTCTGCTTTAGTGACTATGCCAAAGTCTTTGACTGTGTGGATCACAACAAACTGTGGAAAATTCTCAGAGATGGGAATACCAGACCATCATACCTGCCTCCTGAGAAACCTGTATACAGGTTAGGAAGCAACAGTTAGAACTAGACATGGAACAACAGACTGGTTCCAAATAAGAAATAAGAGTATGTCAAGGCTGTATATTGTCACCCTGCTTATTTAACTTCTCTGCAGAGTACATCATGAGAAACGCTGGGCTGGAGGAAGCACAAGCTGAAATCAAGATTGCCAGGAGAAATATCAATAACCTCAGATATGCAGATGATACCATCCTTATGGCAGAAAGTGAAGAACGAAAGAGACACTTGATGAAAGTGAAAAGTGGAGAGTGAAAAAGTTGGCTTAAAGCTCAACATTCAGAAAACGAAGATCATGGCATCTGATCCCATCACTTCATGGGAAATCAATGGGGAAACAGTGGAAACCATGGCTGACTTTATTTTTCTGGGCTCCAAAATCACTGCAGATGGTGACTGCAGCCATGAAATTAAAAGATACTTACCCCTTGGAAGGAAAGTTATGACCAACCTAGACAGCATATTAAAAAGCAGAGACATTACTTTGACAACAAAGGTCCGTCTAGTCAAGGCTATGGCTTTTCCAGTGGTCATGTATGGATGTGAGAGTTGGACTACAAAGAAAGCAGAGTGCCAAAGAATTGATGCTTTTGAACTGTGGTGTAGGAGAAGACTCTTGGGAGGCCCTTGGACTGCAAGGAGATCCAACCAGTGCATCCTAAAGAAAATCTATCCTGGATGTTCACTGGAAGGACTGATGTTGAAGCTGAAACTCCAATATTTTGGCCACCTGATGCGAACAGCCGACTTATTTGAAAAGACCCCGATGTTGGGAAAGATTGAAGGCAGGAGGAGAAGGGGACAACAGAGGATGAGATGGTTAGATGGCATCACCGACTCAATGGACGTGAGTTTGGGTAAACTCCAAAAGTTGGTAATGGACAGGGAGGCCTGGTGTGCTGCGGTTCATGGGGTTGCAAAGAGTTGGACATGACTGAGCAACTGAACTGAACTGATAATTGTTGAGAGGATGTATTCCAAAGTCAGACCTAAAGGTTTCCAAGCCCTGATATTGTTCAGTTGCTAAGTTGTGTCTGACTCTTTGTGATTTAATGGACTATAGTACACCACACTCCTCTGTCCTCCACTATTTTGGGGAGTTTGCTCAAACTTATGTCCATTGAGTTGGTGATGCTACCTAACCATCTCATCCTCTGCCACCCTCTTCTTTTGCCTTCAGTCTTTTCCAGCATCAGGGTCTTTTCCAATAAGTCTGTTCTTTGCATTAGTTGGCCAAAGTACCGGAGCTTCAGCTTCAGCATCCGTCCTTCCAATGAATATTCAGGGTTAATTTCCTTTATGATTGACTGGTTTGATCTCTTTGTTGTCCAAGGAACTATCAAGAGTCTTCTCCAGCACCACAATTCAAGAGTACCAATCTTTGGAACTCAGCCTTCTTTATGGTCTCTCAGATCCTTACATGACCACACTCAGTCATGTCCAACTCTTTGCTGACCCTGTGGACTGTAGCCTGCCAGGCTCTCTGTCCATGGAATTCTCAAGGCAAGAACACTGGAGTGGGTAGCCATTCCCTTCTCCAGGGGATCCTCCTGACCCAGAGGTTGAACCCAGGTCTCTTCCATCACAGGCAGATTTTTTACATTCGGAGCCACCATGGAACTTTTCATTAAATAGCACAAATTGATGGCAGTCAAATTAAAACTAATTATAAGATATTTCATGAAAAGGAGCATAAAATTGCAAATAAAATCAGAACACAAACCTGTTATGTAACCTCCCGAAGGTTTGAGGTTATCAAACTGCTTGTCATGCTTAGTCCGTTCTTCGGAGGTAATAGCCCACATGTTTGGCCCTCCTGAAACATAAATGAAAGACAAAGATATTATATTGCATATATGAGAATGCTTAAATACAATTCCAGAATGTAAACATGAATCACAAATGCCCCTTTACTGACAGTCCTAATACTGGAGTGACACAAAGAAAAAAGCTCTATTCATAACCATACCTAGTATGGTCCTGATGCTTTTCATTCATCACCCAATTAACATCTACTTGAACAACTGCTGTGTACCACTCACTGGAAACGGGCAACAAGCTAAATACTGGAAATAAAAAGATGAATAAAGTATTGTTCCATCCTCAAGAAAGTCTTACTCTAGAAAATGACTATCAGCACTTGAACAGTGTTAACCTGTGAAGCATCCTAAGCAGAAACATATACAAAAAGCTGTGCTAATCCTGAGTCAGAAGCATCAGTGATGAGTTAACAGGAAAGGTAAGACTGAGGCAGAGCCCTGAAGTTTGGCTTGAATTTTGCCATGTGAAGAGGCGGGATAAGGGTATTTCACAAAACAAGGTCAGAGCATGAGGAGTCAAGGCATGTTCCAGACACTGCCCTAAGTAGACTGATAGCTAAAGCACCATGTGAGTGTGGGAAAGAGGTTAAGAAAGAGGTAGGAAGGACTAGCTTTACAGGGTCTTAAATAGCATCCTTAGCTGACCTTTATCCTGAAAGTTATGGAGTGTCCTCTGATACACTTTAAAGTAACCTCCTTATTTGAAATCCTTTTAGATTTACAGGAAAGTTGCAAAGATAGTACGGAGCCTGTACACAATTTCCACTAAGTTAACAATTTACATAACCATAGTATATTTGTCAAGACACATAAATTAAGACAGGTATACTACTACTAGCTAAACTAAATCCTCCACCAGCAGGGCTAGCTGGTAAACCCCAACAAATTAGACTCTGGGCACTGGGAACAGCACAAATCTTTGTTACTGAAGATTCTGCCAAGTGGAAGCTTTCGCAAAGGGAAGTAGCCTACTCTGGGTCTGAATGCTTGACCTATGCAGGCCCAGTGACTCTCTGGCCTGACAGTCCCATTTAGGGGTGGGTCAAAACAAACGCCACAACTAACAAGGTGAGAAGGACCCTCAGAAGCTTTGCTTGTCAAACAGAAACGGTATATTCAAGAACAGAAGACAGCCTGGCCCCAAAGAGGCTTCACATGAAAAGTGGAAGCAAATTCGCTAAGGGGAAACTTTACTGGATCAGTGAAAGTCCCTGAAATGCCTCAGCCTAGTTCACTTATGGGTCACGGCAGCTGGAGTTCTGACAGCGTCCGCTGGGCTGCCATGAGTCTTCAGCCTCAGAGCTAAGCAGAACCAAAGAGAGACACATTTTCTTCAGTGGACAGAATGCAGATTCTTGGAATGTTGCCAGTGGCCCAGCTGTTTGATTTGCCACCTGGAAAATCACAACTGACAGATTAAAAATACCCTCTTTGGGGCTGCAAGATGGAAACAAATTTTAATTGCTAATTGAATAGTCTGGGTCCCTACCAATGGCAAGGGCCCATTCTCTAACTTAGACTGAAATCAAGATTCTGATGGAAGTCCGACTCTGTTTCTGAGGCAGAGGATACCAATGGATGCCAGACTTAAGGATTCCTGTCTGGTGAGGGGTCTCGTTACACTGGGCATTGCTCTCTTTTTGGCTCTTGGCAGACGGACTACATCAAACTTTTGATTGCCCTCTAGGGTTACTGGTGGTTCTTCAAACTGTTGACACTTTTTAGGTTACCAATCAGCCTGCTATGTCCATACTAGCATGGCCCTTAAAACAAACCTGTGTCATGATTTTAGCTCTCTGGTCTATCAGTACTCTGATGTTAATGAATCATTTATCAGAAAAGACTGTTCACAATGCACTGATCAAGGCTGAGTCAACTTTCATAATCTCCTCCTGGTTCACACTGCTTAAAGTAAGATAGTTTGGCCACTGAATGGGCTGTCCTGAGAAAGGTATCATCGTGTCCCTTGGCTGTTTCCTGGCTAATGATCAGGACTAAAGGGGTTGGGGGAGGAGTCACAGGCAAATGCAAGTCTTAATGTGAAAGTTGAGGATTCTACCCTGATGGTTCTTGGACATGATGCATCTCTTTTTCTCCTAGAAACAACTGTGGACAGGCTGTTGGTATATCCTTCAAGTGGCAGCTTGGCTGAAGAGGAACCTAAAGCATTCAAAGCTAATTCTGGTTAGGGTTTACAAAGATGTCCCTGTCCCTCTTGCACCTAACCCTTCTGGATCATTAGAAAACAGTGAAGCTAAAGGAAAACAGGACACTTAAATCTTGTGGCAGTGGAGAGCCTCAAGCAGCATCTGGAGAGAATACCTTAGATGCAAGAGGCACTGGAGGGGGAGAAGCATGACTTTTTCTCTTTCAGAGCTGGCCAGGGAGTCTTCTTCACCAAGGAGGATGCCCTGCTGAGACTCTCCTAAACCACTGGAAGCACGTTACAACGTATGTTACTGAGTCTGCCATCCCCCACCAGAAGGCTTTGACTGATCCACTCTGTTTTAGGCAGACCCTGCGCACCTGAGTCCCAGGAGTATGGACTTCTCTGTGCACAAAGCAAAAATTGAGGACCACGAGGAAGTTGGTACTATATCTGTATCTCACAAAGGAAATTCTTACAAACCCCATATATCAATATATAACATTTGTCTTTCTCATACTGTGACCTGTTCCCTTTACTTGGACTGCCATTCATATAACCCTCTTCCATTTCAAACTTTACCTTTCAAGGTCCAGGGCATGGGTCATTTCTTCTAGGAGGTCTCCGACACCTGCAGGTCAAATTAATTGCTTCCTCCTCTAGGTTCTCAAGGGACTTCACCATGCTTCTATAGGGCACTTAACAAAGGTTCTGTAATTGTTTTCTATCCATCTGTTCTACCACACAATGAGTCCTTGGAGGACAAAAGCTTTGTGTGTTTATCCTTCTATCCTCAGAACCAGCAGAGTATTACAGAGCACACACTTAAAATTGACTGAGGAATAAATATCTGAAATAATTAGAAGGAGTAAAAAAGAGAGGCAAGATCATGATTTGGAAAAGACAAATTCATTTACAAATCTTTCTGGTGTCTATCCTTCACATACAGTTAAAATTGGCCCTCTGAAGAGGTCTTTAAAGCTATATACTCAAGAAGCACCAACTCACTGGAAAAGACAATGATGCTGGGAAAGACTGAAGGCAAAGAGAAAGGGACAGCAGAGGATGAGATGAGACAGCATCACTGAATCATAGGACATGAATTTGAGCAAACTCTGGGAGACAGTGGAGGATAGAGGAGTCTGGGGTGCTGCAGTCCATGTGGTTGCAAGAGTTGGACATAACTTAGGAACAGAACAACAAAAAATTCAACATGGCTAACAACCATTTATACTTCACTTCTGATTACCCTTCCAGTTTACTCAGTTTCCACCAATAAGTGAAAGAGGAGAGTGAAAAAGTTGGCTTAAAGCTCAACATTCAGAAAACTAAGATCATTGCATCTGGTCCCTTGGACTGCAAGGAGATCCAACCAGTCCATTCTAAAGGAGATCAGTCCTGGGTGTTCTTTGCAAGGACTGATGCTAAAGCTGAAACTCCAATACTTTGGCCACCTCATGTGAAGAAGTGACTCACTGGAAAAGACTCTGATGCTGGGAGGGATTGGGGGCAGGAGGAGAAGGGGATGACAGAGAATGAGATGGCTGGATGGCATCACCGACTCGATGGACAAGAGTTTGGGTGAACTCTGGGAGTTGGTGATGGACAGGCAGGCCTGGCGTGCTGCAATTCATGGGGTCACAAAGAGTTGGACACGACTGAGTGACTAAACTGAACTGAACCAATAAGAAACCAAGTATCTTTAGGTATGTAAACTCACACATGTTTGCTGACTATAGTCCATAAACATTTGCTTTACAAAATTGTTTCCTCAGGCTTGCAGGATCTCAGTTCCCCAAACAGGGATTGAACCTGGGCTATCACAGTAAAAGTGCCGAGTTCTAACCACTGGGACACCAGTAAATTCCCTGTTTAATTATAATCTTAAACTTTGTCTTTATGAGAAGATATTTATATATTAAAAAAAAACCAGTCATTTGGGGCTAAGAAATATTAGATCAAATCCATCTAGTGTTTAAAATTATACTGGGCACCTATATTTCAGTGATATACACTCCTGGAAACAACTGTATACACTCGTCAAAACACATCAAACTATATAAAAAGGGTGGATTATACCTCAATAAATCCAACTTAAAACAAAAATATAACACATCAAACACATGCCTGTCACATGATGTGTGCTCAGTAAATTAGTTTCCTTACTCAATCCCACGGCTTCCCTTGTGGCTCAGGTGGTAAAGAATCTGCCTGCAATGTCGGAGACCTGGGTTAAATCCCTGGGTTGGGAAGATCCCCGGAGAAGGGAAAGGCTATCCACTCCAGTATTCTGGCCTGAAGAATTCCATGGACTCACGAAAAGTCAGGCACAACTGAGCAGCTATCACTTCAAGATCCCCTGGAGAAGGGAAAGGCTACCCACTCCAGTATTCTGGCCTGGAGAATTCCATGGACTGTATAGTCCATGGGTCGCAAAGAGTTGGACGCGACTGAGCGACTTTCACTCACTCAATCCAATCCCAGGGAATGGCATAATTAGGCAGAAGGCAGAGTGTTAAAAACTCTCATAGGCTCTTTTTGTGATAAAGGTGTTCTTGCCAAAAAATACTGAATGTGACATTTTTTAGTCAGAAACCTTAAGACTACTTTAAGTTTGAACAGTCTGGCTGGGGAGGTTTGAGTGGCTCTAACATACTTCAGTGTACATCCCCAGGCAGAGACAGTCTGCTATCCCCGGAGTACAGAGAGGCCTGCTGCAGCAGAAGGGAAGTGGTGTCAGGCCCATCACATGGCACCTTCACCTTCTTTGGTACCTGGCTTCACAGCGGTCAACTCAATCTCTCTGATAATGCTTACTGCTTAGTTCCTCACGACTCCAACCAGAAATTTTGATACTTTATATACATTCATGCAACTAACATTTACGGGGCAACAATGGTATAAAGAGGAATATAATGAATGCCTTAAACGAGCTTGGAGACTTTCTAATACTCAAACGGGCTCCACAAGCCAAGAGAGTCATACACAACAATCATGATTAAATATTGTCATGATTAATGTTACTAACAGAATAAAAATATTCTAAGTCAAATGAGAAGGAATAAATTTTAAGTAGTATTCAAAGAATATTCAAATCTGGACACTAAAGTTATGAAATACATATAATTCAAAGCCAATTTTGAAATAGTTGATCCAATTCTGGCTTCCTTATCTAGAATATATATACCAAAAGAACCTTCTAAAGAGTCAACAGCTTATTACTTTGAACTTCAAGTAAAGCCTATCTTAATCTATATTTATTCATAAATGTTACAGAAAGGCAGGAAAATCTAAGTTTTGGAGTTGATGTTTCCAATTATTTCCTTAAAACCTAAAACCTTTTACGTTCTCTGATGATTTCTTTAGAAATGTGTTAAAATTCTATCCAGTTCCCCCAACTCATCACTAAATTGAGAAAGTGGTATTTTCATAAAGACTTCTGTTGCTTAGTGTCATCTACTGGCTCTGACAAATATATTCTTATGGTCTATGTAGAAGGAAAAACACACGTTTACAGAACATCAGCCATATGCTAGACCCCATGCAGTAAGTAGTGCCATTCCTGTTTTACATCTATGTACACCCTGCTTACTTAACTTATACGCATTTCATGAGAAATGCTGGGCTAGAAGAAGCACAAGCTGGAATCAAGATTGCCAGGAGAAATACCAATAACCTCAGATATGCAGATGACACCAACCCTTATGGCAGAAAGTGAAGAGGAACTGAAAAGCCTCTTGATGAAAGTGAAAGAGGAGAGTGAAAAAGTTGGCTTAAAGCTCAACATTCAGAAAACGAAGATCATGGCATCTGGTCCCATCACTTCATGGGAAATAGATGGGGAAACAGTGGAAACAGTGTCAGACTTTATTTTGGGGGGCTCCAAAATCACTGCAGATGGTGACTGCAGCCATGAAATTAAAAGACGCTTACTCCTTGGAAGGAAAGTTATGACCAACCTAGATAGCATATTGAAAAGCAGAGACATTACTTTGCCAACTACGGTCCATCTAGTCAAGGATATGGTTTTCCAGTGGTCATGTATGGATGTGAGAGTTGGCTGTGAAGAAAGCTGAGCACCAAAGAATTGATCCTTTTGAACTGTGGTGTTGGAGAAGACTCTTGAAGAGTCCTTTGGACTGCAAGAAGATCCAACCAGTCCATTCTAAAGGAGATCAGTCCTGGGTGTTCTTTGGAAGGACTGATGCTAAAGCTGAAAATCCAGTACTTGGCCACCTCATGCAAAGAGTTGACTCTCTGGAAAAGACTGATGCTGGGAGGGATTGGGGGCAGGAGGAGAAGGGGACGACAGAGGATGAGATGGCTGGATGGCATCACCGACATGATGGATGTGAGTTTGAGTGAACTCCGGGGAGTTGGTGATGGACAGGGAGGCCTGGCGTCCTGCGATTCATGGGGTCGCAAAGAGTCGGACACAACTGAGCGACTGAACTGAAACATACATATGTATATGTACATATACACACATAAATAAGTTCCACATGGTTAAGCCACATAGCTGGGTAGTGGCAGAGCAATATTCTAACGCACAGTTCTGAGCATACATGATTCAGATAGGTTACATCCCACTTGTACACTGTAAAAATTAAATGATATCAGAAAGTCTTCATTGGTATATTTGTTCATTTCAAAATAATAATCAAATGATATACGCTGATCCAGTACTAAGTTAAATCTCTAAAACACAACTGGAATACTGGTCTAGATAGAACAAAAGCCTAACTGTAGGGACTTGAGTAATAAATGCTTGGGTTGTTACATATGCAGTTCAACACTACAGCTGATTCTACAGGTCCAATGTTCAACAAAAATTTCTTAATTACAGAAAGAGTAAAGAGCTCTAAAATTCTAAAAGGTAATAAAATAAAAGGTTCTAAAAATAAAAATGGTATTTTTTTCCCTCTTAAGTTACTGCTGCTGCTGCTGCTAAGTCACTTCAGTCGTGTCCGACTCTGCGTCCCCATAGACGGCAGCCCACCAGGCTCTCCCATCCCTGGGATTCTCCAGGCAGGAACACTGGAGTGGGTTGCCATTTCCTTCTCCAATGCATAAAAGTGAAAAGTGAAAGTGAAGTCGCTCAGTCGTGTCCAGCTCTCAGCGAACCCATGGACTGCAGCCTTCCAGGCTCCTCTATCCATGGGATTTTCCAGGCAAGAGTACTGGAGTGGGGTGCCATTGCCTTCTCCTCCTAAGTTACTAGCTGTCTCTTTTAGCTGTCTCTTTTCTCTCCTTCTTCCTTCTCTCTTCCGTCTTCCCTGGTGGGGCTCAGACTGTAAGGCATCTGCCTACAATGCGGGAGACCTGGGTTGGCAAGATCCCCTGGAGAAGGAAATGGCAACCCACTCCAGTACTCTTGCCTGGAAAATCCCATGGACAGAGGAGCCTGGTAGGCTACAGACCATGGGGTCGCAAAGAAGTCGGACACGACTGAGCAACTTCACTTTCACTTTCTCTCTTCCAGGTTTTAGACAGAACCACTGTCATGGGCTCCAGAATTTCATATTCACATAACCAGCCTTTAGTACCTCCACAGTTTTGAGGTTGAAACAAGCCCACGATACACTACGATACCAACTGGCAGCAACATGTATCCAAAGTGGCCTCTTGCCTATCACCTTATGGCTCATGTATCATGCTCTCTGTATTTATAATTTCATTAAATTTCTGAAAAGCAGAAAACAAACTTACCTACCATGACTAAAACAGTTTTGGCAAGGATGATTCTGCTCATGCAGAAGACACCAGAAATAAAATTCTAAGTGATAAAAATAGGATGCAATGATCTTTTAGTTCTGTAAGCAAATGGTAAGCACACAAAGAAAGAATACCCTTTCAACAGAGCTCTCTGAGATGTATCTGCACTGTCCAATACAGTAGCCACTAGCCGAGCACATCTGGTTCTGAGCACACTTGGCTGTGTGACTGAATAACTGGATTTTTTTATTTTACTTAATTATTATTAATTTATATAGTTAAATGTACTTAATGGCTACTGTATTAGACAATACAGCTCTAAGAACGAAAAAAGTCTTAAAAGTCTGTGGTTAGTCTCAGGATGATAAAGTAGACACAGCAAAATCTGAGGACTGTGTCAGAAATATTTAGACAAACAGCTTGGTCCAGGGAGGGCAGTTAGAGACAAATTCCAGTAGTACTGGGCATCAAAAAGGTTTAACTCAATCTATAACTGAGAATAATCTATAACTGAAGGAGCAAACACTGCTCTTGAAGGTTTGTGCTATACATGGATGCTTCTTTCAGTAAGATTTTAAACCCTGAACTGTACTCAGATATATATAAGATTATCTTCAATCTTCAGTTACTTTATAAAGTAAGTAGGAAGGTACTACAGTCTGCATTAGCTATCATCTCTTCAGAAGTTTAAAAAATTACTATCTTTACTCTTATATACTATTCCTAAGTTGGAGAAGGAAACGGAAATCCACTCCAATTTTCTTGCCTGGATAATCCCTTAGACAGAAGAGAATGTCCATGGGTCACAAAGAGTCGGACACGACTTCAGCAGCTGAGCATTCCTAAATTAATTGTCAACATTTTAGACAATTATTCAAATAATCTCTTTTTGTTGCTATTATTGAACATATTGTTTGTTTCCAATATTTTACATATAATGGAATAAGCTACAAAGTGATCTGTAAATGTTCAGAGAATGGGGAAAGAAAATGAAGAAAGACCAAGTCTACAATGATTTCTACTATGCTCATTTTGTTTATAAGCCTGCTTAACACGTAGGTTGAAGTTTATAACTAAACAATGTATTTATAGCAAATTCCTTAGTATGTGGCATAGAAATTCTCAGATCTGAGTAGAGCACATTCTTACCACAATTATTACCCTCATTCTAAACTTACATTTAACACTCATTAAGGAAAAAAAATTCATTTTAAGAAATAGTCCATGGCATCAAATAATCTTTATAATCCCATACCATTTCCAGAGAAGGAGCAATGCTCACATCTGAAAAGGCAAAAAACAAAACAACAAAACCCTTATCTCAAGTCCATCCTTAAATGATAGCGTCCTACCACATATTAAAATTTATTTTTACTTTTATGAAAATAATTCATTTTTGTAAAACTTTTCTAAATGTCACAAGATCAATCTTGAGTCTTAAAGCTTAAGATACACAACATATATTTTCTTTATTAACAATGTACTGATTTGGCCCTATGATTGAAAACATTTTAAAAATCAAATTGATCAATTGGTAACATTAACACAATCCTATGCGAAGGCTGTGGAATTACTGGTGATTTTTTTCCCTCTTTTTTCCCCCTAGTGTTCTTTTCAATTAGTTTTCAGTTCAAGTGTTAAAAGAATTATTGACTGGACTCTTTATTTCCTTATAATTAGCTAATAAAATCTACTTCATAATTAAGAACTCAGCATCTTTGATTACCTTAGTAATTTAAAAACATAATGCATTTTCGCAATTATGAATGATACACACAGTAAAAAATACCTACTAAAGGTGGGTAATAAATATCTGAGAAACAAAACTTGAATCAGAAAAAAACCTTTAAAAACTTTTTATTATTGAAATAACCTAAACATGTCCCCTAAAATGTTTCCTATTAAGTAACTGTGTGTATAGGTATACACATATCCCTTTATAAAAGGGAAAACAAACTAATTTTATGTGTATATTAATAAATGAATCTTTACTGGTTTAATCAGTTTACAATCATCTCATGCTATCAAAAACATCTTTAATATTCTCCACTTATGGCACTATGCTTTCTGTCTTCCAGTTTTATGCTTTAAACACAATGGATGTTTAGGTTATTCTTAACTGCTCAAAGGCAAGCACATACTCCAGATGATACTGCAGACCATGCTTATATTGAGCTTTGGGATTTACTGCATAATATTCTAATAGAAGACACACGCAGTGTTTTGATATAAACTATCTAAATTCTTTCAACAAGAATACTTGAAATTTTGCATTTATAAATTTAAGGGACAATATCTAAATGAGTATTTTATAACTTCTACCCAAAATCTCATAACCACTTTATCTCACCACAAGCATGAAGCTACTTACCATTCATTGCTGAGGGAAACTGAGCCATCATGGTCCTGAATTTTCCTTGCTAATGCTCAGCCATCTGCAACATGAAAACATGGTGCCATTAACAATACAGCAAGGGCAGATCGCAGCTTAGCGCACCCGCTAAGCACCAGGAATGCCTGGCCCCTTCAGCTCACACTTCCAACAGAAAGTGCGGAGCTTCAGCTGCTGTTGAACAGGCAGAATTTACAGCTGAGGAAGAGCAGATGATTTTGTTGGATAACGGTGCTGCCTTTAAAATAAAACCATCTAACAGAAAAATTATCATATTTAATGGTAAATACTGAATAAAGAAACTTTGGCATAAACCAATTTTGTAGAAACTAATTTGCGAAAGAGGAGGGTTGCTACAACCAGTCAAAAATTTATTCCGGAGAAATCAACTCTATAAATTAAGTGTACAATAACATGGGAAGTCATAATACTCTTCTCCTTCAAAACAAACAAAAACCTCGAGCAAGAAAAATATCCAAAATAAATGTAGCATAGCTGTTTAATTCAGTTCTACAGATTTATAAAAATGGACTAAAAGTAACTATTAAAACATGTATGTTTATTTACACATAACAAATGTACTGGAATTTGGAAATTAACAGCTCTGGGTTCAAATCCCGACTTTATTTTCCTAGCTGTGATCACAGCAGAGTTATTTAATCTTACAGAGTCTCAGATTTCTCATCTGTAAAAATAATTGGCATGAGTTTTTATTTTTTAAGTATTAAATGTAACCCAGTACACTGCCTGACACATTGTGGGTGTTTTTAAAATGACTTAAAAATGATTTCCTGGGTGTCCAGGAAGGAAGAATACAATATAACTTTGAATCCTGAATTCATCCTATTATTACAAATAAATTCAAAATTTGTTCCAGGAAACCTTGAGGGCAGGACCAATTAGGGAAAGTGAAGACCTAGCAAATTCACATTAATGCCCTTAATTAAAACCATGGTTTATAACATTGTAGGAAAACACTACTTTATTAAAAGACTGCTCAGTAACTCATCTATTTACCCAAATCATTCAAATATTAGTATTTTTAGAAGCCTGAGGAAAAATGTTTGCACAAGCCATCTGAATAAAGAAGGCATAAAGAAGTGTGCATTGTGGTGGAAGGTGTCCCGAGAGGAGCTGGTTGACTAGCTGCCAAGAAGTGTTAAAAGGCATCATATCCCAGTGAATGCACAGTGCTCAGGGGGAAGACAACGGTACCTGTATAACCACCAAAGTCAATCACACTAACAAAACAATGGTATATAAAATCCAGTTTATTAATATGCAATGAGTTTTAGTCTTCTGACTCCTAACTTTTCTGTATGTTGCCACGATACACCATCCTCCCTCTCCAGAGTGCACACTCTTTCTCGTGATGCTAGTAAGCTTCACTGCATTGGAACTTGGAACCTTTTACCACACTTAAAACTTCACCTGTCACTACAATCTTTTTAGGTAGGAGAAAATTTTACTCATGTACAAGTTGGCTTTCATCCCTCTTTTCTCAAAGGTAATGTGAACTCTAGATTTGGAGTTGCTTACCATACAGAAAAAGATTATCTAAACTGGTGGGGTGGTCAAGAACTCCTAGAGGAGGTACTGTGTTGAGCTTCACAGGTGAGTAAGAATTAGTTATAGCTGTAAAGTTAAGAATTTTGGACTTGAGCCTATGGCTGACAAGTCTTAAAAGGTTTTAAGGAGCGATACAGCTAAAGAAAGCTGAGAACTGATGCTTTTGAACTGTGGTGTTGGAGAAGACTCTTGAGAGTCCCTTGGACTGCAAGGAGATCCAACCAGTCTATTCTGAAGGAGATCAGTCCTGGGTGTTCTTTGGAAGGAATGATGCTAAAGCTGAAACTCCAATACTTTGGCCACCTCATGCGAAGAGTTGATTCACTGGAAAAGACTGATGCTAGGAGGATTAGGGGCAGGAGAAGGGGACGACAGAGGATGAGATGGCTGGATGGCATCACCCGACTCAATGAACGCTGAGTCTGAATGAACTCCAGAAGTTGGTGATGGACGGGGGAGGCCTGGCGTCCTGCGATTCATGGGGTTGCAAAGAGTCGGACACAACTGTGCAACTGAACTGAACTGAACTCAGAGTCCTATTTCACTTAAGACAGTCAATTGTGAAGAAAAGGCCACGCATGCCACAGGGAGCTCAGTTAGACTATCTGGCACAAGTAAGAATAACATCTGACACCTGATCTAGAACCCTGGTAGCAGGAAGAGAGGGGAAGGGAGGAGAGGGAATGAACTGGAGGAACAACAAAGTGTTTCCAAAAGGTAGAACTTCTATGAGATATGAGACCATGGACTCCCAGAACTATAGTTTGTGACTGGATGAAGCATGGTGTCACGAGCTAAATAAAGTCAACACAGAAGGAAGTTTCATAAATCAAGTTTTGACTACAACATCTCCAAATATAGAAATTCTACAAACAAGCAGAACACTTTCACTTCCCCAATTTTAAATTATCATAAGTAATGTTAAACCAAAATAAGCTAAGTCTTGCAAAGAAACTATTGACAGATACGCAGTAGCTAGGGCCCCTATTTTTATTAAGTCTCTTTGAGAAAATTTTTGTATGTGGCAGAAATCCTCCAAAAGCATTACCTATGATGCATTTTATAATTGCATAAAAATGTGTGCATTACCAAAGACAGCTTGAAGGAAAAGCACAGGCTTACAAAGACAAATAAGGTATAGGATCCCATAGCCACAAAGCCTTAATCAGTTAGATCTAGGTGTAAAAGTTTATAGATCTATCTAGGACATCTGGTGAGTCATCATGTACTCTGAATATAACAGATGCTCAATAACCACAAGTATAATCCTGAAATAAAATCAAAAAGTGAATCAAATAATGTGAAGGGCAAGGAGGGCAGGCAAATCCCCTTAGGGAAGTGAAAGGTACTGGTATTACAGAATATTCTTCACCTGGTACATGGGGGTTAACCACCTGTGCATGCAGGTATCACATTATTATATGTAGTATGTGACATCTGATTGACTATGGTAACATCTGAATACAGTAGTATCATTTGTTGGAACCAATAAGCTTTTATTTAACTTTATATACTGATGCTTTTGAACTGTGGTGTTGGAGAAGACTCTTGAGAGTCCCTTGGACTGCAAGGAGATCCAACCAGTCCATTCTGAAGGAGATCAACCCTGGGATTTCTTTGGAAGGAATGATGCTAAAGCTGAAACTCCAGTACTTTGGCCACCTCATGTGAAGAGTTGACTCATTGGAAAAGACTTTGACGCTGGGAGGGATTAGGGGCACAAGGAGAAGGGGGACGACAGAGGATGAGATGGCTGGATGGTATCACTGACTCAATGGACGTGAGTCTGAGTGAACTCTGGGAGTTGGTGATGGACAGGGAGGCCTGGCGTGCTGTGATTCATGGGGTCACAAAGAGTTGGACACAACTGAGTGACTGAACGGATGCTATATTCAGGAATTTTAATACAAAATATGTTTACCCAACTATATATGGATTGTTCAGATGACATCTTTTTAAGTTATATGTGTATATATATTTCAGATTATTTTCTGTTAATAGTTTATTATAAGATATTGAACATATATACACTAAATCCTTGCTGCTTACCTATTTTATGTATAGCAGTTTGTATCTATTAATCCCATACTCCTGATTTATCCCTACCTCCTCCCTTTCCACTTTGGTAACTGAAAAGTTTGCTTTCTGTGTCTATGACTCTATTTGTTTTGTATGTAGATCATTTGTGTTATTTTTTTTAGATTCCACATATAAGTGATATACAGTGTTTGCCTTTCTCTGCCTGACTGACTTCACTTAGTATAATATTCTCTAGGTCCATCCATAGAATCATTAAGCGTTTAAAGCCTACTATTTCATATTTGTTAGGTTTATGCTAATTCTCTCTGACCTGCTGTAGAATTACTTCATAATCTATATTTGCAGAGAAATAGTAATCGAAACTTTGAAAAATGCAACAAATACATTTGATATTTTTCTATCTTGTCTATAC
This sequence comes from Nanger dama, assembly GCA_917880005.1. NCBI lineage: Eukaryota > Metazoa > Chordata > Mammalia > Artiodactyla > Bovidae > Nanger > Nanger dama. The sequence goes on from CAKJTW010000018.1 coordinate 32,284,653, forward strand.
TTTATTTTTAATTAATTTATTTTACTTTACAATATTGTATTGGTTTTGCCATACATTGACTTGAATCTGCCATGAATGTACATGTGTTCCCCCATCCTGAACCCCCTCCCACCTCCCTCCCCATCCCCTCCCTCTGGGTTATCCCAGTGCACCAGCCCTGAGCACCCTGTTAAGTTCAGTCGCTCAGTCGTGTCCGACTCTTTGCGACCCCATGAATCCCAACACGCCAGGCCTCCCTGTCCATCACCATCTCCCGGGAGTTCACTCAGAATCACGTCCATCGAGTCCATGATGCCATCCAGCCATCTCATCCTCTGTCCACTTCTCCTCCTGTCCCCAATCCTTCCCAGCATCAGAGTCTTTTCCAATGAGTCAACTCTTCGCATGAGGTGGCCAAAGTACTGGAGTTTCAGCTTTAGCATCATTCCTTCCAAAGAAATCCCAGGGCTGATTTTCTTCAGAATGGACTGGTTGGATCTCCTTGCAGTCCAAGGGACTCTCAAGAGTCTTCTCCAACACTACAGTTCAAAAGCATCAATTCTTCGGTGCTCAGCCTTCTTCACAGTCCAACTCTCACATCCACACATGACCACAGGAAAAACCATAGCCTTGACTAGATGGACCTTATCATGCATCAAACCTGGACTGGTGATTCGTTTCACATGATATCTATCTTACATGTTTCAATGCCATTCTCCCAAATCATCCCGCCCTTGCCCTCTCCCACAGAGTCCAAAAGACTGTTCAATACATCTGTGTCTCTTTGCTGTCTCGCATACAGGGTTACTGTTAGCGTCTTTCTAAATTCCATATATATGCGTTAGTATATTGTATTGGTGTTTTTCTTTCTGGCTTACTTCACTCTGTATAATCGGCTCCAGTTTCATCCACCTCATTAGAACTGACTCAAATGTATTCTTTTTAATGGCCGAGTAATATTCCATTGTGTATATGTACCACAGCTTTCTTATCCATTTGTCTGCTGATGGACATCTAGGTTGCTTCTCTGTCCTGGCCATTATAAACAGTGCTGTGATAAACACTGGGGTACACGTGACTCTTTCGATTCTGGTTTCCTCAGTGTGTATGCCCAGCAGTGGGATTGCTGGGTCATATGGCAGTTCTATTTCCAGTTTTTAAGGAATCTCCACACTGTTCTCCATAGTGGCTGTACTAGTTTGTGTTCCCACCAACAGTGTAAGAGGGTTCCCTTTTCTCCACACCCTCTCCAGCATTTATAAAAAATCAACAGTTTTACTTTATGTAATCATAATAGTTACCATTTACTAAATGCTTACTACAAATTCAGTATACTTTATTATCTATTTGTCATGCTCAATATTCATTGAGAATCTAAACTATTTCAGGTTCTGTACAAGGAGCTTCACACATAGGAGTTTCTTTACTAGTTGCCAGCCAGACAAAGCTAGGCACCTTTGATAATACTGGCAAACCTCACAACATCCCTGCAGGACAGATGATACTGTGCCCATTTCACACATGAAGAAACGGGACGATTGAATTGCTTGCCAAAATTCAGTTATGTGATGAAGCCAGTAAGTGATGAAACCTGTTTAGTTCTAAAGTCCATGAACTTTCCGTGGACTTTATCTGCCTTTTCCTCTCTTAAATGGGTATAATAATTAATGCTGAGTGGGTTCCTGTGTACCAGATCAACTCATTCTTGCTACATTTATAATGAAAGAAGAAAAACAAGCCAGCCAGAGATGCCTTCTAACACTCAGGCCTACATCAATCACATGCATAAATTAGGGAATGCTAATTATTTCTTCCCTCTTGGTACAACCCTTTGAGAGGAAGAAAGGGTGATCAGCATCTCCCCAGTTACAGGCCTGATGTCTGCTTCAGGCATGTATGACTGAAGTCAGCATCCAATAAACATCACTCTCTACTCTTCAAAACGGATAACATGTAATGATGAACAATCTTGGCAGTTTGCATCTATCATATAATTTGAACACTGTGTTAATTATCAATGGTTTCAGAATATTTACGTGGAGATTTTCCTGCTCACAATAAGTGGAGAACTGGCAGTTTCCTTTTTAGAAACCAAGAAAATGTGTGGCAGATAACAGACATAATGCAAAAACCACTGCTTCAGTTTAACATAATCCAAACACCATTTGGAGTATGTGGGAAATATATATTCATACTAAGGGAGAGAAAAGCAGAAATACTTGAATAGGAGTAGGCAATCCGTCTTCTTCAAAGGGTCAATAAGACACAGAAGGAAAAAAATTATAGCCATTATAAGTAAAAAGTAGTTCAATTAAGGTTGGATTTGTTTAGAAGCACAGAATTATAGAAGGAAACAATTACAGTAATTAGTGTAAAAGCCTCAATTTTCAAGATGGAAAAACGAAAAGACTTCCATGAGCTCATACAGCTAGTCAGTAGCAAAACTGGTCCCAGACAGCACATTTCTTATGTCCGATGCTTTGTTTTTAAGCATCCCAATTTGCCTGATCCTATCAAGTCAGATACTTTCTAGTTCTACAGATTCCCAGGCCTATCCCTGGGAAACTGTGACTTAGTAAGTGGGTCGTTACATGAATCAGGGCATGAACCTCCTAAAATGGTCTTCCTGCCTTCCACAGAGCTACTAGTTCCCTCCCCCGAACAACGGCAACAACCACTAATCCCCTTCTCCTGCTTAAACTCCCCTACTGATTACAAGTTAAAGTCCTAATTTCATAGTACGAAATATGGCAGCCTTCAAAATCCCACCCCAATCTACTTTATCACATTCACCACTAGACATGTCCCCTAGATTCAGATGTCCTAACTATACCAACTTTTCCTTTATCAGAGGGGCTTTTTTTCACTCTCCTATTCCTCTGTAAAAGCTGTTCCCCCTATGTCACGTTCACCACACTTTCTTCCCATTCTTCAACCCCCTAACTCGTATGTCACCTCTTCTTTGGAAGATTTCTTTCCTCTCAGGCAGTCAGTCATCATCTCTTAGGTAAGCTCATAACACCTGTTCATCCTATGGTAACTTTATTTATCATCAGTTCAGTTCAGTTGCGCAGTCGTGTCCAACTCTTAGCGACCCCATGAATTGCAGCACGCCAGGCCTCCCTGTCCATCACCATCTCCCGGAGTTCACTCAGACTCACGTTCATTGAGTCAGTGATGCCATCCAGCCATCTCATCCTCTGTCGTCCCCTTCTCCTCCTGCCCCCAATCCTTCCTGGCATCAGTCTTTTCCAATGAGTCAACTCTTCACATGAGGTGGCCAAAGTACTGGAGTTTCAGCTTTAGCATCATTCCTTCCAAAGAAATCCCAGGTCTGCTCTCCTTTAGAATAGACTGGTTGGATCTCCTTGCAGTCCAAGAGACTCAAGAGTCTTCTCCAACACCACAGTTCAAAAGCATCAATTCTTCGGCGCTCAGCCTTCTTCACAGTCCAACTCTCACATCCATACGTGACCACTGGAAAAACCATAGCCTTGACTAGATAGACCTTAGTCAGCAAAGTAATGTCTCTGCTTTTTAATATGCTATCTAGGTTGGTCATAATTTTTCTTCCAAGGACTAAGCGTCTTTTAATTTCATGGCTGCAGTCACCATCTGCAGTAATTTTGGAGCCCCCAAAAGTAAAGTCTGACACTGTTTCCACTGTTTCTCCATCTATTTCCCATGAAGTGATGGGACTGGATGCCATGATCTTTGTTTTCTGAATGTTGAGCTTTAAACCAACTTTTTCACTTTCCTTTTTCACTTTCATCAAGAGGCTCTTTAGTTCTTCTTCACTTTCTGCCATAAGGGTGGTATCATCTGCATATCTGAGGTTATTGATATTTCTCCCTGCAATCTTGATTCCAGCTTGCGTTTCTAGTCCAGCATTTCTCCTGATGTACTCTGCATATAAGTTAAATAAACAGGGTGACAGTATACAGCCTTGACGTACTCCTTTTCCTATTTGGAACCAGTCTGTTGTTCCATGTCCAGTTCTAACTGTTGCTTTCTGACCTGCATACAGATTTCTCAAGAAGCAGGTTAGGTGGTCTGGTATTCCCATCTCTATCAGAATTTTCCACAGTTTGTTGTGATCCACACTGTATCCCAATTTCACGTTTGCCTGTTTCACTTGTTCTGGACAGAGAACTTTATTTACTTCTATGCCTACTGCCTAAACCAGATTTCCCAGAGAAAATGTTCAGTAACTATTTGCTAAACAAATAAACTGGGTAAATGAATAAGATGGTTGAGATATGGAAAAAAATTAAAAAGCAGGGAAGGCATGGAGAAGAGTAATACTAAATTGAAAACATATACAGAAAAGAAACTGGTAAGAAAGCAGAGGAGGTTTCAAACTACTTCCCTGAAACCCTACAGGCATCAGAGCTATGGATCTTAGACAAAACTATCCTTTGTAATATGGACCTTCTGTAATTTTTTTTCTTCTTGTAAGTACACTTTTATAGATAAAGGTTTACTTCCCATTGAATTCTAAAGGCTTTTTATTGGAATGAAGAGAAAGCCTTGGGTTTCCCAACTATACTTTGAATCATGTTGATTAGTATAGATTTGACTGAAGGTCTGACATTCAAAAGCAAGATCATCAAGTTCCTGAAGGCATATCATACAATCTTTCTCCAGTGCCTCCTCCACTTCACGTGCTACAAACATAAAAGGGAACTCTCTAAACTTGCTGATTAGTTGGGGAAAATGTTCTTTCCACATCTGATTTGCAAGGAGATCAAGGTCAGTTCCATGCAAGAATGATTAGAGCAAAATATCTACTTCTTTACAGTTCCTGCAGTAAGATGAAGTTTACAGGGTATATATATATTCTCCACACCTGTTCCCCATCTACTCATTCATTCTTTCATCCATATATTTATTCATTCAAATATGAACAATGAACTATAATAAAAGGATATGAAGAATGCTATGAGAATCAAGAAGATAGAACACTACTTGGGAGAACACTACTTGAGAATCAAGAAGATAGAACACTACTACCGGTACTACGGTAAAAAGTACCGTACATATCACAAAGAAAGCAATTTTTGTATAAGAATTATCTAGGGGACTCCCTGGCAGTCCAGTGGTTAGGATTCTAGGCTTTCACTGCTGAGATCCTGGATTAAATCCCTGGTCAGGTAACTTCAAGCCACATAGTGCAGCCAAAACACACACACACACACACACACACACACACACACACACACGTAACTTCAAGCCGCATAGTGCAGCCAAAACACACACACACACACAATTATCTAACATGAGGTCAGTGTTAAAGTAAGCGGGTTTAATGGTGCCCTCACAGTAAAAATACATTGTACAGGTTTGTTGCTAGGCACTATTACAAAGAAAGAAGTATCTGAATCTAAGAGAAGGACTTGCTAAAAGAAGGAAAGAACACAGCCAGTGAAAGAGCAGAGCCTTTCCTACTCAGAGAGTATAATCTGAGAGTGATGTGACATCAAAGAACTCATTCTTGAAACAATAGTTTCAAATTGTGCACCTTACAGTTCTAGAAATTTCAGGAGATACAGCAGAGCTGTTGAGGATACCAATTTTAATGAAAGTAGATCTGTTTTTTGTGTTTTACATATTGAGGTTTCTCTATTTTATCTCATGATTTTTTTTTTTAAGAATTAAACACATACCAAATTCCCTTTATTTAGAAACAATTACAAAGAGGTCAAAGACATGAAGTAACTTACCAAGATCTCAATTAAGGAACAAAGTATGTCATGTTATTGATTTTGAGCTTCACTACACAAGTCACAGAGAGTTGATATTGAAAACAGCATACAGGACTTTCCTGGTGGCCCAGGGGTTAAGACTCTGTGATCCCAATGGACGGGGCACAGGTTTGATCCCTGGTCAGGGAATTGAGTTCCTGCATGCTGCAGCCTCTCAAATAAACAAACAAAACACAGTATATATCTGACATAGAGACCCAGATTTGGTAGTCCCCAAGGATTGGGAAATTGTTGCCACGTCAATGAAGGACATTATCCAGGGGAAGCATATATAAGAAACAAGAGAAGAACCTGGTCTTTTAAAAAATTCTGACAAATAATACAGAAACTGAACTGCATTTGAATATCTTGAGGCAGGGACACTGTCCCTAGTATAGTCCAGACCGTGAAAATCTGAACTTGTGTAGAGGTGGAAGAGACAGGGTTTTCTGATTAGCTAATGTGGATGATGAAAGAAAAGTATCACAGATGAGTTTCTACTTTGAGCAACTGCAGAGTAATAATATTAACCAACAGAAGCTCTGAGAAAACAGGGATCTGGATAAATTTGTGAGGTAAGCAACAAAATGTTCCATTTTGAGCATATCTAATCTGACACACCTACGAAGACATTTAGGTGGAAACATATAAGAAACAGTTAAGAATTCTGTTTAAGGCAGAAACCCAGTTTTGGTAGTCATTAAGGCTTGGGAGTAGTTGTCAACACGTCAGCGAATGACAATACCCAGAGACAGTATGTTCCAGGAAACAGGAGAAGAACAATCAGAACAGAAGCTGAGACAAAGGAGAGAAATTGGGATACAGAGATAAGAGTTTCAAGGGGACAATGGTCATACTGCCAAATGTCACATAAGTAAAAACTAAGCCATTCGTTTTGGCAGTCTCTTGTGAAGATAGTTCCAGGATGGTGAGCTGACTGTTAAAGGCAAGCTGAAGCAATAATTTGGAGGTGAAATGTAGGTGACTCAACAAGTATGAGTTGTTACAAGAAGGGAGAAAAAGGGTAGGAGGAGAGATAAGCTTTAGGAAAGAGGAGAGGTTATAAGTCTTTACTTTTTAGATGGGGAAAAAAAAACACCTTAAGAGGAAGAAGGAGAGATTTAATTTTGAAAAGGGAAAAGGAAAGGTTACCTAACAAGTCTGGGTCCAGAGAAAGTGGAAGTTGACACCTCTAGAGTATAAAGTTAGAATCTGGGACAGAATAAAAAACAGGAAAAGCAGTAAGGATGAACGTACCTAAACTGGAAGCAGAGGAAGAAGAAGTTGAGAAAAGGAGAAAGTACAGCTTTTCTTTGTAACTTTTTACCTTGCCTTCAAGCCCAGACAATAGTCCAGAGTCAGACTGAAAACAGGCTCTTATATCCCAGTCCCCCAGGTGCCCAAACACAAATTTCTCTCCTCTACAGGCCAAAAGAAGAGGGTCACATGCAAATCAGTTCCCAAGAATCAACCAGGCACATCCATTTCAGATTGTGTTTAAATTAGTTTATGCCTTATACATAAAAACATGTATCAAATGAATGAATATGGGGAAAAAAATTTTCTGGGCAGAGGTAACAGTACATGCAAAAGCAGAGAGAAGAGCGTGGTCTGGGAAAACAGGCAGCAGCTTATTCATGTGATATAGTGAAGAGCTAACAGCAATGCAAGGAACTGTAACAACAGCTGTAAGAGTAAGTACTGCACCAATTCTTAGCTAATATGCACTACAAAAATGATCCCTGAAAACACAGTCTTAATACCTAGCTAATGCAAGTGTAAATCGGCACCCCCTTTCTGGAAAGGAATTTGGAAATGTATTTATATCCTGCCTTATCACAAAAGCCCCCACAAAAATACAAGACACATTTAAGTAAAAATAGACTACTAGGGACTTCCCTGGCAATCTAGTGGTTATGACTTGCCTTCTAATGCAGGGGGTGTGGTTTGATACCTGGCTGGGGAGCTAAGATCCCACATGCATTGTGGCCAAAAAACAAAACATCAAACAAAAATTATACTGTAACAAATTCAATAAAGACTTTAAAAAATTATTTTTAAAAATCAACTATTAAATTAAGGCATACAGAAAATAGGTGATCACAGAACTTCAAACTTCTGTATATGTTTGACACTTTTCATAATAAAAGTGGAAAAGAAAACTAGCTCTTGACTTTCAAGCATCTGACTTGACCACTGGCTCACCTCATTCATTGTTGCCCCCTACAATCACCAGGGTAATTCCCTGACTGCTCACTATCTACTCTCCAGCATTATTCCCATAAGAATTCCTGGTGATGTCAATGTTCTTACAGATCATCCTGCCCACAGACTGGCTTCTAAGTAAGTCTCTGACGTGCTGGCATGCTGCAGCCATGGGGTCGCAAATAGTTGGAAATGACTTAGAGACTGAACAACTTAAGAGACTGAACATAGCAACTGAACAATAAGAAGTCTTTGACCTCCTGTGTTCCAAAAATTTTATCCTCCATCTCATCTAAGGCAGCAACTTCCAGGTTGCACCCAAGACCTTGTTATTACCTCTTCTATAATTCATTTCAAGTCTCCCATGCCCCTTTCACCAGCACCATCTCAACAACTGAATCTCTACAGCTCCCTAACACCAACAATTCTTTAACCCTACTTAGACCTACAAACTATTGATCTTATCACCTTTTAACTGTCCCTCAATCTTCCTTATATCCTTATACCCTTCTTCATGTCCTAATTAATATCCCTCCTTACCCAAATTAAATATCACAGCTCACCATTATAAGCAGTTTGCTGTAAACATCCTCAGCTTCCCTCTCTCCCTACATATTACACATCTGGCAAAATACCAGTCTTTTGTAAATCCAACTCTCTTGTTATTCCATGACTATATAAATGCTGCCTGGTCTCACTTAAAATTCCTGACCACTAACTCAAGTGTACCCTATGTCCTGCCTGACAAGTCCACATTTCCCTACTTCATTTGCTCCCCTACTCTCTTAGACTACTTCACACTCTGCCCTTTCAGTCTCCCAGACTTACATGTTACAAACACTTTTTATCCAATCTGTTATACCAACTTTGTTCTTTTTATCAGTCTTTTCCTTTATGACCACTGAGTATGCTCTCATGCTAAGAAAGGTCTGTCTCGTATCAGAAACTGCCCAAATTTTCTTCTAGTACCTGTACATTTAAAAAATTTTATATATTTGATTTATTCAGAATTTTTTATTTTAGAATAGAATGATAGATATGAGTCTAAATTATTTTCTCTACTTTTCCACCACTAGTGATGTCTACCACTTTTTCTGAGACCATTTATGAAATAATTTAGCTTTTACTAATTGGTGTAAAATGCATCTCTCCTCTTATACATTAAGTTTACTCATAGCCTGCATTTATTTCTGTTCAGTGGGTCTTCCTGTGTACTCCTGTCTTAGGGCTCTAACTACCATAGTGTTAGAATATGCAAATCCCTCCCTACTCACTGTCCTATTTTTTTCGTAATTTTTGAGACTATTCTCAGATGTGTATTTTTGCATCCTTCAGTGTTGCAATGTACACATCTGGTTCATTTGCCTGCTTGGTCCATGGTTGTCTGTCTTATGACAAAAACACCAAATTCCAACAGAGAAACATTATAATATACCTAACCAGTAACCAGTACCCTTAAAGATGGAGTCATCAGAAATAAGCAAAGTTTGAGTAACAGTCACAACTAAGAGTAACAACAATCAAGAGGAGCCTAGGGAGCCATGACAATTAAATGTGCTATAGTATGGGGTCCTGGTACAGAAAAAGGTCATTAGGTAAAAACTAAAGAAAAGTAAGTAAAGCATGGACTTCAGTTAATAACAATGTGCCAACACTGGTTAATTAATTACAATAAATGTACTATATTAACATGTTATTAATAATAGGTAGAAGGGTGTATGGGAAACTCTGTACTATCTGCTCAATTTTCCTGTAAATTTTAAATTATCCAAAAAAGTGTATCAATTTTTTAAAGAAGGCAAATATCACAGAAGTAGAAGGTTTAAGGTAAAGTTGTGCCTTTAAATTTGACAACATTCATCCAAAACAAAATGCCCACTTGGCCCATTTGTAAGAATTTATCTTAAGAAAATAATCCAAAGGAGGAAAACAGAATGCAAAGATGTGTATCATGGCATCATCAATAGCAGAAAAAATATAAATAAGGTAATTTATCTAACGAAGGAAGGAGCAAGAAAATAAGGTTATATTCACTTAGAATAAAATGTATTTATTCACAAATGATAATTTCAAGGTTATAGTAGATAGGCAATGTTTATGACACAAAGAAATTTGGCAAACCCAGTTTCTCTCTCTGGAAAAAACACAAATGCACAAAATGTGAACAATTTCAAAGCTTTCAGACTTCCAAAGCCAATTTACTCCATAGTTAAAACCCTTAATTATAACACACATTAACTTCCACTTTAAAAATGTATTAGAGTGGAATATTAGAATGGGAAAGAAACCTTCCAATTATGTAATCCATTCATTCTCAAACTATTCTAACTATTGCCTACCTATGTAGAACAAGAAAGAGATTCAAACTACCTATGTGCTCCTATTTTTCAGTAGAAAAATAACTCTATGATGAAGAAGTTATAGCAATGATATAGTTATACAAATGGTCAACAAAATTAAAACAACATAATTCTGTGACTGCAATCAATTAAAGAATAGCAGAAATGGAACCAAGTCAAACTCAAGACAACCCAATGATACACTGAAACAGTATCCACTGTTGTAGGAGTGCATAGGAGGAATTTTTCAATTCAATCTGATGTTGCCAAAGTTTTGTAGAGTTAACAGATTTCTTAGAAAAAAACTGAATTAGGACACTCAGTAAGTTCTAGAAACTGGGCAGTTTTAATACATAAACATAAATTTCAGTAATCCTTAATAACTCAGATTTTAAGTAGCCCACAGAACTGAGGAAATGATTTGCATTTTAGTTCCATTCATTAGAAAAAGGCTTCTGACCTATGTCTTGAAAGACATTGGGAAGCAGGAACAGAATCCAATAGTTTTCAACCACTGTGATTGTGCTCACCAATAGTATATAATCTGTTGTTTACTCACTAAGTTGTTTCAGACTCTTTTGTGTGACCCATGGACTATAGCCTATCAGGCTCCACTGCCCATAGAATTTCCCAGGCAAGAAATACTGGAGTGAGTTGTCATTTCCTTTTCCAGGGGATCTGATCTACTAAACTGGATCCTTCATACCTTGTTGGTGGGAAAGTAAAACGATTTAGCTGCTTTGGAAAACAATTTGGCAGTTCCTCAAAATGTTAAGCACAGGTTACCATAAAACCCAGCAATCCCACCTTCTGATATGAACCCAAGAGAAATGAAAATCAAAATGTTAAGCACAGGTTACCATAAAACCCAGCAATCCTACCTTCTGATATGAACCCAAGAGAAATGAAAATATAAACCTATGTCCATATAAGAACTTGTACACAAATGCTCACAACAGCACTGTTCGTAATAGCTCAAAAGTAGAAACAACCTAAATGACCATCAACTAATGAATGGATAAACAAAATGTGGTATACCCATACAATGGAATATTCGACCATAAAAAGAAATGAATTACTGAAACATGGTACAATATGGGTGCACTTTAAAAACAAACACTACAGTAAGTAAAAGAAGTCAGTAACAAAAAGACCACGTATCCTATGTCTCATTTATATGAAATGTCCAGAAGAGGAAAATTCATGGGTTAGTGGTTACCTGATGCTGGGAGGGATTTGGGGGCAGGAGGCGAAGGGGATGACAGAGGATGAGATGGCTGGATGGCATTACTGACTCAATGCACATGAGTTTGGGTGACCTCCGGGAGTTGGTGATGGACAGGGAGGCCTGGCATGCTGCGATTCATGGGGTCGCAAAGAGTTGGACATGACTGAGTGATTGAACTGAACTGAATTGAGAGCTGGGAAACGGAGAAGGCAATGGCACCCCCACTCCAGTGCTCTTGACTGGAAAATCCCATGGATGGAGGAGCCTGGTGGGCTGCAGTCCATGGGGTCGCTAAGAGTTGGACACAAATGAGCGACATCACTTACACATTTCACTTTCCTGCACTGGAGAAGGAAATGGCACCTATTCCAGTGTTCTTGCCTGGAGAATCCTAGGGACAGGGGAGCCTGGTGGGCTGCCATCTATGCGGTCGCACAGAGTCGGACATGACTGAGCGACTTAGCAGCAGCAGCAGCAACAGCAGCAGAGCTGGGAAATAGAGAGAGGATGCTAATGGGTATAGAGGGTTCTTTGGGACAAAGAAAATAACCTAAAATTAGTGATGATGCTTGTGCATTCTGTGATTGTAATAAAAATAACAGAATTGTAAACTTTAAAAGGGCAAATTTCATAGTATATGAATTATATCTTGATAAAACTGATACTTTCAAAAAATATCTAATTTTCTCCACATGGCATATAAGGTATTTTTAGGGTTTATCCTCTACCTACATTTCCACTGTTAGAATACCTTCCCCCCTCCACCTCTATGCCATCTTATTCCTATTACCCCTCTCTCTGAATCTGTGACAATTCTCAGCAATACCTCCACTTAAAAACCTTCTTTTGCCACATCCTCATTTTATCTTGTATGTATCTCTAATAAACTACATACCACCGAATACTATAACCTTTGTTTGCATGCCTGTCCATCTCTATCAGACTGGGAGCTCCTGGGACTGTCTCATCTTCATATACAGAGTGCTCAGCCACAGTTTAGGTACTAAAATATCCTTTAATACAAAAGCTTTGACACGGAGACATTAGCATCCTTTCAACTGCCCTGAGGACAAGCAAGCTGACAATCTGGAAGTTGAACTTGGAAAGCAGATCAACCAATTCGAGTTCTAATCCCAGTGTAGTTACTTTTAGTTTAGGAGACTTGCACATGACATAGCTTCAGTTTTCTAACTTACCTGGCCACCTCATGAGAAGAGTTGACTCATTAGAAAAGACTCCGATGCTGGGAAGGATTGGGGGCAGGAGGAGAAGGGGACGACCGAGGATGAGATGGCTGGATGGCATCACGGACTCGATGGACACGAGACTGAGTGAACTCCGGGAGATGGTGATGGACAGGGAGGCCTGTCGTGCTGCAGTTCATGGGGTCGCAAAGAGTCGGACACGACTGAGCGACTGAACTGAAATGCCAGGCTCTTTTAAGGCTCAGGTATCATGTCTGTAAAACATCTGGCACACAGATGGTGCTCATAAATGATGGCTATTACTACTATTACTTCATCTTCATTTTCAACTATTAAGATTGGCTTAATTTCACTGAATTGGTAAGACAAACCACAGTTGTGCCAATTATTAATAAAAAGGATATGTTTTTCTTACAAATATTGATTACATTTGAGTAAAGGTGATTATTATTTCTACCAAGAGGCTTAGGGCCCCAAATACACAAAGCATGTTGAGACTCAAAAGCTTCAAAAGAGAACTGCTCTACACAAATTTAGTTCTCAGTCTAGTTCTGCAACTTAACATCTTCAGTTTAAGATGTCTGAATACAAGCTGTAAACTTGGACTTCTATAAATGTTAAGTTTAGCCCACAAAGAATCAACCAATAGACAGGGCAAAAAAAAACAGAAATGGTAAACTAATAACTGAAGTAGCTAGTGCTCCGATTATATTGAAGATCTAAATTAAACCAATTTTAGAAGAATTAGTCAACAAGTCTGAACAAGACAATTCACCCACATGAAAGGGGAAAAACACCTAAGAATAGCTTGTGACTCAGCCTGCATTGCTGTAAGGGGGTGGGCTGGTGGGAGCTGGCTAGTTGGTCTATCCTCTTCCATCTCATATTAGGACTAAATATTAAAGCAAAACTATTTACTTGACTTGATTAAGAAGTATAGAAAGAGGGGACTTTCCTGGTGGTCCAGTGGTTGAAGATCTACCTTCCAGTGCAGGGGACATGAGTTTAATCCCTGGTTGGGGAGGCGAGACCCCACATGCTATGGGGCAACCAAGCCTGTGGGCCACAGCTAAGATCCCACACAGTCAAAAAAAAATAAGTAAATATTCTAAAAAATAATATAGAGGGAAAAAATTCAGGTAGATGCTTTACCTTCAAGTAAAATATCACCTCCCTAAAACAAAGATAACTAAGTCCTGAAGCTATTATTTATGCAAAAGAAATAGTAAAGATTTGTCCATACAAATATTTTTAGACTTCTGCTGAAAACAAAATTAAAAGATATACAACTGGAGAAAAAGCAAAATATGATAGTCATTTTTAATGTATATAGAACTACTTAGATAATGAAAACACTAAGACTTTAAATAGACAATTTCCAAAGAGGAAATAGAACTGGCTAATAGATGTTAACATTACTAATCAGATGAGAAAATGCAAATTTTTATTTTGTTTCTCCTTATAGACTTACTTCAAAAAAAAAAAAAAAACAGACCCTAGGGCTAGCAGTATTCAGGGCTAGCAAAGGTGAGAAGAGGAGGGTTACAGACATACTCATGGGGGTACAAACTGTCAGAGCTCTTCAGAAGGTAGTGTGAAAATATACAGCAAGAATCCTAATAAAGTTTTTATCCTGTAAGTCAATGATTTCATTTCTGGAAATCTATCATAAGGAAACAATAATAAATGTGGGAAGTGCTTTACTTAAAGTGACATTTACTGCAGCTATTATTAGTTACTAAAGAAAAACTGGAAATGATATGAGTATCCAATAAGGGGAGAACACATTGAGCCAAGTATTATGCTGCCACTTCAACCAAATTCATACTGATATGTGAATTATATATCTAGATAGATCTGATCTAGATATAGCTAGATCTATCTAGATATATATAGGTAGATAGATTGATCTATCTAAATATACAGATACATCTATATCTAGATAGATACCTCAATAACCTTTTTAAAAAATTTCAGGAAGATTATGTAATAATCTGGAAACTGGGTATGCTTTTATAATTTATCAGTTCAGTCACTTAGTCATGTCTGACTCTTTGCAACCCCACGGACTGCAGCACGCCAGGCCTCCCTGTCTATCACCAACTCCCAGAGCTCACTTAAACTCATGTTCATTGAGTCAGTGATGCCATCCAACCATCTCATCCTCCGTTGTTCCATTCTCTGCCCACCTTCAATCTTTCCCAGCATCAGGATCTTTTCCAATGAGTCAGTTCTTTGCATGAGATGGCCAAAGTATTGGACTTTCAGCTTCAACATCAGTCCTTCCAATGAATATTCAGGACTGATATCCTTTAGGATGGACTAGTTGGATCTCCTTGCAGTCCAAGGGACTCTCAAGAGTCTTCTCCAGCACCACAGTGCAAAAGCATCAATTCTTTGGTACTCAGCTTTCTTTTGGTTCAACTCTCACACCCATACATGACTACTGGAAAAACCATAGCCTTGACTAGACAGACCTTTGCTGGCAATGTCTCTGCTTTTTAATATGCTGTCTAGGTTTGTTATAGCTTTTCTTCCAAGGAGCAAGTGTCTTTTAATTTCATGGCTGCAGTCACCATCTGCAGTGATTTTTGGAGACCAAGAAAAAAAAAGCCTCTGTTTCCATTGTTTCCTCATCTATTTGCTATGAAGCAATGGGACTGGATGCCATGATCTTCGTTTTCTGAATGCTGAGTTTTAAACCATTTTCACTCTCCTCTTTCACTTTCATCAAGAGGCTCTTCAGTTCCTCTCCACTTTGTGCCATAAGGGTAGTATCATCTGTATATCTGAGGTTATTGATATTTCTCCCAGCAATTTTGACTCCAGTTTGTACTTCATCCAGCCCAGCATCTCACATGATGTACTCTGCATATAACATTTGCCAACATCTGTTGGAATTTATAATATACTATAAATGTGTATTTATCATTATTTAAAAGAGCAGCTAACAATCACTGAATACTTACCAAACACCAAGCCTGACACTCAGGTCTTTACTTGCCACTGTTATTGCACTATGATTGATACCATCATCATCAGGGCCATCCTAGAAGTCTGAGGCCCAGGGCCACTCACCCACTGTGAGGCTAGGCCAAGATAAAAGTCATATTTTAAAGGAGGTCTCAGTGTAAACATTTTCATAGGCCCCTTGAAAATGTTTAAACAATTTTTGAAGTTGAATTTTAATTATTTCAGAAAAGAAAGGTACAGTACCCTGGCCCACCTCCTCTCTCCAAGCACAGCCCAGAGGAGCACCCCTTGATGACCTAACCAAAGGACAGGCCTGATTATTACTGTTACATTTATTGAAAAGTTATTATGAGATGGTCACACTGAACACATATTATTTCTTCATCCTCATAAAAACTCTAGGGATAAATATTTTATGAAATTGCCACTTTTTAAAGAAAAGACAACTGAGGCTTAGTAAGACAGTTACACTCACAAAGCTAATAAAAGGCTAAGCTATAACTAAAACCCCAGTCAGACAGCACAAGCTATGTTCCTAATTACAGTGCTATACTGTAAAACACGTACAAAAATACATATGTAAAAACAAAGAGCAAAAACAGGGTGGTGGGAGACACCAAAATGTGGCTGTAATTGGTTTCTGGAATAACTTTTCTCTTATTTTTCTTTTTCTCTATTTTACAAAGTTTCTTCAATCAGCATGAATTATTTTCATAATGAAAAAAGTTTTAGTTATATGATGAGATATAAAGAGGAGGATTTGAAAAAATATCAAATTAAATGACAAATTATAGTGTCAATCTGTAAAGTGCTCACTTGTTCTTCAAGACCAGCACTCAGTATACCTCAAGACTAGAGCCAGAGAAGAGCGTCTCTTAGTCTTGTATCAAAGCTAGAAGAACAGAAATGTAATGAAGGCCAGAGAGAAAAGACACTGAGGTCTTGTGCCATGTGCTGACAACCAGGAAAGGGTGTGCAGGAACCAAGTCTTCACAGACAGGCTGCAGGGCTTCCTCTCCCCCAAGCCCAAGGCTTCCACTTTCAGCAAAGGCTGCCAGTGGGCCTTCCCCACCAAGTCACAAAACTTCCCTGGACATTTCAAGATCTTATCAAGATTATACCAGGACCTGCCAACTTCCCCCGCTCCTGTCACACTGAAAAAATGAGGAAGTCAGAAAAGAAACTGAGCTCTTTTTTATAACAGAAAAGATCCAGAAGACAGACTGAAATATTCTGAACACTAGACCAGGTATGCTGGGTGAAGGAGGGATTTATTACACCAGGCTTTCCCAGAGGCAAAGCTGATATACCTCAAAATCACTGTAAATCACTTGTTGTTCCCAGAGCGGGAAATCCCCATGTGTGTTTGCACTCAGTCTCTAGGCCCCCTCTGTCTGCCTCCTTCCCCACTGGACTTTAAAGCTGAGTTCCAGTGTTAACTTCCTTAGTGTAGGTTTCTCTGTTTTACATACTGGGAAATTTATTTCTTTCCTGTATCACCAACATTATCATGAGCACCTTTAATTCAAATCAACAAATATTTACATAGTATTCGGATGTACAGCATCTGTATAAAATGTGTAAGAGCAGGGAATACACAAGAGGAATAAGACCAAAAATGATAACTGCATGTAAGTGCAACAGATATAAAGAAAAGACAGAAGATGGGAACCTAACTTTGCCTTAGGGAACTAGAAAGTTGTTAGATGAGTTATCCCAGAGAAAATAACTTCTAAACTAAGTAATGAAAAACTGAACAAAAAGTATCACCCATTAGGCTAGGAAAAGAGATTCTAAGGAATTGAGAACAGAAATGGGCAAGGACATAGAAGAAAAAACTGTTTGAGAATTTAAAACATACTGTCAGAGTACTTTGTAAATGGAGTTAATAACTGCACCTACCTCAAAGAGATATTATAAAAATTAAATGAGTTAATTAATATAATCAATTAGTATAGCAGGAGATACAAGAGACACAGATTCAACCCCTGGGTTGGCAAGAGCCTCTGGAATAGGAAATGGCAACCCGCTCCAGTATTCTTGCCATGAAAATTCTATGGACAGAAGAGGCTGGTGGTCTGCAGTCCATGGGGTCACCAAGAGTTCAACACGACTGAGTGACTAATAAGCATGTACACGCGCGCGCACACACACACACACAGTGATTACTATATAAACCCTAGCTATTATCATTACGATTGATAAGAATTCATTTACAAAACTAAGATACAAACTTGGAAAAAAATTTATACCTCTAAGCAAAGAGTTACTATTCTTAATATTTAAAGAAATCTTAGAAATAACCAAGAGATGAAGATGCCAATGAAGTGAGAAAAGGACAGAGACAAATATTTCTCAAAGAAAAAAATTTTAAGTATTACCTTAATATTAGGGCTTCCCTGATAGCTCAGTTGGTAAATAATCTGCCTGCAACCCAGGGGACCCCAGTTTGATTCTTGGGTCAGAAGATCCGCTGGAGAAGGGATAAACTACCCACTCCAGTATTCTTGAGCTTCCCTTGTGGCTCAGCTGGTAAAGAATCCGCCTGCAATGCAGGAGACATGGGTTCAATCCCTGGGTTGGGAGGATCCCAGGGAGAAGGGAAAGGCTACCAACTTCAGTATTCTGGCCTGGAGAATTCCATGGACTGTATACCCATGAGGCTGCAAAGAGTTGGACACGACTGGCCGACTTTCACTTCACTACTAATATTCAGAGAAAGAAAAATTAAAACAAGGGTCTTTATCAAATTATTAGATTTAAAAAGAAGTGTTCCTAAGGATGCAGGGAATCTGGTTTCATCTGGTTAAGAGAACACTTTGGTACTGACAAGTTTTTCTGGAAGACAACTTGGCAATACATTTACATGAGCCTTAGAAAGTATCCACACCTTTTGACTCAATATTACTGCAACTACTAGAAATTTACTCTAAGGAAATAATCATAGACATAAACACAGATATGGTTACAAGGATGTTAGCTGTGGCACAACTTAAAATAACAAAAACAACTATAAACTACCTTAATGTTGAGAAACAACATGAGATAGTGATATGAACACAGGCTATGGAGTCAGAATAAGTTCATAACCTATGGCTGCCACTTACTGACTGCGGGATCTTGGGAAAATTACTAAACTTGTCCTTGCTCAATTTTCTCAGCTGTAAAATAAATAATGATAGAACAGCTCTTAAAGAGAGACTAAAGACTAAATGAGCAAAAGTATGTAAAGCGTCTCAAAAGTAACCAGGATACAGTAATATCAATAGACATTAGACATTATTAACATCCAGTAGAAGCAAGACAATATTATTTAGCCAATAAAAATTTTATTGTAGATAAATATAAAGCAGAACCATAGTTTTGATAAATGCTACTAAACTAAAAAGCAGATAACAAAAGCAGAATATATAATTCCATTTTTCCCAAAGAAAGATTTCTAGATGAGATCTACCAAAATATTAACACTCAGCATTTCTCTGGATAATATGATTATTAAGGGCTATAATTTTCTTCCTTCAATTTCCCTGCAACTTTCCAGTTTTACACAAGGAACCTTATGTTATCATAACAAAAATAGCATAAACAAAAAGTCTATAGAGTTTAAAAACAAACACAACATAGCACTTCTAGAAAAAAATCAAATTAAGGTATCTATTCTATGCTATTTGATAAACAGTTTATCTGCTCTAGGTTCATGTTGTGCCTTTTTGTTTTCTAGCTTAAGTTACTTGAAAATCGAAATATTAAGAGATCTACTGGGTCCAAACCAAATAGTGAATAGAAACCATTTCTGTTAAACACAATGATCTGAAATATTATTAAATTAACTCATAAAATGTGTACGATAATCCTCCCAATTTTGAATTCTTTAATAATTTTGAATAAGGCAAAGTCTTACTTCTCTCCATTTACCCCCACCCAACTGCCCACACATTCCCTAGCCCCATTTCCTATCTTACTTTTCTCCATGTGAACATGAGGTCGCTCAGTTGTCTCTGACTCTTTGCGACCCCATGGACTGTAGCCTACCAGGCTCCTCTGTCCATGGGATTTTCCAGGCAATAGTACTGGAGTGGATTGCCATTTCCTTCTCCAGGGGATCTTTCCGACCCAGGGATCGAACCCGGGTCTCCCTCATTGTAGACAGATGCTTAACCATCTGAGAAACCAGGGAAGTCCAAATTCTAACTCCTAGACATTTTTGTCCCCACTCCCCATTCCTGAATACAAGTAGCCCAGGGCAGGGTTTTTGTGTGTTTTGTTTACTGTTTATACTCTCAGTGGTTGGACCAGTTCCTGGCATAAAGATACTCATTATTTGCTAGAAGAATGAATGAATTCAGTATCAAGGATTATGAGTGACTTTTGTTAGGTTTAACTTTTAAAGAAGAAAGAGGCTGAGAATAAAAGAAAGTTAAAGCAGAGGGCAGAAAAAGAGGGAAGAGGAGCTTTTTCCCCCACTGAAACCCCTAGAAAGATAAAGTTGGGGTAAAGTCAACCTAACAAGGAAAGGAATAGTAAACATGGATATAGGAGGGAGCTGCAGCACGTACTTTTTCAAGATGGGATGACCACCAAGTTATAAAGACTATAAAACTCAGGTCCTGGAAAGGAGTGGTCAGAAAGCTTTGAGTTATCTGTATCTGTCTCAAACCTAAATGGCATGGCTGTTTCCATCTCAATCATCCAAGTAACTCAGCTTACAGGGAACAGTGGAACCCTAGATCCTGGATGTAGGAACTAGGATGCTGGAAGGAGGAAAAAACTTCAGTCAGATTCATGGAAGGACGGGACTTCTCTGGCAGTCCAGTGGTTAGGACTCAACACTTCCATGGCAGGGAGCATGAGTTCAATGGTCAGGGAACTAAGATCCCACATGCTGCACAGCCAAAACAAAAACAAACAAAAAACATACACACACACACACACACACATATGGAATGAAGACCAGACACCAGAAGAAAGGAGAAGTGGGGAGGGAAAGTCTTCTAATACAGGTTGTCTAACCATTTCACTGGAGCTTTAGCAGAAGTAAAGCCTAAAATGCTTCTAGTGAGAAGAGAAGAAAGGAAAATTAAATCTCAAGTCTTCTTTACCATTCAGGTTTTCAGGGCTTACCATAAAGTTAGAGAATGAATGCTATGCAAGCATTCCTAGTCTGCTTCATTCTCAGTACACTTCATTAATCTCTAAGTTCTCACTTATATTCACCAAAAAGTATTTCATACTCATTAAAAGGGCTTCCCACGTGACACTAGTGGTAAAGAACCCGCCTGCAAATGCAGAAGATGTAAAGGACACAGGTTCAATCCCTCGGTCAGGAAGAGCCCCTGGAGGGGGAATGGCAACCCACTCCAGTATTCTTGCCCGGAGAATTCCATGGACCAAGGAGCCTGGTGGGCTACAGTCCATACACAGCATCGCAAAGGCACAGTCCATGGGGTCACAAAGGGTCAGACACTACTGAGGCAACTTAGCACACACTCACTAAAACTAAAGTCCTCAAATGTTGCATAAATTGTGAAATTTATTAATTTGACCTACTTAATTCTCATATTTAAGCAATCACTCTTAAGTGTGAAGGAGGAGTGGCAAGGTGGTGAAGGAAGTGTCCAAATACCTATTTTTAAGCAAAAATGAAATGATACAGCAAGTTATCAGTGCCCTCCAAACTGTCCAAGCAAACCCTACTGGGTCCTTATCTATGTGGGCTCTGCAGTTTGACACTGTTCTTGGTCATTCCTTCCCATTATCAACCTCATAGTAGCCAAATACTCCTCACACTGAAAAGCAGAAGTTATTTAAGCATGTGGATTCAAAGACTTGAAGTAATAAACCAAAGCAGTAGCTTCTTTTCCAGATATAGAACATTTGCTTCTTTTAGGCTATGCCTCCCACCCTCCCCAAATTAACGGGACTAAAAATGCAGATTTTTTGTTGGGAGAAAGGATTGTGGCTAAGTTCTACTCTATTTTCCAGCCTTCTTTTATGGATTGTTTTGATGGTAAGATTAAACATTAAGAGCAAAATATTTTTAATAAAAAATAGAAGACTAAGTTCTGTTTTGAAATTTCTCTTTGAAATAAGTTGGAATAATAATATGTAACATTTATTAAGCACTTATACCAAGCAGAAATCACTGTGGTAAGGACTTTATATTACATACAACAGCACTATGAGATAGGTACTGTTATTTTCCCCATTTTACATATGAGGAAACAGAAGCTTAGAGAATTAAAGTAAGTTGCTCCAGATATAAGCAGGAGGCTTAACTTAAAAGCCTGTACTTTTATCCAGACCAAAATAAATAAAATTTTTATTGAAATACATATACTTTTTCTAAAATGAATATGCTCTAGTGAAAAAAACGATCTAGAAAACATAAAACAGTTGCTTAAGTAAAACAAGTTAAAAGTCTCCCATCTGGTATTAGATCTGTCTACCATAACCGCTGCTGAATAACTTCACAAACAAATCATTCAGTGTCCTGATATAGCTGTGAAATTAATTTTTAAATTAATCTCTCAGAATATTTGAAAATGAAATATGGTGCCCTTTTAGAGTTGTAAAAATACATTATTTCTTGATGTATTCGCTCAGATGTATTCTTTTTCTGCTCAGTTTCCTTCCCCCCTCCCCCACTTCCTCTCTGCCTGTAGATCACTTAACACCAGTTCAGTTCCTCCTTCTCAAGAATACCTATATGCACTCTACCCAACAGGACTCTAATTTAGTCACCATGCTCTGTAGGTAGAGAATGGTAAAAGTAAAAAATAAACTCAAGTAAAAAATATAGCGTTTCTGATGCAGCTTCATCTATAGGACTATTCTTTTACAGAACTAATCCTAAACATTATTTTTATACTTCACACTTGGAATCCTGCCTTTAACAATTGGCACACAAAAACGTCTGCCTATTTTTAGCCTTTCTTCATAAATATTAATAGTTATTCCATACATTTTTCCATAAATAAGGTACTGAAAATATCAGAATATTAAAAAAAAAGAAAAACAGGCACACACACTGTTGTATGGTAATAAAATACCACCATATTTTGAGTAAGGTAATTAGCTTATTCTGAATCATTTCTGGAACTTTTTAATGCTTTACAAGTAAATACAGTATATAAAAATGCTACTTATTGATGGAATGAGATGAGGCGAAGTCGCTCAGTCGTGTCCGACTCTTTGCGACCCCGATGGACTGTAACCTACTAGGCTTCTCCACCCATGGGATTCTCCAGGCAAGAATACTGGAGTGGATTGCCATTTCCTTCTCCAGGGGATCGTCCTGACTCAGGGATCAAACCTGGGTCTCCTGCATCAAAGGCAGGCGCTTTAACCTCTGAGCCACCAGGGAAGCTAATACATATCAAAACTTTCATTCATTTACTCAACAAATACTGAATGGCCAAATAACCTTTTGTTTAAATTTCTGAACCAGGATGAATGTACCAGTTAAGGAACAGGTGCTGAAGTTAGAAGAATCTTGGTTTGAAACCTGGCTTACTAGCTCAGTGACCTAAGTAACTCGCTCTGTTAACCTCCAGGTTAACATTTCACTTATCTATTTGATGGGTGGGAAAGAACTACTCATTGGGTCTCTGTGAGCCTAAATGATTATATAACACAACACAGAGCCTGGGAGGCAGTAAGTGTTCAATAAATGACAAAACTGGTAAATATATTTTAATACTGAGGAAAGTAGCTGAAGTAGGTACCCGATAAATGGTCTTTTTGTCTTACTAGATAGAAATTTCTGAAACTCTGCATTAAAGATAAAAACCTTAAGGTTATGTAAGAAAATTTACACTTTAAAAAAGAGATATGGTAAGTCTATAGAGTGAAAAAAATAAAGGAAGAAAGAGATGGGCAAAGAAGGTCTTGAAAGCTGCTGAGTTTGGGTGATGGATGTATAGAAGTTCCTTTTACTATTCAGATTTTGTGAAAATACAAATTTTTTAAAAACTTTAATTCTAATCCGAGCAATTGTATAACACATTTTCTCATATTCTGGTAAGATCTGGATTTTAGCCATGAGATATGCTGAAATAACAATAGTACCTCCCTGCTCAATAATTCAGTACAGGTCAAGTTTTCTCAAACAATTCTACCTTTTGTTATAAAGGGTAAGGAAAAAAAAAAAAAACAATTACATGCATTAAAGTATTTAAAAAATGCAAGCTTTCGTGAGGCCCATTACTGCTACATTAAATCAGCAGCCATGCATTTTTTCCCCATGGCCTCCAAAAAACACAAAATTCTGTTTGTCCTTAAATGAAGCTTTTAGAAACAACTTTCACCTTACCTACTTTTGAAGTAATAAGGAATATACGTCAAGTATATCTCAATAAAGCTGGGGGAAATAAATTACAAGGGAATTGTAGAGACAGCCAAAGAAACCTAGCACATCAAAATTGCTACTATCTTTAAATTTTGAGAGACGTCATCATTAATTTATGTAAGGGTTTTGCATGATGTTTCTAGATTGTATTTAGGTTTTACCACTGATTAACAACATAGCAAAGCAGCACCGGGAGAGAGGCAATTACTTTTCTTAAGAGGCTTAAGAAGCTTAACCTGGAGTCTATGCTACCTAAATTAAGCTGACTAGGACAACACAAAATTTCAAGGCACACTCGCCTATTTCTGGGTAAGCAAGTAAACCCTAGCAAAAACAAACTAGTGCATTTAGCAAAGCAAACATTTCTGTGTTAAGCTTAATTCCTATCACAAAGTATTCTATCAAAAATATTCCTAATTAATCCAAGTCTCAAGTGAAGCATACTTGCCATCAGCAATCACTCGACTATAACGCACAGGATTAATAAATCCAAATACATTATCTTTTTACAAACTGCACAGCCATCTGCATTTCAGCCTCGGTTTACCCATTCACTATACACACATGCAGGCGTCTTCAAAAAGAATTATAAAGGCAATCAACTTTTACTCTGGTCCAAGAGATTACAGCTCTCCGTGCTTCCTGTATACCCTGGAAGTCAATAACGCTGAACTCAAATTGTAACATTTCCCAACTTCGGTTTAATTAGAGAGGCGGACTCAAAGCATCCGCCCACTGGCCTCTCGTGACTCGGGCTACTTTGACGCACTGGGATGCGGCTCACCTGACATTCCGCACAAACCATTGCCAACGAGGAAAACCAACTCTGTGAAAATAAAATGGGGCCCCGAGGAAGCGGGCGGGTGCACCTCAGGGCTGGTTCGCTTCTGCCCGCATCCCGAAAGCGGGGGGCCCGCCGCCGCGTCCGCACCTGCCAGAAGAGGCCGCGGCCGGGGTCCAGGGTTTGGCCGCGGGGAAGAGGCAGCCCGGCCCCGGCTCCTGGCTGTCCGCCCTGGCCGCGCCGCGGGGCAGGAACCCGGGGCCGGAGGTTTCCGCCCGGCGCTGCCAAGACTGCCAGGGGCCTAGTTCGGGGGCCTCCGGGGTTCCCGAGCGCCGTTCCGCGTCGTGCGGGGCGCGCAGCCGCCTCGCAGCCCGGCCCGCGAGCCTCCCCGCGGCGGACGCGGCAGCGCCCGCACCTGCCCCGCGCCCTGCCGCAGCCCGGGCAGCGGCTTCACCCACCTGGCGCGCCCGCCGCGCCCTCCCGCACGTCCCAGCGCGCCCCTGCGCCCCTCGGCACCAGGGGCGCGGGCGCGGGCGGATGCCGGGAGACCTGCTCGGCAGCCGCCGCCGCCGCCGCGCCTGCTTCGTCGTCAGGCCGCCGACAGCGAACCTGTTGCGCAGCCTGTCACGGCCGCTCGGGCTCCGCGGCGCCGCCTCAGCCCCACAACATGGCGGCCGCGGCCTCCGCAGGAAGCCGGGGGGCGGGGGAGGAGGCGACGGGCCGGGCAGTTGACGGCCCGCCCGCCCGCTGGCGGGCACCGACTCGTACTCCCTCGGGAACCCGAAATTGGCCCGGGCGCGGCTCATCACCCCCGAAGTCCCGAGGCCGCGGACCCCGCGGGCCTGGTCCACATGCTCGTCTCTTCCCTCGGGGAGGCCCTGCAGCCCTGGACCCTGCAGCCCTTCCTGGAGGGGTGCCGACCCACCTGACTCCTCCTCCCCGAGGTGACATGTCGGGGTTGGGTGATGTGTTTCCTGCCACCGCAGACCCCAAGGTTTCGGAAGAGGGCCAAGGGGTGTCCAGCACGTCCCTGATGCAGGCGCCCCACCCCACTCCAAGTCCCTGTGGGGTTCTCTCTCGAGCCTTCTCACCTGGGAGCTCAGTTCTCCTGAAATGGGGATGGGGCGGGCATAGCTTATTCCCACCTTTGCTCATGGGTGTGTTACCGGCCTTTCCTTCAAATACCCCAGAAGGACTCAGTTTCATCGTACCTAACAGTCATCCCGGAGAAGGCAATGGCACCCCACTCCAGTACTCTTACCTGGAAAATCCTGTGGCCGGAGGAGCCTGGTAGGCTGCAGTCCATGGGGTCGCTAAGAGTCGATACGACTGAGGGACTTCACTTTCACTTTTCACTTTAATGCATTGGAGAAGGAAATGGCAACCCACTCCAGTGTTCTTGCCTGGAGAATCCCAGGGACGAGGGAGCCTGGTGGGCTGCCATCTATGGGGTCGCACAGAGTCGGACACGACTGAAGTGACTTAGTAGCAACAGTCGTCCATTCAGCGTCCCTCACTATAACAAACAAAAAAGGACAAGAAAGGAGCCTTCCAGCCCCCATCCACACGCAGAGCAGTTACCTCGAATACTCTGGCCAAGCAGTAAGAAGACAGTCATCTCTCGCCCTCCGGATGCTGAACTTTCTTTCTTCCCCACCTGAGAGCCGCCTGACAGGTGAAGCTCAAATTCAACATCTGTTTTTTCTCCCCTTTCAGCTCCTAGTCTCTTCACAAAAGACTAAATAACTCAAGTCACCACCATTTATGGGGGGCTTGCCCTTGACACAGCACTCCTTCAAGAGAAAGCCTTTTTTGTTATTTGAGGTTAGAGGTGGCATCGGTGGTTCCTATGGGCATAACAAAGTCGGGGTTCAAGACCCAAGATTTTTGTTGGCTTAACATGTGGAGTGTAGGATGGACCCATGTACAAAATTCGTACACCGTGACTTGTTGGAAAGGGGAAATCTGTGCAGAGCAAAAGATCCCATGGCTTCCTTTCATTCTTACATGTTGGGGCATGTGAATGTAGCCAGCGGACTTAAAAGGCGTGACTCCCAAGACCAGGCCTATCTGAACTAGACAGGCAACTCCTGTGAGGAACTTAGCAAACACCAATAATGATAAACAGGCTTTTCCCGCTCTCACACTCGATGTTTTTCCTAACTCTTTGATTTGGACCCGACTTAGACTTGATAGACAGGTCCTGAGTCAGTGACACAGAAAAACCTGACTTCCTTGCGTTAGCCTAGGAAGTCATTTATCTACTAGAGACCAGTCGGTCTATCCTATATCTGCTGGGGACCAATCAGTCTGCAAACAAACCACCCAAGCTACAGACAGCTCTCTTGAGCACATGGTCTTATTCCCATGACAGACATCACCAATTATTTATGATCCCTTTTCCGAGTCTGTGCTTCAGTCCAAGCCTCTGAATCCTTCTCAAGGTAATTCTCCAAAGTGTTGGTCTGTAAGGTGAAACCTATTTTTATTCCCAATAGGCCAATTGATAGCCAGTCTCCATTTCCCTCCCATTGTCTGATCAATGTCATTTGTGTTTCTGGGTTCTGGGCTTGATACCATTCACCCTAAGTCCTCTTTGTTTCTAAAGGAGGAAGCCAAATCCTTGGTAGGACAAAAATGAACTTTATAAAAAGGAATAGTTATAAAGAAATTTAAGGAAAAAAATTAAGTCTTCCTGCTGCTGCTAAGTCACTTCAGTCGTGTCCGACTCTGTGCGACCCCATAGATGGCAGCCCACCAGGCTCCTCCATCCCTGGGATTCTCCAGGCAAGAACACTGGAGTGGGTTGCTATTTCCTTCTCCAATGCATGGAAGTGAAAAGTGAAAGTGAAGTCGCTCAGTCGTGTCCAACTCTTTGTAACCCCATGGACTGCAGCCTACCAGGCTCCTCTGCCCATGGGATTTTCCAGGCAAGAGTACTGGAGTGGGGTGCCATTGCCTTCTCCATTAAGTCTTCCTAAAATAAACCAAAAAGCTAAGAACCTCTGATGGAAATTGAGGTCCTGAATACAACTGGAAGCCAAACATTAAAACAATTATATCCCAAGTTTCCATTCAGAGCTCTGAGGCCAGTGTGTCCATCCTATCCTACTCTTTCAGCATTGATGATTCATATGGGTGATACCACCACAATCCCGGTCCTTTGACTTCCTCTTCTCATCACAGGGTGTGCCTTGGAACTGATTCTGTAATTTCTCCCCTTAATATTTCCCAAATCCTACCACCTCTTTTTCACTTTTTGCACCAACTGGGAATCAGGTACCTGGAGGAACTAAGTACTATCTAAAGACATATAGACATACCTGTCAAGCCTTAAGAAGATTAGGAATTATTGTAGGGTGAGAAGGTTGAGAAATTAGGTAGTGGACTAAGTATGTTACATTTCTCTTCCCCAAGTTCTGCCACAGATTAGGACAGATTGAAGGCCTGTTCCTGGTAACTTCGCTTTTAGCATGAGAGCATTTAATCTCAATGTTTTCCTTCCCTGCACTGATTCTCCCTCCCAACCATATATACTCTGTGTTCTAGCAATCTCCATTTCTGTTGGCTTTCAAAGATTTTTGTCCCTCGCCACATTACTACCCAGTCAACCCACATAACAAATTCTTAGGAAGAGGCTGAAATAGAGAGCAGAAGCAATTCCAGACTTTAAGCATCCCATAAGATAAATACAGAGTAGGAAGGCTATTTACTCATATGTAATACCTCTGCAAGTAATAAATCTCCCAAGACAGTACTATAAATAACTTATAAAGAAATCAAGAGAAAAGGAGCAAAAAAACAATTTTTAAATTTATTCAGATGCTTAGCATTTTTGGTATACTTCATTCTTCCCCATTGAATGAAGGTTTCCATCTTATAGTTCCCTCCAACTTGAAGAGCTTTTTTTTAGTGTTTCTTCTAGTGTAGGTCTGTTGGCTACAAATCTTTTTAGTTGTACTTTATCTGAAAATATTGTTATTTTTCTTTCATAATTGAATAATATATCCCCTGAATACAGAGTTCTGGATTGACAGGATGGTTTTTTTAGTTTCAGCATTTAATGGGGTTTTTCCATTCTCTCTGGCCTCCATGGTTTCAGATGAAAGTTGGCTGTTGATCAGATCATTTTTCCCTCTGTGTAATGTTATTTTCTCTTGCTGCTTTTGAGAGTTGCTGTTAGGCTTTGGCTTTCAGTAATTTGACTCTGGTATACATTAGTGTGAACCTTTTTGTGTTTATTCTGCTTAGTGTTCATTTATAATCTTGTATCTACAAATTTCTATCTTTCATCAAATTAAGCAAAGTCTTAGCCATTGTTTTTACAACACTTTTTTTCTGCCCCATTCTCTCTCATCTCCTTCTGTCACTCCAACTACATGTATATCTGAGTATTTGATACCACCTGGGTTTCATAGTTGATGTGCTGTAGCAGTGGAACACTATTCCACCGCTGAACACCAGAAAACCCTGGCTCTCCCCTCCTGATCTAGGGCATCTGGAGATAGGAGTGAGCAGCATGATTTTAAAGCTGTGCCCCCTTCGCCTTCTGTCTTTGGTAGGAGTTAATCTGCCTCTACTGTTAGCAACTGTGCTTTCCAGCTAGGGTGTCTCTTCCATTCTCCTATAGAAAATAACACAACCTCACAATCTTTTCATGCCACTCCTAAACACACACACACACACACACACACACACACACATTTATATATTGCCACATTGATTCTGTCCCTTCTGAGCAATAGATAGAAAGTAAGGCTTGTCCCTTTTTAGTTCCTTTTTCTTCTTAAAACTCACATGAAAGTATAGATGTGCTGAAAGTGATCCTTTGTGCATAAAGAACTAAAATCAAAGTTAATCTGGGAAACCAAGCTGAAGCTGCCCTAGTTTCTGAATATAAAAACAGATGAAAAGCAAGCAAGAATAGGGGAGGTCAGGGTCCAGGAAAAGACCTTGGACTTCGTTTGACCCAGGTGTACTTCGTTTTATCACGCTTCACTTTACTGTGCTTTGGCTTCCCAGGTGGTTCAGTGGTAAAGAATCTGCCTGCCAGTGTAGGAAAATAGGAGATGCAGGTTCAATCCCTGGGATGGGAAGATAAGAGGAAATGGCAACCCACTCCAGTATTCCTGCTGGAATAATCCCATGGACAGAGGAGCCTGGTGAGCTACAGTCCATGGGGCACAAAGAATCAGATAGGACTGAAGCAACTGAGCATGCAGACATACATTATAGTGCTTCACAAATACTTCATTTTTGCAAAGTGAAGATTTGTGACAGCCCTGCATATCAAACAAGTCTGTTGGTGCTGTTTTTCAACAGTATTTTCTCACTTCATATTTCTGTGTCATAATTTAGTCCTCACAATATTTCAAATATTTCAATATTATTCCTTCTCACAATATTTCAAACTGTTTGATCATTATTTATCATCGTGATCTCTGTTCAGTGATCTTTGATGTTTCTTCGACTTGCTAAAGACTCCAATGATGGTTAGAGTTTTCAACAATAAAGTATTTTTAGTTAAGGTAGATATATTTTTAAGGCATAATGCTGTTGACTTTATAGATGTCAGTGTGGTGTGAACACAACTTTTATATGAATTAGGAAGCCAAAAATTCACTTTATTGAGACATTTGCTTTACTGTGATGGTCTGGAACTGAACCCACAAAATCTCCAAGGTATACCTATGTTTGCTGATTCTTTAATCTGATATTTGTGTTCCAGCTCCTGAAAGCAAGAAGTTAGCAAGGAAGTAGCACTAGTGGAGAGCAGTTGAGACTCAATTTAGAGGAACAGTCAACGAGACAAACTTGTTCCTTCCCTCTTAGCTTAGCTTCTTGACCTCCCACACCCTAATGTGGAGCCCTGGAGCAGATGAGAACCAGAGAAGTAGAAATAGGAGTGCTTTTAGGGGAAAGAGGAGGGAAGTTCCCGAGTTCGAAGGAAGGAATGTTCTCATTCTTGGCCCACTTGTGCTCTGCAAAACCTGACTCTGGCTTAATGCCTGATGGTGCCGGAAAGGCAGTTAACAGGCAAACTAGAAGGGGAAGTTAACCCAGACTTGGCCCTAGGCCAGCACTGCAGGGGTGGAGCCAAAGGCCAGCCTGCAGTAAGGCCTTGGAAGCCCTGGACAGGACGTGTCCATTCATGACCGGAGCACCAGGGGCTTCCAGTCTGGCAGGTATAGCTCATCAGAAGGGAATCTAGCCTGTGTTCAAGAGTCAGACATGCTTCCCGTCTGGCAGATTTGCCCAGCTGTCTGCTTAGTTCATTGTTGCTGTCTCCAGCACAAACCTGGAATGATACCAGTTTCCTTCATGTAATAGCCTGACTAATATTTATGTGGCATTTTGCACTTGACAGAGTAATTTTATTTCATTTAATCCTTACAACAATCCTAGGAAGGAGGATAAAGTTCTGTTTGTGATTATCTAACCTTGATTGGTATGAAGAAAAAGGGGGTAAAGTCAGGTGTAAGCCATTTTCTCATGCAGAGTTGTGATTTTCTTTTCCCCTTTTAAATAGAGAAACACAGGCCATGCTATTCTGGGTTCAGAAAGCAACAGTATTTTAGTTTAAAATATACAATGGATCAGATCATTTTTACTACTTGGCCCAGACTGGCGGGACAAGCATTTTTATTTCTAGTATTGCCATTTTCTTCTCCCTAAAGAAGGCTTCTTGAACCTGTGAAATAAAAGAAAGATAATTGCCCCTATCTTGGCCTTATGCCCACTCTCAGCAGAGAGAGATGAGATGGGGTAACCATCCTTGCTCTGGAGTCAAGAACTGTAGGAAGATAGACCCTATGCCAACAGGAAGCCACTGTTTGCTTGTTTGGGTGATATACTTGATTCCTTCTAGTTTATTTTTTATTTCAGTTATTGTTCATCTGTTTGTTCTTTAGTTCTTCTAGGTCTTTGTTAAACATTTCTTGTTATTTTCTCCATCTATGCTTCTATTCATTTTGGACATCTTGGATCATCTTTACTATCATTACTGTGAATTCTTTTAAAGGTAGATTGCCTATCTTCACTTCACCTAGTTGTTCTACTGAGGTTTTGTCTTGTTCTTTCATCTGGGACATATTTCTCTGCCATCTCATTTTGTCTTTCTGTGATTGTGGTTGTAGCCTGGTGGATGAGGCTACCCAAGAGGCTTGCATGCAGACTTCATGCTTTCACTCCTATGGGAGAACTTCTGCAGGATATTTTCCAATTTGTGGGTCGCCCACCTGGCCTGTATAGGATTTTATTTTATTGCACTTGCATCCCTCCTATCATCTCATTGTGGCTTCTTCTTTGTCTTTGGATGTAGGGTATTTTATTAGAAGGTTCTAGTACTTTTTTGTCAATGGTTCTTCAGCAGTTGTGATTCTAGTGTTTCGGTAAGAAGAGATGAGTTCATGTCCTTCTACTCTGCCATCTTGTCTGTGTCCCTGAGTGATATACTTGAAACTTTCCCTATCTTGATTGCATTCAAGAACAAAATGAACATTTAAAAATTATAGCAATGAAATCACTGCTAAAAATGAGTTCAGTAACCTGAAGTCAGTTGGCATTCTCATCCACCCTTTCAGGAGAATTTTCTGCCTTGGGCCTCAAATGGAGGTTAGGTACTGTTGCCATTTACCATTTCTGATTTTTTTTCCTTTTGTGTTGTACATATCCAATAAACAGACCTTTCCCCCCTTTTCTAGTATCTAGTGTTAAAGTGCTTATTTCAGTAGACACATATAGGAGCACAAGAAAGAACAAAAATAGACTGCTTGCAAATTAAGCTCAGAAGCCATTCTTCAACAGGTAGATGTTTTTGGCTTTTTTTAATAAATGAAAAACATGAGTGTCTTGAACAAAGCCATTCAGCCATAAGTGCTGAGAATGGCTGGTATCCAGTTCTCTTAATATTTAACAGTTACTGACACCATTGTTTGCTCAGCATGCCAGGCACTCATGTAGTTTCCAATTCTTAAGATAACAATATATGGCAGGTATTATAAACTTCATTTCATAGGCAAAGAAATGGAAGTTCAGAAGAATTGGATCATTTCTCCACAGTCACGTATTTAGGTAGTGGAAGAGCTAGAATTTGACTCCTGATTTTTTTGACTCTCAAGTCCATGCTCTTTCTACTCTACAAGGCTTCCTCTCACTGTCTTACAGCATTTAATAATTTTTCTGTTTTCATATTAAATGTGCATAAAGAACTTCCAAAATAATTTATCTTGGAAGAACAATTACCCAAAACATGAAGATGCAAACAGTAGGTCAAGTTCCCCTTTATAGTCAGATACACTGTGTGATGTTCCTGGAGCTTGGGATCCCTTCCTCTGCAGCCAGGATCTCATGTTGCAGTGCAGTTCCTCTTCTCTGTGTTGGCCACAGATCTCCAGGCTGGAGCTTACATGGTCGTATTTCTTGGATTCCTTTAAGAGTCTATCATGTACATAACATAACTCTTTATGAAAGAGAATCCACCCAGTCATTTGAGGAGGAGAGGCAACGGTGGCCTTAATCTGTTCACTCCGTCTGGCCAATGTGAGCCATAATAAGTAATTAAATAAACATCTCGCCATTCATGACCACCCACGCTGACCAAGGTGGTTTAGTAAGGGTAGATTACTCAAAACACCTAGAAAAGCTTTATTACATTCCAAATAGGCAATTTAAGGAAAAGAAATCTTCTCAATGTCTGTGTCTGGTTTTCAGTTCTGTGAAATGATCTTATCAGATTACAGATCATTTCTGTTCTTCTTTATTGAGGTATAATTTCCAGGTGTTAAAAGTGTGCACATCATAAATTTGCCAGCTCCCAGATTTTATATAAGTAAAATCATACAGTATGTACCCATCTGTGCCTGGTTTCTTTTGTTCAGTGTTGTAGATACTCCATTTTGAAGCAACAGAATTTTTATCACACTTTGAAATAGTCTGCCTAGAATTTACTCATTTGTGGGAAGTGGAATTTTAAAAGATTTCAGATGAAGTCATTTTTAAAAATATATTTATTTGCCTGTATTGGGTCTTAGTTGCCATTAAGTCTTAACCCTCTATGTATGTCTCTTTAACACTCTCTGTTCTTTTTCCTAAAATTCTATTTTTCTTCAGAAAAAGGGAGTTCTTATTTTATTTTATTACCCAAATAACATTGTATCAGTAGATTTAGAATTATATCTAGAATCTAAATAATACAGTTGTACCATTTCAACAAATTAAACTTTCATTTTACTTTTAGGGCTTGTGTATATGGATATATATTTATTATTTGACTGTCACAGTGTATTTTAATAAGGTCATAGTGTAATAAATTTTATTTTCAACTTTTTTCACTTAATGTATATCATAGCTATTTTTCCATGTGTATTTTCCAAGTGTATTTTATTGTATTTCTTGTATTTCCTTGTATTTTCCATATTTATCTTCTTAAAAAACTGCATAGTGTCTATTGAATGAAGCACCGTAACTTGCAAAATGATTCTCCTGTTATTGGCTGATTTTAGTTTTTTATTATTATAAATAACATTTAATTTCTAAAAGCTGAAACATAAAAATATTTCACAGTAAACATTTTCATAGATATCATTTTTCCTTCTTTTGATGGCTATACTCAGAATCAATTTTTAGAACTTTGCTTCAGTAAAATAATTACTGATAGTTTCTATAAAATATATTTTAGTCTGTCAAAGCAGTGTAGGAATATACCAATTTCACTATACCCTCCTCAAAGCTATATTTCGTCAACTTTTAAATTACTAGACAGAGTAATTTTTCAACTTGTTTCTCTTAGATCAGTCCTAATGATCAATATTGTTATTACTTTTTATTAATAAGGTTAATTTTTTCTCCTATGAACTATTCATATTCTCTATCCATTTATAAATATGGTATTCCTATTTTACCAATTAATTTGAATTTTGTATATAATATATACAAAAGAGGATTGTTTTAAAATCATCTTTTGGTCATTATCTCATTGGACATATTATTTGATTCTCTACTTACCAGATAACATGGATTGATTCTTATTTTTCAACATTCATTTGCTTATCTAGAAATATTTACTGTGCCTTTTATATGCCAAGACTGTGCTAAGCAAAGAGAATATAGCAGTAAACAAGATAACATGGTTCTTGCCCATATTAGATGTTCAATAGATGTTCAATAAATGTCACTAGATGCTGAAAAAGTGTTATAACAGAAGATAATGTCATCTACATTTCTAATTATTGTTGAATAATTCTCAGGAGTCCTTGAAGAGGTTTCTAAGATTCTCCTACCTGATCAGAATAGTCAGATGGCCCTTTTCCAAGTTCTATTTAAAATTTTTTTCCTAAGGTATATGTACTATGTTTTAGTTTTTACTATGGTATATTTTTTGCTTGAACACAAACTACTGGTGGTATCCTAGGAGACAGTGATACTATCTCCTAGGATAAAGTGAAAATGAAAGTCACTCAGTCGTGTCCGACTCTTTGTGACCCCTTGGACTATACAGTCCATGGAATTCTCCAGGCCAGAATACTGGAGTGGGTAACCTTTCCCTTCTCCAGGAGATTGTCCCAACCCAGGGATCGAACCCAGGTTTCCCACATTGCAGGCGCATTCTTTACCAGCTGAGAAACCAGGGAAGCCCAGGAGAGGCCTAGTTTGTTTTCATTGTATAATACTCTATGCAGTAGCACTCTTAAACATAATAAAAATCTTTATTTTTACAAATTTAAATTCAGTATTTTCAAGGATTTTGATATATTGAAAATAATGTTATGCTGGGCAAGGCTATTTATCAAATTCTTAGAGAAAACTCCTTTGATGAAGTCTGCTGAATGAAGCTCTTTTTACCCATATGTTCACCATGGTGAGAGATTTTTTTCCTGTGTTTCAAAAGGATTCAACCCCTAGGCAGATGTTTTTCTTACGTCTTTGTAAAGGAAACATAAAACTCTCAGTTCTATGTCAAGAGTGACCAGGTTGAGTTAAGATGTTAGACTGGAAATAACAGCAGTCAACTGAAGGGGCTTAAAACAAAAAGTAGTATTCTATATAAGGTTATATAGAATACTACCTTTCTCAGAAGACAGAGTTGCCGGATGGCATCACTGAGCCAAGAGACATGAGTTTAAGCAAGCTTTGGGGGATGGTGAAGGACAAGGTAGCCTGGTGTGCTGCAGTCCATGGGGTCGCAAAGAGTCGGTCAAAGAGTGACTGAACAACAACACAATATAAGGTTATAGGAGGGTATAGTGTTAAATACTCAATAGATACCCTCTCTCTCTCATCTCTGCCCTTGTGCTTCATTTTCTGTCTGTAGACTGGCTTCCCATCCTTCTCCAGTTCTCCTCACAGGTAAAAATGCCCTCACCCCATCCCCACTGGATCCAACCTCCATGTTTTAGGTCTAGTCATCTAAATGTGTGAAGTCGCTCAGTCGTGTCTGACTCTTTGCGACCTCATGGACTGTAGCCTATCAGGCTCCTCCATCCATGGAATTTTCCAGGCAAAAGTACTGGAGTGGATTGCCACTTTCTTCTCCAGAGGAACTTCCAGACGCAGGAATCGAACCCAGGTCTCCTGCATTGCAGGCAGACGCTTTACCGCCTGAGCCACCAGGTACGGTTGAATCCCTTAGTTCTAATTCCAGATTTCTTGAGATGAGATTCTGATTGGTCTAATTTGGGTCATGTGTCTGCTCCGGGCCCAATCAACTGTGGTCAAGGGTGGGGTCAAACATTTTGCTACAGTTGATTAAGCCTTGTATAAACAAGCCTGGAGCTTGTATAAACAGCTCCAGTTTTGTGATTTGAAGTTGTAGTCTGGAGGCCAAGGGAAAAGCAGGAACAGTAGGAATAGACAGATGCCACGAAAGACGTCTCCTGTAATATCTTTGTCAGGCAGACATATTGGTACTGATGGGTGGTTTTTTTAAATGAAAGAAAAGTAAATATTAAAATCTCTTTGCAGTATGCTACTGCTGTTGAGGTTCTTGTTACAATAGCTTGATATATTTCAGTTCACTCATGATTAAGGAGAATCTAGGTAATATCTAAGAGTTTTATGTTGCTGTTTGATTTTTTTCATTTGGGACAACAAGAGTACTGAAATTATATTACAACTCTAGCATTCTCTTCTTAAGTTAAATATTATTTCCTGGAACATTGGCAGTGCCATTGTTAGTAGATTTTAAAAAAATACAGAATTCTACCTTCAAACCAACAAATAATTCCAGTTAGAATTATGGTAACTTATTAGGGATTTATAGAAAAGTTTCCTGAAGTTTGTGTCATTCAACTTTAGCCTTGCTTTTTAATCTGATGCAGTGAGTAGTCTGAATGAGTTTGTTTTTGTAATTTATCTGATAAGCCTTGGGGCAGGGACCAGGTTTTGACATGTAGTTTGATAGTTTAAACTGTACTGTCAATACTTAAAAAATAATGATTGTTAAGTGTTGGGGTTTTGGCACAAAACCCTAAGTATAATTAACTTTGAGAGCTATTTTTGATGTCTGATGAAAGGAGTTGTGAAAAACTTCTCATGGCTTCTAAGAAAGAGTCAAGTATGTATCCAGTGGCTGAAACATGCTGAAATTTAGAATTCATAGATGTAATTGCCTGATGAACATGCTTTTGTTGTTAAAAATTCTAACAGTATTTATACTAGAATTAATATCCCCAGTACTGGATTAAGAGTTTATAGGCTCTAAATCCATGTGTGAAATTAAAAAACAAAACATCAAAATATGTAAACCTTAAAGTAAACATCAAGAAATCTAATAAGTTCTATGATTTGTTTGTTTTGAATTTTGCATGATGACTATTTGAATGTCTTTTTAAAAAGAACTCTCAAATATTGAATACTTCCAAATTGTGTGTGTGTGTGTGTGTTGCACAAGCGCTGCCTGCACCTTAGGAATGTACTTAATTTGCCTTTTGGATGACCCACAGTGGGTACACCATGTTCTTGAATATGAAGTAGACTGTGTGGACTTTGGTTCCAATTACAGAAAATTTGGGTAGCTTAGTTGGCAACCAAGAAAGCTACACTAGTGGCAGCTCCTTATAACCACTTCAGGAGAGACAGCTGTGCCTCGTGTCTTCTGTCTCATGTGGCAGGGGCTTAGTTTCACTTTTGAGCATAAGAATTTTACCCAGATGATCATGGTTGAAGGGCAAATGAGCAGTTATAGAAGGCCTTATGTGATGGTTCCTAACTTCTTCACCAAAACGATTTCTATTATTTCCCCTCCAAATTTGGAATATTTTTTCCTAATTAAAAAATACATTTACTAGTTAAAATTTGTTGTATGTCAGTGTATAAATTAGATGGCTTTTAAGAAAGGAAAATTAAGAAAATAAGATAATCTTTAGAGTTAAACTACATAAACAAAAAAAATTGCAGAGAAGAAAAGAGACAAAAATTACTTTGAAGAAATGGAATGGCTCCAGATCTGAGCAAATTATGAGAGTATATGTTGACAGTGAAATCAGAAGTAAATGGAGGTATATTAGTTATTCTGGGAAGATTTTCATAAAAGAGCATCTGGGATGAATAATGGCAGCGTCCATCCAGCTACTACTGCCCTGGGAAGAGAAGGTATCACACTTGTACTTATGGTTTCATTGGCAGTTCAGTTGAATTCAGTCGCTCAGTCGTGTCCAACTCTTCGTGACCCCATAGACTGCAGCACGCCAGGCCTCCCTGTCCATCACCAACTTCTGGAGCTTACTCAAATTCATGTCCATTGAGTCAGTGGTGCCATCCAACCATCTCATCCTCTGTCGTCCCCATCTCCTCCTGCCTTCAATCTTTCCCAGCATCAGGGTCTTTTCCAATGAGTCAGTTCTTTGCATCAGGTGGCCAGAGTACTGGAGTTTCAGCTTTAGGATCAGTCCTTCCAATGAATATTCAGGACTGATCTCCTTTAGGATGGACTGGTTGGATCTCCTTGCAGTCCAGAGACTCTCAGAGTCTTCTCTAACACCACAGTTCAAAAGCATCAATTCTTCTGCACTCAGCTTTCTTTATAGTCCAACTCTCACATCCATACATGACTATTGGAAAAACCATAGCTTTGACTAGACAGACCTTTGTTGACAAAGTAATGTCTCTGCTTTCTACTATGCTGTCTAAGTTGGTCATAACTTTTCTTCCAAGGAACAAGTGTCTTTTAATTTCATGGCTACAGTCACCATCTGCTGTGATTTTAGAGCCCCCAAAATAAAGTCAACCACTTTTCCCACTGTTTCCCCATCTATTTGCCATGAAGTGATGGGACTGGATGCCATGATCTTGGTTTTCTGAATGTTGAGTTTTAAGCTAACTTTTTCACTCTCCTCTTTCACTTTCATCAAGAGGCTCTTTAGTTCTTTGCTTTTTGCCATAAGTATGGTGTCATCTGCATTTCTGAGGTTATTGATATTTCTCCTGGCAATCTTGGTTCCAGCCTGTGCTTCTTCCAGCCCAGAGTTTCTCATAATGTACTCTGCATATAAGTTAAATAAGCAGGGTGACAATATACAGCCTTGACGTACTCCTTTTCTTATTTGGAACCAGTCTGTTATTCCATGTCCAGTTCTAACTGTTGCTTCTTGACCTGCATACAGGTTTCTCAGAAGGCAGGTCAGGTGGTCTGGTATTCCCATCTCTTGAAGAATTTTCCACAGTTTGTTGTGATCCACATAGTCAAAGGCTTTGGCATCATCTATAAAGCAGAAATAGATGTTTTTCTGGAATTCTTTTGTTTTTGGCAATTTGATCTCTGGTGCCTCTGCCTTTTCTAAGTCCAGCTTGAACATCTGGAAGTTCACGGTTCATGGTTCATGTTGAAGCCTGGCTTGGAGAATTTTGAGCATTACTTTACTAGCGTGTGAAATGAGTGCAATTGTGCGCTGGTTTCATCGGCAGGACCATGTTTATTGAGGAGAAAGGTACTAACGTCAGGTCTCATTGAACTTTTAAGTTACTCCCTGCCCCTTGCAGGATTCCAGTCTCAGTAAACAAGATGCTAATCATATTTTGGTTCCCTATGTAGGTCACCCTGTAAGGGTGAAAAATGTTCTGGTCATGCTTAGAGGATTATCCTAGCCCATGTAACTGTGATAATTCTCAGCACAAATTAATACATTATCTTAGTTTGTTCATCAACTTCTGTGAATTTGGTTAAAGTGAGGGATGATCTTGAATGGGCTGACAAATGGGTTTTGGAGCCAGCAAGGCCAAGAACCAAGGAATCTCCCCAAAGTATGTGGACTTTAGACTCTTGGCAGGCGGGGGAAGGGTGGGCGGAGCGGAGAGTGTGTCCAACTCAAGTCTATCCCCAGCTTGTATCACAGGGCCTGGCATCCAGTTGAAACTCAGTGTTGATTTATGTGGACTAGATGCTCCTTAATGTTAAAGCCTATTTTATAATTGCGATCTCATTTTATAATTACTCCAAAGTATAAACTCACCAATCAGAAAGTTTTTAAAACTTAAAAAAAATTAACCCTGGTAATAAACATTCTGAAGAAAATATATAAAATAGTCATAAGTGAAAAGAAAAAACTAACCACCCATATTCAATTAATTAGATAAAACCACTGTTAACATTTAGTATATACCCTTTCAGTCATTTTTTATGCATAAAGTACATGTATGTTTAAATAGCTATATTCTTACAAAAATAGTATCTTATCATAATGCAGTTTTGTAGCTTGGCTTTTTTTTTAAAAAATTAAACTATATTGTGAAAAAAGTCTTCCTGTCAATAAATAATCTATGGAATCATTTTTAGTGACTACATAGTATATTTCTTACTGTATGGACGTACCATAATTTGAACAT
The DNA here is from genome assembly GCA_917880005.1 of Nanger dama. Lineage (NCBI taxonomy): Eukaryota > Metazoa > Chordata > Mammalia > Artiodactyla > Bovidae > Nanger > Nanger dama. The sequence continues at coordinate 32,325,273 of CAKJTW010000018.1, forward strand.
TCCCCTGTTGTTTCTCATTTAAGTTGTGCCCATTTCTTTGTTATTATAAACAATACTCTAAAGACCACAGTTTCTTTAGAATGAATTCCTGGAAGTGATATTGATAAGTTAAAGTGTATACATGTTTTAAAGCTTTTGACAGAGTTTGACAGATAGCCAAATTGTCCTCTAGAAAACTGCTTTAAAATTATTCATCCACCAGCAGTGTATGAGAGGGCCCATTTCCCTACCTTAGGCTTTATACAACTTAGTATCATTGACAGCTTTGGAGTGTAAGGCCACTACAGCCCACAGGATCCTTAACAACTAATTGGAACCCCAGATGCAGCCTTTCCAGTCAACATCACCATGCCTGTCAATCCCAGTGCTTGTCCCTCCAAATCTAGACTCTTAACACCCCTCTCTGTCTCACACTCCCTCCCTTCTTTCTTTTTCTCTCCTTCCTTCCCTCCTGGTCTTGAAGTTCCTTCAGGGAAGCCGTGAATGGACTCTGAGTATGATCACCAGACAGAATACAGGATGCCCAGTTAAATTCAGATGTTAGATAAACAACAAATAATGCCTGAGCCAGTAGTATAGTTTCTATACTAAAAATTATTTATTGTCTATTGGTATCTGTAGTTCATATTGAACTGGGCACCCTGTATTTTTATTTGCTAAATCTGGCAAACCTACCTGCATGTTCTTTAATATCATCTGCCTTAAATATAGTAAAATTCCTCAAAATATCGATGTTTGGATGCTTTTCTCTGTCTTAATACTGACACAGATTGTTCTTTATTTTACATTTCTTTAGTCATTTTGGTGGGGGACAGGAAACCAGAAGGAGAGGAATCAGCCATGTCTTCTCAAACTGCCATCTTTTCCCCAGAAGTATAAAAGTTTTATGAAAAGCAAACCAGTGTATTTGAAGGCTATAAAGCAGAACATTCATGATTTATCATTTGGATAAAATAGGTTGCAAAGCACATGTTATGATCTTATTTCAGTTTAAAATATTCTACTTTTATTTTAAATTTTATTGAAGTATAGTTGATTTACAGTGTTGTGTTACCTCTAGTATGCTGCAAAATGACTCAGTTATGCATATATACATATTCTTTTCCACTATGGTTTATCACAGGATATTGAATGTAGTTCCATGTGCTATATAGTAGGACTTTGTTGTTTATTCTTCCTATATATAATAGTTTGCAGCTGCTAATCGTAAATTCCTAATCCTTCCCTCCCCACCCCTCTTCCCTCTTGGCAACCACAAGTCTGTTTTCTGTCTGTGAGTCTATTTCTGTTTTACAGATATGTTCATTTGTGTTGCATTTTAGATACCACTTATAGGTGATATATGGTATTGAGTTAGTCAATAAGTTTGTTCAGGTTTTTCTGCAAGGTGTAATGTAGTATCTGTCTTTCTCTTCTGACTTATTAGCACTTAGCTTAGTGTGATAATATCTAGGTCCATCCATGTGACTATAAATGGTATTATTTTTTTAATGGCTAATATTCCACTGTATGTATGTATGTATGTGTATGTTTGTGTGTCTATATATATATACACATTTATCACATGTATATGTATATACACATATATCACTTATGTATATGTGTGTGTATATATATATATATGTCTAGGTGGTGCAGTGGTAAAGAATCCACCTGCCAATGCAAGAGATGCAAGAGATACAGATTCAATCCCTGGGTCAGGAAGATCCTCTGGAATAGCAAATGGCAACCTGCTCCAGTATTCTCGCCTGAAAAATTCCAAGGACAGAGGAGGCTGGCGGGCTATAGTCTACGGGGTTGTAAAAAGTTGAACGCGACTGAGAAATAGAACACACATGCACACGCATACACACACGCATACACATTCAAAAAACTAAGATCATGGCATCTGGTCCCACCACTTCATGGCAAGTAGATGGAGAAAAAATGGAAACAGTGACAGACTTTATTTTCTTAGGCTCCAAAATAACTGCAGATGGTGATTGCAGCCATGAAATTAAAAGATGTTTGCTCCTTGGAAGAAAATCTATGACAAACCTAAACAGCATATTAAAAAGCAGAGACATCACTATACCAACAAAGGTCCACATATTCAAAGCTATGGTTTTTCCATTGGTCATGTATGGAGGTGAGAGTTGAATCAGAAAGAAGGCTGAGCACCAAAAAATTGATGCTTTTGAACTGTGGTGCCAGAGAAGACTCTTGAGAGTCTCTTATACTGCAAGGAAATCAAACCAGTCAACTCTAAAGGAAATCAACCCTGAATATTCTTTGGAAGGACTGATGCTGAAGCTCCAAAATTTTGGCCACCTGATATGAAGAGCCTATTCACTGGCAAAGACCCTGATGCTGGGAAAGATTGAAGACAGGAGGAGAAGGGGACAACAGAGGATGAGATGGTTGGATGGCATCATCGACTCAATGGACATGAGTTTGAGCAAACTCTGGGAGATTGTGAAGGACAGGGACGCTTGACATGCTGCAATTCATGGGGTCGCAAGAAGTTGTACACACCTGAACGACTGAAAAACAGTAGCAGCAAATAAGCCTGCATAGCCTAGTTTTCAGAAGAATCCTGCTGGATTAGTTTAGAGACTCTCAAGTCTCTTTAATACCTGATAACTCTCAATATCTGATCAAGTTCTTCACCTCTTACCTTTAATGTCTTAAGTCCTTGGCCATCCTTCAGACAGAATCCTGCTAAATCAGTTTACCAACACCCCTATTTTTGATGTCTCCTTTTAACAATTTTCCATCCGCTGAGTTTTCTATCCAGTGATCTCCTCTTTCTGTTCCTTGACTGTGAATCCCCATTTGTTACTATATTCTGAGTTGAGCCTGATCTCTCTCCCCTTTGGGATAATCTTGACATCTGCTGCAATAGTCTTGAATAAAGTCTTCCTTACCATTTAAAAAAAGTGTCAGAATAATTTGTTCTTTTTCCAGCTTTATTGAAATACAAGTGACATTTTCCACTGTGCAGGTTTAAGGTGTACAACATAGTAATTTGATTAACGAATATATTGTGAAATGATTACAACAATAAGGTTAATCTCACACAGTACCTTTTGGGGGAGTGGGGAAACAAGTACTGAGAACTTCTGAGATGTATTCCCTTAGCAACTTTGAAGTATACAGTACAGTATTGTTAGAATAATTTCTTCTTTAACAATCCTGGCAAATCTGGCCTAGGCTGCCTCAGAGCACCACTTTTTAAGATGCAAAGATTTGAATGGCAGCCAGAAAGAAAGGACGTTCTGCTTTGAGCCTTTTAGATCGTTTCATTCTTTGCTCCTTCCTTAGCAATTAAGTCCCTAAATGTCCTTGGTCTGTATCAGATTTCCTCCTCCAGGGGATGAAGCTTGTGTGTGGAAATCCTTGGGCTCCCCCTAGTGGGCAAAGTGTGCATCCACCACTGACTGGCAAATTTGTGTGTGTGTGTCTGTGTGTCTGTATGTGGTGGATGGGTTTATTGTTATTGCTATTTTACTGTTAAAGTCAGGAAGACTAGAATGTTGCTTTCCCTCTCCAAGGAGCTTAACCAAATATCAAAAGCGTTCAGTCTCTACCTACGTGTTGCTGATTCTTCAGTCCTTGCTAGCTCACTGCTTAGGACTCATGAAATGGGTAGTTCAGTCCTTTTACAAGTGTTCCATTGATGTTCTACCCAGCAAGCCAGAGAGTTATTTCAGGACGTATCAAGTGCAACTCAAGTGTTTTTCCAAGTATGGACCATCTGCATAAGAATAGCCTAGAGTTATTTATTTATTTTTTAAATAAAGACTTCTGGGTCCTGCTTTAAGCCTTCTGAATCAGAATTTCTGGAGTAGGGGTGGGGGCATGAGGAAGGTGAGTCAATTCTAATGCACACTGAGATATGAAAATCAGTGCTATACACTACATAAGAAGGTATCCCCCTATTCTGTGTCTCATTTAGAATCATGCTGTAAGATGGCATAATCAGACTCAGAGTTGAATACACAATGAGTACAATATAATAATATTGTATGCCAGTTTTTTCACCCTGAAAACAAAACACAGCCAACGCCTTTCCGTTATTCAAGCTCTTGAATATAAATTCTCAAGTATGTAGAAAATAGTTACCTTTTTGCTTTTAAAATTTTATTCTCTTCAGTCTAGATAATGAAGTCTTATTCACTACTTCAGCAACTCCAAAGTTGAGTTAATTTAGCCCAAGTCTTTCAAGTGTTCTATCTTTGCACAGTTCCAAGGAGCTATCAGGCACAGGCCTTCTCTCCAAATTTAGGAAGCCTCATTGTACATAAATACAATTGCTTAAAGTCTAACCATAGTTTCTCTTTGGAAGGATAGTTAAAATGCAGGTTCATAAGCTTTACTCTAAAATTCTGTTGGGTAGATCTTGGTTGGAGCCAAGAATCTGCATTTTTATCAAGCACTCTAAGGTAACTCTGATACTGGTGATCCTCAGACTGTACTTTAAGAAACTACCTTGTATGCCAGAGTTTCCCAAACAAGTATGGTATTGCCAGAGTATTTTACAACCAACTCCCATGTAAATCTTGTAAACTAGAGTTCTAAGCAAATATTTCATTATTAATCTGGAGAAAGGCAGTAGACTTGGGATAATAAATAATGCATAAAGACCTTAATTTCACCCTTTTTCTGTTTCCCATAGGTTAAGGTAAGGAGACTTGGAGCTCTAGTTCCTTGTTCTCCTAACAAACATATTTTCTGCCATACTTTAATGACACGCCCTGCGCGAAGCAAGTGAGAAGCCCTCCTCTGTGTTTTGCGGTGACCTCATATGGTTTATGGCAGAAACACTGTCAGGGGTTTATACCAACCTGCCAATGGACTTCCCTTGTGGCTCATACAGTAAAGCATCTGCCTACAATGCAGGAGACCCAGGTTCAATCCCTGGGTCAGGAAGATCTCCTAGAGAAGGAAAGGGCATCCCACTCCGGTACTCTTGCCTGGATAGTCCTATGGACGGAGGAACGTAACTTGCTTACTTTCTTTCATAGGTTCTTCCTTTCATCATGGTAAAATATACATAACATAATGCTTACCATTTAAACCATTTTCTAAGCACAGTTCAGTGGCTTTAATTACATTCTCAGGGTTGTGCAGTCACCCCCACAATCTACTTTCAAAACTTTCTCATTACCTCAGTCAGAAACTCTGTACCCATTAAGCAGTAACTCCTTATCCTCCCCATCCCCCTAAGTTCAGTTCAGTTGCTCAGTCATGTCTAACTCTTTGCGACCCCATGGACTGCAGCACGCCAGGCTTCCCTGTCCATTACCAACTCCCAGAGCTTACTCAAACTCATGTCCCTAGAGTCAGTGATACTATCCAACCATCTCATCCTCTGTGGTCCCCTTCTCCTCCTGCCTTCAGTCTTTCCCAGCATCAGTGTCTTTTCCAATGAGTCAGTTCTTCATATCAAATGGCCAAAGTATTGGAGTTTCAGCTTTAGGATCAGTCCTTCCAATGAATATTCAGGACTGATTTCCTTTAGGATGCACTGGTTGGATCTCCTTGCAGTCCAAGGGACTCTCAAGTCTTCTCCAACACCACAGTTCAAAAGCATCAATTCTTCTGCACTCAGCTTTCTTTATGGTCCAACTCTCACATCCATATGTGACCACTGGAAAAACCATAGCCTTGACTAGATGGACCTTTGCTGACAAAGTAATGTCTCTGCTTTTTAATATGCTGTTTAGGTTGGTCATAATTTTTCTTCCAAGGAGCAAGTGTCTTTTAATTTCATGGCTGCAGTCACCATCTGCAATGATTTTGGAGCCCCCCAAAATAAAGTCTGTCCCTTTTCCATTGTTTCCCCATCTACTTGCCATGCTGTGTGGATCACAATAAACTGTGGAAAATTCTTCAAGAGATGGGAATACCAGACCACCTTACCTGCCTTCTGAGAAATCTGTAGGTAGATCAAGAAGCAACAGATAGAACTGGACATGGAATAACAGACTGGTTCCAAATCAGGAAAGGAGTACATCAAGGCTGTATATTGTTACCCTGCTTATTTAACTTATATGCAGAGTACATCATGAGAAATGCTGGGCTGGATGACGCACAAGCTGAAATCAAGATTGCTGGAAGAAATATCAGTAACCTCAGATATGCAGATGACGCCACCCTTATGGCAAAAAGCAAAGAACTAAAGAGCCTCTGGATGAAAGTGAAAGAGGAGGGTGAAAAAGTTGGCTTTAAACTCAACATTCAGGAAACTAACATCATGGCGTCCAGTCCCATTCCTCCTATACCCTGGTAATTTCTAGTCTACTTTCTGTCTCTATGAATTTGCTTATCCTAGATATTTCATACAAGTGGAATCATTCAGCATTTTTCCTTTTGTGTCTGACTTATTTTACTGAGCATAGTGTTTTCAAGGTTCTTTCATGCTGTATCATGTATCAGAACTTCATTCCTTTTCATGACTAAGGAATACCTACTGTGTTTATATCACAGTTCATTTATCCTTTCCTTTATTGAGGGATATTTAGGTTATTTCCATCTCGTAGCTATTGTGAATAGTACTGCAATGAACATTGGCATGCTAGTATCTGCTTGAGTCCCTGTTTTCAATACTTTTTGAGTATATGACTAAAAATAGAACTTTACAGTCTTGTGGTAGTTCTAGTTTAACTTTTTGTTAGACTGTTTTTTACAAGGACTGCACCATTTTACACTCCCTCATCCTGGCCAATGCTGGTCGTTTTCTCTTTTTTATTAGTTACCATCCTGATGGATGTGAGGTGGTATCTCAGCAGATTTCACTTGCATTTTCCTAGTGATTAGTAACATTGAGCATCTTTTCATGTTGTTGACCGTTTGTATATCTTCTCGGAGAAATGTCTCTTCAAGACCCTTTTCCCATTTTTGAATTGGGGTTTTGTTGTTGAGTTATGAGAGTTCTCTGTATATTCTGGATAGTAATCCTTTATCAGATGTAGTTTCGTAAAATTTACCTCATTCTGTTGAGTTGCCTTTTTTTTAAATACAGTTGCACTGAATGGCGTTTGGGATCTTAGTTCCCTTAGCAGGGATTGAACCCATGCCCCTTGCAGTGGAAGTGCCGAGTCTTAACCACTGGACTGGCAGGGAAGCCAACTGTGGGTTGCCTTTTAACTGTGTTGATACTGTCTTTTGATACACAACATTTAAAATTTTTCATAAAGTCTAATATGCCTGTTTTTTTATTTTGTTGCCTTTGGTGGTGTCATAGCCAATAAATTATTGCCAAATTCACTATTGTAAAGCTTCTGACTGTTTCCTTTTAAGGGTTTGTAGTTTGGAATCTTACACTTTATGTCTTTCATTCATTTTGAATTAATTTTTATATATGGGATTTGGTAAAGTTTCAACTTTATTCTTTTGCATGTGGGTATCCAGTTTTCTCAGCACAATTTATTGAAAAGACTCTATTTTCCCCACTGAATTGTCTTGGCACCCTTGTCAAAAATTACTTGATCATATAACTGAGGATTTTTTTCCTAGGTTTTATTCAATTCCATTGGTCTCTATGTTTGTCTTTATGCAATATCACATGAGTTTGATTACTGTAGCTTTACAGTATGTTTTGAAATCAGAAGTTTTAGCTCTTTCAGCTTTATTTTTTCTTTTTTAAGATTTTCTTTGGCTTTGCAATGTCCTTTGAGGTTTCATATGAATTTTAGGATGAATTTTTCTATTTCTTGAAAAATATCATTGAGATTTTGATAGGGATTGCACTGAATCTATAGATTACTTTAGGTATTATTGACATTTTAGCAATATTAAGTCCATCAATCCATTGACATAGCTTATTTCCATTTATTTATATCTTTAATTTCCTTTGGTAATGTTTTGTGGTTTTCACTGTATTGTTACAAGCCTTTCACCGCCTTGGTTAAATTAGTTTCTAAGTATTTTGTTTTTTCTGATGCTGTTGTAAATGGGACCACTTGTGTATTTTTTTCAGATTATTCATTTTTGTATATAGAAATGCAAGTGATTTTTGTGTGTTGACACTATATCCTGCCACTTTTAAAAATTTGTTTGTTATAACAGTTTCTTTGTGGAGTCTTTAGGGTTTCCACATATGAGATCATATCATCTGCAAAGAGATAATTTTACTTCTTTCTTTCCAATATGAGTGCCTTTTGTTTCTTCTTCTTGCCTAATTTGGACACGACTGAGCGACTTCACTTTTCACTTTCTTTCACTTGCCTAATTTATCTGGCTAGATCTTCCAGTACTGTGTTCAACAGAGGTGGCAAAAGCAGATGTTTTTGTCTTTTTCCTGATCTTTGAGGGAAAGCGTTCAGACTTTCAGCATTAAGTATGATTTTCACTATGTGTTTTCATATGTGGTTTTTATTATATGAAATTTGTTGTCTTCTGTTCCTAGTTTGTCAAGTGTTTTTATCATGAAATGGTGTTCAATTTTGTCAAATGCTTTTTCTGCATCAGTTGAAGCGTTTATGTGGCTTTTCTTCATTCTGTTAATGTAGTATGTTACATTGATTTTCATTTGTTGAACCATCTTTGGATTCCAGGAATAAATTCCTCTTAGTCATGGTATATAATCCCTTTGATATTCTGCTGAATTTGGTTTACTAGTGTTTTGTTGAGAATATTTGTATCCATTCATAAGGGATGTTGGTCTGCTGTTTTTTTTTCTTGAAGTGTCTTTGTCTGACTTTGGTATCTGGGTTATGCTGACCTCATAGAAAGAGTTATGAAGTTTCTGTTCATTCAGTTTTTGGGAAAAGTTTGAGAAGTATTGGTATTAATTCTTGTTTAAATGTTTTATAGAATTAACCAATGAAGTCATCAGGTCTAGGGATTTTGTCAGATATTTGATTACTAATTCAACATCCTTATTAGTTATGAGTTTATTCAGATTTTTCTATTTCTTTGTGATTTACTCTTGGTTCATTTTGTGTTTGTAGAAATTTGTCCATTTAATTTAGATTATCCAAATTACATTATATCTGACTCGATGGATATGAGTTTGAGCAAGCTCCGGGAGTTGGTGATGGGCAGGGAAGCCTGGTGTGCTGCAAACCAAGGAGTCACAGAGTCAGACACGACTGAGCGACTGAACTGATTGACTGACTGACCCAAATTCTTGGCATACAGTGGTTCACAGTGTTCTCTGGCAATCCTTTTTATTTCTGTAGAATTGGTAATATTTCCCTTTTCATTTCTTCTTTAACATTTATTTATTTATTTTTGGCTGTGCTGGATCTGTGTTACTGCACAGGCTTTTTCTAGTTGCAGTGAGCAAGGGCTATTCTCTAGTGGCAGCGTGAGGGCTTCTCATTGCAGTGGCTTCTCTTGTTGCTGAGCACAGGCTCTAGGCCATGTGGGCTTCAGGAGCTGTGGAACGGTGGGCTCAGCAGTTGTGACTCCTGGCCTCTAGGGCACAGGCTCAGTTTTTGTGGTGCACGGGCTTAGCCACTCCATGGCACGTGGGCTCTTCTCGTATCAGGGATCTAACTTATATCTCCTGTACTAGCAGACAGATTCTTTACCATCTGAACCATCAGGGAAGCCCTTACAACTTTGTTGTTTCCTTTTCTGCTAACTTTGGATTTAGTTTGTTCTTCTTTTTCTAGTTCCTTAAATTGTAAAGTTAGGTTATTGTTTTGAGATTTTTCTTGTCCCCGCCTCCCCCATCTTTAGCAATGCTTTCACTACACCTGTAAGTTTTGGTATGTTGTGTTTTTATTTTCTTTCTTTTCTGAGTACTTCTAATTTCTCTTGTTATTTCTTCTTTGATCTCTTGGTTGTTAAGAGTATATTATTTGATTTCCTCAAAGTTGTGAATTTTCCAGTTTTATTTGTGATAGAACTATAATAGAGAAGATACTTTATATGATATCAATCTTTTAAAATCTATTGAGACTTAATCTGTGAGCCAGCATAAAAGTTCACTTTCCACATGCCCCTCCAGGCATAAAGATGGTGATAGCCACCCCCCATCCCAGTGTATTTCACCGTCCCTTACTGGTCCTTTTAATCCTTCCCACACCTTTGTAAAAGTTTCCTTATTAAATTCTGTTCAGTTCTCCTTTGGGTGTGCCAACTAGTTTTCTGCCAGAACTCTGACTGCTTCATCACTGTTCATGGTCTCCTTTACTGTATTTATTCATTTCAAGAACTTTATTCTCATTTTAGCAGAGTTTCTAGAGGCAACAGAAATAAGTGCCATATGTTCAATCTGCTGTATGTAGCTGTTAAATATTCTTTTTTCCGATATCTTTTCCTATGCAGAAGTATCTGACTCTTATTTTCTTTGATGATAACATACTGATTATCTCCAGTGCCCAAAGCAAAGACTGGAGGCTTGATCTATAAATTGAAAAGACAGGTTCTAATTCAGGGACAAGCACAGTGGTAGGCAAAGCAAAAGCATCATACTATAAAGAATGACAAAGTCCATATGGTGCAGGATGACCTTCCACTCATTCTTTCGAGTTTCTCCGTGCCCAAAAAGCTTACAACCAGAAGGCTGACAGCTTTATTCCCTAGCACCCCCAATCAGAAGATTTAAGATGTTTTTCCCTGGAAAAAAGTAGCTATATAGAAAATTAGAAAGTTTTAACATATATGCTTCATCATTCCACAGTGAAACTCACCAGGTGAAAGTCTGGCACACAATCTTTTAGTGTTTTAGAGCCTTATTTTAAAATATGAGTGAACAGCAAAAGGTCACTAGATAATTGAGAAAGATTTAAGCAAGAGAGACAAAGACAACCAATAGTAAAAGCACAACCAAGCCATAGCAAAAATTCAAAGACAGAAGAAGCAATTCAGTACTCAGAAAACAAGCAAACAGAACAAGAACATTGGATTAGTCTGGAGGAAAAATGGAGCAGTGCCTTAAAATTGTGAAGAACAATTATTTCCAATCTATAATTTTATACCTAGGCAAATTATCATGCTGGTAAGGAAGATTAAACAATGACACTTCTGTTCAGAAGCACTAAGTGACGTGAAAAGGAAGAAGCCAGGAAAAAGAAAGGCATAATATCCAGGAAACAGAAGATCTGACATATAACCAAGGGGGAAAGAATTCCCAGGATTTTAGTGCTGGCAAGTTTCAGGATGATAGCTGGGCACTAAGCCTAGTGAGCAACCAGCATAGATAAGAGGGTTCCAAGATGGAGATTTCCAGGGAGAAAACTACGTGTAGAGTACCTGAGGTATTTTAATGTGTTCTGAAATGATTTTTTAGTTCTATTGGATAGTTGGGAGTTGAATTACTGATTTTGATATGGGAAAAAAGCAAACCAAAAGACCCCCAAGGCAGTTATCAATACTGGGAAAAGCATAAAAGTTGTTCAGGAAGGAAATGTTATCATAGTACACACTATCATAACTGTGAATAATATAAACTATTCTTAATAATGTAAATAATAAACATTTATTTAAATAAAAATCCCAGTGTAACTAATTTGGTAAATGGATATGCAGAACTATATGTGAGCAGATACATTTGAGGGAGATTATTTAAGAGAGCTAAATCTTCATTTACCATAATAGCTAAAAGAATTGCTTAAGAGGAATGAAAGGAAATTCCCTGTATTCCAGTGGCTAAGACTCCATGCTCCCAATACAGGGGCTGGGGTTCAGTCAGAAGTAGATCTCACATGCTGCATCTAAGACTCAGCACAGTCAAATAAATAAAAATAAATATTAAAAAGAAGTGGGAATTTGAGAATAAGGCTCAAAGGGTCATAATTCTACTCTTCTATTTAATTTTTTTAAAGAGATGGGCTGGTCTTATAAAAATGAAAAGAAAAACCTATCACATGGGTGGTCTGAGAACCTGAATAATAGTCACATAGCAATATTTCTCTCTCTCTTCTCCCCATAATCTAAGAACTCTCCTTCCATGTAAAGAGTTCTTGGAATCTATGCGGTATATCACAAGTGTTCTGTGAATTTGTTCTCTTGGCTGCCTTGACATTTCTGTTCTTGCTCTTCTCTTTTCAGAGGCAAACTGAAGGCCACACCCCTGCTGGCTGCTGACGCTCACTGATCTCTGCTCCCAGGCTGCCAATACCTGGTGTCAACTTGTTGATGTTTGTGCCAACGATGCTACTTCTTGTCACTGCTGAAGCTGCTGGCTCCAAGGCTGTCAATATTTTACACTCTACTGCCCCCACACACTTGTGTTTCCCTAAATGGAAGAATGTTCTCTCAGTTTGCAAAATCAGGGAACAATATTCTCTCCTGAGTATTTGCTTTTATTCTTTATGAATACCATGAGCATGCCACTGACTTTTCTTTTGGTGGATTGGCTTCTAGAAAAGCTCTTAGCTAAATCTACTTGTAATTCCAGAGGTGGAGAGGATCTTATGTCTTTTATGTTTGTGTATTACTTTTAAGTGACTTTTAGACTTTTAATTTTATGTTTTCACTTGTCTTTTCTTCATTCAATACTGTATTTATTTTGGCAAGGTGACTAAACATTTTTTTTGGAAATGGGAAAATATAAATAATTGAATAAAAATGATGAAAAACTTTTAGATTAAAAAAATTTCCCCTTATTAAAATCCCTTTGCCTTAGGAATCAGGACTGAATTCATGGTTGCTGTCTTGATCACTATAGCTTTATACACATCTTAAGACTGGATACTGCATTTCCTTCAAATTCTTCTGTTTCAAAATTGTCTTAGTCATTTTAGTTCCTTTGTCTTTCCAATAAATTTTACAATAGGCTTGTTTATATTTATAAAAACTTCTGCTTTTAAAAAATTTTAAATTTAAAAATTTTAAAGAATTCTTAAAACATCTTTCAGTTCAATTCAGTCACTCAGTCATATCCGACTCCTTGTGACCCCATGAACTGTAGCCAGGCCTCCCTGTCCATCACCAACTCCTGGAGTCCGCCCAAACCCATGTCCATTGAGTCAATGATGCCATCCAACCATCTCATCCTCTGTTGTCCCCTTCTCCTCCCGCCCGCAATCTTTCCAAGCATTAGGGTCTTTTCAAATGAGTCAGCTCTTTGCATCAGGTGGCCAAAGTATTGGAGTTTCAGCTTCAACATCAGTCCTTCCAATGATCACCCAGGACTGATCTCCTTTAGGATGGACTGGTTGGATTTCCCTGCAGTCCAAGGGACTCTCAAAAGTCTTCTCTAACACCATAGTTCAAAAGCATCAATTCTTCTGTGCTCAGCTTTCTTTATAATACAACTCTCACATCCATACATGACCACTAGAAAGACCGTAGCCTTGACTAGACAGACCTTTGTTGGCAAAGTAATGTCTCTGCTTTTTAATATGCTGTCTAGGTTGGTCATAACCTGAGATATAATTCACATACTATAAAATTCACATTTTTAAAGTATACATTTCAGTGGCCTTTAATATTTTCAGAGTTGTGTAACCATCATTGCTGTCTAATTCCAGAATATTTGTATCATCTCAGAAAGAAAGCCCATACTCATTACCAGTCACTCTTTCAATCATTTGAAGACCTTAGGGAAAGAAATCTTGAGTCCCCTGGAGGAAGAGGGAATTCTGCCTTGGACTCAAGGCTACAACTCAACTCTTCTCTGAATCTCTAGCCTGCCAGCCAGTTTTATACTCACCAGGCCCCACACTTGTGTGAGACAATTTCTACTCTGGAGAGCCCTGACTAATACAGAGTTGGAAATCATATATGATTATAATATATTATATTTTCTGTCTATGTTTTTCATTTAGCATATTCTTTTTAAGGTTCATTCATGTTCTAGCATTTTTTCATCTATGAAAAATAGATGAATCCATTTTCATCCCTTTTATGGCTGAATAATAGTCTACTGTATAGATATATCACATTTTGTTTATCCATTCATTCATTGATGGACTTTTGGGTTTCTACTTCTGTCTATTATGAATAATGATGCTATAAACATTTATGTACAAGTTTTTGTGGGGGCAAGTCTCAGTTCTCTTGGGTTTCTCTTCAATTTGTGGCTACACCATCTTACATTCCTCTCAGCATTGCATGATAGTTCTAATTTCTCTACATCCTCACAAATACTTATTGGTGCCTATCTTTTTATTATTGCCATCATAGTGGGAAAAGTGATATCTTGTGATTTTTATTTTATTTCCATGGTAGCTAATGATGTTGAGAATTTTTCCTACTTATGTCGAGTCATCAATGGGCTGCCTCATGCATTCTGTCCATTTTATAGCTGCATTCAGTGGGAGAGATTTGAAATATGCTTTCTTCATTTTACCTGAAAACAGAAACTTGCTAGTTTTCAATACTTACAACAAGAGTTTCTTTACATTTTCTAATTATTATTGCCAATGAATACGAATGCAGTCGATTTTTTTAATATTGATTCCCTGTGCACTTGCTAAATTCTTTTCAATTCTAGCATTTTATCATCTGCATATAATGAAGGCTTGTTTTCTTTCTTTCCAATCCTTATTTAGTTATTTTACATGAGTGTACTGCTAAGAACTCTGGACAAAAAGGTAAATTAGAAATCGTGATATGATATCCTTATGTTCTTCTTGGTCCTAAACGGAATATTTTCTGTTTCACCTTTAAATGTAGTAACATTTGGAGTAGGTTTTGGTATATATATTATCAGTTAAGAAAATTCCTTTCTAGTCTTCTTACTGTGTTGTTTTTGTTTAAATCTTGAATATGTATTGGATTTTATTACATGTCTTTTCTTCATGTATTGAAAAGATATATATATATATTTTTTCTTTTCAGCTCTTACCATGATGGATTTTCTAATATTAAACACATGTGGTAGATTGTTCGCAAAGATGGCTACAACCATTACTCCCATCCTTTTTGCTCTTGATCCCCTGAAGAGGTGAAATCTCCTTCCCCTTGAATCTGCTCTGGTCTTGTGTTCTGTTTTATTAGAATATGACCAGAGAAGCTTAGAAATTTCTGATCTTGGCCTCCAGACACTTTATTTTAGCTATCTCCCTCTGATAATGCTTCTCTCAATAGGGAAAAAGCCTTCGGTGATAGATTTCATGGAGAGAGGCTGAGCATCCCAGCCATTCCAGACATCCTAATGAGGACCCGGATAGTATGAAGGTGAGTCATCTCAGGCCATCTACCTGAGGTTTTGGCTGACCACAGCTATGCAAGTGACCTAGGCCAGGCCAGCCCAGCCTTCCCATAGCATAGTGAAAAACAATTAATTGTTGTTTCAAGCCTGTTTTTGACTGTTGCTATTTTGTTTTTGTGTGTGTGGAGAGGGGTTGTTTGTTTTAATGTAGCATAGATGACTGAAAAATGTCTAACAGGTTGGGAGAACAAACTCATGATCACTAGAAAGAGTTCCTGATCTTGATGAGTTCACAGATCTGACATAGTACCAGAATGGAGCCGGGTTCTCATCATTTGTCATGGGATCTGAGGCAGGTTTCTATCAAGCAGTAGCAATTCCTAGATCTTCCTCTGAACAACATTCTTAGGATTTTTTTCCACTGCCTTCTCTGGGGCTCAAAGACTGGTGCCTTTTGAACCTAACAGAACTAGTGATTTTTTTATCACCAAAAGCAATCTAGTTAGTATTAGTCTGGCCTGGAATGAACCCGAAGTATCCATAGTGTTTAGACATTTCCCTAGACAAAATAGGAAGAGGGATGACTCTGCTTCTGAGGACCCTGGAAAACCAGGCAGAGTTGGTTCTGTTGCTGGGAACATCATATTCTTCTATCTTAGAGGGTTTCCTGGAGTCAGCAGAATTAGATTTCCTCTCACTGTGGAGGTTAGAATGGAGCTTTCTCCACCTGAGCCAGCTCATCTGACTGCAGTCTCACCTTATCTTCACAGTTCACAGTAGCCTTCTCTGGGTACCCTCTCACCAGAACACAGTAGCAGGCTCAGATCTAGAGTTGCTTCCCCTAAAACAATGAAGAAAGAAATATCTGTCTTCTTATAGTACAGTGAAATATAATAGAATTGACAAGCAGTTAAAAACAAGATAAGTGAAGTGAAGTCCCTCAGTCGTGTCCGACTCTTTGCGACCCCATGGACTGTGGCCTACCAGCCTCCTCTGTTCATGGGATTTTCCAGGCAGTAGTCCTGGAGTGGATTGCCATTTCCTTCTCCAGGGGATCTTCCCGACCCAGGGTTCGAACCCGAGTCTCCTGCATGGTAGACAGACGCTTTACCGTCTGAGCCACCAGGAAGTCCAAAAATAAGGCAAGCTCAAATAGTCAAGTAAATCATCTTACATTTTACATTTGTTGGCAAGCCTTTAAGAACTAATGTAACAGAGAGGACTTTGAATAACGAATGCAGCAGTAAGGAAACAATGATGAAAGAAAGTGAAACTGTTAGTCGCTCAGTCATGTCCATTCTTCATCATCCCATGGTCTGTTGCCCGCCAGGCTCCTCTGTCCATGGATTCTCCAGGCAAAAATACTGGAATGGGTTGCCATTTCTTCCTCCAGGGGATCTTCCCTACCCAGAAATTGAATCCAGGTATCCTGCATTGCAGGCAGATTCTTTACCATCTGAGCCACCAGGGAAGCCAACACTGATAGCATGTTTCAAAGATTTCTTCTGCCCCACATTTCTTCACTGAAATAGTCAAATATCACACACACACATGCATCCACACACCTCTCTACTACATCAACAGACTAAAAACTTTCAAGTAAGGAATTTGAAGAAAAGAGGGGAAATTATTGAGTTCCTTGAGTTCTTTGGAACATCCAGAACTATAACATTTTAGAGAAAAGTCCTACTATTTCATTTTTAAAATACCAATAAGGTTGGGATTTGTTAGGTGAGTGAACTGGAGAGTTTTGAGGACAAAGGAGTTGAACCTTTACATGTGAGAATAGTTATAAAGATGAGATGGAATCTAAGCTGGATAAGCAACCTAGTATTTTTGTTAGAGTCATGATTTGTTGTTGTTTAGTTGCTAAGTTGATCCCAATGGACTATAGCCTGGGCTTCCCTGGTGGCTCAGCGGTAAAGAATCCGCTTGCAATGCAAGAGCTGTAGAAGGCACAGGTTCAATCCCTGGGTCAGGAAGATCCCCTGGAGGCAGGCATGGCAACCAGGCCCAGGATTCTTATCTGGAGAATCCCATGGACAGAGGAGCCTGGCGGGATACAGTCCATAGCGTTACTTGGACACAACTGGAAGCGACTCAGCATGCATACACGGACTGTAGCCCGCCAAGCTCCTTTGTCCATGGGATTCTCCAGGCAAGAATGCTGGAAGGGGTTGCCATTTCCTTCTCCTGGGGATCATCCCAACACAGGGGTAGAACTCACATCTCTTACGTCTCCTGCACTGGCAGGCAGATTCTTTACCACTGAGCCACCAGGGAAACCCAGGGGCATGATTACTGGGATTGATTCCTAGTGTGGATATGACCCAGCAGGGCAAGTTTTCTGTTCTTATTTTTCTAGCTGTACTACTGAAGTCATTGTTAACTTTTTTTTGAATTAATGCATTGATCTAGTTTTGGGAATGATTGTTATCCTCTGGCAGGAAAGCATATGTGTAAATAACAGTCCATTTGACAAGCTGCTTTCCAATCACATTATCACCTATTTTCCTCCATAATATTTGTATTTGTCAGAAGCTTTGTTCTCTGCGCAGGTTTCTGTCCTGCAGTAAACACAGAATCTTGCCTGGGATCCACTGTGATTTATCTACCTAGAGACTGTAGCTTAGTACTAACTAAGCTAAGGGAGATCTGGGATGGAAAAGAGCAGGAATCTCCAACTATATATGGGTAGTTTGGATAATTTTCAATGTCCTGATTTAAACTTACAAATTTGTTGGGGGCCAATGTGAGGAACTCCGCCCATGGCAAAGGTCATGAGGAAAAAGAAGCTTGGCATACGCAAGGCGTAATCAAGCTTCAGGAAATCCCCTGTTCCCAAGCATCTACCCCAAAACCAGAGTACTTTACGGGGAGCTCTCCCCCATAACCATTTCTCTCGGAAAAGGAGTTAACTTGCAGCCCCAGTTAATAAAAATTCTGGGCATGACAAGAGTGTTTCAACTTACAAACTCTGAAGGTTCTCTAGCCTGCCTGATCAGGTTGTCCAGCCGCATGTGATTGTTTACAGCCTCCCAGCTGTGAGAGGCATGGGAGGCTTTAAAACTTTCTCAATACAGACTCTTTTGAGAAGTTAGAAGATTATTAGTATAGTATTAGTGGGTTGATTAGGAATTATATTGGTGAAAGGGTTTTTTCATTTGTCATGCCAATAATTACTGCTAATTCCCTGCCTTGGGTGTGACAAGGGTGGCTCAGGTCAAACCTCTCTGCTGACAGACTAGCTTGTGTGACAACCTCTCAACCATAAACAGCACAGAGAGTTTGGAGTATTAGCATAGGGCTTTTCTCATTTGATTGCCCACAGGCCTTCATATCCTTAGGCACCTGAGAATATATTAATCAATGTATTTGGAATATAGAAAAGGAAATATAGTAGTTTTTGATGTTAGCAATATTAGACTTTTTGAGTTAATGAATTTTCTCTTTTGTTATAGACTACTGTACTTTGTTATAAATCACTGTGTCCTTGCTATGCAAAAATGTAACCTTATCACTATCTTAAGACTAAATAGATTGTAAAGGGAACATTGGTGAAGGGTTTTCATTTTTTGGACTGATGTTTGCTGCTAAATCTCCATATTCCCTGCCCTTATAATAAATATAACTAGCATATAGGAGAAATAAGTATTAACCTTTAAGCATATAGGAGAAATAAGTATTAACCTTTAAGATTAATCATGTTAACCTTAGGTTAAGTAAATTCCTTTCTTGATTATAACTCACTACACCCTCACCCTATAGGAATGCAACTTTATTTGGAGGGTGGTACCTGAAAAAAATCACTCCTGGAAAAATAAGCTTTCTGGTTAACTGACCGGTATCAGAAAGGGCCATAAAATGTCAGCGGACCTCATGGTCAGAAGATGATGTAAAAACTCATAAGACCTTTGTATAATTTTATATGAAACACCTGATTGTGACAAGGGTCAGGTCTGCTGACCCCCATGTGACTCTGTATTCATCCCTATGTGTAACAAAAGGTATATAAACAAACCTGAAAAATAAAGAAATCGGATCAGTTCCGGAAAGACTGATTCCCTCATGTCGTTCCTTTCTGCTCCCCAATTTTCTGGCTGAATTCCCATCTGGAGCGTGGGTGCCCTCCATGCAGATGGTGCAAATTCCTTGTCCACAATTTTATTGGTACCCCACGTAAACCAAGTTATTTAGCCCCTTTTTCTCTTTCCTACTATTTTCTGGCCGAATTCCCATCTGGTGCATAGGACCCACCAAGCCTACTAATTGTGCCTGGGCTTCTAAGATCGGACCAGGGCGGCCTCAGTGCCTCCTCTCCTGCGGGAGAACGGGAAGATGCCTGAGGCCTACGTAG
Organism: Nanger dama; assembly: GCA_917880005.1. Classification (NCBI taxonomy): domain Eukaryota; kingdom Metazoa; phylum Chordata; class Mammalia; order Artiodactyla; family Bovidae; genus Nanger; species Nanger dama. Next base: position 32,344,667 of record CAKJTW010000018.1, read on the forward strand.
GTGGTGATTGGTACCCTGTGTTAACCAAGTTATTCGGCCTCTTTTTCTCTGCTAAATTCCTAGTCCCTCTCTATCTGTAATTAGATAGTTTTTTCTAGTACGCCTACTCCGCCCCCACCTTCAAATTACCCTGGATCCACCGGGGCTGGACCCCGGCACAAATTGAGTATATTTAAAATGATCCCCTGAAAACTTTTTGTAAGGAATTCCATACAGACGTGCTTTGGAGGGATTTATCTTTGGAGGCAGCTCACTGTGGTATGTTTTAAGAGAATTTGGTAGATTGACATGTAGGGAGTTAACCAGAATGAAAACCCAGTGGATAAATGGGCAAAAGATTAAATGAGGACTTCACAGCAGAGAAAACACAATTAGATGACAAAGGAGCAGCATGTGGAAAATGTGCTTTATAGCTGTTCTTTGTGTCAGGGAAATGGTAACATTAAGGTACAATTTTATACCTGTCAGGCTGGCAAAAATTGATGTCTGATAATACTGAGTGTTGCCAATGGTGTGGAACTGCACAAGCCATAATACTCAGTTGGTAGGAGTGGACATTGAGATAATAACTGGAAAACAATTTGGCATTATATAGTAAAGTTGAAGATGTACATATTATACAACCCAGTGTTCTCACTGCAAGGTGTATGTTCTAAAGAAACCCTCAAACATGTGTGCATGGGACATGGGCCAATCTAATCAGAGTGACTGTGTTTATAACAGCATATTAGAAGCAGCACACGTGTCCATCAGCAGTGGAATGGATACCCTGTGACAATATAGAGTGAAATGTTATATAACAGTGTTAATACAAAAGCTATAACAACATGGATGAGTCTCAAGAATATAATTTTTAACGAAAACGTGCAAGAAACAATGCTTAGAATATGATTCCATTCAAATAAAATTCATAAGCATGCAAAACTAAACACTGTTTTATAGATGTGTACCAACTTATTAAGGCTCAAAAAATTACAAAATAACAACATTTAGGATAGTGTTTTATCTCTAAGAAAGAAAGGAAAATGGTAGAGACAGAGGCATACAGGTAATAATAATAACTATATAGGTATGCTTTTAAATATGACTTTCTTGATTGCATATGCAGCTTAAATAATATATAATATAAAGAATTACTTTGAAATATTTTGTAATTTTTTTTCTCCTCTTGATAATAAAATCACTTTTAAGTGAAAAGAAAAGTCACCAAGACATGATTACATGTCTTTAGAGTTACAGAGTCAGTTTTCATGTTTATTTTTAACTGGTAAAAAAATCACCCTCCAGTTTAGGTAAAATACTGTTAACAGCGCTGTAGCCATGAAAGTGAGCTGCAAGATTACCAGATTTAACCATGCATTTTCTTCACGCAGTTTTATTTCAAAATAAAAGAGCATATTTATTCCCTAAAACGTCTGCTTGAAATCTTAAAGATAATATTTTTGAACAACAGTTCATATCTCCTGGCTGTACATTAGATGCACCCAGAGACTAAAAACATAAAATGTTAATGCCTGAGCCCCATCTAGACTAAGAGAGTCAAGATGTATAGGGATGGAGCCTGGGCTTCAGAATTCTTTTCAAAAATTCCCCAAGTTATTCTAATTGGAAGCCAGAACTGTAAAGTCCTATTTTAAAGTAAATTTCTCAATGAGCATTCTTTATACGGCTGTTGCAAAATTCTTAATTGTATCAGAAATCAATTTGGTAGGTTTCTAACATTTAGGAAATAAAAGAATTGGGATTAGAAAGTATCAGAGTGTACCATATTTTATTTCAAGGGTGTGTGTTTGTGTGTGTGTGTGTATGTGTGTGTGTGTGTGTGGAATGAATGGCAATATAAAATACAGGATTTATTACATAGTACATTTGAAAAACAGTTCTAAGCAAAGCTACTTTAAGGTATAATAGGTATCCTTTCTATAGAGTTTGAGATGATGGAGCAGCGATATCACACTGTTTGTAGTTTGAAACCTGGCTTTTTCCCTTATGCCCTCAGGTAAATGATTCTCTTGGTATTAGTTCTTGCATCATAACAATCTCTTGGGTGCTTGCAAAAGAGTTTAGCAAACTGCACAGTCACGAACCACAGCTCCAGGAGACAGCCCTCATTCTAGAAATCAGTCAAAAATTTCAAGATTCTCAGGGCCACCCTCACATCAGACCAGCATGCTACAAAGTCAGGATTCTCATGACCATCCTCAGGATTGATAATTCACTAGAAAGACTCACTACAGACAGTGACTGCAGCCATGAGATTAAAAGATGCTTGCACCTTGGAAGAAAAGCTATAACAAACCTAGACAGCAAATTAAAAAGCAGAGACATCATTTTGCCAACAAAGATCCCCATAGTCAAAGCTATGGTTTTTCCCATAGTCATGTATGGATGTGAGAGTTGGACCGTAAAGAAGACTGAGTACTAAAGAATGGATGCTTTGGAATTATGGGCTGGAGAAGACTCTTGAGAGTCCCTTGGACTGCAAGGAGATCAAACCAGTCAGTCCTAAAGGAAATCAACCCTGAATATTCATTGGAAGGGCTGATGCTGAAGATGAAGCTCCAACACTTTGACCACCTGATGTGAAGAACTAACTCATTCGAAAAGACCCTGATGCAGGGAAAGATTGAAGGCAGGAGGAGAAGGGGACCCCAGAAGATGAGATGGTTGGATGGCATCACCAACTTGATGGACATGAGTCTGAGCAAGCTCCAGGAGTTGGTGATGGACAGAGAAGCCTGACAGTCCATGGGGTTGCAAAGAGTCACAGCTGAGCAACCAAACTGACTCAGCAGCAGCAAAGCACACAGGCTGACAGAGATGCCCAGCCTCCAAGGATGCTACTCTCGACTAAACACTAAAAGAGAAGTGGAGACAATTCCCACAGGCCATTCCTTGGTCCTGACTGTTGCCTATTCCCAAGCTGAAGGCCAGAAACACACTTAACTATCAATGGGGCATGCTAACATGCCACAGAGTTGGTTGGATAGCATCACCGACTCGACAGATATGAGTTTGAGCAACCTCTGGGAGATAGTGAAGGACAGAAGATTGGTGTGCTGCAGTCCACAGGTTCACAAAGAATGGGACGTGACTCAGTGACTGAACAATAGCAGAAAGAAAGAGTGCTCTGAAAGCTGTCATACTGTCATGTTTTTCTATAAGCAAGGAATACAAATTAGAACCAGCCAAAGGAAGAGACACATAGAGCTCAGTATGGGAGAGTTCCAAATGCAAAGCTTCCACCATCCTCAGGATGTGTTACCCTCCAGACATTGAAGTGTGACAGTTCTCAAAAAGTATTGCCAACCACAGAAGCTCACTTGAGCTTTGGTGCCCAGAATTTTTATTGGAGCTTCATTGCAGAGATTTGATTGATTGAATTATTGCACATGTGATTGAATTCAATCTCCAGTTTCCCTCCCCTCCTTGGAAGTCAGGTTGATACCACGTGTCCCAAAGTCCCAGCCTTCTAACCACATAATTGGTCTATTGCCCTGGTCAGCCCCCACCTTGAATCATCTTGTTAGCATAAACTACCCAGAGGCCCACCAAGGGTCACCTTGTTAGCATAAATGTTCAACATGGTTCAAGGGGCCCACCATGAATAACAAAGACACTTTGCTACTTGGAAAATTCCAGGAATGTAAAGGTTATCTCCCGAGTTAGGATTAAAGACAAACCTTTCTTTGGAGGTCAAATATTTTACTACCTAGTAGGAGAAGGCAATGGCAACCCACTCCAGTACTCTTGCCTGGAAAATCCCATGGGCAGAGGAGCCTGGAAGGCTGCAGTCCATAGCGTTGCTAAGAGTCGGACACGACTGAGCAACTTCCCTTTCACTTTTCACTTTCATGCACTGGAGAAGGAAATGGCAACCCACTCCAGTACTCTTGCCTGGAAAATCCCATGGGCAGAGGAGCCTGGTGGGCCGTCGTCTATGGGGTTGCACAGAGTCGGACAAGACTGAAGCGACTTAGCAGTAGCAGTATGAGCTGAAACTCCAGTACTTTAGCCACCTGAGCCAAGAACCGACTCATTTGAAAAGACCATGATGCTGCGAATGACTGAAGGCAGGAGGAGAAGGAGACGACAGAGGATGAGATGGTTGGATGGCATCACCAATGCGATGGACACGAGTTTGGTAAGCTCCAGGAGTTGGTGACGGGCAGGGAGGCCTGGGGTACTGCAGTCTATGGGGTCACAAACAGTTGAACACAACTGAGCAACTGAACTGAACTGAGTATAAGGATTCAATAATAATTACATGTAAAGCTTTAAAAATATGACCTGGAACATAGTAACTTCTCAATAACTATTAGTTACTACTATTACTATTGTTATTAATCCTTACCCCCTTTTGTTTTCAAGCCTTGTTTGAGCCTTGTTACTATTTTAATTTTGTCTATCTAACAGCCTTTGCTTTCTTAGTTTCCCTTCCTCTTCCACCTCACATAGAAAGAAATTGTTTGCCCGAGAGAGGAAAAAGAAAGAGTAGAAATAAGCGAATGTCTTTCTCCCTCTTGCCAACAACCCTGCCTCTTCCGTTCTCCTCCTTTTGTGATAGCTCTTTCCTTCTCTCCTAAATTGGAAGATCTTGACCCTGTGAACCCAAATTCTAGCATAACAATATGCTGGTAGTGGGTCTCCACTTTAAATAAGCTCCATCCTGTCTCCGTAACTCCCACGTTATCTGCTTCATCTACCTGTTTGAACCCTCTTGGGTCTGATTTTGCAGTCACAAGTTTAGAGATTATTACCAATGTTCTCTCAACATTTTACCACTAAACAGAACACAGGAAACATTAGCAAGTTTAGCAAAATTATCGTGCTAAAACTCAGGCACGCAAAATTATATATGAAGAGCAAAGTTTTAATGATGTAAGCTCGTGTTAACTTTTTTGAATAAACCGATCTCTAGCGTGCATGCTCAGTCATGTTCAGCTCTTTTTGACTCTGGACTGTAGCCCTCCAGGCTCCTCTGTTCATGGAATTTTCCAGGCAAGAATACTGGAGTGGGTTGCTATTTCCTCCTCCAGGGGATCTTTCCTATCCAGGAGTTGAACTCAAGTGTCTGCATCACAGAGCAGATTCTTTACCGCTGAGCCACCTGGAAGCCCAGACTAATCTTATCCCCTGCCATTGCACTTGAGAAATGGGGCTTCCATTTTTAACTTCTGTTGCCAACAAAAGGCCTTCATTAAAAAGTGAAGGTCCTAATACAGAAATCGTGTGTGACACAAACCAGATGCATAAGATTTACTTTATCTCTAGTTCACTTATCAAATGTTTTTTTGTGAGGGACTGGAACTTCTAATACATAATTTGTCTTGGTTAAAAAAAAATGAGAATTCTGAAATAAAAAAATGCATCCAAGTTGAAATAGAAAATAGTTGGTTTTGATTGTTTAAGCAGTCATTTCAAGGGTTCTTAAGTGATCATTCAATCCAATCCCTACCTTTTAAATAGAAGGCAACTACCCAAGAATAGACAGAGTTCCATGCTGTGTTTTCTGTTTTGAAGCTGTCAGAACCTCTTTAAGAAATTAACCACTGCAGGGGGCAGACAGCAGAATATCTGCTTCTTCAAACACTGGAAATTACACCATGATTTTCCTATTGCTTTGGGAACAACTCTTACTTGGAAATATTTCAAGGAGTTCATTTTAAGTTCAATCACATCTAAAGTGATGTAATTTATTATAATGTATTAGTCACTGAGTATCCGTGTGCTCCCGTGCATTTCCCAGCTCCCAGGTGTTAATAGTTAAGTGGGTCTATGTGACTAGTTGTGACAAATGAGATGTGAAGAGAAGTGACAAGTCACTTCTGGGACAAAGCATTGAGAAGAGACCGCTTGTTAGTTCCTGATGCCTCTCTCTTTTCCTACCACCCCAGCAGTAGAAGCCAGATGCTGAGATGGTGTAACCAAAAATAGGGGAGATAGCCTGGGGGTCAGGCACGCTAGGAAGGGAGGTGTCCAGAAGAGCCATGGTACCTATGGCTAACTTCATGTGAGGGAAAAATAAACTGTAATGGGCTAAACCAACGGAAGTTTGAAAGTGAAATTCACTTGGTCATGTCTGGTTCTTTGCGATCCCATGAACTATATGGTTCATGGAATTCTCCAGGCCAGAATATTGGAGAGGGTAGCCTTTCCCTTCCCCAGGGGACCTTCCCAACCCAGGGTTCGAACCCATGTCTCCTGCATGGCGCAGATTCTTTACCAGCTGAGCCACAAAGGAAGCCTGAGAATACTGGAGTGGGTAGCCTATCCCTTCTTCAGCGGATCTTCCTGACCCAGGAATTGAACTGGGGTCTCCTGCAGTGCAGGCAGATTCTTTACCAACTGAGCTATCAGGGAAGCCCTGATATGAAAGTTTGGGATTGTTTAATTCTGCAGCATAACCAGTCTACCCTGGTTAATACATTAATAATACCATCTTACATTAGCTACATTTTAAAACTTGCCATTATTATCTAAAACATAATTTATAATCTGTGACTTTCATACACATTTGAAAGCATAGTATTTGTATATATCTCTTGTTTTTAAAAATGATGGCAAGGGAATTCTTATTTTTTCATGTTGAGTAAGAAGAAAGCCCAGTAGAAAAATGTATCATCTATGATCAGTACGAAACATGGTGAAATTTAATGTCATTTAACATCTTGATTAAATCTGAATAATTAGGTAACAAAAGATTTTAAGTTTAGTTTATAAGTTTGCAATTTGTTATCTGTATCAGCACAGACTAAGCCACTTTGGAGAACAGCACAGAAGTTCTTTCAGTACCACATAATATATTTTCCCTTTAACATTTTTCTTTAATTTCCTTAAAGAAATGGAAGTGTTAACTTTAATTTGTTTCCACAAAATTAAGAGCCAAAACTTAGGTAATTTGCTCTAAGCTGTACAGCAAATTAATGGAGAAGGCCATACCAGAACCCAGCTCTCCTTGTCTCCTCTATGTCTATTTTTCCTTTAAAAGTTATAGGATGATAAGTAGGAGGAGATGAAAAAGTGGATTGTAGGGAATTCCCTGGCAGTCCAGTGGTTAAGACTCGGTGCTTCCATTGCCAGGATCTGGGTTCAGTCTCTGGTTGGAGAACTAAGATCCCACAAGCCACACAGCACAGCCAAAAAGGAAAAAAAAAAAAAAAAGTCAACAGTAGACTTCTTCCAGGAATGATGAGTTAAGTAATTTAGGTAAATCCTCCCATTGAAGACAGCTGGAATGCAGAACAAGATATAACATGATCTTTCTAGAAATAGTAAACTAACAAATAGTGAGGAATTCCTAGGGTAAGGTCCTGGAGAAGACGAAAATCTGGAGAAGTGCCTGGAAGTGGTGCCACTTTGTTCTGAGGATGTTTAGTAATTCAGAGCAGGAGTTGAGTGCCTTAACTGCCTGTGGGGCTAGCGTGACAAAAGTTGTGGTCCATGGCCCACTAGAGATAAGTGCCTTCCACCTTAAGTCGAGACAGAAAGGACAGACACCAGGAATAAGGGTGAACTATACTGTCATCCGCTTTCGTCAAGCTGTGAAACTGGATTAGGGTAATCTTAGATTGTTGGTACCTCCAACTGCCTGGCAGAAGCAAAGAAAATTCTTTTTGGAGAAAGAGAATATCATCAGAGGCCTCAAATTATTTTTACAAGTAATTAAAACTGTCAGGACATTGTAAAAAAAGAATCAGGTATACAAGACGAAAAACACCATGAACAAGAAGGCTATACTAGACTACAAAAACAGATCCTCAGGGATTCCAGATGCAGATTGTAAAGCATCAATGTTTATCAAATTCAGGTAGATAAAGGGAAGCTTGAACTTAGCCACTTAGTCCAATGGCTAAGATTCTGTGCTCCTAATGCAGGGGGCCCAGGTTTGATCCCTGGTCAGGAAACTAGATCCTGCCACAACAAAGGCTGAAGATCTGGTGGGCCACAGCTAAGACCTGGCACAGCCAAATAAATAAATATATATTTATAAAAGAGAAGCTTGAATATTTTAGGAGAGAATTGTAAAGTATTTTTATATTTTTTAAAATGGCACAGAAGATTTTTAAAATAACCAAGTAGAATTTCTAATAGTAAAAGGTAGAGTAACCTAAATGAAACCAATGAATGAATGTAGGACAAATTAGACACATTTAAGAAAGAATTAGTGTATAAATACCAGTTGAAAGAAACCACTCAAAATGAAGCACAAAGAGAGAAAACAAAGCACAAAGAGAAATGGAGCAGAATCAAAAGGTCTACTTGTTTAATTGGAGTTTTTAAAGAGGTAAAAGGCAAAGGTACAGAAGCAACATCTAATGAGATACCAGCTGGGAATCATTCAGCTCTAGTCAACAAATTATAAATTCAAGAAGCTGGTGAATCACAAGAAGACCTGTAAAAAGAAAGCCACACATACACACATCATAAGGAAACCAGGAAAACCAAAGACAAAGAGAAACTGTTAAGAGCAGCCAGAGGCAAAAAGACAGTTTACCACAAAAGAAGGGATAGACTGATGGCTAAATTCTTAGCAGCAATCACTGAAGCCAAGAGATTAAGCAATGATACCTCTAATGTGCTGAACTAAATAGCTGCCAACCCAGAATTATATACCCTGTGAAAATATTCCTAAAACACTGTGTGAAAATAGCCTCAAGTCAGTAATAAAAATTTTTCCCTGCTGATGCCTGCTGCAGTACACACCTGTGTGTACTGCTTTCTTTGTTCTTACCTTCTCTCCAGACTATAAGCTCTGTGCTTTTTGTTTTTAATTCTGCCAGGAGCCAGGAGAGAGGTAACACTAGGAGTGAGATGAAGTGTAAAAAGTTCTTACTTGGCTAACATTTTTTATAATATGGCTTCACATCCTCTTGGGCTAGTAAATGTTTGAGAACTGGCTCTCCCATGGGCAGTTTCTAGTATTATTCATGAATAGCTAAGGCTTCCCAGGTGGCTCAGTGGTAAGGAATCAGCCTGCCAATGCAGGAGACGCAGGAGATGTGGGTTCAATCCCTGGGTCATGAAGATCTCCTGGAGGAGGAAATGGTCACCCACTTCAGTATTCTTATATGGAAAATACCATGGGCAGAGGAGCCTGGTGGGTTGCAAAAGCTGGACACAACTGAGCATACACACATGCTAATATGAATATCTATATATTGGGTTGTCTACATTTTTCTTATTGCTTTGCAAGAGTTTTTTATACATTTTAGATACAAGCCTCTTTTCAATAATACTTGGTGCAAATACAATTTCCCATCCTGTGGCTTACCTTTCTAGTCTCTTAATGGTATCTTTTGATAAGTATAAGTTAATACTTTTAACGAAGCATAATTTATCAATCTTTTCCTCCGGGTGAGTGAATGTTTCCCTTCTGAGAAGAAGTTGCCCTTTGTCTCTTTTTGATAACAATGCCAACCCTTTTCCCTCAGTAGTCTAAAATCCAAATTTAACCATGTGATGCTGAACAGAACTCAGTAGCCTAACCAACAGCCATTTCCTTTTTTTTTTTTTTTTCCAGCTTATAAAACAGAACTGATAGAAGAACAGATTAGGGGAAAAGTATACCCTAAAACATAGGTTGTTTGGCAAAACGCATCCCACATTTGACCCACTGAATCATAATTCTTGGACTCGAACTTGGATTTTAAAAAGGTTTCCCCAGATTATTTAGTTATATCTTAAGAAAGACTACAAAGAAGAAGAAAAAAACCCTCAGGTTTCAGGAATCAGATGAAAGGAAGGACAGAATTTTAAGCAGGGTTGGAAAAGAGACAGTCCAGGGAGGATAAAGATTTAAAAGGACACAAACTTCCAGCTCTAAGATGAGTAAGTTCCAAGGATTTGACGTACATCATGGTGACTATAATTAACAGTACTGAATTATACACTTGAAAGTTGTTAAGAGGGTGAATCTTAAATGTCCTCATTATGCACACAAAAAGATGATTATATGAGGGGATGGTGGTGTTAATTAACCTTATTGTGATAATCATTTTGCAATATACACATGTATTAAATCATCACATCATACACCTCAAACTTGCATGTTATATGTCAAAAGTATCTCAATAGAAAGCTGGAAAAAATAGTGCGAGCCTTATGCAAAAACTAACAAGAAAGATATGGGCTACAAATATACCAAGAAATTCAGATTTTAATTTTGTAGGTGTTCATATAAGAATGAGAACTTCCCTGGTGGCTCAGTGGTTAAAAACCCCCGCCTACTAATGCAGGAGACACAGGTTCAGTCCCTGGGTTGGGAAGATTCCCTGGAGGAGGAAATGGCAACCCACTCCAGTATTCTTGTCTGGGAAATCCCAACACAGGAGCCTGGCGGGCTGCAGTCCTTGGGGTTGCAAACGAGTTGGACATGACTTAGTGACTAAACAACAACAAAAAATACTAGGAGGATTCGAAAACTACATGGAGATTCCTTGTACATTTGCAGAAAAAAAAACTACTAAGCAAATTATCTAATTTAAAAAAATTAAGAAAAAAGTGTTGGATTAATTTTAATCTTCAGTTGTCAGTAAACTAAGAACACTTTTAGTACTCAAATGTGGTATAGAATTTCAGTTACACAATGTTATAGATAGGGAGTCAGAAAGCAAAAAATGGGTATGTATGGGCTTCCATGGTGACTTGGCTGGTAAAGAATCCACCTGCAATGCAGGAGCCCTGGGTTTGATTCCTGGGTTGGTAAGATTCCCTGGAGACGGGAACGGCTATCCACTCCAGTATTCTGGCATGGAGATTCCATGGACTGTATAGTCCATGGGGTCGCAAAGAACTGGACATGACTGAGCAACTTTCACTTTCAATTAAATATTTAAGGAGAGGAGATGGTACTAAAATGTTTTGCAGAATCAAACACAAAGAGATGTTTTTAGTTTTAAGATGTGAGATCTGAGACCATTAAAACCCTTTAATCTTAGAACTGAGAGAAACCTTCAGTTCAATTCAGTTCAGTCGCTCAGTCTTGCCCAAGTCTTTGTGACCCCACGGACTGCAGCATGCCAGGCCTCCCTGTCCATCACCAACTCCTGGAATTTACCCAAACTCGTGTCCATTGAGTCGGTGAAGCCATCCAGCCATCTCATCCTCTGTTGTCCCCTTCTCCTCCTGCCCCTAATCCCTCCCAGCATCAGGGTCTTTTCCAATGAGTCAGCTCTTCGCATCAAGTGGCCAAAGTATTGGACTTTCAGCTTCAACATCAGTCCTTCCAATGAATATTCAGGACTGATATCCTTTAGGATGGACTGGTTGGATCTCCTTGCAGTCCAAGGGACTCTCAAGAGTCTTCTCCATCAAGCATCAATTCTTCGGCACTCAGCTTTCTTTATAGTCCAACTCTCACATCCATACATGACTATTGGAAAAACCATAGCTTTGACTAGATGGACCTTTCTTGGCAAAGTAATGTCTCTGCTCTTTAATATGCTGTCTAGGTTGGTCATGACTTTTCTTCCAAGGAGAAGCCTTAAAGATCATCTAATTGCATTCCATCTGATACTTTCATTTCCTTGATGAAGTCCTGTCATTCAGTCTACACTGAAGCTCCTCTGTGGGTGAGGCCTGCTGTGTTTCCACATGGTTTTCAGGGAAAGTTCCTCTTTGTCCGCTTTCCTCCTTGATGTTTACTGATTGTCATATTTGAAACAGGAGGACAGGTGTCAGCTGTGAGGGAATGTCATCTCAGTAATAAATGTATTTAATAGTTTTCCAAAAGAAATGATTAAAAAGGATCTGGCTTGAATTTTATTTTTGAAGACAACCATTGGATCAAACTTAAATAAATAGGCCAATTTAAGAAAGAGTGGTTCTTTAAGAATGAAGTTTTGACTTTGCAAGGAAAATTTAGCTGTGTGGTCTTTAGTATGGCAATCCCAAGTCAGAAATTTGAGGAGGAGCCATATTATTTAGGAATGGCTTTGGCTAGAGAAATAGAATATCCGACTAAAAGTGCTCAAACCGCATGACACATAATATGCCACTTAAGGAAACGTGTGAAAGCAGGTGACGACTGGGGTGCTCAACAGCTGGATGACTGGGCGCACAAGGGCTGCTCCCGAGTCCTGCCCGTTCTGGCCACCAGATGGCGCAGCTGCTCTGGACATGGTTTCGTCAGAGTGCCGCGTCCCAGGCAGGAAGGAAGGAGACAAGAAAAGGGCTTTCTCTTTCTCTTAAGTCTCCCTAAGCAGGAAGAAACATTGAGGCTCCCAGCAAACATCTTAGGCCTGAACTTGACCTCATGCCCATCGCTAGACTCACAAAAGGGAAGTGAGAGTGATATGATTTGCTTAGGCCCTGAAACTGGGGACATCATTACCCAACTGAAATAGGGCTTTTGTTTTATGTATGTAGTCTTTTTTTTTTTTTTTAACAGAAAGAAGTGGGTAATAGCTGTTGAGTAGGCTACTAATGGCCTTGCCAGAAGCACTCAGGAGAAATTATACACGCTAAATCCACCAGGTCCTGTGCCAAGGGCAGGACAATGCCTCTTCAGAAACTAGTAAAATGTTTTTCTTCTTCTGATAATTATTAATTCTCTGCAGTGACTTAGAAAAATTCTTGGACTACATTTCTTGCCATTAAGTATTTGATGAATATAGAAACTGACTGTAAAACTATTTTTAAAAGTCACTCTGCTTCTAACCCAAACTTCTTACTCTAGCTCTTATCTTAGCATTACATGAGTTATACGAATCACCTCCAATTTACATATTATAGAAGAGCCTTACATGGAAAAGAATAAATCATTTTCAAATTAGACATTCTGTCTAGAGCTGTCAGCAGCTGATTCCCAGCACCGTCTTTTATTTCTGACATGCTTTTAGATGAGAGTAATCTTATACTTGCAGTAATTCTCAGGATAAAATTTTCTTCTCAAAGCTCATTTCATGAAGTTGGTTTTTTTTTTTCAATTTTGAAGAATAAAGCAATTATTCTTGCTTTTTGAAATTGCACATCAAGTCTAGGAACATAAATTATTCTTTCTTTTTGAAATTGCATACCAAGTCCAGAAATATAGACTCTTAAAATTTTAAATATTAATGTCAAGTGATGGATGTAAACATCTCCCGTTTTTCACTCTTATTCTCTTAGTGTGCCCCTCTTTCTCGGTAGATCTTCATTTCTACTGGATTTCCATCGCACACCAATTATCTCAGGCCACAGCTGTTTGCCGTCAGCTGCTCTCTTCACTGCCCGCCACACAGCCAGCCTGCTGCTGGCAACTGGACTCTCGCTCCCATCTGTGGAAATCCCTGCCTCCAGTGTGGTTGCTCGGGCTGGGGCTTCACCCTTGGCTCAGGCACTGAGTTTGTGACCTAAATCAATCCAGATATTGCAATCCCTTGGTCAGCCTGAGGCAGAATCAATGAGAAGTAGTGATATTTCTGCTGGGGCTTCTGGGAGAGAGATTCATTTTTCTGTCCTGCTATATTTTCATGTTTCATGTAAGGCTCAGAGTTGCTGTAGCCATCTTGACATCTTAAGTGGGAACCAGTCTGAGAAAAGAGCTGTGAAAGAGAGAGAGAGAGGCACCCTGGTGATGCTTTTCAGCTTTCAATCCAAGATAGCAGCAGAGCAGCAAGCCCTATTCCTGGACTGTTCAGTTACATAATCAAGTAAGTTCCTGTTTTGTTTCAGCCAGTGTTTGGATCAGATCTCTTCTCACTTGCTGTCAAAAGAGATCTAGCTTGCTATCAAAAGCTATACAAATGTTCAGAATCTCTTATGACCAAGAAATATACTCAGACATTGAACGTGTCATAAAAATTAATATGGAAAATATTTTTAGGGAATAAATGCACTCGTAGCTTATCATGTCTAGTATTTCTACTGTCTTTTCTCCAGGTAATAATGTCCACTCATCACATAATACAATATAGGAAAGAGTTTCAATTAGGATTCTCCTTTTCACTTACTTGCTATATTCTAATCATTATTAGGGTGATATGCTCTGCAGACAGGTTCTGAGCATATATATTTGTTTCTTCTTTAAATTATTTCTCATTATCTTGGAAGATGTTTAGAAATATTGATAAATTGCTGGGAAAAGAAGTGGTGGTGTAGTGCTGTTCTTGAATTTCCCTGGCGATTTCTTTGGCTCAGACAGCACTGTCCTGAGAAACAGCACTGTCCTGGGAAACAGCACAGCAGGCTGACCCGGCTGTGTGGCCACTGTGCTTGGCTGAGAGCTCTTTGTGCCTGGAGATGGAGATCAGTGTGAAGAAGCTGTTCACTTCAGAAAAGCTTCATTCCTAAATCAGTGCCTCTAGCCTTCCCCGTGGTGACCTTTGCACTCTCCACCCTAGATGCCAGACATCCCTGTCAAAGGGTGAGAAACCTTTTGTGATCGGCCACGATGATTGCACCCTGGAGAAGGAAATGACAACCCACTTCAGTGTTCTTGCCCGGAGAATTCCATGGACAGAGGAGCCTGGCAGGCTACAGTCCATGGAGTTGCAAAGAGACGGACACAACTGAGCAAGTGACACACGATGACTGTGAAGACAGTGGCCCGTCAGTTTGTCAGCCTGGAGTGTTCCCGAGAAACAGACCCAGTTCATTTTCTTGCATGAATGAAATAGTAATGCAGATTCTGTTTCATTACAGTGGGGAAGGACACAGTGATTGTGCTAGAAGAAGCTTATCTTCATCACTAGCTGCTCTGTCATATTATCCCGCAGCTATAATGGTAACACTACTCCAGGGAAACCAAGAGCTTATGTCAATAGGTAATTCTTTCACATGGCTCAACATTCAGAGAGCACAAACAAACATTTGTGAAAACTTTTCTTTTCTACCTCTGATCCCCGGATGCCCAGCTCTCTTTCTCAGAGGCAACCATTTTAGGGTCTTAGATCCATCTTCTCAGAGTAACTTATACACATTTAAATGAATGTGCATGAATATTGTCTTCCCCATTTTATCTCAACCATGGTGTATGTACTACTCTGCATCTTGCTCTTTTCACTTAATGTATCTCGGATCCAGGCTTCCCCCAGTAGCTCAGAGATAAACAATCCACCTGCAAATACAGGAGATCTGGGTCTGATCCCCGGGTCAGGAAGATCCCTTGGAGAAGGAAATGGCAACCCACTCCAGTATTCTTGCCTGGGAAATCCCACAAACAGAGTAGTCTGGCAGGCTACAGTCCACAGGATGGCAAAAGAGCTGGACATGACTTAGCAATTAAACAACATTTTGAATCTATTTCTATTTTAGTACGTAAGAAACTTCCTCAATCTTTTTGATAGCCTCTAAATGTTCCACAGTTTCATAATACCATGATTTCACAAGGTCCTATTGGTGGTCATTTAGGTTATTTCCAATCTGGCTCTTACAAACAATGCTATAGGAAACCACCTTAAATAAGCATCAATCTGCATGTGAACAACTGTATCTTTGGAATAAATTTCTAGAAGTGGAGTTGTAGGTTGAGGGTATGTATGTTTGTATTTTTCCCTACGTATTACAGTTTTATTATACTTGAAAAAGTAATACATACATATGTTTAAAAAGAAGAAAATTAAGTTGTATGAAAGTACATACAGGCAAAAATATTTCCCTTTGGTCTCCTGGCTTCTAGGTCCCTCCCCCAGAGGTAGCTACTGTTTGTGTGTACACTTCTGGAGATTATATGCATATGCAAGCCTGCGTATGTGAACAAGTATATGTCATTTGTTTGCTTGAAAGGAACATCTGACTCACATCATTCTGCATTCTGCTTTTTTTCACTTGCTGTTCAGTCGCTAAGCTGTGTGTGTATGTATGGTGGGGTGGGGGTTGGGGGGTCATTTTGACCCCCTGGACTGGAGCACACTAGGCTTCCCTGTCCTTCACTATCATTTTTCACTTAGTATATATATGAATGTATTGTCTAATGGTTGATATAGAACAATCTCATTCTCTTTAAAGGCAATATAGACTTTCCTATGAGGAAACTTGACATTAACTTTTCTGGAAAAAAATTTAGGTATAATTTATATACAGCAGATTTTACCCTTTTAATATACAGTTTTGCAGGTTTTGACTTCCCTTGTCATTTTGATAGAGATTGCTAAATAGCCCTCTTAGAGGCGAACAAACGGAAGTATAGGTGAAGGTCTGAGGCAGCACCGCCAAGCTGAGCACCGGGAGATGGCCGAGACTGACCCCAAGACCGTGCAGGATCTCACCTCAGTGGTGCAGACACTCCTGCAACAGATGCAAGATAAATTTCAGACCATGTCCGACCAGATCATTGGAAGAATAGATGATATGAGCAGTCACATTGATGACCTGGAGAACATAGCAGACCTCATGACGCAGGCCGGGGTGGAAGAGCTGGATGGCGAGAACAAGATCCCGGCCACACAGAAGAGCTGAAGGTTGTTTGTCTTCGCTGGAATCTGGAACACCTTTTTACAAGCCCAGAGAAGACAGATGGCTTTTTCAACTAACGACTATGTGTAGACAGGTTTTCTATTATAAAGTGTGCACTCTTCTTACCACATACTATAGAGTTAGTTTCTGGAGTGACTCCCCTCCCCTGCCCCCATGTTTCCTGAACATGGTGACTTCCACATCTCGGCCCTTGGTCAGGTGTGCTATTAAACACTGAAACTTCGGGCGGTTCCTGCATACAGTTGTCCAGCTTTTTAGTGTATTTTTGTGAGGTTATTTTTTTCCCTGTCATTCCCTTGTAGTAGCTGCTGTTTGATAGAAGTTGCTGCGTGAGTTTTTTATTAGACATAGAGTAAACTCTTGGTTATAATTAGATTTTGTGAAGTAAGACATTTATTGTTAAGGGTCTTTGATTCTCAGAGTAACCACTGAGTGAACACCAAATAGTGTGTTGGTGATACTTTTCAAGTGGTTAAAAACGTTTAAAATTGTGTGTTCGGAATATCTGTCACTACTCTGTTGCCAAAACTAATAATTGAACCACAATCTTGTACCTGAGTCCCTGAGGTCAGTGGCCACAGTAACTTAGAGTGACCACTGCCACTTTAGTGTTAGAATTTTTAAATATGGAAAACGACAGAGTTGCCTGATGTGATGAGGCTTTCAGTAGTTAGAGTTTTGCATGAGATTTGAATTCTTCAGTCAGACCCTACATTGTCCATTCACAGTCGTTACCGTAGGAAATCTGGCAGGATTGTACAACTCAGTTACTCCCATCTTTTGAGCTACTGGCCGGGAAAAGAAACAGAAAGGCAAAGCAAACCGTGTTAGGCCCATGCCAGCTGTTGGGCTAGAAGATGATAAATAGCTTGTAGTAAGCTTGAGTTTTTAAGAAACACTGCTGCTTAATACTGTTTCCTACCTGAATTCAAGCAGAGTAGAGGCTTTATTACTGATGATACTGCTCAGCTGAGTGTGTCAGGAGTTTTGACCCTGGAGGCAGTGTAGATGGGAAGGAGAACCAAGTGACTGTCGCAGCAGGGTGATTTTATAGAGAAAATGGAAGAAGTTGAGGAATGAAGTAGTGTTATGGAAAGGAAAGCCCATAGTCAACACAGTATAATTTTTTAAAAGTTTCCTATGTCACCAGTCTTAATTGTATTGCAAATGTATAATAAGATTAAGGAACAGTGTGTCCTGTTTATAAAGTATCCGGGGAGCACAAAGGATTTTATTTCTTCTGGACAAGATGGATTCCCCATTGTTAGCACCAGGCTGCAGAAAGTCCTTCACTGGGCTGGTGGGTCCTGCTCTGGGTTTGGCCCTGAAAGCCCAGAGCACAGTGGGACGGGACAGGAGCACATGCAGGTGCTTCCAAGCCTGGGAGATGGCAAGTGGGCAGTCGGGCGTGAGGAGCTGGCTTCCTTAAATAACAGGAAGTTTTCAAGGGAAACTCCCCTGACCAAAAATACCTGCCATGAATAAAGGTGCCTGAAATCCTAAATAAATAAATAAATAAATAGCCCTCTTAGAAAGTTGTATAGGTGTATGTGTCTGCTTTTCAACAACCTTGTCAGTTCAGTTAAGTCACTCAGTTGTTTCCAACTCTTTGTGACACCATGAACTGCTACATGCCAGGCCTCCTTGTCCATCACCAACTCCCGGAATCCACCCAAACCCATGTCCATTGAGTCGGTGATACCATCCAACCATCTCATCCTCTCTCATCCCCTTCTCCTTCTGCCTTCAATCTTTCCCAGCATCAGGGTCTTTTCAAATGAGTCAGCTCTTCACATCAGGTGGCCGAAGTATTGGAGTTTCAGCTTCAACATCAGTCCTTTCAATGAACACCCAGGACTGATCTCCTTTAGGATGGACTGGTTGGATCTCCCTGCAGTCCAGTTCAGTTCAGTTCAGTCGCTCAGTCATGTCCAACAATTGTGACCCCATGAATCGCAGCATGCCAGGCCTCCCTGTCCATCACCAACTCCCGGAGTTCACTCAGACTTAATGCCCATCGAGTCAGTGATGCCATCCAGCCATCTTATCCTCAGTCGTCCCCTTCTCCTCCTGCCCCGAATCCCTCCCAGCATCAGAGTCTTTTCCAGTTGAGTCAACTCTTCGCATGAGGTGGCCAAAGTATTGTAGTTTCAGCTTTAGCATCATTCCTTCCAAAGAAATCCCAGGGCTGATCTCCTTCAGAATGGACTGGTTGGATCTCCTTGCAGTTCAAGGGACTCTCAAGAGTCTTCTCCAGCACCACAGTTCAAAAGCATAAATTTTTCTGCGCTCAGCTTTCTTTATAGTCCAACTCTCACATCCATACATGACCACTAGCCTTGACTAGGTGGACCTTTGTTGACAAAGTAATGTCTCTGTTAACTTTCCTTCCAAGGAGTAAGCGTCTTGTCAGTTCAGATGTCATCAAACTTTTTGGTCTTTATCAATCTGTAGATGAAAGTGTATTACCATTTAAAATTTTATTTCCCTTATTATGATGAAGCTGAGCACCTTATCATTTGTATAAGATCCATATAGATGTTCTTTTCTGGGAACAATCCATATCTTTTTTTTTGGCCCATTTTTGTACTGTGGGTTGGTCTTCTTATTCATATCAAGTAGGGACTCATGCTGCTGCTGCTGCTGCGTTGCTTCAGTCATGTCCGACTCTGTGCAACCCCATAGACGGCAGCCCACCAGGCTCCCCCGTCCCTGGGATTTTCCAGGCAAGAACACTGGAGTGGGTTGCCATCTCCTTCTCCAATGCATGGAAGTGAAAAGTGAAAGTGAAGTTGCTCAGTCGTGTCCGACTCTTAGCAACCCCATGGACTGCAGCCCACCAGGCTCCTCCATCCATGGGATTTTCCAGGCAAGAGTAGTGGAGTGGGGTGCCATTGCCTTCTCTGGTAGGGACTCATGATATGTTGGAAGTCAGTCCTTGACTAGTGTATAAATTACAAAAATTTGGGAAACTTGCTGTTTGCAGAAACATCAGTACAAATCGCACCCCCCACAAACACTTAAACCTTTGTCAACCATTGGGAGAATATTGCATATATAAAATTCCACTCTAGGAGAACTAAACTTCCAAAATTAGGTTTTGGCTTAGAAGGCTGTCATGCTTTGCAAAAGAATCAGAGGTATATTGTCTGGAAACAAAAATAAAATGCACGTCTGTGCAATTAACTGTGTAGTCTTTGAATAACCTCCAAGGATTAAGAGTAAATATTTTATTATCTGTAATATAACTGACCTGGGTCTCTCTCATTCATACATGAGAATATCCATCAGTTCATTTCAAGCACATGGCAAGATATAAAGTCATCTTCGGGTGCTTCCTGCATATCTGTCCAAGACAATTACATCATATTAAAATGAAGAATAAGTTCACAGTTTCAGTGATCTGATCCCCAGAGTGCACACGTAATATTCAGTAGAGATCTTTATATCTCTGGATGTAATGGAGAAGAGATGAGCTGTAAGAAAATTAAAAATTATTTTATTTTCCAATGACATGGAGAAATAAAATGTGTTATTTGGCTCCCAATACAGCAGAAGACAGCTTGTGAACTAAAAATGGGGGTGCAGAAAACTTTACTTGATTTATTTGGATAAATAAATTTGTAGAACATTTAAGAGAAAAACTCCAGGAAGAGGGAGGTGGAAATAGAGAAGAGTAACTCAATGTGTGTCTGTGTGTGTTAACCACTCAGTCACGTCCAACTCTTTGCGACCTCATGGACTGTAGCCCATATGCGTCTCTGTCCAATTCTCTAGGCAAGAATACTAGAGTGGGTAGCCATTCCCTTCTCCAGGGGATCTTTTCTACCTAGGGATTGAACCCGGGCCTCCAGCATTGCAGGCAGATTCTTTATTGTCTGAGCCACCAAGGAAGCCCCAAGTGACTCAGTATCCTTTGTTATATGTAGAATGATAGACGTAAAGATATAATTAAGTCATCCATTATGAGCTTGAACCAAGTGAGCTGTGGTCACTGCCTTTGATTTTAATTTGTATGTTGATATTAAATACTTTGCAAACTCTGTCATTATAACTGATTTTTTTCAAAATGGATAATTGGTAGAAATCATACACATTAGCAGCCTTTTAATTCTTTCTCGATGTCTACACATATCTTCACTGACGTCTACATTTAATGTTATTTAATAGTTCTCTCTAATCATTTATGATACAATCTACTCATTCATAATTAGAAGGAAAAATTCACATACTAAATCTGGGTCTTTGAATATACCCGTGTATATATCCTTTTGTGTAACCAGCTCATTGAACAAGCGGGACTTGAGCTTTGTGACCACAGAAGCAGCTTATTGTTATCTCCTGTTCTCCTTTTAAAGCTCTTTGCAGGAGGGAAGCTCTTGCCTTCCCTGCCAGGTGGAGATTCCAGCACTTCCATCGCATTTCTGCTCATTCTCAGGTAATAAAAATCTTTATGGTGGCTTTAAGTCCCAAACACAACCTCAACCTAGTAATTAAAGCTTATGCCTTCCTTCAGCTGCGGCAGGTTGCCGGTGAAAATCTGTGACAAGGAAGTGTCAGAGGGGGAAATAGCTTCTCTTTGCTCTCTGTGGCCCGAGAGAGTGACCAGCAGGAGAGTACCTACTGGCGGGTGCTGGCTGGCTTCCCTTCTCTGGCCCAGTGGTGGCCACTCTCCCGGGCAGTTTTCTAGGCCCTTCGTGCCCCTCTGCTCCTGGCCCTTCACCATCCTGGGGCCTGAGAAACGCCCCCTGCTTCTGCTTGGCTGCACCTGTGCACTTCTTGGCACCACTCCTGCCAGTCTGCTTTCTGCCTGTGTCCTCTCACCCCACAAAGCTGCCCTTGAGGGCAGGAGCCACTTGTTACCTCAGGGCAGCAGGAGAGGTCCGGCTCGCGCTCTGGGCGGTGGGAGGCGGGTAGCACCTGTCTCCCCTTTAGCCTTCTCCATCACAGGTCCCCGTAACCAACCCTGCTTGAAGAGCATAGTGGGTCTCCAGTGCTCCCAGCTGTAGCTCCCTTCCCTTTGAGGAGAAAGTTTTAAAGCTCCCTCCAGAGAAGCCCTCCTCACAAAGTTCTCCCTTTCTCCCCTTCCAATCCGCTTGGGCCACAGTGTGGGCTCCTTGTCTAACCTGTTCCTGGCACCTGCTTTGAAATGCCCACAGGGCCTCACACTTCACTTTGGAATCTGAAATCTCTCGAAACTGGGTGCCTCAGTCCAACCTCCCAGGTACACATCTTGTCATGTTCGTTTTCTCTTTTTCCTCCAAAGGGAATTCCTTTCACTTACAGGGTGATTGCTAGTGAACCTTTCTCCCTGCCAGAGGGCATCACTCAAAATGGTGAGGTGGTCTTTATTCTCTCTTGTCCTCGGGAGGCCTCTCGGCTTTCTTTCTTTACCTAGGTCACCCGTTTTTGATTAAGTGACATCTGCACGTGGTCTAAAATTCAAAAGGCACAACAGGGAATAGCAAGAAGAGCAGGTTTCTCCTCAACCCTGATCTCTTGGATTCCTGGTCCCTCTCTCCAAAAAGTGACAACTATTTTGAGATCTGGAGTATATTTCCGGAGGTATCTATAGAGATACAAGTATACGTGTCTATGAAACCTTTGGTTTTTTAAGGCAGCATGTAACACACCTTCCTATACTGTGCCCTTTCTACTTGATATATATTGTGGAATAGATCTTTCAATGTGTGTTGCTACTCTTTTCTTTGTCACATCTACATTAAATCTGAAATTAGTATAACATAATTTACTTACCAGTTCCATATATATAAAGATTCAGGTTTATCTTTGTTGACTGATTTAAATAACCTATTTACATAAGGATTTGAGCACGGGCTCTGGAACCAGGTTGTCAGTGTGTATGTCTCAGCACAACCACTTGCTGTGTAGGCCAAGGCATGCTACTTAACCTCTCTGTGCCTCCATTGCTGTTTTAGTTTCTCTAAAACAGAAGTAAGAATATTTTCTTCTTAGAGTTGTGACAATCAAATGAGTCAAAGTATGTACAGAGCTTATAACCATGCTTAGTACACATTAAGCACTTGATATGCTGCTGCTGCTGCTAAGTCGTTTCAGTGGCGTCCAACTCTATGTGACCCCATGGACGGCAGCCCACCAGGCTCCCCCGTCCCTGGGATTCTCCAGGTAAGAACACTGGAGTGGGTTGCCATTTCCTTCTCCAATGCATGAAAGTGAAAAGTGAAAGTGAAGTTGCTCAGTCGTGTCCGACTTTTTGTGACTCCATGGACTGTAGCCTACCAGGCTCCTCCGCCCATGGGATTTTCCAGGCAAGAGTAGTGGAGTGGGGTGCCATTGCCTTCTCCAAGCACTTGATATACATTAGTGTTTATTCTTCCTGGATAAAAGTGCCCTGTGCCCTCCTGGCAGTCCCTAAGCCTGGTCTCAATTTGCAGAGGGAGGGAGCTATTGTTTCTCTCTCATGGTGTTGGTGGAAGGGACTGTGCTGTAGAGTTGCTGTTGGGTACCTGCTGATCTCAAGGGTGCCTGGGTTCCCCCTGCTGCTTTGTTTTCACAGCTGAATTCTGGGCTCCAGGACTTGTGGCCTCGCCTCTTAACTAGGTCTCTCTCTAGCACTTCCCGGGCCGTTCACCTCTCCTCCTGGCTCTATAACCCACCTGAGGTCTGGCTGCTTCTCCAGATTAGCCCAGTCCAGGCAGTTTTCTCTGTATTCTCTCAATGCAGAGCCATGGCTTTCTCACTTTGGCTGTCCCCTCTGACAAGCTTCACTCTCAACTTTTGTCAGTTGTCTTCAGTAAGTTTCGGGACAAGAGTCTTCTTTTTCGTCTGTTGCGTTATGCTCTAATCTAATGAATGCACTGCTCCAAATTCTCCATCCTCTCTTGGTTGGCTGAAGGTTGTCCTGCAGGACTTTCTAAAAGGAACAATGGGTCACCCTTGAACAACATGGGTTCAAACTGTGAGAGTCCATTTATACATGGATTTTTTTCAATAAATATGTTGGAAAATCTTTTGGAGATTTATGACACAAAAAAACTCACAGATGGACTAAATGATCTAGGAATAGTAAAAAAAAAATTAAGTTAGGATTGGCATGAATGAATAACATATATATAGATACTAGTCCATTTCATCATTCACTATCATAAAATGTTTAAAAATCTATTATAAAAGTTCAGTTCAGTTCAGTTCAGTCGCTCAGTTGTGTCTGACTCTTTGTGACCCCATGAATCGCAGCACGCCAGGCCTCCCTGTCCATCACCAACTCCCAGAGTTCACTCAAACTCACATCCATCGAGTCCGTGATGCCATCCAGCCATCTCATCCTCGGTCATCCCCTTTTCTCCTGCCCCCAATCCCTCCCAGCATCAGAGTCTTTTCCAATGAGTCAACTCTTCTCATGAGGTGGCCAAAGTACTGGAGTTTCAGCTTTAGCATCGTTCCTTCCAAGAACACCCAGGACTGATTTCCTTTAGAATGGAGTGGTTGGATCTCCTTGCAGTCCAAGGGACTCTTAAGAGTCTTCTCCAACACCACAGTTCAAAAGCATCAATTCTTTGACGCTCAGCTTTCTTCACAAACTCTCACATCCATACATGACCACAGGAAAAACCATAGCCTTGACTAGACAGACCTTTGTTGGCAAAGTAATGTCTCTGCTTTTCAATATGCTATCTAGGTTGGTCATAACTTTTCTTCCAAGGAGTAAGCATCTTTTAATTTCATGGCTGCAATCACCATCTGCAGTGATTTTGGAGCCCCACAAAATAAAGTCTGACACTGTTTCCACTGTTTCCCCATCTATTTGCCATGAAGTGATGGGACCAGATGCCATGATCTTCGTTTTCTGAATGTTGAGTTTTAAGCCAACTTTTTCACTCTCCTCTTTCACTTTCATCAAGAGGCTTTTTAGTTCCTCTTCACTTCCTGCCATAAGAGTGGTATCATCTGCATATCTGAGGTTCGTTTCTCATGATGTACTCTGCATATAAGTTAACTAAGTAGGGTGACAATATACAGCCTTGACGTACTCCTTTTCCTATTTGGAACCAGTCTGTTGTTCCATGTGCAGTTCTAACTGTTGCTTCCTGATCTGCATATAGGTTTCTCAAGAGGCAGGTCAGGTGGTCTGGTATTCCCATCTCTTTCAGAATTTTCCAGTTTATTGTGATCCACACAGTCAAAGGCCTTGGCATAGTCAATAAAGCAGAAATAGATGTTTTTATGGAACTCTCTTGCTTTTTCAATGATCCAGCAGATGTTGGCAAGTTAATGTTTATCAAAACTTACACCAAAAACACTGTACATGGTGACATTTGCAGTCAAGAGAAATGTAAACAAAAAGTAACAAAGATACAATGTTAAGTCATAACTGCCTACAGTCAGCTGTGGAACCTACTGGGTGGCTCTAATAATTTTGTAGCCACCTCCTGTTGCTATCACGCCAAGCTCACTTAAAGCACTCAGTGACACATTTTCTCTGCATGAGCAGTTGGTAGCTCCAGTAAATTGCGTGTTTGTAGTAAAGGTGATCTCTTGTGGGTCTCGCGTATTTTTCCTTGTGTTTACTGCAGTACCGTAAACCTTGAGTAACACTCGGGATCCATATGAAGTGCCACTACTGATGTTGAAAGTGCGCCCACAAAACAGAGAAAAGGCATGACATTACAAGAAACAATTGAATTGCTTTATATGTACCAAAGATTGAGGTCTGCATCTGTGGTTGCAGCCATTTCAGGATAAATGAATCCAGTGTAAGGGCTGTTTTACAAGAAGAAAAGGAAACTCATGAAGCTGTTGCTGCAGCTTCACCAGCCAGGATGAAACCTTGTGCTTTTTGGAAAAATACCTTTTTATCTGGTATTGAAAATGCAGTTTTTATGTGGGTGCAGGATTTGCTATGTTAGGCACACCTATAGACTCATATAATTCGAGGAAAAGCAAAGTCATGCTATGAAAACTTAAAGCAAAAGGAAGGTGAAGAATCTAAAGCTGGAGATTTTAATGCCAGCAAAGGATGGTTTGATAATTTTAGAAAAGAGATTTGGCTTTTAAAACTTTAAGATAACAGGAGAAGCTGCTTCTGCCAACCAAGAGGCAGCAGACAAGTTCCCAGACATCATTAAGAAAACCATTAATGAGAAAGGATATCTGCCTGAACAGAGTTTATATATATAATTTTATTTATTTACTTATCGACTGTGTTGGGTCTTTGTTGCTGCACAGTTTTTTCTCTAGTTGCAGTGCCCAGGCTTCTCATTGCGGGGGTTTCTCTCAAGTCAGATCACAGGCTCTAGGGTGTGCAGGTTTCATTCGTTATGGTTTCCTGGCTCTAGAGCACAGGCTCAGTAGCTGTGGTGCATGGGCTTTGTCGCTCAGCCTCATATGGGGTCTTCCCAGACCAGGGATTGAACTCGTGTATCCTGCATTGGCAGGTGGACTCTTGACCACTGAGCCACCAGGGAAGCCCCTGAACAAGTTTTTAATGCAGATGAAAGTGCCCTTTTACGGGGCATGGCATAATAATGCCATGAAGGGCATTTTTATTAGTAAGGAAGAGAAGTGGGCACCAGAATCTAAGGCTTGAAGGACTAACTCTACAGTTTTGGGCAAATGCAATAGGGTTTATGATTGGGACTGCCTTTATGTATAAAACTGCTAACCTCTGAGCCTTGAAGGAAAAGATAAACATCAGTTGCCAGTCTTTTGGTTGTGCAAGACGGCTTGGACAATGAGAACCCTTTTTCTGGATTGGTTCCATCAATGTAAGGGAGCACCTTTACAGTAAGAGACTGATTCTTTTGATATTGGGTTGCCCACCCAGAGCCCCATGAGTTCAACACCAAAGGTGACTGAGTGGTCTACTTGCCTCCAAACACAACATGTCTATTTTAGCCTGTAGGTCGGGGATCATAAGGACCTTTAGGGCTCATTACACATGATACTCTTTGGAAAGAATTGTCAACCTTATGGAAGAGGACCCCAAGAGAGAGAACGTCCTGAATGTCTGGAAGGATTACACCATTGAAGATGCCATCATTGTAAGACAAAAAGCTGTGAAAGCCATCAAACCCCAAATAATAAATTCCTGCTGCAGAAAACTATGTCCAGATGCTGTGCGTGACTTTAGGGGATTTATGGCAGAGCCAATCAAGGGAATAAAGAAAGAGATTGTGGGTACGGCAAAAAATGTTGGGGGAGAGGTGAAGAGTTTCAGGATACAGATCTTGAGAAATTTAGGATCTAGTAGACATCATACCAGACGAATTAACAGAAGATGACCTAATGAAGATGCGTGCTTCGGAACCAGTGCCAGACAATGAGGAAGAAGATGTAGAGGAAGCAGTGCCAGAAAACAAATTGATATTAGCCAATCTGGCAGAAGGATTTAGATTATTCAAAACTGGTTTTGACCTTGATTTATTTAATTATTTTGCTGCGCCAGGCCTTTACTGCTGCATGCGGGCTTTCTCTAGTTGGAGCAAGCGGTGGCTACCCTTAGTTGCAGTACTTGGTCTTCCCTGGTTGCAGCTTGCAGGCTCTAGAGCATGGGCTTCAGTAGTTGTGGTGCATGGCCTTAGCTGTCCCACAGCATGTGGCATCCTTCCAGACCAGGTATTGAACCCACGTCCCCTGCAGACTCCTAACCACTCCTAACCAATAGACTACCAGGCAAGTCCCCAGCATTTGACTTCTTTTATGACATGGCCCCTTCTATGATACAGGCACTGAAACTAAAGCAAGTGATGGAGGAAGGGTTTGTCCTGTAATGCAACATTTTGAAAAATCTATTTATTTATGGCTGTGTTGAGTCTTGGTCATGGCACATGGGATCTTCATTGCGGTACATAGTCTCTCTAGTTGTGGTTCTTGGGTTTAGTTGCCTCACTGCATGTGGGATTTTAGTTCCCTGACCAGGGATGCAACCTGCATGTCCTGCATTGGAAGGCTGATTCTTAGCCACTGGACCACCAGGGAAGTTCTCCCAAGGACTGGCACCATATAGAAATATTTCAAGAAAAATGAAGAAGCAAAATACATATAAAATATGTTAACTTTATCAGTAAATCTTCTGGTCAACAGTAGGCTACTAGTAGTTAAATTTGGGGAGAGTCAAAAGTTACGTGCAGATTTTTAACCACACCTCTGTGTTGGTCAAGGGTCAGTTGTATACTCCCTGACTTTTAGCACGTTTGACAATATTTATCTGTTGCATTTATATTTAATATGCTGAGTATGAAAATCTTGAATCACACTCCTTTCTTTATAATTCCTACTTTCTAGCTCCTCACTGTCATTGAGTGTGACTCTGGAGAAGTCTTAAGCTCATCTGAAAATGTTTCCCTTTATATATGAGTTGATAATTTTGCACGAATGCTCAAAAGTATTTTCTTTATCATTCGAGTCCAGTAAACTTATTGGGACATATTCTTATCGATGATTCAAAATGTTCATTTTCATGAACCTTTGTTTTGCTTTTTTCCTCAAGACTTTCTTCTGTGTTATTTGCATGTTTTCAAGTGTTCATTGTTCTCTTCATTGCTCTTATTGTGATCCTCAGTTCTATGATGGCAAATGCTTTTTCCTTGCTTCTTCTTTCCTGAATTCTTCCAATTAATTTTGAAAATTAACTTTTGTGTGATATTTTATCTATGAAATTATAAACGACATGCAATGTATAAGGACTAATCAAACAAAGATCTGACCACTAACTTCTGGGTTAGAAGTATGCCAACTTAACCTTACAAGTCAATTCTAAAATTTATCTGGAATTTCTAAGAACCTAGAGAAATCTTGAAGGTGGCCATTTAAAAAAAAAAAAGAATAAAGATGAGTACTTAGACTTCTAAACATTAGATTTCTCATAAAGTTAAAATAAAGTGTGGTGTAGATACTAGGAGAGACAAATAGATCAAGGAAAAGAAGCCCAGAGACAGACCCACACATGTACAGTTCCGTGACTTGTTGTAAATTTAATTCAGAGGGAAAGATGCTATTTGCAGTAGTGGTGTTAGGCAAGTTGGCTTCCCATATAGGAAACAAAAATGGACCTTGATTCCCATCTCCCTTCATAAGCCAACTTTAATTTGAGATGGATCATAGAGCTAACTGTGAAAGTTAATACATTTTTAAAAGAATGTAGTCATTTTTATGATTTTGCTATAGGCAATGATTTCTTAAGCAGGTTGCAAAAAGCACTGAATATAAAATAAAATATTGACAAGTTGGACTTAATTAAAATTAAGAATTTTTCATCAAGACATCATTGGAGTGAAAAAGCGAGCTACAGATTGGGAGGATATTTGTATACATATACCTGACAAATGACTCCTACCAAGGGTATACAAATAACTCCTTCATATTAATAAGAAAAATACTGACAACCTGGTAAATAATGGGCAGAGGCTTGAATGGATACTTCACAAGAAATAAGCACATGAAAATTTCCTAAATTTGAATCATCAGGGAAATGTAAATTAAAATTACAATGAGATCCTTCTACTAGAATGGCAAAAATTAGAAGAACTAACATACCAAGTAGAAGCTAAGATGTGGAGGATGCATTCCTGGTTTAAATTAGTACAGCCACTTTGGAAAACTTTTTAATGATTCCAAAACTAAATATGCATGTACTTTATGACCTAGAAATTCCACATCTTTGTGGAAATATTCCGAACAGAAATAAATGTTTATATCCCCCTAAAAGACATGTACAACAGTATTCATAGCTGCTCTTTTCGTAATAGTTAAAAACTGGAAACAGGTCAAATATTAATGGATATATTTCCTTGCATTCCTATAATGGGATACTATATAACACTACAGAAAAATGAACTACTATATAATATTTACAACTATGTGGATAAATCTCATGGACACAATGTAAAATGAAAGAACGCATATAAGAATACCTAGTACTGTTTGCTTTCATTCATAGGATATTCAACACTAAACAAAATTGCTGCTGCTGCTGCTGCTGCTGCTGAGTCGCTTCAATCATGTCCAACTCTGTGTGACCCCACAGATGCAGCCCACTAGGCTCCTCTGCCCCTGGGATTCTCCAGGCAAGAAAACAAAACTAGTTGATGGTTAATGATAGTGGTGAAACAATACCTTTGACTGGGAAGGGTCAGGGAGGAGCCTTCTTGGGTGTTGATAGTGTTTTATCTCTCTTCGGAAGGGTGGTTACATGCTTGTGATGACCTTCTAAAACTTCATCAGGCTAAGACTTTACTATACACAAATTTAGCCTCAAAGAAACAGATGTTAATGCTAGCTCATTTGTTAACTTCAGATGTGTGGTCATTTTCTCCTCAAACCCTTGTATCTCTGCTTTGAGTGTTTGATATATATGTGTATATAATTTTTTTGTTTATTTTTTCTTTAGTTCTTAAGGTTTACAAAGATTTATTTGGTTATGATTTTCACTGGATATGTAGCAAGATTTTTCTGTTGTCATTCTTTTTGTTTTTAAATAAAGGAAGGCAATATCATTCATTTTGTCTTTCCCCTTATTCTTTTTTTTTTTAGTATTTATGTTTTTAAATGTATGTATTTGTCTGTGCCCAGTCTTAGTTAACTGTGACACATGGGATCTTTTGTTTTGGCGTGTGAACTCTTACTTGCAGCCCGTGGGATCTAGTTCCCTGACCAGGGATTGAACCCTGCACTGGGAGCAGAATCTTAACCACTGGACCACCTGCGAAATCCCTCTGCAGCCATTCTTTATCCACCAGTGATTTTTCCTCCTGATTTCCTCCTTTTTTCTTGTCTTTTTGGAAAGAGCTAGGCTGGTCCCCTTGTGATCATTTCCCTGCTTTAATAAGGACATTTCTTCCTACAGAGCTGACTCACTATCCATTTCCAAAGGAAAAAAAGTGAAAATGAAAGTCACTCAGTCGTGTCCAACTCTTTGTGACCCTGTGGATTATACAGTCCATGGAATTCTCCAGGCCAGAATACTGGAGTGGGTAGCCTTTCCCTTCTCCAAGGGATCTTCCCAACCCAGGGATTGAACCCAGATCTCCCTCATTGCAGGTGGATTCTTTACCAGCTGAGCCACAAGGGAACAACATCCATGTTGTATTCTCTCCAGGGGGCACCGTTCACATAGAATACCATATGAACAGTGTCTTCTGAGACACCTCTGCTGAAACAACCTGTTTGTTGAAATTCTTGTTGAGAAGGGACCAGAGCAGAGTGCCAAACCTCTCCTGGAGCTCCCAGGGCTTTGTATGTGTGCTTGTATGAGCTGGTCTAGCCCTTTCTTCTCCTCAGAGGAAAAGGTTAGCAACTGCTGCTGCTGCTAAGTCGCTTCAGTCGTGTCCGACTCTGTGCGACCCCATAGACGGTAGCCCACCAGGCTCCTCCTTCCCTGGGATTCTCCAGACAAGAACACTGGAGTGGGTTGCCATTTCCTTCTCCAGTGCATGAAAGTGAGAAGTGAAAGGAAAAAGTTAGCAACTGCAGGACAGCCTATTACTTCCTGACAGCTATTCTTCCACTTGGATGGGTCACCATGATGGATCTGCAACCTTCTTTCCTCACCTGCTGCCCCTGCCCTCTGTGGTCTCCAAAAGTGTCCAAGGAAACTTCAGCTGCCAATGCACCAATTCTTTTTCTAAACAAAGTGTGGTTGGTTCTGCACATCAGGAATCCACTTGTGTTTGAGCTGAGTGCTGCTGGCTCTGTGTGGCGTCCTAGGTGGTTCAGTGGTGAAAGAATCTGCCTGCCAACTCAGGACATGTGGGTTCGATCCCTGGGTTGGGAATATCCCCTGGAGGAGGAAATGGCAGCCCTCTGCAGTGTTTTTGCCAGGAGAATCCCATGGGCAGAGAAGCCAGGCGGGCTACAGTTCATGGGGTTGCAGAGTCAAGCATGACTGGGCAGTCACTCACTACTGCATAGCGTCCAGCTCTACCGTGTGCAGTCTTCTGCCTGGATCTCCTTTCTTACTCAGGTTGGATTATCACCATAGAAAACAGCCTTCCTTCATATATATTAAGGTTCCTGGTAAAAGCAGCTTAGCCATTTCATCAAAAGTGAATTTTCTTATTCTCCTTGTTGCTTTCAGATGACTTGAAATAGTTTGCTCTCCCAGACGGTGCTGCAGTGTACATCATGCAAAGGATATACATGCAGGTGTATCTCATGCAAAGAATATACATGCAAGTGTATCTGTAGAATAAAGCCCTAAGATTGGAATATGGATTAAAAGGATATGTGCGTTTATCATTTGAACATTACCTAGAGGTTGTGCCAATTTATACTCACATCAGTAAACATGCCTATTTCTCCAGATATCAACACCATGGACTATCATACATTTTGGTCTATGCCATTCTAAGAGGTGCAAAATGGAGTCTTAGTATATTTTGAAATAACATCTTCTCTTTTTGCATATTCAATAATCACTTGTCTTAGTGTTTGCTCCCTTTGTACTTCCTTTTCTACCAACTATCTATATTATTGGCCCGTTTTCCCACTGGGTGGTGTTCTTACAGATTTGCAGGAGCTCTTTATATGAGGAAATATGCTCTTTGTGATATGAGGTACAAATATTTCCCCCAGTTTGTCATTTGTCTTTAGATTTTGCTACAGTAGTTATTGCTTTATCGATTCTTTTTTAATATATGGAGTTACAATTATGGATCTCCTCTTTGATGACATCTGGGGTTTTTACATCCTGAGAAATGATCTTTACTGTAATGCAAGTTGGGTCCTTTTGTGGTCATCACCCATGGTAAAACAGGGCTTAGAACAAATGCCTCAACCTCATGCAGTGTTGGCTAAAAGATCAGATTTTACTGGAGAAAACTACAAGCCAGGGGTCTGCAAGAGATGAGGTGAGTCTGTCTTCTCTTCATCCCAGGGCCTGGGTTATCAGCTGGAAACAGAGTAGGTTTGAATTGCAGTGGGAGCATCTCTCATTCCAGGGATCCTGACGCAGGGATTGAACCTCCCTGAATTGCGGGCAAATTCTTCACTGTCTGAGCCACCACCCAGGAAGCCCATAATAAACATTGAGAACGATAAATATGCTGATATTTCCTAATCTTTTATAGCCTGGGAATCAAAAGGTTTCATTTAAAACTGATAAGCCAGATAAAGCAGTATGATACACTGAATAGCACAAAGGAAAACTCTTAGGACTGATTCTAAAAGTGGGCCAGGTTCTTGGTTTTAACAGTAAAATCCATACTCACTAGTTTAGGCAGAAAGGGATTTATTAGGTAGCTCCTCTAAGCTCAGACGATAAAGAATCTGACTGCAATACAGGAGACATGGGTTTGATCCGGGTCTGGAAGATCCTTTGGAGAAGGGAATGGCAACCCACTCCGGTATTCTTGCCTGGAGAATCCCATGGACAGAGAAGCCTGGTGGGCTACAGTCGATAGGGTCACGAAGAGTGGGACATGACTGAGTGACTTTCACATATACTTACACATTAGTAGTAACTCCTAGAACCACACTGTAGAACTGACTTGAAGACATAGCTGCTGCCATGTCAGGAGCAGCCATTCCCAGGAGGGCACTTCCTCAAAGCCAGGACCTGTTATCTCCAAACACAGAACTGTCCTCCTCAGCACAGAACGCTCTTCCCCCAGATAGCTGCAAGGTTCCCTCCCTCGGGCAGCCCTCAGCTGCTTCCATTCTTGGGCCTGAAGCTTGCAGATTAAATTCAGCCCTGGGCCCTAAGAGCCTTAATAATGGCCTTGGACATAGAGACACAGTATAAACCTGTTCACGTCCTCAGTTTTCATCTTTGATTACCCATTGCTCTTCACTTGCCCCAGGATAAATCCTGGCTTTGATACTCTTCTCTTTTGAAACAACTTGGGTAGTTTCTTTTCCCCAGGAACTAGGGGAACCACTGTCTGAGTAGGGAAGAGTGGGCTCCACCTAGTTGTGTACTGAGTAGACAAGGACCAAGTACAGATTTCATCTCAGAATCAAAAGGGAGATGCTAAGACTAGCTTGTGCTGGGCTCTCTCTAATTGCCTTTAGGGAATTAATATAGTGTGAAGGCTAGTGTCCACAGTAAGCAGGGCTTCCCAAGTGGCTCAGTAATAAAGAATCCGCCTGCCAATGCAGGAACCCCTGGAGATGTGGGTTCGATTCCTGGGTCGAGGAGGAGGAAATGGTAACCCACTCTGATATTCTCGCCTGGATAATCCCATGGACAGAAGAGCCAGTCCATGGGGTCACAAAGAGTCAGACATGACTGAGTGCTACATTGCACTGTCCATAGTAAGCATTTGAAATCATTTCTTATTTAATAGGTTCAAAATGTTTTTGACATGTGGGATGGCATTTTGATACTAGTCAGGTCAAAAGGTGGGTCTCCAGTTCACTGATGATGTCATTCCCTTTCACATAGACTCTCTGGTATATTCTTCCTTTCCAAGTCTGCACACCACATTCATGCACTCTACAGGGAGACTATTTTTAGTCATCAAATTCCTTGACATATTGGTGATGAATTTCTGCTAGCAAAAATTTTTTTGCATGAAAAATATCAAATCGCAGCATGAATTTCATCTGGGAGCCACATGTCTAGGAAAATAATTATTTCAAACCCAAGGGCATAACCAACCACTGCTAAAATGGACCCAGTTTATGGTTCTGCTATACTTGCTCATAAAACATTGTACTCCCAACAAAATCACTGTGCTATCCACTGGGTACTGACCACTAGCCTTGTTAACTCTCTTCGTTACTGACTTGATATTTGAGACCTGAACTTTGAGTTTGTGGTCTCTGGAACTGAAGAACAGGGACCAGGTAAAATGGTCAATTTTGAGAGATTCTGAGAGCATGAAATGCATATGCAAGAAAACAGAACCACAGAAAGATCTTGAAAGTCTGTACTAATGTTGACTGTGGTTATGAGGGAAAATTTGATTTTAAATTCTTCTAGGAAAGGAAGAGGTGGATTCCTGGCACATACCTGTTGGTAGGTACTTTAGTGATGAAAGGAAATAAAACTGTGACCTCTTGAAGGAGAAAAGCAGTGTTTTCTGTAGCTACCATTCAACAAATAATTATTGAATGCGGGCGGGACAGTGAAGAGTAATTATAAGGAGTAACTCAGCTAAACTTTGCATTTGTGATTGTGCACAACCACATGGGTTAGGGTAACCTTCCTGAGAAAGACATTTTCCCCAGTCGAGAAAGACTTAGAACTGGATTAGAAGAATTGGATCTTGGTCCTGGGACTTAATAGCTATTTGATCTTGAATGCCTCACCATGTGTCTCTGGGCTGTAGCCCACCAGTCTCCTCTGTCCATGAGATTTTTCAGGCAAGAATACTGGAGCAATTGCCATTTCCCTCTCCAGGGCATCTTCCTGACTCATGGATTGAACCCTCATCTCCTGTGTTTCCTGCATTGGAGGTGGATTATTTATCTGCTGATCCATCAAGGAAGCCCCTCTGAGACTCAGTGTGTTCTATATAAATCATTTATGAAAATATAACAGGCATGTTGACTAGTGCATTCCTTTGGAAGAACAATCCAATCTTACCATGAGAAGTTGGGTGAAAGTAATATTTACGGCTCTGTAATGTCCCAGAGTAGTTCACCTCAGTGTGTAACAACAGCTTTATGAGGATGTTCATTGCATAAAGAGACCATGCAACAACCTAGTATCCATCTCTAGGGGAGTTCAGTTCCGTTCAGTTCAGTCGCTCAGTCGTGTCCGACTCTTTGCGACCCCATGAATCACAGCACGCCAGGCCTCCCTGTTCATCACCATCTCTCGGAGTTCACTCAGACTCACATCCATCGAGTCCGTGATGCCATCCAGCCATCTCATCCTTGGTCGTCCCCTTCTCCTCCTGCCCCCAATCCCTCCTAGCATCAGAGTCTTTTCCAATGAGTCAACTCTTCGCATGAGGTGGCCAAAGTACTGGAGTTTCAGCTTAAGCATCATTCCTTCCAAAGAAATCCCAGGGTTGATCTCCTTCAGAATGGATTGGTTGGATCTCCTTGCAGTCCAAGGGACTCTCAGGAGTCTTCTCCAACACCACAGTTCAAAAGCATCAATTCTTCGGTGCTCAGCCTTCTTCACAGTCCAACTCTCACATCCATACATGACTACAGGGAAAACCATAGCCTTGACTAGACAGACCTTAGTCGGCAAAGTAATGTCTCTGCTTTTGAATATGCTATCTAGGTTGGTCATAACTTTTCTTCCAAGGAGTAAGCGTCTTTTAATTTCATGGCTGCAATCACCATCTGCAGTGATTTTGGAGCCCCAAAAAATAAAGTCTGACACTGTTTCCGCTGTTTCCCCATCTATCTCTAGGGGAATGGGGGAGTAAAGTTTGAAGAATTCTTATCAGAGAATTCTCTGCAGCAACTGGAAGTGATGGATTAGAGATATAGAGAGCAACATGGATAGATATTTAGATAGAGCCTAGAGTAAATGAATGACATAACAGTTATCATAGAGTGATTCCATGTTGACTCATTAAAATCACATTCATGGAAAACAACTCATTTATTTATCAAAGATGCATATCCATCAAGAATATATTTCAAACATGTTAGAAAGGATACCTATGAACTAGGGACTGGGGGAAAGAACAATATGCAAGAGGAGCCTTATCTAAAACCAACGGTGAGAATATGGCTTAGTCATCTCTAGCCTAATGAAAAATAGCAAAAAATGCCATTCTTTACCCCATAGTTGAAACTGTTCCACTCACCTTGCTTGCTATCCTTGGGGTCTCTGTTTTTCAAATTGTTCTGTAGGAACCATTACTTTTCCTTAACTCTGTTCAGTGATATCATGGATAGTGCTTAGAGTTTAGGTATGGTTTACAAATATCCTTTTGTTCCCAAGGTTTTTCCTAGTCAAATTAAGTATTAGATGTGAGTATAAAGTAATGAGTTTTTAAACATGATCCAAATGAATGTTATTTCTTCCAAGTAGTCATAAATTCCACCAGTTCTGCCAATGTTTGAAACATTTTTGGAACTGTGTGTGGTGTGTGTGTGTGTTCACGTGCATTTAAGGATCAGCCAAGTTTTGTATTATTTAAAAGTCTAGCCTTAGTTATCGGATCACCTCTCCAACTCCATCTCCTTCTGGTCTCTACTCCTTGCCCACAGTGTTCCAGGCACACATGCCTTCTTTTAGTCTCTGCAGCACATGAAACATTCTTGCTTGGGGCCGTTGGAATAGCTGTTCCCTTTGTCTGAGTTTTTTATCCTGATCTTCCTTTGCAGAGCACTCCCTCTTATCAGTCAGGTCTTCCTTAAATATTACATCCTCAGAGAAGTTCTCTCTGATCACTCTGCTAAGAGCCACCTAATAATGTGCTCTACCATCACTCTGCCTTCTTTCCATTGCCCCAACTTGAATAAAATTTGCTTATCCTCCATACCTAGAAAGGTGCCTGCCACATAGTAGGTGCTCAAAGGATGTGTGCTGAATACATTGAGGAGTATTATTAACTCAGATCTCTGTGTCTGAGGGCCAGAAAACAAGCGACATAAATACAAGTTAGTGTAGATTCTTTCTTCCTTGTTAATGTCTTACAATTTATTGTTTATTCTTTTATGATATCATTTCACACTTTGTACCACATATGTCTATTTATAAATGTATCTATTTCTCTAAGTTTTGGGCTTCTGAAAAGAATAAACTGTGTTTCTAAAATTTATATCTCTTAGAGGATTTAGCACCAAATTTTGATATTCTGAATACTAGATATATATATTGTTATCAGACTGAACTGAATTTGAGTGGTATGAACAAGTACGTATGTGTGTGTGTGAAAGAGAGAATGTGAGAGAGAAACAATCAAATGGGTCTGTTTGGGTACCTTCTGTGCCAGTGATTTCCAGACTGGTTTTGAGCGTCTGCTTATGTTTGGACAGAGATCAGATTTCTGGACCATGTTGTCATAACAGCTTAAATTCTGTAGGACAAAAAGCAAAATGGACAAATGGATATAAGGTCGTAGATTTAAGATGGTACACACCTGATTTATATGATATTCTGCTCTTTTCTACATAAGAGCAATGACATTAAGGAGTTATGTCACACACAAGGGATAAGACCACAAAACCCAGGCTTACGCCAGTATTTAACTGGCATGGGTGGAGCAGGTTGACTGTGAGTGACTTGAGGACTGATCCTGTATCCTGAGAATTCTCCTCTGCAGTGACTAGAACAGCACATAACTCATAGGGCACACTTCACAGAATGTATGTTAGATGATGGATTACATGAAAAATGGATACTTGAACAGTAATGAGATTGATTTTTCACATGACTCATAAATTGGCTTGGAGGCCATTGGCTCAGGAGGAACTCAACTGAATAGTTCCAAAACTGTGGCATCATTGACCTAAGTGTGAAGTCTCTCTAGAGCACATATTTAGCTGTAGAAGAAGCATTACTCTCCATCATTGCCATCCTCCAGTGTCTCAGACTAGAGTCTTTAGAACCTGACATGAGTCATCTACCTTACTTTTCGTCCATATCTAAGCAGTCATTAATTCCTGCCAGATTTACCATTGCCTTTTTGCTTAATCTGTAGACAGTGTATGCATACTCAGTCGTGTCCTGCTCTTGTGACCCCATGGACTGTAGCCCGCCAGGTTCCTCTATCCATGGGATTTTTTTGGCAAGTATACTGGAGTGGGTTGCCATTTCCTCCCCTAGGGGGTCTTCCCAACCCAGGAATCGAACCTGTGTCTCCTGCACTGGCAGGTGGACTCTTTACCACTGCACCACAATAGCCTCTTAATTGGGATCTGGCCACAAGTACCCCTCCTCTGGGCACAAGTATGCCAAAGAATTAATGCTTTTGAACTGTGGTGTTGGGGAAGACTCTCAAGTGTCTCTTGGACAGCAAGGAGATCCAACCAGTCAATCCTAAAGGAAATCAGTCCTGAATATTCTTTGAAAGGACTGATACTGAAGCTGAAACTCCAACACTTTGGCCACCTGATGTGAAGAACTGACTCACTGGAAAAGACCCTGATGCTGGGAAAGATTGAAGGCAGGAGGAGAAGGGGACGACAGAGGATGAGATGGACTCAACGGACATAAGTCTGAGTAAACTCCAGGAGTTGGTGATGGACAGGAAGGCATGGTGTGCTGTAGTCCATGGGGTCGCAAAGAGTCAGACATGACTGAGTGACTGAACTTGACCCCTCTTCTTTGCAATCAATCCTTCAATCCATCAAAGTTATCCACCTATCATTAATATAATAAACAAGTTGGACTTGGGAGGATTTAAGCAAAAAGGAACTTTGTTCTGTCTTATAACTGGCCCTTTAAAACTACTCTCTCCAATCTTTCTTTCCTCCCTATGGATGTTGAAAGGTACAGCTCAATCTAATATGAAAACTTCAACTTCTTATCCCAATTAAAATTCTCCCTTTCACTAGTGTGGGGCTCAACCAGACTTGCAACCATATGGTGAAGAGGGAAGTTCGCAGTCATTTCTTCTCTATTTTTTCACCTCCTCTTGCACTAGCTGAGCCCAGAAGAAAAGAGGGTTTAGAGAAAAAGAGGCAAGGTCTTCAGCAGCTCCTGCAGTTGTGAGCACAGAGTGCTCTGTGTGTGGCCAATCTAATGGGTGTTTCTCTGGTGGGGTGCTTTTGAGGATTCGTTTAGACACCCTTCTTCCCCGGGATATTCTACTGTAGCATTGCTCAAATAATACCCACTTCATGTAGGCTCTTAAAATTCTTCCCTTATCACCTGGATTCCAGCAGCCTCCCCCACCCTCTGTCCCAACCCCTGCTCCCAGCAGTGTCTCTGATGTTGGAATTATCTAGAAGAGCCTTGTAGAGTCTGTAAAATAACCCAAGTGCCATTCTCCTCCTCCTCATGGCCCAAACTTCTGTATTGTTTCTGCAGTGAAGTTTGTTCCTTCTGAGGCCCACTGGCTTTGTTCTGCTGTCTGAGTTGCCACCAGCCAGCCTTTCGCTAAAGACTTTTTCCAGTGGAATCACTCAGTCCCTTCTCTTAGCCTTTTCTTGCAAAGCCTGGAGGTGTGTGTGTCTAACCATGGCAGAACCAGCTCTAGGCATCTTTCTGCAAGCTCTGCCTAGACAGTCTTGTATCTCACTTATGATGTGTGTGAGTGGGGAGAGACCTAAACCTATTGTTCTCAGCTTTGAAGCCTCAGCCAAAACCCTGAGAAAGGAAAAGGCCTATTTTAACACGCTGTTACATTCCTTTAAAAACATCAGATAATGTTTTGTTTTGTTTTAATTAACTGTTCTAAGCTTACAATGCTTGATTTTAAAGTTCCAGAAAAGACATTTTAGCAAACTAAGAAACGGATCCATGAAACTCCTTTCTTTTGCAAATGAGAAACTAAAGTTGATTGATTTACTGAAGATCACACAGCTAGTCATGGGCTTGAACCTAGCTCTTTGGCCCCCAAACCCTGTGCTTTTCCCACTGTGTTGTCCTGCTTAACATGTGTGCACTGTGCAAATGTACTCGATCATGTCCGACTCTTTGTGACCCCATGGACTGCCAGGCTCCTCTGTCCAGGGGATTCTCCAGAGGATAATACTGGAGTGGGTTGTCATTTCTTCTTCCAGGGAATCTTCCTGACCCAGGGATCAAACCCGAATCTCCTGCTCCTCCTGCACTGGCAGGTGGATTCTTTACCACTGAGCTACCATGTTGCTGTTGGGTCCCTAAGCCGTGTCCGACTCTTTACAACCCCATGGACTGCAGCACGCCATGCTTCCCTATCTCACTATCTCCAAGTTTGCTCAAACTCATATCCATTGAATCGATGATGCCATCCAACCATCTCTTCCTCTGCACCCCTCTTCTCCTCCTGCCCTCAGTCTTTTCCAGCACCAGGGTTTTTTCCAATGAGTCGGCTCTTCACATCAGGTGGCCAAATTATTGGAGCTTCAGCTTCAACATCGGTCCTTCCAATGAATATTCAGGGTTTATTTCCTTTAGGATTGACTGGTTGGATCTCCTTGCAGTCCAAGGGACTCTCAAGAGTCTTTTCCAGTACCACATTTTGAAAGCAACAATTCTTTGGTGCTCAGCCTTCTTTATGGTACCATGCTTCTCCTTAATGTCTCTCAGGAGACATTGGCTCCTGAAATAAAGCTATGTGTAAAGGTCAAATGAAAATAATATACGCTTTTAGTGATTTTCAGAGTCTACAAACTGGATGCTGTGATTATGGATGATTTTCTTTTTTTTTCACTTACCTGTATTTTCTGGACTTCCCAGGTGGTGCTAGTGGTAAAGAACCCTCCTGCTAATGCAGGAGAGGTAAATTTTCTATGATGATCACATATGTCTTCTACTGTAAGGAAGCAAAACATATAAAAATACTCTTTTTAAGTATAGGTCTCTATTATAGGAAATAATTCTATATATTAGTAAATGGAAACAAAATTGCAAGTATACACTTTTGGTAAGTCCATCTGAGTAGAATAATAAGATCTGAATTAGGGACTTCTCTGGTAATCCAGTGGTTGAGACTTGGTGCTTTCACTGCTGTGGGGCCAAGTTCAAGCAGTGGTCAGGGGCTAAGATCCTGGAAGCTGCACAGTGTGACAAAAACAAAACAAAACAAAAACCCAAAGACCTGAGTTAGAGTCCTGGAGCTACTTAACTGCATGATCTCGACTTAGTCACTCGACCTCTTTGGTAATCACTTCCTCAAATGCAATGCGTGGACCTGGCCTATATAAAATCTAAGGTGTTTTCCAATTCTGAAAATAAAAAAATATTTCTTAAAAACCTTATGAGGAATAATGATGAACCTTTATATGAAAAGTATCAAAATAAAACACCATGTACATTTATGGCAATAAAGGACCATGGTTTCTCACCCTTCTTTAAAATGGGCCTTCCAAGCAAATGAGATCAGCCTTGTCAGTTTATCCAAGCCAGGCACCCTGCCTGGGTATTTACCCTCCAGTCTCACCTCCTCCATGAAGTCTCCCTGATGATGCTAGCCCCGCCCTGGCCACCCCTTCTAGGACCTGCAGACTCTGAGCCTGCACCACCTCGCTCAGTGCGTCCTCTGATGCTCTGTTGCACATTGTGATTCCTCATATGTTGGATTTTCTTCTCCAGCACACATTGCCCACAGACAGCAACCACCTTTGCCATCCCCATTTCCCCCGCTACTGCCCACCATGTGCTGAGCGCACAGGGCATCCTTCGTGCACATTTGTCAGTGAGAGAGGTCTCTTAGGAGGAAAAGGTCTGAAAGGTCCAGTCAGAGACTCAAGAGACATGGGGCCCCAGGCCATCGCTGGAGCAAGGTGCTATAATCAGCCAGTCTTCATCAAGGAGAAAATGAAATCGATCCCTTTCCCTCCACCTCCCTTTGGGTCTTTCCTTCTGCGGCTCTGGGCAAGGCTGCCTTGGGGTGGCTTTCTGCTGCTGTCACTTCCTGGAATTGGACCCACAGTTTGGACCCCTTCTGGAAAAGGGATCATGAGTCTCTCCTTACGCTGCTGGCTCCAGGCAAGTTTCCTTGGGCCAGGCTGAGGGAGTGGAGCCGGCCAGAGCGCTAAACTATCTGGGGTATGCTCTGGGCCTCTTGGCTGAGAAGGCCAAAACACAGTCAACTCTGCTGATTTGTACTCTCTCCCAGGACCTGGGCGGGTGGAAAGGAGGAAGGGCCACATCTCTGGCTTTGTTGGGCTGTCTCTCTCCTGCGGTCCCCTTCCACCTTCCTTCTCCTCCTCTCCCGCCTCTCCTCTTCCTCACCGCTGCCCCCTGGCTGTCTCGCTGACTTTCTGCTTTA
Source organism: Nanger dama (assembly GCA_917880005.1). NCBI lineage: Eukaryota > Metazoa > Chordata > Mammalia > Artiodactyla > Bovidae > Nanger > Nanger dama. The sequence continues at coordinate 32,386,819 of CAKJTW010000018.1, forward strand.
CTTCTCTTGTCTCTGTTTTCTCCTCTTTGCCACTGCATCCAGCTCTTGCCTATCTGTCAGCCTACCTTTCTATTCCTGGTTTTCTCCACCGTCTTCTCTGCCCGAAGGGTTAATGGGGGGGAGAGGCGGTCCCCACCTGTGTGTGCCAGCCTGGGAACGAGGTGATTTCTGTACATTTTTCTTGTGAAAGCTAGACTTGTCCTTTTAAGATGGGGAAATGGGATGCCAGGTTCAGTTGCACTTCAGAACCTAGTCAAAGATCCCAACAGGAGTTGTCTTACACCGTGTCCCACTGCACCAGCCCGGGAGCGGATGGAGGCAACGGAACTGGGGTGAGATGTCACAGGAATAGTGGAAGTCCTCTGAAGTAGGCCACGGATGCTCGGCTGCACAGTTCTGAGTTCTCTGATAAGCCCTTCCGAGCACACTGCCTCCAGTCACACATCCACAGTGAAATGTGGGTGTTTTAATCACTGAAGAGAATCCTTAATACTGCTCCTTCAGCACATAGCTGCTTCTCTCGCGCCAGGAACCACAGGGAGCCTATTGCTTTCCGTCCTGAACTGGTTCCAGAAGCATTAGGTGATGCTCAGTACAATTTTCAGTTGTTATCATATGAGGCCCTTAGAGACACTTCTCAATTCTAGCAATTAGCCGCACAGGGGTCAACCAAGTGTTCTCAGCTCTAATTAACAGCTGTGTTGAATCTGGGACACATACAATTCCTTTGGGGATGTGTTCTTCAAACAGAAACAAAACCAGAATATCAAGCTCTTTCCTCCTTATCAGAGGCTATGAAGGCCGAAAATGATGAACAAGGGTATTCTTTGCAAAAATTCCAGGAAGCTGAACGGCTTCTGAGCTGAATGTATGAACTTAAAGGGAAAAATATCATCTCAGCTCTACCATGAAATGTATCCAGTGGGGTTCAGGAGGCTCAGGGAGTGCTCGGGGGATTAGATGCCTCCCAGATGCACACCCAGAGCCCAGCTACACCCAGCGGGTTACATGATATCATCGCCACATGAATCAAAGGCTTGCTCTCTGGCTTCAGAAGGAAAAGGAAAAGGAACAGGATACTTTGTATTGGGAGTCCTGCCCCAAGCGGGAACTGTGCTGATGCCTGCTCAAGTTGTTCTCTGGGTATGCTGGCTTCTTGCCCTGCCTGACAGCTGCAGGAGCTCTGTAAAAATCTGAGGGAGAATTTCCTTTGCAGCCATGACTGAGAACCCAGGATCAAGAGCTTTGCAGACAGAAAAGACATTACCCTTCAAATATCCTAAGTCATTTATTAGGGTTCATAGCAGACAGCAAAGCAAGACAGCTGGCTGTCTGGCCCCGGATGGAGAAAATGTATTCTCCTGGGAACCAGCCAGTTGAATTTTTCTTTCGTAACTGAGAGCAAATGCACAGAGACATTTAAAAAATAAGTATATTTTAACACTGGAATGGTTCAAATGGATAAAAGTGTACAGAACAATACCAATTAGCCAATGTTAATTTTGTGCCTTATTTGCTACTTCATATCTTTTTCTAAAATAATATATATATATATATTATTTACTACTTCATATCTTTTTCTAATAATAATAATATATATATATTCAAATCTTCCTGTGCTTCCTCTGGCCTCACTCACCACTGGTGTCCTGAGGTTAGTATGTATCTTCCTGTGGATAGACATCCAAGGGTATGTACTGTTACTACACATGGATGTATCCTGAATCAATATCCTCTCTCTGTTTTTGAAATGTATGTAAATGGTATCATTCTATTCCTTCCCTTTTGCAACATTTGAAATTTTCTCTTGGTACTTCCCTGGCCACCCAGGGGTTAAGACTCCACACTCCCAATGTAGGGGCCCAGGTTCCATCCCTGGTCAGGGAACCAGTTCCCACATTCCACAGCTAAGAGCCCGCATGCTGCAACTGAGAGTTGGCACAGTCAAATACATAAATAAATGTTAAAAACAAGTTCTGTTAACTTTGGCCACCACATGCAAAGAATTGACTCATTGGGAAAGACCCTAATGGCTGGGAAAGATTAAAAGCAGGAGAAGGGGACAACAGAGGATGAGATGATTGGATGGCCTCACCAACTCAATGGACATGAGTCTGAGTAAGCTCCAGGAGGTGGTGGTGATGGACAGGGAGGCCTGGTGTGCTGCAGTCCATGGAGTCGCAAAGAGTTGGACATGACTGAGCGACTGAACTGAACCAAACATGTTTTAAAATCATCTATGTCAGTACATGCAAATCTAGTTCATTCATTTTAATTTCAGAGGGATATTTTATTATATGACTATATCAAAATGTATGTATCCATTCCCTATTGATAGATTTTAAGTAAAAAAAAATTTTAATCACAAAATGGCTGCAATGAATTGTTTTGTACATGTCTCTCAGGAACTATACGGTAGATTTTTTCCTTAGGGCAGTGGTTCTCAAAGTTTTGCTCTCATAATACACTGTTATAATTATTAAGAGCCCCAAATAGCTTTTGTTTGTGTAGCTTATATCTATTGGCATGTACACTGAAATTAAAACTGAGAAATTAAAAATATTTATTTACTAATTTATTTAGAAATAAAAACAAATTCATTATGTTAAACATAATGTGTTTTTAATGAAAAATAACTATGTTTTACCAAACAAAAAATAATTAGTGAGAAAGCCATTGTTTTGTATTTTGTCAATGCCAGGCTTGATGGAAATCATATCTGCCTCTGTATTCAGTCTGTTACAATATGTTGTCTTGGTTTACCCATATGAAGAAAAATAGACTTCACACAAGTATGTAGCTGGAAAAAGGAGGAGTATTTTAATAGCCTTTTAAGATAACTTTGGATATTCTTCATCAAAGATACTAAGTCAAAAGTCATTAAATAATAGTTTCTTAAAGGTTGAAATGTGGACTCTGAAATCATGTCAATGAACTTCTTATACTCTTTTACACTTAGAATCCATTGATCTTTCTTTCTCATTTGGAAAACATTGGTTCACTGAATTACATGTCTTACGAACACTGGCAGATTTCATTATACAGTATCAAAAAAGAACATTTATTTATATCACCACTGACTTCATCACAGAAGTTTCTGAAAGTTGGGAAATTGTCAAGGTCATAATGGTGGATTTTAAGTTTTCCAAAATTCTCACTTTTGCTTGAAAGCTCAAAATTTATCACTGGCAACAGATGCAGTCAATTTCTTTCCTTGAAGTGACAGGCTCACTTTGTTCATTTATGAGAAAATGCCTGCCAAAATCCCAGGTCTGAATAACCATAGTTTGTCAGTCTTTCTTTCAAGTAGAAATGGTGTTTCATGAAAAAAGCAGCTAATTCAGTTCATAGCTTAAAAAAATTTTTTTTTTAATGTACAAGTGTTTTTCCTTGAGAGACAACCATCTACCCTGGTGTGCAGAAATGTTTTATGTGTTTTTTCCATTTCATTTCACAGGATATTAATATTCAAAAGACATGGAAGCCAGAGTTGAGATTCAATACAACTTATTAATTTTCACTGTTTCATCAATAAACTTTATAAGTAAACCTGATGATGTTGATGGTGGTGGTGATGATGATTTTATTTCAAGTACCTGACAAGTAAAGATTATAACAACAATCAGAAAAGTTCATTACTACAGCCTGATTTGTGCTAAATCACCAGCATTTTACCCACAATTCCTTTTGCACTGTCAGTGCAGACAACATCACATTCAAAAAGGCAAACAGTATCAAGTACAAATCTAAGTGTGGAATTGCAGAGGTCTAGGATATGTATGACCAGTGTGTTCTCTTGGAAAAACTCTATTAGCCTTTGCCCTGCTTCATTCCATATTCCAAGGCCAAATTTGCCTGTTAGCCAGGTGTTTCTTGACTCCTACTTTTGCATTCCAGGCCCCTATAATGAAAAAGACATCTTTTTGGGTGTTAGTTCCAAAAGGTCTTGTAGGTCCTCATAGAACCGTTCAGCTTCTTCAGCATTACTGGTTGGGGCATGCTGGTGCTGCTGCTGCTGCTAAATCACTTCAGATGTGTCCGACTCTGTGCGACCCCATAGACGGCAGCCCACCAGGCTCTCTTGTCCCTGGGATTCTCCAGACAAGAACACTGGAGTGGGTTGGGGCATAGGCTTGGATTACTGTGATAATGAATGGTTTGGCTTGGAAATGAACAGAGATCATTCACCTAGAGCCAGACATCCTGGAATGAAAAGTCAAGTGGGCCTTAGAAAGCATCACTACGAACAAAGCTAGTGGAGGTGATGGAATTCCAGTTGAGCTATTTTAAATCCTGGAAAATGATGCTGTGAAAGTGCTGCACTCAATATGCCAGTAAATTTGGAAAACTCAGCAGTGGCCACAGGACTGGAAAAGGTTAGTTTTCATTCCAATCCCAAAGAAAGGCAATGCCAAAGAATGCTCAAACTACCGCACAATTGCACTCCTCTCACACACTAGTAAAGTAATGCTCAAAATTCTCCAAGCCAGGCTTCAGTAATATGTGAACCGCGAACTTCCAGATGTTCAAGCTGGCTTTAGAAAAGGCAGAGGAAACAAAGATCAAATTGCCAATATCGGCTGGATCATTGAAAAAGCAAAAGAGTTCCAGAAAAACATCTATTTCTGCTTTATTGACTATGCCAAAGCCTTTGACTGTGTGGATCACAATAAACTGTGGAAAATTCTGAAAGAGACGGGAATACAAGACCACCTGACCTGCCTCTTGAGAAACCTGTATGCAGGTCAGGAAGCAACAGTTAGAGCTGGACATGGAACAACAGACTGGTTCCAAATAGGAAAAGGAGTACATCAAGGCTGTATATTGTCACCCTGCTTATTTAACTTACATGCAGAGTACATCATGAGAAACGCTGGGCTGGAAGAAGCACAAGCTGGAATCAAGATTGCCAGGAGAAATACCAATAACCTCAGATATGCAGGTGACACCACCCTTATGGCAGAAAGTGAAGAGGAACTAAAAAGCCTCTTGATGAAGGTGAAAGAGGAGAGTGAAAAAGCTGGCTTAAAGCTCAACATTCAGAAAACTAAGATCATGGCATCTGGTCCCATCACTTCATGGGAAATAGATGGGGAAACAGTGGAAACAGTGTCAGACTTTGTTTTTGGGGGCTCCAAAATCACTGCAGATGGTGATTGCAGCCATGAAATTAAAAGATGCTTGCTCCTTGGAAGAAAAGTTATGACCAATCGAGACAGCATATTGAAAAACAGAGACATTACTTTGCCAACATAGGTCCATCTAGTCAAGGCTATGGTTTTCCAGTGGTCATGTATGGATGTGAAATTTGGACTGTGAAGAATGCTGAGCACCGAAGAATTGATGCTTTTGAACTGTGGTGTTGGAGAAGACTCTTGAGAGTCCCTTGAACTGCAAGGAGATCCAACCAGTCTATTCTGAAGGAGATCAGTCCTGGGTGTTCTTTGGAAGGAGTGATGCTAAAGCTGAAACTCCAATACTTTGACCACTTCATGTGAAGAGTTGACTCATTGGAAAAGACTCTGATGCTGGGAGGGATTTGGGGCAGGAGGAGAAGGGGACAACAGAGGATGAGATGGCTGGATGGCACAACTGACTCGATGGACATGAGTTTGAGTGAACTCCGGAAGTTGATGACGGACAGGGAGGCCTGGCGTGCTTCAATTCATGGGGTCGCAGAGTCGAACACAGCTGAGCAACTGAACTGAATTGACTGAGGATATGTATGTGTTCAGTTCTACTGGATAACATCAAATTACTCTTCAGAGAAGCTGTGCTCTCTTAGACATCTACCAGCTGTGTATGAGAGTTCCTATTTTTCCACAACCTTGCCAACATGGAACTTGTCTTTTAACTGTGATTTTGGTATCTTGGTACAGAGATTTTAAACTCTTTTGAAATATGCCCAGAACATTCTGTTCTTAAAGGCTTGCCCTCTACAGAAACTGTTTTACCGGAGCCTAACTGACTGGGGTTTTATCGGAGACCCACTAACCTGAAAGATAGGAAATACCAACTCTATGCCCTGGTGGAGTTAGTCCTGTACAGATGTGAGAGTTGGACCATAAAGAAGACTGAGTGATGAAGAATTAATGCTCTCGAGTTGTTCTGGGAGAAGACTCTTGAGAGTTTCCTGTACGGCAAGGAGATCAAACCAGTCAATCCCAAGGAAATCAACCCTGAATATTCATTGGAAGGACTGATGCTGAAGCCAAAGCTCCGATCCTTTGGCCACTTGATACAAAGAGTTGACTCATTGGAAAAGACTGTGGTGCTGGGAAAGACTGAAGGCAAAAGGAGAAGGGAGAGGTAGAGGATGAGATGGTTAGACAGCATCACCAACTCAATGGACATGAGTTTGAACAAACTCTGGGAGATTGTGAAGGATAGTAGACTCTAGAGTGCTGCAATCCATGGGGTTGGACAGGACATTGCGACTTGAACAACAACAAAACCTACAATTATTGCATAATGGTAACTCCCATCCAGACAAATATAAAACTGCACACTAATGCTCTATTTACCTCACTTCCTTTTATTTGTGTATCATGTCTGGCTTTCAACAAAAAATTATAAGGCATGCTAAAAGACAAAAATCACAGTCTGAAGAGACAGTGCAGTCATCAGAACCAGACTCAGATGCAGCAGAAGAATTTGAAACAAGTATGATTAATGTGTTCTGATAGTTTTGTTTCTATGGTTCTGATTCTTTCACATTTATTTCTTCACAGGACCACCAGGACATTGTGAAATAGAGGTGGTGATAATGGTTATCCTTGTCTTTTCCCCCTGAATTAAAAAAAATTCTTCTAAGCTTTTCATATTGACTATAACGTTTGCTTCAGGTTTTTGATACTCTTTTTCAGGGTAGGAAATCTCCTTCTATTTCTAGTTAGCTAAAGAGTTCTGTGGTTTTTAAAAAGTCATAAGTGGATTTTGAATTTTACTGAGTGCTTTTCCTGTATCCTCTGAGATGATCATGTGGCTTTCCTTCTTTATTAATGCATTGTAATGAAATAAGAGATTTTTTTCTTATGTAATTCTTCATTGTATTTATGTGATAAACCTAATTGGTCACTATTTTTTGAAAATAACATTCTTGGATTGGGATTGCTATAATATTATTTTGTGTAGGATTTTTTTACATCTCTGCTCAAAACCAAGGTTGACCTATATTTTCCTTTCTTGTACAGTCATTGTCTGGTTTTGATATCAAGGATACACTAGCCTCCTAAAATGAACGTTCCATTTTTAGTTCATTTTCTGGAAATGAACTCTCCTGCAAAGTAATATGTACCTCATGTATTGTTTGTGGTAGATCTAGCTATTATTCCATTTCTTTTATAATTATAGAACTAATAATATTTTCTATTTCTTCTTAAGTTAAATTTAATAGATTATCTTAAAAATCCACATCATTTGTTTTCAAATTTATTGGCATTAATTTATTATGCCAATATCAAATATCAAATAATTTTTTATCATAATCATATCTTTATACCACTTCTAATATTATGCTTTCTTATTTTTCATTGATTAACCTTACTAGAAGTTTGTCTGCCATGTTTTATTAAACCTTAGATATTTTACTCCATTATTCATTTCCTAATATCTGGGTTTAGAAACTTAACTCTATTAGTTTTCATACTCCTTTTAAAAGTATATACATGTAACACAATAAATTTTCTTTTTGTGCTATTTGTATTATGAGTTTGATATGCAATGTTTTCATTGCTATTTTATTCCATGCATTTCACATTCATAATTATTTACCCTTTGAAGACCAAATTAATAAAAGTATTTAAAAATTTCCAAACATTAAAAATATTTTTATTTATTTCTAACATTATCGCATTGTATGTAAATTCTTTAGTGTTTGTTAAGAATTCCACTATGGTCTTATACATAGTTAATATTTGTAAATGTTTTCTATACAATTATATAACTGATCTTGAAAAATTATTTATTTTAAAATTGTTGGTTGTGTGTGTGTTAGTTGCTCAATTGTGTCCGATTCTTTGCAAGACCATGGACTGTAGCCTGCCAGGCTCCTCCATCCAAGGGATTTTTCAGGCAAGAATACTGGAATGGATTGCCGTTTCCTTCTCCAGGAAATGTTCCCGACTCCGGGATTGAATCCTGGTCTCCTGCGTTGCAGGCAGACTTTACCATCTGAGTAACCGGGGAAGCCCATAATTGGATATAGAGTACTCTATGTGCTTATTACATTGAATTTGTTAAGCTGATTATACAAGCCATCTATATCTTTAACAAAGTTTGTTTTTGATCTTATTTCATGTGTAAGAAATGTTAAAAAAAAACCTCCCAGTGTTATTGTAGATTTATCAATTTTCACTAGAATTTTGTCAAGCTCTGCTCTCTCTATATTTTAAGGGTACCATGTTAGGTCTATATTGTCCTCATGACTTAATAAATTCAACCATTTACTGAATACCCACTGTGTCCAAGGCATTGTTAAAGACAGTGAAAAAACAGCATTGAACAAATCACAGAATGATTCCTCTTATTATTAAGTAATAATACTCTTTATCACTAATAATGCTTTTTGCTTTAACATTTACTGTGTATAATAGTAATACTGATGTGCCAACTTTTAAAAAATGCCTATTTTCTTGGTATTTTTATCATCCCTTTGTTTTCATCAGTTTATGGCCAGGCTTCTTTGTTTTTTAAATTCAGTCTAAGAATTGCTGACTTTTAATGGAGAGATAGAATCCCTCTTATTTTACTTTGATCCCTGATATATTTGGTATTATTTTTAGCAAGGTATTTTATATTTTCTGTTTACCTTTCTCTTTTTCTGCCATCTACTGTCTTGATTTTTTTTAAGCCCTCTTCTTTCCTCTGTTGGTTGGAAAGTTATATATCTACACTTTTAGAGATGTTTTTGGTTATAGTTAGCGTTTAGTATGTACAGTTGCCTTTTGTTGTTTTGTTGCTAAATCGTGTCTGACTCTCTTACGAACTCACGGACTATAGCCCATCAGGCTCTCTGTCGATGGGATTTCCTAGACGAGAATACTGGAGTGGGCTGCCATTCCCTTCTCCAGAGGATCTTCCTGACCCAGCAATCAAACCTGCATCTCTTGCATTGGGGACAGGTGGATTCTTTACCTCTGAGCCAGCAGGTGCCTTAACATTGGTTAAAGTTAACCAAGAATTCTACCCTCTTCCCCAATAGGGCAAAAACCTTAGATTCTTTAAATTTGTCATTCTACCTCCCACTGACATGTTGCTTTTGAGTGGTATTTTATTTGTACTTTGTTCTAAGCACCAATTCGTCTTCAATGTTACTAATATTGTTTTTACAAATGAGCATTTGTTTAGATTTAATCTACATGTTTACCAATTGGTCTCTCAACTGTTTTTTTTTTTTCTTTTTGCATCTCATTTCTTCACTTTTGTTTCAATATCTTTCTTCTGATGCTCCAGGAAAAAGTAGCTATCATTGATCTTCCAGCCAGTGATAGCCTATGAGTAATCAACTTTTTCTGTTAGTCTGAAAATGTCTTTGTGCTAGCCTCATTTTAATATTTATTTGTTATTGGCTCTTCTAGGTCTTTGTTGCTGCAGAGGCTTTTTCTAGCTGTGAAGAGGAGAGGGCTACTTGCTAGTTGTGGTGCGTGGGCTTCTCATTGTGGTGGCGTCAGGTGTTGTGGAGCACAAGCTCTAGGTACAAGGGCTTCAGTAGTTGTGACTCACCGGCATAACTGTGCCGCGACCTATGGGATCTTCCTGGATCAGGGATCAAACCGGTGTCCCTGAAACTGCAAGCAGTAGTCTTAACCAGGGAAGCCCATGCTAGCCTTATTTTAAAAGATAACTTTAGTTAAGTGTGAAACTTTTTAAAAAAATAGTTCTTTTCTCTTATCTCTTTGAAGATATTAATCTAGTCATTAAGATCCTATTGTTGCTGATGAGAAGTGTGTTGTCAGTCTAATAGCTATTTTTTTGTGGTCATATGTCTTTTCCCCTCTGGTTGCTTTTGAGATTTTCTCTTTCTCTGGTATTCTGTAGATTCTTTCACCATCATTTGTCTGCGTGTGGATTTTTTTCCCTGCTGGGTCCTTCAGTGTGAGAACTTACTTTTTCTTTGAGTACAGAAAAATTTGATCCAGTTTGTTCTGAGCGCTGTCTCTCCTCCTATTTCCTCCTCCAGGAACTCCTATTAGTGGCATCACAATATCTTATTGTGTCTTCTCTGTCTTAGCTTCTGTCATGCATATTCCACCTCTTTCATCTGTCTGTGCTGCATTCTGTGTGATTTATGCAAATCTATTTTCTAGGTAATGGATTCTTTCTCAGCTGTGTCTAATCCGCTGTTTAACTTACCTGTTAAGCTTTTAATTTTGTGACAATATTTATTTCTAAGAGTTTTTTTTAATCTCCCAGATTTTCTTCATTGTGGTGTCTTTCCTTTTCTGTATATCTTTAACTATTTAATTCAGATGTCACCAGTGCATGTGTGTGTGTATCACACATATAGCTTTGTGTAACAACCAGCACAATGAAGATTCAGAGCTGTGCATCCCCCAAGGGTAATGCTGCTCATCAGGGCCACACCTACTTCCTTCATTCACCCACTCCGTTCCTAACCCCTGGCACCCACAAATCTGTTCTCAATTTCTATAATTTGGTTATTTCAAGAATGTTATATAAATGGAGTAATACAATGTACAACCTTTGGAAATGGTTTGTCTTATTCAGCATTATTTCCTCAAGATCCATCCAAGTCATGTGTGTATTAATAGGTTACTCCTTTTTATTGCTCAGTAATATTCTACAATATAGTCCACAGTTGTTTAACCATTCACCAGTTGAAAGAGATCTGGGTTATTTCCCTTTTAGGCTGATAGGAATAAAGATGTTATGCATATTCATATGCAAGTTTTGTGTGAAAATAGGTTTTTATCTCTCTGGAATAAGTGCCCAAGAGTTCAGTTGATATGTCATATGTTAGTTGCATGTTTGGTTTAAAAAGAAATAGCCAAACTGTATTCCAGAATGGCAATATCATTTAATATTCCTATGCCCGATTCAATTTCTTCACATCCTCCTCAACATTCTAACAGGTGTGTAGTGACATCTCATAGTTGTTGGGCGTTGGATTTCCCCAGTGGCTAATGATGTTTAGCACTTCTTTTCTGTGCATGTGTCATCTGCATACCTTCTTTGGAGAAATGTCTGTTCATATCTTTTGCCCATTTTCTAACTGGATTTTTTAGAACTGCTCAGTTTTGAGAGTTCTTATATATTCTAAATACAAGTTATTCATTGGTTTGCAAACAATTTCTCCCAATCTGTAGCTTATCTTTTCATCTTCTTGATGGGATCTATTGCAAAACAGAGAGATCCGATTTGTCAATTTTTCCTTTTAAGAATTGTTTTTGGTGACAATTCCTTAAACATTTTAATTTTAATATCTAGTAGTCTCTTTCTGATTTGCTTTTATACCTGGTTGTTAGCACACTGATTCTTAGCATTGTGTCTATGAGCTCTACTTGATACTGGTTCGTTTCTTCATCTGTTTTTAATACTATAAGCTCATTTTTGGGGGAAGGAATATAGGATGTTCTTTTTTCATCATCTTAGTGCTTTGACCTATAGAAGTCACTCTGTTTTGATGTTCTTTACTTTTCTTACCAGAGTTTGAGAAACTTTATGAGTCCTGAACCAATCTAGGAATCTCTGTACCTTGGTGCTGCTACTGCTAAGACGCTTCAGTTGTGTCTGACTCTGTGTGACCCCACAGACGACAGCCTACCAGGCTCCCTCGTCCCTGGGATTCTCCAGGCAAGAACACTGGAGTGGGTTGCCATTTCCTTCTCCAATGCATGAAAGTGAAAAGTGAAAGTGAAGTTGCTCAGTCATGTCCAACTCTTAATGACCCCATGGACTGCAGCCTACCAGGCTCCTCTATCCATGGGATTTTCCAGGCAAGAGTACTGGAATGGGGTGCCATTGCATGGGTGTCATATCTTCATTCAGGTAGTTTAGACATTTTATTCCCCAACTGGAGATTAGTCCATCTAGTATTAGGTACAAAACTTCTTTGTGACTTTTGTGCATCATCAGGATAACTTTCTTTCAGTTGCTTTGTCATGGATTTAATAGTCTATGAGTGTCCCAGGTCCAACACTTCGCCTTTTTCAAGTTGAGAGACATGCGTATTTTCCCCATGTGGATGATCAATCCCAGTTTCCAGTTCTAAACCTTATACCTGGGTTTAGTATCTCATTTTTCCAGGTTACTACAGGATACCTGAAGTGTACTGATCAGACTTTTGAATTCACTTTTTGTTCTTGACATCTGTGGTCCTGCTTCTTGTTTCCTTTCTTCCTTTTTCTCAATCTTGACTATATAATTAAATTTTTGTATTACCCTATATGTGTGTGTGAATGCTCAGTCATGTCTGACTCTTTGCAACCCCATGGACTATATTTTCCTCTGTCCATGAGATTCTCCAGGCAAGGATACTGGAGTGAGTTGCCATGTCCTCCTCCACGGGATCTTCCTGACCCAGGGATCGAGCCCACATCTTCTACATCACGGGAAGATTCTTTACCACTGAGCCATCAGGGAAATATATAGCATTTTAATAGACTTGCAATAAAAGTTGGTCCACAATAGCTAGCTCATGTTGTCAGAACCAAAACACTCCACATAACAATTTCAATGTCATATCAGCTAACCCCATACCCCTAATTTGTCCCTCCTCTCTTCCCTCTCCCTCTTAGTAACCACAAGTTTGTTTTCTTTATTTATGAGTCTGTTTCTGTTTTGTATGTACATTCATTTTTATTATCTTTTAGATTCCATGCACAAGTGATATCATATAGTATTTTTCTTTCTCTATCTGACTTATTTCACTAAGCATGATATTTTCTAGGTCCATCCAATAACTATATTATTTATTTATATTTTTTGGTCATGCTGTGTGGCAGTGGAATCTTTGTTTCCCAACCAGGGATGGAATGCATGCCCCCTGCAATGGCAGCATGAAGTCTTAACCACTGGGCCACCGGGGAAGTCCCCTTTTTCTTTCAAATTCACCTTTCAATTCTTATTCTAGAGCACCCTGTATGCAGCTTAAGTTATTTTGCATTTGGCAACTCTTGAGAAATTAAAAATACAATTATAGAGCACATTCTCCTCTTTCCTCTAGTTCCTGCAATACAACATTTCCAATGAAGTTTATGAAGAGGCTCAAAGGGAGAGAAACAACCAAGACTTCTTTTGCTTTGACTTACTGTGATGGTTTAAATAGTCCCTTTAAACCAGTGCACTGATACATTTATGTAAGTATAGGTATTGTTGTTGTTGTTCAGTTGCTAAGTCGCGTCTAGCTCACTTGTGACCGCATGGCTGCAGCCTGCTAGTCTCCTCTGTCCATGGGATTCCCCGGCAAGAAGACTAGAGTGGGCTGCCATCTCCTTCTCCAGGGGATTTTCCCAGACCAGGGATCAAGCCCTTGTCTCTGGCATTGGCAGGCAAATTCTTTACCTCTGAGCCACCAGGAAACAAATATAGGCATAGTTATGGATAAACTGGAAATATATGTGGTTGTATATATGGATAAATGTGTCTGGAAGAATATATCTCAAAAGGTTAACAGTGTTAATCATTAGGTGGTGATTTATCAATGTTTATTTTTTTCTTTATACTTTTCAACATAAATCCTTGTTAGGTTGGTTTATATTCTGCTCTCACAGAGCTTAGCTATGACAATTCAGAGACTGCTAACTGTCTTCAAAGTCCTTTTCTCATTCTTCTTTAGTAATAGAATTTTTAGCTGAGTACAGGGATGCCCAGAATAAAGACTACATTTTACAGCCTCTCTTGAAACTAGATGTAGCCATGTGTCTACCTTCTGGTAAATGAGATGTAATTAGAAATGTCATATGTGACTCAGGGAAAGGGGTTCTTGAATGGAAGATGCATATTCTTCTTCCTTTCTTTTTCCTTTTTATTGGCAGAGAAACAGATATAATGGCTAGAAACTGAACAGCTCTTTGGGCCATGAAGACAAAGGTCACACCCTAGGGATAGCAAACTGGCAAGCTCGAAAAAGCCTGGATCCATGACAGTTCTGAGGATCTTGCCATACTAGCTCAAGGCTTCTCATCTCTGGACGTTTTACATGAGAGCAACACATATGTTTAAGCCATTATTAATTTGGGTTTTATGGCACAGTTAAATCCTGACATGGAATTAGTGTGTAATTCATATTTTCCTTTGCCTCAAAGGTGAAGAATTTATATTATATGCTCTTCCCTGGACATATTTGCTGTAAGTAAACTGTTGGGCTTCTTATGAAGTTTTAAGATTGTTCAGTCTCATTAAGCTCTGGTTCATTGGAAACATTAGTACATGTTTATCAAGACACACATGTACTAATGTATACATGTATATACTAGTGCTCATGGCAGAATGCTCATGTACACACGTACTAAGAATGTTCGTGGCAGAATCCATTGTAACAAAAATTTAGAAACCACTGGTGAAAATGATTAAAATCGTGGTACAGTTCTGCTGCTGAATGTTACACAACTGTGAAAGTGAATTAACTATAACCACAACATTATTGATAAGTACAGGGAACATAATGTTGAGCCAAAGGAATAAGTCCCAGAAGACAACATATAATATGATAAATTCAAACATAAATAAACTAGCGTATTGTTTAGACCCACACAGGTAGGTAATAAAATGTAAAGAAAAGCAAGGATATGATAAAAACAAAATTCAAGAGAATGGTTACTACTGAGAGGAAGGTGGGGAATGGTGCAGATGAGGAACACGTGAGTCAGTGCAAATCATGGAGGTCTTTTAGCGCTTGGGTTGAGAGGTGGGTCCATGAGTCCTTTATTATATTATGATACAGTATAAATTAATTAAATGAGGTTTATGAAAGGACCAAAGGACTAATGATAGTCCTGGATTTTGGACATACTATTAACATGAACCAGGACTCTGATCATCCAGTTTTGTGTTTCTGAAGTTCATAAAATAATCATACCACTTGTGAAGCTGCCTATTAGGCAGGCCTGGCTTAATATGTATAAACCAGGCAATAAGAATGGATATGTTTCTATTTGTGTATCCAACTGTTTCCCTATCCAGGTTCTTAAAAATAAACTTTTAATTTTAGGACAGTTTTAGACTTACAGAAAAGTTGCAAAGATAGTACAGAGTTACTGTAAGCCTTCCAGCAACCAGTGACTCTGTTTTCCAAGCTGTTACATCTTATATTATATGGTACATTTGTTTCAGTTAATGAACCAGTGATGATACATTATTATTATCATTGTTATTATTATTATTATTATTAACCCTAACTAGACTTGAAGCTTCCTGAGAGTAGGTCTTATGCATCTTAGCATTCCCCAGCATCTTGCCTCTAATCAGTGTTCCACATGTGTTGAATTGATGAGGAAATTAAATGTACTAAATGTCTAAACTGTCTGCAAAAATAAGCTCCATATTTCAAGATCAAATACAATTTGCTTTAAGCAGCTAAAGCTGCCTTGAGATATAACCCTGAGCTAAGTTGGGTTTAATGTTCTTAAAAATCATTGTTTCTGAATTATTTACAAGCACTCTCATTAGAATAAGCACAGGGAGCCAAGTGCTGAATTGTTGTTTTTTTTTTCTTCCCTGGGTTTCTTTTTCTAAATCAGGTCACGGAAAATGGATGCTATTTCTTTAAATAATATAACCACGCTGATCCCTGGATTACAATTAGGTTACGTAACTTGCTTATGAGCTGCTTTTCATTAAGACTTGCAGTGGGCAATGGGGCTTTACATTTCAGAGCAAAGCTGGGAGAACAATCCTGCTAAAAGCCAGAACACATGCGGTGTTGGAAGCAGGAACCGCAATAATTTCGGCACGGGATTGAGTTCACTGTAGGAGGCTCCTTTTCTCTTTAAATTCTTAAAACATCTTTTGTCCTACCAAGCTCCCTGGTTCCAAATACATCCACGACAGAGGTGTTGAGGACCCACAGTAAGAGAGGAGATAAAGGTTGCTGGTCCCCAGCAGGCTGAGCAATGTAGCCCTCCCGGGAAGACATTATCAAGTTTCTGCACAACCATGGCTCAGTTTCATTTCTTGCAGAACACAAATTACTAGGAAACATTTTAAAAATGTGGCCAAGGGAGGTAACAAAAATCCTCGTACCAGCCTATAACCATATCTTTGTAAATAAGCATTTAAGAGGTACAGTAAGTAGAAGGTTCCAGATCAAGGAGAAAACAAGAAACTGGGTATCAAAGAAATCAAGTTGGAGGAGATTCCAGAGATCATTCATCAAAACGTATAAACATCTGTTCTTAAAAACAGAAATAAAGCCAACTTTCCCCAAAAGGAAGTTGTTCGTTGCTGTTAAACAACATACTACAGAATGGGACCATTTTTCAAACTAATATTAAAATCGCCTCCAAGAAGATGACAAATGGTGGAAATGGAAGTTTTACGGTTAGGGTAAGCAAAGTTATCAGAGAATGGGACAAAGCACCCTTGACAATAAATGAACAGGGAATGGCTCTGCTCTCCAGAAAGTGAAGCAGAGCAGCTCATGAAAAGAAAGGACAGCCTAACGCCAAAATTCTACTAAGTGCAAAATTCTTTTTGAAATGGAATTACCACACAGTGATTAAAATAGCAATCAGGAACAATTAAATGAACTTGGAGCCCTTCATGTCCTTGAAGAAACACCTGTCATATACTCTAAAGGAAGAGTTAAAAGGATAATTCTTTAAGCAGCTAAATTAAAGCTTGTTTCTTAACTTTTCATAAATGTGATATCTTGCAAATTCCCGAAGTGGAGGATATCTTATTGTATAGCTATATAAAATAATGAATAAAGATAATTTTTTTCTTTTAACCTACTGCTAGCTTTTACAAATTATGGTTAACTTTCAACTGCTAGTATGCAATAATTATAGTTAACTTTTATAAGTTTTTAACTTAAAAGGAACCTTTTTACTATCAATAATACTACCAATATAAATGTAAGGTATATGCTTGAATGCAAAGCAGTTAATTAATTCTAATGGTATTGCACATTAATCTTGGCTTCAGCACAGCCTAAAACTTGCCTAAGTCCTGTTGGTTGCTGGGGAGTCTTTGATTCTTGTGTGTGTGTCTAATTTACTAATGAACTTGGTGTCATTTAGGGCTGAACCAAGCACATCTGAACGGGTCTGGCTGCCCCTGGGCAGCTGGGGGAAGGGCACCCACAGTGTTCTGAGCAAAGTTGGAAGAACACCAGAGCCGAGATGAGTCAGAGGCTCTCAAAGTGTGTGGTGACTCAGAATCAATGCCCCCCTCCCCACCCCAGGCGTAGCAAAAAAAAGAAGAAGAAGAAGAAGCTGGGGGTGGTCTGTGGATTCAGTTCTAAGAGGAGAGGTATTAAAGGACACACTACGAACCTACTCTCTGGGACCCTTTGTATCTTGAGTGTTGTGGATGTTGCCTATTCCTAGGGTAGTTCAGATCAGAGGCCACAGTCTAAGCAATGATCAGAAGGAGAACCAGCAAAGATAACCCTAATCCTAACCCCAGCATGATGGATGGCAGGAAAGGGGACAGACTGACCAGCACATGCCACTGGGGTGTGGTCTCCAGCAGGGAATCTTGGGGAAGCCACAAATGGTCCTAGAAGCCACAGAGATACCCCAGGGAAAGCACATGAGCTCTGGGTCCCAGATACTTGGGTTTAAATTTAAATCCTCTTCTGTCACTGGTGGCTCAGAGGGTAAACCATCTGCCTGCAATGGGGAAGAACCTGGGTTTGATCCCTGGGTCAGGAAGATCCCCTGGGGTAAGGGAATGGCAACTCACTCCAGTATCCTTGACTGGAGAATCCCATGGATGGAGGAGCCTGGTAGGCTATAGTCCATGGGTAAGCTATAGTCCATGGGGTTGCAAAGAGTTGGACACGACTGAGTGACTTCTCTTTCTTTCTTTCTTTCTTTCACTTTCTGTCACTTACGTGTGTGATACTGGGGCAAGTCACTCAAACAATCCGAGCCTCACCCCCCTTATCCAAAGGTGGTAGTATCCTTTCTCATTAGCTAGTTGGTTTAGTGGTAAGGAAAGTGGGTTGCAGGTTGCTAAATAGGACTTCATGGTATTGCTTGGCTCAGTAATGGGCCTGAAATGAAGGTGGAACTCAGTAAAAGATTAGTTGAATGAATACCTAAGTGATACTATCACTAGACCATCCAGTTGAGGCTGTGCTTGATTCCAGGTTGACAAGTTCTCCAGGACACGATTTGTTTAGACTCCTTCATATCCTCCAGAGAGCAGGAGCTGCCTCTCTCCTTATCTGGGAATTGTCCATCTCCTATGAGGAAAGATTATGTAGAAAAGCTAAAGTTTAAATACTGAAAGTCTTAAAAAGCTCTAGCCAATACTCTATGGACATGCACAATCTTCTCAAAAATGACTCTCCCAGCAAAATGCCACTGCTGAAGATTGACATCTTTCAATTATTTTTATTGAAATATAGTTGATGTATGATATTATATGTTACAGGTATACAATAGAGTGCTTCCCAATTTTAAAAGGTTATACTCCATTTCTAATTATTATAAAATATTGGGTATATTCTCTGTGTTGTACAATAATCGTGTTTTTTTTTACCTAATAATTTGGACCTCTTAATCCACTATTATGCCCTTCTCTTCTTTCCCTCTTCCTACTAGTATCCACTAATTTGTTCTCTATATCTGTGGTTCCTGTTTTTTTTTATTATATTCACTAGTTTATTGTATTTTAAAATATTCTGTGTTTAAGTGATAAACAGTATTTGTCTTACTCTGTCTGACTTCACTTAATATGACAATATCTAGGTCCATCCATGTTGCTGCAAATGGCAAAACTGCGGCCGTTTCTGGGGTCGCACAGAGTCGGACACGACTGAAGTGACCTAGCAGCAGCAGCAGCATCCTTTTTTATGTCTGAGTACTATTCCTGTGTGTGTGTGTGTGTGTGACACCTTCTTTACTCATTCATCTCTTGATGTACACTTAGTTTGCTTCTGTATCTTGGCTATTGTAAACAATGGCGCTATGAGCTTTGGGTTCCATGTGTCTTTTCGGATTAGTGTTCTTGTGTTTTTTCGATGTATGCCCTTGAGTGGAATTTCTGGGTCATGTGGTAGTTCCATTTTAGTTTTATGAGCAGCCTGCATACTGTTTTGCACAGTGGCTGCACCAATTTGTATTCCTACCAACAGTGTATGAGGGCCCCCTTTTCTCCACATCCTCACCAACATTTGTTACTTGTGTTCTTTTTGATAACAGCCCTTCTGACAGGTGTGAGGTGATATCTCACTGTGGCTTTGATTTCCATCTCCCTGATGATTATCAGTATTGAGCAGAAGATTGAAATCTTAATGATGATGAAAGAGGCAGAGGTTTTTGAATCTTATTTCAGCATTAGAGCTCATTTTGGAGAAATATCATTCAGCCTTCTTTGGACCAAATTCTACTGAAATTTCCTCCTCTACAAGGCTTTGTTTCAGGTCTAACCAAGAGAAAGAATTATAGATAAGGCACAGAACATTCTCTAAAACCTACAATCTTATGGAAGGAAATGACTGCATAGATGACTATAGTAAAAAGATAGGTTGTGGTAAGAAAAACATTAAGACAGAGTCATGAGACCCTATTATTTATTTTTGTAACTCTCACAGGGCCTTTCATACTGCCACACAAAAATAATGATAATAATGATGATGATAATGTACTTACTACAAACCAAACACTGTGCTAAGAGCCTCATGCCTCCATACATTGTTTAATTTTTACAACTCTGTTAGGTAACTTCTCTTGTTAGTCCAGGTTACACATGAAAGGATTAAGGCAAACATTTTCTCTAGGATATGCTGAAGACATTCATTTGCTTGTTCACCTGAATTTCAGCACCATATAAAAATGGGGGAACCAAAATGGAACCAAAATTTCATTTCTAGATGCTCCTAGAAGGTAGACTTTGAAGGAGAAAGAAGAAAACTAAAATTAATTGAATATTGATTTAATGCCTTGCACCTTCACATACATGATTTCGTTTAATGCTCACTTCACAAGTGAAGGAATGGAAGCTTAGAGAGACTGCATAAGTTGAGTCCAGATAGACCTGACTCCAAGTCTACATTCTTTCTATTCTATCAGTTAGAGTTCTGGCTCTCACTTATCCCTATCAACATCCCTTACATTTTCTAAACATTGATGTTTTCAACAGTAAAATGAGGATAAAATGGGTGCCCATCTGGCCCTTAAGATATTTTTAAATTTTAAAATTATTATTTTTTATTTATTTTTGGCCACAGAGCTTACAGGATATTAGTTCCTCAACTAGGACTCAAACCCATGCCCTCTGCAGTGGAAGCACAGAGTCTTAACCACTGGACCATCATGGAAGGATAGTCCATAGGATATCCTAAGGATTCCACCCTTAGGATAGTCTGAGAAATCATGTGAAATGGGGTGGTCTACAAAAATGAAGCAGGCATGTCTCCAACAGCAAATAATCCAAATTCATATCAAGGAGATATAAACATAAGAAAGCAAAAGTCACTCTGTCGTGTCTGACTCTTTGCACCCCATGGACTATATACAGTCCATGGAATTCTCCAGGCCAGAATACTGGAGTGGGTAGCCTTTCCCTTCTCCAGGGGATCTTCCCAACCCAGAGATTGAACCCAGGTCCCCCAAATTGTAGGCAGATTCTTTACCAGCTGAGCCACAAGGGAAGTCCTTATAAACATAACTGTGTTACAAAATGTTAGGAGTCAATATACTTGTTTTATAAAAATACTGGAGCACTGAAGAGAGACTTCTTTCTCTTGTTTGGGTGAACCATGGAAGAGTTCATCTAGAAAACGACATTTGAGCTAACCATTTAGAATGAGGCTTCCCTGGTGGCTCAGACAGTAAAGACTCAGCCCACAGTGCGGGAGGTCTGGGTTTGATCCCTTGGTAGGGAAGATACCTGGAGAATTCCACAGACAGAGAAGCCTGACTGGCTGCAATCCATGAGGTCATAAACTGTCAGACATGACTAAGGGACTAACACTTTTACTTTCTTTTCAGAATAAGGAGGGCTTCATCAAGTTTAGAAAAAAAAAAAACTGATGGGTGGGTGGGTGGAGGGGGCGCATTTTACAGAAAAGAAATGACAGGAAAGGCATGGAGACATGACAGAGTGTGTGTCCAGAACACAGAGTACCAGGTGCCTGGGTTGGCAGATGATAAGCCTGGGAACAATTGGACCAGAGTCAGGAGGCCTTGAATGCCATGCTAAGGCCTTTGGACTTAATTCTGTAGACAGTTGGGAGCCACCGAGGGTGACTACCCAAAGAATCCATAATGACAAAGAATCTGAACAGGGCCTTTTGCCATCCTGTTCTTGTGATGATCACAAAGTCCCATGTTCAGAACATCACAGTCTGTTGCCATGGAAATAGTAATGGGCCTCACTATGGGAATAAATTATCCTCATCATTATACCTTTCTTCCAAGGAACTCAAAGTGTTTGTTGTGTGTGTTTTCTTTTCTTTCTTTCTTTCTTTCTTTTTTTTTTTTTAATAGAAGCACCAGATGGTGGTTACGGGAAAGAAAAAGCCTAAAGACTGTTGAATTAAAGGAGATTTCAAAGGAATGGAAGGAAAAACACAAGTTGAATTTTGAAAGGTTTAATCAAAACAGATGGCAGAATATCTCAGCCTGAGGGAAGGGGGAAAATTGTCTCAGAACCAATCTGAAGTGGAAGCTTCTTCACCCTTGCTTCCTTGGTCTTTCTCTGAAGCCTTTCTTCAGGCTGATGGTTCAAGCTGGTTAATGAGAAAAGAGGTGTGTGTGTGTGTGTGTGTGTGTGTGTGTGTGTGTGTGTGTGTGTGATAATATATATGCCAGTGACAAGAATTAACATTGTTGAAATGCCTTTTTGAGATACTATAAATACTGATTTCTTATTCATGTGATCTTTATTTTCAGACAAAAAATGAAAAAAAAAACAAAATTTTACTCTCTTCACAAAAGTGTGTCTGCTGTTTTTCACTCTGTGGGCAGAAAAAGGAAACTATTACTTTGTGTATCTCATTTGTACATTTGTACAAAAATCTCATTTGTGATTTTTCCTATATCACCCTATTTTAATTATCGGTCTAATTCAGTCTTTGGACAGAATTGTCCTATGTAGTAGGCATTGCTCTTCTTTGTTACAGAGGAAGATGAGACCCACAGAGGCTGCAAATATCACCCAGGTTATTCCTAAGTGACAGCCCTTCTCTGAGCTCTGGTTAGCACAGGCTCTTTCCAAAATTCCAAGAGAGTTCTGTCACCTCCACTCTAAAACTGAGAGAAACATTAAGTTTCGCATCTTCTCTGGGCCTCAGTTTCCTCTAGATAATAGGCAAATCAATGCCTACATCAGCATTCTTGCTTTAGAGACATGGGCTTGGAGTGGAATGTGAATGTGAAGAATGATAAACATTATGTACATTTTCTGATGTTCTGATAATCATTTGAGATCTCCGAGTCCCTGTCTTGCTAGGCTGCCTGGGGTTCTTCTGAGTGGACCAATCATGTCCTGAGGATTGAAATAGTTATTTTTAAAAATGTAAGATGAGAAAAGCAAAGAAAAGTTAGGACATTGAAATACTCATAGTGGCTCTATTGATACCAGGTGTATTTCATGAGTGTTTACTATATGCCAGGCACTGTTGGTGGGGGATACTAAAATGAACAGACAGACAGGGTTTGGCTGTGTTAGAGGACCTAGGAAAAAAGCAGTCATGGGAGATTTCTACCTAGAAGCTGCATGTGAAATGATATTCCAGCCATTATTCTCCACAAAAGACTATTTCCTAAATTTGTATCTTGTACCTTCTTCTAGGAAGTAAAGAAAGTTGTATTACTCTGAACCTGCCTAATCAGTGAGGCATCTGTCCCCACTCCCTTTTCATCCTTATTACAAACAAGACTTCTCAGCTTCCTGAATATTTCTGAGGTTCTGATATATAAACCACACATTAGATGGATCAGGGCAAAAAATGCTTGTGTTTACATTCTTTATCATTCTGCCTTTTATGGACTGAACTACTGGCTTATAGCTTCCCAGGTGGCTCAGGGGTAAATGAGGCCACTGCAGGAGACCCAGGTTCAATCCTTGGGTCAGGAAGATCCCCTGGAGAAGGAAATGGCAACACACTCCAGTAGGTTTGCCTAGAAAATCCCATGGACAGAGGAGCCTGGCAGGCCACAGTCCATGGGGGTCACAAAAGAGTCTGACAGGACTTGAATGACTAAACAAAAACAACTGGCTGATAACCCATCTGTCTGGCTGCACGTTGTGGTCTTCCTGTGAGCAGAATGGGAAAGTGAGAGGAGCAAGGCAGCTGCATTGCAACACGGAAGGAGAAGCAGCTCAGACCCCCAGCCCAGGAGTGTGCCTCCTCCTCATGTTCAGGATGACCTTGAATCCCTCCAAACTGCCACAGCACAAAAGGGGAAATAGTTTTCCATTAGAAGTTATACCTTTCAGTTTGGATGTTTCTAACACACATTCTCTACTTTGTTTTCTCTCCTCACCCACTCTGATCCACTTGATGCAGTCTGTGCATAACCAGATTTTACTGAGCTGTTTTGGAAGTGATTCTTACCCAGGGTCTTTGGACTTTGGGCTAGAGGGAAGATAGAAGAAACTTTCCTGAGGAACAGGGCTCAGGCTGAGCCAGAGAACATATCCCAAACGGATTATAAATACCAGGAGGTCTAAAGAAAATTGGGAAAGACCGTAACCAAACAGGGCTGGGAAAATCTGGAAAGGCAGCAATAAGAAGCAGCAGCTGGGAGCAGAGAAGAGCAAGTGGTCAAGGAGATTTGGGAAATAGAGGCCAGAGGGGATTTGTACATTTTCATGGTTATGCCAGATTCATTTTAAGGCAAAGATACAGAAGAACTCAAAAAGATGACCATGAATTTGGAAAGGATTTTGGACTTTATTCCAGAAGTCATTGAGTTGGATGTTAAGACTGAGAGAGAAGGAGGAATCAAGGAATTAAATGAGGGTGCCATCTATGGAAATGAGGAAGTTTAGATAAGGTCCAGGGCCTTCAAAGTTTAGACAAGGACTTCAAGGAGATCAAAGGAAATCAGTCCTGAATATTCATTGCAAGGACTGATGCTAAAACTGAAACTCCAATCCTTTGGCCACCTGATGTAAAGAACTGGCTCACTGGAAAAGACCCTGAAGCTGGGAAAGATTGAAGGCAGGAGGAGAAGGGCGTGACCAAAGATGAGATGGTTGGATGGCATCAGTGACTTGATGGACACGAGTTTGAGCAAACTCTGGGAGTTGGTGATGGACAAGGAAGCCTTTTGTACTACAGTCCATGGGGTCGTGGGGAGTTGGACACAACTGAGCAACTGAACTGACTGAAGGAACCTCTTGATGAAGGTGAAAGTGGAGAGTGAAAAAGCTGGCTTAAAACTCAGCATTCAAAAAACTAAGATCATGGCATCCAGTCCCATCATTTTATGGCAAGTAGATGGGGAAAGAATGGAAACAGTGACAGACTTCATTTTCTTGGGTCCAAAATCACTGCAGATTGTGGCTGCAGCCACAAAATTAAAAGATGCTTGCTTTTTGGAAGAAAAGCTATGACAAACTTAAACAGCATATTAAAAAGCAGAGACATTACTTCTGTGACAAAAATCTGTAAAGTCAAAGCTATGGTTTTTCCTGTAGTCATATATAGATGGGAGAGTTGGACCATAAAGAAGGCTGAATGTTGGAGAAATGATGCTTTTGAGCTGTGGGGTTGGAGAAGACTCTTGAGAGTCCCTTGGGCTGCAAGGAGATGAAACCAGTCAATCCTAAAGGAAATCAAACCTGAATATTCATTAGAAGGACTGATGTTGAGGCTGAAGCTCCTTTGGCCACCTGATGTGAAGAGCTGACTCACTAGAGAAGACCCTGATGCTGGGAATGATTGAAGGTGGGAGGAGAAGGGAACGACAGAGGACAAGATGGTTGGATGGTATCACTGACTCAATGGCCAGAGTGTGAGCAAGCTCCGGGAGACAGTGAAGGACAGGGAAAGCTGGCATGCTGTGGTCCATGGGGTCACAGAGTCAGACATGACTGAGCAACTGAACAACAAGGGCCCTCAACCCTGAAAGTGAATCTACAGAATTTCACTTGCTTTTGTTGCATTGTGTTTGGATGCAGGAATCTGAAACTCAGAGGAGAGGTCTGGGTTGGAGAAATGAATTTGGGAGTTGTTAACACAGATACTTCATGCTGCAGGAATGGATGTAACCATCCAGGGAGAGAGTGTAAAACAGTTATTATATGCATTTTACAAAAGAAGAAAATTGAAGCTGGGGGCGATTAAATAACTTGTCAAATATACCCATTCTGCCCTGGTGAGTGGTGGAGCCAAAATCCAAACCAAGGCCCACAATGGGTATAAAAATAGTTATTGTTATTTTTGTTGTTGTTGTAGCCATTATATCTTGCTGATGTTAAGGGCTTGGCCCCATTATATTTATGTAAAACCAGCTTAACACCCTAAATGGCCCCATAAAAATCATCTGAGATGATATTCCACTGCCCTGGGAAACACCCAGGCTCTGCCTCCCACCTGTTGTTCAAAACTGTTTGCCTCGTCCTGGGAGCTCAATTCCTGTTCTTTTGCCCAGCACCTGGTTATTTCTGCCTCTTTGCCCAGATCCTTTGGCCTCACACTTCAGAGGGACTCTCTCTTTGGCATCCCAGCTTTGCCCGGGGGATGCTATCTTTCCCTTGGCTCCATTAGTTACAGTCTGTGGGCCAGTCTTGCCTCATCTCTGAGCCTAGTCCTGGATCCCAGTTCCCTAAAGCAGTATGGTTCCCTGGGTACTTGTTTTTGCAGGAAGAGAGCTCAAACAATATCATGTCTTTATCCTTTAATACATATTCTTTCCATGAAAAGCATCCTAGGTTTATTCTCCTTACTTTTTCTTATTCTATCTTATTTTTCTAGCCTTGAGCTAATTGAGTAAGATTTGTTTGTTTGTTTGTTTGTTTGTTTAAAGGTTTATTTGGCTGCATTCATTGGGCTGGTCATGTGGGTGCCCCGAGGCATGTAGGAGCTTAGTTCCCCAACCAGGGATTGAACCCTAGTCCCCTGTATTGCAAAGCAGATTCTTAACCGCTGAACCACCAGGGAAGTCCCGAGTAAGATTTGTTTATTCCATCTTCTTCCATCTTCTGAGCCTGCTTTTCATTCGTCCCTTATAGACTTTTATAATTTTTTTTAAACCCTAGTTTTACCTCCTTCTTCCAAAATGTCCTGGTTTTCTTGAAGGCCTTTTATCATTTCACTTCTGTATATTGCTCTCTCCCACATTATTCCTAGCTTTGAATTAAAAAAAAAATTTAAACCTCATTGTTATTTTTTGACATTGGCCAATTCTAGCTCTTTCTCAGAGGTGTCTTCTCACAATTCACAAATACTGTTTGGGTTTCCCTTCATTGCTAAATGCTGGGTGACCTACAGGTAGAAAACATGTAATGGCTGTTTATGTTCCTTATTCATTCAAGTTGTCCAGTAGCCCCCTGACCAGCTATTTAATATTTTAAAGATTACCCTGGCTAAAATACTGCCACTTCTAGAACAGAGGCACCCTGAGAATGACATCTGTTAACTTTAATCAGTCTGAGAACTCACTGAACCTAAATGTCAGTCTGTTAGGCTCTTGGAAGTCCACCAACCTCTATATTCTTTCTGAAAACAGTGTGATGAAACAAACTCAGCAAACATTCTAAACGGAAAGTTTATAGGTCTTCCTTGCCAGGGATTACTGCTACTACGATTATTTGAGTCGATTTCCCTAGGGCAACCTTGTCATTCTCAACGAGGGCAACCTTGAGCATTCGGGAAACACAGAATCTCCAGGTATAGAGAAGGAGATTGTTTGAAAAAATAAATTCAATACTAGAATATACTTTTATATTTGAAACTAATTAAGAGAACTTTTGCTTTCATTATGCAAACTAAAGAAAGTAAATATGGACAAATGCAGGAAATAAAATAATCTCATCAGAACAACGAGGGAGAGGACAATGTTTTTCTAATTTTTTTGTTGCTGTCATGAACCACAACAAAATAAAAAATACATTTTTGTCTTAATTCAGTACACATTTGTGTGTGTGTGCTTGTGTTTGTGTGTAATTAAAACAAACAAAAACGTTTTAAACAGTGCTTACTCTTTTTTTCCAACTGCTAGTCATGACCGACTAAATTGATTTTATGGTTGATAGTTTCAAAAACATTTCTTTCAGGTGACAATATCAGAATTTTGGGAGAAAAGATTTTAAAGTTTATTTTAAAAACTTATTTTTTAAGAAGTGTCTATGTCCTTGAGATTGCAGACTTCTTATTTCTTCTCTCTAGGGCCCCTGTTACTTTACTTTCTTTTGCTTCAGTTTGCACAGACAATGAATGAGAATGTGAAATCATTTTATTGCAGTGTTAAGCTCCAGATTTTGTACTATGTGATGTGGCATATTGCAGGTACCTGGTTTCATTCTTTAAACTTAAACTTATCTAACAACCTATCAAAATCTTAACTAATAAATTGATTATTAATAAACAACTTATCTTGTGATTTTTAGTTCTATTAGGTAACTTCTACCCTCATTTTAAATGAAGGTCCAGTTCTTACCTCACCTGGCTCATAGGGGAGCAAAGTCCCATTTTTCCTACACAGTTGAGGCCTCATTCTCCCACACAGGATGGGCCGAATTCCACTCTGCCTCTTGAAATCCAGTAGTGATACTCTTTTGACCACCATACCCCCTTTCCCCATCATCATCTCCTGCAGCTGGTCTCTCTTGCTGGCCTTCCTCTTAGTCTACTTTTTAAGTTAGCCCTTTTATAAGAGTGACAGAGTGACTTTCTCTAATCTTTTCTCCTATTTCCTGACTCTACAGATCCTGTATTTCTTCCACCCTTCCCTTCTCCGGAAGGCCAGAGTCCAGAGCAGGTATGTTACCTACCTTGTTCATCAAATAATTGTATCTATTTTCTTGAATCCAATCTGATATTGTGATTTTTCCTGGTGTAAACCAGTGTATTTTCTTGAAGTCACCACCAAGCCTGGTATTTTATCCGATTTATCTCATTGAATACCAACACCAACCCTGCAAAACAGGTAAAAAGAGAAGGTGGGAAGGGCTGTGGAAGAAGTTCTGGCTTAGCTGCCTAACCTGGACTCAGAATTCTGACAGGTCTAGGAAGGTCCAAATGCTGTTGTGAAGGGACATACTTGCCTGAGGAATCAAGGAGATCCTGAGAAATAACCCATTCTAAGGAGAGTGGGGCAAGTTTGGGTGAAAGTAGGGAGGGTATTGTCAGTAGTATAAACTGCTGGTCACTAACATCACCTGCTGACTCTGCTCGGGGATTCCTGCCTTCGTCTCAGTGAGACTGAACAAAAAGCAGGAACAAACAAAGCTCTTTCTTTGAAAGATATTAAGGCAAGATGCTGTGACCCGAGATACCCCTGCTGGACAGCGCACATGGCATCCTATAGCCCACAGGGATCTGCAGGAAACGGGAGCAGAAAGCACACAGTGGCCTGGGAGTGTGAAGGTGCTGGGCTCCTGCAGTTTTGGTCCAGGACTCGAAAACTGGGCAACAGACTTCAGCCCAGGGGCCAGAGCAGAGGCCAGGGAAATGGCAGACTTCATGGGCTGCTGGGATGACTATAGTCATTTAAAAAAATACAGGATAACTACTTCCTCCCCTTCCCCACTGTCAGAGCTATTTGAGAGAAAATCAACGAAGCTTGTTTCTCAAATGCTCTTTTTCTTGGTATATTGTTAATCACTGTCTATTTCCACGTCCGACCTGAGAAGCAGATCACAAATGTATTTTCATCTCCATTATATGGATGAGAAACTGAGGCTCAAAGAGTCTAAGCAAATTAAGACAATTAGAAAGTGGCAGAAGAATTTGAGTCTTCTATATTTCAAAGCCCATGCTCTTTTCACTTTATTATGTATTCAACAAACATTTATCGCGTGCCCACCATGTGTCGGACACAAGAGGCAATGTGAAACATTCTGCCCAAATGTGCCTCATAGCCAGTGGGAAAGTTCGATAAGTGTTCACGAAAACTTCTGGTCTCTTCTTTTTCCTGGACTCATAGCTAGACACATTTCCCAGCTTCTGTCGCATTAGGTCTCCAGGCTGCTGAATGTGAGTGGAAATGCTAAGTGTCGCTTCCAGGCCTGGAGCATAAAAACCTCCCCTCATATGTTTCTCTGTGCTGAGTTGACTAGTGCAACCTTGGAAGCCACGTGTGGAAAATGGCTGAGCTGCTCCACTGATGAGGAACATATGATCTGGTCTGTTACATGAACAAGACATCAATTTATTCTGTGTTTGAGACATTATACATTTAGGAGTTTATTTTTTTATAGCACTCTCTAGATCTTAATTAAAACATACTTCTACATGAATACTATCTACAATAGTTTTCTTTTACCAAAAGAATGAGGATAAACATTCCTTCTTTCAAACTATACTTTCTAAAGACTACTTTGAAAAGTCTCTCAGTGTTGGAATAAGAACAGTCATCTTTTGAGAGGAAGGGGCTCCTGGTGGCTAAAGGGCAACACCAGGGACTCAACTTAAGAAAACCTGCATGAGTCCAGCATTGCCCACTACTGAAGGGGGCCATTCTCCCTAAGTTGAGTTCTTTCTACCCACCCTGCTTTGCAAAAAAACTTGATACTACCCTCTCCAACCTGGCCTCTCTCAGCTGTAATAAAGGCAATATCTTAACTTCCCTCTGCTGCTCTTCTGTTTAACTTCTTAATTTGCTCAGAACTCACATTGGGAAGAGGTTTGTTACTTATGGGGCCCCATCAAAGATTTCTGGAGAAATCAGTAGTCAGTGATTATATTATAATGATTGTATAAATAAATCTTCACAGTTGAACCCAATGGAATACTATGTTTATGTTTGGTTTCTAGTACAACTTTTGCCCTGGAGTTAATAAAAACCATGTTTTCTGTTTAATTTTTCTTTTTTTAGTTTTCTATGAACTTATCACTATTTTTTTCCAACTACTACAATCTCTCTGTCAAAGATTTTTCAGATAGTATGCTCAAAGTACTAACCATAACAGTCAATACATTTGGAAAGCATTAAAATTAAGAACTTGGGTTTATCAAATGATGTGATTAAGAGAGTGAAAAAAAGCACAAAATGGAATATACTTCAGTCTGTATATTCAAAAGAGGATTTGTGTACAGAGTATAAAAAGAGCCCCAATGGATCAAGAAGAGAAAGACAAGAAGATTTTTTAAAATGAGCAAAAGATTTCAACAGACACCTCCCTAAAGAGGATTTCCAGTGGCCTATAAACACATGCTTCATTAGTGATCAGGGATGTATAAAATAACACCACAATGAGGTCCTACACATCTCCCATCACAGTTAAAATTAAGAAGGCAGACAATCCGTACAGCACAGGATGTGCTGAAGCTTGAATCTTCATACATGCTGCTGTTGGGAATGTAAAACTGTACAACCACTATGGATAATTTTTTTGTTTGTTTTTGTTTTTGAAATTTTGTTTATTTGTTTATTTTTGGCTGCACTGGACCTTCATTTCTGCATGTGGGCTTTCTCCAGTTGTGGCGAGTGGGAGCTTCTCATTGCAGTGGCTTCCCTTGTTGTGGAGCACAGGCTCTACGGTGCACTAAAGCTTGTGGACTTAGCTGTTCCGTGGCCTAGGGGATTTTCCCAGACAGGGATTGAACCTGTGTTTCTTGCATTGGCAGGCAGATTCCCAACCACTGGACCACCAGGAAGTCTGTGCATAATTGTTTGAATTATTTCTTAAAGTCAAACTTAAACATACTATGTGAACTAGCGGTTCCACTTCTTGATACATACCCAATAAAAATGAGTATAATATTCACAAAAGACATGCACAAAAATGTTCATAACAGCAGTATTTGTAACAGTGAAAAACTGAAACAAAAGTCCAACAACAGTAGAATAGATAAAACAGTGATGTAATCATAAAATGCTAGACAGCAATGAGAATGAAGAAACCATTGCTACTTGTAAAATGATGGATAAATCTTATAAAATGCATCAAATGCATGAACAAAAATCATACAAAAGAACACATAATCTATGATTCAATTTATATAAAGCTCAAAACCAGGCAAAACTCACCAATGGAGATAGAAACTGTTTGGTGGTTTCTTTTGTTGGGTGGAAGAGGGCTTGAGTGAGACCTCCTGGGGTGCTGGTTATATTCTATTTCACAATCTGGGTTCTGATTGTTAGATCTGTGAAAATTCTTTGAGCTGAGCAATTATGATTTGTGTACTTTCCTATTTGTTAGACTATACTGAAAAACTTTTAAATCTGCCATAACATGTAGACATAATGAAAAAATATTGAAAATTCTAAGAAACGAGAACCTCCTAAGTAGATAAGCTTCACAGTACACAAACTCATCATCATCAGTAGGATTTGGTCTCTGGAGTGACAAATATTAATTCCGATTAATTCTCAGGGGTGAAAAGGCCAATTAAGTACCATCTTCTTTAATCAGCTATCCACACAATTTTGAGGGTGAATTTTCAAGTATAAGTACCCAGAGTGGACACTGGTTATTTTTTCTGTCTAGAATTACTTCCTTGGGGGCTGCTAGTGTCTAATATGTTCAATATGTGGTTTTGATATGTTGTTAAGAGATCTCTTCAAGAAAATCAGAGATACCAAGGCAACATTTCATGTAAAGATGGGCTCGATAAAGGACAGAAATGGTATGGACCTAACAGAAGCAGAAGATATTAAGAAGAGATGGCAAGAATACACAGAAGAACTATACAAAAAGATCTTTATAACCCGAATAATCACAATGGTGTGATCATTCATCTAGAGCCAGACATCTTGGAATGTGAATTCAAGTAGGCCTTAGAAAGCATCACTACGAACAAAGCTAGTGGAGGTGATGGAATTCCAGTTGAGCTGTTTTAAATTCCGAAAGATGATGCTGTGAAAGTGCTTCACTCAATATGCCAGTAAATTTGGAAAACTCAGCAGTGGCCACAGGACTGGAAAAGGTCAGTTTTCATTCCAATCCCAAAGAAAGGCAATGCCAAAGGATGCTCCAACTACCACACAATTGCACTCATCTCACATGCTAGTAAAGTAATGCTCAAAATTCTGCAAGCCAGGCTTCAGCAATATGTGTACCGTGAACTCCCTGATGTTCAAGCTGGATTTAGAAAAGGCAGAGGAACCAGAGATCAAATTGCCAAAAATCCGCTAGATCATCGAAAAAGCAAGAGAGTTCCAGAAAAACATCTATTTCTGCTTTATTGACTATGCCAAAGCCTTTGACTGTGTGGATCACAATAAACTGTGGAAAGTTCTGAAAGAGATGGGAATACCAGACCACCTGACTTGCCTCTTGAGAAATCTGTATGCAGGTCAGGAAGCAACAGTTAGAACTGGACATGGAACAACAGACTGGTTCCAAATAGGAAAAGGAGTACATCAAGGCTGTATATTGTCACCCTGCTTATTTAACTTCTCTGCAGAGTACATCATGAGAAACGCTGGGCTGGAGGAAGTACAAACTGGAATCAAGATTACCGGGAGAAATATCAATAACCTCAGGTATGCAGATGACACCATCCTTATGGCAGAAAGTGAGGAGGAGCTAAAAGCCTCTTGATGAAAGTGAAAGAGGAGAGTGAAAAAGTTGGCTTAAAGCTCAACATTCAGAAAACGAAGATCATGGCATCTGGTTCCATCACTTCATGGGAAATAGATGGGGAAACAGTGAAAACAGTGTCAAACTTTCTTTTGGGGGCTCCAAAACCACTGCAGATGGTGACTAAGCCATGAAATTGAAAGACGCTTACTCCTTGGAAGAAAAGTTATGACCAACCTAGACAGCATATTCAAAAGCAGAGACATTACTTGCCAGCAAAGGTCTGTCTAGTTAAGGCTATGGTTTTCCCTGTGGTCATGTATGGATGTGAGAGTTGGACTTTGAAGAAGGCTGAGCGCTGAAGAACTGATGCTTTTGAACTGTGGTGCTGGAGAAGACTCTTGAAAGTCCTTGGACTGCAAGGAGATCCAACCAGTCCATTCTGAAGGAAATCAGCCCTGGGATTAATTTGGAAGGAATGAAGCTAAAGCTGAGACTCCAGTATTTTGGCCACCTCATGCGAAGAGTTGACTCACTGGAAAAGTCTCTGATGCTGGGAGAGATGGGGGCAGGAGGAAAAGGGGATGACAGAGGATGAGATGGCTGGATGGCATCACCAACTCGATGGACTGAGTTTGAGTGAACTCCGGAGTTGGTGATGGACAGGGAGGCCTGGCGTGCTGCGATTCATGGGGTCGCAATTGTTGGACATGACTGAGTGACTGAACTGAACTGAACTGAATTTCTGAGGGAGTGAGCATAAGGATCAATTCTGGAGGCCTAAGACTAGCATTCAAACTTCTCCTAAGTGCCATTTATTTTCTTTACATGAGTATGCCACTCTAAGTGGAATGATTATTTACTCTTTTGCAAATAGAAAATAAATAATTTTGGACTCTCTGCTTTTGCTTACATTGTTCTCTCTCCCGGGAATGTCCTTACTTCTTTCCCTGTCTGAATCCAAGCACTCCACAAATTCTCCTATGGATTCCTCAGAGCTTCCCAACCCCTCTGTCCATGAATTTCCTCCTGACTTTCTTTTCTTTAGGAATAAAACTTGTGCCCTCAGCATTGGCAGCAACAGTCTTAACCACTGGACTCTCAGGTAAGTCCCTCTTTCTGTTTTTCTGGTGGCTCTGCCATGCTCATCTTTCTTCTACCAGTTTTCAGGTGGCCTTGAAGGTAGAGATTTATCTTAGATTTTTCCCCATATTATCAATGAAAATATTGGTGCTGAAGTCCTACTCTTTGAAGGGGACCTCACTGGGCTCTTGGGGACACAGAGAAATAGAAGACTTAGGTCCTGGCTGCAAATAGTTACAGCTTAGTTGCGGAAAATTTGTCCCTGTAGCCTGTGTGCATTAGGCCCACAATAAGTGCCTATTTATCTTAGACTTCAAGGTCTGCTATAACAAAATACCACAGACTAGGTGCCTCAAACAGCAGAAATTTGTTTTCTCACAGTTCTGGAGGCTAGAAGTCCAAGATCAAGGTGTTGGCTGGTTTGATTTCTTCTGAAGCCTCTTTCTGTGGTGTGTAGATGGCCATCTTCTCATTGTGTCCTCAGATGGTCTTTATTCTGTGTGTACAGCCCTGGTATCTCTTTGGGTGTCCACATTTCCTCTGCTTATAAGAAAATCAATCAGATAAGAATAGGGCACCTTGACAGCCTCATTTTAACTTAATCATCTGTTTGAAGGCTCTTTCTCCAAGTACAGTTACATTCTCATATACTGTGGTTAGAATATCAACATACGAGTTGGAGGTGGCCACAGTCCTGTTGAACAAACCATAATCTTTTTGGACAATTGCCTAATTACAATCCTGTGGTGTAAGCTTCACTTTCCATAGGAGGCTAAACAGTTGTGGCAATTGCCTGTGAGTTATTGATTATCACAATCTTGGATTTTCAAAGGCAGTCCACCAGGTATGCTTCCTGGGGGCTTACAGCACAAAATACAATGTAAGACACAAAGACGACCTTATTTCCTTAAGCAGTGACTAGAGGTGTAGCATTTCTATATTTGGTTTTCCATCTTTTAAAGTTAGAGGTGGAGTCTCTATGTGATCTGCAGGAAGCTCAGGAGATTATAATCTTCTTTCTTGTATGATAATCCACGTGCAACTTCTTGAAACTGTCTTCAAGCATTGGTCCTCTGTTGTAAAATTTTCTTTGAGTCTTTTCTGTGGTTAAGTCCTGTTAAGAACTTGGTCTGTTCGGGCATGACCAGGGCAGGGTGGTAGATATTAGGGATAACCACAGGCTGGTGAAGGTGATCAGCATATGGATTAGTTAAGGGCAAACCTTGTACATGTGCGGCTGGCTCAGATGTTAGATGAGTCAATAAAGCAGAGATTAAAGCAAGTGACCAGGATCAGGATTTGCTGAAAGTCTGGAGGACAAAATTGAAGAAACAATGAATACAGTTCTTTGTTCCTGGATAGAGAACCTTCAGGCTAAGAATTTGAGGGGAAAATGTTGCTCTGAGAGCATGCAAGACTCTCCTTTCTGTCTAGTTGAATGGCTTTTTAAAAACAGCACTATTGTTCTCTGAGCGTCATCAATATAAGCAATAGTCACACGAGTCCTGATTGCCAGTATGCACTAATGCAGCCTCATGCGTTGCCGCAGGCTGGTCTGTTAGCTTCTGTGTCACATCAGTTGTTAAATATTTTCAATACTACCCTTGTGCAGATGTATACGTTTTCTATCATTTTGGTAAAATTTCTGTCAAGGGCACCAGCTAATCGGCTCTTCAGTGTCCTCATACAAAGATTTACATGACAGATTTCACTTGGCATTCCAAATTCAGGATGATAAATAACATTGTGCTGTAGTGTACAGTTCCAATTAACATCAGCACTGAAGTCACCAGAACTGTCAGTTTCCCTATATGGCAGTGACTACTGACAATTTGTCTTGGTTTCCTGGATGTCATCCAGTACATTGGCCAAAGAGGCCAAAGTAGGCATCTGTGTTATATTTCAACCTCCTTCTTGTCTTTCTCTCTTTTTTTCCCTCTTCTTTTTTTATTTGTACCTAAACTTTTGCTCCTGAGTCTTTGGCCACCCGATGAAAAGAGCTGACTCACTGGAAAAGACCCTGATGCTGGGAAACATTGAGTGCAGGAGGAGAAGGGGGTGAAAGAGGATGAAATGGTTAGATAGCATCATCGATTCAATGGACATGAGTTTGAGCAAACTCCAGGAAATAGTGAAGGACAGGGAAGCCTGGCGTGCTGCAGTCTGTTGGGTTGCAAACAGTTGGACACAACTGAGTGACTGAACAACACAGGTACTCATTGGGAAGTTCCTTTATTATTCATTTGTTTATTCCTTCAACAAGACAGAGTTCCTACTCTGTATCAGGTACTAGACACGATAATAGCGAACAAAATCTGATATGGTCCTTGCTCTCATGGAGTTTAGAGTCATATGGATAGCTTAATGGGCAGGATAAACCAAAAGTCAAGTACCCACTTTTGGCTTTAATCTCATCCTTATTTCACGTCCATTAAATCTTGCTTGGTCAATTATTTTTATTTTTTTGCTACTTCAATCTTTTCTAATAAGTGATCTTCCCCTTTGAGCAGAAGCATGTCTTATCTCCCTTCTACTGCAATGATAATCCTCTTGTGTTCATTTAAGTTCTTATTTTCATTTTTTAGTTTATTTGTCTGCTGTGAGTCTTAGATGAAGCACACCGGATCTTTGTTGTGGCATGTGGAATCTAGTTCTCTGACCGGGGACTGAACCTGGGTCCCTGCATTGGGAGTGTGGAGTCTCAACCACTGGACCACCAAGGAAGGCCTTCATTTAAGTTCTTGATTGCCATCTTCTCTCTCCATTAACAGACTTTACAAGTGAGTTAATCTTGACCTCCCAGGGCCCACTCCTTTACCACTTGTAATCCTGCATCCATCTCTACCTCCCTGGGTGGCCGGTGATTTTCCTGCTATCTGAGTCGCCTCTTTTTGGTCATCTGAGTGTTCTCCTTCCTTTCCATGCTAATGGGAAGCAGCAGGCAAGCAAGATCCTTTAAATCTGGAAAATTTTGTCCCAGAAAGCCTCTCCTAAATCTCATCTCAGCAAAATTGCCTCCTGTAGGAAGCAGCTAACTAGCTGTCTCCGTTGCCTTATCTGTCATATGCGTAAATTGTACCAAGATCTCTTCCTGTCTTAGGAGTTTGTGGGTGTAGGAAATCAGATGAGGGAAGAATTAAGGGACCCCAGTGTCTCCTGACCTTAGGGACAACAGGAAAGTGGGGAGACAGCACACTCTGATAGCTCATGCAGCAAGAGTAGCTCACGGGGAGGAGGAGGCAAGGAGAGGCTGGAGGGCAGCCTGGGCAATGGGGAGGAGCAGAGGGCAACATAAACTCTTTTGTGGAGTCATAGCTATAGACACATTTGGAACAAGAAGCTATGTGCAGGCTCTGAGCTTACGGACTCAGGAGTGCTGAGTTTGAAGTATATCCCTGACACATGCTGGCTCTGAGAATGGAAATATGCATACTTTCCTTCCCCAAACTGTATCAGCACCAACTGTCAAGTTTAGTTGAATAAAACTTTGTTTTTAGAAGGTGAGAGCCTTGGGACTTCCCTCGTAGCCCAGTGGTTAAGAATCCACCTGTTAATGCAGGGAAAATGTGTTCCATCTCTAGTCAGGGAATTAAGATCCCACATGTTGCAGGCGGCCACAACTACTGAAGCCCGAGCACTGCAACTAGAGAAAGTCCACCTACAGTAACAAAGAGCCTGTGTGCTGCAGTGGCATATATACTTTGCTCTTCCTTCTGTATTTGAATTCCAAAAGAAGATTGCTCAAATAAGTAATAATTATGTCCTTTGATTTGATAACCTCTTTTGAGGATTTCCCTGGTGGCTCAGATGGTAAAGTGTCTGTCTACAATGTGGGAGACCAGGGTTCAATCCCTGGTTTGGGAAGATCCCCTAGAGAAGGAAATGGCAATCCACTCCAGTACTATTGCCTGGAAAATCCCATGGACAGAGGAGCCTGGTAGGATACAGTCCATGGGGTCGCAAAGAGTCAGACACAACTGAGCGACTTCACCTTCACTTTCACTTTGAGGATTTAGAGTCTTACCTGGTGGCTCAGAGAGTAAAGAGTCTGCCTGCAATGAGGGAGACCAGGGTTCAGTTCCTGGGTTGGGAAGATCCCCTGGAGAAGGAATGGCAACCCACTCCAGTATTCTTGCCTAGAGAATTCCATGGACAGAGGAGCATGGGCTACAGCCCATGCAGTCACACAGATTTGGACACGACTGAGTGACTTAACACTTTCACTTCACTTTGAGGGATTTGAGTTCAAGGAAAGACTCTGAAAATAAGAGAGAGGAGAAAACATCCCAAATTTGCAATGATAGAGAATGGCAAAATCAATACAATTGAATACTATACAACTCTTAAAACCAAACAAGCCTGAGATATCTATAAGAAATAATGAACCTAAAATAGTTTATTCACTGACTACATGTCTGACTACTGATTAAGAATATGTGAATTTTTATACACTGATAGTATGTTCTGTATCATTAATCTGTGTCTAGCTCAAAGCTTTGCTCATAGTAGATGTTTAGTTAATATTTATTGAATGAATGAAGGGACCAGAAGTAAATTTAGAGAAATGCTTGGAATTTATATTCATCAGATTTCTTTTACTGTAAAGCTACTTTGGGCTTCCCAGCTGGCTCAGTGGTAAAGAATCTGCCTGCCAATACAGGAGACACATAGATAAGGGTTCGATCCCTGGGTCAGGGAAGATTCCCTGGAGTAGGAAATGAAAACCCACCCCGTTATTCTTGCCCTCCAAATTCCAAGGACAGAGGAGCCTGGCTGGCTACAGTCCATGGGGCCGAAAAGAGTCAGACACGACTGAGTGACTAAGTGACAGGCATGCATGCAGGCACACAAAGCTATTTGAATACATAACAAAAGATTCTAAAGAGAAGATTATCTTTTCAGTTTTATTTATATGAAAGGAAAAGAAGGAAACAACAAAATGTTAACAGTAGTGGAGTCTGAATTGTGAGCTATAGGTAATTTCTATTTTCATTTATCAACTTCTCTGGAAGCTCTTGATTTTCTACAATAATCATAATCATGGAGAAACAATTTGTTGAAAGAATCATCTTGAAGTAGCAAGTTACAAACCCAAAGGAATGAATCTCTGTTGTTGAAATTGTTGGCACTGGTAAGCTTGAGGGTGAGGGTTTGTCTGGCATCTCTTGAAACGCATAACACAGGCTACCACCAATCCAGTCCTCCTACATATGCAGCTGACATCAGTATTAAGACTTCAGAAGTAAACAGCAGGGGTTACCTGGTGGTCTGGGGGTTAAGAATCCACCTGGCAATGCAGGGGACGCTGGTTCTATCTCTGGTCTGGAAAGATTTCACATGCTCTGGGGCAACCAAGCCTGTGCGCCACAACAGCTGAGACCACACTCTAGAGCCTGCAAGGTCTAGAGCGCACACTCCACAAAACAAGAGAATCCACTGCAAAGAGACAAGCCCGTGCACTGCAACTAGAGAGTAGGCCCTGCTCGCCGCAACTAGAGAAAGACTGTGCGCCACAACAAAGACGCAGTGCAGGCAAAAGTAAATAAAGAAAAGCAAGAAGCAGCCACTACAGCAAGTCTGATTGAAGTCCACATATGTTATGCAGGTATGCCTGTGTTTTACATCATTAGCGCTTGTCTGAGATATTGTCATCCCAGAAGCGTACAAAGAAAGCATCTGTTGCAGTGTGCTTTTAGTAGTGTAAAATGATAAATAACCAAGATGTTCATCACAGAGAATATAACCTTCCAAATTCTGACATGAAAACCAAAGATATTTTATGATACCTTCATCTTTTAGCTACAATGAATATACATAGATAATGTCCACCTTAAAAGAAATAGGACAGTTGTTGAGACTAAAAGGTGTGAAGTGGTCATTCAGGAAAGGAAGATTATTTTTTAAAAATGATCACATCTACATTGCCTTTGGGTCTGGACATGCAGGGACTGCTTATGTCACTGGAGAATTCACTACCAAGCATGAAGCATGTTGCTAAGTAGTTAGCTATGACAAGTGAATTAACTGAATTAACTGACATAAGACATAAAAATATTTTAGAAAATAACCGCTATGTAATGTACAGGAATAGAGTTATAGTAACTAATTAACAAGACTTGGAAAAAGATCAGAAATCCTGTTATTTGCTAATAGAACACTTTGACATAGTAAGTTATTTATTTGACTTAAAGAATCAATTAGAAGTAAAATTATTACTATTTGCAGATGACATGATTTCATACCTAGAAAACTCTAATGACTCCCATCAAAAAGCTTTTAGAACTAATAAAAAAATTCAGTAAAGTTGCAGGGTGCAAAATCAATATGCACTAACAACAAACAATCAAAAAGGGAAATTAAGAAAAAAAAATCCCACTTATGATTACATCAAAAGAATAAAATACCTCGGAACAGGGCTCCCCTGGTGACTCAGATGGTAAAGAATCCACCTACAATGCAGTAGACTTGGGTTCGATCCCTAAGTTGGGAAGATCCCCTGGAGGAGGGGATGGCAACCTACTCCAGTATTCTTGCCTGGGAAATCCTCATGGACAGAGAAGCCTGGTGGGCTACAGTCCATGGGGTCACAAACAGATGGACACGACTGAGCAACTAAGGACAGAACTATAAATAAACACAATATAGAATTTTAAAAAATACCTAGGAATAAGTTAACTAAGGAGGAAAAAGACCTGTACACTGAAAACTATTGATGAGAGAAATTGAAAAGACACAAATGGAAAGCTATTCCATCCTCACAGATTAGAAGAATTAATATTGTTAAAATGTCCATTCCACTCAAAGCAATCTATAGATTTCATTCAGTCTCTATCAAAATCATAATGACATTTTTCACAAAACCAGAACAAACAATTCCAACATTTTTATGGAACCTCAACAGACAGGGAATAGTCAAAGCAATCTTGAGAAAGAAGAACAAAGCTGGTGGCATCATACTTCCTGATTTCAAGCTATATTACAAGGTTACAGTAATCAAAATAATATGGTGTTGGCATAAAAACAGACACATGAATCAATGGATCATAATAAAGAGCCCAGAAATTACACCTATGCATGCTGCTGCTGCTGCTGCTAAGTCGCTTCAGTCGTGTCCAACTCTGTGCGACCCCATAGATGGCAGCCCCAATTCATTTTTGATAAAGGAGGCAAAAATAGACAATGGGGTAAGGATAGTCTCTTTAATAAATGGTACTGAAAAAACTGGACGGTAAATGTAAAAGAATGACACTGGATCACCATCTTATACCATATGTAAAAATTCACTCAGAAAGGATTAAAGGCTTGAATATAAGGCTTGAAGCCATAAAACTCCTAGGAGAAAACATAGCCAATAAACTCCTTGGCATTGGTACTGGTGATTATTTTTTGAATCTGACTCCAAAATCAAATGCAACAAAAGCAAAAATAAGCAAATAGGATTATATCAAAAGAAAAAAGCTTCTGCACAGCAAAAGAAGATGAAGAAGTGAAGTGAAAGTCACTCAGTTGTGTCTGACCCTTTGCAATCCCATGGACTATACAGTTTATGGAATTCTCCAGGCAGAATACTGGAGTGGGTAGCTTTTCCCTTCTCCAGAAGATCTTCCCAACCCAGGGATCAGACCCAAGTCTCCTGCATTGAAGGTGGATTCTTTACCAGTTGAGCCACAAACAAAGCCCAAGAACATTGGAGTGGGTAACCTATCCCTTCTCCAGAGGATCTTCCTGACCCAGGGATCAAACCGGGGTCTCTTGCATTGCGAGAAGATTCTTTACCAACTGAGCTATCAGGGAAAAATATTTCCAAATCATATATCCAATAAGGAGTGAATATTCAAAATCTATAAAGAACTCGGACAACTCAATAGCAAAAAAAACACAAACAATCTGATTTAAAAATGGGCAGAGGATCTGAATAAATACTTTTTCGAAGAAGGCATGATGATGGCTAAAGGCACATGAAAAGATGTTCAACATCACTAGTCATCAAGGAAATGCAAATCAGAACTACAAGAAGATATCACCTCACACCTATCAGAATGTTTGTCATAAAATAGAAGTAACAAGTGTTGGAGAAGATGTTGAGAAAAGGGATCCCTCGTGTCCTACTGGCAGGAATGTGAATTGGTACAGCTACTGTGAAAATAATATAGAAGGTCCTCAAAAAATTAAAACTAGAACTACTATATGATCTAGTAATTCCACGTCTAGGCACTTATTTGAAGAGGAAAACAAAAATACTAATTTGAAAAGATGTAAGCTCCTCCAGTTATGACCAACCTAGATAGTATATTCAAAAGCAGAGACATTACTTTGCTGACTAAGGTCTGTCTAGTCAAGGCTATGGTTTTTCCTGTGATTGTGTATGGATGTGAGAGTTAGACTGTGAAGAAGGCTGAGCGCCGAAGAATTGATGCTTTTGAACTGTGGTGTTGGAGAAGACTCTTGAAAGTCCCTTGGACTGCAAGGAGATCCAACCAGTCCATTCTAAAGGAGATCAGCCCTGGGATTTCTTTGGAAGGAATGATGCTAAAGCTGAAACTCCATAACTTTGGCAACCTCATGCGAAGAGCTGACTCACTGGAAAAGACTCTGATGCTAGGAGGGATTGGGGGCAGGAGGAGAAGGGGATGACAGAGGATGAGATGGCTGGATAGCATCACGGACTCAATGGATGTGAGTCTGAATGAACTCCAAGAGATGGTAATGAACAGGGAGGCCTGGTGTGCTGCGATTCATGGGGTTGCAAAGAGTCGGACACGACTGAGCCACTGAACTACTAAGCTCCCCCATGTTCTTTGAAGCATTATTTACAATAGCCAAGGTATGGAAACAGTCAGGGCTTCTTTGGTGGCTCAGTCAGTAAAGAATCCTCCTGCAATGCAGGAGACTGCATACAATGCCGGAGACCCAGGTTCGACCCTTGGTCCAGAAGATCCTCTGGAGAAGGAAATGGCAACCCATTCCAATATTTTTGCCTAGGAAATCCCATGCACAGAAGAGCCTGATGGGCTACAGCCTGTGCAGTCACAAAAGCAAACACAACTTAGTGACTAAACCACTACCACGGAAACAACCTAGAGAGGTCCCTGGTGGTCCAGTGGTTAGGAAGCAATGTTTTCACTGCAGTAGCCCAGGTCCAATACCTTGTTGAAGAACTAAACTGCAAGTTGTGTGGCATGAGCATAAATAAATAAATAAACCGTAAGTGTCCTTTGATGGATACATGGATAAAGTGGGATGGGCTGGAGGAAGCACAAGCTGGAATCAAGATTGCTGGGAGAAATATCAATAACCTCAGATATGCAGATGACACCACCCTTATGGCAGAAAGTGAAGAACTAAAGAGCCTCTTGATGAAAGTGAAAGACGAGAGTGAAAAAGTTGGCTTCAAGCTCAACATTCAGAAAACTAAGATCATGGCATCCAGTCCCATCCTCCATGGCAAATAGATGGGGGAACAGTGGAAACAGTGGCTGACTTTATTTTTAGGGGTTCCAAAATCACTGCAGATGGTGATTGCAGTCATGAAATTAAAAGACTCTTACTCCTTGAAAGGAAAATTATGACCAACCTAGACAGCATATTAAAAAGCAGAGACATTACTTTGTCAGCAAAGGTCCATCTAGTCAAATCAATAGTGTTCCCAGTAGTCATGTATGGATGTGAGAGTTGTACTGTAAAGAAAGCTGAGCGCAGAAGAATTGATGCTTTTGAACTGTGATGTTGGAGAAGACTCTTGAGAGTCCCTTGGCCTGCAAGGATATCCAACCAGTCCATCCTAAAGGAGATCAGTCCTGGGTCTCCTTTGGAAGGACTGACGTTGAAGCTGAAACTCCAATACTTTGGCCACGTGATGCAAAGAGCTGAGACATTTGAAAAAAACCATGATGCTGGGAAAGATTGAGGGCAGGAGGAGAAGGGTATGATAGAGGATGAGATGGTTGGATGG
Source organism: Nanger dama (assembly GCA_917880005.1). Taxonomy (NCBI): domain Eukaryota; kingdom Metazoa; phylum Chordata; class Mammalia; order Artiodactyla; family Bovidae; genus Nanger; species Nanger dama. Next base: position 32,430,629 of record CAKJTW010000018.1, read on the forward strand.
TGTCACCAACTCAATGGACATGGGTTTGGGTGGACTCTGGGAGTTGGTGATAGACAGCAGGCCTGGCATGCTGCGATTCATGGGGTTGCAAAGAGTCGGACACAACTGAGTGACTGAACTGAACTGAACTGATATATATATATATATATATATATATATATATATATATATCCACATATACACACACAGTGGAAAACTCAGCCATTAAAAAAATTGTTGCCATTTGTGACTACATGGATGAACTTGAGGGTATCATGCAAAGTGAAATAAGTCAGACAGAAGAAAATAAAAATACAGTGTGATTTCACTTACATGTGGAATCTAAAAAATAGAGCAAACAAAAAACAGAACAAAATCAAACTCACAGATACAGTGACAAAATTGGTGGTTGCAGAGGGGATGGGGGTTAGAAGGTGGGCAAAATGGGTGAAGGGGTTAAGAGGTACAAACTTTCATATATAAGTCATGGAGATGTAATGTATCATGTAGTTGAATATAGTCAGTAATGTATCATGTAGTTGAATATAGTCAATATTATTGCATTGCATATCTGAAAGTTGCTAAGATAATAAATCTTAAAAGTTCTCATCAGAAGGAAAAAATATGTAACTTTACTTGGTGATGGATGGTACCTAGACTTACTATGGTGATCATTTTGTAATCTATACAAATATCAAATCATTATGTGCTATACCTGAAACAAATATAATTATATCTGTCAATTATATCGCAGTTTAAAAAAATCAACTACCTGAGCAAAAAGTTTTGTTACCAAAATAACAACTTAGTATCAGAACTGAAAGAAACTCCAAGAAACTATTCAAAAATCAGTATTAGTTGGGGCAAAATCATTCAGTTTGTTTAACAACAGCTAATTTAACAAATAATATTTCAAAGTATTAATTAATTTGTTTGTTTGTTTGTTTTTGACTGCACTGGGTCTTTATTGCTGTGTGCTGGCTTTCTCTAGTTGCTGTGAGCAGAGGCTGCTCTTTGTTGCAGAGCGCAGGTTTCTCTTTGAGGTGGCTTTTCTTGTTGCAGAACACAGGCTCTAGGTTCACGGGCTTCATTAGTTCCAGCACGTGGGCTCAGTAGTTGCAGCTCACGGGCTCTAGTGCACAGGATTCACAGTTGTGGTGAACAGGCTTTGTTGCCCAGCGGCATGTGGGATCTTCCCGGACCAGAGATCAAACCCATGTCCCCCGCACTGGCAGATTTTTACCACTATACCATCAGGAAAGTCCCTTTGCAAAGTATTAAAAAGAAACTTTTAAGATACTCCAAATGAAACCCTTTATTTATGTAATATCTACTTCTACTTAATACCACATAGTAGGATATGGTTGGATGGCATCACCGACTCAATGGACAAGAATCTGAGCAGCCTTCGGGAAATGGTAAAGGACAGGGAGGCCAGATGTGCTGCAGTCCATGGGGTTACACAGAGTAGGATACAACTGAGCTACTGAACAACAAGAGATGGTAACTATTCTCAGAGTTTAGATGCAATTTAAATAAGACAGTGTTTTTATAGGTTCAAAGTAAAGCATGGCTGTGTATAAAGGGGTCAACATCCAGTCTGGACTGCAAGGTGGACCCAGGGTATACTCTTGATTTGGAAACAATAAAGTTAAGATAGATGTAGAATTTTTGTCCAGACACCTCTTTACTGAAAACTCTACTTCTGGGTTTTAAATTGAGGCCACATTTCTGTCAAAGAAGCCTTAGATTTTCCAGACAAAAGACAGATGCATCATTTTTATTGATATAATTATGAACACAGAAGTTTCTGATATTTATGATTGTGGAGAATATGATTTCTCAGTGAGTTGGGGAGGAGTAGTCACTCTAAGAAGGCAGCTATTATGGCACTTTACAGCTGCAGTGTGTCCTTAGGGGACACTGCATCCTGTCGACTGTGCAGCTGGCTTTATCTGGGCCTATTCTTCCAGCTTGATGGAAGAATCAGGCAGATTTTTACCTTCTTAGTTTGAGCCTAATTTTTACTTTTTCATGGGCAATCCTAAGTGCTGAACACTAAACTAAGCGCTTTGCATATATTATTTCATTCAGTCTTTGCAATAATCCTTTCCTAGCATCCTATTTTACAGATGAGGACACTGAGGCTTGTAGGTGTTAAAGGAATTTGTTCAGGGTCACACTGCTAGTCGGTGACATGGCCATTTCAAAACTGAGTCTGCCTAATTCTAAACCTAGCTTTCTTAATATCCATAAATCAAGCAAATGTAGAAGTAAAAGACTATTCAGAAGAAAACTGACAATATCCTTTTGTGGGGAATTCTTTTGTGGCAGGCGTCTAGTCAAGGCTATGGTTTTTCCAGTAGTCATGTATGGATGTGAGAGTTGGACTGTGAAGAGGGCTGAGCGCCGAAGAATTGATGCTTTTGAACTGTGGTGTTGGAGAAGACTCTTGAGAGTCCCTTGGACTGCAAGGAGATCCAACTAGTCCATTCTGAAGGAGATCAGCCCTGGGATTTCTTTGGAAGGAATGATGCTAAAGCTGAGACTCCAGTATTTTGGCCACCTCATGCGAAGAGTTGACTCATTGGAAAAGACTCTGATGCTGGGAAGGATTGGGGGCAGGAGAAGGGGACGACAGAGGATGAGATGGATGGATGGCATCACTGACTCGGTGGGCGTAAGTCTGAGTGAACTCCGGGAGATGGTGATGGACAGAGAGGCCTGGCATGCTGTGATTCATGGGGTTGCAAAGAGTCGGACATGACTGAGCGACTGAACATGCGAGGTAGACAAGATTGGAACGGTTTTCCTGGAGGTCAGTTTGGCAAATATATAATTAAAAAAATAAAAAGATTAAACATGTACATTTAGAGACAGCAATGAATCTTCTAGGAATTTAACCTAAGAAAATGATCTTGAAGCCCTGGATCAGAGCATGTATTAGAATTTTAGCATTATTTATGAAAACAAATTCATAAATAAGAAAACAAAAACAATGTAAACACTTCCCACCAAAGAATTTGTTAATTAAATTGCTAAAGAGACACACAAGGCAAGAGTATTCAGCCTCTTTAATGATGAAAATGTTTTATATAATAAAAGACAGCAGAAGGACTTCCCTGGTTGTCTAGTGGTTAAGACTCCACCTTCTAATGCAGGGGGCACAGTTTCGATTCCTGGTGGGGGAGTGAAGATCTCACATGCTGTGTGGTGCAGCCAATAAATAAATAAATTTATTTTAAAAAATACAGCTGATTATCTATGAGGATATATAGTGTGTTATGTAAAATCAAATACCATACTGTATTTATATGTGCAAATACACTTAGTCCATATGTGAAAAGGTGTCCATTATGTTTTTTTTCTGGTAGAAACGAGTTTGTTTTATCTCTTCATAGTTTTTGTATTCTTTGGTTATTTTATGAATCAAAACAAAAAGAAAACTATTTGAAAAAAAGAGTGTTGATGTTAAATCAGTTCTTGCCTCAGCAACTGGAGTGGTTTCATGTACACTAGCCAGATGTTTTATACAACTAGGAATCTATTGTGCTTTGGAGAAAATTCAACAGGTATATTATAGACCCTGGTCATGTAACTACCATGTTTCTGTTCCATCGAAGGATTAATATTAAAATATATTAAAATATGAGGTCAGTCCAGGACCTGACTAAAACCAGACCTGCTGCTGCTGCTGCTGCTAAGTCACTTTAGTCATGTCCGACTCTGTGCGACCCCATAGACGGCCTCCCACCAGGCTCCCCCATCCCTGGGATTCTCTAGGCAAGAACACTGGAGTGGGTTGCCATTTCCTTCTCCGTCACTAGTCATTGCTGCTGCTGCTGCTGTCACTTCACTCGTGTCCGACTCTGTGTGACCCCATGGATGGCAGCCCATTGGGCTCCACCGTCCCTGGGATTCTCCAGGCAAGAACACTGGAGTGGGTTGCCATTTCCTTCTCCAATGCATGAAAGTGAGAAGTGAAAGTGAAGTCCCTCAGTCGTGTCCGACTCTCAGTGACCCCATGGACTGCAGCCTACCAGGCTCCTCCGTCCATGGGATTTTCCAGGCAAGAGTACTGGAGTGGGGTGCCATTGCCTTCTTTGCACTAGTCATTAGGGAAATACAAATCAAAACTACAATGAGATACCACCTTACACTCATTAGGATGGCTACTATTAAAAAAATGGAAAACAGTTAGTGTTGTCGAGGATGTGGAGAAATTGGAAATCTTGTGCATTGTTGTGGGACTGTCACATGGTATAGTTGCTTTGGAAAACAGTATGGAGTTTTCTCAAAAAGTTAAACATAGAATTACTGTATGACCCAGATAGTGCATGTCTGGGTATATACCCAAAAGAACTGAAAGCAGGATCTCAAAATGATATCTGTATATCTATGCTCAGAGCAGCATTATTTACACTAGGTAAAAAGTAGAAGCAACCTAAGTGTCCATTGACTGATGAATGGATAAGCAAAATGTGGTACGTACATACAATAGAATATTATTTAGCCTTAAATAAGGAGGAAATTCTGCAATATACTACATGGATGAATTTTGAGGAAGGCTTCCCAGGTGGTGCTAGCAGTAAAGAACCCACCTGCCAATTCGGGTTCAATCCCTGGGTCAGGAAGATACACTGGGGGCAGGAACAGTAACCCACTCCAATATTCTTGCCTGGAGAATCCCATTGACAGAGGAGCCTGGAGGGCTACAGTCCATACGTAGAGTTGAACACGACTGAAGCGACCTAGCGCATACTGAGTGAAACGAGCCAGTCCCTAAAGGAAAAATACTGCCTTATTCACTTATTTGAGGTACTTAGAGTAGTCAACGGAGAAGGCAATGGAATCCCACTCCAGTACTCTTGCCTGGAAACTCCCATGGATGGAGGAGCCTGGCAGGCTGCAGTCCATGGGGTCGCTGAGTCAGACACAACTGAGCGACTTCACTTTCATTTTTCACTTTCATGCATTGGAGAAGGAAATGGCAACCCACTCCAGTGTTCTTGCCTGGAGAATCCCAGGGATGGTGGAGCCCAATGGGCTGCCATCTGTGGGGTCACACAGGGTCAGACACAACTGAAGCGACTTAGCAGCAGCAGCAGCAGCAGCAGCATAGTAGTCAAAATCATAAAGACAAAATATTTACTTGGCCAAAAAGTTTCTTTAGGTTTTTCTGTAAGATGTTATGGAAAAACCTGAATGAACTTTTGGGCCAGTCCAATAGAATGGTGGTTGCTAGGGACAGGAGAAAGGGAGAATGAGGAGTTAGTGTTTTATAAGTGAAGATATTCAGTTTTACAAGATGAAAAAAGTTATGGGGATGGTGCTGATAGCTGCCCAACAATGTGAATATATTTAACATGCTGAACAACATATTTAATAATCAGAAGAACTGTACAAAAAGATCTTCATGACCAAGACAATCACAATGGTGTGATCACTCATCTATGGGCCTTAGAAAGCATCACTACAAACAAAGCTAGTGGAGGTGATGGAATTCCAGTTGAGCTGTTTTAAATCCTGGAAAATGATGCTGTGAAAGTGCTGCACTCAATATGCCAGCAAATTTGGAAAACTCAGCAGTGGCCACAGGACTGGAAAACGTCAGTTTTCATTCCGATCCCAAAGAAAGGCAATGCCAAAGAATGCTCAAACTACCGCACAATTGCACTCATCTCACACGCTAGTAAAGTAATGCTCAAAATTCTCCAAGCCAGGCTTCAGCAATACGTGAACCATGAACTTCCAGATGTTCAAGCTGGTTTTAGAAAAGGCAGAGGAACCAGAGATCAGATTGCCAATATCCACTGGATCATGGAAAAGCAAGAAAGTTCCAGAAAAACATCTATTTCTGCTTTATTGACTATGCCAAAGCCTTTGACTGTGTGGATTACAATAAACTGTGGAAAATTCTTCAAGACATGGGAATACCAGACCACCTGACCTGCCTCTTGAGAAACCTATATGCAGACCAGGAAGCAACTGGACATGGAACAACAGACTGGTTCCAAATAGGAAAAGGAGTACATCAAGGCTGTATATTGAAACCCTGCTTATTTAACTTATATGCAGAGTACATCACGAGAAATGCTGGACTGGAAGAAACACAAGCTGGAATCAAGATTGCTGGGAGAAATATCAGTCACCTCAGATATTCAGATGACACCACCCTTATGGCAGAAAGTGAAGAGGAACTAAAAAGCCTCTTGATGAAAGTGAAAGAGGAGAGTGAAAAAGCTGGCTTAAAGCTCAACATTCAGAAAACAAAGATCATGGCATCTGGTCCCATCACTTCATGGGAAATAGATGGGGGAACAGTGTCAGACTTTCATTTTGGGGGCTCCAAAATCACTGCAGATGGTGATTGCAGCCATGAAATTAAAAGACGCTTACTCCTTGGAAAAAAGTTATGACCAACCTAGACAGCATATTCAAAAGCAGAGACATTACTTTGCCGACTAGTCAAGACTATGGTTTTTTCCTATGGTCATGTATGGATATGAGAGTTAGACAGTGAAGAAGGCATAGCGCCGAAGAACTGATGCTTTTGAACTGTGGTGTTGGAGAAGACTCTTGAGAGTCCCTTGGACTGCAAGGAGATTCAACCAGTCTATTCTGAAGGAGATCAGCCCTGGGATTTCTTTGGAAGGAATGATGCTAAAGCTGAAACTCCATAACTCTGGCCACCTCATGCGAAGAGTTGACTCATTGGAAAAGACTCTGATGCTGGGAGGGATTGGGGGCAGGAGGAGAAGGGGATGACAGAGGATGAGATGGCTAGATGGCATCACTGACCAATGGACATGAGTCTGAGTGAACTCCGAGAGTTGGTGATGGACAGGGAGGCCTGGCGTACTGCGATTCATGGGGTCGCAAAGAGTTGGACATGACTGAGCGACTGAACTGAACTGAAGGTAATAGATTTTATGTTATGTGATCTTCGACACAATAAAAAAGAAAAAGTTGGTGTAACTGTTTTGGCAACTGATTAAGAATGTAGAGGATAAAAAAGAAAGTCAAAGGGTCTTACTTATGAAGGAATGTCACCCTAAAAAGTCCTGTCTTTAGTGTCCATGGACGGCAAGATAAATAATATGTTAAGTTTCATTCATCATCCAACAAAATCTCAGCACTGCCTTTCCCGAGGATGTTTAAAAGTTAAGATACTGCAGAGTGGGTGGGATGAGGGGCAGGGGCTGGGAAAAGGAGATGCAGGTGTTTTTAACAATTAAAGCAGTGGAAACAAAACCAAGTCAATCTAAGTGAGAGGAGAGGTGGGGGAAAAAATTCAAACCTTAAAGATACCAACATTATATGGGTCTGTGGAAAAGCAGCAGCAAAGAAAAGTGCTAGTGAAGGACTAGCACTGTTTCTGAACTGCCTGTTTAGAAAACAGGCAAAGAGAGAGGAGAATAGTGTAGAAGATAGGGAGAGGAGGAGAATAGAGTTCCCAAATAGAGGACTTTGCAGTATCAAGTAAGGCCCTATAATGGGGGTGGTGGTGGAGAGGGGCATTGAATCTGGATCTGGCAATGTGCAGTGAGCAAAGGGTAGCCCCGCCAGGAGACAGGATTACCTACACAAGTGGTGCGTTTGCAGACTTCACACAGTTTGGATTGGACTAGAGTGGGAGGTATGTCCTACACAAGCAGATTACCCTGGCGAATAAGAGACACATAGCTCTGGGTATTTTTAGCGATTATTGCGGACTCTGCAGGTGGCGAGATGTTCTGCAAAACCAGGTGAGAGCAAGAACTATTAAATGCACCTAGAGCTGCAGGAATAAGAATGAAATGAGCCTAAGATGAATGTGGGGTGTGGGCTAAAGGTTCCTTTAGGAGCAGGATCCGATCGAGGGCACGGCAGCGAATGATCGCAGGATGGAGTACCTGCCTCTGGAAGGAATGGCTCACTGACTCAGAGAGGTGTCGAGGAGGTTGGTGTTTTCAATGCAAAGTCAGATTTCAGTTAGGAGAAGGGGTGTGAAGGTCTTAAGGATTTCTAGAGGTTGCTTTAGGTAGAAAACACTGAGAGAGAAACAGCAGAAAACGCTGGGAGACAGCAACAGCAAGACTAGATTGAGGGAGGTGCCGACAGCTACCTGGAAACAGGAGTGAGGAAAGGATAGCTGCTTTACAAAGCACCTCCGCAGCCAGCAACTCATTCATTCTAGGGACAACCCGAGGAAAGAAATAGGTATTACATCCCAGCCTCTGGAAGTGAGGGGTGCTTTCACGTGATAAGGCGATCACGGCTCATAAAGCCTGTTCAGCCGCTGTTTGATTTCTCCAGTGACAAGGAACACTCTACTTTGGGAAGTAGCACTTCTATTATAAATTTTTTTAAAAGCGAGTCGAAAAGGAAAAGGTGTAGACCCCCTTTGCGGGGGAAAGCTCTGTCAATGACAGACATTTTGGGTAATTCATGGAATTGCACAGCCAGACGCGCCAGTCACATTTTTTTTCCATCTGTAAAACGAAGGGGGCAGATGATCTTTCTTTTCCCTTATCTAATAGTCTGTGAAATCATCCAGGCAAACAACTCCCAATTTTTCAGAATATAAAACGAGGCCCTCGGCGGTGGCTCGCTCGAAGTAATACAAGAAATCAGCGGAGGGACAGGCCAGACCCGACTCCTCCCGGGTCTATCCCGCGCCCCTCGCCGCTCCGCACCTTCCCGGACGGGATTGGGCCAGCGGGAGGCTGCAGGGCGGGCGGCCTAGCTGAAAGCGCCCTGGGGTTCGAGGCGGCTTCCCGGCAGCAGTCAAAGGAACGCCCCGAGGGGAGGGGGAAGAGTTAGGGCCTCCTTTCCCACACTTCGTTAGGACGCGGGCCGGGGCGGGACCGCGGCAGCTCTCCCTCGGGCCTGTGGCCGGCAGGGGGCGCGGGGCGGCTCCTCGGTCTGCCGCCCCGCGGCGCGGGAACTGGCTGCCCCGGGCGCGCCGTCGGAGCTCGCGGACACCGGGTCGCGTAGACTGGGCCAGGTTGAGGGTTCGGGGCAGCGCGCCGGGCGGGGCGGCGGGCGGCGGGGCGGGGCGGGGCGGGGCGGGGCGCGAAGGGGGCGGGGCCGCGAGCAGGGGGCGGTGGCGGCGGCGGCGGCGGCGGCGGCGGCGGCGGCGGCAGCCGAGGAGGAGGAGGAGGAGGAGGAGGAGGAGGAGAACATGGCGGCCGCGGAGAGCGGCTGAAATGCCTGTTCTTCAGGCCAGGAGAGCGGGAGTCTGACGCGATTCTCGAAGCCTTCTCCTTAGACGGCCGGACCGCGGCCTCCAGCGCCTCGGCCGCCCTGTTCCCTGTTGCTCCGTCCAGCGGAGCCTGCGTCGGGTCCGTTCTGCATCCCCCTGAGGGGGACCCCCTGGCTCCGGAGGAGGGGGCCGGAGAGCCGCGGCGGCGGCGGCGGCGGGCTCCCGGCCCGAGCAGCGGCGGAGGCCGCGGCGGGGCCGCCACGGTCGCGGGCGAGCGCGGCGCCCGTCAGCGCGGCCCAGAGGCGGCGGCGGCAGGTGAGTGGCGGGCGGCGGGCGCCGAGCCTCCCGGTGGGTGCAGCTGTCACGAGCCGCGCGGCCGCTGAGGCCCTAGGGGGCGGGAGCAGCTGGCGCCCCCCTCCGCCCCCCGCTCTCCTTTCTCTCCGCTCGTCCCTCCTCCCACTTTCCCCGAGTTCTCCCTCGGCCTCGCGCGGCTGGAGGGGGCGGAGGTCGCAGCTGTCACGGGCACCAGCTGGGGGCTGCGTCGCGGAGGGAAACTGCTGCAGCAGCGACTTTGGCTTGCCCGGGTTTCCCAGTTGCCCTAGTTAGCGCGGACCGGGCGAGCATCCGCGGAGGGTGCGCGAGGCTCGCTGCTGCCGGCCCGGCGTGGGGAGCGGCGCCCCGAGCCCGCGGGCGCTCCCCGCCGCCGCCGCCGCCGCCGAGGGGGAGCCGGAAGTCGGCGCGGGCGCCCCTCGGCCCGGGCGAGCGCGGTGACCTTGGCAAGCCGGGTAACCTCTCCGAGTCTTCGCTTGCCGGGACTGCGAAATGGGGATGACCGTGGTGAGCCTTCCCGTAAGCCTCAACCTTCGACGGCGCTTCTGTTTTACTCCCCGCGCACTTGCTTTTCCCGTCTCCAGACAGAGGGATTTCGAAGGCAGAAATGGGATGGATAAGTGAGATTTTTTTTCTGTTGTGTCTAGGGTTTGGTCCCCATCGTCAGATTCCGCCGAAAGGACGTGGGAAGTGGGGAGTAGGGGGGGCAAATACGTCGGCTGGACGACTGAGGGGGTGGGATGGGTTAATGGTCAGCTCGACCGAACTCGAGCCTTTCCCTAGTCGCTTGGAAGAGTAATGGGAGAAACCGGACGCCAGGATCCCCACTCTTACTACCCAGCTATGTTGTTTTTTGTTTGTTTGTTTGTTTTTGAAGCAGTCACTCCCATGGACTGTAGACACTGCCTCAGTTGACGGTGTTAGAGGGAGACGGAGGGTTTGACAATAAAGCCTGTGTGTGTGGCAAGGACAGTCCGTGCTGCTGTGGTTGCAGAGTTTGGTGGGGAGGAAAACTTTAAGCTGGAGGATCTTTCAGCTTTTCAGACTTGACTTTCTTCGTTCACTGTAGGCGTTGAAGAGGCAGGTGTCCTTGTGGAGAAGGAGACTTTTTTATTTTCTTTTGCGATGGATTTTTAATGTCGATTATGATGGTGGTGAATGAAGGGTTCTTGAGTGAATTGCAGTCCTGGCACCCTCTGTTGATGCCAAGAGTAATCTCTGTGGCGATGATTTGTGAGGGCTGAGGCTTACACTTCAGTGATTAAGAAATCTTCAAGTGTCTGTGTAAAACATTGCTGCGATGCAGCCTAGATCATACTCTACAGCTGAAGGGATGGATTTCAGGGGTTAAATTTGAGGTTTGTCTTCAATTCTGGAATTGGTTGAAGGTTAGTCTTAAAAAAAAAAAAAAAAAGTTGGCCAAAGGGCCTCTCAGCTTGTTTCACAGAAGCTGTGATGTAGTAGGAAGGGGTTCAGATTTCTTCATGTTCAGAATAATGTGAAAAGAAAGTATTTGCTTGGGTCTTTTGGCTCCTGAACTAGAAATAGTTTTGGGTTAAAGGTAGCAGTGGGATTTGATTTAGCTTAATAAATGGGCATTCCTTGAACTATTTGTTGTAAACTACATGCAACTGCAAATGTTTCTTTTATATCTCCTGTACTTTGTGGGTCTAATTTGGTTTTGAGAAGTAAATTTGGAAATGATTTCCCTCTATTTCTTATTCAGAATTTATGCTTTGGAAACAGTGGATCAAAAAGGGGACCTGAATAGGGAATATATGGTTTGGAGAGAAAAAGCAGGGTACTACTTACAAGAACAGGCATTCCGTTTGATTTTTGTAGACGTTTTGCACTGATGATTTATTTCATTTAGTTAACTCACGATGAAGTTTGGTTTTTAAAGTGCAAAATTTGAATTTTACTTAGTGTATAGTTAATCTTTTCTTCATTTTTTTCTGAGAAAATCTGTAGGATTGTATCTTTTAAATTGCTTTTTGTGTGGTTTAAGCCAAGGGAGTATTTTAGATCTGCATTTTTGGGTAAGTGGTTTTATTGGAAAAAAGTGCTTGATGGGACTAATGGTGATTGTTCCATTTAAACTGGGATTATATAGACAATGCATTTTCCTCTCTGTTTCTGCCAACATTTGTTTTTCTTTCTCCTTCAATTCCAGGGTTTCATTTCTAGAAATCTGGGCTGGAAACAGAAGCAGCAGTTTGTATAATCCCAAGAACTTGCTTATGCCAGGAAGCTTTAAGGGTAGCATGAAGTGGGTGTGGTACAAAGATACTGCCAATATTTAAGACAGTGTAACTGTTGAGGGAGTCTGGGGTCAAACTTTAATTTTTGTTGAATTGCCTGTTTTCTTTGTATGTGTTAATCTTTTGGTGGGCAGAGGATTGGGTTGCTCTGGTGCTGACTGGTACATATTGTGAAAGCACTCACAGATTTTCATGCTTTTGCTCTATAGGAAAGAGTGGTAAACACGCTTAAATAATTTAAAGATGTTCCCAGGATGGAATGTTCTCTTCATGTACTCTTGATCCTGCTAATCCACTGATCAGTCTTTATCAGGACTAAATGTTGAGTAAGTGATGAGGGTGGCATAGAGGTGCTGAAAGCTGGAGAGGGGAAGAAAGGGATATTGGACCTTCTTTGAAAATCTTTTCTCTTTTGGACTATATATCACATCAATTTCACATACCTTCTTTTAGGTATTACCTTCACTCCTCACTTTAGCTTGTCTTTATTGCCTATCCCCCAGGGACTCCACATTGTTTGAATATGTTACATATCTTTTGGGGTTGGTTGGTCTTAAACCATATGGCCTAAAATAGCTTTCACTTTAGGGCAAGTATGGGAGGTCAACACAGGCACACACCACTGAATAGAATCTTCTAAGTCATTGGGTAGAGGAAATCCCAAGATGCTCATTATTCCTTTGATTTTTACTTTCTACCTATGATAATCAGGGTTTCTCAGGGGGCCATCAGCTGCTTTTCTTGCAGAGGTCTGGGAAACATGTGGTGGGCTCCTTTTTACATTACCTCCAAATATCGGTGCAAAGAGTGTGGGACTGAGCGAAGTACATGTTTTTCAGGAGTTCAGTAGCAGAGCACTGTATTTAGTTTGGGCTGCAGAACATACAGATTTCTCCCCACCTCATATAGCTTTCCTAAAAGTGGGACAGACTAGACTTTAGGAAAGGACTTCTTTAGTGCTTTTCTCCCAGGTTAACCAGTAGCTCAGCTCTTGGTTATTAGTCACTAAGGATGGACCGTGTGGTCTCTGTCCTTTTTCTTAACATCTGAGATGAGGTCTAGTCAATTCAAACCTTCCTTTCTCTCTTTTTTGTTTTAGTCACCATATGGGGTCAAAGGTCATAAAATAGCCTAATAGCAACTGTGTGCCTTTATTGGTTGCTTAGTTTAAGGAAGAGGTTCAGATTTTTTTCCTTTAATTCTAGATGATGTTTTGTGGGTGCACCATATTTGGATTAATGTATCAATGATTATTTTTATTTCTGCAAGATTCTTGGTTGAAAAAGAATTATTATTATAAAACACTGATACCAACATTTAATTCCAATTCTTGAAATGGAAGTAGAGCGGGTTGTTGTATATCTGTGTGTCCTCCTCCATTTCCCCATCTGCAGCATGGTACTGCTGAGGCTCCTTGAAATGATAAACTTTTAGAAAAGCTTAATATAGTTGTCATACTTAGAAGGTGAAGCTGCAATCACTGGAGGAGTTGTAGAAGACTTCAGGTTAATCAGTCTAGTCACCTTCATCTTAGATATAGTTGATCTAATCTCTCCTCAGTCTTTCCAGGAGGCTCTGAATGGTAAAGAATTCGCCTGCAATGCAGGAGACACCGGTTCAGTCCCTAGGTTGGGAAGATCCCCTGGAGAAGGAAATGGCAACCCCTCCAGTATTCCTGCCTTGGGAAATCCCATGGACAGAGAGGCCTGGAGGACTGCAGTCCATGGAGTCGCCAAGAGTCAGACTGGACTCAGTGACTAAACAGCAATCTCTCCCCATGGATATGTTTCAGTGTGGAGGGTAGGGAAGTTGGGCTTTATTGGTAAGTACTGGACATGAGCATCAGGAAAGCACAGACCAGATCGATAACACTAGGTGCCAGTACAGAGGTGAAATACACCTATTAACAGGACCAGAATTCTGATAACACTGAATTATCCAATGTTTCCAGAATGGTGCTTCATTTTTGCCTTGTAATTTTGCCTGGCTTGTAACTTTGAGGCAATTTTTAAGCTTCTTTTGAGAATGGATGTTTGACTTCAGACAGGGGATGATGTCCTGGCTCTTCTAGTTAGTGGATGTAACCTTGTGCTAGTTATTTAACCACTGTAAACCTCAGGTTTTTGTGCTTAAAATTGGAATAATGTGCTTAAGCTCATATTGTTTCGGTCTTTAAATTAACTTGTATTAGGAAGATAATATTGGAACGTAGTAAGACTTTATTCTACATTCCATATCCTAAACACATCACTATCTAATCCATCATCAGATTATTTGATTCTTTTCTTTACACTTTCTTGGATTTCTCTGTTTATTTCTGCCTTTACAGTCTGGTCCTGTCGTTTTGCATATACAGTAATTAGTGTGGAGAAGGCAATGGCAACCCACTCCAGTACTCTTGCCTGGAAAATCCTATGGGCGGAGGAGCCTGGTAGGCTGCAGTCCATGGGTTCGCACAGAGTCGGACATGACTGAGCGACTTCACTTTCATTTTCACTTTCATGCATTGGAGAAGGAAATGGCAACCCACTCCAGTGTTCTTGCCTGGAGAATCCCAGGAATGGGGGAGCCTAGTGGGCCGCCATCTATGGGGTTGCACAGAGTCGGACATGACTGAAGCGACTTAGCAGCAGCAGCATCACATGAACTCTATGGGCCTTTATCGTTAAAGGAATTTCTTCATCGTTAAATGAGCACATTGGTTTGAGTTCATATTTGTTCTTGTGCTGAAATTCTGTGATTTGTAGATTTATAACTGTTTGCCTGCAATGCATTTGCCTGACTTAATTCATCCTACATATAAATGATGAAAAAATTCTTTGCAGCCATATTTTTTGATATTACTGTTTTTAATGGACACTCTGGACAAATTTATCAAATGTAAATCATTTAAACTGTTCTAATACTTCTCATTCCAGTAAATTTATTGCAGATGGTGTATGCAGAAATGCTTTGTAAACTGTAAAGCGCTATACAAGAAAGTATTATAATCACTTCTGTAGATGTCTTGCTTCTTTGATTTTACATGTTTCGTTTCTTTATTTAAAGTGTTTCCTTTATCTTTATCTTTTGATCTTGAAAAACAGTCAAAGCTGGTATGTTCTCTCGAAAGCTTGATTTTTATCGCACTCCTTTAGCATCAATTACTCAGTTTGTTCTATAAATAAATTTCTTTCTTCCTTTCCTCCTTTATTTATTTATTTTTTTGAAAGAGTTTCTCTTATTAGTGTATGTTGAATGGGTTTTCCTAATTAGATTAGAAAATCCTTGGGATAGCATGAACCAAAAAATTTAGAGCAAAGAGGCCTTAATGGTAATTTGGAATAACCTTGTTAATAATGTTATAGATGAGAAAACGAAGGCCAGACAAATATGTTAATTTTCATGGGTAGGTAACATAATGTCTTTACTTGGGCAGGAACCCAGGTATTCAGTTCCCAATCTTCTTAATGAGAGTTACTCTTTGTGTTTGAAAGTTATTACAAAGAGATTTAAAATTTTAAGAATTTTAGTAAGATTTTGAGTAATGTGTAAGGTAGGAGGAAAGGAGTATTTTTGTTTTTGGCCAAAAGTTGGCTGTCAGATATTATAATAAGGTATTAATCAGAAATTAATTAAGGCTGCTCTCTCAAAAGCACAGAAGTGCCTGGAGAGAAATATATGCTTTTCTTGTATGGCCGTCACCCTTTAAAGCCAGTAAATATTTATTGAGGACTGTCTCTGAGACACATTGAGACACATTGTACCCAGGTATTATGCTTGCTCTACATGTTACATTTTATAAGGAAGGTTAAGTGGTGGCTGTTATATGATTGCACAGCTTGTTGGTATTAGGGATGACATTTGAGTCCAGGTCTTTAGACCTGGAATCTCCAACATACCTCTAAATTGACTTCTCTCCAAGCCTGTTAGCCACATTTGGCCACATTTTACCCCTCTGTTCTTGTCTGGACTACTTTCTGTTGTCTTCATGTACTGAAGAGACAGCTGTAGTCTCCACTGCTTTCTGATGACCCAGGAGCCATGAAGCAGTTACTTAATGAAAGTATCACTTTAAGATTTTCATGCTGTTTCTGATCTCACCTTTGTACTTAGTAATGTTGATTCTTTGGTGCTTCTGGTCTAGCTTATCTTTGAATGGTTGGTTTGGAGTCTTAGCAATACAATTCTGCCTCTCAAGTTTTGTTAGTGTTTGAATAGCTAGAGCTTAGGGTTTGTTTTTTTTTTTTTCATTTGGAATAAATTGCTTGGTCATTCTCTGTGTTTCTACTTGCATTTTGAATGGTTGGTCTTAATCTGATAGCTTTAATATATTGCATTGTTAGTTTGCCCATATGGTTAAAATATTTACATGCTTTTATTATCAAGCATAGATTCAGTTGTTTAACAGAAGATATTCTGTTGTGAGTGTGTTTGTATATATACAGATAATCACACCATATTTGACCAAATAGTTGAAGGATGAAGTGTCCTTGCCTTTGAAAATACCTGTATGTGTAATACTGGCTTTACTGTGCTCAGTTTGTTTGGAGGAAACTAGGGAAAAGATACTCGTTCTGCAGAGTCTTAAGTCCTGCCTCCCTCTCCATTCCAGATGGTAGAGGAAATCTGTTTTAGAATTTCTAAGGGTGTACTCAATCATTCATTCAAGACATAGTTATAAGAGTACTTACTTTTTCAAGGTGCTGTGTTGTGAAAACATAGAAAAGTTAAATGATAAGATATAGATCCTGTTTTTACGGAGATTATGACCTAAGAGAGGTGATAAGATGACACAAATACCTGTAGTACTAATTAAATGTGATGAGTGTGATGAGAGAGGTACTGAAATAGTATACTTTGAGGAATCTGGAGAGCAAGCAATTATTTTCATTTAAAAGAGATCAGAGCAAGTTTTGTGGAGGACTTGTTGTTGGACGGGGAACACTGAAGGCAAGGGATGATTTCTCTGTGAGTGAGGAGGAGGAGGGCAGTATATTCAGGAAGATTAAATAGCAAAGATGAAAGGACAGAAAAGCTTGGGGTTATTTTGGGAGTAATGAAGGGGGAAAAGTGTAAGCAGGAAGGTGGCACCAGCTGAAGTGGGAGAAGAAACCAGATGTTCTGGGTGCAGTTGTAAGACATTAAAGGATTTTAATGGAGGGAGGTGGTGAGGAGCAGTGAAGTTTGTAGATCTGGAAGAAAATGAAAAGTGCCAGTTTTCCAAATCTACGTGGATCTTTTTTGGCAGGTTTTACACCCCAAATTTTATATTTTCATAGTTTTTGAAATGATTCCATATGTAAGGCTTACCACACTGGGAACTTACTCATTTTTATGTATATTTGAGAACAGACTTTTTTTTTTCCCTTTTCTTGGTAGAAGTTAGTACAAAATCTTTTTCACTGGCTTGTGCTTTTTTTCCCCCAGTAGCTATTTCTTTAAACAGTGTGTTATCATTTGGCATTCTTAAGATGATGCAGCAGACTTGTTTTTCAAGTGTAAAAATGTCATCTCCTTATGTAAATATATGTCACTGTATAAGTTAGATTGGTCATGCAAGTTGAAAGCCCCTGGCTCTCAATATAGTTCATGATTTATTTTACTGATTTATTTATGCCCTGCCATGTTCCAGAAAGGATTTAAGGCAGGATATGTCATGAAAAGTCTTGGACCTTGTTCGAGCCCTGTCTATTATTTGACTGAATCGCTAGCCAACATTACACTGAGGGAACAGTGTTGAAGACAACTGGTGTCACAGAATGTGCTGCAGTTGTGTCTTTTGCCAACTGGTAGTGATTCAGAGATGGATACAGTATAATTAGACTACCTTTAAGGGTAAGTCCTTTGAACTTTGAGATCATGTAAGGAAATTGGTTGGAAGGGACTCATGGAGGGCTTTGATCCTTGGGAGCCCAGGCACATTTAGAGCAGTGGTCTCTACAGTAGGGTTTATATAAAATTATCTGGGAAATGGGAGAAATTCTAGAGGTCTGTTTGAAAGATTCTTTATTTTCAGTCTGCTGTGATGTTTTTAGTTCATAGGAGCCTGGGTAATTAGATTTTTAGATTTATTATTTTAAATAGTAGACTCTTAACATGTATTGTTACAATAGGGAAGTCACCATGCAGATCTTTTATAAAATATTTCATCCAGTTTAACTGGTCATCTTGAGACAAAGGACTTAAGCATTGTCTAATCTGAAGATGACTTACTAATTTTTCTTTCACGAAAACACAAATTTCAGATACAAATGTCTGAAATTTGCTGACATTTTCCTCTCACAGGTGTCTGTGAATTGTATACTACCTAGCGGATATTTATGAAAATTAATACACTTAATCTGTCACTTTGGGATGATTGGTAAATTCATAATCCACTGTTATGAAGAGAAGTTATTTGGAATGGATATTTGGATATTTCCAATTCCAAACATCCAAAATTGATATTTGGAATTATTTCTATCATTATTGGATTTAATTGATGAAGATGATATGATCTTAAAACTTTAAGAATATTTTTATATGTACACTTGAACGTGAAAACAGAATTTTCTGACCTGTATAAAAATCTAGTAAAAACTGAGAATATATTAATTAAAAAGGCATTACTATCTGATTAGTTAGTAAGAACAATTGATTGTCATCAGGAAATATGGAAATGCACTAACTGAATTTTAGCAAAAGACTTTTTCATAAATGGTGAACAGGATTGAAGACTGAATATCATGTGGAGGTTTACTCAGTGCAGCAGGTGTGACGCAGTTCTTCCCTTTGTCTTACTCGTCTTTGTGAAGTATGTTTTGGGCTATGATTACCGTTAAAACCAAATAAAACAATTACCTATTATGAAAATGAACTGAATTTAGAACCAGACTTTTAAGTTGCTATATTACAAAATGTGAAAGCAAAGCTAAAAAGTAATTTCGTGTTCATTATGTTTTTCCTCTTATGGGCCACTGTCTTATTGGACTTCCCTTGTGGTTCAACTGGTAAAGAATCTACCTGCAATGTGGGAGACCTGATTTCGATCCCTGGGTTGGGAAGATTCCCTGGAGAAGGGAAAGGGAAAATTCTCCAGTATTCTGGCCTGGAGAATTCCATGAATTGTGTAGTCCATGGAGTCATAAAGAGTGGGACACGACTGACTTTGACTTTTCACATGTTATTCTTAACAAAAATGGTGGTAGTATTAATAGTATTTATTAGGGATAGTACAAGCTGTGTCATCAATAGGTAAATTAAATGTTTAAAAATGGTAAATTTTATTATAAGCATCATTCTTTCATATTTCCATTTTTATGAATGCTTTTTAAGGCACATAATTTATTGGTCTAGTGAGCAATGTATATAAATTATAAATAAATATACCTATATGGTTTCTCATTTAAAACCTTTTTAACTGTGGCATATATGGTAAAAATACCACAGTTATATAGGAGGGATTTTTTTTTTTTTCTTTGTAGTATAAGTATTTATTACTCTGGTCTTGTAAATCAGTAAAGGAGGATAACATTCTTCCTAGGACTTAAGAGAAGCTCCAACTCCACTATCAGCACCCAAAGTTGAAATTCTACTTAAACTATTTCTTGAAAAATTACACATGAACAGTGAAACATTATTATCATGTGCTCTGCTAGTACTGCACATAAGTATATTCTAAATAATCCCATTGCTATGCATTTTGTGCATTCAATGATCTACCTAATCAAAATGTATTGATACATGCACTTTATCTTACATAATATGTACTGTGTGTGAAAGTGAAAATCGCTCAGTCATGTCCAACTCTTTGCGACCCCATAAACTTTACAGTCCATGGAATTCTCCAGGCCAGAATACTGGAGTGGGTAGCCTTTCCATTCTCCAGGGGATCTTCCCAACCCAGGGATTGAACCCAGGTCTCTCGCATTGTTGAGTCACAAGGGAAGCCCTAATCACACATTATCTGCTCCATGCTTATAAGCACATCCATTAAACTAAAAGTGTTGCATAACATGTAAAATGACTTAACATACGTACCATTTTTAAAAAGTGTTTAAGTTATATTTATTACATTTTTATATATCTCTTTGGGGACCTTTTTATTGCTTTAATTTATTTTGACATACGTAGTATTTTTTATCGCATAGATACCTATTGTACAACATATGTAATTGATATTACATAGGACGCACTTATAATTATACATGCCCTATTAAGTCAGATCATTTTTAGTCAATATGCTTATTATAATAGATAATCAATTTTTAATCACCAATTTTAGGAAGAGTTCTTAAGAACCCTTGGAATTCATGGACTAAGAGTCTCTAGATTGGCTTTGGGTAAGTGGTGTCTGTGAACATTCTGAAATTATGTATATGCAAAATTCTATGAATCTTTCTCTGGAGAGAAATTCATCAGATCCCAAAAGGGTCTGTGACCTCCCCAAAGGTTAAGAACCTCTTTTGTTAAGGATTGGGACCTCAATAACTCCATTCATCCAGTCTTAGTCTTTTGCCAAGTTTAATGGATATATCTGATGTCATTACTTAGGCCCGCAGTATGACTGGATTTGCAGTCTGTTTTTCCATTTTGCAATAGATGTGATTGCAGTGCCTTTGGCCTTTACAGTTGTTTGAGCGCCTATCTGTTTATTGTACAACTACCTGGCCTTTATCACTTAGCAGCTTTTAGATATCATTTTCCACTTTTTTCCCTAAAATCCCAGTGAAAAAGAGTGGATCTTTTGTATGAGTGTGGAGATGGCAATGCATGAATGTATAGAAGAGCCTGGTATCAATTCATGTATAGGGACACCCTGCTGGGTAGGCTGGAATTTGCAGTTGCTGTGGTTTTAATCTCTTTGTAGCATCTGAATCTCAGCTCTTCAGAGTCCTTAAGGTCTGATTTGACATATGCTAAAAACACTTTCCAAGTCCTATCAGCTCTTTACATCTGTTCCTTTTTTCCTCACTGTTGTCATTCTAATCTAGGCCTGATATTTGTGAAAGTACCCCAGAATGGTCTCACTGTCCCTGTGAGTTGCTTCTTCAGTCTGTCCTAAATTTTGTTTTGGAACAGTCATCCTAATTTTTATTTTCATTGCATTACTTTGTTTAAACCCTTCAATGGCTCCTCATTACTGTCAAGATAAAGTTCCTTAGTCTGGCATTTAAAGCTTTCCAGTGTCTGGCACCAACTTGCTTTTCTGGTCTCATTTCCCACTGCTGCTGCTCTCCCTAATGAACTGCTCAAAGTAAAATCGTCAGCACTGTCCCTTATACATCCCTTGGGCTTCTCTGTTTGCCACCCTTTATTTTTCCTTTCCCTGGAATGTTCTCCCTATGAAATTCTGCATATTCTTTAAAGCTCAGCTCAGTTTCCAACTTGCTTGTTAAGTGTTCAGACTGTAAAATTTGAAAATAATCCCTTCCTTCAATGAACTCTTTTAATATTTATTTTCTTTATTACTAACTTGACACTTTATACTGCATTTATATTTTGGAGTTTTTGTTTTCATGCGTCATGTCTCCCAAATTAGGGTATGAGAATGGCAAAGGGGATCATGTTTTATATTCTGTTCTCTGCAATGTCTTGTACTTGTAGATATTAAAATATTTGACAAATTATATTGATTAAATCATGATAGTACTTATAAAGTACTTATTAATGTACTTAGAGAAATAGACCTTTTTTGTATGTGTGCCCTTGTAGCTCAGTCAGTAAAGAGTCTGTCTGCAGTACAGGAAACCTGGGTTTGATCCCTGCATTGGGAAGATCCCCTGGTGAAGGAAATGGCAACCCGCTCCACTATCCTTGCCTGCAAAATCTCATCGGCAGAGGAGCCTGGTGGGCTGCAGTCCATGGGATCACAAAGAGTCGGGCATGACTGAGTGACTAACACACTGGAATACTCATACAGCATATCTAGGAATCCTCTTTACTGGTTTCAGAGTATTTGGGAAATTGAATTGGAAATCAGATATTGCTCAGAGGGCTTGTAAGCCTACAGCACAAGAAGTTGGCTGTCAAGGGCTGTGTTCAGAAGTCTGGGGGTAACCTCGTGACTCTTTGTTCTCCAGTGTCCTGCTCCACTTGCCTTGGATAATAGAAAACCTTGTGTGT
Organism: Nanger dama; assembly: GCA_917880005.1. Taxonomy (NCBI): domain Eukaryota; kingdom Metazoa; phylum Chordata; class Mammalia; order Artiodactyla; family Bovidae; genus Nanger; species Nanger dama. The sequence goes on from CAKJTW010000018.1 coordinate 32,452,472, forward strand.
GTTCAGCTCTCTCTGCTGGAGACACAGATTCCCTAATATCTTGAGGAATACTGCATTTCTGTTTTAATTTTTCAACACATTCTCCTAAATAGAAGATAAAGTTTGATGGAATACCTGTTGTTTGAATGTAAAAGTCACCATGAGGTAGTTGTATCTTAGAGTTTCTGTCCTTCAGGGAGATTATAATTCCTATAGGGAGTCTCCTTTGCCTTCAAGTCATACATGAATTAAAAAAAATGTCATAAGGGAGTATATAACTAACTAGTTTACTTAGTTGCCAGGTGAGATATGGGGAACTCCTCTGGCATTTATTTTTAGCACTCTTTTGAAATTTATTATCATTTATACTTGTTTCTCTTTTGATGTGTGTCCTTTCTTACCAACCACATTGTAAATAATAGGAAGTAGAGACCATTTCGGAGAAGGCAATGGCATCCCACTCCAGTACTCTTGCCTGGAAACTCCCATGGACGGAGGAGCCTGGTAGGCTGCAGTCCATGGGGTCGCTGAGTCAGACACGACTGAGCGACTTCACTTTCACTTTTCACTTTCATGCATTGGAGAAGGAAATGGCAACCCACTCCAGTGTTCTTGCCTGGAGAATCCCAGGGATGGCGGAGCCCAATGGGCTGCCATCTGTGGGGTCACACAGAGTTGGACACGACTGAAGCAACTTAGCAGCAGCAGCAGAGACCATTTATTGTATTAGTTATATATGCCAGAACCACAGTGCATTTCAAGTTCTTTACTGTAGTATACATGTAAGTGTTTTACCAATATTGCCAGGAACATGATCTGGGTAGGTTTCCTGCAGGAAATGAAATTTCAGTTAGATTTCAAGGATTTGAAATGATACTTGTAGCATCATCCCTTGGAAAATGTTTAAAAAAAAAAAAAGAGGGAGGGGGGTTCTGTAGTTAAAATAATGAAGTATAATCTTTGGTGCAATACCTGAACATGGAACCTCCTTGGTTACTATGCTTTTGGCACTGAAGTGACCCATGTCACTTCCTCTTATAACCCATTGGCCAAAAGTAGTCACAGAACTAGTCACAAAACTAGTCACAAAACTAGTTCCACAGTTGCACTGCTTGTGGAACTAGGCAATGTGGGCAAGAAATGCATATTCAGTGATAGTAAATATCTTTACCCCACTACAGAAGAGCAAAATTGGCTTTCTTCAGAGCCGAATACTAGAATTGGTAGGGTCCTGCTTGGAGTCATTGAAATAAAGAAGAATTGTTTTTGTGTGTCAATCTAAATGAGGATTTTATTACTAAATTTATTTGTGAAAAGAGCTTGTAGTTTTGAATGGTAGCTCTTGAGACAGTTAAAGGAGAAATTTTTACTAATGTCGCTAGGAGTAGATACTATAAGTTGTTTTAGTTCAGATGGTTTGCTACCACCTTTAGACTAGGTATTTGAAACAGATAGAAAGTGATTATTTGGCTTCAGTAAAACTGATCAAGAATTTTTCCGCATGTACTGCTAAGATTATAAGGTGAGAAAAGTGAGAGAAGACATAAAGAGCTTTCAGATTCTGTTGGAAGCCATGTACTTAATTTTAATTTCTTAAAATTTCTCTTTACAGGTCTTGGAGGTCTTTTCTCTTCCTCTTATCAACATTTTATTGCTAATTAATTAAAACATGTTTTCTCCATTTTCTGTTTGTTTTTTAATGCTTGGTTTGATAAGGACTGGCTGGTGGTTAAAATGTTGGCCAAGTGTCCAGGATTTGGAAGTGCAGATTGTTATTTATACATGAGGCTTATTTTCCCTATGACTTAATTCTAAAGTCACCAACCTTGAACTTTTTAGACCTTAGGATTTCTTTCTGACTGCATTCTAGTATTTTCTTCCTTTTTAAATTAAAAAATAAATCATATGTGTAATACATGACTATATTCAGATAATAAATTCAAGGAAGTGGGAGTATGTAGAATTGAAACGTGACAGTCTCCATAGTGAGCTTGATAGCTGGTAATTCAGGCTGTGTAGCGTTCCCTTCCCCCTTTCCAGGTGTTGCTGTATCTTGCCCCTTGGCCAGGAGGTGAGCATGTGACTTAGGCTTCATCTAGTAACACTCCAGTTCTCTGGAAATAGTGATTGCTACAGGATGGCCATATGACCAAAGCAGGTTCAGACCCCCCTTCCTTGAGATTGAATAGCAGATATTGGACATGGGACAGGTTCATTCCTTTGGAGTTGCTAAGGTGAGATATGTGTGTGTGGCCAAGTAAAGAAACCTATGTGCCATAGGAAAGAATGCCAACATAAAGACTGAAGTTGAGTGACCGCAGACACACTCACAGATGCACAGTCATACAGTTCACACCCTTGCATGTGTAAGCATGGAGTCGTTGGAGCCCCTGGCTCCACTTGAACCTTAAAGTAGATCCACTTTGTATTTTCCGGTTAAACGAGCTACTCAACTGCCTAACTTGTGCAAGTCTGAGTATTGAATTTCTGTCTCTTGCAACTGAAAGAGTCCTGGCCAGTTCGGACCCCTGTTGTCAGCTTCCCTCTCCTTTCCTCCCCTCTACCCACAGGATCAAGCTTTTGAATTATTACAGGCTTTTAAAAACTTAATATCATGAAAATCTTTCTGTGTTAAAGTATGAAGGAGCCATTTTACTTTACATAAAATTCTGCATAGTGTTGTATTAGATGTGTTTTCCATAATTTATTTAACCATCCCTCTTTTGATAGGCATTTAAATAATTAGTTTTTTGGTTTAAAGATATGTTTTGGTAAACATCCTAGTTTGAACTTGTTTTTGTATATGTATAAAAACATACCTATGGAATTAATGGTTATGCATATTTTAAAAAATTGATGTCCTTTCAAAACATTTCTCCAAAGGCTCTCCCAATTTATGCTTTCACTAAGAGTATATGATAGTCACTGCTTTCCCCTGACTTTATCAGCTTTGGATATTAATGGTCATTTCTTTTTTTTTTTTTAATTAAAAATTTTTTTTTTTTTATTAATGGTCATTTCTATTTTGGCCCTGTCTGAGGGGTGAAAATGGTATAAAGCATTGTTGTATTTGAAGTTTCCTGACTACTATTGATAAAGTTGATCATCTCTCTGATTTTTTTAATTGGATTTTTCCCCTAAGACTTTCTTTATTCATATTTCTTTCATCTTCTGTTGGGCTGCTTGTCTTTTAAAATTGCATCCTAGCCCTAGTATACTCATGATGTAGTCATTTTATACTAACGAGGGATTCTGCTTCCTAGTTATTTCAAAAGAAAGATGTGAGATATCTACTACTCCAAAACCCATGTCTTATTTATTTACAGATATCCCTGGATATTTAATTGGTTTTATATGTGATGACTTTGGATAGCTGCCCAGTTCATTTGTGGAGCTTCAGGGTTCACATCTCAAATAGATGTGGGTACTTAATTGAGGTAATTTTATGGCTGAAGTAAAAAGTTGAGAAACTCATATTTGGAGAATTTTCCAGGTCCAAATCATGGGTTTGTGATTTGTGATTGCATTGAATTTGGGCACTCACCCATTATACATTGGTGCTGAATCAGAACCACTTTCAGAGGAAAATTTTGACCCTGTGAGGAACTATTGTCTTGGCTCACCTCCATGGAGAGTTGGGTTAGCTGCAACTTAGATGTCTTTAGTGGTTAGGTTCCTTAATTTTCCTAAGAGCATATTAACCTAATTCTGTACTAGATTGGCTGTGAAAGTATATAGTCTACCTGTAATTGGCAGTATAGAATAGCTTCACTCCAACAAGTATGAATTTACTTACATTGCTGCCTAATTCTTACCAAACACCTAGCAGTCAGAAACAGGACTCTGAAAATTGCTTAAATAACACACATTCAATCCACTGCTTTGGAAACAATCAATCTTTACTTTCCCATTCTGTGGTTTTCCTCTGCTTCTTTGCATTGATCACTGAGGAAGGCTTTCTTATCTCTCCTTGTTATTCTTTGGAACTCTGCATTCAAATGGGAATATCTTTCTTTTTCTCCTTTGCTTTTCGCTTCTCTTCTTTTCACAGGTATTTGTAAGGCCTCCCCAGACAGCCATTTTGCTTTTTGCATTTCTTTTCCATGGGGATGGTCTTGATCCCCGTCTCCTGTACAATGTCACAAACCACTGTCCATAGTTCATCAGGCACTCTGTCTATCAGATCTAGTCCCTTAAATCTATTTCTCACTTCCAGTGTATAATCATAAGGGATTTGATTTAGGTCATACCTGAATGGTCTAGTGGTTTTCCGTAACAACAGAATGGGAAAGACTAGAGATCTCTTCAAGAAAATTAGAGATACCAAGGGAACATTTCATGCAAAGATGGGCTCGATAAAGGACATAAATGGTATGGACCTAACAGAAGCAGAAGACATTAAGAAGAGGTGGCAGGAATACACAGAGGAACTGTACGAAAGATCTTCATGACCCAGATAATCACAATGGTGTGATCACACACCTAGAGCCAGACATCCTGGAATGTGAAGTCAAGTGGACCTTACAAAGCTAGTGGAGGTGATGGAATTCCAGTTGAGCTATTTCAAATCCTGAAAGATAATGCTGTGAAAGTGATGCACTCAATATATCAGCAAATTTGGAAAACTCAGCAGTGGCCACAGGACTGGAAAAGGTCAGTTTTCATTCCAGTCCCAAAGAAAGGCAATATCAAAGAACACTCAAACTACTGCACAATTGCACTCATCTCACAGGCTACTAAAGTAATGCTCAAAATTCTGCAAGCCAGGCTTCAGCAATAAGTTAACTGTGAACTTCCAGATGTTCAAGCTGGTTTTAGAAAAGGCAGAGGAACCAGAGATTAAATTGCCAACATCCACCGGATCATCGAAAAAGCAAGAGAGTTCCAGAAAAACATCTATTTCTGCTTTATTGACTATGCCAAAGCCTTTGTGTGAATCAGTATAAACTGTGGAAAATTCTGAAAGAGATGGGAATACCAGACCACCTGACCTGTCTCTTGAGAAACTTGTATGCAGGTCAGGAAGCAACAGTTAGAACTGGACATGGAACAACAGACTGGTTCCAAATAGGAAAAGGAGTACGTCAAGGCTGTATATTGTCATCCTGCTTATTTAACTAATATGCAGAGTACATCATGAGAAATGCTGGGCTGGAAGAAGTACAGGCTGGAATCAAGATTGCCAGGAGAAATACCAATAACCTCAGATAGGCAGATGACACCACCCTTATGGCAGAAAGTGAAGAGGAACTAAAAAAGCCTCTTGATGAAAGTGAAAGAGGAGAGTGAAAAAGTTGGCTTAAAGCTCAACATTCAGAAAACTAAGATCATGGCATCTGGTCCCATCACTTCATGGGAAATAGATGGGGGAACAGTGTCAGACTTTCTTTTTGGGGCTCCAAAATCACTGCAGATGGTGATTACAGCCATGAAATTAAAAGATTCTTACTCCTTGGAAGGAAAGTTATGGCCAACCTAGATAGCGTATTGAAAAGCAGAGACATTACTTTGCCAACAAAGGTCTGTCTAGTCAAGGCTATGGTTTTTCCAGTAGTCATGTATGGATGTGAGAGTTAGACTGTGAAGAAAGCTGAGCGCGGAAGAATTGATGCTTTTGAACTGTGGTGAAAACTCTTGAGAGTCCCTTGGACTGCAAGGAGATCCAGCCAGTCCATTCTGAAGGAGATCAGTCATGGGTGTTCATTGAAAGGATTGATGTTGAAGCTGAAACTCCAATACTTTGTCCACCTCATGTGAAGAGCTGACTCATTGGAAAAGACCCTGATGCTGGGAGGGATTGGGGGCAGGAGGAGAAGGGGCGACAGAGGATGAGATGGCTGGTTGGTATCACCGACTCGATGGACATGAGTTTGGGTAAACTCCTGGAGTTGGTGATAGACAGGAGGCCTGCTGTGCTGCTGTTCATGGGGTCGCAAAGAGTCAGACACGACTGAGCCACTGAACTGAATTGAATCTTTACTTGAATCAAGCCAGAATACCCGAGAGACACATATATTGATTGCATTGTTTTAGGTTGGGGTAGAATCACTTGGACAGAATTATTATTGGTGTGATGCAGTCTGCCTTTATTGAGGGCCATTAAAACAATTTTTTGAAATTTTCAATCTACAAGTGCTCCTCTTGTGAGGGTATTATCTCCTCTGTCTCAGTGCCCTTGTTGATGTTGCTGTAACTATTGCTACTACTGTTAATGTTAGCTGCTGATCCAGAGGACTAAGACTGCACACAAACTGAACTGATAGTTAATGGGCAGATACTGCTCTTGGCTGATGGCAATTGCCTCTCCTTTCCCCAGAGGGAGGCGACTTTATGGATGAGGGGTGATGTCATGGTTATGGCCCTGGAGCTAGATTTACTGGGCTTGAATCCTGGCTTTGCAACTTCCTAGTTGTGTGTTATTTAGCCTCTTGCTGTCTCAGTGTTCTGAGGCCTCATCTATAAAATGGGGATAATAATTGTACCTATCTCCACAAGGTGGTTGTGAGAATTTTGTGACTTTAAGCATTTAAAATGCTTAGAATGTGTCTGGCCCAGGACACATGCAGAGAAAGTGAGGTGATGTTGTCCCCCCCTCCTTTTTTATTGTGTAAGATGTACATAACATAAAATTTGCCATCTTAACGATTTTTAAATGTAAAGCTTAAGTTGCTATCATTTTATAATCAGGAATAGCTGGGTTTCTTTTGACCAGCTAGTTTGCCTGTATTACATAGCCATCATGACTTATAACCGCTGATATTTCTCTCTGCAAGGGAGCTCAGTCAGGTGTGCAGCCCTTCCCTCACAGTTGTGTAAGACCTTGTGACACACAGTTTGTGTGGTAAGCTTACCTCTGGCATTATCTGTTTTCTCCCTCATTTTCTCTTTGCCCCCTTCTTGTCCACTTCTTTTTAATCCTAATGCATTCTTTGAGCTGTCTCAAATCTTTTTTAGAATAATACGGAAATAAGAAATCTTCATTCAGCATGTGCCCATATTGAAACTTCAGACAAATTTTCATTTCATTTACCTTAAGCAGAGCTGCTTCTTGATGACAGGGAGGTGCTCTAATTCTCATTAAGATATCTCCAGTCACATCCTAATGTTACTTCTGGGGAGGTCCCTATTGACAGCTAATTCTGTTGATAGTGTGGGTTTTCTTTTAAGTGTCAGTCACAAAAGTGTTCCTTCCTGACTTTTCTTGTTTGTTTTATCCCTTGACCTTTGCTCCAGCCTTCTCTTGTAGATTTGGGGGTTGGGGTTGAGGGGGGAGGATCATTTAAGAACTTGAAGACTTGTAGTCTTTAAAAATACACATCAGATGGGACTTTGATCATACATGCAATGTAGGAAGAGTAAAGGCTATCTGCATTGTTTTGATCTTTTTAAAAACCAGAATGCCAGGTTTATTGATTTACAAAGAAAAAAAGAAATGTCCCAAAGCCTAAAATATTCCCGTAAATTCTGGTGATATCATTAGCATATAGCATATTCTCTTCCTCAAGCAGAGATGTATAATGGGGCTGATGCTATTGCCTTTTTGGAGAGAGAATTTTAAAAAGTTTTTTGACATCAGGATTGATTAAAATGTCTTAAGTCCTTTCTTTCTTTCTTTTTTTATTTGTAGATTCCTTCTCTCTGTCTCCTTTTCTGTCTTCCCCTCTTTTTTTTTGTCTGTTGAAGAACCTGGGTGGTTTGTCCTGTTAGAATTCTTTACAATCTGAATTTCTATTGAGTTTAACATGTTTTTCTACTCTCTTTCCATCCTGTAAATTGATTATTTGATATAGAAGACTGATAGAGGTTTCATCTGAGGAGAAGGCCAGATGACTTTATAGATGGTATTATGGGACGCACATAATGTCTAATTGTCTTTTTGTGATGTTATCAGTTGTGAGTATTGCTATTGGCTTTCTGTTCTTAAAATCCTGAAGTAGTCACCATGGTGTCTCAGTGAGAAAGAGGAAGCATTGCCTGGAAATAGTGCCATCTGCTCTGTACAGATAGGACTCCTGGTGATAATTTGAGAATGAAGCAGTTGTTGTGAAGACTTAAAGAAGACCTAGGTTTCAGTCTTGAGTTCCTTCTTTAGGAGCTGTTTGATCTTGCATAATTAATAACAGCAATAATGCTAGCAGCAACTACCATTCATTTATTGCTTATTTTACACCAGGTTCTGAGCTTGGTGCTTTATATATGTCATATAATCTGATCCTCATAAGTACCCTGTAAGCCAGGTATCTTTATTTTGCAGTTCACTTTGTGAGAAAAGTAATGAAGCAGGGATTCAAGCCCTGTGTGACTCCAATCTTGTGCTCTTAATTGCTTTGTTCTTCCATATCTGTAAGTTGGGGTATAAATATAGCTGCCTTATCTATCTTGTAGGACTAACGAGATATTGTGTATGAAAGTGTCTTAAAATATAGATGTAAAAATGAGAAGTGTGCAGGACTGACAATACACAGGGCAAGGTGGACAGTGGAGGCCTTGCCCTTTGGAAAGGTAATAGTGAAGAGTCAGACATGACTTAGTGACTGAACAACAAGTAATAGTGAGAAGTTTGGACGGAAAGAACCCTCTGGTCATTTTCTGTTTCCATTAATATGGCTGTTGACACGTGGGAGAGTTTCCTTCTCTTTTAAAATTGACAGTGATAGAGGTTTCATATGTGGTAAGTGTCACATGTCAGAGGTCACTTAAGAGTCTCTGGGTGAATAGTGATGTCTTGATATTACTCCAAGGGCCACATGTATAGGCTTCATACAGATATTTTTAACTCGAGAGACAAGAGTGTAGTCATAGTTCTTTTTCTAAAAGGTTAAATGCTTATTGAAAGTGGAGGAAGCATTACCTGAATTTGTAATGTTATATTTCTTTACTTAGATAGTGAGGGTGTTATGTATGTTAAACTTATTTTATGCAGAATGCCTTTTTGTATGTCTGAAGTATTTTATAATTAATAACACCACTAAAGTGCTGAACAGTAATAATTGCATGTGTAATACACTGAGAGAAATAGATGTGAAATTAGTTCCTTTGGGTCTAACTTCAGTACTTCATTATCCATTACAATAAGTAGTTACTGAGTACATGGAGAACTGTGTTAAGAAGAGATCTATGGCCATTTCTAGCTCCATGGCAGAGGGTGAATTGATGACTGACATCTGCCTGGGCCAGACGTGCAGAGTGTAGGCATACATGCTTGTTTTTTGCTACATGTTTGTAATATGTTTTTCAGAAATCCCCAGGCCTTGACCTGGACTCATTTTCTTACTACTGTGCTTCTTGCATTTCTTCTGTTACTTTGGAAATCATATTTCCATACTATATTTATTATGGTGAAATATCTAGGATTTCATTGTGATATTCCCAATAAAGATTTCCCATATATTTATTATTTTTTTTTTTTGAAGTGTAATTCACATGCCATGAAATCAATCATTTAAAGTATACAGTGGCTTGTTATATATTTGAAAAGTTATGTACCTATCATAGCTAATAGAAGACCATGTCACTCCTCCTTACCTCTTCCCCCACCACCCCCCTCCCACATATCACAGGATCATAATATATAAGGTTTTGGTGTGTGACTTCCTTTACTCTGCCTGTTTTCAAGGTTCATTCATATTGTGGCATGTATCATTACTTTATTCTTTTTATGGCCAAATATTATTCTGATGTATGGATGTACCACATTTTATTTATTTGTTAGGCTATTGATATATATTTGAGTTATTTCTACTTTTTGACTAGTGTGAATAGTGCTATTATTAACTTTTATGTGCAAGTTTTTGAATGAAATATGTTTTCCTTTCTTTTGTTTATATACCCCGGAGTGGAATTGCTCGATCATATAGTAACTATGTTTAACCTTTAGGAACTACAAAACTGGTTTCCAAAGTAGCTGAATCATTTACATTCCAATCAGCAGTGTATGACAGTTCTGATATCTCCACATCCTTGCAAATAGTTGTTATTATATGCCTTTTTATTCTAGTCATCCTAGTAAATGTGAAGTGGCATCTCATAATTTTGATTTGCATTTCCCTAAAGACAAGATGTTGAGCATGAGTCGTGTGCTTATTGGCCATTTGTACATCTTTCTCAGAGAAATGTCTGCTACATCTTTTGCCTGTTTAAAAACTTGGTTCTTTTTTTTATAATTTAATTTTAAGAGTTCTTTACATAGTGGTCCTCCTAATCATGGTTTTGCTTTCAGCAATTTCAGTTACCTTTGGTTAACTGGCCTGAAAATACTATATGAAAAATTCCAGAAATAACGTATAAGTTTTAAATTACACACCATTCAGAGTAGTGTGATGAAATCTCGTGCTGTCCCACTCTTTCCTGCCCAGGATGTGAATCATCCCTTTGTCCAGATTATCTCCGCCCATTAGTCACTTGGTAGCTCTCTCGGTTATCGGATTGACTGCTTCTTGTGTTTAAGTAACCTTTGTTTTACTTAATAATGGCCCCCAAAGTGCAAGAGTAGGGATGCTGGCAATTTGGACATGCCAGAGAGAAGCCATGAGTGCTTCATTTAGGTGAAAACACGCAAGTTCTTCACCTAATGAGGAAAGAAAAAGAAAATGCTGATGTTGTGAAGATATATGATAAGAATAAATCTCTTATCTGTGAAACTGTAAAGAAAGAAAAAGAAATTCTTGCTGGTTTTGGGTCACACCTCTTATTGCAAAAGTTGCAGCCACAGTAGATGATAAGAGCTTTGTTAAGGTAGAAAAGGCATTACATTTGTACAGTAAAATATTGTGAGAGCTAGAGACCATATTCACATAACTTCTATTCTAATATGTTGTTATAACTTATTATTTGTTATTGTTAATCTCTTACTGTGTCTAATTTATAAATACTGTGTCTAAATTTATAAATGGGTATGTAGGCAGAGGAGAAAACATAGTGTTGAGAAGGCCAAAAGGTTCATTTGGTTTTTCTTGTAAGATGACTCTAATAACCTTTAGTTGTCTTTAACTTCATTAGAAACAGTTTTGTTAGATTATATTGTGACAGTTGTCATAACACTATGCATTAAAAAAAAGACTAGCAAAATTTGTGAATTTCTGTGTAGCCATCTTAATAGTGAAGATGAGAGAAAAAAAGCTACATTTTCTGGCAAATATGCTTTATTTTATCAACTGAAATGCAAGAAAAGATTTGTGCAGTGTATGGAGAAGATGCTGTGACTGATTGAACATTTCAGAAGTGGTTTGCAGTTTCATGCTGGAGATTTCTCACTGGATGAGACCTTCCACGGTCAGGTAGACTAGTTGAAGTCGATAGCGATCAAATGGAGACATTGAGAACAATCAACGTTGCACCACACAAGAGATAGCTGGACATACTCAAAATATCCAGATCAAACATTGAAAAAAATTTGTGGTTATGTTCATAGCTTTGATGTTTGGGTTCCACATAAGTTACGCAAAAAAACCCCAAACAAACCCCCCAAACAACCCTTCTTGATGGTATTTCCGCATGTGATTCTCTAATTAAATGTAACAAAACTGTTCTATTTTTTAAAGCAACTTGTGACAGGCCATGAAAAGTGGATTCTGTACAATAATGTGGATTGGAGAAGATCGTGGGGCAATCGAAATGAACCGCCTCCCACCACACCAGAGGCCAGTCTTCATCCAAAGAAGGTGACGTTGTGTTTACAGTGGGATTGGAAGGGAATACTCTATTATGAACTCCTTCCAGAAAACTAAATGATTAATTCCAATAAGTACTGCCTCCAGTACAGAACAGCTGAAAGCAGCACTTGATGAAAAGTGTCCAGAATTAGTTAACAGAAAATGCATAATCTTCTATCAGGAAGACCGTTAGCAAGGCCACATGTTTTTTTGATGACCAGGCAAAAACTGTTACAGCTTAGCTGGGAAGTTGTGATTCATCTGCCAGATTCACCAGACATTGCACCTTTGGATTTCCATTTATTGTGGTCTTTACAGAATTATCTTAATGGAAAAATTTTAATTTCCTGAAAGGCTGTAAAAGACACCTGGAACAGTTCTTTGCTCAAAAAGATAAAAAGTTTTGGGAAGATGGAGTTATGAAGTTGCCTGGAAAAATGACAGAAGGTAGTGGAACAAAATGGTGAATTGTGAATATGTTGTTCAATAAAATTCTTGGTGAAAAGTGAAAAATGTGTCCTTTATTTTTATTTAAAAATTGAAGCAGCTTTTTGTTCAATCCAATATATATAGGGTTTGGCATTGTCTGTAGTTTTAGGCGTCACTGGGGATCTTGGAACACATCCCCTTCAGATGAGGGGAACTACTATATCTTCTGGATACAAGTCCTGTTTCAGATAAATGATTCGCAAATATATATTCTCCCATCATGTGTATTGTGGTTTCGCTTTCTCCGTGGTTTCCTTTGAAACACAAAAAAATTTTAATTTTTATGAACTCTCTATTTAGTTTTTCTTCTTATGCTTTGATGTCATAGCTAAGAAATCCTTGCTTAATCCAATGTCATTAACATTTATGCTATTTTTTTCCTGAGAGTTTTTTTTTTTTTTAATTAAATTTATTTATTTTTTTAATTACAATACTGTATTTGTTTTGCCATACATTGACACGAATCAGCCATAGGTGAACACAATCGCCCAATGCCGAAGCCCCCTCCCACCTCCCACCCCACATCCTCTACCTGAATCATCCTGTGCATCAGCCCCATGCATCCTGCATCCTACACCAAACATAGATTAGCGCTTCGTTTCTTACAGGAAAATACACATGCTTCACTGCCATTCTCCCAAACCATCCCACCCTTTCCCTCTCCCTCAGAGTCCAAAAGTCCACTCTATACCTCTGTGTCTCTTGTTGTCTCACATATAGGGTCATCATTACTGTCTTCTAAATTCCATATATATGTGTCAGTATACTGTATTGGTGTTTTTCTTTCTGGCTTACTTCACTCTGTATAATCGGTTCCAATTTCATCCATCTCATTAGAACTGAGTCAAATTTATTCTTTTTAAGGGCTGAGTAGTATTCCATAGTGTATATGAACCACAGCTTTCTTATCCATTCATCTGCTGATGGACATCTAGGTTGCTTCCATGTTATAGTTTTAGCAGTGACATTTGGGCCTTTCACCCATTTTGAGCTAATTTTTCTATATGGTTTGATATAGGTCCACAGTGGTTTGTTTTTTTTTTTGCAGTAGAGATAAAGCTCATTATCTTATATATATATATATATATATATATATATATAATATATACACACACATACACATCAGCAGGACCTTCTGGTTCACCTCACTGGGTAATATTTTAATTAGTATATGATTTTTTGCCACTTCATTAGTTTCACCTTTGACTCCTTGCTAAAGAGTACTTTATTGGTTTTACATGTAGTTCTTTTTTTTTTTTTTTAACAAAGCGATATTAATCTTTGCACTAATCATAGACTGAGAATTAGGAGGAGGCTTATTGATTGTACAGTCCAACCTCTTATCAGAGTAGATCCCTCAGTGTTTGTGAAAGAAGCGCTTTCAGTTTCCTCTTCGACACTTTCAGAGTTGGTTAGCTCAAGAGTGTGTTGTACTATAGAGAAGTAGTTACATTAAGAAATCTTACCTAATCAAAAGTAATTTTATAAATGAAAAATGTTCCAGAGGGAAAAGGCAGTTAGAGCCTTGACTGTTTTTAAAGAGTTGTTTTTCCTGTAGCAGTTTGTTAAAAGGTGTTGGTGATTACATCATGTTAAGGACTGAATTTTTGTCTTTCATCAAAATTCTTATGTTAAAGCCCTAACCCCCAGTGTGTTGGTATTAGAAGGTGGGGCATGAAGGTGGAGTCCTCACCATGGGATGATGTCCTTAAAAGAACTGAAAGCTTAGCTTCTTGTTCCTAGCATGTAGGGATATAGCAAGAAGGCAGACGTCCATGAACCAGAAAAAGGGCCCTCTTGAGATATCAGATCTGCTGGAACCTTCACATGGACTTGGCAGTTTGTTGGTGAAGCCACCCAGTTCATGGTATATTGTTATAGCAGCCTGAGTTACCTAAGGCACATCATAGCCCACAAGTGTTTATGGTTAAATGGGAGTGTTGTATCCACCAGCACAGTAGGAAAATAGTTACATTCCTAAAGCAGTTCAGTTTAGCTTTACAAAGCTCTAATGGTTACAACGTTTATTCTTTTATTCATTTGGAATGTTGCCCTTGGTAACAAGTCCTCATTTTATCAATGTCCTCTTAAAAACCTGGAATCTAAAATTAAACTCAGTACTTCACTTACATGTGTAGTAGTACAAATTATGGTCGACTGATAATTTTTTGTTTTCCTTTTTATTTAGTATAACCCATACTTAAGCTGTTTTTGGTAACCATATCCTCTTTGGAGCTCCTGTTGAGCTTGTGATGAGGTGAAACCCCTGTTTAACAAGAGTTACTAGGCTGCATGTCCCATTTCTTTGAAACACCAGAGTTGTTATAGATGTTGCTTTACATCTCTAGATTTCGTGGGCTCTTCTCTTATTGGCTCTGTGGCCATAGCCAAGTCACCCAATTTTTTGACTTTAATTTTAAAATCTGCCAAATGGAGATAATACTTCCATTTTTGCAGTGTTATTAGGGATATAATTAGATGGTTTGTGCATATGGCTCTCACACTCCCTGATGGAAATAGGTATTGTGAAAACAGTCTTCTGTCACAGGCTTTACTTACTTTTGGTCAGGTATTAACTCTGTTAAATAGAATCCACCCAGTTCAGATCTCTCTATATTCTGAATAGGTAAGAAGTATTTCAAATATTCAGAAAAGAGTAAAGAATAGTAGAAAAACCATTCCATGTACTATCCATCCAACTATACTTAACTGGTTCTTGGATCTTAATGTTTTCCTCTATTTGCTCTAGATTTTTTTTTTTAATAGAAGTAAAACACTGGAGTTGAGTCCTCTGTGTACCCTTTTCTTTTCCCACCCCGCTTCATTCCTCAGTGGTAAACACTATCTTGAATATATTTGTTTCCATAAATAATGTAATTGTTTTGCATATTTTTAAACTTTCAATACACACTATACTGCAGTGCACTCTTGCAGCATGATTTTTTTCCTCAACATTTTTCTGTTGCATGGGTGCACCATAGTTTATTTGCCTTTTCTCCTTTGGTTATTAGGTAGTTTTCAGTTTGTTTGTTTGTTTGTTTGTTTATCATTAGACAGTGCTGCAATGAACTTTCCTGAACATGTTTCTTGTGAACATGTGTGAGATTCTGTAGAGAGAATGTAGGGTGTGTTTGTGTTTGTATAGGATTGGAATCACTGGTTGAATAGTATATGGCTCTTCAACTTTGAAAAGTAAAATGACATTACTTAGTAAAGAATACCAATTTAGACATTACTGTTAAGTACGACAGTTTGACTGTCCCTACCTTTCTTCCACCAAGTTTGGCATTATCTGAAATGGAATTCATCAGGTTCTGCATGGTGAGCATTACTGGGCTCAACAATTTCTCTGGCCAGCTCTAGAAGCACTTGGTATGGGTAAAGAGACATTTATACATACTGTCAAAGGAAAAGGCTCCCGAAACCGTGTGGTTCAGGATCTGTGGCTAACTTATTCTTATAAGGCCACTTGTAGTTCATTTGACCAGTTTAGTTGAAAAATAGCAGATTTTAATTTTTTTAGAACAATAACACTGTCACATAAACATTGGTAATGATCTTCACTGAAAGTGAAAGTGAAGTTGCTCAGTCATGTCCGACTCTTTGCAATCCCATGGACTGTAGCCTGCCAGGCTCCTCCGTCCATGGGATTCTCCAGGCAAGAAGACTGGAGTGGGCTGCCATTTGCTTCTTTAGGGGATCTTCCTGACCCAGGGATCGAGCCCAGATCGCCCACATTGCAAGCAGACTCTGCCTTCTGAGCCACCAGGGAATCCCATAGTCTTCATTACCTATATTTTACTTGATTAAACTCCATGTGGAGCAAGTAAGGGAAGCAAGATTCTAGTCTCTGGCAATTGCGACTTCAAATGAATAATATAAACAGATTAATAAAGTTAGTATAAGATATTTGATAATAAAATGTAGATATAATTAAATTTTAATGAGTTAAGATTTTGACATTGAAAGACATCTATGGCCACTTAATACAAAGTATGACTAAGTATAGTACATGCATTAATATATATAAAAATAGTATGAGTGTCACATGAATCTGCAGAGTAGTTCTATTAACTATTATAGTTTAAAGATAGGGATGGTACAGATTCATTGGGTTGAGTCAAGTGTGGAAGCCGGAAGTAAGAGTGCTTATCACATCTTGACCCTTGCTTGAACTCGGGGCATCAGAATAAGTTATAGCTGTCAAATCTGATTTAGCATTGAGAAAGAGCTTATCTTTTATTTTTAAATATTTAGTATTAAAAACGTGTTTCTTGTGAAATTTCTGAATTATTGAAGGTGCATTTAGAAATAATTTATTTGGGGGACATTTTTTTGGCACCCTTTTTAAAATTTATTTCTCCTTGGTATTTTGAGAGATTAGAGGTGATTCATATTATATGACTTAGAGGAAGGCTGTCTTGCTCTCTTGGTTTTTTGATTGCTTGTTTTTGTCCCCTTATATTACAAAAGGAAAATGGACTATTGAGGAAAATAGGAAAGAATTAAAAAGTAAAAGGGAGAGAAAAAAGCACAGAGCAAGTAAAACAAGTAAGTAACTAACCATATATAGTCCTGTCTTTAGACAAAAGCTGTTGATAATTTGATGAACTTTTGCAAGTTATAGATTTAAAATTATAGATTTATATTTTTATTCAGATTTTTGGGTGTCTTTTCCAAAGCAAGTAACTGTTCTTTCATTCGTTGGATGAGTTACACACACACACACACACACACACACACACACACACACACACACAACAAACAACAAACAGAAACCTCCAGTGAATCTCCTTCGAGAAAGAAAGTGTAATTGTTAGTTCTATTACTGAAGAATAGCCAGAGCCACTCAGCCAGCGGGTAATCAGTCACTCTCTGAGCTCCTGGAGTGTGACCTCCTGTGTGCCAGCTCCTTCATGGTGAATAGGCTGAGCCTTGCTCTGCATGTTATAAAGGAGCAATGACATGGATCCTGACCTAGGAATTTTTTTTTTTTTTTTTTTTACTATTTATGATTATGAATAGGTTTTGCTTTTTTTTTTTAATTGAGGGGGAGCAAAAACATAAGTTCATTAAGCTGTGAATGCAAATATATATCACTGTTAATTGAGCCACACTAATGGCTACCCTTGTGAAATGATAATAATAATGATAATAGTAGAGATAAACTTAAAAAACAACAAATTTGACCTAACTCCCTTTAATTCTCAGTCTGGTATCTGACCTTTTCTCTCTCCCACCTGTTAGTGCTATCTTTCTCCTTTTCTCTGTTATTCCCTCTGTTTTATCTATTGGTATAAAACTGCCTCCCTCCCCCTGCCTCCCCCCGCCAGTTTACTCTCCTAATGTATAGCTTTTAAATTTAAGAATATATCCTTAATACCAGTGTTTTTCCCTATACACTCCCTCAACTACATATTCATACTGTGTTGTTGGGGGCTACACAGTGATTTACTATCTGTTAAGTTAGTAAGATAGAGGCCACACTTCTTCCTATTGGTTTAAACTTGCCCCATTTACATGCTTTTGTTATTAATTCTTTGGTTCTTGTAGGGATTTCAATTTA
Source organism: Nanger dama (assembly GCA_917880005.1). Taxonomy (NCBI): domain Eukaryota; kingdom Metazoa; phylum Chordata; class Mammalia; order Artiodactyla; family Bovidae; genus Nanger; species Nanger dama. The sequence goes on from CAKJTW010000018.1 coordinate 32,470,157, forward strand.
TATTTTTAATAGTATACTCTCTGTGACAGTCCAGAAAGAGATCCATACACATGTGTTAAACTGTTTTTAACAAAGGTACCAAAGTAATTCAGTGGCAAAGGGCAGTCTTTTTAACCAGTGGTGCTGGAACAGTTGGATATCCACATGTAGAAAACTGGACTTTGATCCACTGTTTGTACCACATTAAAAAAAAAAAAAAATTAACTCCCAGTGGACCATAGAATTAAATGTAAAACCTAAAACTTTAACACTTCTAGAAAAAGCACAGTATAAAACCTTTGTGACTATGGGTTAGGTGAAAATTTATTAGATTCAGTACAAAAGGCATGATCTGTAAAAGAAAAACTGATAAATTGAACTTCATCAAAATTAAGAACTATTAAGAGATCCAACCAGTCCATTCTGAAGATCAGCCCTGGAATTTCTTTGGAAGGAATGATGCTAAAGCTGAAACTCCAGTACTGGCCACCTCATGAGAAGAGTTGACTCATTGGAAAAGACTCTGATGCTGGGAAGGATTCGGGGCAGGAGGAGAAGGGGACGACCGAGGATGAGATGGCTGGATGGCATCATTGACTTGATGGGTGTGAGTCTGAGTGAATTCCTGGAGTTGGTGATGGACAAGGAGGCCTGGCGTGCTGCTATTCATGGGGTTGCAAAGAGTTGGACACAACTGAGCAACTGAACTGAACTGAACTGAACTGAAGAGCATGAAACTTGGAGAAGGGAATGGCAACCCACTCCAGTATTCTTGCCTGGAGAATCCCATGGACAGAGGAGCCTGACAGGCTACAGTTCATGGAGTCGCAAAGAGTCAGACGTGACTGAGTGGCCAGCTCTTAGAAGAGCATGGAAAAACAGTCATCAGAGAAGTAAATATAAGCTACAATGAAATACCAGACTTCATACCCATTGTGATGATTAGAATTAAAAAGATAATAACAAGTGTTGATAGGAACTTGGAAGAAATCAGGAGTTTCATACACTACTGGTGAGAATGTAAAATGGTACAGCTACTTATGAAAACATTCTGGCCATTTCTTGGATATCCCTCTCTACTCCTTGCTCAAATCTTGTTTCCAGTAAAGTAGGGGGTGGGGAGTATGTGTCTACCTGTATCATCCTATTTAGTATCACAATTTTCCCCTTCCCCTCCTCTTCACTGAGTCCCCATCTCTATTTACCCTGCTCCCAAATGTATTACCTTCTAACATACTGTATTATTTACCTGTTTCATTGTGGTTATAGTTTGCTTCTCCCCATTGGAAGGTAAATTCTACGCAGGCAGGATAGAAGGATGCCTGCCTTAAAGTAGCCTCTCATTAAATATTTGTTGAATGAATGAACAAAAGCTGGACGGACTTCATATCTCATATTCTTAATCATTGTGGTACACAGTCTCTCTAACATTTATAATTGAGTTTTAATGACTTGTTTTTGTTTTATGACTCAGTAACTGAAAGTGAAAATGAAGTCGCTCAGTGGTGTCTGACTCTTTGCGACCCCCCATGGGCTGTAGCCTACCAGGCTCCTCTGTCCATGGGATTTTCCAGGCAGTAGTCCTGGAGTGGATTGCCATTTCCTTCTCCAGGGGATCTTCCCAACCCAGGGATCGAACCTTGGGTCTCCTGCATTGTAGATAGATGCTTTACCGTCTGAGCCATCAGGGAAGTAACTGAATTGTACTGTAATTCATTAAACTATTTCTTGTCATCTAGTTTATTTCTGAAGGATGGAATCATTCATTCAGCAAACATTTAGCAGCCTTTAGTGTTAAGTATTCTGCAGCCTCATAAGGATGAAGAAAACATGGACGTTGTTCTCAGACTATAGTGGCGGTAGATAACATCAGTGGTTATTATAATGATACCTGATAAGGGCACACATGAGAAGCATTTTGAAGGTACAAAAGAGTATACAAGATGTAGTACACAACTCTGTGGGAGCTTGAAGTTGGGTTCTGATTTAGGGATGGTGTAGAAACAGGAAGAGGAAGAATACTTGAATAAGATGCAGTAATGAGGGATGGTTTTGCCCAGGTATTAAAGTAGATTGGAAGAGGGCTTAAGATTGCTAAAGATGGAAAGGGTGAAGTAAAACCTTAATCATTAGCAATATAATAATATTTTGCAGTAATTTGTAATTTAATGCATCATTGGAGTAAGATTCTTGCTTTTAAAGATCGGAAAGGAGTAATGCATTTACCTTTAATTATCTTAAAATATAGTACTCATACTCTTAGGAGAGGGTAGGATTGAGTATTTAGAATTCTTTTAAGCTGCAAATAGTGGGTATTATAAGCAATAGTTGTAGAAATGAACACTTTTTGAAAGCTTATCATATACTAGGCAGCACCGTAAACATTTTACACGTGTTGATTCAGAATAATATATTTTACATTTGGTTATATATATATGGGCAAGTCATGATTATCTGTAGGTAGATTATTTGCATTTGAATTATTCATCTATTCCAAAATATATTTTCTTTGACTGTATCCTTCCATCTTCTCCTTACTATCCTTCTCCCAGTTGTTTTTACTGCATCTTACTAGCTTTTTTAAAAATCATCATTTATATCTTTTTTTAAGCGTTAAGTAGATTTTTTTGTCTTTCTGACATATTTGTTGACATTTGGTGGGTCATAATGAGAGAGCAGATGTCATGTAAGCCTCAGACAAGTATATGAGACTCATTTTCTTCAGTCTTAAAATTTTTATAACTCTCTGCTTATTAAATAATTTATCTGAGGTTTTTCTCCAATTACCATTTAATTGTCTACACAAGTACTGAGTACCGTTTTCCCCAGTCCTACTTATTGTTAAATGGTCTCCCTTCTCCCTGTTAACTAGGGTATAATTCTTGGAAACCATTGCCTTTTAAAGAATTTGAAGGTTTCCGTGCTAGAGGAGAAAAGTTGTGGAACAGAATCCACTTATGGGATTTCAGACAAGGCTAATGATAGAAAGTATCTTCACCCATACTGTCTGATGATTTTTAAATTTCATTATTATTTTGTCTGAAATTCTGTCTATTAAGCATTAATTTGGATGGACAAATACTTGTTTTTATATACTTCTGGATAGGTTAAGAGTTTACAATCATTTTTATAAATTGTTCTAGTCAGATTATCTCTCCATCCCTAGTTGTGATTAAAAGGGAGAAGCGTAATTTTGTACATTAGAGTTGGTCAATTGTCAATACATGGTCAACTGAAGCAGCCAGAGTAGGGTACTAGAGTAGGATACTGTGGCGTGGGGTAATTTGTACATACTGGAGTTAGGAATGAGGAGAGTGGAAAACGCTGTGCAGAATGGTGGGATTTACAGAAGACAAATTGTTTTATTAGAAAAATTGCTAAGGTTTGCAGTTTAGGGAGTGACCATTTTAGGGGAAAAAGGACTTTTTTCTTTAAGTCTGCCTTGTTCTGATGATCTCCTGCTCACTTACCCAGAACTCAAGTTGATTCTTCAGTGTAGTCTAATTTTCATATTTGGGAGACTAGTTTGAGAAAGATAAAAGCAAACAAAATGTGACTTCACTCTAATTAATGTTGTAGTACAGCTTTGTAAAATAAGTTTTGGACCTGTCAATTGGGCCATAATTTGTGACATTTATTTTATGGGGATATGCATATAAAATGTGAAATGACTAACATACAGTTAAAATCAAGGCTGTAATTTGTTGTAGAGAACAAAGACTTCACATGAAGGATAAGGATTAGGGAGATAGAATCTGAGGTTTGTAAGGGATCTTTGGTTTTTTAGTCTGTCTCTCTTCTGCTTGATTATCTTTAGTAACAGTGATATGAGGTTTACTTCTTTATGTTATCTGCTTATGTGTCCCAGCTCTCCTCTGCGAAGCTGGGGATAACAAGTCGCTCTCCATTTTGGTTCATCAAGGGTTTGGGTATTTTATGGCTACTTTGATGTCTCTGTTTGACGATAGCTGTCTGTCTTTCCAGATGCTTCTCTTTTCCGGGATAATTTTGGTAACTGGTTTCTTCTATACCGTTATATTCAGACTCTTGGAAACCCTAGGTGTTCGCTAACCTTAAATCTTTCAAATCGTAGTATTTAAATCCTTGTATGATGGCTTAAGTGTGATTCTGATCAACTCAGATTACAATGGGTCTGTTTTAGCAGTGTGATTATAATAATTCGTTTTCAATTAGTTTTTTTTTTAAATGACAGTATATCCCTCTTTTTGTTCCCATTAACAACTTTAGTCATGTAAGCCTGTAGATTTTTTTGCTTGTATATTTATTTTTATAACTGGCTATTATGTAGAGTCTTCTATCTTCATTTTAACTGAGAAATAAAGAAAAGATTGGTATAGCAAACCAAGCCATGGGGCAAAAAGATTGGATTTTGCCATTTATTAGTAAAGGGTCCTTGGATTAACTTGACTTAAAAAGATATATATAATCAGAATAATAATACCTCATCAGTAGGATTGTTGTGAGGATTACATGAAATAATCTAGGGATGGGACTTTAATATGCTTTATTCTAATGCTTTATTTACTCTTAAATTTTAAATAAACATTTAATGGATGCAAAATAATAGATTAAAAGTATGTACCTGGTAAAGAATACTATACAGCAAACTCTCATGTGCTTGCTGCTGCTAAGTCACTTCAGTCACGTCTGACTCTGTGCAACCCCATAGACGGCAGCCCACCAGGCTCCACCGTCCCTGGAATTCTCCAGGCAAGAACAGTGGAGTGGGTTGCCATTTCCTTCTCCAGTGCATGAAAGTGAAAACTGAAAGTGAAGCCACTCAGTCGTGTCCGAACCTCAGCGACCCCATGGACTGCAGCCTTCCAGGCTGATCTGTCCATAGGATTTTCCAGCCAAGAGTACTGGAGTGGGGTGCCATTGCCTTCTCATCTGCTTATCACCCTAAATTTTTATCTAGTTTGTTTTTAACCCAATATTCTACCCTTTAGACCATATACCACTTTTAATCTTCATTTATTGCATTCTGTAGCCTATTCAGCTTTGTGTTATCAAGAGATACAGTGAAGAAGTTTCTGAATTATTGGAGCAAGTCATTGAAAAAAATTTTTTTAACAGGGCAGCTGAAGGCTGAGCACTGAGACAGGCCACCATAGCCCTGTTCATTGGTGGATGTTGTTGTTTAGTCGCTACGTCGTGTCCAGCTCTTTTGTGACCCCAAGATTTGTAGCCCAGCAGGCTCCTCTGTCCATGGGATTTTCCACACAAGAATATTGGAGTGGGTTTCCATTTCCTCCTCTAGGGGATCTTCCCTGCCCAGAGATAGAGCCTGCATCTCCTGCTTTGGCATGTGGATTTTTCCTGTTTGTTTTATCACCAAGCCACCTGGGAAGCCCTCATTGTTGGATACGGAGTGCTTAATTGGCATTTTCTGGGGTGGAGGTTTTATAGATAGCTTCTCTTCTGCCTGGAAGTACATTTTACCACTTAACTTTCTAACGTTTTTCTCTACAGAGATATTTATAAGATCAGTATCAGATACATGTTCTCTTTTGTTGTTGTTCAGTAGCTAAGTCGTGTCCAGTTCTTTGTGACCCCATGGACTGCAGCACGCCCAGCTTCCTTGTCCTCCACTCTCTCCTGGATTTTGCTCAAGTTCATGTCCATTGAGTCAGTGATGCTATCTATCTCTCTCTCCTCCGCGGCCCTCTTCTTTTGCCTTCAGTCTTCCCAGCATTGGGGTCTTTTCCAGTGAGTTAGCTCTTCACATCAGGTGGCCAAGGTATTGGAGCTTCACCTTTAGCGTGAGTCCTTCCAATGAATATTGGATAATACTAAGTTTCCTAATTTACCTAATTTTTTATCATTATGCTATAAAAATTATTTGCTAATTTTTGAAAAAAAAAAGCAGCCATATTTAGGATAATGATATAACAAACTCTTAGATATTTTAGCTAGTGGTAAAATAGCATATTATATATTTTAAAAATTGTTTTAGATTTCTCAGATTTTCTTTTTTAGTCCTCTGTAATTCAACACAAACTAAGAATTTATCTACTACTTCTTAGAAATAGAATTTTATTTGATAGTTTATGTAATAATTCTCACTAAAGATTGTAAAGTTCATTAGAGTGGCAACCAAAGATTTTCAGTTTTAGAATTAACAATAGCTTATTTTTCTAGTGCCACATTTGTGAGTCTCCTAGTGGTCAGCAGAACTATCTGAAGAAGTTTTGGACAAAAGTTATTTAATATAGTTTTGATTTAAACAAAAATGATCAGTGTGCTCACCATTAAGAGCTAGAGAAGGATAATTGTTTTAATAATTACATTCACTTTGCCATTTATTTATGTAATGACATTGTTGTGAGAGTCTTTATTGTGACTAACACCGAAATTTCTGACTGATCAGAGTTATTTATTTTGGGAATTAAGGACTCATCTGATGAGCAGAAAAACCTGTTTTTATATTGCTGTAGTAATACGGTTCGGGGTCTGTGTTTCAGATTTTTGGCTTTTGTCCATTTTGGCTCTCAGGCGACTTAGTGATTTCTTTTCCCTACTGAGGCCCATTATTCTTAATCCAGTTTTTGTTTTCACATAGCTACTTCCTTGGAGAAGGCGATGGCACCCCACTCCAGTACTCTTGCCTGGAGAATCCCATGGACAGAGGAGCCTGGTAGGCTTCAGTCCATGGGGTCACGGAGAGTCGGACACAACTGAGCAACTTCCCTTTCATGCATTGGAGAAGGAAATGGCAACCCACTCCAGTGTTCTTGCCTGGAAAGTCCCAGGGACGGGGGAGCCTAGTGGGTGCTGTCTATGGGGTCGCACAGAGTTGGACACGACTGAAGCGACTGAGCAGCAGCAGCAGCAGCAGCAGCACAGCAGCTACTTCCTACTAGTTTATCATCTCTATGCAAACTAAGCCTAACAACATGCAGTCACATTGCAATCATCGTCTCAGGTTACTTTATACTTCCCTTTTACTTTGTTCAGTACTTCTTTTGAAGTGTTAAAAGTCCAGAGTCCGAATGTGCTTAGATTTGGATGTACAGGACCTTTGCAGGTCACTTCATCACTGGTAGGGAAAAGGAGGGACTGAGAAATGTCTTGAAGTAGGAAAAAAAATGTTTTAAATAGAGGATATCTTTTAAAAGGGATTGATTGCTATGCAACCAAAGTCTTGTGGGCATTTCTTGTATATCAGATTTCTTTATAGCCTCATCTTAGCAGTGTTAAAGCCTCATAATAAAAAATGCTCTTACAGCTTCCTGAGTGTTACAGTACAAGACTGCATAGATATGAAAGATCACCCTGGTAGAAGGTACAGAAAGAGATTTAGATGAAAGATCTTTGAACACACACATCTAAAATGAGGATTCTTCTAATAAGACTTTTGGAAGGAATGGCTAAAAAGGAGGACAAAAATTCAGGAGATACACCCAAAACTTATATAATGATTTTTAACAATTCAGGTGTGTTTGGGCTAACAAATCTGAAACTATTATACATGTACACTCATATTAAATAAGTAAATGGATGATGAATTGTGGGAACCAGGTTTCTCACTTTTGATGAGTGAGGTTGCAGATAACCATGGCAAGGGGAAGGCTGGAACAAACCATGTGGTACTAGATTAGGATTAGAGAAGTCAGGATGAACTCATGTTTAAGTTAATGTAGATATGGATACAGAAATAACTATAGATATGTAAATATACATGGCCAAAAATACAGACATTTATTTCCTAGATAGATAGACGTTTATTTCTATCTTCTATTGATAAAAGAAACTAGAAGCAGTGACACCCCATTAGCACTGTGCACACCTAGCACTCAGATCTTGATTTCTAATACAGTTCTCCAGTAACAAGAACGAAACTTCTTAGAAAATGGCTGATTCTAGGACTGGAGCAGGGAATGTGCAAGATGAATCTGGAACATTTTGTAGAGCCAGAAAGTAAGTAAACATAACTCAAAAGCCAAAAAATGGGGCTTGGCAAAAAAAATATAGGAAACAATCTTAAAGAGCATCCAGACACCAAAACTGGATCAGTTTATAATCCAGAAGTGTAAAGTGAATATCTCTCCATCCACACTGGTTAAATGACTGAATAAAAGGTATTCCCATCCCTAATTATTTATCTCATACAGAAGAACTCCAGATAGTTTAAGCACACATTTCTCTCCTTCAAGGAGATGGAATGTAACTCCCTAGCCTTTGAGTATGTGCTTCACATAATAACTGAAGGGAATGGTTATTTATATATTGGTGGGCTACTGTCTGTGGGATCGCACAGAGTCTGAGCGACTGAACTGAACTGAACTGAACATTAAAGAATATTGGTAATCTAAGTGGGAGCTGTTGTAGGGAATTGTAGATTTTGGGCCTATTAAATGTGTATGACTCTAATCTTAAGCAATCTTATAGAATGTTCTATATGTTCTGATTAGAAGATTTAATCACAGTTATTTAGTGTCTATCCAAAGCTCACTGAAAGTATCAGATATGAGAGGATAGTTTAATGAATATTTTAATTATGTAGTCATCTGATTTCTTGTATCAGGTCTTCAGAGAATAAAAATAGTAAGATCATGTCTTTTCAGTCTCCCCTAATATGAAAATGCCTTTACTATATTCTGATTTAATGATGTGCCATCTGTCTATAGATACATCATTTTGAATGATGTGCATTTTCTAAAATTATATTTGAAACTGTAGTCCACTAGGTTCATTGTTCTTGTTACAAGTACATACTGTTCAGATACAAAATTTACATGTTTCCTTCTTATCAAAAATGAAAACTTGAAACCCTGGGAACATGGACCCAATTTTGACACTCAGGACCCAATAGCGACACATAATATCATTGTCTTGCTGATATTATGAGCTCAAAATACGTAATATCATTGTCTTGCTGATATTATGAGCTCAAAATAGTGTCTGTTTAGTTGCCTGTTGTCGTTTAACAAATCACTCCCAAACTTAGTGACTTAAAACCACATTGATTTATTATTTTTGCAGTTCTGTGGGCCAGGAATTTGGTTATGGCTTGGCTAGGCGATTCTTCTTTTCTGTGTGGCATCAACTGGTTTCATTCCCTCAGCTAGTAGCTTGGGCTGGACTGGATAGTCTAAGGAGACTTCCGTTACAGATCTGGCACTTTGGTGTGCCGCCACAGGACCTCTTCACAGCATGATAGTTTTGGGGTGTTCCGATTTCTTACATGGTTTCTAGTTTCCAAGAAAGAGAAAGAGCAAATTGTCAATCCTGCAGATCTTTGACTCTTCAGTATGTCACTTTTGGTCACTGTTGGTCAAAGCAAGTCAAAAGACCAGCCAAGATTCAAGGAACTGGGATATAAGCATCATATCCTCATGGGTGGAGTGACATGCACACAGACTGGTAAGGACTTGATGGCTGCCTTTTTGGGAGGATAGTTTGTGTCCATATCAACCAACTACCACAGTATCTTAATTTTTAATTTTATTTACAAAGTTTTATTGTGATTAATCCTCTCTACATTGTATTTCAACTTGTAACCAGTTCAAATCCTCTTAGAGATTAGATTATACATATTAAATTAAAAGTATTTCCTTAAGTAAGTAGAAAAAATTTGGGGTAGTGAGCAGCCTTGCTAAGTCTCACTCTTGTTGTTTTTCACTCACTCTGAATTTATCTTCAGTTAGCAAGTATCTTGGATTGCTTAGGATTGAAAATCATAGTTTCTCTGATCTGGAAGGTTTACTGACATCTATCTATCTATCTATATTTTTTAAGCCTTGCCTTCATAAACTTTGTGAAACAAAATTCTAGTGAAGGGTATCATAAGTATCATAATTTAAATTCAGACTCTCTTTGACTCAGGAAGTAATTCTAGTTCATGAGTACACAGACATTCTTTAGAGCATTGTGAATAGTGGAAAAATATTGGGAATAATATGAGTTTGTCCATGAGAAACTGGTTAGACAATTATGATATATTCGTGTATAATATAATGAAGTTGCTAAGAAGAAAAAAGCGAATTCTTTAAGGAATGATATGAAGTAAGTTCTAAGACACATTAAGTTAAAAAAATCACGATGAGAAGCTGTATAATATGCCATCATTTTCATTAAAAATACATATAAATGCTTTTTAATATATAGAATACCAGTGATACACAGTAAGCAAGGAAAGGAGCTGAATGACTAAGGGAGACTTTCTGTTTATCATAACCTGTTAGTACAGTTTACTTTTTATAACAGGTATGTGTATTAACTCCTCTAAAAATCAGCTTAAATAATCCTCTGATAGCTTTATTTCATTTGTTGATTATCTTCTTGCATAGGGCAGAATGTTGGGAGTGCCATTCAGACAGGAGCCTGAAGGCCGGTAGGAAAGGTGAATGAATAAACACAGGTACCGTGTCAGCAGGCTGCTTGTTAAAGCTGTAATTTTGCGTTGTCCAAATACTTTGCCATTGTTTTTACTGGTTTATTGTTTTATCGTATCTAAGAGTTCTTTATATTCCAGACACAAGTTCTTTACGAGATACTTGTAGATATTTTCTCCATGTTTGTGTCGTCTTTACATTTTCGTAACACTGTCTATGGAACAGCAGAATTTAGTGCAATATCTCATATTTTTCTTTTATTGTCCCTGCTTTTTGTGTCATATCAAAATATTCTGCCTAACTCATGGATTGGCAAACTATAGCTAGTTCAGTCTGCTGCTTGTTTTTATAATTAAAGTTTTATTGGAGCATAGCTATGCCTATTTATTTCCATGTTCTCTATAGCTCCTTTCTTGCTGCAGGACAGAGTTAAGCCCACAAAGCCTAAAATATTTAATGTCTGACCCTTTACAGAAAAAATTTGCCAACCTCTGGGTTAACCTCAGTTCCAGTTCAGTTGCTCAGTTGTGTCTGACTCTTTGCAACCCCATGGATTGCAGCACGCTAGGCTTCCCTGTCCATCACCATCTCCCAGAACTTGCTCAAACTCATCCAGTTGGTGATGCCATCCAACCATCCATCCAACCATCTCATCCTCTGTTGTTCCCTTCTCCTCCTGCCTTCAATCTTGCCCAGCATCAAGGTCTTTGCCAGTGGGGCAGTTCTTTGCATCAGGTGGGCAAATATTGGAGTTTCACCTTCAGTATCAGTTTTCCAGTGAATATTCAGGACTGATCTCCTTCAGAATGGACAGGTTGAATCTCCTTGCAGTCCAAGGGACTCTCAAGAGTCTTCTCCAACACCACAGTTCAAAAGCATCAATTCTTCAGCACTCAGCTTTCTTTATAGTCCAGCTCTCACATCCATACATGACTACTGGAAATACCATAGCTTTGACTAGATGGATCTTTTTTGGCAAAGTAATGTCTCTGTTTTTTAATATGCTGTCTAGGTTCAGTTCAGTTCAGTTGCTCAGTCGTGTCTGACTCTTTGTGACCCCATGAATCGCAGCATACCAGGCCTCCCTGTTCATCACCATCTCCTGGAGTTCACTCAGACTCACATCTATCGAGTCTGTGATGCCATCTAGCCATCTCATCCTTGGTCGTCCCCTTCTCCTCCTGCCCCCAGTCTCTCCCAGCATCAGAGTCTTTTCCAGTGAGTCAACTCTTCGCATGAGGTGGCCAAAGTACTGAAGTTTCAGCTTTAGCATCATTCCCTCCAAAGAAATCCCAGGGCTTATCTCCTTCAGAATGGACAGGTTGGATCTCCTTGCAGTCCAAGGGACTCTCAAGAGTCTTCTCCAACACCACAGTTCAAAAGCATCAATTATTTGGCACTCAGCCCTCTTCACAGTCCAACTTTCACATCCATACATGACCACAGGAAAGCCATAGCCTTGACTAGATGGACCTTAGTCGGCAAAGTAATGTCTCTGCTTTTGAATATACTATCTAGGTTGGTCATAACCTTTCTTCCAAGGAATAAGCGTCTTTTAATTTCTCATAGCTTTTTTTCCAAGGAGCAAGCGTCTTTTAATTTTATGGCTGCAGTCAGTCACTATCTGCAGTGATTCTGGAGCCCAAGAAAATAAAGTCTATCGCTCTTTCCATTGTTTCCCCATCTATTTGCCACGCAGTGGTGAGACCAAATGTCGTGATCTTTATTTTCTGAATGTTGAGTTTTAAGCCAGCTTTTTACTCTCGTCTTTCACTTTCATCAAAAGACTCTTTAGTTCCTCTTTGCTTTCTGCCATAAGGGTGGCATGTCATCTGTGTATGTGAGGTTATTGATATTTCTCCTGGCAATCAATCTTGAGTCAGTTTGAGCTTCATCCAGCCCGGCATTTCGAATGATGTACTCTGCATATAAATTAAAGAAACAGGATGACAATATACAGCCAGATGTACTCCTTTCCCAGTTACGAATCAGTCTGTTGTTCCATGTCCAGTTCTAACTGTTACTACTTGACCTGCATACAGATTTCTCAGGGTTTCTCACTAGGTTCTCTGGGTTAACCTAGTGTCCCTCAAATTCTTCTCCTATGTTTTCCTTTAGAAATTTTATAGTTTTATATTTAAAATATGTAAGTCTATTAATTTTTATAGAAGATATGAGGTATGGGTTGAGGTTCTTTTTTTTTTCTCCTTCCCTATATGGATTGTCATTTGTTCTAGCATTAGTTGTTACAAAGACAGTTCTTCTTCCATGGAATTACCCTGGTACTTTTATTGAACATCAAATCAATTGACTATTAATATGTAGATCTGTTTCTGGACATCTCCTCTGTTCCGTTGATCTGTGCGCTTATCCTTATGTCAGCATTACAATATCCTGATGACTTTAGCTTTCTGTAAAGTATTGAAGGACTTTCCTGGCAGTCCAGTGGTTAAGACTCTGTGCTCCTGCTGCAGGGGGCATGGGTTCCATCCCTGGTCTGGAAACTTAAGTACTCATAGGATGCAGAGTGATGCCCCCTTCCTCCTCTCTCCTCCCCCAACACAGGTTGAGAATAGAAAGACCTTAATTAAAAAAGAAAATGAAGGTACTGAAATTCGGTTGTATAAAATTTCCAATAATGTTCTTTTTTAGAATTAGTTTTAGTGTTATAGGTTCTGTGCATTTCCATATAAATTTTAGAATCAGCTAGCCAGTTTTTACCAAAAAAGCTAGATGGGGTTTTAATTGGGATTTATGTTAAATCTATATACTAGTTTGAGGAGAATTGATACCTTAATGTTGATTAATCTGATTTTTTAAAACAGTATACCTCTATTTATTGAGGTCTTTGATTTCTCACTTGGTGTTTTGTATTTTTGAGCACAGGACTTTACTGTTTGTTTTGTTATATTTATCCTAAATCTTTCTTTTTGATGCCAGTATAATTGCTACTGTTTGGTAAATTTATTTCTAATTAATTGCTGCCATATAGAAATACAGTTGAATTTTGTATGTTGACATTGTATCCTGAAGTTTTGCTGGATTCAAAGCGAATTTAGTTTTAGTAGTAGATTCTTTGGGATTTTCTGTATAGACTTTAGCACTTGTGAAAAAAAAGGTAATTTTGTTTTCTCTTTTTCCCCACCTGTGTGCTTTTATTTCATTTTCTTACATTATTGTACTGACACTACAGTGTACTGCTGAATAGGAGTTATGAGAGCAGATGTTCTTGCCTTGTTCCTGATCTTAGAGGGGAAGCATTTAGCCTTTTATGATTATGTATGACATTAGCTGTAGATTTGTTCTAAATTCATCTCTTAGGCTGAGGACATTCCCTCCTGTTCCTGGTTTTCTGAGTTTTGAATCATGAATGGTTGTGGGGTTTTCCTAAATTTTTTTAGATGATTGCTTATATTGATATGTTGGATTACATTGATTCATTTTTTTTTCTATATTGAACTAATATTGTATTCTTGGTATTAATGTTATTTGGTCATTATATATATTCCTTTCTGTATATTGCTAGATTCATTTTTCTAATATTTGGTTAAGATATTTTGTGTTATGCTGTCCTGATAAAATGAATTGGGAAATGTTTACTCTTATTTCTGGAAAATTTATGTAATATTGTTATGATTTCTTCCTTAGATATTGGTAGAATTTACCAAGGAAGCCATTTGTCCTGGACCTCTCTTCATGGGAAAATTTAAAATTATGAATTAAATTTTCTTAATACTTATGAAGAGTTATGTTATTTAGTTTATTGAGTAAACTTGGTAGTTTGTGTTTCAAACTTTCAAGGAATTGGTACATTTTAACAAAATTACAGAATTTTATTGCCATAAAGTTGTTTGTAATAGTCTCTTGTTATTCTTTTGATATCTGTACAGTTTCTAGTGCTGTCCTCTTTTCATTCTTGATATCATTAATTTGTGGCTTCTCTCTTTTTCTGGCCGGAAGTTTATTCAATGTTATTGAAATTTTCAAAGAACGAGATTTCAGTTTCATAAATTTTTGTGTCATGTTTTGTTTTCAGTTTCGTTTCTTCCTTCTAATTCCTTTGTGTTTAATTGGCTTTTTCTACTTAAGGTGGAGGCTTAGATTATTGAGGCAAAACTTATGTTTTCTAATTTAAGCAGTTTATGTTTTATGCTACAAGTTTTTCTCTAAGAACTGTGTTAGTGGTATCCCACAGATTTTGATATGTTCTGTTTTACTTTAGTTCAATTAAAATTTTTTTCTAATTTCCCTTAATTTTTAATCTTTGAGTTATTTAGAAATATATTGTTTAATCTCTAACCTTTGATAATTCTTAATATATCTTTCAGTTATTGATTCTAGCTTAATTCTGTTTTGGTCAGAAAAAATGCATTATTTAATTTTAATTCTTTTAAATTAAAGAGGTTTGTTTTATAGCCCAGAATGTGGTCTTTTTTGGTGAATGCTCTATGTAGCCTTGAAAATAATGCATTTTCTGTTTTTGTTGTGTATAATGTTCTATGAATGTTCAATTAGGTCATGTCAGTTGATAGTGTTTTCAGGTCTTCTGTATCTTAGTAATTTCCTGTTTTCTTGTTCTTTAAATTAATAGCAGAGGCATAGCAATGTCTACAACTGTAATTTGGATTTGTCGCATCTCCTTAGAGTTTTATCATGAATTGATCCTTTATCATTAATGTTCCTCTTTAACATTGGTAATATTTCATATTCTGAAGTCTGCTTTGTCAGATATGAATGCAGTCATGCTATCTTTTCTTTCCTTTCCAGCCTTTTACTTTTAACCTGTGTCTTTGTACAGAAAGTGTCTTGTGGATAGCATATGGTTGGATTATGTTTTAAAAATTTGATCTGATCTCTACCTTTTAATTGGGTATTTAGATAATTTCTATTTAATGTAGTCATTTGGAAAGTTTGGATTTGAATCTTCCATCCTTCTAGTTATTTTCTATTTGAATCCTTTTTGTTTATTTTTTCCTTTTTCTGCCTTCTATTGAATTAATCATTTTCATAATTTCATTTTATCTAACTTTTGGCATATTCAACAGATACACACAGACATATTTTAGTGGTTGCTATAGGTCATGGTTTCTTAACTTTGGCACTGTTGGTCTTTTTGGTTGGATAATTCTTTGTTGTTGAGTCATGGCGGGGATATCCTGTGTGCACTGCAGGATTTTTACCATTCCTGGTCTCTGTCTACTAGATGACAATAGCACCCACTTCCTGCCCCCAGTTGTGACAACCAGAAATGTTTCTAGACTTTGCTGTATGTCTCTGAGGGGTCCAAACTGCTCCGGGTTGAGAACCACTATTCTCAGGCTAAAAGGTATATCTTTTAGAAAGATATATAAGTTGAAAATCTTAACTTACCATATTCTTTTTCCACATTTTTTAATATCACATTTTTTCTTTAAATATTATACTACTTCATGTGTCATGTAATACCTTATACACAGTATGCTTCAACTTTCTACCTACCATCTTTATACTTTGTTGTCATAAATTTTATTTCCTTTTATGTTATTAACCTACATTATCAGTTTTTACTTTAGTTCATGTGCAACCTTCTAAAATGAATAAACTATGAAAAAATAGTCTTTTATATTTACCTTCTCTTTCCAGTGCTCTTCATTTCCTTTTTGTAGGTCCAAATTTTCACCTGGTAATTTTCACTGCTGCCTAGAGAACTTTCTGTAACATTTCTGGTGTCTGTAGGCAATGAATTCTCTCATTTTATTTGTAAAAATTCTGTCTTCCTTCAATTAAAAATATATATATATTTTTGCTGGTTATAGAATTCTGTGTTCAGCTCTTTTTTTTAATTTCACTACCTAAAAGATATTATATTCAGTATTGTCTTTTGACTTGTATGATTTTCTGAAGAAAATTTTAATCTTTGTTGTTTGTATGTAGTGTTTATTTTTTTTCTCTGTGAGATTTTTATTTTTGTTTTTCTACAATTTGACTATGATATACCCATGTATGTTTGTTTGTGTGTGTGTGCTTTGGTTATCTTGATTGGGGTTCTCTGGGATTTTTGCTCTCTGGTTTGTTGTCTTGGATTTTTCTGGGAAAATTCTTGGCCATTATCATGTTCATGTATTTCTTATATCTCATTATTTTTGTTTTTTTCTCCTGGGGCTCCAATTAAATGGATGTAATACGTCTTTATATAGTACTACACCTCTTGGATACCCTGAGCTGTGTTTTTCCTTTAGTTTTTCTAAGCTGTAGTTTCACTTTGTATTATTTCTATTGTCTTTAAGTTCACTGATTCTTTCCTCATCTGTGTCCCAGCTGCTCTTGAGGCTGCCAAAGAAATTTTCTTCTCTAATGTAAAACAATTTTTTTGTTTGTTTCTAGCTTTTCTATTTTACTTTTTAAAGTTTTCATCTCACTGTTGAAAATTTCCATCTTTTTATGTATGCTGGTCCATCTTTTCTACTAGATCATTTAGCATACTTATTTTAGAATCGTTGATAATTTAAATGAATGAATCAGTCCTGATTTTGCTGATTTCTTTTATCTCTTAACAAAGAGTTATTTCTTCTTGCTTTTGTGGATGCTTCATAATTTGTGATTTAATGCTTATCATCATGTATAGAGAGGAGAGACTGAAGTGATTCTCTCCTGTCAGGTTGTGTCAGAGATTGAGTCAACCTAATCCTGAAATGAGCTGGGTTTGGAATTTGTGGCCATTATTACCTTCAGTAGGCTTCAAAGTTCTCAAGTGACTGGCTGGTGTTGCCTTGTGTTGTGAGTGTGGTGTGTGGTACTACAGAATTTTTCTGTGATGCTATATTACCCCCATCTTTCAACAATCTTTGCACATCTGTTTGCAGAGAGATTTCATGTTACTGTCTTTCTCCCAGTGATAGATTATTGCTGCTTGTTACCCAGAGCTGTGCTTGTGGGACAGGGCAGGGTTCTCTTTTGTTCTGGTCCAAACTCAATCCTGATCAGGCCCTACAGGACTCAGTGGTAGGACTTTCTTAGCTTTCGTGCTTTCTCTTCCCTGTGATGGTCAAACACTGTCATACATTTGTGATTGGTCTTGGGCAAGAATATCCTTTTCCTCCCTTGTAGTAGAACATTTCTGTTGTTATTAGTGCAGGATCCCTGACCCAAGACTTTTCCTCCCCCCCACTCCCCTACAGTGGCAGACAGTTGTTTTTTTGCCTCTATATTCTCATAGCACCAGTATATCTTTGCCTGTGTCTGAGAGCTTAAGAGTGTTTTTCTCCCTGTCTGGATAAGGCATTTGCTTCTGTTTGCTGAAGCAGTGGATTTTTGCCTGGATCTTGATGTGAGAGAGTTTTCTGTTGTTCCCCCAATGGCTCTAGATGTTTGGTCTATGTTGGGGACAGGTTGGGGAATCAGGCAAGGCTTCAGACTAGTACTTGTCACCTCATACACACTTGCTTCAATGATGAGGGACTTTCTCTGGTTTCCTGTCCTACCTCTGGTCTTTCTTGTGAGAATCTGGTTGAGGCATGAAGAAGAACTTGCAACTTGAGTGTAAACTCCCCTTGTGTTTGGGGTTTCAAGCCATTCCTAACTGATATAGTAGTTCATATTTGGTCATTTAGAATTCGTTAAAATCTTAACTGATTTTTTTCCCCTGTATACTTGTATGAGGGCCACTTCTTTTCTGGGAACCTGCCAAAGGTAAAACAGTTTGTACAGTCTCTCCCTGGAGGAACTTTCCCTCTTTGGAATTGAATTACTTGGTTGCCTTCTGACTTCAATTCTTTATTAGATTCAAGAGAAGTTTTGATTTTATGTATCTGGCTTTTTCTCACACTCTTTTGCGGCTTTCTGCATTCTAAGTGGAAATAGAACTACTTAGAGTTCCTGACAGAGTTTGCTATTTCAAACTGCTGCTTGTTCTGATCCCTCTTGTTTTCTCTTGCCTTTATTTGTCTCTTGAACACTTGGTCATTTAGGATTCAACCCAAGGGGCTATTTCTTCCATGAGTCTTTCTCTGATCTTACTAAGTAGAATGGAACATTTATTTGCTTCTACAGCTGTTTTGATTCTTGTATAACTATTATTTCATTTTTGTAGATCCATTGAAACCCTCATTGAGGTTAGGCATTCTGCAGCTTTCAGAATTTGAGCCCTTTCAACCTGAGAACTGTCCTTCTGCTTTCAAAGTTTATGACTATTATGGTTGATAGATTTTAGATAGGATCATAAAGTAAGCTTGAGATAAAAAGATAAAGAAATATACAAGAGGACTTATATTTATTAATGGAATAAAATTTTGTGAAATCACATCACATAGTTTCATGTTCTGTTTGGTTTGTTCAGTTGTTGTTCTTGAACTAAATTATTTTCAGAAATATGACTTAAATTTATAGAATCTAATTTCTTAAAACTATGAGCTTAGTTATGCAAGCTAGTGTATGTTCACACAATGAAATATCATGGAAGCATATCCTAACATGGAAAGTCTGCAGGATATAATGAGCAAAAAAGATAATGTAAAAAATTAAATATTTTATGTAAGAAGGCAGGAATAATAAGACTATATTTGCGGTTAAGTGTATTTGCATAAAGAATCACTGGAAGCATATACATGTAAGAATGAATAATAAATATACATTTATTTATATACCACTTTAATACAAGTGGTGACATATAGTAAGCAAGGACAGCATGAAACCACATGTTGATGATAGAGAAATGAGACTTCTCAAATATGTTTCTTTTTACATCATTTTAAGTTTTTGATTCATGTGAATGTGGTATATATTCAGAAAAATTAAAATTAGTAAACATAACTATGTGAACCTTAAAAGATAACAGGAAGATTTGAAAAATCCATTGGAAATGATAAAAAATGTTGGGCTGTGAAATAAAAATTGTGTGTGAGATACTTCTGTTTTTACATAAAGTAGATTTTAGAAATGAATAGGTAAATACAAAGCATGGAGAATTGCAAAGATCATGGTTTTATGAATCTGGCTCTAGATAGATAAATGAATAAAAAGGCTGGTTTTCTAACATGATTAAGGAGGTTTTGAGTCTAGACCCATAAGGATGATCCCTCAGAGTACAAAGGAGCACTGTGTACAGACAGCAACTGTAACAGAAGCACACCACCCAGAGTGGACTGAGAGCCATTTCTTACTCACGAGGGCACTGGCATCTCCTTGGAAACTGGTAAAATGTATCTAACTGTTGTCAAGAATAGAACATGAGAATACCAGAGAATATTCTTATCACAAATTAAAGCATAAAAAGAAACAATAATTACGTTACAGAAATGGATAATAGCCTGGAAATCAACCTTGTTGTAGACAAATGAAATTTATAAGAAGAAATTTATAAATCAAAAGAGGTTTACTTAATTACTTAAAGTTGTTAGGAAAACTGGCAATTTGAAATACAGGTCAGTTTAGAATTAAATCTCTTTCCATTCATCATTTGCAATGAAGTATTCAGAAACAGCCCACAGAAAAGTAAAAACCAGAGTATCTGTCTGTTATTGTTGAAGGGGAAGAAATTTCTAAGCAAAGAAATAATAAGAGAGATGAAAAATGCCCTGATGGATAAATCTGGCCACCTGAAAATAGAAACTTTTGTATTAAAAGCCAGCAGTAGACTGAGAAAAATGTTAAAACTAAATGAAAGAAATGGTGTTTTCACAATATAAATAACCTACATACATGGTTAAGGAAGACATAAAGCCTCCTTCCCATTCTGCCCCATGTGGGGCTGGAAGAGTGAGAGTTGCACATTTGCCAACAGAGGCAGTGTGGTTATGGAAGAAGGATCTGATTAATGACGTGGATGGCATTCAGGGTCTGACTAACTTTGAAGACCTTAATGTTATAGCAGTATTAGTCCACATGGTTTTGTGTTTTTCATTAGCAGGTGGTTAAATTGACCCAGGATTAGGAATTTGAGAGTGGTGAAGTGGAAGAAAGAAACTAACATACTTGGTGGACTGATAACCTGGGTGGTGAAACCCAGATTTTGAGACTGGTGACAACTGGAGAGATGAGTGTAGGTAGAGTGCATCTGAGGGACTGAGTCTGGACCCTGGTTAGAAATGAAAGAGTGGAATATTCAATGACAAAGACAAGAAGAGAGTAGGACAGCTAGATGGCATTGCTCTGAGGGAAGGGTTGGGATTGCTTATGAGTTAGGGTCTGGAAATGTCACTGTGGACAGAGATGATTCCTATGACCTTATTAGTCTTTTCTCCTGAGAGTTTGTTTCAAGAGGCGGATTTAGCCCAGTGGCTGAAACTAAGGTCAGTGATAAGGCTGAAGATATAGAGGTCATTTGTTTTACTATGTAAAAGGGGTTTCCAGAGGTCCCTGTGGAGAAGGTTGGAAGGAAGGACTGCAGTTGGGGAACACATGCAGTGGGTGAGAGAGCAAAGAGAACACTGAGGGCGTGGAGACAGAGCGACGGCAGTCAGTCACAGTAGTTTATGCTTTGAATGAAGCCCAAGAGTGACAGGGGTGGGAGCCACAGGGAAAAGGAACTAGCAAGATTCCTGAGTTGATCTGTGGTGTAAAGATCGTTCCTGGAGCCTGATCCACGGTGTCTTTGTGGCCTAAATGGAGTACTAGTGGAAAGCTTAACCCTGGGTGGTAAAACCTAAAGCAGTTAGGCTTTAAATAATGAAAGCCAGGAGGGCTCACTTTTCTCAAGTATTCTCTGATGTCTGCAGAGTCCCACTGTTTGGAGTTAACTTTGAGGTAGAATGGGAAGATACAACACTACCATGAATTTAGTAAGGTGGGCCATTTGTCACGTTCCCACTGCCAGTGACCTAGGAATGAATGATAGCCATCATATCAGGTGCTTCTTTGTCATGGAGGTATCTTCTGCTGGAAATCCTGTTTCTTCCTACTGTTGCATTTTACCTGAAACTGGGTCCTGAGGCCACCGCTGCTGGGGTGACTTCAGCAACTCTGATGAGTGAGTCAGAAGCTTAGGTCTCTTACCTCCTTAAATTATCCATATGAAGTCTAATTTGCGGCATACCTCCTTTGGGTATCTGAACCTTTTTAAAGCCAGTAACTAATTACCACTGATAACTTTATCTGTTTATTTAATCTTTATACTTTATTTTCAGTTTTTAAAATCTGTGGTAGGGACAAGAATGGGAATGAGAATTTCTTGGAAAACTAAAGCATTTGTGTGAGAATCTTTGTATGTTTATAGGAAACAATGATGTGTCACAGTATCTAAAATCTAATGTGTTTTCTACTTTAGATCCATCAATACTAATGGGATGTGACTGGAACCGACTCTGATGATAAAAATCACGGACCACCAGACAAGATCAGGCAGTAAGAATTTTTGCTTCCAAATGAAGACACCGACATTTCTAACTTCTGCTTACTCTAAGGTATTCAAGGTACAGCTTTACTTTAACTCCTTGGCAGTCAGTGTATAGTGTTGATTTCTATCTATATAGATTTTATAAGTTTAAAAATTTCTTTGTTTGAATGGTTAGCTTTTAGGGACTCATCCACTCCCCTCCCCACATGCCCCCAAATCTGAGACGAGATTCAGATTTTAAAAGGAAGTAATCTTTATAATTAGAAAAGCATGCTAATTATTAGAAATATACTGAGTGCACGTTACGACTCAGTATAGAAGAACTGGAATAAAATAAATGCCTAAAGTTTAATTATTATTTTATTTATGTCATGACCCTCTGAGATGAAAGTTGAATTCATCATGTGCTTCCATGATACAAGAGACCTTGTCCTTTGGTTTGATTCAGAAACCTGTCTTTCCTATTGTTCTAAACTTACTGTTAAGGGTTTTCTATTCACCAAGAAGTGTCACTTATACTCCCCGTAGACTCCCTTCAGGACCTTTGGGATCTGATGGGTTAGTTTCACTTGGATCAGAAAAGCCAGATATGTAATTAAAGAGTCAAATGATACTTCCAAATCAGGGGGTGGCTGTCCACTTTAAAGACTACATAAGACAATTGAAAACAATCAAAGGAAACATAGTATCAACAGAAAACACAGTGCTCTCTATTTTTCTAAAATACGTATGAAATCAAAGAGGGTACAGTTAGTTTGGTGTTTATTTAAAAATAAAATGTTTATTGTTAATTTTATGTTTCCAAATATGCAGAATTTATGGAAAGATAATTATTTTCAGTGACAGAGTTGGTTGCTTCTCTGTATTTGCTAGGATATAGAGTAGATGAAAAATCTAAGAAAAATGTATCACTTATTACTTGGATTTTAAGTTTCATTTTGTTCTGTTTGGAAAGAAGAACTTGTAAAGCAGTAAATTTTAAAATATAAGAATCCATAACAGAACACCTAAGATTGCTTCAGTTAAAATAAATGGATTGCTTTCTAAAAGGGGGTGGTGTAAGTGAGCAGTTCTTATCAAAGAGAAATTACCTTGAATCAAATAGCAGATGAAAAAGAGGTTGTTTTGATGAGAAAAAAGAGGTTGTTTTGATGAGAAGTTTTACAAGTTCTCTGGCAGCTAGCGGGTACGTTGAACTTCTAGAAAACTTTTGGTGTCACTTTGAATCAAATGGCAATGATGATTAAATATGTAATTTAACTTATTACCATAACCATTTCCCTTATTGTTTTTTAATTTTAAATTTTTTTTTTTTGATGTGGCCATTGTTACAGTATTGCTTCTGTTGTTTATGTTCTGGGTTTTTGGCCAGAAGGTAGTGGATCTTAGCTCCCTGACCAGGGATTGAACCCACACCCCCTGCATTGGAAAGTTAAGTGTTAATCACTGGACTGCCAGGGAAGTCCCTAACTTATTTTTAAAGATATCTTTCCTTCTTGCTTTCAATATAACAGCATTAGTTGAATTATTAAGCTTTGTAGCGAGTAATTCTAAATGTGTGGAAGGATATAGGTTATTCTATAATTTTATTATGAACGAAGTTGAAGACCTCTTTCACTCAGAATGTTTACTCTGGGGCTCGGGCGGCTAAACACTGTCATCTAAAAACCATTTAAAAGCAATTATGAAATGAGCACTTAAAATCATAGTTTAGTATTCTTTTCTAAGTAATATAGTTAAGTTCTATATTCAGATGTCAACTAAAAGATTAGAGAATTAGAAATTGTGATCAATTGAATTTTGTAACTGATTGGTTGTGGTTGTTGGCTGTTCATGGTTCTGCTTGTGAAAGTGCCATATAACCAAATTAAGTTGCTTAAATCCTTAAATTAGGGATCTCTAATTCATTAGTTTCTTAATTGTCCCACTTATTTTCAGGCTTATACAGTGTGATACTCCTATTGATACTTGTCATTTCCCCTTTCAAAAATGAAGTAAAAATTTGACAAACTTTCACTGGGAAGTCTTATATAATACATTTTGAGAATATTTTCTTAAAGATTTTTCAAAAACATTTTTGAGAGGTTTTTAAGATTTTGAGACTGTGGGAGTTTTTTTTTTTTAATTGTACAAAATAAAATCAGTGCAAGATTTAAGGCCCTAGAACATTTGTAAGGTTATGTCTTGGATTATGCATGCACATGTATGTGTGTGTGCGCTAAGTTGCTTCAGTTGTCTCCAACTCTTTGGAACCCTGTGGGCTGTAGTCCTCCAAGTCCCTGTGTCCCTAGGATTCTCCAGGCAAAAATCCTGGAGTGGGTTGCCATTTCCTCCTCCAGGGGATCCTCCCAACCCAGGGATTGAACTCGTGTTTGTTGTGTCTCCTGCATTGGCAGCCAGGTTTTTTTTTTTTTTTTAACCACTAGTGTCACCTGGGAAGCCCATCTTGGATTATAGTTTACATTAAATTAAAATAATGCCTTTTAAAAATACTTTGGACTCACAAAAACATTTCAACAGGTACATTGAGGAAATAGGTATTCCCTTGCCATGATTTTCTCTGTGGTGGGATGGAAAGAGCTTTTAGACTTGTGATGAAAATGAAACAAATGTATAAAATTTTATAAAATAATGCTTTTCAGTGCTATATGAGTGCACTTTGTTGCTAAAGACAGAGAAGACCACACTGCTGAAGTATCACTCACAGTTATCCTCCTAGCCAAAAACTGGTCAGCTCACACTACTATTGAGAAGCTTGTCAAACCAGTTTCAAACTTAATGACAAATATTATGCTTGGAGAGAAAGTAAAACGAGCTTTTGGCAAAAATCCCTTATCAAAGGCATACCATCTGGAAAAGCAATTACTGTCATGTGCATGCTAGTAGAATGTTTTGTTTTTCAGTTGGATGAAAGCACTGATGTGCTGAGGACATACCAGCACTTCATAGAGATGTGTTTCTGTTTAGTCACTGGGAAATTTAGACCAGCAGAAGAGCTTTTTGTTGTTACTGTTACTGTGTTTTGTTGTCTTTGTTGGTGGTGGTGGTGATGGTGGTAGTGATTGGTTGAGTTTTTTTAAGCCATTGTTGCCTGGAAAAATTGCACTGGTTCCTCTGATCAAACCCCAACAACTTAGCTGTAAGAGAGGGTACACTTGGCCTGTGAATAAAAGACGTTGCACCAAGGTATAAATTTATATCCTTTTTTTCAGAGAGGAAAATTAGCGTTTAGTAATGTGATTTCTAGTTGTGATTTAATGTTGGAATAAAACAGTAAAAATTGTGGGTGTAAGCAATTTTTGGCCACTGACACTGTGTTGTTTTTAGGATTTTGGTGAAGAAATGGTCAGCAAGTGTAGGATTCTGCTTTTCCACAGTGATGTATTTGACGTACTGTGTACTATGACAGGGCTTTACATATTTATTAGTTTGTGTTTTAGTAAGATAAGATGAATGTTTCTTTACTACTTATAATGCCATTTCTGTGATTTCAAGGAGGCGTAAACTTACATTTACTTTTTGAAATAGTCAGAACTTAAAACTTTCATATTCACATATCATGAGTTTCAATGTTAAGGATGAAGCATAAGAATTTTATAAAAGTTTGAATTATAATATAGAATAATTCTCTAGGAGCTTGACCATTTTCCCATACTTGATGATTTTACTAATTTATCAAAGAAATGAATTTTTATTATACATGTTTAAAAACCATATCTGAATTTTGAAATCGAACATGAAGACATACTTTGCAGAGCTAAAATACCAGCAGAGAATATATTACGACTCTTTTGTTCCAGTCTGTTGAACTGAAGCATTTGATGTCTTAATTTTGAGTCAGGTATGCTTTTTGGTGGGGACAGTCGATGGAATCCGGAAGGTAGACCTGAGCAGGAAATGTTTCTGTAATTTCTGGGTCCATATGCAATCACAATGTCCAGAATATACAACACCATTGATTTATAATGAAAAATTAAGATTTATTTACTCACTTACCTTACTGTGGTGGGTCTTAGTTGTGGCATGCAGTATCTTTTAGCTGCAACATTCAGGTTCTAGTTCCCTGACCAGCGTTTGATCTTGGGCCACTGGCTTTGGGAGCACAGAGTTTAGTCACTGGACCACCAAGGAAGTCTCAGGAATTAGGCGTTTTTAATGTAGTAGAAATAAAGAATAAGCAAGGAGCTAGTTGAAAGGGAAAACAAAGTATGGCTAAAGCTGCTTCAGACTGTGGGCTTTGAACATCTTGCAAGGAATTTGCCAAACAGTAATAGGGTGTGACAGAACAATGAAGGTGCTTAATTGAATGGGATCTGTCTGACCAAAGATGAGACAGTTTGAGCATTAGTATGTAAAACTGTAACATAATCACATCAAATATGTTTAAACTCATGAGTTCATGGTGATATTTTTAAAAATTCATTGGTTTTCTTTGGAGTATGCTAAGAAACCAACTATATGAAGGTAACCAACTAGTTGAAGAGAGGAAGTTTCTTTTCTCAGTTCTAGTATTCTATTTACAATTAAGAGATGATAAGTAGAACATCACCATTTCTTAATGAATTCATGGACTTAAGCAAAGATCATCAGTGGCTGCTAACAACACAAGAATAAAGACAGTTAGACATTAGGTTTCTCTTAATGAAAGTTCGTAATGCTACCTATGAAGTATCCTTGCCAAAAAAATTAAATTTAAATCTGAATCTGATCAAGCCTCTAGCTCCAACTACTAGTTTACAGGAAAACAGGGAAACAGTGAAATGATACTGTGGAGATGGAGTCAACAGGATCTAGGCTATGGGGAAGTCCTCAGGACATCAACTTTTTTTTTTTTTTAAACAAATAGTGAGGAACAAAAAAAAAAAAAGAAAAGGGAAAAAACTGAAATTAATAGTGATGTTTGGACTTTATTTGGGTACAGATTTTAATAAGTAAATGTAAAATACTCAGGGAAATTTGAACACTGAATATTTTAATTAAACTATTAATTTTTAGATATGATAGATAATAGCATGTAGTTATGTTGAAAAAGAGTCATTATCTTTTAGAGGTACATATTGAAATGTTGATGGATGCAAGGATATGTCTGAGATTTGCTTTATTATTATCTGGAGTAGAGAGGAGGCTGTGGGTGGGGACGAATCAAGATTGGCCATGAGTTGATCATTGTTTATACTAGGCACTTGTGGTGTTGGAGGGTGGTGGTGGTATAAATCTTGATATTATTCTCTAAGTTTTTTGGAAGATTTCCTATAAGAAAAAGGTCCAGAAATTTTCATTTTCTTTTTGTTGGCTTATAAGAATGCAGTTGAACTATGTGTATTTAGCAACCTGCCAAATTTTTATTTCTGATAATTTCTTGAGCCATTTGGGTTTTCTGTATACAGAGTCGTATTGTCTACAAAGGACAGTTTTACTGTATAGTGCTTAGTGTTTACCAAGCTCTATTTTAAGCACTTGAAAATACTAATCTGTTAGGTTCTTATAAAAGCCCCAGTGAAGCAGACATTAACTTGCCCAAGATTGCCTAGCTGGTATGTGGTACACCTGGGATTTGAACCCAGGCATTCTAGCCCTAGAGTCTGTACTTTCCTAGTTTTTATGTCTCTCCTTATAAGTTTTATTTTTAATCCCTCCACTCTAATCCTTGTACTGTTTATTTCCTTTGTTTTACTGTGCTGCCTAGAATTTAAACTTTTAAATAGCAGTTTTCATTTGAATTTTGATTTTGGAAGTTATCTTAATATTAGCGAATCCAGAGTCAAGTTTATTCCTATATAAATACATGGTGGTCACTAAGAGACTAAGAATTGACTTAGCACGTAGCCAGAAGCCAAAGAGTAAAGTGTATCACTGTTTACAGTTGCCAAGACATGGAAGCAACCTAAATGTCCACCAACAGATGAATGAATAAAGATGTGGTACATATATGCAATGGAATACTGCTCAGCCATAGAGAGAATGAAATAATTGTATTTGCAGTAACATGGATGTAACTAGAGATTTTCATACTGAGTGAAGTACGTCAGACAAAGACAAATGTGGAATCTAAAACAATGACATAAATCAACTTATTTTTAAAAACAGAAATAGACTCACAGACATAGAAAAATAAACTTATGGTTACCAAAGAGGAAAGCCAGTTGTGGGGGAGAAATTAGGAATTTGGGATTAACAGATACACACGACTCTATATAAAACACACATCTGTTTTTTATATTCAGAATACATATAAGATATATATATATATATGTATTTCTGAATCACTTTGCTGTACACCTGAAACTAACATAACATTGTAAATCAATTATATTCAATTTAAAAAAGGAACAAAGTATATAGTAACAGCTTCTAGTCCTTTTTCACAATTACTTTTATCTCTTGATCAGTAAGCAGCCTATTCATGGTTCATTTTACTTTGAATTGCTTGTTGATTCTATTGGTTTGATTTCCTGAATTTCTTTGTGACTCTCTGATAAAATTACTTCTTTCTTCTCCCAACCTCCATACCTGTTATACAGTTACTCCTCTCATTGGACTTTACATAGGTTACATGAGGTAAAATTAGGCAAAACATTTATTAGCACATGTTTAAGAGAAAACGCCTTCATAATTTTGTTTAAAAACTGTTATTTCTTTAATTTTTTTAAATGGGGAGAAGTGAATATGGTTTAGTTTTTTTTCCAGTAGTCATATATGGATATGAGAGTTGGACTGTGAAGAAAGCTGAGCACCGAAGAATTGATGCTTTTGAACTGTGGTGTTGGAGAAGACTCTTGAGAGTCTCATGGACTGCAGGGAGATCCAACCAGTCCATTCTAAAGGAGATCAGTCCTGTGTGCTTTTTGGAAGGAATGATGCTAAAGCTGAAACTCCAGTACTTTGGCCCCTCATGCAAAGAGTTGACTCATTGGAAAAGACTCTGATGCTGGGAGGGATTGGGGGCAGGAGGAAAAGAGGATGACAGAGGATGAGATGGCTGGATGGCATCACCAATTCGATGGACATGAGTTTGAGTGAACTCCGGGAGTTGGTGATGGACAGGGAGGCCTGGCATGCTGCAATTCATGGGGTCGCAAAGAGTCGGACATGACTGAGCAACTGAACTGAGCTGACCTGAGGCCTGGGACATGTGGGAAAAACTGTTGATAATATGCTGTGGTGGTTTAATGAGTAATCTCTGTGTTCTCTGTAAGACACTTTCTTATAATACTCTGAGTTTGAGAAAGATTATTGAGAGAGTTGGATACCAAAATAATACTTCTCTAACAGGGAATGAGGTGGTGGGAAGAGTTTAGGGGAAAACATACCTTGAGGAAGCTTTGGTTTGATGGGTCCCAAGCAACCTTATTTGAGCTAATTTACAGTTGATACTGTTGTAGTACTTTACTTAATAATGTCTCATGTATTATGAGGTCTTTTCACTCTGCTTGGTGGGAATAAAAATCTCCCTATCCTTGTATGAGTTTCAGGAATTCTTTGATCTATCTGTTTTTCATGGGTCCTTTCCCCAATATCCGGTAGTTTCCTGTCATAGATGACCTGCTGAAGGCTTGAGGGGAGGCCTCTGCAGATCTCCAGAGTTCGGTGTATGCAGGTCCCTTCTCTTTGGTAGGCTTTAACACAGGTTCTGGCCGCCTTGGCCTCCCTGAATATTGCCAGTCTCTTGTCTCCTCAGCTGTCTGAGACTGCCAGGCTCTGTTGATGTTCTCCCTCTCTACCCTGCATCTTGGAAACTGCTTTCAGGGTGTGAGAGGTGAAGCAGCTGTAGGGCTCACCTAAATTCCCCCCTTTCATGGGTATCCCACTCCTGCTTTGACTGTTATCCAATATCTGAAAGCTGTTGTTTATTTTATCCCAGTTTTCTGGTTGTATATCCAGAAGGATTAATCAGATCCCTGTTGGTCCATCATGGGTTTTTGTAGAAATACTTGATTTTTTTTCCCCTTCTTTTCTCTGTGTTAAGATGTGGGCCTAAGTATAAGAAAAGAAACCAAGAAACCATTGGCTTGAGCTGAGTGTTTCAGGTATTAGGCTTAACTAATGATGTGCCTCTTTAGAAAGCTGTATGCAGGTCAGGAAGCAACAGTTAGAACTGGACATGGAACAACAGACTGGTTCCAAATAGGAAAAGGAGTACGTCAAGGCTGTATATTGTCACCCTGCTTATTTAACTTATATACAGAGTACATCATGAGAAATGCTGGACTGGATGAAGCACAAGCTGGAATCAAGACTGCAGGGAGAAATATCAGTAACCTCGGATATGCAGATGACACTGCTGTTATGGGAGAAAGTGAAGAACTAAAAGCCTCTTGATAAAAGTGAAAGAGGAGAGTGAAAAAGTTGGCTTAAAGCTCAGCATTCAGAAAACGAAGATCATGGCATCCGGTCCCATCACTTCATGGCAAATAGATGGGGAAACAGTGGAAACAGTAGCAGAGTTTATTTTGGGGTCTCCAAAATCCCATCACTCCATGGGAAATAGATGGGGAAACAGTGTCAGACTTTATTTTTGGGGCTCCAAAATCACTGCAGATGGTGACTGCAGCCATGAAATAAGAAGACGCTTTCTCCTTGGAAGAAAAGTTATGACCAACCTAGATAGTATATTCAAAAGCAGAGACATTACTTTGCCGACTAAGGTCCATCTAGTCAAGGCTATGGTTTTTCCTGTGGTCATGTATGGATGTGAGAGTTGGATTGTGAAGAAGTCTGAACGCCGAAGAATTGATGCTTTTGAGCTATGGTGTTGGAGAAGACTCTTGAGAGTCCCTTGGACTGCAAGGAGATTCAACCAGTCCATTCTGAAGGAGATCAGCCGTAGGATTTCTTTGGAAGGAATGATGCTAAAGCTAAAACTCCAGTACTTTGGCCACCTCATGCAAAGAGTTGACTCATTGGAAAAGACGCTGATGCTGGGAGGGATTGGGGGCAGGAGGAGAAGGGGACGACAGTGGATGAGATGGTTGGATGGCATCACTGACTAATGGTCATGAGTTTGAATAGACTCCGGGGAGTTGGGAATGGACAGGGAGGCGTGGCATGCTGCAATACATGGGGTGGCAAAGAGTCAGACACGACTGAGTGACTGAACTGAACTGAACCAAGGCAGAGGGTTCCTCGTTGCCTGTGATCCAAACCCTTTTATGATAATAAACAGTTTCACCTGGTATGTGCCTTTTCACTTTAATTCTGTGGAACCTCTTGCAGTGGTAGGGTGGTTGGTCAAGAGTTATGGTATTCTGAATCTTGGTTAGGTACTATTGTTATTTAGTCCCTAAATTGTATCTCACTCTTTGTAACCCCATGAACTGTAGCCTGCCAGGCTCCTCTGCCCATTGGATTTCCCAGGTAAGAATACTGGAGTGGGTTGCCATTTCCTTCTCCAGGGGATCTTCCTGACCCTGGGATTGAACCCACGTCTCCTTTATTGGCAGGCAGGTTCTTTACCATTGAGCCACCTGGGAAGCCCTGGTTAGGTACTGCATAGTTTTATTAAGTTCTTAATACTCTTTACTTTGAACTGGATTAAGACTTACTTTATTTTACTTTTTCTCAGCTATTTCATTTTGCGATTACCTTTAATTGTATCAGCTTATTTTGGTTATGTTATTGGCTAGATAGTTGTCTAGATGGTTGTCATTTTTCACTGGATTGTATTTACTTCATCATGTGTTCTTCTGCATCACACTAACGTTTAGGATCTTTGAAGGGTTTGATTTTTATGCATTATTATGTTTAGTTTTGGTCCTGCTTCTCTGTTCTTGCTTTCATGTGCCCAGAAATGAATGAGCAGATAAGTAATGAATGTGAGTGAAAGTTGTTTAGTCGTGTCCGACTCTTTGCGACCCCATGGACTATAGAGTCCATGGAATTCTCCAGGCCAGAATACTGAAGTTGGTAGCCTTTCCCGCCTCCAGGGGATCTTCCGAATATAGGTATCGAACCCAGGTCTCCCACATTGGGGGCAGATTCTTTACCAGCTGAGCCACAAGGGAAGCCCAAGAATACTGGAGTGGGTAGCCAATCCCTTCTCCAGTGGACCTTCCTGACCCTGGAATCAAACCGTGGTCTCTTGCAGTGCAGGCGGATTCTTTACCAACTGAGCTATAAGGGAAGCCCAAGTAACTGAATAGATGTATGTAAATATATACACAAAGTGCATTTTCTCTATTCTGAGATTAATTATTATGATATATACTCTTGATTTAATATACTTTAAAGAAAGAAGAAACATTAAATTTATTTTGAAAATACTTCTTAGAAATTAACTGACAGAAGCATACATTCATCCATACAGTTCCTATACCATCTTCTTTGGAATCATAATACAAGAGTGAGTCTAATCCTTTTTCATTCTGACATGCTGATTTTCCTCACCTGTTATTGCCTTTTTATATACATTATGATTGTCAGTGTAGTTTTGAGTCATATGGGAAATGTTTGGAATTTAACTGCTTTTCTTTTTGGCTAAATTCATAGTTTCAGTTTTTCTGTAGATAAACTGTGAATTAATAATTTCTTTTTGAGTCAGCTGGAAACTTCTGACAGATATCCAGCATTTGGGTAATAGTACTTTATAAAATGTAAAGTGGTCTCACCAGTGTCTCCCAGCTCTGATAATTCTGTGATCTATTTTGAAGGACTGAGCAATTTCTGTTGCCTTTAATTGCTCTTGCTTCTCTTGCAACAGACAATATTTGCATCACAATAGCTTTTTATTTCAGTGCTTTCTGAAAACATTTTCAAGCAACAGTTAGGCTTTGGGATTAACTTAAAATTCTATAGCTTGTGAGTTTACCCATGCAGATAATTCAGCTGTGTTGATATTTGGATAAACAG
The DNA here is from genome assembly GCA_917880005.1 of Nanger dama. Taxonomy (NCBI): domain Eukaryota; kingdom Metazoa; phylum Chordata; class Mammalia; order Artiodactyla; family Bovidae; genus Nanger; species Nanger dama. The sequence continues at coordinate 32,502,647 of CAKJTW010000018.1, forward strand.
ATACTTCCTATGGGAGGGTATTTCTCACAGTTTTACACCTGGGCAAGCAGTTACATGCATCACAAGTTACTGTTGCTTAACTACTGGTGCGTTTTTTCTGAACATTAATTCTGATACTTCTGTTTTTAGAAACCTAAAAATATTATTTTAAAAGAAACAAGCATCTTTAGAATTGAGAAAATATGACTTAGCAAATAAGTATACAGTAATGCTGAAGTCTGCCAAGTGGTAGAATTATAAGTTTTGATCTGATCAGGTAGCAGTTAGAAAAATTAGTGTTGAGCCTGTCCATATGCAAATAGGCGGTTAACTTTTTAAAAACTGGAAAACTAGTGAAACTATGCAAATAGTAACCCAAAGTGAGAAGACTAAAAAATTAAGTACATCTAAATGGAAAAACCAACACAAAATTAAAAAGGAAAATAACAAAATGGAAGATATTTACAAATTTGACCTTAAATACTATCTAAAGTAACCACGAATATTTAAAAAATAATTATAACATGAATATTCCGGTAAGTATATTGATAAAATTGTGTCTATTAGGTCAGCATAGAGTTTACATAGAATAAACAAAAGTAAGGAAAAGAGTTCATCCTCCTAGGTAACTGAAACAATAGTGAATAATCTTTTTGTACTTATTGAATAACTGTATTTTCCATAGGGAATCAAGTACTCGTGCATTGTTTTGGAATTGGTACAGTTGGGCTCCATGGTTTTCTGATGAGAAATTCCCCTGTAGATAATGCATCATTTTTCTCTGCTTGCATACACGATTTAGTTCTTTGTGTTTTGTTTCAAAAACTTTAAAAAAATGTGAGTATGTTTGGATTTCTTTGGATTTAATCCGTTTGCAATTTGCTCAGCTCTTCTTAAATTTTGTTAGCTTATGATTTTAACCAAATTTGAAAAATTGTCAGCAGTTATTTCTTCAAATAATTTTTCAGTCCATGCTTTTCTCTCCTTTTTCTAGGACTTGGATGACATGAATGTTAGATCTTATGTAATTGTTTCAGAGGTCCCTGAGGCTCCATTTATTTTTTTCTGTCTGTTCTTTTTCTCTTGTTCAGGTTGGATGATTTCTGGTGATCGATCTTTAAGTTCACTTACTTTAATATTGATTTTTTTCTTTGTTATTGCCATCCTGCTGTTGAATCCATCCATTGAGTTTAATTTTGGCTATTGTATTTTTTAATTCTAAAATTTCCATTTGATTCTCTGTATTTTCTGTATCTTTGCTGTGACTTTCTGTTTTCCCATTTGTTTCAGTAGCTTTCACAGTTGCATTTTGGTTTGTTTTACTGATCAGGCAGTCAGTTCAGTCCCTCAGTCGTGTCCGACTCTTTGGGACCCCATGAATCGCAGCACGCCAGGCCTCCCTGTCCATCACCAATTCCTGGAGTTCATTTCAGACTCACACCCATCGAGTCAGCGATGCCATCCAGCCATGTCATCCTCTGTCATCCCCTTCTCCTGCCCCCAATCCCTCCCAGCATCAGAGTCTTTTCCAGTGAGTCAACTCTTCGCATGAGGTGGCCAAAGTACTGGAGTTTCAGCTTTAGCATCATTCCTTCCAAAGAAATCCCAGGGCTGATCTCCTTCAGAATGGACTGGTTGGATCTCCTTGCAGTCCAAGGGACTCTCAAGAGTCTTATCCAACACCACAGTTCAAAAGCATCAATTCTTCAGCGCTCAGCTTTCTTCACAGTCCGACTCTCACATCCACACATGACCACTGGAAAAGCCTTGACTAGATGGACCTTTGTTGGCAAAGTAATGTCTCTGGTTTTGAATATGCTATCTAGGTTGGTCATAACTTTTCTTCCAAAGAGTAAGATTGTTGCTCTAAAATCATCGTTAGATAATTCAAATATGTTTGTCATGTCAGTACTGATGTCTGTTAATTATCTTGTCTCATTTAAGTTGCATTTTTCATATATTGCTTTATTTTTTTCATGAGTGTATTTATGATAAAAATGAATTAAGAGAATGAGGATAAAGAGGAAATAGAATCAGTCTAGCTGTGTAAACTGAATTTCTTTCTCTATAAAGTAGAAATAATCATATCTACTCCACAGATTCTTTACAAAGACTACATGAGAACACATATCTAAAATATCCAACACAGTCCCTGGCATGTAACAGTGCTCAGAAAATATTAGTTACCTTTGCTTTCCTTTTTTCTGATTATAATTTTGAGAAATCTAAATCATTGCTGTCATCTACTTGGCATTTTAAAGGAAGAGGCTCTTTAAAAGAGGTCTTAACTTTCCTTCCTTAACTAGTTCTTTAAGTTGTGATTACTTAATATTAATACAAAGATCAGCCTGTTCCTCTGTACTGTCTTCGCTTTTTGGTTGGGGGATGGGCCTTTTGTTGTTAAACCTAGATTAGTTTTCACCTTGTCCTAGGTCTGAGAGAATTCATCCACTTTCTTCTGTTTCTTAGATAATCTTCTCTAACAGTTATCCAGAGCAGAAGTGGAATGATGGATTGGCAGCTCCCCTTGCTTGCCAGCAGGATGACAATTCATTTTCCCTTTTTGCTTTTAGGACTTTATAGCTAAGCTTTAGGGAAAGGTAGACTGAGGAAGTGGTAGAAAAGGAGTGCTGCTCATGACAGAAATAAACACAGAGTGTGACAAAGCTTAGGAAATCCTAACAACTTCTTAAAGCCATAGGTAGTCTCTGACTCTTGCTGAGTTGATAATTGGATGCCCTATTGGACTGATGCATTTTGACTTTTTCTCTTCTCTTGAAACCTCTTTGACTTTCATGATGGGAAGTTTTTCCTGAGAAAGCAATATTTAAGCTAAATTCTGAAAGTTGAGTTAGGAGTTTTTAATACGAAGTGAGAAAGGAAGAATGTGGTGGCAGACAGAACCAGCTTATCTGAAGTTCTTGAGGTAAGGAAGGATCATATAGCATATTGACATTTGACACTGAAGTTGCTCAGTCATGTCCGACTCTTTGTGACCCCATGGACTCTAGCCTACCAGGCTCCTCCATCCATGGAATTTTCCAGGCAAGAATACTGGAGTGGGTTGCCATTTCCTTTTGAGGTGATCTTCCCAACCCAGGGATCGAACTGGGTCTCCCGCATTGTAGGCAGATGCTTTACCGTCTGAACCACCAGGGCCCACTGTATAGCATATTAGAGGTACCCAAAGAATGTCAGTAAGAAATAAAGATGATGTGGTATTAGCAAAGGGATAGACACTTAGATCATTGGAACAGAGTAGACAGTCATAGAAAGTTGAACATGACTGAAGTGACTTATCTGGCAGGCAGGCAGACAGTCTGGAAATGGGACCCCAAGAAGTATGGCCAGTTGATTTTTCATAAAGTTGCAAAGCAGTTCTAGAGAGAATACCCCCCCTTTTTTTAGTAAATGATGATACATACGTGATTTATATATATACACATTTACATATGTAGACACATTTTTGGAAATGTATTGTGTGGATTATTTTCTTGAAGTGGTATATTTATATAGTTTGGCAGTTTGATTTTTTTTTTCACTCTGCAGCATATTTAGATCTGTGTTTTGTTGTTGTTTTATTTTTCTGCCTTGTGTTTTATACTCTGGCTATATTAGTCTAATTTAGGGCCTCAAGGTTTTTACTGCAGATTGTTCATAAGTTTAAAAGTACAAACAGTGGAGTCAGGAGTATCTTGTATGTACTTTCTCATGTACCTGCATGATAGTTGCTTTAAGATAAAAGAAACGGAATTGGAGAACCATATGATATATGAACTTTAAATGTTTCTTAAGGAAAATTTCAAACTTATTCCAAAGTAGACAAAATAGAAGAATGAACTACTCACCTTCAACAGTTATCAGTCTTATTTTATCTGTACACTCATTCACTTTATCTCCTCTTACATTTTGAAACAAGTCCAGATACTATGTCATTTGAACTGTAAATATTCCATGTGTTCCTGGAAAAATATTAAGTCTTTTTGTTTCTTTAAGAAAAATGGAATTGTAATACCATTCCCTGTTTATTTACTGGAAGGACTGATGCTGAAGCTGAAGCACCAATACTTTGGCCGTGTGATGCAAAGAGCCATCTCATTGGAAAAGACCTGATTGGGAAAGACTGAGGGCATGAGGAGAAAGGGGGTAACAAAGACTCAGTCGGTTGGATGGCATCATCCACTCGATGGACATGAGTTTGGGCAAACTCTGGGAGATAGTAAGGGACAGGGAAGCCTGGCATACTGCAGTTCATGGGATTGCAAATGTTTGGACACAGCTGAGTGACTGAACAACAAATCACACTTGAAAATTAACAATAATTCTTTAGTATCTTTGAATATTGAGTCAGTATTCAAATTTTAAATTATTTTAATGTCAGAAACATTTAATGTGAGAAACATTTCTTCCATTTAAAAAAATTATTTACTTGTTTGAATTATGATCCAGATAAGGTTCAGTTTTGAAAACTTTTATTCTACTTGAAGACCTTACTCATATTCCACAGGTTTTTTTATTCCTAGGTGATTTTTATTTTTGTCTTTTCTGGGACGGAGTGGTTCTGATTTCTTTGAAACAAATCAGTGTACCTGTTTTCAGTTCTGATTTCCCCATTCCCTCCTTTATTTCACTTCACATTTTCGCAGCATTTGTCACCTTTTCACAGACTTGATGATTTGCCTGTTTATTATGCGTGTTGTTACTACCTGTGTTCCTTACTCTCTCTCCAAATCTGGAATGTAATTTTTACAAAGATAGGGATCTGTCTTTTTATTTCTTGACATCATACTGAGGACTGATATGAATTCTATGAGTTTTATATTCTCTTTTCAGTTTTATAAGGAGAATTTTTCCTGTTATATGCAAATAATGACTTTGGGGAGTCTTTTCCTTTCTAGAATTAATATATCTTTTTCTTAGTTGATTGCATTGACTAAGTCTTCCAATACTGTGTTGAATAGTTCATGTGATTTCCCTCAGTATTTGTTTTTAACATACATGAGAATTCATTTGTCACTTTATTCCTAAGTATTGATACAATGTTTACTATTGACTTCTGATAGATTTTAACAGAGTAGGGAAGTTCACTTTTTGTTCCTATGTTGCTAAAAGTTTTTATTTGGGGATTTTGAATTTTATCAATGCAAAAGGCACATAAATAATCTATGTTTATGAGAGTTACCACCGTTTTGTAGATGATACCACCCAGAGCGGGGGTTGAACATACAGTGGTTGCTAAGAAACAAACTGAGGGGAGCTTTTGGCATTCTTAAACGGTGGAGAGACTGTTAGACTTCAGGATTACAAGACTTCTAGGGCTTGAATGACCAAGATCCTAAAGAGAATATAAGCACAGAGAAGGAGAGCCAAAAGTCTGAACCATGTTTCAACTGGAGGTTTTTGCAGATTGCTAAACCGCACAAGCCACTAGGCAGAAAAGTTGAACCACAGGTGCTTACTAAGAAGGTGAGAAGCTAAGGAGAGTTTTCAGCAGTTTCATGGTACTAAAGAGATAGAAGAATCCTGGTAGATATCCTAGGCTTTCAGTTGAGATCTGTAAGTAACTATATTGTAATAGTAAGCATAAACCAGAGAAGACCAGGTCTTTTAATTTTTAAATTGAATTATATGTAGTTCATGTATAATATGTTATACACTAATATAGTGATTCACAATTTTTAAAGGTTATACTCCCTTTATAGTTATTATAACATATTGGCTATATTTCCTGTGTTATACAGTATATCTATGGTTTTAAAAAATATTTATTTGGGTGTGCTGGGTCTTCGCTGCAGCATGTGGGATCTGCTTGCCTGACCAAGGATTGAACCCGTGTCCCCTGCACTGGGAGCACAGAATCTTAACCATTAGTCCACCAGGAGAGTCCCAATATTTGTAAATTTTTAAAATAATTATTTATTTATTTTATTTCATTTTTGGTTGCTCTGGGTCTTTGTTGCTGCACATGGGTTTTCTCTAATTGCAGTGAGTGATGGCTACCCTTTGTTGCAGTTTGCAAACTTCTCATTGCAGTAGCTTCTCTTGTTGCAGAGCACAGGCTCTAGGTGTGCTGCAGACTTCAGTAGCTGCAACATTTGGGCTCAGTAGTTGTGACTCTTGGGTTCTAGAGCTTGGGCTCAGTAATGGTGGCGGCACATGGGCATGGTTGCTCTGCATAATGTGGAATCCTCCTAGACCAGAGATTGAACCTGTGTCCCCTGAATTGGCAGGTGGATTCTTATCCACTGTACCACTAGGAAAGTCCCAGCTGTAATAGTTTGAGCCTCTTAAATCTCTGCCCCTCCCCCACTTACCTCTCTCTACTTAATAACCCCTAATTTGTTCTCTATATATGTGTCTACTTTTTTGTTATATTCAGTAGTTTTATCTTTTAAATTCCACATATAAGTGATGTCATACAATATTTGTCTTCCTGTGTCTTGACTTATTTCACTTAGCATAGTGCCCTCCAAGTCCATCCATGTTACAAATGGCAAAATTTCATTCTTTTTTATGGCTGAGCAGCAGCAGCAGCAGCAGTATTCCATAGTGTGTTGTGTGTATGTTTGTATATATATCTATATCATATCTTCTTTATTCATTCCTCTGTTGCTAGACATGGAGGTTGTTGCCATATCTTGGCTATTGTAAATAATGCTGCTGTGACCATTGGGTGCATGTTCATAGGTCTTAATATGATTGAAAATTGTCTTCAGGTTAGCTTAATGTCTGATTAAATGGAATTAGGTCCCATTACCAACCAGAAACTAAAGAAGATCTATTGCAAAAGATATCAGACACAACCTCTACAGTTTTTATTATGCAACATCTGACATTCAGTCTCCAGATTCCAGGCATGCCAAGAGTTATGAACAAGAGAAAAACACATATATAACCACAGATGATCAGATATGGACTTCAGTGCCACTTCCTTCATCCCTTTTTTGTTTCAGACGAGAAATCTGTCATTTGATTTTTTTTTTTTTAATCATATAGGTAAAGCATTGTTTCTCTCTGGCTATTTTCATTGTATTTTCTTTGTCTTGAGTTTTCAGAAGCTTAACTGTAAACTCTCTGGGTGTGGATTACTTTGAGCTTATCCTGTTTAGGATTCACTTAGTTTCTGTAAACTTGTGTGTTTTTCTAAGCTTGAGAAGTTACAAGCTTTTGTTTCTTGGCGAACTTTTTCAGTCTTACCCTTTCTTCTCACTTTTTGGGACCCCGAAGACATGGATATAAGATTTTTGTTGTAGTTCCACAGGTCCCCAAGGCTCTGTTTTATTTTATTTTTCAGTGTTTTCCCTCTATTGTTTGCATTGGGTAGTTCTTCTGTTCTGTCATCCAGTTCAGTGATTCTTTTCTCTGTCCTCTCCATTCTACTGTTGTTCTCATCTATTGAGTTTTTGTTTTAGTTATTGCATGTTTTCAGTTCTGATTTTTTGGGGGTGTATTTTTTTTCTTAGTTGAGATTCCCTATTTTTTATTTGTTTCACGCATGTGCATAATTGCTCTCAGAGACATTTTTATAATGTCCACTTCAAACATTATGTCAATAGTGGGGCCATGTATAATATGTTTATAGCATTAGCTAAGCACATAGTATTAATATATGTTCAGTAAATATTGTGTGTGTGTGTATTGTTGCAAAGTCATGTCCAACTCTTCATGACCCCATGGACTGTAGCCTGCCAGGCTCCTCTTGTCCATAGGATTTCCCAGGCAGCAATACTGAAGTGGGTTGCCATTTCCTTTTCCAGGGGATCTTCCCGACCTAGGGATCAAACTCGGGTCTCCTGCATTGGCAGGCAGATTCTTTACCACTGTGACACCAGGACTTCCATCATCTTGGTAACTGGTGTCGGTGGGTTGTCTTTTTCATTCAGTTTGACATATTCCTTGTTGTGATAAGAGTTATGAGATTTCTTGTTATGATGAGTGATTTTTGTTTGATACCTGGACATTTTGGATATTATGTTCTGAGACACTGGATCTTATTTAAGCATTCTGATTTAGCTGGGTTCTTCTGGCACTGCTCCAGCATGGGAAGTAGGGGAGTGCTCTGCTACATTTCTGCCTAGTGGGAATAAAAGTCCAAGTTCCTCACTCTGCCTTTGTTGACTCTCAAGTTTGTGGGAGGTTCCTCACTACTGCTGCTCAGAGACGGGAGGTCTGGCCTCCACTGACTTCCCCCAGCTGGGAGGGGCTGGTATGCCTCAGCCCTGCTTCCCACATGTCCTCCACAGGGGCCTTTTTACTGTTGGGCAGTGGCAAAAGGCCTGACTCCAGTAGGCCTCTTCTGACACCAGCCTGTCCTAAGGAAAGGGAAGTACACCTTCTTACTGCCAGGTGGACACCCAAGCTCTTCCTGTGGTCTTCACTGACACCAGCAAGAAGAAGGTCTCATTGTCACTTGGTAAGGACCAACTCCCAAATGGCCTTCTCTGACCCCATGTGGTAGGGAGTGTGGGGTACCTTGTTACAGCTTGGAAAAGGTAGAAGGCTAGGTTCTCCACTTGACCTTTGCTGGTAGCGCTTGGTCCACAGTTTTGTTCTGTGAGGGTTGGCTGAGGAGAACAGGATTTTTTAATTTGGTTGATTGTTTTGAAGGGTCTGGGCCTGTTGAAGTTTCTAGGTTGCAAGCTTCGTCAGCTCCAAGTCTAGAGCATACATTGCATTAAAGAAAGCCTATGGAGCTCACCACCATGCTGTTTCCCTTAGATCTGGTAGTTCCTAACTGATCCACCTTCTCTCCACCTTTAGACTCTACTTATGTTTGTTATATCAATATTTGTTGTCCAGAGTTTTACTTAGTGGGAAGAACAGGGAAAAATATATCTATTCTATCTTCCCCTAATTTTCAATATCATTAAAGTACCTTTTAATCTGTTTGCCATCTGTTGACTGGGTAGAATTTTATCAGTGTGCGTCGCTTTTAGGGATTTAAAATTTTTTAATGAAAGTATGACTTATCATCTAGAAATAGAAGTTTTAGAATTAATCTTTTAGTCTTAATTATTTTGGAGGAAGAGCAACAGTTTTCTATATCTCATTAAAAATATATACATAAAATCTCTGGTTTTTGTTTGCTTAAAGATGAAGTTGCAGGAAGGCTTCTGTATTAATTATGTATATCTTAAGAAATAAAGAATGCTACTTTAAATATATTAAATTTATTTACTGCCACTACCACCCCCACTTCCATTTTCTTAGTAGATTACATTAATTTCGTGCAGCTGATCCAAATAGCTGCAACTGACTTGTTTCATTATTTTCCTGATTTCGGGTTCTCTTTACAACTACATCAGAGATTGAATTAATATGCTAATAAATCACTAAATACTGCTCTGAGGGGTTTAGAAATAAGTTGGGTAAGTTTAATATCATCTTAAATACTACCTGGATTTTTCTAGTGAATTCCTGATTTGGACCTGTTATGCGCCTGGCATCAAGCTGGACACATTGAGTGGGGAGAGTGTTCTCACTTTGATTTTGCTCTTTGCTTATGGAGCTTCTCAGTTTTCTTTTGGATCTGGAACCCTTTGGAAGGTTTGCATAAAGCTGTTGTCACTTTTCACAAACATGCATAGATATTCATAGCATTTGAGGACCTTCTGACATCCCCCAGAGTTCACAGGCCTTGGGTCAAGTGTCTGCTCTATAGTTTTTAAGACACTTTAACATGCTTTGTTGCTTTTTATTAATAAATATCACAACAGCCCTGAGAATTAGTGGCTTGTATTCATATTTAATAATGAAGAAACCAGTACTCAAAGTGGTTTCTGACTTATCCAGTCGTGTAGCTATGAAATGCAAGTCTAGAACTGAAGGCTTTCTAAATTGTGACAGTTTCTCAGGGGGCATCAGCATTTTCTAAGGTTTTTGGTACTTACTGTCAAATTGCTTCCTAATAAGGTAGAGTTATCTTTTCCTCACTGTCAGGAAATAAGCATGCCTTTTCACACATTATCACATTGAGTTTTTCCCCACACCATTGTTTCTTAAACTGTTATGTATGTGGGATATATATTTATTTTCAGATTCTTTTCCATTATAGGTTATTACAAGACATTGAATATTGTTCCTGTATCAGTCCTATATAGTAGGTCCTTGGTTTTTATTCTATATATAGTGTGTATCTGTTAATCCCAGACTCCTAATTTATCCACTTCCCCCACCATGCTATACCCTCTGGTAACCATAAATTTGTTTTCTGTGTCTGCAGATCTGTTTCTGTGTTTCAGTAATAAGCTTGTTTATTATTCTGTTTTTAAATAAGCTCGTGTAATTTTTTTTACATTGATATAAGATGCTGTTTGTCTTTCTCTGACTTCACTTAGTATGATAATCTCTAGGTTCATCCATGTTGCTGCAAATAGCATTATTTTATTCTTTTTATGGCTGAGTAGTATTCCATTGTATCTGTGTGCTGCATCTTCTTTATCCATTCCTCTGTTGATGGACATTTCTGTTGCTTTCATGTCTTGGCTGTTGTTAAAGGTGCTGCAGTGAACATTGGGGTACATGTATCTTTCTGAATTAGAGTTTTGTCCATAAGTGGAATTGCAGGATCATGTGGTAATATGGAACCATTACCATATGGAATCATTTTGCCTTTTCATTTCTTTTCCATGGAGATGGTCTTGATCCCTGCCTCCTGTACAATGTCACAAACCTCCATCCATAGTTCTTCAGGCACTCTGTCTATCAGATCTAATCCCTTGAATCTATTTGTCACTTCCGCTGTATAATCCTCAGGGATTTGATTTAGGTCATACCTGAATGGTCTAAGTGAAGAGGAACTAAAAAGTCTTTTGATGAAAGTGAAAGAGGAGAGTGAAAAAGTTGGCTTACAGCTCAACATTCAGAAAACAAAGATCACGGCATCTGGTCCCATCACTTCATGGGAAATAGATGGGGAAACAGTGTCAGACTTTCTTTTTTGGGGCTCCAAAATCACTGCAGATGATGATTGCAGCCATGAAATTAAAAGACTACTCCTTGGAAGAAAAGTTATGACCAACCTAGAGAGCATATTCAAAAGCAGAGACATTACTTTGCCAACTAAGGTCCGTCTAGTCAAGGCTATCGTTTTTCCAGTGGTCATGTATGGATGTGAGAGTTGGACTGATCTAAAGCTGAGCACCAAAGAATTGATGCTTTTGAACTGTAGTGTTGTAGAAGACTCTTGAGAGTCCCCTGGACTACAAGGGAGATCCAACCAGTCCATTCTGAAGGAGATCAGCCCTGGGATTTCTTTGGAGGGAATGATGCTGAAGCTGAAACTCCAATACTTTGGCTACCTCATGCAAAGAGCTGACTCATTGGAAAAGGCAGATGCTGGGAGGGATTGGGGGCAGGAGGAGAAGAGGACGACCGAGGATGAGATGGCTGGATGGTATCACTGACTGGATGGACGAGAGTCTGAGTGAACTCCGGGAGTTGGTGATGGACCAGGGAGGCCTCGCATGCTGCGATTCATGGAGTCGCAAAGAGTTGGACACTACTGAGTGACTGAACTGAACTGAATGGTCTAATGGTTTTCCCTACTTTCTTCAGATTAAGTCTGAATTTGGCAATAAGGAGTTCATGATCTGAGCCATAGTCAGTTCCTAGTCTTGTTTTTGCTGACTGTATAGAGCTTCTCCATCTTTGGCTGCAAAGAATATAATCAATCTGATTTCAGTATTGACCATCTGGTGATGTCCATGTGTAGAGTCTTCTCTTGTGTTGTTGGAAGAGGGTGTTTGCTATGACCATTGTGTTCTCTTGGCAAAACTCTATTAGCCTTTGCCCTACTTACTCCAAGGCCAAATTTGCCTATTACTCCAGGTATCACTTGACTTCCTACTTTTGCATTCCAGTCCCCTATAATGAAAAGGGCATCTGTTTTGGGTGTTAGTTCTAGAAGGTCTTGTAGGTTTTCATAGAACCGTTCAACTTCAGCTTCTTCAGCATTACTGGTCAGGGCATAGACTTGGATTACCGTGATATTGAATGGTTTGCCTTGGAAATGAACAGAGATCATTCTGTCATTTCTGAGATTGCATCCAAGTACTGCATTTCAGACTGTTTTGTTGACTCCTGAGTGCTACTCCATTTCTTCTAAGGGATTCTTGCCCACAGTAGTAGATAAAATGGTCATCTGAGTTAAATTCACCCATTCCAGTACATTTTAGTTCGCTGATTCCTAAAATGTCGATGTTCACTCTTGCCATCTCCTGTTTGACCACTTCCATTTTGCCTTGATTCATGGACCTAACATTCCAGATTCCTATGCAATATTGCTCTTTACAGCATTGGACTGGAAAAGGTCTGTTTTCATTCCAGTCCCACAAAAAGGCAATGCTAAAGAATGTTCAAACTACCGCATAGTTGCACTCATCTCACATGCTATCAGTGTAATGCTCAAACTTCTCCAAGCCAGCCTTCAACAGTACGTGGACCGTGAACTTCCAGATGTTCAAGCTGGACTTAGAACAGGCAGAGGAACCAGAGATCAAATTGCCAGCATCTGTTGGATCATTGAAAAAGCAAGAGAGTTCCAGAAAAACATCTACTGCGTTATTGACTATGCCAAAGCCTGTGTGGATCACAACAAACTGTGGAAAATTCTTAAAGAGATGGGAATACCAGACCACCTGACCTGCCTTCTGAGAAATCTGTATGCAGGTCAAGATGCAAGAGTTAGAACTGGACATGGAACAACAGACTGGTTCCATATTGGGAAAGTAATATATCAAAGTTGTATATTGTCACCCTGCTTATTTAACTTATATGCAGAGTACATCATGAGAAATGCTGGGCTGGATAAAGCACAAGCTGGAATCAAGATTGCAAGGAGAAATATCAATAACCTCAGATATGCAGATGACACCACACTTATGACAAAAGCGAAGAAGAACTAAAGAACCTCTTGATGAAAGTGAAAGAGAAGAGTGAAAAAGCTGACTTAAAACTCAACATTCAGAAAACTAAGATCATCACATCTGTTCCCATCGCTTCATGGGAAATAAATGGGGAAACGGTGGAAACAGTGACAGACTTCATTTTTCTGGGGGCTCTAAAATCACTGCAGATGGTGACTGCAGCCATGAAATTAAAAGATTCTTGCTCCTTGGAAGGAAAGTTATGACCAACCTAGACAGCATATTAAAAAGCAGAGACATTACTTTGCCAACAAAGGTCCATCTAGTTAAGGCTATAGTTTTTCCAGTAGCCATGTATGGATGTGAGAGTTGGACTAAAAAGAAAGCTGAGCACTTAAGAATTGATGCTTTTGAACTGTGTTGTTAGAGGAGACTCTTGAGAGTCCCTTGGACTGCAAGGACATCCAACCAGTCAATCCTAAAAGAAATCAGTCCTGTACATTCATTGCAAGACTGATGCTGAAGCTGAAGCTCCAATACTTTGGCCACCTGGTGTGAAGAACCAATTCACTGGAAAAGACCCTGATGCTGGGAAAGATTGAAGGCAGGAGGAGAAAGGGACAACAGAGGATGAGATGATTGGATGGCATCACCAGCTGAATGGACATGAGTTTGAGTAAACTCTGGGAGCTGGTGACGGACAGGGAGGCCTGGCGTGCTACAGTCCATGGCGTCACAGAGAGTCAGACACTACTGAGTGACTGAACTGAACTGATGGTAATTCTGTTTTTAGTTCTTTAGTAGTAGTAGTGAAAGTAACTCAGTTGTGTCCAACTCTTGCGACCCCAGGGGCTGTAGCCAACCAGGCTTCTCTGTCCATGGGATTCTCCAGGCAAGAATACTGGAGTGGGTTGCCATTACCTTCTCCAGGGGATCTTCCCGACCCAAGAATCGAACCCAAGTCTGCTGCATTGTAGGCAGATTCTTTACCGACTGAGCTATGAGGGAAGCCCTTGTAGTTCTTTAATGAACCTCTATACTCTTCTTCATAGTTGCTACACCAGTTTACATTTCCAGCAACAGTGTAGGAAGGTTCCCTTGTCTTCACATCATCTCCAACATTTGTTATTTGTGGACGTTTTGATGATGGCCATTCTGATCGGTGTGAGGTAATACCTCACTGTAGTTTTAATTTGTGTTTCTCTAATAATTAGCAGTATGGAGCATCTTTTCTTATGCCTGTTGATCATCTGCAAAACTATTTTTTGTATAATCTTTCAAAATTTTATAATGATGCTTTCTAGAAATCTAACTTTTTTCTTTTAAATTAGGTAATTCATTTGGGTAGCATTTATTGAATATTTCTTTGGTTACCCACTGTTTGAAGTCTGCCTTTATCGTATAAAAAATTCCCATATATTATATATGTATTTGTATAATGTTCCCTTTGATCTCATTCTGTATTGCTATGTGTTTATCATAGTCTTTTAATGTTATATTATTGAAAGTAGCTTTTAAGTTTTCTCTTATTAGACTTTCAAAAATGTTTGTCTTGATTTGGGGGAAGCTAGTATCTCTTTATTATCTATACTTATGCACCTTAGTGTAATCTTCTCTGTCTCTGGACTCCTGGGGACTTTGCTTATGTTCTCTGGCTCCCAAGTCTTTCCCTGGCTTTTCACTGGAACACGGAGTTTTCTTTCTGTCAGTAGTGGTGCCCGTCCCTGTCTCCCCTGCCCCCCACCCACCACGCTTCAGTGTTGCACAGTTACACCCCCGAGAGCCCTCCTCTGTTGAAGGAATAAGGGGGTAAAAGGAGAAGTGAGGCTGCCTTCCCCAACCCCAATACTCTTCATGCCACCCTGGCTCCTTTTTCTAGTTTCTTAGGAGATTGGAGCCAGTTTTCTCTTAGGCTTTTAAGTTTCCCTCCTCACTTGTACAGCTTTATGACTTGGACTGGCTTCAGAGCGGGTCAGCAGAGAAAAAAAGAAAAGGAGCTGGGAACTCCACATCCCAAACATTTACACTTTCCAGCTTGCAGAAGCCCCTTTTATTCCAGTGAGAAAAGGGAGTTTCTCTTACAGTTGTTGCTGTGTGCACCTGCTGTGTAATTCTGGGACTTGACCCGCCCTCTTGTCAAAGTGGTAAACAAGAAAGGATTTTTAAAATAGCGTGAACTCACTGCTAGATTGATTGTTCTTCACGTTTTGACTTCCCTCCCCAGTTTGCCTGCCATTGTTTATTTTTCAGAGTTCTCAGGTAACTGCTTTTAGGATTCTCTCCAGAGTTTTTTACTAATTGTAATCAGTGGGAGAGATGTAATGGGCTTTACTCCATCTTGAGGCAATGACACCCCACTCTAGTACTCTTGCCTGGAAAATCCCATGGGCGGAGGAGCCTGGTAGGCTGCAGTCCATGGGGTCACTGAGAGTCAGACACGACTGAGCGACTTCACTTTCACTTTTCACTTTCATGCGTTGGAGAAGGAAATGGCAACCCACTCCAGTGTTCTTGCCTGGAGAATCCCAGGGACGGGGGAGCCTGGTGAGCTGCCGTCTATGGGGTCACACAGAGTTGGACACCACTGAAGTGACTTAGCAGGCCTTCACTGAAAGTCAAGATATTTCATTTTGAAAATAATTTTTGTTTTTATTTTCTAAAAAATTCTTTCTTTTCCTTGGTTGCTACATTTTATGACAGTTTTCTTATTTTATGGGTATATTGTATTGAATCTCTTCTGAAGATACCAGTTAAAGTTAAGGACATTTTATTTCTTTTCCTTGCTTTACTTTCTTTTTTATAGGTCTTTGTGCCTTTGTTTTTCACCTTAGTGCCTCTTTTAGTTTTTATTAAGTAGCTGATGATTCTTGGCTTGTTGTTGTTCAGTTGCTCAGTTGTGTCTGACTCTTTGCGACACCAAGGACTGCAGCACACCAGGTTTCCTTGTCCACCACTATCTCCCAGGGTTTGCTCAAACTCATCTCTATTGAGTTGATGATGCCATCTGACCATCTTATCCTCTGTCACCCCCTTCTCCTGCCATCAATCTTTCCCAGCATCAGGGTCTTTTCTAGTGAGTCTGCTCTTCACATGAGGTGGCCAAAGTATTGGAGCTTCAGCTTCAGCATCAGTCCTTCAATGAATATTCAGGGTTGATTTTCTTTGTGATTGACCAGTTATGTGTCCCTGCAGTCCAGGGTACTCTCAAGAGTCTTCACCACCATCACAGTTTGAAAGCATCCGTTCTTGGCTGTTCTTCTTTATAGTATTTTAAAATGAAGGTCTAAACCAGTGTTTGTCCAACTTCACTACATGTAATGGTCTCTTTGGGACCAAGTTTAAGTGCAGATTCCTAGCCTTATTCTCAAAACATCTGATTCAGTATATCTTGGTGGTGCATCTAAACAGTTTAGATAATTCTGATGCTGGTAACATCTTGGTAACTGGTGTAATTCTGTAAAGCTCAGTTCTTCTCTCCAGAGAATTGTATTCTCCACCGAATATTATCACTGACCACATGACTCTGCAAGTTGGTTTCCCACTTGCTGTGGTAAATGGGATGTAGAATTCCTTTTTCTTTTTTTTGCAGTTGCAAAGACAAGGCTAAAAAACTTTGCTGTAAGTGAAAGTGAAAGTTGCTCAGTCATGTCCAACTCTTTGCAACCACATGGCCTATACAGTCCATGGAATTCTCCAGGCGAGAATACTGGAGTGGGTAGCCTTTCCCTTCTCCAGGGGATCTTCCTAACCCAGGGATTGAATCCAGGTCTCCCACACTGCAGGAGAATTCTTTACCAGCTGAGCCACAAGGGAAGCCAAGAATATTGGAGTGGGTAGCCTATCCCTTCTCCAGGGGATCTTTCTGACCCAGGAATTGAACCAGGGTCTCCTGTGGATTCTTTGTAGGAGGATTCTTTACCAACTGAGCTATGAGGGAAGCCTCTGCTATAAGGAAGGGATTTATCTACAAGGAGAGTTCTGATTAGTTCTGCGTTGTCTTCCCTCTGTCACAGTCTATCGAGATTATCCCTAACCTGCTATTATCTCCAACTCAAAGTTCATACTGTAAGTCCTCTGACAAAGACTTTAGACCCACAGTAAATGCTGTGGTTAGCATTTACCGTTTATCATCAGAGTTTTTATTGGTTATCTTTGGTGATTTTTCACTTAGTTGTTCTGTGGCTTGACGAGGTGTTTGAGGAGAAGAAGTAGATACTCAGTCTGCCATCTTGAACTGGAAATCCATTGTTACTTTTAAAGTGATGTTGATTTCTAGTATGCCAAGAAGTGTTTCTTTTGAATTCTTACATAAAACAAACATCATAAAATCTGTAGCAGGATCATAACTTATTCCTACTAACTCAGCTTCTCTATTTTTCTAAAAGCCCTGTCTTCCTTTTGATGAACCCTGGGTACTGGGTAATTGGAGGAAGAGTACCAGTGTTATTCCAAGCCAGTAAACTAAGTCATATCTAGTAATTTGATCTCTTTGGATATTTCGGTCTCTTTTTGGATACTAGCCATTCAGGTATCATCTCTTTTCTCTCGCTTTCCCACAATGGAATCTTAATGGATGCTTGTGTGACCTTGTAGTCATGGAAGGATACCAGAACCATCAAGTCCATGTGCTGTTTTCTCTGGTTTCTTACTGGTCTGTCCTTTAAAATAACTGGTCAGGCTATTTCCTGAAATTGTGACTACTGTGGTGCTACCAGCACTGTTTTAGAGTATTCTTCAGATGTCTAAAGCTGAAGTTTACAACTAATGTTACTCTAGAGCTGTTCTCTTGGTTCCCAGGATCTATTGCCATTTGCCCAGGTGTCATGGATAACCTGAGGTCTGGTTTGGGATTCCCATTGACTCACTAGCCAGGTGGTCTCTTTTCCAGGCCTCTGTTGTGGAGCTGCTTTGCCCCTGTTACAGGGACCTCTTCTGGCAAACTTAAAATCACCGTCTTAAGTTACCTTTCTGCCCTTTACTTTTTGCTTTCATGCATTGGAGAAGGAAATGGCAACCCACTCCAGTGTTCTTGCCTGGAGAATCCCAGGGATGGGGGAGCTGCCGTCTGTGGGGTCACACACAGTCGGACACGACTGAAGTGACTTAGCAGCAGCAGCGGGAATTTCCCAGAGCCTTTCATGGCACATAGGAGAAAAAGGAGATCCCAGAGCAGGTCTCCCCCTTCCTCTATTGGATTGGGCTTCCATGCATATGCTCTGGTGTGGCTCGCTCCAACTTGTGCTAGGTGTGTATGTGCTCAGTCACTCAGTTGTGTTCGACTCTTTGGCCCCCTCCCTTCTGGCCCCCTTGGACTATAGCCTTCAGTCTGCTCTGACCGTGGGATTTCCCAGGCAAGAATACTGGGGAGGGTTGCCATTTCCTTCTCCAGGGGGTCTTTCCAACGACCCGGGGCTCACACTCTCATCTCTTGTGTCTCCTACATGTGCTGACTGGTTGTTTACCACTAGCGCCACCTGGGAGGCCCAGGGTGTGTATGAGGGAAGAGAATGGCTTGGTGGGGGGTGGGCAGTGGGGGTACACAGGATGTTTCTGGAAGGCGGTGACTTTCCACTTACTCAACAAGAAGCAGAACAGAAACCATTCTAACTCCCAGATTTCCTCAATCTTTCAGACATTCCTTTCCTTTTGCAGGCTCGACCTGGATTGGGTAAAGGAAGTACTGGTCTAATCACTTGCTTCTCCTGTCTCAGTCTTAATGTCTTTATCCCACAGTCCTTTGGCCAGAATCAGGGTTTGGTTTTTGTGGGGTTTTTTTGGCTGTGCTGAATCTTCGTTTCAGTGAAGGCTTTCCCTAGTTGCCTTGAGTCGGAGGCTGCTCTCTAGCTGCAGTGCATGGACTTCTCATTGCAGTGGTTCTTTTGTTGGGGAGCACAGGCTCTAGGGCATGCAGGCTTCAGTGGTTGTGGACACGTGGGCTCAGCAGTTTCAGCTCTGGGCCTCAAGAGCGTAGGCTCAGTAGGTGTGGCCCATGGGCTTAGTTACTCTGCAGCGCATGGGTCTTCCTGGGGTCGAACCCAAGTCTCCTCCATTGGCAGGTAGATTCTTCACTGAGCCACCAGGGAAGCCCCAGAATTGGGAATTTGAGGCTTTAATTTGCAACCTCTTGGTTTTATCCTCCTTCTACCCTAGGTAGTAGGCATTATGTTCTAGCTATCATGAGCAAAAGGGATATCTGCTCTCCAAAGTGAAAGAAACTGCAGTCTTGAGTCTTTCAAGCTTGGTCAGAAAACATTAGTGTAAAAAAGTCTTTCTTTGGGAAAACCAGACCTTCAAGACTTATCTTGCTGCAAAATCCTTTCTTTAACTCAAAAGGCAAATGTTAAATATTTATCTAAACTTCTCCAAGGAAGTGGTTGCTACTTGTAGAACAGTAGAAAAGTTAGTAGAAGGAAATGCAAATAGGAGAAAATATAACTGTTTTCCTAATCATTAAGGTATATCTACCCTCATTATTCTTTTTTTTTCCAAAGTTTCCTTGTTTTTCCTTGTACATTTACTCTTTTACCCTTTTATTGTGGTATAGATTCTTATATGATTATATTTCTAAAACATACTTTAGTTTTTATTTGATTTATATTAAGTCTGTAGTTTTGGATCAGAATGTATCTTAATAGTTTTCCCAAACAGGAAAATAATCTGTCTATGTCTTTTTCTGTCTTTAAAGAACATTTATCGGTAAGGTTTTGTAAGCTTTGAAACATGACTTTAAAATATAGAGCTAATATTCTTTTTCACATGATTGTTTTCTTTCTGTTTTTGTGTGTGTGTCGGGAAAGCAAAATCCAGTGTGTAACTCGGTGCTTCTGCTTTGTGGCTCTTTCCTGTGTGTTCCCATGGTACTTTGTTTATTTGTTTTTTCTAAAATTCCTCATATTTGTATTTACTTGGGTGGATCAGGTCAAGGGCAGGGACTCAGGTAGTGCTTATCTTTATTTTCTTAGTGCCTAACAAATTCCTGCTCCTAAGAGGCTTGGGGGAATTAGCACTTCCTATACTCCCTCCCGGATTTATTTTTCTCCATAGTACTTACAGTATTCTAATAGACCACATTATTTGTTTTATTTATCATCTCTCTCCTCTCACTAAATTGTAAGTGCCACCGTGGCAGGGATTTTTAACTGTTTTCCCTACTAACACCTAGAAGAGTACCTGGAACAGAGGTGACCAGTGATTATTTGTGGAATGATTAACTAATGAATTGTTCATATTTAGATACTTGCCTGAATTATACTGTATGATCCTGATACGGAAAACATTTATGTAATCATAAAACTGTAGAGTTCAATAGCTAGGAAAACCTTAATATCATCTAATCTGTCTCATTTTGGGAAATGACCAAAAGGTGAAATGACTTGATTTAAGCCCAGGGTCAGTTATTTGTAGAGATGGAACAAGAATTGAGAACTCTTGAGTAAAATTTAATAGTTAATACTGATATTTGGATATGTGGTAGGAAAGATGTGTGATTATGGGTAAGAAAAACAAATCAGAAATTAGGTATATGTAGGCAAGTGACCTGATCTCCCAGGCATCAGATTCCTTCTCTGCAAACCAAGAATAATTCTACCGTTCTTATAAATCATTCTGAGACATATATGAGACAAAGCATATTAACTTAAGAATGCACATTGCCTGGCACTTGGTGAAGGCTCAGTGAAAGTGGCTCCGGTTATTACTATTTGGAATATTTTTCTTGCTATCCCAGTAAATACCATTTAGGTTTTAATTTTTCCTTCATAGCACATCAACAGAATTTGCAACTGTGTATTTAATGTCTCTATTCTCTGTTAGATGTTAAGTTTCATAAAGGCATCTTTATTATGGTGTATCCAGTTATCTTATGCAATGCCTGAAACATGATAGACACTGCTGCTGCTGCTAAGTCACTTCAGTCGTGTCCGACTCTGAGTGAAAGTGAAGTCGCTCAGTCGTGTTCGACCCTCAGCGACCCCATGGACTGAAGCCTTCCAGGCTCCTCTGTCCACGGGATTTTCCAGCCAAGAGTACTGGAGTGGGGTGCCATTGCTTTCTCAATAGACACTGCATGTGTATGAATTAATTAACTTGAGAAGGTTGCTAAGAAGTTTGAAAAGAGAAACATTTGATGAAAACCTTTTGACTAACAAAGGTTAAGAAGAATAAATTGGGCAGCTTTATATTAAAGCTATAGGTACCTTTTAGTCTCAAATACTTCTAAGGAACCTTATGCTTTTGTTTTTCCCAAGTAAACTGCTCTGCTGGAAAGCAAATTCACTGACTTCCTGGCAAGGATATTAGTTGAGTTTATAAGATACTGTTCATTGTAAAGGACTAAATTAGCATTTAGGGACCACTCTTGGATAAGATAAACTGATCCATTGAGGTACTCGATCGTGGGACTAAGCAATTAAGCACCTCAGTAACAGTCTTGAGGCCATGTCCAGCCATCAGTCTATCTATCTCTTGTTACTTTACCTAGATTCATTTGATGAAAATCAGGAAAACTGTTTTTCTCCTCAAATTGCTATCCCCTCCTACTTTTTTTGTACTGTTTTGAAGCAGTAACCATGGTTACTAGTAAGCTCCTTGGAGCTTTGAAAACATTAGTCAGTTTCACAGCTGGAGGTAGAGTGATCTAGATAAAAGCAGAAGAAAAAAGCTGACTGTGGTTTTTTCCTTCTGTTAGAACTGAGTTCTTTCTGTGGGGAGCACTTCACATAAAGTGAAATGTTCTTTATTCCCACCGAAGTAGACCATGTTTCATTTAAATTAACAGTAGGCTAGCACCTGGCTCCTTTTAGAGTCAGGAAAAGGAGGTAATGTTACCACTCACCTGCCCTCCACCTGAATCTCCTCCCTCTCTACCCTCTTCTTTCTCTTCTTTATTTCTTTACACCTCCCCAGGGCCAGTAGTGAGTGAAGTAATACTGACATTTGAGGCCCGGATGGATAAGGTTATGAAGTTGCAGCTTTGGATTAACGGGGTGGGTAAGGGGAGGAGTGAAGGAGCACTAAAATCTTGGCACATTGGTGAAGTGAAAGTCTCTCAGTTGTGTCTGATTCTTTGCCACCTCATGGCCTATACAGTCCATGGAATTCTCTGAACCAGGATACTGGAGTGGGTAGCCTTTCCCTTCTCCAAGGGATCTTCCCAAACCAGAGATCAAACCCAGGTCTCCTGCATTGCAGGTAGATTCCTTACCAGCTGACCCACAAGGAAAACTCAAGAATATTGAAGTGGGTAGCCTATCCCTTCTCCAGTGGTATAGTGGTTCAGTTCAGCTCAGTTGTGTCTGACTCTTTGCAACCCCATGAATCAGAGCATGCCAGGCCTCCCTGTCCATCACCAACTCCCAGAGTTCACTCAAACTCATGTCCATCAAGTTGGTGATGTCATCCAGCCATCTCATCCTCTGTTGTCCCCTTCTCCTCCTGCCCCCAATCCCTCCCAGCATCAGAGTCTTTTCCAGTGAGTCAACTCTTCGCATCAGGTGGCCAGAGTACTGGAGTTTCATCTTCAGCATCAGTCCTTCCAATGAATACCCAGGACTGATCTCCTTTAGAATGGACTGGTTGGATCTCCTTGCAGTCCAGGGAACTCTCGGGAGTCTTTTCCAACACCCCAGTTCAAAAGCATCGATTCTTTGGTGCTCAGCTTTCTTCACAGTCCAACTCTCAAATCCATACATGACCACTGGAAAAGCCATAGCCTTGACTAGACGGACCTTTGTTGGTAAAGTAATATCTCTGCTTTTCAACATGCTATCTAGGTTGGTCATAACTTTCCTTCCAAGGAGTAAGCATCTTTTAATTTCATGGCTGCAGTCACCATCTGCAGTGATTTTGGAGCCCCCCCGCCAAATAAAGTCTGACACTGTTTCTACTGTTTCCCCATCTATTTCCCATGAAGTGATGGGACCAAATGCCATGATCTTAGTTTTCTGAATGTTGAGCTTTAAGCCAACTTTTTACCAGGAGCATAGTTGTCAAGACCAAGGACCACCTCTTGTGAGATGGCCAGAATAAGTGATTTCTAGAAGTAAATTTTGAGGGATGGTGGTATTGAGAAGAGAAAGGAAATCTATATTTATTAAGCATCTAGTGGTGTTGGAGAAGACTCTTGAGAGTCCCTTGGACTGCAAGGAGATCCAACCAGTCCATTCTGAAGGAGATCAGCCCTGGAATTTCTTTGGAAGGAATGATGCTAAAGCTGAAACTCCAGTACTTTGGCCACCTCATGCGAAGAGTTGACTTATTGGAAAAGACTCTGATGCTGGGAACGATTGGGGGCAGATGGAGAAGGCGACAACAGAGAATGAGATGGCTGGATGGCATCACTGACTCGATGAACGTGAATCTGAGTGAACTCCTGGAGATGGTGATGGACAGGGAGGCCTAGTGTGCTGCGATTCATGGGGTCGCAAGGAGTTGGACACGACTGAGCAACTGAACTGAACTGATGTACATCTGAAGCTTCCCTGATGGCACAGTAGTAAAGAATCCACCTGCCAGTGTAGGAGACCCAAGAGACATGGGTTCAGTCCCTGAATTGGGAAGATCCCCTGGAGTAGGAACTGAACTTAGGAAATGGCAACCAATTCCAGTATTCTTACCTGGCAGTTTCATGGACAGAGGAGCCTGGCGGGCTACAGTCCATGGGATTGCAAAGAGTCGAACACAACTGAATGTGTATGTGCACGTGCACACATGCACACACACACACGCACACACACATGAAGTACCTGCATTGATATTTCTACTGTATTATGCTGTCTCTTACTCTAGGGTGTGAAAAGACTGAAAAATTTAGAATAGCTGATTTATACCATCTTGTTTCTTGGTGTGATCTAGACCAGGAGTTGGCAGACTACAGTCTGTGGGCCAGATCCTGCCTACAGTCTGTTTTCAGTAAAGTTTTATTAAAACGTAGCCACCATGTCCATTCATTTTTGTGTAGTCTATGATTGCTTCTTCTTGTTGAAGGCAGAATTGAGTGCTTCTATCCTGTACAGAGACTGGATAGCCTGTAAAACCTGATGTATTTGCTGTCTGGCCTTTTACAGGAAAATCTGCTAACCCCTGATCTAGATGAGCTGGATCAGTTCTTCTTGGACCAGGTACAGGAAGGGTTATATTGTGAGAAAACACACTCATAGGCTGCACTCCTGTGGACATTAGAGTAGTGGCATCTTGAAAGGATGATGCTAGGGATTTGAATAAAACTGGTGGGCCTTCTGGCCATTTTCAGTCATAAGCTCAAACCTAACTTGTGAGAGGAAACTTTAAATGTGATCTTTGTATTTTGTTTTCAACATTTCTTTGCCATCTTCTGTTCCTACATACATAGCCATAGTCTCAAATGGACTTAACTCCAATTCTGTTTCCTACACTTCCATAAATGTAAGCTTAACGATTTTAATTGGAAATGAACTTGGAGATCATCTGCTCCAATATCCTTATTTTACAGACTCCAGAAACCGAGTTCCTAAGAAGTTATCCTATACCTGATGTCACAAAATCAGGTTAGTTGCAAATCCTGGGAATAAAGCTCTGATTTTTGACTAATTTCCTGCTGTCTTGCATAGAGTCATTTACATATGAAGTCTGCCCCCACCCATATATCTGCAGCTCTAAGAAATCTTAGAAATCTAAAGAACCACCAAAGATGAGAGAAGTGCTAAATCTAGATTCTAATTTAACTCTGCTACTGGTTATCATTTTTAGTAAGTGTACCAGTCTTTGATAAACAGAAGACTCTAGAAGATAAATTAGGCTTGTAAGGATGACTGTAAAGTTCCAGATATTTGCTGGGAAATATGCAAGTTATTTAAGTAAACACAGTAATTCCTCAATAATTTGTAAGTAAAACATTGTAGAAGCAAGAATCCCTATTGCTATAAGTGGAGTATGTAATTGTGTTTAAATGTTTTTCTTTTGTGAACTGTACAAACTATAATTTATAATAAAAGTTTAATTTATGACTTCATGATCTAATGAAAAAAATCTTCCTTAAGAAAATTAAATATTGTTTAAATAAAAATACAAAAAAGGAATATGCCAGAAATTGTAGCCTTTTTACTTTTATATTCCTGATAGGGATATTGCCATAACAACTGGGGCAGAGTCATTACGTATTTTCCTTAAATTCAGTACTGGAAAGGCCTCTCCCTTTATTGCATCAGAAAATAATAATAGAATTTCTTCTTACTAGTTCCCCAGGGACCCACTTTAGACAGGAGAAATCCCAACAGCAGCATGCACACACACACAAAAATCTACATTGGAACCTCTGCTTAAGAGCAGATATTAGTATCCTTTTGGCTTATTCTGTAGATGATTTGTAAAACCTTAACACCAATATTAGATGCATGTATTTAATTAATCTCTACAGAATTGTATAATTGTTTCTTTTTTCCCTCTGTGTGCTAAGTCAGGCCCCTCTACTTTCTTTGTTTTTACATTGGAAAAGTTAATTTTTTTACTTAGCAATGTAAAATAATGAGCAAATTTAAGTTGTAGCTTAATAAACTTAACCTATCTTAATTATAAATTATGATGTGATGAAACTATTAAACTCAAAATACATGATTGCTATTTAATCTTTCAGAAATTTAAGCCATTTTAGCAGTTAAATCGGAGAAGGCAATGGCAACCCACTCCAGTACTCTTGCCTAGAAAATCCCATGGGTGGAGGAGCCTGGTAGGCTGCAGTCCATGGGGTCGTGAAGAGTCGGACACGACTGAGTGACTTCACTTACGCATTTCACTTTCATGCATTGGAGAAGGAAATGGTAACCCACTCCAGTGTTCTTGCCTAGAGAATCCCAGGGACGGAGGAGCTTGGTGGGCTGCCATCTGTGGGGTCGCATAGAGTTGGACATGACTAAAGTGACTTAGCAGCTTAGCAGCAGCAATTAAATATTTTGTATTTCATTTATATCTTTATTGAAGGCCTATCTCCAAATGGATTGTCCAAATAAAAAATCAAAAGGAACACCTATTTGTTTAAATTGGAATTCCTAAGTAAATATTTTTATTATAGTTGGTTCATTAGAATTGAGATTGAGATATAATCATAATGGTTTTGGGTGTCAGTTAATCTGGAATTCTTGGTTTACCAGCATAGCTTAATTATCTAAGCTAGTAGTTTTCAGTTCTTCAAAACCAGGTTTCTCTTTGATAGTCATAGAAGTAATTGATTCCTCTTTGCTATTACTTGAAATTTAAAGTAAATTTCATTTGTTTAAAAAAACCAAAAGATTTAGGTACAAAGTGCTTTTTTCCCTCCAAACTCAATAACATGTCCCCAGTTTACTGAATTCTGTATAAATTTACAGAACAGAAATTTATAACATGTGTTCCTTGGACCACTTCAGAGTGTCATTAA
Source organism: Nanger dama (assembly GCA_917880005.1). Lineage (NCBI taxonomy): Eukaryota > Metazoa > Chordata > Mammalia > Artiodactyla > Bovidae > Nanger > Nanger dama. Next base: position 32,528,879 of record CAKJTW010000018.1, read on the forward strand.
ACTTTCTGATACTATATACAAAGTTTTGTCCTTGCGAAAATTATTTTGAGGTAAAGTGTCTGGCTTTTTATTGAAGTCTCAAAGCTGTCTATCACCCAAAGTCAAAAAGCATTTTTAACAAGGCTTCTAGAAGCTTCTTGCCTTACAAAGGAGTAGTGAAGGTAAATTTGCTTTGCTTTCTGTAGAATCCTGGCACGACCAACTTTCGTAGGTGAGGAAATGGAAGCTTCTAGAAGTTAAGTGACTTACTCAAGGATATTGTAGTTAAATCCTTGTTTAATTAACATAGGTTCCCCTAGGGCTCTTGTGGCATCCTAATAGGTTTCTTAGGGCTTTTTTTAACCATCCAGCCTATGCACAAAGGTTGTTGAAGTTTCACCTTGGCATCAAGATATTTGGATACAAAGCTTTTATAGGTGCAATAGAGATCTCTCATAATTTGCTCCAGTTGTTTCGTGAAACATTAGCATGATACTCTTTCTGTAGTTTCTTAGAGGATCTGTATATGGAGGGCCCCTAAAGTCCCAAAGGAAAATCTCTGAGTCTTCATAAAAAGCAGTGTTCGTATGAAAATATAGGACCAAGGTCGTGAGACTTCAGACTAAGAAATCTCAGGCCCGTAAACATTTTGTTCATTCATTTAACATTTTGTTCATTCATTCGTGTTTATTATGTGCCCACTATGGGACTATAGGTTTAACTAGTTAATAAAGAATACTTGTGATAAAATATGAAATTATGTTCATTTAATAATACCACCAGTTTAATTAATGTTGGAAGATGCTTTTCTTTATAATTACTAACCCAAATAAAAAAATATTGTACAATAATATTGACAGCCATTTTATATAATGGTCATTATTACACCAATATGATAGAATTGTGAAATATTATAAATTCTCAGACTACTCTCCTTGTTTAAATATAAGACCAATGCAGGGGGAGAAAAAGATTTTGATTCATTTACCATGTTACACTGTCTGATAAAGATTTAACTATTATTCTTAAGTTAATTTTTTAATGTTTAAATTTAGTGGTCATATTTTACATTGTGAACATAGATCCTGAATTTTTATATTTCTTGGTAATATATGGTAGGATAGTTGTAAGTGTTGAAAAAAGTGTATGGCAAGTGTGCAACAAATTAATTGAAAGTATCCTTGCTGCTGCGGCTAAGTCACTTCAGACATGTCCGACTCTGTGCTACCCTACAGACGGCAGCCCACCAAGCTCCCCCGTCCCTGGGATTCTCCAGGCAAGAACACTGGAGTGGGTTGCCATTTCCTTCTCCAGTGCATGAAAGTGAAAGGTGAAAGTGAAGTCGCTCAGTCGTGTCCGACTCTTAGCAACCCCATCGACTGCAGCCTACCAGGTTCCCTCCGTCCATAGGATTTTCCAGGCAAGAGTACTGGAGTGGGGTGCCATTGCCTTCTCCTGAAAGTATCCTAAATGAACTTAAAATTCAGTCACTCTTCATGTATACTTAAAGTGCTTTTAAAATAAGGATTTTATGATTTAATATACATTTCAAAGATCGAAAGACTAATCCCATTTTACAATGTTTATTTTACATAGTATGCTTGAGATTTATGAACTGTGAGATTTGTGTGTCTTTCCTATTTGAGTTAATCAGTTTGGCCTTTTAAACTGGGAAAAGATTCTTCAACATTCTAAATCTTACTCTTAAGATTCCTTAGCCAGTTGTTACAAAGTAATCACTCCAAAGGAATAGTAACAATCTAGTATTTATATTGTGCTTGTTTCACATTCTGTTCTTTTAAAATGTTTTTACCTTATTTCTGTATTTTTAAGGTATATAATTGGTTTCAAGGGTGACTCTATGATGACTGATATTTTCATTAATAAGCACTTAAGATTTAATTCAGAGAGGGCAATGGCACCCCACTCCAGCACTCTTGCCTGGAAAATCCCATGGACGGAGGAGCCTGGTAGGCTGCAGTCCATGGGGTCACTAAAGAGTCAGACATGACTGAGCGACTTCACTTTCACTTTTCACTTTCATGCACTGGAGAAGGAAATGGCAACACACTCCAGTGTTCTTTCCTGGAGAATCCCAGGGATGGGGGAGCCTCATGGGCTGCCGTCTATGGGGTCGCACAGAGTCGGACACGACTGAAGCGACTTAGCAGCAGCAGCAGCAAGATTCAACTGATGTAGGACCTTCGGTTAATATATGAGTCCCTTCCCTGTGCTCCATGAATAGTATCTTGAGCACATAACATTATAATATTTATTATATTATTTTAATTATTTGTTTTTTCAACTAGACCACCGCAACTCCCAAGTCCTTGAGGAAAGGAATCTAGATCAACTTTGAATCTTCAGAATGTATGATAGCACTCAGCAGACAGTTTTTATTTTTTAGCAGACAGTTTTTAAATGAACAAATTGATTGAGGGACTACACACATTACAGAGAGTCATCTGCTTTATTCAAAGTCTCCTGATTTAAATGTTAATGTCATGGAAAAAAACCCAAACAAACTCTTCAAAGCAAAGTCTAGGCTGATGTTTGACTGTATATCTGGACACTGTGGCTTAGCCAAGTTGACATGTAAAATTAACTATATAGGTACCACATAAGTAAGTAATTTCAGTGGGGATTCTCCAGGCAAGAACACTGGAGTGGGTTGCCATTTTCTTCTCCAGTGCATGAAAGTGAAAAGTGAAAGTGCAGTTGCTCAGTTGTGTCCGACTCTTCGCAACCCTAGGGACTGCAGCCTACTAGGCTCCTCCACCCATGGGGATTTTCCAGGCAAGAGTCATGGAGTGGGTTGCCATTGCCTTCTCCAATGGCTGTGGCGAGGAATATATTTGTATAACAGAATTTTTTTGTCAGTACAGCATGGGAAAACAAAGCCTATGAACAAGTATAACATAATACATAATAGAAAATTTTCAAGAAACAATAATCAGAATGGGGTTGAAGGCAAGTATTCTTAAAGAATAGAAATTTTGATCAAATTTTGAAGAAAGTATCAGTTCAGTTCGGTTCAGTTGCTCGGTCGTTCGGTTCAGTCACTCGGTCGTGTCGGACTCTGCTATGCCATGCATTGCAGCACACCAGGCCTCCCTGTCCATCACCAACTTCCGAAGTTCATCCAGACTCTTGTCCATCGAGTCAGTGATGCCATCCAGCCATCTCATCCTGTCATCCCCTTTTCCTCCTACCCTCAATCCCTCCCAGCATCAGAGTCTTTTCCAATGAGTCAACTGTTCGCATGAGGTGGCCAAAGTACTGGAGTTTCAGCTTCAGCATCATTCCTTCCAAAGAACACACAAGGCTGATCTCCTTCAGAATGGACTGGTTGGATCTTCTTGCAGTTCAAGGGACTCTCAAGAATCTTTTCCAACACCACAGTTGAAAAGCATCAATTCTTCAGTGCTCAGCTTTCTTCACAGTCCAACTGGAAAAACTGTAGCCTCGGCTAGATGGACCTTTGTTGGCAAAATAATGTCTCTGCTTTTCAATATGCTATCTAGGTTGGTCATAACTTTTCTTCTAAGGAGTAAGCGTCTTTTAATTTCATGGCTGCAGTCACCATCTGCAGTGATTTTGGAGCCCCCAAAATAAAGTCTGACACTGTTTCCACTCTTTCCCCATCTATTTACCATGAAGTGATGGGACCAGATGCCATGATCTTCATTTTCTGAATGTTGAGCTTTAAGCCAGCTTTTTCACTCTCCTCTTTAATGTTCATCAAGAGGCTTTTTATTTCCTTTTCACTTTCTGCCATAAGGGTGGTGTCATCTGCATATCTGAGATGACTGATATTTCTCCCGGCAATCTTGATTCCAGCTTGTGCTTCTTCCAGCCCAGTGTTTCTCATGATATACTCTGCATGTAAGTTAAATAAGCAGGGTGACAATATACAGCCTTGACGTACTCCTTTTCCTATTTGGAACCAGTCTGTTGTTCCATGTCCAGTTCTAACTGTTGCTTCCTGACCTGCATACAGGTTTCTCAAGAGGCAGGTGAGGTGATCTTGTATTCCCATCTCCTGATGAATTTTCCACAGTTTATTGTGATCCACACAGTCAAAGGCTTTGGCATAGTCAATAAAGCAGAAATAGATGTTTTTCTGGAACTCTCTTGCTTTTTCCATGATCCAGCGGATGTTGGCAATTTGATCTCCGGTTTCTCTTCTAAAACCAGCTCTTCTAAAGCCTTTTCTAAAACAGCTTGAACATCTGGAAGTTCATGGTTCACGTATTGCTGAAGTGTGCCTTGGAGAATTTTGAGCATTCCCTTAGTAGCATGTGAGATGAGTGCAATTGTGTGGTAGTTTGAGCATCCTTTGGCATTGCCTTTCTTTGGGAAAACTGACCTTTTCCAGTCCTGTGGCCACTGCTGAGTTTTCCAAATTTGCTGGTATATTGAGTGCAGCACTTTCACAGCATCATCTTTCAGGATTTGAAATAGCTCAACTGGAATTCTATCCCTTCCACTAGCTTTGTTGGTAGTGATGCTTTCTAAGGCCCACTTGACTTCACATTCCAGGGTGTCTGGCTCTAGGTGAGTGATCACACCATCATGATTATCTGGGTCGTGAAGATCTTTTTTGTACAGTTCTTCTGTGTATTCTTGCCACTGCTTCTTAATATCTTCTGCTTCTGTTAGGTCCATACCATTTCTGTCCTTTATCGAGCCCATTTTTGCATGAAATGTTCTTGTGGTATCTCTAGTTTTCTTAAAGAGATCTCTAGTCTTTCCCATTCTGTTTTCCTCTATTTCTTTGCATTGATTACTGAGGAAGGCTTTCTATCTCTCCTTCCTGTTCTTTGGAACTCTGCATTCAGATGCTTATATCTTTCATTTTCTCCTTTGCTTTTCACTTCACTTCTTTTCACAGCTCTTTGTAAGGCCTCTCCAGAAAGTATTTGGCTATGCATGTATATGGAATTGGAGGATAATCCCAGTAAGTAGAATATTAAAGCCTTATGAGAAGCTGAGAGAAGAAAAGACAGGGAAAAACTGAAGGGGGACCTTGAATATACATTTTATATTTTTAGCTGGATAATTATAAAAATCTTGTGAGGAATAATTAGGAGGAAAGTAAGTAAATAAAAAACATTTCTTAAGGTACTGTTCTGTGTGTGTAATGGACTAAAGTGGTTTATAAGTCCATGTACATTATGTGAGAACCTTGGCAAAGGTTTGTATATAGAGAATCCCCAGATCTCTTAGCCACTGATGAGAGAATTGACAGAACTTTGTGATTTAATGTTGGAGACACATTTAAGAGAGATACACTAATTTTGTCTAAATTGGCAGTCTGGTGCCATGAGAATAGTGTTGTTAATTTTGACGGTAATATAGAAATTGGACAGGTAGAATATTGTGAATGATATATAGATAAGTCTCAAAGGGTATTCAATAGGATAAAAGTTACTATATACCCTACTATAATATTCTAATATTTTACTCTGAGGCATAAAATACAGTACTTTCTTATTAAGGAATTTTATTCTACTTGGTGAAACCAGCATACTTTTATTATAAACTTTATAGTGTAAAGTTTAATATTTGAAGATATCAGAGATGAAATTACTGGTTAATCATCTCTAACCATTACATGTATAGTTAGTATGTATTGTAACAAAGACAATGAAAACTGTTAAAGTTCAAAGTGAGAGGGTATTTAAGACTATTGTCTGGGAAGAATTTATGGCAGGTATCAGATTTAAGCTCTTATATATAGGAATTGCAATATTTTACATAGTGGGGATAATAGGGCAAATGGAAAGCCCCACAAACTGGGTTTAGTGTTGACTAAAAGGTACTACATATTTTATTTATTTATTTATTTTTATAATTTTATTTTTACTTTATTTTACTTTACAATACTGTATTGGTTTTGCCATGCATTGACGTGAATCCACCATGGGTCTAAAAGGTACTACATATTTTAAATAAGACTTTGTTAATTTGCATATCTTGAAACTTACAGCTTTTATCTGCTTATTATATATGATTTCATTTTTATATGACCTGCAACTGTAGCATCATCAGTTGTATAATTTACTTTTTCTTCCCTCTCAGTTCACATTCTTTACTTTAATCTGTCAGTGTCAAAAATTCATGAAAATACTGGTCACTTTTTGAGGTAGCATTGAGATTATCTGTTATTTCCTTTTGGTCATTCTTTATTTTGTCATTACACTGTATGTGCCTTTGTTTTCATTAGTTTGATTTGCCCCTAGTCCCAAGTGGCATTAATTGGGATATTTCTTGGTCCAGAGCCAAATATTCTTACTGTTGTCATTGTGCTTGAGCCTGTCTTCTCTTGCTTTCTTTCCAGATAGGAGCTTCTTTAAATGATGGTATTTCTTCTTGTGCCTGCTTCTCAAGCCCCATCTAATTTCTCTTCTCCAAACCTCATTGCCTCTTACTGTTATTACTCCCATGGTAAATCTCTTCTTTGGATTGCATTTATAGCAGTTTTTATGATATGCATAGAATTTGAGTTACTGAAATAAAATTGTTTTCCATTACCTCCGTTAATATTGGGTCTCTCAGTTTTCATCCAGTCAGATGAGTTTTCTTTAAAAGTGGTCAGTGTTTTCAAGGTTTCAGTATAAGTTACAATCTTGCAGTACAAATGATATCTGATACTGTTAAGGTTTGTCACAAAGTTAGTCAGAGGTAGAATATTTAAAATGTGTAGTATACATGGAGAACTTTCCATAATTCTGTAGCGTCAATATTTTAAAAAATAATACTGTTGATTTAATCAATGAAGCTACACTTTAAACAATGCTGCGAGAAAAGGATTTAATAGTTCCTTAACATCCTAATCCCACTTTTTGCCTTGACAGTTTTATTCATTGGAATTCCTCTGGAGATCATTCTGTGGAAAACAACTCCTTTCTCCCACATTTACTCAGGAGGCCAGAAAACAAGTATTTCTTGCTTTGCATGTACTTCAATCTTGCTTAGAGCTATTATGTCTTTCCCACTTAATTGTTCATTGTTACTACCTCTGTAGTTTCAAAAAATAACCACTGTGGTCACAATTCAGGAGGAGCATTGAGACTTCCACGTGGCTGTCAGTTAGAATTTACTGAATGGTTATATGATTGGGGAAGTAATTGGATGGTTAACTGCTAAAAGTTTTTAAATAAACTCTAAATTCTTCACTACATTTATGTGATAACCAGTAGTTTCTTGAATAGTTATATAGGTAATCAAGACAATGTGTTTTGATTAATAAAGAAAGAAATAGGGTTAGTTGAATATTTGAAAACATTGAAGTTATTCTCCATAAAATACTGTTCTGTAATCTCCTTAATCCATTTTATAAAAATTTATTGTCTTCCATTAGAAAGTAAACATAAAATATTGTTTAGTATGTTAATGTGGACCAAGCAGTAGTATAAATACCAGCCTAAGAAATAGAATTTTACCAATACAGTGGAAACTCCCAGTGTAAATAAACCTTTCTCAGCACATCCTCCGTTCGTCACCTTCTAAATGTAAACACTATACTGAATTTTGTGACTGTTATTTTTTAATTTAAAATATATTTTACATATATATCTATACTTAAGTAATATACTCTACTGGGGCTTCCCAGGTGGCACTAGTGGTAAAGAACCCATCTGCCAATGCAGGAGACATAAGAGAGGCAGGTTCGATCCTTGGGCTGGGAAGATACTCTGAAGGAGGGCATAGTAACCCACTCCAGTATTCTTGCCTGGAGAATCCTATGGACAGAGGAACCTGGTGGGCTATAGTCCATAGGATCGCAAAATGTTGAACATGATTGTGTGTGTATTAACACACACACACACATACTGTATTGATTTATTTTTGAACAGTATAAAAGCAGTATATTGTATGTGTTCTTAAGATCTACTTTTAAGATTCATTTACATTGCTCTGTAGCACATTTATTTTCATAACTATTTATGAATATGTGATGAATTATTTTATCCTTATTTTTGTTTTTGCTATTATGAGCAGTACTTCAATGAGTTTCTTACAGTGTCTAGTGGTATATACATGTACAAGCATTTCCAGCTAGGAATAGAATTTCTAGGTCATAGAGTATATATATATGCACGTTCAGTTTTAGTGCTAAATTGTTTTCCAGCTTGGTTTGTTGCACAGTGTGGCTAGATATACACTAAAAATTTCCTCTTCTTCCTGGGCACAGAGTTAGGTTGTATTTTCCACCTCCCTTGCATTAGAAATGTTCACTTAAATGAGTTCTAGTCTCCAGAATGTGAGTAGAAGTAATATATGCCACCTTCAGGCATAGTCCTCAAAATTATGCCATGTGTGATAATCCAGTTTCTCGTTTCCCATTTTCTGGCCAAGTTTTCTTTAATATTAATTCTTTCACCTCCTGTTATATATACTATGCTAGAAAGACCAAGTATTCCCTGTACAAGTGGAATATAGGTGGTGATTAGTGAATGTCCTTGACTTGTTTCTGTTTTTAAAGTGTATGCTTCATATATTTCACAGTTATCTACAGTATTTTCTGTGTTCTCTAGATACCCTTTATAAACGAAAATGTTTCTTAAAAATCTTAATGATTTTTCTAAAAATTTTATCAAAAGTGTTGAAGTTAATCAGGTGTTTTACCAGTAACTTTTGGAATCATCACTTGACTCTTCTCCTTTGATCTATTAATTTTGTGAATAATATTTATGAATTGTGAAAAATATTTATAATATATTTGGAATATTCCTATTCCATACTTCTATTCCTAGCATAAACTCAGATTGATAAATCTTCCATTCATTTGTTAATAAAAGTTTTCTTTCACTGTCTACTCTTTTTTGGATTCTTAGTTTGAATATATTCATAGTAAGAGTATAATGGATGTAACTAAGGGTCTGGTAAAGATGTAACGACTATTTCTAAGTTCATAGTGTCCTTCAACCCAAGGACTACCTAATATCTACATTTATTAAGTAGTTTGGTCAAAAAACTTAATAAGTACGTATGTGCTAGCAGCTTACCAGCTGTTTGAAAAAATAATACACATGAATTCAAAGAAGAAGTAATATTTTAATTATATTCTTAAATAACCACAGTTGCTCACTAATAGGATGTGTGCATCTGAGAGTACTGCATAACTTCTCACATCTTGGGCTTAGCTTGAGCACTGTGACCCTCATTTCCTGTTTCATGTTGATTTCCACATGGTGCTTGCATTTTATCACAGCACCTACCATAAACTCAGATTCGCAGCAAAAAGAGGTCATCAGAAGGAATGCAGTGTGATTTACTGTTGCAACTGTGAAACAATATGTGATATCTGATAGATGTGTATTGCTGTTATCCTCAAAGGGATTGTGATTGTTTTTTTCAGGTTCAAAATAATTCTTGAAACTGGACATTATGGTCTCTCTGCTCTCAACTTCTGGTTTTCCTCTTATCTTTATTCATTTTCTTTCTTTCTTTCTTTCTTTTTTGTTACTTGATCTTCTAGCTGTAACTGCCCCCTTCTTTAAATATGGGAATGTTTCCAGAGTAATCCATTCTCCTCTCTTCATACTTTTTCTTGGTCCTCTCATCTATTCCGTTATTATCAATATGTCATTGATTCTGAAGACCTTTATATCCCTCTACTTTGGAAGTCAGCTATACAGATCTACTTGGATGTCATATTCATAATTAATGTGTACATAACTGAAAATTCATTAGCTTCTCTCTCAGACATCTGTTATCTCCTGTAAACTCAGTCTTGGCTAAATGTCTTTAATATACACCTAGACTCCCATTACAGCACATTTGGTGTTGTAGGACTTATTTAGAGAATATAATCCTGAATGAAAGTAAAGTTTTAGCTAGAAAGATGCCTCATCATAGTATTGTTTTTAATATCAAAAAATTAGAACTAATCTAAAGCCCCACACTCACTTAAAAACTGTCTCTCTCTCTTAAACACACAAGAATATTTTACAGACAATGTAGAAGAATATTTTAATAACATGAGAGAAGTTGTGTGTATAAAATCTAGTGGACTTCTGTTGGTCCAGTGGTTAAGAATCTGCCTGCCAACACAGGGTGCACGGCTTTGATTCCTGCTCAGGGAAGATTCCACATGCCATGGGGCAACTAAGCCTATGTGCCTCAACTACTGAAGCCTGTAAGTCCTTGCTCTATGACAAGAGATGCCATCACAATGAGAAATCTGAGCATCATAACTAGAGAGTAGCCCCTGCTGCTGCGACTAGAGAAAGCCTGCATGCAGCTACCAAGATCCAGCACAGCCAAAAATAAATAAAATTAATAATAAAATTGTTAAAAATTTAGTGAATAAGATGCTCTTATATGTGCACTGATCATTAAAACTCTAAAGAATTAATGTGTATTCTGTATTTGTAGAATAGATATACAAATGTTTGCATTAATTCTAGATGAAACAGTTGTGGGTGGTTTTTATTTTATTCTTTTTATTTATTTGTATTTTCTAGACTTGTACAGAAAACATGAATTATTTTCATAATTCATGCATGCTGACAATTGGGGCTCTCTTTTTCACCTCCTCCTCTTGTTGGTTTAGTCCAGTGTCTCATTCAGCCCCACTGTTGCTGCATTGGTTCAGCTGCTCAATGTATCAGAACTAGTCTAATCACAACAGCCCCCTTCATCTGTTGCTCAGCTGCCAGAACTGTCTTCCTGAACATCTTAGTTGGTTGGGTTCCTCCTTTGCTTAACCTTTCCAGTTTAGGTAACTAAATGTTACATCACCAAACCCATCGGGAGTAGAGTGAGTTTTGAATGTTTTCCCGTGTTATTGTCTGAAGGCCTTCAGCCTACTGGAATTTGACCAACTCCAAGATGGCTTATAACATTTTCTTTTAACCCTAACCAAGTCACTTCTGACTAGAGAGCAGATAGTCATGCCAGATTGGGGTTGGAGGAAGGGAGAAAGAAAGGGAAACAGTGGAAGGGAAAATAAAAATTGAACCCAGGTATTTGTAAATCTTTGCTCTTTGCTCATCCCTTACGTTCTGCCTCTGCAACCTGTCACACTTTGTCCTTGCTTGGTGGACTTTTGTTTGTTTGTTTGTTTTCTATTGGAGGGACAATTTATTGATTTTCTTGAGTATTTAGTCAGTAAGAACAAATAGCCAGATAAAGAAAATCCATCCATTTTAGTGCCAATTATTATATCAGCAAATCCTATTAGAAGTATTTATTGAAGCATGTCATGCTAATAGTCCCAGAGTGTAATTATACTTGCAGATTTTTCTTGCTTTCAGGGAGTCTCTAACATGTTCCAGATGGTTAAACAGGAAAGAGCAGACATTTTGTACTGTCTTTTCAATTATGATTAGGAATTTGATGTTACTTACTACTTACATTATTGCTTTTGTTAGACCTAAACATGAAAGGAATTGAAACAAAATGTGTTTTTTAAAAAACTTTACAACTGTGGTCAAAGTTAATAGGACCTTTCATAGATTCTTTTCCTTCTGCTAAATTGTTTAATTACTTTAAGCATCATTAAAATGAGATAATTACATTATAAGTAGTCATTTCTTTTTAAATATAATCCTTAATTTATTCTTGGAAAGCGTTTACTTGGGTTTGTTTTAGACTTAAAATTACATGGTGAACTTTCTTGAAAGAATTTACTTGAGACCGAAATAGAATTATTTTCCAAACTTTCAAAGTTTCTTTGACCCTTTTCACAAACTAATATGACCCTGGATTCAGAATTAGTGTGACGTATATTTTCAACTTTGCCAATAATAATAGTGATAACTTTCATTCATCTATTCATGCTCTCTTGTCTGCCATTAATAGACTATCCAGCTTCTCTCATTTGAAAGACAGTTTACCAAAGATTAGGCATATAGCCTTTCATTTTGGAATAGAAATGTTAATGGATCATAGGGATTCAGACCCATAATCCTTGACTTCATTATGGCCTTACATTAACCAGTTTGCTAACTGGTTAGTTGACCTGAAGAAATATGTTGTTTTTCAATAAGATATAGAATACTCTATCATTCAGTTTAACTGCTATGTGTTTTCATAATATAATTGTTGTATGGTTGGGGGACAAATTGTTGCTCCTTAGACTACCATTCTGTGTCCTTGGAGCTCTTTTCAAGAGTTCTTGCAAAGTAGAAAACAAGTAAGAAACATAAAAAATGTAATATCAACATTATTTTTTTTGGTGATGAATAAAATCAAGCCATTCCTAAAGATTTTATTGGAGTGAAAGGGGTAGTTTACACTCTATTATCCAGCAAGACTTCCCCTCTCTTACTGCCACTGCTAAGTTGCTTCAGTCGTGTCCAACTCTGTGCGATGCCATAGACAGCAGCCCACCAGGCTCCACTGCCCCTGGGATTTTCCAGGCAAGAACACTGGAGTGTGTTCCCATTTCCTTCTCCAGTGCGTGAAAGTGAAAAGTGAAAGTGAAGTCACTCAGTTGTGTCCGACTCTTAGTGACCCCATGGACTGCAGCCTACCAGGTTCCTCGGTCCGGGATTTTCTAGGCAAGAGTACTGGAGTGGGTTGCCATTGCCTTCTCCGAATTTGCCCTCAGTTGCTTTTAAATATCTTTGTTCCTTTTCAGACTTTCTTGTTTCTTATTAAGCTACTACATCTTCATCTCTTCTTGATCTCTCCCCCAGACTCTTCCATTTTAGTAGAGTTGCTCTTTAGGGAAAGAACTAAACTGTTGTAGTTTAGGTGTTCATTTCATTTTTAGCTGTTTGAATATGGACTCTTTCCAAAACCTGGTGTTTTCTCTTGCAGTATGACAAAAGCAGAGAGGTAAATTATGTTGCAGAATGATGCCACAGAAATAGGCATTCTCCAATTAGTAGAAACTAATCTAAGTTTTACCTACTTTCATCTTTCTTTCCTCCCTGTGTTCTCACCATCAAACCTTTGCCTAATCCTTTATGTTAATAATCTAGTTTGTCCCCCTCATGCCATTCATACTCCTCTTGAATTTGTTTAGAAAGATTTGTAATGTCCTTTGACTATTTTAATGATCCTCATTCTCTTTGAGCTTTCAACTTCACTGCCATTTTTGAATTAGAACAGATTCACTAATTCCACAAATTAAACTTCTAAAATGTTGTATACCTACTCTGTGCCAGTTTAAAAATGTACACTTGGTGTTTTATAGTCTAGTGAGGAAGGTAAGTGGTATATATAATCACACAAACAAATATGTAAAAATATATATTTTTAATTCTATGAAGAAAAAGTTGAAACTGTCATGGAGGGCTGATTTTGATTACTGGGGTAAGAGACATTGAATTAGAGTTAAGCTTGAACAATGAATAAGGATTTGAGCAGGTGAAGAAAACAGGAGGGATTATTTACAGCAGAGATTGTATTGTAGTGAAGGCTGTAGAATGGGGAAAAAAGACTGGGGAATGGAAAGGAACTGAAGGACAGATTAGTGTGGCTCTAGTGTAGCATGCTATGTGTTGTGAGTTTTGGGTTTTGTTGTGTGTGAGATAAAACTTCATGGAAAGAGTCTAAGCAGGAATAGGGTGTTGGATTCGTATGTCTGTTGATTGATGATTTATTTTTGAAATAGACCAGATGGGGCTTGGTGAGTAACATACACAGGGTATGAGAGTGAAAAAGATTTCAAGGGTAATAACTGAGATTCTGATAGCAATTGTTTTGAAAATAGCTTATCTCCAAAACAGATGTATTTATAAGAATTAGTATTAAAATCCATTGGTATAGACTTTTCAGTATTTCTCTTTAATGTGAGTATAAAAGTAGATATAAGTCATTAATATTTTAGATTTAGTAGTTGATATGCAGAGTGTTTAAACACGCAATTTTGGTTTTAAGGTGTTCTTGCCCTTTTTGAAGGGGAGCAAGTAATCAAAAGTAACATACGTTAAGATACGATCCCTGGGGAGAAGGAAATGGCAGGGTACTCCAGTATTATTGCCTAGAGAATCTCATGGACTGAAGAGCTTGGTTGGCCACAGTCCATGGGATCACAGAAAGAGTCCGACACGACTTAACGACTAAACAACAGCAACATTAAATGTTTAGTCTCCAAACAACTGTTCAGTTCAGTCACTCAGTCGTGTCCGACTCTTTGCGACCCCATGAATCACAGCACGCCAGGCCTCCTTGTCCATCACCAACTCATGGAGTTCACTCAGATTCACGTCCATCGAGTCAGTGCTGCCATCTAGCCATCTCATTCTCTGTCGTCCCCTTTTCCTCCTGCCCGCAATCCCTCCCAGCATCAGAGTCTTTTCCAGTGTGTCAACTCTTCACATCAGGTGGCCAGAGTACTAGAGTTTCAGCTTTAGCATCATTCCTTCCAAAGAAATCCCAGGGCTGATCTCCTTCAGAATGGACTGGTTGGATCTCCTTGCAGTCCAAGGGACTCTCAAGAGTCTTCTCCAACACCATAGTTCAAAAGCATCAATTCTTCAGCGCTCAAACTTCACAGTCCAACTCTCACATCCATACATGACACATCCATAGCCTTGACTAGATGGACCTTAGTCGGCAAAGTAATGTCTCTGCTTTTGAATATGCTATCTAGGTTGATCATAACTTTTCTCCCAAGGAGTAAGTGTCTTCTAATTTCATGGCTGCAGTCACCATCTGCAATGATTTTAGAACCCAAAAATATAAAGTCTGACACTGTTTCCACTGTTTCCCCATCTATTTCCCATGAAGTGATGGGACCAGGTGCCATGATCTTAGTTTCTGAATGTTGAGCTTTAAGCCAGCTTTTTCACTCTCCTCTTTAATATTCATCAAGAGGCTTTTTAGTTCCTCTTCACTTTCTGCCATAAGGATGGTGTCATCTGCATATCTGAGGTTATTGATCTTTTTCCTGGCAATCTTGATTCCAGCTTGTGTTTCTTCCAGCCCAGCGTTTCTCATGATGTACTCTGCATATAAGTTAAATAAGCAGGGTGACAATATACAGCCTTAACGTACTCTTTTCCTATTTGGAACCAGTCTGTTGTTCCATGTCCAGTTCTAACTGTTGCTTCCTGACCTGAGTAGGTACAAATATTATCCTCGTTTTTGTAGTTGAGGAAACTGATGCATGGAGAGGTTAAGGTCAAGAAGTTGGTAATGGTGGAGTTGGGCTCCAGAGTCCATACTTGATAATGCTTTATTACTACTGTTTGTTTCTAAGGCAAACCATTCAGTATCATGGTAATCCAAGTCTATGCCCCAACCAGTAATGCTGAAAAAGCTGAAGTTGAATGGTTCTATGAAGACCTATAAGACCTTTTAGAACTAACACCCCAAAAAGATGTCCTTTTCATTGTAGGGGACTCAGATGCAAAAGTAGGAAGTCAAGAAATACCTGAAGTAACAGGCAAATTTGGCCTTGGAGTACAGAATGAAGCAGGGCAAAGGCTAATAGAGTTTTGCCAAGAGAACACACTGGTCATAGCAAACACTCTTTTCCAACAACACAAGAGAAGACTCTACACATGGACATCACCAGATGGTCAACACCAAAATCAGATTGATTATATTCTGTGCAGCCAAAGATGGAGAAGCTCTATACAGTCAGCAAAAACAGTAGTTGACTATGGTTCAGATCATGAACTCTTTACTGCCAAATTTAGACTTAAATTGATGAAAGTAGAGAAAACCACTATACCATCCAGGTATGACCTAAATCAAATCTATTATGATTATACAGTGGAAGTGAGCAATAGATTTAAGGGACTAGTTCTGATAAAGTACCTAATGAACTATGGATGGAGGTTCGTGACATTGTATAGGAGACAGGGATCAAGGCCATCCCCAATTAAAAGAAATGCAAAAAAGCAAAATGGCTGTCTGAGGAGGCCTTACAAATAATTGTGAAAAGAAGAGAAGTGAAAAGGAAAGATATACCAATTTGAATGCAGAATTCCAAAGACTAGCAAGGAGAGATAAGAGCCTTCCTCAGTGATCAGTGCAAAGGAATAGAGGAAAATAATTGAATGGAAAAGACTAGAGATCTCGTCCAGAAAATTAGAGATACCAAGGAAACATTTTATGCAAAGATGGGCTCAATAAAGGACAGAAATAGTATGGACCTAACATAAGAAGAAGATATTAAGAAGAGGTGGCAAGAATACACAAAAGAACTATACAAAAAGATCTTCACAACCCAGAAAATCACAGTGGTATGATCACGCACCTAGAGCCAGACATCCTGGAATTGAAGTCAAATGGGCCTTAGGAAGCATCACTATGAATAAAGCTTGTGGAGGAGATGGAATTCCAGTTGAGCTATTTCAAATACTAAAAGATGATGCTGTGAAAGTGTTGCACTCAATATGCCAGCAAATTTGGAAATCTCAGCAGTGGCCACAGGACTGGAAAAGGTCAGTTTTCACTCCAGTCCCTAAGAAAAGCAATGCCAAAGAATGCTCAAACTACCAAACAATTGAACTCAACTCACACACTAGTAAAGTAATGCCCCAAAATCTCTAAACCAGGCTTCAGCAATACGTGAACTGAGAATTTCCAGATGTTCAAGCTGGTTTTAGAAAAGGCAGAGGAACCAGAGATCAAATTGCCAAGATCTGCTGGATCATCAAAAAAGCAAGAGAGCTCCAGAAAAACATCTACTTCTGCTTTATTGACTATGCCAAAGCCTTTGACTGTATGGATCACAATAAACTATGGAAAATTCTGAAAGAGATGGGAATACCAGACCACCTGACCTGCCTCTTGAGAAACCTGTATGCAGGTCAGGAAGCAACAGTTAGAACTGGACATGGAACAACAGACTGGTTCCAAATAGGAAAAGGAGTATGTCAAGGCTGTATATTGTCACCCTGCTTATTTAACTTATATGCAGAGTACATCATGAGAAACGCTGGGCTGGAAGAAACACAAGCTGGAATCAAGATTGCCAGGAAAAATATGAATAACCTCAGATATGCAGATGACACCATCCTTATGGCAGAAAGTGAAGAACTAAAGAGCCTCTTGATGAACATGAAAGAGGAGAGTGAAAAAGCTGGCTTAAAGCTCAACATTCAGAAACTAAGATCATGGCATCTGGTCCCATCACTTCATGGGAAATAGATGGGGAAAGAGTGGAAACCGTGTCAGACTTTATATTTTTGGGTTCTAAAATCACTGCAGATGGTGACTGCAGCCATGAAATTAAAAGACGCTTATTCCTTGGAAGGAGTTATGACTAACCTAGACAGCATATTCAAAAGCAGAGACATTACTTTGCCAACAAAGGTCCGTCTGGTCAAAGCTATAGTGTTTCCAGTAGTCATGTATGGATGTGAGAGTTGTACTCTAAAGAAAGCTGAGAGCCGAAGAATCGATGCTTTTGAACTGTGGTGTTGGAGAAGACTCTTGAGAGTCCCTTGGACTGCAAGATACAACCAGTCCATCCTAAAGGAAATCAGTCCTTAGTGTTCATTGGAAGGACTGATGTTGAAGCTAAAACTCCAATACTTTGGCCACCTGATGTGAAGAACTGACTCACTGGAAAAGACCCTAGTGCTGGGAAAGATTGAATGTGGAAGGAGAAGGGGACAACAGAGGATGAGATGGTTGGATGGCATCACTGACTTAGTGGACATGAGTTTGAGTAAACTCCAAGAGTTAGTGATGACAGGGAGGCCTGGCGTGCTGCAGTCCGTGGGGTTGCAAAGAGTCAGATACGACTGAGCGACTGAACTGAACTGAATCACCTGGATTTTCAGAAGGGACTGTGATTGCCTGTAGGCAGATTTGAATATCTAGATCTTGGTCAGTTTATTTAACTAGTGTGAGATTTTAGTGTGGCAGTGTACTAGGCTTTGCTAATCCATGCTGTTATTGATGTGCACCTGGATTATTCCTATTTTTTGCTCTCATAAACATTGCTAACATGAATATTTTTCTTCATGTCTCTTGTTGCACATGTGTATGAAAAATTTCCCTACAGTCATTCTCTGTAGTGCTGCTTCACTGTAGAATACTTGCCATTTACCAAGATTTGTTTCCCAGCTCTGCCCCTTTGGAACTCTTATTTTTATCAAGAAATGACATTTTACCTATATTTCCAACATAATGCAATTTTATCTTCTAACAATAACTATTCATTTACCCAGATTTTTAAGACACCCCAAAAATTGTGTGAAGAAATAAGTACTTTTCTGGAGAGAAATGGCAAGATTTTCATAAACGCATTTTGTAATCATAAGAACAATGAAGTCAGTCTTCTAAAAATTGAAGATTAACAAGAAAAACTAAGCAAATATTGTCATTCTATTAAGAAGAACAGTTCTATTTTTAAAGTCTTGATTTTCTTTTAGGCCTTCTCTTAGCAGTGTTAGTAAGAAAAGACAACTATATACTGTAGAGAAGTCAATAAATAAACTTTATAGACATTTAAAAGTTGTTATGGATGGCTTGATTTCAAATTTCATTTAGATCGTTTTTGTCTTTGGTTTGGAGAGTATGACTTTCGTGTCATTACTAATAGGAAAGTTGGCAGCATCATTTTTTTCTTAATTCTTTCACAGAAATCTTTCGATCCATCCCAAGGAAAAAAACATTTCTTCACACAGTTTTTTAGGTGCCCTTTTACTTCTTAAAGTTTATTTGAGGTAGAATTAATAAGAACACAGATGGGTAGAATTAATAACACAGATATAACTTTGGAATCTTAACTACATGTAACCAAAATAATTTATAATTGCCACTAATGTTAATGGTTTATTTATAACAATCTATTATTGGATGACAGCATAGCTAAACTAAGCTATTAATCCCAGCACACTGGGAATTTTGGCTAACATTATCCCTTTCTCTCATCAAAAAGTATATCATAAAGAAGAAAAGTTAAAGTAACTTTATGATAAAGACAACCTTCAGTCTGCACTAATTTTATTAAAGTACCTTATAAACATTGTAATTTTAATATATATAGTATACAGTTTAAACATGTATATTTTAAAGCATAAAACATCAGTGTATATTGTTTATGGATGGATAGAAAAAATTTGACCAGAAGATATATATTAAATTTATGCTAGTGGTTATCTCTATCAAAAGGAAGGGGAGTAGGCTTTGTATGAGTTTGAGGACTTCTGATTTATTGATACTACTTCATTAAAATGCATCAAAAATATTTACTGTCGTTACTTCTGGGTGGTAGACCCATAGATATTCCTTTGTTCTATTTTTCTCTATATTTAAAAATTCTGGCTATGTACCTCTGCCTGACTCCAAAGTAACAAAGGAAGAAGAGTGCTTTATAGATTTCCTTTTTACTCTTTCTGTATATTAAGTGCATTATAGGTACTTTTCTATCATCTTGTTTCCTTATGTGATTCTTAAATCACATTGAATTTAACAGATTAAACTGAATAATTTATTAAATGAAATTAAAGGAATTGAGGTGCTGCACTAGCCAGCCTTTGTGGCAGAATTGGAAGCAGATAATGAAGACAGAGAGGCCTTACCCGTAAGGAGAGAATTGGAACAAGTAAGAAGAGAATTGGAACAAGTAATGGGAAGCCTCCAGGCACGAGGGTCTATAAGGAGTTTGTACCATCCGTATCAGATCTCCTGCTTTGGGCTCCTGGGGGTGAGAAAAGACTTAAAATACTGAACTCTGGATAGCACAGATAATAGATAATAAATACTAGAGAGATATGTTTTAAGAACAGTAAGCTAATTAATTTCATAATAACATCAAATCATCCCCAGTACTCTTTTTCTCCCTATTCATTCATATTCCTCCTGTCTTTTTTGGTTCTCAGTGTATTACCTATCTCTTGGTTTTCGTATTTTTTGTTTCTCATTGTCTACATATCTTTTTGGAGTATGGATTTATCTTGTGCTTTTCTGTCTTCATGCAGTCTCTGAGTGAGTATGCTCAGCCTCCCTTCTCGGCATTGTTTCTGTGTTCCCTCACCATGAGTCATCAGGACCCTCAGTCATTAGCAGGATCCATCTGGCTTCAGTTACTGCCTGGTTTTAAAAAAGTACCTGTAAAAAATCGCAGGTTTTATGGAAGACAGTGGCATTATTTCACAAAGATTTTATCTGCAGTGTTAACTACACAAATGATTTTGAGGAGTGCTCTTCCATAAAAGGCAGAAAACAACAGAACCTGGGTTTGTGGTTGACTAGATGAAAAAATGCTGTGTTTGCTATACTCAGTTACTACTTTACAATTCTTGCACAGATTTACCTAGGGAAATTCAAAGATACATTGTTCCAAAGATGAAAGAACACAGAGTAGTAATCATGAGGAATCTTATCATCCAAGAAATATTTTATAACATTGTTGATTACAAATATAAATAAGCTAGATATATACAGTGAGAAAAACCCAACTAAGTACAATGTAAATTGAACTAACCTACCTATAAATTCCTTTCTTTAATAGTTTAAACTATGTCAATGTGAAGAGTCAGTCCAAGTTTCTTTGCATTTTCAAATTGTGCATTTAAATCAAGGAAAGAAGGAAAAAAATCTTGAAAATATGAAAAGCACTTAGTTTAATTTAGAGGGACTATAAGAGGTAAGCACTTTTGGATCCAGTCATAGAATCATCCAATTTTCTAACATTAGATAGACATTCCACTTTAATCTGGAATTCATCATTGGGGGAAATCATGATTAAGAGAAAATATAGTCTTTATTTAAAGAGCAAAAGCCTCAGGCATTTAAAACCTTCATTATAAATATATAATAAAACAAAAATAGATTTATATTCTTTGATCATAAAATGCACTAGATATGCAAAAAGAAAACAACTAATTTTGTTTTTGAGTATATGAATTAATTTGGAGGAGAACTTACATCTTAATGCTATTGAGTCTTAGTGAACCCCTGAAAAGGATTTACTTAGTCTTACCTCAAGTATTAATAGGTTTTTTTATCTTTTCAAAACGTCAGCTTTTGGTTTTTAATTTTTCAGTTGTCCAGTCTTCATATTTGGTATTGTTTTGACTTCAAGTTCACCAACTTATTTTTGTGCCATCACAAATCTACTGTTAAGCTTGTCCAGTGAATTGAAAAATTCAACGTTGAACTAGTTCTTACATTTCCATTTACTTCTGTTTTATAGTTTCCATTTGCTCCCAGTATTTCCCCTCTGTTAACTTATTATAACATCTTGAACATAACTCATAATAACTGCTTTAACATCCTTATCAGCTAATTTAAACTGATTTTTGTTACCCTGATTTTGAATTGCAATTTCTAGTTTCTTTGCATGTTTAGTAATTTTTTAATTCTCTACTGGATGTTGTGGATACTATTGTGGATTGTTATTTTTTTCTGAAGTGTATAGATTTTTGTTCTAGTAGACAACTAAATTACTGGCTAGTAAATATACACTCACTGAACAATCCAGTTGCAATTCTGGATGTTTATCAGAAGAATGAAAACCTATATTCACACAGAAACCTGTACACAAATATTTATAGCAGCTTTATTCATAATAGCCCCAAATTGAAAACAACCCAAATGTACCTCAGCAGTGAATGGTGAAAAAGAAACTGTGGTACCTTCAAACCATGGAGCAATAAAAAGCAACAAACAATTTTTATATGCAACAAGTTGGATGGATATCAAGGGCATTATACTGAGTGAAAAAGGCATTACAAAATATTTCCATACTTGATTCAAGTATGGAATTGATTCAATTTTTATAATGTTCTCAAAGTGACAAAATTATAGAAATGGGGGAGATAAGTGGTTACTAAGGAGTTAAAAAGGGAGTGAGGAGTGTGTGATTATAAACAGCAAAAGGGAATCTCAGTTGTGGTATGGTTGTATGGAGCTACTTGGAGTCTCCCTGTGCATGAGCAGTTCGGAGGATCAACCAAGGATTTAAGGAATATCTATTTGTTCACAGATTTATGGTACCCTACCCCCTTGCTCTGTTGCCCTTCTTACCATGATTTTCTCCTCTTGTTATCTAGCATTCTGTCAGCTCTGAACTACATTCTCCAATGCTTCAAGCCAAAGAGACAATGGTTTTCTCCCTTAGGCCTAGCCTCCCTGTAGTACTTAGGGGTATACTGGGAAAAGTTCTCTATGAGTATAGATCTTATTCAGTATTATTCCTTTCTTTCAGTTATCAAATTTCCCACATTTCTGCCTGCTTTTGGTCACTTTTCCGTGTCTTTGAATAAATTTTATTTTGTCCAGATTATTTTGTTCATTGTTATATGTGGGCAGGTTAGTCCAATAAAGATGAATGCATCCTTACTGGAAACAGAAGTCAGTGAAATTTGTTTTTAGGTATTATGAATATAAAAAGTTTGTACACTTTTTCAATAAAAGATTTGAAAGTAAAATACCGTAGTAACTTTAATATATAATGGTAAGTGTTACAAAAATGAAAGAGTCAAATGCAAACTGAAAACATTAAAAATCAGAATTTATAGGTAGAAAGAAAGATAAACATACAAATGCAGCCAGAAAACTTTTTTAAAAGACATATAAATGGGCCTCTCAGAACATTAAGGGCAGAATGCAATTATGTATTACTTAAGCAGCAGTCTTAAATAGGAATATATATTTAGTTACCAGAAGGACTTCAGTTGTGAAATCAGATATTCATCCATTGTCTTTTGGAAGTATTTTTCCATTTGACCTGAAAAGTTGTGTCTTTTTTTTTAACTTAACATTTCTGACCTTTATTATTTCTTAGAAAATAAAATAACGATCTAACCTCCCTTCTGCTTTTATTTTTTTGCTTCTCCTTTGTTTTAGTTGTTCGCATAACTGGCCTTAAATGAGGTAAGAGTGAAGAGACTTACTAGAGCCATCTCTGGAAAAGAGTATTCCCCTATTCCACTGGAAACTACCCTACGGAGCACCATATTTGACCATATCTGTTTTGAGGACTCATTATGAACAAAGAAGTCTCCCAGGTAGGAACTGTAACTCTATTTTTAAAGAACTTAGTTTCTTTTGTCACTTAATTTTTGTCTATATGACCATAACTTAATTTTTAAAAAGCTGTTGCCTTTTTGCTAGTTTACTATAAACTGCTCTACTGTGCACATGCAAGTAAATATCAGATACTTATTTTGTTGTTTAAAGTTAGCTGTAGTCAGGAAGGCTGATTTTAATCTTTTTTTTTTAATGCCAATGTATTTTTCACAAGTTAGAACAATGTGAAGCTGATTTTTGGAAGACATGTACAGTGTATCTACAGTTACTCCATGTCCTTTTAAGATAACTGGAATCATCTAGTTTTACAGATCTACAAGGAAACGTTGAGGGTATTTTTGCCAGATTGTTTTAATGAGATAGCTACTATAAACGTGTTTTATCTGCTGACTGTTTTTCCTAAATAGAGTATTTTCACAAGGCAAATGCATTTGTATTTATTTCTTATGTTAAAAAGTAAATTTTAAATTAAGTATGAGGAATTTAAAGTATTGGGTTTAAAACTTATTTTGCTTTCTTCTTATCTATTTGCTAATAGAACACCAAAAATACTTTTTAGCTTTCCCCAAACTTATTCTTTTCCATCTAGGAAAAAAATGCAAAGGTTGGAAACACTGTTTGTTGATCCATAGAATAAACTTTTAGTGGTAAACATAAATTTGTTAAATACATTGTTTCAAACATTATATATTTTTAGAAGTTAAGTTGCCAAGTCTTTGATAATGTCTTCATTATTAGTGTAATAAATTTAAAGAATGTGCACAGAATTTTCTTTTATAAAAAGCAATTTTAAAAGTCTGATAATTAATAGGATAAATGAAACAAGATAAAATGAGTCTGATTCAAAGACTCTGTTTCTTTAAATCTATTTCTTTGCTTTTGATGTTTATCATGGCCATAAAGATTAAGATATGGGCACGTTGTTTATGACAGAGGCTTAAGAAGCCAGGACTCTTTTCTGGGCCAGGGATAACCACCATCTGAGTTTTGGTTCCTGCTTTGTGGGTTCAGAGAGAATTTTTGTTTCCGGATGTTTAAGGACATCCCTGTTCAGTCATTAGCTTTAAAATATCTATTTTTTTTTAACAAAAAATTAGACATACAAGGAAATAAAAAGTATGACCCATACACAGGAAAAATAGCCATTAGTAAAGGAAGCCCAAACATTGTATTTATTAAACAAAGAAGTAAAAGTAGATAAGTTGGATTTCATCAAAACTGAAAACTTTAGGGCATCAAAAGTTAACCATAGTTTGGCAGAAACCAATGCAATATTGTAAAGCAGTTATCCTTCAACTAAAAATAAATTTAATTTTTTTTAAGTTACTATAAAGAAAATGAAAAGATAATTTACAGAATGGAAGAAAATATTTGCAAATCATATATCAGATTAGGATCTGGACATGAATATAAAGAACTCTTATGACTTAAAAAAAACACTGCTGCTACTGCTGCTGTTGCTAAGTTGCTTCAGTCGCGTCCGACTCTGTGCGACCCCATAGACGGCAGCCCACCAGGCTTCCCCATCCCTGGGATTCTCCAGGCAAGAACACTGGAGTGGGTTGCCATTTTCTTCCAATGCATGGAAGTGAAAAGTGAAAGTAAAGTCGCTCAGTCGTGCCCGACTCTTAGCTACCCCATGGACTACAGCCTACCAGGCTCCTTTGTCCATGGGATTTTCGAGGCAAGAGTACTGGAGAGGGTTGCCATTGCCTTCTCCAAAAAAACACAACCAAATTTAAAAACAGGCAAAGGATTTGAATAAAAACTTCCTCAAAGATATGCAGATGGCCAGTAAGCATATGAGAAAATGGTTAGCCATTAACAGTTGTAGTCGTTTAGTTGCTAAGTCATGTCTGACTCTTTTTTAACCCTGTGGACTGTAGCCCACCAGGCTCCTCTATTAATGGAGTTTTCCAGGGAAGAACTCATTGGAGTGGGTTGCCATTTCCTACTCCAGGGGATCTTCCTGACCCAGGATCAGACCCATGTCTCTTAAATTGGCAGGTAGATTCTTTGCAACTTAGTCACCAGGGAAGCCCCCACTAGTAATTAGGGAAATGTAAAACAAAACTATTGGAGAAGGAAATGGCAATCCACTCCAGCACTCTTGCCTGGAAAATGCCATGGATGGAGGAGCCTGATAGGATACAGTCCATGGGGTCGCACAGAGTCAGACATGACTGAGCGACTTCACACACAAAACAACTATATTGAAATACCATTTTACACACACTAGGGTGGCTATAATTAAATAAAATAAAATAGAAAATAAAAATTTTTGGTGAGGATGTGGAAAAATTGGACACTTGGGCATTGCTGGTGAGAATTTAATAAAGTATAGACACTGTGGAAGACAGTTTGACAGTTACTCAAAAAGCTAAAGAGTTATCAATAAAATACGACCTACTAGTTTCATATCTGAGAGAACTGAAACCATGTTCACACAAAAATTTGCACATAAATGTTCATAGTAGCATTGTTGTTTAATAGCCCTTAATGGAAATGGAGAAGGCAGTGGCACCCCACTCCAGTACTCTTGCCTGGAAAATCCCATGGATGGAGGAGCCTGGTGGGCTGCACTTCTAAGTGGCCATCATTTGATGAGTAGGTACACAAAATGTGCTATATCCAAACATGTGAAATTACTCAGCCATAAAAGGGCAATAGAAGTCCTGAAATCCTCATCTGTTTTTATCACATGAGAAAGAATTTAATTGTCATTGAAATGAAAAGACAAAAGTGAAAACTTTTTTAAAGAGAATCTTAGGTATTTGAGGACTCCAGTTTGAGAAACGTTCTTTATGGCAGTTACCCAATGCAGGAACTCTCTATTTATCATTTTTCCTGTGTGATATTATCAGCTGAAGGAAAGTGAAAGTGTTAGTTGCTCAGTCATGTCTGACTTTTCGACCCCATGAACTGTAGCCCACCAGGCTCCTCTGTCCATGGAATTCTCCAGGCAAGAATACTGGAGGGGCAGCCATTCCTTTCTTGACAGGAGATCTTCCCAACCCCAAAATCCAACCCTGGATTGAAGGTCTCCTGCATTGCAGGCAGATTCTTTACCATCCGGGAGAAGTTTAACTCAGTGTCCCTTCATGTCTATGCTCTGTGCTAATTGCTTGGTAGCATTTTAAAGTATATTGTTAGCGTTGCTTATTAATTAATTGTTATTTTTCAGATTATGCAATCCTCAGCTCCATCTGGAAGATGAGTGACAAATTTCATATCTAGCAATCTATAATTCAACTGAAATATAAAGCACTGACCTATTTCTTCAGCCTCATCTATTTGGTTTAGTCTGGTCCGTTTGAACAGAGGTAGATGTGGTTTCTGGTTTCTAAAACTGCTCTCTAGAGAGTGCATGAGATTGTGTATAACTTAGCAACTCTTTTTAAATCAACAGGGTACTTTTAGTTAGAAACCGTACCTCTTTTTTAAAAAGTGATATGTAACTTGGCTTCCTGAAACCAGCATTTCTTTTCTTAATGAACCTTGTTTAAGTTCCCTACTGCCAGATATAAAGCCATTCCACAAATAGAACAGCTATAAAAGTTTTCACTCATCAGAGGATTTGCATTCCACTATCTGTTTATTGTGTTTTGTAAATAGAAAGTAGTTAATACCAGAATCATATCATCAGCAAATTGTTGCTGTCTTTCTCATAAGCTTCTTACTATTGGCTTTTATTTTGGTAGGCCAGATATTGAATTGCTGTTGAATTGTTGTCTGATGTTTCCTCAGCCTCAGAATTTCAGATAAATTTAGCAGATGTCAGTCTGCAGTCAGTAGCAGCATGGTATGGGGAATCTGTTTTAAACCTAGATTTATTTGTTGCTCAGAATTGTACAAACTATTGAGATTGTATTGCTTATATTTACAGTTGTGTAAATACAACATGTCGTTGTGTCTCTATTGTACTGTGAAATATTATAGAAGGTTTCTTCAAAATAGATCTTATTAACCTTTTCAGAATTAGAAAAGATATTCTCAAATTTCTAGACCAAAAGATAGTTTCTTTTTTTCCCCACTGAAAACAGGGGAAAGAGGATTTCGAGAAAGCTCAATTTCTCAATTATAGAAAAGAGTTCCAAAGCATTAGGAAAGATTTCAGAAAATATTAATTGTAAAAAATCTTAAACATTCTTTAAAAAATTTAAATGTCATATTAGTAAAATAACTCATTTTTAATTTATCACCTGTTTTGGCTTCTCTAACTTTTAGACATTATGTTACATATTGGATATACAGTAAAAAAGATCTAGTAATTTATTTTTTTGAGTTCACAATCTAGAAGAGGCAACAAGCAAGAGAGTTATAATTTTACAGCATATAAGCATAAGAAATACATGCCCAGGAGTATTTTGAGAGCCCGTAGAATTCAGATAGGTTGATTCTTAGACAGGTAGAACCTAACGTCTTAAGTAACAGAGAAGATGAGCAGCTAAGTAAAACTGAGCTTTAAGTAAGAATTAGCAAACTCTTGGATTTTAGCAGACTCTAAATTCTTTCATTTTTCTTTCTTGTTCATCATTGGCTTCTCTCTTGTATTTCTACTTCTGTTGAAAAGTTTAGAGTTGATAATCCTTCATTATTATTAATTTATCACATGATTTCTTTTTTGTTTTAATTTTGAAATATATTTTATTTCTGTGTAAAAATAAAATTCAGTGACTTCTTTACTTCTGTGATATCTGGTTAACCTCATTTATGTTCCTGTGACTTTTCACAGGAAAAGATGTTAGCCATCTTATTCATTAAAATAATATGTCACTTAACTGATTTTTGTGTTTGAGAATGGTCTTTCAACATCTTTTTTGTTGTGGTTATGGTTTCAAGTCTGGTATATTTATCTTTGCATTGAGCTTGTCTACCTTCAATTGTAATTATTTTCCTTGTCCTATAGATTTTTCCTCTCCCCCCACCACGGGAGGTTTAATAAATGTTTTCCTCTGATGACATTAATCCATAATACAGCTCATCTCATTTATTTATCATTAATAGAAACCCGGAACTTAAAAGTCTATTACCTTTATACATGTTTAATTTGAGGTGACAGTGGAATATCCAAATGGAAATGTCCATTTAGCAGCTAGAAACTTATTTAGGTAGCAAGTCCCTGAGATCAGGAAGATTATGCTTGCCCTTCATGCAGGAGAAGTCTTAGAATGAAAATCAGACCTTGTTACTCCTCTGTTCTTAACTCTCCAATGATTGGCTAATTCATTCACAGTAAAGCTAAAGTCTTTAAAATGGTTTAAGTCAAGACCTTACATGATGCAGCCTTCTCTGCTGCTTCTCATTCCCAATTTTACCCACACTGATCTCTTTCATTTTTTTCAAAAAAGTATAGTTACGTTCCACCCTTCAGGCTGTACAGCCCTTCCCCTGTCAGGAGCACTCTTCCTCCAGATGTCATTCTCTCTTCCTCACCTCCTCAAAGTCTTTGCTCACATCTCACCTTCTTAGGGCTTCCCTGGTGGCTCAGACAGTAAAAAATCTGTAGTGCAGGAGACCCAGGTTTCATCCTTGGTTTGGGAAGATCCTCTGGAGAAATTGAAACTTACTCCAGTATTCTTGCCTGGAGAATTCCAGAGACAAAGGAGCCTGGCGGACTTCAGCCTATGGGGTTGCAGAGTTGTACACGACTGATCACACACACTTCAATATTTTCTCAGTAAGGCGCTTCCTAACTACTGTACTTTAAATTGCTGCCCTTCTCCTTCCATAAACCTAAGCCTTATTTTCCTCCATTTTACCACCTTTTCATATACTCTGTAATTAACTTTTTCACTTTCTCTCTCTCCTTCACAGTAGAATGAAACTTTATGAAGACAGTGAATTTTTATAAGTTTCATGCAGAATTGTATTCCCACCACCTAGAACAGAAGCTGGCAAATGGTAGGAGTTCAATGGGTCTTCCCAGGTCACACTAATGTTAAAGAACCCTCCTGTCAGTGCAGGAGACGCAGGTTCAATCCTGGGTCAGGAAGATCCCCTGAAGGAGGGCATGGCAACCCACTACAGTATTCTTGCCTGGAGAATCCCATGGACAGAGGAGCCTGGCTATGGTCCATCGGGTTGCAAAGAGTCAGACATGATTGACGCGACTAACTACACAGCATAGGTGCTCAATAAATACTTGTTGCTGGGTTGAGTTAGGCTCTCCACCCTGACGTCAGTTTAAAGTTTCTGACTAATTTTTACCTTTGCAGGGATGATGGGATATTACCAAGGTTTTTAAAGTCTTTCCTTAGTATTGAAACTAAAATTAGCACATATAATCTATATGTGTCTATATGGACTCTATGTAGTATATTTTATATATGGGAGGAGAAGGGGACGACTGAGGATGAGATGGCTGGATGGCATCACAGACTCGATGGACATGAGTCTGGGTGAACTCCGAGAGATGGTGATGAACAGGGAGGCCTGGTGTGCTTCGATTCATGGGGTTGCAAAGAGTCAGACATGACTGAGTGACTGAACTGAACTGAACTGATAATCTGTTTATACGTAGGTTATATTGGTTGGGCTAATGTTGATTGGACAAACATTTAGTCACTCATTCACCAAATTCTATAATGGACACAAAATAGGTGGGAGCTGGTACAATCTTTGTGTATTATGTTGGGGGCTTTAGAGTTATCCTGTGGACAGTCAAGATTAACGGAAGAGTTTTAAGCAAGAGGTTGACCTGACTTATGTTTTTGATAGCCTCCTTGGGTGGCTCAGGAAGACCACCTGGGAAACTTATTTTGATAGTTCCAAAACGAGGTGAGAGGAGACTGTAAGTATAGGATGGAAATAAAATTGACACATCATAATGTTTGATATGGATGTTAGTTCTCAAAGGTCTTGTAGGTCTTCATAAAACCGTTCAACTTCAGCTTCTTCAGCATTACTGGTTGGGGCATAGACTTGGATAACTGTGACATTGAATGGTTTGCCTTGGAAACGAACAGAGATCATTCTGTCGTTTTTGAGACTGCATCCAAGTACTACATTTCGGACTCTTTTGTTGACCATGATGGCTACTCCATTTCTTCTGTGGGATTCCTGCCCGCAGTAGTAGATATAATGGTGATGTAGGAAGTCAAGAAACACCTGGAGTAACAGGCAAATTTGGCCTTGGAATGCAGAATGAAGCAGGAAAAGACTAATAGAGTTTTGCCAAGAAAATGCACTGGTCATAGCAAACACCCTCTTCCAGCAACACAAGAGAAGACTCTACACATGGACATCACCAGATGGTCAACACCGAAATCAGATTGATTATATTCTATGCAGCCAAAGATGGAGAAGCACTATACAGCCAACAAAAACAAGACTAGGAGCTGACTGTGGCTCAGATCATGAATTTCTTATTAGCAAATTCAGACTGAAATTAAAGAAAGTAGGAAAACCGCTAGAACATTCTGGTATGACCTAAATCAAATCCCTTATGATTATACAGTGGAAGTGAGAAATAGATTTAAGGGCCTAGGTCTGATAGATAAGAGTGCCTGATGAACTATGGAATGAGGTTCGTGACATTGTACGGGAGACAGGGATCAAGACCATCCCCATGGAAAAGAAATGCAAAAAAAGCAAAATGGCTGTCTGGAGAGGACTTACAAATAGCTGTGAAAAGAAGAGAGGCGAAAAGCAAAGGAGGAAAGGAAAGATACAAGCATCTGAATGCAGAGTTCCAAAGAATAGCAAGGAGAGATAAGAAAGCCTTCTTCAGTGATCAATGCAAAGAAATAGAGGAAAACAACAGAATGGGAAAGACTAGAGATCTCTTCAAGAAAATTAAAGACACCGAGGGAACATTTCATGCAAAGATGGGCTCGATAAAGGACAGAAATGGTATGGACCTAACAGAAGCAGAAGATATTAAGAAGAGGTGGCAAGAATACACGGAAGAACTGTACAAAAAGATCTTCACAACCCAGATAATCATGATGATGTGATCACTCATCTAGAGCCAGACATCTTGGGATGTGAAGTCAAATGGGCCTTAGAAAGCATCACTACGAACAAAGCTAGTGGAGGTGGTAGAATTCCAGTTGAGCTGTATGCTGTGAAAGTGCTGCTCTCAATATGCCAGCAAATTTGGAAAACTCAGCAGTGGCCACAGGACTGGAAAAGGTCAGCTTTCATTCCAATTCCAAAGAAAAGCAATGCCAAAGAATGCTCAAATTGCCGCACAATTGCACTCATCTCACATGCTAGTAAAGTAATGCTCAAAATTCTGCAAGCCAGGCTTCAGCAATATGTGTACCGTGAACTCCCTGATGTTCAAGCTGGATTTAGAAAAGGCAGAGGAACCAGAGATCAAATTGCCAAACATCCGCTGGATCATTGAAAAAGCAAGAGAGTTCCAGAAAAACATCTATTTCTCCTTTATTGACTATGCCAAAGCCTTTGACCATGTGGATCACAATAAACTGTGGAAAGTTCTGAAAGAGATGGGAGTACCAGACCACCTGACTTGCCTCTTTGAGAAATCTGTATGCAGGTCAGGAATCAACAGTTAGAACTGGACATGGAACAACAGACTGGTTCCAAATAGGAAAAGGAGTACGTCAAGGCTGTATATTGTCACCCTACTTAATTAACTTCTATGCAGAGTACATCATGAGAAATGCTGGGCTGGAAGAAACACAAGCTGGAATCAAGACTGCTGGGAGAAATACCAATCACCTCAGATATGCAGATGACACCACCTTTATGGCAGAAAGTGAAGAGGAGCTAAAAAGCCTCTTGATGAAAGTGAAAGAGGAGAGTGAAAAAGTTGACTTAAAGCTCAACATTCAGAAAACAAAGATCTGGTCCCATCACTTCATGGGAAATAGATGGGGAAACAGTGGAAACAGTGTCAGACTTTATTTTGGGGGCTCCAAAATCACTGCAGATGGTGACTGCAGCCATGAAATAAGAAGATGCTTACTCCTTGGAAGAAAAGTTATGACCAACCTAGATAGCATATTCAAAAGCAGAGACATTACTTTGCTGACTAAGGTCCATCTAGTCAAGGCTATGGTTTTTCCAGTGGTCATGTATGGATGTGAGAGTTGGACTGTGAAAAAGGCTGAGTGCCTAAGAATTGATGCTTTTGAACTGTGGTGTTGGAGAAGACTCTTGAGAGTCCCTTGCACTGCAAGGAGATCCAACCAGTCCATTCTGAAGGAGATAAACCCTGGGATTTCTTTGGAGGGAATGATGCTGAAGCTGAAACTCCGGTACTTTGGCCACCTCATGTGAAGAGTTGACTCACTGGAAAAGACTCTGATGCTGGGAAGGATGGGGGCAGGAGGAGAAGGGAAAGACCGAGGATGAGATGGCTGGATGACATCATGGACTTGATGGATGTGAGTCTGAGTGAACTCCGGGAGATGGTGATGGACAGGGAGGCCTGGCGTGCTGCGATTCATGGGGTCGCAAAGAGTAGGACACGACTGAGCGACTGAACTGAACTGAATGTTTGATTGCATGTCGGGTGTGAGAGAAGAGGCTGGAATGACTCCAGTGTACCAACTGTGAGAAAAAGAAATACATGAGGAGGAGATTGGAAAGTTGAATTTGAAGTGTCTGTGTGATATCTGGATAGAGTTATCCAGCAAGGAGTGAGTTGTGAGTCTGAGACCCAGGAGATCTGCTCGGGAGATAGAGTTTTGGGAGTAATTGGTTTAGAAATGCTTGTTGAGTGATATCCCCCAAAGTAATGTATAATATGAGGGGGAAAAGAGGACTAGAACATTAGAGCCTTGAAGAAATCTAACACAATCTAATCCAACTGGGCAAAAGCACTGAGAATAAGGTAAGTAGAAAACCACACTACTGCTGCTGATCTCTCAGGTCATGGCTTAAACATAAGTTTGTCAGAGAAGCCTCAGTTGATCACCCAGTTAAAAATAGGTCTCCTCTATTGTTTTTCTCTATGAATCCTATTCTTTTTCTTTATGACTTTTATCATTGTAGAAAATTACATGTTATTTTGTGTTTTCCTTGTTTGTGTTTCTCCATGAGGGCAGAAACCTTGATTTTCCTATCTACAGTTTACTCAACTCCTAGCACAGTGCCTGAGATATGATAGATGCTTGATTTATTTATTAAGTAAGTGATGAAAGTGGGATTCTGTGACTTCTGTGGTATCACAGAAGTCAATGGGTGACAATATTTCCAGAAGGAAGCAATTGCAGATGCTGCTCCGAGCAGCCCAGTAAAGTAATAGTAATAATAGTTAGTGTCAGTAAATGAAGAAATGAAAAGTGTCCTTTGTATTTTTCAATGAGAAAGTATGGGATGAGTTATCCACTAATGAACACTACCCCTCATGGAACTCTTGGTCTAAAGGGGAGATAATTACAATAACCGACAGTTACTTAGTGCACCCTTTCCATGCACTTTTCATTCAGTCCTCACTACAGATCTAAAGACACTTGTTCCTTGGAAGAAAAGCTATTACAGATCTTGACAGCCTATTAAAAAGCAGAGACATTACTTTCCCGACAAAGTCCATATAGTCCAAGCTATGGTTTTTCCCGTTGTCATGTATGAATGATAGAGTTGGACCATAAGAAGGCTGAATGCTGATGCTTTTGAGCTGTGGTGTTGGAGAAGACTCTTGAGAGTCCCTTGGACTGCAAGGAGATCAAACCAGTCAATCCTAAAGTAAATCAACTGTGAATATTCATTAGAAGATCTGATGCTGAAGCTTCAGTACTTTGTCCACTTGATATGAAAAGCCAAGTCTTTAGAAAAGACCCTGATGCTAGGAGAGATTGAAGGCAGGAGGAGAAGGGGATGACAGAGGACAGGATGGTTAGATGGCATCACTGACTCAATGGACATGAGCTTCAGCAAGCTCCAGGAGATGGTGAAGGACAAGGGAAGCCTGGCGTGCTGCAGTCCATGGGATCTCAAAGAATCTAACACAACTGAGCGACTCAACAACAGCTTAACAAAGTATAGTTATTATTTGTAAGTTACCGATGAGGAAGTAGGTTTAAGGAGATTAAGCGTTTTGCCCAAGAATAGGCAGGTAGTGATTAAACAGGGCCTTTCTGACCCTAATGCCCATGCTTTTACCATGCTCCAGTAGGAGAATCAGGCTGATTCTTCATCACCAAAGAGATACCTTGAAAGTGCCATTTTAGTAGGAATGGTTTTGCTGCTCTTTATAGAACACATTAGAAGTGAGAATGACTGGAATTGAGAAATAGAAGGATCTTGCATGAATCTAGAATGAGGTATTAGCTTCTAAGCAAGAATCAAAACTGTATTTGAGAATGAAGAAAGAGGAGACGTTGTAGGATCTTTGTTAATAAAGACTTGACAGGACACTGATACAAAATGAGGAGTAAAAAAGAAAAGTAAAGAATAACTATAAGATTGCAGTCATAGAAGCTGGAGATTTTCATGACCTTTACATCTAATATGGAGAAATTAAAAATATGCCTCTTTGGCTACATGGAATAATAAATTCATGATTAGAATTCTAGGTATTTTTATACTGAAAAGGGGATATGAAAATCTTTGGTATTAAGAAAGAGCTAGAGACAAAGTAAGTTTTAGGACTAGAGAGAGAAAAAGGGTTTACTTAGACATTAATTAAAGCCATGTGCGAAATTCTTAGGGATCTCAACTTTACAAGCATGACTACTAACATGCAGCACTGTAGCTATTTAATAATTTTAGAATTTAAGGAAAAGTTAAAGATTTTTCCCTTTTAACGAGAGTTTCCTCTCCTTTCTTAGATGGAGTGGAAGAGAATGAGCAGTGTATAATTCGGCACTAATAAAGTCTAAGGGCAGTGATGAACATAAGGCCAGAGGCAGGAACCTGAGTTTCATTAGAGATTCTATAGAGAATAGTGTTGATAGGGACAGATCAGAAGGGATCTTTAAGTGCAGTCACTAGCCGGCATAACATGTAAGAGAGACCTGGCTTGGCATGCTAGGGGAAATGACTCTGTGTTCTCTGGCATCTATACCAAGATCCTAACATAGACTAAACACTTGATCTTTGTCGCCTGACTGCATAAACACAAGGTTAGAAGTATAGAATTCAAAGTTGTACAATTCAAAATCCAAATCTAGTTCATTGCTTTAACTTTTAATTATATGTGTATTATTTCTTTTTCTCTAAATATAAAACCTCAAACCTTAGGAATAAAAAGTTGCTTTAAGCCCTTTTCAAAATAGTCTAAATAAATAAAGTAATTTCTGATTCTTACAGAGTCATTTTTTAGCATTTACATATGAAGTGATTTTTCTCTTAAAAACATCTCATTGGGTATTTAATTATTCTAGCAATATTTTCATCCTAATTGATCTCTATGGTCTTATAAAGGGTGACTAATTTTATTTTACATGGATGGAGAAGAAAGTGTAGAAACACTAATAGCTGATGGCTCTTGTGCTTTTACATAAATGTGGATGCTTTTATGATGGCTGTAATTATCCACTGAGAAACTGCAGTGTTTAGATATATTCTGACATAAAGGGAGCTTTCCGTCTCCTTATGGTTGGAAAGTTCATTAGGGTAGATTTCTTATCATTTTCCTTCCTTTTTAGGTGTGAAGTTTTTCAACATGAGCGGCCTTGGGGACAGTTCATCTGACCCTGCTAACCCAGACTCACATAAGAGAAAAGGGTCACCATGTGACACACTGGCATCAAGGTAGGAATACTCTTTTCTTAGTCTTATTTCTGGCCGAGCTGCTTTACCATTTTCATTGTCACTTTCCAGCTTGCTTCATCTGTAAGTTTACCGGCCTTCTCTGAGTCCCTCATACTCAACATGTTCTCTTCCTTCCCCAGGGCTGGTTTGCTCCCTCTAGATTTCCTGTATTCAACACCTGTGCATTCTCCAAATATCAATTTAGTCATTATTTTTTAAAAGGGAGCCTTCTCTTCCTTCCATAACTACTAGGTCAAACCTCCCTATTCGTGTATATATTTCACATGTATTTTTAGAGCTATGATCCGTAATTCCAGGGTTTTACTAGCTTGTGTGCCTATTTAATGAGTCCCATGGCTTCTCTGCTGCATGCTGTACTGCTATAAGAACTTTGTCCTCGCTCACCATTTTATCCCTAGTTCCCAGCACAATGTGTAGCTTATATATAGTAAGGCCACAGAAAGTCTTTGGCAAAAGAATAAATAAATCCACTGTACATTTTTTAACTGCCATTGCATTACCTTAGTGGGACAAAGAAATATTATTAGTGGGACAAAGAAATAAATTGTTAATATCAAGATTTTAAAGAATGAGTATTTTTGGAATTAAATATCTTTGTTTTAACAGAACTTGGTCATCTGAAATAGGCAGAAGAAAGTTATTTCTAAGGAGGCTCTAATAAATGCCAGATAAAGATAGAACTTCAGTCAGATCAAAACAGCAGATTCCTACCAGAGAGAAGAGTGGGGATTTTATTCCACTCACCTCTGAGGATCTGGAGAAAAGTCTCTCAACTTCCACACTGTTGACATTGTGGACAAGATAATTCTTTATTGTGGGAAGCTATCCTGTATGTTGTAGGATGTTTAACAGTATCCCTGGCTTCTACACAGTTAGACACCAATAGAATTTTTATATCAGTTATGATACCAAAATGTTCTTCCAGTTATGATAATCAAAAATGATAATCCAAACATTTTCAAATACTCCTGGGGACAGAGAAAGCAATATGGCCCCCAGTTGAGGATGAGGTGGCTGGATAGCATCACTGACTCGATGGACGTGAGTCTGAGTGAACTCCGGGAGTTGGTGATGGACAGGGAGGCCTGGCGTGCTGCGATTCATGGAGTCGCAAAGAGTCGGACACAACTGAGCGACTGAACTGAACTGATAATCATTGATCAGAGTATAAAACAGCAGAAGACTCTTCTTTCATTGGATTACATGTGTTTTTCTCATGGGGCAACCAAAAACGAATTTTTATGGGAGATTGCCAGGATTTCAGGCTGGGGAAAGAAAAGTGACTACTTCTGTTATTGAATTCAGAGAACTGTTATAGAGCGATGGTAACCTAAGTATTCATAATCAAGCCTGTGTTGTCATGTCAGAGTTAATGTTCCTGTTTATTTCTTATATGTCAGTCCTTCTTAATTTAAGAATAAATAAATAAAAATATTGTGTTTTAGGACTTCCCTAGTAGCTCAGCTGGTAAAGAATCTGCCTGCAATGCAGGAGACCCCAGTTTGATTCCTGGGTCGGGAACATCCCCTGGAGAAGGGATATGCTACCCCCTCCAGTATTTTGGGGATTCCCTGGTGGTTTAGCTGGTAAAGAATCTGCCTGCAGTGCAGGAGACCTGGGTTCACTCCCTGGGTTGGGAAGATTCCCCTGGAGAAGGGAACGGCTACCCACTCCAGTATTCCAGCCTGGAGAAATCCATGGACTGTATAGTCCATGGGGTTGCAAAGACTGGACATGACTGAGTGACTTCCACTATTGTGTTTTACTTGAAATTTTTATTTGGGGGAAATTTTTAATCTATAAAAAAATTAGAGACTAGGAAACTACCCCACCACATGTAATTCATAATATTTTGTCATATTCTTAGTATTTTGTTAATACATTATTGTATTTGCAGTTTTAAGGAAAAGTAGTAAAATGGTTAATGATTAAACTGATTTGTCTCTAATTCTTTCAGTCTGTTTTTAATGATTATATATAAGTATCCATGAACAATATAGAATATTTGCTAAATTTATATATTATATAATACTGTATATATTTTTCTTTAGACATAAAGATACATAGATTCATTCAGTTCTGTTAACTTTGGATAAATATTGTAATACACGAAATACCATATTTGAAGAATCTGTTTCCCAACAGCTAGACATTCCCTATGCGTAAATAGCCTTTTTGTTACAAATTTTCATTCTTACAGCCAGCACTACAGCAAACATGAACATCCTTGTACATACCTACTATTTTATACATAAAACTTTCATTAGAATCTGTGTACATTTTTATGTTAACTGTGTACTTACCAGATTATTCTTCAAATGACAGTCATTGAGAGTTGCCTTTTTTCTTGCATTTTTATTGCATTATTTTTCCTCACTTTAAGTTTTTGCCATCCTGATGGGTGTAGGGTTATAATTTTAAGTATGTTTCCTGATAAGTAGATAAGTTGATTATGATTTTTGTTTTTATTGCTCTTTATATTTTCCCCTCTATGAATTACCTGGTTGTATCTCTTGCCCATATTTCTTCTGGGTAGTTTGTGCTTTCCTTTTTTTTATTTGTAAGAGTTATTTTTAATTTTCTAGTTAAATTTTTACTCTTTTTTGCTTACATTTGATGCAACTATCTTCTCCCAATCTGTTGATATCCTCATATGTCGAGCTTTTAGGGTCTTGTCAAGAATTTCCTCCTCTATTTCAAGGCCTTAAATGTATTTTTATATGTTTTCTTCTAATATGCATTTAGAATTTTAAATAAACAAGCATTTACATTTGTGGGACAAAAATGTAACAACCTAAATTTTTTTCCTATATGGAATGTCAGTGGCTATAACCGTATCCATTCCCTGCTTTTGTGCTCTTACCTTCCTCAGAAACCAAGTTCCTGCATGGATAGGGATCTGATTTGAGCCTTCGTATGATAGTTGCCATGCTCTCTGATGGGGCAAGTCACTCTTCTTGGTATTTTTCAAAATTGTTGTTCCTGTTCTTGGTCCTTTACTCTCCTGTACAGATTTTAGAGTCAGTTTTTGTTTCCCTTGATTTTTTTTTCCTTGCTGGGATTTGAATTAGAATTTCATTTGCTTTTATAAATTAAATTGGAGAGAACTGACAGCTTTATTTTGTAAATTCTAGAGTGTTGTTA
Organism: Nanger dama; assembly: GCA_917880005.1. Taxonomy (NCBI): domain Eukaryota; kingdom Metazoa; phylum Chordata; class Mammalia; order Artiodactyla; family Bovidae; genus Nanger; species Nanger dama. The sequence continues at coordinate 32,567,600 of CAKJTW010000018.1, forward strand.
TTTATGAATATAAAGGCTTCTCCTTTATTCAGTTCATTGTTCTTAAATAATAGTGTATAATTTTCCCCTTTGAATGTCTAGCCCATCTTTAGTTAGATATATTCCAGGGTACCATAGAATTTTTATTGCTTTTAGAAATATCGTTTTATCTATTGCATTTTCTAACTGGCAGTTATTCGTGTATAGGAATGCTAATGATTTGGGGATTTTGATTTCATATCCATCCATTGTTCTAAGCTTTCTTATTTGTTTTAATGGCTTTTATCTGCAGATCGTCTTTGAGTGTGTGTGTGTGTGTGTGTGTGTGTGTGTGTGTGTCTATAATCACATCATGATGAATATCAAAATTTTTATTTATATGTATGTATATATTTCTCTTCTTAATTGTCTTAAAATTATTATCCTTGCACATTTGCTTTAAAAATATTTGAAAACATAGTCTTTGTCAGGTTTATAAGTATGGGCTTCAATTTTAATTAAGTGATTTTTTAAATTTAGTTAACTAAAATTTTGTGATTTTGAAATTGATGAGTTTGTACATGATTACCACCTTATAATGTTTCTTTTGATTTTGTTATTGTACACTGTCACTTCAAACAGATTGCAAACTAATTAATTATGAAGAGCATATGTTAGACCTCAGGGTATTGCCAGCCCTGTGTACAGGAGTTCTAGCTAGGGCAGCTTCTCAGTAATTGTTTGGTAAGGTGAGACGTCTCAAATATCCTTCCTGTTATCTCTCCATTTTTAACTCTTCTAAGAGAAATGAGATTTTAAAATGCCAGTTTTTAAATGGTGGGTAGCTGTGGGCAGTGTTTATTTAACATTAACAATTCAACAAGTGCTTTATTAAATACCTGCTATTCAGCCAGCACCATGTGCTTGATGTTTGAAGGATATAAGTGTGAAATATGTTTCCTGTCTTCAAGGAGCTTACAAATCTAGTAATGCTACTCATTCTCTTTCTTAAACCCTTCTGGGCTCTCCTTTGCCCTGAAAATAAATAATCATAATCAAAGTGATGATAATAGATAATATTTGTTGAGCTAATGGTATGTGGCAGGAACTCTGCAAAACATTTCTATGTATAATATCATCTTTTAATCCTCACAAATCCCTAGGAGGTAATTAATGTCATTATCCCTATTTTACAGATAAAGAAATGGAAGCTTAGAGAAGTTAAATTGCTGTTAAGTAACTTGTCCAGGGTTACTTAGCTAGTAAATGATAGAGGAAGTTTTAACTTGTGTTTGTGAGCAATCTCCTGTGCTCTTTATTGTGGCGTATACAAGAGCCCTGGTGAACCAACTGGACCTTGTCTCCTGCCCTTTTGTTTCTAATCATCTATAATTCAACTATCTTGAGCTACTTATTTTTGCTCTCACTTTTACCTTTGAAAAGCTTTTTTTTCCTTTTAGGAAACTAGTCTCTCCCTACCATTAGGTTTAGACATCTCATTCTCTAGATCTAGGTGCCATCTCTGTGTGCTTTTATATAGTATTGTAAATTTGTCACATAGTAGCTTCTTTGTTCTCCCACTTATTGGAGGCTATATCTGATTTACTCCTGGGTTGTTAAGACACAGTACCTGGTTATCTTGCACATGATAAAAGTATGGGAGCATTTGTTGAAAAAGCTAATGAGGTTAAAAAAAAAAAGATACAATACTTGAGAAGTTAACTTGTAGTAGTATTAACTAGCATGTACATAGTATCAGTGGAACTAAAGTGGGTTAGTGAGAGGAAAAATGGTGGCCCAAAGCAATGAAGATGTCTTTTCTGTTAAGGTAGAGTTTCTTTTTCTCATCTCCACCATTCCTTCAGTTTTTAACTTTATTTGAAAAAAGTCTGTTCATTTTCTCTTCTTGCTTATTAGTTATTTCATTTCATGGTGATTTTCCTAGTTTCTTTCTTAGGTCATTTTATAGACACCTTACCATTTCATTACTTTTAGCTTCTTGCTTCCTTTATCACCTCCTGTCTGATCCTCCCCAATTCTATTTTATTTTTCCTTTACTCAACAGTGGTTTCCAGAACTTCAGTTTTACATAAAACTTAATGTTAAAAACAGATTCGGGAGTTCCACGAAATGAATCCAATTTATTCCACTTGGTATTTAGACCAAGAGATTTAAGCAAGTCATACTTTAGACTGAGTCTACTAAGTAAACCTAGTGTCAATTAGTTTCTCTAAGGTAAAAATCAAGTGTGTGTGTGTGTGTGTGTGTTATGTTATTCATTTTCTTCATGCCTCATTTTCAATACCTTGTTGTGAAATTTGTCAAAATACCTCACCGTACATACTTGCCTGGGAACACTGTAAGATGAAGTCTTACTGAGTTAAAATGGGATTAATTCCTTAATGAAAGATTTAAAAGTTACAGATAGAATGTGTGATTGTTATAGTTTTAAAATTTGGTTTTATTTTGGGACGTGTGAAATTTTTTAGTGTTTTGTCTTATGTAGATAAATACATTTGACCTTTGTTAACTTGGTTCTTTTCAACTTAACCATGCTGTTATATAAATGCTATTTTCTTTATAGTTTTTTTAAATTATGAAAAGTAAGTGATAGTTTAATTGTTGCCAGTTAAGAATTGTTTAGCAACTGGTTTTTCCCTCTTTTACCTCTTCTTAAAATACCACTTGTATATGGAGTCAAATGATTTTGATTGATGCTTATAAAACTGAGAGTTACTTGTGAGCAAATTTTCTTTCTATATTAGTTTGATAATAGAAAAATTCACTGAAAGTAATGCTTTATTGTCTTTGTATGTGTTAATAAAATAAAGTGCCTGATGACTTGGTTAAATGAACAAGGGGTAAACAAAAATGAACAATATTCACTTACTACATTTGAGTGAATGTAAAATGCTAGTTGTATGCATTGTTATCCGTTATTTTCATTATTTTCCTTTAAGATAAATTGAGTTTAATTTTATTTACTATATAATGATAGCCTATAAGCAGATTTTTTTCTATTTCTTTACAACAAAGCAGTATATGAGAGACATTGTTCTTTGCACCACTGTCTCTAATTAATGATTTACTATTTTTATTTTACTTTTTGGAAGCATGTTTTTTTTTCCTTTTGGTAGGGACCAATTAATGGTCTGATTATTATAGGAATCAAGGTTTTATCAGATTTCCAATTATAATTTCTTTGAAATCTGGGTAGTCAGCCTGCTTTACTTACAACAAACTTATTTGAAAATTCAGATTTTCTATTTTTAGGGAATTATTATTTAGAATGCCTAGTTATTTAAAATGCAACTAGTATATATACTGTCTGGTTCTTTTACTATCTAGTATTTACTGGTTATTTGAAAGATTCAGTGTATATATATCATATCATTGAGGAATACATCTGTGATAGCAGTCATTCTCTTTATGTATTTTAGCCAGAATTGTTTTCTGCTCTTTGGCATTTCATAGTATGTTTTTCAAATATAAATTTAGATTTTCTCTAAATCTGGCATTAATTCTAGATGAAAATAGGAATTGCTGTAAATATGTAAATATCAAATACTTGATCAGAGAAGGAAATATGGTGTTAGAAATGTACAGTAACTGGATTTTCTTTGTGTAATAGCACTGAAAAGAGGCGCAGGGAGCAAGAAAATAAATATTTGGAAGAGCTAGCTGAGTTATTGTCTGCCAACATCAGTGACATTGACAGCTTAAGTGTAAAACCAGACAAATGCAAGATATTGAAGAAGACAGTCGATCAGATACAACTAATGAAGAGAATGGAACAAGGTAGGAAAATAAACAGAAAAACCCTCTGGCTGTGTTCTTTGTTATTAAGACATTTACAATATGTGATTTTACTTTTTATTACTAAGAAATGGAATTAATTTTGTAATTTTATTAAAGAAGCAGTTTTGGGTAGATGCTATTTATTTTAGAATGTGAATCTGAGACCCTTCTTTTACCACAAAGTGGCTTGTTATCTTGAGAACTGGTTGCCTTGAAACTTTTGAAACCCAGAAGAGTCAGATAAAACTTAGTGACTCAACAATAGCAATCATATGGAATTAAGTCAGGAGATACACGTTGTGGTGTTGGACCCGAGGCTCTGCATAGCATTGAGAGACAGCAGCTCAGAGGTAGGAGAGTCCCTCCACCTGAATTTAAGCTTATAGCATTGAGAGACAGCAGCTCAGAGGTAGGAGAGTCCCTCCACCTGAATTTAAGCTTATAGCATTGAGAGACAGCAGCTCAGAGGTAGGAGAGTCCCTCCACCTGAATTTAAGCTTATAGCATTGAGAGACAGCAGCTCAGAGACAGGAGAGTCCCTCCACCTGAATTTAACCTTATCTGTGCCTTGCCTGTGGTTGGGGGGACCCGCCTTCTCTGAGAAAGTAAAGAAGAAGTAAAGTGAAGTCACTCAGTTGTGTCCAACTCTTTGCAACCCCAGGGACTGCAGCCTGCCAGGCTCCTCTATCCATGGGATTTGCCAGGCAAGAATACTGGAGTGGGTTGCCATTTCCTTCTCCAGGGGATCTTTCCAACCCAGGGATCAAACCCATGTCTCCCATACTGCAGGCAGACTCTTTACTGTCTTAGAGTCACCAGGGGAGCTCTGAGAAGACCCTGATTTATTTTTATGGCTCATGTTTATGCTATTTGTATTTACACACCATACAACCCCTGGGTTGCTTACCAGAAACTAAGGCAAAGTGCTTTGAAGGAACATCCCCATATTGCACCCCTAGATTCTCAGAGGAAAAAGTGCTCCTGAGGGAGATTGTGTGCTATAAACTTATATAAAACAAGAAATCAACTGCAGTGAGCAAGAACACAAACAACAAACAGAAGGAATAGGCCCCGAAGAACTTCACACTAGCAGCAGCAATGTGAAAAGACTGAACGAATAGTCTGTTTTAAAATGGTTAAAGTGATAGGATTTTACGAGTTTAGGGGCTGGGTAGTGTAGTGACCCAGAGAAGGCGATGGCACCCCACTCCAGTGTTCTTGCCTGGAGAATCCCAGGGATGGCGGAGCCTGGCGGGCTGCTGTCTGTGGGGTCGCACAGAGTCGGACACGACTGAGCGACTTAGCAGCAGCAGCAGCAGCAGCAGTCTAGTGACCACTGATTCAGCAGACAAGAGACGCTGGTATTCTAGGTCTTCAGAGGGGAGAGCTACCCAGAGGCTGAATGGCCCCTTCCCTGCTGGATGTGGACGCCCAGGCAGGATGGCGCATCGCGATGATGGGAGGATTCTGAAGATGGGGAAGTGGAGTAGTCCAGAGGGAAGGACACACAGACACTGACACTGGTATCGGTCCCCAAGGAAAAAGTCAGCTCCCTGCTTGGTCCACACCCTTCACACAGCTGCCAGTCAGGATTTTAGCACCTTACTCTTTAATGTGAATAAAAATCCAGGTATTTGAGGAACGTCTGTAATATAAAAGAGAATAAACCAAGCAAACAAAAGGGAAAGAAAGGAACTCAGAGGAAGCAGAGATGATACAGGGAACAAAAGAAAAATGTAAAGCCATCCAACAGTCTTTCACCAACAAAAGGGAGGATATATCATCTATAAAATGCTATAAAATGCAACATTCAAAACAAATAACTTTTGGAACTTAAAATCAGGATTGCTGAAAAAAACTCTAGCCCATTACCTTGTTTTCTGCTCGTTGCCCCCTCATTGTGTCACCTGCAGCCATTCCAGGCACGTTTGCCTCAGATCTTTGCACTTGCTCTTCTCTCTGTCAGGAATGCTCTTCCTTGGGTGTACATAAAGCTTAGTCCTGTATCCCTTCTGTGTCATGGTTCAGATATTTTTTCTAAGTGAACTTGTCCCTCACTAACCTATCACACATACACATGTGTGCATACACACACAAGCACCTTTCTACATCTTCCTTGATTTATTTTCCCCACAGTACTTGTTACATCTAACATATTATACATTTTGTTTGTTTATTGTCTGCCTACCCTCACTGGAGCTTCATGAGAGCAAAGGTTTCTGTTTGTTCACCACTGTGTCCCTAATACCTAAAGCAGTTCCTGGGTACGTAGTAGGCTTTTCAATGAGTATTTGTTGAATAAAAGGATAAAGTGTTGAAAGACCATTTGAAGAAATCCCTTAGAAAGTAAGATAAAAAGGCAAGCAAAGGAAAGCAAGAGAAAGATAAGGGGTAGAGCATATCATTAGTTCCAGGGAAGAAAAAAAACAGGCCAACTAGAAGGGAAGAAATTATAAGAAATAATACAAAAACAAAAAAATTCTCAGAATTAGAGGCTGTGGGTGTCCAGATGGAAAGCATACATGTCATGTGCAGCACAATGACTGAAAAAGAAAGAAGAAGACCTCACACCAGTACACAATTTCTAGACACCAGAGAGAAAAAAACAAGAGAAAGGAAAAAAAACAGACACACACTGGATTACTTTCAGAAGGATCCACATTTCTAAATAACAACCCTGAAAATGAGAATCCTGGACCTAGAATTATGTGTTCATCTAAATGAAGTGTGGGTACAAAATAAAGACAATTTTCAGACATTTAAAGCCTCAAAAACGTTGTCTCCTATGTACTTTTTTTTTCAGACATATCTATGAAGGGCTTCCCAGGCAGTTCAGTGGGTAAGGCTCTACTTCCAATGCAGGGAATGTGGGCTCAGTCCCTGGTCAGGAACTAAGATCCCACTTGCTGCATGGTGCAGCCAAAAATAAAAATTAAAAAGAAATGTCTATCAAGACCAAGGTAGTAAACCAAGAAAGTAAGGCATTGGATCTTAACCCAGGGAAACTGTGGAATCATAACAGAAGAAAGACAGAAGGAAACCAAGGGTTACATATGAGCAGCAGACTGAAGAAGTAGCCAGTCCCAGTTGGAGGAGGCAAACAGAGGGCTCCAGGAGGAGTATGTCCATGGGGAAAAACAATGGGACTCATAGAAATATATGATGATTGAGCAAATTGAGGGGAACTTTTCAGCCTGATGGAGAGTTTAGAGATGAGTCAGACTTCACAGAAAAACTAAAACATAAAACACGAGAATTGTAAATTATAGTACATACCTTGACTCATTTATGGACTGTATGTAGCCATAGTAACATAGATATTAAATATTGACTGCTCTAAAAATTATTGTAACTATATTAGGAGGATGGAAAGAGGGAAAGTATATGTCTAGATGGTTGATGTAAGTAAATTATGATAGCATGTTAATAGATTGTCTAACATGGACACAATCAGGATATAGCAAATAATCATGTTATTGAAAAATAAAGAATGTATTAGTTAGGATACAGGCAAGGCTATTATTTCGAGACCCAACGTACAGTGGCTTTAACAAGATAGTCTAGGTGTGTGTCACATGTTCAGATTCCTTCCATCTCTTGGGCTGTGCCACTCCTAGGGTATTGCCCTTATCCATGTCAAACATGGGTCACCTGTGCACATCCCAGATGACAAGAAGGGGAAAGAAAACTGGAAGGTATGCTTCTTTCTCTTTAAGGATAAGACTCAGAAATTGTGTGTCACTTCTGTTTACATGCCTTAGGCTGGTCGATATAGCCACTTCGAGCCACTCCTGCCTTAAGTTTGCCTAAAATTTTATGTTTTACTTTTCATGCATAGTTACTTAATGTACTTGGCTTTGAAAGTTTATATTCTTTTGGAATTGTTTCTTTTAAAAAACAGCAACAACAACAAAAACCTATCTTAATGTTACACATACACGAAATGATGAAGGAAGTGTATCTTAGAGCTAGATGAGAAACTCCCATGCTATAATAATTTAAAAATAAATAACCCAATTAAATGAAGTCGCTCAGTTGTGTCCAACTCTTTGCAACCCCGTGGACTGTAGCCTACCAGGCTCCTTTGTCCATGGAATTCTCCAGGCAAGAATACTGGAGTGGGTTGCCATTTCCTTCTCCAGGGAATCTTCCCGACCAAGGGATTGAACACGGGTCTCCTGCATTGCAGGCAGACGTTTTACCCTCTGAGCGACCAGGGAAGCCCAATTAATAAATGGGCAAAGGCTCTGGATAGAAATTTTTCTAAAGAAAACATACAAATGACCAGTAAGCACAGGAAAAACATACTCAATATTATTGGCCATCAGAAAAATACAAATCAAAACCACAATACAAATACCAGTTTACATTGCTAGGGTAGCTACAGTCAAAAGACATAGCAACAAGTGTCGGTAAGGATGGGAGAAGTTGGATCCCTCATACAGTGCTGGTGAGAGTGTAAAATTGTGCATCCACTTGGGGAAACATTCTAGTAGTTTCTCAAAATATTAAAAAGCAGAGTAATCATATAGCTCAGCAAGTCCACTTGTGGGTATATAACAAAGAGAATTGAAAACTTACATAGAAATGTTCATAACAGCATATTCATAAATAGCCAGTAAGTGGAAGCAAATTGTATATCTATCAACTGATCAATGTATAAATAAAATAAGGTACACCTGTACATTGGAATATTATTTGGCAGTAAAAAGAGTGAAGTACTGATACATGCTTCACCATCGATGAATCTTGAAAACATTATGCTAAGCAAAAGAAGCCAGTCACAGAGGACTAAGTATTTTATGATTCCATTTATATAAAATGTCCAAACTAGGCAAATCTGTAGAAATAGAAAGTAGATTGGTGGTTGTCTTGGGCTTGGGAATGTTGGGAAATGGAGAGTAACTGCTAAAGGGTGTGAGATTTCTTTTGGGGGTGATGAAAGTGTTCTAAAATTTATTGCAATGGTGGTTGGACAACTCTGTGAATGTACTAAAAACCATTGAATCGTATGTTTTAAATCTTGAACAGTGCACTGTGTGAATCATAGCATAATAAAGCCATATTATAAATACTAAATGAGATAATGTTTTACGCCCATTAGGTTCCCCAGAATTAAAAACTGTGTTGATATCAAGTATCAACATACAGAAAAACAGTAACACATGTATGTTACTGGTAGTACAGCCTCTTTGGAGAGTAATTTGTCAAACTTAGGTAATGTTGAAAATATACAGGACCTGCAATCCAGCAGTTTCGCTTCTAGTATTTACCCTAAAGAAGCTGTCACAAATATGCCAAAGAGAAAATATGGAAAATAGTTTATTACAGCACTGTTCGTAGTAGTCAAAAGGCATGCCAGTAGGGGACAAGGAAGTCAACTGTGGGTTATTCATGCAGCAGTTCAAATGAATATATCAAATTTATAAGTATCAGTATAGTTAAATCTCAAACATAATATTGAGTGGAAAAATAAGTTGAAAAAGTCTGTATGTTTTTATATAAACATTAGACACAAAACAGTACTGTATTTGTAAGGTCATACATATGTAGTTGAAGTATGAAAACATGCTTAGAACTGCCTTCAGAACAGGTTACTTCTGGAAAGGGACAGAGGTGGAGTGGTGGTAGAGCTGTAGTTCTGTTTGTAGCCATTTTATTTGTTTAAAAAAGAAAGACCTGAAGCAAATAATGTTTATATCTGTGAAAAATGAATGATGGATGTATGAACGTAGCTATGTCACTTTATGTATTTTTTGTAGTATTTGAAATATTTCATATTTTAAAGTGAAAAAAATGAATCTCTGTATTCAGTAATACCATATTTGGGTGTTTTGGTGAGCTAACCAGTCTGACCAATTGGAAACTTTTATATAAGTATTGTTGCTACTTTAAGACAATGGTCAGACTTTTCAACATCTCCACACAAAAGAATTCCAAATTATTTAGCAGCTGTTGTTTTATCAATTAGATCATCATGATATGAAGGTGAAAGTTCACGCAGGCTCACGGAGTCATATCTTCACTCTCTCTTCAGTGGCAATTGATCAGCTCAGAAAAGGAAAAAGAAAAATATAGGAATAATTATTCTTTTACAATTTGCCCATTTTTAAAAAAGCTTTTGAGTAGACTTTTTAAAAAGGTTATATATTTATACCATTTTTTCTATTTGTTGGGACACTGTACTTGATAGGTCAGAAAATTCAAATTTTCCTGCTGCCACTTATTAGCTGTAAGATTACTTCACCTTTCTGAACCTCCATTTTATCATCTACAAAATGAATATAATTGAGATTAAATGTGAAAGTGCCTAGATAATAAGTAAATGTTATTTGAATCTGAAACTAGGTGAATTTTTCTCTTCATAAACTTGACATTGTGGAAATGAGCTCCTTTCAGATGTGTGACTTTTTGTTTCTTTGTTACAGAGAAATCAACAACTGATGATGAAGTACAGAAGTCAGACATCTCATCGAGCAGTCAAGGAGTGATAGAAAAGGAATCCCTGGGGCCTCTTCTTTTAGAGGTAGGTGTTCTCATTGACTCAGAAAGTGATAATCTTTGTTCTAGCCAATCTGATTTTTTTCTTTATCTTCCTTTATATTTTACATCCAATTAATAAATTATAAAACAAAGTAAAAATTTAAATGACTTTTAATGATTATTTTAATCTCAGAAACTATTTTGACAGTTGTTATTATTTCAGAATCAAATGCAAGGAACAGACATCAAAAATTTTCATAAAGGCATTCTAATGGTCACATGGTAAACTAAAGAAAACTATCTGGCTTTGCTGTTTCTTTATGGTAGTTAGGACTAATCGGGAAAATAAAACTTTTGGAATTATTTAGCTAGCTAGTGCTGATTCTGCTGTGCTGTGTGCTTAGTTGCTCAGTTGTGTCCGACTCTTTGCAACTCCATGCCTGCTGGCTTCTCTATCCATGGGGATTCTCCAGGCAAGAATACTGGAGTGGGTTGCTATGCTCTCCTCCAGGGGATCTTACCAATCCAGGGATCAAACCCAGGTCTCCCAGATTGCAGGCAGATTCTTTACCGCCTGAGCCACCAGAGAAATCTAGTTCTGCTGTAGGATTTTACTTCTGAATAAGGGATGCCTCGCTTTGTTACAGTAGGTGTTTTCTGACTAAGAATTTTTTAACTATTTATGTGACCATTGTACAGGAACTTACTATTTTAACAACTCTCTGTCACACTTTTTTAAATGAAGAACTTTTAATCTTGAATTACTTTGTAGCTACTGTGTAATTTTCACCTGTTTTTCCTATCTAATCTTTATTCCCTCTGTTCTCAACACGGATGTTTTGTTTCCAAGCAGTTTCTTCACCTTAAGTGCTCCCTGCCATGCATGAATGTTTAAAAGCATACATATGTGTGTATATATACACACGTATTCCCCCAAATTAGGCTTTTCTATCTCTCAGCCTAATTTTTTTATATATCTATATTTATTATATATTATTATAGCTATAAATATGTATATTTAAATTATACATGTATTTTTATATTATATATAAAATAAATTCTTCTTTCCTGTCCCACCTCAAGGTCCTTCTTTCTGGTGAAGTCTTGCTAACACTCAGACTTGTATAGGCCTCTTGATTTTCTAACTCCTTTATACATTTTTCTTATTACCCAAACTAATCCTCTGTTTTTGTAGTAAATAGAATTCCCTCTACCAACACCACTAATTTGAGAATATTCTCAGCATTCGCTCTTTTGTAAAGCTTCTTCATAATCCTCTTTTATAAAACTATCTCTTCTCTCTGGCTGCTCATTAGCCTTATTTTCTCAGGTTTCTTTTTCTTGTAGTTCAGTTCAGTTCAGTCACTCAGTCGTGTCCGACTCTTTGAGACCTTATGGACTGCAGCACACCAGGCTTCCCTGTCCATTACCAACTGCCAGAGCTTGCTCAGACTCATGTCCATTGAGTTGGTGATGCCATCCAACCATCTCATCCTCCCCTTGTCCCCTTCTCCTCCTGCCTTCAGTGTTTCCCAGCATCAGGGTCTTTTTCTATGAATCAATTTGTCACATCAGGTGGCCAAAGTATTGGAGCTTCAGCTTCAGCATCAGTCCTTCCAACAAATACTCAGGACTGATTTCCTTTAGGACTGACTGGTTTGATCTCCTTGCAGTCCAAGGGACTCTCAAGAGTCTTCTCCAATACCATTGTTCAAAAGCTCAGTTTTCTTTATGGTCCAACTCTCACATCCATACATGACGACGGGAAAAACCATAGCTTTGACTCTCTTTCTTTATCTGCCTCTTCAATGTTAGCTTCCCCCAGGTTATTTTGGCTCTTTTCCTTTTTGTTTTTTATTCTGTGTACATTTCCTGGACCGTTTTATCAATATCTATACCTTTGTCTATATGATGTTTTCGTATGTGTGTGTGTCTGTTAAAATACTAAAGAGGGCTTTCTGATTTGAAATAGCAGACACCAATTCTGACTATGTTAAGCAAATGTGGGCTTTCCTCATAGCTCAGCTGGTAAAGAATCTGCCTGCAATGTGGGAGACCTGGGTTTGATCCCTGGGGTGGGAATATCCCCTGGAGAAGGGAAAGGCTACGCACTCCAGTATTCTTGCCTGGAGAATTCCATGGACTGCATAGTCCATGGGGTTACAAAGAGTCCAACACAACTAAGCGACCTTCACTTAACCAAATGTGAATTCATTGGGATACTATTTTGATACACAGAACCATGCTTAGAAATAAGGTGAAACTAAGGCATCTTGGTCTTCCTTGGTAGCTCAGTTGGTAAAGACTCCACATGCCATACAAGAGACCTGGTTTCAATCCCTGGGTTGGGAAGATTGCCCTGGAGAAGGAAATGACATGCCACTCCAGTATTCTTGCCTGGAAAACCCCATGGTCAGAGGAGCCTGGTGAACTACAGTCTAATGGGTTCAAAAAGATTTGGACACAACCTAGCAACTAGGCATCTTAAGGAGGCTAGAAAGCAGAAGCTATACAAATGGTCTCTTTGAAAGACCCCTCTGGACAGTACCCTGCTGCCAGAATGAATGTGTTCCAACCATGTACATTCTGACTGTAATTGTTCTCAAGGTTCACATTTAGGGAGGAAGTTTACCAATGGTCTGATTAAGAATCCCATGAGACTTTATTAAATGGGGGAGAAGTAACTCCTCAAAGGAAATCAGACATTCTCTGAAAGGGGAAAAGGTAATTATAGTTAAAAACAAACAAACAAAAACCAAATGATACGATATGTACCTGTAAGTCACATAGGTATATCTTTAGCCCAGATCTCTCTTCACAGTTTCCCTTTCATTATATCCTATTGCCTTTTCAGCATCTCCCTCAGAAAGTTCCTCAGTCATTTCAAAACATAACATTCCTAAAGCTAAATTTAGAATCAATCCCTCATCTCCTATTTAAAAAAAAAGTCAAAAATTTAAAACTTGGTTTCCCCCTTGAGTCCCCTTTGTCTAGGAAAGGCACCTATCTACCAGAACCCTGAAGTCATTAATGAAGGATCACCCCTTGTGCTCGTTTCCATTTGCTAGAGGTCCCCAGATGCTGTTTGTTCTGCATCTATAGATTTCTCTTCTGTCACTTCCACTGCCATTGCCTTGATCCAAGCTTGCATTTGACCTGGAGTATCACAATAGCATTGCAGTTTATCTGCCTACTTCCAGTCCACATGCCACACCTACTGCCAGAAGGATCTTTGTTAAAGCAGATCATGTCACTCTCCTGCTTAAAAACACTACTTTCAAAATAATCCCCATGGCTTTTTTTGGGAGGGGGGAGGTAATGGCGCTTTACTTTGAAGCTTTTTAAAAATAACTTTTTATTGTTAAGTATAACACAAATATGACCAGTGTGTAAAAGGTGATTTTTTTTTTAACCTCTGAACTGTTTCCTCTGTTTGAATGTTCTTTCCACCCCTTGTCCCCCGAATTATTGCTCTGTTTCCTTCAGGCCTCGGCTCAGGTGTCATTGAGCCTCCTCCCAGGAAACTTTACCCACAACAGCCATTCCTTTGCCCATGTGGGATCTGTGCGTAACCTTTGTGAACACCTCTATTGTACTACACTGTGACTATGTGTACTTGTCTTTTTCCCTCAGAGACTATAAAATTGTTGAGAATGTGTGTTTTATTCCCAGAACTTTGTCCAGTGACTGACACTTAGTGATACTCAGGGAAGCTTGTGTAATCATTTAAAGCGAGGGCTCTGTGAGAAGCCCTGGCCAGTGTGAACCCTGCGTTGAGACCCAGGGTGGTCCTCTTCAAAGGCTGATATCCTGGGAAGAGAGAAAATCTTCCAACTGATGATGATGATGCTATACTGAATGGAGTGGCATTTGTTATCATCCCCTGTGTGTAGCTCAGTTCAGCCCAGCTGTGAGAACTTGGAGAAATAGGAAGATTCCTTCCCAGCAGCATACTTGGAAATTAATTACATGCACAACACATGAGGGAAACTTGTAGAATAAGAACAAGTATTAGCAGGTTATATTAATTAGATACACTTTTAGATATTAAAAATGTTTATTCATAGGAATAGTTTCAAAGGATTCCTTGAAATGTTACGAATCTCTTGGGAATAGGATTTTGGCAGATCTTATACTATCTACTTAATTGTCATATTTTTAAAATTTTCAAGTATATATTTTATTTTAATTTAGAAGATAAACCCACATATCCAGCCCAGGATGGGCTGTCTGCATCTCAGGAGAAGGTCAGCAGGACATCTCTACAGCCATGGGGTAGCCTTTGTCGACCTGTTTTCCAAGCCAATCTTTTCTGGGGAAGCTCAAAAGAAACATGATGCCCCAGACTTCTTAGAGGAAATGATGAGTCTATGTAACTGAGGCCAAGCAGGGACCTGGTAAAACTTCTGTATTCCCTGTAAGGCTGACCAACTGCATATTCCAGAGGCCAGCTACTAGAATAACTTCCCAGCTTGGCAGTGAGGTCAAGTGCAGTCAATGGGAGAGCCTAGAGAAGTCCCAGAAAGTGTGAAAACAGGAGTCTACAGGGACTATAGACCTATTGCAAGGAAGGAGAACTTTTAAGTCCTTTGGGTTTCACAAATGCCTTAAAAATAATTGCACTGTGTAGTCCAGGTGAATCTCTCTGGACCTTGCTAGTGCTTGAGGTTTATCTGCACACCACCCCTGTGCCCACGACTGGCCAGTCTTCAGAGTGCGCAGAGATGACCCCAAGAGTGGGTCTCGATCTCTTCCAGCCCCACTGCAAACAAAGGGTAATAACTTCCAGACCTAGAGATAGATACAGAGAGTGAAAAAAGCAAGGGAGAAGCTGACTGACTGAAGTTAGGCAGGGTTGCTAGGGGAGGCAGTGTCCTAGAAGGACACCCTGAAAGCTAGATAGAAAAATAAGAAGGTGGTGATTTGGAAACTGGGTAGTGTGTTCCTTGGAAATGATTCGCCATGAAATAGCCAAGTTTTTTTTTACTTGCCTGCTTTGTATATCAGTCCTGTTTCTTGCTCTGAGTTACTTTGCTGTACCTGTGCATGAGTGTGTGCTCAGTCGTGTCCGATTCTTTGTGACCCCTTGGACCATAGGCCGCCAGGCTCTTTTATCCATGGAATTTTTCAGGCAAGAATTCTGGAGTGGGTTGGCATTTCCTCTTCCAGGGGATCTTTCTTCGATCGCTTTGACCCAGGTATCAAACCCACATCTTCTGCACTGGCAGGCAGGTTCTTTATCACTGTGCCTCCTGTGAAGCACAAACTGTTTTTTATTAAACTCTTTTAAGAGACCCCTGGATGTTCTTTGGAAGGAATGATGCTAAAGCTGAAACTCCAGTACTTTGGCCACCTCATGCAAAGAGTTGACTCATTGGAAAAGATTCTGTTGCTGGGAGGGATTGGGGGCAGGAGGAGAAGGGGACAACCGAGGATGAGATGGCTGGATGGCATCACCGACTCAATGGACTTGAGTTTGAGTGAACTCCGGGAGTTGGTGATGGACAGGGAGGCCTGGTGTGCTGCAGTTCATGGGGTTGCAAAGAGTCTGACATGACTGAGTGACTGAACTGAATTGAAGAGGGCAGAAAGGAAAAAAAAAGTTAAATTGTATTTACACCGATTCAGTTAATAGCTATGAACATTTAAAAAATTCTTTTAGATCTTCTAAGAAAATGATATGTTTGTATTTCAGTTATCCCTATTTTCACATAAACTTTGAGAAAAAATACATATATTGATCACCTGATTTACTCTGATCTAATCTATAGCTACTTTGACTTTAAGAAAACAGTTGGATATGAGAGTGGCTTCTTGTGCTCATCTAAATCCAAAATAGATTAGTGAAAGGTTTGTCTAGTGTTAAGGTTTTTAGATTATTAATCACATCCCTTTCCTCTTCGCATTATGAACTAAGTGAAAAATAGTCACAACAGTCAGGTGGAGTAAAAATAGTTTTATTTCTTTTGTTCTTGTTAAAGAAGATATTAGCAGTATTTTTCTTGAGAACAGTGCTGTGCTTCATTATTTTTTAAAATCTTGATTGAATACTTTGAAAGGCAGTGATTTTAAGATGTAGTTTCAAGTTCAGTTTATTTGAATATGTGGCTTAAATAATCACCTGAAAATTCAAGACACCCCATAAAAATGAGATAGATATAAATGGAAAAATGTATCATTGGATGAGTTTCTGAGTCACGTTACTCATTTTGAAATCCTACCTACCAATTATGTAAGTTTTTCTTCAAATTTCATCCTTTTTTTTTTTTTTTTTTGGCCACACTGTGCAGCTTGAGGCATCTTCATCAAGACTTGAACCCAGGCCCCAGCAGTGAAAGTGCTGAGTCTTAACCACTGGACTGGCAAGGAATTTCCTAAATTCCATTTTTAAAAAAATCTCAAATAGTGATTCTCCAAATTAATCAGGTGTTGCATTTTCCTTTTTTAAGAAATGGGTTTTTAAAGCCCACCAAACCTGGAAGACTTTTGAGCAGTGAAAAGATTTTGTTTCTAAAGGTTTAAACTGAGAAGATAATTTTTATAAGTGATTTACATCATTTTCAGCAACAAAATGATAACTGTGGTAACATTTCAAAACATCCATTTTTATATACTGACTCTATAATGTGTCTTTTTGAAAGCAGTTTATTTTCATTGTTAAAATTTCATCTTTACCCTGAAGGAACAAAATTAAGTGTGTATATTATTTGGAAATACCTGCTGGGTAGGGTATTATCATTACCACGCATCATCATAGAAAAGGTCAGAAATCATGTGTAATACCAAGGGTGGTTACGTCTTGTTACAAAATTCTGTAAATGTTCTTCTTTTTAAAGGACTTGTTTTTGTTGCTTTTCTACATTCTATAGCAAGTAAAAACTGCAACATGTAAAAATAAACAGAAGGATTATAAATAAGGTATCACTGTCATCTTCTCCATTCTGGATCCTCTCTCAGATTCTGATATGGACTGAGTGAGGCACCAGGGTGTCGATGTGTTAATAAAGCTCAATTTCTTCCTTATGTTTTAGGTTCTACTATAAATAGAGATTCTGACTTTTTGCCGTGCCTCTGTGGATATTACACTCCCCTTGGGCATATACATCTTTTGGAGCTCCTGGGCTCCATCTCTGTGCATAGAGAGCCCTCTGTGACTTGGCTCCTTCCACCTCTCCAGACTCACTGCCTGTCTTGTGCCATGTGCTCCAGCAGCTCCAAACTGCTTTTCTGTTCCCTGACGCGCCAGGCTCTCTCCTCTGCCTAGAGTGTTCTTCCCTCATTCCTCTTCCCCTCCGCCGCTGTGCCCTTTATAACTCAGATCAGGGCCTGTAAGGAGACTTTCTCTGCCTCCCACCTTGACCCCAAATAAGCATCCTTCTCTATACTCACAGAATAGTCTGTGTTTGTCTTTCATACTGTATTTCTCACTGGCATTTTATTAGGCTTATGTCTCTCCACTGTACCGCAAGTTCCTTGAGGGTAGACACCAGGTCTTAACCCACAGTTTAGAGATGTTTATGACTGAATGGGTCAGTCACTTACTGCACATTACTGCCATAAAATTTCTTTCTAAGGAAGAAGTTTGACATATTCATTCATGCCTACATGAAACAGAAGTGTGCAGTCTGTTTTAAAATCCTGTTCCCTCCACAAAGAACATGTAATATTAAATC
Organism: Nanger dama; assembly: GCA_917880005.1. Lineage (NCBI taxonomy): Eukaryota > Metazoa > Chordata > Mammalia > Artiodactyla > Bovidae > Nanger > Nanger dama. The sequence goes on from CAKJTW010000018.1 coordinate 32,585,512, forward strand.
TTCTATTCAATACCCCCCCTTTTTTTAACTTGACATGTATTTCCAATCTCTTTTTTAATAGAGAAACATATTTGAGTATTTTTCTTGTCTCTTTTAGCCTCATAACCTCTTAATCTTTTTTTTTTTTCTTTACAGGCTTTGGATGGGTTTTTCTTTGTTGTGAACTGTGAAGGGAGGATTGTATTTGTGTCAGAAAATGTGACCAGCTACTTGGGTTACAATCAGGAGGAATTAATGAATACCAGTGTCTACAGCATACTGCATGTGGGTGATCATGCAGAATTTGTGAAGAATCTACTACCAAAATCACTAGGTAAAAGGAATGTGTTTTTTTTTAAAGGATATGAGCTCTCTGTAGCTTCCCTTCAGTAAAGTATAATTATTATTATGTTTATGATATATGGTATTCTATGTCATACATATTTTAAATATTTTAAAATTTAATTTCAGCCTGAGATTAAATATGAAGGAGGAACATCATCAAATAGCTGATAGAGAACATTCCTTTTATCCTCTTCCTCTAGATTTTGCCATAATTCTGTGACAGAGTGAGGAAGTAGAACAGTTAGTCGTCTTACCACAAGAAGCTTCTGCTTGGAATTCCTTTTGTTTTGAATTTTAATTATGTCTAAGGAAGAGACAAATGTATGTAATTTATCCTACCACCTTGCTCAGAGAAAAGAAAAAAGGAAGGAGAGAGGAAAGAATAGTGTTCATATTACATACTTATTAAAATGAACATTTTTTGATGTAAGTGGTTTCAATTCAGCGAGTTCCAAGCATGGTTGGAGTTCCATCCAATGGCTGGATGGGCTGTTCACTGCCACAGGAGGCTAGCTGAGAGGATAGATAGGGCTGCCTTCCAGCCTGTGTTCTCTTCACTAAGCCATGTACCTGCTCCTTAACCTGTAGGCACTCCAGAAGTTGGGAGGAGAGTCTTGGCTAGAAATCCTGTATAACTAATCAAACATGAAAATAAAATGTTATCCATAGCTCTTTATTTTCTATGTTGTTCACTTGATGAAATGGAAGTGTTATTTCTTCTTTGAAAAGATAGTATGTGTTTACTGGGAGCCTGAAATGATTATTACTATTAAAATCACTAGTTTCAAGGGGTTATTAAGGGGTCTTAATGTGGAGTGTGAGTGACTTGAGAGATAATATAGTGGATTCCTTTATTTTAAAGATGAGACAAAGATTAAGTTATTAACCCAAACCTCACAACTAGTTTGAAGAAGCAGGACTCCTTACGCCGGTATAGGTTTGTTTCCGTGATATCCTCTAACTGTTGTAGAGTGATGAGATAATAAAAATGAAGGAGATTCAACAGCAAAGCTACGGTAAGAAAATTGTTGGGAATGGTGAGAGACCAGCCTGAAAAACCCTGCCTCTTACCATGGCTTGAATATAATAATTGTAACTGGGAAGTAGTGACTCGCTACACAGTGATTCTCACTTGACATGTATAAATATCTGCTCTACAATGGAATTCAGTTTTCTTACCCTGAATCCAGTAACATTTCTGTTTTAGCAATCATTTTAATGAAGTAAAATGATTATCTGCTATATTTAGGGCATTGTAGCATGCAGATTGTGCAAATAAAATAAAGAGCAAGAAAAATGATTTAAAAAACCAAGGTTGGTCTCTTGACTATTCTAAATATTTTGTTTTGAGTGACAGCCTTATTTGAAAAACTTTGATTTCTCCAGCCAGAAGGAGGAACATACAACATACTCTCAAGCCATCCCTTAAGCATCCATGCCTTCCAGGTTAAAATTCTCGCTTAGTAACAGACCTATGATTGTCAATCTTTTTTTTTGCTTTTTCCAATGCCAGAGTATAGCAGGAAGCAAGTGGAAAAGCTTATTAACTAACTGCTATAAAATTCTGAGCAAAAAAAGCAAGAAACTATTAATTTTTAATTTTGTCTTTGTCTGTTAACGAATTAGGGTATTTGTAAGGCCTTATCTTTGAGGGTGGAAATACCCATACAATTTCTTGCAAGTTTTACATTTCTCTAATTGGTAAAAGGATTAAATTTGCAAAGGAAGTTAAGTCTCTTTTTGCCTCAGGATAGTGTTAGATCTGAAGGGGTCTGTCTTTTAATCTGAGTCTCTAATTAAGCAGATGAGTAAAGGTGTGTCATTTGTATCTCCAGAGTTTGTACCTTTTCATCTCCTTCACAGTCATATAATCAATTTTTCTTTCACAGTGAATGGAGTTCCTTGGCCTCAAGAAGCAGCACGCCGAAACAGCCATACCTTTAACTGCAGGATGCTAATTCACCGTCCAGATGAGCCTGGCCCCGAGAACCAGGAAGCTTGCCAGCGGTATGAAGTGATGCAGTGTTTCACTGTGTCACAGCCGAAATCGATTCAGGAGGATGGAGAAGGTAAAACAGAGGGTGGTTTTAAGGTGTTCGATCGCTTTTCCCGTGGTTTTAGAAACAGAGAGGAAATTGATTATAAACTGCCTTCTTCAGATTATATTTTTGGTTACTATATTATGTATCTTAGTGGCTCTTCAATTTGCTATATATTTCTTAATACTTAGGAAAAAAATTGTTAACATCTAGAACTACCTCCCTTTAAAATACCCCCAAATTCTCAGTTGTAGCTGGCATTCCCACTAAAATGTCACATTCAAACCAACTTGCTGCCTAGAAATAAGAGCTGTAACTCACTGCTGCCAGTTGGAAATGCACCAGATGCAGCAGGCTGTTGAACAGCTCTGATTTTTAGAAAGTTTCAAGCTTAGCGTGTACGGAACACTGGAGAATAGAGCTAGCACTTTTGAGGCCATACAAGGTAATTTATAAGGAGAAAGCTTATGAGCAGATGAAAACACAGCTGAAGCTCTAATAGGAATAGGGTATGAACATGGTATTAGTTAAATACGTTTCAGTGGATGAGTTTTCCATGCATGCTTAAACTGAACTAAGTTAAGAACACCACAAATTGGTGGAGTAAGGAACAGGGAAGGAAGCTGTGGAGAAGTCAGTCAGATGCAAAAGGCTTGTGTGTAGTGGGTCCTACCTGGGAAAGGGTACAACAGTCAGCTGGGAACTTTTACAGAATATACATGCAGGCCTGTCTCATGTTTAGCTGTGTGATACTGTGTGCAGCCTCTCACAAAAATGGAAATGGGATATTCAAAAAAATTACAGGTCCTAAGAACATAAAAGTCTTCTGTCAAGGGCAAAATAATGCCTCTTCAGAAACAGTTGAATGTTGTTGTTTTTTTTTTTCATGTGATAGTTTGTGATCTGCTTAGTGGGTATAGGAATAATTTTTGTAGCCATTAACGAGTATAGGAAATTATGAACCTATATTTTAAAAACCACTCTGTTGCTTGAATTTAGCCAAAACTACTTCTTCAAATTGTTATCCCACCAAGTACTTGAGATGCTTCAGTCTCATCTAGTTTATGTAAGAACATTCAGTGGGAAGGGATAATTGATTCCAACTAGACCTCTTTCTGGAGCTACTAGTGTTTGATTGTGAGCAATTTTAATTCTGATATTATACTGTTAGATCAGAGTCACTCCAATAGTGTGTCAGATCTTATGTATTGTTTTTACAAAAACCGTTAATGGCAGGTAATAGATGTGAACCACTTTCTGTCCTCTTTTCCTTCAATTTCGTCTTCTTGCTTTGGGCAGATTTCCAGTCATGTTTGATTTGTATTGCACGGCGATTACCTCGGCCTCCAGCTATTACGGGTATAGAATCCTTTATGACCAAGCAAGATACTACAGGTACTAGCTGCAAAGTTCAGGATGTTCTTTCAGCATTAATGAATGTGACTGTCCCCTTAAAATTAATTGTGTTCCTTTCTGCTGTTCAGCTGCTGTTCACTAGTCCTCTACAGAAAACATTTCAGATGTGGTCTTGATATTGTGCATTTTAGATACTGTCATCATTGTTATGGGAGGGTACTGGAGAGAAAATTATTTTATAGTTATTCACATATCTCTGTTGATTATAAATTATTTCTTCAAATTCATGATAAGAAATTGACAGTGTTAATATATTTGCTTACAAATAGATACAAAAGGGTGGTTTTAATATTGTGCATAAATATATCTATTTCATTTTTCCTTTATTCTTTTCCTTTAAATGGATTCAACACCTACTGATCAAATGCCTGAAAGTGCCTGTCATATGTATGATTGCTCTGGGTATACATGGTTGAGCAAAAGCAATGATAGGATTACAGATTTGTACTTTTTATGGAAAAGATGTAAGTGGTATAAGAGAAGCTAATAGGGAGGTCCTGTTTTAAAAATCAGCTGGTTAACAGAAAGCTTGTCAAGCTGATACCACACAATTAAGCCCCAAAGGATGCCAACTGTGCCAAGTAAGAGTGTTGGAAGGGTGGGTGCATTGAGGAAGGGTGCAGAATGAGTGCTCCTGATTGAGGAAACAGAGCTGCAGAAAGTTCTAACACAGGGACGTCTGTTAAAACTGAAAGGAGGACAGGAGGCAGCCACAAAGTGAGTGAGTGCCTGACAATAAGCCCTTCTTTTTAAAGGCCTACTTCAGATTTGATTTTCAGCAAAAACAAATTGTTACTGTTGTTTAATATAAAGAATTTCTCATATGTTGTTTAATATTTTAAAAAAATTTTTTTATTTTTTTAAAAATTTCTTTGGCTATGCCTCATGGCATGCTCAGGATCTTAGTTCCCCGACCTGTGATCCAGCCTGCACCCCCCCTGCAGTGGAAGCGTGGAGTCTTAACCACCAGACCACCAGGGGATTCCCCTATACTGTTTAATCCTAACTTCACTTTGTCACGTTAGGTTTTCATCAATGAGAATTGTGTATGTATCACTCACCACTCTAGTTTTAAAATAGAGATAGAGACTACAGATTTATAGCAGACCAAGATTTTAAAAATCATTTCTACTAAATTTTATTCTTTGTTAGCATTTACTTTTTACTTTACCATTGTTTATAAGATCCTCTTACAATATTTATTAATGTTTCAGCCCCAGAAATCTAATATTCCTTTGTTATATGCTTTATTCTTGGGTTTTAAAGATAAACTCCCAACTGCTCTTACTAAAGAGGTGGGGATACATTGGCACAGACAATTGAATACAGCAAAGAGAATGTCTGGGAGGGTAGATATACAGCATCTAAGTGTAGTAATGATCAATTTGCATACCTTTCCTTTCCCTTAGTCTAGCATGTATGTGTTACTTTCTACCAGTGAACAACACTGGAAAAATTTAATAAACCCTTATTGAAAAACCAAAAATATTACTGCATGAAGGAAAAATAGGGTCTGTTAAAAAAATATAGCTGATCTTTTGAGTCAGTAAAACCAAAGAGGGCTTGAGAGATAGCAGAATAAAAACTTGTTGGAAAGGAGTGATGGTTACTCCACAGAATAAATGTGGAAGACAGGGGAGGCCTAAAAATTATGAGGATAATTTAGGAACAATATAGTTCAGCTTTTCTTCAATTGTATTTCTCTAAACTAAATCCTAAATAGGATTGTTTTAAAAGAGACTGTATTTTTCTATAGAAACAATGATATAACTGGTAGTTTTGTTTCTGACCAAGGACCCAGCATTAAAATCTTAATATGCCTGATTTTAGAATAAATTTGTAAAAATTAAAAAGCTCTGAATCATGAAGTAATTATAAATCTAGAGGGAACCTCAGAGATTATAGAATCCAGCCTGCCCATTTTACACATTAGGGAATGGTGACTTTTCCAAAACCAGGCAACTAATTACTGAGAACAGGTATCTTTAGGCCCTAAAATAGGATTCTTTATATTTTGTTTTCTTCCACCAATGCACTATTAAAGGGCATTACCGTACTGTACACAGTTACTACACAAAGAATACCGGAGAAAATATAAAGTATAAAGAAAATATAAAGATGCCAAAATAATATGAAGTATTCATAAAATATAAAATTGGCATTATATCATGGGATTGAGTTAAAAAACTGGTTATAAAAAGTATTAGCTATTTAATTCCTTAAATTTTAGCAGTACTTCCAACTCTACATGAAGTGGTTCTTGTCCTTAAAAAAGTTTTCTTCCTGGAAATGCTGAACATTGGTTTGATTGGTTTGTTAGTTAAACTTTGCTCTAGCAAGCAGAAGTATTCTAAGTCAGCCTATTTATGATTCCCTCCTAAGATACTCATCACATTACTGATCGTTTGTTGCCATTGCTGCTGCTAAGTCGCTTCAGTTGTGTCTGACTCTGTGCGACCTCATAGATGGCCTCCCACCAGCCTCCCTGTCCCTGGGATTCTCCAGGCAAGAACACTGGAGTGGGTTGCCATTTCCTTTTCCAATGCATGAAAGTGAAAAGCAAAAGTGAAGTCATTTCTGACTCTTAGCGACTCCATGGACATGCAGCCTACCAGGCTCCTCCGTCCATGGGATTTTCCAGGCAAGAGTACTGGAGTGGGGTGCCACTGCCTTCTCCATTGCCATTATTGATAATTTAATTACTTTCTACCCTCCACTTCTATAATTACAGACTTTATTGCTCTCATGTGGCCTAATATTGAACTTGAACACATAGCACATACACACACAGGCCTCCCTTTATCCTTGCATATGAGGAGTATTATTGCATTTGAAGATTATGTAAAAGTGGATTCTCTGCTAGAACCAATTCTTAGTCCCTGATGGGATGAGACAAAAATTGAATGACTGAAACTCTTAGGAAGTCCAAAATTATCTATAGTTTCAATCACAGTCTTCACCAGGCTGTCCCCAAACTGTTCTAAAATAACAAGAATTCCCTCATTTAAATTTTGATTTATTTTCTTTCTACATTTATGGCAAAACTTAGGTGACAACCTGATCTTACATACTTGGGTATATTAGATTCTAGACCCTACTTTATAGAGATCTAATAAAGATTTTATTTCTAAACCAAGTGAAATATGTAAAGAAGGGATTAAAGAGGCACAAACAGTACAATAGATTTGAGTTGATTGTATGAAAAAAGGAAGATGAAGAAAAGACAACCAGGCGTTCACAGAAGAGGAAACTTGAGAGGTGAATAAACATGAAAAATATTCAACCTTATTAATCAGGGAAATACAAAAAGTTAGACCATAACCATAAACCAAGCGATGGAGAGGATGTTGGATTAACTCTTATAAAAGTTTCTGGGGAGACAGTTTAATATCAAATTGAACATTCATGTAACCTATGACTCAACAGTTCTGTTCCTACTTATGTGCCTCATGCACTATGGAAAATGTGAAAGATATTCACAGCAGTATTGATTGTAATGACCAAAAACTGCAAACAGCCTAGACTGAGAGAATATAAAGACAGAGGGATGTGAGAAGTGTGGAGTACACACTTAATGGAATGGTATTGATGATCTTGGTAATATTCAAGTTCTGCAATTGGATGAGGCTTTGTAGGTCTCACCTTAATAATCTAACACACATACACATATATGTATATATCGCCCCTATATTATCTTACATGAATACAAGATTTATAGAAAATAAAACTGATCTGAAAAATCACCAACTGGATTAAATGGCCCCCAATTAAGAAATAATTTACCTGAATTCTTCCATAATCATTCAGGAAACTTATTTAAATGTGATAACAGTATCAAATCAGCACTAAATTTTATAAAGCATATGTTCTGTTTGCAGATAGCCTAGCAGATCTTAATGTTCTCACTTATCTTTTTCTGATTTAACTTTTTTGCCTTCAGTCTTTACTCTTAAGTGCAATATTGTTTATAGCTCAAGAGGAGGTAGAAAAGGAAAGGCTTGCTTACTTTCTCATAGTCTCTTCACTTAATTACTGGAAATTAATTTAAACCAAAATAATATAGTTCATCTCTGCCTCTCCATCCACAATAAGTCATTAATATATAGATAGCAGGATCCAAAGAGCAACCCAGAAAAGTTTGACCTATGTTAGTATCCATAGCTTTGGGTCTTTATGGTATGACTTTAATACTTGATTGGTATTGAATTTTATGATGTGATACAACACACTCCAAGGCCAAAACAATTTTGTATTTTCATGTCACTGATATACTCTGTTACTATATATAATAAAAATTAATAGTGCTTTTTAGTGCTTTTCTCCATTGAGCATTTGAGAGGCAGCAGAATATTTTAGATGCATGTTAGTCTTGAAATATGAATGACATATCTGGAGGCTATCATACATGTAAGCTTTCATTCTTTGTATAGGTAAAATCATCTCTATTGATACTAGTTCCCTGAGAGCTGCTGGCAGAACTGGCTGGGAAGATTTAGTGAGAAAGTGCATTTATGCTTTTTTCCAACCTCAAGGCAGAGAGCCATCTTATGCCAGACAACTATTTCAAGAAGGTAAGGTTTTTTTCTCTCAGCTATTTTCATTAACCTTGCTCTTTATTAATATTGAATAACATATATACAATCTATGGGTTGATAAGTATTTTCTTATCAAGTATTGCAAATTAGTTTTTGCAATAATCAGTTTTAGGAAAGGAAGAAATGGGTAAGCAAAGTAATTCATGAGTAGATACTGAATTTTGGGATGCACATTTTAAAGAACAGGGTGTCATGTGGTCACTCATTCATTCATTCATTCATTCAGCAGACATGTATCAAGTTCTTCACATATATAGAACACTATGTAATGTGCCAGGGATTCAAGGATGACAAAGCAGGGTTTTGGCTTCCAGGAGCTCAGAATCTATTGTATTGGGAGGATATATGACTGTTTTAAAGATCTATGTGGCCTGGGCCATAATAATAAAGACAAAACCAAAGAAGAAAAAAATTAATTCTGACTTGAGAATCAGGGATGGCTTTAGAGAGGAAGTGCTATTTTTGTCTGGCTTTTAGAAGATCACTCCAAGCAGAACAGGCATGTCAAAGGGCTTTTAGATAGTACAGATCTATATCATGCATGTAGATCTGCACTTCATGACCATTACAGTACCACTGTCTCCTGACTCACATGGGAGTTTCACGTTAAAATTATGTCATATGAAATTATTAATTAATAATTAAATAACTGCTATGTCTTAGTAAATACTATGGGAATATGAAACAAGCATATTCCCACCCTTAAGGAACTTAGCAGTATTTTAGGAAAGATAGGAAAAATTAGCTGAGAGTTAAGGCCAGAAAATTTATAAAGATTCAAAGATAAGGAGTTTTGATATATTTTAAAATATTGTCATGAAATTATGGGAGCCTAATATACCTTTCCCATTGTAATTTATTCTCTAATCTCTAGATAAACAATTTCTCTGGGAAGAAACTCTCTGTATGGCTGCTCCTGAAAAACAATTTAAAAAATATTTTTCATTATTCTATCATTTTTCTTAATTTTAACATTTTCCTATTACATTAGGTTTCTTCAGTTTATAAATGATTTTTCATTCATTACGTTTTAGGTCAGCTGCTTCCTAATGGTATGTGAAGGAAGCAGCTTGATTTTTTTTTTTTTAAGAAAGCCATCTGTATGAATCTCACTAGTCTGTCTACTTCTAGAACAGCTTTGTACAGACTAACGGTTCTTCAGTGGGCCTCTTACTTTTATCATCCCCAAAGATGGTGTTTCAATGGATATGACCAAGAAGTTCCCCAGGCAATCTTGAAGTACAGTTAAGTTTGGAAACAATTGCAGAAAGCAACTATTGCCATCCAATAGTTTGCAACTATTGCAAACTTTGTGACTCCCTCTATCTATAGCACTTGACTTTTGTGTAAGTAGGAGATTCAGAGCACTGCCTCCACTTATTCCCTCAAGTGCCGAGGGTATATGACTATCTTCTGTTTGATTTGTACCTTAACTTTATATGTTAAACCTTCCAAGGCTTACTTAAAAGACTTTTAGTTTTACTTGCCTATAATTTATATACATTATGACCAAGGCAAAGCAGGATTAGATTATTGTCTCATTGTCCAAATGCCTAGGCTTCCCATATATGTGATTGAGCCATGGTTTGAAGCATGTGTTTCTAAACCATTGGAATTCTCTATAAAATAGATTGATTAAGGTGTAATAAATAACTAATCATTAACATATGAAGTGAAGCAATTTAGAGAGAAATGTAAAAAAATATAATTCAACACCTCTTTTCCATTAGTCATGTCTTAATGTCCTTTTCTTTTACTTTTTTAAGAAAAAAAAATTTCTCAATAGAAATAACTTTTTTCTTAAATTGCCCAGAATTCATGTGACTCTGACTCTAGTGTTATGGAGATTCTGGACAACTTGCCAAATAGCATTTATGAATTGAGTGCATCTTTTTCTTATATGTTGTGTTCATCAGTACCTAACCTGGTAAGAAAAATGTGGTCCATGAAACAGTTACATGGGAATCACCTATTAAAGATGTTGACCTACTAAATTAAAATCTCAGGTGAGGGCCCATGTATTTTAAACAAGCTCCAAAGGTGATGCTTAAGTACATCAAGTTGGAGAACTACTGGTTTGCTAAGGATGGAGAGAGATGTAAATAGCCTTTGCAGTTTCCTTGCTGCCTTGCTACTAGGGATAGTATAAAGAACTATCACTAACAGTTCTTTAGTGGCATAATATTGTACCACTGTATCCTTGATTTTCTGTAAAACTTTAAAAATGTAAAACCTCTATCAGTTCAGTTCAGTCACTCAGTTGTGTCTGACTCTTTCTGACCCCATGAATTGCAGCACACCAGGCCTCCCTGTCCATCACCAGCTCCTGGAGTTTACCCAAACTCATGTCCATTGAGTCGGTGACACCATCCAACCATCTCATCCTCTGTCGACCCCTTTTCCTCCTGCCCTCAATCTTTCCCAACATCAGGGTCTTTTCAAATAAGTCAGCTCTTCACATCAGGTGGCCAAAATATTGGAGTTTCAGCTTCAACATCAGTCCTTCCAGTGAACACCCAGGACTGATTTCCTTTAGGATGGACTGGTTGGATCTCCTTGCAGTCCAAGGGACTCTCAAGAGTCCTTTCCAACACCACAGTTCAAAAGCATCAATTCTTCTGTGCTCAGCTTTCTTTATAGTCCAACTCTCACATCCATACATGACTACTGGAAAAACTATAGCCTAGACTAGATGGATGTTTGTTGACAAACTAATCTCTTTGCTTTTTAATATGCTGTCTAGGTTGGTCATAACTTTGCTTCCAAGGAGTAAGCATCTTTTAATTTCATGGCTGCCGTCACCATCTGCAGTGATTTTGGAGCCTTGAAAAATAAAGTCAGCCACTGTTTCCGCATCTGTTTGCCATGAAGTGATGGGACCAGATACCATGATCTTAGTTTTTCTGAATGTTGAGCTTTAAGCCAACTTTTTCACTCTTCTCTTTCACTTTCATCAAGAGGCTCTTTACTTCTTCTTCACTTTCTGCCATAATGGTGGTGTCATCTGCATATCTGATATTTAGGCAAGAAAATTGGTCCTCCATCTGTCTTTTTCCTGCCTTTAACTTACTTTTTAAAGGCCACAGCTGGTATAAAATCATAATATGCATTAAAAACTTAAGTTCTTAGTTTAGTTTTTCAGCTGCTTTTGACAGAGACAGCTCACAGACTGCTTTTAAAGGATGTTGACCGTTTTATTTTCCAGAATCAAAAATTGAAAACACATTTCAGCGAAACAGTATGTGGGAGCTTGCAGGATAAACTAGATTAAAGGAGTGGTTCACCACTGAGACCGGGAGGTGAGGGGCTGCTGTATGGGTATCAGGGTCACCTGAGGAACTTCCTAAACTGGGAGGAAGTACATGTAGCTATATAGTTTCAAAAAGCTTCCTAAGTTCAGTTCAATTCAGAATCATTCTTTTAGAAAAAGTCTAGGTTAAATGTTTCCCTAAGGTGCCTGATAACATTCATTTGGGACAGTTGTTAAACCAGATTTCTAGGTTCTTTGAAGAGTTTCTGGGGTGTCAGTAATACCACATCAGTATCATCCCTCCTCACTAAGTATTCTGAAACTTAGAAATAGACTCAAGGGTCAAGGATCAAAACCTGACAAAGCTAAATCAGAAAACAAGATCAGAATCTGTGATCAAATGTAATTCCAATTAGTTTAGTCCATTTCTCAGTCTTAGTTATGGAGAAAATTTGGCGTGTAGAGCAATACTCTAACCTGTCAGTCCTGTAAAGAATTACGGCTCTCATTGTTGTTCAGTTGCTAAGACAAGTCCAACTCTTTGTGACCCCATGGACTAAAAACACCAGGACTCCAGATCCTTCACTCTTTCCTGGAGTTTGCTCAAACTTACGTCCATTGTATCGATACGCCATCTGACCATCTCATCCTTGGTTGTCCCTTCTCCTCCTGCCCTCAGTCTTTCCCTGAAACAGTCTTTTGCAGTGAGTTGGCTCTTCACATCAGGTGGCCAAAGTATTGGAGCTTCAGCTTCAGCATTAGTCCTTCCAGCACATATTCAGGGTTGATTTCCTTTAGGATTGACTGGTTGATCTCCTTGCTGTCCAAGGGATTCCCAAGACTCTTCTCCAGCACCACAATTCAGAAGCATCAATTGTTCAGCACTCAGCCTCCTTTATGGTTCAGCTCTCACATCTGCACATGACTACTAGAAAAACCGTAGCTTTGACTATATGGACCTTTGTCGGCAAAGTGATGTCTCTGCTTTTTAATATGCTGTCTAGGTTGGTCATGGCTTTCCTCCCAAGAAGCAAGCTTCTTTTAATTTCATGGCTGCAGTCACCATCTGCAGTGATTTTGGAGCCCAGGAAAATAAAATCTGTCACTATTTCCACTTTGTCCCCTTCTATTTGCCATGAAGTGATGAGACTGGATGCTGTGATCTTATGCTCTTTTGAATGTTGAGTTTTAAGCTAGTTTTTTTCATTCTCCTCTTTCACTCTTATCGAGAGGCTCTTTAGTTTCTCTTCCACCTAATGAGTGGTATCATTTGAGGTATATGTAGTGTATCTGAGGTTGTTGACATTTCTCCTGGCAATCTTGATTCCTGCTTGTGATTCATCTATCCCAACATTTTGCATGATGTATTCTGCATATAAGTTAAATATGTAGGGTCACAATATTCAGCCTTGAAAACTCCTTTCTCAATTTTGAACCAGTCTGTTGTTCCATGTCCAGTTCTTACTGTTGCTTCTTGACCTTCATACAGGTCTCAGGAGGCAGGTAAGGTAGGCTGGTATTCCCATCTCTTTAGGGATTTTCCACAGTTTGTTGTGATACACATAGTCAGAGGTTTGGCATCGTCAGTAGAAACAGAAATAGATGTTCTTCTGGAATTCCGTTGCTTTCTCTATGATCCAATAAATGTTAGCAATCTGATCTCTGGTTCCTCTGCCTTTTCTAAATCCAGTGTCTGCCTTTGGAAGTTCTTGGTTCATGTACTGTTGAAGTCTAGCTTGAAGGATTTTAAGCATTACTTCACTGGCATGTGAAATGAGTGCAGTTGTGTTGTAGTTTGAACATTCTTTGGCGTTGCCCTTCTTTGGGATTGAAATGAAAACTAAACTTTTCCAGTCCTGTGGCCACTGCTTAGTTTTCCAAATTTACTGACATATTGTGTGCAGCACTTTTACAGTACCAACTTTTAGGATTTGAAATAGCACAGCTGGAATTCTGTCACCTCTACTAGCTTTGTCTGAGGTAATGGTTCCTAAGGCCTACTTGACTTCACACTCCAGGATGTCTGGCTCTAGGTGACTCACCACACCATCATGGTTATCTGGGTCATTAAAACCTTTCTGTATAGTTCTTTAGTGTATTGTTGGCACCTGTTCTTAATCTCTTCCTTCTCCAGGGGATCTTCCCTACCTAGGGATCAAACCCAATTCTCCTGCATTGCAGGCAGATTCTTTACTGTGTGAGCCACCAGAGAAGCCCTATGGCTCCAATACTCACATCTTAATTCAAAATTTTAGATTGTTTTACAGAGTTGAAGCTATTAGTGTAAGAGGTATCTTGGTATTGGCCAAATGTGAGTGTGACTCAGGACACAAGTACTTTGGAAGCTACGTATTTGTTGTTTGTTTTTTCTTTGGTATTTATTCAGGAAATATTCATTAAGTACCTGCTATGTACCAGGCTCCATGCTAGCTATTATCTCACAGTAAACTGACTCCATTTTAGTGATACTGGGCAAAGGTTAATTTGTATTATTAAGTCCTAAACTTGTAAATGAGAGAGTCAGAGTTCATACCCAAATCTGATTCCTAGGCTTTTATTCTTTTCATTGATCTGTGCTGCTTTCATTTTGCTGAGTCTTATTCTGTACGTTATTATCCAAAATAAACCATTTAACTTCAAAACTTCAACTGTAAAAAGAAAAAAAATCTTGTAATAATTTTCCTGTATTAAGTTAGCAGAGATTCCTCAATTTTGGAATTTTCATTAATTTAGCATCTTCCAAATTAAGGCAGCATAATTACCAAAGAACTCTTGATGTTTCTCTAATCCACATAAATTATCTTAATGCATGCTTCAGTCAATTCAGTCAAGTCCGACTCTTTGCAACCCTGGTGACTCTTTGCAGTCTACCAGGCTTCTCTGTCTATGGGATTCTCGAGGCAAGAATAATGGAGTGGGTTGCTGTGCCCTTCACCAGGGAATCTTCCCGACCCAGGGGTCAAACCAACATCTCTTGTACCTCCTGCATTGGCAGGGATTTTTCTACCACTGGCACACCTGGGAAGCCCAAGTATCTTAATGTTTCCATGTTAATATTCTCCGAGATTCTGGTTCTTTCTCACTTTACAGGGCATGTCAATAAGTCAAGAAATTTGTCTCCAATAATTTTCATTACAAAAGTAAATCTGGATTTCTATACAGACAAAAACATAAAATACAATATAAGCATTTGAGAAGATAGGTAAGATTTAAAATATGTCCTTTAAAGAAAAATGGTAGTAGTTGATCAGTATTAACAAATCAATATTAACCTGTTGAGAACGAAATTCAAGTTGAATTTCAGTTAGCAAATACGTACTCAGTTCAGTTCAGTTGAGTCGCTCAGTCGTGTCTGACTCTTTGCGACCCCATGAATTGCAGCACGCCAGGTCTCCCTGTCTATCACCAACTCCTAGAGTTCACTCAGACTCACGTCCATCGAGTCAGTGATGCCATCCAGCCATCTCTGTCATCCCTTTCTCCTCCTGTCCCCAGTTCTTCCCAGCATCAGAGTCTTTTCCAATAAGTCAACTTTTCGCATGAGGTGGCCAAAGTACTGGAGTTTCAGCTTTAGCATCATTCCTTCCAACGAACACCCAGGGCTGATCTCCTTTAGAATGGACTGATTGGATCTCCTTGCAGTCCAAGGGACTCTCAGGAGTCGTCTCCAACACCACAGTTCAAAAGCATCAATTCTTCGGATCTCAGCTTCTTCACAGTCCAACTCTCACATCCATACATGACCACAGGAAAAACCATAGCCTTGACTAGACAGACCTTTGTTGGCAAAGTAATGTCTCTGCTTTTCAACATGCTATCTAGGTTGGTCATAACTTTTCTTCCAAGGAGTAAGTGTCTTTTAATTTCATGGCTGCAATCACCATCTGCAGTGATTTTGGAGCCCCCCAAAATAAACTGACACTGTTTCCACTGTTTCCCCATCTATTTCCCATGAAGTGATGGGACCAGATGCCAAGATCTTTGTTTTCTGAATGTTGAGCTTTAAGCCAACTTTTTCACTCTCTTCTTTCACTTTCATCAAGAGACTTTTTAGTTCCTCTTCACTTTCTGCCATAAGGGTGGTGTCATCTGTGTATCTTAGGTTATTGGTATTTCTCCTGGAAATTTTGATTGCAGCCTGTGCTTCTTCCAGCCCAGCGTTTCTCATGATGTACTCTGCTGCTGCTGCTGTTGCTAAGTCACTTCAATCGTGTCTGACTCTGTGCGACCCCATAGACGGCAGCCCTCTAGGCTCCCCGTCCCTGGGATTCTCCAGGCAAGAACACTGGAGTGGGTTGCCATTTCCTTTTCCAATGCATTAAAGTGAAAAGTAAAAGTGAAGTTGCTCAGTCGTGTCTGACTCTTAGGGACCCCATGGACTGCAGCCTACCAGGGTCCTCCACCTGTGGGATTTGCCAGGCAAGAGTACTGGAGCGGGGTGCCATTGCCTTCTCCTGATGTACTCTGCATATAAGTTAAATAAGCAGGGTGACAATATACAGCCTTGATGTACTCCTTTTCCTATTTGGAACCAGTTTGTTGTTCCATGTCCAGTGCTAACTGTTGCTTCCTGATCTGCATATAGGTTTCTCAAGAGGCAGGTCAGGTGATCTGGTATTCCTATCTCTTTCAGAATTTTCCACAGTTTATTGTGATCCACACAGTCAAAGGCTTTGGCATAGTCAATAAAGCAGAAATAGATGTTTTTCTGGAACTCTTGCTTTTTCAATGATCCAGCAGATGTTGGCCATTTGATCTCTGGTTCCTCTGCCTTTTCTAAAACCAGCTTGAACATCTGGAAGTTCACAGTTCACATATTGCTGAAGCCTGGCTTAGAGAATGTTGAGCACTACTTTACTAGCATGTAAGATAAGTGCAACTGTATATGCAAAGAATCGTACAGTTTCAATGGAGAGTGGAAAACAAGAATGGGGCATAGTATTAACTCATGTTTATTCTACCTGAAGAAGAAAAATAAATGTATAAAAGGTTATCTACTCATACTCAAAGAGCTATAGAAGAGATATTGAGGAAATAATGAAGATTGGAAATGCAAAATGAAATTGTATGTATGGAGCTATACTGTCCAGTATTGTAGTCATGAGCCACGTCCATCTATTGAGTACCTGACATGTGGCAAATGTGAGTAAGGAGCTGAATTTTAAATTTCATTTAATTTTAAATTTAATTTTCCACATTATGATAGTGACTGATGACTACCGTATTGGACAATGAGCTCAATGGTGAAGAGCCAATGAATGTTTCAGCAGAATGATCCTCATGAGAAATAAATACTGATGAGGAAACAGAATGACATAAGCAAAATAACATGAAATACATATTGTATCTTTTCTTGCCCTTTATATATAACTAAATATATATTTATAACTTTCTCATTGTCCCACACTAATAATTTATCTTAAAATACCACCTTTTGTTACAACTGTTTTTTCCAAAATATATTGTCAAAAGATATTGACAGATGGGAATAATATTTTTAATTTTTAATATTTTGGGGGGTTTGTTATAACAAACATTTAACTTACATCTTTACACAGAAATTACTGGTTTTCATTAAAGACTTTATCATTTAATTGTTTCACTAGATACTAAAATTTTCCATATTTTATTTGGTAAATGTGCCATGATTTGGCTGAAACTGCCAGATGGGTAAGAAATCCTTGCAATTAAGTTTATATCCTGATTTTGGTACTGAGGGAGATTTATGCATGTAATAGATTTCTAGCAGATTATGCCCTCTTCAGTTTACATGGTGTACCCAAGACAATAAAATAGAGCCTGTCTTCTCATTGCTTAAAGTAATATGTAGCTTCAAAATTATCAACTGGTCCTTTTGTCTTTTTCATATGTCTTTAAAGTGTGATTGAAGCTCTTTCTAAAATGTCTTTGAAAAATAGGACTAACATTTATTATAGGCTAAATTATAGCAGTCATTTGTGGTAATAATTCTTATATTTAAGTGGATATGATTTTTAAGGTTGGTATAGCTGAATCTACCTATTAAATCTTCCTTAAAAAGAATTCTGTTGTATTACTGAAACGTTGATGACATTTTCTTATTTAGTAGTCTGGTGTAGCCTTTATGTATTTCATAAAAATTAACCAGTAGAGTTAGATTTTTATCTGTTATTAGTAAAGCTTTAAGACAAACGTAACTCGTGTTGTGTATATAGTGATTCAATTGCCTTAATCTAGGTTTTATTCTGTATTAGTAATCAGAGGCTTTATTATTAATTTGCTTATTAGTAAACTAAATTCAAACATCAAAAATAATGTATATGACTATAATAATTTGTCAGGATGGATCTTTTAGATTCACATTCCTGATTGAAAAATTAAGTTTGAATTTCAGTTAAAGAGTTCTGCAAACTAATCAAAACTTGGTGAATTTTGTGCATTGTTGATATCTCAATAAAGCTGTTTTTAAAAATCAGCCCGCTAAAGGGGTGGAAAAGCCTGTTAGAGATAATACTGAAAAGAAGAGGGGAGAAAGTTACTTCTTGGTCTTTTTAATGAACACTTAATAAATTTAAGGAGCTGCCCCATTATAGGAAAAAATTAGGTTGACTTTTTTGTGGTTTGTTTCTTCATAATCACAACTTCTGTGAGGAGGCACCCATTCAAGTAGAACTGAATTAAAACTTGTCTTCAGACTGTATATTTCACCCCAAATCATTTTTCCCCCTCAGATATCTGCTTTATCTGAACCATACCTTGAGTCTGAGCAGGTAGCAATTGGAAGGACATTTAAATGAGGTTCTAGGTAGAAATAAGGCTTAGTAACTCTCCTCTGCCCAAAGTGTAAGTGTCAGCATTTTAACTAGGTTTCTCTTTTGTTTGAAACAGTGATGACTCGTGGCACTGCCTCCAGCCCATCCTATAGATTCATATTGAATGATGGGACAATGCTTAGCGCCCACACCAAGTGTAAACTTTGCTACCCTCAAAGTCCAGACATGCAACCTTTCATCATGGGAATTCATATCATCGACAGGTACTACCTATTTGGAGAGTTTCATATGAAATAAGTCAGTTCACATATCTCTTCTTAGAGGAGAAATTTCTATACTCTTGATGGCTAGAAAATGAGTTTTACATTAGGCATTTAACTAGCATGGTGAGAATATAATCAATATATCCATACTGAGTTTTATAGTTTGGTCGCCTAACAATAGCTTTGTTGTTCAAAAAGGGAGAAAGGAAAGGTGTGGCTGAATATATGCTTTAGGGATAAAAACCAAAAAGGTGGCTAAAACTTTCCAGCTTTCCATATATAAACTTATGGTCTTATAAAAGATTCAAGTTTATTAGTATTGTTATTTTTAATTTTAAAAGTGTTTTATTTTCATTAAGGCAAAACTGAGTGGCTTCTGAGTTCAAGTTGACAGTTTCCCAAGCTACAAATTATTTAACTATCAATTTGAGATATTTGAATGTCACTGCCTCTAATTTGTTCTCCTCTCAAAATGTGTTTTACACTATTATATATGGTAAATTCATGAAACCATTCTTTTATCCTATGAATTATTCAAGACTCTACATTTACAACTATTTAAAATTTAGCATTAAACAAAAACAAAGACATTTCCCCTCACTTCATCTTTCCCTCATCTGATATATTTGCTTATTGGAACATGGTAATACCAGTCACAAATCTGTTGTCGTAATTATGGATTTGAGTAAAAGAACTTGATGAAAATCTGAATTCAGTATTCTGCTTTGTCTAATTTTAGTTTAATTTATGCTTGTGAGTGGAATTAGCACAGTTCTTTTTTTCATATTGTGATTTCTCTTTCAAAACATCTGCTATGTCTGCATGTCACCCTTTTTAATTTTTACATCAGTGACACAGTATTTTCCTTACCCAGTCTTCCTCTTTGGAGTTGAAATACTTAAGAGCTATAATGAAGGGAGTCATGAGTAAATACTTTGTAACCAGAAGTGTGGGAAGTTTCTCTTTCCACCAAAAGTCTGATGTGTTAATTATTTGTATTAAATTTTATAAAGTTTTAAAGTATATATATTGGAAGTTTTCCAAGGCCAAGAAAGATTTCTTGCGCATTTAACTATTATCAAATGTGCAGTATCTTAAACACTATTTTCCCATGAAGTGTTCTAGCATTTCACCATGGTACTAACAGTGCACTGTTTTCTTTAGTTTAAAGTAATACAGAAGCTTTTTACTTGATAGTTTGCAACATTATTGAGGTTAATGGTCTTGTTTTATAATGTGCTTCATAAAATATTATAATGGAAACCAATGAAGATGTCTGAATGTCTTTTCTCCTGTCTAGGGAACACAGTGGTCTTTCTCCTCAAGATGACACTAATCCTGGAATGTCAGTGCCCCGGGTAAACCCTTCCGTCAATCCCAGTATCTCTCCAGCTCACGGTGTGGCCCGTTCATCTACCTTGCCACCATCCAACAGCAACATGGTACCCACCAGAGTAAACCGCCAACAGAGCTCAGACCTTCATAGCAGCAGTCATAGCAATTCTAGCAACAGCCAAGGGAGTTTTGGATGCTCACCTGGAAATCAGATTGTAGCCAGTGTTGCCTTAAACCAGGGGCAGGCCAGTTCCCAGAGCACTAATCCCCCTTTAAACCTCAATAATTCCCCTATGGAAGGTACAGGAATATCCCTTGCACAGTTCATGTCTCCAAGGAGACAAGTTAGTTCTGGATTGGCAACAAGGCCCAGGATGCCAAACAATTCATTTCCTCCTAATATTCCGACATTAAGCTCCCCCGTTAGCATGACAAGTACTGCCTGTAATAATAGCAACCGATCCTATTCAAACATCCCAGTAACACCTTTACAGAGTATGAATGAAGGACCCAATAACTCTGTTGGCTTCTCTGCCAGTTCTCCAGTCATCAGGCAGATGAGCTCACAGAATTCACCTAACAGATTAAATATACAACCAGCAAAAGCTGAATCCAAAGATAACAAAGAGATTGCATCCATTTTAAATGAAATGATTCAGTCTGACAACAGCTCTAATGACAGCAAACCTCTGGATTCTGGGCTTCTACATAACAATGACAGACTCTCAGATGGAGACAATAAATACTCTCAAACCAGTCACAAACTAGTGCAGCTTTTGACAACGACTGCAGAGCAGCAGTTACGGCATGCTGATATAGACACAAGTTGCAAAGAGGTACTGTCTTGCACAGGCACTTCCACCTCTGCCTCTACTAACTCTTCAAGTGGTTCTTGCCCCTCCTCTCATAGCTCACTGACCGAGCGGCACAAAATCCTACACCGTCTCTTACAGGAGGGTAGCCCCTCGGACATCACAACTTTGTCGGTGGAGCCTGATAAGAAGGACAGTGCATCTACTTCTGTGTCAGTGACTGGACAGGTCCAGGGAAATTCCAGTGTAAAACTGGAACTGGATGCCTCCAAGAAAAAAGAATCAAAAGACCATCAGCTCCTGCGCTACCTTTTAGATAAAGATGAGAAAGATTTAAGATCCACTCCAAACCTGAGCCTGGATGATGTAAAGGTGAAGGTGGAAAAGAAAGAGCAGATGGATCCTTGTAACACAAACCCAGCCCCCATGACCAAACCTGCTCCTGAGGAAATTAAACTGGAGTCACAGAGCCAGGTAGGTAATTCTTTACTTCATAGAATGAACATTCCTAGTTATTTTTTTCTTTTCTTTTCTTTTGTTCTATGCATAGATTATATTTGGATTCAGACTATGTTTTGCTCTATCCATTGGGCACATATTAAAAGATTAATGTCAGTGGTTGAAAATCCACAGGATGCCCTCAAAAGTTCTCTTTGGAACCTTGGAGGGTTACAATATTTAGTGTGGCATTCTAAGAAAGTAGATGTTTCTTTCGATAAAGTCAGAGTTCACATCTTTGGAGATTTTAGAAAAAATACCTTCTCTTCCCCCTCCTCTCATCTCTCCACCTATTAAATCCAGCTCTTTCAGAATAGAGCCCAGAAACTTGTATTTTAAAGACTTCCCAGAGAACTCTGATAGGTAACTAAGTTTGGGAACCTCCAGTGTAAGTGAAATGAGAGAGAAATGTGAGGAGGTGGACACGGGTGCATAGTCTGGCTTGCTTTGCTATTTAATTTCCTTTGAAACATTTTCTAAAGTCATTTTCCTTCTCACTTTAACCACTCTCAACCCCCAGCCCCCATCAGATAGAGACTTTGAGTATTCTGGATAGTAGGATATATAACATGCTCTGAAACAGAAGTAAATCCAAATAAACCTTTGTGTAAATTGTTATGGATCAGGAACCTCTGTGTTTAGGCTGGGGTAGCGGGTGGTGAAAAGTGATAGGCAGCTTCATTTATTGAATAATTGCTGTGGATTCTGAAGGAATTTAAGAAAAGCAGAAAATGTTATTCCTTCCTGCTAGAAGCTTATGCATTATTTAGAAAGAATATAGACATCCATGAAATAGCTGAAAATGTATTTACAAAGCAGTTTATTAATAAGATTCTTCCTTGCGAAACCAAATTCACACTTAATATGTATAGATCCTAGAGTTTCTTGAGTCAGCTTTATTTTTGCCCTCATCTTCCACAAGCCTCTCTCTTCTCTGAGGCATACTACATTCTAAGTACATGGAAGTCATTCCTATTCCTGGGATAAGCCATATCTCTTCTAAGCATCTTCTGCCTTGCTCTCTTTTCTATGTCTGCTGAACTTCTGCTCATCCTTTAAACACAGTTCACAATCGTTCACACACAATACATAATCATTTCTGTAAAGCTTCCCGCAGTAGCTCTAGTTAGACATTCTTTTCCTCGAATGCTCAGAGTCTCTGTATTGTCTCTATTTACTATTTGTAATAACACTGCTTTGGTTATTTCTTTACACATATACTCTTTGAGAAGGTTGTCCTGTGTTTCTTGGTACAGCTAAACTAATGTCATGTTTCTAAGCTGAATAATAGCTTTAAATAAGTACATTAAAATTCTCAGTCTTTAAAATTGACTTCAAAAGTAACAGCTTATAAGAAAATGCCATTGTATACTATCTTGGCACATCTGTTTTGGTGTACATACATGCACTTCTGCTGAGTTTATACCTGGGGGTGGAATTACAGGATCATAAAATATATGTGTGTTCATCTTTAGCAGATAATGCCAGTTTTTCCAGGGTATGAGAATTCCTTCTAGTTGTTCCATGTCCTTATTAATACGTGGTGTTGTCTATCTTTTTAACTTCTAGCCATTCTGGGATCTGTGTAGTGATATTTCATAGTTTTAATTTGCCTTCCCCTAATAAATATCTGGGCTTCCCAGTAGTAAAGAACCCTCCTGCCAATGCAGGAGACACAGAGATGCAGATTTGATCCCTGGGTTGGGAAGATCCCCTGGAGGAGGGCATGGCAACCCACTCCAGTATTCTTGCCTGGAGAATCTCATGGACAATGGAGCCTGGTTGGCTACAGACCATAAGGTTGCAAACGGTTGTACACTATTGAAGCGACTTAGCACACAATAAATATTTATTAGTCATTTGGATGTTTTCTTTTGTAAATAGTCTGTCGAAGTGTTTTGCCCATTTTCCTAATATGTTGTATTTTTCCTATTGACATGTAAGAGTTCTTTACACATTTTGGGCGAGTCATTTATTGGTTATATATTTACAGATGTCTTCTCTATACTGTGCCTTGCCTTTTCTCTCTGTTAATGGTGCTTTTTTGATGAAGTGAAGTTCTTCATTTTAATGTAGACTCCAAATTGTCAGTTTTTTCCTTTTGATTAGTACTTTTCGCACATGCCACAAAAGATGTATTTGAAAATAGTCATAGTAGTTTTACTTATATTAGCCCCAAACCAGAAGAATTCCCAAATCCGTCACTAGAATTGATAAATATATATTGTAGCATATTCATACAATAGGACACTATTCAGCAACAGAAACAAAATGAACTACTGCTACCTGGAACAGCATGTCTAAACTTCAGAAATGTAATATGAAAGAAGCCAGGTGTTTAAAAAAATATGTACATATAATTTTACAATCTAGGAAGAAATTTTAGTTGAATTAAGTAATAAAACCCAAACAGCTAGACATTTTATGTTTATGAATTATCTTAAGGTAACCATCATGGAATAATGTTGTGAAATAAATGTGAATAATGTTGTGAAATAAAGTTTTCTCCTATGCCTAGCCACAGACAGATGTAAGAACTCCCTATCTATGATAGAAAATACATTTCCTACTCTGTTAAGTCTTTAAATGAGAAGTGACCTTTCTGGGATATTTGAAGCTGATATTTATTTTAAAAATTTCACAAACTTTAAGAAATTATTCTTAAAAAGTATGTCAATGTAAATGTATTTTTTACTCCTTCATAAAGTAATCCATTTTATAAAATTTTGAAAAATATGACAGGAAAAAATCACTCATGATGTCATTGTCATAACAGAGTACTCTCAATATCTCTTTCCAGTTCAATCTTTTTCCAGTGTGTACATTTTATACCAAAATATAATAGATAAGCACCGTGTATATGTTGTCTTATATCCTGCAGTGTATCAGTACCATAAACTTCCACATTTTGTTCCAGTGTTAGGTCATGCTATGTCATTGAGGCCCCAGTCTTTCTAATTGTTTCTTCTTTCTTCATTCTCTCATAGTCACACTCAATTCATATATTTTAAAGGAACAACTTGTTTTCTACTTTCTTTCAGGTGAAAGTGTAGAATGTGTTTCCTCTAACTTTGGTTTCTGTTCTTAGTTTACAGCTGACCTTGACCAGTTTGATCAGTTACTACCCACGCTGGAGAAGGCACCACAGTTGCCAGGCTTATGTGAGCCAGAGAGGATGGATGGTGCAGTCACCAATGTGGCCATCAAATCGGAGATCTTGCCATCTTCACTTCAGTCCACCACTGCCAGGCCCACTTCCAGGCTGAACAGTATGTGTTGGGGACAGAACTGCATTTTAAACGTTTAATGATGATATAGATTAGAGCTTTGTCTCTCATAATTATTGCGCAGACCTTTTGTTTATTGGGAGTGAAGTTATCTTTTCATTAATGCCATAGTAAGTAGTACATAGTTGATTTTAGGTATATGAATGTCACTCATCTTGTGTATTTTAAGTTATAGTATAGTCTCTACTTTTTGATAGGTAATTTTAAGGTGAGCAGTTGATATTAAGAATAATTTTGTGTTCTTACCCAACCCTTCCAGAGCAGAACTTTCAGAAGTATAATGTTGTGTCAGATTATGTTTCCAAAGTGTCTTTCTTGAACACTAGTTCCATAAATTGTGAAGAAAAGTATTTTGTGCTGACATACACTGGGTAAATGCTTCATGACATATATATGAAAGAGGAGAGTGAAAAAGTTGGCTTAAACCTCAACATTCAGAAAACGAAGATCATGGCATCTGGTCCCATCACTTCATGCAAAATAGATGGGGAAACAGTGGAAACAGTGTCAGACTTTATTTTTTGGGCTCCAAAATCACTGCAGATGGTGACTGAAGCCATGAAATTAAAAGATGCTTACTCCTTGGAAGAAAAGTTATGACCAACCTAGACAGCATGTTGAAAAGCAGAGACATTACTTTGCCAACTAAGGTCCGTCTAGTCAAGGCTATGGTTTTTCCTGTGGTCATGTATGGATGTGAGAGTTGGACTGTGAAGAAGGCTGAGCGCCGAAGAATTGATGCTTTTGAACTATGGTGTTGGAGAAGACTCTTGAGAGTCCCTTGGACTGCAAGGAGATCCAACCAGTCCATTCTGAAGGAGATCAACCCTGGGATTTCTATGGCAGGAATGATGCTAAAGCTGAAACTTCAGTACTTTGGCCACTTCATGCGAAGAGTTGACTCATTGGAAAAGACTCTGATGCTGGGAAGGATTGGGGGCAGGAGGAGAAGGGGACGACCGAGGATGGCTGGATATGAACTCGATGGATGTGAGTCTGAGTGAACTCCGAGAGATGGTGATGAACAGGGAGGCCTGGCGTGCTGCAATTCATGGGGTCGCAAAGAGTTGGACACGACTGAGTGACTGAACTGAGCGTATATGAGAGGTTTTATGAAGTCCTGTGTTAGAGAAACTAGTTTAGTTTTTAATTTTTTTGCTTTATCTTCATGCCAGTTTTTTTAGTTCTTAAAAATTACACATTTTTTAAAGTTTACACTCCATTTACGATTATTATAGAATATTGACTATATTCCTCATGTTGTATAATACATCCTTGTTGCCTATCTTATGATTTAAATTTAAATTAAATATTTCTTTAACCCAACATTTACAAAACTTTTCTTGATTATGGAATTCCTTTTGTCAAGTAATATGTGTTACCCCATAGAATGAATTTTTTATGGAGACAACTATGTTGAAATAGGTCATGAATGCTCTAGCCCATGTTAATATTTTCCTACTTAAGAGACACTTTGAATAGTATATTTCCAGTTCATGATGATAGAGCTATTATATTATTTTCGTCTGTCAGATTTGAAGTTGAAAAAAATAGTGGTGATAATTCCATTGTGTGACCTTGTAAGTAAAGAAACTAACCAGCTCACTTTCAAAATTTGCCTATCCCTCATCTCATAGGACCAGATGTGGGGCTTGTTTATTTCAGTCATACCTCAGCTTTTAGCTATCATGACACAATTCCTGAAAGCTTACCAAGATTTCTAGGCATTTGGAAAGAAAAACCTCAGATCATCTCTGACATTTTGGGAAGCAGTTTTTCAGCTGACCAGAACACTGGATGAGAGCAGGAGCCTAGGATGAAGTCTCACATTTCCCATTTATTATTAATAACAGCTATACCTTCAGCCAAAGAATGTTCTGAGCCTCATTCTCTTTATCTACAAAATCAGGATTTGTTGTTGTTCAGGTGCTTAAGTCGTGCCCGACTCTTTGTGAGCCCACACACTGCAGCACGCCAGGCTCCCCTGTCCTTCGCCATCTCCTGGAGCTTGCTCAGACTCATGTCTGTTGAGTCGGTGAGGCCATCCAACTGTCTCGGTCTCTGTCGTCTCCTTCTCCTCCTGCCTTCGATCCCTCCTAGCACTGGGGTCTTTTCCAGTGAGTCAGCTCTTTTATTATTATAAAATAAGAATTAGATGAAATGATTTCAGAAGTCTTCAAATTGAAATTAGACTCCAGACTCTGGGATATCGGGCACAGGTAGGGAAACAATGAGGTATAAGGCCAAAAGGAGATATAATAAGAGTTTGTGAATTGATTGGTTCGATCCTGGTCCTTCCCCTTCTGTTGTGAGAAACTGGAGGAGTTATCTTGAGAGATACCACATGGCCAAAAGAAGATGTTGGGATGAGGGTATTTATGGGGAAATCCCTAAAGTGCAAAGGTCATGCTGCCATCTTAAATATCCAGCATTGGGACTTGCCTGGTGGTCTGGTAGTTAAGACTCCATGCTTCCAGTGCAAGGGGAACAGATTCGACCCCTGCTCAAAGAACTAAGATCCCACATGCCAAATGACGTGACCAAAAAATAAAAATAAATAAAATAACAGTAATAAGTTTCCAACAGTGAAGGCTACAAGCAGGCACAAGCTGTACACAGAACTCAACCAGTCAGTGTTTTAGAACACTGTATCTGTTTAGAACAGACACAGCCAAAGACCATCAGCACTTGAAGCCTGTAACATAAAAAGAGAGCAAACTCACCAGACAAAAAGAGTATACAGTGGAAATATATAATGAGTATATGGATTAACAATTTTTGAAAAGATACGTCATCCATGAAGAAGAAAAGGACAAAAGCAAGAAAGGACTTTTGGAAATTAGATATCCAAAATTTTTAAATTTCAAGAGAAATATTAGAAAATAAGACTGAGAAAATCTTTCAGAGAAAGCAAAAGACAAATAGAAAGTAGGCAAGAAAAAGTTAGGTTGACCCACGAGAGCCAATAGCAACTGGTAAAAATTTCAGAAACAGTGAGGGGGAGGAAGAGCTTTCCAGGTGGCACTATGGTAAGGAACCTGCCTGCCACTGCAGGAGACACAAGAGACGTAGGTTCAATCCCTGGAGAATCCCGTGGACAGAGGAGCCTGAAGGGCTATAGGCCATAGGGTTGCACAGAGTCAGACACGACTGAAGTGATGTACCATGCAGTATGCATGAGGGGGAGGATGGAAAAGAAGATATTTTCAAATAAACCCCCAAAAGGATTTTCTAGAACTGAAGGACATAACTCTTCAGAGTGAAATGATTCAACAAGTATTCAACACACACACACACACAAAAGACCTGTACCAAAACTTATTATCATGTAATTCTAAAACATCAGAGATAAAGATTCTAAAAGCTTGCAGAGAGATGTGAATTGTATACAGTGGATTGTAATGACCAAAACTTGGAAGCTTGATAGCTTGATAGCCACAGAAAGACATGGAGAAACCTTAAATGAATATTGCTGAGTGAAAGAAACCAACCTGAAAAGGTTATGTACTTTATGATTCCAACTATATGGCATTTTGGAAAAGGCAAACACTAGAGACAGTAAAAAGATTAATGATTGCCAGGGAGAGGGATAAATCGGTGGAACATGGGTAATTTTTAGAGCAGTGAAACTATTCTGTATGATACTGTAATGGTGGATACATGTTATTTTACATTTATCAAAACCGCTAGAATGAGCAATACAGAGTGAACCCTGATGTAAACTGTGGGCTTTATTTAATGAAAATGTGCCAGTATGCATCAATTCTAACAAATATACCACACTAATGTAAGATGTTAATAATAGGGAAACAGCCCGATCTAAAAAATGGGCAAAGAATTTTAAAATATACTTCGTAAAAGAAGATACGAAAATTGCAAGTAAGCACATAAGAAGATGGTCAGTGTTTTTAACCATCAAGGAAATGTGAATTGAAACTATAATGCAGTACTGCTACATACTTATTGAAATATCTAGCATTTAAAAACTGATAAAATAATGGCAAAGATGTGGGGCAGCTTGAACTTTGGTGTTGCTGGTAGCAATGTAAAAGGGTAAAACAGATTTGGAAAATTGTTCAGCCGTTTCTCTTAAACATGCTTTTACCATGTAACCCAGCAGTTCAATTCTTAAGTTACTGGAGACAGAGCCAAATGAAAGCATGTGTTCATCAAAAACTTGACCACAAATATTCACGTAGCTTTATTCATGGTAGTCTCAAACTGGAAACAATTTGAATGTTCATCAACAAGGAAATGGCTTATTTATAAAATGAAATACTGCTCAGCAGTGAAAAGGAAGGGACTGTTAGTAGAGGGCATGAATTATTCTCAAAAATATGATGAGTGAAAAAAGTAAAGATCATTGGTTGCCAGTAGTGGAGTGAAAGTAGGGAAGATTGATAGCCAAGGAGCTTGAGAGAATTTTTAAAGGTGATAGAATATTCTGTTTTCCTGATTGAGGTGGAAGATTACGTATGGGTTTATACTTTTGCCAGGTTTATTGAACTGTACACTGAAAATCAGTGCATATAAGTTTACTTTAGAAATACCAGAGGTTAGAATGATTTCTGACCTGTAATCAGGCATCCAACTTCCAGTAGTTGTGAAGGCTGATATAAAGACATTTTTGGATATAAAAGGGCACAAATACTTGCATAGTATTTTTAGCTTCTTATAGTTAAGGCCTTTGAAGATATATTAGGTTTGCCAAAAGTTCATTCGGATTTTCTGACAAACTTTTTGCCAACCCATACTTCAGCAAACAGGGAGAAAACCAAAAAGAGAGGCTTACAGGGTCCAGGGAAACAGAGGATCTGAAAAGAAGTCCAGGAATGATAGGTGATCAGCCAGATTAGAGAACAACATATGTAAATTGGAGTAGCAGGCCCAAGTCTTCTGAAAAGACGGCCTCCAAGGAAGAAATGAAATTTCTCTCTGAGTTTATAGAAAAGATTATTGATAGATTTATGTCAAAAATGTTGAAGCATCTGAGAAAGTCTCCCAGAAAAGTAGGAAATGAAAAAAATAAACTAATTGTTAATTCAAGAAAAATGAAAGCATGATATAAGAAGGGATGTTTGTATACAGTATGACTTATCAGTAAGTAATATTTGCATAGTCCTAAGAATCTAAATATTAACATTTTATTAAAAAAAAAAAAGCAATGATCTCTGTTAGGGAATTGGGAGCATAGGAGGTAGTAAGAGTGGTAGATGTGAGGAAACTGAAGCCCCATCTATCGTGATGGGGACTCAGAAACTTAAAATGGAGATATTTTAGAAATAGGCAGATGCCAAAGAAAACAGACAAGTTGTGAATGGCTGTCTATGTTGAAAGGGGAGTAATCAAAGGGTCAGAAGGGGCAAGACAGAAAACTACTCTTATTCATAGAACTTTCGGTTCTGACTTTTAAAGTTTTGTATATGTGTTAATTTGATGAAAATTAAAGTTAATAAAAATAGAAAGTGTCTTCTAGCTCTCCAGTCTGTGAAAGTGAAATGTTTTTCATTAATAATCCATCTTGAGTCAAATAGCTCCTTTTTTTCTCTCTTGAGATTTCCTCACCTGAAAACAGCTTTATGTACATGTGCTCAGTCAGTCAGTCATGTCCAGCTCTTTGAGACCCCATGGATTGTAGCCCACCAGGCTCCTCTGTCTATGGGATTTTCTAGATAAGAATACTGGAATAGGTTTTCATTTTCTCCTCTAAGGTATCTTCTCAACCCAGGGATTGAACCTGCATCTCTTGCCTCTCCTGCATTGTTAGGCAGATTCTTTACCACTAGCACCACCTGGAAAAGTTTGTAAATAGGCCAGACACTTGCTCCTTGGAAGAAAAGCTATGACAAACCTAGATAGCATATTAAAAGGCAGATACATTACTTTGCCAACAAAGGTCTGTCTAGTCAAAGCTGTGGTTTTTCCAGTAGTCATGTACAGATGTTAGAGTTGGACTATAAAGAAAGCTGAGCACTGAAGAATTGATGCTTTTGAACTGTGGTGTTGGAGAAGACTCTTGAGAGTCTCTTGGACTGTGAGGAGATCCAACCAGTCCATCCTAAAGGAAATCAGTCCTGAATATTCATTTGAAGGATTGATGCTGAAGCTGAAACCTCAATACTTTGGCCACCTGATGTGAAGAACCAACTCATCAGAAAAGACCCTCATGCTGGGAAATATTGAAGGCTGGAGGAGAAGGGGACAACAGAACATGAGATGATTGGATGGCATCACCGACTTGATGGACATGAGTTGAGTAAGCTCTGGGAGGTGATGATGGATAGGAAAGCCTGGTGTGCTGCAGTCCATGGGGTTGCAAAGAGTCAGACACGACTGAGCGACTGAACTGAACTGATCTGAGTAGCTTGTCAGTCCGTTCAGACTGAGTGACTGAACTAACTGAACTGAGGCCAGAATCTGTTAAACCTTGGGCTCTAGTGTTGCTGAAAGCCAGAAGAGAGAAGTGAAATGAGGTAAATGAGGAGAGGGTGATTGCTGCAGACTGTGTTTCCATGCAAACAAGAAAGAAGGAGAAAAGAAAGGAAAAGAGGACAAAGGACTGGAGAAAGAAAAAAAGAAGATGAGGACAAAAATATGATAACTCACAAAGGGAAGAGAATAGCCTCTGAGTCTCTGCCACCTCTAGCCTCTACACTGTCCACTGCTACCTTTCACCCTTTCCAGATGGCTGATTCCACACCTTAACTTTGTGCCCAAAGGTCTCGCATAGGACAGTTGAACTGTTCACCACCTATTCAAACTCCTGGATCGATCTGCCATGTCACTTATCTTTTCTGTCACACTTACCTTGTCCTCGCCCATATGCACTGTATTCTGAGAGAAATCTCTGGGCCAGATTTTCCAGATCAAAACTGAATCTTCAACCATATCCATCCTGCTCCTCAGTCAGTCTGTTGAGTTCTTTAAATTGTAGCGATCATGTGTATAGAAATTTTTTTCATAGAAGTCTATTGCTTTTTATGTATACGATGGACTTTTAAATCTGTGTATTGATATTTTTGGCATACTTCAGGGTTCATCCATTTTCTGTAACAATCCTTTTTTCTTCAAAGTTTGTTTCTTTGTTAAATTTTCCATCTTTCCTTCCTGCTGTTGACTTTTCTTGAATGTTTTGGTGAACCAGGCTGTCTGTGTATGTATACTGAAAAAGACCTAGAATGGAACACCGTGGTGGCTAGAGTGTCTCTTCAGCTACAGTGAGAGGCCCTTTTGCTCTGGCAGGGAATGTAGGTTCTGATTATAGAAGCCTTGATGCTCAGTTGTTGCTGTGAAGGAGTGGGGGGCTGGTGAGAGGGAAACCCCTCGTGGCAGCCCTCACACCCACTTCGGGAGATTCCCTGGGCAGAACTCCCACACTGAGTCATGTCCTCACCACTTTAATCCCATGGGCAGACGCCAGAGTCAGCTGCGCTCAGAGTAGGCCCTGGTGACAGCTGTTCAGTTGTCCTTTAATTATCCCGGCAATCACCCGTGGCCTGTTCCTTTACTTGCTCAAATGACCACTGAGCCTGGAGTTGTTCTGGTGTCCCTCTGAGTAACTCCTTCTTTTGGAAAATCTCCCCTTTTGTCCTGATGTAAGTGTTTTAGTTTAGGTGAACTCCATCAATTTTATCTTCCATCTGTTTTGTTTTCATTGTTCTAGTCAGCTACCATGTTACTTCTTTTACCTCTACTTCAGCTGTAGATTTATTGTCCCCTTTCAATTTCCTTTATTTCCATGAAAATTTTGGGTGCAGAATAAAATAGAGATGGTAAATCTGTCACATTGAACCAAAAATGTTCCGTAGATCTACTTACATACAAGAAAACTAAGGTCCAAAGAAAGAAAACACACACACACAGATAAAAACTTGCCCAGAATTATCCAGTTAGTGTACCGAGAACCAGGATTTAAATTTCAGCCTGCTTGGTTTCAAAGCACATTGTTTATAGGCACATACACACGCCCATGCAGTGTGACCACGTGACTTAAGTAATTTTATTAGAAATGTACTATAAGAGCACATTGAAAGAATTTAGGAAGATCTTGATCAAAACATATCTAATGTGCTCTCTTAGCAGTACCTTCAAAACCTCTGCCATGTCTTTTGTCCGTCTTCAAAATTCCTATATTTTAAAGGTGGATTGGACTTTTGAAGTTTTGTGAAGTAATTTGGAGCCAAATTTGTTGATCCAAAAGAATAATACTTAAAAAAATCAGAATCAAAGTTAGATGTAGTTAGAAGTATTTTCTTGAAGGGCTTGTATACTAGATAAGACAGTTCTAGAAGAATTCCAAAAATATCTGAACACTGGCAACACTACTGAAATGAATGAATGACCTCCTGCTCATTTTTTTGTTCTGTAAACATACACATTCTGAGGTTTAATATTTTTTAAAAATCTATTAATCTGTAATACACTGAGTGTTACATAACTAAAAATAAATGTTTCATATAAAACATTTTCAGTATTTTAAAAAATTCATTTTTAGTTCCCTGCTTTTGAGGTTGTATTTAGTGTGTGGTGACTGTTGGTAGGCATGTTTTGCTACTGCAGGACTATAATTAATAATCATACATAGTACAAATAGTTGACCACATCTAAGAGTATATCTGAACTGTAAATTCTGAATGGAATTGCTGGGTCAAAGCATAGATGGATTTTGCCAAATGGCCTTTCTTATGCTGGTTTACACCGTGATAATGTTCTTCTTTCTACACATCCTTTCTAATAGTCTGAATTATGCACTTTTTCATCTTTGCCAATCTGATGAGTTTTTAAGTATCTCAATGTAGTTTTAATATGTATTTCTTTTATTGTGAAATTAGGTTGATCACTTTTCAGTGCTTTTTGTGACCTGTTATCTACTGGGTTATTCAGTTTTTATCTTACTGATTTACAGTTCTTTTTGTATAGTAGAGAAATTAGTCGAATAAAACACTATAGCTGCTGTGCATACTTAACAGCCAAATGTAATGCAAAAACTGAACCAGAATCTCTTTATTAACAGCTGAAGAGAATTAACTATGAACATCAGAATCACTAGATGCTGAATCAACTCTTAGTGGAGTAAAATGCGCAAAAGTCACTCTCTTGATTTAACAATGCTTTCTACTTTGTGTGCAGAAGGAGTTTTTAAATTTTTTAATAATATAAGGGTTTGTTTGTTTAGCTGAAATCACTATGGCTAATGGGGATATGAGATTTTATTTTAACCATATTTAAAATGGAGAAAATATGATGCTAAATCCTTTGCACAGATTATTAAAAAAAAATTAACAGCTTGATCAGGAGTCCCTACTAGCTTGTTTTCTACCCCCACATCAGCTGCCTCTCTCCAGCTGCTAAGTTGCTTCAGTCGTGTCCAACTCTGTGCGACCCCATAGACGGCAGCCCACCAGGCTCCCCCGTCCCTGGGATTCTCCAGGCAAGAACACTGGAGTGGGTTGCTATTTCCTTCTCCAATGCATGGAGTGGGGTGCCATCGCCTTCTCCAGCAGAGACTAGTAAACACAGTAATGTGTCCCTTTAAAAATCACTAAGCCTATCTTGTGTAACATATATACATACTTACTCATGTTTGTAACAGAAACACAAACATGACCAAAAGTAGTAGGTTTATTCCCTGGATAAAGAGAGATAAATTGTGTATTTTGTAAAACATTCCAGCAAATCGAATTTTTTTTTTAAAGAAAGAAGTCAGTTTCTACAAAGAAGTCCTAAAATGTTAAAGTGACTTTTAGAATAAAACACAGTTTCTTTTAAGTGTATAGCCTATGCAAACAAACCTTTTAATTGAATCAGTGATTGATTGGGTTTTTTCCCCTAGTCACCAAATTTAGCACAATAATCTTGCTTTATTTTAAAAATATTTTATCCAACTTGTTTTCGTAACCTTTTTTCCCATCAAGACTACTGTGAGATACTGTGTCCTGTTACTGAGTCAAATAAACTATTCTATGATACTAAGTCTAGAAGGTAGACAGCATGTAAATTTTCTTTTACTCTTAAATATAATGATTTTGTGTATGTTAGATTTCTAAAATGGGATAAGACAGGAATTACTGTGTGGAGTGAGCAAAGGGACAACTTCAGATAATCTTCTCTGACCAACTTTCTGATTGAAATAATGAGAAGAATTAAGTGATTACTTTCCCTTCACCTTTTATTGTTGTTGTTTGGTATTTTTCGCTTTTTTCCTCCCAGAATCATACAGAACTTGATTTCTGTATCATTTGTCATGCTATACAAGACAAGTTTAATTGCAAGCTATAATTTTTTGTATTTAGAAGTGAATGTGCGTTTTTGTGCACTCCTATATTTCATTCATACTAAATATTGAATATATTTCAATATGTAGTCAAGTTAGATTAAGTGAGCCTACCATGTTTTATGCAGTCAATAATTATCAGTATGCAGCATTAAATAAGTTGGAGGGGCATCCTTAAATCTACTTATCTCCATTCATTAAAATGAGGAATTCTACCTAATTGTATATTTTCTTAAGCCACTAAGGCATTTTTAGTTTTTGTTAGTTTACTAGGGCTGCCATAATAATAAAATACCACAGACCAGTGACTTAAACAGTAGACACTTATTTTCTGGCAAGCTGAGGGCTGGAAGTTCCAGTTGCGGAGGGTCAGTAGGTCTGCTGTCTTCTGATGCCTCTCTCACTAGCTTGCAGGCGGCTTTCTTCTTGCTGTGTCCTCATGGCCATCTGTCTGTGTCATCTGTGTCCTAATCACCTCTTCTTATAACACCCGTTACATTGAAGTGTTTGGAGTAGAGCCACCCTGACAACTCTTAATCACTTCACTCAAAGCCTTGTTGCCAAATATCATGACATTCTGAAGTACTAGAGGTTAGGGCTTCACTATACAAATTTTATTCCTTTTCAAGATTACAAATAGCCATCAAAACATTAAAAGAAAATAAAGTAATCCTTAGTTTCACAACCTAAAATCTACCAAGAATATATAGCTTACCAGATTTTTTCTATTAATATATAGAAATTTTATAATATTCTGTTATAAGAATACTCATCCTGAACATAATGTATTGGATTATACTTTTTTCCTTTTTCATTTATCAGCATGTTATAAATATCTATACCATAATCCATTAATCATCGAATTTCTGGAATTTAGGTTCTTTACAGTTTTTTCCCTAATATAAGTAGTACAGAAGTAATCAAAGCTTTCCAAAAAATTGTGCATACTACCATCTTCCATTGTACTGTAGTGCTCTGCTTGATTGTGCCCCACTCTTTGAAACCCCAGGGACTGTAGCTCACCAGGTTCTTCTGTCCATGGCATTCTCCAGGCAAGAATACTAGAGTGGGTTGCCATTTCTACTCCAGAAGATCTTCCGGCCCCAAGGATCAAACCTGCATCTCCTGTGTCTCTTGTATTGGTGGGCAAATTCTTTACCACTACACCATAAAGCATAATTCAACCTCTTTTTTTCATTTGTCATCATTGTAGACAACAATTATCATACCATTATTGTACAGCTATATTCGCAGTTAACCACTGTAGAGTTTTGTCCATTTACTAAATGGCCCCAGTTTGCAGTGCACTTTAGCTTCTGATTCTGCCTTTTATAGAGCATATTTTATCTTTTACTTGCATCTCTCAAACCTTTCATGACAGTAGCACTGTCCCTACTTATAGCATATTGTATGCTGGGAGGGATTGGGGGCAGGAGGAGAAGGGGACAACAGAGGGTGAGATGACTGGATGGCATCACCGAATCGATGCACATGAGTTTGGGTGAACTCCAGGAGTTGGTGATGGACAGGGAGGCCTGGTGTGCTGCGATTCATGGGGTCGCAAAGAGTCGGGCACGACTGAGTGGCTGAACTGTAAAGGGTATAGACTGAAAGAGCAGTTAACTGAAATTGTTATGATCATCTTTAAAATCAGTAATTTCTGAAGAAGTTCTAAGTGATTCTGTTATGGTACTGTATAAAAACCTTTAAGGTCACATTTTCTTTGCATTTATTTTTTTACTTATTTATTTGGTTGTGCTGAGTCTTAATTGTGGCATGTAGGGTCTAGTTCCCCAACCAGGGATCGAACCTGGGGCCCCCACATTGGGAGCATGGAGTCTTAGCCACTGGACAACCAAGGAAGTCCAGATTCTGTTTGATTCAAAGAACTTTTCTCACTTTTTCATTTACCTGTTATTATGTTACATTCTAGATAGAGTAAGTTTCTGAATAAGGGACCTTTGTATCATTGAGGTAGTATTTTATAGGGGAAATCTCACTCTACTATTTAATATATTACTTCTGAAAAATATTATCATCTTATCTTCTGTTTTAATACATCCTGACTTCTTACCTTTCTTTCTTTAACCAGGATTACCTGAACTGGAATTAGAAGCAATTGATAACCAGTTTGGACAACCAGGAACTGGTGATCAGATTCCATGGGCAAATAATACAGTGACAGCTGTAAACCAAAATAAGCCAGAAGAGTGAGTAGTACATTTTGTGTATTATCGAGTAACAGATACCATCTTCTACAGCAAAGAACTGCTTTTCCCAAACTAGATTCCAGTTTGTATTGGTGTTTTATCGATATTAATGGAAGGTGAAGGTTTAATGAAAAGGATGGGGGAGGACACCAAATCAAACAGATTTATTTACTGCATGACTGCAAGGCTAGTGTATATTTTAATTACCAAGAGATTGATATAGTATGCAGCTTTATTTTTCATCTCTTACTTTGCTTTGATTGATTACCATAAAATTTCTGGGACTGGTAAATGAATTGGCCTCAGCACAACTCGTATTGCTCTTGAGTTCTTAGTTGTATAATTATTTTGTCCAGCTTTTCTCTTTGTTTGGAGCAAAAATATATAAGAAGGGAAGATACTTTCTACATCTGCTTAGTATCTTCACTTGAGTAGAAATTGATTTCTTAATCCACACAGGTAGCTCTATTCCAACACATATAGTGCATCTCATATATAGCAACCAAAGGATAACTAGGTAGCATTTTGAGTGTGAAGCCTTAATTATGACCTATAGCCTTGTTTACCTTCCCCAAAGAAGAATCCTTATCATTATAGAAGTAGTATTAGTACTAGTGTAATTTTTATATATCTTTAAGTTTTATGCATCAATTGATATCAATTGGATTAGACTATGTATTTCCTACATGTAATCAACAATTTGTTGGTTAACACTGAGTGTTGGTTACACTGAGCATTTTTCTAGTTTGATTTCTTTTGTCATGTTATCAGCATGATTTGATCATCCTTGAAAGTTAAGTAATATATATAATATGTACTGTTTTCATATGGTTCAATTATCAATAATTAATTACACCTATAGAATATAAATAGAATAAATAGTATAAATTTTTATTTAGACTAAGTGATTTTTTTTTTTTTTTAGTTTTTGGTTGATTTTTATTTTTACTTCTATTAAAAATTATATTCTCTTCACTATGTTTGATTAATTTTTTAGGCTATTTCTGTAAGCTAACATGAAGAATGTGGAAACAAAGTTCAGTGATTGACAAAATAATGAAAAATATATTCAAGCTGCATACCAAATGTTCATAAATTTCTGCACATTAAGTATATAAAATTTCATTGCATAAGAATTGGTTTTTTAAAAATCTCGGCAATTTCCTAGAACTAGATTTGCATATATGTGTATATATATTTGTATTCTTAAGGTTGAATACTTATTCGGTATATCAGTCTTTATTTTTCTTATCTTTTGATTCTTCAGCCAGTGTATTAGTTCACAATTAGATGAACTTCTCTGTCCACCAACGACAGTCGAAGGAAGAAATGATGAGAAGGCCCTTCTTGAACAGCTGGTATCCTTCCTCAGTGGAAAAGATGAAACTGAACTAGCTGAACTAGACAGAGCTTTGGGAATTGACAAGCTTGTTCAGGTATTTACTACAGTTGGCATTTTTAGATGATGCAGCCCTGAAAAGCTAGAAAGTTATTTTTAAGCAAGAACTTTCCATATGACTCTCACTGTATGGTAGCTATTTTATAATTTACCTTTGTGAAAGTTATCAAAATATGTAATAATTAAATAATGGGCTTTTAAAACAAAAAGCCTGTCATAATAATTACAGAGTTATAGCCTTTTACTATGGAACATAAACTTAGAAGCTCTCCCTAGAATAGAATCCAGATTTTATATTATTACTTCTTATTTTAGGACTTAATTTATCCTTCATTCATGCTAGACTTCAGCCTATATGTTCCATGACATTCCAACTTCCAGGTTAGTATTTTTGAGACTCTGGAGTTAAAGAATAGATTTAGTGCATCATGACCAGCATTTTTTAAATGGATAGAATAATGTAAAATAAAGACTATCAGAATGCAGAAAAAGGGAAAGTTATGTTTCATGAAACTCTGTTTTCAGTTACATACACAAACAGTAGGTCATAATTTAAATTCTATTTCTTTCAATAAGTAACAGTCAAAAGTTTGAAAGCCATAGCTCTATTGCATCCTGTTAGGTCAGCTATGAATTTTCTTTTCAAACAAGATAAAAGCATGAATTCTATATTTGATACAGAAAAATTAACCCCTCCTTTAGGAATCTACTTCTTATGGTAATCTATTCAATTTAACATTTGTTGATTCTTAGCCTTTGCAGTGAGGTTCTTTTCAAACCATTTAGCTTTATTTCATTGGTTTAGGGCCTTCATTTTAACCATTTTTTCATCTCTCTTTACTGAGATTTTAAACATTAATCTATTACTCCATTTCAGAAGCAACTTTCATAAGCGATTCCTTTAAGTATTAGTAGCAAACTTCTGGAGAGCTTCATATGATCTCAGATCCAAAATTGTATAGAGAAGCATGTCATTCATTGACAGAAATGTATTTGTAAAATGTTTTGGCTTATTTTCCAACAGGGAGGTGGATTAGATGTATTATCGGAGAGATTTCCACCACAGCAAGCAACACCACCGTTGATGATGGAAGAAAGACCCAACCTTTATTCCCAGCCTTATTCTTCTCCTTCGCCTACTGCCAATCTCTCTAGCCCTTTCCAAGGCATGGTCAGGCAAAAACCTTCACTGGGGACTATGCCTGTTCAAGTAACACCTCCTCGAGGTGCTTTTTCACCTGGCATGGGCATGCAGCCCAGGCAAACACTAAACAGACCTCCAGCTGCACCCAACCAACTTAGACTTCAACTTCAACAACGATTGCAAGGACAACAGCAGGTGAGTACCCTTGTTCAACAGGTGATCCTTTTTAAAGGGATGTGCTAATAGCTCTATGTAACAAGACAGCCCAAATGGTATTGGATTGACCAAAAGGGTGGTGTGGGTTTTCCATAGGATGTTGTGGAAAAATTCAAATGAACTTTTTGGCCAAGCCAGTGCACTAAAGGTGTTAGGTCCACTCCCAGACCCTTTATGACACAAAAAGTCATCCTTAGTCTGCTCTGATAAGAATAAGGGAGACTCATTCAATTAAAGACTGCTGGCTCATAACAGAGTCCTTTAACACCAAGATGTTCAAAGCAATTTACTTCCATTTTTTGAGATAAAAATATTTAGGATGAGCATCTTGTATAATTATTAAATTAATAATTTTGAAGCACAGCTTAATTTCTAAAGTAGAGCATCAAGAGATACTGCTGATAAATATTTTCTCTCATGACAAATAATGTGCAGATGTAATGACATAAATATTTAGGACTGTATAAGCAGCAGTTATAAGGGTAATCATTAAGAACTAGAAACCCAAATGGCTAAAACTATCCTCTGGGAAATGGGACTGGAAATGTAGGTTGTTGCTTCTGTTGTTATTACTCTTTTGTATTTCTTTAGCCATATGTCTGTTTTGCTTTGGATTTTTAAAAAGCATTTAAAGAAGTTCTCTGGAGCCTTACTAATAGAGGAAGGAAGAGGAAGAAGGAGCTAAATTTATTAGAGCGGCAGCATGATAGAGTTAGCTCTGGTTTCAAGTCCTAGTTCTAACCTTATGTGAGGTGGGTTAGTAGTAAAATTATTTATCATATTAAAGCCTATGAGTTCTCATCTTTAAAAAGAATCTAATAAATAATTCCTTTACCTCTTAGGTGGTATGTGGATTAAATGAGATAACATTAATAGATGATGTTGTTTATTTGCTAAGTCATGTCCCACTCTTTTTCGACCCCATGGATCATAGCCCACCAGGCTCCTCTGTCCATGGGTTTTTCCAGGGAAGAATACTGGAGTGGGTTGCCATTTCCTCCTCCAGGGTATCTTCCCAACCCAGGTCAAACTCATGTCCCCTGCATTATAGGCGGCAGGCGGATTCTTTATCCCTGAGCCACCAGGGAAG
Source organism: Nanger dama (assembly GCA_917880005.1). Taxonomy (NCBI): domain Eukaryota; kingdom Metazoa; phylum Chordata; class Mammalia; order Artiodactyla; family Bovidae; genus Nanger; species Nanger dama. The sequence goes on from CAKJTW010000018.1 coordinate 32,626,415, forward strand.
CCATTAATAGATGTAGAGCCTGGATATAAAGCTCTTAACAGAGTACTTGGCATGTAGTCCCATTTAGTAAATACTTGCTATTATTATGAAATTATATTCAATAAATACAACAAATAATATAAAATGTGCTTCCATGCCACTTAAAAAGAGGAAGATGATGAAAGGGAGAAAAAGAGATGGCATAAGGTCAAAACTTTTAATGATAGACTAAAAAGGAATAATTTTTAAATGTTAGTGTGAAATAAAGACACAAAGGGAAATTAAGGTAAGAGAAGGGAAAAAAGAGATCAAAGCGAGGGTATAGTATTAATATGTTCCGAATATTACTTAAGATAAACTGCTTCTTGTTATAACTTGTCATTAAGCACTAGACAACACAAGAATAAGAAATGCTTACTAGCTCCCCTGTATTTAATTTCTCACAGAACATGTTTATGGTGACTGTACCAGGTCCTGAGAGGAATGCAAAGAATAAAGAGATAGAGGCAGTTTTCAGAGCTTATCATCAGCCTGGGGTATTCAAAACTTACTCAGCCCTCTGTATCTTCAGGTTCCGCATCTGCAGATTAAACCAACTGTGGTTCAGAAAGAGGTTTTTTGTTTTTTGTGTTTTTTTAATTCTAGATGAGAAACAAAACTTTGTGGCAATAAAAGCTGCTTGATAAAAGAATAAGCTTCCTTAAGGAAATCTTTGTCTTGGCAATAATTTACATGGTGACTGAATCAGGATTCCCAGCCTCATCATTGTTAGTGTTTTGAAACTGGGCAATTCTTGTTAAGGGGGTGCTTCTGGTGCACTGGGGCATGTTTAGCAGCATCCCTTGTCTCTACCCACCAGATACTAAGAGCAGCCCATCCCCAAGTTGTGATAACCAAAAATGTCTTCATGTATTGCCAACTCTCCTTTATGGAGCAGAATATCCCTGGTTGAGAACTTCTTGACAAGATAATCATCTTTTAGGTTTACTGTAGGAGGACTTCTTGCTAAGGCATTGGAAAAAAATCCATTCAGACAGACAAAGTGATAGCAAGCCTGAATTGTGTGTGTGTGCACACACGTGTACATTTTATACACATAGGCTGGGTTTGTGCTTTTCCACTGGCCACAAGCCCCGCATACATCTCCTTTAGTAATACAATAAGCCTGTCAACGAGACCTTTATAGGCTTGCTTTTGAATTTGTATTAGCAGCTCTAACGATTATCAACCTCTCTCCTCCCCACTTCCTAACTAGCAAAAATTAGGATTTCAGGGGAGATTACAGACATGGTGATCCTTTTAGGAGAATTTCCTTGGAAGAAGTTGCTGGAAAATGGGTAAAATTTTAGTAATCAGAAAGAAGAGGCAGGTCAGAGTGAAATTGTTGTACACAGTGTTAGGTTGTACACACAGACAGTCAAGGGAAGGGGAAAATAAAAGTTTTTCTGAGGGTAGGAATAGATCATTTTTATTTAACAGAAAGTGCTTATATATTGCTGGTTTTAGAACAATTCCTTCTACTTCTAAAAATTACCTATTTATTTTATAAGGTTTTGATTTATTTTTCTAAGGTTGTTTTTTTCATTTTTATTACTTCTCATTTTTCCTCTGTCCCCAACCATTTCCTTTTCACGTTATCTCACAGTGCAAAGAATATATAAAGCTATCAGTTTGGAATCTCAACTCCCACACTTCTGGCAATGTTACTTTTCTTCACCTGTTTTCATTCCCTGTGTCTTCGGTTTTTAGACTTGAAGTTCCTTCTGCCTTGAGTTTACTCTACTACCCTCTTTGCCACCTGGCATTCTCCTCTTTCAAGGTCCCATTGAGCTCACTCATGCTCTTGGTCCCTGCCTTCATGTCCTAGGCTAAGTTAGTTGCTGCCTCATGCTGCTGTACATCTCTCTATATATTCAGCCTGTAACTTGTGCATTGCACTGTTTTGTATTGACCTCAACAGGGAATTCCCAGAAAATAGAAATTTACTCACTTTTGTAGGCTTCAAACTTTATTTAGTGTCTTGCATATACCAAGTTTTTTGATAAATCTTTGTAAAACTAATGGTTAATTTAAACTTATGTCTAAGATCTGACATAAGTTTGCGTTTAAGAAGTATGTAGATTTTCAGACTTTTAAGAGCCTCTTTGACTTTTAGAAACATAATATTGGTTATCTTTAATTTGTGACGTGATTCTGAATGTTTTATCCTATTCCACAGTACCTGAAAGTTAATAATTGTAATATTTATATTATATTGGGCTTCTCCCTCCAAGTCATTTTGTTTTCTAATCTCAGTTCAGTTCAGTTTAGTCGCTCAGTCATGACCAACTCTTTGCGACCCCATGAATTATTGGAGTCAAAAATGAATGAAACCAAAGTTAAGAATTGAGCTTGTTAGAGATGAGAGATTTAATCACTATTCACAGCTCTTTGGAGTCTCTTATAAAACTTTCAGAGACTTTCTAGTTTGTAAATATTTTATTAAAATTTATTAAATGTGAAGATATTAAAATATATTGATAGGTGACTATAAGAAATTTATAAATTATAAAGTACTATATCAACACAAAACAAGGTTGATATTATTGTTATTATTATATCTCCCTTACCAGTGTATTCATATCAAGTTATTGAACAAGTAATCCTTGAAGCAGTAGATTGTTTATCAGGAAATACTCTTTCTAAGGATGCTTATTTCGTTACCTGCTAAAAGTTAAGCCATACCTCTGATACGGAATCCTGAGCCTGATATAGACAGTATCTTTCAAACTAGTGTACCATAGAAGATTGTTCTAGGAAATAATAATAAATGGCTATATGTCAGGAAAAAAGTTCACAGTAAATGAATTGCATAGTTTATCCCCTCCTTGGAGCTCCACAATGTGCTTTAGCCAATTGAAGGCTCATAGAATTACTATACTAAAGAAATCTGTTTCACCTTGTGTAACCCATTATTTCCAATGCTTAATACAGCACAGCATGCTATTTTCCTGGCACATCTATTAATATCCTGCAGAACAATGTTCTTTAGAACACCAATTTGGGAAATGCTGGTCTAAAGTATAATTACTTCTTCTAGTTAAATAAATAGTCCATTTTCTCAGACCATTTGTTTCTTACATAATTCTCTCCAGCTAATGAAATCACATTGGATTTTTCCCAAATACGTGCCCATCAGACAGGTACTCTCCAAGTCAGAAGCACCTCAACTTTCCCATTCATCTTCCAGACCTTTAGAGAGTGTTCCCTACGTATATGTACTTTTACCTCACAGCCCTTTAAGACCAAGGCTGATATTTCTTTTTCTCCATTACTGCACATGTCTGAAATAACTAAATATTAATGAGTTTTTAAAAGCATAGATAACCAACAAGGACCTACTGTATAGCACATGGAACTTGTTATGTGGCAGCCTGGATATGAGGGGAGTTTGGGGGATATATAGGTATGGCTGAATCCCTTTACTATTCACGTAAAACTGTCACAGCATTGTTAATTGACTATCAGTTCACTTCAATCACTCAGTCATGTCTGACTCTTTGCAACCCCGTGGACTGCAGCACACCAGGCCTCCCTGTCCATCACCAACTCCCAGAGCCTACTCAAACTCATGTCCATCGCGTCCATGATGCCATCCAACCATCTCATCCTCTTTTGTCCCCTTCTCCTGCCTTCAAATTTTCCCAGCATCAGAGTCTTTTCCAGTGAGTCGGTTCTTCACATCAGGTGGCCATAGTATTGGAGTTTCAGCTTCAGCATCAGTCTTTCCAGTGAATATTCAGGACTGATTTCCCTTAGGATGGACTGGTTGGATCTCCTTGCAGTCCAAGGGACTTTCAAGAGACTTCTCCAACACCACAGTTCAAAAGCATCAATTCTTCGGTGCTCAGCTTTCTTTATAAGTCCAGCTCTCACATCCATACTTGACTACTGGAAAAAAACATAGCTTTGACTAGATGGACCTTTGTTGGTAAAGTAATGTCTCTACTTTTTAATATGCTGTCTAGGTTGGTCATAGCTTTTTTCCAAGGAGCAAGTGTCTTTTAATTTCATGACTGCAATCACCATCTGCAGTGATTTTGAAGCCCCCCAAAACTGACTATACCCCAATACAAGATAAAGAGTTTAAAAAATTACAAAAAAGCATGATAAACATATTTGTGTGCGTATATATGTATGTATAAATGCTGCAGAACACTAAATGTGGCAGAGCATAAAATAGGATACATGCACCTGTAATATATGCATATAGGCATATGTGCATGTACATACTGTGTGTACTTGTATATATATTTATGTTGTGTGTGTATTCTACTTTTAAATTCTCTGCCATATTTAGAGTTCTGTAGGCGACGGCAATGGCACCCCCACTCCAGTACTCTTGCCTGGAAAATCCCATGGGCGGAGGAGCCTGGTGGGCTGCAGGCCATGGGATTGCTAAGAGTCGGACGCGACTGAGCGACTTCACTTTCACTTTTCACTTTCATGGGTTGGAGAAGGAAATGGCAACCCACTCCAGTGTTCTTGCCTGGAGAATCCCAGGGAGGGCAGAGCCTGGTGGGCTGCCATTTATGGGGTCATACAGAGTCGGACATGACCGAAGCAATTTAGCAGCAGCAGGCAGAAAGTATTTGATAAATGTTAGGAATTGCCGCCTTTTGGCAAATGTGGGAAATAATCTTACTAAACTTGTAATACTAAAACCTCTTAATAATCAATAAAAAGTTTATGTTACTCTAAAGGGCCATGCTATATGTTTGTGTATAGAAGTTTATCTCATTGTTCTATTTTTCTCTAGTTGATCCACCAAAATCGGCAAGCTATCTTGAACCAATTTGCAGCAAATGCTCCTGTTGGCATCAATATGAGATCAGGCATGCAGCAGCAAATTACACCTCAGGTAATGTGAGAAAACCAGGCATTGTTAGTACTTCTCTAACCCAAGTTGTGTTTCTTAGAGTGTTGACTTAGGTGTTTTTGAAATGATCTGTGAACTTATCTCTTAATGATGTTTGTACTGTAGCTTTCTTTTTAGAATGAATTTATAATCAGCTTTTGATACCCCTACTGATATTTGATCTAAAGCTGAGGATTCTTTGTTTTGTTTTATTGTTATTGTTGTCATTGCTATTAGATATCAGATGACTAAGTAGAAAACTCTTACTGCTGTCCTGAATAGTATCAGTAATAAGAACCCAAGGATATGAAACTGTGTGCACAGTACCTGAAACCTGATCAAAACCCAGTCACATTGCTTAGTTATCTTAACTGCCTTGTGTTCTCTGTTTAGTCTGAGCATCAGCATTTTCCAGTTTTTGTTTTAACAATCCTGTGGGTGAGCTCATAGCCATTGAAACGAAACATAAAAAGAACCAGGTAGCCTTCTAAGTGTGATATAGTCTTTCCTCCTTGTTTCTGCACATACTTTAATATTTTTGCTTCACCCCCTCACCCCCCTTTTTTTTTTTTGGCCACACCATGTGGCTTGTGGGATCTTAGTTCTCCAGGGATTGAACTTGGGCCCACAGTAGTGAAAACACTTAGTCCCAGCCACTGGACCGCCAGGGAGTTCCCTCAACCACTTTTTTTTTTTTTAATTTCCCAACCAAGAACTCAAAAATTGGGGAGATGAGGTATTTTAGAAAGGATTCAGATAAACTTTTCTCCATAAAATGGACCTAGTTGGATTGAGAGCAAATACTAACCAAAAGGATAAATATTGATAGAAGCTCCTGTTAAGCAGCAGATACTGGTGTCTCCATGGATCCAGACTTTGGTTTCTTTGCCTTAAAAGTCTCAGTGGTTAGTTCATGCAAGGGAAAATCGGTTACAAGGAAACAAAACCCCACTGTTGGAATTCACATAAAGTCAACTTCTTTTAAGAAGGCATATGTCAGTTTCTTCCATATTGGGCTACTTCTGGTTGGCAAGTTTCATTTTTATGAAACTGTATGCTTTAATCAGCTCCTCGACCTGAATGGACATTTTCTGAGGAAGGCTTTGTTGACATGCCATGTTGCTTCGCAAGGTAGCCCAAAAGAAGACTTCAAACTAATTTTACCACTTCTTTCATCATTTATAATATTATAGCTATTAAAACACTTACTGTAATGCCTAGAGTAGTCTCATACTGCAACAATGCTATAAAATACCAGGGTTCATTTATTTCTGCATATTATTTTGTATCTAATTAAAGATTTTCTCTTTAAGTGACTATTTGTTTGGCCTTGGATCCTAGATTTCTGATTCTTCCTTTTCTAATGATATTTGTAGGTTTTCCTAATTGTAAAGATAATGTACATTCATTATAGATAATTTGGAAAATACATAAAAGTATAATGAAAATTGAAATCACCTATAATCACATTTTATTCATTTAAGTTAAGTGGAATAAATGATCTCCATGAGAAAAGAGAAAACTAATATCCTCCATACTAGAAACATGGTGAATTTTGTGGAAATGAAAAGAAGTCCCCTAATAACCTAATGCCAGATAAGACAGAAATCAGCAAGCACATTTTCTCTCTCTTCTTTATGGTTTTCATGTTTCTCTTAACTGGTTTCATGACCTATGTTATAGTACTAATCAATATATGTTTTCTTTGACTTTCCTCAGTCCTGTTTGACTTTAATATGTAAAATGTACTTAATTCATTTTCTCTCCTGTGGATATGATTTAAGAGGTTTTTTCCTTTTTCTGTTTTAGTTTGCCTTTACACTGATAATTGCTGCATATTCTGTTGCTCCAAGTTAGTAGGCTTTATCCTGTAAGCTTTCCAAGGTAAGGGGTAATCATAATAATATTAATAAGGGAAGATTTTCTCTCTCTCTTTTTAGCCACCCCTGAATGCCCAGATGTTGGCACAGCGCCAGCGGGAGTTATATAGTCAACAGCACCGACAGAGGCAGCTAATACAGCAGCAAAGAGCCATGCTCATGAGGCAACAAAACTTTGGGAACAACCCTCCCTCCCTCATCTGGACTGCCAGTTCAAATGGGGAACCCCGTCTTCCTCAGGGTGCTCCGCAGCAATTCCCCTACCCACCAAACTATGGTACAAATCCAGGAACCCCCCTGCCTCTACCAGCCCTTTTTCACAACTGGCAGCAAATCCCGAGGCACCCTTGGCCAACCGCAGCAGCATGGTGAACAGAGGCATGACAGGAAACATGGGTGGGCAGTTTGGCACTGGAATCAATCCTCAGATGCAACAGAATGTCTTCCAGTACCCCGGATCAGGTATGACGACTTACACTTTATGTTGTTTTTATATGTACAGTTGGCCCTCAGTAGCCATGGATTTCATATCTTTGGATTCAGCCAACCCCAGTGGAAAATATCCACCCCCACCAAAAAATAAAATTCCAGAAAGCTCCTCAAAGCAAAACTTGAATTCCCTGCACCCTGGGAACTATTTATATCGTATTTACATAACGGTTACATGTATTAGGTATCAAAAGTGACCTAGAGATGATTTATGGAGGGATGTGCATGGGTTCTATTTCCTCATTTTATCTAAGGTACTTGAGCATCCGTGGATTTTTGTATCTATGAGGGTCCTGAAACCAATCCCCCAGGGATATGAAAGGAGGACTGTACCACATCAGACTCAGGTCTCTCTCTTCACATGTGTTTTCAGTTCATTGACATTGAGGCAGTTGCTGAAGAGGAGAGATGCTGAGGGAGTTCCCTGGTGGCCTAGAGGTTAGGATTGGGGCTTTCACTGGCATGGCCTGAATGAACTGAGATCTCACAAGGCACTGACACAGGAGTCAGGAGATCCAAGTTCTAGGCTTAGCTCTTGCTACCAAGTGGCTGAGTGGTTTGAGGCTTCTCTCTTCCATAGCTAAGGACCTGTCTGACATTAAAATTTTTAACATTTTGTCTGCATAGCACATTTTTACTGTCTTACTTTCTCTCATGGATCCTGTAATGAAAGTCCATGTCAGACGGTGGGTATAAATACATAGGCTCAAAATTTGCTTACAGATTTTTTATTATCTTGGAATTTGTTTTGATAGTTTTCATAGGGATTGTCAATCTTCACAGATTATCTCAGACCTCTCATTGGTGTCTCCACTCTTAGCTTCTTAGGTTGTAAGCTATTCCTCTGAAATATCAGGCAACTTTTTGGCTTCCAAAAGCTTTGTTCTTTTTAAATTTTTTATTTGCACTATCTCTCTCCTATTTCCTTTGTCCTCTTGTTGTTGTTCAGTCGCTCAGTCGTATCCGACTCTTTGCGACCCATGGACTGCAGCATACCAGGCCTCCCTGTCCTTCACCTCCTGGAGACTATTCAAACTCATGTCCTTTGAGTCGGAGATGCCATCTAACCATCTCATCCTCCATCATCCCCTTCTCCTGCCTTCAATCTTTCCCAGCATCAGAGTCTTTTCAAATGAGTCAGCTCTTCACATCAGTGGCCAAAGTATTGGAGTTTAAGCTTCAGAATCAGTCCTTCCAATGAATATTCAGGATTGATTTCCTTTTAGGATTGACTGGTTTGCTCTCCTTGCTGTCCAAGGGACTCTCAAGAGTCTTCTCCAACACCACAATTCAAAAGCACTCCTTTGTCCTAGGTTTTGATATCTCTTTTGATTTTTCTATCACTTGGAGATTCTAATTAGTAGTGGCAATAAAACACATTTGGCTAATCTACCAGGTTTAACTAAACTTTGATGCTAAATTAATGGCAGGTTTCTATAAAAAAAAATTGAAATCCGTTTATTTTATAAATGAAAGAAAAATTTTCATCTTGCTTCAAAATGAATTTCAATAAGAAGTCTGCTATTTGACTTTGAATAAAATGTTGAAGCTATATAGAGATTTTTTCACATGGCAATATGCTTATCAACTTTGACAGCCAAATCAATTTAGACTTTTTATTCTGGTGGCAACAAGTGCTGAAATTCTTTTGACTGTTAAATTAAGTATCTGGGGAGACATGTGTCAAAGAGCATCAGAATTCTCTAAGACATTTTAATCAAAATTAAGCCATATCAGTTTCTTTGTCCTCAAGACAATGAAGTCATCTTTAGCTGGTTTATATCACTTACACTATATGTGTGGGCAAGAAAAGGATTATAAATCTGTATCTTAATTATAAGATTGTCTGTCTGAACAGGAGTGGTTTTCAGAAGAGTTGTATTTTCCTGTCTTTTTTTTTTTTTTCTTTTCTTGTATCTTTGATTTCTCTATGCAAAGAATCTGACACGGTTCCTTCACCTTATTCTAGCCTACAGAAGTACTTCCTCCAGCATTAGAAGTCTTATGTAGTTAAATCTTATGTAGTTTCCCCACTGCTCTTCCAAAATGAGAACTTAGCCAAAACAGCAATTAGATTCTTAGTAGCATTTTTGATATTGATAGTAGAGCTTTAAATCAAAAGATTTATTTCATTCGTTGGGGGAAAAATAACTGCAGATAAGCCAAACATTAATAAATTCCCCAGTAAAAGTCTCTTTTTAAAAAATAAAGTATTTACTGTACTTCTCAAAAAACTAAAAATAAAACTACCATGTGACCCAGCAGTTCCCCTCAGTTCAGTTCAGTTCAGTTCAGTTGCTCAGTCATGTCCGACTCTTTGCAACCCCATGAATCACAGCACACCAGGCCTCCCTGTCCATCACCAACTCCCTCACATCCATCGCATCAGTGATGCCATCCAGCCATCTCATCCTCTGTCATCCACTTCTCCTCCTGCCCCAGTTCCTCCCAGCATCATAGTCTTTCCAATGAGTCAACTCTTTGCATGAGGTGGCCAAAGTACTGGAGTTGCAGCTTTAGCATCATTCCTTCCAAAGAAATCCCAGGGCTAATCTCCTTTAGAATGGACTGGTTGGATCTCCTTGCAGTCCAAGAGACTCTGAAGAGTCTTCTCCAACACCACAGTTCAAAATCATCAATTCTTTAGCACTCAGCCTTCTTCACGATCCAACTCTTATCTATTTTATCTGGAAAAAAAGAAAACACTAATTTGAAAAGATACATGCACTCCAATGTTCATAGCAACTTTATTTTCAATAGCCAAGATATTGAAGCAACCTAAATGTCCATCAGCAAATGAGTGGATGAAGAGGATGTGGTATATGTATACAGTGGAATACTACTTGGCCGTAAGAAATACAATGAAATGTTGCCATTTGCAACATGGATGGACTTGGAGGCTATTTTGCTAAGTGAAATAAATCAGAGAAAGACAAATATTGTGTGATATATCAGTTACATGTGGAATCTAAAAAAATAAAACAAATTAGTGAATATATAAAGAACAATGACAAAACCAGATACATATGTAGAAACCATTAGTGGTTACCAGTGGGGAGAGGGAAGGAGGAAGGGGCAAGTTAGGGGCAAGGCAAAAGCTACTCTGTATAAAATAAGCTATAAAGATATCTTCTATATCACAGGGAATTTAGTCAATATTTTATCATGGTTATAAATATATAACCTTTTAGAATTGTGAATCCTGTGTTGTACACCTGAAACTTATATAGTAGTATACAACTATACTTCAATTAAAAATTAACTAATTGAATAAAAACAGTAGTCCTGTAAATTTTCAGTTATGATCTGTAATGCTTCATCTCTGGAAAGCCAAGAAAGGAGGACTTCTATCCTGTTCCTGTTTCTTTTTTTTTTTTTCTGTTTCTTTAAAAAAAAAAAAAAATTATTTGGCTGCACTGGGTCTTAGTCACAGCATGCAGAATCTAGTTCCTGACCAGGAATCAAACCCAGGCCCCTGAAGTGGGTGCACAGTCTTAGCTGCTGGGCCACCAGGGAAGTCCCCTATTTCTTGGCAAAGCCACCTGGAAAAGTGGTGATCCAAAACCCCTTTTTCTTTGAAGCTAACATGATTTCCCTCAGGGTTATGGATCACATCTTTGATTTCTTGCAAATTCTATATAGAACACAGTGATCAAGATGAGTGGGTAAACTTCCTTCTTCTGCAGGCAGTGTAACCAGATGTATTACTACCCATTGTAAGTGCTCTATCTGGTACCCGGAGTTTTCTTCCAGTCCAACTTTTGATTGACAAAAATGCTTTTCACAAAATAAGATTTAAAACAAAAATAAAGTTAGTATTTGTACTACAAACAAACCCCAGAAGCCAGGTACAGTGGAGAGAGTAACAGTTTCATCCAGTTGCATTTTGAAATGAAATGGCAGAGCTTTCAGGTCTTCCATGGAAAAAAATAAAAGCACAGAGAAAAATTTTTTATTTTTCTGGAAAGCATAAAAACATTTAAAGGTGCAATATTTTAAATATTTTCTATTGCTCTAAATTATAAACTTGCTCTAAGGTGATTAACAAGCTGGTAGAAAGCTTCAAGTCTAGGTTTTATGTTGATACAAGTTTAAGTTCTAGAGAAATTTTAACCCTTTCAAATCAAGCCTTCTTCAAAAACAGAAGAACAAAAACCACCACATGTTTTTCTAAATAAAGTTGTATTAGAACACAGCCATGCTCATTAGTTTACATAGTGTCTGTAGCTGACTTCACACATTAGAGTTAAGTAGTTCTTACAGAAATATTATGACCTGCAAAACTGAGAATCTTAACTATCTGAGCCCTTCGCGGAAATAGTTTGCTGACCCCTATGTTAATCTATGATAGTAAAACCAAAGGATGAATAAATTAATTTTGCTTTAGTCCTTTGTCTTGGCATTTTTCAACTTAATGTTTATTATTGTTGTTTAGTTGCTAAGTCATGCCTGACTCTTTTGCGACCCCATGAATTGTAGCCTGCCAGGCTCCTCTGTCCATGGGATTTCCCAGGCAAGAATAGGTTGCTGTTTCCTTCTCCAGGGAATATTCCTGTCCCAAGGACAAACCCATGTCTCCTGCATTGACAGGCAGGTTCTTTACAACTGAGCCACAAGGGAACCCCACAGCTTAATATAGGCCCAAAATAAATAAAGGAACTTAGGTAATAATAATGACAGAGCATGCTTTCTTTTATTTCTGAAAACAAAATTTTTAGACTACTGTGCCATAAGGATGAGTGCATAAGAACAGGATTAGAAATTTAAAATGTATTATCTACTGTGGTAATATCCAAAGAAAATATGAGTGAAATTTAAAAGAAACTTTTGTACCTATTTCATGGATTCTTTAGAGCCAATCCAGAGCTCCCTTTTCTGTGAACTATGAGTGAGTGAAGTCACTCAGTCGTGTCCGTCTCTGCAACCCCTCTTTGCGACCCGTGGACTACCAGGCTCCTCCATCCATGGGATTCTCCAGGCAAGAATACTGGAGTGGGTTACCATTTCCTTCTCCAGGGAATCTTCCCAACCCAGGGATCGAACCCAGGTCTCCCACATTGGAGGCAGACGCTTTAACCTCTGAGCCACCAGGGAAACCCTCTGTGAACTATAGTAAGCGAGCTACTTTTGCTCACTCCTAAGCGACCTCATCTACTCCTGTGGCTTCAGTGAGCTCTTTATGCCAATGACTCTATCTCGAAACCAAATCACTAAGCTCATGTGTACTGCTACCTGCTGGACAGACATTCTTGAATTTTCCCCGAGGACCAAACTTGACCAGAGCTAGATTCATCAGCTCCATTTCCCCTTCCCTCCATGTCTCCATGTTCCACCTTAACAAACCTCTCAAGTTTCAAGAAAGAACACATATCTTGCTCTCTCTTCTAGACTTTTGTGTATCCTCTGTCTAAAATGTCCTTCCCTCACCTGGCTCACTCCTGTTCCTCCCTCCCCTCAGAGGTACCTCCTCTAGGAAACCCTCCCTGACTCTCCCAATCATAAGCATTCACCACCCTGTCTTATAGCCACTTGTTTATCAGCTGCCTTTCTTTTTAAACAGCTCACACTTCCTTGAGTGAGCTAAGTATGACCTTTGAAATCTTGGTTTCTCAGGTGCTTAGCACAGTGGTCTGGTGGGGAGAGCAGATGCTCAATGAGTCTTTCAAGGGAAAAATAAATCCTAATTCTGGTTGCTGCTGCCAGATGGCTGTGGTGCTGTTTACGCTCCAGCAGGGAGACTTAACATAATCAAAGATAGAATTGTAGAATTTTTAAACTAGAAGGAACAAGATGTCTGGTCCAGGAAATCCAAAGTCCAGTGTAGTGACAGAACTGGGACCAGAACTCTACCCCTCCAAGTTTATTATTCACTGGACTGGTTCTTTCTACTAAAACTAGGTCATCTGATAAAGAAAACATGGGCAGTTAGAATGTGAAATGAGGCCAGGAAAAAAAAAAAGTCAAAAAGCTTGCTAATGTACTTACAATCTTATTTATTGTTTTATCTTTGATCCCACAGAATAATATTCACAATATGTTAAGCATCTCTCCCCGCACATATATATTTTTCCTGAAATAAATTCTTTTATCATAAATAAAATTTAAAATGCATTAGGAACAGATAAATATTTTTTAAGGATCATAACTAGAATAGTTAAAATTTTTAATGTAGAATTAATCAGACAATCGATATAAAAATGAAGATGATGGGTGTGGAAAACCCACCCTCTAGAGTCATAAATGAAAATAATAATTTCTGTATATATTCTAAGTCAAGAATTATTTACCAGAGATTAAATTATATATAGAGGAATCAGCAAGGAAAAATACGTAGCTTTAGTTATATAAATTTTACCAAGAAGACAAGTAGCTAAACATTTAGTGAAAGAAAAAATTCAGAAAGTCCAAAGTTGACTAAACTTTCAGAGAAAATTTAAAATACTTTTTTTAAATTGTAGCCTATAAAAAGCAACAGTGAATAAAGTAACTACATCTCTGGCCAGATTAACCAAACAAAGAGAGAAGTCTTTGTATTAATAATGACAGAACACAAAATATTATACAGGAACCTGTAATTATGTTTACAAGGAGACATTTAAGGGCATGGAAACATACTTATGGTATAATGATAAGGGGGAAGAAGCAGTCTTCTTCATAGAGGAAGACATGAATGAATTATACTAAATTATGGGTAATCACATTACGATATTCATTTTTTTCTGCACCTTTATAACTTTCTCTACCTCAGTAGTATTTAACTATGAAATATTTGGTCAGAAAGAAAAAAAAGCACAAAGTGCTAATGTAACAGAAAACATCTGAAGAAGCTCCTTTTTTCTTTTTTAAATTGTTGTCAGCTTCCACTTTTGGTCATGGAGTCATAGGGATGAGATTTACTCTTCCCTCTGAAACAAACCAAAAGTTGAACAATAGTTGTAGAAACTGTCCAGGCTCTGCTGTAGGAAGGGGAGATCCAGCAGAAGCCAGTGGTTTCCCGTAGTTGAGGTAGTGGCACTTAGAGTCTGGGAAAGCAAGGCAGCTAGAGTAAAACAGTACCACAGAGAAGAGAACCACAAAGAGAGAGAGCCACGGGGATATACAGAAGGTCCTGCTCAGGTCTTAAGTTGAGAACTGATCAATGTTTGTGTGTGACTGTACACAAATCAAGGCCAGGGAAAACCACCCAAAAAGAACTAAAGGAACATCTTAAGAGTTCACACAGGGCCAGTTCCTCTTTCCACCAACCAGAATAGAAAACCTCAAAATTCATGAGTGTCAAGTAAAATACTCAGAAATGTTTGTACCTCAGTAGCAGGGCAAAATAAGCACCAGACTAAACTTTGCTCTTGTCGCTTTAGGCCCAGTACCCAAAAGAATTAAAACTGTTACCATGTAACCTACCCATGACCCAGACAAAGGTCAAAAATAAGTTTAAAAGATTTTTAAAAATCTAGCACCTAACAGGGTAAAATTCACAAACCCTGGAAGCTGATTTTTTTTTTTTAATTATCAGACGTGCAAAGATACAGGAAAATAAAACCAATAACAAGAAAAATGAGTCATCCAAACCAACCCAGAAATTACACAGGTGACAGAATTAAAAGTTATAAATTATGCATTCTGTATGTTAATGAATCTATAGGGAGTCTTAAACATGTTAACCAAAGGTATGAAACATATAAATAAAACCAAAATCAAACTTCTGGAGATAAAAACTACAGTGTGTGAGATGAAAAATATACTGGACACGATAAGGAGCAGATTAGACCTTATAAAAGAAAAAGTTAGTGAACTTGAAGATACAACAGTGGAAAACTATACATAGTGAAATCAGAGAGAAAAAAATTGAAAAGACAGTAATTTGCTCCAAATTGATCTTATAATTACACTATCCTTATCTGAATATCAACATGCTTTTTTTGAGAAACTGACAAGCTTCTGCTAAAATTTATGTGGAAATGTAAAGGACCTAGAATAGCCAAGAGTTTTGCAAGTTCAGAACAAAGTTGGATGACTACCAGTTTCAAAAGTTATTAATACAACAATCAAGACAGTATAGTATTAGAACGAATATAGACATACAGATCAAAAGAAGAAGAAGGCTACAGAGGATGAAATGGTTAGATCACATCACCAACTCAATGGACATGAATTTGAGTACACTTCAGGAGTTAGTGAAGGACAGGGAAGCCTGGTGTGCTGCAGTCCCTGGGGTCACAAAGAGCTGCACATGACTTAGAGACTAAACAATAAGAAACATATAGATTACTATAACAGAATAAAAAGTGCAATTATAAACCTTTACTTTTATGGTCAGTTGATTTTCAACAGTTATATCAATGACTGCTAATAAGCACTATCCTGAATAAAAAGGAACAAACTACTGATTGATGCCACGGAATGGTTGAACCTCAGAAACATTAATACTGAGTGAAAGATGCCAGGTACAAAAGACCTCAGGTATATGAATGGTTTCCAATGAAAGGCAAATCTGTAGGGACAGAAAGCAGATCAATAGTTGTCTGAGGTTAGAGGTGGATATGGGCATTCACCACAAACAAGCACAGGGAAATTTAAGATGTGGTAAAAATATCTAAGTTGGATGGTGGTGATGGTTGTACAACTCAATAATTTTACTAAAACTCATTGACTTACGCAATTCAATAGGTGAATTTGATGCTATATAGATTGTGTGTGTGTGTGTGTGTGTGTGTGTGTGTGTGTGTGTGTGTGCGCTTAGTCACTCAATCATGTCCGACTCTTTGCAACCCCATGGACTGTAACCTGCCAGGCTCCTCTGTCCATGGAGATTCTCTAGGCAAGAATACTAGAATGGGTTGCCATGCCCTCCTCCGGGGGATCTTCCCAACCTAGGGATCGAACCCAAGTCTCCCACATTGCAAGCGGATTCTTTACCAACTGAGCCACCGAGGAGGCCCAAGAAGACTGGATTGGGTAGCCTATCCTTTCTCCAAGGGGTCATTCCAACCCAGGAATTGAACTGGGGTCTCCTGCCTTGCAGGCAGATTCTTTACCAGCTGAGTTACCAGGGAAGCCCGCTAAATAGATTACATCTCAGTAAAGCTTGGGGAAAAACAAAAAGAGGGAAGGGAAGAAGAGGCCATAAAGACAACTGAGGAGAAGGAGATAATAAAACTCTCTCACTTTTCATTTCATACATGGGTTTTTCTTACCTTTTTTCCTCTTCAACTTATTTTTAAGCTTAAAAATTTTTTTATTGATATATAATTGACACAGCATTGTGTGAGTTTCAGGTGTACAACATGATGATTTGATATTTATGTGTGTTGCAAAATGATCACCACAGTAAGTCCAGTTAACATCTGTACATAGTTACAAATTTTTTTCTCATGATGAAAACTTCCAAGATCCACACTCTAGCTACTTTCAGATATACATTACAGTATTATTAACTATAGTCACTATGCTATACATTATATCCCCAGGACTTAGTCATTTTTTTCTTCCAGTTTGAGATATAAGTAACAGAACACTGTATGAGTTTAAGGTGTACAGCATAATGATTTGACTTACATATGTCATGAGATGTTTATCAAAATTTAGTGAACATCTGCCCTAGCCTTTCTACTTATTTTTTATTATAAAAGAAATCTTTTATGTGTGCTCAGATTTGTTTTTGATACTTAAAAATTCATGTAGTCAGAAAAGAACAGAAAAGAAAATCATGTGTAATCATGGTACCCAGATCAATATCTTAGTGAATGGAAATATTCTTCCAAATCTCTTTTACATGTTTATTTATCTGTTTATACTAAAATTTCCTGTTTTGTTTTTAAGAGACTGAACTCTTTTCCTTACTCTGCTGAACAGGCTGTTTCTACCTATGTTATGACAGACCCTTCTGGATTGTTTTTTTATGACGTTGATAAATGTATAGTGTATTCACATAAATTAATTTGTGTCAATTTGTAGGAATGGTTCCCCAAGGTGAGGCCAACTTTGCTCCATCTCTAAGCCCTGGGAACTCCATGGTGCCGATGCCAATCCCTCCTCCTCAGAGCTCTCTGCTCCAGCAGACTCCGCCCACTTCTGGCTACCAGTCACCAGACATGAAGGCCTGGCAGCAAGGAGCAATGGGAAACAACAAGTAAGGGGGCAGCTTTTGTATATGAGCATCCCGATACTCCACAGCACGTAAGAACAGATACGCCTTCAGAATCCAAACAGAAGATGATTAGCTTCTATCTATTTGTAGATTCAAAGAACTGAATTTTATGTTGACAAATAGCGTCTTTTAAGTCCTTTAAGTTTAAAGTCAATTTTAAAGCAAATATGTATGTGTTTAGTACAGAAAAGTACCGTAGTGGCCCCAAACCTTTTTGTCCCACTCCCCAGTGCATCTAAAGAATACGCTTGACTCCTTTAAGTAACAGAGCTTCCTGGGACAGAGGTAGGAATGAGTACTTTTAAAAAATCAGTCTTTGTAAAAACACTTAAAAATCTAAAGTAAGAATGGCAAAATGTTAGAGGTCACTGGAGCTGAATAGTGGGCATGTGAGTTTCACTCTTGGTATGTTTGAAGGATTTCATAGCAACCGCAAAGGTTTTAAGTCTTCTAAGGTCATTCTGCCTTATCTGGCTTTTTGAATCTCTAGATTTTCAGTGGCCTCATTTTACCCATTTTACTTAGAATTATCTTACTGAAGTCATTTTCCTCCCAAATTGTGGCTGCTAAACTTTTCACACATCACTTGAGTTTTATAAGTGTTTTAATTTGGGTGTGTCTTGGTTCTAAATGACAGGGAAGCCGTTTGATCTGACAACATAATAAGTAAGGTAATTAATGTTGAAAACTTAAGACCATATTCTCTCAAAGTTCATTGAAAGGTGAGAGAGGAAACTTCCTGTTAGAGAACTGTGTAGCTCTCCGTGAGGACTGGTGTCAGCTAGGTAGAAATAGAACTGTCTGTGTGATGTGCAAGAACTTAGTCTCCTAGTGTGTTCTAATCCCAGCTTCTTGAACTCACCTTAGGTTCCATGGCCCATCATTATAACTACTCCCTAACAGGCATTCTCAGCCCTCTTGCCCATCCCTCTCCCTTCATTGCAGTTATGCCTAGCAAAATGTTCCCTCACAGAATCCAACTAAACCTTGCTCCATACCTACGCCTGATCATTTACATGTGCCTTGAGGAAAAAAAAACAGCGCAGTAAAGATGACAGCTCTGCTCACCTGTGCAGTTAAACTCCTTCCTCTTTTTCCATTCCTTATGGAATCTGTCAGGCTTTCATCCCAATCATCCCACCAAAAGTATTCTTATCAGTCTTTACTGTCCTTTACAGTGCCAGATGCAGTGAGCATTGATAGCACTTGACATATTCGAGCACTTACTCTTGAAGCTCTTTCTTCATTTGGTTTGTGGAACAGCTTTCTCTATTGAGAAAGGTGACTCTCCTCCTAACTCTCAGTCTCTTCTGCTGGTTCTTCCTCATCTCTCGGACCTCCGCTTTAGGGCCTCAGAGCTCATTCTAGGACCTCTTCCTCACATCCACTTCCTCCCTTGATTATATCTTCCAATCTTAATGATAATGCATGCTTATCTCTATGTTTATGATTCCCAGATTTAGGTCTCTAGCCCAGATTTCTGTCCTAAACACCATACCATATATACAGCAGCCTAATGGACAGCTCCACTTAGAAATCTAATAGGCATCTCAAACTTAACATGACAATAACTAAAATAATACTCTTCCCCAAACCTGCTCGACTCATACTTCTTTCACATCTCAGTAAACAGTTCCATTCTTCCAGTTATTCAGAAGAAGACCTTTTTCTTTCACTCACATCCCACATCCATCAGCAAATCACATCAGCTTCTTAGCAGCTCTCACTCTTAACCTGTCCCACTTGTACACTTTAGTGCAAGCCAGCATCATCCTTTTTCTGGACCACTGCAGTGACCTCCTGTCTTCCTGCTTCCACCCTTGCTCCACTATAGTTTTGTCTGCACATTGTGATGCTTTTTAAAACATGAGGCAAGTGCTCGCTTCGGCAGCACATATACTAAAATTGGAACGATACAGAGAAGATTAGCATGGCCCCTGCGCAAGGATGACACGCAAATTCGTGAAGCATTCCATATTTAAAAAAAAACAAAAACCATGAGACAAGATATCAGTCCTTTTCTCAAAACATGCCAGCTTATTCAAAATACAGTATAGGGCCTGTGACACCCTGCATAATCTTGCTCCTGGGTACCTCTCTGACCATATCTGTATTCTCATCACTCACTCTGCCGTAGTGGCTTCTATTTATTCTTCTGTTCCTCAGATATGCCAAGTACATTGCATACTCAGGCCTTTGCATTTTTAAACCGTCTGCTGGAATCTTCTTCTCTCCAGTAGCCACATGGTTTTCTCTCTCATGCTTCAAATCTCACCTTATTAGACATAGATATTGAATGTCACCATTTTAGACTTCCCTTACCATCATTTCTAAATGCCATTTCCCACTCCTCAATCCCTCCATTTCCTTCTTCATATCTCTTTATTATGCTTAACATCTGACATATTGTGTGTTAGTCTCTTTATGGTATGTCTCCTGCAACTGAAATATAAACCTCAGAAGAACAAAGACTTTGTTTCTGTTTACTTCAGTATGCCCATCCTTTAAGACACATGAGCACTTAATACACATCTGTTGAAGAAATGAGTGCAGAGATTCCCTGTTCCTCAGTCATATTTTGGGTTCTCATTCAAATATAGACTTGAGTTTTTGTTGTACTTTAGCTGTTTCTGTGAACTTTGACTTTCTCAAATCATTTGAGAAAGAAAATAGTTATCACTAACTTTTCAAACATTCATACTTGCTTATTTAGTTCATGTATAAAAGCTTATTAATCAACACTGGAAAAAAAAATCAACACAGGCAGCATATAGTTTGTGATCCCTCACTGTCTCTTTTGCACAGTGCAAGATACCACAAGAAACTGGGGAAAATAGCCCTTGTTGTCAATTTACCTAGAGTGTAGTTAGTGACAGGAGTAGGTCAGAGAGAAATAAAACATGAAACAAAAACTCACTAAGCAGAATGATGTGATACAGTTTGGAGACAGATTCACTAACATGAGTCTTTTTCTTTATCTCTGGTGGCAAGAGAAACAAAGGTTTAGGTTAAACAAACCTTTTTGTCCAGGCACTAGGACAGTGTTTCTGTGTAACTCTAGTCCCAAAGAAGAGTCTCAGGCCTTATTAGCATTTTAAAGGCAAAGTCCTGTGGTTTAACCCTTTGTTTCTCAGACTTATTTGACCCGGAACTCCTCCCTGTTTGTTAATACCTGTAATATCTGACACTTGCTTTAGGCTGACTTTGTCATCTCTCCCCTCACCGCCCTGCCCCCCACCACGATTTAGGGGCTACCAAATACCTGGTGCTAGCTTAAGAAAGATGTAGTAACTGCCATGAGGCCAGTCAGGGGTTAGGTGGGGGAGGGGGTCATCCATGCATTGGGCCTAAGGTGCCAGTGAACCCCACAATCCATTCCAGGCCGTGGAACAGTGATTAATGCTACAAAAGGGCTTGGTCGTCTTTCAATGAGGGAAGAACCCAAAATGGAGCTATTGGCAGGCTTAGTTTGAAAGAACTTAAGCTACTACAGAGTCCCAAATAGAAATTTGAAAAGAAATTAAATCCTAACCTTTTTCACTAAGTATGACATCATTGCAGTCCTTGAAGCTTCTGCATGCATTAACTTACATAGCTCTGCGCCTCCACAGTAGTGATTTATGTATCAGTTGACAAATGAGCACTGTCTAAGGCAGAAATGTTCTCATTAGAAAATGGGCAGTAGACTAATAGGTTTTTTTTTTTCCTCACCTTCAGTTGTGGGGACACTGTCTGACAAGCATACACTCTACAGACACTAATGGTCCACAGATGCATTATTGACCATTTCCTAGGCATATAATTTTCTTCGTGCATTTGTGTTTTATAATTACTTAGGGAAAATTCACTTCTTTTCCTCAGACATGATGAATAGGCTGTTTCTCAGCCTGTGAATTTCAGTATGATTACCTTAATTTACCGGAAGCTATAAATGTTAGTACATCCTGCTTTCCTCCAAAGAGCTAGCAAGGAACAGAAAAGCCATTGATGGAATCAATAATTTTTGAAATCAAATTCTTTAGAATTAACATTAAAATGGGTGGAATTTTACCAGCAGCTTATTGTTTAAAAATTGTAGATAATCATAAAACATCTGGTGTTTTGTAGAACTTAGCAAAGACACAAAGACACACATAAAAAAGCAAATTCATATTATTTCCTTTAGATGTGTTTATCTGTATCACTATATCACTCAGATATAAGGTTTCAAATTCTACTTACTTGGAGTTTATTCCATACTCTTCTGCCTATTAACAGAAACTGGTTTAACATTGAGATCCTTGGTGTAACAACAGTAGACATTGGTGGTGAAGAAGGAAGTCTGTAAAACAGACACTCTGAAAACTATAATTATTGCCCTTGTATCTTGCTTCCTAGAAAAGACATGAAGCTATCTTCAGATCTGAGAAGACCACTGAAGTCTTCAAAAGCATTTTGTTTTCCAAATAAAAATATCTGGTTATACACTTCTGATTTCCTCTTAGTTTATAGCATATTGAAAGAGGCCAGAAGCTGAAACCTTAAGAAGTGACAGTAAGCAGTAGGACACTGAATAAAGGCTTTTGAACTTTAATGTGCATTTTTGACTCAATGGACATGGGTTTGGCTGGACTCCAGGATTTGGTGATGGACAGGGAGGCCTGGCATGCTGCGGTTCATGGGGTCACAAAGAGTCGGGCACGACTGAGCGACTGAACTGAAGTTGTTAGAAATGCTTTTCCATACCTACCCCCAGAAAATATAATTCACTAGGATGGGGTGAGGTCTGAGAGTCTCAATTTTCAATGAAGACCAGGGAATTCTCTTGCAGATGGTCTCTGGACTACAAAAAACACTGGTATAGATGCAATGAGTGCGTGTCAAGTCACTTCAGTCACATCTGACTCTTTGCAACCCTACAGACTGTACCCTGCCAGGCTCCTCTGTCCGCGGGATTCTCAGGCAAGAATACCAGAATAGTTTGCCATGGCCTTCTCCAGGGAATCTTCCTGACCCAGGGATCAAACCCTTGTCTCTATGTCTCCTGCACTGACAGGCCCTTTACCATTGGCATCACCTGGGAAGCCCTATAAATACAGTAAAATCTACCAATAAAAGCAATCTGAACTTTATCAGTTGACAGCACTAATAACCCATGTCCCCAGTTATTCATTCATGAGATATTTACTGAGTGCCTGCTGCTGTGTATCACTTGTTAACTAGAGACAAGGAATAAATGAAACAAAATACTATCACTCCCCTCAAGTTTTAAGTCTAAGGATATATACCCAATCACAGTATAAGAATGTTACCTTTGAATCATTCATTCCTTTGTTAATTTATTCCATGAATATTTATTGCAGATTGATACATATGCAAGGGACTTTGCTTAAAAGGATATTCTCTGTTTAAGAAGATAAAATAATGTAGTAAATTTTAGAATTATTTTGATGATTAAATTGGTAAACTTCAGTTATCTGCAAGATTTACTTAAAGTGGAAAACTTTCTTGGTTAATCAGATAATTGAAACTTAACAATTCTGATACTGGGCCAGATAATTGTAACAAAATGAGGTCTTTTTAGTTATTAAACCCTTTGGATAGAGTTCAGAGTGCATCTGAATGGTTCTTAGTGTTTATGTATTGTAATAATATAAAGTCTTACATATAAGTTAAGAATGTAAATTATTTTCTTTGGAGTCCTGTATCTGATAATTTAGATAAAGAGTCCAGTCATATTATCCCCATATTCATGATCAGTGGATGTAATTGAGATTCTTTTTGAGTTAACAGTGTATTCAGTCAAGCTATACAGAACCAGCCCACGCCTGCACAGCCAGGAGTGTACAACAATATGAGCATCACCGTGTCCATGGCAGGTGGAAACACAAATGTTCAGAACATGAACCCAATGATGGGCCAGATGCAGATGAGCTCTTTGCAGATGCCAGGAATGAACACTGTGTGCCCTGAGCAGGTAAGTGGCGTGACTGGCACACGTGCTGCCCACACACACAGCCAGCTCTATATCACACCACATTGCAATTCATTATTCCAGAGAAAGTCAGGTATGTTCATACTTGCCCAAAGTAACCAAACTTCTTTTTCTTTCCCTATCTTTTGATAATTACTATTTATTAAGATAATTTTGAAAGATCATGTAAAATTTAAGTCTCATGAGATTTTATTGTTTTAGATTTATTATAAAATAATACATGTATAATACATTGATTGGAACGTACCCTTTCTATTCTGAACATATTTTCTTCATTTTTACCTTTCAGTTCAACAAACTCAGTACTTACTATATACAAAGTTAGCTCTGTGGGAGACAGTATTAACAAGTTGGGAAGGTACAACCTGAGCAAAAGGTTAGTTGAATAATAGGACAAAAGTTTTGTAGGAGATATATTTCTGTCAGATTAGGGATATATACAATTAACCACAGAGGGATGAAAAGGAAAAGGGTCTGGTTAGGAAAGTCTTCATGGAAAATTTGCCTAAAGGAAGAAATAGAAAAGAATATTCAAGATGAAAAATCTAATGAATGTTAAGGGGATGTTTATATTCTATTTAGAGCAGAATTTATGTAGTAAACTCTTCAGGAGGTGTTGCAGGCCATCTAAATGTCCAGTTAATCTTGGAGCCTCCTAAAGATTTTTAAGGAATGAATGACTAAATTAAAGTGATATTTAAGATCTTTGGGTAACTCTCTGTAATTACTATTCTGTCAGCAACCACAAAGTAGACTTTGGTGACTATACTGTAGCCATATAGCCATAATTTATAGCAAGTCATAAAAACATGTAAACACTAATTACCTTTTCTTTAGAATTCCTTTTTGATTTGAATTTTTTTAAAAAAATTCCCATTGTCCAGAGAAGTTAGCAGGGAAAAAAAAACAACCTAGTGATGTTAGAATGTAAGAACTAAATAGTATTGTTTCTTGTCCTTGTTATTATGTTGTTGTTTTTCAGTTATTAAAATTATTCATTGTCTCTTGTATATTAAGACAAAGTAATAAAAATATAATGAATTAGGTAAAAGAATATTACATTTAAAATGTATTTCTTATATAGTTGGGTCTTGCTTTTTTATTCAGTTTAACAATCTCTGCCTTTTACCTAGAGTAGCTAGATCATTTATATTTAATGTGATTATTGATGTTGATATTGAAGATTTAAATCTCTCATCTTATTTTCTTTCTCCCATCTTATCTTTTTAGTGTAACTCCTTTGTTGTCTTATTAGCTATAATAATTCCCGTTGTTTTAGTGGTTGCTTTAGAGTTTATAGTATACATCTTTGTCACCATCTGCCTTCAAATGCAATTATAGCATCTCATATAAATATAAAAATCTCACATCAGTTTATTTCCATTTCTCCCTTCCTATGCTATTGTTGTCATACATATCATGTCTGTCATGTCAGAACATTACCATATATATGTTATATACCCTACAATATGTTATTAGTACTTTTTTACTGAAAAACTTTTAAACAATTATATTTTTTAAGGTTTAAGTAGGTAATTTTTGTATTTCCTCATGTAGTTATTTCCGGTGTTCTTCATTCCTTGCTGTAGATCCATATTTCCGTCTAGTATCATTCTCCTTCCACCAGAAGATCTTCATTTAACATTTTTTATAGTACAGGTCTGCTGGTGGTGAATTCTTTCAACTTTGATGTGTCTGAAAAGATGTTCTTTCACCTTCATCTTTGAAAATTCTTTTCCCTGAATTCTAGGTTGGTAGTTTTCAAAACTTTAAAGATTGCTCCACTGTATTTCTGATGAGGTATCTGCTATCACTCTTATTTTTGTTCCTTTGGACATGGTTGATGTTTTTCCCATTCTAGGTACTTCTAAGAGTTACTCTCTTTATCACTGATATCTCTATATAGATATCTCTATATCTCTTTATTATTCATAGTTCTGTGCTTGGGTTGGGGTTAAGTAATCTTGATTCACGGGTATTTAATTTTCATCAGATCTGGAAAAGTACTGGCCATTATTTCTTCAGCTATTTTTTTTCTGTCACCACCCCCTCCTCTCCTTCAGAGACTTTAATTACACATATTATAGTCCATATGAAGCTACCCCACAGCTCACTGATTCTCTGGGTTTGGAGATTTTAAGGGAATATGAGACCAGTCATTTTTTTTCTATGTGTTTCATTTTGGATAATTTGTATTGCTATAATGTCAGATTCACTATTTTTTTTCTTTTGCAATAGCTGATCTGTCAATTTTATCTAGTGTATTTTTATCTCAGACGTTGCTATTTTCATCTCTAGAAGTTCACTTTGAACCCGTTTTATATCTTCCATATCTCTAACATGTTCAGTCTTTCTGCTGTTTTCCTGAATATATGGAATATGGTTATTATAACTGTTAATAGTCTTGCTTGTCACTTCTAGCATCTGCATTATTTGGGAATTGGTTTCAGCTAACTGATTTTTTTTGCTAAATTGTGGATCATTTTCTTGCTACTTTCTTTTTTTTTCCATTATGGTTTATCACAGTTTATTTCATATAATTTCCTATGCTATACAGTAAGACCTTGTTATCCATCCTATGTATAATAATTTGCATCTGCTAATCCCAAACTCCCAGTCCGTCTCTCCCCTACCCCCATACCCCCTTAGCAACCACAAATCTATTCTCTACCAATTTATGTTCCCACCAACAGTGCAAGAGGGTTCTCTCTTCTGTGCACACTCTCTTCAGCATTTATTATTTGTAGACTTCTTAATGATGGCCATTCTGACCAGTGTGAGGTGGTACTTCATTGTAGTTGGGTTTTTTTATTGTTTTTTGAGGGGTTTTGGCTGTGGTATGTGGCATGCAGGATCTTAGTTCCCAGATCAGGGATCAAGCTTGTGCCCTCTGCAGTGGAAGAACAGAGTCTTAACCACTGGACGGCCAGGGAAGTCCCCTCATTGTAGTTTTGATTTGCATTTTTCTAATCATCAGCATTAATGAACATCTTTCCATGTAACTGTTGGCCATCCTTATGTCTTCTCTGGAGAAATGTCTGTTTAGGTCTTCTGCCCATTTTTCAATTTGGTTATTTGGTTTTTTGTTATTCACTTGTATAAGCTATTAGTATATTTTGGAAATTAAGCCTTTGTCAATTACATCATTTGCAAACATTTTTCTTCCAGTCCATAGATTGTCTTTTAATTTTGTTTATAGTTTCCTTTACTATACAAAAACTTAATTTTATTAACTCCTGTTTGTTTATTTTTGCTTTTATTTCTATTATCTTGGAAGACTGACCTAAGTAATCATTGGTATGATTATGTCAGAGCCTGCTACTTTGCACACCTGGTAATTTTTTACTGGATACCAGACATGCGAATTTTACCTTGTTTCAGTTCAGTTCAGTCAGTTCAGTCGCTCAGTCGTGTCCAACTCTTTGCGACACATGAACCGCAGCACACCAGGCCTCCCTGTTCATCACCAACTCCTGGAGTTCACTCAGACTCACATCCATCGAGTCGGTGATGTCATCCAGCCATCTCATCCTCTGTCATGCCCTTTTCCCCCTGCCCCCAATCCCTCCCAGCATCAGAGTCTTTTCCAATGAGTCAGCTCTTCGCATGAGGTGGCCAAAGTTCTGGAGTTTCAGCTTTAGCTTTAGCATCATTCCTTCCAAAGAATACCCAGGACTGATCTCCTTTAGAATGGACTGGTTGGATCTTCTTGCAGGCCAAGGGACTCTCAAGAGTCTTCTCCAACATCACAGTTCAAAAGCATCAATTTTTCAGCTCTCAGCTTTCTTCACAGTCCAACTCTCACATCCATACATGACCATTGGAAAACTATAGCCTTGACTAGACGGAGCTTTGCTGGCAAAGTGATGTCTCTGCTTTTCAATATTCTATCTAGGTTGGTCATAACTTTTCTTCCAAGGAGTGTCTTTTAATTTCATGGCTGCAATCACCATCTGCAGTGATTTTGGAGCACCCAAAAATAAAGTCTGACGCTGTTTCCACTGTTTCCCCATCTATTTCCCATGAAGTAATGGGACCAGATGCCATGATCTTCATTTTCTGGATGTTGAGCTTTAAGCCAACTTTTTCACTCTTCCTCTTTCACGTTCATCAAGAGGCTTTTTAGTTCCTCTTCACTTTCTGCCATAAGGGTGGTATCATCTGCCTATCTGAGGTTGTTGATATTTCTCCCGGCAATATTGATTCCAGCTTGTGCTTCTTCCAGCCCAGTGTTTCTCGTGATGTACTCTGCATATAAGTTAACTAAGCAGGGTGACAATATACAGCCTTGACGTACTCCTTTTCCTGTTTGGAACCAGTCTGTTGTTCCACGTCTAGTTCTAACTGTTGCCTCCTGACCTGCATATACGTTTCTCAAGAGGCAGGTCAGGTAGTCTAGTATTCCCTGAAGCCTGGCTTGGAGAATTTTGAGCATTACTAGCATGTGAGATGAGTGCAATCGTGTGGCAATTGAAGCATCCTTTGGCATTGCCTTTCTTTGGGATTGGAATGAAAACTGACCTTTTCCAGTCCTGTGGCCACTGCTGAGTTTTCCAAATTTGCTGGCATATTGAGTGCAGCACTTTTACAGCATCACCTTTCAGAATTTGAAATAGCTCAACTGGAATTCTATCACCTCCACTATCTTTGTTCGTAGTGATGCTTCCTAAGGCCCACTTGACTTCATGTTCCAAGATGTCTGGCTCTAGGTGAGTGATCATACCATTCTGATTATCTGGGTCGTGAAGATCTTTTTTGTACAGTTCTTCTGTGTATTCTTGTCACCTCTTCTTAATATCTTCTGCTTCTGTTAGGTCCATACCATTTCTGTCCTTTATTGAGCCCATCTTTGTATGAAATGTTCCCTTGGTATGTCTAATTTTCTTGAAGAGATCTCTAGTCTTTCCCATTCTGTTGTTTTCCTCTATTTTTTGCACCACTGGGATGCCTGGGGTAATTTACCTTGTTTATGTTCCTATAAATATTGAGGTTTGTTTTGGGAAATGTTTAAATTACCTGGAAATAAACAGTTTGAATTTTTTCAGGTCTTGCTTTCTGGTTTAGTAGAACTAGAACAATATTTAGTATAGGGCTGATTTTACCCCTACAACTGCAGCAAAACCATTCTAGTACACTACCTGATACTACCTGAATTATGATGTTTTTCACTCTGGCTGGTGGGATCAGAACCTATTTCCAACTCTGTGTGATCTTTGAGAATTATTCCATGTACATCTTTTCAGGTGAATCTTCCCTCTGCTTTGGGTAGTTCCCTAAGATCCATTAATCATTAATGGATCCATTAATCAACTTATCAGTACTAAGCTGCAGACTTGTGGGGACTCTCTGCAGATCTTTAGGGTTTTCTTTCTGTATACTCTCTCATCTGATACTCTGCTCTATAAATTCTAGCTATATCCTCTCATCTCAGTGAGACTGCCAGGCATTGTCTGGTTCCTTGTCCTCATACTGTCCTCAAATTCTCTTTAAGCAGTAGGTGGGGGTCATGGTAGGACTCACCTCAATTGTTTCCCAGTCCTTAGGAACAACTTTCCTTCATTGCTTTTGTCCAAGGTCTTGAATGTATTCGTTTCACACATTTTTGTCCAATTTTTTAGTTGATTCAGGCAGAGGATAAATCTGATCCCTGTTACTGAATCTTGCCTGGCAGTGGAAGTGTTTTGCTAATTAACTTTTGTGAATGTTGAATTAACTTATTAAAGTTATCATATATAAGAATATAAAGAAGAGTATACAACTAGATGAATTTTCATACACTGAACACACCTTTATAACTGTCACCTAGATCAAGGAACAGAACATTACCAGCAGCACCCCAGAGGTTCTCCCCTTACACACTCCCTTACATCTGTCTCTGCTCCTACAAAGGGAACCACTGTCCTGACTTCTGACAGCACAGTAAATTGCTAAGCTTGTTATTCCTGCACTCTTCCCATTACTTTTCTGTCAGTGAGATTGTTCCTCATTGAGGAATTTGGTCTTCAGCTTAAACAACTAGCTTGTAATTTGGTCTTATACTTCCTTTAATAGATAAATGATCCAGCACTGAGACACACAGGCCTCTACTGCAACCAGCTCTCATCCACTGACCTTCTCAAAACAGAAGCAGATGGAACCCAGGTCAGTAAGACAATTCTAAGCCCAGAGCTGTCAAATTTTATCTAGATACACAGGAAACTTTGTATAGCATTGTGGTTGAGAACATGACCTTGAGAGTCAGAGCTGGGTGTGAGTCCTGGCTCTGCTCTTAGCCATGTTATCCTGGGCGTGTTAGGGAACTTTCCTGAGTTGCTGTGTAACCAGCAGAACTAATCTGCTCATAGGATTATGAGAGGGTTAAATGAGTTATGCTTTCAGAATGTTTAATCAATATTAAATGTCAGGATGAGGGATCACAAATGGTGACCACTAATTGGTATTTGTAAGTACAGTGAAAGTGAAAAGAAAGTGAAGTCTCTCAGTCATGTCCTACTCTTTGCGACCCTGTGGACTGTAGCCCACCAGGCTCCTCCGTCTATGGGATTTTCCAGGCAAGAATACTGGAGTGGGTTGCCATTTCCTTCTTCAGGGGATCTTCCCGACCCAGGGATCGAACCCAGGTCTCCTGCATTGCAGGCAGATGGTTTAACCTCTGAGCCACCAGGGAAGTCCATTTGTAAGTAAACACAGTGCTGAAACTTGTGTGTAATCAAAATACCTCAAAAGAACTCAATAAATTCAGACAAAACAGAATGCATGTTGTGTACTCTGCCTCTTTTTAGAAGTTTGTTTCAGAACAATACAAATAACAGGAGTGGCCACTTTCCTATATTAACATAAATTAAGATTTTAAAAAATATATAGGCCTTATGTGAAGGTGGAGGAAACATGAACAAAGAAACATAAGCCATGTTTGCTCTTTAGGTGAACTGTGGTAAGACGTGAGGAAAGAAAGCTATGATTTGCCAGGCATTGTGTATGGCACTGTGTGCTTCATCTCATGTAAGCATCACTATAACTCTATGAAGGAGTCAGTTTCCTTTTTTCTCACATAGATGAAGAAACAGAACCTGAGGAGATTTGACTATGTAATTCACAGAAAAGAAAGTGGCAGAGCTGAAGTTCAAACCCAGGTCTTTCTAACACCAAAGTTCATGCTCTTTCTGCCATACCACTTAGGGCCTGATAAAACATACAGACATATGCACATGAATTATTACATAACCAAAGAAGGCAAATGCAAATTGATTACAAGTAACAAGACCCATAGGCATTCAAAGAAAGGAAACATTGTGGAGATGGTAAGAAGAGCATTTATACGGGAGATGGGACTGAACTGGGCCTTGAAGGACAGTTAGCAGGGCAAGTGAGTAGAAAGGTATTGTGGGTTTTGGAGGCTAGGGAAGGAGGTGAGCTTGAAAGTCCAGGGGATTGGAAGTTTGAGGGCACAGAGACAGGGAACATAGTCCTGGTAACCCACCCAACAAGAATAAAGGGTTTGTAATAAGAATTCATTGGAACTAAAAATGGGAAAGTAGGTTGGGGCAAATTTCCAAGGGCCTTGAATGCTAAACTCTAAGGGATTCAAATTCAGTCCTGCAAGTGGAGCATCATTCCTGAAGGGGAACAGTGATGAAAGACCTAGTTTAGGCTTCATCTTAAGGGGGAAAATGGGGAAGAGGAAGAGCACTGGGCAACCAGCCCTGAAAAAGGAAAACCAATTAGGGAACTGTGTTCATAGTTGGAGCCTCAGGAGATAGGATCTGAGTCCTGTGTGCTGTGTAAAGAGAGGCTTTTGTGCTGGGGGAATTGAGGTCTTCATTCACTACAAGTTTTTTAAAAGTCTCCTACTTACAGAGACATATACTGAGGTAACTCAACAAATTACTTAAGACAAAACAACTGAGTTTCAAAGTTCCTAAGTCCTGGGACAGTATTTGAATTGAAGTAGAAACTCCATCAGAAGATCTTGAGAGGTTGGGACTCAGTTCTCACATTACCCCTCTCACCTGGCAAATCATAAGCTTTGTTTTTGTATTGCTTTGCCTGTCTGTGAAGGTAGGGCAGTATCAGAAGTCCTTTGAGATCTGGTCTGAGGCACCATGATTGATTAATAATTCAAAAAGGCTGAAATATGTACTTTTGGGAGTTTGGTTTAATCTTTTCAATTTTTAAAAGTTCTAAGTAGGTGATCTTTTTAAATATAGCATTCTTTTAACGGAGCAGAATTTTTTCACATTTGTTTTATCATGCCTTTATCAACATTTTTTTTTTTAGTTTAGAGGCACAAACACCTTATGTATTTCATATGTTGAAACATATAAACAAAATTCTGTGTAATTTTTTTTTAAATCAGCCATTGCCTAAATGAACTGTAGTTTGTGTTTATGTTAAATCTCAATAGCAAAATCTTCTTTCTGTATAGTGGCTCATCATGAAATCTCTGTTTGCTCTAATGTTTTTGTACTTGCCAGACCACAGCTGGGGAGTGAGTTAGATAGAAGTATAAAGATAGTTGTATAGAAAAGGAGAAAGGGAAGAAAAAGGAGAGAAGGACTAGGGGAGGATTCAAGGCTCACTGCATTTGGAGAGCTGGGATGGGGAAAAGGAGAGAACAGGAACACAGGGGAATTGTTAACACAGAGAGAGATGAAGGCCAAGGTTGGAGCTCTAGAGGGAAAAGAGCAGGAATGAGAAATTACAGAGAACAATGGTGGGTGGACGGCACAGAGGCAGCTACAGAACAGACTCAGACAGAGAGCTGGTGTATGTTAGGTACACAAGAAAGAGCCCTGAAAAAGAAGAAAGCCAAATGGGAGCCTATGGGAACAAGAAGCAAAGTTTGGGAAACTGAGGGAGAGAGGAGGATGAGGAGAGAAACGACACTAATGTACATAGAGATTTAATTCATCAGACACAAAAACACTCGGCTCAGGAACCATCAGCATTATCCAAGAGAGTGGAGTAGAGGTGAAAGTGAATCAGGTGAATTGTGAGGAGAAAACATCAGGGATTAGACTGATGAAGAAATTGGATAGTCGGGAGATTTGACAGTTGGCCTGTTAAGGTTGATGGAAAGCAGCTTTTATTCAGTTAGGATAGAAAAGTTTTCAGAAATGCTGAGTATGATTGGCATGAATTTGGCATGAAAGACCCCCAAAAAATCTTATCACTAATCTAAAATACTTCCTGAACCTATTAAACACGCACAAGTTTGCCAGTTGCGGAGACAGATAGATGGATTGGATGCCTTAGAAGGCATCTCCACTGTTGGTCTGGAACATTCACAAGTGTGATACTGGCCTCATCAGTTCTACAAACGACTTTCTAATAATAAGGCTGGTTGGTAAAGACTAACTCTGGCTTTGTTTTCCTGCTGAGAAAATGTTAAAACTCTGTAACCTTAGACTTTTCAAAGGAATACGTGCATTATTACTGAAAGTATTAGGCGCTTACGGAAAAACCGGAATGAACTCTCTGGCCAACCTGATAGTTAAAGGGAAAATTCACACTGTTCTCAGCTAGTAGTTTAGTGTTATTTTCAGCTCATGCGTTTGGATGGACTGTCTATCAGGAAAAATAAGTTAAGTATAAAATTGTTCTACTAATATTTTGCTGTAATTCTAAAGGTAATATGTAAAGAAGCTATGTAATAGTATATTAGATACTACACAAATCCTCTGGACATTAATTTTAATAATACTCATGTCCTGTTACTGAGTTGTGGTGGGTTTTATTATGCTAATACTGGGTTAAAGCCCTTAATTTTCTAACATCATAAAGATTTTTTTACCCTCCTAAAGTCATCCATAGAATGCTTTTATAACCAGTTTTCCAAATAATATACCTATTTTTTAAACCCACCACTGGATACCCAGACTGAAACTGGGCTTTTCCCAATCTTGGCAATATTAGCAATGATGCTTATTTTCAGTATTGATGGCAACCCTGTAGGAGGCGTGACCATTCCAGTTTTG
The DNA here is from genome assembly GCA_917880005.1 of Nanger dama. NCBI lineage: Eukaryota > Metazoa > Chordata > Mammalia > Artiodactyla > Bovidae > Nanger > Nanger dama. The sequence goes on from CAKJTW010000018.1 coordinate 32,659,758, forward strand.
ATTTTATTTTTAAAGTGTGAACTTTCCAGAACCCTGAGCAAAATGAGTGCAGCGATTTTCTTTTTGTAGGACAAGAAGACAGAAGAGTTCTTCTCTGTGGTGACTACAGACTAGAGGAATGCTCTAGTGAGTTTCCACTTCAAGTAGTACCCACTCATAAGCCGGGGGGGCAGATCCTTCTGTCTAAACACATCTTTTATTTGTGTTCCAGCAGGTGCAACAGGTTCAGGTGTTTGCTGACGTCCAGTGTACAGTGAATCTGGTAGGCGGGGACCCTTACCTGAACCAGCCTGGTCCACTGGGAACTCAAAAACCCACGGCAGGACCACAGACCCCCAGGCCCAGCAGAAGAGCCTCCTTCAGCAGCTACTGACTGAATAACCACTTTTAAAGGAATGTGAAATTTAAATAATAGACCTACAGAGATATACAAATATATTATATATTTTTCTGAGATTTTTGATATCTCAATCTGCAGCCATTCTTCAGGTCCTAGCATTTGGAGCAAAAAAAAAAAAAAAGAAAAAAAAGAAAAAGTTCACTTTTGTTGGGAGATTGAGAGATGTTTTTGTTTCTTTCTTTGTAAAGGCCTTGGGTATTGATAAAATAACAAGGCAGAACAGTTGGACAATCTCTCTCTTGAGCCAAATTTAATTATTCTTATTTTTGTAATCAGTCATTGGCTTCTTATCTGGATGAAGACTTTTGGAGGAGAACCAGAAGGACGAGTTCTAAGGGGAAGATGCTGCTCCACTTCAGCTGGCTCAGTCCTGACCTTGCCAGGGAAGAAGGGCCCAGTGGGGCTTGGCCTGTGTCCGTCCACCAAAGGCTGTCACACGTCTCTGAATCAACAGCCCTCCCCTTCCCAACCAGGCAGCTTGTGTGTACAATCAGCTTCTTCTAGCAACTCTGTATCTGTTGGCTTCGAGAGAATATTTTGCCTCCACATATGTACCCCTTCTCCTTTTTAAAAGATGGATTTAAACCAAGATGCCTCCAGGAACGAGGACGAAATAAGTATATTCACAGAGGAATCCAAAAGAAATACAATTTTGGGGGAAAATGCAATAATTTTTGACGAGATGGGTGAAGGACAAGAAGTGAGTTATGTCAATTATTGTAGATACAATTCTCTGATTTAAATCTGTAAGAAAAAAAAGGCAGCCTGTTCTTTCTGCTTTCATTGTATTAACAGCTGAGGTTAGCTAAAGTTATTTAAAATAAAATTAAATTTATGATTCAAGTAGCTTATTTTTCCCTTTAAATCTCACTGTACATATATATGATTTCTTGTAGAAATTGATTTTCTTCTGTTTAATTTTATGGTTTTTATTATCGTACTCGATTTTTCTAAATTTCTGTGTGTGGAAATATAACATTGATTGAATTGCAGTTACCTTTGGCTAGTAATATTTCATTATTTTAATAACCATGACGCCACGTATGGATTTACTTTGGGTTTCAAATCAAAATGTCACTGCCAGAAAGAGCCGTTGCAGACGAGCCTAGCACCTCCTGCCCCGGCGTGTCCCTGGGATCAGCTGACTTGAGAGTGGCGCAAGGAATTCTCACCAGAAGTGCACAGACCACTTGTACAGAGAAAAAGTAATACTCAAAGGAAAAAGCTTCTTTTTTTTTTTTTAGATTGACTTTGGGAATTTGAATTCTCATCAGTGCAAATATAAAATCTCTATCCTGCTCCGAGGCTAATTGGTACCTATCTTCCCTTTGTGTCTTGTCACTCTACCACGTCTTGTCTCATCCTGGCCTCTGAGTCAAGGACCCAGTGAACTGACTTTCTAGTTCTCGAAGTTCCAACTGAAAGGCCAGGAAAGCCTGAGAAAGGGATTGTGGAAGAAGCAAAGGTAGCCCCCCGGTCCCTCGCCTTTACTGCCCGCCCGGGCCTATGAGCGATGACAGCACCTGACATTGTGCACCAGCTACCTCTGCTTCCATGGCAGAGAAAAGGCCATAAGAACTAACAATGGAAGAGGAGCACGGACTCAGACATCAAGGAAGAAGCCATTTTCCCAGGTCCTCTTTTCTGCATCTCATCACCCTTAGTTACAAGTAACATTGAACAGCATCTATTCAGAACTTATACTGAATAAAAAGATTGATGGAAGGGGCTCAAGTGGGTAGCAACTATGAAACAGTAACAGGACACTCAGTTACAAACATTCTTTTAGTTTTTCAGAAAAATGCATCCCTGATTTCATTCATTCCCAGCTTGAAAGCCCAGCCGTATTACTCTGTTCCCTCTCAAACTGTTCTAGGAGGTCATTTCTGTTTTGTTTGTGATACTTAGACGTGCAGACTTCAGGAAGTTCACCTTTAACTTCAGCATTCCAGATGAAGTTTCCTGACTCAGTACTTTTTGCATAAGGCAACCAAAAAAAAAAAAGTGGTAAGGAAAATTGGAGATGCTAACATCTTCCCCCATCCCAACTGCACCTTAAAGTATGCATGTCACCTTCAAGGTTTTATAATTGCACTGTTTGTTTTATGTATGTACAGATTAAAATTATTGCTACATTTGAGGAAAATAAAATTGCTTGCTTCTATGTAATTCCTGTCATTCCACAGGAAATTCACTTTTCCAGCTACTGAATCGATGAGTTGCCTCTTCTTTTACAGGGAGGGAAAGAAGCTTATATCGTGCAGAAATTGTCAAAACCCAAAATGACTAATGATAATTAAAGGATAATAAAAAATGATCCCTGAAGCCAAAGTTCCTCAGAGTCACCCTAATAAGAACCAGCCCAGTGAAATTTGAGAAGATCCCAGTGATAGGAGGCTGTGAGAAAGTTCTAACTCTGGCCACTTGTCTGATGATTAAACGCTGTGGTCCTGCTGTTTCTTGGCCCAGGAAATCTGGTCCAGGCAGCACTGCCTGGCCACAAGATAATCTCCTTCTCACAGTCACTGGTGTTTACAGACAGACATTTATTATTATTACCCAGATGTTGAAGCTTACTTGAGGATCCTTCTTGGCAATGCATTTTATGAAAATCAGGCCCTATTTCTTGTTTGGGTGTTTTTAAGGCAACCAGATCTACCAACACTTGGCCACCTGGAGCCCGTGGGATGATAAGGAGGGTGAGCAAATGTGATTTTAGAGGGGAGACAGGGGATCTGTCACACACATACTCTCACACATAACCACACACAGATTTTGTAGCTGTTGTCTGAAGTCATACTTTGGGGGAGCAAAGCCTTTTTTCCAAAAGTCAGGATAAGGTGGGAAAAAAAAGATATTTCTCTTAGATGAAGCTGAACATTGATTTAAATTTATCTTAAGGTGGCGGGGTGGAAGGCATTAGAAAAGCAAATAGTAACAACTGAGGAAAATGTGCGGTTGATATAGAAGAATTTCATCTTGCCTAAGCAAAGTATGGTTTTGCCTAAGGTAGTTTCCTCACTTGGAAACTGTCTCCTGGGCCCTCCCAATCAAAGAGAAAGAAAGGACCATTGTCCGTTTACATAGGAAGTAGTGCTGATTTCCTTGTTGACGTTAACTGCTCTTCCCAGAAGAGCTGCTCCACTTGAATACAGTGAATAATTCAGGGCAAGCTCAATCCTTGACCATTCCTGCTCCTCTGAAAAGAATCTTGATGATTTAATTAAGCCCATAAATTCTTTTTTATTGGAGAAATCTGCCAAAGGAAGCATTCCTCCATCCAGAACCCTTTCTGCAGCACTAAATTAGTTTTCTTTATATGCTTTATGTTCATTGCCACAAGAGCTCTTAACAAGATTGAAGAAGCGCAAAGCTCTGGCCTCATTCAGCACATTTTATTGTCTTTATCCAAGGCAAAAGGATATGGAAGGATTCAGACAGATGTGAACGTTGCCCTCTCCGAGCATATATACACATTGCAGGACTTGCATAGTTATAATCACAGTTGGATAAAGTGGTATAAAGGAAGGGCTTCCCAGATGGCACCAGTGGTAAAGAACCCACCTCCTAATGCATGAGACATAAGAGACACAGTTTCAGTCCCTGAGTCGGAAGATTCCCCTGGAGAACATGGCAACCCAATCCAGTATTCTTGCTTTGAGAATCCCCTGGACAGAGAATTCTGGCGGGCTGTGGTCCACAGGGTCGCAAAGAGTCAGACATGACTGAAGCAACTGAGCATGCACACACAGTATAAAGGAGAGTTAGAAGTTGCTTTGTGAGTGAGACCTTGTCTGATGACTCGAAGGTTCCTTGAGGAAGAAATGGTATTTGAAGTGAGATTTGCAGGATGCAGAGGAAGGAGCTCAGTGAAGAGCACCCTGAGAATTCTGAGAAATAGTATACATGAAGGAAGGCCTGGAGGCAGGAAAGAGCTCCAGAGAGCTACTCTTTCAATCGGTAACCAGTGCTCTGAGTTCTCAAACATGTTATTAGAGTTATGTCAGCCAGTGGAAGGAAAAGTAATTTAAATCAGCCTTTGGCTCCAGGAGGAATATGAACTAGGCTTTTGGATCCTCTCTTGGAAACTGTGCCAGGCAGTAGCTGAGGTCTCTTCCATAACAGCCCTATCCTGCCAGAAGTTGAGGCTTTTATATCTTTACACAGTCTGTTGGAGCTGATGATAATTCTAAAAATTCAGGGAAAATAAATTTGCACTGTAACAATTTCTAAGGCACTTTTGAGGTACAGTATCTCATTTAAACCTCTGCAGTCCTCTGAGAAAGTTGTAAAGAGAAAGGTCATGAAAGAATCTGACTGCAATACAGGAGATGTGGGTTTGATCCCTGGGTTGGGAAGATCCTGTGAGAAGAACATGGCAACCCACTCCAATATTCTTCCCTGGAGATTCCATGGACAGAGAAGCCTAGCAGGCTTCAGTGCATGAGATCGCAGACTCGGACACAACTGAGTAACACACACACACACACAGACACACACACACACACACACAGACACACACACACACACACACACTGGAACTGGGACTTGAAACCAGGTCTTTTAATTCCAAGTTCTGGATGACGGACAGAAGCGCCTGGCAGGCTTCAGTCCATGGGGTCGCAAAGAGTCAACACAACTAACACACACACACACAGGAACTGGGATTTGAAACCAACTCTTAATTCCAAGTTCTGGATGAACTGTTCTGGACTATATGATTTAGGACTTCATATTGAGTTTGCAGACTTTATCACTTTTAAAAACAGGCTTTGCAAACAAGGCCCGTTCTCTGGAGGCAGGCAGAGAGCCTGCCCTTTGGAAGTCTGAATGGAGGTGAGCTTTAGCACGAAGTCAGCAGGAGTCACGACACAGTTTGAGAAAGGCATCCTGTCCCTGTGTATCTTAACAGGAAGTGAAGGCTCCATGAAATGACAGTGTCATTCCCTTAGTGTGAAAGAACTTTGGAAAATGTGGGTCCCTTGTGGGGCAAGTGTAAAAGGACTGGCAGAGGATCCCTTTTGTGAGCCAAGAAATTTGGCTTCTTGGAGCAGATCACGGGAGCATTCACTTTTCCTTCACTCTTGATCCTTCTGCAGACAATGAATCTTCTGTGCTGGAGGATAGCTCTGGTCTAATCGTTGGTGCTTATCTCAGAGCTTTGGTTGTTTGCGCCACCAGCAGAACTAAGCAATGCCTAGAGGTATCTGTGGCCAGCCTGAGACATGGGCTTGAGGAAAGAAGACTTAAAATGCTAAAGGAATAATTTCCATATTCCATCAGGTTTTCCTCCCACTCCGGTGCCCAGAGATCCTAAGGTACAGAATAAAACAAACCTTAGACCGAGTTTTTAGGATTAATACCATTCTATACTAGCTATTGCAGTACAGACACTGATAGGAAGTGTGGGAAGCACAGAGACATTTGCCTGAAGTTCCCTCCTTCCTAGTAATGGAGATGATTATAATCAGTTAAATACTTTCACTTCTGCTCTGCCAGGCAATATGCTATGTTCATACTCTTGTGCTAACAATTTCTTAGTTTGTACAGCACATTCGCATACAATATGTCATTTAATCTTCAAAATCCTACAAAGCAATGAGAGTAGGTCATAGTACCATCTTATAAATGGTGAAACTGAAGCTTGGATAAATGGTCAGGTGGCTGATAAGTACTGGACCCAAGAATCCATCCTTGGGCTTTGTGATGAAACTGGCCATTGTTTCCACTTCCCAATTCAACTACTAAAAGCATCTTTAGACAGTGACATACAAAGACTGGGAATCCTAATGAATTTGAAATTTTTCTCAGGAACTCAAATTCCTTCAAAGCTTGTTGGAGTTCTGGGCACTAATTTTGAATGTGCTGAAATACTGATTTTTTTTTTTTTAATTTATGCAAGGGAAATAGTTCTCAAGCAAGTCCCTGTATTCTCTGAACAACTTCATCTTTTCCCTTGAACCCAGTGCTGCTTACATTAAAGTGCATCTTAAGTCAACTCTTCTAGCCAAGATCTCTCTTCAAGATTCAGTCCCTAATTTCCGACTGGTGAACATTATCATGTAGATGGATCCCACCTCCACTTTGCCTCCCCTCCACCCCCACCCCCATCAACACCTCAAACTTAAGCCCTAAACCAAATAACTTATCTCCCGATAAATAGCTTCTTTATCCTCTACCTGAATTAATTGCATCATCATTCTGTTAGTGGTCATTTTCAACAACTTCCTCCTGCTCGTATTAACTGAATTGTAAAAAAGTTGTCTTTTGTAATGCCTCAAAGCTATCTTCTTTCTAAGGCTATTGATCAGAGATTGAATTCTAGATTGTTTTCGTAAAAAAAGTTGTCTTTTGTAATGCCTCATAGCTATCTTCTTTCTAAGCCTATTGATCAGAGATTGAATTCTAGATTGTTTTCGTTGGAGGTGACTATAGTAACTACCTTCATGCCTTTTACATTCATCCTTCATAGTCATCACAGAAGTCTCTTTTAACACAATCTTCAAAATCTGTTAGTGACTAATTCTTGCCTATAGATGATCTGAAATCTGCCATTTAAGCTTGATGACCCTCTACACTGTCCCTAAGCAAATGATCCTGCCACACTGATCTGGCCTTCATTCTTGGATTTGCTGTGTTCCCACTTCCATTGCCATATTCATTTTCTTTCCCCACCCTGTAATGTTTCTCCTTTCTCCCTACTGCTTGTCCTTCATGGCTTCAATTTAGGTGCCCTTTCCATGAAGCCCTCCTTGGACCCTACACTTAGATTAGATTCTGTTCTGCCTTGTGCAGTGTTGGGGCCTCCATTTGGCACTTGAGTATAGGTACGTGTTTCTCTCCTCCACCAAATTGTAAGCTTATTAAAGGGGTTCACATCTCTCCTTTATCCCCCACTCAGTGCCTTCTACACAGTAGGCTAATTGAGTAAACCACCAATTGAAGAAACAGATTCAGAAGTAGTATTTTAAATAAGGGAAATGAGATGATAGACCAGGGCCTGAGTTTTCTTCCTAGAGTCTGGGTTGTTAAGCTAATGGAAGATTGCAGATTGTCCAAGAGTTCAAGAAAAGATCATGATTCTATCCTGTTGATTGTTCCCTTTTTCATGAAATGTGAGCCTCCACATACCTGGAGAATTTATGGAACATTAGCAGTTTTATATATATTGGGGCTCAGTTGTGGCACAAGGGATCTTTGTTGTCACATGCAGGATCTTTCATTGTGTTGCACAGACTCTGTGGTTTGCAGCACGTGGGCTCAGTAGTGGCAGTGTGGTGGCTTAGTTGCCCTGTGGCATGTGGGGTTTTAGTTCCCTGACCAGGGATCAAACGCATGTCCCCTGCATTGCAAGGTAGACTCTTATCCACTGGAACAACCAGGGAAATCCCAGCAGATATCTTTAATACTTCCATTTTTGTAAAGGTGGTGTCTAAAAAAATTAATGCACATATAAGTTATTCAAAAGTAGTACTTCATTACTGACTGATCAAGCTTTATATTTATCAATGACACATGCCACTGTGACATCCTTTACTTTACTCAGAAATTACTTCCCCACTGAAGATCAGTTGATTGGACTGACTACAGTTAATGAGAAAATAGATAAAGGCAGATCAGGAGAGACAATCCCTTCTGGTTTTCCCTCCCACAGTGAGTATACAGTGCCCTACAAGTTGTTTACCCACAAGATAATGCCACCGAGAAGTGATTCATGATGAAACTGAACAAGAGTAAGATGGCTTTTTGTGAAATTTTTATGAGAAATTAGATTGGCCTTTAAAACCAGTGCCTCTGGAAGCTGAGTGACAACTTGAAAAGCGGACAGATGGGACAGGTAATGAACAGGAAGAGCTCCCTATAACAGAACAAATGTCCTACCTGGAATTTTCCTCATACCTGAAGAGCCAGCCTTGCTTAGTTCTGCTTTGTTTTCAAATCTATAGTAATTTATTATACACCTGCCTGTACTAAATTTTACGCTGCATATTTCCTGTTCATTTTTTTAACTTGCAAACTGTTATAAAATAGGCATTAATTTTTAAATTAGCTTTTATTTTTAATATTCTTCTGATGTTGGCAATAGTGTTTTAAATGATAATTACTTAGTAAGCTAGACTTTCAAAGTTCACCCAAAACCAACTGGGGAAAAGGCTTTACATAGAAAATACTCTATTTCAAGACTCATGCACATCTAAGCCTAAGGTTTAAAATTTCATCCTACCATCTTCTGAAAGCTTTATTAAAGCTTTTTATTAAGAACTTTTCATGTTTATATTAAAGTAGAAAGGTCAGTATAATGGGCTGGTTCTAGGTTTTTAAGTCAGTCTTTGATATGTAATTTTTATAACCCCAAATAAAGAGTCAATCAATTTCAAAAAGCAGGTTGAGGTTAATCTTGGGAATTTTTAGGGTTTGTCTTTTGAAACATTGCACAATAACTATTTTAAGGAATGAATATTCTTAACAATATATGTTCATTTAGAACCTGCTATTCATTTCCCAGATACTATTCCAGGCACTGGGGCTACATCCATAAAGAAAATGAGAATCCCTGCTCCCTCACAGAGCTTGTCTTCTAATGAAGGTTGATTTGACTAACAAAATACGTGGTGTGCCAGGTGATTAGTGCTATGAAGAAAAATTAAGTAGGAAAGGAGGGATAGAGACTACAACTGGAGGAAAGCGTTTGCAGTTTAAAACAGGAAAAGTCAGATCTTCAGAGAAGGGGGCATCTGTGTGATAGTATGGAGAAAGCTTTCTGGGCAGAGGTACAGAAGTCTTGAGGCAGGAGCAGAGTGAATGCGGGAAAGAGGAGGAGATGGAGCCTAGGAGGTAATGAGGGTCAGGAGGTAGAGCCTTGTAGACCAATATAAGAACTTTGGCTTTTACTCTGAGATGACCAGCCATTGGAGGATCTTAAGCAGGGGAATGACATGATCTTACTTGGGTCTTGGAAGGATCACTTGGGATTTTGTGTTGAGAATAGTTGTGGTGAAGGCAAATGCAGAAGCAGGTAGACCTGTAGGAGCCTACTGCAATAGTACAGGGGAGAGAAGATGGCTTGGACCATCTCCGTCAGCGCTAAGATGAATCATAGCAGTGGAAGTTGTGAGAAGTGGTCAGGTTCTGGATGTATTTTGAAAGTAGAGACAACAGTATTTGCCAATGTATCAGATGTGGAATGACAGAAGAATCAAAAACAACTCCAGGGTTTCTGGCCTACACAACTGGAAGGATGGAATTTCCATTTACAGGGATGGGGGAAAACAGGCAAGTATATTTTCTGCCATGATAAGTTTGAGATTCCTATTAGACATCCCAGAGGAGCTGTCAAACCTATAGGATATAGAGGGAGCTGAAATTTAGGGGAGTAGCTGGGACTGAAGATACAGATTTGGAAGTCATCATTTGATTAGTTTTTAAAGCCATGAGACGGAAAGATAACTGGAACCCAGGTGTCTTAACTAGGCCATCTCCCTCATACTAAATCATCATGTCAAAGTAGGGTTTATTCCAAGGACAGTGATGGTTCAGTATTTGAGATCTTGCACTGCAATTCACCATGGTAACCAAAAAAAAAAATCAAGAAATGGAAAAAAAAAGTGGTTGATTTTTTAAAAACACATATGAATTTTTTTAATTTGGCTAAGCAGTGACAGAAAGGAGCATCCTTAATCTAACGCAAAGGATTTGCTAAAACTTTCAACAAATCAACATACCTAACATTGAAAGTTTAAAAGCATTCCCATTGTAGTCAATGATGGCAAGTCAGGGATACCTATGCACACTGCTATTATTGTACTACAGGTCCTAGCCCAGTGTAAAGTCTTGATCTGACATCTCCATAATGCAAAAAATGAGAGAAAAAAAATTGATGATAATGATTGCATTACACACTAAATTGTGTGGTGATAGAGTGCTTTTGTGGGGTATTGTTTAAATTGGTCCTTAAATTTAAATTGATTGTTTAATTCCTATTACAAATTTTTCACAGATTCAGGAAAGAGGCCAAATTGCATAGCTATTAAAGCAGGTTCAGCTTCAACCTCAAGCCTTCTGGGGTTGTCACCTGCCTTGCTCCTTCCGTCTGTACTGTAAGGAAATAACACCATATTTCTTATGGCTCAGTTTTCCTTTTGCCACCACATCATCAGTCTTGTGCCTGATTTTATACATCGTCTATATTATGTCCCAACTTGCCTCCCCATTCCAAGCAAATCCATCTTGAACCTGTTGTCAGAACAGTCTTCCTCTTGGATCATTAGTTCTTCAGAATTCCTTACATCCAGTGTTGGGGAGAAGGTGGAATGCCTTTTCCCCACTTCTCTCTTTATAGAGTGAGTTTAATAGACATAATGTTCATATGGAGTCTGCTGTTCCACCCCTTGCTTTTCCTCGTGCAGGTTGAATGAATAGCTCAGTTGGTGGATGACTGCTTTTGATCCATGTTTCTCATTTGGGTGGAACTAGTCAAAGTTTGACAGGTTGAATGTGGGGGATTTATTATTCTCTCTTTACTTCTCCCCGTGACCAGAAGCAGAAACTTCGGTATCTGCTTTCCCTTCAGACAGGAAAGTAGCAAGCCCATTCAGGGGTCACATAAAGCTCTATTGTCTAACCTATTGATAGTAAAAAAATTTTTTTCCTTCATCTGCTTTTTATCTTATTTCTCAAAAACCTAGGTTAAGAACTTGGGTGCCATTTTTTTGGCCCTTGCAGAGCCCCCAAAGCTAAAACTTAGGCATAGGCCAGCATTTAAGACCTTCCATATCTGGATCTCAAAGTAGAGGAGAAGCTGGGGCTGTGCTGACTTGACCTCAGAGGATGGCTAAAACTTGTGAGGCCAAGGTAGCTGAGGGCAGTGGTTTTCAGCCATTTTTCCATACTAACACCTTCTTGTCAGCAGCAGTGGTTCACTATTGCCTCAGTTCTCAACCAGGAAGCAGTGCCCTAGGGTGGCATCTCAGAATCTGTGGGGAAGATATGTTGATTAAACAACAATAAAAGGTGACTGTAACATGCCCCTGTGGGGGAGCCCTCTGCATTCTGCTGGCCCCATGGGAAGCAATGACCTAGGCACTGATCCTCAGCTGTACACGTTCATAAGCTGAATTTTGTCAGCTTCTCCACTGATAATTGATCCCTAGGGTACAGAGTCACACAGCTCACAGTCACAGGAGGCTGATTTATAATCTGGAATGTCATTTAACCAATTTAAAATGGAAGATACAGCTTCCTAGCGCTCGAACTACTCATGACCCCTTTTCAAACCACTCTCAATTAATATCTACATGGCTGAAAATCAAATGAGTAACCAGCTATAAGAGGTTAAGAGAAAACTGGACTGATGAAAGACCAGTCCTGCCACTGACTTTGATCTTGGGCAAGTCTAAGCCTTTCTGAATCAGTAGCCTTGAGAAAGACAGCCTGCATCACAAAATCGTCAAATTGATTAGCACAGTGGAAGCACTTTGTTCATAATCAGATGTTTTTCACGTGTAAGAAACTCACCAAAGCATAGATCCTTTTCAAGGACTTGCGCCTATTCTAGGTCTAGCAACACAACCTTGCCCCATTGGAGAAAAATTTCTTTATTTGTAAACTTGCTGTGCCGGGCCACATAGTGTAATTAGTGCCAGATTCTTGCTCTCCCTCCTGCCTCCTTCCTGTAAGCACATCATACACTATCATACGTGTTGACTTAAAATCACACACATTCATCGTACACATTTTAGGTTGGCTGCCTCTTGGGACCAGCCTGCTTCTAGATAATACCAGAGTTTCCAGTTCAGTAGGTCTGGGGTAGGGCCCCGGGATTTATATTTCTAACCAGTACCCAAATGATGCTGATTTAGGGACTACACTTTGAGAAACTCTGATTGAGTTCAGATGATAATAAGCTTAGCTGATTCTAAGGAAAGCTGCTGCTTCCCCGCTACTGTCTTACTCTCACTTGAGTGCCTGTCCTTTCTTCACTTGGGAGCTGCTTTAGGCATTTGCCTGAGCTGTTATCTCCCAGCTGTATAGACACTCATCTCTCTGACTGTATCACTGTCTTACAGCAGAATTTGAATTTTAAAAATATATAGATTTTTAAAAATTCAGTATCATTTGGAAACATTTACCTAATTTTCTTAAATGGAAGTAGCAGGGAGTGGATGGCATCACTTCCCAGAAAAGGAGTTAGACAACTGGCTTATGTGACTGAAAGCTTCTTGAGGGCTGTGTCTTACATTTTTACACTCAGGTTCTGGCACTGAGTGCCCTGGCATTGTTCCACAGGATTTGTACACACTGACATATTTAATCCACATAGCACTCCTGTAAATCCCTGTTTTACAGATGAAGGGCCTAGGTTCAGGGAAGTTGAGTGATTTGCCCAAGTTCACACAGCTGAAATGTATGAAAACCAGGATTTGGACTTAGGCTGTTTGACACTAGAGTCTGAGCTTTAACCACTATGTTATGCCAAGTAATAAGGTGCTCAGAAAGTTTATTCACTGTTCTGGAAGACTATATGCTTCCCACTTCATAGAAGAAAATTAAGTCAACAGGTATTTCTTCCACTATAAACATATATTCATACTTTTCCCCACTCCCTCTCCTCTAGTCTCAAAAAGTTTTCTCTGTCTCATCCCTGTTCAAAGCTAGTCCTCCATTATGCCCCTGACCCTGCCTATTTTTAAGCATTGTCTATATTATATAGACATTCAGAGATGGGTGCTATCATTTGTGGCTGGGTCAGGCTCTGAGAAGGTGGTAGCACTTGAGCCAGAAACAGCTTACGTCCAGAGGCAGGCAAGGGAGGAGGTGAGTCCTAACATTCGACTCCCGCGCCAGAGACTGGAGGGCAGCAACTGGAGTGTCTTTACTGATGCATCAAGTTTGAACAAGGGAATTGAAGAGTCACCTAGAAAGTTAGTTAGGAAATATAAACATAGAGGGCCTGAGGGCTGATCTAAGGAATCCTGCCTTTATTCCATGGGCAAGTAGGACCCTATACTGACAAGGGTGCTCAGTGATCCTACATAAACCTGGTGGCAGAACATCTGCTGCCTTGTAACCAGGATACACTAGGTGGGCAGACCAGTGGGACACCCATGAGGAAGATGAGAGCCAGATCCACGGCGGTGGCACTGGAAGCTATAAGAAAATAGATTTGGTACTTGGCATATTTTACTAAATAATTTTTATACCTTTGAAACTGGAATACATCTTTCAGTTCATTGTATGTCTCAACTGGCAGCATTTCTCCTTTCTTCGCTTCCTGGTGGCTCAGAGGGAAAAGCATCTGCCTGTGATGTGGAAGACCCAGGTTCCATCCCTGGGTTGGGAAGATCCCCTGGAGTAGGAAATGGCAACCCACTCCAGTATTCTTGCCTGGAAGAATCCCATGGACAGAGGAGCCTGGTGGCCTACGGTCCATGAGGTCGCAAAGAGGGCTTATTTTACTAAATGAATTTTATATCTTTGAAACTGGAATACATCTTTCAGTTAATTGTATGTCTCAACTGGTAGCATTTCTCCTTTCTTAACAACAGGTAAAAATCACTGTGTATTTAAATCTGATGGTGTCCTAGATTCAACTATTATAAGACCTGAAAATGAGTAAGAGATAAGGACTTTAAAGGCTAAGTTTTAAACCTGGGTGATTGAAAGAACTATATTAATTCTAACAAAAAGTAAGGGCATTTCCTTGACCCTATATAGAGGTCTAGCCAAATCTTCCATTTGAGCAATGACCCATAGATGATAATGCTACTCACCTACCTTCCCCATCTGAACTTATTAATTAAAAGTAAGAGGAAATACTTATTAATGCCAACTTTAATATGAACATGTGTTTGACCTTCAAGAAACTGTCGTAATTTGAGGATTCCCTGGCAGTCCAGTGGTTAGGATTCTGCACTGCCAAGAGTGTGGGTTCAATCCCTGGTTGGGGAACTAAGATCCCACAAGCCATGTGGCACGGCCAAGAAAAAAATAAAAACTACCATAATTTAAAAGGAAGAGGGAATTGTCATGGAAAGGAGTACGTGGTGCTTAGGGATGGACGGCATGTAGTTTCTGGATCCAGCTGATACTCAAACATACAAAGCAATGGATAACGTCAGTCATTTGAACAATCGGAACTTCTTCAAATACTGGCTCACTTCTTCCTTGGGGTAGGGACGGAGCGCAACGCAAGTGGGGATGTTCTCTGGCTGCTCCATCCACAGCTTGTGGTCAATGTTCTTCTGTTGCAGCGTCTCTGCCAGCAACTTTAAGGTGGTCTCATCTGGGGCCTGAAAGGAGCAGAACACAGGCTGAAAAGCCCACTTAGGAAGTGACAAAAGCAAAAGCAAAAAAAAAAGTATGAAGGGGGACTCCTCTTAACTCAAAAGTGGAGTAACAGCTCTATCAAACAAGGCGCTGTAGAGAATGTCTCCAGAAGCAACAGCTTCATCACTCCATTTGCCATTCACTCTCTGAAGGGGTGGGAGTGGGGTAAGGTTTAATATTTCTATGTATAAAATGGAGCTTTTTCTCTCCCCTCCTGAGATGCTGAGGGAATGCACTGTCAGTAATTATGCTCTATGCATTTTCTAGTTCTGGTGACTAAACAGCCATCACTAATTCCACAGCCAGCTCTGACATTAAGAGTTGACTACTGGAAGGCTTTCTAAAATCACATCACTTCCACCTCCTCGTACTTCCACCCCAGTCCACACACACCAAGAAGGATTTTCTTACGCTGCTGGGATAGTTCCCCCTTGTTATGTTGCATAAGGTGTGTGTGTGTGTGTGTGTGTGTGTGTGTGTGTATGTATGTATAGATATAGCCCAAAAGGCAGAAGCCACTAAGATAACTAGAGGCTTGTTTTATCAAAGTAGAGGATGCTGGGATTGCTACTCTTAATCTATTGAGTCCTTTGGGTATGCTGAAGAAGGCATTGACTTCTCTTCCTTCCTTCTTCAGTACCAGGAGCAGCATAATAAAGTTAGAGCCCAGTAAGTTCTCTACCACTTACTGGGCTTCTCTGGTGGCTCAGATGGTAAAGAATCTGCCTGCAATGCAGGAGACCTGGGTTTGATCCCTAGAATCTGCCTGCAATGCAGGAGACCTGGGTTTGATCCCTGGGTTGAGAAGATCTCCTGGAGAAGGGAATGGCAACCCACTCCAGTATTCTTGCCCAGAGAATTCCATGGACAGAGGAACCTGGTGAGCTACAGTCCATGGGGTCACAAAGAGTTGGACACGACTGAGCAACTAACACTTTAACTTTGCACCCCTTACTCGCTGTGTGATCTCTTATAAGCTGTGTGGCCTGGCTGAACCTTTGTTTTCCCCCTGTAAAATGGGATGATAATGCTTCCTAGTAGTAATGAGATTCAGTGAAATTAGGCTCAGATCTGTGTCTGGAACACAGTAAGCACTCAGTAAATGGAGTTACTCGTGGCATTGTCTTATATCTTATTGGTCTTTGTGGCTACAGGAGCACCTTTATTTAATCAGTGGTGACTCCTAAGTCCCTTTCTTAAGTCACAGCTAACAACAGATTCATGACATGTCTTTTAAACTCAGAGGAGTCACTTAATCTCTGGGCTTCAGATGTCTCATCTGAGAAAAGTGGTAAATATTTTATCTGCTAAAAGCAAGAGAGAGGGAGATGTCCAAACCACATGATTACTTGAAGTCTTCCTATAAATGTCCTATAAAAAGAATCCAAAGGAAAGACTATCTGTTTCTTTTCTGCCTTACAGATTCTCAGGACTTCTCCCTGCAGGTTACTATTTGATGTAACACTCAAAAGCAAGTTTTCTCTTGAAAAATAATGTTTTGCCAGCTAGCCAAGAAGGAATTACCCCAACACTCCACCTCAGTTATTAAGATAAATTTTATGAGAAGAAAGCTGCTTTAAAATGAAAGCAATCATTTTTTCATTATAAAATATGTGCTTAATATAGAAAAGTAAAAACAGAGAAAGCAGCATTACTAAAAAACCAAAATTCCACTATTTAATATTTGGATGTATTTACTTAGCTTTTCCTTTCATAATCTGGATCATTTTGTATGTAGAATATAGTTCAATGAGCACCACGTCATGAACACTCTTCCACGCCAGCTAAATGTACTTCAAAAACACAATGTGGGCTAGTTTCATAATAATCCATTATCAGGGCCCGAGTTTAGCCAACTCATCGTGTTGGAAATTTAATGATTTCCACATTTTTTACTATTATAAAACGTCCCTATAAGTATCTTTGTGCAAAGCTCTTTAGGTGCATCTTGTTGATACATTTCTAGAGGCAGAATTGACAGAAAGTAAGGTAAGATCTGTTTGGCCATCTGTAAAAAGAACCTTACCTCTTCAAATCACACTAGGGTTCACATTTATTTTCAAATTTTGGGGTCAGACCCAGGTAAATGCTTCAGTTTGATTTCACTTGGACTAAGAAATCCTGAGTTCCTACCCTTCTAAATCGGTTTTCTGGAGAGGGATAAGGACTATACTTTACAGCACAGCCATTAAAAGGCCAGCACAGCACTCAGGTAGAAAGGCGGGTAGAAACCCCTCCGCCCTCACAGGCATCTATTTAAGAGGGACGCAGGTGACACACACACACACACACACACACACACACACACACACACACACACACACACGCCACACCCACTACATACACACACACTAATGCCACACCCACTCACACACACACACACACACACACACACACACGCCACACCCACTCCATACACACACACTAATGCCACACCCACTCCGTGACGTTAGGCGCCCGGACTCAAAACTACACCCACTTCCGGCCCAACGTTCTCAAGGTCCCACCCCCTCTTCCTAGTGACTCACCTCAAGGACCACCTTGCGCATGCGCTCTAGCTCCCGGAGGTAAGCGGCTGTGTGCGGGTGGTCGCGGTGAAGGTGCAAGGCCGCAGTGGCTGCGTGACAGGCCTGTGCGACCACTGCGCCCGCTGGCCAGGAAAACGGAGGCTGTGATAGATCCTTTCGTAACACCAAATACTGTACCAGGATCTGCGGCTCTCCGCCAGAGGCCGCCATCTTCCTGCTCAGCTGAAAGGCCGGGCCTACCCCGCGGTGCATGCCGGGATCAGGGAGGGGCCCTGAGCGCTGCCATGTTTTTGTACGGCGGGAGCGCAAAGCACGCTGGGACCTCTTGGCGTGATTTTGAAGCCGAGGATGGCGGGAATTCTTGGCCTCGGCTAGAGTGAGCCAAAGGAGGGGTGATTAAGGGAAAGCCAGACCCAGTGGCGGACGGGGCTCTGACCAGGGTGGAAGGCTGAGAGGCTTCTTAACAGCCCCTTCCGTGTGCGAGGAAACCCAGAGAGGGGATCCAGAGGGGTGGTGCCGCGGCAACGCGCAGGGACCGGGAGGTAGACACCGACTCGCGAGTCAGGGAAGGAGCATCCTAGCGAATACGCTTGCGGTGTCGGGGCTCAGGGTTGTGTGTTTGCGTTGTGTGGGCTGGCCCTGTGGGTTTGTCATGAGTGTGAATACATTCTTGGCATTTTCTTTTGCCCGCAAGGATAACTCAATGACTGGTGCATGGACAACTTTTCTAGGAAGGCCTTTGAAAATCTGAGGAGGAGATGGAGCTGGCAAATACTTTAAGACAAGACGGCGAGTCTCGCGGAGGTATTCAAAGGTTCACGTTTAACTACTGCTCCTCAAAGTAATTCTCGGGCTGAAAGCCCGTTTCTCCTCTAACCCGAAGTTTGGGAGTAGGGTGGTGAACAAAACTAAGATGGAAGACTTAAAGGCAGCTGAGGTCATTGGAGCAGGAAAAATGACTTTTATTTCTAAGCTCTTTTCCCTTTTTCGAACAGTAGGTTGCATGCAATAGTATACTAAATGTTCGTATTCAGAGCTGCAGTTTTAGCCAATGAACCTTCTTTTCTCAGAACTTTTGGGGGTTCATTTCCCGCATTATTCCAGTGGAAGAGGCCTTGCCAGGCAGTGACCGGTGTTGGTTAGACCTGGGTTTCAGTCTGGCAGTGTCATTATAAATATTGTGGCCTTGGGCAAGTTATTTTACCTTTCTCTGCCTTGATTACTTCATCTGAAAAAAATGGAGGAAATAATATTGTGGTGGTGGTGGTGGTGGTGGAACTTAATTGTTTTGATGCTTTTCATTGACGCGTTTAGCAGATACATAATGTATAGGAGATATAAACGCTTCAATTCTTCACACGCTTTGCAAGTAAAGGATCTAGTGTAAGTGTCTTAATATGTAGGAAATGTTCGTAGATGCTTCATTGCTAGAGTTGATTAGCATTTGAAAACTAGGACCTCAACTATATGGGTCTTTAGTCTCTTGGAAAGTGAGATTGCCAGAGTTTCTGTCCATTGGTGAGCTTGTTTTCCTGTTTAATGCCCAGTAATTTTGGTGGACAGTTCGTTTTAGTGTGTGCCTTTATAGTTCTATGCTCCTGATACTTTTCAGGGCTTCAGAATACTCACTCAAGTCTTTATGGATGTCTAAATCCAAACAGTTACACATTACCACTTTGGGAAAACGTGTGTAAAACCCAATTAAAAAAAAAACTTTTTCTGACCCTGTTTTTCTCTGGGTCACTATTATCACAGATAACTGAGATTAGCTATATTTAGATGATTCCCTTTTTGAACAGTGGCTTAGTAAGTAACCACTTGTTTGTCAGTATTCTGCCTAAGAGGTTGCTGACCATTGACTTCTGTTGTCAGCTCTGGTTTTATAAATTGTTGGCAATTGTAGTCTACAGTTTAACTGACCACAAAGTTCTGGGGAAGGGATCACGGTCTGTTCTTCCCTGCAGTGCTTCCTGTTCCTGGACTTAGAAATCCTTAGCTTTGTTTGAAAGTTCCTTTTTACTTCCCTCAGGTGTTTTAGCTCACTTGGAAAGACTAGAGACTCAAATGAGCAAATCCCGTAAAAAACTGGAAGAGCCACAGAACGCACAGGCTCTTGAAGCCCGGATTCAGGAACTGAAACGTGTGCAAGATAAGCTGAGGGCTGAAGTGAAACGGCGTCAAGCCAGAGTGAGTAAAAGTGTGATAGATATTGGCAGGCTCTCCTGGAGTGTGAAAACCTAACATGATCTGGGATAAGCAAATCTGAATAATATGTTTTACCTGTGGTCTTAACTGGAGCAATTTCAGTCCTTGATTCCTCAAGTAATCACACCTGTAGAGTCAGCTGATAATCAATATCATCTAACAGTTGGCAGGCCTTACTGATGGGCTAGGTGAATTCATAATAGTCTCTTAACCTGCCCTCATGGACATGAGCCTCTTTTCAGCTGGACTTGAGTCATTAGTACTTTGGTCATTAATACCGTCTTTCTAGAATCATCTTTCACCCAACTTGAAACTTCACAGTAAACCTTGACTCTTCCCTCTTTTAAGCTTTCCCTCTAGCCCAGATCCAGTTAGTAAAACCTGTCAAATTCTTTAGGTTGTCTTTGTGCCCCCTTACCATAGCTTGTGCATTATACACATGGGTCTTGATATTTACCAGGTTTTAGATGGTGGGATTATTGCAGTAGTCTGCTAGTTGGTTCTCTTCTAATATTTATATTTTCCACTAAATTTTGCACAGCCAAGAAGATGTTCATAAAATACTACATTTTTCATTAAATTACAAGTTCTCTTGCTCAGTCAACAAGCGTCCTCAGCCTTCCTTTTTCTTCTCTTTCTCTTCCTTGTCTCCATTTCTGCTCTTCCTCCCTCTTCCCTTTCTTTTTTTAGTAAAGAGAAAATATGTATCTGTATATTAATATAGATAGATAAATATGTGTATATAGTGCACAAATCTAAAGATCCTTTTATAGAGATGAGCACACTCTGGTAAGTACCACACAAATCAAGGTGTAGACTATTACCAGTACCTGAGAAGTCTCCCTCCTCCATCCTCCTAGTCATTTCTTTCAAGGTAACACTATTCTGGTTTCTGTTATACACTGGTTTTACTTGTTTCTGAGCTTTATATAAATGAAAAAGTATGAACTCTGTTCTGTCTTCTTTTGCGGATTGATTTCTCTGTGAGGTTCGACCATTTTGGTGCATGCTGTGGTCCTTCTTGGAGACTGAACAGCAACAATGTATGTACTTATTTTATTTGGTTGTGCTGAATCTTTTAGTTGTGGCGTGTGAGATCTAGTTCCCTGACCAGGAATCGAATTGGGGACCCCTGTATTGAGAGAGCAGAGTCTTGGCCACTAGGCCACTAGACCGCTAAAGTCCCCTGGTCATTCTTTTGTATTGCTATATAATTATTCCATTTTAGAAAATATCCCACAATTTATTTACTTATTGAACTGTTGGTGACATTTATGTTACTTGGGTTTTTCACTTTGTGGGTATTAAGAATAATGCCGTATTCTTGTTGCTATCTTTTGATGTAAAAATATGTACTTTTCTGTTGAATTGATGGGTCACAGGGTACAAAGATTATTAAGGACACTAATTCCAGACACTCCGTTCAGTTCAGTCGCTCAGTCATGTCTGACTCTTTGCGACCCCATGAATCACAGCACACCAGGCCTCCCTGTCCATCACCAACTCCTGGAGTTCACTCAGACTCACGTCCATCAAGTCAGTGATGCCATCCAGCCATCTCATTCTCTGTCGTCCCCTTCTCCTCCTGCCCCCAACCCCTCCCAGCATCAGAGTCTTTTCCAATGAGTACCTTGCTTCTATCACCAGTCACATCCACAGCTGGGTATTGTTTTTGCTTTGGCTCTGAAGGCTCTCCAGTTATGACCTAATCACCTCCCAAAGCCCCCACCTCCAAATACCATCACATTGGGCATTAGATTTCAGCAGTTTGAGGGACACAAATATTCATAGCACATGGCTTTAGCTATATCTTGCAAGTTTTGATATGTTTTCATTATCATTTCAATTCAAAATATTTTTTATTTCCATTGTGATATCTCCTTTGTCCCATCGGTTTAAGAAGTATACTGCGTAATATCTAAAAATTGGATTTGTTAGTAATTTTTTAGTTATTGATATGTAGCTTAATTCCATTATGATGGAAGAATATGACCCAGCATGTAGTGAATTTTGATAAATGTTCCATGTTCATTAAATGTGGATTTTACATTTTTGGGTACTGTATTCTCTATATATATCAAATAGACCAATGTGTTCATCATGATGTTCATTTCTTCACCTTTTTACTTGTCAACTTATTAGTTACTGGGTAAATGTGTTATCTCCCATTATGATTGTGGATTTATACATTTTTTTTTCCCCTTTCATTCAGTTTTGCTGTGTAGTAGGTACAGACAAATTTAGGATTGTTTTATCTTCCTAATTGGTAAGCCTTTTATTTTTATGCAGCAACCTTTTATCATTATCAGCTATCCCTGATAGCTCAGTTGGTAAAAACCCGCCTGCAATGCAGGGGACTCTAGTTTGATTCCTGGGTCAGGAAGATCTGCTGGAGAAGGAATATGCTACCTACTCCAGTATTCTTAGGCTTCCCTGGTGGCTCACCTGGTAAAGAATCCACCTGCAATGCAGGAGACCTGGGTTCGATCCCTGGCTTGGGAAGATACTCTGGAAAAGGGAATGGCTACCCACTCCAGTATTCGGACCTGGAGAATTCCATGGACTGTATCGTCCATAGGGTTGCAGAGTCAGAAATGACTAAGCAACTTTGACTTTATCATTATGCAGTGTTCCCTTTTATTTTAGTTAAACTTCTTGCCCTAAAACCAACTTTGCCAAGTAAAACTTCAACAGTTCTTATTTTTGTAAGTAGCATATAGTCGGAGAAGGCAATGGCACCCTATTCCAGTACTCTTGCTGGGAAAATCCCATGGACAGAGGAGCCTGGTAGGTTGCAGTCCATGGGGTTGCAAAGAGTCAGACATGACTGAGCGACTTCACTTTCACTTTTCACTTTCATGCATTGGAGAAGGAAATGGCAACCCACTCCAGTGTTCTTGCCTGGAGAATCCCAGGGAGTGGGGAGCCTGGTGGGCTGCCATCTATGGGGTCGCACAGAGTCAGACACGACTGAAACGACTTAGCAACTTAGCAGCAGCAGCGTATTATTGGTTTTAATCCAGCCTGGCTGTCTTTGTCTTTTAATTATGTAGTCTATGAACTTTTAATGATTCCTAACATATCTAGAAGAACTTCCCCTGTAGCTCAAACGGTAAAGAATCTGCCTGCAATATAGATTAGGGTTCCATCCCTGGGTTGGGAAGATCCTCTGGTGAAGGGAATGGCAATCCACTCATGTTCTTGCTTGGAGAATCCCATGGGCAGAGAAGCCTGGCGGGCTGCAGTCCATGGCGGGCTTCAGTCCATGGTGTCAGGTCGCAAAGAGTTGGACACAACTGAGCGACTAAAACATATAACGTAATATATCTAGATCTCCGTCTACCATGTTACTCTTTTATATGTTCTTTGTTTCTCTTCTTTCTTGCTACTTTTGGATATTATTCCACTTTTCCATTAGCTTGTTAATTATATGACTTTTAGCATTTTTTTAGTGATTATCCTTGAGAAAACAGGCTTGTTTTTCTTACTAGAATATACTTTAGTACCTTTACCACTTCATAGATAATTATAGAACCTAACATCTTTTCTTTGCCACACATGCAACCTTTCATGTTATTGTTGTATGTAAATCTACATGTATTAAACTCTATGAAATACTTTATTGTACAGTCACTGTGCCTATAGTTATATACCTATTTACCCTTTTCAGTGCTCTTTAGTACTGCATTTCCATATTTTCATCTGGGATTATTTTTCTTCAGTTTAAGTAGCTCCTTTTGATACTATTATCAGTGTTGGTTTGCTGGAAATGAAAATTCTCTATTTTTATCTTTCTGAAAGCACCCTTCTTTCACTATATTTTTCATATTTAAATGGATATTTTTGCTGGGTATTCAAATTATAGGTTGAAATTTATTTTCTTTCATACTTTAAATACATTTTTTCATTGTCTTCTGGTTCCATAGTTTCTTTCAGATATTAGTCTTACTGTTTGAGTATATTGTGTCTTTTTTCTTCTGGCTGCTTTTAAGATTCTGTCCTTGGGTTTTAGCAGTTTTACATCATCATGTAGCTAGGATTGGTTTCCTTTCTTTATCCTGCTTTGTGTTACAGCACACCTTAATCACTTGCAGTTTTCATTTGTTTGGAAAATTTGCCCAGTATCTATCCCTTTAAGTAATGAATCTGTCTTGTTCTTTTTCTTTATTTCTGGGGTTTCCATGTGTGGAGTTTTTGTTTTTACTGTGTTCTCTCTTATATCTTTACTCTGCTTTAGCTATGAAAATATAACTATTTTCCACTTTGTGTCTGGTCAGCTTTTAAACCCGTTGAATTCCTGATTTCTGTTACTGTATTTTTGGATTCAGGATTTTCATCTGATTCTTTTTAATAGATTCCAGGCCTTTGGTATGAATTTTCCATCCTTTAATCTGTGTTAATGACTATGTCTGATAATAACTCAAATAGCTGAATCCCTCAGATCTGCTTCTGTTGTCTTCTTTTCCTTCTGGTTTTCAGCCATGTGTTCGTCTTTCCTGCTATGCTTGGTAATTTTTCTTTTGATTCAGTGATGGGTAGTGTTTGAAAAAAATAGGGATTCTGAACTATGCTGTCTTCTTCCAGAAAGAATTTCAGTTTTTTTCTGACAGGCAGATAGTGTATGGGCACATCACTATCAACCAGCTGAGGTCATCCATTTCTGGTTTGCCCTCATTCGTAGAGTGGAGGCCTTACTTGAAAGCTTGGGTGTGCTAGGACAGATGTGTCAAGATCCATCTTCTTTGACAGTCTGTAACCTCCACAGTCTGCTTAGCTTTTTAATTTTCACCAGCTTCTTTCTGTTATGCCTGGAGGACAAGTGGCATGCAGCCTGTTGGGTTCCCATTTCCCTATCTTGGCCCATAGAAGTCTGCTCTGGTAACCTCAGTTTCCAGTTCTGTTGCCCTGGCACTGTGAGACTGCTGCAGAATCTAGCTTGCAGCTTTCTGTTTGGCCTGTATGCCATGTGATAAAAATCAACAAGACTATGAGGGGAAAACCCAACTAACTTCCACATTTATCTTTAGTCTTCAGCCTGGAGCTATTTTGGTGGTTCTCTGATGCCTTCGGGCCATTTTCTGTTTGTTTACTAGCATAATTGCTATTTCTTTTTGGTATTTCATCAACTTGTGTAGTTGTCTCAGGAGTTAGTCTGATAGCATCTACTGGGTTGTAGCTCACAGTGTGCGACTTATAATCAGTATTTCTGATCCTGGCATTTGAAAGCCTGCACAGTCTGACCCAACTTTACCAGCTTTGCCTCTTTACAGTTGTTTTTCTTTGCCCTAGGCTTTCCTTACCTCCTTTTCTTTCTCCTCTCACAA
This sequence comes from Nanger dama, assembly GCA_917880005.1. Taxonomy (NCBI): domain Eukaryota; kingdom Metazoa; phylum Chordata; class Mammalia; order Artiodactyla; family Bovidae; genus Nanger; species Nanger dama. Next base: position 32,684,540 of record CAKJTW010000018.1, read on the forward strand.
GACTGTATACTGCAGCCAAATGCATTGTTCTTCAGGCCGGCACAGTTTCTACTTCTGATCCCTGGTACTGTATATAACCCACAACATTCTTCCTCTACTGTGAATTCATAGCACCAGCTGGCTGGCCACAGTAGCATTTCTTGATTCATAACATAGTAAAAAAAAATTCTCTACATTTATATTTTTCCCATGTAGGTGAGGGCATGGGACTTTTATTACGCCTCTGTACCCAGATTGATCTGCCACATATCTTGCAGGTTAAAGCATCTACTGCCAATGTAGAACCTGACCAAACATTAGAGATTAGTGAGCAAGAAATTTTGGAGAGAAAACAAGAAAATATGAAAGCCATTCTACAGGCATATCGTTTTACAGGTATAATTTTTTTCTGACTTGTTTCAGTCTGAGTCTCCTGTCTGGTGAGATAGTTTGCAACATGTATTACTAGTCCCAGACCTATTTCATTAACACTGAATTTTCCCTCCCACCCCCCGAACATACACATGGAGAACTGGCACGCCATTCATAGGCAGCTTTACCTGCAAAGTTGGCCCCTGTGCAGCAGCCGATTGATTGGTGACTGGCTTAGACTATTCATTGTAGTGATTCAACATGTGCTAGACCGTGTGCCAGAACTTCCTTTACAGCTGGTTTGCTTGATGCCACTGTTCAAATAGTTTGAACCCTTCAAGTCTCTGTTTCCCCACTAAAATGAGGACTGACTTACCTATTATCTGTATCATAAGAGGATTGTGAGAAGACGTGGGTACTACTGTAAGTTACTTGACACTGGGGGATAAAGGAGCTACTTGACACTGGAGGTAAAAGGAGCCAGAGGGAAATTGAAAATTTCAAGATCTCTTCGTCGGTAATTTGATACTTAGAATGTTTTTTTCCCCCACCATTCTGTGGTTTTAGAACACAAACTCAAAGTGAGTCAAAGTCAGAAGAAAGTCTAGACATTAGTTCAGTGAGCGTTTGAGCCCATGGTGTGTGTACTGGGTGGAGCTGAGGAGCATGGGATGCACAGATGAAGCCTTTGCCTCACGTCCCTTAAGGCACTGTCTTACTTGTCCCAGGGATTAGCGGGAAGCTGACCAGCCGGGGAGTGTGTGTCTGCATCAGCACTGCTTTTGAGGGGAACCTGCTGGATTCCTACTTTGTGGACCTTGTCATGGAGAAACCACTTTGGATACATCACCATTCGGTTCCAGTCTTCATCCCCTAGAAGAGATATCTGCAAAATACCTACAGACTAATATTCAGCACTTCCTGTTTGTTCTCTGCGAATACCTAAATGCTTACTCAGGGAGGAAGTACCAGGCAGATCGACTTCAGGTATCTGTGATCTTATAAAGCATTTTGTGAGCCCAGATAGACTTGAAAGAAAGGGACATATTCTTTTGTACTTTAGAATGGTTCATAACTCCAAGCCAGAGGTTTGACTATTGTCGTCCTAAAGCTCATTTCTTATTTACATACCAGCTGTTTTCCACCTCCTCTTCTGTTGAAACTCTGGATGGTGTTGAGCATGGGTACTGGTGAAGTGATTATTTACTCATGAATGGATATTCTCAAGCTTTTATACTTGACCCTTCCTTCCTCTCACAAAGTGGTAGTGTACAGTTGCTTTATTTTTAATTCAGTGGAGGCCCAGTAGATCACTTGCTATGTGCCAGGTGTCTTTGCTGAGCCTTGGGAATGGGTGCGAAGCAGAATAATGGTTTCTGAAAATGCCATAGAGGAATGCTGTCCATCTTTGCCTAAGTTCAGCCTTACATTCCTAGAGTTGTAACTGAGCTAGGGTTGCAGTAAAAAGGGGAAAAAAAGGAAATTAATGCAAGCAGGAAATAAGTGATTCTTACAAGCTTAGCTTTTCTCTGTGCATTTGGAATGACCAAAGCTTCTGGTTATCAGTTAGATACTGACATGTGAATGTAGACATGAAGCATTTCAGCCAAACGTGTGATGTCCCCTGAGTTCTTAGCAGAAATAGTGTCTCCCCAGCCTCTGGCCATTGACTTAGTAAGTGCTTCTTACAGGCCTTCTAGGCTGCTGCTGCTGCTGCTAAGTTGCTTCAGTCGTGTCCGACTCTGTGCGACCCCATAGACGGCAGCCCACTAGGCTCCACTGTCTCTGGGATTCTCCAGGCAAGAATACTGGAGTGGACTGTCATTTCCTTCTCCAATGAATGAAAGTGAAAAGCAAAAGCGAAGTCGCTCAGTCGTGCCCGACCTTAGCAACCCCATGGACTGCAGCCTATCAGGCTTCTCCGTCCATGGGATTTTCCAGGCAAGAGTACTGGAGTGGGGTGCCATTCATTGCCTTCTCTGTCTAGGCTGCTACCAACTCTTAATTATCTTATAAATCTCTATCATTTGTCCTTTTTCAGGCCTTTCCCTATCCTTCATTTATTTCTGGGATTTAATTAATGGGCCCTGTTTTTGGCAGACATGTTTGATGCATCATAGCCACTTACTGCCTTGGAGCTGTAATTGTCTTATACTTTGTGTCTCTTTGGATCCCTATCCCCATTAGAGTGACTTTGCAGCCTTTCTTGTGGGGCCCTTGCGGAGAAACTCATTGTGCAACTTGCTGTCGTTTACTTACAAAGTGAAGCCAGAAGGTCAGTCCTTCCCCTTCTGTGCTAGACTGCTGTATAAGGACCTCACGACAACCCTTCCAACTGACGTCACTGTTACTTCTCAAGGTAAGAGGAAGGATGCCTCCAGGAAGAAATTATAATATGCTCTGTGTTATTCACGTGATTGAAACAGTGAAATAGTGAGACTATATCAGCTGGTCCTGTTGAGATACTATCTTCGGTTTCTGTACTGTGAACAGAAAGATACAGTCAGTAAGATACCAAAAATATCTGCCCTATTTCTGTCAGTTTTCCTCTCCTCTTTTTAAGTATTAAACATAATTATGCAACTTTTTTTTCTCCTTTGCTCAGTCCACCGCCACCAGAGTTCTTTCAGCTTACGATTTGTTTTCATTGGAAAACCCCTCTTAGACTGGTGATGAGGTTGCTTCGTAGGGTCGCTGTGGTGGTGAAAGCTGAGACTCACTTCACTGTGAAGCTGAATAGATGTGACAAGTTGGCATACTCTTAGCTCTGCCGAGACTGGTATATGAATGGGAATTTTTCAGTGATGGCCAAGACTTCTGTTCTTAAACGTAACGTAATGGACAGTAACGAGAAAAAGGATAAAATGTTTTGAGGAGGCTGGTTTCACATCATAGGTTTTTAGATTTCTCTGGGCAGAGTCTGTTTCTGGTCTCAAAATTTCACTGGACCAGTAAGGGGCAAGGCTGTCTCAGCTCCAGACCAAAAACGAAAAAAATGCTCCATTGGTCCCAAAATATTAGCGCTGTGAGATTGACAGATCCTGTCTTTTTTTTTTTTCAGGGACAGAAGCATTACCCAGAACATGGGAAGAACAGCGAGCAGCCCATGAAAACCTGTTTATTACGAAGCCCCTACATCAGGTGTTTACTTCATTTGCAAAAAAGGAGAAAAGCTGGATATGAGCCTGGTCTCCTAGAATATTTTCTTTGGGAACACATCAGAAGTGAGTAAACGCGTACTGACCACACTTGCGGGCAAGGTCCTGGGAACTGAAAACTGTTGAAAGGCTCAGACTCCTTTCCTGGGGGGCCATCCCTGGAGTGAGAACAGACACCCACCTTATCAGGATGGTCAGGGGCAAGTTTCAGGCTATTGACCCTGGAATTTTTGGACAGGTCTCCAAAATTGCCTGGTCACTTGCTTCAGTGCTCAAAATCATCTCCTTTTTGAGATATTAATCACACATTTTAGCTGAAAATGAGAATTTTTTTTACAGAAGGCATTTTTTGAGAGAGGGAGTATTACCATTTAATTATGTAGCTTTTATGAAACCTTCAGCTAACTTTGTCTCACTTTCCTGTCTGTGACTTTTGAGAAGAAAGTTCTTAGAACTCTCAGGGTTCATGATATGACATGAATCATATAGTTAAGAAGGGAAGTGTGGTTAATCTTTGGTTTGGAGTGGAATATTCTCAGCCACTGATTTACAAAGACTGTGGTGTGAGTACTACAGATACAGTAATTGGAGTTGCATGTATCTATTGTCATTTCCTAAAACATGTTGGGAGAGCACTGAATTTATTGAGTCAGCTCATGATCAGAAGTCTTCTCATACCTTGATCATTGCAAAGGAAGTGGACCCCTCTCCTTTATCTCTTCCCTTTTCTGTAAGCTCCAGGCCCTGGCCATGCAATTGTCTTCATCCTCTCCCTAGTCCAGTTAGTGAACCACTTCTCCACATAATCATGGCCTCCGCTCTGCTGGCTTTTTTTGTTCCTTTCCTTGGGGAGTATGTGCAAGGCCAGTTGCATGTATGTGAAAACCTGTCACTTGCCAAGTAACAAATAGGAGTCATCAGTACCCTTATTGTCCAAAGCCCTGAGCTGTATTCTGGCCTCATTCTAAAACAGTCCCGTCCTAGAGCTGATGGCCAAGCAGCAACCTGCAGGTGTGGGTGCCACAGGTAATTCTGGGAGTAGCACAGGGGGATGGTCGAGCCAGCTTGTACTACCATCTCGAAGGAAGCAGCATAAGAATGAGAGGGAGGTATTAGTTTAAGTTCTTGCCTTCCAGGCACACGGTAAGGACCAGTGTATCAGGATCAATTTAGTCACTCAGTTGTGTCCGACTCTGCAACTCCGTGAACCACAGCACGCCAGGCCTCCTTGTCCATCACCAACTCCCAGGGTCCACGCAAACCCATGTCCATTGAGTCGGTGATGCCATCCAACCATCTCATCCTGTCATCCCCTTCTCCTCCTGCCCTCAATCTTTCCCAGCATCAGGGTCTTTTCAAATGAGTGTGCGAGAGAGCAAAGCACTTCTCAGATGAGGGCCATTAACAGAATTGGCACAAATGATCATATTCAAGTTGAATAAAGCTTTTAATAAAACAGTCTTGTTCTTTATCAATACCTGTAAATTCTCTCTTTAAGCAGTAGCAAAGGCGACTGTAGCAAGAGCTTAAAAGGCAAGGCAATATTGGAGTGTTTTCTTAACAGAAAGTTAAAAATATAAATGTAGAAGATCTGTTTATATATTTTTCTTTCAGAAATAAAATCCCTTTCCCTCCCTCCCTCCCACCCAACAGGTAAAAGGAAATATTGCACTTTCTGCTCCCATGACTAAGGTGACTGGGGTTCCAGAAGAACCTTTCAAGATTACCAGGACAAGGGCCATTTCACCTAACTCGGACCACAGACAAGCAGGTCTTCAGAGTGAGAAGCACTGCTTCCAGGTTCTAGCTGCAGAGCGAGTGGTGGCCAGCGAGTGGCCCTCATCTGAAGCAGAGCTCTGCCTGTGCTCCTAGCCAGGCACAGAGGCAGCAGCCTTGTTCCACATCTGGCAGCCCTTCCTACTCACAGTGGCCATGGCCTCTCTGGGTGGAAGAGGGCTGGTAAGAACTAGGGCTCTGGAAGGAACGTTCCAGTACCATAACTATGAGCCCTACTCTCTGGGTAATCTAGAGGCACACTGAGGAATAGTATGGCCACCCTCAGAGCTTGCACTTCCACGGACAAATGAAGGCTGAAGGAGATTTTTAAACCTAAAAATGTGCACTTCAACAGCCTGGGTTGAAGTGAGTGTGCACTTCAACAGCCTGGGTTGTTGGGACTTGGTCACATGTCCTTTCCCGAAGCCTTTCTTTGATTCCCAAAAATAAACTTTCCCTCCCCTTTGGATTCTCGTAGGGCTGGAGGCCATTCAGGAGTTGTCTACCACCTGGTGAGGCAGTGTGATTGAGGCGCCGTTAGGGGAAGGTGGCCAGCTTGTCTCGGCCCTTCAAGAAAAAGGTTAGCAGTTCCCCTTTCCCTTTCACAAAGATGGGCCCTCTCCTCACGAAGCGGAAGCCGTACTCTCGAAGGATGACTTGGGTTTCTTCCACCACCTGTAGAGGAGAACCGAGAGCCTGGGGTTAGAGAGTTTGGGCTGAGGGGCTTGGCAGCACCCAGCACAGTTCCCATAATAAGGGCCCGCAGGGCTCCCCTCCTGTCCCCTTCAGCCTGGGCACAGATTGCCGAATGGGTTGGGGGGTGGAGAGAAGGTTTGCCCAGCTCTTCTCTCTCCTAAAGGTAGCCTTCCTGCCTGCTCTCTTAGGAGGTCAGCCATAGGTCACCTTGTTCGGCAATGTGTATCTTGCTTTTCTGTCCTCTTTGCCTTTTTGTGGAGCTTTGCTGCCAGACCCAGTGACAAAGATCAGGTGGTTTTGAGGGGAGCACTTGGAGGCCTAAAATGTCAGCTAGTTCACACCAATAGGCAGGATGTTCTTACCCAAAACTTAAACCTACATTTTGCAAATAGAGTTGAAATATTTCCTCCCTTCTACTGAGGAAGCTCATCCTACTCTTGCTCTTGACTGCAACACTACCCGCTTAACATTCTGGGCCCACAGAACAGAGGCCACAGTGCCCAGCAACACATGCACTGTTCTGATTCTGTTCCCTGGACTTACCTGGATGTTGCCCATGACCCCTGTGGACTCCATCCTGCTGGCTACATTGACTGTGTTTCCCCAGATGTCATAGTGTGGTTTCCGGGCTCCAATGACCCCAGCCAGGACCCCTCCTTTGTTCATTCCTGAGGGGGAGGCACAAAAATTGAGCTCAGCCCCATCACAGAAGCTACCAATTCCTCTCAATTTCCGCTTGACTCCAGCCATAAAGCTCCTGGTTATATAACCTGATTTCATCAAGCCTGACTCTTGAGTTCCCAGAGGACAGAAATCAAGTCTTCTCATCCTCACTCTGCTCAGCAGATGTCAGCTGCCCTGCTGTGCTAAATAATTTAGTGCAGAAGTTGCCAGTTTCTCTTGCCACCCACCTGGTACTTCAAGTCTCCTGTGACCTTGCCCAGGATTGAGAACTCCCCTCCCCAGAAGTGTGTGATGGGTGACGTTAATCCTAGTGGGCAGGACTGAAGTGACAGAAGATTCCCTGGAAAGGGAGACAAACTCAAGCCCCAGACTCAGAAGGGAGGCCATCATAAACAGTATGGGACAGGAATGGCTGAGCATCACATTTTTGGTTTGATCACTGACCTAAAGACCCTTAAGGTCCCTTCTCGAGAAGTGGGACCCTCCCCACCCGAAGTGCATCAAGTCTTCCCAAGACCCCTGATTTGTAGAGTCCCCTGCTTGGGGAGGAGGTGCACAGCAGGAGAGGGCGCACTAAGAGGCCTTACCAATGCGCAGCATGAAGTTGTTGAAGGACTGGTTATTGATGTTGGTGAGCGTGTCCTTCATGGCCAGTGCAAAATCGGCCAGATCTGCCAGGTGCTGCCAGCGCTCTTTGTCTGACTTCTCCTCCTGTATCAGAGAGTGGCTGTGAGTGCTGGGGCCAGCTGGGCACCTTCAGCTAGCTTATAAATATTGTCCTAGACATGTCTTTTAAGCTCATCCATAAAATGGAGATGGCTATTGGTAAAAAGTCTACAGGTAACAAATGCTAGAGAAGATGTGCAGAGAACCCTCCTACACTACTGGTAGGAATGTAAATTGGTACAGCCACTATGGAACCGTACGGAGGTGCCTCAAAAGTTACCATATGATGCTGCAGTCCTGGGTGTATATCTGGAGAAAACTGATGATATATGCACCCCAGTGTTCATTGCAGCACTATTTACAATAGCCAAGTAGTCATGTATGGATGTGAGAGTTGGACTGTAAAAGAAAGCTGAGTGCTGAAGAATTGATGCTTTTGAATGGTGGTATTGGAAAAGACGCTTGAGAGTCCCTTGGACAGTAAGGAGATCCAACCAGTCCATCCTAAAGGAAATCAGCCCTAAATATTTCCTAAAGGAAGTATTCATTGGAAGGACTGATGCTGAAGCTCCAATACTTTGGCCACATGATGCAAAGAACTGACTCATTGGAAAAGACCCTGATGCTGGGAAAGATTGAAGGTGGAAGGGGACAGCAGAGGATGAGATGGATGGCATCACCGACTCAATGGACACAAGTTTGAGTAAGCTCCAGGAGTTGGTGATGGACAGGGAAGCCTGGCATGCTACAGTCCATGGGGTCTCAAAGAGTAGGACATAACTGAGCAACTGAACTAAAGTGGAAACAAATGTCCAATGACAGATGAATGCATGAAGATGTGGCACATACATACAGTGGAATACTACTCAGCCGTGAAGGAAGAAAATGCCATTTGCAGCGACATGAATGGACCTAGAGATTATCACACTAGGTCCAAAAGACAAATACCCTATGTTACTTTTATGTGGAATCTAAAATACTACACAAATGAACTTCTCTGAGACAGAAGCAAACTCAGAACAGACTTGTTGCCAAGTAGGGTGGGGGAGGGATGGTTAGGAGTTTGGGATTAGCAGATGCAAACTATTACACAGAGACTGGATAAACAACAAGGTCCTACTGTATAGCACAGGGAACTATTCAATATCCTGTAATGACCATAATGGAAAAGAAAATGAAGATGTGAACATAACAGTCATTTTGCATTTGTACTGCATGGTGCTAGTTGGCGTGTCTTACGGGACCCCTTCATACAACAACAACAGTATTTAATGGCAGCCACTTTTATTACACTGTTTCCCACCAATGACGTGTGGGCTGCCTCTCTCTTGCCCCATCCATCTCCTCTAGCTACTGCTGGTTAGCTACCTTGTTGGAGCTGGTAAAGCCATTGGTGTTGACATCTGGGGTGACTCCTGAAGCTGCCATGTAGGTGCTACCAATGGTCTTGATCTTGGTGATGACCCGGAACTTGGGGTTGTCCAGAAGCTGAGGCCAGTGTTAAGAAAGAATTGTCAGCAGTCAAGGGAGATGAATGAGCCAACTAAATGACAGATCTGCCCCCCCACCACCGTTTTTTTTTTTTACAACAAACCCATCGAACATCTGAGAGATGTTTTCCTATAAAAGCTTCATTTAGCCAACATCTGCCATGTTACCCTGGGCAAATGTCCTGATTTTCTGAGCCTCAGTTTCTACCATATTAACACAGGGATAAAAGTGCCAGTCTTGGAAGTGTTGAGCATGTATTTAAAAGCATTTCTCCTGGTACACAAGTTATTAATACCTGATAAATGTTTGCTGAATCTGAGGATAAGAGGAACCAGAGGGGTCTCAGAATCTTTTGGCCAGACCTTATCCTATGAACTTAAAGGTGATTTCCAAGGCTCCCACCTGGGACCCAACATTTCCAGACAACTGCAGAAGGCCATAAGTTTTGAGTTTTTATGGGAAAACAGCAACCAAAGTAACTCCCAAGTTTCTTGGGCTGCAATCTGGAAGGGCTGGCTTTTTGGCAGGATGCAGGGGCCAGGACAGTCACTCACAGAGTCAAAATCTGAGATGATCTCATTGAGGAAGCGCAGACACTCAATGCCGCCGTTATTGATGCTCTCCTCTGTGTAGAAGTCAGCAAAATTGGGCAGGGAGGCAAACATAACTCCAATCTCATCGTAAGACTGGCTGTACAGCTCCTGAAGAGAGGCAGGGCCAAAGTGCTCAAAGACAGTCTAAGTGAATGACATGCTACAGAAATGAACGTCCTTCACACCCATGACATGTGCACTCAGCTTTTTGGACACACAGGTCTCCCAGACTATCCTAACTTTGAATTAGAAAGTAGCTCATTGCAACTTTGGAAACCAAAAAGCATTGCTAGTTCCTGCCAACAGCCCCAGCTCTAAGAAAGAGGGCAGTGGGAAGCTGGGAAGTGAGGCATGAGAACCACTCGGACAATCAGAGTCAACAGAAAGTGGGCTCCACTAAGGCCTTGTCTTCTGAAACGGGCCTCACAGATTATGGCTTGTGGAAACAATGTCTACGGTGGCGCTCTTCACCAAAAGAGATTCTTCCGCTTCTAATACTGTGGTTCTGTGTAGGTCCAGCCCTACCTGGGCCCCCAGGCCATGTTACAAGAAGACAGAAAGCCAGAAGACAGCCCCATGGCTCCAGCATGGGGCCACGCCTCACCTCATCTCTCTTCTTGGACCCCAGGAAATGGCGTGCCACGTGCTCAGGCAGCATGTTGGTGACCAAGGCTTCGTTCCAGCGTCGCATCTCATAGACACGTTCCTTCTGGTCATGGACCTCAATCTTCCACAAGAACAGTGTCCGTGCCAGCTTTTCCACCTATGGGTATAGACACAGGCAAGATGTGTGCCCTAAGCTGGCCATTTTAGGGAGTTCTCGGGTGGTCCAGTGGTTAGGACCAGGTGCTTTCACTGCTGTGGCCCTGGGTTCAGTTCCTGGTTGGGGAACTAAGATCCCAGAAGTACAACCAAAACAAAAGTGGGGGGAACTTGAGAGGTTCCAACATGGAAAAACTGAAAGGAAGCTGGAGATGGCTGGATAGCAGGGGAAATGAACCCCAGAAAGATTCATCTCATCAAAAAGGCCACACCCTACAGCTGGGGTGAGGACCCCAGCCTCTGTGGTTAGAGGAGGATGTGAGGGGCCTCCTGGGACCTCATTTTAGCTACAGATGGGCCTTGTGGGGGTGGCAGCAGTGGAGATCTCAGCGCAAGGAAGAGAAGTCTCCATTTCCAGGAGGCTCCAGTTGCCAAGTGGCTGGAGGTGACTGCAGTTCTCTGACAAGCCACTGGGTGGCTCCTGAGCTAATATGGAAGTAAGTCCCTTGTATGGGTACTTCCCCCTCCCTCTTCCTCTTTTTCTTTTAACCAAACGAAAATTTCACCAGCTTCTTTCCCTATCCAGCTCTGTAGTCAGTGTGTTAGTGACCCTCAGAGCCAGGATGAGTGGAGATCCATGAGCCCCTGGCCTAGGAAATTAGAGATTTTATCCAGGCTTTATGCCCTACCCCCAGGCTTCCATCAGGAGGTCAGAGCAAGAGGTAAGAACTGTTGTTCTGGTATTGATACTCCTGAGGAAGAGACCAGAAAATGGCAGAGGTGGTGGCCTGACCAGGGTCACATGCCTTGTGGGGTAAGGAAAAAACAGCATTCCCCAGGAGCTTGGGTTCTTAGATCCTGGGGCTGCTTCTCAGGAGGCCCTGAGAAGTTGGTGCCGAAGGGGCGGGTGTGCAGGCACTCACGTGGCGGGAGAAGTAGTAAAAGCTCAGCATCATGACGAAGATCATCACTGTCATCGAGTATTTAGACGGCACCAGGGGCAGCCTGTGGGGCCCAGAATTCAGTTGAAATTGCGCCATGCTGCCCTCTGCCGACAAAGGAGTTTTTATCCTCTAACATGGCTATGCTGTTTCTTATCACCCCAGAAACCTTTCTCAGCAGCTTAAGCATCTTCATATCAAGTCCAGATGCCCACTGGGCAGTAAAAATTTCTGAAATCACTGGGATTTTGTCTTAACTGCCAGCCAACTCCTGGACAGTTCTTTCTGGCTGCACTTGGAATCCACATCAGGCCTTCAGAGCTGCTCTCCGGATGTTTATTAAACATCACATCACCTGACTGATCACAGCAGTAGCCTCAACCATGTAGGAATCTGGAGAAGGGAGAGACTAACATCTCAGTGATGGGATGAGGGCACAGTTGCACCATGCTTTTTATAACTGTCAGCCATATTTTTGTGTGGAGCTGAGTTGGTATTATATGCATATACCACAATTTACATATCCACTTAGTCTTAATTTCATTGGGGTTCTCCTTTGATTTGGATGTTTGTACGTGTGTGGCTATTATGAACAGTGCAACTGTGGACATTCTAGTACATCTGGGGACAAATAACATGTACATTAGTTTCTCTAAGGTGTATACATAGCAGTGGAGTTACTGAGTCATAGGTATATTTTCACCTTTACTAATTAATTCCAAATTGTTTTCTTAAATAGTTGTACCTTGTTTTTTTGGTTGTACCATTTATACTTCCACCAGGAATGTATGGGTTACCATAATCCATGATGTTATCAGCCTTCTTAATTTTTGCCAAACTGGTTGGTGTGTGACAGTCTTTCCTGGTGGCCTTAATTTGCATGACCCTGATTACTTGAATGCCCTTAATAGTGCCTATTTAGACTTCTTTTGTGAAAGGCCTATTCAAGTCTTCTATCCCTCTTCTCTGTTAGGTAATCTTTTTTCTTTTTTTTAAACTTATTTAAAAGTCTAGTCAAGTTACTGCATCATAACATTCTAAAACTTCAGAGCTAAGATGGGATCTTGAAGAATTCTGCTGATAACCTGTTGAAGAGATGACACAGACTCAGGCAAACTGGCCTGCTGAGGCCCTACAGAGAACCACTGTGGTGGGGAAGGAATCCAGGTGTTCTAGACTGAATGCCACGGGGCCCCTTCCTCCTCCAGCTCCTGAGGGCTGTTCGCAGCTGTCACCCATATGGCTGCTCCTCTCTGCCTCTCTAGCCTGCTCTCTATTCCACCCTCTAGACCGCTCTGCGTTCTCTTCAACTCAGGCCAGCGTGGCCTCAAAGTCTGCTCCAACCTCCCACAGAAACATGCTGGCTTTTGGAGCCTGAACATCCCATACAGTGTGCCTCTGGAAGGATGAGACCCTGGGGCTTTGGCCTGTTGTACTTTGTCTCCTGAAGAAAGGGACCGGAAACGCAGGACAGGAAAGTAGACACCCTTACCTATCAGTGCCGTTGAGCCCCGAGCTGGAAAACACCTGCATCTTCTCTAAGGCCACCGTTGGAAAGCTGTCGGGACAGATAACAGCACATACTTGCACCCAGCCAAACACTGAGGTGACCTGGGCCTTCCAGTCCTCAAGAAGGGACAGGATCCATCCTGGGGAGAAGCCACGAACCCTGATTCCCATACGAGCCTTTGATTGGCCCTAGAAACAGATGGCCAGCTCACTGCAGGCCCACAACCTTTAAATGGAGACTGGGGAGGCGGGTGGGAGGAAGGAGACCATGCAGATCTCCAAACGGGCTTCATCTTACTCGTGCTGCTGGAAGCGTTTGTGGTCGTAGTCATCAAAGATGGGGCGCCAGGCGTAGACGTTGATGACGGCCACAGCCCCCGCGATGAGCAGCATGAGTGTGAGCTTGACCATGTGGCTGACCTGCACCAGCATGATGGTAGCGATGAGGGACAGCACAGCCACGTAGTTGTAATACTTGGGGTTCTCCACGCAGCCGTCCTCCACCTGCATCTCTGAGGTGCCGTTGGTGGGGCCTGTGTAGTACTGGAGACAGCTGAGCTGGAGGGGTGAGGAGAGCATGGGGTGCAAGGAGACAGCAGACACTGGTAAGAAAAGGCTGGGCCGTGGCAGCTGCCACTTCCCTCAGAAACCCCGAGCAAGAGGGAAAGTTTACCAGGGGACAGTAATGCGAAAGTCATTCCTGCTAAGAGCTTTACCATCATCTCTGATGACCATACTGGTACCATCATATAAGGGGCTTCCCCAGGTGGCTCTAGTGGGAAGGAACTTGCCTGCCAATGCAGATTAGACATAAGAGATGCCAGTTTGATCTTCCTGAGTCAGGAAGATCCCCTGGAGAAGGGAAGGGCAATCCACTTCAGTATTCTTGCCTGGAGAATCCCACAGACAGGGAGCCTGGAGGGCTATAGTCTGTGGGGTTGTACAGAGTCAGACATGACTGAAGAACCTAGCACACAGCACACACAGGATCATATAAAACAGATGGGCCACTCTTGGCCAAAGTAGCGAAATTAGCAGGTGGTAAAGCCAGACTAGGAATCTGGGGTTTAGGTTTCAGGCCCAAGATGCTCTTGCCCACATCACACTGTTGCCCTGGAGGAGCCGTGGGCCTGCCAGTCAGCCACCTCACGGTTCACTGTGAGGGCAGCCAGTCCCTGCTCAGACTTCTTTCTGGAATCTGGTTGCCAGTTCCGCTGCTGGGCAGATGTGGTCAATGGAAAGTGCATCCATAAACCGAATCAGACCTACTTTTCTTCACTCTCACCCCCTGGCTCTTATCTGGCTTTGGGAAAGCCCTCAGCATGCGACTCTAACATGGGGAAAGTTTTACTCTTAGCCAGATTTTCACCCCTCCCTTGGTGACTGGCCCTCCTGCTGTCCTGCCAGTGTCCACGACCCTGCTAGATAGTGGTCCACAGACCCAGACATCCGGTTCCAAGGGTTCCTGACATGCAGGAGACCTGAGCCTTCTCTTCCCTGTACTGTGGGCACCAGCTACCTGTGGGCATGTCAGGGCTCTGAACCCCATCGGCTTCTCACCTATATGCTGCCAGAATAAGTCTCCATGCTGAGTTTTCTCCTGTGCTTCAGTGTTAAAGAGAACAACACAAATACGGTTATGTTTTCAAAACATAGGACTCTTAAGAGAGTGCACCTAGTGCTACCAACATTGGAGGGAGCTGTGAGGCCTGGCAAGAGAATACCAGTGACAGCTCTAAGCACCCAGTGCTCGATAACTGGCTGGTGGCTGCCCACAGCTGTACCTCTGCCCCTTCACGGAGCCTGCAGGAACTGAGGAGAGCAGAGCTCACGTGAGCGCAGTCGCTCAGTCCGACTCTTTGCGACCCCACGGACTGTAGCCCGCCAGGTTAGCCTGTCCATGGATATTCTCCTGGCAAGAACACGAGTGGATTGCCATGCTCTCCTCCAGGGGATCTTCCCAGTCCAGGGATCAAACCCAGGTCTCCCGCATTGCAGGCAGATTCTTTACCATTGGAGCCACCAGGGAAGCCCCCAACAGAGGGGTAAATCTGCCACCAGCCTCCTGGACTCACTGAGGAGCCACCCCCAGTGACCCACCTCTGGAAGGTCCTGCCTCGCTCAGATGGATGAAGGCCCAACAGGAGCGCTCCTCTCAGGGAGCAGGTTTACCTCCCTTGTCCTGCTGGACGCCTGACACTAGCCTCACCAGGGGCCATTTAAGACACACAGAAGGCTTAGAGTACAGGGCCCCTGAGCAGTGAGACATGGAGGACAAAAAAGACAGGACAGGAGTTCGGAACTGCTTCAGTTCTCCACTGTGTTGCTAGCTGGCTGTGTGACCTAACAACTGACTTGACTTCTCTGAGCATCGTTTTTCACACAAAACTACAGATGATACCGACCTCTTGGGATTATACGGATTAAATGAACCAACCTACGTAAAGCCCCCCAGCACAGGTCCTGGAGCTGGGCTCCTGGATGTGGGGGAGAGCATGGAGCTGGGCAGGGGAGAGAGGCAGTCTGGGAGGTGCCCTGGGGAGATGACCTCACTGGTCAGGATGATCAGTTAGGAACCCAAGTGCCACTCAAACCTGTGTCTAGCAGCCAGTGTGGATAGCTGGGGGGACAGGATGGGCTGGCAACTGCTCATGCATGTCAACTCAGAACCCTCTTCTGAGAGCGGGCGTCCCTTCGGCAGGACAGCGGGGGCTCACCATGTCCACCACGTTTGCCATGACAAGAATGAAGATGGCCAGCATGGCCCAGGTGTTCCTGGCCCAGCGTGTCCGGTCAATCCAAGCGGAGAAGGCCACGAGCTTCTTAGGAAAGGCCTGCAAACATGGAATTTCAAGGGCCTTGAGCCTTGACAGCTTTCTCCTCTGTATACATGGCTGCTAACCACTCTGCTTGCTCCCACACTTCCCGGGAACCTGGGAAGCAGTGCTGTGCACGTGCGCCAACCAAAACCCGACTGGTGGAACTGAGAAGGCACGTGGGTTCCAGCTCAGCCTGCCAGTGCTGCTGAAGGTGTGGGCGGCACACCATGGCCCAGGTGTCAGAACCCTTCCCAGAGCTGCTCGGGGATCAGCGGAGCCTGTGGGTGGCCCTCCAGCGGCAGTCCACTCCTGGCCTCTGGATGGTGAAGCCAGGTCAGGAGTTTTCAGGGCTGGCTGACTGCCTGGCCCCTCCTGCCTTCCCTGGGTCAGTGTACCTAAAACCCCCAAGTTACTTGTGAGTTACTGCCAGATTAAATTTCCTAAAATGCTGCTTTCCCCTTGTCATTCTGATCAAAACCTCTGCCTGGCACCCACTGCTTATAGGAGAAAGTCTTAATCCCTTGTGTCTCTCTTTGGGTCCTTTGCAATTGGAGCCAGTTCACCTTCCAGCCAGTCCTCTTCTGCTTTTCAACACAGGTTCCCATTTATCTTGATACAGGCTCTCTCACCCTCACGTGCTCAAGGGCCTGGGCCAAAGTGGGTGCAGAGCCAATAGTGAAGGAGTCTGTCATAAATGAATGGATGGTGCTGAACCATCGCAACAGGAGTTATCTACTTGTCAGGACCTGACAGCGCACAGCTCCATCAGCACCCACTCTCACCAGGAGTGATCCTCACTTCCAGAAGGCTTTGAGCCAGGAGGAGATGCGCTTCTTACCCGCGGAAAGATGGCAGCCAGCGAGCAGATGGTCAGGATCAGGAGCAGAGCCTCCCCAACCACAAAGGTCACATAGTTCGTCATGAGCCTATAAGAGAGAGAACACGATGAGGAAGGGGCTGGAGGTGGGGAGGTGGGGAGGTGGGGCGTGGGCAGGGGGCTTAGTGAGCTGGGTCCAAGGCCAGGAGAGCAGAGGAAGGGAGACAGAGGGCAGACTCTGTAAGTGAAGCCAAGCCTGTACCCTAAAAGTTCCATGTGATTTCCCCTCCACACAGTTGTGTGCAGGGTCTGGGAACACACAACCCTCCCCAGCTGTAACTGTTCTTCAGAGGCATTTCCTAGAGAAGGGCAGACTTACAGATGCCCTGGGTAGAGCCCAGTGAAATCTGGGAAGGGATTCTTAGGAACAAGCCTTCTGCCATGTCACTATGATGGAAGGGGAGAGCATAGAACAGAGCAGCTTATGGCCCAGGGCTGCTGAGCTGACAGGGTTCACTGCATCCCTGGACCTTACCCCTAGGTGCAAAGTAGACAGTAAATACTTGTGGAGTAAATGAAAAATTTGGTCCTCACAACAATTCTGAGTTAGCCAGATATTATCATCTTCAGATCATCAGCATCCTGATCTTTCACTTTACAGGGGAGCAAACTGACGCTCCAGGAGCCCTTAGTGATGAGCCCAAGGTCATAGAACAAATAGGCGACAAGCCACACCCCGAACCTAGGACTATGTGTCAAGTCCAAGGCTCTTTTAAGTTCCCCAAACTGTGATCAGAACAGGGCTCCACACCTCTCCTGGTGAGGAGCCCCTGAACTGGAGCGAACTGCTGATTGGCTACGGAGAGAAAGCAAGGGAGGGGCAGCCATCCTTCAGTTCAGGCTTCAGCAAGGATTGGGGCAAGGATTCGATTCCACAGCACCTTGCCTTGCCCTGCCCTGGAGGACCTACTGCTGTGAGAGGAGGCAAGTCTACACCCAGAGCCTGAAATCTGTCTTTACTAAGATGAGCCAAGAAAGGGAGCAGGTGGGCCATGGTAACTGCGGTTGCAGAGCATCTCCAGCCCGTCGCCTTGTCCCAGCACCACCCAGTCCCATCCCCGGGACCCCTCCCCTTCCTCAGCTTTCTCAGCCCTGGTGTGAGCTCCACTTTGACGCTAGTTCTATTCCAAGACCCAGGGGCAGACAGAAGGAAGGGGGTGCAGGGCACAGACCCAGCATTCCCTGGGCTGCTCTGGGGGTGCAGCGCAAGGAACCCAGCCTGAGGCCCTGAGTCAGGCTCCATCTGAGGCCTTCTCCCTTCAGGCCTCCAGCTCGTCCCCCTTCTGCCCTCCCAACTGTCAGGCCTGCCCTGCCTGCCCCGCACCAGGGGTCAATGAGGATCTCCACCACGGCCGTGCAGAGCAGGACAACGCAGGAGCAGCTGAAGGCAGCCCCGCTCTGCTTCTCCTTCTCCACCGAGTAGCGGGTTTCCATCTCGGGGTCCATGAACCGCATGGACAGGAGGAAGGTGTTTCTCTTCTTCACTCTGCAGTGCAAACAAGCCCCGTGAGACACATTTAAAAAGACTAAACTTCCTGGACCACGTGCCAGGGCCACTCAAGGCCAAGACCAAGGGGCTGGGTGTTCAGGGGGCCGCTTACACCTGGGCAGACTCTCGCTCAAGCAGCGCCTCATTGAGTAGCTGGTTGAGCTCATGCTCGTCCTCAGAGGCGTCCACCACGCGATCAGCCAGGTCCTGAAGGCGCAGCCTCCGGCGAGGGTTGGGGAACGAGGGGTTGTCAGCCTGCAAGGCAGAGCAGCAGAGTTGGGGGACAGGTGGAGTGGAGCGAGGAGAGGTTGGGGGAGACACGGCAGTGTTGGGGGAAAAAGGAACAAGGGATCACAGAGCACTGCCCCGCGGCTCTCAAAACCATCACCAGTCTTCCCAGTGGTCTCACGTGGCTCCATCCTGCTTGGGTCCAGACCCAAAGCCGCAGGCCTTCCGGCTTTCCCTGAACTCACCCAGGCCCTGTGCCCCTAACAGGAGCTCTGCGGTGACCACCCACTAATGGTAGTGTGGGGAGCAGCCACTGGGCTCCTGAGCAGGAGACCTGGAGTCAGAGGTTGCTGCTGGTCAGCGTGGTGCCAGCACCTCCTGCTGTGAGGATAGGGCGTCTCACAGCTGTATGCATTGGCATTCTCAGGGATGTAAAAGACCAGCCCTCGGGCTTAAGGGAGCTCTTAAAAGAGCTCAGATCTGGCTCATCTGAGGGGGAAAGCAATGCAGAGAAACTAACAATCTTACTGCTAGTGGGGTGGTGGGGCTGAGGTGCCCCCTACCGTTTTTATTCCTGGTTACAAAGGAGAAACATCAGCTCCAGACACATGACTCCAGACCATGACTATACAGCCGTCAGTCCAAACGACAACTGGGACTGGGCTACTTAGGGCTGTCTGGGTGGGTCCAAGAGTCTATCCAGAAGCCAGAACCAAGATGCCCCGGGTTGGAGCTCAGGCATGCCTCGGGTGGAGTCTGACCCGTATAATCCACGCTCCTCCAGCCCCAGTTTCTTCTTTGTAACACAACACGGATGCTCTTTTCCAGCACCAGGAACCTCTGTCCCTGAAGCATATCTGAGAGCAATGCGACCCTGGCTAATCGTGAGGACAGGAGTCACAGGCTGCTAAGTCCTTGTTAGTGAATTACAGTGCATTGGTATTCCACTTTCTATCAAGAAAATCACAACAAGGAAGAGTTCCTGAGCATTGGGGTGCTCAAGAAAACCCAGTTTTTCTTCAGCCCCGTCCACCCCAGCCCCTAGTCCTCCAGCACCTGGTCTACAGGCACAGGGCAGCAGAGACCGGCAGTGAGGCTGACCAGCTCACGGCAGCCTCTGCAGGGCCGAGACCCATCTCAGCACTTGCTTCTGTCAGTGGATATACTGAGGAAGCTCTTCAGTAATGGACGGATCCTGGACAGGATCCTGAACTCCCAAAGTGGACCCTGATCTCAGGGGGACAGCCTGTTGATTCCTTTGGAAACCCTCCATCTGAGCACAGGACCTGTGGGGTTTGGACCTAGCTAAAGAGGTGGGCACAGCCCTGAAGGTCCACTTCCAAAATGGTCCGATCCTGGAGCAGTGTCCACTGGTGTCCTCATGCTCTCAAACCTACAGGGTTAGGGACATCGGAGCTGGACCAGGCCGTGGCAGTGGGCACGTCTTCTGACTTTAGCCACCCCATCCCCACTGAAGAGGGGCCAGTGAGACGAGGTGGGGGTGACCTGCCCCAGGTTATGCAGTTCCAAGGATGGAGCCCAGCTGGGGGCCAGGCCTGCTCTTCAGCTCAAGACTCTTCACCTTCTGCCTCCCCATCTCCGCCCACATCCTGGGGCTCAGCCCCACCCATACCTGGGCATCTTGCTCCTCGGGCTCCTCAGATATAGAGCTGCTGGTGTGAATGCTCCCGTTGGACTCCTTGGTCTCAATGAGGGCAGGGGAGCTGGGTTTTGAGGAAGGTGGCGCTCCGTTCAGCAGGGCCTGCAGCAGAAGGGAGGGGCCGTCAGGGGCCCCCAGGCACTGCCAGCTGCCCACCCAGGCAAGGGGCTGGTCTACCCTCTGGTTTGGAATCTCCCCACTAGAGTTCAGAGGCCTCATAGCCTTAGAAATCTCACTATTCATTTCCTCCTCCAGAATATCCATTTTAGAATGCTATAATTTTCTAGTATTAAATTTCTAGTATTAAAACTTTTCCAAGCAGAGAAAGATCCTGTTGTTCCAACTCCTATTTCTAAGTAACTCAGGGACATAGAGCTTCACAGGGATCATTTTTGAGGTAGAGAGCCCTGTCAAATGCCTTCCAAATGTCTGAATAAATTCCATAAACCAGTTTCCCCAGGGATTAGTACTTTTCCTTGACAGAATAAATGAGATCCTCTACACAGGAACACAGTCCACTCATTCATTTACTGAGTATTTATTGAGTAGCTACTGTGTGAGAGGAACTGTTGTAACTTCTGGAGACACAGACACAATGGCCTGACCTGGGAGCCCACCTTCTAGTGAGGACAGGCAGGCAGCAGTGAAACAAAGGATAAATGATTATAGGAAGTCTGAGAGCAGGGCCTGGAGAGGCAGGAGAGCCAAGGGACACAGAGGTTCCCGGAGAGGTGACTGTAAAGGGGAGGCTGGGGAGGAGTCACTGTGAGGATAACATTTCCGTAAACACGTGAAAGAGCACATTATGCAGCTCTCAGGTTTTGGGGGAACAGGAAGCCTGGAGTGGGCGTGCACCCGGAGTAGACGTGCACCCGGGAGGGTCTGAGCAGCAGCCAGGAGGCCCGCGGTGCCCCAGTCGAGCGAGTGAAAGGTGAGGACCTGCTGGATGGGGTTCCTGACCTCAGGGGACTTTGGCTCTTCCTCTGAGTGAGACGGGGACCAAAGGGAGATGCTGAGCCAGGGGTGGTGACATGATTCACCCAACATCCCTACAGGACCACTCTGGTGGTTGTGAGCAGAAGGGCAGTGGGGCAAGGGCAGGAACATGGTGACAAGCTGGGGGATCACTGTGCTGACACAAGCATGAGACGTCCACAGTGCAGATGGGGCGTGGCTGCCAGGGGTGAGAAGAGGGGCCTACAGGTACACTGCGCACGAAGGGGCTCGTGGATTGTAGACAGGGGGCAAGGGTGTCTTCAAAGATTTGGGGCTGAGCAGTTAAAAGAAGGGAGTTGCCACTGATTGAGACTGGGAAGACCAAGGAAGAGTGGGTACTAGGGTGGAGAGAGGTTTGGGAGCTTGGCTTTGGACCAGTGGGCTTCCCAGGTGGTGCAATGATGAAAAACCTGTCAATGCAGGAGACACAAGAAATGCAGGTTCAATCCCTGGGTTGGAAAGATCTCCTGGGGGAGGAAATGGCTCTATCTACTCCAATATTCTTGCCTAGAGAATCCCATGGACAGAGGAGCCTAGCAGGCTACAGTCCATGGGGTCGCAAAGAGTCAGACACGACTGAGCACACATGCGCATGCACACACAGATAGAGATTCACACGTGGCTGGAAGTTTAGCGCAGGGATGCCAGTGGGGCTGAGATTGCAATCTGGGAGCTGTTGGCGATGGCATTCAGGACAACTAAATGAGACTGGCAACAAGGTCCACAGAGATGGAGACATCTTTCCAACACTTGGGAAGGATTCGTTGTGATAACTCTTCTCACACTCTCCTCCTCATCACTGTTCAGCTAAACCACGGGGAGAGGTCGCTGCTGATGGAATGGTGTCTGCTCCCGTGAGGCCCAGCGAAGCCTGTCACCTCTGTCCCTTCTGCTCCCTGTCACCACTCACACGTGGCTCGTGCATCACCTCCTCTATCTTGTCCGTGCTTGACTGCTTCCAGCTCACTCCCAGCTGAGCAGGTTTGGTGATCTGCTAGCTTGGCCTTCTCAGAGCACATCTGGAGCAGGAGAAGTTCTGAACTCCCGTTGAGCTAATCACAAAGGCTTATGATAACTATGCTAAGCTGTCAGCACAGTTAACACCCACTGGAGGCTGACAGTTCCTGCAGCGCCCAGTAGAGAAGACAACTAACGGATATGATCTACAGCAGGCCAGCACCTTACGTTCTCTGAGAGAGATGCACCACGGTGCTGGGCACGAAGCGGATGCCTGACACAGATCTGACGAGCATCATGTGACAGAGGGTTCATCTCATAAAAACAAAGTCTACAAATCAAAGGCGCAGAAAGTCCTCAAAGGTTAGATATGAACATGCCGTTCACAGAAGAGAAGCCCCAGGCTGACAACCATGTGGAAAGTGTCCAATCATACTAATAACTGAAGAAATGCGATTAAAACAGTGAGATATCCTGGTTTCATCTTTCAGATGAATGAAGAAAAAGTGAGTCAAAAACCAGCAAGGGCCCAAGGAGGGTGGCAGGAGGTGGGGACGTGGGTTAAACTTACATTGTGCAGAACCTTTAACCCAGCTTTTCCACTTTGAGACATTTATATTTTTCAGGTAGGGGCATCTAAGAAACAGCTGAAAGTCAACTTTACAAAACACTGAAAACCTGGATTGCCTCAAAATGTCAGAACAAGTTTGGAAGGGAACAGCGCCCATGACTCCGTGAGGAATGGGTCGGCTGTTTGGTTGGAGCATCTGGGAAGAAGTCTGGCCCTGCCCATGGGATGCTGCTGCCTGCGCCTCCTTCCTGCATGGCGGCATCTGGGTCCTGGGGCCCAGCAACTCAGACCCCACTCCTACACACCCGGAGCCTCTGTGCCGGTGTTTCAAGCTCCACATCCATGAAGTCAACTTTTCTTTAATTTGAAAACTGAATAGTGAACAACAGCTTTATAAAGATGCTGCTGCCAAGCCAAGAGCCCACCCGTAACCCTCTCGGGGTGTCAGGTGCCACAAACAACTCCTGACACATGATGCACCATCCAAGTGTTGACTGAATAAGAAAGCACAAGATTAGAGCGAGCAGGAATGTGTGTGGCTGTCACAAAGACACATCTGACTGCTGCTCTGTGACTTCAAGGCAGTCCCTAGGACAAGCAAACTTGTGGGTAATTTTTTTTAAGGAGTAACATTTTAAAATTTACTAAAAACTTTTGGCCAGAAACTAAATGTTCCATCACTTCACAAAAGTCACTGATTTCTCAAATGACTGTCAGTTAGCATCTTACAGAATTGCTTAGAAGAAGATTTTTTGTTTGTTCTAGGGAAAATATTGAAGTTCTGCGTGTAGCACTCATAAAATATGAAGACTCAAGAATTCTGTGACCGGGTCAAGTGTCATTTCCTGGGGCTCTACTTTCCACCCTGACATTTCCTAATTTTCTGCAGGACGGCTTTCTACTTTTTTCTGAGTTCTTTAGAGCATTTCCTGTTGTTCAGACTTTACCCTTGGCACAAAATACCTTGTACTGCCCTTTGCTCTAATGCTGCACCGAGAGGACCTCTCATGGTCCTACCAACTCTTTACAATCTCATCTCTAGGCCTGGGGGGTGGGCGGAGAACTCACCGAGCCGTTGAGGCCATTTTGGGCAGCTGTCTTCTTCACCTCTGGCTTGGAAGCGATGATGAGGTAGGTCTCGATGCCCTTCTCTTCCAGGTAATCACAGCGACTGCCCCCTCGCCCGGCTCCACGTCGAACTCTCCTTTCAGGCAGTCCATGGTGCTCTGGGAGATGTGCACGCGCCTGGGTTCCGGTGAGAGGGGCCCTGAGCACAGGCCAGGCAGCCCCCACCCCGCCCGCTGCCCCCGGGACACAGCAGTGCCCAGCAAGTCCTGCCACTAGCTGGCTGTGTGGGCAGCCCCACACATCCCCCTCTCTGAGCCTCAGAGGTAAATCCGTGAGACGGTCTGTCCTCCCAGGCGGCTGAGGGTATCAGATGAGATAAGGAACTGAAGTCTGCTCTGAACAGGAAGGTCATAAAGTCTGATTAGTATCCACCTGGTGTGAGTCTCAGCTGTACCGCCAGCTGTCAGGGGGTAGTAACCCACGTCTAGGGAGCCACTTTGAGGGAGAGAATTGTGACTGCGTCCGAGGGAAGCCCCCCGGACCCAGGCTGGGAAGGTTTGGCCACATCCCTGTCCATCCTGGAGGACAGGGCCTGCCCCGCCGACCCTGACCGAGTCTATAAAGAGCTCAGTGAGATGTGCAGGTGCTTCAGGGCCTGTCAGGAGACTCTCACAGCTAATAACACCCTCCACCGAGACCTGCGCCTGCAGGAGCTACGGGGACCTCGGAGCCCGGCAGCCCCATGGCAAGTAAAGGGGAGTTTGGACAGGCTCTTGCAGGGCCCAGGAGGAGGAGCTGCTCCTAGGTGCGGAGGCCTGGTGCTCCAAGGTCCCTCGTCCCTTGTCTGGACCACAGCCCTGAGGGATGGCTGGGACAGTCCCCTCCTCAGCCCCTATGCCCGTCCCCACCCTGGGAAGGAACACGCGCTCACCCAGGGATGCCGCCAGCCTCCATCTTGTTGGCCACGGTGACGTCGGTGGACCACACATCATACTGCCAGCGTTTCTGGCCGAGGACACCCCCAGCACGGTGCCTGTGTGCACCCCCACTCGCATGTCCACCCCAGTCTTCGTCTTCTCCCGCACATACCTGCCAGGTACCCACACAAAGGAGGGCAGGTTGAGCCTGTGCCCAGTCAGGCAGCCAATCCCTCACAGCTGCTACCAGCTGCCCCCACTGCTTTTTGCCCACATCTGAGTCACCCACTGCTGGGGTTACAGCAGGCAGAAGCTTGAGCCCCCATTCAACAACCTGTGTGTGATTTGAGGGGAGACAGGGGGCTGGAAACAGCAGAGACCCTCTGCCCCTGAGGGGCCTCCGACTGCTCTCATCCATGAAGCTGACATTACCAAGCGCCTACTGTGTGCAGGCCCTGTGCTAGGTGTGTGTGCGTGAAGGGGACCACCCCGGCCTAAGACCTCCAAGAGGAGACACACGTGAATTTCAGAATTTTGCCCAACCGTGATGGGAGCGGAGGTGAATCTCTAAAACCTGAACCATGGTCCCCAGGGAAAGGTAGTCCCAGCTTCTCTCCAGCCAGTCCTAGAGGAGGATGCTAACAATGGAAAACCACCCCCTTGGACACACACTCAATTCCCAGACTCAGCAAGGTGCTTTGGGGGACTGATGCCATCCAGGGCCCCCCAGAGGCCTTGAGGGGACATCCAGGAGCACCCCCAGGGATCTCCAAGCTCAGGGTGCAGAGACTGTAGTGGAAAAGATCCTGGGAACGGAGAGCTCAGTGCCCTCAAGGCTCCTGGCCTCAAGGCAGGAGGCAGAGCTCTGAGCTCAGAGAGCAGGGTTCCAGGCCCGGCTCTGCTGCCCAAACACTTGTGACCTCAGTGGTCGCTCCTCTGTTGCACTTGGACTTCCTGGTTCAAAAGATAGGCATGGGGAATCTCTGAACTTATCTGTCCAGAGATAAGTGGGGGGTCATGATGAGGAAACACAGGGAGATGAGATGGGGGGAACACTTGGGAGGAAAATAAAGAAAATGCAAGGTGGAGGCATTTCATGATGAGGGCACCTCCTAGCAGAACAAACAGATGGCCTGAGGCTGGAAAATCCTCCGACGGAGGATTTACCCACGTCACACCCTGACGAACCCTCCTAGGGGGCCTGGGTTGCAAAGGGTCCACCAAAACATGCCCGCTTGGAAGGTGTGCTTCCCAAGGGGCCAGGACCCATACTCTGGGAGCCCCCATCTCCCGCCAGCAGTGCCCCACTTACGAGATGGCCTCCACCATGGCGAGCCCCATGAGGATGGAGCAGACGGCGTGGTCCTCCCGATAGTCAGGCAGCCCACAGATGCAGTAGTAACAGTCGCCCAGGATCTTAATCCGCAGCTGGTGGTATTTCTGAAAGGGTGGGGTGTGGACTGGGGTCCTGAGGCACCCCCCTCCTCGGTGAGGAGGGGTGAGAGGCAAAGACCGCTGGGGAAGGCTGGGTGGGAGGAAGTCATGGGAGCCAGGGAGGAGGAGGAGGGGCAGGCCCAGGCCACGTGGGTGCCCCCCCCACCCCCTCCATGGAAAGCCAGCTGAGGGGCAGGGTACTTACAGCCGCCAGCTTGTCGAAGCGGGCAAAGAGCTCATTGAGCAGCTTCACAAGCTCCTGGGCACTGCAGGCTGAGGACAGCTGGGTGAAGCCCACGATATCAGCAAAGAGGATGCTGGAGGGGAGGAAGGCCCAGCGGTGAGGATGCGGATAGCAAGCAGGGCTCCACGCTGCCCACAGCCAGCTCCCAATCGAGCCCCCAGGCAGCGAGGCCCTTGCTCAGGCCCCAAAGTGGTGTGACCCTGGTACGTCCAGGGCACATTCAGGGCTCTGGCCTCTAGCTTAGCTTGTCTGTGGTGTATGTACAATGATGGGTCTGGACCATACAGCCCATCTCAGCCCCCAACGTCTGGCAGCAAGGCAGCTCCTGTAGGGGCTGAGGT
The DNA here is from genome assembly GCA_917880005.1 of Nanger dama. Classification (NCBI taxonomy): domain Eukaryota; kingdom Metazoa; phylum Chordata; class Mammalia; order Artiodactyla; family Bovidae; genus Nanger; species Nanger dama. The sequence continues at coordinate 32,710,768 of CAKJTW010000018.1, forward strand.
TCATACTGTGGGGAGGGGGTGCGTATTTCTAGTCCCCAGGAAGACTCTCGAACTCCACAGTCCTCAGTTGACCCCCTAAAGCCCCTATCCAGTGCCCGGAACCCAGGCCCGTGGCCGGCACACCTGACGTTCTCATGGCGGTACATGTACATGGTGTTGAACTGCTGCTGGTCCTTCTGGCTCTCGCCCTTCTTCATGTCCTTCAGCATCTCGTCAGCCACGTGCTTGGGCAGGATGGAGAGCATAAGGTTCTCCTGTGGGGGAGGAGAGGGTGAGTGGGGAGGGCAGGGCCGGTGTGGACGCTGGGAAGAAACTCCAATCCTGGCCTCAGACGTGGGCCGGGAGCCAGGTGACCTTCCCTGGAGACCTGGCAGGGCGGACCCCACCCTGGGAAGCAGCTGGAGGCCCAGGACAGGTCAGTTCCTGCCCTGAACAGGCTGAGTGTTGAGACCTGAGCGTCTTCAGAGCACTGATGGGGCTCAGAAACCAGTGGAGAGACTGAGTAACTCGTTACAATGAAGCCCTTAGAACAGCGTCTGCACACAGCAAGTATCCTTATACCTTAGCTGCTCTTGTGTCGCTTGATGTGAAGTGTCACTAAGGCACTGAGACAGAAAGTGTCCCAGAAAGACAAGGTCTACACTTGCCCCAGGCTTCCAAGCTGACCACAGGCTTACAGATGACAAGCTCCAGGGGGTTTTCAGGTCAGCAGGAGACCTTCTGTCCCTTGGCCAGGCCCTGTGAGCTCTGGTCCAGGCATCATGATGAGGGGACACAAAGAAGGAGCCTGCCTTCCATTCTCGTCTCAGCCTTTTCTCCCCCTGACATATGCATGCGGGGTGCACAGTAATACAAGGAATCAGCAGGTGTGTGAGGGGCTGGGGAGGACATGCCAGGCTGGGAAGGGTGGAGAGGGACCATAGGACACCAAGGATCAAGAAAGTCCAGCGTGGTGCTGCCCGTCTACTACAAACTCCGCAGCCCCTGCCCACATGGTCAGGCCTCTCCCACACCCTTGGACCCTGCCCCAAACTCTCCTCCAAAAAAGACTCTCTGGGCTCTCCTGGGAACCTTGGGGACATCAAGATACAATCTAGTCCTGTGCGGTGGCCGCTCCTAGCACAGTCTGGGCTCTAGGACTGTCAACCAGGGCTGGACAAAGGCAGCAGCTGAAACACAAAGCATTGCAGCTCTGATGCCCCAACCCGGGTGCCTCGAAGACAACAGGGTGAGGAGGTCAGGGGCTCATCTCTGGGGAGTGCCACGGGCCGGGGGGTGGGGGGAGGACTGTCACTTTTGCATCATATGCTTCTGTAGCTTTTGGCAAGGGAATAGATGAGTTCTGAAAGCAGATCATCATTCAACATCAAATTGTCAAATAATAGGAAAGCGGCTGTGTTTTAAATTGCAGCTACGGATCTTCGTGTGCTGTGTAAGGCAATCTCATGGTCGACCAAAAACGGATAAGCAGGCAGAGTCTACTTTAGGGCAGAGTCTGATAAGGGGGCCTCCCAGGTGGCAGTGGTGGTAAAGAACCTGCCTGCCAACACAGGAGGCGTAAGAGACGTGAGTTTGATCCCTGAGTCAGGAAGATCCCTGGAGGAGGGCATGGCAACCCACTCCAGTATTCCTGCCTGGAGAATTCCAGGGCAGGGTCTACCTTAAGTCACTCTGATAAAACAGGTCTTAAATAAGAAGTAGGCATAGCGTACACAGAAGAAGGGACAATTTGTCAGATGAGAAAACATGCAGGAAAGGGACTTGACAGGAGAGAACATTCTAGAAGGTGGAGGGCAGGAGCAGGAAAGTGACTGAGTGGGCAGTGAAGGAGGGGCTAGGCCCATGTCACAGCCCCAGGACTTTCGTGCCAGCCAGGCTCTGCTCTCCTCCTCCTCCCACCACCTTCCATGTCCGATTTCACATCCCCAGACGGCGCCCACAGTGTTCTCCTCTGTGGCCCCAAGGCCTCCTCCACGTGACCCACTTGCTTTCACGGCCCCAACTCCCCCTGACTTCCCTAGTGGCCCCTCCCGGTAGACAAGCCGGACACCATCTGCTTTTCTCTGCATGCCTTCCTGCCCTCTGCTGTGGTGTCATTCTTTCTAGAACACCCTTCCTCACCGACCTGCCACCTCCCCAGAGCCCCCAACCCCTGGCCAGGTGTGTTCACCCTGCTCCTCACTTATACCCACTTTACCAGCATCTTCGCTGATGCTGACCTTGTTTGCCCTTACACTTCAGAGATTCTAAACCCATTCCTGGGTCCTGGCCTCTTTAAGACTGTGTGATGCTAACGATGGATCTTTCCGATAAATCCTCACACACACGTAGAAGGTTCTTGACAGTCACTCTCAGAGTCCAGGTAAAACTCCAACATTTCCTCCACGTCCTTGGAGGAGGGAGAAGCTGGGATCCAAGTGCACTTGCCAGGTGGGTCTCACAGGGGGTGCAGGTGTGGACAGGACAGGGGCCACACAGGGCAGTCTCAGGGGCCTAGAGCAGAGATATGGCTTGGTCTCCCCAGCAGAGAGGCAGAGGCCCACCCTGCTCTTCCTAAGATAGCAGTTGCTATATGTTTTGAGAGTCATAAGAATGTTTCAAGTCTCTGACCCATTAATGGCTCCTCTGGGAATTTATCCAACAGAAATAATCCAAAAGAAATAAAAAGATTTATGTGCAAGAAGAACCTCATTGCAGCACCACTTACACTTGTGGAAAAAACTCTAAGCAGCCCAAATGTCCAGAAAATGGCTCATTAGATTGTGACACATCCTCTGGATGGAAGATTATGAAACCTTAAAAATGACCTTGATGAAACTGTTACAAGGAAATACTGAGAAAGAGAAGCAAGATACAGAACTGTGTTCTGTGAAGGTGACGCTGGATACACGTGCATCTTAATAACAGCAGAAAGATATATGCCAGACAGAAACAGGCAATTCAATGTGGGAGATCGAATTAGGAGAAATTTTCAGATGTTTCTCGAAACTGCTATATGGTGTCATCTAGAGAAGGAGGTGGCAACCCACTCCAGTATTTTTGCCTGGAGAATTCCACAGACAGAGGAGCCTGGCAGGCTACGAGCCCACAGGGTTGCCAAGAGTCAGACACGACTGAGCAACTAGCCCACCTCCATATGGCGTCATACTGCTGCGGCTTTTTTAAACTACATTTTAAACTGGAAATAAACACAAAACTTCCTGTTGCCTCCAGCTGTGACCTGACCCCAGCTTGTCTACAGCTACCACGGTTTTCTTCAAAAGGACAATCTCTGCAAGGCCACTGAGGTAGCTCCAGACTCCTGTGTCTGCTCGGGTCTAACCTGAGAAGACTGACGGCCAGGTACGAAACGAGCAGGAGGTCACAGCCCCGCAGTGAAGGGAGGAGGAGGCGGCGGTAGCCCTCCCTTAGGAGCCGTGAGACAGAAGCAGCACTCTGGGCTGCCTTCTTTCTGCAGTTCTCAGAAGACAGCACCTTGCCTGGCAAATGGACGCTATTGACCAATATCACAGCTGTCCCTCTTCTTCCCTAAAACCTTGCCACCCACCCTGTATTTTCACAAACATGCAAACTGCCTCCATTCTGCAGGTGCCCAAATCGAGGTGTGGCAGGTTAGTGGTTTGTTCCGGTTCCTCGGGCCTCATGGAAGACCCAGAACTCGAACCCAGGGCTCTTTGACTGATGGAATTGGGGGTTCTTCTTCTTACCCAAAAGATGTGCTTTTCTCACACTAATTCTCTCACCTGCATCAGATGTTGTTCTGCTATGAATGTGAAGTGCCCGAATCTTATCTAGTAAGGAGCTCACCTGGGAGTCAGCCCGCCAGAACATTCTGTGGGCCCCAGTCCCCGTGGTGCTATGTGGGAGGGTAGGTCCTCTGTGGGTGCCTCAGCATGGTGGCCTGGAGCACACCAGACAGCAGCTGGGATTCCTCCTGATGGTCAGCAGAGGAGGAGGAGGAGGGTGCTGGTGAGGTGGGTCCAGGAGAGGCCTGGGCTCAGTCCTGGGCAGGCCTCACCCCCTGTTCCCCATGGGCTGAGGGGAGGAGGAGAAAGGGGCCAATGCTATGAGCTCTGCCTCAGCGACTAACAGTTGGCTCTGAATGTAACCAACAATGAGGGCCCTGGGATACTGGGTTACCCCAAAGCTGTGAGAGATATCAGCTCCAGCAGCTCCAGAGGGGCTCACTTAGAAGGGGTGCCAGCAGGACTCCCCTACGGAGCAGGTGCAGTGCAGTGAGCTGCCACTAGACTGATCACAAAGGGCCCAAGGTGCCCGGTTACTGCTGGAAGTACTCGACACTGCCAGGAAGAGCAGCAACCTCTGGTGAGTCCTTGGGTGCCTAGGCTTAGAAGGTCCCCTGGTTCAGCTAAGCCCACCTCATGAGACCCGAGGCTTCATGACCCCGAGTCTGGCTTGCAGACAGGGGCCTGAGGCTCACCCAGCCCAGGATCCTCAGCTGACTGGGGACCACAATGAAGTTTGTAAGAACCACTTTAGAAGCATTTGAGAAGGATCTGAAGGAAAGGAAACTTAGGGCAAAGGCACAGTCATGATTATGTAGTGAGGAGGGGCTTACTGGTGTACCAAGAAAAAGATCCTGCTGCTGAGGTCACTGCTAGAGACCCTGGCCTCCAAGGCCACGCTCAAGCAAAACATTCAACCGAGACCTGAGGATTAGAAAGTGAAAGTGAAGTTGCTCAGTCGTGTCCGACTCTTTGTGACCCCGTGGACTGTAGCCTACCAGGCTTCTCCGTCCATGGGATCCTCTAGGCAAGAATACTGGAGTGGGTTACCATTTCCTTCTCCAGGGATCTTCCTGACCCAGGGATCAAACCCGGGTCTCTCACATAGGGGGCAGATGCTTTAACCTCTGAGCCACTTAAAACCCAGAGGACAAGGCAGCAATGAGATTCATGTCAAGGTGGAAATGCCAACACACCTCAGAAACTTGGACTGTATGAACAGTCAAAGGTGCAGAGGCCCAGGCCTCACCCAGGCTTCTCTAAGAAAGACAAGATCCACTGATGATAACAGTCCCATAGAACTGGGAGTAGAAGAGGAAGACGTGATCAGAGTTTATCAGGAGCAAAGAGAAGGCGCAGGGGGAGAGTGTTCAACAATTTGGATGATCTTTTCATTAAGTTTTCTTCTCCCTTAACTCTTTTTAATTTTTTAAATTAGTTTTTGTAACATTTTCAAAACTGAATTGAAACTATCACCTCCACATTTTTAAAACTCCTGGCATTTTGAATTCTAACACTCAGCATTCATTATCAGGTGAATTTCTATGATCCACTCCAGACCCCTTCCTGTCATCTCTCCTTTTATAAAAATGACATGTGTGCAGAGGCCACTTTTCTCAGGACTGTGCCTTTCCAGGCTGGTGGTGCCCGGGAAAAGTTCTGGCAAGAGCCTGCTGGACATTTGCCAGAAACTAGATTGTGGGAAAAGGACATTTCCTTACCTTGAAGCTACTTTTAAAATCTGATGGTCTAGTGGCTCAGAGGTTTAAGTGTCTGTCTCCAATGTGGAAGACCTGGGTTCAATCCCTGGGTCAGGAAGATCCCCTGGAGAAGGAAATGGCAACCAACTCCAGTATTCTTGCCTGGAGAATCCCATGGACGGAGGAGCCTGGTAGGCTACAGTCCACGGGGTCGCAAAGAGTCGGACGTGACTGAGCAACTTCACCACCACCACCACAGACCAAAAGAAGGAATCAAAGTTGGAAGTTGATGACAGATGTAGAGATAATAATGACTAACTACACAGCAGGCTTTGCTAAAGAGACAAATCATTTTAAAGGTTTAAAAATCTTATTGGAAGAAAGAAGAGTAGCTGAAGGGAGTAGAGCAAAAAAAAAAAAAAAATTTCACTGAGCTGGGGTCAAGCTTCTAAGGCTCCTGTGACCCAGGGCATATACTGCCCCTTTGGGCTTGTATGCTCATCTATAAAATGGGGTCTCTCTTTCTCTGTTCAAAGTGGAAATCCTTCCAGAAAGAAAACTCCAGAAGACAAATAGGATGTATTTATAGAATATCTGGATGGGACATCACAGGACAGTTGGTTAATATGGATTTTACTCCATAGTGGTCTGGTAAAATGTACAGGATGAAGTTCAAAGTGGGTAAATGTAATAACCAACTACAAGAGAATAGCCCTGGGAAGGCACAGTGTATCAACACTGGGGGAAAGTCTAGCCATTTGAGACGCTATTAGATCTTAAATGAATCCACAGCATAAAACGGTGCCTACACAAATCCCTTGGCCCTTAAGAGATGTCAAGGTCCTGGAAGAGGAGGTGGTGGAGCTGCTAGGTCCTCCCCCAACAAAGAAACAGATCACCTGGGCTGTGGTCAGCAAGTGACCATGAGGTGAGGGCGCTGGAGCTGGGGCACCTGAGGGTGGGCGGGGATGGGATGAGGTGAGGGCGCTGGAGCTGGGGCACCTGAGGGTGGGTGGGGGATGGGGATGGGGACTGGGAATCAGCCCAGGAAAGGGAGGGTCCTGCAGCCTCATAGAGAATTCAAGTCCAAGGAAAGCTGTTGTGTAGAAAAGGGATGCACTTGCTCTGAAGGCCCTACAAGGGAAGACTGCAGAGAATAGACTATTGCTTCCAGCGGAGGTAGAATGTTCTAAAATTCAAAGGAGTTCAAATAAAGAATGTGCTGCCACGAGAGGTGGTGATCTCTCATCCTCAGATGCCATGTGAGAAGGCTGCAGGAGGGGGCAACCACCAATGGAGGACTGGCCAGCAGATGAGGATTCAGGGACCCAGAGGCTGTGACATGGCTCCACACAGAGAAAGAAGGCAGGCGAAGAGCCTCCCGTAGCCCCTGTCCAGCTCTCAAGCTTTGATGCTCATCCTGAAAATACACAGCAACGAAAGGCAAGGCCTTGACCCTCTGGGCAAAGAAGCAAACGAGGTCCAGAAGGAGACAGAAAGTCTCTGGTAGGCCTTATGAGTAGAGCTGAAGACTGACCTTGTGAGTAGAAGAAAAGGATCCAGGCCCACTCCAGGGGCGGGGGCTGGGTGAGCAGCCCCAGGTGGGGTGGGGGGTCCTGGTCCCTGAGAGAACAGAGTACAGTGACCCGGGCAGGTTGTCTGGCCTCCTGAGCTGTGGTCTCCTCATCCATAAGTGGTCACGTGCTGAGCTGCTCAGATGAGCCCTGGACAGAGCACCGTGAGCCCAGCCTCAGCTAGGCTTGGGGAAGGGACAGACCAAGCCCCCTTCTCCTTAGTGGGGACTCACGCCAGGTCTCACCTTCCTGCCACCCTGGGATTGAGACAGAGGAGGGGGCCAGCACTGCTCCCAGGGGCCCCGAGTGGTTACAGCTGATACTCTGATGAGGCAGATTCAAGAGTTAATTACAGCAGTGTAGCCACCAGGGATTGGGCTAAATGAGTTTGGCTGATGAGAAGCTAAGTTTCTACCACATCCTCGTGGAAGGGACAGAGGGGGGAGACAGATTAACTGTGGTGAGACTGACAGTGCCCAGGTGGTTGGCATGCACGGGCGTGTGTGTACAGTGTCTGTATGAAGTAAGCATGTTAATTCTGCTTATCTAGTTAAAGGATGTGTGTGTTCTTATGTGTTCACACACACATGCACACACACACACACACACACACACACACACACACACACATGCCACTACACTGGGCTGGGAGAAGACCCACAGCAGTCTGAAAACATGTCTGTTCTGGTCCCCATTAATCCACATTCTTGGAGTTTCCAGGCCACTTAGAAGCCAAAGGTCACTGGGCCCCAGCAGGTGCCCATCTTGGTCTGACTACCTGAGCAGAGGAGGCAGAAGGAGAAGGAAATGCTGAGTAGGAACCTGGCCTGTTAGCCTGGGGAGGTCAGGGCCCAAATAGCACCTGACCTGACAAGAGGACATGGGACCTCTTGTGTAATCTGGACAGTCTGCCATTTGAGTGTGAACAGACAGCCACCATGTAGACCCAGGGGGCCCACATGCGCTGCCTCATCCCAAGGACAAGGTCATGGTTGAGGTCACTCAAAGAACAGTCACAGGTCACATAGGCAGACCCCTGAGCTACATGCTGTGAAGGTCAGTGGTGAACAGTATTCCCAGGAACTCAGGGGAGCAAGGCCGTCAAGTTGCATGCCAACTGGCTGGTCTCACAGGACAGGAGTGCTTTGCTGTCTTTAGGCAAAAGCTGGGAGAGTTCAGAGGACGGAGAGGCTGCATAACTCAAAACCCAGCGTATCTTTAACCAAGACCTTCTGGGGCGAGACAGGCTCCAAGCCAACAGCCCAGGATCTCCCAGAAAGACAGACTCCACACCCAACATCAGAGTTGAGAGAATAGCCAAGAAACTACACAGATCAAGGGTCAGGCCCCATCCCGACCCTGCAAGAGGGGGAGAGCTGGTGCAGAGCAGGTGGGGCTGACAGTCACCTCCTTGGGTGCCTGTGCAGTCCCCAGAGACAGGCTACTGTGGGCCAAGGTGACCAGCATCTCAGGAGACAGCCCTTTGGGCCCAAAGATGGCCACCTGCGTGGTATCTGGAGCCCTCACCAGACAGCCTGGCACAAAGCAGGTACTCCTAAGAGGTCTGGTGAGTTAATGAGCTGCCAACCAGGAGCCACGGCTCAAGGGGCAAGGCATCACCCTCCAGAACAGCACTTCCTGCACTCATGGAATTGTTTGGTAATCTCTGCTGTCCAATGCGTAGCCATGAGCCAGCCACACGGAGCTCCTGAGCACATGGAATGTGGCTACTGCAATGGAGGAAGTGATTTTTAACTTAAAATTTTAAAATAATTTTAGTTTAAACTGTCCTAATGACTGTACACCTCTAGAATACTACAGCAGCAATAAGTTCAGCTCACATGCCAACTCTGAGGGACAGAGAGCAGCTGCCCAGAGCACTGTGTTGAGAAGGATGCTGAGGTCACATCTGTGATCAGTGGAAAAGAGTGCTAAGATGCCTGCTGTGGAAGCACAGACCATCTGCTTTCATCTTGGACCCAGAGCAAACTCACCACCTCCAGGCTAAAATCCTTAGAGCCATCTCTGACTGAGCCATCACTCTCCCATATCCCAGTCTACCCTCTAGTACCCTGCCTTCAAAACATATCCAGAATCTTCTGTTCTCCTCATCACTCCGTCCTGGTCTGGGCCATTATCCTCTCTCACCAAAATTACTGCAAAGTTTCTAACTGGTCTCCTGCTTCTACTACTGTGTCCTTTCTACCAGCAGCCAGACTGATACATTTAAATCCTCCAAAGCAGGGGTTCTCTTTAAGGGAAAAGCCAAGGTCTAACAGGCCCCGTCACCTCTCTGCCACACCTCCCCCGTCTCATCCCTTCACCTCTGCTCCTTCAGCACTGACTGCCTTGATGTTCTGTGAACATACCTCAGGGCCTTTGCACTTACTGCTCATTTCTCTGATCACTGCATGGCTCACACCCCACTGCCTTCAGTTCTCTGCTCAAATCTCATCTTATTAGAAAGCCTTCTCTGGCCCATGACATTAAGCAGCAATCTAGACTCTGTTCTGTTCACAGCTGTATCTCCAGTGTCTAGAAGCATGCTGAAAGTATTTGTGGGATGAATCCTATCTTTGAGACAGTCTGACAGTCTTATCCTGTTCCCATTTCATAGACAAAGAAACGGGGGGCTCAAAGGGCAGAATAACTGGCTCAAGGTCATGCAGCAGGTAAGTGCCCTGGCTCAGATGTGAATGCAAGTCTCACTCTGCACCCCATGCTGTCAGACCTTTCCATTTCCCGAGGCAGTCAGAAATAACAAGCTTTTATATATGTCTACATTTTTAAGTACTGGAAAGTTGTGAAGCTCTGGGCAGGTCAAAGAAAACAGGAACCAACAGAGGGTCTCGCCTGACCCTCCTAGTTAGTAACTCTCCCAAATAGCCTCAACCAGGATGGAGACAGGAGGGCCTATTACCCAGAAGCGTTTTGTGACGATTAAACAATTCAGTAAAAACTGGGCCTACAACTTGGCACAAGAAATTGTTGAAAAAAAAAAAAGCACAACTACCCCTATTACTAAACAAAACCTCATCCTTCTAGCCAGATAAATGTGGGGATGCACCATAACCCTGACCATGCTGGATGCCGACTGTGGACTGCATGGCTGTGTGCAGAGGATAACACTGCTGGGCTATGTGGCCAGGGCTCACGACCTTCCAGAGCCTGGCAGGGACCCAGCTCAGTGGCCACACAGCCCAGACAGGGGGCTGCCCACCAGCAGCACGGACAGTGCCACCAGTGCCCATTCCCCTGGCTCCCCACCGGCAGGGGCCCTCCATGGCCTTAGAACAACGTTTCCTCTGAGGGCTCCTTACTTGCATCATCTAACACGCATTTATTTTGCCAAATCCTGGAATGTTAGAATGAAGACCATGCTGTGAAATCCAAGAGGTAAGAGCTGGAACAGAGAGATGCACTAATTCTTACTTCATGCGATGGGAAATTCACCTTCTGGCTTTTCTCAAACCAAGAAGCCTTCAAGGCTAAACTAAAAACACACTCGCGAGTGGTTCTATGAAGCAGTTAAGGCAGCAGGGATCTCTGGAGGCTGATGTCAGGGGTTTCCTCTGTGGTTCCCGTCAAGGAGATGATGGGTTTGTCCCACCTACATCAGCTGCTTATATAACAGGACTCATCATGTAAAGAGGGAGAGGCAGCGCTGCAGCGGACAGCAGGGTGCATTCTCCTCCTCCGTCCCCAACCCCCACTGGCTCCCCGGAGGCAGGTCCCCAGTCCCAACCTCACCGTTGCCAGGACAACAGCGGGCACTCTGAGGGCTGACACTGGAAGCCAACCCCTAGGCTGGGAGGCAGCGAGCATCTCACCTCTCTGTCACTCTCACTCCCCTCTCCCCACCACTCTGGGCCTTATTCTCACAGCTAAAGGACTTGAAGGGAACAGGGAGGCCGGCTTGGGCAGTGACATTCAGAAACAGACAGGAGATGGAGCTTTGAAATGGCGTAATTTGGAGTCCCAAGCCTCTCTTGCCTGAGAAGTCTGACTCTCGTGGTAAATGGGTAAGGCTCCCTTAGAGACCTGCTCAAGGACAGAAGGTCACCCACCCCAGCAAAGACTCTTGCACAAAGAAGAAAGGCCATCCCTGGTCACAGGTGACCGGGGCTTTGGGCTGAAGTAGGAGGAGCGACAGAAAGAAGCACCTGTTGTCTGCACATCCCACTAGGAGCTGAGTGGGACCCCCAGTGCCCACCCACACTGAATTCCCCAGGACACCACGGAGCAAGGAGATCTGGCCCTGACCCTCACTGGGGATGGGTGATGATTACTGCTTTTCTGACCTTGGGCTCCCCTGCAGCTTCCTCCTCTGGGAGCGTGGGGACCAAGGGTAGTTCTCCTTCCCCAGTGAGGACCTGGGTGGCTTCCTAAGCGAACGTGATCTGAAGGGAAGTGCAGGCCTGCCTGTCCCCATCCTCTCTGTACCCTCTCCCACAGGTTCCTCCAACCACTCCCCATCCCTGGGAAGTGATTCTGAGGATGTGATTCTGAAAGGTTCATAATTCTGTAGTCTGTACTTGGTGACAGGTGTGCTGGGTGGATTTCCTGGATGCCTGCAGTTGCCAGGTGGCAGCTGGGCGCTTAGCAACCCTCAAGGTCCCCAACTAAACCCTGGAGCCATGGTCACATGAGAATGAAGAAAAACAACTCCACCCTGTGGTCCCACTGAATGGCCTAAAGTGTCAGATATGTGCTCAGCAATGCAACAAGAGGCCCTCGGCTGCCAGGGCCCTGCTCGCTCTTAGAGCCTCAAACCCACAAGGCCCCACTCTCCTGGCAGAGGAGGAGACCAAGCCGAGTCACTGGAACCCGAGACCTCGTCCCATCTCCTCATCACCCAGGGGCTCCTTGTCTCAACACAGCCTTTTTCACCTCAACTAAAAAGGAAAAGAAAAAAAATCCCAGTAAACTTGAAAGCCTGTTCTAGCCGAGAGCCCAACTTGGAAATTGTATTTTTTTATTATTATTTTTTAAAAGAAACCCCTGGATTATGGGAAGTTTTTCTCCACTTCTCTGTATCTTCAAAATGTATCCAACAACAACAATATTAGTGGTAGACAGTTCAGGGTCTACTATTTCTGTTCAGTTCAGTTGCTAGGTCATGTCAACTCTTTGTGACCCCATGGAATGCAGCATGTCAGGTTTCCCTGTCCATCACCAACTCCCAGAGCCTAGTCAAATTCATGTCCATCGCCTCAGTGATGCCATTCAACCATCTCATCCTCCGTCATCCCCTTCTCCTGCCTTCAATCTTTCCCAGCATCAGGATCTTTTCCAATGAGCTGGTACTTTACATCAGGTGGCCAAAGTATTAGAGCTTCAGCTTCAGCATCAGTCCTTCCAATGAACATTCAGGACTGATTTCCTATAGGATTGACTGGTTGGATCTCCTTGCAGTCCAAGGGACTCTCAAGAGTCTTCTCTAACACCACAGTTCAAAAGCATCAATTCTTTGGCGCTTAGCTTTCTTTATAGGCCAACTCTCACATCCATACATGACTACTGGAAAAACCATAGCTTTGACCAAACAGACCTTTGTTGGGAAAGTAATGTCTCTGCTTTTTAATATGCTGTCTAGGTTGGTCATAGCTTTTCTTCCAAGGAGCAAGTGTCTTTTAATTTCATGGCTTAGCACTGCGCTAAATAAACCCTTTACATTTAGCTTCCATAATAAGCATATGAGACAGCAAAAACTTGAATATCTGGTTCTAAACTGCTACATCTGAGAATAAGCTGTGACTTTTATAAGGGTTAACACTTGCAAAACACAGAAGGAGGAAAAAGAATTGAAGGAATATGCCTTTATCAGTATTTTTGCTTTGGACTTGTCTGTTTTGATCGAATATTGTACAATATATACTGAAAAAGAAAAGAAACTCTTCCAACCTGTGTTCACCTGGCTGTGACTTGACTCAAATAAGAAAACAGTGGGCAACAGCTCACAGGATGCTACCACTGCCTTGGGGCCTGTTCCTTGCAGCTGGGTTTCCAAACAGACATCTGTGGGGGAGCTGCAGGAGTTCCAGAACAAAGAAGTCTTTCTAGATAAACAAGGAAAGCTTAAGTGCTTAAGTCCATTCTCATGCATCGCTGAGAGGAGCGTAAATTGTTTGAACTTCTGTGAGACAATTTGGTAATATTTATCAACATTAAATATGTCAGTATGTCAGCAAATTTGGAAAACTCAGCAGTGACCACAGGACTGGAAAAGGTCAGTTTTCATTCCAATCCCAAAGAAGGGCAATGCCAAAGAATGCTCAAACTACTGCACAACTGCACTCATTTCGCATGCTAACAAGATAATGCTCAAAATCCTTCACACCAGGCTTCAGTAGTACAAGAACTTCCAGGTATACAAGTTGGATTTTTAAAAGGCAGAGGAACCAGAGATCAAATTGCCAACATCCCTTGAATGATACAGAGAAAGCAAGGGAATGCCAGAAAAATATCTACTTCTGCTTCAGTGATTACATTAAAGCTCTTGACTGTGTGGATCACAACAAACGGTGAAAAATTCTTCAAGAGATGGGAATACCAGACCACCTTATCTATCTCCTAAGAAACCTGTATGTGGGTCAAGAAGCAACAGTTAGAACTGGATATGGAACAATGGACTGCTTCAAAATTGGGAAAGGAGTACATCCAGGCTGTATATTGTCACCCTGCTTATTTAATTTATATACAGAGTACATCAATGTGAAATGCTAGGCTGGATCAAGATGGCTGGGAGAAATATCAACCTCAGACATGCAGATGATACCACTCTAATGGCAGAAAGTGAAGTAAAGAGCCTCTTGATGAAAGTGAAAGGAGAGTGAAAAAGTTTATTTAAAACTCAACATTCAAAAAACTAAGATCCTCACATCCTGTCCTATCACTTAATGGCAAACAGAAGAGTGAAAAGTGGTAACAGTGATAGATCTTAGTTTCTTGGGCTCCCAAATCACTGTAGATGGCGACAGAAGCCAAGAAATTAAAAGACGCTTACTCCTTGGAGGAAAAGCTATGACAAACCTAGACAGTATATGAAGAAGCAGAGATATCACTTTGCCAACAGAGGTCCATATAGTCAAAGCCATGTTTTTCCACTAGTCATGTACGGATGTGAGAGTTGGATCATAAAGAAAGCTGGGCACCTAAGAATTGATGCTTTCAAGTTGTGGTGCTGGAGAAGACTCTTGAGAGTCCCTTGAACTGCAAGGAGATCAAACCAGTCAATCCTAAAGAAAACTCCTCAATATTCACTGGAAGGACTGAGGCTGAAGCTCCAATCCTTTGGCTACCTGATGCGAAGAGCCAACTCATTGGAAAAGATGCTGGTGCTGGGAAACACTGAGGGCAGGAGAAGGGGGTGACAAGATGAGATGCTTGGATAGCATCACTGACTCAGTGGACATGAGTTTGAGCAAGCTCTGGGAGATAATGAAGGGAACAGGGAAGCCTGGTGTACTACAGTCCATAGGGTCGCAAAGAGTTGGACAGGACTTCATGAGTGAACAACAACAAATCAGCATTAAAAATGCACGTGCCTCGTTCCTCAGAATGTTAAATACAGAACTACCATATAACCCAGCGATTCCACTTGTGTTTATTCCCCAAAGGCTTGGAAAGCTGGGACTCAAAGAGATACTTACACACCAACAGTGCATGGAGGCGTCATTCACAAGAGCTGAAAGGTGGATCCCGTCAACAGATGAATGTATAAACAAAATGTGTTACATATATACACTGGAATATTATTCAACCTTAAAAGGGAATGAAAATCTGATACATGCTACAACACGGATGAACCCTGAAGACATTATTCTAAGTGAAATCAACTAGTTACCAAAGGACAAATATTGTAGGATTCTACTTATATGAGGGGGCTTCACAGTGGCTCAGTGGTAAAGAAACCATCTGCAATGCAGAAGATGTGGGTTCAACCCCTGGGTTGGGAAGATCCCCTGGAGAAGGAAATGGTAACTCATTCCAGTAATCTTGCCTGGGAAATCCCACGGACAGAGGAGCCTGGTGGGTTGCAGTCCATGGTGTCACAAAGTCAGACATTAGTGACTAAATAACAACAATAATGTATATGAGGTACCTAGAACAGTCAAATCATAAAGACAGAAACTAGAATAGTGATTTCCAGGGGCCAGGGAAGGGGAGGATGAAAATTTAACATTTAATGGGTATAGAATTTCTGTGTGGAATAATGAAAAAGCTCTAGAGACTAAGAGTGGTGATGGCTGTACAACATTGAGAATGTACTTAATGTCACTGAACTATAGACTTCAAAATGTTTAAGATGGTAAATTCTACCTTATGTATATTTTATCACAGTAAATATACACATATATATACATGTTCACACATATATGTATATACATATAATTTAAAAAATGCACTGATCAAGCAATTCCACTTCTAGGTTTTTAGCTTTCAGATATATTTATACATATATAATTGCTAAGTCATTTCAGTTATGTCTGACTCTGTGCGACCCCATAGACTGCAGCTCACCAGGCTCCCCCGTCCCTGGGATTCTCCAGGCAAGAACACTGCAGTGGGTTACCATTTCCTTCTCCAGTGCATGAAACAGAAAAGTGAAAGTGAAGTCGCTCAGTCGTGTATGACCCTCAGCGACCCCATGGACTGCAGCCTTCTAGGCTCCTCCGTCCATGGCATTTTCCAGGCAAGAGTACTGGAGTGGGGGTGCCATTGCCTACTTCGATTTATACATATATAATATGGTATCCCTATAAAGATATCTATTATAGTAATGTTTGCAGTAGCATAGAACTGGAAATAACCTAAATGTCTACTTACAGGAGCCCTTTTAAATAAATGATGTTACCTCTACACAGTGGAATTCAACACAGTCACAAAAAGCAAGAGGCAATGTGATATGGACTTGGAACCCTCTCTAAGAAACTGGGTGAATAGAGAGTGCAGAAGAGTGAACATACCATTTGTGTGTGAAAAGTCTATATAGGCACACCTCGGAGATATTGTGGGTTCACTTCTAGAACACTGCAATAACGTGAATATTGTCATAAAGTGAGTACACGGATTTTTCGTTTCTCAATGCATATAGAAGTTCAGTTCAGTTGCTCAGTCGTATCCAACTCTTTGCGACCCCATGAACTGCAGTACACGAGGCCTCCCTGTCCATCACCAACTCCCAGAGTTCACTCAGACTCATGTCCATCAAGTCCGTGATGACATCCAGCCATCTCGTCCTCTGTCGTCCCCTTCTCCTCCTGCCCCCAATGCCTCCCAGCATCAGAGTCTTTTCCAATGAGTCAACTCTTCACATGAGGTGGCCAAAGTACTGGAGTTTCAGCTTTAGCATCATTCCTTCCAAAGAACACCCAGGGCTGATTTCCCCTAGAATGGACTGGTTGGATCTCCTTGCAGTCCAAGGGACTCTCAGGAGTCTTCTCCTACACCACAGTTCAAAAGCATCAGTTCTTCAGTGCTCAGCTTTCTTCACAGTCCAACTCTCACATCCACACATGACCACTGGAAAAACCATAGCCTTGACTAGACAGACCTTTGTTGGCAAAGTAATGTCTCTGCTTTTCAATATGCTGTCTAGGTTGGTCATAACTTTTCTTCCAAGGAGTAAGCGTCTTTTAATTTCATGGCTGCAATCACCATCTGCAGTGATTTTGGAGCCTCAAAAAAATAAAGTCTGCCACTGTTTCCACTGTTGCCCCATCTACTTCCCATGAAGTGATGGGACCAGATGCCATGATCTTCGTTTTCTGAATGTTGAGCTTTAAGCCAACTTTTTCACTCTCCTCTTCCACTTTCATCAAGAGGCTCTTTAGTTCCTCTTCACTTTCTGCCATAAGGATGGTATCAACTGCATATCTGAGGTTATTGATATTTCTTCTGGCAATCTTGATTCCAGCTTGTGCTTCTTCCAGCCCAGCATTTCTCATGATGTATATAAGTTAAATAAGCAGGGCAATAATATACAGACTTGACGTACTCCTTTTTCTATTTGGAACCAGTCTGTTGTCCAATGTCCAGTTCTAACTATTGCTTCCTGACCTGCATATAGGTTTCTCAAGAGGCAGGTCAGGTGGTCTGGTATTCCCATCTCTTTCAGAATTGTCCTAGTTTATTGTGATCCACATGTAAAAGTTATGTTCACACTATACTGGAGTCTATTAAGTGTACAACAGCATATTTAAAAAAATACTTCATTGCTAAAAGTTTTTAACCATCACCTGACCCTTCAACAAGTCATGATCTTTTTGCTGGTGAGGGCCTTACCTTGATGTTGATGGCTGCTAACTGATCAGGGTGGTAGCTGCTGAAGTTTCGGGTAACTGAGGCAATTTCTTAAAATAAGACAATGAAGTCTGCAGCATCAGTTGACTTTTTCATAAATGGTTTCTCCATCTCATGTAAAACTTTCAGAACTGGAGTCAATCTTCTCAAACTGGGCTTCTGTTTTATCAACTAAATTTATGTAATAATATTCTATTAATAAAGCCTTTGATGTCATTTCAGCAATCTTCACAGCATCTTCACCAGGAGTAGAATCTATCAAGAAACCATCTTCTTTGCTCACTCATAAGAAGTCATACTTCATCTGTTAGTTTCATCAGTAATCAGTCACATCTTCAGCCTCCAGTTCTAATTCTGTTTCTCTTGCTATTTCTACTATGTCTGCATTATTTCCTCCACTGAAGTCTTGAACCCCTCAGTCATTCATGAAGGTTAGAATCAGCTTCTGTTAATGTTGATATCTGGACTTCTTCCCATGAATCACAAATGTTCATAACGGCATCTAAACTAGGGAATCCATTCCAGAAAGTTTTCAATTTACTTTGCCCAGATCTATCAGAGGGATCACTCCCTATGGCAGCTATAGCCTTACAAAATATATTTCTTAAATAACAAGACCTGTAAGTTGAAATTACTACTTGATCCATGGGCAGAAGAATGGATGTTATGTGGGCAGGTATGAAAAAAACATAATCTTGTACTTCTTCATCAGAGCTCTTGGGTGACAAGGTGCATCGTTAATGAGCAGTAATATTTTAAAAGGCATCCTTTTTTCTAAGCATTAGGTCTAGATGGTAGGCTTCAAATATTCAGTAAAAATATGCTGTAAACAGGCACGCTACCATCCAGGCTTTGTTGTTCCATTTATAAAGCACAGGGAGAGGTGATGTAGCATAATTCTTAAGGGTCCTAGGATGTTCAGAATGGTAAATAAGCATTGGTTTCAACTCCCAAGTCACGAACTGCATTAGCCCCTATCAAGAGAGGCAGCTCACTCTTTGATGCTTTGGAGTCAGGCATTGACCTCTCCTGTTTAGCTATGAAAGTCCTAGATGACCTCTTCTAATAGAAGGCTATTTCATCTCCATTGAAAACCTACAGTTTAGTGTAGCCACCTTCATTAATGATCTTAGCTAGAACTTCCAGATAACTTGCTGAAGTTTCTACAGCAGCACTTGCTGCTTCACCTTCCATTTTTATGTTATGGAGATGGCCTCTTCCTTAGACCTCAGAAACCAACATCTGCTAGCTTCAAACTTTTCTTCTGCAGCTTCCTCACCTCTCTCAGCCTTCATAGAACTGTTGAGAGTGAGGGCCTTGCTCTGGATTAGGCTTTCGCTTCAGGGAGGGTGGTGGCTGGTTTCATCTTCTATCCCTATCACCAAAACTCTCCATATCAGCGATAAGGCTATTCTGCTTTCTTAGGAACTTTTCCTTTGCATTCACAACTTGGCTAATTAGTGCAGGAGGCCTAGTTTCTGGCCTGTCTTGGCTTCTGACATGCCTTTCTCACTACTGCTGCTGCTGCTAAGTCACTTCAGTTGTGTCCGACTCTGTGCGACCCCATAGATGGCAGCCCACCAGGCTCCTCCTCCTTGGGATTCTCCAAGCAAGAACACTGGAGTGGGTTGCCATTTCCTTCTCCAGTGCATGAAAGTGAAAAGTGAAAGTGAGGTCGCTCAGTCATGTCTGACTCTTAGCGACCCCATGGACTGCAGCCCACCAGGCTCCTCTGTCCATGGGATTTTCCAGGAAAGAGTACTGGAGTGGGGTGCCATTGCCTTCTCCGCCTTCCTCACTAAGCTTAATCATTTCTAGCTTTAGATTTAAAGTGAGAGTCATGTGAGTTTTCCTTTCACTTGAACACTCAGAGGCCACTGTAGGGGTACTGACTGGCCTAATTTCAATATTGTTGAGTCTCCAGAAAATAAGAAGGTCCGAGGAGGGGAAGAGAGATAGGGGAATGACCAGTCAGTGGAACAGTCAGGATAAATATTATTTATTCAATTTGCCGTATCAGATGGGTACAGTTCACGGTGCCCCCAAATAAATACAATAGTGAAAGCAAAAACCCTGACCACAGATCACCACAGCAAATCTAAAATTAATGAAAAAGTTTGAAATATTGTGAGAGTTACCAAAATGTGACCCAGACACAGGAGATGAGCAAATGCCGTTGGGGAAAAAAAATGATGCCGGCGGACTTGCTTGGGGCAGGGTTGCCACGGTCTTTCTTTTCCTTTTTTTTTGGACACACCATGGCTTGTGGGATCTTAGTTCCCCAACCAGGGATTTAACCTAGGCCCTCTGGTCTGGAAAAGACCCTGATGCTGGGAAAGACTGAAGGAAGGAGGAGAAAGGAGCAACAGAAGATGAGATGGTTGGATGGCATCACCAACTCGATGGACATGAATTTGAGCAAATTCCAGAAGAAGTGAAGGACAGAGAAGCCTGGCGTGTTACAGTCCATGGGGTTGCACAGAGTAGAACATGATTGAGCAACTGAACAAGAACACTTCAATAAATAAATAATAACAGGAGCAACAGTGTGTCTTATGGCTGGCATTACAATGGAAGCCCAAGGACAAGGGAAAGACTCCTTCAAAGGGAAGAAAGTAAGAATCTGGCAATCTAAAATTCTTTATCTGATTAAAAAGTGGCTTTCAAAATTGAAATAAAAATAAACTCTTCTAGCAATTAAAAATGGGGGAGGATTTAGTGCCAAAAGACCTACATGAAAAGCAGTATTACAAGGAGTTCCTCAAGAAGGTGGGAGCATGGCAATGAAGAAGTGGAGTATAACCGATGGTAAAATATGGGCAAACATAGGTAATGACTATTGACTGTAAAAAAAAGATAATTGTGTAAGACTGTTTTGTGGGGTTTAAAATATATGCTGAATTAAAATACACTACAATCGAATCACTATGTGGTACACCCGAAGCTAAGAAAATATTGTAAATCAACCACATCCCAATTTTTTTAAACCTGAAATAAATAAATAATAATATACATTACAGTGGCTAGAAAATACTGGGGAGGGGGATTAAGTGTTGTGAGGTCTTTCATTGTGACCAAAGAGGCAAAACTACTTTGGGGTAGATGCAAATGAGTCATAATTGACATTTATTGATCTTATTTCATTTTTGAAAGGCATTTTGATACATACACATGCTAGATCAGAAATCAAGTTCCAACAAATTTCACAGGGCTAAAATCATACACTTCAGTTCAGTCGCTCAGTCGTGTCTGACTCTTTGAGACCCCATGAACCACAGCATGCCAGGCCTCCCTGCCCATCACCAACTGCAGGAGTCTACCCAAACCCATATCCACTGAGTCAATGATGCCATCCAACCATCTCTTCCTCTGTTGTCCTCCTTCTCTTCCTGCCCTCAGTCTTTCCCAGCAACAGGGTCTTTTCAAATGAGTTAGCTCTTTGCATCAGGTGGCCAAAGTCATACAGAGCATGTTCTTTGACCACAGTCAAATTAACCTAAAAATCAACAATAAAATGATAACTTTTAGGAACTTCCCTGGGGGTACAATGGTTAAAAGACTCTATACTCCCAATGCAGGGGCATCAGTTTGGTCCCTGGTTAGGGATTTAAGATCCCTCAGGCCACATGGTGCGGCAAAAAAAAAAAAAAAAAAAAAGATAACTTTTAAACAGTCCCCAGATATTTGGAAATTAATTAATGTACTCCTAATGGCTTAAAGCTCAACATTCAGAAAATGAAGATCATGGCATCCGGTCCCATCACTTCATGGGAAATAGATGGGGAAACAGTGGAAACTGGCAGACTTTATTTTTCTGGGCTCCAAAATCACTGCAGATGGTGATTGCAGCCATGAAATTAAAAGACGCTTACTTCTTGGAAGGAAAGTTATAACCAACCTAGATAGCATATTGAAAATCAGAGACATTACTTTGCCAAAAAGGTCTGTCTAGTCAAGGCTATGGTTTTTCCAGTAGTCATGTATGGATGTGAGAGTTGGACTATAAAGAAAGCTGAGCGCAGAAGAATTGATGCTTTTGAACTGTGGTGTTAGAGAAGAGTCTTGAGAGTCCCTTGGCCTGCAAGGAAATCCAGCCATTCCATCCTAAAGGAGATCGGTCCTGGGTGTTCACTGGAAGGACTGTTGCTAAAGCTGAAACTCCAGTACTTTGGTCACCTCATGTGAAGAGTTGACTCATTGGAAAAGACTCTGATGCTAGGAGGGATTGGGGGCAGGAGGAGAAGGGGACAACAGAGGATGAGATGGCTGGATGGCATCACTGATTTGATGCAGACGTTTGGGTGGACTCTGAGAGTTGGTGATGGACAGGGAGGCCTGGCGTGCTGCAGTTCATGGGGTCGCAAAGAGTCGGACATGACTGAGCGGCTGAACTGACTGAAACAGTTCATGGATCAAAAGCATCTCAATGGATTTAGAAAATATGAATTTTAGAATTTAGAAAACTGAACTAATTGACAACATAAATACGACGTATTGGAACTTGTGGGATAAAACTAAAGCAACATAACGAGGGAAATCTATGGCAAAAGTACATATTTTAGAAAAGAAATGCTGAAAATTAGCTGTATATGTTCCATTTTAAGAAGATTAAAAAAAACACCAAATCAATCCCAAAGAAAATAGAAGAAAATGACAAAGTTAGAAGTATAAATTAATGAATTATAGAAATGTACAAAAAACCAAAAAGATGTTTCATTGAAAAGGCTAAAACATGAATTAACCTTAGTAAAACAGATTAAGAAAAAATTTAAAAATAGAAAACACAAATTACCAATATCAGTAATGAAAAAAGAAACACAAATCCCATAGACAATGATACATAGAGATAAAATACAACACATGTATAGCAACAATTTGAAAACATAGATGAAATGGATAAGTTCTTGAAAAAACAAAAACTTTCCAAAACCCACACAAATGGAAATGTAGATCCTTACTTTTAGAGGAACCAATCTATTCATAAAGAAAAACTCCAGACCCAATAGGGCTTCACAAATGAATTCTTCTAAACATTAAAAGAGTAACCTAAAAGAGGGAACATTTCTCCAGTTAATAAGTTGGCATAACCATGATACCCAAACCTGTCAAGGATACAGAAAGAAAGTTAAAATGGAAAGCGGGTCTCACGTACATAGTCACAAAAGTCCTAAAGAAAAACACGAGCAAATGTTAACTCACAGGTGGCAGAACTCCAGTGGTTTTCTCATCCTCACAGGGACTGACACAGATTATCCCATTTTACCCACAAATGTATCATCATCTACACTTCACATATAGGGAAACTGAGGGCCAAAGACGGAAAGAACTAGCCCAAGGGCACACGCAGGCTCAAGTCCACTTGATGGACATTTACAGGCACCTGCTGCACTGCAGCAGGGCCTGGGGGTGTGTCCCTCCTCTCCCTTCACCTCCCTGGACCTCTCATTCCAGGGCCAGTGTCTGCCCTGCTGCTGCCACACGGCCTGAGCAGACAGCCAGGCACCCTCTGGCTACTGCATAGTGTCCAAGAGGCCTGGAGCACACAGGGGTGGTTCTCTCTGCCAGGCCCCAGGCTCCCTGCACTAACCCTGCCAGGAGCGAGCATACGGCCCGGGCATCAGAAAGCAGGCCTAGTGGCCTGACCATCTCCGCCTCCCAGCTTTCCAAGTTACAAAGCACTTCTGTCTGTGTTTCTCATTTGACCCTCAGGGAACCCTCAGCAAGATGATGATCATCCACATCTCCACTTTGGAGTAGCAATACTCCCACTGTGAAGATGAGGAAAGTGAGGCTCTACAGGGTGGATAACTTGTCCAGATCATCCACACATAGAATAACAGACCCAGGGTGAGACACAGGGCCTTTCTCCCCATCCCAGAAGGCCCCCACCAAGCACCGTGGAACGTGATTGAAGATGTCCTGGACTATACACTATGAGACTGACAAGATCAACACAGATGAGTATGCTCAAAACTGCAGACTATAAAAAAGAACCCTCCAGTCCAGCTGAATGGTGACACACACATTTTTTTTTTTAAGGTAGAGAACACAGAGGGATGCCTCCACAGTATGAAAGATCAAATGCAAACAAGAACCAAGACAGTATAGAAGGCAGAAATTAAAGAATGCCTTTGAAAGGGCTCAATAAAGCCAGCAAAGCAGGATTCTTTACATTCCAGCCGCAGCAGCTCCTTGGTAACGACAGGACACAGGGCCGAGGAGAAGGGGACAGGTATGATGGCCCCTTGTCACCATGGAAGGCAGGATGGTTCTCCTTCTAAAGCCTGTTTTCTGAAAGAGATGAGTCCAAGGCTCAGCTCAGGAGCTTCTAGATCTCATTGGTAAACAGAGTGAGAAGGAACGCCCGGGACAGAGGAAGCCAGGACACACCAGCTAAATGAGTCAGTGTGTGCCTTCAAACAGCACTGTCGGAGGATGCGAGGTTCACCAATGGAACCCCCGAAACTCCTGCCCTGCCCACCTGGGTGGCAGGGTCCAGGAAGACAGCAATTTCAGTGAACTTGCTGAGCCTGGAGCAAACAGCACCACCTGAACACAAAATGACATGGTTCCCAGAGCAGAGAGGCATATATTTTCAACCTACTGAGTTCATTTATTCAAGGGAACTCAGCCTTTGGAGAACAGGAAACTGGTGGATGAAATTTCTGAAGACCTTCAAAAAGCATCTGAGATGAATCCAGAC
This sequence comes from Nanger dama, assembly GCA_917880005.1. Classification (NCBI taxonomy): domain Eukaryota; kingdom Metazoa; phylum Chordata; class Mammalia; order Artiodactyla; family Bovidae; genus Nanger; species Nanger dama. The sequence continues at coordinate 32,734,796 of CAKJTW010000018.1, forward strand.
CAAAAACTATTTAAAAGACTGAGTCACATGAGAGCAGGGAGCTTCTGCAGTGGATGAGGCTGGAGGGAAGCCAGTAAACGCAGCGTGGGCACAGCAGGCACTTCTCTCAATGGAAAAATGTAAACAGTGGGGTCCCCAGGGGCTGGGCTGGTTTTACTGTGTTCACAAATGACTTAGCAGGAGAAGGCAATGGGGAGCTTGCCCTGAGTACCAAGGAAACAGTGCCCATGGGAGGAGGGAGGAGGGGATGACAGACTTTACCCGAAAGGACCCTGAGGCCAGGGAATGTGTCTTCCACCCCCACCCCACTGCAGGGAGCCCTGAGCACACAGTAGGTGGGTAGCATGAATCTGCACAAGAGGGAGGGACAGAAGGATGAGTGATGCCTCCAAAGAAACTGTGGTGCTGGAGAAGACTCTTCAGAGTCCTACGCACTGCAAGGAGATCAAACCAGTCAATCCTAAAGGAAATCAATCCTCAATATGCATTGGAAGGACTGATGCCGAAGCTCTAATACTTTGGCCACCTGATGTAAAAAGCCAGCTCACTGGAAAAGACCCTGATGGTGGGAAAGACTGAAGGCAGGAGGAGAAGGGGGTGACAGAGGATGAGATGGTTGGATCATATCACTGACTCAGTGGACATGAGTTTGAGCAAACTCCAGGAGACAGTGAAGGACAGGGAAAGCCTGGTGTGCTGTAGTCCATGGGGTTGCAAAGAGTTGGACATGACTGAGCAACTGAACAATAACAACTCTAGAAAAGAGAATTCAAACTCCAAGCCCCACTGAGCCCTGGAGACCCAGAAGTAACTGGGCTTACTCCCTTCCGACAGGCCCCAAACTGGGGTCCCAGGCCGGTACTGCCCCAAGGCCTTCCCCAGAGAGCCTGACCTGCTGCTGACTCTGCTCCTCCAGGTTCATCTTCACCTCCAGAGACTGGCGGGCCTCCAGGAAGGCCTTGCGGTGCTTGCGGTCTGCCATGTAGTAGGACATGATGCCCACGACGATGGCGCACAGGTAGAGGAAGACGTTGGCCAGAATCTGCATGCCAAGGAGGAGGAGAGGAAAGGACAATGGTCAGGGCCCGCCTTCAGGAGAGGGATGGGACCAAAATCCACCCCCAAGTTGCCCAGGGTCCAGGAAGGTGTCTGGCAGAGCCTCCGGCCTGGAGCGGGGATTCAGATCCCTGGAGTAGACCCTGCCCCCCACCATGGATGCCTGAAGCTATTCAAGGGTGTGGCTCCAGGCCTGGATGGCTGGCAGGAGGACCACTGTTCTCCCATCCTCCTTTACATGGTAGCCAAGCTGGCCCATCCTGCCCACTACGGGCCTGAGTGGTCCCTCCTTACTCATCCATTCAGCCACTCACTCATTCAACGACCACTTACCCTTCCTTCATAGGTGCATTTAGGCACTGTGCTGAATAGCTGGGGAGGAAAGTGAAAGAGATCTACTGGCCAGGCATGTATAATCCTAACAGCTACAGGTCATAGGGAATGTCACGGGAGACCGGAAGAGGTCCTAGGCTGATTCCATTGTCACAATGCTACCTAACATGTGAATCACAGGTTACAGACCTCCAGGATTCATGTGTATGCTCTGAGCTGACTTACCTGCCACCTGGCAGCACCAACATCCAGGTCTCACAAGGAACTAAAGCTACAGGAAGCAGAAGAAGGGGTTTGGAATCTAATGTCGGTCTGGTGAGCTCAGTGTACTGACACCAGGGGCTTCGTGGGGCATCAAGCGGCTGTTTCCCCAGCCCTGGCATCCGGCAGGCAGGCTGCCCTAGTTGTCCCTGGTCCCAGAGGCTGCCAGTGGTAACTTTGACTGTGGACCTGACATCCAAACTACATTTCCGGGTGCTGACTGCTGCCGGCTCCAATCTCTGAACCAACTTGGCCCCATATGGGGCTGGACCACGTTCTAATTTCATACTGTTCATGGGGTTCGCAAGGCAAGAATAATATTTTTTCCAGTCATGTATGGATGTGAGAGCTGGACCATAAAGAAGGCCACTCACTGAAGAACTGATGCTTTCTTGTGGTTTAGAGAAAACTCTTGAGAGTCCTCTGAACAGCAAGGAAATCAAACCAGTCAATCCTAAAGGAAATCAACCCTGAGTATTCATTGGAAGGGCTGATGCTAAAGGTGACGCTCCAATACTCTGGCCACCTGGTGCAAAGAGCCAACTCGTTGGAAAAGACCCTGATGCTGGGAAAGACTGAAGGCAGGAGGAGAAGGGAGCAACAGAGAATGAGATGGTTGGATGGCATCACTAACGCAATGGACATGAGACTGAAGAGACTTTAGGAGATAGCAAAGGACAGGGAAGCCTGGCATCCTGTAGTCCATGGGGTCACAAAGAGTCGGACACGACTTAGCAACTGAACAGCAACAAAGGTTCTAGTTCCTCCCACTTCTCTAAGTGGCTGTGAATTCACCACTGGCTGTGAATCTTCTCCAACAAGGCCTGTTTTCAGATCTGGTGCCTCTTACTCCCCTGAGGCTGCCCCAGGTTCCCTGCCTTGATTCTCTGAGGGCCTGTCAGAGTTGGACAGACCTCTCCTCTCAAGGGTGTGGTTTTTGGAGCAGATGGTGGAAATTGAAAGGTGGGAAGGGAGACAGAAGTTCTTAGTTCCTAGCCCCAGGGGAAGAAAAGATTAGTCCAGTGGGACACAATAAATTCTGAGGTAGGTGAAAAATGAGGGAAGTCCATTCTAGATTTTAAAGCAAGAAGGTTTAATAGATAATAAGGTAAGTTAATTGTAACATTAATTTTCTGAGTATCCTTGGTTATGCTGTATCCCTTCTATTTTAATGTTTCATCAGGGCTGCTGGTTTATACTAACTAGGAGAACCTACCACCCAGAAAGAAGCTTCCTAAAGAGCTTGTACTTGACTACCAGTCTGAGCCTGGAGGTGCAGGGGGACACTCAAGAAAGGCCCACTTAGTAATGAATTAATTAGCAGGTGAGACAATAACAGAGGTGTGCTTGGTGCTGGTAATCAAGTCACTGGGTGATAATTTCACAAGCTTCTTAGACAGTTGGTTCTGGCAATTAACAATAGCCCGATCTTGGGCCTGAGCAGTTCTGATGGCCTACACCACTTGTGGGGCAAGCAGGTGGGATCTCAAAGTCCTTTGAGACATCTCCTGCGCCTTCTTCTGGACCATGAAGGTCCATTCCCATGAGCAATCGGTATCAGTATGGCCTCAGGCCACTTTATTAAACATCTGATGATCAAAAAAGCTGCTAGTTCATAATTTATGTTCAGAGAGTCAAAGCAAATGACACAGATCACTGGCTCTCAAAGCCAATCTACTCTGAGGTCCGGGGAAACTCCACCAGCCCAGAGGCCACTCTCCATGGGGCCCATGGGGCCTTAGAAATCTGCTTGCCCTCAAGTTTATGGCTCAGGAAACTAGACTGTCAAGGTCAGGCTGCTCCCCTTGCATACTTATGGAACAGCAGCACTCCATCAAAGCCCACGGGTGGGCAGTCCAGATACAGTAGCCACTAGGCCGAGAGTCTCGGGACTGACAGGGCTCAGGGTCCTGGAGGGTAAGGGAGGTGCCACACATCTGGACCCAACACCTCCCAGTGTCAGCAACTGAACCAGGGGCTCCAGACAAGGTGGGATAACCTGGCCACCAGCTTGTGTCTGCCCTGGCCACAGCCAGCCTGGGCTGTCACACGGCTGGGGACAGAGCTCCACACTCAGGGGTCTTCCTGACCACTCATAAGGATGGAAGAGGTGGGCTGTGTAAAAGGTACCGTGTTGAGATGCTTGCTCCTTGGAAGAAAAGCTATGACAAACCTAGACAGCACATTAAAAAGCAGAGCCATTACTTTACTGACAAAGGTCCACAGAGTCAAAGTTATGGTTTTTCCAGTAGTCATGTATGGATGTGAGAGTTGGACCATAAAGAAAGCTGAGCACTGAAGAATTGATGCTTTTGAACTGTGGTGTTGGAGAAGACTCTTGAGTCCCAAGGACTGCAAGGAGATCAAACCAGTCAATCCTAAAGGAAATGAACCCTGAATATTCATTGGAAGGACTGATGTTTAAGCGCCAATACTTTGGCCACCTGATGCAAAGAACTGACTCACTGGAAAAGACCCCGATGCTGGAAAAGACTGAAGGCAGAAGGAGAAGGGGATGACAGAGGATGAGATGGCTGGATGGCATCACTGACTTGATGGACATGAGTTTGAGCAAGCTCCAGGAGTTGGTGTTGGACAGGGAAGCCTGGTGTGCTGCAGGCTATGGGGTCGCAAAGAGTCAGAAACAACTGAGAGACTGAACTAAACTGAGCTTGTGTCAGGGATCACTATTATGCATTACCTGAGGCATCCACTGAAGAAAACCAAACTTACAGACAGACCAGCAGAGAGCAGCTCTAGTGGAGAAGTTCCAAACCAAAGATTATAATCCCAAAACTAGAAGACGATTCAGATTTGGTTCATGCCTGGGACCGCGTAGGCAGGACAGCATTCCTTTCATAGAACTGTACATATTTTAAAAATAAAGTCCATTTTTGCAATGCCACTTGCAGGAACAGAGTCTAGAAAGTACATTCAAGGGAAGCCCTGGACACTGGCACTGCCCCTTGCCAGCCAGGTGCTGCCAGGTCAAATAACCAGCCCGAGTTCGTGTCATCCATCTTTGAACTGAGGGAGGGACTGACTCATCTGGAAGGTCCCTCAACCCTGGACAGGACACTGGTCCTCTGACCTCACTGAGGACAAAGGTTGGGATTGGAGACCTGGTCCCGAGAGGCCAGGGGAAGGACAGCAGGTTGGTTCCAGGTGGCCAGAGACCCACACTGCCTCTTGTGCCCTGGGTACCCCTGGTCCTGGGAAACCTCACCCCCCTTCCTGATCTGTGCTCTCAGCTGTAGGGGATATGGAGGCGAACGGCCACATCTGGGCCATGCGCTGGAGGCTCAGGTGGGTCCTGCAGGAGCTATCCACGCCAGGGAACCCCCTCCACCTTTCAGTGAGTGCATCTGTTTCCAGGCGATTCTTCCCACAGTCCCAAGCCTTGGGTCTCCTGGAGCTCCCCCAATTCTCTAAACTTGCTTCATCTGAAGAAAAGGCCCTCATGGGGTGCAGCTGCTCTAGTCCACCTGACCTCTCTCATGTGCAGCCACCGTTCTGAGGCCTGGAAGGAGCTCAGTAACCCCTCAGGGCCAGGCAGAGGTGGAGAGAGGCTCAGCTCACGACAACAAACCAACTCTCAGCCTCTAAATCCAGGACACAAATCCGCCAGGTAGGTGATGCTGCCTAGCCAAGGAGACCTCCATCCAAGAAAGCAGGGGTCTGCTCTGGGGAGGGGCCAGGGGATGTACTGCAACAGGTCCCCCTGGGGTGATGGGGGCCCAGCTGCTCCACCCCAGGTATGCACAGGTGAGTGGCAGAGCAGACTGCACACACTCCCAGGGGACCCGGAAATGCAGCCAGGGCCGGGAGCCCCTGCTCTTGCCCAGTTCTCTTGCCTGTAACACCCCCTCACATCACACCCTTACATCCTAGACACAGGCACGCACCTTACCCGCCTCATCTCATTGAATCTTTACAAGATAGGTGATGTTATTCTGATTTTACAGGAGAAGAAACTGAAATTAAACAAGGGCTCAAATTAGAGGATAAGGTTTCTTCCTGCTCGCTCAGTCATGTCCAACTTTTTGTGACCCCCATGGATTGTAGCCTGCCAGTCTTCCCTGTCCGTGGAATTTTCCAGCCAAGAATACTGGAGTGAGTTGCCATTCCCTTCTCAAGGGGATCTTCCTGACCCAGGGATGGAACCCGCGTCTCTTGCATCTCCTGCAAGAATCCTCCTGCAGGTGGCCTCTTTATCACTAGCGCCACCTGGGAAGTCCTCTCTTCTTATTCTTTGATGCACAGTCCCATCCTACAAGCACCCTTGGCTAATTTATATATTTATAACCCCACCTTTTCCCAGAAAGGCTATTAGATATTTTTTAACACTAAAATTAAAATTTCCACCAGGATACCAGCCCTAAGGCACTTACTGTGAGCTGCTTGCACTTTTCATCTGAAACAAAGCAGTACATCGACAGATTTCCACAATTTCCATACACATGGGTGGTCATTAGCTCTAGGCTCGGGAATTCCTAAATTACCTGATTCATATTTATAAATGTAAGTGTGTCTCACTTAGCAAAAGGAACGTGCCCCCAAAAACGTGCTTTGAAAAATGAATTGTGCCTCCTTCAGCAGTGAGCCCCCACCCCCACCCAGTGCTGCACTGAGGAATCAAAGGTGACCGACCAGGAGGCCACCCCAGGGCCCACGAGCCCAGTGCTGCCAGAGGAGGTCTAGGTCCAGGGGAGGCCACGATGATGGACAAGGCGGGCAGCTGTCATCTCTCTAACTCATCTGCTAGTATTGCCTCTCACACTATAGTTTAAAAGCTGCAGACCCAGCTTTTGCAAACTTTTGGCCGCCAGGAAAGCTTGAACCCTGGAGAGAATCTGAGATGTGTCTTTCCTGTGATTACGACAAATGGGCTTCTTCAAGCTGAACCTTGAGCTCTGCTGGTCTGGGATGAATTTTCTGGTGCTCCCACTCCAGTGAGAGGGAAGGGCCAACTTGTTAGAATTCAACTCCTCCCGAGCCACCTTTCTTGTACCCACTGCTGCATAAATACCTCCCCCAACACCCCAGCCCACTAGCTGCCCCTCTTCCTGCTCAACCTCCAGCTCCTTTCCTCCCCTCCATCCCCTCCCCAGCCTCCTCACACAGGGTTCTGTCCTGTCTCTCACAGTCAGCGCACCTGGTAACTGCTGTGCTTCTCACCCCTGTGTCTCCAGAATCCACCCCAGACCTCACCCTGCACCCGGTGCTCAGGAAGCCAGAGCAGTTGGGCTGGACACACCAGGTAATGAAACCACAACACAGATTCCCCGCTCAGCTGACCCCTTCAGCCTCTGAACACAGATAAGCAGACAAGAAACCATCCTAAAGTCAACCTCTGGCCCCCCACGACCTCCCAGGACCCAGCCTTCTAATTAACACCCCATCTGCAGCATCTCACCCTCTCCCACCCTAAGATCAGAGAGGAATGGGGCTCGGTCACTCCCGCAGGATGGTGCAGACCCCCAGGACAGCAGGAGGGGGACAGTCTGAGAAATATCCAGAGTATAAAGCAGAGCATATAAAATAGCAAGAGAAGGGTAGGGATGGGTGGGGGTGCCGCGTTCATTCAGGAAGAGGTTAGATAGCATTACACATGCTCCAGAGAGAGATGGGGTGTCCGAAACATGGTATCAGGCTCTGATAACACAGCCAGTGAATGAGTGTGGCCTGAAGTCTCCAGCTCTACTTTCCAGTTCTGAAAGTGAGCAGCGGCCCAGATGCACACACCCTCACTCCTGCTCCTCCCCATGGTCCCGGGCTGGCTGTGACAGCACCATGACCTGGCCGCCCACCTAGACAGGCAATGCCTGAGAAGACTGCTCTAGGGTGCTGTTGAGGTCACCTCTTCATGCCCTAGTGGCCTCCTTTAGACTGAGCAGCAGTCTTATTTCAAAAAATTGTTCCTTGAGATGAATGGAGACAGTAGCATGAAAGCATATACCCTACCATACGTAAAACAGATAGCCAATGGGAATTTGCTGTATGACTCAGGAAACCCAACCGGGGCTCTATAACAACCTAGAGGGGTGGGAAAGCATGGGAGGTGGGAAGGAGGGGACATGTGTGTACCTATGGCTGATTCATGTGGACGTATGGCGAAAATCAAACCAATACTGTAAAGTAATCATAATTAAAAATAAATAAACATAACTATAAAAAAGAATTGTTCTTTTTTTCCTTTTAAACACAAGATTCTAAAAATAATGAATAAAATGAATGCATCTCCCAAGTGGGTAAACAATCAGACTAAAACTTCATCTAACCCACGACAGCTGGACCAAGTGTTTATAATACCCCAGTTTAGAAATGCAACCGTGAGAAAAATCCTTTACAAAATCCTTCCTCTTGGAATCTGACGAGTCACCACGTCCTGCACAGCCTCTAACAGCCCACAGGGACAGAGGTGGCTGTAAGTGGGGCTTTAAGATAGAAGTCACCCCACCAGAGGCAGGCTCACGGCTCAAGTACCCAGGCTAACCTCGTTCTGTAAGCTCATTCAGGCCTGCAGATTCCAGAACATTCCCCAAATGGGAGGTGGAGGGGAAGACTGCAGCTCCGGGGTGTCAGCTGTCCTCAGAGATCTTGTGAAGCTCTGCTGCTGGGGGAAGGCCTCTGTTCATTAAAGCTAACTTAGATGTTTTGGAAAAACACTCTCTCAGGAGCTGCAAGGCAGAAAGGAGCAGGGGAGAATACACCTCTGCAGCAACCAGCCTCCACACCTAAGGAAGACGGGCCAGAGCCTGCAATGACAGCCACACAGCGCCCACTGGGTCCCCACCTGGGAAGCCGTGCTCCCGGCAGACCCTTGCAGGGGCCCACTGGTGGATGAACACATGGCAAAGAGGCTGGGCCATGCAGTCACAGAGAACCTCCCCCATCCCCAGCAGGCTGTGTGGCCTGGAGCAAGTCACTTAACCTGAGGCTTGGCCTCCTCATCCTCACTGTAACCCTGAAGGCTGTTCCACTAAAATTAAAGCAGATTCTCTGCAACACCACCGAACAGAGGGGTTGGCACAAAATATGTTAATGACATTTTTAAAATTTCTTCTAGAGAAGAGAAGGAAAATTGGTACCTAACACTTTTTATTTTAGGCTATGTTGTACAGCATGTGGGATCCTAGTTCCCCAACCAGGGATTGAACCTGTGCCCGCTGCATTGGGAGCGCAGAGTCTTAACCACTGGACCACCATGGAAGTCTCCCTAATAACACTTTAATGAAGTTTTACAAGAACTTTCACATTCATCGGGTCTCCTAGCAATGCTGAAACTGGAACGCAGATCTCCCTTTTCATTTTTCCCCCTACAAGCACAGAGTTTATATTTCAAGACATTAAAAAAATTCTGTCCTGGCTCAGAAGACCAAACATCAGAAACCAGCCTGGCCAGGCACGGGTGGCCTTGGGGCAGGTCCACCACTGCTTTCTTGCCCAGCAAGCACACCACCCAAACACGAGGCCAGGGCTGCTTTCCCCACATTCCTGTCTTGGTAGCTGATTTGTAATAGGGGTCAGCAGAGGCTGGGTGAAGTCTATGGGGCTTGGGGACCCTGGGAGCTCAGCGCCCAGTGAAGACCTGGAGCATTTACGCTTATGGGGAGGTCATGCTCCTGTGCTCCCCCAGGGTAAACGCCAGCATCCTTGAGCGGAGAGATGACTGGAGTCTCTAGTCAATACAATTCTACTCACACAATGCAAAGCTCAAGCCTTGGGGCACTGTGACAAGCTCTTCCAAGTCAAGGGTTTTGCCAAGTTTCCACCACCAGAAGCTTCCCTACTTGTTTAATAGCTTGGACATGCCCCTGCTAAAAGATATTCAATGTTCACCCTCTTCCAAAACAAAGATGACTTCCAGATAGTCATCCAGCCATCTTGACATGTGACACAAGGTCCCTTGTGACCTGCTAGGTAACCAGAAGAGCTTCCAGGTTGTGCGCTGGGGCACCACTCCAGAAAGACGCGACGGCTCCCCTGAAGACGCGGAACAGCAGCCCTGACTGCGGGGCTCTCATGCCACTCTTACGTCTTGTACGTGGCTGCTGCCCACCAGGCTCCCCTCACTCCAGCCACACTGGGCATCTCTCCAGTCTGTAACAAGATGTGCTATTTCAGGGCTCTACAGCTCCGTCCAGAACATCCTGTTCTCTCCTCTCCCTGACCAGCGGAGGGCTGGCTACACAGTGAAATGATGCCCTGACTTAACCAGGTCAAGCATAAGCATGCGCACCCTTGGCCCTTAGTCATCCCTCAGAAACCATTAGCTGCTGCTACTATTTCAAGAATATCTCCAACACCTCTCTCTGATTCCCAGACAGAACCATCCATCCATCCACCCATCAATTTAGTGAATGCCCACCCTGTGCTAGGTAGGTACTTGGCATTTAGCAGTGAATACGGCAGAAAAAGTCCCTACTATCATGGAGCTGATGATTTGGTAACAAAAGACAAATAAGGAATGAATAATTCAACAATAAGAGTATCAAAACTCAGCAGAGAATAAAAATGAGTGAGTGACTGGAGGGCTGCTGTAGACTGAGGGAGGCAGATGGCTGGGCCCCATCCTTCACTCCCCTGTAATGTCCTGTTCAGCCACACCTCTGCCATGGCCTCATGGAGAGTGATGAGGTTTCTCCCTCCTGCTGACTCGGACAGTGTGATCTACTTTGGCCAAATGGATGTCCGTGCATATGATACAAGCAAGAAATACGCTTGCTTCCGGCTCTGTGCTGCTGCTGTCACCATGAGAACAACATGCACCGAAAGTTCACTGGTCCAGTAGAATGAGAGGCCCATGGAGGAGAGCTCAACTGAAGCTGCAGCTTGTAGCCAAAACCAGCTGAAGCCCAGCCTACATCAGCCACACCCCAGCCAACCCACATCCCAGGCAACCCACACACATGTGAGCAAGAAATGTGCGGTTGTGACCCACTGACGTCTGGGCTGTTTGTTACAAAGCATGAGGTGAAAACAGCTGACTGTGGTTAGATGGTTAGGATAGGTCTCCTGAGCAGTGTTGTTTAAACCAAGATATGAACGTCAAAACAGTCCCAGTCACAGGAAAAGTCAGAAGAAAGAGCCTCTTGGAGGGAGAATACGCTGATGCAAAGACTGTTTCCCATGAGGCAATCCTCCCCCCTCCATCTCCTGAGGCATCTGTGTGTATCACCCAGACAAGGACACAAGGAACACCTGTGGTCAGGGTGTGTCTTGTACTCACATTTGCAGCTGCAGGGCCTGGCCCAGTTACTGGCACAGAGCTGAGCTAGCTGCACGGATGGCTATCATAGAAAGAAACTGAACGAACAGTCCATTCTCTACTGTGGTGTCCCTTTAGCAAGAGCCAAAATCCAGCTGCAGAAAGGCTGGAACAGTTCTCAGCTGGGGTGGGGTGGTGGTGATCTGGGGACCATTTGGCAATGTGTCTGGGGACATTTTTGATTGTCACAACTAGGAGGGTTGTGCCAGGGGAGGATGCTCCTGGCATCTCCGGGGTGGAGGCCAGGGCTACTGCTGAAGACTGCACAGTACACCAGGCAGCTCCCACAATGAGGAACTGTCCAGCCCCAAATGTCAACAGCTCTGAGGTTGAGAAACCCTAGCCCGGAGCATTGCCTTCTCCCCTTTTGATTCCTGAGTCTTCACTTGAAACCTGCTTAAGCTTTTGGACTGAAGCACAAGGAACTCTGAGGACAAAGATGGAACAAGAAGATTTATTTTTATATCAACTGTAGACCTCATGGACTAAGAGGACAACACTACCAGTACTTGCTAAATGAAAGGACAGCAGCTTGGCAAATGCACCCACAATGGGCAGAAGGAAGGTCCAAATCCCATAGACAGAGGCCATTAAGAAGGAAATGGCAGCCCACTCCAGTATCCTTGCCTGGAGAATCCCATGGACGGAGGAGCCTGGTAGGCTACAGTCCACGGGGTCGCAAAGAGTCGGACACAACTGAGCGACTTCACCTCACCTCACCTCACCTCAAGACCAGAGAAGGGTACCTGGTCTGTTTCCTCCCTGGAGGAGCAGATGCAGAAATAAGCATCTCACGGTTGGCGTTTGATACTGATGAAGGATTATCCGCTTGAAGTCTATGGACCAGGTTAGGGAGAGTCAGTGAACCTCTAAAATTGGCGGGGGGGGGATTTTTGCCCTCTTCTGGGGAGCAAATTCCATTGCTGTCACTAGATTCTCCAAAGGGTCTGTTTGCCCAGATGATGAAGAACCACAAAACAAATGAAAAGTGCCCCATCTCCTCGTGCGGCTTCACGGCAGAAATACAAAACATCAGGCCACGGCACTTTGTGTCTCTTCTTACATATGTGACCCCATTAGTCACCTTGGGTTTTTTCCACAGGCCAAATGATTCCCTTTCTACTTAAAGGAATCTATTTTTTAAATGTTTAATCATCTTTGGCTTCAGATTTTTATTTTAAACTCAACCCACAACTGTCCCAAGTTCTTACTGAGTGATGGACCCCATACTGGGTCTCGGAGAGTGAAAAAGAACTTCAAGAGCCCAGATCTATGACAGGAAAGGAAGCCTCAGGAAACACAGGGAGCACAGACTGGGAGAGGAGAGGAGGACAGGCTGGCAAAGGCGGCAGTCCCCACTGTACAGCAACGTGATGCAGTTATACGTATGCACACAGTCTTCTCTATATTCTCTTCCATTATAGTTTATCACAGGATATTGAATATAGTCCCCTGTGCTCTACAGTAGTCCCCAAGAAGGAGTAAAATGGGCTAGTAGTGAAGTCGCTCAGTTGTGTGCAACTCTTTGTGACCCCGTGGACTGTAGCCTACCACACTTCTCTGTCCATGGGATTCTCTAGGCAAGAATACTGGAGTGGGTTACCATTTCCTTCTCCAGGGGATCTTCCCGACCCAGGGATCGAACCCGGGTCTCCCACATCGGAGGCAGACGCTTTAACCTCTAGTCACACTCAATTGTGGGTTTTCACACATACTGACAACACAGAGCTTTTATATACATATCAATAGATGGATCAGTAAGTGTGTCAGTGCATGTGTGCTCAGTTGTGTCTCTTTGCAACCCCATGAACTCTACTTTGGCCACCTGATGCCAAGAGCTGACTCATTAGAAAAGACCCCGATGCTGGGAAAGATTGAAGGCAGGAGGAGAAGGGGACAACAGAGAATGAGATGGTTGGATGGCATCACCGACTCAATGGACATGAGTTTGAGCAAGCTCTGGGAGTTGGTGATGGACAGGGAGGCCTGGCATGCTGCAGTCCATGGGGTCACAAAGAGACGGACATGACTGAGCGACTGAACAAGCCAGAATCCTCTGTCCATGGAATTCTCCAGGCAAGAATACTGGAGTGGGTTGCCATGCCCTCCTTCAGGAGATCTTCCCAATCCAGGGATGAACCTCCAATCTCTTATGTTTCCTGCATTGGCAGGCATGTTCTTTACCACTGGCACCACCTGGGAAGCCCTACTATGTGTGTGTGTGCTCAGTTGTGTCTGACTCTTTGCAACCCCATGGACTGTAGCCCAGCAGGCTCTTCTGTCCATGGGATTCTCTCGGCAGGAACACTGGAGTGGGTTGCCATTTCCTCCTCCAGGGTAATACTTGGATAATAAAAGCAATTTAACCCCATTTCTCACAAGGACCAAAGTTAAACATAGAAAAGGCAAAAAGTAATGAACTGTATACTCATGGAAGTCACCAGAACAACGAGAGGGTTCCAACTGCCTGCTCTGACCTTCTCACCTCTAAGTAGCCCTAGCTAGATTGAATGCAGAGATCCTGACTTCCTGGAACTTTGAGTGAGTTTGAAAACAAATGCACCAGCCCAGAGGAGCATACCATCTGAAGACAGAAGGAGAGTTCTAGAACCCCAGCAGTATGACTGCCACACAAACAGCACAACATTGAAGGGATCTGCAGTCTCACAAGCACACGAAAGCACCTGAACACAGAGCCACAGAACTCAGCAAACTTGGAATTCCAAGGACTCCGTATCTCTCAATGCAAGATGACTCATGTCCTGAGAGTAGAACTTTCTGCAGATTCTCAGTTGCAGAAACCCGCGTCATGGCTTTCTCCTTGGAGATTCGATTCCCTCTTTTCTCTCTGAATGCTTCTGAGGGATTACTCAGCCTCACTCAGCCCTGCAGCCTCCCAGAGCCCTGCCTGGAGATACTCAGGATGTGGTTTTTAGTCACTGGTTCTGACTCAACCCTTCAGTGCTTATTCCTTAGTTGCTGTTTCTCTAGTTTCTGATCCAGGTGCATTGGCATCCCAAGTATAACTGATTAAGACTCAGGAATCTAAATTTTGCACCCCCACTCCAGGTGATTCTCTTTTATTCACTGTTCTAGGTGGTAGGCATGTGAGCTCACTCGCTCAGTCATGTCTGACTCTTTGCAACCCTATGGACTGCAGCTCTCCAAGCACTTCTGTCCGTGGGATTCTCTAGGTGCTATCAGTTCAGTTCAGTCACTCAATTGTGTCCGACTCTTTGCAACCCCATGAATCGCAGCACGCCAGGCCTCCCTGTTCATCACCAATTCCCAGAGTTCACCCAAACTCATGTGCATCGAGTCGGTGATGACATCCAGCCATCTCATCCTCTGTCATCCCCTTCTCCTCTGGCTGCCCCTAATCCCTCCCAGTATCAGGGTCTTTTCCAATGAGTCAACTCTTTGCATGAGGTGGCTAAAGTACTGGAGTTTCAGCCTCAGCATCAGTCCTTCCAATGAACACCCAGGACTGGTCTCCTTTAGGATGGACTGGTGGATCTCCTTGCAGTCCAAGGGACTCTCAAGAGTCTTCTCCAGCACCATAGTTCAAAAGCATCAATTCTTCAGCGCTCAGCTTTCTTCACAGTCCAGCTCTCACATCCATACATGACCACTGGAAAAACCATAGCCTTGACTAGATGGACCTTTGTTGGCAAAGTAATGTCTCTACTTTTCAATATGCTATCTAGGTTGGTCATCACTTTCCTTCCAAGGAGTAGGCATCTTTTAATTTCATGGCTGCAGTCACCATCTGCAGTGATTTTGGAGCCCCCAAAAATAAAGTCTGACACTGTTTCCACTGTTTCCCCATCTATTTCCCATGAAGTGATGGGACCAGATGCCAAGATCTTAGTTTTCTGAATGTTGAGCTTTAAGCCAACTTTTTCACTCTCTTCTTTCACTTTCATCAAGAGGCTTTTTAGTTCCTTTTCACTTTCTGCCATAAGGGTGGTGTCATCTGCATATCTGAGGTTATTGATATTTTTCCCAGCAATCTTGATTCCAGCTTGTGCTTCTTCCAGCCCAGCGTTTCTCATGTTGTACTCTGCATAGAAGTTAAAAAGCAGAGTGACAATATACAGCCTTAACGTACTCCTTTTCCTATTTGGAACCAGTCTGTTGTTCCATGTCCAGTTCTAACTGTTGCTTCCTGATCTGCATACAGGTTTCTCAAGAGGCAGGTCAGGTGGTCTGGTATTCCATCTCTTTCAGAATTTTCCACAGTTTATTGTGATCCACACAGTCAAAGGCTTTGGCATAGTCAATAAAGCAGAAATAGATGTTTTTCTGGAATTCTCTTGCTTTTTCCATGATCCAGTGGATGTTGGCAATTTGATCTCTGGTTCCTCTGCCTTTTCTAAGACCAGCTTGAACATCTGGAAGTTCATGGTTCATGTATTGCTGAAGCCTGGCTTGGAGAATTTTGCTATAGTAAATATAAAAACAAAGACAATATCCTGGAACCTTCCTGGTTCTTTAAACCAAACTGTGAACATTGCAATCACTTTACATCAACTCCCTCTGCTTACTGCCTGTTTTTCTTCTGTCCGTTTATTCTCTTTCCTAGCAATCTTCTGATCCTTCTCACCCTGAGTTACATAGTCACCATCACACACTGGCCTGGGAGGAACCTGCCAAGCCATGGCCCAGTCCTCTCCGTGCACCATCTAAGTCACGTGATACACAAAGACTTTCAAATTCCACAACTCAAATTTAAAGTCCTGGCAAGCTATCACCATTCCTAACTTTCTTCAGCCTCAACTGTCTTGAATTAGCACCATCTGAGAGAGTTGGACTGTGAAGCAAGCTGAGCGCCGAAGAACTGATGCTTTTGAAATGTGGTGTTGGAGAAGACACTTGAGAGTCCCTTGGACTGCAACGAGATCCAACCAGTCCATTCTGAAGGAGATCAACCCTGGGATTTCTTTGGAAGGAATGATGCTAAAGCTGAAATTCCAGTACTTTGGCCACCTCATGCGAAGAGTTGACTCACTGGAAAAGACTGATGCTGGGAGGGATTGGGGGCAGGAGGAGAAGGGGACGACTGAGGATGAGATGGCTGGATGGCATCATTGACTCGATGGACGTGAGTCTGAGTGAACTCCGAGAGATGGTAATGAACAGGGAGGCCTGGCGTGCTGCGATTCATGGGGTCGCAAAGAGTCAGACACAACAGAGTGACTGAACTGACTGAACTGAACTGAGTAGGCTCCCAACCCTGGCAGCACCTGAAACTCACCTGGGGGCCATGTCTGGGCAGCATCCCAGAACAGTGAAATCTGAAGCCCAGATGTGGGCATCGTTCAAAAGCTCCCAGGTATAGCCTGGGAACAATGGGAACACTCAAGCTTGTCACAGTCTCCCCAGCCAGATCCCCGCTGAAAGTCCCATTTCTGCCAGCCAAGGGTTGGGACCCCAGTTCACCTGACTGTGTACCCAAGATAACAGCACCTAGTGCCACGTAATCCAGAGTAAGTGTTTGTTGGCTGACTGTTCTCCCTGTTGTTGGTGCCCCTTTCCACACCTCCAATGGGTCGTTCATTCCATCTGGCCTTTCTGGGTCTTCCTCATTTTCCTCCTCCTGCCATCATCTAGCCCAAACCCTCACCTCCCCCAGGACTGGGTACAGATTTGTTTCCCTGGCCCTTCTCTGCTCTTGCTAATCTACCCTCTGTTGAGTTCAGTTCAGTTCAGTTGCTCAGCCGTGTCCGACTCTTTGCGACTCCATGAACCACAGCACACCAGGCCTCCCTGTCCATGACCAACTCCAGGAGTCCATTCAAACCCATGTCCATTGAGTCAGTGATGCCATCCAACCATCTCATCCATCCTCTGTCATCCCCTTCTCCTCCTGCCCTCAATCTTTCCCAGCATCAGGGTCTTTTCAAATGAGTCAGTTCTTCGCATCAGGTAGCCAAAGTATTGGAGTTTCAGCTTCAACATGAGTCCTTCCAGTGAATACCCAGGACTGGTCTCCTTTAGGATGGACTGGTTGGATCTCCTTGCAGTCCAAGGGGCTCTCAAGAGTCTTCTCCAACACCACAGTTCAAAAACATCAAATCTTCGGCGCTCAGCTTTCTACCCTCTGGGATCACGTTAAAATTCCACAATTACCTTTTTGAAAGTTCCATCTCCTGCTCAAAACACCTCAAGAGCTGCCAATTTTCCTCATTCTGGTATGCAAGATCCTACATAACTCTGTCCCCTAGGACCTTTTCTAAATATCTCCAACAGTCCCTGGATGTAAACCACCTGCTTTAGCCAAGCTGACGTCCCCAACGTTGTCACCCAGTAGGCACTCCTGAACCTCAGCACGTATCATAGCCCACACTCTGAGGACCCTCAAACTTTTCCATCAAAGTATGTGTGGAGGAAGCTTCACCTCTTTCCCCGCTGGGGCATGCGGCTTCTGTATTCTATCCCATAAAAACCCATGTTTGTATTACTATTTTTAAGTGTCTTAAATGTTTGCCTTTGAGTAAAACACATGAGCCTGCTACATTACACGCTCCACTTGGGCAGGGACAAGATCTGTTCCAAGACCCTGTGTGGCCAGTACTGGACAAACACCTGGCACATAGGCGCTCAATGACTACTGAGTGAAGGAATGAATAAATGGGGGATGGAGGGGGGAGGAGAGACGGAAGGAAGGGAGGGAGGAAAGGATGCAGGGGCGGGAGGATGGAAACAGATGTTCTAGTCCCCCTGAGTTATCTCCAGTACACCAGGCAAGCACACCCTTGCATCCATCCCAACCTGAGCAGCGCCCCACCCGAACTGGCCCCCATCACCTTCCTCCCTTCCTTCAAAATCTAGCTGACCTCCGCCCCTCCATAGAGCCTTCCTGGATGGCCCTACCCCTGAGCGATCACACTCTCCTTGTATTTCTTCTCTAGTTTCTTAGAGAGGAAATGAGGGCAAGATAAGTCATTAAGAGGGAAAAAAAGTTTAAATGTGCAGGCATACTCTGATCTCATTTTCAGAGTAGAAATGAAATGGCAAAGGAGCAGAAACACCAAAATGTCAACAGCGCTTATCATGCAGGGGAGGGAGATTTAGGATGACTTCTGTTTTTTTTCCTTTTCACCACATCATCTTTCTGCAGTGACTCTCTCTGGGCAGAGACAATAAAGACAAGGGGCACTATGGGAAGTTTCGGCTGCTCCCTCCACTCACTTGCAACACCCTAACCACCACCGGACCAGGACCCTTAGAAATAGAGACTCGTCTTCAGGGAAACTCCCTCTTGCACTGGGAAGGACCTCAAGAAACACCTGGTGGTGGGCGGCCCCACCCAGAACCTCCTCTGTGCACATACCTGTTTCTACGGGACATGCCTCACCCCCACCAGATTTCTCAAAGGGCCATTTGGGAAGATAAACCTTCCAAGGTTCTTCAGACAAGATCTGGGCACAGCATCGGATGGCCTCACCCTCGGCCCTCCTGCTCTGCTCCATGAAATGCAGGAACCCACAGGCTTGCAGCCACCAGGAGTGAAAGGAGAGCCCCGCCCCAGACCCTAGGGGTCAAGTCGATCGTCTGTCATTCAGCATTCAGTGCCAACACGTGCAGAAGAGGCTGAACTGGAGCTGGACTGAGCTGGAGCTGAACTGGAGCTCCTGAACTGGAGCTGAACTGGAGCTCCTGAACTGGAGCTGGTTCTGGTTACCCCCACAGAGCCATTATCACCTCGTGCTGACAAGCCTTCCCTGGATAAAGGCAAGGGTGCATCCAGCTGGCAACTAGGCTGCCATGAATCCTGAGTGGTCCCACTCCAGGTCATCACCACTGGAAGGGAGATCCTCTCGTTGGCAACTGCAAAGTCTCTTACAGATGATGCCAGGCAGCTCATTGGGTCTAAGTTCCCCTCTGGACCTGGTTTTCATCCTCTTCCCTCAAATGATTTGTCCACTGATGAATGCCTCCACCATCCTTGCCCTCAAAGACTGGCCCCCAGACAGCAGGAGCTTTCTCACCCTGGGGACACATGTATCCCAGGCTCCCAGGAGAGCTCTCAACCCATCCCTTGACTTCCTGAGAAGCTTCAATTTCTTAAAATACTTCCCTTTGGTTTTGGCTGAATTTTCTCACTTATCAGCCTTATGCTTTTGATCAGATCTTCTCTTCTAACCTGAGTGGAGGATTAAAGCCCATCACCAGTATGGCCAGTGGTCTGCCCCATTGGCACCTGAGTCCCTTCCAGCTCACACTCAGTGTCACACTTCCTGTGGCATCCCTCCTCTGGGGGCCCCCAGGACTATCTGTCCCGACCCCTCTCAAATATATTAACACACACACACACACACACCATCTCTTTATAAGATAAACACTCAAGGACAGTAAAACAGCAGTTAGAAACTGGGCTTGAATTCCAACTCCACCACCATGGATTGTGGCCTTGGGAGGTGTCATCACTGCTCTAAGCTTGCTTCCTCCTCTATGAAATGAGAATAACAGGACCCCTACCTCAGGGTGGGTTAGGGAACTCGTGAAAACGATGTGTGTAAAGCACCTGGACTCTCTACTTGTGGTGCACAGACTCAGCAGTTGCAGCACACAAGCTTAGTTGCTCCTTGGCATGTGGGATCTTAGTTCCCTGACCAGGGATTGAACTCATGTCCCCTGCATTGCAAGGCATATTCTTAACTACTGAACCACCAAGGAAGTCCCATAGATCATTCATTTTAGATCTTTTTATCACTAGCATTTAGTGCTATGAATTTCCCTCTTGGCACTGCTTTGTCTGCATTCCAAAAAATTGGTATGCTGTGTTTTCACATTAATTCAACACATTTTCTAATGTTACTTGTGATTTGTCTACCCATTTATGCGTGTGTTACTTAATTTTCCAAATATAATTTGGAATTTTCAAGATATATTTATTTCTACTTCAATCCATTATTTTTGTCAGATAACATTACACTTTGCATGCTTTTAGTAACTTTTTATGTACTGAATCTTGTAGTCCAGATTGTGTGTCTTCATGAACATTTCAGTGCATTTGAAAAATATTATACTCTGCAGTCACTGGGTAGAGAGTTCTATAAATATCACTTTGGTCTGGCTGGTTGTTAAGTTCTGTTAATGCATACTTTTAACTTGTCATGTGTTCTGTATTCTTTATACTTCTAATTTGTCTATTTCTTTTACCAATAACTGAAAGAGGTGTGTTGGAATCTTAAAATATAATTACAAATTTGTCAATTCCTTTAAGTTCTATTGTTTTTTGCTTTACATATTTTAAAGCCTTATTATTAGGTATATATATATATATATTTAGGGTCTTAATGTCTTTTTGATGAATTGATTCATTTATCATTATGAAATGTTCCTCTTTATTCCTGATAATTTTCCTTATTCCAAAGTCTGCACTGTTACTAACATAGCCAGCCATCTTAGCTCTCTTTTGATTAGTGTTTACATGGAATAGCTTTTTCCATCCTTTTAAATCTGTGTCTTTGTAATAAAAATGGCCTCTTCTCATTGGAAAAGACTTGAAGCTGAGAGGGACTGGGGGCAGGAGGAGAAGGGGACGACTGAGGAGGAGATGGCTGGATGGCATCACCAACTTGATGCACATGAGTTTGAGTGAACTCCGGGAGTTGGTGATGGACAGGGAGGCCTGGCGTGCTGCGATTCATGGGGTCACAAAGAGTCGGACACGACTGAGCGACTGAACTGAACTGAACTGACGATAGCTTATAGTTGGTTCTTACTTTGTTATCCATCCAATAATACCTGCCTATTAAATAGTCATTATATCACATATATTTAATATTATTTTCAGTATTGTTGAATCTAAAACTATCTTTTTCACCTACTGGTCTTATTTGTTCTTTGTTACTTTTCCCCTCTTTACCTACCATCTTTTGATTTTGTCTATCATTCTACTCTGTCTCCATTATAGGCTTGTGTGCCACACTTCTTTGTTATGGTTTTTGATGGTTGCTCTGAGATTTACAATATAGGCATACCTCAGAGATGTTGTGGGTTTGGTTCCAATCACTGCAATGAAAGAGAATACTGAAATAAAGCAAGTCACACAAATTTTTCCAAACACATAAAAGTTATGTTTACACTATATTGTAGTTTACTAACTGCAATAGCTTGTCTAAAAAAACAACATGGTGTGCTAAGTCACTTCAGTCATGTCCAACTCTTTGCAATCCCATGGACAATAGCCCACCAGGCTCCTCTGTCCATGGGATTCTCCAGGCAAGAATACTGGCATGGGTTGCCATTTCCTACCCAAGGTCTTCCCAACCCAGAGATTGAACCCAGGTCTCTTTCATCTCCTGTATTGGCAGGAAGATTCTTTACCACTAGGACCACACCTTAATTAAAAAAGACTTTATTGCTAAAAAATACTAACAATCACCTGAGCCTTTAGCAAATCATAATCTTTTTGTTGGTGCTTCAAATATTGGAAAAGTTACCAAAATGTGACCCAGAGACACAAGTCAGAAAATGCTGTCAGGAAAATAGTGCCAACAGAATTGCTCTATTCAGGGTTGCCACAAACCTTCAATTTATGAAAAACACAATGTCTAAGAAGTGCAATAAAGCAAAGTGAAAGTGAAGTTGCTCAGTTGTGTCCAACTCTTTGCGACCCCATGGACTGTAGCTTACCAGGCTTCTCTGTCCATGGGATTTTCCAGGCAATAGTACTGGAGTGGATTGCCATTTCCTTCTCCAGGGGCTCTTCCTGACCCAGGGATCAAACCTGCATCTCCAGCATTGTAGACACTGTAGACGCTTTACCGTCTGAGCCACCTCAAGCCCATTCTGCAATAAAGCAAAGCACAATAAAATGAGGTATGCCTGTATGCATCTTTAATTTAATGTAATCTATTTCATGTATATTTAATTTCCAAATACATGGGTTTTTTTAAGCATCTTAGATATTAATTTCTCATTTTTATATCAATTTCTCATTTAAATGCTTTCTTCTCTGCAATGATTCTGTGTTTTTTCAATCTTCTAACTTTACTGTGGCTTTCAGTGGCTAAGTCAAAGATCTTGGTAAATGTCACACTGCACTTGAAAATATATGGGTTATTTTCAAACATCTTTTGATATTGATTTCTAAAATAATTCCACAGACTCTGTATGATATCAATACCTTTAGACCATGAAATTTTTGCACCTTGTTTTATGTCCCCGGATATGTTCCAGTTCTCCTGATTTATACTCTATGAGAACTTGAATAGAATTTGTTTCCTGACGTTGTGTGAAAATTCTATAAATCTTTATTATGTTGAATTAGTTTATAGTGCTTTTCAAATCCATATAGCCTTCTACTTTTCTGTCCATCCTATTGATTTTTGAGAGTTTGATATTGAAATTCCAACTAAAAATCTTAATTTACTTAAAAACTGTAATATATAGAGCTATATATAACTTTGGTCTGCCGTTTTCAAGTCTCCTATAAATGTGTTACCATACTTCCATAATTTAAATTTTTTTAAAGAAAAAAATACAGTCTACATCAAATATTATTACTTTACATGTAGTGTAAGAAAATTATAACAGTATATTTTCATTTCTTCCTTTCCATCCTTCAGTCTATTGTTGTCTTACATCACACATCTACGTTAGAAACAGCACTGTTTATTTTTGTTTTATACAGTCTTTTAAAGAGATTAAAAATGAGAAAAATAACTTCCGCAGGCCTCTTTATTCTTTTTGTACAGTCCAAATTTTTATCTAGTATCAATTTTCTACTGCCTGAAAAACTTTCATTAATGCTTTGTGGTATAGGTCTGCTGGTCATGAATTCTCTCAACTTTAGTTTGTCTATTAAAAAAAAAAGTCTTCACCTTCATTTTTTGAAGGATATTTTTTGAGTATAGAATTCTAGTTTGATCTATCTTTCAATTCTATTGTTTTCTGTCTTTAATAACTTCTGGCCAGACATCTACTATCATTCTTATCTTTGTTCCTCTATGTCTTTCTTTCTGGTTGTTTTTATGAGTTTCCACTTGACTACTAGGATTAACTAACTTGATTGTGATGTGCTTTGGTATGATTCTATTTTTGCTCTTTATATTTATTTGAGTTATTTTGAGCTGCCTTGGAACTGTGAATTTATAGTTTTCATTGAATTTGGAAATTTTTTCACTATTAGAAAAATACTTTTTCTGTCTTCTCTCTGCTCTTCTTCTGGGATTCTATTGCTTCCCACTGCCTACAATATGTAGTCAAAGCAATTTCAAATAGCTTTCTGGGTCACGCATTTGAGATCCCAAACTACCTTCCAGACTCATCTGTCTCATACACCCAATTCTGCAGTCAAAGTTGTGTGTGTGTGTGTGTGTGTGTGTGTGTGTGTGTGTGTGTGTGTTCAACCCCAGACCACTGCCCACCAGCCACTGTCTCTGCCCCCTGCCAATCCAGGGCTCAAAATATATTTCTCCCCTCAAGGCACAGTTCAGTACTGTCTCCTCTAAGAGACCTTTCCCAGCTAAGGCAGAATGATGCTTTTTCTCTGCACTCTCACAGGTCGTCTGTCATAGTGACTCCCTGAGAGCTTGAGGACATACTTTCAGTCAACGTGGGATGAGTCCCACCCACAGCCCCCAAAGAAAGAAAGGCACTGGACTCTGTGATGGGAGTTAAGAGTGATAATATGTCAAAATGCACCTAAGCGAGACTTTCCAGAGAGAGAAGTTGAGCACACAGTATTTTAGGAAGAAGTGAGTCAGGCAGCATCTCTCCTTTTTCCAAAGGGAAAAATGAGACACATAGCAGATTAAGTCAATTATCCTGAGCCAGAGGAAATATCCTCCAAAGACCTTCACTCTCAGACCAGTCTCTCAATGTAGCCTCTCAAGAGTTGGAAAAAAACCCATTCCAGATTCCAACTTCCTTCTTATAAAGTCAGGGGAGCAGGAGGAGGCAATCATGTTCCAGGAAACCACTCAGCTCTTGGATCCAGGTCTCTGAGGAGAGAATCCTTGCCAAGGCCCCAAGAAAGCAAACAGAATTCCCCAAGTTAGAAGAACTAAAGCAAAACGAATCAAGCAACCAAGAGCAGCTCAGCAGCAAAAGACATGAAGCCTGAGGCCATCCCAATTTTTCACTGGAAATTCTTTCAGGGGCCCAGAACTCCACGTCATCCCGTCAAACACACCCACTCCAGGTGACCTGCCCCCTTTTCGTCTCCACCTCCCACTCCCATCATTCTCCCCACACAGCCACAGGCTCAGCAGTCTCCTCTCTAAACAAACTCCTCCCGAACGCCCCACTGGCCCCTCACTCCCTCGTCACTCCATTTCTGCAATGTCGCCTGCCTCCAGCACCCGCCAACCATTCCTACCCACAGCCCTCTGAAGCTGCCATCTCCACAGTAAGTTCCCGAATGAGAGCTGCACAAACTATTCATGAAGTCCCTTCTGTTTCCTGTTCCCGGCGCGCGTCGGTGCCCCATCACGTGGTGGGCCGCGGTGGAGCACAGTGCTGGCCTGGGGGCCTGGGGGCCGAGGCTGCAGACGCAGGCACTGAGACGGTCTCTCTGTGGGACCTCAGGCGAGTCACTTCCCCTCTGGGCCCCAGCATCCTCTGGAAACACTCAGCAGTAACCCAGAGGCCACCCTTTCTGGCAGAAGCAGTGTGGGCAGCAGCGGAACGCACACACAGGACTGATATCCTCTTAGGTGCAAACCCCGACTCCTCCCGATCTGTAAATACCACTCAAGCAAAACGCAGTCTGCCACCTTCCAACAGGGAAACTCTGGGGTTGTACTAGTGACAAATAAGCATATAATCATAGTAACACTTGCATCTGAATGGGGCTTTGTGGTTTACGAAGTGTGTCCACTCATCCTCTCGTTACAGCCTTCACCACAACCCGGGAGGAGCTGGGGCGTCATCATTACCAGCATGGCAAACACACAAGGCAAGTACTATTCCAGGAGCTTTAGTCTATCACTCAGAGATTTAGTAATGAAGGCACAGAGCGGACTAAGCAACCTGACCAAGCTCTTGGAGCTGGAAGAGGCAGAACCAGACATGGAACCCTGGCATCTGGCCCCACATCTGGCTCCTGCTTACTGGGTTCGTGTCCTCTATTCTCCTCACTCATTGAGGAGAAGACCAAGCTCAGTGACGTCAAGTGGTTTTCCCAAGACCCACAACCACAGCAGGGCTGAGTTTCAACCCAACTCCTGTTCACTGACAAGACAATGATGAAACAGACAAAATCAGAAACACAAGGGATGTCAGCACTTGGCGGGTATGTGGATACTATGACTCTCCCTCAGCTCAAGGGGTGGCCGCAGGTGCCCAGGAGAGGCCACCAGCATGGACCCCATGGGGTGGGGGGTGGGGCTCCTGGCTGAAGGAAGGAAGGGCTGCAGATCACCAACGACATGTGACCACCTCGAGGGGGCACCAGCTACTATGAACAAATGTGTGGATATTAGCACTGGGAGGCTTGCTTCATTGATCTGCATAAACTTACACAAATAATCTCTCAAACTCAAATGCGCATATATCATACACACATGCAAATTCAAAGAAAACTCTCTGGATGTATGCATACCACACACTTGGCACTTGTTGCCTTTGGGGAGGGGAGCAGGAGGAAAAGGGGGCTTCATTTTTGTGTTTATGTTTCTGCCTCAGTTGAACCTGCCTGCCAATAAAGAGAGGTAACAGACATGGGTTCGATCCTTGGGTTGGGAAGATCCCCTGGAGAAGGAAATGGCAAACCACTCCAGTATTCTTGCCTGGAGACTCCCTTGGACAGAGGAGCCTGGCAGGCTACAGTCTGCAGGGTCACAGTGTCAGACATGACTGAATTGACTTAGCATGCATGCATGAAATTTTAATATTTCTTACAATAAGAACAACATATGGTATAGAAGAAAAAACTTAATCATCACTTCTCTCTGTAAAAAGGGATCTAATGTTAACAGCAGGTATCCTTGAAGGATAATACTATAGATAATATTTCCCCATACTATTTAGTATTTTCCAGGCAAAAGCAGAGACATTACTTTGCCAACAGAGGTCCGTCTAATCAAAGCTATGGTTTTTCCAGTAGTCATGTATGGATGCGAGAGCTGGACTATAAAGAAAGCTAGGTGTCAAAGAATTGATGCTTTTGAACTGTGATGTTGGAAAAGACTCTTGAGAGTCCCTTGGACTGCAAGGATATCCAACCAGTCCATCCTAAGGGAAATCAGTCCTGAATATTCATTGGAAGGACTGATGCTGAAGCTGAAACTCCAATACTTTGGCCATCTGATATGAAGAACTGATTCGTGTAAAAAGACCCTGATGCTGGGAAAGTTTGAAGGTGGGAGGAGAAGGGGTCGACAGAGGATGAGATGGTTGGATGGCATCACCGACTCAATGGAAATGAGTTTTGAGTAAACTCTGGGAGTTGGCGATGGACAGGGGAGGCCTGACATGCTGCAGTCCATGGGGTCACAAAGAGCTGGACATGACTGAGCAAATGAACTGACTGAACTGCACTGAGGCTTTCCCTAGTGAGCACATTTGTTACTTGTATATTAAATAGAACCATATGAAATGAAATTGCCATTGCTTGCATGTTGAAAATGGTTGGATATTGATTATTTCATGTGATTCAACTTACTCGTAATTCATGCAACAACATTCAACAACGCTGGAGGGATTGCTCTGTGCCAGGCCCATATTCAGACAATGATTATTTTTTAAAGAAAATAAATAAACCAAGCTCCCTTGTAGGCAGGACCTGAGGGTACTGTGTCTGTGTCCCCAGGAACCTGTGCAAACATGTGTCCAGAACCATACTTGTTTGGCCGAGTGAAGAGATAAATTAGCAGACAGGAGGACAACAGATGCCCATCAATAGGCACACACATGCAATTAGACTTCCTAAGCAATCAACAACAAACACAGCATCCCTGTAGGAAAAGAAGAAGGCAGACAGAGAAGAGGATGGGCCAGACTCTGGGTAACTTGATAATCGTGCTGGTCTTTATTGCTCTGGCAGGGCAACAGGAACAGAGAAGCTGTGGGGAAGGGAAAGGCGTAAGTGGCCTGCAGACTGCAGAGGGACAGGGCCCAGGTCAGAGGACAGCCCAGGGAGGCAAATGCACCTCCAGCCCCAGGCTGCGGTTTCAGTGACTGGCTCCCTGGGATCAGCTCCTCTGCTGTCCCCACTCTCTTAAATAGCACATCCTGCCAGGTCAGGGACATTCTGTCAGTCTCTGGGGAGCTATCCTACCACCTAAGGAGGAGTGGGTTTCTCTAGATTAACTTCCATTTTCACACAGACTCTGATTCTTTTATTAAGACCTCATTGGAAAAGAGCCTGATGCTGGGAAAGATTCAGGGCAGGAGGAGAAGGAGGTTGACAGAGAGTGAGATGGTTGGATGGCATCATCAACTCAGTGGACATGAGTATGAGCAAACTCTGGGAGATAGTGAAGGACAGGGAAGCCTGGGGTGCTACAGTCCATGGGGTCACAAAGAGTCAGACACGACTGAGCGACTGAACAACAACATCTAAATTTTCATGAGTGGAGACCACCCTCCCCACCAAACCTCAAATTACAACTGTGGTCTTTACACCTCTAGCATTTGTATCCTGCAACAAGGCAGGATGGGCAGGGTTCTGAGAGCAGGCAGAGGAAAATGTGTCTAAGACGGGAAAAGGCACCACGTCTCAGTCTGCAGCCAAAGAAAGTGCCAGGATGATGTAAGGCCCAGAAACCACGTCACCTGAGGGCTTCACGAAAAAGTGCAATGGGTTAGGCTGAAGAGGAGACTGAAAGATAGCAAGGTGGCTGAATCCAAATACCGGAAAGCTGCTGGGTAGAGAATGAGAAGCAGACGTGAGTTCCTTCCCCTGGATAAACCAGAACCAGGACCAGATGCTTAGAGGGGGCAGGATGGGGCTCCAGCAGGAGGACCAGGAACACAGGACGGCGCTAAAGTCCTCCAAACCCATGTTCCGGATTAGTCAAGTCCACCCACTCCCACAGAACCTGCCGACCTTATGTGCACAGCTGGCAGGACCTCTCTAGAACTTTCCTGCACATCTGCTCCAATTTCTGGTGGTGGTGTAGTCGCTAAGTCATGTCCGACTCTTGTGACCTCATGGACTGTAGCCTACCAGGCTCCTTTGTCCATGGGATTTTCCAGGCAAGAATACTGGAGTGGGCTGCCATTGCCTTCTCCAGGAGCCCTTCCCAATCCAGGAATCAAACCCACGTCTCCCACATTATAGGCAGATTCTTTACCGACTGAGCTATGAGGGAAGCCCATAACGTAACTAAGAACCTAAACAAATAAAGTATCAGTATGAACAACAGACAGTTGTTATTTCTAAGAAAAGTAAAATGAGCATTTTGGAAATTTCTGAATAAATGTAACTAACAGAAACTGCTGAATTAGAAGTGGGCAAGACAACAGTAAAAATTTAGCCAAAATAAAAGTCATAAAGATCTAAGATTCGGCCCCTAGATTATTTTCAAGTGACTTTTAATTCTCTCTCCACTTTAAGGAAACTAAAAATTACAGAGGTCACATCTTACCTACAAAAGGTAACATGGAACACAAAAAAGGATACCCAGAGGCAATGATCTTTCCTTTCCACAAAAGATGAGTAGCTAGATGTTTTCAGCTGAAATAAGCCATTTTAAATGCATATAAATGTTTATATGTCTGTGCAATTTTTTTGTGATTGCTGGATTCTACTGACTTTTAAAAATCTACTTTGTGGAGTTAAAGTTTGCATACAATAAAAAGCACCCAGGTAAAATGTATATTCCCTAGTCATGTAGTGGTTAGGACTCTGTGCTTTCACTGCAGGGGCCCCGAGTCCCATTCCTGGTCACGTAACTAAAATCTTGCAAGCCATGTGGCACAGCCAAATAATAATAATAAAATGTTACTTTGATGAGTGTTGACAAATTCACACAACCGTGTAACTATATCCACAGTCACCACAGGGAATGCCTCCATCACCCCCAGAATGTTCTTTTGTGCCCCTTCCAACCCCCTTCTTGCCCCACAGTATCTAAGGCATCGTGGCTCTTACACACACAAAAGGCATCAAGGTCATCTGGTGGTCACCAATGCTTACCACCATCTAGCTTTTGTTTTTACTCCTTTTTTTCACATAGAGTAAAATTATCTTTGTTCTGACACACAGCTGTATGACCACTGTCAAATAATTTAATTTTTGGCACCAGCTGACCAAGCACCTGTGTCAATCTCTCCAGGTTAAAGGACTGTCACTGCATTTGGACCTGACACCACCCATGCTCCCTCTTCACTCTCTGAGTCTGGGCACCTTGTTATCTCTGTAAACTGAACTGCAAGCTCCATGATCTTTTCTACCCCTAAATCCAGCGATGAGTATTGTGAGGTGGGTATGAAAATGAACAAAATGAGGGCACCCAGGAGCAGTGGGCACCCATAGCTCCCTTATTCGCAATAATGGAAGCAAACAAGCTTCACAGTGAAATCTCAAGCATTCAACTGAAAGGAAGAACACATTTGAGATTCCTCCAGTCTAAATCATTCCAGAGACTTCCTTCACTGTGTCTCTCACCTGCTGCTACTCTTGATTCCTCCAAAACAAGGGAATAAAGAAAAAGATATTAAGTGTAAGGCTGTGGCAGTGATGCAAAGAAACAGCCCTGCATCAAAAGTACAGAATCCTTTGGACTACCCTGGTGGTCTAGTGACTATGACTCTGCACTCCCAATGCATAGGGCCCAGGTTCGATCCCTGGTCAAGGAACTAGATCCCACATGCCCCAATTAAAGATCCCACATGCCACAACTAAGGCCTGGCACAGCCAAACAAATATATATATATATATATATATATATATTTTTTTTTTTTTACAAAGTACAGAATTTTTGTCCTCACAGGGAACTTCATCTGCAAAGTATGCATTTCGTTTCTTAGACAACAACAAGAAAAATGGTGGCTCAGCTAAAGCAACCATCCTATGTAGGACCCTTTACTGACATAAAGGGGCAACATTCCAGATCTGTCCCCAGAGACAGGCCACATAACAACTATGGCTCCAGTTTAGGGAAGGGGGGACTCCCCTGTTTTCCAGCGTGCTTGATGCAGCACAATGAAAGGTAAACTGTAATCATGTGTAGGAGTTTAGAAAACAGAGAGCTGACGAGTGAGAAACTGTGGCACTTTTCTTGCAATCTGGGGAGGCTGCGTCTAGCTGACAGCATCGCCTATTACTGGGAAACGGGCCCCGGGGGGTAGCAGGGGGACTCCCAGCCCCCAGCCTGGAGGATGATCCACTTCAGCACCCGGCAATGCTCTTTGCTCAGATTCCCCTTCAGGAAGTGACTGATTCGGTTTCTCAGGAATCGGTAGTAAACTTGTAACAGATAGGGTGTTACCATCCTTGAGAATGGTAAGGCCCACCTGCCTTCAGCAGATGACTTAGCCTTGGGCTTATTGCTCAGTCTCTCAAGAATGTGGCCCACGGGGATCAATTCCCCACTGCCCAGCCCCCTCGGGTGAAAAACCCAGCCTTCCGGGGGCTTCAGGGGCAGCCCTGAGCCCAACTCTGGCCTGGCAGGCAGCTCCCAGCTTCACAGTGCCAGCTCTGACTCAGCTGGCCCCATTTCATGGGGACCAGTCCTCAAATGACATGGGAACAACAACCCACGACCACGGAATCTTGCGACCGTTCAAGTCCCGTCTGCATACACTGGGATTTCGAATGGGGGTAAAGCGTGGTATGGGATTTCTTCTGAAACGTGTCATTTTCTTTTCTGTTTACAACAAAGAAAGGGCTCTTGAAGAGAGGAACAGGAAAAGGTTTTATCATTATTCAAAGCAAACTTCTTAGGAACCACAAAGAGGAATTCTGCTGGAAGGAACGGCTAAAAATGTAATCCAAGGAAGGAAGATACATCAGACACAAAACAGCCAGGAGGGGAAAGGAGAGAGGCAATGAGCCTGCTGGTATTACATATACATAATAATATAAGCAAATGAAAATGAGATGATAAATAAATAAAATCAATAAAGTAAGAGTAACCAAATGTCCTACAAAAAGGAACAGTTGAGTTAATTACGGTACATTTAGCTGACATCATATTATGCAGCCATTAAAAATGATGGTTGTGAACACTAATTTAAAACAGAAAAAAGTCTGTGCTATAAAGCTGACTAAGTAGAGAGTAATGTGCACAGCTTTGTAAAAATTTCTAGAAAGGAAGGACCAGAAAGAGACACACACAAAATTCGTTATTATAAGATTATAATAAATTTCTCTCATTTCCAAAGTTTCTACAATATTAGATGGCATTTTATAACTAAAAACACTCCTTAAAATAATCCTTCCACAAGGAGGGGGAAAGAGCCAGTTGGTTACACAGAAGAGGGATGAGGAAAAGGATGATGAATAAACCTGGTCTGATTCATTCATAGATCAAAGATCAGAGATGGTCTGTCAAGATTAGGTGCAATAAAGAAATGAACAGCCAGCATTCTCAAGGTGCTTTACAATTTATAAAGTGCCCTTACAGACCTATTGCCCCTCCCTTACAAGGTGACAAACACTCCCGCGAGCAGTCCCCCACCTGACACCCCAGCCCTACTTCACCATGGCTTGTCTAAAGCTTCCCCAACGCAAAAGAACAAATGGTGCAACCACCACTAGCCAGAGGCTGCCTCCTGCTCCCAGAAGGGCCATCTACTTATTACCAGCCACGTGGGGAAAGCATGGTACATGTAGGAAGCAGAGGTTGGTTTGGGCATGGATGTTCTATGTGAGGGACTGTCCCCCAACAAGGCTGCTCCCTAGTGTTAGGTCCTAGCCCTCTTCCTTTTTGATTCTACACACTGTCCTTAGGCAACCCCTCATGGGTACCACTTAAAGGCTGATTATCCCCAAATCTAGAACCCATGACCTCTCTTCTAAGCTCCAGATCTTAAGCCCAGGGCCTGGCATATAGAAGGTGTTCAATAACAATCCACTGAATAATCTGATAGTTCCACCTGGAAATCCCATGGGCACTTGAGCCTGAATTCATCTTCTCCACCCTCTGATTCCATCTTGGTGAGTGGCCTTCACGGCATCATGCCTGGACTACTTCCATAGCCTCCTAAACAGTTTCAACCTTACTCAAGTCCACCAGAAGGATTCTATTAAATACAAATCAGATCCTATCTGTCCCCTGTTTCAACGAAGCTTCATCATTAGAGGAAAAAGCCCAGATTCCTTCAATGAAGCCTCATCATTAGAGGAATAAAGCCCACATCCCTTAGCCCTTCCACTACTTAGCTTCTCTATACCTCGTATTTCTAGTTCCTGCCACCCACTCCAGCTCCTGTCACACAGAATTCGCACCAATCTAAAGCCAGTTAGATTGACTCTGATCAGAGTCAGTCAATCAAGTCAGTCTATGACTCTGATCAGAAAGCCCTGTTCCCTCTGCTCCCTCTGGTAAAGTCCTACTTATCGCTCAAAACCCAGCTCAACAATGAGCTCTTAGGAAGCCTTCCTCTGTTTCCTGAGGCACGGTCTCTTTCACTAACAGGCTTATACCACAACCTGGGAGCTTCCTGATGCCAAGGGATGACTTTCACTCATTCTCTGTATACTCCTGCCTAGAATGATGCTTGGTAAGTGACAGAGGAAATACAGTTTCTCTTTAGACTAGAGGAACTAGCAGGAAGGTGGGATGGGATGGTGAGAGCTCCAACTCTGCTCAGTCATTCTTCTACATGATCTTATGTAAATCATTTTTGTCCAAGGTCAAGATTAGAACTAGGCCAACAGGATATCAATGACTCATTTTCTGGGCCCCTAAAACCCTTTTCTATTGCTGCTTTTTCCCTAGACAAGACAAAAAATTTTATTAACAAGTGGTAAGGAAGTATAGACTAGCACTCTTGAAGAGTTATAGAAGTCTTGCTTTAAAAATGTCATTTTCAAATCACTTAAATTAACATCAGAATGTTTCCCTAGCCTGGATCTAACCAAATATTTACCAAACTCTCAAGAGCTGATGAGGAAGGAAATAAAGATAAAAGCAAAGCAGGAATGTATTTATTCAACACACATGTATAGAGGGAGAGTCAGGACCGAGGCTATGCAAGGGGCTCTAGTGGTCTTCCTCTCCTTGGGGCAAATGACAGTCTGCTAAGAAAGACAAACTGGACGTGTTTCTGAAGGATGCGCACAAGCAAATTTCCACCTCCTGAGAAAGGAATACAAACATCAGACCGGGCTGCCCATCTAGCTGATATGTGGAGAGAAAGGGCCAGGATTGGTGCTGGGGTCGTGATCGGAGGCAATGTGCCCCCCCTCCACCCTGGACAGTGCCCTGGACAGATAAAGTATGTGTGTTTGAAAAAAGAACAAATTCTTCTTCAGAACATAAGGCAAATCCCAGGCAGATGAACCATGAGCTATCATCTTTTCATGTGCAAGGCACATGAAATGATGTGTTGGATCTCATAGAGAATCAATACCTTCAAAAAGTTATACACAGTATCTGCATAAGACTTGTTCCAGGGACTGTCACAAACACCAAGGGCATATATTAACATAAAGTGGCACAGTACAACGAAGACAGTCTGCTCTCTGTATGTGTAAGTTTCACATCCACGGATACAGAGAAATGACTACACAGCAGACCACATTTCTAACTTCTGAAGCATCCTAAGGTACCCCACCCAGACTCATGGCTGTCTTCATCTCTTTCCCCCAACATCCCTCATGTACCACCTGGTTTAGTAAAAAGCCTCAGAAGACGGTGGCCCTCCATCTTTTCCTTCCTAGTATGTACATATCACTCTCACATCAAGGGGTAGAATCAATTTCCCTTTATCCTGCACCTGGGTTACCCCTTGTGACTTGCTTTGACCAATAGTGATGGGTCTAGCCTTTAAAATCTCTGATGACTACCACCACGCTGTGAAGAAGCCCAGGCTAGCCACTTGGAAGGGTCACTTAGAGAAGCTCCAAGGCTCCAGGCAAGTGTGTAAGACCTTCTTAGGCCCTGCGACCATAGCTGTCAGTTGAATGCTGCTGCTGAAAGAATCAGTCCAGGCAGCCAAGTGAGTGGCCTTGGCCAGTGCGTGGGAAACAGGGCAGCACCCAGCTGAGCACAGAGAATCATGAGACTAAATAAACTGTTACTGTTTTAAGGCACTAAGTTTGAGGTTACGTTATATAACCATGGATAACTGAAACACAGAGTAAATGAAGGGATGGTGGTGGGGGTTAGTTGCTAAGTCATGTCTGACTCTTGTGACCTCATGGACTATAGCCTGCCAGGCTCCTCTGTCCATGGGATTCTCCAGGCAAGAATACTGGAATAGGTTGCCATTTCCTTCTCCAGGGAATCTTCCCAACCCAGGAATTGAACCCAGGTCTCCTGCATTGCAGGCAGATTCTTTACCGACATGTATAGTAAGGCCACTGAGAAACCCCACATTAGTGCACTTCCTAGAGAGCCAAATGTAATCCTTATTCATCCAAACTTGTTCTTACCTATTTCTGATAAAAAATGTTTCTAGAATGTAGTATTAGACCCCATTTTACACTAAATATAACCTAATGTTTTCTTGAAGTTGGGATCATGATTATAGACATGGGTTACTATAAGGTCCTGTAATGGAACAATGCCTCTTCCAGCGAGGAAGGTGTATACAGACTATCAGCTGCAACGCCGACAGCTCAGCCTCTCCATAAGCAGCAATATGTCTGCCCCTAGAAACACCTCCTCGTCCCCTGCGTGGCTCCTTCTGATACTTGTGGGTGAAGAAACTGAGGACACAATCCTGTTGGAACTGTATCTCAACAGATTCTCGGGGAAGATCTAAGGGGTTCTTTTATGATGGCAGAAGAGAAGGAACTCTGGAATTCCACTGGCCAAGTTCATATCCTGCTCCCCTACTTGCTATGTAGCCCTGGATGAGCTATTTCACTCACATATTTCAGTGTCCTCATCTGTAACGCAAAAACACAATCTGCCTCTTGCTGGAAGATGCTCAGCTGAAACACTGCAAGAGCTCAGAAAACGTGAGTACCCTGTCCATCCCCAGGTTCACTGGGTCTGTACCTGGGGGTTATCTTTGAGTTCAAAATCTGAGTGTCGGTCAGGATGGTACCCACGGAAGTAGATCACCACGAGCGCATGTGTTCATGAGGGCACAGGTCAGAGAGGGGGTGGCCCAGTGTTTATTCAGGGTTGGAGGACCCGATTGGGGTTTCCCAGGTGGCTCAGTGGTAAAGAACCCACCTGCCAATGCAGGAGACTCAGGTTGAATCCCTTGGAGGAGGAAATGACAACCCACTCCAGTATTCTTGCCTGGGAAATCCCATGGACAGTCGGACATGACTGAGCATCTTCACTTTCTTTCTTTAAGGATAGGAAAAGGCCCCAGAAAAATCCAGCCAGGGGAAGGGACTGAGAGGAAACTTTCTTCAAAGCTGTTACATGTTTAATAACTGACTATTCTTTCCCCCAGGCTGTTGGATTCAGTGGCCTCCCGGTCCCCTCCTGTGTGTGTTTCCTTGTTATTCCAGTTCCTACATGATGTCTGTCTACATGCTTGTGGAGGATGAGCCATCTGTCCCACTGTGGGATGGGGACAGAGCCCAGGGCCAACAGGACAGGAGCTGGATTGCTGTTACCTACTCCCAGTCTGTCTGTCTGTCATTCATACACACACACACACACACACACACACCTCAGCTGCTCCAAGGGGCCAAGAGCTGGGTTGCTGTTGCCCACTCCTAGTCTGTCTGTCTGTCACTCACACACACACAGATACCTGTCTGTCTGACACACACAAACCTAAACACACACACACACACACACACACACACACACACACACACACCCCTACCTCCGAGGCTGCAAGCCCCAGGCGATGCCCCCCTCCTCCCTGCACTCACTTCTCATGAACTCCTGGCCACGCCTCCACCAGGAACATTCTGTCACAGGCTTCTCCCCTCTTTACATCCAATTCCCAGGGGGAAACAGAGAGGTGCTCCCTGTGATATTTTAGGGCCTCCCACTTCTTGGCCCTGTTCTTCAATGCTGCTTATAGCAAAGGCATCAGGGGACAGCCAAGAACACAGGAAAGAGGTCACAGAGAAAAAGAGGCTTTCAGGGATGCCCCCTGCCCCTCACCCATCATCGCCCCCAACTAGTGATCCCTCCCCTAGTTACCAGTCCTCCTCCCTTCTCTCATCCTCCCAAGCCTCACTTTTCTCATCTGTAAAATGGAGCCAGTAACACCCAAGATCAGTTGAGATGATGCGTGTGAACCTGAGTTCCAGCCTATACACAGGACTCAGCAGCATGAGCTCCCTCCATCCGCCCAGAGCCAAATGCGCATTTACTAGGTAGATGATCTGCTATGTAATCTGTAGGTGTGAAAGGAATCACACATCCACGGCTCCATCATGCTCTAATTTGTGAATAAAAGTCTTAACAGGCTATTAATTCCATGAGAGAGTTTTGCTCCTGAATAGCCTCTTTGCTAGGAAATAAAGCTGTAAAATATTTCTCAGGGGTTCCTCGCCCCTAACTTGCCAGATTCAATTTTTAAGGACCCCCTCAGAAGCTAACAGATGTCTACGGCCACATGTGAGGGCCTTGGGAGCAGCCACTGGCCACAGGAATGTTCCCCATCTTGGCTGCATCTTCTTCCCGCCCCATCTTCCCCTTCGTTCTCACCCATCAGCAGCTGCCTGGCCCTGCCCTTGACCCCGTCCCTGCTTCATCAGCTCACCGATGGGGCAGTAAAAGGCAAGCTGGGCCAGGACCCAGGCAAGGGGAGAGATGTGGGGAAAGCCAGTTTGCCTCTCCCTCCCCAGCCCCACATCACTCTCTCCTCTACCACAGCCTCTGACATCATTATCTGACTCCCTTCAATCCCAGACCTGCAAGCTGCAAGGCCCATACTTGTTGCCCAGTCAAAGCCACTCACCCACTAATAAATGAAGCTCCAGTGACACCCCATCCCACAGCCCCTGACTCCACCTGCTCTTCCTGGCGGAACCCCAACCAGCCTGCCTCCATGAGAAGAGCCAGGCAAGATAGGCTGGGCGGCTTGCCTCTGATACTTCAGGCTACCCCAAGGCCCCCATGTCCTATCTCCTCCCACCCCAGACTCAAGCACGGTTTGTGGGGATGAAGGGCCAGAGGAAGCACACTCAGGCATTGGGAATATTCCTTTAGTGCTGCTGGCACTCACAGAGCCCCAGAAACCCAGTGTCTACTTCTAACTTCTGATGGCAGAAGACAAAGCAAAAGGAGTCTGTGGGCAGGAGAAAGCGACGCAAGGAGGTGCCTGGTGTTACTCGGACTGTCGGAGGGATGGGGGTCTGGCTGCCTGGTCCTCCCATCCCTGTCCTCCAGCCCTGCCCTCTTCTATGCTGGCACCCCATCCCAGGGGGTTTCAGGGGCCCAGGGAGCAGCAGGCAGGTGAGGGGGGGAGGTGTTCTCCCCACAGCGGCAGGGGGCTGCAGGGGGCTCAGGGCTCCATCGTGCTCCTAGAAACTGAATGCAGGGCCCCTGTGACTTAAGACTCTGGTGGGTGGGCCTGGGAACGCAGGCACCTTTTCAAAAGTCATATTAGTCCCAAACAAGTGACTCAGAAACTTCTGGAACACAGCCCACTGAAGGCTGGGGCCTCCTGCATTCTATCTCAGGCTCCCAAACAGACCCTGGGAGCCCCGTCTCTCTCCCCTTCTAGTCCCAAAGCTGTATCCAAGGCACTGCTTCTATGTCAAGGTCATGCTCTCATGGGATGCTAACAACTGCTATTCTTGATTTACTTATTTTTCTCTCTTTTTTTCCCCTGTTTCCTAATCTTTTGGAGTTTCTGTTTCTCAGCAGCGCCCCAAAGACATCAGCAATTAAGCGTTCACCCTCTGGGCTCCAATGTGGAGAGTGTCTGATTTGCCTCCTTCATGGGCAGCGAGCGTACTGGAAATTCATGGGGTCCAGGGACCCCGGCAAAGAGAAAAGAGCTAGAAGTGACTGTTTAGATAAAGGAAAGGGTTCAGAGTTTGATCCCAGGCCCCAAGGGCTGCTATGCCCACCAATCTGCCCACAAGCTGTACTTTTCATTGATTGCCAAAAGGAATGCCTCTCACCATTCTTGCCCAGATAGCTTCCAGCAGGGCCCTCAGCTGGCAGGGGCACAACTTGAAGTTCGCCAACTCAGAAGTCATTAGGGGGTATGGCAGGCTGTCACCCTTTTATGAACAGGGCCTTGAGAGGAAAAGGGACCTTCCAGTTGTGCCTACATGAATCCATGTACACCAGCTCAGGGCTAGGCCCCTGCAGAATCAAGGCACAAAGCTTCTGTGAGATGACTGCATGAGCCAGAATGGGAAAACAGGAAGAATCTTGGTCCAAGAACCGGGGGAAAAGTTAAAACAGAGGAAAAAACCTGTGTTGCCCTCTAACCAAGAGGGAGGCAAAGGGGCGGCCCCACAGGGTACTTGCATCGACCGCCAGCACTGCTGCACCCCTGGAGACTCAGCCCCCCATCCGAGGAGACTCTGGCTGAGATGGGGGCAGTGGTGTGACATGGAAGGAAGAGTCCAGAAATGGGAATCTGGACATGGACATTCCAGCTACCCACTGCCATACCTAGCTGTGTGAACTGAGAGAGGTCACTCTCCATCTCTGGGCTCATACACAAAATGAGGAAGAGGTAGTGAGTAGGATACACAGCTGTGGAATTCATAGACTCTCAGCCCTACGGAACCCCCATTGCCCCATACATGACCCAGCTCAGAAGGCCAGGCATCACATCTCTGCAGCCCCTCAGCACCTACCCGGGGTCTTGGCACCCAGTGGGGAGCACAGACTGTCTATTAAGTTAAAACCAAATTTCCACCCCTTCCAGCAGAAAGCTTCCTCCAGAACCAGCAGACCCTCCCTGTCCCCGTCTGCATCCCGGCACCACGGCTCCCAGGGGGAGACCACCACTCCATCATCTGAGCGCTCTGAGCTCTAGCAGCAGAAGTGGGATCTGTGACAACCACACAGTCCTTCACATCTCGTTCTTTGAGGTTACCCACAACCTTTCATCTTGATAACAGCTGCTTTAGGCAGGCAAACACCATCCCCATTGGGCAGAGGCACACTGAGTTCACACAGTCAGCCTCTTGCTGAAGCCACTCAATGCCAAGTTAAGAGGCCAGAAGCCAGGGGAGCCCTCTTTCCCCACAAGAGGCCTTCCCGGCAGGGGTCAGTGACACAGACAAGGCTGCCTCGCTTGAGATCAGGCCTTTCCGGCCACCCACTCAGGCTGGGCGTGGGTTGACAGAGTGGCCAGTGTCCGGAAATGCTCTGATCCCTCAAGCCAACCACAGACCAGCGCTCCTGCGAAGCCCGGGATTGAGAGAGAGGTGGTCCTTGCTACACACGTAGATGAGAGCCCCAGACCACCCACCATCTGAAACAGGTACCACCTCAGCTGAGAGCCGCTGGGGAAGGAAGTCACTGGCCGGGTCAAGGCGGGACTCACCTCCCTCAGCAGCTGCACTCCCTTCAGCCCTTCCTGCTGCTGCTGGGCCACGGTGACCCCCAAGACGAGTGTGTGCACGACGCAGGAGACCACGGAGATGATGACAATGGGGCTGAGGCTGAGTGGCAGCGTGATGAAGAAGGAGAAGACGAAGAAGGCCTGCCAGCCCACAGTGTCGCTGGCCGCGTGGGCACGGGAGAAGTTCAGGCCCAGGTAGGAGAAGACCTGGGCTGATATCAGCAGCCACAGCAGGTAGGGCACCACTCTCCGAGTGAGCCGGTTGGGGAGCAGCCCCTTTTTGCAGAGCACGAAAAGGATGATGTCCAGCACCAGCCCAACCCCGGCCACAGCGAGGGGGGCCAGCTTGTCGTCAGAGAAGACCACGGCGCACATGACCACCACATAGCAATCGAAGAGAGCCGCAAAGACCACCAGCACCAGCAGGGTCTCATGGCGCTGCCTCTTGAAGTAAGTCTGGTACAGGTTCTCCAAGGACTCTGGTACAAAGGTCAGCCGCATGAAGCGAGGTAAGCAGAGGCACGATCCCGAGTTCCGAACAGAGATTTCATGGGTCCGGCCCACCCCGCGGTCAGGGTCCGAAGGTAGGCTGACAGAGTACTCGGCCGAGTACTCCGCAGAGTACTCGGGCTCGGAGAAGCCCTGGGTCCTCGGCATCCTGGCTGGTATCTGCTTCTACCGGCTCCGGAGAAGCCGGCCGCAGAGCAGAGGAAGCGCTCTGGCACGAGCCACCTACCGGGACTCTTGGAAACCTGGGGCCACTTCGGGCAGGAACGCAGAGCGGGATTCCAGGGCCCAGGGAGAGCTGACCATCTGGAACTTAAAAGGACATCACTGAGTAGAAGCCCCTCTTCCTTCCTACCCGAGCTTTCTCCACGACCTGCCCCAGCCCTCCGGGAAGAATCCTTGCTGCCAGAGGCTCCAAAACCGAGGCCTTTCTCCCGCCACCCCAACGCTCACGGCCACCACCCGACCACACACATACTTAGTCTTGTCCACCCAAACACTCTGCTTCCTGTCTCTGGCTGTGGACGGGCCTGGCTACCTCTCCACCAACCCTGGTCTCTCTCCGTGTCATCTCAGTCTCTCTCACCCCCAGATCTCCTCATCTAAGTCGCCTCCAGGCCCAAGTCTTAGAATGTGAGGATAAAACATGCTCCAAGAAACCAGCGCCAGCCTGGGGGTTCCTAAATCTTTCTCTGTTTACTTCCCTTCCCAGCCAGCCCTTTGGCCCCTGGGGCTCCCCATCTCAGGGCACTGTCTCCTCCGGAAGGCAGGCCCTGCCCCTGCGCTTACCTGTGCGGGAACTCGAGAGCCGCGTGGCCCGGGCCAGTCCCCTCGCGGTCTGCGAGGCTGGGTCACGCGTGCAGCGGAAGGGGACAGGAGGGCTTGGCGCGCCCGAGGGCTGCTCTCCACGGAGCCGCGCCGCCCCGCTAGCGCCGCGGTCCCCGGTCCCCCGGCCGGGGCGCGACCCTCCCGCCGTCAGGCTGGGAAAGGCGCAGGGCTGTCCTTCAGCATCCACAGGCGCCCGGCCGCTGGAGAAAAGAGGAGGCGGCGGCGGCGGCGGCGGCTAGAAAATCCGGGGGCGCCAGCCTCTTGGGCTGCGGCTCGCGGGGCCAGCGCCCTCCCTCTGGCCCCGCAGTGGTCGCGGCGGCGGCGGCGGCGGCAGCGCGGCTAGGGGCGCACCCGGGGCCCTTGGCGGCGGGAGCGCGGGCCGAAGCCGGGGAAGCCCGCCAGCATCCTCTGCCCCGCCCGCGCGCGGCGAGCGGAGCCAGCCGAGCCCGGGCGCGCAGCACAGTGAGTCCCCGCGCGGCGCTGGCGGCTCCGGGGCCACGCGCGCTCCAGGCCCCGGGAGGCGGGCGGCGCCCCTCCCTCCCCCGCAGTCGCCGCCCTCTCGGCGAGCGGGAGCGGGGGCGGGGGGGAGGGGGCGGGGAGAGGAGGTCCCGGGGGAGGCCCTCCGCTCGGGACCCCGTCCCGGTGCGGGGGCAGGAGGAGGAGCGCTGGGGCGAGTTGCAGGGGCCCCCCGCGGCCCCACGCTCCGGCACCGGGCGGCGATCGCTGCGTGGAAGCTCGGGGTGGGCGGCGGCAGGAAGGATGGGCTAGTCAGGGCCTTCCCCCTGCAGGCCCGGTGTCGGAAGAGAAAAGCCCGGGACGTGCCCTCCCGCAGGTGAGGCACGCTCGAGGCATCCCGGGCGCCCCCTCCTCTACCGCGGCTTCCTTCCGGGCTCGGAGA
The DNA here is from genome assembly GCA_917880005.1 of Nanger dama. Taxonomy (NCBI): domain Eukaryota; kingdom Metazoa; phylum Chordata; class Mammalia; order Artiodactyla; family Bovidae; genus Nanger; species Nanger dama. The sequence continues at coordinate 32,776,480 of CAKJTW010000018.1, forward strand.
GGCGGGGGCTGAGGTTTGAGGACGACTCCCCTGCCCGGCGCGCCAGGCCTGTGTCCCCGCCCACCCTGGCAGCCCAAACGCCGGCCTGAGCTTGCCGCAGAAGGGCCCGCAACTGAGCCCGATGTAGGAGTGGCCCAGGAGGCACGTGGAATTGGGAGAGACCCTGCTTCAAAACGGTCTCGTGCACATTCCACCTGTTTGAGGCGTTTTTTGAATGTAGGAACGCTGTTAAGAACGAAGATGCTCCTTTGAATGGTTAAGTCTATCAGTCTCTTGAAAGTTGAAAGTTAAGTCGCTCAATCGTGTCCAACTCTTTGCGTCCCCGTGGACTGTAGCCCACCAGGCTCCTCCGTCCATGGGATTCTCCAGGCAAGAATACTGGAGTGGGTTGCCAATCGAACCCAGGCCTGCCGCATTAGGGCAGACGCTTTAACCTTTGAGCCACCAGGGAAGCTATCAATCTCTTACACCATAGCATAAATTACTTTCCTCGGATTTGACAAAACTTCTTGTCAAGATCAACCACAGGCTTTAGGAATTTACATAAAGGGAGAGAAGGGAGATAAGTTGTTTTGAAACACAAGAAACTATGTGGAGGGAGGAGGAAGGGAGTTGCTGAGGATGCCAGCCCTTTCAGAGTGGGCTCCCTGGGGAAGGCAGAACTGGGTAAGAGAAGAGAGGAACCCAGCCCTCCAGGCCCTGGATGAAGGTGACTCCTGGATCTCTTGAGATCATCTGTGAGGGCCCTTAGCAGAACCTCGGGGGCAGATTCATTAGAAACTTGACTCTATCACAGCTGTTTCTATTTCTCATACTAACGACAAAAAACTACTAACCTCAGCTCAAACCTGTCAGGGTTTGCTTCCAAAGGTGAGAAATATGACATCAAACTAGGAGGAGGGTAATTTCAATAATCCCTGGGTCAGGAAGATCCCCTGGAGAAGGAAATGGCAACCCATTCAAGTATTGCCCAGAGAATCCCAAGGACAGAGGAGCCTGGCAGGCTACAGTCCACAGGGTTGCAGAAGAGTTAGACAAGACTGAAGCGACTAAACAGCAAACAACAGTTTCAACAAAGCAGCATCGTTCAGCTCAGTTCACTCAGTTGTATCTGACTCTTTGCAACTCCATGGACTGCAGCACGCCTGTCCATCACCAACTCCCAAAGCTTATTCAAACTCATGTCCATTGAGTCAGCAATGCCATCCAACCATTTCATCCTCTGTCATCCCCTTCTCCTGCCTTCAATCTTTCCCAGCATCAGGGTCTTTTCAAATGAATCAGTTCTTCGCATCAGGTGGCCAAAGTATTGGAGTTTCAGCTTCAACATCAGTCCTTCCAATGAATATTCCGGAATGATTTCGTTAGGATAGACTGGTTGGATCTCCTTGCTGTCCAAGGGACTCTCAAGAGTCTTCTCCAACATCACAGTTCAAAGCATCAATCCTTTGGCGCTCAGCTTTCTTTATGGTCCAACTCTCACATCCATACATGACTACTGGAAGACAGACCTTTGTTGGCAAAGTAATGTCTCTGCTTTTTAATATTCTGTCTAGGTTGGTTAGAACTTTTCTTCCAAGGAGTAAGCGTCTTTTAATTTCATGCCTGCAGTCAAAATCTGCAGTGCTTTTGGAGCCCCCCAAAATAGTCTGTCACTGTTTCCACTGTTTCCCCATCTATTTGCCATAAAGTGATGGGACCAGATACCATGATCTTAGTTTTCTGAATTTTGAATCATTACACAATGTTAAAGGAGGCATGGTTTTTATGTTTAACCTAGTGCTCATGCTCTTGCTTTAATCGTGTTTGATTCTGTGTGACCCTATGGACTATAGCCAGCCAGGCTCTTCTGTCCATGGGATTCTCGGCAAGAATACTGGAATGGGTTGCCCTCCCTCCTCCAGGGGATCTTCCCAACCCAGGGACTGAACCTGCATCTCTTATGTCTCCTGCATTGGCAGGTGGGTTCTTTACTACCACCAACACAATCAAGATACATATGTTAATAAAAGGAAAAAGAAAAAGCTGATAAATACTGTTTGAGCCTGGTTGGGCACAAGGGACAAGCACACTGTGCCTTCTGTGAATCCCTCCTGCTTTCCTGGCACACATGCCAACTCTTGGGGTTCTGTGGAACTTCCCACTTGGCAAGGCCATGCCCAGCCCCTGGGCCCTGTGGGTTTCCTGATGAGCCTGCTTCCACCGCATGCCCTGGCCTCTCCTCCCCACGAACGCTGTGAAGGGAGCGGTTCCACAGAGAAATCTCTCGCCCCCTCCTACCCTGACTGCTGATCTCACTGCTCTGCTCCCTGGCCTTCCACAATCCTCCTCTCTCAGCCATGCCACCTGTTCAACAGACCTGTGCTGAGAGCACCCAGGATGCCCAGCCAGCCCAGGCATCCATCAGCAAAGACCAGAGAAGCCACCTTGCCCGTGCTTTCAAGATGCTTGCCGGCTCTGCCAGGGTACTGTGTCCACCAAGATAGACCCTCAGCTGAGCACAGGCCACCTGAAACAGGGCCTTTCAGGACTAGAGGGGAGCATCAGATTGTCTGGAGCCTCTGCCAAGGCTCAGCAGCAGGACAGTACACTCCTAACCCCGTTCTGCAACCTGGGTCATATGCACAGCCCTTCCCTATGAATGTGGGAAACCCAGGAGGGCAGCTGCAGCCCCTCATTGAAGCCAGAGGCAACTGAGTAAGAGAGGCGGTCAGGGAAAACACAGCTAGTCAGAGACAGATGTTGAGGCCACAAGAGTCTCAGCTGTTTCCCTCATGGCTGCTTCTCCAGAATGTGGCACCTAGTGTGTGCTCAACATAGCCACTGAATGGGTGGATGATTTCCTTAAGGAGAAATGGTACTTATAAGTGTGCCTGGCTGTCCCTGAGAGGACCAACAGGCCTTATTCATTGATGCTGAATGTGTCCTGTGCTGGGGTAAATTAAAGATAACTAGGGACTATCCTGGGCTTCCCAGGTGGCGTTAATGGTAATGAACCCGCCTGCCAATGCAGGAGACAGAGGAGATGCAGTTTCCACCCATAGAATGGGAAGATCTCCTGGAGGAGGGCATGGCAACCCACTCAAATTGTTCTTGCCTGGAGAACCCCATGGACAGAGGAGCCTGGTGGGCTACAGTCCATGGGGTCGCAAAGAGTTGGACACGACTGAGTGAGCACACACGCACGCGGGGACTATCCTGGTGGTCCAGTGGTTAAGACTCCAAGCTTCCATTTCGGGGATGCAGGGGGTGTGGGTTTGATCCCTGGTCAGAGAACTAAGATCCTACATGCTGCATTGTGGGGCAAAAATAATAATTATAATAAATTAAAAAAAGAAGAACCCCACTCAACTGAAAAGGGGGCGAAGTGTTTTCAGTTTCTAAGCTATGCATCTTGCATTATCTGGACAACTGACATACATTCTTTTACAATCAAAAGATAAAATAAATCTATCTTGCAAACACACATGCACACACCCACACAACCCAAGACCATGAATGGCTGTGTGGGTGACTTGCCTATGACACATGTCCTAAAGTGAAGACAGAATTACGGGCTTGGCTAGAAGCTTGGAGGGTGTCCCAACCTCCATCCGATCCCAGGATCCACTCAGATAGGATAACTGTTTGCCAAAGGCAACTTCTGTTTCTACGGTTTGAGACTAGAGATGATTGCTGAGAATTAATGGTTATTGGATAAACAAGAGTGGTGTGCCCCCTTGGGGAAAAGTGGTGGCTCCTGAATCCAGCAAACAATAGATCAGAGCAGAACCCTAGAGTCCTGGAGAAAGAGAAGTGGGAGGAGAGAAGATTCCCAGCTCCCCTGGTGCTGGGCCCCGGGAGGGCCCCTGACTGGGGCCTCAGCTGAAAGCAGGGCCTGATGTGGGCCTGTGTGCAGGTGATTTAATTGGGAGAGTGACTCCCAGGGAGGGAAGACAGGAAAGCCAGTAAATACAGGGTGTGCGCTGGAGTGGTCCCTGCCACTGGCAGTGGGGCTCAGTCCCTCTGGGACCCTCTGAGGAGCTGTGCAGAAGGCACCTGGGCATGTTTGGTTGGGTGACTGGAGCAGGGCGGGGGAGAGGGGATAGTATTTATCTGTCTCCTTCCATCCTGCAGTGGTTGAGGGCCCCCAGTCAGTGGGTTTACTCAAGTACTTGCAGGCATGCCAGTGTGAGCCTCAGGGAGGCTGAGTGGTGGGCAGCAGGGCAGGAAACAGGACACTCGTGCAGAGAGGCAAGGACTCTACAGGGTATACCCGCAACAATTGCAGAGTAGATGAGTGGGCCGGGAGGATGTCTCCTACAGGGCCCAGACCCCTCACCGACTCCTCTGGCTCAGAGGTTCGGAGCCTTCATCTGGAGGAGCCTTCATCAACCATGGGCACTGGCCTGGCTGCTGCAGGGGACTCAGCTGATTTCAGCTCCCCAATTCTCAGCATCCTCATGGTGGATAACAGAGACTGCCCCCTAGGAAATGGGGCCTCAAGGGCATCAGTGTGTGTGTTATTCACTCAGTCATATCCGACCCCAGGGACTTCACCAGGCTCCACTGTCCGTGGAATCCTCCAGGCAAGGATACTGGAGTGAGCTGCCATTCCCTTCTCCAGGAGATCTTCCCAACCCAGGGACTGAACCCGGATCTCCTGCATTGCAGGTGGATTCTTTACCATCTGAGCTCCCAGGAAAGCCCAGCAGAATGGCTGGCAAGTCTCCACAGAACCAGTCAAATGGGAGTTACCGGCCACCTCCTGGCCAGGTCGCCCCACCACTCTGGTGCTGCTGTTCCTGCGGGACCTACTCAGAGCTGGGCTGGGCTGCCGTCTCCCTCGGGCCCTGCCTGTGGTTACATCTAGGTCCCTCTCTTGACCCCACTGTGGTGTTCCCCTCTGACACTCAGCCCGAATGTCACTTCTTTGTGTCTCTCTGTCCTTCTCTGTTTCTTGCTGCTTCTGCGTCCATGTTAAGGTCTCCCCGGCTCTGCCTTTCCTCTGGGTCACTTGTTGGGCCATGGTGAGCATGTACAAGTATGGGTATGAGTGTTTCGGAGTGTATAAGTACGTGTTTTGTGTTAGAGTCTGTGACAGTGAGAGTTACGCATGTGAGATGAGTGTGAGTGCACATGTGTGATGAGTGTGATGGGTGAGCATGCACATGTCTCATGGGCACAGCCACACTGCCCTACTGGATAGGCTCCGGCCTCATCCCCCTCCTCCCCAGTCTGACAGCCCCAGTGCTCTGCTCCCTTCCTGGGGCCTCTGGGTGGGCAGAGAGCGCAGTGAGGACCACCTTCTCTTCCCTGGACGGGGGTGTCTCTGGGTCTGTTCCATCCTGGGTGTGAGCATCTCATGAGCTGGGCCAGCTCTCTTCCAGCCCAGCATTTGAAACAGAGCAGCTACTCCATAACCTGCTGCTGAAATAACGTCAACTTAATGCCAACCATTCGTCCCCTTGTGCGCACTGGTCCGTGCTGCCCCTATGGGCGGTGACCCTGTTTCCTGTGGGATCCTGCCTCCAGGCGCTGTGGTATTCTTTCCTTCAGTTTTATGACTTGGGTACCACCCAGGTCCCCATTTTACAGGTGAGGAAATGGGCTCAGAGACAAGAGGGGACTTGCTCCAGAGCCCACAGCAAGGAAGGGGCAAAGGAGGGCTGGACTCCAGGTGCTCCAGGTGGTGCACAAGCACAGCTCCAGTGGGAATCCTCAGAAGCGTGCTCTGGGCAGGACACTGTGATCTCAGACTCAGTGCCCAGCTTACAGCCAAGGGCATCCAGCAGAATCATGGCTCCCTAGATGTCAGAGCTGGAAGACACTCATTCTGCTTCAGCCTGGATGAGGAAGTTGAGGCCCAGACAGGTTAAACTTGGGGCAAGTAAGATGCATGCCCAAGGAGTGCAATGCAACATGTGGATGCTGAGTAATCCCAAGGCCTCTATGGAAATGTCACGTTTCCAAAAGCACTTGAGCCAGGGCCCCTCTGGGAAGAGGCACCATAGAAATATGCCCTAACGAGCCTCTCCTAGCCTGCTGGGGATTCAAAGCAGCAGAAAAAGATTTTGAAACACTGAGAGGTGACAAGGCCCAGGCCAACAGGAGATGGAGGCCTCTGCTCCACAGTGCCTCTCCCTCCCTCTGGTCCCAATACTCAAAAGAGCCCAGTTCTTAGGGGGTCAGGCTAGGGGCTTCTAGAAGGGCTGGCTCCATGCCCTCATTGCAGATATTCAAACCTAAACCATTCCAGCAGCCACTCCCTGGCTTGGCGCCCCATCTCAGGACTCAGGAAGCATTTCTTGACCCTATTCTTCCTCTCTCCTCCCCTCACCCATTCTCTACCACCCCAACTAGGGCAATCGATCATTCCAAATCCAGAGCTGATCTTATCCCCATCTTCCTACCTATCCCCCACCCCGCAACGTGCTAGGGGATCAAATGTGATAATACTTGTAAAGTGCTCAATGTCATTTTCCCCTGAAGTTGTCCTCAAGGAATAGTAGCCATTTTTCACTTGGAGATCTGTAATGGGTTGCACGGTTCCTTGTCAATACCCTTCCAGAAGATAGGTACATGGCCAAATCCCCAGAACCTGTGAATGTGATCTTATTTGGAAAACGTGTCTTTGCAGTGGTGATTGCCTGGATTGCCTGGATGACCCTAAATCTGATGTCTTTAGGAGACACACAGAGAAGACAGGCACAGATGAGGAGGCCCTGTGACGATGGAGGCAGAAGCTGAAGGGATGTGGCCACAAGCCAGGGAGCACCTGGAGCCCCCAGAAGCTGGAGGAGGCGGGGAGGAATTCTCCCCTCCAGCCTCCAGGGCGTGTGGCACTACTGACCAGCACTACTGACCACCTTGATTCTGTGATTGTGGACCCCAGACCTGGGAAAGAGGACATTTCTGTTTTATGCCATCCAAGTTGTGATAACTTGTTTTGGCTGCCACAGGAAACTAAGGATCCAATTGTACATTTCCATACCTGTACTTCCTGGTGACTCAGGTGGTAAAGACTCTGCCTGCAATGTAGGAGACCTGGGTTTGGATCTCTGAGTCAGAAAGATCCCCTGAAGAAGGGAATGGCTACCCACTCCCTTGGAATAATCCCATGGAATAATCCCATGGATATAGGTTACAGTCCATGGGGTTGCAAAGACTCAGACACGACTGAGCGATTAACACTTTTCTCTCCCATAGCGTGTGAGTTCTGTTGATACAATGATCCTGTTTTGGTTTTTAAACTGCTAATTGCCCTGTGCTGAAGGCTGAGCAGGTCCCTGGTAAGGGTAATCCTTTTCTGCAGCTGCCAAACTGCCACAAACTCAGTGTCTAAATGGTACAGATGTGTTAGCTCACAATTCTGCACATCAGAAGTCCAAAATGGGACTCACTGGCAAAAACCACGGCATTGGTAGAACTGCATTTTTTTTCTGGAGATTGTAGGGGAGACCTTAAATCCTTACCTTTTCCAGCTTCTAGAGGCTGCCCACAGTCCTTCCTTCAGGGACCCCTCCCCAGTCTTCAAGGCCAGCGATAGTGCACTTCTCACCGTTCTTCCATAGTCACACCCCAGAGCCAGAAAAAAAGGTTTCCAATTTGAAAGACTCATGTGATTAGCTTGGACCCACAAGTATCATCTCATCAGGGCTCTTAATTATATTTGCAAAATCCCCTTTGCCACATAAGGCAGCATCGTCACAGCTTCTGGAGAGCAGGATGAGGACAGTTTGGGGAGACGTTATTCCACTGATCAGGGGAGGCTCCTGACATGCTCTCCAGGTAGGGTTTCTACTCTTGATCCTGCACTAAATGCACTAGCAGGCAAAATCTGGAGGTCGTAAAGCATTTTAAAAGTCTCATTTTAAAAGGCACTTTCTTCTAAGAGAAAAGAAGCCCTTGAAATCTTCTAGTGTAAGGTAAAGCTGGGAAGGAAGAGGCCCTCCTGTGGGTCCCTCTCCCTTCCATGTCACCTAATTGGCATTGTTCCATGATGGCTGGCTGGGATCAAGAGGACATTATGGGCCCAACAGAAGAAGGGATGCCTGAGGTTCACGGGATTCATTCCAAGATTCTTCTTCAAACCCCCTTTTGCTGTCTTTGGCATATCTCCCAGAAGCACATACAGTTCAGACAATTTTACTTCCTCAAAAAGTGTCTATGGTTTTCCTACTGCCTTCAGATTCAGATTCTAAAATCTTTAGCATCCAGGATATTCCTTGGTTGGGTCCCAACCTACTTATCTCATGTAATCGTCACGATTCTATGGCAGAAAGATGATTGTATGTCCATTTTACAGATGAGAAAACTGAGACTAGGTTCATAACTTGCCCAAGGTTCCATAGCTGGTAAAGGGCATGGCCCAAGTCTACACCCACATGTCTGACCTCAGGCTGTGCTGTGCAATCTGACCTGCCCAGCCTCACTGGCCATCAATGGGGGAATAACCCTCCATAGCCTGCCCCCTTGCTTGGCTAGGGGTCAAGTTAGCATTGGACCATGGGAAAAGCCAAGCAGGAGGAATGACACATCCTAACCAGCTATAGATGATTTGGGATAAAAAGTGGTTCAAAAAGGATGAGACCATCAAGGAATAATGGACAAGGAGGCACAAAATGATAATTACCAGAAGACAGTGGTCCAGATTTAAGTAACTCTTTCTAGGATTCATTCCACAATGTTCTTGGGCCCTGCTGGTGTGCTGACTTACACTCAAATTAGACATGAGCAGGTTAATCATATCCATGTGCTTCTGCAGATAGTGATTTTTATAACTATTAAATAACTCACACTGGCATTACTTTCCCTCTCACATTCTTAAGAAAAGATGCTATATACTCAAGGGGTGGTGGAATAAATTAGCTAACAAGCTTTGCCACCCCTCTTCCAATCTTCCTTTGCCACATGGGGGACACCGGGCAGAGCCAACATCTTTCTTAAAGTGTTACCTTCAGGGATATCTGCTAAGCTTTCAAAACCAGACCAAACACTTGGTCTTTAAAAAAAAAAAATATATATATATATATATATATATATAGATAGATCTTATTTTAAAAGATTTTTTTTTCACTTTATTGAAACCCAGGTGGGTTGGAGCAACTCTGTCTCTCACCCATCCTCCCCTCCTTGGTGCCTCTGGCTTTCCATGCACCCAGCCCTGCCAAGTGGGAAGCCAGCGATGGCTCTGCTCATAGCTGAGCGAGGATCAGAACCCCTTGTGAGGGTCTCTGGTTGAGATGGCTCGGACCCTTCCATTCACTATTAGCCCCGGACTACCTGCCAGCTTAGATCTGTTTGGACAGGAAAGCTTATAACTCTGCTCTGCTATTTTTAGCAGCTGTTAGGGTTGAGTCAGTCTTCTGCTGGCTTGGAGGCCTCTTGCTCTTTCTTTCTCGTGCCGTCAGAGACTGGCTCTGTCAGTGAGTGCATTTACCTTCCCTGCACTGCTCTCTTTATCCCTTTCTTAAGGCAGGACAAGTATTTTTTTTTTTTTAAGAAACCTATTTTTAATTGGGAGATAATTGCCTTACAATATCGTGTTGGTTTCTGCCACACAACAACGTGAATCAGACGTAAGGATACATATGCCCCCTCCCTCTTGAGCCTCCCCCGAAATTCCTCACCCCCATCTCACCCCTCTAAGTCATCACAGAGCAAGCACCAGGTTGAGCTCCCTGCACCTGTACGGCGGCTTCCCACATGGCTATTTTACACATGGTAGTATATTTGTCAATGCTCGTCTCTCGAGCATTTGTCAATGCTCGTTTGTCCCACCTTCTTCTTCCCCCACAGTGTCCAAAGTCTGTTCTCTATGCCTGCATCTCTGTTCCTGTTCTGCAAATAGGTTCATCAGTACCATTTTTCTAGATTCCACACATAGCGTTAATATACGAAATGTGTTGTTTCCGTTTCTGACTTACTTCACTCTGTTTAACAGGTTCTAGGTTCAGGGCGGGTTCTTAGGGGTCTGTATTTCTTCGCTTCTCTTAATAAAAGCTTCCCCACAAGTCATCTACATTCTTTTCATCTTCTTCATGATTTTGGATTAATGTAGCTGTAAGTGGGAATTCTTTTAAGTCAAGCCCAAGTTCAAAAATGCCTTTAAACAAACAAAAAATACATTTAAATAACTTTAGAGAGAATAATATAAAGGATTTTACTGTTAGCTATAAATTGATACTCATTGTTCATCGTGTGTGTGTGTTTTTTTAATCCCAGAGTCTAACAGAGTGATTGGCATAGAAAAGGTACTTAATAAATGCTTGATGGAGGAAGGAATGCTTAGGAATAAATGAATAAATTCTAAGGTGTTAAAAGCTCAGTGATTAATCCCTCTCAAGGGTAAAACTTATAATTTAACACACAGAACTTTTCTTTAATCAATTGCAAATGGTGGAGTTTTCAGCCATCTCTCTTGGAGTGGAGCCAGAGGTGTTTTTGGGTAGTTGGGTTGTATTAGAATTGTTGGGATTATTTCTGTCCTAAGTAACCCCAAACTCAACTCACAATAGCTTAACGGTAGAGACAATATCTCTATAACAGGTCTTTGGTTAGAACAGGTCTAAGGTTAGTTATTTGGTGGCTCAAACCCCTCTGTAAGGGGCATGTTGCTTTCCAGATTCTGCCCTGCCACCCTTGGGGAATCAGTTCTGCCATTACAGGCTACCTCTCCCCATCTTGGCCAGCTGGTACCACAATCTAGCATCATACACAGATACATTATTCCACAGAAGAAGACAGTTTCCTCCCATGCTGCCCTTTTCAGGAGGACGAAATTCTTTCCTGGGAGCTCCCTAGAATGTCCATTATGTCTTTTTGGCTAGAGCAGGGTCACGCACCCACTTCCACATCAGTCACTAGAAGAACTGGTACCACCATAAATGGCTTCAATCACTCATGATTCACCCTGAGACTCACAGTGGGGGAACAGACACTAGGACTCTACCAACAAGGAAGAAGGAGAAATGGCTATTGGACAGGCCTTCGACACCACTGACTCTGCTGGCCCTCAGGGACTAGGCCTGATTCCCGACAAAGCCAACTCTCCTGTCACTTTTCCAAGGAACTTCTATAAACCTGGAAAATACTTAAGTTTCACTGAGGAAATTATGCCAAGCTTTGACGGGTTAACGAGCAACATGGATGCTAAGGGCACTCATGTTTTTCTTATTTTCTTACTCTCCATTAGGCTCCTTTTAATCAACATTCAGTTGTGTGCTGTGACTCCTTTCATAATCAGTCGGAAAACACGTGGTTGAAAGATCTTCAATCTGTTTCACAGTCCAGCAGCAAAGGTCATTCATTCACTTATCAGACATTGACTATGCTTTTATTTGTCAACCAAGAACACAAAGAAAAGATAAGGTCTTAGTCTGCCAAGAAGTAATACACTGGAGAGACCCCTGTCCAGCTGAGGAGAAAATCTATGAAATGTGCCTGGGCAGCAGAGGTGAGTCTAGAGACATTTCAGAGGAGGAGGTAACTGAGTTGGACATAAAAGTTCAGTAAGAATTTCTGAGGAGGAAGAGAGGGTGTGTGCCTCAGTCCATGCAGGCTGCTGTAACAAAATACCACAGTCTGGGGGGCTTAAATGACAGACATTTCTTTCCCACAGTTCTGGAGGCTGGAGGCCAAGATCAAGGGGCTGGCAGGTCCAGGTCTTGAGGAGGGCTCTCTTTTTAGCTTGCAGACAGCCACCTTCTTGCTTGGACTTCAGAGCAAGCTCTGTGTCTCTTCCTCTCCTTATAAGGACATTAATTCCATCATGGGCCTCTACCTTCATGACTTCATCCAAACCCAATTACCTCCAAAAACCCCCAACTCCAAATGCTATGACATTGGGGGTTAGGACTTTAATGCACCTGGAGGGTACCACAAACACTGAGTCCACAACAGCGTGCCATGACGAGGGGACAGCAAATACAAAGCCACAGGCTGTGGACAGTGGAAGGACCCTGAAGGACACCAAGAAGTTCAGAGGACACCAAGAAGTCCACTGAGCCTGGACTGGGGGTGGGGTGGAGGGTGGGGAATGTTGGGGGATAAGGGGACGGAGGGAGGGGGAGGCTGAGTTATGCCTGGCTAAGGCAGTGTGGAGCAGGGTGCTATAGTCAGGCCCCAGTCTGAACCCACATTCCACTCTTAAAATAGCTCAGTGGCTGTTTTGGTTTCCTGGGGCTGCCATAACACATTTCTAAAGCTGGGTGGTTTAAAACAGCAGAAATCTATATATTGTAAGACTTTTCTTTTTTTTTTTTTTTTTTTGAAGTGGACCATTTTATTGCATTTGTTACAATACTGTTTCTGTGTTACGTTTGGGTTTTTGGCCATGAGGCACGTCAGATCTTAGCTCCCCAACCAGGGATTGAACTTGCACTTCCTGCTTGGAAGGCAAAGTCTTAACAACTGGATTGCTAGGGAAGTCCCAGCAGAAATCTGTTTTCTCACAGTTCTAAAGGCCTCAGGTGCAAAAGGAGGGTGTAGACAAGGCTGCTCCCTTGGGAGAATCCATTCCCTGCCCTTCTCCAAGCTTCTGAAGCTGCAGCAACGGTTGGTATTCCCTAGCTCTGGTCTTTATAGCTCCAATCTCTGCTCTGTCTTCACAGGGCCTCCTTTTTCTGGTGTCTCATTGATTCCTGCTTCTCTTCTCAGGGCTTGTCATTCATTAGGTTATGGTCTACCCTTATCCAGGATGTGCTCATCTCAAGGTCCTTACCCTCACTGTATCCACAAAGAGTGTTCCAAACAAGGCCACATTCTGAGGTTCTGGGTGGACATCTCTTTGGGGGATCATACAGCAACAATGCAGTGCTGTAGCACTAGACAAGTGACTCAGCCTTTAAAGAGCGTATTTCCTTACCCATACTACGAGGAGAGAATATTTATCTCGAGGGGTCATTTTAGAGTCAGATAAAGTTGCGGAGGAAGTCTGATCTATAGTAAGGGCTCAACAAGTGACAGGAACTTGGATTTTATCCTATAGGCAACAAAAGTCTTGAAAAGTAGGTGTTTGAGCAGGAAACACCCCTGCAGGAAAGGGTGTTACTTCCCCATTTTTTTCCCTTTTTGAAGGCAGAAGTAACTAGGTTGGGCCCTCTGTAAGGTCGGACTCAGCCAGAGGCTCCTAAAGCAGCAACACTGCCCAGTCACCCCAGAAAAGCAGCGATGGAGACAGCAAGAGTTTTTAAGGTGAAATGGACACATGAAGATGGTGGGGGGTGGGGTGGAGGCTGCCTAGCCACCGCCAAGCCTGTGTGAGCTGTACATTTCTGAAAACCTAGAGGTATTGAGATAGAGTCCCTCTCTGTCATCCTGAAGGTGCTGCCCTAGCAGTAGAGGCACAGCCCAGGGCTGGTAGAAGAAAGGGAAATGAGTGAAACAAGGGAAGCCTGCAGACTTGCAAAAACAAAACAGATGGGAGGAACTTGGGGAGCAGAGGGAACTTTAAGAGACTCACTGATAAGGCAACAGAAGCTTGGAGAAGAAAGACGGGTGCCCAGGGTCACTGAGCTTTGAATGACAGACCCAGATTCTGAACGCAGGACCTCCTTCTCTCTGCAAGACCTGCGTTCTTTCCTACCACTTTGGTCAATTTAAGTAGGAGAGATTCAGTGAAGGGATGTCAGGGGACAATATACTCTATGCTTTTTCAGAGCAGTCTGTCCTATATCAGTGGCTCTCAAACATTACACACCAGAATCCTCTTGTGGGCTTATCTAGATACAGACTGCTGGGTCTCCAAGAATCCGGTACATAGGTATGGGATGGGGCTCAAGAATTCCCGGCATTTCTAACAAACTCCTGGATGGTGCTCAGGCTGCTGGTCCCAGCTCCCACTGTGTGGATCATTGTCCTACACAGTTTCTCAGTTCCTGAAGCACCCACCGTGCTCTGCAAATAGCAGGTGTTTAATCCGTCCTTGCTGCAGTGAATCATACACTTTGGATTTAAAAGCCTATCAAAGACTTAATACCCACTGATGATGTTGACCAGAGGCTGCTAGTGAGTTAAGCCAGTCTTCCTACCTAGTAATTTACATCATGATATACACTAGTTTAGTTTCAACCAAACCCACTAAAATGCATTTCACAGAACTGCAAGCCTTGGTGTATTAAAATTCCCTGACAATGTGGTGGGTATACACTCTAGTGAAGGAATAAATATCTTTGGGGCACTGGATTAATTTTATGCAGTCTGTACGGAAAAATCACATGAAGCAAGTCACCTTTAGGGCTCTATTAGGGAAAATGGAGTGAGGTTTTCAAAGTCTTTAACAGCAATATTGTTAAAGACTGTAATCAGTCAACAGAATTAATGAGTGCCTCCTGCAAGTCACTGTGACAAGTGCTGTAAGAGATGAGCCCTGCCCCAAAGGGTTAACCATCTGGTTGAAGGGGTGAGATAAAGAGGATCTTTTGCCCCCCACCCAGTTTTAAACCTTTTATTTTGTATTGGGGTATAGCTGATTAACAACGTATGGTAGTTTTAGGGGAAAAGTAAAGGGACTCAGCCAAACATATACATGTATCCATTCTCTCACAAACCCCCTTCCCAACCAGGCTGGCACATAACATCGAGCAGAGTTCCATGTGTTATACAATAGGCCCTTGTTGGTTATCTGTTTTGAATATAAGTGTACATGACCTTCCCAAACTCCCTAACTATATACCATCCCCCAGCAACAATAAGTTTGTTTTCTAAGTCTGAGCCTCTTTCTGTTTTGTAAGTCCATTTGTATCATTTAAAAGGAGAGGTTCTTGAGGGGGTGTGAGGAGAGCTTAGACACTGGAGGATGCACAAAACCCTGCCTACTTCACTTTCTGCAGGTAAACCCAGAGCTAAGCTGGAGTTTGCTGTTATCACAGTTCAGGAAAGTTTACTGGTGCATCTCTTCCCAACTTGGAATCAACCACAAAGAGTATTTATGCCATGAAAACTGGGCAAACCCTACAAACTGGGGCTCTCACCCGCCTCCTAGAGTCAGTTTACCTGCACACCATAAACTCCCGGCCTGATAAAGAAGTTCAAGGTGGTTTCCAAGGTGTAGTCTGGGAGCATTGCAATTTACTAGGGAAGCTTAGCATAGAGTGGCGATGACTGAAAGATGGGCTGTTGTGCCTCATTGCTGGGCTGAGGGAAAGTGGTCCATGTTACTGACTGCCCAGGTGAGCAGGGCGTAGAGGTGCTTAGAGGACCAGGCAGCAGAAGAGCCTGGGCTCAGCTTGGACACCTAGGAGGATGAGTGCCGGGACCTTCAATCTGGAAGCCCTGCTGGGACCATGATGAAGTCAGCAAATGGCAGGCCAGGTGGGGCCAGGAGAGCCAGTGAGGGCACTGGGATGAAAGCTGCCAAGAAGGTCAAAAGCAGAGAGGTAAGGCAGCCCTGTCCCAACTCTAGATCTCCCCTGGGGAGAGGCGGGCAGTGGAAGTATGAGGGGGACGTGGGGACCTTGCATTTACTGAGTTTTAATCTCAAGTTGATCATGTTTAAAACCAGAAGGCAAATTTTAAGTTTACCTGTCCTTGATGAAAATGGTGAGCTTGGGAGTCAGGATACCTTCCATTTCACAAGAATAAAGATTATCTTTGAACATCCGAGTCTTATTGCTTTATTACTGAAAATTTCAGACCTGTGACATTTGCCTTTGTAAAATGAGATGCCATATCATATTTTCAAGTCGCAAGAATTTTAGGGTTTATCAAAAGAAATGAGAGGGTTCAACAATGCCAATTGTTAATTTTAGGAAAAACTTAATTCACTAAC
The DNA here is from genome assembly GCA_917880005.1 of Nanger dama. NCBI lineage: Eukaryota > Metazoa > Chordata > Mammalia > Artiodactyla > Bovidae > Nanger > Nanger dama. The sequence goes on from CAKJTW010000018.1 coordinate 32,792,231, forward strand.
TTTTTTCTAAATTAGTTTTTCTTTTCCTTCCTCTTTTTTTTGGTGGTAGGAGTGTTGCACTAGAATTATATACAAGAGATATGGAGGCCTAGTATTTATTGCTTTTGTAAAATCTCAAAACATAATGATTTTTAGAAAGGGCCAGATGTGTATGTACTAAGTCGCTTCAGTCGTGTCTCACTCTGTGACCTCATGGACTGTAACCTGCCAGGCTCCTCTGTCCATGGGATTCTCCAGGCAAGAAGGCTGGAGTGGGTCGCCATTTCCTTCTCTGGGGGTTCTTCTCGACCTATGAATGAGCCCACGTTTCTTGTGTCTCATTGGCAGGCAGGTTCTTTACCACTAGTGCCACCTGGGAAGACCAGAAAGGGCCACAGGTGTAATCCAACCAACAACCTCATCTAATAATGGAGGAATCAAGCCTCAGAAGAGGGCCCCTCACACAACACTGTTAACAGATAAGCCTCTGTCTCAGGCCTTCTGACTTCAATTCCACTGCTTCTGTGTTACCTGAGAAAGTGTCTTTGCAGATAAGTAACTACAGTAAGTGAATCTGAAATTCCAGCCAGAGAGCACTGATGCTATATTAGCTTTTAAAAAACTTCTAAATTACTAAAAGCATTTTTTTCTGTTTTAGGCTGAAGTTTTTACTAATGTAAAGAAGTAAGATTTAATTATAGCCCAGAGCGTCCATACTGTAGAGTCCCCACACAAGCTTCAGAGTGAATCTCTTTTTTAATCAGGTGCTATATTTAGTGTTTGGTTTCATATAACATTCTAGATGATTAAAGCAGTTGACATTCATTGGGAGAACTCAAATAATATAGATAAGCATAAGGCAGAAAGCCATACCATTGGGATTAGCAGAGGCAAACTATTCTGTGTAGAATGGCTAAACAAGGTGGGTTTCCCAGGTGGCGCTGGTGGTGAAGAAGCCTCGTGCCAGTGCAGCAGACATAAGAGAAGTGGGTTCGGCCCCGGGGTCAGGAAGAGCCCCTGGAGGAGGGCAGAGCAGCCCACTCCAGTATTCCTGCCTGGAGAATGCCCATGGACAGAGGAGCCTGGCAGGCTGCAGTTCACAGGTCACAAAGAGTCAGACACAACTCAAGTGACTAGGCACAAACGAGGTCCTACTGTACAGCACAGGGAACTGCATTCAATATCTTGTGATAAACCACAATGGAAAAGAAAATGAAAAAGCATGCATATTTAAGTATGTATAACTGAATCACTGTGCTGTATAGCAGAAATGAACACAACCCTGTAACTCACCTGTACTCCCTGTAACTCAACTGTACTCCAATAAAATATATTTTAAAGTCATGCCAACCTGACCCCATCCCCTAAAACCCATGCCCCAGTTGGTCACTCTATACATACAGTATGGTGAATATAAAAAGCAGCTTTTCCTCCTGCAATGCTAGTGATTCTAGTGTGAAATGCTAAGGTTTGGGGTGGAGCGAGGGAGGGAAACAGCTCTTTAATAGCTCCTCAGTTCTAAAGATGACAAAAGAATAAGCTAGGGATGTGAAAATCACCCAGAAATAAAATCATAAGGCTGACAGGTGTTATAAAGGAATCTGTCTCTGCCCACCAGTTATTTCTTAAGATTCTCAGGGCAGATATCCCTTTAGACACAATTTTCAAGTTGTTCTGGAGGCATCAGAGGGTTCTACCACAGTTTGTTCAGAATTTCACGTAAATAACCCTGTTAATAAATATCCAGATGTATCACATTCCATATTTTAACTTGCTGCTAACTTGTCAAGTTAACTCTCTCTTGGCTTGGGCACACCTCAGAAAGAGGTTTTTTTCATTCCTAAGCACAAAAATTTGAACTTGGACCATTAATGAGGAAAACTGCACCTTTGTAGTCTTTTTAAAAATGCAGGGCTATTCACATGGAATTATATTCAATATCTTATAATAACCTATAATGGAAAAAAATCTGAAATAAATAACTGAATCACTTTGCTGTATACCTGAAACAAACACAATGTTTATAACTATACCTCAATTTTTCAGTCAGTTCAGTCACTCACTCATGTCCTACTCTTCGCAACCCCATGGACTGCAGCATGCCAGGCTTTAGCAACTTCTATAGCTTACTCAAACTCATATCCATCATGTTGGTGATGCCATCCAACTATATCATCCTCTGTCACCCCTTTCTCTTCCTGCCTTCAATCTTTCCCAGCATCAGGGTCTTTTCCAATGAGTCAGTTCTGCCCAACAGGTGGCCAAAGTACTAGAGTTTCAGCTTCAGCATTAGTCCTTCCAATGAATATTCAGGACTGATTTCCTTTAGGATGGACTAGTTGGATCTTGCTGTCCAAGTGACTCTCAAGAGTCTTCTCCAGCACCACAGTTTAAAAGCATCAATTCTTTGGTGCTCAGCTTTCTTTATGGTCCAACTTTCACATCCATACATGACTACTGGAAAAACTATAGCTTTGACTATATAGACCTTTGCTGGTAAAGTAATGTCTCTGCTTTTTAATAAGCTGTCTAGGTTGGTTATAGCTTTTCTTCCAAGGAGCAAGTGTCTTAATTTCATGGCTGCAATCACCATCTGCAGTGATTTTGGAGCCCAGGAAAATAAAGTCTGTCACCGTTTCCATTGTTTTCCTATCTATTTGCTATGAAGTGATAGGACCAGATGCCATGATCTCAGTTTTTTGAATTTTGAGTTTTAAGCCTTCCATTGACTATTCAGTTCACTTTTTTGAAAAAGTTAATTAAAAAACTCTGCTAGTTCATAAAAACATACAAACATGGATAAAACTGCAGCATTATTTGTAGTGACAGGAAGCTAGAAACAAAGTCATGTGGCTGAATTATTTACGACATACCAACATAATTATTATTATTCAGCCACTAAAAAGACTGAATTAAATCCAAACCAACTGACTTAAGATTTTTATGAGGTACTATTGAATGAGAAGAGAAAGACAAATAAAAGTATATATAATATGATCTCACTTTTGATGAGATCCAGAACCAAAAAAAAAAAAGCAACCCCACCAAAAAGGCAGGCCTATTTATATCTATGTAAGTAACATGGTAAAGCAGGCACAACATTACTTATGAATATGAAGCAGAGTACTTTAAAATTTGGACTGTGAGGCTGATAGTGTACAATGAGAGCCTGGGTTCTAAAGTTGGATAAGCTTGGATTTGAACAGCTTTCTGTTTGACCTAGAGCAAGTCACTCAACCTCTCTGAGCCTCAGTTTTCTTATCTATAAAATGTGGCTAACATTACTAAAGCCATGCATGTTCTGAAAAGTCCTTTGATTGTTTCTGTCACTGGGAACTTCTCATTGGCTGTCTTTCTAGGATTATCTAATAATTTTTAATAGCTAAGATCTTTCTAATAATCCTTCTTTGTACCCCAGCTTTCAGCTCCTGCTCATCCAAGTTTTTTTTCCCTTTTCCTTTAGGTAGCCCCAACCCCTGGAAGTTTTGTTCATTTCTTATGAAGAGCAGCTTGGCTCTGTGCCTCACCACACAAAGCCTTACTGATTCTCCTTATATCTAAAATTTCACTAGGACGCTTCACTAAAGAGTCCTTGTCCAGCATGCCAGCAGTCCAGAGTGCCTGGCAGAAGCTCTAACCTTTCTTGAAACTGATCACTTTCATAGGCCAGGTGCTCTCCCCACCAGCACCGTGAGCAGGAGGAACAGCATGGGGATTTAGCATCTTCTCATATAAACGCTGACATCTCCCCTGTGGTGGTTTAGTTGCTAAGTTGTGTCTGACTCTTGCGACCCTATGCACTGTAGCCCGCCAGGCTCCTCTGTCCACAGGATTCTCCAGGCAAGAATACTGGAGAGGGTTTCCATTTCCTTCTCCAGGGGATCTTCTCGACCCAGGGATCAAACCCGCATCTGTTATGTCTACTTGCACTGGCAGGTGGGTTCTTTACCACTGGTGCTACCTGGGAAGACCTATATCTCCTCTAGGAGGCAGTAACTGCCTGGCAGGTTGCTTTTATATGTAGTGATGTTAAAAGTGTAAACTTAGATAAAGTTATCCTAATACGATGCCTCTCTCTTCAGTATTTATTGCATGAACCTTTTGTTGTCTCTCTTATTCTGAAACCAGCAGAATGTTCGCATCCTGGCATCTGAGGCATGCAGCACCTCGATTTTTCTGTCATAGACTTTTACTTTCTCTTCCCTAGTACAAGTGCTTTCCTGGGCTGCATCTGCTGATTCTGTAATTACTACTAACACGTAACTGTTTAGGATGCACAGAGAAATAATTTTTCCTAAAGTCCAAGCATCCTTTAGAAAAGGCTGCTAATTAGAATTTTAACTGGGTGAAATTAGAGGTGAACACTACTTAACTAAAACAACAACTGAGATTCTAGGTATTTTCCCCTCAAAATGAACACAACCTTATCAACTGCTATGGGGGAAGATATTAATATTTTAATAATTTAATATAAAATATATATAAAGAAACCCCTTAAGTCTAGTACTATGTCCTCCAGGTCAACAGGAAAAACCACTTTGTATAATGATAGTGTTCAAGTTCTCAAGAAAAAAATTAATACAGCATTTTAACAACCTACATGGTCTTCCATATGTAGCAGTAATGAGTATTAATTGCAAAATTGCATATCTTAAAGAGCAGTAAAAAAAAAATGCACATTTGCCTCTTCAGAAATAAACCTATAAGGAAAAATGAAGCTTTCTTCAAAATTCCGCAAATGAAAAAGAACAACAAGAAGAATGAAGCTCCACAGGGCAGAGATTTTTGTTGATTCTGTGCTCTGTTATATCCTCAGTGCCTAGAACAAAGCCTCGCATATAGTAGGTGCTCAATAAATGCATGGTGAATGATTGTTTTAACAATAAAGCTTGATTAGAAATTTACCATATTAGAAGTGCCCCTGATAGGCAATGGATCAAAAGGAAACAAAAAAGCTAGATAAAATTGTGCATCTTAAATTGATCCTGAAACAAAATGAGTAAATCGAATTCTTCTCAGTTTACAGTTGGTTATTATTGTTTTAAAATAGAAACACCAAGTATCTGGATATACTTAATATCTAAAATGTCACACTTTACTTATCAAGTACTGTACCAGTCTACAGACCATAGCTTTCTCATTCCTGCTTATGATCCTTAATGTCTATTATTTTCTAATATCCTTTTGGTTGCAAGTAACAGAAAGCAAACTCCAACAAACTTAAGCAGAAAACAGGGGAGTGGAGATTGATTGGGAGGATTCTGGGGTGGTTGATGGGCTCGTAGAGCAGCCAGTTCAGGGGACCCTGGGGACTGGAAGGAACATCTTTGCCATATGGATACGGTCTCTTTCGGAATGTCTGTTTCATTTGCTCTGGTTTTTTCCATGAGGAAATCACGGTTGCCAGCATCAGGAGGACTCCTCCCATCTTTCTCTCCTGAGAGAAAGTCTGTCTTCCTAGATTCCAGGTGGTGGCGGTGGTGGTGTAGTCTCTAAGTCGTGTCCAGCTCTTGCGACCCCATGGACTTGCCAGGCTCCTTTGTCCGTGGGATTCTCCAGGCAAGAATACTGGAGTGGGCTGCCATTTCTTTCTCCAGAGCTTGGATGACATTCCCATCTCTCGGGCCAAGCCCTGTGACCAAGGAGCAAGGGGGGAGGTCATAGGAGGATTTGGCAGCTCTGCTTTAGAACACGTCAGCAGTATGGAGAGGGTAGAGTGGTTCCCCAGGAGTGGAGCGCATTCTCAGGTGACAGGGAATGCCATTCACAATGAAAATTAGAGCTCTGATTTGAAGCCTTCTGTGGGCTGGCCCTACAAGGCTTTTACTTTCAAATTCGCCTTCACCATAGTCTGTTACTTAAGGATTCCTGTTGTCCAAGGACTAATTAGCTGAATTAGACTTGCATTATTAAAATGATAAGGACTTCCCTGGTGGCTCAGATGGTAAAGCGTCTGGGTTCGATCCCTGGGTCAGAAAGATCCCCTGGAGAAGGAAATGGCAATCCACTCTAGTACTATTGCCTGGAAAATCCCATGAACAGAGGAGCATTAAAATGAGATAACAATAGTTTCATTTGAATTAAAAAGGCAAACATAATATTAGTATCTTCCTTTAAGAGAGCAAAAGACTTTCATCACAATTTAATTAAGGTTAGAACAGCCTAAGGGACCACTGAATACCATTTCCTCCATTTTACCCACTGGCAACTAAAGCAAGATGTCTTATCTGTGATCTCAGTTGCTAACGACTGGCTTCTGCGTTAAAGACCAGTGTCTCAGCAAATAAGTGCAGTCCACAGACCATTTGGCATTTGGCTTTACTTTATAAAAATACACAACTTAAATACATATGACACTCTCTATACAAGACATAGACAGCTGTTAGCTTTAACATTTTCCATTATTTCAACAAAAAGCAAATACGTAAATTACCTCGTAAGAGCAAAGGGTTTCTTTAGAGACTGCATTCCTGGACCAAGGGCAGACCATCCTGCTGGCAACTGCAGCAGGAAGCTAACCCGAACTGTCCAGCTTTCCGGTGCTTCATTCCACAACACAGCTTTTATTGCACGGCTTCATATTGCACTGCTTGTCAGACACCATCTAACTCATCCACACCACAAGTTTAAGCTTTCGTCTCCTCTAGAAATGCTTAATGGAAACACCAACATATAAACATTAGTAACTGTCTCTTACAATTGTGCTAGGTACCTATCATGAGAAATACGAACCCCTCTTCCCTTTGCAAAACTTGCAATGGAAGGAAGTTAGCTGCATTTCACAGCTTAATTTCTCTGCAAAACTTTCACAAAAATGTAGTCAGACTCAGAGTGAGCTAGACAGAGTGTAGTGGAGAAGGGAGTGACATTCTAGGGCCCACTGAAACTGCTTAGGGGACAGACACTGACACCCTGTCAAAGGCAATGTGCACACGGCCCCCACCCTTTCTAACATGAGGCTGAAATACCTTCTTCCCCTTGAGATTCTTTTTCTGTTTGTTCCCCCCCGCCCTTGAGATTCTGTCATTGTTCATTGAGAAATAGGGACCTTATTACTGATTCACAGCAACCAAGGGCCAAGGGCTGCCCATTTTCTCTTTCTTTCAGAAATTTAGCTGCCTTATCTATGGCTCACTTAGTGAACAGTAAATTAGGTACTAGTTTACCAGTATAAAGAAATAATTACCATTTGAGAATTCAATGCAAAAACAACAACAACAACAACACACACACACTAAAGTGAGTTTCCTGAGGTAAATGTGAGCCTTAAAGAACAGAGTGCAATCTACAGAATCAGAGCAATTTATCTTGGGAAGCAGCACAGTATTTCCAAGTCTAGACTTTACCAAGCACACATTCATGCAAAGAAAGAAACGACATTGCTGAAGTAAGAGACACGTTGACAGTTGAGAATACTGATTCAAAAGGAGCCATGAAAGAGGAACGGAGGAACAAAAGGATAGTATATTTTAAAGTTCTTAGGTAGGTTGGCGATTAATTTCAAAAACCTCCAGGGATTTCTAACAAGTTTTTAAAGTGTTCATTCTTGGTGACTCAGATGCAGAAGAAATGGCTTTTCTTGAATAACAGCTGTTCAAACTTCTTGTTCTTTTTTGAAAACACAAGATTCTGTATAAAATTTTTTTAGCCATTGAAATTATTCTGCTAGTTGTTACTCTCACTGATGTATTGTGCAATCCTAACTGGCTGAAGAATTTTAATAAGGTTGAACTAAAAAATACATTTGTACCAAGAATTTAAATTAATGCACAGAGGTCTGTAAAATTTTATATGAAGTTACTTTTCATTGCAGATCAGGCTTCATTTCTTCTTGACATTCTACTCAGAATTATGGAAATCAGAAAAATTCTAGGACCCTGAACTTTTAACTTTCTTTTCTTTCTTTTCCATAAATGAAGTAGTACATGGCCATCCTTAACATGAGTAGTCAAGGTGCTGGGAACTGAGCAAGACCTAAGAATCAAGACGAGGCTAAATGTCAACAAGTCACTCATTACATAAGGTTGTGAATGGAAGAACCAGAGAACTCTCTCTGCTGTAACTACTCATCTGCACAATGTAGCTGAATGAGGTGACCCATCTAGTGTTTAATGACAGTGATGAAAACTGGCACCGGTTTTTACACAGGGCCACAAACACAAGTGAGCCGTCATGTCGATGTGGGCTGACACCACCATGCACGGCCCTTCATTCATATAACTCCTAAGTTCTGCCACAAGAACTGATCTATGTTTGCTACTTTAGGCATGATGAAGGCCTACAGCAAAATTAAAGCCCTGAAGAACTTTGGCCTGAGTCTTACAGGCCCAGAAGCTAGTTAAAATGAAAAGGCAAGAGGAAAACCCCACAAAAATCATATCTCAATTTTACTAAGGGAAAAAAAAGCATTTTTAATATCAAAACGAAAACCCTTACTAGAAAACAATGCTCTGGTTTCCTGACAGCCAGCTCAGTGCCGCCCAAGGACAGTGACGCAAAGAGAAGCTGCTCTGGAGAAGGGAAGGGTTTAGAAGGCTGCAGTGGGTTTGAATTAAACGAAAGTGGTTTTTCTCCTCAGGTAGGGTAATGTGAATGCTGCTTGGCAATCAATATGGGATAGCTGTTTAAAATTCACTGATGGAAAAGTTTCATATACTTTAAAGCCCCAATTAGTGCTGCTTGGTCACAGCTAAAAATCTGAGTAACATGAGAGCGATGGTGTAACGCGTCACGCAGTGACACTCTTCTGTGAGCTCCGGAAGGAAGGCCGGTCCTGACACTTGATCTTCATCCATCTCTTAGATACCGAGAGAGAGACAATGGCAAGAGAATGGATTTCTCTACGTGAAATTAATTTTCATAATCTGCAGCTTACAAGTATTACTGATCAGAAATTTGGAACCTAAACAAAAGTAACAGATTCTTCCCACACAGGCCTTAAGATCTCTCCGTCCACCACCCAGAGGATCTATACTAGTCTTCGGTCTACCAGGCCCCGGCAAAGGCTGCACAGGACAGAGGAGGCAATAGCCGTAAGGCGGGGATTTGAGAAGAAGAGCCCTGGTGGCAGATGTGGTGCCTTAGGAGACAAGGCAGGAACAGAAGAGGGAAAGGGAGCTCACACTGACAAGGAAGCGAAGGGAGGCCCAAGGCTGACACGCATCCCTGCCTCTCCCACCTGTCTTGGCAAATGCTGCTGCAACAAGGAAAGGCATAAGCCTCCTGTGGGGGGCTCTCCTAGGGCATCAGACACGCCCGAACCAGGCGGGTCGTGCCCTCTGGGGGTGTGTGCACAATCCAGTTTGACCTGCAGGCATTTCTGTCTTGGGATCTGACTCCTGACTCCTAGGTGAAGATGCCCCCTACGGCTACCAGCACTCCCACGGCCAGGGAAAGGCCTCAGGCCCAGGGGAAGGTCTAGTAGCAGCCAGTCTACCAGAACCTGCGGCTACCACCACCTCTGCTCTCCGGAGTGGCTGGTCTCTCCCCGGTGATGGAAAAGGGGCACAGAGTGAACGTCAAAAAGGGCCACTCAGCTCAGGATTGCATCACCTTGTTTCACTTCCGAAGGGCTGCAAGGGGTCACTCATTCATTAAGCACACTGATGCTTCAAGTATCACCTAAGAAACTTATTATAAAGGGGCAACTTGCTTGCAAGGTCACCACACTTTCAGGGGTTCTGCTATGTTTGCTTCCATTTTTGTTTTTTTTTCCTCTGATGATGAATTTTTTTAATAAAGAAAAAGCAAAAGGATCCTCCTATCCTTCTTCCAGAAACTTCGTGGACTTTCCTGAGCAAAGTGCCTAAGCAATGCTATACTGACAGAGCTTACCAACTCATGAGAAAAACAAAAAAATCTATCATCATTCAGAAATAGAAAATGAACGATAGTGTTTAAGTGGCACTCAGTTCTCTTCATTTTGTCTCTCTGCAAAATGTCTGTGACATGGAAACAGGCACCCAAATTACTGATTTACAAATGACAGCACGTGAGTGAAAAGGGCTGTAAGAATTTTGTGGAGGAAAAACCCATGTTGGCTATTTTACCACCAGAGAAAGTCTGTTTGGACTCGAGGCCTACATCTGTCTTTTTTCCTATTTTCTACTTGATGTTTTTCAGGAGGGTTGTTCGGGCATTCACAACGACTTTGAAGGCATCTTCACTACCAGGTGCTACACATTTGTCAGGGTGAAGCAGCACAGCAAGTTTCCGATATGCTTTATTGACTTCATCCCTGCAAAGAAAAAGCAGAGCTCTCTGTCAGTAGGGAGGTCAGCCCCCACCCTCTGCCCACTGCATTTCAGCTGCTTGGATAACGGAACAGCTCTTGCAGTAAGCATATCTGAAATTATCGTGACCCCTTCTCAAAGGTGAGACTAAAGGACTGGGAAACAAATAATGGACAAATAATATGTAACATTCAAGTAGAAATACAGACAATACAAAGTGAGTATACAAACATGATCAACTGAAAATAGACAGTGTTTAGCGCCTCACAGGCATTTGGCACTCGGCAAATAATTGCTGATGGAAGCGATGAGGACAAGAGGCCATAAGGGCAGGGGCCCCTGGAGGAGGACTCTGCAAGAAGATGGGGTTCAGGAATTGATCCAGTGATGGGAAACGCAGAGCAGCAGGGGAGAGAACTGGCAGAGGCCAGAGAAGGAACGGAGACCAGGCATGTAGTTCCAGAAAGAAATAACGGATAAAGTCAGCCAGGGAGCAGGGTCAGTAAGGGAAAGGCCAAAACAACAAAAAAGCTGAATTTGATACACAATAGTAAAAGTAATATTAGTTGCTCAGTTGTGTCCGACTCTTTGTGATCCTATGGCCTGCAGCCCACCAGGCTCCTCTGTCCGTGGAATTTTCCAGGGAAGAATACTGAGTGGGTGGCTGCTCCCTTCTTCAGGGGATCTTGCCCACCCAGGGATCGAACCCAAGTCTCTTGCATCTCTTGCATGGGCAGGCGGATTCTTTACCACTGTGCCACCTGGGAAGCCCCAAAAGCCACCAATTAACTTTACGCTGCAAGGTCATCTGAATTTTGTCAGGTGTTTAAAGCATCCTTAGTAATGCCTGTCAAGTCAAGGGTGACCAATAACTGTCTCCCTGTTCCCATCCCCTCTTCTCTTCTGAACCTGAAGACATGCTCTGAGACCAAAATGGAGAAGAGATACTTAATGTTGTTGATGCTGATAAGGCAGTTTTGAGATGTACTTTTTTCTTTTCTGGGAATCAAGGTGAAAAAGTAGAAAGGGAGAAGCATAGGGAGCAAAGCTATGGTGCAAAATAAAAAGATCTGAGAACTCGAATAATACGTATAGTAACAGTATTATTATAGAGTTAAAAGTGAGATAACAATTGAGAGTTCTTAGGAGAGTAGATTCCAAAAGTTCTAATCACAAGGAAAAAACATTTTTTTTTCTTTATCTCTATGAGATGATGGATGTTCACTAAACTTACCTCGGTAATTGTTTCACAATGTATGTAAGTTAAATCATCATGCTATATACCTTAACCTTATACAGTGTTGTATGTCAATTATATTTCAATAGTGAAAGTGAAGTCGCTCAGTCGTGTCCAACTCTTTGCGACCCCGTGGACTGTAGCCCTCCATGCTCCTCTGTCCATGGGATTTTCCAGGCAAGAGTACTGGAGTGGGTTGCCACTTCCTTCTCCAGAGGATCTTTCCTACCCAGGGATCGAACCCAGGCCTCCCGCATTGTAAGCAAGACGCTTTACCGTCTGAGCCACCAGGGAGGTACAGTGTTGTATGTCAATTATATTTCAATAAGACTGGGGAAAAAGTTACATAATCGTACTAGGTAATGATTTATTTCTTTCATGAAGAGTAGTGACTGTATTTCTTTTTCTCCAAAATAATTATTTTGGCTAAAATAAAATAATTTAATATAAACACACACAGATGAGGAACTACAATGATTTTTGAGAGACACTGAGTCAGAGACAGGAAGACACACAGGGTTCAGGGTCAATTCTACCACTAACTCCTGGAGTCCCTGACTGCGTTTTTAGTTTCCCGAGTCCCAGTTTTCCCACGTATGAAATGAAGTGTTTCAACAAGTTGATTGCTAACATTCTTTCTTTTTCAAAACTTCTATGCTTTAAGAATTCTCTTTTGTGATTATATGTGTATATATTGAGGTTACATTTGTTTCTTGACTCTTGGTCAACAAAAGCAGAGCATACCATTTCAAAAGGCACTCACACAACAGATACACGACGCAGTCCCCACACCAGGCCACTGTGCCCTCTATTTCCCTTCTTTGGTATTCACTTAATTCGGTGAAGGAGTAGTGTTAAGTAATCTGTTTCCACACATCTTCATATTTCTAGCCCATTACAGGAAGATATCACACTATATCCTGATGACTGAATCTTTATAACAGAAGGCAGCACTAGGACCTGAGAGCACTGCTTACCTTGAGGCCCCAGGTTTGACTCCCAACATGTCCCAACTGTCCTTACTACTTCGAATTCTGCGAATGGTGTCTGCTTGTTCTTTGGTGAAACTAGCACTGCTATTTGTGTTAGGACGTTTTCCTCCATTTTCACATAAGTCAACTATGGATAGATAAAAGGTCTGCAAAAAGAAAACACATCCCAGAGGAGAACTGATTTGGGGAAAATAGGAATTCTTTCTAGGCATCAACTTAAAGAATTTTAATATAATCCAATAACTTAAAATTCACAATAAAGCCAACATACCTTTTCTCTTTTATACTAATACATATATGTAGAACATATATGTATATCATATATATATATTTAAGCACACAAAAAGTATAAGAATTTAAATAGCTTATGATCCTACTCTCAGATAGTCATACTTGAAATTTAAAACTAGCATACAAATATTATTAGAAAAATTCAAATAGTAGAAAAAGTGTAAAATGAAAACTATCTCCCTGCCCCTCCAGTTCCTCTCCTCAGGGTAAACCATTGTTGACACATTTTTTCAGTATCCTTCCAGAATAATTTTCTCTCAGTACCAGTATACATATCCAACCCCAAAGTATTTACATAAAAGAGAGCAGATTAAACACACTGCTGAGCACCTTGTAACTTTTCTCACGTAATAATAAATCTTAGAATCTTTCTCTAGCTGCATGTAGACACTTTCTTCCTCCCTTTTGATGAGTGTTTGGTATTCCACTGTGTGACTGTGCTCATAATTTACTCAATCAACTCCCTCTTCTTCTTCTTGGAGAGGTCAACTGTTTCCAGTTTTGTGTCACACACTGTGTGACACACACACACTGCTTTAGGGAATATTTTTAATGGGTACATATCTCTGCACACTTGTGGGGATACTGTTTCAGAATAAATTTCTGAAAGCAAAACTGCTGAATAAAAGTGTGTGTGCATTTTACTTTCTGATTTTGACAACTGTCATACAAAAGGCTATACCAGTTTATACTCCCATCACAGTGAATGGAAATGCCTACTTCCCCATACTCTTTTCAATATTGGGCATTATTATACATCTTCATTTTTACCAATCTGATGTTATCGCACAGTTTTTATTTCCATTTCTTTAATTATAAGGGAGGTTGCGTATCTTTTCATATGCTTATAGGTCTTTTCTTATTCTGTAAACTGTTATTATTTTTCCTATTTTAAGTTTTTCAAAGTGAAAATTATTTTGTAATCCTGCTCATATTTCACACCTTGTGCACTATTGTTGTTGAATAACTTCACTCACAACACTAATTTAATACATTACGACTTCTTTTAAATTGCTGACTGTATAAAGCTTCTCCATCTTTGGCTGCAAAGAATATAATCAATCTGATTTCAGTATCGACCATCTGGTGATGTCCATGTGTAGAGTCTTCTCTTGTGTTGCTGGAAGAGACTGTTTGCTATGACCAGTGTGTCCTCTTAGCAAAACTCTGTTAGCTTTTGACCTGCTTCATTTTGTACTCCAAGGCCAAATTTGCCTGTTACTCCAGGTATCTCTTGACTTCCTACTTTTGCATTCCAGTCCCCTATAAGGAAAAGGACATCTTTTTTGGGTGTTAGTTCTAAAATGTCTTGTAGGTCTTCATAGAACTGTTCAACTTCAGCTTCTTTAGCATTACTGGTTGGGGCACAGACTGGGATTACTGTGATATTGAATGGTTTGCCTTGGAAACGAACACAGATCTTTCTGTCATTTATGAGATTGCATCCAAGTACTGTATTTCAGACTCCTGTTGACTACGATGGCTACTTCCTTTCTTCTAAGGGATTCTTGCCCACAGTAGTAGATATACTGGTAATCTGAGTTAAATCCACCCATTCCGAATGTCCATTTTAGTTTGCTGATTCCTAAAATGTCAGTGTTCACTCTTGCCATCTCCTGTCTGACCAGTTCCAATTTGCCTTGATTTATAACCTAACATTGCAAGTTCCTACGCAATACTGTTCTTTACAGCATCAGACTTTCTTCCATCACCAGTCACATCCACAACTGGGTGTTGTTTTTGCTTTGGCTCCGTCTCTTCATTCTTCCTGGAGTTATTTCTCCACTGATTTCCAGCAGCATACTGGGCACCTACAAACCTGAGGAATTCATCTTTCATTGTCCTATCTTTTTGCCCTTTGATACTGTTCATGGGGTTCTCAAGGCAAGAATATTGAAGTGGTTTGCCATTCCCATCTACAGTGGACCAGATTTTGTCAGAACTCTCCACCATGACCCATCCATCTTGGGTGGCCCTACACAGCATGGCTCATAGTTTCACTCAGTTAGACAAGGCTGTGGTCCATGTGACCAGATTGGTTAGTTTTCTGTGATTGTGGTTTTCATTCTGTCTGCCCTCTGATGGAGAAGGATAAGAGACTTATGGAAGCTTCCTGATGGGAGAGACTGACTGAGGGGGAAACTGAGTCTTGTTCTGATGGGCGGGGCCATGCTCAGTGAATCTTTAATCCAATTTATGCTCTCTATATAGCTTCCCTTGTAGCTCAGTCGGTAAAGAATCTGCCTGTAGTGCAGGAGACCCAGGTTTGATCCCTGGGTTAGGAAGATCCCCTGGAGAAGGAAATGGCAACCCACTCCAGTATCCTTGCCTGGAAGATCTCATGGACCGAGGAACCTGGTGGATTGCAGTCCATGGGGTCGCAGAGAGTCAGGCATGACTGAGGGACTAACACACATGCCCTATATAGTCAGCGAAAACCAGAGCAGGAGCAGACTGTGGATCAGATCATGAACTCTTTATTGCCAAATTCAGACTTAAATTGAAGAAAGTAGGGAAAACCATTAGACCATTCAGGTATGACCTCAATCAAATCCCTTACGATTATACAGAAGAGGTGAGAAATAGATTCAAGGGATTAGATTGGATAGACAGAGTGCCTGAAGAACTATGGATGGAAGTTCGTGATACGGTACAAGAGGCAGTGATCAAGACCATCCTCAAGAAAAGAAATGGAAAAAGGCAAAATGGTTGTCTGAGGAGGCCTTATAAATAACTGAGAAAAGAAAATACGTGAAAGGCAAAGGAGAAAAGGAAAGATACATCCATTTGAATGTAGAGTTCCAAAGAATAGCAATGAGAGATAAGAAAGTGATCAATGCAAAGAAACAGAGGAAAACAATAGAATGGAAAAGACTAGCGATTTCGTCAAGAAAATTAGAGATATTGAGTGAATATTTCATGCAAAAATGGGCACAATAAAGGACAGAAATGGTATGGACCTAACAGGAGCAGAAGATATTAAGAAAAGGTGGCATAAATACATAGAAGATTTATACAAAAAGATCTTATTGACCCAGATAACCATGATGGTGTGATCATCCACCTAGAGCCAGACATCCTGGAATGTGAAGTCAGGTGGGCCTTTGGAAGCATCACTACAAAGCTAGTGGAGGTGATGGAATTCCAGTTGAGCTATTTCAAATCCTAAAAGAAAGTGTTGCACTCAATATGCCAGCACATTTGGAAAACTCAGCAGTGGCCATAGGACTGGAAAAGGTCAGTTTTCATTCCAATCCCAAAGAAAGGCAAAGCCAAAGAATGTTCAAACTATTGCACAACTGCACTCATCTCACATGCTAGCCAAAGCAATGCTCAAAATTCTCCAAGCCAGACTTCAACAGTAAGTGAACCATGAACTTCTAGATGATTAACCTGGATTTAGAAAAGGCAGAAGAATCAGAGATCAAATTGCCAACATCAGATGGATCATCGTAAAAGCAAGAGAGCTCCAGAAAATCATCTACTTCGGCTTTACTGACTATGCCACAGCCTTCGATGTGTGGATCACCACAAACTGGAAAATTCTTCAAGAGATGGGAATACCGGATCACCGGACCTGCCTTCTGAGCAATCTGTATGCAGGTCAGGAAGCAACAGTTAGAATTGGACATGGAACAACAGACTAGTTCCATATCGGGAAAGGAGTATGTCAAGGCTGTATACTGTCACCCTGTTTATTTAACTTATATTCAGAGTACATCATGAGAAATGCCAGGCTGGATGGAGCACAAGCTGGAATCAAGACTGCTGGAGAAATATCAATAACCTCAGATATGCAGATGACACCTCCTTTATGGCAGAAAGTGAAGAAGATAAAGAGCCTCTTGATGAAAGTGAAAGAGGAGAGTGAAAAAGTTGGCTTAAAACTCAATATTCAGAAAACGAAGATCATGGCATCTGGTCGTATCACTTCATGGCAAATAGATGGGGAAACAATGGAAACTGTGACAGACTTTCTTTCGGGGGCTCCAAAATCACAGCAGATGCTAACTGCTGCCATGGAATCAAAAGATGCTTGCTCCTTGGAAGAAAAGTTATCACCAACCTAGACAGCATATTAAAAAGCAGAGACATTACTTTACCAACAAAGGTCCATCTAATCAAAGCTATGGCTTTTCCATTACTCATGTATGGATGTGAGAGTTAGACTATAAAGAAAGTTGAGAGCTGAAGAATTGATGTTTTTGAACTGTGGTGTTGGAGAAGACTCTTGAGAGTCCCTTGGACAACAAGGAGATCCAACCAGTCTATATCAAAGGAAATATCAGTCCTGAATATTCATTGGAAGGACTGATGTTGAAGCTGAAGCTCCAATACTTTGGCTACCTGATGCAAAGAATTGACTCATTAGAAAAGACCCGATGCTGGCAAAGATTGAAGGTGGGAAGAGAAGGGGATGACAGAGAATGAGGTGGTTAGATGGCATCACCGACTCAATGGACATGAGTTTGAGTAGGCTCCGGGAGTTGGTAATGGACAGGGGAGGCCTGGCGTGCTGCAGTCCACGGAGTCGCAAAGAGTCACACACAACTGAGTGACTAAACTGACTTTTAAATTGACTTATCTCCTCATCCCTCCATTTTTAAAAATCTCTTCTCCCCCTTTTCTTGAATTTTTGGCTGCACCGCAAGGAATGTGGGGTGCAGCCCCAAGAACACCTTAGTTTCCTGACCAGGGATCAAACCTGTGACCCTTACACTAGAAGGTGGAGTCTCAGCCACTGGACCTCCAGGGAAATCATTTCTCCTTTTTTGTTCAGCTATTTCTATAGTTTCTATTAACATATAAATTTTTTTCTTTCTCTTTGATGCCTCTTTCTTATCTCCAGTATCAGCTAATCGACTTGGCAACCTAAACAAGAAAGCTTGACATGTGAAAAGGGGTGTCAAAGGAAGAGCTGCTAGGTACCAAGACAAGAGAAGTGTTGACTTAGTTTTAGTCTATCTTAATATTACTCTGTGCTAACAGTGTAAGATAAAACCAAGTTCCTTCCTGACATAAAGTGTCTATTAAGTAATAGGAAACAAAGAAAGTATTTATTAAACTGAACCAGCAGGAAAGTACTACTTCTAAGTACTTATAGAATTGTTTTATTATACTCTTTATTAGCCTTTTTTTTAAACAGACTAATTATTCACTAATTCTACCCTAGATTTATCTAGAAAATAAAAGCAACCTAATAGGGAACATAGTTTCCAGATGTTTGCCTGTGGAGAAGGCAATGGCACCCCACTCCAGTACTCTTGCCTGGAAAATCCCATGGACAGAGGAGTCTGGTAGGCTGCAGTCCAGGGGGTCGCAGGCAGTCAGACACGACTGAGTGACTTTACTTTCACTTTTCACTTTCATGCATTGGAGAAGGAAATAGCAACCCACTCCAATGTTCTTGCCTGGAGAATCCGAGGGGTGGGGGAGCCTGGTGGGCTGCCATCTATGGGATCGCACAGAGTCGGACACGACTAAAGTGACTTAGCAGCAGCAGCAGCATGTATCAGTAAGGTTTTCTACTAGTCTATAAGTTAACCTAAAATATAAACCCTCACAAATTTCTGAGGGATTTATTCATAACAAGTAATGTAATAGAAGGCCAGCTGTGGTGTGATATACAGAATACTGGAATTGAAGACAAAAGTCTCTTCAAACTCCTTGTCTGAGTGCCAGCCATGTTGGAATCATGGGAACATCCTGCCCAACAACTGTAAAAGTAAGTATATAAGGCAACTCTTTTCAGGTAGTGGACAGCAAGTGTAAGACTGCTCCTTTGTCTTTTATCTGAGTTCATTTCCTACCATGTCACAGAGTGCTGGAGTCTAAGAAGACACAAAGTCCCACTGAGCTAAGGAGGCAGAGGTCAGAGCTTGAGGATGCTGAAGTGGCTGGAATCTGCAGAGCAGGGCCTTGGATAGGAGGGAGCTGGGCCCAAGAAGCCCATGTGGGGGTTCCCTACTAGTTTGCAGCTGATGGCTAGGCTCTATATGCTTAGGATGAAATCACCCGAGTCTTACCAGATAACAACTATTGAGAGACTGAGAACAGAACTGACTAGTAGTGTGAGGAGAAGAGCCCTCTTGGGGATACTAGAGTTTGGCTCTAGTGAGAGAGACTCCCTGGAGACAGACTCATGAGAGGGGGAAAGACTCAATAGTGAGAGAGACTCATTAGAGTTAAGGTAGAGAGACATCCTTAACACCTCATTAATATCCCTGGCATCCAGCTGAGATGCCACAAAAGGATATGCCTTAGGAGTTAGACTCAGCCTAAGAAACCTAAAACCAAGAATCGACAAGATCTGCAAGAGGCACAGAATTTGGAAGCTGAGTCCTGCTAAATTAGATTAGAAGAGTTTTGAACACACTTTGGGCTTCCTTCTGAGAATGAAGCCTACACAAATTCAGTGTAATCTGTCAATAACTGAACTGCCTGCTGAACCAAAAATCAGCATTCCTCTGAGGAAAATAAACAAACTGAGTCTCTACAGTGTATTATCTACAATGTCTGGTGTTAAATAAAAAGTCACTACTCATATAAAGAAACAATAATGTGATCCATAGTCAGGAAAAAAAGTAGTCCATAGAAATTGAACCCAAGATGGTTCAGATATTGAACAAAAACTGTAAAGCAGCTATTATATATTTCAAAGAGATAAAGAAAAACATGTTAAAAATGAGTAAAGAGAGAATCTCAGCAGAAAACTAGGAACTATACAAAAGAACCAAATGCAAATTCTAGAACTGGAAAGCCGTGAATTGAAAACTTCACTTGGTAGATTTAACAGATTGAAATCAGATCAATAGAGATTGTGTGATCTAAAAGACAGAGGAAAAATGGGAAAAAAAAATAGTCTCAAGGACTACAGGAAAACTCAGATATCTTTAAAGTGCTGAAAGACATTGAGACAGTTACTTATACCTCTTGGACAAATCACTAGTACTCCTGGATGTCTCATATCTGAAATAAGAATGATACCTGCCACACATTAAGAGTTTCAAATGAGATGAAACAGGTAAACTTCTCCAGAATTTTAAAGTACTATTCAAATGGTTAAGTATCATTACTGTACACATATTGGTACATACTCACAAGGGTCTATGTACTCAAAGGACTAGAAAAGTGGCAAAACAGCATCAGCCATGTTTGGTCTTGAAATAGAAGCTACTGATGCCAAATTCAGTCTGTCAGCCAAGGATGAAACCTGTCTTCTAGTAGGAGGGATGACATCTTGTGAGAAGGAGATTCAGTACAAAAGATTAAATGAAATCCCACTCGGTAATTAAGAACAACTCTTTATAGTATAGCTACATTATTTGAAATGCTAAAAATTCCTAAAATATCAGATATATTCATAAGAAAAATGCATTATTCATGCCACCACTTACTTCCAAATGAAACTAGAATTAAAAGTTGACTCTAATTTGTTGTTTGCTGCTACTGCTGCTAAGTCGTTTCAGTCGTGTCCAACTCTGTGCAACCCCATAGACGGCAGCCCACAAGGCTCTGCCGTCCTTGGGATTCTCCAGGCAAGAACACTGGAGTGGGTTGCCATTTCCTTCTCCAATGCATGAAAGTGAAAAGAGAAAGTGAAGTCACTCAGTCATGTCTGACTCTTCACGATCCCATGGACTGCAGCCTACCAGACTCCTCCGTCCATGGGATTTTCCAGGCAAGAGTACAGGAGTGGGTCACCATTGCCCTCTAGGCGCCCTTTAAAGTGCTTCAAGATTACTCAGTTCTAAAAGTGAGTGAAAGTCGGCTCAGTCATGTCTGACTCTTTGCAACCCTGTGGACTATACAGTCTATGGAATTCTCTAGGCCAGAATACTGGAGTGGGTAACCTTTCTCTTCTCCAGGGGATCTTCCCAACCCAGGGATTGAACTCAGGTCTCCGCATTGTAGGCAGATTCTTCACCAGCTGAGTCACAAGGGAAGCCCAAGTTCTAAAAAGTGACCATCTACTCAGATTGCATCCTTCTACTGCCTCCTTGATTGGTGAGACGGAACTTTTACATATGACTCGCTGATTCTGCAAGATAGTCTCCTGGTCTCTAACTGTACCCCCAAGGGCTACAAAATAAGATTATATTAGCTATGGCAAGGCAATTTTGCCAAAGTAATACTTTCATTTGATTACGCATATAAGTGTAACCAAACATGATTTTAAAGAAACTATTTCTCCCATTTAAGTAAGTATATAAAAAGTTTTATTAAACTTGATGATCAGAGGAATCACCTAGAGAGGTTTTTTAAAATCGAGATTCCTCAGCTCCAACAAAACATTAAGTTTCCAGTGGACCTGGAGACCAGCAATTTGTATTTTGAAGAATTTTCCCAGTAATTCTGATAAGTAGATAATTATAATCTAAAGGAGACAGCAGGCAAATCTCCCTCTTTCTGTCTCTCTCATACACACACACTCATTCTCACCCTCTCTCTCCCATTCTCTCTTTCTTACCTGCTTCTGAAAAGAAACAGCTTATTCTAATAAGAAACTTCTATTACTTTCTGCTCCTCATCATTAAGCTAAAATTTGGTATGGTCAGACACAAAAACTCTAAAACAATAAAATGCTAGGTTACCTGGAACATCTCATTGATTCCTTCTCCAGTTTGAGCCGAAGTTTCAAAGTACAGGAAACCCTTGCTTTCAGCCCAAAGACGTCCTTCACTTTCATCAACACAGCGGTGCTTAGCACAGTCGATCTGAAATTGAGAGTTGGAGGCAGCAGAGAACATTCCAACCTTGGCCCTCTAGAATAGGCCCAGTGAGGTCTCTGTCAACCCTCTGCTGAGGCAAAAACTGTTCTTAAGTGAACCCCAGCACCAGTATATAAAATGACCAGGGCCAAAAAATTACTAGCACTGAATATGGACTGATTTTCTGTGGCAAAACCACAAGTGCCGGCTACCAGCACTTTCTCCTGAGAAAGCTGCTGCTGCTCATCTCTGTGGAAGTCGGCTTCATCACGTTTGCCACACATGGTCTGCTTTTCCACTTTTCCACAGTCCATGTTCCACCTAACTTCTGCCCCCTCCTCCAGTCAGGTCAGAGTCTGATTACTAGGCTCCACCTCTCCTGCTCCCTCACCAATATCCATTCCCAAACATGGCACCAGAAAAAAATGGATAACACGCCAGGTTTTGTTTCTTAATTGTTTTTGTTTTAGGAACATATGTTTCGAAAAGCTGCTGACTCTTAACATTACAGATTACATAATTTTTTCTTCTTATTTATTCCCCAAAACTCAGAGCTGTACTCTTCCCATAATGAACCTAGGAAGTTGAGCATTTTATCTCCAAAACAGTTACCTTGTTGGCACACACTGCAAATACAATATTTTCCATGTTTCCATGAGGTCCAAGATCTTGCTTCATTTCTGCCAGCCATGCATCAAGGGCATCAAAGGAATCTTTCTGCCCAACATCATAGACCAGTATCACACCTTGTGTGTCCTTGTAAAACTCATTACGAACCTTCACATAAAAAAACAGATGCACAACATGTAGATATTGTGATTTTATAAAAGTATATCTCACAGTCATTAACTTAGCAAAGTGTGTTCTTGTGTGTATTCATACTGTTTACTAATTGTACTACTGGTCTTTGGAGGGCTTTTAATAAAATCAAAGTAACATGATTAAAAAAAAAAAGTCTATTGGAATATAAGGACTTGTAATGGATCTAACAGCCTTCTACCCTGTCCTTCCTCACCTCCAGTTCTACTGTCCAGAGGCAATCAATCTTTAATTGTTATCAGTAGGCCATAAGAAGAACACAAATTAAATGAAGTTCTTCTTAGGAAGAACTAGGAAGGTGAGTGAACAATTAAAAAGAACTTAAGGCAAAAATGACACCAGTCTCAGCAACACGGTATAGCCATTTACATATCACATCCAAAAGCTGGCTTCTCCCAGGAGGCTGGGCAGAACCTCCCTAGGACTCCTGGGTCTCACCAGCAACTCTGGAACTCTGAACTCTTGAGTGTCTGTGTAATATGCAGTGGAAAACAGCAGAGGCCCTGGGATCAGATCTGGGTTCACACTTACTTACTAGTTGTGTGATCTTGGCCAAGTCCCTTAACCTCCCTGTGTCTCAGTTTCCTCATCTGTAAAGTGGGGATAATACTACTTACTTCACAGGGTTATTATGAGGAGTAAATGAGATCAAGGTATACAGTGGAAGTGAGAAATAGACTTAAGGGCTTAGATCTGATAGATAGAGTGCCTGATGAACTATGGAATGAGGTTCGTGACATTGTATGGGAGACAGGGATCAAGACTATCCCCATGGAAAAAAAATGCAAAAAAGCAAAATGGCTGTCTGGGGAGGCCTTAAAAATAGCTGTGAAAAGAAGAGAGACGAAAAGGAAAGATATAAGCATCTGAATGCAGAGTTCCAAAGAATAGCAAGAAGAGATAAGAAAGCCTTCCTCAGCGATCAATGCAAAGAAATAGAGGAAAACAACAAAGTAGGAAAGACTAGAGATCTCGTCAAGAAAATCAGAGATACCAAGGGAACATTTCATGCAAAGATGGGCTCGATAAAGGACAGAAATGGTCTGGACCTAACAGAAGAAGAAGATACTAAGAAGAGGTGGCAAGAATACACGGAAGAACTGTACAAAAAGATCTTCAGGACCCAGATAATCATGATGATGTGATCACTAATCTAGAGCCAGACATCTTGGAATGTGAAGTCAAGTGGGCCTTAGAAAGCATCACTACGAACAAAGCTAGTGGAGGTGATGGAATTCCAGTTGAGCTGTTTCAAATCCTGAAAGATGATGCTGTGAAAGTACTGCACTCAATATGCCAGCACATTTGGAAAACTCAGCAGTGGCCACAGGACTGGAAAAGATCAGTTTTCATTCCAAAACGCAATGCCAAAGAATGCTCAAACTACCGCAGAATTGCACTCATCTCACATGCTAGTAAAGTAATGCTCAAAATTCTGCAAGCCAGGCTTCAGCAATACATGAACCGTGAACTCCCTGATGTTCAAGCTGGTTTTAGAAAAGGCAGAGGAACCAGAGATCAAATTGCCAACATCCGCTGGATCATGGAAAAAGCAAGAGAGTTCCAGAAAAACATCTATTTCTGCTTTATTGACTATGCCAAAGCCTCTGACTGTGTGGATCACAATAAACTGTGGAAAATTCTGAAAGAGATGGGAATATCAGACCACCTAACCTGCCTCCTGAGAAATCTGTATGCAGGTCAGGAATCAATAGTTAGAACTGGACATGGAACAACAGACTGGTTCCAAATAGGAAAAGGAGTACGTCAAGGAGTACTGTCACCCTGCTTATTTAACTTATATGCAGAGTTCATCATGAGAAACACTGGACTGGAAGAAACAGAAGCTGGAATCAAGATTGCCGGGAGAAATATCAATAACCTCAGATATGCATATGACACCACCTTTATGACAGAAAGTGAAAAGGAACTAAAAAGCCTCTTGATGAAAAGTGAAAGAGGAAAGCGAAAAAGTTGGCTTAAAGCTCAACATTCAGAAAACGAAGATCATAGCATCTGGTCCCATCACTTCATGGGAAGTAGATGGGGAAACAGTGGAAACAGTGTCAGACTTTATTTTGGGGGGCTCCAAAATCACTGCAGATGGTGACTGCATCATGAAATAAAAGACGCTTACTCCTTGGAAGAAAAGTTATGACCAGCCTAGATAGTATATTGAAAAGCAGAGACATTACTTTGCCGACTAAGGTCCATCTAGTCAAGGCTATGGTTTTTCCTGTGGTCACGTATGGATGTGAGAGTTGAACTGTGAAGAAAGCTGAGCGCCAAAGAATTGAGGCTTTTGAACTGTAGTGTTGGAGAAGACTCTTGAGAGTCCCTTGGACTGCAAGGAGATCTAACCAGTCCATTCTGAAGGAGATCAGCCCTGGGATTTCTTTGGAGGGAATGATGCTAAAGATGAAACTCCAGTACTTTGGCCACCTCACGCGAAGAGTTGACTCATTGGAAAAGACTCTGATGCTGGGAGGGATTGGGGGCAGGAGGAGAAGGGGACGACCGAGGATGAGATGGCTGGATGGCATCACGGACTCGATGAACATGAGTCTGAGTGAACTCTGAGAGATGGTAATGAACAGGGAGGCCTGGTGTGCTGCGATTCATGGGGTCGCAAAGAGTCGGACACGACTGAGCGACCTGAACTGGTGCCTGGGAAACAATATCAGCACCTTCTCCCTTCTTTCCTTGCATTCATTCTCTGAGGTTCTTATCAGCCACGGCAACTCGCCTCTGGGGCGTATCTTCACTTCTGGGAAAAGGAGCAGGAAGTGCAGGGTGTGAAGTGGGCGAGGCGCTAACGTGACAAGTTAGGTGGATGAGGGAGTCACACTGACAGACTAGGGATTTCAGGCCAAAATTCCAGAAAGAATCTTGACAGAGGCCATGTATTATGTGTTCTTTTCAGAAAAATCTGGTTAACTGAGACCTATGCTGGATATGTGGTGAGAACAAAGACCTCTCTCACACACCTGGCATGAAGTATCTATGGGTTTCTGAGCATAGAGAGGCACCTGGGCAGAGAATGTAAGTGCTTCTTACCTTACAGAAACATAGGAAGCTATCCTCTGAAATCCAACCCAACATAATCAGAGTGAATTTAACATGATGAAGACCAGGAAGGATTCCTTTCCCCTCAGCACTCAAGGTCCTCAGCCCTCCCACAGCAGCTACAGTGGGGCTTTCCCTTCTGTCTGGAATCCTGTTGCCTGACTCTCACGTCACATTCTCCAGCCCTGTCGTGGGCCCTCGTCTTTTCTTTGTTACCCTTCTTCCCAACTCAGCAAAGTCAACCACTTGCACAGTTTCAACTGTGAGAACCTCCAAGATGAATCCGTTCATCTGTGCTTCCTGCATTTCCAAGTAGCTCTAGACTCCCAGCTGAATGTCCTGTTGGAAACTCAGATTCAATCCGTGTAACAGGAAATCCTCCACCTCATTCCTTCCTACACTCTTCCTTCTCTTGAACTCCTAGTGATGGCAGCAGCACACCCTTCTCTGAGTCACTTGGGTTGAGAGCCTGGTGTTAGCCTCTGCTGCTCTCCTGTCCCTCTGCTCAAACAATTCTGCAGAAGCTGCCTCCACCACGCTTCCTGCACTATCACTTCCTTTCCATTTTCGTTGCCAATATTATCTCTTGATTGCACGACTGCTAAAGTCTTCTAAGCAATCTCCCTAGCAACACTATATACTGTACATATGTATCTTTTTAAAGCCCTGGCTCAAAAATTCTTTCCTGTTTCTCTAGTGCACACTCTCCACAGTTCAAACCCTTATAATTGACATTAACAGTTTCTGAACAGTCCTCCACTCACTTTTCAGCCTTGTCCCCCAACCCACCTCCTGTACTTCAAACTGGATAGTCTCATTCCCCAAACCTGCCCTATGCCCTCCTAATTCCACCTGGAAATGGACACCTCCTCATCTTCCACTTTCCAAGATCAAGCTATAATACTGTATCTTTCATGTAGCTTTTTCTTCTCCCTTCCTCACCATCTGGTCCCCTCCACCTGCAAAACAGAATGCAATCTCTATATCCCCTGGAATACCACAGCATTTTATACTTCTAAGAGCACTCATGTAACTTCCTATCTAGTTTCATAGTTAGTGGCATAGCTAGCTGTCTTCCCTACTAGACTATAAGTGGTATGAAGGCACATATCACCTTTGTGTCAGTCCCTGGGCCTAGCAGGTATAAATATTTGACACATATTTGTTTAATCAAATGGCTGAATGTGCTATAGTAAAGAACAGAAGTAGAGGCCAAAGAGACAAAGAAAACTGCAAGGAGTAGATCATGCTGTCCAAAGTGAGATCTGTGTATAAAAAGATAATTTAAAAAGCTCAACGGATTTCTCTTTCAAAGGACTCAAGCTCAATTCTGGGTTCAGCAACTATCTACCTATGTTACCTTGAGTGAGTGACTTTATTACCTCAAACATGAGTATCCTTAGGTCCAAGTGGATGCCTCAGTGGTGCCCTAGAACCCTATTATTCTTATCTCCCCAAAGAGCAGTCTACTGTTGAGTCCTGGCAGACTTAATCCACAGTTTAACTAAATAGGATGCTAAGGGAACTAGGATTATTGAACTTTAAAGCAGAGACAGCACACTTTTCAAGCTTGTAGGTTAGAGAAAGCTGTTACTTTAATATCACTCAGGCCTCAGAAAGTTATTATAGACCCACTAACTCATTCCAATAAACCCCAGGATTCAGTTGTGTGTGCGAGGGGAAGCAAGACTCATGGCAAGACACAGGCCACCTTTCTCTTGGGCAGGAGTCCCCTCTCTGACACTTCCCTCTGAGATCACTTTACCTGACACACTGAGGGACCATCTTTTCTCAGGAGGCCCTTTGGGTTAACCTGGTGGGTTGGACTGGTGGCAGCAGAAGCTCCAACACAGAACAGGTGCTAAGGATCTGAGGAAGCCTGGGACCCCGAGGATGAACGTGGGTGCTGCATTAGGCATGTGCTGAGCAATGGGGTGTGCTGGTCAGTTGAGGGCTTAGAAAGATGATGGCTTTGGCTTCGTCAAAAGGAGGGTTTGAGCTGTAGACAGCAAACATTTGACAAAAAAGGAGAGATCAAGGCTATTTTGGAGAAACGGTACTTCAGAAGTGATGATTTTAAGGCACTTCTGTTAATTATATTTCTATTTCTGTGAGCTGCTGGAAAAAAGCTATTGAAATTGGGAGCTGCATTAGTAAGATTCTAGTGTCTAATGACAGAAAGTAATAGAAGACTCAGTCTTCGTCACCAGTCAGACAGTATCTGGAAGGCTGTGCTCAGTTCTCAGCTCCCTGTCAGCTCACTAGGGGTTATCCAACAGGATGCGGTAGCGAGAACAAAAAATATTTCACCTTGAAAGAAGCAAATTAACAAATATTAGGAGGTCTCTTGTAGAAGCACAGACTCAGTCTATGTTGCTTTAAAAACAAGGCCAGAATCAGAGGCAAAAGTCAAAGGAAGGCAGCTTCACAACAGAGAAGTTGTTAATATGGAGTCTTTAACTCTAAAGGATTAACTTGTGAAGGGGTGAGACCCCATCATTAAAGAAAATCACTCTTCAAACTCTTACAGTCTGCACCACTCAAAACTGTCCCGTGAATTATATTGTCCCAGATTCCCACCAACCTACATAACTCTTACTTCTCCATCAACACTTAGTTTAAATGCTGCTTCCTTCAACAGGATTTCCTGTCTTTCCAGATAAGTTAAGTGTGGGTATTAAGTGCTCCCAAGCATTCTGTCCTTTGTTTAACATGTGTCTTCTCTGATATGTTTATGTGTCGTGAAAATAGGGGTTGTGTATTCCCAGTCTGCAGCACAGAAACTGGCATGCTGCTATCTGGTAAATGAAGGATGGCCATCAATCAGGAATGCTACGGAAAGAAATCCTACGATGACAGAAATCTGGACCACAATGATTCTCAGGCATCTCCTAACTCTCCATTTACATAACTTTGGTGTAACCTAAGATTAATGTTAGCATTTCTGGTAGTCAGAATCTATGTCAAACTTCTAGAGAGCCTTCACTGAGAGCCTCCATGCCTTTTTCACTGACAATATTCTACACTTGTGAAATTGATATAACCATCATAAGGCTTCACAATCAAAAGGAATTCATTTTACCTAAATATCTGAGTGTCACAAGATGGAAGATTAAATAGTCATTAAATTATGTTTCCTCTGGGAAGATGAAGTAGATGTATTTTTCCCTATTGTTTCCACTAAGCACAAGTAAAATTCCTGGACACTATATATATATATATGTATATATATACACACACACACAAATATATATATATATCATACATAAGACTCTGAAAGTGGATAGAAGAAGGCAGACAAGAAAGGGACCTTGGGACCTGAGGAATGACACAGCGGTGAGTTTCCCGGGTTTTCTTTTCCTCATGTATCCAAAATTTAGAGCTGCAAAAGTACAACTTGGAAATACCAATGAGTACAGACCAATAAAAGCCTAACAAAAGGCTGCTCTCTTTAGTGAAAGACCAGGAAAGACAACTTTACATGATAACCACTCTCCTCCAAACTGACACCTCAGGAAAACACTGTCTATCTACCCACACCTACTCAAGCAAAGGCACAGTGGAAATTTTAGAAAAATTAATTACTGAAAAAATAGAATGACTAAAATAAAAAGCTCAGGAGTTGTGTTCAACAGCAGAATGGAGGAGATGGTGGAACGAATCAGTGAAAACAGAAGGCAGGATAATAAAAATTACCTGATCTGAACAACAGAGAGGAAATAAACTTTAAAAAAAAGAGAGAGAAAAGAAAAAGAAACAAGAAAGGAAAAGAGCAGAGCCTTAGGAAACTGTGACGCTATAACAAATTCAGAGTCCAGGAAGGGGAGGATAAATATGGTAGGGCTGAAAAAGTACTGAAGAAATAATGGCTGAAGACTTCCCAAATTTTTCAAGAGATGTAAGCCTACAGATATAAGAAGCCGAGAAAACCCCAAACAGGAAAAACTCAAAGAAATCCATGCCAATAGACATCATAAACCTCTAATAACTAAAAACAAAGGAAAAAAATCATGAAAGCAGTCAGAAGAAAAAAAAGAAAATGACACCTCTCTGAACCTATTGGTAATTAAGTTAAACTTCCCAATAAATCTTCCAGTCAGAAACCCCATTCTTCCCAGAGAGTGTTGAAATTATTGGGGTTAAGAGGCTCAGGGAGTACAAGAGCTGGCATGAACAAATGATAAGGAAATATAAGTAAAGAAAAGGAAAATAATCATATGAGGAGAAATGATTCTCATATAACATGAAAGAACTTTTACACAGTTCAAGAGAAATTAGAGTAAATAGCAGAGTAGGAAGTTTTCTGTGATATTTACTATTTTTCCCACGAAATACAATGCTTAAAACACTGCTGCTTTCTTAATGCAGAGTTGAAACAATTTTACAGCAGAAATTTCTAAGCTTAAGATGAAATGGACCTGATCTTATATTAAAAAAGTAGTGACAATGTTAAAAAAGCAAAGTGAGGGGAAAAGACATTTCAAATGACAGCAGATTTCTCATCAGAAACCATGAAGCCAGCAGAAAGAAGTACACTATTTTTCAAATGCTGAAAAAAATAAAGAAGAAAAATTGTAACTGAGCAGAACCCCATGGAAGCATTTTCAGGACACTGCTGCTGCTGCTGCTGCTGCTGCTAAGTCACTTCAGTCGTGCCCGACTCTGTGCGACCCCATAGACGGCAGCCCACTTCCTCTGTCTCTGGGATTCTCCAGGCAAGAATACTGGGTTGCCATTTCCTTCTCCAATGCATGAAAGTGAAAAGCGAAAGTGAAGTCGCTCAGTCGTGCCCGACTCTTAGCGATCCCATGGACTGCGCCTACCTACTATAGCTCCTCTTTTAAGTACCTAGATAATAGTATCTGATGCACACTTCCTGAGCTGTTTTACAGATACTAAAACCACCACCAGTGGAATGACCAAGAGCAAGAAGCACCCCCACACCTACTGGTGCCTAAGGATAGAGAATGCCAACTCCTGCCCAGTTACTTCACCATCAACCAATCAGAGAATTGTGCAACAGCTGATCTCATACCCTGCAACTGCAACACCCCCCTCACCTTTAAAAATGCTTTGAAAAACCCTTTAGGAATTGGGGGTTTTGTTCTGTGTTTTAGCAGTTCCCAGCTACTTGCTTGGCACTCTGCAATAAACGCTGTACTTTCCTTTACCATAACCCATTGTCAGTAGAATTGAATTTACTGTGCAAGGGCAAGCAGACCCAAGTTTGGTCTGGTAATAGTATCAACCCAGAATCCCATACCTGCAATTAAAAAAAAAAAATTCTTCAAGACCAAAGGGAAACCAAAATATTCTCAATCAAGGAAAACTAAGAGAATCTGTTGCCACCAGACTTACACTAAAAGAATGGCTAAAGGAGTCCTCTGAATAGAAGGATGAAAGATGCAGCCTTGGAATGTTAGGGGAGGCACACTAACAAGCCACCACCTACTGGAAGAATTTGGCAAAGGTCAAAAGGAGACAACACGTGTCCTACCACCTCCCAGAATCCTTCTCGCTGGCATCCATTCTGGCTGAACAATGCATGCACCACCAGGAAGGACCTGAATCAGAATGACTGGCTAAAGATAACCTGGAAACTAATTCCATCACCATAAAATCCACGACTGCAAGCTATGTGGCAGAGCAGTCCTCCTGAGTTCCCCTACCCTACTGCTCTCCACCCAGGCACCCTTTCCCAGTACAGTCTCTTGCTTTGTCAGCACAAGTGTCTCCTCAGTCAATTCTTTTCTAAGTGTTAGACAAGAGCCCCTTTTGGGCCCTGGAAAGGCCTCCCCCTTCCTGCAATAGGAACACAACGAAAGATGAAAGAATAGGGCAAGCAAAAATATGAGTGAATACAATATGCTTTCCTTGTCTCTCATTCTCTAAATTATGTTTGACAGTTAACCAAAAATTAAATACTACTGTGGTTCTCTTGTATGTAGACGAAATATTGAAGGTAATTATAAATGGGAGAGGATAAAGGGACATAAAAGGAGGAATAGTTTCTACACCCCACTAAAATTGTTAAACTAATAACAGCAGACTGTGATAACATGTAGTGTAATATGTAGAGTGTCCACCAGTGAAGCTACGCAGAAAGATTTACTCAAAAACACTATAGACACATCAAAATGGAATTCCGAAAGCATTCAAGTAACCCATGGGAAGACAGGAAAAAGAAAATAGAAATAAAAAATAGAAAACAAAAAATAAAATAGTAGACTTAAGCCCTAACATATCAATAATTACAGAAAAATAAATGGGCTAAGGACAAAAAATTGGCATAACGCTTTTAAAAAAATGACTGAACTATGTATTGTCCTCTAAGAAAGTCACTTCAAATATAAAGATACAGGCAGGCTGAAAGTGCAAAGATAGAAAAAGATGTATCATGCAAATATTAATCAAAAGAAAGCAGAAATGTCTATGTTAATATCAGATAAAATAGACATTAGGAAGAAAATTATCAGAGACACAGGCACACAGTATACAATAATAACATTATATAATGAACACAAAGCAATCCTAAATGTATATGCACCAAACAAGACAGCTGGAAATATGTGAAGCAAAAACTGAAAAGAGAAACAGACAAATCCACATTTACAGTTGGAAACTTCAAAACTCCTCTTTTAGCAACTAACAGAACAACTAAACAGTAAAAAAGCAAGGATATAAAAGAATTCAACACAACTGACCAAAAGGATCTAATGAATATTTATAGACTATCTTATCCATCAATAGCAGAATACACATTCTTTTTAAGCACCCACATAACATTTACCAAGACAGGCCACATCCTGAGCCATGAAAAAAAAACCTCAATAAATTTTAAAGAATTGAAATCATACAGTATGTTCTTTGATCACAGTATGTTCTCTGGAAATCAAACTAGAAATCAGTAACAGAAAGATAACAGGAAAATTTCTAAACACTTGGAAACTAAACAACATACTTCTAAATAATCCATAGGTCAAACAGAAAATCTCCAGGGAAATTTTGAAAAGAAGTGTATAAATGAAAATGAAAATATAACATACCAAAATTTGTGGGATACAGCTATGCAGTGCTGAGAGGAGAATTTATAATACTAAATTCATACATTAGAAAAGGTGAATGTCTCAAATCAATAACCTAAGCTCTCTTCACTACAAGAGTAGAATAAATCCATAGCAAGCAGAAGGAAGGAAATAATAAAGACAAAAACAGAAATGAAATGGCCAAACTAGAAAGAGTAAAGAGACTCCTTGTGGAAAAGGAAAACCAGAAGGAAGGAAAAGCAAAAGAGAATGGCCATGAGATTCACTTTGAGAGGACTGAGGACTGATAGGCAGATGAAAGGAAATAAAGTGAAGCTGCTTTAACTTCCGGGGGAGAGAACACACCACTGAGGAGTGCCCTGGAAAATCCCTCTAGAACCCTACTAGGAAGGGTTCACTTCTGAATCCCTAAGCCTCAGGATGAATGTAATTATCTTTTCCTGTTCTAGGCTAAGGCACAAAGTGAAAAGCAACAATCTTTTGAAGGTTAAAATGTCTTATTTAAGTGTTTGAAAGGTTGGCAACAAAATTTCCTACCACTATTTAAGGAGACAGTATAAAAGACCAACAGATGTCCATTAAGTTAAGGCACAAACACTGGCTAAATTTACCTATTTTTACACATGACTTGAATATTGGTTGTTTTGATAATTCAGGAGCATTCCTTCAACCCATTGACAATACTGGATATAGGTTTTCCTCAAAAAGGCTTTCTTACCTCGTAGAAGAAGGGATCTCCAGCCATATCAAAGATGTTAACTTTGATTTCTCTGTCTCTGACTTGTACCCTGAAATGTTCAAATGAAAACAATCCCAAAGAGGGTCATGGCTTCTGTACTCATGTTAATATCATTATGTTGCTTATGAATTTCAAAAGGTTATGTGTATGAAATTTAAAAGAGGCTTTTTAGAATAAGCAGTCCCATTTAGCTTCACCTTACCGCAACAGTTCAGTCTATACCCTGTACAAAACAAACGGTGGCTATTACTGTGCTGCTAAAACAAATTTATTTGGACAGTAGGAGCAAGATGAAGAAAAACAAAATATTTTACTTCACTTAGTATGACATCTTAATTACTACTGGTTGTACTTGTTACCATGCAGTACAATAAATGGTACAAATAAATAGTACAAAGTTGTATTACTATTTTAATGATGTTTGTTCAATTTTCTTATGATCTTCATTTGAGAAAGAATAACAGTCAATCTGTTTTCAGAAATTTGGAAGTAGAGAAAAGAAAAGGGAAATAACAACCATTCACATTAGAATTAACTACTAACATCATAGCATTCTTGCTCCTAGTCCTTTTATTTTCTAGAGAAAAATCACTACTGGAAAATGAATCAATGAAACATTATAAATAACTCAAACACTAAAGAAAAGTACAAAGATGAAAGCTTAAAAGTAACCCCAAAGCCTACCACCTAGAAAAAAAAAAACCTTCATTAACAGATAAGCATCACTGTAGACTTCTTTTTTATATATAGATAAGAATGATAAACATCAATATTTTTTATAAAATTGGGATTATATTAGTTTAAAATAAAAGAAAATTTTAATTTTCACTGCATTTAACAAAAGAAAGAAAAAGAAACTGAAGTAAACTGGGGGAATTACTGAGTTTTAAATAATAAATGTTCTTCATTACAGAAATAGCATTTCCTAAAAGATTCCTCTAAGGTTAAGTATAGAGATCATTAACAATAAATCAACAGATTAGAGTTCTGTTTTTTTAAGTAAGATGCTTCAGACAGCATTGGTAGGACTCCCTCTGTGGACTACAAGGAAATAGCACCTACTCTCATTGTTTCCATATTACCTCCTACTTTGTTCATGATTATAATTCCCTGTCCAAGTTTATAACGTGTACTTTCTATTCTGAAACCATAATTGCTACAGTTGTTTTATATTACTTGTATATTTAAATCAGACTAACCACTACTCATCTCATCGGGATTTCTTCAGTCCTGAATTCTCTGCCATATTTCACCAGCTCTAAGATGCACATTTGCTTGCATTTTAACAACTGTGAATTCAGGATCTGTCTCATAAAAGGATGTGAGAACAGCAAAACAAAACAAAATATTTAAGAGTTTGAGAGCATCTGGAGAAGATCTTATATAACAAGTCCTATTAGAAAGTTCTGTCACATAGCAGCTGACAAGGGATGGAACTGAAGTTTATAAAAGCAGGAAGTAACATAAATTATGTTTACAAATTGGAACTCAAAACAGGGCAGTTTACTTCAGAAGTCTGACAGAGAATGTTACTTTAAGAAAAACGGTAATTCATTACCTCAAGCCAGTGCTATTCTAAACTGTGGCCTGAAGACCACCTGAATCATAACTATGGAATGAGAGGGGAGAGTGTTTATATTGTAGAGTCCTGTGCCCTACCTCAGCCCCAGTAAATCAGAATCTTACTGGATGAGGCTTGGGAATCTTCTTTTTCACAGACTCTGCAAGTAGTTCTTAAGCATACTGTGATTTGAAGGATGCAGTAAGCTTCCATTGTTTGACTGCTCAAAGACTACCTCTCCTCCTCCTGCCAACTGTGGTTTAAATGGGTTCTTCCATCTTCTTTTTGATGCCACTCTGCTGGCCACAGCTGACAGAGCTGGGGAAAGGTGCCTGTTACCACCTGGACAATCAAAACTTTCCCTGGGATTTTTAAATTTGAGATTAGTTTTGGAAAGCCTGAGCAGTACCGGCAGCTGTGGAGAAGGAGCCAAAAGGTAGAGAGACATGTTGTGAAATCCCTCCCTAGTTCCAGGGATCTCTGAGACTCAGCTATATCCTCATGATTGGATTATGTGAATTGATCAATAGCTTTTTTTTCTCTCCTTTTTTTTTGACTTGAGTTAGGTTTCTGTCAACCATATCCTCTTCTTCACCAAAGGACAAAAAAAAAAAAAATTTCAACCAGAAACAGAACACAATCAACACTCCGTATCTGCAACACTCCATATCTGCAAGTTCTGTATCCATAGATTCAACTGAACTTGGACCAAAAATATTCAGGGGGAAAAAAAAAACCTTAAAATTTCAAAAAGCAAAATTTGAATTTGCTGCAAAGTGGCAACTATTTACATAGCATTAACATTGTATTTACACTCTATTATGTATTATAGTTATATAGAGAAGATAAAGTATTGAGAGAATGTGTATAGTAAGTACTATACTATCTTATATATAAGGGATTTGAACATTGGAAGGTTTTGGTATCCCCAGGGGGTCCTGGAATCAATATTCCTCAGCTATTGAGATGACTATAGTCTATTGAATAAACCACAGCTCTATGGCATAATATGATAACTCTCACTTCTTAGATAAATAAATTAACTACTAATATGAACTCAAAACAAAACTGCCTTGAACAGGATATACTACCATATCACTGAAATCCTGTGCTCTGAAGTACAGATAACCCTCACCACTGCAGTCTACCTTCTTGAATATTGCCCTCATAGTCTAATGTTGCAAACTTCCTCTTTAGCTGCATCTATCTTACCTAACAATAATTATTTATTGAGTATGGACTGTATAGTAGCACTGTCCAGGTACTTGGAGATTATTTATTCTAATAGCCTCTTGACATGGAGCTCATAATCTAGCAGGAGACATTAAACACATACAAATAATAAGACGAGATAATTTACGCTAACACCTATGAATAGCAGAGAATTTTAGTAAAACTGTCATTTTCAACTAAAATGAGTCCTGACCGATTAAGGGGATGTTCAGAATGTCTCATGGGAACATGTATACTTTAGAGCTTGAGGAGATTGACAGGTGGAGAGATGAGGGGAGAGCACATTTCAGGCAGACAGAATGAAGGATGGCAGTGAGAAAGAAAAGTATGATTGTACGAATTTGGTGTGCATGGAGAGTTAAGTGTGTGAAAGAATGTAATGAGAGAGAAGGGGGGCGGACTGGGGACAGAATACTGGCCACGTGAATTTCCCTCTCTGGAGATGAGCTATCTACCTCCATTCTACTCTTCCACGGTGTATTTCCCTCCTAATGTGACTCTGTGTCCCCAGGCTCAACCCATCTTCAATCCACCTCCAAATAAATCCCCACTGATACCTAATTTCACTCTTCCCAGATCATTTTTTGCTAGATTGCAAAAGGCTATTAAAAAGATCACTAAAAGGAAGTTCTCTGGTAGAAAATTTTTCACATAATATTTAAAATTCCTGGAGTGAGTATTTCAAAATTCTCTAAAAACACACCTGCTAACAGGGCCTGCTTACACAGACACATGCTTCCTGAAAAGCCATGGCTGCCAGTCAGGCTTCATGCTGACTCGCCCATCACCAATCCCTACATCCCACTTAGAAGGCCTGGCGATCAGCACGTGCTCCATGATGAACGAAGGACATGATCACTGCTGTCTGTAAAGGTCTCATTCCTCTCTGTACCAACTTATCTTCAGAATCTCTATTTCAAGACAGACCAGTTTAGAGGGGTACTGAATTTCTATGTGACTTGCAAGCCCAAGGAAACAATATATGTACTCACTTTGTGACTCCATAGTCAATTCCAATTGTTGCAAGGTATTTAGACACAAATCTCTTCTCACAGTATCGCTTTATAATACAGCTCTAAAAGGTTAAAAAAAAAAAAAAAAGCTTTTAGTAAAGACACTCTGGGAACCCATAAAAATAAGCACATTTCTTCATTATGGTTTCTTCATCTACCCCATGAGACAAAGCTTTTTCAAAAGCCGAAATTATAAAATAACTGAAATAAGTACTAAAGGTGAAGTTTTTAAAAAAAAAATTATTTTAAAATTCTTTCCTTAATACCAAATATGGGTATGTTTTCAATTTAGTGCTCAATCCTTGTTCTCTCTTCTTTTGAAGACCTCTTCTACTCAATAATAACACCAACATACTTTTAATAATAACACCAAAATATCTATCTCAACCTCCCTCCCCAGACCAGGTCCACATCTCCAAATATCTACTAGACTAATTTCTACTTAGATGTCCAACCATTCTACAAATTCCATGTGTCCAAATATGAGCTAATCTTATACATAAAAACAGCAAACAGCTCATCCTGCTGACATCTGTTTCCGTTAATAATACCATTTTCCCAATTACAGAGGATTAAATTATTAAAATCAAATCTGATTTTGAGTCTTTCTAAATCTTCTTTTGACTGTTTCTTCAATCTTTCTCTTCGTTCTAATTCCCATTGATACCACTTTAGTTTAGGTCTTCATTATCTATCCTGTACAACTATAGGAAATTCTTTATTGGTCTTTATGCCTCCTTCCCCTCCCAGTTTCAACCAACACTGCATACCGCTAACATTATTTCACTTCTCTAACTAAAAATCTTCAGCAGCTTCTCACTGCCAAGAGTTCAACATCCGAACTCCTCTGTCCATTATTCAAGACCCTCTTATAATCTGACCCTAATCTGTCTTCTGTCTAAACTCTTCTAATATAAATCCTCCATTTCTGTCAAACTCCAGGCCTGACTTCCTGACTCTTGTCATTACTTTCCTTCCTATTTAGAATGAGCTTTCTCCCTTCTTTCCAAATCTTACTTATCCCTAAGCACTCTGGTTATAAGAGATCTTGCCTACATCTGAACTCCTCCAACATAAACTACATGTGTATATAGATGTACATATAAATATATATAGAATGCTTTTGCTATCATTCACTGCCTTGTTATCTTTTGCCTGTACCTAATTTTATCTCTTCAGCTAGACAGTAAACTACTTGAAGGCAAGCACTGGTATTTTACTCCTTTTATCTTGCATCCTCACATCTGAGTGATTAGCTCAGTACCAATGAAAAGCGATTTAAAATGACTTGTACATTAATAGCAATCCTTAGCACTCATGAAACATAATTTCCTTGACGCACTGGTGATGAAGCTTATTCTGCTCACTTTCCTGATGAACCTCAATCTAAATTAAATAGGACAGCTGCTTTAAAAAGTACTTAATAAGCTCACTGAGAACCAAAGGAAAAACTTCTTTGGAATGACTACTGCTAAGAAGCTACACTTTAAAAACATTTATAGCTTGAAAGCACTTTTCAAATGTTTTCTCCCACAATATCCTAGAAAAAGAAATACAGCCTTTTTCTAAATTATTCATGAGATTAAGGGACCTGCAAGTCCTTTAGCTCTGGTAGACAATTTAAACACTAGTCCTAAGTATTTAAAGAGATACAAATTTAATTAATAGCATGAATAACCACTCCCTATAAAGAAACAGGGTTTCTGGGCCTTAGGATCTTACAAGCTAAGTTAAATAACATAAATATAGAGAGAGTTTTTTGCATTCTCTATTTCTCTTAAGTAGATTCTTAGGCACTTTTCTTTTTAAAAGCAGTTTCAATTAAAATCTTAAGGTTTGAATCTTTTTTCTCCCTAATTTCAGTTCAGTTGCTCAGTTGTGTCCAACTCTTTGCGATACCATGGACTGCAGCACACCAGGCCTCACTGTCCATCACCAGCTCCCACAGCTTGCTTAAACTCATGTCCATTAACTCGGTGATGCCATCCAACCAACTCATCCTCTGTTGTCCCCTTCTCCCACCTTCAATCTTTACCAGATCAGGGTCTTTTCCAATGAGTCAGTTCTTTGCATCAGGTGGCTAAAGGATGAGAGCTTCAGCTTCATCATCAGTCCTCCCAATGGATATTCAGGACTGATTTCCTTCAGGATTGACTGGTTTTCTCCTTGCAGTCCAATGGACTCTCAAGAGCCTTTAACACCACAGTTCAAAAGCATCTATTCTTTGGTGCTCAGCTTTCTTTATGGTCGAACTCTCACATCCATATATGACTACTGGAAAACTATAGCTTTGACTAGACAGACCTTTGTCAGGAAAGTAATATCTCTGCTTTTTAATATGCTGTCTAGGCTGGTCATAGCTTTTCTTCCAAAGAGCAAGTGTCTTTTAATTTCATGGCTGCAGTCACCATCTGCAGTGATTTTGGAGCCAAAGAAAATAAAGTCTGTCACTGTTTCCCTTGTTTTCCCATCTATTTAGCATGAAATGATGGGACTAGATGCCATGATCTTACTTTTTGAATGGTGAGTTTTAAACCAGCTCTTTCACTCTCCTTTCACTTTCATCAAGAGGCTCTTTAGTTCCTCTTCACTTTCTGCCATTAGGGTGGTGTCATCTGCATATCTGAGGTTATTGATATTTCTCCTGGCAATCTTGATTTCAGCTTGTGCTTCATCCAGCCCGACATTTTGCATGATATGGACACGACTGAGCAACTGAACTGAACTGAACTGAACTCTGCCTATAAGTTAAATAAACAGGGTGACAATACACACCCTGGAACCAGTCTGTTGTTCCATGTCCAGTTCTGTTGCTTCTTGACCTGCATACAGATTTCTCAGGAGGCAGGTGATAGAATTATCCTAAAATTCATATGAAAGAACAGCTATCTGAGAAAAACTAATTGAAATATAAAAAACAGGAAAGGGACAGGGCAGTAGAAAGAGGTGAGAATTTGCATTGACAGGTATTAAAATATAGTTTGAAACCAACTGAGAGGGTCTTATATTGGCATAAGAATAGACAAGTAGGTTATTAGAAAAGAACAGAGAGCTCAGAAATAGATCCCATTATACATGAAAAATTTTAAAGTGACAAAAGTGATAATGACAGGTGAATTTGTGATTTAAGTATTTAAGAATAAAAACAATAAAAATTTCAGAAGAAAATGTACAACATATGTAGAACATCTGAAAACCTTTTCAACCAAGACAGAAAACCCAGAAACCATAAGAAAAAAACCAACAGAAAAGCATAGTCAAAGCATCTTGAAAAAGAACAAAGCTGGAAGTATACCCTCTGATTTCAAACTATAGTACAAAATGGCAGTAATCAAAACAGGAGGATATTGACACAAAAACAGACACATAGATCAATGGAACAGAATAGACAACTCAGACACAAATCTACAGTTAGATGGTCAATCAATGACAAAGAAGCAATAATATATAATGGGAAAACACACCACTTTTAATAAATGGTGTTGGGAAAACTAGACAGCTATATGTAAAAGAATCAACTGAACTACTTTCTCACACCATACATAAAAATACACCACTAATCATAAGGGAAATGCAAATTAAAACTACAACAAGATACCACCTTACACTAGTAAGAATGGCTATCATAAAAAGACAATTAATAACAAGTGTTAGGATGTGGAGAAAAGGGATCCTTGTACAACATTGCTGGGACTGTAAACTGGTGCAGTCACAATGGAATTCATTGTATGAAGGTTTGGCAAAAAAAATAAAAATAGGACAACCATATGATCCAGCAATTTCACTTCTGGGTACTTACTTGAAGCAAACAAAATGCCAATTCAAAAAGATATATGCACCCTGATGTTCACTGCAGCATTATTTACAATAGCTAAGATATGGAAGCAACCTAAGTGTTCATCCATAGATGAATGGATAAAGAAGATACGGTATAAATATATATATTTTATATATATATATATGTGTGTGTGTGTGTGTGTGCACATGATGGACTATTACTATTATTTTTTAAATAAATTAAAAAAATTTTTTATTTTAAAAATGAAACCTTATCATTTGGGAAAACATGAATGAAATTTAGAGGGTATTATGCTAAGTGAAAGAAGTCAAAGAAAGACAAATGCCATAGGATCTCACTTAAAACAAACAAAACAAAAACAGACTCATAGATACAGAGAACAAATGGATGGTTGCCAGAAGGGGTAGGGGATGGGGAAGTGAAATAGGTAAATAGGAGTAAGAGGTACAAACCTCCAGTTATAAAAAGAAGTAAGCCACTAGAATGTATTATACAGCATGAAGAATATAGCCAATAATATTATTGCAGTAACTTCATATGAAGACAGCTGGTTGCTAGACTTGTGATGATAATTTGAAAATGTATGTAAATGTCAAATCACTGTGTAACATACCTGGAGCTAACATAATATTGTACATCAACTATATTTCAATTTTTAAAAAGATGGGCATAATTGAGTATATACAAATAATAATAAAAGCAATTGTATGGCAAAACACCAAGTATTAAAAGAACATAACTGAGGCAAATATTTGTAACTCATACAGCTGGCAAAAAGTTAATAACTCTAACATCCTCAAACCAGAAAAACTGGTAAGAAAAGACACATCGCCTAACAGAAAAATGGGTTTAGAATATAAACAAATTATGATGATTAACTTCTTAATGTTGAACCAAGTTTGCATTCTGGAAATAAACCTACTTGCTAATAGTGAAATTTTTGATATGCTGCTGAATTCTATTCATGGATATTTAGGAATTATGCATTTGTATGCATATATGCAAATAGTATATATACTTTTCTTTATTGAGACTATATCAAGTTTTGCTATTTAAGTCACCATGACTTTATATAAATAAATTGGAGTGCTGTTCATCTTTTTCTTTGCCTTGGAATAACTTAAGTAACTGAAATTATATGTTATTTAAAGCTTAAATAAAACTTTTCATGAAGCCATCTGATCCTGATACCTTTTTGGATAGTAAATCTTTTAATTGCTTTTTCCAAATTTTTGTATGAATGGTCACTTGGGTCTTCTACTTCCTTTTGAGTCAATTTTGGTAATTTATATTTTGCTAAGAAATTCTCCATTTTCTCTGTATTTTGAAATATGTTCCCACAGAACTGAATATATGCAGTATTCTTTAATCTTTCTTTTAATTTCTTCCAGAATGTGATTTTCAGTACTACTCTTGTAATTTTTTGCTTTCTCTATTTTTCTTAAAATAAATTTTAGGCATTTTTTTTTCATTAATCTTTCCAGGGAATTCTTTCTCTCATATTTGGTGCCCTTTTTCTTCTGTCTCAAATTTAAGTTCCTTTATTTTTGAAAATTCAGTTATACCATACCATAATGTTCATACTTTTAAGGTGTACAATTCAGTGGTTCCAAGCATATTCACAAAGTTGTACAACTACTAAGTTCTTTTAGTTTTTAATGTCTCCTTTTAGAAATGAGTTAGATAATTCATTTTCCTTTCAGGATTGCTTTCAATTTGCCCTGAAGATTTTGGCATGGATTCTCTCCTTTCATTGGTTTCTAGTTATTTTGTCATTTGCTTTGATTTGTCCTTTGAGCCAAGGATTATTTACTAGGGCATGTCTTTTTAACCTAAAATTATTTATCTGTATATCTTCCTACATT
The DNA here is from genome assembly GCA_917880005.1 of Nanger dama. Classification (NCBI taxonomy): domain Eukaryota; kingdom Metazoa; phylum Chordata; class Mammalia; order Artiodactyla; family Bovidae; genus Nanger; species Nanger dama. The sequence goes on from CAKJTW010000018.1 coordinate 32,834,814, forward strand.
TTCTAAATTCTTTAAAATGAGTATGTTTTACTTTTATAACTAAGGCAAACATTTTTTAATTACACTTAAATATTTCATCTATGAAAAAATTATTTTTGAGAAAGGCATTCAGAAGGAATCCACTCTACCCCCAAACAGTAAATAGTTGTAACAGAAGTATTTATTAAATGCCCCTACTTTCCCATTTTAACTATTTTTGTTATAAACTGAATTTCCTTATACATTTGGGTTTATTTCTGGACTCCAATCTGTTTCACTAATGTCTCTGTATGTATTTTCCAGTATCAATAAGAAAAGCTTAGTAACTTTAAAATATGTTTTAATATCTGGTAGTGTTAGTTTCCTCTCATTTCTTCTCCTCAGTTTTCTTGGTTAGTCTCACATTTAATTTTTCATAAGGATTTTTAGCACCTTTTATTATGTTCTGAAGGAAAAAACTACTGATGTTTTAACTGTAATTGAATGACATTTGTAGATTATTTTAAAGAACTGATATCTCCAAAATATTGAGTGATCCTAATTAAGAGGACACATACCTTTCCACTTGTCTAAGTAATTGTATGTCTCTGTAGAAATGTTTCTTTATAATAGGTCCTAGGACCTACCTATATCTTCTGAAGTTTAAGCCTGGGCACTTAATTTTGGTCATTATTGTAAATTAAAACAGTTTTTCAACTATTATAGTCCAAAAATTATAATTCTGATACAGTAAAGCTGTAAGTTTTTATATATTAATTTTGTCTTATTGTTTCTAATAGGTTTTCAGTTAATTCTCTTTGGGTTTTCAGATAAACAATCATATCATTAACATATAATGGCAATTTTGCTTTCTCCTTTTCAGCATTTCGTACATTATTTCTTTTTCCCTAACTGCACTGGTTAATAAATCTAGAACTGTATTACATGAACGTGGTTGACACTGGACATTTTAAGCTATTTCTAAAGTTGAATCATTAAGCACAGCAAAATTTTAAAAGTGAGCATGCTCACTTAGCCAGTTTAGTATTTAGTATATGACCTTCTAGAGGTCTTTCTTTTCTTTTCAATGCCTAGCACATAATTTACATTCAGTAATCATCGACTTTCACCTATGTTACTACATACATATACACATATATTAAACAATACAAAATAATAATAAATGGAAAGAAAAGACACCAGTAAACATTTACTGAGCATCAACTACGTGTAGGTCTTTGGCATAAACACTCCCATTAACAGCTCTCTGGGCATGTAGATCCTACTAGGAGTTGATTTTGACAGCAAATAATGATTGGAAAGGGGGCTTCCCGGTTGCTCAGTAGTAAAGAATCTGCCGGCAATGCAGGAGACGTGGGTTCGATCCCTGGGTTAGGAAGATCCCCTGAAAAGGGAAATGGAGGGAAATAATCTAGTATGCTTGCCTTGGAAATCCCACGGACAGAGGAGCCTGGCGGGCTACAGTCCACGGGGTCGCAAAAGTCTTGGCGACTAAACAACAATGATGGAAAAACATTGCAATGGGAGTGTGAAGACCCAGGTTCTAATTCTGTCTCAGTCACTGATTTGATGACCTTGGAAGGTTCTTAACTAACAGCTTCCACTCACCCTGAAGAAGAGACAATTTGGATGAAGAAGAGGCGGTCTTACAATTCAGGTGGGGATAAAGACCTCCGTTCACCTCTTGCCCTCCCTACCCCCAATACTACGGGAGAGTTTAGAGCTGATAGCAGCAGAAGCACCATAGAAAAACACAGTGGATCTAAGACTTATTTGCGATAACGCATGTGGTGACACTATCAGAGATAAACACAAAAGAGTGCAAGTTCCTTGACATCCACTGCACCTCCTTGTGAAACACTTCAGCATCAGCTACGCTCTCTTACAAAGGAAATGTAGATTCTGGGCTCCACATCTACAGAGTAAATTTTACAAATCCCCATCTTCACACACAGACCAGTAAGTTATCAGCTCCCAAGCTCTGCTGGGGTAACTAAACTTTTATTCTCCACCTCAAAGTCCTGTATGGGTCACCCAGAACGCAGATATGTTATCCAAGCAGACGATCTGACATGAGGACCTAGGCCTCTTCTCTCTTTGGGATATAGTCAACGGTTAGAGGCCACTCGAGACACCTTCTTAGGTGTCGGAGGGGGGCAACCCAAAGGTCAAAAAGGTCAGGAGAATTGTTCCCCGTGGAGCCGTATCCCTCAGGAGACCCAGGCCTGCTCAGGGGCGGGGAGGAGGCCGGGCGACCGGGCTGTTGAGTGGCCGCCCTCCCAGCCAATCGGCACGCCGCTCCGCCGCGCTGTGGTCCCGCCCCTCCCAGCGCGGTACTCACTTTTCCCACTTCGGCGTTGCCCATGGAGATGACTTTGATGCGCAGGGACTTGCCAGGCTCCTTCCGCTTCGGCATGCTGGCCTCCATGGCCCTCGCTCTCTCGGGGCCAGCAGCCTCGGTCTCTGCTTGTTCACCACGCTGGCCCGTCCCTCAGGCTTCCTCGTCCAATGGCGGGGCCGCTGCTCTCGTCACCACCCCGGCTCCGCGGCTCGCCATCCCCGCCGCCGCCTGGCAGCGGGCGCTGGCGGTTGGGAGGGTAGGGAACTGGGGGAGGGAGAAGAGAGTCTCGCGATGCTAGCAAGGGGCCGCGTGACGTCATCACCAGGCCCCAGAGACGAGGCTGCTCCCTAGGGTCGCGCGATCTGGCCCGGCAGCGTCCCTAGGCAGGAAGGCGGCCTCGCGGGAGGTGGCTGAGTTTTACACTTAATGGAGCGTGCGATCTTGTGGCCAGGGTGGGGTTCAGGACCTAGAAGTTTGTTAGGTTCGCAGCCGAGTGGTAGAAATATATTGACTGTTCAAGGCAGATTCTCAAACTGGAAGTAGCTGAAATTACGGATTAGTTCAAGGTCCATCGGTGTGGATATGCCAAGTAGACCACGGTCCGTTTTGGTGTACTTTTTGTGGAGTCTTCAGTACCCATGGCGCATCCACTGACCCCCTTTTCCAATATTGTGTTTCCCTTGGGGTCCCTATTATGTACTTCTAGCCTGCAGGTAGAACGTTCAGATTAGACCTTTCTTACACTTTCACTTATGTCAAGGTGTGTGTGATTGTAGTTGTGAGCTCAGTTTATCTCGTTACCCTGCTACTCCTCCACATTTATCCCCATCTTGTTCTCACCTCTAGCTGAAAATATAACAAGAAAATAATAATTCTGAGATAACTACTTTTCTCATTCCAAGCAATGAGACGGAAAGCATCTTCTAGAATAGAAAACAGTTTGAGCAACTGTCGCTTTTTGGGTCAATATATTTAGCTACAGAAGATGAATAGAACTTAACAAACGTTTGTTTAGTGCCCTGAAAAAGAATGGCTGCCAATTTCCTACTAAATTATGAGGGGGAAGGTAGCATTGCTTCTGTTCTCACGTAGCTATAAACGTTTTAAATACATTACAGGAAGATAGTGCCTAAAGGCTCAAAGTTTTGTAACAGTTAAGTTAGATTTTTCAAGCATTTTAATGTTAAAATTTAATTTTGAAACATTAAATGCTTATTTTAAAAAAAAGCTTATTTTGGATTGTTTCCTAGTAAACAAGTAATGTAACTTAGTTCAGTGAAGCTTCTAAAATTCTTTGCAGTTATGAAATATAAGTCCTGGTTAGAATTTTGATAGTTTAAAGCTTAAAAGAATTGGATTTATACTGATTTTCCAGATCTCCATGAATATTTTCCATTTTCATGCTGATCTCTCAGTATGATTTGATAAATCAATAAACATCTGTTTCTTTTATTTCCTCTTTATTTTTTTTTTATTGGAGGAAAATTGCTTTTACAATGTTGTGTTGGTTTCTGCCATACTGACCCTGTAATAGAACTGATATTGTGGAAGTATAATTGCAAAATGTCAAATCTTCAACTATTAAAGACATTAGGTATAATACTGTTGAGCATGAGAGCAGTGAAATGTGCTAAAGATTAAAATTTATTATCATTTTTTTCATATTGATGTTTTCAAGGTTTGAATATGTATAGCCGTATTGTTCACTAGTTGTGTTAAATTAGTTTAAAACAGGAAAAGCTAGAAAGTTAGCTTTCTTTTCCAGTCTAAGATAAAAAGAGCAAAGAGAAGTATGTTAACTTGTGTATGGAGCAGGAAGATACAGTATGGGGATTAGAAATGTGAGCTCCGGAGTCAGCCCTCTTAATCCTTAATGCTGGCATGACATGGGTGTGTAGTGGCAGTCAGGGCTGCCCATGAAGTATATGGTAATCCCCAATAAACAGTAGTGGTATGCTTTCATTTACTCATATTTTTTATGTTTTATCTGTTACGAAAGATTTTTTTTTATTATTAATTAACTTTTAATTTTGGTTGCACTGGGTCTTCATTGCTGTGTGGAGGCTCTCTCTAGTTGTGAAGAGCAGGGCCTAGTCTCTAGATGTGCGGGCCTCTCATTCCAGTGGCCTCCCCTTGTTGCAGAGCACAGGCTCCAGGCGCTCCAGCCTCAGTAAATGCAGCACACAGGCTCAGCAGTTAGAGTTCAAGGGCCCTAGAGCATGGGCTCAGTAGTTGTGACACACAGGCTTAGTTGCCCTTCAGCATGTGGAATCTTCTGGACCAAGTATCTAGCCAGTGTCCCCTGTATTGGCAGGCAGATTCTTACCCACTGGACCGCTAGGGAAGTCCAGATTCTATGTATTTATTCTTTAAAATAAACTATGAAGTATGTCAGACATACTTAAAGATATGAATGGTAATGTAATGTATATCTGTGTAGTGTCCACCACTTACCTTAGGAAATAAAACATCTGTGGTATTGTATGTACTCTTCCCCAAATATACATCACTCTTCCCCAAATATACATCCCTCTTCCCACTCTACAAGACGTTACAACTATTTGAATTGGCACTTCTAATTTCCAGGCATTTAAATATTGTTTTACTATATATGTATATACACCTTGAAATATAGTATTGTATTGCATCTTTTAGAAATCTTTATTTTGAAAGAATTTCAAGAATAGTAGTGGGGAAAAAATCTTGTAAACTCTTTATCCAGATTCCTTGTTAATATTTTGCTCATTTCCTATATCAGTTGTGCTAACTATGTATGCACAAATATACACACAGTTTGTCTAAATCATTTGACAGTAGTTTGTAGATGTCTTTCTTTATTCATAAACACTTTGATGTGCATTTCCTAAATAACAAGGACTTTCTCTTACATAGCAACAACATATTTATCAACTGGAGGAAACGTAACATTAATACAAAACTATCATCTAATCCTGTGGTTCCCAAACTGTGCACTGGGTGCCCCACAGCACCACGGTGAACTCATAGAGGATATCTGTGTGATATTTTATTAATACATTCCGAACTTTCAAGGCAAGCAAAACTGGTCACTTGAGGTTATGCACAGCTTTAACATTAGATGGCGCCATATTTCTTGGAAATGTCATACTTGGGAAGCTGGGTTTTTTCCAGTGTTTGTGATAAAAAGTACAGTGCAAAAATCAATGAGAACAGGAAATGAGGGTGGTCTTACCCAAACTGATTCCAGGATTTGAGAAGTTGTGCAGTGCACAATAGCTGCATAAATCCCATTAGTAAATAATTGTGGTTATTTAATGAAATAAAATGCCATTTTTATTTCAGTTTATGTGTAATATTTTTTTCAAACGGCAACTAAATTGTTGGAGCATAAATATTTAATAAGTCGTTTGGAACTAGATTTATTTTTTTTTGGCCAAGGAACACCATGAAAAAATTACTGAGACACTGAGGGCACCTTGAACCAAGAACATGTGGGAAATTTTGATCAAACTCAACAATCCTTATTCAGATTTTACCATTTACTCTAATAGTAGTCTCTGTAGCCATGTTCTTTACCCCTGGTCCGGAGCCTAATCCAGCATCATTTAGTTGTCATATATCTTCAGTCTTTTTTAATCTGAATTTATTTTTATAATATCCCTCAATTTATGTTTGGTGTATTCTTGTGATTAGATTTAGTTGTTTTTAAGAAAGGGAAATTATTCTCCCTGGGCCAGACCTCAGGTTGTTAAAGTGAAAGTCGCTCAGTTGTGTCTGACTCTTTGTGATCCCATGAACTACACAGTCCATGGAATTCTCCAGGCCAGAATACTAGAGTGAGTAACCTTTCCCATCTCCAGGGAATCTTCCCAACCCAGGGATCAAACCCAGGTCTCTCACATTGCAAGCGGATTCTTTACCAGCTGAGCCACAAGAGAAGCCCTTGTTAAGGGAAGGTTGCTAACAAAAGTTCTTAAATGGGATGAGCTTTTTTCTGGTGAGAGGTATTCAGAGAGTGAAACAGATTCAGTGTGAGGGAGGTTCTCCATTGCTGACTTTGAAGATGGAAGGGGCCACATAACAAAGACCTTAGTGGACTCTCAGAGCTGAGAGGGAATCCCTATACCTACCAAGAAAAGGGGCACCTCAATCCTACCACCTCAAGTAAATGAATTCTGCCAAAACCTGCATAAGATGCGAAGGAACTCTTGAGTTGCAGGTGAGGACACAGCTATCTGTCACCTTGATTGCAGCCTTGTGAGATTTCTGATCCAGAGAACAAGTTACTCCTTGCGGCATTTCTGACCTACAGAACCATGAGATATTAAATGTTTGAAGCTGTTGTTATATAGCAACAGAAAACTAATACACATACTGAATAATTTTATATTAGATTCAATTTATTGAGAAGCTCTCTTTCTAGTTTGACAGTGAAAGTCTATAGACAAGTCTCCCGCTAATAACTATAAACTCTGAAAGAAATGCAGAACAATGACCTGGGGATTCAGAAGGGTAATATAATAATCAGGCAGATGATGGAGAGGAGTAAAAAAACTTAGAGAAGCATCTGGCATGGAATGAGTTTCTCCTGAGCAATACAAGGACCTGGGAAGGTACTCTGACTAGCCCCTTCTGTCTTATGTGTGAGTTCCACGATTTTAGTTCTGAGCATGCACTGCGCTCTATTAGAGGACAGACAGCTACAGCCTCATCCTGCTATCATCCATAGGACTGTGTGACTGAAACAACGTTTCCTATCCCATAGGGTATATGTGTAAGATTTACCATCCTGATCATTTTAAAGTGTACAGTTCAGTGGCATTAAGTGGATTCACCTTGTATGCAACAATTGCTACAATCCACCTCCCGATCTTTTTCATCTTTCCAAAGTGAAATTCTGTCCCCATTAAACATCAGTTTCCCCTCCTCTTTCCCGCTCCTCCTGGCAACCACCATTCTCCTTCTGTCTCTATGCATTTGACTCCTCTTGGCACCTCATTTGAGTGGAATCACACAGTATTTGTCCTTTTCTGACTGGCTTATTTCACTTAGCATAATGTCTTCAAGGTTCCTATATAATATTCTTATAATGGGACTGCCATTTCTCCCCTTGAGAGGTGTTGCGGGGGATGTCTACGTCTTCTTTCCCTTGAATCTGGGTGGCTTTATGACTGGGGTATAAGTGATGTTAATGACACTTTCAAAGCTAGATAATAGAAAGCAGTGTGATTTTCTTCTAGTTCTCTTGGAATGCTCACTTTTGGAATTCTAATTGTTAAGAAGCCCCCATAGAGAGGAGATGAGTTACCCCACCCCCATCCACAAACACAGTTGCGCTCCCATATGACAGCTCACACCAATTTGTCAGCCATGGGATCAAACCATCTTGAAAGTGGCAAACCAATGAAGCAAGGATGCCAACAGGAAGTGGAATGTAGCGAGGAGTTTGGGGCAAGGGATACTCAGTGATATAGACAGGGAGAAAATTGCCTTTGCTTCACCAATGAATTTAAACTCCGAGCAAAGTGCAGATTTCTTGGGAGACATTCTAGGGTGCCAGGTGAATTACTAGAGTGAAAGAGCTCAAATGCCGTCTTCCTCCCATTCTTTGAATGCCAAGTTCATTTGAACCTCATGGACATTTTATTGTTTGTTTTTAATTTTTGGACATACTGTGTGGCATCTGGGGTCTTAGTTCCCTGACCAGGGATCAAACCCGCACACCGTACAGAAGCACGGAGTCTTAACCACTGGACCACCAGGGAAGTCCCTGAATCTCATGGGCTTTGTATTTAGTTTCCCTCTGCCTAAAACGCTCTTCCCTAGATTTCTGGGTGCTCCAGCCATAATGATCTAGTTACCAGGGAGAAGAGATTTTGGCACAAACCAAAGTTTCTATTTGCATATCTAGTTGCAGTTAATGGCATCCAATAGCCTGATAAAAAGTTTAAGAAAGAAAGAAGGGAAGAGAAGCGGGAAGAAGGAAATGACAGGAAATAGAATGAAAGAATGAAGGAAGTCTCTACATTTCTGCTTTTATCCAGCTCTCTCAGGTCTTTACCTCAACATACCCTTCAGCAGGGATGTTGACAGAATTTGTAAATAATCATAAAAAGTAGGAACTATGCTGAGTCTGTAGACAATAGAAAGAAGGCTTAAAGTGATTTGTCTGCTGATGACTATTCATGCCTATTAGCAGCTTAATGCAACTCTAACATTTTACAGGAAAAGTCTACGATAGTATTTACATTCAGGGGCTTCCCTGGTGGTCCAGTGGGTTAAGATACTGCCTTTGATTTACAGAGAGTGTGGGTTCTATCCTTGGTTGGGGAATTAAGACCCTACATGCCATGCAGCACTTTACTTATGTTCACATTTCTTTGGGGTTGAATGCTTTTGTCATAGGGCATGTAGGTGCTACCAAATAGTTTTCCAAAGTGGCTTTATCAATTTACATTCCCATCAACAGGGAATGAGCATTCCAATTGTTCCAAATTCTCCGTAGTCTTCAACTTTGTCAGTCTTTTCATGCCAGCCTTCCTTATAGGCTTGTAGTAGCATCTAATGGTCATTTGTCTATCCCTGATGACTAATGAGATTGGGTGACTTCATATATTCATGATCCATTTTCTCTTACATGAAGTACTTGTTCAATTATCTCATCCAATGTTTTATTGAGTTTATTTATTCTTACTGACTTGTAAGAATTCTTTTAATGTTCTAGATATATATATTCTTTATCAGCTATATATTCCTGGCACAGGAGTATTTATAGCAGCACTATTAGTCAAAAACTGGAAACAACTCATTTGTCCAGCAGTGGCAGAATGGATAAATAAACTGTGGCAGATTCTTAACAATGGAATACTATATTTTTCCCCATATAATACTATACTACTGCTATGACTTGCATAAATATAATGTTGAATTAAAGAAACGAGATATAGAGGAGTATGTACTGGATGATTCCAATTATGCCTCGTAGCTCAGTCGATAAAGAATCTACCTGCAATGCAAGAGTGAGGTGAAGTGAAGTGAAGTCACTCAGTCATGTCCGACTCTTTGCGACCCCATGGACTGTAGCCTACCAGGCTTCTCCGTCCATGGGATTCTCCAGGCAAGAATACTGGAGTGGGTTGCCATTTCCTTCTCCAGGGGATCTTCCCGACCCAGGAATCAAACCCGGGTCTCTTGCATTGGAGGCAGACTCTTTAAGCCACCAGACCTGGGTTCAATTCCCAGGTTGGGAAGATCCCCTGGCAAAGGAAATGGCAACCCACTCCAGTATTCTTGCCTGGAGAATCCCATGGACAGAGGAGTCTGGCAGGCCACAGTCTATGGGGTTGCAAGAGTCGGACACGACTGAGTGACTAGACACATGTACAAAAAGAGATAAAATTAATCTACGGTGTTAGGAGTCAGGATTCTGGTTATTTTTGGGCTTAGTGAATGAAATGGGGTGTAAAGAGGGTCAGGGCATTAGTCATGTTCTGTATCTTGATCTGGGTGATGACTACAAAGGTGGGTTCATGTTGTGAAAATTCACTAAGCTGCACGCTAACGTTTTGTGCACTTTTCCATACAATGTTACACTTCAGTACAAAAAGTTTACAAAAACAATTCCTACCTAATTTTCACATGGGTTTAAGATTTAAAAAGCAGACTTGGTCTGATATTTTTCTCTGCTCAGAGTTTCTTGTGCTGTTCCTATGATGGATCTTGGTGTCCATGGAAACCAGACAGAGACTGTGTGGTGGGAAGCAGCATATACAACAAAGAAACAAATGTCTTCTCACTATATTTTCAGATCCCACTCCAGCCACAGCCATTCCCTGCTAGGACCACTGTCCGCCTGTGACAGCTGTGACTACTGCTTGTCATGACTTCCCAGGAGTCCATTCCATAACTAGTTCCAGCTTACCCGCCCCGTGACTAGTTTCCCTTTCACTCAACCCAGAAGGAAAGTAGGGCTGGCAAGGGCTTACAGTAGAAAAGGCCTTCTCTGGACAAGGCACATAACACCTCACTAACTTTAAGCTTTACCTCAGCTCTTACTGAGGTGGAATCTTACTGAGGGCACAGCCTAAAAAGGCCTTTGAGTAGCAGAGTGAATGTTTCAGGGTCTGTGCATTAAAGCAAAAGCACTTTTACTTAGAGTTCTTCAGGTTCTAGCTTGGAGCTTATTAATTCTAATTTTAAGCATCATTGTATCACTTCATTATCTGATTTTCTAGGTCCACAAAAAGACAGATTAAAAGTGGGTGGATGGGCTACAGTAGAGACTCAGACACAGAAAACAGACTTATGGACACGGGGGTAGGGGAAGGAAGGAGAGGATGGGACAAATGGAGAGAGTAGCATGGAAACATACACTACCATATGTAAAATAGACAGCCAATGGGAATTTGTTGTATGACTCAGGGAACTCAAACCAGGGCTCTGTAACAACCGAGAGGGGAGGGATGGGGAGGGAGGTTTCAGAGGGAGGGGACATATGTATATTTATGGCAGAAACCAATACAGTATTGTAAAGCAATTATCCTTCAATTTTAAATAAATAAATTTTAAAAAATTTATTTAGTTTTATTGGAGGCTAATTACTTTACAATATTGTAGTGTTTTTTCCCATACATTGACATGAATTGGCCATGGGTTTTCATGTGTCAATTTAAAATAAATAAATCTAAAATAATTATTTTTAAAAGTGGGTGAATGGAGCTTCCCTGGCAGTCCAATGGTTAAGCCTCCATGCTTCCCCTACAAGGCGCTCAGTTTCCATCCCTGTCTGGGGAACTAAGATTCCGCATGCTGCATGATGAGGCCAAAAAAAAAAAAAAATAAGAGGGTGTGTTGAAATTGGCCCCTAGGGGAAAATATATGTCTGACTTTGTTAAATTTTGAGACTATTCTGGATACATCAAGATAGAAATGTGTGTATGCAAGTGCAGTGCGGAAATCTACATGTATACCAATGTGTTGGCTCTGGTGAATGTGTGTGTATAGATTTTCATCTTGTGCCTCTGTCAGTTTGGTGTGTGTAGTTTTGGGTGTATGATATGTAAGGACATTTGTGAATGAGTTTGTCATTTCGTGTGTTTATATGCGTACATGTGATCAGATTAAAATATGTTAATGAGAATTTACACTTAGCTGGAATCTGTATAAGAGGACATTTGTGGGGTTGCTTAAAAGTTTGTATCTTGGATCTAAACTGTAAATTTGTATAATGGTTTTATGCAACCCACTCCAGTATTCTTGCCTGGAGAATCCCAGGAATGAGGGAGCCTGGTGGGCTGCCGTCTATGAGGTCGCACAGAGTCGGACACGACTGAAACGACTTAGCAGCAGCAGCAGCGTATTTATATTATAATCTGTGTCTTAAAGTTCTATGTCTGAAGTCTTTGCTGGTCTTTTTCTACTGCCAGTTGTTTCTGCTGCACCTCACTGATGTCTTATTCCCTTCTGTGCTTGATTATCTTTGACTTTGGGCTGAAAAATTATTTGTAGGCATCTTCTGAGAAGTAAAATGAAATCTCTTGAGTATTTAAAAATTAAAGATGTCTATTCTCCTTAGATTAATCTCTTGAATCAATGCCACTACAAATGCAGTCCCAAAAGGAACCTGGCAAGGTGATTCTACATATTATGTGGAAGAATAGGTGACCAATAATTAAGACACTCTAGACAAAAAAGAATAAGTTGGGGAAATGTGTCCGATAACATGGCAAGACTTATTTTAGACCCTCAAAGATGAAGGATGCACTGAGCATCCATGTATTCAGTCCGTTTGTGACCTGCTTCTCCTCACCTGTCCTGCCTCACTGGCCACTGTATGAAATGTTTGAAATGTTTGCTCCAGTCTGTTTGACCTTCTTATCTTCTGAATTTGGGCTATTGCCTCCCCCTCTCTTTGCTCTTTCTGTTTTTCTTGCTTTTAATGCACAAATTTTACCTTTCTACCAACCCCTGCTTTGCCCTCCTCAAATACTGCCTGTAAAAATCTTTTTGCTGTTGTTCTTATCCAGTTTATACAAATTTCTTTCTTCCAAACTCTCCTGCTCTTTGTTGCTTGTGTCATTTATTTCTCTATTTTATCACACCGAGCACTGAAAAAAAGAGGAGAGAAGGGAAGTTAGATTTGATATTCAGAGTTGACCAGATGTCAGCCTGCAGTACCTCATCAGGAGGTAGCCAGTCTCCTTGAGGATGCATCCAAGATCTGACAGAAAGCCTGCCAAGCATCATTAAACACTCACCAGCTGGTTTGTGTGGGAAATGTCATACACTCTGGTAAAACTTCACAGGATCAGCTGGCAACCCTGACACTGTTGCTGGTTCATGACAGCTATTTTCACCTCTCTTCATCTGGTTAACAGGTTTGATCATGAAAACAAACTCTAAACGATCAGTAACAACCTATTTGTCCATCAGGAGGTTTTGGATTCTGTTATGGTACACACTGTTGGTAAAGAATCTGCCTGCCGATGCAGGAGATGCAAGTTCAGTCCCTGGGTTGAGGAGATCCCCTAGGGTAGGATATGACAGCCCACTTCAGTATTGCCTGGAAAATTCTATGGACAGAGGAGACTGGTGGGCTACAGTCCATGGGGTGGCAGAGTCAGACATGACTGAGCATGCACACACGTAGTGACAGGCAACTAGTGAAAAGAACAAGACAGCTCTGTGTTGATGATAGCAAACGCTCTCCAAGAGACAGATAAGGAAATAGCAAGGCACAGACCAGTGTCACCACCCACAATGAGTGGGTTTCTTGTTTGTTTGTTTAAGAAGTGTGCATACTTGTGGATTTTGAACATGCAGAGAGACTGGTAATTGTGGGTCCCCAAGGAAAGGCATAGGGGCTGAGAGATAAGAGTGGGAGACTTTTCACTGAACACTCTGTACCTTTCGTATTTTGTACCGGGTGTACCTACTGACAATTCCAAAAACAAGTATTAAAGAGAAAATAATAAGGAGCACAGATATTTGAAGCAAACAGCAAATTAGAGAGCACTGAAGAACAGCATTGGATGTGTGTGTGTGTGTGTGTGTGTGTGTGCGCGCACTACATCTTCTGAGGAATGCTGGCAAGGGACAGCACCTTCCTCATTAACATGAAGATGAATGTGTTTCAGGGTAGACCTCTAACTCGACCAAAAAGATTTTCAACGAAAATGTGAAGCAGAGGAGCAGAGAGCCAGGCTATACAGCTGCAAAAGTAAACACTTCTGAAAAGATACCAGCATCAGAATTAGAAATGGAAGACAGTGGGTTGCTTAGCGCTGGCTATTTGTTTCCAGAAACAGAACCAAATTAATAATCACACTAAATTGAGGAAGTAAAAAAAATATCCCTCTGGGTAGTTGCAAAGCAGGCTCTAGTTTTTAACTCGCTGTCTGCCGGAAGGGGAGAGGAGGTCTGTGACAGCTCAAGGCTTCTGTTGAGCTTCATGGTGCAGACCAGATCCTGGGAGTCTGCAGCTGCCATGGTGTATGCTGGCAAGCAGGCTTTGGAAATGCTGCTTCAGGTGAAAGGCAGCCAGAATCCAAGCACTTTATGGAAAGGGCAAGGTCAAGGCTCTGAGAAAAGTACTTGAGTCATGCTCAGCACATGGTTAACACACTGGAGTATAGGAGTGAAAAATCTTGGAGGCAGAGAAATTCCACCAACCAAGTGATAATTTTCAGGGTCCCCTCTGAGAAGGTATCCTTGGACATTAAAAAGAAACACTGTTGGTTTGGTGTGAAGCTTCTTTGATCTACAAAGAAAGTACAGCAGAATAGATAGATAATTTGAGGGATTAAAATGTCAAATTCACCTTGAAGCAACTGGAATTCTCATATATACTGTTAGTGGGGGTCTGGGAAAATCTGACAGTTTTTTATAAATCTTAACACGTATATACACTGGAACTTAGCAATACTACTCCCAGGTAGTTATCCAAGGAAATAGAGAATATGTGTTCACAAAAAGGTTTGTATAAGAATGTTCCTAGCAGCATCATTAAGAATAGTTAAAAAAAAAAAAAGTACAGATGTAGAAAACAAACTTAGGTTACCAAAGGGGGAAGGGAGTGGGACAAATTGGGAGATTGGGATTGAAGGGAAATTTTTTTAATTAAAAAAGTAAAAAATAAATATGTATAACAACAACAAAAATAGTCAAAACTTAGAAACAGCCCAGGTTCCATCACTAACAAAATGGATGAACTCTTGAGGAAAATATAGGCAGAACATGCATTGACATAAATCACAGCGAGATTTTTTTTGACCCACCTCTTAGAGTAATGAAAATAAGAACAGAAATAAACAAATGGGACCTAATTAAACTTAAAACTTTTGCACAGTGAAGGTAACCCTAAACAAAATAAAAAGACAACCCTCAGAATGGGAGAAAATACTTGCAAATGAAGCAACAGACACGAGATTAATCTCTAAAATATACGAGCAGCACGTGCAGCTCAATATCAAAAAAACAAACAACCAAATTAAAAAATGGGCAGAACTAAACAGACATTTCGCCAAAGAAGATATACAGATGGCCAAGAGGCACATGAAAAGATGCTCAACATCACTAATTATTAGAGAAATGCAAATTAAAGCTACAATAAGGTATATCATCTCCCACTAGTCAGAATAACCACCATCAAAAATTATGAACAATAACTGATGGAGAAGGTGTGGAGAAAAGGGAACCCTCTTACACTGGTGGTGAGAATGTACATTGATACAGCCATTATGGAGAACACTATGGAGGTTCCTTAAAAACTAAAAATGGAACTGCCAGATAACCCAGCAATCCCATTCCTGGGCATATACCTGAATAAAACTGTAGTTCAAAAAGATACATGCACCCCAATATTCATTGCAGCACTATTTACAATAGCCATGACATGGAAGCAACCTAAATGTCCATCAACAGAGGAATGGATAAAGAAGATGTGGTACATACATACAGCAGAGGTGTGTGTGTGTGTGTGTGTGTGTGTGTGTGTGTTCTCAGTTGCTCGGTCGTGTCTGACTCTTTGAAATATTAATCAACCATAAAAAGGAATGAAATTGTGCCACATGCAGAGACATAGATGGACCTAGAAACTATCATACAGAGTGAAATAAGTTAGAAAGACAAAAACAAATATCATATAATATTGCCTTTATGTGGAATCTAGAAAAATGAAATTGATGAATTTATTTGCAAAGCAGAAATAAAGACACAGACATAGAGAACAAATGTATAGACACCGTATGGGGAATGGGAGTGGTAGTGGGATGAACTGGGAGATTGGGATTGACACATATACACTATTATGTATAAAATAGATAACTAATGAGAACCTACTGGGCAGCACAGGGAATTCTACTCAGTGCTCTGTAGTGGCCTGAATGGGAAGGCAATCCAAAAAGAGAGGATGTATGTATACGTGCAGCTGGTTCACTTTGCTGTATAGAAGAAACTAACACAACATAGTAAAGCAACTATAGTCCAATAAAAATTTATTTAAAAATAAGATTTATAATTCAGTATTGTTTTAAATATTCAGAGCTGTGCATGCAGCAACTTTATCTAATTTAAAAACATTTCCATTACACTCAAAAGATACTCATCATCACTTCCCATTCTCCCCTCTCATGCAGAGTCTAGAAACCACTAATCTACCCTCTGTCTGTATTTGCTTTGCCCATTCTTCACATTTCAAATAAAATCATACAATGTACAGCCTTTTGTGTCTGGCTTTTTTTTTTTTCCACTTAGCATATGTTCATCCTTCTTTAGATGGCTCTATGGAGAAGTATCAATAACCTCAGATATGCAGATGACACCACCCTTATGGCAGAAAGTGAAGAGGATCTAAAAGCCTCTTGATGAAAGTGAAAGAGAGTGAAAAAGTTGGCTTAAAGCTCAACATTCAGAAAACTAAGATTGTGGCATCTGGTCCCATCACTTCATGGGAAATACATGGGGAAACAGTGGAAACAGTGTCAGACTTAATCACTGCAGATGATGATTGCAACCGTGAAATTAAAAGATGCTTACTCCTTGGAAGAAAAGTTATGACCAACCTAGATAGCATATTGAAAAGCAGAGACATTACTTTACCAACAAAGCTCCGTCTAGTCAAGGCTATGGTTTTTCCTGTGGTCATGTATGGATGTGAGAATTGGACTGTGAAGAAAGCTGAACGCCCAAGAATTGATGCTTTTGAACTGTGGTGTTGGAGAAGACTCTTGAGAGTCCCTTGGACAGCAAGGAGATCCAACCAGACCATCCTAAAGGAAATCACTCCTGCATGTTCATTGGATGTTGAAGCTGAAACTCCAATACTTTGACCACCTCATGCAAAGAGTTGACTCACTGGAAAAGACTGATGCTGGGAGGGATTGGGGGCAGGAGGAGAAGGGGACGACAGAGGGTGAGATGGCTGGATGGCATCACCGACTCGATGCACATGAGTTTGGGTGAACTCTGGGAGTTAGTGATGGACAGGGAGGCCTGGCATGCTGTGATTCATGGGGTTGCTAAGAGTTGGACATGACTGAGTGACTGAACTGAACTGAACGGAACTAAACTGGGGGCAGCTTTTACGCTACATTGGCCAAGTTACATAGTTGCAACAGAGACTATATGGCCAGCAAAGTCTAAAATATTTACTGCTGGTACTAAGTGCTCAGTCCTGTCTGACTCTTTGCAACTCCATGGACCACAGTCCACCAGCCTCCTCTGTGTATGGAATTTTTCCAGGCAAGAATACTGGAGTGGGTTGCCATGCCTTTCTCCAAGGGGATCTTCCCAACCCAGGGATTGAATCCGGGTCTCAAGTCTGCTGCATTGGCAGGCAGACTCTTTATCACTAGGACCCCTGGGCAGCCCAAAATATTTACTAATATTTATTAAATACTATCAAAAAGTCTGTGACTCATGGTCTAAAGGAAAAATAAAATACATCTTAGGATCTTAGAGTTGGAGAAATTTATATCAGCAAGTTAGTTAACATCTCATTTAATTCTGGAATCTTTAGCATCCCTGCTCGAAGTCTTAGTTTGCTGAAAGGACATCTGATAGACTCTTGACCTGCCAGCCAACAGTTTATCAGGAAATAGAGAAAACAGATTCCTAATGTAGATGTGGTGAGAAACTAGAGGGAAAAGGGGTGTATCTGGGGCACAGACCAGTGTCCTAGACTTTAGAAAATCAGATACAAAGAAAAGAAGATTTGTTCCAATAGTTAAAAATTCAAAAGGGCTCAGGAAAAATAAGTGTAAAGAGTGCATGTTCATGGATTGGGAGACTTAATGCTGTTAAGATATCAGTACTACCCAAAGCAATCTACAGAGTCAACACAATCCCTGTGACACTTTTTTTTTTTTTGCAGAAATAGATACATCCATCCTAAAATTCATATGGAATCTCAAGGAGCCCTGAATAGCCAAAACCCTTTTGAAAAAGAACAGTCTCCCTGGGAGGTATTTGGACCTGTGGGTATGTTTTGGTTGCCACAATGATTAAGGAGCCCCAGTGGCTTGGACAGCCAGAGATGCTGGACACCCCACAGTGTGTGGACAGCCTGAACATAGAGAGTTGTCCCACCTCCCACGCAATTTTCCAAGACTGTCAGAAATTCACATAGGCACAAACCCTACTGAGCTTATCTAAGCCTAGCTGTGAACTCTATTTTACACATTGTTGTTGTTCAGTCACTCAGCCGTGTCTGACTCTTTGCGACCTCATGGACTGCAGTACGCCAGGCTTCCCTGTCCTTCACCATCTCTTGGAGCTTGCTCAAACTCATGTCCATTGAGTCAGTGATGCCATCCAACCATCTCATAAACAGGGACAAGGCATTTACATGGTTTACCATATGCTGAATTTTCCTCAAATACAACTGCTAGTTAGATTGAGAGAAGACTGCACCTTGTTTTGTTGGGAGTTTTACCAAGAGCTGTTCAGAGTTTCAGAATATCACATCACTGATGGCAATGTTGCTCGTGGTATTTGAGTCAATACACCTGTATCAGCCTGTGTTTGAGTCTGTCTGATTCATATGTAGAAGCATATGCAGAAGCATATTTGTTTAACCTTTCTTTCTAAATGGTAACTACAAAGATGAAAGATCAACAGTATTCAGATGAGTATTATCTTCCTTTTCTTAAATGCAAACTTATTCATTACATGTAGGCACAAACATTTGCCTGTTCTACTATATCTTTAGTTAAGCTGTGTCTGAGTATTTATGTATTAAAATACAATTTGTTTTATTGTAAATTACTTTTATTTATTGCTTTTTTAAGTCACTCACTATTGTTACTGAAGTCACTCAGTCATGTCCGACTTTCTGCAACCCCATGGACATTAGCCAGCAGGGCTCCTCTTCCATTGGATTCTACAGGCAAGAGTACTAGCATGGGTTGCCATTTCTTTCTCCAGGGAATCTTCCCAAGCCAGGGATTGAACCCAGGCCTCCCACATTGCAGGCAGACACTTCACCATCTGTGCCACCAGGGAAGCCCTTTTAAGTCACGAATATACATCAATTTTAGGAAATCATGTGATTATGTAGGCGACATTGTTTATGAATTTCATTTCAGTATGTTACAAATATTTTTAATAAAAAGCTAATGTTAGTCTTACAGGATTGAAACAACTGTCTTAAAATATTAAATGAACTTTTAAATACAACTGTAGAATTATAGTCTTACACACACATGCACACACATACACATAGATACTTATGTGTCCATACACACTGCACATAAAAAAGCAAATCTCCTCTTATAAAATAGCTTGTTATTACAAGCAATCAGGTATAACATACATCAAATGATATACCCCATGACATAACAACTTCCTGTGGAAAAACTGAACCAAACTTGTCTATAAATATTCTTCCTGGCCAGACTTAAATTCTTGGAATGAGACCAAACTAAAACTGTTTTGACATATATTATTAGTTTCCTAACTTAAAAGGAATCATGGCTCTTGTCCTGAAGATCTCATAGTCTATATAACACTGAATTTACATAAAACAGTATATGTTACATTGTGCTGCGTTACAGTAGTTGCACTTAGAGTAGCATCTTCTAATAACTTCAGTTCCCTTTTTCTTCCAAAGTCCAGACATCAAACTGGACTGCTAGACTGCTGTATGAAGGTCTTTCGTGCCATCATGCTGTACTTTAATGACTGCAGAGGCCATGGGCGTGAGAGCCCTTTCTAGATTCAGAGTTCAGAGACCTTGGTTCCTTTGCTTTTTTCTCTCCTTCTTCCCTCCCCCATCTGTGTTTTCCTCCGTGTCCCTCTACTCCCTCCCACTCTTTTCCATTTGCAGTGCCTCCACAGTTTGAGTCACAGGCTACATCCGTCTTGAAGGCGTGATCATTAGTCAGGATGCATGGCCAGCCCTCCCCTGGTTTTCCCTGGCTGCGGAGAGCTGTGTGCAGGCGGCTCTGGCTCTCTGTGGGCACCTGGGGAGACTGCAGAGCCCGCTCTGCACAGCCTGGCTCCTCTGGAGTTGTGGTGATGATGGAGGCACCAGTGACAATAGGAGAATTAGTGCTGGAAGCAGACAGTGGCTCTGCCGGGCAGGCAGGAGGGGCTGGGCTGCGTGGAGGCCAGGCAGGTGCACGGGTGGAACAACGGAGCAGGAATCTGCCTGCCCGGAGAAACCTCTGAACACGACCCACAGTGCAGACACTAAGCTAATTATTAAGCCTGTGGTGTTGCTAGTCCCCATGACAGCCAAGAGAAGGAGGGAGAGGCCACCCCCAGCTGTGCCTGGCCCTTAACCCTCCCTCTCTCTGCTGATGCCTCTTTCACAACCCTCCCCCAGGCCCTCTGGGGATCAGTGCTCCTGGTACCTGTTAATCTTTGCTATGAGGTAATGCTCTGGAATCCCCAGGTACTTAATTACATAAACCAGAGGACTCAGAGGAAGTAAATTGCTCTCACCGTCCCATCCTACAGGCAACAAAGAAGCTAAGTCTCTTTTCCTTCCTTCCCCCTAAGCTCACCAAGCTGTTCTTTTGAAACTTACGGTCATCGCTCTTGTGTGTCTTCTTTCATTTAGATTTCGAGTTCAGGGCAGAGCTGGGATCCGTGCTTTGTTACCTGAAGGGGGACACAAAGTTGAGAATGGCTGGAAGGCTGTGGCTTCCTGCCTGACAGAGATATATATGCTGGGGCACTGGGGGAACCACGGACATAGGCTGGAGGGGAGAAATGCTGCTCTTCTCTGTCTCACTTCACTGTTCTGAGCCAGGTTTCTGCCTCTTCCCTATGGAAGGAATTTGGCAGCAAGAGTCAGAAAAATGAAAGTCCGGATTTTCAATTTACTTAAGATTCCATCTCTACATAATTTCTCAAATATCAATAAAGAACTAAACAAAGGTGAAATTCTTCATCTCAGTTTACTTGCTAACTAAATGCAAAATATCATGGAATCAGATCTTATATGTTTGTCAGAATTTTGTCAGCTTACAGGGTAAGAGGGAAGGGAAGTGTTTACTCATGTATCAGGAAGTCTAAAACATGACTCTTTACTACCATAAGATCCAGCAATCCCACGCTTGGTAATATATCTAGAGGAAACCATTCTTGGAAAAGATACATATACCCCCAATGTTCACTGCAGTGCTATTTACAATAGCCAAGACATGGAAGTAACCTAAATGTCCATCAACAGATGAATGAAGAAGATGTGGTATATTTATACAATGGGACATTGCTGTTACTGCTAAGTCACTTCAGTCGTGTCCGACTCTGTGTGACCCCATAGATGGCAGCCCACCAGGCTCCCCTGTGCCTGGGATTCTCCAGGCAAGAACATTGGAGTGGGTTGTCATTTCCTTCTCCAGTGCATGAAAGTGAAAAGTGAAAGGGGAGTCGCTCAGTCATATCCAACTCTTAGCAGCCCCATGGACTGCAGCCCACCAGGCTCCTCTGTCCATAGGATTTTCCAGGCAAGAGTACTGGAGTGGGATGCCATTGCCTTCTCCGAATGGGACATTACACAACCATAAAAATGAATGAAAGCATGTCATTTGCAGTAACAAGGATGGACCTAGAGATTATCATACTAAGTGAAGAAAGCCACAAAGAGAATGACAAATACATATGATATCACTTATATGTGGAACCTAAAAAATTATGCAAATAAAATTATATACAAAACAGAAACAGACCCATGAACATAGAAAACAAACCTATGGGTACCAAAGGGGAAAAGGAGAGAGAGTGATAAATTAGGAGTTTGAGATTAACATACACACACTACTATATATAAAATAGACCAACAAGGACCTACCATACAGTACAGGTAGCTACACTCAATATTTTGTAATAACCTATAAGGGAAAATAATCTGAAACTATATATATATATACATATATATATACACACACATATATATACATATATATATACACATATATATATACACACATAACTGAATCACTTTGCTGTACTTCTGAAACTAACACATCATTGTAAATCAAATATATTTCAATAAAAATACATTTTAAAAAGTAACAGCTAGGGCAGAGTTGAAGATTGTCAAATTTGAATTTTCTTAAATGTATGTTGGGTAAAAATAGTGATAGAAATAGTGTCCAATGGAATATTATATAGCAATTATATGGAAAATTAATATGTGCAACAGTATGGTTTAAAAACCACAAAACATGACTCTAGGGGTTTAAATAATGTCACCTGTTCTATCTCGCTTTTGTTGACTTGTTTGCCCTTGCAGTGGCTTCATTCTCATGTAGCTTCTTTTCAGACTTGTGACAAAGGGGACTGTACCAGCAATGACTCCTATATTGTTTTCCTTGCTTGTCTTTCTCACTAGGTCCTTCAAAAGTCCCAGGACGGCTCTAATGGGTCTGGCTTAGACCAACTGTCTTTACTTGAATCAACCTTTGTGGCCAGGAGGATGAAATAAGTCCTTTAACATTTAGTTCATGCTACAAGCCCAATAGTGTGGGAAGACCAGGCAAGGGACTGGCCCTCCTACTAGGCAGAAGAGGAGCAATTCTCAAAAGGAAAATATACTGGGCAGATAAAAATAATACAGCCATATTTTTTTAAAAATAAGTATTAGCCTAGTCACTTCAAAGCTAATTCTAATGAGCAAGCAATAGGGTAAAAGGGTTGCACAAAAAGATTTGTAAGACTAGAATTTGGCCCTTAAAAGAGCATATATTCTAGTTATTCTGGAAGCCGGTCACATTCTTTACTTAAGAATTTGAGGCAATGTGAGTATCTTCGTTGGATGATAGATGCGTGCGCAGGTGTCATGAGAGCTCCCCACAAAAAGCACCTGTTTGACTTTAGGCTCAGAGGGGCTGGTGCATGAGCCAGAGCTAGAAACACAAGAGAGGGGTCCGATGAAGTTGGAGGGTGGGGAACGGTCTCGCAGGTCGAGGGACTAGGGGAGTGCAGAGACCCAGGTGTTAAGTAAGGTGCTGTGGTTGAGAAGTGTAGATAGTTTGAGCGGAGAACACGAGGGGCTGTAGAGGGAAATGAATCCAAAGAGGTAAGAGGGGCCAGATCACAGATTTGAGCTTATCCCTGAAGGATTTTAAGCAGGGCATGAATGTGTCCAGATCTGCAATTAAGCATGCTGCTTCTGGCAGCAGATGGAATGAAGTGAGCCAGACCGGAGGCAGGAGGAGTTGTCAGAAGACGGCTGTGGGAGAGCACACGAGACTCATTGAAGACTTCTGCTTGACAGAGAATGCCAGCTAATAAGAGAAGACAATTAGCAAAAGCACCATTTTGCAACCCCAGTTCAGGCAAGGATTATTATTATCAACAGATGCTAAGATATTCATATGGTCTCAAAGAATCTCTCCACTCATTATTAATTACAAAGAGGAAACCATACCTTGCAATAGAAAGATCTGGTGGTAGCCATCACCTTAACCTAGAGGTCAAATTCAGCAAAGTGGGACAACTCGATGTTTTGTGCCTTCTGATGTGATGTGTTAAGAAACACAGAACATCGCCTATGTATCAAAAGTATCCTTTCTAAAGGTGTTTAATCTGAATCTAATCATAAGGAAATAATCAGACAAATCCAGAATATGGGAGATTAGCTAAGAAAACTGGCTGGAATTCTTCAAAACTTCAGCATCATGAAAAACATAAATAAAAACAAAATGAAAGTTCTGGTCTAAATCAAAAGAGGTTAAGGAGACTCAACAGCCACATGTATATGTGACCCTTCATGAGATCTTTAATCAAAAACTTGAAATGGCTATAAAAGAAATTTCTGGGGACAATTAGGGAAATCTGAATATGAATTAAATATTAGATAGTAGTTTTTTAAGGTGTGATAGGACTTTCTCTATGGCTCAGCGGGTAAAGAAACTTCCTTCAGTGCAGGAGACATAGGGACGTGAGTTTGATCCCTGGGTCAGGAAGATCCCCTGGAGGAGGAAATGGCAACCCGCTCCAGTATTCTTGCCTGGACAGTCCCATGGACAGAGGATCCTGGCAGACTACTGTTCACGGGCTTGCAGAGTTGGACAAAACTGAGCAATAATATTTGATTTGTAATTATATCATAGCTATATGAGAGAATGCCTTCTTCTTAGGTGACTCTGAAGAACTGAGGAGTGATGTGTCTTGCAGTCTCCAACCTAATTTCAAATGGTGACAGAAAATGTAATATATGTGTGTGTGTTAAACATGGATGCTCTTACATATATATGCAAGGCATGTACAAAATAAAAAAATATTGACCAAAATCCAACCCATCCGTCAATGTCTGGCATAAACACCTTCTTTCCAAAAACCTTTGCTCATCTCTGGAAAGTCATTCAACTAACACATTTTGAGAATTTGCAGAAAGCCAAGTGGAGGATTAGGTTCTAAGAATATTAAAAAATTTTCTGTTTAGAAGAGAGATACATGAGAGTTCTTACACTATTTTTTCAGCTTTATTTGTAGATTTAAACACTATGGGAATAAAAGGAGAATTTATCTTTGATAAAAACAAAGGCAAATTAATTTTTATTTACAAAAAGGAGTAGAAAAGGCAGGAAAAGGAGACAAGCTAATGAGAGCTTGTCCCAAGACCCAAGCAGTAGGTTTGGGGGAGCAAGTTTAGAGCCAAGGGAACTACAGAAATACCGTGAATCCATCCCAGTCTGGAATAACACTGGGGTCCACCTGCAGTGAAGTCAGGGAAGCAGCCCTGGTCAGGATTTCCAGTTCTGGTCAAAGATTATGTGATATACTTTCATCATGAGAACAGTGGCAGCAATCACAATAACAAGAGCACTTAAGTCACCACCCTGGGAGGCAGGGAGCCGTGGAGTAGCTTTGAGGGAATGAGGTGAGCTTTTCTAATGCTCTTTTCTGACAATGAGAAGATTGCTGCAGAAGTCCTCCAAATGCATAGTCGCAGTTAAGCTTCCTTACTGATGCTCCGCGAAGCCATCTGAGCTAAGCCTTAAAGAGCTTTGTCTCATCTGCCATTTTACCTTCTCAGTCCTGATTGATTTCTCCAGCCCTTTTGGCCACCCTCTCTTGACAGTCTGTCCCTCCCCAGATGAAGTCCTCTTTGACCTCTGCTCCATTAAGAGGAGCTGTGATAGCTGCCGGCTCCTGACCCGGCTGCCCCTTGACCTAGTGACAAGGCTTCTTCCCAGACTCCTGGAATTGCTTTCTATTAATAACTTTCCTGATTTTCTTCTTGTGATAAAGCTAGCACACACTTATGAGAGAAAAGTAGAACTCTCCTTCTATAATCTGGGAAATTATATAGAAGAAAACCTAAATTACAATTCCACCATTTCACTGACAGTCACTATTAAATTTTCTGAATGCACTAATATCTACGTATGTTGCAAAACTGATCTCTTATCATATACGTTATTTTGTATTCTGATTTCTTAATACCGTATCTTGAGTACTCTCTCATGGGGGAATGGATCAGATCACCATTCTGTAGTTTCTTTTGCAGAATTTTACAAGCGTCAGATGTCATTTTGGAGCCTTATTTTTCATAGTTTTCAATATAATGAAACATATTATGTTTTTGAGCAATGTAATGTTAAGATTCAATGTGTTTTATCATTATATGATAATGATATAATCTCCTATAATTAAAGATTCATTGTTTCCATATAAAGTGTTTTCCAAATGATTTTGCAACTCTGCCCATTATTTTCTGGTTCTGAGGCAAGGCTGGCCTGTTACATTACCATTGGTACTGGGAAAACCCAGATAGGTAAAGGACAAAAGAAAGAAAGAGACTTGGAATTTCTCAGTTTTCGGTAGCATATCATTAATGGCAGAGCTGAGATAGGCTGGAAGCTGGAACCTGGGACCCTTTGCTGCAGTTCTTATACCTGGACAAATGTCTCCTCAAGCAATAGACTACAGAAAAACCTGTAAGGGAGTAGAAATAACTGTGTCCATACACAGTTGGGGCAAATTATGAACAAGATACAAAAAGACGAAAAACCCAACTGCCAACTCTGAAGTTTGGTGAGCCGAAACAGGGTACTGTGCACCATACCGCATGCAGAACTGCCGGAGGGGTGGGCAGACCATCGAAGCCAGCGCTCTGGCCCCACCCGTGGGTCTCCGACCTGCAGCCCACTTAAGGGAGGAGCTTGCCCTAACCCTGCTCAACTCAGGGAGCAAGCAAGGGCACCTGTTACCTGTTTTTGCTTCCTCACGCTCTAGCACGAGTCCCAATAAAGACTTGCCTGAATTTCTCATCTGGCCTCTTACCAGTTTCTATTGATTAAGGAGTTCAAGAACCTGGTCGGTAACAGATCCACAGAACCCACTTCTGGGTGGTGTTAGTGGAATTTGTAGGGTGTATGTGTGTGTGTGTGGTGCATGTGCAGCAGGGAAGAGCCAAATGGGAGGAGTAAGGAAATGAATTAAATATGATAGGTGTGGAGGCACATAAGGTAACAACTTTGGAGACTCCGTCTCTTCCTTTCTTATTAATGCCAAATAATAAGTTCTAATTTTAATGTATTGTGGATGTGTGCCTATGATGGAGGGGGTGGAGGAGTCATATGAGGGGATACATTCTAGAAACTTTAAAAAACAACAGAATTAACCATGTGTTTTTAAAAGTCATTAAATTAAATTAAAGCATCATAGCAGTTGACAGATGGATATTCTCTGATGTCTCCAAGGAAGTACCTGAATCATTCACCAATTCAAGCATTTAATATTTTCATCCAAGAAGTTCAAACCACTTAATTCATCCTTATGGCTTCCCAGGAAGCAAGGGAGAAAAAGAAATTATTCCCATCTCATCTTTTACATGATGCATGCCTATATACACTTTCTATTATGCACTTATCTTTACAGGAAAGGACACCCACAAACCAAGTGCACTCTCTCTAAAATCACTTCTAACCCACATTAGAATGTGCACATTCACTTGAAATTGTTACCTACATATTCCATGTTTTCCTGTGTTTTTTCCAAATATACACATTTCAATGACCATCACCCTTACTATTTTAATGGCTACATAATATTCCATTTTATTGACATGTCATCACTTATTCAACCATATCTTTATTGTGAGAGCTTTAGGAGTTGTTTCTGAATTATTTAAAGTATCATAAGTAATACTATCAATACGTCATTGTGCAAATGCTTTTTCCCTTTGTATTCTTTACTTGAATCTCACTGATGCTGGCTTTTATTGTTTCACTTTGCTACACTATAAATATATAATAGAGTCTCTGAGCTGTTTGGTATTTACCTAATTTCTATCAATAGTTTAGAGTTAGATAGTTTATCTAATTTCTATCATTGGTCTCTATTTTTCTGTGTATAAAAGTCTATTCTTTTGCTTTTCTACTCTGACCAATTGCCAAGTAGAAGCTAAGGATTAGCCATATGAATTTTCATAGATCTAGATTTTTTAGAAATGTAAACTTTAATGAATTGTATTTTCCATGAATCATTTTCACATTCTGTGGTCTTCCTTTTTAAACTTTGTTCAGTTACAATATTTTATATGATTTCTTTTTTTTTTTTTTGCCACTCTTCTCATCTTGTAGAATTTTAGTTCTCCAATGAGGGATTGAACTGGGCCCTCAGCAGTCAAAGCACAGAGTCCTAACCACTGGACAGTCAGGGAATTCCCTATCTGATGTATTTTTAGATATTAATTGCTATATGTAAAATAGATAGCCAATGGGAACTTGCTGTATGTCTCAGGAAACTCAAACAGTGGCTCTGTATCAATCTAGAGGGGTGAGATGGGGAGGGAGAGATGAGGGAGGCCTCAAAAGGGAGGGGATATGTGAATACCTATGGCTGATTAGTGTGGAGGTGTGACAAAAAACAACAAAATTCTGTAAAGCAATTATCCTTCAACTAAAAACTAAATAAATTTTTTTAAAAGGGATTGTAACAGAATTTACTCATGGACTCTTTCCCAGTGATTTCTATTACTCTTGGAAACCTCCATATGATCCCTGTAAGTCCTGCCACTGAATCCTCTGATATTAGCAAAAAGCATTGAGTCAAGGTTGAAGTGGAACCTGGAACATCCCAGAAACGTGGTCTCCCCCATAGGGAGTGTGGCTGAGAGTGGGTGGTCAGTGTCCAGGGATATTGCTACCAGCCCTCTGCTTTTCCATTTCCCTCTTTGTTCCAAAATAGTCACCATGCTATCTCAGAACTAAATCTCTGGCTGTCCCTTAAACCATGTGGCTAGGGGTCACAACTGGTTATTCCCAGAGCTGCCTCGGGTCACAAGGAGAAAGGAGGAAGGGAAGCATGTTTCTGGGACCTGCTTGCTCCAGACCATGGCAATGACACACTTGTCTCCCTTCCTGATGTTGAGCCTGAACCAGGCATTGCACATTTCCCCGGGCCTGAGGCTAGAGGTGTGAGATAGATCCTGGTTCCACACAGAAGGTTATCTCTGTGGTCACTGGAGTGTGATTCTGTGTGTGTCGCCTGTCTCTTGCATGTTAAGTATTCCCTGTTGCATGTCACGCTTGTGTCACAGCCCCTCTTCTACATCCTTGTTGGAATATGGAGTTGTAGCATTTGGATGAATGCTTTGTCCCAGCAGCAGTACGCAAGGAGCGTGTTCAAACACTGAACCTCATTCACAGACCCAGTCATCCTGCTCAGCTGTACTCCATCTGAATGCGGTAGGTTATCGCTGCTGGAACTGAGCTCTAATTCTGCTAAGGTGTCGATAGCACATCCTGGAATGAGAATTCACAATGATGCTGGAAGGACTGGGAGGTACAGGTGGGCTTGAGAACAGGACTCGGGGGTGGTGGGAAGAGTGTGGCAGCTACCAGATAGTTATTTACTGCTGTGTTTATATAAACACATCTATAAAACTTTAAAATAAAGGGGGAAAATTTTTATATAAAAAGGAAATGCTATTAAGAGAGCTGAAACTCATATTAACAGTCTGAATTAGAGGGCTGTAAAACCCTGTGATAAGGAGAGGGTGAGAGAAAGCTCTTCACACATGAGCAGAGAGAGAAATATCAAGAACAAGACAAAGGAGGACAAGACTTGGGGCAAACACTGTGTAGAGAAAGAGTCCAGGAAGGTGGGGGAAAGGGAGGCAGGACAAGACTGTTGCTGGCGGGGCTGCCCCTGGGCCATGTGGTACACCCAGCTGACTCTGCGGCCTAGCTCCCCGCCACGTGCTCTCTAAATACAATGCCACAGGTACCATTCTTTGTTCAATCATTTTAATTGACTTTCTTTTTAAAACTCAAGTGTCTTAATCATCCTAAATTTCATTTTAAACAACCCTCTCTGGGAAATCACAGGCTTGATATGCTACTTATATATTTTTCTGTGCGTGTGTGCTAAGTTGATTCAGTGGTGTTCAACTCTTTGAGACCCCGTGAACTGTAGCCCTCCAGGCTCCTCTGTCCATGTGTATTCTCCAGGCATTAGCAGGCGGGTTCTTTACCACTAGCCCCACCTGGGAAGCCCATATATATTTTTATAATATATATTAAAATAAACACATAATTAGTAAAAGGATGTATATATCTGTGAAGCACTTGAAACAATCTCAAGTATTGATCAATAGTATGCATGACATTCAGAAAATCCACTCTCTTTTCACCCTGGAGCCATCAGTCTCTTACTGGAATTATCTGAACAGCTCTGCTTGCTGGAAATTTCTTTCCCTTTCTCTGGGAAAAGTCTTAATTAATTCTTCAAGTTTCAACTTGGCCTTCACTTCCCAAGGAAATACACACCCGCCCCCCAAACTTTGACCCCATTAGACTGGGGAAGGTTTCCTACTATATGATCCCATAGTTCTTCTTCTTTCCTTATTCACCAGCTACACTTGTTAATATCACTTATTCTATTTTTTCAGTCCTTTATTGGAGGTTACCTCTTTCAGGGCAAAGAAATAATAGCCTTTTTCAACATTCTGTTACCAGGGCCTATCACGTTGTCAAGCACATTGCAGTACTCAATAAATAGCTGTTGAATGCATCAATTCTGTCTAGCAATTCTCCCTTTTATCAAAATCTTTTCTCGGCTGACTTTCAATTTGTGAAATATTTAGATATTTAGATTTAGACATAAAAGAACTATCAAAGTCAAGTACATCAGTCTGTTTGTACTGTCCAACTAACCAGTCAAATGTTTCTCTGCAGAGGATCAGCCAGAGTCTCTCAAATCACACCTACATGGTGGGGGTGTGTGTTTTGCTTTACAAAATAGAGAAGCAGTGAGTGGGGTGGTTGACAGCTGTCTCTAGGGTTGTACTACTGGGTTTCAGTCCCAGTTTTCAGTTGTGTAAACTTAAGGAAGATATTTAACTTCCTATGACTCAGTTTTCCCAACTGTAAAATAGGTATAAATTTATGCCTATTTCATAAGTTTTTAAATGTTTTCTGCGTGGCATCTAATACATAGTAAACACCCAGCAAGTTATAGTTTTCAGATGCCTTTCTCTGGATGCATTCCATTTTGTTAATATCTCTTCTGAGGTGTGTTGTTTTCAATTGCTCAGTCATGTTAGACTCTTTGTGACCCCATGGACTGCAGCACACCAGGCTTCTCTGTCCTTCACCATCTCCTGGAGCTTGCTCAAACTCACATCCATTGAGTCGGCAATGTCATCCAACCATTTCGTTCTCTGTCATCCCCATCTCCTCCTGCCTTCAATTTTTCCAGCATCAGGGTTTTTTTTTTCCAGTGAGTCAGCTCTTTGCATCAGGTGGCCAAAGTATTAGAGCTTCGGCTTCGGCCTCAGTCCCTCCAATGAATATTCAGGATTGATTTCCTTTAGGATTAACTGGTTTGTTGTTGCATCAAACCAGTCAACGCAGTTTTCTGAGATGTAACCAGTCAAAATTAAACCCCAAACTCTATTTAGTCTGACATGGCAAAAGTTACAAGGGGCCAACACCATACAAGATCTAGATTTTTACTAATTTCAATATAATCTTGTTTCTTAGCAGCTATATCAAACTGTTGAGTTATATTGACCTTGCATTTAACAAAAACTTCAGACCTTTCTGTGTGAATTTCTGTCCAAATAGCACTTATCCTTTCTGTCTTTGGACAGTTGATTTTTTTAAAGCACATACAGAACTTTTAAATTGTTCCTATAAGTTTTAATTTTGTTGGTTTGGACCAAGTGTTTTAGCTCATACAGATCATTTTAAAGTTTGGTAACATTCTACTATATTTGTTATTATTCCTAGATCTACCTCATCTGTAAGTTAAGTATGTCTTTCAATGTTACATTTAAATCATCCATAAAGCTGTTGAACAAGAGAGACTTTCCTAGTAGTCCAGCGGTTAAGAATCCACCTTGCAATGCAGGGGATGTGAGTTCGATCCCTGGTAAGGGAACTAAAATCCCCACTATGCCACAGAGCAATTAAGCCAGTGTCAAAAAGTTCCCATGTGCTGCAACTCAGACCCAATGCAATCAGATAAATAAATATTAATACTTCTCCTCTTTAAAGTTATTTTTTTAAGTTATTGAATAGAAAAAGGCTAACACAAAATCAACATAACTTTAGTAAAGTCTCTGTGAATCAGTATAATGAACAGCAGCATTTTTCATATGTAATCCACTCAGCCTACAAGTTCCCAACTTGTCTATAAATGTTCTATAAAGATGAACAAAATTACCACTCCTTAATAAAGATGTCTGCAAAAATTGGGCTCTTAGCAAGTTTGCTGAGGCACTGTTTATAAAAGCGAAAAATAGAAAACAACCTTAAAGTCCAATAAGAGGTCACTGATTAATACATTTTTTGGTACATACTTTTGATGGACTACTCTTTACTATTGCAAAACAAAAAATAAAATTCTGCAGATTCATAGTTTCCAAACTTATTTTTAGCCATAGATATTATAGAAATCTGGTGTGGATTTCACTCTGATTTTTATTCCCTCTTCTGATTATATCACTGATTTTCTTAAGGGGAAATTTCCCTTTCTCACTGGAGTACCTTTAATAAAACCATCTAATACAGTATCTTTTTAGCTGGAGGGTGTATAACTGGCCTAACCCAGGACAGTGGGGCTGGCTCTGTCTTCTAGCACCAAACAAAAGTTGGAACAGAGGCATCATAGCAGGCGTGCCCTGATCCAAATGGCTCTTAATTTCTGCTGCCTGATTCTGATTTGTCACCTATGCTTTTCATGTAGTGAACTACCTGTTACCGTCTAATGAACTGCATTTTTGCTTATGTTATTCAGGGTTAGTTTCTGTTGCTTGTAATCAAAAAAAAATCTAATTCTAAAACCCTTAAAAAGTTAAAGGCACTTTAAAAATGCTAATACGTAAAACAAAACAAGAGTGCTCTTACATGTGAGAGGTTTTCCCAGTTGGTTGCTTCTTGCCTGTATAATAAATTCATGTGGTTCTACAAATGCTGTGTAAAATAAGTCATCTTTCATGGATATAAAATCTTCTCTCTTTGGTGATATAAAGTTTTCTTCTGTCTCTATATCCTACAAGTCCTTTTTACTGATTATTTGTTTTGTGTTTTGTTCTCTGTCCTTCATGTTAGATGCTTTTCTTAAAGGTCTGATTGACTGTTTAGTTTATATTTAAAAGCAACTCACTAAAATGATTATTAGAAATGTAAACAGGCAGGGCTTGTATCCGGTTCTTCTGTTTTTAACTCTACTACTTACGTCTGAGTTTCATATTGCCTTTTCCTGAGCCTTTCTGGGGCTCTGCTGCCCAAATTGTCTTTCTATGGCGTCTTCTGTATGCACCTGCTTTCAGCTTTTTTTTTTCTCTGCCAAATCAGTTACCACTCATCCATTTATTTTTCACCTTCCAAACATTTGTTGTCATTACTGCTCTTTTTATCTTCTCTCCAAATCTCTTTATCTTCTTGAATTTTTATCTTTCTTGTTCCTCTATTATAATTTTAGTGTTTTTCAGTGGGAACGAAGCAGATAATAGTTAGGGTTATTAAACTAGAAAACTCTATCTACCTTTTCTATAATTTTCATATTTTACTTTTATACTAAAAGCAAATTAAAGGTATTTTTAACTCTAAAGTTAACATTTACTCTGATTTGTCCTTAACAAACTCATACTGGCTCCAGCTGTTCATTTAATTACTTTCTAGGTGTTCACAGCAAGCAACTCTGTTTAACCAGGGGATTCTATTAATTGTCAGTATTCACCACCAAGCTGGTAATTAGCAGAACTTACTCTTTCCTTTCATACAAGGTCAGTTCTGTTTCAAGTCCTCTCTAGTTTCTCATGAATTTTTAAGGTTTATCAATAGTTACTCTGCAATCCATTTTCCAAGTCTGTCTTCTTAACATCTTAGGAAGAAATTTGTCTAGACATGGGAGGTTTTAATCATCAGTTTTTAATAAATTTTTAAAAATTAAATGTATTAAAGTAAGTAGCTTTAATCAGTTATGTTGCTTTAATTCTTTCTTTGCAATGTTTGTTCTAAATCCTTTCTGTTTAAGGATTACAGTAGACTTTTTCTGGGATGAACGCAGTGGGACCACTAGCATTCAAACATCCTTCTCATTTAAAGGAATCCAAAAGATGTGGGATTCCAAAAGATGTGGACCATTCCCTGGTGGTCCAGTGGTTAGGATGCTGTGCTCGCAGTGCAGGGGGCACAAGTTCAATCCCTAGTTAGGGAATAAAATTCTACATGCTGCATGATACAGTTGGAAAAAAAAAAAAAACCAAAAGATGGAGACAGAACTCCACTTCCCACTGTAGAAACCAAAGGGGACAGCTCTTGTTCTCTACCAAAGGTATTAGCATGTGATTTCAGCTTGACGAGTCAGATGCTACCGCACAGGATTTTTAATATTGAGGGAGGGATGTGACGACAGGAAAGGAGAGACTTCTATTGTTGCAATAGTAGAGACGTGTAGAGTGTTAATATGGGGAGGGGGCATCCTTTGTGACACCAAGAGTGACAGCAGCCAACGGTGGTGGTGCCAATGACGGTGGCCTTATTCTGGTGGCATAACCTTGACTGCATTTGGACGCTCCATCTCTCTTGGTTCCTGGCTGGATTTTTTATCTTGAGCTTCCCATTGACTCTGTGATCCTATACCATTCCAATGAATTTCTTTTCTACCTAAGTTAGCCAGAGTTAGTTTATGCTATTTGGACCAAGAGCCTTGCTTGACTAATACAGAAAAATTGGTGCCAAGAGACAGTTGTAGGCAACAGGACCTTGGGGAAATGGACAGGAAAGGGACTATGCTAGCTGATTACTTAAGACTGAGAGCAATAAACATTATGTTAGTATATAGCATAGAGATGATATGCCCATGACATACCATGGTAGAAAAATTAAAAGATAAATAAAGTCTTTGATTGTTGCTCATTAGAAGCAACTATTTGCTCCTGCCAAACTGCAGGAAAGTCAGAAAGAATTAAAGAACTGTGGATGGTGTCACTTCTTCTGTTGGATCTAGTTTACTAAAACAAAAATAAATGACAAGCTCAAATTCTTAGATTTTCAGATCATATTAGAAATTGTAACATTTCCTAAGACTGTGCCAAAAAAGAAACTCATTTCTCACAGAACAGAGGTAAGTGAAAGCCAAACTCCATGAGTCGTCAAATGACCAAGTCCACTGAGTCCGCAGCCTCACCAGGTCACTTATGTGAACCGGCACTGATCAAGAAAGTGCTGCCCCTCAAGAACTACAGTGGGGATCCATGTGAATGTTTGCAGAACTCGTGGACCGTTGTGCCCCTAAACCTCACTGGGCACATCACCAGTCCAAGCACAATCTGCCCCTTGTTTAATGAGGCTTTATGTGAAGCGTCACCAAAGGGAGTTATTGAGCAGAAGGAAGCCGATTATCCTTATTCTCTACTCCCTTCCCTCCTCATTAACTCCAAACATTTGACTAAAATTAGGTACCAGCACGCTCAGGGAGGCCAATTATAAAGGATAACCTGGGATTACTGATCACACATTCTGTAGACGAGGTGCACACCACACAAGCATCCACACACCAAGACTTGCTAATTTACAGGAAAACAGGGGAAACACACATGGGGATGGATTTTCTAAAGAGGAAAAAAACCCATCATTTTGGATTCAGGCTGAATTTATCGACAAGGGTATATTTGCTAGAAATTTGAATTTAACTTGTTGGCTTGAGTAGTTGGAAGTGTTTCTAAATATTTTCTTGGTGGGTTGCCTAAAACCTAGTGACAGGAGAAAACACTAAACAAAGCGGAAGTATAGTAGGGTATAAAGTTGAGGACGAAATTCAAAGACCTTGGGAGACAGGAATATCGGAGTGTATTTATCGTGTCCTCTTTCTGTGTCTCTAAGGTAGCCCAGAGAATGCTCATGAAGGGAGCCTTAGAGAGTGCTTTAGTGGCTGTTCTAAGGAGGCCAGGAATGCCTGTGATATCTACTATGGCAAAGCTCCCTCCTCCCTTATTTCAATTACAATGGACAGATCCTGGCTCAGCGAGGCTGTATGTTGATGCTTAATTGCTAGTGATATGGGGGCATAATTTCCATCTAGGGCAGCAAGGTCAGCATGATAATCAGAAGTTTCACACCCTCATGGTTTGGTTTTGTTTTGTTTTTAGCCATGGGTCCTCAGTACCAAAATAAATAATTAACTAGTAAGATCTCATTTGACTTAAAATATATTTTAAAAAATAAAATTCAAAAATTTAAAAACCAGACTCCAGTCAAAAACATGTGATTCAGGCAGAGGCTCCTGCAGTGGTTGCCGGCTCTGGGGTATGGAACTGTTCTCTACCCTTCAATCAGACCCTTCCAGTGCCTGGCTCCCACGCCAGCCTGCACTGCTTCTCAGTGCCATGACCTCTACCACCACCTTCAAGGGCATCAGCCTCAGCAGATGCCTGGGTTTTGCAGCCTCCACAGCCTTCAGGTGGTGGATCCAGCTTTTCACTATATATATATATAGTGAAGTCCCTGGACATATTAACAATATTAAAGCTTCCAATCCACGAACATGGATGTCTATTTATTTGTGTTTTCTTTAATTTTTTAAAGCTGCATTCTGTAGCTTTCAGGGTCTACATCCTATATATATACACTATATATATATATAGTGTGTGTGTGTGTGTGTGTGTGTGTGTGTGTGTGTGTGTGTGTAATATTTATTTGAGCTTCCTAGGTGGCTCAGACAATAAAGAATCTGCCTGCAATTCAGGTAGATTTGAGTTTGATCCCTAGATCGGGAAGATCCCCTGGAGAAGGGCATGGCTACACACTCCAGTATTTTTGCATGGAGAGTCCCATGGACAGAGGAGCTTGGAGGGCTCCAGTCCATGAGGTCGCAAAGAGTTAGACATACATGACTGAATGGGACTTAGCACACACATCTCAAGAATTTTAGGTTTTTTTGTTTTTTGTTTTTACCTCTGAGAAAAATGCCATTGGAATTTTAATAGGGATTGCATTGCATCTGAGGGTCATTTTAGATACTATGGACATCTTTTCTTTTTTAAAACTTATTTAACTGTACTGGGTCTTAGTTGTGGCACACTGGTTCTTCTGTCTTCGTTGTAGCATGTGGGATCTTGGGTTGCAGCATGCAAACTATTAGTTGTAGCCTGTGGGATCCAGTGCCCTGCCCATGGATGGAACCCAGGCCCCCTGCATTGAACCCAGGCCCCCTGCACTGGGAGTACAGTCTTAGCCACTGCACCACCAAGGAAGTCCCTGGACATATTAACAATATTAAAGCTTCCAATCCACGAACATGGATGTCTATTTATTTGTGTTTTCTTTAATTTTTTAAAGCTGCATTCTGTAGCTTTCAGGGTCTACATCCTAGGACTATTTTTATCTCTCCTCTGGCATGTTATTTTTCTGTCTTCACTTACCTACTCTCTTGGACTGTCACTTTTCTGGATGGCAAGGATGTTCTTAGTTCTTTCTCCTCACTGCATTTTACAGAATCTCTTGCATGTAATAGGCTCTCGATAAATGCATGTTCTGTAAATTAGAACACAAGTCATTCTGACCTAACAGGCATCAGATATTAACAGGTTCAAAATCAAATTGACTTTTTTGGTTACATGCGTGTTGGTATATATTAATAGATGTCTGAGCTTCCCATTATTTTCACCTGAGAATTGCTAAGCATCCTGTCATGAGAATAAAATGAGCTGTCATCCCTGAGCTAGCAAAGAGAAAACTGGGCTAGAGATTTAGAAGCTGATAATTGGGCTGATTATCAAAGAGGAGTCTTGTGGCCTCCCAAGTCCAGGGAGTGGAAAAGAAGCCAGGGATTTCTAACTTCAGGGCTGCCAAAAGCTGAGCAAGTAAACCAGCATCATTTGGGGGAGAATGAGGGGTGATTTCAAGGTCCACAGCCACTGCAAGGCAGTGAATAGATACGGCCAAGGAGCCAGGGTTTGGCTCAGACTGGTCAGGGTAAGTTTCTCGGAGTGTTGGCATCTGGCCTTTTTGAGGTCCTAGGGCTCTTCCTCCCCAGTGCCACTTTCAGGTCTTAGAGTTCAGCATCATCTTCTATTTTCTTCCCCAGCAGCCAGGTTTGCAACTTTGTGGAGGTGTTTTTCTTCCTCTCATTCAATTTCATCTAAACCACTCTTTAGCCAGGTTGCCCAGCATCTGGTCAAGCCTGTTCCTTCTGGCTGTGGTTTGTTTGATGCAGATCTCCTTAGTCATGGCCTGGAAAGCCAGATTTGATCTTCTGAGATTATCTATCTGACCAAATATATGTTTTTTTCTTTCCCCAGCTGTGCATTTTTCTGTGTTTTCTAAGTCACACCTATCAATAAATGAAAATGACACAAAATGGGCTTTCGAGTCATTCAGAGTGTGGGTGGGCTTGGGTCTCCTGTGAGGGCAAGGATCACACTTGGAGATGGGAGGTAAATAGTGGGGAGTAGGTGCCTCCCGACAGCTGGGAGCAAGGAGAGAGTGCAAGGATGGAAGAGTCAGGCTAAGGGAATGATAAAGCTTGAGCTTCTTAACTGGAAGCAACATGGACATGGATTTGAGCTTCAGGTAGAAGAGGAAACTCTTCTCCAGGGACCATACGGAGCCGCAGCCAATGAAGGGAGCATGACCTATCTGGAGAGTAAACACAGGGTAAACAAAAGACAGAGAGGAGGATGGCGGCCGGAGATCTGACTTAGTACTTTTAAACCTCAGCTTGTCAATAGTCAATATCTCAAACTTCACAAACTCTCTGGTGAACTCTGGTTTAGAGGAGGTAAAAATCTGGCTGCAGTAGCCTTCTCCACCCTAGACTCTCAGGTCTTGCTCTCCCAGCAGCAGGCAGCTCTGTGCCCCCTCTAGACCCCCTTCAAGCCAAAGCAGATCTCAGGGATCTAGCCAAGAGTATGTTCCCCTGACCCAGCTCCTGAGGTGTCCTGTGTTGTGGAGATGCCATCTTCGTCCTTTGGATACTTATCTGCTACTGTAATTGGCTATAGTTATTTTATAGGCTGCTCTTTCCCGGCGGCTTCTGAGAAGTAGGTCAAGGTACTTGCTTTAAGGGAGAGGTGCCAGGGGTTCAAGTCACCAGGCCTGGAGTCAGGAATCCTGACTATTTCAAGCTTCACAGCAAATCAGCTACCTGATGTCTCAGGGACCCATTCTTCCCTCCGGTTCTCCTGCAGCCCCTCCTGACATATTTTCTCTGAAGCCGAATTCCCTGGAGCTGTCACTTTCCTCCCTCTTGCATCCCTCTGGAAGGCCCTTTAAAGCTGTTGGCAGCTCAAGGCTGGTACCCAAGCAAGAGCTGCTGCAGTTGTGTGACTGATGGGGAGATGAGAAGCTTCTGTGCAGACTTGGATGAGTTGAGGTTGGGGAGGGGGGCGGGGAGGGAGGGCCGTGGGAGGCTGGAGATTCAGGAAGCCGAAGCCTTGGACTAAAGAACCAGCCTGTTGGCATGCTATCTTGGGTACAAGTGAGGGACCTGTGTTTTGTGTGATGGTGGGAGACTGCTTCCTGCTTCTAAGCCTGCCTGTCTCTGTTACACAGGGCAACTTAGTCTCTGGTTCAAAAGGAAACTGGGAATTGTGGTGCTTGCTCATGGCAGAGGGGATCCTTTGAGCTGCGCAACAAAGGACATTGTTCAGAGTGACTGTGCTAATCAGGGCAAGTTTGGCCAAATAATAATAAGCTTTTCTAAGGCAAGTTCCTCTGGCCTGACCCAACTAGTCCCAGGAGGCCCCTGGGCTCTGCAGGCAGTGGCTGCCACAGCAGGTGCACTGCTGTTGGCCCAGGAATGGGGTGGAAAGTAGAGCAACTGCTTTGGTCTCTTCAGCCCAAGACCTTCTCCAGTCCAAACCCAAGTTATGAGGGAGGGAAATACAGGTGAAGAGGAGGAGCAAATGCCGGTTAAATTGAGGAAAGGGGGCACGGGATTGAACCTGCATCCCCTGCAATGGAAGGTGGATTCTTAACCACTGGACCCCCGGGAAGCCCTTGCTCTTTTGTTTTGACCTGTGAGCTGGAAGATTGTGTTCTGGCTTCCTTGTATGTAACATCACTACCCTAGCCTTCTATAACACCATCTTTTGCACATATTTTATCTAAACATCTTGATTATACTTCAGAGAAGCTGGGTATGGGCTAGACTCCTTCACCACTGAATGTATTGACCCAGAGGGACCTGAGTGCTCAGGCCAAAGCACCTCAGCAAAGGGTGCAGGCTGGCCAGAGTGACTCCATCCCTGGGCCCCTAGGGGATCTAACTGGGAATACAGGTTGGGGGAGGGTGAGGACCACTCCAGGCCTGGTTCAGTTATGAGGATCCAGAATCACTTTCCCAAAGGATGGTACCAACTAAAGTTGCCAGATAAAACATAGGTTGAATCTAAATTTCAGATAAAAATTTTTTTAGTATAACATGTCTCTCATATTTCATGAGACATACACTAAAAATTATCCCTTATTTATTCAAAATTCAAATTTAATTGCTAAATCTGCCAGGTTTTGATCTAACAGGGAAACCTTTGGATTGGGTGCTCAAGGCCCTCCCGATATGGCCCCAGACCACCTTTCTTGCCTCCCTTCCTACTTAGCAGCTTGTGGGTACTTAGTTCTCGGACCAGGGATTGAACTCGAACAGTGAGAGCAGTGAGAGTGCAGAGCCCTAACCACTAGACAACCAGGGAATTCCCCTCCTTTCCCACTTCTGTTCCTCATCCTTAACTCTGTTCCAACCAGATGAAACTCTAGGCTGTGTCTCACATTCTCTCTCCCCTCTACCATCCTGACCTTTGCAAACTGTTGTCCCTCTGGCTGAAATTATTACTGTTTACATTATCTCCACATCTAATATCCTACCCATTCCTCAAAGGCCATCGTGAATGTTTTTTCCTTCCTGAAGCTCTACTCTGCTTCCTCTATGGATCTTCACCATAGTAATTATTATATTTTATTATTATTTTTTCATGTCTCCCCTCTCCTAAGCACCTTCCACTGTATAAAACAGATAAAACAGAGTTATCAGTAAATATTTGATAAAAAGAATGAATTAGCCTATCAGCCCTCCGAAGGCCTAAATAGGGTCTATATTGTAAAGTCTAAATAAGGTCTGTGCTATATTGTATGTCTAAATGAGATCTATGCTTCTTATGCACAATTTACCATATTCTTCCTTGTCATGTAATATGGTATCATATCTTGTCATCTCTGCTAGAGATTTCACTCTAAAGGCAGACACTGAGTTTCCCACTGTGAGGCAGACACCAGTGTTTAATGAATATATTTTGTGTTGCACAGATTGCAGGGGTAGGAGTCTCTCTGTGTGTCCAGACCAAGCTAGACTCCACTCTCTTGCTTCTGCCCTGGTTCAAGGGCATAAGTGCCTCTCAGTAAATCTCAAAGTCACCTGACCTGATCCTAGAACTGAACAATAGAAGATGAGCTTCTTTGAGCCACCTGGGGGTCTCTGTTAAATGTGAGCTCCAGGAACCTTCTCAGAATTTCCCATTGGGCCCCTAAAACTTGCATGTGCTGCTAAAAGAGGTAAAGAGACAAAGGGACAGGTAAAAACTTGGAAACATCAAGGGAGTGGGAGAGGGTGGTGAGACCATAGAGAAATGGGAAGCATGGGTTTGGGATACAACAGAGAGCACTGTTCCAAGAGTCCAGTGACCTGGATTCTCTCCCCTGGTTCTGTCTCTGCCTTGGGTGAAAGGCACGTGAGTGCCAGTGTGTACTTACATAGGTTTTATATAAATTTTCTAACAGCCCTGTAGGAAGCTGACGGTCAGAGAGGGAGATGACTGGCCTATGGACACACAGCTCAGTGTACCGAGGAAAATAACACAAATTAACCTCTCACAGCCTCAGGTTCCTCTTCACTAAAATTAGAGACATGATATCATCTTTAAGGGTTAGTTCAGTTCATTTCAGTTCAGTCGCTCATTCGTGTCCAACTCTTTGCGACCCCATGGATGACAGCATGCCAGGCTTCCATGTCCATCACCAGCCCCCAGAGCCTACTCAAACTCATGTCCATCAAGTCGGTGACACCATCCAACCATCTCATCCTCTGTCATCCCCTTCACCTCCTGCCTTCAATCTTTCCCAGCCAGCAGGGTCTTTTCCAATGAGTCAGTTCTTTGCATCAGATGGCAGAAAATATTGGAGTTTCAGCTTCAGCATCAGTCCTTCCAATGAATACTCAGGACTGATTTCCTTTAGGATGGAGTGGTTTGATTTCCTTGCAGTCCAAGGGGCTCTCAAGAGTCTTCTCCACCACAATTCAAAAGCATCAGTTCTTCAGTGCTCAGCTTTCTTTAGAGTCCAACTCTCACATCCATATAAGACTACTTGAAAAACCATAGGTTTGACTAGACAGACATTTGTCAGCAAAGTAATGTCTCTGCTTTTCAATATGCTGTCTCAGTTCAGTTCAGTCACTCAGTCATGTCTGACTCTTTGCAACCCCATGGGCCGCAGCATGCCAGGCCTCCCTGTCCATCACCAACTCCCAAAGTTTACTCAAACTCATGTCCATTGAGTCAGTGATGTCATCCAGCCATCTCATCCTCTGTTGTCCCCTTCTCCTCCTGCCTTCAATCTTTCCTAGCATCAGGGGCTTTTCAAATGAGTCAGTTCTTCACATCAGGTGGCCAAAGTATTGGACTTTCAGCTTCAACATCAGTTCTTCCAATGAATATTCAGGACTGATTTCCTTTAGGATGGACTGGTTGGATCTCCTTGCAGTCCAAGTGACTCTCAAGAATCTTTTCCAACACCACAGTTCAAAAGCATCAATTCTTCAGCGCTCAGCTTTCTTTGTAGTTCAACTCTCACATCCATACATAACTACTGGAGAAACCATAGCCTTGACTAGATGGACCTTTGCTGGCAAAGTAATGTCTCTGCTTTTTAATATGCTGTCTAGGTTGATCATAACTTTTCTTCCAAGGAGTGATCTTTAATTTCACGGCTGCAGTCACCATCTGCAGTGAATTTTGAGCCCAAGAAAAGAAAGTCTGTCACAGTTTCCATTGTTTCCCCATCTATTTGCCATGAAGAGATGGAACTGGATGCCATGATCTTAGTTTTCTGAATACTGAGTTTTAAGCCAACTTTTTCACTCTTCTCTTTCACTTTCATCAAGAGGCTCTTTAGTTCTTCTTCGCTTTCTGTTATGAGAGTGGTGTCATCTGTGTATCTGAGGTTATTGATATTTCTCCTGGAAATCTTGATTCCAGCTTATGCTTCATCCAGCCTGGTATTTTGCATTATGTACTCTGCATATAAGGTAAATAAGCCGGTGACAATATACAGCCTTGACAATATCCCTTTCCTGACTTGGAATCAGTCTGTTGTTTCATGTCCAATTCTAACTATTTGTTCTTGACCTGCATACAGATTTTTCAGAAGGCAGATCAGGTGGTCTGGTATTCCCATCTCTTTAAGAATTTTCCACAGTTTGTTGTGATCCACATAGTCAAAGGCTTTGGCATAGTCAATAAAGCAGAAGTAGATGTTTTTCTGGAGCTCTCTTGCTTTTTCAATGATCCAGTGGATCTTTAAGGGTCTCTCCTCCTTAATTTCTGTTGCTACTGTTCAGTGGCTCAGTAATGTCCGATTCCTTGGGACCCCATGAACAGCAGCACACCAGACTTCCCTGTCCTTCACCAACTGCCCGAGCTTCCTCAAATTCATGTCCATTGAGTCGGTGATGCCATCCAACCATCTCCGTCATCCTCTTCTCCTCCTGCCTTTAATCTTTCCCAGCATTAAGGGAACTTCTACTAGAATTTTGAGGACAAACCCCTTTAACCTTGCGGTAGATGTGAAATGGAGGCTGGGTGGAAGCCTTAGGGAAGCCCTGAGCTGGGCTAGAATTTGTCTTCAGGCTATCGGCATGAGCCTTCTGCCCCGCTGTGTCTGGAGTCCAGAGAGTGATCCCTGGGGCACAGGTAGAGCGTATCCTGGACACGGAGCATGTGAATTACACGTGTGAATCCGGGAGAGGAAGAGCAAGTGACTTCCTGCAGCGCTTGAGGGATAGGACGGGGTGCATTTCTTGCATTCCTGGCCCAGGAAGGACGCGATTTGGTAGTGAGCACTTGACCAGAGTGGCTGGGAGGGTAATAGCTAAGGGCTTGATTAGGGAACGGGGTTTATTAAGGGGGCCAAGGGAGGGGGTGATACCTCCCCCCAATTCCTCTTCCTGGCGCCCCTTGGCTTAGCCAATGCATTCTGGATAAATTTGGGGGAGGGGCTACATCTGCAGTTTTCAGCACCCCTGCTGACCCTCGGACCCTGCACGTTTAGAGAGATCCTAGCTGACGGCCTAAGCATTCCAACCGGACTAGGGCGGGTCACTTCCCGTAGGGGACACTGCCGCTGGAAAACGCTCCACCCAGCACCTGGGGGCGACAGCCTGGGAAAGGTGCTTCTAGGGATCTGGGTTTCTAGGAGGGTGGGAATTGCAGGGGGCGGGGCGGGGTGGGGTGTGGGCGGGGAGGCCAGGCAGTGACTGAGCCCGGGGGAGGGACAATATTAGCATAGCCTCCGCCCCCCTCTCGGCGCAGCCCAGCCCAGAAACCCGAGTGGAGGCCGGCAGCGCTCAGCCCGGGCTGCTGAATGGGCGCGCGGCTCCCGTCCCCTGCCCTCGCGCGTCGGGCCCCCGCTCTCGCTCCCGAACCCGCTCTGGCTCCCGCCCCGCCCGGGCCTCCGCCGCCCGCCGCCATCCGGCAACCCGGCTGTGAATGAAAGGCCGGCGCCGCCGGGGGCTGGCTGCAGGCGACGCGGCCTCCCGGGAGGCGCTCGCCCCGCCAAGATGTACGGTAAGGAGGGCTCTCTGCCTCCAGGCTGGCAAACTTGCAGGACGCGGACCATTGTCCCCCTGCGGGGCTCCCGGCGAGGCCAGAGGGTGCGGACTCGGTGCCCGGCTGGGCTCTCTCTGTCGCTTGGTGTGCGCGCGCCTGCGTTGGGAGGACAAAGATGCTCAGGACCGGAGACCCAGGGGTCCTTGTGGTCCTTCGGGCCGCTTGTTTGAGGGCTCTGGGACGAGTGGGCGGTGGTCCGTCGGGGTGCGGCGGGGCTCCGGGGATCCGAAGCAGCTGGGTTTGGGGGAAAGCGAGTCTCCCTTGGTGCCGAGGAGACAGGGAGTGTTGGTGGAGGTGGTCGTGTGACAGCATTTGCAGAATTAACAAAAGCAG
Organism: Nanger dama; assembly: GCA_917880005.1. Classification (NCBI taxonomy): domain Eukaryota; kingdom Metazoa; phylum Chordata; class Mammalia; order Artiodactyla; family Bovidae; genus Nanger; species Nanger dama. Next base: position 32,879,234 of record CAKJTW010000018.1, read on the forward strand.
GTTGTACTGGGGAGTTTTATGCGGGAAGCCGGAGCGGAATTGCGGGGAGACGCTCAGTGGCTGCCTTGTGCCGGCTTCGAGGATGTGGGAGGCGGCGCCCGCGGTGCAGAGGGCTGACCAGAAAGAGGGAGACTGGTCTCGCCGCCCCTGGATGGACCTGGCCTCTACCCGCCCCTGCCGCCCGTGGGACCCAGGCTCCCAAACTTCTGGATATGCCCTCGGCCGTGCTGAAGGGGAGAGACGCTGCCGAGGGTGCCAGGCAGCTCTGGGTGGCCACCTCTGTCTGTCACCCGATCTCTCTTGCCCCCTTCCACGGCCATCCCCTCAACTGATGTGCAACAGTTAGCCAGACCCTCGTGATGCCCTGCTCTGCTTTAAAAATTTCCAGAAATTCCTCTGGGTTTGGCGGCAATGTGGGTGAAGGAAAGAACACTCGGGGTCCAGATAGACCAGTTTAGAAAAAACTGCATTATAGAGCCTCCAGCTGCTGTATGTGTGTCAGAGACAGACAGACAGAGACAGAGAAGAGAGAGAGGATACCTATGGACAAAAGTCGTCAGAACTCAGGCTCTGGTAGCTATTTAGGGCCAGCAGAAGAGCTGGAGCTGTGCTCAGCTCCCACCCCCGCAGCCAGGTAGGGGCTCAGGTGGCATCCGAGGGGTGAGTGTTGGAAGAAAAGCACATTCTGGATTTAATCCATCACCAAGTCTGCTTGGCTGCCTCACTCTGCAAACACTGAGTCACAAAGTTTGTTGGAGGCACAGGAAGCTGAGAATGGAGCACAGAGATGCTCAGCAGTCGGTGGGCCTCTTTATTTAGAGACACTCCACCTTATGATCAGCCTCCTCTCCTGCCCCTTTGGTCACACATGTGCATTTCTGAACCATGGGAAACATCAGCAGGTCCCTTCAGCAAGTATCCTTTCTCTCCCAATGGGCCGAGGTCGGGGAGTAGAGTAGGAGGGGATTGACTTCAGAGCGTGTGCTGCTGGCCAGTGGGGACTCTGCAGAAATGGTAGCAAGGCCATTATGTTTTATAAGCTAGAAGCTTGTGAGGTTCCCAGGAGAGAGCTATATTTTCTTATTCTCTGTTCCCCCTCCCCATTCTTTTCTGCAGAGTGAGCAGCCTAAGGCTGCAGATCACTTGACAAAAGCATGTGACTGCAGGGGCACCTGCAGTGGGGAAGGAGTTGGGACAAGGCCCATCAGAGTGGGTAGGAATTAGGAGTGCTAGTCCTGCTGGGCCACCTGGCAGCATTCAGTCCAAGACTGTTTGATGACTGATCCCAGGACACCTGAGCGATGGGGGTCCCAATCTACCCCTGTTGTATGAAGCAAGTCAAGGAAGAGTTGGATGGTACAGAAAAGTGAGCCGGGAAGCTGGTGTATCTGGGTGCTATTTTTGGATACATCACAGATTTTCAGGTCTCTTTTATAATATATTCTTATTCCTCCAGACACAAACAGTGATGATATTCACCCCTGAATCATTCATAGAAGGATTATAATGAAGGAATCCTCTGGGCAGTTGCCTGCAGCAGAGTCTTGCCAGTGCTGGTTGGGAGATGACTACTGAGTTTTAGTGCAAAGCCTTGTCTCAGGAGTTGTGAGAGGTACCCAGTCTCCAAGGGGAGGGCTCGTTGGCCTGGATTTTAGTATTTTCTTGATGGTTATGAAAAGAAAAGGTCCACGTCATACTTTCAATCATTCTGTCCTCAGAGGCAGTCGAATGATGAAATAAGAAGTGAATAGGGAGATTGGGAAGGTATAGAATAATAGACTTCTTATATTTGGTTCTTATTTTTCTAGTGATTTATCCAGGGTGACACAGTTATATAGAAAAAGGCAAAATGAAAATGGGAGTTTCCAAGCCCAGTACCCCTCCCCTCCCCTAATGCCCTAGGTAAGTGCTCATTAGGAAAATGCCACCAGGGATTTCATTAACTGATGGGCAATGAGGCCCCCGTGTGGAGCCAACAGTCACTTAAGAGCTTTAGGTAAAGGTGTCCCTTGACCATGCACCTGGTTACGGGATCCATTATCAACGTGCATAACCTCATTCCCATTGTCGCCTCTCAGCTGCATGGTGATGCTGGACAGATCTTCATCTCCCCTCTTGTCTCTTCCTCACTTCCCTCTGTCCTCAACATCTCAGTCTCTCTGGGTCCTCAGTTTCCCCATCTTCTTCCTCCCATCTATGGGAGAATAAGTGTCCCTTGTCTTTGTTAGAGGACACAGTATCATCTGGGACAGAAAGAATCCTAGACCTGGCATCAGCCCATCTCAACCCACAGTCAGATCATGGCTATTTCACCCTAGACAGGTGGGTTTGTCTCTTGGAATCACATCTCTGTATTAAATGACAAGATACCCATGTATCCCCCAGTTCTGTGCGAGCCTCAGGGCTGGCCCCTGGATGTGACAGTGCATTTTAGGAGGTTCTGCACTCACAAGACAAATCACTCAAGAGCCTGTGCCCTTCAGGGTCCTCCTGGGCCTTTGGCCTTCTCTCTTCCTCTCTGAGGCTCCTGAAGATGTGTGTTTGCAGCATCTCCCCCACCTCCCGCTTTAACACACGAGTCACCTTGACCTAGCTAACCACTCAAGCCATTGAACCACTTCTGCTTCCCTTCACCAGACCTACCCATGCCGCTCTGAACCATCACTCATTCCTAAACCCCAGTCACTTTTTGGAAATGGCTCTCCAAAAGGTCACAGGTGACTCCCACAATCTTGTTTATACCTATGAATATAGATTGACAAGGGACCTGGGAAAATAAAAAGCACTTTATACTTGAGTGGGAAGACTGTGGGCAAATACTCTGCAAAAAATGGATTCCTATTAGGTTTTTCTGTGTGTGTGTATATGTTAGAATTAGATAATTAAAAGTTTCCCTAACCCTTTCCCTGGGGATAAGCCACAGTGGTCTTATCTAGAAGCCCCCACTGACCCCCAAGGTGAGGCCAAGCTCTCTAAGAACTGCTGCCCTCGGAATCAGGGCAGCTGGACATGAAGACAATTGGGATGGCTTTTCCCAAAACCCCTGTCTGGTGGCCCCATCTTCCTAAAACTAAAGCTGCCCTAACGAACCCCTCCTCACCTCTAGGTGCTGCCCCATCCCCAATACATGCCTTTCTTCATGCTTTGCGATCCAGAAAGATGACCGTGGGGAAAACAGCCATGGCACACAGCTTCCTGTCAATGTGCCTTACAGAGTGCTTGTGTGTGACTTGTGGATGGTGGGGAGACCTGCAAGGGGGAGCTGACTCCACCTGCAACACAACGGCTCACCTTTGCAGACAGCTCCATGGATCCTGCTGCTCCTCACCACAGGAGACTCCCACAACATGCACACAGGCACACACGCTCCACCCTCGTCCCCTGAATCCTGAGGCGGCCCCATGGTGCAGCATATGGTTCAAGTCAGGGTTGTGAGACTACTCCCTCCCTTTCCCTCCGACCCTTGTATTCCCCTTAGGAGGGGATTCGGGATGAGTAGAGCCTATTTTCTCTCTTGTTGCTCACAGTTCAGTGATTTCAAATGGTTGCAGTTTTCTTCTTGCACATAAATAAAAACAAAAAGTTCATATCACCTTATGGAAAACCTGGAAAAATGAGGAGGGGGAGAAAACCACCTGCAATCTTACCCACTAGAACCACCCTTTTATACTGTTCTATAAATTACCCCTGAGATTTTGTGCTCGCCTGCCTTGCCCTTTCTTTTCTCTTTCTCTTGCCTGATCCTGGTGTAGTAGCCTGGTTGTGATGACACCTCTGCCCCTCAGGTAACCTTGAACTTGACTTTCTGAGCCTATCTCCTGGCTCTCCAAGATGACAGTGCTTGTTTCATGGCAAGGATTAATCAGGGTCAGAGAGCTGCCCTCACACACTCTCTCTTTCCCTTTCTTCAACTTTCTCTCATCTCTCTGTTTCTTAGTTTTAAAACAGGTGCAAAAATAAAATAAATGAAAATGTATGTCTCAAAGCTCAATAACGGTGCTTGTGATGCTGTTCCTGGTATAAAGAAAAGAAAAAAATTTACTTGAAAAGCATCTTTTGGGAATTCCCTGGTAATCCAGTGGTCTGGACTCTGCACTTCACTGCGGGATGTGGGGGTGGGGGTGGGTATGGATTCGATCCCTGGTCAGGAAACTAAGATCCTGCAAGCCACGGCACACTGCCAAAAAGAAAGAAAAGCATCTTTTCCACACCCGCCTCCGGTAGTCATCCAATATTTCTAGAAAACCTGGAAAGCACAATAAACTATAAGCAAGTATAACTGCTTTTACTGTTTTGATATCTTTTCTTTCATGCCTTTGTTTATGTGGTTAGAATTATTCATTTCCTATAATCTGGTATTTTATTTTTTTCTACTTAACTTTACATATAAACATTCCCCCAGCCCCAAGTTAACACAGAATCATTGGCTGCCATTTTTAATGCCCTGTAACAGTCCACTTAATGGACATATAATTTCCTTATTGTATATTTAAGTTATTCATAAAGATTCAGTATTATAACCCTGGGAGGGAGTCCCTGGTGCCCAGGGCTTTCTCTGGACTTTGGAATATGTCCCTAACACTCCAGTGAGTTGGGGCTTCCCGTGTGGCTCAGCATAAAGAATCTGCCTGCAATGCAAAAACTGCAGGATATGTGAGTTAGATCCCTGGGTTGAGAAGATCCCCTGGAGGAGGGCATGGCAACCCATTCCAGTATCCTTGCCTGGAGAATCCCATGGACAGAGGAGCCTGGCAGGCTATAGTCCGTGGGGTTGCAAAGAGTCAGACACGACTGAAGCGACTTAGCTTGCATGCATGAACACACACACCAATGTGTATAGACATTTTAAAGCTTTTATATATTGTCAAATTGTTTTCAATTTGTATTGATTACACCAGCAGTTATGACAGTACCTATCTCCTTTCACTCTCAAAAGCTTTAAAGATTGAGATTTTTTTCCCTTATCTTTGTTAATTTGATAGCAAACAACATTTTAACTTGTATTCTTTATTACTAGTGAAGTTAAACACTTCTTATGTTTTCTAACCTTTTGCGTTTTAGTGAATTATCATATGAATATGACTAGTTTATTTATTGAGGATTTAACCTTTTGTCTGTCATTTGCTTTATGCTTTGTATTTTGAAGGGAAAGAGACATGAACTGTTAAGTATTTGTGGAGTATCAACTTTATATGATACTACACAGAGCATCAAAAGATGCCAATTCCAGTGGGCAAATGAGTTGTAAAGACCTGCAAAAAATTAAACAATACAGAGACAGGGTCAGTAAAATTACACAGTTTTGCAAGGCGGAATGGAGTTACTCTTCAAATAGCCAACAATATTTTGATTTGGAAGAGACCCCTGGGAGGTGGAGCCATTAGGAGAGCCTCAGAGGACAGCAAGCATTTGTGTGAGGTTTTGAGGGCTGTGAGGATGGGTCCCTGGGGTGGAGGCAGGTGTGCCAGGGAGACAGAGCAGTGTCAATGCACAGAGGCAGGGAAAGAAAAGACATATCCAGGGACAGTTAGGGAGCTACCTGGGATTGGGCAGAGTTTAGGTGATGAAGTATGTGATGAGAAGGAGATTTTGTCAGGATAAGGAGTTTTCACTTATCCCTATGAGAGTAGGAGCCAGGGAAGAGTTTGAAACTGTCCAATGTCTACTTTTGCTCAACTGATGCTTTAAAGAAATGAAAACTAGGGGGCACTGTGCAGAATATATGTGGGTGGGGGAGTGGGAGATGATGGGAAGATGAAGAAAAGAGGGAGATAGATGCTACAGCTGCAGGAGTGAGAAAGTTTTGGACCAGTTACAACTGTGCATATGTAGTAAAAGATGTTTGCCCCTTAAAAAAAATAGTGAAGGGAGTGGGAGGGTGGGAGTGGGCGCAGGTGGGGATAAGGTGAACTGAAACTTAAAAATTCCTGTGGTACATAAAATGTGGGTTATATAAGAAGATATGAAAAATAGTTTGCTTATTTTGAAATAGGTGCTAAATTACTTCAAACAGTACATTTATTACAATCTAGCTAGTATTATGGAGAAGGCAATGGCAACCCACTCTAGTACTCTTGCCTGGAAAATCCCATAGATGGAGGCGCCTGGTAGGCTACAGTCCATGGGGTCACTAAGAGTCGGACACAACTGAGCAACTTCACTTTCACTTTTCACTTTCATGCATTGGAGAAGGAAATGGCAACCCACTCCAGTGTTCTTGCCTGGAGAATCCCAGGGACGGGGGGAGCCTGGTGGGGTGCCGTCTATGAGGTCGCACAAAAGCCTAAAGTGACTGAAGCGACTTAGCAGCAGCAGCAGCAGCTATTACTAAAGAGAATTTGGAGCATATATTTTACACATGCACACACACACACCTCTGCTACAATAAATAAAGAGATCAACTCAAAGAAAATCTAAGAGTAAAACAGAGGAAAAAAAGCCAGAAATAAAGTCATATCAGGGAAAAAGTACCTACCACCTAGCCCTGTTGCAAATTCAGTTTTGAGCTTTCTGTAGCTCACAAGAGAAAAGTCATTTGCAAAACTCATGGCATCTATAAAACTTTTTAAAATGCAGTTGTCTAGGACAAATCTAGTCAAGGCTATGGTTTTTCCTGTGGTCATGTATGGATGTCAGAGTTGGACTGTGAAGAAGGCTGAGCGCCGAAGAATTGATGGTTTTGAACTGGGGTGTTGGAGAAGACTCTTGAGAGTCCCTTGGACTGCAAGGAGATCTAACCAGTCCATTCTGAAGGAGATCAGCCCTGGGATTTCTTTGGAAGGAATGATGCTAAAGCTGAAACTCCAGTACTTTGGCCACCTCATGCGAAGAGTTGACTCATTGGAAAAGACTCTGATGCTGGGAGGGATTGGGGGCAGGAGGAGAAGGGGACGACAGAGGACGAGATGGCTGGATGGCATCACGGACTCGATGAACGTGAGTCTGAGTGAACTCCAGGAGATGGTGATGGACAGAGAGGCCTGGTGTGCTGCGATTCATGGGGTTGCAAAGAGTCGGACATGACTGAGCGACTGAACTGAATTGAACTGAGGACAAATACAGCTTTTTGAGATGCTAAGATAAATTCTTCCCCGAGTTCCTCCTTAAGGAGGAGATATTTCAAAAGTATTGACCTAAATTCTATTTTTCTTTTGAAAATATAGTTCCCCTCATTGGCTGTATCCCAGTTCGTAGAGTATGAAAGAAAAGAAAGAAAGAGAAAGTCACTCAGTTGTGTCCGACTCTTTGCAACTCCATAGACTGTACAGTCCATGGAATTCTCCAGGCCAGAATACTGGAGTGGGTAACCTTTTCCTTCTCCAAGGGCTCTTCCCAACCCAAGGATTGAACCCAGGTATCCCACATTGCAGGCAGATTCTTTACCTGCTGAGCCACAAGGGAAGCCCCTGGTAGAGTATGAAGACTGGTCCAAATTGGAGTTCGTGGGTTCTGACTCCTCCCTCAGAAATTGCTGCAGACTCTGCTTGTGGCTTCCTTCCTAGTTCGGATAAGCCAGAACTTGTCAAGGCCCTTGCCCACCTTTGAAGCTGTGGATGTTATTTTCTCCCTCCATGAATGAATGTCACTCCGCATGTCTTTTGAGAATTTGCTCCCTGAAGAAGCTATTCTCGCCTCTGCAATCCATGGAAGGTGTCTATCCCTCTCATTCGTTTGCCTTACAGTAAGTCCCCTACATACGAACCTTCAAGTTGCAAACTTTCAAAGATGCAAACGTGTATCTGATTCCAGCCAGGAACCTGAGCCTGTGCCATCGCATCATGAGTTAAATTGCAGCTTTCCCTCCATCTCTTTTTGCTGAAGATCCTTCAGCTCTACCATCTCCCACCTTGTCTCCCTCCTCCATTCAGTAACTCTTCTTGCCTGTTCACTTGAAGCCTGCTCCAGAATGCCAGCTGTTGTACTGTACTACTGTACTAGTCAAGGTTCTGTACTCTAAGATTTAAAATGTTTTTTGTGTTTGTTTTTTATAAATGTATTATTTATGTGAGAATTATTGGAAACCTATTACAGTATAGTACTACATAGCCAATTGTGTTAGTTGGGTGCCTAGGCTAACTTTGCTGGACTTATGAACTTGCTCTTTGAACCAAACTCACTGGTATGTAGGGGATTTACTATATTTTAATTCACTGCACAGCCACTGACCACAATCTAATATTCCTCTTGTCTGTGTTTCCCACAGTTCACTTCTCTTGTTCCCTACTGCATCTTTAGGGCACAGATCACTGCCTGGTAAAGAGCAGATTCTCAAAAACCTGCTCTTTCATCCTTGTTGAATGAATGAACCCTGAGCTAAAGGTCTTTTCTAAAATTTATCTCTTTATAACTTCATTTGGAGAAGGAAATGGCCACCCACTCCAGTGTTCTTGCCTGGAGAATCCCAGGGACAGGGGAGCCTGGTGGGCTGCCGTCTATGGGGTCACACAGAGTCGGACACGACTGAAGCGACTCAGCAGCAGCAACTTCGTTTCCATTCACTGGGCACCACTATGTGTCAAGCAGTAGTCTAAGCACTTTTTAAGTATTTACTGATTTTTTTTGTTGTTCAGTGGATAAGTCATTTCCAACTCTTTGTGACCCTGTGGACTGCAGCACGCCAGGCTCATCTGTCCTCCACTATCTTCCGGAGTTTGCTCAAATACATGTCCATTGAGTTGGTGATGTTATCTAACCACCTCATCTTCTGCTGCATCCTTCTCCTTTTCCTTCAGTCTTTCCCAGAATCAGGGTCTTTTCCAATGAGTCGGCTCTTCTCACCAGGTGGCCAAAGTATTTAGCATAAGTCCTTCCAGGGTTGATTTCCACATATTCAGGGTTGATTTCCTTTAAGATTGACTGGTTTGATCTCCTTGCCGTCTGCAAGACTTCCAGGAGTCTTCTCTAGCATCAGAATTCAAAAGCACTTGTTGATTTTCAGTTCAGTTCAGTCGCTCAGTCGTGTCTGACTCTTTGTGACCCCATGAATTGCAGCACGCCAGACCTCCCTGTCCATCACCAGCTCCCGGAGTTCACTCAAACTCATGTCCATCGAGGCGGTGATGTCATCCAGCCATCTCATCCTCTGTCGTCCCCTTCTCCTTCTGCCCCCAATCCCTCTGAGCATCAGAGTAATTCTCCTCAAATTCTGAGGACTGGGAATTATTATCCTCATTTTAGAAATGAGAAAATTCAGATGCTGAGAGTTTTAGTGACCCACCTGTGGCTGCACACTTCTGTGTTTGCACTGGGATTTGCACCTCGGCATTCCAACTCCAGACTGTGGGCTCACCCCGCCCCCACTCCTACACTGCTGTCCCTAGAATATTCCAGATGTTTCAGAGAATATGGGTCTTTCCTTTGCAGAGCTCCCTACACCGCAGAGAGTGGCACATGCTAATCTGGGGAGAGAGGAGAGTGCACACAGCAGACATGAACTCCTGAGGGCACATGCCTTCTGGTTGGTTACAGGCCAGTCAGCAGAGAAGCTGGGAGCTGCCACTTCTGGTTGGAGCCTCTGCTTCTTGGCAGCCTGCCCACCTGTTTACTTTGCTGGAGAGAGAAAGGACCCCAGGAAGAGTCTTGGGACCTAGATGAGGAAAGGGCAAGTTAAGAGAGGAGTCAAGAGAGTAAGTCGGTGAGAGTGGAAGACAGAAGGCAAATGCCAGGGGCGTCATGAAAACGGGAGCATGGACTGCCTCTCGAAAGAGAGAGAGAAGGGGATATATGTATACCTATGGCTTATGCACGTTGAGGCTGGACAGAAAACAACAAAATTCTGTAAAGCAATTATCCTTCAATTAAAAAATAAAATTAATGATCCGAAAAAAAAAAAGAAAGAGAGAGATGGGCAGATAGGGCGGGGCTGTCAGCCAGCACTGAGTCACACATATGCCTGCTTTGCAGTGTTCTTAACAACATGGTCCATGGTCAGGGCTTGGAGAACCGAGAAAGACCCTAGAGACTGAGACGTTCGTTTGTGGGAGGAGCTTCTGCTTTTCTGATAGTTTGGCCATGAATTTAGAACTCCTTCCCTACATCTTCGGATCCATCCAGTCTAGAAGCAGTGATTGCTGCCTCTGAGAGGTGGGGTTGGGACTTGGCTGTGTGTGTGAGTGAGGCAGGGTGGTCCAAGTCCCCGTGGCCACCTGCAAGCCATGGGTCCCTAGTTCCTCTCTCTGAGCGTATTTCCTCCCCAGTAACAATGGGGATAATTAATTTGCTTTGTGTGTGCATGCTGCATGCTAAGTCACTTCAGTCATGTCCGTGTCCAGCCCTTTGCGGCCCCGTTGGCTGTAGCCCACCAGGCTCCTCTGTCCATGGGAGTCTCCAGTCAAGAATCCTGGAGTGGGTTGTCATGCCCTCCTCCAGCAGATCTTCCTGACCCAGGAATGGAACCCTCATCTCTTACATCTCCTGCAGTGACAGGCAGGTTCTTTACCAGTAGCAACACCTGAGAGAGGGGTCAAATGAGAAAATGTCCCTGTACATGTATTTACTTTACAAAACATGGTACCTATGAAGGGGAATATTATCACCATCTGAGTAATTCTTGTGGATTCTTCTGGGGCATGGTCATGCCCTCTCTAGAAACTGATAATCCCTGCTTACGAGGATACATATGTCATACCTTACTGTATTTGTTAAAATCCTTAGACAGAAGTTTTGGGTAATAAAAATACAAACCCGAGAGCTACTGCAGAATTGGCAAGCTGAGCCCCTGACTCTGGGAAGTCTGCCTGCCAGATGGGAGCCCTGAGAGGGGATATAACATCTATTCTGTTGAGCACTTGTTTGTCTCCTAGAGGACCATCTGCAGATTGGTGTGCCATGACTGTGTCCCTCTCATCTCCATACCAGAAAGATGAGAAAATCTCTTAGACCACAAAGAGAACAGGAGTGACATCTTCATCTAAGTCCTTAGACTATGCTAAATCTTTATGTGTTACTAAACTGTAGCGACGTTTAGTCGTTTTGTGCAGTATATGCACCCAGAACAACCGTTATGGTGATGGACGTCATTTAGTCGGTGGCTGAGCTGGGGACCTAGAGATTCGGAAGGCCAATCATCTGGCCAGGGTCACGCAGCTGGGTGAAATTCATTCTCTCCACTGTCTCCTGAGCAAGTGTTCACAGAACTGCATGTGAGATTAAAACACTGCTTTTGTACCTGATGGCGTTGACAAGTGTCTTATGCCACACAGTGCATTTCCCCACAAGAGAATCCTAAACAGAATATTTCAGTAGCTTGTACGTAGTTTAGCTGTGGCTTTACATCTAGGAATATGGGTGCCTGGTGAGGATTTGGAAGCTCAGTGCCATAATGCACATCCTGAAGTCTGTCTATAAATCTGAAAATTAGGATTTCTGGGCTCAAATGCCAACTTTTTCCTTACCATATAGAATGACTCAGGTAAATTCAAGCACCTGGGAACCAGGAGATTGGTAGCTTGGTAGGGCTCCAAGCTTCATCATAACTATTCAGAAAGACTTCTCTCCATGTCCCAACTTTGTTTTTAGGTGAATGGTATGTGAAATAGCATTTATAAATCAGAACCTCTAAGGTACAAGGACATTTATAAAGATCTTGAGTGAAGATCTGTAGAAAGGCCCTCCTTGAAATAAAGCGATGCATTCCTAGCCTCTCACTACTTGTGCGGGAGGTGCTCCTGGAGCTGAATCATACAGGATGGATGCTGAAAAAATTCAGAGCTCTGCAGCTTCTGCCAAGCCCTCTTTGTGTCCCCAACTGTATCTTATACTTTGCTGTTATTTTTATCATGTATTTGTCACACTAAATGTCATTTATTTCTTTACACAGTAGATCTGTGAACCTCTTGAGGACACAACCTCTATCTTAATCTTTGTTTTTCCTGGCACCTAGGGGAAATCTCTGGTATGTAGTAAGAGCTCAGATATTTGCATTGAACTATAAAATAGTTATATGTGTCATTCATCCAACTATACATACACATGTGGCAATCCAGGTTTCCAAGAAACCAGTGATGGTGGGCTGAGGAATCTCTCCAAGGTCAGAGACAGTAATATTTTATCATTTTACTATGTTTTCCTGCATAGGTCATAATTTTGTATAGAATAAAATATTCTTTATAGAATAAAGAATATGCCAGAATATAACCACTTGGCTTTTCCTCCGGATTTTAATGGTGTTAGTCATGAGAAATAGCCACTTGGCCTACTGATGAGATGGTTAAGGCAGTTAGAGAGTCATTCCTACACATTTCTTTCTTGGTTTGTGGATCTCAGAATAAATGGTACAATCATTTTCTTCAAAAAGCAAGGTTACTTAGTGGCATAATTATGGGCAAATCTTTATTTTGATTTCCATTCATATCATCTGTGCATTATTCCTTTACAAAACAAGAAAGATAAAAAGCCTTTTGAAGCAAGAGCAATGAAATGTCTATTTCTCATTGCTTGGAAGCACTGGCCAGAATGTTCCTGGATAAAGCACTCTGCTCCCTTGTGCTCCTTCCGTCTCAAGGCTGGAATGCAAGGGCACCTGCAATAATCGGTGTGCTGACCTTGGCTGGGAGGCTTATACAGCAGGGTAGGAAGGGGAAAAAATACCAGCGTCATCCTATTGTTTTCCTCAACCCCCGAGAGAGGCCTGGCCCTCCTAGCAGGCCTGGACCCAGGGGCTGCTAAATAAACATGTCCAGTTGTCTGTCTGTCTTGAGAAATTTCACCCCCAAAGCTATTCTGTTCCCCAGCACTGCTGAAAATGTCCTATTCTCACCCAGACAACACTGTCAGAGGAAAACAGGGCTGAGCGTTCCGGGGAGGAGTGGGTGGTGCTGGACCTGGAACAAGGCCTCCCTTCTGCTCTCTCAAGGGCATTCATTGCCGCACTGGCAGGGAGGGTTGGCCGGCAGGGTGACTCAGGCAATGTTGCTGTGTGAATCTGGGCAAGATTCTCAACCTCCCTCATATTCTCTCATCTATAAGTTTGGAGAGCTGGACTGGATGGTCTTTAAGGGTTTCCCAGTTCTTATGTCTGCACTGGGGTTGGGGCGACTGGTCCGTCCTGTGAGTGAGGCTGCAGGGACCAGGAGTGAGGGGTACACCCATAGCAGAAGATCTAAGTGGTAACTGTGTAGGCGCTATGGTCTTGGGTTCTTTATGTAACCTGGCCATGCACCCACTTCCTCATTGATAAGACCAGGATAATGATCCCTTTGTTAATTCAAATAGTGCCTGTCCTGGGGTCCTGTTGAATGAATTGATACTTGCTGACAAGTATGCTGGGGTAGACGTGGAGAAGGGGTGTGTGTCTTCCAAGTGCGGGGCACTCTGATTCTTGCTCTGTGCGCATTCACATTTCACAAAAGCCTTATGTGATAGATATTCTTTTCCCCTCTCCCGTCTTCATATAGGGCTTCCCTGGTGGCTCAGATGGTAAAGAGTTTGCCTACAAAGCAGGAGACCAGGTTCAATCTCTGGGTTGGGAAGATCCCTTAGAGAAGGAAACGGTAATCCACTCCAGTATTCTAGCCTGGAAAATCCCATGGACAGAGGAGCCTGGCAGGCTACAGTACATGGGATCACAAAGAGTCGGACATGACTGAGTGACTAACACACACAGTCTTCAAAGAAAGATAATGAAGTTCAGAGAAATTAAATGCCTTGTCCAGGGTCATCCAGCTCATTAAGTGGCATAACTAAGAAAAACCCCAGGTCTGGATTTTTTCCAACACTTTTTTTCTTCTAGTCCAAATGTATTCTTATTTAAAACACCATTATTAATTGGACTACATAAAAATTTAAAACTTTGATGTACCAAAGGACACCATCAACAGAGTGACAAGGAAGCCTATGGAATGGCAACCCAGAAAATATTTGCAAATCCTGTATCTGATAAGGGAATTCTATCCAGAATATATAAAGACTGCCTACAACTCAGCAACAGAAAAACAACTTGGTTAAAAATGGGAATAGGACTTGAATAGACAAGTCGGACACAACTGAGTGACTTTACTTTCACTTTCACTTTCATGCATTGGAGAAGGAAATGGCAACCCACTCCAATATTCTTGCGAATCCCAGGGATTGGGGAGCCTGGTGGGCTGCCATCATGGGGTCGCACAGAGTCAGACACGACTGAAGAAACTTAGCAGCAGCAGCAGCAAACATTTCTTCCAAGACAATATATAAATGGCCAACAAATACATGAAAAGATGCTCCATATCACTAATTATTAGGGAAATGCAAATCAAAACCACAGTGAGATGCCACTCCACACTGATTAAGATGGCTATTATATATTTTTTAAAAAGCGGGAAATAACAAGTGTTGATGAATGTGTACAGAAATTGGAATCCTGTGCACTGCCAGTGGGAATGTAAAATGGAAATAATTTCCACAATGGAAAATGGTATGGCAGTTTTTGAAAAAAATTAAAAACAGAACTACCATATGATCCAGTAATTCCATCCCTAGATATGTACCAAAAAAAGCAAAAGCAGGGCCTCAAAAAGATACAGTACACCCATGCCCACAGCAGCATCATGAGAAACAGCCAAAAGTGGAAGCTGGCTAAATATGTCTAGACAGATGAATGGATAAATGAAATGTGGTATACACATTCAATGGAGTATTATTTAGCCTTGAAAAGGAAGAGAATCCTGACACGTGCAATGAAAGGGATGAACCCCAAGGACATTGCGCTAAGTGAAGTAAACCAGTCACATAATGGCACACTGTGTGTGATTTCATTCATGTGAGATACCTAGAGAAGTCAGCTTCATGGACAGGAGGTAGAACAGAGGTCACCAGGGGCTGAGAGGATGGGGTATGGAGAGTTGTTTAATGGGTACAGTGTTTTGCAAGATGAAAAGAGTTCTGGAGCATAATTCATGCTGGGAAGAGGACCTTGCGTTGGTTACCTTGTTGCTTGGGATGTATATAAAAGAAGACTCAGCAACTAATACCATCATATTCTTGGGATCCTTAGAAAACTCCTCCAACTTAAAATTAAGAATGTTATTAAAGTACCATCTTTCAGAGAAAATCTATATAATATCAAGGGCATGTCTGTGGCTGCATTCTTATGAAAGTAGCTAGAGAAATGATTCTCCAGTTTGGAGATTTTGTTGCAGAAGATCTATGTGTGTGCTATGTCACTTCAGTCATATCTGAGTCAGTGTGACCCTATAGACTGTAGCCCACCAGGCTCCTCTATCCATGGGATTCTCCAGGCAAGAATACTGGAGTGGGTTGCCATTTCCTCCTCTGGAGGATCTTCCCGACCTAAGGATCGAACCTGCATCGCCTCTGTCTCCTGCGTTGGCAGGCGGGTTCTTTACCAACAGTGCCACCTGGGAAGCCCATAGATGGTCTGATTTAATGGCAAATGCGTTATTCACATTGTAGAGGTATAGCTCAAGGTATATCTCAAGGAGCTAGCCACCGTCCTTCTGAGAAGTAAAACCGAGGTACCAGGAGTGGTCATATGACTGCCAGTGGAAAAAAAGTGTCAGACATATCCCACCGAAGAAAACAAGCAGTGAATTCAGATATTGGTCCCAAATGAACCACAAGAGTTGGTGCTTGAAATTGCAGATTGATTTTTGGTGGAGCTGTCTCTTACACAGGCAACTCCAAATGACCTCCTCTGAGGTCAGCAGCAACAAGCTTTACTTATTTACAAAAAAAGCTAGTGCCATGCTAGAGAACCTGTCATTGATGCATGTGTACTAGCCCTGAAAGAAACTCACTAGAATATTAATAGTGGTTATTTCTGGGTGATAGGATCCCAGGTGATTTTAAAACTCTTTTAAAAACTTTTGGTATATATCTAGGGATGGAATTACTGGATCATATGGTAGCTCTGTTTTTAATTTTTGAAAGTTTTTAAAAGAGTTTATAAGAGTTTTTAAAAGAGTCACAAATATAGAAAGCAGACTTAGGCTAGCAGGGAATAAATGGGAAGGAATAAATTGAGAGACTGGGATTGACATATACAAAGTATTTAAAATAGATACCTAATGAAGACCTACTGTAGAGCACAGGGAACTCTGCTCAATACTTTGTAATGGTCCATATGGGAAAAGAATCAAAAAAGAGTGGATATATATGTGTGTGTGTAACTGATTCACTTTCCTGTATACCTGAAACTAATACAAAATTGTAAGTCAACTATGCTCCATTAAAATTTTTAAAATAAAATAACACACACACACATACAAACCTCCTTATTTTATGTTTTTCACATGTTGTATAGCGAGCATGTCTTTTAATGGCAGAACATAGATATGATCCAAAGTGTCTTTTATCATCAAAGGCCTGTGGATGGTTATCGAACATCTTCTAATTATGTTTTAGATATAATTAGGCAAGTTCAGTTCAGTCAGTCAGTCATGTCTGACTGTTTGCAACCCCATGGACTACAGCATGCCAGGCCTCCCTGTCCATCACCAACTCCCAGAGCTTACTCAAACTCATGTCCATCAAGTCGGTGATGCCATCCAACCATCTCATCCTCTGTTGTCCCCTTCTCCTCCTGCCTTCAATCTTTCCTTGCATCAGGGGCTTTTCAAATGAGTCAGTTCTTCACATCAGGTGGCCAAAGTACTGGACTTTCAGCTTCAACATCAGTCCTTCTGATGAATATTCAGGACTGATTTCCTTTAGGATGGACTGATTGGATCTCCTTACTGTCCAAGTGACTCTCAAGAGTCTTCTCCAACACCACAGTTCAAAGCATCAATTCTTCGGCACTCATCTTTCTTTATAGTCCAAATTGCACATCCATACATGACTACTGGAAAAACCATAGCTATGACTCAGCAAGTAATGTCTCTGCTTTTTAATACACTGTCTAGGTTGGTCATAGCTTTTCTTCCAAGGAGCAAGCATCCTTTAATTTCATGGCCGCAGTCACCATCTACAGTGATTTTGGGGCCCAAGAATATAAAATCTGTCACTATTTCCATTGTTTCCCCATCTATTTGCCATGAAGTGATGGGACCAGAGGCTATGATATTAGTTTTTGAATGTTGAGTTTTAAACCAGCTCTTTCACTCTCTTCTTTCACTTTCATAAAGAGGCTCTTCAGTTCTTAGCTTTCTGCCGTTAAATATCGTGTTATCTGCGTATCTGAGGTTATTGATATTTCTCCCCACAATCTTGATTCCAGCTTGTGCTTCATTCAGTCCAGCATTTCACATGATGTACTCTTTATATAAGTTAAATAAGCTTGGTGGGCAATATACAGCCTTGATGTACTCCTTTCCCAATTTGGAACCAGTCCATTGTTCCATATCCAGTTCTAACTGTTTCTTCTTGACATGCATACAGATTTCTCAGGAGGCAGGTAAGGTGGTCTGGTATTCCCATCTCTTGAAGAATTTTCCACAGTTTGTTGTGATCCACATAGTCAAAGGATTTAGCGTAGTCAATAAAGCAGAAGTAGATGTTTTCTGGAGTTCTCTTGCCTTTCCTAGGATCCAGTGGATGTTGGCCGTTGGATCTCTGATTAGGCAAGAATACATGCAAAAACAAATCAATGCTGATAGAAGTTAGAAATCAGATAGTGGTTGGGTGCAGGGGTTGGCTGGAAAGAGAAGTCTTTGGGGACATCCCAAAGTTTTCTTATTTGGGCGGTGGTTACTCAAGTGTATAAACAGTTGTTGAGACTCTCAGCACTGAACTGGTAAGATCTGTGCATCTACTGCGTGTGAATTATGTTGCAATAAGACAGCAGGAAAGCCAGGGAAAGAAGAAAACAGGCATGCAAACAATCACGAGTCTGTTTTGCATTGCTGGCAGTTGGTGTGCCAGAAGACAGCCAGGGATCTGCGCCAGCCAGCACCGAGCTCTTACCCGAAGCCCAGCAGGGTCCCCAGCACCCCAGTGAAAGCGCTCATTGAGAGCTGCTGGTCGGGGCGCACACTGCTGAAAAACTAACATACTGAGCAGAGAGTGGAAGAAGCTGACCCAGGAAGTCCAGCCTGGCATTGGCAGCTGGGAGGCTGATGGAGCTGGCTGGGCAGTGGGCAGAGAGCCTGCAAAAAGAGCCGTCTGGTGCAAGGCCTTTTGAGCATTGCCAATGGCATTGCTGAATCTCACTGGGCCTTAAAGACAAAACACAGGCCGGCTTGACGGCCTGCAGCCCTGTCTCAGCATCAGCACAGACCCGGCCAATGGCTAAGCAGGGCTGGGTTTGTGCAGGACTGATTTTTCCATTTCTTCCTTGGAGCTTCTGTGACCTTCCAGGGATGTCGTTCTCCTAAAAATGCATAGCCTTTTAATAGCCTTATTATTCACCTGTTTCTTAATATTGTGCTGGCTTATGACGTCTCTGCACAAAGATCTACATCTCCCTAGCTAAAATTGGATTTTTTTTTCTAATGGCACATGAGAGTGGATAAATCTCAGTATCTCCTTTGCAGCCCTGGGGTGAAGTGTGAAACTACTATAGTCAGATAGGCCTGGATTTGAATCCCACTCTCCCAGGTAACAGTTGTGTGATTTTGGATAAGTTTTTCAACTGTGCTAAGCCTTGTTTTGCTCATCTGTAAAATGGGGACATAGATCCCACCTCAGTGTTGTTGGGAGGATTGAATAAAATAATTCATTCAACCCTCTTAACAGTTCCAGATGCAGAGCACGAGCTTAATGTTAGCTGATGTAGATGTTAATAGGAGAGATCATAATACATATTTTACTATCAATAGATCTTTTTTAATGACAACATGGTAGTAACAGAGCCACCCCTCCAGAGGCTGAGGGTCTGATTTAGAGAATGTAATCGCCACCCCTCATTCAGAACTTTTTAAGAAGCTGTCCCTGGCCAGCTGGGTTTCTGCTTTCAGGATCCAGCCTGCTCAGCTGCTTTTTCACACTGTCTGTTTTTGCTTCTTGCAATGTGGGCAGGCCCTGCTGGAGGGACACTCTTCTTCATGCAGGTATATACCCAGTAGGCCCATGTGCACTCAAACTGCGTCATTAAAAATGGGTCTTGGCTGTGCTTGGACTGCTGCTTACATGGCAGTTTTAGCGTGGCTCAACCTAGCACTTGTTTTGTTTTGTTTTTTTGCAGAATTCTGGCGCTTGCTCCTAACTCTGTTTTGCATTTCAGAAGTGTTGCTTCTGAAACTCCCCTCTGGTGCCAGGGTCACCCCGTGGTCCAGCTTTATCTTTTCGCAGCTCCGGGCACAATGCCTGTTTTGTGTTCCAGCACCACTGCTCATGCTGTGACAGACTCTCTAATTATATATTTGGACTTTTGAATTATTGATCTTGGAATC
This sequence comes from Nanger dama, assembly GCA_917880005.1. Classification (NCBI taxonomy): domain Eukaryota; kingdom Metazoa; phylum Chordata; class Mammalia; order Artiodactyla; family Bovidae; genus Nanger; species Nanger dama. Next base: position 32,898,502 of record CAKJTW010000018.1, read on the forward strand.
TTAGCCTTTAAGAGTCTGTGTCTTAAATCTGTTAGTTCATCCGTATATTTAAAGCACTCACTCTTGCTCTCAATCATTTTGGCTCCGTAACAATGAAGCTTCCTCTAGTTTCTATATTTGATACTGTGTGTTCAGTTGGAAAGACAGAGGTGAGTAACCTTACTTTTTATAGGCTGCCTGGTGACCATAGTAGGAAACTGGACATATAAATATCATGTGAATGGGGAAAGCATAAACGGTAAATCCCGAGTCCTGGGGTATGGTTCTTAGCTCCAAACTTAAACCAAATCAGCAGTGAAATTTCTAACACTGTATTGTTTTCATGTGATGGATTCTACTCCCTGAACTGCAGACTCTTTGAGGGCATGAGTTATCCATTGGAAGGCTTCTTAACCCCACAGTTTCTGTGTTCTTAGAAACAAAAAGTGAATGCTTTAATGTGCTGAGTTGTAGATATCCAGACGGATAAATTTCAGATGAACAAATTCTTATCATGAGGTCAGAACACCTTACAGACAGCTATGTACAAAAGCATTATTAACCCCCACCCCATCCCACCCCACCCGCCTTGATCTCATTTATTTGGATTCACTCAGTTTTAAAGGCCCACAAAAGTACTTCCTTCCATATATGTAACCAATACACTGCTTATACTGATGAAGTTTATAAAGTAAGTACCAGTTAAATTATAAAATGTCAACAATTCTCTGTTAGCAGTAATTCTATCATCAGAGCTATAAAAGTAGCTCCAGGGTCCTAAGGCCACAGTGGAAGCAGAGGTCTCCAAGGCACCTCAGAAGCTTACCCTCAGCCCTGGGGCCTGTGCTGCTGCTGATCTTGGAGGCAGCCTGGACTTCCTCAATTATTCACATCTGGTAAGAGCTGAGCCTCCAAAGCCCTGTGTTCCCATGAACCACATAGAGGCACTGTTGGTGGTGGTGTTTTTAAATCAATGTTGCATATAATATTTCCCGATGCTTCTAAACCAGCAGTCATGGAAGCTGAGATTACCTGTTCTCTTCCCTTAATAGTCATTTCGGGAATTTTCTGGTGGTCCAGTGGCTTAGACTCCAGGCTCTCAATGCAACAGAGCCTGGATTCGATACTCGGTCAGGAAACTAGATCCTGCAGGCCTCAACTAAGACCCAGAACAGCCAAATAAATAAATATTAAAAAAAAAAAAGTAATTCCCCACTTGGCTCATTTTATTTGAGATTCTGAGGTCAACTCTACTGAAAACCTGTCTGGAAGATCACCAGGTGAGGCCTGATTTCTGGGCCCTTTGCCTTTGCCTTCTCAGTTCCCACTGTTTTGTTTTGTTTTGTTTTTTTTCCCCTCTCTGGACTTTTTTCACTTTTTGAAACTCACTCCCTGCCCCAGACTGCCGTGGCCCGGTGCCCTCTGGGTTCCTCGCCTCCCTCTGTGATGGTGGATGCTGTGCCAAAGCCAAGAGGCCGGGCCATTTCTGTCTCTAACGTGACTCCTAGGAAGCCCCTCCACTCCCCCTTCAGCTGTCAGCTCAGCTCTGCTTGGTGGCCCTCTTGTGTAAAGGAAGGGAGAAAGGCTGAGGTTAGCCTGCATTCCGCCCACCCCATCTCTGGTCCTGCTCCCAAATGTCGTCCCTCGGCTCTGGGACTGGTGAGACCCCCATCAGAAGCCTCTGCTTCCTCCTGATTCCCCTTTCCACTTATTGCTGCTTCACCACAGGCCAGAGACTGAACATGTGCCGCCCGCCTGCACTGAGGCTCGCCCTGTGTGGCTTCCCCACGTGCGTCACACCTCCAGCGGCACGTGCCTGTTCAGGGGCTTGTCTTACTCCTCTGCCAGTGCCGTCCCCGTCTTCGTGACTTCCTGGCCATGCCCCAACCATCTAGACACTGGAAGTAGATTCCTTATGCCTTGTAAAGCACAATAAAAGGTGACCTGGTTGTTATTTAGTGTAATGACAGTCCTCCCCCTTGGCCTGGCATCTGGGGGCATCTTACCACTTGGCCCTTCTCTGCATCCGGGGCCATCTCACCACCTGACCCTTGCCTAACACCCCAGCTTCCGTCACACAGCCCTGGACAGACTGGTCTACTGACTTCTCTCAAAGGCCCTCTTGGACTTGGACTTGGCTCCTCCGAGCTTTTGCAGATGCTGTTCCCCCCTGTCTGGAAGGCCCTCCCTTCTCTTTGTCACCTTAGCTGTTCCTCATTGCTGTTGGGAAGCACCTAAGCTGAAATGACACTTCCACCCTCTGATGTCCCAGCACACTGGCTCTCTGACTCAAGTGACACTTGCCGTGTTGTTAAGGCTGCTTGAGAGCATGCCCAAGGGGATGAGGGCTTGTGCATCCTGTTTTTGTTTTCTCCATCTGTGTCTAATGGACTCGATTCATTTGTGTTGTTTGCCTCGTGTGTGTAAGAATAAATAAGATGATGCCAGGTCTTTAATCAGCTCCAGTGAGAACCAAGCTGAGCAAGTACAGAAAATGGTCCGTGTGTGTGTGTGTTTTGAACTCTTGGATTCCATATCTTTGAACAGAAAGTGATTCCTATCAGATTTTGTGAGGAGTTTCATCCCAAAGAAAATAATGGGAGAAATATTAAAAATTATATTTATTTTAAATTAGATGAGTAATATAAAATATTTTTTGTTGGGGAAGGAAATTCAAATAAAAACTAAAGCTTGAAATCAGAACTTTTCAAGGACCTTTGTGAGATGATGCAAATGTTCTTTATCTACACTGTCCAATAAGGTAGCCACTAGCCAGCTGTGGCTATTGGACACATACAATGTGGCTAATGTATCTGAGGAACTGAATTTTAAATTTTGTTTGATTTAAATAACCACAAATGACTGGTGTCTCCCTCATCTCCTCATTCCACGCTGGAGGTAACCCTGATGACCTTGCTGTGTGTGATCTTACAGGTCTTTCTTTGTGCATTCACAGCGCATTTCATGCACATATTTACACATGCACCAGTGAGGTTTTGGCCAGTGAGGGTTTTGCGCACATGACATCAGGGAGAGCTATCATAGTGGCACTCTCAGCTCTGCTTTATTCATCTCAACTGCTGCACAGTGTCCGTTGCACCAACGCTCCCTGGTCTATTTAGTCATTTCCCTATTGAGGTACATTTAGGTTATTCCAAACAAAGCCACCAATTCATTCATATCTGCTTCCTTGTACATATGAGCAGGTGCCAGTACTAAGAATGGGATTTCTGAGCTAAGGAGAGGAAAAGTGCTGATATTCCATCTGTGAACCTCCTAGTGCTGGTTCTCCTGGGCTGATCGTACCGAGTCAGGGCTGATGTGACCTACCAGCCCCCGTATCTGAGACAGTGTTGGGGAGCCCTTGTTATTATTATTACTTTTTTGTAGGAAGCTGGCAGCTGTGTTCTAGTCTGATCTTTGTTTTCACTCCCCATGCTGAGAAGCTGAAACCTAGATTTTATCAAACAGGCTGTGAGGAGCTCTGAAAATACTGAGACATTAATAACAGTTTGAAGATGACAGGCACAGACAGCATCCATCTACAAGCTGAGTTCAGTGCAGATTTGGACAATCTGGAAAGTTGAATGCCTCGTATTCAGTTAGATTTCCTGAACCGTGTTCGCTAGACTCATCTTGGGACACAAATATACTGATAAGATAACTCAGTTTAAAGATCTGTGTATTTGCTAGCATTTGATACTGGGTGTTGAGCAATGACTAAAACAAAGACTCATTGTCTGATCTGTACCAGAGTCACTTTCTAATTGAAGGAAAGGAGGTCCAGGCCCTAGGGATGGCTGGGAGTCAGTGACATTAAAGTGAGGCGAGAAGCCGTCGCGCATTGTGGCGGCCGCAGTTTATCTCGTGCCATACTTCCCCCACCCCACCCCCCTTTTCAAAGTGTGCTGAAATAAAAGTTATTAAAGATTCCACAGCAAGTTTTTCCTCTCCCAGTAGTGATTTCAAATTCAACCCTGGAGGGGTTAGTGATGGCTGAGCTGAAATGAAAACTGGGGGAGGAAAAGGGTGAGCAGCCCGTAGCATCCTTTAAATTAGAAATGTCCCATCACAGCCAGGAGCGGGAGTGGTCCCCTGTGCAGCAAAGAGCTGGGGAAAGGAGAGAGGAGTGAAGTGAGCCCAGAGAAGGGAGCAGAGGCTCAGAGAAAACAGACCTGCTCACCAGGCTCTGTCGCTCAGTCGTGTCCGACTCTGTGACCCCACGGACTGTAGCCTGCCAGGCTCCTCTGTCCATGGGATTTCCCAGGCAGCAATACTGGAGTGGGTTGCCGTTTCCCTCTCCAAGCTTATAGACAAGCAAAATTGAGGCAAGAGGGAATTGCAAATATCCATACAGTGTTCATGTAAATGAAAATCAAGGAGAAAATTCCCTGTGGTTTGATACGCCAGCAGGTCAAGCTGTTTTTCTTTTCTCCAAATCCCCTGTCCTAATTTAATCAGAATTTTCATGTGAAAGTATATGAAGTAAACGAAAGTGAGTCTCTCAGTCATGTCCGACTCTTTGCGACCCCATGGACCATACAGTGCATGGAATTCTCCAGGCCAGAATACTGGAGTGGGTAGCCTTTCCCCTCTCCAGGGGATCTTCCCAATCCAGAGATCAAACCCAGGTCTCCTGCATTGTGGGTGGATTCTTTACCAGCTGAGCTATCAGGGAAGCCCTTAATTTTCATAGCTTGGGCCATACTGTGGATATAGTTTTGTGCATATATACCTTTCTCATCCATCACTCCACTCTAGGCATTTTTCCATGCTGTCACCTGGTCTTCCAAAGTATGCCAATAAGGTTTGCACTTAAATTATTTATTCAAATGCGTTGCAGCCAGCTGGCTAAGTTACACTGGGTTCCTTCATTTGCAAACATCATTCTGGTAGTGTACACCTATGATTAATAGACATCAGAAAACAGAGTGCGATGCTACAGGCTTCTCTCTGTTGTTTGCCTTCCAGATTTGTAATCCGCTTCGGTGCATTGATTTTACTGGGTAGTGTTCTGGCCCTAATCTACCTTTTCTCATGGCCGGTCCCCAACCTTGCATGTCACTGTGGTGATGCGATATTACTGACATTGTCATTCCACAGTGGCAGAAAGAGTTTCTAAGCCCATTTCCAAGACCAGCGTGGGCAGGAAGCCACCGCTGAGGGGTGAGACATCCCCATTTCTATCATTAATTTCAAGCTCCGGGCCCCTCCCCCCACCTTTGTGCTGTCAGTCATGGCGGTGGGTTGTTCTCACTCAGGTTTGGCCCATCTGGCTCTTTCTTTCTCTTTGCCACTACCCATATTTCCCTATGTCTTCATTCCAGCTCCTTCAAAACAAAAACTATTTATTTGGCTGCCCTGGGTCTTAGTTGTGGCATGCAGGATCTAGTTCCCTGACCAAGGATCAAACCCGGGTCCCCTGCATTGGGAGCACAGAGTCTTAGCCACTGGACCCCCAGGAAGTCCCAGATTTCGCATCATCTGGCTCTTTCTTTCTCTTTCTTTTCCCCACCACCTGTATTTTCCTATGTCTAGGTTCCAGCTCCTCTTGATGGCCTTCCTTCTTCTGCTGTCTCTAAACTCAAACTCCAGTGATCATATTACTCTTGATGGGTCTTCCTAGAGTACACTAGTCTCATCCTCTTACACTTCCTTTTCAATAAACCTTCAAATACCTCCCCCTTACCTAGAAAGTCAAATCTGGAGTCCTCACCTGGGCAGTCAGAGCTTCTTGTATCCTGAGGACTTGAGAGGCTTCTGCTTGAAACCTCCTCTCGACCTAGTCTTGGCCATTTCCTGTTCCTGAAGAAGCAGTTCAAAGTCTCAAGTCTTAAAAAATATCCATATCTCTTGACTCAAATCCTGAACATCTATCCTAGGAGATAATCCAGAAAGTGAAACAATCTGTAAGGTACACACCCTCATTTCAACCTTATATTTTTATTTTTTAATTTTAAGTTTATTTATTTTTTAATCGAAAGATAATTGCTTTACAGAATCGTGTTGGTTCCTGCCAAACATCAACATGAATCAGTCATAGTCAACCTTATTTTTTAATAGCATGAAAATATAAATGAGATAAATGTCAAATAATATGAAAACAGTTCAGTAAATGGTTATAGATCTTCTCCCTGGAAATTTAAGCCGCACTAACAATGATAGTTCTGAGGACAATTCAGCAACAGGAAAAACGCTTATGAAATAGGATGAAGGGACCAGAGAGCTCACCTTTATGGAGTGCCTACAGTGTGATGGCTTCCCTGGTGGCTTAGCAGGTAAAGCGTCTGCCTGCAATGTGGGGAGACCCAGGTTCGATCCCTGGGTTGGGAAGATCCCCTGGAGAAGGAAATGGCAACCCATTCCAGTACTCTTGCCTGAAAAATCCCGTGGACAGAGGAGCCTGGTAGGCTGCAGCCCATGGGGACACGACCGAGCAACTTCACTTTCCACTTTCCACTGAGTACCAGCTCATGCTAGGTGCCTTGCTCGTCTCCCACAGATGAAGAAATCACAGAGAGCTTGGATGACCTGTCTGAGGTCACACGGCTCATAGTCTCGTGCTAAGTCACTGCAGTCATGTCTGACTCTGTGTGACCCTGGGGACTGTCGCCCACCAGGCTCCTCTGTCCACTGGATTCTTCAGGCAAGAATACTACAGTGGGTTACCATGCCCTCCTCCAGGGGCCCCAGATATCAAACCTACGTCTCCTATGTCTTCTGCATTGGCAGGTGGAGTCTTTACCACTGGAACCACCTGAAAAGCCCCATGTAATCCTTTACTTAACAGCTTCTCTTGCCTGGGCTGCCGCTCCCTGCACTTCCTTCAAGGCTCTTGAAATTCTACTGCCCCTGAGAAGTCTTCCTTAACCAACCCAGCCTAGGGAGCGTGCCCTTACTTTTGAGTTGCTGCTGTAATACGTGAAACTTTCCTTGAGAAACATCAAGAAAAGTACACCCAGGCCGGCTTAGGTTTTATTGACTGACTGCGCCTTTTCTCTCCAACTGGACTGTAAGAGCCCCAAAAGCCAGACTTGTGTCTTGGTAACGCTTCACATCCCCAGGAAGCCTTTGGCACAACAGGGGCCGTGATAGGTGCTTAGTATATGTACTGGCAAACCCTATTTCTCCCTCCAGTTGTAGGCAACCGAGTGTGGGGCTGGCTGGCCACCCGGAGGACTTGTGGGAGAGGTTCTGGTGTGATACCGTGCTCCCCACCCCACGAGCAGATCAGTCCTATGTCAAGTTCCTCTACTAGTTACTATCTCCACTCAAAGGAGGTGAACTCTGCCTTCATCGTATGCCAGCTTTGTGTGTGTGTGTGTGTGTGTGTGTGTGTGTGACGGACTTTCTGTAGTTGCAGTGACCGGGGGCTATTCTTGATTGTGGTGCCCAGGCTTCTCTTGTTGTGGCGCACAGGGTCTAGGTGGGCGGGCTCAGTAGTTGTGGCGATGGGCTTAGCTCCTCTGCAGCAAGTGGCATCTTCCCCGACCAGGGATCAAACTGGTGTGCCCTGCATTGGCAGGTGGATTCTTACCCACTATACTACCAGGGAAGTCCTATATGCCATGCTTTAAAAAAAAACTTCTCATCTTGAGGGCTTCCCTGGTGGTCCAGTGGTTACGAATCTGCCTTGCACGGGTTCAATCCCTGATCCAAGAACTAAGATCCCACATGCTGCAGGCCACCTACTGAATCCTGCACACCCTAGAGCTGATGCTCCCCAACAAGAGAAGCCACCGCAGTGAGAAGCCCACGCCCTGCGACTACAGAAAGCCAGAGCATGGCAACAAAGGCCCCAACAAAGACCCAGCTCAGCCACAGATAAGTTTTAAAAGAGTTATTATTTTGAAATATAGATTCCTAAGTAATTGCAAAGAAATGTACAGGAAGGGCCCCCATACCCTCCATGCAGCCTCCTCCAATGTTAGCATTTTGCACAAGGATAGTTCAGTATCAATTCCAAGAAATCAGTGTGGGTACAGTCCACAGAGCTGGCTCAGATTTCCCCCATCATCAGTTATACATAAATTTTGTCATGTTCTACTCAAGTACTTTTTCTTCATATCCCTGCCTAACATATTTACTCTCACTTCAAATTGTATTGCTCTGAAATCAGAGGGCCTTCCTTGTTCTGTTCCTGGCCCTGTTCATTGCTCCCTGAGTGATCTTGGGCAAATTAATTAACCTCTCTGAGCTCTGCTTTTTCTCCCTGGAAAGTGATAATACTTCATGGGATTAAAAAAAAACAAAACAAAACTGGAAAGTGTTTAAGTTAGGCGCATAATATAATAAGCACTCAGGAACTGTCAGTGTTTTCTTTCTACCCTCTTGCTTCATGGAAAGCCTTCTTTTGTCACAGTTGAATAGGATCCTTCTCTTATAAATAATGTTCAAAATTAGCCTCCTCTGACATGTTCCAATTCTGTTTCTTAGCAATCCTACTCTGTGGATGTGTAACACTTAATTAGAATGATCCTGATTATTTGGTCCACATTTTTGTTGATTGTATTTTCATTTCTTTTTTTATCTATCAACAATATATGGTATTTGAGGCCTGAGACCTTGGTGCTTCATTTTCTACAAGCTAACATGTTGAAAGAACCTTGGTTTGGTGCCATCTACAGAACAAAGATACTTGTATCAACCTCATAGACTTTTGTAAAGAGTAAATGCATGGACGCAGGTGAGACACGTAGGGTGGTGCCTGGCACAGACCATCTGAAAACATGGTAGCTGCTGCCGTTGGTCAGAATAGCCCCCAGTCAGTTGTGCTTCTACTTGGAGATTTGTCCTTGGGCATCCAGAGGTTGTGTTTGTCTATGTGGATTTGGATTTAGATTTCTTAATAGCTGTTTGTGCACTCCAAGTATAAAATGAAAACAAAAGGCTTTGAGGACCATTCTTGCTCTAAAATTCCATTTTATTCTATCCTGCCTTCTCTCTCCTAAGTAGGTGGCTCTAGTGGTAAAGAACCCACCTGCCAGTGCAGGAGACACAAGAGACCAGGGTTTGATCCTTGGGTCAGAAAGATGCCCTGGATTTCCTGGAGAATCCCATGGACAGAGGACCTTGGTGGGCTACAGTCCATAGGGTCACAAAGAGTCGGACATGACTGAAGCAACTTAGCACACCTTCTCTCTCCTAAGTTAGGGAAGAGATTTTAATAATAACTACCATATTGGTATCGATGATGATAACAGCTTCTATTTTTTTAACGCTTATTATATGCCAGGAACAGTTCTAATAATTTCATTTGTGTTACCTTATCTAATGAGAGTTGAGTGAGTGCAAGTCGCTCATGGACCATACAGTCTGTGGAATTCACCAGGCCAGAATACTGGAGTGGGTAGCCATTTCTTTCTCCAGGAGATCTTCCCAACCCAGGGATAGAACTCAGGTCTCCTGCATTGAAGGCAGATTCTTTACCAGCTGAGCCACCAGGGAAGCCCAAAACTACTGGAGTAGGTAGCCTATCCTTTCTCCAGCACTTTATCTGGGCTTCACCACAAACCTATGAAGTAGGTTCTATTGTTCCCATTTTGCAGATGAGTAGCCCAAGGCACAGAAAGCTTGAAACCCTGCCTAAGTTTGCACAGCTTGTGAGAGCTGAAACTAGGGTTGGAAATTAGGCTGCCTGGTTCCTGAAAATAGTTGGGATACATTTTTCCTGCTGTTAGTGTTTCCAAGAGACAAGGAATGGATAAAACATTCTGTTTATTTTTATCTATTATTTGCTTGAAGTGTGATACCCAAGCCCAGGGAAGCTTACATTTAGTAAAGAATAGAAGCCCAACTGGACACATTTCTCTGTTTTTAAATGCCCATCCTCAATTAAGATGGAAATCAGATTAGCCAAGATTGGCCGGAAAGCAGTGACTATATTGGAAGTGATGGAGTTCGAAAAAGTCAGGCTACTGACAGCTACTGGCTGTCTGTGAATTCAGACACAGCCTGGTCCAAACTGTCTCCCCAGGGAGAATTCGGCTGCTGTTTAATTCCACTTCCAATAAAATCTGTCTGGAAACTCGAACTCTGCCTCATTCCCCAAACACGTTTGCATCAGCACCTCCTCTTGGTCTTTCGGTCCTGAATCATCCTTGGACAAGATAACCAGGTCCTGGTGCCTAGAGATGCCCCCTCCACAGCACTGCTGGCCTCTCAGCCACCTGGCGCCGCTTGAGTTCCTTATCACCAAAAAAAACAGATCAGGCTCTCCCTGTACAATTTCTGGCTTTAATTATCGAAGGCAAATGACTATCATTCAGAATATGAAAAATTGGAAACAGCCATGGGGATCTGGTCTAAAGATGGAATAATAAGTAACCTCTGAAATGAGGTTCTGAAAAAATTTAGTGAGATGACAGGTACAGTATAAGAACATAGGTTTTAATGCGATATTGTATTAGCCCAATTTTATATGCATATTTTCAAAATATGCATAAACACAGAAACTAGAACAAATACATTAAAATGTTAATAATTACAGTGCGATTACAAGTGATGTTTGCATTCATTTTAATTTTTTTCCTATTTTACACTTTTATATGCATGAGCATGTATTCATTTGAAAATCTGAAATAAGGAAAAAGGGGAAAAGAGAAAAGAGAACTTTTATGATTTTCTTGAAGTTTTTCTCTTTGAAGACCTGTTGACTTTTCCTTTCATGGGTTCACCAGTACTTACCAGCTCTCTCCGCCTCAGGTCTTGCCTCTTCCAGGAAGCCTTCCTGGACTCATCAAACTCCCAGAGATTTCTTCAGTTTGGGGGCTTCTTAGCCTCATTGTGAAATATCAACCCATGTGGGTGGGTTTTATGTCCCAAACTAGACAGTAAGTTCTTTGATGGCAGAACCTATCTATTTCAAACTTTTTCCTTTTCCCCCACCCCACCCAGCAAGAATACTGTACAAAGTGCTAAAGTTCAGTTCACATCAGCTGGACACAAGACCTGGTCCTCATGGGAGGTACTTGAATCTAACACCCCTTTCTGTCTGAACTTTGTTCTGTTTCCTCCAATTCATTTCAAAGGAGTGTCTGTGCCATTAGCCGTGGGTTAAGTTTTATTGTAAATTGTTTAAAAAGAATTCAGTTTTCTTTGGTAAGGACGAGCAAGTCCAGCCCTTGCCTTTACAAGGGGATTGTAAAGCTAAGAAAATAAATATGAACTATTTTGAGCAAAAAGGCATTTTTCTTGGTGAATGGGGATAATGGCATTGATGTTTATAAAAAGGAAGCCAGGGTCTAGGAGAGGAGGTGACTTCCCTGGATCTCACGCTGATCAAAGGCATCACGCGTCATGCCAGCTTTCCTCAAGTCCTGCTGGGCTCCAGATACTGTACTGAGGTTGGAAGGAAATGAGACCTGAGGAATTTACAGTTTATCTGGAGGTGGGTAGGAAGTACAATTCACTGAAAAACAGCTTGAGCAAGCAGGAAGCAAGTAGAAGACTGTGTCGTATAACATGGTACTGGACTTCCCTGGTGGCACAGAGATTAAGAATCAATCCTCCTGCAATTGCAGGCGACACAGGTTTGATTCCTGGTCTGGGAAGATTCTGCATGCTGGGAAGCAACAAATCCTATGTGCCACAACTGCAGAACCCTGCTCTAGAGCCCATGCTCTGCAGCAAGAGAGGCTACCGCAGTGAGAAGCTGGCACACCACAGTGAAGAGTAGCTCCCACTTTCCACATCTAGAGCAAGCCATGCTGAGTAATGAAGATCCAGCACAGCCAAAAATAATTAATCACTTAATCTCTAAAGAAAGATAATATGGTACAAGGGGCATACAGAAGTTAGCTGGCAGAGGGAAAATAAAGCCTAGAGTTGGGGGTGTTATTAATGAAGGTCTTCTAAGGAGGACTCAGCAGGAGCTGGGGTCTGCCAGCCCCTCAAGCCCACCCAGTGTGATGACATCTAGGCCCCCAGGACACTCTTGGGGCTCTGACTCCCCTACTCCTTTACCGTCTCCAGTTTCTGCCTGGTCCCTATCACCCGAACATCCTCTCCTCTGCAGCTGTGGGCCTCAGCATGGTTGCATGGCCCCCCTCAGTCTGCTCCTCAGACCACCCTGTCCTTCTCACAGCTGGACTCTGCCGTGACTTCTGGCTGCTGGACAAGAGCTGTGCCAAGAGGAAGGACATGAAGGCAGAACAACCCCCACCTTTCCAGGACATTCTTTGTTGAATGCTAAGTGGCAGGGTTGACATGGAATGGTGAGCCACGTTCATGGCTTGGCTGTGCAGCAAACTAAATCAAGCAAAGACTTGCCTCAAAACTACCCAGAGAATGAATGGAAGCAAGGAAATGGGCGCAGTGGCATTCACAATGACTGGATATCAGGTGTCAAGGACACAGCACGGCAGCTGTGGCAAAGGAGAGTACAGGGTGGAACTGAGGAGGATTTATTCTGAGGGAACATGACGGGGAAAAAAAAATTAGGGGAGCCTTATTGTGGAAATGGAGAAGGAAATGGCAACCCACTGCAGTATTCTTGCTTGGGAAATCCCATGGACAGAGGAGCCTGGTGGGGGTCCATGGGACAGTCCACGGGTTTGCAAAGAGTCAGACATGATTGAGTGCACACACGCATACACATCCAGAAGAGCACATGCTGTGTGACTTTGAGCAGGCATCTGACCTCTCTGATCCTGCTTCTTTTTTGATAAAATGAGAATAATAGTACATACCTTAGTGCTTTGTTATGAGTATTATACATACGAAAATATTTATAGTGTTTGGCCTAGTGCTTTGCACAGAGGTGGTAAACCGTGGTATTTTTTTAGGTATTAAAGATCAGCATGACAGAGGCTGGATCGGTGATGAATCAATCTAAAGAATCTAATATTATATCTCAGGGGGCCTGGCAGACGATGCTGGGTTAGAAATAGGGAATTGGAGGGGAAGTGGCCTGAATGTTTAGAAGCATGATGTGCTTGGTGTTTTGAGAGCATTTGCTTGTTTCAAGCCTCCCATCTCCCTAGGTAGTGAGTAAGCTCTGATCAAGGGGTCAGTTGAGTCAAAAAAACAGGATCAGGCAAGGGGAGCAAAGGAGGCCAAGGCAACGGCATGCGGGAGGTGTGAGCACACAGCTGCAGCCAGTGAGAGGTCAGAGTCCACAGACGCTGCCAGCAACTGTGAGATCTGCCATCGCATGCTGCCAGGCAGAGAACTGGGCCAGGGCTTCTTACTCTGGCCATGCGCCAGAGTCACGGAGGATCACCTCAGGCCCCTCCTCGGAGACAGGAGGAGATTCTGATAGCAGGCTGGACTGGAGCCAGCAAGCGAGGCTGGGGGTGGGGGGTTGGGGCTGGCAGGCAGAGGGCCAGCGGGAGGCAGGGGCAGAGCAATGGAACCCAAAGACCCCCTTCCCCCACTCACATACCTGGAGGGAGTTTGGCCCCAGCGAGCCTGGCTCTGAGCCTCAGGTGCCAACCCCAGAAGACAAGCTGGGCAGGATTCAGGAACTGGAGCCAACGGTTCTCAATAGAAACATTCCCCTAGCCCTCCCAGGACAAGGTCTTATGAGCACCCAGGGATCTTTTGCTAAATGCCCTGTCGTTCCCTTAAAGTGAGTGAAAGTGTTAGTCACTCAGTCGTGTCTGACTTTGCGACCCCCTGGACTGTAGCCCACTGGGCTCCTCTGTCCATTAGATTTCCCAGGCAAGAACACTGGAGTAGACTGCCATTCCTTTCCCTTACTGACTTTGAAATCCATGGCTGCTTTTCTCCCAAGCACACACTCTTTCCTTTATTCAACAGACGTGTGTGACCATTGCCCCCTACCTCCCTGCCACAGGTTACACCCTGTTCAGGCTCCAGATGCACAGGGTCAAATAGGCACGTCTCCTGCTCTCCAGGAACTTACCTTCAAAGGGGGCAGGCAGAGTGTGGACACAAACGAAGGATGTTGATCGGTAAAAAGTGCTACGAAGGGAAATAGGGATCGAAAATTAAAGGAGGCTGGTGGTTGAGGAAATTCTCTAGTTAGGTGACACTGGGGCAAACCCTTGAGGGAAATGAGCGTGGGAGCCTGGAGGAAACACAGAGAAACCCTCCCAGTGGGTAATATTAAGTCAATGGTCCTGAAGCAGAATGGTGTGCAAGGAGGCCCCTGAGGTTGGGGTAGGATGAACTATACGGAGATGACTGGGGCAGGTCTAAAGAGTCTTAGAGTTTGCAAAGTTGGAGGAAGCCACTGAAATGAAGCCACTGACACTCGGTTAATCTCACTGATTTGATTTTTCAGTAAAACCAGAGCAGCTGTATATTTACTAGTGAAACTGGCCATATCACGTTTCCCTCTCTTTCTTAAAAAATAGCTATAAAAATATTAGGTAAGACAAGTCCTAGTGACAGAAAAGCATCCTTATTAAATTTATTTTTGGCATCCATGGTTTAATCTGCCAGACCTGATCCCCAGAGAGGGGGAGAAGGCCCTAGTAGAGAGTGCTTCTCTCTTAGAAATAAAATGGCTCAGAATCTAAAAGTTTCTTTTAATAGGCACTTGGCTGTGAGTTGAATGCCATATACTTCTATGTATGAACATTAAGAATAAATACCATTAGAAGCCAGACTAAAGAAATATGCTAAAATGTATCACAATCTCTCGTAACAAAGAATTGTTTTCAATTTCCTTAAAAATATCTTCTATTCTTTGGGCTTCTTTTCCCTTGGCCTGGTTGTGGCTACTTTGAAATGACCTTCTTCTGGTGGGAAGCTTTCGAGGGGTGCCTGTGGGTTCCGGTCACCTCCTGACCAAGCCCTCTGGCCCTTTGCCTTATCACAGAGGAGACCTTTATCTGCTGCTTTGATTACCTACCCAGGAAGCTTTCGGTGCCACTCAGGGTTTTCTGCCTTCTGTCTGAGATTCCAAATCTCTTTACTTATATGACTGATCATCTGCTTTCCAAGCAGAGCAGATTTAAATTGGTAAATAGCTTTGGGTTTATTTCCTCAATGATCCTTTCTTGTGTTTCTTTCTTTGAATTAGGATATGGTCAGCTCCATGGCTTCATAATTATCTACCTCATTCTCTTTTGAAAGTTACTGTGTTTACTCAAAAACAAACAAAAAGTGGTTAACATTTTCTATACTCCTCCACCCCCAACCCCTGGCCAAAACAATGCTATTAACTTTGCTTCTTACTTTTCTTAAAACTGTGTATGTAAAAGGTTAAATAACAAACTTTAGAGCCCAACATAGCAGAACAGTTTTCAGACACTTATACGCTGATTTCCTCATGTAAATACTCTCCACTACCTAAATTTTTTCAAAGTTCAACTATTAGGCATTATTTTACGTGGCTTCAAGCCTTTGTAAATGCATATGAAGAAAAACGCATAAACCCTCTGGAAGACTATTGATCAGCTACCAGCATCTCTTGAATTAGACAATCAGACAGGGATTTTGATGGAGTGGGTGCTAATAAGGGAATATTTCTGGGGTCAGTGTGAGCAGCCTGAAGTCCCCAAATGCCTTAGCTTGGAGGACCTTGGGGAACGGGCAGAGAAATGAGAAAAAGAAAGGTGAAAGGCTTATAGGAAAGTAGTGGGTGGGGAAAACAGGAAGAAAGTGACAGAGGAAGTGGACAAGGCAGCCATCCTTGGGGATCTGCTCCTCCTTCCTGCTCCTCCTCCCCTGAGCAGTCAGGTTCTCTCTGATGCACCAGTGCTCACTGAGCGCCCGTGACGCTCGAATCTTCAGCCTGGTCTCTCCCATGCGTCTCAGTGCTCCCCACGACTAACTGGATGATCCGAACTAGTTGACGCGCTCCCCTAGTCCCAGCCACCTCCGTCTCCTCCATTTCAGTCAAGGGGGTTGTGGTCTCCAGTCGCTGGAACAGAAAGCCCGCAGTCATGCTTCGTACCTTCCTCTTCTTCTTTCCCGCAGAACCCCTCACGTCTTGCTCATTCTTCTGATATCACCCAGTTCAGGTATCTGCCCCTCACCTGGGGCGATTCACGAGGTTTCCAGAGCTCACGGTTCATCTAGGCAAAATTTAACCGCTTCAGCCTGTTCAAGGCTGTGCTCAGACTGGCCCCAGTCTGGTCTTCTGTATTTTTCCTTCTAGAAATTTAGAGGAGAAAAATAAAAAGAGAGAATCCAGGGAGATGCTATAATTTAATCTCCAGCCCTCTAAGAAGGCGGGAGAAGGAAATGGCAACCCACTCCAGTACTCTTGCCTGGAAAATCCCATGGACGGAGGAGCCCGATAGGCTCCAGTCCATGGGGTCGCAAAGAGTTGGAGACGACTGAGTGACTTCACTTTAACTTTCTTTCACTTTCCTCCAAGAAGGAACCATATCATCTTCATTTTTCATGTGAGGAAACTTGGATTTAGGTTAAGTAACTTACTCAAGATCAAACAAGTAAGAAGTTAGGAGAGCTGAAGTTTCAACCCGAGCCTGCCTGACTCCAGAGCCCAAATTCTTAGCTGCTGCGCTCTGGTGCCTTGCAATCTCAAAGTGTGGTCCCTGGACCAGGGCCATCAGCATCACCTGGAGCCTGGTGGGAATGCAGAGCCTCAGACCCCAGCCCTGGTCTGCTGAAGCAGAATCTGCATTTTAATAAGGTCCCCAGATGATGAGTATGCTCTTTACAGTTTACAGTTGTAGAGGAGGCAAAAGTTTTCTTTGACCCTCTTAGGGTCCTTGGCTGGGTCTGAAAATGAAGCTGACAGAGAGATAGATTAACAGGAGAGACGCAGACAAATGTGACTGAATTCTCACATGTGCACGGCAGCCTTCTCAAGAGAATGAAAACCCAAAGAAGTGACCAGAGCAAAGAGATTTTATACTTTTTAGTCAAAGAAACAATGCATTTGTGAAGAACTGACTTGTAGGTAGTGAAGGGTGAAGAAATAAGTGGGAGGATAAGGGTTCAGTTCAGTCGCTCAGTCGTGTCCAACTCTTTGCGACCCCATGAATCATAGCACACCAGGCCTCCCTGTCTATCACCAACTCCTGGAGTTCACTCAGACTCACATCCATCGAGTCAGTGATGCCATCCAGCCATCTCATCCTTTGTTGTCCCCTTCTCCTCCTGCCCCCAATCCCTCCCAGCATCAGAGTCTTTTCCAATGAGTCAACTCTTCGCATGAGGTGGTCAGAGTACTGGAGTTTCAGCTTCAGCATCATTTCCTCCAAAGAAATCCCAGGGCTGATCTCCTTCAGAATGGACTGGTTGGATCTCCTTGCAGCAAGAGTCTTCTCCAGCACCACAGTTCAAAAGCATCAATTCTTCGGCACTCAGCTTTCTTCATAGTCCAACTCACATCCATACATGACCACAGGAAAAACCATAGCCTTGACTAGACGGACCTTTGTTGAATAAGGGTTAGTTTAACAATGTTTGTTTGCAGATTTCTCTTAATCTGCCTCCAGTTTGTCATTGTTGTTTAGTCGCTAAAAGATAGTTTTTTATGTCAAAGAGGCATATTTGGGATGACATACTCTGGTTTCCTTCAAGATGCATTGCCCTAGAGACCCTTGCCTTTCTGTATAAGCCTGGTCTAGCTCCTTAGCTAATGCATCCCTTCCCTGGAATAGTACCTAAGAACATCAATGTCTCTAGAGGTAGATTTTGGGGTTTCAAATCCTGCCACTTATTAACTATGAGGCTCTAGGGAGGTAACTTAACCTTTTGGAGCCTCAACTTCCACATCTGTAAAAATGGGAATAAAAACAATACCTATCCCACGGGGTTGTAGGCCTAATGAGTTGATGCTTGTGAAGTATTTCAGCACTGTGTCTGACACATAGGTCCATCTAGTGTGCCAACAAAGGTCCGTCAAAGCTATGGTTTTTCCAGTAGTCATGTATGGATGTGAGAGTTTGACCGTAAGAAAGCTGAGCACCAAAGAATTGATGCTTTTGAACTATGGTATTGGAGAAGACTCTTGAGAGTCCCTTGGACTGCAAGGGGATCCAACCAGAATCCTGAAGGAAATCAGTCCTAAATATTAATTAGAAAGACTGATGCTGAAGCTGGAGCTCCAATACTTTGGCCACCTGATGCAAAGAACTGACTCATTGGAAAAGACCCTGATGCTGGGAAAGATTGAGGGCAAGAGGAAAAGGGGATGACAGAGGATGAGATGGTTGGATGGCTTCACCGACTCAATGGACATGAGTTTGAGCAAGCTCTGGGAGTTGGTTATGGACGGGGGAAGCCTGGCATGCTGCAGTCCCTGGGGTCGCAAAGAGTTAAACACGACTGAGCAACTGAACTGAGCTGACACATAAGAAGTAAAGCAGCCACTGCCCTGTGACCGCTGCCCCTCATCGTCTTGTCTGTCCTCTCCTGAGAAGCCTTCTCCCAACCAGCAGAGCTCAAGGTGTTTTCTCCCTTTCTAGATTCTATTGCAAATGGTCTGGGACTTCAATCATAGGATTGTACCTTAGGGGAAAATCTTCTCTTATTATATTAATGAGAAAACTGAGTCTCAAAAATCAAATGGCAGAACTGGGACTTGAACTCAAAACCTTTTAAACTCCAAAATTAGCACTGTTTTTGTTAATAGTGACTCTATGGAGCAAAATTGCCGCCAATAACCCCTGTTGTTTGAAGAGTTGACAACAGTCACCTTGGTGCCTCCTGTAGAGCCAGATCAATAACACCATTTGGATTTCTTTTCTGGTCTTGGTCTATTTGAGTATACTACTGGGCCAATTTCACTAATTTTACACTTTTAAAAGTGTCCATTTCATCTGATACTAAGGTGTTCCGTTTTCAACACTTTTCTCCCCATGTATGTTCCATTTTTGTTCCGAAAATTGCTATTTGGTGTATCTCCTTTTCTTTGATAACTGGCAATGTGTATCTTTTGGTGTTTGCCTATGAGTATTTTCAAATAATGAAGTCGTATTTTGTGATTATTTTGCTATTTGTTTTCTGTTTCCTTAACATCTTCTCAAATTTTAGCTCTATTTCTCTTTTCATTTTGTTAAGTTTCAAACTTAATCCACTTAAATTATTTCTTATATTATAAAATAAAATCCTATTTAAGACCTTAAAAAAAATAGCACTGTTTCCAATGTACTCTATTTACAGCAGTGTATAGCTTTCTGTTCCCATCTAGTGCATACATGTTAAGTTGCTTGTGTCCGACTCTTTGCAACCCTATGGGCTGTACCCTGCCAGGCTCCTATGTCCATGGGACTTCCCAGGCAAGAATACTGGAGTGGGTTGCCATGCCCTCCTCTAGGGATCTTCCTGATACAGGGGGTCGAACCCATGTCCCTTGCATCTCCTGCATTGGCAGGTAGGTTCTTTACCACTAGCGCCACTTGGGAAGCCTTCCCACATAGTAGGCAATATATATGCCTTGAAAAAAGAATATTAAAAGTATTCATGTGTTGCTATTTATAACAGTGAAAAACGAGGAGATGTTGATTTGAAATTTTAAATAGATTTCTTTGCCTTATGACTTTTCGGAGGCTTTAGTAAGCTTATTTGCCTGCGAATCTAAAATGCGGGATTTGCTGTGCATGGTTTCATAGATTTATTTGTCCTCAGACCCTTTTTCTGAAGAGTGCTTGTTAGTTACCCACCACAGCTGCTATTCTGGTGACCCTCCAACAGCCAGACAGTCCCGTGGGCTCTCTCCAGTGAGCCTCTTGCTTTATCTTTCAACACCATTTGCCTCTGGTCTGTTGTGTATGCTGGAAATATGTCATATTTGCATTGAGGTTTGTGAACCTGATGCTGGGCAGGAAAGTTCAGGAATGCTGACTTTGAGAAGCCGGCCAGCAGTGACTGGAGGTTCAGGTCATTATCATTGCAGACCCATAGGCCAGGGAGGTTAGGTCTTCTGCAGGAATGTTCTGGGACTTTCACTTCTTAGGCCTCCAGTTGTCCCTTGGCCTTGGTCACCATTACTGAGTAAGTGAATGGTGGGGAAGCTGCAATAAGATGTACCAGCCAGCATGGACCAGCTGGCAGTCTGGGAAAGGCTCTGCCGCCCTGGGCTGGGGAACTCGGAGGGAAGGGCAGCTGGTGGTGATCCGCCCTGAGTGCTTTGCAGCATAAGCTCCCTTTGGCCTCACAGCAGCCCCAAGCACTAAACCAGGACACACCCACAGAATGCCACTCCTTGCACAGCATCACATCTGGGAAGTGGCAGTGCCAGGATTTGATTTGAAACTTACGCTGTTGCCCAGTTGGCCTCAACTAGCCGCTGCCCTCCAGAAGTCAGAGGAGGCTGGAATGAAAGAGTGGACAAGAAGAAATCGCTAGGGCATAGGTCCAGTTAGTTGCTCAGTCATGTCCGACTCTTTGCAGTCCCATGGACTGTAGCCTCTGTCCAGGGGATTCTCCAGGCAAGAATACTGGATTGGGTTGCCATTTCCTTCTCCAGGCGATCTTCCTGACCCAGGGATTGAACCCCAGTCTCCTGCACTACAGGCAGATTGTTTACCGTCTGAGCCACTGGGGAAGCCGGTAGGTCCGGAAGCACTCAGAAGCAGGGCAGCTCTGCTCACCAGGCACCTGCTCGCCTCTCTTGTTCTACAGTCGTCTCACCTCTCCCCCAGGAGGGAAATGCCTGGGCCTCCATGTGATGGGTTCCCCCTGCCTTATGGCTTCTGGGGACCTCTGTGCTGGAAGAGGGACCCCTGCACGGAGGTTTATACCCTGAGTGCCCAAAATAGGCTTGTGCCTTCTCAGACAAGTCTGGGTTTCCAACAACCATGAGCTTGGCCTCAGTGCAGGGCAGGTCCCAGCTCATGGGTCCTTCAGAAAGGTTTGAAAATGGGACTGACATTGGAGGGCTTGGGGGCTCTAATTTCTCCTTGTCTCTAGTTCTGACTCCCTTGAAGATGCAAACAGATGCATGTTGCTGTTTTAGCATGCAGGGCCCATGCTCCGGGGCATCCTAGAAGAAGTGCACTGATGGCCGCACTGGGCAGAGGGCCCCGCACTGGGCAGAGGGCCCAAGGACAGGTTTCAGTCCTGAGCCTCGGGCTCAGGGTCCCCCAGGGAGCTGCCCCATCACAAGAGATAGCCCTGGATGCCAGCCAGCTGGAACCCTCACACCTTCTCCCAGGTGGGCAGGGAGGAGATGAGGTGACCCCAGTGCCAGTTCAGCCCAGAAAGATGGAACCCAGAGGTCAGTGTGCACTGTGGACTGGTTCTACCATTCTTCTTGTGCCTGGGGTGGGTGAGGGACTGGGGGACACACTGGGACCCTGGTGGTCCTTTGATATCAGAAATCTGATATCCTGCCTTTGGAGTGCCCCTGTTTCCCCAGGGACATGCCCATCCTCTAACACCTGAGTCTCTCTGGGAGCCCAGATTGCCCCATTCCTTCCTCACCCACCCCCGAACCCCTCCCAGTCCAAGTCCCCCACTTTGCCCCCCAACTGCTTTTCTCTCCACTGTAAAGCTCTTTGTGGCTCTTTGTGTGATTAAAGTAATTCCCACTAAAGTAATTCCTTCTTCTCTGAGTGACCTGTAGGCTTGATTCTTCCAGGGCACCTTCAAGTAGAACATTTATACACACAAAATAAACCGTTAATTGGTAGAGTGAGAAGGCAATTATTTTGGAAGGGGGTGGACTTTCCCAGGCCATTCCCTGCCATCCTCTCCCGCTCCCTCAGGGGTCACTGCCCCTCTTCCCAACCCTGGGAGGGTGCAGCTGGGCATATGCCAAGGGAGGTGTCTGCCAAGGATGAAAGGGAGGAAAAGAGCAGTGGTTCTAATTGAAAACTTTTTACACTGGGACCTCTAGAATCAAGTTTTTATTTTCCCAAGGTTTGTTCTATTATCACTGATTTCTTAACACTATCTCACAAAGGAGCTCATGCCAGTCTGCAGCTTTCTGACAACGTACATTATTCTTCTGCTCAGTCACTTCGGTTGTGCCCAATTGTTTGTGACCCCGTGGACTGCAGCCCACCAGGCTCCTCTGCCTATGGGATTTCCTAAGCAAGAATACTGGAGTGGGTTGCCATTTCCTTTTTCAGCGGATCTTCCCGACCCGGGAATCAAACCTGAGTCTCCTATGGCTCCTGCATTGCAGGAATCTTTACCACTGAGCCACCAGGGAAGCCCACGTTATCTTAGGTTTTTGTTTTGCCCCAGACTGGTGAGAATCTCCTGTGATGGGAGAGGGCTGCTGTTGGGAACCACCGACTAGGTGGCCCCTGGAAACCCTCCAGCTCTCAAAGACCACGGCTTTCAAACACTGTGGTCTCGCTGTATTGAAGATGCATTTTCAAAGGTTAATAATTAATGGCAATGTTAATTTATCATAGTTTCACATAACATTCTATAATAGAAATGGCCCCAGGAGAGAGGATGGTAAAGGAGATTGAGGACCAGAGTGGAGAAGAAGTGGACAGAAAGCAAGAGGGTAGGGTAGGTGGAGTAACCGCTCTTCCCAGCTGGACGATCTCCCAGGGCCTGGGGAAGAGTCTTGGGCTGCAGGAGGCAGTTTTATATAGTCTTGGCCCAGAGTGTGTGTGTGTGTGTGTGTGTGTGTGTGTGTGTGTGTGAGGTGCTCTAACAGAGGGACCCTTCTGTTTCCAGCCTGGATTTGGTTTCTCAGAAGCTGCCCAGCCTGGCCCTGGGAGGCTTAGCTCACAGGGCATTCTCGTTGCTGTTCCAGGTGTGTGCGGCTGCTGTGGTGCCCTGCGCCCCAGGTACAAAAGGCTGGTGGACAACATCTTCCCTGAGGATCCCGAGGTGGGTCGCATCTCCTGCCACCAATGTGCCTCTCACTGTCTCACCCGATCCAGGGCCCTAGGGGCTGCCACAAGGAGAGGCGAGCCCCCCAAGGTCACTCAGACACACCGAAACTACAGCCACAGCCCTGTCAGTGACCAGAGGCAGTTGGAAGCCTGAAAGCTGAGGATCTTCAGGCCCCTCTGAAGGCAAGATCTGCAGAGGGCTCGGAAGTTTGTCTTGGTGCTTCCGGCCACTGCTGAGCATCTTGCTCACTGGTCTCTCTCTGGGTGATAGTTCCTGGAGCCACTAACTCTCTGGAGGGTACTATTTCCCTGACATCAGGTGTGAGTATTTCCCTTCCATGGCTCTGGAGCTCATGGTCTTCTGTGTGCTCCCTCGGGTGTCTGCCAGGTGTCAGGTGGGCACACGAGATGCCTGGTTTCTTGGTTTCCAAGCCGCCACTCAACTGTCAGACTGCAATGTGGGTCATGTGGTTTCAGAAATGTCAAGGTTTGATGTACTTGACTTGCTCTCCGGAAATCAATGGCCTTTCCTTGATGAGCAGGGGTTGGGGAGGTCGCATTTCCAGCATCCCCTGGACAATTCCCTGAAAGCTAAAGAATAGAGCTGCCTTCTTTCTGTTCACTTCTTGATTTTGGAGATCCAAAACATTTTAATTCTGGGTTGCTTTCATTGAAGTCTTGTCATCCATTCATATACACATGCATTCACACACATATATATACATTCATGAACATATACATATAAGTGTGTAAACCCATATCATATACACATGCACATGCACACATATATGTACATTTCTATCATATATGTACATTACTATTTTTATTTATAGCTAGCACACTTTGGTCTAGGTTGTGAGCTCCTAGAGAGCAGGGTCTATGTTTTAATCATCTCTGTATCCCCAAAACCCACATGTTACCTGTCACATACATGATGGGCACTCTGTTAAACATTGATTAAATTGAATGATCACTTACCTTTGGACTTGAACCCTTCTAGCCATCACATGGCCACAGTGAGGATGACCTATCTTTTATAGGATGGCCTGGTGAAGACCAACATGGAGAAGCTGACCTTCTATGCCCTCTCAGCGCCTGAAAAGCTTGATCGCATTGGCGCCTACCTCTCCGAGAGGCTCATCCGTGACGTGGGTCGTCATCGATATGGGTAAGTAATATGAGAGGGGGAGAGAGATTTTCAGAAATTATATAATACTATATTTTTAGGGCAGTACTTGGGGTCCTCAATGAAAAAAGTCAACTGCAGGAGAGACATGTCTGTTACCTAATGTCACGATCTGGAGTGGGGTGGATGTAAAGGGAACACTAAGATGTTTCTAGAGGCACTGATGATGGGACAGAGGGAAAAGCAGACCCAGGGCAGTTGTTTATAAGTCCCATTGGTTCTATTCTCCACAAAGCCTTTTATATCCATCCCCTACTTTCCTCTGCTCCTACCTTTTTCCTGGTGCAGATTCTGGGTTACTGCAGTGGCCTTGGAAAGAGTCTCCCTGCTTCCTGTTCTGGCCCTACCAGATCAGTACTGCTAGCTATGATCATTAAAACAGACCCAAAGCTATACTTTCCTGGCTCCTTTAGCTTCCAATCCAAGCTCCTTAGCCTGACTTCTAAGGTCTTCCACTGCTGCTGCTGCTGCTAAGTCGCTTCAGTCGTGTCCGACTCTGTGCGACCCCATAGATGGCAGCCCACCAGGCTCCCCCGTCCCTGGGATTCTCCAGGCAAGAACACTGGAGTGGGTTGCCATTTCCTTCTCCAATGCATAAAAGTGAAAAGTGAAAGTGAAGTCGCTCAGTCATGTCCGACTGTTAGCCACCCCATGGACTGCAGCCTACCAGGCTCCTCCGTCCATGGAATTTTCCAGGCAAGAGTGCTGGAGTCGGGTGCCATCGCCTTCTCCAAGGTCTTCCACTACCTGCCCCCAAATTGCCTTTGCGTGTGTGCTCAGTCACTTCAGTCATGTCCAACTGTTTGCGACCCTGTGGACGACAGCACACCAGGCTCCTCTGTCCATGGGATTCTCCAGGCAAGAATACTAGAGTGGATTGCCACACCCTCCTCCAGGGGATCTTCCTGACCCAGGGATCGAACCTGCATCTCCTATGTTTCCTGAATTGCAGGCGGATATTTTTGACCACTGAGCCACCAAGGAAGCCCCAAACTGCCTTGAACCCCAGCTAAACCCACCACAACTGCGATAGCTGCTCTACACCCTCCTCCAGATGGACTAGCTAATGACCCCCCACCTCACTATCTGGCCTCCGTGCTTTTGCAGTGATTACCTCCCTGGACCCTCTCTGTCCTGCCCCCCAGCTACCACCTGTCACCTCCACCACCCTCCAAGGCCCTTTCCTCCTGATGAGGAAGGTGGAGTGAGAACCAGAGGATGAAAGTCTGCACTGTGCCAACACTGCATAGAGGTCCACCCTCCATAGGACCCACCAGCCACTCTTACATCAAGCTATCCCTGATAGAAAAACAAGACTGAAAACAATTCATTTCTATGATCCCTTTCTATTAATATAATAAAATTAGGTTAACATGCTCAATAAAAAGGGCATGAATATACTGAACATGCTGATTATATAAATCGCCTTGACATATTATAAAGCAGGCTCAAGCAAGTACAATAAAAATATCTTTATCCTAGATTGAACCTGAGACTAATATGCAAGCAATGACATTAAACATTTAATACTAATTTTGCCTGCCCTCTCTGCAGTGATGGTTCTCTCAGTAAAAATGTCCTCTAGACAGCAGAACCACTTAGAAGCATTCCACTGCCCTCAGAACTATCACTCAAAATTGGCATCATTCTGTTAAAAATAGCCATTGCAGCGTCTAAGTATTTAAAGCCTTGATGGCCTCACTGGGGGCTTTAATCATAAACATTGGGAGAAGAGAAATCTGTTAGATCTGTTTTCTGAGTCTGTTTCTGCTTCTTCCCTGAGTTTCCTTACCCAGCTACACACTTATTACCATTGCTCTAACCACTGATGGCAGCTTTGGAGTAGCAAAATATTCACCTACAGATAGGTGAGATGGTGTGAGGAGCTGTCTCCCTGCCACCATTCAGGTGTTTGTGTTTATGAGTTGGCCATATACATGAGACCTTTGGGTGTTGGACCGAGTGGTAGAACCATCCTCCTCGACAGGCATGTGTTTAGCATCAGGGGTGATAACTCAATACG
Source organism: Nanger dama (assembly GCA_917880005.1). Lineage (NCBI taxonomy): Eukaryota > Metazoa > Chordata > Mammalia > Artiodactyla > Bovidae > Nanger > Nanger dama. Next base: position 32,924,381 of record CAKJTW010000018.1, read on the forward strand.
GGTGGAGAGAGAATAAGATAAGAATTTCAAGGCATTTCTCCTTGGTGTGGGCTACGATGGACAGTGAGATGCAGAGCAATAAAAAGCAAGAATTCCTCCTATTTTCCTTCTTTCAGTTCAGCCCAATTGCTAGAACATCCCTAGAAACTGAAGAGCAAGGGAGGTAACAGCAGTTGTGGGTGAGACTTAGGGGTTGGGTGGCCCCAGAGCAATGACCATGTGTAGAAGGCTGCATTGGAATCCGTCAGACTGGGACTTCCCTGGTGGTCCAGTGGCTAAGACTCCAAGCTCCCAGTGCAGGGGCCCCAGGGTTTGATCCCTGGTCAGGGAACTAGATCCAACATGCTGCAACTAAGAGTTTGAACACCATAACTAAAAAAAAATAAATCCCAAATGTCGCAATGAAGATCCAAGATCCTGTGTGTTACAACTAAGACCTGGTGCAGCCAAATAAGTCAACTAAAAAAAAATTATTTAAAAAGCGAATCGTCAGGTTCCCCAGTGACTGGAGGATGGAGATACCCATGCCAAAAGAATTGGGCTACTTCCCCAGGAGCCTGGGCCTGGTACTGACTTAGTGGGGCTCCCAAGAGATACACGGTCCCCCAGAGGGACTCTGAACCCTGTTAGAGAGTGGAGCTGACCCTGCAGTCTCAGATTTTGCAGATTCCTACCAGACAGGAAAGTTCATCCTTCCCTGCCTTGGCTGACGTCAACCCCTGCTTCTGGGCTCCTAAAACCAGCAAGTTTCTGTTCGGTAGAGAGAACTTGACTGCATACATTCAGACTGTCCAGAATGGGAGGTTCTTCATCAAGGCTGCCGCTCTCTGAGTGATTCTCAGTCGATGACTGGCCCAGCTAAAGCTGCCCCCTCTCTCTGCTGGCTGGTCCCCATCTCTGACCCTGCATCTGCACTCCTTTCCAACCAAGTCTGGTTCCCAGACCTTGCATGCTGGCTCCTCCTTTCCCAGAGGGTCCTAAGGCCACTCCTTGCTGAATAAGAGGTGTTCAAGCAGCAAGTGTGACAGTGTTAGTAGCTCAGTTGTGTCCGACTCTTTGCAACACCCTGGACTGTAGCCCACCAGCCTCCCCTATCCATGGAATTCTCCAGGAAAGAATACTGGAGTGGGTTGCCATTTCCTGCTCCCAGGGATCCTCCCCCAAGGAGTGAAGCTGGGGCTCCTGCATTGCAGGCAGATTCTTTGCCATCCCAGCCACCAGGGAAGCAGAAGCAGCTGCCTATTCTAGAATTCAATTCAAGGAACTTCCTGCCTCTCCCCAAGCACCAGGCCCCCTGCGTCTTTTCTCAGTTGTTATAACTCACCTTCTGCTTTTGTTGGCCCATGACCCTGAGTTTCTGTTGTTGTAACCTACTAACTGGCCACTCCTAACCTCAGTTACTGCCCATGAACTCCAGTCCATCCCAGGTTCCTTGGATTCCTTTCCTGCTGGGAAGCCCTACTAGTGGATCCAAGACCCTTGGTCATCCCCTGCTACTGTGGTCTGTGCGCCCTCTTGCCTTCTCCTCTAGGCCTCTGCAGTAGCTTAGTCTTCACCTCCTTTGACCTTCCCCACCCTGCTCCAACAACCCAGTCAGGTCCATTTCTCAGACCTATTATAACACTGGATCCCTTTCAGGATCCCAAATACAGCTTAGATCTCCGCTGAGACTGATCTGGTCCCAGTCCTGTGCAGTGAACATCACCCCGAGAAGCCTGTGCTTGCTCCCTCCCTTTGATATTATGGATTTAAAGCATAGCATGTACCCAGGAAGGTTATTGTAAGATAGGACCAAAGCAGTGAGCATTAAACTAGGAGGTTCCAAGATCCCACTAACTTCTAGTCTTCTGAGATACTTTGAAAACTTTAAGTTCTCAATTACAGTCCTTCCATCCCTAGTGTTAGGATTAAAGATGAGGATTGAAAAAGAGTGTATTCAAAGGGGCTTCCCAGGTGGCGCAGGTGGTGAAGAGCCTGGCTGCCAGCTCAGGAGACCTAAGAGATGCAGGTTCGATCCCTGGGTTGGAAAGATCCCCTGGAGAAGGAAATGGCAACCTGCTCCAATAATCTTGCCTGGAGAATTCCATGGACAGAGGAGCCTGGCGGGCTACAGTCCATGTGGTCACACAGAGTCAGATACAACTGAAGTGACTTAGCACACAGCATGTACGTATTCAAATAACAAGGCTTTAGAACTTCCCTAGTGATCCAGTGATTGAGGCTCTGTCTTCCAATGCAAAGAGCTCAGGTTTGACCCCTGGTCAGGGAGCTAAGGTCCCACGTGCCTCTTGGCCAAAAAGCCAAAACATGAAACAGAAGCAATATTGAAACAAATTCAATAAAACTTCAAAAATGATTCACATCAAAAGGCAACAAAAATCTTCAAGAAAAGAAGGGAACTTAAACTTCATTTACTTTTCAGTTTCACTTCTACCATAATTTTCACTTTCCATCAAAATTTCCACTTCTGGTAATTAGACAATTTTTTTTCCCCCTGGCTTTCCTTATCAGGACTTTCTGGGAATTTTTTTTACAGGAAAAGGAAAAGCAGCAATCTAAGCTCTAGGGTTTGGGAGGCCTTCTAGTTTCTTCTCTTGCCAAACCCCACCCCCGTCCCTTCCTTTTCCCTCATTTAAACTCTGTAAAATAATGGTGAAACCCTTCGTATTGAAGGACGCTGGGATGATTCATGTTATGTCTGACTCTTTGTGACTCCCATGGACCATAGCCCGCCAGGCTCTTCTGTCCATGGAATTTTTAAGCAAGAATACTGGAGTGGGTTGCCATTTCCTACTCCAGGAGATCTTCCCAACCCAGGAACTGAACCTGCATCTCTTGCATCTCCTGCATTGGCAGGCAGATTCTTTACCACTGTGTCACCTGGCATGCTCCGAGATGATTCATAGAAGAAGAGAATTCCATGCTGCTGCCTGCTTCCATTTCCCAGCTGCCGTGTTTCATTGCCAGAATGTGTGCATGTTTCCCTGCCAGCCCTTTGAGGGGCCTCACCCCAGGCTGCTCCCTCAACCCTGCAAGAGTCAGCCTGCTTCATTGACCTACACGGTGGACCCAGAATGTGCCAGGCTTGGGTCTGCAAGATCTTAAGATTTTAATAACTTAAGATACTAGTATCAAGTTGTTTTCAATTTTTACTTATTTGTTTGTTTTTTTGTTTGTTTGTTTGTTTGTTTTTGGCATGGGTAGGATCTTAGGTCTCCCACCAGGGATTGAACCTGTGCCCCCTGCAGTGAACTCTGGAGTCTTAACCACTGGGCTGCCAGGGAGGTCCTTAGAATGAATCTGTTAATTCGTCCCCTGTTATATACTTGGCCTATAAACCTGACGCTGGGCAGCTTCTTGAAGAGAGGCTTTTTCCTATTTGCTTTGACTTACAGGCATCAGCCTGACTCCTCAGCACCCCGGTAGGTTTGGAGTTGTCCAGTCTGTCTGTCTGGCCTGCATTTTGTTTATATCAGGAAGTACTTTTATGTTCCATGTGGTTTGACTCTGAGGGTAGAGGGATCGCCGCCCTGTAACAGGCACCTTAGCCACACTCCTCATCCACGGAGTCTCGAGTGACTCTCGCCTCCTGCAGGATGGAGTCATGTTCAGCCCTTACTTCTCTTGCCTGTGAGTTGCTGTGGATTGCTCAGGATTCACTTTTATTTGTGCCCTCAGGTTTCTAAAGCACTCCTAAATCTGATTATCAGATACTTGTGTTATTTAGGTATAAGGAAACTTAAATATACTGGCTTCAGTAGAAGAAATCAACCCTGAATATTCATTGGAAGGACTGATGCTGAAGCTGAACTCCAATACTTTGGCCACCTGATGCAAACGGCTGACTCAGAAAAGACCCCGATGCTAGGAAAGACTGAGGGCAGGAGGAGAGGGAGTGACAGAAGATGAGATGGTTGGATGGCATCATCGACTCAATGGACACGAGTTTGAGCGAGCTCCAGGAGATGGTGAAGGACAGGGATGCCTGGCGTGCTACAGTCCATGGGATTGCAAAGAATCGGACATGACAGAGCGACTGAAAAACAATGAGCAGTAAAGAAGTATTTTTCCTCTCTCTCAAGCAATAATCCAGTCTGGGCCAGTGGGCTCTGGCTCCACAAGGTCATCTGGGGCTTTCACCTCTTGCCATCCAGTTGCTCCCACTCCACAACCAGCAGGAATAGAGAAGAGAGGACTCAGAGGACAGGACAAGCCTGTTTTTCAAGCAAATGATGCTCAACACCGCTTGCATCACTCCCCCTCATTTTATCGGCAATGTTTAAGTCATGTGGCCTCACCTAGCAGCAGGAGAGGCTGGGAAATGTTCCCAATGAGCAGCCACAGTTCAGATAAACTTCTAAATAACCAGTGAGAAAGGCAAAAATAGTTTCCAGGGGAGACATCTAGCATTCTGCCCCAGACACCTAACTCCTTAATGAAAACTATAACATTTTTAACCAGGTTAGTTTTGCTGAGGCTCCCTTATTAGAAGTTAAAAATAACCTTTTTTCTGAGTATGTCTGCCTTGCTTTCTTTAGAATGCAAATGCTTTGTAAGTGGCGGATATATCTTTCCTGACATGCCTTACCTGGACATATGCTCGTTACGTCACTGTCGTGGATAAATGTTGGGTTTGAGTTTAGGCATGCATCCCTAATTCTCAGTAGGAATTTGATTTGTGGCATTTTTCTTGGGATTTAAGAGAGGGATTGAAGAAGATCACAATTAAGGGTTGTCCCACAAAGGCTAGCCTGGAAAGGATTGGGTATTTTTATTTTTTCAATGTAATTTTAAAACAAAAATTTTTTTTTTTGGTCATGCCATGCTGCTTGTGGGTATCTTAGTTCCCTGACCAGAGATTGAACCTAGGCCCTCAGAAGTGAAAGTGCAGAGTCCTAACTGCTAGACTGCCAGGGAATTCCCAGGGCTGGGTATTTTCAGCATGGAGAAGAGAAGAACATGGTAAAAGAGATTGTTGTTATCAAGTGGTTAAAGGGCTGGCAGGTAGAAGGTTCAGTCCTCTTTTTGCTGCTTTTGAAAGTAGAATTGTGAATAAGGGATAGAGGTTATTAAGGTTTGCTTGCTTTTCTTTCTGCTCAAATTTCCTCGTGGAATGGTATACCTTGTCTGTCCTCATATTCTTCGTGTGTAAAATAAGGGGCTTGATGAATTCACCTCTAGGCTCCCTTGCAGCTCTGCTTCATTCTGCTTCTCAGTGCTGGCCTGGAGTGGGTACTTGATGGAACAGCTGTCCAGATGTGGCAACCTGGGAAGAGCTGTATTAGCTGGTGCTGCCCAGGTGGTCACTGCACTGCCGCCGAGGTTGTCCCAGACATGTGGTGCAGGTGACTGAGTGATGAGGCTGCGTACTTTGTGATGAGTACTGAGTACTCAGCGTGAGGCTGAGTGATGGCGGTGGCGCTGCTTTCCCCAGATACGTGTGCATCGCCATGGAGGCGCTGGACCAGCTGCTCATGGCCTGTCACTGCCAGAGCATCAACCTCTTCGTGGAGAGCTTCCTCAAGATGGTGGCCAAGCTGCTTGAGTCGGAGAAACCCAATCTGCAGATCCTCGGCACCAACTCGGTAAGGAGGTCCGAGGGGCCCTGGAGGGTGGGCATGGTGGGGGAGAGCGGCGCAGAACCTCTGGGTCAGCTTTGTTATGATCCATTCCTATTTGTTTTCTGATGTTTAAAAATGATTTTTCCCTTAAATAATTATAGGTGGGGCCCCAATAGATATTAAAGTAGAAAGAGAGGTATTGCTTTGAAAGCAGGCGATGCCCAGCACCCTCGAAGCTTGGCCCCTGACTCCATGGGGCATACTTTGAAAGCTGTCCAGGTTGTGCTTCTTTCAAAGAATACATTGATGTTCACAGGACAGAGGCATCAGATAAGTGGAAAGATCTCGGGGAAGCAGGAAGCAGGGTTTCTGGCTTAGTTCTGCCCTTTCCTAGCTGGGTAACCTCGAGAAGGTTATTTTTCATGAGCCTGGCTTTTCACTGATACCATGAGTGGGTTGAACTCAGTCCAAGTTCTGTAACATAACTTATCCCTGAACAAGTGGCTGCTATCTGCTTCTGGTGTGTGGACAGAAGAACTATCTGTGGTGTCAAGAATTCCCAACTTTGAAGGGATAGTTTGAGAGTTTGGAATGGACATGTGCACACTGCTGTGTTTAAAATAGGTAACCAAGAAGGACCTGCTATATGGCACATGGAACTCTGCTCAATGTTATGTGGCAGCCTGGATGGGAAGGGAATTTGGGAGAGAATGGACACAAGTATACGTATGGCTGAGTTCCTACACTGTTCACCTGAAACTATCACAACACTGTTAATCAGCTATACCCCGATAGAAAATAAAAAGTTTAAAACAACAACAACAAAAAAGAGCTCCCAATTTCCTAAGCATCTGTCCTACTTGAATATCCCAGTTGCTTTCTTCAGTTTCTTGCTCTCTCTCTCAGTTCCTTTCTCTTCAGGGAATACTTTCAGCTCTAGGCCTTCAAGCAGCTTGGTGTTGAAAGCCCTGACATGCAACTATTTTACAGATAGCACTAGAAAAAAAAAGGAAAGTTTAAGGTTTGCGCTCTTAGCCTTCCCATCCTGACTTTTCTGAATCTTTATTGCACAGGTCACAACTGCTTTCCTCTTCTAAAGTTGATTTAACCAGAAGATAGTGTTTCAACTCTTCTTTCAAAGACCAAAACTAACCACCTATTCCCCTCTTTCCTCTCTCTCTGTGAACCAGCTGCCTTTGACAAATTACATATACAGTAGCAAGGGTAAAGTCTTTTGTCACGTTGCCCTGGCAACAGCTTCAGATACCATTTCACTTGTCCTGTTTAAGATAACTATAGTCTGGAAAAACATCTAAATGGAAGATAAACCAGTCATCAGTGTGCCCACAGGGCATCTCTCCAGGGGGAGATATAGAAGCAGGTGGCTGCCAGCCGGAGCTCCCTGCAGCACATCCTGGCCCCTGGCACGCATTTTGTTAGCAACAGCCTTGAAAATTCCAGGTCCTGCAAATTCCTCGATTCCTTGTCACAGTGAATCACTGCAAGAGAGCAGTTGACTAATGATTAGTGTACTGCAGACAGTGGAGATTATATAAGGACAGGTGATTATAAATGAGTCAGATAATTGCAGGAGGTTCAGAGTTCAGCTTCAGAGGCAGCCTTTGCTAGCAGAAAGATACTCTTCCAGCTCTTCAAGCCTGAGACTTCTCTCTGCTTCTCCCTTCTTTCTTAATGGATAGTTATCCAGCCTTTGCTTGACCACCCCAAGGTTTGAAGCTGTGCTGAAATTCATCACCAAAAAAATCTGATTTTGCTAACACCATTCCTGCATATCATATGCAGTATAGGTTTTAAAATTTATTTGATGCCTTCAAGTCTTTAATGAGAATGTCTGAACTTGAGGTGATGTTGAGGGATCAGGAGTCAGGAGATGATGGAGCCAACTAAACTCAACTATTTGCTTAGAGATTTATTTCTGCACACCTGCCTTATTGCCTGGTGGGTCCAAATGTAAGTTCTGGGAACAATGCAGTGATCATGTGCTCTGACTTTTGAGGTCACTCTAAGGATAAACTGAAAATATTAAAGATGAAAATGCTGAGGTTATTTACATAAGTGATCTAATATATGAACCTAGTATAAATAACAAAATACTATAAAGGATCATGGATTTAAAGTTTGTACTTTCATCCCTCCCTCACAGCACATATAAAAATTAACTCAAGGACTTCCCTGCTGGCCCAGTGGTGGGGAGTCCACCTTGCAATGCAGGAGATGTAGGTTCAGACTTGGGTCCGAGAAGATTCCAAATGCTCCCTGGTCACAACTAAGACTCAGTGCAGCCAAATAAACAAATAAGTATATTTTTTAATTAACTCAAAATAGATCAAAGACCTAAATATAAGAGTTAAACTTATAGAACTCTTAGAAGAAATATATGGGTGTCTTGAATTTTGCAATGGATTCTTCAATATGATAGTGAAAACAAAAGCAACAAAAGAAAAAATACATAAATTTGACTTATTCAAAATTAAAAACTTTTGTGCATCAAAGGACACTACAGAACAAAAGACAACTATAGAATGAGAGAAAATGTTTGTGATTTTCATATACAATAAAGGGCTCAGTAACCAGAATATATGAAAAACTCTTACAACTCAACAACAAAAAGAAAACCCAGTTAAAAATGGGCAAAGGACTTGAATAGACATTTCTCCAAAGAAGATATACAAATGTCCAGAAAGCACATGATTTGATGCTCAGCATCACTAATTATTACAGAAATGCAAGTCAGAAATCATAGAGAGATACTTCTTCACACCCACTAGGTAGTTTGTATATTTTTTAAATCCTATAAAATGACATGTTGGTGAGGATGTGTAGAAACTGGAACCCTTGTACCTTCTAGCAGAGCTGTAAAACAGTGTAGACACTGTGGAAAACAGTTTATTGGTTCCTCCAAAAGTTAAACATATAGAATTGCCATATGACTCAGCAATTCTCCCTGGATATGTACCAAAGAGAACAGAAAACAGATACTCAAACAAATACTTGTATACCAACGTTTCTGGCAACACAATTCATAGTAGCCAGAAGGTGGACACAACCAGAAGGTCACATATTGTATTTCCATTTCAATGAGATACCAGAATAGGTGAATCCATAGAGACAGAAAGCAGATTAGTGTTTGCCAGGGGCTGGGGTGGGTGGGGGGACAGGAATAGAAAGTGACTGACGGATGACCAAGATGTGGGTTTCCTTTGGGGTTCTGCTTTAGTTGCAAAACATTGTGAATGTATTGAATGCTACTGAATTTTGCACTTTAAAGGGGTTCACTTTTTGTTTTGTGAATTTTACCCAAATTTTTTAAAATTGTGCTTTCATCTCAGATTGTGGCATACAGCTCTTTGTGTTTACACTGCACCCCAGCCTGAAGGCAAGCACACTCAGAGGCAGCACAGAAGCGAGTCCCTTGGGAGGGGAGGGAAGCTCTTGAAGCATGTCAGGGTAATGTGGGACCCAGTGTGTGTGGGGTCTCTCCTTCTGGTAAAGCAGAGGGGGCTGTGACTTGCCTGGAGGCTCTGTGAATGTGAAAGCCGCTCAGTCATGTCCGACTCTTTGCAACCCCATGGACTGTAGCCCACCAGGCTCCTCTGTCCATGGAATTCTCCAGGCAAGAAGATAGAGTGGGTTGCCATTCCCTTCTCTAGCGTATCTTTCCAATTCAGGGATTGAGCCAGGGTCTCCTGCATTTCAGGCAGATTCTTTACCATCTGAGCCACTAAGAAACCACCCTCCCCTCTTCAAGACCTCACCTCTGAGAAGCCCTCCCTTCCCTCTACCCAGGGTCAGCTTCCTCTGAGGCTCCCTTTCTTGGCCTCCCCGCCAGACCCAGCAGGAACCAGGCTCCTGTCCACCCGCTGCCATCATGCTCTGCCTTCTGCACCCAAATGCCCCACTCAGAGAACCACCCTCAGAAAACCGCCTGATGTGAGGACTGGGGCATCTACAGATGCATGACTAAAATTTTGACTTGGGCTTTCACGGCAGTTCCTTATCCATTCTTTGGCCACCACCTTCTCTCATCTCCTCAGTGGTCTCTAGAGACCTTCTGTTGTCTCCTCAAGCACCATCCTGAATCTGCTTCCTCAGTCTCAGAGGTGGTCTTGCCTTCTTCTGTTCACTGAGAAAACAGGGACTATCTGCTGAGGGTCCCTCAACTTGTATCCATCTTTTTCTTCCCCGAAGGTTCCCTTCTCCTCAGGAATCTCCCTACATCCATTATTTTTCTCTCCATGTCTCCACTCTTTCCCTTTTTCTGATTCCTTCCCTTACTCTAAATATAAGTTCAAGTCTCTTCCAGTATAAAACGAAAGAAACGAAGTAAACACGGGAAAGAAAACTAAAAAAATTTACTTTCTGCATAACCACAGAGTACCTTTAGCTCACCTGACAAAACTTGCCATCATTCTCTGATTTTAAACAGTTATTTGATTCAAATTAAAATTCCCTCATAGTCCCCACGTTGTCTTGTATTGCTGTCTTTCAAATCAGGATTCAGTATAGATCACGGGTTTATTTTGTTTTCTGCATCTCTTATGTCTCTTAACCTGTCCCAACCCCGCCTCCCAGCCCTCTTCATTTTTCATGGTGTTGGCCAGGTCATCACTTTGTAGAACGTCCCACATTCTGGATTTGTCTGATTATCTCTTTGTGTTGTTCTTCGTTTTGCTCTCTTGTCTCCTATACTTCCCACAGTATAGGAGAATTTGGTCTGAATGTTTGATTGAATGCAGTTAAATACTTTCGGACATAACGCTTCACGGAGAGTGCTGGGCACTGAACATCTAAAAAGGGGCAGGAGTGTCTGGCAGCCCACTTTTATGGATGCTAAGCGCCATCCCAAGTTAGGGTGGTTACAGCCAACTCTCTCAATTGTAAAAGCTTTTGTGTGTGTGTCTTTGCACTGGTGCCTCAGACGGTAAAGCGTCTGCCTACAATGCGGGAGACCCGGGTTCCATCCCTGGGTCAGGAAGATCCCCTGGAGAAGGAAATGGCAATCCACTCCAGTACTCTTGCCTGGAAAATCCTATGGACGGAGGAGCCTAGTAGGCTACTGTCCATGGTGTCGCAAATAGTCGGACATGACTGAGCGACTTCACTATCTACTATCACTATTTATTGCACTTAGAAATCTGTGGGAACCATGCAAACAACCCACTGTTCACTCAGCTTCCAGCTGATGTTTCTATCTCTGGTGGCATTTCTCCCTGTTGACTGCACCTTCTTCATACTCCTTGACTTCCTGGCCCTGTCACCCCAGCTCTTCCCACCTGGTCCATCCTTCTTAGTTTCTATGGTTGGCTGAATAAGGGTCCCCTACCTATATCCACATCCTAATCACTGACACCCATGAATGTACCTTAGATGACAGAAGGGACTTGGCAGGTTTGATCAAGTTAAGGATCTTGTGATAAGGAGATTCTCCGTGTGCTCCCATCTTTGTAAGAGGTAGGCAGGAGGATCCGGGTCAGACAGCAGATCAGGAATAGAGAGAAAGAAGTTTGAAGATGCTCCTCTGCTGGCCATGAAGATAGTGGAAGGGGGCCATGAGCCAAAGAATGTGGGTGTCTTCTGGAAGCTAGAAAAGTCAAGGAAACAGATGCTCTCCTGGAAGCGTCCAGAAGGAATGAAACCCTGCAGACCCATTTGAGACTTCTTTTTAAATTTATTTTTATTTTTGGCTGTACTGGGTCTTCAGTGCTGCGTGCGGGCTCTCTCTAGTTGCGGCAAGCGGGGGCTACTCTCTAGTTGTTGTGCTCGGGCTTCTTAATGTGTTGGCTTCCCTGGTTGCAGAGCACAGACTCTAAGACTACTGGCTCAGTAGTCATCGCACACTGGCGTAGCTGCCCTGTGGCATGTGGGTCTTCCTGGACCAGGGATCTAACCTCATTCCCTGCATTGCAAGGTGGAGTCTTAAACACTGGACCACTAGAGAAGCCCCTATTTTAGACTTCCGACCTCCAGAACTGTAAAGTAATAAATTTGTGTTGCATTAGGCCACTAAATTGTGCTATTTATTACAGCACTAAATTATTATGGCAGCAATAGGAAACTAATACAGTTTCCTTGACTGATTCTTTTCTTCCACGTCCCCTGAAATGTCTGTGGTCTCCAAGGTTACTGCTCTATCCTCTTCTCTGTGTACTCCCTCTGGACAATTTCATCAATTCTTGTGGTTTTAACTGTCACCTATAGACTAGAAATTCTCTTGTCTCCTACACCAGGGTAGAAATCAGCACCGCTAAAAACCAGCAGGCTAAAAGTGGGTTCCATGAAGGGAGGTGGGGGCAGAACTGTGATGCCGGGGGAACAGCTCAGGTCACAGGGGCCAGCCCCAGCAAATGATGAGGGTTTCAGAGCAGAAGCAGCCCGGGCTTCCCTGGGTCTGTACTTCCCAAGTGTAGGCCTTGGAGGCTGGCTAGCACATGGGGCTATTTGGGACCAGAGAGGTCACCTTTTCGGGCAGCAACACTGGGCTTTCCCAGGAGTTTTTAAAACCACTGTCAGTTTTGCAAAGAATCTCGAAGGAGGAAAGCTGTACTATGGGTAGACAGGGGAGGGTGTCCTAGGGCTTCCCAGGTGGTGCTAGTGGTAAAGAACCTGCCTGCCAATTCAGGAGATGTAAGAGACATGAGTTCAGTCCCTGGGTTGGGAGGATCCCTGGAGAAGGAAATGGCTACCCGCTCCGGTATTCTTGCCTGGAGAATCCCATGAACAGGGGAGCCTGGTGGGACAGTCCATAGGGTCACAAAGAGTCAGACATGATTGAAGTAAATTAGCACACATGCACACAGGGGAGGGTGCCCTAGGTGGAGGGACTCACCTTGACCGGCAGTCAGCAATTTGCAGGACACCAACATGTCACAGTAGGACTGTTCCTTCGGCTTTAAGGAAAACTTCTCCCAGGAGCAGCTATAAACAAAAGCAGATGGGAGAATGGGTAGGGGATGTTAAAGTCAAACTGTGTGGTTCTACTGGGTGTATACCCTGCTGCTGCTGCTGCTGCTGCTGCTGCTGCTAAGTCGCTTCAGTTGTGTCTGACTCTGTGTGACCCCAAGAAGGCAGCCCACCAGGCTCCCATGTCCCTGGGATTCTCCAGGCAAGAACACTGGAGCGGGTTGCCATTTCCTTCTCCAATGCATGACAGTGAAAAGCGAAAGGGAAGTCGCTCCGTCATGTCCGACTCTTTGCGACCCCATGGACTGCAGCCCACCAGGCTCCTCCATCCATGGGACTTTCCAGGCAAGAGTACTGGAGTGGGTTGCCGTATATACCCTGAGGAAACCATAACTGAAAAAGACCCATCTACCTCAATGTTCAATGCAGCACTATTTACAATAGCTAGGACATGGAAGCAACCTAGATGTCCATTGATGGATGAATGGGTAAGGAAGTTGTGGTACATATACACAGTGGAATATTACTCAGCTATAAAAAGGAATGCATTTGAGTTAGTTCTAATGAGGGGGATGAACCTGGAGCCTATTATACAGAGTGAAGGAAGTCAGAAAGAGAAAGGCAAATATTATATATTAACACACACACACACACATATATATATGGAATATAGAAAGATAGTACTGATGATCCTACTCACAGGGCAGCAAAGGAAACACAGACATAAAGAACAGGCTTTTGGACACAGTGGGAGAAGAGTGTGGGATGATTGAGAAAATAGCACTGAAGCATCCACATTACCATGTGTAAAATAGATAGCCAGTGGGAGTTTGCTATATGACGCAGGGAACCCAAAGCTGGTGCTCTCTGGACAACCTAGAGGGGTGGGATGGTGGGGAGGTCGGTAAGGGGTTCAAGAGGGATGGGACATATATATATACCTATGGCCAATTTATATTGATGTATGGCTGAAACCGTCACAGTACTGTAAAGTAATTAGCCTCTAATTTAAAAAAAAAAGGAAAGTGCGGTTTATGAGATCTTTTCCAACTAGGGTTTGTCTTAGTGCAGCAAAACAACTTTCTTCTTATGAAGGTGAACAGAGTAAAAGGCCTGCAATCCTCGATCCACCAAAGAGTCGGGGTTTCTCTATACCCAGTATTTTAGACCCTGGTTCTGTTGTTGACAGCAGGAAATTGTATGGCTCAGAATATCCAACTACAGAAGAGAGGAGGCTGGCTTGTGCTTGGAGAGACTTGGCTAGTGCTGAAGTGAGGCCAACCAGCAGCTCAGCTTCCATTTTCCAGACCCAGGGAGGGCTGGTTTTGCAATGTCAATATTTGGAGCTTGCTTTCTCTCTATTGACCCAACCGCTTAGTAACTCTCAGTTTTCATTCAACCGTGGCTCTTTCCTGCCTGTGCCAGAGGGTGGGTGAGCAACTCCTGCAAGCATAGCACCCTTTGTTGCATATGAAGAGCTGAAACTTTGATCATGAAAGGGTGGCTCTAGCGGTGCCCATGGCCTTTGAAGTGTCACATCTTCACAGTCTCCAGTTTGTTGCTATGGAGACCTTCCTCATTGTGACAATGTCTCTAAAAAATAAAACAAAAAGCCCTACTTTATTATTATTTATGCATTAGACAAGTAGCATTTTAATGAAAGCCATTCTTAAGGTATGAACTAGCGGTGATCGGCATGAAGCAGACAGGAAGTTCCTGCTGTTTCAGGCATTTAAAAACATTGTGGGTCACACAAGTACAGGGGCCCAGTGGAAACTCATGAAGTACTGACAGCAAGCCCGAAATCCACTGTGGGAAAAATGGGGTGGCAACTGTTAACGGTGATGGACATACAATGGTCATACAATTCTATGAGGCAGCTGCTCTTGCTAGCCCCATTGTACAGATGGGGTGGCTGAGGCACAGAGAGCATCAGATCAGCCTCCTAGTAGTCTGGCTTCAAACCTCTTCTCATAATCATGACACTGTTCTGCCTCTAATAGGAGGAATGGAGGCTCTGCTTTAAAGCCCAGAGTCTCAGCCCCTGTCTCAGCCAGCTTTGGGCATGTTTCCCACGTGGATTTCTACAGTGAGTGTGGCCCCATGACCAGGGCCCTCCGATTTGATTCTCTGAACCATGATTACCAAAGTATCCATTTTGGCCTCCTCTCATCAGCCCTGGAGGACTCAGGAGCAGTTAAGGTGGACTCTCTTGGAGCTGCACCCATGGGGATACTCAGGCCAGCATTCCCTAACCACATCATCTCTGTTGTCCAACTTTCAGACTCAGGGAAGGGAAGCTCCTCCTATCAAGCTACCAAACCAAAGGTTCCCAAGGATGTTCAGAGATCCTGATGCCAAAAGGTGGCTGTTTTATTAGCCCTGATGCCACTCATAATGTAATAAATGGGGCTCACACCCTGTGGATGGCATCAAGTACAGTCTCATCCCCAGATCTTGTAACAGAGCAAGAATCTTAGAGAGCGAGGCAATGGAATAATCAGCCTGAGCTGGGAGGCTGTAGCCTCCTGGGCAGTTCTGGGCCTCAAGGACAGAGACACTTGCTCATTGGAAGAAAAGCTATGACAAACCTAGACAGTGTATTAAAAAGCAGAGACATCACTTTGCTGACAAAGGTCCATACAGTCAAAGTTTTCCCAGTAGTCACGTGCGGATGTGAGAGCTGGACCATAAAGAAAGCTGAGCACCAAAGAGTTGATGCTTTTGAAGTGTGATGCTGGAGAAGACTCTTGAGAGTCCCTTGGACTGTAAGGAGATCCAACCAGTCCATCCTAAAGGAAATCAACCCTGAATATTCATTGGAAGGACTGATGCTAAAGCTGAAGCTCCAATACTTTGGCCTCCTGATGCGAAGAACCAACTCATTAGAAAAGACTGTGATGCTGGGAAAGATTGAGAGCTTGAGGAGAACGGGGCGACAGAGGACGAGATGGTTGGATGGCATCACTGACTTAGTGGACATGAGTTTGAGCAAACTCCAGGAGATAGTGAAGGACAGGGAAGCCTGGCGGGCTTCAGTCCACAGGGTCACAAAGAGTCAGACACAACTGAGCAACTGAACAACAACAAAGATCCCCATCTGGGCTTCCCAGGTGGTGCTAGTGGTAAAGAACCCACCTGCCAATGCAGGAGACATAAGAAATGGGAGTTTGATACCTGGGTCGGGAGAATCCCCTGGAGAAAGTAATGACAACCCGCTCTAGTATTCTTGCCTGAAGAATCCCCATGGACAGAGGAGCCTGGTGGGCTACAGTCCATGGGGTCGCAGAGTTGGACACAACTGAAGTACCTTGGTTTACACAAGGTCCTCTCCGATGGTGTCTTCATCCTCTGCCCATTCCCCCTGACAGCTGCCCCCATCCCCAAAGCAACACTCCTGGGTCATTTGGTCTGAGGTGCTAGAGGAAGCCAGGATCAAGAGCAAAGCTGGAGGTTTTCTGGGCAGACCTCTGCTGGAGAGACCTGCAGTGAGGCCTCTGTGTTGATACCCGGGTTTTTCCTACAGGACCCTGGGCAATTATGTAACATTTGTAAGTCTCAGTCTCTTTGTCTTCAAAGGGAGAATAGTGATCTCTCTCTAAATTAGAGTCATTTTATAAAATGAAGTAGCTGATGCATATAAAATGCCTAGGGTAGTACCCAATATGTGTATGTTCTAAACATCATTGCTATTAGCCCATCGACTCCCACACCAGTGACCATGAAGTCTGGTTATTCATTCTCCTGATATATATTTGGGTCTACACAGTCAATATATATTTAGGACCAGGTCTTTTTCTTTAGTTATTATTATTTTTTAAATTTTGGCGGTGCTGGGTCTTCATTGCGCTGCTCAGGGTTTTCCTGTTGCGGAGCTCAGGCTCTGAAGTACACAGGCTCAGTAGCTGTCTGCAGGTGGGCTAGTTGCTTCAGGGCACGTGGAATCTTAGTTCCCTGACCAAGGAGCAAACCAGTGCCCCCTGCACTGGCAGCCAAATTCTTAACCACTGGACCACCAGGGAAGTCTCAGGGACCAAGTCTTTCTTTACCAATGTCTCCTTCTTTATTACTGGCCTCCTTTCTTCTTCAGTCTTGTTTTAATTATTTTGAAAGGCAGACACTTTTGCATACACAGTCTTATCTTAAACTGCCTTATCATATTTGAAGTAGATGGAGTATCAGTAAAAGAAAGAACTATAATAAATGAAGACTGGGCTGCTTATTCCTCACATGGGAAGACCAAGACATGAGAGAAGACAAATGTATCACTCAGAGGTCCTCCTGCCAGTTAGAGGCAGATCTGTAGTTAGAACCACATAGCTGTATGACTCCTCTCACTTGATGGACCAAGCCAGGCTTTTGATTTGGGGAGTGAAGCCTGGGACCATCTCCGTGGTGGTTAAGAACAGCGATGCACCCGTATTTAGCTCCAACCTCTGTATCAACCCTGGTAGCTCAGCTGGCAAAGAATCTGCCTGCAATGCAGGAGAAAGAAAGAAAGAAAAAGTCGCTCAGTCGTGTCGGACTCTTTGTGACCCCGTGACCTGTAAACTACCAGACTCCTCCATCCATAGGATTCTCCAGGCAAGAATACTGGAGTGGGATGCCATTTCCTTCTCAGGGGATCTTCTCAACCCAGGGATCAAACCCAGGTCTCTCACATTACAAGCAGATGCTTTACCCTCTGAGCCACCAGGACCTGGTTCAATTCCTGGGTCAGGAAGATCTACTGGAGAAGGGATAGACTACCCATTCCAGTATTCTTGGGCTTCCTGGTAGCTCAGCTGGTAAAGAATCTGCCCACAATGTCGGACACCTGGGTTCCATTCCTGGGTTGGGAAGATCCCCTGGAGAGGGAAATGGCTACCCACTCCAATATTCTGGCCTGGAGAATTCCATGGACTATACAGTCACAAAGAGTCAGACATTACTGAGTGACTTTCTCTCACTCTGTATTGGCCTGACTTTGTGTTCTAGCCTGCAAGGTTTAGGAAGATCACGTAGCCAAACCACAGCTTTATCGTTGTTTCTGGAACTCCCGAACTTATGTCTAATCAATGATCTTGTGATCACATGGATTAACACTATGCTTTTTCTGCATTACCACATCAATAAATCAAGCAGTGTCATTTGGATGTATTGCTAATAGCAGAACAATCACTTCCAAATACATATATACATTTTAGATGTATGTTTGAAGGAAAGGTTTCCTTATTTGCTTTGCATGTTGAGATCTTTGAGTCAGCAGAAAATAAATGTGTATTTATTATTGCAAGAACAAAACACTATAATAATTAAGAATACTTGTGGGCTGCTAATTTTCATCCCCCAAAAAGTTATTAACAACTTTTAAGTATTTAAATGGTGAAAACAGGTTGACAATACTGAATATTGTGAAAGTGTACTAACTAGATAATTTTAGTAATAACAGTATGTCCTTTTGAACCAACAAAGGTTTGTAAAAATTGAATAATAGTACAGGGCAGAATAATGGAGAATATAGTCTAAATCAAATCTGTTTAGAGTTGTTTGTGGTGCTAAGCAAAATAAGCTGTAAGAATTATATTTCATTTGGGTAATTTAACTCCACTCAGTCTGTGACTCTTGCTTCTCCGTGGGGCTCAGTAGAAATCAAGTCCCCATTTAGAACTGCAGATTCGCAGCACAGCGATGGCAGAGGGATCTAGCAGCTGAGAATGCTGAGCAAGACTTAATGAACTGAAATGGCACACCTTCAACACGTACTCAGAATTTTCACAATAAAGCGTAGTTACGGTTTCTAATCAAAGTTCAGATTTTCCCTGGTTCCCCAGAACGTCTTCTAAGGGTGTGCTCTATGCTTTAGGATTAGCTTTTGTTCAACTGCAGCGTTGCTGTTCGAAGCCTCTCAGCCTGTGTGTTTGGGGCAGCTCTGGATGCTAAGGGAACAGGAGTTTAAGTGACGGAGCTCCCTTTTCTCTTCCATTCTCTGCTCACCTAGCAGGGAAGGGCCAGAGATTCCTGTCTCACGTAGACAAGAAAGGGGAGCAGAATTTGGTACTCAGATCTCCAGAATCTGGTTCTCAGATCTCACAGTGTGCTCTGGGAAGCAGACTAGAGCTAGATCCGGGGAGTGGGGGGTGGGGGGTGGTGGTGTGTGTTTCCCAGATCCGGGGGGGTGTATGTTTCCCGAGATATGTTATCCTGTGGCTTTCCTATGGCAAAGGGTCTGGGGATACCAAGTGCCAGAGCCCAAAGGTGGGGAGCATGGCGGGTCACCTTCCTGTCATTTCTCCCTCTCCCTCCCACACACAGTTTGTGAAGTTCGCCAACATCGAGGAGGACACCCCGTCCTACCATCGGAGCTACGATTTCTTCGTGTCTCGCTTCAGTGAGATGTGCCACTCCAGCCACGAGGACTTGGAGATCAAGACTAAGTGAGTATAAGGCAGGAGCATCAGTGGGTCCCCAGAGCTCCCAGCCCGGACTGCGTGTCTAATTTTACCGCATTTACCACAGCTCTGGTGTTGTTGGCAGGGAAAAGGGTCCCAGCGGGACTTAGGTGAGTGCATGGGCAGAGTTGTGCTCCCACTACGTGTTTTCTAAAGGAATAGCCTCAAGGCACAGAATAGAGTGAGGTATAAGGTCATGGTCCTCTGAGCCCAGTCTGAGAGCCAGCCACTCACTCACACACACACACACACTCTCTCTCTCTCTTTTGAGAAGTGCATGCACTTACACACCCCAGAAATATTCCCACTTACCACTCACCATCAAAATAGTGTGTTAGTGTTAGTCGCTCAGTAGTGTCTGACTCTTTGCAACCCTATGGATTGTAGCCTGCCAGGCTCCTCTGTCCATTGGATTCTCCAAGCAAGGATACTGGAATGGGTTGCCATTCCTTTCTTCAGGGGATCTTCCTGACCCAGGGATGGAACCTGGGTCTCCTGCAATGCAGGCGGATTCTTTACTGTCTGAGCCACCAGGGAAGCCCACAAATATACACCCAAAATGAAAAGCCAAGCTCCTCACATTGGCCAGTCCGTGCTGCCCTCCTGACTTCATCTCATCCCCTCTCCCACTGCACATTCCCCTTCAGCCACACAGGCTTCCCTGCTCCCTTGGAAACACACCAGGGTCATTCCAGTGTCTGTTCTTCTGCCTGAAATGCTTCTTGTGTGGATCTGTACAGCTCACTCCTTCACCTCTTCCAGGATTTGCTCAAATATCCCCTTGTCATCAACACCTTCCCCTGAAAATTCCCACATAGCCCCCGACCCCTTTCTCCCTCACTCTGCTCTGTTTTTATTTCCCCTTCAAACATGTTTCATCATTTGCATATGTCTCTCATTCATTGTCTATCTCTCCCCACTAGAATGTCAGCTCTGTGAGGTCAGGAATCGTTTCATTCACTGAAGCATGCTAAGTGCCTGGAGAGAAGCAGGCACTCAAGAAATGCTTGTTGAGTAAGTGAATGAAGGAATAAATGCTTCTCAGATGAACATCTTAAATGACAGAGCACACTTTTACACACACACATGCACACACACACTCACACAAAAATACTTCACTCACAGAAATAGACTCGTTGACATAGAAATTAAACCCCTCAAATAACATCACAGAGAAATTCACACAAATATAGGCTGACACAGATAGACAAATCACGACACAGCACCAGGCCAATGAGGCAGTACGTTGGTGTTTTGTGCCAAGCATCATCCTTGGAACTGAGAGGTGCAAAGGATGGAAAGTAAACCCCTGCCTATGAAGAGTAAGTTATCACCTCTGGCAGGTGATATGAAACCAAGGAAAAGGAGGAGGGAGGAAGGAGAAGGGCTGAGCCATTCACTTGACAAAGCTTCAGGAGTCAGAGGAGGCAGGGGCTGGGAGGCTGAGGCTGGGTGGCCAACACGCCCACAGGAGACCAGTTCCCCATGGCTTTTTTCTGGAACTCAGCTGCTGGCTCCTTCCTGCAACATGTCAGTACCCCAAGGGACCCGGAGTGCCACATGATGTGTGATGGCAGGGTCAGGGAGCCCCGTGTGCCCTTAATGACAGCTTGTAAACCATGGCTGATGCTTTGGGTTGGAGGAACATCAGGACGCAAACTCCTCCTTCCTCCAGGCTGCCAGTTCCCAACGCTTCTGAGCCTCAGGACTGCTCTGGGGCAGGACCCGAGTGACTGGCCGGCAATATCCCGGCTCCCCAGTCTCCCCTCTCTGGAACCAGCCAGGGGGTCCCTGGGGCTGAGCTGCTACAGTGCCTCTGTGAGGCCAGTGGGGGTCAGGGGAGGAAGGAGCCCCCTGTCTCCCCAGTGCTGATTCCCACACCAGCCAGCTCACTCCAGATGCCTATGAAGAGGCAGAAGCAGGTACAGGTGGGGTGTGTCCAGAAGCAGGTGAGGAAGAGGCAGAGAGGTAACCAGGTATGACTGTAAGGGATGCTGATCACACAGGCAGAGCCCTGCTTTGGGAAAGGGAGAGCAGGGGACACTTCTCATGCCACTCTACATACACTCACACACATACGCAATCACATACATGCACACCATCACACAATACACAATTGCATACACAACCACACACATACATACAATGACATCCACACACACAGTCACGTTCACTACACAAACCCACGTGTCATGTTGTTAATCGCTCAGTCATGTTGGACTCTTTGCGACCCCATAGACTATAGCCCTCCAGGCTCCTCTGTCCATGGCATTCTCCAGGCAAGAATACTGAGGTGGGTTTCCATGCCTGTCTCCAGGGGATCTTCCTCACCCAGGGATTGAACCTGGGTCTCCTGCATGGCAGGCAGATTCTTTACTGTCTGAGCCACCAGGGAAACCCACACACAATCACACACCCATACACATACAACCATGCACATATACACAGTCCAGGGTAGGAGAGAAAAAGGCGCAGTCACACCCTGTCCTGATGACGTGGACAGTGAATGAACATTGGGAGAAGGGTGCTGAGGTTTGCTCCTGACAGCCCTCAGCACCCACAGCCTGGCACCTGCCGCCCATGGAAGGGAGGCTGAGGGGTGAGAGGTGATTCTCCCTTCCTCTTGTCTCCCATCCATAACCTCCCTGCATCCCATCTCTAGGAGCTCTCCCCTGGTCCTTTGGAGCCTTTGCAGAGCCCAGAGCTCCCTTCTAAGAACTATCCTTGGGTCTCATAAATAGGGGTGTGGGGTGTGTGTGTGTAACCCCCTTGGGTTCATACTCTCTAGGTCCCCTGCATGCAGGCATACCTCCACTAAGCCCATTAGAAGGAGCAGTAAGAAGCTGCTTCTCCTTCAGGCTCAGTCAGTCAACGCCGGGTGTCATGGAAGGAAATGTGTTCATACATGGAAGGGATTCTGGGGAACGTGAGAGAGTGAATAAAAATTAATTCATAGTCATGAAGAGCGAAACCCTGAGTAGAAAATTTTCCACCCCCAGGTCTGGTTTCCCTGCCAGCCAGACTCTCTTGGGTGGGACAGGAGTCCAGCATGTCTGGGATTTATTTCTATACTGCACAAGGGACAGCCTTTAACCTGAAGCCAACAATAGTTAACAGAACTGTATTCCAGTTAATTTTTTCTCCAATCTGGAAAGCCTCGGCTCAGGGTGCTGACTGGGGGTCAGGATGGGAGTAGCTGAGTGTTTGCCCAGGGAATCTGTGTCCATTGCCAGCAGCCTAACTGGTCCTGGGCCAAGGAATCTTGGTGCATTAGGCAAACCCCACTACCCATTTATGTTCTCTGGGTTAAAAGCTCAGCATAGCACCCTGGTGTGCATGTGCTCAGCCTCTCAGTTGTGTCCGACTCTGCAACCCCATGGACTAGCCCGCCAGGCTCCTCCATCCATGGGATTTTTCAGGCAAGAGTATTGGAATGGGTTGCCATTCTCTTCTCCAGGGGATCATCCTGACCCAGGGATTGAACCTTGGCAACAGCACTTAAAACTGAAGTTGAAGTTACAAATGGCAACTAAATGTTTAGAAAAACTGCTCAACTCCAATAAGGGGTACAGGAGTTGAAATGGCTACAAGATGTGAGGATTTTTCTGAGCTACAAAATTAGAGCAGTTGTTTAAAATGAGATTCCCAGTGCTGAGGCAGAAACAGTGAGGACAGCCATCTCTTGCAGCTTGTGCGATGGGGGTGGGGGGAGGAATCTGGCAAAATTGGGAGCCTTTTATTTCTTGTCTTTCGACTCAGTAATTCTATTCACGGCAATGATTTGGAAGGTAGTAAAGTCAGACTTGGTTTAGCAACTCCAACTGTGCAACTCACCAACAATAAAGTACTTTATACAAGGATGTCCACTGTAGCATTATTACAGAAGCAAGTTTACAAACAACCAATGACCAATAGGAGACTAGTTTAGAAAGTTCTCTTAACAGTGTATCAAGTAACATTCAACATGTTTGCGAGTTAATGATATAGGAAAGTGCTTGTAATAGAATGCTATGGGTGAAAAAAGCCAATACAAATTAGATATGCAGCAGGCTCTTTATTCTATTACATATTATACACAGAAGAAAAGCAGGACACCAAAATGCCAGTGATAATTATCTTTAAGTGGTGATGGCGGGGGATAAATCATCTTTGCACTTTTCTATAATTAGCATATATTATGTTATAATCAGAAAAAGATTTGGTCAAAAGAGGAACCTCAGGATGAAATAAACAGCCAGGAAAGAGGGTCCCCCTTGCAGGGCCGTCCCATCACCTGGGTCAGCACAGTGGCTACTCAGTTCAGTTCAGTCACTCAGTCATGTCCAACTCTTTGCGATCCCATGGACTGCAGCACGCCAGGCTTCCCTGTCCATCACCACCTCCCGGAGCTTGCTCAAACGCATGTCCATTGAGTTGGTGATGCCATCCAACCACCTATCCTCTGTCATCCCCTTCTCCTCCTGCCTTCACTTTTTCCCAGCATCAGAGTCTTCCAGTGAGTCAATTCTTCAAATCAGGTGACCAAAGTATTGGAGTTTCAGCTTTAGCATCAGTCCTTCCAGTGAATATTCAGGACTGATATCCTTTAGGATTGACCAGTTTGATCTCCTTATAGTCCAAGGGACTCTCAAGAGTCTTCTCCAACATCACAGTTCAAAAGCATCAATTCTTTGGCTCTTGGCTTTCTTTATAGTCCAACTCTCACATCCATACATGACTACTGGGAAAACCCTAGCTTTGACTAGATGGACCTTTGTCCGCAAAGTAATGTCTCTTTTTAATATGTTGTCTAGTTTGGTCATAGCTTTTCTCCCAAGGAGGAAGAGTCTTTTAATTTCATGGCTTCAGTCACCATCTGCAGTGATTCTGGAGCCAAAAAAAAACAATAGTCTCTCACTGTTCCTATTGTTTCCTCATCTATTTGCCATGAAGTGTGATGGGACTGGATACCATGATCTTAGTCTTCTGAATGTTGAGCTTTAAGCCAACTTTTTCACTCTCCTCTTTCACTTTCATCAAGAGGCCGTTTAGTTCTTTTTCGCTTTCTGACATAAAGGTGGTGTCATCTGCATATCTGAGGTTATTGATATTTCTCCCAGCAATCTTGATCCAGCTTGTGCTTCATCCAGCCCAGCATTTCGCATGATGTACTCTGAATATAAGTTAAATAAGCAGGATGACAATATACAGCCTTGATGTACTCCTTTTCCTATTTTGAACCAGTCCATTGTTCCATGTCCGGTTCTAACTGTTGCTTCTTGACCTGCACACAGATTTCTCAGGAGGCAGGAAAGGTAATCTGATATTCCCATCTCTTGAAGAATTTTCCACAATTTGTTGTGATCCAAACAGTCAAAGGCTTTGGCATAGTCAATAAAGCAGAAGTAAGATGTTTTTCTGGAACTCTCTTGCTTTTTCGATGATCCAGCGGATGTTGGCAATTTGATCTCTGGTTCCTCTGCCTTTTCTAAATCCAGCTTGAACATCTGGAAGTTCACAGTTCACATATTGTTGAAGCCTGGCTTGGAGAATTTTGAGCATTACTTTGCTAGTGTGTGAGATGAGTGCAATTGTGTGGTCGTTTGAGCATTCTTTGGCATTGCCCTTCTTTGGAATTGGAATGAAAACTGACCTTTTCTAGTCCTGTGGCCACTGCTGAGTTTTCCAAATTTGCTGGCATGTTGAGTGCAGCACTTTCACAGCATCATCTTCCAGGATTTGAAATAGCTCAACTGGAATTCCATCACCTCCACTAGCTTTGTTTGTAGTGATGTTTCCTAAGGCCCACGTGACTTCACATTCCAGGATGTCTCGCTCTAGGTGGGTGATCACACCATCATGGTTATCTGGGTCATGAAGATCTTTTTGTACAGTTCTTCTGTGTATTATTGCCACCTCTTCTTAATATTGCGCTGCTTCATTTTGTACTCCAAGGCCAAATTTGCGTGTGACTCCAGGTATCTCTTGATTTCCTACTTTTGCATTCCAGTCCCCTATAATGAAAAGGATATATTTTTTTGGTGTTAGCTCTAGTCTTGTAGGTCTTGATAGAACCATTCAACTTCAGTTTCTTCAGCATTACTGGTCGGGGCATAGACTTGGATTACTGTAATATTGAA
Organism: Nanger dama; assembly: GCA_917880005.1. Taxonomy (NCBI): domain Eukaryota; kingdom Metazoa; phylum Chordata; class Mammalia; order Artiodactyla; family Bovidae; genus Nanger; species Nanger dama. The sequence goes on from CAKJTW010000018.1 coordinate 32,949,413, forward strand.
TGGTTTGCCTTGGAAATGAACAGAGATCATTCCATCGTTTTTGAGATTGCGTCCAAGTACTGAATTTCGGACACTTTTGTTGACTATGATAGGTACTCCATTGCTTCCCTTGTGGCTCAGCTGGTAAGGAATTTGCCTGCAATGGAGACCTGGGTTCGATCCTTGGGTTGGGAAGATCCCCTGAAGAAGGGAAAGGCTACTCATTTCAATATTCTGGCCTGGAGAATTCCATGGGGTCGCAAAGAGTGAGACTCGACTGAGCGGCTTTCACTTTCATCGGAGACTGGACCTGTGCCAAAGGGGTCCCCTCTATGCTGTTACTCATGTGTCCTCTGATTTCTCAGCTAGCTTAGTCCCAGCCAAGACCCCCTTGTGCCCGAGAGCCTGACAGCTCTGTGCCTCCCCTTCCAGATCTCTTCCCCCTGTAAGTTGCCCTCAGCCCTAGTTTCTGCCTTGTCAGTTCTTGGCAGCCCTTTGAGCTCTTCTATCTTAGTCTCAAGCTGGAGAAAAACCAGCTGGGTACTAAGAAGCCTGGAGAAAACTGGCATCCTAGGGATGAAACCTGGGTGGTACAGGGCAAGGGCAGTCTAGGAATCTCCAAGACAAGCTGGAAGACATGGCTTTCAGGCAGCCAGCCAGGAGGCCCAGTCACACGAAGAGTAGAAGATAGGCTCCCCTCTGCCTTTATGGGCATCTGTAAACCCCCTCACTGTGCTCCCCTCCTTGTCACAGAAGCTGGACTTGCCAAGGTTTGCAGACATTATGGCCCCATATCCCTTTTCTTTACAGAATCCGAATGTCAGGCATCAAAGGTCTACAAGGGGTGGTGAGGAAGACGGTGAACGACGAACTGCAGGCCAATATCTGGGACCCACAGCACATGGACAAGATCGTGCCATCGCTGCTTTTCAATCTGCAACACGTGGAGGAGGCAGAGAGGTGAGTAGGCGAGGGAGCGGCTTGCATGGCCAGTCTGCAGCCCTCCCAGGGTGCTCAGCAACCATACAGCTGGGGCTTGTTGGTAAAACCCAGCTCCAAGGCCAGGGATCTTGGCGTTTGTGGCTTGTTCTGCAGTGTATCCAAAGCTGGTTCCTTGGGAACGTTGGCTTTGGCCTTCTGCCAGCCCTCTGTACCCCTTAAGGTCTGCATTCCTGAAGGAAAAGCAGTGATGGTGCTGGGCTCCCTGGGGTGAGTGTGTGCTGAACACAAAGAACCAAGAGTCGAGTTTCCTCAGTCTTTCAAAAAGCAGCAGGACAAGGAGGTTTTTAAATGTCAAAAGAACCCAATGCTGGGAGTTAGGGCAAGAGGAGAAGCAGGTGGCAGAGGATGAGATGGTTGGATGGCATCACTGACTCAATGGACATGAGTTTGAGCAAACACCAGGAGATAGTGAAGGACAGAGGAGCCTGGTGTGCTGCAGTTGATGGGGTTGCAAAGAGTCGGACTTGGCTTAGCAACTGAACAACATGATTCAATTTGCTGAGGAGGGCCCTTCTTCTCCCTCACTTCCTAATGGTGTTTCAGGTCCTTAAAAAATGCCCACCAGCCAGCAGCCATTTGACATGAGCTCCAGATATTAGATTTTAATCTGGGAACCCCCAGACATGAATTCATCCTGTTCATGTCACTTGCTCTTCCCCTCTGTGAAATGGGATGGAGAGCAAGGCTGCTGGTGCTGTCCACCTCTGCTGTGCATGACACCAAGTGAAGATCTGAGTTCCCCACTTTCTTTCCATTGATACTACGTAACTAGAGCTGGTTGGGAAATTTAGTATGCCCTCTGGTGGTTGTTTCTGGAATAACATTATCTCTGACAAGCTCCTTGGTGGTCTCAGGTGGTCTAAGGATGAGGAATCCTGGGACTCCTATCCAGATCTGAGCCCCCTCCCTGTGACTCGGGTACCACTGAGTCACACCCAAGCCAGCACCTGTTTTTCCCTCCTGAGCCTTTCTTTTTTCCCTCCTGCTTTTTGCCTTTGCTCCTCTCTCCCCTTTTCTTTTGCTTTCTCCAACTCTGCTTGCATCCCTCTCTTCTTATCTCATCTCTTGTCCCTTCCAAAGCCTTGGGGGCATAGAGATACCTGTGGTCTGCACCTCCCCAGATCCATGGTGCTCAGGGCACCTTCCTTCCCACAGAGACCCATCAGGCCTGTCCCTAGGGTGTCCAGAAAAATAAGTTTATCCCTCCTCCTGCCATCTTCCTCCACTCTGGGCTTCTTTACCCCATTTAACTTCTGAGAGCCTGGCCATCTCCCTGTGACCTCGCACAGCCTACATCAAGTTCCTGCTTGTCCTCCTGAGTCTGTTTGCATGAGGGAAGCACAGAAAGCCTGCACAAAGCTGACTCTCAGACTGTGCATTCCATCCTTCTTTACCCATGGGCTGTGTGTTTCCACAGCCGGTCCCCGTCCCTCTCCAAGCACCAGAGAAGGAGAAAGAGAACCCGGCAGAGCTAGCCGAGAGGTGCCTCCGGGAACTGCTGGGCCGAGCTGCCTTTGGCAACATCAAAAACGCCATCAAGCCTGTTCTCATGTGAGTGTTCCCCTTCCCCGCCTCCCGGCCTCCAGCTGTAAACTGTTTCAGGTCCAGCACCTCCCTGCTGACTTGGGAGGAGGGAAGCAGGTGTCACAGTTGAGGGGCTCCGGCCAAGTTGATCCCTTCTCTGTGCCCACGTTCTTCTGCATTGTAGCATCAAAAGCTACCATGACTCCCCAAGCACAGTTTTGGGGAGAGGAGTTGGCAGGAGGAATCCCAAGGCTAAAGGAAGGCACTCGGCTTCATTCCTGAGTCCACAGCCACAGACCTGTTCGTTGACTTCTCGTGCTTCTCTCACCTGCACCTGAAAGCCCTCACTACTTACCTGGAAGCTTCGAGAGGGACTAGGTCTCTCAGGACGGGTTATGTTCCTACCAAGCTTCTCCTCCTTCTTCGCATCACCTGCATTTCATAGTTACTCTCCACATTTTTTCCCTCACAGCCATCTGGATAACCATTCTCTTTGGGAACCCAAGGTGTTCGCCATCCGTTGCTTTAAAATCATCATGTACTCAATTCAGGTATGATGGTTCTCCAGGTTCAGCTTGTCCCCTTGGCCAAGGGTACCCCTGGGAGCAGGATGGTGCACACCTGGAGAAAGCCAGCCCCTAGTCGTCTGAACTGGTGCTGCTTGACCTAGTCGTGGAGGCGGACTGGTTTAAACCATTTTATTTCTAGTATGTCACAGACTTATAGTTTACAAAACACGAAAAGAATTCCCAGAAAAAGTAAGTGAAAGCCTCATGCAAAATACAAGCCCAGAGACCGTAATTGGCTGCCATGGCTTTGTCAGATTGCTCACTCAACACTTGCTCTCAATTTCTGTCCTCAGCTCAATGTAAATGGGCATCACACAGATCTTGAATTGGCACCAGACCATGGGCCATGCTTTGAGCAGCACTGGACTAAAGTGCTTGTGGCCCTTACTTAAGGTCTGGCACCTGAGGGAAATGAAAAGGAAGACAGTATTTTTAAACTGACTTTTGACCCACTTTGAAGTGAAAGGGCCCAGGAAATATGTGGAAATCCAAGTTTTCATTGGGATTTGACTCAACTCCTCCTTGGACCAAGGATGAGGGAGAAACTCAGGAAGAGGAACCAGGGTATCTGGGTGCCACCTCTAGTGCCCACTAGCTTTGGGACCTCACTTCTTGTCCACACAACTTTGGGTCCTCCTGGAGGGCTGCCCTGCCTCAGAGGCCACATGGGGGGTTGCTGTTTGGGGACCAGCACGTCTTCCTCCCCCCAGCCGCAGCACTCCCACCTGGTTATCCAGCAGCTCCTGAGCCACCTGGATGCCAACAGCCGCAGTGCGGCCACGGTGCGGGCGGGCATCGTGGAGGTCCTGTCGGAAGCTGCCGTCATCGCCGCCACCGGCTCTGTGGGTAAGGGGGATCTTGAGCGGAACGGGGGCTGGGAACCCCCTCAAGGATGAAGAACTGCCCTTAGTGGTGGGCTATCGCTCCTTCCAGAAAAGGGCAAGGGTAGGGAGGTGTCAGAGAGGTTATCCTCAGGAGGAGAAATCAGCCAGGGAAGGTAGGGGGCAGAGGAAGCCCCTGGCTGGAAGTGGGCCTGGGCTTGCCCGGTAAGCCTGGGCAGGGGACAATGAGCCAGGAGTGCCAGCCCCAGATGTCAGGTCTTCTACCCCGCTGTGCCCAGGGCCCACGGTGCTGGAGATGTTCAACACTCTGCTGAGGCAGCTGCGGCTCAGTATCGACTACGCTCTGACCGGAAGCTACGACGGGGCCATCAGCCTCGGCACCAAGATCATCAAGGAACACGAAGAGCGCATGTTCCAGGAGGCAGTCATCAAGACCATAGGTGGGGCCCGGCGCCCGGGAGGGGGGCGCCCAGGCCAGACCTGCTGAAGGAGGGGCAGATGGGCAGTCCCCCTTCCCCTAAGGATGTTAGTCCCTGGCATTGTAGGTTTGTCATCCACTCAACATCACGTTAGGGCTCCCCTGGTAGGTCAGCTGGTAAAGAATCCGCCTACAATGCAGGAGACCTGGGTTCGATCCCTGGGTTGGGGAAGATCCCCTGGAGAAGGTCATAGCAGCCCAGTATTCTTGGCTGGAGAATCCCCATGGACAGAGGAGCCTGGTGGGCTGCCATCCACAGGGTCGAAAAGAGTCAGACACGGCTGAGCGACTAAGCACGCACACTCACACTTCGTGTTAATGCACGGACACTGGAAGAAGTGGAGTCAGCCCACAGTGCATACAGCTCACAGCGTCCCTGGGGCCAGACCTGAATCAGATCACAGGACAATCTCCCTGGGTTTCTCAGCCTGGAGTTCAGATCAGAGGCTAAGAGAGGCGAACTCTTCTTGCACCCCAGTCCCCGTTAGGCCTGCCTGATCCTTCCACGTTTGAGCGATTGGAGGAGTTCAGTTCCGTTCAGTTCAGTTGCTCAGTCTTGTCTGACCATTTGTAACCCCAAGAATCACAGCACGCCAGGCCTCGCTGTCCATCACCAGCTCCCAGAGTTCACCCAAACTCATGTCCATTGAGTCGGTGATACCATCTAGCCATCTCATCCTCTGTCATCCCCTTCTCCTCCTGCCCCTAATCCCTCCCAGCATCAGGGTCTTTTCAAATGAGTCAGCTCTTCGCATCAGGTGGCCAAAGTATTGGAGGGAGGGGAGAGAAAGAAAGACAAAAGGAAGGAAAGAGGACAGGGAGAAAGCTATGGTATGCACATGGATACTCTGAAGTCCACACGTGATCGTAAGGGCTCAGAGTCTCCCTGTTCCAGTGCCCCTGGAGCGTCCCCGCTAGGTCCCACACCTTCACCACACCACGGGAATAACAGGTCAAGGGACAGGAGCCTGGAAGAGTTAGCTGGCACTCCTCACAGTAGTTTGTTCGGCTGAAAGGCTGAGCAGGGACACCCCCCCGGCCCCCCGCAGCTGCCAGCCTTACCAGAGCCAACCCTCTCCTCTGTCATTTCCCCACAGGCTCCTTTGCCAGCACATTGCCTACTTACCAGCGCTCCGAGGTGATCCTCTTCATCATGAGCAAGGTCCCGCTGCCTGCCCTGCACCACCCCATGGAGACGGGGAGGACTGGGTGAGTCCGCCCTGCCTTCTTCTCCCTTCTTAAATTCCACCAACTCCCCTTCCCACGTTTCTCAGCTCTCTCCCTTTTCCACCTCAGCTTTCCTGGCTCTGCCCTCACACTTCTCTCATTCAGCTCTCAAATCCCTCCACAGCCTTGTGTGGGCCTTTGGATGCTACGTAACTCCACTGACTGTCCCATCAGTAACAATCGCCCACCTTGAAGGGTGTGTGTGCGCTAAGTCGCTTCGATCGTGTGCTACTCTTTGTGACTCCATGAACTGTAGCCCACCAGGCTTCTCTGTCCATGGAGATTCTCCAGGCAAGAATACTGGAATGGGTTGCCATGTCCTTTTCCAGGGGATCTTCCCGACCCAGGGACTGAACCTGCATCTCTTTATGTCTCCTGCACTAACAGGCTGGTTCTTTACCACTAGCTGGTCAGCGTCCATCCTCTGGAAGCCACTGTCCTGGGTAACCCAACAAGTTTAGCCTCATGGAGAATCTAATCACAAGAGAGAACTGGGCACACAAGTGTGGGGTCATCTGTATCTGTACCACCATCCTGGTGATCATCTGTATCTCTGATCTATAGGGAGAACAGGAACCGACTGACCCAGATTATGCTGCTGAAATCCCTCCTTCAGGTAAGCCTCTCCTGTCCCCTTTCCCTCTCTGCCCCTGCAGGAGGCAGCTCCTTTCAAGGGGCCAAGAGAAGGCTATCACTTTCTGTTGTGCAGGTTGCACACTGCACAAACATGCCCAGCCAAAGGGGTGAGTAGGGGACTGACTCTAACCTGTGTTCCACTCACTAGGCAGGCTGGGCACCCACAGGGCTGGGTTATCCAGAGCAGGCAGGACAGCTGTTTCTAACTTTCACAAAGGTACCTTCTCAGCTACTGATGGGCTTGTCACTCAAACCTTATCTCTGGATTGAGATGGAATCTACGGGTCCCTGCCCTTTCTCCTTCCAAGTACCTCACCAGGTCCCCTCCACCTGTTTCTCCCTTGGCATTTATGCCCACCTCAGTCTCCCAGTCACCATCTTTTTCTTTATCAGTTTTTTAAAAATAATAACTATAATTATTTTAGGTAATTTAATTTTAAAATTATTTTTAAATTTGTTTTGGCCATGCAATGTAGCTTGCAAGATTTTAGTTCCCTGACCAGGGATTGAACCTGAGACCCAAAAGTGAAAGTGCCAAGTTCTAACTAACCACTGGATCGCCAGGGAATCTCTGCCCCCACCCTCCACTTAGTAATATTTTTGCATTTGTCTTCTTTCCATCTTTGCAGCCATCACTGGAGCCTAGATTTATTGTTCTCAAATGCCATTCCCATGACCAACTTGTTTAATATAAAGAGTCCCTAGAGACTTGGAGCCATCAGTTTGAGTGAGGTCCTAGAATGTGTATTTGTAACAAGTGCCTCAGGTATTTTTGTGAACAGCCCTGGCCTAAACTCTGGATTACACTCTTGGTTTCTCCCTCCCTCCTTGCTGCTGCTGCTAAGTCACTTCAGTCGTGTCCGACTCTGTGCGACCCCATAGACAGCAGCCCACCAGGCTTCCCCATCCCTGAGATTCTCCAGGCAAGAACACTGGAGTGGGTTGCCATTTCCTTCTCCAAAGCATGAAAGTGAAAAGTGAAAGTGAAGTCGCTCAGTCATGTCCAACTCTTAGTGACCCCATGGACTGCAGCCCACCAGGCTCCTCCATCCATGACATTTGCCAGGCAAGAGTACTGGAGCAGGTTGCCATTGCCTTCCCCCTCCTCCCTCCTTACCTATCTTAAATTCAACCAAGAATTTTCTAGAAATGTTGTTCTTCATGGATTGCTCCTTGTTAAAGAGTCAATCTCAGTTTCCAATTGATGTACATCCAGGTGTCGAACTTCTCAGATTGAAATTGGAAGGCCCTCCGTACCCATCCCCTCCCTAGAACCTCCATGTCAACCCCCAACCTGTCTCTGTGCTAACCATGCTAGTCGGCACAGCCCCCTCGCTCCTGATCAGGCCTTCCGTCCCCCTTCCCAGCCCACACCTTTCATGTCACCCCTTACTATAAAGGCTTTTCCTACTGACACCCACATCTGGCTACCTCCTTGGTCTATGTATTCCTGCCATTTATTTGCTGAGTTTACCCTCGTTGATTTGTACCCAGCATCTTACCAAGGTGATGGCTGAGGACACACTTTAAATACATCCCCCTTTAGTGAACACTGATGCCACCAGGCTTTCCCAGAGCCTCAAGGGCCTGCTGAATCATCAAAGGCATTGTTTTGCAATATGGACTTAACAATAAATCTGTTTGGCTGCTTTTTGACAACATCACGGATGAGATTTCTCAGTATGCCAACAGGCTTTAATCCAAAGACCACCATCATGGCCTAGCTAGAAGAGGTGTAAACAAACTCTGCGTGTGTTCTCTGACTGTGACTATGTCTGTGGGTTCTAATTCGTCAGCCCAGCTGTAAGTTCTTCCACTATCTCTCCTTTTCTTTGTGGCTGTCTGTGCTCCTGATGAAGTGTGTTTATGGTGAACATTCACCGTGTGTGCCTTAATGGGCTGGAACTTTAGGTTCAGATACTCTCTGGCTTCTTGCTCCCCTCCAGTGCTCATCCTCTGCTTGCTTTTACCAGCTTAATGTCCCTGGATACTGTCCCCATCTGCTCAGCTAAACTGAGCTGAGCAGGTCACCTCAGTAGATGGAGTGTTCCCCAAAGCTGCCTGCAGTGAAGGACGGGGGGAACTGGGCTGGGAGATGTTTAGAGAGGATGGATGCTCGGGACCCAGCTCCTACTGGCTGCTTCTCCATCTCCTCACTGCTGCAAGGAGGACCAGTGTTCCTAGGCATGCGATCCCGGACTCCCTTGCAGGTATCCACTGGCTTCCAGAGCAACAACATGATGTCAGCTTTGCCCAGCAACTTCCTTGACCGCCTTCTCTCCACTGCCCTCATGGAGGACGCAGAGATCCGTCTCTTCGTTCTAGAGATTCTCATCAGTTTCATTGATCGTCATGGCAACCGTCACAAGTTCTCTACCATCAGGTGAACTTAGGGTCTCCCCCTCAATTTGGTATGTGATTGGGGAGAAGGCTCCCATTAGGGTCTCACCCTCAGGTGTGAAGACAGTGCAGATCTTCAACATGGACCCCTCACCAGGGAGGTGACCATGGATGTGGACCCAGGGTTCTTGCGAGGAAGGAGACTGAAAGGATGCTTGTGTCTAAGGGAGCAAGGGAGGAAGTGGAGATTTGGGAGATAAAGAGCAGGTGCTCAACAGGAGCTCTTTGGTAGGAAAGGAAGAAGAGGATGCAGGGTTATCAGTAGACTCGGGGCTGAAAGGGAGGAAAGAAAGTGAGGAAGAAGGTAATCTGGATCAGTATTTAAGAAAAACGAGACAGGAACTTGAGAACATGAGAGAAAGTGGAGAGCAGCCTAAGAAGGGTGGGAGGGCACAGGGAGACACTGGTACAACTGAGGCCTGGGGCACGGCCCAGTGATGCCCCGCGAGCCCCGCTGGCCCCCAGCCTGGGCTCAGGTGACCCCTCACGCCCCTCGCAGCACCCTCAGTGACATCTCTGTCCTGAAGCTGAAAGTGGACAAGTGCTCCCGGCAGGACACCATCTTCATGAAGAAGGTTAGCAAGCGTGACCTCAAGACACAGTGAAACCTGGGTGGGTCAGGCCCTGTGGACCCCAGCCTTCCAGCCCCCAAGTCACCACTGCCCATGCCCATAGAGCCCGCTTCCTCCTCTCTGTGATTAGTCAGGATGACCAGCCAGCTCCTCTAGGGGTCAAGCCCCCAGGTCATACTCATCCCAAGCCAGAGGAGGACCATTGCTTGACCATCTTCCCCTGTGTTTGGGCAGCAGCTTTTGTTGCTGGTTTCACTGGCCCCACCTTCCCTAAGCACATATTCCTGCATGTGGTCCATTCCACTGGGGTCTGCTTTAAAGGTATCCTGTCCCTGAGGGTGGAGAGGGAGGGTACAGGAGGAAGGAGGTGGAGCTACATCACCCCCTTCAGACTGCTCTTCCATGCCCCTGGCCCCTCCTGTCCCCATCCACCGTGGCCTTGCTCCCACCCCTCACCCACTTCTCCAGCACTCCCAGCAGCTCTACAGACACATCTACCTGAGCTGTAAGGAGGAAACGAACATACAGAAGCACTACGAGGCGCTCTACGGCCTGCTGGCACTCATCAGCATCGAGCTGGCCAACGAGGAGGTGGTGGTGGACCTCATCCGCCTGGTGCTGGCCGTCCAGGTGGGGCCTGGTGTGGGCAGGACACAGAGGTTAGGGTCAGGAGAGGGAACCTGTTTGGGCCAAGCACTAATGAGAGTGCCGAGTGGCCACTGTTTTAACTACTGTGTTTTGGAGCCCACGTATGTTGCGCCCTTGGTCGGCCATTCCTCTGAAGACCACAAAGCATGGTCCTGCTGGAGTAACCACCAAAGAATGTTGAATTCATGGCTTTGACCCATCTTCATACTAAAGGAGACCCAAGGAACAGGATCTTTCAAAAACATCACTCTCCCCTAGTATTTCAGGTCTCTTGCAAGGCCTGAATGAGACTTCATGGATTACCAAGAGGGTACTCATAGCCTGATGCTGTGCTTAGTTGCTCAGTCCAACTCTTAGTCCAACTCTCGTGACCCTGTGGACTGTAGCCTGCCAGGCTCCTCTGTCCATGGAGATTCTCTAGGCAAGAATACTGGAGTGGGTTGCCATGCTCTCCTCCAGGCGATCTTCCCAACCCAGGGATCAAACCCAGGTCTCCTTCATTACAGGCAGATTCTTTACCATGTTAGTCACCAGGAAGCCCAAGAATACTGGAATGGGTAGCCTATCCCTTTTCCAAGGGTTCTTCCCAACCCAGGAATTGAACTGGGGTCTCCTGCATTGCTGATGGATTCTTTACCAGCTGAGCTACCAGGGAAGCAGTGATCCCTAAACAAACTTGTTTGTCTAAATCATCTGGTCCCCAAAACTGGCTGTGCTTTCAGAATTGCCTTAAACACTTATTAAAAATCTATAATCCCCATACTGTACCCAAGCTTGGGGACCTAGAGATTCAACAAGCCCCCCGTCATGACTCTCGGGCAGCCAGTGTGGCACTAGATAGGGTTTAAACTTCCAAGGTCTGCCCGGGTAAAAGTACACTCCCCGGATGCTAAGAATTGGAGCAGATTCTTAAGACCTCAAAGGCCAGGGTCTGCAGGGTCCTGAAGCTAAGTGGGCATCATATTCTGAATGGTGGTGAACCTGGGAATTCTGTCAGGGAGACTCTTTAGCTACCTGGTTGATGGTGCTAAATCCTGCAAGACCAACCCAGATGCTATGATAGTCTTCATTCTAGAATATGAGATTCTTCTTTGTCCCAGCCCCTAGTAACTCTCATAGCTTTGTCAATTTAACATGTGAATCCAGCATAGCAAACCAATCCAGTCCTCCAAGAATTATCCGAGGTCAGTAGTGAAAGAAACAGCATCCTTGAAGTGGGGATTCATGAGGGTTTGGACAGTCAAGGTTGCTACATCTCTAAGGAAGGTTGGGAGAGGTTGGTGGAGAGTGGCTACCCATATGGGTTGTTCCCTCTGTCTTGTCCCAGGATGTGGCCCAGGTCAATGAAGAGAACCTGCCTGTTTACAACCGCTGTGCCTCTACGCACTGGGTGCCGCCTACCTGAACCTTATCAGCCAACTCACGACGGTGCCTGCCTTCTGCCAGCACATCCATGAGGTTGGTGTCCTCATGACCCCAAGAGCTCAGCAGGCCCTTGACTTGGGGTTTCCCAAAAAAACCTTTTGCTGAATTGTATGAGCTCCGTGCTTAGTCCAGGCATGAGAACTAATGATGAGAAATTCCCAGCAGAGCATCTCCTGCTGCAGGACATGACATAGCAGGGTGGGATCAGACATAGTCAGTATCCTGTACCTCTTCCCAGCCTGCTACCTGCCCCCCCTCCCTGTACTTCCTGCCCCTCTATGCCCCCCTTACTCCCAGAAGCACACATGTACACACCTCTCAGGTCATCTGGGACTGAAACTACTTTTAAGGAATGTTTTAGTTGTGAAAGGTTTCAAATATCGCAAAAACAGTGTGAGTAGGATAGTGAACATCCACACAGCTATCACACAGATTAAACACTTATGAAGGTTTTTCCACATTTGCTTCATCTGTCTCTTTTTCTTTTCCTTTGCTGAAATATGCCTAAACGAACCTTGGTTATCATGTCATTTCACCTCTAAAAACATCAGTATTCATATCTAAAAAATATGGACAACTTCCTGCTCAATTGCTATGCTATTTACATAGTGAAAGTATTAATTAAATGACTGATTATGCCTTGGTATTATCTTATAGCCAGTCTACAATCCAATGTTCTCAGTTATTGCAAAAAGACATTTTAAAACATACTGAACTATCTCTAGGTAGAATGATATCATACGTAAGATTAACTTTACACCAGCAAAACAAAAGTAAGCAAGAAAGTCTAGGTCTCCGCTAACCTGGCCAGCTGAGGGGCATGAGGAAGGTGCTACAGCACCTTTGCTGTGCCAAAGACCAGCCTGAACGAGGCAGGACCTTGCCAGCCGTGGGCTGGTCCAGGAGGACAGGAAAAGCAACGCTGACATCCTCTCCAGTACAAACAGTCGCCTCGGGGCTTCCTCACCTCCTGCACGTACTTTGATGCCAGCTGTCCTCCCACTTCTCACCATCTTAATAGCTGTCACTTTTCTTGTCAAAAATTTGCAAAGGATGATGAGCGAAACTCACTGTGTCACTTTCCATCAGGACGCTTTGCGGTGCCTCTGGGTTTGGGGAACAGTGCGATCTGTGCTTCCTCTCTCGTGTATAAACAGAAAACAGGAATAGGGCGTGGGAGCAAGACACTGACTCTCCTGGGAGCCAAGTCCCCTGCCTAGGGCAGACATTTGTGCGTGTGTGTCACTGGAGACAGCTTGAGCAGTCCTCTGGGCTTCCTGAGCTGCCCCGAGGTCCTGGTTGGTCTGTTTCTCCCTCAGCTCTGGGTGCTCTGCCAGGGACTGTGTGGGAGGAAGGAAGTGCTCTGTTGGGGCGGGAGCTCTTTCCTTGGCCCATTTGCATCTCCCTCTTCCCACTGAACTCAGCTCTTTTCTCGATTCCTCCCAAACTTCAGGTGATAGAGACCAGGAAGAAAGAGGCCCCATACATGCTTCCGGAGGACGTGTTTTTGGAGAGGCCCAGGTGAGCATCACAGCGGAGACATGGTCAAGGAAACACCCAGGGCATCTGAGCAAGAAAGTGGGTGATCTGAGGCCAGGGACTCAGGCTTCTGTTAGCTCACAGACAGAAAATGGACCCTGCCTGTGACGCAGAAGTCCTGGGTCAAGTTTAATCCCGCTTATGTGACCGTGATCCCCACTTGCGCTATCTCAACGTGCTGTATGATAGAGTATGGGATAGAGCCTCTGGGTACTTTGGCCAAGCCCAGGGGAACATATCCTGGAGAAGCCGCTCCACCAATCCAAGCGGCCTTCTCAGACTGTAGTCTGTGGGCCAACGTCACTTCAACATCAGGGGAACTCAAGGGAAAGATATTCTGAAAAAAAAACAAATATCCCATAATAGAGGATGGCTTTATAAATTAAGGCCTATCATACCATTAGACAACTGATAGCCCACTCACAATGTTTTGGAAGAGAAATTCATGTGAAATAGTCACTGCATAATAGGTGAATAAAGAGGTCCTGGAACAGGACTGTGAAGGGTAGGGGAATGTTTGCATGTGTGCATGAGTGTCTATGTGGATATGGTTCTCTCTGGGAAGTGGGACTGCAGGTGTGTGTGTGTGTGTGTTTTCCTTTCGCTCCTCTGTCATTTTGTATAATAAGTGTTACCTTGCTACAGCTTGCAGGATCTCAGTTCCCCAACCAGGGATTGAACCCCGGCCACGGCAGTGAAAGCCTGGAATCCCAGCCACTGGGCCACCAGGGCACTCCCTTGAGTGTTACAGTTATAATAAGGAAGGGCATCCAGAAGTCGGCCTGGTAGCCCAGGGCTCTCACATGCCTCTCCTGCCTCTCTGTCTCCCAGGCTGACTCACAATCTTGACGGAGTGGTGATTGAGCTGCTCTTCCGCCAGAGCAAGATCAGTGAAGTCCTGGGCGGCAGCGGTTACAATGCCGACAGGCTCTGCGTGCCGTACGTCCCTCAGCTAACAGGTAGGAGCTCTGCTCGAGCACTTCCAAGCCTGCCTCTGGCTTTTCTTGGCCAGGTAAGGGCCAGAATGGAAGGGACCTGTGAGCCCTTCTGTCACCTTCCACGGCAACTTGGATGTCACACTGGGAATCCGTTGTGAGATCCTCAGCGTCCCCACCTCTTCCCCTCAGCACAGGGTCCTTGGGAATAAGTGGCCCACGAGATAGCCTGGCTCATGCATGGGAGATGCCCCCACTGTGCTGTAAAGAGCGCCCATGGACTACGGAGTCAGAGACCCAGTTCTCTGCAACTTCCCTCCTGAAAATTCTTAGCTGAGTCCCTTGGCATCTCTAAGTCTCAGTTGCCATGGCTGTAAAATAGGAATGTTAACAATACTTGCCTTAGAGGGAAGAGGCAAATGTCCATAGGAGCAAATGCTACGCAAATGACAGCTGCTGGAGCTGTTAGCAGGCGATGCCCATGCTTTCTAGTCATAAGCAGCTTCTTTGTGCTCATCAATGATTGCAGAATCTTAGCCCTAAAGAGCAAAACTCACCAGCCTAAGAGGGGCAGAGAAGTCTCAAAGCCCTCTATAAACTCCAGCTGTAGCCCCCAGGGTATAAATAATCCCTTTGAGCCCTCCGAGGACCCAGCCAAGCCTGGAAGGGTTGGAGGAGGGCGGAAGATGGGAGATGGTGCTGGAGGCATGCTTCTGGCTCCCTCTCCAGGGCTGGGGGACTCTAGCTTCCAGGCTTCTCTTTTCCCAGATGAGGATCGCTTATCCAAGAGGAAGAGCATTGGAGAGACCATTTCCCTGCAGGTGGAGGTGGAATCGAGGAACAGCCCAGAGAAAGAGGAGGTGAGTGTCCCCTTCCTGATCTGCTGTCCTGGAGAAGCTCAGCATCCCTGGGGGAGGGACTGGGTCTCCCTCTTTGGCAGGTAGTCAGACACTCCATGATCCAGGCCCCCTTAACTGCACTACACATTTAAGGATGCATGGAAGGTAAATTTCTCAAGTGAGCCCTGTTTTCTTTCTGACTCTCATCATATATATCCTAGACATTTCCATCCATCTGGAAAAAGTAATTGAACTTCCGTACACTCCAATGAGGATGTTCTAAAACCAGTCTTGAAAGGTTTGCTGGTTGTCATTCCCCATTCACAATGGAGGTGAACCTAATCTGTGTTGGAAATTGGAAGACCCCACAGAGAGGATGAAGGCAAAAATAGCTTTCACAATGTCTCTTCCAGATATGTCAAGAAAGGTGCTTTTTAAAGAGAAAGATGTAGCTTAAAGATCGCTCTTTCTTCTATCATCTCTTAAGGGCTGTGAATATCTAATTTCTGTTTAAATTAACATGTGGTAGCTCTTCTGCCATTATTACTTCTGCCTCATAAAATAAAGCAGATGTACCCACAGTAAAAGAGAATAAGGAGTCATAGTGGAAATACTAAATTTATTCCCTCAAATGAGAAAGAAATGGGGGCAGGGCAGAGAGGAGGGAGAAAGGCCTCTTGAGGGAGCAGAAGCTTCAGGACACAGTACACTTGTTTTTCTTATAATTTTTGTGGTTGGGGTGTAGTTGATTTATAATGTTGTATTTGTTTCTGCTATACAGCGAAGTTAATCAGTTGTACATATGCATATATTCACTCTTTTTAGATTCTTTCCCATACAGTCCTTTACAGAGAATTGAGTATAGTTCCCATGCTATACTATTTTCTATTTCATATATAGTAGTGGGGTCGCGAAGAGTCGGGCACGACTATGCGACTTCACTTTCACTTTTCACTTTCATGCATTGGAGAAGGACATGGCAACCCACTCCAGTGTTCTTGCCTGGAGAATCCCAGGGACGGGGGAGCCTGGTGGGCTGCCGTCTATGGGGTCACACAGAGTCGGACACGACTGAAGCGACTTGGCAGCAGCAGCAGTGTGTATATGTCAGTTCCAATCTCCCAATTTATCCCCTCCCCACAGTACAGATGCTTTTAATGGTGACTCTGTCCATTAAGGATTTCCTCTGTGGCTCAGCTGGTAAAGAATCCACTTGCAATGCGGGAGACCTGGGTTCGATCCCTGAGTTCAGAAGATCCCCTGGAGAAGGGAAAGGGTACCCACTCCAGTATTCTGGCCTGGAGAATTTCATGGACTGTATAGTCATGTGGTGGCAAAGAGTTGGACGTGACTGAGTGGCTCTCACACTTCACTGCCGATTAAGGGAATTAATAGAGAAGAGGGGAACTTAGCAAGGAGTGAGGAGGACACACATCTGGGTGGAATTGGGACAAGAAGATGTGCAGGGTCCTTCAGCACGAACAGCCTGGCATAGCCATGGAGAGCAGCTTGGACACCTAGCCTCTCCCCAGTGGGCCTGGGGCAAAGACAAATCAATGGGATCAAGATCAAGCCTCCTCCAACCATGCCCCCAGCCATTCCTTCAACTCCTCAGTTACCAGGGCAGACCTCCAGGGCTGGGCTTTTCAAGGCTTGTCTGGAAGCTTCCCTAGAAGGAAGCAAGCTCTGACTCAGGCTAATTGAAGAAGTGGAATGAGGTTGAGCCAGGTATCCTCCAAGGCCCTTCCAGTTCTGCAGGGCTGGAAGCCTCACACGTGTTGGGACCACAGTGTAGTTGGCTGCTGTCCCCTCCGTAGTTATAATTCTTCCTTCCTGAGAGTCGAGAGACTCTTAGAAATGGATAAAGTAAATCAGCAGCCACCTGCTCCTTGCTGGCCTCCCTGTCACTGACACGGGTTTCTCCCCTTCTTTGAGAGTCAACTCAGCCCAGGGATGGCTGAGTAGCTAGAGCAGGGGTGTGGGGGCCTCCACCCTCTGCCATGCTTTTCCACTTCCTTTTCCACTTTTACTCTGAAGACTCATTCACTCTGAAGGTTTATTCTTTGTCCATCCATCCACCCATCCATCCGCTGTCAGTACTGACCAACATCAGATATTCACAGGTGAGGTGATAGGGAACCACGCAATAGTGAGAGAGTAAAGGGAGACAGATCACTGGGTTAGGACAGGTAGAGAGAAGCTGATGGAGGAGGTGGGCCACAAGCCAGGTCTACAAGCCAGCCCACCATGCCCCTTCCCCCACACCTCCAGAGTCCCTCAGTGACTTCCTGTAACCCTCAAATATCAGGCTCATAGCAGGTGATCAACAAATGCTGGTTTGGTCAAATTCCCAACCCAGTGCCTGGCATTCAGAGCCATTTGGAGTCAGGAGTGCCTGGCCGTTTCGTCTCCCCTCCCGTCTGGCTGGTCTGTGTTCAGTCTTCCCCATGCTATCCCATTCATCTCCGTGTCTTTGCTAGTATGGAATCCCATGTTGCAATCACCCTTCCTCTCCTCCTCCACGTTCATGAATCTCCCTTTCTTCCGTGCCCAGCTTGTGGCCCACCTCCTCCATCAGCTTCCCTCTACCTGCCCTTACCCTGTGATCTGTCTTCCTTCACTCTCTCACTACCCCATGGATCCCTGTCGCCAGCTGATGTTGGTCAGCACTGACAGGGGATGGATGGGTGAATGGATGGGTGAATGTACATACAAAGAATAAATCTTTAGTGAATGAGTCTTCAGAGTAAAACGATTGCTCTCTATGATAACATATTTTGCATTTGCAATTGAGTGGCTCACCGAGAATCCTACACATATGTTGTTGTGGAAGTCACTCAGTCGTGTCCGACTTTGCGACCCCATGGACTATACAGTCCATGGAATTCTCCAGGCCAGAATACTGGAGTGGGTAGCCTTTCCTTCTCCAGGGCATCTTCCCAGTCCAGGGATTGAACCCAGGTCTCCTGCATTGCAGATGATTTTTTACCAGCTGAGCCACAGGGGACAAAAATGTTAGTCAGTTTTGAAAATTTCATATGAGATTATATTCGCTAACCACCTTCTCTCATTTCGAATATTTTCTGTAATGTTTTTCTGAAGACTTGTTTGAATTAGCGTTTTCTTCCCAGGGGACTTAAGCGGACCCTCTGGGAGGAGGGAGGGGACAGGGATGGGAAGGTGGGTTCTTCCAGGTGAGACTTGTGGCTCTTGAACTAGCCTGCATCGTTCACTGCTCCCCTTCAGTTGGCGGGTCTGTGCCTGCTCAGAGGCACAGAGCTTCCAGAGACCTGGTAACAGTGCAGGTGTCCTGAGGGGACTTTGGCCCATTGGGACAGTCTTCTGAGAAGTGAAGGGGCTACCAGGTAACTGAGGAAGCCGAGGCTGCCGCCTTCTCCCTCCCTCTCTCCATCTTCCTGAGCGTTCTGTGCACTTCTGTCCCTTCTGCCCCAGCGAGTGCCTGCTGAGGAGATCACCTACGAGACGCTGAAGAAGGCCATTGGTGAGTGGGAGGCCCCCGGGGAGAGGCAGGTGGGGCTGGGTCCTGGGGTGTGTGTGGGTGTGCCTGCAATTGTCTGCTGTCCTCCCAAGCATGGTTCACACAGATGTCAGGGAAGAGGCTGGCAGTTTCCTCTAAATTCTTCACGACTACCGAAGCTGCAGTTGAAAGTCCCCCTCTCTTAACAGGGGTCAGTGTCCTATGCCAGGAACCCTTTTTCTACTGACGGTTGCCATTAAAAGTAGCTGGTTGAGGGTTACGGCCAATCAGACAGGTGAAAAGGGAATTTTAATTTGTATAAATACTTTGACAATTTTTTTGGTGGCGTATGATACAAAAGAGCAAGTTAATCAATGAAAGCTATTAAGACCAAATCCTATTAATATTTAATATTGGCAGTGGATTTTAAAATGCAGTATTATTACCTTATCTGAATTATTGGATTGCAGAGTATCCTGAATTAGAGAATTTTTCTGCTGAAAACAAATGTTTATTTTTGTTGTCATTCATGGTACTCTTTCTGAATGTTTCACTGCTCTGTCTTTTTAAGCTGGGCATGATGAACATATTTCATACCTTTCTCTCTCTCTCTTTTTTTTTTTCATTTTGGAGGCCACAAGGAATATGTGGAAGCCTTAAACTAAATGGCCTCAGACTTCTCTGCCACAGGAGTTTTTCACTGGCTTTTCCATTGTTGATGTCCCTTTTCATGTTACCCCCATAGTACTTCCTGCTCCAGAAGCTTAGTTTAAGAGTCCCAGTGGCAGATATGTTAGTTAATGTTATTGTAGTAATAATTTCACAATACATATCTGTATCAAATCATAATATCTGGTGCTTTAAAATTATACCATGTTATATGTCAGTTAAATCTTGATTAAGATGGAAACATTTTATTTAAAGTCTCAAAGGAGTGAGGATGTACAATACATTTATGTGAGTGGGGAAGTGAATCATCATTTTGAAAAATAAAATTCTGAATAGGACAACAAAAAAAAAAAAGAGAGAAAGTCCCAGTAGCAAGTGCAGCTACATGGAGCTTTAGCCCCAATTAAGGGTCTATTTAACTAGTGTTCAGACTCTTAGGGAAGGGGGCTGAGCCCTCAGGCAGAATCAGAAAAGTGTCTAGCCCTCCCAGGGCCAAGTGATGGAGGCATGGAGGCACCACACCCTCCATGCCACCCTGCCCCTCGTTGGCAGAGGGGAAAGCTGGTGGCCATCTGGGGCCACAACAGCGGGCAGGACCCGCGTGCTGACCTGGCTCTCCACCACAGTGGACAGCGTGGCTGTTGAGGAGCAGGAGCGGGAGCCGGCGGCGACAGGTGGTGGAGAAGTTCCAGAAGGCACCCTTTGAGGAGATCGCAGCACACTGCGGGGCCCGGGTAAGTGAGGGTGGAACGGGGCCCATCCCAGGACCAACTGGACACAGGATGTGTGTCCAGGGCAGGACTGAGTTTCTAGGAGATCTTGGTACCGTTGACACCAGACTCTAGGGCTTAGAGCCCAACACTGCATTGATTCCCCACGAACCAAAAGCCTATTAGTCATACACCCCTTCAGACGTCACAATTTTCATATAAGGGAGAAATCCTGACCTCAGCGCCTCTTGTACTGAACAGATTATAATAATAATAATCGTCAGAGGAAGAACATAAATAGCGCTCACTCTTCACCAGAGTATCTTCCATTTATCAGCTTATCTCCTCATGCTAACTCTGTGAGGTTGCCATTAGGCCTGTCACATTACGGAGAGATGACAGGAGGGGCTGTGGCACAGGAAAGATGGCCAGCATTAGCCACTAGGCCGCTTCCAACTGGGGACACTGGTGGGTAGAATGGAACAGCCTGGCCTTGGAAAAGAAATTTAAGTGAGAGGGCACCAGCCACGTAGAAAGACAGTCTGATCTCTCTGGGTAAGGGAGGAGTGCAAACATTTCTTGAAAATGATAGACCAGGATTTGTTAGACCCAGGGTCCATCTTAGTGACAATGAAATGTAATTGTAAATATCTGAAATCTACAGACAACCTACTTTATTGTACATTTTCCTCCCTATAAAAATACATGTAACTTTCTAATATATGTATTTCTAATAATATATATCATATATTCAAACCTCTCATATGTTTTAATAACTATAGTAATATGCATTATGGTATATAAAAATATAAGTAAGTATAATACAGATTTTTCTGGGTCTATATTATACTAAGTGCTTGTCTTATCTCGAGAAGTACCTATTTTGTGAGCTCAGAGTTGAGTCCAGTCTCACTCTTTGTGTCCACGGGCTTAGTTGGAGCCAGAGGGGACCAGAGAGAATGTCTTTCTTCCCTAACACACCAGCTTTGTACAGCTGCTCCTTGGGAGTTAAGGAAAGAGCTGGAACCAGTTCCGAACCTCCAGACTCTGCCCAGCAGGCCCTGTTGCCTCATCTGGGGAGCTAAGAGCCCTTCCAGAACTGCTACTGAAGTCCTTTCTGGGGTGCCTGGCCTCTGTGCTGTCCCCAGCAGGCCTTTGCTGGGCCCCTCTGTCTGATCTGAACTCACTGTTAGGGTCCACTGATAAGCACTGGAAACAAGCTCACAGCAGTTTCTTTCCTAAGATTGCAGCTGCCCCATACCTCCAGTGCATGCTGGACCAGTAGGTTTGGGAGTCAAGGTGTGGGGAGCCCCCAGTTCACTTTCTTCTCTATTTGCCTCTAGGCATCACTGCTGCAGAGCAAACTCAATCAGATCTTTGAAATCACTATCCGGTAAGTGGCAGCCCTGGGCAGGGGATCCCCCACCTCTGTGGCCCAGTTGTAGGTACCCCTCCCCCCAAGTCCTCCTTTCACACCTGTCTTTAGCCCTCCCTGCCCCCAGCCTCTGTCTCCAGGGCTCGGCCACCAGCTCTCCCAGGTAAGGAAACAGAGACTGAAGGGAGAAAGAAACAGCTCAGTGAACCCTGGAAAAGAGCCAGGGGCCTTAGTGTCCCAAGCTAGTACCTTTACTTTCTAAAGAAACAGTCACTATAGAACCAGCTACAAAGCTTGACTTCAAGCTGAAGATTCTAGAACAGCTTGAAACCTTGGAACCCACGGAGTGAGTTCTGGTCCCTAGTCAAAGAGAAATCAATCAGCTGCTCTGTTGCACAAGGTGGGACCCTTGGACCCCTTCCTCATGTCTTTCTCTTCCTTGTGTTTCTGCCCCAGGCCCCCTCCAAGCCCATCAGGAACCATCACTGCAGCCTATGGACAGCCTCAGAACCACTCGATCCCTGTCTATGAGATGAAGTTTCCTGATCTCTGTGTATACTGAATTCAAGACACAGCTTCTCCGAGGGGCAGGGTCTGAGGGAGGAGCTCACCTTCACGCCCATCCCTATGATATGGAAATCTAACTGGGATCTCAGAGAATAAGCACCTTGGACAGCAGCACCTCCCCAGTGAAGCAAGGTGGAGCCCCGGGCCCCCTCATCTCCTACGGGCCTATCTCCTCCCTGCTTCCTCCTTGTCTTCCCTGAGGGAGATCTGGCCACCTGCCCCTCTGGGGCCAATAAAGCATACCACCTGTGCCCTTTGTCTCCTCTGTGTCAGCCTGGGGCCAAAAGTGAGGGGGCAGAGGTGGAGGGGAGGTTCTCAGAGAGAGGCTGAGGTCCCAAGAAGCTGTGCTTAATGCAGTGAGTGATGGCTTTCACGCGGGGGGTTGGGGGTGGGGTTGGGGGTGAGGGGGGTGGTCCTGGGCAGGGAGCGGCACAATTCCCATTCCCCCAGGAGGGAACTAGATGGAGACACAGGAAGCTGAAGACGTGAGAAGGAGGAAGAGAGGCCGGCTCCTCCTGCAAAGCAGTGGCGTGTGGGAGCTGGAAAATGGGCGCTGATCTCCTCCAAGCGTCCCCTCCTCCTCCCCATTTGAGGGACCAAAGGCCTCCAAATCTTCAATGTCTCTTCCACTCCCTGGCTCACCTTGCTCCTCTCCTTGGTTCTTCTAATGTTGGTTAATATTGAGCCCTTATAACAGGAGCTGGGGTAGACACCCCATGGAGGGAGTGGGGGACAGCAGAGGATGAAGCCGCTGATAGAGGGGGCTCCTGCTCCCCAACTGCTGGCCTCCTGTAGGGGAGCATCAAGCAGAAGTGGGCAAGTCTGTCCCCCTCTGTAGCGTCTCCTCTCCTTCATCCAGAGGGATGTTCTCCCGAGTTGATTCCCTCTCTTTGATGCCTTTCTTCCTGAAGATCCCAATGTGAGCCACCTCTGGCAGAACCTCCCCTGGGCCTCTTTCTGGGGAAGCACCCTCTGGCCCAGGGGAGCCCTTTGCTTCTTTTCTAGTCTAACCTCCTCTAACTTTTGAGCTGATATGACTCACAGGAAGGGGAGAATGGTCAAATGATTCCTCCCTGGAGAAACTGCTTTTGAAAAGAGGGAGAGTGAGTAGATTTCTTGACCCAAAGGAACCCCTTTTGAGGGTACAGCTTTAGACAGCATGGGGTGGGGTCAGAAGCAGGCCATTTCTGCTAAGGAGAGGGCAATCTTCTCGAGACCCCCTCAGATCACACCCCTGTGCATGGCCCGGCACAGGTGCACTGTGAGAGCCTGATTATCAGGACAGAGAGGTGTATTTGCCCAAACCAGGAGACTCTGAACCTAGGTACTTTCTTACTGCATGTGCAGTAGACTTGTTGGATAGGGGGCTGTCTGACCCTCATTCCTGTAGTTTCCTGCCTTGATCGCTGCCTCTGTGCTGCAAGCCTGCAACTTCCAGAGGGTCTACATGACTCTGGGGCCAAGGGGGCTGGCCCCTTCTCCCACCATGGCCTTTGGCTCTGCGCTATGGCTTTTGGCTAATGCTCAACCCAACTTTACAAGCATGGACTGAGATCTCTCTTTACTTTAATATCTCTTTATTAAGAAACCAAGATTAAAATAACTAGAAACAAACTTGAAGACAAGTAACCCTTGGAAGACATGTTGGAGAAAATCTAAATCTTGAACCACAATCATGTCTTTACTGGCTCTTCCCCTGCTCGGCTTTGACAGGAGGCCATTTCTCTCTCATGCTTCTCTGACTGTGGGGTCTACCCCGTGTCATCTGTACTCTGAGCCCTGCCTGGGGGTCCTGGCTCTGGGACTTGGGACATTCCCTAGAGCCTTCTTCTAATGCCAGCCCCAGAGCCAGAGACCTCCACATCCATTTACTGTCTCTCCCTCATCCCCAACCTGGGAACAGAGTGGAGGAAAAGGTGCAGGATGTCTGTCTTCATATACTCCACTGCTGTTTCCTCTGCCTGAAACAGCTTTCTCTTTATGCCATCGCTGACTAGCAGAGATGTGCTGCTTTTGGAGACCTGACTGCATCTTGAGTGGCCCTCTTCTCAGTTTCAATTTAAAGTCACACTCAGTGAAATACTGTCTTGCCTGCTGACATGCTGTAGAATCTGGCTTCTGACCAAAGATGCCTTGGAATCAGAAAGTTTAAGATGAACATTAATTCAAACAATTCAATGATAAATTAAGCAATCTCCTTCACCCTCCCCTGGCCCTCCCAAGCCCTGGGAGAGAAGCCAAGCAGAGGATGGTGGGTACCCAGGCCTTCAGCCTAGCATGACTCTTCCTGCCTTCCAAACCCTACGGGATCTAGTGACAGTGTGTCAAGTGACCAGCCCTCTTTGCTACCCTTCTGTGTTATGATTTTGAGTTAACAAAGCCATCCAAACCAGTTGCTCCCCCAAACAACTAAAGACTTCATGGGCAAGGAGTAGGGCCCACTGGCTCGAATACTGACAGAACCCAGTAGCATGGATGTACTGGGGATTTGGAAGTTCACTGAACTTGGCTGAGTCACATGAGTGTGTCAGAAGCAGCTGAGAGGAGAGCTCCAGTGTGACCCTGGAGGCTCCTTCTGGTTTTCCTTGCAAAGGGATCCACCATGGCCTATGCCTGTTCCCATTTTCCTCTTTCTGAAAAGTAGAAACAAGTGATTTCTTGACTTCTGAACACCTCCTCCCCAGAGAAGGAGCGTAGGTGGATCAGAATAAGAAATAGAAAAGTCCTCAGACATTCTCCTCTGTCCAGCCCTCCACCTCAAGCATCAGTATAGACGAATGAGCAGTGAAAAGGCAGGACTGGGACCATCTTCAGTGCCTGAAGTGCAGGGGTCATGGAGGCGCTGCCCTTTGCCCTGGTGTTCTCAGTCCCAAAGGGTATGTTCCAACTGGCTTAAGGATCAGAACAGCCTTGCAGTTGCTTTGATGCCTAAAAGGCCAGACCTCTTGGCTTCACCTGGGGCCCCTGGGTCAGGAAACCTTCCAGATACTATTCCATTGTCCCGGGGTAGAAACTGTCTCATTGAGAAGTGAGGCTATTTCTCCCAATTCCTTTTCATGACCATGAAATGGCAGCTGGCCAGTTGGGGCTCACGGGAAAAAAAACTAGACCTGAGCTGTTAGGCTGAATATTAAGTTTGATGGTAGAGAGGAGGGAGGCTCCTCAAGGCAGGCCACACCCAATTCTCTGGACCCACAGACCCTGGAAGGCAGCTTGTGGTGAAACAAGATATCTGTCTTATGTCTGGGGAGAAGGCTTAGGGCAGCATGTTACTTCATCTCATGACCCTAGAAATCTAGTTAAAATGCCCTTTATCCCAAATCTGGCCTAGGACTGAAGTCTGCAGAAGAATGGTGGTGGCGTGGCCTGCCAGCTGGGGGAGCAGGGGAGGGGACATAGACCTGTGAGAGGGCTCTGTGGTCTGTTTTCCATTCTGTCTTTTATCACCAACCAGGTTGACCAAGTCTTTTCTCCTTCAGGGGACCTTGGGGCCCCAGCCCATCACCATCCCCTTTGGAGCTCTTTCTCAGCGGCTGTTGATTCTGGCCTGTGGAATGCAGAGCTGTAAATCCACAAATGCTGCAGCGTTATCCACACATTATAACACGTCTGTGTCCACTTAAGACCTTCATGACCTGGCTGACTGTGTGTGCCCATGCGTGTGCATGTGTGTATAATGTAGTTTATAGTTGACAATGTTTGTATATAATTGCTGATGTATTTATATGTGAGTGCAGAATTAGTGCCTGTGGAAGTTTTCTGTATTTTGAACTCATTGAATCAAATTTGAAGGAACGGGAAGAAGGATTTGGGGCGGGGGTGACGTTCAGCATGTAGGAAGAAGGACTCTTAGCAAGATTATTCTTTAGGACTATTAGTTGTGAATTCCCAGTGCCCTTTTCAAATAAATGTTAATGTTGTCACCGCACAGTTGTGTATTTGATTTCTTTAAAGTAAATGGTGTTTTGAGATGCAAACAGGATCTGAAAATACCACCAGCATTAACCACTGACATTTAGCCACCCCCACCTACCATTACTTTACTTGCCTTGAACGGAAGGGGGAGTAAGTGAAAGGATGCTACCAAGATGTAAACAGGAGGCCCAGGATCCCCAGTGTGGGAGCATCCTCAGATGGGAAGGCCTGGGACATTGCTTCATTACAGCAACTAGGATATAACCCCATTTCATAGAACCCACGTTGAGGGAGACTTTGAGTCTGGCTTTCTTGTTCCCTTTATATCAGGACTTCCCAGGTGCATTCCAGTTTTAATTGTGAACGTCCATATCAAAATATAAATATGGAAGTGCCATAC
Source organism: Nanger dama (assembly GCA_917880005.1). Classification (NCBI taxonomy): domain Eukaryota; kingdom Metazoa; phylum Chordata; class Mammalia; order Artiodactyla; family Bovidae; genus Nanger; species Nanger dama. The sequence goes on from CAKJTW010000018.1 coordinate 32,975,142, forward strand.
AGAAATATTCCCCAGCCGGTTTTGATCTGTATCATCCACCGATGCAGTTGACATGGAGACATGCATCTCTGTGTGTGCGCTCTGTGAACGTGTGATGACAAACCAGTGGCCCCAACTTTGTGAAAACATCTTGGGGACATAAGAAACACAACTCCTGGCTTCTGCCCTTGTGGAGCTTAGTTTCCTTGAAAGAAAAAGAGCACAATATGTGTGTGCAGTAAGAAACTTGTCATCCGAGCTGGACAGCACGTTCGGCTCTTCAGTGCAGAGGAGCTGACTGCAGGCAGAAACCCTGAAAATGAGCGAGCTTGGCTGCAAAACATCCCATCTTTCCCAGCAGAAGTGGACTTGAGCCTGGATTCACATTGAAAACAGTGTAACATTCAAAATAGAGGGGAATGGTGGAGAATTCCAGGCAGAGGATGGAGGAGGATGGAAGAAGTGATAAAACCAGGGAAGTGCAGTTTGGTAAGGAAAGTGAAACTGACAGAGAAGGGCCCTTGTATGTGTCATGCCCAGTTGTTTGGAACTGATGGAACAGTCGGGGTGGGGTGACTGTATCTTGAGCCAACTAATGTGGCGAAAGCAAGATTTTGTATATATACATTAACATGAAGAATGTGTACAATGGACTGGGGAAAAAGCAACTGGAGACCAGGATACCAGCTGGTTAGGAAGCTACTAGGCTAGTTGAGGCCTGAGTGAGAGCACTGAGCATGAAGAGAAGGCTGACGCTGGGCAACCTCGGGAGGAGAGAACTTGGGCATGACAAGAGCAGGTCAAGACAGACTTCAATCTTGAGCCCCAGAGGCTAGAAGAAGCACCTATGCATACTGTATTTCTACAGATGTGTCTCCATGGGTATACGTCTATGTGGGTGAGACCCTGTGTTTGAGAGTATCTGACGGTAGCCTAGGACAGCAGTCAAATCTGAACCGTACCAACCCTCAGGTCTCACACAGCCTCTCAGTGATGAAAAGATGACCTCTCGTTTCTCATTAACCATCACATAGCACTCAGGAAGGAATGAGAGAACTAAACTTTGGAGACGTTCAGAGACTTGCCTAAGTTCTCACAGACTGCTAGATCCACATAGGCATTAACCACAGCGTCCCCACCTGGGAGCCCAGAGACCTCCTAGTTCCAGTGGGAGCTGATCTGTGTCCCACTGGCTCTTGGACTTAGGTGGGAACCAGGGTAATAGGAGGAATCCTGTCTTTTGGAGGAATCATCAGCTGGCTGATCAGTCTTTCCGCACTCAGTGGAGAGTGGGAAACGCAGCACACTGAGCCATCACCTTGTTTGACCCCTAGCAGACCCATTTGCTCGGGGCGGGGAGGAAGTACACTTTCCTTTGATTCTCAATATATCCTGTTAAACATACTAACACGTAGTCACATGGAAACCACTATCGCCCCTCCAACATGTGCTGCCCTTTACTTGATGGAAATGCGTTTTAATTCACCCAGTCAATATTCGTGAAACTTCAAAGGTTTTATTTTTTAACTACAGACAGCTTTAAGAGTCGGGGTATCTGGCGCCATCACTGCCTGGGCGAGTCCTCACCCGGGCTGCGGGCGGCAGGAGGGCAGAAGAGAGGCGTTCGGGGTCAACTTTCCGCGGAGAGAGGCCCCTGCCCGCTGCGCCCTCACTGGCCCTTCTTGTGGGCGTTCTTGATGATGGCGTTTTTGAACAGCGTGACAAGGGGCGTTTGGCTCTTCTCGGAGGTCATGAACCCGCCGTAGCGCTTGTCCTTGGGCGGGCTGCCCCAGCGGAAGTGTTCCATCTTATAGGGCCCCGAGTCCTTCTTCTCGGCCGCCTCAGCCTCCGCCACCAAGCCGTACTCCAGCTCAGCCCGGGCGGCCGCGCTCTCAGCCTGGGCCTCGGGGCCGCGCGCCTGCTCGAGCCTCTCCCCGGTCAGCTCCCTCTTGAATTCGAGGGGAAAGGCCTGGGCCGACTCGTCCTCGGCGCCGTTGGGGTACACCTTCACCGGGCGCCGCTTCTTGCCCACCGGCTTGCCCCAGCGGAAGTGTTCCATGGAGTAAGAACGCTTGTCCTCGTGCGGACCCGTTTCGGCGCCATCGCCGTGGGGCCGGGGCCTTCGCCCACCGCCACTTCCTCCTCGCGCTTCTGGGCCGCGCTCCCAGCTCCGCTGCTGCTGCTACCATTCCGACGGCCGAAGCGGTCCCAGCGGAAATGGCCCATGACGTACTTCCGGGGGTTCTCAGTCAGCGGCTGCTCGTCGCCGTTGCCGGGAACACCGGCGTCTCGGCCGAGAGGTCGGGCTTGCAGGCCCGGATGCACGCCTGCGGGAGAGCAGCGAGCGCGTCAGGCCCCGCCCACTCCAGGCCGCGGCGTTCCCCGGCCCTCGCGCGAGCAGCCCGGGCCCTCCACTGCCTCCGCACGTGCGGGGTCGTCCACTGGCGCCGGAGCTTGGGCCCACTGGGCTAACTGCAGAGGATATCTACCCACTCCCACCTCTGAGCATCCTCAGACGTCTGAGACTCAGCTCGGACAGCGCCTTTTTGTTCCCTGGGCTCCTGGTACCCCTGCCCGGTAGCTACAACAAAATCCCCGTCCCACTTGATGGTGTACTTGCATTGTAGCTTTGTGGGTAGCCTATTCAGTAGTCATGGCTCATGGGCTTAGTCGCTTGTCCGCATGTGGGATCTTCCCAGACCAGGGATGGAGCCCCTCTTCCCTGCACTGGGAGGCGGATTCTTAACCCCTGGACCACCAGGAAGTCCCCATCTCTGCTTTGGAGTGACATGGCTCAGACGGTAAAGCGTCTGCCTACAACGCGGGAGACCCGGGTTCGATTCCTGAGTCGGGAAGATCCCCTGGAGAAGGAAATGGCAACCCACTCCAGTACTCTTGCCTGGAAAGTCCCATGGACGGAGGAGCCTGGTAGACTACAGTTCATGGAGTCGCAAAGGGTCGGACACGAGTGAGCAACTTCACTTTGTGGGTAGGGTAAACGTCCTAAACTTTATAAGCCAGATATATAGGAATTCGTCAATAAATGGCAGGTGGGTGGGAGTTGTCGGCACTTAATGAATAGTGAAAGTGAAGTCGCTCAGTCGTGTCCGACTCGTTGCGACCCCCTTGGACTGTAGCCCACCAGGTTCCTCTGTCCATGGGGTTCTCCAGGCAAGAATACTGGAGTGGGTTGCCATTTCCTTCAGGGGATCTTCCCAACCCAGGGATCAAAGCCAGGTCTCCTGCATTGCAGGCAGATGCTTTAACCTCTGAGCCATCTAATGAATAGTGAGTAAATAAATATGGTTCAGTTCGAGTCTGGGAAGGGCATTGGGTTGAAATTTGGGAGAAGTCTGGCTTCCAGGGTCTGTAGTTTCAATAATGTGTCAGCCATGCCCCAGTGGTCTGCAAACATAACTCATGCCCTCCCCTAGCCATCTCCCTCCAAACTTGCCCATACCCATCTGGCACTTTCTCTGGTTCTTTCAGGTCTTCTGAGCTGATCCTGTCTTTTCCTCAATCAGTGAGCTTAGGGAGGGGGCGACTCACTTCCCTGTGCCTTTCTAACTGGATGGAAGGATAGGAAGTCAGGAATATTTCCATTGCAAGGGTCATGGAGTCCTGTACGTGGAGCCCTATCTGCTTTCTGTGACTAGACAACTGTGACACACATTTGCTTAGGAAAACAACCTTGAGGCTGTAGCCTTGAGTTTTCAGACACTCAGGACAACAAAGGAGGAAAAGAAGGATCACACCCACTCTGTTGAGTTGGGAACGTCATACTCCAGGAATTTAGAATTATAACACTGCAGAATAGTAACAGTGGGAAACAAAAATTATCTCATACTTCTCTCCCCTGGACACATAATGATACACAGTTTCTCAGAGAGGAGAAAGGAACTTGGTAAGGTTCCACAGCCCATTGACAGAACTGGGACTGGGACTAGAACCCACAGACTCTGACAACCGCCAGTGCTTCTTCCCTGGTGAGCTCTCAACAGGAAAGACTGTGCAGTGGGTGTCTCTAATCAAGAGTGTCTTGGGTCTCTTGGAAACAGAGCTCACAGGACTCCTGGGCTCTTTACTTCTATTTTATATTCTACATGCAACCTGCTCTGTTTTTGAGAAAGTCTTTTTCTACCTTAACTCAGCTTCTCTACTGACAAAACACACAGAATGTAGTGATGTGCATTCCACCCTCTCTAGGCAGGTACAGGCAGTAGGCTGGAACTCAGTCATGGCCACCAGAAGTGTTTCTTGTAGCCTTGAGCTGGTATTGTTCCTCATTTATACTTCCCAATACAAATAAATAATAACAAATACGCAAGCTATGGGGACCTAGAGAGAGTTCCAGCCTGGCACAAAGGGCTTTGAGATGCTATGGAAAGGCTGCAGAAGGCTGCTTCTCCTCCTTGAGAAGCAGGAGGCATTTGGCACCAGTTAGTGGAAAATGGCACCTGAGTTTTTCCTTCTAGAGCTGGTTTGTGGTATTATCTTCCTGACTTTGTAACTGGTAGCAGATATAAGAAAAGAAAAATGGAATGGAAATGGAAAGTGATATGAGGTTATCTAAAAAGGAATAATTTGCAGGCTAAAGGATTGAAAGAATAGGCAAGGTCAGTTGAAGGAGCAACTATGGTTATTATTATCATTAGTATTGTTTATTTTAATAGCACTATCTCTAAATAGCTTAAAAGGAGTGGATCTCTATACAAGAAGACAGGGCAAGAAGTAAAGAAAATCAAGAAGACATTATGGACCAGACCCATCTCCCTGAAGCTGCTTCCTCCCTTCTGTGGTCCAATTCTTACTTTGCCCTAGAGGTCTATTCCTGCCCTCGATTGAGCTAGCCCTATCTCTGGAAGTGAATCTCCCCTTTTGCATGCTCCTTTCTTTGTGCTGTCCCCTCCCCAGTACCATCTGATACCCAAATCAAGATGGCGGCCACAGCCCACGTACCAGCAGGTTACTTTCCGTGGTGAGGTCCTGACACTGGCTGCTCTCCAGGCACCAACCACGCACTTCCATGGAGGCCTGAAGCAGCAAGGCCAGCAGCAGGGCGCCCGAACGACTGCTGCACAATCTCGGCATCTTCCAGGCAGGCTGAGGCTCTGCAGAGGCAAACAAGATGAGTGGGACCCCTGCAAGGAGCAGAACAATGCTGGCCACTCATCAGGAAGGACCATGAGCCAACATAAACAATACTCTCATTTGTGGAGCTCAAGGCTTTTTGAGGACAAGAGCAGCTCAAGGAGCAGGTTGGTGTGCAGGGTGGTCGTGTGAGTTGTAATAGAGAGGAGGGCAGTGGGACCTGGGTAAACTGCACAATTTTCCTTTTATCTCCTATTAAAAATCAGACCCCAAAGGATGTTAGGGCTGGAAGCTATTTTAGGGGTCATTTGGTATGGCCCCGTATATGAGAGATGAGGAAACTGAGACAGAGTGAGACAAATGACTTGGGTTTTTCACAATGAGGTATGGCCAAGTTCTCTTGTTTCCATCACTGAGCTTTTCTATTTCCCCATCTTCAGGAAACTAAAGTTCTAACACTCCAGATTCAAGGAGTAACTTGGGAAAGACAAGGACTGCTCGAGATGGTCTTCTCCTCTCCACCAGGATTCTATCATCCCTCAGAAACTCCACTTCCTATGAATAGTAGGTTTGCTTAATGGCAAATGAAACCTCTGTCCAACCGAGCCAAAACCTCAGCCAACCCAGTTTGATGTCCTGTACACAAATCACTCAGGGAATCACTATTTCCCAGACCCCTGTGACTTTGGAGATTTATTTTTAAAGTAGATCCCCATTTAAAGGGCTTCCCTGGTGGCTCAGACAGTAAAGCATCTGCCTGCAATGCAGGAGACCTGGGTTCGATTCCTGGGTCGGGAAGATCCCCTGGAGAAGGAAATGGCAATCCACTCCAGCACTCTTGCCTGGAAAATCTCATGGATGGAGGAGCCTGATAGGCTACAGTCCATGGGGTCGCAAAGAGTCGGACACGACTGAGCAACTTCACTTCACCCTTTTAAAACTAGTTCATCTCCTGAGTGCAATATGCGTCAGACCTCCTCTTGTTCTCTCAGTCTCTCAAATGTAGGCTGAAATAGCTGGACTTGAAGATGCTGTTGGTATGTAAAGGAAGGACATGATCACACAGAGCAGAAGGGAACTACATCACATCATGAACTCCTGCCAAAGGCACTTTCTCAAAGAAATCAGGAAGCACCACTGGGCAGATGGTTAATTAAAGAGATCCAGAATCTGTAAAAGGGAGAATCGATGCTGCCTTTGCCCCGCTGTGCCCAACCTTTTCCCCATCCCTCTAGCTTTCATACTGCCCTGACACCCCTCACAGAAGTCTCCCCTCCAAAATGACCCTAAGCTCTGTTACCATGCACTCCACAGTCATTCTAGATTTCTGATCTTTTCAACCCAGCCATTATGGAAGAAATCTAATTAGATAAGAAATTTATATTAAGGTGTAGATGACTAATTGTCTCTTCTGATTTAAAAATATTTGCCCAAAGGATCTCCTATCTGTGAAGGCATGGGCCAAATCTTTTTATAGAGACAGCTTTGGAAGTGAAATTTCCCCTGCCTCTCATTGTCTGCTTCAGGAAGCCACTTCCTTCTCTCTGTCCCACCCTACTCCTTTTCCCAAAAGCTGAGCCAAAAGGGCTCCCTTCTGAATGGTTGCCAAGCACAGCCCGAGTGTTTTCAGAGCAGCCATTAGATGGTGCTGGTAGCCAGTGAGCTGGCCTATCTGCATCACAGGGTAACTAGGAGAACATTGGTCAACCTGGTGTCCAGTTGTGACCGAGGACAGGATGCTCCTGTTGTAGACTTTTGGTGCTCCAGTTCAAGTACAAAGCCTGAATTTGATGGACAAGGTAATTTATGTTAAATCTCTGAGACCACACAGCACATTTAGGTCAGAAAAAATGCCCAAGTTTAAAAGAGAAGCATAAAAGTGGTAGTTTTATGTTGCTATGTTATTGCTATTGTTTAGTCACTAAGTTGTGTCCAACTCTTTTGCAGACTCATGGACTGTAGCCCCTCAGGCTCCTCTGTCTATGGAATTCTCCAGGCAAGAATAACTAGAGTGGGTTGCCATGCCCTCCTCCAGGGAGTCTTCCCAGTCCAGGGATCCAACCCAAGTCTCCTGCATCTTCTGCATTGGCAATTGGGTTTTTGTTTTGTTTTGTTTTGTTTTGTTTTTAACCACTAGTGACACCTAGGAAGCCTTATATACTATGGACAAGTGTAGAAAAGTATCTTAGTAGAAAAGAAAGTAAAGTCATACAGGTCTGACAATCCCCTCAACTATATTTCAATTCTTCTCAAAGTTGGCCATTCTGGGATGACTTCCATTTTCTAAAAACCTACCTCATGATATCAGACCTTCCTGAAAAGTCTCAGTGTTTCCTCTCTTGCCCCATGGGCTATATAATACAACACGATAATATCCTCACTCCCCACCTCTCAGAGCTGCAATCTCCTGCTAAAAACTAGGTAGCTTCCTGAAAGCAACTTATCTTCTTTCTGCTCGTGTATGTTTTGTATTTTTCTACAATAAACAAATATTACATTGTCATGTTTTTAAAGCAATAAAGTAATAGGTAGATGTCAAATGTGCTTTTTTTTTCCAAATGTAAGGAGTGTCGAATAATTGAAAGCTTGGAAAAATAAATATAAACCTGTAATTTGCTAATCTTGACATTAATTTTGTAATAGAACTACACTAATTAAGGACTCATATGTGTTGGTGAATTCTCTATGAGCTAAATAAAACATATTTTGTTTTATTTAATTTTATTTTAAATATTCTTTTCCATTATGGTTTATCACATGATATTGAATAAAGCAGGACCTTGTTGTTTAATCCATCCTATATATAATAGTTTGCCTCTGCTAATCCCACACTCCCAGTCCTTCTGTCCCCCACCCCCCTCTAAAATTGGTCATCTAAAATTGCACACTGGCCATGCCAGTGTGTAAAGATTAGAGGAACAGAGATGCAGAGTTTTGTCCTGGCACCATGATACACATCCATCAAGTCCTAAAACAATGTCAAAGGAATATTACATCATTAAATAAACCATGATCTATAGATCTTAACACAAAACAAGTGCTTCTTCCAGCACTTCTGTGAGAACCACCAGCTCCCCATTTATACACGAAGAATTTGGGGGATCCAAATGCTCTGCAGACTCTCCCTCCCTCACTGGGAACCCACCTTGCCTGAGCCTGCATCTTGCCTGAGCTTCCATAACCTCCTGCGGCTGCTGCTGCTGCCCTGCGCTCTAAGGTCTGCGGGATTGGAGGTCCGTTCTGCGTTCCTATTGAGAGCAGAGACGGGGTGGTTCAGGACCGTGGACAGTTCCCATCCAGGCCACCTCTTTTTAACACCAGCAGCTCATGTAGAGCAGACGTTGTCATTCTCTAGGCATAGCCACGTCGGGGGGCGCTAAGGTGAGCAGGGAAACGAAGTTTCAGAAATCTGAATTCAAAGAAGTCTGGAACGCAGGGAGTTTGTTGTCACTTTTAGCCTCTTCTCTTTTGCTCCCGTTTCCAACATCAATTTACGGTAGAGTATATGGTATCTTTTAAGAAGTGACACCCACCCGGCAAATCAGAAGTCCCAAAGACTGGGTCTCCTGGAATCTCCCCAGAATACGGGTAGGACTCCTCAGGAGTCCCTCCCCCGGGACAGACGCGGCCGCCAGCTGTTGAAAGGCATCACTTTCAGCGTCTCTGCGGCTCTCCGGCCGTCCGGAGAGGCCGGTCCGCGCCGCTCCGCGGCCAGCGGCTTCCCACGCCGCGCCCAGCACAGAAAGTTTCCAAAGAATTCAGGACGGCGCCGAGACAAAAGATGCCTCTGAGATCGGAGCTGGGTGACAGCATCCCGAGGACCCTGGAGCAGGGGATCTGGGGACAAAATTGAAGTTCCCCGCCGCTGCGCCCTTACCTGTCACGGGGAAGCTGCCTCGGGCTGCTCCCGCTGCGCCGGGGCGAGGATGTTCAGCGGCCTCTCGGTCACTTTTCTTCCCTTTGCTCTCTTCCGTCGTGCCGTCTTGTCCCACTCGCTCTCCGCAGTCTTTATATACTTGCGGGGCCCGCCTGGGTGGGCGCCAATCGTTGAGTGGACTTCCCGGCAGCTGTAACGTAACAGGCAACTCCCCCGTCCATAGGAAGGGGGCGTGGGGGGCACGGGAGGGGTTTCCAGGTAGGGGCTGAGCTGGAGAGCAGACGTGCCCGGAAAGGGGTCTGAATCTCTGTCCCCCGGAGGCTGGAATTAACACTCTCTTGCTGAAGGGCACACCTGGCAGCCGTCAGGAAAGAACTTAATTAAGGATGGTTTGGGGTCTCCAGTTACGGTGAGCGGGAGGCTTAGCACCCCGGTGTGGGGCTGGCGTGGCCGGCCGGCTGAGATCATTAACAAGAGGGCAAAGTTACCTGTGTGCCTGCTTGGGCTGGCATCTGCCTCTTTCTCATTTGGAGGTAAATATCACCACCCAGGAGTGCGTCTGTGATGCCTCTGATTTCCCCAACGTTTGGAAACTGTGATGAGAAAATGTCAGGAGTGGTTACAATCCCTCTGTTACAGGTTGGAGGGCCCTAATGTCAAGCCAAGGAGGAAAGAATGGCACTCAAACCTGCAATGGAAGAGTCTCTACCTTAACCTGGAGTAAAAAGCAAAAAGCAAATTGTGGGAAGCAGTGGGGGTGAACAGAGTGCTGGAACTAAACTGGACTTCAAAAAGTTCTTGCTTAATGTGTCATTTGCAGGAAATTTCTTTATTCCCAGATGCTCTTTTGGACTCCAGGACATCCTTGAGAGTTTCTGGTTGGCAACATTGGCTTTATACTCAGCAATCCTTTTCTTTGGGGTCACAAGAGAGATTCACGCTCCTTAACAGTTAAATAAGGTATTATTACCTGGCCTTGGCCTCTTTCAGGGTCATCTCTTACCTCTCCATTTTATTTTCCGCCACTTCGACCATTCACAGCATTCACATTCCCATAAACACTGTTTTCTCAAGCCCTCACCTCTTTGTCTATGCTATTCCTTCCTAAAGCACCCTTTCTCCTTCCAACCACCTGGGAAAATTAGACTCTTGCATTAAGATTTAGCTTATCCATCATCACCAGTTCCCTGAAGATCTCCTTGGTCAGTTGTCCATCCAAGGCATGAAACATGATCATCTCTGTTTTCCAGAGAAGCTCACACTCATCTCATCTGTATATGTAGCTTGCACAGCTGGAACAAAAATTCCACTCTGTTTTCCATCTTTCCTCTTCCAGCCACTCCTGCCCCACCCCTGCCACTGCCACTTATGAGCCCTCTCAATCAGAGATTCTCATTTTTCTCTGTACTATTTTTATAACTTTAAGAGGCAGCTGATGGTAGCAAAAGAGCCAGACCGGAAAAGTTCAGATTGACCCAGCTTCTGTCCTGCTCTGCCAGTTGGGTTCTTAATTACGTGCAGCAGAACCAACTTTAGGGGATGTAACTGACAGACTATTGAATCACATTTAGAATCATTGGGAAGGCTGGGCAACCAGGATCCAAAAATGGGCAGAGAAAAAGGGTGTCTGGAATCTTGGCCACTGGTCGGATCCAATGAGAAAGACAAACAGACCACTACTGGGAACAAGAGGCCACAAGTCAGGCATTGAACACAGATGTCACTTCTAAGTCCAGGTTGGGAGCTTGCTATTCCCATTTTGACTGATGTCAGCAGAAAGGATGTCACCGCCCTTGCTTCGTTGTAGCACTAGCTCCTCTTTGAAAGCCCGGAGCAGATGCTTCTGATTGTCTGAGACGATAATATGATTTACTCCACTCTTCCCCGACGATGTGGTAAAGTACATTGTTGATTTTTAGTGTTGCACATACCTTGCATTCCTCTTCTATGAGCCCAATTTGATTATGATGTGCTACGGGGTGGCTCAGAGGTTAAAGCGTCTGCCTCCAATGTGGGAGACCCAGGTTCAATCCCTGGGTCGGGAAGATCCCCTGGAGAAGGAAATGGCAATCCACTCCAGTATTCTTGCCTGGAGAATCCCATGGATGGAGAAGCCTTGTAGGTTACAGTCCACGGGGTCGCAAAGAGTCGGACACGACTGAGCGAATTCACCTTCACCTTCTTCACCATTATGTAGCATTGGGTTCAGTTTACTAGTATTTTATCTAATATTTTTGCATCTATATTTATGAGCTCAACCTGTAATTTTCCTTTCTTGTAAGATTCCTGTTAGGTTTTGGTGTCAAAATTATGCTGTCTTTCTCAAACAAGTTGGAAATCCCTCCACTGACTCCCATTTTTTTCTAATTTAATAGAAGAGTTTGTATACAATGATGTTTATCTCTTCCTTAAATGTTTTCCCAAACATTTGTTTTGTTAGTGGTCCCATCTAGGTCTTTAAGGTTGCTTGTTTGTGGAATGGTTTTAAACTACAGATTCAATTACTTAAATAACACTGTTCCAATTGTCTATTTCTCTTTGTGTAAGTTTAGTACTTCTAGGTATTTGTCCATTTCACTTAAATTTTTAAAATGTTTTGGCTTGAAATTTTTATTATATCTTCTTATTATCATCTTAGTATCTATGGACTCTATGGTCCTCTTTTATCTTTGATACTGGTAATTTATTAATATGTCCTCTCTCATTTTTATTTATTTTATTATGGGCTTACAATTTTATTAGTATTTTTAAAGAATGAACTTCAATGTTGATGATATTCTGTTACATTTTCATTCAGTTCAGTTCAGTCACTCAGTCATGTCCAACCCTTTGCGACCCCATGAATCGCAGCACGCCAGGCCTCCCTGTCCATCACCAACACCCGGAGTTCACTCAGACTCACATCCATCAAGTCCGTGATGCCATCCAGCCATCTCATCCTCGGTCGTCTCCTTCTCCTCCTGCCCCCAGTTCCTCCCAGCATCAGAGTCTTTTCCAATGAGTCAACTCTTCGAATGAGGTGGCCAAAGTACTGGAGTTTCAGCTTTAGCATCTTTCCTTCCAAAGAAATCCCAGGGCTGATCTCCTTCAGAATGGACTGGTTGGATCTCCTTGCAGTCCAAGGGACTCTCAAGAGTCTTCTCCAACACCACAGTTCAAAAGCATCAATTCTTCAGTGCTCAGCCTTCTTCACAGTCCAACTCTCACATCCATACATGACTACAGGAAATTATAATTTCTTACCTTCTCATTTCTAATTAACTACTCTTTCTATTCTCTTGAGTTGGATATTATAAATAAATGTTTTTACTTAGATAATTGATATTCAACCTTTATTCTTTTTGACATGTGTATTTATGGCTATAAATTTCTAAGTACAATTCCAGTTGCATCTCACAAGTTTTGATATATCATATTTTTATTACCATTTAGTTTAAAATATTTTGTTTTCATTGAGATATCTTAATTGACCTGTAGGTTATGAGAAGTGCTCTGTTTAACTTTCAAACATTGGGGGTTTTTAGATCTGTTTTGAAACTACATTTTAGCATAATTCCTCTGTGGTCAAAGAACATACTTTGCTTCTAGTCCCTTGAAATTTGGGGAGCTGCTTAATGGATGAACATATGGTCCATTTTGATTAATGCTCAAATATTCTATATCCTTTCTATACCTATATTCTTTCTAATTATCATCTTAATTCATTAGTTACTAATAGATAAATGTTTTTTAAGTCTCCCCATTAATCTTGTGAATTTAACTACTTCTACTTTTGATCCTGGCTTAAAAAAAAAAAAAAAAACCTCTTTCTAGAAATCTAATGGTGAATATGGAGCAGTGGGGGAGGGTAATATAGGACCTAGGATAAAGATGGCAGAGAGTTACTAGAACACGGTTGCATGCTGATGGGAATAATACAGTAGAGAAGGGGAAACTGATGCTGCAGATGAGAGTCAGAAAAACCAAATGACCCAAGTCTTAACTAGAGTGAGGTTCAGAGGAAGAACCTGGCCTCCCAAAAGTGGAATTCTTTCCTCTTCCAGAAAACGAGATATAGACACAAGAGACCTGTAAGAAAAGCCACGGGAAGATGAATGATTCTGTACCAAAGCCTTTACCTTTTACCCAGAATCTCCTGAGGAAATATCTGACAGTTATCCTAAATGCTGTCTAAGACTATTCACACAACATTGTTCATAGTAGCAATGAAATACACTAAACATCTAGAGTGTAATTATAAAAACAGTAGCGTATACTTATAAAAATTATGGTAAAGCTATGCAATGGAGTACTTTGCAGTTATTAAAAATAGAGTAGATGTTTAGACATAAAAAACAGCCACTGTATGTTGAGGGGAGGAAACATGATAAAACATAAATATACAGCTGACCCTTGTGCTGCACAGGTCCACTTATACTCCTATTTTTTAAAGTGAATATGTGCGACTGTCCTATGTGATCATGGTTAGACAATGGCGGTGGGACTGCAGATAGGGGAAGCTGACTGTGGAACGTGAACATCTGTGGATTTTGGTATCTGAGGAGGTCCGGAACCAATTGTCCATGGAAATGGAGGGAATGACTGTAAATACAGAGAGATAGAAATAGAGAAAAAATGAAAAGATACCAAAGTGTTAATAATGGTTGTTCTGGTTATTTAATACTAGATCACAACCTACTCCCAAAACTTGATGTTTTGTTTTCTTTTGCTACAGCCCAATTTTATTTATTTATTTGGTTTTAACATTTTGGCCACATGGCATGCGGGACCTTCCCTGACCAGGGATTGAACCCACATGCCCTGCATTGGAAGTGCAGAGTCTTAATCACTGAACCTCCAAGGAAGTCCAATGTGATGTCTTTAAGCAACATTTATTTTGCTCACAAATCTGCAGTATGGCCAAGGTTTGGCAGGGCCAACACATTCCTGCTCTACTTGGCATCAGCTTGGGCAGCTCAAAGCCTGGCTTCTATAAGTCATCTGAAGCCGCTCACTCACGTAACTGGATCCTGACTGGGAAGATTCAGCTGGGGGCAAGGAGAGCTGGGGATTCTCAGACATTTCTATCTCCATGCAGTCTGGTCATGTGACCTCTTCAGCATGCCTTAGGGGAGCTAGACTGCTTCCACACAGCCTCAAGCCTCCCAAGCATGCATCAGGAGGTGACTTGTTCTGCTGACTAGAGGGAGTTAGCAAGGGCTTCCCCAAGAAAGGGATGCTGAGGTGGGCTGAGTCTTGATACTGAGATGAAGAGAGGAAAGTCATTCCAGGCAGAAGTAACAGCATGTGCAAGGCTTCAAGGCAGGAAAAGCCTTATGTTCACAGAATGCTGGTACAGGTGGTAGAAGGAGAGAGCGAAAAGACTGGAAACAGTCAGAGGCCAGAGGCAAGGAGCTGGGGACCATTCAGCGACTGGGTCAAAGGAGCGGCAGGACCAGCTTTCTGTGGCAGTGAGGAGGATGAGCAGGGGAGTGGGAGCCTCGAGCCAGCAAGGGGTGATCCAGAGTCCAGTGCTCTGCTCCAGGGCCTGGGGACCAGTCCAGCCAGCAGTGGGAGTAGTGGGGCAGGATAACAGACAGAGGCAGCTTCATGAAATACTTAAGAGGTGGCATCAGTGTCAGGGAAGAAGTCACGGACACTCTCCCCATCTGAGGTCGCATGGATGGCACAGTGTGATGTCAGGGTTAAGAACACAGCTCTGGGGAGCTGAGCCCAGCTGATCAGCATGATCATAGACGTGCAATTCACCATCTTTGCCAACATATGCTGGGCATATTGCTCTTCCTGCTTGTCGCTCTCTATCACCATGTGGCCGTCAACAATCCCAAGAAGCAGGAATGAGAGTGGCGCTTTCTCTGCCCCCAGGGTTCCAGGACATAGTCTGAGGCAAGATGTAGGGTGCGAGGGGGCCTTCACACTTCACTTCATCCCTTCAACACATCACAACATACAGAGCAACTCCACCTGGATTTTTTTCCAACCGACTTTTATTTCCTGAAAGTCTTCCTTAACCCTATGGAACAAGAAGCTGCCACTGAATAGGGCCCAGTATAGGGGCTACTTTCTTTTCTACTCCCCCATCCAATATAAAAATATAGATTTGTGTGTGTGTGTGGTGCAAAAAAAAAAAAAGGCACAGCTCTGAAGCCAGAACGGCTGGTCCTAATTCTGCTCACCCACTGCCTAGCTGTGGGTGACTCGAAGCAAATTCCCAGCTTCTCTGTATTAGGTGTCCCATCTGCAAAAAGAGAAATGACTGCTCCCGCCCATGTGGCTGTCATGTGGCTGAAAAGAAGTGATCCATGTAAAGATGGCAGAGCAGGGCCTGGCGTTAGTTAGCCCTTATCCTTATTATCATGGAAGTGCTGGTGACAAGAGAAACTGCCTGGGTGGAAGGAAGAGGGGAGGAGGCAGGAGGGAGGGAGAGAAGGGAAGAAGGGAAGGAGCGAAAGATGGAAGGAGACAGGAGCGGACATGAGTCTTTGGCGGGGAGCAGATGTGTTGTCCGGAGGGCTTGCGGTGAGGATTCCTGGAGCGGGGTAAAGTGTCTACACCTGGCTGTGGGCATAGGGCCAGGGCTCCTCTCGTCACCCCAGCTTCTCACCTCTGAGGGTTTAATTGGAAAAGCGATGTCACCAGGGTGTGAGTGCGTAACAGAGGCAGGTGTGGAGGCAGCCTCCGTGGGGAGAGGAAGGGCTGGGCAGAAGGCAGCAAGCACCGGGTGCCAAGAGCCCGTCACAGGAGGGGGCACAAGGAGGGTGGCCTGGCCCCCCCAGCCTGCAGGCCCCTAGGGCCAGGCAATAATGACCAGTTCACTGGGGAAAAGAAGACTCTGGGACAAGGCTTGCATTTCGAAAATTCTGGGACAAGCACCAACTCAAGCCTGGAGGCTCAGAGTGACCCCCACCTCCATCCTGGATGCCCTTCTTCACTTTCACTCCAAATCTATGCTCCAAGTCACAGTGGGCAAGCCAAGGAGGCTGCCAGTCCCATCTCGAGTCAGAACCACTGTGCCTTCTCGGGGCTCCTTGGGCCCTTCTGGGGGCTCTGCCGGAGGGACCACTTCATTCCTGCTATGGTCTGGGTCGGCCCTCTCAGCTGGTGCCCCTGGCCTGCAAGGGGACAGTTCCCAAACCAGTGTATGAGAAGTGTGCCCGGTCAGAACTGGTGCTCAAGAGTTATTTGCAGAGAGAAGGCTGGAGGCAGTGCCTGAGGAAGGGAGACTCTGAAGCCTAAGTACAGAAACTCACAAACCTCTAAAACACTCTCCAGACCTCTTCTGTAGGCTACGCGAACCTGAACCTGAGAGGTGGTCTCCCTCCTCACAATGTGTCTGCATTAGAAATAGCCCAGCACCTGCCCCTTCATGAACACGTCTGACGGGGACAGCAGGAAGAAGCTCAACCCTCTCTGGCTATAGCAAGCAGCTCAGGGCGCTCCGACCGCTTTGGAGTAACGCTGGCACCCCATGACTCCTCTTTCAGAGCTAGGAAGAGAGGACACCAAGTGTGTTACGGGTGCCAGGGAGGGGCCTCCTGGTGAGAGAGCAAAGCAGAGGTGGATCCTCAGTGAGGGAAACGGGGGGTGGGAGGGGTGATGAATGGGGGCAGGAAACAGGATCCAGCCCACCCCAGCCCTGCAGAGAGGAGGGCCCATAGGAAGCACACAGTAGGGCAGGAAGGTGAGCAGGCTTTGGGCAAGGGCTGTCTCCCCCTCCAGCCGTGGAGGAGGGAAGGGAGGGTACAGTGCGGAGAGAGCCTGGAGAGGAAGAGACAAGCTGAAGGGCCCCGGGGAGGAAGGGGTCAGAAAAGGGCCAAGGCCGGGCCTTGGGCCTGACTGGATGCTAGGCAGAGAGGATGAGAGGAAAAAGTCAGGCAGGATTTAGGCATGGCGCTGGGGGAGTGGGCCAGGAGGACCAGAAAGAGGGTGGGGTCGGGTGGGGAATGGCTGAGACACCGTGACTGTGAAGCAGCTTCTGTTCAACATGCCCTCTGCCCAGTGCCAGGCCCACGGTGGGCGCTCACATGGGGCTTCCTGGGCGGTGGGGAAAGTGCGGCTCAGAGAGCCGAGTTGGGGCCTCATTCATTTGAGGAATGTTTATGGATCCCTCCGCGTACCAGGAGAGATCCGGTCTATGGTCCCAAGAGGACTTCAGTTCTAAAGAGAAGTCGATAATGAAGTAGTCCATAAATAATTTCAAATTGTGATAAACACATATTCAAAAACAAAGAAGCCTGGCAGGCTACAGTCTATGGGGTCACAAAAGAGTGGGACATGACTTAATAACTAAACAACAACAATGATAAAGACTATGAAAAAGGGAAGGGGACTCCCCTTAGCAGAAGGAAGAGTGTGCAAAGGCCCTGGGGCAGAGAAGAGAAGGGGTTCCTGGCACTGCTGGAGAGGAAGCAGGGAAGGGGAGCAATCCTTGGAATGAGGGACACAAAGGGCCAGGCCTTAGAGGCTGTGAAGTTTGTCAGATGACAACTTAGATTTGATGCCAAGCACAGAGGGCAACCATTGCTGGGTTTTAAGCAACGGAATGACAGGATCCAGTACAATTTCTTGAAAAGACAGCTTTTAGGGATCAAGAACCAGAGAGCAAGCAACCAATGGCCTCTGAGGGGGGTGGTCAGAATCAATAGGACTTGGAGCAGATGTGGAAATGAAGCAAAGGAGCAGGTGAGGTTAAAGATGGTTCAAAGATTTCTGGCTTGAGCAGCTAGATGAGATGTGGGGCCATTCAGTGATCTGGAGAAGCCTAAGGGGCAATTTGGTTTGGAGGGAGAAACTACGAGTTCTGTGACTTTGGGCAAGTTATTCAACTTCTTTGAGGTTTCTCTGGGCACCTCCAAAGCTTCAGCCCACAGTGCTTAAGACTAATGAGCAGGGACTTTCCTAGTGGTCTGGTGGTTAAGAATCTACCATTCAATGCAGGGGATGCATGTTCAATTCCTGGTTGGGGAACTAAGATCCCATATGCCACAAGGCATCTAAGCCTGCCTGCCACAACTGCGGAGCCCGTGTGCCTCAACTAGAGAGCCCGCATGCCACAATTAAATATCCCACATGCCGCAACTAAGACCTGACACAGCTATAAATAAATAGACTCATAAGCAAATGCAGGAAATTCTATTATTGTAATACCATTAGATTCTTGTCAGTAGAAACACTAATTATGAATTCCTCCAAGGGGAGCCTGATGGGAGTCAGGGAGCAGAGGTAGGGCTAGTCTCTAACAAAGAACCCTGAAGTCTGGAGCACCATGAAGGAGAAGGTCTCCTGGGCCCCAGATGGCCCAGGGACTGGGGGAGGGTCCCACCAGCCCCCTTTATCCCCAGCAACACACTCCCACTCAGAGCCCCTTTCACTCACTGCACGCCCCCATTCAGCATTGTGGCTGGACCATTTCAACGGCCGCCTGACCCCAAGGGCAAAGAGGAATCAATTTGTGCAAAGAATGGGAATGGAAGCGATTTCAATTGACCTTTGAATGGGGTTTTAATTTGCTTTATTACAGCCAAAGGAGACTCATGAACAGACTCTTGAGACTGCTTTTATCCGCTAATGCCTGCACCCTTGCAACCTCCTGGGCCTCCATCTCTGGATGCTGGGGGCAGGGGGCAGGGTCAGAGGCCCTGGGGAACCAGTGTCCATGACCCTCCAGAGAACTGGTCTGCAGCCCCCTTCAGGCCCAAAGTGGAGTCAAGAGTGCAGGCAGGGGCAGCAGGAGGGCAGCCCACCCGGGTTCCAGCCCCAGCCCTGTCGCTGGATGGCGCCTCCCTTCTGGGTCTCAGGCTCTTTATCTGAACAGAGCCCAGGACTAGGGACGTGGACAGGAGGGCCCCTCAATCCCTTCCAGGTCTGTGTTTGCTTGTTTGTTTTAATATTTACACTTATTTATTTGTTTGACTGCCCCGGGTCTATGTTGTGGCCTAGGAACTCATAGTTGCAGCATGTGGGATCTAGTTCCCTGACCAGGGGTTGATCCAGGGTCCCCTGCATTGAGAGCAGGGAGTCTTAAACACTGGACCACCAGGGAAGTCCCTGATGTTCTGTGGTTTTAAGCTCAGGAACGTCGCTCAGTCATGTCTGACTCTTTGCCCATGGAATGCAGCCTACCAGGCTCCTCCGTCCGTGGGATTTTCCAGGCAATAGTACTGGAGTGGATTGCCATTTCCCTCTCCAGTGGATCTTCCTAAACCAGGGATCGAACCCCGGTCTCCCACATTGTAGACAGACGCTTTACCGTTGGAGCCACCAGGGAAGTAGCGTTAAACTCTGTAGTGGATGATAACTAGTCTCATAGAACATGGCCTGGAGTGGAGACAGCAGAGGCCCCCGGGCCAAGGAGCTGAGCCCTTTCTGTTCATCAGTCTCTTGGGTCTCCCTTATGCCTTATTTTTCTTTAAATTTCTACTTGAATCCCCTTTCAGGTGCCAGTCAATTCTCTGTTCTCTCTTCTCCAAATTCGAAAGGAAGCCCATGGAGTCCCTTGACTAATTATCCACTCTTTTCCTGGTCAGAGCTCCCTTGGGGGTCAGCAGCCTGCAGGTGGCCAGCCCCGGGCAAAGAGCACCCTGCAATTGCTTCTCTATACCTTGTAACACCCCCAGGAGAGGGGCCTGTGAGTTTGGGTTCACAGTCCTGGGTTAGAAATCTCAGGCTCTCCTCCCTGGCACTCTGTTCATGAGTGTATGGCCACATCGAACCACGTGTGTGTTCCTCTAGAACAGCTCCCTGGGACTTCTCTGGTGGTCCACTGGATAAGAATCCGCCTGCCAATGCAGGGAACACGGGCTCCATCCCCGGTCTGGGAAGATTCCATATTCCGCGGAGCAAGTAAGCCTATGGATCACAACTACTGAGTCCAAACTTCTAGAGCCTGTGCCCCACAAGAGAAACCACCAGGATGAGAAGTCCACGCACTGCAATTAGAGAGTAGCCCCTGCTCACCGCAACTAGAGAAAGCCTGCGTGCAGCAGTGAAGATCCAGCACAGCGACAAATTCAGTAACTTTTTTAAAAAGAACTGCTCCCTACCCTAATTCCTTTTTTTCAATCGGATGAGTTGTTCCTCTGCAATCAGAGCAGACTTCTTGAAGGTGGGGTCTTGCTGGAGGTGTCATGGACACTGAGAACACCACAGACTCCAGGACCCAGGCGCCAGCAGCCGCCACCCTGACGAAGTGCTGCTTGTAATGGTCCTTTTGTGGGGAAATGCCTTTGTTAGGGCCTTCAGAATGACAGCCACTTTTCCAGAAGAATGCAGAGTTCTCCAGCCAGGGGAGGAGATGGGGAGAGTGCCGCGCGGCCAGGAAGGACGCTGATAATGCACATCCATTAGTGCGTTCAGAGCCCCCGGAACCATCCTCCTGCCCCCGAGCCAACAATGGCTGCACGGGAGGGGCTGAAGTGGCCTTTTTAACAGGCATTCAGCTCAGTGCCATCTCTGCGCCCCACCTGCTGGGGCCTGACTTCCATTTCCACGCTCTCCTCAAAGCAACCTGGACAGCAAATCCTCAAGTAGCTGGTCTGCGTCCCAGAGAGCCCCCCATCCGGTTGCCCTGGGGGAGTGACGCCAGGCCCGCACAGAGCTGGTGCATCGTGACCTGTCCTGCTGTGGCCGCAAGTCCGTGACTCTGCATCTGTGCCCGCACACGCGTGTGAGCATGTGATCTGAGTCACCCAAGGATGTCTGAAAGGCAGTTTTTTGTTTTTTTTAAAACAAATTGGCCAAAACCTTTACATGAAACAAAGTGGTTTCCTTCAAAACGTCTCCTGGGCCGGTGTCTTTGACGCCAGAGATATGGGGCTGGGGTTCCAGCTTTCAGCAAACACTCTGGGGGCCACCTCCAAGGCCAGTTTCTAAGTCACCCAAGAAGGCCTGTCTTTGAGTCTAGGATCACATTTTTTTAATGTATCTATTATGTTCCTTTTATTTCTCCTTTACACTGTAGTTGGGTCTTTATACTGAAATATTTTCTATTCATGATGGGTGTGGGAAGATTATCTTATGTATAAATTTCATTTCAAGATAGTAAATAAGATCTTATAGTATATTTACTCTTTTTTTGTATATTTATTAAATGGGAGTTTTGTGACTGGTTGGAATGTAAAATAATGTATCAGTATCAGTTCAGTCACTCAGTCATGTCCAACTCTTTGTGACCCCATGGACTGCAGCACACCAGGCCTCCCTATCCATCACCAACTCCCAAAGTTTACTCAAACTCGTGCCCATGGAGTTGGTGCCATCCAACCATCTCATCCTCTGTTGTCCCCTTCTCCTCCTGCCTTCAATCTTTCCCAGCATCAGGGTCTTTTCTAGTGAGTCAGTTCTTAACATCAGGTGGCTAAAGGATTGGAGTTTCAGCTTTAGCATCAGTCCTTACAATGAATATTCAGAAATACTTTCCTTTAGGATGGACTGGTTGGATTTCCCTGCAGTCCAGGGGACTCTCAAGAGTCTTCTCCAACACCACAGTTCAAAAACCTCAATTCTTCGGCTCTTGGCTTTCTTTATAGTCCAACTCTCACATCCATGCGTGACTACTGGAAAAACCATAGCCTTGACTAGAAGGACCTTTGCTGGGGAAAGCAATGTCTCTGCTTTTAATATGCTGTCTAGGTTGGTCATATCTTTTCTTCCAAGGAGAAGGCATCTTTTAATTTCATGCCTGCAATCACCATCTGCCGTGATTTTGGAGCCCCAAAAATAAAGCCAGCCACTGTTTCCACTGTTTCCCCATCCACTTGCCATGAAGTGATGGGACAGCCAACTTTTCGCTCTCCTTTTTTACTTTCATCAAGAGGCTCTTTAGTTCTTCTTCACTTTCTGCCATAAGGATGATGTCATCTGCTTATCTGAGGTGACTGATATTTCTCCTGGCAATCTTGATTCCAGATTGCGCTTCATCCAGCCCAGCGTTTCTCATAATGTACTCTGCATATAAGTTATTAAATAAGCACGGTGACAATATACAGCCTTGACATACTCCTTTTCCTATTTGGAACCAGTCTGTTGTTCCATGTCCAGTTCTAACTGTTGCTTCCTGACCTGCATACAGATTTCTCAAGAGGCAGGTCAGGTGGTCTGGTATGCCCATCTCTTGAAGAATTTTCCACAGTTTATTGTGATCCACACAGTCAAAGGCTTTGGCATAGTCAATAAAGCAGAAATAGATGTTTTTCTGGAACTCTCTTGCTTTTTCGATGATCCAGCAGATGTTGGCAATTTGATCTCTGGTTCCTCTGCCTTTTCTAAACCCAGCTTGAACATCTGGAAGTTCACAATTCATGTACTGTTGAAGCCTGACTTGGAGAATTTTGAGCATTACTTTACTAGCGTGTGAGATGAGTGCAATTGTGTGGTAGTTTGAGCATTCTTTAGCATTGCCTTTCTTTGGGATTGGAATGAAAACTGACCTTTTCCAGTCCTGTGGCCACTGCTGCATTTTCCAAATTTGTTGGCATATTGAGTGTGGCACTTTCACAGTATCGTCTTTTAAGATCTGAAATAGCTCAACTGGAATTCCATCACCTCCGCTAGCTTTGTTCGTAGAGATGCTTCCTAAGGCCCACTTGGCTTTGCATTCCAGGATGTCTGGCTCTAGGTGAGTGATCACACCATCACGATTATCTGGGTCATGAAGATCTTTTTTGTACAGTTCTTCTGTATATTCTTGCCACCTCTTCTTAATATCTTCTGCTTCTGTTAGGTCCATACCATACCAAAACAATGTAGCTGCTTTGGAAAATAGTTTGCAGTTCTTCCAAAAGTTAAACATTTGTTAAAAACAAGACAACAGGCCCAAGACGGAGTTGCTTATGCTAAGCTCCATGTCACCAAACCAAGACTTAATTAGTTTCAGCTTTCCCAGAAATGGGATCTTAAACCAGTCAATCAAGAATTCAGAAACCACCTGACCAGCACTAATCAGGTCATCTGCCTGATGGACCCTGGCCACCCCTAAAGGGAAGTGACTTGGCAGTAACCAACCTGCTTTTGCTAGTGTAATCTCTGTGTCCCCAATCCCTTCTGACATAAAAGCCTTATATTTTGTTTATTTATTTATTTATGGCTACGTCGAGTCTTCTTTGCAGTTTGCAGGCTTCTCGTTGTGGTGGCTTCTCTTGTTGCAGAACGTGGGCTCTAGAGCACAGGCTTGGTGGTCGCTGAGTACACTACTCAGCAGCAACAGTACACTACTACTTGCTGCCCAGCAATCATAATCTACCCAGATCAGGAGTCGAACCCACGTCCCCTGCAGTGGCAGCTGGATTCTTAACCACTGGACCACCAAGGAAGTCCAGAAGGCTTTTATTTTGGACAGTTCCTCAGACATCCTCTTTATCTGCTAGATTTGGATGCTGCCTAATTGAATCAATTTTTGCTCAAGTAAACTCTTAAAATTTTTAACATGGCTTGGTTTATCTTTTAACAATATAGAGTTACCATATGTCCCAGCAAATCCAAACCCAGATATATACCCCCAAACCTATACATGAATATCCATAGCTGTGTTATTCATAGAATCTAAAAATGGAAACATCCCCAAAGCCCATCAACTGGTGAATAAGCAAAATGTGGTATATCCATACAATGGAATATTATTTAGCAACAAAAAGAAATGAAGTAAAAATAGATGCTACAACATGGATGGATATTTAAAAACATTATACTAATTGGAAGAAGAGACACGATAGTAAAATCTACATACAGTGAGATCCCATTTATATGAAATGCCCAAAGAGGCAAATCCGTAGAGACAGAAAGTAGGTTCATAGTTGCCAGGGGTTGGGGATGCTCGGAAAAATAAGGAGTGTTTGCTAATGGGTATGAGGTTTCTTTGCAAAGTGATGAAGATGTCCTAAAGTTGATTGTGGTAATGGTTGCACAGCTCTGAATATTATAAATGTCACTTTATCGTACATGTTAAGTGTGTGAATTGTATGGGATGTGAATTATATCTCAGTATAAACTGTTACTAAAAAGGGGGTGATTTTTTGAAAGACAGAGAAGTAACTACAGAGAAAGCCATGCATCGTCCTTCAACATACCTAAAGAGGAGGGACTCCTCCAGGTACAAAGATGTGACCTTTCATCCCTTTGAGCCAGAAAAACCACCCCGTTTTCCCCTCCTGTAGCTCTTTCCTGTGTGTTTCTTTTATTACTCACACTGAACGCTTCACTGCTAACACTTCCGGTCACCAAATACATGAGGGGGTTTCCCCACACCTGGCTGGTGTTCTCTACAACAGCCAAGTGTCCTGCAATTTCACTCGATTCGCTACCTGGAGACAGTGTCAGATCCCCCAGGCTGAAGGCTCAGTCCCACCCACAGGACTGCTGCCACCCGACTTCAGATGCCAATTGTAAGTAGTCGGTCCCCAGGTTCCCCACAACTTCTGTCCAGTTTGGCTAAAAAACGAAGTTTCTGGTGACTCCCTCTTCTGGTTTGATTCATTTGCTAGAGCCACTCACGGAACTCAGGGAAACACATTCACCAGCTGATTAAAGGGTACGATGAAGGGCACAGATAAGCAACCAGATGAAGGGATACGCAGGGTGAAGTCTGGGAGGGTCCCGAGCACAGGAGCTTTTGTCCCTGAGGAGTCGAAGTGCAGCCCCCCTCCCAGTGTGGATGTGTTCATCCACTTGGAAGCTTCCCAGACCTTGCACTGTTGGGATTTTATCGAGGTTTCCTCACGTAGGCAGGAAACTCAATTTCCAGCCCCTCTCCCTTCTCTCAAGGGTGAAGAATGGGGTTGAAAATTCCAAGCTCTAATCACGACTTGGTCTTCCTGGGGACCATTTGCCATCCATGCCTTGAAGACACTGGCCCTGGGACCATCACTGAGAAGAAACAAATGTCATCAAAGGGCCCTGGCTTCTCAGCTGAAGCCAGAGAGTGAGGGTCCACCAGGCCCTGCCTTCCTCTGACAACGACGTGGCCTCTCGTTGGGCAGCTGCTGCCTCCATTCCACAGGCCTAAATGGGGAGGGGGCAGAGGGAGGGCCATAGCAGTGGGGGGTTGGGGTGGGGGGCACAAAAAAGGGTACATCTTCTTCTGCTGCTTTTATAAAGCTCAGGAGCTGCGAGGGGAAGTGGTGCGCTGGGCCCTGAGTTGAAGAGGCAGGTTTCCCAGATGGAGCTGGAGGCGCGGTGAGTTCGAGGAGGGGAGAGGCTTTCAGGGGAGCCCAAGGGCTTGCATCAGCGCAGGCGGGAAGCCATTTGCCATTGTGTCCGTGGCCTTCAGCCCACTGCGCTCCACTGAAGTGGATGGATGACAAAGGCCTGGGAGCCTGGTGACTCGTGGCCCTGTGAATGTTTTAGACGCTAATGATGGCCAGACCAGGGTAATGGGATATGAAGAGCGGAGGGCTGCAGGTGAGGGTAAAGGAAGGGAGGAAGGAGGCTGGGATGGGGGTGCCTCTCAGGAGTTCTCAGAGACACTGGGGTCTCTCCTCTGCAACCCACCTCCCCTGCTCCCCCGGCTTGGGAGTCTGCTTGGCCATCTGGAAGGACAGACTCACACCTCAAGGTTTTGAGGGGAGGGAAAAGGACACGCACCCTCCTCTAGTCCTGAGACTGGCCGTATGTATGGCCCAGAGGAGCGAGGGGTGGGGGAACCTGGGGCCAGAGGGCAGGGCCAGCAATCTAAGTGGATGAGAAGGCTACTGCAGACCTGAGGGTCCAGAAGTCCCTCCCACAATAGGAAACTCTGTAATGACATGGCAAGACATTCAAGCTGTTATTAAGTAATAAACAGCAAGTGATTAATCAGTATCTATGGTGTTTTGACACCATTTTCACCGTTTTGACAGAGTGTACAGAAGAGAATTAGACACTCCAGAGGACACACACCACATGCTAACAGTCCTTATTCAGGGACTATTGGAAAATGTTGTTTTCTTCCTTTCACTTTTCTCTAAATTTTCCGAATTCTCTAAAATAAGCATATAGTCCTTTGTGAGAAATCAATTTTATTAATAATAAATTTTAAATGAATGACATACAAAATAAATACAATGCTCCCTCTTTCACATCCTGCCATGGTGTCTGAAGCCCCCCACCCCATAATAATCCTTCAGGTCAAGACTTTGTCTTTTTTTAATTTAAATTTATTTATTCTAATTGGAGGCTAATTATTTTACAATATTGTATTGGTTTTGCCATATATCAACATGAATCTGCCACGGGTGTACACATATTCCCCATCCTGAATCCCCTCCCACCTCCCTCCCCGTACCATCCCTCTGGGTCATCCCAGTGCACCAGCCCCAAGCATCCTGTATCCTGCACTGAACCTGGACTGGCGATTAGTTTCTTATATGATGTTATACATGTTTCAGTGCCAAGCAGTGAAGGGCAGGGCCTGGAAGGGTTGGTGTCGGTGCAGCTGAGTCCTATCTCGTCACACTTCAGGCCTTTGTCCTGTGATTTCTCCCCCAGAGGCGCCTCAGTAAAGGTGTGTCACCATCTGGGAGGGAGTGTGTAGTCACAAACCGGACCCTGGTGTGACATTAAGAAGGGCCCAGCCTCAACGGTGGGGCTCAGGGTGTCTGGAAAAAGTCTGTTTGGTCTTTGGAAATACTCTCATCCATGACCTTGAAGAGAGGGCTTCAACTGACACCAGTCTTTCCAGGCTACAGGTGACAGGAGAGTGAGATTCTGAGCTGCTGGGGACAAATGCAGAGCAGGCAGGATGCAGGGGTTTGGGGGGTCTGAAGCAATGCAGGAGCGCTGTGCTTAACGCAGCTGGGCTCTCTGTAAAGACCAGGAAAGGGGTCGGAAAGACAGCCTGTTCCCTGAGAGCTGACAGTACACTTCGGAGAGACCAAAGCACCAGTGGGTGTGAACAAGGAGGTCACCAGAAACAAAAACCAGAACAAGGCGCAGCCACCATATCCAAGACACCTCCAGAGTCCCCGGCCACCATGTCCACACTGGACACAGTGGGGAAGAAAGTCATCGACAGTTATTTCCCACTTTTCAGATCCACGGAAATGTTCAAGTGTGCTGATATCCGGAGCTGGGGGAGAGGCAAAAAAATGGACTCTCATTCATGACACAACTTAGTGACTGAATAGCGACTACACTCCTGACTGGGCATGGGTGAGGGAGTTAGTAAACTGAAGCAACTTGGCTGAACATCAACCTGGTTTTGGATCTCCATACTGCCAATATGCCTGCCCCTTACCAGAGACGTCTCACTTCTAGGATTCTATGCTAAGGAAATAACCAGGACGTGGAAGCAACCTAGATGTCTATCGACAGATGAATGGGTAAAGAAATTGTGGTACATATATACAATGGAATATTACTCGGCCATAAAAAGGAATGAATATGAGTCAGTTGTAGTGAGGTGGATGAACATAGAGCCTGTTACACATAGTGAAGAAAGTCGGAGAGAAAAACAAATATCATATATTAATGCAGATATATGGAATCTAGAAAAATGGTACAATGAACCTATTTGCAGGGCAGGAATGGAGATGCAGATGTAAAGAATGGGCTTGTGGACACAGTGGGGGAAAGAAAGAGTGGGATAAATTCAGAGAGTGGCATTGACATATAAACGCCACCGTGTGTGAAATAGACAGCTAGTGGGAAGCTGCTGTATACAACAGGGAGCCCAGCCCAGCAACAAGTTAGATGAGTGGGATGGGGAGGGGCTGGAGAGGAAGGCTCACGGGAAACAGGATACAAAAATGCTTAAGACTGATTCAAGCTGTTGCATGGCAAATACCAAACACATCACTGTCAAGCAATCATCCTCCAATTAAAAAATAAAATAATTTTTTATATTTTAAAAAAGAAAATGCATGAAAATGTACACGAAGATATATAAAGAAAGGCTTTTGTGTTTGTAAGAGGAAAAAATAAAAACCACCTAAATATTCATCAACTGGGGACTGGCTTGATAAGCCATGGTGCTTCCACATGTTGGAGTGACTGTAAGCCCCTCAAGGACAGAGCAGACATCCGCTCCATCAACACAATACACTGAACACTTAGAACAGGGTCTGGCACACAGCAGGCATTTGTTCAGTGAAGAAAAGAACAGGGGCTTCCCTGGTGGTCCAGGGGCTAGGACTCTACACTCTCAATGCAGAGGGCCCGGGTTCAAACCTCAGTCAGGGAACTAGATCCCACATGCTGCAGCTAAGACCTGGGACAGCCAAAAAAGAACAAATGAACAAACAAAAAATGATATTACAAAGTGTTTTAGAGGAAAGAAGCTGAGGTTGGTTCTACTGATTCAAAAAAGACAGCCACAGTGCGTTGGTGAGTAGAAAATACGGATCACAACCCAGCACCATGGATTTGTATATACATTTGTTTAAGCCTGCAAGGAATTACAAGAAAACAAACACAAAGAGTCTGGAGAGGACACACTGGAGATGTTAACAGTGCTCATTGCTAGAGGAGGGAGACTCTCAAGTCTTTTCTATCTGATCTTTGCTTACGTTTTCTGGCTTTTCTGCAATAACCATATTTCAGTCTTATAAGACAAAACACAAGTTAGGTTAAGCTTTGAAAGCAATGCGGAGGTCAGTTCCTGACACACAGAATCTTTGAGGGTAATAAAGTAGTTACTTTGAAGCTGCAAAATTTAGGAGATTTAGCAGCGATAAGAACTAGAACAGTGATAATCTGAAAGAGTATGCAGCCTTCATAGCTCCTTGTTTCTAAATACTGAATACTATCCATTAGAGATAGGGTCTACAATTTGCCTAACCAACCAGTCACTGGTGGTCATATATGTTGCCAGTTTTTGCCGTTCATTTATTCAGTAAACACATATTGAGGATCTATTAGTACTGGGTATGGAGAATACCCTCGTAAACAAAATAGGCTTTGTTCTAGAAGCTTATGTTTGGAAGAGAGACAGATATTTAAGAAGGTGAACAATCAAGTAAATACATAATTACAAATTGTGATGAGCACCATGGAGGGGAAAAAAAACAACAACGTAGACTCTCTAATATAGTGCCACACTCAAAAATGATCAGGATTAAAATGGTGATAATAATAAACACCGCAGGGAATGACACAGGCGATTAGAAGTTCTAGGAAAAGAAAAAGCTGTTTAAGGAAGGAAACATAATGAGGGGGCAAAGTTGTCTGCAGGGAACGATATTTCCATATCCTAATGATTTAACTCAATGTAAAATATCAGTTTGGGGATCATGGAAAGAGGTAGCAGGGTCAGAGGAAGTTGATCGATGTTTAAAATCGATAAGTCAGAAATAGCAGCAGCTGCACAGTTATTTAGAGAAACAGGTAAACAATGGAGAATGGTTACCCCTGAGGTAGAGAACTGGAGGAGGGGAAAGAGATAAGAGGCAAAAAGAGTTTCTTTCATTCATTTATTCATTCAAAAGGTATCTACTGAGCTACTTGGCTGACAGGTCTTGTTCAAGGCACTAAGGATACAGAAGTAAAACAAAACAGCCAAAAATGGAGTTTATCTTCTAGAAACGATAATAAATAAGATAATAAATAAGAAAAAATCCAAAGTAGGATACAGGGGAACTCCCTGGTGGTTCAGTGGTTTGGACTCTGCACTTCCCCTGCCAAAGACGTGGGTTCCATCCCTGGTCAGGGAACTAAGATCCTGCAAGAAGTTAAGGAGCAGCACCCCGACACTAGCAGTAAAGAACTCGCCTCCCAGTGCAGGAGACTAAGAGATACGGGTTCAGTCCCTGGGTGGGGAAGACCCCTTGGAGAAGGGCATGGCAACCCACTCCAGGATTCTTGCCCAGAGAATCCCATGGACAGAGGAGTCTGGTGGGGGTACGGTCCATAAGATCGCAAAGAGCTGGACACACTGAAGCGACTTAGCACGTGCACAAACACCCCCACCAAAAAATGTAGGATACAGGGTGGTAAGTGCTATGGGGGTAAAAAAAAAAAAAAAAAAAACAGGAGAGAAAGATGAAATAAGAGGAGGGTTACAGTTTTAGAAGATGGGCAAGAGATGATATCGCTTCAGTTCAGTCGCTCAGTCGTGTCCGACTCTTTGTGACCCCATGAATCGCATGCCAGGCCTCCTTGTCCATCACCATCTCCTGGAGTTCACTCAGATTCGCGTTCATTGCGTCCGTGATGCCATCCAGCCATCCCTTCCTCTGTTGTCCCCTTCTCCTCCTGCCCCCAATCCTTCCCAGCATCAGAGTCTTTTTCAGTGAGTCAACTCTTCACGTGAGGTGGCCAAAGTACTGGAGTTTCAGCCTTAGCATCATTCCTTCCAAAGAAATCCCAGGGCTGATCTCCTTCAGAATGGACTGGTTGGATCTCCTTGCAGTCCAAGGGACTCTCAAGAGTCTTCTCCAACACCACAGCTCAAAAGCATCAATTCTTCGGCTTCACAGTCCAACTCCCACATCCATACATGACCACAGGAAAAAACATAGCCTTGACTAGACGGACCTTAGTCAGCAAAGTAACATCTCTACTTTTGAATATACTATCTAGGTTGGTCATAACTTTTCTTCCAAGGAGTAAGCGTCTTTTAATTTCATGGCTGCAGTCACCATCTGCAGTGATTTTGGAGCCCCCAAAAAATAAAGTCTGACACTGTTTCCACTGTTTCCCCATCTATTTCCCATGAAGTGATGGGACCGGATGCCATGATCTTCGTTTTCTGAATGGTGAGCTTTAAAGCCAACTTTTCGCTTTCCTCTTTCACTTTCATCAAGAGGCTTTTTAGTTCCTCTTCACTTTCTGCCATAAGAGTG
The DNA here is from genome assembly GCA_917880005.1 of Nanger dama. NCBI lineage: Eukaryota > Metazoa > Chordata > Mammalia > Artiodactyla > Bovidae > Nanger > Nanger dama. Next base: position 33,005,838 of record CAKJTW010000018.1, read on the forward strand.
GTGTCATCTGCATATCTGAGGTTATTGATATTTCTCCTGGCAATCTTGATTCCAGCTTGTGTTTCTTCCAGTCCAGCGTTTCTCATGGTGTACTCTGCATATAAGTTAAATAAGCAGGGTGACAATATACAGCCTTGACGTACTCCTTTTCCTATTTGGAACCAGTCTGTTGTTCCATGTCCAGTTCTAACTGTTGCTTCCTGACCTGCATACAGATTTCTCAAGAGGCAGGTCAGGTGGTCTAGTATGCCCATCTCTTGAAGAATTTTCCACAGTTTATTGTGATCCACACAGTCAAAGGCTTTGGCATAGTCAATAAAGCAGAAATAGATGTTTTTCTGGAACTCTCTTGCTTTTTCGATGATCCAGCGGATGTTGGCAATTTGATCTCTGGTTCCTCTGCCTTTCCTAAAACCAGCTTGAACATCAGGGAGTTTACGGTTCACATATTGCTGAAGCCTGGCTTGGAGGATTTTGAGCATTATTTTACTAGCATGTGAGATGAGTGCAATTGTGCGGTAGTTTGAGCATTCTTTAGCATTGCCTTTCTTTGGGATTGGAATGAAAACTGATCTTTTCCAGTCCTGTGGCCACTGCTGAGTGTTTCAAATTTGCTGGCATATTGAGTGCAGCACTTTGACAGCATCATCTTTCAGGATTTGAAACAGCTCAACTGGAATTCCATCACCTCCACTAGTTTTGTTCGTAGTGATGCTTTTTAACACCCACTTGACTTCACATTCCAAGATGTCTGGGTATCGCTTAGTGATGTTTAAGTAAAGAGGTGAAGGAGGCAAAGGAGAGAGTGTACCATCCCAAGCAAAGGGAACCACACATGCAAAGGCCCTGCAGTAGGAGTACTCCTGGTGGGTTTAAGGGACAGTGAGGAGACCTGGGAGGCTGGACTGTAGTGAGCCAGGGAGAGAGGCAGGAGATGAGGCCAGGCAGGTAACTGGCAGTCAGAGCAGGGAGGGCCTTGTGGGCCATTGTATTATCTGATAATAGTTGATTTCTTTTTACCATGTGTATGGTGGTGGTAAAGAATCCACCTGCCAATGCAGGAAATGCAGGAGAGTTAGGTTTGATTCCTGGGTCAGGAAGATCCCCTAGAGGGGAAATGGCAACCTACCCCCATATTCTCGCTGGGAAAATTCCCATGGACAGAGGAGCCTGGTGAGCTACAGTCTGTACATGACAGAGCAGAAGCACAATGTATAACTTTTACTTAAATTTTCTGTTTTTAAATTTTATTTTTTATTTTTTTCTGTTTGACCTCACCTTGAAGCTTGTGGAATCTTAGTCCCCCAACCAGGGGTTGAATGCTATCGCAACAGTAAAAGTGCAAAGTCCTAATCACTAAACTGCCAGGGAATTCTCTTACTTGAATGTTTAAAAATTTAGTTTAGCGGTGGGAGGCAGAGGTGTGAGGTGTGTATAAGAGGCAGAGGGAGGTGGCAGGGGGTATAAGATGGAAAGGACTTATGTATACATGTATACCTGTGGCCATTTCATGTTGATGTATGGCAAAAAGATTACAATATTATAAAGTAATTACCTTACAGTTAAAAATGAAATATGCAAAAATTTATTTTAAAGAAGTGGCTCTGCTAGAGAATAGATTGGAGGGAGCAAGTTGGAGGTGAGGATCCCAAGAGGAGACGACTGTTTGAGTGAGTCATGTTGGTGGACAGGGTGTGTGCAGGGAGATGGAGGGACTGACAGGCTTGAGGCTTATTTACGGAGATAGAATTGAGAGGACTTATTGGCTGAAGGGGTCAAGAATGCAGGCGGTTTGAAGAATGGTTCCCAAGTGTCCGGCTTGCACAGTTGCGTGTCATGCATCCCCACAAAGGAGACAGTGCATCCTGGTGGGGACCTTCAGGAGGCTGGAAGGCCTCACACACTGTGGGTGGGGGTGTAAAATGGTGCGGCTGGTTGGAAAACAGTTCATCAGTTCCTCAAGAAGTGAGGCAGAGGGCCTTCCTTGGTGGTCCAGTGACTAAGAATCCGTGCTCTCAATGGAGGGGCCCGGCTTCCAGCTCTGGTCAGGGAACTGTCAATAGATCCACATGCCACAGCTAAGACCCTGTGCAGCCAAACATTTTTTTAAAGTGAAACAGGGAGTTATCAAATGACCCATTCAATCCATCCCTGAGTATAGACCCAGGAGAACTGAAAACATATTCAAACAAACACTGTACACAAATGTTCACAGCAACATTATTCATGATAGCTAAAAAAATGAAGAATCCAAATACCGATCCACGGATGAATAGGTAAACAAAATATGATTTACACTTATGGTATACGATGACCCTTTATTTGGACACAAAAAAGGAATGAAGTGCTCATACACGCTACAACATGGGTGAGCTTCAAAAACATTATGCTTCGTGAATGAAGTCAGACACAAAGGCCCTCTGTCACACGATTCCATTTACAGGAAATGTACACAGCAGGCATATTCACCGAGACAGAAGACAGATTAGCAGCTGCCTAAGGCTGAGGGGAGTAGGTAACGGCGGGGGGGGGGGGGCAGGAGGGTGGTGGCTGACTGCTCATGGGTACAGAGTTCCTTTCGCAGGTAACGAAAATGTCCTGGAATCATACGGTGGTGATAGCTGCACAACCTAGCGAATACAGAAAAAGCCACTGAAATACACACTTCAGAATGGCAAACTTTATGGCATGTGAGTTATATCTGAAAAATAAAAAATAAAAGGACAGTTGGGTGGGAATTCCCTGATTCTTATCAGTGCATACGAGTTCACTTGTCCATGCAGGGGGCTTCCCAGGTGGCTCAGTGGTAATGCATCTGCCTGCCAATGCAGGAGACATGGGTTTGCCCCTGTGTTGAGAAGATCCCCTGGAGGAAGAAATGGCAACCCACTCCAGTGTTCTTGCCTGGGAAATGCCATGGACAGAGGAGCCTGGCAAGGAATCTGTCGGGCTACAGTCCATAGCGTGGCAAAGAGCCGGACATGATTGAGCAACTGAGCACACCCACGCAGGGGACACGGGATGGATCCCTGGTCTGAGAAGATCCCACATGCTGAGGAGCAACTACGCCTGTGGGCCTAGAGTCTGTGCTCCGCAAAAAGAGAAGCCCGCACAGCTCAACAAAGAGCAGTCCCCACTCACCACAACTGGAGAAAGCCGGCACACAGCAACAAAGACCCAGCAGAGCCAGCAACAAGAAAGGCAGTTGGTTGAATGAGACCCAGCCAGAAAGGGAGAGAGGGAGGAGGCCTTGTGCCCAGAGCAACAGCCACATGCAGGGCTTGGGCGGGAGAGTCACAAGATGTAGGGGTCACTTCAGTTAGTCAGTTTAGTCGCTCAGTCATGTCTGACTCTTTGCGACCCCATGGACTGCAGCACACCAGGCCTCCCTATCCATCGCCAACTCCCAGAGCTCACTCAAACTCACGTCCATTGCGTCGGTGATGTCATCCAACCATGTCATCCTCTGTTGTCCCTTTTTCTTCCCATCTTCAATCTTTCCCAGCATCAGGGTCTTTTCCAATGAGTCAGTTCTTTGCATCAGGTGGCCAAAGTATTGGAGCTTCAGCTTCAACATCAGTCCTTCCAATGAACATTCAGGACTGATTTCCTTTAGGATGAACTGGTTGGATCTCCTTGCAGTCCAAGGGACTCTCAAGAGGGGTCACTTCTGAGGGGGCTATTTCTCAATGCAGGGCCTTCTGCTTTGATCCCTGGGCAAGAGTTTCCGTGTGTCTCCACAGGATAAATCCTGCAGGGGGATTCTAGGTCTAAGGACATGGCACTTACAATTCTGACAGACACTGCAAGTTCTCTCTCATCAGTACTGCATGAGAGCATCAGCCACAGATCAAATCTATTTCTGCTCTGAATTAGGAGTGAGAGAACCAGGGAGTCAGTCAAGTGGAAAGAGGACCAGAGCCGGCTGGGGGTCCTGGATAGAACAGGGCAAGGGGAGGCTGGGAGCAACTTGGCCAAGCTGGCGAGTAGCCAGACCTCGGCAGGATCCCAGGCCAGGGGCGACTCATCCTGTGGGAACAGAGAAGAGCCCGTCTGGGAGCCTGGGAAAAGGACGGAAGCAGTGAGAGATGCACCGTGCAGGTCAGGAGTCCTCATTCCCGAGTCCCAGGTGGCCACTGCGATGCTGGATGAGTCACCTCACTGCCCTGGACTTCAGATAGCTCCTCTGCCAAATTCAAGGTCTGGTTGGGCATTTCTAGCCAGGACCCTTGCCCTGTTAGAATTCTGGTTCCTGATGGAGAATAGTGGGGGAAAAATTCTTCCTTTTTATTATCCCAACTACCAAAATTGGGGCAGTTTTTTCCTTTGGCGGTTTTGTTCCTGTGGTGCTTTTTCCATTCCCTGCAGCGAGCCAGGAAGTCATGATTTCAAGCCAAATCAGACCAGAATAGCTTAGTTCAACAAGCGTTTACTGAGGGTTCTGGGTGTAAAGCCACTATCAACTCACCCGGATAACCAATCCCCCTGCGGCCACCTTGCGCCTCCCCAGACTATTCTCAGTGCAACTGCTGAGAGGGAGAGGCCAAGGCTACCATGGCCTGCAAGGTCTGTGGGGTCGTGCACCTCTCCAGGACCTGTGTTCCCGATCCGAACACGCATTCCCACCCGAGCACTCTCCTGCCTCAGGGCCTTTGCACATCTTGCCCCTGCTGCTTTCTCCCAGAAGGCCACTGGTTCTGCCCCTCCACTTTACTGAGGTCTCTGCTCAAAATTAACCTCATCGGAGATTTCCCTGACTTCTTGATACAAACAGCACCACCAGCCCATCACTCTCAATGCATTTATCCAACCTGTGTCCCTTCATAGGACTCATCACCACTTTCATACTCTGTCTCCTTGTCTGTCCCCCATCACCACCACCACCAAACTGTGAGCTTCTTGAGGGTAGGGTCTGCTGCCTCACCGGGGCCTTGAGCAGTGCCTGGGCAGAAAAAGGACCTGTGGCCTATTTGGGGAGAATGAATGAATCCTCTCACAAGTCGTAACTTCTGGACCAGTACAACTTGCTGTTTGAATAGACACAAAAATAAATAAGATGGGTTCCTAAATCAAGCTTTTTTTTTTTTTTTTTGCCAAGCTTGGCATCTTTTCAGGCCCGAGTTTCCTCATGTGAATCTGAAGATTATAAGCAGAAGGGACAAGCTTCGTGGGGGTAACCAAGTCCCACTGACTGCTGATCCCAGAGGAGATACTCAGAAGGGGCTCAGCATTCAATAAATTAAAAGCTGGTTCAGAGGAGGTGCAGGACCCAATGGGACAGGATGCATTCCTCACACAAAAGCTTTTGCCTCCAATCTGGGAAGCTGAGATCTGAGTGAGGGAGAAGTGGGATTGATTCCTGTCACCAGGAAGGTCCCGAGGGTGTAACTAAACCTCCACGTGACTTCCAGGCTTTAGAAGAAACTTGGTTTGGAGGTTACTGTCCCCGAGAGTAGGGCAGCCCTGCCCTCTGGTGGCCATCTCGTGCAATGCCACCTCGGAAATGCTTTGACCAAAAACGTAGGGAAAAAAATTCATTCCAGGAGTTGCCTAACTCCATTATAGACAATGGAGAAGACATAAAATAAGGGAATAAAAACTAATCACATCACCTTAATACCTTTGATGCTGCTGGAACCTCCAATCTTATGCCAATTTTATGCCCAGTTCATTCATTCAGTCAAGCATCTGCAGAGTGCCCACCATGACCCAGACACTGTTCTAGGCAATGGCTGTGAAAGAAACCAGTTACTGTGTTTGTGCCACTTACATTCTGGCTGTAATCAATGTGCATCTTTTGTACTGATACAATCACCTCTACTGTCACTTATGTTGCCGCTCAGTCGCATCCAGCTCTTTGCGACCACATGGACTGTAGCCCACCTGGCTCCTCTGTCCATGAGATTCTCCAAGCAAGAATACTGGAGTGGGGTGCTATGCCTTCTCCAAGGGATCTTCTCCATCCAGGGATCAAACCAGGTCTTTTGCATTGCAGGCGGGTTCTTTACCGTCTGAGCCACCAGGAAAGCAGAAGTAGGTAACATGAATCTAATGAAAAGCTGTTAACTTTACTGAGGCACAAAAGAGAAGACTTGAATAAATGGAAAGACATGTTTGGTCTTGAACAAAAGAAGTATTGTGAAAATGTGAAGTTTCCCTAGGCTTATCTGTATGTTTGCCACATACCTATGATATAATGTTCTGAATTATAGGGCCAGTGTATTACACTCACCCAGCTCCTACGACCTTTCCCCCAAATCGCATACCACGATGCAATTAAACCATTGTGTAATACATATTTCAGCATCTGCCTGCAGTGTGGGAGACCCGGGTTCAATCCCTGGGTTGGGAAGATCCTCTGGAGAAGGAAATGGCAGCTCACTCCAGCACTCTTGCATGGAAAATTTTGTAGATAAAGGAGCCTGGTAGGCTACAGTCCATGGGGTCGCAAAGAGTTGGACACCACTGAGCGACTTCACTTACCCACTATATTGATAAAATAACACTAAAATTCATCTGGGAAAAAATATGAGTGAAGAATGGCCAGCAAATTTCTAAAAAAAAAAAAAAAACCTAAGTAGGAAAAAATACACGATAAAGCTGGGGTAAATAAACCAATTTGGCACACATATAAGAATAGGTAGAAAGATCAGTAGAACAAAATAAAGAGTCCAGAAATAGACTCACCTATAGATAGGCAGACATTTAGAATATGATAAAGCTGGCATTACCTGATTAGGGGAATGGATTATTCAGTAAATAGTATTGGGAAAATGGCTAGTCATTTGGAAAACAATTAAATGCAGATCCATACCTTTCTCTTTCACATCGAATAAATTACAGGTGGGTCAAAGATTTAAATGTAAAACTCGAACCATGAAAGCATAAGAAGAAAGCATGAATATATTTCTATTGTAATGGCAGAGCAGAAAAACATGGTACTAATTCCATAAACTGAGAAGGAAATGATTAATTTGATTCTAAAAAGCATAAAATTCTTTCCTGGCAAAAATACAGAAAGTCAGACCACTGAAAAATTGGAAGAAATATTTACTACAATATGAAAGACAATGTTCCAATTTCCTTAACTGCAAAGAATGCTTGGAACTTAAAGAACCCAGCAGAAAGAACAGGCAAGGTGACTCAACAGAAAAGGAGATTCATGTGGGTAACAGGTACGTGAAAATCTCAGCCTAACTCATAATTTTAAAAATACAAATTAAAATAAGTTGCCAATTTTTACCTATGAAAGTGACAAAAATATGGGGATGTTGATGAGGATGAGGCAAAATCACAGACTGTGGAAAAGGAAATGGGAAGCCATTCTGAGAGGCTCTGGACAACAGCTATCAGCTTTGAATCGCATGTCTCCATTAAGCCAGCAATTCCACTTTCAGGAATTGATTGCACTGCAGCATTATTTATAAGAGCAAATCGCTGGGAGCAACAGGACAGCTGTCTTTGAACACAGCCGCAGGAAAAGAGCCCCCGCATGCACTCGCAAGTGAAACGCAAGGTGCAGAAGTCTGCACCGTATGTTCTATAAGGTTGCTCACGTACACACGTATATGCCTAGATGTGATTACAAATGCACATGCACTGAAAAGCAGCTACATGCTTAAAAAAAATCAGAAGTACATAGAAGAAACTGGTTGCCTCTGAGAAGCAGGTCTGGAGGTTGAGGATGAGGGAGAGAGGGTTCTGTCTTGGACATTTTACTTATATCCTCCTTTACTATTTGAATTTCTACCATAAGCATCCACATAGGTCAAGATCCAAAATTGGTGAATGCTGCTGTTTGTGAATTATACCATAGTAAAGCTGACAGGGCTTCCCTGCTGGCTCAGTGGTAAAGAATCTGCCTGCCAATGTAGGAGAGATGGTATATGATTCAGTTCCTGGGTTGGGAAGATCCCTAGGAGAAGGAAATGGCAACTCACTCCAGTATTCTTGCCTGGGAAACCTCAAGGACAGAGGAGCCTGGTGGGCTACAGTCCATGGGGTTGCAAAGAGTCAGACACAACCTAGCAACTAAATGAAAACTGATGGAGAAAGTACAACATATTCGAACCTCAGGGTATCTGTGTTTGCAGTTTACCAAGCACTTTGCTTCCACTCACTTTGTGTAACCCTGACGATAGCCCCATTTCACAGATGGAGAAACTGAAGTATCTACCTCTTGCCCGGATTCCACAGTTGCCAACAACCCCGACCCACACTCAGAGATCGAGGCTCACAGGAGATGGATACAAGGGACCCTTCAGAGGCTGTGGGCTGATCATGGTTGGGAAAATCCAATGTGCTCCCTCTTCAGCGCCACTTGGTCCCTTTCTAACATCTGGGGGGTCAGAACAGTGACCACAGGGGCTCATCCTGGATTCCTGCTGTGACGCCTGCCAGCTCGTTCTCTGGCCCGTGTAGAGATGCTGGCAGCCGGTTCCAGCCCAGTGGGGCTCTTCAGGCCTGCCGGGGTAGGAGCTAGGGCACACAGAGTCCTGCCTCCTGCCCACCCCCAGTTCACATGAATTGCCTCAGTTTCTCTGTGTCAGGTATTGAGGCTCTCAGCTCCCCTGCAAAGAAAGGCTTGCTGCCACTCATAGCGTTGCCAGATTTAAATAAAAGTACAAGACAGACTATTTGGAACACACATATACTAAATAGGGCATACTAAAGAAAAAAATATCTGCTGCTTATCTGAAATTTAAATTCAACTGTTTTTAATCTGGCCATCTTAACTGCCCCCTCAAATCAAATTAGATTAATAAAACCTTATATTAAATTAACAATAAAAATACAATATAAAAATAAAGTGAAATTATAAAATTATTTTTAATAATATAAAATAAAATATTAACATTTTAAGTGAAGTATAAAGTAAACAAATTTTTGAATAATACAACAAATTCATTAAGATAAAATAATATGAAATAATACAGCCCCAGCAGGCGAAGGCTGGCCCCTGGCTCCCAGCAGGCTGTGTGGCTAGTGGCCCCCACACTTGGGCCCACCTGCACCCTGAGCAGCAGCGGCTCACCCCAGAGGGTGGGACAGGGCCCAGGCCCGCAGAAAGCTGGAGAAAGGCCACTGCCCAGGGCTCACCCCCGCTGTGCCTCCTGGGCGGCGACAGCTCCCGGAAAAGTGTGGGCCCGTCGCCCTCCCCACTTGGTGCCCCTAGCCGAATCCTAGAGTTCTAGAAAGGAAAGGAGCGCCCGAAGACCGAGCAAGTACCCGCTCTGTTTTGGGGGAAGTTGCAGGCCCCGCCTCGGCTATGCTGCTTTGTCTCGCTGGGGAGGAAGTCTTGGGTGTCACCCCACCCGGAATGCCTGCCAAGGCCCCCGTGGGCGGTGACAGCTCCTCTGGCTGAACTCTGCTGCCCCTGCATTCTGCCACTCAGATCCCAGGTGACGTCGTGTGGGTAGGAACAGGCGGGGCTGTCCTTGGTTCTTTCCTACAAATCTGAATGCTGAAACGCACAGCAGAGAATTTTCACTTGCTTCCATCCATCTGTAGGATGGAAAAGGCAATAAAAAGGTATCAAAACATTAATAAAATACAATACAACCACAAAGCTCCAGCCTTCCTTAAGCCCAGTACTCCCACTCCCTGGGAATTTATTCTAATGAAGTAGTTCAAAAGAATTAGAAGTGCTATATGCACAGTAATGTTCATTACTGCGTTATTGACAGCGCCTAAAATTTAGAAACAGGGACGTTGGTGGTCCAGGAGTTAGGACTCCAAACTTCTGGTGCAGGGGCCACGTGTTCCATTCCTTGTCAGGGGACTAAGATCTCACATGCTTCAAGGCACAGTCAAAAAGGAAAAAAAAAGAAAGAAGTTAAGATGTAGTACTAATGGTTAAATAAAGGATTTTACACCTTCACAATGAAATGCTTTGCAGCTAGGAGATGGTTATTGCCAGGGTTGCAGAAATGTTTACAATATCATCTTAGAGTAAAATGGTTTAACATGAAATGCTGCCTACTCATGGATTTCAGCCTCATACAATTGTTTTTCTTTTAATTGACGTTTTATTTGGGTAACTGCAGATTCACATGCAGTTGTAATAAATAATACAGAGAGCTGCCACTTTTACAGTCTCCCTCCCCCAATGGTAACATTTTGCAAAATGGGGATATTGACAGTGATATAATCCACTGACCTCATTCAGATTTCCCCAGTTTTATTATACTCATGTGTGTGTGTGTTCTCTACAGTTTTAGCACATCAGAATGTTTTTTTAAAGAACATGTGCTTGTGTAGGGTTTCCCAGGTGGTGCTAGTGATAAAGAACCCACCTGCCAATTCAGGAGACATGAGAGACGCGAGTTTGATCCCTGGGTCAGGAAGATCCCCTGGAGGAGGGCATAGGAACCCACTCCAGTATTCTTGCCTAGAGAATACCATGGACAGAGGAGCCTGGCAGGCAACCGTCCGTATTGTTGCACAAAGTTGGACAGGACTGAAGCGACTTAGCTCACACGCATGTGTAGAACTGTGTGAAGGTGTTGGGACCTGAGAGATTTTCCTCTCACTGTTTCTCTTTCAGTGTTGCTATGTTATCAAGGAAAAGAGGAAGGAGACCTGAACCAGGGCTGCAGGAGGCTGAGCTGCTCGCCCAGCCAGGCCCGGCCTAGCCCTGTGATCCTGGGCAAGTCAAGGAAAGTCCCTGGAGCTGCGGGTGCCAGCAGCCAAGTGGGGGTGCAGTGCCCCAGCACTCGCTCTCTAACAGGGCTGCTGTGGGGTTGTTTTTGCCAGACTCAGGTAATGTCATCCAGGCCCCAAGTGCAGTCAGTCCACCAACCCAGCCAGAAGATGAGCCCTGGGTTGGGGGCGTGGGAGATGGGCGGCTCCCATGGCCCAGCTGCTACGGAAACAACGAGAGATCTCGCCACCTGCCATCTCGCCACCTGGCAGGCGACATGCCCAAGAGCTTCCAGGACATCTGAAGCTGAAGAGGGCCTGACTCAAGAATTGAGAATCGGACTGTCAGCCTCAAAAGCAAACTCCCCGTGGAGCAGCTGGAGGAAGATGGGGCCTGATGGGAGAGGAGCTTGTGATATAGCGCCCACTGGCCTCCTCCAATGATGCACCTGAGAAAGTCGCCTGACCGGGGCTTTCCCTGCAGCAGGACCACCACGGCTCCTCCCAGGTGTCTCCTTCCAGGTATGCCCCGTGCTGCTTGTGCAAAAGGGCTCCCATACTCACTCCACCCAGGAGTGTTTCTGAAGATGTTTCAACCGAAGATGCTTTGTGTCTTAACTCCAGCTCCTGAAACACCTGGTCTGTGACAGCTCCAGGCTCATGGTGCCTCAGACACATTCTGGTTTTCACTGTGGTTAGCCTTGCTGTCCGTTCAGCCCAGGACGCCCCACGCCCCCAGCCTTCTCCTTCTGTGGACTCCTCCCATCCTTTATGGAGGGGTCAGCAAATATTTTCTGTAAAGGACCAGATAGTTAAGTATTTCACAATTCACATATGGTCTCTGTCACAGCTAGCCACAGAATGAGCAGGGTGGTGATCCCATTGCATTTTATTTAGGAACATTTGTTATGGGCTGAACTGTATCCCCCAAAAGATAAGCTGAAGTCCTAACTCCCCAGTACCTGAGACTATGATCTTCTTTAGAAATAGGGTCTTTGCAGATATCAAATTATGATGAGGTTATTAAGGTGGGCCCTAATCCTGCAGTATGACTAGATGTCCTTATAAGAAGAGGGACAGGCACTTTTGGTGGTCAAGTGGTTAAGAATCTGGTGGTCCAGTGGTTAAGAATCCACCTTGCAATGCAAGGGACTTGGGTTGGATTCCTGGTTAGGGAACTAAGATCCCACATGTTGCCAGGCAATTAAGGCTGCACACCACAACTAGAGAGTCCATGTGCCGCAACAGAGATGCCACGTGCTACAATGAAGACCCAGTGCAGCCAAATAAATATTTTTTAGGAAAAAAAAGAGGGACGTTTGGATACAGGCACACACAGAGAAGACCATTTGGAGACAGCGAAAAGATGGCCATGTGAAGATGGAGTGATGCTGTCACAAGCTAAGGAACACTCGGGGCTACCAGAAGCTCAAGGGGCCAGGAAGGATCCTCCTGCAGGCTTGAAAGAGTACCTGCCACTGCCAACACCTTGACTTTGGGCTTCTACACCTCCAGAGCTGTGAGACAGTACGTTTCTATTGTTTTAAACTACTCAGTTTGTGGCACTTTCTTACAGCCGCCCTAGGAAACTCATACAATGCTGAAATTTGAATCTCATGCCACTGAATATTTCTTCTCTAGGTGTCATTGGTCAAGCTAGGACACAAGACAGCCTTGGGATGTGGCATGGATGCAAGTAGGCAGCTGAGGATCTGGGGTGAGGGCTCTCTGGCCTTCCGCCAGGACCTCTAAGGGAGCTGGCTATGCCCCATACCCAAGCAAAGGTTTCAACATCACAAGAGGCTTCACCCCTCCCAGCTTATTGGATTAGCAGTGAGCTCCACTCCAAGCCGGGCAGTCAGATTCTGTCCCAGAAACCTGGTGTGGAGTGAGAGATGGGGTCAGCCAGGGCTGGCGCCCAGGTGGAAGATTAGGGAGAGTGGGACACCAGTCCTTTAGCGGGTCCATGGCAGGGCAAAGGAAGGAAACGGATAAGCAGGAAGGGCCACAGGCAGTGTGCACATGGCCCCAGAGAAGGAGTGCTGGAGAGGGCTGCTGTCCAGGTGTCCCACCTTACTCTGGCTCTTGCCTGCTGATTCCAAGCCCCTCTTGATGTTAAGTAGATTAGGGGGCTTGAAGCCAAACCTTCATGCAATAGGCTTACACAGAAAGCAGAACAGACCAGCCCAAAGCAGGTCCTCAGAGCACCTTTCTCCACCCAAAGGGGTCCCACCTGCCTTCTCGGGCTGGGATGCCATACTTCTGCCCAAAGAAGGCATCTGGGGCAACTTGGTTGTTTTTGTTTTTCTAATTTTTATTTGTCCTGAATATTCACTGGAAGAACTGATGCTGAAGCTCCAGTCCTTTGGCGACCTGATGCAAACAGCTGACTCATTGGAAAAGACCTTGATGCTGGGAAATATTGAAGGCAGGAGGAGAAGGGGATGACAGAGGATGAGATGGTTGGATGGCATCACCGACTCAATGGACATGAGTTTGAGCAAGCTCTGGGAGTTGGTGATGGACAGGGAAGCCTGGCGTGCTGCAGTCCATGGGTCTCAAGGAGTCAGACACGACTAAGTGATTGAACTGAGCTGACAGTGCTGGGTCTTCACTGCTCCTCGGGCTTTTCTCTAGTTGTGGTGAAAGGGGGCTACTCTCTAGCTGGGGTGTGTGGGTTTCTCATTGCAGTGGCTTCTCTTGTTGTGGAGCAAGGGCTCTGGGGCAGGCTTCAGTAGTTGCAACTCTTGGGCTCCAGAGCACAGGCTCAATAGTTGTGGCACACAAGCTTAGTTGCTCTGTGGCATGTGAGATCTTCATGAATCAGGGACCAAACCTGTGTCTCCTGCATTGGCAGGCAGATTCTTTACCACTGAGCCACCAGGGAAGCTCCTGGAGCAACTTCTGAGAATCATGGATCCCCTAGAAAAAGGGAGGGAGCTGGGATACCAGCAGTTTCGCTGGTAGCAGTGTAGGTCAAACACTCATACCATAATGTTAGCACTCGTTGACTGAGTATGCATACACATGCTCTGTTGAGCTGTCTGTCTGACTTTCATATCTTAATCCTCACAACAGCCCGGGGAAGGAGGCCATCAGTTATTCCGTGTTACAGATGAGGAAGTGAAGTCTCTGAAGAGGTCAAGCTGATTGTCACGCAGCCGGGATTCGAACTCTGGCCAGTATGCCTTTTCTGCTCTGCTGCACTGCCTTCCTACCATTACTAAGATCCATATTTTTAGATTCGATTCCTCAAGCTACTGATTGATTCACATTTCCAAGGCCACAGCAGCTTGAGGAATAAAGGTATCCCTGTTTCTATTCTACTTTTTCCAAAACCTGGGCAGTCTCTCCATGGTCTGAAGACAACCACCTACAAGTATTTTTAATGAACCTCTCTTGCAGTCCCATCTCCCTGAGTAGACAGTGTGTTCTGTAACATGGGCCTTTTGCCTTCTTCATCCTTGAAACCATATGTGATGGCATCTGATTGCTACTGTTTGGGTTTGACCAGCCCCTTTCAACTCCATGCCCTTCTGGAAGCAGGGCTGCCTCCCCCTCCCCCATATCACTCTGATCTGGCCAATCAGGGTACCTACCTTCCTTGGACAAAGTGATTGGACCCAGTAGTGAGCTGGTACAGGAGAAGGTAATGGCACCCCACTCTAGTACTCTTGCCTGGAAAATCCCATGGACAGAGGAGCCTAGTTGGCTGCAGTCCATGGGGTCTCTAAGAGTTGGACACGACTGAGCGACTTCACTTTCACTTTTCACTTTCATGCATTGGAGAAGGAAATGGCAACCCACTCCAGTATTCTTGCCTGGAGAAATCCCAGGGACAGAGGAGCCTGTTGGGCTGCCATCTATGGGGTCGCACAGAGTCGGACATGACTGATTCAATTTAGCAGCTTAGCAGCACAGGATTAAGCAGGACCAATCAGAATACTTCCCTGAGCTAGATATAAGGCTATCAGGAGAGCTCCACTGGGGCTGTCAGCTGAGAGCATGTAAATACCGTGCTTTCACTGGCCTTCTTCCCCCAGTATAGAACCAGCCTGTTTATAGAAGGAGGCCAGAGGGAGTCAAAACAAAAGACAGAAGTGGAGCGAGGTTGAGAGATAAGGAAAGAGCGAGAAAGAGAGAGAGAACCAGTACTTGGAGGCAGGTCCTGAGATCCGTTCAATTCTGTGACTCAGCACAGCATCCTTCCTAACTGAAAGGGTCTGTTTCCTTTTGTTAAACACATGGTTCTGTAATATGTTGCCAGGATGGAGACAGTGTGATTCATCACGTAGGGCTCTAGGGGTGGAGGATGAGCTGACCAGAGAGTGTCTGATGACACTGATGAGGGTGACAGCTGGCCATATCTTCCTGCTGGAGACAAGGACAGCCCCCATAGCACCACTCCATGGTGCCATCTGTCCATTCTCTGCCCTTGGACTAGATGGTACGTCCTACACAGCCAGACCCAGAGATCTGGAACACCTATTAGACTTTCCCAGTGTGGGCTCCAGCTGTACAGAAAGCTGAGCGGCAGTTCTTGGGGCCCTGCCTCTCTCATAGACCCCGTATCCATTCACGCATTTCCCCCGACTCCCAACCCTTCACACCTATTCCAAGCTCGGCCAAGCCTCCTTCCCTCAGTCAGGCAGGACTCTGTGTTCCTTCTTGTGACCGAGCCCACCCCACGGCCACTGGCCACTCCTGACCCCTTGACTGGGCCTCCCTCCCTGCCCAGGCCATCCTTAAATTCCTGGACACTCTCACTTCCACGTCCCTCCATCAGGGTTGCTTCCTCCCTAGGTTCACCCACAGGCTTGATACCTCCTCTTTCCTCTTTTCTTCTTTTTCACAGTGCCTAAGAGGTCTTTCCAGAAATTCAGATGAGAGAGGCCTAGCCAGTCCAGGAAGTGCTCCTCTCAGGCTCCCCTCCCCAAAAGACTAGTTCACGCAGCACTGGATGGGGGCCTGGTGTGCCCAGCCCAGTCCCATGAGGGTGGGTAAGACCTCCTGAAGGTGGAGAATGCCAGCTGCCTCAGTGGAAAACCTCTCTTCACAAAGGGCACACACATCGTGGTCCATCTTTATTAAAAGACAAATATGTATATATTCACACATACATTTAGAATTTGAGAATTGTTTAGAGTTTGTGTACGTAGATTTATACATAGACACAAATATTTACATATGTATATATAATAGAATATACACTATATACCAATAAAGGTCTAGAGGTAAATATACTAAAATGTCAATAATGTGGGAGTCTTAAAAATAAAAACTTTATTGAGGTATAATTTACATACAATAAACTGCAGTGTATTTAAGAGCACAGTTAAATGAGTTTTGACAAAAATATACACCCATGTTCAGTTCAGTTCAGTCGCTCAGTCGTGTCCAACTCCTTGCGACCCCATGAATCGCAGCACGCCAGGCCTCCCTGTTCATCACCATCTCCCGGAGTTCATGTAACTACCACATAATATTTTCTCCTTTGTGCCTTTTAAAAATTTATAATGTTTTTAATTCAGTGGCCAAGTATGACTTAAGTAATTGGATAAAGCATTTCCAGAGAGGAAGAAAGAGAGAGAGGGAGAGAGAGGTGGGACAGGTTGACCAGGCTTTCGAGGACTCCCCACAGCCACTCTCAGAGGACCAACTCAAAGCAGAACATGAATCCATTTTGGGGGTGAATAAACCACAGTTCAGAGAGGTTGGTGATACTGTCCACTAAAGTGGAGGGTCAGAACCGCTAAGGGATGGTCTTAAACCTCTCTCCATAGGCTTTACTCAACTAGTTGTGGGGAGCCCGACTGGACCTTCTCCAGGCGCATTCAGGGGTCCCCTGCCTCCTCAGAGCAACAGGGAATGAGACCAGCGGCCTGCCCAGACACAGCAGCCTCAAAGCCCAGCCCTCAAGGACAACAGCCCCTGCCTCGCTGCATTAGTTACCAATGTGACTCGGGTGGGAGGTGGTGAAAGCTGACCCATGTCAGGAGACTTGCTCCTCTGGGAACCTAGCTATACCTCCTCCTCACTCAGAAAGGGTGAGCACCCTGCCAGCAGGGCCCACCTCCTGCCCTGGTCCCCAGGCAGGTAGACCGCAAGAGCGGTACCCCCAGGCCCCTGCTCCCTTCCCCACGCACATCCAAGGAGAGGTCCCACCGTAGCTGAGGCCCCTTGGGCTGCACACCCAGGAGTCATCAAGCCCCCCGAGAAACCCAAGGACTAATATGGGGAATGTGTGCATGCTAAGTCGCTTCAGTCGTGTCCGACTCTGCGACCCCATGGACTGTAGCCTGCCACGCTGTCCATGGAGATTCTCCAGGCAAGAACACTGGAGTGGGTTGTCACGCCCTTCTCCAGGGATCTTCCCAACCCAGCAATCAAATCCACATCTCTCTTGTCTCCTTCATTGGCCGGTGGGTGGGTTCTTTACCACTAGTGACATCTGGGAAGCTTGTCTGCACAGAGTAGGAGCTATAAAATAGGAAATCTCTCACCGAGGTCCCCCTATGCCCAGGCTTCCAACTCCTGCATTTCCCTCATTCCAAAGAGACAGCCCCTGGGGTGGGGGGGTGCAGAAGGAGCCAGGACTAAGTAGAGAAGGGTGAGGGGCTGCACACCCATACCCTTGAAGAGGGAGCAGGGAGTTGCCACAGAGACCCTAGGGGACCAGTCCAACACACATGAGAGGCTAAGTGGGGACAGGTAATCCCTCCGGCTGCAACCCGCAGCCTAGAAGTTTTGAAATTCAGACACTGCCACTATGTGCCCAATGATCATGACCAAGTATGTATCCCATGTGTAAAATGGGATAATAGTACCTGGCACAGAGGTTGTGAAGATGTTAACACAGAATGATTTCTGGTACATACTAAGCACTCATTACGTGTTAGTAATAACAATGATTATAATAACTAGAAAGAGATTATATGCCAGACCTAGTCTGGGCTGTGGGGATCCTGCCAAAACAGGGAAAAGGCTCTGCTCTTGCAGGGAAGATAGTTAAGTGTTGTGCTGTGCTTAGTCGCTCAGTCAACTCTTTGCGACCCCATGGACTGTAGCCCGCCAGGCTCCTCTGTCCATGGGGTTTCCCAGGCAAGAATACTGGAGTGGATTGGCATTTCCTTCTCCAGGGGATCTTCCAAACCCAGGTCTCCTACATTGCAGGCGGATGCTTTACCAACTGATGGGGCTTTTGTGAGGGTTTGATTTTTAATGAGATTATTCTATGTACTGAATGCGCTAGCAGGGACAGGAAGACAAAAAGATGGCGAGAGAGACCAGTTAGGGGACAGATGATGGGGACTTGGGCTAAAGCAGCAGAAGCAGGGTAGACAAAGATGGCTGAAGGAAGGATACATTTAGAGGTGAGGACTGTTAGAACAAGCTGGTGAACCAGATATAGGAAATGACAGAAAGGGAGGAATCAAGGATGAGTGCCAGGGTTCTGATGCCAGTGAAGGGGCTTCCCAGGTAGCTACATACTGTCAGGTATTTCACTCTCTGTAGGGTGATAGGAGGCCTTCCCTGGTGGCTCAGTGGTAAGGAACCTCCTGCCAATGCAGGAGACTCTGGTCTAATCCCTGGGTTAGGAGGATTTCCTGGAGGAGGATTCCCTGGAGGAGGAAATGGCAACCCACTCCAGTATTCTTGCCTGGAAAATTCCATGGAGAGAGGAGCCTGGAAGGCTACTGCCCATAGGGGTCACAAAGAGTTGGATACAACTGAGTGACTTAGCACGCACACACCCAAGCGCCAGTTACTGACACATAGAAGACTAGGAGCCGGTTGAGAGGAGACCAAGAACTCGGGTTTTCAGGTCACATTTAAGGTGCCTGTGTAACCTCCAGGTGTGGGGGCCAGCTGGATATATAATCACAGCTGGATATAAGAACCCTGGGCCTCCAAGGGAAGCTGAGGTGGAGGAGGATGTGGGAGTCCCAGACCCTCCCACATGCTGAGGACAGAAAGAGGAAGGGACCCAGGGGCGTAGGAAGATGCAGAGTGTGATGTCAGCCACCCAGGGAGGAGGGGAGTCCCCCGGTCCAGCTCTTGAGAGGTCATGGGATGGGGGTGATGGCCCTGCTTGGGGAGGGGAGGGGATCAGGAAGTGAGCAAACAGCCGGTGAGGGCTGGGAGTGCCTTCAGGTTTTGCTGTAAAGTGGAGCAGAGAAACAGGGTATCTGAGTGGGGATCAGCACAGCCCCCCTCTCGAAACAGGCAGAGGGGTGGGTTAGGGGAGGAAGGACAGGGAGGTAACGGAAATCCCCACACTGGGCCAGGCAGGACCTCGGTGATGGAGTAAGCTCATGTTGCTGTTACACAAGCTCGAGTCAGGGTCAGACAAAGAATGGACACCTTGGGAAAGGTGGGTATATTTCTCTATGCTGGCATTTTTCCTTCCTCCCGTGAAGCAGGGGGAGGGGAGCTGCAGGGTTTGTGACCCATCAGGGCCTCAGGGCCAAAAGCTCCAAGTCTCCTCCCCTTTACACAAGGGCACCACCAGAGGCCACATGCTTGACCACAAATCAATGCTCAAGTTTCCAGTGAGAAGGACCCAGGCTCAAGAAGGCTGGCTGACCTGCCCGAGGCCACACAGGATCCAGACAAGTGCATTCTAAACGATGGTCCTTTTTCTGACACAGTTCAGTGTACCTGGGACTTTGGGGTTGAACAGGGAGAGCCTGGCAGGGCTGCTTTTGACATTTGAACTCAACTCTGGAAATCGCTGTTTGAGTTGTTCACCCTTCAGAGGCTGTCGTCCCCAAACCTCCAGCCTTCCAGCCTAGCCGCAGCCCCTCCTAGGATCCCAGCTGAGGGGAGGGAAAGGTATCACTGAGGTGAGTGGGCCATGGCCTTTTAAATTGTAAAAAGTGAAAGTGGCTCAGTCATGTCTGACTCTTTGAGACCCCATGATCTGTCCATGGAATTCTCTGGGCAAGAATACTAGAGTGGGTTGCCATTCCCTTCTCCAGAGGATCTTCCTGACCTAGGGATCGAACCAGGGTCTCCCTGCACTGCAGACACATTCTTTAACATCTGAACTACCAGGAAAGCCCATTTTAAAGTGTGTTGGAACTAAAGAGAAAGGGAGCTTTAGGGTGATACCAGGGGACTGTCCAAAGGGAGTCTCATCCTCCTTGGATGTGACTTCCCTGTGCCCCCACCTCTAACATACACTTTCTTCCCCCGACTGCAGCCTCACCCCCAAAATTGGCACCCCCAGGACACCCACTGCCCACGCCTGCCCCTCTGGCCCTGCTATTTACGGCTTTGGCTCCCTCAACCAGCCAGCCCCCAGCCAGCCTCTTCTCTCCTCCCTCCTCTAATTCTACTCCAGACCCAAGCTAACCTTGTTGCACCCAGGGAAGGATCTCTTCAACCAACAAGCCTGGACCTGATGGATGTGGCACCTTCTCCCCACCCAGGGCAGCCTGCCCTCCCTGAGCAGTTGACCCCTATCTACCTTGATTCCTGCTCAACCCTGACCTTTCCCTGTCTCTCCCAACCCCTCTATCATCAAATAACATCTTATTTAAATCCAGGAACTTCACAGGATGGCTTCTAGTAATGAAATGGCCCCAGCAGCTCCCTCCCATAAGCTCTGGCCAGACCTCCCACCTCCCAGCTGATGACACTGGGGTGCTCAGCCTTGGCTTTCAGAGCAGGAAGGCATCAAAAACACCCTCCCATTTCTCCTTAGCTTTGGAGCTAGACTCTCAGTGTCTACCAGGCTTCCTCCAGGCCTGCATTCCAAATGAGCTCACTTTCAAAATTTAGTGACCAAATAGTATTGCTCTCATCTCTGGCTTGTAGCTGTAGATCTCCAGCTTCTCTCTCACACAGAGTCTTGAGCCTTTCTCACTGAGATGAACACATTTCAGAGTTTGTCCAACAAAAGATTGTTTCTTTCTTAACTCAGAGTCTCAGTTTGAGGACTGGGTGGACATCAGGCAAACATGTCAAGATCCAACAACCACATTCATCTACTTCGCCCCAGTAAGTTTCATTTCTGGGAATGTATCTTAAAGAAAAAAATACAGAATATAGGGAGGAAAGCCAACATATAAAGATATTTATTGCAGCTCTATTTATAGCTAAAATAAAATGCATATATATATATATATATATATATAAACAAACATCCAACAAGAAAATGCCATGCAGCCATTTTTAAAAAAAGAATTCTACATCAACACTGAAAAATATGAGAAAAAGTAGAAGTTAAATACACATTTACAATTTTGTAAAGAAAATAAAAAGTGCCCACGGGTTGGGTGGGGTGGGGTGGGGGAAGCCTGTTATTTTCTTTTTCTCAAAATTTCCCCTGATAATTTCTTTCAAAGCTGCCAGCAAAGTGGTGCTGTCCTAAACCTCCCCCAAAATCTAATGTAGGAAATAAACCTTGAATAGCCCTCCCTTAAGAGAAAAAACAGTTGGCTGGATCTGCTTGGTGCTTAGGATGGAAGTGCAGCATGAAATGGGGGTCTTAGGGAGGAGATGTGATGGGAAAAGCCCAGTTCTTCTGTTCAGATCAGTCTCTTAGATGGGAGGACAGGGAACTAGTGACCATCAGGCAAAGAATCATGAGGACAAAGGGGATGTCGTGTGTGGACAGGCTCTTCCAACCAAAAGGCACTGTCTACTAGCAAGACAGTGCCAAGGAGGGATGGGTCAGCCAGAAGAACCCACACTTGGGGTCTCGGGAAGCCCAGCACGAGCCCCAGTGGCTGTTCAGCACCTCTTGATCAACCAGGGTTTTGCTGTGCTCAGGGCAGCCCTAGTACTGCTGGCCAGGAGTGACACGTGATCTCCCCATGCTGAGCTGAAACAGGCCCACCTCTGCCCACAGGCTCCTCTTCCACCTCCCACAGAGAACAACCCAGATTCACCCACCCCCGGGGCTCGCCCTGTCACTGTCCGCACTCAGGGCAAACGCCTGTGTCTCGCAGGGTCCATTGCCCAGTCCAGACTGTCCGCCACACCGCTGCTCTCTTCTGGATGGCCCTGTGTTTTGGGGAAAAAAAACAAGAGGGGAACAGTGCCCATGACCAAAGCCCTGTGACCCCTCTGATGATCGTCTTCCCCACTCAGCCTTGGATAGAATTTGCTTTTCTAGCAACTACACCTCACTAACTGATCTTTGACCTTCCAGTCAATCAAACCACCCTTTTTTTCATCTGGTTTACAATCCTTATCGAATGTTCATGCAGGTGATGTTTTAAAGGGGAGGAACTGCATTGTCTAAACCCAATGCTAGGACCTCCCGACTGGGGCACTTAAACCTCTCTGGGGAAAGCTGAGAACAGTCATGTCAGGGGGAAGGAGACGCAAGACAAAGGACATTATTACGGTGCTTTTTCCATTTTCTCTTTTGCACAAAAACAGTCCATTTATTCAAGTGTTCTCCAGCACAAGTACATTAGAAAGGAGCTTTATTATATTCTTCTGGGCACAAAAAAAAAAAAATGTGATGAAGGCGGAATTGACAGACTTTCTACATCTGCTGTACGCACTGACCTCTTTATAATTATTTCATAACAGCTATGTCACGAGCATCACTTACACAGAGATACAACAGGACATGGGGGCGTGGTGGTGGGGACCCATGCAGGGCCTTCTCACACCCCCTCCCCGATGTCCCAGAACCAGACTGTGAAATGTACATTATTATTGTCAATAAATAGAGAAGCAACCCTAAAAAAAAATACAGTGGTGAAAGGATGCTGGAACCAGGAAGAAAAAAAAACAACAACAACAACAAAGAGAAGAAGAACTGAAGAAAAAGGAAAGAGGGCCGGGAAGGGAAGGGTCGGGGAGTAAGTCCTGCATTTAGCTGCGTGGAATGTGCAGTCAAAGTGTTCTCCCGCCGGGGTCAAAGCGAAATCGTCTGTAACAGTAAAAGTTATTACCAAATCAGCTACGGAGTTTATTCTTCAGTATGAATACATGATTTCCCACAAATAAGTAAGCACCCGCTACTTCAATGCCTCAGCTAAAACACATGAAATCGTTCATTTAGTTTTCAAGTACAAAGTTAAAATGCCTTTTTAATAATAATATATCAGAGTAAAATAATAGTCTCTTTTAAACTCCACTACAAGAAAACAAAACAAACAGTCATTGTCCAGACAGCAGACTTAATTTAACAATATATATTTTTAATAAAATGTTTTAGCACCTTGTTGAGTCACCTCCTCCCTCTGCGTATTCTAAGGAATTTCGGTATTTTTGTGGTTGGTTGGATTCTAGGGCTGTGCTACCAAATCAGTCTGTGAAGTGAAATGGGACTCAGGTGATGCTTTCGGATCCCTGCTCATGTTCTCGGGCCCAGGGCTGGAGGCCATGAGACTGGAGGTTGAGAAAGCCACCCTCTCATGCCCCTCAGGGGAGTTTTCCAGTTAGGGGAGTTACAGGAGTCTGGGGGCTTCTGCCAGGGCAATTTCCGCCAGTCACGACCAGCCAAGGACCTTCCATCCTTGTCCTCACTGCTTCTGACCTGCTTGTCTGTCAAGGGGGACTCCACTGTCGAGGGCCAGCGGTGAACAGGAAGTGGCCAACCAAAGGCCCGCTCAGCCGGGTCTCTGGAACACACAGTGCAAGAGGGGCTGACCTCACATCCTGAAGACCCCACACTTCCTTTACCAAAATGTAAAGATCCAAGAGCTTCTGCTAGAACAGTGGAGTCCATTCTTGATATAAACCTCTTTCCTCTTAGATCCTCCCAACACTTGTGGTTAATCCTTGCCCCAGCAGGGAACAGCCGGGGTAGGGGGTGGGGCGGGGGGGAGGGGGATTCCAGCTCCACGCCATCCCTCCAAAGGTGGAGGAAAAGAGAGCAGGACAACTCCAGTGTCATCTCTGACCACAAGCGCTGGAAGCGTCCAGACTAGACCCTGCCTGATGACAAATTCAGATTCCTCATCTCCCAGGATCAAAACAGGGCCTGGCTAGAAACCCAGTTCTCACCAGCATCTGGGCTCTGCTAACCCACAAGTAACAACCAGCTCTTGTCAGATCAGACCGCGGTGCCAGGCAGGTCCCATGGCCCTAACCCTGCAAGTTCCCTGAAAATGAAACCTCTTAAAGACACCATTGCCACAGCATCTCTGCACCAGGCAGAACAGGAATTCAAAACCGCCTCCAAGACCCACTTTATATATAACTTATGTCATCAGTGAGATGAAGACTAAGACTACTCCCTGGATGGCACTGCTGAAAGAATCCTTTCCTTGTTCCTGTTGTACACCATCCTGTGCTAGAGATGGTGGGCTATTCCCATCGAGGTTTCCCCAGAATTGCCAGTTGCTTGGGAAGTAGGGGGAGACTAGTTCAATGTCCACTAGCCTTCCTTCCTGCTGGGTCGGCCTGTCCCAATCCGCATCCTACAAACTCATCAAAAACCCACACAGGCACCTTCACCAGCCAACCTCTCCCAGGCCCATCTCAAAAGCAAAGTGGCCCCCTGTACTCTTTTGGGAAGTCTTTCTAGAATGTTCAACAGCAGGAAGATTCTGAGGTCTAGAAAGAAAAACGGACAGTGGCACACCCGGGTGGCTGTCCACTGACTACAAGACCCCACCAGCCTTCGCCCCCAGCTCCCCAGCCTACGTGCTTCGGGCTGGTCCCCAGGGAAGGGGGTCAGCACCAACCAGCTTGAGGCCCCCAGAGTACAGCAGCTTATGGCCGAGGATCAGCTTCCTCCTTGGGCAGGCAACCCCCAGCTCTGTGACCCTGGCCAGTTCTCCCAGCCCAGAGCCACGGATCTCTTTGGCACCACACTCTGCTTGGCACCTGCAGTAAGTAGGGGTACCACCCTAAGTCCCTGGAAACCCCATTTCCAGGAATTTGTAAATGAGCCTGCCCAAGAGAAACAAAACTCCACCAAGAACATGCTCCAGAATTTTCCAAAGGCCTTCCTGGTTTCTCCCACTGCACTGCCTCTACCAATGATCCCCCACCTTAATCCATGCACAGCCTTGACTAGGCCTGTCCAAGCACAGCTCTCCTTTAGAAGGTATCCCCAGAGGCACCCCAGGGGTTGGAAGGAGATTGTGAAGAGCACCCCAGCCTGGCCAAGCTGGCACATTCCCAAGGTCCCCTTGGGACCTGCCAAGTTCTACTGTGGGACCAAGCCCCCGGGTGTGGCTGAAAAAAAGCTGGCGATTGTTAATGCTCATCCCCGCAAGGGGGGCCTCTGGCCAAGTCAGGTTGCCAGACAAGAAGGAACAAGGATCAGCTACAACAAGCAAGCTGACTGGCCCATGCTGAACCCTCAAGGCTTGCCACATCCTTAGCTACCAAGTTTCTTCCCCATGCAAGCTCCATGGATGGAACTTGGGCCACTGGGAAAGCAAACTCCTGCACACAGCAGCAGACACATGGCCTAGGAGAGCCAGAAGGTCTGCAGAGGAAGAGACAGTCCTGACACGGGCTGGGAAGACCTTAGCACCGGCCGCCGCCAGGGAGGGAGCACCTTGGACTGTCTGCGCAGCCCTCCTCCCCCGCCCTCCAGAGTCGTGCTGGTGAGCTCCGGGCGGGAAGATGGAGCCTGGCTGGAGAAGGAGGGGGCAGGGTGAGCACCACAGTAGGGTACAGACTCCAACGAGGGAGGGGCAGAGGGAACCCCCCACCACCACCAGCTGCTCCAGTCCCGGGGGAGCCCACCGTCACCACCTGCCATCACGGCACGGAGCTGGCAGGAAGCAACTGGGTATGATCTTAAAAACCAATCTGACAAGAAAATGAGTAACTTGGGGTGTGGGACTAAGCACCCCCTAAAAGGCATGGGAGACCATGGCCACCAGCTGTGAGCTTACTCCTGAGCAATGAGCAGGGATTCAAAGCTTGGTTATTTTTTTTTTTAACCAATTACTAATTTGCTTTATTCCAAAGATGAGGTTCACTGTCCCATTTCTTTCCAATGGAAGCCCCCTGGCCAAGACAGCCCTGGACGTCAGATTCACTTTGGATGGGGGAGAATAGGTAGGGGAGCTGAGGGCTGACTTGACTGGTGCCTAGGGTTGCAGGTCAGTGTCACAGGTTGCTAACAGAAGAATCTTTTGACATCACCAGGGGCAAAAGAGATAGAACGCTACCTGCTAGAGGAGAGCACCTGCTAAAGAAAACCTCCTCCTTTTCCTGTCTTCAGCACCTAGCAACTTCTGGGATTGACAGTCTACCTGCAAACAGGGCAACAGAGGTAAAGAGCTGCAGGGCCGACTCCGCAAAGTCCTGAATCCTGGGGAGAAGAGCACTGGGAGCTCCCTGGCTGTGTGTGTGTGTGTGTGTGTGTGTGTGTGTGTGCGCGCACGTGCATTTGTTATGCATCGGTATAGAAACATGTTCCTGTGTGTGCGTGTGGGACTGATTGATTGGTGTGGGGCTTGTCTGCGGTGGGGCCCGAGACTCAGCCTTCTGAGCCTCCTTCCCCCACTCCCCACGACATATTTCTTATACATGACCCTATCTATGTATTTATATAGCGCCTATCACCATAGGCCCTATCTTTCTAGGGATGCGAACATGGGACCATGTGCTTGACAGCACACCTCCCAGCCCTGCCAGTCCCAGGAGGTGCCATTCCCCCCCTCCCATTATAAAATATATATCTCTATATGCCACATATCTACACCCCATCTATTCAGGCAGGCGTCTGCCCGTTGGGCCCTCACCCTGGAGCCACCCACGCCATCCCTGCCTACCGCCAACGCCAGGCCGCCTGCCTCGGTGGGAAGCGGAACCAAGTGTCGTGCACTTGGGGCTCCAGGTGCTGCCGACTCGAGGTAAGAGCACAGCTTTCATCAGACCAAGTACTAGAAAAAAAATACACACCACTCCGATCACACACGCGAGGAGAGAGGGGGCCTGGTCCTCCCTCCAGCCCTGACACACGACTCGAGAGGAGGGAAGCAGAAGAGAAGAGGATACACCCGGAAGGCTGGCCTCAGGGACAACCCCGTGGCCGCCTAGCTGTTGCCCACCACGCCTGGTGGCCCACCTGGCCCGAGGGGTGGGGAGCCAGGGCACCAGGGCCACCACTAACTCCGAAGCACCCTGCTCCCCGCACCTTGGTTTGAAACCTAAAGGGAGGGGGTTGGGTTTTGTTTTCTTAAAAGAAAATCTGAAAACAAACATAATTATAACCAGAACCATAAGAATAATTATAACAAAGGTGTCATCAGCCTCCCAGTATAAAACTGCAGCCTTTGGAGATGACCAAAAACATCACATTCCAGGGGCTGGAAGCCGCCTTGTGCACAGAGGGTGGATGGTGGGGGCCTCATAAAAGAACACACAAAAAGCGACTTAGACAGGAGAGCACCAGTACGTTTTGTATGTTTTTTTATTTGCTCCAGGTGGGGTCTAAACTGTCACTTGACCGCACTCTGGATTTTTTTCTGATCCCACCGCAAGGAGCCCTCAAATCGGCTAATGTGAGAAATTGGGAATGAAGACCCCTCATCCTGCCATCTTGCCGAGGAGTCTCCTTTTGAAAAAAATCAAAAGGTTATTGCGTGAGCCTGGATGGATCCCACTCTCAGCTTTCCACGGTCCCGACCACCGAATCTCACCCCCTTTTTGGCAGGGAGAAGCGGGAGAATGCTGTTCCCAAATTCTCCTTCACACCTTGTTAAACACCAAGGGAAATAAAAAACCCCACCACGGAAACAATTCACCTCCAAGCTGTCTCCCTTTCTCCATCCTTGGTTAAAACCCTTTGCACATAAGGCAACGTGGAAGCTGATGTTTTTACTCATCTCGCTGTTATAAAGCACCATTATGAAGTCGGGTTGTACAGTAGTTAACAGTACCTTTTATATATATATCTCATTTCTATCATATATATATAAACTGTAAACAAGAGGTAACAGCGGCTTCTAGAAACTGATTTTCTTCAAGGTTTCCTGTGTGGTAGGCACCTGAATACTGTATAAAAGGGTCTTGTGTGGTGTTCTCGTCTCTCTGCTGCTAGTTGGGTTGTGATCTGCATGACCAGGAATGGTGCTGGCAAGACAGCTCAGTGGCTGGGAAGGGACTCTGCCACCTGAGTGTCTGATTTCTGTCCCCTGCTTGTGCTCCTATCTGATCAGGCTAGAGACAACAAAAAGATATATAGTAAAAAAAAAAAAAAAAAAAAAAATCCAATATATAGATTTCTATAGAATTTCCTTTTTTCCTTCTCTCCCATCTTTCCTCTGCAAGGTATGGTTACTATTTTTTGTTACTGATTTTTTTTTTTTTTTTTTGCTGCAATAAACCCTCTTGTTTCAGTCACAGCAAGAAACAAAAACCCAAACAAACAGAAAACCCCTCTGAAAAGAGTAGAAAACAAAGGTTTGACCAGAAAAAAGGGGGTAGTGGGGGTAGGGAGCTTGGTTTTCTTTTTAAATAGGACTGAAGATTAACATCGAAAAATCAGGAGATGATGTCCAACCCTTTTTGCAAGGCAAAGCCCTCCGGAATTTCTGCCTCTGTGGGGTTTGTTTGTTTTGTTTTAAATTCCTTTTTCTCTTCTGGGTGCTGATACTTCTCTCCATCCTCACGTTGTTGGTGTTTTGTTGTGTTTTGTGGTTTTTGTCTGTTTAACCTTGTGTCACTACCTCGGTTTGCCCTCACGTCCCTTACACACAAGCAAAATATTCCTTCAGCGGAGCGAAGAGGTGGCGGATGACCGGCACGCTCCACGACCCGGCCCAGCAGTCTCTGCCTCGCCAAGCGGCTCATGTTGGAGACGTCGGTATAGTGGACAGGAAAGCCAAATACCCTGGGGAGAAAAGGCAGAGAGGGGCAGGGGTCAGCGCCGGCCTGGGGAGACCCTGTGTCTGTGACAACCAATTCGAGTCTCAGGCGCCTGGCTACTTTCTGTGGGTCCAAAGGCAAGTTAAGGTGATGACTGCTGAGAGATTTGCCACAGTAGAAACAAACGTGTGTGTGATCAGTCGTGTCTGACTCTGCAAATCCCATGGACTCACCAGACTCCTCTGTTTATGGGATTTCGCGGGCAAGAACACCAGAGTGGGTGGCCATTTCCTCCTTCAGGGGATCAACCCAACTCAAGGATCAAACCTGCGTCACCTGCTTGTTTCCTGCATTGGCAGGTGGACTCTTTACCATGACCCACACAGGAAGCCCAGAAACAAAGTCAGTGTTTATGAAAAACACATCCAGGACACGCTTCACCTGAGACTGAGATCCACAGTGGGCATCTCAAGTCTGTAATAAATACACATCCCTGTATCTTCCCACCCCCACCCCTAAGGAGGGAAAACTCTGCAAGGGCTCCCAACTCCTGACGTCAGGAGCTTCTGCTTGCTCTGGTTGTGTGTTAAATGTCTCTGTTTGGCTAAATCGCAGTTACCTCAAGAATGAGGACTCGAGTCCAATCTGCACAAATGAGGGCACTGAGGCTGTAAGGCCCATCTGCTCCCATGCTGTCTTGGTCTACAAAGAACCTAACATGAGCAGCGTGAAGCAGGGAAGCTTCTGCAGCTGCAGTGTCTCCTTGGAGTTGAGCAGGACTGCTGGGAGCCAAGGCACCAGGGACAGATTCCTAGATGGCCCCCACTTTAGCCCAGCCTCACAATGCAGAGTCGTCCCCAGGCATCAGCCATGTTGGGAAATGTCTGGGAAAACAAACCCACTGCTCACACGATGTCTGCAGGGGATCTGAGCCTGGCACAGAGGCCGGGATCCCACCCCCACCAGCACAAAGAGTGGGTACCTTTCCATTTCAGTGCACCATAAGATGTCCTCTTTCTCATTCATGAAGACGGGGAAATGCTGGTCTTTGCCCTGCTTTATGGAGTTCGACCTAGTAGTAATGGTCCTCACTTTGCTGAACTAGAAGATGGGAAAGGAAACGGGAGATGAGCACTCATCCGCAGCTGACAGCGACTGCCACGTCCAAAGCCTACAAGGCCTGCTCCATCCAGGGGCCAGGGTTGCCCTGCT
This sequence comes from Nanger dama, assembly GCA_917880005.1. Taxonomy (NCBI): domain Eukaryota; kingdom Metazoa; phylum Chordata; class Mammalia; order Artiodactyla; family Bovidae; genus Nanger; species Nanger dama. The sequence continues at coordinate 33,035,439 of CAKJTW010000018.1, forward strand.
CTTCCTCCTACACAGAGGGCACCCAGCTGTCCTCACTCCAATCCTGCTGGCCAAGAACTAGAGAGACAGCAGCTTGAGTCATCGTCCTTCCCAAGTCTTCTAAGAACTGTTTTTCATCCCAGGAGTAATGATTTACAGGCAAAGGATACCAAATTACCCAGGGGTGCAATGACACCCCTGGGGTGGCAGCAGTCCCAGGAGATTTCTCCAGAGAGAAATGGAACTGCCACATCATGGGAGAATCTGCTCTGAAGGCTCATGCAATGATGATCCTGGCCTGGTAATTCAAAAGCCCAGGAATCTTGGCCAAGACTCCTTAGCGTCTGCCTCCCACGGGACCAGCGGGGCGACGCTCAGCAAGCAATGGTTGCAAGCAGAAAGGATTCCGACCTCTTCCCCTGCCCTTCAGGCTTTCCCAACCCCCTGAGCTGCATCCTCCGCAGGCAGCACACAGCCCGGGTGCCGCTGCAGCGCATCCTGCCCTTCTTCTTACCCCTAGCAGAGGGCTTTGATGCTGGGGCTAACCTTGGCTATTCGGCCGTGCTCCAGACACTCCTGCAGCTCCAGCTTATCATTCACAGTGGATGCCAATGGCCTAGGAGGCAGGAGAGAGAGGGTAACGACCGAAACCAGGAGAATGGCAGGGATGCACTCTCGGCACTGACCCAGCAGCCATCTGATTCACACAGAGAAGTAAAGAACCCCCATCAAACTCCCCAAACACAGGTACAGACATTGTGGCCACTCAAGCACCAAATCCTTTAAGGTAAACTCCAAAGTGGTCCCAAACTACAAATAAACAGATAACACCTGCCTGCCAAGAAGGGGAAACATACAATTATTTTTAAATCTGTTCCCTAAAAATAGACTGCATCTGAAAAGTACTCATCATGAAGCAAGCTTTGGCATGACAGAATGTTCTGTATTTTGACTATGGTGATGGTTACAGGTGTGTACGGCAGATGACTGTACTGTACTCAAACTGTACTCACATGTACAGTTAACAGGAACTTAAATTCTGCACGGTCCCCAGAAGACTAAAATTCTGTGACACTCAACGTGTCACTTCTCAGAAGGCAGACCAGATCACTAAGTATCACTTTAGGTGATGGCCTTTTCTGACATTTAGGATTACTTACTACAGGTTTCACATAGTGGTCCACCACCCAGGACCCACGGTCAAATTGCACCTCCAAACTCTCCTGTTTATGTACACATGTGCATACACACACACACACTATACTTTGTCCCTTTGTGCTTGTACTTTGTCCCCTGCAGTACCTCCAGGGTACTCCTGAAAGCTCAGAGTTCCAAAATTTTAGACTTGGAAGAAGCAGGTAAGAAAAACCCCACAGGCCCAAGGTCTGTCAGGAGATAATCACTTAGTGGCTCTATAAAAATACTAGACTACATAAGCCAATCCACCTATCCAACATGCACAGACATCCTGGGAAGGTTAGGGGGACACCAAGACAGTTTTTAGGTCAGCTGCCACTGACCCACCTCCTTCCGAGCCACAAGCACTCAAGAAAGACAGGAGCTTTGCCAAATGGGTCTGAGACTGGGAAGCTCCTAAAACCTCTTGCTACTGGCAGAGAGGCATAGTAGATGACTGAGATCAGGTTAAATGATTCATCTAATTTATAAGGAAACCATGGAGATTTAAAATCCACACTTGGGGTGGGGGTAGGAGGCGGTTCGGGAGGGAAGAGACACATGTAAGCCAATGGCCGATTCATGCTGATACACGGCAAAAATCACAGTAGTTCGATTATCCTCCAATTAAAATAACTTTTTAAAAACCAAACTTAAAACAGTCTGGAAAATACTTCTCTTTGTAATATATTATCGCGATTGGGGGAGTCTCCCTCTGCTTCTAAACTGCTGATTCTCAACCAGAATTCTTTTCTCCTCATAAAGTGAGTGAAGTCGGCTCAGTTGTGTCCGACTCTTTGCAACCCCACGGACTGTAGCCTGCCAGGATCCTCCGTTCATGGATTTTCCAGGCAAGAATACTGGAGTGGGTTGCATTTCCTTCTCCAGAGGGTCTCCCACGTTGGAAGCAGATGCTTTACCTTCTGAACCACCAGGGGAGAAACCTGGTGGTTTCTTCTCATAGGCTTTTATACTATGACTATTACACTAAAGAAATGAAGTTTTCTTCATTCCGGAACATTAACATCTCTGTGCAACCTACACAAAGGGCATCTTCCCAAAAAGGACTTGATGCTGACAATGTGTGTGAACAGTTAAGTGGAGGAGGATGCTCTAAGCTGTGAGGTGCTTGCTGTTTCAAGACGCTGTCTCCAGAGCCAGTATGGCCCAGCAGCAGGCACCACTCTTTCCCATTCCCAAACACATCCTCCATGGCTTTACCTCAGGAAACCAAGGACTAGCTGACCCTTGACACATCACCAGTACAGGAGAACCAACCCTGTAACTCAGCAGCACAATATATGGTCTTCTGTGTCAAGAGTGTGCTCTTTAAAGGTCCTATCTGAGACCACTAGTTTTTCGATTTTTAGCCAAGTTATTCTCTACACCCTGACTCCCCTTCTTCCTCAAGGAAAAGGAAAGACAAAGAAGAACTTGGCAGAGCAGCAAGTTGGTCTGCAGGGGAGGCTGGCCACCCCTTGCGCCATCATCCTGCCTGCAGACACCCACCCGCGGCCACCTGGGCACAGAGCTCTCACCAACCTGTTCATACCAGGAAGGTTCCCCCAGAAGTAGCGGGCCCTGTGCGCAGCTGACACTTCTTTGGCATCAATCATCACAGGGTTGGACTATAAAACAAGAGAGAGAGACGAATATTATAGCGGGCCGGGAAACTTGTTAGTTTAGAGACTCAAAGGCTCTCATTTCTCTCAGGAGGCCACACTGTGACAGTCTGAAGCTCCCTGGAAAAGCTAGAATCAAACTCAGCTACATTCCACATGCTCCCACGGAAACATTCTAGACCCGCACATGGTCCACACTGTCAAGATGGAGATGTTCTACCTGCACTGTTCCATGTAGTAGCCACTAGCTTACCAGGTGCTGATGGCTGGGTACTTGAGGAGGCTGGGGAGACTGGGGAACCTTAATGTCAGTTTAAATGCCACATGTGGCGGATGCCTACCTCGTTGGACCACACAGCTACAGCTAACCCGGAGGCTTTGGGAAAGAACACTCCAACAAGTTTGGAAGTCTTTACTGCATGTCCCGATAGTGAGCAAAACAGACGCCTGCTCCAACACAGTCAACACCAGCTTGAGGGGTCTGAACCCAAGACTTGGGCACACAGACTGCTCAGCCAGAGAAGGGCTCTGGCCCAGAAACCCTCTGCACAGGTCCAAACTGGGCTCAGCCAAGTTGGGACCCACATTACGTGAAGTAAAAACTGAGATAAGCCGCGTTTTCTTCCCAGGTGGCATAAAGCACCCATTATGGTGCCTGGGAGTGAGGACAAACCATCCTGGTTGGGAAAATTGATTCTAGCATCTCAAAAGGTTCCTCCAGGGAAACACCACACAGACCTCCAAGCCAAGGAGTCTGGTACTCCACCTTATGACAGTTAGGTCCTTCAAGCGCTGAGGTCACACTGACATACCACCTCTTAAGAGTGAGACCACGGGTTATCAGGGGTGGGCTTCCTCCTCGCCTACTCGGGAAGCCCAGAGCTTCCCAACGGGCCCCTTGCAAAGCAGAAGTTCCCAGTCCCCAGCTCCACAATGCAGATGAGATAGGGATAAAGCAGCAGTCCAAGGTAGAAGCCATTAGTGAGCTGGCCAAACCAAGGGTGCTGGCTATACCTCGAGAAATCGTGAGATGTCCCTCTTGTCACTAACGCCCATGGCCACCACATTCTCAAAGAGCCAGAAGAAGGGGCGGTCATCTCCCTCCTTGGGCCGCGCATCATGCAGGAGGCGGTAGAACTCAAAGAAGAGCCGGCCAGTGCCCTCTGAGAGGTCGGAAGAGAAAGCCATCAGCTGGGGCTGTCTGCAGGAGACAGTGGTGTGGCTCGGGCATGGGGAGGGCAGGGTCGTTGGGGAGTAGCTGTCCCAGGGCAGAAATATCCAAAGAGGAAACCGATGTGCGGAAGCGCCAGCTCAGGAGGCGGAGGGGCGACGAGGCACCTACCGTAGAGTCCCTTGCGGGCGGGGTTGACGATGGAGAGATCATTGCAGGGACTGCCCCCAATCACCAGATCGAACGGGCCCCACTCCTGGATCTGGGAGGATAAAGGTAATGTGATGGGCCTGATGTCCAGGGACAGAGGCGGAAAGGAAGAGAGAAATGATCTGTGAAGTTGGCAAAAAAAAGTACTTTGCTTGGGAGAGAAGAGACTCGGATGCTTTGTATGCTGTCTACACACACATATACACACTCTCTCTTTCCAGCCATGGGCAAGTCAGCGAGGCTCTCTGGGCCCAGTTTTCCAGATAGTAAAGTGAAGGGACTCAACTGGACATCTAGGAGGCCAGCATGGAAAACAGCCACACAGGGACAGTAGTCTGGGCTCCACCAGATGAAAGGGGCCCTGTGCCTTCTGAACCCTTCCAATGCCCTTCAGGGCCTGGGATTCAAGGTCTACATGTTTACCTGGAAAGGCAAGGGGGCCACTCAGAGAGGACCCCACCAGACCCCACTACCACGACAAAATGCAGGCTGGTGAAACTGTGGCTAGCAGTTAACAGGAGGATGGGAACCTATTGTACCCCACAACGTTGCACTCAAAGGGGCCGAGAAACCAGCCAGAGAGGAGCCCAAGCCCTAAGGGCCTGGCCCCCAAGTCCCAGCAGAACCTGCCCAACCTCTTGAGACAAAAGAAGGAGATGGAAGAGAAGGAGGGAGAGTGTTCAAACAGGGAAAGGAAGATGAGAGCAGTGGGCTCTGGCCCAGGAGCTGAGTGACTTGAAAGGGGGCGGGCCCAGGGGCTGAGTGACGTAAAGGGGCGGGCCCAGGAGCTGAGTGCCTCAGAGAAAGGGGGCGGACTGTGACGCTGACGTACATGCTTCTGTGTAACGCTGCGGACGTCCCCGACGTACATGATCTTCCCCTGGTGCCGCACCATTCCCACCGTGATGGAGTCCTCACACACCTCGGAGGCGATGTAGCGGTCCACCTGAATGCCCAAGTCCTTCAGCACCAGAAGCCCTGTACCAGCCAGCAAAAAGCAGAGTCACTGGGCCACCTGCCCGGCACCCTGATCTTCACAGGGGGTCCTTGAGCCAAGCCGGACACATGGGTCAGAGTCAGGCCCAAGCCCCACCCTGCCCAGAAACTTCCGGATCCAATTGGAATTAGCAGTAATAAAGACACTGAGGCTGTCACCGTTGAGGCTGTCACCGTTGAGGCCGTCTCATGCCTAATTGCATCTATTCAGAAAACATTCCAGGCAGGACATTCCAGGGCTTTCCGGAACCAGGGGAGAACAGCTGACTCTTGAGTGGGCTTTCCTTTGCTATTTCTGTACACGCGTCCTTCCTTGGCCCTTAACATCACGCTGCAATTCAGCCTTCCAACAGCACTCAACATAAACGCCGCCTGCTCTAAAAAGGTTTCACTGATGCCCACCCCATTCCATGGCCCCCAGAATGGCCTTCCTGCCCGTGAGCCCCCAGCACTAGGGCACTCTCTCCACCTCAGAGGACCACGCATGCCTGATCCAACCCTTCTTTTGGGTCTTCATGGCAGAGTGGGTGGTCTCATTGAATGTGCTTCCTCCTGAGCTAACCAGTATTCACGCTTCCTGACCAGGACCCTTCCACAAACTGGCTGAAACAGACCAGCATTGGGAACAGACCCTGAGAGCTTCAGGAGACCCTGTATGATCCCTCACTGCTCCCAGCAGATCTCCCCACAAGGAGCCTGCCCAGCCTCTTAAGGTGTGATGCTGCTTAAGGAGGCTTCCAGGTTCTAGCCTGGGAAACCACAGCTGTACATGAACTCCTCTAGGTTCACACAACGACAGCACTGAGCTGGGCACAGAAGACACACATCCATCTGGGGGACCAGCCCCACCCCTCTGGCCAAGGTCTCTGGGCCCCGCCTTCTCATCTTCCTCTGGTCCTGGGACAAGTTCTGAGGAGGACTGTTCTTTCCTAAAGACTGAAAAGCCTCAGCCTGGGGGGCAGGGCAGAGGGGTGGATGTCAGGACTCAGGTTAAGAACCACATGAAATTAAAAACTGGCTACATAGTTAAGTATACAAAGACACATGCATGACAATGTTTATTACGGCACTGCCCAGAAGAATCAGGAAAAAAGTAAACCACCCAATAGGGATTCATTAAATTATGGTACTTTCACTCCATGGAATTCTATGTAGCATTTACAATAACACAGTCCTATATTGGTTGATGTGAAAAACTACTCATAACACTATAAATGAAATGGCAAGTTATAACACTATGCATTTTAATATGTACATATGATTATATAAACATACAAGCCCAGAAAAAAATCTAAAATCTAAAAATGTAAAAGGACATATACCAAAACACTAATTATAGGATTATGGGCAATTTAAATATTCTTTAGACTCTTTTGTTTACAGTTTGTTTTTCACTGTGACTTACAATCAAAGCACAACAGGACTGCCTATGTTTTTACTTTGGTCGCCAAGTCTGTCCTTTGAGGTTTTGTGAAAATCTTTAATAATCTCTGACCAGCAACTGCTCCATTTTCTTCTGAAAAGCCCCTAGCCCTGCCCATTTAAGGGAATGCCCACTGAACATGCTGGTTTACCACCTATTTTCAACTTCTCCTTGAACACAAGAGCTTCCTCCTTAGGCTAACATTTTAACAGCTGTAATATTAACTGTCACCCTGTTTTGCCAGAGTGACATACACACAGGCCCCCAAGCTCAGCTGCCATGTCCTAGGACCAAGATGCCAACCACTCTCACCTGTAGCGATTCCATCGAATAGAGACAGCACCCGGATGGGCTTCCTCTTCTCGGCTGGGACAGGTGGGTAAACCTTCGGAGGGTCCTAGCAGCCAGCACAATAGGCCAGGTGAGCATCCAGGAATGTACCACAGACCCACACCTGGGGCAGGCCTCTCTGCCAATTTTGAGCACTTGGGCCCTCCAGACCCCCATACTCCTGGCTGGCAGTGCAGGCATGGCTACACGGTGCTCAGGACCTCAATCCAGTGCTCTTGCTTTGGCAGAGTCTGCCCTCTAGCTCTGCCAGGTGGGGGTGAAAAGAGCTGCCCTCCGCCCAGCACCCAGCACTCACGAATTCCTGGTCATGGTTATTGGCGAAGAACATCTGGAGCCGAGACGGCCAGTCTTCCCGCCGCCGTAGCAGCCCGTAGGTACCCTTGTGCCCGCACATGTAGCAGTTCCAGGGGTCTTCCTTGATGGCTGCCTGTGCAGCCCCTGGCCCCACCAAGAGATCCACACACTCCACGCAAAAGCACCTGGAAGGAAGCACAGTGGAGCAAAGGGGACGCTCACCCCCAGGCCAGGATGGAGCGTGGCTGCAGCTGCAGCACTGGGCAGGACGGGCAGTGAAAGCCCAGGTACCGGGCAAGGAGTGCACCACATTCGGGGCAGGGCCTCACCTGCAGCAATTGTTGTTCCCACACATGAGCACCTCGCGCCCCCCCGCAGCAGATGGTGCAGTAGGACTGATAGCCGTCGTCATCATACTGGTACGCGCATTCCAGGAAGCAGTTCTAGGGAGCAGTGTGGAGGCTCAGAGACCAATGGGCAGCACCCAGGCCAGCCAGTGCAAAGGCAGGCGGTAAACCCAGCCTCTGGACTCTCGCCTTGGAACCTCCACACAGCCCTGGAGACACGACCCTGCCACCCATCCAGTCAGGGTTCCGCCCAGACCACACATCTGGGAAGGGGACACCGTGTCTCCCCACCCACTGCAGTGGACGCAACGGGGAGAGGCACCCTAACCCTAACTCAACGACGTGTCCTGCCCCCACTTTATACACTAGTGACTGTGACATTGTGAGCACACATCTGGGGACGAGAACCAGGCCTCAGAAGGCGGGGCAAGGATCTCTCAGAGAAAAAGCAACAGCAGGTCAGACACTTGAACCCCCAGGATCCATTTTATCAGGACTCTGCATCAAGAGCAAACCTGAGTCACCCTTATAGCTACCACAAGTACTATAGCCCAGAGGCGGGGAGGTGTGGTCAGCCCAGGGCCTCATCTCTGCTGGGCGTGCCCTACCTTGCAGTTTTGGCACATTCCTCCAATAAAGAGAGGGTGTTCCAAGGTGACGTTGAGGCTCCCACAAGAGATGCAGATGTCTGGGGAGTAGCGGAAGCAGAGTGTCATTGAAGGGCCCCCTCCCGCCTGGGGCCAAAGCCTGGCTCCAGAAAAGAAGGCAGGAAGGCGTCTGGGAGGGGGCCCATGGAACAGGGAGGCCATGCAGCCCCATCCCAGGAGCCTACTCATCTCCCAGAGCAGAGATGCCACCTTTCAGGAAAGGCATGCTATGAGGACAAATGCCTGCCTGCGCGAACAGGCCCGACCCCGGGTCACTCTGGAGATGTCCCTGAGCAGCCAGTCCTTAGGGCCTGGGTCCCTGATCCCATCCTTCCCAGCCCTGAGGGCCCCGAGCTGGACACACCATCACTTGGCAAAGGGAGACAGTCATGGGAGGCACTAATGACCACCAGATGAGAGAAGGTAGAGAAAAGGTAAAAGGGCCAAGCTCAAATCCAGGCTTCCCCGGTCGCTTAGGTGTAAAGCGATAAGTAAATAAGTGAAGTCAGTCGCTCAGCTGTGTCCGACTCTTTGAGACCCCGTGGACTGCAGCCTACCAGGCTCCTCTGTCCATGGGATTTTCCAGGCAAGAGTACTAGAGTGGGTTGCCATTTCCTTCTCCAGGGGATCTTCCTGACTCAGGGATTGAACCGTTCTCCTGAGTCAGGAAAATTCTCCTGAGAATAAAAAATATTCTTGCCTGGAGGATCCCATGGACAGAAGAGCCTGGCAGGCTACAGTCCCAGGTGTTGCAAAGAGCTGGACACGACTAAAGCGACTGAGCACGCATGTAAGTCCAAAAGAGGCTTTGACCTTTCTCTGACCAACAACCCTAGTGGCCAGCCCCTGCCACTGACAGGGAAGACTGTAGCGCCGGGAAGGCAGGGGTGTCCCGAGCAGGCTGGAGGCAGTGGGAAGTGCAGGACAGAGCCGTCTCTAAGTACCCTGGCCCACAACAGCAGACATTCCCTGGTACCTTACTGCTCTGTGCTGGCCACCCCCTGTGGGCCTCATGTCCACCCCACGGGCCCTCATGCTCGGCCCATGGACAATAGATAACTGACTTCCCAGAGTCAACACCCAGCAGCCCCTCAGGACTCACCCTCGATGTTCCGGCACTTCTGCCGTACCTCGTACACCAGCCGCTCTGGGAGGGGAGGAGAGCGCGGCATTAGAGGGGACCTTGAGGGCTGCACCCCACCATGCCCTCCAGGGGCCCCGCCCTCCACAGCCCGGCCCACTACCTCTCGTGCGTTCATCAATGATCTCCTTGACCTTAGGCTTCTCCGTTGTGCTCTTTCGGGGCTTTTTGGCTGGTGGGGGCGGCGCACAGGCAGCTGCCTCGGGTTCAACCCACATGTCTGTGTAAACTTCTTTGTAGGGGTTCTTCTCCTCTGGATCAGGGAAGCAGGTGAGGAGACCACGGTTACCGCTGACAAGGAACCCCAGCTCCCTCCCCTGTACATCTGCCTACAACAACAAGGGGGTGCAGCCTGGTCCCCTAACTTGTTCCTACTCCCAACTCTGGGGCCCGCAAGCCAATGGGGAACAGGTCATTCGGAGTCCCAGAGCAGCCCTGCCCCTACCCTGACCCCAGGGAGATGGGGACGGTAGCATTCCCAAAGGCCACTGTGATGGGAGAGAGACCTTGTAGGCCCCCCCTCCAAGCACGGCTCCCCCAGCCCAGGCGCGGAGTTGCTGGTGCACCTGCATGTACCTTCTGGGGGCTCCAGGCCCTTGGGGCCAGAGGGCTGGAACCCTCCCAGGGCCCACTCGATCATCTGTTTGTTCTGCACCTCCACAGCCTTGGCAGTGTCGCTCTCGTCGCTGTCATGGCACATTGGAAACAGCTTCCCCGCTCGGCTGCTGGCCACCTGGGGGCAACACGTGTGGGGGAGGCTGTCAGGAGAGTAGCGAAGGTGGGCTCAGGCAAGAGGCGGGAGAAGGTACAGAAAGGGGGCAAGTGAGGAGAGGAGGCCAAAGGGCCTCGCAGGTGGACCCTCTTCCCAAGCCTAATCCTGGGCTCCAGCCCCCAGATGGAGCCCACCCCCGCCCGCCACCCACCACTGAGCCCCCTGGAGGAGCACTGACCTGCAGGACCTCATAGATGGCCTTGCGGTACATGGGCTGCTTGTTGTAGGTGGCCTGGTGGAAAGCACTGCAGAAGGAGCTCAGCGGCATCAGCTTCTCCACGCACACCTGGAGGCACAACCCGCCTCGTTTGCACCTCTTCCCAAGCTCATCGAGCACCCACCACATGCCTGGCATGGTGGGGTGGGGGGACAGTAAGACCCGCCTCTGCACCAGTAAGTAATCACAGAATGCAAAGGAAGAGTCCAGCCCCAGAGGCGGGGAGGACCTGATGCAGGTGGAAGGGCATTCCGGGTAAAGGGTTCCTGGAAGGCAGCCGAGCTCTCCAAGTGCAACCTAATTACCTCTGGAGACTTTTCCAACCACACATTTGCAGAGTGGGGATGAACACAGCTCCCCCTCCTATGATCCCACTCCAACCACGCCCCCAGCTGAAACCAGAGACCCTGGGACCAAGACCTCTTCCCATCCCCACCCCCAGGCCACCACCAAACCCCGGACTCACCACTGAGAACTTGCCGTCTCCGAACCACATGACCCAACGAGTGCCTTCCGCTGCTCGGCTCCGGCCCGTCATCCACCAAGACACAATGCGGCCTGGCCACCAGGAGAAGCCCCGCAGTTTCCCCACACCAGCTCCCCAATGCCAAAGCCCCGGCCGTCCTGGAGCCCCAAGGAGCAGAAGTCATTACAGGGTGGTCACAAGGCCCTGCCACCCTGCTTCCCCCCACAGCACCCCAGCCCTGGACGTCTGAGGGTCACGACAGCCGGGAGGGAGCTCCATCGGAATGGACAGAGCAAGACTGGAGAGACCAAGAGACGTGGGGTCAGGTAGAAAGAGCAGGACAGAAGGAGCCGGACGAGGCGGGCGAAGAAGCCAGCGGCTCACCTCGTACTCCGGTTCATCGTCAGCTGCTTTGGTGGCATTCTTGTCCCCGGCGTCGGCGCCCACGGGCTCAGGCGTGGTGGCCACTGTGGGGGACGCAGGGTCGGTGGGCTGCTGCACAGCGGGAGGACTGGCCTCCTCCACCTTCTGAGACTCGGTGGACCCCTGGTTTTCTTCGACAGCATTCATTACTGCGATCACCTTGGCTTTCTTCTCAGCCTGGGGAAACAAAGAACAGAAGTTACCTTGATCTGATACTCAAGGGGCACTTCTCAGTCTCTCCGTGGTCTAGAGATCATGACAGAAGGTCAGGGGCTAGAGACAGGAGTTCCCTCATCAACTCAACGGGCTCGCTGTGGAAAACAGAAAGATCTGCAGTTGAGAGGTGAATTCAATCACTTGGCTCAATTCCAGCCTTCCCTTCTGCCTCTTAGGAAATCTTCCTCCCTCAGCTAATCTTTCTCAATGGTCGGCATCATCAGTTGCCCACCCTCTGATATGCATCAATTATATTCAGAGACTATTCTGTTTAGATACCAAGGTTAGGCACAGACCTTGTGTCTGCACCTAAGATTAGGCACAGACCTTGGCTTCATCCTTTCTTCTCTTACTGCCCAGTCTAGAAACAGATCCTCTTGTCCTTTTCTCCACAGTTTTCCTGGGCAGTCGACCCCTTCTATTCCTGGTCTTGGCTTCCATACAATTCTAGTTTTGCTGTGATGCCTAACAATGAAATCACTATTTTGTGTTCGGAGTGCTTTGTTCTTTTCCCATCTGCTCAACCACCACCACAAGACCCAGAAGAGCTTGCCTGCTCTCCTGCTCACACGCCATCCTGGAGTTCTCAGGATTATACCTAACTTACTTGGTCACCAGATTCTATGCCTTCTTTCTATGTGCACCTTTCAGATCCATCCATATACTCATTCTTTCAACAGTTATTTAGGGAGTCCACAGTACAGCCAGGCATCCTCTCTGCCACCCCACTGACAAACCCAGAGATTCGCCCAATCTCAACAGCCTCCATCCTTTCACTGTTTCACGCTCCTCTCTCAAGCTGTGACCACAGGCCCATTCCTTCTTGAAACCTGCTCCAGGATTCCCACTGCCTTTGTTGTTTAATCGCTAAGTTGTCCGACTCTTTGCGACCTCATGGACCACCAGAATCCTCTCTCTATGGGATTTCCCAGGCAAGAATGATGGTGTGGGGGTGCCATTTCCTTCTCCAGGGGGATCTTCCCAACCCAGGGATCAAACCCACGTCTCTTGCATCTCCTGCATTGGCAGGAGAGTTCTTTAAAACTGAGCCACCAGGGAAGCCCTCCCATCACCCTACAGAGGATAAATACCTGAGAGTTAGCTCTGAGGGGCATTTCCACCTAACCTCACCCCAGCTATCGAATCTAGGGACATGTGGCCCTCAAACTTCAAGGCTCTGCCCCCATTTTCACCACACCAGATTCAGGGGGAAAAAAATCCCATCATCAAAATAACACTTTCCCTGAGAGTTCAGAGTTGTGAAGACAAACCCAGCCTCAAGATTACCTGGAGTACAAGACCTCCAAGCTGGAAGTCACAGCATTTACATTCCTGTCTTAGCCTTGCTACTAATTAATAGCTGACTTTGGAGCAGTCCCTTGAGTTGCTCCACCTAAAAAGGAGTTTGAACTGAAAAATTGCTGTTAACCTTTTCTGACTGGTTTAAAAATATGATTTATGCGTGTACCAGGAATTCTAAGGACTCTCTGAAGCCTATCCATGGATCCTCAGGTCCCAGGTTAAGAACAAGGGTCCCAGGTTAAGCTCAAGGGTCTACTGTCTCTTAGATCCATTTTATTTTGTTCTATCTTCAAGTCTTTGCCTCCCAGCCATAAACCAAACCTGCTGCTTGCGGTAATTCCTAAAACCTGAGGGTGAAGTCCTAGCTCTTTCTCTAACTCAAATTCTACAGTGGGATAAAGCATCCTTTGCTCCCAAAGCACGAACAGCTGGAAGAATGAGCCCTTGGAGACCAGAGGGTGGGAGAATGCAGGGTTACTGCTCCTCCCTCCCCAGCCCCACTCTCACCTGGGGACTTTGCCCCACCCCAACCTAAATCAAGGATCTACCTCCTCCTCCCCTACAGGAAGGTGAGTCTAGGTGTGCGCTCAAGTCCTGGGGGGTGAGGGCTTCTTATCTAGAATTGTCAGCTGCAGCAGCACCATCCCAGTACCAGATGTGCTCAGATACAAGTGTGCCTTGCCGTCTCTGCTCCCTTCCTCCACCGCGCAAGCCTCTGTGAACTTCAGGCACGGATGCAGATCTACACCAGGGTGCTACCTTGGATGACCCAAAGCCCGTTTCTAGGGGTGACGGCCCCCTCAGCCAGAACAAGGTGTGCAGATGGCAAAGGATCTACAGTCAGCAGCATTGGGGGGGCACGCCGGGCACCCCCCTCCACTTCCCCTAGTCTAGAAGGGAGTCGTGCCTGCCACCACCCTCCTGACTCCCCCTCAGCCCCTTTGTCTCTCTTCTCACCCCCTCCAAAGCAAGTTCCTGAACATTCTTCTTCCCCCACAACTTCCCCCAGCTTGTCAGAGGATGCTGCTGATGGCTGTTAAGCGCCCCCAACCCAGTAGGTGCAGGAGAGCATGCATCCAGCATGGTCTGGCAAGCAAAGGAGGAGGAAGGGGCCTCCAACAGGACCCGGCCTGCAGGAGTGGGGGAAGGAAGAAGGAGGGGGGTGGTTAGCAGCAGGAGGCAAGAGGAAAGGGGAAGAAGGGGCGAGAGGGTGGCTGGGTGGGGGAGGGGCTCATTAGAATAGACTTGCCTAGGGCAGTGAAAGAGGGCCGGGCTTCCACGTTTGTGCCAACCCTCCTCCCTGGGCAGACAATAGGAGAAATAAGGGTTAATTAACTCTGGGCTTGGGCTCTGGGGCTAACAGCTCCTACACATCTCCCCACCACCTCAGTTCAGAAGGTCCCAGGCCAGAGTATCCAAGAGAGTGGGCAGAGTGAAGACACCACTGCAGCTCCACTACGGGCCGCCCGGGAGGCCACTTGGCCTGGAGTTTGTTCAGCCTGGAGAGCCACTGGCAACTCCACTCTGGTGGAGGCAAGGCCTCCCCGTCCAGTCCCCCATGTCTTCCGGCAGCTGTCCCGCCTTCACCTCCCCTCCGGACTCAGGCTGCTTCCCATGCCAAAGGTCAGAGGTCCAGGGACCCAGGCGGACGCTCGCTGGGGCAACAGACCCAGGGCTGTTTCCGGTGCCTCTGCCATCCCAAGTCGGCATAAGGCCACCCCACATTCCCGTGTTAGGGTCCCACTGCTCCCTCCCACTCCAACACCACTTCTTTCTAGTGGCCTAACGGTGGCTCCCAGGAACACACAGGAGAGGAGACCATCCCTCTCGGGAGTCCACAAGGTTGGCACGGCCTGAAGACAGCGTGGACCATTAGCCAGGAATACAGGTCAGCCAGGAAACGCCAACAACCCATCTGCCAGCCAGCTCAGCAAAACCGCTGCCTCCAGCCCAACTCCACGGGCCGGAGTCTGCCCCCAGCCTCGCGGACCACTGCCCCAGGCTCAGGCCAGGGCTGCTTTTCCTGGCCCCGGGGCCACCAGGTCCCACCTGAGAGCAGGGAGGAGTGGGGCTTGGGGCTCCTGAGCAGAGAGTGGGTGGGACGGCAGTAACTCAGCATCTCCAGAACTCAGGCCAGGCAGGGGAGCCAGCTCCCGCGGGCCGGGGAGGCAGACTTGACTCTTCTCAACCCAGAGGGCTGCAGGCCCAGAGATCCTCCCACCGGCCCCTGCCGCCTCCCCGCCCCCAGTTTCCCCAGGGCTCTGTCCAGGAACCTACCCATAAGGCCAGGTGCAGCCCCTCGGTGGTCCAGCTCAGGTGTGAGCCCCGGCCCTGAAGCTCTGTAAGTAGCTGCCCGTCTGGGGGGAGGGGAAGGGGGCGATGGGGCTGGGGGCGGAGAGGGGGCCAGAGAGAGGGGGGGGGGGAGGTGGGGGGGAGGGATTGAACATTTTCTTTGTCTAGAACTCCAGGTCACGTGGGCCCCGCTGGAGTGCCTGGTTGGCTGCGAGCGGGCCGGGGGAGGGGGCCGACTCTCAGACGCTGGCAGTGGGCCAGCCCCCTCTCCTCCGGTCCGAGGGGCGCGGGCCGGTGCTGGGGCCTGGGGGCGCGGCTGGGCCTCCGCCCATTCCTGGGGCCCCGCCCAAGCCAGGCTGGAGGCGGCGCCCGCCCCCATCCCACCGCTGGGCCTTCCCTGTCCCTGCCCCCGCCCCAACTCGGCCCGAACCCGGCGCGGAGCCGGGGGCTAGGCGGGGAGACCGCGGACAGCGCGGGGAGGGAAGGACGGGGGTCAAGGGGGAAGGGGCTGCGCTCCAGCTGCGGAGGTAAGCTGCGAGCGCCCCGAGAACCGGGAGCGCAGACGAGAGGAGAGAGGAGCTTTCGGACCGTCTGGGACAGCCAGGAGAAAGTTGTTAAAAGTGAGTCTCTCCGCAGCGCAACCAAAAAAAAGGAAAAGCTTACAAATGAGCGGAGAGGCCTAGGAAGCTGTAGGAAAATTCAAAGCACACAGAGGGACAGAAAGCGCCCGCACAAAACCGGGAGCGCTCCAGAACGAGAACTTGGGAGGGGGGAGCGGCGAGAAGGGGTGGGGGAGGTCTCCTCTTCACACTGCCAGTGGATAGAGTGGTGCCTTAGCGTGGTGTGAGGAGTTCAGGCTTAGAAAATAACTTCCTGGCCAAGTTCTTGGGTACCCTGGGTCATTCTAGGTCTGCCTTCTATGTCTCATTATTCCTGTTTGCAAGGTGCGGGGTTGGGGGTGGGGTGGGGAGGAGGAGTGCAAAAGCATAACACCTCCATTCCTAGCACTAACATCTGCAGCTCAAGACCATTCTTCCTCTGGAGCCTCCAGGTGCACCTTCAACCATTTCATGCTTCCTCCTCCTGAGCAGAGGCCCCTCCCCACAAAGAAAATACACACACACACACACACACACACACACACTCTCTCTCTCTCTGTCCCTCCACACCTGCCCCCCACCTCACCCTCCCCCACCCCGCAACAACCCAGAAGCAGGCACTGCCTTCAAAGAGCTAACAAATTCAACTAGACTTGGAGTAATTGGAAAAGGTCATTGAAAAGCATCTCTAGAGAACTATACCACCAATACCAAGTCCAATGGGCTAGGATGGCTTGGAAGCCAACCAAAAACAAGTAGTATGAGTGATAAATAAGGCTAATGAGATCAATGTGAAGCAGAGACTGAACCTGGAGGATGAATAAGATCTGGATTGAGGCTGGCCAGGTAGGAAATAAGAGATGTTAGGCTAGAAAGGGAGAAAACCCTTGCCCACCTCCACCTCCCACCCCCTCAATACAACTAAAGCGAAAGTGCAGAGAAGAGATGTCAGTGGATATATCCTATTGCAGTGAAGAATAACAGCAGGTTTTCTGACTTGAGGTGAATGGGTATTTTGAAAAAAGATGAGGGTGGTTTCAGTTTGCAAGATGAATTAAAAGGCAGAGCAGGGGAACCGAGAGAAAACGTCCCAGCAGGAAATGGCTGTGTGGCCGGCTGCACTGCTCGATAGATCAGGACTGGAGTTCTGGTTCTGTCCCTGTGACCTTGAACAAGCCACTTAACTCCAAGAAGTCTTTTTTCACTTGCAAAACAGGAGTGATGACGTCTGCCCTCCCAGGCCCAGGATACCAGCATCTCGAGGAGATAATGCCCCCAGGTGCCTGGCTTTCAGCCAGACAGTGGGAGCAAACCAGCTGGAACAGGTGCTGGTATAATGAGGTCAAAAGATGTGTTGTGAGGAGAACCCACCATCCTTGCCAGGGCTCAGCACCCTCCTGGGGGCCATAAGAGAACAAGGAGGCTCTGAAAAGGGAAGAGGACCCCACATCAGAGAGCCTTATTCACAAACACCCAGGCAGTACAAACCCCCTCCCAGCCCTGACTGAGACCCAGAACCTCTACAGCAAAGAGGAGCCCTTCCACATGACAAAGGCCCTAGTCTGCTCCTAGCCATCTTTCAACCCAATCAAGGTACCTGCTTGGTACAGTGTCCATGAGTTTGTGCCTCTTGCCTGCTCTCACCCTTTGAGGAATGTAATAGGACTTGCTCGGCTTCTCTTACTCATGCCTCCCCGGCATCCAGGCCCTGTTAACAGGCCACTTTAGACTTCACCCCAGGCATCCTTCTCAAAATGAAGTTTCTGATCTGGCTTGGCCAGCTCTTTAAAAACACTATCTTACCTATGACATCTCTCTTTCTCTTGTTATGTGGGTAAACATTTAGACTCTACATTCCGTGGTCTTGGTCTTCAATAAGTAATGACACCTGTGTATGCAGCCAGGACTCAAAACTGTCAGAACGGAGCAGGACCATCAGTTTTGCTTTCCCTTGGCCCACTCAAAGTGGCTTCTCTCTCCATCTGCCAAACTTCCTTATTCTCATCCTCTAAAATTAAGCTCGAATTGGGGGGAGGGGCAAGATAAAAGTAGGGAATTAAGAGGTACAAACTATTGTTTAACATAAACTATAAGGATATACAGCACAAGGAATATAGTTAATATTTTATAATAACTGTCTGTGTGTATGTCACTCAGTCATGTGCAACTCTGCGACTCCATGGACTATAGCCTGCCAGGTTCCTCTGTCCATGGGATTCTCCAGGCAAGAATACTGGAGTGGGTAGTAGCCATTCCCTTTGTCCAGGGGAATCTTCCCAACCCAGTGATTAAATCAGGTCTCCTGCATTGCAGGCAGATTCTTAACTGTCTGAGCCACCAGGGAAGCCCAAGAATACTAGAGTGGGTAACCTATCCCTTCTCCAGGGGAATCTTCCCGATCCAGGAATCGAACCAGGGTCTCCTGCATTGCAGGCAGATTCTTTGCCAACTGAGTTTTCAGGGAACCCCATAATAACTATAAATGGAGTATAATCTTTAAAAATTGTGAATTGCTATGTTGTACCCTTGAAACATAATATTGTAAATCAACTATACCTCAATAAAAAACTGGCTTAGTAAAATTAAGCCTAAATCTTACCTCTTCCACATAACTCCCAACTTAAGCAAAAAGGAAGCTCAACTCAAAAGTGTCCTCTTATTACTTACAGCACCACCCCTCTCCTGTAGCTACACCAAGGGGAAAGGTTTCCCTTTTGACACAGTGAGTCACTCAGACTGAGATCTGTGTCTACCTTGTACTTGGTGGGCACAGAGACCTCAAAGCAGAAGAGATCCCAAGATCTAGGCTAAGAAGTGACTTTAGCCAAAGGTCAGGAAAAAACCAGGGCAGCCTTCTAGGATCCTCAGGTCATATATGTTCTCGACCTTCCAAAGTAACCTGCCCAGGGTGGTTATTAGGATAGGTCTTTTGATCAAGATAAAGATAGTCAACCTAAAATAGCAGAACCATGTAAAATGAGCCAGGTTCTTGGACGTGTTCTAAAAGTACGTTGAAAGGAGGAACCCCTGGATGAAAAGATCTGGTGGATGTCAAGAGCCTAAAAGAAGCGTTGGAGATGGAGTATCCAGCATGGTCCAAAAGAGAGGACAACCTGAACGAAAGGGCGTATTTCCTGTTTGGCAGGCAGATTGCAGTGCTCCACCAGGCCTGATGAAAATACCTCTTAAGGACACCTGACTCAGCACTGATCCTGTGTTCATCAAGCAAACTTCTAACTTTGATTACATTTTCCAGTGACTCTGATACCGGTAAGTTGCCAGATAAAATGGGCACAAGCACTTGGATGAATCTGTGTTGGAAGGACAAGTCCTATTATAAATCGGTAAACTGAGCATCCGGGTGTGGGGCCTCACCCCTGTCTCTGGGAGCATGAGTGTAGGGAGCGCTGTGAAGCTGACTTTCCAGCTTGTGGAGTGGAGATGAGATGCTAAGTCGTGATCCTTCCCCCAGGAGGAGCAGCTCCCACGGGCACAAGTGGGAATGCCTGACTGGTTTTAACTCGAAGTTCAGCATTCTCAGGCATGCTTTGTCATAAAATCCAGTGCTGGTGGGAGGTGGGGAGGTTATTTGGCGTCCATTGAACAGGACATTTTAGCACCTGAGTACTTTCCCTGCCACCATGCCTTTGCTCATGCTGTTCCTTGCTCCTCCCCTTCACCTTCCACCAGTCAAAAGCCTCCCTGTCTCTCAGCCCAATTCACCAGTTACCTCCACCATGAAGGTTTCTCTAGACCTGACTTGGCCAGTGAGAGAGCCACTGGCTGCACAAAACCATTTAAATTCATTGAAATTAGATAAAAATGAAAGCCCATGTGGCTGAGGGAGGCTACTGTAGCGGAGGGCACAGATTTTAGAACATTTCTGTCATTGCAGAACATTCTCCTGGACGGTGCTGTTCTGGCCCCTCACCCTTATCCTTCCCCACCTGAAAGTTACCTTGTCCCACCTCCTCCCCCATACTCCCAGAGCACCAGGCAATCCTCTCCTAGCACCTGCCGATCTTTGCTTGGACTAAGGTGTACTTCTCTGTCCTCTTCACAAGATTAAAAATCCCTAGAGGGCGGGGCCCGGCTCTCACTCAGGTTCACATGGAAGCAGTGTGGACCAGAGCCTCTTGCACACTGTAGAGGATTAAAGCAGTGTTTGCTGAACTGAATCCAACACTGTCTCCAGAGCCTCATCTGAAGTCTACTGACCAAGTTTCCAAATGGGGGCAAATACTTTCCACAGCAAAGTTCCGATAGGTGCTTAAGAGGTCTGGGTCCATAGCTCCCAAAAGAGGCCGGGAATCTTTGTTTTCCTGCTCCCCTGCCATCCACATGGAGGTTGCAAGCAAATGACCAGGACTGGGCTGCTGGCAGGGAAGCTAAAAATAGCCACAGAGCCAACAGCAAGGAGTTAGCAGGACTTGTTGCTAGGGAGACCAGTCACAGAGAGAGCAACCAAGCGGGGAGAAAGCGTCAGACCTGCACCCAGAGAGCAGAGGCCACAGTCAGGTTGGGCAGGGGGACTCAAAGTTGACAGGGGTCCAAGGCTCCCACCTAGAGATGGTTCTGCCTTCTGGCAGCTCCTGACTAATATACTAGTGGGGCAAATGCTCCCCCTGTCCCTCAGTAACCCATCTCCATGGAAACCACCATTGCTGGGGTGAAGTACCAGCCCCTGGAAAGGAGGCCTCTGCCTGGAGCTGGTTGTTATGGCAACCTCCCCCCACCCCCCAATCCTCTCTCTCCTGGCTTCTCCTGTGGGGAAAAGGTGGGGGCCTGGTCTTGGCTTAGCCAGCATGACTAGGAAACACCGGCTTCCTGACAAGAGTGACTTACGATGGGCTCTTCGGAAGCTCCAGGGACCCCAGAAAGGCCAGTCAGTCCTCAGCAGAAGGCAGAGCTTCCTTTCCTTCCTGTGGGGGCCTCAGAGGTCACCTTGACAGGAGAATCTCAAACTCGTTTGTATCAGGATCACCCAAGGAGGTTTTTAAAAATACAGATTCCTAGGCCCACCTATGGCGATAAGCTGGCTTGGGGTAGAGCCCAGGAATCTATTGAAACCCCCTCCCCTAAGTGACTCTGCTTCCAACCAGGTATGGAGATCACGGAGGGCCCTGGCTGTTACCAATGAGGAAACAGGCCTGCAGGGGACCGAGCCCACCCAAAGGGTCAAAACTGAGGAGGGGGAGGTAGAAGGAGGGGAGTCACCCCCTCTCCTGGCCTGTCTCTCTTGCTCCCCCTTCAAACCAGAACATGCTGATGTCTGATATTGGACTGTGACTTAAAACTGAGCCTCTCCACAAACTGTTGTCCCATCTAGCAGAAAGTGGAGGGGAGTGGAGCTGGACAGCCTGGTCCCCAGAGTGTTTCAGAGTGGTGGCGGCCCAGGCAGAAGACCTGGACTGAAAGAGGAAATCCATCCTCCTTCGGAAGGAAACCAAAAGGGTCACCATGGAAACTGCAGTGTGCTGGCCTGGTTGGGCTTGGTGCCATCCCCAAACCTGGGCCCAAGAGAGGCTCATCTTTAGGCAAAGGCCATGGGTCAGGGGCAGCCCACCCCCTCAAAACCCCTCACCCCTGCCGGTCTAGTCTACTCTCAGAACTGTAAGGAGGCTGCGCTTTATCCAGGAGCCAACCTCTGAGCCTGCCTGAATTACACCAAAACCCTAGCATCTAGCAGCAGCACCCACACCAGCTGGGGCGCGATGGTGGGGTGGGGGAAGGGATTGGGGGTTGGGGGAGGGGGGGGCGGAGCCAGTGCAGGAGCTGACCTCCCTCCTGTTACTCCTCACAGCCTAATTGTGTGCCCAGGACCCACCGCACATGAAGCCACAGCCCTCATTCAAGACAGCATGCAATTAGATGGTAAATTATGTGGTAGAGATGCTTTCTCCATGTGCTGAAGGAAATCTGAGGCAGCCGGAACCAGTCAAGGCAGGAAGACTGAGGGAAGATGAGAGACGGTGAGCCAGGACAGGGCCCAGCCTCCCAGGTTTCTCAGACGGCAGATCTTTGGGGGCATCTGCAATTGTGTTAGCTTCCCAGAGAGATGCACAAGCACAGGTGTGTGCACACCTGTTAGGGAGGCGAGCCGCCGAGGGCCTCCTGCCTGTTCTACATTCCACTGATGACAAACATCTGATCCAGAGTAAAATGCAGGGTCTGGGAGCCCACCTCCTCGCTGACCCCTCATGTCTCCATCTCTTCTGCCTCTCTCCCTGGTTCTCCCATCCCTTCCTTCCTGGCTCCCCCGTCCCTTCCCAGTCATTACATGCTTGGAAGTCTCAACTCGCCAGACCTGCCAGCAGCTCCTGAAGCCTCAGCTGCAGCCTCCTTTCTGCCCTCGCCCATCTGCCCCCTCTTTCCCGACAGCTCCATGTCTGCTCCTTAAGAGGAAGGCTTCTCCACAAACCCGACTCTCCCGCCCCATCACTTCCAGCCCCTAACCGGGAGCTGCAGGTTGAGCACAGCCCTGCCGTGCAGGCTGTGGGCAAGGAGCAAGGGTGGAGGCCGTGGTGCTGCAGGTCCCCAGGTCTCACCTGCCCCTTGCCAGGAAAAAGAACAGAAGGGGCAGGATGGGAGCAGAGGATCACAGCAGATGACAAAGCTTTCGGTAAGTGCTTAGCTTCTCTGGATCTTAGTTTCTCAATCAGCCTGATGGGACCACAGATATCTGCTGAGTATTACAGGTAAGGTCAAAGAAAGTCAGGAAGGCATATCGAGTAAGAGGTTTGGAAAGAACCTTTCGACAAGTTAGCTTGACCATATACAGTCTCTGTGCTTTAGAAACTAGACTCTGGGGAGACTTGTTAATTTCATACCTGGGGGTGTGGGTCCAAAGGAACCAGGTAAACCTGAACTGCCAGGGTTGCTTTCTCCTCCCCTCCCCCACCCTAGGCTCCCGGGGTCAAAGGGAGGGACCTCAGGGACCACCATTCAGATTCAGGCATGCAGACCCTCTCAAGTTTCAGGGTCCAAAGGGAAGACCCAGGAGGAGCCCAGCGGACAAGCCTTGGGGTAAACCCGTTGCTGAAAACATTAGGAACGCCTACCATCTCCATCCCAAAGGAAATGTTTGAATTCCTGCACCAAGTCCTTTCCGGTCTTCTCCCCCAACCTCTACTGGGAAACAGTTCTCTAGCTGTGCCGGTTAGAGCTCAGTGTTCACGGTCTGAGTTTCAGGCCCTTACAATCACCTGGACAGCCTTAGGAGCGATCTGGGCCTGGGCCCAGAACTAAATTCCAAGTGTACTGAATCCAGGGTGGGGGTCCCAGAGAGCAATGGTTAATAATGCGAATGTGTAGGGAGACCCCGCGAGGGTGACCGGGTGGTGGTGGTTCGGTTGCTAAGTCGTGCCTGACTCTTTGCAACTCTGTGGACTGCAACATGCCAGGCTTCCCTGTCCCTTCACCATCAGGGTGGTGGGTGACACAATAAATGCATCTTTGGAGGCATCGCTTCCGTGTCAGGGGTAAAGAATCTGCCTGCCATGCAGGAGCCCTGGATTCGATCCCAGCTTGGGAAGATCCCCTGGAGAAGGACGTGGCAACCTAATTCCATGCACAGAGGAGCCTGGCGGGCCACAGTCCATGAGGGTGCAAAGAGTCGGAGACGACTGAGCGAGTACCACTGTTCACTACGCTTCTGTGTCGGGTTTGGTTTACGTCCGATCATCTGAAGCTGGGTGGTTCTCAGACTTGCACAAGCCCCAGAACCATGAGCACCTGACTAGAGTTAGATTTCCCAGGAATCACACCAGGGTCTCTGCCTCATAGCTCCAGAATGTGTGTGTCAGTCACTCAGTTCTAGCCCGTCGGATCTCTGGCCATCCAGGTCCTCCCCCTCTCCCATGCCAACTGCACACTGTGAGCAAATTTTACAGTTTTTCTGACTTGCCATCCCTTAGTAACAACTCTTCACAGATGCTATATGACTCTTTAGTTAAGGAATAATGGGCAGTGTATTTTTAATTTTTCACTTTCAACTCAGATTAAGCAAAAGTAGGAATAAAAGGTGCAGTCTCCTGTTTATGTGAATCTTGGTACTGTTTAAAAGGCAACTCTTCTAAAAGGCTCCACAGACAGGTGAAAAGGGGGCCGTTAGTGGTCCTTCAGTTGTTCTGGAACTCCTGCCAGCTGGTTGCTCCCAGAAGCCCCAGGTAGATGAGCTGACCCTCTCTACCCTGGTCCTTCCAATGCAGGGTTCCTCCCTCCGTGCTCGCCAGCCTGCACTTAACCTTCCTAGTGGATGACTCCTGAATGCCTGCTAAACCCCTCCCCATCGTCAGCCACCCTGCTGGCTTCTCAAAAGCAGCTTGTCCAAAACCTAAAAGTCCACTCCTGGGACTTTCTGGTGGTCCAGCAGTTAAGAATCCGCCTTCCAATGCAGGGGACGTGGGTTTGAGCCCTGTGGCACATGGCAACAAGGCCTGCCCGCCTCAACTACTGAGCCTGCACACCGCAACGAAAGATCCCATGTGCTACAACCAAGATCTGACACAGCCAGACAAGCAAATAAATTTACTCCTCCTAAGACAGTATCTTCATGACTTTAGGGTAGGCAGAGAACTCAGAGATCACACACACACACTCCAATAAAAGAAGAATTTGGTTAACTGGACTTTGTTCAAATGAAAAGCTTCTGACCATCAAAATAAATCCTTAAGAGAATGGTAAGTCCATACCACCTTCCTGCTCCAAACCTGCTCTTCCTCCCTAGCTCAGGATTTCCTAGCGCATATGACCACTCACCTCAGCCCCCAAATCCCAGCCTAGTTTCTCCCTCCCCTCCAACCAGAGGCAAACTATCAGTTCTATCAAGTCTGCCTCCCACTGCCTGGCCTCTTCGTCAAAATCAGATGAAATGCCCTCCTAACTGGTCCTTCTTCTAACCTTCCTTGGGTCCCTTTGCATTGCAGCCAGGGAGGGTTCCCGTCCCAAAATACACATCCGGTTCTCTAACATTCCAGCTCCCTCCTGCACAGTGAAGCCCACGTTTCTCACTATGACAGGGAAGCTGATGACAATCTGACCATCTCCCTTTGCAGTTTTATCTCTTCTTAAACTTCCTTGCCAACTCCCACACCTAGTTACCAGCTCTCACGCTGTTCCCTGACCAACCTAGAAGCTTCATGCCTCTTTGTCTTTGCCCTCAGTGGTTCTTTTTCCTGAAACCCCTTCCTTATTTATCCTTACTGGAATTCTCAAAGGACACCTACTCCAGGGAACCTTCCAAGAGTTCCCCCAGAAGTTCTCTTGCCCTCCTCTGTGTTCACCAGACTCTTGGTGGCAGAAACAAAGGCCGAGGCCCATGCTCCATCTGATGTGGCTCACGGTGGGCACTCCCACCTCCTCTAGACCATGTGTGCCCTGGGACAGGGACTGTGTCCCCTGTCTCCTCCAGTGCCAGCATGGTGCTGCGTGTATTTAGTAAATGCAGACTCAAGTCCGTTTACGACATTTAGAGTATTGGCTCCTTAACCGAGTCACACAGTCCAGCTGAGCCCCCCGTGCTTGAGCATCCCAGGGACCTCCTTAACGAATGCTCTGATCATGAAAGCAAAGAAGAGAGAATAGCACCATTGGATCTTCTCTGTTTGCCTCACAGCGAGGGCTATGAGGTTGTTTTGAAAGCTGAAATAAAAATGCAAGAAATCTGGAGAAGGAAATGGCAGCCCACTCCACTGTTCTTGCCTGGACAATCCCAGGGACAGCAGAGCCTGGTGGGCTGCTGTCTGTGGGGTCACACAGAGTCGGACACGATTAAAGTGACTTAGCAGCAGCAGCAACAATAGTTTTAAAGTAGTCTCTAAAATGGTCATTTATATAATGTGATAGAAGTGCTAATTATCATTACAGTGACTTTCAAACTGACTTGTACATCTTAAATTTACACAACATTACATGTCATATATTTCAATAAAAATATTTTTGAAAATCAAAAAATAAAAAATAATTTAAAAAATGCAAGAAATCTTGAGGTGCTCTAGATCCCAAACTCCTAGAGGGTTTTTTAAGATCCTTAGAGGGTTGTTGTTTTTTTTTAGTGCCCTTCCCCCACTGTCCCCATCAGGCAAACTCCTATCCCAGTAGCAGGCCTGCAAGATATCTCTTCTACGGCAGGCCTTCCCAGCCTCCTTGGGCAGGGCTAGTTAGCTGCTCCCATGGCTCCTTTCCTCCTATTTCTGTCCTAGTCCTTACTGGGTTGCAGCACTTAACTGCCAACTGCTGCCAGGGTGGGGTTCTGACATTCCTTTAAACGTGTTTCTTTAGTGTCTAGAAAATGTGGGAAAGTCGCAGAGATCCAGATGCATATGGAGTTTTCTGAAAGCCTGAGCACAAAGTATTTGCTCAGTCAAGGTTTGTAACTCAAAACGATGAAGGGTGACTGTGTGACTAAAGAGAAAACGAGCAGTAAGGGGCAGACCTAGCTAGGCACACCGTGACCAAAGCCAGAACAGGGATGTGCAGTTCCTGGGCTGAGGAACTGCCCCAGGAGCACGTACCTGTTAGACAGGGCTGTGTTTGCAACATCACCTTTTTAGTGGTGGCTTCAAGCCTCTCCCTCGCCCAGGTGAGTAGCAAGCCTTACCATTTCTGATCCTGGCAGCAAACACAAGAAGAGGAAAGGAAAGCTAGATTCTAGCACAAAACATGAATTTTGTGAAAGTTTTTCTAAGCACCTTTATTAAGATGCTTTATGTATGTGCCTCTAAAAGAAGCATATATGTGAGGTATGAGAATTCACTCAAACATTTAATTTAGGACGTCCATGCAAGGAGACAAAGGGAACTACAGCTCGTGACTTCAGTCCGCCTCCCCTTAAATTAAGCTATTTCTGAATCTTAGGGGTCATCTGGTCCATCTATGCCCTGCTACAAAGGAGGAAACTAAAGTACAGACAGGAGAACAACCTTCTCAAATTGATTCTGGGTAGAGGCTGTACTCTGGAGAAGGCGATGGCACCCCACTCCAGTACTCTTGCCTGGAGAATCCCATGGACGGAGGAGCCTGGTAGGCTGCAGTCCATGGGGTCGTGAAGAGTCGGACACGACTGAGCGACTTCACTTTCACTTTTCACTTTCATGCATTAGAGAAGGAAATGGCAACCCAATCCAGTGTTCCTGCCTGGAGAATCCCAGGGACGGGGGAGCCTGGTGGGCTACTGTCTATGGGGTCACACAGAGTCCGACATGACTGAAGCGACTTAGCAGCAGCAGCAGCAGCAGAGGCTGTACTCAGAAACCAGGCCTTCTGAATCTCATTCCATTTACTTAATCCAATTTCACAACATCAAAACCAATCATGAGGAAAACAGCAGTTCAAGGGTGAGGGCTCAGGACCAAAGGAGTGGAGAAGGAAGTAGGGAAGGGGTCCCCAGGGTGAAAGAGACCCACACCTGGCAAGACCCTGTGGCCTGAAGACCTGCAGCTGAGGGAGGGGCATAGAGCTGGGCCAGTGAGCTCCCTCCAATCCTATCCGGTAGTTTCAGGGGAAGCCAAGACTGAAAAACCAAGAAGACCCAGTTCCAGTGGAGTTGTTTGCTAAACAGAAGCAGCCTGTGATCTGGAGTCTGGTTTAGCCCAAAGGCCTCTCCACAAGGATGTCCACATGGCTCTTATCTCCTCATCTACAGGAATCTTAGCTTCCTAGTGGTAAAATAGGGATGAAAATTAGCTTACTTATAGTAATTGTGAATAGTATACCTGTGAAATGACAAAAATAATACAATTTAGTAACAAGTCTGATGTCCTTTATTTAAGGGAAAACAGACCACAGACTGGGGGAGTACAGCAGCTCAGAGCTGCAAGAGCGCCTTCAAAGGATGCTGGACCAGCGTAAGTTCCGCCCACTGACAGAAGAGGCATCCGGAACAGGGCGTGACTGGCCAGCAAGGATGGGATTTCCTAATAAGGTAGCGAGTCTTGTTTCCTAGGGGAAGGTGAACCCACTAAACTGAGCTGAAGAGTTAGCAGGAGTTTCCCATACCTGCACTGACCTAGCTGTATTATTTAAAAAAATTTTTTTTGGCTGAGGCATGGCATACGGGATCTTAGTTCTCCAACTGAGGATCAAACCTCAGCCCCCTATTATGGAAGCATGGATTCCTAACCACTGGACTAGCCCATGGACCACCTAGGGTTTCCCAGGTGGCACAAGGGTAAAGAATCTGCCTGCCAATGCAGGAGATGCAAAACACGGGGGTTCAATCCCTGGGTCGAAAGATCCCCTGGAGAAGAAAATCCCCTGGCTACTATTCTAGCCTGGAGAATCCCATGGACAGAGGAGCCTGGTGGGCACAGTCCATGGGGTTGCGAAGAGTCAGATATAACTGAGCACACACACACAGGGACGGCCTAGCCCATGCACTGCCTTAGGTTTGGGCTGGGCCACAGGGATGGTCTCTATTTTGTGAAACCTGAAATACAGCATTATCATTAGGATTGTGGCAGAAGTTAATGCTCTCGGCACTGTCCCTGAGATGAAGTGAAAAGTGAAAGTCGGTTAGTCATGTCTGACTCTTTGCGACTCCATGGACTGTACAGTCCATGGAATTCTCCAGGTCAGAATACTGGAGTGGGTAGCCTTTCCATTCTCCAGGGGATTGTCCCGACCCAGGGATCAAACCCAGGTCTCCCACACTGCAGGCAGATTCTTTACCAGCTGAGCTGCCTGAGATGAAGGAGGTGCTCACAAAGCTGCCCCTCTGGCCTATTTCAGGTACGGACGTGGCCACTGCTGAACCCAAGGCCTCTTTACTGTTTCCTCACCACTAAAAAGTGGGGGTAGTTCTCAGCACTTTTCTCTCTGTGCCCACCCCCACCCCCCAGATGGAGTGAACATTCCAGTGGGCAAACAGCTGGTCCACTGAAGAGACAACGGGCGCCTCTGTGATGACAGTTTCACAGCCTGTCCTGAGGGCCAGCCCTGGAACTCACTACTGATTACAGGCTGTCACAACAGTGCCTTTAAAAGGTGTTCGTTCAGCCGTTTGGTAAAGCACACTTGTCACATCTGCTCTAAAGAGCATCATCTCCTTTAAGGGCAATGTTATTTCTGAGGCCATCCTGTAAGGGTTCGGGTTTTCATTAGTTTATATACTATATGGTGAATAAGCAAGGAACGTCTGCCAGTTGGAGTCCCCTAAAACTGCTACCCACATACTTGGCTAATAGTTTGGTTTTAGTCCTTAAATGTCTACTTTACGTTGCCATTTCTCACATCTCCTGTACTAAAGCCCAGGAGATCACACTTAATTCATCTCCTTCTTCTCAAAGTACCCGGCACAGTACCCTCAACTGCCCCAACACCGAAGGTGCTTGGGGATAGCTTATTAAATGGAATACAGCACAGCAGGAGATGACCCGCTGGACACTCAGAGGCTGCTCTTCCCATGGCCGACAGGAAGCAGTCTGTTGAGACTGCAGTGTTATAAAGCAAGAGGAAACATTTGCTCAGCTCACAGAAGCAGCAGCACAAATGGCCAATAAACATATGAAAAGATGTCCAACCTCACTTATCTGGGAAATGCCAATTAAAATCATAACAAGATAGTGTTTTTCCCACCCATTAGATTAGCAAAATATTGATGCTGGCACAGGTGAAAATCTTCTCATACCCTGTTTACGGGAGCCTAAGTTGCCACTGCCCTTTTGGAGGACAGTTTGGCACACTGTATCAAATGCAAAATACACATTCCTCTCAACCCAGCCTTTCTCTTTCTAGGTATCTATCTGAGCGAAACAGATGCACAAAGAGACATGACCAAGGATGTTCACTGCTGTGGTGCTTATGCAGTAAAATACTGTCAACCACACAAATGTCCGCCAATAAGAGAATGGTTAAATAAAATCATGGTAATCCATACAGTGGAAGAGAACAGTAATTATGTGGCTCGATTGCCCAGACTTATCGTAAGTGAAAAACCAAGCTGTAAAACGAAACTATAGTGTGGTTCTATTTATATAAAAAATGAAAAGAGAAAAAAAGCAACTGTGAAGTAAAATTATAAATTTATACACACACATAGATGGATAGAGACAGCACCAGATACCTCTGGTAGGGGAATTAAAGTCACTGGGGAGGGATGGTTGTTTTTTTTTAAGAATGTTATTTGTGTAGTACTTATATAAAATCAGTTTTAAAGAACTAAGCATGTCCTATATATTCTAGCCCTGTGGTGTACATGTTATATATCCCTTATTAACTCACACAACTCTGAGATTAGAAGTATTCATTCATTCATTCAGCAAACTTTCACAGAGTACCTCCTGAACAGCATGCCCTAGGGGCAGAGGTGTCCAGAGGACCTGTGATGAACAAGCTCGGGTTGGGCAAAAGCAGAAAACACACTGGTGAGTGGGATTCCATGAAGATGAGATGCACACAGGACAGCAGAATACAGCCAAAGTCTACAAACAGCACAGGGACCTAAGCTTGAGGGGGTGGGAGCAGTGGCGGGAGAGCGGGGCAGGGATGGGGTGGTTAAGTGACGCAGAAGGTCCTGGGTCCAGTGAGTGGACAAGTTGGCACCTGGACTTACTTCCAGGAAAGTGAAGGCTGTGTTGCCTGCGGGGAGAAAAGGGGGCTCTGAGTGCAGGAGGGAGAAGGGAGGAGAGGACAGACTGGAATATGTGGACCAGAGATTACTGTTGTCTGTGTGCACGCTAAGTCGCTTTAGTCGTGTCTGACTCTTCTTCGACCCCATGGACTGTGGCCCACCAGGCTCCTCTGTCCATGGAATTGTCCAGGCAAGAATACTGGAGTGGGCTGCCATTTCCTCCTCCAGGGGATCTTCCTGATCTGTGGATCTAACCCAAATCTCTTACATCTCCTGCATGGGCAGGCGGGCTCTTTACAACTAGCGCCACCTGGGGAAGCCCCTGATTACTTGTTATCAGTATTTAATAATGATGGCATATTCAAAAGAAGAGACATTACTTTGCCAACAAAGGTCCGTCTAGTCAAGGCTATGGTTTTTCCAGTAGTCACGTATGGATCTGAGAGTTGGACTGTGAAGAAAGCTGAGCACCAAAGAATTGATGCTTTTGAACTGTGGTGTTGGAGAAGACTCTTGAGAGTCCCTTCGAATGCAAGGAGATCTAACCAGTCCATTCTAAAGGAGATCAGTCCTGGGTGTTCTTTGGAAGGAATGATGCTGAAGCTGAAACTCCAGTACTTTGGCCACCTCATGCAAAGAGTTGACTCATTGGAAAAGACTCTGATACTGGGAGGGATTGGGGGCAGGAGGAGAAGGGACAACAGTGGATGAGATGGCTGATGGCACCACCGACTCGATGGATGTGAGTTTGAGTGAACTCCGGGAGTTGGTGATGGACAAGGAGGTGTGGCATGCTGCGATTCATGGGGTCGCAAAGAGTCGGACACGACTGAGCGACTGAACTGAACTGCAACATTTAGTAAGTCTGAGGATGCAGGAGTCCCTCCATTTGGGTTGGAAGCCAGGAAAGAGGCAAGATTTTAGAACAGCAGGACATGGTTTCCTGACCCTGAAGCAATTTAGAATAGGTTGGGGTGAAGACATTAAAGAGTCATAACATCACCGGCTATAACCGCGTCCTAAAACCACAGCACTGGCACACACAGGGAGCTCGCAGGCCCTCTGGCTTGCTGACAGTTCCAGCTGCTTGGCCAGGCCTCTGCCTCGCACTCGTGAGGGTTAATGAGGTAACACCTGTGAAAAGCCCTTCCTAAGCCTAAAGTGCTCCTTCAGGGCCACGCTATTCTGAAAACAGTCAGAAAGAAGAGTCTGGAACTGCCCTTCTTTGGGGGAAGGTGCCTCTCGTCTCTCCTCCCCACACCTCGCCCTGGGCTAGTTCTGCCAGGCTAAGGTAGGTGCTCCTTGGCTCAAGCACAGTGGAGACCCAGAGGAGACAACAGGAATGTGGCATGGAAAAGACTCAGGCACCGTCTTACCCGTGGGAGCCTGCCCTCAGTCCCCCAGCCCCACACTATTCTCCGGTTACACTTGTCAGCAACCCCAGAAACCAATGGCCTGGGCCCAAGCTCCCCAAGAAGTTGTCTCATATTTACCCACCTCCCAACTGCTTAGCCAACCAACAGCTATTCACAAAGCCTGTTCTCCCTGCCCAATTATCAGGTTTGGCATAACTGGTGAAGACATAACATGTAAGAGTTAGTGAAAAGTACTCTATGAAGTATAACTGACTGCTAAACCCAACAATATCAATAGTAAGGACTACAGGAGTGCAGAGAAGGGAAGAGGGCAGTGTGGACTGGAGAGATCCCAGAGAGCTTCTTGGAGGAGGCAGCAGCTCTTGGACTCAACCCTGAAGAATGAAGAGGGGAAAGTATAGCAGAAACAAAAGCAGAAAGGAAGCAGAAAGGGGAGACCAGTCTCTCACAGGGACTGTTCTATTAGAGAATGGTAGTTGCGGGGGGGAGCCATTGTGGAGGTCACAGTGAGGGTCAAGTCTTGAGAAACAGCCAGAGGATTTCTGACATGATAGGGAGACAATGGAGAGTTGTTGCTGGTTCTATTGCAGGGCCTGGTCACGACTAAGACAAAATTTAATCCTTACAAGGCCGAGTACAGAGGTGCAGAGAATAAGAGATGGGACAGACAGACATGAGCATCCCATCTCAGGCAGGAATCCTCACTTCAGCTTCGGCAGAGGGGCTGGAAATGCCCCATTTTTTTCATCCAATTATTTTCTTTTTTTGCCCCCCCCCCACCCCCCCATCCAATTATTTTAAATTTCATTTATTATGTGATATTCTAAGTCTTCTTAGTTTTGTTTTGTTTTGTTTTGTTTTTTAGCTTAAGGTGGCAGGTAAACTCAGATGGTAAGGAGCAGACCTCACAGTGTGGAGTGACCAGGGAGGTCATGGGAAAAGGACATTAAGCCAAGGGGGATATTTTGAGGGTAGAAGGAAATGGCAGCCCACTCCAGTGTTCTTGCCTGGAGAATCCCAGGGACGGGGGAGCGTGGTGGGCTGCCGTCTATGGGGTTGCACAGAGTCGGACATGACTGAAGTGACTTAGCAGCAGGCTCTACAGGTGAGGCACGTGGACCAAGGGCAGACTGGGGTCAGGTGAAGCCCCACAGCCTTCACACAAGCCCAGCTCCCCAGCCACCCTCCTGCTGCTCTGAGCCTGCATCCTGTGCTCCTTCATCGACCACCATGGACCTCCATTCCCAAAAAGACCACACAGTCTTGTGTCTCTGAACTTCTGCGCATACTGTAAGTCTCTTTCTACCTTGCCTTTCCTCCCCTTTCCCTAAATGCACGTTCATCCTTTAAAAGCCAAAAGCCACCTCTTGCTGATGAGAAGGTGACCCCAGGCAGAATTAGTCTAAGTTCCTTGGCGATGCTCTGCCTGAGGTGCCCTATCCCTCACCCTGAGTTTTAGCTGGGGGGACTTCCCTGGTGATCCAGTGGTTAGGACTCTGTGCTTCCACCACAGGGGACACGGTTTCAATCCCTGGTTGGGAACTAAGATCCCACATGCCACATGGTATAGCAAAAAAAAATTTTTTTAATAAATTTTAGTGGCAATTTTAAGATTGAGAACTTTTTTTTTTAATTGCAACTGAGGGCAGGCCTCCATAAGGGTTCTTCAAGTACAATTTGAGGATCACCAAATTTCTGGAAGCCCGTCAAGTGTAAAAGTCATTATATCAAGCTTCTGGCCCCAGGGCTAAAGGAGAGAAGAAGCACAGACCCCACATAACAAGTAGTTAAAAAGCAAAGCCCCTCCCAACAGCCACAGAGGAATAGCCCCAAGTCCTGAACGAAATTTCCATCCCAAAGACCACACTTATAGCTCAGAGACCTTGCAGAAGCTGTCCTGTTTCCAGGCTTTTCCAGGAGAGAAATTTCTGCCTTCCTGGATCCCAGAGGAAATGGAAATAATCAAGTAGCCACCACCCTCTCTCTTTCCCACTTGGTTCAGAACTTTCTCTAGAGCAAGCTCTCACACAATGCAGATGGGATAACACCCTCCCTTTGTTGGCCTGGGGTAAAGAAGACCAGTGAGAGTGAAGGTGAAAGGCCCCAGGTGGTGGCAATTCATGGCGGGTCCCTTCCCTTCCTGGTCAACACGCTTTCTCTCTGCTCATCAGATACACAGGAGGGCAGTCCCCCAGTGGTTGCTCGGGGGGGACTGCTTTCGCCCCTTGGTCTCCACCACCTCACCGCCTCTCAGCCCTGGCCTGGCTTCCTCCCTCCTAACCCGCACAGAAGCCCCTATTAGAAAAGTCACGGGCTGCCTCCAGGTGGGCGGGTGCAAACAGCCTGTCTCAATTCCGCCTCCACAGAGCAGGGTGGCCACTGCCTCTGGAAAAGCTTCTCTCCTTTTTGAGACGCGGCTCTTCCTCCCAGGCCCCTTCTCAGTACCGCTGCTGCCACTGCCCCTACCTCATGCGGCCATAACTGCAGGGTTTCTGTGGAACGAGGCCTGGGATGCATCTCAGTTCTCTCCAGTCTCCTAGGTGAGCTCATCAGTGTTTGTGGCTCTATGCCGTCCCACCTTTGCATCTGCAGCCTGGCCTCCCTCCGCTCTGGGATCCGGGCACCCTAAGTATCTCAGACTAAATGCTTGCTTCCCTCCCACCCCAAACCCATTCCTCCTCTAGTCTTCCCACCTGAGGCAGCAGCACACGCATCACCCCTGTAGGCCGTGTCCATCCTCTCCCCTCCCACATCCTTCCCATCGGTTAGCAAACCCAGATCTGTTCCTCTCCTTCACCACTGCTACTCTTTTAATCTACATCGAATCACTCCTCTGCGTAGAAACCTTCAGGGGCTGCCCAGGATACTCAGCGTTAAACCAGCTTCCGGCCCAGATCTCAAGGCTCTGTATGATCGATCGGCCTCTGCTTACCTCCCCTTGCCGCCTCTCATCTGGCCCCACTCTCTCCCCTGTTTGGTTCACTCTGAGAAGACCGGTCTTTTACACAACCAAACAAGTCAGGGCCTCGCTTGTGTCGTTTCCTCTGCCTAGAATATTCTCCCTCACCCCACAACTCACAGAGCCAGCTCTTATTCCTTCAGGTGTCAACTTCAATGCTGCCTTCTCCAAGAAGCCTCTCCATACCACCCCACCTAAAGCAGGCCTTTGTTACCCTCTATTTCAGCTCTAATAAGAGCTCTAACTTGTTTTCTGTCCATCTCCCCCATCACAATGTCAGCTCCATGAGGGCAGGAATTATACGTGCACGAGGTCTAGACACTGCCTGCTTGCACGCTGAGTGTCCAGCAACATTTGTGGAAATAACAAAGGACGCGCAGTCACTGCCTAGGGAGCCAGCAGTTCCCTGTAGAGTGAGAGGTTAACCTGAAGGGGAAGGGGAAACTGAGGCTCAGCCAGGGCTTGACAACAGCCACAGACGGTGGCTGAAGCTAACTTCCAGTTTCCCGGTTCTGTGGGATGGGCTGGGGCCCAGGCCAGAGAAGCCACCTCACCTCCCTTTTCCAGCGTGCCAGCCACTCGTCCGCTTGCGCTTGCTGATGTAGTAGGGGTCCCCCGCCTGGAAGGTGAGCCGCGGCATGGGCCGCTGGCGGAGGCTGGACTCCCAGCCCAGGCCACCCCGCAGCCGGCCCCGGGAGCCCTAGGACAGAGAGACGACAGACAGACCGGCATTAAGGTGGGCATGGACAGCCCTGCTGCAGGGTCGTTCCTCCTGGAGGGGAAACCAAGGAGGCACTCACCTCGTGCAGAACACAGGAGCTCTGACTCCTGGCCGGAGCTGCCGGCCCTGGAGTGTGGGACAAGCCCCTGCCTGGGTGGGAGGAGTGAGGGATGGGGTGGAATGTGGGGCAGGACATAAAACAGGAGGGGACGTGCTTCGTCTCGGAGTGGGGACCAGCTGGCTGCCTCGCTGGGGGCCTTCCAACCTCCACACCCACTTCCTCTGCTCCTCACAGAGGGACAAGTACAAAGGGGCCAGGGGCCACCTTGGGCTCCCCTCACACACACTCGCCACAGTCGGTCAGAGCGGTGGCTTTCTTCTCCTAGAATCAGGATCCACAGAGCCCCTGGGGGTTGAGGAAAACACTTGCCTCCATTTTCATGGATTCGATGTTGGTCTCCTTCTGTTCTTTGCCTGTGGAGAGGGAAGAACAAAGGGACTGTCGGCAGAGTTACAGGAGTGGCTCAGAGGCCTCACCTTGTGCCTGGGGTCCCTGCCTCGGGGATAGGGCTTCTCCAACCATTTGGTGATCCTATGTCAAACCTGACGGCCTACTGTGTGCCAGGCATCATATCATGCTGGCCCCAGGACTCGGAGCACAGCCAGGGCAGAAAAAAGACCTGGGCAGGGTTGGAGGCCCAAACCCAAAGGAACAACAGAAAAGCCAGGGCTGTGGTTTCTGGCCCATGGAGTGAGTCAGGCACACAGGAGGGTCTGGAAAGAGCCCCTCTGGCTACTCCCAGTCAAGAGAGCTCAGTTACTGGGGGGGAGGCCAGACTGCATGGTGTGGGGTGTGGCAAAGAAGCTCTGGGGGTGGAAGGATGGGGGTGCAGGAGGACCGGAGCAAGACTACTGAAGCAACTTTGTCTCTTTGAGACTCAGTTTCCTCATGTGGAAAATAAAAATGCTGGAAATGGTTTCTAAGGTGCTCCTGCAGCTCTCAGCACCATACTTCTACCATGGATATCTGCCTCTGTACCCCATTCTCAGGCCCTGCGTTCTGTCTTTGGATTCCCACTCTCCACAGTCATTCTGTAATCTCTCCCAGCTTTTGCTCCTTGAGGGTAGGTACATAACCCTGCTAATGCTTCGGATAGCATTTCCCTGCTCCTCTTCCCCACAGTTCCTCAGTTGGCCCGGACTCCAGTTCCTGGAATGGAAGGCTCCCCTGGGGGCCGAAGCCCCAGCAGTACAGCCTTTAAAGGTGGGGGGCAGGGAGGCCTTATCCTCTCCTGTCCTTCTCCAGGTCCCAAGCTCCAAAAGGTCCTGGAGCTCCTACGCTGGTCCTGTCCCTCTCAGGTTCCTCACTGGCACACTCCAGAGTCTGCAGCCCTGCCTGGCTGTAGGTTGGGTTAATTATGCCTTCCAGCTTCCTGCTGGAGACTGGGGGTGCTGAGGCGGGGAGGCTTGGGTGTGTGTGGGGGGGAGGCTGGGTGAGCCTCCTCTCACTTGGGCCCCAGACCTCCTTTGTCTGAAGCCGAGATTACTGTGCTTGGGCCCAAAGCAGGAAGGTCACTAAGCCTGGCTCAAGGTCACTTGGTAGGCTGGGGGTAGGGGGTTTGTGGGCGGCGTGAAGGGGAGACAAAGAGCCCCAAATGGAAAAACATCCCTTCTTGCATCTCCTGGCTGTGAGGCGGAAACCA
Source organism: Nanger dama (assembly GCA_917880005.1). Taxonomy (NCBI): domain Eukaryota; kingdom Metazoa; phylum Chordata; class Mammalia; order Artiodactyla; family Bovidae; genus Nanger; species Nanger dama. Next base: position 33,072,411 of record CAKJTW010000018.1, read on the forward strand.
GCCACAGCACTGAAGGTCTCTGAATCCCCAAGCCCCTCAAGAGGCTGTTTCTTTCTCCCTCTCTCACTCACCGAGGGAGACCTGCGGCTCCGCTCTGGGCTTCGATGACCTGGAGCCTGGGGACAGGGCAGGCAGGGCTGCAACTGCGGGTTTCCTGGGAAGTGTGGACCCCGCGGTGCCAGATGCCCAGGGCGCCGGGAGGAAGCGGGGGCGCGTGTTAACTCGCCAGCGCTGTGTGCACAGCAGGCCTTTTAAGGTACGTCTCACCGGACTTTCCCTGTCGCTTCCTCGTGCTTCCTTTAGGCCCTCTAGCCTCACCACTGCCAGCCCCCCCACCCCCAACTGTTTCTCGCGCCTTCTGGGGCAGGGCTCCCCTTCCCGCGGGCCTCCCTCCTTCCCCGGGTCCCCGCCCCTCAACGTCTCTCAGACCCCCCGTGTTCCACCCGGCGAGGCTTTGGGCTGGCCAGGAGGGGGCGCCCACCCTCGGATCACGCGGCGCTTGGGACCTTTCTTCCGGGGGCCCCTCCGTGGCTTTTGGCTTGTGGGGAATCCTCTGTTCACTAGAATTACCGAGAATCGGGGCTGAAAGGAATTGTCGAGATGATGGGATACTTGTCTTGCCCTTCGAGGGGGAAACTGAGGCGCGGCGGGTGGGGGGGTGGGCATGGGGTGGGGCGGGGAGCGGAGGGACTGACTACCAGAGCTGAGATTTCAGGGCTCCTGACTCCCAAGCCGGCTTTTCACATTGCACCGCCCTGAGGCTCCCCTCTTCCTCCTTCCCCAGCCCCCATGCTCCCCGAAACAGAACTACTTTTCCTCATGCGGTTTCCAACTGGCTTCTTTCTGGAATGTTCTCCCTGACAGATTCCGCGCATGCCCACTTGAGTGATATCGCACACACACTTTCCAGCCCGGCCCAGCAAAACAACCAACTGGGCTGCTTCAGAATGCAGCACTTGTCCTGAGTCAGGGGGTGGTCAGCTGCTCTCTGGACACTCCCTCTACCATCCATCTGCTCCCGGCCCAGACCCAGGGTCGCAGGCTGGGCCAGGTGGCCGTGTGTCTTCCAGGATGGCCCTGGCAGGCTTGGACATAACCCTGGGGCATCTCAGGTCTTGGGGGCAGGGGAGGTCAGAGTGCTTCTAACACTTACCTGCTGGTCTGAGGCTATACTCTGCCAGGGGGTCACCTCCAAATTCCCTTTAAAATGAACCAAAATCCCAATGACAGGACCGAGGTCAGGCTGGCCTCAGAGGGTAGTTACTAGCCCAGTACTAGTGTGTTAGTCTAAGCAGAGAGAAGCTCTGTGCTGACCCTCATCTGGCTCTTCACCAAGGTGTATAATCTCAGTAACTAACTTAACCTCTCTGAATCCTCAGTCTCCCCATCTGAAAAATGAGGATAATAAAAGTCTTCCTTAGATGCTCGCAAGGATTAAATGAGAGAATTACATAAAGATAAGGGCTTCTCAAAGTTTAATATACCTCAGAATCATGAGGATCTCTTTCAAATGTAGATTCTGATTCAATAGGTCTATAGGGTGGGGCTGGAGACTGTGCATTTGTAACATGCCAGGTGATGCCAGGAGACGCTGCTGGTCCATGGACCATTTTGAGTAGCAAGAACATAGAACACTCAACACATGGTTAATATTCAGTAAAAAGAAAGCTGCATTACCATCATTACTACTATCACCATGATGGCCTTAATGCTAGGCGTGCAGGAGCAGTTCCAAGGCCACCACCTGCCTGTCCAGGTGGCTCTTGTCCTTATTACTCATCATCTCCCCTGTTCCTCCTTTCTCCTGGCTGTACTATCAGGATTTGGGGCTCCTACGTGCACACAGGAGGGTGCCCGGGCCAAGACTGCTTTAAAGTCCTCCATGTTTCCTGTGTGGGAAATAATGAGGGGGGTTCCAGGAGAGACAGATGGGGCCTCTGAAAAGAGACCAGGGCCAAGTCACTTTCTCCCTGGGGCCTCAGTCTCCTTCCTTCTTGGAACCAAGCAGCTGCATATGCATCCTATGGGGCCAACTGCTGGACCCGTGGCTGAGCCTCCAGTAGGCCGCTGCCCACCCCCTCTAGGTACCAGCTCAGCAGTCTCCGCATCCAGGCAATTCACCGTGACCTTCAGGGATCCCAGCTCTGATCCCTTCCAGCATTTCCACAGCCTCAATAGCTGAGGCCACACAGGAGTGCTCCAAGGCCAAATTTTGGAGATCAAGGACACACGGGACGGTCTTGCCCACTGCACTTTGCACTAAGAGTCTGAGAAGGATCCACTCAATGTGCAAAAGTCCCAAACCCAGGAGTCACCCTGACATCATCTCTGCCCGCCCCCCTCCTGTCCCTGGCACTCATCCACAGCACTCCAGATCTGCCATCCTCCCCTCGGCGCCTGATTGCTCATCCTGCTTCCCAGCCCCTCTGTTCCATCCCAGGATCCAGATGGCAAAGGGATCTTTTCAAAACGTAAAGCGGATCATGTCACCCCTCGAGAGGGCAGCCTTGAAGCTGCGCTGGCTGTATCTGCTGTCCCCCATTCCACACGTGTGGGTTTCTGTCAGGTCCCTGGATACCCTGCTCCCTCCCACCTGTTCTCACCCCCCTCCCCGCGCTTCCCTCCCCTGGTAAACCCCAGCTCATCCTTCTGCTTAGGTGTAACAGCCCAGCTTGTCTGGGGCTCCTGTTACAATTCCTGAGAGCCATGTTTATTTTCTCTTCAAGAACTTATCTCTGTGTATAAACACACACTTGTAAGTGTGCATTTCTCATTAATGTCCATCTCTTCAGTGGACTGTTGAGATCCTCCAGGGCAAGAACCAGGTTTTTGTTCGTGATAGCTTCCTTGGATCCCGGCACACATCAAGTAAGTGTTTAATAAACCCCTATTGACCAACTAGAGGAGTTGCTCCTGCGAACGGAGGACAGGAAAATCCCAAAGCGAAAGCAAACTCTCACGAGTTAAGAGCAGCCTCACAGTACTGGCTCCATCCCAACAGGCAGGAAGGCCTGCCCCAGCCCTGGGCCTCAGCTGGGTGCAAGCTACGGTGGGGTCCCAGGAGCTGCCTGCTTGGTGGGCAGGGCCAGTAGGTTCCCAGTTCTGCTCTTGCACTTCTGGCCTTTGTAAAGGGAGATGGCGTTTTCTCCCTTTCTTCCTGTTTCAAATCAGGCCAATGGCCACTCCTCTGCATATCAGGAAACATCCCCAGAGGTGCTGAGTTCAGGACCGCCACCACATCAACCCCACCCCCAGAACAGCAGGGGGCATGGGAAGAGCACACAGACTCTGAAGCTAGAGACCAAGACGAATGAATTCCGAATCTGCCAACAGGCTTGGGGTCCCTGAGCAAGTCACTGCATCTCATTAAGCCTTGATTTTTTCCCACCTTAAGATGAGGCTCATAATACCTCTTGAAGAAGACAGAGTAAATAAAACCACAGATGCAGAATGAGTACCTCAGAAAGCCCTTTGCACGTGGTGGGAGCATCGTAAATATTAGTTGAATAGTAAATGAATGAAAGATTTTTTTTTTTTTAATAAATTGGGAAATATTTTTCTGGAGATGCTCTCTACCCTGCATGAATATGAGGTTTGAAAGCATGCGAAATTAAGTCACGCCAGTTAATCGATTGATTCACTCCCCATCCTGTACTCTTGGAAGGAAGGCATTCTGAAATTAAAATGCACATATGCAAAACAACCTGGCAGGGCCCTGGGAGGATCAAACGTGATAATGTATGAGAAAGTGCTTGGTAAACTGTGAAGCCCTGTACAAATGCTAGTTGTCCTCATTACTAACATGTTTACAGCTCTGTTGGCCCTGAAATCGCTGGCTTAACCTGAAAGAAAAAAAGTGGGCAACTTTCCAGGGCTCCAGGGCTAGGCCAAAAGTCCCTAGAGGAAGAGGTCTGGGCTGGGCAGTGCACACCCCACCCCCACCTGCCCTACCCCTCCTCTACTCTGTCACCACTGAACTTCAGTCCCATCTGCTGAACTGTGGTGGGCTTAAGACATATGCAGTGGGAAAGGCTGACGAGGCTTATAACACCTACAAGGGCACCTGCTGCCCTCGAGTGCCCAGGCCAGGGGCTTCCAGTGTGTGGATCCCTAAGAGCTGCAGGTCTTATGGAAGAGTGAGCAGGTGAGGCCAAGGCTGATGGAAAGCAAGGAGAACCACCAGCCTGTGGGGAGACAGCCATCACCCCAGTTCAGCAGCCACTAGCATTCTGCAGACTCACTGTTGTACCAAATCTAGTTGTTGTTTTTTTTCATGAGAAGCCAAAACTCCAGATTTGTATGTGAAATTTCTTGATTTGGAAATATTGGCAAATAATTGTTTTTAACGTTTAAAATACTGCCTGAGTCAAATAAAACGTGCGCAGGCTATATCCAGCCAGTAGCCTCCAGGGCACACAGTTTTGGCAAGTAGACCTTCAGCTACCACCCAGCCGGGGCCTCCTGGGACCTTCCAGGCCCTGAGTTCTAACCCTCAGGGGGATCCCGGCCAGCCCTGCAGAGGCTTCCCCCCCTTGTGCCCGGGACTTACCCTCTTCTGCAGGGGCTCCCCGGCCATCCTTGGGGGTGCAGCAGCCATTCTCTACAGCTCTGGAGGCTTCCGGCGGGGGTCTCAGTGGCACCCTCTCCCTCTGCTGGGGCCCCGCCCTTCTGCCCTCCAGCGGGGCTCCCCCTCCTCTGGCTGGGGCTCACTCCGCTTCTCCAAGTCGCCGTTGGGTAACAGCTCTGAAGGGCCTGAGTCTTGGGCCATGGACAGGGACTTGGAGGTGACAGCAGGGTCTTTTGGTGTGTCACTGCTTTCCACCTGCAAAGATAAACATGAGGGGAGCGTTAGACCAGTGGTTTCAGCCCCTCATGCATCATTGGCCCAGTGGAGATTCTGGTGAAAATTACACACCGTCTGTCCAGAAAATGGTGTTCCCATACATGTGTATGCAGTCAAACACACACTCAATTTTTTCTCTCAGAATCAAGGGCTTCACCCTCTGAAGTCAAAGTCTGTGGACTCCAGTGAAGAAAACGGGAAAATGTATGAGAAAGTGCTTTGTAAACTGTGAAGCCCTGTACAAATGCTAGTTGTCTTCATTACTAACATCTTTACAGCTCTGTACCCCAGCCCACAGCACCCCCACTCACTGAAGTGACAGGGGGTGTCCCAAAGTCTTCCCTGTGGCCCCCACTGAAAACGAATGCTCCTGATTCTATCCCCGCTTCAAACCAGGACCCTTCCCCAGAGGAGTCCAAGTAACCCGGGGCTGATTTGACTCCTGTGTCAACACCCCTCTGGCTGTCCCTCCTGAGCTGCTGCCTGGCATGTAGAGTGCAAGGGTGCCCCCAACCCGGGCACTGTTCCTTCACTCAGCTTTGGCCCCACAGCTTTTGAGGGCGCTCAGACCCCAGGAGAGCCAAGGCCTCCGGCCAGCAGCACACAGTGGCTTGCAGCAAGTCTGGAGTACGTGGTGCCATGTTCCCCTCTAAGAGGAAGTGTCTTGCTTTGTCCCCAAGAGTCTCAGAACTGAGCTTGCTACAGGAACCACACTGAGTGTCACAACCATCCCTCCTAAGCGTCACTGCACGGTGGGCAAAGCTCCCTCTCACCCGTTACCCCTCAGAGCACCCGGCCTCCTGGGGAGGCTCTCAGAGACTTTTGTGATTAGCTCGAGGTCACTCACACACCTTGTGAGGACAGACCCTGGCAAGCACTTGGTCCTCGGCCATCCAGGGGCAGGTAGGCCAGGACATCTCAGAAGGGACAGAGGTGTCCTCTCAGGGAAGGAGAGACAGGAGTCCCCCTGTGCTTGGCGCTCTGCCACGCCTGCGGGCACCAGACCACCCACCGCAGCCCTGCCCGCTGGCTCCCTGCAGAATCAGTGCCCAGAGGAGGGTGGGAGGGGCACGAGTTCAGCAAAGCCTCAGGAAGGTGCTGCTCAAGAGTGCACCTCAATTTCCCCACCTGTAAGCTGAGATGACTTGGCTAGTCCTATAGAAAAGTTTCCTTCAAGTCATTTTTTTTCTATTTATAAAAAGCCAGTCATATACAAAAATTCTAACCACACGAAAATGAATAGCATTGAAAGGTTAAAGCCCCTATTTCAATTCCCTACCTCCAGACTCACTCCCCACAGGTGAACCATCATTAACAGTTTGGCGGGTATCTTTTCTCGACTTTTTTTCCCGTGCATCTACAGTCATGCGTAAGTTGCATGTTTATACACACGTATTTACACACACATCCAGATCCAGAATTTTTTTTCTCCCCTAAGAAGGGATCATATGACTTATCCTGTTCCGCAACTTGCTTTTTCACTTCGCAAGCACAGTGGGCATCTCTCCATACCAGCACGTATGGATCTGGCTCACTCTGCCTCAACATTCTATTGAAAGGATGGTCCTTAATTTATTCAAACCATCTCCTAGTGGTGGGCTCTGGGCCGACTGGCTTTCTGTTGCAGAGAACCTCTTGCACTTACAGCTCTCTGCACCTGTGAATTTCCATAGGCCAGAGTCCAGGAAGTGGCCTGGCTGGGGAAGAGGGTCTGCTCATCCAAGTGTGAGGAAAGAGATCCTGCCAAACTCCCTCCAGATAGTTATACCCCTGAAGAACGCATCCCAAAGCCTGACGAAGCGCTGGGTTCCCCAGCCCCTCCCTGCCAGGACCCGCAGTTTCCAAGGCGGCTTCTGCCCCAGGGATCCCACACTCACCGGTGAGCCCACTGCTGTATGGCGAGGAAACCCCAGAGGTAGCAAAAAAGGGATAAGGACCTTGGAGAAAACAACAGAAATAAAAGCCAGAGTCCACCCTGGACGAGGTTCCCTATACAGAGCAGCCAGAGGGCACACAGAGGGACCTTGAGACCTGGCCAGGCTGCTTTCTCCGGGGGAAGGGAGCATGTGGACCGGCTTGGGCAGGCCTGCTTCCAGGAAGAAACCCTCCCACGGAAGGCTACACATGTGTGTGCTCCTCAGCAGTGGGGGTGGGGTGGCGTGGGGTGGGGTCGGGGGGTGCTGCAGCAAAAGGAAGAGGTAGGCCTTGGGTGGGGGTGGGGGGAGGGAGAAGTCCTCCACCAGGCTTGGGCACTGGAGGCCGAAGCCAGCAGAGCAAGCAGGCCTTGTCCCTCTCCTCGGTGGCTACCCCATGTGTCGGGACTCACTCACACACACTCTCCAGGACTCAGGTGGTCTTTTCCACCCCCCTGCTCAAGCCAGTGGGCTCCCTGGCCTGGAGCTCCCCCTCCTTGGATGAATCCTCTCAGTCCTCAAGCCTCCTGTATGTGACACAGTCGCGTGGCCCAGGCAACCGGAGAGCTGGGCACCGCCTGGAGGGGGCCAGCGGCAGGGGCTCTGCCCCCCTCGGGTCTGGCCGTGCCACCGCTGGAGCCCCAGACATGGCACTCCCAGGAAGAGAGAGTCGGGGGGTCCCGCTGGCCAGGCTGGGAAGTTTGGGTCAGCAGCACCAATCTCTTAACATAACCGTGTCCTCCTTTCCTCTAGCCACCCGCTTCCCCACACACACCTCGAGTCAGGGTAGGCTCCCAGCCCCACAGGCTGCTCAGACAACGCTGCTGTCCCTTACTTCCTGCCAGGGACCACACCGCCTCTTCTCACCCTGGGACTCACTTCCTGTTGACTGCCAGCTCCAGAGCATAGAGACCCAGGAGTACCTGCTCTGAGACCCGACCCAGCCCCGGGGTCCTGAGCCACCCTGACTGGAGACCCCTCTCAGGCCTGCCCCAGAGGGACCCCCAGTCTGCTGGAGGGTGAGACAGGTCATCCTTCCAGAGGTGGGCAGAGGAGGCTTCAGGGGGTGCTCTGCACAGCTCCAGCCCGGCGGGTGTCAGTTCAAGTGGGCTGAAATCTGCCCTGATCTCACCATTCCTCCTCACCCCCTTTCCCCAGCAGCCTGAGTCAACTGGAGTTCTGGGCTGAGGGGAGCTGCTGACTCTTACCACCGTCAACTTGAGATCCATCTAACCCACGAAGAACTAGCCCCCCTCACCCCCAGCTACTAGTGGGCCCTCACTGTCCCTCTCTCTGAGGCGTGGAAACTGGGCAGGTCAGATCCACCCACAGGCACTGAGAGGAAGGAAGGGAGGAGGTCCACGGTGGGGAGCTGGATGGTACATCTCAGGTGAGAAGAGCAGACCTGAAGCTACCGGGAGCGGCCACCCCAGCCCGGCCTGCATCCTCCTGATTCCGTCTCCTCTGCTTCTACCTCCTCTCAGGCCCCTCCTCTCTGTGGCCACTAGCCGCAGAGGCGGCACCGGATCGCTTTACTGGGTTAGACTGGGCGTTGGAGTAGGGCACCTGGCAGCTCTTTAGTATTCATAATGAACTCCTTAATGCCAAAGACCAGGTTACAGTGAGAGCATCCAGTCCACACGTCTAGAGGGAGTCTCGACTTTGTTGCATGTCAGACCTAACTGGTTAAAGATCTGGTTTTGTTTGCTTTTACTCTTTACTACTGCCTTGAGTGGAGGGAGACACAACACACTCTGAGACACTCATTTCTCCTAGCAGCAGAAGCACCCCACCCCCGACCCCCGGCCCTTTTCGAAGCAGCTGTAGGTGACAATTTCTCCTTCCTCTGCTTCTGGCCAGAGGAGGTGGGGAGAGGGGTCAGGCGTGGTGGCAGGAGGGGAATGGGAGCCATGGGCCCCCTCACTTCTCTTCCTTTGGGTGGGTGGGCACAACAGAGTGGAGTAAAGCTAGACTCCATCACCCACTGTGCACCTCCCCCCACCACATGCCTCACTCTGGGTCTTCAAACCCGGCCTCCCACCTCCTGGGGCCCCCTCAGAGTTTGCTGGCCTTTGCCTTCCTTCCAAGCAAGACCCCTCCATCCCAAGACAACGCCTCCTGCTTCTCTGCTGCCTACCTGCTCCTTGGACCTCTCCTGTGAGCAGCTTATTCCAAGCAGTGAAGGCGGTGGTTCTCAACTGGGGTGGATTTAGCCCCTCAGGGGACATTTGGCAATATGTCTGAGACATTTTTGGTCACCACACTGTGGGGTGGTGGGGGGGTGGGGGCAGGCATGGACTGTGGCTCCTGGTGGGTAGGGGCCTGAGATGCTGCTGCTGAATACTCTACACAACAGCCCCCAACACAGAAGTTATGCAGCCCCAAAGCGGGAGGGAAGGTGCTGCTGTTGAAAAGCCCTGGGCTGAGGACAGGGCAACAGACACAGGGACCTTTTCTAAGGACCATTTTTTAAAAACTTTTTAAAATGTTGTTGTAAAATATGTGTAACATAGAATCTATCATTTTAACCATTTTCAAGTGTACAATTCAGTGACATTAAGTACATTCACACTGTTGTACAACCATTACCACCACCCATCTTGAAAACATTTTCATCATCCCAAACTGAAAGTCTGTACCCTTTAAACAAAAATCTCCCCATTTCCCCTCCTAGCCCCTGGCAACCACTATTCTAAGGGATATTTTAAGTCTGTCTGTCTCTCTCTCCACACACACACATACACCCCTGGAAGGCATTTGTGTCAGGCCCTGCTTGCTCTTAAGGCCCTCAGCCTCACCCCTTTCCCAACCTCTGCCCCCAAGAGCCCCCGTGGAGGCTGGCCCTGCAGTCCACTCCAGCATTTACTCACATCTCCCAGTCCACCGCACACCACATTTGTTTACAAAGCACTTTCACACCCTATCTCATTAAAGCACTCCTCACATGGTACCTAATTATTTGTTTACTGTGTGTCTCCCTCCTAGGCTGTGAGCTTTGCCTTATTTATCTTTTTATTTCTCTTCCTTCCAACCACTCCACTGACAGCTCCCCAGTTCTAAGCAGAGGGCTCGGCATAAAGATGCTTAGACAATTAATAAATGTAATTATCACAGTTATCCCGATGGGTTATGTTGCTCTCACTTTTCCAAAGAAAAAGGCTCCACAGTTTGCCCCCAGTCACACACCTTCTAAGTGGTAAAGCTTCCAGAATGACCCAGGTACAGGAGAGGCATTCGAAAGCTGGCCTCCCCACCTGAGTTGAGTCTCCGGAAAAGCCAACCTCAAATCCCAAGGGCTGCAAGGAGGAAAAGGAGGCTTTGATGTGCCTGAGCAGGGCCAGGGAAAGGCTGCCGGCTGTTTCCTTGGCAGCAGCCACCACAACGAAAGGCCAGAGGCGAAGCAAGAAGGAACCTTCTGCAGTGAACCTGTTCAGGCCAAAGCCAATTCCCCAGCCCCACCCCCCACGCCCTGCTCCCCCCTCCCTCTCTGCTGGAAGTCTGGACCAGGCTCCAGAATGCCCACCTGGGCTCAGGAGGTGAGGCCTTGTCTCCCAAGGTGGGGAAGAGTGTTGAGGCTCCAGATAGGGAAGTGATTTTTGAGGCTTTTTACAGTTATAATACACACACACACACACACACACACACACACACACACACACACACACAAGATTCACATACACTGGCAAGTTAAGAGGTGATGGAAATAATACATGGGAGATAGGGCCCAGGGCCCAACTCTCCAGCACAACCTTGGCATGCAGGCTTACCTGAGCTCAGGAGACCCAGGGACCCTGCCTCTTCCACTGCAAGGCCCTGAAAGTCAGAGCCAGGTCCTGGCCTGGCTCTGAGCACCTGACTCATCCTCTCTTCCCATGCCAGGAGCCGCTGCTGAAAAGGCCTTCGCTCCCGGAGGAGGGAGGCCCTGAGGCTAGCAGATGTTGGGCGGCCTCACCTCACCCTCCCCGTCTTCCTGCCCTCCTACCCCCCACCCCCAAATGGCCATTGTGCCTTTAAGGCCCTTGGCAGCAGTCAGCTCTGTGCCAGCCAGGAACCCTGGCGTCCTGCCAGTTACGTCTTCTTGATTAAAGACACACAGACACACAATCACATGTGCAGACACACAAGGAGTGCACCCATGGCCCAGAGACATCTGCTCACCGGCCATAGGACAGAGCTGTGCTCAGATGCCCCAGAACGATGTCAGCAAACACACACCAGCATCCCCCTCCCACCCACATGCACTGTTCATCCAGTCCCTCAGCTGCTGCAGGCCCATCGGGTCCCCACCAAGCCCTGGATTTTCCCAACTTGACTCTAACTTCAGGAAACAGCCAAACTGTCCACGTAAGCAGGGCAGCCCTGTCCCCTAAGCGTTGGCACTGGGCCCAGGCTCCCCAGTCTCCTCTGTTCCAGGCCTTCCTGCAGCCCCTTCCCCCGGCCACTGTCTGTTCTGATTGGCCGGAAGTGGCCTTGAGGCAGAGAGAGCCAGAGAGATCCCCCGAGCCCACTCCCGAGAGAGGCTCTACATGCCGCCCTGCCCAGTCTTCCTGGGGTGATTGGAGTTGGGCCCCAAGACTTTGGAAGCAAGACCTTGACCCTCCGAATTTCCTTTTAGCCAGTGGAGTAGCTAAAAGGGCCACCAGTGGGGTCAAGGGACAGGAGGACCAGAGGCCAAAGAGGGCCAACTCTGGCAAGTCTGATCCCCCAGGCTGCATGCGACTTCTAGGTCCTACCGTTTCTCTCACCAGTGAGGCCAGGAGCTGCCTTCCCACCCACCCTTCTCCCCAGAGATCTCTTCCGTGTGTGTGTGCGTGTGCGTGTGCGTGTGCGTGTGCATGCCCACTTGCAACTCAGGATGGAGGGGAGAACTTCCAGGGTGCAAAGGTCACTCAGTCGGGCCCCTGCTGGCTGTGACACACGGATGTGAGAGCAAGCAAGCACCTGGTGAGCGGTGGCCCACCTGGGGTTCCGCTCTCAGCCAGGGACACCTGTCCACCTGGAAGAGGGCTTGGCTGTGCTCTTTGAAGTCATCCTCAAAGGATTTCAGGGTGAGTTGGAGGCTGCCTTGAAAAAGCCATTATGTGGAGAAGATCCCACGTAGGATTTAAGTCAACCTCTTTTGAAGTTTCTTCTGTTTTTCAGCCTCTACATTCAGGCCTCAGGTGACAGGTTCGGTGAGAAGGGAACTCACCACGGAAAATGGGGCTTTCTTTTCTCCGCTTCACCTACCTTTCTAAAGTTTCTCTGGGTGTCTCCCTGCCCACCCCCACCCACCCCCGCCAGGGTTTGCTCATCCTGCCCCACCCGATGCCGTGACTTCATAGCTTTAATCACATCCCGACTCAGCCTTTGTCTCTCCAGACTGGAGGGCCGTAATCTCTCTTGTCTGTTCTCACTTGGCAGCCCTGCCTTCCCCTGGATCGGTTTAGCTGCCCTTCTCTGGAGCTCTTCCAGCTCCGTTACATCTTCCTTGAGGTGGCAGAACTGAAACGCACAGAATTCTCTAGGTGAGGATGATGAAAGAAGACCAACGTCAACAACTCTGCCCCAAAGCGTTCGTGGAAGGTCCCTGCCACTGTGGGAGTGTGGCAGGTGCAGCTCTGGCTCCCAAGAAGCCCACGGGGTCCTAGGAAGCCCTCAGGGCTTGGGACCCGAGGGAATGAACGCCTCTCGCTGGAGGTGGCCTGGGATGTGTGGCTCCGGGGAAGGGGCCAGGGAGGGATGAAAATAAGCAGGGTTTTTGGGAAAGCAAAATGGAGATTCTGAGATTTCACTCAGCTGCTTCCCCGGTAAGACCAGCTAACTAGAGCGGCCTCTGAAAGGGCCCCTGCCAGGCCTTCCAGAAGTCTCTATCTCTGGCAATAACACTGTCGCCATCCCTGGAGGCCAGCAGCACCTTCCCTTCTCTCCCTTGTCTGCAGCCCAGCAGTGCAGGCCCTACCCATTCTGTCCCATCGTGGCTGCCCCCAACCCAGTAGACTCTGGACATATTTTCTGGCCTCATCACCCTATCTCCCTGCATCCTTGTATGCTCAAACTGTCATACTCACAAATGCCAGAGTGACCTTCCCAAAACTCGACTCCCATCACTTCACACCCCATGCTGTCTCAAAACTTCTCCAGATAAACACAACGTATTTCCAAGAGGATAGAATGTAAACCCTCAGGCTGCCTGCAAACTACCTCTCCAACCATGATAGAAGGTCTTTTTAAATGAAACCTCCATCCACTCAGCCCAACCAGTCTGCTCACAGTCCATCCTCTCCCTGCCACATGGGTCCCCTCTCTGAACATGCTGCTCAGGAGGGTCCCAAGTGGGAAAATCTCCTACTTTCCCCTTCCAGGGATCACCTCCCTTCGAAAGTCCAGCCCCTCCCCACAACATCTCTTTGGCATTTCAGGCGCAGACCTTGGACCAGGCTCTTGGGTACTGGATGCCTCCATGAGTGCGGATCTGACTGACCAGCTGTGGGAACAGCAGAGGCGTCTGCAGGGCATAGTTCCAAGAAAAGTCTCTGCCCTCCTGAGAGGCCTGCCAGCCCTGTTTTCCCCCACCACTTCACAAGCATGAGGAGATGGGAGTGGGCAGTCGTGTGCCTGATGCAGGGTCACAGGCAGGACGCACCCTGAGGGGCTGGGGCCCAGGAATGGGAGACACCCTTTCAGAAAGTTTTGTGCATAAAAATAAGGGGCGCCAAGTCACTGAGTCAAGGTTCCAGAGGTAAGTGAAGGAGCCCTTCGAACCTGGACACAAAAAGCGTTGTCTTCAGAAGCAAAGGGATCTCTTAGGTGGGAAAATACGCCAATACTGCAAACTGTCAATAACTGAGTTAAAAAGTTCTCAGCTAGCTTCCCTGGTGGCTCAGACTGTAAAGAATTGACTTGTAATGCAGGAGACCCAGGTTCTATCCCTGGGTCGGAAGATCCCGTGGAGAAGCGAATCCTCTGGCTGCCCACTCCACTATTCTTGCCTGGAGAATCCCATGGACAGAGGAGCGGGGTGGGCTACAGTCCATAGGGCTGCAAAAAGTCAGATACTACTGAGCAAGTTACGTAACAGTTGGCTTAAGCTGCCATGGGACAGAATCCCAGCTTCACACAGCTTACACCCCCAAATCCTTCGCTCTTAAGTGGGGGGCAGTGTGGCCCTGTGAGCTCACTCACTGGGGCGCTGTGTTGGAGGTTCCGCCTCCAAAGAGGAGTGAGTAACACTGGCTTTGGGCCGGTCTGGCTGAGCTCAGTGCCTGCTCCCAGCCCCCTCCTCCCCTCCCCCTCCCTCCCTTTCTGGGTTATTCTTAGCAAGAAGTGACCTCAGAGTGCTCCCACTGAGCAAAAATAACCGTGGAGGAAGTTGATGAGTATAAATCTTCAATGAATAAGTGCATCTACCTAGTAAACAGGGCAGGGAGCCCCAAAAGACCAGTCCCCCACCAGGGTCTGGTGGGCAAGGTGGATACTGTCCCTCCTAGAGCCCTAGGTGCAACCAACATGAGGGACAAAGTTGGTTGCAGGGCTCTCTGGGCCTGTGATCAGGCAGGAACCAGCTTCAGACACCCTCACTTGTTCCTCTCAATGTCCTTGGAGCTGGAGAACAGAAAAGATGCCTCTTCCTCCCAGCCCGACACTCGCACCCAGACGCGGGCCTCCGCTCTCCGGGCAGCCGCGACCAGCCCCACACGGTGCTGCCCCCCTCTGCGGGCCATGAGAACTGGCCAGCCAGCAGGCACTGCACGCAGGTGCCAGCTCCCCTCCAAGGCCCCGCCCAGCCCTGCGGCTGGCTTCCTGTTTCCTGTTGCCGCGGGGGCCGTGAGCATCCTGGCTCCTAGGCCAGTGCCACAGACCAATGCTGCCGCCTGGTTGAAACGGTCCCACCTCTTACTCCTCAGACCACTCTTCCCCGCTTAGCCACAGGCTCTCTAGTATGTGGGTCAGTCGCCTTGCTCAGTTCTGTTTCCTCTGGATGCTTTTTAGACCAGGTCTACACATGTTTTCAAACAGCCCGGCCTGAGTATATTATCTTAAAGCGAATTTAGGGTACCCAGTCTCCCAGGTGGTGAGACTGGAGTGGCAAGAGAGGATGAGCACCCCGAGCTTTGCAGCTGGGAGGCTAGAGGCCAAGTCTAGGTCGCCTCTCTGAACCTCGGTTTCTTCCTCTGACGGTGGGGACAGTCGCGACAGCAGCCCCCACCTCTCCATACTGGTTTGCTGTCAGCATCAAATGAGGCCCACGGGGGTAGAAGGCATTCGTAGGCAGTCAAGCGCTGCACCACTCTCAGCTTTTCTTCAGGGTTGCTAGTCTCAGTGAGCGGGTACCCAGTGCAAGGGGAAGGGGTGGTACACCTCTGAATGGAAGATCTGGTGGAAGCGACACGCTCCTCACCACCAGCTTTTCTGTGCAAAAAGCCAGGCTTTGGTTTAGGTATCTTAGATTCCCAATCCATCAGGGAATGATACTTCTGTAAAACACAAAATCATGCCTGTAGATGTGGTGACAGTATCAAGTTGATATAAAGGTTTCTGAACTGATTTTCAAGTTCTGTACAGACTGGGGAACAAACAACTCTGACTGGTGCTTCATCGTCAGGTCTGGGATCGCAGGGCTGTTATCTTGTCTTAGTTCTTAGTGTTCGTTTTAACTCAACAATTGGTTTAAAGGGAGGGCCAGCGTGGCTCACGATGGCTGCCCTGGGCTTCAATTGCAAGACAGGCTTCGGTGGGCTGTGACACTGGGTGGGCAGAGAGCAGGTAAGGCTGCCAAGAACATCAGAACAAATGTGCCCAGGGTGCTCAGGGAGCAGCAAGCTGACGGGGTTTCTTTGGCAAAAGAGGTGGACGCTGAGCACCCATGCAGAAGCAGGAGAAGTCACGTGGTGAGGAGCCAACGGAGTGTTCCAGGTCTCATCCCATGAGAAATGGAGTCCCTGGAGATTTTTGTTTTTAATATTAAAGTTTTAGCTGCACTGGGTCTTCATTGCTGCACACAGGCTTTCTCTATTTGTGGCAAACAGGGGCTGCTCTTCACTGTGGTGCTCAGGCTTCTCACTGCAGCGGCTTCTGTTGCAGAGCACGGGCTCTAGGTACACGGGCTTCAGTAGTGGCAACACGCAGGCTTAATTGCTCCACGGCGTGTGGAATCTTCCTGGACCAGGGATCAAGTCCATGTCCCCTGCATTGGCAGGTGGATTCTTAACCACTGGACCACCAGGGAAGTCCTCCTGCAGATTCTTGAACAGCGATGTGCCCCAAGCTGTATTTACTGTAATTACATGTGGTCTCCTCTCGAACACACTAGGTTGAAATAAGTCTTATTTATTTGGCAGGTGCTCAGTTGGTGTAATGTATTTGTGGCCAAAAAAGAGAGGGCTGGGGGTGTTTAGAGAGATGCTGCAGGCAGGTGGGGCCTGGTCTGGGTGAGGACACAGCCAGGAGGCTGATGCAGGAGAAAGTGGAAGGTACCCATAGACAGGTAGGCCTTGGGGGCAAAATCTAGAGACCTTGGGTGGGGAATGGCGAGGACATCACTGGATATAGCTGATCCCTTTCTGTCCAGCAGTGGGTGTGCAATGTTGGCACAAATCAAGAGCCCGCCTGCAGCCAGGTTTTCCTCTTGTGCTTCTTCCCAGCACTGCTTGCTCTGTTCCACCTGCTAGGGTTTGAGCCGAGCCCACCACTCCCTGCCTGGTTCCCAGGCTTAGCTGGATGACACACACTAAAGCACCTTGGTCAATCCGTTCTCAGGGTCACAGTTGCACCAGGTCCCCAGAAACCCACACTGCTGTGCTCCTTGGCTGCGGAGGGGAGGAGGCCTGGGCAAGCATCTGCTCTGCAAGAGGCCCAGGAGACCGTGGACTGGCCCTGGGCTGCAGCACAGACTTCCCCTATGTGGGCTCCCTTCAGGGTCCATGGGGCTGCTGCCAGGAAAGATCGGCTGGCTGTTCTCTGTGCCCCGAAATGTGCAAGGGTCCCTGTCACAACGCTGCCTTGGATCCCCTGCCTCCCCAGTCAACATTGCCTCCCCGTGCTCTCTCCCCCTTCCCAGGGCCTCTCTTGGGAGTCCAGGTGGCTTCAGATGTCAGTTAGGACTGGACCACATCAACAATGACCTGCAGAGGATGTGCGTACCTCCCATGGAGTTCTGAGAGGCTGACCCTGGCCCATTGGCCCCTGCGGGGGCCGGAGGGACAAGCTTATGACACTGTGCATTTGAAGCCCACCTTGCTGTTTGCACAGCATCCATGGAGGTAGACAGGGCAGGTATGGCTGGCAGCCATATTTTTCCAACAAGGAAGCAAAAGCTCAAAGCGGTTCAGTAACTTGCTAAGGTCACACAGCTGGCGAGCAATAAATCCAGCACTGCTGCTTCTGTTCCATGTAAGAATAGGACCGACTTTGGCTGACCATTGGCTCTTTGGTGTTTTAACCTATTTAATTTTCCCAGGGGTCTAGGGGAATGCATCCGTATCTCTATTTTTCAGAAGGGGAACCCAAGGTTCAGGCGGTGACTTGTTCAAGGTCACACAGGTGGTCAGTGGTAGAGCTGAGATTTAAACCCAGGTCTTCTGGATTTTAAAAACAGTGCTTTTCCTTCCCTGCTGGGCCCTTTTCCAGGCCAAGGTGTGTGACCCACTGACCCTTCATCCACTGGGCTGTGCTGCACCCCCTTCTCTCTTCATCCAACTCTGGACACATACTTGGCCCTGCCTTTCTTGTACCCGCTGGTTCAAGGACCTGCCCCACCTCTCAGTCCTGTGCCCTCCCTCTGGTTCAGGGACTCACAAAGGTGAGTCAGAGGGCTGCCAGTTCCATTTGCTACAGGTGGTGGCTCCCACCCCTAGCACCCGGAAAGTAAGGGCGGAGCGTGCTCTGCAGATCACAGGCATATACGTGGCTCAGATATGGAATGACCGATGGGTTCTGACTCCATCGGCACTGTGCCCTTCCACTTTGCCCCACAAGGTAGTCTACCTGGGGGGTGGAGTGGAGGGGCACCCAGGAATCTGGAAGTGCAGCCTGGAGTCTGCTGCAAGCTGAAAATTCCTTTGAAGTCCCCAGTTTTATCTTTCAACTGCCTGTGCATTTTTCATTCCAGGCCATAAAATATCCATGTTTGCTTGAATATTAAAAGTGTTCAAAATTACTTACCAGTTAAATGACTTAACTTCTGCCCTCTTCCACTCCAAATCTCCCAGCAGCATTGGCAGCGGTGCACTTCAATGCCCCACAGGTTCCCAAACCTCCTGACTGCGAAAACCCCATCACCTCCAGTAGGTGTAGCCCTCCCTCTCTCATTGCAGCCACCGTTCACCCTACTCTCTGCCCCAGGGAAGAAAATCCTGCTCCTCTGAGAACATGTCCTTGAAGGGCTGAGTTACAATTAATGCAGGACTCCTGGCTCCTCCTTACCTTCTTGCTCCAAGTTTCCCATTCTCAGCTGGAAGGGACGAAAAGAAAGGAACCAGCTGTCGTTGGTGCTGGCAAATAACTACTGTTCTGCCTCTGAGTTTAAGGCATAAGGCAGGCAGGCTCCTGCAGCCCCGGGCCCTGCCCCACAGAGCACTCCTCATCTTGGGCAACCCAGCAGTCTTGCCCTGGATTCCAAGGCAATGGCACCCAGAAGCTGGGGTCCTCCACTTCGACTAGACTTAAAACAGTGCCCAGCCCTCCTTCTCTCTGACAAAGGTACTCATGAGCCTGCATGTCTTCCCTACTCACTTTGATCAGACTTCCAGACCTTAGTCCCCTTCCTCCAAGTTCTCCAGGTGGGACAGAGGCCCAAGGTGGGTGTCTGGATGGAGAGGGAGGGGCCCATTCTGGCAGGCCAGGGAAAACAAGTCCTACCCTCTTGCTGGCCTTTTAGAAAGAAAGTGGAGTCAGGGGCCTGCTTCAAGTCCCACAAGATTCATAATGCAAGTCCCCTGGCCTCTTGGGGCATCCAGTTCAATGTAGAAAATAGGAAAGTTTTGGGGGGTGGTTTTTGGGTCCAGAGAATGGGGAATGGAATTGAGCTCTTAACAGCTGGAGGGGTACACCCCATCCCCCAGTCTTAGTGTGCCAAGGTCCTTGCAGGCCACACATCAGGGACATTTAGAGCCTGCACGTGTGGGTACGGTGTGTGTGTGTGCACGGGGCTGGGGTGGACGCCACTTCACTCACCGGGGGTTGCTTGCGCTTCCTGCCAGGCCGCCCCACCTTCCGGGCAGTTGTGCTGGGCTCCTGCCGCTCCTCCTTGGCACGAGCCTCCTCCTGCTCCTCTCCCTCCTGTGGGCACAGACACAGCCTGTAAAGCCAGGGCTGGACCCCCAGAGCCCTCCCCCAGCGTCCCACTCACAGGGCAGCCATGCTCCCAGGGCGGTGTCATGCTGGCACCCTGGTAGGGATGGTCTTCACCCGCCTCCTGCCTGGCAGGGCTGAGCCACTCCCGCAGGCGAATTTCAGTATATCCTTGGGGGACCTGTGGGCCGCCCCGCTGCCCCAGCAGAACACAGCTCTCCCTCGGGTGGACACGTTTTCTGAACCACAGACTCATCACACAGGCTCTGACAAAAAGTTGT
This sequence comes from Nanger dama, assembly GCA_917880005.1. Lineage (NCBI taxonomy): Eukaryota > Metazoa > Chordata > Mammalia > Artiodactyla > Bovidae > Nanger > Nanger dama. The sequence continues at coordinate 33,091,718 of CAKJTW010000018.1, forward strand.
TTCTGGACATGAGTTTATTTATATGGGAAAAAAAAAATCTAACACAAGTACAAAAATGAAATTAGCTCTGTATTGAGTGAATCACCTTTATTGAAGAGAATGCCCTGAAGAGACACACGAAGCTGAGCGACGTCTATTGGAAGTGCACAAGGCCCTTGGAAGCAGGCTTGTCGCAGCCGCTCTACACACGCCTGCCCTGAAGCACCTGCCCCATTGCGCTGTCACTCCACAGGAGGGTCTCAGGGACCAGGTCTTGGTTCATTGTGATGCCCCTCTTTCAGTGACTGGGTTGGACCAGAAGCTTGGTTTTGTTGCCACCCTTCACCTGTGCCAGGGCCAGGCCCTGCAGGGCTTGTCTCATGGGGCAGACACATAAACCTAGAAAGTCCTCCTGCCTCACTGCTCCAGCCTGGCCACAAACCACCCACAAGTCGCTTCTGACTCAGCGGCTCCAGCATGACTAATCACGAGCACAAGCTGTGTTGGGGCAGGAGAGAGAAAGGGACCCCGACCCAGCAGGGGGCCCACCGGCTGCCCTTCATGCCCCTGCGTGATGATATCAGCAGCTTTGGGCGGCATCACGGTCCTCCCAGGGAAGGGCACTGGCCCAGAACCGTGCTGGGGCCACAGAGAAGGGGAGGCACACAGATTCCCAGGGGATTTCATCGAGGTGGCTCTCAATGTCCCACTCAACTTTCATTTTTTGTGATTTCAAAATAGCTTGTGGTTTGCCACATTAATTTTCAGGTGATGGTAAGACATGCGGACGAAAACCTACTGTGACCAGTCGTAGACCTTAGACCTGTGGGAAGAGCAACCCTGGCCCCTCTGTCCATCTATCCATTCAAGGCCCATCTGGGACAGACTCAACTAGGAAGGAGATTTGGGGGCATCACAGTCGAGGTTCTGGGAGTTCTCGGAAGACATGCCAAGAGATAATGACAGAGGCGCCAGGCCTCGACACCAAGGGGAAAGCTATGGTCGAGTTGGAAGACATGGAGAGAGCGTTTAGAGGAGCAGAAAGTGGACACCAGTGTCCTGTGGGTGCAAGAAGAAAGGGAGCTGCCAAGTCAAGAGGCAAAAATTGACAGACACAGAGAAGCTGAGGGCAGCGTGATTTGGTTAGGGATGGGAATGGCCAGCCTTTGGAAAAGCTGTGCAGAATGACAGAGAGCCCGGAGAGGGGCCGATGAGACAGTGTGAGGAGCCCAGCTGAGGGAAGTCTGGAAGAGAAGCCAAGGACAGGGAGCATGGTGCTGGCTGTGGACAGGAGGGGAGGGTCCAGGGCAGAGAGAAAAGGGCTACCTCGGGACCAGAGGCCCTTGAAAGGCTCTGTTCAGGAAAAACTGGCAGAGACTGTGAGGGCAGGAAAGCTGAGGTGGGACACAGCCAGGTGGAGGAGAGGCCTCTGGGAGGGACCTAGGGTGAGTGGGCCAGACCTGCTGGTTCTGAGCAATCTTCTGAGACCCCACAGACACCTCCGTTTAAGAAACAATCACCTAAATGTGTGGATATTTGCTGTCAACAGGTGAATTAATGCACATGCCTTATCTAACTGCTGGCTTTTTTCAAAGCTGAATAACAACAAAATATGTGTTTCGGTTTCCAACAAATTTGTTGGTTGTTTTAAAAATCAGACTTGAAAGTACCATTCTATAGATTGTCTTTCTGAATAGAAAACAACATGCCATTCTAGCAGTTGCCAATGGTAAATCTGTTTTTAGCACCAGTCAACTGTTTTTAAATCAGTGTGAGTATGCAGGGGTGGGAGAAAGATACAAGAATATGTATCTTACAGGGAAAGTTGTGAGCAAGTGTACGAACTTTAATGACTTTAAATGTTAATGCTGATAGTTTACTGGCAACATTCATTGAAGCATCAAAAATGGCAGAGAAAAATCAGGACAAAAAATTGCTGTTTGGGGAAAAAACTTAATTTTTGATGTTTAGTCTCCCATTTCTTATAAAAAAAAAAAAAACCACCTGAAATTTCCTCCACTGGCCTGAAAGCAGTAAAAGTTGTCCATTAATCTTCCTTTAGGCCAATAACAGAATTGTCTCACAGGATAAAATAGGAGCCAAAAATAAGGACCGAAGGGGAAAGGAAAGAACAGTTAATAACTGTGCTGTACGTGTATGTTAAAAACTCAATATCCCATCATCCTACTTTAGGTACAGCTGAGTTCTAAGATTTGTAAAGTTTTTATACATACTTTCATTGAATAAACATTTGATTAAATGGGAAAACAAACAAACAAACAAACAATCACCTGGATCACACAGAGCAAAGATTCCCAGCGCAACTTAATGTTTGTGAAGGTTCCAACTGAATCTAACCAAGTGCAGTGAATTTAATCTGAGGTGGAGCTTTTGGTCAGACTCCATAATGGCTAAAGTGGCACTGTCTTGACTGCGCTGACCAGGTAACTCAGCATTCACAGAACGGTCGGTCATAGAAAGGCAGAGCTTAGAGCAAACCTAAATTGCTATGTGCCTGGCTTGTTTGTGTGCTGCTTTCAGGACCATTCTCTCTGAACCTCAGTTGCTTCATCCATAAAATGGGGGCATAAAGGTGTCTGGCCCCCATTCTGCCTGCTTCTTGGCTTTTTAAGAAGGCAGATGAATGAAATAGTTTATCCCCTTGTTGAATTCCCAGAGCCTAGAACAGATGCAGCCCTTGGTGGGTTTTTCCACGTGCCTCTCAGATGAGAGGAATGACATCTTCCCTGGAAAAAGAGGGTCCACCAAGCCCCTGGACTTCCCTACAGAACACAGGCCAGACCTGGCTGAGCCTCTGACTGTTCCTTGTGTCCGGGCTGACGGGCCTGGAAGGCACAGGCAGCAGCTGGGGTGGGGTACTGAGGTGGGTTGGGATCATTCTGGGCAGCCAAAGGGTCTGGAAGGATTCCCACCACCCAGAAATTCTGGCCTCTGAACTGTTTCTTTAACACACTGCATTTCTTACAGGAGGATTCATCTGATTTTCTAACTTTTGCTCTGAATTAATCAGAGGCGTGAAAGCCGATCAGAGGCTCAGAACAGCACTCAGGAACCAGTGACCAGGCCGCCTGCACAGACTGAAAACAAAGACACCTGACTTTTAAGGACCACCAGGCCCACCCCCCCATCAGCATACGGAGAAAGCCTCTGGGGGCCCCTGATAGGCAACCCCCTGCCATCTGGAGACTTGCTGTCATTCCTCACCTTAAGCCATGCACTCGGCCCAATGCATGGAGGCGCTCAGCGCATCTTCCCTTGTTGAATTTTATTCCAACACCCCCAAGGAAGGGGTGGAGGACCCTGACACCAGGCCATCTGTCCAGTCCTGGTGTGTTGAAAACAGGGACTCCTCTGGGCCCTGTCCTGAGCCTGTCCCTGGGGCCTAAGTAGGCCTTCGCTGCCCAGTCCAACACTCAGGCCTCAGGTACCCTGGGGTGTGCTCAGGAAGCCAAGTGGCCATGAGACTTGGCGGGAGCTGCAGCCAAGTCTGAGTGACTCTGGCTCATACCCTTTCCATCCGGCCCCGCACACAGCTTTGTGAAAAGCGCTATTTTTGGTCGTGTCATTCTTCCGTGATGTAGCAACATAGCAGGGCAGAGGGAGGCGGTGATACCTTCTGCTCTGGGCCTGCCCACGTTCACACCCATGAGGGAGAGGGGATAATACGCTGAGCAGGGTGAGCAGATGGCTTGGGGCCATGCCCCTCAAGGAGGCGTATCAAGTGGTTCATTCCCGCATCTGTCAGGGGGCCTGTTTCATTCAGTATCCCTGCTGATGGGTTGAGCGAAGGAATGTAAAATATGCTTATCAAATCTGCAAGTAGCATTGAGTTAGGAGGCGTCACTAATACTCTGAAAGGGAAGAATCTGATCCACAATGACTTGGAGCAGCTGGAAAACAGTAACAAATTGAGCAGAACAAGCTTTGAGCCCAGGTTGGTTTCCTCATCTGTCAAGTGACAGGACTGGATTAGTCAATCCCTCCAGTGGGAATGGGCAGAAATTCTAGGGAGGTGGGCTTTTCAGGGAGTGGGCAGGGGAGGGGCAGGCTAGACTTTCTGCTCTGCTCTTTCCTCACTAGGCCTTTCCAGCTAGTTAACCTCTCCAGCCTAGCGTTCCGCACCTATAAAATGGGGATACTAATACCTCCTTCGCAGCAATGGTAGAACAATTAACTGAGGTAATATATGGAAAGCTGACATGTGCGAGGCACTCAAGAATTGCTAACTTCCTTTGCTCCGCACGTATGGACCAGAACTATTCCCAGAAGTGCCTCCTCCCCACCCCCATGCAAATCCCAGCTCACGGCCTGCATATGCAGCCATCACTCACTGCTCAGACAAACCCCAACATCTGGCTGGTACCGGCCGCAGTGCGATCCTTAGGAACACTGGGGCTCCATGATCTTTCCAAAATGCGAAACTGATTATGTCACTCCACAGAGCTTAAGCCCTTGCGGAGGGGGCTCCCAGGGCTCTGCGGGATCAGCCCAAGCTCCTTAGCCGGGTAAAGGCAGGACCTAGGATTCCGGCCAGCAGCTCTGGCCATTGCAAAACCACCGCACCAGGTGCAAGTGCGGGCTGCTTCCTCCCTGGGACTTAGACCCTGGCTTCTGCCACAATTACCTTCCTTTCAGGTTGACCAGCAAACCCTAACTTTTCCAACCTCACCTCCTAGATTCCCTTTCTTCCCCCCAGGACCCTCCTCCCATCCCTCTACTAGACTGAGTCTCTGGGTTCTTCCTCTCACAGTGTACCCATTCTCCAATGCTGCAACCGACTGCTGGCTCTCCTCCTGGCCAGGCCACGAGCCCCTCCAGGGAAGGAACTCTCTTATTCACCTTGGCCTCTGTCCCCAGTGCCTCCATTCCCTGCACCTGGCACAGGGCAGGGACTCAAAATACTTGATGAGTAACTCTCACATAGTAGATGCTCAATAAACAAGTCCACACACACAGAGAGAGGGACGCATATGTGCAAATCCACAAACCTGCACCAATACAACCAAGCAGGAGGCTCCAGGGCTGCTTGATCATTACAACTGTAAATCAGGCCAGAGGGTAACTAAAATGTACCTTCTTGTCTTAAACATGATCCTGTCACTTCAATTTATATAACCCTTTACAGGTTTCAAAGCCCCTTCGCATTTGGAGGTCTGTTAGATGAGGCAGTTATCATCAGGCTCTCTCAACTTCTGAGGCTAGGATTTGACCTACATTTTAACACAGCTCACTGGATGGATTATTTTAAGCCACATACAACTTCTCATTCTGAGGAGCTGGGCCATGACGATAATAATCTCTCGCATTTGTACAGTACGTGGTAATTAACAAAGCATTTTCACATACGTTATTTCATTTTATTCTTATGCCTTACAGAAAGTAGAGCTGTTTTTTTTTTTTTTTTTCCATTACGCAGGCGGGAAATCTGAAGCTCATAGTGGTTCTTTCAGAGATCAGAGAGCCAGCAAGGGAGGCCTTAAGAACCAAAATTTAAATCTTTTCATTCCCAGCCCCTGGATCTTTCCACAGCAACATGCCACGATACCCTCCTTTGCCGTGTGCCTCTGGCACGTGTACATATGTATGACATGAGCAGGCAGGGAAGCCAAGGTAAAGGTATGTGCTGGCATTCATACACACACACATCCACACACAGTTGTCTCAGGGGCCTCATGCCTAGACAAGGACCCCTCCCGCTAAGACAGAGCACATCCCACGAGGCCCTCGCCCAGAGATAGCCAGCCAGACATACGTGCTCCCTTTGGAACGCACACCGGATGCTACCGACCCGGCATCCGCTGAGCAGATGTCTCAAGTTGGTGTTTGAGTTGAGGGGATGAACTTGCCGGATCTAGCCAGCCACTTGCCCGGGCCCCCTGGGACAAGAAGCATGTACCAGCCTTCGCCAGCTGGCTGGCCGGCCTCCCAAGACCTGTCTGTGGTCGTGAAATTCAGTGAAATGAATTGGTTTCTCTGGCAGGCAGAGCCTATTCTGGGCACCTGAGTCCCCAGCCTGCAGAGCTACGGGCACAGGACCCCCACCCCCAACCCCGGGCCACCCTACACACGCTCGTGCACACGCACACGCCCAGCAGGCCCAGGCCAGGCCACGGAGAGGTGGCCTCAGGGCGAGCTTCAGGAGGCCAGGCAGGAGGGCAGAGACAGCAGACACTACTGAGGGTGCTCACACTTCCACACAGCCCTCCTGGGCCCCCTCCTCCCTGCTCTCAGTCACCTCCCAGAGCTCAGCAGTCCTCTGTTCCAACTATCCAACAATATTCAACAAGCATTCACCAACTGCTTGGTGAGCTTCGTGTAATAATTATTGATGAAAGTCTTCCACGGCTCCCAAAGGCTCCGGTCCTGGGCGGGCAGCTGCCGTGTCCTGTGCGCCCCTCCCACCCTCAGAGCTCCTGGGCACTTGCACACCATGGCTTCTCACAGGCCCTTCACACCCAGTGTGCCATGCTGGGGCCTCACTGCCTTCCAGAAGAGAAACTCCCCCAGTTTACACCCAGCCCACCGTAGCCCGGCCGTGCCCACCCTTGCAGTCCTAGGGCTGCCATGAGGCCAGGCCCATGGATGAGCTCAGCAACATTTATTGTGCACCTACTGTGTAGTGGATATAAAGATAAGCAAATAGGGAACTCAGTTCAGAGGGGTAGACACCACTTAAATAAACAAGGGCCTGCACTATGCTGAAGGCCGGATGGAGCACAGCCACTCTGCTAGCTGCCACCCAAACGCCTCTGCCCTCACCCCTTCAGCAGCTCATCCAGGTTCTGCGCAGCCCACTGTCTCACCCCCTGTCCCACCAGCCACCCTCACGTTGTGGACAGAAAGAATCCAGGCAAAACCACTCTGCCTCCATGTGACCTTTACCAAGTTTCTCAGCCTCTCTCAGCCTCAACTTCTCACCTATAAAAATGGGGATAATGACAGTGGGCACCTCCAGCTACCGTGAGGATTAAGTGAGGAAACTGCTAGGCGCAGTAATTCCTCTAGACTCTGCCTTTCCATGCTGTGCATGTGCTAAGTGGGGTGATTATAAGTGAGAGCCCGCGTTGCTCTATGGCCCTCCGTAAGGGCAGCTACAGGCCAGGTCCAGTCCTTGTGCCCAGCCCAGGCACCAGAAAGGAAGGGCATCACCCCACTTTACACTCTCCCTGAGATACCCTCTCCTGCTCAGCTCCCTGCCAGCCCTCTTCGCTCCACAGAACTGAGCTCAACTTCCCCACCCATGGCCCCTCATGGAGCCTCCAAAGATAGCAGAGCCGCTGCCATAGGACTTGGGTTCATCCCGCAACTTCCCTCCATTTTGCTTCTGCTCAGTGGGTGACAGGAGAAGGGGCCAGGGGTGCGCAGGGTGCTTAAACCCACACCACTCACAGCCTCAACTGCACCATCCCCATTCATCTCCCAGGCCCTCAGTTCTCGGGGCTACAGTAGATCTTGGGCACCACTGTGCAGACAGGGCGGTAGGCAGAGAGAAAGGCAAATGGGGAGAAAGGAAAGAAGGTAGATAGACAACTAGTTATCCAAAATAAATGATAAAAGACTCAATCTGTGCCAGGGCCCTGTGTTAACCACTCACACACACTGTCTCCTGGAAACCTCTCATTTCAATGTTCAGTAGTCATGTGGCTGAGTCCACATTCAAACACAGGCCTGTCTCCAGAGTCCAGCTGATCCCTGGTCAAGACTGAACTGACTGCAGATTTAAATGCGACAAGTTATAGCAGCTAACTTCGAGAAGTTGAGAGAGCCTGAACCCTACAATGGAGGTCCCGGTCAGCTCTGGGGCAGCTGGGGGGGGGGGCGGGCACTATTTACATCACTCGTCTGCCCTCCATGCCTGAGCATCTAATCAACTCCACTGAGCTAAAAATGGACATTTTTTTATTATCCATGGACCGTTATTATTAGCCGTGTTCCTGAAGAGATAAGGGTATTTCTGCCTTTTCTGGAACTGTTTAAATGTGTAAGAGGGCAGGCTATTTCGGCTACCCCTATGGTGACAATTATAAAGCAAAGGGCCGGCCCTGAGTGACCATGTGCAATTTAAGTGCACTAAAGAGAAGGCATGCCTGGTGGCAGGCACCGGACCTGTGGACCAGTAAGAACAGCTGAGCCTGGGGCCAGGGGAACCCCATCCAAGGATGCCCCTGAAGCTCACAAGCCAGAGCTCAGGAAGTCAGTGCTTGCTAGGCCTCTGGGTTGGACTTAGGTGAGGAGGGAGAAGCCCCCTTCATGGCGCTGGCCATATGTGTGTATATATACACATGTCTGTAAACACACACATACACGCATACACAGGCACACCTGCTGTGCTCCCTAGCACAAACACATATCTCCCCACCACCACCACTGGCGTTTCTCCTAGCCAGCAGGAGAGGGCGAACTGTCCAAGGAGGAGCCTCCCTCCTCCGAAGGCAGGCATGGCTTACCCATCCTTATATCTTCCTATCCCCTTCCCTTTGCTAGATCCTCCAGAGAGGTCTATTCAGTTCACCCAACAGACTCGGGGAGCCCTACCATGTGCCAAGTACTGGGAAAAAAACCCTAAGTTTGAAGAGAAAGAAAAGAGGGAAGGCAGAAGGGAAAGAAGCAACATGTATACAGCAGTGTCTTTACACAGAAGAGCATGTATTGGGTGCATGTGTGTATGTGTGTGTGTGTGTGTGCGTGCGCGCATGCACACGTGCACACATGTACCCAGTTGTGCATACTAGCCTGCACACATGAGCTCCTGCTAGGGGTGAGTACCCCCAACATCCACCCCAGGGCAAGAGCACGGCTATGCAGAGAAAAGAGTTCTCTGACCATCCTGACTTTTAGTCTAAATAAACATTCTTTAACTTGCAGCAGAAGACACGTGGCTAGGACCACAGAACATCACAGCAGGGAGGCAACATCCACTCCATTCCCCCTTCACGTGGGTCGCAGCCTGAAAGGCTCAGAAGCCTGGGTTATAATCCCAGCACCACCATTTGCTAGCTCTGTGGCCTTAGACAAGTGACCTGACCTCTCTGAGCATCAGTTTAGTCTTTAATAAGATAGTGATGGAAATAACAGAGCCTATCTTAAGGAACAGTTGTAAGAAGGCAAGCGCAGAGCTTAAGAGAGCACCTGGCAGACAGGCAGCACTCAATGCATCTGTTAGGTTTCTGAGGCCACAGGAGAAGGGGAGCAGGAAGATGAGCGGCCCAGCTGGGGCCTGGACTCCTCGTGAGACACTGATTCACATTTGAGGATCCGAGGAGGCCCTTCCAGCCCCGAGGCTTGGAACACTCTTGGTCCCCTGCCCTGTTTCTCTGCCCCACCTCTCCCCTCCAAGCGAGACCTAGAACCCCATCTCCATGATTCCCTCTGACCCAGGACTCAGGTTCCTGGCCTTCCTGCAGCTCACCTCCCCGTCCCTTCTCTGTGGCCACATTTCCCCAGCTGACTCTTCCTGGCCAGAGCCCCAGAGCTCAGCACCCCTTCCAAGCCTGCCTCCTCCCAGTCTCCCCAAGCAGCCCTGCCCAGCACACGGATGGTAAGGTGAGGGAGGCTGCAGGGAGAAGGGACGCTGGGCAGGAGCCAGAAGGACACCAAATAGCGCAGACATCTCTGCTCTCTCAGCCTACAGCCCCCAGCACTGCACCCTGACTGCTTGATCCGGGCTCTGGAATTGCTCTCCAGTGAAGGAGTCTCATCCACTCTCATTTTCCTCTCTGTCCTGGTATCCATAAGGTATTTTCTGAGCATCTGCTCTGAGCTAGTCAGGGCTTGAGGATCCACCCCAATGACAGTATTGGGGTCCTGCCCTCTAGGGGCAACGGCAGGGCTGGATATGATCCACACCGGTACTTCTCAAGTCCCCTAGAGGGCTGGTTAAAACAAGGATTGCTGGGTTCTCCCCAGAGCTTCTGATTCAGCAGGTCTGGGGTGGGGCCTGAATATTTGCATATCTAACACTTCCAGGTATTGCTGGTATTGCTGGTTTATAGACCACAGTTTGAGAACTGCTGATTCTCTCTGTAATGCAAGGCGGACTGAAGCCAGGGCTTTGATCAGAAAGGAGGAGAGAAGCTTAGGGAAAGGGCACACCAGGCAGAGGAAGCAGCATAAACAAAGGCCTGGTAGCTCCAGGAAGTACTGGAGTGAAAGGTACAGGGAGGCGTGGCCGGTGGGGAGGGGAGGGGAGGCGGGAAGGGCACGTGGGGCCAGGCGGTGAAGGGGCCAGTGGGCAGCCACACCCCTGCCCTCTGGCTCACCAAACAGCTCCTTTGTGCCAGGCGCCCCTGGAAACTCTGCCAGGTTCCTTGGGCTCTGGCCCAAACCCATCTTCCCCTCTGCAGCCACGCGGCACCCCTGCCCCAGGCCTGGCTTTCACGGGCTGCGGTGAGTGGCTGTCAGCATCTCTGCCCGCCCTCCCAGGGTGGCTCCTGGAGCCACGAGAGCCAGCCCTGAGGTGCCAGGGAGATGTGCCAGGTGAGCCAGCATGCAGACCGTGGAGGAGCGCCCGCCATGCCCCAGCCCCCCGTCTATCAGCTCCTTCTATCAGCACCAGGCGCTTGGGCCTGTGTGTGAGTGTTTGTTGCCTCTTGAGCCAGAGCAGTTACTATGGGTAGATAATAATAGCAATCGTAATCCCTCATAATTGGACCAGACTTTGCTGTTTGCAGGGCACTCCATGCCTGTGACCTCATCTGACTTCCACTACCACCCTATAAAACAGGCACAGTAAGAGTTACTATCCCCATTTTACAGCTGAGCAAATGCAAGCCCAGAGGGCCTGAAAGTCCCATCTCCAGGAAATGACATCCACAGGCCTGGGGCCCGGGACTTGGGACTCTCTGGCCAGTGCTTTTTCTCTGGCCTGAACTGTCATGATAGGAGCCCATCTGCTGCTCTCCCTGGGGGCTCTGCTGCCCGGGGAAGCCCTGGCCAGTAACGGAAGGAATGTGGCCCGTCTGCCCCGTCTCCTTCATCTGTCGGGGGCAGCTGACCACCAACTGCAGGTGCATGGACACAGAGCAGTGTCAGCACCAGCCAGGACACCGGGCCAGGGGAGGGGGTCAGGGTCAATGGAGGGGCAGAGCCAGGCCCAAGGAGGGAAGGGAATTAGTCATGGCCACAGCTGCGGATCAAGAGCACAGGTGGCTGCAGGTGGCCTTGGCTCTTTGACAGCAGGGTGTGGGTCTGCTGCAGTCTGAGTCCTGGGTGGGAGGAGCCCAGAAAGCCCATGGGATCAGAAAGAAAGGGACAGACCTGCAGCCCCTAGGAGCCCCAGCAGGTGGGCTGCAGCACGCATTTTGTCCCCAGCTTGGAGGGGCTGGGGCATACACAGCCCCTCATCCTAAGGCACTCTACTGGATTCTGGGCTGGGAAGGCAGGTTTCTGGGCTTCGTGCATGCACATGTGTGTGTGTGTCCATACCAGGACCCACACAGGTGGGGCAGGAGACCGGGCTCTCATCCGGACTCACCACTGATTAGCTGGGCCCAGCTTCCTCATCTACAAACCAGGGCCATCTGTCCTTGCCCCATTGTTTCAAGGGCTGTCCTCAAGGACCAAATGGATGGAAATTACCCAGCAAACAGAAACTGGCTCTAAGAATGAGCAAGCCTCAGAAGGAGCCAAGCACACACGGTAGGAAGAGTAGGCAGGGAGCGGGTCTCGGAACTGCAGCTGACCGCAGTCCCCAGAGCTGCCGCTCCTCAGAGGGCTCAGGGGCCCCATGCCTGGTGTCAGGTGTCCCCCTGGTTCCAGAAAGACCAACTGTGCCCCTTGAGCACGCCCTGCTACTCCCAGCTACCACCTAGCACCACCACCTCTCACTCCCCGCTTAGGAAAAGGAAAGCAGGCAGAGGACACTGCGGGGACCAGCCTAGGCCTGCCAGCTGGGACGCCCCAGGAAGGCCGTGGCTGGCACGGCTTCCCTGCCAGGATGGAGGCGGGGCCTGCCATCCCTGGGGATTCGAGTGGCTCTGCCGACAGGTGGATGTGGCTTGGTGAGGTCCTCAGCTAGCCAGTTAGGATCCAGCCGGGACTCCCACTAGTCTGCAGGGATCTCTTCTTACTGACTTGGGCCTATCCTAGAGTTCAGCAGAAGGGCGAACAGGTCACCCCTCTTGGGGCCCTAAAAACAAGGACATCACTGGCTCTAGGGCCAGAAGTGACGCTTGCTCAGAGCCGAGGTGGGGTGGGGGTGGGAAACCAGAGTCTCCACCGTGGCTGGTGCCACCCTGAGCTCACCGCACCCCATGCCCCGTGGTGAGCCAGCTGTGTGTGTGGCAGGGGGAGTCCTCACCAGGCCTCCCATCTGCAGAGCTCCTTGAACTTGCCTTTGGCCTCCCCAAAGCTACTAACCCCTCAGGCAAACAGAGGCCACTAAACCAGGTAAAATGACTTAAACCTAAGGACACACAGCTAATTAAGAGGCCAATTCAGAAAGGAAGCCAGGTTTGGGGCCGCTGCCAGCCCAACCCCTAACAATCACACAGACCTGGGATCTGAAATTCAGCTCAAACACCGCAGAGGGGTGAGGGTGGGGGTGGGGGCTTAAAGACCGGTTCCTGGAGCCTGACCTCCAGTATTTAACCTCTTCACGCCTCAGTTTGCTTATCACAAAGGAGACTCCTTCCTCCCTACAGCCCCATATAGAGATGAGCAATGTGGTCCAGTGCCCAGCATTAACCCCCCATCCCCGTACAGCCAGCCGCTCACCTTGCGCTCCTCCTCCCGCTCCAGAGTGGAGCCGCTGGTATCCCGGGGCCGCTGGCGGGCATCGTGGGCAGCTGGGCGGTGGGAGGCAGGCTGGGGCTGCACGGGGCTGGGGGGCTGCTGGGCTTTGGGGAAGGAATTATCGTGGTCTTGGTAAGCAAGAGTTACAACTTAGACATAGATCCAGGTGCGGAGCGGAAACCCTGGGGAACCGCGGCCTCAGGCTGCCGGTGGGGTTGGGCTTCCAGTGACTCCACCTGTGGAAGAAGAGACGAGAAGAGGGGTCAGCAAGGCAGGCACCCCCCAACCCAGGCCCTCCCACCTGACCCCTCGTTCCTCCCGGAGCCAGCCCCTCAGCTTCAGGGCACCCCCACCCCCCAGCCTGTGGGGCCTGCCCCTCCAACCTGACTCTTCATGGGTGCTGGCTGGACCGGCACCCTAGGGGCCAGGGGAAATCGAGCAGCCAAGTTGGCAGCGGGGCCCTGCCTGGCTTTCCTCGGGGGCCCACCACCTGCCTCCGAGGCGGCGACGGGACGACAGTCTCCCCGGGGCCTCCGCACGGCTGTGGCACAGTGGGGCTCACAGCTGCCTCCCGCCTCCTCCCGTGTCTTCATTCACGTCTGTTCTTTCCTTTGAAAGCTTCCCGCAGCCTCCCTCCCACCCCCCAACCACCCCCTGGGAAATCCCAGAGGTCCCCAGCCTGGCTACATTTTCCTCTGATCTGTCCTCCCCGCACCCCCCACCCCCACACCGCTCCCCCACGTGGGAGGAAGTGAGCGGCAGTCACAGGATGTAGTGAAACGAATGTCACCTCACTGCAGGATGGGCGCCTGGGCCCGGAGAAAGCTGAGGTTGAACTCAGGGGCTGCGGCCAGGCTGAAGGCCCAGGTCTGCAGAGCTGTCGTGGGGACGCCCTGTGGGCGGGAGAGGCTGTGGCCACAGCCACGCCGAGGGCGGGAGGCCAGGCCGCTCTGCCCCCCACCCAGTGGACCGGCCCCATCTGCCCTCAGAAACTGATGGGCTCCAAGGGGCCCTGCGAAGGCACACGGCTGAATTTTAGGGGCTTTTCAGTCTCCCTGCTTCAGGTGTGGGCCTCAAGCCAGCGACCTAACAAAGCCTGGGCCCCACCCCCCACCATAGGCCTCAGCTGGGGGTGGGGGTGCGGTGGCTTCACCACCCCCCTTCACTCGGAGGAGACACTGAGTTCTCCTGGGCCAAGCCCCTGCCTCCAGTGCCCAGCCAGGACAGGGAGGGGACTGGCGGGGGAGGGGACTGGCAGGAGGAGGAAAGTGGGAGGCAGGCTGGATCGAGGCCCACCCACACCCCTTCCCCTTCCAGTTCCCGGTTCTGCTTCCCCCACTCCCCCTCCCTCCAGGGCTTCTTCTCCCATCCCCTCCAGCCAGGGCTCCCTGGAAAACCAGGAACCGGAGAAGGCGCAGGCTTGGGTCTCCCACGGGTGCAGCCCCTCCCCAGGGATGGGTGTTGGGGGCTGGGTGGTGTGGAGGGGAAGCTGGCACTAAGAGGGACCTCCTTAGGGCCAGGACAGGAGGGGCCTCTGTAAGTTAGAGCCTGGACGGGCTGAAGGTGCTCCCACCCCCCTACCCAAGGGGGAGCCCTAAGGAAGCTGCAGGTGGACCACGGACGCCTGAGCTGAAGAACGTGTATGTCGTTAGCCGCTGGCACAGTGGGTGCAGAAGCAAGAGCAGGTCCAGGTGTCCCATGCTGTGCGAAGCCCAGAATGGGCCCCTCCTCTTCGGGCAGCCACGAGTATTATTACCATCTCCACGAGTGGTTACTACCATCTATAGGAGTATCACTACTGTAGAATCTAAGGTTGCAGAAGGCTAGGGCTTATCTGCCTTTCAGAGTCAGAGCAGAGGCTTGAACCCAGATCACCAACTCCAGAGCTCTCAGGGCATCTCTATAAAGCTCCATCCCCCAGCTCATACCAGCCCTCAGAGATAACCCCAGGAACCCATCAGACACCGGTCCAACCCAGAACTCCACAGGGCTTCCGCCCATCATTAGCCAGCAAGTCCCCTCAAACCCACTCCTTGTTTGTTAGCACAAACATCCCCCAGTCACCCATCATAATCAAAAGCTTCAAAAAGGAGGTGGAAGCCGAGAGAGGCAGAGTCTGGTTGGGAAGAACACTGATCCCAGAGTCAGCAGAGGTGGCTCTAATCCTGACTTGGGCTCCTCTTGCCCTTAGTTTCCTCATCTGTAAAATGGAAGCATTAGGCTGATCTTCAAGAACCAGGTCTTCCAGCCCTGTCCTGCCAAGCTGCTGGAGGCCCCGAGGGCAAAGGGTGGGAGCAGACTGTTGGGGGGGAGTCTGGGCGTCTCCATGAGCCCTGAGGGCCTAGCATGAAGTCCTTGCAGAGCTGGGCACCAAGTACACTAGGGACAGAGAGCCCTCTCCAGGAAATTTGTTTCAATGCTGCCCTGAGGGCTAGAAATGTCCAGAGGTTTCTGTTAGAAAAAGCACTGGTGACAAGAGGAAGGAAGCAAGAGGGGAAAAGCAGAACATCACAGGGTGTTGACCCCGAGGGCAGACACCCCGGAAAGGAAATGCTCGTCCCCCTCACCCTCCCCTGCTCACCCGCCTGAGCTGCACACTCTGTCCACACGGCAAACACAGCTGACCTGGGTCAGCCTTTTGGCTCCTTTGTGTAACTCGATGGAACAGCCTTGTCAATAAGTGTCCCTCCGAGTCAGCCAGCATCACTGAAACTCACCCAGCACAGGGCCGAGCAGGCCAGGCACTGCAGAACTCTGGGGCCCACTGGGGCGGCCAAGGTCCAGGCCTGGACACAGCGCTGCCCGCCTGTCCTTAGAAGCTTCCTTCTCCCAAGCAGCCCTCTGAGGGGAGAGACCTGCTCCTGAGCCCACGGTCCCAACGCAGCAGCATGTGTCCACCCTGACACGACAGCCCTGCTGCTCCTGGCTCCAAAGCACCCTCCTCACCGGTGCCAAGGCTGCGCCACCAAACCACCACCAAACAGACACCCTTGCCAAGAACCCTCCCACCAAGATTCGTTGTTGTTGCTTAATCGCTGAGTGGTGTCTGACTCTTTTGGGACCCCATGGACTGTGGCCTGACAGGCTCCTCTGTCCATGTGATTTCCCAGGCAAGAATCCTGGAGTCAGTTGCTGTTTCCTTCTCCAGGGCATCCTCTCAATCCAGGGATCGAACCGGCATCTCCTGCACTGGCAGGCAGATTCTTTACCACTGAGCCGCCAAGGAAGGCCCACTACCGTGATAGGGACCTTTTATTTTCACCTTTATACTGCTGAAGTCCTCAGTGACCATGAATAATGTTTACAAGAGCTTTTAAACAATTGCTTTGAGGAATCCTACAGGAAAGCATCTTGGTATCACAACTGACATGGTCACCGTCACCACTGCTCCAGTTACAAAACTGTTATGGAAAAAGATTGGGATTCTGAATATACACACCCAAGTGCCCAAATGTGTGATCTTCTAAATCCAATATGGGAGAAAGATTGTTTAAGACACAAATGCACAAGATTGGGCTGAACAGAGAGGAGACACCACCAACAGAATGTGGGGGTCTGGAAAGCAGACTTGTGGCAGGCAAATTTCAGACAGCACATGATACGTGATTTATGGCAGAGTCCTTTAAAGACACTTGGGATGGCAGCACCACGGATCATCCGTGGGACCAGGGGCGAAGAGAAGCTATGTGTGAGAAAGACCAAATGAAAGAAGTTAAAATCGAGACACACTTCCACCATAAAGTCTGAAGGTTTTCTCTGTGGAGAGTACCAGACAGAGGGTCTTTGCATAGAGTCGTCCAGCACAGCTGAGAGCTAGAATAGTAAATCAAAACCAAGGAGACGGCGACTTCCCTGGTGGTCCAGTGGCTAAGACTCCCAATGCAGGCGGCCCTGCGTTCCAACCCTGGTCAGGGAAGTAGATCCCACAAGCTGCAACTAAGAGTTCACAAGCTACCGCTAAAGGCCCTGCATGCGGCAGCAAAGACCAAGCATCCCAAGTGCAGCCACTAAGACCTGGTGCTGGCAAATAAATGCAAAAACACAAACCAAGGAGATGAAGGTTCTCTTCAATGCCGATGTTGAATACCTCAGGCTAGTCGCTCACTGGCTTCGTAGAATACCAGGAGCCAGACCCCTACCTTCTTTTCAGCAGAATCTTATCAGTGCAAGAAGAAAGGTCTAAGAATACAGATACCGGCAACCAGAACCCAAATGGTTTCCAAGTGGCTTGTTTACATCAGCCAATGTGGATCTGCAAATGAACCAGCTTCTAATCTGCATTTCAGTCATTTAACAATTAATCCTGCAAGGACAACCAAGGACCACTACATATCAGAGGGAAGCCTCCTAACTTGGAGTGCTGTCACCACCGTGCTCTCTACACCCCCCCCACCCCCCACCCCGGGGCTGTCTTTTAACCAGACAGAACTACAGGTGTGACTAGCTGTTCTTACTCTATGGTCTGGATTCAGGAGCTGAATGGATCTGGATTAAAATGGAGATCTGTCGCGGGCAATGGGCTCCCAACAGGGGAGTAAACTGAGCAAGAAGACATGAGCTCCAGAAAACAGGAATTCTAGCCAGAAGGAAGGCGAAGGGAACTCCAAGGAAGACCACAGAAAGAAGCCACTGAAGAGCAGCCGCGCTGCGCCGCATGCTCTGAGAGCAGACAACTCAGAATATGGAACTGAAACATACTACTTGCTGTGACTGCCCTTGTGGAAAGCCATACAGATAGCTATTAGCAGGTGCGGCAGGTATGGGCAAAGGTATAAAGAAAACAAGGTTCATAAAAAGCAAGGTAACTAGTCACTTCAGGAGGAAAAAAAGGAAACTATGGCAGTACAGTATAAAGCTCAGCTGTGAATAGTTGTATTAGTTGATTTAACAAGTGTAGGTGTGTGTGTGTGTGTGTGTGTGTATAAATCATACAAATGAATGCATGTTTGCATGTATGCAGGTGGATGCATACATATTACATGGTGTATTAATTTCCTATTGCTCCTGTTACAAATTACCAGAAAGTTAATGGCTTAAAAAAACACAAATTTGTTTCCTGAAGTTCTGGAAGTCAGAAGTCTAAACAAAGTCCAAAATGGTTCTTGTCACTGGGCTGAAATCAAGGTGTTGGCAGGCAGTATTCTTTCCTGGAGGCCCTGGGGAGAATCCATTTTCTTAACTTTTTCAGCTTCGGGAGGCAGCTCACATTCCTTGGCTCCTGGCCCCCTTCCACCCTCAAAGTCAGTGATGGCCGGTCTTTCTCCCATCACACTACTCTGACCCACCTGCCTCTGCCTCTCATGTTCAAAGACCCTAATGGTGACACTGGGCCCACCCAGGTGATCCAGGATGACTCTCCCCAGCTCAAGATCCTTCACTTAATCACTTCTGCAAAAGCTCTTTTGCCACACGAGGTGACACGTGTACACGAGGTTCAGATGTGGATGTGGCCATGTCCTAATCCCCTGAATTTCTGTGGAGCCATTACCTGCCAGCAACACACATACACATATTATTTTACGCATAAGACAATTTTATAGAACACTAAGCTAAGTCACTTCAGTCGTGTCCGACTCTGTGCGACCCCATATATGGCAGCCCACCAGACTCCCCCGTCCCTGGGATTCTCTAGGCAAGAACACTGGAGTGGGATGCCATTTCCTTCTCCACTGATAGAACACTGTTAAGGTACTATTAATAGTATGCCTACCATGAGAGCTATTTAGGAGGATGGCAGGGTAGAAAGCCATGGCTGGCCATATAAGAGAGTTAAGTTCTTATTTACTACATAGGAAATCAATGGAAAATGTCTACAACGGAAGAGTCAAAAATACGCATATTACTCAGATCCACGAGCTGTAAAATTGCTAGAAGAAACAGCTAAAAGTGGTTGCCTCTGAGAAGAAGAAGGTGGAAGTAGGCGAGGAACAAGTGCATTTTTGTGAAGAGATGTTAGTCCTGTCTGACTTCTTAAATTATACACATGTACCACTGTGAAGAAAATAAAGAGTAATTTTTGAAAAGAGAGAATGGGTTTGGGAACGAGGACTTACATCACAGCTGCAGCCATCAGGTGGCTTGGCCTCCATCCTCCTCTGTAAGAGTGCAGCTAAGTCCTTCCACCTCTGTTACTCTATGAAACCATCACGTCCCACGGAATAACCATCATCAGCTCCTCACACCCACACAGAGTTCCATCATCAGCTCTAAAAGTGGTACCTCCCTCCTCACCCCACCACCACACCCCTCACGAAATGTTTAATTCTCCCAGCATCATCTCCACCAAATCCTGCCCATGCATGGCACACACAGTTCACCTCCCTTACATTCCTCCCAAGCTCATCTCCATGCACCACGGCTGCCCACATTCCTAACCATGACGCCGCTTGCTCATCAGTCCATCTCAGACCCAAGACCCACAACTCAACCGTCTCCTGCCCACACTCTCCTGCTGTTCAGCTCCCGCCTCTGCCACCACACTGTCCCCAGTGCCATCTCTACCCTCTTCACCAACCCCAGTGCCATTAGCATTCCCGGGCCATTCACCCGAAAGCCTCGCCTCCACACCTTCTCCACCCAGCACCAACTAGACCGTCACCCAAGTCTCACCTCAACAAGGGCCAGCATGGAATCATCGTCTTCCAGAAACAAAACTGTAACAGCCCACAAACCCATATTCTCCATCAAAAGTGATCCTAATGTGATCCTAAGGAGAGACCATCCTGCTCCATCTCGAATCCTGTATTTGAACTGAGGACAAGTATCTAACCATCTTGGCACCGAATTCCTTCTTCATCCCTCAGGCTGGTGGTCTGCTCTTCTTGCAGTTGACTTCACTGGTTTGGGTCTATCTGGCTTCTTTCCTCTCCTTCCCAGGGGGTTTTGTGGTGTTTGCACTGACCCCACCCCCACCCCAGTCACAGAGTAAGCATGTGACCAGGCAGGGCCAACCAGAGGGCCCCCAGGAGCGTTTTAGTGCAGTGGAAAGATACTAACAATGATAGGATGTGAGTCAGGAGCTGCTGGCTGTGTTGGAGAAAGCCTGCCTGAGGGATGGAGATAGAGGGCTGGAACACTGAAGTCACTGTCTGGGGGCCCTGGATCCAGCTGTACCTGAAGGCTGGTCATCTCTGAACCTCCCCTGAGTAATGTGAGACTTTCCCTACTTTGGTGTGAGTGAGTCTGTGCCTTGTGGCTGACGGCCATACGCTGACTCATACACTAATCTCAACCTCCTGAAGTCTTACCTGGAAGGCCTGACTGCATGAGTTCAAATTCTGGCTTAACTAGCAACAACTTTGCAACTTGAGGCATACCTGTGCCTCAGTTTTCTCAGCTATAAAATGGGGAAAATGACACTAGCCACTTCTCAGGCCTGTTGTGAGAATTAAAATGAGACGCATTAAAAATGATTAACAGGGAATTCCCTGATATCCAGTGGTTAGGACTCTGTATTGCCACTACAGGGGGTCCAGGTTCCATTCCCTGGTCGGGGAACTAAGATCCAGCAAGCTGGGTGGTATGGCCAAAAAAAAAAAAAAGAATAATGGACAAAATAACATTAAAATTATTACTTTAAAAATGCTAACTAGAGTGCCTGACACAAAGAAAATACTCAATAAATTTTAACAATTATTGGTCCCTGACTAACCAAGCCCACAGTTTTCTCTCTCCTTTGTTGACATCCCTGGAGTGCCTGTGAGTGTACTTCACTTAGACAGGAGCTCATACTGATTACAATTCTTACAACGTGCCAGGCCCTGTGGAAAGAGCTTTAGAGTTTCAACATCCTGTTCATCTTCATACCTCACTCCAACCCTCTGAAGTGCAGGCTATTTTTATCCCCATTTCCTAGATGAGAAGAATGAGGTAGGAGAGGTTAGCAAAGCTGCCCGAGGTCACACAGTACGTGGGTGGTCGGGGAGCCAGCTATCAGTACAGATGCAGGCTTGTCGCCCTCTGAGGCCCCCAGTTTTTCACTCCATCAGGATCTCTTACAATTAGCAGGTGGCCACTGTAGACTTCTAACCACACTGTCAACTTTTGTTGCTTAGAAACTCAATCAGGTCTCTTTTGCAACCCCATGGACTGTAGGTAGCCCACCAGGCTCCTCTGTCCAGGGGATCTTCTGGGCAAGAATATTGGAGTGGGTTGCCATTTCCTCTTCCAGGGGATCTTCTCGACCCAGGGATTGAACCCTGGAGTCCTGCATTGGCAGGTAGATTCTTTACCACTGAGCCATGTTTTAACTTAGTGAAAGTGAAAGTTGCTCAGTCCTGTCTGACTCTTTGTGACCCCATGGGCTATACAGTGCAGGTCAGAATACTGTAGTGGGTAGCCTTTCCCTTCTCCAGGGGATCTTCCCAACCCAGGGATCGAACCCTGGTCTCCTGCATTGGCAGGTGGATTCTTTACCACTGAGCCACGTTTTAACTTTGGGCAGGAACTCATCAGAAAACAAAGTTTCCAGGTCGTCTCTCCTTCCTGGTGAGGTTGGTCGGCAGTGAGGGCAGGGGAGGGGTGGAAACAGGCCATGCGACCTTCTAATCACGGTACTCAGTGCCCTGCCCAGTGCGGGAGCCATTTGCTCATGCAGTCATCCCTCTATTTGCTGAGCACCTACTGTGTCGGGCACTGCGTAACGGGGACAGGCACTGCCTCACGGGACAGGCACTGCCTCCATCTCATCCTCAGAACCATCCTATGAAGTCTATGAAGTTGTTTCTACTACTATCCCCATTTTACAGAAGGATAAGCTGAGGGCTGGAGAGGTTAATTACCTCTCCAGAGTAGTTCAGGGAGAAAGTCCCTGGGCAAGATTCTGAATTCGGATTCATCTAACTCAGAAGTCCTCACAAACATGGCAGCGAATGTGAGTAGCACGGCCCCCGGCTGAGCTGTCTGTGCCCCTTGAGCCTGCTGATAACAGGCTCAAGGCTGAATTTCCCACTTGAGCTTAGGAGGAGGTGCAAACACGTCCTGTGGGTGACAGAAGACAGGAGAGTATCGTGCACCCCACACCACCCAATCATCCGCCAGGGTGGTGATAAACTTGGTAGGCTGGGGGCAGCAGAAAGCTAAAGGGTGGTGGCATGGCCTCTGAGACGGAGATGTTTATCTGCCACGTCTTCCCCCTCCCCGCCACAGCCTCTCTTGGTCACAAGACTGGGGCTGGGTAAAGGGGGCGGGGGGAGGCCCCAGTGCCACTTTCTGATTGCTCATTCTCTCTCAACACGAGAGGGAGAGGATTGTCATCATACCATCATTCTGACTTCCAGAAACGTCATTCCCACCCAAACCACCAGCTGCCCATAGAACACCAAAAGCCACTGGCAACAGGTCAGCAGTCCTGCCATGCTGTCCCCCACTTCAAAGCCCATCTGCTGGCTCTGGAGTCACGGCAAGATGACTTGTGGCTGTCACACCACCCTCGGGAGGCTGGGGCACCACCAGCATGAGCGTTTATAATCACACCCAGTGCTGCCATTATGGTGGCCACATGGGCAGAGATGAGTTGAATCGGAGTCCTCTGCTCATACTTTATGGTTACCAAGACACAGCCCCAAAAGCAGAGGGGGAAATGGCTTTACTCAAAATAGACACTGGTAAGGAGCTGAAGTTGTTCTTAGGAGCCAAAACGAGCCGATACAGAGTTCTATACAGGAGCAAGCATTTCCGAACTGTCTTATAGGGTTGGTGATGTGTGTGCAGCGATGGGGCACACGTCTGGGAGCCGATGGGCGTCCCACGTCTGGGAGGCAGGTCACAGGGTCCAGGTTGAAAGCTCCCATGAGGCCCTGGTGGGGCCTGCTGTCTGGAAAGCCACAAGCCTGGATTTGATTCTGTCCCCACCCTTCCCTGCCCTGAAGAGACCCACAGTCCACACCTGTGTGATTTTCCGCTTCTCCAGCCTTCAGAGCTCACAACTGCCAGCTCCAGAGGCTCTCCACTTACTCTCCCCGTGATCCCTGCATCTGGCCCCCACTTCACCCCTGTATCTCTGAAAGGGTCCAGGGGCACTAAGTGTTGCCCCCGTAGAGGATACTGCAATGTTTGCACTGGAACACAAGTCGCTGACTTTTGGGGAGCCCCTATACTGCTGAATCAACAGACAAAAAGGAGTTAACTTCAAGAGCTGCAGTGACTAATCCCAGTTACCAAGAAGAAATCAGGTAGCTGGACACAATAGAGGCCAGGAAGATAATCTCTGGAACTAGCGGATTTTCTCAGGTACCTCTTAGAACTTCCATAACCAAAAGTAAGGGTTAATGAAAAACTACAAGAACAAAAAAAGGGGGGGGGTGGGTAGGGGAGTGCCAAGGAAAACCGGGACCAAGGATTCAGATCCTTCAAGAATCAAGGGTTTGGGGTCACTCCACCAGGTAAAGCTGGCTCTGCTGAGGTCCCAGCAGAGTACAGAGAACTTAAAGGATGAGAAATGGGAGAAGGAAGCCGGATGGCAAACGTGGTCTTGTGAACAAATTCAAAATGAGAACTCTGGCAGTTTTGCATATTTTCTATTTACTTGATAGAGACGTGTGTTTGTTTGTACATGGTAACTATTTTCTTTTTTTTTCCAGCCATCTTCTCGTTATTTTATAAACAAGTTGTTGGAAGTTAATTTAGTTTATTTCGTTAATTCCGTTGCGAATTACAGTCTAGTCTTTAGGTAACAGAATATTCAGGAGACTGTGATTGAATATGCGGCATTATTCATGTGGACAGTGATTGAGACAATTAGTGCTAGGACTCCCTGTTTGGAAGACAGGGTGAGAACAGGAAGCAGGAGAGCTGCTTTGATAGGTAGAAATACAACTATTCTGTTGTAGGGGAGTCACACGGGTGTAAAAAGGAAGCCACTGGAAGCTGTGCAGCTGAAGCAGCAGACTGTGCCAGCGACTTGATTCACCCTTCATTGCCTGCTCTGTGAAGATGCAGCAAGGCCCTTTAAATATGTCCCCAGCTAGCAGACTAGCTGGCCTGACATCAAACCCCCTCAGTAGAGGGCACTGCAGAGACACTGCAGGAGGAGGTGCTTTCTCTCCTAGAGCCAGAGTGCTCTCTTGGAGTATTCTTGCACTGTATACAACTTCTCCAGCAGCCAGATCCTATTGCCCCGTGCCTTCCCTAGTGCCCAGTTCTGTCCCATCACAGCTTCTCCAGTGCCCGGCTCCAGGAGCCAGGGCACTTCTCTAGCACTTGGCTGTAGCAGTGTTTCACAGTCAAGAACAGCCAGCAGCTTCACTCAGTTCTCCTTTGGGGTAGTTTAACAGCACTGTGCCTCCAGCAAGATAATTCCTCATGAACAACTTTCCTTGGGACCCAAAGGATGGATTTCCATTGAGTTCTGGGGATGGGGGCGGTGGGGGAGCGGGGGGTAGAGGCAGCACAAATTTCCAGCGAGTAGTCCCAACATGGCACCATGGTGACTTTTCTGCCATCTGGGGAGCCATGGCCATGCCCTTCCCATCATGGTCAGGCTCTCAACCCTGGGGCCTCTACCTTGGGCACTCTGCGGCCACCTTAGGTGTAGTGGCTGTTCTCATTAACGCTACTTCTGTATCCTTTGCAGTTCTCTTTACTTCTTACTGGTCAATCTTTCGATATTCCAATCCCGTTATGGTTCGTCAGTCTTTATATTAAAACTTTCCTGTTCAAATCACTATGTGGTTTCTGTCTCCTGAATTGACCCTGACAGATATAGTCACGCATGGCCTCAAAGGGCCTTTTTCCATCCTTGGCATCTTTGAGCTCAATTCAGCCTCCTTGCCAGCTAGTCATTCTCAGCTTCAAGCACTCACTCAGTAATCATTTATTGAGAGTCATTGCCAAGCTGGGCCCTGGGTGAACAGGAGACCTCTGCTTCTGCAAGTTCATAAGCAAGGAGACTCTGGCTCTCTCTCCCCACTTGGCTCTATGCTCTTGGCCCTCAGGCCCCTCTGCTCCATCTCCTGAGCTGGCTGGGGTCTGGCTCCCACTACTGCACAGTGGGCACCCCCTCAGGTCACACTCGGCTCCAGCTGTACTCAAAATTCTCCTCCGCTGAGATCCCTGGCCTTCAGTGAGCACAGACCTCCTACTACAAGGCCTCCATCTTTATTCTCTGGACACCCCCACCTGGATGACTTGCAGTTACCTAAGATCCTACTCTTCTAGAACCAGAGGCTTCACGTTTCCTCTGGCTCTGCTCTCTGTGTGGAAGTGGCAGCACCTTACCCTCAGCGGTCAAAACTCCAAACCTGCCCCAGGGAGAACTGAGGTCCTGCCTCCTCCTTCCATCCCCACACTGCACCAGGCACCTGACTCTCAGGCGCCTATTCCCATCCCTGTCCTCCCGGCCCCCAGGAACCACAGGTCTAGACCTTGGCAGTTATCTTGGAACGCTGCCTGTGATGTCTCTCCCTCCCGCCCCAGCCTCTCAGCAAAGATTCTCCACACATGGCTTCCTCAATCAAAACCTATGATGCCTGATGAAAATGTTCTGAAATTGATTGTGGTGATGGTTGCCCAACTCTGTGAATGTACTAAAAACCATCGAATCGCACACTTTAAACAGGTGAACTATATGGTATGTGAATTATATTCTGACAAAGCTGTTATTTTTAAAAACCCTCTGATGCCAGTGATTTTCACATACTGTAAAATCTAAACTCAGGTCTGGTCTACACTGCTGGCTCACCAAGTTTGACCTCAGCCTATCACTCTGACCTGGCCCCCACATTGCCTAGCAGAACTCATCATTCCAGGCCCCAGGCTCACATCCCGTTCCAACACACTTGTGTCAACACTCACATCGTTCTCTCCTCCAAGGGGTGTGGTGGGGCAGGCTCCTCCCAGAGAGCCCCCTCAGGCCCCCTTTCCTCCATCCCTCAGCACCCCCACCCCCTATCGCCTCTCCCTGACCATCCACCCAGGGGTCTTTAATCAGGTTGTTGTGTGGTCATTTAGCATCTCACATGCGGACGGATGTGTATTTTCCTAAACACATGAGGTCAGTCCTTCCCTGCACCCTGCGCTTCTGCCACCCGCCCCTCCCATCCTCCCTGGTCCAGGCGACTCTTGATGCCGAGGCAACTTCAACATCCCACACAGTGCTGCGGTGCCTAGAGTGACCCCCCACAACCCCCACTCTAGGGGTCGCTGGCAGAGCTTTCCAAGGCACTGTGCCGAGAAGACTCCTGTTCCACCTGCCCTAGGCCAGGGCATACACCTGCTGCAGGGTTTACGGGCCCCACCAGCCCCAAGATGTCCAGAGAATATGGGGTTGGGAGGCACCTGGGTCAGTGTGTTTGAGAACCATGGGAAGTAGGGGGAGCTGGCCTCCCTGTACTCAGGCCCCTGGAGGCTGGTCCCCCGCTTGCCTGTGACCATTCTTTCCCCACACCACCCATGTGATGGATGCTTGCCCGCCCACACTTTGTCACACTCCTCCCAGGTCCAAACCAGGAGGTCCCCCAGAGGGCCTTCAGGGTCTGGGAGCCGCTGCTGGGGTATGGCCCCTTCCCACCCAGGGCAGGCGAGAAAGAGAGTCTGTGGCTGTCAGAACCACCCACTGCTCCCTTGTTTCCTTTCTCCTACCCTCTGCCCCAACCCAAACCAAACTACTTGTAGAGGGGGTGGGGGTGGGGAGCCTGGGGGAGGACGATTCCAGGCAACACAGCCGCCCCTGGTGCAGCTCAGCCCTAAGAGGGCTCAGCCAGAACCCACCTCAAACCTCTGCCACGCAGATGTGGGCCTCACTTTACCAACCTGCAGAGTGGGGTGAATAAGAGTCCCTGCCTCCTGAGTCTGTTTTAAGACATGAGAGAATCTGAATCGAATGTTCAACATGATAGCTGGAGCATGGTAGGCACTTAATAAATATTCATTAAAAAAAATGTTATTAACTAGAGAGTAAGGCCAGTGAAGTGTCCTTAGGAAACCTAGACTCCTACTTCACACCGTGCCCAAGAATGGCTCCTGCACAGCTGCTGTGGCCTGACCCAGAGTCCTCTCTCGCGGCTAATGCTGCAAGGCTTCCCCTAATCCCCAAGTGCAAAGGCCTTTGCAACCAGAATAACATCTTTACCAGCACCCTTAACCTGCCACTGTCACCTGAGGTGTCACAGACACACACTGAGACACAGACTCACACACAGACATATGCAGAAAGACACGTATGCGCTCGTGAGCGCACGCACAACACACACACACACACACACCCACACACACACACACACACACACACACACCCACACACCCACACACACACACACACACACACAGGCTCCGGGAACCTGGAGCAGCAGGATTCCAGCGAGGCCTCCCCACACATGCATCACACATTTCACCTAAAGTGCGGGCCAAAGAGGCATTTGGAAACCAGCTTGGGAACCTCATAACCATTCATAACATTGTTCTGAGAGAAAATACAAAACATGGCCCTATAAACAAACATTTGCAATAGAATTCCTCCAAGAGCTAGGAATTGCCTGTGCTAGAAAACTAACAGAGCAAGAAGAGGGAAACCACATAAACTTAGTTTGCCTCTGCAAAATTAATACCAATTACAAAAACATTTATGTGAACTGCTTACCATTTACACCTAATTACCAGGCAGCACAATTATGCATACTATTAAGGGTATGCTGGATTAATTATGCTGTACATTTCATGTGATGACACCACCACACCCTTGGTCCACACAAGCCCCGCCTCCCCTGTGACAGGGAAGCAAGAGCAGGTCTGTACTAACCAGAGAAACACTGGTTTCCACCCTCGAATTGACAGTGGTCTCCACCCACCCAATCCCCAGCCAGAGACAGCCTGATTGGCCTTCTTGCCCACGTCACCACCACAGGAGCCCCCCACTGGGAGCCCACCTTCTCCCACCCCCGCCAGAGCCTTCTCTGCAAGGCACAGATGCTTCAAAACTCTCCCCATGGCCGTGGCTGCATGTTACAGGCTACCACGTGTGCCCAATGGCCACCACGTGTGCCTGCCTGCTGGGAAGCTGGCCTCACTGTCCAGGCCAAGGTCACCCCGAACTCATCTCCCAGGAAGATGGACCAAGGCCCTGCAGCCCTTTTCCAGGCACAGGAAGCCAGGTCCTGGGCAAGTTCCCAGCCTACGGTCCACCCAGGACCCAAGCAGGTGAGAGCCTCTCCCACCTTCGCCTTCTGTTCTCCACATAGCCAGGAGCCACTCTGCATAGACCTCCACCTCCCCTCCACTAGGAAGAGAAAAGGAGCTGAGCTCCCTTCCCTAATTCCCACTGAGCTCAACAGATACTCTTCAGATACACTGGGGTGACCCAGGTTTGTGGAACAAGGGAGTCAATGGAACACGATTAAGCGGAACTTCCCAGGAACCTGGAACTCAAAACCCACTGGGGGCTGGGCCTCTTGGGAGGCGAACAGCAAGAGGAGGCTCAGCCTGTGAGACAGGGGAAGAGGGGTTGTGCCTCCTGAGCGCCAGACAGGGGCCAGGCACGGCTGAACTGCAATCCTCACTCACCTGCGAGGCCAACTGTAGGAGCATTCTTTTAAAAGATACATGAAACAAAACATGCAGGTTGAGTGCAAGAAGCAGGGCTTTTGAAACAAACAACACAAGCCTGGAAGGTGGTTTCCACTTTGCAGATGGCAAAACTGAGGCTAAGGGAAGTTAAGTGATCTACCTGAGGGGGACACGGTTAGGAGACGGCAAGGCCAAGGTGAAACCACTGCCTGTCCAGTGCCAGGCCTGGTGGCCCTGGCACAACGCCATGCCGCCTCTCGCCTCTGCCCGGGTTCAGGGATGCTGACCTGGCTCATGCCGTTTTCTAGAAACTCTTTAGAAACAGCTCTTCCTAGGATACACAGAAGACTCATATTTCTATTTTGGAGAAACAGTTTTTGTTTCTTTTCTGTTTGCTTACCAACACTGCAAACAAACACTGCAAGCACTGCAGAGACACCATCTTCTTCCCTCCTGCCTCGGCAGACCTGCCTCTGAATGGAGGGTGGATGTCAACTTTGCAACTCCAGGGGTGACGACAACTCCCTCCAGGTCGTGCAGTGGGAGTTGGCGAACAGGGTCTAGGCCTTGCGGCTCATCGTTTGGGGGAGCTCCTGAGAAGCAGAAGGCCCTGCTCAAGGGCCCCAGCGTCAGGATCCCCAGTGCATATGGTACAAACTCCTGGTTAAGTCACTTCCATCCTCAAAACCGTAGAAGGATTTTCTCCAGTTATGGAGAAAACACACCTGCCTTTCTAATCCATCAGCCGGACACTGCACCTCCCTGGGCCCCCAACATCCAGGCCTCTCTCACCTTCCTGGCTCAGCCCAGGCTCCAGCAGCGTAAAAATCCTAAGCACTGACCTCAAGTCCCAACTCCAACCGGCCTCCCATGGGAAGCAC
Source organism: Nanger dama (assembly GCA_917880005.1). NCBI lineage: Eukaryota > Metazoa > Chordata > Mammalia > Artiodactyla > Bovidae > Nanger > Nanger dama. The sequence goes on from CAKJTW010000018.1 coordinate 33,120,829, forward strand.
CCCTAGATCTCTCCTAGACTCCCTCCACCTGCATCCTCTCAATGGATGGCACCCCCCCCCCCGCCCACCAGGCTGGCTGAGCCAGCTCCCTCACCCTCTCCATGACCCAGCCACTCCCACCTAAATGCCTCACAGAACAGCCCTCCTCCCCCTCCTCCTCCTCCACACCTGCGCTGCTGCTCCCCTGGACTCCTGCACCAGCCTTCTGCCTGGACAATCTGTCCCCAGCCTCAGCTGCCCAATTTCTCCTCCCTGATGCCCCTGGACCATCTTTCTGATACACAAATATGGGCATGGTACTCCAAGCCCAATGCTTATTGATGGGTAACATCCCAGCCTTCTGTTCAGCTCTGCTCAGCTCTCCCAGCCTCACATCCCATGGCTCCCATCACCCTTCACTCTTGCCACACCAAGGGAGAAAATGCCCTGGACCACTCGGCTAACTGCTGCCCACCCTTTAAGATTCAGCTCCAGCCTCACCTCCTTAAGAAACCCTTCTCAGATCTTCCCTCCCCACTTGCCTGAGATGTCCCTTCTCTGAGCTCATGGAATGCCCTGGGCACATGCCGCAGAGCTCTCTCCACCCACCTATGACGTAATGGTCACCTTGCCAGACTCTCGCCTCCACTGCAGACACCCTGAGGACCGGCTCAGCCCTCTTTATATTTTTGTAGACAGTGCCTGACACATAGTAGGTCTTTAGTAAATGAATAAATAAATGTTATTTGTGGATCTGAAACAAGGAGCCTCTGGAGAGAAAACTTAAGAGCTGCCAGGCCTGTCGAGTCGGGGCCCTAGTCTCTCACCATGCCATCACAGTCCAGGCTACACAGAGAGTGTTAACCAAAGAAAACGCAGAGGCGACTGCCCTGCCCCACTGGGCTTCCCAGCTGAGCTGCCAGTACCAGGCAGGCCCTCAGGCCACCGCTAGTTGGGCTGGGAACCACAGGCCTGGGAGAGGATGGCAACAAGCAGCACATTGTTGCTGGTAATAAAACCATTAGGAAGCAGTGCTGTGTGCCAGCTGCCAGGCCCGGCTGAGGTCTAGACCCTCCCATGCCTGTGGGCCAGGGGGCATAGCTGGCCCTGCCAGCAGGCCCAGCAACCAGAGCAGAGGCCAGTGCCTACTCTGGACCCAAAGAGAGCAGAGGGCAGGAAGGGAGAGGGCCCAGATCTTGAGGAACCTGCTTGGTTCCTGGTGGGTGTGGAGACTCAAGAAACTGACTGAAGTACATCAAAATTAAAGGCCCAGAGATGAGATGCCCAGGGCTGCAGATCAACCAGCCAAATCCGGGCTTTACAGAGGAGGAAACAAAGGCCCTGCAACCCCTCAGGGGTGATGAGGATGACAGACAGCACGTGTGGGGTCTTGGAAGACAAGGGGGCCTTCGAAGGGGTCATCTCACCCAGTCCCCAGATACACCCCTGTCATGACCCAACTAAGAGAAAAGGAACGCACACCACCTGAGTACCTACTATGCACCAGGCACAGTGCTGATGTCGTCACACATTATTTCATTATATTCGAGCAATACCAGTAAGAGGCAGATGCTCCTCTTATCCTTGATTCACAGATGGAGCACCCAGCTCACAGACCTTTAGGTCTCTCAGTTACCGTAGGAGTAGCAGGGCTGAAATGCAAATCAAGATCTGCCCGCCCTCTGGTCACTTCTGTGCCCTGCACATCTGTCTCCTGGAAACCTGGGACAAGGGGCGGTCCGCAGAGGGACCGGTTTGCTTCCATGCTGATGCTAACGGTCCTTTTATCTTCCAGCCTCACTCCAGAGGCGGGGTGGGGCGGGGCTGGAGAAGTCCACATACCCTTTCTCCAGTCTTTAACAAGGGCAGTCTCAGAGGGCAAAGCAAGCTCCAAGTTGGCACCCATGGCCCGGGGCTGGGTGACCCGACTGTGGAAGGGGGAGGTGGGCGCTGTTACCAAGCAACCAGCAGAGGAATTTGTATCTGCCCCCTCCTCACCTCTCCACCCTGTCACCTGGGTCACTGCCACCTGCTCCTGGGCCTCCGGATCAGAGTCGGGCACAGCTTGAGCCCACATGCCAGACAAGTTTCCCAGGCCTCCCCCTCCACCCTGGCGGGGCCTCCTGAAGCGCCATCTTGTCCTCCCCTGCATGTGGCTCCCCAGGGTACGCCAGGGCTGTGTCGCCTGAGGTCCACACCAGGACCATTTGGGTCATAAGAGCAACCAGACTGAAGATCCTCGATGATCAGTTTGTCATCCTGGTCAGATCTGGAGAGCTTCCCATCCCTGCCCTCTAATGCAAACTTGGTCTGCAGCCCCGGCGTGAGCCGGGTGCTGCCAGCTGCCTCTTTTCCGCTCTCACCCAACCCCAACCAGTCCATGCCTTCGCTTGGAAACCTCAGGGTCTCCAATAAATCTCCCTGCAACCTTTCCAGAAAATACAAGTACCTGAGTGGCTCCACTCTTTGCTGTCACTCTCCAAGCCAGTTTCACATCCATTATAAAAGAGCCCACACTTCCAGCCTAAGGGTGACTCAAATTTTTTTCAAATTCTTATCCAGAAGCTTCAAAGTGTGGTTTTATTTTTGCTGTGGTCATTGAGAAAGGAATGCATGTGTCTTTACGTTGTCACAAAGGTTACAAAAGTGTATATAGTGTATAACCAAAATGCTGACACACTTGCTGAATGATCCTTCTAGAATGACTTTTTCTAAGCATGTGCTAGCCTATACGTGTGCATACTGGTATACATTTTAAAGGAACTTGACAAAAATGAGATCAGACTCTGCATGCTGCTTGTGGGGGTGACCTCACACCATATCATGGACATCCAACATGTCAGAATAGACACACTGAGTATCCCATTTCAAAGGCTTTGGGAGAATCTGACTAGATTCCCTTTATCCATTAACTTAGGTACCCTTTCAGAGTCTACAAAATAAATCACACAGAAACGTGCTTTCAAGAAGCCCTTTGCCAACAGGTTCTGCTTTGCTGGAAGATCTCAGTTGCCTGGCATGGGTCCAAGCACCCTCATCTGCCCCTCCCTGGGTCCTCTGGGAAAACTCTGAGGGAAGGCAAGCTCCCAGCCTCCCAGCTCAGGTGTTCCTGGGCATTCACCATGACAGAGCCCACATCCAACTCACAGCTCAGTCAACTACAGATCTGACCCCGTAACGTCCTTCTGAGCATCTTTTAACCTTCTGAAGTAAGAAGCACCAGGCACACCAGGATCGAGCTGATCTATTAGGTCTAGAACACCTTCTGCACTGACCTCAGGAGCCACCTACCTAGCAGCACAGCAGGAAGAGCACCTGATTAGCGGCCAGGACACCCAAGTTCCAGCCATCCCGTTACGAGCTGTGAGAGATGGTCCTCCATCCCCTGTGAGCACCCAGAAGGGGCATCCAAAGACTGGCTCAGAATTAAAGATGACCTTGACATTTGAAACAGAAACAGAGAGGGAAGATCAATAAGGATGACAGTGAGCAGGGCCATGACCTCAGGAAAGAGAAAATAGGAACCTGCTTATAGATGTAAATAAGGCTGGGAAATCCTGGAGGTCAGGGGGACCAGAGCAGGATGGGAATGGGCAATGAAGAGCTGCAGTTGAAAAAAAAAAATTTGCATTCCCTGCTGGGATTCGGCTAGGAAAGCCCCGGGTGCCCACACCTCCTCCCCCTGTCTCTGTCCTCCAGACAAGCAGGGCTGCGATGTGATCAGCAAGGGAGATGTGCCCTGGCGGGCCCTGTCCACTGGCTGTCCTTGCTGGGGATGCCAGTCACACCTCGGGGCATCTCTCCTCCAGGTGGGGGGCTCAGTTCTGCTGCATGTCGAGGAGGGAGGTGAGAGGGCAGGGCAGTCAGGGTCTGCCGTCCCCCTTTTCCTTCCCTGTGCTCTCGGCCCCTTACAAGAATGATGTGGGTGCTGCAATGCCTCAGCCTGGGGCAGGGGACGCCTCTGGGAGGCCAGGTCAGGGACCCTCCTGCCACCCATTCACATCACGTTGCCATCACTGACAGAGACAGCCCCGCGGGTGTTCCCCTTAATTGCTGCGACACCCCGGGGTTGCTGTAATTTAAACCCTGCTCTGTTTCCCTGAGTCTGAGCTCTTAAGCTTCAGTCTACAGAACATAAAGGAATCATCAAGATCCTACACCAGTCGAGCTCAGCTGGCCCCTTCCCCTCCCTCCTTTTCTTTTCCCTCCATCTCTTCTCCCCCATCACCAGCTCTTCTCCCTCACCACCCCCCAGAGCCAGCACAAGCAGGGAAGTTCGAAGTAAGTCCCCACGGGCCACACCGGAGCTACAGGGCACAGGGGCCCACTCCCTCAAATCAACATGGGGCCTCAGGCTGGCTTCCAGCACATGGAGGCCCCACACACTGCCCCAAAGTCTCTGCCACACTCCAGCCAACTTATCCCATGCAGCCTGGCTTCCTCTCCTTGGTCAGGAAGCCCCATCTCTGTGCTCTCAGGCTCATCACAGGTGCCACCTCCTCCAAGAAGTCTTCCCTGATCTCGCCAGCTGGTTGTCACCCTCACTGTCCTTCGAGCATTTTGTGTCTCCCTTTCCCTCGACCTTGGTCTGTGGCATTAATTACCTGGGCATACCCTAAACTCACCATGTACCCTCTCAAAGCCCAGCACAGGGTCTGGCCTGCAGGAAATGCTCAGCAAGTCTCTGGTACATAGAAGTAAACAGGCTGCACTTGGGACAGAATCCAAATAAAGAGCTGAAACTGATGTGAGGGACTGTAGGTGGACACAAAGACAACCTGTTGACTGTGATCTGTTAAACTCTGGAAGGATTGCTAAATGGCGCTGAGGAGCCTCCCTCCTCTGAAGACATTTCAATCAGAATCAGCACTTTGCTCATCTGTCCAAGATTTTGCACACAGAGGCAGGAAGGTGGACAAGACTTCCCAGAGCACTTCCTGCAGCACCAAGCCACACAAACTACCTGATGATGACGATACTCATGCTGAGCGCCTGCACTCTGCCAAGGGCAATGGGCATTATCTTGTTTTATCCTTCCAACAACCTGTGCATAGAGCCTGGTCTCATTTCCACGTCACAGGTGAGGAAACGGAGGGTCGAAGAAATCGTGCTTGTCCCAGATCCCACAGCTAGAAGCTGAATGCAGCTCCCTCCAACTCCAGGGCCCTCACTTGGGCTGCCTTAGACAGGCTCATGTCGAAGCAAGTCTCTGTCCCCACGCAGCTGCACACCGCGTACACAGAAATATGCAGAGACACACGTGCACCACACCCTGTCTTGCCCACACACTTAGCCAAGGGACACACACGCAAATCTGACACTGCATGGATCTCAGATCTGGTAGGTTGTTTGTTTTTTAAGGAAAAAGAGTCAAAGAGAAATGCCTGAAAACGAGCCTTTAAGATTTGAGTGGAAAGGAATCTGGCACCTTTGGTTTACTATTAAAGCCCTGCTCAGCAGCAGCAAAGCACACAGGCCCACAGAGATGCCCGGCTTCCAAGCATACTACTCTCCACTAAACACCAAAAGGGAAGTGGAAACAATTCCTACAGGCCATTCCTTAGTCCTGACTGTTGCCTGTTTCCAAGCAGAAGGCTTTGGAAGTGGGACATGGGACCGGGCAAGGAGACATGGGTACCAAGACAAGGACCCCAGGATCAAGAGAGCAGAAGGTGGCAGAAGTGCTAAGGGAGGGGAGCATGTGATGGGCATGCAGTTGCCCCTTCTGGCCTCGGGCTCTGGGTAGCGCTGCCAACCCTGGAAGAATCCGGGCCTGGGTCCACACCCAAACAGCCCCCAACCCAGCCCAAGTGCTCCCAGAGCTTCAAGTTGTCTTTCAACCCTAAATTCTAGGGCTTGGATTCTAATGGTAACATTTCAGGCAGAGGATGGGGAGAGGGTGGTCTATTTTTAACTCACCCATTAGAGAGCTGGCAACACTGCTCTCAGAGTCCCCTTTCTATCTGGCTCCCAAAAAAACAGGAGCCTTGATGGAGTCCTGGCTCATGCTGAAAAGAATCTGTTTTTCAGGGGGCTTGAGCCTAAGGAGCCTAAGTAGGCAGTGACTGTTTGGGGAAGGCGGAGCAGAAGCAAGATGAAGAGAGCCCGGCCACCAACTGTGCAGCTAGGGAGAGGACGGGGACGTAAACACAGATGTGCAGCAAGTTTCCTCACTATCTGGGAGACACCTTAGAAGCCCCACAAAATGACCAAGGGGACCTAGAGGTGGCCAGGGCAAGAGTCCTGTCCCATGGAGACTATGAACCAAGAGGCGAGACCGACACGCGGTGTAGGAGACCAGGAGGGCTGGAGCAGGAGGCAGTCTAAACTCCCCAGAGGGCAGCTCTGGCCCTGCTTCTTCCCAGCCAGGTCATCCCAGGCCAGGATTTTATAGCTTCTCCTGTCTTCCTTGCAGGCTTTTTCAGAGGACCACTGGCATGAAACTAGGAGCATCTCTTATTCTAATGAGGTGACTCTGGGTGGGCTCTGGGATGGGGGCTGTTCCCCAGAGAAACCAAGAAGGATGAGAAGGTTTGGAGTTTCAGCCTGAAGAAGACCCACAATGAACTCAGACGCTCACTGCAAACTGGACTCAGGGAGGAAATCTCAGAAATTGTGCACATACACACAAATGCCCACGTAAACCTACAAAAGGACACACACATGTGAGGGCTTAACCAGAGGCTAAACTTATACACTCTTTGTGGAGTCAGATGTGACCAACCTGTTTCCTGAAGGGCCCCCACCCTTCACATCACCAGCTCCCTTCAAAGGCCCACCCCTCAGGAGGAGCCGCTCTCACTCAGACCTCCTCTCCTGAGAAGTCCTTCCTGATTATCCCTGTGTGGTGGAAATAAGACCACCTCATCCCCTTCCTGGTTCTGAAACTACACCACTGGAACCAGAGCCGTAGAATTTAAAAGTTGGAATGGGCCTTCAAGCTGCAGTCCAACCCCCACCTACAGAAGAATCTTGTCCACAGACACCCTGACACATGGCCCTGGTTGTTCTCTCCTCTGCTTCTCCAGTGCTTTGGGGGTGGGGGGAGGAGGGGAGGAGCCCTTGCACAGTGAAACTGACATTCCTTGAATTCGAGAAGGAATTCACCTTTTCGAAGGCTGGTTTCCTATTGCGGGTCCATGAGCCTGGGAAGGAGGACAAGGAGAGCCTCGGTTCATCTGGGCCAGGAACTGTGCATTTGATGAGAGGCTGAAGACAGGCCCAAGGACCTGGACAAGAGGCTGGAGAGGAAGCCAGGGCCCAGAAAAGTGGGGCCCGGGGGAAGGGAGGCAGGCAGGTGCCAGACCCGCTGCACAGGTTTGCCTGGGCCCCTGCCTGCGTGCGGCACATGTGCACACATGCACACACATGCACACAAGACTCACACTTTTCACAGAGTTGCCTGTCAAACAGCCCAACCAGGGCCTCAGTGGGACCTGGAGGCAGAGAGGGACCACCTTGTCCCAGAAACCTAGCAAGAACTCCTAACAACCCAAGCCTCCTAACCCAGGCAGCTCAGGAAACCAGTCAGGAGGCTGGCCCCTGCCAGCACAGGGGACGGCCCAACAAGGGTCCGCCTGACAGCTGGGCTCCTCAAATCCCACAGGCCAGTCCTAGCACTCCGCATCGCCCAAGGAGAAAAGCTCCCTCGGCAGCAGCTGTCACATCTGCCGGGAGGGAGCAGGCACAGCGGAGCAGCACCTGATCCCGGGATCCCTTCACAGCCCGCCAGCCCAAGAGGCCTGGTTCAGCCGCTGGCAGCCCCGGCTGAAACATGAAGACGGAACAGTCCCCCAGGGATGCTGATGGCAGTCTCTGGGCACGGCAGCGAGGGGCAAGCTGGGTCACAGGGCGGCGGGCTCCTCTCCCGCAGCCTCCCGTCCCTGCTGGTTTGGGAGGGGGCGAGTTGTGTAGCTTCGGGGCTCCGGGCCCTTCCTCCCTGCCTGACGCAGGCCGGAGCTGCCCAGCTGGGTGCAGGACGCCATCTTGGGTCAAGGTGCAGCCACAGGGGGCTCCCCTTCGCGAGCCGGGGGGGAAGAGAGCCCCTGAGAACCAGCGAGCCCCTCACTCCCCACCCAAGGCGCCAACACCTACTCAGCTGGCTTTGCAGTATAGAGAGAAGGAAGACGGAAGGGATGGAGAGAAAAGGGGGAAATAACAGGAGCTGGGGGTGGGGGGAGAGGGAAGGGAGTGGGTGCCCCAAGAAGGGAGGCTCCAGGAAAGCGAAATGCAGTTTGGCAGCCCGAGGGCCGCGGGCCCCAGCGATGGGGGGCTGGGGGAGGCCGGGGGCGGGCCCTGGACTCCGGCCAGCCCCTTCGGAGCCGAGGGGGAGGGAGGGCAGGGCGGCCTGGGGGAGGGGAGCTGGGGTGAGGGCGGGACACGGCCTGAAGCCGCCTGCGGCTCCGAAGCTTGGGGTCTCCCGGGGCACTGGGACGTAAGGGCCGAAGACCCCGAGCCGCAGCTTCGGCGAGGCCTCGTCCTTCACCGTGCAGATGCGAAGCTTTCAAGGACACGTCTGCACCGGCCCAGCGAGGGTGCGTGTGCGTGAGTGTGTCCGCGTGCGTGTGAGTGTGTGCAGGCGGGTGGGTGCTGCTGCAGCGGGCGACCCTGGGCGCCCCCACCCGCAACGCTCGGGCCCCGGCCCCGAGGCTCCCACCCCCTGCGTTTTCCGGTCCCCGCGGCCCGGGTCCGGGATCTTCGCCCGCCCCCGCCCCGCCCCCCCACACTGCGGCGCCGCCACCGCCACCACCACCGCCGCCGCCGCCGCCGCCGCCGCCGCCGCCCCGGCTCCCACGGCCCGCGGCGGGGGCAGGGAGGAGCCAGGCACGACGTCCGCCCCCCGCCGCCGCCCCGCGCGCGCGCCGCTCGACTCTCGGCGGAGAGGTGTGCCCCCAACTGGCACTCTCCCCACCCCGCCGCCCCTCCCAGATCCGCTGGCACCCCGCACCCCAAGCCACAGGTGGCCGGAGGAAGATCGCTGCGCAGCGCTCCCCGGCCCGGCCCCCCGATCACCCCCTCGGCCCCGCCCCCCGGGGCCTCCCGGGTCCCCCCCGCCCCCGCCGGGCCGAGGAGGGCCGGGAGCCGGGGGAGGGGCGGGGGGCCGGGTCGTGCCAGGCTGCCATTTTCTGCCGCCGCCGCGGAGCCTGCGCGGGGCCCGGCCCCCCGCCCCCTCCCCCGCTCCCTGCGGGCCGCGGCGGGAGCCGATTATTCCGGGTCGGGGTCCGCGCCCTCCAGCGCCCCCGGCCGCAGGCCCCAGGCTGGGCCCCGGGGCGGGGGCAGGCACGGCCCGGAAGGCGGGGGGCGGCCAGGCCGGGGCCCCTGCGGCAGCGCCTAGCCGGTCACCGAAGCTGAGGCCGGCGGCGGAGGGGCCCCGGCGGCATTGTATAGACTTGAACTTGAGCCCGGAGCCGGGCGGGGGCGCGGAGGGGGCTCCGCGCCGGGAGCGGGCGGGACGGGAGGGGGCGCCTGGCGAGCCAGCGGGGACATAAACAAACCCTCCAATCCCCCGCGCCGCCCTGGCCAGCCCGGCCCGCCGTCGCCGCCCGCAGCCCTGGCCCCGGGAGCGCCCGGCGCCGAGTTGCGGGGATCCGGGAGCGTGTCCGGAGCCGGGCACTGCCCGCCACCGTGCCCCCCGCCCGGCTACCCTCCTCCCCGCCCGCCTCCGGGCCGGCCTCCCGGGCCGCCAGCAGCGGCGCTCATTACCGTGTGGCCGGTGGGGTCGGGCCGGCCCGGCTGCGCGCCCTAGTGCCGCGGCGCCGCGTCCCGGCTCGTCCTCTGCTCTCGCCGCCGCCGCCGCCGCCGCCCGCGCGCCCTCCCTCCCTCCCTCCCGGCCCGCCTGCCTGCCTGCCTCGCTCGCTCGCTCCCTCCCCTCCGCTCGCTGTCGCGCTCCCTCTCTCCGCCTCCTCCGCCGGGTCCCCCCCTCCCACCCCTTCTCTCCGCCTTCCTCCTTCCCTCCCTCCGGCCGCCCGCGGGCTCAGGCCTCCGCCCGCTGCTCGCCCCCCCGCGGCCGCGCTGGCCCCGGCCCCGGCGCTGCGGAGCCGGCCCGCGAGGCAGCGCCGACTTGGGGGCCCCGGGCCGCCGCGGCGGGAGCGGCCTGGGCGCGCGGCCGGTCCTAGCGCCCTCGGCCCGACTTCCCGGCCCCTACGTCCCCGCTGGGGGTCCCCGCACGCTGCGGGTCGGAGAGCCGGACCCCGCAGCGCCCCGACCCCTGCGCAGGGCCCGGGCACGCCGCCTCGGCCGCTCTCCTGGCCACTCCGCCGGGGGCCTGCAGCAGCCCTCACCACCACCACCCCAGCCCTGCGCGAGGCGCCCCGCTACCTGGCGCTGCCTCTGCGCTGGGTCCCCGCATCCAGCACTGGCCGCAGGGACAGCGGCCCCCTCCTCTCCCGCGGCCGGTGTCGGGTGCCTCCCCGGCAGCCCGCGGAGCCCCCGGCGGCCTTCGCCCTGCAGTTCTCCCGACCTCCACCAGAGCCCACTGCACTCTGCCTGCCTCAGCACTGGGGCTGAGGACAGCAGCGCCGGCCCATCCGCGTCGCAACCCCCACGCCACCCGCTATCCCCGCCAGGTGCCGCCGCCGAGTGGAGGCCAGTCCATTCAACAGGGCCAAGGTCGGGGCGCCGGGCCTATCCAGGCCGTCTTAGAGGCTCTAGCACCTCTATTGGATGAGCCGCCCCTGAAGGGAGTGAGCTCCCCGTACCTTCAGGTGTCCAAGTAGAGTTGAGTGCCCTCAGTTGGTCAGTGGAAGACTGAAAGATTCCTTGGCTGGGAGGTGGAACTAAATGACATTGAAGATCCCTTCCAGCTCTAAGATTCCGTGCACACACCTACACTCCACCCTCGTGCTTACTCACCCCATAGCCTGGAGGGTTGGTCTCATTTCCCATAGAGTTCCCAGGGCTCCAGGTTTCTGACTTGGGGCATCTCTGTCTACTTACATCAACACCACGGCTCACTCCTCCCAACCGCCACCACTAGGCATGGCCCCCCTCACTCCCCTCCCCTCCTCTGCCTGTACCCCCTCATCTCCCACAGTGTACTCCCATTCCACCCAGCGCCTCATCTTTATTACAGCGCTCTGAGCCCCCTGGCCCAGGATATAGTGTGCCCCCTTCCCCTGGCATCCATCACCCTCCCTGCTGAAACCAGTCCTTCTTTTCCCTCCGCCCCCACTAACTTCAGCCCTTCAAGGGTCACAGCAACAGTTATCTAACTCTTTGGGACATAGAGCTGACCTTTCATCCAAGAGATTCCCTTCCAGAAGTCTTCTAATGCTTCCAGGTCCTTCAGTCTGCCAACTCCCCTAGCCTCAAGGTCAGAGACCACTCCCTACACAGTTTTCAGTGTCACCTTCATTCGAGGGGTCGCCCCATGCCACTGGTGAGAGGTCCTGCTATCAGTGGTCTCTACCTGGCCAGCTCCAGAGACTTAAGATGTTCTTCCATCTTAAGTGGTCTCTGAAGACAGAGACCACCTCTGCCACCTCTGTAGCCCCATACTTGGCACAAGCTTTGGCTGAATGAACCTGCGCATTGCAGACCCCTTGCTACTTTGCTTTCGGCATCAAAGTGGACATCCATAGACATGCTAAAGCTTGGCTAAGGGGAAGACTATCTTTAGAAAGATAGTTGCCATACCTTCTAGTGCCTTAAAGTGTGAAAGTGTTAGTTGTTCACTCGTTTCCGACTCTTTGCAACTCCATGGACTGTAGCAAACCAGGCTCCTCTGTCCGTGGAATTCTCCAGGCAACAAAACTGGAGTATGTAATCATTCCCTTCTCCAGGGACTCTCCCCGACCCAGGGAACGAACCTGGGTCTCCTGCACTGCAGGTGAATTCTTTACCATCTGAGCCACCAGGGAAACCCTAGGGCTTATAATACCTCAAGTAACAGTGACAGTTTACTGAGTGTCTCCTGTGTGCCAGGCACCAGGTTGGCACTTTTCTCCTGGTCCTTAACAACACTCTGTGGTAGTTTTTGTCATCCTCACTCTACAGATGAAGAAACTGAGGCTCAGTCAAAGCCACACAGTTGGGAAGCAGCAGAGCCAGGATTCAAAGCATGGTCCATCTGACTCTGAAATCATGATAGTTACCTTAAAACCTTACAGTTATTCTTAACTGAAACTCTCTGGGTCAAGTGGGCAGTTGTGTCTCTCTTTAGTAGGGAATTCCTTGGCGGTTCCATGGTTAGGACTCGGCACTTTCATTGCCATGGCCTGGTTCAGTCTCTGATCGAGGTACTAAGACCCTGCAAGCCACGTGGCTCGGCCAAAAAGAAAAAAAAAAGCAGCTTTCTATTCAGTAGAATCATCTGTGATGAAATCATTGAGAGCCCATGATAAGTGTAACCTTGGATGTCTATGTTGCTGGTGTCAAAAGGCCCAAGGTGACCATGTTAGGGGGTTTGCTTATGTCCAGTAAGAAGCAAACGTGTGGCTGCAGGGTTGGTTCCGGCACCTGGTCCTGATGTTTTTGGCATGAGGAAGGCCCTCCAGGCTGTCCCAAGAAGAGACACATCAATGCTGGCTAACCCTACTGGGCCCTCCTCACCATACATCACACGGGGTCCAGCTCAGATTGATTTAGCCTTCAGGCTTCTACAGCCCCATCACTTGTGTGTGCTCCACTGTGGCCCAGCCAGTATCTGGGTCAACCCTAGATCATCTGGGGTGAGGGGCAGTATCAGTCACCTGCAGTGACAAACAAGTGACAGAATCCTGCCTCACAAAAGGATTAAGCAGTTTAGACAGCCAGGAAGACCAGGGAACAGGTAAATTCGAGGACTCAAGTGCCAACTCCAGAGCTGATTCTCTCACCTTCACTCTTGACTTCTTCCCACTTTGGGCACTTTTCTGTGCTTTAAACAAACTCCAAGGTGGTGGGCAGCTGTCTTATGTCCTTACTCTTCCCAACTTAGAGAATCCCAGTGGAAGAACATAATTTCCTTTCCTTCAGGAAGCCCCCTAACGCTTCCAGGGTAGGAGGTTCCACGTCTTTTATTTATTTATTTATGTATTTTTGGCCACAACACACAGAATCTTCCCTGACCAGGGATCAAACCCGTGCTCCCTGCACTGGAAGTGCAGAGTCTTAACTACTGGACCACCAGGGAAGTTCCTCTATATCTTTAATAACACCCTCCCAACAAAAAAGTAAATTAATAAAAAAAAACACCCTCCAAACCCCTGAGCCTCAAATATGAGACAGAATTGTCCTGTTCTGCATTACAGTTGCACCCTCGCTCTCAGCGCCATCCCTAGCAGAGATGTCCTAAGGGTTACTTCAGTTGTTCTGACTTTGGTCAAAGCCCACTCTGAACATGTCCTGCCACCTGGGTGTGGCGTGGATCACGTATCCACCCCCTTAAGTGGGTGCAGGAGGTTTGGAGACACCTAGCAGCACCCTATGGAGAAGGGGCAGAGCTCTTCTCCAAAGCAAGGGTGCTGGGCAGACACACTGCACTTCACCAGTGGCCGCCCAGCTTCCGTGCACACCGACTTTTCCCCATGCAAGCATCAAAAATGCTCTTGCCAGGACTTCCCTGGTGGGCAATGGCTAAGATTCCATGCCCCCCACTGCAAGGAGCTTGTGTTCAATCCCTGGTCAGGGAACTAGATCCCAGGTAGCAACTAAGAGTTCAAATGGCATAACCAAAGATTCCGCATGCCCCAGTGAAGATTAAAGATCTCACGTACCGCAACTAAGACACAGCACAGCCAAATAAATATTTTTTTTTAAATGCTCTTGCTGCTTGATAGTGGTGGTTGCACAATATTGTAAATGTACTAAATGCCCCTGAACTCTACATTTTCCAAAGGTTAATTTAATATTATATGAATTTCACCTCAATAAAAAGATATTTTTAAATGCTCCTACTAAAATAAAGAACCTCACCATATACAACTAAAAATCCATTTAGTCTCCTTCCCAAAGGAGGATAAAGTGGATCCAGGTAAGGTGCATTCCTCTCAATGGTCTACACATGGCTTCTCATTATCTGTAACAGTGGCTATGTTATAAATTTAACCACTCTCAAAACACCAAGCCTATGATGGTGGAGATAAAATAGATTATTCTCAATGAAGACTGACTTTGGAAGAGAGGGGAAGGGAAAAAGCACACAGGGGTCCACCCTGCCAGCGGGGGCAGCCAGGACTCACTTCTCCCTAAGGGAGCTTAGTCCTGGTCTGGAGGCTCATTGTCTTCAAAGGCTGAACCTGAGGGCCTGCAGGGAAGAAGTCCCCTTTGTGGAAGGCCAGCTCTCTGTTGGCATGGTTGTGGCTTCCTGGGGATTCCTTCAGAGGCTGGGCAGTCCCTAGGTCTGATGATTGCAGAATCACCTCCTTAAAACCTCAACTGGCTGCCAGTCAGCTCATTTCCTAGGATCTCCATGGACTGACTAGTAACTCGCCCCCTAAAATCCCAAAGCTGATGAGTGGGCTCCAGTGCATGGCCACCACAGAGGTGGTGAGCATTACACCAAAGAGGGAAAAAATGCTTTGTAACCCATAAATGAGGTCATTATCCTAATTCACCAAGAAAATCCTAAAGACACAAATTTGTTCTATATGGTTTTACGTGTGCCAGTCCACAGTCCTTTTATTCAGTTCTTTTACCTTCTTAATGGATTTCCCACAGCAACTGTCATCAACTTCCCTCCCCTATTTCTAGATGCTGAGTCAGCCTTTTCCTCCAGAAAACATCCTAGCCTCTGCCTCTCACTCCACTCTGAGCCTCACTTCTGTATACTGATAGAACCAGAGATAAATATAGATGTAAAATATATGTGTGTATATTTACATCTTGTGTATATACATACACACATTCCCCGCTTCTGTCCACTGAGAGCATGTACGAGCAATGAAACCTCAACAGGGATGAGGATACTTCATGCCCAGATCTTGGTTTCTAAATACCATTCTTTACCAAACGGAACTGGACTTTCTTTCGAGAAATGGCAGCTTCCAGAGCTGGGTCAAGCAAGGAACAAGATGAGCCCAGAACATACTATACTTTAAAGTTAAAGAAGTATTCAAAGAAGGATGAGGCACAGAAAGCGCTTCTACTGGGAAAATATGGGAAAGTTTGAGCACCAAAATAATGATACCAACAGATTATAAATCCACTGCATAAGATAGGAATCCATGAGTCCACAGTGCTAGAAATAAATAAACAAATTGCAAGTTTAGTGGAGAATGGGATATTTACACAGCCTCAAAGTACTTCCCAGCAAGATACTTACTAATTACAAAGAGGAAAAGAATAACTTTACAATGAAAAAGCCCTTTAATCAAGTGATCAAAGTTAACTTCATCAGTAGTGGACCACACTGAAATGATACACCACCTAACAGGATGCAGTGAGAAGGACGCAGCATCATTTCTGTCATACGAACTCCAGCCAAAGATGCATCACCTGAATTATTCTCAAGGAGACATTAGACAAACCCTCTCCTAGTCCATTTGGGCTGCTGTAACAAAGTACTATAGACTGGGTGCTTATAAACAATGAATAGTTATATCTCACAGTAGGGGCTGGAAAGTTCAAGATGAAGATGCCAGTAGATTTGATGACTGGTGATGCTTCCTTCTGCATAGACAGCCATCTTTTCTCTGTGTCCCCACACGGTGGTAGCTACAAACTAGCTCTCTAGGGTCTCTCTTATAAGAGCACTAATCCCAGTCACGAGAGCTCTGCCCTAATGACTTAATCTTCTCCCAAGGCTCCACCTCCTAATACCATCACCTTTCAGGGTAGGTTTCGATATATAATTTTTGAAAGAACACAAACATCACACCATTGCAAAGGGATATCCTACAAAATATCTGACTTGTATTTTTCAAGAGTGTCAAGGCCATGAAAGTCAGGGAAAGATTGAGGAAGTATTCCAGATGGAAGGAAAGAAACTAAAGAGACAAGACAAGTAAATGTGTAATTCTGGATTGGATATTTCTGGTACAAAGGGCATTATTGGAAAAATTAGAAAATTGTAACTTGGGTCTGAGGATAGTAATGGACGATAGTAATGGATCAGTGTTACTTTTCTCATGTTGGTGTTTGTACTGCAGTTATGGAAGACAGTGTCCTTATAAGAATATATTTCTAGTATAGGATTAAAAGAAATATATCCTATAGTAAGGATTTTTTTGGGGGTGACTGGACACCATGTTAACAGTCTGCCACAAATTGTTTAGAAAAAATAAATTATTTTGCGACATTTGCATCTTTTCTGTACTTTTCTGTAGTTTCTGTGAGATAGTTTTAAATTTTAAAGTTAAAAAAATTACCCCCAGGAGTTGTAACCTTTTCCCTTCTCATCAGGAATACATCTGAAAGAGAATATTGCCGACTGAGTATGTCATCAGACTCTTGGACTTCCGCCCACTGGTTGGGTGAGCAGTGATCTCTTGCTGTACGTTTCGTTTTGCATTTCTCTGACCACGAGGAAGTTTAACTTATTTCATGTGTTGAGGGGTGTTCGCATTTATAAACTGAGATCTGTCAATTTATCTTTTCTATCAAAATGACCTCTTCATGAATTGAGGAGGTTATCCCTTTGACTGTGTTACAAGCCAATACTTACTAATATTTCTATACTGTGTATTTGGTGCCTGGCATTGTGCAGAATCAGAGAACTGACTCATTGCTGGGAAAGACTGAAGGCGGGAGGAGAAGGGGAAAACAGAGGATGAGATGGTTGATGGCATCACTGACTCAATGGACATGAGTTTGAGTAAGCTCCGGGAGTTGGTGATGGACAGGGAAGCCTGGCATGCTGCAGTCTATGGGGGTCACAAAGAGTCGGACACGACTGAGTGCCTGAACTGATCGTGCAGAAGAGCCTGGTGAGACAGATGGTCTCTGCCTGTGAGGAATTTACGCACAACACAATCCAGACTAATGTTCACCAGTTAATCAGGAGTTAAATTGTGAAGCTCAGACAAGAAGAGATAGGGGCTGGAGTGCAGGAGTCCCTGAGCAAATGAGATCTGAGTGGGGGCTGAAGGATGGTGGGGTTTCGGTCAACAAGGGCATCCTGAGCTTAGAGGAAACAAGGCACTGTAAGGGTGAGAACTTGACCTGCCTGTGGTGACCTGCCCTAATCCTTCTCTTTCTGCCCCACCCTCAGACTCAGTTCCCCTATCTAAAAGAGCTTCCCTAAGTTCTTCCTGCTTTTCTTTGCTCCTCCAGAGGAAGAGGGCAGGAGCGCCAGATCAGTTAGAAGAGCAGATATACTGGACCTGATCTTACGGTCTCAGGGGAGCACGGTGGGCAGTCCCACAGTCCACCTAGCTTTCTTGACTCAAGGGCTAGGCGGAAGATTAGAAACTTGGGGTTCTGTTACTACTTTTCAAATACAAACATTTTAGTGGGTTAAAAGTGGTGATTTTTTTTTTTTAATTGCAGGGATATATTGTACAACACAGGGAACATAGCCAATGTTTTATAATAACTACAAATGGAGTATAACCTTTAAAAATTGTGAATCATTATATCGTACACCTGTAACTTTTATAATATCTCACATCAACTATACTTCAATTTAAAAAGAAAAAAGGAATTATGGGGACTTTCCAGGTGGCCCAGTGGTTAAGACTCTGCACCTCCAATGCAGGGGTCATGGGTTTGATCCCTGATGGGGAACTAAGATCCCATATGCCATGGGGTATGGCCAAAAGAATTGAAAATTTTTTTAATTTAAAAATAAAAATAAAGAATTGTAGATGATCAAATTATTTTTTTAAGCAGTGTTTTTTTTTCATTCATACCTTCTAGGAATGAATGTACTTTCTAGGTAATGTACTTTCTAGGTTATAAGTTGAGTTCCATGTAACTCAAGGTGGTGTTTTTTCTTAATTAAACTTTTTCTTTTGATGCCAATTTGGATTCACATGCAATTACAAGAACTACTACAGAGAAATCCCCTATACCCTCTATCAGTTTTCCCCAATGATAACATCTCTCAAAACCTAAGTGTAATATCACAAGCAGGTTATTGGCACTGACGTGGTCAAGGTACAGAATATTTCCATCGGCTCATGATTGCCCACGTTGCTCTCTTTCAGTAACGCTCACTTCTTCCCTGCCTCCCCCTCTGCCCCAATTACTCACCTGGGCAGCTACTCATCGGTTCTCCGTTTCCATAGATTTCACGTGTAAATAGTGTTATATAAATTGGAGTCGTACAGTACATAACCTTTGGGGGTTGGCTTTTTTTCATTCAACGTAATTCTGTGGAGATCCATCAGTTGTTATATGTATCAATAATGCTTTCATTTTTATTGCTGAGTAGTAGTCCACGGCATGGAGATGTACCACCTGTTGAAAAACATCTGGGGGTATTTCTAGTTTTTAGCTACACGTTAAAAACCTGGGACCAAGGAAGTAACCAAGTCGCACCAGGGAAGACAGGTCAGTCGCATGTAAAGAAAGTGAGTCTCAACTGAAGAGAGGCAGATAGGAAGAGAGGAGATTTGTGCTCAGCTGTGGCGGGGGATCCAGGGAAGCTCTGAGCCGCCTTCTGAAGGGAACATGTATTGCTGACTGAAAACAGACATGACGAGGAGGGACATATTAAGTGATCTGAGTTGTTATAGTAACATCTAGATAAAATATATATTCAAGGGCCAGAAGAGAAATGGAACTGAATGCAGATGAGCAGGAGAAATGGGGGAAATGACTGGAAGAATATCTCTGTAAACACAGAGCTTACTCATTACTGTAGCCATGAGCAAGGGGCTCTCCAGGAGTACACAGACAGAGCTGCTGGGGGAGAGGACAATTAGGGGGTGAGAGAAATGACAAGAGGGAGGAGCCCTGGAGAGGTAGGGGCAGTGGGGTGAGGGCGGAGTGAACGGGGTGGAGGTGGAGTGAACCAGAGGAGTGAATGAAGGCCAAGGACAAAGAGGCTTAGCACTGACGAAGCAACAGGGTGGAAGAGAACATTATTTCACAGTTTCTGTGTGTCAGAAATCTGTAGGTAGCTTGGTGGGGTCCTTGGGCTCAGGGTCACTCACAAGCTGCAGTCAAGGTGTCTGACTGCAATCATTCCAAGTTTTAATAGGGAAGAGTCCATTTCCAAGCTTACTCCTGTGGTTGCTGATGGGATTCAGTTTCTCACACATTGCTGGACTCGGGCTCAGCTCAACATGGGCTGTTGGCTAGAGAATGCCCTTAGTTCTTTGCCTTGTGGGCCTCCC
This sequence comes from Nanger dama, assembly GCA_917880005.1. NCBI lineage: Eukaryota > Metazoa > Chordata > Mammalia > Artiodactyla > Bovidae > Nanger > Nanger dama. Next base: position 33,140,007 of record CAKJTW010000018.1, read on the forward strand.
ACAGGGCAGCTCACAAGATGGCCCACGGCTCGCTCTTAGAGTGGACAGGAGGGTGCTACAGTGTGCAGGCGAGATGGAGGACACAGACTTTTATTATTATTATTTGTCCACACTGTGCAGCATGCAGGATCTTAGTTCCTCAACCAGGGATTGAACTTGTCCCTTCTACACTGGAAGCTTGGAATCTTAATCACTGGACCGCCAGGGAAGTCCCCTCACAGATTTCTATAACTGAGTCTTAGATGCTTTTGCCCTGTTCTCTTCATGGCTTCCCGGCGGCTCAGTTGGTAAAGAATCTGCCTGCAGTGTGGGAGACCTGGATTTGATCCCTGGGTTGGGAAGATCCTCTGGAGAAGGGAAAGGCTACCCACTCTAGTATTCTGGCCTGGAGAATTCCATGGACTGTATAGTTCATGGGGTGGCAAATAGCTGGACACGACTGAGCAACTTTCACTTTCTTTCTTCGTTAGGAAAGTGTGGGCCACCTAGTCAGGCCCACACTCAAGGGAGAGGATTATATAAGGGTCTGTATACCAGGAAGCCGGCTTCCTTCATAGCACAGTCAGTAAAGAGTCTGCCTGCAATGCAGGAGAGCCGGTTCGATCCCTGGGTCAGGAAGATCCCCTGGAGAAGGGAAAGGCAACCCACTCCAGTATTCTTGCCTAGAGAATCCCATGGACAGAGGAGCCTGGCAAGCTACAGTCCATGGGATTGCTAAGAGTCGGACATGACTTAGTGACTAAACCACCATACCAGGAAGCCAGCTGAGATGCAGCTTACTAGAGGAGCAAAGACAAACCTGAACCTCCCCAGAGGGCCCTAACAGGACAGTATTAGAAGGGTGTGAGAGGCAGATGACAGAATGGAGCAAGACAGGTGGTGATGCCCAAATTCCAGCTGTTCCCAGCACTTCAGGGAGACATGGGCAGACTAAGGAGTCCCACCCCTCTTTTCTGCAGTGTGGCACAGAAGGTCCCAGCTTGGTTCTTTTCATGGGTCTGTTTCCTCCTCCCATCCCTTGCCCCATCCTCCACCTTGCCCCATCCATAGCAGAGCAAGGAAGCAGAAGCCTGGCTCACCATCTGTATCCCACCAAGCAGTACTCAGCATGGAGGCAGTGGAGCATCTTCAGGGTGAGGGTGGACAGTACCCAACAGAGCCCTTCCACTCCCCAGGACTGCCTCTCTTTCCCACTTGAATTCCTGCTCTGGTCCAACATGGATCAGGGCCAGGGACAATAGAAATGGCCGCCCCCTGCGCCACCCATCCCCGCTCCGCCCCGCCCCAAGGACCCAGCAGGGAGCTGGGAGATCCCTTGCACTCTAAAAAGCAGCTCAGAGTACTTTTATTAGTTGCCTCCCGGGTCCTCTCTGTTTCTTGTCACCTAAGGGGAAAGAAGAATGAAGAAAATACCCTCAATAGGACATAATGTTTCAGATGAGCTTTTAGATCAAGCTCTCATTGGATCCTAGTTACAATTCCAGAGGCACTCAAACCGGTGATTGTTATGCCACTTTTAAGGAGGAGACCATGAGACCCTGAGAGGCATCTTGGCAACTCAGTGACCAAGTGCACCAGACCCCAGCTCCACTCTGCGTCCACATGGGGCTTCCCAGGGGAGCCACAGCTTCTCCAAGTCATGAAGATGGCCGAAACTAGACACAGGGTCCTTACCCGCTGAGTGTGGGACTTAGAGCTCACAGCTCTGTCCTCGCTAGTCTTACCCTCCTCTCCCCTTGCAGTAGCCTCCCGAATAGCATCCCAAGTTCTTGCATCCAGAGTATTCAGAAAAGCCACCTGATGGCTTCCCTGGTGGCTCAGAGGTTAAAGCGTCTGCCTGCAATGCAGGAGACCTGGGTTTGATCCCTAGGTTGAGAAGATCCCCTGGAGAAGGAAATGGCAACCCACTCCAGTATTCTTGACTGGAGAATCCCATGGACAGAGGAGACTGGTGGGCTATAGTCCACGGGGTCGCAAAGAGTCAGACATGACTGAGGGACTTCACTTTCACTTTCCCAGATGTCTTGAAATCTCTTTATTGGAGATCAAGCCTTTTATTCTACAACTAATGAATTCTCAGGAGCTGAACATGACCTGTAGCACTGGGGATACTGGAGTCCATGAACAGGGCAGGAGAGCAAGAAGAGGGAAGAAGAGGCTTGGTGTTGGGGGGGAGAAACTGGGCCACGGGAGCCAGTTTTTGTGACCAACACTGGGGTTTGCCTGTTTCTGGGGACAAGGGAATTAGGAGGAAATTGAAACAATGAGGGGAAATAAGAGGCCTTGGGTGTTAGGCCACATGGGAGAGGGAAAGAATATTTCTCAAGGGCGCCAGCACTGTTTGGCCCAGTTCAACCCAACACAGACAACTCTATTGTGACCTCAGACCTCCTTTCAAATTAGGAACAAGGAACATGAAGTGAATGACAATTATTTCAGTTCTGTGCCCTGACCCTGAGGGAGAGAGCAGGGCTGATGGCCACCTCCTACTGCTGCTGCTGCTAAGTCACTTCAGTCGTGTCCGACTCAGTGCAACCCCATAGACGGCAGCCCACCAGGCTCCCCGGTCCCTGGGATTCTCCAGGCAAGAACACTGGAGCGGGTTGCCATTTCCCCTCTCCAGTGTGTGAAAGTGAACCGTGAAAGTGAAGTCGCTTCAGTCGTGTCCAACTCTGTGCAACTCCATGGACTGCAGCCTACCAGGCTCCTCCATCCATGGGATTTTCCAGTCAAGAGTACTGGAGTAGGGTGCCATCGCCTTCTCCGAATGGCCACCTAGTCAGGCCCAATCAGGGCCGGTGCAGCTAAAGACACGCTGGCTGTCCGACCTTGAGATCTGAGTGTAACGCTGCAGTCTGGGCTCCTCCGGGGGGACATGTAGGCCACCAGCTGGAGAGGGACAGCCTCCACACCCCTGCCTCACTGACTGGGCATCAGAGAGGGCACCACCCTTTCTCCGGGTCCACTCTGTTTAATGGAAGTTGGGCCCAAAAGAGATGTTATTGAAGCATTTACAACCGCTGTTGTGTCCCTTTTCTGAGCCACTTTTTCCTCATCACACCCCTTTTTTCTGGTCAAGTATGGAGAAGGCAATGGCACCCCACTCCAGTACTCCTGCCTGGAAAATCCCATGGACGGAGGAGCCTGGAAGGCTGCAGTCCATGGGGTCGCTGAGGGTTGGACACGGCTGAGCGACTTCACTTTCACTTTTCACTTTCATGCATTGGAGAAGGAAATGGCAACCCACTCTAGTGTTCTTGCTGGAGAATCCCAGGGACTGGGGAGCCTGGTGGGCTGCCGTCTATGGGGTCGCACAGAGTCGGACACGACTGAAGTGACTTAGCAGCAGCAGCAGGGATAATTAACAACAGGAAGTAGCGGAAAATTGTGGGAAAAGCCTCGAGTGAACAGGTTAACAGCTGTCTACCGCGCCTCAGCGGCTCCGCCCTCAATGACCCCCACAGCTGCCCCGTGAGCGGCCTGACTAGAGTTGGGCGGAGACCTTATCTCTGCAGACCACGGAGACCCTGGCCAGCTCAGCGCGCTCTGCCTGGCAGATAGATCCGCCTCCCGGCAGGCGTTGCATTTGTCCCTCTCGACCTCCAGGTGGCGCTGGACTGGGGCGGAGCCTGCTGTCTGTCACCCATGTGGGGGGCGGGGCTCTGTAGGTGCTGACTTCTGATTGGTTGGACGTGCTCTTGCTTTCTTTTCGTGTCGCGAGCAGGTCCTAGGGACAGCACCCAGTCAAAGCCCCTGAACTAGGCAGAAGGAAGTGTGTGTGTGTGATATGTTTGGTTTTACAGTTACCTGAGGGTGTGTAATGTTTTTTTTCTTTACGATTATCTGAGTTTCAATTTTTCATCCCTTACTATGTTGCCCCATAAATTGACACACCAGGAGAAATTCTCGGTCAGAACCACTTGTAATAAATATATCATTATAAGGGGAGCGAAGGTTAGGGTCTGCCACTCAGCCAAAACCCACTTCTTGTTTCCTTAATCTTTGACTGTTGTATGTATATTACCAATTCAGTTGTACTTGTGGGTATATTTTATTTGCACATCTGACAACTGTTTGTTAAGCTTCCACTTTCTGATGTTGAGCAGGGTTTTTGCAGTCACTGGTGAACAAAACAGACCTGGGCCCTCCCTCAAGCAGCTCACAGGCACAAATCGGTGATTACACACACACATCAAATTGAAAAACTCCTTTGTGGCAATATATGAGAAGTGGCTGGTGCCTGGGAGAGGAGCAGGAGTTTTGAGGAAGTGTAGTACTGAGTGTCAGAAAAGGCAATGGCACCCTACTCCAGTTCTCTTGCCTGGAAAATCCCACGGACGGAGGAGCCTGGTGGGCTGCAGTCCATGGGATCGCTGAGTCCGACACAACTGAGCGACTTCACTTTCACTTTTCACTTTCATGCACTGGAGAGGGAAATGGTACCCCACTCCAGTATTCTTGCCTAGAAAATCCCAGGGATGGGGAGCCTGGTGGGCTGCCATCTATGGGGTCTCACAGAGTTGGACATGACTGAGCGACTTCACTTTCACTTTTCACTTTCATGCATTGGAGAAGGAAATGGCAACCCACTCCAGTGTTCTTGCCTGGAGAATCCCAGGACGGGGGAGCCTGGTGGGCTGCCATCTATGGGGTCGCACAGAGTTGGACACGACTGAAGTGACTTAGCAGCAGCAGCGGCAGTACTGTGTGTAGTGGCTGCAGAGCCACTCCACAGACTGAAGCTAAATTGGTCTCATTTCAGAAGACCCACTGGGCTCTCTTGTGAAGGTGGGGAAGCTGAGGAGGAGAAGGCGTTTGGAGATGGTTTGGGGGATATCCAGGGGCAGCCAAGATGGGCTACCTGGCCTTGTGGTTGGTCAGGGTGGAGAAAAACAATGAAAGTGTGTAATTTCCAGAATATTCTTTTCTTGCTGTAAAATAGAAAGTCATCTTCTGGGACTGGACGTGACGGGGAAACTTTGTTACTGGAGAAGATGGTCAGAGAAGGACTGGCAGAAAAATGGACAAAAACCACCAGGGAGTAAAACGAAGGCCTGGAGTTCAGGACCCAGGGGTGGCCTGAAGAGGCAAGAGGGGGGGAGGGGACGTTGGCAGGAAGATGTTAGTCTGAGGCTGGATTAGCTGCTGGGAGAGTCTGGTTCAGGGTGCTGGCCACGGTGGGACATAACCCAGAAGATCATAAGCAGCCAAGACAAGAGAGTCTGTTCTCAACTATATACCTACCAGGGGAATTTCCTGCCCAGGGTAGTGTGTGTTTTCTCTTTGTTCACCTAAAAAGGAGGGGCAGAGACCTACACCCAGAAGCGCTCATGCATGGCCTCCCCCCATGACTCACTCTGTACACGTTCACCACACTTTCCCCCTTGAGCATTTACCGCCTCCCTCCTCCCACAATTGTTCACTGTCTGTCTCCTGCCCTAAAATGTGAACTTCCTGAGGGCAGGCACCCTGTCTCTTTCTTTACTGTATCCCCCGGGGCCTGGAATATGTCTGGCAGGCAGTAGTTGCTTAACAGATTATCTATTAAGTGAGTCAAAGAAGCAGACTCTTCATAGTCTGCAGAGAACCCTCCCTCAGCCTCAGTGTACTGGTGAGAGCCTGACACCTCCTCCGGCAAAGGGTAAGTTGTTCCAAGAGCGCTCTGTTGTCCAGGGCAAACCAGCTTCTGGCCCTGAGAGAAGGGGGCTGGGGGAAGAACTTGGTGTTTCAAAGGCTTGAAAGCACTGCATCACCCATGGAGTGACAGTTAGTTCCCGGGAGGGATGTACTTGGTGGAGGGTAAGGTGGCCCTCCCCAGCCTGTCTTGGTCCTACCTTGGCACTCCTATATTAGCCCTCCACCCCTGAAAGTGTGTGTGTGTGTGTGTGTGTGTGTGTGTGTGTGTTTCTGTGTTGTGAAGGCTACAGTGGGGGGTAGAAGTTTGGCTCAGCATTCTGGACCCTTCCTCTGACCTCTGAAGGTGGCCCTTCCTGTGTCTGTGCAAGGGAGATGAATCAGCGCCCCAAGCCTAAACAGCTCTCACCAGCCCCAGGGAGACTCCCTGGGGTGACTCTGAGCCACAGGTGTCGGGCTTAGGCTCTGGCAGCACTTGGTTCCTGCATCTCCATCACTGCAGCCTCTCACTTGTGAGTCCAGGAGGGGCCTGGCTGGTGGTGGCGGTCGTGGTGGGGGTCGTGGTGGGGGTCAGGATCGGGGTTGTTAAAGAATTTTTCCCTGAGGCTGAAGGACCTGGAGTATCAGAGGAAGGAAGGAGAGTAACTGCTATTGACTGTATGCTATGTGCCAACAGTCTTCCAATGGTCTCCCGTTTCAATATAATCCTTATAAACAACCACACGGGTTAATAGTATCTTTTCATTTTGTAGATGCAGAGAATAAGGTCACACTCCAGAAAGGAGCAGCAAAGTACAAATGATTTTAGGTTTTGCTTCAAAAATAGTTTGTAGTATGTGTTTTTAAAAACAAAGATGCAAACGGAGTGGACAAGGCATATTTAAGATCTTACAAGCACAGGAAACAGTAAGAGAACTCACTGGAGGTCCATCTAAAAGCAGCCTTCGACAGGCTGTGTGTGAGTCAATTTAAGGATTGAGTTCGTGTAATAAGAGAGGGTATGTTGTTCCTGTTATTTTATTTTTAGGTACGATTTTATTTACCTATGGTTGAACTCTTCTTCCTTCTCTGATTCCCTTAACACTTTTTTTTTGCCTTGTGTTCGATAGTTAATAAACATCACATTGGGCTTTCCAGATAGTGCTAGTGGTAAAGAACCTATCTGCCAGTGCAGGAGACATAAGAGATGTGGGTTCGATCCCTGGGTTGAGAAGATCCCTGGAGGAGGGCATGGCAACCCACTCCAATATTCTTGCCTGGAGAATCCCATGGACAGAGGAGCCTGGCAGGGTACAGTCCACAAGGTTTCAAAGAGCCAGACACAACTGAAGTGAATTCACATGCATGCATGCAAGCATCACTTTGCATTATTGCAGTTTTTCCATATAAATCCTCAGAGTCAGAGAAAGGCCCCCTGTGGGCTGCTGCTTGGGAATTGCCACAGGGAGTGGGGTGGGTGGAGGGGAATGTGGGACCAGTACAGCCAGATAGTCTAACTTTTCCAGAGAAGAGAAGCTGTAAATCTGGATTTTTCTATGAAATCTTCAGCTATTTCACCATTTGCAACCCACTAAATTGTTTTAAAAATACCTTAGGGGCCAAAGAAAATGACTTTAAGCCACCCTCTGTTAAACCCTCCAATTCAGTCCACAGAGAGACACTCGATGTCCAAATGATAAGGACTCGGCCCCTGGGGTGCTGTGTTCCTTAAAGCTCTCCTTCCCCAGAGGACAAAGCTGGCAGAGGAGACTGGGGGGGCGGCGAGTGCCAGGGTCCATGTGGGTCACCGGCTAACCCCCGCCCCATGAGGTGCCAGCCTGCTGTGGGGTTGAGGAGTGAGTGTTGCCTTCCCAGCTTCTAATGCCTGTGTCCATTGGGGCCAGAGACACCTTCCTGGGCGGCCAGCGTCTATAGTGGGCGAGGATGAGGAGCCAGGTGAAGTGGATGTCTTCTCATTCAGTTCAGTTCAGTCGCTCACTCGTGTCCAACTCTTTGTGACCCCGTGAATCACAGCACACCAGGCCTCCCTGTTCATCACCAACTCCCAGAGTTCACTCAGACTCACGTCCATCAAGTCCGTGATGCCATCCAGCCATCTCATCCTCGGTCATCCCCTTCTCCTTCTGCCCCCAATCCCTCCCAGCATCAGACTCTTTTCCAGTGAGTCAACTCTTCCCATGAGGTGGCCAAAGTACTGGAGTTTCAGCCTTAGCATCATTCCTTCCAAAGAAATCCCAGGGCTGATCTCCTTCAGAATGGTTGGATCTCCTTGCAGTCCAAGGGACTCTCAAGAGTCTTCTCCAACACCACAGTTCAGAAGCATCAATTCTTCGGCGCTCAGCCTTCTTCACAGTCCAACTCTCACATCCATACATGACCACAGGAAAAACCATAGCCTTGACTAGATGGACCTTAGTCAGCAAAGTAATGTCTCTGCTTTTGAATATGCTATCTAGGTTGGTCATAACTTTTCTTCCAAGGAGTAAGCATCTTCTAATTTCATGGCTGCAGTCACCATCTGCAGTGATTTTGAAGCCCCAAAATATAAAGTCTGACACTTTTTCCACTGTTTCCCCATCTATTTCCCATGAAGTGATGGGACTGGATGCCATGATCTCCGTTTTCTGAATGTTGAGCTTTAAGCCAACTTTTTCACTCTCCTCTTTCACTTTCATCAAGAGGCTTTTTAGTTCCTCTTCACTTTCTGCCATAAGGGTGGTGTCATCTGCATATCTGAGATTATTGATATTTCTCCCGGCAATCTTGATTCCAGCTTGTGTTTCTTCCAGCCCAGCGTTTCTCATGATGTACTCTGCATATAAGTTAATTAAGCAAGGTGACTATATACAGCCTAAACGTACTCCTTTTCCTATTTGAAACCAGTCTGTTGTTCCATGTCCAGTTCTAACTGTTGCTTCCTGACCTGCATACAGATTTCTTAAGAGGCAGGTCAGGTGGTCTGGTATTCCCATCTCTTTCAGAATTTTCCAGTTTATTGTGATCCACACAGTCAAAGGCTTTGGCATAGTCAATAAAGCAGAAGTAGATGTTTTTCTGGAACTCTCTTGCTTTTTCCATGATCCAGCGGATGTTGGCAATTTGATCTCTGATTCCTCTGCCTTTTCTAAAACCAGCTTGAATATCAGGAAGTTCACGGTTCACGTATTGCTGAAGCCTGGCTTGGAGGATTTTGGAGCATTACTTTACTAGCACGTGAGATGAGTGCAATTGTGCAGTAGTTTGAGCATTCTTTGGCATTGCCTTTCTTTGGGATTGGAATGAAAACTTACCTTTTCCAGTCCTGTGGCCACTGCTGAGTTTTCCAAATTTGCTAGCATATTGAGTGCAGCACTTTCACAGCATCATCTTTCAGGATTTGAAATAGCTCAACTGGAATTCCATCACCTCCACTAGCTTTGTTCATAGTGATGCTTTCTAAGGCCCACTTAACTTCACATTCCAGGATGTCTGGTTCTACATGAGTGACCACACCATCATGATTATCTGGGTCGTGAAGATCTTTTTTGTATAGTTCTTCTGTGTATTCTTGCCACTTCTTCTTAATATCTTCTGCTTCTGTTAGGTCTATACCATTTCTGTCCTTTATCGAGCCCATCTTTGCATGAAGTGCTCCCTTGGTATCTCTAATTTTTTTTGAAGAGATCTCTAGTCTTTCCCATTCTGTTCTTTTCCTCTATTTCTTTGCACTGATCACTGAAGAAGGCTTTCTTATCTCTTCTTGCTATTCTTTGGAACACTGCATTCAGATACTTATCTCTTTCCTTTTCTCCTTTGCTTTTCATTTCTCTTCTTTTCATAGCTATTTGTAAGGCCTCCCCAGACAGCCATTTTGCTTTTTGTATTTCTTTTCAAGACCATGGAGATGGTCTTGATCCCTGTCTCCTGTACAATGTCCCATGTTTGAGTCTGGTCTTGAGCACCCTGAGGCTAGGACACAGGTTCGTGCTGCCCTTTCTTCACCACTCCTCCACCCCCGCCCCCACTCACATCATGGGGAAACTGAAAGAGATCCCCCTCCCTCCCTGGAAGCCCTGTGAGCCCTCTGCATCTTGCTTTGCCCTTGTGATTTTTCAGGTAAATCCGCAAACAGATGTATTTATTTGCTTTGTGTGTGTTGCAGGTTGAGTTGGTTTTGTTTTGACATGTTGGTTCAAAATAAGATCACTCCTTTGGAAAATCACCTTGCTGAAGCCGTTGACTCCACTTCGACTTGAGGGATTTAATTGAAAACAGGCGAGGCACACTGTCACCCCACAGGCCTCCTGCCTGAAAGAGACCTCAGAAGAGGCACGCTGGCCCAGAGGAGGGTATGCGCCACTTCAAAAGCAAGGGCTAGCAAAGAAAAGTTGTATCCCAGGAGGAAGGTTTTGCTTCAAAAGTAGTTTTTAGTATGTGTTTTTTTTTTTTTTTTTTAAACAAAGATGCAAACGGAGCAGACTAGGCACATGTAAGATCTTACAAGTGTAGGAAACAGTGAAAGAACTCCTTGTACAAGAACTCTGTCTAAAAGCAGCCTTGGACAGGCCGTGTGTGAGCCAGTGAAGGAATGAGTTCGTGTAATAAGAGACAATATGTTATTTCTGTTATTTTATATTTGGGTATCATTTTATTTACTTATGGTTGAACTCTTCTTCCTTCTCTGGTTCCCTGAAGACTTCTCTGTATGGTGTCTGGTAATTAATAAGCATCACTCTGTATGATTGCCTTTTCCTCACGTATACCCTCCCATCTTCGGATGTAACCATTTTTAAAAAACAATCTGACTTCGTTTTTTATTTTTTGGCCCTGCTACTCATAGCATGTGAGATCTTAGTTCCCTGACCAGGTATAGAACATGCACCCTTGCATTGGAAGTGCAGAGTCCTAACCCCTGGACTGCCAGGGAAGTCCCCTCAGCTGTCGCCTTTGAGGCATATTTTACATATATGACCAAGTGTGGATGACAAATTAGGAACTCTCTCTTTTGTTTTTTTTGGCCACATGGTGTGTGTGGCATGCAGGATCTTAGTTCCCCCAACCAGGGATGGAACCCATGGAAGTGCAGAGTCCTAACCCTGGATAGCCAAGGAATTCCTAGGAACTCTGTTTTAATGTAAGATGCACCTATTTACCCCTCTAACCTTGAGAGATTCTTAAAAGAAGCAGAAAGAAGGGTTGCTGATTATTCGCTAAGTCGTGTCTGACTCTTTTGCAGCCCCATGGACCCCTGCCCCTTGCATTGGCTCTTCTGTCCATGCCAGGCTCCTCTGTCCATGGGATTCTCCAGGCAATATTGGAATGGGTTGCCATTTCCTTCTCTAGGGATCTTCCCAACCCAGGGATCGAACCCACATCTCCTGCATTACAGGCAGATTCTTTACCACTTAGCCACCAGGGAAGCCCAAGTTAGGGGTGGGGAGGTGGGAGGGAGAGCGAGGGGTTGGAATCCACTCTATTTTGCCAGGTTAGTTCAGGTCAATCACTGGATGACAGGGCTCCAGGCAGACTTTCCTCTGGGAGGATATCATTTGCCCTCCATGCTGCTGCTGCTAAGTCGTTTCCGTCGTGTCTGACTCTTGTGTGCCCTCCATAGGGGATTCTATCTCTTGTGGTTGGGAAAGTCTGGTGATTAGATAGAAACCTCATTGTCTAATGAGGGTGCTTTGTGACATGGCTTAGGTAGGAAGGGTGAATGCTCAAGGATTCACCTAAGAACAGGATATAAAGTTAGATGTGGAATGATTGGTGTGTTCTCTTGGAGAAGCATCCTTAAACGCCCCATCCTAACATCCAGGATGATCTAAAGAGCGGGACCAAGTTCCCTTGGTGCATGTTAACAGAAGGAAGCCTGCATAGTGAGAAATGCACTCACAGAAGCCTTTTGGTAGATATATTTAAAGTTCCAGGGGTGGTATGGCTCACAGGTTACCACATGACAGGGTTGGCCTTGGGAATATGGTTTCTGACATCATCTCTCTGAATTACTTTCTAGAATGAAGGTTACACAGTGATAATGTCCTTCACCAGAATTTTTTTAAAAAAATTAAGCGTAAAGTTTTTTTAAAAAAAGGCCTGGAAGGACCAGCACTTCCTCCAAGAGCTTCTCCATCACCTCCCTATGTGGTCCTAAACCGTTCAATTTCCTTGACGTCAGTTTCCTGGGTCAAGACCATTTGTTCACGCTCTTCAACCCTCTGACTTGCTCTGGACTGTGAATAGCAGTGGCAACTTCACAGTGTCTTTGTGGGGCTAACAATTTGAGTTCCTGTTGGTGGGACTTCCTGGCAGTCCAGTGGTCAAAGTGCCATGCTTCCAATGCAGGGGGCATGGATTTGATCGTCAGGGAACTAAGATCCTCCATGCCATGCAGTTTGGCCAAAAAAAAAAAAGTTCCCGTTGAGGTCCCTCTCCATAGATGGGGTGGCAGGGTGGGGCTCTGCCACTCAGGGCTCATGCTGAAGCCCCCAGTAAGCCCCCTCAGTGTGAGGCCTGGTCAGAGCTGAATCTCTTAGGTGGATGGGGACCTTCCAATCCTGTCCTGCAAGATCAGGGTGGAAACAGAGGAGCCCTAAACATTACTTGCAAACTGCAGAGTGGGCCTGGGGAAAGGCCACCCAGTTGAACCGGGAGGCCAAGACTCCACCTCTTCCTTCCCTGCCTGCATGAGATGACACGTGGAAAGTGCGCAGCCCAGCACCAGGCCCAGAACTCTGGCTCAATCAGTGTCTGTTAGCCAGTGAGGCAGAACATGGGGCTTAGGAGGTACCTCTGGAAACAGCCTGCCTGAGATCTAGTCCCTGCCACCTGCCACCCCTGTCTGTGGCACAATGCCTCTCTTGTTCCAGCTCTCATCTGTGGACAGGGGGATAGTGGAGCGGCCGTACCTTTTAGGGAAAGTCATCAGTTAGGTCAATGTGCCCAGAAAGGCATCTAACATTCTCTTTGTGCTGGATTTCGTCTCACAGAGCCTGTTTTCTGGGGAAAACAAACAACTGTCCATGGCAGGTGTAGGTTCTATTTGCATTGACAGAGGATGAGATGGCTGGATGGCATCACCGACTCCATGGACATGAGTTTGAGTGAACTCTGGGAGTTGGTGATGGACAGGGAGGCCTGGCATGCTGTGATTCATGGGGTCACAAAGAGTCGGACACGACTGAGCGACTGAACTGAACTGAGAAGCCTAGGGGAAGGGTTATGCCCAGAGGTGGAGGTGGCAGTAGGAATTAGAGATACTATCTTGGTTAAGAATTTTTGTCTTAAATATCAGCAAATCTGGGCAATTATATCTCAACTGTGACTTTTTGAAGTAGGCAAGTCAGGCTCTCCTTCAGGCAATTGACTCCCCATGCCCCTTCCTGGAGCTATCTCCCTCCTCCTTCTCTCCCACACTTGGGATATTCTTCCTTTTCCTTTAAATTTTGCTGAAATTCTGCCATGTCAGCAGTGTGATAGTATGGGAAGTGCAGTTACATTACAGTCAAGCAGAGGGCTGGACTTGTCACTTCCCAGCTGTGTGACCTGGGATGTTACTTGGCCTCTCAGAGCCATCCTCCTCTGAACTGATGTACTTACATTGCAGCTTTGTTGGGTGAGGACACTAAAGATCACAGGTGTGAACACACCTGGCACACAGCAAGCGCTTACTGTATGCTCCTTCCCTTCCTTTTAGAGCAAAGCCCTCTTGAAGAAGCCCACCTGGTTCATCGCCCAGCAGCATCAGTAAGCTGGACATTCATGCATCTAACACAATAGCTACAGCCGATTATGTGCGTAACTGTCTTGTTTTCTGTTCTAGTATTTTCCTTCACTTATCCCCTCCTAGATGCCTTTAAGTTGCTCTGCTGGTTGGTTTCTCAAGGAAGCATTCCATTTCCTCAGTTTGAACCTCTTCACAGGCCTGGACAGTGCTCTCCAGACATGGGGCCTGGGGCTGGCGGGCTCTGAGCTCCTCCAGGTTGTGCCTGTGTGTGCAGAGCCAAAAGGCCTTTGTGAGGGTAGCTCTGTGTATACACAACACATCGAGACAGTGACCTTGTCCAGGGAGTTGTCTGGGGAAGAAAGACCCAATCTCCATCATAAAATGGGGGCAGGAAGAGACCAGTTAGCAGCTAGGTGAGGTGGGCCACGGGTAGGTCAGGGTCAGCCTTGGCAAACAGAAATGTTAAACAAGGGCCTCTCCCAGCTCCACCCTGGCATTAAACCCATGGTTTGTAAAGTTTGGCTCTAGAGGCCTCCCAGTGACCCCAGTCTAACTCCCTCCACTTTTCAGTGATGGCTGAAGGCAGGGAGATAAGCGACTCCTTGAACCAGACAACCCCTAGGGAAATTCCATAGCCCCCTCCTGAGGCTGCAGTGGCTGGGGTCAGGGCTGGGATGTGAGGAGGAGGGAGGGGTGGGGAGATAAGGCCTCTGCCTTCCAGGGCCAAGGCCTGCCCTACGGCAGGGGCCACCCTAGGGGTAGAGGTCCCAAGAAAGGCATGGGCAGTCCCTTTCCCAGCCCAAGATGGGGTAGAAAGCCAGTAAGGATAATTAGGGCAAAATGTGGGGCTAGTGAGGCTTCCCAGGTGGAGCAGTGGGAAAGAATCTGCCATGCCAGTGCAGGAGACGAAGAGACGTGGGTTCAATCCCTGGGTCAGGAAGATCCCCTGGAGTAAGAAATGGCAACCCACTCCAGTATTCTTGCCTAGAAAGTTCCAAGGACAGAGGGGCCTGGTGGGTTGTGGCAACAGCAGGGCAAAGGAATGAGCTGACCTCTGCCTAGGATTCGGCAGGTGAATCATGCCGCCCCACCTCCTCCCAGCCTCTCCTCAGCCAATCCCCCTCAGGCTCTGCCTCTCTCCCCATCCTCCTGGACTGTCTTCCTCTTGCACTTTCCTCTCCCAGGTCACCCTGCTGTGCCCATACATCCCAATCTCCCTTCCTCTCCTCTGATGGCAAGAGCCTGGCCCTGGGCTTCCAGGACAGGCTGGCTGCAGAGGGTGATCCCAGGGTGGTTGCCAAGGCAATGAGGAAAGCAGGACAAACAGTGCCCACAGTCAGGGAAGAGGGGGACCTAGGAGGATCCCAAGCCTGGAGTCCTCCTTCCTCACCCTCAGCCTGACTCCCATTTGGGGGCCCTGATCCAGAGGGAACCTTAGGCTGGCTGGCTGAGCCCCCCACCAGACTCCCTCCCAAGCAGCATCTGTGCCCAGCTGCTGCCTTTCCCAGAGCTGCTCTTCCATCTTGGCTTCCCTAGCCCTGGGGGCATGTTTCTTCCAGACCTACCCCTTAAGGAGAGGCCTAGGAGGGCAGAGTTCCTCAGGTGGTTGATTGTTGTTGTTTATTTGCTAAGTTGTTGACTGTAGCCTGCCAGGCTCCTCTGTCCATGGGATTTTCTAGGCAAGAATACAGGAGTGGGTTGCCATTTCCTTCTCCAGGGGATCTTCCCGACTCAGGGATCAAACTCACATCTTCTGCATCACAGGCAGATTCCTTACCAATGAGTCACCAAGGAAGTCCATTTCCATGGGGTTGATGAGGTGAACCAAAGCCACACTGCCTACCGCCCCCCAGTGGTGGTCAGGCTCTGTAGAGGCGGGAGGAGCCTGGAGGGGCCTGGACCACCAGGCCTGGGATTCCCAGGGAGGATTTCTAGCCTGGAAACTCCCATGGACGGAGGAGCCTGATAGGCTACAGTCCATGGGGTCGCAAAGAGTCGGAACAGACTGAGTGACTTCCCTTAGATTCAGGACACAGACAATTCTTCAGTGAGGGGCTGAGTGCCTGGTGGGCAAGGATGCCAACTCTGTAGGAAGTGAAAGAGACTAAAGTGATCAAGGCCTTCGGATCAGGCACAGGGCTGAAGGCATTACCCCTGAGCTGGGACCTGAATGAAAAGCCCAACGTACGCAAGTGATCTTGAGGCCTGCTGTGTAGATGCTCTCCCAGCCCCAAGTCAGGTGCCGAGTCTAAGGCTCTACTTTCAGAGAAAACAGTAGCACTTGACACCTAAACTTTGCAAGTCAGGTTGCAAGGGCAAAGGAGTGTGTGCCCATGTCCCGAGGTTTCTGTGTACTTCCACTAAAGCTGCGTGAAGTGTGTCGGAGGACACTTGGCTGGGGCTGCAGAGGATTCAGGTTATAACTGATTGTGAATGAAGTCCTTATTCGTTGGTAGTATGCCTGGGCCCCTGGTGCTATAAAATACATATCAGTCATGACCCTTAGCTTCCTTTTCCAATCTCCTCTCCCCATCACAGGTCCAGAGATTCACACTTCTAGGTGACCATTTCCCTTCCTCCTGGCAGCGGCCTCAGGCAGCACCCACCATCCCGAAGCTGATGGGCTTCAGAGGGCAATGTAATCCCTCCAAGCTCACTCCGCTACTCACCCTAGTTATGACCTCAGACCAGGCTTCAACCTTAACCTCTGAGGTCCTGCATTCAGTGAGGCCTGAAGACCTGAGGAGCGCATCTGGTGCCCAGCACAGAGTGCTCATCAAGTATCTTCTAGAATGAATGACAGTCCCATGCTAGGCTACATGTTCCATCTCTACCTTTAGCAGTGCTAGGCTCTGCTTAGAGTGTGGCCTCAGAAATTCAAGCGTGGCTCTCTGGACTCTGCCTCTTCAAAGGACGCCCACCCCCCACCCCAGTAAGTCCCAGTTTTCCTCATGGTCTTCTTTAGGGATTCTACATGTTAAAATGTAAGCAGTCACACCCACCCAAACCTTCACAGAGCTGGGACACTAACAATTGTTAGTTGCTCAGTCATGTTTGACTCTTTGCGACCCTATGGACTGCAGCATGCCAGGCTTCCCTATCCTTCACCATCTCTTGGAGTTTGCTCAAACTCATGTTCATTGAGTTGCCGATGCCATTCAACCAACTCATCCTCTGTCGTCCCCTTCTCCTCCTGCCTTCAATCTTTTCCAGCATTAGGGTTTCTCCAGTGAGTCAGCTCTTTATATCCAATGGCCAAAAATATTGGAGCTTCAGCATCAGTCCTTCCAGTGAATATTCAGGGAAATTAACAGAAGGCAATGGCAACCCACTCCAGTGTTCTTGCCTGGAAAATCTCGTGGACGGAGGAACCTGGTAGGCTGCAGTCCATGGAGTCGCACAGAGTCAGACACAACTGAAGGGACTTAGCAGCAGCAGCAGCAGCAACAGTGCTTTCTAAAATTGGGAAACCGATTTGATGTCCATGTTTTCACACCAGGCTCTACCAAAATTGTCCTGCCATAAGGCAGGAGGCAGGGGAGATGATGCCAGAGTATCCTCCACCTGTTTGCCAACATGGTCAGTGGGAGAGTCATCAAGCCCCTTCCCTAGAGACCTCATTTCCCAGGCAAGGCTAAGTGTGCAGAGAAGATGTCAGAATCCTTGGCACTTACTAGTACTATTTGTAACTGGGAAGAGGGCCTGCAATGTCAATCAGGTTCTCTCCTGATCTTGCTCAGTTGTGTCTGACTCTGCAATCCTGTGGACTGTAGCCCACTAGGCTCCTCTGTTCATTTGATATCCCATGCAAGAATACTGGAGCGGGTTGCCATTTCCTATACCAGGGGATCTTCCCAACCCAGGGATTGAACCCTGCATCTCCTGCATTGGCAGGTAGATTCTTTCCCAATTAGTCACCTGGGAAGCCCCATCAGGTTCTCTACTCATCATTTTCTCGCTTACAACAATTCCCTTGGGAACAGGAGTTTCACATAGGCTGAAGCTAAGCAGCCCAGCTGGGGCCTGAACATCATTTAGTGGGTAATACAGTATTTACATTCTAGGGAAGGGAATTAGAAGATGACTGCTTCTTTCGAGGAAAGTTATGACAAACCTAGACAGTGTGTTCAAACACAAAGACATCACTTTTCCAACAAAGGTCCATATAGTCAAGGCTATGGTAGTTATGTACAGTTGTGAGAGCTGGACCATAAAAAGGCAGAGCACCAAAGAATTGATGGTTTTGAACTGTGGTGCTGGAGAAGACTCTTGAGAGTCCCTGGACAGCAAGGAGATCAAACCAGTCAATCTTAAAGGAAATCAACCCTGAATACTCATTGGATGGACTGATGCTGAAGCTCCAATATTTTGGCCACCTGATGCAAAGAGCTGACTCACTGGAAAAGACCCTGATGCTGGGAAAGACTGAAGGCAGAAGAAGAGCATGACAGAGGATAAGATGGTTGGATAGCATCACTGATGCAATGGACATGAACTTGAGTAAACTCTGGGAGATGGTGAAGGACAGGGAAACCTGGTGTGCTTTAGTCCACGGGGTTGTGAAGAGTCAGATGTGATGACCAAACAACATTCTGGGGAAGGCATCTTGGTGTAAAAACTCCAATGGTGGGGGCTCCAGTGCCAGCAACAGCCTATCTTCCCCTCTTCTCCCTCCCTCCTGAGCCAGGCAGGTCATTGGTCGCCTGGACAGAGACTGTAGACCATGTAGGACTCACTCAGTCACGAGGCATCTGTGAGGTTGTTCTTCTCCAAGTTCAAGGCTTCACCTATGATGCTGCCCCACCCTCACTCATAGGGGAAGGTCTTTGTTTATTGAGTGGTGGGGAACCAAAAAGAAACATCCTAGGATCACCAGTCCTTCTGGTATCCTGGCCAAGAAATGTGACAGCAGAGCCCTCCCAGAAGGGAAGTCTTTCTCTACAATAGACAACTGATGCTGTCCCTCCTCCACCTGACTGGCCATGGTTTCTTGCAGGGATATGCTTTTCCCTCCTAGTATGGTGGTCCTCACATTGTGGCTGGATCTACAACATCATCACCACCACCATCACTCAGGAGCTTGTCAGAAATGCAGATTCTCTGGCTTTGCCCCAGGTACTCTGGGGGTGGGACCCAGCTCTCCCTATTTTAATAAGCCCGTGGGGGATACCAAGTTTGTGGGCCACCGGCATTGTCTCTTACACCTAAAACCCCCAGTAAGAGATTCACTTGGTTTTCTGATCCACACATGGAGGACCTGTCCAGTTGCACACATCTTGCAGTGATGGAATGTCTGCCCAAGGAAGGTGGGTTACCCACGTCCCCGCTCCGCCTCCAGCAGTCACCTGACCCCTGACAGAGGTGGTCAGGAAAGGCTAGGTTTAGAATCTACTACACAGCTCCTCATAAATCCTTGTCTTCCAGAAGGTGCAGCAGGAATTCAGATGGCTCTGGGCATTACCACAGCAACTGTACCTTTCCGAAGCTGTCATGGACTACAGGAGCAGGGCGTAAGCAATGCAGAAGAGGGGGAATCTGCTGGTGGAAGAAGCACACCCAGCAGTGGAGAGGGCTGTGACAATAAACGGACCTCAGCATGGCTGGGATTTAGGAACCTGAACCTGGTGGGATCTCAGCTTCCTTGAGACCCAGGATGCCTCTGGGACCTCTCCAGGAGTCTTCCTAGCTATAGATCAGCACCAGCCTAGGGGGCCCACAATGCTGACAGAATATGCCAGTTCTCTCAAAAGGTCATTTTTGTGTGTACTTAGTCACTCAGTCATGTCTGACTCTTTGCAACTCCATGGACTATAGCCCGCCAGGCTCCTCTGTCCTTGGGGTTCTCCAGGCAAGAATAGTGGAGAGGGTAGCCATTTCCTTTCTCCAGGGGATCTTCCCTACCCAGAGATCAAACCTGGGTCTCCTGCATTGCAGGCAGATTCTTTTCCATCTGAGCCACCAGGGAAGCAGGTTAAAGTAGGCTAACTCCTAAATCGGAGAAGGCAATGGCACCCCACTCCAGTACTCTTGCCTGGAAAATCCCATGGATGGAAGAGCCTGGTGGGCTGCAGTCCATGTGGTCGCTGAGAGTTGGACACTGCTCAGTGACTTTCACTTTTCACTTTCCACTTTCATGCATTGGAGAAAGAAATGGCAACCCACTCCAGTGTTCTTGCCTGGAGAATCCCAGGGACGGCAGAACCTTGTGGGCTGCCGTCTTTGGGATCGCACAGAGTAGGACACAACTGAAGCGACTTAGCAGCAGCAGCAGCTCCTAAATGGTCATGAAGCAATTAAGAAGGAAGTGCCCACTACAGGGTGTATCCTGTTACAGGTCAGGGTTAAGGACAGGGACCCAGCTTCAAGCTTCTGGTAGGGGTCTGTATTCCAAAGCAGATGCCAAGCAGCCAGGAGGCACAGCAGGGGCCTTATATAATGGTAGATATTCCAGCTGGAAAATAAATCAACTGTTGAGAATTTATATGAAAATGGACCACCCAGACATGTGAGTCGCCCCTGTGGCTCTCTCCTGTCTGCTTAGCATCTTCTGGGGGCTGGTAAAGTGGGAGGCTGGAAGTTTGGAGCCTTTCCTGTGTTTGAAGACTGACTATACTCTTTGGCAAAGGCCAAGCAGAGAGTGAGACACAGCTGGAAGGTGGTCAGGCCTGCGGGGGCCCAGGAGACACTGCTATTCACACCTGCACCTCAGCTGGCCCAAACCCTTGGCTGTTTTGAAGCCACTAGTGCGTCAAATCTGTCCCTTTGAGTATTTGCACTCTTTAAGAAGCAAGCAATCCACATGAATCAGGAAGTGGGATCTTGCCTGTCCTCAGGGGCAGGGTACTAGGTGTGGGAAGTCAGGACTGTGGAGGCGGCATCGAATCACCCATTGGTGTGCTCTGTGAGGCCTCGGCCTACCTAGACCTTCCAGACCTAATCTCACCACTGGTTGGCACTGACTGTCCCCCAGGATATTCCATTTGGTTCCTCTCCTCATCTCTCTGGTCCTCCAGGCAGGCTGGGACCCCCGCCCCCAACCCCTATTGGAGTACCTTGACACAGATGTTCTTTCAGGAGAGCTACCTTGGCATCCCTGGGGCCTCAGCTCATTGCTGGTCACACTCTGGGCTCCGTAGTGCATGCGGCTGCAGGCTCTCCCCCAGGCACTGGGGTTTCTCCCAAGGCTCCCAGAGGAGTGCTTTTTCCCACACCAGCTCTGGCTCCCGTTTTCCCTGCTGCTCTGGCACATCTGGAGTGTTCCCAGCTGCTCCAGCCCCTCATGTCTGGTCTTATCACTCTTAGCTGCTGGGCAAGGTGCTCCCACGTGAGCCTCGACCTCCTTCAGGAGTGGGAGTCACGGAGGGAGAAGGCGGTGCGAAGGGAGTGCTGGAGAGCGCCCCACCCCTGCTCCTTCACCCCGACTGCTACCTCACGAGGCTCCCAGGTGACTCTGATCACGGCCGTGGGTGAGCCCACGACAGGCTCGGCGCAGCCGTCCTCCCACCGACAGCAGGCCGGGGTCTGCAGCGGGAGTGCATGTTGGGGGGTGGGGGGAGGCGAGAGTCGGCAGTGAGGCCTCTCCCTTCATTCCAGTCACTGCCCTTTATAAATATTTATAGCAGTTCTGCTACTAAAAATAACATCCTGGAGCCCAGGGAGGAGGGGGGAGGGAATAAATGAAAATCACCCGGAATTGGGATTGATTAGCCTGTGTGCGGGAGCGGGATGGCACCGGGAGACGGGAGAGGCTGCGCGAGCGAGGCCCCCGCCCCAGACGGCGCTCCCTCTGGCGGTCACCGGTAAGCGCGTCCCGCCTGGCCGCCCCAGCTCCGAGACACCCGCTCGCCTGCTCTTCTTCAGCGGCCGGAGGAGGTGGAGAACGAGGAGAAAGAGGACGAGGTGGAGAAAGAGGAGGAGGACTCGTCGGGGCTGCAGGGGCAGAGCTCGCTCGCTCTCTGCTCCCGCTCACCGCCCGGGCTGCAGCGCAGCGGCGTCGAATAGGGCGGAAGTGTAAGCAGCGAGAGAGAAAGGAAGGAGGCTATTTTTAGCCCTGTGGCCAGGGTGTGAATGTCTGTAGAACCGAGCAGAGCCTGAAGCTGTCTTTGCACGACAGAGGGAAGAGAACCTGTTGGTTTTTAAAGGTCAAAGGTCGGGAGGAAACTCGTGCCCCATCCCGGGAAGCAGCCCGCGTGCTGGCGAGATGCCAGCAAGAACTCCATCAGCGCATGCACGCACGCACACACACACACACACACACACACACACACACACACACACACACACACACACACACACACACACACACACACACACACACACACACGAGATTCGTGCTGTTTCTTTTCTCTTTTCAACCTCCAGTAAATTCCCGTTGCAGAGATGAGACCATGCCCGGAGGAGAGTGATGAAGATGCTAGTTCATGCAGGACTGTGCGAGGGTGGGGGTGGGGGGTGCGCCTGAGGCGGCACCGGCGGTCCCTCCCACTTCCCACCGGCCTGGGCTCCCCTCTCCCTGGCAGGTGGTAACGTCTGGCAGCCTGCAAGCCTGGTCCAGGTGTGCAGCAGAAGATGGACAGGAATGCGCCTCTGGGAGAACACCTCGCCTTCTTCGAGTCGGTCGGTGCCAGCTCGCTCCACGTCCCCTGTGCCTGTGCAGGACAGATGCACGGTGACTCCTGGGCACTGCTGCAGGGTCTCAAGGCAAAGACGTCCTAACATCTGCCAGGACCAGACAATGCACGGGGATGGCGCTGTCCGGCTGCTTACCTTGTCAACTCAGGACACTCGAAGAGGGACAGGACTCACACTCCCCTGTTAGGGAAGTGAGTGTTCTTTTTCTGGGGGTATCTTGGGTCTTTGGAGTCCTTGCTTAGGTCACAGGGTCAGGAAATGTTTCCAGGAAAGAAAGAACTGTGTGTGCAGTGCAAGGCTTGCAAAGTGGTGGTTTCATGGGGTGAAGAATTGTGACTGAAGGGAAGGGCAAAGAGGTTGGTGATATGCTGAGAAGCCCTGGATGGAAGAGGAGAAAGCTTCTGCCTCACACATAAAGTGAGCAGAACTCAGAGTCCACCTGAGCGTTTAGGCTTTTCCTTAACTTTCTGAAACTCTCCCTCCTTTGAGAGTTTCTCACAACAGCCCCCTCCTCCCAGGGTCAGAGGACAGCACTACTGGCAGAGGAGTCAGGGCTGGCACCAAGCTCCTGGGTGGTGGGCCTTAGTCTCCTGTATGCAAAGAGGGGTGGGCCAGCTGGTGGACACGCCTTTCCTCGTCCCCCAGTTCCTGTGTGCCCTGGGGAGAGGGGCCCTGGCAGGCTCCCCAAGGGCAAGTCAGCTCCTGACTGCCTCATAGCTGTGGCAGCCACAGCCTGCTTCTGGAAGGGCCTTGTGCGCATGCGCAGTGAGCTCAGGGACAAGCCTGCCCAGCCTGGGAGGCTCTGTGATTTCCAGGGCGGCCAGAGAATTTCCATAGCTCAGGCACTGCCCGCCTTCGGCTTGCATGATCCCTGAGCCGGGGAGACAGAGAAAGCAGGTCCGGGAGGGCAAGCAGGACAGAACCCAGGGCCTGGTGCAGATGGGGAAAAGTGGGGCTGTCAGGGAAAGGCCTGGAAGCTGTTCCAGGACAAGAACGCTCAGGAGAGCCTGGTAAAGGTCCTTTTCTGGACTGGGGGATGCAGCCCTGGCTTTTCTGTCTGGAAGATCTATAACCAAGGAAGATGGCCTAACTTTTAAACACATGAGGTGGGGGAGGGGAGGGAAGCAAAGACTAAAAAAATAAAGAGGAATCTCAAGGCTGCACCAAAGGCATCTATCCTTGAAAGAACTCTTCTCTTGAACAGATTGGTTGTCCAAGTATTTTTGTTACTTCCTTTTAGCTCTCAGTGCAGACCTAGAAGCTGCAATACCTTGGAACTGGAGCTAGATAAGAGTTAAGGTCCTAAGATGAAAAAACATGAGAGGCTAACTCTCAAGGCAATGGGCATTTGTCTGTGAGGAAATCTGAACTTTTATTAATTTTTTTTTTTTTTTTTTTTTTTAAAGAAAGTGAGAAGGTGCAGCTTGGCCAGGCACCATGGGAAACGACTTTATGGAGTTATTAGTGTGACCCTGCACTGGTGCTGGTTTGGACATCTGGAGAAAAATGACAGAGGCTGTGGGGAAATCAGAAGCAAGGAGGAAAGAGAGGCAGCCCGGGAAGTGACTTTTGCCATCTGCATCCCAACACAGGTGACACCTGCCTGAAGCCCAGGCTCAGAGCAGTGCTGGATGGGCCAGGGTCTGCAAACAGGGCCAAGCAAGTGTGCTGGAGTAGTCGCACAGAGAGGAGGTGCAGCGGCACTTGTAAAGGCAACTTCAACTTGCATCTCATGTGTTGGGGCAGCTCTGGCTTGGGAACTGTGATGGAGGAGAGGGAGGAGGGAGTGGGCCGTGGGGGAGGGCAGGGAACACTGTACTCACCCACGCTTCCTCTCTGGCCCGGCTACTCCGCTAACCTGTGCAGCACAGACACAAACGACAGACGGAGGTCACAGTTGGGGTCTCCTTGCCACCCAGGGGTTCTCCTGGGGCCTCCCGACCCATGGGCTCCTGGACTTGCTCTTTGTCTCCTCTTAGATCAACTTTTTCCAACCAGGTTTGAAAACAAGGGGGAAGTCACATGACCTACAACCAGCAACTACGACTGACCTAATGCAGCCATGGATACACATGTCTCTCAGGAGGAAGATAAATCATACGAACATGGAAAGGAATCCACCTTCAACCTAGGGAGCAGTTACATCAGAGGGCACAGCCCACGTGGTCCTGAAAGTGAACAAGGTGAAAATGGCTTAAATTTTGAAAAGAGCAATATTTCCTTCCTGCAGATGCATTTGCCGGAGACTCTAAATCAGACTCTTGCTCACCCTGAAATCTTGAACCATCTCCTGGACTGTCAAAAGCCTGTATCTGTTCTTACCAAGGACCACTGCTGTCAGTCTCCCAGACATGTACCAGCATTAAGCATACAAACTGGATTTATAGCTCTCAGTACCATGATGGCAGATGCTGGGAGAGGTGATTCTAAAGGACACAGGGGCATAAAATGAGGCTGTGGAGTAGCAGCTGAGGGCTCTGAAGTAACATGGGGAAGTTATGTTAGCCTGTGTTTCATCTGTACGGTCTTGGTTATAAGGACTGACCACCCAAACTGAGGGGAGGGCACTCCTACAGTGGAGCAGAATTGTTTCCCAGGATGCACCCCGACAGGGAGCCAGAGTGGGCACGGAGAGGCCAGGGTGAGTGTGGCTGGGAAGTCGGGCTGAGTCATGGGTTCTTCAAAAGTGTCCATTTGGCTCTCATGGTTTCCACTGAGCAGACTGTGCCTCATGGGGTGCTGACCTGGTTGTGTTTATGTCAGCATGATTTCAACCCAGAAGAAGCCAATCTTTCTCTCTTTCTGGTTGACAGTTACTGCTCTCTGATGCCTAGGTGACAGCAGTTACTGCCACCTTGGTCTACAGTATTAATAAAGTCTCATGCCTAGATCACGGTGGAGAAACAGAAGTTTCATCCATAAAAACACTTGGTTTTAGAACTACACCTACATAACAGCCGCATGTTAGCTACAGGGGCCTATCCTGGGACCTATACAATGTTGACAGCGAAATATCCTTTATAAACCCTACCCATCTCTCACCCCAACTCTTAACACTCTGCCTCCTGGGGATGACACCTAAAAACCACAGAAATGGAAATTCAGGCATTCTCACAACAAGATTTCACATAGACATACAAAGCAAGAGGGACAGAAAGAAGAGATGTTGACCGGGCAACACAGAGGCAAAGACAGAGGGTTCCGGAGGCCAGCAGGTACCAGACAAGGGAAACCAGGCCCAGTCCGTGTGTGAGACACAGGCTCTGTCCAGACTTAAGTCAGGCCTAAGGCTAGAGTCTGTGGGCAGGGCAAGGCCCAAGCGACCAGGGCAGTCTTCTGTGTGCTTTGGGGGAACAAGGGAGAATGGGGAGAGGCCCTGGGAAAAACTATTGGGGAAGGGGGGGTACAAGGGAAGAGAGGCCAAAGCAGCAGCTGTTATGTCTTCAGCCAAGAACATTCCACATGAAAGCCGGGATCTGACTGGATTGTGTGTGCGCGTGCACGTGTTCGCAGGGTGTGTTTACATAAACGTAAATCTATCTCTGTGTGTCTCCTCTTCTCTTCATCTCTTGCAGTACAGCCCTCCTGCCTCCTTCCTAGTCCCTCATCGGCATGCAAAAGTCAGTTTTCTCTGCAGCATTTCTAGACGTTTTCAAACACCACGGCCCTCTACTGCTGACCTTTTGACAGCTTTATGCCAAATACATCATTCTCATTAATACATCATAGCTGTTGTCCACTTTCTCCCAGGCCTCGCTCAGACTCACTTGATGACTGCAGCACCTGGAGTATGTTTTTCTTCCCTTGACTCATCCTTGGTGATTCCAGTGTCCTTGCTGACAAACTCCAAAGACCCCTCTCTTTCATCCACACGAGCCGCTATGGGCAAGTGCTCTGGACCTTCCCCTTCTGAGGTGCTTCCCTGTTCTCATCACAGCCTCCTTTTCTGTATCCACCTCTCTCACTCTTCCTTAAGACTTCTTTCATTGCACTTGGTCTCCCAGTCTGTTCAGACTAAAGATGGGTGCTGGTGTTAGAGACACCTGGGCTGAGTCCAGGCTCTGGCGATTACTACCTGGACACACTGTTTACCCGCCCTTAGCCTTGTCTTTGGAATCCTTTCCTCATGGAGCCATGGAATTAGACAGGAGTGTGTTAAGTGCACAGCCTCCAACAGGGACCTGAGTGAGCTGGGCCAGCTCCCTCTCATGCTCCACTTTCAGCATCCTCAGGGTAGCCACCTGCCTCTGACTAAGTGCTCTCCTGCATGCCACCCTGTCTATTTCCTTATGTTTGTGAATCTACTGACATCCTACAACATGCTAGCCACAGTTATAGGCACTGGGGATACAACTGAGCAAAACAGATGAAAGTATCTGTCCTGGGGAGCTCACATCTTGAAGGAAGCCAGCAATCGATGTATTAAATACACCACAGAAATAACAGCTGACTCTCAAATGTCCAAAGAGAATTGTAATAGCTGTTTAGGATAATGTAGAAACATGAAGATTAAGAGCATGAAGTCTAGAGTTAGGAAAACTCAGTTCAAATCCAACCCTTACCACATGTGGTGCCAGCTGTAAAGAACCTGCCTGCTGATGGCAGGAGACGTAAGAGATGCAAGTTCAATCCCTAGGTCAGGAAGATCCCCTGGAGGAGGACATGGCAACCCACTCCAGTATTCTTGCCTGGAGAGGCCTATTGACAGAGGAGCCTGGTGGGTTATAGTCCATAGGGTCACAAAGAGTTGGACACAACTGAAGCGACTTGGCATGCATGCAAGCTGTTTGATCTAAATTTCTCTGAGCCTATTTACTCACTGGTAAAATGGGAGATATCATTATATTACATACCTCACCGAGCTGTTGAGGGATGAATGAGATTATACATGGAAATCAGCTAGCACAGCTCTCTGAACATAACAAGTTATTAAGAAGGTTTTATATACAATAAAATGAGGAAGCTTACTGTCCTGGATTGATACCTTTTCTCCGTTGGTTTTAATTACTCTGAGAAGCCACAAAACCATCTGGCTATTCTGTCCACAATAATCTCTGCCTTTTAAGAAACCTTCCTATATTTATAATCCTACACTTAAAGTTTGATGACTAACTTTTCCTGCCACTTCCTTTTACCTCCTATTTTGCATATCTTAATTTTGCTCTCCTAACTCTATCCTAAATTGAGGCAAGGGGTCATGTTTGGCACTTTATTCATATCCACTTCCTGCATCCTGTCCATCTTTCATAGTGTCAGGAAACCAGGGAGCTTTTTTTGTTGATCCACTGACAACACCTCAAGGGAAAATGGCCAGTTGGGAAAGGCTGGGAGAAGGATCCGCAGGGGTCTGAAAGCTTTGGGGAAAGGTGGTGGCAGGAAGGAACAAAAGGGAGAGGGGTTAGGGCTCTGGCCCCCATCAGACTAGGGGTCCTGTGGAGCTGCCTTTACCTCTGTCCTTCCCATTCTGCATCTTCTCTTCTTCTTCCTCTGCACCTTCCCCTGCTGTGAAAACAAGTCCAAGGAGGCCAGTGACCCTTCAGCCAGTAGAAGCACAGCAGAGGGAGAAGGAAGGCGCTTAGCAGGCTAGGGATGAAACCCTAGCTAAAGGCTCATGGTTGCGGCCCTCCAAGGGCGCTGCGGTCACCTGGTCTGTGCCCTGCGTGGCACGTGCTGCAACATCAGGTGCAGAGCCCTGGGCTCAGAGGAGTAGTGCAGTCTGACGTCACCCCCACCCAGCTCCTGGCTCTGTTGCTAGTTTCTCTAAGGGATGACATCTACCAGCAATATGGTGAATACCCTGCACTCAGGTTCAAGAAAAGCACCATTAAAATGTACGGCAGGGAATAACTAGATGAACACTGGCTTCCGTTTAAAAAAAAAAACAACAAACTAGAGGTTTTAGCAGACAACAAACTTAAAATGACTGAACAGTGCCAAGTGGCAATGTGGAAAAAAAGCTAATGCCATCTGAGGCTGCTTTCCCAAGAGGCCTGACCGGGAGGTGGTGGCTCACTGTTCTGGGGGGGGGAAGGGGTCACTGGTGGAAGACCCTTTGTGATCTGGAGATGTGCTCAGTCCCAGGAACTCACTTTGAAGTGGCCTTGAAACACTTGGCCACACCTGGTGTGGACATGCGGGATGGTCAAGGGAAACCTGTGTCACATAAGGAATGGCTGAGGGAGTGGTGATCAGCTGCCTAAAGAGGAGAGGCCGTGGGAGAGCCACGCTGGCTGCCTTCAAATACTGGAAAGGCTAACGTGAAGGAAGGACTGAGCTCCCTCTGGCAGCTTCTGGGGCGGTTGTGGAATGAGAATAAATTCATTATAGAAAGGCAGATTCTGGCTCTCTGATAAGCAAGAACTCCCCAAGGAGGAGAACTGGTCATGAATGAGCTCACTGGAAATATTCAAACAGAGGACTTTTAAACCGGGCAGCAAGCTGGATTAAGCAGCTTCTGAGATCCTTTCAACTCTAAGAGTCCATTACTCGTGCAAAAATTTCAAAAAGATGAGGAACGTAAGCTATGGATATAAACAGTATGTCCATGATACACATAAAGATAATCTGAGCAACTAGTCCCGTCCTCATGAGAACCTCGACAGTGACAGTAAAAACGTGCTGGTGTTGGGCAAGGCTCCTCCATTCACTGAGAAGTTGGCAGCCTTGCACATGAAGGAGTTTGCTTCTGTGTCTGATAGAGACACTGTGCCAGATGTGGACCCAGTCCACGTCTACCATGGACTTCAGGGTGCTGGAGAATGAAGCATCCATGAAAGAGGTCTTGGTGGGATTGCAGATTTGACCCCTTGTCCTGCATGGGGATGAGGGCAGTGCAGTGGTAAGAGCATCAGCTTAACGTTCACACCTAAGCTCTAGGACCAGCTTGGCCCCTTCCAGCTGAATAACTTTAGGCAAATCTCTTTATTGATAATCACTCATTGCACTTCTAAAGTAAGGGGAGTGGGGGACTTCCCTGGAGTCCAGTGGTTAAGACACTGTGCTTCCAATGCAGGGGGTGTGGGTTTGATCCCTGCTCAGGGAACTAAGATTCCACATTAAAAAATTAAAGTAAGGGGAGGGGACAATGTGAAGTACCTTCCAAATATATTACAGAGCTTTATTAAAACCATCCTTTCCTACCAGGAGAGATGGCTGGGTATTTCCATACACTTACTTTTTATGAAGCTGTGTGGTCTCTATGTGCTTTGTGTTTAATGATGTCCAGTTACTCCTCAAACTCATGTGATGAGCTCATGAACCACGTATTTTGCACAAACTCTAACAAGCAGCCATGAGGCACAACTGTGGTTAATTTCCATGGCCTGAAATCCCCTAAGAAATTCCCTCCAAAAGTGGGATTTCTGGCATTGGTGGGGAGCTATATAAGGAAGGGACTTTCTGATCACCCATGAGGTCATCTCAAAGGCAGTCTCATCTTCTGTTTATGTGTGTGTGTGGAGCGGGAAAGTGCTTCTAAAAGGGATTGAGAAATGGTACCAGAATGGGGACAGTGTTACCATCCTGCTCCCTCAACAGGAGAACTGACATCTTATCAACTGTACTGGAAACACCAACCTTACCCTCTTCTAAACAAACACAGCAGATCTGAGAGCAAAGCCATTGGCCAGACCTCAGCCTGTCTCATGACAACTCTCAAAGTGTATGGTTTCACCTATAAAGGTCTGAAGGACTACTCAAGGCTTGTCTTCCATAAGTGTATGAATGGATGATTTCAGTGTATTATGTTTGAGCAAGTACGTGTGTCTGAATAGCCCACGGAAAAACTGCTTTATATCTTTATTCAACAACCTTGTTAAGCTATTTCAAGGTATTCAAAAGCACGATATTAGGTGAAAAGAAACAAAAGAGGGCCACCTGTATGAGTGACCCACAGCACTTAGGAAGGAAACCTGTTTGTTTAATATAAAATATGGGAATCTGATTATCATAAAAAAAATTAGTAAAATACTGGTGGCTTCAAAACTGATTCAATCATGGGGATTCTTGCAGATATGATGATATGGGAATGGCCTATTTTTGTCTCCCCTTCTTGGGTTTCATGGAGGGTTAAATGTGCCATGAGGTAAGGGTCTCGGGAAAATCATGGGAAATAGCTGCGAGACAGACTGAGAAAGAAGTCATAGATAAGACTGAACATGTGGAGTGGAGGAAGCACCAGACTCAGGTCATGAACCTCCAGGGAAACCAGAGCCTTGTCACGGACAAAAGGAAAGAATAGGGTTTCAAAACCAAATCAAACAGGAGAAGCAGAAAGGCAGCGGGAGGAAGTCCAGAAGGTTTTGTGGCTGATTCGGTTCCCCATTGTCCAGGAAAGCTCCGAGCAAGACAGCCAAGCAGGCCTAGGGAGAGAGCGGCTGTGGAGGAAGTAAGCGAGGAAGGGGCTCGACGGAGCCAAGTCCCTTTAAAGTCAGAACTGTGTCTGGTCCACTAGGCGTGCTCTTAAGAGAAACTTTAAGTGTGTGACCACGTGTGGGAGACGGGCTCACAGGGGAAGGCATCCAGAGAGTTCCTGGAAAGCAAGGAGGCCGCGCAGTGAAATGAGGGAGGCGCTTTACCACGCAGCGGGTGGGTGGCAAGGAAGGCAGGGGCAAGGAGGGGAGGCGGGAGGCTGGGTGGGAGCTCTGGGCGTCACCTGAGTGGAGCTCCTTCACCAGGGACGACATGGTGTTGGTGATGGAGTCGGCAGCCACCAGCAGGTCATTGCGGAGGTTTCTCCTCGTACCTGAGGAGAGGCAGAGCAGATGGCGATGCCTGGTGGATAAGTGGGTGGTGGTGATGGGGGTGGGGGAGACAGAGCTGAGCAGATGCCTCAGTCGGCCTGCCCCAGGACTTAGTGTGGATTCCTAGGGAAGATGGGCCGAGCAGCTCCGCCTGCTCCCAGGCACTGGTGCCCAAGGCCGTGGTTCTCCTCCCTCTTCTCTTTGCGAAGGCAGGACCCTGTCACCTCCACGCTTCTCAGCCACAATCAAAGAGGTGGACTGCAGAACAAACCCACGGGCAGGACTTACTCTCAGCTCCACCCCCTGCTCTCGTCTCTGCTCCGAGACAAGACAAGACTTCCTGAGCAGCCTCGTCTTCCACCCACTACAGAACACGGCAGGCCATTAACTCCACAGACAAGGTGCCTTCAGCAAGGTCAGATTCAGAGTTCTAGACTCCTTCTCCTGCTTGCTCTAAACACTTTGCAGGCCGAGCACTCAGCTTTGGGATTGATTCCATCCAGCTCCTCTGGAGGAGGCAAAGCCCAAAGGACAAGGCACTTCCCACAACCCTCCTCAAAGAGAGCACAGAAACCAGGAGGCCTGGCCCTCGCACACATACAAGCTGCAGACCTCCCGCTGCAGACCTCCCGCTGCAGACCAGCCCATCGAATGAGAAGCGGCCAGCACGACACTTGTTTTTACTGTACATGAAAATCTGATCATTGAAAGCTAAGCACACAAAAGAAAACGGGGAGAACCACAGCAGGAGTCTTGTCCACGTTTCCAAACCCCTTTAGTGCTTCATTTTCCTCTGCTCCAGAACTCACCTTGGGCGAAGGCCTCCTGCATGTCCCCGCTGACTCCACTCAGCGGGTCCTGCGGGCAGTGGGTGGGGGTGGAGCCGGCGGAGGTGGAGCGCACGGGCATGGGTATGGAGCGTCCGCCTCCGTGAGTGGGCGATGTATGCGGTGATCCTGTGGCCTGAGCCTGGGAGAATCAAAGAAAAAAGCCTGTCATCTCCCTGCACCTTACCTCTTTGAGGAAGGAGCAAGTGCTTTTTCTCAGTCAATCTGAGCCAACCTAGGGCTTCAGTTCAGTAGTGCAATGCACTGCATGATCAGATTTGAAAGAAAAGAGTTAGGCTGCCTCTAGGACTGGAGAGAGGAAGGAAAGGAGCAGGGAAACAAAAAGGGAGAAGGGGTGAGAACAAGGGGGAGGAGGGAGAAGAGGCAGCGAGAACACTGCAGAATAAACTAAAAGCGGAGGGAAAGTGGAGGCGTGCTCAGGGAGGGAGGGTAGAAGGGCCTTCCAGGTGGACAGATGGAGCGGGGTAGCTGGTGGAGGATTTGGGAGGGGCTGGGGTCACAGCTGGGAAATAACATGCAAACATCTTTCACTTCTGTTTGCAAACACATTCATGTGCATCATCTCATTTGAGCCTCATAACGACTCGAGTAGTATCCATTTTAGAGAAGACAGACAAGGATGAAGAGAGTAAGAGCTCTGTGTCAGGGCTGCACAGCTTGTCAGCGGGAGATGCTGGAACAAGCCCTTCTACTCCCAGGGCAATGACATGCGCGTTGCACCTCTGCAGCTGCTGGGCTGCAGGGAACGTGCCTGATGAGTTTGCAGGTCAGGAGCCCAGCCGCAGGCAGTTCTCAGAAGCCGAGGCATCTGGCCTGTCCTGCTGCCCTCGTCAAGCACACAGTGTGGTCTTCTTTGAGCCATTCCGTGGGGACTGGGTGAGAATGGACACACGTTTACTGGGACACCGAGCCTTCCATGGGAAGGCTCTGGTGCAGTTTTGGAGAAAGCTGGGAGCCATGGGATAAAAGCTTAAAAACTCCAGTTAAAGGGAGTCTGCTGAGATTTGACCTCTGCAGCTCTTTAGAGGAAGGGCAACTGAGGGTGGCATAAAGACTAGGGTTCTCTTTGGAAGCAAGACTGGGAAAATATAAGCCAAAGTGTGCAAATAAGTTCAAAGGAAGATAATTATCTTTGGGGAGCTGGCTCAGAAACCCCACATACAGAAAGAATCGGCCGCCCGAACAGGCTGACAGGGGGCCTCAGCTCAGCTTCACCCAGTGTGAGCGCTGGACCGAGCAGAAGTGGTCTGTTTTCCATCATTCTTGCTCTGATTCGTGTCTGTGTATTTTAATCTGAGAAACTTGAAAAATACAAGGCAAGCTTAAAAGTACAACGTAACAGACCATTCAAACTGATATTTAATATTGTGTGAAATTTATTCTAACACTGCAGATAAATCTGAAGACCCCTTGACTACTAATTCTTTTCAGTCCCTTCTTATCTTCCCTCCAGAGGCAGCCATTATCATAGATTTTGCGTGAAACTTTTTACCTATGTGTACATATGTTGTTATGAATAATATATGATGTTTCATGCCTTTAAATTTTGCATGAAGGGTATCATACTGCACATATCGTTTGGTAATCTGCTTTTATCATCTAGTATCCTTTAAAAATTTTTTTATTGAAGCATAGTTGATTTACAATGTTGTGTTTAACTTCTGCTACAAAGCAGAGACATTACTTTGTCAACAAAGCCATCTAGTCAAGGCTATGGTTTTTCCAGTGGTCATGTATGGATGTTGAGATTTGGACTATAAAGAAAGCTGAACGCTGAAGAATTGATGCTTTTGAACTGTGGTGTTGGAGAAGACTCTTGAGAGTCCCTTGGACTGCAAGGAGATCCAACCACTCCATCCTAAAGGAGATCAGTCCTGGGTGTTCATTGGAAGGACTGATGTTGAAGCTGAAACTCCAATATTTTGGCCACCTGATGTGAAGAGCTGACTCACTGGAGAAGACCCTGATGCTGGGAAAGACTGAAGGCAGGAGGAGAAGGGGATGACGGAGGATGAAATGGCTGGGTGGCATCACCGACTCAATGGACATGGGTCTGGGTAGACTCTGGCATTTGGTGATGGACAGGGAGACCTGGCATGCTGCGGTTCGTGGGGTTGCAAAGAGTCGGACATGACTGAGTGACTGAATTGAACTGATACAGGAAAATTAGCATACTTTTGAGATCTTTCCATGATACAAATAAATATGAACTTATTAGGCCCTTACTTCACATTATACACAAAAACTAACTCAAAATGCACCATACCAAATATAAGAACTAAAACTGTAAAACTCTTAGAAGAAAAGATTAGACAATGACTTTTCAGATTTGACACCAAAAGTATACTTTACAAAAGAAAAACAGATAAACTAGACTTCATTAAAATTAAAAACTATTTTCAAAGGACACCTTTATGAAAGTGAAAAAGAAATCATATGATGGGGAAAAATTTTTTCAAATCATATCCCATAAAGGATTTATATTAAGAATACATACAACACTGTAAATCAACTATATTTCAATAACACAACTAATTTTTTAAAAGAATATGTAAAGAACTCCTACATTCAATAACAAGTAACTTAAAAAATTAAAACAAAAAAAAGGACAGGTAATTTAAAAATATGAAAAGGCTCTGAATAGACAATTCTCTAAAGAAAATATGCCAATACAGAATAAGTATATGAAAATATGCTCAATATTATTAGCTATTAGGGAAATGCAAATCAAAACCACAATGAGATACAACTTCACAACCATACTCTTAAGATGGCTATAATGAAAGGACAGATAATAACAAGTGTTGGCTGGGATGTGGCAAACTCAGAGCTCTCATAAGCTGCTGGAAGGAATGTAAAAATGGTGCAGCTGCTTTAGAAAATGGTCTGGCAGTTCCTCAAAAGTTTAAATATTGTGACAAGTCCACTCTTACATGTATATATTGGC
The DNA here is from genome assembly GCA_917880005.1 of Nanger dama. Classification (NCBI taxonomy): domain Eukaryota; kingdom Metazoa; phylum Chordata; class Mammalia; order Artiodactyla; family Bovidae; genus Nanger; species Nanger dama. Next base: position 33,174,510 of record CAKJTW010000018.1, read on the forward strand.
CATAAATGAAAATCTATGTATACACAAAAATTTGTACACAAGTGTTCATAATAGCCAAAAAATGAAATCCCAATGTCCATCAACTGATGAATGATTTAAATAATTCATGTAATACATTCTTTGAATGATTAGGTAATAAAAAGGAATGAAGTACTGATGCATGCTACAACATGCATGAACCTTGAAAATATGCTAAGTGAAAGAACTGTTATATAAAAGACTACATATTGTTTGATTCCATTTATATGAAGTGTCTAGCATAAGCAAATCCATAGAGATGGAAAGTAGATTAGTGGTTGTCTTGGACTGGGTGCCTGGGAGGAATGAGGAGTGAATGCTAATGGGTTTGGGGTTCTTTTTGGAGGAGGAGAAATGTTCTAAAATGGATCATGGTTGCACAATTCTGTGTTATATTAAAAACCACTTAAAAGGATAAAGTGTACAGTGTATGACTTATAGTTCAGTAAAACTACTAAAAAGACACACTAACAAAAATGGAAAAGCTAAGCCACAGACTGGGAAAATATTTGTAAATTATTTCTGATAAAGGAATTGTGGATCTTCACAATGATTTTTTGGATTTGATACCAAAACCAAAAGCAACAAAAGCAAAATAACAGGTGAAACTACATCAAACTAAAAAGCTTCCACAAAGTAAAGGGAACCATCAACAAAATGAAAAGGCAGTCTACTGAATGGGAGAAAATATGTGCAAGTCCTATGTGTGATAAGGAGTAAATATCTGAAATATAGGAAGAACTTATACAATCCTGAAAAAAAAATTGATTTTAAAATGTACACAGAAACCGAAAAGACATTTTCCCAAAGGAGACACAGAAATGGCCAACAGGTATATATGAAAGGATACGCAACATCACAGATCATCAGGGAAACATAAAACAAAACTACAGTGAGATATTACCTCATATCTGTTAGGATGGTCATCATCAAAAAAACAAAAGAATACATTTGAATCAGTTCTAATGAGGTCGATGAAACTGGAGCCGATTATACAGAGTGAAGTAAGCTAGAAAGAAAAACACCAATACAGCATACTAACGCATATATATGGAATTTAGAAAGATGGTAGTGATAACCCTGTATGTGAGACAGCAAAAGAAACACAGATGTATAGAACAGTCTTTTGGACTCTGTGGGAGAGGGAGAGGGTGGGATGATTTGGGAGAATAGCATTGAAACATGTATAACATCATATAAGAAATGAATCGCCAGTTTAGGTTCAATGCAGGATACAGGATGCTTGGGGCTGGTGCACTGGGATGACCCAGAGGGATGGTATGGGGAGCGAGGTTCAGGATTGGGAACACGTGTATAACCGTGGCGGATTCATGTTGAGGTATGGCAAAATCAATACAATATTGTAAAGTAATTAGCCTCCAATTAAAATAAATAAATTTAAATTTAAAAAAAACGAGATAACAAGTGTTGGTGAGGGTGTGCCGAAAAGGGAACACTTGTGCACTACTGGTGAGAATGTAAACTGGTGCAGTCATAGTATTGAAGTTCCTCAAAAAAATAAAAACAGGAGACTCTCCTGGTGCTCTAGTGGTTAAGAATCCATCTGCCAATGCAGGGGACAGGGATTCAATCCCTGGTCCAGGAAGATCTCACATGCTGCAGAGCAGCTAAGCCCATGCATCATAATTATGGAAGCCTGTGTGCTGTACAGCCTGTGCTTCATAACAAGAGAAGCCCCTGGAACAAGAAGCCAACAGAGTGAGGAGTCTATGCATTGCAAAGAAGAGTAGTCCCCACCAGCAGCAACTAACCCCGAGAGCAGAAACAACAAACACATAAAATATCCATAATTAAAAAAAATGAAAAACAGAACTAATGATCCAATAATCCTACTTCTGGGTATATATCCAAAGAAAATGAAGACAGGATTCTGATGGGATATCTGAATTTCCATGCACACTTGTTCACTGCAGCAACATTCATGATAGCTAGGATATGCAGACAATAAGCGTCCATCAGCAGATGAATGGATAAAGAAGATGTATTATGTATGTTCAGTGGATATTATTTAGTCAGGAGAAAGAAGGAAATCCTGCTGTGTTATTTATGGTAGCGAAAAACAATACTGCAAGGTATCATCTCTATGCAGAACCTAAAAAGAAACAAACAAAAAAACCTCCCACACTCAGAAACAGAGTAGCAAACTAGATGCCAGGGGCTGAGTGCTAGAGGAGTAGGGAGAGGCTGGGAAAAGGGTGCAAACTTTTGGCTGAAATATAAGGTGTGAAGATCTAATGTCACATGGTGACTACAGTTGATAATATACTATCCTATAGCTGAAATTTGCTAAGAGAGAACAGCTTAAAGGCTCTTGTGGTCAGGTATGGATGTGAGAGTTGGACTGTGAAGAAGGCTGAGTGCCGAAGAATTGATGCGTTTGAACTATGGTGTTGGAGAAGACTCTTGAGAGTCCCTTGGACTGCAAGGAGATCCAACCAGTTCATTCTGAAAGAGATCAGCCCTGGGATTTCTTTGGAAGGAATGATGCTAAAGCTGAAACTCCAATACTCTGGCCACCTCATGCGAAGAGTTGACTCATTGGAAAAGACTCTGATGCTGGGAGGGATTGGGGGCAGGAGGAGAAGGGGACGACAGAGAATGAGATGGTTGGATGGCATCACGGACTCAATGGACGTTGAGTCTGAGTGAACTCTGGGAGTTGGTGATGAACAGGGAGGCCTGGCATGCTGTCATTCATGGGGTCACAAAGAGTTGGACACGACTGAGCGACTGAACTAAAATGAATTGAACTGAACTGAACACACACAAAAGATAGATATGTGAGGTGATGAAGGTGTTAATAAACTAGATGGAGAAATCTTTCCACCATGTATACATTTAAGTCACTTCAATGTACATATTTTAAATATCTTATAATTTTATGTCAATTATATATCAATAAAGCTTAAATAAATACAGAATAAGCTATAAGAAAGAACTTGTGTTTAGAACGTACAAAGAACCCTTATAAGAAGACAGACAACCCAATTACAAAACAGGCAAAGACTTGAATATACATTTCACGGAGTAAGACATAAAATAAACTAAAAATTACATGAGAAATGTTCAATATGAGTACTCATTAGGGAAATGAAAACAGAAATCACAAAGAGATTCCACTTACCCCACTGAAACAGCTACAATCAAAAAGACTAACAAGGATATGGGGAAATGGAAACCCTTGTGCATTGCCGATGGAGTTGTAAAATGGTACAACCACTTATGAAGACAGTTTGGCAGTTTCTTAAAATGTTAAATGCAAACTTACCATAAGACCCAGCAATTTCACTCCTGAGTACGTACCCAAGAGAAATAAAGACATATGCTCATCTAAAGCTTGTGCACACATGTTCATTAGCAACAGTTTAATAGGCCAAAAGTGGAAATAACTCCAAAGTCCACTGACTGACAAATGACTTAACAAAATGAGGCTTATTCATATAATGGAATACTATAAAAATCTTTTTTTAATGTCTTTACCACCGTTTAACTTTTATAATAATTTTCCATTGACAATTCAAATGTTCTATGTTGTGAAATATTATATTTTTGTCCGTGGCTATAAAACATTTATTATTCTTCTTTTAGGGTATATATCTTTTCTTTCCAACTAGTTTATAAACACCTTAGGAGTCCCATTTTGGCTAGATTACATTTTCACTTATTAATCACTGCACTTTGGGAAACAATCACCTTTCACCCTGTAACTATTATCAGCCTCTGCCTTTTGGATATTTTTATGGGAGGGGGTGCATATGTGTGTGTGCTTAGTCAGTAAGTCATGTCTGACCCTTTGCAACTCCATGGGCTGTAGCCCACCAGGTTCCTCTGTCCATGGGATTCTCTAGGCAAGAATACTGGAATGCATTGCATGCCCTCTTCCAGGGGATCTTCCCAACCCAGGGATCAAACTTGAATCTCCTGCATTGGTAGGTGGGTTCTTTACCACTGAACCACCAGGGAAGCCAGGGGACGAATAATAGAGCATAAGATTCAACCTAGTTTGAAGGTACTTATGAACACCAGACCTAGTAGTTTTAGTCTCAATCCAAACAAGATAAGGAAACTGGGGGAAAGATGAGAGAATCTGCAGAGAAGGCAGGAAAGTAATGCAGAGGCCTGGCTTTACAGGAAAGTCCTAAGCTGGCACAGTGGAGGATGCAGGAGGTCACAGAAGTGGTGGATCCTGGCAATGCCTGGGCCTTTCCTGGGCCTTCCCAGGGTGGAAGGAAACAGAATAAAAGTTGTTTCCTGGACTGCCTGAGCGGCCTCAAGGAAGGACCCCATGCCGTCAATAGGCTGATACTGTGAGAAGCAATGAGCCCAAAGCTGTCCCTCAGTCACAGAGGAGTCAGAGCATCAGTGAGGTCAGGTGTGGAGAGCTGGGATGCTAGGGGAGTCCCTGAACTCAGATGCCTTAGCCACAGAATGAGGGCTGCTGCCTGCGAGAACCTGGCAAGGCCACAAGCAAAGGACATGATGGCCCCCAGCAACATATCGCCTCGGAGCTGTGGATACTCCTCCACTGATGCTACAGCACCCTGTATAAGTCTCCAGGATGCAGCACTCATTTTGGGTGCAGGAAAAGGGTTAAGAATCTCTGAAGTTGGGACTTGCTTGGCGGTCCAGTGGTTAGGACTTTACCTTCCAATGCAGGGAAGGTGGGTTCCCTGGTTGAGGAACTAAGATTCCACATGCCACAGAGCAACTAAACCTGTATGCTACAAATACTAAGTCCAAGTTCTAGAGTCTGTGCTGCACACCAGAGAGAGAAGCCTGCACACCAGAACTAGAGAAACACTTGTGCATCATAACCCAGCTCAGCCAGGAAAAAAAAAAATGTCTGCAGTGACTGACTTCAGAGTTCGCCTGAAATGCCCAGACTAAGTGCTCAGCTCAGAAAGTGAGAACTCAAGAGGAAACTAAAGCCACTCAAATAATTCTCCCCCCTAAGTATGTGGCCTGTGAAACTCAAATTGACTTCACCGTATGAAGGGCCAACCCAGCATTAACCATGTGGCAAGGACTCAATAAACCTCACTTGGGAGACTGGAGCCAGCATCGCTGCCTGAGGACTGAATGTCAGAGCCCTAAGATCGGGGATGAACAAATAGGTTGCTTTTTAAGAACATGAAACGGAACCTCTGCAAACAGTTTAATAGGAAAATGCTGATGGGGAATGAGGTAAGAGGAATGGACGGAGTAGACAGCCACATGTGGCTAAAACTCCTGGATCAGGAAATGAATCCTACTGCCCACCATCAGCTTGAAAATACTCAGCCCCCCTTCCTGGGATCACTGCCCAGGACATGCCTTCTGAGGAAGATAGAAACCAGACTCCTGATGTCTTTGTTCGGAGCAGTGGAAAGAGAAAAGCTCTTCTCAGACCCCTGGGAGGGCAAAATTTTCTCCATGGATCTCAAGCTTCAGTCCCTGGCTTTAGGATCATGCTGGATTAAAACACAGCTAGGACAGAGCTGTCAGGAACCCTCTGTGGATTCTGGGTCCGGCAGAACAATGCTGGTTTGGCATCCTTGTGGGCCAGGACGTCCCCAAGGCCCCAGCAGAGACACAAGTCACAGGCAGCCAATATGTAGGGACTTCAGCCAGGCCCAAGGCGGGGGATCAGGAATAGGGTTGATTTGGGATGAGGTACATGTTGGTGCAAGGGAGGTCAACTGACTCTACTCCTGCACGGTTTCGAGAACAACCATCTATTGAAATATTGGAAGCACAGCCCTCTCTCCTGCCTTCAGGCCTCTGTGCTTGCTGTTCTCTCTGCCAGGAGCACCGCCCCCTCCATGTGTCTGACCAGCTCCCACTGGCTTTCCGGGCTGACTGCTTCACTGCCACCTCCCTAGGACCCCTGCACGGCATTAATCTCACCTCTCAAATTTATCTTCCTTACCATTGTGCTTACCACATGTAAAGGCTTAATAAATATTTGTTAAACGACAAGGAGGTGTATCAAGTTTCTGACCCTTTTCCTTCTGTAATGGAAAGCGGGAATGGAGCCAGGGCGGGCAATGAGCTCCAGGGAGGACTAAACCTATCGCCATCAATAAAGCTTTATGTGAAATGCTTTAACTGGGTAACTGACTGTGGTGGGCAGACCCCTGAGGGGGCCTCCAGTGACACCCTCCCTCCCTGCAGTCACCGTCTGATGTAATTCCCTCCCCCTTGAACATGGGCTGGCTGTAATGACTGCCTCTAACTGAAGCAGGCCAGTGAGACATCATTTCTGAGACTGGCTGATGAAAGACATGACTTCTGTCTTGTCCACATGTGCTCTCTCTTCCTCTCACCCTGCTCACACTGAGGAAACCAGCTGCCATCTGTGAACTGCCCCATGGAGAGGCTCACCTGGCCAGCAGCTGAGGGTGGCTTCCAGCCATCAGGCCAGCACTGAACTGTGACCCTCAGTCCTACAGCCCACAAGGGGTCCTGGCAACAACGATGTGATCTGTTGAGCCCTGAGGTGCATGCAACCTTGTGAGAAACCCTGAACCTCAGCTTAAGAGAACCCAGCTAAACAGCGCCTGGACCCCCGACCCACAGAAGCTGTGAGTTAAGTTTGTTCTTCTAAGTCATTAACTTTCAGTATATGTGTAGCCATGGATAACTTAGGTGCTAAGCTTGATTTTTTTTCTTTATACATTATTAGATCAGCCACATCTGAAGACCATTCGACAGAAAGGGAGTAGGAGGGAAAATCTGGGGATGTGACCATGCCCACAGGCCCACATGAGATGCCAAAGACCTTGGGACGAGGACCATGGATGAGAAGAGAGGCAAGGATACGGGTTCAAGAAAAATTCTTCCTGATCTGAGAATGTGTGTAAATCCCTCAGCATATGAGCCTGTCCTGAGGCTGAAAGTTCTGACCTCTTTACTTTGTTGATGATGACGGGACCGGGAGACAATTCTTGGCTGCGATTCCACTAACTCGTAGAGGAGGGGCTGCCATAGGCACCAAGATGGAATCTGACTCTCACCCCGGGTGAACGCCAAGGAGGCACTGAGGCTCGGTGGGAAGGGAACGGCTTTGAAGTCCAGAGACCTGGGCTTTTCCATCGACAGCACAGCATACGCATTTCAGTGTTTCTGGGGTTCAGTCTTCTAATCTGCAAACTGAGCGGCTTCACTGGTGACCTGTGAAGCATTTTTCAGATGTAAAATTCGATGACGCTATGACCTTCACCAAGTTTACCTCATCTGAGAAATGCTGAGTCACCAAGGCTTTGCCTTGGCTACAACCACCCTGTCAGTGAAGGCTCGTCCTTTGGGGATGCATGGCAGCCACCTCAGGGTCATAGAGGCTGCTGTGCTTCTAATTTTCCTTTCTCATGAGCAGAGTCCACAACAGAGATGCCGCCCTCAGGCCCCTGCATGCAAAGTCCGTGAGGAGGTACAGGGAGCAGGCTGCTGGGGGGCAGAGGAGGGGCTGTCTCAAGGAGACAGTTCAAAACAAGGTCCTTCTAACTCCATAAGTAGAGTGGAGCGTCTGGAGCACTTGCAGCTGGAGGCAGAGGCACAGGGCTCATGGCAGCGCTCCAGCTCGCTGACAGGCACCTGCAGCCCGGGTAGAGACGGCTCACTCTCTGCCGTCCGCAGAGACAGGCTTGTGCCAGACACACATACTGAAGTCAGTGCAGATGGGAGCGCTGCTGTGAGTGACAGCGCCCTGTCTCAAAGGCCCAGCGGGGTCACAAAAAAAGGCAGGCCCACCCCACGGAGACTGCCGAGTGCTCCCTCCACACAGAACAAACAGATCTAGAAGCAGCGGCACAATTGGGGGGTTGGGGGAAGCATCACTGTTGGAACCTAGAGATTACGGGAACCTGACACTCTCATGGAAATCAGCGAAGGTGAAGGGACTACTCAGATGTCTCTTAGTGGGTGGGGATAAGCTGTCCAGTGAAGGTCCAAAACCGCCGCTGCACGCCTCCGCGTTTCAGTTGCTGGGAGAGCGGAGGTCAGCCTGGGGAGGCTTCAGGACACGCTCCCTGGTTTTAAGGTTTCCTGAGGCAAGGACAGTGGGACCTTGTTGAAATACAACCTATTACAAAGGCCTGAACATAGCACAGGCCAGTCACGTGTCCAACCAATAACTAAATACAAGAAACACCCTGTAACTCAGGTTCTCTGAGTACAGAGGTCCCTTGTAGTTGAGAACAATTCTGTTGGAAAGACAGAGCTAGAGAAACGTTACAATCGGAGAGGCTCTTTCCTCTGCTGGCCCTTTGCTTCTTCTCAATCGGCAAAGACTCTGAGACCCTGAGAAAGCTACATATCATGTTCCAAGAAAAGAGCTTAGAAGTTACGCACATCATGTCAGAGGGTTCATGATCCCAGAAAAATAGGCTGTTTCAGTTCAGCATTTATCTATATCTGAGGAGAGAGATGCCTTGAGAGGTCACAAGGTCACAAATAAATTAGTAACAAGATTAAGACCAATACCTGGGTCGTCATCTTTTTTTTTTTTTTAAGACGTTTTATTTATTAAAAAAAATTTTTGGCTGCACCCTGTGACATGTAGGATCTTAGTTCCCTGACTAGGGATTGAACCCATGAGCCCGCACCCCCTGCACTGGAAGGTATAGTCTCTTCTGGACCACTGGGGAAATCCCGCCTGGGTGTTCTAATTGTCCTATACTGCAGGGAGACTCCTAAGCACACTGGGATCCCAGCTCCAAGTTTCTGAGATCAGACGGAATATGCATCAGATGAGATGTCCCACTGCCGAGGCCATGCAACAGAAATTAATTTCCACCACAATCGAAAAATGTGAGAAGGGAGAATATGGTGATTCTGACTTAGTCTTCTGTTTGAGTGCAAATCTAATAGTGGAGCCAAAACAGGTGCAGAGAATGCCAGAGAAGGTGACTTGAGGACACTGTGAGCGAGACAGGGACTCACGCTGTGGCAGAGAGCAGGGCCGCACAAGGGGTGAGGCTCTTTTGCAGCAGGAAAACGATGAGTGTGTTGTCCTGGCCACGTTTGGCCGTCTCCGGCAGGGTGCCCGGCACATAGTAGGGGCTCCATAAATACTCTTTCTTTCCCTTCTTTTTCCTGATGGAACAGGTATGAATTTTTTTTTTTAATCTCCCTGATACACGTTATCATCAGGTAATCAAACCCAGGAGGCTCATGGCAAAAAGCCTGATCTTGAGAGTTCATGCCCTCACCAGAGCAACTATTAACAGCATCCCTCTACACACACACGCCCAGTGACAACTCTGAGCTAAGCGGTTATCATGGTAACAGAAGGAGACACTTGAGTCTCCATTTTCTCTCCCTGACTCATGGACACCTGCCAGGTAGCAGATGGCCTGTGTGGACAATTACCTTCATTTTGCTGCAGTGTACTCAAAATAAACAAACTGGCCTCTTTGCTGCCGATTTTCAGAGGCCCACTCAGAAAAACAACAACAACAACAACAAAACCCCAAGGAAACAACATTGGGAGAAAGGAACTACAAGCCTGAAATTTAGATGAGGCAACCATGAACATACAGAGAACTGGGATGTATAGAGAACGGACTTTGTTTTTTTCCTTAATAGAAAGTTAAAAACAAACAAAAAAAAACAACCCAAGACTATTTTGAGCTGGTGCTGATGGTGACTCTGCTGGGAAAATGCAGCTGTCTCATCGAATGTGGAAGTAAAAGGAGACGGATTATCTGATGCTGCAATGTCTGTCCTGCTGCAAGATTTGAAAATAATTGCCTAATATGACAAGAGCTAAGACTTTGGGGAGTCAAGCCCAGGGATGGAGGTGAGCACAAAGGAGAAAAGGTTTGAGGAGAGAAGAAAGACAGTCATGTGGCAGTGAGCAAAGCAGAGGCCACGGTTCCCTCTGGGGTGAATTAGAAACAGGTAAAGAACATGCCTGGAAACCTTCCTCCCTCCCTAAAGTGTCTACCTCTGAGTGTAAGGGAGGTGCAGCTTTTAAGGATGAACTTGGCTTCTAAACTCCTGGAGAGAAGGGCCAGAGAGTTTGATGATGTGTCTCTTCTCTCAACACCATTAGTATACATTTATGCTGTGTGTCTGCTGGAAGGATGGGGCCACCAAAACACCTGTCCTGAGGTCCCTCTGCAGAGGGAAGACACCTGTCTGTGCCCACTTCACTTCAGGAAACTCAGGGCTTACCCATGGCCTGTCTCCCACTGTGGGGTTAACTGCTTTGGATGGGAAACAGCAATGGCAGGATTGGTAGGTTCTGTGATCACGCTGCTGGCAACAGGGAGAAGGTTATGGTTCTCAGTTTTCATGACTCTGCCTCTATTCAATTCGAACTAAATTACACAGAAGACAAGGTTTACCCGAGGCTGAAAAGGGTGGAGGCAAGGTGTCTAGGTATCTTTCTAAGTGGAAGGAGGAAAGCATATTAAGTTCCTGAGACTGTCTAAGAAGAACAACCTCTTAAAACTCACCATAAACCCAAAGATCAAAAGAGAGTTGAAATTTAAACTTTTAGATAGGGAAGCTCATAAATTCCAAGACTAGAATTACCCTCTTTCTGTTTGTTTCTCCTAGTTTGCCCAGGTCTATTTGAAAATGGTGTCCCATTAGTTCTCATCACAGGATTTCAAAGCTAGTTCTCAGCAAAATGATCTGGGATCTCACTGAGTGAAAAATCCTTATAAAATGAATACCAAACAGTGAGATTGTGTATTAGAAACCAAAAGACGACAGGATTCCAGGAGAGCAGAGTCTTTAATGCAGACATGAATTCAATGATGGGTCAGGCAGAACCTATCAAAGACATTTTAAAGTTCAGTGAGGCAAATTTAAATGCTGCTTCTGCTTCAGGGGCTTCCCTGGTGGCTCAAAGGTTAAAGCTTCTGCCTGGAATGTGGGAGACCCGGGTTCAATCCCTGGGTTGGGAAGATCCCCTGGAGAAGGAAATGGCAACCCACTCCAGTACTCTTGCCTGGAGAATCTCATGGAGGGAGGAGCCTGGTAGGCTAGAGTCCATGGGGTCACAAAGAATCGGACATGACTGAGCGACTTCACTTTCACTTTCTGGGTAAGTAAGTAAAACTTGTATGATGAGGTGGGGTACCTGATCCAGCACTGCCACTCTTTGTTGAGTCCCTGTTGAGTCCCTTATATGATAAGGTGGTTAAAATCCAGGCTTAGCAGTCAGGTGGACCTAGTTTGTATTCCAGCTCTGCCACTGACTAGCTGTGTGACTTGGGCAACTTACTTAACCTCTCTGGGCTAAGATTCTTCACATATAAAGTGGAGATTAAGTGTATCTTCACAGGTTAGTGAGAATGTACATAAGATGCTTCACATGCTGGTTCATGGGGTACGACCTGCCATGATTCCATTTCGACAGGTGCAAAGTAATGGTTTAAAGGGGCAAGGTCTCCACTCTCTGCAGGTTCACAGCCTCCTGGGCAATTTGGCATGTAAGCAGCTGGCCTACAACGGAGGATGAAATAGCAGAGGTACAAAGAAAAAGGAACATAGAGGCAAGAGGGTTTAACTCTGACCTTCCAGGACAGGGTAAGGTTTCATAGGCGAGGTGGCATCTGAGAGCGTCTTGGATGGTATAATTTCAATAGGCGGAAGCGGCTCAGGAAGGGCAATCCAGGTGAGGAAAGGGCACAGAAACTCCCCGAGAGAGGAGGCTACGTGTGGGGGGTGGGTAAGGAGCATGTGGGGATACTAGCGTGCAGGGAGCACAGAAGATACATGGTGGGAAAGACAAGTGTGGGCCACAATCATCCAGAACCTTAAATAAATGGTCATCACGTTTATTTACTAGGCCACGGATGGGCAAACTACAGCCCATGGCCAAGTCCAGCTCGCCACCTGCTTTTTTAGTCTGCGAGCTAAGAATGGTTTTCACATTTTTAAGTGGTTTTATTTTAAATGGTTATATAAGTCCTTACATAATGTCTTTGATTTGGTGCACAAAGCCTAAAATGTTTACTACCTAACTCTTTAAGAAAAGCTTGGTGCCCCTGCTATGAGCAATGGCAGATGGAGTCTGTGAAGGCTTCCGAGCAGGGACTGGTGTGGTCAGTCTGGTTGGATTTAGGAGTCTGGCTCTGAGGCAAAGTGAAGGTCGGATTGAGAAGCAGCAGACAAGGAGATCAGGTGATGGAGGCTGGAATGAAGAATGGTGACAGGAACTGGGAGGAGAGGGACATAAGCAAGCTTTTGGAGAAAAATTTGACTAGACTTTGGCAGTTGAGTGGGGAGAGCAGGGGGCTGGAAGATAGCATGCATGTGGGGATTGCTGGAAATGACATTAACAGAAGCAGGGCACGTGGACAAAGGGGTGATTTGTGGGGAAACGTGACTAGAACTCTTTCACCATCCATCCCATATCTAACTCTCAGAATAAGGGATGCTGAGAATGCTGCAAAGGCTCAGACTGGTATCAGAGAGAAAGGTTCTCGGATCCTAGTTCACCTTCCAGGGATGTAATCTGGGCCCCTTGCAGTGGAAGCTCAGAGCCCTAACCACTGGACAGCCAGGGAGGTCCCAAGCAGCGCTTTTCACTGGGGATAACTGTACCTGATAGGAACCTGGTGGGGGGCACATCACCGGGATTTAGTAGGTAGAGATCAAGGATGCTGACCCCACCCACCCCACCACACACACACACACACACACACACACACACACACACACACACACACACAAGTCATCTGGCCCCAAATGTCCATAGTGCTGAGGATGAAAATGTGGTTGAGGGTGATAGCATTATGAGGTCCTAAAGAGAGTGGCCTTCCTGGGGCCTCTCTTCCCAAACGGTGAGCTGCTATGGAAGGAAGGGAGCCACCACTAGCTTCAGATCAGGTTAGGAACTTCAAGGGGCCAAGAATAAACTCTGAGGCTCCTCTGCACATTTGAGAGCTGTCCGGGGGCAGCTATAGGCTTGAGAGTCTCCTAGATTCTCACTTGGTTTCTTGAGATATGAGCTGGTTAAATATAGGAGCTGAAAACTGAAATATGAAAGCAGTGGATAAAAAGTGAATATTATATATGTTAATATGAAATATACAGTAATAAAAGCATATAAGGATTTATGGTTAGCCAGCTTTGTAGAGCAATAATGAGGTGGCATGGTCTTATTAAAGATACCACTTTAATGGCTGAGTAATATTCCATTGTATACATATACCACATCTTCTTTACCCATTCCTCTGTCAATGGACCTTTAGTTTGCTTCCATGTCTTGGCTATTGTAATCAGTGCTGCAGTGAATACTGGGGTGCATTTATCCTTTAGGATCATGTTTTTCTCTGGATATATGCCCAGGAATGGGACTCCAGGGTCATATAGTAGTTCTATTTTTAGCTTTTTAAGGAACCTCCATACTGTTCTCCATAGTGGCTGAATTAAAGGTACCACTTTAGCTGTAGGTAACTGTCTTTCTTCATTGTCTCTAATTTTATAAAGAATGCTTCTATATTTCTTTCTTCTCTCTCTTTTTTTTTTAAGCATTGGGCAATCTACACTGCAGCGCCAAATGGGAGTAATTCTACTTGCCAAATTATGATTAGCAACAAATGGAGAAGAGTGCAAAGGAGTTTCCCATACTCTTTATAATATGAATCTTTGGCTGAAATTAAGCAGATGTTCATTTCAGTTAAGGACGCTAAGTCAGGAAGTTCCCTACCTTGGCACTGCTGTTAATTTGGAACATCAGAACCAGTCCGAGGTCAGCTATAAAACCCTAGAGATTGGTATGGCATCAGGACGCATGGAAACGCCGACAGATGGTCTCCAAGTGTAGGGTCATGGATTCAATCTCATGCCAAGTGAGGATGCCGACTGAGGTCTCACAGAAATAGAGTGTAGGGAACCCTTTTTCTCTGGGAGGCATCCCAGAATCCCAGAGCTAAGCCAAAAGAGAGGGACCATGGAAGAAGCTGATGCTGTTTTCTTAGGATGCTTTCTTTTGTCTAGAGAAGTGGAAGGGAGAAGGTTGGCATGATAAACTCTGGGGAAGGAGTTGGTTAGAGGGCCCAGGAAATGAATTGAAGGTCAGAGGGTTTCAAAGTCACAAAAGGAAACATCAGTCAAATGAACCCAAGAGGATTTCCACAGACCCTTCTTGGTTCATAGCCTTTCCCCCAAATACACCGATTGGTATCAGTGATGAAAGGATCAAAGAATTGTGGACTGGAAATCTATAGATGAGAAAATTGAGGTTTATAAAGGTTATATACATGGTGAGACAGAAAAGACATGAGGTTTTGTAACAATCTATTCACATGCAGCTCTGTAAGGTAAACTCCTTATTTAACTCCTTCCTTTGTTGAGGTGACCCCAGTGGCGGTGGGGTTGAGCTGGTTGGACAAGACAACAAAAGTCCATCTTTAAGAGCTGTCTGCACTGGACCGTAATGAAAGTTTCCTTTACAAGGTTGCTACCTTATTGTCAAATCCTTGTCTTAATTGCCTTATTAACTTTCTCCTCGAAACTTTCTGGTTTTTCACGAGAACCCACAATCCTACCTCCTCTTTATTCTTTTTGTCTACAATGGGTTTTCCTGTGTTTATGGGTTAAACTCTAATTTTATGTGGCTAGCTCTGTTTCTCCACTAAATTTCCAGCAGCCTAACCCCAAATATCTAATAGACCAAACGAAAAGCTTGACTGTCTGCCGACTTTTTGTAGCTCGGTATGTACACCATCAGATCCAAGTCCCTTTCCTGTATCCCACATCATCTTCCCAGTTCAGTTTTTTATAAGTCAATTTCCCAGGCTCTGGGGCTCAAAAACCTAGAAGTTATCTTTTTTTCTGTTGATGAGACCCAGACTGTAGTATTCTGGGGGCAGATATTATGTCCTAGGCTACTGGACGGTGAACTTCTCCAGCTTGGTGTGTAGAAACCTTTTCCAGAGGCCCTGGTGTGTATTTTTCATATATTGTATGTATTCTGATCATGAGAACAAAAGATATAAATACAGTATAGGAGGAAAATAAACCAAGTAGGTAAGGCAACCTTTCAGCTTATGATTGATGCCAGTTTTGAAAAATACTAGGGGAGCTGCAAAGAGCCAAAGCTATTTCCTTATATTTTCAGGCTATAAGCTCTCTCTGTTTAAGGAGTTTTGGGGAAATGAAATTTAAGTATCTATTTTTCAATATTGCTATGACATTTTCTTTTGGAGAAAACAAACAAAAAACCCCCAACAAGCTACCAGGTGCCTATAGTAAGTACAGGAGCCAACTGGTGAATGTGACCAAGTTTGAAGACTTTCATGAGGCCATCTATGGGCAGATGTACAAAGAGTGGGGCTGGGATCCAGGCTAAAGGTCTGGGGCATAGTCACGAAGTTCAGCACATTGGTCTTTGTTTACCAAAATCCATTAGTGCAGCTGGCCAACTTGGAAGGGAGGGCCGCAATGGTGCCTAAGGCTCTGGTTATCACTGACCTGGCTTGTGTTTCTGAATATAGGGCATCATGCCAACCATGAAATAATGTTCATACTATTTGAGTGTGGTATTTGCGTAGGATTTCTCTTTTGATCCTCCAAAAGGCCAAGCTCACCCACTGCTCAAATGAACATATGTAATAAGACATTGCTTGAAGATTAAATAAATAAATGGCAACCCTTTGCCTGTCAGGAAGCAGAAGACTCGGGCTTCTGTTGCAGAATATGGTGGGGCCAAGGAATTCCAGAAAATTTTTTTAAGAGGCATGTGAATCACTTTTCAGTGAAACTGTGTTCAAAGATGAAGTGAACCAAGAGGGAAACTGACCATGAATACATCAAGGGGTTCATCAATAATCTCTTTAATGGACAATGAGGAGGGTTTTATTTGTTGTTGTTTAGCCTTTTTTTGGTAAGTACTTTCTCTTAAACTTACAGCGTTAACATTCATGAGGTCTGTCCTGGCAGAATCGCAGGCCAACCATGGCTGTATTTGGTGAAGCCATGATCAGAGAAGGGGGCTTCTGAGAGCTGGCCCACATCATGCCTTCTCTGGCTTAGTCATGTGGGGTGTTTGTCTGGTTCTGGAAATCAGAAAGGGCCTGGGGCAAGATCCACTTGATATCCCAACTGGCTGAAGTAGAGAGATGCCAAATGTGGGCATGTTCTCTTGGTGAAATCCCCAAGATCCTCTAATTACATAATTTTCAGAGTACTCTTCAAATTGGGATCAAGGTCACCCCTGTGCCCTATCCTCATGCATTACTGTCTACAGTCTTTAACTCTGATGCTGATCTGTATATAAAAGCAATGATCTTCTAATAGAAGGAACTGGAGAAATGTTTAAAGGAATACATGAGTAAAGTGAACCGTTGCCTTGGATAGCTTATATTATTTGGCATTAGCAATGCAGCAGTGAAATTTTATGGAACGCCGAGTCTCTGAGAAAAATGGACCCTTAAGGTGTCCCTAGAATAAATCTGTACACTGAAATCCCTCCAGAGTAGGACTGGGAGACTGTTTGGCCTTGAGGGAGTAGTCCACAGTTCAAGGCCACTATCAAAGCAGGGTTTTCACCAGTCTGTTGTTACTTTAGTGTACCCCTCTGTACCACACTTCTGGTTATGGGCACTGGGTTCTTACTAAGCAATGCTCAAAGTGTTTTCAATGGATACAAACAACTACAGGTATCCTGCATTTTATAGATTATTTGTGCTTAAAAAAGAGAGGATGTTCTTATTCCACATAATCTATCTGTTCTTTAGAGAGAAATAGTAAGAGAGTTAATAAAAATACTAATATATTGGCTTGTTCTTCCTATTCTTTTGGTAATGCTGAAAATTGTTTTTCTGATTATTTTTATAAAGGACGTTTCTGAATCATCATTTAGTTTCTCGGATAGATCTACCTATTATATAGAAGTACCTTGAGCAAAATGACTGCTTAGGTTCTTGAACCAGTTATGTCCCTTACAATAAACCTATAAATTTACACAGTTTTTAAGTCAATATCTTATACATTTGATTAATACAAGCTTTCATTCAGCAACTATTTATTGAGTATCTGCCATGTGGCAGGCACTGGGCTAGTGGCTAGGGGATGCAGTAGTGAAAAAGGCAGACAAGGTCCTTTAATTATGGTCTGACGATTATCATGGGCCTGATTAACCCTGACTCAACCGATATAATCTAATTCCTGGGTCTGTTAAACTGTAGGGTATATCATGGGTCGAACAGTCACTCAGTGAAGTCTTATCTGAAACAGCCAGGCAGTTCTACCCTTAATTACAAACCTAGGATTTGAGAAAAAGAAGGGGGAGGAGGAAAGAAGGGGGAGAGGAAAGACAGAAGAATTATCAGCCGAGGTACTAATGTCACAAAAGTACTGGAAAAGTGGTGGAGGCTGAAGGTAGAACCACAAATCACAGTTAAGGTCAGTTATCATCCATTTCCCTCAAATTCCCCCAAAGCCAAAATAATCCCTGAAAGGGAAGAAGGCAAATAGTATAAAAGGTTCTCTATAATGGATTTACAGAGCCAGAGTGGGGAAGGATGTCTAGTAAATTCTTCATTTAAAAAGTCTTATAATTATTTTACAATCCATACAGGGTAATGCACTTTGATAGAGAAGAAATTAAACTCTACCATTCTGAACCGGGAGGAAGAAAGGGTGACGACTTAGTTCTGTGGTAAATACCTTTTGGTGCTTCAATCAATAATGATACAGATTAAAGCAGATGCTTGAGTTCTAAAGCTGTATGGTCTTCCCAGCTGTACATGTTACAAATATTGGTGAACTAGGCAAAGCCAGTCCATTCAAATTTGCACCTCACTGAGAAGGCAATGGCAACTCACTCCAGTACTCTTGCCTAGAAAATCCCATGGACGGAGGAGCCTGGGAGGCTGCCGACTATGGGGCTACAGAGTTGGACATGACTGAAGCGACTTAGGAGCAGCAGTAGCTAAGTCTTAGGTGGGTCCAGTTTAAACCTGTGATGCAGACAGAGGAAATTTCTACCTGTATCCACAGAGCAGGATGTCTTACCTCACATCACAGTGGGGAAGGATGAGGGAAAAACAATTTGTACCAATTCATGCTCTGGACAGTCCCCTGGGACAGTGAGGACTACAATGTGAGCTCAGGACCTCAGTGACCAAGAGCTCCCAACACATGTACACAAGTGGCTTGTTCATGGCAGGCTCCAGAGATCTGGGTCTACCTTCTCATTTTGCCAGTCTCAAGGAGAGTATGTTCTCACACACGATCAAAGGTCACTGGAATGAACATGTTGTTATTTAATCCCCTGTCCACTCAAGGTCAGCTTTAAATTGACCTGAGAAGTAATATGCCAGAGGTGATCATTTCTGATTCCTAGACTACACAGTAATCCATACAATTTTTGAAAAATGAAGTGTCTCTTGGAAGCCCTTACTGCTCCCATTAAAATAAATATCCACCATGTTTGTCTTTCTCTGAAAGGTGTTCTCAGTAAGTTATGCGGTGTTCTTGATCACATACTTTGCTGGCACATTCAGAGTGGGCTCAGGAGGTGCTAGTCTGGGTGGACAGTTGGAGGAAGTTCCCAGCAAATAGTTTCAGCTGTAAAGCACTTATCTGGGGGTATTACCAGCACCTGCTTTTCTAGTTCTTCTAAACAAACTGGAGGATCATCAGTTCAGTTCAATTCAGTCACTCAGTTGTGTCCGACTCTTTGAGACCCTATGCACTGCAGTATGCCAGGCCTCCCTGTCCATCACTAACTCCCAGAGTTTACTCAAACTCATGTCCATTGAGTTGGTGATGCCATCCAAACATCTCCTCCTCTGTCGTCCCCTTCTCTTGTCTTCAGTCTTTTCCAGCATCAGTATCTTTTTCAGTGAGTCAGCTCTTCCCATCAGGTGGCCAAAATCACATTGGAGTTTCAGCTTCAGCATCAGTCCTTTCAATGAATATTCAGGACTAATTTCCTCTAGGATGGACTGGTTGGATCTCCTTGCTGTCCAAGGGACTCTTAAAGAGTCTTCTCCAACACCACAGTTCAAAAGCATAAATTCTTTGGCGCTCAGCTTTCTTTATAGTCCAACTCTCACATCCATACATGACTACTGGGAAAACCACTGCTTTGACCAAATGGACCTTTGTTGGCAGTGTAATATCTCTGCTTTTTAATATGCTGTCTAGGTTGGTCATAACTTTCCTTCCAAGGAGCATCTTTAAATTTCATGGCTGCAGTCACCATCTGCACTGATTTTGGAGACCAAGAAAAAGACATCTCTCACTGTTTCCATTGTTTCCCCATCTATTTGCCATGAAGTGATGGGACTGGATGCCATGATCTTAGTTTTCTGAATGTTGAGCTTTAAGCCAACTTTTTCACTCTCTTCTTTCACTTTTATCAAGAGGCTCTTTAGTTCTTCATTTTCTGCCGTAAGGGTGGTATCATCTGCATATCTAAGGTTATTGATATTTCTCTCAGCAATCTTGATTCCAGCTTGTGCTTCATCCAGCCCAGTGTTTCTTATGATGTACCTTGCATATAAGTTAAATAAGCAGGGTGACAATATACAACCTTGACATACTCCTTTCCTGATTTGAAACCAGTCTGTTGTTCCATGTCCAGTTCTAACTGTTGCTTTCTGACATGCATACAGATTTATCAGGAGGCAGGTCAGGTGGTCTAGTATTCCCATCTCTTGAAGAATTTTCCAGTTTGTTTTGATCCACACAGTCAAAGGCTTTGCTATAGTCAATAAAGCAGAAGCAGATGTTTTTCTGGAACTCTCTTGCTTTTTCGATGATCCAGCGATGTTGGCCTATTGATCTCTGGTTCCTCTGCCTTTTCTAAATCCAGCTTGAACATCTGGAATTTCATAGTTCACATACTGTTGAAGCCTGGCTTGGAGAATTTTGAGCATTACTTTGCTAGTGTGTGAGATGAGTACAATTGTGCAGTAGTTTGAGCATTCTTTGGCATTGCCTTTCTTTGGGATTGGAATGAAAATTGATCTTTTCCACTCCTATGGCCAATGCTGAGTTTTCCAAATTTGCTGGCATATTGAGTGCGGCACTTACACAGCATCATCTTTTAGGATGTGAATAGCTCAACTGGAATTCCATCACCTCCACTAGCTTTGTTCATAGTTGCTTTGTTCATAGATGCTTCCTAAAGCCTTGACTTCATATTCCAGGATGTCTGGCTATAGGTGAGTGATCACACCATTGTGATTATCTGGGTCATGAAGATCTTTTTTGTGTAGCTCTTTTGTGTATTCTTGCCACCTCTTCTTAATATCTTCAGTTTCTATTTCTATTAGGTCCATATCATTTCTGTCATTTATTGTGCCCATCTTTGCATGAAATGTTCCCTTGGTATCTCTAATTTTCTTGAAGAGATCGCTAATCTTTCCTATTCTATTGTTTTGTTATTGCAGGATCATGCTTTCCTGAAATTAAGTGTGGTCATATGTCTTGGCTTTGACCACTGGAACAGAGTGGAAGTGATATGTGTCACTTCTTGGAAAAAGCATTTAAGGGCTGGGCTTGACCTTCCATCCTGATCATTTCCTGCTTTGACCATGTGAATGTTCCCAGTGATACAAAGGTGCCATAAGATGAAAGTAATACATGATGTGTAAGTGAGGAAAACAAAACCAAATAAATCAAAGACAAAAACAAGATTTTGTTACATTAAAGCTATTGAGATGTATGGGCTTGTTGCCTACTCTGACTTCATCTTTTTCTTCTTTCCTTCTTTTTGACTGTCTCCTTTTCTCTTTTCTTGCCTCCTCCCCTCATTACTCACCTCTGCCATCCTTTCCCTATGATTCCATTGCTCTCTTAACTGGAAATAATAGTAAATATAATGTTTTATATTCCTATTCTTAATTAAAACATGGACAAATTTGCTTTCTGAATAAGAAATGAAGACATTTGAATAAGAAATGAGTACACTGAATGGCATATTTCACTTAAAAAAAAAGCCTTGAGGTTAAAAATCAGATTTAGCTTGTATAAAAAAAATGTATACTTTGAAAACCTTACTATATTATATAAAGATATGGTGTTACCATTGTTGATATACCCTCAGTTGATTCCAGTGTGGGTTAGTGGCTATCAGGAAAAATAAAAACAAACATAAAACTTCCCTAAACACCAAGCAGCTCAGAAAAACCAGAGATCCCGCTGGAGTAGTTCTGAACAGGAAATCAATTACAGCGTGATCAACCACTTAGCTTTCATTGGTAACTTTGTTAAGAAGACTGCTGGAACTGGAACACCAAGAAGACTATTTAAGACTAAAGAACATCTAAAGTTATCAAAGGAACTTTGATGCACATCTTCATGCACAGTCATTCACAACATGGTATTTAGCCCCGAGGTCACCCCCACCATCATCCTGAAAGTTTTTCAAGCAATTAAAGTCACCCTAATCATGAAGCAGCAGAGAACATAAGTGCAGGAAATGTAATTATAGCCTGGCTAATCACGCATATTTAAATAAACACAATAGATGTGTACTCTGAAGACAAATTCAACAAGCTCTGGTTTCAAATAAGAACGTGCACTATTAGATAAACATGATGAGGGCTTTTAGGCCATTTTACAACACCAGGGAGAGAACTGATGAGGGTTTTACACAAGACCAACTCTGCAGAAATGATCTGGATGCAGGGAGGAGAGGAGAAGGTATGCAACAGTTATATGAGGAAAAGAAGGACATGCAAAGGAAGCAAGAGGTGGAGAATTCTGAAGGTCACTTACTGCCTGTTTTTGCTCTTCCTCCTAGAGGTGGTGAAGATGAAAAACACAGTAGAGGGGAAAAAAGGAGAGAAATTAATGCCCATCACCACAAACATCTGGAAAAAAGTGACAGAACAGGGCAAACCAGGCCAGACCCGTGGGTTCAGAGACCCAAGAGCCTGACCACCACTAGAGCATCACCAGGTGGACAGTGCAAATGTCAAGTTTATGCCACATCCAGTTCTTTAAATGCTAACTTCTAGAGTTAGAGGGAAAGAACCTCATAAAACCTCTAGTCCAACTTCCCTTTTATACACAAAAAGACCTGACTTGCCCAAGGTTACATCACTATTTGAGGTAAACTGAAAGAAGGAGCTCAACCATGACTTGAAAGCTCAATGATCATTCTGTTTCACCATTCACAATATTCACATGTGTTTAGATACACTTCTCTATGCCAGTGGTTCTCTAAGTGCAGAACACAGACCAAGCAGCAGCAGCATCACCTGGAAACTGGTCAGAGATGCATGCTTTGCCCCATATCCCCTAGACCGACAGAATCAAAATCCTTGGGGGTGAGGGCAGCACTGTTTCATGAGCCTTTCAGCGGATTCTGAGTCCTGCTAGTTTGAGAACTAGTGCTCTCAGGAACTTCCTAGACACTAGAGATTCCATCTGGCCACAGGTTCTTTTATTTCGTCTCCTCTCTTCCACGTGTGGAGCTTTTGGTCACTGTGTGGTCCTTCTCAAGGATGCACATGCATCCCCTTCCCTCTCCCCTCTCAACTGGAAACTGCTTCAAGGTCCTAAGAGGCTTTTCAAAGAGAGTTCTCCTTACTCCAACAGAGGTTCGTTTCCTCCTCCCTATGCATGAAGCACTAGAAACATGAAGGTAAGGGATGGTCTCTGTCTCTCAGAGCCTCACAGTGATGGTACTCAGAGAAGGCCTTTCCTAACCCTTAGCTCTCCGAAGGCAGCTGTAGACACTGAAGAACGAAGCACAGCTAGGAGGAGATAAACACTTCCGAGTTCCTCTCTCTTCAGTCTTGTGCTTCTAAGTTACTCTGTCTTTTAATGGGTCTCTTCACTTCCTTTTTCTGTGCCTCATCATGGGTAACTGTGGTCATGACACCTCTGCTCTTCCCAAATACACAAATCTAAAAGCTGTTGCAATGGTTCCATTTAAATTGGATCCATCCGTGCAGACTGTCTTTATTAAATATGTGTGTAGGAAGTCTTGGGACTAGATACATGATTCTCAGTCTACAGATCTGGGAGCAATGGTGAGAATGATTTCAGTAAAGACAAGGAATTATAAAAGGGAGAGGAACAGTAAGAATCTGGAGAGAGTAATTTTATTCCTACAAGGGAGAGACATGCACTGGAATTAAACGGGCACCAACAATCTCTTGAGGAAACTCCAGTTCAGCACTGAAAGATATTCTTCGTTATCAAAGCCCCAGTTGCTAGATGCCTGGCCAAGCCTAGAACCACAAGCACTCAGGCAAAGAGGGGCCTGAGTGTTAGCTGAATTCACCTGAAGAAGTTAGCATCTTCCAGCTTTTGCATCTTGTATGCACGGCTCCAGTTAGAAGGGGTTAGAGTTTTACAGTTGGGGAACGACCTTCCTGCCTAGTCAGGCTTCCCTGTGAGGCAGCACACTTTTCTCCCATTCATCCGGCCAGGCAAATAGCCACGGAAGAGTAATTAAACAATTCAGAATGTGTTTACTGCTGGCATCAAATGTTGACATGGAAATTGGTAGGGGAGGAACAGAGCAATCCTGATAAGGTGGAATTGCATCTGAGATCAAAAGACCAGTATATAATGTCTTAGAACTGTTTCTCAGATACCTTATTCTCACTGCTTTCTCCAGGTTGGGTACTGAAGACATCACCTTGGCTCAACAGAATAGAGAAGTTCAGAAAGCAAGGTTTCATGTTTGCACATTTGTGACTCTGCTCTATAGAATTTATCCAACAACATAAGATCGTGATAATCTGCAGTAGATGTATGTCAGGTTAGGATGGGGTGAATGGACAGGGCAGTGTTTCTAGGACTCAGAGAGCCCCCATGTGCACTGGGATTGGCAGAGACTTTGGTTAAGTGTTACTTAGGATGCTGTTTAATCCAAATTCACCAAAGTTAATCGGATAAAGGCTCTGTCAATATAATAAACAGGTCAGATATAAAGTCTTAGAACCTTTTTGTTATCAATTAGTTGGGGTTAGTAAAGACTGACTGATGACAAGTCAGGCATAGGAGCCAAGTTAATTTAAAGGGGGTAATAATGCCTTAATTATAAAGTACAAATCTAGGACTGCTCAAGTTACCTGAAAATATGGGAGACCCATCCATGCGGGGGATATCTGGCTCAGTGGCCAGAATAATGCCAGAGCCATTGTAGTCATTGTCATCTATATTTTAAAAATTCATATTCCAAATCTCATTTGCAAATGAGGTTAAAATTTAAAACTACAGAACTCATTTGGTAAATGTATTTCAAAAGCAATATTGGAAAAATCGAAAAGATGCAGAAAAATACTGAGAACATGATTTAGAAACAAACACCAACATACAACTATTTCTGGATCAAATAGGAAGTTTGAGGTAGAGGTTATCCATATATACTCGTTCATCAGGGGAAAAAATGTAAAGAAATGATACATCCTGAAACATGGGTACTGGAGTGTCAGTCTGTATTATGTCATTTGGAAAAAACAACAATAAGGAGGCCCCTGATACTCCCTGGTGACAGGGACCGAGTCTTAGTCACCATTATATACCACATAGCTAAACAAGACTCTTAGGAACGCAATACGTTTCCGCTAAATAAATGATTTTTACCCTGCCTTATCCCCCCTCCCCCAAATTTACGATTTTTGCTGAATGAATAAACAATGGTGACACTTCACATGTACGCTTCTTCAAATTATCAATTTTCAGATAAATAGACACAGTATATAGTATTTCCCTGGAACAATAAAATTAAAGTATTCCATGTGAAATAGAAACTTACTGTGTGGTATACTTTAATCCATGAGTATCCCAGATCATGTGGCTTAATTGTCCATCTGACTAACTACTTACAGCTGTTTTATGAGGGCACTAAACGCTAGCGGACTGAACATGAATGAAAGCAAGACAGTCCTTTGAAATTAATATTAGAATTCTGAAGGGTACTTTTACTATTTGTTGGTAAATGTAGCTTTCATAGTAGGAAAACATCTTTGAGATTTTAATAGAAGTCAGTGATTCTTATGTATAACCTTTTAGAAGTGCATATAATACACAAATTAAGATTATGCTGTAACCCTTTTAGGAAGCTGGACACAAGGTCTGAGATTTTCAACTGTGAATTTTAATCGACGGATTAAAAAAAGATGACATTCCTGGTTTATGTTTTCAAATCCTTTCTCCCTTTTTGAATGACTACAGCCTATCAGGTGGATGATAAGGCATTTAAGAACCTGGGAGGGGATCCGACAAAACAGAGCGGTGAGGTCCTGCTTATTTTACTGAAATTGTAATTAAAAGACAACAGCTGGAAATACAAAGAAACGGAGGGTTTGGGAACAGAGTTGCAGGTATCAGCTCCCTCTGCTTAGGCCTTGAATACAAGTATCATGGGTACACAGCAAGGTCAGGGTAATGCACATGGGACCAGGGCCAGGAACTCTGAGGAACACGAAGGCCCATCAGCTGATGAGGCCCACCAGCTGACGGGAAAGCTTTCTGTGATGCTTAGGGGAAATGCATTCTGACTTCCCTTCAGTTTGCATAAACATTTTTGCCTTTTACAAAAATCACCCTGGGGTGCCTTCCCATTTATGTTCTGGGTAATATCTGAGAAACATTTTTCTGAAAGGGAGGTAAATCCCCTATAACCTTCTGTCCTTTGGGTGGACTAACCCCACAACGGTAGAGCTTTCACAGCCCTGTATAGCTCCAGAGGTTGCACTGGCCCAATGTGTTTAAGTGTGCCCCTGCTCTCTTGAGTGGGTGACTGGGTTGCTTAGTTGGGTACTTGACAGCTATTTGAGGGATCTGGGCCAGGTTTTAGGCATAAGGTTTTCTTTAAACAAGACCCATTTAGACAAACTATTTCTCAGGAGAAATTCTGCTAATAGGGTTAATGTAGAAACATGTCTCCAAATACCCTAATACCCAGGACCAAAGCTAGAAAAAACCCAGCTTAAGACTAAAAGAAATGATTGTCTCGAACAAGCCAAAAGTCAGTTCAAAACACAAACACTCCATTTACCCAAGCTGCTAATACCACGAGCTTTATTATTAAAGGGCAGGCTGATGATGAAGTTGAAGAAAAGTCTTCCAGTTGACCTATTCCTGGATTTCCCCTCCAAGTCCAGACCCTTGTCACTCCAGGCCTGAATGATTTCACTAGCCTCTTATTATCCCGTAGTTTCTCCTCTTACTGACCTGTTGTGTACATTTTCCTAAACTATTGTTTCAAAACCTCTAATGACTTCCCCTTATCACAGGATTAAATCCACCCCCTTAGCCTGACTTCTGAGGTACTCCACACTGGGATTTCCATTCTGGCCTCTAACTCTGTGACGTACCATGAAATACAATGGTTTCAGAGTATAGACAGAAAGACAGAAGGAATTTACAGCATAAACAGATGTACCCTGGTATTGCTGCTACAGGGCTGGTAAATATTTCCGCTCAGTGCCAGGCAAGCTGACCAGGTGAGGACATTTAAATGCTAAGCATGCCTTTGCTCTAGGGTATGGTGGCTGTAATATCTTTTCCAATAAAGAGTAGTGAGGACTGAAATTATTCTATAGTTTTTCAAGCTCCAATATACCAAACCTAGAGCTATCTGCTATTTTATTGCTCCTAATAGAGCAAAATTATCAGTTAGAGTTGGTTTGATTAGGTTGGTTTGCCTCTATAATGCTTACTAAAATAGCACACAATATTTGATAAGTATTCAAGTACACTATTTGAAGCTTTATCTTAAAAGAAACTTTATATAATTGAGAAATATTCATTTATATATAGTTAATACTCGATGGACATGAGTTTGAGTGAACTCCAGGAGTTGATGATAGACAGGGAGGCCTGGCATGCTGTGATCTTATTTATAAACATTCTTATTTATTCATAAAAGCACATCACTCTGGTTCTGGTTACTAATTTTTTATAATTGGGCTTTACATAGTTAACCCTTTAGCTCATCCTGTTCTGACATCACAGGGAAGGCAGAAGCTGAGCTGGGGGTGAAGATGGACAAGAAGAGCTGAGGTGGGAGGAGGAGCCTGGCCACTGCTCTTACCTTCAGTAGCTTCATCAGCCCTTCCAGCTGGACCATCAGCTCCCTCCTGCTCTCCTGCAATGCTGACATCCTCTGCTCCAGTTCATCTTTCCTCTGCCTGTCAGAAAGGAAAAGTTCATGAGAAACGAAGAGATGAAGCTCTGATACTGGACATATAAAATGGTGATATATCTGTTTTGCCCATTTTACTGCTATGAGAACAGCATGTAAAACTGCCTTCAAAGTATACATTGCTGTAGAGCAAAAAGTATTGTTAATATTATTAAAGTCATTTTTTAAGTTCTTCAGGAAGCCAAATACCTCATTTACACAAATTAGTTCAAATTTAAATTAACAGTAGAGAAAAATGTGTGAAAACTGCTCAGATAAGATGGGATTCAGTTGTCAGTGCTCCAAGCACCACCCATCAGGCTCAGAAAGTGAGACAGAATTGAGGATGACTCTGTCTCAGAGAACTTGGTTTCCCTGAGGACAGATTTCATGCCATCAAGTTTAGGTTAATCTGTCCAAACCCAAACTTAAGACTTTCTTTCCTAAATGGTTCTCTTTCTCAATTTCCCCCTCTCTCCTACTTTTTCTTCTAAGCTTTTATGGCTAAAAAACTTGATCCTCTTTGATACTTTCCTGTTCATTTCCTAGATTTCATCAGCCACCCAATTCAGATGATTCCTGAATATCACATGTCTATCTTTCTATTCCTGCTTCTCGGACTTTATCCAAGTATGCTTCACCTCACACATGCAATGGTCTCCTAGCTTGACTAATCCTGATTTCACCTACGATGACTGGGAAAAAGCACTGGAATATAAATCAAGAGACTGAGGCCCACCATTTTACTCACTATGCAACCTTGGACAAGTCAGTTAACCTGTCTGAGTCTCAATTTTCTCTTCTCTAAAATGGAACTAATAACAAATTACTAACAGTAACATTTTAAAAAGCTTTTTGATGCGGATAATTTTTAAAGTTTTTATTGAATTTGTTACAATATTGCTTCTGTTGTATGTTTTGGTTTTTGGGGGGTGAGGCATGCGGGATCTTATCTCCCCCAACCAGGGATTGCACCCACACTCCCTGCAATAGAAGGTGAGGTCTTAGTCACTGAACCACCAGGGAAGGCCCAACAGGAGCACTATCTTGAAGATCAAGGAAGATGGTGGACATGAAAGCATTCTGTGGCCTTTACAATGCTACTCAAAGGAAAGCTGTACTCCTTTCATCATCTCATGTAATAATCTAAACAGTAGAATTTCTAGCATCACTGACTCTGCCCTGCATAGCCATTGGCCACACATGACTACCTGGCACTAGTCTGAACTGAGATGCCCTGTAAGTGTAACTTACACAATAGATTTAAAAACTCAGTGTGAATGAAAGTAAAATATCACAATAATTTTTAATGTTGATTAAATGTTGAAAAGATAATATTTTAGATTAGGCAGGTTAAATAAAAGAAATTTTAATGGTACCTATTTCCTTTTAGTTTTTCAACACGGTTGTTAGAGAAAAATTTAGTACATAGATGGCTCACATTATACTTCTGTCAGAGAGAATACTGCTATGAACTCTACCTACATTTGATCCAAAGTTCCTTACTTTCCTTTCTCTTCTGTGTCTGGACCTCGAGCCACGGTTCACTTTTTCCTAAGCAGACGGGCATCACTTTATGACTGAGTATTCCCCTGCTCTCTTCTAAATACTGTTTATTCCTTAGTGTCCATCCTAAACGTCACTCTTTTCAGGAAGCTATTCCTGCTTACTTCAGTGGTTATCAGATCCTGCTTATTTCATCACTATAGCAACCAGTGCTTCTCTGGGGCACTTAATTTATTTCACCTTGTACTGCTGTCATTCATACCATGACGCAAAGTCTTTGAGGTCAGGGGATGAGCCTTACTCATCTCTGCATATACTGAATGATTAAGAGAATATCACGCATCCAGTGTGGACTCAATTAACATCATGAACTTAATGAAATCATTATTTGAAGCTCTCGAAGGATTTCCAATGACCTATCACTTAAAGCTCTCAGAATCTGGTCTCAATTATCCAACTAATTTTATCTTCCATCACTGGCACTCTAAAGATTAATTCACTGGATGGCTGAAAACAAATTCTTAGCTTCAAGATTCTTTCCTCTCTCTGAAATGTGTTATATTTATTGGGGAATCTTGCTGAACCCCAACTCTTTATCTAATCTTAAATGTTTTATCCCACATTTCATTCAAACCATAGCTACCTTTCATGGTTCAGCCCAAATTCCACCACCTTTGAGGGACAAATTGCTTCTAAATTTCTCCTATTATCCACACTACTTATTATTAACATTGTACAGTATTACTTAGTTGATTAGAAAATTATTTTATGTTTTGTTTCCAAAACAAGATTATAACTTTTAAGATAGAATCATTGTCTTTTTCATACTCCCTAAATTTCCAGCACAGGTATAAACTCAATAAGGAGTGGACTCATTCAATTTTCTAGGAAGTCTTTCTTCCCTGAACCCCCAAGACTGGATGCAGTATTCTTCTTCTGTGCTGCTGCTGCTGCTGCTAAGTCGCTTCAGTCATGTCCAACTCTGTGCGACCCCATAGACGGCAGCCCACCAGGCTCCCCCATCCCTGGGATTCTCCAGGCAACAATACTGGAGTGGGTTGCCATTTCCTTCTCCAATACATGAAAGTGAAAAGTGAAAGTGAAGTCGCTCAGTCGTGTCCGACTCTTAGCGACCCCATGGACTGCAGCCCACCAGGCTCTTCTGTCCATGGGATTTTCCAGGCAAGAGTACTGGAGTGGGGTGCCATTGCCTTCTCTGTGCTATGTAGCATCAAATAATTACAATACAAAATGGCAAAAATGAATGAACTACAGCTATCAATTCTTGCAGCTACATGGGAGGATCCGAAAGAACAGTATTAAGTGGGAAAATGTCTCAGAAGAGACTCAGAGGTATAGAATGGACTTTTGAACTCTGAGGGAGAGGGAGGGGGGGGATGATCTGGGGGAATGGCATTGAAACATATATACTATCTTGTAAGAACGAAGCGTCAGTCTATGTTCAATACAGGATGCAGGATGCACGGGGCTGGTGCACGGGATGATTCAGGGAGATGATATGGGGTGGGAGGTGGGAGGGGGCTTCGGCATTGGGAGATCGTGGACACCTGTGGCTGATTCATGTCAATGTATGGCAAAACAAATACAGTATTGTAATAAAGAATAAAGTATTAAAAAAAAATAAAGCTCTAAAAGCAAAACTAGACACTCTATTATGTGAACATACACACATATCTGAAAAGACTGTTTAAAAAGCAAGGGAATGATAAAGCAAATTCTGGATAGAGGTTAGCTCTAGGGAGGAAGGCAGAAGGAAGTAAGACAAGATGGGGGCATTTACGCAGATGGCATGGCTTTAGCAATATGTGAATTCTCAAGTAGGGTGTGGGTTTCTGGGTGTTCATTTTAGCATAATGTTTCATATCTTACTCACTTGTCTCATATATTATTATAATAACAAATATACCATTAAAAATAATAAAGGGGGAAAAGACAATTTTGGCAGTCAGGATTCATAACCACTAACCCTAAGGATAAAATTCTCTATCTTGTTTTATTATACTAGCTGGGTATTGGCAGTTCCTGTATTCAAATACATATTTCAAAACCAGAAGGATGTCAGGACCTACAAATGAATCTTGCCCTTTATGTGTCTTGTGATAAACAAAAGTTCGTAATATTAATCTAGATGAATTTACCAACTTTTTTCATGGCTAGTAATTCTGAGAAATTAGTTTCTATTCCAAAATTCTAAAGAAATTCTTCTATGTTTACTTCCAGAAGTTTTAACATTTTTGTCTCCATGTTTCATCCATCTGCCGGTGTTTTCCGCATATAAGTGTGAGAAAGAAAGCCAATATGTGTGTCCTTATGCATGAGCAATGGCCCTAGCACACTTTATTAAACTGTCCCTCTTTCTTCAGTGATACAGAAGCTGCTTTTGAGATTACTTTCTGATTTCTCAGAATTTAGACCTTCCTTGGACTTAGACTGAATTCCTGCTTCTTACTGCCTGATGCCACATCGCTGGATTCTACCCTTTGTCTATTCTACTAGGTCTACGATTTTTTCAGATCTCTCTAGCATAAAGAAACCCTTTCAGCACTCCCAGTCCCAGCAACAGTGAAACTAAAATATGGAAGTTAAATAAATAAAAAAGTTTTTAGCTTTTCTAGATACAAAATAGTCACCTGTGCCTGAGCTGAGGTGGAGAAAGAAAGCAGCTAGCTGTATCTTATTGGAGCTGTGCTCCGAGACAGCAGCTTCTGCTTTCCCATCCTTCCTCCTGCTGCTGCTGCTGCTGCTGCTAAGTCGCTTCAATCTGATATGACACCAATTGTGTTGATTTCCCAAATGTGCAACAGCGGACCCAGAGCCACCAAGATCTCAGTCCAACTCAGAAGCTCAACTGAATTTCTTTTTTGGAGAATAGGAATCTCTGTATCTCTAAAGATTTTCTTCTGCACAGCTTAAATTCTTGATGACTTATCTATTAATGACATAAATCTAAACAGAAGGATAGTTAGAAAAAAACAATCATCTCTATTCTTTAAGAGAAGAAATTATGGCTGGGAAGCTAAATGATCTAAATCAAAGAAAGAACTAAGGAAGGACTTTCAACTCTGTAGAAATCCAGGTGATGGCACATTAGAAATCGGCTGTGGGATTCCAAAGGTTACAACCTATGCAGAAAGAATCCACTGTTTGGGAATCCACAGGCCTGGTGAGAATCAAGTCACTCATTTAGTTTCCACAATGGCTTCATTTATGGAAGAAAGTGTACACATCTTTCTAAGACTGATAGGAAATAAGACCCTTTGAATGCTGATCCCCAGGAGAAGGGCAACCCACTCCAGTACTCTTTGCCTACAGAATTCCATGGACAGACCATGCGGTCACAAACAGTTAGACACGATGGAGCGACTTACACACACACGCAAAGTTGCCTGGATCATGCTCATTTCATGCTCTTCTGGAAGATGCCTTCATTCTCCTGAAAACAGCACCAAGTGGGAGCTGAAGCTGCTCTCTACCCCCATCCTGATCCCACATCCTTGGTTTCTCACTCCTTGAAAGAGTTTATGTTGAAGTGGAAGGTACCCTTTTCCCTGTTGCTGGGAAAGATTGAAGGCAGGAGGAGAAGGGGACGAGAGAGGATGAGATGGTTGGATGGCATCACTGACTTGATGGACATGACTTTGAGCAAGCTCCAGGAGTTGATGATGGACAGGGAAGCCTGGCATGCTGCAGTCCATGGGGTCACAAAGACTCGGCCATAACTGAGTGACTGAACTGAACTGAACTGGAAGGTACCAGAGCCACAGTGTAAGGGATTCCCACTTGGTTTCACATCTCAGGGGATTTCCCGACACGGACTCCTGATCTATGAAGTGCTAGAGAACATACTCGAAGGATGGGAAGAGCATTATTCCTTGCCAAGAGTCTCTAAAGTCAGACTAATTTCAAGATAAGAAGATGGAGTGCAGCACCCTGGGCTTCTTAAAGCGATCACAGAACACTGCTCTGTTTGTGGTGGAGCTGGAGGCTGGTGTTTACCTAGTTCTGGAATGAAGGCAGGAGATCGCAGAATGATTAATAAAGGAACTCAAACATCTGAAGCAGTAACAGAATGAGTGGAATGTTTCAGCTATTCGTTTTAACATGACTAGATGTATGGATGAACGGTGGAGAAGGCAATGGCACCCCTCTCCAGTACTCTTGCCTGGAAAATCCCATGGATGGAGGAGCCTGGTGGGCTGCAGTCCATGGGGTCACTAAGAGTTAGACACAACTGAGCTCCTTCACTTTCACTTTTCACTTTCATGCATTGGAGAAGGAAATGGCAACCCACTCCAGTGTTCCTGCCTGGAGAATCCCAGGGATGGGGGAGCCTGGCAGGCTGCCATCTATGGGGTCGCACAGAGCTGGACATGACTGAAGCGACTTAGCAGCAGCAGCAGCAGCAGCAGATGTACGGATGAACGGATCCTATCCCACTAGTCTGGTTTCCTGAGACATGAACTCCTGAGACATGAACAGGTTATGATGGGGATGGCGGTGCAGGACGCTTACTTACCTCCAGGAGCCGCAGCTCGGCCAGCAGCGTGGGGTTCTGCTGGGCCTTCTCCGGGGTGGGCTGGGACGCCTGCTCGTGCTCCAGACGGAGACGCTGAATCTCCTGCAGGATCTCTCTAGACAGGGTGGGTGAAAGAGATGGCTACGTGATGCTTCACAGCGGCCTCTTTCTCTCTCTTTCCTGTTAGAAGTTTTTATTCCACTAGTGCTACCTCTGTCTATCTTGTTCTGAGTCCTTCTGAGCAACCAAGACATGAAATGGACGTCATCTTAAAATACCCACACTTGATATTTCCTCAATGAAACAACCCTTTGTGGTAGAAAAAGTCATATAAATATTCTTCTCAAGAACTCGAAAAATCTCCACAGAAAAATGACAACTAGAATACTCAGTTCCTCTCTGGGGGAAGCTTGTAGCCTCCTAATGCAGGTCTAGTGCTTATTTCCCTCAAGTCTTCCTCCGTCTCGCTTCCTCTCCTGACCCCCAACCCCTACCCGAGAGCCGATGGTGGCCCCTTCCTCCACGATGCCTGCTCTGTTCTGTCCAACCTCCTCATCCTGGTTCCTGCCTTTTCAGTGCGTGATGTCTTGTTTGGGCTCCAAGCCTGTGAACGGCTTTTCTGTGAGAGACCAAACAGTCGCATGCAGCAGCATCACGGGCCAGGACGGGATGGCGAGGCAGAGCAAAGGCTCCCGGAGTGGAGTGGAGAGAGGAATGGTGAGAGGGGAACACACTGGTGGGTGGGGAAAAGAATTTCCCCGAGGGCACGTGAGCAGGGTTGCAGACGGCCAGAATGAACTGCGCGCAGAGTTCACGCACAGATTAAGTGTCCAGGGCAAGACTTGGGCCAGCCTATCTTAACCGAGGTGCGATCTTCCTTTGTGGTCAAAACCCATCTAGACTGCAAGGAAAACGAGAATCAGATACTCACATGATACTCTTGGGCTTATAAACTGGCTTCCTCTCTCTGCATTCTTACCTGTTTTTATTTTCCAGTTCTGCAATAAGCTGTCTTTGTTGTTTGTTGGCATCAAAGTTAAAGCTCAAGTCAGTGGGAGGACGGGTCTAGAGTGAAGAAGAAAGGTTTTTGGTTTTGATTCAAATATATCCAGAGCCCCAGATGGACTGATTTTTTTTTTTTTAACATATTTTGAGGTATAATCTACATACCATAAAATCCACCCATTTCAAGTGTACAATTCAATGAGTCTTAGTATATTTAAAGTTATGCAAACAAAGCACCACAGTCCAATTTTAGAACATTTTTCATCACCACAGAAAGTTCCCTCATGCCAGTTTGTAGTAAACTATGACTCCCACCCCTACCCGCAGGCAAACACTGATCTGCTTTCTGTCTACAGTTCTGCCTTTTCTATATACATATACATGGAACAATACAACATGTACTCTTTGGTTTCTGGCTTCCACTTAGTATGTTTCTGAGCTTCATCCACGTTGCTCCATGAATCAGGGTTCCTTCCTTTTCACTGCTGAATAGTATTCCACTGTTTTCAGCTTTTGGCTATTGCAAATGAAGCTGCTCTGAACTCTCATTTACACATCTTTGTGTTGATATGTGTTTTCATCTCTTTTGATTAAATACCTAAGAGTGGAACTCCTAAGTTACATGGTAACTCTGTATTTCACATATTGAGAAAGTGTCAAACTGTTTCCCAAAGTGGCTGAACCATTCTACAATCCCAGCAACAGTGAAGGACGGTTCCAACTTTGTCATATCCTTGCTAATACCCGTCATTGTCTTTTTGGTTTTAACCATCCGAGTGAACATGAAGTACCTAAACTGTGGGTTTAAAAAAAAATGAGATATAATTTACATGCTTTAAAATTTACCCTTTTAAAGTATACATTTCAGTGGTTTGAAACTATAAGACTGTGAGCCCATCACCAGCATCTACTTTCAGGACATTTTTACCACCCCAAAAGAAACCCACAGTCATTCCTCACATCCCTCTCTACTATCTCGTGAAGTGAAGTGAAGTCGCTCAGTCATGTCCGACTCTTTGCAACCCCATGGACTACATGTAGCCCACCAGGATTCTCTGTCCATGGGATTTTCAAGGCAATAGTACTGGAGTGGATTGCCATTTCCTTCCCCAGGGGATCTTCCCGACCCGGGGACTGAACCCAGGTCTCCCACATTGTAGACAGACGCTTAACCGTCTGAGCCACCAGGGAAGTCTCGTGATAACTGCTAAGCTACTTTCTGTATCTATGGGTTTGCCTATTCTAGACAGTTCATACAAATTGAATCATGCAATATGTGATCTTTTAAGCATAGCTTCTTTCACTTAGCAAATGATTTTAGGGTTCATCCATGTTGTAGCACGTATCAGTATTTTATTCCTTTCTATGGTTGAATAATATTCCACCATATGGATAGATAGTATTTTGTCCATCCATTCAACAATGGGCATTGGGTTGTTTCCATTTGGGTGAGCTATTTTGAATAATGCTGTTATGAGCATTTGTGGACAAGTTTCTGTAGAGAGACATGCTTTCATTTTACAGGGTATATAAGAGTGAAACTACAGAGTTACATATAGTAACTGTCTTTTGAGGAACTGCCGAGGCTGTTTCCTACATGGCTGCACTTTTAATGATATACAAATAATTTATATTCTTACTAGCAATATATAAGAGATCCATTTTTCTACTTTCTTGCCAACAGTTGTTATTGTCCTTTTTTTTTCTTTTTTTACCATAGTCATCCTAGAGAGTATAAAATGTATCTCATTGTGAATTCAGGCTTCCTAGGTGGTTCAGTGGTAAAGAATCCACCTGCCAATGCAGGAGACACAGGTTTGATCCCTGGGTTGGAATATCCCCTGGAGAAGGAAATGGCAACCCATTCCAGTATTCTTGCCTGGAAAATTCCATGGACAGAGGAGCCTGGTGGGCTGTAGTCCATAGGGTCACAAACAGTTGGATACAACTTAGGTACTGAGCATGCACACACATTGTGAATTCAATTTTTATTTTCCTAATGAGTAATGTGTTCAGCATACTTTCACGAGCTTACTGGCCATCTAAATATCTTTGGACAAATCATTATGGTTTTGATTTTCAAATCCACTGATGTTTTTGACTCTGATTACCTCCTTTAAGAATATGGAAGTCAGTCAACCCAAAATATGAAAATGGATGACTAGGTGACATTTCCCTTTTATTGATTAGCCACAGTGGAAGCTCTAATGAAGGCTCTGGTATGGTTATGCTTCACTCCATGTATAAACATGATATATGATGAAGCAGAAACCTTGTTTCTTATCGAGGGCTTAAAGATGCAATCAGTAATTCTTTTCATGTGAAACTTCCTAAATAAACACAGGTAAAACAACATAGCAAATCTGAGTAGGAGGCTTTTTTTTTTAGTCAAATTACCAAATACTTTTCTTTTTTAAAAGGGAAAAAGTGATCTTTCTTCCTACAGGAAGAGTGGACCAGTGGCCAGCTAAGCAAGTTCTCCCTATTGTCTCTGCATAAGTCTTGCGAGAGCCTGAGCTGAACCTTGGAAAAATGGCAAGCCTGAGCCTAAACCTGCTATGAATAATAGATTTACAAATCCTGAAGACTGGAGTTAAAATGAATGGTTCCTTATCAGAGTGGGACCAAGGAAAATTATGGATGAGGAAATGAACTCTGAAAGGAACTGGTTTCATATAATGACAAGCAATCAAAACCCCAAAAGTATTTCACTGGACATTTCTAAAGAATCTTTTTAGTTTTGAGTGTCTGACTGCAATGCTGAAGCATCTCTCATAGAGGAAGTTAATGCACGAATCAAGAATGATTATCAACAGTGATTCCTAATGAGAACATATGATATAGCGCAGGGAGCTCTACTCAATGCAGTGTGGTGACCTGAATGGGAATGAAGTCCCAAAGAGAGGGGATATCTGTATGTGTATGGCTGATTCATTTTGCTGTACAGTAGGAACTAACACAACACTGTAAAGCAACTATATATATATGCCAACAAAAATTAACTTAAAAAAAGAGTGATTCTAACCAGGCAATATTCTTTGGCATCAAGAAGCACTGTTACTCAAACATAAAAAAGTAGGGGTGGGGGCTTCCCTGGTGGTGAAATGGTTGCGAGCCCGCCTTAAAATGCTGGGGACAGTGGTTCGATCCCTGGTCTGGGAAGATCCCACATGCCATGGGGCACCTAAGCATGTGTGCCACAACTACTGAAGCCTGAGTGCCCACAGCCTGTGCTCCACAGCAAGAGAAGCCGCTGCAACGCAAAGCCCGTGCACCACAAAGCAGAGTAGCCCCTGATCTCAGCAACTAGAGAGAGCCTATCACAGCAACGAAAACTCAGAACGGCCAAAAATAACTACATAAATAACAATTTAAAAACACACACACAAAAGAAGTAGAGGTGGAAGAAGATTCAAACCCTTAGTTGTCCCACCTGGAGCAGCCTGCACCCTAGCTCCTTCACCTGCATGTAACAACAGGGAGAGTCCCCAGTGGAGAGAGTTGAACGATGGCTTATTTCACTCAGACAAATA
The DNA here is from genome assembly GCA_917880005.1 of Nanger dama. NCBI lineage: Eukaryota > Metazoa > Chordata > Mammalia > Artiodactyla > Bovidae > Nanger > Nanger dama. Next base: position 33,212,176 of record CAKJTW010000018.1, read on the forward strand.
TCAAACCTAGTCAAGGCACATTAAATAATAGAGAAACGTAGGAATTTTATTTATTGACCATCTTAGACACCACAGTATTCCTTTAAAAAAAAAAAAAAACAGGGCCAAGTATCCGTTCCTAAAATGCCTCCAGAGAAAACGAGCGAAAATTAGTTTTAAAAACATGGAATACTTTAGCCAGAAGAGGCCTAAAGATGGTTTCTTTCAAAAATTAAATATTTCATTCATTTATTCAACAAATATTTCCTGAGCACTTACTATGTGTTAGATACTGTTCCAGACACTAGGGATGCATTAGTGAATAAGGCAGTGGTCTTCAACCTTTTTGGCAGCAGAAACCATTACATGGAAGACAATCTTTCCATGGAATGAGGTGGCAGAGGGATGGTTTCAGGATGATTCAAGTGCACTTTAATGCCTCTGCTGATCAGACAGGAGGTACTGGTCCATGGCTTGTAGGTTGGGGATGCCTGAATACAGCTTCTGCCCTCATGTAGCTTACATTACACTGGGAAAGAAAGCTAAGAAATATATATACGTATGTATGACATCAGAGTGACAAGTTTGATGAAGAAATACAGGGTGATGAAACAGAATAAACTGAAACAGAATACTTTTGAAATTAGGTAGTTATAAAAGACTCAGTGAACTGAGGAAGCCAGCCAGGTAAAGGTCTGGGGATTGGTGGCTCAGGCTTGCTGGGCAGAGAGAAGGGGTGAAGGCCCACAGTACTCCAGGTGGGTGTGTTCAGTCAGTACCGATGGAGGGGAGTTAGCCGTGAAGCAAGGGTGGGAGATAAACTGGGAGAGCTCAGATCACAAAGGGCCTTTTCATCATGGGGTGGAGTTTCCATTCCATTCCACGCGTGGCATGAAGCCACTGCAGCAATTTGAACAGGGAAACACTGAATTAATTCCAAATAACATAGGTACATACTCTGCTCTTAAGGAGGTGGAATCTAACTCCCTGTTACTTAAGTGTGGCCTGTCCACAGTGACTTCCTTCCAAAGAGGACAGTGTGGAAAGGGGAAAAAGAGGAACTTTATGTCAGAGAAACCTGACAAACGCTTCCTCAGCCAAGTGATCAAGGTCAACATCAACAGAGATAAGTGACGCTGATACTATACAAGTAAGATGTGAAGTGAGGAAAGTGGCACCTACCTCTTCCTCCCCAAAACCCACAATCTCAGTCTAATCATGAGAAAAATAGACAAGTCCCAATTAAGGGGCAGTCCTCAAAACTGTCCAGGTCATCAAAAGCAAGGAAAGTCAGTAATAAGCTAGAATGGAAAATAATCCTGTGTATCATATATAAATACAGTTGAACCACTTTGCTCTATACCTGAAACTAACACAATATTGTAAATCAACTATGTTTCAATAAAACAAACAAAAAACAATAAGAAATTCAGAGAGAGCGTCAGATCAGAGGAGCCTAAGGAGAAATGACAACTAAATGAAATGTGGTGTCTTGGATGGAGCCCCAGAAAAGAAAAAGACATTCGGCAAAAACTAACAAAATCTGAATAAAGCACATTGTTGTTGTTTGGTCGCTAAGTCATGTTTGATCCTTTTGCGACCTCAGGGTATGGAGCCTGCCGAGCTCCTCTGTCCATGGGATTTCCCAGGTAAGAATACTGGAGTGGGTTGCCATTTCCTTCTTCAGGAAATCTTCCCGACCCAGGGAGAGAACCCAGGTCTCCCGCACTGCAGGCAGCATGGACTTTAGTTAATAATCACACACTGACGTGTTGCAGCAAACGTGCTATACTAAAGTAAGATGTTACTAACATGGCAAAAGAAACATGGGTTATATGGAAACTCTTTGAACTAGCTTCAGAAATTTTCTATAAATCTGAAATTGTTCTGTAATGAAGTTTATTACAAACAAACAAACCCTACTTTGGCTACCAACTGGAGGATTCACTTTGTGGAATAAGAATGGAAGTTAGGAATCCTAGGGTCAGTTACTTATTCGCCATGTAAACTTTGAGCTGCTTTATTTTCCTATATACCTTTATTCTCTTGTCTGTAAAATTAGAATATTTATGGAAAACGATCCCTTCCTCTGTTACCCTAGTATTCTCTTAGACTTCCCTGGTGGCTCAGACCGTAAAGAATCTGCCTGCAATGTGGGAGACCTGAGTTTGATCCCTGGGTCGGGAAGATCTCCTGGAGAAGGAAATGGCAACCCACTCCAGTATTCTTGCCTGGAAAATCCCATGGATGGAGGAGCCTGTAGGCTACAGTCCATGGGGTCGCAAAGAGCTGGACACAACTGAGCGACTTCACTTTTACCCACTCCAGTATTCTCTCAGGTTTATGTAATCTTACAGAGCTCCATCATCTTTAATGAGATGGAGACACAGCTGAAAAATACAGGATAAGGAACAAAACCTCACTGAGAAAAACTGGGCAAATTGGAAAAGACACTGATGCTAGGAAAGACTGGAGGCAAAAGGAGAAGAGGGTGGGAGAGGATGAGATGGTTGGATGGCATCACCAACTCAAAGAGTTTGAGTAAACTCCTGGAGATAGAGAAGGATAGGGAAGGATGGCTTGCTGCAGCCCATGGGGGGTGCAGAGTCAAACACGACTGAGCGACTGAACAAAAAAAAAAACCATTAAATCAAGGAAAGGCAACATAGTCAGCAAACTGTCACCTGCTGGGATGCACTTCTGGAGCCTCCTAAAAGAGACTGGAAGTTTCCTGTCTGGATGAACTTGGCAGAATGAGTTTTACAGAGATATGCCTGCTATCACTTAGACTTCCACGGCATCCCAGTACAGCCCTCCCATCACCTCAGCCTTGCCTGGGCTAACTGGAGGGCTATGGATTATTAATATTTCCCTCTCTCAAAAACCCACTAATGTTTTTGAGGGCAGTGGTTCCTAAGGTAACTGTAAATCAAAAGACTGAAAGTTTTCTTTTTGCTTTTTAAATGAAAATCAATAGACCCTGCTAAACCCATTGATTCTGCAGTCAGTGATCTGAGGCAAGGCCAAGAATCTCTGTATTTTTTAAGTGCTGCACACAAGATTATAATATGTAGCTAGGTTTGACAATGACAATTTTGTAGGGGTTTAAAGTCATCACATAAACACACATGAAAATACCATTATCTTTAATTCTAAGAAGCCATAACGATATAGCTGGAATAGTGTATGCGTGGAGCAGCTGACATGATGATGAGGCTGTGAAGTCTGGGACTGGGCTCTGTGAAAAAAATCTCAAAAATGTGTAAATGTTAGATAGTATGACAATGGATAATGGTTTCCGTTTCCTTCCACTTTTCTTCTAAGTTGTCCATAGTGAGTTTTTAATTTTCTCATAAAGAAACTTTACAGATAAACAAAACCATCTGACTACATCAAATGCTAGTGATGTTTGTGTTGAAATTTTAAGATTTGCTAGACATTGTATTTCTGCTTTAAAAAGGAGTTTAGGCGCTTCAGGAAAACAAATTTGCTCTCTTGGTTCATCTAAGCGATCTACAAATTCTCTGTTTGGGGTCAGTCTCTGTTTGGAAGAGGTTTCTGTGGCCATGTCTGCCACCTGGGGAGATGTCAGGGTCTGATGTTGGAGCGCTTCATAGGGTCAATGCCGGCTGCTAAAGTGGTTTAATGGTCTTTCTTTGTGAAGTGTTTTGGAAAAAAAAAAAATCAATACAAAGCCTATCTGGCAAGCTATAAATAAATTCTTTTGAGCACTACACCCACTTTATGCAAAGCACTTGTATCAGTGAGAGATTAGCAGATTAGAAGTCGTCTGTTTAATAGAAATCTAGTTAAGAAGACTCCACCCTGAGAGACCCAATATTTGTAAGATAACTATCCTTAGGAAAATAAACTGAAGATGAAAGGGGCCATATCAGAATTTAGTCTCAAGACCATTCTAACAAGGATCATTTTCACATGAATTAGAGAACTGGCATCAGAAACTCTCAGGTGTAAACAGATTTATCTTGTTTGCAGTAAAGGAGTACTAGGATCTCTTTTTCAGGGTCAAATGGCTTTGGAGCTTTTATTTACAAAATTTAAAAAGTACTAAAGTCAGCAAGACTGTATAATGGTAGTAAGTATACTTAATTTTAAAACTCCAACCACAACACTACTCCATCTCAAAAAATTAATATTTGTAAATTTTAATTTCTAAAATAATAAATATTTGTGACTGACTGGTTTGACTAATCAAATAAAACTAGTCTTTTTCCAAGACTTTCCCCCCAATTCTGTTCCATTTCCCTAACCTTTAGAGTTGGAATGTTAGAGTCAGATATATGACTTATTAGATTCTCAAGGAAAAGATTTTGAAGTCTAAACAAACCCAAAGGAATAAATTACATTTTGAGAGAGAAATGAAGCAAAACTCTCTATTGGCAGCTTTCATAACTATTTCCCTAGGAAGGAGTAAACATAAATTAGTACACAATACACTGTGGAATATTGTCCTGTAAGATCTTGGCCTACCTGTCCAGTCTAATCTCACTCCAGAACTCCAGAACAATATTGGACCCAGTGGTTTGTGATTCCTGTAACCCCTCTAAGAAATCTTATATAGTCTTGATGACTGTTAAAATGCCTTTTCTGCACCTACTGAAGTATTATAATTTTCTTCTTTAAATCACTAATATGGTGAATGACATTGGCTGATTTTCATGTGTTAAATAAATTTGCATTCCTAGGATAAATCTCACTTGATCATGGAATATTATCCTTTCTATATATTGCTGGATTCAATTTGCTATTATTTTCTTAAGGATTTTTGCATCTATGCTTATGACAGAACTTGGCCTGTAACGGCCTTGTATTGTTTTGGATTCAAGTTATGGTTACCTGATAAAATGACTTGGAAAGTGTTCCTTCTTTTTCTATTCTCTGAAAGTTTGTGCCAGATTGTTATTATTTCTTCCTTAAACATATGATAGTATTCAACAGTTAAGACATCTGGGCTTGGAGTTTTTGAAGTCAACTATGAATTCAATTTAACAGATTTATGACTATTTAGATTTTCCATTTATTATGTCAATTATGTAAATTTGTATCTTTCAAGAAATTTGTCATCTAGTCATCAAGTTCATTCATAATATCAAAGGCATTCATAATATTCTTGCCATCCTTATAATGTTTACAGGCTTTGTAGTGATGTCCTTTTTTTCATTCCTAATATTGGTAATTTGCATTTTCTTTCTTCCCTTTTTATATATTTTTAGACTGAAGTATTGTTGATTTATAATATTGTGTTAGTTTCAGGTATATAGTATAATGATTCAGGGTTTTTGCAGGTTATATTCCATTAAGCTTATTACAAGATAATAGGTATAATTTTTTGTGTTACATGGTAAATCTTTGTTGCTTATTTTTTTTATGTATAGTAGTTTGCTAATTCCATATCCAAAACTTGTCCCTTCTACCCCTTGGTAATCACAAGTTTGTTTTCTATGTCTGTGAGTCTGTTCCCATTTTGTTTTTTAACTATTTACTGGGTTGCACCAAGTCAGTGGTGGGTATGTGGGATCTTTGCTGTGGCATGCTGGATGTTTAGTTGCAGCATAGAGGATCTAGTTCCCTGACTAGGAATCGAACCCAGGCCCTCTGCACTGGGAGCATGGAGTCTTAGCCATTGGATCACCAGGGAAGTCCCAAGTCTGATGCTATTTTGCATATACACTTACTTGTATTATTTTTTAGATTCCATATTTAAGTGATATTGTAGAGAATCTGTCTTTCTCTGTCTGACATATCACTAAGCATAATATTCTCTAGGTCCACCCATGTTGCTGCAAATGGCAATATTTCATTCTTTTGTATGGCTGAGTAATACTCCAGCTTGTGTGTGTGAATCACATCTTCTTAATTCAATCATCTGTTGATGGGTATGTGGGTTGCTTTCATGTCTTGCCTATTGTAAACAGTGCTGCCATGAACACTGGGGTACATGTATCTTTTTGAATTAGTGTTTTCATTATTTTCCAGATATACACCCAGGAGTGGAATTGCTGGATCACATGGTAGTTCTATTTTTAGTTTTTAAGGAACCTCCATACTGTTTTTCATAGTTTTCACCAATTTACATTCCCACCAACAGTGTATAATGGTTCTCTTTTTTCCACATCCTTTTCCCTTTCTTTTTGATCAGGATTTCTATGGGCTTATTAATTTTATCAATCTTTTTAAAGAACTAAATTTTGGTTCTTTGATTTTCTTTACTGACTGATTTTTAAAAGCGGTTATTATGGATAAAATTAAAGACCACTGCAATCCCTTCCTTAAACCTGTTTCCTGCCTCCTGTCTCTGAGGTATCTACTCTCCAGAGTTTCATGGTTACCATTCCCTTTCCATCTGTATATTACAATAATGTAAATTTCTGCTATCTCCTGTAATCCTCTATTTACTTACCACGTTTCCTGCCTCTGCAGCCAGCCGGGCAGCATAGCGGGCTATAAGCCGGTGCTCCTCGTCCAGTCGGCTAGGGCTGTCCAGGACACTGCCAAGGAGATAACAATTCAACAGGTATTGATTAAACAACCCCTACTCTTGCTTCTCTCAGAAAGAACAGATGGGAGAAATGTTTATGAGAAAGAACAGTAACAAAAGAAATGGAGACCTGAATCATAGATACTAATGGTCTTCTGAGACCAAAGGGGATTTAGAGAAATGACAATAACATCTCTCTTGGGCAGGATATCCCTGTTGCTTCTATACCTTCAGAGGGGACACTTCTGTTTGAATGCAAAGGCTGAAAAAGGGCATCTATAGAACCGAGGGAGCTATTTCCAATCAATTGTTTTAAGAAAACCTCATGACATTTAGATATAGATCTTGAATTCAAAAAGACCAAGAGAAAAATAAAGCATCACAAAGAACTGGGCTGGGGAGTACACTTAACACTGGCTGAGCAAAACTGAGAAACCTAAGCTAGGGCAGGCTCACAGTATGATAAAGTGGGGGAAGAGTCCATGGTATCAAACGTTCCTCTCCAAGGTTCCTTCTCTTCTTGTACCACGCCTGTTCTACAACTGAAGCCCCAACTTGAGTGAATTAATTTAGTCTGTTACTCTTTACAAGAGTTCCAGCATTCTAAAAATTTTAAACTCCATTAAGGCAGGCTACCCACTCCTGTATTCTTGGATGTCCCTTGTGGCTCAGCTGGTAAAGAATCTGCCTGTAATGTAGGAAACCTGGGTTCCATCCCTGGGTTAGGAAGATCCCCTGGGGAAGGGGAAAGGTTACCTACTCCAGTATTCTGGCCTGGAGAATTCCAGGGACTGTTTAGTCCACAGGGTCGCAAAGAGTCAGACATAACAGAGAGACTTTCACTCTCTTAGTGCTGCTACCTTGGATAAAAGGATTCTTGAGGAGGAGGCTAGTTCTGTGTATATGCCCTGCTCATATACAACCTTCTGCTGATTATGGTTGACATCTTTAATTTAGGGTGTGATGTCAACTGCTACTTATCCATATAAGGCACTTCTAGATTAACCAGCACTGTGGCTATATAATTCTACTTTGTTTCAGTTCTGACAGAAGCGTTAAGTCAACAATAATGATGATGACTAACTGATAAGAGGTGACTGTTGTGACTTGTTTCTACTTTGGCTCCAGGTTCCTGGAGTTCCAAACTCCTGATTGCAATTTAACAGTATGAAAAAAATATGAAATATGACAAAATTTAAAGACATGGGTTCAATATTCATCAAACCTTGTTAGAATTACTGAAGAGAATCTGGGAAGGATGGAGGTAAATCAATAGAGATCTGGACTTTTCATATACAAAGTCAACTATATATTCATATATATATATATATATTTACCATCCTGTATTTCTATCTCTGTGACTAACTCTTTAAGCTTCACTTGGTATTTCCTCTAGGATGAATTTTTTTTTAATGTGTTGCCACTGTCAATGTTGTGGTCTTCTGCCAATGACACTTCTCAACACTATATAATTTTAGGTGTACAAGTGTCAGTCTCTATCTAGCGTATATTAATATAATCATTTCTCAAAAGATGATCTTGCAATAAGAACATGCTACCAATGGTTGGCTTTAATACTTTAGTGTTAAGGCCCCAAGGTCAGGGCTGAATTATAGTACTTATGCCTATGTTTGTCTGAAACAAGAGGACTCTCTTTATCTTTTTAAATAACAACAAAAAGAACATTTTCCAAAACAAGTAGATACCGTTATGGAGGGAACAGCAGCCTAAAAAATGGGACTTACAGCAGCTGTCCTCTGTGACACAATAAATTCCTCTTTGCAAAAGAGGTCCTCCTTCTCCATCACATTCCCTCTCCCTAGGAAGGTCGATTTGACCTGTCATTCCTACCTGAGTGTGGAGGACATGGTCGCTTTAACTGGCCATGCTTTCCAGCCAGAAACTAGAACTTTCTGTTGATGACAGGTTTTAAGGTCAATGAAAACTACAAGGGAAATTAAAAAGATTTCTTATTCTTCTACTTCAGCTGATTTTAAATCTCAATATTCAGAATTATCAATAGTTAGCCTGGAAATTTCTGTACAAAGCTAAGTTCCTTCAACTATGAATCAAGAAGAGATGCAGTACTCACCCAATCCTTACGTTCTTCCAGGGCTCCTGGCCACCGATCCTCGCCCAGGGAGCCTAATCGCTAAGCCATGAGACTTGAGGGTCTCAGCTAAACCTAGCATACATCTTCTGGACAGAAATATCAGGTAGTAGTGTCTGCTGCTACATTTACCATGGAAACTTTTAATCACTTGGACAACTGCCCTTACTGATACTAAATAAGTTGTCCTGCTGGGGTGAGACAACTCTCTCCCCAGAGATCAAGGGACTAGGACGGGGTGCTCAGAAATCATCTCTCTATGATACGATGCACAATTTGCAGGCCTTCTCCTCCACAGAATAAGTTTATTAATTATAGCTGGGAGATAGGAGAACCCTATAATCTAATGCTTTAGAGACAGGTAAATGCTTGAAAGTAATAAACACCGTTTGGTCATACTGGGAAAACTATGCGAAGTGCTGTAAAGTATAATATTTAAAACAGTCCTTTTCAATTATACATATTTTAAAGTTGATTATTAATTTGTTTTTCTGTTATCACGGGGAATAAGCGTTTCCTGTGGAGCCAAGGTATGTTAAGGGCAAAGATATGATCAAAATTTAAGTCTCTAGCCTCTCCCACATGTTTAAATTTATAAATCAGTTTTCTCTCTCAGAGTAAGAATCTCAGGCTGTTTGGCACAGAAACTCTTCTCTGCTGCTATATAAAGGGAAGGGATGCCTTTAGATTATTTAAACTTTACCTGCCATTCTCCTTGCAGAATGGTGGCAGGAGTGGGCATGGACTAGACAGGTGACTTTGGGTCTACCTGAATGCAATGGCATTTTGTCTGCTAGTAACTCTTTTAAAGGGTTAACTTTGCTAGGGTTAGTGGTTATTAAATGTTTTTCCACCATAACCCCTGAGGGATCAGACATATTCCCATATTAACAGTAGTTTCTAATTATAATACATATAATTATTATAATATGAGGAGGTATATATGGTTTGGTAAAAGTCTCTCAGGTGACAATGACTCAATACCACTGTTGAAAATCACTGGTTTAAATCATCAACAATGATAAGATTTTGGGGAATGGATGATGATGCAACACATAAAGATGTAACAAGGTGATGTCACAAGGTGATGTCAAAGCCTCCACATTAGACAAGGTGTGCTGATCAACCTAGACTTTGAATGTTGATTGAAAGATTTCATTATTTAGGCAAGAATGAACAGGAAAAGGTTTTATCAAATACCTCTGTGAATACACGGCTTTGGGACTGCACATCTCTGAGGTTTACACTCTTTTAAGTGTAGTCTGAAGGAAGGAAGGGCACTTCACTTTAAAGAAGAATTTCTGACTCTGTGTTTAGGTAAGTGCCCAGGCTTGGCAAGGCTCCTTCTCTTTTAAAAGCTAATGCTTTAGCAATTATTTAAATCCTGCCAAACATAGCTGGTAGCTTCTCAAGAAAAACCCCACATGCAGAGTATTTTCCAGCTGGCAGCCCCGGGTAACAGAGCTCTCCCTCCCTCCAATCAGCCCTTGGCCACCCGCCGGCTGCTGCTCTCCCACTGACCGTGCACAGTGCTGCAGACGGGCCACATAGGAGGCTATCAGCGCATGCTCATCAGCCAAGTGACGGGGTACATCCTGGCTATACTGTAACCTAGGAACAATGGAGGCAAAGACAGCAAGCATGACACAAACACATACAGAGTGAGAAAAGAACATGGATTAAGATGGGCAAACGTCAAAGAAAAATAGAACAAAAAAAAATCATGATAAGGAAAACAATGAAAAACCACAAGGCATAATGGAATATGATGTTAGACCATAGGGAATACATCTCATCAATCCCTTCAACAAAAGCAGCCCCTTTGAAAACGGCCTTGGTGGGCGGGCCGCTACTACAGCCGGTGAGAAGGAGAAACCAATGAGGAGGCCGCTGAAGAGCCTTACCCACCAGGCTTGCCCAGGTTCTGGGCTCTGTGACAGACGCCTCTTGTAGGGAATGCCCTCTGGCAGGAAAACGGAGGCAGAGTGGGTCCATTTAATCACTGAGTGGCCCCTTAATGCTCCTATGGCTTCTGTCTACCTGTCAGAGTTTTCAGTTACTTCGTGTTATCAATTAAACCTTTTATTTCTACAAAGATACTGCCTTTAGCATCATTCTATTTTCTCCCATAAAACTGATACTTATACAAAACTTGTTAGAATTGTATCTAATTGACAATGTTGCATACAATCTGAGTGAGGCTTTCTCTTACAGATATTTGGAAAGTCCTTAAACACATGATATATTTTTTTAACTTTTCACTAGAGAAGTATTAAAATATTCACAAAGTAGAAAAACTTATTTAATGACTACCATTTGGAGGAAGACATGGCAACTCACTCCAGTATTCTTGCCTGGAAAATCCATGGACAGAGGAGCCTGGCAGGCTATAGTCCACAGGGTTGCACAGTTGGACACAACTAAGTTACTGAGCACCCACACTTCATGGACCCATCACTAAAGTTCAACAAAGATCAACATCATCAACTTATTTAATTTATTCTTCCTTTTCCCAACATTTTGTGCAAGAGGGCGTGACTAGAGTAACACCAATTTATTATTTTGCCTGCAAATACTTGAGTCTGTACATCAGAGAAAAAAATTTATACAATCTCGACACCATTATCACATCTGAAAAAATTAACAAAAATTCTTGAATATGTTAGTCCATCTGAAAATTTAAATCTTAAAAAATATCCTTTTACAGTTAAAGTCAAACTCTACACAAGGTCCACACTTTGCATTTGGTTGATATGGTTTTTGTTTTTGTTTTTATGTTTGGATTTGATTTTATGTTTCTGTTTTTAATCCATAACAGTTCTTCCTTTTCCCTGTTTCTTCCCTGTCATCTACTTATGAAGAAAACAGGTTACCTTGCTGCATATCCCACATTTTGGAGGCATCATTAAACTTGTTTATCTAGCTCCTGTGGGGCCAGATCTAGATGCTGGACTAAATTTTTGCTTTTGTTATTGAGACAGGGCTAGACTCCATCATATATAATATGATGTACTTATAAATCAAACAGGAGGTACATAATGGAATGGAATGGAAATACTGATCAGTGGATTCAGATACTATAGGTTACATCTCTCTATTACAAACATGCCCATCAACTTTTCACCTAATAATTTTAGCACTTAAAATGATTCTTGCCTAGATACATTATTTCATGAGGGGTTATAAAAGGTTGACTCTCTAGTTTTATCATCTTTTGCATGTTTATTCGTTTCTTCTGTTTGCTTACTGTGAAATATTGCTCATTCAGGAAAGGTAAAACAAATGGTTAATATTTCTTATTTAACAGCAATAACAGAAAAAATGAGCTAGTGCCTTAGGAGGGTTTTTGTTTGTCTTAATATCATTATAAACTCATAGATTTCTGTGTATCTGATGTGCTTCAATCCGTTACAATGGTATTCAAATTGTCCTAACTTTGGCCAGTGGGAACCCCAGGAAGCAGGCTTCACTAGAGCTTATTAGCTTCCCTGTTTGTACAATAAGATGCCTCAGTCTCATCTTGTATATATCCTGCTCCACACTTAGAATCAACCATTCTTCCAAGGGTCCTAGGTCCCTTTTACTGAGAAAGAGCATTCAGAAGCCAAATCAGGGTGCTAGAGTGATCATTGTTCTTGGGTTGTCACCTCTTCTAGGCTTTTCAGTGGATAAAGCTAGGAAATTTCTATATTTTAGAGAGAATACAACTGAGTTCTTTCACCACTTTCAGACATCATTCTATTTTCTAACTTGCATTATTTTCATTGAGAATTCATTGGAAAATTTTACCCTTGTTCCCCATATGTTACATGTCTTTTTTTCTCTAGCTGCTTTTAATTTCTTCTCTTTATCACAGTGTTTTTTTTTTTTGTGATTTGATTGTGATGTGTGTTGGTATGTTTTTCTCTGTGTTCATTCTGCTTATAGTTTGCTGATCATCTTGTATCTGTGTGCTTGCAGTTTTCATTACATATGTAAAAATTTATTCAGAAATTTGGAAAAAATTATTTCCATGAATAATCATTTTCCTCCCTTTCTGTTAGACTGTTTGACATTGTCCCAAAGGTCACTGAGGCTCTGTTTTTCCAATGTTTTTCTGTTTGCTTCATTTTCGTTAGTTTGTATTGCTTTAAGTTCACTGAACTTTCATTTTGTAATTTCTGACCCACTGTTAAGTCCATTCACTGAAGTTTTCAGTATAATCCCTTTCAATCCTGTAAGCTCTATTTTTTTTTTAATTTTAAAGGTTTTAATGGAAGAAGACCATACATGCAAAAATTCCAATCACATTTATACTATGTTCTTTTTATTTCTCACATTTTCTCCACATTATGTTGACATTTTCTTTTATAAATATATATTTAAAATATTTACTATTTGGCTGCACCAGGTCTTAGTCGTGGCCCTCAGGATCTTTACTCTTCACTGTAGCATATGGGACCTTGAGATGCAGCATGGAGGATCTTTTTTCCCCCTCAGTTGTGGCATGTGGGATCGAGTTGCTTGACCAGGGATGGAACCCTGGCACCCTGCACTGGGAGCATGGAGTCTTAACCACTGCACCACCACGGAAGTTCCTCTTTATATTTTTGATACTTATCATGGATGCTTGAAAGTCCATGTCTGTTAGCTGCATCACATGTGTTATTTCTGGCTCTGTTATGTTGACTAATTGTCTCCTGGTTACACGTCACACCTTCCTGCCTCTTCCTATGTCTTCTAATTTTCCACTGAATGGTGCAAATGCTGAGTATTATGTTGCTGAATGCCTGGATTTCGTTGTCTTCCTCTTAAGAATGGCAGTCAATTTCCTTGTGAACAGCTTGATCCTTTTGAGGCTTGTGTTGAAACTTCATTAGTGCAGATCTAGAGTAACTTTATTTAGGGCGTATCTGACCCGCTCCTAAGATGTGGTCCTTCTGGGGTCTTTACTGAGTGCCTCAAGCATTCAATCTTGTCTCTTTACTTTGGTTGGTTAGAACTCAAACTATATATGTTGTTTAGAACTTAACAGTGTGAGCTCAGGTAGTTGTTCCACTTTCAAATCCCCAGGGGTTGTTCTCTATCAGATCTTGTGAAATCTCATTACATGCAAATGCAGCTTAGCTCTTCAAATTTATGGAGCTCTTTCTCTGCACATGTACTCCTCTCTGGTGTTTGCTCTGCAAATTTTGCTCCCCAACTCCAATCTCTACTTTCTTATTCTAAGCAAGACTGTCTTGCTCTGCTTATATCCTGCACTGGTGTCTGGCAAATGCATTCCTGCAGAAAGTCTGGGGGATCATGGGGCTATCTCACTTGTTTTCCATCTCAGGAATCAGTCCTACACTACTTACTGTCTAATTCCTGAAAACTGTTGTTTTTACATTCAGACCAGTTTTCCAGTGGTTTATAGTGAAAGAGCTAATCTGATACCAGTTAGTTCACCATGACCAGAGTGGAGGTTCTTTCTGTAGTAACTTATTTTTATCATATCTTTATAAAGTATCAGTCCACTTCAAACTAGAATTCAAAACAAAGCTGGGTCTTTACGGCAGACAGATTGAGAAGTAGGTTATATAATCCTGCATACCAGGACAAAAGCTTCAGCTTTTACTCTGAAATTAGAATTTACTGGAAAGTTTTGAGCAGAAGTGAGGTGTAACTTGTATTTTAATAGGATCATTTGCTATAGGAAGGATAAGGTGCCAGAGAGCAGGGGGAAGAAGCAGTCAATTAGAAGGCAGCTTGACATTCCAGATGAGAGACAAGAGTGGCTAGGAAATAGTAGCTGTAGAAGTGATAATAAATAACAAGATATTAGACTTTGATAGTGATTTTGGATAGATTTAATAACCTGACAGTTTAGATGGGAGAAAAATTAATGATTCTGACCAAGCAACTAGGAAAATGGGACTGTCATTCATAGAGATGGGGAAGAATATGGGAGAAGCAGATTTGAGTTTAAAATAGGCTAGTTATAAAATATATATTAAATACCCAAGTGAAGGTATTGATTAGGAGGAAGATATGTGAGGGAAAAGGTGAAAGTTCATGGAAAAAGTCTCAGTCAGAACAAGAAGTTTTAGAGTAACTAGTATGCAGATTTTACCACAAGTCATGAGTACAGATGGGATCACCTACAGTGAGTTGAGTACAGACAGAAAAGAGAAGCGTTCCCTCTGGTATGCTAACATGTACAGGTCAAAGAGGTATGGAAAAATCAGCAAAGGAGGCCAAGAAGGAATAGGAAAAAAGCCAGAAAAGCATAGTATCTACAGGCAAGCACAGAAAGTGTTTCAAGTACAAGGGAGCAATCACCTACATCAAATGCCACTGACAGGTCAAGCCCATGAGTCCTGAGAATTTGATTTAGCACGTGAAAGTCTCTGGTCTCCTTGACAAAAGTAGTTTTGGCAGAATAACGGGCATGAAAATCTGACCATGATGTGTTCCAAAGGAAATGGCAGAACAGAAATTGGAGACTTTTACTATAGAAGCAACAGTCCATTAAACTCCATTTTAGTGTGACATGAAGACTGCTATTCAGAACTAGTATTGTCTGCCAGATAATTAGGGATCTAAGCCAAAATGAAAAGCATTAACAGTAGCTGCTTATGGCAAATGAGGAATTTAAATGCCCATGAATTTTCTGACAATTTTGTTTGGGGCAGACTTGAGAGTCTCTTGGACTGCAAGGCGATCAAAACAGTCAATCCTAAAGGAAATCAACCTTGAATATTTATCAGAACGACTGAGGCTAAAGCTGAAGCTCCAATACTCTGGCCACCTGAAATGAAGAGCTAACTCGTTGGAAAAGACCCCGACGCTGGGAAAGACTGAAGGCAAAAGGAGAGGGAACGACAGAGGACGAGATGGTTAGATGGCATCACCGACTCGATAGACATGAATTTGAGCAAACACCAGGAGATAGTTGAGAAGAACAGAGGAGCCTGGCGTGCTGCAATCAATAGGGTTGCAGAGTGTGACATGACTTAGCAACTGAACAACAGGGTGTTATATCATTCTACTCACATTCAAAAATGTACCTGTTTCTTAGATTTACTTTTGATAAACTCTTTCTTTTTGATTATGCATACATGCATTAAATGTGCTGCAATGTGTATATGCAACACATATACAATCCCAACTTACAAACAGATTTTGCTTTAGAACACTGTTTTTCTAAAACAAAGTCAATACTTTGGAATATTCTGGAATCCTATAACAAATAAAATAATGAAAATAACTGTTCTACTTCTAAGCTATCAAAAGTTAATTCAATCCATAAAAGTAGGTGATTTGCATGCCTGAGTACACATAGTTTGAATGGTACTTCTGATGGAGATTGGGCATGTGAGTCAATGTTTGGAGCACTGACTAGAGTCAGCACTGTGCCAGGACAGGAGGACATGAGTAAAACCCAGATATGGATTCTTCTACTTGACTATTAACATCAAGAGAGCAACAGTCAAGTAGAAAAGAGATGATCACACAAATAAGGAAAACTCCAAGTGTAATGAGTGTTATGATGATAAGGACACTGTTCTCCTATGAGAGGAAGTAACAGTAGAATTTTACCCAATAGGGAGACCAGCAAAGTCAAGGGTGATTAACATGAACCGAAGTTTAAAAGAGAAGTGATCATGAGATGAATAAATTTCTCCCCAGGTACCCTAAAGAGAGTTCTTTCCCTCATAAGGCATCTCCCAGTTCTAAACCAACGGTAATAATAAGCATAGTTGGGGACAGAAGGTCCTGATGGGACTGCAGGGTCAAAGGCAGTATTTCTAAAAACACACTTCCCCAGATTTCTTCCTTTAGAACCCTCAAGCTTCTACTGAATCAAATTACCTGGGAACAAGGCCCGGGAATATGCATTTGAAACAAGCTTCTAGGGCTCCACCTGCACACTGCAGTATGAGAATGGCTCTCTAAGACAACAGAGGCTTGGGATCCTAGGTGACAGTCTCATAGCTCCAGCAGAATCTCCAGTGTTAGCAAGAGAGGGCGCCAAGGTTAAGAACACACCCATGGACACAGGTAGTAAGAGGAAGGGATCTGATGGCGGGTGGGGTGTGGTGTGAGGGGGTGGGTGGTTGGGATGAAGGGTAAGCAGGGGTGGGACAAGGTCAGAGACACTACAAGCAAGCATGCTAGAGCCAGTGCGCACTCCTAGTAGCGGAATTATTTACTAAGTAAAAGGCAGCAGAGCATAGCAACCGAGAGAACAGGAGTCAGGCAGTCTTGGGTTTAATCCAAACTCTGATACTTATTAGCCATGTGAGCTTGGACATTAACCTCTCTATGTCTTAGTCTTCTCATTTGTAAAATCATAATAATATAAAATCTACCTCATGAAATATTTACTTTAGAGAGTGTTGGGAGGATTAAATACCATAACATAGTATGGTATGTTTTACTATCAACAAAGTACTATGACCCATCAGAGACTTTTACAGATCTTCTGTTTGTTCTTAGAATAATCTTCCATAAAAGGCATTACCTGTAATCTTCTCACCTTCGTATTCCAGCCCTGACCTCTCCCCAGAGCTCCAGAATCATGTAAATTTGATTCCCATTCAGCATCTCCCCTTGCCTGTCTAACAGGCATCTCAAGCCCAGCAGGTTCAAAATACAGCTCAATTCTCCATACTTTCCTTGTTCATCTACCACTCCCTCCAACTGGCTGGTTTAAATAAACAGCATTCTCATTCACCCAGTCAACAAGCCCCAAAGCTGAGAAGTCTTCTTAATTTCTCTCTTTTCCTCATGTTCCACATCTAATCTCTTAACCAGGTCCTGCAGGCTCTACTTTGAGAATGGATCCCGAACCAGCCGCCCTTGCCACGCCCATTGCTGCCACACTCTCTCGTCTGGAAGTCCTCCCCCGGGGCCACTTGGGCTATTCCAAGAGCCTCGTGACTGTTTTCTCTTCCTCCACTCTAGTCCTCCACAGTCCAGTCTCCACGCTGCAGAGATTTTTTTCAGTAACAAATCAATTTGGGGGGTGATGAAAATGTTCTCAAATCTATTGTGGAAATGGTTTTGCAACTCTGTGAATATACTAAAAACCACTAAATGATATGTGTTAAATGGACGAGTTGTATAATATATGACTTAGCAATCATCTGTTTAAAAAATAAATCAGCAATTCTGAAACTGCTATGCACACCATGAGCCACTGACCAAATATGTAAATGGATGGTGACTGATGGGAGCCAGGTTTCTCACTGATAAAGAGTGGAAGTTACAGCTAACCAAGAGGGGCCAGCAGGAGTGAGCCAGGTGGTACTGCATCAGAACCTGATATTCCAGTATAATCCATGTCCTTTATTCCTCAGCCCTCAGTGAAACAAGCAGGCAGTGCTATACGATGCTACGTGCTTGAAATAACTAAAGAAGAAAACCCCTTTCCTATCAGAAGAAGTACTGATCAAGGGGCAAGCAGCAGCAAGATTTGGAGAAAAGGACTAAGTTTCTGGGTCAAGCCTGGTGGATTTTTGCCCTCAAGGAGCTTAGGGTCTTGAAAAGCATGAAACAAATGGCTAATGACAATTCTATGATATGTACAAGATGCTACAGATCATGAAGACGAACACTTCACCTAGCTTTAGGGTACTAGGGAAGGTTTCCTGGAGGTGGTGAAGCTAAGTTGAGAAGGCAGATTTAGATGACAAAGAGAAGGAAATAACAGGAAAAAGGATGGGAGGCACCAAGGCAGAGCAGCATATGCGGTGACCTGCTTGGCAAACTGTGAGTGATTAAGTAACTCTGAGAGTAGATGCCAAGTAGAAACCACGGAATCGGTATGGCTGCAGAGGATGGCAAGGGTCAGCTCAGAAACGAAGAATGTGCATTGCATCTTGCAGAACTGCACTGCCACTAGCCACCTGTGGCTGTTTACATTCAAATTAATTTAAGTAAAATTAAAAATTCACTGTGTTGCATCAGTCATATTTCAAGTGTACAGGACCCACGCATGACTAATGGCTACCAGACGGGTTAGCACAGAACATTTCCATGCTCTTGGACAGCACTGTAGAAGGGAAGAACCATTGAAGATTTTTATCCAGGAGCATAACATACTCAGACCTGCACTTCAGAAAAATCCCTTTGGTTGCAAAAACGAGATTAGATTGGTGGGGAGCAGACTAGAGTTTTCCTAATGAGATCCAGGAAAAAGGTAAGACCTTATACTACAGCACTGATTTGTTTTTAAATGTCTGCTTATTAAAAGAAATGGAAACATTTTAATAGTTTGATGTGAACAGGGATGAAAAACTATATCCATCTAAGCCAGACCAGCATAGGAATTTGAGCATCGCTATAGGAGTTTCTGTCGTGTGTGCAAGCTCGTGGAGCATCTTAATAGCATCTTATTAGAAAGCAATGTGCTGCACCTAGTCAGCTTCTTAGCAGCAGGGACAGTCAAGAGGCATCCAAGGCAACAGCCTCCAAAGCATATGTAAGAGTGTGTGTGTGTGTGTGTGTGTGTGTGTGTGAGAGAGAGAGAGAGAGAGAGAGAGAGAGAGACTGTGTATATGTTCTACTGGCCATTTGTTAGATCTCAAGAATTCATGCTATGGTCTGGTTCCCCGACATCCCCCAGGCTCCTCTAACTCACATAACCTTGCTAACTTCCTCCCAAAATCTTCCTTCTGTGTTTTGACCAAAGGTACCTACCTCAACCCAGAAAGAAAACCAACCACTCCCTTCCTCAGCACCCCCACATTCAAAATGTACCAAGCCCATCTTCACCCCCAAGATCCCTCAAGCATCTCAGTCCAAACGTGGGGACACTCAACTCACGACTTCTTCCCCTAGACCTGCTCCTTCTTCCCCTCCGCTCTGCTGATGGTCCATCACGGATGCAATTCTTGCTCACATTCTGGATCTCAAGCCTCAGTCCAATGAGAGGAGAAAACTATTCACATCAAAGTTTGGAGCTGGAAACACTCAAGCTTTAATCTGTACTAACCTGAGTTAGAACTGCTGAATGGTTTACCTTAAATGCTTGAACGGAAATGGAATTTAATCCCAACCCAGAAGCCACTGAAAACTGGCAGGCTGCCCAGGCCATCAGACAGACTCTGGAAACGTGCCAACACTGAGACTCTGCAGTTCCATAAGATTATGTGTTAATTTTCAATTACTCTGCTTTTCTGTCTTTCAAGGAAAAAAAAAAAAAAATTGGAGAAAAATAATTCCTGAGTTGCCTTGGAGAGGTTGTCACGAAGAATTCATACAAGGTAGCTGTTTCAGGGCAATGCCGAAAACCTCATTAGTTTTTGCTTTCCACCAAACTCTATTTTTCTCATTTCACAGAAAGAGAGAATCAGTGGCCCGAGTCCACACATGCACAGTGTCTGCCTTGACCAATTTCATTCTGTCTCTCTTCTCAGTTTCCTCACATCTCTTTTGTTTTCAGTCTGAAAAGGCAGCCTTCTGTGGCTTCTATCACTCCAGTTTTCTGTGGATAACAAGATAAGCTCTTTATCTTGGCACCCAGTCAGAAAGCCATTTTAAAACCAGTATAGGACAACTCACCTCTTAACTTGGTCATGTTTCTATAGCTCAGAAGTAGTACTTATACTGTGGCACCTCCTGGCCTTTAAAAACTGCTGCTTCTTCTTTTGAAGTATGGATTAACGTAAAAGGCTCCGATAAAATCTTGCCTTTATTTAAGGTCCCTTGCAACTGGTGACTTACTCAGGATCTGTGGCTCTTGTATTTACCTGTTCACCACCCAAAGGTGGTGTTATGCCCCATACAATCATCTCCATAAACTGAACAGAATAGCAAGAATTATTTAACCCTTGAGAAAAATTAAGGGGTAAGGGAACAAAGGTCTCCTGAAACAAACCCATGCAAATGGAGGCGTGATGTAATATACTTTCACGTGTACTTTTTCAGAAACCACCTGAAAAAGAAGTTTCTAATGACATGTCTCCTCAGTAGCACCACCTTCTCCTGGGAAGTAGACTCACCCTTGTTTGTGAATTGACCCCTACCCATTCAACCATGTTATTCTAGGTGGGGCCACTGAACAGAAAAACACCAGGGTGGGTAACATGACCCAAATGGATCCAATGTAACTTCCATTGAAAGTTTTCAAACTGGATCCACGTAGAGTAATGAGGTTACGAAATGTGAACACATGGGTCTCCTGGCTTTGTTCCCTGCTGCGTGGAATGACAGTTACATTAGGGAAGAAGGAGCAGATATGCAGTAGAGAGGAGCGAGGAGGAGGTGATGGGTGGGGGAAACACCTACACCAGTTGAGTTCCCCTTGCTCTGTCCGCCCAGGGGCCCAGCCACTACCCCCTGCTCTGCCCACAGCCTGGTTACGAAAAAAAAAAAAAAATCTTCTTGTTTTCCCTAAGCCAATTCAAACTGAGCTTGTATTATTTGTAGCCAAGAGTTATGACTAAAATAGAAACTAATACTGGGAGTGGGATGTAACTCTGATTGGAACTGGCTGATTCAAGGAGAAGTGTCAATGGTAGCAAAACTCTCCATCCAGGGAGGGAATACGTCAATCTCTGCTACATGGCTACAGAGCAAAGCCACTGGTTAAACTGTAATCTCTGGGATCCTAGGACTTGGATCTTGTGCCTCTGGCTGGAGCCCCAGGCACTTTGCGAGGAATAACAAGATGCAGCAGGGCTTTCCTGAAGTCTTTAATATGATGTTCCAAGAGAAAGAGACACGTTGTCTGGAAGCCAGTGGCCTCAGCCCACCAAGGTGAGATGATTAGGACAAGTTGGGTTTTTATGGGGGTTGTATTATTCCAGAAACCACAGGCATAAATCTCAGCTCTGGCAGGGTAGGGCAGAGGCAGGTGCCCAGTTATGTAGACATTCTGAGGCTGTAAGTGCTTCTTACACAGACTATGAGCCATAATTCGGTATTTCCCCCAACAGAGCCTTCCCATTCCCGGGTGGGCTTTCCTCCGGATTTCTCAGTTGGCTTAGGTTTTAGTTCTCTCCAGTCTGGAAAAATCAGTTACCACTCAGCCATCTGCTTTGCTGCTTCCAAAATGTTCTTGCTATTGTTTCCTCGCCCATTTTTCTCTGTTGTTGTGGGCTTCTACTAAAAAAAAAAATCTCTTGACTGTCATTTTCATGGTGTTTCAGGAGGAAATGGGCAGATATGGCTTAATATGTCCTATTTCCTGTGACTTTCCTTCCCCCAGCTTCTCTAAATTACAATTATCCCATTTTCAGATATCTGCTGTTACAGACTTGTGAGTTGTAGTTGTAGCTGTGAGTTGTAAAGATGTGAGTGTTCTTAAAACTTTTCATTCGGTCCATGGTAGACTAGGTTAATGAATCACAAAAGAGCTGATCCTGACGAATGGACATGACCCAGATATCCGGGACCCCATGCTGTCTCTAGGAGGTGGATAAGACCTCCGTGAAAGGTGAGTGCACACTCATAGTCGTACTGCTGCACTGTGTCAGGAAGGAAAGCTCGTGGGGAGGGAAGTGTGTGTGTGTGTGTGTGTGTGTGTGTGTGTGTGCGCATGTATGCACACTCTGCACACCTCTGTGCTGGGCAGCAGAACAGCACTCTGCCAACAACCTCTAGTATTTTTCTTTTATATTTACAGGATCTCTGCTGCTCTTGACAGGACAACCTTCTTTAGGGGAAATGCTCCTCTCTCAATTCTCCTGATACAGGTCTGAGAGTTTGGCTTATTTCTCTCTCTCTCTCACACACACACACACACAAAAACGGATAGGTGGTAATGCCATCCAGGACAACAAGAATCCTTTCCTGGAGTCTTCTAATCCGAGAGAGGAAAGGCACAACCTCTTGAGTGACAAGGCTGAGGATGTGAGTTGGAAGCCACTGGCACCTTGAGCAGTGGCTGTTCTATAGGAGGAGGGAATGAAGACCACACTCTGAGAGGAGCCAGGAGATGGAAAAGCCAGGGGTGGACATCTCGGTGGCAGTTCAGCTTCTGCTCTTCCCTTTCTTCTTTTTGTTGGGCTGTGCTGGTCTTTGTTGCAGCGCATTCCAGGGGCTTCTCCAGCTGCAGTGAGAGGGCTACTCTTTGCTGCGTGCAGGCATAGATGCCCCATGGGATGTGGGATCTTAATTCCCCGATCAGAGGTCAAATCTGCATCCCCTGCATTGGAAGATGGACTCTCAATCCCCAGACCACCAGGGAAGTCTGTACAAGGTTGTACACAAGACTTTTACAATGTTTTCATCTGGCTTAACTGTGTTTGTGCTTTTAAAGTTAGATTTTAATACTTGAAGTTAAAAGAGTTAAAATTACTGTACCTAACAAATGCACAAAGTTAAAAGTTTCATCTTGGAGGTTTTTGGTGATGTCAAAGTTATATGAAATGCCGACAGAATTGTAAATCTTTTTATGCGTATAAATAATTAAAGTCAACGCTTTAGAATACATTAAAAATATCAGCATCATTTTTCATATTGGTTTGAATGTAAGGTATGATTTAAAATAGTACAACAGTGCAGACCGTAATAATGTAATCACATTCTGAAACTTGGGGAAATAGAGGGGCAGAAGCAAGCCTCAGAGGAAATTAACTAGCAGAGGGGCAATTTAAGTCTGTTTTAAAGTTCTGAAAGTTTGTTTGTTTTTAAATATACTGTTCTGATTCTTTAACAGAAGCACATTTCTAGAAACTACTCAGTCTCAGACAAAGACGAAATTTCTTTTCAACTATAGACATGTCAATATGAGAATATTAGAAGAATATTACGGAGGGCAAATCCCTAGAGGGGAATCTTCCAGGTACATAATTTACAGTTTCTCACATGATTGTCAGCATCTCAGCCCTTTATAAGTTTTTCTTCTGTAAAAAGTAACCATTACATTTGAGACCATCTTTTATTGGGCTAATGAAATATTTTTTTCACCACTGGGGCTGTGACTATTTTTATATGCATAGCCTATCAGAAAGGTAGAAATTGGAACTCTTTTTTCCTGAGGCGTTTTTGATACTGTGTGTGTTCTTATCTGACTCAGTGATTTAAGTCTTATGCTGAGTTCTAAAGAAAAACCTCTTTCTGGAGAGTAGCCTTATGCCCCCGGAGGATTCTTTGCCCTGGCAGAGGAAGGATGGGATGACGTGTCAGGCTCCTGGCTTTTATCAGACTCTGGAGACACAGGTCTGATGACATTCAGAGGAGAAAACAAACACTGATGAGTCCTCGAGGAAGTAAACACCATCTGAAATTTATACGGTTTAGTAACTGGGGCCAGGAAGAGCCAGATCTATGAGTTATGCAGTTAATGTCTGTATGTTGTATCATCATTTCATCTTGAAATGAAATCTCCTAAAGTCGTGAGGACAATACTGCTGGACAGGGGCATCTTGTTCCCATGCAGCCTCTCTAATGGCTACTCTTCACAGTAAGTCACAGAGCTCTGCCTCTGCTCCAGCTTCTTAGGGCTTTGGCCTCGCTTGGTCCGCTGGTCAGCCCCTGGAGAGTCTGACTACCACCGCTAGCACTGACGAAGCCTACCCAGAAAGAGATGCTAGCTGAACTGCTGACTTCAAAATACTCACCCAGGTTATACAACATTATCTGAAACAACTTTCAGAAATCGTAGCTACTTTGTGACTGACAATGGCAGCTGGCTATTGACTACTGAGCTGGGGCTTTATGCAGCAACATCAGGCTTCAGGTTAGCGGTCCTTCTAGAGAGGAGCTGTGATGATTATTACTCCCAATTCCCTTCTTTCAGCCTGCTCAAGCAATGAAATATCATCCAGAAAAATGTACTCCCTCCAACAGACTCTAGCAACTACATTCAGCTGTGGGTCCCTAAATGCATGGTACCCTTGGTCACCATACACTTAGGGCCCTCAGGGAGTCAGATGAGGAAACTAGTAAATGAAGAGAACTCAGGTGACATGAAGTCCTTATAAATGGCGTTGCTGAAACATGAAACCTGAAATTCTCTGGTAGCTAAGATGGTAAAGGATCTGCCTGTAATATAGGAGAACTGGGTTTGATCTCTGGGTGGGGGAAGATCCCCTGGAGTAGGGAACGGCAACCCACTCCAGAATTCTTGTCTGGAAAATTCCATGGACAGAGGAGCCTGGCGGGCTACAGTTCATGGAGTTGCAAAGAGTCAGATACGACTGAGCGACTAACACATAAAACCCACAAGCTGACTTCTTTCAATAATCTACCTTGTCTTCTGAGTTTTGAAACAGAAACATTCCTGAGTTGATATTTAGATTCTGGGTCTGGCTCTGAATGTTATGAGTGTTTACCATAAAAAGCTAAGGCCAGCAAGGGTGACTGTAAAATTGAGGCAGGTGGGAGAGCTTCTACTGCCTTGAATTCTTTCATAAGCCTTCTGCTCCTCTTAGAGAGGGCATCCTCTGTAAATCAGCCCCACCTCCCCACCTGTTCTCTCAGTTCACTTCCTAAGTAACAAGGACAGTATCTTACATCCTCGCATACACACCCCATAATGTAGATATTATTATTGTCCTCATTCTACAGATAAATCAACCAAGATAAGAATCTTGTGCAAGGTCAGGTGAGAGCCAGGATTCAAACACAAAGTCAAAGGGCTCAGAAATCTGTGCACAGTTGAGACTGCTCATACCACTCAATTTTGCCCCAGAGAAGCAGTGTAGTTACTGTCCTGCTGGAGCGTCCCAATGAGACTGCAGACAAGCACTGTCATCTGGTCAGGGTGCTGAGTGTCCGTGTGGGTAACACTGTATTAGCAAGTCACTGATTTGTTTAGTCCCTAAATCCTCTACTGCAGGGTGGCAGATTCCTACGGTTTACTCCCTCGTTTCTTTCTAGGGCTATTTCCCAAATTTTCTTGATGATAGGAATCACCTGGAATACTTGCTAACCATGTGGCTTCCCAGGATCTCAGGGTCCATTGGGTCTGAGAAATGTGTGATCCCAGAAATGTGTATATTTAGCAAGTGTCCCAGCTGATGCTTCTCATCACTCCAGGCTGGGAAACACTGCTCAGCGAGTTTTACCCAATGTGAACAAACATAATTGCTCTTAAGTATTAGTATCTTAAGTATTATATATATAAAGTCAAAGCATTATTACGTAGATGACATTTCTACAGTTAAATTAATCCAAAGCAGTCAGTATACGTAGTTTTCTTCAGGTTTACAGTACAAAGCGCTCTTCTTCAGGAAGGACTTGGGGAGTTGGTGGGAATATCTTCAAGTTTTTTTGTATTTTTTTGAGTGATGACTGCTAGAAAGAATTCTTTATTGGTGTGCCCTTGAGAAATTTTCTGCATTGCTCTGGTGAGGGAACAGCTTAAATCAGATGGGGAAGTCAATCATTTCATACAACTCTTTCAAGTCCCGCCTAAGAGAATTTTGGAGAAGAGTAATGAAATAAAGAGGAGAAAGACGTATACTGTTCTAGTACCTTGAAGGACCCTAAGGAAAGTCCTTGTATAATTAAGAGAGAAACTCAGGCTTTTCAACTTAGATGCTTATAAATTCTATACAGAATGATGTAGGAGAACATAAGGAATTAGCTCAATTTATGCAGTCCAATCAGAAAGCAGAAATGATCTTTGACTCTCCAAGAACTTTAATGCAAAACTGTTGAAATTCATGCTCATCAAAATATTGTTTAATGTTAAAAAAAAATAAAGATATCTCAAACAAGCCTAATCTACTTTGACACCACGTTCACGGGTTGTCACAAAGCGACAGTATCCACCTCAGGCACCACTCACAAGCAGACTCCTTCAGTTGCTATATTTATAAGTTAGTAGGGAAAACCAGGATAAAACATAGAAGATAATATAAAAAGACAGTCAGAGGAAGGGAAGGAAAGCCAGTCCCTTCTGCCTTGTGGAACACTCTGCTTCTCAGGGCAGAGGGCAGAAGCCAGCTCCCAGCGGGGACTGAGGCACAAGCATCACGTACCTCTTGGTGGGCGTAGGCGCCCGGAGGACATGTGGCTCACCATGGTGTCATTCAGGTTCGTTGGAGGGCGAGGAGGACTGGAAGAAAAGACATTGACATTATATTAATAATTACCAGTGAAATGAGGGGAAACAAATGGAAAAGTGATAAGGGCAAAGGACCAACTACTAATATTGCTCCTGATATGCACAGAGGGATCCATTAGGTATGGGGCTAGAAATCAGTACTTTCAGCCTAAGTAAACTCATCAAGAAGGTCAAAGCCAAAGGACCCTAGAGCCACTACCCAATAGGAACAGCAAATTGTACCCACGTGGCTGAAAGTTAAAGTGTTAGCTGCTCAGTCGTGTTTGACTCTTTGAGTCCACCAAGTTTCTCTGTTCATGGGATTTCCCACGCAAGAATACTAGAGTGGGTAGCCATTCCCTTCTCCAGGGGATCTTCCTGACCCAGGGGTCAAACCTTGGGTCTTCTACATTGTAGGCAGATTCTTTACCACCTGAGCCATCAGGGATGTAACTCTGATGGCTCTTGTTTGATAGTTTTAGCACACAAGAATCTGAATTCTGCATTCCAGGAAAGCACTTACAGGAACACCAGGTGTGCGGCATTTGTGGTGTATTACAAAGGTTACAGCAGCAACATGCCTGCTTTTCCTGAGATTTGGTTAAAGTTCACTGTCTTCCCTCAGATATAGTTTGTATACAATTTACTGAAACAATTAAACTATTAAATACTAAGTTCTTTTATCAATCCTTTACTAGAGTATTAACAATGAGGCCATATCTGTAATCCAAATTTAAATTTGAAGGTAAGCATTTTTGATAACTTGTCTTTATTGGTCAGTTTTCTGGACTCAAGGTTTCTTTCTTCCTCCTGTGAGTCTTGAATAAATGATTCCAAACTTACCAAAAACAATCTGTGGTTCTGCCTTTCAGCCATTCTTCAGCCCCTCTCCTTACCCACAAAGCTCATTTACAAAGGGCTTCTGTCTTACACTTGGAACCACATGACTATTGCTAAATATTCCTCCTGGGAAATCACTCACTTCCTCTCCTAAACTGAAAGAAGTATTTTTCAGAGAAATTTGTCCATCAACAGAAGAAATGTGAGGTAGAAAAGTCCTTCTCTCATATTTAGGTGTTTGAGAATGACCTCCTGGCTCCTTCTATTATGAAATTGTTTTTTAGAGGTTATATTTAGCAAGTCCCAATGGCACCCCACTCCAGTACTCTTGCCTGGAAAATCCCATGGATGGAGGAGCCTGGTGGGCTGCAGTCCATAGGGTCGCTACAAGTCGGACACGACTGAGCAACTTCACTTTCACTTTTCACTTTCATGCATTGCAGAAGGAAATGGCAACCCACTCCAGTGTTCTTGCCAGGAGAATCCCAGGGACAGGGGAGCCTGGCGGGCTGCCGTCTATGAGGTTGCACAGAGTCGGACACGACTGAAGCGACTTAGCAGCAGCAGCAGTGAATACATATATGCGTTCATGCATGTTAAGTCACTTCAGTCGTGTTTGACTCTTTGCGACCTTATGGACTGTAGCCCACCAGGCTCCTCTGTCTATGGAATTCTCCAGGCAAGAATACTGGAGTGGGTTGCCATTTCCTTCTCCAGGGGATCTTCCTGACTTAGGAATCAAACCTGTGTCTCTTACATCTTCTACATTACATTGGCAGGCAGTTTCTTTACCACTAGCACCCTACGAAACCCCGTATATTTTGGCCACACCATGTTGTATGTGGGATCTCAGTTTCTCGACCAGGTATAGATCCTGCGTCCCCTGCATTGGAAGTGCGGAGTCATAACCATTGGACTGCCAGGAAAGCCACTATCCTAGTGAGTATTAAAGGACCACAGCCTTTATTATTTTCGCAGGTTTCATAGTACATTCAAACACAGGCTCAAGGGAAAAGTTTCAGGTAGATCCAAAGTACTGAGAGATGGGTGGGTCTACCTCTACACCTCTTTTTTAAAAACCAACTTCATTTCTGGATAGGGAAATATTTTTAATGATTTTTCATTTAATGGAGAGGATCAAAGATGAAAAGTAATTTGCAGGGAACAGATTTAGGTTTCTTGATTTTTAAGCCACAGCACTATGCTTATTGTCACACATCTTCCTTTGCATGACAAAGTAAGACATTCAGAACTGAAATATGCCTTTTGAGGCTGGAGTTAGATTCCACATTATTTATCTCACTACCTACTTTCCAGGCAGATATCTAGTTTTGCCCCCAAATTTCAAGCCTATTAATGGTAGTGCTGTGTTGAGTTATAATCCATTGTTTTAGGCTGGTTATTAACGGAAGTGAAGATGAAAATTAGTTTCATTTTACCCCAAACTTATATTCTTGCAATTCTTCTAAATCTATTGTCCAAAGGGGATCAGGAGACAATTCCTGTGACTGAAACAAGTCCAGCATGATAGCTTTTCATTCTTGAAGGCATCAGAAACATTTTGGTCCTGCAAACACAATGTGCTTTGCCTCTTTAATATACTATTACTGGCAACCCATTTTCAATATAGATAAGGACATGTTCATGTTGCTTTCAGAACTTATGCAGTTACCCAGTATATTTCAATATTGAAGATACTACTGCATTCAATTTCCTTTCTGACATTCTTTGAGGAAAAATGACAATAGAAAAAAAAAAAAAAAAAACAAGTTTGTTTTAATTCCCCATGGATCCACAGGATAAAATTCATGATTTGTAGCATTCTGTTTGGTCTGATACCACACAAGTTTTTAATAATTATCTTTATCTCTTGGCAGATACCATGATCAATTATTATCTTACAGCACACATAGCAAAGCTTCTCTAATATTCAAAACTAGACAGTAAGGATTAGATTGTAAGTTGTAAATTAATCAGAACGGCCCACAAATTTCATACCCTTTCTGAACTCCTAACATGTTTTGCTAGGGAAATAGGGATGTGTTTATAACCCAAGATCGAAGAGGCATCTGAAAACTTAAAAGGGGTCTTGACTGTAGAATCTACCACTAGACCCACTGAGAAAGCCAACAGCTTAGATGTGGTCTCAGGAGATGTAATACATCAAAAATTACTCCCAGTTTCAAAGAAAATTGTCATAGTTCTTGCAAGACAAAACTGAAAAGAATGTTTCTTTTAGGTGTGTTAGACATTAATAGTGCCAGTTATAGAAACTTAAAGTAAGAGAACTGACACAACTCACCAGATCAGTTGTGTTGATCTTTACCTTCACAACTTACTGAATACCTTGAAGCAAAGCCCACCAGATGTTCTATATCTTCCTTTGGTGAAGATATCAGCAAGGACTTTTAGACACTAACGAATTCTGTGATACCCAAGTGACCATCAACTATCACTCAGTACTGTGATTTGAGGGGTTCCATCTTTGTTAACAAGAGAGGCCAATTTTTTGGATGAGGAGATAGAACTAGATGAACGATCTAGATAGAAGGTAATTTGCTAGTCAGAAGAGGTGGATATGAAAAAAAGATTCAGAATTCAATTCTTTTTTTCTTAATATGTATTTTTTGAGAATTTGTTAAGTATTATTATTATTATTTTTGGCCATGAGGCAAGGCTTGTGGGATCTTAGTTCCTTGATTAAGGATTGAACTTAGGCCCGTGGCAGTGAAAAGCACACAGTCCTAACCACTCACTGGACCACCGGGGCATTCCCAATATAATTTGTTAATTCTTAATAAAAAGGAAATGGGCATATCTACTGGGTACCTACTAGTATAAGATAAATAAGACTATCTTTATCTTAATGATCTAACTATATGTATATGTATGTATGTGTGTGTCATCACACACATCATCATCACAAAGGCAAACTAATGGGAGCAGCAATTCAAGTATACACAAGTGTTGAGAATTCAACAGATGAGGAGCTGTCATCCCTGCCTGGAAGAATAATGGGTTGACAGTTTTCAGGTAAAGTTACATTGAGGCGAGAGTTTTCCAGATATAGAAAGAAGGGTAACCGAGGCAGAAGAAATAGTAAGGAAAAAGGTACAAAAATCCAAAAGTACATGGCATACTTGGGTCTCTGATTTATTTGGCTAGACTCAAAGGCCCTGGGAGGGGAGTGGCCAAATGCATCTGACAGGGAGATTAGGGCCAGAGTTTAATGATATTTGTTCTATCACAAGCTAAAAAGTTTGGACTTTATACTGTAGGCAGTAGGGGAGGCACTGAAAGTTTTTAAGCCAAGGATGACATGACTATAGTAAGGTTTTGAAATGGTAATTCCAGAAGCTTGAAAAATACTGGTTTTAATCTGGGTGAACACAGGAATCATCAGGGAAGCTTTTTGTGCTGAGATACTCAAGCTGTACCTTCAGTTTAGTGAATCTGAATCTTCAGGGGCAAGAGGATTCTTTCGAATGCACACCCCCATTAAAAATCATTTATGTGAAGAGGTTTGGAAGGTGAAAGGAATGGAAGCTGGGACCTCAATGAAGAGGTTATGGCAACTGTCCAGATCAGTGATGACAAGGGTGGACACTGGTAGTTAAGATGGAGAAAAGACAGACAGAAGACATTGTGGAGGTAATATAGATAAAATGTGGTGACAGATTAAGTGCATGTGGTCAGCGAATAAAGAATAACTGAGATTTACCTTGACTACTGGGTGGATAGTGGTAATATATCCAAACTAGGGATCACAAGAGCAGGGCAGGAAACAGGATTTGGTATTGGACTGGTGGGGGTAGAGAGAATGAGTAGGAAGGTAAAGATGAATAGATTTCAGTGGTGAAGTTGTTGAGTCTGAAGTGGCATTGATAAGTACAGGTAAATGATATCTTACCTGTATCTTGGAAGCAGTCAGAAACAGGAGAATGGAACCATGTGAAAATGTCAAGTTTGAAAAATTTGAGTGTCATCATTTAAACTGTAGCTGTTTATCTGAGTACTCTCATCATTGTAAAGGTACTTTTTATTTTTTTAGGTGGAGCAGGATAAGTTTGGGGAAATATCCAGTAACAGAGGGGCTTAGATAAGTATAGAGCTTCTGGTTACTGGTTAGACAAAACTCCTACTAGAAAGTAAAAATTTAACTTACTGTATAAGTCAGTTTTATGTTACTTCTCCTATGACCAGACCACTCCAATTCATTCTGGTGGATACTGTGAAATGTAGACTAGCTTGAAATTAAAATTACTATAGAATCTCTTTTAAGATTTTTAAAGCCAGGAATCTTTAAATCTTCCAGGACAAATTATATATAACTGTGTATTTCTTTCTTTCATTTATCAAATACTCGTTGTGTCTCTACAAAGTGGTAGGTACTGTGCCAACTGCTGAGGATAAAAATTAAAAGGACAGAAACTTAAGTCTTATGAAGAATAAAAATACAGAAAAAATAATTACAATATAATGCAATAAGCATTTAATAAAAGTAAGAAAAACTGGAACATGCTATGGGGAATTACTGAGATCAGTTCACCTCAAAAAGAAAAATAAAATTTCAGTGTAGTAAAGAACTAAGTCTAAATGTTTATATAAAGCAGAGGCAAACATACAGGTCTATGGATAGAGAGGATTTTCTAAGTTCAAAAGCAATGGAAAAATTAGGAAGAAAAAGACGGATGAATTCTGAGGAGAAGACTCTTGAGAGTCCCTTGGACTGCAAGGAGATCCAACCAATCCACTCTGAAGGAGATCAGCCCTGGGATTTCTTTGGAAGGAATGATGCTAAAGCTGAAACTCCAGTACTCTGGCGACCTCATGCAAAGAGTTGACTCATTGGAAAAGACTCTGATTCTGGGAGGGACTGGGGACAGGAGGAGAAGGGGATAACAGAGGATGAGATGGCTGGACGGCATCACTGACTTGATGGAGGTGAGTCTGAGTGAACTCCGGGAGTTGGTTATGGACAGGGAGGCCTGGCGTGCTGCGATTCATGGGGTCGCAAAGAGTCGGACATGACTGAGCAACTGAACTGAACTGAACTGAACTGAAAAAGTCATTTGGGGAACTCTTTCAACAAATGTGACAGAGCAAGAATTAACAGCCTTAACATACAAGGTATTCATACAAACTGATAAGAAAACTATTAAGACTTCAATCAGACAAATGGTCAAAGTGAAAACACACCATTAAAAAGAAGAAACACAAATAACAATAAAATAATTATGAAAAGCAAAGAAATTTGCTAACATCGCAGACAATTTTCCCTTGTAAAAATAACAATATTTTTAAAATTTAAGGTAATCTTAAAGCTAGAGAGGATTTTATGACAAGGCCCTTAACTGACTATTTTAGGCAAAAGTACAAAATTAAGCAAAATTTCTATAAAGTAATTAGACAATATGCCCATCAAAGATCTTTTAAAAGTTCAAACATTTTGACTCCTAATTCCCTTTCTAGGAATATATTCCAAGGAATTAATCAGAAATATAAAGATAATTTTAAATTTAAAAATATTTAGGAAAATACTTAGAATAATTCTGGAAGAAATCTAAAGAATTCAAATATGAGGGAAAGGAAAAGTAAACTACAGTATATCAATAAATATAGTATATTATGCTAGCATTAAAAAATAATCCTTGTGAAGAGCCTTCCAGTCACAAAATAGCTTATCATGTAAGAGGTAAAAAGAAGGGTAACATAACTATTATATTCTCTAACAATTATTGAATGTTTGATATGCATCTATTAGACAGTGGTTAGGACTTTAAAACATTATTTTACCTTTACAATAATCCTATAAAATAAGATAAAATTATTTATACATATACACACCTGGTCTTAGCTAAATAATATGATGTGTAAAGCAAAATATTTGAAGGAAATATGTCAAAATGTTAAGGAAAGTAGAATTATGGGCATTATTTTTCTTGCCTATTTCTACTTTCCTGTCCTCCAGTTTTTCAAGTTTAATTTTTTTCTGATTTTCAGAGAAAAACATGCTTAATATTTTAAAAGATATATTTAAAAAATAGAAAGAAAACTTACTATACCGACGCAAATTTTCTAAAGTGAAGTTGTACAGTTTCTGTTATCACTAAGAAAGCAAACTGCAAAGAAAAGTCTTTTACAAACCTAGAGAGAACTTTGAGACTGTTAGTAGAAAAAGACCTGTTAAATGGTTTGAGTTGATCCAAACTTCCACCCCCCCACCCGCCAACATTCCTACCACCACATTCCCAAAAAAGCAAGGAAATAAAACATTTTAGATCTGTCTACATTACCTCCTCTACTAAACTGCAGGAAATGTACGTGGTTTTTTATCACTGTATTACGAGCACCTGGCATATTATGAGACACAGATTAGGCTTTCAGGAAATATTTGATCATGAGTCAGCATGACGTTGTGTGCAGAGTGTGTAAGAAGTAACCTTTCTGTTATATTTAGCTGTGGTGAGACTCTTCTCCGAGAATGGAATAATGACATTTTTAGCTGTTATATTTGGTAGGTATGCTTGTAGCTATAGCACACTTTCATCTGTGATTTCGTAATGGTATTAACACAGTGGAGAGTGTCTTCCATAAGAATAGTAATACTGAGTGCTTCATACGCGCCAGATTCAGTTCTAACATTCCCCATGGATTCGTCATAGAAACCTCACAACCACCAAGGAGGCAGATCCTATTATTACCTTTATTTTACGGATGGAGACAGTGAGGCACAGAGAGAAGTACTGCACCTGAGGTCACAGCCAAATCATGCAGCAGAAGCTGGGTCTTGAACCAAGGCAGCATGGCTCTTGGGTCTGTGTTCTTAATCATTATGGTACAGTGGCTCTATTACCCTTGCTCTAGTTTGAGAAAAACTTATGACTGTTTGGTCTACAAATTAAAACCAACAGCATGGGGGCTTCCTGTGGTCCAGTGGTTAAGACTCTGTGCGCTCAGTGCAGGGGGCCCGAGTTCACTCCCTGGTCGGAGAACTAGATCCTACATGCTGCAGCTAAAGAGCGCATACCCAACTAAAAAGATCTCAAGGGCTGCAACAAAGATCAAAGACGCCACGTGTTGCAGTTAAGACCCGGTGCAGTCAAATAATCAAATAAATAAAAGTAAATATATATATATAAAATAAAACCAATAGCATGATGTTAGGTCATAGCTCTTGTAAAGTCGCTTCTATAGGAAAGATCAAATGATAATAGTCCTAGGGTATGGTTTTGAGTGATTTACTCTTTCCCCGTAGAACTCTGTATTACAAATGCTTCTCAAACTATTAGGTTGCATTTTTAGCCACCTCTACGCTGTTCCAGTGTTCTTGCCTTGAGAATCCCAGGGACGGGGGAGCCTGGTGGGCTGCCGTCTATG
This sequence comes from Nanger dama, assembly GCA_917880005.1. NCBI lineage: Eukaryota > Metazoa > Chordata > Mammalia > Artiodactyla > Bovidae > Nanger > Nanger dama. The sequence goes on from CAKJTW010000018.1 coordinate 33,246,949, forward strand.
GGGTCGCACAGGGTCAGACATGACTGAAGCGACTTAGCAGCAGCAGCAGCAGGATGTTCCAAGGAAGACTAGGTAAGCTCATATGAATGGTTTCCTTCAAAAACATATCTCTAATTTATTAAAATGACTTTCAAATCTAACCTTAATTTCAAAGATCATTTGGAATCTTCGCCTCAGCCTAACAAAATAAATGCATTTAGTGAAGAAATTACTTATTATATCAGCCAGACTACTGATTAAAAACAAAACAAAACAAAAAACCCAAAAAACTAATACCTGGCTTCAGACCAAAACTGAATGTGATTACTTGCTTTTATTTTCTAAGTTGACTGAGATTCAGGGGTAAACAACTTCTGGATAATACTCTCTAACCAAGGATGTGAAAACACAATACTGTTGCTTAAGCACAATTTCTGCGTAAAAAGGGGTATGTGGGTTTCCCAGGTGGCACTAGTGGTAAAGAACCCACCTGCCAATGCAAGAGACGTAAGCAACTGCAGCTTCATCTCTGGGTCAGGAAGATCCCCTGGAGGAGGACATGGCAACCCACTCCAGTCCTTGGAGAATCCCAAGGACAGTAGAGCCTGGCAGGCTATAGTCTATGGGGTCGCAAAGAGGTGGATAGGACTGAAGTGACTTAACGTGCACACGTGAGGGGTACATGAAGAAAGCCAAGTCTGAAGCCTGTGAGGAGAGTGACACCTTGGGTACCTGTCATTTGCTGTAGGCCCTCTGGTGTACCTCTTCTGTAGGAACTCACCCAGACAGACACCTGTCCCTGCACTATACTTTTAAAAGCATTTGCTTATTATCTTGCTCTCTGAATATTCTTTAATTGCAGAGGTTAAAGTCACAGTCCTACAATTCTCTTTGTCTTGACAGTCAACTGCCAACCATGCACGTGGGACTTTTTCCAGATTTTTTAGTCTGTTCATTACTGTTACTGTGCAAGGAAAAAAGATTTTATTGTGCTATAAATAAAATAATATGTTTTCATTTACTTGATTACTTTTTTTTGTATCTCCCACAACAATGCTTTACATAGGTACTCAACCATTTTAAGTACATTTAATCACTTATTATAATTTTTGTAGCCAGCTATTTTGCCCTCAACCCTGGATACTTGTGTTGTTTTTGAAATTATCTTTCTTACTCACTTTAATCATACTTTTCTCATCTTTAAAAGTTTATGTAGCAGATTCCACCATACATGAAGACAAATTCAAAATCCACACTGTAAACTACTTCATTCTTTTCTCCATCAAATTACACATCCTCTACACCTTTCAAAGCAAGTTGTTTATTTGCTTCTTCTAAGCCCCCTGCTTTCAAATTTTCTCTAGGTACCTAGCCGGGAATGTCTTTCTTCATAGACTTGCCAAAATCACTCTTACCAAAATTTTTTTTTTAATTTAATTAATTTATTTGGCTGCGCCAGGTCTTAGTTGTGGCATGTGGGATCTAGTTCCCCGAGCAGGGTTCGAACCCAGACTTCCTACATTCGGACTGTGGTGTCTTTGCCACTGGACCATGAGGGAAGTCCTCTTTCTCACTTTTTTAATGAGAGAAATGGCTCCTGAAATTTCAGTATCTCCATAAAGCCCTTCTGATTACTACAAACTCCATTTAAATAAACAAAGGTCACATCAGTACACAAACAAAAATCCATGGCTAATTAATGCCTAGCAATATTAGAGGCTTTGAGAAAAAAACAAAAGCAAGTAAACACTGTCCCTGCCCACAAGAAGTTTATATTCCAATTAGTCTTCCTACTAAGTGAAGTCGCTCAGTTGTGTCCAACTCTTTGCAATCCCATGGACTGTAGTCTACCAGACTTCTCTGCCCATGAGATTTTCCAGGCAAGAATACTGGAGTGGGTTGCCATTTCCTTCTCCAGGGGATCTTCCTGACCCAGGGGTTGAACCCAGGTCTCCTGCATTGCAGGCAGATGCTTTACCCTCTGAGCCACCAGGGATGTCTTCATACTAGGCTTCACAATAATAGACATTTATATTTTAGTTTAACATATTAAAATTTCTAGGTCAAATTTAATTTGATAACATTCACAATAAAAAAGTGTAAAATAATTTATAACAAGACTACAATGTAATTATTTTAAATAATTAACCACAGACCAGGACAGCAAAAGAATATTAAAAATCCCACAAAGGGGGATTCCCTGGCAGTCCAGTCAATCCAGTGGTTAGGACTCTGTACTCACTGCTGAGGGTGGGCAGTTCAATCCCTGCTTGGGGAAATAAGATCCTGGAAGCTGTGAGGCATGGTCAAAAAAAAATAGCAAAAAAATTTTTTTAATAATTCAGAAAAAGTTATTGAATACACTTATTAAAAAAATACCATGAAGTTAACAGTTGCAAGATTGGCTGTATATTTTACATATATTTCCTCTCAGAACACCACAGAGGGTTGGGAGGGAAGGGGTGATGCACTATGAACATTTACTAAGTATGAGCATTAGCACTGAGCTAGGTCCTCAGATACATTATTGGAATTCATGCTACTATTCATTATGGTATTCTTATTTTAAAAATAAAAAGAGAAAGGTTAACGAGGGTAATTAACATGCTTAAGGTTGAAAAACTAAGAAATGAGAGTACCAGCACTGGAATCCAGTTTTACCTGGTTCTAATTGCCACCGCAAAGAGTCGGATGCGACTAAGCAACTGAACTGAACTGAATGCCACCAAACAGATTAAATCCACAGATTCACCATCCTAACCCAGGCATCTCTCTACTGCCCACATGAATTTTCCAGATTAGAGTTCTCAGTCAGTCAGTCAGTTCCATTGCTCAGTTGTGTCCGACTCTTTGCAACCCCATGAATCGCAGCACGCCAGGCCTCCCTGTCTGTCACCATCTCCCGGAGTTCACTCAAACTCACGTCCATTGAGTCGATGATACTATCCAGCCATCTCATCCTCTGTCGTCCCCTTTTCCTCCTGCCCCCAATCCCTCCCAGCATCAGAGTCTTTTCCAATGAGTCAATTCTTCACATGAGGTGGCCAAAGTACTGGAGTTCCAGCTTTAGCATCATTCTTTCCAAAGAACACACAGGGCTGATCTCCTTTAGAATGGACTGGTTGTATCTCCTTGCAGTCCAAGGGACTCTCAAGAGTCTTCTCAAACACCACAGTTCAAAAGTATCAATTCTTTGGCGCTCAGCTTTCTTCACAGTCCAACTCTCACATCCATACATGACCACTGCTCAGGGAAGAATAAATCCCCTCTGTTACTCTCTCTAAAAGCACCCTGCTTTGAGACAATGGTTATGACAAGTGCAGATCATTTTTAACCTCCTTAAATGGTGTGATATTTTGATCTTTATTTATGTCTGGGTACCAGACCAACTGGGCTTCCCTGATGGCTCAGCAATAAAGAATCCACCTATAACACAGGAGATGTGGGTTCAGTCCCTGGGTTGGGAAAATCCCCTGGAGGAGGACATGGCAGAGCTAGAGCAAGATTCCCAGCTTCCTTTGGGTGTTCTTGCCTGAAAAAAATCCCACGGACAGAGGAGCTTGGCGGGCTACTGTTCAAAGGGTCACAAAGTCAGACGCTTCAACTGAGGACACACTCACCAGACCAACCGTCTCCTTTACTGCACTAGGTTCCAGGGTTATCCGCCAAAGCAACGAGGTTAAAGAAGCCAATGGAACTACCTTTGGGAAAACTATTAGAAAATAACCATACGATACTATAAGCATAGCATAGATATTATGTTACATATTTAAAGTGAGGTTTCTCTGACTTCTAGGAAGTACATTTTACTTTATTGGTTATTATTGACAATTAATTAACCAAAAGAAAAGACTTAAAATTTCCAAAATCAACTTCTAATCTGAACACACTGCAACTAATCCATTAATGTCAAAAAGCCCTAGCAATAGACACACATGCCTCCATTCCTATATCTGGCAGTTCAACATAGCCATTTGTGGTATAAGACTTAGAATGAAGTATTCCTCAGGAAGGAAAGGTTCACCACAAACACATTCTTATACAGAATTTTCACCACTAGACAGCATGCTAGGTGTCTTGAGACATACCCAGAAGAAGCCAAGTATCCTGTTCTAGCTCTGGGAAAGGATAGAACTGTAAAATGAAGCAATAATTAGCAAACTATTGCTTAGCTTAATATGATTACACTGAAAAGGTCTCAGAAATGAGATAATTAAATCGAGACTGTAGCCCACTTGGCTCCTCTGTACATGGAATTCTCCAGGCAAGAATACTGGAGTGGGTTGCCATTCCCTTCTTCAGGGGATCTTCCTGACCCAGGGATCGAACCCAGGTCTCCTGCATTGCAGGCAGATTCTTTACCATCTGAGCCACCAGAGAAGCCTCAGAAAAATACTATTTTATTTAAAAACCTTTCCACAATGATTCTCTGAATCTTTCCTTCTTTTTCTCCTTGTTCATTAAACTTAGAGAGGAAGTTGGCTGTACTTTTTAGATGTCAACTCCTGTATTTCTAGAAAGATGAGAAAAGAAGACAATTTAAATACTTAAACAAGTTACTGTGCACAGAGAGGTCAATGAAATGCACGATGCAATCTCATTTCCTGACCCGTTCATATGCTCATTACTGAAACCTGTTTTTAAAAATGGAAACATACATATTATGGAAGAAAGGCTGACTCTTAACATATTTTTGCAATTAACCAGGCGAGGAAAGATACAATGGGTTTCCCTTTTTAAAATAACTGGTTGGGAAGTTCCAGAGGCTCTAGCATCCTGCCTAAAATAAACAAAATCATTATCAGCCCAGCAGCTCAAGTAGCAAAAACATAAAGGCAAGGAAAAGCTATCAAACCTTTACGTTCTGTAGCAAACGCTTCTTCTTTCTCTATGAATCTGGCATCTAATGCATTGCACTGCTATTGTCTCTAAGGAAACAGAACAATCACATGACGAAGAGTCTTCTCTACAAGGGAGTTTATCCCACAGAGCATTTTGGGGAAAAGCAGGTACAAGAGAACAATTCATTAGAAGGTGAGCACATGTCTGCACTCTGTCAGCAAGTCCTTTAAGCAGTTGAACGCAGCCTGTTACAGGAAGGCAGATACAGTGCAAGAGTAGGCACCACTCCTTAGATGCTTCAACATGAAATACACCCTCCTGCAACATGAAATACACCCTCCTGCAACAGCATCCAAGTTCTGCTGCAAACCAGTGACCTAATTAACGCAGCCGACGATTCCATTCTGATGGGGATATTAAGGAGCACCCCCTACCTCTTTTCTTAAGGCCTCTCCTAATTGCCAACTGCTTGATAAGAAAGCAGCTGGCAGTACTGTGTCTGCCAAGCCATCTAGGTAGGTAGCAATTGGGAGGTAGGAAGAACTAGCAAGGCTTAATTTTGTTTTGTTTTGTTGAAGAGGAGTTCATGGAAACATACGCAGAAAGAAGAGAAAAAAAAAAAAAAAGGCAGAACCATGGTGTCTACCTACCCCTGTGACCCAAAGAGCTCCTTACTTCATAAAGGCGTATCATCAAAGGGCAGCTAAAAGAGAAGGGCTGAACAGTGGGCTGTCAGTGACACCTCTAGCAGGGCGCTCACGTGATGAGCGTGTCCCTGACACTCACAGTCATCCTGCAGCCTTTTTTTTCTATTTCATCTACTCAGCAGCTCATAAATCTATCTGTTCCTGGTCTCCATCTCTTGGCATCATCACCTTTCAGCATGCATTTGGTTAGTGTAACTCAAATATTGTAAAGGTTTTCCTATTAGTTCGCCAGTGTCCAGAGAACGTTTAAGCTGTTGCTCACTGGATTTCTCATGGTTAAAATTACTTCCCCAAGCATAGCTCTCATACCACTCGGCCACAGATCATCAAGCCTCTGCCGGTCTCCCAAGTCAGGACAAATATCTTCCTCTCTAGATTCACTACCCAGATACTACAGCCCGAGTCTCCTAACCCATCTTCATTTTCACGACTTCCCTAAACCTCCTAGGTGTTCTGGACAAATATGCTACTTCATTCAAACACAGGCTCTGAACTTTTCCGCCACAGTAAAACAAACGCAAGACAAAACTGTAAAAGATACACAAGGATTTACACTAAAAACAGAGTAAGTCAGAATGAAAGCTAGACTAACAACCTAGGTGCCTAGGCTCCAGAGCACAGGCTCTACGGCAGGTGGGGTCTTCCCAGATCAGGAGTCAAACCCATGTCTAATGCACTGGCAGGTGGATTCTGTACCGCTGAGCCACCAGGGAAGCCTTCAACGTTGTTCTAAAAAAACTGAAAACCCCTTTTCTGATTACAAAATTTAAAAAGGAAGCCTCTCCTATACTCACTCATAGTATCCTGTAGAGTCCTTGTCGCAGTTCGTAATTACTCTTCAGCCTTTACTTTTTGTCTGGCCTCACTCAAGAGGCTGTAAACTGCCTGAGAGCTGGGCTCACAGGGTTTATTCCACCTCTGTGTTCACACTGCATACCTAACATATGACTGGCACATAGTGGGTGAAAGAAAGAAAGTGAAAGTGAAGTTGCACAGTCGCATCTGACTCTGCGACCCCATGGACTGTAGCCTACCAGGCTCCTCCGTCCATGGGATTTTCCAGGCAAGAATACTGGAGTGGGGTGCCATTTCCTTCTCCAGGAGATCTTTCCAATCCAGGGATCGAACCTGGGTCTCCTGCATTGTAGGCAGACGCTTTACTGTCTGAGCCAGGAAGTCATAGTGGGTGAACAACCAACACTTTTCAATAATGAACTTATTTTTATGATTTTATGATTCTATTTTTCATTCCAGTCTACTTGAAACAATGTGTTAGCTAAATCCAAAAGTACAAATTGGTGAAAGGCTCACCTGAAGTGAATTCAAATGGAAAAGATGTCCAGCTAAGGAAGTCAAAGAAGGATAGCTAAGAGGCCATTTGGGATGGTAAAAATTCTTGAGTGGGAGGAGTAATAATGAGTAAATAATGTTCTTAGGCATTTACCTGGGTATAGGAAAACAGGAGTCTTTCTCATATGTACTAAATGCATCAGATGAACTCTGCCTGTTAAATCAGCCTTGGTATTTAATTTCTGGGCCAAGAGAATCTGAAGGTAATTTTAAAAGCCCTAATACATTAGGGAGTTTGCCAGGGGAATAAAGAACCACACGCCACTCATTAAATGTGTATCAAAGTCTCTGCTGAAAAGGCCATACAGAGACCTTTGGAGACAGTGCTATGACAGTGAATTATAAAGCAGCTGAAGGTGTAGTCTAGGGATTTCTGGTTCAAATTGGTAGACGGAGCACATGTTGGGAGCTCACCCTTCTGTACCAAAGAAAAATGATTTAACGATAGAAAAGTTAATTGATGCATGCACAGCTAGCATCAAAATTTTTTAAAAAGAAAACTTTCCTTAAATCTAAAAAAAAAAAAAAAATGAAGACACATCACCCAAGGAAGAAAATAAACCAGAAGCCACTGTGGTGAGCAAGGCTGTGCTAAACTGTCACCAGCCACACACAGGACTGCAGGCCACCTCTAAGGAGGCTGGAAGCACTTAATCAAAACCTGCTCCCACACTGCGCCCCCGCAAAAAACAGACAAAACAGAGCATCTAAAAACGTCTTTAAAATGAGTATGTTTAACAGCCTCATTTTTAACAATGAAAATCATAATCACTGATATTTTAAAAATGCACAGACAGGCTGAACTAAGCCTGAATACAGCTAAAGGCTGACAGTACCTTTCTTTTCAAGTCAAAAAACATGAGAGCTGAACTTTCCTGGTGGTGCAGTGGTATAAAGAATCCGCTTGCCAATGTATGGGACATGGGTTTGATTCCTGGTCTAGGGAAGATTCCACATGCTGTGGGGCAACTAAGCCTGTGTGCTGCAACTACTGATCCCGTGGTGTGCCAGAGTGCATGCTCTGCAACAAGAGAAGCCACAGCACCTCAACTAGAGAGTAGACCCTGCTCACTGCAATGAGAAAAAGCAGCGAAGACCCAGTGCAGCCAAAGACAAATACACTTAAAAAAAGAAGAAAGAAACATGAGTGCTAAATCCAGTTTTAAAGTCTGTACTCTGAGTTCCAGACAGACCAGACGGAATGGAGGAGAGGCAACAGTCTCTAACACAGAAAATGGCTGAGAATTTTTCAGACTCAAGGAAAGACATGAGCCTCTAGAGAGTAAGAATTCTCTGAGTAGTAAAACAAATAGAAATAAACTTCTTTAAAAGTTTTTATCCAGGTAAATTAGAGTGAAACTTCAGATTACCCATGTCACTTAAAAAAAAACTGTGAAAGTGACTAGAGAAATATGAGAAATTCAACAAAAAGGAAGGAGAGTCAGACTGCAATCAAAACTGGTTACAAGACAATAGAGGAACGATATCGTCAAAGGATGAAAGGAAAACATTCCTTGGCTAGATTTTAAACCCAATTATCATTCAGTAGTGAAGGTGTGCCACAACAACTGGACAAGAAAAAGAAATAAAAAGATCTGAACTGTAAAAGAAGAAGTAAAACTATCTCTGTTGGCAGATGACATGATCTCATATATAGAAAACCTTAAAGAATTTACTCCCCCAAAACTATTCAGTTCAGTTCAGTTCAGTCGCTCAGTCGTGTCCAACTCTTTGCAACCCCATGAACCACAGCACACCAGGCCTCCCTGTCCATCACCAATTGCCAGAATTTACCCAAACTCATGTCTACTGAGTCGGTGATGTGATCCAACCATCTCATCCTCTGTCGTCCATTTCTCTTCCTGCCCTCAATCTTTCCCAGCATCAGGGTCTTTTCAAATGCATTGGCTCTTTGCATCAGGTGGCCAAAGTACTGGAGTTTCAGCTTCAACATCAGTCCTTCCAATGAACACCCAGGACTGATTTCCTTTAGGATGGACTGGTTGGATCTCCTTGCAGTCCAAGGGACTCTCAAGAGTCTTCTCCAACACTACAGTTCAAAAGCATCAATTCTTCTGTGCTCAGCTTTCTTTATAGTCCTACACTCACATCCATACATGACTACAGGAAAAACCATAGCCTTGATTAGAAGGACCTTTGTGGACAAAGTAATGTCTCTGCTTTTTAATATGCTGTCTAGGTTGGTCATAACTTCCTTCTAAGAGTGTAAGCATCTTTTAATTTCACGGCTGCAATCACCATCTGCAGTGATTTTGGAGCCCAAAAGTAAAGTCAGCCACTGTTTCCCCATCTATTTGCCATGAAGTGATGATGGAACTTAGCTGATGTGATGGTTTATTAGCTCTCTCTCTAAAACAACTATTAGAGCTAATAAATCAACTCTAAGGAAAATCAATATAAAAAGTCAGTTCTATTTCTATATACTAGCAGTAAACAATCTGAAAATGAAATCAAGAAAATAATTTCACTAATAATAGCATGCAAAAGAATAAAATACTCAGGAATAAATTTAATCAAAGAAATGCAAAACCTATACACTGAAAACTATACAACATCGTTGAAAACATTCTAAGTTCACAGACTGGAAGACTTAACACTGTGAAGATAGTGATTTTCCCCAAATTAATTGACAGATTCAATACAATCCCTATCAAAACCACAGCTCTCTTTTTTGTAGAAATGGACAAGCTGTGGCTCAGCTGGTAAAGAACCTGCCTGCCAATACAGAAGATGCAAGAGATGCAGGTTTGATCTCTGGGTCGAGAAGATCCCTCGCAGAAGGAAATGGCAACTTGCTCCAGTGTTCTTGCCTGAGAAAATTCCATGGACAGAGGAGCCTGGTGGGCTACAGTCCACGGGTCGCAAAGAGTCAAACACAACTGAGTGCATGCGTGTGCACGCATGGGTTCATACAGAAACACAAGAAAGAATAGCCAAAATAATCTTCCAAAAGAACAAAAGTTGCAGGATACATACTTCCTGATTTCAACTTACTACAAACCTTTTCCAAAGTAGATTAGTTTGCTTTATGTTTGAAGGTTCAGAGATATGGATAAATTATCCATTACTCTCTCCAATTACACAGAAATATCTAATTAATAACTGATACTACTGGTTTTGAAAAAGTTTCTAGGTTTAAACACTCCGTAAGGATTAAACAACAGACCATGAAAGTTTCTTAGCTAGCTTTCTAACTGGAGTCTCTGTCAACGCCATGAGCTCCACTTCACAACCCACACCTCTGTGTGCATGCTTTGCTGGAATCCCCAAAGGAGAAGTACAGTTGATAATGGTACTCTTGCAGTTTCTCCGCTCAAGGTCTTCACTGTTTCTTCTCTGAAAGTCAAAGTGAAAGTGAAGTTGCTCAGTCATGTCTGACTCTTTGCAACTTCATGGACTGTAGCCTACCAGGCTCCTCCATCCATGGGATTTTCCAGGCAAAAGTACAGCAGTGGGCTGCCATTTCCTTCTCCAGGGGATCTTCCCGACCCAGGTATCGAACCCAGGTCTCCTGCATTCCAGACAGACGCTTTACCATCTGAGCCACCAGGAAGCCTTTTTCCTCTGTTGCCATACAAATGTTGGGGAAATGATGAATATATGTAGTCACAGGAAGCTAAAGGATGCTGTTGTAGACAAGGAGCTGAAAGTAACTTTGATGATGTGTTATAAGGGGTCGAGAGTATTTTTCATTTCAAAGATGTTAAGTTTTTGGACCCACCAGTACTTTCTCACTTGTAACTTATTGCAGGGCACCCAGAGCAACAAGACATCTGACTTGATCCATTTAAAGGTTTGCATGTTCAAGCTAGTTTTGGAGATTCTCCTTGGAAAAAGATCACCTTACATATGGGATTGCTTTTCTTGTTTTTAAAAGAGAAAAATATCAAAAGCTTACTGCCACTTCTCCTACTTTCCTATTTCTCGCCCTCTTCCACTGCCACTTTTAACATTTTAAGATCACAATAAACTACAAATATAACTTTGCTTCATTTTGATGATTCAATTTCATCCAAACTCTTTAAATACATCTCTGACATCAGTGTTTTCATCATCACTAAAGGTTCTCTGAATCATCACACAAATACTCCAGAATACATCACAGTCATTCTGTCCCAAGTGTTTATAAATAACTCCTCTGTGTCTAATGTTCTCAATGGAAAATGTACCACAAGCTTCTCCCATAATATTAAGCCAGCTGGCATTTCATCTATAATCACCACTTAGTACATTTTTACTTTTAAATTAAATTTAATCTTTTCTACATTCATAATTAATAAGCTTGATCTAATGGGAATATGGGGGAGCACTGCACTCAGTACTAACCTGAGAATATTTTTAAGCACACAGAGGATGTTTAGAAAAACTGTTCAGATGTCTACATGAAATAAGCCTACCTGAGGATCAACATCATACAGGGTACCACCTAAGACCAAAACTCGATAATATCAGAAAGCATCAAAATATATTCCCCAAAGTCTCATGTACTTGGAAATGTTTTTTAAAGAATTAAAATAAAAATCAATTAACTGAATCATCTAAAGAAGAAACTGGTACCAGGGTTTGACCCTTACATGTTTTTTCTTCTCTATTGGAAAGAAGGGAAGGTGGGAAGGGAGGGAGGGAGGGAAGGAAAAGATATTAAAAAAAAAAATCAACCTACAAACTCATGAATGTCCTCAAGACTTAGATAAACTGCCAATCTGACATCCCTATTTGGTGTCACAGAAACCTCAACATGTCCAAATGGAGCTCTCATTCTATTCAAACTTGTTCACCTATAGGTATCCCCATGCCCAGCCCTCCAATCATTCAGGCCAAACTGACTTCTCTCTTCCTCTCATACCCCACATCCAATGTGTCAGCAACAATTGTATCCCTACATGTTCTATCAGTTCTAGATTTAAAGACTGAGTTCAGACAGATAACATCAATGGTAGTTTCATCAATTTCTCAAAATGAAGACACTAAATATTCATTTCAAAATAATCTATGGAGAAGCTCTTAACAAGAATGTTTTTCTTGTAATAAACTGGACACAGGAAATGAGTGGAAAATAACAGCTGGGCTTATACAGAATTAAACATGAGGTGGTGACAGCTTGGAAGAAATGGCTAAAGAGAAGAAAGAAGTCACTTACATTCCAAAAAAAAAAAAAAAATTCTACTAAAAAGCAAAAACCTATGACAAAGAATCTTCAATACAAATTAACAGAATATTTTCTTAAATTCAGCTTTGGAGACAATGTATTCAATTTTACCCTTAAAATGATCCCATTAGATTATTCAAAAGGGAAAAATAAGTGAGACAAAAAAAGAAAGGTCTTGCTTTATATTTTGCTGTACTGTCCTGGAAGCAAGAACACTGAGTATAGTGTTTAAGTGGTAAATGTAGACACATCTGTCTTATTTCTTATATAAATGAGCAAAGCATTCAGACATTTGCCATTAAGGACAATGTTATCGTAGGTCTTTCTTAGAAGTCATTCATGGTGAAGATGTTTCCTTTTATTCTTCATTTTCAGAAAATTCTTATCAGGAAAGAACAATCTATTTTCTCCAGTGATTTTTCTTCATTGACTGAAATGATTATATAATTTTAAATGATACTCATCTGCATTATATTGATTGCTATTTAAAGATTAAATCAGCTGGTAGTCCTAGGATAAACTCCACTTGATCATGATGTATTTATCTATCGCTGCATTTGCTTCATTAAAATTGTGCTCAGGATTTAAATATGTAATAATCACATATAGACTGTGGTTTTCTTTTCCTGTAATATTTTTGTCTAGTTATAGAATCAGGTAGTGATGATCTCAATGAGTTGAGCAGTCTCTCCTTTTCATTTCTAAGAATTTGTGTAGAGCTGGTGTTTCTTCTTTAAACTTTGGTATAATTCACCAGTAAAGTGATATAGACCTAGAGTTTTCTTTGAAGGATGGCTTGTTAATGATTAATTCTATAAAAGATACGGGGTTACGAAGGTTGAATGAAATTTGGTAGTTTTTGTCTCTCAGAAAATTTTTCCATTTCATCTAAGCTGTTGAATTTCTTTATATATCTTTTTAATTATGTAGAATCTGTAATGAGGTCACCTCTCTCATTCTTTTCTTTAAGTTTATCTATTTTTTATTGAAGGGTAATTCCTTTAGAGAATTTTGCTGTTCTCTGTCAAACTTCAACATGAATCAGCCTTGCTGCTACTGCTGCTGCTCAGTCGCTTCAGTTGTGTCCGACTCTGTGCGACCCCAGAGACGGCAGCCCACCAGGCTCCCCGTCCCTGGGATTCTCCAGGTAAGAACACTGGAGTGAGTTGCCATTTCCTTCTCCAATGCATGAAAGTGAAAAGTGAAAGTGAAGTCACTCAGTCATGTCTGACTCTTAGTGACCCCATGACCTGCAGCCTACTAGGCTCCTCCGTCCATGGGATTTTCCAGGCAAGAGTGCTGGAGTGGGTTGCCATTGCCTTCTCTGTGAATCAGCCATCAGTTCAGTTCAGTTGCTCAGTCGTGTCCGACTCTTCACGACCCCATGAATTGCAGCACACCAGGCCTCCCTGTCCACCACCATCTCCCAGAGTTCACTCAGACTCACATTCATCGAGTCCGTAATCCCATCCAGCCATCTCATCCTCTGTCGTCCCCTTCTCCTTCTGCCCCCAATCCCTCTCAGCATCAGAGTCTTTTCCAATGAGTCAACTCTTCTCATGAGGTGGCCAGAGTACTGGAGTTTCAGCTTCAGCATCATTCCTTCCAAAGAAATCCCAGGGCTGATCTCCTTCAGAATGGACTGGTTGGATCTCCTTGCAGTCCAAGGGACTCTCAAGAGTCTTCTCCAACACCACAGTTCAAAAGCATCAATTCTTCAGTGCTCAGCCTTCTTCACAGTCCAACTCTCACATCCATACATGACACATGGAAAGCCATAGGTATACATATATTCCCTCCTTTTTGAATATGAATCAGCCATAGGTATACATATATCCCCTCCCTTTTGAAACTCCCTCCCATCTCCCTCCCCATCCCATCCCTCTAGGTTGATACAGAGCCCCTGTTTGAGTTCCCTGAGCCATACAGCAAATCCCCGTTGGCTATTTTACATATGGTAATGTAAGTTTCCATGTTACTCTTTCCATACATCTCACCCTCTCCTAACCTCTGCCCATGTCCATAAGTCTATTCTCTATGTCTATTTCTCCACTGCTGCCCTGTAAATAAATTCTTCAGTACCATTTTTCTAGATTCCATATATATGCATATAGAATACGGTAATTATCTTTCTCTTTCTGACTCACTTCACTCTCTATAATAGGTTCTAGGTTCATCCACCTCATTAGAACTGATTCAAATGCATTCCTTTTTATGGCTGAGTAATATTCCATTGTGTATATGTACCACAACTTCTTTATCCATTCATCTGTTGATGGACATCTAGATTGCTTCTATGTTCTAGCTGTTGTAAATAGTGCTGCAGTGAACAATGGGATACATGTTTCTCTTTCAATTTTGGTTTCCTCAAGGTATATGCCTAGGAGTGGGATTGCTGGGTCACATGGTGGTTTTATTCCTAGTTTTTAAGGAATCTCCATATTGTCTTCCATAGTGGCTGTATCAATTTACATTTCCACCAACAGTGCTAGCGTGTTCCTTTTCTCCATACCCTCTCCAGCATTTATTGTTTGTTGACATTTTGATGAAGGTTAAAAGAAAGGTCCTTTTAACCAAAGAGAACATGTCTTACTTTAACCTTATCTTGATCTCTAAGATTATTTTAAGTGGTAAAATAAGAACCTCTCTCCAAAAGCTAATAAAAATTACAGATTTTTACAATCTGAGTAAACTTTAATTGCTTTCCAAAGTTTCAGTAAGATCATATCAAAGTCATGTCATATAAACAAGTAAGGTCTGACAATGTGACCCTGAATCAAAGACAGACAAGAAACTTCTCAAATTTAACCTAATTTAATTTTAATTTAAGGACTTCCCTGGTGGCTCAGACAGTAAAGCGTCTGTCTACAATGCGGGAGACCTGGGTTCAAGCCCTGGGTTGGGAAGATCCCCTGGAGAAGGAAATGGCAACCCATTCCAATACTGTTGCCTGGAAAATCCGACGGGCAGAGAAGCCTGGTACGATACAGTCTATGGGATCACAAAGAGTCGGACACGGCTGAACGACTTCACATCACAATTTTAATTTACAACTGGGCCCTGTACTCCAGAAGCACAACACATCAGTAGAGTTAGTGCCCCCAACATTGGTATGCCAGGTACTAACGGTATACAATCCTAGTCCTTAAGAAGTTGATGGTGTAAGGGAGGTGTTAATGATCCTCAAGAAATCCAGGTTCAATTCATACTCAAGAAATCCTTAAAGGAGAGAGCACTTTACTGTGTGCCCAAATGACTAATAAAATGACAAAAGCTGGAAATTTCCTGGAGGTCCAGTGGTTAAGACTCCGTGCTTCCAATGCACGGGTTCAATACTTGGTTGGGAAACTAAGATAGCCCAAAAGATAGAAAACAAAAAAGCAAAACAAAATTACACATACACACACACAAAAAACAGGAGCTAAAAGACCCTAAATAAGCCTGGAGAAGGAAATGGCAACCCACTCCAGTATTCTTGCCTGGGAAATCCCATGGACAGAGGAGCCTGGTGGGCCACAGTCTAGAGGGTCACAAAGAGACAGACACGACTTAGTGACTAAACTACTACCATGTCATATACCCGGAACTAATACTGTAAATCAACTATACCTTATAAAAGAAAAAGAATCTAAGTAAGGAAAGATTCATATAAGTTAGCTGCCTCTGTGATTCAAAGGTTTCATGAATGGAGCAGAATTCAAGTTTGGCCCATAGATATACAAAGTGTGGAAAGTTTGGAAGGGGCAAGAAGGGCATTCAGGAAAAGGGGTTATTGGGCTAGGACATCCTGAGCCAGCTCATAGATACGGGGAAGAGATAAAAGTTTTAAAGAGTAGGAAGGAGGCCTACTTCCCCTTGTGGCTTGGGAAGGAGGCCTGGCCAAAGTGGAGGTTTTATCCTGCATAATTCAGCAGTAGAAGATAAGACTCAAAAGTAAGGTGGGTCCCGATTACACAGAGCCTTGAATTCCAGCTTGAGGAGTGCCGCCTTAAATCTATAGGCAGTGGAGTTTTGTAGATTTTAAAATACGGAAGTAATATGACAAAGGCATATTCGAGAAGACTGATTTATCAACTCTGTACACAGAGTTGAGGTTTACGAAAGAATGGTAAAGGGCTAATTTAATAGGTGCTAAACACAGGCAGTAGTCAAAAGTGGACAAGACCTATAAAGGACCTAAGAAACATTCAAATTATCCTAAACCGCAACCAGATCACAGTATATACATTCTATTAAGAAATTCAACTCAGGGAAATAAACTTCTGAGGCTCAAAATCTGCAAGAAATTATGCTACATGTGTACCCCAGGTTTAGCTAGGGGAGACATGAATCTCAAAGAAAAGCAGATTTCCCCAGTATTAATAAGAATGATTACTTTTCAAGGATTTCTTAGTAATCATAATGAATTGGAGGATCATGGCTTCCATCCCCCAAATCTTGATATTATTAGCTCTAGCTCTGTAAAAACACAAGAAAAAGACCTGCCTCATCCTCACATACTGATATAATTTCTTATGTAGCCTGAATGCTTCATGAAGATCACTGCTATTAGTAAGTTGTGAGCATATACACAGGCATTTGTTCATTCCACAAATATCTACTTTAGGTCTGCTATTTGCCAGGCCCATTCTATACCCTGGAGATAAGACAGGAAACAAAATAAAGCTTTTGTTTTCAAAGAGCTTACCATCTAATGGAGTATAAACAAATACAAAAACGTATAATGTCACATAACAGTGCCACGAGGAAACTAGAAAGAGGCAATGGGAGAGAGTGATGGCGGTGCTATTGTAGAGACAGTCAGGATGAGCCTCTCTGAGGAGCTCACATCTAAGGAGAGATCCGAATGAAGTAAAGGAATGAGACATGTGAACACCAGGACGAGGAGCATTCTGGGCAAACAAAACAGCAGCTGCAAAGTATGGTAGGAACATAGGTGGCATTTTCAAGGAACAATGAAACCAGAGTAAGAAAAAGTACAGAGCCCAACGGGGAAAGTGGTTGGAAATGAAGTCAAGGAGGCTGCCAGGAGCCAGAGCTTATGGGACCTTGTAGACCACTGGACAGACTTTGGCTTTTAAGTGTCATGGGAAGTCACTGAAGAGATAAGGAAAAACAAACAAGAACTGGGTTACACTATGCAAAGTGAAAGTAAAAGTCACTCAGTCATGTCCAACTCTTTGTGACCCCATGGACTATACACATACAGTCCATGAGATTCTTCAGGCCACAGTACAGGAGTGGATAGCCTTTCCCTTCTCCAGGGGATCTTCCCAACCCAGGGATCAAACCCAGGTCTCCTGCATTGTAGGTGGATTCTTTACCAGCTGAGCCATAAGGGAAACCCACATTATAGAATGGATATAATAAGAAACCAATTCATAGATACTTAAGAGTTCTGAATTTTCTTTACAAACATCTAACACCCTTTCAGAAACAGGTGATTTGCACTAAACATTTATACAAAAACTCAATATCTTAAAAAAACAATCTCAGAAGGATTTTTCATTAACATTAGCATTAAATCAGGAGGTAAAAGTGAACGGTTGTGGGCACTGTTAAGGATTTGTTACACATATAAAGTAAGTGTGTTCTGGACAAGATTAGCAAACACAGAATAGAACAACAACAACAACAAAACCTACCAACCAACAAATAAAAGGACTAGGGAGAAAAGGGGTAAGTGCGGGAGAAGGGAAACAGAGGAAGAAAACTGATCTACAGATTTAATGGACTCCCTAACAAAAATCTCAGCAGGATTTTTGGTTAAAAATGACAGTTTTGTATCCTGAAATTTAAAAGGATCTACAATTGCAGAGACATTACTTTGCCAACAAAGGTCCATCTAGTCAAGGCTATGGTTTTTCCAGTGGTCATGTATGGATGTGAGAGTTGGACTATAAAGAAAGCTGAGCGCCAAAGAATTGATGCTTTTGAACTGTGGTGTTGGAGAAGACTCCTGAGAGTCCCTTGGACTGCAAGGAGGTCCAACCAGTCCATCCTAAAGGAGATCAGTCCTGGGTGTTCATTGGAAGGCCTGATGCTAAAGCTGAAACTCCAATACTTTGGCCACCTCATGTGAAGAGTTGACTCATCTGAAAAGACCCTGATGTTGGGAGGGATTGGGCACAGGAGGAGAAGGGGATGACAGAGGATGAGATGGCTGGATGGCATCACCGACTTGATGGACATGAGTTTGAGTGAACTCGGAGTTGGTGATGGACAGGAAGGCCTGGCGTGCTGTGATTCATGGGGTTGCAAGGAGTCGGACACGACTGAGTGACTGAACTGAACTGAATTGAAACTATAAAACTTCTAGATGAAAACATGAGAAAATCATTGTGTTCCTGGGTTAGGCAAAGGTTTCCTAGATATGACAGAAGGATAATCCATAAAAGAAAAAAATTGATAAAGTGACCTCCCTTAAAATGAAAATGTTTGCTTTTCAAAAGATTGTTAAGGAAATGAAAAGATAAGACAGACTGGAAAAAGTTACCTGCAGATTATATATCTCACAGAGAACTTGTGTCCAGTATATATAAGGAACTCTGGTTATTTATCTATTTTAATTCAAGATACACTTATTTGCTGGGGCAGTTTGAATAATGAGTAAACTCTAGTGCCAGTGAAGTTGCTCAGTCGTGTCTGACTCTTTGCGATCCCATCAACTATAGCCTCCCAGGCTCCTCCATCCATGGAATTCTCCAGGCAAGAGTACTGGAATGGGTTGCCATTTCCTTCTCCAAGGAACTCTGAAAACTCCTAAGAAGACAACAAACCAGCCAGTTATTAAATGAGTGAGAGAAACTGTCTCACAGACCAGAGGAGCCTAAGGAGGCATGGGGAATAAATGTAATGGTACCCTGGATGGAAACTGGGAACAGAAAAAGGTCATTAGGAAAAAAACACTAATGAAATCCCAATAAAGCATGGAATTCAATTAATAATAATATCAATATTGGTTCATTTGTAAAATGCTAACAGGAACTGTGCCCAGGGTATATGGTAACTCGTCCTATCTTAGCTACATTTCTGTAAATCTAAAACTACCCTAAAAAAGATTATTTAAATCACCTTTTTAAATGGTGAAAGACATAAATAGATAATTATAGAAAGAAAATATATCAACAGTTTATTAGTACACGAAAATGTGTTCAACATCATTAGTCATTGGGGAAATGCAAATTAAAACCACAATAAGGTACCACAACTCACTGCCTAGGATGGCTATAAATTCAAAAGATTGACAATCTACCCAGTGCACTGTAAGACTGTGGAGACACTGGAGCTCTCAGATATGCTGGTGGGACTGTAACAGGTACAGTCACTTTCAAAAACAGTTCAGCAGTTTCTTAAAATGTTAAACATATGCTTACCCTGCATGACCCAGCAATTCTACTCCTAGGTATCTACCCAAGAGACATATGAAAACATATGTCCACACAAAGACACAGCTGTTAAGAGCAGGATTATTCATAAGAGTCAAAAACTGTAAATGAGCCAAGCATCCATCAACAGGTGAAAGGATAAATGAAACATGGCATATTCATAATATAATTCAGTATTGCAGGTTATACTGAAAATGTATAAACACTGATACTTGCTACAATATTGATAAGCCTCAAAAATATTATGTTAAGTGAAAGAAACCAGAGATAGAAAACTACATATGATTCTGTTCATATAAAATTTCTAGAAAAGGCAAAACTGTATAAACAGGAAGTATATCAGTGGCTACCTTGGGGCTACAGGTGGCAGCTGGGATTGACTACAAACGGGGGGTAAGGAAACTTTTTCAGATCATGAAAATGTTCTAAAACTGGATGGTGGTGATGGGTGCAAAACTATATTCATTTACTAAAAATCATTTAACTGTCACAGTGGGTGACTTTCATGACATGTAAATTATACCTCAATAAAATTGTTAAAAAAAATCAAAACCACAATATTCTATTACCTCATACCCATTAGGCTAACACAAAAAAAAAAAAAACACAACTACCCAAAAATAAGAAGTGTGGATAAGGATGTGGAGAAATTGGAACCCTCATACTTTTTGTTCATGGGATTGTAAAATGGTGCAACTACTATGGAAAACAGTTTGGAGAGGTTCCTCAAATATTAAACACAGAATTACCGTATCATCTAGCAATCTCACCTCTGGATATACAACCCAAAGAATTGAAAGCAGGGTCTCAAAGACTTATTTATACACCCATCTTCACAGCGTTAATCAGAACAGCCAAAAGGTAGGAGAAACCCAACTATCTGTTGGCAAAGGAATGAACAAACAAAATTTGGTATATACACACAATGGAACATTATTCAGCCTTAAAAGGAAGGAAATCCTGACACGTTACACCATGGATGAACCATGAGGACGACATGCTATATGAAATAAGACAGTCACATAAAGGCAAATAGTATATGATTCTACTTCTATGAGGTATCCAGATATCTAAGGTACTCAAATTCATAGGAACCAGAGGCTCTTGATAAAGGAGGAGGTGATGTTTAATGTATATGTTGTTTCAGATTTACAAGTTGAGAAAGTTCTGGAGATCTGCTTCACAATAATGTAAATATAGTTAACAGTACTGAGCTGTGCACTGAAAAGTGGTTAAGATGGTAAATTTTATGTTACCTATATTTTACCATAATGAAAAAAAGAAAACTGATGGATTGTGCTTGGGCAATGTTAGAGTTTAAAAACAGAGGATTTTATGGCAGTACAGTGGTAAACAGAGTGAGAAAAATCCCAAGGAATGGGTGAAACTGAGCAGGTCAAAGTCACAACCACTTATAAGTGATTATCCTCAAAGGATTAAACCTTGAGCATTATTGTATTAAATAAAGCTATTTCTCCTTACTGCATCATAGTCAGTCACCACATTTGCTGCTCATGTGACCTTCCCTGTCTATCACACACACAGGAAGTACACACATATACTCACATGTGTGGGTTTGTGAGTATGTGTAAGACCTTCAGTCCCCAAAACACACACACACACTGAGGCTCAGGCAAACACTTTATCCTATTTCCGGGACTATCTTACATGACACGTGACCCTTGGTACCAGTGCTCTCTGCGCTCCCTCTTTCTTCTCTGGAGAGAAACACTTCCAGGGCCAGCGACCCAAAGCCCAGAAGAGAAAGATAATCTGGGACGTTTAGCCTGAAATGGAGCCAAACAGACAACACCAAAACCAGAACTGAGCAAAGCTCAAGGGGCAAAGAGAATCTGGTATTCCTCAGCTGCTTGGCTTTCAAACTCATCCCAGCAAAATGCAAGACAGAATTAGTGTCAGATGAGCTGTGACCTGAGAATCATAGGTGCCTTCACATTCTAGGCTATCTAAATCAAATAAAAACCAGCTTTTTCTTTTCTGAAAAGGTCAAATTAGATAGACCTGAAATTTTAGGTGTCTGATGGCCCACTTATGAGCAGATTACATCACCATGCCTAGATTTTTTTCCAAATCATTACAGCAAAATGCAAGACAATTAATACCAGATGAACTATGATCTAAGAGCCAAAGTATAAGACTTGCATGTTGGAAACAGCTCAAAATTATAACCTTCCAAATAGGTTCAGCCTCAGGAGACCAAGATACCCAGAATGATCTGATGATATTACTTTCAAGTGAACAGAACATCAGATTCACCTAAGAATCTATAAAGCATCCTCTTGCCAGGATGCTTTTCCTCAAATAAGACTCTCCCAGCACCAAGCACAGAGCCCCACTCACAATTTACATTCAGCAAATACTTGTGGAAGAAAATGATTTCAATCCAGATCAACTTATCAATATCATAAATTCTACAACTTATTTTGGAATATAGCAAAGGCAGTTAATAAGTCTCATTGAAAAAAAAACAAATTTGGCTCATAAAAAAGTTGCAAACACTGAAGCATTTGGTTCGGCACAGGACAGTTAGCCAGAAGCACCCCTGTCACAAAAGTCATTTCAATTCCAAATTCATCCATCATTGTAAAAGAAGTGTCAGAAATATGTGCTTAAAACTGAACAACATAAATAAGAAGTTAGATTTGTTTTTTTCATAGGGTTACAGATAGTCTTATATTATCCCTGGTCTGGTGAATTTGTACTAATCTACTTAAAGTCATTATGAATAAGAACAAAACTGGCAGAACTTTCACATTATACTAAAAGTTTGCAAACACTGAAAGCACCAGATGTTTGATACATAGTTGTCTGAACTTCAAAAAAAACAAAAAATGACAACAAAAAAATAAGCTATGACTGGTATACGAATACAAGTATGGATTCAATATAAGAATAGACTATGTATAAAAAAGAAACAACAAAGAGGATGGGCTTGATTAAATCAAGGTAATGTTCATATATATAGTCTAAGTCACTATTAAACAGAAGACGGGCTAAAATAGACAATTAAGAGCCATACTGAAGTGTTATTTTAATTAAAATCTAGCAGTTTTTTAAATTGTCTAGGTTAATTCTGTTTTGATGGGGTGTGGAGAAAATTGGTTGGTTTAGCTGTTCAAACCTGCTACATATTTATATATATATATAGATAGCAAGAAACAGTAAAAAGGTAGACTGGTTTCTAGGTAACAAACTTTATTCAAATGCTTTAACAGAAGACGTTACCAAATTAACCTTTACACTTGGGTGGGAAAAAAAACCTGGACCATCAAACCAAAGACTATAATGAGCCTGCAGCAAAAAGAAAAACAAGAAGCACAAGCTGCCCTAAATTTGCAGTTTTTATCAACTCTTCTTTAAGAGTAGCAGTTGGCAATTTTTCCTGTGCAGAGCCAGATAAAAGGTACTGTTAGGCTTGAGGGTCATACGATTTTAGTCGCAGAGACTCAGTTTTGCCACTGTAGCCTGAAAGCAGCCATAGATGATTCGTAAATGAATTAATTCATAATTGATTCATTAATTAGTGGGCTTCCCTGGTGGCTCAGTGTAAAGAATCCGCCTGCCAATCCAGAAGGCGCAGGAGACGTGGGTTCGATCCCTGGGTCAGGATGATCCCTTGGAGAAGGAAATGGCAGCCCACTCCAGTATTCTTGCTTGGGAAATGTATGGACAGAGGAGCCTGGAGGGCTACAGTTCATGAGGTTGAAAAGACTTGGACATGATTTAATGACTAAACAACAACAACAAAATTAATTAGCATGGCAGTGTCCCAATAAAAGTTTATTTATGGACACTGAAATTTGAATTTCATATAACTTTCACAAAATATTCTTCTTTTTATTTCTCTTCAACTATTTAAAAAAATTTTTTTAATTCTTAAAAAGCATGGGCCGTAAAAAAACAGATGACAGGCTAGATTTAGCCTGTGGGGACAACAGATTAGTCACAGGTTATCCAGTGGGACACCAGTCCTGCCCTTCCCTGCTGGAATTTAGAACCAACCTACCAGGCCAACATCAGAAGTTCTGCTTTCTCTCAGAAACAAATAACCACAAACTCAAATGTAATGGTGATGAACTACTAATTAAAGAAATTAGATATAAGAATTATGTGGTTAGATAATTAGATGCTAAGCATCAACCAACTGCTTGAATTAGGCTAGGACAAAGTTTATCAGAGACATCAAGGACTAGAAGTTTCACAAAAATGTTCTGACCAAAAGAAACAACTAATTTCTCTCAAAGACTTAGAAGGAAACTTGCTACTGTGCTAATGATAAATAAATTGTTTGTTTGAGATTTAGTTGAAAAATATTGTTTACTTAATATTCTCAACTCGCCAGAAAAGAAATACAATGGCCCCATGGAGGAAATATGCCTGACATCTAGTGGAAGTCTTGGGAACTGCAGGTATGTGACCTATGCTATTTACTGAAGGAAAAACAAACAGAAGGGGCAAGGCGTAGATGTTTAGTGTCACGCAGTAATTCAATGCATTTTAAACGCCTACCATGTTCCAGGCACTATTTTAGGCACTGAGAACTCAGTGAAAACAAAGAAGACTGCTCCAGGTTTTGTGGAATGTACATTTTTATGATAAGACCTACTTTATTCTGAAAGTTTAGAATACAGTATTTACAGCATCCTAACCTCTTAGAGAGACTGAACTGAACTGAACGGAACTGAACCTCTTAGAAGAACCAGAGATCAAATTGCCAACATCCGCTGGATCATCAAAAAACCAGGAGAGTTCCAGAAAAACACCTACTTCTGCTTTATTGACTATGCTAAAGCCTTTGACTGTGTGGATCACAATAAGCTGTGGAAAATTCTGAAAGAGATGGGAATACCAGACCACCTGACCTGCCTCTTGAGAAACCTGTATGCAGGTCAGGAAGCAACAGTTAGAACTGGACATGGAACAACAGACTGGCTCCAAACAGGAAAAGGAGTACGTCAAGGCTGTACATTGTCACCCTGCTTATTTAACCTATATGCAGAGTACATCATGAGAAACGCTGGGCTGGAAGAAACACAAGCTGGAATCAAGATTGCTGGGAGAAATATCAATAACCTCACATACGGAGATGACACCACCCTTATACTAAAAGCCTCATGATGAAAGCGAAAGAGGAGAGTGGAAAAAGTTGGCTTAAAGCTCAACATTCAGGAAACGAAGATCATGGCATCTGGTCCCATCACTTCATGGCAAATAGATGGGGAAACAGTGGAACCAGTGTCAGACTTTATTTTGGGGGCTCCAAAATCACTGCAGATGGTGACTGCAGCCATGAAATTAAAAGATGCTTACTCCTTGGAAGGAAAGTTATGACCAACCTAGATAGCATATTCAAAAGCAGAGATATTACTTAGGCAACAAAGGTCTATCTAGTCAAGGCTATGGTTTTTCCAGTAGTCATGTATGGATGTGAGAGTTGGACTGTGAAGAAAGCTGAGCGCCGAAGAATTGATGCTTTTGAACTGTGGTGTTGGAGAAGATTCTTGAGAGTCCCTTGGACTGCAAGGAGATCCAACCAGTCCATTCTAAAGGAGATTAGTCCTGGGTGTTCTCTGGAAGGAATGATGCTAAAGCTGAAACTCCAGGACTTTGGCCACCTCATGCAAAGAGCTGACTAACTGGAAAAGACTAATGCTGGGAGGGATTGGGGGCAGGAGGAGAAGGGGACAACAGAGGATGAGATGGCTGGATGGCATCACTGACTCGATGGACAAGAGTTTGGGTGAACTCCAGGAGTTGGTAATGGACAGGGAGGCCTGGCATGCTGCACTTCATGGGGTTGCAGAGTTAGACACGACTGAGCGACTGAACTGAACTGAACCTCTTAGAAGCACTTTCAGACACATTATCCTTAAACAATATCCTGAGATAATTAAGATGAGTTTTATTACCACCATTTTACAGAAAAGTAAATTGATGTCTCTTGAGTTTTAGTCTAGTTTTCCTTCTGTCACATTACACTGCCTCCCTTCTATTTTCCAACCAACCTAGTTACAGCTACTCAATGTTCTTTCTTGATTCTAAACCTAACCACCGGGTTCAAAAAATGGGTCGATTACCAGGTTTCTACAGTAACAATTTCTTACTGGGTCAACATGTTAGAAAACTAGGAAAGAAGAGTAGGCAAGGAGTTCCAGAGCCCCAGACTAGTCCCAACTCCAGCACTTTGCCATTGTGTGATGTCGGGCAGGTCACACAACCTCCCTGATTCTGTTTACTTATATGTAACAGGTTAATGCCATATGTAGTGCAAAGGTTGCTGTGAGGGTTAAATGAATGCAAAGGTTGCCGTGCCGTGAGGGTTAAATGAGGTAAAGTACATGAAAGAGGTGAACAAAGAGCTTGGAACACTGGGTGCTCAATAAATATCCAATCTTGAATCTCAAATTTGTGATCATCTGAGAATCTCTATCCTATGCCAACAATGAAACATATGCAATTAACATTAAAATAAACTTAATCTCAATTTCTGTTCCAAATTTCCACTGGAGTTTTCATGTTATTTCTCGGCATTTAATGGTAAAACCTACTTTTTTTTTTTAATGTTTACAAACTTTTCTCCATCTCTATTACTACCATGACAATCCAAAACACCATCATCTCTCAGCTGGTCCATGGAAAAAAAAACCTTCAATCTGGGATAACATCCCAAATCTCAGGGGCCTTTGCCTACCTCTGCAACCTTCCTCTTGCTCTCTGTTCTCCTGCTCCTCCTCTGCTGGAAATGCTCCTCCTTCCATGTACCTAATCTCTATTTATCTTTCAGGCTTCACTGTAAATGTTACTCTTCACCAAACCCTTTCTTAACCTACCAATAAGATAAAGACAGGCCATCCGGGAAAGACCTCCTGTTAGAGAATTACTTTATATATTAGGACTAATGTGTGATTTACACAAATATTATTTCTCAGAGATTTCAAGGTGAGTATCAATTGTCAAAAGGCAGGCACAATTAAAATTGCAACAGAGTCAACAGGAAAATAATAGGGGTGGAACAAATGGCTCTCTGTTTTGAAAAAAAATAAACTTAAATTCCTAGCAAAATATCTCATGACAGCAACATCCAAAAAGGAAAAAAAATACAGAAATAAGAAATTTATTGACAGGTATTTTTATAATTTTGAAGTGAGAACATTAATTTTAAATATAAAATAAAAGCCAGAAAACATACAGAAAAAAATTTGACCATTAAACTAAAACTTCAGTAAGACACTTTATTTTCTACTCTGAGAAGGAGAAATAGAGATACATGCATTCTAACATGCCCCTCTCTCTTTTTCAAAACTTGTGAGCAAATAAGCATGCTATGTAAGAAACAAGTATAAAGTGTGAATCTACTTGCAAAATGTTTAATTAGTGGCCAAGGGAAAGGCTCAAATATACTGGTCATCCAGTCCCTTAAATCCTATTCCCAACTCTCAACCTCCTTGGAAGACAGCATTCATTCAAACCAGGATGACTGATTAGGAGTAAAACAAATATAAATAATCAAACTGTTTTGAAAAAATACCTACAATGTGTAAAGACTCCTTAAGTGCAAGAAAATTATCTTATTCTTCGTCCAAAACAGGACTCTTCTAAATTAATACAGTAAAACAATGATTAAAATAATCATAATCTTATCCAAATAAATATGTTACTGACTTTAAGCTTTTAAATGCAGGAGCTACCCTCATCCTTACCTTCATGCAAAACAGCAACCTTTTCTTTTCCTGGTCACAATTATAAATGTATAGCAGCCCACCTCTCACAGTTTTCTCATCATTTGAGCTATGTATACTTGTAACTCTCTCCTCAGGAAAAGAAGAGTTTTATATTATAAAACTGGTTTCCTCACTGTCACTCAAACTTATTTGTATATAAGGAAAGTACTGTGTGACTACTGCTTGCACCTTGCATAGTACCTGGAAGGTCCTCAATAAATATCTGCTAAATGAATGGAAAATTTAAATTTCAGCAAGCAGTAAGAATTGCTATTCACAGGGGATGGGATGATTTGAGCTCTGCAGTGACCTAGATGGGAGGGAAATCTGAGAAAGAGGGGATATATACATACATATAACTTGGAACATAATAAAAACTTGATCTTATACTAAATAAAACATATCTCAGCAATTTGACAGAACTGAATAATAAAGATTTTTCAGATCAAAATGAGATTAAATTAGAAATTAATAACAAAAAGGCAACTAGAAAACCCTCATATATTTGGAAATTAAGACATTCATTATACTTCTCAAAGAAGAAATCCTAACAACTTAGAAAATATTTATAACTAAACAATAAAAAATTACATAACAAAATTTGGACATTACTCAGGGAGTGTTCAGAGAAATGTATAGTCTTAAATGCTTACATTGGGGGAGGGGGGAAGACTTGAAATGAGTAAGCTAGTGTTAGCTAGTGTGGCTAGTGTTAGCCACTCAGTCGTATCCGACTTTTTACGACCCTATGACCTGTAGCCTACCAGGCTTCTCTGTCCTTGGAATTCTCCAGGCAAGAATACTGGAGTGGGTAGCCATTCCCATCTCCAGGGGATCTTCCTAAAACAGGGATGGAACCCGGGTCTCCTGCACTGCAGGCAGATTCTTTACCATCTGAGCCACCAGGGAAGACCAGGAGTAAGCGAACCATATCTTAAAATAAGTTAGGAAAAGAGAAGCAAAATAAACCAAAACAAGCTTTAACAAAAGAAACAATAAAGATAAGAAATAAATGAAAAAAATTAAATATAATACATATAACAAAAGAATAATAAAAACCAAAAGGTGGTCTTCTGGAAGCCTACCAGATTGGACAAACCTATGGCAAGATTTTTCAAGGAAAAAATACGTGAGAGTAGGGATAAAAAAGATACTAGCACAAATATTGTTGATAAATATTATGAACTTTGTGCCAATAACTTTAAAAATTTAGATGGAATTGACAAATCCCTATATCTATAAAATGTTCCAAAATGACTTGTAAAAGAATACAAAATGAAAATAGTCTTATAACTGCTTTTTAAAGTGGAATTAACAGTTAAAAAATCTTTCCACAAAGAAAGGTTTAAGCACAGATAGCTTCACTGGTGAGTTTTACCAAAAACAAGGAGCAAATAATTCCAATCTTAAACAAGTTCTTCCAAAAAAATTAAAAAGAGAATGCTCCTCGACTTTCTAAGATAACAAACTGGCCACATTTTATCCTAAAAACAAAACCAAAAAATCAAGAGAAATAACAGGACAACTTAAGTCATAATCATAGAAAAAAACTAAACAAAATATTAGTAAGTGAAATCTAGCAGTGTATTAAAGGAGGGTCAACTTATGTTTAATCCAGGAAAATAGGGTTCTTTTAAAAAATTAATGTAATTCACTATATTAATAGAATAAAGAAACTCAGGCTATCATATTAATGCAGAAAGTCTTTGATAAAATTTGACATCATTCATGACAAAAAGAAAGCACTCTTAGCAAAATAGGAATAAAAGGGAACCTCTTTTATCTGATAAACAGCTTCTACAAAAAACCTACATCAAAGAACATACTAAAATGAATGCTGAAAGCACTAGCTTTGGTATTACTAATAATGCAAGAATGCCTATCAAACCACTTCTATACAATACTTCACTAGAGGCACTAGCCAGCACAATAAAACGAAAAGAAAAAAGTATGATTATAGTTGAAAGCATAAAGAATGAGAGGGAAGAAAAAAAGCAATCATTATTTGCAGGTGATATAATTATTTATAGAAAAATCCAAAAGAATCTGAGTACAAATTGCTAGAATCACAAGCAAGTTATGCAAGATGACTATCTAGTGGATTAAAATACAAAAGCAATGTGTGTTTCCATATACCAGCAACAGACTGTTAAGAAACATAATTCAAAAAAGATACCATGTGCATGACTGTACACATTTGCCAAAAACCATTGAATTGTACACTTAAAGTGGGAGCATTTTATTGCATCTAAATTATATCTCAAAATAACTGTAGGGAAAAAGGCACCATTTGCAACAGCAACAACAAATGCAAAGTACACAAGAATTAAACATATACAAGACCTTTCTGAGGAGAAATTATACAGCTTTACTAAATGGCACAAAAGGATATTCAAATAAGTGGGAAGACATAATGCATTCATGAAATGGAAGACAATATTGTAAAGATGTCTGTTCTCCCAAATTTGATCTTTAGAGTCAATAAATCTCTGATCAAAATTTTATGAGGGACTCAATAAGCTGATTCTCAAATATATATGAAAGAGCAAAGGGCAAAGAATAGACAAGACATCCCTAAAAGAAGATGACTTAATCCCTTACAGTAATTAAGATAGCATGATATTGGCATAGTGATAGACATTTCGACCAAAGGAACAGAATAAAGAGCCCAGAAATCAGACGTACGTATTTGGAAACTTCATTTATGACAATGATGGCATTGTAGTTAAGTGGAGAAATGATAGATTATCCAACAAATGACCTTAAGACAAGTTATTCAAATGCAAAGAGAGAAGGAGAATTGGATATTCTGCATCACACTACACACTAAAAATCTGTTCCAGATGAATTAAAGACATATATAAAAGGGACATCTTTAAAACTTAAAAAGAGAGAAAAAAAATCACTACAGTGTTGGAGCAGGCAAGATTTTTTTTTAAATTCAAATAAAAAACACTAAAAGAGAAAAGGTTAATAAATTTAATCAATCAATGGATTACACACAATAGGTAAAATCCACTATGAAACACAGCGGGGAAAAAGTGTATTTTTCCCCCAGGAAGAAGAAAACAATGGAACACTGAAGGAAAAACCATCACAAAAACAGTACAAGAAAGTCAGTCCAGCTATAAAGCCAAGAGGCATCCTTTTGAGCAATCCATGGTAAGAAAGGATCCCACTGAACTCCAACGAGAACAACGGCACAGGGACCACGACACTGGAACTAAACACAGGGTACCCAGCACGACAGCACCCAGCTCAACTTTGTCAGGAATGGAATTAACCAAAAGTGCTGTTATTTGGTTTTCAACTTTTAGACTAAGCCCTTCATAAATCTCAGAAGACTTCGTCATGATCATAGGAGAGAAAAGAACTATTACTAGCTTTGACAATATAAGAGTAATGGCATAGATGGTAGAAGTTAGGAGGCAAAAGAAGGGAGAAGCGGACAGAAGTTACATAGTGGAAGTCAAAAGAAGTTATAAGAAATAGAAGTTTAAGAGTTACATTCAAGATTACCACGGTAAGTAATTTTTTCAATGGTGATAGAATAATGAAAAGCTGGGACGGGGTTGATATGCAGAGCTATAAATGAGGTTGGGTCCTCTATACCACAGAAGGAATTCAACATGTCCAAAATGGATAAGCCAAGAAATGGTGCTCTGAATACATTATTTCGTGATATGGAGGTATCCATTAGGACTCGTACTGGTCCATGGCCTGTGAGGAACCGGGCTGCATGGCAGGCGAGCCAGCAAAGCTTCATCAGTATTTACAGCCGTTCCCCATCTCTTGCCTTACATCCTGAGCTCCCTCCTGCCAGGTCAGCAGCAGCATTAGATTCTCATAGGAGCACAAACCCTACGTGAACTGCGTGTGTGAGAGATCTGAGTGCAGGAAAATAAGATCAGGGCTCCCATTAACTCCGAATGATGGTAAGCTGTGTAATTATTTCATTATGTATCACAATGCAATAATAATAAAGTTCACAATAAATATAATGCACATGAATCCTTTCAAAACCATGCCTGCCCCACCCTCCACCTCGTCCTGTGGAAAAATGGTCTTCCATGAAACTGGTCCCTGTACAGTCTGTGTTTTCTAATTTTCTCTCAATATGAAAAGAACAAATGAGGTTGATTTTCATTTTCATGTTGTCTAAATTAACTTTAAAATCTCAGTGGTCATTAACTGTTGTAGAGAAAAGATCCCTACTGCTGAAAAGAACATAAATAACAAAAGGCGTCCTTGTTAAACCCAGTATAATAATTACTCGTAATCTGTTAATTTTCTGATGGAGATTCCTATATTACTTAGGCTTCAGGGCTCAGGAGCTAGGTTTCCATGTAGATATTATGGTGATTTTAAGGTGCTGAAAGCCAAGTATTAAGATCCCCAAAAGTAAAGTAAAACACAAGGTTAAACATTCATGTTAGCTGTAGTCAGTTCTGACCCAAAAGAATTCAGCAAGGTATCCATTTCAGTATAATGCACATCTCGCTCCAGGTATATACTTACACTATATTTGCAAGGTCAAGTGGTTTCTCTGGTTGCTCAGGAAAAACAGGATGCGGGGGTTCTCTGGTGGGTACACACCCCAAGGATTTACTAATTGCATGGCTCAGCTTCTTTGCAGGGGATTTCTGTGTCAAAGCAGAAAATAAGGAAATAGGAATTGAATTTTCAAAAGAACAAGAGAGAATGTTAACTTAATGACAAGAGATGTTGAAAATATCTTTTCAAATACATGCTGATCTGCATTATGGTGAACACTACTGAGCCTTGCAGAAAGGAATCTACAGCTGTTCTGAGGTCGTTTGTGGCCCTTCGTCTCCGACTCCCTCATTTCCACTATGCAGTCACACTACCCTGTTAGTGTCAACGTTCCTTTTGAACATGTCTATGTGCCCTTTGCGGGAACTACCTCTTTTGTTGCTTCTGGATTATTCTGGTAAGATGCTCTAGTTGATTCCCTGGTCAGAGTCAGAAAATTTTGCTGGACTAAAATACTCAAAGGTTATGGGAATGCTGAGCTCATAGCTCTTGAACGTTAGCAAATTAGCTGACCAACCCCCATCCCCAGAGATATTAAGAGACTATCCTCCAAATGAACGTGAAACAGAACATTTGGTGTTAAGGGGCTGGCCGTGGACACAGACACAAGCGAGTGCAATCAGCATCAGATCTGTGACTCTAAATCATGACATGCCGAAGGTACAGAAATAAATTGGTATACTAATACATTTCTTGGGAAGGCAGAGCAATACACAGCAAATCCGAAGACTAGCAGGCCTAAGGTGTGATAGTAAATACAAACAAGAGTAAATAATATGCCACGACTATGTAGAATACGAAACCCATATTTAAAGGAAGCTCTTTATAAACTTACTTTATTGTCCACTCAATTCCCTTTAAATAATATTGTTGTCTGAGATTTTCCTGGCAGGATACTAGTTGCAAAAAAAGTTTAAATATTTCACTCTTCTGCCTCTGCAGTGTGTTACCGTATGTTCCGCTTTAACTGGAAAACAGAATTTGTTTGCAGCTGTGTCTCATCAGTAGCACATCTCCACTTAATTTAATATCCTGCCTGCATTATTTTTATTTATTTATTTAGCCACTCTGTGCAGCCTGCAGGATCTTAGTTTCCTGAACAAGGATCAAACTGCCCTTGGCAGTGAAAGTGCAAGAGTCCTGAACCACAGACTACCAGGGAACTCCCAGCCTGCATGTATTTTAACATGCATGCGTGCATGCTATGTCACTTCAGTCGTGTCTGACTCTTTGCAACCCCATGGACTGTAGCCCACCAGGCTCCTCTGTCTATGGGATTCTCCACGCAAAAATACTAGAGTGGGTTGCCATGCCCTCCTCCAGGGGATCTTCCTGATTCTTTTGTGCTGAGTCACCCTGGGAGCCGGTATTTTAACATAAAATAAGCCAAAATCTATTTACCTTTAATATATAGGGAAAGTTACTTAATATCTTGTTTATAATAGACTCCTTGAGCCTCCTTGAACACATTAAATTCTGGGGGAAAAATCTATATGTAATCAAATTTCTTGAAAATTATATGAAGTTAAACAAAGCAGAAATTCTGAACTACCCCACAACTGCTCTCTCTGCCCAGTGAGTAGCTATACGTATCCTGACTTCCCCTTCTATGCCCCAGACATCATGTAGTCTTCTGCTTGAAACCTTTCTAAGGCTAACAGTCATTTATAAACTAAGATATAAAGACACGCCATCCTATTCCCACACAGGCGCTTTCATATCTGGCTCCACTCTCTGTCCTCACCTTTCACCCCACATCGGCATGAACAAGCTGCTCGTTAATCTGTACCTTGGCCCGTGCCTTGCTGAGATCTCCCTTTCCCAATCTATTTCGTTGTAAATTTTCTGCTCATTTCTCAAGACTGCTTGTTTGCAAGTCTTCCTTTCTCTCTGAAGACCTCCCTCACTGCACCCTAAGTCAGAGCCCAGTCTTCCAAGTTACCCACTTGACAAGTACACATTTCCACTGTTGCACTCTTCCAGTACTACACTGCACTAGCCTGTTAGGCTAGTGCTTTTGAAGGGTAGGATCTACATTTTATTTATCTGTGTATTTCCAGAACCTGACCTACAACAGAAGATGTTATTTGAATAAATTATTTGCTTAGATGAATTTTCTAGATTGCTTTTTCCTGACTAAACCACAGAAGCTTATTTTTTTTTTTTAGAGTTATGATATGAGTAGGGGACCATCAGAGGACATCAGAGATATCTTAACTCACCTTTACAACTAAACACTATGCCTGTAATCCATGGATTTATTCTGTGATTTTTTTGCTACATCTGAGAACACCCTGGGCCATTAATTCACACACTCTACGTGAGATGGGATATCACATAGACTATGTTAGTTGCATCCTGAGTAATAACAGCCATGAAATCACAGGTTTCATGTGTATATTTTACAATAAACATTAAAATAAGACTGTTAAAATGAAAAATGTTTCCCTTCCCACCACTTAATATTCTCCAGCAGCATGCTTGTTGTGCTTTCAAAAATACTGCTCCAAGTCAAGGTTTAAGGTTAGATCCCAGTTCAAGACTCAAAAATATAGATAGAAAGATTAAATCAATACAGCAAAGCCAATTCCAAACAGAGTACATCAAGAGATGCTTGATGTGTATGGGGAGGAGAAAAAGACTGGAAATATATATATGTGTGTGTGTGTGTGTGTGTGTGTGTGTGTGTGTGTGTGTGTGTGTGTATAAATATATATAAAAGCAAAGATATCACTGTCAACAAAGGTCTGTTTAGTCAAAGCTATGGTTTTTCCAATAGTCATGTATGGATGTGAGAGCTGGACCATAAAGAAGGCTAAGCACCAAATGCTTTCAAACTGTGGTGCTGGAGAAGACTGTTAAGAGTCCCTTGGACAGCACGGAGATCAAATCAGTCAATCCTAAAGGAAATCAACCCCGGATATTCATTGGAAAGACTGATTCTGAAACGGAAACTCCAATACTTTGGTCACCTGATGTGAAGAGCCAACTCATCAGAAAAGACACTGATGCTGGGAAAGATTGAGGGCAGGAGGAGAAAGGGGAGACAGAGAATGATATAGTTGGATGGTATCACCAATTCAATGGACATGAATTTGAGCAAACTCCGGGAGATGGTGGGTGTGTGTGCTCAGGTGCTCAGTCATGTCCGCCTCTTTGCGACCCCATGGACTGCAGCCTGCCAGGCTCCTCTGTCCATGAGATTCTCCAGGCAAGAATACTAGAGTAGGTTGCCAATTCCTACTCCAGGGGATCTTCCCAACCCGGGGACTGAACTCGTATCTCAGGTGTCTCCTGCGTTGGCAAGTGGATTCCTCACCGCTACACCACCTGGGAAGGCCAACACTTTCAATTAAATTGTAAATTAAGGTAAATAAACAACTTCCTTAAAAATATCTTAAAGAGTGAATTATAATATGGCCATGAAGTGATTTCACTGTGGGGTCTGATAAGAAACTAAGACTTACAAAGCCTGTGAGGAAAAGTTTGAAAACTTAAAGAAAAAAAAAGTTTGAAAACGACCATTACTATAATTGCCGAGACAGAGACATTACCTCTTCTGACTACTTGGCCCCTAGTAAAATGCCCAGGACTTGGCAGTCAGTCACTGAATATCTACAGAAGTACAGGGAGTGAGGGGAGAGGAAAAGCAATCCAGGTGTAGGGACAGGTGACCTCCACACTTCATTTAAGCTCCAGGCCCGAGAAGTTCTGAAAGTGTTTTATACCTTTCCTCTCAGTTGAACCCTAACACTGATATAGGGAGAGGCTTTAACCTAGAAAATTAAATCTCCTCCAAACACTCCTAGGTGTTGATTTTCAATCTTCATGCATTTTCAATACCTTAATCTACTTTACCTAATTTCAAAACATTTCCCATCATCTCTTAAAAATATTACTGGTTACATTTTTTTAATACATCAAAACCATATAAAATGGCTGCATATGCTCTAAAATGTGAAATACCCAACTACCCCCTATCTTACAGTCTGAGAAACAGACCATTACCATCACTTGGAAGCCTGGCTGTGAGCCCTCATCTAAGACAGCCGATTCCCACCACACCTGCCCCTTTCTTGGTTATCAGCATCCTGGATTCTGTACTGTTTGCTTGATTTTACTATTTCAGCAATTGTGTATTATAAAAAATGCATGATTTATTTAATACATGCTTAGAAACCGATATCGGCTTACATATATATTTTTATGCAACTTCTTTTACTCAGAATTATGTTACAATTGATCTGTAATTCATTCTTTCTTTTTAACTGTTTGATTGTACTTCTTTGCTCAATTACATCATAATCTATATAGCCATTCCAGCGCTGATGAACATTTGGGTTGTTTCATTTTTTTCCCTCTCCGTTACAATGCTGCTATAAAACTTTCTTGTCCATGTCTCCTGGTGACCATGTAAAAGAATTTCCTAAGAGTTATTCCTAAGAATTATTGGGTCATAAGTTATACACATTCAATTTTACTTGGCACTGCCAACTTGCTTTTATAAAGTGGTTACACTAATTTCCTCTCCCATCAGCTGTGTAAGAGATTCTCTCTACATTAATGTCAACCCTTGTTACAGTTAGACATTCTAACATTCACCAATCTGGTAGGTGATAAATGGTACTGTGGTTTTAATTTGCAATTCCTTATTACTAGAAAGACTGGGCATCTTCTCCTGTGTTTATGAGCCACTGTGGTTCTTTGTCTGTGAAATGCTTGTTCCTGTCTCTGGGATAGTGTTTCACTTACTGATTTGTAAGAGTCTTTCTCTTACTGATTTCTAAGAGTTTTTTATATATTTTGCATTTTAACCTTACAGAAGGTATATCTTACAAACAACTTTCATGTTAAGGTCTTTCTTTTTCATTCTGTTGTTTTTGATGACTGGTCATCTAAAAATATACAGCACCCTCAATTTATTAATCTTTCTTTCATACTTGTGCCTTTTGTATTTTATGAAGTATGCCCCTCCCTGAGGTCATAAAAGTATCCTGCCAAGTGTCTTCATCATTTTATAGTTTTTATCTTTCATTTTTAGATTTGAATCTTCATAGAACTGATTTTTTTATATGTATAAGGAAATAATCCAATATGGATAATCAATTGCTTCAGGATCATTTAATAACCCATTCTTCTCTTACAGGACAGACACTCTATTTCTGAACCTATACTAGTCTCATGATAATTTAGCAGTTACAGCTTCCACTTATCTTTTCATGTAGTACCAGTGCCTCAAACTTTCATTCCTCATTAGGAGAGTCTTCATTTTTCTTGACCCTTCACACTTCCACTTAAATTTTACCATCAGTCATTTACCACCCCCCGCCCACACACACACACCCTGCTGGGATTCTGATGGAAACTGATTGAATATATAGACATTTCTGGGGAAGACTGACATCCTTACATACTGACCATTCCTTTCTGTGAACAGCTTGTGTTATCTTAGTTCCCCAACCAGGGAATGAACCTGGGCCGTCAGCCTGGATTGCCAGTAAACTCCCATAAGCCTTTTTAAATTTCTTCGAATAAAGAAGAAATTTGCTCACAAAGGATGTATGTATCTGTTATTTCCATTTAGTTACAGAAAAATTTTTGCATATAGCAATCTAGCTCTATTTTTAAAAATTTTGGTAAAACATACATAAAATTTACCATCTTGACCATTTTTAAATATATGGTTAAACAGTGTTAAGTATACTGGTCATTTATAAATCATCTTTGGAGAAATATCTATTCATTTCCTTTACCCATTTTTTAATGGATTGTTTGCTTTATTTTTTGTTCTTAAGTTATAGAAGTTCTTTATATAATCTGGATATGAGCCCCTTATCAAATGTATCATATATAAATATCTCCTCCCTTACTATAGTTTCCCTTTTCACTATGTTGATGTGCCTCTGATACACACGAGTTTTTAATTTTGATGTAGTCTGATTTATCTATTTTTACTTTTATTGTCCCTGTTCTATTCTAATGATTTATTTGGAGATTCTTTCAGTCTTTCTGTATTGACAGTCACCATTAAATAATGGTACCTTGTTTCAATTAAAATGCCTTTATCTGTTTTCCTTGTTTTCTATGCTGCTTAGGACCTTCAACAAAATGTTGAATAGAAGTGATAGCAAGCCTCCTTGTTTTGTTTTCAGTCTTAAAACAAATACTCTTGGTATTTCATCAGTAAATACAATGGATACTACGTTTTTATAAATATACTGTATTAGGTTAAGGGAATTCTTCTACCCCTAGATTACTAAGGTATAATGTGTGTAAATGTTTAAATTATTAATGGATATGGGATCTTAATAACTATTTATTGATTATACAGATTTAATCCATCAATCTATGATTAAGTTATAATAATCTATCTCTTGTTGCTTAGTCGCTCATCGTCTCTTTTGAGACCCTATGGACTGTAGCCTGCCAGTCTCCTCTGTAGTGAGTTTCTATTTCCTGCCATTTCCTGCTCCAGGGGATCTTCCCAACGTAGGGACTGAACCCACATCTTTCTTGGCAGGCAGATTCTTTGCCACTGAGCCACCTGGGAAGCCCATCTTTTAATGTTGGAATAAAACAAGAGTGGTCATGATCTTTTGGATACACTACAGAGCTAAGTTTCATATTTTGTTTAAGCTTTCATTTGTGTTCATTAGGATAGCCTGTAATTTTCCTTTCTTGTCCTCATAACATTTTGGTACCAAGGTAATTCTAGCCTTAAAAATGAAATCAGAAGGCTCATTTTTTTTTCTAGACTGTGAGAAATTTTTATAACACTGAATTCCTTTCTTTGAAAGTTGAAACTTAGGTAAAGTTGTTCAGGACTGGTTGTTTCTTTTGTATAACTAATTCAAATTCTTTAATGATTATACTAATATTTACAGCTTTTACTCTATCTTGACTCAGTTTTAGAAAGCAAGGTTATTTAGTAGTCACATATTTATGCTGTTGTATACATATAGCTGCTGATTTCATCTTTTTATCTTTTGTAAACTTTACCTCTGGTGAAGATTTTTTTACTATAATAAAATACACATAACATAAAATACAGCATTTTAATCTCTCATGAAATGAAATCTATGAGATCTATTTTGCCCTGAAATCTCTTTTCTGAGGTTAATAAAGTTTCACCATGTTTCTCTGGTGAGTTCTTAACTTGGTGTGTCTTTTTTTTCTTCTTACTAAGATATATAGACATACAGCACTGTATAACTTTAAGATGCAGGGCGTAATGATTTGACTTACATACATCATGAATTGATTATCACAATAAGTTTCAGTTCAGTTCAGTCGCTCAGTCGTGTCCGACTCTTTGTGACCCCGTGAATCACAGCACACCAGGCCTCCCTGTTCATTACCATCTCTCGGAGTTCACTCAGACTCACGTCCATCGAGTCAGTGATGCCATCCAGCCATCTCATCCTCTGTCATCCCCTTCTCCTTCTGCCCCCAATCCCTCCCAGCATCAGAGTCTTTTCCAATGAGTCAACTCTTTGCATGAGGTGGCCAAAGTACTGGAGTTTCAGCTTTAGCATCATTCCTTCCAAAGAAATCCCAGGGCTGATCTCCTTCAGAATGGACTGGTTGGATCTCCTTGCAGTCCAAGGGACTCTCAAGAGTCTTCTCCAACACCACAGTTCAAAAGCATCAATTCTTCAGTGCTCAGCCTTCTTCACAGTCCAACTCTCATATCCATACATGACCACAGGAAAAACCATAGCCTTGACTAGATGGACCTTAGTCGGCAAAGTAATGTTTCTGCCATTGAATATACTATCTAGGCTGGTCATAACTTTTCTTCCAAGGAGTAAGCGTCTTTTAATTTCATGGCTGCAGTCACCATCTGCAGTGATTTTGGAGCCCCCTCCCAAAATAAAGTCACTGTTTCCACTGTTTCCCCATCTATTTCCCATGAAATGATGGGACCAGATGCCATGATCTTCGTTTTCTGAATGCTGAGCTTTAAGACAACTTTTTCACTCTCCTCTTTCGCCTTCATCAAGAGGCCCTTTAGCTCCTCTTCACTTTCAGCCGTAAGTGTGGTGTCCTCTGCATATCTGAGGTTATTGAGATTTCTCCCAGCAATCTTGATTCCAGCTTGTGTTTCTTCCAGCCCAGCGTTTCTCATGATGTTTAGTGAACATTTATCACCTCATATAGATACAAAAGAAAAGAAAATGTTTTTTCCTTGTAATGTGAATGTATAGCAGTTACTCTCTTAACAACTTTCATATATAACATATAGCAGTGTTAATTTTCTGCCTTTTTATCCTTAACTTTCAACTTTGTGTATATATTTTTTGTACTCTTGCTGTTTCTTATAAATAGCATACAGCCAAATTTTTAAAAAATATCCACTTGACAATCGTTGCTTTTTATCTGAAACTTTTAGTTAGTTCACAGATTACTAATATATTTGGATTTGTTTCTATAGCTTGTTATTATTTTAGTTTCTTCCTTTTATTTTTGTCCTTAATTACTTTTTAGGTTTTATCTTTCTCATTTTGTTTTCCTTTTTTGGGCAATTATATACTCTTCGAGCAGACTCTTCTGGTGGTTGCTTTTTTCTTTGTCTGAAAGGAAGTAATGTTTACTGAGAATTTAGTGTCATGTTATCTAAGAGGGGCTTTGCACACATTCAGAGGCTCATTTAACCTTCCCAGTGTTTTATGAATTAGATATTAACAGTCTCAATATTATAGGTACAGAAACTATAGTTCATATAAATAGGCCTGTCTTACTTTTCTCACAGTACAACACAGCCCTCTGCCAAGTAAACTTAGAGAACATACAAGGGATCAGAGAGATCACCCGGGGCAGTGAGACTTCCTTGCAAAAAGTCAGAAACAGTCTGGAGATGCAAGTACTACCCTGGGGATCGTGAAGGGGGCACTTGGCTGAGTAGAGGTGGGGACACTTCCAACTGAGGGCAGCTGCAAGGATATAGATAACTGTGGACCAGGCATTAAGATATTCTGAAATTTTTTTGAGCTCAGATGACTATATTCTCAACCAGCCTCAAGCTAATTTCTCGCACAGCACAGTCTTCACCTCAGGGTAGTTGACTACAGACCCTGACACTTAGGAGCACTTCAGCGTAATGAAAAAGTTCAGGATTGATGTCTTGGAGGCCATTCCTGTCCGTTCACTTCAAATTATTCTGAATACATCATCCTGAGCCACCACTGCTGGGGATTCAGGCAGAAACATAAGCCTCCTCAGAGAAGTCAGAGACCTCCTCTAAGCAATTTAACATGAACATTTTACACAACCTTAGTCAGTATCTGTACTCTCATCTTCTAACTTAAAATCCTTTAATTCTAACCATGCCTCAACTGTATTCATAGCATGGTTGATTAGCACTTCAGCTGCATCCTATTTTCAGACCAATAAAATTATTAGTCATTATTATTTTACACACAGTGCTTCTTTAAATTTACTCACACTTCCTCACTCTGCCGTGTACCATTTCTTTCTTATTGCTGCAATTCATTTTTCCCCCAAAGCATATCTTTTGTTAGTTCCCTTAGCAACAGTCCCTTAGAACAGTTAGTTCCCTTAGCAACAGGTGGCAAACCCACTGAGACTTTTTCTGAAAATATATATTCTTTCTTTGCTCTTAAACAGACTTGCTAGGTATGGAACTCTAGGTTGATCTTTCACTCTATCCTTCAAATTCTTCAATGGACTTGCACATTTTCCATTTCTCAGTATCTGTGTTCAGTATTCTCTATCCTGGTTAATTTCGTCAGACTTATTTTCCATTTCCTAATTTTTGCTGTAGCTGTCTTTAATTTGCTATTTAACCCCTCCACTGAGTCTAACCTTATTATTTTTTATTTCTAGAAGTTCAGTTTGTTCCTCTGTCATAGACTTATTCCTTTTTCAAATGTCACTATTCCTAAACTTTTTCCCTGAATTTTAAAAATGCACAATGTTCTAAAGTCCTTGGCACCCTAAAGGTACTTTATGTTGTGCTAGCTGATTCTCCTTCACAGTAGATCGCTTTATAATAGATTTTGCAATATTTGAAAATGAGCTCACCTTTAGTGGAGACTGTTTTTGGTAGGGGAATCTTATTTGTACTATCTCTGGGCCAGAGGAGTAATTTGAGCCCCTCTTTCATAAGGAGGCAGCCCTTCTAAAATTTTAAACTTTACAAAAGTACCAGTTCTACTCACCTTGAGTAGACCCAAGGTAGATTGTCTATACCTCAGAGGCACTAATAACCCCAACCACTGGCCTAACTTCAGTATCCAATCTGATAAATCCTGGGGATACCACAATTTGGGATTTATATTTTGATAGCCAAGAATTTCTCTGACTTTTCTTCAAGTTGAAT
The DNA here is from genome assembly GCA_917880005.1 of Nanger dama. Lineage (NCBI taxonomy): Eukaryota > Metazoa > Chordata > Mammalia > Artiodactyla > Bovidae > Nanger > Nanger dama. The sequence goes on from CAKJTW010000018.1 coordinate 33,289,023, forward strand.
TCTGCATTTCATTTTGTTATTATTTTTCATCCTGCATGCATATTTTTCATTGGGGATGGAAGGCTATAGTTAGCTTCTAATTTCCTTTTTGCTCTCCTTAACCACAAATTCCAAGTTGCTATTTTTGTTGATTTAAGTCACAACTTACTAAAAATCATCATATATCTTACAACCAATATTTATCTACATTCAGCATTGTTTTTCTGATTTCTCTGCTTCTTCTTTTTTTTTTCTCTTAAATCCCATTACTCCCTTCTTGGCTCATTTATTTTCTTTCTGCAATGTATCTTTAAATAGCTCTTTTAGCAAAGGGCTTTCAAAATCCTTAAATTCTGAAAACATTATTATAGCATCCATGCTGTTGAAAGATAGTTTGGATGAGAATACAATTTAAAGTTCAAATTTATTTCCTCAGCCCCTTGAAGACTGTTGTTTTTGAAGACTGCTGTTATTTCTTAAAACCAGTGATTAATCTAATATCATTTGGATTCTTTTTTTTTTTTTTCACTTTATGCACTATGTGGACTCTTAGTTCCCCAACTAGGGATGGAATCCAGTTCAGTTCAGTTCAGTTGCTCAGTCGTGTCTGACTCTTTGTGACACCGTGGACTGCAGCACGCCAGGCCTTCCTGCCCATCACCAACTCCTGGAGTTTACTCAAACTCATGTCCATTGAGCCAGTGATGCCATCCAACCATCTCATCCTCTGTTGTCCCCATCTCCTTCCGCTTTCAATCTTTCCCAGCATAAAGGTCTTTTCAAATGAGTCAGTTCTTCACATCAGGTGCCCAAGTATTGGAGCTTCAGCCTCAGCATCAGTCCTTCCAGGCCCCCTGCACTGGAAGTGCAGAGTCTACCACTGGACTGTCAGGGAAGTCCCTGGATTCTTTACATTTTCTTTTTAAATTTTCTTTCCTTCTTTACTTTTGGTTGTGTTGAGTCTTCGTTGCTGCGTGTGGTCTTTATGTAGTTGTGGCGTGGCTTCTCTTGTTGAGGAGCATGCACTTTAAGATTTTGAGAACTTTTTCTTAATCACACTTTTTATTAGTAATTTCTCTATATATGTCTACCTCTACATTGACTTTTTGCAATTTTGTGGGATTTGTTGTTTTTTTCCTTTTTCCCCCTTCCCCTTTTTTGTTTTGTTTTTCTTATTGTTCTTTTCTTGGCATAGTTATTCTTTAATATATTTAAATCTTTAAAAATACTTCTAGGGAAGATAGAATTATGCTAAGTTGTCTGAAAAATGGCAGAAGATAGTGGAACAAAATGGAAAATATGTTGTTCAATAAAATTCTTCGCAAAAAACAAAAAAAAACACACCGCACTTCTATTTAACTCTGCATTTCTGTTGTCCCCCCACCCCCCCGCCCACCATGTTGGTGTGTTTTCTTTCCTTTGCTTTATTCCTCATTGGCTGTCTGCTTTGGTCTTGTGTTCTGTTTCATGTTTCAGTTAGTGTTGTTTTTTCCACTGGTTGGTATTAGTTTTCATTTCCTCTGTCCACCAGGTCACTCTCTGTGCTCTTCCTTGGACTGCTCTGGTTTTTTCTGTGTGTGTGTTTATGTTCCTTTGCTTTTGTTACTATCCCCCTGCTATTGCATTTGCCATTTGTCTAGGGTTTCTTTTTTTTCCTCCTAGTTTTTTGTTTTTTCTTTGTTAGTTTTAATCTTCTTTATTCCCTTGATAAATGGCTTGTGGGATCTTGGTTCCCTGATCATAGATCAAGCCTGAGAATCTGAGGAAGCACTGAGTCCAGGACACTAGACTGCCAGAGAACTCCTGACCCTAGGGAGTAGTAGCTAGTGAGAACTCCCACGAAGGCCTCTACCTGTATCCAAGCCATGGCATCACCCAATTGTCAGCAGCACCCAGAGCAGGACGCCTCACCCAAACAACAAGAAGACAAGAACACAAATCCAATTATCAGCAAACAGGTTTCCCACAGACACCCTAATAACTACCACCCCACACAATCCTGCCCATCAGAGAAGAGAAAAGCTCATCTCCTCCCACCAGGATGCAGGCACAAGTCCCTCCCAACATGAAGCCTACACAAACCACTGGGCTAACATCACCAACAGAGGGCAGAGACCAAGAACAAAAGGAACTAAGACCCTCAGCCTGGGGAAAGGAGGCCTCAAACACAGTAAGATAAAATGGAAAGACAGAGAAATAGTGTACACATGAAGGAACAAGGTAAAAACCCATAAGACCACAAGAGGAAACAGGCAAAATACCTTTAAAAGAATTTAGAGTGATGAGGTAAAGATGACCGAAATCTTGAAAATAGAATGGAGAAAATGCAAGAACCATTTTTAATATATTTAAGAAGGACCTAGAAGAAATAACAAACAAACAATGACAAATAATGCAATTACTGAAATTTACAACACTCTAGAAGGAATCAGTAGCAGAATAACTGAGGTAGAAGAACAGATAAGTGAACTGGAAGATACAATGGCGGAAATAATTGCTCAATAGCAGAATAAAGAAAGAATGAAAAGAATTGAGGATAGTCTTAGCGACCTCTGGGACAATATTAAATGCGCCATCATTTGAATTATAGGGGTCCCAGAAGAAGCGAAAGAGAAACAGAAAATTTTTGAAGAGATCATAGTTGAAAACGTCCCTAAAATGGGAAAGGAAATAGTCAATCAAGTCCAAGAAATGCAGAGAGTCCTATACAGAATAAACTCAAGGAAAACCACATTGAGACATATATTAATCAAAATGACAAAAATTAAACACAAAGAAAAAAATACTGAAAGCAACAAAGGAAAAACAACAAGTAACATACAAGGGAAACCCCATAACAGTTAACAGGTGACCTTTCAACAGAAACTCTGCAGGCCAGAGGGAATGGCAGGATGTCTTTAAAGTAATGAAAGGGAAAAAGTCTACAGCCAAGATTACCCAGCAGGGTCTCAACATTCAAAATTGACAGAGACATCAAAAACTTTACAAAGAAAAGTTAAGAAAATTTAGCATCACCAAACGAGCTTTACAACAAATGCTAAAATGACTTCTATAGGCTGGAAATGTAAGAAAAGGAAAAGACCTACAAAAACAAACCAAAAACAATTAAGAAAATGCCAATAGGAACATATATATCGATAATTACTTTAAATATAAATGGATTAAACTCTCCAACTAAAAGACAGACTGGCTGAATGGATATAAAAACAAACAAAAACATATATGCTGTCTATATACTCATCTCTTGATGCTGGGTTCCGGGAGAATTTCTTGCCCTGATCTTTCAGTTCAATAATCTGTTCTTTAGCTATATCCAGTCTGCTCTGCAGCCCACCTAGTGAGTTTGTTCAACAACTGTATTCTTCATTTTCGTTATTATTTATAGTTTCACAACTTCTACTTCTTGTATTAAGCATGAAAGTCTATCCTTGGTCCTCTAAGGAAATTAGACTGACCTATTTTTAAAGTTTCTTTCTGACTGTTCTAACCCACAGGGTGTAGGTCTGCTGTTTATATTTCACTGTGCTAAGCTCCCTCTGGGTTTTCATGATCATGTAAACATCTCCCATGGGACTGTTCACTTGCCATCTTAGCCAATAGTGGCCTCCTTGCTGGGGGCCTCATGCTGAATCTTTTCTGACAAAATCAGCAGAGAATTTCAGGGTCTCAGTAGTAGTGATGACCTCAAACAGGCACTGTTGAGCAGCTGCTTTCTGCAACTTCTCCTTTACATACACCCCTTCACTTAAAAATGTTTTATGGCTTCAGGTCGGGAGCATTTCTTTCAATCTTCAAAGATAATTTATTAAACTTAATTTTTTTATCATTTCTATGGGCTTGGTACAGAGGGTAAGTGGGAAAATGTGTTTGGTCAACCACCTTGAAATTGGGTTTCTTACTTCTTTAAATATAACTTCTATGCATTCTCTTTAGCCTCCTTCTGGAACTGTTATTAGATGGCACTTCTCTATCTATCCTCCATGTCATTTTTTTTCCTATTACTCTGTCCTCCCATCATGTGTTTAAGAACAATTTTCTGCTCTAGTATCCAGCTCACAAATCTTCTCTTAAGTTATAGACACTGATGATCAGCCCACTTAATGAATTTCTTATTCTGACAATCAAACTTTTAAATTCCAGAATCAATACTTAGTTATTTTTGGTAGATAAAATAGCTTGGAACTTCTCTGGTGGCCCAGTGGTTGAGGCAGGGGACACAGGTTCGATCCCTGGTCTAGGAAGATCCCACATGTCACAGGGCAACTAAGCCTGAGAGCTGCAACCATATGCTACAGCTACTGAAGCCTACACACCTAGAGCCCATGCTCCTTAACAAGAGCAGCCAGCACTCTGAGAAGCCCAGGTACCACAATGAGCCCCTGCTCACCACAACTAGAAAAAGCCTGCTCTAGCAACAAAGACCCAATACAGTCAAAAATAGTTAATTTTTAAAAACTGTTCACATCTCTCCAAGAGTTCAACTACACAATTAAAAATCTAGTCCCACTTGTTCTATGAATTCTATGTTCAAAATAAACACTTCTGCGATCTCCTTTGCATAGCTGTTTCTGGTGATTTTTAACGAAGTGCTCATCTTTGTAGTCAAGGCTCCTTGTTGAGACAATCTATCCTATCTGTGCTCATGTTTACTTGAAAGGGAGAAGCAGGACTTATTTTCAGTGAGAGTGAAGGAAGGGAGAGAAGGTGCCAACCTCATGGAAAGGCTCTGTAGCTAGTCTTATGAACACAGGATCCCTGTTCTCCAAGAATTCACCAAGCACCTCTGCCTCTCCAACCCAAGGTCCTACGTGCACTACATCTGCCTGAGACACCTGTATCGCCGGGTTATGCCACCAGAGTCACTCTGCCACTTGCTCTGAGCCCCTCTCAGTTGCATAACAACTATTTCCAAGCAAGAACACCCTAGATGCTACTCCTATCCTGGAAGAGCAATACTTTCCTGCCCTTGTTTCTCACTTATGAGACTATATCTAGGTAGAATAAAAAGTAATTAGTTCACATATGGCTTCTGAAACATGCTTATAAATTATAACCTCTTGACCCATAAAAAAGGAACCACTGCTATTTCAACTGGCTCAATAAGAGCTGAGGTTGGAGTTGTATAAAGAAGAATTTGGCTTGAGTAGCAAATAGTTTCCTTTTCAGGAAAAAAAAAAATTATACAGATTTGCTGGCATTCAACATCAACAGACTGACATTCCTATGTGCACCGCAACAGCCAATATAGTATTTATGGTTCCATACATATCAACCCTGGGGTTGGGAGGGGTACCATCGAACTACCAACAATTACTACGTTAAGCATAAATAAATTATAATACTCTTCTGGACTCAGGAATCCCACTATTAAAATTATACCATAGAAAAACTCTCTGGACTGCATGAGATGACCTGTACCAGAAAATCTACTAAAGCTTTGTTTGGAAAAGTAGAAACAAGTTGAATGTCAGGCAGTAAGAGAATAAATTAAATGTGGTATATTAACAGAACTGAATTTTATATGGCATTGAAAATAACCATATCAGTATGGAGATCATTTTATAAACAATGTAGGTGAACAAAAGAAGCTACAGGATGATGCTATTCTGATGAAGTCAATATACAGAATCTAGAAAACTGGTACTGAAGAATTTATTTACAGGGCAGCAGTGGAGAAACAGACATAGAGAATAGACTTATGGACATGGGGAGAGGGGACGAGAGGGTTAGATGTATGGAAAGAGTAACATGGAAACTTACGATACCATATGTAAAATAGATAGCCAACGCGAATTTGCTGTATGGCTCAGGAAACTCAAACAGGGGCTCTATATCAATCTAGAGGGGTGGAAAGGGGCGGGAAGATGGGAAGGAGGTTCAAAAGGGAGGGGATATATGTATACCTATGGCTGACTGATGTTGAGGTTTGACAGAAAACAACAAAATTCTCTAACGCAATTATCCTTCAATAAAAAATGAGAAATAATGCTATATGTTTTAATGGTCACACACACATGTGTAATAAAAATACAAAAATATGAACGAAAGTGTTAAGCACTAAATTCAAAGCAGAGGTTATTTCTGAGGAAGGATGAAAATGAATATATATTATGGACCTCTTTCCATATCTGAACATACGGATCTAGTTCAGTTATTTTGACTGCTACACAGAATTCCATAGCTATAATTATATATATATATATATATATATATAAAATCACACACACACACATATATATACCATAATAAATTTCACCATTTCATTACTGTTGGATATTTTGGTCATCACTTTATACCTAAACCCTGATATACCTGGTGCAAGGGTCTTTGTGGGAGAATTTCTATATGGAGAATTGCTGGGTCAAGGGTTATATGCATTTAAAACTTTATCTTTCAAATGTTGCATCAGTTCACACTTTTACCAAGTCCTCTCCTCCACATTCTTGCCAAAATTGGACATTATCAATCTCTTGCACTTTTGCAAGTCAAGGAAGACAAAATGAACATTCTCATGATCAAAAGTAGTTTAAAAACTGGAATAAGTGGGAGATGCCAACTTTATAAAATTCTTTAACAAATGCTTGGGGTATACAGGCTAGCAACATACTAAGGACTCACAAGCTAACAGAATATACAGACAAGTGAACAGATCATTATAACTGCACGAGTGCCTTCTATTCAGCATGCCACAGCAGAGGAAGAAAAGACACATAAATCAGCTTGGGTTCAGGAAAAGAAGCAATGGCTGAGCTGAACCTCAGAGGCTGAACAGAAGTTGGCAAGGGAAATTGAGGAGGGTGAGGAAGAGAGGAGAGAAACGTAGCTAGAACAGATTCAAAGATACAAAAGTAAGAAAATATGGTAGAACAAGAAGTGGAAATAGTTCAGCACTGTCACAGTGCTACTATGAGCTATAGCTAAAAGTGCCAGTCCAAAGACACAACTATAGAAGCTTTCAGACCATTACTCCATTAACACAAGATAGAACCCCAGTGTGTTATAAATCATCTCTGATTTGGACGCTGCTTCTAGCATATATGGAAAAGACAGTTCTCTGACTCACGTGCAGTAACAGACTGCACATCAGGGTAGGATGAGGAAGGAGAACTATGACCAATACTTCAGGTTTGGGCAAACAAAGGGTCTGGTCAGCTAAGACAAAAAGGAGCAGAGCACACAAGTGTACTATGGAAAAAGTTTCACAGACATCCAGAGTCCTGCAAAAGGGAGGGTGGAGGTTAAAGAGGGCATGAAGGTCAGAAAACCAAGGACGCACCGTGTGCTTCTTCGTATGGCAGCACTTTCTGAAGCCTGCAGCAGAACAGGTACTAGAAATGCTTATGGAATGACTATCAGGGCAGAAAGCTCTTTGCCTGACTGAGACCGCCCACTGACACCTGGGCCCACAATATCTCCAACGACTGCCACAGACCATGCCATAGGTGAAGGCAGGAACAGAACCAGAAGTCAATTAACATACGTGATGCAGATGCTCCATAGCCGAGAACCAAAGACTATCACCACTATTAAAATATTAGCTCTGAAACGGTGTTTCCCAACATTATCTGAAGAGTTAAAAATTCCTATGGTATTTATTTAAAAATAAAACAGATTCCTCTGCCTCAATCCAGACCTACTAAGTTAAAATTCCCAAAGGCAGAGACCTAGTACTCTGTATATTTAAAACAAGCTGCCCAGCTGATTCTTTTCAGGCAAATTTGGGAAGTGCTGATCCAGAAGTTCTTGCCAAAATAAAGGTTAAAAAAAAATAAAGGTATAACTATTGGGAAATGATTATGTTACTGTTTCCCATAGGCAATATAGTTAGGTACTTAGAAGTCTAAGAAAATTAACTGGGGCTTCCCTGGTGGCTCAGCGGTAGAGAATTTGCCTGCCAATGCAAGAGACACGAGTTGGATCCCTGGTCAGGGAAGATCCCACAGGCTGCTGAGCAACAGAGCCTGTGTGCTACAACTACTGAGCCTGCGCTCTAGCCCCAGGGGCTTAACTACTAAGCCCACATGAGCAACTTCTGAGCCTGCGCACCCAAGAGCCTATGCTCTGCAACAGAGAAGCTACTGCAATGAGAAGCCCCCGCTCACCACAACTAGAAAAGCCCGGGCAGGAGCGAAGACCCAGCACAGCCAAAAACAAAAAGAAAACAACCATGTCTTGACAGAAAAGCTAGTGAGACTTCAAGACAGAAATGTCCATAGGACCACTGAATACAGGAGTCTTAACCTGGACCAAGCCTGGGCTGGAATTCAGAACTGCAAAACTCTGTAAGTGCTGGAGGGTGGCTGGGGAGGGTCATCTAAAACCCGGAACTATGTGAAAACATTCAGAGGTCACAGCAAGAGAAGACAAGACAGCTCACTGAATCACTGTGTTGTGCAACTGAAACAAATATAATACTGTAAATCAACTATACTTCGATTAAAAAAAAAGAAAAGCAGCTCAGGAGAGAATGCTGCACAGAATATGGGTTCCTTTTCATGGTGCAACCCATGAAAATATGGGTTTATAGATAAGCAAAGTTTCATAATTGGACATTTTGTAGTCATTAAGCAGAGATAAAAGGTGATAAATATACAATACACATGTATAATGTGTGTTTAGAGAAACAGTTCTACCATAAATCTGTATCTACAGATCTCAGAATGTATTAGACACACTGGCAATCATCACTGATAGATCTGAGTTAATGCAGAAACAGACCAACAATTCACACTGTTGTGTCCTACAGATTCCTCTAATTCTCTCTACACATGGAAGCAGGATACACATTCCTCAGTTCGGCTCTGGTGGCCACTTGTAAGAATCAAAAGAGATCTGAGATCTAACGCTGGAGAAAGAGCTGCGGGTGAGATGACTGCCAGAGGAAACCGCTCACTTAAAGAACTGCTTGGTTTTGGTTAAGTCATATATTTCTTTGCAATGGAAAACCTCCCTGTCATTTCTGTTCTAAAAATAATCAGGCTAGTGGGAAAAAAAAGCCTTATTATTTCATAAACTACACACCAATACTTTTTTGAATAAGTATCCATCTTTTTAAACACCTGGGTCCATTTCAAGTGTTCTGCTCTCAAACTCAGCACTTCTGCAGCTGTAAATGGGTTTAAGGATATGGTGCATCCAAATAGCAGAGTAGATTGGGGCAATGTTCAGATGCTATGAAGAGCAATATGTAAAACATCCCACTGAACCCACTGAAATTGCTGATACATGCTGTCAGGGTATCTCTAGCCTATTCCTTTACCTCTTGGAGGGCCCAAGAAATGCATAATTTCAGAAGGACAATGAAGCAGCCAGTGTAGCTGCCATCAGGAGAACTGCAGGTCACATCTCCCCAGGTCTCCACACCACCATGAAAGGGAATAAAGCCAGGAGCCCGTAATAGTCTCTGATGATCCTTTGTATTTCTGCATCGTCTGTTGTAACCTCTCCTTTTTCAGTTCTAATTTTGTTGATTTAATTCTTCTCTTTTTACTTTTTACTCTTTTTTACCTTTTACTTAAAGGTTTGTCAATTTTGTTTACCTTCTCAAAGAACCAGCTTTCAGTTTTATTAATTTTTACTATTGCTTCTTTCACTTCTTTTTCATTTATTTCCACTCTGATATTTATAATTTCCTTCTTTCTGCTAACTCTGGGGTTTTTTTGTTCTTCTTTTTCCAGTTGTTTTAGGTGTAAAGTTAGGTTGTCTAGTCAGTGTTTTTCCTGTTTCTTGATATAGGACTGAACTGCTATAAACCTGCCTTTTGGAATTGCTTCTGCTGTACCATGTGACCCAGCAATTCCACTCCTAGGCATATACCCTGAGGAAACCAAAATTGAAAAAGACACATGAACCCCAGTGTTCACTGTAGCACTATCTGCAATAGCTAGAACATGGAAGCAACCTAAATGTCCATTGACAGATGAATGGATAAAGAAGTTGTGGTACATATACACAGTGGAATATTACTCAGCCATAAAAGGAATGCATTTGAATCAGTTCCAATGAGGTGGATGAATCTGAGCCTATTATACAGAGTGAAATAAGTCAGAAAGAGAAAACCAAATATTGTATACTAATGCACATATATGGAATCTAGAAAGATGGTACTGATGAAATTATTTGTAGGGAAGCAATGGAGACACAGACACAGAGAACAGACTTATGAATGGCGCGGAGGAAGGAGAGGGTGGGATGCACAGAGATTATTAACACGGAACACGCATAACCACATGTAAAATAGAGCACCAATGGGAATTTGCTGTATGACTCAGGAAACTCAAAGTGGGGCTCTGTAACAACCGACAGAGGTGGAATGGGGAGGGAGGTGGGAGGAAGGAAGGTTCAAAAGGGAAGGGACCAGTATGTACCTATGACTGATCATATTGATGTTTGGCAGAAACCAACACAATACTGTAAAACAATTATCCTTCAATTAAAAATAAAGAAAAATTTTTAAATTACATAAGAAAAAAAAAAAGATGGAAACCCAGAGGTCTATGTGCTCCTGGCAAGACTCTCTCCCAACAATACTCTCATCAGTAGCACCATGATCTGCCTAGGAGACAGGCTAATTTCAGTACAACTTTTATCAAAGGTTATACCTGTCTCATAAGAGACTCGAGTCCCCTACTTGGACTTTGATTTCATAAGGTTCTGCATAGCCTCACAAGACCTCATTTCCTACTAACCTTCCACTCTCAAATCCTTCCAACTCGTCTGCAAGTCTACCATCAGCAAAACCCCTTCTCTGTCTGAGGATCCTCTCCCTCTGAGTCTTTCACCTTCTTGCTCTACTAGGAAACCTGGCTTTCCCTGAAGGCTTGGCTTCCTCTGCAGCTATTCAAGTGGCAGCTGCTTTTTCTCTCACATCCCTCAAATAGCTGGATCTCCAGCGGGAAGGGACCTCCTAGAACCTGATAGCTATTCTCAGATTTTCTCCCCCTTTCCTTAAAACTCTACTTTTGAATTTCATGTGATCATGACGTGAATTTCATGTCACCAAAACCCTAAATATCCCTCTCTAGTGGAGTTCAATATTACTGCCATAATTCTTACTCATTTCAACATCCACATAGTTGACCTTTCCCAAACACTACTGTGGTTGATTGAATGGTGAACCCCTCAAAAGATATGCCCAAATCCTAACCTCTGGAACCTGAGAATAGTACCATATATGTCAGAAGAGCAACTATTACCTTCTATGGCAAAATAGGTAACTGAGTTAAAGATCTGGGAAGGAAGCATTCATCTTGGATTATCTGGATGGGCCCTAAATGCAATTACATGTATCCTTATAAGATAGACACATAGAGAAGAAAGAGAAGAGGAAGCGGTCACGTGATCAAGGAGGAGAGACTGGAGTGAGGCAGCTACAAGTCAAGGAACGACAATAGCCACAAAAGTGGAAGAGATAAAGAATGGCATGATGGTTAATTTTGTGTGCCAACTCATCTATGCTAAGTGTGCCAAGACATGCAAACAAACAGTATTTTGAGCGCTCCTATAAGGGTGTTCTTGGATGAGATTAACACAGATTGGTATACTAAGTAAAGCAGATTTCTCTCGGTTGAAGACCTGAATGGAATAAAATGTCTGACCCTCCTTCAAGTAAGAGAGAATTCTTTCGAACTGGGACACTGGGTTTTCTGGCTTTTGGACTTGAATGGAAACATCTGTTCTTCCTGGGTCTCATGCCTGCAGGCCTTTCAGACACAGATCTACATTATCAGTTCTGGTTCTCATATCTTCAGACCCAAGCTGGAACTACAAATTTGGCTCTCCTGGGTTCTTGGCTTTCTGTCTCTTCCCACAGATTTGGGGGCTTGTCAGCCTCTATTGTTGCATGAGCCAATTCCTTATAATAAATCACTTCTTATATAAACGTAAACCCGACTGATTCTGTTTCTCTGGAGAACCCTAACACAAATGGATTCTTCCCTGGAGCCTCCAGAGGGAGTGTCGCCCTGCTCACATCTTGATTTCAAATTGTGGTGTCAATGGACAGAGAACAGACTTACGGTTGCCAAGGAGGAGGTGAGGGAGGAATGGACTGGGAGTCTGGGGTTAGTAAATGCAAACTATTACATATAGAAGGGATAAACAACAAGGTCCTACTGTATGGCATAGAGAACTATATTCAATTTGTCGTTGTCATTTAGTCACTAAGTCGTTTCTGACTCTTGTGACCCCATGGACTGTAGCCCACCATGAACAGGGGATTTCCCAGGCAAGAATATTGGAGTGGGTGGCCATTTCCTTCTCAACCCAAGGATTGAACCCACATCTCCTGCATTGGCTAAGTCACCAGGGAAGCTCTATTTATTACAGAATATTATAGTCAATATTCTGGGATAAACCACAGTGAAAAAGATCATGAAAAAGAATGTATATATGTGTGTGTGTGTGTGTGTGTGTGTGTGTGTGTGTGTATATATATATAAAAACTGAATCACTTTGATGTACAGTAGAAATTAGCACAACATTGTAAATCAACTACACTTCAATAAAATAAACTTTAAAATAAAATAAAAGATCGTGGTGTCCAGAATTGTGACAGAATAAATTTCTGTTTTAAGCCATGTCTGTGGTAATTTGTCACCGCAACTTTAAGAAACCTATACACTGGTCTTCCCTGAACTCTCCTACAACAACCTGTCCTCCACTCTGCATCAGCCACCAGTTTCAAGTCTTGTTCTAGAACCCTGTATTACCAGTTGGCATATATTATCTAAAACCTCGAGTCAAGCACCCTACTCGCACACCAACTTCTGTCTTTCTAGCTCGCTTCTTCCAGGGTCCTGCCTCCAACAACACTTCAACACCAGTGGGACCTAAACGTCACTGAACCCACCACCTTCACCCAGCCCCTTATCTTCCTCACGGTCTCATTTCTCTCTTTAACCAGCCCGCACACCACAGCCCTTCGTTACATTCACTTCTTCGCTGACTCTCCAGCCGCGCTCACCAGCTCTCTTCCCTTGTCATACTCTTGCTGAAACACCAGCTCTGCCTACTCTGCTTCTCACACGCTGGAGGGGGCAGGAGTAAATGCACAACTACACCAACTGGTCTGACTTTGAATTCATAACCACCAACCTCAGGTTAGTCATTCCAATCTCAGCTCAAATGTCACGTCTTAAGAAAAACTTTCCCTGACCAATTTTTAACAGCTTTATTGAGATACATACTTCACAAATCATAAAACTCACCTTTTTAAAGTCACAATTCAGTGTTTTTAAAATATATTCAGAAGAGTTGTTAACCAAAACCAATATCTCATTTCAGATCTTTTTTTCACCCTCAAAAGGGACTCAGTACTCTTTTTCCCCACTCCACTAACCTACCTTGTCTCTACATATTTGCCTGTTGTGGACACTTCATATAAATGGAATCATGCCCTATGTGCCATTTTATGTTTGGCTGCTTTCACTTACATATTTTCAAGGGTTCTTCCCTTGAAAGCATGCATCACTACGTCATTACTCTTTGTTGCCTAGTAATATTCCACTATGTTGCCATAACACATTTTGATTATCTGTTCATCAGTTGGCAGACATTTGGGTCTATTTCCACTTTTTAGGTATTTTGAATGGTGTCTCTACAAACATTCATGTACAAGCTTTTGTGTGGACAGAGTATCTCCAGTTCTCAAAAGAGAATTCTCAAGTTTCACCTAGGAGCACAATTGTCAGCTCAATAGCAACTGTTTAACATTTTGTTACTATTCAGTCACTAAGTCATGTCCAACTTTTTGTAACCCCATGGACTGCAGCACACCAGGCCTCTCTGTCCATCACTATCTCCCTGAGTTTCCTCAAACTCATGACCATTGAGTCTGTGATGCCATCCAACCATCTCATCCTCTGTCACCCACTTCTCCTCTTCTCTCAATCTTCCCCAGCATCAGAGCCTTTTCCAATGAGTCGGCTCTTTGCATCAGGTGGCCAAAGGATTAGAACTTCAGTATCAGTCTCTCTGATGAGTATTCAGGGTTGATTTCTTTTAGGATTGACTGGTTTGCTCTCCTTGCTGTCAACAAGGAGTGTAAGCCACAGTGTATAAGTTTCAGCAGTTTCTCTGAGGAGCCTGGGGCACTGGCCTAAGGGACTAGATTTTGTACCAATTTTCTTCACCTGTGTATCTCACCTCTTTCTATAACTTGCTAAAAGTGAGGATACTGTTTTATGCCTTTAAAAAATAGTCCTCCTGGGATGTCCCCTGTGGGCCAGTGATTAAGTCTCTACTCTTCCAATGCAAGGAGCATGGGTCTGATCCCTGGTCAGGGAACTAGGATCCCACACGTCAAGTGGTACAACCAAAAAATAAATAATAAAGATTTTAAAAAAGTAAAAAATAGTCTTCCTGCCTAGTTTTGTACTATGTACAAAGTAGCTGTTGAACTATGACATGAAACTATTTAGAACTAAACAGGGGCATGGCCAAGAAACATTCCTCCTCCTCCACGAAGACATACTATCTTTTAGAATTTTAGAGATGGTAGGCCAGGTATACTGACCACATGAAAATAAAATCTGCTTCTGACAAAAGTCTACAGTCTTGTTTCAAGTCTATAACAACATAAGCTTCTCTGATTCCTTCAAGTAAATGGTTTAATATCATTACTGCCCAAACAGCTACACTGGACATATATGAGTTGCCCATTAACATTTACTCAAAAAGAAAACAAGCAATCAGAGTAATAGAGGTTGTTAAATCCAATACTTTGTCATTTATAGGGTTTCAAGTATAGGATAACTTTGTTCTGAGGTGGAGTCTGCCATCTGGTGGGAAGAAAGGTGAAATTTCCATATCCTCAGCTAAGTTACATAACTACCTCTACCAAGACATTCTGCCAACAAACTGTATTGCGGTACAAGCGTACTTTGTACACACACACACATACTCCCTATCGTGAAGTGACGACCACATGGGAATTGGTCAAATTTCTCCCGGTAAAGTGAAGACTAGAATGCACAGAGATCAGAACGTAAGGCTGGGGGAAGGCGAGGAGTGGGAGCAGGCTTGTTTATCTCCATCCTCACTGCATATGAGGAAAGAGTTAAGAGTTTCAGTTTGGGAAGATGAAGAAGTCCCAGAGATGGATGGCACTGATGTCTGCACAACAATATGAATAAACTTAATGCCACCAAACTGTACTAATTTAGTAGAAAAACTTGATAGTCTCCTTGGCTGGATGGAAATCCTTGTTCAGATTGTAAGGCTTTATCCTCTGGGTGGCAGACTGTATTTTCCAAACTGCCAAAGTCCCTTCTCTAGCCTTAGCAACCGTGACCAACAGAATATGCTGGAGTATTATGATATAACTTCAAAGCCAGGTCAGACAAGGCCTTGTGGCTTTCCCCAGAGCTCCAGGCATGCTGGTACTCCAGCTGCTTCCTGCGGGGATGTTCTCTCTTAAAATGCAGTATCCACACCATGAAAAGCACAAGCCACATTCAGAGGCCCACACAGAGATGGCTCCTGTCAATCATCCCAGCCTTATGATCTCAACGAGGATTTAACTGGTTAACTCAGTCACAGAGACTATTATATTTTCTATTAAATTATACTTTTAAAAGAAAACTATTCAAATAACTACTCATCATATTCAGTAGAATTTTTATTGCCATATTTAAATGATTCAGATTTGGAGGAAGATTCTTTTAAAGTATTCTGGATGTAGTGTTGCAGGTTTTTGGTTTTTTTTTTTTAATCACTGTTAAATGATCTTTAGCCCAAACCTTCCCCATCTCTGCTGCTGCTAATGCTAAGTTGCTTCAGTCATTTCCAACTCTGTGCGACCCCACAGACAGCAGCCCACCAGGCTCCCCCTGTCCCTGGGATTCTCCAGGCAAGAATACTGGAGTGGGGTGCCATTTCCTTCTCCAGTGCATGAAAGCGAAAAGTGAAAGTGAAGTCGCTCAGTCGTGTCCGACTCTTAGCGACCCCATGGACTGCAGCCCACCAGGCTCCTCCGTCCACCAGAATTTCTAGGCAAGAGTACTGGAGTGGGCTGCCATTGCCTCAGCTGATGGCAATTCCATCCTTATAATTGTTTAGGACAAAATCTTAGCATTTCCTTGGACTCCTTTCCTCTCACAAGCCACATTCAACCCATGAGACAGATTTATAAAACATATCTTAATTCAATTCTTTTTATCTCTATTGTGATACCCTATCATGTCTTGTTTAATTACTGCAATTACCTCTCCAAAATGGCCTGCTTCTATCTTTTCCTTCCACTGTTCACTTTTTACATGGCATCCAGACTGATCATTTAAAAATATAAATCAATGCAAGCTATTTTTCTACTCAAAACTCTAAAGATTCCTTCCTTCACTCAGAGTAAAAGTCAAAGTCCTTGCAATGGCCACCAAGGCCCTTGTTACCTTTTGACCTCCTCTCCTACAGCTCTCCCCTTGCTCTGTCCACTCTGGGGTGTTTTTTTTTTGTTCCCTGAATTCAGGCACAGTCTTGCTCTACAGCCATGACACTGAAAACTCCTGCTCTTCCCAGATGTCTGCAGGCAAACATCTAAGACCGCTCAAATCTCATTTTGTCAACAAGGCCTCGAAGACTCTCCCCACTCCTACCCTTCATTCCTTTTTCTGATTTTTTGCTCATGTGAGAGTATAAACTGGCAGACGGGTTCTGATCCAGCCATTCAGGTACCCAGCTTCCTTTCATCTAAGGACTCTGCCTCTGGGAACTAACAGAGATCCTTTCATTTGGGCAAATGTACAGAGGGAGTGGGAAGTGTAAAGACAGAGAGACTGGAGAAGACACGATTGCTGTAAACTACCTTGACTCTGTGGTCATGTATGGATGTGAGAGTTGGACTATAAAGAAAGCGGAGCACAGAACGGATGCTTTTGAACTATGGTGTTGGAGAAGACTCTTGAAGTCCCTTGGATTACAAGATCCAACTAGTCCATCTTAAAGGAGATCAGTCCTGGTGTTCATTGGAAGGACTGATGCTGATGCTGCAACTCCAATATTTTGGCCACTTGATGCGAAGAGCTGACTCATTTGAAAAGACCCTGATGCTGAGAAAGATTGAGGGCAGGAGGAACAGGGGATGACAGAGGATGAGATGGTTGGATGGCATCACCGACTCAATGGACATGGGTTTGGGTGGACTCCAGGAGTTGGTGATGGACAGGGAGGCCTGGCGTGCTGCAGTTCACGGGGGTTGCAAAGAGTCAAACACAACTGAGTGACTGAACTGAACTGAACCTTGACCCTAAAATAGATCACTTCCAAACAAATTCCATTGATAAGAACTAGTCCCACGGCCCATCTGGTTACAAGGAGGATGGGTTATATAATCTAGTTATATACCCAAGAGACATCACTTTGCCAACAAAGGTCCATCTAGTCAAAGCTATGGTTTTTCTAAGTCATTCATGTATGGATGTGAGAGTTGAACTATAACAAAAGCTGAGCACAGAAGAATTAATGCTTTTGAACTGTGGTGTTGGAGAAGACTTTTAGAGAGTCCCTTAGACTGCAAGGAGGTCCAGTCAGTCAATCCTAAAGGAGATCAGTCCTGAATATTTATTGGAAGGACTTATGCTGAAGCTGAAACTCCAATACTTTGGCCACCTGATGTGAAGAAGTGACTCACTGGAAAAGACCCTGAGACCCTGATGCTGGGAAAGATTTAAGGCAGGAGGAGAATCTCTGACTCTTGCACACTCTTCTTCATCAAGAACACGTGCAGTTCCTGAGGGTGCATCCTATGAACTGAACAAGTGTGTTATCTGCACCCACCCTCCCTAGTCCCAACATACAATAGCAGGGCAAGAGCAGAAGGTTCTTCTTCATCCAATATCCTCCTTGGTTCAAGTGGGCTCTGGCATGCCCTCCTAAGGGGCTGTAAAACCTTTACAACCCACCTCTTTCCAGAGCAAGTTCTGGGTCCTTAAATAGTTTTACATTTACAGCTCAAATAGTCAGGCTCATGGTTCCATTGCCAACATAATTCCCTCAAAAACTTAGGCTTTTGATGTATTTGTTTCTAGTCAGTTCCATGTGCCAGAAACCACACACTAAGTTCTTTCCCAGACACAATTCTCAATCCTGATTTATGCGTTTGCCTCCGTGACTCTTGCTTTCAACTAACAGCAGCCACCTGGAGGCCAGATGAAACAATAGGTCAGCGGTTTCCGACTTTGGCTGCAAAACAGAAATCACTTGGGGGAACTTTCAAAAACGGCTTGTGTCCAGGTTCTGTGTATCCTGGAGCCAGTAAATCAGAAGCTATGCAGGTGGGAGCAAGATAATTTTGTGAGAGCAGCAGTTCTGATGGACTTTGACCCTTCATCTGAGCTTGGCCACAGGACTGGGTCACTTGTTTTCAACTGAGAATGTTTACTAGGTCTTTGATGCTCGAAGCCTCTCTCAACTCTTATCTCCTGCTCTCTAAAACAGTCTGCTTTCCCTTTCTCTGCCCCAACTCTCAGAACTTTCTCTATTTCATTTTTTTGCTTGAAAACTAGCCAATTCTTTCCTTAACTCCTCTCTTTCACATAATACCTTAACAATAAGTCAACACACACTGTGACCTTTTCCAATATTTGACCAAGAGTTAACCTGGCATGAGGTAGGTTTCCCAAGTTATTATGGATGACAAATTTGTGAAACTAGTCACTTCTGCGGGGTTTCTGTCCTTCCCATCCCCAATGTCAGTGTCCTCATCAGTGTGCTACCTGACTGCTAAGTCAGTGAAACAAATTTAAAGGTTTTGCTTTAATAGAACTCCACTTCTAGTATCAACCACTGTCGCAAAAACTAAAACCTCAGTGGCTTAATACAAGATTTCTTTCTTGCTCCCCAAGAGTCACACAGGCTGGCAGGATTCTTCTCACCCATTGTTCAAAGACCCAGTTTCCTTTCATTTTATATTTTTACCCTCTCTGGGTTCTTAAGAAGTTTTATAGTTTCACCCTCTCTGGATCCTAAAGAAATTCTCTCCATTAAGCTGATAAAGAAAATAGAAAAGGCATCCAGCTATTAACTGCCTTGTTCTGGGAAGACATGTATCACTCTAATCACATTCCCCTGGTAAGAGTTATTCACATGGTCCTTTTAGATACAGAGGGGCTGAAAAATGTAGTCTAGATGTGTGCCCAGCAAGAACAGGAAAACAGTGATGTTGGCAAGCCCTAGTGGTCTCTTTAACACCCCCTTAAAACTTAAGCTCCACCAGAGTAGGAAGAAGAGAATGAAGAAGCTGGCTTCAAATCCAACATTAAAAAAACGAAGATCATAGCATCCAGTCCCATCACTTCATGGCAAATAGATGGGAAAACAATGGAAACAGTGACAGACTTTATTTTGGGGGCTCCAAAATCACTGCAGATAGTGACTGCAGCCATGAAATTAAAAGATGCTTGCTCCTTGGAAGAAAAGTTACGACCAACCTAGACAGCATATTCAAAAGCAGAGATATGACTTTGCCGACAAAGGTTCATCTAGATGGTTTTTCCAATAGTCATGTATGGATGTGAGAGTTGGACTATAAAGAAAGCTGAGCACTGAATAATTGATGCTTTTGAACTGTGGTGTTGGAGACTCTTGAGAGCCCCTTGGACAGCAAAAAGAACAAACCAGTCAATCCTAAAGGAAATCAGTCCTGAATATTCATTGGAAGGACTGATGCTGAAGCTGAAACTCTAATACTTTGGCCACCTAGTGCAAAGAACTGACTCATTTGAAAAGACCCTGATGCTGGGAAAGATTGAAGCAGGAGGAGAAGGTGGAGACAGAAGATGAGATGGTTGGATGGCATCACCGACTCAATGGACATGAGTTTGAGCAAGGTCTGGGAGTCAGTGATGGACAGGAAGGCCTGGCATGCTGTAGTCCTTGGGGGTCACAAAAAGTCAGACACGACTGAGCAACTGCACTGAACTGAGGGTAGGAGTCTTTGTCTGGTTTGTTCATAGATAGATCTCATAAGCCTTTACGTGGCCTGGAACATGGCAGATGCTCAAAAAATATCTTTTGAATAAATAATAAATGGACAGAGTGAATCACAGGTATGGTACCATATGGCTTCTTTTCTATAAGAAAGGTAAAGAATGGATTGATGACTAAAAGAACAATGAAGTATACTGCATAGTTACTTACATAAAACATTAAACAGAACTTCTGGAAAAATAAAAATTCCAAGCACCAACAATATACATATCAAATCTACAATGGAATTCATGCACACTAAATTCATCTGTTATAAACATACAGAGAAACGTTCATTCAAAATATTAATACAAATATAGTGGACAAACTTCAAAAAAATTACCACTAAACTGCCTGTATATTTTTTCTTAGGTGGAAACTTCTTTACCCAATTAGCCTCATAATTCAACCATATCTTCCTCAAAGAACAAGAACATTGCACACAGAGCCCTAATCTTAAAAACAAGCTACACACACACACACACTGCTAAAAGATCCTCCCAGGATGCATTGACCATCGTAATGCACATACTCATCAAAATTCAGAACTGATACATTTATGCCACCAGCATCAAAATTATGTATGCTGATAACACTTGATTTTCTTGAAATCTTAAGTTACCACCACAAAAATGAATGAATAAACTAGAAAAAAATAACAAAACTGAAATTTTTTTTAAATGGGTATAAGACTTACTTCACAAGAGTGTTGTGAGGATCAAATAGAAATTTTAAAATTCACATGTGATTTCTATACTTTAGGTATGCTATAGATCAACAGGGTATGAAAAACTGCTTTGTAAATCATAAAGCAATATTCAAACAGTCACTGATGTTTAAGTAAATGTAAAATTCTCATTTCTACAAGGGTTATAAATTAGCTAAATGAGCAAGCTTAAACCAAGGTGAAAAAGAAGATCATCCTCCTAGCCCTGACATCTAGAGGGAGAATTTTCAGTAGATACACTCAGAGAATCCAACCATTCTGAGCTAGCAAAGAGCTATCTCAGTGTAAAGAGTGAGACTCTAAACAAGAAACAGCCAAAAATACTAAAAAGTCAATTAACAGCATGGGATACTTAAACTTGAAGAAAAAGTAACAGTTTTAAAATCTACAAATTCTTTCTAGCCAATGAAAGAGAATAAACTATTAGGGTTTTTTTCTCCCCCTTTGCCTTTTTAAAAATTTAAAATAATGTCTCCTCAACCAAAAAAAAAAAAAATTGGAATTTATAATACAACAAGACTCAGGACAGGAGGTTCAGTTTTAACAAAATTTTATGGTTTAACTGTAACTGAAAAGCCATCTAATAAAAAAATTATCTCTAACACATTATCAAAGATGTAGGAAATGAAGTACACGCTCGATTAAAGTTTGCTCTTGGATTTTAACTAATCCCTTATTTGCTTTTTTCCTGGTTGAGTTTTAAAAAGGTTAACTAATAGAAAAAAACCTGCTTCCAGCCCCTAGTAATGAAGCTTTCTAGTACTTAAAGTTTAGTACAATGCCCAGGCTAAAGAACCTAGATCCACAATTATACTTATGATCCTAAATATTTTTCTACCTTTTACCAAACCAACCAACCAATCAACAAACAAGAACTAGAGGAAAAAGTTTTAAAACAGACTATAGCAAATGTTAGGAAATAAAAATATGGCACTTTTTAAAACTCTGGAAATAAACTGGACGGAGGGAAGAAAAAAATGACTGATGCTAAACTTGTTACATGATTTATAAACACTACACAGAAACATTTAAAACACTGACCTCCACCTAAATATTGTTATTTAGAAGACTACTTTTGAAAGTAGACATCAATGTGGCAACTGTAAAATACAGTATTTCCCCAATTTTCAAGAGGCAAAAATCTAACTTCATCTTATGCAGCTGTCTTCGCAACATTTAAATCCCATAAGCATGAATAAAATTTGCTTGCAAAAGAGAAATTTAAATCTTCCTCATGACACAGCGAGCTTCTTGTAGGAACTTATGTTAATGAGATAATTTAGAATGTGCACAAAGATTTCATCAAAAGCATGTGCACTGCAGCACTGACCCTAAATGCTCAAGAAAAGCACAAAATACACTCTGGCACATCTTTAATACATACGACACATGTAAAAACAAAGCTCAGTTTTGTGAAAGCAACTGTCTTGTCAAGGGAAGATGCTTGTGATATTCTATTTAATGTGAATACAAAGTTGCAAAATGTTGAAAACAAACAACAACAACTCTGCTTGTCAACTCAAGTGATGAAGCACAACATATCTGCAAACCCCATGATGAAAGTCAGGGTTAATATTTTATGAGGCCACATCCTCATTTGATAGGCATCTATCAGGAAAGAAGCCCTTCGCGCTGTTACCGATGAAACAGATAAGCGCCGGGGACAGACTGAGACACAGAGCGGTTACCCAAGAGGAATGCTCCTTCATCTGGTGCTGGTTGCTGTGAGGGCCACTGGCGTGGCCTCGCCAAAAGCAGTTCTGGCAGAGCTGGTAGCTGTGGCACTGCTGGCAGCGGTACCGGAAGCCCATCATGCTCTCGCAGCGGCAGTAGGAGCACTCCACGGGGTGGAAGACTGCAGGGCGGGGGCCAGAGAGAGAGAGGTCACCGTCACTCGGGGAGGAGCGCAGCGCAGCGCGAGACCGAACGCAGCCTAGAAGCCCGGGGAGCACGGCCAGAACTGCAGAGCGGCGAGCTCATCCTGACCAGCCGGTCCAGCCTACGGAGGTCAGTCCTGGGTGCTCGCTGGAAGGACTGACGTTGAAGCCGAAACTCCAATACTTTGGCCACCTGACGCGGAGAGCTGACTCATCGGAAAAGACCCTGATGCTGGGGAAGATTGGGGGCAGGAGGAGAAGGGGACGACAGAGGATGAGACGGCTGGATGGCACCACCGACTCAATGGACATGAGTTTGGGTGGACTCCAGGAGTTGGTGATGGACAGGGAGGCCTGGCGTGCTGCGGTTCATGGGGTCGCAAAGAGTTGGACGCGGCTGAGTGACTAAACTGAACCGCACCAGCATTTACTGAAATAAAAAGACAATACCAAAATGTCCCATTGAGAATCGATTACAATTCACCTTAGAAACCAATTTCCTTCTTTAAAACATCATTCATGTCTCAAAGTTTGCATACATGTATAATTAAGGAGGAGAGACACCTTCACTCCAAATTTCTCTTCCAATCCTATCTCTTTTAAAGAGATGTATATTGTTGGCTGTGGACACATCTCCTTCACTAACATAAAATCTGCGAGGGTCAGGACAACATGCTATGTGTCTCTATTACCTGCAAAGTGGTATTTCACACAGTCCCTTGGATTGATGGTCCTGAAATGTTTTCTGAATTAAATACTGTTACATACTGGGGAGCAAATGGGAACTGGTGAAGGCAAGCCACATCAAAATACTAGTTTTAATAGATAGCCAATGGGAATTTGCTGTATGACTCAGAGAACTCAAACCGGGGCTCTGTAACAACCTGGGGTGGGGATGGGGAGGTAGGTGGGAGGGAGACTCTAAAGGGAGGGGACATATGTACACCTATGGCTGATTCATGTTGAGATTTGGCAGAAACCAACACAATTCTGTAAAGCAATCATCCTTCAATTAAAAAAAATTTTTTTAATTTAAAAAAAAAGTACTAGTTTTAGGTAAGAGCTCTAAGTACTAACATAAAATAAAGTACTCTAATCTAACCAATGAAGGGGCAGTGATTTGGAGGAAGGGAAACTCAGTGACCTGCCACTCTTTCTCCACCTCACACAGCATCTTACCTGGTGGAAAACTGCCAGCTGGCAATTAGGATTTATAATGGTTACTGGGGCCTGAAAGTCCAGTTCATTGAGTGGAGAGTGGGCAATAAACGCACAACTGTGTATTACAGATTGTTATTTATACTTTTAAATGTTGAAAGCAACATTGTTCCCTTTGCCAATTCAGTTCTGAACACAAGAAGTCTAAGTCAAAGGAAAGAGGGGTGTAACAGCCAAATCATCATCTGAATAGCTCTTTATGGCCCTATGGATACAAAGGCAATCTTATCTCAATTATAAGGACTTCTAGTCTTGCTTCCAAAAATGTAGGTTAACTAGAGAATCAAGACTCAAAACAAACAAGGACAAAACCTGAGCACTTGGTGAAAAACTAATGCAACAAGATCACTAAAGAATCACAGAAAGAGTAAAATCTGGAATGAGAAACTGAAAGTTTAAACTTCCTCTAAGAAATTTAAATTTTTGTCACCAAGATATTTCTAAAGAGTAATCAAAGTGTTAATCACATAAGAATGTAATCAATAAATACTATGTAGAAAATCACAACAAAATGTTCACTTGGATAATGATAATACATCTCAACAAATGAGATTCCCTCTACTTGGCAGAGGAGGCCTAAAATGATTTTATGAAAATGAGCTGGATATGAAACTACTAAAACATTTAGGACTATGAAAGTATTGCTCCCCCAAGGAAGCAATACTGTTATAATTTAATGGCACAAATCTCTTTCCAAAAATACTGTTTAAAATTTAGCTGTTTTAGTCTACTTAAGAAATTCCAGAACTTTTGGAAAATAATCTTGCATCTAAGGACTTGTGAACTAAAGTCATAATTGGGCAAAAGGCTGAGAAATTAAAAAAAAAAAAGATATGAATAGGAGGCAGAAAATATGAGTATGGTTATGTTCTCTCATTCTTACAAAATGAAAAAGAGGACTCTGATTTTTAGTGCCTGTCACCTTTCACTCTTTCTCTTCTGTGGAATAAGGAGAGACAGGCAAGAGCCACGAGAGAAGGGAAGGTCCAGAGAAAACACCCTAAACAAGGAGATAAGCAGGTAACAATACTAGAAAAACCTAAGAAGTTACTCAGAGGTAAATACCATTTCAATTCCAAGTGAAACAAAGATTCCCAGGTAGCACTGCTGCTGCTGCTGCTGCTAAGTCGCTCAGTCATGTCCGACTCTGTTCGACCCCATAGACGGCAGCCCACCAGGCTTCCCGTCCCTGGGATTCTCCAGGCAAGATCACTGGAGTGGGTTGCCGTTTCCCTCTCCAATGCATGAAAGTGAAAAGTGAATGGGAAGTCGCTCAGTTGTATCCCCAGGTAGCACTAGCAGTAAAAAACCCGCCTCCCCAAAGCAGGAGATACCAGAGACACAGGTTTGATCCCTGGGTCGGGAAGAAACCCACTCCAGTATTCTTGCCTGGAGAATTATATGGACAGTGGAGCCTGGCAGGCTACATAGTCCACGGGGTCACAAGAACTGGACACGACTAAAGCGACTTAGCATGCATGCACTTGGGGAGAATACTGAGAGTAACTTAGTAGTAAAGGAAAAAACAGTACTGGTGAAACAAAGTACCAAATTCTATCTTAGCTACTTTCCTTTAAACTATTCCAAAATAATTATAATTTTAATGGTGGATATTTAATACATTCAATTTTTTGGAGCTAAGCTTTTTAAACTACAGGAGAAATAAAGGAAGTCATGGCTAAGTTGGGTGGGATCAAGGAGAAAACAATCATCTGGAATTTGGGGGAAAAGCCTGGAGTTTGAAACACAAAGTTTTCTGACCTGATATTACTACATTGGTATCCTAAGTAATATGTCCCCTTTCCTCTTTTTTTTTCTTGAGAAATAAATATTCTTCTTTGAAAGCCGAAACTACAAATTCAAATGATGGAGTGCCAACAAATGTCAATTACAATTTTCAGTGACAATAGCTAAGAACATTACAAATATTATCAGTTCACATACTTCCTGTAGCACAGGGGACTGAATGATGAAAGTTCTGCTTACCATTCTCCACGTGGGCAAGCCTGTGCATGAGAGGTAGCCAGACAAGGCACTGGGGAGGAGGATCGGCCATCATTGTGTCTAAAAACATATTTAGCATTATCTTTTCTGTGAAGAGAAAAAAAAAACAAACTTATTTTTCAAGTTACCTCTGAACTCTAATGTGAGGCTAACTTAGGATTCTCACAACCAAGGTGTAATGAATTACATGGGAAATTTTATAGCAAAATAATATTTTGCATTACTACAGACATTGCAACACTATCCTAAATACTACTGCCATATTCAAATGCATTTCCACTTACATTATTCTGAGTCTTGAAACAACTGTATAAGACAAATAGGCTAGGATGGAATTACTGTGTCGCATACCTGAAGCTTGGAGCAGGGAATGGCAGCCCATTCCAGTATTCTTGCCTAAAGAATTCCATGGACAGAGGAGTTTGGCAAGCTACAGTCCATGGGGTCACAAAGAGGCAGATACAACTGAGGGACTAACACACACACACACCTAGAACTAATATTATAAGTCAACTGTATTTCAATAAAGATATGAAATGAAAAAAGATAAATAGGCATTACTATCTTTGTTTTACAGATGAGACAATAAAGGAATAACACATTTAAATGACTTGTAAAAGTCCTAACCGAATCAGAACAACTCAGGTATCCTTCAAAAAACTACTTCTGCAGAAATGTGAAGCAAAGTCTCAGATCCAAGACAGAGCACAGGCCAGCAGTGAATGGAGAGAGGGAAAGGGTCTCACATATATGCAAGAGGGCTGAGGGTGATAACAGTAGGAAGTTACCATCTAAAGGCCCTCTATACACAGCTGTGCACTGATGGTGTAGTTTGAGAAATGCCTACTCAAATAGGCTAAAGTTTTCCAAAGTATTTTCCATCTCAGGCATCCAAGTTACTACTGTTTCTGAGATTTCAATGGAAATTGGGAGGAATGGGTAAACAACATAAAAATAAAACCAGTAAGTCATCCAACATTTGAATGGAGGTTCGGACATGAAAAATATCTCTTATAGTGGATATGTAAATAACTGCAATAAACCAAAATAAAATTAAAAGCATCCACTTAAAATTGAGAAAGAAGATGCTAGGAAGTTTTTTAAAACTAGTCAGAGGTAGTTGACAAATTTTAAACATATCATTCATGATAATGTTTAAATTAATATATCTGTATCTTCTTATATTTGTTAAAAATTACATTTTTACAAGCCCACTTATAATCCTACTGTTACTTTCCCTAAAAGTTTTGACTCACCTATCATGGAGTTTTACAGGTTTTTAAAAAATCTTCAAGATGAAAAAGTTCCTTAAAAACTAAAACTAGAACTACCATATGACCCTGCAATCCCACTCCTGGGTATCTATCCAGAGGAAAACATGGTTTGAAAGGCTACGTGCACCCCAATGCTCATTGCAGGACATGAAAGCAACCTAAAAGTCCAGAGATAGAGGAATGAACATATCTGATATCTCAGAACTCCCTTATAAATACACTCAGGATCAGTTTCCAAAAGTTGTCCTCAGTTCAATTTAGTTCAGTCACTCAGTCATGTCCAACTCTTTGTGACCCCATGGACTGCAGCACACCAGGCTTCCTTGTTCATCCAACTCCCAGAGTCTACTCAAACTCATGTCCATTGCATTGGTGATGCCATCCAACCATCTCATCCTCTGTCGTCCCCTTCTCCTTCCACCCTCAATCCTTCTCAGAATCAGGGTCTTTTCCATTGAGTTGGTTCTTGTCCTAAGTTGTCCTAAATCACACCATAATTGGAAGTCCACTGAAAGCATGAGGAGTGAAGCCAGAAGAACCATGTCCCAGGACTCTGTCTTCCACTAACTACGTGATTTGGGGGAAATCACCTAATAATCTGGTTTCAGTTTTCTTGTCTCTCAAGGCCTAGAGCAGTGGTTCTCCAAGTATGGTCGGAGATCCCCCTGGGAGGTTCCTAAATCATTTCCAGGGAGTTCATGAGGCCAAAACTACTTCCATAATAACACTAAGATATTATCTGCCTTTTCCAGTTCATTCCCTCAAGAGTGTATGGTGGAGTGTTCCAGAGGCAACATGGCATACCCATAATTATCTGCAAAAGCTTTTAAAATATTCCTCCCTTTTCCAACTACACAGCTGTGTGAGACCAGATTATTTTTTCCATACTTACTCCAAAACAACATATCACAGCAGATTGAATGGATAAGCAGATATGAGAATCCAGCTGCCTTCAACTGAGCCAAATATTAAAGAAATTTGCCAAAAATATAAAACAATGGCATTCTTCTCATTAAAATTTTGCTTTGGAATATATTTTTCATAAAATATATTATTTGTGTTAATATATAATAGACTTGTCATTATTCTTTTTAAATGATTTAATATTTTTAATTTATCAATTTTAATTTCTAACATGGAAATAGTGATAGATATAACCCATATAGACAAAAGCTCTCTGGGGTTCTCAAATGTTTTTGGAGTGTAAAATGGTCTTGATACCAGAAAGTTTGAGAACTTATGGGACAGAATTCCTAGCTCTAAAATTTCGTGACTCAGAAAATAATTATGTGAGAAACAGACTGCCTCTTTCTCTACCTTTTATTTTGGTTTTGCTCTTGAACGCATTTCTATTTTTACAGTACAATATTTATAATAAAACTGCATATAATGCACATTCCTATTACAATTCTCATTTTCCTGTATTTCCCTCCAAATGCATATGCTTCTATAGAGTTACGTACATAGAGCAGATAAAAATATATGATCTGTTTTTTAAGTTGTTTTATTAAATACTTTATTGTTTTGCTACAGCATCTTCTTTTCTAATCATTTTAACAGCTGCCTTATCCACTGAGCAAAACACCGTGATTTATTTACGCCTTCCTCAATAAAATACTGAGGCTGTTTTTATCTTTGTATGTACTTTCATATTTTTCTTTTAATTAGTGTTTCAGTTCGTCACCTACCTCCCTGCCCTTTGTTATTCTAATCCTCAGTACTGACAATTACTAGTCTAGATGCCATCCATTCTCACTTCCCTCCCTCCACTTTAAGCTACAACTTTCCTGCATTAAAAGAGGGGACAAACTATCTCTTAAAAGTGAGAAATCCAGTATCACTAAAGTAATATGAGAAAACAAGTAAAATAATTTAGCATTAGATCATCATAATTGCAATTTCCAATCTCATCATTTTTATTAAAAACTTCTATTTTCTTATGGGTAATAGGTAAATAATTTTTATCCATTGTTCTATGACTTACTTGGTCATCAGTTAAACAGTGTACAACATTTAGCTAAAAGCCTTAAAAATATCATTTTAAAAATCTTTCAGATTAAATGCTTTTATACAAACTTTTGTGTAGAGTTATAAAAATATTTTGTCTGACAAGGGCAAACACACACTAACTGGTTATGGGACCAGTGTTATGGATTGGCCTTCAATTATTAAAAGGCTCTGAATTTGTCCATATCACAGATTTATTTTGGACTTTGAAAATTAGGATACTTTGCAATGACACAACTATATAATGTTGCTGTGCTTTTTGTCAGAGCTACTTTTATTTACTACAGCTTTTTAAAAAAATGGAAAAAATTTTTAAAAATCTGAAATTCTGCATTTTCCTCATTGTAAAGATAGTCTCATTTAAGAAAATGATGGAATAAAAGTATCAATGGAAACAATAAGGTTGCAAGTATATCCACAAGCTTTAAGCTTATGATTAGAATTCAAACCCAGATACTTTCACATGCCATATTTGATTTAAAACCACTACTCAATTAAGCCAACAAATAACTAGTAAGCACTGATAATCTTCTAGACTGTTAGTCATGAGGATGTAAATTTGAAGACCAAGGTGCATCCCTTCAGGATGCTGCCCACCAGGACTGCAGCTCACCAGGCTCCTCCGTCCATGCGATTTTCCAGGCAAGAACACTGGAGTGGGTTGCCATTTCCTTCTCCATTCAGGATATCAGTGAGCTACATATAACTGGCCAGGGACTGCAGAACAGGAAGCAATTAATCCTACATTGAAAGATTCAGAATCAAAGACCAGGAGATATTTAGCTGAGATATGAAATAGGAGGCCTTTGTTGGAGGAGAGAGAAAATGTCAGGGGCTACTGCATTTCAGTGAGGGCTAAGAACATAAGAGAAGAACATCACTTTCGCTTATGTAAAACAAGTGAAATGCAAATCAAAACCATGCTGAGATAACATTTTTCATCTCTCAGACTGGCAAAAAAATCCTAAATGAAAGAATATGCGCTGTTGGCAAGGCTGCAAAAAGATGGCCTTACCCATTGCTGATGGGAATGTAAAGGGCACTGGGGCAATATCTAAAAAGAACCCATGGCATCCTGAGGCAAAGGGGTAGGAGAGATCAGGAGTGAAGGAGAAAAGACAGGCTGCAGTTGGCCTGATAAGCACCACCACGTGTGGCTAACAATCCTGTAGACAATGAGGAGTCTGCAAGGTTTATTTGTTGTTGTTTTTTTAAGCAAAATAGGGACATCAACAGGGATGTTTTTTAAAATGATGACTTATCAAACTCAAATCTGCTTATGCTTAAAAGGAATAATGAATCAAAAGCAGCATCTGAGCAGGCATGTCCTCTTCTTTTAGGCTGCCATTAGGGCAGGAAGTAAAGTGACTAGGAGTCCACGGTTCTCAGATCTTTCTTGGCAAAGAATTTTCCTGCTTACCCGGAAGACTAGAGAACCACAGATTCCAGAGTAGGGAGTACATGTAGACTGTATCACAGAGAAGTAGCTGAGCCAAGAGCCCCCAACACTGCACACCCAGCAACCTCCAGTCCTGCCTACTGGCCAGGGAACCATCAGACCCTGTTCTCAGCTCATGAGTAATAGCAGAGGGCAGGGCCTTTTCTACAGCAATGTTCACAGTAAGCATTCTTAACTGACAAAAATATCTTCTAAAAAAAATGAAAACATAAGTCAACTATACTCCGTTAAAATTAATTAAAAAAAAAAAAGAAAACAATCTTGGAGCCATCGTCATTTCTACCTAAGGAATAATTCAGCATGACATTCTCCTCCACAGGCCCAACTAGGGTAAAATCTCAGTTTCAACTCTCTGCAATTTTGTTCAGTCTAATGAAAGCCAGCAATATAGGCCTCATTACCATAGACCTGTTCATATCAAAATCCATGTTATATGCTGTATTTCATCCAATATAAGACACCATCATTTGTAAGATGCACCATTATTTTTTTTTCCTGCCACTAAGAAAGAAAAACACTCAGCCAATTAAACTAACTCAATGACTTAATTAACTATAATCCTTCATGACATGTGAATCGGTCCCACCAGCCTCCTGATGAACTGAAATTCCTTTCATCTATTCAGAAGGATTTGGCAATTTTGCAAGGTTCAGTGGCACTGCTTCAACTGACAAGATTTTGGTCATATCTCAATGATAAAAACACAGCTTCATCTATTTGTGGATATCTTCCTTTAAAAAAAAAAGAAGAAGAAAGAAAATCTTCTGTAAAGCACCTGATGTTGCTTTGTAAGAAAATATGTAGTTTCTCCAATGATGAATATTTATCTCACTAATGCGAAATTTATTTCTGTTATGTCTACAACCTTCTGTGTTTACAACAACTTTTTAATACTGAATCAGACTATACTCTCTCTGAGGACATCTGAAATGACAACACATGCAGGACCAAAAGGGACATAACTCAGCTGAAGTACCTACGACAGCAACAACTATGATCAAGCTATTACATATGCGCAGGAAATGACAACCCATCATAACCACCACCTGCCAAAAGCAATGGTCAGATGCCATGGGCTATATGAGAGATTTTGAGAGATGTCAGGCGTGGAAAGGGTCTTCAAATCAATGAAAATGGTAATAATGCACACTAGATTATAATGGTAACGAGGAGCTTGCTAACACAGACTATAAAATTTTGCTTCTTAGGATACCTATGAAACACACACACATATTCATATACCAGACAACTCTTGCCAAACTTGATTCAATGTCCAGGAAAACAAAGTCAGAATTTCCAGGAAGTTCTGTAATATAACTTTTGGTGGATATATGTACGGATATATGTTATTCTATGGCCTGGCTAAATATCCCATATTTTAACCTTTTGAAAGTAAAAGTGAAAGTTGCTCAGTTGTGTCCAACTCTTTGTGATCCTATAGACAACACAATCCATGGAATTCTCTAGGCCAGAATACGGAAGTGGGTAGCCTTTCCCTTCTCCAGAGGATCTTCCTAACCCAGGGATTGAACCCAGGTCTCCTGCATTGCAAGTGGATTCTTTACCAGCTGAGCCACAAAGGAAGCCCAAGATTACTGGAGTGGGTAGCTTGTCCCTTCTCCAGCAGATCTTCCCGACCCAGGAATCGAGCTGGGGTCTCCTGAGTTGCAGGTGGATTCTTTACCAACGGAGCTATCAGGGAAGCCATTTTAACCTTTTACTTCTAAATAATTTCAGATTTATGGAAAGCCTATAAGAAGATTATTTAAAAATTCCCATTTGCCATTAACCCAGACTCCTCAAATGTTAACACTGCAGAAGAGATGTACTTTTAACTTTAAATAACTTTTTACTTCTACAAAATCAGGATATTCTCTTGATTAAATACAAGTATCAAAATCAGGAAATCAATGGTATTGACAGAACACTATTATCTAGTCCACAAGCTTCAATTCAGATTTTCTCTATTGTCCCAATGATGTCCTTTATAACAACAACAACAAAAAAAGTCGGCATCATGGTCGTGTTTCAGTTTTCATGTCTCTTTAGACTCCTATAATCTGGAATAGCTCCTCAATCTTTTTTGTCTTTCATGACACTGCCCTTTTAAAGTGTGTGGGCCAGTTATGTTGTAGAAATCCTGCATTTGGCATTATTGAATGTTTCCCCAATGAGACTCTGTGCTTTTCTCTCAAGAGAAATCATACTGGCTACTTCTTAGGGCATCTTACTAGGAAATAGGATTGTCAGCCTCTCCCTCTGCTGGAGACGTGGATTTGATCACTTGGTTAAAGTGGTATCTGACAGGTTTCTCTTCTGCCAAGTTACTATGTTTCCCTTGTAATTAATAAATATTCTATGGCGAGACACCTTCAAACTATGTCAGTATCCTATGTCCGTTCATCTTTTACCCACTAATTTTAACATGTGTGCTAAGTCACTTCAGCCATGTCCGACTCTGTGCAACCCTCTGGACTACAGCCCATCGGGCTTCTCTGTCCATGAAATTCTCCAGGCAAGAATACCGGAGTCAGTTGCCATGCCCTTTTCCAGGGGATCTTCCCGACCCAGGGATCGAACTATGACCAGAGATTGAATCAGTGTCTCATACGTCTCCTGCATTGGCAGGCGGGTTCTTTACCACTAGCACCATCTGGGAAGATTTAACATAGATTTTTAAAAATTCTCTGCTTTCCAGAACTTTCTAAATGTAGCATGAAGCTCTGTTATCTCATCTCTACCTGGGGAAAAAAAATGGCTGCTACAGCGAGCACCCACTCTGCTCTGAGTTCTTTGAGGCACAGTTAAGATCTCAGGAATCTACTCACACTAACCTCTGGAGCAAGACCACATAAGGACATTCAAGAATAAAGAAGAAATCAAATCTATCTTTCTTTTATATGAAAATGGCTTATACTCTTGAGAGACTGTGAGCTGACAGCTGAGAGTTGTACAGCATTGCTTGTCTTTGGTGCTTAGGAAACAATGACCTGAACTGTATAGAGTTTTATATAAAAATTCCTATATTTCACAGTTAATAACTCACTAGGGAGAGTAATATATGTCTAGTAGCAATAATACAAATACTTCATCTCAAATATTTTCCTGGAAACTTTTAGTAATTTGAAATATTTCAAATCCTTTTTTTTTTTTTTTTTCAGAAAAGACTTCCCTCCCCTCTCCCAAAAAGAGTTCTCAGGTGAATTTTTGATCCTCCCTCTTTTTCATACCCCCTCCTCTGATTTAAAGCTCTTTTTCCTCCCATATTCAAGACCTATATCCCTAGAGTGAAGCAATCTGGCAAAATCTGACTAAAGGTAGAGGGGCAGATGAGAGTTCTTCAAGTCCTACGTTCTATTAAACCGTCCTTACCTGCTGTGGGAAACAGGTGCGGACCGAGTGCTCTGTGTAACCAAAAGATGGCCCTTCAAAGACAGCTGTTGGGAGCTTCAGAACTTCCTTCAGAAACTGGTCAAACTTGCTAAATATCATTAAGCCATTGGAATCTGACATCTGGGAGAAAACATCTATGAGAATAAAACCAAATAAAGTCAAACTATAAAGAAACACCAACTTTTTATAAACAGCTGTATGTCATTTGTATACCAGTCCAAAAGCATCATTAAAAAGTATCATAAAGTTACTATGATTTTTAGTTAACATGTATTCTCAATCTCTTTCACACTGTGTGGTTACTTTGCTGAGAAGGCTTCTCTTTCCCAGTCATACTCTACCAAAAGATCACATAACCATTCGCATATGTCCACCTACCTACTTTTTTTGAGCATACATAACTGGATAATATATAACTTTTTATTTTACCTATTTACACCTCACCTTATTCCAAGAAGAATTTGTAGCAGCACATCTTTATCTCTTACATTTATGTATGTACTTACATAAGACATACACATATTTGAGTGTATGAATACAGTTGAATATTGGTGAAGGGTGTGAAAGAAACTGTATTATACATGTGTATTCATATACTAATGATGTAATGCATTCTTATGTAGTATGTTCATTTAAAACATTCCATTTACTAAGTTCCAAAGTGGAATAAAAAGAACTCACATTATCTTTTCTATCACAAGATCCTTCGATACTATAAGATTCTGTTTTTACATAATGTCTGACCCAAGCAGCTGAGAAACAGGTTTCCAGTAGTGTTACTATTTCTTTATCTTCTTAGAGAGAGCTTTCTATCTCTGGTTAGTAATTCTCTTCTCACCCATAGTTGAGGAGAAAAAGAAAAATAACCTGGAGCTCAAAACAACTTGACAACTATAATCTAAGCTTTCTTTTCAAATTATTCAGCTTTCTTACAAACAAATTAGTGAGTTAAATATGCGGGAAAAAAAAATTTCCTGAGGCCTTTTCAACCATGGTATTTTGAAAAATAATATTCTGCATATTCATAATAAAAAGGTATATTAGAAATATGTATGTAATAGATACATACAATATACATTTTTACATTACTCTTTAGGTTCAATCTGGGGATTTTATCGCAAACCACTAGGTAAAAGAAAAGAAACATTTAAAATATGTTAATCAAAGAAAGATAAAATTTAGATCATCAGCACCACAGGGTAACTATTAAGGCATAAGAAAACAATAAATTATCAAAGGAAACTCTCTGGCACATTCCTTTTTATGATAGCTGCTAGTCTGCAGTTGAGGGAAAAGCATTAAATACCCATTAGGAGGGGAAAATCCAACAAGAGGCTAAAAGAAACACAGTCCTAGTGGAAAGTAAAATCAATTAATTAACAAATACATACTAAGTTCTCAATGAGTGGTCCAAGTGCCAAGCATTCTGCTATGTATTTTGAAACACAACAGGGAAGTACGATACATGGCCCTTATCCCTCAACACACTTCCAAAGTAACTGGGAAAAATAAGATACATATGAAGCAACGAAGAATTAAACACTAAGCTAACTTATATAGAACAGAAAGAAAGGAGGCATATGATATTAGTCTAACCTCACCATTTGCTACGGCTGAGTCTGCTTGTGTGTGTGGCGTGCTAAGTTGCTTCAGTTGTGCCTGTAGACACCCAATATTCTTACCTCCTTCATTAGTAATAGAACACTAATTTTATTTGTGGAGCAATGTACCCAGCTAAGAGATCACACTTTGCAGCCTTCTTTTAATACGCTTCAGTCACGTGACTAGGTGTTTGGAGACTATAAGCAGAAAGGTTATGAGAGATTTCCTGGAAGGCTGGTTAAAGAAAGTTGACTGCACTGGAATAGATCCCTTTTTCTTTCCTCCTCTTGCTATCTGGAATGCAGCCATGATGGCTGCAGCTCCAGCAGCCACCTTAGCCTATGAAAGTGAAGTCAGTCACTCAGTCGTGTCCAACTCTCTGCAACCCCGTGGACTGCAGCCCGCCAGGCTCCTCTGTCCATGGAATTCTCCAGGCAAGAATACTGGAGTGGATTGTCATGCCCCCTCCAGGGATCCAACCTGGGTCTCTCGCATTGTGGGCAGATTCTTTACTGTCTCAGCCATCAGGGAAGCCCTGGACAATGTGGTAATCTCAAACTTTATGTAAAAATCATACACCAGAATGATAGAAAAGAAGGATATAGAAAGCCTGGGTGTCAGATGAACACAAAGCTACCGTATCAATCCTGGACTTCCTTAATATGAGAAAAATAAACTTCAACTTTAACACTGTTATCCTGGGATTTTTGTTTTCATCTTGCAATCCCTAATATTAAGTACTACTAAACTTTACTAAACATTACCCCATTTTACTGTCACAAAAACATAGTGCGTGTGTTTGTGTGTGTGTGTGCACGTGCACGGACCTGTGTATACACATAATTGTTTAAATTTCATAGCTAAGGAAATTAGCTTAGAAAAGTTTAACTTTTAAGGTCTGAAAGTTACGTCTAGATCAAGATTTAAACTCACACTGATTCCAAAGACATTCCACTACGCTATACTTCTTCAAAATACAGTGTAGAATAAAAAAAAAAAATACATAGGCAGGGGTTGTAAAGAAAGAAATTTAGAAGCTTAGCCTTAAAAACTAGGATTTGAAATGAAGTAAAAACATGGTGGGAGTAGGGGTTTGGGGGACACAACTAGAGAAAACAAAGATATATAAAACAAATGAATGAATATAACAAAGCAGAAATAGAGAATAAACTAGTGGCTATCAATGGGGAGAGGGAAGGGGGAATGAGGGTTAAGGGATGAAAAAGTACAACCTAATATGTATAAAATAAATAAGCTACAAGGATATATTGTATAACATAGAAATATAACCAATATTTTATAATGACTTTAAATGGAGCATCATCTCTAAAAATACTGAATCACTCTGTTGCACACTTGAAGCTAATAAAATATTGTAAATCAACCATATTTCAATTGAGAAAAAAAAGAGTAGGATAAAAGTCTCCATGGCAGGAGTTTACAGTGTGTCTGTTAGTGATGGCAGACAGGAAACAGTACACTGAAGAAAATGTTCTATGATAATTTATATTGAGAAGGAAAGATAAAGATTCTGTAAGAAAAGTAATCACATTATGAATGAAAACTCGAGGAAACAATTTGGATTTGGTTTAAAAGTAGGGAAGAAATATTTAGAAAGTTAGGTTTCAAGAAATCAGACTGTTAATGACTGGCAGAATAAAAGAGAAAGAATGAGATTGGAGACATCAGCTAGAAAACTTTGTAAACTTTGTAAGCAATGGGCAAGTAAGGAAGTGAGCAGCAGATGGGGGGAGGGGTGGTCAACTCCCAGACATTACAATGTAGGCAACTGAAGCTGATGGCAAACTGGATTAGAGAATAAAGGAATTTCTAAAATTAGGATTATTTTAAGTTTCCAGCTTCACAATCCTAAAAGGCAAGTCATATGGCAGAGCAGGAAAACAGGAGGAACCCAAATGCTGATGAGATTCCCTGAGGCACGGTACCAACCGTGAACTTGCCAAGCTTTGGACTTATTTTTACACGAGAAAAACAAATCCCGATGGTTTTAATGCCACTCCTAGTCAAGTTTTCTGATGCCACTCCATGTATTCACAACAGATACACTAGCAGTTATTAATGTGTAGTCACCAGTGGTAGAAATATTCAAGACCAGAGATTTCAGCTGCAAAGTACATACACACACATATGTACATAGCTTTGAATCATAAAAAATATGTGCATATATCCACACCAAATTTATACCCAACTCAATTACGGCAGTACTGAAGAGACAGTGAAATGTCTAACTTCTCCCCTTGAAAAAAAGCATTATTTCCAGTTATACTTAGTTATTAGGTCATATAGTATATACAAAGTAGTAGTTAAAAAAAAAAAAACTTTTTAGTCCATGAAAAAGAAACTATAACTTAATAGGTTTATATTACACTAGTAAGAGAACAAGCAGACACATGTTCATTGGGTGGTTGGTTTTAAAAGAATTACTGCTAGACTAAAACTGAACACACAGTTAAGTAATTACTTAGAAGTCATTACTTCTAAAGTTAGTGGTTTAAAACAGTTTTCCCTCTTTTTTTTAAGCTAGACTTCTCATATCTGTAAAGAAAAACACTGAAAATAATTGCTAGATTTTTTAAATCATAAATGAAATAGAACAATGAATCCAAGTGCATCTCATATCTGTAACAAAATGAAATATAACAATGAATCTATAACAGCAAATACAATTTACTATATACCTATAAAGATAGCTTAGCAAAGAAATAAATAAGAGCTAATTAAATGTAATAAAAATTTCCCCAGAATTCAACTAGTCCTCTAATTAAAGCCCTAAACCCTTCTGGCATTAAAGGAAAAAACTGCTTCCCAGATCACTGGTTAATTCCCCAGTAATTCTATTTATACACTTCTGAAAGGAGGTATGCTGATTTCCCATTAGGTGTCTCCAGATAAAAATATAGATTTTCTCCCTTGTGAAAAACCCACAATCAAGCCCTTACACACACACGGGTACAAACTTTCAAAAATACTCTGTCCTTTGTGTAGTGGCAAAATAATGCTACTATTCTACCATCCTCACATATGTATTGATTTTTTTTTTTTGGTGATAATGACCCCAGCTTTCTTCACTGCATCTATCCATTCCCTTCTTGGCTCTGCATGACCAACCATACACTTCTGCAAGGTGACAGGACTGTTTATAAAAGGACTCAAGTCTATTGAAAAGAAAGCCACTTTCTTTTCAGATGTATACACATCTGCATATTTATAAATATCTATATGTAACTAAATTCAAGTGCATATTTTATTCTCAAACTCATGAATATTCCTACATCATCCACTAAGTTGAAATGAAGCAGGAGGATGGGAGACAGCCATGCCTTGGGCTTCTAGTACTGACTCAGTCAGGAACTCCAGAGGCAAGTCTCCAGGCCTCCCTTGCTTTTGGTTTATCTTTTTCTTTTTCATAAAATGCAGATGAGGCAGTCATTTCTTGCTTTCAGTTTTAAAACATTTTGGTTACATGAGAAATACGAATGTGAGCAAATACTCAGATTAGAGAGTCACTTCCTGCTAACGAAGGGAAAGAATGATTAAGAGTCCCAGCCACGATAAATAAGCAGAGACAGGTGGTTAAAGACTATAGCAGAGGATGCTAAATTTTGAGCAAGTGAAACTGCTTAATTATAACTTCAAAGGTTGACTCCCTATAGTTTGTTAATGAAACATCAAGAAAGCAAATCAACTGAAATGTTAGAACTGCCAGTTCTGAGCAAAAACACCACCTCAAGTTATTCTCCCCGCTCACCGCCCTCCCCCCAGGCTACTCAAAATGTGGTCTATAGAACTGCCAGTTCTGAGCAAAAACACCACCTCAGGTCATCTTTCCCCTGGCTACTCAAAATGGTCTATCAAAAACACACAAAAGCAATAAGTAATAGAAATTATTATTAAAAACCATTTTATGCCACAACTCAGAGAAAATGCCTAACAGGGTGTTATCATTTGGGGGTTTTCTTATGCACATAATAATTTTTGTTTAAAACTGTATTACATTTATGCATTTTGATCTGAAGCATAATTTTAAAGGCAGTATATTCAATCCTGTCAGTATCCCAAAGTGTAACTGAGCTCTCACTTTTGGTCATTAAAGCTGTTTCAAGTCTTCGAATATTATAAAAATGCTGCAACAGATACATACAAAACCTGGGATTTTTAATTCCTCATGATAAACAGGAAGCAGGCTGAGTTACGGGATACAAATATTCTTACAACTTTTCTGATATACACTGTCAGACTGCCCTTCAAAATGATGGCACCAGTTTTCTCAAGGACTTAAAAATAAATTGCATGAATCATCTGTTCCTATCTTTTAGAGCAAGACAGATGGGGTTTGAATACGAGATTAAGTTTCTTAGAAAACAGCAGAATTAGGCAAAGCAAATCACAGAGTTAAATTAATTGATAAGTATGGTCTAATCAATAATGGGCTTACAGTCTGTAAATTTTGTTTCTCTGAGGATTCCTGACATTATTGAGTCTTCATCATGCTGATAATTGAAGTCTGTATTCTCTGATTATAAATCATTGGTATTTAGAATCCTGACCAGTTGCCTTTGAATCTTGGATACAGTCCCTAATGGCCATAAGAGTTAACCGGTTATCTATAAATGAATGATACCTGGGAACAGAAACTTACTTAAGAGAGACCTGAAAAGTCTAATTAAGAAATGTCTCAAACTAAAAACACAAATATTGGTTAAGTCATTTAAAATGCTATCTTAACAATAAAACAAGCAAGCAAACAAAAACAGATCAAATAAAATGGGGGAAAAGTAAAAGTGTTCATCGTTCAGTCATGACCAACACTTCGTGACCCGACAGAATGTAGCCTGCCAGGCTCCTCTCTGTCCATGGAATTCTCCAGGCAAGAATACTGGAGTGAGTAGCCATTCCCTTCTCCAGAGTATCTTCCCGACGCAGGGATCCAACCTGAGTCTCCTGCACTGAAGGCAGATTCTTTACCATCTGAGCTACCAGGGAAGCCCAAAATGGGGAAGGAGAGAAAATTAAAGAAAAAAAAAAAATCCTAAAAAGGTAAAAGCAGAAAGATCAAAATAAAAGTAGAAATGCTACGGCATATTCCATAAATTAGAAAAATCTAACTTAATGGGAACATTAACAGAGGTAACAGCAAAAGTACAGTCAGTGGGAGGAGGCTGCAGGAACTAAGAACAAAGACAGGGAATAAGGAGGCAGAAAAAGTGAATAAATGGTCAGATATCAGTTGATGTTACAATACAGTCTTACAGCTAATTTCTGCTACACTATTATTCAGCCGCCTCAACTAAGTAGGACATAGCTGTGACTAGAAAGTAAAGGAAAAATCGATTCTCACAATGGCCAAAACTGACAATCATACTACGAAAGTGAGTGCTTCTCTCAACATGAGCAATCACTTCTTCTGTACTTCAATAGAATACAAAGAAGGCTGGTTATGTCTCCTCCATCGTAGCATAAGAAAAGTGGACCAGAAGCAAAGACAGACTTGTAGAGACTGGAGCACTGATAATACCATCATGTTTACCAGCGCTGAAGGACACAAACCATACACTGCCACCACCAATAACCAGAAATTCAAGAGCTGAAAAAGCACAGCAGCAGTCTGAAAACACGAGAAGGAACAAACCACCCAGGATTTCCCCATCAGCCCTAAATGTATCACAGAACGACATCCCTAAGAGATGACAAGTGTTTAAACTATGATCAGTAAGCTCTGTTTAAAACAGGAGGCACAGACTATACAGAGCAGTTTCCACCCTGGATGATTAAAACAAAAAGGTGAGGATAGGCTAAAATTTCACCAAATGTAAATTATTGATTGAGAACTAAAATTAATGCAGTTCTCTGTTGTAACTATTAGTGAAAAAGTGCAAATTCTAATTCTCTGTAAAGTATGGAAGGGATCCATGTGATAGTGGGGTTTTGTTTTTGTTTTGTTTTAATGTGGCTTTTGAACTTCTTGAGCTGCTGTGTTATGCTGCTCAGCTGTGTTGAACTCTGCGACCTTTTGGACTGTAGCCTGCCAGGCTCTCTGTCCATGGGATTTTTCAGGCAAGTACCTAGCTGCTGGTACCTAGCATAAAATCTGCATATAAACATAGCAAATTTAATCACAGATAATTAAAGAATCCAGAATCACCTAGAATGTGCACTTAATCAATTGCCTATTTTCAGCCAGCTTCTCCAGTACTTCTTTATCTGGCATCATCATCGTTAAAAGGCAGAAAAAGCCCAACTTTCTTTCTGTCTGTGTTTGAATGAAACATAATTTCATCCATATTGTATTATCTTCCTAAGAAAAACCACACTAGAATTTAGAAAATACTAAGAAATTTCAGCTCCAAAGGGTAATATTTTGAGATACCGTGTGAAACAAACTCAGAAGCGTATTTAAATAAAACCATAATTTTTTCCACCAAAACTTTGTTTTAAATTGCAGCTGATTTTGAA
Source organism: Nanger dama (assembly GCA_917880005.1). Taxonomy (NCBI): domain Eukaryota; kingdom Metazoa; phylum Chordata; class Mammalia; order Artiodactyla; family Bovidae; genus Nanger; species Nanger dama. The sequence continues at coordinate 33,330,999 of CAKJTW010000018.1, forward strand.
AAGAGATAACTAGATAACACTGACCAAATATATTATCTAAGATCTTTCTTTAGGCATCTAAATCTAGATCTCATGAGCCACCTAACTTTCCAACTTTTAATGTCACGGTGACATGTAAGAACAAGCACAGAAAACAAATGCACCTATCAAGAGATCTTGCGCAGAAGCTTGTACTTGAATCAGATGAAGCCTCCATATCTTTCAGTTAAAACAAAAACACACTGGCCATAGAGGAACATCACCTGAAATCTAGTCCATGAGAAATGCTACGGGACAGATGACCCAGTTTCAACAAACCAATTCACAAGGTATCTCAACACTTCGTGAAAACCCACAGCTTCAACCTCACCTCCCTGAAACCTGCCAGTTTCTTACTCCACAGGTACTTGTGGATCACACGGTGTCTCCCGTTACAGGACAAGCAGGGTAGAGTACAACAAAGCAGCTTAAAGCAGGCTCTGAATCTTCAGCCTGAGTTGAAATCCCAGTTTCACCCCCTCAGTTAACTCAGCTGTGAAACAGAAAATATCATGTGCTGCTCAAAGGCATGTTAAAGACTCAATGAGAAAATACATGTAAAGCACCCAGCACAATGCTTGGCATATCTGAGGCAGTCAGGGACTATCTAAAGAGTGAACAAATGAAAAGGATAAGCAGAAAAATTAAGTGCGGATTTTACCTTCTTCCACTTCATTTTACCACCTTCTAATAGTATCCACTGAACAGCACAATGCCAAAATTGAAAACAACAAGAAAAAATAGGAACGACAGCTGGATAAACAGGCTGTTAATTTCTACATAACTACACTTGGCTCTAAGGTACTAAAAAACAGTTTAATCACAAGAAATACCACTTGATAAAGCATTCAGTGATTAAGGGCTAAACTTGACCAAGCCTGGTAAAAGTAATGAAATTTATTTTCTAACTAAAAGTGACCAACATAATTACCTTCAAGCATAATTTTTAATAACATAGAAACGTTTTTAAGCATTTTTAAACCATCCAGCTTGAAAAAGAAAATTTTAAATGTCAACATTACTATCCTGAACCTTTTCAGTTCTCTTGCTTTAAACTGAAAAAAAAACAATTCAACCAACTTTTCCATCTGACCAGTAGGTGGCATAATTTGAATATTCTGAGCCAATAGCTGCAAAGAAAGTGATATGGTAGTAAGAAAAAACAAAAACGTTCAATACATCATCATCCAAAATTCTAAAAACATTCATTTAAAAGTGTTTAAAAGTCCTAATTTGAAAATAGAATCTTTCAAATAATATAAAAATACTTACATCTCAATTTGTCCAGCATTTTTCCACCACACATGGTTGCTAACATAGCTTTAACTGAAAATACCGTCAACTTGCCTCGGCCCTCACTGCAAAATAAATTATATTAGAAATAATTGCTATCTGGAATCACAAAAGCAATCAAATGTATCACTAAATATCAAGCAACCAGTAAACTGATTCCCGCACTTATGTTACAATATTACCACATTTAGAAACCTTGTATTCTTGTTTTTCCTTTATAGAATTAAGGCTCCACATATGCTATGAGAAAATTGTTCAAACTAGTTCATTTAGAAATGAGTTTAGAAACACCCTGTAAAACAACTTCTATTGGATTTGTAGGCAAAGGTCAAATGGAGGGAACCTGAAATAAACATCACACCACCTTAATCTATTAAATTCACAGCTGAAGTGTTCGAGTATTCAAACCTGAGGCCCCACCTGGTTTGAACAGTGATTCAAAAATGTGTCCTCCCATCAGGATATTATAACAACAGTTTATTTCTTGGTACTAAGGAAACAGGATACATATTGCTATAAAGATTTTACAGTACATTTATCTCTATTTGTTTTTCTGGAACAGCCTTTACGTTACCATGTGTTTATTGTAAGAAGCTCATCTGAGACATTTGTGTCTCATCTTCTCCTATCACCAGTGTGAGAAAAGCGGAGAAGGAACAGTGACATGAACTCTTCTGTAGGAACTAGAAAGATGAAATGTAGGACGTGAGTGATCTACTCTAAGTAAGGCTGTATACCACCTACGTAACCAGGACAATATCATCAAGGCCCCAACCCCTGCAGCCACCGCTTCAACCATTCAATTTTGCCCTGGTTTCAGAGAAGATGAAAACTTCACCAGCTGGATTTTTAAGTCATATATATGACTGAACTGAACTGAACTGATATATAAAATGAGAAATATAATGGGCTTTTGCATTAATTTTTTTAAAGTTTACTGAAAAACAGCATCTTCTTTTTTGGCCATACCGTACAACATGTGGGATTTTAGTTCTGCAACCAAGGATCAAACCTATGCTTCCTGCACTGGGGGATGTAGTCTTAGCCACTGGGCCACCAGGGAAGCCCCATTTTTGTGTTAATTTTATGAAGCTTGTGCTTACAAAGTGTCAGAGTAACTTAGAGTTACAAATACCTTTATAATAATGAGACGTATCATCTTGGTTTTGAAAATCATATGTCCACCTATCAAATTTACCAATTCTAATACAGTGTCTCCTATTTTCCAAAACTTTTTGTATACAATAAGATCATACCTGGAAAAAATGTAAAGGGTTGATAAGCCAGAAAATTCTCAGTGAAAATACTGTCAGGACACAAATGCTTGTTACAGTCTGATTTTAACTATTACATCTAATAAGATAAAACAGGAATTCTCTAAAACCAGCTAAAATTAGAATGAAAGTGAAGTCGCTCAGTCGTGTCTGACTCTTTGTGACCCCATGGACCGTAGCCTACCAGGCTCCTCCATCCATAGTATTTTCCAGGCAAGAATTCTGGAGTGGGTTGCCGTTTCCTTCTCCAGGGGATCTTCCTGACCCAGGGATTGAACCTGGGTCTCCCACAATGTAGGCAGATGGGTTTTTAAAATATATAGTTCATCAGAATACAGATTCTGGTCCAGGCCTTATACTGTACTTGGCAATATTATCATCTGGAAATAAGGAATACTCCCATGTCAAACATTCACTGCATTATACTAGCAATGTAAGTGGCTAGAATAACATGAACTGGCTTAAAAGTGATAGATTTCTGATAGAGAACTTCTAGAGTGGACATCTCTTTTGGGTCCCTGACCATCCAAATGCTGAGTCTAGATCTACATTAACGTACACCCTACCTTATGCAACATGTATACTTCCCACTACCAAAGTACAAAGAAAGTAAGAAAAAAACCCCCAAAATATGTGTTTTCCCATCTTTCTTTGAAACTAAGACAGGGGCACATAACACAAGCTCCACTAATTAGATGCATCTGCTCCAGACATCAAATAGAAAACAACCTGCAGAAGAAAGAACTCCCAAGAATCCACCCAGCGAGGATGGCGACAGGAGGAGCAGTCACACGCAGTGTCTGAGAGCAGAGAGAGGCTGTCATGGTGGCATCCACAGTCCATCATCAGTGGTGTCTGGGGCACAAGCAGCAATGTCCATGCCCAGCTTGGTGGCAGAGGTGCTTCCTGAGACCACTTATGTGGTATGATTTTGAGTTCTGTTCCTAGCAGTGTGGTCTTCAAGCCTACTTTCCCAACCTTAGAAAGCTGAGGACTCGCCCATATCCTTTTAATGAATTAGCCGGAGATGATTCCTACTGCTTACAGCTAAGAACTCTGATGAATGCAGCCTCCATTCTGAAGGGGCTCAAAAGACGACTCAAACAAAACATTCCAGAAGCTCAAAGCGAGAGTAAGCAAGACTGGTGACCCGCAGAACAAGGATGGAGAGCAAGTGCTTCCCCACAGAAAAGTGGAGCTTTGCTGCACAGCTGATGACATTTTTAAGGTAAATGTGCTCAAAACATTTTTTTGCAGACACAGATTGCATGATGTAAGAATACCCAGGAAATTGCATAAGGGAAAGTAAAAATGAATCTCAGAAGAGATTTCCACAGAAATCAGGATTCTGATTACCTCTGGGGGAGAGAGAGGAATTGCAACACAGAAAGGAGAAACAAGAGGTTCTTCCAGGGGGCTAACAACATCCTATTCCTTGGCCTCCAGAGTGTTTATATGGATATTTGCTCTAGACCAATTCATTAAACTGTACTTTGTTTTAGCTATTTTTCCATAGGAGTTTTCAATTTCTGAATAAAAACTTTAAAAAAATGAATCCTGGGAAACTGAGGGTTACCATTATTGGACAAAACTAATGGTTTAATGGAGAGAAAGATGAAAAGGAAAAATACAGGCTAAAAAACATTTAAGATATTAAACCTGCAATGCATAAAATTTTCCATAATGAGAATTTCCATAACAAAATATAAAAAATAGTAAAAACCCCAAGGTTCTGGCCCCATCTTCAGATGTCTATTAATAGAAGACTAGCTATTTGGCTACCCCAAAAAGAATGAAAAACATGAAAGATACAGAATTATATCCAAGATAGATTACTAAGTGAAAAAGCAGAGCAAGGCATTGAACAAAATAATTGCTAGAACAAAATCTAGCAATTATGTTAAAAAGGAGAGAGTAGAAACAATATTCCCATATACCTGTATACATATAAACTGTCTGAAAGGATACTGAAAAAATTACAGCTGCATCTAGGGTCAAAAGCAAGCAGCCAAACGAAAGCAATGAAAGAGTGGGCACTTTTCACTTTATAAATAATTAATGTTTGTTCTAGAAGAGGAGGTTCTTAAGCCAATAAACTAAGCTTCCAACAAATGACACTAGGAAAAGAACAGCAAATTAAACCCAAAGCAAGCAAAAGGAAAAAAATAATGAGTAAGAGCAAAAATCAGTGAAATTGAAAACTGAAAACCAATAAAGAAAATCAATGAAACCAAAAGCTGGTTCTTTGAATAAACCAGTAACACTGATAAACCTCTAGCCAGACTGACTAAGAAAAAAAGAGAGAACACACACATTACAAATATCAAAATGAAAAAGGGGTATTAGCAGAGACTCTCCAGCTATTACGGAAATAGTAAGGAAATATTACAAAAACTTTATGTCCATAAATTCAACAACTTGGATGAACTGGACAATACAAGCTACTCACTGAAAAACGCAAACTATTAAAGCTTATTCAAGAATAAATAAGTGGCCTGAATAGACCCATATCCATTATAAAAATCAAATCTGTATTTTTAAGCCTTGGAAAAATAAAGCTCTTTATTCAGAGAACTGGCAAATTCTACACATTTAAAGAAGAAATAATTGTATTCTACTCTCTTCCAGAGAGTAAAAAGGACGGAACACGTCCCAGTTCTTTTATGAGGCCAGCATTCTTCTGATAACAAAAACGCTTAAATACATCACAACAAAAGAAAATAGCAAGTCTTGTGATGACAGATACAAAACTTTCAACAAAATGTGAGTAAATTTAATGCAGCAATAAATAAAAATGAATTAAAAATCACAATCCAGGGCTTTATCCCAGTGATATAACACTAGTTTGACATTTGAAAATCAATCAATGTAAAGAGAAAAGCCCTATGATCATCCAAATAGGTACAGATAATAACACTCAACATCCATTCCTGATAAATATGCTCAGAAAACCAGAGGGAAAAAAGTACTTCCTCAGTGGGCATCTTCAAAAAATAAACACTGCTAGTAACATCATACTTAATGATGAAAGATTGTTTTTCCCTCAGATCAAGAATAAGTCAAGGATGACTGTTTTCACTGTTAGACTGCAATACCACATTAGAGAACCCAGCTGCTGCAATAACGCAAGAAAAATATAAATGCACAGAGATTGAAAGTTCAAAAATACAACTGTATCTTCTCCAGACAATATGACCTTCTGTATAAAAAGTCCCAAAGAACCCACCAAAAAATGTATAGAACATACCAAAATACTATAATAAAGGACTTTTAGCAAGGTTGTAATATACAAGGCCAACATAGAAAATTCAAATTTCTATAAATTAGCAAAAGATAATTGGAAATACAATAGCAAGAAAATATGAAAATGCAGATAATGTTTTAAAAATATATGTTCATTATTTGTATGCTGAGAACTAGAAAATATTGATGAAAGAAATAAAAGAAAATATAAACAGTTACACCACATTCATGAAACAAAAGACTCATTGCTTATTTTAAAATGTTAATTCTCCATAAATAAATCAGAATCCTATCGTGATTTAATGTAATCCCAAATTCACCATAGGGATATTTTTTTAAAAATCAGCAGGCTAATTCTTCATACTTCCTTAGCTTTCTAAACCCATACAAATCCCAATAAGGCATGAGAATAAAGATACTATTCAGATGCCTAGAACCCACCCTGTTATTGGTACTTTCAAAAGATTCTCATGTTATGTTAATACGCATCCAAACAGTACAGACCTAACAGAAGCAGAAGATCTTAAGAAGAGGTGACAAGAATACACAGAAAAACTGTACAAAAAGATCTTCATGACCCAAATAATCACAATGGAGTGATCACTCACCTATAGGCAGACATCCTGGAATGCGAACTCAAGTGGGCCTTAGGAAGCATCACTACAAACAAAGCTAGTGGAGGGGATAGAATTCCAATTGAGTTATTTCAAACCCTAAAAGATGATGCTGTGAAAGTGCTGCACTCAATATGTCAGCAGATTTGGTAAACTCAGCAGTGGCCACAGGACTGGAAAAGGTCAGTTTTCATTCCAATCCCAAAGAAAGTCAATGCCAAAGAATGCTCAAACTACCACACAATTGCATGCACCTCACACACTAGCAAAGTAATGCTCAAAATTCTCCAAGCCAGGCTTCAACAGTATGTGAACCATGAACTTCCAGATGTTCAAGCTGGATTTAGAAAAGGCAGAGAAACCAGAGATCAATATGCCAATACCCCCTGGATCATCAAAAAAGCAACAGAGTTCCAGAAAAACATCTACTTCTACTTTATTAACTATGCCAAAGCCTTTGACTACATGGATCACAAAAAACTATAGAAAATTCTTAAAGAGATGTGAATACTCAACCACCTGACCTGCCTCCTGAGAATGTATGTATGCGTGTCAGGAAGCAACAGTTAGAACTGGACATGGAACAACAGACTGGTTCCAAATTGGGAAGGAATACGTCATGGCTATATATTGTCACCGTGCTTATTTAACTTATATGCAGAGTACATACACCATGAGAAATGTTGGACTGGATGAAGCACGAACTGTGGAATCAAGATTGCCAGGAGAAATATCAATGACCTCAGATATACAGATGACACCACATGGCAGAAAGTGAAGAAGAACTAAAGAGCCTTTTGATTGAAACAGGAGAGTGAGAATTTGGCTAAAACTCAACATTCAGAAAACTAAGATCATGGCATCTGGTCCCATCACTTCATGGGAAATAGATGGGAAAACAATGGAAAGAGTGAGAGACTTTATTTTGGGGGACTCCAAAATCACTGCAGATGGTGACTGCAGCCATGGAATTTAAAGACGCTTGCTCCTTTAAGAAAGTTATGACCAACCTAGACAGCATATTAAAAAGCCGAGACATTACTTTGCCAACAAAGGTCCATCTAGTCAAAGCTATGGTTTTCCCAGTAGTCATGTATGGATGTGAGAGTTGGACTATAAAGAAAGCTGAGTGTGGAAGAATTGATGCTTTTGAACTGTGGTGATGGAGAAGACTCTTGAGAGTCCCTTGAACTGCAAAGAGATCTAACCAGTTAATCCTAAAGGAAATCAATCCTGAATATTCACTGGAAGGACTGATGCTGAAGCTGAAACTCCAATACTTTGGCCATCTGATGCAAAGAGCTGACTCATTTGAAAAGACCCTGATGCTGGGAATGATTGAAGGCAGGAGGAGAAGGAAATGACAGAGGATGAGATGGTTGGATGGCATCACTGACCTGATGGGCATGACTTTGAGCAAGCTCTGGGAGTGGTGATGGACAGGGAGGCCTAGTGTGCTGTAGTCCATGGGTGCACAAAGAGTTGGACATGACTGGGCAACTGAACTGAACTGAAAGCTAAGAACTACCAACACAGAGCTTGTGATGCAATACAAAGACTTTAGCTTGTAGTTCACAGGCAATGATAAATCAAAGGACATAATGAAAGATGAAAGGGAATTAATCATATTGTGTATGTACAACTCTTTCTGGCTCCAAATCTCATGTTCTTCCTTTAAAGAGACAAAATAATATCTATTCCTTGCCACAAAAACAAAATTAATGCCATCCATGCAGACAGACAGGAGAGTGTGGGAGAGCCCAGCATACTGACAAGAGACCTGGTCAAAATCAACTCTTAGTGAAAAAAGCACTCATCAGTTAATGCCATAAAACAGGTTTTAGTGGGTCTATCATATTTTTACTTCTAAAAATATTATAACAGAACTTAAACAGCACTTTTTCCTAATCTTCAAAATGCTTTAGAAACACTTGTTTCCACAATAATTTGCATCCCTTATTCAAATATTCTTTAACTCAACTCTGTTGCAAATAATAGTCCTGGATTCAGAAAGTCTTATATTCAAATACAGAATAGCAGCTATACTTCTCAACTGACCTGTATCCTTTTCCACTCATTGGTTATTACTGGTCTCAACAGCTGGCCTTGTATCAAGCAGGCTGTAGATGCATTTACAGAACAGTGCATTCAGTTCAGTTCAGTGGCTCAGTCATGTCCAACTCTTTGTGACCCCATGGACTGCAGGCTCCCCAGTCCATTATCAACTCCGAGTCAGTGATGCCATCCAACCATCTCTTCCTCTGTCATGCCCTTCTCCTCCTGCCTTCAATCTTTCCCAGCATCAGGGGCTTTTCTAATGAGTCAGCTATTCGTATCAGGTGTCCAAAGGATTGGAGTTTCAGCTTCAGCACCAGTCATTTCAATGAATATTCAGGACTGATTTCCTTTAGGAATAACTGGTTTGATCTTGCAGTCCAAAGGACTCTCAAGAGTCTTCACCACAGTTCAAAACCATCAATTCTTCAACACTCAGCTTTATGGTCCAACTCTCACATCCATACAGGACTACTGGAAAACCCATGGCTTTGACTGTATGGACGTTGGTCTGCAAAGCAAAGTCTTTGCTTTTAATATGCTGTAGGTTTATCATAGCTTTAACTCAACTAATTATTACCAGTAATGTGCAGCCCCTTATCTCATCATCTCTCATATTTAGTTTCCAACAAATTTCCTCTTCACAACAGCCACACAGCAACCTCCATACACAATCTCCCACCCAACCAATAGTGGATCATCTCCCCTCTCTGACTGCATGTTCTACTGAGTGTGCAAATGTTATCTGTGCTTAGCTTCACATGCTTTAATGAGGGTGAGGAGATATGCGTCAAAGGGTTAATGTGTAACTCAATAGTGTGGAGGGAATAGACAAGTCAGGTTGAGAGAACCATTCAGTGTGGAGGAAAGGAGAGGTATCTGAGACTAAGAATCATAGTAAGTGTCAGGTGAATGAATTTGCAGGCAGGAGAGATTTGTAAATGATGTTTAGTGAGCCTTTATGTTTCAGTTCCAGTTCAGTTGTGACCGACTCTGCGACCCCATGACTCGCAGCACGCCAGGCCTCCCTGTCCATCACCAACTCCCAGAGTTTACCCAAACTCATGTCCATGCAGTCGGTGATGCAATCTAACCATCTCATCCTCTGCCATCCCCCTTCTCCTCCTGCCCTCAATCTTTTCCCAAAATCAGGGTCTTTTCAAATGAGTCAGCTCTTTGCATCAGGTGGCCAAAATATTGGAGTTTCAGCTTCAACATCAGTCCTTCCAATGAATACCCAGGACTGATTTCCTTTAAGATGGACTGGTTAGATCTCCTTGCAGTCCAAGGGACTCTCAAGAGTCTTCTCCAACACCACAATTCAAAAGCATCAGTTCTTTGGTGCTCAGCTTTCTTTATAGTCAAACTCTCACATCCATACATGACCACTGGAAAAACCATAGCCTTGATTAGACGGACCTTTGTGGACAAAGTAATGTCTCTGCTTTTAATTATACTGTCTAGGTTGATCACAACTTTCCGTCCAAGGAATAAGCGTCTTTTAATTTCATTTCTGCAATTACCATCTGTAGTGATTTTGGAGCCTAAAAAAATAAAGTCAGCCACTCTTTCCACTGTTTCCCCACCTATTGCCATGAAGTGATGAACTGGATGACATGATCTTCATTTTCTGAATGTTGAGCTTTAAGCCAACTTTTTCACTCTCCACTTTCACTTTCATCAAGAAGCTTTTTAGTTCCTCTTCACTTTCTGCCATAAGGGTGGTGTCATCTGCATATCTGAGGTTATTGATATTTCTCCCAGCAATCTTGATTCCAGCTTGTGCTTCATCCAGCCCAGCATTTCTCATGATGTACTCTGCATAGAAGTTACATAAGCAAGGTGACAATATACAGCCTTGACGTACTCCTTTTCCTATTTGGAACCAGTCTGTTGTTCCATGTCCAGTTCTAACTGTTGCTTCCTGACCTGCATACCGGCTTCTCAAGAGGCAGGTCAGGTGGTCTGATAGTTCCATCTGTTTCAGAATTTTCCACAGTTTATTATGATCCACACAGTCAAAGGCATTGGCATAGTCAATAAAGCAGAAATAGATGTTTTTCTGGAACTCTCTTGCTTTTTCCATGATCCAGCAGATGTTGGCAATTTGATCTCTGGTTCCTCTGCCTTTTCTAAAACCAGCTTGAACATCTGGAAGTTCATGGTTCATGTACTGTTGAAGCCTGGCTTAGAGGATTTTGAGCACTACTTTACTAGCATGTGAGATGAGTGCAATTGTGCGGTAGTTTGAGCATTCTTTGGCATTGCCTTTCTTTGGGATTGGAATGAAAACTGACCTTTTCCAGTCCTGTGGCCACTGCTGAGTTTTCCAAATTTGCTGACATGCTGAGCGCAGCACTTTCACAGCATCATCTTTTAGGATCTGAAATACCATCACCTCTACTAGCTTTGTTCGTAATGATGTTTTCTAAGGCCCACTTGACTTCACATTCCAGGATGTCTGGCTCTAGGTGAGTGTGAGTGATCACACCATTGTGATTATCTGGGTCGTGAAGATCTTTTTGTACAGTTCTTCCGTGTATTCTTGCCACCTCTTCTTAATATCTTCTGCTTCTGTTAGGTCCATACCATTTCTGTCCTTTATTGAGCCCATCTTTGCATGAAATGTTCCCTTGGTATCTCTAATTTTCTTCAAGAGATCTCTAGTCTTTCCTATTCTGTTGTTTTCCTCTATTTCTTTGCACTGATTGCTGAGGAAGGCTTACTTATCTCTCCTTGCTATTCTTTAGTACTCTGCATTCGAATGGGTATATCTTTCCTGTTCTCCTTTGCTTTTGCTTCTCTTCTTTTCACAGCCTTTATGTTTAAGAACCGGTTTATAAGCACGTAACTGTGTATCCTGGGAATGGTAGGGGTGGGGTCAAATTATGAATCTTCCCCACTTATAATGCTTACCATCACTTACAACTTCAGGTTCACAGTTTGAACTACCAAAAGATTTATTCACTCTTCAAAAGGAAGTATTACTATAAGCAAGTTAATAAATGATATATTTAAAGATATTTTATAAATACTTATTAAAGAGACATATAAAAATCTAAGCATAAAAGCATGAAGAAATAGTTATCGAATAAAATAAATGCAGGGATAGTCCCACAATTCTTACTTCCTCAAATCATGTTATTTTTACTTTTCTGAAAAAGAAAAAAAGTTAGCTCCCTCCTCTCAACTATTTGCTTTGTGGCCAAACTTCAGCATTTACTCCTTTGCTCTGAATGCTTTTCTTGGCATTGAAATCTCTTGGCCTACTTTAAGCCTAACAACTTCCTGTAACTGCCCCCAAACACAGCAAAGAGAAGGTGTCGCTTTTACCTGTGCAATATTTGGTTAGAGCTCTGCATTTTTCCTCTGCAGTTAGAGGCAGTGGAGAGACCTCCCACTCACTTAGCAGCCTGATCCCTGAGGACTCTGTCCTTTACCTGACTGATTCCTTTCTGGAAAAATCTCATTCTTGATCCTTCCCACCAGGCATCTGAATTTAATCCATAAACCCCGGTCAAGTTACATTTAAAACTGAACAGTCCCCTGCCCTTAGCATACAACCTCACCAACATCCATGTTTTCAGTACTTCCAAAGTCAAGTCCAAGTTCATACCATGATCAATTTTCTTCAGACAAGCTCTAGAAAGATTTTTAACCTTGTTTCATCACCCAAAAAATGTGACTCATTTAAAATCTGGCCTAGCGGAAAGTTGATTAATAGGTCAATACTTAAGGTATAACACAATTAATACTGAATATGAACCCCTATAGAAAGACGCTAAAATGAAAGGTGGAATAGATAATATGCGTTGAGGATGACCCGAGAGAGGAAACGTGTTATTTTAACCCCACCCACACAGAATCCCTCTGGGGAACACCCCCACCAATAAGGAACATGATGATTCTCCTCAGACTTTCCTGGATGATTCAGCTCCACAGACCAATCAGTTTTACAGTCTGACAATAAACCATGCACGTGACTTCTAAAAGGGTTCTTATCTGACTCTGAGACAACACTGCGCGATGAGCTCTGCGCCAAGCTAAGCAGACAGTGAGTCACCTGAATAAACACTTAAAACATGCAGGTACCTTGAGAAGTCTCTGCACTCCTCACCTGTGCCTTTTGCATGGGAATTTGCTCATTTCAGTTTAGTAAAGTCTCAAATTTTTGGATATTTAAACTAACCCAAATCGAATGGTTGTCTATAGCTTTGCACTATCTAATAAGAGTTTGTTATTCAAATTAATACTTTCAAAAACGGGACTATGGGGAGCACTTTTTACTTAAGAAAACAAGCTGTTTTCACATCTTTGGCAAACAACTGTAAATGCTGCCAACCATAAATTAGTATTCTTGCATAAAAATAGACTTCTACTTCAGAAACACTATTACCAGTCCAATTATCGCACGTCGCTAACTAAGAGTAATAAGAGCATTTCTCCTGGATTTTCAAAAACTCATATTTTTCCAATTAATCTTCATTTACAAAACTTCACTGTGAATGTATTATGCAATAATCAACGGCAAATCAAGAATCTATTTGGCAAATGTCAAATAGCTTAATCAAGCAAAATCAACACAGTATTATTCAAATTTATCACAATCAGAATGCCTGTTAATTTTCATTTCAATTTTAAAAATGTTTATTAAGAATCCAGCACTGCAGAAATAAAAGGTAGACTTTCTGCTCTCAAGGACTTTCTATCGTATTTGTATAATTATGAAGCAGTTGAGAGCGTTATATAATTGAAACTCAAAATAATGATCTAGACAGCATGACAAGTCCTCATAGGGATGAAAATGGAATTGCTGATAACAGGGAAGGCTATAGGGTGGGTAAAAACCAGGGGTGGGGAGGGGGTGGTAGGCATAAGACCAACCAAAATGCATAGAGAGAAAAATGAAAATGCCATATCGGAAAACTGAATACTGCCTCAAGTAGCTTCATTAGAGCTTGGTGTGAGCACAGAATTAAGGACTGATAGCATAGGGCTTCGGAGAAGGCGATGGCACCCCACTCCAGTACTCTTGCCTGGAAAATCCCACGGACGGAGGAGTCTGGTGGGCTGCGGTCTATGGGGTCGCGAAGAGTCGGACACGACTGAGCGACTTCACTTTCACTTTTCACTTTCATGCACTGGAGAAGAAAATGGCAACCCACTCCAGTGTTCTTGCCTGGAGAATCCCAGGGACGGGGGAGCCTGGTGGGCTGCACAATCTATGGGGTCACACGGAGTCGGACACAACTGAAGCAACTTAGCAGCATAGGGCTTGCCAGATGGAGCTAGTGGTAAAGAATCTGTCTGCCAATGCAGGAGACACAAGAGATGCGGATTTGATCCCTGGGTCAGGAAGATCCCCTGGAGAAAGAAATGGCCACCCACGCCAGTATTCTTACCTGGAAAATGCATGGACACAGGAACCTGGTAGGCTATAGTTCATGGGGAGCAAAGAGTCAGACATGACTGAACGGCTGAGCACACACACATATAGCATCAGACCTAACGGAGGAGCACAAACTTCATTCAGAAACCAGAGGAATCTTTGACTGCTTCTAAGGTGGGAGGTTACATGATGAAAACAGTGTCTTCATCAGATTACTTTAGAGGTGAGTTTTGAATGGACTGGAGAAGTTCCTCTGTTATTTCCGCTCGCCTTACTTTCAGGGAAAAACAAAGGCAAGGAAAAAGCAGCCCTCGGAAAAGTATTCCTCTTGCCTTTTTAAAAAAAAACAAAAATGAAAAGGGAAAAATAAAATAAAGACCAAAATTCTCCCCTCACAATTTTTTTTATCTGAAATTTTTTTTAGCTAATGGTCAAGCCTTTTGCAGGTCTGCATACCCTGAAATCAGAGTACTGTCTGAAAATTCACACAAATGCTTGAATTCTCTTGGGAGACAACAAAAAGCTTTGATGGGTAGAGAAACAAATGAACTTCAAAGTAATTCTGTCACCAAGCACTTAGACTAGGGCTCAGTGAACTGGCTTCGGGGGTCACACTACCCATCACATCACACAATGCACACACTCCACAGCAGTATCCTACAGAGCAGAGCGTGCTGTGGGGACACACGGGCTCCACTTCTCTGCCACCAAAGCGACTGTTCTCCATTTTGCAACAGGTTTCCCTTAGGATTTCACCTTTATAAAACATTCAAAAGCCCAGCTCATTCTTCACCATCCCCTGGAAATTTCCTGAAAAAGCTATGGTCAGATCTTCTAAGAATTAGATTAACTAACCTTAGCTCTTCTAGGAGCTAAATAGGCTACTATCGAGGGCATCAAAAGCTTCCCATCCAGCACTAATTCTCTCCTATTTTTACTTGGCTTTTCCCGTCATCCTGAAACCATCAAAGAACAGGCAGAGGTATCAGTAAATACTGTACATAAATAAATGAAATGTTTGTGTCTCCCAGGAAATTGTACCTTTGTTTAAAAATCACTAATGGGGGAGACCATAACCTAATAATATCCTTTTTGAGCAATGTCCATTCCATAAACATGCTAGGCACCTTCAGAACTTCAGGAATACATTTGTTTTTATTTAAAGTGAACTAGTTCAGTTTTCAGAGAATGCAATGGCACCCCACTCCAGTACTCTTGCCTGGAAAATCCCATGGACAGAGGAGCCTGGTGGGCTGCAGTCCATGGGGTCGCGAAGAGTCGGACACAACTGAGCGACTTCACTTTCACTTTTCACTTTCATGCATTGGAGAAGGAAATGGCAACCCATTCCAGTGTTCTTGCCTGGAGAATCCCAAGGACAGAGGAGCTTAGTGGGCTGCCGTCTATGGGGTCGCACAGGTCGGACATGACTGAAGCGACTTAGCAGCAGTTTCATTAGATGTATGATTTTTTTAACAGGTTTGTTCCATTAAAGGTGGAATTTCACTATATTTCGTTTTGGTGAAGGTCACCGACTCATTTACAAAACAAATCTTGATTAAAAAAATAAGAGGGAAGATAAGGTTCAATAGTCAGGTAAAGTGTAAAGGAATTTCTTAGGAAGTCACTATAAAACATTTTTCCTTCTTACAGAGGAAAACATAGAATACAGTAATTATCCAAGAAGAATCTCCTGTCAGGTTTAAACTATAGAAGTTTAGACCATCAATTCAAAATGAGCTAAGTCGGCTAGGAAATAATCTATCAGAAATCACAATGACTCTGAACTTCCCTGGCAGTCTAGTGGCTAAGACTTCACCTTCCGCTGCAGGGGCTATAAGTTTGATCACTGATCAGTAAGCTAAGATCCCACATGCCTCTTGGTCAAAAAAAAAAGAAGAAGAAAACACCCAAAACATAAAATAGAAGCAATATTGTAACAAATTCAATAAAGACTTTAAAAATGATCCATATCAAAAAAAAGAAAAGAGAAGAAACCATTATGGTTCAATCAACAGCTGGTACCAGGCCTCCCCTAAAGCACCATGATTACAAAAAGAGGCGCATAAACATATATCTAAATACTAAAACTATCAATCAAGCCAATAGATTATTCATTAAAATATGTCCTATCTCTGTACAATGACTAATATACCTTCAAAATGTCCTGGAAAGTCAAATTCACCATCTGAGATTCAGACACTTGATGCTCCCACATTGGGAGAATCTGGCCCCCTTTTCCTGCCACCTCTAGCACACCCCATTCTTTGAAGAACCATATATGCATGTGGACACTCCAGCCTACATGTCCACAATCTGCCCACATCTACTGCAAATATCCAACCCAAGAAGATTCCTTGGATTCACGGGTACAACTATCTTTAAAAAAAATCAACAAACAAGACAACTTACATCAGTTTCAAAAGTATAAGTATTAGAGCAAATGGAGAGGGAATTTTAAAATAAACCTAATAAATATGTTAAAGAGACATACGAAAACATATTTTCAGGGAAATGCAAATCAAAACCATAATGAGATATCATCTCACACCTGTTGGAATGGCTATTATCAAAAATAGTAAATAAGAAGTGTTGATGAGGATGCAGAGAAAATGGAACTCTTGTGCACTGCTGGTGGGAATGTAAACAGGTGCAGCCACTATGGAAAACAGTATGGAAGTTCCTCAAAATTTAGACATAGAACTACCACATGATCCAGAAATTCCACTTCTGGGAGTTTACTGGAAGAAAATGAAAACACTAACTCAAAAAGATATATGCACCTATATGTTCACTGAACCATTATTTGCAACAGCCAAGACTTGGAAGCAATCTAGGAGTCAATCAGTATATGAACAGAATAAAGAAAATATGGTGTATATGTATGTATATAAATATATATACAAAGACATATATATACACATACATATATACACAATGAAATATTAGTCATAAAAAAGGTAATGCATTTGCAATATGGATGGACTTCGAGGGCAGTATGCTAAGTGAAATAAGTCAGATGGGTAAAGACAAATATCATATGATCTCACTTTTATGTGTAATCTGTTGATCAAAAAAAAAAAAGAGATCTCCAGTTCAGAGATACAGAGAACAGGCTGGTGGTTGCTAGAAGCAAGGGGTGGAGGGTGGGCAAAATGGGACAGGGGATCAAAGGTACAAACTTCCAGTTATAAAATAAATAAATCATGGGGATGTAACATACAGCATGGTAACCACAGTTTAAAACACTGTATTGTATATATGAAAATTTCTGAGAGATCTTAATAAGTTTTCATCAGAAGAAAAAAAAATTTTGTAACTATGTATGGTGATAGATGTTAACTAGACCTATTGTGGTGATCATTTTACAATATACAAATATTGAATCATTATGTTGTATACCTGAAACTAATAATAATGAAATAAGAACTACAAATCACATGAAGAATGAGCCAGACATACTAGGTTTGAAAAGTACAGTTAACTGAAAAATAACATAATAAATGGGACAAACAGTAAAACAGCTCTAAACAGAGAACAAATCAATGAGGAGACATGCAGACTGGATAAAACTCTTCCAAAAGGAGGCAGAGAAAGTCAAAGAATTGAAGCATATATGAGAAACAACAGGAGACAGAGGAAGTAAATATGACAACATTCCAAAAAAGAAATAAAAATGGAGGAAATATTTGGCAATGGCAGATCAGTTTATTCTCATCACCTCTTCCTCTGAGTAAAAGTAGAAAAGATGGGAGAAAAACGTTTTTAACCTCTGAATGCAAATGAGGACTAGTAACTGAGTCACCTAATGTGAAAGAGATGGATGACCAGAGAGCTGAAGGCAATGGTTGAAACCACTTTTTCCATGCAAGCAATTTTGTGATTTCAGATGAGAGCTCAGAAAGGCTGAATCCCAGAGTAGTAACTCTGAAAGTATCAAGGAGCTGGAAGAGACCCGTGAAACACTGAATCCTGATGAAACTGCTCACTCCGTCTCCCATCACTCTGGGTTGAAAGCCCAAAGGCTGCACCTAGACCACCAGTGTGCAGAAGTCAAAGTGACACAGGGCCTCACACGGGCCGGACTGGAAACAACTCAGGTGCCTCCGGACTGCTGAGGTCTCCAGGCGCCTGGCAAAAGCAAACAGAAACCCTCTCGGTAGGAAAACATTATCCTAGGCCTCGAAGTATTTCTGCAAAACATTGTAAAATATAATGTCTGATACATAATAAAAATTTTTAATTTTGCAATATGTTTCTCACATAATAAAAAATAATAAGGCGAAAAGGAAATAAGACAACAAGAATGAATACCAGAAACAGCAAACAGTATAAAAAGAACCATAGGGAATCTAGATATTGGATTAAAAGCCCAGTTCTTACCAAAAACTCTGCTTATTGTATTTAAGGAATGTAAGAATGACGCATTTGGCATCATGGTAATATTGCTGAAGACCAAAAGAAAATAGAAAAGGAAAAAAAAAAAATCCTAAGAGTTGAGAAGGAAATTGACAGATTACCATCAAAACAACTAAAATTACATTCACTGTCGATTTCTCATCAGAAATAACAGAAGCTACAAAAATACTAGAACAATATTCTTAAAATGTTGAAAGAAAAAATTGTCAACCAAAACTTGTATACCAGTTTAAAATATTCTTCAACTATGAACATGGAAATTTCAAACAAAAATTAAGACAATGTGTCACAACCTGACTTGCAGAAAGGAAATACCAAAGGGTATTCTTCAGGCAGAAAGAATAATTCCAGATAGAAGCTTGAAAATGTAGGAGAGGATGAAAAACAACAAAAC
This sequence comes from Nanger dama, assembly GCA_917880005.1. Classification (NCBI taxonomy): domain Eukaryota; kingdom Metazoa; phylum Chordata; class Mammalia; order Artiodactyla; family Bovidae; genus Nanger; species Nanger dama. Next base: position 33,349,698 of record CAKJTW010000018.1, read on the forward strand.
TAACAAACTAAGACATCTGAGAATTCTAAGGCTTACAAAATGTGAGTCAAATGGATCTCCTATTTACTAGTACAGTTTGGAAGAATCATTTGATATTTTCTAAAAATCAGTGCCCTGATGGTCCAATGGCTGAGACTCCAAGCTCCCAATGCATGGGGCCGGGGTTCAATCCCTGGTCAGGAAACTAGATCCCACATGCCACAGCTAAGGGTTTACATGCTACAACTAAGACCCAGTGTGCTTAAATAAATGAATAAATATTTAAATAAATATCAATTCAGTTTAAAGCTGAATTTTCATATACCACACAGCTCAGCAATACTATGCCTCAATTTAGAACCAAGCAAAACATTTGGACAATGTACCATAAAACATGTATAAGAATATTCCAAGCAGTGTTGTTTCTTAGAGCAAATATCTAGAAAACACCACGGTAGTATAGAAATACAACAGAATGTTTTATGCCAGTTAAAATAACTGAACTATAGATAAATGCAACATGAATGAATCTTTAAAATGTATTACTGGGTGAAAAAAATAAATAATATAATAGTACATCAGCATGGCACTCTTTTTATAATTGTAAAAATATTTCAAATTAAATAATACTTTATGTCCATACATGTGAAAACAATGTTTTTTTAAGAAACAAGTAAATGATAACACAAAATTAGGACAGGGTTCACCTTAGTTAGGTATAGGTCAGTGGGAAGGGTTAGAAGAGATAAAGGTAAATAATTCTCAATGTCCATGTTCAAGTTCCTGGGTTAGATGGTGGATTGCTGGGTGTTTGTTATTTGGATGAATGAGGGCAAAAAGAGTATATGGGGGAAAAAAATCAGGAGCTATAGCAGTGGTCTAGGCAAAAGATGATACCAGAGGTCTGGGATGTAGTAATGGGGGTGGGGAGTTCACAATTCAGTTCAGTCTCTCAGCCGTGTCCAGCTCTTTGCAACCCCATGAACCACAGCACACCAGGCCTCGCTGTCCATCACCAACTCCCGGAGTCTACCCAAACCCACGTCCATTGAGTCGGTAATGCGATCCAACCATCTCATCCTGTTGTCCCCTTCTCCTCATGCCCTCAGTCTTTCCCAGCATCAGGGGCTTTTCTAATGAGTCAGCTCTTCACATCAGGTGGCTAAAGTATCGAAGTTTAAGCTTCAACATCAGTCCTTCCAATGAACACCCAGGACTGATTTCCTTTAGGATGGACTGGTTGGATTTCCTTGCAGTCCAAGGGACTCTCAAGAGTCTTTTCCAACACCACAGTTCAAAAGCATCAATTCTTCTGTGCTCAGCTTTCTTTATAGTCCAACTCTCACATCCATACATGACCACTGGAAAAACCATAGCCTTGATTAGATGGACCTTTGTGGACAAGGTAACATCTCTGCTTTTAATATGCTATATTGGTTGATCATAACTTTCCTCCAAGGAGTAAGTGTCTTTCAATTTCATGGCTGCAATCACCATCTGCAGTGATTTTGGAGCCCCAAAAAATAAAGTCTGACACTGTTTCCACTGTTTCCTCATCTATTTCCCATGAGGTGATGGGACTGGATGCCATGATCTTCGTTTTCTGAATGTGGAGCTTTAAGCCAACTTTCCAATCTCCTCTTTCACCCTCATCAAGAGGCTCTTTATTTCTTCTTCACTTTCTGCCATAAGGGTGGTGTCATCTGCATATCTGAGGTTATTGATATTTCTCCCAGCAATCTTGATTTCAGCTTGTGCTTCCTCCAGCCCAGCATTTCTCATGATGTATTCTGCACATAAGTTAAATAAGCACGGTGACAATATACAGCCTTGATGTACTCCTTTCCCTATTTGGAGCCAATCTGTTGTTCCACGTCCAGTTCTAACTGTTGCTTCCTGACCTGCATACCGGCTTCTCAATAGGCAAGTCAGGTGGTCTGGTATGCCCATCTCTTGAAGAATTTTCCACAGTTTATTGTGATCCACACAGTCAAAGGCATTGGCATAGTCAATAAAGCAGAAATAGATGTTTTTCTGGAACTCTCTTGCTTTTTCCATGATCCAGCAGATGTTGGCAATTTGATCTCTGGTTCCTCTGCCTTTTCTAAAACCAGCTTGAACATCTGGAAGTTCATGGTTCATGTACTGTTGAAGCCTGGCTTAGAGGATTTTGAGCATTACTTTACTAGCGTGTGAGATGAGTGCAATTGTGCAATTCTTGCAGTAGAATGCAAGAATGCATTCTTTGCCATTACCTTTCTTTGGGATTGGAATGAAAACTGACCTTTTCCAGTCCTGTGGCCACTGCTGAGTTTTCCAAATTTGCTGACATGCTGAGCGCAGCACTTTCATAGCATCATCTTTTAGGATCTGAAATACCATCACCTCTACTAGCTTTGTTCGTAATGATGTTTTCTAAGGCCCACTTGACTTCACATTCCAGGATGTCTGGCTCTAGGTGAGTGTGAGTGATCACACCATTGTGATTATCTGGGTCGTGAAGATCTTTTTGTACAGTTCTTCCGTGTATTCTTGCCACCTCTTCTTAATATCTTCTGCTTCTGTTAGGTCCATACCATTTCTGTCCTTTATTGAGCCCATCTTTGCATGAAATGTTCCCTTGGTATCTCTAATTTTCTTCAAGAGATCTCTAGTCTTTCCTATTCTGTTGTTTTCCTCTATTTCTTTGCATTGATCACAGAAGAAGGCTTTCTTATCTTTCCTTGCTCATTCAAATGGGTATACCTTTCCTGTTCTCCTTTGCTTTTTGCATCTCTTCTTTTCACAGCTATTTGTAAGGCCTCCTCAGATAGCCATTTTGCTTTTTTGCATTTCTTTTTCTTGGGGATGGTGTTGATCCCTATCTCCTATACAACGTCACGAACCTCTGTCCATAGTTCACCAGGCACCCTATCTATCAGATCTAATCCATTAATCTTTTTCTCACTTCTACTGTATAGTCATAGGGGATTTGATTTATGTCATACCTGAATGGTCTAGTGGTTTTCCCCACTTTCGTCAATTTAGGTCTGAATTTGGCAATAAAGAGCTCATGATCTGAGCCACAGTCAGCTCCCAGTCTTGTTTTTTCTGACTGTATAGAGCTTCTCTATCTTTGGCTACAAAGAATATAATCAATCTGATTTCAGTGTTGACCATCTGGTGACGTCCATGTGTAGAGTCTTCTCGTGTCATTGGAGGAGGGTGTTTGCTATGACCAGTGCATTCTCTTGGCAAAACTCTATTAGCCTTTGCCCTACTTCATTCCGTATTCCAAAGCCAAATTTGCCTGTTACTCCAATTATTTCTTAACTTCCTACTTTAGCATTCCAGTCCCCTATAATGAAAAGGACATCTTTTTTGGTTGTTAGTTCTAAAAGGTCTTGTAGGTCTTCATAAAACCATTCAACTTCAGCTTCTTCAGCGTTACTGCAGTTCTTAGACCTGAAGTCTATTCAAGAGGCAGAAGTGAAAGAACTTGGTAACTGACTGAACGATGGGGATGATGGAGAAGGAAAAGTTATAATGACTCTCAGTTTCAGGTTAAGGACTGGATTGAGAGTAGGACTATTTAACAAAAAGGGGAACAGCGAGTTTCCAATGCACTGCAAGGAATTTAGTAATGAACACTGTACTCTGCGCCTTTATATCCGGTGCAATCATCCCCACGATGAGGCAACATGGGTTGAGGGTGAGAATTTAACTGCCCTCAGTCTTAAAGGCATAAATCCTTTGTTTCAGCTAAAAACAACAAAACTAAATTAAACACCTAACACTTACACATATGTGGCCCAAATACACATTTCTGGAGGGAGAATCCGGTACTTCTGCTTGGTGTTGAAAGAAAACTGGCTCTCTCTGCCTACCTAGGCTTGACCGGAAACATTTAGTAGCTGCTAGCAGGCATTTTCTGAAGCAGAAGGATAAATGTGATAGAAGAGGTGGGCAAAGCCAAGACCACTATAAAGAAATGCAGCCAGGGCCCTGGGGCAACCACAATCCAGGGCTGGCCTGCCTCTGGCTCCTCTGTTATGTGAGCCTGTGTGCCCAGAAAAGCCCATCTGAGTAAGCTTCCTACTGCTTATAGCTGAAGACACGGAACCACTACAGGGGCTGGAAACAGAAAGAAGGTTAATGAATCACAAACTCTAAATTGGCTCAACTGAAGAAGAGTGAGAAAAGCTTCCTATCACTCATGCTGGGAATTTGGATATCCTTGTTATCAAAGGGAAAAAAAAATGTTGGTTAAAGCACCCCCTCTTGTACCTTTGGACCAGACCATGTAACTACAGCATTATAACTGAGGTCCCAAGGACCTGACAGAGGAAAAACTGAGGCTCACAGAATGTTCTGGCTAGCTCCTCACAGCTTCAAGTCCTATACACAGAAGTTTATAATATTATTCTTTGCATTCTACAATGTTTTTAACTGTCAAATATGAAGTATTTTAAATTCTAAGTTTCAAAAAAATTAATTCCTAAGAAAGTACACACTTAGGGAGAAAGTTTTAGATCCTGTTTGCTCCATATGGTTGTTTCAAGGTCTCACAATCTATTATAATAATCAGAAATAACTTGACCAAAACTTTCACTATGAGTTTGGAGGTGAGGGAATTTAATAACTAAGTAATTGGTACATGCAAATTTTAACACTGAAAAATTATGCAACAAAAAGCCTGAAAAGATAAATTAAAATAACATGAGTTCTACATATCAAAGGAACTATCCAGCCTAAGTAACACAGTGGCCATTCTATAAAGAGACTACTCCTTTTTGAACTATTTAACAATAAAATGGGATTACCTAACAGCTCAGTCGGCAAAGAATCTGCTTGCAATGCAGGAGAGCCCGGTTTGATCCCTGGTTTGGGAAGATCCACTGGAGAAGAGATAGGGTACCCACTCCAGTATTTTGGGCTTCCTTTGTGGCTCAGCTGGTAAAGAATCCACCTGCAATGCGGGAGACCTGGGTTTGATCCTTGGGTTGGGAAGATCCCCTGGGGAAGGGGAAGGCTACCCACTCCAGTATTCTGGTCTGGAGAATTCCATAAACTGTATAGTCCACGGAGTCGCAAAGAGTCGGACACAACTGAGTCACTTTCACTCACAATAACAAAGTGTCCTGATTTTCAAAAATAAAATTTTGACAACCAGATTTTTTCTTTTGTTTTGGTACAAGAAAGCCAATTTCAAGTTTCCAGAGTGCTAACTCAGTAAGCTCGTATCATATAAAGATTTCAACATCAGTCAAGATCTGATGATTTACTCTGATCCCCAAGTCCATGCATCAAACATGAGAATTACCAAAGTCAGCACTGTCGTACTATTATTCCTCACTCTTCGCAACCCATTCATCTTTCATTTTTCCTAGCTCCCTTCAGCGTGCCCTCTACTGATCTGTCTTTGTCTGATTCCCGTCCATAGTTTTCCTTTGTCTCTTGCTGTGTGTGCCCAGCTCTCTCCTACCATGTCCTAGGACACCTCTGTGCCTTCTGCCCTTCCCTTTGGTCTTCCCATTCTCCCTCTGCTATCCTTCATTCTCTCTTCTCCTCTAATCTTTAGTCACAGTAGTTAACTTATTTGATATAATTATGGAATCAAAGTTTATAATCTCCACTTTGTCATTTTTAAGTTGTCAGATGGTTTTTATTCCAATACTTTGGCCACCTGAGGCGAAGAGCTGACTCATTTGAAAAGACCCTGATGCTGGCGAAAATTGAGGGCAGGAGGCAAAGGGGACAACAGAGGATGAGATGGTTGGATGGCATCACTGACTCGATGGACGTGAGTCTGAGTGAACTCCGAGAGTTGGTGATGGACAGGGAGGCCCGGCATGCTGCGATTTGTGGGGTTGCAAAGAGTCAGACACGACTGAGAGACTGAACTGAACTAACTGAGCAACTGAACTGACTGACTGACTGATGGTTTTTATTTCTGACTTTAAAAATACTGTTTCTTACATTGTGTTGCATGGCCCTGAATTGACACACTCAGCAAGTCAGTGTCATGATAAGGTTCTGTTTACTCACCACAGAACAACAGTTTTTACTAAGGTTTTTTAATCAGAAGAAGCATTCCTTGGACAGCATAAAACTAAGCTACTGAATTCATTCATCTAAATTGCTTTAAGAAAATGGCACTAGAATTCTGGGACTCATATTTTAAGAATTCTAATTTTTTTTTAAAAACTGTTATTAAATGGATGGAATATCTAATGTGATAACATCCTTAAAAATGTTGTGAATTTAGTGACTGCCTCTGTGTGACCTGGCCTTGACATCTGAATGACTTTACCATTAATTCACAGAACCTTCAATATTATAAAGTGTAACTAATAGCATTCTACAAATACTTGAATTTGCTTTTCTACAGAGAGAAAAATGAAAGAGAGAGAATGAACCCATCCAAACCAGACAGCTGACAGTATAGCAGGAATCAGCAACTAAATCCTTAGTTAACAGAAAATAACCTCAGTGCTTCCATCATTTATGATTTCGTTTTTATTCTTTATCATACAAACCTCATTCTCCATAAATACCAATATAACAATTCATTTCTGTTTTACTTCAGAGTATCTTTAGCTTTCTTCTATTGTTTGAAGGTTTAGAACACAATGTTCTACATTGAAAAAAATTAAAATAGAATTCTAAACATAAATAAAGAGAAAGCATGATCCTGTAGGCCAAGGGCAATTGTTATTTCAACATAAAGAAAAGTTAGCTTAGATGTCAGATAGAAAGCCTCAAAATCAAATGTACAACTTGGCTATATTTCACTGGATACAGAACATCAATATTAAGGGATCTATGCTTTTACCAAACAATGTATCTCAAGTGTTCTGACTCTCCCTAATGTTACAAAGGTTACTATGTGACATGCCACAGGACAGTAAGTCATTCTGGCATTGAACCAGTCTTTAGAAAGAACTTATACTCATTCATTTCCTATTAACTGTAACTCTGAGTTGACAAGCCCTGGCAAGGCAGTGTGAAAGAAGGATGACTGGAGAGAAATATTCTTAAGATGGAGTAAGCAGGGAAGGTACTAGCCTGTCATACGCAGCAATCATGAAGTTGAGAAGGAGGCTGATGGACTGCTCCACACTGATTTGGTGAGTGGAAGGAAGGCGCTTGTTCAGCTGGTAGTAGATGGATGAGATGACGGTCTCGAGGCGGGACACACTGATCTCAGTGCTATGGTCCAGTGTATTAAGGCCATTGTCTCGGGAAGGCTTCAATCATGTTCCAGATATCAACAAGATGGACTAGAACACAAAGAAGAGAAGCTGTCAACAATTCAACAGCTTTAATTTATCAGGAAGCTATAAGAACTGTACGCTTATTTACATTTAATAGAATAGCGAAGGGTAGGGCTTCCCTGGTGGCTCGGCGCCAGTGCGGGAGACACGGGTTGGATCCTTGGTCCTGGAGGATCCCACATGCTGTGGAGCAAGTAAACCAGTGCACCACAACTGCTGAGTATGTGCTCTAGAGCCCAGGAGTCCCAGCTACTCCAGCTACTGAACCCGCAACTACAGATGCTGAAGCCCGCGCGCCCAGGGCCCTGCTCCGCAGCGAGAGAAGCCGCGGCAAGGGGAAGCCCTTGCACTCTGCGACTAGGGAGCAGCCCCTCCTCTCTGCAAGTAGAGAAAGTCCATGCAGCAACGAGGACCCAGCACTGCCACAGATAAACAAATAACTGTTTAAAAAGAACAGTGAAGAGTGGCAGAATATGTCACCCCAAAATATGTCTCTTTGGCCTATGGATTAGTTTGAGGTAAAGACACCTGAAAAATGGCAGATGCCAAAAAGAATGCTCTGACTTCCCCCTTTCTCCCCCAAAGCAGGAATAAAAAGTCCCATGTGAACAATGCCCTCCCTATTTCAGGAGGCAAGAAACAGCCTCATCACCAAAGACAGTGAACTGAGTGTGACAGAAATCTGTACCAACTTCATTAAAACAACTCTTGTCTTTAGTCTCTCAGTTTTTTATTTTTCCACAACTGCTACTCTTTGTTCAACTCAGTATATAAGCACTTAGTCCTACTCACTTCTTTTTGCCTCTCCTTTGCTGCTTCAAAAATACACAATGCAAAAGGTAACAGAACCTCAGAAAGACAAAGTCACAAGCTTTGTGGGAGATAGTAACATATTCCTCTTAGCAAGTGACAGAATAAACATATAAAAAGATAAGTACAGTCATAGACAAAGTTTACAACCAATAAAAATAGGCATAATTGACACCATATGAAGTCCTGCCCCAGTGATCAGAAAATATGCTTTACTTTCAAGAACAAAATGAATACGCATAAAAACTGACCTTAAAAAAATATTGACCTTACCCTGAATCATAAAGCTAATCTCAATAAATGTTAAAGGATTAAAGTCATATAAACATTGTCCTCTGGTTAAAATGAAATTAAGTCAGATATCATTATCAAAAGAAAACTTTTAAAATAAACCTTATCTTTAGAAATGAAGAAACATACTACTAGGAACTTCCTTAATCTGATTAAGGATATCTACAAAAACTGCAGCTAACATATTACTTAATAAGTAAAATGTTGAAAGCCATTTCTCTAATACTGAGAATGAGATAAAAACACCCACTATCATCCTTCCTATTGTATTTCAGATCCTAAACCATATAAATATGCAGTAATTATCAGTACAAACATTGGAAATAAAGAAATGTAACTCATTTAAATGACAAAATTATATACATTAAAAATCATAGGCTCTATACATTTATCACTAAAATTACTATGTGAGTCTAGAATGACTGCTAGATACAAATCAAGATATGAAAGTCACTGCATTTCCACATACCAGTTATACAGGTAATGAAATTTTAGAAACGTATAATAGTATTACACATCATCAAGAATTTAGGAATAAGTCCAATAAAGGATGTATAGCATCTCTATCAAAATACCTATAATAATAACTAGCAGAAAATGAAAAATCTAAATAAATGGAGGGATATACCATGTTTATCGAATAAAATCTCAACACTGGAAATATAGCAATTCTCCCCAACTTGATCTACAGATTCAGTGCAACCCCAAGAAAATCCCAAGTGCTATATATTAAAAGGATGAACTTTACTATATGTCAATTAAATTTTTAATTTTATAATTAAAATTATGTTTTTATTTTAAATTAACAGATTCTAAAATTTGTGTGAAAATAAATGCAAAAGGAGTATGTCTCTATAGAACAAAGTAGGGAGACTTGTTCTACTCGATATTCAGAACATGCTATAAAGCTATAACAGTGATGACTGGTACGAGGATAGACAAATAGACCAACAGAACACAAGAGTCCAGAAGCAGATCCTCTCATATATGGACACAGCTATCAACATTCTGGTACATTTCTCCTAATGAATATGAGAAAAGATTTTTTTAGTAATGAAGAAACTGGATGGGTCTCTTCAATAAACAGTGTAGGGTCAAGTGAACATACATATGGAAAAAATTTGAGTCCTACTTATACTATCCACCCACAAAAAAATTTCAAGCGGATTGAAGAATCATATGTGACAACATAAAACTTCTAAAACCACGCATCTTTAGTTTATATTACTAATGCCATTAGCCTGGCTCAGCCCACACACAGACTACCATGTTCCAAGAATTATAGGAAGAATTAGAAAACTGGTACTTGCCCTAGGACAGTGGTTTTCAAACTTTTTGACAACCCACAAAAATGTATTTTAATCAAAACACACATACACACACACTTCTAGATACATAAAAAACATGTTCCACAAAATACCTTACTACATAAGCTATATTCTAGCTTTTTGTCCTTCTTCTTTCTCTCCATTACATGCTTTAAATTCTGGCAACAGTCCACCAAAACGGTTTCAGGAACCGTTAACAGGTCACAACCCATAATTTGAGAAACAATGCTTTGGGAAATCAGAGAAGAAACATGACTTCAATCTAGGACGGCATGGTAAACTCTTCAAAGAGAATTTTAAGCTAGAATTTCTGAGTAGGACTTAAAGCAGCGTAGATTTAGATACAAAGTGACTTATAATTAATGGCAGACAAAACCTAGACTAAAACGGATTTTCCCACTCTAAGGCTAATCTTTAGATTATACAAAACAGCTTTTCCTTAATACATACACAAACACATATATGAGAAAAGTACAATAATTCTAAATTAGTTCTCTGTACACAAATTAAGAAGAATTTTATATGCCTGTGTATATGCATATACACATACATATATTTATTTCATAAGTAGCAATTGTGGAAGCAACTGCTTATAGAAAAGGCTGATTTATGTTACAATAAGTTTAATCAAGAAAGTTAATTTTTACTATACCTGTATCAAAATATTAGCTTTTCTTTCCCTCCAGAAACTGATTAGTTCAGTTCAGTTCAGAAACTGATAAATTGTATTAATTTTATATAAAACTTTTCACTAAAAACAGTGACAAGGAGAAATCAATTCTCCCACTTAACAAATTAATTAATCTCAAAGCTAGTTACCTTACTGAGTTTCTTAAATATTTTGAGGGACACCCAGAATAAATCAAGAAGTTCTTTCCATTATGAAGCTTACATTCTGATAAACACTTATGACAAAAAATAACTTAATTAACAGTACAATATGACTAGAAGACAGTAAAATCCTTTATACTATCAAGAGCTCAATCCAGCTATCATAGAAATGAGTAGAAATGACTTACGGTTGCATCGTTTTTGTACAAATCGTAATTTGCAAGCTGTTCTGTAAGTTGATAGTCGTATGACATCAAAATTCTGAGCACCTGAAAAAGGGCAAATAAACCTTCAATTACATTTACCATTTAATTTCCACACACTGGCGAAGTGACTCTGTTCTATTGTGTTGGCACAGGCTATACATAACATGTCAACTAGGCCTTCTCTGGCTAAAACATAAGGTGGAGAAGAAGGGTTAAGAAACGCTTCTGTGTGCCCACTCCATGCCAAGCAGTTTTGTCTACATCAGTCTGTTTGCTAGTCTAGGAAAACTCTGAGGGGAGGACCACTCATGATTTGAGTGCATGAATTACATGTTCTGCAAAGTGAAAATCAGTGGTAGAGTAGGAAAGACCTTCGCCTAGAGCCAGGAAAGCTCAATTCCAGCCCCAGTGGGACCACCAACCCTTGACCATGACCGTGGCCATGTCACATCCCTTCCTCCTGGCCTCACTGGCCTCATCTGAAAAATCAGGGAACTGGACCAGCTGATCTCTAAGGTCCCCTTCCATGTCTGAGGCAGCCTGTGTTTTTCAAGAAAGGGCCATGCCAGCATTTCCAGAGCACTGTTTCATGTGCTTCTAGTACACTGCCCCTCCCCAGCAAGAGCTAAAGGTTATTTCCCTCTACCTGCATGTGAGGACATTGTGACTGCCTCTACAAAGAGAGGGTAGCAGAGGAACACTGCCTGATATCTGAAGATGGGTGATAAGCCTGGCACAGCTTGCCCCTGCTCTCACTCTCTGAGGATGCTTGGAACCCAGACATCATTATTATAAAGAAGCCCAAACTAGCTGGATGTGGAGAGACCACACAGAGATGCTGGTAGGCAGAGGAACTGAGTCCATCAGCTTAAAATCAGCAGCAACTGCCAAACACGTAAGTGAGCAAATCAAATGACCAGCCTTGAGTCTGAGCCTTCCAACAGAGGCCTCAGAATTCATCAGCAAAGTCAAGACATCAGCACTGGATGATGCTCTGTTTTCAGACCCACAAAAGATGTAAAATAAATGACTGTACCGGGATAAGGGATATATAGCCATAGTAACTAAAACAAAGCCTAAATTACATGAGGCTACGAATCAAACAAAATTTGCTGTAAAAGTCTCCTTGAACGTTAAGCCCACTTCAGGGAACTCTGACCTCCAATATGAGTTGTTTTTTTAATTTCATCCATACTGCCTTTGTAAGATCTGGCAGCAACTTTTGACTCAATAGAGGGAAAGGGAACTGTCATAAATTATCTTCTTCCACCAATATTTACAGTCATCTCTCATTTCTGCTCATTCCACAGTATAGGGGAAGAAAGGAAGGATTTTTCCAGGTTTTTGGTGAATATACTTATTGACCAAAAATTGAAGCAAAAATTTATTTTAATCTCATTTCAATCAACTTTTATCTTGATGTCACAATTAAAATTATTTCCTTCATCACCTGGCTCTCACAAAATTTCTGTCCTTCTATACATACACTGTTCAGTCCTGTTTTTTAATATAACAGGTGTTTTTGAAATAGAATTCACCCATTTAAAGTATTCAATTTAGTTGTACAACCATCACCTCAGTCAGTTTTTAGAAATTTTTCATTATTTCAAAAAGAAATCTCTTCCCCTTATGAGTGACTCTGCTTATTTCTTAAGTAGGTTGTCTTTCATCATTGAGTTTTAAGAGTCTTTTATATGTTATAGATATGAGTCCCTTATGAAATAGTCATTTCACTTTCTTAGTCATATCCACTAGAGTACAAAAGTTTTTAACTTTGATTAATCCACTATATCTATTCATTCTTTAGTCACTTGTACTTTTGGAGTCATACCTGAGAAGGCATTGCCTAATCTAAGTTCACGAAGATTTATATTAATACCTGAGCAACTAAACAACAACAAATATTTACTGAATGAATAAGCTATTGAAAATTAGGACGTTCTGGAATGCCTGGTATAAAAGACTCTGATCTGTTCTTTTCCGAAAAATATAAAGTCAAGTCAAAAGGTTATACAACTGTAGACACTAGCAAGGAAAGGCTGATGGAGGGAGATAATAAAAGTAATGGAGCGGTCAACTCCTCTTTCTGTGTAAACATGTTGATGCTTTCAGCCCTCTTCAAGTAGGGCCAAGCATTCCAAAGGTGTTCCAGGAAGCCATAGGATGTGGTGGAGGTGCTCAGTAGACCAATGAGAGGCATGAGGAAATAAATTTACTTTGCTGAGAAAGGAATCTAACTGGGGAGATAAGGAGCATGGAAGGAGAAAGAAGAGGAGAGATTATAAATCTAATAAATGTATAGTAACATTTCAGAGCTGTCCAAAAACTTTTACAAGTACTTCTGATTAAGAAAAAAATATTTTAAAAAATAGTCTGAATAAGTGACAAATATGAACATGAATGACTTCCTCATCTTTTTCTTGGCAGTCCACTTAGAAACCCTAGAGACCGAAGATGAAGCCAGAGGTCCCAGAAGACAGGAAGGTACAAATAAAATCAAGATCACTCAAGGGTGACTCTCACAGTTGGTGAATCAGGGGGAAAGTTTTAAAATCCCACAAAGGGAAATGGTAGAGACACACGGCTGACTCCACCAAGATTTAATTTTCTTTTAAATAATGGCAAGCAAGGAAAGTGATAACCAAATAGGCTGCATAAAACAAAAGTGGATTATACAGAATAAAAATAAAGTTTAATTTGTGGGTTTCAAAAAACAAAAAAGCAGTATCTATTTCATAAAGGAGGTACTCTAAAGCATTCTAATATTCTTATATTACTTTGAACAAAGTTATAAATATTGATAAGATTTGGACTTCATTTTAATTGATGTTGAAATTTCTGGAGTAACCACAAAAAGAACATACAACTCGCAAGTAGAGGAAAAAAGTAGAACGGGACGGAAGGAAGCTCAATTCATCTAAGAAAAGCCAAGGAAAGAGGGAAAAACAAAACACAACCGAGAAACAACAAAATTGAAGCACAAAATATAACGAAAGAAAAATGAAACATCAGTATTCATAACAAAAAAATTTAAAGAATAAAAATAAATATACTGTACTTGGCATGCTAACCAAAAGAAAGCTGGTATAGCTATATTACTATACAACAAATCATACCTCAAAGCAAAGAAACATTACTAGAAAAAAATGTACCTATTTAATAATAAAAGATTCAATTTTCTAGGTAGACAGAACATGTTAATATATATGCATCTAAGAACGAAAGCTTCAAAACACTGACAGTACTACAGGGGGCAAATTTTAAATCCATGATCAATGCAGAGATTTTCAACATCTTCCAGTAATTAAGATTAAGCAGTCAAATGAGTAAGGATAAAAAGACTTTAATAAAATATAACAAGCTTGATTGAGATAATAGGGAAATCATGTATGTTATTTTCAAGCATTCAGGGAATATTTAGAAAAAATAACATAAAATATCAAGAAACACAAAGATTCTACGGTGTTCCTCATTCCTTGATGCATAAATCAAGCTAAATATTCTTATAATTAAAAACATCTACTTACTAGTTTAAAAGGATTCTTCTAAATAATTCATAACAGAAATTAGAAAACACAGAAATCTAATAATGAAAATAGTATATATCAGAAGACATACCTACAAAAATAGAAAGTCATGAAAAAGTATTCAGTGCTTACATAAGAAAGAAAAAAAGTCTGAAAATAAACCTCTACCGATAAAAATATAGAACTGCCTAAAGTAGAAAGAAGAAAATAATAAACCATGTAATAACATGAAATAATGAGGTAGAAAACAAAGATTCAGGGAGAGGACCAATAAAGCCAAAAGTTTCCTGGAAAAAAAACAATAAAAGTGACAAAATTCTGGAAAAGGAAAAATAAAATCAAAATCTCTGAACATGAAGGCCTGGCATCAAGTATATTGTAGACTCAACTAGGGAGCCTTTATTTTGGTACCAGAGTTGAGAAACTATCACTTATCATTTTTCATAGTAATTTTATATCATATAAAAATTATAAACTATCAAATTTCTACATAATTTCTCCTTTAATAAATATTTATTGAGTTGATGGGGCTACCATGATAAATACATGTGATTCTTACTTTCATGGGGTTAACGTCCAAAAGATAAAATATTAAGCAAAGAGACTTCATGCTCCCAAAGCAGGGGGCGCGGGTTCAATCTCAGATCAGGGAACTAAGATCCCACATGACATGCAGTGCCGTCAAAAAAACATAACACTCAAAGAATTAACAAACTGATTTCATCACTGTTTAAAATAGGAAATTTAAAGCTATTGTCCAGAAACAGAAAGGCTTAAGAATACTACTGAGTGGCACAATAATAAAGGTAGCTATGACAAAGAAATCATATCACCAGCAAATCCTAAAATATTTACTTTTTGACTCTTTAAGAAAAAGACTGCCCCAGAATTATGTATGTTAATAGAGTAAAGGAGAAATATATGTCACTATATCTCAATTTTTTAAAAAGGAGAAATATATTCCTCTCAAGAGGAGCAGAAACAAATGATAAAATTCAATACTCATTCATGATTTAAAGAAAATAACAGTAATAACACTTGGTAAATTAGAGTAGAAAAGTAGTTCCTTAACCTGATAAAAGGTACAAAATCTATAACAAATATCATTTTAATAGTGAAATATTACATCCACTCCCATTCAAGTCAAAAAGCAGATAAGAATGTCTGCTATCCTCCCAACTCTTAACTACAATATCTGTATAGTCAGTAGGTCATGAAAAAGAGGTATTAAGTATTGCAAAAGTAAGAGTCAAAAAGGCCTTTCTTTAAAAATTATACAGTTATATAGAATTTACACCACCAAGAATGAACCATAATGTAAACCATAGGCTTTGGGTTGTTATAATATGCCAGTGTAGGACCATCAGTTGTAATGAACATTCCACTCTGGCATGAGTATTGACAGATAACTCAGTAGAAGTCTATAAACTAACCATTAAGAATAATGAAAGAGCAGAGTGAAAGAGCATTTGATTCAAAATTGACATACTAAAGTCAACGCAACACCTGGATGACAGGGCCAAGTCATCAGGGTGGCAAACAGTGGTTTCTGCATCCTTAGAAGGTAATAATGCTGGAGATTTGGGGTGATGGAAATAAGAGTGGGACTTCCCATAGCAGATACCATCACCACCAATGCAATTCTTTCGGTGGAGAAATAGAGTGACTCTTGCAGCCACACCCACCAAACATCTCCCAGACCATCCATATTCTTGAGTTTGTTACATAGAATGGTCATTTATATGAAGTTTATGTCAGTGATAACATTTACTAAGCAATCAACCCAATTCTTTGAATACCCAATTTTTACTTAAATATTTCCCCAATCATGCTCTCTCACATGCCCACGAGAGTGCATGCCAGATAATTCTTAATATCAAGAATTATTATTTATTTGGTTTCCATTTTTGTCAGTTTCCCTTTAAAATGAAAACAGTATGAGTGAAGTCAGGGACTGTGTTTTGTTCTCCCCTATATGGCTCAGATGGTAAAGAGTCTGTCTGCAATGCAGGAGATGCAAGTTTGATCCCTGGGTGGGGAAGATTCCCTGAAGAACGGAATGGCAACCCACTGCAGTAATGTTGCCTGGAGAATTCCATGGACAGAGAAGCCTGGTGGGCTATGGTCCATGGGGTCACAAAGAGTCAGACACGACTGGAACATGACTAACACATAACCCTAGCACCTATAATGGTGCCTGGAACATAACAGATTCTCAGTAAATAAAATTCAATGAAAAGGCGACCCCTTTGCTGAAGAATATAGAAAATAAAGAATAAATAACAATATGTAAGAATGTTTTAACAGAAGATTCTAAAGGGTAGATAGTGAAGTGACACACCAAAGTACAAATTCCTACTTGTACTTCTTCCAACAGCTCTAAGCGTTGTTCTGACACTTAGTCCTCTCTACATTGGAGTCTTTATTTACAGTAAGGTAATTTATATAACGTACTATTTATCATCACCTGCAAGCTCATGGTTACAATGGAGTTATTGCAAGGGGTCTAAACTGACTGGCATGCTTTAAACTCACAAATATTCTAGGTAACATATTTGTCATTATTTATGACCTTGTTTAAGCAAGCAACTCAAGTTAATTCAATTAAAGTGATGCTCTGGCTTGGTGTCCTCCAACTGCATGATTCTTTAACTCCCACTCCTCTCTTTCTAAAATTTGTAACATAAAACTTTGGATTAAAGCTCTGATTTGATCAGGGGGAAAAAAGACATCCCCACACATTAATACAAACAAGGATTCCAGAAGACTCACGCATTTCTATGAACAGCTGCCTCTTCTCTGCCATGGTCTTCCGCTTGTTCCCACTTTCCTCAATCATCCTAGAGACAAAGAAGGATCCAATAAACAACTATGTAAACAAATGTGTAATTTGACAGTTCCACCAAGGGCTTATCAGTCTGTTTTGGAGAGGTACAGGAAACCAAGCCGTATACCCACACATTAAAAGGATACCGATAAAAGTAAAGTGGAAGCCCAAGGAAGAAAAAAAGACAAACTGTTGTCCCCTTATTTGACAGCTTCTAAAATAATATAAAGTCAGTACTTAAATGAGCTCATACACTTGCTTCCTGTGCTGACAATATAGGGCCATGTCGTATTTTTAACTTTATTTTCTCTACAGAGTCCTGGATTAGTTGAGACAATTTCCCCATATTCCTACTGTTTTTTACACAGATAAATATGTTATTAAAAACAATTTAGATAATAATTATAACGAAAGGTTATAATAATAAAAACATTAAGATAATTAGCTTATACATGAAAGATATAAAGAAAATTTTTTATTTTTATATTAAAAAGTACTGAAAGAGGAATTCATGTACAAATTCAAAGAACTCCTAAACATAAGTTTTTAATCACATGACTTATGCTATGCCAGTCACTTTGTTTAAAAATAAAACTCTTTCCATGCATTATCTCATTTAATTCTCCCAACAATTCTGAGTGTTGCCATTATTATTATCCCATTTTACAGATTAGAAAACAGATGTCTAGAGAAGAACACTAACTTGCTCATAGACACAGATGCAGAATAGAGCAAAATTACAACCCTTTCATTAAACTTCTTTCACAACTTTTGTTTCTAAATACACTTGAAATCTCTGTGCTTAAAAGGCTAGTAAACAATAGCCCACTGCATGGACCTTACTGATGTAAAATTTGTGACAATTTCAGCTAAACTCTGCCTTACTCTATGAAGTAAAAAATATCTACAAATAGCATATGCTAAATAATTCCCTAAGCAGATTAAACTCCTGTAGATCATGGAGTTATTTACATAACATTTTCAAATGTGTTAGAATCATAAATTAAATGATGACTACACAAATTACATATCCATTAAAGCAAAGTGCCTACTGAAAGTTTAGTTACAGCCTAAAGAGAATTTAAAATGCAAATAGATTCCTTAACATTCTGCAGTTAATATTTTGATCATTAAAACTATCCCTTTCCTAAGTCACTGTAACATTATCAAATAGTAAGTGATAGTTACCTAACAATCTGCCCCCAAGAGGAAACAGTTTTAAACAGAAGGAAAGTAAGCTGAAGAAAAAGCAACCAGAAACAGCAAAAAAAAAGTCTAATGAAATCTAAGTCCTAGAGAAAAAGCAAGAGTTGGGACCAGTAGCCTCTAATTATAAAGAGAAAAAGGTATTCAAAAACCTCCTCCCTCTTATCAAAAAACTTGGTCTCTCACTGTGTATTACAAAGTTTAAATGCTAAACACAAATTAAAATAGAGAATCATAATATCCTTTATAAAATATATAAT
Organism: Nanger dama; assembly: GCA_917880005.1. Taxonomy (NCBI): domain Eukaryota; kingdom Metazoa; phylum Chordata; class Mammalia; order Artiodactyla; family Bovidae; genus Nanger; species Nanger dama. The sequence goes on from CAKJTW010000018.1 coordinate 33,368,219, forward strand.
TTATTAAATTTTTTCTACTTTGTTCTTTAAATCAATTTTTCTCAAAGTAGAATCTAAGATTTCCTGGAGATCCCTAAATTCTTCAGGACAGTTCTCTAAATTTTATCTTTATTTCCAGATTAATCTTGAAAAATAATAAAAACATATTGTACTGCCAATGCCACTTCAGAGCCCACATATACATGAACGAATACAGTAGCACTGGAAGCAAAAGGTCATGTAAAGCAGGGATAATTAAACTAGAGAAACTATACTACCCTGAACCAGATCTGACCTGTCACCTGTTTTTGCAAATAAAGTTTTATTGGAACACAACCACACCTATTCATTTATCTGTTGTCTATGGATGTTCTCATACTGCACAGGCTGAGTTGAGTGTTTTCAACAAAAAGCATCTGGCACGCAAGGTCTAAACTCTTTAGACCTTTAAGAAAAGGTCCTTTAAGAAAAAGTATGCCAACCCAACCTAAAGCAACAGTAATTAATATTGCATTACTACAAACGACTGGCTCAATTCGGTTAGCATGTTCCCATGTCAAAATGACAACAATCGTCCCACATTCCACAAGGGTTTGAGTTTCACTTCCATTATCGGAAGTTTAACCTTTGCAACTGCCTTATTAATTACTCTAAGATTCATTCTTCATTGCTGTATACATTTAAAATTTTGGTCAGTCAGTCAATCAGTTCAGTCGCTCAGTCGTGTCCGACTCTTTGCGACCCTATGAATGGCAGCACGCCAGGCCTCCCTGTCCATCACCATCTCCCGGAGTTCACCCAAACTCTTGTCTATCAAGTCGGTGATGCCATCCAGCCATCTCATCCTCTGTCGTCGTCCCCTTCTCCTCCTGCCCCCAACCCCTCCTAGCATCAGAGTCTTTTCCAATGAGTCAACTCTTCGCATGAGGTGGCCAAAGTACTGGAATTTCAGCTTTACCATCAGTCCTTCCAAAGAATGCCAATGCCCTCAAAAATGCTGTGTCAGTACACTTTTACTAATAATCTCCTCCCAGGAAGTTTTAGATGTTACTAAGGTAGTCAGCACAAACTGACCTTGTGCATTTGTGCACAGTCATGTCCGACTCTTTGCAATCCAATGCACTGTAGCCTGCCAGGCTCCTCCGTCCGTGGAATTTCCCAGGCAACAATACTGGAGCAGGTTGTCATTTCAATCCCCAGAGGATCTTCCTGACCCAGCGATCAAACCAGCATCTCCAGCATTGGCAGGTGATTTTTTTTTTTTTTTTTTTACCACTGAGCCACCCGGGAAGCCCTTACTCTCTCATCAAATTATACACCTGCACGGAATGTGTGCTGGAGTTATTTGAGATTGGTGAAAGTAAATATCACCAGGTGGACTGGGAAAGAATACAACAGAATCCAAAATACCACCAAACAGCTGGTGAGTTTATCCTTTTTCCCTCTAAGCTCCTGGGTTGAACTCAACAAGCACAAACCCCTGAACCTAGCATACAGAGGAATCTGGGAAAAATCCTCTAGCTACAGCTTAAAGAGAAGAAAGAAGTCTAAAGCCCATCCAGAGAGAATGGGAGAGACTTCCCAGCACTTTTTCCTCTCTCTGCTTTTTCTTCATTTTCTCCCACTCCAGCCAAGCAGTGGCAGTAGCCAAACAGTGGCAGTATCAATAAAAGCAGCTACCCTGGGAATCTACAGGAGTCAAAAATTTTGAAGAAAAATGTATCATCTAATCAGATGGTCTAATCAAAACCCCAGCATAATTTTTTGTAAATATAGACAGTTGTAAATTTTATATGGAGAGCCTAAAGGTACAGACCAGATAAGAAATTTTGGAAAGGAAGAATAACATTGGAGGCATGTACTATTCAATTTTAAGAATTACTAAAAAAACTACAGTAATCAAGACAGCATGATATTGACAAAGGGACAAGTACATGAAATAGAACAGAGTCTGGATACAGAGGCACACAAATATGGGACCTGATTTTTTTTTTAAGATGCAAAAAAATTCAGTGAAGAAAAGACAGTCTGGGTGTCAGAAAAACTGGTTATGCTTATGTCAAAAAGATGAACCTTGACCTATACCTCACACCATAAGTAAAAATTAATTCAAAATGGAAGACAGACATAAATGTAAAAGTGTAAAAGAAGAAACCATGAGAGAAAATCTTCTTGGTCTGATGCATCACTCTAAAAGCACAAAGAACAAAAGAAAATAATAATGATAAACTGGACATCACTAAAATTAAATACTTCTGTTCTACGAAAGAAACCAATAAGAAAACAAAAGGTACACCCTGGGAGAAAAATATCTGCAAATCACAGGTCTGACACAAGACCTATATCCAGAAGAATGTATTTTTAGAAAAACTCTCAAAACCAGCTAACATGGAAGAAAAGCTTGTTATTCAATAGAAGCCCCAATACTGACCTTATTTGTTAACTTAGCAGGTGCAATGGAACCTGCTGATATTCTGCCTTTATTCCATTACCCATATTACTACTCTGATGCATAACTTATCAGCTTCCAGTTGCCAGCATTTACATTTCTTTATTTGAGGCTTTTTCTGGCCACTGAAGGCTTTGACATCCGCAGTGCAGTCCAGAAGTACCAGGGGATTAACATCCCTGGACAGCAGTCCTCCCACTGATGGAAGTTAATATATAAATAATCCATGTGTTCCACTGACTTCCTGAGCTCCCCGTTGGAATTAATTTTGCTCACCCATAGCAACTTATATGAAATACTTTATTAACTACTTTCTCTTCTCTTTCTCACTTCTCCACTCTTTCACCAGTATTTTCTAGGATCTAAAAATAATTTTTTAAAAAAATTGCACTTGAGTCCTTACAGAGCATTTTCTTCTAGGGTAATCCAAAATAAGACAGATTTGATCCTGTAAAACAGACCTCTGAGATGAATTCTGTAAGTGGATCACTCACTGAACAGACGACAAGGATCCCAGTGCTAGGATTAAGTGGCTTGGTGAGAACCCCTGGTGTGCTGCTGCACGGATAGTACTAAGACTCTTGACGTGGTGAAACTAGTAAGGTATACACTTAGAAGATGACTGGCTTATGCAGTAACTTTCACATTTGAGAGAGATAGGAGCACCAGGAATTTTAAAGACAATTAAATGGTTGAGCTTTTGTTAAGAAGGACTGATACAGAGAAGAAAGAAAATATCAAGACTTAAAGCAGTCAAGTACCAACTCAGAGCAAGCTATGACAGCCAGGTGATCTCCATGGCAGCATTTTCTAAGGAACCCTCAGCTTCCACAACTTGAGAGCAGACTGTGCCAAAAATCAGGCTCAAATTCAAATTACGAAGGTAGGCAACTTAAAGAAGACTGAATTTACAGTCCAGCCGAGATTCTCCTGAACACTCTGGGGCAGAAGTGGCTGTCCTGCTCTTGCTACAGGGGCTGTTTCCTCGGCCTAAAGCCGACGCAAAGGCCTCATCTCAGATGCATGCCTCAAAAGATGCTGACCCACCTCAAAATCTGTCCCTACCTTCCTCCCCGTTTCCAGGCTAGTAACCAGGGTCCAGCCTCATTCACATCAACAGAATTGGAAGGGATGGGCCCGCTTTGGATAGAAAAGTGAGGATTCATCCAAACAGCTGCTGGACCTGACGATATGCACCAACAGGAACTGGAAAAACACACCTGGAATTGACTAGTGTTCAACCTGAACCAAGATAAGATTAAGTCTGCTCACATGGCAACACTTGGCTCGTGACCCAGGATTTAATGTTCTATAAAGGACACCTGGCACCAGTCCTAACATGGTGTAGACTAGCTCATATTAAGTCGGCGTGGGGGTTTTGATGGCCCAAAGTAAATGAGCCAAATATGTGGGAATTGCATGGTAGGGTATTAAGGAAAGAATTTATAGGGTGCTCTCATTTTCCATATCTCCTGATCTTTATTGAATCCTTCTATACTGACTGATAGGATCTGCTTTTCTTTACTTCTCTTTGGTTTTGTTTTGTTTTAATAGAGAAACCAGGTTTTCTCTGACCTCTAAAATCTATTTCCTACTCTGCATGACAGGCCTGAAATACTAAAAATACTATAAATTTACCCCTTCCTAGAAACAGGAGAAGGCAATGGCAACCCACTCCAGTATTCTTGCCTGGAAAATCCCATGGACAGAGGAGCCTGGTAGGCTACAGTCCATGGGGTCGCTAAGAGTCGGACACGACTGGGCAACTTCACTTTCACTTTTCACTTTCATGCATTGGAGAAGGAAATAGCAACTCACTCCAGTGTTCTTGCCTGGAGAATCCCAGGGACGGAGGAGCCTGGTGGGCTGCTGTCTATGGGGTCACACAGAGTCAGACACGACTGAAGCGACTTAGCAGCAGCAGCAGCAGCAGAAGCAGTCTTAATGTTTGATGTAGTGGTAATATACATACTCTACCTACCTTGCCTCTGTGCATGTGAAAGTCACTCAGTCGTGTCCAACTCTTTGTGATCCCATGGACTGTACCCCACCAGGTTCCTCTATTCATGGGGATTCTCCAGGCAAGAATATTGGTGTGGGTCCATGCCCTCCTCCAGGGAACCTTTCCAACCCAGGGATCAAACCCAGGGATCAAACCCAGGTCTCCCACACTGCAGGCGGATTCTTTACCAACTGAGCCACCAGGGAAGCCCCTTAAGGGGTATAACTCTGAGGACATGTATTATATGAGCTCCTAGAGCTCCCTGGTGGGAATAAGCTTCAGTTATCCACAGTAGGAATTTATTTGATAACAAAGCCTTTATTTGCTAACTTCCTTTTCCTATTCACTTCCTGGCCCCCTACAAGTATCTGCAAGGATAACATGCAAAACAAAATCTCATACTTGCACTCAAATCCTTGTCTAAGAGTAGCTTTCTGTGGAACTCAAACTAAAATATTAAAGATTTTCCATTTCGATCAATCTTATAGTTCAGATTTCATAAAATCTAACTGTATGGGGTCGGAGAAGGCAATGGGAACCCACTCCAGTACTCTTGCCTGGAAAATCCCATGGACAGAGGAGCCTGGAAGGCTGCAGTCCATGGGGTCGCTGAGGGTCGGACACGACTGAGCGACTTCACTTTCACTTTTCACTTTCCTGCACTGGAGAAGGAAATGGCAACCCACTCCAGTGTTCTTGCCTGGAGAATCCCAGGGACGGGGGAGCCTGGTGGGCTGCCGTCTATGGGGTCGCACAGAGTCGGACACGACTGAAGTAACAGCAGCAGCAGCAGTGAATGTATGGGGGACACAAAAATTAAGATGACTATAAATGACTTCCCTCAGCCTTGAGGTGATTCCATTCCAGGGCTCCATGGATACTGATATCTCTGTCTTTGTAATTACAATTGTAACAGTCCACGCCTGACAAAGATCTAATCCTCCTACCAAGCCTGATCATATGCCCTTGTCCTCCTGATACAACTTTACAGATCAGCCCTTTGTTGCTGTTATTCAGTCTCTAAGTCATGTCCCACTCTTTTGCAATCCCATGGACTATAGCCAGTCATGCTCCTCTGTCCATGGAATTTCCCAGGCAAGAATACTGGAGTGGGTTGCCATTTCCTTCTCCAGCGGGTTTTCCTAACCCAGGGATTGAACCCATGTCTTCTGCATTAGCAGACAGATTCTTTACTGCTGAGCCACCAGGGAAGCCCAATCCAACCAGCAAACCCGATTAGATTATGTGTCCTTATCTTCCTGATATGACTTTAAAGATAAACACTTGCGTGAATATAAACACATCTCTCTTCTTCCTTCCACTCGGACTCCTGGAACTTTGCCTTTTCTGAGCCTCATAATCTAGAAGTAACCAACACCTCCTTATCATCCACTTCACATACTAACCTTGATTTCAAACACTACCATTTCCTTCCTCATAATCATGCTCATATCCACCCTTTTTCCCATTTCAACTGCCAAAATCTTTGTCCACATGAATGCACAAATAAAATTCGATGACGCCATGATCTCAGGATTCTGCAACCCCTTCTTCCTGTAGTTCATCCTGTGAATATAAAGAGAAATCCACTAGATACATTTATGCACACGCGCTTGCTCTTCGGCGGATCGTAATCCTTCGACTTAGGAACTTCAATCCACCCAGTTAAAAAAATCAGAACACAAAGTGAAATAAGCCAGAGAAAAATAAATACTATACAATCTCACTCATATGTGTAATCTATAAGGAGTCAAACTTGACATAGAAGCAGAGTAGATTAGTAGTTCCAAGGTGCTGGAGAGTTGGGAAAATGGGGAGATACAAAGGATTCAAACTTTCACTTAAAAGATGAGTTGGGGGTCAAATGCACAGGTTGGTGACTACAGTTGATAATGCTCTACTGCATGTTTGAAATTTGCTAAGAGGGTATATCTCAAACCACCACCATACACACACAAGAAAGAAGGAGCTAATTAACTTCACTGTGGTAATCACTGCACAATATGTACATTTATCAAATTATGTTGTACACTTTAAATATACAACTTTATTTGTCAATTATACTTCAATAAAGCTGGGAAAAAACCTGAACAGTATATTTAAGCACCTTTCTATATCACTGAATACTCTTCAAACCATAATTTTTAATGAGAGAATGCAATTTATCACAATCATTCATCTGTACCTTGACTGTTGACAATATTTCCAACTATCTACTATTATGAACAGTACAATAATAAACATCTTTGAAGCAAACTTTAAAACCAAAGAAGAACCATAGTACAGCTTTAGTCTACAAAATGAGAGAAGACTAGAGCCTAGCTGTGAGGATATAAGCAAAGTTTCTTCAATCTGAAAGGAGTTGAAACTGTTAAATTCCTAGAAAATGTTATTTAATGACCTAAGCCCAAGGCCAAACTGAATGAACGAGTTTTTAGATATAACACCAAAAGCACTATCCGTGAAAGGAAAAATTGGATCTTATTAAAATTAATTGTTCTGTAAAAGATACTGTTAACAGAATGAAAAGAGCCATAGTGAATGATTTTCAAAACATATACCTGATGGAGAACTTGTATTCAAGTCATGAAAAGAATTCTTAAAATTCAACAGTAAGAAAACAGCCCAACTTAAGAATAATCAAAAGATGTGAACAGATATCTTATCAAAGAAGTTATACAGATGGTAAGCATATGAAAAGATGTTCAGCATCATCTGTCATTAGGAAATTACAAAGTAAAACAACAATGAGATACCACTAAACACGTGTGTGTGTGTGTGTGTGTGTGTGTGTGTGTGTGTGTGTGTGCGCGCGTGCGTTAGTAGTTCAGTCATATCTGACTCTTTGCGACCCCATGAACTGTAGCTCACCAGGCTCTTCTGTCCATGGAATTCTCCAGGGAATCTTCCCAACCTAGGAATCAAACCCGGGTGTCCCACATGGCAGGCCGACTCTTTACCATCTGAGCCACCAGGGAAGCCCTAAATACCTATACAGATGGCTAAAATCCAAAAAACTGGCAAGAATGTAAAGCAACAGGAACTCACATCCCTGCTAGTAGGAATGCACAGGCAGCCTGGTTGGAAGACGATTTACAGTCGCTACAAAACTAATCACAGTCTTACTACGCAATTCAGCAATTGCACTAGGTATTTAACCAATAAATACTATAAATACTGAGTGGAAATGTATATTTACACAAAACCTGTACCCAAATGCTCATACCAGTTTTATTTACAACTGCCAAACACTGAAAAGAACCAATATGCCCTTCAATGGGGAATAAATAGATAAACCAACTACTACCTTCATAAATGGGATATTTTTCAGCAATAATAAATAAACTATCATGCCAAGAAAAGACATGAAGCTTAAATATATATTGCAAAGTGAAAAAGCCAGTATGAAAAGGCTACATATTATATGGTTCCAATTATAAGATCTTCTAGGAAAAAAGAAAACTATACAAATGATAAAATGATCAGTGGTTACCAAAGATTTGGGACAAAAGGAAGGGGAACAAATAGGTAAAACACAGTAAAAATTTTAGGACAATAAAAATTCTGTATGATACTGTAATGGTGGACACTGACGCTACACATTTATGAAAACCAAAAGAAATTTACAACACAGAGTGAAACCTAATGTATTAAAAAAAAATTTTTAATCGTTTAGGAGGTCAGAGGATTCCTGGATCAAATGCAGAATATGACAAAACAATCTAACTGTATTACAAAGAAATGAACCAACCTCACTGAACAGGGAGAAAAGTATAGTGACCTAAGTAACTCTGGAAGTGAATGGAGTCTGCAAAATAAATGGAAGTGAATGGAATCTGCAAAACTAAAAGCAAAATAAAATACACGTAAGTACTGTACTCTGGTTTCCCACAGGTTGCATGCATGCCTATGTGTTCAGTCGCTTCAGTTGTGTTCAACTCTTTGCGACCCTATAGAACTAGCCTGCCAGGCTCCTCTGTCCATGGAGATTCTCCAAGCAAGAATACTGGAAAGGGGTTGCCATGCCCTCCTCTTGGGGGACCTTCCCAACCCAGGGATCAAATCTACCGTCTCTTATGTCTCTTGCATTGGCAGGCAGGTTCTTTACCACTAGCGCCACCTGGGAAGCCCATTCCCAGGGTTATGACCTAACAATTCTAATAGCGTGATGCATGTATGCATAATTGAACAATTAAATAAACAGATAGCAGATGGTGACGTGTGAGGTTACAGATAAGGAAGATGAGAAGCCAGAATGATCCAGGTGGTAATGGAATGAACCACAACTGGGGACATTACTGTGAGTTCATGGTGAACTCATATATAGATATACAGTTACAAATAAAAGTGTTTGTAGTTATGTTTATGTATATGCATTAGTATATACATATATACCTCCTTCCCTGATGGCTCATCAGGTAAAGAACCTGCCTGTAATGCAGGAGACACAGAAGATTCGGGTTTGATTCCTGAGTTGGGAAGATCCCCTGAAGAAGGGCATGGCAACCCACTCCAGTATTCTTGCCTGGAGAATCCCATGGACAAAGGAGCCTGGTGGGCTACAGTCCATAGGGTCGCAAAGAGTCGGACGCTACTGAGCACTGAGCACATACATGTCCTCACTCTGGCAACTGAGAGGACTTAGAAACAACAGTACCACAAGCTAGGAGCACCTTTAGGGTCCAAATCTTTGTTTATAATACCATTCTCCAATAAAAGGAACCAGGGCGCCTCAGAGAAATGCCTGAGGCAGGAAATATACAAGATGAGCATGGATCATCTTGCATTGATAGTAGAGAAAGAAGTTCTGGGGAGGAAAAAACCATATGATAGGAGTATATCAAAGGGACACAGAGGGCAACTGAAAAAAACTCCCAATGGCCGACTATGGAAAAATTCAACAACAAAATTTAATTAAGTATTAATATTATCTTTAAGTTGATACTAACACAAATGAGTGGATAAATTAATAAATGAAGAATCAACAATATTCTGTGCAGAAAAGTTCCAAATAACTACACAGAGACTCTGCCCTGAAGAAGGTAGAACATAACTCTCCCTTCCTTAAATGTGAATTGCACACAGTGACTTCCTTCCAAAGAGGTAATGGGGAAGAGGGAAATAACTTGACAGTGGAGACCCTTGAGAAACACTACCTCAGCCAAGGGATTAAGTTCAAGGTCAACAGTGATAAACTATGTGGACAATAGGTACACTTGACATGATGTGATAAAAATGGCATTTTATCTCTATGGTCTTCCTACCCAAAACCTATAAACCCCTGCTAATCATGAGGAAAACATCAGGCAAATCTCACTTGAGGGGATCTACAAAATACCTGACCGGTACTCCTCAAAACTGTCTTGTTTCATCAAAAACTTGACCAGCAAAGTCTGAGAAACTGACCACCCTAGAGAAGTCTAAAGAGACATGACAACTAAATGTAATGTGTATCCTAGATGGGATTCTGGAACTGAAAAAGGCCTTTAAGAAAACACTAAGGAAATCAGAATAAAGTATGGATTTTAGTTAATAATAAATAACATATCATCATTAGTTCATTAACTGCAACAAATGAACCACACTAGTGTACGACGCTAATAACACAGGAAACAGAGTATAGGATGCATTAGGAGCTCTGTTATTGTTCAGTTTTTCAGTAAATCTAAAACTTCTAAAAAACACAGTTTAGGGACTTCCCTGGCAGTCCACTGGTTAGGACTCTGTGCTTCCGCTGCCAAGGGCACAGGCTTAATCCCTGATGGGGGAACTAAGAGCCCGCAAGCCAAGACATGTGGCCAAAAGAAAAAAGTTTTAAAGACAGTACAATTACATTATTTCTTTTCCTTTATTCTCTTATCTGATTTAAAAAGCAACTGCTTTTTAATGCAATATAGGTAAAACAGTATCTATAAAATTGTATTGTTGGGCCTATAACATATAGACTTCACTAATAAGACATAACAATCCAAAATGTCTACGTATCTAACCACAGTGCCCCAAAATACACTAAGCAAAAACTGAAAGAACTGAAAAGGAAAAACAGACTTATCCACACTTTTACTTGGGGAGATTTCAGCACTCCTCTATGATGGATACAAGTAGAAAGCCAAGATGAATACGGCAGGATTAAACTTCACCATCAGCCAACTAGACCTAATTGACATTTGTGAAACAATCCATCCAATAATGACAAAATCAAATTCTTTACAAGAGCACATAAAACATGCATCAGAAATTCAGAAAAACTGAATTCCTCTGGAGATGGAGGCAGAATAATGTGACTGTGGGGGGATACCAACTCTATTAGCTTTCATTTGGGTGCAGTGTATTTTCTTTATGTTTTATATGTTCTACTTCATAATAAAATTTTAAGTCATTAAGGATATATTTTCTTTCCCTTAGTGCTTTGGAAGGTTAAAGAGGCAGATCTCCATATGTTATGAAAATGAACTCTACCGAAAACTGTAACCTCCGAACTTGTACTCAAACCAACAGGAATACTCGCAAACTCCATAATTTGGTATAATATTTATTACTTCAAATCCTCAGCAATTTTTTTCTATGAGTATTTGAACATTATTTGCTAACAAAGGATGGATTTTCAGCTTGTCACCAAATTAGAATTGTTCATTTGTCTCTGTATTATTACAGTCAGTTTTACTAAAACAGGAAGAAGAAAAGTTCATGGATTTTTTTTTCTTTTACTATTTTTTATAGTTCAGCTCAGTCGCTCAGACATGTTCAACTCTTTGCGACCCCATGAACCACAACATGCCAGGCCTTCCTGTTCATCACCAACTCCCAGAGTTCACCCAAACTCATGTCCATCAAGTCACTGGTGCCATCCAACCATCTCAACCTCTGTTGTCCCCCTTCTCCTTCTGCCTTCAATCTTTCCCAGTACCAGGGTCTTTTCAAATGAGTCAGCTCTTCGCATTAGGTGGCCAAAGTACTGGAGTTTCAGCTTCAGCACCAGTCCTTCCAGTGAACGTCCAGGACTGATTTCCTTTAGAATGGACTGGTTGGATCTCCTTGCAGTCCAAGGGACTCTCAAGAGTCTTTCTTCTCCAACACCACAGTTCAAAAGCATCAATTCTTCAGCGCTCAGCTTTTTTAATATTCCAACTCTCACATCCATACATGACTACTGGAAAAACCATAGTCTTGACTAGATGGATCTTTGTTGACAAAGTAATGTCTCTGCTTTTTAATATGCTATCTAGGTTGATCATAACTTGCCTTCCAAGGAGTACATGTCTTTTAATTTCATGGCTGCAATCACTATCTGCAGTGATTTTGGAGCCCCAAAAATAAAGTCTGTCACTGTTTCCACTGTTTCCCCATCTATTTGCCATGAAGTGATGGGACTGGATGTCATGATCTTGGTTTTCTGAATGTGGAGCTTTAACCCAACTTTTTCATTCTCCTCTTTCACCCTCATCCAGAGGCTCTTTAGTTCTTCTTCATTTTCTGCCATAAGGGTGGTGTCATCTGCATATCTGAGGTTATTAATATTTCTCCCGGCAATCTTGATTCCAGCTTGTGCTTCCTCCAGCCCAGTGTTTCTCATGATGTACTCTGCATATAAGTTAAATAAACAGGGTGACAATATACAACCTTGATGTACTCCTTTTCCTATTTGGAACCAATCTGTTGTTCCATGTCCAGTTCTAACTGTTGCTTCCTGACCTGCATACAGGTTTCTCATGAGGCAGGTCAGGTGGTCTGGTATTCTTTCAGAATTTTCCACAGTTTATTGTGATCCACACAGTCAAAGGCTTTGTTTGGCATAGTCAATAAAGCAGTAGTAGATGTTTTTCTGGAACTCTCTTTTTCCATGATCCAGCGGATATTGGCAATTTGATCTCTGGTTCCTCTGCCTTTTCTAAAACCAGCTTGAACATCTGGAAGTTCACGGTTCACGTATTGCTGAAGCCTAACTTGGAGAATTTTGAGCATGAGATGAGTGCACATGAGTGCAATTGTGCAGTACTTGGAGCATTCTTTGCCATTGCCTTTCTTTTGGATTGGAATGACCTTTTCCAGTCCTGTGGCCTCTGCTGAGTTTTCCAAATTTGCTGGCATATTGAGTGCAGTGCTTTCACAGCATTATCTTTTAGGATTTGAAATAGTTCAACTGGAATTCCATTACCTCCACTAGCTTTGTTCATAGTGATGCTTTCTAAGGCCCACTTGACTTCACATTCCAGGATGTCTGGCTCTAGGTGAGTGATCACACCACTGTGATTATCTGGGTCGTGCAGATCTTTTTTATACAGTTCTCCTGTGTATTCTTACCACCTCTTCTTAATATCTTCTGCTTCTGTCAGGTCCATACCATTACCTTGGACATGGGGTAACTCTTCTCAGCCGCCGCCCGACCCTGGACGTGGGGTAGCTCCTCTCTCTCTTTTTATAAACAGTAATTAATTAATTCTGGCCACACTGGGTCTCTGTTGCTACACACAGGCTTTCTCTAGTCGCAGCAAGCAGGGGCTACTCTCTAATTGCGGTGCATGGGCTTCTCATTGCGGGGGCTTCTCTTGCTGCAGAGCACAGGCCCAGGCACACAGGCTTCAGTAGCTGTGGCTCCTGGGCTCTAGAGCACTGGCTTACTAGTTGCAGCTCAGCTGCTCTGTGGCATGTAGGATCTTCCCAGACCAGGGATTGAACCCACAACTCTTGTAGTGGCAAGCAGATTCTTAATCACTGGACCACCAGGGAAGTTGCATCATTTACTCTTAAAGTAAGAAATCTCCAAAAGAAACTTATAAAAATATATCAACTTAATAAAATTTTAAGATATTAATTAGCATATGACTATAGTCTTGCCTCATAAAAGCTTAGTAAGTTTGTCTTCATATTCCGAATGCTTTTTCTAAAAATATCTCAACTGACCAGATTAGCCTCATACGACAAAGCAAATACCTTAAAGCACAAATATATTCAGTGTTACATATAACCTATATACCAAAGAGAATTTGTGTTGTTTTTTTACCAATCCCTCCTCCATCCGCTTCGATCATTTGTTTTGTACTTTACATCTGAATGAAAACAAGCTCATGATATAAATAGAAGTACCAGCTCTGTTTGCTTCCTGCTGTTCATGTATCCTTGCATTGGTACTTCAATCTTCAGTTGAATCTGAAACTTCAATCTGCAGATTCTTTGCAGGAATCTTTTTAAGCCCTTTGTCTATTCAATCAGCAAGGTTCATATCATGCAAATGAGATAATATTGTACACTCTGGAAAACTCCTAAACCAGACAGAGGTTAACTGTAACACATCCAAACAGGATTTTAGCAAACAAATATGGAGGTTCACACTGTCAGCCCCTCCAGGTGGTAGTGTCCCCCGATCCTCCCCTAGCTACTTCACTTTCCATACCTGATGTATAATATCAGATATACAGGTGGAGTTAAGTGTCAACCTATAGTTTGCTGTTGCTGCTAAGTCCCCTCAGTTGTGTCCGACTCTGTGCAACCCCATAGACAGCAGCCCACGAGGCTCCCCCATCCCTGAGATTCTCCAGGCAGGAACACTGGAGTGGGTTGCCATTTCCTTCTCCAATGCATGGAAGTGAAAAGTGAAAGTGAAGTCACTCAGTCGTGTCCAACTCTTTGTGACCCCATGGACTGCAGCCCACCAGGCTCCTCCGTCCATAGGATTTTCCAGGCAAGAGTGCTGGAGTGGGGTGCCATTGGCTTCTGCAGTCATCCTATAGTTTAAATGTCAGTAAAAGTGATTGCTCATTTTTTTTTCTTGTTATACCCTGCCTAGAGGATCAGGTTGTATACCAACTACTTTGGGAACATTACTCTCAAAAAACTAAGAGTGAGAAGATGAGACTGTGCTAGGCCTGAGAAGTAAATAAGGAATGTGAATGGTAGAATCAGATGAGGAAATTTACACTCTAATTGGTTAGTTAGCTTGGCCTAACGCTGCAAAGCTAGTAATTTTCTAGTTCGCTTTCCACTATGTCACATCGCCCCCTCCAGGGCAAACATGAGGACTCCAGGACTGAGGAAAAAACACTGTGCCCAAACCCTGGGGCTGGGCAGGCCTTAGGTCTCAGTGAAACAGGGCCTGGAGGCCAGTGCAACAAAACGTCTGGGCCCTCATCAGTCCCGTCAGGGAAGCAATGCGTTCCACTAAGTCCGCAGGCAGAAGATAACAAACTCACAGTAAAGACTAAAGGAAAGAAAGAAGGCTCCAGAAAGGTTTCCAAAAAGTCTCTACACTGCACCTAAGTGTTAAAAATCCTTTACTTCCCACGGATTGTTTTGTCGATTAACTTCCAGTTCTCAGTTACTTCAAAGCATCTAGGCATGGAAAGTTCGTGTGCAAGTCCACTGTCTCCCAGCAAAACTCCTCTCAGTTTTTCCCTGGATGCTCCTTCTACTAAAAAGTCAGAGATGGCTGAGCTTGTCACTAATAAGTTCTTAACCAGAACTAGTCAAATTTCCCTAAAAGAGAATTAACTTCCTTGCTTATTTCAGGAAAATTCTCAACTGTTCTTCCCAATACTTTTCTTTTTCAGATTATATATATTTTAAAAACCAAAAAAGCCAGGGAAAGTAAACATTTGGGAAGCCCTAGAGATTCGGGTTTTGATTTGTTTTGGTTTGGGGGTTTTTTGTTTGATTTTACAAATCTGAAAAAGTTCTCTAAAGTTTCAATAAAAAATATTCAATGACTGTACCCCATTACTACACAGAGCTCTGAATAGCACATATAACTTTTCAGAGCTACAGTAACTGTTTCTTTGTTTGTTTGTGGCCCTGCCTAGTGGCTTGTGGGATCCTCATTACCTTTGTGTATATGTTCAGTCACTCAGTCCTGTCTCACTCTTTGTGATCCCAGGGGCTGTAGCCCACCAGGCTCCTCTGTCCATAAAATTTTCCAGACAAGAATACTAGAATGGGTTGCCATTTCCTCCTTCAGGGGATCTTCCAACCCACGCCTTGAATCTGTGTCTCCTGGAGGCTCCTGCATTGCAGGCAGATTCCCTACCACTTGAACCAACCTGACCAAACCCTGGCACCCTACAGTGGAAGTATGGGGTCCTAACCAGAAATTCCCTACAGTAAGTGTTAAAATAAATAATGCAAAGCACTTAGCACAATGCCTGGCACAAAATAAAAGCCTAATAAATGTTAGCTGCTATTACTATCATTATGATTGTTATTGATGTTATTATGTAACTGCCCTTTTGAATGATGCCTAGGCTAGAATTCTATTGACAAAACCCTTTTTTCTTAACTGATAGTTCTGATTTATTTAAAAGTATAAAAATATAGAGTTGGAAGGAGAATACATACTTTGTCATAATCATTTGTAATATTTTAAATGTGGAATAGAGAAAGGGTTTTAACAAAACTGAAAGGAGGTAAAGAGGTAGAAAGGCAGTGTGCCCAAGCCATTAGAAAACAGAATATAAGAAAATAGGGACAAGGGAGCTCCCCAGTGGTCCACTGGTTAGAATTCTGGGCTTTTACTGCCCTTGCCCGGGGTTCAATCACTGGCTGGGGAACTAAGATCCTGAAAGCCGAGTGACATAGCCAGAAAAAAAAAAAGAAAAGAAAAGAAAGAAAATTGGAGAAAACTAAGGCACAAAAAATAGAAACAGACACCTTTAGTTTGCTAAATACAAACCTCACAGTTTTTCCTAAAACCTGCCACAGACTGCTTAGTTCATAAATAGGAAATCTTAGTTCTAAGCAAAGATACTAAACTACTTACCTAGTAAGGAAATACTGAAAGTGTATGACCAATAAAGAGTACATTGTTGAAATGTCATACAAAGCTTTAATTTTCACATTCATCAGATCAGTTCAATCACTCAGTTGTGTCCAACTCATTCCAACCCCATGGACTGCAGCACACCAGGCCTCCCTGTCCATCACCAACTCCTGGAGCCTACTCAAACTCATGTCCATCAAGTTGGTGATGCCATCCAACCATCTCATCCTCTATCGTCCCCTTCTCTTCCTGCCCTCAATCTTTCCCAGCATCAGGGTCTTTTCAAATGAATCAGTTCTTCGCATCAGATGGCCAAAGTATTGGAGTTTCAGCTTCAACATCAGTCCTTCCAATGAATATTTAGGATTGATTTCCTTTAGGATGGACTGGTTGGGTCTCCTTGCAATCCAAAGGACTCTCAAGAGTCTTCTCCAACACCACAGTTCAAAAGCATCAATTCTTCCGCGCTCAGCTTTTTTAATAGTCCAACTCTCACATCCATACATGACTACTGGAAAAACCATAGCTTTGACTAGATGGACCTTTGTTGGCAAAGTAATGTCTCTGCTTTTTAATATGCTCTCTAGGTTGATCATAGCTTTTCTTCCAAGGAGTAAGCCTCTTTTAATTTCATGGCTGCAGTCACCATCTGCAGTGATTTTGGACCCTCTCAAAAATAAAGTCTGTCACTGTTTCCATTGCTTCCCCATCTATTTGCCATGAAGTGATGGGATCAGATGCCATGACCTTAGTTTTTTGAATGTTGAGTTTTAAGCCAACTTCTTCACTCTCCTCTTTCACCCTCATCAAGAGGCTCTTTAGTTTTCCTTTGCTTTCTGCCATAAGGGTGCTGTTATCTACATGTTACTGCTATTTGTCCCGGCAATCCTGATCCTAGCCTGTGCTTCATCCAGCCCAGCATTTCACATGATGAACTCTACATTTAACTTAAATACGCAGGATGACAATATACAGCTTTGACATACTACTTTCCTGATTTGGAACCAATCTGTTGTTTCATGTCCAGTACTAACTGTTGCTTCTTGACCTGTATACAGATTTCTCAGGAGGCAGGTAAGGTGGTCTGGTATTCCCATCTCTTTAAGAATTTTTCACAGTTTGTTGTGATCCACACAGTCAAATTCATATTCGTACTTCAAAAAAAATGTATCCTTGTTAGTTATTTCTATAGCTACAGTTTAAAACCCTAATAGGGGTTTTTTGTTTCTTTTAAAAAGATATATAAGAATTACTTTTTCAAATGACTTTGGAATTAAGTGAAAAAGGAAGACCAGTTAAATGTGTTCTAACCTAAGTCAAATTATTTGTATTTCTTTTTATCACAAATGCAGTGTGCAGCCTTCATACCAAAAACCTGGATGTTAATTTCATTTCTAAGTTCTCATATTTTTAATTACATTTAAGATGTTGGTAGCAACGATTAATTATCAGCTACAAAAACCACAAGCAAAGCAACAGAGAATCAGAATGTGAGGGCTGAGAAATAACCTAACCCAGGTCTCATATTTTACACATCCAAATAAATAAAATGTCTAGTCTCAGGCCATACTTGTACTTCACAATAAATAAACAGAGATAGAAACCCAGAACCTCTAACTACTGGTCAGTTATACCATCTTTTTAGATGTGAAAACACTAGGATAATTTTTAGGCCTATGGTCTGTAGGGAAGATTTATAAACAACAAATTAAAACCACAAATCTAAAACTTTAATGCACCAAAAGGTACTTTTTTTTTTTTTTTTTTAAGTTTTAAAAGAGGGACATCCCTAGTGGTCCAACTGCTAAAACTCTGAGCTCCCAATGCAGGAGGCCCGGGTTTGATCCTGAGTCAGGGATCTAAATCCCACAGGCTGCAACTAAGAGTCTGCATGCCCAAACTAAAACCCAACACAGCCAAATAAACATTTTTTAAATTTTTTTAAGAAAAGCCACAAACTGGAAAAAGAAATTTGAAGCCATCTATGTAAAATATTAGCATGAAAAATGTATTTTAAAATTAGAAATCAATATGAAAAAAGACAATCAGCACAACAGAAGAACAGGTAAATGACGAAAACAAGCAAATCACAGAATAGGAAAACTCAAGAGCCAATTAAAAACACAGAGCAATATTCAAACTCACTAGTAATCAGAAAAACATGTAATATTAATATAAAAATAAGATTGCATGGTATATCCAGCAGATTTGCAAAATTATAAAGTCTAAAACACTAAGGGTTGACAAGGCAGGGAAGGGCCAGAAGTCATATATCACTAGTGTGAATGTTAATTAGGAAACCACTTCAGAGTGGAATCTAGCAATTACCACAAAGGCTGAAGATGCGCATGGCACGCATACCAGCGGGTTGCTCCAAGTTACACTATTAAGGACGTGCACTGTGCACACAGACAGGACAAGAATATTCAAAACAACATTTTCAGGAACAGCAAGAAAAAAAAACAGAGCACAAATTATCAATCCACAGGAAAACATAAAAATAAACTGTAATATGGCCCAATAACAGAGTCCTATACAGCCAAGAAAATGAATCCACTAGAGCTACATAGGGGCTTCCCTGATGGCTCAGCTGGTAAGGAACCCACCTGCAATGCAGGAGACCCCAGTTCGATTCCTGGGTGAGGACGAGCCTCTGGAGAAGGGATAGGCTACCTACTCCAGTACTCTTGGGCTCTCCTTGTGGCTCAGTTGGTAAAGAATTTGTCTGCAATGTGGGAGACCTGGGTTCGATCCCTGGGTTGGGAAGATCCCCTCAAGAAGGGAAAGGCTACCCACTCCAGTAGTCTGGTCTGGAGAATTCCATGGACACAATCTATGGGGTTGCAAAGAGCTGCACACAACTGAGCGACTTTCACTTTCAGAGCAACATATAGTCCATATGGATGGGTCTCAAAATACTGAAAGGAAAAAAAAGCTACAAAAAGACATACTTAATACCATTAATATAGAGGGTTTTTTAATGCAAAACAATAATATACATTTTAGGGCTATTTATATATGTAATGAAAGTATGAAAATATGTACAGGAGTGAAAAGCATCAAATACAGAACAGTGATTCCCTCAGAAGGGGAGGAGAATACAACTGGGAAGGAGTGGAGGTTCAACTTTAAAAGGAATCTAGTTTCTTAAAAGTGGTGTGTACACAGGTATTCACTATTTTTATTCTCTATACCTCTTTGAGGGCCAATATTTCACAATATTTAATAAGTTAAAGGAAAATAAACTCAAGGTCCAAAAATAGTTTACTCGGGAGACCACATGGTTAACCATGATACTATTTATTCTATTTTTGTTTGCACAATTTAAAAAGGTTTAGTCACTATAAGA
The DNA here is from genome assembly GCA_917880005.1 of Nanger dama. Lineage (NCBI taxonomy): Eukaryota > Metazoa > Chordata > Mammalia > Artiodactyla > Bovidae > Nanger > Nanger dama. The sequence goes on from CAKJTW010000018.1 coordinate 33,387,744, forward strand.
AACTGTTCAAGAACATGTAAAACATCACACTGGTAAAAAGCAACAAAGTACCTGGCTAAACGAAGAGTCTTTCATGGCAACCACATTAGAGACACAAAGTGGTCGTATCACCATGCTCAGGGATCATTTGGATAAGCCAAAAACAAAGCCCAAATTAAACTTGGAACATAAAAGTCTTGTTTAGAGACAGCATGTAGAAAGAACATGGGCTTTAAAGTCAGACCTGGTTCAAATATCACTCCTATCACTAATTAGCTGTGCTGACCTAAACAAGTTGTAACTTCTCTGAGCTCTTTTTCCCCACCCAAACATTGCAGATGTTTCCACAGTTGTAAAGTTTAAAGTGTAGCCATTATCTTGAAAATCTCTTGACATACAGTGGCCTGTATGTCAGTAGTTGTTATTAGTTGCAGAAGAAAGTCTCTCTCTCTAGCAAGTAGAGACAGAGCAAGCAGAGATAAAAACAACAACTTAAAAGACTCTAGAAAAAGAAACCAGGAAAAAGCTGCAATGGTTAGGGTCTTAAAAAGTCCTTAGAGAGTCCCAAAAGTTACCCCCAGCAAAAAAAAAAATTTTTTTACTGTACACTATTTGATTATAGTGAGGCTTAGTTACAGGAATATTTAGTCCAAACCTAATTATTGCTGAAATGCTGCAATATAACATAGAATATAGCTTGTATATAATATTATTAATAGGCTTCCCAGGTGGCTCAGTGGTAAAGAATGCCAACGCAGGAGATACACGCTTGATCCCTAGGTTGAGAAGATCCCCTGGAAAAGGAAATGGAAACCCATGCCAGTATTCTTGCCTGGGAAATCCCATGAACAGAGGAGCCTAGTGGTCTACAGTCCATGGGGTTGCGAAAGAGCTGGACTTAGAAACAATAACAATATTGTTAACACATAAAAACTCAAGATCAAAATATATTTTCTTTAAAAGTTCATTTAATGTTAAAAATGCATTAACAAGTAAATCATACAATTTATCCGTTTCTCTCAGTTATCTACAACTCAGAAAGGTCTGTCCTACTGTTAACATACTAAAACGAAAACAATGATAATTTCAACAAATGCCAAAAAGCATTAAAACTCATTAAAACCCTCAATAAAACTCAACCCCCAATAAAAATATAAACCTAGAAGGAAACTTTCTTAAATTGACAAAGGACATCTACCAGAAACCTTTAGTAAGTATCATATCTAATAGTGAAACACTGGAAGCATTTCCATTCAGGAAAAAGACTAAAATGCCCGTTATCATTGGGCATTCAGCTTTTCCTATTCAACTTTTGCTCCGGAGGGTCTAGGCATTGCAATAACACAAAAAACAAGATAAGTGTTATAAAGCTTAGTAAGACGCCTGATCAGTTAAGTCTTCCAGTCAAAGCAGCACAATAAATAAACACTTGACTATATCCCCTTTGCTCCAAATGCATTGTAAAAGATATTTTTAAATATATTTATAAGCTACTAAAAAGGCTCAAAAACAAGATAAGCCTCCACCAGGAGCAGAAACAGAACAGATACACAAAACTGTGAGCCAGACCAAAGCTACAGGTTTGCTGGACTCTTGAGTCTAGAACAAGTGTAGGCTTCCTGCAAGGCCACAGTGACACAGAGCCAAGAAGCTGCAGAAACAGTGGACACTTGAGCCAGATTCACTGTTCAAAGTCAAGGATGAGGCTAGAGCTCAAAGGAAGCTAAAAATATTGTCAGTCTCTGCCTAGAACTATGGCTTATATGGCGCTCTGGGCTCTGAAAGGCGAGAAGATAAAAACACAGCCTCACAACCGGGAATTGAACCAAGACTCTTACATGCACTGTGAGTGGATCTAAAATAGCCCAAATTACCTCAAAGAGCAGGACTCTGACCATTACCAGATCTGATTTCTTGGCCAGAATCCAGTCAATCAATGGAAGCACTTGAAATATCACCAGAAAAGGGTGACCACAGAACTAAGAGAAACAAAATCAGCAGTTCTCTTCTTTATTTTTTAGTCTGCAAATCAAAACTTCAAAACATATAGAAATATAATGCTAAGAAAGACAGCCCATAAAAGCAACAATGAGAATATAAATCCATACCAGATGAAGTTTAATTTTACAGAACTGTCTGACAAAGACTTATTTTTTTAAGTACATTTAGTGTGCTAGGATATACGCTTTTAAATTATTGGGAGGGCAAAACTGAACAGCCACTTTGGAAGACAGGCAGTTTGTTACAAAGCTAAACATACCATCCAGCAATCACACTTCTAGGTATTTACTCAAGAAAGCTGAAAACCTGTGTCCACACAAAAAGCTGCACATGAATATTTATAGAAGCTTTATTCATAACTGCCAAAAGCTAGAAGTAACCAACATGTCCCTCAACAGATGAATGGATAAACAAAACTGTGGTACTTTTCATACAATGAATTATTATTCAGCAATGAAAAGAAAGAAGCTATCAAAGCCAAGAAAAGACACAGAGGAAACTTAAAAGCATAATGCTAAGTGAAAGAGACCAGTCTGAAAGGCTACAATACTATAAGATCCAAACTATACGACATTCTGGAAAAGACAAAACTATAGACACAGTAAAATGATCAGTGGCTACCAGGAGCTTAGAAGAAGGGAAGGAGGAATGAATGCGTGGAATACAGGGGATCTGGGGGCAGTGAAATTATTCTGTGTGATATTACAATATTTCATGAAATGTCACATGATAACATTTTGCATTTGTCAAACCGCAGAGAACTGCACTACACAAAAGAGCAGAACTCTAGTATAAAAATGAACTTATGTTAATAATAATGTATCATATTTATCCACCAGTTGTCACAAATATAGTAAAACATGTATGATTTCACTTATGTGAAGTACCCCTAGTAGTCAAGTTCACAGAGACAAAAAGCAGAATGGTGGTTGCCAGGGGCTGAAGGGAGAAAAGAATGGGAAGTTAGTGTTTAATGGATACAGAGTTTCAGTTAAGAAAGATAAAAATGGAAATGGAAATCCACTCTGTAAATGGAAAGTGATGGTTTTACAACAATGTAAATGTACTTAATGCCACAGAACTGTACAATTAACAATGATGAAAATAATAAATTTTATGTTATGCATATTTTACCACAATAAACACAAAAATATGAGAGGACCTTCCCTGGTGGTCCAGTGGCTAAGACTGCACTCCCAATGCAAGGGGCCTGGCTTCAATCCCTGGTCAGGGAACTAGATCGCACATGTCACAACGAAGACCTGGCACAGCTAAATAAATAATTTTTAAAAATAAAAATGAGAAAAAGTGTTGAAAAAGTGGTTATCCAAATTGAAAAAAAAATCATATCACTCCATTAGTCCATATAGGAACACCATACAGAAAGGAAAACTTTTTTTTTAATTTTAGAAGAAAATACAGATATATCTAATTCATACCCTGGGGCAGAGAAAATTACTTAAACTAGACAGGGAAACAAACTTTTTTTTTTAATGGAAATTTTTTCATAAACACATTAAAATGTAAAACTTGTAAACAACGGAAGACATTGTTAACAAGCCTCTGAGTGGCAGGATGCACTGGGAACACGTAAGTCCACCTATGAATTAGTATCCAAAGTAACCTAACTGTCCCACAGCGAGCAAAGGACACAGAAACAGTGACTTAAGTCTACAACTGAACACTGCTCAGCCTTTAAAAATAAATGACCAGAGCTTCACATGGCAACATGGTTAAATCTCCATCCACTAATTGAAAGCATATACTCCTCTGACCCAGAAATTCTCCTTTTCACTCACTACAACAATGTGTAAAATGGCAAACAGCTGTAATGGCCATTAATGAGCAGAGGATTAAATAAACTATTGTACAATACATACTACATATGGGATTGTGTAGGAATCAAGAAGAATCAGGTAGATCTTTGTGTTCCATCATGGAAAGATCTCAGGCATTCTGTTAGAATGTTGCAGACCAGTGTGTACAGTATCATGTCATTTATGTGGGTGTGGGGGAAGCCTATTTTTATTACCTGTATGTAGATGATAATACATAGGGAAAGGTCTGGAAGGATCACAACAAACTGCTAACTGCAGTTTCAGTGGAGAAGAGAGTGGGTCAAGGGGGTTTTCTTCTGTATGTACTGTTTGAGCCTTTTATGAGAAAGTGCACATTCATGAGCCATTTGCACAGCTGCAGGACACAGCTCCAGGCTGCAAGATGAAACCCCAGGAACTGCCACTCACAGGGATTCCTGTGTGAATGGCAACCCCGAAAACCCCGCAGTATACTTCCTGCACCAATACCTCGGCCCTGATGCTTGTGTAACTAGAAATAAATAAAGTAAGAGGAAATGAGGGTACTGCAAACCAGCATGAGGGAGTTTCTGGAGTGATGTAAATTTCTTTATCTTTGTTGGCATAGTGGTTACAAAGTAGACAGTCCCCAACTTACAATCATTTGACTTATGATTTTTGACTTCATGATGCTGCAAAAGCAATACGCATTCAGTGAAACTGCTTCAAATCTGAATTTTGACCCTTTCCCTGGCTAGCAATATGCAGTATGATACTCGTGACACTGGGCAGTGGCAATGATCCACAGCTCCTGGTCAGCCACAAGATCACCAGGATAAACAGCTGAGACACTTAAAAACCATTCCGCTTTTCACTTTCAGTACAGTTTCAGTAAATTACATGAAACATTCAACACTTTATTATAACACAGGCATTGTGTTTAGATGATTTTGCTCAACTGTAGGTTAATCTAAGTGTTCTGAGCATGTTTAAGGAAGGCTAGCTTAAGCTATGATGTTTGGCAGACGGGGTGTATTAAATGCATTTTTAACCTACTGTACTTTCAATTTATAGTGGCTTTATCAGACATAACCCCATCAGAAGCTGAGGAAGATTTGTATATACATTTTTCAAATTCCACCAACTCTGCACAGGACATCTGTGCAAACATCAATAAAGGTGATTTAGAAATAAATGGCAACCCACTCCAGTAATCTTGCCTGGAGAATTCCATGGACAGAGGAGCCTGGCAGGCTACAGTCCATGGCATCGCAAAGAGTCAGACATGACTGAGAGACAAACACTTCTATTTCTAAATGTAAACTAAGTATATAAATAAATAAAACACAATATTACTGAGAAAACAGAGAACAAGGCATCCTAAAGTACAGCACTGAGGTACCCCAAAATAAGAACTAGTAGACACCTGATGGTTGCACTCTTAATTAAGTGCACCACCCTAAAACTAAAGAGAAATTGACTTAGTTCTTCAAGGCTTACCACACAAGGCCAAATTTGAATTAATATTTTATTTTATACAAGGAAACATAGGTCGTGAGAGATTTAAAGATATAAAGTAAGTGCTTTAAACCAATTCCATTGGTTTTAAATCTGACTTCCTAAGTAGAAATTTTCTCTCTCAGTCATAGTGGACACTCAAAAATCCTGCCAACACTACGCTGACTACACAACTGCCTTCAAAGGTAATTCCACTGATGTATGATAAAAATCCTCCCAGAACTCATAAAAGGTCAAGTTTTAGTTTGGCAGACAAAGTAACCCAACAGGCACTGCAACCCAGGCAACTGAAACAGCAGCCTGGAGCATGAGAGTCCAGAAATTCAATGAAGGCAGGAAAAAACGCAGAGTCCCAGCCCTCCTGGAAGAGCAGAGTCACATTCTCTGACCACAGATCTAAGATGCAAGAGCCAAGATAAAAATGAAAGCATGCTCTCTAGACAGACACTTTCCCCTTCCTCAGGTGACAGAAGAGAGAAAGGCCAGGATGGGATGATTTGAAGCAATGACCCTAGGAGTAAGCTCCTGGCAGTCAACACAGAATAAAGTTGCAAAAGTGGCAGCACAGCCACAAGATGCGACAACTCCATCACCTTAGCCACTGCTTAGCCCAAACCTAAGAACCTCTCTTACAGGGCAAAAAGAGACAGGAAACTTGGACAAGGGAAGTCCATCAGCATCCCTAACATCACCCTGATCAACAGCGCTCCACATAAAATAGAGCAAAGCCTTGCTTGGTCCATTCATTCATGCAGTATGTTCAGTGCCTGCTGCTTGGGAAGAAAGGGAACTTCCTCTTTCCAATTTCCTTTTTCCTTCTCTCTCTTTAAATGTTACACAGAAGTGTCTATAAAACTCTCCCAAATACCTCCCACAAGCTTCCTTGACCCTCCTGCTTTAATCCTGAAACCAAGCAATTTTATGGCTCCAATTTCCCAAAACTACTGGGAAGAAGACAAAGTGAAAGAGACAAAATTCAAAGTTGCTTTGTATTTCTTACGCAAACCTTTACAACCAAACTGCCAGCACCTAACTAGCAAATGATGGTTGTGCTTTACACAATTGTGACCCCAGTGCTGACTACGGTTCTCTACCCAAGGTAGTTAACCAACAAACTGTTTGCTGAGGCTGCTGGAAGGTCTTCCTAATTAAAAGGCCTGGCACAGGAATTTAACAGCAAGCATTCGTTAGTTGCATCTTTCCTCCTCTTAGGACACTTTCCTTAAAAGGGTGACCTCGGTGCACAGGGTCACAGTTAGGCGCCTCGGGAAATAGTGTTTGGGGATGATCTGAAATAAATTCCCTTCCCTCTGCCAGGGCCTGCCTGCCTCACCTGCCCTCTGCCAGGACCTGCCTCCTTCGCCCCCTTCAACACCTAATGCAGAGCCTCCTTCCACCAAGCCGGGCTCGGGCAGCATCACCCTGCGCCCGCACCCCGGCTCCGTGTCCGCCAGCCAAAGCGCGATCGGAACACCGGAGCCCCCTACCCGACCCGGGGCTCAGAGGCCGGCAATGCCGGCCGGGGAGTCCGCTCCATCCTCTCCTCTCGCCCCTCCAGGGCCGGGAGCGCGGCGCGGTCTCCGTTCACAGCGCGCGCGGTGCAGCGGCCCCGGATCCCGGGGGCCATCTCCGCCGCTCCCGGCCCTGCAAACCCCCCGCAGGCTGCCGGGGTACGGGCGCTGCGCGGGTGCCTTCCCGCTCCTTGCGGACGCGAGGCTCCTGCACCGCGCTCCTCTCCCGCAGCCTGGGGCAGCGGCCGCAAACCCTCGCCGTACTCACTTCCCGGCCGGATCTGGGGGCGTCGAGAAGGACTCCGGCGGCTGCAACCTCCTCCGCCTCCTCCGGCCCAGCCCCCGCGGCTGTGGCGGTGGCGGCGCCCGCTCAGGCCTCGGAGCCGCCCCCGCGGCGAACGTTCTCAGGCACCCGGCTCGCGCCGCTTACCCTCCCGGCACGCGCAGCGAGCCCGCCCCCGGTGCGAGGGCGCGAGGGCGCAGGGCTGGGGGCGGGCACGCGCCGCCTGCGCGAGCGCGCGGCTGGGGGCGGGGCTTCCGCTGCGCCGAGGAGGGGGCGGGCCGGCGGGCCGGGTTCCCTTCGAACCCCGCCCCCTGCGGCCCGGTTCCGGGAGGGCGGGGGAAACTTGCCCCCCGCGGGCTTTACCCGGGAGCCGGCGGCGGGCGGCGGAGGTGCGTTTCAACTCCACAGGTATGTACCCCGCCACCTGGATGTTCGGCCCAACGTGACTACAAGGTAAAGAATGCGAAGAACCACCCCCATAAATCATTCATCATCCGCGCCTGGAGCAGGAGACACTGCCCTGAGTGGTATTTCCAAATTAATTCAACTCAGCAAAACTGTTTACTGAGCACCGACTCGGTGCCTAGCTCTGTAACGCTGTACCAGGTGCTGTGTGGGTACACCGTCACGGTCACGGTCCCCGGTCTCCAGGAGCGCATAACTTAGTGGAAAAGCAGCCGTGTAAACAACCAGGTCTGGTGACCCATGCAAAGCCAGAGCCCCTATGAGATGCTGTGGGAGCTCAGAGGAGGAAGAGATTACTTCCGCTTGGACGATGCGGAGAGGTTCCTGGAAGAGGTGGCATCTGTGTTCAGCCTGCAAGGAAGAAAGAGAGGAGTCCTAGGAGGAAGAAAAGGGCGGGGGGACATCAAAGTTTAGGTAAACAGCTTGGGCAAAGGAACAGAGAGCGACAGAGGTTTACCATCTCTGCATCAGCTTTTTCTTTTAATATCCGTTTTTGATAGAATCCTTTCCAAACTACGTGAAACAGGAGATGATGCTACATGGGGAACAGCAAAGCTTTTTTTTTTTTTTTTAAGCACTCAAAAGATCATTCTTTTTTCTTAATTTAATTTTTTAATTGAAGGATAACTGCTTTACAGAATTGTGTTGGTTTCTGCCAAACATTAACATGAATCAGCCATAGGTATACATATATGTTTCCTCCCTCTTGAACCTCCCTCCCTACCTCCCTCCCCATAGGATCATTCTTGTCAACATCATTTAAGGCTGAAAACAGCAGTGTCCTTTAAGGACTTTTGATGTGTTGGTGGCGGATGTAAATCCGTAAGCTAAGACAGCCCTGTGCTTTGAGTCTGGTTTTTCACGCTTTTTGGCACCTTACAGTAGAGCAGATTGTGGCACCTTCTGCTGTGGTCTGCCTGCCTGCCTTTAGAGCATCCTTTCCCTCCTGCTCTCCTCTTCCTATTTTTAAACCCCTAAGGTGAAGGAAGTGCTGGTAACCAACTTTGTTAAGGAGAGTAAACATTCCTCAAAAAAAAATTGGCATCACCTATCACTCATGAATTTTGTGACTGTTTTGCATGCTTAGAAGACTTTTTTTCACTTGCATACAGGGTCTTAACCATGTTCTGAATATGTTAAGATGCTCGGGGTTAAGAGATGCTTTGTTTATTCACTTACTACTCACTAAGCATCAACTATGTGGGAGGCAGTGAAAGGATAAAACATTGATTCTGTCCTTTGGAGGAAAGATGTGCAAATGATGTAAAATAAATCTGTAAAACTGTTGCTTGCTGTGTTTGCTATACTGATTGAAACCAAAATAATTTCAGTATGTGGATAGCCATTCTGGGAATTAAACCACTTCAAATGTATTCATACTAGCATTTCTCCATCTCAGTTCTGCATTTCATCAATTCTCACATCCTCAGAAACATATTGCAGTCTTTCAAACATGGAATCATCACCCTCACTCTCAAAATTACCAGCCTCTTTTACCTACATGTCCTTTGCTTTCACCATTTATTCATGTTGAAGTATTTCTTGTCCTAAAGAAAAAGGAAGAAACCTCTGTGACTCTAGATCATACCCCAGTTACTATTCCCTCCCTGTCTTTTCCTTGACAAAAGTCTTAAAAGTAGTTTACACTAATTTCTGCTAACTCAGCTCCCTCTCACTCCCCAACCTATAGTGTGTAGCTTCCGTCCTCACCACATCACTGCACTGCTCTCGGTCAGTAATCCCTGGCTTCATCTTTAATGCCCCAGGCCATTTTTGAGTCCTCTATTACTAGAGCTCCTGGTGGCATTTGGTAACACAGGGCATTCCATTCTTTTTGACACCCCCTGGCCTCTGCAACAAGATTCATCTAATCCCTCTGACCACTCCTCAGTCTCCAAAGTCCTGTTCTCAGCTTTCATCACACCCTGGACGGTGCATTCTCCTGGGCTGTTGCATCCACTCTATCTTCATCTGCCACATGTATCAGTAGCTCCCAAATGTGTTAACTAGCTCAGACCACTCACCTGAGTTCTGCACACACACAAGTCTACCAGACATCTCTATCTGGATGTCCTAGAGACACCTCAAGCTCTACTTTTCTAAAAACTGTTAGCGTCAGGACTTCCTGGTGATCCAGTGGTGGGGATGGAGGGAGTAGGGTTGCAGATTTGATCCTTGGTCAGGGAACAAAGATCCCACTTGCTGCACAGAGTGGTCAAAAATTAAAATGAATAAATAAAACTGTTAGCCTTCCTGGCCACTCATTTGCCCAGAACCTGGGAGTCATCCTTGAATCTTTACCCCCAACACCACCACACTCAGCTTCCCCAGGGGCTCAGCAGTAAAGAATCCCCCTGCAATGCAGGAAGCCCCAGTTCTCTCCCTGGGTCAGCAAGATCCCTTGGAGGGGGAGATGGCAACCCACTCAGTATTCTTTCCTGAAAAACCCCACGGACAGAGGAGCCAGGCAGGCCCTGCAAAGGGTGGCAAAGAGTGAGCACACACACACACCACACACTCAACAATTCTGTTGACTCTCCTCATGCATAAATCTAGAATCTGTCCCTCTTAGCCCCTCTTACCTAGACTAATGCAATAGCATCTTATCTTGTCTCCCCTGCAGTCTTGTTGCTTCTGGATCCATTTTCCATACTGCATGTCAGAAAAAAAAAAGTTTTCTAAATTTGCTGCTTGTGGTGTCATGGCTGGCCCATAAGACCTTCCATTTATCTAGCCTTTGTCTTATTTTCCATTCAGTCTCTTGTCTCTTCCTACATACAGCCCATCCAAACCCCTGAAACATTTCCGCTTTCCCTATCTCTATACCTCTGTGCTTGTTTCTCTGTCTCTTTGGAATATTCTTTAAATACAATCAAAGAATGTCCAACGTATATGTAACTAAAGTTCCACATATGATAAAACTCTAAGAAACGTTCTGGAAATAAGAAAATACTTACAAAATTAAAGGACTCACACGTACTTGGGGAAATGACCACAGAATGATTAATCCTGAGAGCTAGTCTCTTAAAACTATTCATTTTATCACTGATTTATTTTTGGCTGTCCTGGGTCTTCGTTGCTGTGCGGGCTTTTCTCCCGTTGTGGTGAGCAGGAGCACTCTCTGGTTGCCGAGCGTGGACTTCTCACTGCGCTGGCTTCCCTCGTTGCGGAGCACAGGCTCTAGGGTGCACGGGCTGCCAACAATTGTGGCACAATGGTGCCGTAGTCGCAGCTTGTCCTCTCTAGACACAAGCCCAACGGTTGCGTCGCACAGACGGAGTTGCTCCACGGCATGTGGACTCTTCCCCGATCAGGGATCGAATGCGTGTTTTCCGCATTGGCAGGCAGAATCTTCACCACTGAGCCACCAGGAAGTGAAAGTGAAGTCGTTCAGTCATGTCCGACTCTCTGCAGCCCCATGGACTGTAGCCTACCAGGCTCCTCCATCCATGGGATTTTCCAGGCAAGAGTACTGGAGTGAGTTGCCATTTCCCTTCTTAAAATTATTGACAAACAAATAACAATAATTATCTTCATGGCTTCCATACAAAAAGCTCAAATTATTTAAAAGTGTAAGAAAATAAGACTGCAGTACATTAAAGATGACTATATTTTCCGTATCCAGGCTGGCCTAAGTAAATTGCTTGACCCATAGAATGTGTGATGTTATGGGACTTCCAAGCCTAGGTCGTAAGAAGTCTTGAAGAGACCACCTAGGTCTTTGGGAACACTTGCCCTTGATGACTTGACTCACTATGTAAAATATCTAACTCCCTGAGGAGAGGTTTTGAGACTACACGGAGAGGGAGATCTTGCCTGATCCTTGCTGATATGAGTGAGGTCATCATGAATTCTCTGTATGAGCCCAGCCATCAGCTGATATTCACCCAGTCAAATCCTACCTGAATTCCTGACTCCAAAGGTTGTGAAATTATAATCAAAATGGTTCTTTCTTTATGCTCTCCTTTTAGGTAGGTAGTTTGTTATGAGTCTGATAACCAAAATATTTGGCATCAGACTTCTTAACAGCAAAGCAAGGCTATAGTGATGCCGTATTTTCAGTATTTCCTAGAAGCTCAAGGGAAGAAAATACCAGCTAAGGATTTTATATCCATCTATCCATGCTGTTTTTCAAGCATCAAAGGCTGTATAAAAAGACTTTTTAAAATGCAAGAACTGTCCACATAAGCCCATCCTAAGTAGCTACTAGAGCAGGGGTCAGCACATTTTTTTCTAAAGCCCCAGATAGTAAATATTTTGAGTTGCAGGCTTAACTATTCAACCCTGCCATTGTAGTACCAAAGCAGGCATAAATAATATGCAAATAAGTGGATCTGGCTATGTCCCAAAGAAACTGGATTAACCAAAATAGGCAACAGACTAGATGTGGTCCATAGGTTGCAGTTTGCCACTCTTATACTAGTGGAAAAGAAATAGTTATTTCTCTCTCTCAAAAAAGCACAAGATCTGTGTGATTTAAGAAGATAATGTAAAATGACTAAGTGGGGTTTTCGTATTACTTTGCAAGAATTACCATAATAAAGTACCACAGACTGACCTAAAGAACAGCAACTTATTTCCTCAGAGTTCCAGAGGCTGGAAGTCCAAGATCAAGGTGTCAGCAGGTTGATTTCTCCTGAGGCCTCTCTCCTTGGCGTGTAGATGGCCATCTTCTCCCTGTGTCCACACATGGCCTTCCCTTTGCACTGTGACTGTCTGTATTCTAATCTGTTCTTCTAAGGACATCAGTCATATACAAATAGGGTCCACTCTAGAGCTAATTTTAACCTAATCATCTTTTAAAAGACTTTATCTCCAAATACCATCACATTCTATGGTACTGCTTAGGACTTCAACAACCTAAATATAAAAGCTAGAACTGTAAAACACTCAGAAGAAAATGTAAATATAAATCTTTATTATCATGGGTTTGGCAAACCCTTCTTAGATACAATGCCACAAACACAAATGACAAAAGAAAAGACAGATATATACCCCGAATTTAAAATTTTGTGTGTCAAAGGATGCCACAAAAAGTTCAAAGGCAGCCTACAGAATGGGAGTAAATATTTCTAAATAATATATATGATAAGGAGCTTATAACCAGAATGTAGGAACAATACAACAACCATAAGAGAGATAACCCAATTGAAAAATGGGAAAGGATTTCTTCAAAACATATGTTCAACATGATTAGCTATTACTGTAATATAAACCAAAGACACAGTGAGATGCTGCTTCACCCCCATTTCCAAAATCACAGACAATAACAAGTTTGGTGATGATGTGGAGAAATTGGAAATTTGATACACTGTAAGTAGGGATGTAAACAGTGCAATTGCTCTGGAAAACAGCTTGGCAGTTCCTGAAAATGTTAGACATAAAGTTATCATCTAACCCAGCAATTCTAGGTATATACCCAAGAGACTTGAATATATATGCCCACACAAAGACCCATACACACACACTGGGTCTTATTCCCAATAGCCAAAAAGTGAAAACTACCCCAAAAGTCTATCAGCTGAGAAACGGATAAACAAAATACAGTAAATCCACCCATACAGTGGCATATTATTCAACAATTTAAAAAAATTAATGGAGTATGTGGTATAACATGGCTGACCCTTGAAAACATTATGCCCAGTGAAAGAAACCAGTTACAGAAGACCACGTATTATATGGTGCCATATATATGAAATGGGGTTGCAAAGAGTCAGACACGACTGAGCTACGGAACTGAAGTGAATATATGAAATGTCCAGAATAGGCAAGTCCATGGAGACAGGAGGTTAGTGATTGCCAAAGGCTGGAGGGGTTGAGGTACTGGGAAAGGACTGATACTGGGTATGGGTTTACTTTTTGAAATGATGGAAATGCTCTAAAGTTGATTGTGGTGATAGTTATATAGCTCCATGAATATACTAAGACCCACTGAACTGCACACTTTAAAAAGATGGATTGAAAGTGCATTATGTCCCAACAAATTTAGTTATTTGCAAAAAAGAGTTCATACAAATTTTTTTAAATTTTATAAAAGTTCTTTTATAAAAAGAATCTTGAAAGACCCAAAAGTATACTTGAACAAGACGTCCCTTGGTTTCAGTTAAAATATCTCATATCATCAAGGTATGTTCCTCTTATGTTAATTTATGAATTTAACATGCTTCTGCAAAAAATATACACAAGTTTTTATGCAGCTAGACAAACTGACACCAAAGATCATATGGAAAAAAAACCCTCAAGAATAGCTAGTAAAACACTGAAAATGAGGAACTATGAGAGGTGGTTAGTCCCAGCAAATACTAAAACATACTACAGAGCCTCCAAAATGCAAACAGTGTGGTTCCGACAAATGAAAATCAAGACCATTGTAACTGAATGGTGAATAAAAATCAATCCAACAAAAATATAAAAATCCAGTATATGATAACCAGTTAAATGGCAGCGGCGAAAAGGAATTTTTAAATAATGATGTGGGGACCACTGGATGGACATACACGGCCTCACTCTGTTGGTGAAATTACAGGGAAACAAATATTACTAGAGGGCATGAAAAATAGTACAACCTCTGTGGAGGGGTATTTGGCAATATCTACTGGAACATTTGCACATTTACCTTCCAAACTAGCACTCCCACTTCTCAGAATTTATTCTCAAAATGATATCTCCAAAATAATAGGTACTCTTACATGTGGAAGCTTCTTCATTGCACCATTAATGGTATTTGCAGGATATTGGAAACTACCTAAATGCCCAAACACAGAAGATGGGTTGAGCACTGTGATACTTACACACCACTGGCTACTGAGAATCAATGAAGAGTATCTTTATGAATTGATACAAAGTAATTACCAGGGTAGATTATTAAGTTATAAAAACAAATCAAAAGCAAATACAGTGTATGGCCATCTTGTCATTCAGTTCAGTTCAGTTCAGTTGCTCAGTCGTGTCTGACTCTTTGCGACCCCATGAATCACAGCATGCCAGGCCTCCCTGTCCATCACCATCTCCCTGAGTTCACTCAGACTCACGTCCATCGATCCATGATGCCATCCAGCCATCTCATCCTTGGTCGTCCTCTTCTCCTCCTGCACCCAGTCCCTCCCAGCATCAGAGTCTTTTCCAGTGAGTCAACCCTTCTCATGAGGTGGCCAAAGTACTGGAGTTTCGGCTTTAGCATCATTCCTTCCAAAGAAATCCCAGGGTTGATCTCCTTCAGAATGGACTGGTTGGATCTCCTGGCAGTCCAAGGGACTCTCAAGAGTCTTCTCCAACACCACATTTCAAAAGCATCAATTCTTCGGCACTCAGCCTCCTTCACAGTCCAACTCTCACATCCATACATGACCACAGGAAAAACCATAGCCTTGACTAGACAGACCTTAGTCAGCAAAGTAATGTCTCTGCTTTTGAATAAACTATCTAGGTTGGTCATAACTTTTCTTCCAAGGAGTAAGCGTCTTCTAATTTCATGGCTGTAGTCACCATCTGCAGTGGTTTTGGAACCCCAAAAAATAAAGTCTGACACTGTTTCCACTGTTTCTCCATCTATTTCCCATGAAATGATGGGACCGGATGCCATGATCTTCATTTCCTGAATGTTGAGCTTTAAGCCAACTTTTTCGCTTTCCTCTTTCACTTTGAAGTTCTTCTTCACTTTCTGCCAAAAGGGTGATGTCATCTGCATATCTGAGGTTATTGATATTTCTCCCGGCAATCTTGATTCCAGCTTGTGTTTCTTCCAGCCCAGCGTTTCTCATGATGTACTCTGCATATAAGTTAAATAAGCAGGGTGACAATATATAGCCTTGACATACTCCTTTTCTTATTTGGAACCAGTCTGTTGTTCCATGTCCAGTTCTAACTGTTGCTTCCTGACCTGCATACAGATTTCTCAAGAGGCAGGTTAGGTGGTCTGGTATTCCCACCTCTTTCAGAATTTTCCACAAATTTGATCTCTGGTTCCTCTGCCTTTTCTAAAACCAGCTTGAACATCAGGGAGTTCACGGTTCACGTATTGCTGAAGCCTGGCTTGAAGAATTTTGAGCATTACTTTACTAGCATGTGAGATGAGTGCAATTGTGCAGTAGTTTGAGCATTCTTTGGCATTGCCTTTCTTTGGAATTGGAATGAAAACTGACCTTTTCCAGTCCTGTGGCCACTGCTGAGTTTTCCACATTTGCTGGCATATTGAGTGCAGTACTTCCACAGCATCATCTTTCAGGATTTGAAATAGCTCAACTGGAATTCCATCACCTCCACTAGCTTTGTTCATAGTGATGCTTTCTAAGGCCCAGTTGACTTCAGATTCCAAGATGTCTGGCTCTAGATTAGTGATAACATCATCATGATTATCTGGGTTGTGAAGATCTTTTTGTGCAGTTCTTCCATGTATTTTTGCCACCTCTTCTTAATATCTTCTGCTTCTGTTAGGTCCATACCATTTCTGTCCTTTATCAAGCCCATCTTTGCATGAAAAGTTCCCTTGGTATCTCTAATTTTCTTGAAGAGATCTCTAGTCTTTCCCATTCTGTTGTTTTCCTCTATTTCTTTGCACTGATCGCTGAAGAAGGCTTTCTTATCTCTTCTTGCTATTCTTTGGAACTCTGCCTTCAGATGCTTATATCTTTCCTTTTTTCCTTTGTTTTTTGCCTCTCTTCTTTTCACAGCTATTTGTAAGGCCTCCCCAGACAGCCATTTTGCTTTTTTGCATTTCTTTTCCATGGGGATGGTCTTGATCCCTGTCTCCTGTACAATGTCACAAACCTCATTCCATAGGTCATCAGGCAGTCTATCTATCAGATCTAGACTCTTAAATCTATTTTTCACTTCTACTGTATAATCATAAGGGATTTGATTTAGATCATACCTGAATGGTCTAGCGGTTTTCCCTACTTTCTTCAGTTTAAGTCTGAATTTGGCAATAAGGAGTTCATGATCTGAGCCACAGTCAGTTCCTGGTCTTGTTTTTGTTGACTGTATAGAGCTTCTCCATCTTTGGCTGCACAGAATATAATCAATCTGATTTCGGTGTTGACCATCTGGTGATGTCCATGTGTAGAGTCTTTTCTTGTGTTGTTGGAAGAGGGTGTTTGCTATGACCAGTGCATTTTCTTGGCAAAACTCTACTAGTCTTTGCCCTGCTTCATTTCGTATTCCAAGGCCAAATTTGCCTGTTATTCCAAGTGTTTCTTGACTTCCTACTTTAGCATTCCAGTGGCCTATAATGAAAAGGATATCTTTTTGGGGTGTTAGTTCTAAAAGGCCTTGTAGGTCTTCATAAAACCGTTCAACTTCAGCTTCTTCAGCATTACTGGTTGGGGCATAGACTTGGATAACTGTGATATTGAATGGTTTGCCTTAGAAACAAACAGGGATCATTCTGTCATTTTTGAGATTGCCTCCAAGTACTGCATTTTGGACTCTTTTGTTGACCATGATGGCTACTCCATTTCTTCTGAGGGATTCCTGCCCGCAGTAGTAGATATAATGGTCATCTGAGTTAAATTCACCCATTCCAGTCCATTTTAGTTTGCTGATTCCTAGAATGTCGACGTTCACCCTTGCCATCTCTTGTTTGACCACTTCAAATTTGCTTTGATTCATGGACCTGACATTCCAAGTTCCTATGCAATATTGCTCTTTACAGCATTGGATCTTGCTTCTATCACCAGTCACATGCACAACTGGGTATTGTTTTTGCTTTGGTTCCATCCCTTCATTCTTTCTGGAGTTATTTCTCCACTGATCTCCAGTAGCATATTGGGCACCTAGTGATCTGGGGAGTTTCTCTTTTGGTATCCTATCATTTTGCCTTTTCATACTGTTCATGGGGTTCTCAAGGCAAGAATACTGAAGTGGCTTGCCATTCCCTTCTCCAGTGGACCACGTTCTGTTAGCCCTCTCCACCATGACCCGCCCATCTTGGGTTGCCCCGCAGGCATGGCTTGGTTTCACTGAGTTAGACAAGGCTGTGGTCTTAGTGTGATTAGATTGACTAGTTTTCTGTGAGTATGGTTTCAGTGTGTCTGCCCTCTGATGCCCTCCTGCAACACCTACCATCTTACTTGGGTTTCTCTTACCTTGGACGAGGGTATCTCCTTACCGTCGCTGTTCCTGACTTTCAATGTGGGATAGCTCCTCTAGGCCCTCCTGCGCCTGTGCAGCCACCCCTCCTCGGGTTGCTCCTCCCAGCCGCCAGCCTGCTATGTTAATATTCAGTTCAGTCGCTCAGTCGTATCCGACTTTTTGCGACCCCATGAATCGCAGCACGCCAGGCCTCCCTGTCCATCACCAACTCCCAGAGTTCACTCAGACTCACGTTCATCGAGTCCATGATGCCATCCAGCCATCTCATCCTCGGTCGTCCCCTTTTCCTCCTGCACCCAATCCCTCCCAGCATCGGAGTCTTTTCCAATGAGTCAACTCTTCTCATGAGAGTACTGGAGTTTCAGCTTTAGCATCATTCCTTCCAAAGAAATCCCAGGGTTGATCTCCTCAGAATGGACTGTTGGATCTCCTTGCAGTCCAAGGGACTCTCAAGAGTCTTTTCCAACACCACAGTTCAAAAGCATCAATTCTTCGGCACTCAGCCTCCTTCACAGTCCAACTCTCACATCCATACATGAGCACAGGAAAGACCATAGCCTTGACTAGACGGACCTTAGTTGCCAAAGTAATGTCTCTGCTTTTGAATATACTGTCTAGGTTGGTCATAACTTTTCTTCCAAGGAGTAAGCATCTTTTAATTTCATGGCTGCAGTCACCATCTGCAGTGATTTTGGAGCCCAGAAAAATAAAGTCTGACACTGTTTCCACTCTTTCCCCATCTATTTCCCATGAAGTGATGGGACCAGATGCTACGATCTTCGTTTCCTGAATGTTGAACTTTAAGCCAACTTTTTCGCTTTCCTCTTTCATTTTCATCAAGAGGCTTTTTAGTTCCTCTTCACTTTCTGCCGTAAGGGTGGTGTTATCTGCATATCTGAGGTTATTGATATTTCTCATATTTATCATATTGATATGATATGTTAATATTATGTACATTCAAATAATAAAAGTAAATCAATAAGAGTAGAGAAAAATTAAAACCTGTAACTAAATGCAAATAGAAAAAAATGAACCCAACTGTAAGTCAAGTGGGACAAAGAAGTAAACCAAGGCATTTTGAACATAGTACTTAGATATAAATTTTAGTCTAATGCAAACAGTAAACTGGAGAAAAAGGATTAATATCAGGAAAAGAAGAAACACAGTGGACGGTAAATATATTCTAATATTAATTATTAATATAATTAATTAATGATAATAATTGATAATGTGGTTATCTTTATTGCTAATATTTACTACTTATATTAGCAAGATATTTAAAATTTAATATCCAGTGTTAAAGCTTTTTTAAGAAATGTAAATTATATGACTTTTCTAGAAGATGATTTGGAAATAATTGTCAAAATCTTATGAAATATTGACATTCTTTGAGCCAGAAATCCACATTCTTGCAACTCATTTTATGAAAACTTTCAGTGGATGTGTAATTACATTTATACATTAGGATATCTTACCAGAGTTAATTCTAAAAACAAGAATTGGGGAGAGGGGGAAAGGAACAGGGCTTTAATTGATTAAATTATGAGATATCCATGAGATAGAAGATACCAGAGCCACTAAAATCACAATATAAAAGAATATTTCATGTCTTAGAAAAGTGTAAGATAGTATGTATACTATGATTAAAATTTTGCTTAAAAATATGTGTGAGACAAACAACCCAATAGAAAAGAGGGCAAAAGTATAAAGCAGACTTTTTATAGAGAAGCAAACACATGTGGCAAATAAACATATGAGAAGATCCTCAATTTCATTAGTATTCAGGAAAATGCAAATTAATGTTCAATGTTGCACAGCTACTAGAAAGGCACAAGTTTTAAATCCTGACAATTCCAAATGTTGAACAAGTGGTTGATCAATTGGGAATTCTTATGCACCAATGCTGGGAATATAAATTGGTGTAGCCATTTTGTCAGTGCCTCATAATGATGAAATTTTGCATACTTCATATTCAAAAATTTCACCCAAAAGGCACTCTTGACATGTGCATGAAGAGGTATGTACAAGGGACTTCCCTTGTGGTCCAGTAGCTAAGACTGCCCACTCCTAAGGCAGGGGGCAGGTCTGATCCCTGCTCAGGGAACTAGATCCCACATGTTGCAACAAAAACTGAAGGCCCACATGTTACAACTAAGACTTGGCACAGTCGAGTCTTTTTAAAAAAGAGAGGCATGTTCAAGCACTGCTTATAACAGCAAAGTACTAAGAACAAACTAAATGTACAGTAAGAGAAGAATGAGTTAATTGTGTATATCTTCACAGTGGAAACATTAAACAACAGTGAAAATGAAAGAATTATAACTACATAATTAACCTGGTAAAATGACTCACTACATTTTTTAAGTGAAAAAAAAAAGGCAGAGACTGATGATTATACTATGATACCATTTTAATACAACATTGTAAATCAGCTATACTTCAATGTGTGCTTAGTTGCTCAATCGTGTCTGACTCTTTGCAACCCCACGGACTGTAGCCTGCCAGGCTCCTCTGTCCATGGGGATTCTCCAGGCAAGAATACAGGAGTGGGTTGCCCTGTCCTCCTCCATGATACTTCAATAAATTTTTTAAAAATATGATACCATTTTTCATAAAGCTTAAAATCAAGTAGAGCCAAACAATTTATAAAATTATCCCAAACTTCAAGAAAATAGTTATCCTGTGGGAGGAAATGATAGACTGAGAGCACTTAGGTAAATGACATTATTGCCAGTTACCCATGATGTTTTATTTCTTGGTGTGTTTGTGTTTTGTGTGTGTCAAATATCATATTTTTAAAGATAAAGAGTTTGTATCTCTTTGTGTGTTGTGCTCCCTGAATAAAAGAATGGAAGACGGTAAACCAAGGTGTTAGTAGAGATGATCTCTGGGTGGTCGGACCAGGAGTGATTTTCATTTTCAAAATGTCTTAAACGAACATGTACTTTTTTTGAAAACAGGAAAAAATATTTTTAAAAATCAGTGCAAGAACCTGTCTCATTTTTATTCTGCAGTCTGAACATCCAAGTCTTAATTTCCCCGATGATAAATGATTCAGGGAAGAGATACACAGTGGAATCTCCAAGGTCGTCTGTGACACCAAGTTAGAGCCAGGCAGTGAGCTGACAGTGGCAGGAATAGAGCTGAACAAGGATTATAGAGCTGCATCGGAGGGCGACCCCTGCCAGCTGCGTGTCACCTGTGGGCAACAAGAAGGGAATAACAACTCAACAGAACTAATTTCCTGAACCTGAAACTATTCCTTGAAGTCATGAATCTACTGTCCTTCCTCCATCCCGCACCTGCACCCCCAGTAACATGCAGAGAAGAATAGTAGAAACAAAACATCATAGTCCTATCCTTGTATACAATTATAGTAAATTGACAAAATAATGTGTGTCATTCTTTTCCAGCACTTACAGATGACATAACAGAACTGGAAAAGGTCCAATAGAGAGTAATTTAAACGACAAGCAGAAAGCATGTCCTTTACATATTGGCAAGAAAAACCAAACTCTGGCCTTCAGAAGAAGATGAGAGTTTAGATGTGATGTGTCGAAAGGGTGCCTGGTTGGAACACACATGCAGTCACCAAATCTTAGAACATCAGCAGTAAAGCATAGCTGGTGGTGATTGAAAGAGGCAGACTTGGAAGCCAAACAGAGGAGCTGCTATTTTGCATGTTGAGCAGCAAGGAAGTAACTCCTTCCCTCCAGTTGCTGAATCATTGGCTTTCAGTCTTGTCCACACGTGGTATGAAGATGACACAGGAGACAGACTGAGAGGTTCTGGTTGGGGGTGGGATGGCCAGGAAGAGAGGTGGTGCTGAGACAGGGCTGTCCTTACTCTCCATAGCATCTTGTGGATTCTGGGAGTCTGTGACAAATTGCCTGGAATATCTTTATGAATGAAACTTTCTAAGTTTGCATCCTGGACAGTGGTACTGTTCTTCAGTAAGTTGTCTTTCCGTGTCATGATGAAGACTGCATCAGACTGCGTAGTTCACGGTGATGGTTTCTGTGCGCAGACAATCACAGGCGTGATCCATTCTGCCATACTGTGAAAGCTTAGGAGGCCAGAGGCTAAATGACACCCCCACAAAATCCTCAAGAATTACCTCAGGAAGGCAACGCAGACGAAACAATATCCAGAATCTCCTCGGTTTTGCTGTCACTAAAGGCTAAATATTTATGTGGTGTTTTTCGATCAACAAATTCTGTGTTTACTTGACTTTCAATGAGGCTCCAGATTAGTCATTTCAGCTCTTCTCAACCTGGCTGCAAATCACCTGGCATGCTTTTGAAAAAACACCTACATCTGGGACCCACCCTAGCTGAAGTGAGTTTGTTTAAAGCATCCCCAAGTAACAGAATGTGTGACCAAACTGGAGAACCACTGAGCTTCTCCACGTGCTAAAGTTAATTATTTGAGAGGTTCTGGCTTTAGGAAGAGTGCAAAGGGCATTGGCCAACAAGCCAGGGTGAAGAGAAAAGGTGATTTCAGCCAGCTCTCTGGTGCCCACACATGCTTGAACACCATCCAGGCTCTGCCTGCATGGTTTTGGGTGTCAGGGAGGCTGAGCTGCTCTACCTTCCAGTTACCAGACAGCCTGGAACACTGAAAACAGAAGTTTCCTGGGTTCCTGTGTTCATATGAGGAAGGAGACTTTCTCTGCTAGGCCCCAATTCTCTGCCCTCCCAAGAACTGGAGCGAAGGACGCAAGAGGCCCACAGCTCTTAGAAACAGGAAATAGCTTCCTTGTTGCTAATGCTGAGCTGTTCCTTCTTCTTCTGCTTCTTCACGTTTACTAATGCCCTTAGCCTGGGGTTAACTCTTCTGCTTAGTTACATTCCACTCTCATCTCACCATTCTTGTTCCACATAACAAATTCTTTTAGGGCCTACAGCAACTTCACTTTCACTTTTCACTTTCATGCATTGGAGAAAGAAATGGCAACCCACTCTAGTGTTCTTGCCTGGAGAATCCCAGGAAGGGAGAGCCTGGTGGAGAGCCTGGTGGGCTGCCGTCTATGGGGTTGCACAGAGTCGGACACAACTGAAGTGACTTAGCAGCAGCAGCAGCAGCAGCTACCATTGAGTGCAACTTGTGGCCTCCTCAGGGACCTCTGTGCCTTCATTTCATGTTATAGTAAATAAAAATGGTTCCAGTTTACAGCAGCCAAGACATGGAAGCAAACTAAATGCCATCAACAGATGAATGGATAAAGAAGATGTGGTATATATAGACCCAATGGAATACTACTCAGCCAAAGAAGAGAATGAAATAACGTCATTTGCAGAAACATGGATGAACCTAGAGATTATCACACTAAAGTGAAGTCAGACAGAGAAAGACAAATGATATCACTTATATTTGGAATATTTTTTAATTATAAAAAGAACTTATTTACAAAATAGAAATAGACCCACAAACATAGAAAATAAATGTACGGTTACCAAAGGGGAAGCAGAGGAATGAAGTGGGAATTTCACTACTATATGTAAAGTAGATAAACAGCAAGGACCTACTGTATAGCATAGGGAACTATATTCAATGTCTCATAATAACATATAGTGGAAAAGAATCTGAAAAGAATATATATATATATATATATATATATATATATATATATATATTCCTACATATTATTCGGGACTTCCCAGGTAGCTAAGTGGTAAAGAATCTACCTGTCAAGCAGAAGATGCAGCAGGTTCAATCCTTCGGCTGGGAAGATTCCCTGGAGAAAGAAAAAGCAACCCACTCCAGTATTCTTGCCTGAAAAATCTCATGGACAGAGGAGCATGTTGGGCTACAGTCCATGGGGTCACAAGAGTCAGAGATGACTCAACAACTAAGCCACCACCACATGTTACATCCCTGAAACTATCAACTATCTTTCAATTAAAAAAAAAAAAGATGGTGCTTCCAGTATAGGTTGGGACCACTGTGTGCCTAGAAAATTCCTTCTTTTCCTCACATTGACATGTCTCCATCTTTTGAAAAAATGCAAGAGCAATGAGCGCAAATTACAAAAAGAAAGAGTCACCCAGTGGGAAGTGGAAGGGATCCCCACAAATGTAGTAAACACTGGAACACAGAGAAACCCAATGGCAGTCTCCCTGCCAGCAGCTTCCCAGCACTGCTACTGGGCTCCCCCTGGGGGCACCCATCCCACCTTCTCTATCCCTCCCTTATATTGGCAGCACCCACTTTTCAATCTCTTTTAATGCAAAAACCACTTCACCTTGGGTGAGGAAATCTCCAGAAACAAACCTTGTCCACAGAAGCCATCTCTGGTACCCAGACAATCCACTGGGGACAGCTGGGGGCTTTTAAAGGCACATTTATCACCTCACTTATTTCTCAGCCTTTTGGTTTTCTACCCCCACAGTCTGAATACTCTCTTCCACACATCAAGTGGTAATGTTCTACCTCAGTGGCATAGTGGTAAGAATCTGCCTACCAATGCAAGAGACGAAAGAGACGGGGGTTCAGTCCCTTAGTCGGGACTATCTTCCAATTCCTCCTGAAGGAGGAAATGGCTACCCACTCCAGTATTCTTGCCTGGAAAATTCCATGGACAGAGGAGCCCAGCTGGAAAAGAGTCGGACACACCTGAGCACACAGCACATGTCAACTATTTGCTTTCATCTTTTACAGTCTCTGTCAATATCCTTCTGCCAGACTTCCCTGGTAGTCCAGTGATCAAGAATCCTTGCTTCTACTGCAAGGGACATGGGATTTGACGCTTGGTCAGGGAAGTATGACCCTGAATGCTGCTCGAACAGTGGGTGGGACCTCAGAGACTCCGTACCTGGCAGGGATGCAGGTACTGAATATGATTGTGACAGAAAAGACTTTTTATATAGAGACTAATGTGGATTTCGGAGAAGACCATGGCACCCCACTCCAGTACTCTTGCCTGGAGAATCCCGTGGATGGAGGAGCCTGGTAGGCTGCAGTCCATGGGGCACTAAGAGTCAGACACGACTGAGCAACTTCACTTTCACCTTTCACTTTCGTGCATTGGAGAAGGAAATGGCAACCCACTCCAGTGTTCTTGCCTGGAGAATCCGAGGCACGGGGGAGCCTGGTGGGCTGCCGTCTATGGGGTCGCACAGAGTTGGGCACGACTGAAGCAACTTAGCTGCAGCAACGTGGATTTCAGTCCCAGGATTTCTTTGGAAGGAATGATGCTAAAGCTGAAACTCCAGTACTTTGGCCACTTCATGCAAAGAGTTGACTCATTGGAAAAAGACTCTGATGCTGGGAAGGATTGGGGGCAGGAGGAGAAGGGGACGACAGAGGATGAGATGGCTGGATGGCATCACTGACTCTATGGACTTGAGTCTGAGTGAACTCCGGGAGTTGGTGATGGACAGGGAGGCCTGGCATGCCGCAATTCATGGGGCCGCAAAGAGTCGGACACGACTGAGCGACTGAACTGAACTGAACTGAACTGAACCGAACATGGATTAAGGGCTTCCCACACAGCTCAGTGGTAAAGAATCTGCCTGCCAAAGAAGGAGACGTGGGTTTGATCCCTGGGTTGGAAAGATCTCATGGAGGAGGAAATGGCAACCTACTCCAGTGTTCTTTGCCAGGAGAATCCCATGGACAGGTACAGTCCATGGGTCGCAAAGAATCAGACACACCTGAGTGACTGAGCACCAGCTTGGATTAAAGTGCATTCCAATCAGTTAGCATCCTTTCATGGATTTATGGAAAGCTGGAAAAGTCATAGACTGAGGGGGATTCAGAACCCATGCAGTTTCTTCAGATACCTGATGAGAAAGGTCAGGAGTGAAGTCTTGCCAATCCTACAAATTACAGAACCTTGGGTTGTGAGCTAGGACTCCTCCCCAACAGCTAGTATTGCATGGATGCCTACTGCACCAGGCCAGGAAATAGAAGGTGGGATGGAAAACAGATGTGGCAGTTTTAGCTTAAAGAAGCTTACAGACAGAAGGACTTTCCTTGTAGTCTAGTGGCTTATACTCCAGGCTCCCAATTCAGGGGCCATGGGTTCAATCCCTGGTCAGGAAACTAGATCTCACTTGCTGCAAGTAAGAACCTGCACTCTGCAATGAGGTAAAAAATCCCATGTACTGCAGTGAAGATCCTGTGCAGCCAAATAAGCAAATAAATATTTTAAAAGAAGCTTATAGATGGCAAGCAAATTTTACAGATATAACTGTTTTTTAAAAGACTGTGTTTAAAGTACTGAAGGAGCCCCAAAAAGACTCATTCATTCTAGAAGCATGGTTTGGCAGAGTGTAACAACAATGGTCCCTACTCTATGGTAAACTACTGGTCTACCCTACAGCATGCCCTGAAGAGTTGTGCTTCACAATCCTCATGCTCTCTTGTGTTCCCCTCCCATGCTGGCTCTAACTTGGCTTTGTGACTTGCGCTGACCAGTAGGACAATGACACACAGGGCACAAGCAAAGGCTTGATAATCCTTGAACCTTAGGGCAGCTCTCTGGGAACACTGCCCTGCAACCACCATGCAAGAAAGCCAGTCTAGCTCATGGAGGATGGGAGGTCATCTGGAGGAAACCAAGGCACCCTAGCTATTCGTCACCACCTACTGCCAGGCAGGTGAGTTGAGGTGATCTTGGACACATCAATCAATTGACCTTATAGTTTAACTGCAGCCACATGAGTGGGCCCTGGAGACCCCAGCAGAGGAGCCTCTCAGCTGAACTGCAAAATTGAGAGAAATAATAAATTAATATCGTTTTGAGACTCAAAGATTTGGGGTGATTTGTTATGCTAGGAAAGACAGTAAGCAGAAGATGCAATGAGGTGGTGCTTAAGAAATACAAAGCATGTAGCATTGGCTTTGGATGGCCTGGCAAGTGGAGGGTGGCAAGGTGGCAAGGAGACTGTTGGTGCAGGTTGGAGGCTTCCGGGAAACCTTAGCAGAGGCTGGAAAGATAGCCACCTGTGTCCTGTTCAGTGAAACGAGGACAGTGATGAAAGCAGTCACGTACAACTGTCACCTGCAGAAACTTGAAACAGAAAACAAACTCAATGAACTCGCGAATTTGGCTCTGGGGTTTCCAGGCAGGACGTTAAAGGTGTAAATTGCCTTTTTAGCAAGGTAAGGAAGAATTGTTTAATTTACAGCAGAATTTAGAAGAAGGAAGTTGAGAATGTAATGAGTTCCAAACCTAAATGTTTCATACTTCCAGTCTCTTTATCGCATGAAAGAATCTCAAATAAGACATGGTTTCAGAGTAAAGACAAATTAAGTTTGAGTTTCTTAAAATCTCGGAAAACTTAATGTCTAGTAGACTGTCTCACTCAGAAAAAAGGGGGCTTTTATGAATCTCAAGGTCATTGTCCCACAGAACTCAGCAACACCCTGCCCAAGGCAGAGGGAAGACCACCTCTAAAACAATTGTGGGAATGGCTTTTGGCTAATCAAGTAGACTATTTTCCTGTATCTAAAAAGCCAACAAAGTTTTAAGGAAGTTGCAGGGAAGAGAATTCAGAATGAAAAGGCCTTGGGTTCCAAACTTTCTAAAGGGCACAAAGCTTGAGAGAGCTCCTTGGTCATAGACAGACCAGTTCTTACCAACATGGAAATGCATCTCAGAAGGTGGAGCCAAGAGCCCAGAGAGCAAAGCTAAGAGCCGGAGAGAACAGTCAATAAATAGAGCAATCCCTGCCATCGAGCTAATGAGGCCCTGAAAACTGAGGCCATGGGCCCTGCTTGGGCTGTGGGCCTGTGGGCCATGGGAATCGCAGAGTCACTCTGGATAAGTGATTTCGACATGGTGTTTACTGAGGTTGTTCCAGCTCCATCCCTAAGACACGTGTCTTAGGGGTATAGAGAAAAGAGGATGGTTTATCTTTTCATTTCACCAGTCCTTGGATTAAGAGGAGCCATCTGTGGAACCCCACCTAAGGAGCCTCACACACACCTGGACCAGATTCAGATCATAACACTCTGGGCCTGAGGTCGTGATAGATGAGACTCAAGGGCACTGGGAGGGGCAAGGGTATTTTGCACACAGTGACCCATTTGTAATAGAAGGAGAACCAGAGTAGGTTGTTAGAGTGACGACCAGAGCCTCTCACTGTCCTGTACACATACCATGTGCATCTCCACCTCCAAGGGATTCTGAACGTGGCCTGGTGATTGCTTTGGGACAAATAGGCCACAGCTAGAGGCTGGCCAAGTGCTTGCACATGAACACTGCCATAAAAAGAAAACTGGTCCAGACCCCCGGAGGAGGTGAAGCGCATGAAGGAGAACCTAGACGCCCAGAGGGTCACCAACACCTGCTGGGGGTCTTGGCCCATCAGGCTTGTGTACCCTGTGCTTAATGAAGGATTTCAGGTCAAATCAGCAGAGGAGCCACTCACTGGGCCACGCCACAGAGTCACGGGAAATTATAAATAATTGTTACAGTAGAAAGTTTGGGGATGATGTTGTTAGGCAGCAATAGACACACAGGAAGGTGAAAAAGCCCTTCTGGGAGGAGCTGGTATTGAAGGTCAGAGGGCGAGCATGTGGAGAGCCTGGGCGAGGCTCCTGCCAGCACCGCGTAGATGACAGGAGAGTCAGCAAGTTGTGGAGGGAGGCGAGGGACAGGGCAGCACAGGCCACATCACGCTTACCCGCCACAGCCTGCAGGAACTGCCCCAAGAGGAAGCAAAGGTGCCATTTCAGGAAACAGCACCTTTAAGTGATTCATTACTCGCTGGAGGCCTTGGCTTAGCCGTGGGGTCTTAAACGTTCAGGGTTTCTGCGCCACTGCTGCCCAAACACATACTATGGGCGGAGACTGTCAGGTGGTCACGGGCAGAGCGCAAATGCTCACTGTCACTTCTCAGCCAGGCATTAGCAGGAAATAAACAAGCACTCCAACTGCACCATCTGGGCAGGGTAGAAATTTCGGCAGACTCTAGGTCCCCAGATTCAGGTTTACTATATATAACATGCTATTGTTGCCAAGCTATGCATTCACGAACACTGCCGATCATGTCTCGGGAAGTCATATCTTCATTTGTAAACTGAGCATATGTCCTCCTAACTCTGAAAGTCTAAGGTTCTAAGATGAGGGTTGTTTGTTTGTTTGTTTTTAATTTTTATTGGAGTATAACTGCTTTACAATGTTGTGTTTAGGATGAAATTTCAATACATAAATAAATACGGTAGGTGCCTCTCACATAATAAGCAGTCAAGTCTGTGTTGATCTGAGTCGGCATTAGCAATCCAATGGACTATGATAACACTGAAATACTATTATCTATAAATTGCTGCATCCCTCTTGGAAAGCAATATGGGAGTAAGAGTTAAGAGTCATAAAAATGTTTGACCTTTGACTGTAATCCCATTCTTTGGTATTTATCCTGAGGAAATAACAAAACATAAGATAAAAGCTATATGTATCACCTAGTCCATTCTAAAGGAAATCAGCCCTGGGATTTCTTTGGAAGGAATGATGTTAAAGCTGAAACTCCAGTACTTTGGCCACCTCATGCGAAGAGTTGACTCATTGGAAAAGACTCTGATGCTGGGAGGGATTGGGGGCAGAAGGAGAAGGGGACGACAGAGGATGAGATGGCTGGATGGCATCACTGACTCGATGGACGTGAGTTTGAGTGAACTCCGGGAGTTGGTGATGGACAAGGAGGCCTGGCGTGCTGCGATTCATGGGGTCGCAAAGAGTTGGACACGACTGAGCAACTGAACTGAACGTAAAAAAAAAAGTCAGAAGTAATCTAAATGTCTAATGAAAAGATAAATAAATAATTGCCCGGGTAATATTGTGGAGCCATTATAAGAATTATTAGAAAAGCTGTAGGATTATAGAAAAGTGTTCATGATTTCATAATTAGTGAAAAAGGCAATATATATATACACATATATTACTATATGTAAAAATAGACTATGCATATGGATAAGGCTAGAAAGAAACTTGCAAATACAAAAATAGTTGTATAAAAGAGCTGAGATAATGGAGGTTTTTCTTATTTCTTAAAAGTTGCCCTTCTAATAAAGGTTCTTCTTAACCCCATTATCTCTCTGTCCTCTTCACTCTTGTTCCTGTGGGAGCAGGTATGGAAAGCCCACTGCACTCAGCCTGAGCCGTTCAGGCCTGACATGGACACGAGCACCTCCTGGCAGCATCCAGCAAACCCAGCAGGGACCAGGGACTGACCAGGAGTTCCTAAACTAGGAAAGGATAATTTAGGCCGCCTGTAACTGCTCTCCCCCAAAGAGGGTGACTCAGAAAGAGAGTGCCAAGGCAATTCTGAGAAACCCTGACATGCCCTGCCTCATATCTGGGACAGTTCTGGCAGGAGGCCTGAAAACACAGAATGTGCATTGCCTACAACCTGGCCAAGGTGTTTTTGCTGCTGGTCATCAGAGAGGTTCTGAGAGAAGAGACATCAGCTCATCCCCCACCTGAAGGTAAAGTCATCTTCTCCATTCAAATCAATCAGCATTTTTGAGCATCTACTTTAGAGATGACACTGAAGAGGATATAAAGGTGACTAAGACAGGGTTGTTGCTGCAAAGAGCTTGCACCCCAGCATGGGAGCCCAAGGAAGAGAGACAGACAGAAAGGATTATGCTATAAGGCAGAACATTGAAAAGTCAGGAAACCTGTGCTACCAAAGTCAGGTAGAGGAAGAGGTCCTGTCCAGCTAAAAGGATCACTTGTGCTGGGTCTTGAAGGATGGATTTTGTCAGAGGTGATGATTTGAGAAGGCATTTCAGGCTGAGCAATCAGTGGAAGCCAAAAGGCAAAGATGGGGAAGCCCTGGGGCACTTGGTAGCAGTGAGTAGTCCACTTGAGGACACAGCACAGACTGAGGGATCTGTGATGAAGGGAGATTGCATCTTGAATGGTCTGCCTGGCTGTGCTTTCGGATAATGCACAGTGACAGGATCGTAGAGACAGAATCGGATTTGGGAAGTTGGGAAACAAGCAGCCTGGCTGGGGTTTCAGCAGCTCAATGGAAAGGAAAAGACAAGGGTGAGGGACCCTACAGGAACAGGACTGGTGGCACTGGGTGACTGACCTGTGTTGGGTGGCAGGAAGAGGTTGTGGATGCCTCTAGGGCTTTACCCTGGGATACTGAGTCCTGGCGATGCTGACTATAACGATCAAAAGGAATGGGCTGGAGCAGGAAGGGAAAGCGAAGGGTCTAGCCCAGGATGCATTGAGTTACATGCAAATGGCCATGTCCCTAAGCGGTTGGATGTTAGGTGTGAGCTTGATAGAGCAGTCAGGGTTAGGTTTGAGAGCTATCCGTGGAAAAGGCTGCAGCTGAAGAGGTAAAAGAGTCTGGGAGGCAGAAATTTGGAGAAGAATGTGTAGGCGTCAGAGGAGAAGAACCAAACAACAGAGAAACTGGCCAACCAGAGGGAACAGAGGAGACACGGGGTCCCCAGGGCTTGGATGATGATGTGCAGGTGCAGGGGACAAGGTAGCTGGGATGGGCAGCTGGGGGTATCAAAATGAGAGTGTAGGATGGAGCAGAGAAGCCAGACTATAAGCAGCAGAGAGCACAGTTACAAGGTGGGGACAAACTCTGATAACTTTTTAGTTAAGTTTGTGGTAGGGAGAAGAGAATTGGAAGGCAGCCTGAATGGTTATCGGGTCAAGGGAAAGTGTGCTGTGGGGTGTACACCTTGAGTATGTTTGTATTTGAGAAGATGGTGGATAAAGGACAATGAGCATTGATGCCCTGGCGTGGATGGTTCTGGGACACCACTAAAGTCAGCTCCATCCCAAGAGATCATGCTTGATCCTCCAAGGCAATGCAGTTAAAATTTTTTTCTTAAACTTTCCTTCAGGCAAACTTTTTAAAAGATTTTTTTATATGGACCATTTTTAAGTCTTTATTGAATTTGTTACAATATTGCTTCTGTTCTATGTTTTAGTTGTTTGGCTGCAAGGCATGTGAGATCTTAGTTTCCTGACAGGAATTGAACCCACACCCCATGCATTGAAAGGTGGGGTCTTAACTACTGGATCACCAGGGAAGTCTCCAGATAAACTTTATTCAGAACCCCAACATATAAAGTCACTGATGCTGATTCACAGTAGGAAATGGAGAGGGTCCCTAGAAGGTACTCATTGCCCTGGGGCATCAGCTCCAAAGAAAACAAAAAGGACGGATGGAGAGAAGATAGGTGGTTTAGTTGCTGAGTTGTATCCAACTTTTTGTGACCCCATGGACTGTAGCCTGCCAGGCTTCTCTGTCCATGGGATTTTCCAGGCAAGAATACTAGAGGGGGTTGCCATTTCCTTCTCCAGGGGATCTTCCCCACCCAGGGATTGAACCTGGGTCTCCTGCATTGTAGATCGATTCTTTACCAACTGAGCTACCAGGGAAGCTGTACATATATGAAGGGCAGATGGAGAAGAACAAAATGAAGTTAACAAGAAGAAATGGAGATGTTTTGCTGAGGGCCCAATGGAGATGTTGAAAAATGGTGAACTTAAAGAAAGCAGAAAGAATTTGGAAGTCACAGGGGAAAATGAGCTACCGATTGCATTTGAGCTGGGAAACATGGGATTTCCAAGCAGCACAGAAGACCCTGTTGAATCAGAGAGCATGAATCAGAAGTGCAGCCAGCTGGCACACAGCTTTCCCCCGGCAAGTTTGGTGGCCTCACACAGAAGCAGCATATGACGGTGATTATCCAGGCTGGGGGCTGACCAAGTGTAATGGAAGGGTAGGATGGGAGGGGCTCTCAGGAGCTTGCAAGGACATGCTCGAAAGAGACAGCCTTTTCTGAGGTCCCCTAGTTGCCAAGCCAGACAACAGGGCTCTTTCTCGTGTCCACGGATGTTTTCCCTTGCCTGCTATCAGTGAGAGATAAGCCTGCTTTGAAGGCTAGATCACTAGCTTTGAACTGAGATTTTCAGTGAGAAAATATTTTCATTTTTAAAAATCATAGTAAACTGAACTTTAAATTTACCATTTCAGCCATTTTAACGTGTTTAGTTCCACGTGTTAAGTACATTCACTTTATTGCGGAACCGTCACCATCAGCCCTCTCTGAAACCTGCCCATCATCCTCAGCTGAAACTATACCCATTAAACACGAACGCTCTGTTTCTCCCTCCCGCCAGCCCCCATAACCACTGTACTACTTTCAGTCTGCATATAACTGATGACGCTAAGTATCTCAGATAAGTGAAACCATACAATATTTGTCTCTGTATCTGGCTTACTTCATTTAGCATGATGTCCTTAAGGTTCATCCATGTGGTAGCACGTGTCAGGATTTCCTTCCTCTTTAAGCTGAGTAATGTTCCATCAAATGTATACACATGCTGTTCATTCATCAGTGAATGGACACTGCATTGTTTCCACCTTTTGACTATTATGAATAATGCTGCTATTAAATATTGGTGTACAAACATACGCTCAGTTTCTGTTTTCAGTGTTTTGGGGTATATACCAACAAGTGGAGTTGTCCATAATGTAGTTATTCAATAATATACATAATTGAATAAAAATAGATCAATGCAACTCGGAACAGAATGCATGGTGCTAGATCTGTGGGAGCTTGGGTCACAGAGACCCAGGGGCCAACATTCCTGCCTGGACAGGGCAGGACATGGCATGATGACACGGCAGCCACTCACTCTATTTATGGAACTTGGGGCTGGGATGTCGATCAGTCTTTTAGGATTCAAGGCCTGACTCCAGAACACTTAGCCATTTCAATCTAGGGGAAGAAAGAGGCCACGCTGATCTTCTGAAATACTGTTCCTGGTTAGGTGAATGCACACGCATAGATGTGTGAAGTATGAAGTACACAAACCCCTGTGGTTTGGCCACAGATGATAAAAATCAAGTTGGTTATTGGTTTAAAAAAGAAAAAAAGTCTAGTTTTAGTGAGGCACACTAGACTTTCCTTTCTGGCACTATTTGTACTTCGGAGTCAAGACAGCCTTGTATTCAGATCTCTGCTCCACTAGTCTCAGCTCTGTTGTTGTTGTTGTTGCTGTTGTTCAGTAGCCAAGTCATGCCCAACTCTTGGCAATCCCGTGGACTGCAGTGGGCTTGCAAGAGTCTTCTCCAGCACCACAGTTCAAAGGCATCAGTTCTTCAGCACTCAGCCTTCTTTATGGTCTGTCACATCCATACATGACTACTGGGAAAAACCATAGCTTTGACTAGACAGACCTTTGTCAGCAAAGTGATGTCTCTGCTTTTTGAGCAGGTCATATTACCTCCCTGATTCTGTTTTCTCATCTGTGGATTGCATACCTAAAATAATTAATGAGATGTGTATGTGTAACCGCTTTACATGGAATTTAGCTCACAGGAGACTGTCAGTAAGCATTGGTTTCCTTCTTCCTGTCTCAGTGGCTTCCTTCACTGCCCCTCACCATTTAGACTTAGGGAATCTACAACACACCCCTGCTCTCTGGCACCTCCTCAGGTAGTTATAAGTGAAAGTTGCTCAGTCATGTTTGACTCTGCAATCCCATGGACTATAGTCCATGGAACACTCCAGGACAGAATATTGGAGTGAGTAGCCATTCCCTTCTCCAGAATCTTCCCAACCCAAGGACTGACCTGGGGTCTCCTACACTGCAGGTGGATTTCTTACCAACTGAGATATCAGAGATGCCCTTCAGGAAGCTAGCTATAAGCAGCCCAGAAAAAGACAAAAACTCCACACCTTTGCCTCCTAGTGGTGAAACAAGACTATTACATGGGCAAACAGTAAAAGACATGTTCAAACTTTATCAGAGGTTGGGTCTCATTTACAAATACGTGAGTCATCAGCAAAATATACTGAAACTAGAGTTTACTGCTTACTCAGTTAAGTTCAGTTCAGTTCAGTCCCTCAGTAGTGTCCAACTCTTTGTGACCCTATGAATCGCAGCACGCCAGGCCTCCCTGTCCATCACCAACTCCCGGAGTTCACTCAAACTCACGTCCATCAAGTCCGTGATGCCATCCAGCCATCTCATCCTCTGTCATCCCCTTCTCCTCCTGCCCCCAATCCCTCCCAGCATCAGAGTCTTTTCCAATGAGTCAACTCTTCGCATGAAGTGGCCAAAGTACTGGAGTTTCAGCTTTAGCATCATTCCCTCCAAAGAAATCCCAGGGCTGATCTCCTTTAGAATGGACTGGTTGGATCTCCTTGCAGTCCAAGGGACTCTCAAGAGTCTTCTCCAGCACCACAGTTCAAAAGCATCAATTCTTCGACGCTCAGCTTTCTTCATAGTACAACTCTTGCATCCATACATGACCATTATTCATGTTTAATTACTAGCTACCAGAATAATTAAAAGTCATAATTAACTATATCACGTTCATTTGGTCTGCAGATTGATGAGAACGGTAACTGTATATTTTCCCTCATGTTCATGAGTGCTAAGCTGCTTCAGTCATGTCCGACTCTGTGCAACCCTATGGGCTGTAGCCCACCAGGCTCCTCTGTCCAGGAGGATTCTCCAGGCAAGAATACTGGAGTGGGTTGCCATGCCCTCCTCTAGGGGATCTTCCAGACTCAGGGACTGAGCTCACGTCTCTTACATCTCCTGCATTGGCAGGCAAGTTCTTTACCACTAGCGCCACCTGGAAGGCTCATGTTCATCTGAGTATAAACGTGAAAGAGCTGATGACTGAGAAGAGGCTCATAGCGCAGAGTGGACTTCTTAAGCCCAGAGATATCATAACGTCCTAGACAGGAGCACAGACAGGGGCACCGAGGAGACCTGGAAAAGCGTTTAACTCTGGAGGTGATCCACGAAGGAGTCAGTTGACTGAGTGGGGTGGCCCTGCTGTCTTTCAGAAAGGCTGAAAAATGTGAGCTGGAAATAGACCCAGCCACTGCCGCAGGCAGCATTCAGAACAGCTCCTGGCATGTCTGTTCTGAGTGCTGACTGGAGTGGCCCAGCCAGGACGGGGGGAGGGTGGAGGAGCCAAGCAGAACTCCCTCTCCTAAGAATGGAGACGACGCTGGGGGACCCAGATATAGCATCAGGAGTAGGTTCCACATAGAAAACATTTGCCATGACAAGTCCTGAGCTATGTCTTAGGGTAGTGTCTCTCACGTCCTGTTGCCCACAGTATCAGGATAATCACTGGACTTGTCAAAATGCTGATTCCTAGGCCCCACACCAGACCCCAGCATTCTGGGAATGGGGACTAAGAATCTATAATTCCACACTCCTCCTCAAGGTGATTCCTATTACGCTGAAATCTGAGAATCATAGACCTAAGTTAACTAGTTAACTCCTTTGAAAGGCAGAATGAGGCCAGGAGCTTGGGCGGGACCAAGTGGCTATGACTATGAAATCAGCCTGTCTGCTACCACTTTCGGCTTCCCAGGGGGCACTAGTGATACAGAACTTGCTGCCAATGCAGGAGACATAGAGATGCGGGTTCATCCTTAGGTTGGGAAGATCTCCTGGAGGAGGGCACGGCAACCCACTCCAGGTTTCATGCCTGGAGAGCCCCATGCACAGAGGAACCTGGCCGGCTACAGTCCATAGGGTCACAAAGAGTCAGACATGACTGAAGCGACTTAGCATGCAGGCATGCAGTGTTACAGTTAACTAAAAGCCATCTTTTTTCTGTCTCTTTTCTTCTCTGGATTACAAGACGATAAACCTTACTCAGGAATGAAGCCTACAATAACAGAACTGTATGTAACTGCTGAGTAGTTGCTAAGTGTGAAAGGTCAAAACCATCCCCAATAAAATCCACAAGAGACTGGGTTGGCTGGCAGCTCCAAGCCCAGCCTGGGCTCAGTAGCCAGAGCCTGAGCCGCCTGTTCAAGCAGCTTGTCCGGTGGCCTGATGCAGGTGCAAGCAGAGATGAGTAGTCCTTTAGCAGCTGCTTAATCAGGAGAAGGAAATGGTAACCCACTCCAGTATTCTTGCCTAGAAAATCCCATGGACAGAGAAGCCTGGTAGGCTACAGTCCACGGGGTCGCAAAGAGTCGGACACGACTGGGCAACTTCACTTTCACTTTTCACTTTCAAGCAGCAGGCTGGGAGATGCTCTACTGACAGTTAAGCGGGATGGACCGCTGGGCTAAGAGGTGTGAAGAGCTCAAACTCTGACCTTTCATGTGGACAACTTCCGTTTGAGCTAGACTGGGAGTTGACACAGAGTGGCAGCTTTCAGCCTCTGCCTGTATGTGGACGGGGGAGATATAAGCTTGAAAGTGCCAACTCCTTTTCACAGCCTGTGAGGTGAGGGGGAGCTGTAATAGCCTATAAATACTGCAGGATGGAAAGACTAGAGGCTGGCCACCCTAGGGTGCAATTGCAGAAACAAGGGGTGCAAAGAAATGGAGTCAGAGAAATATTAGCCTGAAGGTCAAGTTTTCGTACAGTGAACTCAGTGAGACAGCAAAACCATCCTCTCCTGGGGAGAGAGGGCAGTTGGAGGAGATGCTAGCTTCTGAGGCTTAAGGAGAGATTTGGAGGTTCTGTTGGAGAGAGGAAGCCACCCCCTGTGGGTGCACAGGGCAATGTTGGTGAACTGGAGAAGTGTTAGTACCACCGTCCTGTTGGACGTGGCAGGGAAGAGAGTTGACAGAAGGTGATGAGAGCATTTTTTCAGAGGGAAACAGTAAGAGGCTCAGTCTCATTGTGATGCTTTCCTTTTCTACCTTTGGCCCTAAGAAGCCTAAGGCTATAAATGCTCTATCATTGAGTTAATCCTGCCACAAATCTTAAAAGTGGTTCTGTAAAATGGAGGTAATTAACTAAACA
Organism: Nanger dama; assembly: GCA_917880005.1. NCBI lineage: Eukaryota > Metazoa > Chordata > Mammalia > Artiodactyla > Bovidae > Nanger > Nanger dama. The sequence continues at coordinate 33,425,118 of CAKJTW010000018.1, forward strand.
AAAAGTTGCCGGCTTGCAGATAAAACTTGAAACAGTGACGCACTGAAATGAAAATGCGTATTTCACATACAGTCTTAGGATTATAAGGTCTATAAGGCACGGCATCTGTAATTTGAGTATCTGATGAGAAGTGTGCAGTGGAATGGAGCTTTGGCCCTGTTAGCACCATAGTAAGCCATAACTTAGGCATGCGTATTTCATATACTGAGTAGATCAGAAAAGTAACTGGACATTTTTACTGACTCTCTGACCTCCCACATTGTGACAGACTCTGTCCCCCATTTCTTACCCAACAAACAGAGCTTCAGTACTGCTTAGGGGTCTTAGAGGTAATTCTGATTAGTCTCGGTTGCTCTGGTGAGCTGACTTCTCTTGCCAATGATTGGTTTAGGAGCGGGCAAGTAAGGGGAGCCCCACTGGAGGGCTTCTGCCAATGGTTTTCATACCTTTACTAGCACGTCCTGTTCTTCCACTGCACATCGTTATAACTCACCATGAAGTCGGGACAATAGCAGACTTCCATGATCAGGAGGAAGGGCAAGGTCAAAGTTGAAATGCTGACAATGGCCAAGTGTACAAGTAGGAAGGTTACTTAGGTGAGAGGTGAGAGACTGCGGGTGAGAGACAATGGTGTCTTGGCCAGGGTGGTGAATGGAGGTGGGGAGAAGCTGCTAGATTTTGGATATATTTTGAAGGCAGTGCCCAGAGGATTTAGAGGCTTGAATGGGAAGTGTGAGAGAAAAAGAAGAGTGAAGGAAGACTCAAAGATGTTTAACCTGAACACCTGGGAGGATGGGGTTGCCATTCGCTGAGACGGGAGGAACAGCTGTCAAGGGGAGCAGGAAGTCAGCTTCAGAGGGTGAGTTTGAGATGCTGCGTCCAAGTGGAGATGTGGCGTGGATACTGAGACATGCGGGGAGTATGGGAGGGAGGTCCAGGCTGGAGGGACAAATGAGAGCTGCCAGCGTTCACAGAGTATTAAAGACATGACACTAAATGGAATCACTATCAGAGTGAGAAAAGAGAAGAGGCCCAAGGGTGGAGCCCGAGGCAGTACACAGACGGGGGAAGGAGCTGTCACATAGATAAAATCCTTGACACAAATACAGGAGAAAAACACAAATGTAACAGGTCGATAATAACAACAGCTTACTCTAGGCCAGACTCTGTGCTACGGTCTGTATGTATATATATTGTGCAACTTAATCCTCAATTCAGTTCAGTTCAGTCACTCAGTCATATCCAACTCTTCGTGACCTCATGGACTGCAGCATGCCAGGCTTCTCAGTCCATTACCAACTCATGTCCATTGAGTCGGTGATGCCATCCAACCATCTCGTCCTCCTCCTGCCTTCAATCTTTCCCAGCATCAGGGTCTTTTCAAATGAGTCAGCTCTTTACATCAGGTGGCCAAAGTATTGGAGTTTCAGCCTCAACATCAGTCCTTCCAATGGACTGATTTCCCTTAGGATGGACTGGCTGGATCTCCTTGCAGACCAAGGGACTCTCAAGAGTCTTCTCCAACACCACAGTTCAAAAGCATCAATTCTCTGCTGCTCCAACTGTCACATCCATACATGACTACTGGAAAAACCATACCTTTGACTAGATGGACCTTTGTTGCCCAAGTAATGTCTCTGCTTTTTAATATGCTGTCTAGGTTGGTCGTAACTTTTCTTCCAAGGAGTAAGCATCTTTTAATTTCATGGCTGCAGTCATCATCTGCAGTGATTTTGGAGCCCCCAAAAATAAAGTCTGACACTGTTTCCACTGTTTCCCCATCTATTTGCCATGAAGTGATGGGACCAGATGCCATGATCTTAGTTTTCTGAATGTTGAGCTTTAAGCCAACTTTTTCACTCTCCTCTTTCACTTTCATCAAGAGGCTCTTTAGGTCTTCTTCACTTCCTGCCATAAGGGTGGTGTCATCTGCATATCTGAGGTTATTGATATTTCTCCCAGCTGTCTTGATTCCAGTTTGTACTTCCTCCAGCCCAGCGTTTCTCATGATGTACTCTGCATAGAAGTTAAAGAAGCAGGGTGACAATATACAGCCTTGACGTACTCCTTTTCCTATTTGGAACCAATCTGTTGTTCCATGTCCAGTTCTAACTGTTGCTTCCTGACCTGCATACAGATTTCTCAAGAGACAGGTCAGGTGGTCTGGTATTCCCATCTCTTGAAGAATTTTCCACAGTTTATTGTGATCCACACAATCAAAGGCTTTGGCATAGTCAATAAAGCAGAAATAGATGTTTTTCTGGAACTATCTTGCTTTTTCGATGATCCAGCAGATGTTGGCAATTTGATCTCTGGTTCCTCTGCCTTTTCTAAATCCAGCTTGAACATCTGGAAGTTCACGGATCATGTAGTGTTGAAGCCTGGCTTGGAAAGTTTTGAGCATTACTTTGCTAGCGTGTGCGATGAATGCAATTGTGTGGTAGTTTAAACATTCTTTGGCATTGACTTTCTTAGGGATTGGAATGAAAACTGACCTTTTCCAGTCGTGCAGTGACTACTGAGTTTTCCAAATTTGCTGGCACATTGAGTGCAGCACTTTCACAGCATCATCTTGTAGGATTTGAAATAGCTCAACTGGAATTCCATCACCTCCACTAGCTTTGTTCGTAATGATGCTTCCTAAGGCCCACTTGACTACATTAGCCATTTAAAGATACCAGTGAAACAATTCCCAGGCATCATTACACAAACAAGAATTAATAAAAGTGAAAGGCTATTTAGATGGGGCAGTGGGAAAACCAATGCCCTGAAATGCCCTGAGAGGAGTCTGGCAGCAGGGTAAAAAAGCTCTCAAGTCTGCCCACCTTTTGACCTTATTTAAGGAGGCAAAGGCCTGGATAATTCCATGGACTGTATAGTCCATGAGGTCGCAAAGAGTCAGATGCAACTTTCACTTTCAAGGAAGAAAAATGTAACTCTCACTATCTGTTCCTTGTAGGTCTACTGATAAGCATAACAATCTGGAAATGACTCGAGTCATTGCAGAACAGGCTATCAGACATCAATATGAAGGCATAGCCATTGACCCATTAAAAATGCTAAGTATGTGGACTGTGTTGTTACAGGTAATGTGATTGATTTTGGTGAAGGATTGCCTCCTTTTGAGGAGAGAATTCCAGACAATTTGCTTAAGTGAAGGAAAATTTATTTTGAGAATATGGAGGTATCTTGGGGCTCCCAAGAGCAATAAAATAGATGCAGATCTCTCTAAGGAATGGGACCCGGACTTGGAAAGTCATCAGGGCAAGACAATGTCCCTGAACAGTGACACCAATTCTCTCCTTCACCAAACTCAGCCAGGCTCCTCTGAGCCTTTTCTCTTTGGGTCCTCAAGCTTGGTCTGTAAAGACCTGAACAAGCATGAACGTGGTTTCTAACAGCTCAAGGTCACATCCTTCAAATGACCCTAGGCCCCACTAGAAGTGCCTGCTAAGTGCCTGCCTGAGAAAACTCCAGGCTTCCAAAGGAATTTATACTTTGTTCCAGCAACACCTGAAGATAGGCCCCTTCTCCCAGTATCTGTGGGAGAGATAGAGGGAACCTCACTTTGATAAGTTAGTATTTAACTTTGTAAGTTTTAACTTTGACAAGTTTTCTGACCAGAAAACGTTGAATGGTACATATAATACAGACATTTATCAAATCCCCTCTTTTTTTCCTGTCAAAATTCTCATGCTCATAATTTAAAAAATACATTTCTGCACAGTTATATGGTGGTTTCCACCTATGCATAGAGGTAGAAACATTCATCTATCATTGGGTTGTATATTAATAAGCAATAAGATTTTAAAAGTGGATTTAGAATAGACAGAAGAAATCAAAGAAGGCTGGGTGGCCCCTAATTTGAGGTCAGGAATTCTATATTTAGAAGGAATTTGTCCCTTATCATGTGTTGCCAATTTCTGGTTTCCACATGTGGCTCCTACCCACATCCTTTGGCTGTGAAGCTTAGTACTATTTTGTAAGTGGAGCCACATGAAGAATGGAGACGCCTGGAAGGTGAGGCAGACTGCAGGCTGCTCAACAATGTATTTTCATGACTGTCTCCCTCTGCCTGGAACATGTATTCCTTCTTCTTGGTGAAATTCTTATGCATCCTTCAAGGCTCTGATCAGATGATATTTCCTATAGGAGTCACCTCTGATAGGCTAGGCAGAATTAATCCCTGCCCGGGGTCTATGGTATATTTGATCCTTCTTTTATGGAGTTTTATATATTGTTTCTGTAATTTATGGTGTGCACATTTGTATTTTCCTCAAGGTCAGGGAATCTGTTTAATTGTCTTGGGCTCTCTGGTAGTTGGTGCTCAGTAAATACTTGATGACTGACTGAATTCTTGTGCATTGCTTCACTCATTTATTCCTTGAAAAGTGAAAGTGAAAGTCACTCAGTCATGTCTCTTTGCGACCCTATGGATGATACAGTCCATGGAGTTCTCCAGGCCAGAATAGTCCCTGGTGGCTCAGATGGTAAAGAGTCTGCCTGCAATGTGGGAGACCCGGGTTCGATTCCTGGGTCAGGAAGATCGGCTGGAGAAGGAAATGGCAATCCACTCCAGCACTCTTGCCTGGAAAATCCCATGGACAGACGAGCCTAATAGGCTACAGTCCATGGGGTCGCAAAAAGTCGGACATGACTGAGAGACTTCAGAATACTTTACAGGGCCCTTAATTGACTGCTGCTGCTAAGTCTTTTCAGTCGTGTCCAACTCTGTGCTACCCCATAGACTGTAGCCCACCAGGCTCCCCCGTCCCTGGGATTCTCCAGGCAAGAACACTGGAGTGGGTTGCCATTTCCTTCTCCAATGCATGAAGTGAAAAGTGAAAGTGAAGTTGCTCAGTCGAGTCCGACTCCTAGCGATCCCATGGACTGCAGCCCACCAGGCTCCTCTGTCCATGGCATTTTCCAGGCAAGAGTAATTGGCTGCTAGGAAACAGACATCCAGACTAGTTCAGGCTGGTCTTTCCAGACCAGTCTAGCCTGTCCAGTTCAACACAGCACATCTCAACTGGAAGTAGAGAGAGGGAAAGAGAGGAGACTTTAAAACAAGGCAGAAGGCAGAGGATATTAGGCTATTAGTTGGAGAAAAAGATCAGACCCCTTCTCTTATATGACCTTCCTTCTCTAGACAATGATGTCATCCTTTCTGGCTTCCAGAGTAAAGGGCTGCTGGGCAATCAGATAGAAGAGCTGGAATGAGAATGAGGAGAATTTGTACATTTGTCTACTGGGGGTGGGCAGTGTCTGCATGAAAACACATATTTATCAGTTTCCTGTTGGTGCTGTCACAAATTTCCCAAACTGGATGGTTTAACATAACACAAAATGATTATTTTATAGTTGTTGAAGTCAGAAGTCCGACGTGAGTTTTACAGGGTTCAAGATCCAGGTTTGCAGGGCTGTTTACTTCTGGAGGCTCCTGGGGAGAATTCATTGCCTTTCCAGTTTCTACAGGCTGTCCTCATTCCTTGCCCAGGGGTACCTTCAACCCACTTCAATCCCTCTTCCAAGGACCTTTACATATAGTGTTCTTGTAGGGATCTCTTATAAGGATTACTTTGGGCCTATCCGGAAAATCCAAGATCATTTCTCCAGCTCAAAGTCCTTGACTTAATCAACCTGCAAAGTCCCTTTTCTCTTTTGTCATATAAGGTGACATTCACAGGTGCCAAGGATTAGGATATGGGCATCTCAGGGGGGTCACTATTCAGTCTATTGTGCTTGTGTCTTAAGTCACTTCAGTGGTGTCTGACTCTTTGCAACCCTATGGACTGTAGCCCACCAGGCTTCTCTGTCCACAGGATTCTCCAGGCAAGAATACTGGTGTGGGTTGCCATGCCCTCCTCCAGGGGATCTTCCCAAGCCAGGGATCAAACCTGAGTCTCCTGTGTCTCCTTAGGCTAAATGTGAAAGTCTTCACCATAACCCCAAAGCCCACTTATCTAAAAAGCTCTTACTTGGGATTTCTAGCCTCTTTAACAATTGCAGCAAATTAATGACACAACCGACTCATTGATCTTGTGTTTAACTTTGCTGGGAATTCAGCATTTCTGGGAAAAAGTGATGACAAAGACCAGCCTATTGAAAACACAATAGCTTAAGAGCTAAAGACCATTGCTGAAAAGAGGAATACATGCATTTAGGGGTCACATTTTATCAAGGACCCAGAAGAATAGAAACAATATAATTTATAATGAGCTTCATAATACTACACAGAACAATAAATGTAATAATTCAGGAAATAGTAAATCATCATGTCAGTTTCAGAGATGTGTTTTTCCCTATGTGGAATCACTATATTTGTTTACATGTATGTTTCTTCCCACTGTACTCTCCCATCAGCATATCAATGCCACAAGAGCAAGAACTTCACGTGTTGTATGCCCCGAGGGTCTTGAACAAACCTTAGAACATAGCAAACATCAATATGTATCATCATACATTTTAAAAAATATATACTACTAAATTTCCATTCCTTAAAAAAATAAGAGTTGAGGACCCAGAATGTGAGTTCCTCTGCATCAACAGAATTTGATTAATGAAATAATAGGAAATAATATCTAATATATGACATGAGTTAACATCATGAAGGAAAAGGATGCAATAAGTATTAGACTATGGTACAATTATTCATAGACCATTTTCCCTGCAGAATTAAGAGGACATAGTTTGATGTGAGTGTTATGAGTACAGAGCACTCTCCCATCAGTCTATGTACCTTCCCCGACTTAAACAGCAGTTCTGCCTGAGAGGAGAGGAAAGGTGAACTCCATCCCATGTCATTACTCTGTCTGCCACCTGCTCTCTTGTCTGGGAAGAAACTATCCCTGTGGATCTCATTTCATCACCACCGGCTCATTTGGACCGTGTTTCTGTTCTATTTCCTTTGGCTCAGTTTACACCTCCCAGTCCCTGTGATGGGATTCCCTGTTAAGGAAGATGGAGTTGTTGGGCCCTGTGGTTCCTCCTTGAATTAAAGCATCTTAACTTCAACCATCTCTGCTAGAAACAGTTGTGTCCTTGACTTCTGTAACCAGTTGAACTCCTGGTCTGTATGTAATCTCTGGCTCCACTCATAGACACAATCAGCAAGACTGGTGACCACACAGCTGCCCAAAGTATAATATCTTTTTAAAGGACGAGAGAGTTCTAAAAAATAACAAATAATATGAGTAAGGAACACCAGTTCAGTCCAGGACCCAGCCAGCTTTCTTTCCTGAGAACATGTGTATATGAACATAATTTAATATGCATGCTCCCCAATACCGAACCTTCCCCCAGGGATAGGGGAGTCTTGACAAGTTGCCCAGACCTGTGGCTTATCTAGGCATTCTGCTCAGGTCTCTTTAAAAGGCAGTGGTCCACTCAATGGTCCTGTCTGCCTTGGGAGCCATGAGCAGGCAACTGATCTGGGTTCTGCCTCACCTTGTTCAGATCCACAATTGATGCTGCATTTTCGCCTCTGCCTGTTTCTCCCAGGCCAGTCCAGTCCTGCCTGCTCTTCATCCTGGGATGCCTGCTGCACTCTGGCTTGGCATAGCTTAGAGGCTGTTGGCTACAAACCAGGTCCTGTTCATCTTCCCCTCCCAAGTCCACACAATAAAGAATCTGGCAGCCTCCCATCCAAGACCATTCAAGGAATCATAACACAAGGAATGCAGGAATGGCCATTACCAACACTGATCTGGAAAAGTATGTGTCGAAAGAATATGGAGTCAGCCCAGCCTTGCATGATTCAAATCTTGTGTTACCACCTAGGAGCTTTGTGTTTCTGGACAAGGCATGTGATCTCGTAAAGCCTCGGTTTCCTCATTTGTACCTTAGAGATGACACAGTAAAAGATGGATAGGCGAAAGAAATTAGTCTTATAAAATGCGAGGGCCCATTTTGAGAAGTTAATGAAATGACTCAGGTTTGGGTTCTGGAGTACGAGTCTCGGCTGTGGTTTGGTGCCACCTGGACATTGTTTACTCTGGTTTAAATATTTATAGGACAAGTATGGATAGTGTGACTGGTCAAGTTCCCAGAACAGCAGCAATATTTCCAGGAATCTCCATGCTCCCTGGCATCCGTTGTGTCTTTTGGATCCAGGGAAATCTGGCTGGAAGCATACTGAGGATGTAGGGACTCACTCTCTGCCTCCTCACCTCCCCAGAGAAGGTTGCAGCCCTCTCTACTCTGGTTGGTAAGAACTTTAGCTCATCCCATTTGAGAATAGAGGCTGGGAGAAGGACAGGAATTAGAAGTCAACAATTATGTGATTTCTGAATTTGCTTTATTAAAGTTTTACTTTTAATGCCTATTCTACTAATGCTGTTGTAAGGATCAGGATTAATATACGACTGTGTCTTGGTGCTTTACATATAGTATTTGCTTATTAAATGGTGTATTCCAGGGATGTTTATTAAGCACCTATTATGTCCTAGACACTATACTGGGTCATAGGATATGGCAGTAAATAAGATACCTGTTGTCCTTGCCCTGATGAAGCATACAGTTTAGCAGAGATAACAGCTTGGAGCAGCTCAGAAGGTATGAAAATTAAGCTATCATCCTATTTTTCCTAAACAATCCTCTTTCCCTAAGCATTTTAAAACATTTAAGATCTTCTTTTTATATTTTAGAACAGACTATTCCATTCTCTTCTCTAAAGAAGGGATTTTTAACCAGGGTTGACTTGGCTGCCCAGCAGATACTTGGCAATGTCTGGAGATGTTTTTGTTGCTGTCACAACCTGGGGGTGTGGGGCAGCGTGCTACTGGCATCTCATGGGTATAGGCCAGGGATGCTCTTAAATATCCCAAAGAGCATAAAACAGCCCCCAGCACAATCTCATCCAGGCCCAAATATCAAAATGCCAAGACTCAGAAACCGTGGTCTAAAAGGGACTACTTTGTCTGCAATCTGTTATTTTTGGCTATAAAGGGAGAGAAATGCATCACCTTTACAAGTCTTAGAAACTGCTGTCCCTTGGTTCTATGCTCTAGGCCACTTGCCTGTGTCAGAGGCCTGAGAGGGGAGGAGACCCTTCCAAATTCTCCGTCCAGAAACATGTTTCTCTCCAGAAGTGCCCTCTCAGGGCAGATAGAACTGACCTGGAAGTCTGCTGCAGAGTACCCAGCACTATACCTGCATTTGTGAGCATATGCTTGACTGAGTCTCTTAGAGAAGTAAATTTTCAAACGAAAGTCTCCTGGAAAAGACTGTCTTTCTACTGTTCGAAAACCCTACCAAGATATGCAAAGAAGTGACATTATTTCAAGGTCATTGAACCCAACTTCTCAGTTCATTTGGTTTTCTTTATTTTAAAAGCATTTTAAAAGCTTGTCTGGGCATAATTAATCCAATTTGGTATTCAGGATGGTCTAGGCTTTCAGAGTGACTGGGTTTTGATCTGATGGCTCTCTCACATACGTTCAGCAGTAAAATTTTGGACAAAGCCAAGAATGAGCAAGAACGAGGCAAAATAAAATGAAGCCAGAAGGAGATGGAGTCAGGGAGGGAGAGGGAAGAACCAAAGGCGGAGGGGTTCACAGGAGGGAACAAGCACACAAAGAAGGGAAACGACCAGTCTTAAATTTCCTGGCTTAGGAGCCCTGGCTCCCCAACTCTGTTTACTTCTTTCCCGTCTATACTGCTTTCCAGAAGCCCAGCATTGGATCCTAGCCTACTTCTCTCTCCTCCAGCTTCTGGGTAAAGGTGGTGGGGAGCTCCTGTTTCGTTCCTGGGTTCTGAAGCAAAATTCTGTGTTGAAGCAGATCTGAAGAGGATGTGTTCATGAAATTCAAAACTAATTTCTCAGGCTCATTCCCCTTATCAGAGTGGATTGTCAGTAAATACATACTGTTGTTGTTGATGATGAAGTTTGAATATCCACTAGTCAGTACCAGACACAGGATGTATGACTCATGTCCCCACTCGGATGAGTCGAATGATGATTATAACTGTGACGTGAGCACTTTGAATTCTGTATTTCACTTGCCATTGGCTGAATGAGCTACATGTCTTTTCTTAGAAATGAGGTTTGATTTTAAAATGTGCAAACATCTGATCTGAAATGTGCAAAATATTTTTTTCCAGTGGACTGTTTCACTTGGAACTTGTTTCAAATGTTAGGTGTGCTGGTCCAGATTCTCTCATGTAACAGTTGGTCTGAGCCCACCCGCAGATGTTATGCCTCTATCATACAATCATCCACAACAGAAAGTAACTTAACTGGAATCATTTGTAGTACTGGTGCTTAACAGAATTTTGTGTTCTATTAAGCCTCATTCTTCATTTTTAAAATTTTGTTACTGGCTGCTGCCATGTGTTCTATAGCACTGCTCTAATACCAAATAAGACTTTAAAAAGCTCCCCTGAGACAATATTTCATTGCTTGCCCTGATATATTGGCCTTCAATAGTAAAACTCTTTTGACCTCAAACCTTAATGGTGTAAGCACACATCTTGACCAAAGTACTTTCTTTCCCCTGAATTTCACTAACTTTGGTTTTCAATTCAACTCTTAGGGATTCAGGTAGCATATCTCCTGGCTTCTCTATGGCATGATATTTAATAAACACCCCACTTACCTTGGCACGACTTCCCTGATAGCTTAGTTGGTAAAGAATCTGCCTGCAATGCAGGAGACCCCAGTTCGATTCCTGGGTCTGGAAGATCCACTGGAGAAGGGATAGACTACCCACTCCAGTATACTTGGGCTTCCCTGGTGGCTCAACTGGTAAAGAATCCACCTGCAATGCCTGAGACCTGAGTTTGATCCCTGGGTTGGGAAGATCCCCTGGAGAAGGGAAAGGCTACCCACTCCAGTATTCTGGCCTGGAAAATTGCATGGACTGTATAGCCCATGAGGTTGCAAAGAATCAGACACAAATGAGTGACTTTCACTTTCCACATGCCTTGAACCCAGCATGTAAGGGTTGGTTAGATGGAAGAACAAGAAGAACTTTGCAAAATCGGTTATCAATGGAGCACACAGCTGACTGTCAGGCTGCATGGTTCGCTGAGGGCCTCCCCTTGTTCTCGGTCTCCCATCTGGACAGAGGGAATTCTCACCAGGCCAATCTGCCTCCAGTTCTCAATAGAGTCGTTGTGCCCGAGACTGAAGCAGTCTCGTCCCTGCCATGTCTCCCTTGGGCCAGCCCAGAGGATCCCCAGTCAGCCTGCCAATCAGCTCCTCAGTCACTTCAGTCTGCTCTGTTAACAACGTGTGTCTCCTGGCCTGGAGGTCAGGCCTTTATATGGAAGCCCCAGCTGGTGAGAGGAGCTGGAATGATGAGGCCTGAAAATTCTTCACTCTTTGTTCTTCTGATGGGTGACAGGATAATTAGTCCAAATGAGAGGCTGCCTCTCCCGGACTATATTTAGTCTAATTGCAGAGCTTTCTTTCCCCTAAAGGAGACTGGGACTCCTCCCTAGGAGACGGCAGTAGGAGAAGGGGAATGCTATTGAGCAGGCAGGCTGCCACCGCCAAGGCCGGGCGTGCTCTCCTCTCTCCCGAAGCAGGGCGCTGGTGCAGCTGGTGTCCAGGAAACAGGGCTCCTCCCCCGCTCTGCCACACAGACTCCGCTGACTGAGGACTTTCATCCCCTTTGATTCTCAGATTTTTGTATGTTAAATAAACATGAGTAACCTCTTCCTCACAGGACAGTGATGAAGATGAAGTGGGATAAATTTTGTTAGCACTTTATGAATTATAGATGTGTGAAACAGATGGAGGAATTGCCATAAATAAGAGAAGCACCCAAATTTCCCCCATTACAGAGGGCTAGAGCTGCTTAACTCAGACATGCAAGGTTCTGTCACTCTTATGAAGTAGGTCATCATGTTCTCTCTTCTCCATCTCTCTAGATCCACTGTTTCTCTGTCCTCAAGCACATGGTTAATGCTCAACAGATATTTGATCACAAATATTACTATTTTCAATATAATATTAAAGAAAAATTGATTCAATAAATAAAAAGATACACTGCATATCTAATTGTCTATAATATGTATTTGCAAATTGGGGAGAAGTGATGTTTAAAGAGCATTTTAAAAATTCCCAACAAAGTATACTTAAAAGAGTATATCATATTGATCTGCCTTTACTTATCCCTTCAACTTTTAAAATTTAATCCTTTTAGGATAGTTTGACATCAATTTTTTAATATAATTTGAAATTAAAATATTTAACTCTTCCTTTTTTCTGATAAAACTTAAAAAAACTTCTTTGCCCTTATTGTATTTCTCTCACAAGTGTAACAGAAATTTTAAAAATTGTAAATTAAGATTTCTACCTAATTCAACATAGATATATTGAACTCCTACCACGCAGAACTGAAAAAGAAGATTGAAATCTATAGGCTTTTTTCTGCAACTCATCCCATCATAAAATTCCAGTTACCACGTACACATGGATAGACTTCCATTCACTATCCTCTATCTCAATGCTTTGAAAATTTTCTTCAACTAATTGGCACATGTGATTCATAGTTATTGGATAATAATGTACTTTCCCTTCTCATAACTCATCCTCTACCTTCCCCCTAACCCTGGCCAAGCCTTTCAGTCAAACAATGAGATTGAAGCTTATTGCCCTAGGAAAGAAGAATGAAAACTAGCTAAAACAAAGAAGTTATAGCTCAGCTTTCTGCTTCAAGCTAGCTTTTTTTTTTTTTTTTTTTTAGTGCATTACATCAAACTAAAAGCTTCTGCCCAGCAAAGGAAATCATCAACAAATTTAAAAGGCAACTTACTAAGTAGTTGAAAATATTTGTAAATCTTATATCTGATAAGGGGTTAATATCTAAAATATGTAAAAAATTCATACAACTTAATAGCAAGAAAACAATCAGGGTAATTGAAAACTGGGCAGAAGCTCTGAACAGACATTTTTCCAAAGAAGACATACAGATTGGCAAGAGGTGCAGGAAACGATGCTCAGCATCACTAAGCCTCAGGGAGATGCAAGGCAAAACCGCGAGATATCACCTCACAACTGTTAGAAGAGCTGTTATCAGAAAAGCAAGAGATAACAAATGATGGTGAGGAATGCACTATTGGCAGGAAGGTAAACTGGTGCAGCTGCTGTAGAAAACAGTATGGAAGTTGCTCAAAAATTAAAAAATAGACCAACATATGATCTAGCGATTCCAATTCTTGTTATTCATCCAAAGAAAACAAAAACACTAGCTTGAACACATGCACCCCAAAGATCACTTCAGCATCATTTTTAATAGCCAACATATGGAAGCAACCTCAGTGTCCATCGATGGATGAATGGTTAAAGAAATTTTATAAAAGGCATGGAGGAATCTTAAATGCATATTACTGAAAGAAGGCAATCTGAAAAGTCTATGTACAGTATGATTTCAATATATGACATTCTAGAAAAGGCAAAATAATGGAGACAATGAAAAGATTAGTGTTTTCCAGATGTTGGGGGTAAGTAAAGGGATGAACAGGTGGAGCGCACAGGATTTTTAGGGCAGTGAAATCACTTTGTACCACATTATAATGGTGGATAAATGTCATTATCCATTTGTCAAAACCCATAGAAGGTACAACATTAATGTAAACTATGAACTTTGAGTGATAGTGATGTGCCAGTGGCTTTTAACAAATACACAGCTCTGGTGTGGGAGGTTGGTAGTCAGGATGGTTGTGGGAGTATGTTAATGCTCCACATCTTCCCTTCAATTTTGCTGTAACCTCTGAAAGTTCTCTAAAAAAAGTTTATTAAAAATTCACAAATCAAAAACTGAAAGAATTGCAAAGAGAGAGGATTCTACCACTGTAGATGAAAATTTCCATATTCCTTTCTCAATAACTGATATAGAGCAAGTAGACAGAAAAATCAATAAAAATATGGGCCAATTTATCAACCACATTGACTTAACTGACATTTATGGTACAAAATGCAGCAGACTACACACTTACTTGTCTTTTCAAACATACTCAGTGTTATGAGCCATAAAACAAGTCAATAGATTTAGAAGAATTCAAGTCATACAAAATGTGTTCTCTGCTCTGCTCAATGTTATATGGCATCCTGAGTGGGAGGGGAATTTGGAGGAGAATGGATACATGTACATGCATGGCTGAATGTCCATCAGCTATATACTCTAATATGAAATAAAAGTTTTTAAAAACTATGTTCTCTGGCTATAATGAAATTAAAATAGAAATCTGTAAGAGATTGATAACTGAAAATTCTTCAAATACTTTGAAGCTAGATAACACATCTCTAAATTACACATGGGTCAAAGAAGAAATCAAAATCAAAGTTAGAATGTATCTTGGACTGCAGAGAAATGAAGCAACAGCATATCAAAATTGTTGGCATGCTACTGAAGGAGTAATTAGGTGGAAATTTATACAAATTTCTCCAAGCCAGGCTTCAGCGATACATGAACCGTGAACTCCCTGATGTTCAATCTGGTTTTAGAAAAAGGCAGAGGAACCAGAGATCAAATTGCCAACATCTGCTGGATCATGGAAAAAGCAAAAGAGTTCCAGAAAAACATCTACTTCTGCTTTATTGACTATGCCAAAGCCTTTGACTGTGTGGATCACAATAAACTGTGGGAAAATTCTTCAGGAGATGGGAATACCAGACCACCTAACCTGCCTCTTGAGAAATCTGTATGCAAGTCAGGAAGCAACAGTTAGAACTGGACATGGAACAACAGACTGGTTCCAAATAGGAAAAGGAGTACGACAAGGCTGTATATTGTCACCCTGTTTATTTAACTTATATGCAGAGTACATCATGAGAAACGCTGGACTGGAAGAAACACAAGCTGGAATCAAGATTATTGGGAGAAATATCAATAACCTCAGATATGCAGATGACACCACCCTTATGGCAGAAAGTGAAGAAGAACTAAAGAGCCTCTTGATGAAAGTGAAAGAGGAGAGTGAAAAAGTTGGCTTAAAGCTCCACATTCAGAAAATGAAGATCATGGCATCCAGTCCCATCACTTCATGGGAAATAGATGGGGAAAGAGTGGAAACAGTGTCAGACTTTATTTTTGGGGGCTCCAAAATCACTGCAGATGGTGACTGCGGCCATGAAATTAGAAGACGCTTACTCCTTGGAAGAAAAGTTATGACCAACCTAGACAGTATATTCAAAAGCAGAGACATTACTTTGCCGACTAAGGTCCGTCTAGTCAAGGCTATGGTTTTTCCTGTGGTCATGTGTGGATGTGAGAGTTGGACTGTGAAGAAGGCTGAGCACTGAAGAATTGTTGCTTTTGAACTGTGGTGTTGGAGAAGACTCTTGAGAGTCCCTTGGACTGCAATGGACTGCAAGTCCATTCTGAAGGAGATCAACCCTGGGATTTCTTTGGAAGGAATGATGCTAAAGCTGAAACTCCAATACTTTGGCCACCTCATGCAAAGAGTTGACTCATTGGAAAAGACTCTGATGCTGGGAGGGATTGGGTGCAGGAGGAAAAGGGGGATGACAGAGGATGAGATGGCTGGATGGCATCACGGACTCGACGAATGTGAGTCTGAGTGAACTCTGGGAGATGGTGATGGACAGGGAAGTCTGGCATGCTGTGATTCATGGGGTCCCAAAGAGTCGGACACGACTGAGCGACTGAACTGAACTGAACTTATACATACTAAACATTAAAAAAATTAAATTATTAAATTAATGACATCTCTTGTTAAATTAATGACATCAGCTTCTATATTAAGACATTAGAAAAAAAAAGAACAAATTAAGCCTAAAATAAGCAAAAGAAATGAAACATAATAATAAGTGTTAGATAGAGCAGGAATCAATAAAAAAAACTGAGAAAAACAGAGAAAATCAATGAATACAAATTATGAAGCCAATCAACATAATTCATAATATTAACAAAATGAAAAAGAAAACCCATATCAAATCAATAGATGCAGAAAAAGCACTTGGCAAAATACAATTTCCACTCCTGATTAAAAAGAGAAAACAAAACCTAATCCTCAGCAGGTACAGAGGGGAACATCCTCAGCCTGATGAAGGGCATCTAGGAAAAACTTTTAGCTACCATCAAACTTAATACACTGTGTGTGCGTGTGCTCAGTTGTGTCTGACTCTTTGAGACCCCATGGACTGCAGCACACTAGACTTCCCTGTCCTTTACTACCTCCTGGAGTTTGCTCAAACTCATGTCCATTGAGTTGGTGATGCCATCCAAGCATCTCATCCTCTATTGTCCCCTTCTCTTCCTGTCCTCAATCTTCCAGCATCAGGGGCTTTTCTAATGAGTTGGCTCTTCACACCATGTAGTCAAAGTACTGGAGCTTTGGCTTCAGCTTCAGTCCTTCCAGTGAATATTCAGGGTTGATTTTCTTTAGGATTGACTGGTTTGATCTCCTGGCTGTCCAAGGGACTCTCAAGAGTCTTCTCCATCACCACAGTTTGAAAGCATCAATTATTTGGTGCTCAGCCTTCTTTATGGTCCAACTCTCACATCTGTAAATGACTACTGAAAAAACCATAGCTTTGGCTGGACGGACCTTTGTTGGCAAAGTGATATCTTTGCTTTTGAATACGCTGTCTAGGTTTGTCATAGCTTTTCTTTCAGAGAGCAAGTGTCTTTTAATTTCATGGCTGCAGTCACCATCTGCAGTGATTTTGGAGCCCAAGAAAATAAAGTCTGCCACTATTTCCATTGTTTCCCCATCTATTTTCCAGGAGGTGATGGGACTGGAAGCCACATGATCTTAGTTTTTTGAATGTTGAGTTTTAAGCCAATTTTTCACTCTCCTCTTTCACCTTCATCAAGAGGCTCTTTATTTCCTCTTCACTTTCTGCTAGGGTGGTGTCATCTGCCTATCTGAGGTTATTGGTATTTATCCCAGCAATCTCAATTCCAACTTGTAATCCATCCAGCCTGGCATTTCACATGATGTACTCTTGCATAAAAGTTAAACAGCAGGGTTCCTGGTTGTACTTGGTTCTATTCTCAGGTAGGTCTGAGAACACTTTTCTGAGTTGTTGCACAGGGTGGTCTCCAAAAGTTTTGCTTCCTCAAAGACACATGGCTTCTTCTAAGATCACTAGTTTCTTTAGTGCCATAGAGTTTTTCATAACTCCATGGGTGGAACTTACGCTATTTCCTTAAAATCTTTCAAATTAATCTTCTCTTTGCTCAGATAAGAAAATGTCACACAAGTTTAATTTCTCTTTCAGTTTTCTTTTGCTTTTGTTTCCATTGTGGTAAAATAAACATAAAATATACCATTTTAACTATTTTCAAGAGTACAGTTTCAAATGTACAGCTGGCATTGAGTACATTCACACCATTATGCAACCATTGCTACCATCCATCTCTAGAACTTTAAACACTAACTCCCCGTCCCCTCTATCCTTACTCCCTGGCAACCACCATTCTACTTTGTAGGAATTTTGACTATTCTATTCCCACCTCATATAAAAGGAATCCATTGTCCTTTTATGTCTGGCTTATTTAACTTAGCATAATGTCCTCAAGGCTCATCCATGTTGTACTATGTGTCAGGATTTCATTCCTTTTTAAGACTGAATAATATCCCATCATATGTATATGCTACACTAGATATTCATTCATTTGAGTCATTCCACTTTTAGCTACTGTGAATAATGTTGCTTGGAACATTAGTTTACAAATACCTGTTTCTGCCTTCATTTCTTTTTGGTGTACATCCAGAAATTGCTGGATCATTGGGTACTTTCATTTATTTTTTTGAGAAACATTTATACTGTTTTCCATAGTTGTTTTACCTATTTATATTTCCACCACCAATGCACAAGGATTCAATTTTTCTATATTCTTGCCTACAGTTTTATTTTTTGACAATATAGCCATCCTAGTATGTGTGAAGTTGTAGCTCATTGTAGTTTTGATTTGTATTTCCTTTTAGTGATTAGTGAGGTTGAGCATATTTTCAGTTGCTTCTTGGCTACCTGTACATTTTTGGAGACCTATTGTACAGAAGACAGGGATTAAGACCATCCTCATGGAAAAGAAATGCAAAGAAGCAAAATGGCTGTCTGAGGAGGCCTTACAAATAACTGTGAAGAGAAGAGAAGTGAAAAGCAAAGGAGAAAAGGAAAGATATAAGCATCTGAATGCAGAGTTCCAAAGAATAGCAAGAAGAGATAAGAAAGCCTTCCTCAGCGATCAATGCAAAGAAATAGAGGAAAAGAACAGAATGGGAAAGACTAGAGATCTCTTCAAGAAAATTAGAGATACCAAGGGAACATTTCATGCAAAGATGGGCTCGATAAAGGACAGAAATGGTATGGACCTAACAGAAGCAGAAGATATTAAGAGGTGGCAAGAATACATAGAAGAAAATAGCTTCATGACCCAGATAACTATGATGGTGTGATCACTCACCTAGAGCCAGACATCCTGGAATGGGAAGTGGGCCTTAGGAAGCATCACTATGAACCAAGCTAGTGGAGGTGATAGAATTCTAGTTGAGCTATTTCAAATCCTGGAAGATGATGCTGTGAAAGTGCTGCACTCAATATGCCAGCAAATTTGGAAAACTCAACAGTAGCCACAGGACTGGAAAAGGTCAGTTTTCAGGTCAGTTTCCAATGCCAAAGAATGCTCAGTCTACTGCACAATTGCATTCATTTCACATGCTAGTAAAGTAATGCTCAAAATTCTCCAAGCCAGGCTTCAGCAATACGTGAACCGTGAACTTCCAGATGTTCAAGCTGGATTTAGAAAAGGCAGAGGAACCAGAGATCAAATTGCCAACATCTGCTGGATCATGGAAAAAGGAAGAATTCCAGAAAAACATCTACTTCTGCTTTATTGACTATGCCAAAGCCTTTGACTGTGTGGATCACAAGAAACTGTGGAAAATTCTTCAAGAGATGGGAATACCAGACCACCTGACCTGCCTCTTGAGAAACTTATATGCAGATCATGAAGCAACAGTTAGAACTGGACATGGAACAAGAGACTGGTTCCAAATAGGAAAAGGAGTACATCAAGGTTGTATATTGTCACCCTGCTTATTTAACTTATATGCAGAGTACATCATGAGAAACGCTGGGCTGGAAGAAGCACAAGCTGGAATCAAGACTGCATATCAATAACCTCAGATATGCAGATGACACCACCCTTATGGCAGAAAGTGAAGAACTAAAAAGCCTCTTGATGAAAGTGAAAGAGAAGAGTGAAAAAGTTAGCTTAAAGCTCAACATTCAGAAAACAAAGATCATGGCATCTGGTCCCATCACTTCATGGGAAATAGATGGGGAAAGAGTGGAAACAGTGTCAGACTTTATTTTGCAGGGCTCCAAAATCACTGCAGATGGTGAATGCAGCCATGAAATTAAAAGACACTTACTCCTTGGAAGGAAAGTTATGACCAACCTAGATAGCATATTCAAAAGCAGAGACATTACTTTGGCAACAAAGGTCCATCTAGTCAAGGCTATGGTTTTTCCAGTAGTCATGTATGGATTTGAGAGTTGGACTGTGAAGTAGGCTGAGCACCAAAGAATTGTTGCTTTTGAACTGTGGTGTTGGAGAGGACTCTTGAGAGTCCCTTGGACTGCAAGGAGGTGCAACAGTCCAACCTAAAGGAGATCAGTCCTGGGTGTTCTTTGGAAGGGACGATGCTAAAGCTGAAACTCCAATACTTTGGCCACCGCATGCAGAGTTGACTCATTGGAAAAAATCTAATGCTGGGAGGGTTTGGGGGCAGGAGGAGAAGGGGATGACAGAGGATGAGGTGGCTGGATGGCATCACCAACCCAATGGACTTGAGTTTGGGTAAACTCCGGGAGTTGGTGATGGACAGGGAGGCCTGGCGTGCTGTGATTCATGGGGTTGCAGAGTCGGACATGACTGAGCAACTGAACTGAACTGATACAAGTCCTTTACTTGAGTCCTTTATTCAAGTACTTTTTAAATTGGTTATATTTTGGAATTTCTTATATACTCTGAATATTGATGTAATATGATTTGTAAATATTTTCTCCCATTCTGTGGGCTGTCTTCTCACTGTTGATTATGCCCTTTGATTCACAAGTTTTTAATTTTTAATGAAACCCAATTTATCTTTTCTCACCTGTGCTTTTGGCATCATATCCAAGAAATCATTGTCAAATCCCATTATGATTTTTCTTGTTTTCTTTAAAGACTTTTAGCTATGTTTAAGTCTTTCATCCACTTGAGTTAGTTTTTATATATGATGTACAGGAAGGGTCCGATTTTATTTTCTTGCACATGGATATCAAAATTTTCCAACATTTACTGAAAGACTGCTCTTTTCTCATTGATTTGTCTTGGCCCCATTATAAAAATTACTTGACCACGTATTTGAAGGTTCATTTCTGGGCTCTCTATTCCATTTGCTTCCATTTCTGTCATGCCAATACCACTGCATCTTTGTAGTATGGGTTTCCTTTTAAGTTTTGAAATACATTAACTCTTTATGGCTCATGTTGAGTTCTCTGCCTGGCACTCTCTGTAGTACCCAAATTTAGCCAGGACCCAGGAACAATTGTGCAGTCAGGTACAGGGGAAGGGGAAATAAACAGCCGAGTCATTCAATATGGTGTCTGGTTTCTTTGGAAAAGAAAAGGCACAGTCACTAGAATAAAACTGTATGCCTTTATTCAACATAAAATGAGTCATTAAGATAAAATACATTTGTCCATGTGCAGAAACATTATAATACATTCAATCCTGAAGGTAGTTTTATACGACCAATAAGAGGAACAGTCTAAAAGTAGGAAGAATAAAGACAAGAGTGAGAAGGAGCTAAAAGGCAGAGCTTTATCTGTCAAAGTGCTAAGGCCTATGCATACAAAAATTTTAAATTAAGACCAACTAAGGTCATTTCTTCCATTCTGATTTCTCTTGGTGCTGGTGAAAGTCTTAGGGTATGATGTAATGAATCACAGAATTAATATGGGTTAAAAAAATAGGTCATAGCACTTATGGTTAAAAGCTTTTAATTTCTAGAGTTTCATTTATCATGTACTCTAGATCTTTCATGGGTTCTAAAATTTTCATAACAAACTTTCTAATAACAAACTTGCTCTTCAATAAGTTTATTATCAAACTGTCAGGTCCTTTTCAGCGCAGATTCTGTTTCTGTATACAAGGAACAGGAAACCATTTTGAAACTCTGTAAGAGTTTCATTAATTTAAAACTTGTTCAAAATGGTTACATGTGGATTCAGCTGGGTTCCTTTCAAACCACTATGCCTGAAAACCTAAAATGGAAACAATGGCTGACATGGAGTTCAAGTCCAACTCCAGTGTTTCTAAGCTCTGAAAACGTTAGACACTGTTTGTTTTTTTAAGAACTGACCCAAGAAATATAAGATTTTACATACCACACTTTCCATAGGAAGGACATAGACTGTGTGTATAATAATAGTTCTAAAGTATCTTCAGGTATTTCAATAGCATTTAGTGAATTGCTTTCTTATTGGGCTAATCTGAATATTAAATATTTACAAAGAGGATCCAAGTGCTCTAGCTGGTTTAATATAGAATTTGTCTGAGCCAATGTCTGCATCACTTAGCCACAGGTGCACAACCTTAAATGCTGAGCAGTGGCAAAAGCTGTCCCTAGATAATATGGTTCAATGGAAAACCATTACTTAGCCCACAAAATGCCTCACATCAAATTCCATGTTCCACTCATGGCAATTCATTATATTATAGGAATCCAAAACCTTAAAAAAAAAGTTTCAGTAAAATGATAAAAATAATTTTAAGTTTTAATCTATCTTAAATCCAATCTTGGATTTATCTTTCTTCTTCCCTAGGCACTCACTAAGCTTTGCAGCCAAGATGAAAATCAGGATTTCCCCTTCAGTTTCTTTTGAGCTTTAAGAACCAGGAAAGCTGAATTTGCAGTTATTCTTCCTGAGCGCCGGTTATCTAGTCACAGCCCACCTCAACAGCTGATCAGCAATCTCTTCCAAGTTTGGTCTGTGACAAGGAAATCTTTGTAGGCATGCCCTTTTAAGGTTAAGACTGAGAGATACACAGTGGTACAGAGATTCCTTAGCTTATAGTCCTTATAAAAGGAACCCAATCTTCTGTTTAAGGTCATTACATATAAGGAAAACACAGGGTATCCACCGTTTTACTTCCTGGACAGACTTGAGACTGGATTAACATGGTGGAATACACCTAATAACTTTTTGACTGAAAGGTGAACATGGATATTTTGGAATACAGAAATTCAAGCTGCAAATCCATAATCAAGGTAAAGAAAGTTCAAAAATAAGCACTGAGAAAATAAATTTATCCTTTTAAAATCTTTCTACTGGAAAGTCATAAAGAGTTAGGATTTAGGCCACTTTATAAGAGCAAGTGTCCTGCTGAAGCCTCTTTTAATTCAAGTTCTGTGTAGAAAGGGGGTGGAAAAGGTCAATTCTACTAGAATGAAAAGAACATTCATTTTATCCATAATGGAGGGGGAAAGAGGATGAAAATATATTTTTAAGTTTTAAATGAATACACTTCCTTCTCACCGGTCTACAAGATGGAAAAATCAAGCTCTTTTATTTCCTTTAGCGTATTTTGACAGGAAAGCTGCTTTATTCACCAAACTGTTAAAAAGTGTTGAAAATAAGATGAAGTATCTTTACTGACATACTGAACAGAATGACTTTCTCAATCTTGGTTTTACCAAGAGATTTCTTGAAATTTCTATTAATCTCTATATCTTCAAATGACAGTGGTTAAAAGGAGGTAAATTTTATCAACCTGGCTCACACTTCCACTCTGAGTTTTCATGCAGGGGCAATGCCTCTTTTCTTTCTTCCTGTTTTGCCACTGTGCTTTGCTCAGTGCCTCAAAAACCTCTATTTCACAGTTCATTTACTCTTATTAAATTTCCAATGTATCTTGGGAAATAGCATATATCACTCCTTGGGCTCTGAACTAGACACATGCTATATGGTTACTCCTTTAGGAAAGGCTTTTACACGGCTGGTTTTACCTTTGCTTATTTAGTACAGTGCTTCACACATAGGTGTTCAAAAGATATTCGAACATCATGATTCACGTACAGAAACAACTAGAAAACACTGTGAAATTTGATTTGTGGAGACCACTCTTGGTCAATTAGTGTTAAAAAGCAATGAACACAGGTTTCTAAGACTCTGTGATGTGAATAAAGGAAACCTGGGGACCCAATTTGAAGCTGTGTTCTGGTGTATTGCTTTCTCAATCAACTCCAGTCCTTGAGGTCCTATGTCACTACCTGAATATGAATTTTACTTCCCGTGAGGTAGGTAGGAATAACACTAAGTATGCATTAGAAATTGGGGGGGTGCATTTTTATAAATGCTTATCATGAATTGGTTCACACACTTTGAAACATTTCACCTTCATTCTTATCTACCAAATATGGGAATTATGAGGCGGCACATGTTCCCTGAGGATTTTTTTCCTTAGAAATGGTGTTTTTTCAGCAAAGATTTCGTGCTGTTCTCTTAGGCATCTATTTTCAACATGTTTGGGGAACCCTATGTATGAGTTTTCAATTTTTTAAAAATAAGGCTATTAGGAAAACATTCTTGGGACTTCCCTGGTGGTCCACTGGTTAAGACTCTGCACCCTGAATGCAGGGAGCATGCACTTTATCCCTGGTCAGGAAGATAAGTATACCCAAAGTGGCATACTCCTTTTAAGTATTTTATGTATCCTAATTTCCAAAAATTGCCATTTTTCACCACAGCAATTATGGGGAGAACTAGCAAACTACAATGAAGTGTTTCATAGGTCATTAAGATATATTCTTCAAACTCTGACCTTGCTTTCTTTCAGGTCACCAATAAAGCTATATATTATTCATTTTTAAAGAATCTTTATTTCCGAGTGACTAGGTATCCTTCTGCTCCTCAGTCATATCCTAGAACTAAGCATTTACAATCTGAAAATGACTTCTGGAGAGCAGGACTCCAGGTTATCTCTAGGTATGTGGTTAACCTCTCCTCTAACATTTGGCTCGGTCCTCATTT
The DNA here is from genome assembly GCA_917880005.1 of Nanger dama. Lineage (NCBI taxonomy): Eukaryota > Metazoa > Chordata > Mammalia > Artiodactyla > Bovidae > Nanger > Nanger dama. The sequence continues at coordinate 33,449,119 of CAKJTW010000018.1, forward strand.
CCATAAACATATTTCTTGGCATTAGGAAGAGCAACATTCAAGTTTTCCTAGCCCTTCTATCTCCAGATCAATTGGAAAAGACATAAAAACTGGCTACGAAATTCACTTCTCAAAGAAGGAAAACAGAAAGAATGATTTCTATTATCTTCACCAGATTATTTCTTCTTGTAAACCCTATGGCCTGAAGGTGGTGGCAGAGAATGTTAATGAATTAACTACTGTGAAAAAGAAAAACCTACTTCCCCCCTTACAGGTATTTCCTTATCATTCTTTGTCTTAGAAGCAGACTACATTAAAAAAGAATGCACTGTGTTTTGACTTTCCCAGCAGGAGGTGGTTAGGAGAGAAAACAAATTTAAGGGTGAAAGCACAGAGACAGACAGACTGGGAGAACGTCATGTTTTTACTAGAGTTCTGAAAGAAAGACACTGCCCTGATTTCTCATGAATTTCTCATTTTACTATCTTCTGTGCAATCTGTTGGTAATCTTCCAATAGTAGTATAAGGCAACAACTGAGGGCCCTCACCCACACCACTTTCACATGTATGTCAGACCTCAAGATGCATCAAAAACTCCACGGTTGTTCATTTTCACTTTAATTATCTTTTACTTAATAATAAAATGAAAAATAAGAATATATGAATACATACAATCTATATACATATATTTATTGCAAATACTTAAAATTCTTATGTAAAATGATTTTTCTATACTTGTGAAAAAATATGTTTTTAAATGGTGTTGACACCAACTTCTCTGTACATACCCTCAATTCCAATGTTAACAATTCCTTTAAAAAGGCAAAAGACACAAAAGTTTAGCATTTACCAAACCAGTCTCTACAAACCTTTAAGCCAGAAGGAAAAAAAAATAGCTCGTGGTAAATAAGTCAATATTCGTTTAAAATAAAAATAAACTCCAAAACTTCCCCTTATTGCATTTTTTTGGGGGAAATAATCTGAGTGTCTTTGAGTAACTTTCTTTGAAATAATTTGTGCCTTAACAGTGAGGTCCTACATTAAACATACCTTATATGAGAAATTCAAAGTCTTCCACTGTCACTTTTTACATAGATATTAAAATATATATTACTTAAAATATATTACTGGAAAGCTATTTTTAAAATTGATCTTTAATAGTTGTATCAAATGTAAAGCATTAAAAAAATAAAGTAACCAAGAATCTATGAAGCTCTTCAACTTTAGGAACTGTTTTACCTATTGTTCTCTTTCAATAGGTTATGTAGGTATTGAAACACGGTAGGAAAGATCCCTGCTTATTACCATATTTCTCAGAGTCTCTTTGGACTATTCTATGAATTGAGCTGAAAGCTACCCTTGGCCAAGTTTGCGTATTGTTGTAATGAAATGGGGAGACTTCGCTCCTTGCTGTGAATTGAAATCCCTAGGTCGCAGAGAAAACCCTAGTACTGCTTACTGACAAAGCTCTAAACAGTGATGTCATAACCAGAGAAGACCCCCTCATTTTAACAAATAATTTCACCCAAGAGGCCTTCAGAACTCTTAGGTGAAGAAAGGCAGTAAGAAATCAGGATGGTAAACTATCCGATTATGAATGAGTTTATGCCTTCACCTGGAAGGCAATACGGTCTTCTTCTGGCTATTTAAATTTGTGATATGTACACTGTGTGCCTTCCCAGCCCATATAAGTATCCTTCCCCGCCGCAAGAAAAATTTCCCAGGTCTAATTTCCCAGGTTTGCCAGGTCTAAGTTTTAAAAAATGTTACATGGGGTACTATAGACAGCTTCAATATCTTCAACATGGGTTATTATGTAGGGCAAACAATTTCAGGCTATTTGGCTTTTTAATAGGAGGAAGAATTTTAATAAAAAATCTTAAAAGATTCAGGGAACCCTTCTCTACTAGACAACTTAGAATATTCGTCAGTGAGACTGAGGTGATAGATACATCATTAATGCCATCTCCCCAAGGTGACCCGCCTACAGTGGAAGGTTATCTGAAGGCAAAGAAGATACCCTGGAGGCATCAGCATCAGGCAGCATGCCTGACTAGTCACTGGAAATAGTGCAACTTAATACCATAAAAACAAGCTGAGCACTTATTAGACACATTCCAGACTGAACTGAAAGTAACTGAAAACCTAAGATTAAAAACTGCTTGAAAGGTACTGGGATATGATATTCCAGTAATTTAAAGGTATTTTTGTTCCTACTGCTTCATTTTTGAAAGAGCCAGATTCTAATTTTTGTCCTTTCAGCCCAGTCAGCATTGTAAGACGACCTTCTACCTGACATCACTGTTTTGAAACAAAGTGATAAACAGACTGCATTCAATTTGGTACCAATCTAACAGAATCTGTCTTCTCATTTAGCCAAGATTGAGGCAGTGCATTTAGCTGACGATTACTATTACCTGGGGATTATCTGTAAAGAGAATCTGGTGAATGGTACTGCTTAGGGCCTCTCTTCAAGGGCCTGGGTCAAGATGAATAGGCACGATATGGTTTGCTCTCTAAATGGACCTGAAAATCCCTCCCTGATGCCTTTCCTCCTTTCCTGGTTAGTCTGTCCATCCTTTGATGAAAAGAACCATGGAGGACAGACTCTATGATAGGAAAGGCGTGAAGAAAAAAAAATCATTTTGAAAATCCAAATTGATGGTTCCAAGTTCACCATAGGGTCAGTTCTGAAACAGTCAACCACTGCAGGCAGGCAGGCCACCCCTCAGTCTTGCCACTAAAGTGGGGAGTGAGAAAGCTGGGAATGGAGAGTTCTAACTATCAACAGATCTTTTAAACACTCCTTGGGATTACCCAGGGCACTGACAATTTGAGAACAGAACCATGGTTTTTTATTTCTACTGGTTACTGGCTGGAGAACTTGCTCCTTATCCCTGGATCGTTGCAGATTTCTTATCTGTTAGCTATGTTGTGTGCTGGAAGAAAAAGGGAAGTTAGAAGAACATTAAATTGTCTTGGCTGAAACAGAACACAGATATTAATCCTCTATTTGCTCTGGACCATAAAAACTCAGAAACAAACAAAAACAGAAGTAAACAGTTTCTTGCAGGGTTTGAAAGTAATAAGAGTGTATGTATAATTTGAGAGGTGAGGGAGGGAGGGGTGGGTAGTACCATGGGGGCAAAGCTAAGATTATGACTGTCTACTTTCCCCTATTTGGAATGTGAGTTAATTAAGGAGTTTAGACTGTTCTGCATTTTGTATATATCACATCCTGAATATTAAGCACGATGACGACTGTGCTCAGTGGCACTAACACATGTTCTTATACACATGAAATTAGGAGATTTGAAATCAATATGCAAACGATGCACACTGACAATCCCCAACTTTTTAATACCAAATTCTGGTAAACTGTAGATTTATTTTCATGTTCTTTAACCATGACCTAAACATATGTATCCACAAACCCTTCAGTTACGACAGACAGGATTCAACAAAAAGGAAACAAAAAAAAGAACAAACAAAAATTTGAAGCTGATTTCTCTTCCTTTCTAGATGTTCCCTTAGTCATTCACTAAAGCCCCTTTACATTAGAAACTTCTAGTGTGTAGACAGCAGTAATCCAAAACAGGGGACATGTTTTCTAAAATAGGACTTTTACAGTGTGTATGCCATACGTGTATGTTCAAAGTAATAGAATTAAGATGACTTCCATGCTCCTCAAATGCCTGGGAGGTCAAAACAGATGTAACAGTATGGGGCAAATGTGGTTCAGTGAGTTTTTCTACCTGTAGATACAGCTGACTGTAGAACATTAGCTAACAGGTTGGAGAGAAGTGGGGGAGAAAGAGGGGCTACTTTGTTTCTAGTGTTAAAATTGTCTTCCAAAGCTCCTTAAATTCAGTTCAACAATTTCTGCACCTTAACTCTGCTTACCCAACAGAACACCCTATCACTGACACTTCTCTGTTCATTTTCTACTAGTATTTCAGACTTGTTTGTAAGCTCCCATGAATGACTAAATCTTCAGAGGTTATTGCTGGAATCACTGCCCTGCACAGGGGATGGTGACCTGAGGGGTCTAGTGAGGCAACTCTTTCATAGTTCACACTCTCTTCAGGGCAAGAAGTGGGAGTAGGGAATGGCAGGGATTCACAAACCACAAGCAGAGTGCCTGGCAATAGGACTAGCCTGTGGAAACCAAGAACCAACGCAGAACTTTCAGAGTCAGAAACACTACCCATGAAATTAATGCCTTTCCAAAAATAAGAACTGGAGCAGGTTCCACCTAGGTAAAGGGACTGAGTAAACCCTCAATCTAAATTCTGCAATAGCTGAAGAATCTATGTAAAGCCTGCGATCAGACTGTCAAGACATAATCAACATGAACAGTCATTTCCTCAGACCATTCCTCCACTCCTTCCTTTCCCTAGCCTCTTAGGAAAGGGCAGAAGGAAACTGCTGCCCTTTGCCATGTGTGGCATTAAACTTTTCAGTCACATGAAGTGGAACAGCAATCTGAAGTCAAAGTAATACATCATTACCTAAACACCTGGAAAAATGTTAAAACGAGATGTGACATATTTACATGATTTTGTAAGTGCAAACTTGTCACAAATTCACAAAGTCTTGCTTGACTTGGACTTACTATACAAGGTGCTCTTTCTCTAAAATGTAAGATCTGTACTCTGTGTTCCTGATTAAGTAACACTTGTCTCTGTAAGACAACTGAAACTGAAACCTACTTGTTTATTTCTATGATTCCAAAGAACACAAAAACCACATCTGTCAACCCTTCCCCATTCTTGTCTCCTTTACAGAGAGCTCTCCTTCTGATCTCATTACCGAACAACAAGGCAGGAGACACACAGTTTGGAAGGGCCGATGCAGTCGTCGTGGCAGAAGGCTCCGCAGCCCTTGCACATGATCATGGCTTTCAACCGGCAGTAACACTTGGAAGGCGTGTCCTCTATGCTGCTCTCCTCAGGAAATGCCTGAACAGGAATGGTCTGGCCGTGGCTGCCGGCATTCATGGCCTGGCTGGCAGGGATGGCTGTGACAGTCACTGAAAAGGACATGACATCACCAACATTGCTAGACACCTGACTACAGTCAGGCATCCCGGGACAGAGGAGTTATGGTCCATGTCTGATGAGGTGGAGACGTTGATCATGCCTCTGTAGCTTGGCCCGATCTGTGTGGGGCTCCCGTACAGCTTTGGGGTTTGCAGTGGTGGAAGGAGGAGAGACTGATGGGTAGGACTGTCTGCAGGCAGAGGAAGAGACGTAGAATTGAAAAGCTCTGGGCTGCTCCGCATGGTCTTACCTCTTACTGCATGAGCCATCTGCTTCTGCGCTGCCTGAATAAAATCTCTGGCTAGGGTCTTCTCGTCAAAGGTTTGGCCTCGAGTGAACAGGTAATTCTCCTTACTTAAAGGGGTCTGCTCAGGCACTGGTGTCTCTGCCTTCACATTCTTTTTAGCTGAACAGTCACTGGTGGACAGGGTTTCTCTACTGTGGGGTCCTGAACTCGCATCACACTTGCCAGAACTCTGAGAAGCCTGTGGCTCCTCCTTCACCAGGACAGAGTCTTGCTCATCACCAGTACTTTCCTCGTCAGTATCATCTTCCTTCCCGCTGCTACTATCTCCTGCTGCATTCTTACAGTCTGTGTATCCCATTTTCAAGGCCTCAGTGGGGCTACTCAGACAAAATCGGTCCTCGGGGTTCAAAGAATGGGTCCTCCTAAAGCTCTCTGAACCCCGGCCATAGGTGGAAATATTAAGTAAGTAGTGACCTGCCATTGCAGGCTTGGATGTCCTTCTGCCAGCAAAACCAAGCATGAACCTCTGGCTTGTGGAAATGTCCTCTAACGGGAAACCTGAGTGAGTAAAGTTGAACTGCGAGGGCTGCACAAATGAGAGAATGTTCTGCCTCCGAACCCTCTGGCTGAGAGTCTGAAGAATCTGATCTTGGGTGGCCTTACTGAGTCCTTCTTGGTACTGGTGTGTATCAATGCCAGAGTCCCTTAGATCCTTACCTGAAAAGAGCTGCAGGGGTCTTGGAACCTGGGGGAGCTGCTTACTTTGCAAAGTTTTACCCAGGTGCTGTGCAGCTGGATGGGACTCTCTCCCGTGAACTTCCTCTCTGGTAATATTCTCTGTTACGCTGGTACCTACGAGTGCTCCTACCCCCTTCTCCTCTTTTGTAGTGAGTGGAACAGTTTTCATTTCAACTTTGGTGAGAGGTTTAGGCAGAATTTGCTCCATGGGAACATCTTTGCCCTGCAGCAGCTGAGTTACCAAAGGATTATTAGCAGGGATACTAGAGCTTGGCCTTGAAATGGGTCCATTCATATGTGAAGTTCCTGGAGTTTTAAGGCTAGAAGCTGCCGGCAAAGTGATCAAGGATGGAGCTGATCCGGTAGGCGTTGTGGTTACGCTGACCTGGGGCACAGGGAGCTTCTCTAAAGTGGCTGTTGTTAACAGAGACGTTAAAGGGGAAGTGGTTGTATCCACTGAAGCACTAGCACTTCTCTCTGCTGAGGCCGGAGGATTTGGGGCATTCTTACTATAACCCGCTTTAGGCTCCACTGCGCCAGCGGCTGCAAACTGAATAGGCGAGGCACCTGTGATCAGAGCAGGATCTGCTGGAGCTGGAGGTGCTTTCTCCTGCCTACCGTTACTGGGCGCTTGGGGCTGGCTAAGAGAGGCCACCATGCCTGTTGCCCTGGGGGATTTAGATTTTCATTACTTAATTTTCCTAAAGCTGACGGGAGTGCATGAATGTGGGCTGGTGAGGGGACACCTGCGCATGCTCCACCGACGGCAGATGCGGGAGGCACTGAGGGGGTTTGCTGTAGTTGTGCTCCAGGGCCACTATGAAGCTGTGGCTGGCCTGCGGTCCTGGTCTCAGACTGGGACTGAGTGTCTGGCCCAGCGGGTAAAAGCTCTCTCGGACCTCCCCTGCTTCCAGTTCCTGCCAGGTCCAGTGTGGGGCCCTTGCCAGGCTCACTGACTCTGTCTGAGTCAGGATCTCCTCCTCTAGCAGTTCTCCTTTCACTCCCCTCCCTGGACCCTGTCCACCGCCTGGGCCAGGTCCTGGAATGGTTCCTCCAACGGAGGCGGCAGCAGCGGCTGCGGCTGCGGCGGCGGCAGCTGCCCTCTGTGCTTTGACAAGCTGGGCTTTTGCTTTGATGTCTGCAAGGGTTCTGGCTCCTGTTCTGTTAGGACTAGTGATGGAGATTGGAAAACGAGCCCTGGGAGAGACCTGCGATGTAGGAAACGGCATGGGAGAGATTCTGGAGACCGGGATCTGAAAGAATTAAGGGGAAAAAAAACAACAAGAGCTTAGCTTTCTTTTGTAAGAGTAACGAAAGTTCATTAACACAAATTCTCAGAATAGGGTGAACGCTATCACAAAGACGGGAGGCCTGTGGCTAAGAAACCAATCCATGGAGAGCGCCACACAGGTCCGTCTCTAGGGTCTTTTCACCTCCTCTACTGGCGCCAAAGACTCTCCTCAGTTGACATTCACTACCACCCAGTCACAAAGCTCTTTTCTCAACACAGTTCTGTCTTAATGTCACTACTACTCACAACAGCTGATCATTTAAGATACAGACCTTTCTATGATATCTGTATTTTAAAATATGTGTAAAATCAAGAGAAGAGAAACAGAAAAAATAAAGTAGCACGCTACTGTTGCTGTTTAAGTCACATCCATCTCTTTGCGACCCCATGGACTGTAGCCCACCAGGCTCCTCTGTCCATGGGATTTCCCAGGCAAGAATACTGGAGTAGGTCGCCATTTTCCTCTCGGGGCGGGGTGGGGGCGGGGGGGTGCGGTTGTCTTCCCAATCCCAGGATCAAACCTGTGTCCCCCCTGCATTGGCAGGAGGATTCTTTACCACTGAGTCACCTGGGAAGCCTTTTATTTCTTGGCTTTACTAGGAGGTCCAGGGAAAATTTCTTGTTCTCTTTTACACAGTCACACATGTACAGCGAAGAATACAGGCTGAATTATCTCAAAGTACAGAGGCCCCTGGATAGCACCAGAAGAAAGACAATGTGTAACCTACCCCACCCACCCAAGAGGGAATACGTACATATTGTCTACACTATGAACCGAAGTCATTCTCACCGCCTGCTGGCATTATATTTATCTGTGGAGCTTTAAAAAAAATATATGTGCTCTAAGTCCTATCCCTAAAATATCTGAAAAGACTCTGACTTCTGTTCAAAACAACACTTTGAAATCTATTGGAATGCATGAGGATGCACCAATCTTAAACCTTCTAATAGTTGGTAAAGTTAAAAACAGAAAATAATGGTTACAGATGTTCTAGGACATTTAACTAAAAAAAATTAAGCCACTTAGCCCAAAGATAATGCATCTTTCTGGAACTCCTTAATTGAGAATAATAAAGTCACTAAGGATTTTGCATTACTGGCAATACTCATTTCTGAAAAGGTTAGCAGTCCTGAAAAACTCTCTCTTTTTCAGAAGTTAGACCTATGGGGCTGTATAACACTTGTCATAAAGCCCACATATTTCTCGTCTTGAGATACACTGAGCCTCTTATCTCAAAGTCGACTCTATTTCACATCCAGCTGCACACAGTATTGCAGAAGCTGCCCAGGGTAAAGTCGTTATTATCCTTTAGTAATACCATCTGGAACAGACAATTAATAGGGAGAAAAAACAGATGAAACTAGAAAAGTAAAACCAAGAAAGTAAAAAGCACAGCTGTTTAGAGGAATCATATACAGGATTAGGAACAAACCATCTTACATCAGAATAACCTTGAGAATAACAAGATATCCAGTACAGTAAATGATATCTATCATGACTGAAAATCATCAATAACATGCTGATGAAATAAGGATAATCCTTCAAAGTGGTTAAAATAAAAATTTTTAATGCTTAAAAATAATTTCAGTTATTTATGTAACTAGTCCTATTATCTGTTTATGTAGAATAAATGAGATGTAATACTTTTTTTTAAATTATGAAAACCACACAAGGTTTCTAGGCGTTGATAACAACTGCTAACTTACTGAGAAGCCCTCTCTCCTTGTATAGAAAAGGAATTAGATTCTGTTATAACTGTATACTGAATGGAAAATATACAATGTATGTCTGAGTTTTCTATCTCTGTCTGTAGCTGTATATATATGTATATATTTTATATTATATATATATATGTAGGATAGATACATGTGCATATATAGTTTTATACAATAAGAGATAATAAAATTCAAATTTTTTTTTCTACTTAAGTTCTGTGTAAAAGACTTGTTCTAAATTACATTAAGCTTTGTCTCAGAAAGAGGGATGTGGATAAGGTCTAAGGTAAGAGAATTATAATACTACAGTCACTTCTGCTAGAAAGCTTTGAAATGAGGTAGGAGTAAAAAAGGGGGAGGTAAGTTAAGTAACATAAATTTGGTCACAAAAGATTTAAGTTTTCAGTGCAGAGGATCTTTGGATTAGCAGAAAGATGTGGAAACAGAAATGATGGTTCTTACCCAGTGTCATTTATATAAAGTAAAACCTAAACTGTAACTCAGCTCTCAGGTCTAAAGATAAGCTTCAAAGAAAGGTTTCTCATATTTTTAAAGACTAATAATGAGTGATTATTATAAAATGAAAATCTCCAGCAAAGCATGAGAGTGTATCCTAATGGTAGAAAAATATCAAAAAAAGGAAAAGGAAAAAGGAGATTCCTGAGTGCTGAAACCTTAAAATTTAAAATTAAGAACAGCATAGTATTAGTAAAAAGAAGCAAAATGGAAGAGTCTCATAGTGCATGAAACAGGTCAAGTACTTCTAACGCAGTATTTCAAGGGTTATTTCCAGTAGGACTTTGGTTCACCTAAGTTAAATTTAAAAAGGGAAAAACGTATTTCTATTTGGCTTATTTTTTAACTTATATTTCAATGTGAATGAATAATACCCAGTGCCAGAGTTCATGCAGACACAATAATACTAATATATACTATTAATAAAAAACATTAAGTCAATAGATATGATTAATGAAATGAAGAATGAACTGAAAACTGATGTTAGGCACAAGACCAAGTACACACAAAGGTAGTGACACTGCTATAGAAATTTAAAAGATCTTGATACACAGCAATATATATGGCTAAAGCACAAGTTAATCACATATCCAAAGCAGTAGAGCTTAGCAAGGCCATACCATCTTACTAAAATCCCTCAAGTGAGGGAGGTTCATGGCAGCCACACACATTTCCTATAAAAGGACAGAACTAAAAGGGAGTTCAGTCCCTCAAAACATCAAATCAGTTACGGCAGCAAGAAAAGGGTCAAGGTACACTTAAACAGCATGGCTCTTGATACAAAGATACATGATCTCTTACATCAATGACCTCCTCCTGTTTACTATTATACTTAACAGAATACATTCCATAATTGTCTTAAAATTCAAGAGTAGCCAGCAGGGAGGGTGGGTGGAAGTAGATTTAGATTCTCAGATATTTGAAGAAGTATTCAAATCCCAATAAAGATCTGTAAGGTTGCACTTCTAAATGCCTGCTTCTTAATAATTTTACTCATATATGACCATGGTTACACACATATCAAATACATACCACTGCTTCCACATTAAGAAACATCACAAACACTTGAAATTTAGTAGGCAAAACCAAAAACTTGTTCAGACCATCTCTCTTCTTCAGTTCTTCCTTTCTTACCTTGAGGGGTGGTACTCTCCGCACCTGGAACCTGTCCCCTCTACTGAGAAAGGGCTGTGGGGAGACCTGAAATGGCTGCTGGTGCTGGCGATGCTCAGTGACACGCGGCCTTTTCTCCCAGCTTGTTGGGGCCTCTTCTTGGGTGAGAGAAGATTTCCTCTTGAGGCTTTCTGGGCTGTGATGAGCCAGAGTTGAGGGAGGCTCTCTCACAGCTGTCTCCTGTGGACCTGCTTCTCCTGTGGGCTGCATTACTGTTGTTTCTACACCAGGACTCTTGGGTTTGCTCAGGGAAGTAACTAAAGCTTCCTGGCTTTCATTTTTATTATAATTTGAAGGTGTAGTGAGATGATTCTCTTTCTCAGATTCCTGTTCAGCAGAGGTAACTGGCTTTTGCTCCACAAGAGCCTCATCCTTCGGGCACTTGATGGGAGGAATGCTGCTAAGCTCACTTGTATTGGTAGCTGGGGAAAGAAGGGGCTCTGTGGAGTGTGGCTGCATCTTATCTTGGCTTTCATGCTCTTCTTTCTTGACTGGTGATGGCATCTGCAGTACTTCTTCTTTAGATTCTAACTGGGGAATTACTGGGACTACATTGACAGGTGAGGCCTCTGAAGGAAGCGTAGATTTTGGTTGCTCAGCTGGGGTTTTCTTTACTTTGGGATCATTGGGTGAAGCTGTCAATTTCTTTGAATCTTCAAGACTCAGGCCAGAACTAAAAAGTGGAAGAAAAAAATACTGTAGTTGAGAAATAGCCTATGTTACTGAATATATTATGAGATAATGTATATGGCAATATCTGAAGAACTTGTGATACTTAGCCAGTAGTCTTTATATATTATCATCACTATTATTAGTATTAGTGAAAGGTCTGGAGCTAGAGCACCTAGATTCAAATCCTGGCTCTGATACCTACTATCCATGTGATATTAAGTAAGTGAGAAGCCTCTCTGTCTCAGTTTCTTTAACAGTGTTGTTGCTTAGTTATGTTCGACTCTTTGCAACCCCATGGACTGCAGCAAGTCAGGCTTCCCTGTCCTTCACTATCTCCCAGAGTGTGCTCAAATTCATGTTCATTGAATTGGTCATGCTATCCAACCACCTCATTTCTTTAATAGTACATTGAGGCTAATCACTTCACAGTGTTGCTAGGATGAGCAACTAATGCATGTAAAGTACTCAGAACAGTGTACCTAGGACATAATAAAACCTCAATGTAATGTTAATTATTATTATTACTTCTGCTTACAAAGGAGCTACACTGTCTACAGGCATGCATCACAGACTTCCCACAGAGAAGTAAAAGAAGCCAAAGACCCATGTCCCGTAGGATTGTGGGTTTGGACTGTAATCAGCTTGGACAGCAAGGAGATCAAACCAGTCCATCCTAAAGGAAATCAGTCCTGAATATTCATTGGAAGGACTGATGCTGAAGCTGAAGCTCCAATACTTTGGCCACCTAATGGGAAGAACTGACTCACTGGTAAAGCCCCTGATGCTGGGAAAGACTGAAGGCAGGAGGAGAAGGGGACAACAGAGGATGAGGCATCACCAACTCAATGGACATGAGTTTGAGTAAGCTCCGGAAGTTGGTGATGGACAGGGAAGCATGGTGTGCTGCAGTCCTTGGGGCTTTAAAGAGTCAGACATGACTGAGTGACTGAACTGAACACCTTTGTTCTGAAGTACCCATAGAAAGGCTGGCCCAAGAAATCTAAGGAAACCAGAGGAGACAGTAGGAGAGTTGACCAATCTCCAGAGGTGGAAAATGAAAACTGAATTTCTGAAAAGTCTGTTTAAATTTTACTTGGTATAGCTCTAAAATTCTGAGATTAAGTGCCTCCGAGTTATCCCGGGAATGAAGGCCAAGTAGGACTTCCTGGCTAACAGCTAGACTACCCTGGGGGTTCACTACATATTTCCCCTCATGTCTCAGAAAAATGTACAAGTAAAAATAAGATAGTCCTCTTTGGTGACGTCAAATAATCAGTCTTGTACCCCTGAGATGGAATGGCTAAGGACAAATTTCTACAATAATCAAATGTAGTCTTTCCCAAAAAGCTGGCAGAAAGTAACAGCTAAAAACAGAGAGACCCAAGAATGGCTGTAACGCTTGGAATGAACAATATTTACAGAATAACTGCCACCTGTGATCATGGTCTAAATGTATTCACTTTGATTTCTGTAGAACAGCTCAAAGCTCACACCAAGAAGGTAAAAAAATCAGTGTACTGGGCTCTTCATTTCACTAAGAATCACTTCTGAAATGACCACAAAGGGGATAAGGACAGGGAGATAAGGAAAAGAGCTGTCTGTTCTCAAGCTATGATTATGGAATATCCTTAAAGGTTGCCATTAGGTATACATAAAGAAGGAAGAGAAACTGACAATTAAGACTCTGGGTATTCAATTTATTTCAAACAATAGAGCTCCACTGTCATCTATTAAGTGTCCCCATTAAGGTTTTTTTTTTTTTTTCTGGGCAGTTGTGGGGGGATGCGTCGTGGCTTGTGGGATCTTAGTTCCCCCAACCAGGGCTTGAACCTGAGCCATCACAGTAAAAGTCTTGAGTGCTAACCACTGGACTGCTAGGGAATTCCTCCCATTAAGATTCTGTTAAGGAAAAACAAGACTCAAACTACAGTGCCTTAAGAAAAGGGTCTGTATCTTGATTTAGCTATGTGTATCTCCCAGAGTGTCTTTTAGAGAAGAAAGGCTGTTTAATTACATGTTGAGTATTATGGCATGTATTATAGGATTCCTTAGTGATTCTGGATAAGTTATCCTTTTGTGGGATAACTGCCTACAGTTAAAAAAAAAGTATAGAACTTCTGTATTCTTATATATTAAAAAGTTACTGGGAAAAAAGCCAATCTATCCAAAGAAAGGACTCTAATTCAAGAAAATAAAATATTTTTTTTTAAGAAATCTTATCATCTATAATGGCAATGTGTTAAGAGTTCAAGATTATGAGAAATCCAATTCTGTGTACCAAAGAATTATAAGAAGAAAAAAATTTTCTTGTTAAAAAAAATTGAAGAAAATTGCAGACTAGATTTCCTGGGAAAGTAGTTAGATGAAGTAACACATGACATATGTATAGGAATTAACATGTGGCTTACAAAATCTGTCTTGATATTACCTCTGACCATAGTAGCTTTCAAAGAATTGTTCTTTCCATGGCTCTACTTTTTTCTCCTTCTCAATCTCTTGTCGAATTCTCACCTGCATCTCCGGTGTAAACTCACCTACAATGTACCAAAAGAAAGAGATGTTCAACAGGAATATGATATTTGCAGCTTTCTACTACTGGCAAATCATGATAGAGTCATGAAGGAGTAATACTATCATGTGAAAGTAACAGAAATCTCCCCAAATTCCTCACTGTAAGGGAGAACTCCTAAGCGCCATAAATTGAAATATACATACTTGCATCCCACTCCATGTAGTTTCCAGTACTCAGCTGAGTTTAAGTGGGCTTTTCTCTGGATTTTCCTTGTATCAATCCCTTCCAGCTCCAAATATTCCCTATAGATTTTTTTATAAACTTTTTTTCTTCACTGGAAAAAACAGTCATATGCTTTTGGTAAATAATGACACTGAACATTTTATTATTTAAGTTTTATTTAATGTGGGAGACCTGGGTTTGATCCCTGGGTTGGGAGGATCCCCTCGAGAAGGGAAAGGCTACCCACTCCAGTATTCTGGCCTGAGGAATTCCATGGACTATGTGTAGTCCATGGGTCGCAGAGAGTTGGACACAGTTGAGCGACTTTCGCTTTCACTTTCTCTGAGACAACTTGTATTTTAGGCCTTTTAGCTTTAACAGCATAGTGAACAGCTATGGTGCTCCTTAAAGACATTTTGAGGTTCCAGTGAAAAGGTAGGGAGCTATTTTTGGAATTGTCAGATTTCTAATTGTTTCAGAAACTGTATGAGTCTAGTGCCCTAGCAACAAGACGCTCAATATGCCAAAGACTAGGCTGCTCTGAATATGCCATTATTTTCGTATACTACCAACCACACCTCAATCCTTCCCACTCCATCAGTAGAGAACAATGAATGTGCTTGATAGGCCATCTTAAAACCTGTGCCTGAGACAGGCTGCTATTAAGTCACTTCAGTCGTGCTGTTTCCTGTTAATTCTCTAATACTCAGGACATCAAAGAAGAAGTGGAAAGAGTATATTTGAAGTATAAGACCTCTTAGGTCTTAGAAGTATAGGAAGAGAGGATGGAAAGTGTTAGAGAACATCTAATACTTATCACTGCTGTTGCTGCTAAGTTGCTTCAGTCATGTCTGACTCTGTGCGACTCCATAGATGGCAGCCCACCAGGCTCCCTCGTCCCTGGGATTCTCCAGGCAAGAACACTGGAGTGGGTTGCCATTTCCTTCTCCAACGCATGAAAGTGAAAAGTGAAAGTGAAGTTGCTCAGTTGTGTCCAACTCCTAGCAACCCCATGGACTGCAGCCTACCAGGCTCCTCCGTCCATGGGATTTTTCCAGGCAAGAGTACTGCAGTGGGGTGCCATTGCCTTCTCTGAATACTTATCACAGTCTTGGGCATATGAATGGGAGAAGAGGGATTTAGCCATCAGAATCCACCCAGAACTTCTGCTTTTTGGTTGTGTCTACTGGGCTTAATAGAAAGAGGGATAAATAGTACTGAACTCTGTTCACATGTGTACAGTGTTCAAAGTTTTTGCTGCTCATAAAATATGATAGCATGTACAGGTATAGCAGTGACTGCTCATATTAGAAAAAAAAGTAACATAATAATAGAGGTAGCACTGTTGATTGTATCTACTTTAAAAAGTTGGAGAGTAGGGAACATAAATCTAAATTATTCTTTAAAAAAAGTACTGATAACAGATATGTTTCCAAGTGCTGAAGTGATTTTAACTCTTTCAGAAAAACAGGGTCTCTGTTCATGGAAATCTTTAGGAGAAAGGTCAAAAGTAATCAGTAATTGATCCTTTCTACACAGTTGTAGTGATCACTTCTATAACAACTATAATAAAAATATAGATATTAATTAGCTGGTTATTAGCTCCATCGTGATCTGACAAAAAGTGAGCAATGAATAGCATTCCCAGTGCTCCCCTTATAACTGTATTTACTTTAAAGCTTCTCACACTTGTTTTCACAAAGCTATTCCTTGGCACAACCTCCCATAATTTTCAAGTGTTACTTTGTATTCTATGTGTACTGACACAGTGACGCACACAGTATTTGAAATAAAAATAATACAGTCACATACTACAAAACTACAGTCATCAAAACAGTATGGTACTGGCACAAAAATAGAAACACAGATCAACAGAACAGGACAGAAAACCCAGAAATAAGCCCACGCTGTGCTATGCTTAGTTGCTTAGTCATGTCCAACTCTTGCAACCCCATAGACTGTAGCCTGCCAGGCTCCTGTGTCCATGGGATTCTCCAGGCAAGAATATTGGAGTGGGTTGCCATTTCCTTTTCCAAAGCTCATGCACCTATGGTCAATTAATCTATGACAAAGAATGAAAGATTCCACAATGTTGGAAAGACAGCCTCTTCAACAAATGGTGCTGGGAGAACTCGACAGTTACATGTTATATGTGGAATTCAAAAAGAAATGATATAAATGAACTTATAAAACAGAAACAGATTCACAGACTTTGGGAAGGTCATGTACACTCCGCTATATTTAAAATGGATAACCAACAAGGACCTATTGTATAGCATATGGAGCTCAAAGTTATGTGGCAGACTGTATGAGAAGGGAGTTTGAGAATGGATATGTGTATATGTATATATATATGGCTGAGTCCTTTCACTATTCAGCTGAAACTAACACAACATTGTTTATCAGCTATACCCCAAAACCAAATAAAAAGTTAAAAAAAAAATAGCCAGTGGCTTTAATAATGGCTGAACATTAGAATCACTTGGGGGAAAAAAATCAAACAAAAACCCCACTGAAGCTCAGGCAAAACAAAAATTGAGAGTGAGGCCCAGATTTCAGTATAAAAAAAAATACCACAAGTGAGTATAATGAGCAGTCAGGCTTAAGAACTGCTAATAGTGACTGATAATTACATGCTATGCAACATAGTCAATTACTCTTTTTATGCTTTATAATTTACCCTCTGTAAAACTGTTAGATCAGAATTAGAAACATGGCAAACCAGTGACCACAGTTAGGAATTCTTGGTCATAGTTTGTATTTATTAAAGTACTCTAACTGCCACTGAACTGTACACCTCAAATGGGTGAATTTTATAGTACATAAAACATTTCTCAATAAAGCGGATTTTTTAAACATTCTTAGTAATTCTTTTTACTGTTAGTTTCACTGATATGGGGCAGTGAGAAAGAAGTTATCTCACTGTTTACCAAACCATGATTCGTAACACCATGAAATAACTCATTCTATATTCTGCTTATTAAAATTTCAACTACCAGGCATGAAGCTAGAAATAATGAAACAGAATCTTTAGAAATAAGGCCTAAAAATCTGTATATTTTCAGTTTCCCAGGTAACATTAAACCCTTGAAGAAACATCTTGCTGAACTCCATCTGCAGCCAAACTTGGTTATGTGCTCTAGATAAAAGTCTAGCAATGTATTTCACATAGAATGACTAGTTCTTCCCTATGAAATGTTCTGTCCTTTGCCTTTCCAAACTGGGCTATTGAAGCTCAGAGCTGTCAATATGCCCTCCCCATGCATACACATTCTAGGAGACACATAAAGTTGAACACTTACCTTCTGAAAGTCTTTCCTTCCAGCCTTGGGCTGCTGAAGTGAAGAACTCATTATTAAGGGCTGAGCCATTTAACTTCATCAGACCATCTGGACCAACCTGGGTCAAAGAGTAAGCCACAGAAAGCTCAGGAAGAAAACCAAATGTTAACATGTGGAATTTGATGTTCCTGTCTTTTTAGAAAAGAATGTGTGTATATTAAATTTTATAGAAACAAGACTAAATCATATCATGCTGATTATAGATATTTCTATTTTATAATGTAATACTGTTTTTTTCCTAAAAATTTCTTTCCTGTTTATCTCTTTCTTCCTCTCAATTCTATTCCCTATTGATTAATTATACTTAAAGAATCTTCTGCAAATAAATACATGTGTAAGAGGATTTTCTAAAAGGTTGTTTGTTTTCTAAAAATGTGACAAATTACACACACTACTCTGAAACTTATTTTTCTCACATAATACAACATCAAAGTGCTTCAACTGGCATAGTTTTAGCTCCCCTATAATAGCTGCAAATTATTTCACTGTATGAATGTCCCTCAATTCATGTACTAACTTCCTAATCACACTGTTTCCAGTGTTTCCCCATAATCAACAAAGCTGCAATAAGCATTCCAATAAAGATGAATATACTAGTTCTTTTTATCTATGGGACAGGTTTTGAAAGCAAAGAAATATCTGTGTGTATATATAACTAAAGACTGTTAGATTATTTTCTAAAAAGGCTAAAACAATTCACATTTCTAATATATGAGCATATTCCTTATCTTGTGAACAAGAGATATTAACATACTATTTAACTTCTACCTATTAATGAGTTTGAAATGATAAAAATTTCCTTTATCCTGACTACTAGTTTTGTCTATCTTTCTGGTTGTTTACTGACTACTTAGATTTGCCATCTAGTGAAATGTTAATTCCTATCATCTGCTCATTATTCAGTAAGGCTCCTTATCTTTAATTTGTGAGAATCTTTTGCATGTTTACTTTTGCACAGTAAAACAGCCAAATAATTTGAAGGTATTTCCTTCATTTGTCTACTGACTTGATCTGTGATGTCATGCCAAAAGGTTTTAAGATTTTTCTTTACATTTGCGATTTTATTAACTGCCATTTTCTCAAAGGTAACATCTAGATCCCTATCAGAATCCCTATGCATATTCTTCATTAATAAAATGATTTTAAAATTTATATGGAAAACTGAGGAGGAACTGCCTTTCTAATTGCTAAACATACCACACAAAGTCACTGCAATCAAAACACTTATTAAAGGTAACATCTAGATTCCTATCAGAATCCCTATGCATATTCTTCATTAATAAAATGATTTTAAAATTTATATGGAAAACTGAGGAGGAACTGCCTTTCTAATTGCTAAACATACCACACAAAGTCACTGCAATCAAAACACTTATTAAAGGTAACATCTAGATTCCTATCAGAATCCCTATGCATATTCTTCATTAATAAAATGATTTTAAAATTTATATGGAAAACTGAGGGGGAACTGCCTTTCTAATTGCTAAACATACCACACAAAGTCACTGCAATCAAAACACTTATTACTAGCATTAGAGTGAACAAAGAAATAAGTGAAAGAGGAGAGTGTCTATAAATACATATAGCATGTAAATAGTAGAATATATAACAAAGATGGTAATTCAAACTGAGAGGAAAAGGATGTTTATATAAACATGTAGTAGAAAATAAAGCTGAACCACAATTTCAGAGCAATATAAAAAATATTCTTGCTGGATTAATAGACTAATTTTAAGTTTAAAGTCACAAAGTTTGAAGAAAATTTAGGTAACTATTGGGACATCTTAGGGATTAAGGAACTCAACTCACTTTACTTTCTAAATCTATCTGGGCCAGTATGATATTCCTCTGGCTCTAGAGCACAGACTTTTTCTGTTTAAGGACAGATAGTTCATATGGGCTACAAATAGGTCATATGGCCTCTGCTGCAACAGCTCAACTTTGCTGTAGCTACAGATAATATGCAGAAACTAACTGAAGTGGCTGAATACCAATAAAACTTTATTTACAAAAACAGGCAGTGGACTGAAATTGGCCTGCATGCTAAAAAGCTTGCTGACTGCTGCTTTGTATTCTATGGATTTGGCAGAGGAGTAACTGACTTTCCTATGAGAACAGGTCACTCAACATCTCCTAGAATATTCCAGTGTTGAGCAAGTTACTTCAAAACAAGTCAGTCCATTCTACAGTTTAATAGCTCTATTTTTTTAAGGTTATTTTAACTCCAAATTTGTTTCCTGGAGAAACAAAGTTTACCTCTTCCACAGACAGACCTTCAAATGTATCTGAAGAGAGGTGTTTTAATCCACACTCCTTCCTTATTCTTTCCTCTGGTCTAAATAATACTTTTCCTACTGTTCATTGTTGGGTACTCCATACACTGAAATATGGTGTCCAATGTTTCATGCTAATAATAACCAGAATTTTGGATAAACTCCAAATTTTATCTGACAATGAGGCAGAATCACTAATACATTCACTAATAATTTCATTAATAAATTCCATACTCCCTATTCTCAGATTACTGTGCCTTCCCGCCACAGTAACTGAAAATGACAGTCAAGTAGCCTCCTATTAAGAATACACAAAAGGATTGCATTCAACAGAAAGCTTATAAGTTCTAAGGTGACTTTTAATTCCAAAATTGAACATAGCAAGATCCCCTCTAACAGAGGACAGGGACCATTAGTCGTAAGACAGTTCGGAGGAACCCACAATAAAGTTCTACAGATAAACCCTCTCTATTAGGTCTTGTGTTATTAGCCCCAACCTACAAACTTGAGTCTTTAAAAATGATGAGAGCAATACCAGGCAAGAAGAGAAGTTCTTTAAAAACTCTCCCAAAACTTCAGTCCCTTACTTGTTCTAACCAAGAACTGGGGATCCCAAAATCTGTAATTTCTCCAAGAAATGTTAAGGTAGGGAGAGCAATAGCTGTGAAGGATCCATTTTACTTCTTTGTCCCTACTGCTGGTAGTACACTGACTTATCTGACTCTCCCGAAATGGAATCTGACCTTTCATACATGCTGCTGCTGCTGCTAAGTCACTTCAGTCATGTCCGACTCTGTGCAACCCCATAGACAGTAGCCCACCAGGCTCTCCTGTCCCTGGGATTCTCCAGGCAAGAACACTGGAGTGTGCTAATTCATAGCAATATAAAAACATAAAAACTGGTATCAATATAGTCTAGTAGAAAGATGATTTCCAGAATGAGAAAGATTTAGTTTTGACTTTATAGTTAAATAGCTATAATGATCTATATAGCTTACTTATAATCTCTTACTACAGACTAGAGGACATATCTAGTTCTCTTACAGGTAAAACAGATCTCTCTCATCCTGTTTTTAAAAGATTAGAAAAAAATGGAATGCCTTACAGATTGCTTAGAACATAGTACATACTTGGAAATAATCATTAATCTTTTAAAGAAACCACAGAATTGAAAAAACCTTACAAAATCATAATGAACCTTTTGCAGAGGAGGAAACAGAAGATCAAAAGGGAGAATGACTTGCTAGTCACTCCTTCTTCCTCAATGAAAGCCTAGGTCTTGGACTTATTCCTGACCAACTTAAATTTCTCTGGTCCCTGCCAAGATTCTTCCAAATCTTTAGTGTTTCTGCTAGGTACCATTTAGTTTTATTAAGGAGTACAAACTATTTTGGATTTTGTTGTTGTTCAGTCACTAAGTTGTATCCAACTGTTTGTGAACCCATGGACCGTAGCACACCAGGCCTCCCTGTCCCTCACTATCTCCTGGAGTTTGCCCAAGTTCATGTCCATTGAATCACTGATTCTATCCAAACAACTCTTCCTCTGCCACCCTCTTCTCCTTTTGGCTTCAACCTTTCCCACCATCAGGGTCTTTTTCAGTGAGTCAGTTCTTCACATTAGGTGGCCAAAGTATTGGAGCTTCGGCTTCAGCATCAATCCTTCCATGAATATTCAGGGTTGATTTCCTTTAGGATATCTAGTTTGATCTCCCTGCTGTCCAAGGGACTCTCAAAGAGTCTTCTCCAACACCACAGTTCAAAAGCATCAGTTCTTTGGTGGTCAGCCTTCTTTAGGGTTCAACTCTCACATCCATACATGACTACTGGAAAAACCACAGCTTTGACTAGACGGATCTTTGTCAGCAAAGTGATGTCTTTGCTTTTTAATACAACAAGTTTGTCATAGCTTTCAAGAAGCAAACGTCTTCTAATTTCATGGCTGCAGTCACCATCCACAGTAATTCTGGAGCCCAAGAAGAGAATATCCGCCATTGCTTCCATTTTTTCGCCTTCTATTTGCCATGAAGTGATGAGACCAGATGCCATGATCTTAAGTTTGTTTAATGCCGAGTTTTAGGCCAGCTTTTTCAATCTCTTCTTTCACACTCATCAAGAGGTTCTTTAGTTCCTCTTCGCTTTCTGCCATTAGTGGTATTATCTGCATATGAGGTTGTTGGTTATTTCTCCCGGTAATCCTGATTCTAGCTTGTGACTCATCTAGCCCCACAATTCTCATGATTTACTCTGCATATAAATTAAACAAGCAGGAGACAATATACAGCCTTGTTGTACTCTATTCCCAATTTGGAACCAGTCTGTTGTTCAATGTAAGGTTCTAACTGTGCTTCTTGACCTATATACAGGTTTCTCAGGAGACAGGTAAGATAGTCTGGTATTTCCATCTCTTTAAGAATTTTCCAGTCTATTGTGATCTACAGTCAAAGGTATTCATGTAGACAATGAAACAGAAGTATGCGTTTTTCTGGAATTCCCTTGCTTTCTCTATGATCCAATGAACGCTGGCAACTTACTTTGTACATCTGGAAATTCTTGATTCAAGTCTAAAGCCTAGCTTGAAGGATTTTGAGCACAGCCATACTAGCATGGGGAGTGAGCACAAACGGCTGGTAGTTTGAACATTCTTTAGCAATGCCCTTCTTTGGAATTGTGGAAAACTGACATTTTCCAGTCCTGTGACTACTGATGGGTTTTCCAAATTTGCTGGCATTATAAGTTTATTATTAAAGAAAAAGTGTTTTAGAAAAGTTTAACAAAAAATGAAAATAACATTCTTAATCTCATCAAAAGATCCACTGAAACACCCCATGTAATGTCTTAAGACAATTCTTCCTTCTGAATTATACTCTGTGGATGTCTACATCCTAATATGATAGCTAGACAAATTTTATTCCAAATTCTGACATTTCTGATAAGAGGGTTCTTTTTCTTTATAGGCCTTACAGGGCCACTCAATTAAGAACACTTACAAAAAATATTATTTTCCTTATTAATACCTTTGATACCACTTCTTTACACGTACACACAAAAACCATTTAAAAAATCTTAAGGAGTTCTAAAGGTGATGGCTGAAAGAAGCCTCAGAAGGGTTAGAAAACTGTTGATATGCTTGAAAGAACGCACCTGTCGATCCACCTCTGGAAGTAGTAAAAGCAGTCGCTGCTGGCAGTCTCCAGGAAGGACTGAAAAGGTGTGTTTGTTGATTAGCGCTCGTAGGTTTGTATTAACCAGAATGGAATCGGGTGTCTCAACATCAATCTCAGCACATTTAGTTCTCTTCATTTGCCCTGGAAAAACAGGGAGAAGAATTACCTGGGCCTTCTTCACATTCCTGTTTCTTTCTAAACTATACCTTGCTCTGTATTGCAAAAAAGCCATGGCTGTCATTATTTTAAAATATCACACTATGAAAAAGATAACACTTAAGGTTCTTAGAAATAAACAAAGCAAATTTTGTTCATTCATAAATGATAAAAAAATATGCTATCTCCCTGCAAAACTGGAATAAACTGTAAAAGTGAATCTTTTGTCATACTAAAAATGCATTTTATGTTTGAGATTTGACCATTTCCCTAATGGAATTGAGAAGTTTATAACAACACATACAGAATGACTGAAAAGTAGAAAATTCAAATATCTCTATAAATTATACCGAGGCTCTTTTTCTCTTCCCATAATTATTTTCATCAATTCTCTCTGCATTAGCTAAAAATGTTACGATTGAACAGCTTAGCAGTTATAGGAAGTCTGTTCACAATAGGAAGGTTTCAGTCTTTCTAGACACTGATGGAGCTAAGAACACAGTTTAAAACATAAATGGAATCTGTGGCTTTCAATTCTACAGATTTTCTCACATTGTTTTTCTTGTATTCTTGCATTATTATCCCCCTTTCAATTTCTGGCCTTTCTGACATTTCCACTATTTAAGACATTGGACAGGCTAGACTCATGTTCCCACTTTACCTTCTCTCTCTTTTTCAATCTCTCCTTTGACCTATGTACTAGGAAATTTTTCCACCTCTAACTTTTAGTACTTCTACTAGAATTTTTTATCTCTGCTCCCATAGTATCTAATATCCTGGAACTCTTTATTTTCTGATTTTTTAAAACCATAGTATTCTGTTCTTTCATGGATGTAATATCATCTTTTATATCTTTCTGTGAATACCATAGCTTTTAAAGTTATTTGTTTAACGTTTTCTCCTTCCTGACTTATCTCTACTTTTTTGAGTCTATATTTCAGATTCTCCCATGATGGAGGTTTTCTTCAAAGGTAATCACAAGCAAGAACAGGTCCTAGAAGACTGACTCATAGTTCTGGTGCCAAGGTGTGTCTTGTAAACTGATGAGCTACACAGAAGTCAATTCCAGATGATCTCTTTTAGCTGGCAATCAATAAATTTGCCAGCGCAGTTGTTTGGGTTTTTTAGGCTATTCAATTTCTTTAAGTACCAATCCTTCAATCTCCTGCTGAAGCTTAGGTGGGGAGGAAGAACAAAGTAATGCAGATAGAAACATGCCCCACTACTAACATTCTGGACACCAAGCAAGCAGGAGGATCACTATTCTGTATTTGTGTTTTATTTCATTTCCCTGATTCCAGTATACTGCCTCCTTATCTGTCCTCAGTTATGTATGATGTCTCTAAATTTAAAGTCTGTAAGATTTACTTTCACCTCAAAATAAACCTCTTGTCTCCTGCTAGGCTAAGGCATCAAACTGCTTCTTATTAACTTTTAAAGAAGGTTCTTCTTTTCAACCCTATGGTTCATCTTCTCTAAGACATGGTATTTCCAGTTCTTAAACCCTTCTGCAGTTCTACAGGCTCAGCTGGCTTGCTTCCTACTGGCACCTGCTCCTCAGCTCTGTGAAAAACTCTATCCAGTTTTTATCTTTCAAAATTTGGTGATATTGCCTGTCCATCTGTTATCTTCTTGTTTTCTTTACTCTTTAGGTTTAATCTTTTGTTTTTCCATATTCTTGCTTTAGTGGGACTTAAAGGGAGCAGGAAAAGTGGTTCAGTTTGCCATGTTCAATTATAAGCTGTTCTATGTATACAGAGATAAAATATAAATAATGCTGGATAAAGAAACCCCTTGTCAGAAAGAAAAATTAACCACAAAAGGCAGATAATAGATCTTATTCTGAAATGAAGTTTAATACGCAGGAAAGGAAGAACATGAAAATAGTCAAGAGCTCAAAGGTGAATAGGAAGCAGCAATTAAGCCTGGCAGCAGGTAAAAACTTCAAACACAGAGAACGAACTTCAAACACAGAGCTGACAATTTAATGTCTGAGAACTGAGTCCTTAGTAAAGTGACTTACTTGTGTGGAGCCTGTCAGACCTCTGGAATGACTTCTTCCCCAGGCCCAGCAAATGATTTTCCACTTTAACCGAAGAAGAAAAGCTAGAGTTTGAGTTCTGAGGGCTGCTCGACTGTCCGTCAGATTGCTTTCCTTCCCATATTGCTAGGGGAAAAATATATAACCCTGAAGTTATAGATAGAAACTAATCAATCAAAAGAACAATTAAATCATACAATGTTAACCAAAAGGTTATCAAGGAAATCAAACCAGTCAATCCTAAAAGAAATCAATCCTAAGTATTTATTAGACGCACTTATGCTGAAGCTAAAGCTCCAATACTTTGGTCACCTGATGCGAAGAAACGACTCATTAGAAGAGACCCTGATGCTGGCAAAGATTGAAGGCAGGAGGAGAAGCGGATAAAAGACGATGAGATGGCTGGATAGACATGAGCTTGAGCAAGCTCCAGGAGATGGTGAAGGACAGGGAAGCCTGGCATGCTGCAGTCAGTCCATGGGGTTGCAAACAGTTGGATGTGACTGAGCAACTGAATAACAACAAACCAAAAGGAGTTATGTTTGAGGCAATGTGCCCCTGCAAATGTGTTTTGAGTCTGGGAATTAGAAGTCAAAAGTGAATAAAAGCCCTTTCTTCCTCCCAGCACATTATTTGCTTCTAGTGGTAAATTTCCTTTCTAACAAAAATGCAAAGTTCTACAAGACATAGTTTAAATCTGGCAAACTCATAAATAAGCTGGCATTGAACTGAACTGAGTAATAAAAAGCCTATACCTCGAACCAGTTTAAATTCAAAAGAAAATAAGCAACAGTAACAAAAAATCCAAAGGCCCGTGGATATGTCCAATGGAAACTCAAAGGTATTATGTACTCTTAGGAAAGATTCATATTTTTAAAGGAGAGAACTTGTAGAGTTCAGCTTGAGCAACTTGGAAACATCAGCTTTATAAGGTTACTAATTGGAGGCTTCCAAATATTATTGTTAGACATTTTGGGAATGAGTCACTGATCTTACTCTAACATGCAACTCCCAATGATGTACTTTAAAATAATTGTATGATTACTCTGCATAAATTTCTTCATCTACCCTAAAAGGATTTATACTGAGCATTTGGCAGTATAAGGATTATGTAAATAAATACAATAATTAAAAAATAAATAATAGACTATATAGGTTTGGTATACAAAAATACGGGAAACAAAACTTTCGCTGAAAAGACACTTGGTCTGCCTACCAGGTTTGGCAGGTACAGGGTCACTGGATGCTTTGACAGTCTTCAGAGAGAGGTGCTGGTTGGAGGAGATGGACATGCTTGGCCTGCATTGCTGCTGCTGCTGTTTCTTCTGTTGTTGCTGTTTTAGTGCCTAGAAAGAGAAAACTGACTGTAAGAAACAAAACAAATCAGTTTTTAGTAAAAACAAATAACAAATGACTTCTTTTAAATGGTGAGGACCATGCTGACTATACAATTTCTGTGAAATCTATCCAAGTAAACAAAAATCTCAATTTAACTAACTAAACACAGGCCTAAAGGAGCCTTAAAATTTGGATTTTTTTCCTTTACCAATATTCTCCTGTATATAAATCTGAAAAACCGTCATTAACATTTTTAGAACTTAAAAATCACCAATAAGCCAGGGATTTTTCAAACTTGTAGTAGCAGAGAATTAGATACTTTCGATCATTCTGAAAACAGAATTCTAAGCCTTGAACAAAGAACAGTTCTCATTTGTATCAACTCTATCTAGAAATATATATATATATTTCCCTTATGTATGCTTCAGAGGTGCTGCAGTTGAATAAAAGGTAGTAAATAACTACTTGAATTTGATCTTATGTAAGAGCAGTAAGATTTGGCCCAATGATCAAATGAATCTCAGTAATTTATAGCAATGTGGTAAACGAAGGGAGGAAAGATTAGAAAACACTGGTTACATTAAAAGAAGTGTGGTTCCTTCTGGTTACTTCAGAATATTTTAATTTCTATAATGTTCTTATAGAATATACTAAACTAGAATGAACAGAAGAATAAAGAGCTTCTGAGGTCTTAATCATGAAGATATATAAAGGCAACTGTTTAATTCAAGAGCTTTATAAAAAAAAAAAAGACAAAGAAACTAAAACTACATTTCAGGAAAAGGATGAACATCCATGACCTCACTAAAATGTCAACTGAAGCTTTAACTTTCAAGACCATCATGTAGAAAAGTGTGGAATAACCAACTGCCTACTTGTTTTAGATTCTTTCTTCACAATACGGTTTTCTCCTACTTCATATTCACATGTTGTTCTGGCTATGCCATATAGGGAGTGGCAACACTTGATTTCCTTGATCTAAGCTGTCAGTGGAGAAAAGAATACTCAGAGTCTCTGGTATCTGGCTTACCTTTCACTTATAACATTTATAATAGGTGAAGCAGAAGGTCAGGCAGAAACTGACATAAGGTCAGTTTTGTCTGATCATTGATGACAGCTTATCTCTCATTCTTTGCAATCAGAATACAAAATGTTTGTAGGTTTCCTGTGTGGCAGCCACTAGTATTTATTTCTTTCTATTCGCAGTATGTAGGTCATTCTAGGTTAATGCGAAATTTAATAGAGCTACTTGATCTTATCTATTTCTGCTATGATCACGTAAGTTCAGATATAAGATAAAAACTAAACAACTTACAGCTTCTCTGTTTTAAGAACTGCATTCAGTTTCCCCCTCTCTCAGTAGTATACAAACCCTGTTCCTAATTTTAAAATTTAAAAAACACACAATAGAAAGAAACTTCACTGTGGTAAAGGATAACTTATACTGAAATGTTTTCTCACCTAATAATATGAAAAACATACACAAGAGACAAAAACTTTACATATCAACAATCTAATTTACATAATTTCCCATATTGATATTCTTTAAAGAAAATACAGTATCTGACTCCTGAGATTACAAGAAAATAATACAGAGTAGTTTTTACGTCATGAATAAGGTAACAAGTTACAGTCATCAACTTATTTTTCCTTACTGAATTTCTTCTACACTTACATCATGTATGTGTGTGTTGGTACATATATACATATTCATGTTTCCATTAAAAACATATTATTATTCTGGGTATGTATGTCAGATATGTGTATGTTTTTAATGAGTGCTGTAACATATCTTGATTTTAACTATTAAACATTATAGTGTGGTGATGTTTATATGTGCAGACTAATTTCATTACAAAGTAAACTTTTAATCCTATATAACTGTCTAATGTATGGATATGCCACTGTTAATGAAGCAATTCATGTATGTATCTCTACTTGTAAATTTTTCCTATTACAAACTTTAATACAAACATTGTTCTGTATATGAATACATGCATTTTTCTAAGATAAGTTTCCAAATATTTAACTACTTAGTCATAGGGTATGTGCACTTAAAATTTTAATATTATAAAATTTTTCTCCAAAATAGCTATGATAATTTATATTCTACCAGCAAACTACAAGTAGTCATTTTCCCACGTACTTGACAGTGCTTGATGTTATAACTAAGCTCTCTATATATACCAATCTAAGGATAGAAGTGGTCTGTGTTCTTATTAGTCAAATTTATATGTATTGATAATCTGCATTTCAAAATTGAAAAGCTAGTTCCTTGAAAAGCCCAGTAAAATAGTCAGCAAGTAACACTGAGAAAAGATACATTATAAACAAAGAACACTGAGGAACAAAAGAAAAACACACAAAAAATACTATGTACAACTTAATACCAATATTTGACAAAAAAAAAAATCAAGTGACAAAAAAATCATTTAAGAAAAATAAATGTCCAAAACTGGCAAAAAGAATCAGAAATCAAGAGTAGTACTAAATGAAACTGAAACACCCTAGCAGTAAAAGGTAAGATCTGCAAGACTAATTTCTATTATTTTTTCCAAAAATCTAGAAAATCTAGAGAAATACAGAGAGCTACAGAATTTAATATATACTAAGAACAATAGATGAACGTAAGTCTGAGTGAACTCCAGGAGATGGTGATGGACAGGGAGGCCTGGCGTGCTGCGATTCATGGGGTCGCAAAGAGTCGGACACGACTGAGCGACTGAACTGAACAACAATCCTGATTCCAAAACTGCACAAGTATGGTACAAGAAAATAAAATCTAAGCTAAACTCATAAAAAAGAAAATTCCACTAATATATTAAAAATGATGTAATAAACATAACAGGGTTTATTCCAGAGAGTTAACTATAGATTAACATTAGAAAATCTAGCCCTGGAATTCTGCATACTGGCTAACTTAAAAAACTACCTAATGACTTAATAAATGCTGAAAAAATCAACCTGAAAAAATTCAGTACCTACTTGTAACACACACACACACACACACACACACACACACACACACCCCTCATAGCAAACTGGAAACTAATGAGGAACTTTTAAAATGTGATAAAAAAGAGTATCTATGATAAAGCTATAACACAGAGGTGCATAAATTATTAAAAACAAATTGGGAAACTATAAAATTTTTTCCTTAAAAGGACTTAATGTTCTTTCAAGAAACTGTCATTAACCGCCAGAAGCATGCATTTTTAAGTATGAGCGTATACTTCTGTAAACAGAATAGCATGATTACCTGCTTTAGTGCCTTCTTGCTGTGCTTCTGTGATGAAGAAATGACTTTACCTGCCGGAATGGTAGGAGATGGGCAGCCCGAATGAGGAGAAGATGGCTGTGACAGCCTAGATGATACTAGAAGGAGAAAAACGACAATTCCAAGTTTTGTTATCAGAGGCGATATCAAGCACCATTCCTTTCCCAATCATATAGTGCTACCTGTGTTAAGAACTGTGACCAAACACTTTTGGGAAGGATCTTTTTTTGGCTCTAGTGAAGGATGATAGGATGAGGAAGGGATGAATGTTAGTATTCATCCCTTTTCATTCTTTAATTTTTTCAATAGAATTGACTGAAGAAGCAGGAAGCAGAATATAAACCATGAGTCATCAACTAAAGTAAAGTTTAGAAATGATTCTAGAACCTACTGGACAGTATGTATGTCCTTAAGGTAAATCTAGTAACAACATGGTATTGTGGAAGAGCCCTGGGTTGATAGAACGGGTTCCAGTTTCCCTTATCTTTAAAATGAAGGCAACAAGGTCATTCCAGCTCAAACACTACCGTTCTCTAATTCTTATATTCCTTCAATTCTGATATCCATGTGAAAGGGTGCTTAGGACTTCTGATAGAATCAGTGTAGGTATACATAGGATGGAACCACTCTCTACTTCATCACTAGCTGTTTTATCAGACTCAGCCAAACCTCAGTGTTGCATGAAGGGTATTCCCCAGCAAGGACCTATACTTCTTATAATAAAAACAATTAAGATCTTCATGTTCTCTAAAGTTCAACAGTGTATAATTTATGATACAAGATAATAAAGAAATTGCTGACTCAGACTCAAAAATAAAAATGACGACAACAGTAGACAATGTTAAGAAGACTCGTCATACTTAACTTCAGCTTTGTATTCCAGCCCTAACTGGGGGGTTTATATATGGGAAAGTGTGGTATTTAAAAAAAAAAAAAAGTTAAGTGTAACATATAAACCAAAAAATGGAGTTGGATAATTCTTGAGATGGTTAAGCAACAAAAAGAAACTAAATTCTTAGTGCACTCAGATGCTGACCAATTTTTTAAAGTAACAGTTTCACTGAGATACAATTCCTATACCAAACAATTCACCTGAAGTGTAAAATTTAATGGCTTTTAAAATATTTGCAAAGTTGTGCAACCATCATCTGGAGAAGGCAATGGCACCCCACTCCAGTGTTCTTGCCTGGAAAATCTCATGGACGGAGGAGCCTGGTAGGCTGCAGTCCATGGGGTTGCCAAGAGTCAGACACGACTGAGCGACTTCACTTTCACTTTTCACTTTCATACACTGGAGAAGGAAATGGCAACCCGCTCCAGTGTTCTTGCCTGGAGAATCCCAGGGACGGGGGAGCCCGGTGGGCTGCCATCTATGGGGTCGCACAGAGTCGGACACGACTGAAGCAGCAGTAGCAGCAACCATCATCAGAATCAATTTTCATCACCCATTAAAAATTCTGTACTGGTTAGCTGTCATTCTTCTTTCCCCTAATTGACTTCCCTCTTTAGTGATGGGCTTTTTATTTTAAACGAGTGTTTTTATTTCAGCATGTATCAATACTTTATTCTTTTTATCATCAAATAATATTCTACTGTATGCATATACCACATTTTGTTATTCATGAGCTGACAGATATTTGGGCTGTTTTCACTTTTGGCCATTTTGAACACTCATTAGCAGGATACTGTGTTGGACATATGTTTTCAATCCTCCTGGGTTCATATCTAAAAATGAAATTGCTGGGTTTTTCAGTAACTCTATGTTTAAACTTTTAAGGTTCCTAAACTGACTTCTAAAATGGCTGCACCATTTTTACAATTCCATCAGAAATGTATGAGTGTTCCAATTTTTCCACACTCTTGTCAACACTTGCTATTGTCTGTCTTCTTGATTTGACCAATGTTTTTAATGGACATTATGAAAATAAAGCTAAAAACTATTAATATTTATACTTTCTTTTTAATAGTTTGCAGAAATCTGAGAATATACATGTCCTCAACTCCCCCAATATCTAAAAATAAACAAAAAGGAAACCAACCAAAACGACCTCATTAAAGAATGCAAGAATTCTAACTGTGGCCTGGAAAACAGACAATAAAGCTATCTGTGATTACCAGGGCAAACCTTTGGAATGTTTCCCTTTAAGGCAAAAGCCCTTTCTAGCAAATGAATCCAAAAACATATCTTGAAGCCAACTAAAATAAATCAAGAAAATTCCAGGACCTACCAATGAGGAAAATCTCCCAGAGTTGACTTAATGCCAAATACTGGTCTCACAACTTTAATGAAACTTTCAAATATTAAAGGTTCAGAACTACAAAGAGCAAGCACGATTTAAACACATGTTGATAAACTCATCTCTTTTAATCCTTCTAGTGCCTACGCTATCTCTAAGACACATGAACTTTATTATAGTAACCAAGAATTAAACATCATCTATTTGCCTAATGCTGTGCTAGGTTCATCTGAACAGAATTTCACTGAACTCATAACTATCCTCTAATGCGAAGAACCAACTCATTGGAAAAGATTGTAATGATGGGAAAGACTGAGGGCAAGAGAAGAGGATGAGATGGTTGGATGGCATCACCAACTCAATGGACATGAATCTGAGCAAACTCTGGGAGACAGTGAAGTCTGATATGGTGCAGTTCATGGGGCTGCAAAGAGTTGGACACGACTTGGCGACCTGAACAATAAGGTATGTACAATTTCTCTTTCTACTCCCTCCCAATCTCCTCCAATTCTACCCTCTGAGATAACTAAACAGTATAGTTGGATTGGTATCCTTGTTGACATTTTTCTGTGCAAATAAATATGAAAAAAATTTCAAGGATGTGTATTTATATATAAATATTAAATGTAAACAACTGCATATTGTGATGGTATTATCTATATTTTCCTTATCTAGAAATTTAATTAGCCTGCAGAAAGACTCAGGTAGTAAGGAGCACAACCAACATTTGAACTTTGCATAGTTTCAGAGGAGTGAGTACTTGAGTGTATTAAGTGGTGGCCACTAAAAGTCTGTCCATGTTCTAACCCCCAGAACTGTTATATTATTTGGAAAAGGAGACTTGGCAGATATAATTGATTTTGAGACAAGGAAATCATCTTGGATGAGCCTAGTGGGTCTTAAAATCAAATGACGAGTTACCTTAAACACAAGACAAACACAGAAGAGAAGTCCATGTGAAGACAGAGGTAGAGACTGAAGGATCATCTTCCTTTTAATAGCTACATAAAATTTCATTGTGCAGATGTATCATAATTTCAACTGGACACTGATGAGTAGTTTAGTAATTGCTAGTCCTTTGCTCTTATTATTACACTGTTTTAAACACTGGTTTCTAAGGTGTTGTACCAAGAATGATACCATTATTATCTAAAAATGCAAATTACTGAATCCCAATCCAACTCTACTGAACAAGAAACTGTGAAGGTATGGCCCAGGAATCTGTGTCTTAAAGAGCTCTCCAGGTGATTCTGATGCATGTTCAACTATCATATACTGAGAAACCAGCTTTCCAAAGTGATTTAGAACTTGAGGCTCATTAAAGCCAGTTTTACTTATATATTATATAGTTTACTGAAGTAGTTTCAGCTTGTTGGATACATCTGTACCATCCACTGGGTATAAGCTCAGAAGACACCACTTTTCAATACAGTATTGGGAATTTTCCATTTCAACAAATGATTATCATATGGAACAAGGTCCACAGGGTAATGGACTATTCATATTAGATGCATTTTATTAAAATAATTAGTAAATAATCTCTTAGTATTTTTTCTCCTGAAGATATTCAGTGCGACCCTCTGAAGTATTAGAGGGACTAACAGAAATAATGGAGCAGTAATATCAAAATTGAAACTGAGCTTTATACAGTTAAAAGATTAATCGTTGAAAGACTGATAACAATTTAAGTTCCCCAAATTGTTTTCATGGTTAAAAAGAGCAATACTTCTCTTAAGGGAGCGTTTTAATTTTCACAAATTAATAATAAAAATAATTTTACTATTAAAAATATGTGAAGACAATAATAATAATACATAATTTTATCAGTAGATAAAAACAATAATACATGTAGTTGTTTCATGCTGCATATAGTATTTCAGGGAAAAGGCAGAGTTCACTTAGATACAATCCTACCAAAAAGCAACAGAAAAAGTTGATTTTAATCATTTTTCTGGTGTTATTCCATCTTACCTTGACTTGGAATTCCATAAACCTCTTCTCTGAACATTGTTTCCTGTCTGGAAGTTAGGAATCAAAACTACAAACTCCTAAGTTCTTCCACCTCACACAGAAATCAATAAACTAGTTTTAACATTTGACTGAATTTCAAGGTTCTACTCTCTGTTCCTATCTGGCTAAAAGGTACACCTATTTCAAGAGAGTCTCTATCGATTTTCAACTAGAAGTATCAGTTTTGCTGTCAGAGCTCTTTATTTTTGTACATAAAAGGAAGTGGGTTTCGATACTATCTCAGTGTTCTTCCTGTCTTACAATGCATTTGAAATAAAGTGATGTCAGATTGAGAGTAAAAGCTCTAAATAAGAAAACGGAATAGACACACATTTGTTTTACCTTTATTAATAACTGCAATTGTCTTAGAATTGTTCTGCAGCACGTGACTATCATCACTGCAAACTACAAGTTTTCCACTTTAATTTGCACTGGACTACAAAAATACCATATGTATACAATAGAAAACTAAAACTACATTTCTATGCCTATGCCATATGCACGACTCAAGAATGAGAGAAGTACATCCTGTTGAGAGACTAAATCATTCTTCATTATTGCTAGCTTAGCATTTATCCATTTCTTAAGAAATCAGAGCTGCCAGAGTCTATGTGAATTCCATATGACATCACATACACGTCTCATCTCCACCTTTCAAACACCACATGAAGTTCATCCTAGTCTCAGTTTAACAGGTTACAATCAGAAAAGATCTTAAGATTTCAACATAAACTGAGGCTAAGTAGTTAATACTGTGACAATTTCGAGAAGAATGCATCAGAGGCAGTTCGAAAATAATTTATGTTGACTACAATTTTGAATTTGCTATAACCTTGATGTTAATATCTTCTATTATTTTGCCAAGTATGGAGCAAGGTTGTAATATTTTAATCTACCCATTAAGCTACTGAGAGGAGGAGAAGGGGACAGAGGATGAGATGGTTGGATGACATCACCAACTCGATGGACTTGAGTCTGAGCAAACTCCAGGAGTTGGTGATGGACAGGGAAGCCTGGAGTGCTGCAGTCCATGGGGTCGCAAAGAATTGGACATGACTGAGTGACTGAACTGAAGCTACTGAGAATGGGGTTCAACTGTTACTTCTTAAACCTTCCTGTAATCACAATACATTTACCTCACAGATAGCCGTTCACAACCATGTGACAATCACTACCTAAAACAGCTATTGCAGCCTATGAGCTACCAAAAGCAAAGATCTACACAACTGTGACTTTGTTCCTAGTTTACTGACCACTTTTAATGCTGATTTCCCTGTTTCCAGCCATATCCAGAAATTATGAATCTGTTTCTTTTGCTTGATGATCTGGTTTGGTCATCAAATCCTAGATCAACAATTCCCAAACTTAAAAAGAAAAATGTAAAAATGTAAACGGGGGGGAAACAGAGAAAAGAAAGAGGCCTAAATACTTTTGGCTCTATCTTCCAAAAAAGAACAGAAAAAAAAGGTGGGGGGCGCTTTATTATAATCTGAGAAACGTTAAGGCCCTGGACACACCCCTCTTCACTACTGACTGGGATTACTTTTAAAAATACATATCAAGAATACTGAGGATTTCCCTGGTAGTCCAGTGGTCAAGAATCGGCCTTGCAATGCAGGGGACGTGGGTTCAGCACCTGATCAGGGAACTAAACCCATGCACACCAGAACCCATGTGCCCCAACTGGAGTTTAAACACTGCAGCAGAGATCTGTGTGCCGCAACTAAGAAAGACCCCACGCAGCCAAATAAATAATTTTTTTTAAAAAAGGAATGTTGGTCACAGGTCCCAATCTTGCCTTGCCTTTATTCCATTTGTTCTTAACACTTAGGGTCTGGGCTGTTCTCTAAGTGGTTGTGATCTTAAAGCTAAGATCCTCTGGTTTCAAAATTTGTCCAAATAACACATGTAGCAGCTGTTCTGGGAGAACTCAGACAACGCAACCAGTTATCTAAATTTTCTCAAAGGGCAGTCCACACATTAACACAGAAATGGTAATAAACCTGATGACTTTTCTGATACAGTTCAAAAATCAATAGCTCTACTGGCCCTTAAAACGGAGTCAATTATTCTAATAAGTGTAACTCTAAATTCTAGATCCAAAGACAACTCACCTGCAACTGAAACCTAAGAGGATATCCAAGCTAGGGAAATTCTTGGATGTCTACTATGCTCTGGCATATCACTGTATCAGTCCTTATAAAGTAACCAGCATGAGCTGGCTTAAAATGTGTCCTGCCATATATGGCTCAATTTACCAATACTGGGGTAAATATGATTTTGCTTCTTCAAAAGACTGTTGAAAAAGAAGCTACAGACAATTAGCAAGACTAGGTAATAAAATGTATCTCTTAGTGGAAAATTCATCCCAGGGAAGCTGGAGCAACAAAGATGTTATTCTCTAAAAAACGGTTTGGGGTAAACTATAAAGCAGAAACCAAGCAGGAGACGAGGGCAAAGACTAGCAGACTAAATTTAGTCTTTGCTAGTAGAAATGAAAAGCATTCTTTTCCTAGTAAGGAGTAAGCTGTTAAAGCAATTAAGTCCTCAAATTTTAGAAGAGAGTATTAAAGAGCTAAATAACATAATAGCATCCTAAGAAGGGTTACAGGTAGCCAAGAGCTGAAAATAAACCCAGGAAAAACGTAGAGCCATGTTGTCCAATGTGATGGCGACTAGCCACATGTGGCTATTTAAATTCAGGTTAACATAGAGTGAAAATTCAGTTCTCTGTCACACTAGCTATATTTCAAGGGCTCAAAGACGCATAGTGCTAGTGACTACTTTGTTGAGTTGCACAACATAGATGCAGAACACTTCCATCGCTGCAGGAAATTCCATGGGACAGTCCTGATCTAACTAGGAAGGGAAAGAGAATAACCGACCCAGGGTCTGGAAAAAGAAGAGCTATTAACAAGGGCATTGGTCCTACGGCATTCAGTCCTGTATTGAGGGTTCAGGTGGATTTACCTTTCCTTTTCCACCTGCTCTTTTTCCCTCCTTGTTGCTGCCACCATCACTGCTGCTGCTGCTGTTCTCAGAACTCTGGGAATCTGACTGACCATCACTGCTTTCTTCTGAACCTTCTGAAAGCTCTTTCACCCCATCCGGCACATCTTTCTGAAAATGTAGGCATCCAATTAGGATTAATCATTACCATTTCAGCAAACAGGAATTAAATTTCTGATATGCATCATTGTGACTTGCAATTGTGCTGATTGTTTTTTAGGACTGTAAGATTCACTAGCAGAACCAGCAATTTCTGATTCCTGTCACCTCTCTTCTTTGTGTCAAATCAGCTACTGTTTGCTTCTATACTCAAAGATAAAAATTATACATGACAATCTTATGCACATACAACACAGAGCCTTAGACAAAAACTTGCTATATATAAGTCCAGGTAAATGATAAAATGAAATCTATAAAATGTATACAATAACAATTTTAAAAATGTAAGCATACCCATCATCCATATAATGTATATGTATCTATGTATATATAAATGCCATTATGTATTATAAATTCAGTTAAGAGTCTGGACAGCAAGAGAGAGATGGTAATTATTTGAATCTATTTGGTTCCAAAATTGGCTAGTAAGTAGCAAGAGTCAAATATAAAAGGAATCATTAAAAAAAAATTGTATGAATCTTTGGTTTCTGCACTGCATAGTGAGAATGCTAATCAGAAATGATTCCTGTGTCAGCCACAGTATGATAGATATAACAGGGAAGCTGTGAAATTAAGAATCTGGGGTTTGAATTCTGGCCTTATCTTTTCCTAATGATGCAGCCTTGGGCAAAGTCTTAAACGCTCATGCCTCAGCTTCCCTGTAAGATGAGGTAATAGTACCTACCTTAAAAGATCATTCTGAAATTAAATGAGTTAATAAATGTAAAATGCTTAGTACAGTGCCTAGCATATGATAGGGTTCAATAAATATTAGCTGGCTACTATGTATTTATATAGTATATAAAATATAAATACATTAGTGAATGTTATTTCTGAGTTATAAAACTATGAATGATTTTTCTTCTCAATATAATGTTTTCCCACATAATTTAATTTTATTATCAGATCAAAAATTGACACATGACCATCCTACCTACAACTGGCACTCACAGCATTATAGTCAAGGCAGTAATCTCTGGGGGCTTCCGTTTTGGTTCAGTGGTTAAGACTCTGAGCTTACACCAGAGGGGTCATGGGTTCGATTACTGATGGGGGAACTAAGATCCCACATGCCCCAGGGTGTGGTCAACAAAAAAACAAAAAAAAAAAAAGAAAAAAAGCAACCTCTGATCTTGTAAGGAACTGTTTCTTCTCACTTATGTTTAACTCCAGCGCCATTTCACATGTTATACACTTTTTTAAAAATACATATCCCTTATTTTTCTACTCTTTCTTTCAAAATCCAGGAAACTTTTACGGATTAGTTGCCAAAGAGACCTCTTGATCCGTAAGTTCAACAAATACTTTAGTACAAATATAACTATCTTCCTAAACTTGTGATCCCTCCAGGCCCCACATGTTAGAATCACTGCATCTGTTCTTTTACTCCCAGGAGTTCACATTTTATATCTCTAATGTTCC
The DNA here is from genome assembly GCA_917880005.1 of Nanger dama. Taxonomy (NCBI): domain Eukaryota; kingdom Metazoa; phylum Chordata; class Mammalia; order Artiodactyla; family Bovidae; genus Nanger; species Nanger dama. Next base: position 33,487,656 of record CAKJTW010000018.1, read on the forward strand.
TTGCCTCCATCTCTTTTAGCAGTCTCATGAAAAGTGTTAGTCGCTCAGTCGTGTCTGACTCTTTGCGACCCCATGGACTATAACCTGCCAGGCTTCTCTGTCCATGGAATTCTCCAGGCAAGAATACTAGAGTGGGTAGCCATTCTCTTCTCCGGGGGGATCTTTCTGACCCAGGCATCAAAACCCTAGTCTCCCACATTGCAGGCAGATTCTTTACATCTGAGCCACCAGGGAAGCCCCAGTCATTCATAGTACAGCCCAATTATCGCTCCTAAACAATCATAACCATCTTTTTGACAAGTTTTCCTGCTTAACTCTTAAGTGTATCCTACTTGAATTATCTTCCTAAACATGGATTTGATCATGCTATTCCCCTGAAAGCCTCTGCCACTTCCTCAACACATGCCTACCCTCCCTCCTCCTCTCTCAAACTGCTGAGTCAGGTTTTCAAAAGCCTCCAAAGTGTGCTCTTCACCTAAGATTTACCCCACCCTGACTCCTTACCACACCAGCCCACACACAGATTATGGTCTAACAGCTCCAATTTACTCCCGAGTCCATTCTGAATCCTTTTATCTGTGCCTCTGTTTAACCTATCCCCTTGTCCTGGAAGGCCCTTCCTCCCATTACTTATCTACCAAAGTTCAACTCAAATTTTACAACTTTAAAATAGCAAAAATAAAAACAAAAACTTCCAAATCCCTTTATTCAAGATGAATCTTTATTTCTCTACACTGTAACTGCACTTTATAGCACAGTATATTCTGTCACTAATTATTTCAGTAACTATGTGAGATTTAAGAGACCAGGAACATTAATTTATCCTTCTCTATAGCTTCTACGTGTCCAGTACAGAGTAGGCATTTAATAAATATTTTTAACAATATGGAAGGTCTACAACAGCTAAAACCTAAAAGAAACATAGAAAGCTCCATGTGGGCTAGATCCCTGTAACCCCAAGAAGTTGAACAAGGTATTTTAAAAGAAGGTATTAAAGGTGAGTTAGGTCTTTTAAAAATTAGCGTGCTGCACACAACTACCAAGCACAGTGATGACTACAGCCGAAGCTAAAAAGCTAAGAGGGGAAAAGAGCTGCACACACAGGTGGACGTAAGTCACTGCTGATAAATTTCCTTTGAGAAATAACGCTCTCAATCCATCTGGCTAGAGAGAGCTTAACCACACCCTCATATCAAGGGTGATCATGAACCTAAGGGAAGCCATCAGAAGATTCAATACGTTTGGCAAAGGTGATTTTTAGGTACAGGCACTTGCACCAAGCTACACCAATTAAGCTACAACAGAACTAACTAAAAGAGCTCCTGCTTCAGTTTGTGAGACTCCTTCCCCCAGGCTTACAGCGTACAGAATGGGGCTTGGGAGTGAAGTCATGTAGATGAGGAGAAGGCTTGCCTTACAATGAAGCCAAAAGAAAGCAGAGAGATCCATTTCTGATGACAATCATTTGAGCTCCTGAATTCAGGCTGAGTTTTCCTAAAACTTTGAGCTATGTGAACTAATAAATTCTCTGTTTTCCTCAAGTTCATTTGAGTTGGTTTTTCTGTTTATAACTGTAAGGACAATGATAAGTCAAGATCCTTTTTTTAGTGCAGGAATTAGAAATTAGCAAGCTTGTTATGGTAAAACAAAATGGAAATTCAGTCAGATCTGAGTTCATATTCTGGCTCTAATACTATCTGGCCGACACTGGGCAAGAAACTCCAACTTCAGCTTTCTCCATTATAATAAAGAAATAATAACCACAGTTCTGAATTGTAACGGAGAATTAAATGAGAAAGTAGTATAAAGCATTAATGCTATATGCTCCACGGTAACACTCATTATTATTTAAATGATGTGAGGCCCTTCAAAAAGTTGCTGGAAGTAATTTTCAATTCATCCTTTCAAAATAATATTGTGGCAGAAAATGAAGTGAAGTTACTTCTCCAATTTATCTACACATGGCTACAGATTAATTAAAGAAAAAAGTACTGGACATGGGATTGAAATCTTGAAAGTAAGCTCTTCAAGAACAGAATTCTATGATTCAAGTATTATTTATATATAGTCACTTCTTGTTTTCACTTTTAAAATGACTCCCTAACAAAAATATTTACCTTCAAGGTATATACTCCCATTCTACCTGGAACCTTATAGAAGATGCCTTCTTCACCTCGGGAGTTTGTGTGCAGCATGGCATTTAGGCATGCAAGAGGGGAAGTTCCACTGTCAAAAAAACAGAAAGAACACAATGATTAGTTTCTACTCTGAATAGCGTATGTAACACTGAATTAAGATAAAAATTAATGGATCAACACTCATTTGACAAAACACATTTTATAAACTATAAAAAGTCTATAAATCTAGAGAGGTGGCCATGGAGAAAGTGGATGTAAAATTCATTCCCAGATAGCTAAAGAAAAAACAACTTTATAATTTTCTTAATCTCAATTCAGCATCTAACATTTAAGTCAAGAAAAATGTCTCTCACGTAAGTATCACAAAAGTATTCTGTAAAGATTTTATTTTACTTACAAATTTATTTGTTAACACACTTCAATAAAGCTGAAAAAAACTTTTAAAAATATATTTCACTTAGCACAAGCCTATTCAGAAGTAAAACAGGAAGGAAGAAGAAAACACAGATAAATAAACAATATTAATCTCCTTCCATACTGCTACACCAGAATGAATTTTAGTTATGGAAAGAACATATTTCCATGGCCTTTTAAAAACCAAGATATAATTGACATATAATATTAGTGTCAAGTGTGTAACATAATGAGTCCATATTTATCTATATTATAATGGTTTCTTATATTTAGACCTATCATAAGATCACTTTAAAAGACTTATAAAACAGGCTTTGGAATATTCATCTTCTATGCAGAAACTTGATTAAAAGTTTACTAATTCTAATATGTTGTTTTTTCACTAAGTTGTGTGGGACTCTTTTGCAACCCCATGGACTATAGCCTGCCAGGCTCCTCTGTTCATGAGAATTTCCAGGCAAGAATACTGGAATGAGTTGCCATTTCCTTCTCCAGGAATTCTTCCCAACTCAGGGCTCAAACTCACATCTCCTGCATTATAGGCATATTCTTTACCACCCAGCCACCAGGGAAGTTAATATACATTTATCATATTTTCTGGAGTTTTAGCTATATAATAAATTATCTGTAGAAAAATTCATATATAACATTTTCCTTTCTAATTGCAATCATTTCATTTTCCTAAATGGAAATGTGTGGCATCCTACAGGATAGAGCAAACTTTTGACAGAGAAAACTCCAACACCACAAAAGAAAACCTTAATAACTAAATAAAAAATAAACGTTTCTGTACAGCAAAGAAATATCATCAACAAAATTACACAAAACATACAAAGCTAGAATAAGTAACTGCATAACAAATGGCAGACAAAAAATGAATAATCCTGAGAGAGCTTCTTTTAGGAAAACACAACCAACCAATTAGAAAAAAATAGATTAAGGACATGAACGTGCAGTATAAACGGCCGACAGAATACATGAAAAGCTGCCCAAACTTAACAATGGTTAAAGGAAAACAAATGAAACCGAGACACCACGGTCAGACTTGGAGAAATCAAATACAGTCAAGTCTCTGTCAGCAGCACTGCACTAGTGTCAGTTTCCTGGTTTTGACATCATACTACAACTACATGTAAGATGCCACTACTGGAGGAAGCAGGGGGAGGCATACATGGGACTATTCTTATAGCTTCCCATAAGCTTACAATTACATTTTTTAAAGTGAACTGATAAAACCCATTGCTGTAAGGTTACGGGAAAATGAGCACTCTTAAAGACTGCTGGTGGGACTGAAAACTGCCACCCCTTACTCCCCCTTCAATTCCGTCTTAGGAAAGTAACATGGAAGTTAAAATTAATTAAGAGTTAAAATTAAAACTATCAGGGGCTACTGATTCAACAATCCCACTTCCATCAACCCCCCCCAAAATACGACCACAAAGACTTACAAACATACACGCAAGGATTAACTTCAGCATTGTTAAAAGTGTCAAAGCACTGAAAATGACTTCCAAGTCAATAAAAGAATGGCTGACCATATGTTAGCAAGGTAACCAACAGGATATGAATCAATAACAGCTACGTTAACGGCAAAAAGAGTGCTAAATTCCAGGAAGCATTCTGGTTAGACCTCACAACAATCCTTTGAGGTAAGCAAAGTTATTACACCATTTTTACAAATGAACAAACGAATATACTGAGGTGTTAATAAGTAAGCTGGTTCAATATCACATAGTGCTTTGTAAGTGGTGAAGACAAAATTTCAGTAAGAAGAAAGAAGCAGAAGAGGAAAGAAACTGCTTAAAAGAACATATAACTAAGTAAAAGAAAACATGCTATAATCTGTAGCTCAGTAACCTATCTGGTAAAAGGTTTGCCCTAATTTTTGGTATTCAATTTCAGTATTAAGTACCCACTCTGTGCAGTACTAGTACTGTTTATTAAGTATCAAATAAACTAGGGTCTGTGGCTCCAAAGAGGAAAGTTTTCTTGTTCACAGTTTAACAGGACAGTTAGACAAGGGAACAAACTGCCAGAGCACACTGCAACCAGCGCTACCAAAACAGACACAAGTCCACAATCCCTGACCCCTGAAACTTAAAGCCGATCATTTCAGACGTAAAAATCTGGATTTTTGAAAGGCAACATGATATGCCATATTCTATGTAACATCACCAGAGAGATCGGGGGCAGCAATCTTATAACCAAATACAGTAAAATACATGCATATTCACACTAAGTAGGAAAAACAGTTTAAGAGAATTGCCGACAGAAGACTGAAAAACCTTTTTCAAGCATTTTGGATTTTGGCATTATGGAACAGAGATTGCAGGTTTGTACAAAGTACTTTAGGTCTGAGAGAAAGTAACATATAATCTCATCTAGAGTTTGGTACCTAGAACCCAAACCAAAACAAACAAAAAAACACCAAAAACAAAAACCCCAGGCCAACCAAACCAAAACAAAAAAATCTCTTACAGTAAAACCCATAAAATGAAAGTAAATGGCACACACATCTGGTGAAAAGATGTGGTAACAGATACATACACCATCATATTTTCCTCACAAATCTGGTGTAATTTTCCTTTGAAGGAAATATGAAAGTTTCAAAAATCCACAAGATATACAGAACACTACACTGTTTAAAACAAAAATTTAGATCTGATTTCAGGAAAATATAAAAAACTAGAGAACTCTTGAAAAATTCATTTTTATGAATAACGAAGCAATGGCAGAGAAGTAAAATGGGCCACACTGCCCATGATGGCAGGAATATATCTTCAAGGGAAGTAACTCCAGAATGACATAACTAAATAAAAATAACTGAGTGACTTGAAGGAACAGACAGCCCCTGCATGAGTGATAAAACCCTGGTACAGAGGAAATCAATACTGATGTCAAGTTAAGTAAGTATAATATGGGGCTGAAGCAAGAATACCTCAAAAGATTATGTAACTATCATGAGATAATTTAGTTTCTAATTTTTTTGGTCCATGTTTAAGAGATTGGAGTTGGAGTAGGGGTTGGGGGTAAGTTCTCAAGGAAACGAATAAGTGTAGTGTTATAATTTTATGCTGATACACTTCATAAAGGAAATATACTGAGATGCTTCATACACAAGGCCTAAGAACAGAAGTAACTTCAGTCATACTGCCAAGAGCCTGATTTGATTCTCTCTGCAGTGAAGGGGGTTAACAGTAGCCAGCAGGGCTGAAAGACCTGAGGCCTGTAATTAACACTGCTCAGAGGAAGCAAACATAGCAGCTCATGAAAAGAGACCACTGTGTGGCCTAAGGAGCCAGATTTATGTATTCAGACCAATCTTAGAGTTCAGATCTGAGTGAATCATGGGCAGGTCAGTAAATATCCTTAATCTGCTCATCTGTGAAATAGAAGAAACACTATCTACTTCGTAATCTGTACAGAATGTTAATTACATACAGCAAGTGTATGTGACAGAGAAGTGACTAACTGTGGTATTTATCGTCACTTGTTTCCCACCCCAGTGTCATAATATTCCAGCATTCCCTACCTATCTTAAGTGACAGTAACTTCACTCACCCTCATCAATTCTCCACTCTGAAGCTAGTGACCTTTCAAAAATATGTATGATTGTGCCATCTCTGCCCAGCTGAAAAGTGATCCATGATATCACAATGTGCTTAAAATAAAGCCCAGAATTATCAAAATGATCTGACCCCTGCGACACCCTCTCTGCTCTGGCGCTTCTGACTTCTTGGCCTTTGTATTAGTTAATGCTCCTGCTTGCAATGATAACCCTCACCTTTTCTCTTAGAAGCTCCAATTAATTCACTCTTCAGATTTCAGCCTTAAGTACCTTGTTTATGGAAGCCATCTCAATGTTGTATAGAATCAATATTTCTCCTAAATATATTTCATTTGTAACTACACATTTTTTCATGAAAAAGTTGTAATTTAACATGTGATTCTACTGTAGGCCAGCCAGATTCAATAGCATGTGATTTCACTGAAGCTCTGCAAAGCAGATTCTCTCTTTTCTTCTCTAGTCAAACCCCAAAGCATACAGGCTCCATCTGCAACTATGATGGATGAACTTAGTGAAAATGGAACAAAAATGAAGGAAGTAGAGCCAAAATTTTGATCAAACTGCCAGAGCATCTGGATCAAGTTTTGCCAGGTATTTTCACTTTTATCATATGATTAATTTCCTTTAATGTTTAAGCCAGTTTACACTGCATTTCCTGTTATTTACAAATGAAAATATCTTAACTGAAAAAGCATCTAGATCAAAAGCATTCATACTGACAAAGATAAGAAAAGGATACAGAAGAAAATTATAGGAGAATATTCAAGGGTGACAACTCTCTCCTACCAATGAGAAAATATTATGTGTATGAATCAACACTGTATATTGAATGATAGGAGAGGCAACATGCTACTCAACATGCACAGCCTAACTGACCCAAGATACTCCAAAATATTTATCTTAATTTTTTTCTAAATCTTGAACTTCAAGGATTAAGAAAGAATCAAGCTGAGATCTAGGCATGAAAAGCAAAAGTGGCAGAGTACATTACTGTTTTTACGTAATCATTCACTCCCTCTATCAGGCCACCTTATAGTAAATAAAATGTATTTATTCCCTTGCCCTTCTTGGGCTTGGCCATAAGACTTGATCAATACAATGGTAACAGATATGTCAGAACCAGGGGCTAGCAGCTGCTTGCAGAGTTTGACTTCCTCCTGACTGCCATGAGAGCAGGCCACTGATTTCGGAATCCAGCAGAGAGCCAAGCCTAGGCAATAACTAATCTCCAGCTCCTCTAAAGACATGAAGAAGAAAAGGAACGATCTGTTGTTATAAACCACCGAAACCAAGACAGTTATGCAGCAAAAACTGACGGATAAGCCCAGTATAATGCAGGGAACATCTGCCTTCTTATCAATACTCAATGCCAAACAGTTAAAAAAAAAAAAATCTAGCTTAAGATATCACTCAAAGAAAGAAGTAACAGAGAAATATTAAGTTCCTGAGAACTCAAGGAAAAGATCATCCATTAACTTAAATCTAGCCAACAAAGAAAGAAATCTCAGGAGTGGATAAACATGGCGGCGGGCGGGGAGTTGCAATTATGGTGATAAAAGAGAAATGCAAACACTATCTTTTTTTTTTTTAGCACGTGATAATGCACATTAAGAATTTTCTATTTTCTTTTCCTCAACTTCAGAGATTATCTAGGAATTAACACCCTAAATGAAGTATATTACTAATCTTCAGGGAAAAAATTAATACAGCAATTATCTTAGTTTCTTCAATAAATGTAATACAGTGGTAATTCCTGGTTACCAAATTTCAGGGTATTTTCCAGTGTTTATTTTTTCATTACTGATTGACCTGGTTTTGGCTATTAGGAACCATTTTTACAAAAATTTTATAGTAAATACTCTAAAATATATGAAGAAATTTTAGAACATTGTAACTTCTAAAAGAGAGTAAGGGTCTTTTTCAAAATCACTTCCTTTGTTAACAGCATGCTAGTTAAAACAAAAACTAGAACAGCAGGTAAAGGGGCATAGAGACTATACACAGATTGAAGTGAGAGACATCCAAAGAGAAAAGACACATTGACTAGCAAGGTATTTGTTCACCAAGTACCAGGAGAGAGACACTTTTAAGTGTCAGTCACCGATGCTTACAAATGCAAAGAGTGGGGATGCCTATACGTAGCATTTAAAGATCAAGAGACAAGCCCAAGGTGAAGGTGGGTGGGAGGATCCAGTGGTTTTAGAATGCGTGTTTAGTTCATTATCACCAAAACATTTAATCATTTCAATTATAGGACAGTGATATTTAGGCAGAAAATTAGCGAGTCCCTTGAATAATATCAATATAAAAGCAATCATGACATTTTGATAACAACTTGAAAAGTTTGTTATGTCAAAATACATTTTCAATTTTCAAATGTCTATTTTTGATAAATGACTCATTATATCACAAACCTATTTAGGCACCCATGCAAAAGACTTCTCTTACCTGTTTGTGTAGGGATTAAACTGCTACCTACTACTCAAGTACAAAACAAACTAAGCGAATACAGTAGAAAATAATAACCCAGAGAATAAATGAAGACTCTATGAGTTCATGCATGAACTCCTAGGTGCTAAGTCGCTCAGTCGTGTCCAACTCTTTGCAACTCTATGGACTGTAGCCCACCAGGCTCCTCTGTCCATGGGATTCTCCAGGCAAGAATGCTGGAGTGGGTTGCCATTTCCTTCTCCAGGGGATCTTCCTGACCCAGGATAGAACACGCGTTTCCTATGTCTCCTGCGTTGGCAGGCGGGTTCTTTACCACCAGTACCACCTGGGAAGCTCCAATGAGTTCATACTAACATAAATAAAAGAACAAATCAACGAATGGGGGAGAATTCACTGCCATATAGTTCTAACTAACAAAAAAGAAATGACAGAATTAGAAAATCACATGTGGCCACCACACTGCAGACAAGTATTATCAGTGGACATCCTGGTGGATATACTCTTAAAGGACCCCTAATTATCACCACTTCCTACTCACCTCCTGTGTAATTCCCTCCCCATGATGTAGGCAGGACCTGTGACTTGCTTCTCACCAACAGAATACAGCAGAGGGGGCAGAATAGTAACTACATTACGGAAGATTGCAGTATTCTTGCAAGGTGACTCTCCCTTGCTAGCTTTGAGGAAGCATATTAGGTTGGGGGACCCAGGTGGCAAAGAACTCACAGCAGCCTTTAGCCAACAGCCAGCTGGAAACCGAGGCACTTCATTTTGATAAATCTAAAGGATCTGAATCCTGCTATCAACCACACAGCTTAAAAGTGGTTCCTTCTCCAATCCTTCTCTTATTCTCAAATAAGAACCAAGCCCTGGTCAACATCTCGGCTGTAGTCTTGCAGAGAACCCAATGAAGCCATGCCCAGACTGCTGACACATACAAACTGAGATAATTAAATGTGTGTTGTTTTAAGCTCCTAAATCTATGATAATATGGTTAAGCAGCAATAGATAAGTAACAATGAGATGCTACAACTAGTGGGCAAAGACATAATGAGAAGCAAGGTATTTACACAGTCTCAAAGTATCTCCCTCCACACAAAAGATACTTAATTACAAAGGGGAAAAAATTATACCTTTTTAGTGGAGAACCACAACAGGCATCACATAAACTGAGGGACGGGGGTAGTCAATCCAATATCCCAATAATGGGGTAAGCTGAAATCACATACTTTTGGATATGATGTAGTGAAAATGACATATTTCTCTGACATTCTTGTCAAAAATGTACAACCTGAATCTAATCATGAATAAACATCAGTTACACTTAAATTGAAGGACAGTCTACAAAACAGCTGATCTGAACTCTATAAAAAATGTAAAGGTCAAGAAAGACAAAGATTAAAAGAATGTTCGTACATTAAAGGAGACTATAAAGATACATAAAAGCTAAAAGGAAATGCAATGTGTGATCGTGGATTGGGACATCAGCACAACTGTCAAATTTAAATAAAGTCTGTTGCTTAGAAAGTAGTATTATATTAATATCTTGATTTTGACAATTACACTGTGGTTACATAAGAATATATTGCTTTTAGAAAGTATACTCTTGAAGTGTTTAAATGTGAATAGGGCAGCATGTCTACAATTTACTCTTACACATTTCAGAAATATCAACTAGACAGATAAAGTATATAAAATGCTTACATTCATGAAACCTAGGTAAAGTAACATAAAAATTTTTATATACTGCTTTTTTAACTTTACCATTTTTACAACTTTTCTTAAGTATGAAATTCGAATAAAAAGCTAAAAATATGCATCATATATAAGAAATCTATAAAAACAATATGCACCAATGAAAAAGTATGAAGTGCTGATAAATGCTACAATATGGTAATGGTTGTTGTTTAGTCACCAAGTCATGTCTGACTCTTTGCGACGCCATGGACTGCGGCACACCAGGCTTCCCTGTCCCTCATCTCTCAAAATTTTGTTTGCCCAAGTTCATGTCCATTGCATCAGTGATGCCATCCAACCATCTCATCATATAACTTATGGTCTTTTGCAGTTAATCCACATGCTACAATATGGATTAACTGCAAAAGACCATAAATTATATGATTCTATTTAAATGAATCTAAATGTCTAGAAGTGGGCAACCAACAGAGACAGAAAGGAAATTAGAGGATGACAGTGGGAACTGGTACTAACTGTACACAAGTATGAAAAATCTTATTGGGGACTACAGTGATAGTTGCACAACTCAGTAAATTTATTAAAAAACCACTGAACTATAGAGTTAAAATGGGTGAAATTTATGGCATGCATAATATACGTTAATAAAAGTTTTTCAGAAAAAGATGATGTGGAAAAGAAACTAACTTGATTTCTCATTCACTGAACATCTACCAAAGAGTTACCATATAACTACACGGCAGTAAGTGCTGGTGATATAAAAAATAAAGTGGAGGTTTCCTAAGTACACATTCTTACATTTTAATGTAAAAATAAATGAACTGGGACTGAGTGAAGCTAAATGATATGATCTCCTCATTTCCCAGTGTGCACTCATACACACACACTACAGTTATCGTTTAATTTATGATTAATTAACATTTCCCTCCCACCAGAGAGATAAGGCAAGTTGGTACACATTTCACATGTGCAGTAATGTAAAAAATTTAGCCACAATTGCAATTTTGCTATCAACTCAAGAACTGAACAGAATCAGAAACTTAGGTTTAGACTTTACTAAAGATCTCCTCTAAAAATTAACTGATAATTTTTCCCATAACTAATCATGCCAAATTTCTCCACTGAAAGTCTGGACATTTTCACTATTGTTTTCTTTCATTTTCAGTTTCTTTCTGGAGCTTGAAGATACAAATAAAACTGTAAGGTGAAGTCTGCAAAAGTATTCATAAATATACAAGGCCCATCAATTCTCAGTAAAAATCTTTAGCTTTTTTAGTCTTGTCTGTAACTCTCCTAATTCTGAAGGCCCTTATAGCACTCTTATCACTTGTTACACCAATTCTGTATCATCACACTGTAGGCAGAGATTTTAAAAATTCACTCATATTTTTCTACAACCTTCTATCACTGCCTATATTTTAAATTTGACAGGGAAAAATTAGCATCTATAATAGTTTAAAGAAGTAAACTCTGTTCATCCCCTCTCTACCTCAGCCATTTGTCTTATTACCTACAGTGGTTGTTTCTCCCACGTTATATAAAAATGTATCCTACTCAAATTACAACAAAATCCTACAACTTTATTGTGGCAAAATATGACCCAGATGGTAAAGAATCTGCCTGCAATTTGGTAGATCTGGGTTCGATCCCTGGGTTGGGAAGATCCCCTGGAGAAGGAAATGGCAATCCAATCCATTGTTCTTGTATGGAGAATCAGCATGGACAGAAGAGCCTGGCAGGCTATAGTCCTTAGGATCTCAAAGAATCAGACACGACTGAGTGACTAACACTTCTGCAGTTTCATAGATAACATAAAATTTACCATCTCAACCACTTCTAAGTGTACAATTCACTTCCACTTAAGTTCATTCACATTTTTACAACACCAGGCTCCAGAACTCTTCTCACCTTACAAAACTAAAACTCCACACCCATTAAACAACTCCCTATTTTCCCCTACGCCAGCCCTTGGCAACCTTCCTATTAATCCTTTCTGTCTCTATATAACTTATACTCTAAGTCTCTCATGTAAGTGAAATTATATGGCATTTTTCCAATTCTGTCTGGTTTATTTCATTTAGTATAATGTCTCTGAAGTTCATTTCATGTTTAGAATGTTAGAATTTCCTTCTTTTATAAGGCTGAAAAATATTTCATTGACTGTATATGCCGCATTTTATTTATCCATTTGTCAATAAACATGAGTTGTTTCCATCTTTTGCCTATTGTGAATAATGCTGATATAAACACTGGTGTAAAACAATCTATTCAAGTGCTTGCTTTTGATTCTTTTGTGTGTATTCAGAGAAGTGGAACTGCTGGGTCAAATAAAATCCTACAACTTTTAATCATCCTTTACCTTACTTTCACTTTACAAAACCATCTCTCAGGTGCAAACATCTACAGACAACAATCAGGTAAAATCCATAGGCTGACAAGGAGCTTCACAGGTCATGAAGCCCATTTTCCTACAGATGTTGTATCCCCTCCTAAAACTTCCTAAACAGGCAGTCTTTTGCACAAGCTCGTAATGTGCTGGTGGAGACTCTATGCTTTCTAATTGTTCATAAATTCTTCCTTAAATTAAGCCAAATGCATCTTCCTCTAACTCCATTTATTAGTCCTTATTTTATGATGTAAATCACTGGTCATCATGGTGGAAAATTTAGGAGGTTCTTTTCTTTCCTCTGTGTGATTTTCTCTACTGTTTGAATTTGCTTAAATGACCTTGTAATAAACCATGTTTGTAAGTGGAGAGGAAAAGAAAGTTTCAGATGACAGCCCTTCAAGCACTTTAATAAGACTCTTCATGAAGCCCTGAAGTCTACTTTTTCAGATTTTTGGCCTCTCTTTTCCTCACTGGTATCCTCTCTCCAGCAACTAAGCTAAAGAAATCTAATATAATAAACTTCTACCACTCATCCTCAAAATTCACCAGTGTCTTCCAACATTTATTATCCCCAGTTCAAGCCTTTGGCGAAGAGCTTTAAATGACTCCAGTCCTATTTACTTATTCCTAGATACTCCACTTTGTAACAGACCACCCTGCCTTATCTCAACTTATATCCTAATCTCTTGTTTATTTTTCTGTACTCCTTCCTATAGAATGGCCTTGTCAAAACTAGGACATAATCAACTTACCTACCTGACTCAACAGTTATACACTATATTTTTCCTTCAAAGTTCAATATCCTGAATTTCAACAGGATTAAATAATAGAATCCTGAGTTTCAAAGTTAAAAGAGGTGTAGAATTATCCAGTTCCCCAAACAGATGCTTGAATAAACCCTATTTCAGGTCAATATTAAATGTGAAAAAACAATGAACTCATAAGAATTTTCACTCACATAATACATACACACACACACACACACACTCACTACCCACATACTAACGAAAAAAAATCAGCACCACATAACTTTAAAATCAACAGCTGATCTGTGACATGCTTACCCTGACAGAGTACACAAAGCAAACTGAACACAAAGGTGTCCTTACGATGGAAAACGGTGCATTGAGAAATCATTACATTAACAGTTTCCGGTAGGCTTTAAATTCACTGAAACAGTACTCTTAATAATTCTTTCATTAAAACCTCTTGCTTTCTTTCCCTTGGTCATATTCTGCAATTCTTCCAATGAGAAGTTCATCTGGGTGAACTAATCTACTTCTTAAAAAGAAAGAAATGTAGTTTATAAATGAAGTAGCATCTACTGATCTATTCTCTAGAGAATTAGTTTCTTCAAACTATCTACCCCCCTCTCCAAAACATGCTGTTAAACAAATGGAAATAAAACCCCTGGAGAGAGGGTAAGACGGTATGCAGATAAACTTTTATCCGGGCATGCTGGAAGGAGGAGGCCCAGCTGGGACCACAAAATGAAAAGTCTCAACAGGGCAGTGAAGGGGCACAAAATAAATATGAGAGCAATCTAGGAATAGCATAAAGAGGGAGGTCATAGAAACAAAAAGATTCTTCAGAAACTGTGTTTATACACTCTCTCTGTCCTTTCAATACGTCACTATAAATCTTCAGTCTCTTCACCTTCCTATTATTGTCTTTTTTCCCACTATTGCTTTTTAAAAAGTGTAGCTTGTCCACTACCAGTAAGATATGAGCAAAATCATTTCAAAAGGTGGCACGAGGGGGCGAGTGGGAAGAGTCCGGTGTGTCTGTGCTTTATTTTAAAGTAAATATATGGAATATAAAGTGCTTGACTCCTATCAGTCCACAGCCATTTCCTCTACTGGTTTCACTGCAACAAGTTGCTTAAAAAGGTCACTCTAACAGCTACATACACAAATATCAACTGCCTTTATTATTTCAGCTGATCAAGATTTCTTAACTGGCTGGGTCAAGTTTCAAAAAAAGCAGTATGTTTCTGAACTAAAGAGGTATAGACAGTTGCATGTAAGAATATATTATCTGAGGTAAAAGAATTAGTACGGATCATAGAAACTGGAAACAAAATACTGGTCAACATAAGTTACGAAACAGTCCTGAAAAAAATGAGCTAGAGAAGAAAAAAATTTTATCAGGTTTGATTAAGTACATCAAAAAGTAAGAATCTGTTGTAATTTTCTATCTCTGTTCTATCTGGTATTCTTGTTCATTTAACAGTAAAGATTATACACCTAAATGGGCTTCACTGGTTGCTCAATAAAGAATCTGCCTGCAATGTACAAGACCCAGGTTTGATACCTAGGTCAGGAAGATCCCTTGGAGAAGGGAATGGCTATCTACTCCAGTATTTTTACGGGGAGAATTCCATGGACAGAGGAGACTTGTGGGCTACAATCCATGGGGTTGCAAAGAATCAGACACAACTTTGCAACTTTCACTTTAATTACCTAACTAGCTAAGGCTATTGATTACAATTATTTTCTGTTTTTAAACAATAACTGTCGCTCTTGACACTCACTCATATCGAGCTCTAGAGTTTTGAAACAGTAAATTGAAATACATAAATTGTACCAATTCTTGGCATTTTCCAACTCACAGAAAATGTGGATACGTGATAAATCACATGTGTATACTGTAATACCTAGAGCAAACACTAAGAAAATTATGCAGAGACACAAAGAAATGCAGTATCAATAAGCCAATACAGAATCCTAAAAATAACCCACGGCACGGCAAGAAAAGAGAAACAGGACCAAGAAGCAGAGGAAACAAACGGAAAAACAACAGAATGGCAGGCATAAACTCTAAAATAACAATAATTATCTTAACTATAGCATAAATATACAAATTAAAAGGCAAAGATGGGCAGAGTGAATTAAAACACACACACACACACACACACACAAACCCACATACATAAATGAATACAAATAAAGCCAGGTAGATTGTATCAAAAGCAATATACTCCTGTGATACTGTACTGTGGTGATGCACAATGTTACCACTGGGAGAATGTGTATAAAGACACAGTTCTTACAACTGCTTGGGGCTTAAGTTTTTCTGTTGTACTCTTATCTTCTACAGTAAGCAGTGTAGTGGACATTTGTTGTTTCTGCCTAGTCAATATATTCTCTCTTCCTCCAGAAAAGAACATGCAATCTTGCTTTGAGGAACTATGCCTTATACCACTGGAAACAGTCTTTGTAGGACTGTCCATTAATATGTCTCACCATCCCTGGACACTTCCTTGAATTTTTAACCTGGAGCAAAGTCGACATAGACTAATTCATCCCAGCTAGAGGGCCCTGATGAGCCCATCCTTCAAGTGTCAGCTGCCTGATTTCTGTAGCTAACTTAGTTCTCTTAATTCCAGAGCCTGTTTCTTTCCTTTGAAACTGTAAGCTACCCTATATTCAAATAAATCTCATTTTGATAAAAGTTATTCACATTTGGTTCCTATTAGTCATACCAAAAGAACCTAACGAAGTATAAGACCCACTCAAAAAAACAAAATTTTTTCTTGCCTATTACAAAAATTTTTTAATTATAATTTTAACTGTTTGTATGACCTGAAATAAGGTTTCCTCCATAAACTAAAATTCAAGAAAGAATAGTTTCTTATAAACAAAATTAATGGAATAGAAATGAAACTAGAGTTAAAAAGATTTACTAAGCTGTAACTAAAAGCCAAACATGTCATGTCCTAGTGAAATGGAAACACATGGATATGGTTCCTACTGTCAAGTGTCGCAGGCATATAATAATTCTAACACGGGAACTGTTATAACAGAGGTGTATCTAAAATGGCAGACAAAAAGCCAATTCAGTGAAGACTCAGACTAAGAATTTTAACCTGTTTGGGGCCTGGTTTTCAGTAAGTGTCATTCCTTTAAGGGATTTACCAATCAGCTCAGTCTCTCAGTCATGTCCGATTCTTTGTGACCCCATGGACTGCAACACGCCAGGCTTACCTGTCCATCACCAACTCCAGGAGCCTACTCAAACACATGTCCATCACATCAGTGATGGTGAATTTTAACCTGTTTTGGGCCTGGTTTTAAGTGTTATTCCTTTAAAGGATTTACCAATACTCTCTCTAAATCAGTAAGAGCATAAACATACATTTTAAATCTTACAGCCATACAGCAAGTGTTAGCTCACACATTTCCAATCTCTTAAATATTTTCATTATTAGTCTGTAGAATACCAGATATTCCAATGCTAGGAAGTCAAATAATCATCTTGAAACTAAATGTAGACTGGGTTTCTAAAAGTATAACCAGTGATTATTACAAATTATAAGAACAATAACAAAAAAGCATATACAACCAATATTTACACATTAATATCACTCTTAGTTTCTAGACTAATTAGTTTTATAAAGTAAACATCATGTATCCAAGAGTAAGTTCAATTAAATGTGTACAAGAGTGCTTTATAACTGTATAATACTTTTTTAGAATAAAGTAATTCTTACCTTCTGGAGTTGGAATGCACCCCAAGAAAATGAAAGGAAAAGAAAAACAAAAAAACAAAGAGCTTTTAATTTTTCTTTACAAAGCAACAATTAAGCCAAAAAAATAAATTCTCCATTCCCTTCCCAACAATATCCATAATTCTTCAAATTAGTACTTTCCCCATACTCTGCTACATAAAACATTAATTTCTTTAGAATTTACAAGTTTAGCCTCAAATATCAGTGTCTAAAATATATCAATTAAAGAGTCTAAATCATTTAAGATAATAATTGCAATACCTTAATTACGTGGCAGAGTAACACTATTACAGCAGCTTAAAGTTAAATGTGGATACACTGAATATACTCTATTCTTTAATATCCTTCCCATGAATTTCAAATTTCAAGGAACCATCATAAAGCAATTGGCTATAGTTTCTAAGGTTTATTAGCTTCCCTTTGTTCCATAATGTAACTCATTATGAAGCTAAATGATAATAGACAAAAATACTCTTTTAATATCCAAGTTTTTTGTGTTTTATTAGTTTTTTAAATAATTAATCCTCTGACATCCCTACAAGGTATGCGGGCTTGGAAGCAGACTAAAATTAGCGGATATAGAAAGTAGAGGCTGAAAGTTATCAGCTAACCTTAGATAAATGTGGTATCGATTTAACTAATAATATTCTTTATTCTTAAACTGAGCTTTTTCTAATGAAATCATCTCAAGGCAATTCAGTTTCACAGTCAAATTCTGCTCTGTGGCAATGATTTCTGCCATAAAGTAGTAGAGAATGAAGACTTTATTTCCTTGTTATACACTTTTATATAAGAAGAGGTGAGAAAAAAATTTAGGTAATTGTATTAGTTTTTGTGTAAAGTGAACTAAAACACATTTAAATACCACGTGAGGAAGAGTATTTTGCACATAAGTAAATGCATTCAATACTAATCAGATACAATCAAGACTCCTCCAAAGAGGTAACATTTTCATCTGGAAGATGTTTATTAAGCATAATTTTTGCTAGATGGTTCCCAGAGAGCTTTACAATTCTAACTCTGAAAGGACTTGCTTGGGATACAAGACTGAAACACAAGAAAAAACTCCCTGTAGGTAACAATTTTGAGCTCTGTAAGATAACACTATAAAGATCTGTTTAAATATTCCTATAGGAAAAGTTATTTAAAAATGTACTGGCTCTATGAAGGGAAGGGATAGTCACAGAGTCGGGATCAACATGTACACACTGCTCTGTAAAACGGATAACCAACAAGGTCCTACTGAATAGCACAGGGAACTTTGCTCAATGTTATGTGGCAGCCTGGATGGAAGCGGAGTTTGGAGGAGAATGGATATATGCATATGTGTGGCTGAGTCCCTGTGCTGCCCACTAGAAACTATCACAACATTGTTAATCAGCTATACTCCAATATAAAATAAAAAATTTTAAAAACCTACTGGCCCTTTGAGAAGACAAGTTATAATTCTTCCAGAAAGCAATTTACAGTTAGACAGCCACTAACCAACCTACTGTTCTATGTTAGCACATGGCGTAAGTTTTATTTTAAAAACAACAGAGCAAATATACTAGTCAGAGGGAAGGGAGAACAATAGATGTAGAGGCAGTATATACTAAAAAAAAGAACAAAAATCAGCAGGAAGCTTGACTTTTTATTTCACTGAGGCTAGTTATGCTACCCTGGCCAAGTCTCAATCTCCATGGGCCTTAATTCTTCAATAATAAAATGAGATATAATTGTAATATCCTAATTATCTTTTCCAGCTATATCATTCTGTGACTGAAATCATGTGACTGTTTTTGGGAAAGAGGTTGGGGAGGGAGAAGACGATGAGGAATGCAAAAGAGAGTACCCCTTAAAGAGTATTATTAATCAGAAGCATAAAGCTGTAAAATAGAACTAGACAGACTCCTTTTGTAAGAAATGCACATCCAAGTAACTTAAACTTAGTCTTCCTTTCCAGGCCTTCCTCCATAAAGAATCAATGCTTTTAAATACTTCCCAACTTGTTTCAGGGGTGGCAAATAAGCAATGATCAACCTAATTTATAAGCTAGGCAGTTGGCTATGCTCATTTATTAGCTATATGGCTTATCCGCTCATACCAATTTTACGGTGTAGAAGATTCAAATTCATACAGGCCTCACCAAAATTAGTATTATATATCATGAACCCTTGGGGGTCACTTGGGACCACTCATAAATGGTCTCAGAAAACACTAAATCTGTGGATAAAAAATTCATGAATACCCAGAATCTTTTAAATTTCTCTTTCTTCTTCTAGTCATGAATGGAGAGACCAAAAAGCAAACAACCAAAAACTAGGAAAAAGAACGGGTCTCAGGAAATGAATACTATTTTCTTCTTTCCTAAAAATTCTTTCTCTACTAAGTGATATATTGATAAAAAAGAGTCAAGATAATACAGCCAACAGAATGAGCAAAGCTGGTAAAAGAACTCGGGGGTGGAGGAGCAGTTATTAAAAGCAATGGCTACTTTAGAAGGAAGGCTTGAAGTCCTAAATTCACTGTTGTAAAAGCACATTTGTAAATAATAATGGCAGCCACAGGTGATAGGCCGAGAAAATTTGTACAAAAGACTAAGGATAGAAGTAGTAAAAAATGGTAACATTTTAAGGATTAGCCAGAATGGTCTCAAAGTATACATAAGCACTTGATTTACATACCATGTACTATTCTCTGTATGTTTTATCAATAGTATGTATGCATAATGTCTATGTTTAGTTGCTCTGTTTTTTAAAACAAAACAGAATATCCAAATAGCACATAGTCTCTCAAGTTCCTATGTGTTAAGTACATACTTGAAGTAATAAAATATCTGAAATTAACCCTGAAACAGTCTGGGGTGAGAGAACTATTTATAATTTATGTGGTAGATACACACTTTTTAGTGTGGAATTTTCCAAAAGTAAAAATTTACATTAAAAAACTGTCTTCAGTACCTAACTTATAAACCTATACTTGTAAAAGAATTTATTTTTAGATTTTATAACATACCTGGAACTATTTATTCATCAACACGCAAAAGAACAGATACCTACTCTACAGCTCCAGTCATCACTATCTTTTTTTTAAACTGCTGTCTTAACACGTATAACAAAACCACTCCTCACACTTGAACACTTCTCCTCACCCCTCATGATGTTCAAAACTTTTTTTCTGAATCCACTAAATATGCTCACTGGATTCTTTACTAATTAACCCCCTTCACTTTCCCAGTTTATTCCTCTGTTCTTCCTCCTTATGTTAAATGGCAGCTGTACAATCAAGGAATCCTAGAAATAATTTTTCATTTCTTCCTTCCTTATGGCTTCCATATCCAATCCATTAGCCCTGAAACATGATCTCAAATCTGTCTGTTCTCTTCACCCTAATCTAAACCACACCATATCTTGTATAATCTAGTAAAAGTCCTCTTTGTCTCCTTAATCCCTTCAACTCTCAAAACGCTGCAGCACATCCTTCATAAATTATATCTAAATATCAGACTACATGTCTTACAATTTTCAGATGTAAATGTTTCAGTAGGCTTAGTATTTCCATTTGGACAGAGCAGTGTTTAACCATGCCAATGGACTCACACTGGTTTACTGTGTTCTATTCACATCCACTTACTTATTTGGTTTTAGAAAAGCCAGGCTCCAATTATAGAACGAGTTGACACTGAGGTTCCAAACACCTAATCATAAAACACCTGTGTTAAATGGCCTACACCAAACTCTGACAACCCTCCTTAATGCAATTTAAAAATGACTGGAAAACAAAGGCTACACCAAAATCTAAACTTCCATTCAAAGCCAAAAAAAACACCAGGATTCTCCAACTTGAAATTTGTGGTTCACCATGGAAGATTCCATGTATTTAAAGCTCAATCCAATTTCATGATTTAAAACTGACTAGGACTTCTGGTACTAGTGAAGACAAAGCAGGCCCATAACAGCCAGCCTATCTGCTTGTTACACCAAAAGACTGTAGACAAAAATATAAAAAGCAACTTTTACAAAAAAACTTGTACATACTGAGTACAAGTAACATTATTACTTGTTCATAGTAACATTATGAATAATAGCCAAAAAGTAGAAACAACCAAATATCCATCAACAGATGAATGGATAAATAAAATCTGGTATATGTATATAATGGAATATTATTTGGCAACAAAGAAATGAAGTACTGATAAAAACTACCATATGAATGAGCCTTCAAATTTCACTTTATATGAAACAAGCCAGTCACAGAAGATCACATATTATATAACTTCATTACACAAAATATCCAAAATTGGCAAATCCATGAAGACAAAAAGCATATTACTAATTGCCTAGGCATGGAATATGGGGAGAGTTGCAGGGGACAAGGAAGGGGAGTGGCAGCTAATGGTACAGGGCTTCTTTCCAGGGTGATGAAAATGTTTTGGGTGAGTAAACTTAAAACAAAACAAACAAAAAAAAACCCTGAGCAGTATGCTCTAAAATGCACACTATAATGGTATGTGACCTATATGTCAATTTTTAAAAAGTAACTACTTAAAACACTAAAAATTAAGATAGCTGGCACGCTGGGAAGTCAAAACCTAATTCACATGAGATCATACAGTATAGAATTTACCGTTACCCACAGAAGGCTAGTGGAGGTGATGGAATTCCAGTTGAGCTGTTTCAAATCCTGAAAGATGATGCTGTGAAAGTGCTGCACTCAATATGCCAGCAATTTGGAAAACTCAGCAGTGGCCACAAGACTGGAAAAGTTCAGCTTTCATTCCAATCCCAAAGAAAGTCAATGCCAAAGAATGCTCAAACCACTGCACAATTGCATTCATCTCACATGCTAGTAAAGTAATGCTCAAAATTCTCCAAGTTAGGTTTCAGCAATACGTGAACTGTGAACTTCCTGGTGTTCAAGCTGGGTTTAGAAAAGGCAGAGGAACCAGAGATCAAATTGCCAACATCTGCTGGATCATCGAAAAAGCAAGACAGTTCCAGAAAAACATCTATTTCTGCTTTATTGACTATGCCAACGCCTTTGACTGTGTGGATCACAATAAACTGTGGAAAATTCTTCAAGAGATGGGAATACCAGACCACCTGATCTGCCTCTTGAGAAACCTGTATGCAGGTCAGGAAGCAACAGTTAGAACTGGACATGGAACAACAGACTGGTTCCAAATAGGAAAAGGAGTACGTCAAAGCTGTATTTTGTCACCCTGTTTCTTTAACTTCTATGCAGAGTACATCATGAGAAACGCTGGGCTGGAAGAAACGCAAACTGGAGTCAAGACAGCCAGGAGAAATATCAATAACCTCAGATATGCAGATGACACCACCATTATGGCAGAAAGTGAAGAGGAACTTTAAAAAGCCTCTTGATGAAAGTGAAAGTGGAGAGTGAAAAAGTTGGCTTAAAGCTCAACATTCAGAAAACTGGATCATGGCATCCAGTCTCATCACTCCATCACTTCATGGGAAATAGATGGGTAAACAGTGAAAAAAGTGGCTGACTTTATTAATATTTTTGAGCTCCAGAATCACTGCAGATGGTGACTGCAGCCATGAAATTAAAAGATGCTTACTCCTTGGAAGGAAAGTTATGACCAACCTAGATAGCATATTCAAAAGCAGAGACATTACTTTGCCAACTAAGGTCCGTCTAGTCAAGGCTATGGTTTTTCCAGTAGTCATGTATGGATGTGAGAGTTGGACTATGAAGAAGGCTGAGCACAGAAGAATTGATGCTTTTGAACTGTGGTGTTGGAGAAGACTCTTGAGAGTCCCTTGGACTGCAAGGAGATCCAACCAGTCCATTCTGAAGGAGATCAGCCCTGGGATTTCTTTGGAAGGAATGATGCTAAAGCTGAAACTCCAGTACTTGGCCACCTCACGCGAAGAGTTGACTCATTGGAAAAGACTCTGATCCTAGGAGGGATTAGGGCCAGGAGGAGAAGTGGACAACAGAGGATGAGATGGCTGGATGGCATCACGGACTCGATGAACGAGTCTGAGTGAACTCCAGGAGATGGCGATGGACAGGGAGGCCTGGCGTGCTGCGATTCATGGGGTCGCAAAGAGTCGGACACGACTGAGCGACTGAACTGAACTGAACAGAAGGCTGGCCTTGCCCTTGGCTTAAGAAATAATCACTAGGCCCTATCAGGGCCAGCCACACAGAAACACTGCAGTCTGGAGTAGGGGCTTTGATACATACCAAGAATGTGATTTAAGGTGGGGGCTTGGGTCACATGGTATTGGCTGACCACTAGAGGGGCTGGATACTGAAAACTGAATAATGCCTACATGATAGACCCCCAATAAATAAAACTCTGGACACCAAGGCTCAAGTGAACTTCCCTGGTTAACAATACTCTGCTTAGTGTCACACACTGATGCTGACAGTTAACACTATCCTAAGTCATGGGGAGAGGATGACTGGAAGCTCTGCACTGGGTACTGCACCTTGACTCTGTGTGTCTCTTCCCTTGACAAATCTTAATCTGTATCCTTTCAAAACCAAGTGCTTAACAATTTTCTTTGTTACACAAGTACTTTCAGCAAATCATCAAGCCTTGAGAGTAGTCTTAGAAATCTGTGAGGATTTCCCTGGTGGTCCACTGGTTAAGCAAATCCGCCTGCCAATGTAGGGGACACAGGTTCAATCCTTGTTCTGGGAAGATTCCATGTTCTGCAGAGCAATTAAGCCTGTGCACCACAATACTGAGCCCACAAGCTGAGAACCCATGCTCCACAATGAAAGAAGGTACCGCAATGAGAAGCCTGTGCACCGCAACTACAAAGTAGCCCCCATTCACCGTAACTAGAGAAAGCTTGCATGCAGCAACAAAGACTCAGTGCAGCCAAAAATAAAATAAAGCCTTTTTTTTTAAAAAGGAAATCTGTGAACTATGTAGTTGGTCTGTGAGGGTAGTCATGTATGTGGACTATTTCTCAGAGAGTGAGTTTTCTGGGGTTTATTTCTCACCACTTTGACTAAAAAGCATGACCTAGCTGAGGCGATGTCCTACTGTAGAGGATAGGTAAAATTGTAAGAATGGGTTGTGGGGTATGGAATTCCTAAGAGAAAAGAACCAGAGAAGGGACTCCCTAATTCCCTCACAAGGCCTGGGCTCATCTCTGAGGTGCACACAGGACATTCCCCATCAACACAGCAAAGGCTTTTTAGAACTGAATCCCTGCTCACATCCCAGACTAACAAGGAACAGATCCAAAACAGCAAAGCAAAGGCTTTAAAATATGAAGTGATTATCAAACTAACACAGAAGAGAGAACATGTAGTCTGTGACTAGTTGGGCTATTTACTTTAAAAAAGAAAGAAATCAGTATTCTACAGAAGTTTTTAGAAGAAAAACAGAACCTAAAACAATATATTATTCAAAATATCCAGAATACTACCTTAAATTTCTCAATAATCTAAGGTTCAGGAAAATGTGACAGATTCTCAAGGAAAAACAATCAACAGTTGCTAATCCTGAGATTACCCAGATGTTGGACTAAACAGTCAGAAACTTTAAAGCATTATTACTATATCCATGTGGCAAAGATAACTTGAAATTAATGGGAAGACATAAGTTTTCAGAAAAGAAACAAAACTATTGAAAAATAACAGAAACACAAATTTTGGAATTAAAGGATATAATATCAGAAATTTTTAAAATTTCACTGGATGGGCTATTTCACTGGATGGGCTCAGTGGCAGAATGCAGAACAAAGTGTCAGAGGATGTGACAAAGGAGCAACAGAAATCATCCCATCTGAAATAGAGACAGAAAAAGGCTGAGGAAAAATGAGCACTCATGACACCAGAAGAAGACAATGTAGTGAAGAAAAAATATTTGAAGAATGGCTGAAAATCTGCCAAATTTGGCAAAATATATAAAGCTATAGATTCAAGAAGCTCAGTGAATGCTAAAGAGATTTAAACACAAAGAAATCCACACCTAGATATGTTTTTTAAAAATCAAGCTGCTGTAAACTAAGCAAAAAGAAATGATCTTGAAAGCAACCAGAGGAAACAGTGTATCAGTATTACTTACAGGAGGGCAATAATTGAAACAAGCATGTATTTCTCACCAAAAACCATGGAGGTCAGAAGGCAGTAGAACAACATTTTTGAAGTATTGAAATACAAGAGCTATCAATACCAAATTCTGTATCCAACAAAAAGTTCTTCAAAAGGAAAGCCTCCCCTGCTCTACCCCTCCCAAAGGACATTCTCAAATGAAGGAAAACTATGAATTCATCACCAGCAGAGCAGTTTTTAAAGAAATACTGAAAGGGAAGTGCTTCAGGCTGAAGGGAGATGATATTGGAGGAAATGTGGAACTTAAGGGAAGAATGAAGAGCAAATGAAATGGTAAACATCTGGGTAAAAATAGTCCTTCCGCTCTTTATGGCCAGAAAGCAAATAATAACATTGTCTGGTGGGGAAGTCCATGTATGAGATATAACACATATGACAACTATAACATATAGAGGATGGATAAAGGGACCTAAATGGTTGTAAGGCTTCTACGTTTTATTAAAGATAGTAAAATATTAATCCTAAGAATTCTGTGAAAGGTTGGGTATATATTATAATCACTAGAGCAACCATTATAAACATACAAGAATAACACCAGGGATAAACAGGGTAATTACAGAATGATAATAGGGTCAACTAAGAGAATTTAATGCCCTTAATGTATATGCACCTAACAGTAAATATTCAAAATACTTGAAGCAAAAAACTAAATAACTGGAAAGAGAAATAAAGACACATCCATACTTGGAAACTTCAACACCTTTCTTTCAATAATCAATAAAAGAAATAGACAGAAAAACCAGTAATGGTATAGAAGATGTGAACAACCCTATTAACCAAAATGACCTTACATTTACAGAACACTCTACCCCCAAACCAGGAGAAAACATATACACAGGCTTTTCAAGCACGTATGGAACATTTAAAATCCCAAAAGAGACCATATCCTCATCACAGTCATAAAATGATTTTTTTAATGGAAAAACAATGACAATAACAATAGAGAAAAAGCAAAGAAACAAAACTCTGGCCGCTAAAAAAAAAAAAAAATTAACAAATCTCTAGCAAAACTGACAAAGAGAAAAGAGAAAATAAAAATCACCAATAACAGGAACAAAACAGGAGACTCCCCTCGAGGTTTGATCCCTGGTCGAGAACCAAGATCTTGCATGCCAAATCTTCTTTAAAAAAGAAAAATATTGAGAGAGGGAAGATATGTTGAACTGAAGAGGAAAAAGCCACCAGCTTTGTGGAGGTAATATCTCAGTTGACTTTGAAAGATTTCAAGATTCTTTCATAAGAGATGAGGATAATCGATGGCTTAATGTCTTGAGTACAGATAAGAAATTTCAGATCCTAAACAGGCAACAGCACTGTACCAGTTTAGCTGGGGTACAGATGGAAAGAAATCAACTAAACAAAAGTGGTACATGAGACCAGTCAATGACCTGTTATTCAGGAAAAATTACTAACACTTTCTGTGCCAGTTTTTGATTTATTGAGTTTTAGCTCCAAATCCAACCTTCTTTGCCCTTCTCTGTGATAATGAAGTTGGGTTCTAGAGACATTTCTCCTTTGCCAGCTGGCTCAATGTTAAGTTTTGTCAGTAGAGTGCTGGGAGGTATTCTAGCCTGCTTCTTCTTGAGCTTGCAGCAATATGTCCCTCCAGCAATATGAGGGACACTCCATAGTGGCTCACCCTTTAGCAATGTTCAGCAGAAAGCCTAAGGATACCTCCCCAGAAAATTCTGCTGGTGGCTCAGCTGGTTTCCCAGCTGAACACCCAGCAGGAGGCTTTCCAGCAAGTTTTTTTAGTACCCAGAAGGTGGCTTCTGATGTGCCACCTCAGGCTATAGCACCAGAGAACTCTTGTCATCCACTGAACCAGAGCCCCACCCTCTCCACGGAAAACTGATTCTGGGAACATGAAAGTTATTCTTTCCTAGGGCACACTGCCTTAGTCCTACAGTTGCTTCCCAAGTCTGTAATTACTGTATTCTTCTATGTTATCTTTACCTTTTAATAGTTAATTCTTGGTTACCAGTTAATATCAATCAGTTAATTAACAGTTAACTTCGTAACTTCCCTGTTAAACCATGTATTGGTAGCTTCTGTCTGCTGACTAGACCCTGAGAACTACAGAACTATAACTCAAAGATAGGGATCTTTCACACACCTAATTTTAAAGGATTAAAAAAAAAAAAAAAAAGAATGCCCCAAGGCCCAGAAACAGCTCCGAGAGGCTATGTGAGTATATTCAGGAGGCTGGAGTTTGAATTACCTCTGGGGTTTGTATGCATGCCTGATGGGATACTTTGCAATCACAGGAAGTACTGACTCCAGTGAGGCGAAAAGAGGAATAGAGGGGAGGGGAGTACTGAGTTAGCCTTCCTGTAAACTGGAAAATCTACATCATCAGACAAAAGGAAACAAGTTAAGTATTTGAAAGACTATTTTAAATACTGATGGCTAAGGACAGACATTTGCTATACAAGTTACACTGATTCAAGATAAAATAAAACCCTGAATAATTTCTCTTAGAAACTGAAGTAGTCAAATGGTAGCATGTCTCTCAAATGGATACATGTCTCTTCGAATCCTTGATTTCATTTGTAGTGTCTTGAGAGAAAAACAAAAATAGTTATCCTTTCAATATTTAGTCACATAAATGTATAGCATGAACTAGAATCGATAACCCATCAGCTAAAGTGAGAATGGGGGTTTTTCAACGAAGTCAACCCAATAAATAAAATCTTTACTCAGTGAACAATACTAACTTTAAAAAGGAAACGATATAGGTAAAAATAAATCATTAAAAGCTTACATAATTTTTTGTAACGGTTCTGACAGAACTTCAACTTTGGAACAAGCAATTCTGTGTCAAAGAGCTCAAGACTAGGGAACTATTGCCCAGTTATCATTCCTATGTAAGTTAAGAGAAAAAACAATTAGGCTATATTTTAGGCATGAAAATTTTAAAAAGGAAGTGAGAAGTCACAACAAATTTTTAAAAACCATTTAAAATTTTCTGAAATAACTATTTATTGGCAAACAGTACAGAAACTTTTTTAAAACATGACCAAATAGCACAGGGCATCTATCTAAATTACCAATAACTGTTACAACTTAAAAGTTCCAAATTCTCTTTTTAAAAAACTTTTTATCTTTTCTTCTTCCCAAAGGTTATTCCAACTCTTTTCACATCTTATCTATTCTCAACAGAACTAGGCTACTTTTAGAACACTCCAAAATGTTCTTTTCACCTGAAACAACAAAATCCATATCTTCTTTCTTCCCTGGGACTTTCTTGGGAAACTCTATCTTTAAAAGGGATTCACTTAGGAATTAAAAACAAACAAACAAAATGGAATGCATGAAATCATAAGTTATTATGAGGGGGAAATTCATGGACCTTCTTTTTCTGTTTTCTAAAATGCTGGTATGCTTTGTAGTTATAAGGAGCATTTAATTCACATGTTATCATATTCTAAGAATACTGTACATGTTTCTAATTAATTCATTCAAAATTCCATACTTTGGGTAAATGATTTTCAATCTTACCACCTAACTTCTCAAAGGGACTACAATCTTTCTCAACCAGGAGCCAATCACTTCATTTTTAATACTTCTTTTTGTTGACTAGTTATGGCAAAATATATACATAATATACAAGTTACCATTTTAACCATTTTA
This sequence comes from Nanger dama, assembly GCA_917880005.1. Lineage (NCBI taxonomy): Eukaryota > Metazoa > Chordata > Mammalia > Artiodactyla > Bovidae > Nanger > Nanger dama. Next base: position 33,516,545 of record CAKJTW010000018.1, read on the forward strand.
AGTGTACTATTCAGTGGCATTAAGCAGATTTGCAATGTTGTGCAACCATTACCACTATCCATTTCTACAACTTTTCATCATCCCAGAGAGAAACTCTGTACCAATTAAACAGTAAGTCCCTATTCTCCCTACTCTCAGCCGCTGGTAACCTCTATGCCATCTCCTGTCTCTATGAGTTTGCCTACTCTAGGTATCTCATGTAAGTAGAACTGTACAATATTTGCCTTTTTCTGTCTGCTTATTTCACTCAACATGTGTGTAGATATCTATCTATCTATTCCTTCATATTCTTTTTTAAAATTTGTGTTGTATTATAGTCGATTTACAATGTTGTGTTACTTCCCATGTATAGTTCAGTGAATCAATTATACATATACTCAGTGTGTTTTTAAGGTTCATCTATGTAGCATATATCAGAATCTCACTCCTTAAGGTTGAACAATATTCCACAGACTGTATATACCACACTTTATTTATCCATTCATCTGCTGACAGATATTGGAGCAGCTTCCATTTTAATATATTTTAAAATGAAACAATATAGTAGGAAATAACCAAAATTAAGCAAGATTCTTCAAAATGGGGGAAGAGAGAAAATGGAAAAAGCAGAAAAGCTTGTATTAAGGATTAAGGAATGAAAGTAAAACTTTACAAAGGAGCACAGATTCAATAAGCAAAGTATCTATTTCATCTCATAACCTAACTAAAAGGTCTAAAGACTGTTAAGACTACCATGTGACACGTCATGCAGCAAGAAGGTAAGCTATGACTACATGTGAATATGACCTTCCAATCACTGATACTTCATATACTCATTAACAAGTAGGTCAGCAATGTCTATTACGTGCCAAGCCTGGGAGGGAATGGGGAAAGGGAAGGAGAATGCCAAGTGGATGGAGATAATGTCCTGCCTTCATGGAGCTACTAGCTTAATGTAAGCTATAGAGAAGATACATGATTTTAAGACCAAAACAATATGCAATTTCAAATCTTAAGTCCTATGAAAAAGAACACAGAAACTAAAAATGGAAAATGTGATCTATTAGTAGATCAGGAAGTCAAAGATCTCTGAAAAAGACATACTCAAGTTGACACCTGAAAAAAATAAGAGTTAACTGAGTACAGGGGTCAGCATGTACAAAGGCTAGGTGGGAACGCCCGCCCCTACAAAACTGGAAACTAACAAAAGTGACCCCTCTCCAAAGTTACAGGAATGGACAAAATTGCACTTGAGTTGAAGAGAAGATAATGAGCAAAAGAACGAGAAGAGAAGTTTACAGAGGAAGAAAGAAAATTAGGAATGTCTGTGGACACTTCAAGTAAGGAAACATTTCAAGAAGGAAGTATTAATAGCAGTCATCTGTGTTAAATAATGCTGAACGGTAAGACAGGCAAAACTATAAGTTCTGTAATCCATTCTGAAGGAGATCAGCCCTGGGATTTCTTTGGAAGGAATGATGCTAAAGCTGAAACTCCAGTTCTTTGGCCGCCTCATGTGAAGAGTTGACTCACTGGAAAAGACTCTGATGCTGGGAGGGATTGGGGGCAGGAGGAGAAGGGGATGACAGAGGATGAGATGGCTGGATGGCATCACTGACTCGATGAACGTGGGTTTGGGTGAACCCCGAGAGTTGGTGATGTACAGGGAGGCCTGGCGTGCTGCGATTCACGGGGTCACAGAGAGTCAGACACGACTGAGCGACTGAGCTAAACTGAACACAATGGAAGTCACTGGTGACTTTAACTGCTTCGCGGTCACATAACCGTATTACCACAATAGCTTAATCAAGAACAGCTATTTGTAAATTGTCACTAAGTGAAGCCAGAAGCTATTTTTGATGACTCCACCATCTTGCTACATTTTTTAAGTTCTTCCTTTTTTTTTCCCCTTCTGTTCTTATATAGTATTCTTTCTTATTCACTGTTCCTGCCTACTCTCTAGACATAACAATGACAAGTTTACAGCCACACAGCCTTACTATGTTAGAGATGGATGATCCTGCAATTGAAATTTAGATCTAGGACATTGTTAAGAGTTTGATCTCTTTATACCAGGTTTCCTGGTCTATTTCCTCAGTGTGTATCAAAAGTCTAATTTTATGAAAAGAATTGAAATCCCTTGCTTATTCCTATTCTAGAAAATTCTATAGTGTCATAAAAAGATATTAAATGCCTTAGCAGAATTTGTTCCTCAAAGTAACTAAAATCACTATCATTTTCTCCTGCAGCCTATACAAATATCTAGGATTAGAGTATTATGCTTTAATCTTAATCTAGTAAATCTAGTCAAACTCAAATAAATATTTTGAATAATGTCACTGATAAATTAACAGTGATTAATCTTTTCATAATTTACAAGAAATATGTTTAAAGACTCACACATTTTAATGGTCTAATTTACAAATGTTCACTTTTTTTTTAGGGACATATTAATTATTCAGAGATAAACTTTTACTTCACATTTAATATTAACAGAGCAAAGTAATTTGTCCCCAACCTACTGCAATTGGCCACATATCAAAGTTTTTGACTGTATTATTTAAAAAGCGCCAACTTTAAAAATCTGGAATTTCATGTTAAAGAAAATAAGTATTAAAAAATCTCAAACGTGCAATGGCTATTCATCAAAAAATATAGAATCCATCTATAAATATTCCAATATAGCCACCATTTCTCAATAGCAATGCCACTGGCCTCTGAGCTGAATTATTCTTCCCTGGGAAGGGCTGGCTGTCCAGCACAGTGCATGAACGACATTTAGCACCCTTGTGCTGTTCCCGTTATCACCATAGTGCTCCCTCCTTTCTTAGTCATGGTGATAATCAAAAATAGTCCCCCAAAATTCTGAACACTTAACCTATGGCTGTTACACAAATTTCACCCCTGACTGAGAACAACTAGTAGCACAGCAACCTCTTTCTCTCGATGAAAATGTCTCTAATGTAGACACCCAGATTTCTGCCTTAACATATAAAGTATATTGAACATAACTTTAACATTTCTTGATGACAGAGGGTCTTGACTATGAACAGTGACTATTATGTCCTGTTGTAATATAATAAAGCTCTTAGAAATTAAAGTGTGTTTTATCTTTGGTCCTATAATAATTGACCCTGGCTGTTTTAGTTGAACATAAGACTATTACTTAAAACACATACTGCTTTATAGATTTTTTCCACAATTCTTTTTGGCCCAAGGTTATTTTTTCCTAGACTATATCTACTACATCTACCATTCTCTGAACTGTTTAAAGTATTTTTTATTTGCTAATGACCAAGCTTATTACATGAAAAGATGTAGATGAAAATGGCTCCAGGCTTCCTAAGAATTAAAGTGCATGGGTGGGTGTGGCGATAGCTGTCTTATAAGAAATTTTTTCCAACTTACTTTTGGTTTTTTACCTGTGCTATGACTGAAAACTCCAAAGATCTGAATTCAATAAATTATAAATTAATAAAGCAATTATTACTAAATAATCTTTGAAGACTGCTATATACAAAATATTCTAATTGAGTATTATAATTATTACAAATAACACTTAATTAACTCACCTGATTTCTTTTAGTCCTTCTCTCTGGATAACTTGAAGAATTTCTTTATGACTCATGGGTGTATTGGGATATTTTTCTAAGACCTGAGAAACAAGTATATAGTAACAAATTATTTACTTAAATTCTTATAATTACACATGTAAACTATATTTCTTATTCTTACTATAATATGTATTAATTTCATCCAGCACATACAAATCCAGAGAACTTTCATCCCTTAAATTTTGGGATAATAAACAAAAAATTAATGGACATTCTTTAAATAGGACATTCTTTTCTTCAGTCACAAATCCTGAAGCAGAAATGAGTCAAAAAATTACTAATTATTATAATGCATAATATGAAATTATGCTTACTCTCTGCCTCCAACCCCACATAACTACCTGTAGACTTACTGGAAATAGCTGAAAGAGTATTCACTTTTACATTTCCAAACAAAGTCTGGTACATTTTGGATGCTCAGTAATTTCTTAATCAAAATAAATGAACAATATAATGAAATTAAACAGTATCTGTGTTCTGGTAAAGAGGATATAAGCAAAGTTTATCCTGTCTCTCCTCTTGAATAGGACTAAAAACCTGGACAGAGTACATGTAGCAGCTAGTTATCTGAGGACTCTGAAAATGGAAGCAGTTGGTTTTGAGGAAGAAACCAAAACCAGAAGTACTACTAACTCAGCAGTGAGTTTCCTGGTTATATTTCCCCTAGGATCACTCAGTCCAGACTTCAAAGCAGCCCCAACTCAGAACTGCACAGTAAGTGCAGACAGAAATGGCTTCAAAAGAAGTCTTCCTTTTTCTGTCTGAAAAGCAGTCAAGGGGGCCCCAAAAGGGGAGGAAGATCCTCTTGGTTTTTTCCTTTCTCTCAGACCCAACTCCCAAGCAATTCAAAGGCAGCAGCTGTGGCATTGATGATAACAGCAGTGACTGGACAGGAACCTAAAACTTCAAGAAAGCGGATTCCTTCCAATTCTATGAATGTGGTGGGAATTCCTAAGGTTTATATCCTTTTTCTACCATCCTATTGCTTGGCATCAAAGGCAGATGCAGCTGTGGAAGTGTGTAGCAAAACATGAGTTATTTAGCCACAGGACTAGGGAAGAAAGTTCTCTAGGAGCCATAAAGTGTCAGGAAACTTGCAAAGAGAAAGGAGCTCAAAAAGTGACACCAAGAAGTTTGACAAACACTCCTAGGGTCACCCAAGAACTAAGCATATGTGGACACAACCCTAAACACACTATCAGGTTCCCAAAGTTAGCACTCAGTGGTGCATATGCAGGACAGACAGAAACAAAAGTTTTAAAAACTAAACAGTAGAGTTTTAGTGCACAGAAGGTAGGCCAAAACTTGGGTCCTGAACCGAAAAGGCCTGCTTAAAAGCACCCCCAATCCCTCAAAATAAAATACCAGCAACATTCTCCATAGGACTCAAATAAGTCAGTATCAAAGTTTTACTGCAACAGAATTGTCACAAAAGGAAAAAGATGTCTAATATACAAACCCAAATCACTTGACATATGAAGACAGTAACTCAACAAAGGAAAAGACAATCTACAGACAACAAACTTGAGATGACACAAATGCTGGAATTGTCAGGGAAAGATTTTAAGGCAGCTATTATAACCATACTGCAAGAAGACAAAAAAAAAGCGAGAAGACTATTCGGGGGGGGGGGTGGGGGTGGGGGGTGGGATAGAAGTATTAGCAAAGAAGTAAGGTTGATTATACCATTGTGTGTGTACCTGTGTGGTGTATAAAACAAAATCAAAATTAAAAACTAAAAATACAATCCAAAGTAAAATCAAAAATTCTCTGGAGAGGCTCAACTGCAGAATGGAGGTAACAGAGGAAGAGAATCAGTGAACCGGAAGACTGTACAACAGAAACTATTCAATTTGACAAACAAAGAGAGAAGTTACAGGGGGCGAAAACAAAAAAACGGATGAACAGATTCAATGGGCATGTCACCAGAGTCCCAAAATGAGAATATAAAGAGTAGCATGCACAAAACATAATTTAAACAGCAGCAAAAGCTTAGCAAATTTGTTGAAAGATACACACCTACAATTTCAGGAGAACCAATGACTCTCAAACAACATAAATTCAAGGAAATCTATACACAGATATATCACAACCAAATTACTGAAAACCAAAGAAAATTTTGAAATCTTGAAAGCAGCCAAGGAAAAACACTATTTCACTTAGGAGAACAACAATTCAAATGATTCAAGTAGGTTTTTCATCAGAAACCATGAAAGGTAGAAAAAGTGAAGTACATTTTTGAGTGCTGAAAGACAAGGACCATAAATTTAAAAATTCCTGTCCAGCAAAAATATCCTCTAAGAATGAAGAGTTTAAGATAGTCTTAAAGGAAAATGAAGAATATTTTCCACTAACAGGAGAAGGCAATGGCACCCCACTCCAGTACTCTTGCCTGGAAAATCCCATGGGTGGAGGAGCCTGGTAGGCTGCAGTCCATGGGGTCGCTAAGAGTCGGACACAACTGAGCGACTTGACTTTCACATTTCACTTTCATGCATTGGAGAAGGAAATGGCAACCCACTCCAGTGTTCTTGCCTGGAGAATCCCAGGAACGGCGGAGCCAGGTGGGCTGCCGTCTATGGGGTCACACAGAGTCGGACACGACTTAAGTGACTTAGCAGTAGCAGCAGACTTGCTTTAAACTGCTTTCTTATAAGTCAATTTTGTATTCCTCCTTTTCATTTTATACAAATTTTAGTCAGAAACTCTCTTTACCTGAATCATTTTCCATTCTTAACCTGGAACCCTTGGCAATTAGTAGATGAAAGTGAAAGCTAAAATTGAAGCAATCTACATTATACTATCAAAGGAGCTATCAATTAGCACAGCAATTGTATCACAAACAATAGAAGCAAGACTTATGTAATAGATATCCCCTGAAGTCAGATATCTCAAATCAGCCCCTAAGGTATCAAGATGTGATATCAGCAACTATCATTTATAAAGAAGACACAAACAAGTGCTAATCATTCTCTCAGTTAAATGTCTCAGCAACCTTAAAAGGGAAGCATCATTACTCCCATTTAAGAAGTGGGATAACTAACCCTCAGGATAGTTATCTATTGTTATAGATAACAAATCGCAAATTTGCTAATAGCTAAGGAAATTTCCAAAAATAACGCAGCAAGGTAAGTGAGAGTCATAATTCAAACTCAGGTCTATCTTGCAGCCTACAGCGCACTGTGTCCTGTGTCTGCATCTCTTTCCTCATTTGCTTAACCATAAAATCCAACAAATAAACTTGTTTACATCTTCCATGACCTCTCTGCTACATCAGATGTTATTAACCTTTCCCTCTTAAGATATTGCTATCTCCAGCCTCTTTTTTTCCTAAATGTTTCTCCGTAGTCTTTCTGTTGTTCAGTTGCTAGGCCGTGTCTGACTTGAGATTCTATGGACCATGTAGCCTGCCAGGCTTCTCTGCCCAAGACATTTCCCAGGCAAGAATACTGGAGTGGGTTGCCATTTCCTTCTCCAGTCTTCCTCTGTGACCACCCCTTAAATATTTCACAAGTATCATTTTAGAGCTTTTCTTTTTCACTCCAACTCTCCCTGAATAAAATCATCCATTCCCAAGACTTCATCAATCCCTCCCATTTTGATAAATGAAAACAGCAGCACAGTCTGTTTATAACTGCTTTTAAACATCAACCTTGTATGTTTCATCTCAAAATTAACATGCCCTAAATTTAACTTACTATCTTTATCTAACTTAAGATCTATAACAGAAAACTGGACCTGTATTTACTATCTATATATTAAAATCATATAAAATTACTAAAAATGGAGAAAAATACATCATGGACATAGATAGCTCATAAAAGAATTAAAACAACTGAACAGAAAACATAAAGTAACATTTGCATACTGAAATACTTACAGATAAAATTATATGATGTTGGAGATGTGTTTCAAAGTTATAACGAGGAAATTTAGATAGAGATTAAGTATTACAAGGCAGTCTGTCAATAATTATAGAAACTATAAGATGGTACAAAAATATTCATTATATTATTGTTGACTTTTATGTACACATTCAATATCCTATAATAAATATGTATGGAAGAAACAACAAAGGATGCTTGATTTCACAAATGATCAAACGGAAAAAAAAATGTCACATTTCAATGGTTTTCTTCCCTGCTACTTTGGACAGCAAAAACACGGCAATAATAAACCACCACCATGAAATGGATATGTACACATAATCCAGTGTACAAATTCAACTTTATTCAACTTTAAACTATTGATAATATTGAAAAAGTTTAAAGGTTTCTTATCTACTAAAAAGACACCAGTATATTTACACAATTGAATATTATATAGCTACAGATGAAAAGAAAACATGGATTCAAATCTAGGGGTGGAATGCAAGTAGCGGACAACACAATGTGGAGCGGAGTAACTTCAACAACCCAGATTTTCAAAAGTCATGGACACATCTCTCTTTGGCCCTTCCTCAACCCTTGAAAATGAAGAAGACAAGTCATTCTGAACCATACAGACAAGGACACACCCTAAGAATGGTGGACTAACTACACCTCCAGACAGCTGGAGGGAAGAATAAAAAACTTCCAAATCATTTAAGGAACTGTTATATGCAGCCAAAGCCATGCCTAACTATTCAGTTCAGTTCAGTCGCGTCTGACTCTTTGTGACCCCATGGATTGCAGCACACCAGGCCTCCCTGTCCATCACCAACTCCCCGGAGTTCACCCAAACCCACCACGTTCATCGACTCAGTGATGCCATCCAGCCATCTCATCCTCCGTTGTCCCCTTTTCCTCCTGCCCCCAATCCCTCCCAGCAACAGTCTTTCCCAATGAGTCAACTCTTCGCATCAGGGGCCAAAGTACTGGAGTTTCAGTTTTAGCATCATTCCTTCCAAAGAACACCCAGGACTGATCTCCTTTAGAATGGACTGGTTGGATCTCCTTGCAGTCCATGGGACTCTCAAGAGTCTTCTCCAACACCCCAGATCAAAAGCATCAATTCTTCAGCGCTCAACTTTCTTCACAGTCCAACTCTCACATCCATACATGTTGGTACAAAAGTAACTGCAGTTTCAGCCATGAATTTTAAATCAATATAACTAGGCTCAAACAGATCTTTATTAAGCAAAATAGGAACCATTACAATCAACACATTTTTGTCAACAAGAAGTAAGTTTATTGTTCCTGTAGCATAAAAATCCATGCTTCGGGATTCAAGGAACTCTTGGAAACATTTTCTGCCTCCTGCTGGTTGTGGAAGCATTTTGCCTGCAAAAACTTGTCAAGATGCTTGAAGAACTGGTAGTCGGTTGGTAAGGGATCAGGTGAATAATGCTGGATGAGGAAAACTTCATAACCCAATTCATTCAACTTTTGAAGCGTTGGTTGAGCGATATGAGGAGGAAAAGAACTGGGCCCTTTCTGCTGACCCATGCCACCTGCAGGCATTGCAGTTTTTGGTTCATCTCATCTATTTAATGAGCATATGTAATGGTTTTACCAGGATTCAGAAAGCTATTAGGGGATCAAATGGGCAGCAGACCACCAAATAGTGACCATGACCTTTTTTGATGAAAATTTGACTTTGGGAAGTACTTTGGAGCTTCTTGGTCCGACAACTGAGCTGGTTGTCACATAAAATCCACTTTTCGTCCCACATTGCAATCTGATAGAGAAATGGTTCGTTGTTGTTGAGTATATACATACAGTAAAATAAGACAACATTTCAAAACAATGATTTCTCTGATTTGCAGTCAGCTCATGAGGCACTCACTTATCAGCTTTTTTCACCTTTCCAATTTGCTTCAAATGCCAAATGACCATAGAATGGTCAACTTCTCCTGTAGTTTTCACAGAATCAGCTTTCATGACTGCTCTCAATTGGTTGTTGTTAACTTCCAATGGCCAGCCACTGTGCTCATCTTCAAGGCTCTTATCTCCTTTGCAAAACTTCTTGAAGCACCTCTGCACTGTACATTAGCTAGCAGTTCCTGGGCCAAATGTTATTGTTGATATTGCGAGTCGTTCTCCACTATTTTATGACTCATTTTAAGCTCAAATAAACAAAATCACTCAAATTTGCTTTTTGTTTAGCATCATTTCTATAGTCTAACATAAAATAAACAGCAAGTAATAAGTATTAGCAAAAAAGTGGAAAATGTGCATTAAAATGATGTATAACATAACCACATTTATTTAAGAATGTATTCCAATATGAAACAGCAAATTTCAACAATGTAAAACCACAATTTCTTTTACACCAGCCAAAATGACTCATCAGTCTATTCACATGACAGTTAAGTAATCTTCCTAAAACTTAAGTTACATATTCCTCTGATTTTTAATCCCTGTCACTTTTTAAAATATTAAAATCAGAAGAAAATCTGAATTCCTAATAGAGTTTAAGAAATTCTACATGAAACTCTCATCTCACTTTTCTCACATTACCCTCTTGCCCTTTCTCAAACATAACTAATTCATTCCTAATTCAAGGTCTCTGTTCTTGCTCCCTCCCCTTGCAATACTTTTCCTCAGAAATTCATGGACTCTCCCTCACTTCACTTCTTCAGAGATATTCCTGACCACTCTAAAATACACCCAGACACTCACAAGAAACACCACCCCAACATACACACAATTTTATTACTGTAGCCAGATTTTCCCCCTATCTTTACTGAAATATAACTGACAACACACTGTGTAAGTTAAGGTGTACAATGTGATGACTTGATACATGTATATGTTGTTAAATGATTGCCACACATTAAGGCTGACTTAACACATTCTCTGTCTCACATAGGTACCTTTCTGTGTGTGTGTGGTGAGAACATTTCAGATATACTAAGCAAATTTCAAGTATATAATTCAGTACTGTTAATCACAATCACCATGCTGAACATTATATCCCCAGAACGCATTTATCTTAAAACTTCTAACTTGTATCCTCTGACCAATATATCCCAATTTCCTCTACCACTCAAGCCCTGGTAACCATTCATCTACTCTGTTCCTATAAGTTCAACTTTTTTGGATTTCATATATAAATGAGATGATGCAATATTTGTCTTTCTCTGTCTGGCTTATTTCAATGCCCTAGACTGCCAATAATACTAAACATTAGGCAAGAACTAAACTTTACAAACATATAAGCAACACTAAGTTAAATGCCAAGACTTCACTCCCTATAAAGTCACTTATATGTTCTATTAATATTTACATTACAAATATTCAAATAAAAAGACAAAATAGTAAGCTATTCTGCAAGAAAAGCAAGGGTAAAATATCACAGAATAAGGCCTCATTCATATGCAAGAATACTTTGGTTAATTAATCATAATGAGGCAGAATACCAGAGTCCAAATAAATCCCAACTCTACCAGAAGGTAGTGATAAGCAAAGCAAACTGGAGGATGCGGCTGCCCTACTGTTCATGTGAACCAGCGGCTTTCTGTCCAAGGAGCTACAAAGTGGAAATTAACAAAAATTTCTTTGGAATATCAATCAACTGAAAGGTAACAATTAATCCACTATCAGAATGAAATAAACTCTATTTAGAATTAAAACTTTTATATTATCCATGGTAATAGTAATAATAAAAGTATTTTCTAATTTATTATCCAGAGCAAGGAATTACTTTAATATGGTTGAACTTTACTATTTATATATAAATACTTAATATGCTGACAAGACATTAAGCTACTGGAAATGGAGACCTGAAATTTCTGTGTTTATTTTTAAATTTTATTTTTAATTGGAGGATAATTACTTTACAATATTGTGATGGTTTCTTCCATACATCAACACAAATCAGCCATAAGTATACATATGTCTCTTCACTCTTCAACCTCCCTCCCCACCCCACCCCTCTAGGTTGTCACAGAGCACCAGCTTTGGATTCCCTGTGTCATACAGTCTGTGTTCTTTCTTAAGGAAAATTATTTTCATTGATTTTCTCGGTGTACTGTTTTTTAATGAAATAAAATAGAGGAAGCCAATTAGTTAAAACAGTTTAAGAGATGTTTACTTTACTTTAAAAAAATAAGTTTATGACCAATACCTTTACACACTAGGCATTAAACTAATCTTAATTTAGAAATTTATGCTAAATTTTCTCAATATTTAGAACTATATATCATTTAGTCTGAGGGAAAAAAATAAATGTTGATAAATACAAGCAATCTATTAACTTTTCTTGGAGGGGGCAGTTGGGGGTCTTCCCAGCGGCACTGTTGGTAAAGAATCTGCTTGCCAATGCATAAGACACACAAGAGATGCAGGTTCCACCCCTGGGTTGGGAAGATCCTCTGGAGTAGGAAAATGGCACCACTCCAGTATTCTTGCCTGGAAAATTTCATGGACAAAGGAGCCTGGTGGGCTACAGACCACAGGGATTGTAAAGTTGGACACGTCTGAGTATGCATGCACTTCACTTCATTAACTTTTAAGTATGACCATTTTAAAACATACATAAATTCAGAGAGAACACTACAATCAACAATTGTCAACACATGGCTTATTTTGTTTCATCCATACCTGCAGCCACGCCCAAGAATACTGGAGGGGGTAGCCTATCCCTTCTCCAACAATCTTCCCAACCCAGGAATCAAACTAGGGTCTCCTGCATTGCAGGTGGATCCTTGTATGTAGGTGGGAAGCATACAAAGTGGATTATCCTGAAAACAAATCTCAATATTTCATCCATAAATCTCAATATTTCATCCTTTCATCTCTTAAAAGGATAAGGACTATTTTTAAAATAAAAATACCACTTTACTCCTCAGAATGTAACTACAGTTCCTTAATTATCAAATTATTTAGACAATGTCCTCAGTTTTATTGGGTAAAAGAAAACTATGTTTTTTTGACAGTTTTTTCAAACCAGTATACAAAGAAGACCCATGCATATCACATTTTGTTAACACGTACATCAAAGTCTCTTTTAATCTATGGATTTCTCCCTTTTAATCTTCCATTTACTGGAAAAACAACAACAACAATAACCAAACAAGAAAACTATAATTCCCCACATTCTGTATTTTGCTAACTGTATGTACTCTGAATGTATTTCCTGAAAGTTAGAATTACCTAGAGTTGCACAGATCCAGGGTTTATTTTACCAGAAGAACATCACAGTGTTGTTTACTGCCCCCCCAACCCCCATTACACACACACACAAGAACACACAGGATAGCTATGGTCTCTTTTCTGAGATGTCAAGATGAGTCAGGAGGACAATTCATATAGAAAAAAGCAGGATAATTGTTTGAATCTATCCTTCTATTGATTATCAGAATAATTAGCTAGTTTTTCTAGTATATGCCAAAGGTGACTAGTGAGTATGGCCTTTTTCTTTGACATACCATTAGGAACATTATGAATACAATTTTATGTAATGCCATTATGAATTTTCATATATTTTACACTTTAATTACTGTATTTTCTCATTTAATCTGTAAACTGGTTATTCATAACCACTATCCCTCGTGCATATACCATTTGTATGAGCTCCCATTTTCATATTACATATATTAAAACTTCTATTGTCACATTTACTGCAAATATTTTTTCCAGTTTATTCTTCATCTTTTCATTACTGTTGTTTTTCCATGGAGGCTTTTATTGGTTTCACATATTATAGCTCATTAGTCTTTTCTTTTGATTTCTTTTAGGACATCTATGTTTATTCTCCCTTCAATAGCTTAGTATTTTTCAATCTTTCCATTTGCATTAACTCTTTTAATCCCCTAAATTTTTAATACGAAAATGTACATAAACAGAAAAATGTACAGACACACTAGAGAAACCCAAACTGGAGAAATGAACAGGAAAATAAAACGCCCACATCTATTTGTTAGCAAAAATACCATACTCCATTACATTATCACTACAATACTATTACTGTAGAGCTATTACTATTACATTATTTTACCATGAATTAATGTTAACTGGAAAGACTGCTTGTTTCACAAAACATTTAGTTTACTTTAACCACAGGAGGGCAGTGTTTATTAAATAAAAATCATTCCATTGGAATTGTTCATGAACTTAAAAAACAATTTTTAGAAACTATTTTATAACAAAATGAATAACTGTTGAGAAGAATTAAAATCAACACTACACAGAATTAAAGTATAAAATAAATGTTTTTAAAGCGTACTTAGTCCACCTACTTCTTTACTTGCAGATTCTCACATCCAGCTAATACAAGGATATAAAATTTATACTTTTCAATATTCAAGAATTATATAAACAGGTCCTAAATTTGGGTTTGATTCTCACCTAATTAAAAGCAGATTTCAATTACCGCTGCATTTCTGAGTTCATTACAAATAGGTGCAGATATGTAGAGCCTGAATTTTGTGTAATCTAGAAAATTTTACTTTACATTTAAAATATACATATGAAAACATGCTAATCTTTACAGATTTTCATCAGTGCCTTGTGGCTTATTCACTGTCCAAAAGCTTTAATTTAATGTCACGGTAGTGAATCAAGTCCACCAGGAAACATGCAGCATGAGAAGTGGTAAGAGTCTATGCTAGGGAACAAATATGCCAATGTTAAAGGGTCAGAGAAGAAAAACGAGCAAATAAACAAAGGAGTAGCCAAAGAAATAGGAAGGAATACAGAAGAATACATTGCCTCCAGAAAAGACAGAAGCATTTCAAAAAGCATAAAGTGATCAGCAATGTCAAAACCCCCTAGAGGTTGAGACGGCAACTTCAAAGTCTTCTGTATTTAGCAACAAGAAGTTCTTAGCTTTACAAGTTCAGATTCCATTTAATCATGAGGGAGAAATCAAGCTTGAGGAGGGTTAGCACTGAATGGGAGGTCCAGGAGTAGCAACAAGGAGTTAAAGCAACTCTTCTTAAACAGTGAAGGAAGACACGGAATCAAGGAATAACTGTTTTGTCAAATGGACCTTAACAAGTTCCACTGAATGGGATAAATAAGGAAACAGAGGCATCCCTTAGCCATACCAACTCTTCCCATGCCAATTTGAGAGGCAAATAGCTTCAGAGAGTTTGACAAATTTCTCTTTTTCCAAACCTGTGCTATTTACAATGTGACACTCAGAAACAAATGAAGTCAGAGGATGCAGTATTCCTCACCCACCAAACTCACTATACAAACACTATGCATTCATGAGCTGAAAACATGGAATTAAGGCAGAAGGAATAACTGATAGAGCCAAACATCTTACCTGCCTACTGAGCAGTATCTGTTGATCACTCTGTCCTGAGATGCACTCCTCTGTTCAGCTTCTGTGACACCAGACGCTCTTTGCTTCCCTATCTCTCCACTAGCAACTTTTCATTCTCCACAAAGTTGATCTTTCTCAAAATTCTCTTATCCCCAGTTTCTACTCTCCTTGGACATTTTCATCCTCCCATGGCTTCCAAAAATATTTATGATCCTACAGCAGAACTCTATACACACCTGCAGTGTTTATCACACTGTATTTATTATAACTGCATCTTTTAATCAATCATCTGTCTTGCCCACTGGTTTAGGCTTCACAAGGGCTGCGACTACCTGTCTTGTTCATCTAGTACCTCTTAGTGCCTAGGACAGGACTAAAATATGTGATGGCTGACTGTTGGAATTAGGAACACAGGTGACAAGACTGGCTTTAGATAAAAGTAAAAAGGTGGGTTTTTTGTTTGTTTTTAACAAGAAAGAAAGATGAAAGGTGAGTGCAAAAGCAAATACGTTTGCAGATTCAGGAGCAGAAACTTGAATGGAAGAATGGGCTGCTGTTGTTCAGTCATGTCCGACTCTCTGACCCCATGGACTGCAGCACACCAAGCTTCCCTGTCCTTCGCTATCTCCGAGAGTTTACTCAAACTCACGTTCAATGAGTTGATGATGCATTCCAACCACATTAGTATGTTCATCCAACCATGAACAGTACGAAAAGAATGGGCTGAGAATATTTAAATTCATATCTATACAGAACAGTAGCTATGCATATCCAGAGATTTCAGAGGCTGGCTTTCTAAGCAAGGGCATAGCCTTAGCTGAAAGGTCCCTCAATTCTGAACAGCTCTATCAAGTCCTTCTGATCTTCCAGCTTAGATTCTTCTTATTATTCAAGAATGTTATGCACACTCCCTGGTTTAAGCAAAAAAAAAAAAACAAAAACACAACACACACCTCAACACCTAATTCTCCCAAAACTCTGAAGAATTAACAGTTAATATTAATCTAGCATTTTAGTGCTAGGTACTGATTAAGATTAGCTCACTTAATCTTTACAGCAAATCTATGAGGTAGACAGCCATTATGCCATTCTTTTCAGATGTGAAAACTGAGACACAGAGAAAATAAGTAACCTGCCCAAGGTCACATTAGCTAACAAGTGATGGAAGACAAGTTTCCTTGCTCTTAAGTATTAAGCTATACAGTCTTTCAATCAGTTATACATCCACACTACTGCTAAAACTAACTCTCAACAAACATTTACTAAGTGCTTCTTAAGTGCCAAAAACTGGAGATACAAAGATGAGTAAGAAACAAGCCCTGTAGTTCACAGCTAGGGTAGAGACTGAGTAGGGGAAGAGAGAGATGGACATTTACAATACAAGAGAAGAAACACTGATAACATCTATAAAGAACTATGGAAACAAAGGTAAAGAACATTAACTCCTCCTATAAAAATTATGCAGTATTTCAAATACAGAGTAAACTACAAAATAATAAAACACTTAAGTACTGACTAACAAGCTTTGTCAAATCCACAAAGGAAATGAACAGAAATGTTTTATACCTTGATTAGGGTGGTCTTTAGACAAGTAACCAGAGAACTCAACTTACTCATACCTGAAAATGAGACTGTTTTAATCCCTAAAATGATCAAAACAAGAGGCAGTGAAGTGATACCCAATAAGGAGGGTTGGGGATGGTAGGCAGGGCAAGTGAGAAGAAAGGGTGTAAGTTCTCTGCTTGATAAGTAAATAAATCTTTAGGGGAAAAGATACCACATCCTTGCATATACAAACAAAAATAAAAATGGGATGCCAAAAATGTTGGACAATATACAGCAAGTCCTTGCTTTGAAGGAAGTTAGTATTTCTTTTTTTTGGGGGGCACCAGGGAGGGGGGTTGGTCATGTGGCATACAGGAACTTTAGTTCCCTGCTGCTGGACCAGGGATCAAACCCATGCCCAGTATTGGAAGCATGGAGTTTTAACCACTGGGCCACAAGGAAGTCCCCAGAAGTTAGTATTCTAATGGTAGAAACACACAATAAATACGTAAGCAAAAAAGATTTGTTTCAGATAGTGATAAATACAATGAACAAAATAAAAGTGATAAGTACAATAAGTTTTTTAAAAAATTTTCAGACGGTAGTTAAGTGCAATAAATAAAACAGGGTGACGAGTTTAATGAGACAATTTTAATGGGAAGAGAGAGAGCTGAGTAGTCAGGCTCAATGACCACCCAACATTCAAGCTGAGTGACAAGTTGCCAGGCATGGGAATATTTAATATGTATTTGATTAGTTCAAAGGCCATGAGAAGTTTTAGTTTATAAAGTCACATGGAAAATAAAATTCAAACTAATAATAAATATGTCATCATTTGTAAGAGGTTTCACTTACAAAACAAAAACCAGGTAACACTTTTTAAACAAGCATTAAGGAAAATGTTTCATCTCTCATCTTTCCTTCTTTCCCATTCTTTCCTAGCTCCTCCCCCATGTCCCATCTCCCTCCCATTCTCACCCATCCCCTCCTCCTCAGATACTTACTAGCATCAAAGCAACCATAAACAAGCAAAAAAAATTTTCTCACTTTTACAAACAAAAGGCAGCAAGTTATATACAATATTCAATACATGACCTTTTTCATTTAATATATCTTGAAGGTCCTTATGATATATAGAAAGCATTTTTTTACAGCTGCATTATACTCCATTGTGTGGATATACCACAACTTATTTAACCAGTCTCCTAATGATGGACTAGGTAACTGCTTCCCTTCTTTCGCATTAGTATCTGGCAGAAACAACTGCTGCCCTGTATCACATCTCCTCAGCCCACGGATAAACTTGGCCTCATTTGCTGTAGGTAGTTCCCACTTAACACTGACTGTCCATTCCACTTCATGCTGATAGTGGCCTATCTCAAGGTTCCATGAGTCTCTCCACTTCTCTGCCTCAGGAACTTCTCTTACCCCAAGGGAGCCCAAAGAGCAGCACAGCAGCCCAGTTCAGAAGAGCAGGGGAGTAAGCATTCTTACCAGAGTTAACAATTCCAAACCAGCTGCTGGGGAGTCAGTATAGCCTTCTTCTCTCAAAACTGACACAGCTTAGCTTCTGCTGCTGCTGGGTATCCACAACTAGTCATCAGCAAAGGCAAACCCTGAGCCTCCAATTTGGTACAACCACTCAAGAGATGAGCTAAGCACTGGATGGCAACTCGACAACACTGGGCATCCTCCACCCTCAAAAGGCAGCAATTTGCCCTCACTGGCACTGACAATGATTCTGATAAGTCTGCCCTTCCCGCCTTCAGTGCCTCAGCCAGCACCATTATCCAAAAGTACCTAATTGTAACAACATGGGGTATAAGACTACCTCACACCACATGACTCATGCTTACAATGAGGAAAATTTAGCCACGGGCACTGAGCACTCAAATCACATATGCTATGTGATCAAGAAGCAGTAAGCCTTTTAGGGTACACTGCAGGAAGTGCATCCTCAAAGTACAACCCAGTGGTATGAACAGAAATAGGATTGCTCCTAGAACCCTAGTGAGCAAATAAAAAGAACCTGTTTCCCATTCCTGCAACTTTAGGCTCTGCTAAAATCAGAGATCTTTATTCCCATGAGGCAACATTTTTAATCAGAGGACTCTGAATCTGAAGTTAACAACTGTCAGTCACTTTGGGCTCCTCATGCTGATGGACTAGGAGGAAAAAAAAAAAAAGGAGTTATAATGTTGGGGTAACCAACATTACTAGTTAGGTGGTTTTCAATGCTTACAGAGTGGTAATAACAGGCAACAGCAGCATGAGGCAAAGGCATGATAAGAGAAAGGCAAACAGGGGTTCAGCACCTTCAGAATGACAGTCTGGGCCACACTACCAGGCAAGGATCTCAGATTAGGTGAAGTCTGGCCAAGGGTGAAGGAAATCCAGAATAGATGGAATTGGAGGGAAATGAACATATGGTCTTAGAACCTGCTGCTGTCACACAGACTACAGCTTAAAGGTCTGTTAACCACCCTGTATTAAGTCATTTTTAGAGACTGCCGTCAGCCTCTATCTTGAGAAACTGGTAACAAGAGTGGGTAAAATATGGAGTGCTAGCTGTGTAAGAAATAAACTGTAACAGAGTCTTCCAATGTCCTGCAACCCTCACAATGCTGACGTTCCACCTCTCACACTGCCGCTCTCTGTACCTGACATAACTTCCCTACTCCTTTCTATGTCTGAAAGTTTATCTGTCATCTAACAAAACAGCAAAAATTTCCAAAACTGGTAATATTCAATCCTTCACGGCTTAAGTAAGAAAGGCACTAACACACTACATACCTGAGGAAGTAAACTGACATACCTTTCTGGAAAGCAACTTAGTGAACATGCAACTTTAAGGGCCTTCCAAAGACTGACATCCTTTTACCCAGCAACTTTTCTTCTAACAATTACAAAAGCAACGTAACAGAAATATACAGGAGAGCTAGGCACAAAGGTGATCCCTGCAGTACTATTTGTAACAATGGTAAAAATGAACCATCTTAATTTCCAACATTAAGATAATAAAGTAAATCAATTTAACTCAAGAGCAAAGCAGAAACCACAAGCCGTTTTATCTTTACGGCCCTCCAATTAGACAATACTTGAAACATAGTGAAAGTGTTAGTCACTCAGTCATATCCAACTCTGTGATCCCTGACTGCAGCCCACCAGACTCCTCCATCCATGAAATTCTCCAGGCAAGAATACTGGAGTGGGTTGCCATTTCCTCCTCCAGGGGATCTTCCTATCCCAGAGATTGAACCAGGTCTCCTGCAATGCAGGCAGGTTCTTTACTGACTGAGCCACCAGGGAGGAAATCAATAAATTATTTCCACATTGAAAACAATGGTATGTCATCATCAAAGATTCCTTTAACCAGAGCTTTTGATGATTAGGAAATGCTTATGATATACAAAAACCACAAGCAAAACTGGTTACAACATAAGATTTCAGCTAATGTCAAAATGTTGATGGTATTATCTTAGATCAGAGTTATTAACTTACAGTCTAAGCCCACAGAACATAAGCTGGCTTCAGGATTGCCTGAACTCCTTTGGAGTCTCGTATAGTATTTAGTGTCTGTATCTTTTTCTGTAGAGAAGAACCACAGCTTTCATTAAATTCCAAAGGGGAACTCTGACCCTGAAACAGCTAAGAATATGTCTCTTTACACTTTTGTTTTTAAACTTTCCACAAGGCACACTGCTAGCCAGATAATCAAAGGGAAAAAGGGGAAATTAAAGTGTCCACAGTTCACAAAAATGAATCCTTAACAAAACATTAAAGGACCTGCATATTGAGACATTTCCTTAAAACACTTCTATCAGCTCAAGATGTATAATTTTCCTTTGTTTATATTTCTGATTTGCTCAACTCTTATCCACATTGGAGGAACAAGATTTCACACAGGGTTCAGCCAACAAAAAGGAACCGGAGGAGGAAATCAATGCAGGTAGTATCACTCTGCAAATATAATGTGTTACTATCACAGAATAATTTCAGTAAAAGGACTGTATCTCAGCTAAAAAGTAAGTTCCAAATTCTAGGGCTGTTAGGCCATCCTTCAAAAAATGTCCAATAAAATGAAGTGGGCTAAACCATTCACTAAAAAATGGAATTGGGATAGCAATCATAGATCCTAATTAAAGTTAAGGTGCATCTCTTATCTCAACCTTCCATCTACTACAGCTCTCATTTATGATTATAAGACAGAAATAGAAGTATATGAATAATAAAGCCAGTAACGGTGAATTCAAAGATATACTCTTCAAAAGTTCTTTTTCTCCCAATCACTAATGGAATTGTTAGAAAAATTGCTTATTTATTAGGAAACCTCATTAATTACAAAAACCATAAAGAGTTCAGGGTTTTCCAGGTGGCACTAGTAGTAAAGAACTCACCTGCCAATGTAGGAGAATCAGGTTTGATTTCCGGGTTGCGAAGATCCCCCTGGAGGAGGAAATGACAACCCACTCCAGTGTTGCCTGGAGAACTCCATGGACAGAGACCCTGGAGGGCTACAGTCCAAAGGGTTGCAAAGAGTTGGACACAACCGAAGTGATTTAGTGTGCACGAAGAGTTCAAACATTTTCTTATTGTTATGCAATAAAACCATATGTTAGAGAAACTAAAATAATAAAATTCCCCAGTGGTTCAATGGCAAGAACTTGGTGCTTTCACTACCAGAGCCCAGGTTCAATCCCTGGTCAGAGAACTAAGATCCTGCAAGCCACCAGGTATAGCAAAAACACACACACACAAAGAAAACAAATAAATAAAGCTCTGGTTCAAAGGATTAAAATACCCTTTTTCTGCCTTTACACAGTGTAAAAGAAAAAAAAACCGGAGGTACTACAAAAAGAGAACTTTACTAAATGGTGAAGCAAAGTTGTACAATAGAAGAGAAAGAAATTGTAACTTGTAGTCACTTTTATATAAATAGATGTCTGACTCTCACCATGATGACCTTCTAACACCAACACTCCCTGCTCTAGCTTCTGCCCTTCCTAATTCCTTACTAGTCAAAAGGAGGTCTAGTGAACTGTGCTAGAGTTCAAGCAAGAAATAAGAGGCAGATCTCCCTTCCTCCAAAATCAATGAGTAAAGTGTTATCCCCCAAGGTCAGAGACCAAGTTACAACCAATGACTCTCCACAAACTGAAACAAGGTTAAGTAGGGCAAAAAACTGGAAAAAAATTAAGCTGAAATATCAATGGTAACTGCCACTGGACTGGTAATTCTTTTTTCCTTTTTACCCTCCCCATATTTTCTATCATGTGCAAGTATTATTCTGATTCAGAAAGGTTTTTTCATTTTTATGTGGTAAAATCTTATGTTTTATGGATTCTGCTTTTGTTAAGTATGCTTTCCAAAGAATGACACAAAACCTAGAGCAATATGAGGAAAAAAATCTTACCAAACGGACCTACATTATATAAAATGAAAAACTTGGTACTGCCTGTACACACATGCACACACAAGCTCACACACAAACCTATAAGCAGAGTCTAAAGCTATGACCAACCTAGACAGTGTATTCAAAAGCAGAGACATTACTTTGCCAACAAAGGTCCATCTAGTCAAAGCTTTGGTTTTTCCAGTGGTCATGTATGGATGTGAGAGTTGGACCATAAAGAAAGCTGAGCGCTGGAATTGATGCTTTTGAACTGTGGTGCTGGAGAACACTCTTGAGACTCCCTTGCACTGCAAGGAGATCAAACCAAACAATCCTAAAGGAAATCAGTCCTGAATATCCATTGGAAGGACTGATGCTGAAGCATCATTGGTTTGTAACATGGTCACTGACTGACCCTGGGAAAATAACACTCTACTTTGGCCACCTGATGTGAAGAATTGACTCATTTGAAAAGCCTCTGATGCTGGGAGAGATTAAAGGAGGAGAAGGGGACGACAGAGAATGAGATGGTTGGATGGCATCACCAACTCAACAGACATGAACATGAGTAAACTCCGGCAGTTGGGGATGGACAGGGAAGCCTGGTGTGCTGCAGTCCATGGGGTTGCAAAGAGTCAGACATGACTTGAGTGACTGCACTGAACTGAAAGGAAAACTAGTTGAAAAATTGGGAAATATATCACATACAGAGAAAGGTATTATAAATCAAGGAGAAAAACACCAATTCAAAGAAAAAAAACTGGCAACGAAGATAGCCTAGAGAAACAGAAATACAAGTGGTTAGTGAATACCTAAAAAGATGTTCAACCACAGCCATACAAATCTAAATATAGAAATTGAAATCAAAACCATATTCTTTTCACCCACTAAATAGGCAAAGATGAAAAGGACTGAAAGTTCAGCATGGGACAGGGTGTAGGGAGGAGGCACTGTCAGCCAGCGCTGTAAAAAGGAACAACTCTTCAAGAATAATACGGCACTCTCTAGGCTTGGCTGGCTACACCTTTGTCCTGACAATTCCCAGATACAAAAATTAATTTGAGGATTATATTCTTACAAGTACATAAGTATGTACAACAATATTTACTAGAAAGTCATGTTTGTAATATCATGAAGCTAAAAATTAACTAAATTCAAGTAATAAAATAGATTGCTGAGTAGCCAAATAATCGGCTATGCCACCATCAAAGAAAAGCAATGTGGACATCAAGAGCACAGCGAACAAACATAGGTAAGGTGAACGACATCAAAACTTAAAACTCTTCTGCATCTAGGGAGACAATCAACACTGAAAGGCAATCTTCAGAATGGGAGAAAATATCTGTCGAATTGTAAGGGGTTAATATTCAATATATAAAGAATTCCTACAACTCAATAGAAAAAAAAAAAAAAAACAATTTAAAAATGGGCAAAGGACCTGAATAAAACATTCCTCCAAAGAAGATATACTAATGGCCAAGAAGCATATAAAAATAATCACTAATCATTAGGGAAATGCAAGTCAAAATCACAGTAAGATGTCATGACACCCACTAAGATGGCTGGTATGAAAACAACACACACACACAACAGGAAATAAAAACTGTTCACAAGGATGTCGAGAAATTGGAACTCTTGTGCTTTGCTAATGGGAATGTAAAATGGTGCAGCTGCTATGAAAATAGTATGGTAGTTCCTCTCAGAGACTAAATACAGGATTATTCTATGATCTGGCAATATCACTTCTGGTTATATATCCAAAACAATCAAATGCAGGATCTCAAAGAGATCTGTGTATACCCATGTTCACGCAGTATTACAAAACAGGTAAAAGGCAGAAACAAACCAACTGTCCATCAACAAACGAATGGCTTTTTAAATGTGGTATACACATACAATGCAATTACTCAGCCTTAAAATGGAATTCTGAAACATGCTATAACACGATGAACCTTGAGGACATTATGCTAAATGATATATATAATCCAGTCATAAAAAGACAAACACTGCATGATGCCACTTATATGAGGTAAGACAGTTAAAGAAATTCAAAGTAGAATAGTGAAGAACCCCTGGAGAAGGGACTGGCAACCCACTCAGTATTCTTGCCTGGAGAATTCCATGGAGGAGAGGAGCCTGGTGGGCTACAGTCCATGGAGTCACAAAGAGTCAGATAAGACTGAGCGACTAACACACACACATTTGTCAGGAACTGTGGGGAGTGTTGGTAAGTAGTTTTGCAAGATGAAAAGTTCTACAGTCTATGCACAATAGGCATATACTTAACAGTGTACAGTTTAAAACTATCAAAATGGTAAATTTTATCTGCATTTTACCACATTTTTAAAGGAGCAATGTGGATAGATGTTAGTGGGTAGAATCTAGGTGGTAGTTATATGGTGGGTAAAATTCATTCAAATTTGCTGGGTGTTTTAATTTTTCTTAATAAAATAATGTAAAGAAAAAGAACAATGCAGCACTCTATGTGCAGATGTGCATAGACATTATCAAGTGAAAAATGCAAGTTGCAGAACTGTAAATGTCATTTAACTCCTTATGGAGGGGGGGTATTATACATATGTGAAGAAAGTTATCTTAGAAACCATTATCACTGTTTTCTACTGGTAAGAGAGTTAGATATGTAAATTCTTTATACCCTTAAGCACCCATTTCTTGTACTCTATACATATACATTTACACAGCCCTGTAGATGTGACATTGAACAGGAGACAAAGATTAAGACCATCCCCATGGAAAAGAAATGCAAAAAAGCAAAATGGCTGTCTGGGGAGGCCTTACAAATAGCTGTGAAAAGAAGAGACATAAAAAGCAAAGGGGAAATACAAGCATCTGAATGCAGAGTTCCAAAGAATAGAAAGGAGAGATAAGAAAGCCTTCGTCCAGCGATCAATGCAAAGTAATAGAGGAAAACAGAATGGAAAAGACTAGAGATCTCTTCAAGAAAATTAGAGATACCAAGGGAACATTTCATGCAAAGATGGGCTCAATAAAGGACAGAAATGGTATGGACCTAACAGAAGCAGAAGATACTAAGAAGAGGTGGCAAGAATACACAGAAGAACTGTACAAAAAGATTTTCCAAGACCAAGATAATCATGATGGTGTGATCACTCACACTCACCTAGAGCCAGACATCCTGGAATGTGAAGTCAAGTGGGCTTAGGAAGCATCACTACAAACAAAGCTAGTGGAGGTGATGGAATTCCAGTAGAGCTGTTTCAAATCCTGGAAAATGATGCTGTGAAAGTGCTGCACTCAATATGTCAGCACATTTGGTAAACTCAGCAGTGGCCACAGGACTGGAAAAGGTCAGTTTTCATTCCAATCTCAAAGAAAGGCAATGCCAAAGAATGCTCAGACTACCACACAATTGCACTCATCTCACACACAAAATAATGCTCAAAGTTCTTCAAGCCAGGCTTCAGCAGTATGTGAACTGTGAACTTCCAGATGTTCAAGCTGGTTTTAGAAAAGGCAGAGGAACCAGAGATCAAATTGCCAACATCGGCTGAGTCATGGAAAAAGCAAGAGAGTTCCAGAAAAACATCTATTTCTGCTTTATTGACTATGCCAAAGCCTTTGACTGTGTGGATCACAACAAACTGGAAAACTCTGAAAGAGATGGGAATACCAGACCACCTGACCTGCCTCTTGAGAAACCTCTATACAGGTCAAGAGGCAACAGTTAGAACTGGACATGGAAAAACAGACAGGAAAAGGAGCACATCAAGGCTGTATATTGTCACCCTGCTTATTTAACTTATATGCAGAGTACATCATGAGAAACACTGGGCTGGAAGAAGCACAAGCTGGAATCAAGACTGCCGGCAGAAATATCAATAACCTCAGATACGCAGAAGACACCACCCTCATGGCAGAAAGTGAAGAGGAACTAAAAAGCCTCTTCATGAAAGTGAGCGAGGAGAGCGAAAAAGTTGGCTTAAAACTCAACATTCAGAAAATGAAGATCATGGCATCCGGTCACCATCACTTCATGGAAAATAGATGAGGAAACAATGAAAGTGTCAGACTTTATTTTTCTGGGCTCCAAAATCACTGCAGATGGTGACTGCAGCCATGAAATTAAAGACGCTTAGTCCTTGGAAGGAAAGTTATGACCAATCTAGATAGCATACTCAAAAGCAGAGACATTACTCTGCCAACAAAGGTCCATCTAGTCAAGGTTATGGTTTTTCCTGTGGTCATGTATGGATGTGAGAGTTGGACTGTGAAGAAAGCTGAGTGCCGAAGAATTGATGCTTTTGAACTGTGGTGTTGGAGAAGACTCGTGAGAGTCCCTTGGACTGCAAGGAGATCCAACCAGTCCATTCTGAAGGAGATCAGTCCTGGGTGTTCTTTGAAAGGAATGATGCTAAAGCTGAAACTCCAATTCTCTGGCCACCTGATGCAAAGAGTTGACTCATTGGAAAAGACTCTAATGCTGGGAGGGATTGGGGGCAGGAGGAGAAGGGGATGACAGAGGATCAGATGGCTGAATGGCATCACTGCCTCGATGGGCGTGGGTCTGAGTGAACTCCAGGAGTTAGTGATGGACAGGGAAGCCTGGCATGCTCCAATTCATGGGGTCGCAAAGAGTCAGACACGACTGAGCAACTGAACTGAACTGATAGTTATCAATCCTGTAATTTGTTTTGGTGTATGATATGAAGCAGAGACATTTTTTTTCTCAAGATGATTAGATTTCAACATTACCTGTTTACTGTATTCTTAGATATATCTGACTGCCTATGGGCTTTCACCTCTATAATATTCATCAGCATCATTCTTGTCCAGTTACACATCATTGGCATCCTGCTTTACTCACCGTATCTTTGCAATACATGCTAATCTCTAGAAATATAATTTATGCCTCACTACATTTCTTAAAAATACATATATTCTTAGTCTAACCTAGATGAGGTATGATTTGTCAGAGTGAAATTGCTTTAAATTTACTTCACAAGAATTAAAATCTCTTTATTATATTGATTCTTCCAATATAGGTACAAACTCACTCTCTTTGATTTTTCAAGTCTATTCTCTATCCTTTCCCAGGATTTTGTATTTTCTTCACCTAGATTCTATATATTCCTTATTCAACTTTGTGTGTACATGCATAGACACTTCACTTGTGTCTGACTCTTTGCAAGCCTATGAACTGAAGCCTGCCAGGCTCCCCTGTACAAGAGATTCTCCAGGCAAGAATATTAGAGTGGGTTGCCATTTCCTTCTCCAAAGGATCTTGTTGACCCAGGGATCAAAACAGCACCTTTCATCTCCTGCATTTCCAGCCAGGTTCTTTACCACTTAGCGCCACCTGGGAAGCTAAATATATAAATATATAAATATTTATTTATATAAATATATTTATTTATTTATATATTTATCATCTTTTGAACTCTAACCTAGATTTTTAGTTGATACTTTGGAGATTTCTAATAAATAAACAGTCATGCTGCTGCTGCTGCTGCTGCTAAGTCGCTTCAGTCATGTCCGACTCTGTACGACCCCGTGAGACGGCAACCCACCAGGCTCCCCGTCCCTGGGATTCTCCTGGCAAGAACACTGGAGTGGGCTGCCATTTCCTTCTCCATGCATGAAAGTGAAAAGAGAAAGTGAAGTCGCTCAGTCATGTCCGACTCTTCGCGACCCCATGGACTGTAGCCTACCAGGCTCCTCCGTCCATGGGATTTTTCAGCTAAGGGTACTGGAGTGGGGTGCCATTGCCTTCTCCAAATAAGCAGTCATAGTATCTGCAAATTGGAGAAGGCGATGGCATCCCACTCCAGTATTCTTGCCTGGAAAATCCCATAGACGGAAAAGCCTGGTAGGCTACAGTCCGTGGGGTCACGAAGAGTCAGACATGACTGAGCGACCTCACTTTCTCTTTTCACTTTCATGCATGGAGAAGGAAATGGCAACCCACTCCAGTGTTCTTGCCAGGAGAATCCCAGGGACGGGGAGCCTGGTGGGCTGCCGTATATGGGGTCGCACAGAGTCGGACACGACTGAAGTGACTTAGCAGCAGTATCTGCAAATAGCAACTTTTTTCTTCTTTTAATGTTTGCAACTCATTTATTTTTCATGCCTAACTACAGTGGCTACAACAACTAAAACAATGTTAAATAAAATAATGAAAGCAAGTTTTCTTGTCATATTTTCCATTTTTCATACGTTTATCTCTAGTCTTTCACTATCATTGTGATGTTGGCTACTAGGCTGAAATATTCTTTATGTTATAAAAATATCTTTCTGCCTAAACTCAAAAAACAACAACAAAAAAACAAAAGCAGTCAGGTAATGGAAGTTTTGGTATTTCCTTTTATTTTTTTTTAGGACAATATGCTGAGTTTTTATTTCCGCTATTCCCAAGACTGCTGTTTTAGAAGGAAAATAAATTTAAATAAGCCAAACACAGAGTCAATTATATTTAAGTCATCCATATATAGAAAGAAATTCTAATTAAGTTTACCTTCCTGGGTATGTGTATGTATAATCAAAAGGTTTTGAACAGACAGTGAATTTAAATAACTGCTTTTTTAACATGTGAGATAATCATGTAGCCCATACCTGTGAGGTAACACTAGGTGCTATAACCAAATCCCAAAATTTCATTAGTGTAACACAAGTTATTATTACATTATCAACAGTTATTCAGCTGTGAACATATTAACAGTTGAGTGCACCTGACTCCTATTCAGTGGGCACACCCTGCTCTTAAATACCTTGACCCAGAAGTGACACATTATTTCTGCTCACATTTCCCTGCAACAACAGTCACTTGGCACCACCTAGATACAGGGGGTCTGGAAAATAAAATCCTTGCCTAGGGAGCTGGCAAGTACCATCTCTACATACAGTTTCTCATTTTTAACCTAATAATTTGATGAATTAATAATTTCCTAATAACAAAAGGAAATTTCATTCCTGGAATAAATTCTGATTAATCATAGTGTGTTGTTTTATTATACTGCTGTATTTATAATTTACATACACGACTGCCTAGTAAAATTAGCTTACTTTCCTTTTCTTTTTGGTCTATTTGTTAAAAGGTTTCAATATAAGTTAGTTAGCATTATTTCTACTATATACATGGTAGGTGTTCAATATTTTAACAGTAAAACCACTATCCTGTCAGAAGGAAATTTGAGACAAAAAATTCAACAACACCTAATCCAACAGACATACTGATCCTAGTTGCCATAATACAGACAGAAGTAATTTACTATAGAAATAAAGCATAAAGAACACTGAAAAAACCAGGAAGCTGATACATCCTGACTAATGTCAGTATTAAAACTTTTTTTTAAGTCATAATTTTCTGAAAGCCTCTAAAGGACTTTACTTTTTTTTTTAATTGAAACCTTGGCCATCACTTGTCACAGAGAAGGATGTTACCTTCCTCAGGCCAATGCCAATCCAAAATTACTCCAGAGGACATTTGGTATGAGAGGAGCTAGATGGTAAACTGGAACAAGAAGACAGGAAAATCTACCCTGAATTCTAGGAAATGGAGAGTATAGCCCAAATAATGAACACGCTGCCTCCCGATTCAACTCCTACATCTCTCTTCCTCAGTCAGGTTACTTCAGCTACACTGGCCTCCTCATAGTTGCTAGACCAAGATGGCACACTCCTGCCTCAGAGTCCTCACAGGGACTGCTCCCTCTCTGTAGAGGGCTCTTTCCCGGATTATCTGCAAAGCTTGCTCCTTTATCTCTTTCAAATGCTGGGTCAAAAGTCAGCTTCCATGGGATTCTCTGATGGCTCAGTGGTAAAGCATCCACCTGTCAATGCAGGAGACTCAGGTTCAATCCCTGATCTGGAAAGATCCCACATGCTGCAGAGCAACTAAGCCCATGAGTCACAGTTATTGAGCCCGTGCTCTACAGCCTGCCTCCCACAGCTACTGAAGCCTGCGTGCCTAGAGCCTGTGCTCCACAACGGAAGAAGCCACAACAGAAGCAGCAGCCCTAGCGGTAAGAAGCCAGTGCACCGCAACTGGAAAGCAGCCCCTGCTTGCCACAATTAGAGAAAAGCCTGCACAGCAATGAAGATCCAGCACAGTCAAAAATTAATGCAATAGAAGTTAAAATACTTAAAAAAAACAAAACAAAACAAAACTGTGTGCTAAAGGACATATCAAGAAAGTAAAGGGCCTTTCCTGGTGGGCCAGTGGCTAAGACTCTGAGCTCCTAATGCAGGGAACCTGGTTAGGGAACTAGATCCCACATGCCCCAATGAAGAGTTCACGTGCCGCAACTAAAGATCCTGCATGCCGTAACCAGGACCCAGTGCAGTCTAATTAAGACCATTTCTAAAAAAGTCAAAGAACCCACAAAGACAATTTTGTGTGTCTGATAAGGTACATGTATGCAGTCAAAGCTAAGGTTTTTCCTGTAATCATGTATGGATGTGAGAGTTGACCATAAAGAAGGCTGGCTGAGTGCCGAAGAATTGATGCTTTTGAACGTGGTGTTGGAGAAGACTCTGATGAGTCCCTTGGACTGAAAGGAGACCAAAGCAGGCAATCCTAAAGGAAAGCAATCCTGAATATTCACTGGAAGGACTTGATGCTGAAGCTCCAATACTTTGGCCACCCGATGTGAAGAGCCAGCTCATAGGAAAGACATCTGATGCTGGGAAAGACTGAAGGCAGGAGGAGAAGGGGACAACAAAGGATGAGATGGTTGGATGGCATCACTGACACTCAATGGACCTGAGTTTGAGCAAGCTCTGGGAGATAATGAAGGACAGGGAAGCCTGGCATGCTGCAGTCCATGGGGTTGCAAAGAGTCATACACGACTGAGCAACTGAATTGATGTAGTATATGAAGAATTCTCAGAAATCAACAAAAGACAAATAATTCAATTCCTCAAAAAGTTAAACAAAGAGTTAACATATGGCCTAGCGATTCTCACCTCCTACATATCAGAAAGAATTAAACATTTGTTGACATAAAACACTGTACACAAAATATTCACTGCATTATTCATAATAGCCAAAAGTATAAACAATCCAGATATCCATCAACTTATAAACAGATAGATAAAAGGTGGTATAGCCATCAGGGAATATTATTCAGCCACAAAAAAAGAATACACACTATAATATGGATGAGCTTTGAAAACATTATGCTAAAGTGAAAAAAATGAAACACAAAAAGCCACATGTTGTAGGACTCCATCTATATGGACTGTCCAGAACAGGCACACCCAAGACACAGAAGGATTAGTGGTTACCAGAGGGTAGTGGTGGGGGCGGGGGAGGGGGGCGGCGGGTATGAAAAATGACTACTACTAATAATAAAGATAATGAATATCAATGAGACTGAAAACAAAAGGAGAAAGATTAATGAAACCAAAAGCTGGTTCTTTCAACTGATTTTTAAAAATAGATCAATCTCTAGCCAAAAAAAAAAAGGAAAAGACAAATAACCAGTATCAAGAATAAAGAGAGGATATATTACTACAGAGTGCAAACAATAAGAGAATACTACCAACAACTCTACAGACATAAACTCAACAACTTAAATGAAATGGACCAATTCCTGGAAAACCGCAAACTTCTAAAACTTACACAAGAAATCTGAATATTTCTATAATTATACTAGAAATTGAATTCATAGTTAAAATGCTCCCACCAAGGAAATCTTGAGACCCCAGAATGCTTCACTGGTTAATTCCATCAAACATTTAAAGAAGAAATAACACCCGTTCTTACACAGTCCATTCTCATTATTCACAATAGTTATGTTCTATAAGTCACCATGAATGTTAAATTAGCAAATACTGATCCACTGCTCCTAAGTGAAATACAAAGTTCCTACAAGCCTCTGGTCATATTTTTGTCAACGTAACCTTGTTTTACGTGCTTCTGTTTAGAGGTATCTTATTTAATACGTGTTACTGACTCACTGACTTTGAACTCGTGGCCAAAAGGACTGTAACTCACACCTAAACAAAGCTTATCTAACACAGGTATTTTCTCCATAAGGCACACAGTTTCCTTGTATTTAAGAATGAATGCTAGACAGCACTTCAGTACTACACTTGGGAGCCATTTTAAATAGTGAGAGCCTAACAAAAAGCACAAAAATGCAAACACCATGACATTAAATAGACCAATTTTTCACTATGAGAGCTGAAACAAGAAGGTAAAGCACCACCTTGTTTGACTTCAGCAGAGATCTCAGCATCAGGTGACAAATGTTTTGCCACTCAGCCAATGTCCATGAATAGACAAAAGTGCCACGTATTGATTTTGGGATGAGGAGTAAATTTTAGCAAGCAGGTGAATCCACAAATACAGCTAACCCTCAAAAAACACAGGTTTAACTGCATGGGGCCATCAATACAAGAATTTTTTTCAACAGTAAAAACTACAGTATTACAGAATTCGAGGTTGGTTCAATCTACGGATGAGGAGCTACAGATATGGAGGGTTGCCTACAGGTCACTTGAGGATTTTCAACTGTACAGAGGGTCAGCATCCCTAACACACAAGATGCTCAAGGGTCAACTGTATTGAATCCATGAATAGTGAAGATCAATTGCAATCTCTGTTTCCTGAGAAACAGAGGAAGACTCCTTTTTTATGAGGTCAACACTATCCTGATACCAAAGCCAGTGATAAACAACACAAAAAAACTACAGATTAATATCCCTTATAAACATAACCATAAATGTCCTCAACAAACCCAGCAATATATAAAAGTATAATAAACAACCAAGTAAGGTTTCCTTCCCCAGGAAAGCAAGGCCAATTCAAAATTTGAAATATCAATGTAATCCACCATATTAAAAAGTCTAAAAAGCGTTCACAAAAAACCACACAGCTAACAGGAAACACTATCAAACCTCTGTCATTTGCTACCACCACTGTCTGCAGGAAACAGACTTGGGAAATACACATGAAACAAATCCAATACTAAAAAGACTAGAAAAGCTGCCCTTCTTGCTACCCACCCATCTGTTCTCAAGGTGTGACTTTTCTATCACAAACCTATAATAGTTTTTCTCCTAGCAAAAATATTCTTAAATTTGATCAGAAATAAATATACCAGGTGGACACAACTGAGTGACTGAACTGAAATATACCAGTATTTTAAAAATTATTTTATTTTTGGCTGCACTGGGTCTTCATTGCTGCTCGTGGGCTTTCTCTAGTTGCAGTGCACGAGCTTCTCATTGCCATGGCTTCTCTGGCTGAGGAGCACTGGCTCTAGGTGCATGGGCTTCAGTAGCTGCAGCATGTGGGCTCAGTAGCTGCAGCACCCAGGCTTAATCTTTCCGGACCCGGGAGCAAACCCATGTCCCCTGCACTGGCAGGCAGACTCCTATCCACTGCACCACCACGGAAGTCCAAATAAATTAATGGTTAATGATGTTTTCACAAAAAGCATCATGGAACCCAGAGTCACTGTGATGCACAACTCTAGAACGCAATATTCACATAAAATACAATATGTGAAGACGAATGGCTCCCCCTGGAGTTGTGCAACACAGACTCCTGATTGATTCTACCACCTCAACAACCCAGAAGACCAGCAGCCCAAAGGACAGTGGAATAGGAAGAATAGTGGCATAAGAATTCAGAGAAAAGAAAAATCAACATGAGCTAGAATGAAGTGGGGAAAGAGTTGGCTTTCTTTTTTCCCTCTCAAGAATCATACAATTCTGTTGTATTGAAGAACATGCCAGAACCTCCTATATAGGTGAAGATTTCAGGAGACTGGCAGAACTCAAGCATAAGCTTCTGTTGGAGACCTGTAAGCATAATCATGATGATGTGATCACTAATCTAGAGCCAGACATCTTGGAATGTGAAATCAAGTAGGCCTTAGAAAGCATCACTACGAACAAAGCTAGTGGAGGTGATGGAATTCCAGTAGAGCTGTTTCAAATCCTGAAAGATGATGCTGTGAAAGTGCTGCACTCAATATGCCAGCAAATTTGGAAAAGGTCAGTTTTCATTCCAATCCCAAAGAAAGGCAATGCCAAAGAATGCTCAGACTACCGCACAATTGCACTCATCTCACATGCTAGTAAAGTAATGCTCAAAATTCTCCAAGCCAGGCTTCAGCAATATGTGAACTGTGAACTCCCTGATGTTCAAGCTGGTTTTAGAAAAGGCAGAGGAACCAGAGATCAAATTGCCAACATCGGCTGAGTCATGGAAAAAGCAAGAGAGTTCCAGAAAAACATCTATTTCTGCTTTATTGACTATGCCAAAGCCTTTGACTGTGTGGATCACAATAAACTGAAAGAGATGGGAATACCAGACCACCTAACTTGCCTCTTTAGAAAACCGTATGCAGGTCATGAAGCAACAGTTAGAACTGGACATGGAACAACAGACAGGAAAAGGAGCACATCAAGGCTGTATATTGTCATCCTGCTTATTTAACTTATATGCAGAGTACATCATGAGAAATGCTGGACTGGAAGAAACACAAGCTGGAATCAAGATTGCGGGGGAGAAATATCAATAACCTCAGATATGCAGATGACACCACCCTCATGGCAGAAAGTGAAGAGGAACTAAAAAGCCTCTTGATGAAAGTGAAAGAGGAAAGCGAAAACGTTGGCTTAAAGCTCAACATTCAGAAAACAAAGATCATGGCATCTGGTCCCATCACTTCATGGGAAATAGATGGGGAAACAGTGTAAACAGTGTCAGACTTTATTTTTCTGGGCTCCAAAATCACTGCAGATGGTGACTGCAGCCATGAAATTAAAAGATGCTTACTCCTTGGAATAAAAGTTATGACCAACCTAGATAGTATATTCAAAAGCAGAGACATTACTTTGCCGACTAAGGTCCGTCTAGTCAAAGCTATGGTTTTTCCTGTGGTCACGTATGGATGTGAGAGTTGGACTATGAAGAAGGCTGAGCACTGAAGAATTGGTACTTTTGAACTGTGGTGTTGGAGAAGACTCGTGAGAGTCCCTTGGACTGCAAGGAGATTCAACCAGTCCATTCTAAAGGAGATCAGTCCTGGGTGTTCATAGAAGGACTGATGCTGAAGCTGAAACTCCAGTACTTTGGCCACCTCATGCGAAGAGTTGACTCATTGGAAAAGACTCTGATGCTGGGAGGGATTGGGGGCAGGAGGAGGGAGAAGGGGACGACAGAGGATGAGCTGGCTGGATGGCATCACGGACTCGATGAACATGAGTCTAAGTGAACTCCGGGAGATGGTGATGAACAGGGAGGGCTGGCGTGCTGTGATTCATGGGGTCGCAGAGTTGGACACGACTGAGCGACTGAGCTGAACTGAAGCATGAGAGGTGTACAAGGAATAGGTATAAAATAAGAAACACCGAATGATGGAGGGGGCGGGGGGGAATGTATGCTCCTAGGCATCCTTTTAATTCAAGAGCCCTACCCTGATAACCTCTCTGTAGCTAGACTTTTCAGCTCTCTACAATACACCCTACAAATGGGCCCAAACACAGACAATGATGTTGTCACCTGCAGAAAAACATTACAACTACTAGATTAAAAATATCTGTCAGTTCAGCTTCTGCAACTCTCCACATTTGGATCCTAGATTGTCTTTTCTGGCCTTACCTTTTACTTTACTTCACAAGACTCAAAGGTAAATAATCGGCATGCATAAAACATAGGCTCCATTTTTTCAGCCTTCCTTCTGCCTGAAATACCCTTATCCATATTCACCCCTGACTATCCAGGTCAAACCCTCTCTGAGACCAATCTTCCTATGTTCCTTCCCGCACTAGATTTTAATATTACTTTTAGTTTGCTATTATACAGCCCCAACAACACAAATTTATGGTGTGATTATGGTTTATGATGAAACTTAGGTGAACCCAATACCAAGTTATCTCACAGTTCTGTGCCAGGATTCTGGCCATGGCTTAAGAGGGTCTTCTGCAGAGGGTCTCACAGAGCTGAAAGAGAAGTGACAGCTGGGACTGTGCACTTATCTCAAACTTGAGATTCTTTTCCAGGCTTACCATGAACCTTACTTGTTGGCAGGATTCAGTCCCTTACTGTTTTATTGCTGACTTTTTGCCAGCAGTCACTCAGCAACTTGAGGCTGCCTGCCATTCCTTGATACATGCTTTCTCCATAGCAGTTCACAAAGTCTAAGTCAAGAGAGGGATCTGGCATACAATCTCCTAAAGCACGATATGGAGTTTCTACTGCGTTTCCAAACTTGTCCACAGCTTGTTCAGGTCTCCATCATTCATTCCACACTGACCTTGGGAAACAAGTGGCAAATGGGGTCCCTGAGACTAGAAAGCTTTTCATTAGAACTGTTTCAAACCTCTGCACCTGATGAGAAGTAACACCTGTACAATATTCAGTTTTCTCATTCAAAAACATAAGATGATCTACATTTATTAATTTTTCAGTAACATTAAAAAATCATGCTTACAACACTTGCAACCCCTTGGACTCTACCTGGCTAGGTTCCTCTGTCCATGGGATTTCCCAAACAAGAATACACGAGTAGGTTGCAATTTCCTTCTCCAGCTTCCCAACCCAGGGAGCGAACCTGCATCTCCTCCATTAACAGATGGGTTCTCTACCACTGAGGCATCAGAGAAGTCAACAACATACCAGGTATCATCAAAGAATTTTTCACACGTTCTAGCCTAATCATCAGAAAAGGCAATGGCACCACACTCCAGTACTCTTGCCTGGAAAGTCCCATGGACAGAGCTGCCTGGTGGGCTGCAATCCATGGGGTTGTGAAGAGTTGGACACGACTGAGCGACTTCACTTTCACTTTTCACTTTCATGCATTGGAGAAGGAAATGGCAACCCACTCCAGTGTTCTTGCCTGGAGAATCCCAGGGACGGGGAGCCTGGTGGGCTGCCATCTATGGGGTCGCACAGAGTTGACTGAAACGACTTAGCAGCAGCAGCAGTCTAAAGTCCCTACAATTCCCAATGTGGTCCTTATACCAAAGCACCAGCATCACCTGTGAACTTGTTGCAAATGCAGAATCTCTGGCTACACTGCAGACCTACTGAATAATCATCTACATTATAATAAGCTTCCCAGATGATTCTTACACACACTAATGTTTAAGCACTGATTTAAATGACTTGTCCAAGCTGACACAATAAGCTCAATAAATTAAACAACCAAAATCAGATCCAGATTGTTAAGGTTATTCCCAAGCTGCTAATAAAAATAGTCTTGGGACTTCCCTGGAGGTCCAATGATTAAGACCTTGGGCTCCCAATGCAGGGGATACGAGTTCAATCTCTGGTTGGGGAACTAAGATACTGCATACTGCTTGGGAGATGCCAAAAAAAAAAAGATAGATAGATAGATATACATATAGTCCTATATTCCTCTTTACATCTTTCAATGGGTGTTTAATGATATACATGAAAAGTGTTCATTATCTTTATCTTGTAATCCATCTTTTTGACATCTTCTTTCTCCTTCTCTCCCCTTTCCACCACTCACTGGCACACACACACACACACACACAATGTAAAAGAGAAAACCTTTCCAAAAGTATCAATTTCATGGGTACCATCCATTTAAACTTACAAAATTTGCCAGAACCACTAAAATCATATGGGAAACTATAAAATCAATAGCAATACATTAAAAATTTTATGTTACTCTTTAGAATAAGTCACTAACATCGTTAAGCACTTTATTTGAAACTGAATATGGCTAAATCAACTACTAAATAATTCAGACATCAGTGGGTTAAAGATTCAAGATGATGTGGGCCACTCCAAACTATTCAAAGTCCATTCTAAATGTAGCATCAATGATGTTTGCTGCTTAACATCAGCAGCAAAAGAATTTCCAAATGACAAGTGTTTCACAACATAATTTTTACTAAAAGAGCAAATTACCAAGAAGATGCAGTAACTCATTAGGTTTACAGTGTCCCTTTATGTTCAGGACTCAGTACATCTGTTTTTACAATTAACCAAATCTAGTTTTGTCAAGCAAGGTGAGAAGTAAAATTACCAAAGAAATGTCCAAATGTAATTCAAAAGGGTCTTGGAAGGCAAATATCGTGGTGTGTCTTGAAATAACCTTATTTCACAAACAAGAGAGAGGCACTGAACCAGTTTTCCTGGCAAACAATACTTAATATAGTTGACTAATTTTACTCAAATTGTGCTATCTTTAAAGTGACAACAGTGTCTTATCACCAATAAAAAGGTGAAAAACAACAACAACAAAGATTTAGCACTCATTTCTGCAGATAGAAACATTTAAAAGAAAAGTCTCTGCCATCAAGAAGCACAGTCTTACTGATACATATAAACTGAATTTCTTCCTACTTGTTCATAATATGCATTTTATTTAGGGAATATACACCTTTACAGCTAAACATATTTTTAAAGCACTCATTTATAATCTTTGAGAATGGTTTTCTTAATAGGACTTAAAACCTAAAAAAAAAACCAAAAGGTAAAGATTGGCAAATTTATTAATGTATTAACATAAAAATGCATAAATCAGTCAAAGCCAAAATTGGGAAACAGATCTGTGACACATATGACAAAGGGCCAGTTTCCTAAATCTACACTGCACTCTTAGAAACTAGTATAAAAAAGACCAGGAAGCAAGAAAAAAATAAGGGCAAAAATCTGAACAGACAAGTTTACTGAAAAATACACAAAAGTCAGTAAGCATAGGAAGTTATTCTATAACAGCCACTAAACAAATGTAGGTATTTAACCTTAATTAAAATTAAATAAAATTCAAAATTCAGTTCCTTAGTCCCACTAGTCACATCTGAAGTGCTCAATGGCCACACGTGGCTAGTGTACTAGACAGCACAGATACAGACCATTTCCATCAAGTTCTACTGATCAAAACAACTAAAGAAATGCTGTTAATGTTCCAAAATGGCAAAGACTACAGATCCAGCAGGGCATGGCAACCCAATCCAGTATTCTTGCCTGAAGAATCCCCCATGAACAGCGGAGCCTAGAGGGCTACATCCATGGGGTCGCAAAGAGTCAGACACAACTGAGTGACTAAGCACATTAATTTCAGTTTGGCAACTAAATTATTTTCAATATTTGCATATGCATTTAATTCCTATTTTCAGTATAGTGACTCATCCAAGACTCTCTACATACTGCCGTTCTACTTTTTCAAAAATAATGAGTCTAGGACTTCCCTGGTGATACAGTGGGTAAGAATTCACCTGCCAATGCAGGGGACATGGGTTCAATCCTTGATCCAGGAAAATTCCACATGCCGAGGAACAACTAAGCCCATGTGCCAGAACTACTAAGCCAGCACTTCAGAGCAGGAGAGCCGAAACTAATGCGCCCACGTGCTGCAACTACTGAAGCCCGTGTGCCTAGAGCCTGTGCCTCACAAGGAGAAAAGCCACCGGAACAAAGAGTGGCTCCTGCTCTCTGCTACTTGAGAAAGCCTACAGGCAGCAAGGAAAATCCCCTCCACACAAACTGTAATAGAAAACGTTATTGTTTTTGTCATATCTAAAGAATTCTGAAATTAAGTATGCTCAAAAACCTTTTAAAAACACTAAAAACATGATAAATCAAACTGTACTAAAAGTGCTAAACTGCACAACACTGCAACACTATCAACTATGAGGATGACCTCTATGAGACATGCAAAGAAAGAAAACAGAACTAGTGGAGCATTCCCAGTCTTCTGGCTTCCCAGGTGGCCCTAACGGTGAAGAGCCCGCCTGCCAATGCGGGACACACAAGATGCAGCTTAGATCCCTGGGTCAGGAAGAACCCCTGGAGAAGGGCATGGGAACCCACTCCAGTACTCTTGCCCGGGGAATCCCACGGACAGAGGAGTCTGGTGGGCTACAGTCCATAGGGTCACAAAGAGTAGGACATAACTGAAGCGACGTAGTTACATGCATGTATTAATAAAAAGGATGAAGACAGCACACAAACCTTACTTATCAGGTTCCTGTAGTTGTATCTTCCACACAACTGGCCTCCTTCCAGATAGCTTTTGTAGTGAAAACACAATGCCCTTTCACTGACAGCAAAATTGCACAGCCTTTTAAAAGTAGATAGATTTTGTGGATGAGGAAAGAGCAAGGACTTTTGCAAATTTAACATCGTTTTCTCAGCTCCTGCCATAATTCTAGGATACGCAGCAGCAGCACTTTCCACAGAAATTTTTAACTTATATGTTCAAAAAGATTTTTTTCCTTCCTTCTTCCTTAGTTTGTTTGTGGGCTTTCAAGGCAGGAATATGAGAACAGGACAGAAGGAAGGATGAACTGAAAATAATAATACAAAATATAAGGGCAAAATACAAGGGAACTTTACTTAGGTATTAAGGCAAAATGAAGATCTCTCAAACAAAGAATTCTGTATTAAGGCAAAAATGAAGATCTCTCAAGCAAAGAATCCCCTAGCACAAACAGACCTGCATAAATGTATCTAATATCTTAATTTTATGTCAATTATACCCTAAAAAAACTAGTTTTGAAAAGTATAGGTTACAGCAGTTTCTCAGTTTTTCACTCATGTTCTTCACAATCTTTCTCATTCTATTTTTAACATATTCCAGGAAGATTTTGTCCAGTTTTACTTTCTATAAAACAATATTACAAAACAATATATTTCTTTAATATGGTTTTCCAAGATGCACACTCTCCTGGAGATTCTAATATTTACAAGTACAAACATAAGACAAATACAGACATAAAAGACTCTGGGCAACCAATACAGGTCCAAGGAGATATCCCCAGGGCTGGCCATACTCCTGACAGAAGACAATTACTTATGGTCAAGATTAAGAGAACTGAAACTTTCTAAATTAATACATCTTTTTTTTTTCCTAAAGTCTTTTAAGACTTTTTTCTTTCTAATCATGACATATTGGCAACCCACTCCAGTGTTCTTGCCTGGAGAATCCCAGGGACGGGGGGGAGTCTGGTGGGCTGCCCTCTATGGGGTCGCAGAGTCGGACACGACTGAAGTGACTTAGCTTTTATCATTTTGCTTTTAAGTAATTCTATTTTCAATACTTCCTACAAAAAGGTAATTAGCTTATGAGAGTTATTCCTTTAATAGAAATTTTCTTTCACTATATTCCCTAAAGTTAAATAAGTGTGGTAAGTCGCTTCAGTGGTGTCTGACTCTTTGCAACCCTATGGACTGTAGCCCACCAGGCTCGTCTGTCCATGGGGATTCTCCAGGCAAGAATACTGGAGTGTGTTGCCATGTCCTCCTCGAGGGGATCTTCCCATCCCAGGGCTAGAGCCTGTGGCTCCTGTACTGCAGGCAAATTCTTTACTGCTGAGCCACCAGGGAAGCCCAAATGACTTTCGGTAAATAACAGAAATTTAAAAACCTATATACTTTCAAAACAGCATTAACCACTAAGTGAAGTCTAGATACAAAAAAAAAAAACTTTCTTCAGTCTAGAAATCACATGCTAAAGATCTACATTTGCCTGCTGTTCTCCTCACCTCTCAACACCCATCCTTCACGCACACTCGGACGGACCACTTTACTCCTCAAAGATAACCTAGTGCAGTCTCCAAGGTCTGCTGCTCTCTTTCACCTACAATCACAACAAACTTGTCCAAAAGACATTTTTCCCTTTTAATGTGTCCCCAGTTGTGGTGGGTGACAAGGGAAAACTTTAAAAAAAAAAAAAATGGTATCAACAAAATTATACTCTTTTGAAAGTTCTATTTTGTAAAAACAGCTAAATTCCTCAGGGATGTCACCTAATGTGTACATGATACTATGCTTTCTTTTGCTTAAAAAAAAAAAAATGCGCGTAACTTTAAACACAGTTCTAAAGTCAATGTAATGATTTTCAGTATCTCTGGCTTACTACAAATTTTTCTGTTTTAATTGCTCCAATCACTATACTGCAGGTCTCTTACCCAAATCACATCATCACCACTATCACTCCTACCTTTAAAATTTAAAACACATAATGGGAGTTCCCTGGTGGCCTAGGGGTTAGTATTCCAGTTTTGCCATGGCCTGGGTTCAGTCCCTGGTGGGGGAACTGAGATCCTGCAAGCCACAGGGTGCAGCCAATAAATAAATAAATTTAAAATGTAATACTGTTAACTAAATACTTGAATAATGCTTTTTATAACTAGTGTATTTATGAGACAAATAGAAGATCAGT
Organism: Nanger dama; assembly: GCA_917880005.1. Classification (NCBI taxonomy): domain Eukaryota; kingdom Metazoa; phylum Chordata; class Mammalia; order Artiodactyla; family Bovidae; genus Nanger; species Nanger dama. The sequence continues at coordinate 33,558,412 of CAKJTW010000018.1, forward strand.
AGGGACACAATCCAGTGTTGTGAATGAGCATTCAAGTTTAACTGAATCTTAATTCCATTATTTCTCTGTGTGATGTCTTCAGTTATTGGAACCCATCTATTCTCTACATTTAATCAGACTTTGGCATAATCTTATAATTATATAATAATTATGAATCATATTATTTTTCCCTTTTCAGGTTCTTCACAGCAATCCTGTATCAATCTGTGTAGCTCTCACATACATACAGCACACCAAATCACAAATATATGTGATATAAATACATATACATATGAATAATTTTATTTATCTATTATTGGTCAGGAACACAACCCCATTTTAATAATGTTCTCTAAAACAGGATAGCTCTATAATGTAGGTACCAAAAACACAATGAAATATGAAGTAGATATTGCTTATTCTCAATGAATAATTTTAATACATCCTTTCTGAAACTCTGTTCCTAGAACATTTGGCCTTAATGCCTATGAGGTAAGTTTAAGACTTGCTTCTCCTGGTTCTCTTATCTTATAAAATATACAGTTTCCTAATTTAGGTCAAAGTTATCTCTCTCTGTCAAACCACTAACTTTCTGATCTCATTATTCTGCGTCTGAAAATATTAAAGATTTACTTTTGTTTATTCTTCTCACATTTACCTCTACCTATTTCTCCTATAAACAGAATCCTTTTGAACACTGAAGTGAAGTGAAGTCACTCAGTCGTGTCAGACTCTTTGTGACCCTATAGACTATAATCCTCTGTCCATGGGATTTTCCAGGCAACAGTACTGGAATGGATTGCTATTTCCTTCCCCAGGGGATCGTCCCAACCCAGGGCTCGAACCCAGGTCTCCCGCATTGTAGACAGACGCTATACCGTCTGAGCCATCAGGGAAGTCTTTGAACACTGAGGTTTATTTTAATTACTCACTTTATAGATGATAAAAAGAGTAGTGTTTTCTAGATTTTGGCTACTAGAAAAAGTTTTAGTGTCATCATTCTCTTTCTAAAATTCATTTTTATTTAGTCTGAGCTCTTACATATTTGCCAGAATCAAATAAAAATACCAAACAACTAATATACTAATCGCTTCAGGAACTCAAAGCTCTACTGATAAGTTCTAGTCTTTACATCTTCTAAATACTACTTGCACATAACTAGCTAAGGCTTGAGGTGTTTGTTATAAATGAGCAAACATAATAATTTACTATAGGAAAATAGACTGCAGATGCAAAGTTTTCCTGTCACAATCTCCCAAAGATTAGACTATTTTATCCAAAGAGAGAATTCATAAAGTACTCATGAAATTCTAGAGACTTAAAATTAATTAACACAATGACGGTTGGGATCTGGTTACTTATGAATAAAATTCACCATCCTTCTTTAAATAAAAGAGGTCTTAAGGTAGTGCTGATCAAGTAGAACAATTCCTCCTTCACTCCTTTAGTGAAGGAGGAATTTCCCACCACCCAACAAAATTATTCCTAGAGTTTTTTCCTTTGGAGGGAAACGACCAGCAATTACAGTTATGTAGATACACTGTAAATGAAAGCACTCAACAAATAAAATGTGCTTTTATTTATTCACCAACTTTTCCACATTTCCTACTAAAACAGACAAACAAGTTTAAGATTCATGAATCCTCTAAAACACAACATTTACAAAACAAATGCACAAGATTTACAAAGCAAATGTGCAAGAATGAATAAACAAAAGGACCCAGATTTAGGGAAATAAAAAAGACTGGGCGGTAATATATCAAATGTTAGCAGAGTTTGGTTAAATACATGACTTATTTCCTTTTTACCTATAATTTCCCTAACTTTCCCACAGTGAACATTTGTTACTATTCAGAAAACTCCCCTTTAAAAAATAAAACATACAACACACCATAAAGAGGGGCTTCATTTAGAGAGGCTCTCCAGGTTGTACAAGTATTATTGTCATGATTCACCATTAAAAATAATGCTTCCAGTCCTTCTCACTTCCCAACACTAAAACGCAGCTGTCTTACGTCCTATTTCTTTTCTGCTACACCCTCAGAAGATGGAACGAACCTGACTTTCTCCAAACCTTTCATTTCTAAATACATATACATGGACGCTTTTAACTTTTTCATAAAAAAACATAAAAGTTCTCACTCATCCTTAATACTCTATTTTTTAAACCTACCTCTAAATTTCGTTAAGATAAATTTAGAAGGAAAAAAAGGATGGTTTTATCCACTAATCACAACTTCGTGAGGCCATCACCACTTTAGCTACGGAAAAGTCAAGGCCGGGTAAAACTACAGGTCCCACCATGCATTGCTGCCTTGTTCAGAGTAGGTCTCTACGGAAACAGGAAAAAAAAAAAAATTCTACAAGTCCCACCTGTTACTTCGTTTCTAAACACCTCCTGCACTTTCGGCTCCAACAGCAAACATAAAACAAGAGCCTCGTGACCTCCGGCCGGATCCAGGAGCCCAGACAAGCAGGGGCCCCGGAGCCGGGCGGTGTGCCTGCTACAGCGGGTCAATTCTACCCAGTTCCACCGCTCCCCTCTTCCTTCTGGGGCTGGCTGCACGCACAAGCCTTCTCCTATCCGCATCCAATGGGGGCTCCTCAGCCGCACAAGGGAGAAGAACCGGTTACTGTGCAAGCACAACAGACTTCCCCATGCTGGGGCAGAGGCTACCAGAGTCGGGGTGAGAGCGCAGTGACTCCGACAGGCAGCTTCAAAACACCATAGAGGAACCATCGCAGACGCAGGGAGAAGCCACAGTCCCGCGGCGACCCTCTTCCGCTAGGCGCCTCCATTCCCACAGGGACCACAAGCCCGACACTAACCGCCGCCCTCGCCGCGCGGTTTTGTGCCCCCTTAGCCGGGTCGCAGTGCCACTGACCTCCCTTCCCCTGCGACCGAGAGAGGGCGGCGAGCGAACGAAATCCTCCCAGCCTTCCCGTCCGCTCCCTCCGCCTTACCGTCTTGGCGGCCTCCGCCCAGGTCCTGCCCTTCTTCCTACGGCCCTTTTCCCTCATGTCGGGTCTTGAACTGACTGGGAGGCTCCCGTGTCCGGGCTCCGGCCGCCCTCCCTGCCTGCTCTGCCCTGCGCTGTTTTTCCCGCGGTGCCGGGAAAGGTGGGAGAAAGGGGGAAGTCAGGCCGGAGGAGCACCGGAGCAGAGGAAGCGGCGGGGGTGGTGCGCTGGGGGCGGTCTATGGGGCGGCCGGTCCTCCTGCTGCCGTTACCACTGCTACCGCCGCTGCCATATTGGGTCCTTACTGTACAGGCAGCCGCTACAGTCATGTGACCGCTCCCGCGCGGCCGTCACTACTGTACGCAGCCGGCCGCGCGAACGAGCGTGCGCGCCCCCGCCTCCCGCGCGGGGCCACAGGGAGAGCGAGCCGGCCGGCCGCGGCGTCTGGCCACTCCCCCGTCCTTCCGTTCTCAGCCTCTCCTCCACAGCATGCGCAATTGGGAGGTCCGACGCTACGTTGCGTCTGGCGTCCTTCGCTCTCGCCAACAGCAAAAACCTGCCTGCGGAAGCGGAACTGGATCCGTCCCGGAAGGTTTATTGGGCGGTTTCTGACCGCGTGCGGGGCGTGGCGGTGTCCGTAGAGCCAGGGAAGAGTTAGGCTCTTTCCTCTGGGGGCGACTTTCTCAACTGTCATTTTCGATAAACCTGTAACTTGCCTTTTCTGTTTGTCCATGTTAATTTTTTAAAAGGTTATCTTTTTGAAGATTTGCCACAGTTCTCATCTACTTTATTGCCGCACTTGATAGATGAAGCAATCTGGAGATTGAGTGATGCCACACTAGAATGTGGTGAAGCCAAAAATCAAATCACAAGCTCAGAGTCCTTTCCATCACCTCAGAATGCCTCTCAGACTTAGGTAACCTTTATTTTCAGGCCACAATAACTACATTCATGCTTTTACATGTGAATGTCTCATCAAGGACACAAATGATGTCTTTTTTATCTTGGTGAGCTCATTGCCTGGCTCAGTGCCTGTACATATCAGGAGCCCAGTAAATATTTGCTGAATGATTCAGCTGGATCTGTGGTAAGAAACCATTGTCTGTAGTGACCATAACGACCTCCTGAAAGATCCAGAATGTGGCATCTTCCGTCGCATTGTTCATGTCTTTATACTTTGCAAAGTAAATAGAATGTGTAGTAATGCCTAGTAATCTCCCAAACCCACCTGCTTCCAGAGCTTGCTTCTGATTAAGTTCATTTCAGTCGCTCATACTAAAATAGGACTGAGGGACTTCGCTGGTGGTCCACTGGCTAAGACTCTGCAATCCCAATGCAGCAGACCAGGGTTCGATTCTTGATTGGGAACTGCATTTATGTAATGCAGCTACATAAATATTTTTTAAATAAAATAGGACTGAGAGTTGGGCTGACTCTTGGGAGAAAAGACAGTTGAGAACAGTCCTTATCTTGGAGTCTAGGATAGGTTTCAGAAGCATATGGCCCCCTAAAATTATGAAAAATATTTTATGTGTATTCACTGTGCATTTTCTGAGAAAAGGATTTATAACCTTTCCTCCGTTTTTAAAAGGGATCAGGGGATTTACCAGGTAACATAGTGGTAAAGACTTCGTGCTCCCAATGCAGGGATCATGAGTTTGATCCCTGTTCAGGGAATTAAGATCTCGGTTGGTGGGAGGTACAGCCATAATAAATAAAAGGAGTCTGTTACACACTAGCAGACAAAGTATTAATAGGGAGCATGAGAGGCCATCTAGATACTTCCTTTTTTTCTACTTCAGTCATTGAGCAAACAACCCCATAGCAGCAACTGGTAAGAAATATATTTTCACAGATTCCTTTAATAACTCATAACACTCTCTGTAACACTCTAGGTATGTACCATGTCACTCTAAAGCCTAGGTGAGTTCAAGAAGCCTCTCTCCATTCCCAGCTGTTGACTGGGATTTGCCACCTAGCCCAAATTTTAAGATTTTTTTTTTCTATTTCTGTGAAAAATGCCATTGAAATTTTGATACAGATCTTTGTAGATCACTATGTGCAGTATGGACATTTTAACAACATTAATCCTTCCGACCATAAGCATAGAATATCTCCTTTTATTTGTGTTTTCTTCAGTTTCTTTCATCAATGTCTTACAGTTTCAGGGTATATTGATCTTTTACCTCCTTGGTTAAATTTATTCCTAAGTATTTCATTCTTTTTGATGCTATTGTCAATGGGACTGTTTTCTTAATTTCTCTTTCTGATAGTTTGTTGTTAGTGTATTAAAATACAACAGGGGGATTCCCTGGTAGTCTTATGGTTGGGATGTGGGCTTTCACTGCCATGGACCTGGGTTTGATCCCTGGTTGGGGACCTAATATCCCACAAGCCACATGGTGTGGCAAAAAAAAAAAAAAAAAAAGGGGAGGGGCAAAAATCAATGCAACAGATGTTTGTATTGATTTTGTACCCTGCAACTTTACTGAATTTATTTGTTTTAATAGTTTTTGCCAGGAGAAATATCAATAACCTCAGATATGCAGATGACACCACCCTTATGGCAGAAAGTGAAGAGGAGCTAAAGGGCCTCTTGATGAATGTGAAAGAGGAGAGTGAAAAAGTTGGCGTAAAGCTCAACATTCAGAAAACGAAGATCATAGCATCCGGTCCCATCACTTCATGGGAAATAGATGGGGAAACAGTGGAAACAGCGTCAGACTATTTTTTTGGGCTCCAGAATCACTGCAGACGGTGACTGCGGCGATGAAATTAAAAGACGCTTACTCCTTGGGAGAAAAGTTATGACCAACCTAGATAGTATATTCAAAAGCAGAGACATTACTTTGCCGACTAAGGTCCGTCTAGTCAAGGCTATGGTTTTTCCTGTGGTCATGTATGGATGTGAGAGTTGGAGTGTGAAGAAGGCTGAGCGCCAAAGAATTGATGCTTTTGAACTGTGGTATTGGAGAAGACTCGAGAGTCCCTTGGACTGCAAGGAAATCCAACCAGTCCATTCTGAAGGAGATCAGCCCTGGGATTTCTTTGGAAGGAATGATGCTAAAGCTGAAACTCCAGTACTGTGGCCACTGATGTGAAGAGTTGACTCATTGGAAAAGACTCTGATGCTGGCAGGGATTGGGGGCAGGAGGAGAAGGGGACGACAGAGGATGAGATGGCTGGATGGCATCACTGCCTCGATGGTCGTGGGTCTGAGTGAGCTCCGAGAGATGGTGATGAACAGGGAGGCCTGGCGTGCTGCGATTCATGGGGTCGCAAAGAGTCGGACATGACTGAGCAACTGAACTAATAGTTTTTGGTGGAGTCTTTAGGGTTTTCAATCAATATATATAAAATCCTGTCATCTGCAAATAGTGACTGTTTTGTCTCTGCCTTTCCAATTTGGATGTCTTCATGTATTTTTCTTTCTAATTTCTCTGTCTAGGACTTCAATGCCGTGTTGAATAAAAGTGGCATCCTTGTCTTGTTCCTATTCTTAGAAGAAAAGCATTCAGCTTTCCTCCATTGAGAATGATAGCTATGCGCTTATCAAATATGGCCTTTATTATGTTGGGGTACATTCCCTCTATACCAGTTTATTGACAGATTTTATCTTAAAAGGATGTTGAATTTTGTCCAGTACTTTTTCTGTACCGATTGAAATGATCATATGTTTTTATCCTTCATTTTTTTAATGTGTTGTATCACATTGATTTGTGGATATTGAACCACCCTTGCATCCCTAGAATAAATCCAAGTTGATCATGGTATCAGTTCAGTTCAGTCGCTCAGTCGTGTCCGACTCTGCGACCCCATGAATCGCAGCACGCCAGCCCTCCCTGTTCATCACCATCTCCCGGAGTTCACTCAGACTCATGTTCATCGAGTCCATGATGCCATCCAGCCAGCTCATCTTCTGTCGTCCCCTTCTCCTCCTGCCCCCAATCCCTCCCAGCATCAGAGTCTTTTCCAATGAGTCAACTCTTCTCATGAGGTGGCCAAAGTACTGGAGCTTCAGCTTTAGCATCATTATGATCCTTTTAATATACCAAACTTACTAATATGTTTTTGAGGATTTTTACATGAGTGTTCCTCAGAGATACTGGTCTCTAATTTTCTTTAGTTGTATTATGCTTGTCTGGTTTAGGCTGGCCTCATACAATGATTTTGGAAGAGTTTCCTCCTCTTCCATTTGCTGTAAAAGCTTGAGAAGGCTTGATATTAATTCTTCCTTAAATGCTTGGTAGAATTCACCATGAAGGCATCTGGTCCTGGACATTTCTTTGTTGGGAGGTTTTTGACTACTGATTCAATCTTCTTGCTAGTAGTAAGTATATTCAGATTTCTATCTCTTCATGATTCAGTCTTGATAGGCTATCTGTTTCTAGGAATTTAGTCATTTCTTCTAGGTTGTCCAAAATGTTGGCATATAATTATTCATGTTGTTCAGTCACTCAGTAGTGTCTGACTCTTCGCATCCCCATGGACTGCAGAACACCAGGCATCCCTGTCCTTCACCATCTAAAGGAGCTTGCTCAAATTCATGTCCATTGAGTAGGTTTTGCCATACAACCATCTTGTCCTCTGTCGTCCCCTTCTCCTCCTGCCTTCAGTCTTCCCCAGCATCAGGGTCTTTTCTAATGAGTTGGCTCTTTGCACAAAGCGGCCAAAGTATTGAAGCTTTAGCTTCAGCATCAATCCTTCCAATGATACTGAGGATTGATTAATTGTTCATAGTTGTCTCATAATTTGTTATATTTCTGTAGTATCAGTTGTAATGTCTCCTCTTTCATTTATAATTTTATTTGAGTCCTCTTTCTTTTTTCTTGGTTAGTCTAGCTAAAGGTTTGTGTATTTTGTTTATCTTCTTATAACGGTTCTTAATTTCATTGATCTTTTCTACTGTCTGCTGTCTCTATTTCATTCTTCTTTCTACTAACTTTGAGCTGAGTTTGTTCTTCCTTTGCTGGTTCCTTGAGGTGTTTATTTGAGAGCTTTCTTTTTCTTTTCTTTTTTTGCCATGCATGCAGCTTATGAAATTTTAGTTCCCCAAATAGGAATTGAACCTAAAGTCCCCAGCAATGAGAATTCCAAGTCCTAACCACTGGACTGCCAGGGAATTCTGAGAGCTTTCTTTTTCCTTAATGTAAAAGTTTATTTCTGTAACCTTCCCTCTTGAAACTGCTTTTGCTGCATCCCAGAAGTTTTATTATGTTGTATTTCCATTTTCACTTGTCTCAAGATTTTTTTTAATTTCCCTTTTGATTTATTTGACACAGTTTGTTCAAGAGGATATTGTTTAGTCTCAGCATAGTTGTGAATTTTTCAGTTTTCTTCCTTTAATTGATTTCTAGTTTCATATCATTACAGTTGGAAAAGATGCTTGATAGAATTTCATGAATTTTCTTGAAATTTTCATGATAGAATTTTCTTGAAATTTTCATGATAGAATTTTCTTGAATGTACTAAGATTTGTTTTTTTGGCCAAACATATAATCTATCCTGGAGAATGTTTCATGTACACATGAGAAGAATGTGTATTCTGCTGCTGTTAGAAGGAATGTTCAGTAAATTTCTGTTAAGTCCATCTAGTCTAACATGGCATTAAGTCCAAAGTTTCTTTATTGACTTTTCTTTCTGGATGACCTATCCATTGTTGAAAATCGGATTTTTAAGTCTTCTACTATTATTGTAATATTGTATATTTCTCCCTTAAAATTTGTTAATATTTGCTTTATATATTTAGGTGCTCCTGTGTTGAGTATGCAAATAATTACAAATGTTATACTCTTGATAAATCAATCCTTTTATCATTATATAATGACCTTCTTTGTATCTTGCTATAGTTTTTGGCTTAATGTCTATTTTGTGTGTAAATAACAAGATTATAGAGATAGAGAATAAATTATTGGTTGTGAGAGTTTGGAAATACTGGAGGGAGGGAAATAGGTATGACTGTAAAGGGGTAGCATGAAAAACCATTGTCCATCAGCTGGTGAACAGATGAACAAAGTCTGGTATATGCATGCAATGTAATACTACTTAGCAAGCAAAAGGAATAAAATATCAATACATCCAACAACATAGATGAGTCTTAAATCATAATCAGTGAAAAAAGATAAATCTCATCACAAGGAAAAAAATTTTATTTTTATTTTATCTATATGAGATGGTGTTAGCCCATTGTAATCATTTCACAATATATATAATTCAAATAGACATGCTGTATGTATGCCTTAAATCTATACAGTGATGTATGCCAACTATTTCTCAATAAAAATGGGGAGAAACAGGTAAAAAGAAAGGGAAAAAAGCCTATTTTATGTGATATAAGCATAGCCTCTCCTCTTTTGACTTTCATTTGCATAGAATATTTTTTTCCATCCCTTCACTTTCAGTCTGTGCATGCCTCTAAATCTGAAGTGAATCTCTTGTAACAGCATATAACTGGGTCTTATTATCTATTCAGCAACTCTGTATCTTCTGATTGGAGAAGGAAAAAATATTTTTAAAGTTACTTTTGTTCATATGTAAAAAGATAATTAGATTTCTTTGTACCTATGTTTTATATTTCAGTTTGAGTCTAGATTAGGTAAATAATGCACATGCTAATCAGAATTCATTATAATTAACTATAGAACTTACTGCACAATTGCACTCATCTCACACGCTAGTAAAGTAATGCTGAAAATTCTCCAAGCCAGGCTTCAGCAATATGTGAACCGTGAACTCCCTGATGACAAGCTGGTTTTAGAAAAGGCAGAGGAACCAGAGATCAAATTGCCAACATCTGCTGGATCATCAAAAAAGCAAGAGAGTTCCAGAAAAATATATATTTCTGCTTTATTGACTATGTCAAAGCCTTTGACTGTGTGGATCACAATTAACTGAAAAATTTTGAAAGAGATGGGAATACCAGATCACCTGACGTGCTTCTTGAGAAACCTGTATATAGTTCAGGAAGCGACAGTTAAAACTGGACATGGAACAACAGACTGGTTCCAAATAAGAAAAGGAGAACATCAAGGCTGTATATTGTCACCCTGCTTATTTAACTTATATGCAGAGTACATCATGAGAAACACTGGGCTGGAAGAAGCAGAAGCTGGAATCAAGATTGCCAAGAGAAATATCAATAATCTCAGATATGCAGATGACACCACCCTTATGGCAGAAAGTGAAGAACTAAGAGCCTCTTGATAAAAGTGAAAGAGAGTGAAAAAGCTGACTTAAAGCTCAACATTCAGAAAACAACGATCACGGCATCCAGTCCCATCATTTCATGGGAAATAGATGGGAAACAGTGGCTGACTATTTTTCTGGGCTCCAAAATCACTGCAGATGATGACCGCAGCCATGAAATTAAAAGACTCTTGCTCCTTGGAAGGAAAGTTATGACCAACCTAGACAGCATATTAGAAAGCAGAGACATTACTTTGCCGACTAAGGTCCATCTAGTCAAGGCTATGGTTTTTCCAGTAGTCATGTATGGACATGAGAGTTGGACTATAAAGAAAGCTGAGCACCGAAGAATTGATGCTTTTGAACTGTGATGTTGGAGAAGACTCTTGAGAGTCCCTTGGACTGCAAGGAGATCCAACCAGTTCATCCTAAAGGAGATCAGTCCTGGGTGTTTATTGGAGAGACTGATGTTGAAGCTGAAACTCCAATACTTCGGCCACCGGTTGCAGAGAACTGACTCATTGGAAAAGACTCTGATGCTGGGAGAGACTGGGGGCAGGAGGAGAAAGGGACGACAGAGGATGAGATGGTTGGATGGCATCACCACACAATGGACATGGGTTTGGGTGGACTTCGGGAGTTGGTGATGGGCACAGAGGCCTGGCGTGCTGCAGTTCATGGAGTCCCGAAGAGTCGGACATGACTGCGCGATTGAACTGAACTGAACTGAACTGTAGAAAAATGCCCCAGGTTGGTAGAATTATTCAGTTCTGTCTAATGGTAATCCAAGGACATTTCCTTTTTAAGAAAATTTTTCCTATAGCCTCACAAGTGGTAGAACCAAGATTAATTTCAGGGAGAAACAGTTATTTTAAAAAGACAATAGTGGATTTCCATGGTGGCCCAGTGATTAAGAATCCACCTGCCAATGCAGGAGACACGGGTTCAATCCCTGGAATGGGAAGATCCCACATGTTAATGAGCAACTAAGCCCGTGCGTCACAACTACTGAAGCCTGCACACCTAGGGGCCCACAAGCTGCAACAAGAGAAGCCACTGCAGTCGGAAGCCTGCATATCACAATGAAAAGTAGCCCCCACTTGCCACAACTAGAGAAGAGCCCTCACCCAGCAATGAAGACCCAGCAAAGCCAAAAATAAATGAATTAAAAATTTTTAAGATAATATTGAATACGCAGTTTAGCAAGAATGCACCAGAGCACAGGTTTTCTGAAGCCCTTGTTAGCTCTACCCTAGCCATAGACTTCAGCCTTGATCACTTTGTCATTTCAAACATACTTGCCTTGACTTAGGTCATGACCAGGATGCAGGCTGTTAGTGGATCCTGTTCAAAGTCCTTGCCTCTGACCCTACATTGCTCAACAGCAGTGGCTGCACAAAGAAAGAAGTGCCAGGCTCAGACTGACTGGGCTGGAATTCCTCCACCTAAGTACATTCTGCCTATCAGAAATTGGGCAAGTCACTTATACTTTTTAAGCCTCAGTTCTCTGTACTAGGTCTGAAGGAAGTATTAGATGTTAGGGCTTCAAATAGTACCTGGTATGTTGTCAGCCATCAACAAATGTTAGCTATTGTATCTTGTAGTTGTTTCTGGCTTACAATGTAACAGGTGCTATTCAAGTGCTTTACATCTTTTACTCATTCAGGCCTAATAGAACTGTATGTTACAAGTGCTTCCCTGGTAGTTCAGACAGTAAAGAATCTGCCTGTGTGTGGGAGACCCAGATTCTCCTGATTCTCGTTGTTAGGAAGATCCCTGGAGAAGGGAATGGCAACCCACTCTAATATTCTTGCCTGTAAAATCCCATAGACAGAGGACCCTGGCGGGCTACAGTCCATGGTGTTCCAGAGTCCAGACACGACTGAGCAACTAACACACACATGTTATAAGTAGATGTTCTTAGCTCTTCTTCCCTCTTGCAAAACTTACATATACCCTGTTTCCATTTCTCTGCTATGCAACAAGATTTAGCTTACTTGGTGACTAGCAAGAGGAAAAGACAAGAAAAGAATTGACTTTTGAATGTTATATACCTGGCAATTTATATGAGGATATGAAGATGAAGAACTTCTCAAGAAATATTTCTCTTAGGAGCAATTTCTGCCAACTAGTAATATGATCTTGAAAATACTCAAGACAATTTAATTAAACAGATTAATTTAGTATCTTCCAACCATGAGCCAAACACTGAGGACCAGAAATGAGTGCAAGAGGGCAAATCATGGAGGAAAAAGACTATGTCTATGATGTTCATTATTATATTTTCAGTGTCTAGAATAACACCTTGTAACAAGAGATGCTCAATATAATTTTATTAAATGAAAAAGTAGGTAAATGAGCAAGACATAGCCCCTACTCTCAAGTAGCTAATGTTAAACTAAAAAGATATATAAACAAATTAAATATGATACAGTGCCCTATACGCAGTCATAAACATACATGCAAAATCCTAAAGTGAGATGGACGAAAAGGTGATAAATTCTGTGGGGATTAGGGGTGGGGAGGGTGTCCAGCAAGGCTAAAAGGAAGAGCCCTTTAGATTGTGATTTAGAGTGACAGCCAATGAAGAGAGTAGATGGGGCAGGGATAGTAACTGAGGTTAGAAACAGGAAAATCAGTTAGAAGGGCTTTATAACTGGTCTTCCAGAGGGCATTACATCCTCAGGTTCTAGATCAGGTTTCCTAACCAGGGGCCTAGAGGGGAGCCAGTTAGCTTAGATGAAATTACCTCTTTATTTTCACTAACTTTAAACTGATTTGTTACCTATGACTTTGTTATGAACAGAAATCTCAGATATTTTCATATTATATTACAGAAATGCTTTATATTTATCATAACTTCACAATTGCTGGATTCCTAGATCTGCCACTGCTGCTGCTGCTGCTAAGTCGCTTCAGTCGCTTCAACTCTGTGTGACCCCATTGACGACAGCCCACCAGGCTCCCCTCTTCTTGGGATTCTCCAGGCAAGAATACTGGAGTGGGTTACCATTTCCTTCTCTGATCTGTCACTAGATATAGTTATTTGAGGCATTAACAATGAAGCACCTATATCACCATATCATAAATTTGCTTTTCTAATAAACTGATCAATGTCTTTCATTGTAAATGTCTTTTTTTTGTAATCCTCTGTATTTTATGTACACATTGAAAGAGATTCTGAGAAGGAGTAAAATAGGCTTCAACAGACTGCCAGAGGAACCTGTAGTAAACAAAGGAGCAAACAAACAAAAAAAAAAACGTGGTGGATGATTAAGAACCTCTACTCCAGAGTCAAACCAAATAAATGCAATTCTAATTTCATCAATAGTGTGTGACTTCAGGGCTTCACCAGGGCTTCCCTGGTGGCTCATTTGGTAAAGAATCTGCCTGCAATTCAGGAGACCTGGGTTCAGTCCCTGGGTCAGGAAGATCCCCTGGAGAATGAAATGCCAACCTACTCCAGTATTCTTCCCTGGAGAATTCCATGGACGAGAAGCTAGGTGGGCTATAGTCCATGGGGTCACAAAGAGTTGGACATGACCAAGCAACTAACACTAACATTAAAAAAAAAAAAAAAACTTACTTGGCCTCAGTTTTCTCATGTGGAAAATGGGTATAATATTGCTAGCGTCTATTTCATCTGTTTGTTTTAAAGATAAATTATACATAAAGAGCATATAAGAATGAAAGTGAAGTCGCTCAGTCGTGTCCGACTCTTTGTGACCCTGTGGACTGTAACCTACTAGGCTTCTCTGTCCATGGGATTCTCCAGGCAAGAATACTGGAGTGGATTGCCATTTCCTTCTCCAGGGGATCTTCCCCACCCAGGGATCAAACCCAGGTCTCCCGCATTAGAGGCAGATGCTTTGAATGGCAGGTATATAAACATTCAATAACTGATAATATTATAATCATTTTGATCTTGGTTTCTGAAGAAAATCCAAAGAACAAACCCTTAAATCTAGCATTTCTAGGAACTCTAGCCTATATATGAAGCTTTACCTGAATGTTGATTAAGGCAACAGCTGAAACAGTCCTCATTTTCTCCTCTTCCCCCTTTTGTTTATAAGTCCATTTAAGGATCAATGAAGAGTCAGCACAAGGTTTTCATTTTCTGCACACACACACACACCAAGGCAACTTCCTGATAATTAGGCTATTAAATAAACACAGATTTAGCTGATAGACCCCCATGGAAAATATCCTATTCCAGTTTCTCTAAAGCATCTATCTGGATGCTATTGACAGGCATGAACTAGCTTACTTCATGGGCATGAAGGGAAAACTAGAGCCTGCACTGAACTGTACTGAACTGCAGGTGGTCAGAGACTTAGAGATGCAGGAAGCAGGAAGGAAGACGGAGGAACTGGAGGCCAGCCAGGAGCAAGCTGGGAATAGCCAGGCTGTGCTGCTCCTTAGTTACCATGGGTTTTGTCCTGCCAGATGTCCTCAGCATCTCCTTGGTTTTCTGCCTGGGGAATTGACTATTCATTCTTATGTTGTCTTAAATGCTGTTCACATTCGCAAGTACTCCTCGGAGGTCAAATCCATTTTTAAATGTTCATCCTAGCAAGAGAGATTTTTTTACATAGATGGGATAGAGCCCAGATCTAGAAAAATTTTGGCTCAAGTCCCAGCTTTGTTATTTACTACCTGAGTGAACTTAAGTCATTTATTTAGATTGCCTAATTTTCAGTTTCCTCATCTATCAAAAATTGGGATCATTTACTCAATGAAAATTCATTTCGACTCTATTGTGTGACAGGCTCAGATTTGGATGTTGAGAATACAGAAGTACACCAGAAAAGTAAAGCCCTGCTGTCATGACACTTTAGTCAAGAGGAGATGGAGAGAAAAAAACAGACAAGATGCTGTTGGTAAATGTCTGGCAGACAATAAAACAAGTTAACATGCAAGAGGGTGGGGGAGGGGCATCTTTAGCTTACAGGGAAAGACTGTCTGATAATTTGACATCTGAACTGAGATAGCAGATTAGAAAAACAGAAGGAACCAGTCTTATGAAGATGAGGGTGGGAGCATTCCAATGAGAGGGAAAGGAATTTCAAAGGCTCCCAGGGAGAGGAAAGAATTTGGTACATCAGTGGAATATAAAGATGAAGAATTGAGGGAGGCAGAGAGGGATCTGGGAAGAAGTGGAAGAGGTAGGCAGGACTGAGGAGGCGGAAGAGGATATGGGAGATTTGAGAAGAGCAGAAAATGTGTGAAATCCTTGTTTTGGAGAATGGGCGAGGAACATACTGGGGAAGTGTAGTAGGGTTGCTTGGCAGCATTGAGACTCCTTTTGAGATGTGTGGTCATGAATTTAAACTAGAACTAGTTGGCATAGTAGATGTTGTTCTGAGGACTAGATGAAATGAATGGCAGTTTTTGATACATGGTACATGCTCGAAAATGTTGACTAGCTATCATAAGAGAAGAAATAGATGAGGAAAATGCAACATGCTCGATTATTTTTGTGACCATTTGAATTCATAGGAGCACCTAAATAATTGTATATTCTGATATTTGCTTTAAGACTAAGGTTTTCTTCTAAAATAAGGTAGGGTATTTTTTTTTGCTTTTGAATACTTTAACCCTGAGTGTTTTTGTATACCCTAATAAAATACGCTGTAGTTTTTGCCCTTGCGATCTTAATAAACTGGAAGTGAATTTCTTTGTTCTGTCTCTTGTAAAACCACTTCCTTATATTCCCAATACAGGAACACAGCTTATCTTAGTATATACTCAAAATTTGCTCCATCTTTTGGGGTGTTCAGACCAAAAAAAAAAAAAAAAAGATTTTTTTCTGGTAACCTTCCAAAGATGTTTTGAAATGTTAATTTACCCACATCTGGTACCTGGGAACAATTCTTCAGCCTAGGCTATCACATCTATTGCAACTTTGAATGTAACCTCCCTTGCCATACAGAAATGGAAAAAAATCACACCTGAAATTTCCTTCAATTTCGTCTCACCAACGAGATCTTTTTGTCAAGTCTTTTTCAAAACTCTGCAAGGTTTAGAAGTTCTGATACCAAAAAGTACCGATACTGATATGGAACATGGCAGAAACACTAAATGAACTAGATTTGAACAGGACAGGATCTGGAGTTGGCGGGGTCCTCCAAGGCAGCGGCTAGGAGATAGGTAAGTGTTGAATGGTGAAAGACAACTAGGTTGGTAGGAGGCTAATGAGAAGTTCAGCAAGGGATAATAGGTGAGCTCATCTACTGGAAGGCAGAGAGAAGCATCTGAGAGAAAACAAAAGGAGGGATTCTAGGCATGTAATCTGACAGCAGGCTGTGAGAACTGCAGCTCTTATACAAAGCCAGAGACATTGAAAAGAGCAAGGTAGGCCATCAATCTCAGTCTCTGATAGCCTGAGCTCTGTGCTCTGCAAATTCTTCCCCTAGCTGATAGTGTCTTCCAAAGGCATCATCTACTCCAGTGTTCTTGGTTCCTCAAAGAAACCTCCTGCTTCCACCCCCAGCCCCATTCCACATAATGTTTACAAGTTGGAGGAAAAAAAAGATTTTGAGGTTGTAATAAAAGCAGCTCTCATATCAGCCTAATACTCAGTGTTCCTGTATTCGCTGACAGCTCCTTCCTGAAAATGTCTGGGACTCTGCCTGAGACTTCTCCCTGATCACTGGAGCGTACTTGAGTCTGGAAGAGGGCAGACCAGAAAAGCCAGGGTCTTAATGTCCCTAGAAGCAACCTTCAAACACTGATTGCAATTGATGTAGAAACATCTATTTCAGTTACCTATTGCCACATGATAAACCACTCCAAAACCAGTTTAAGATGACAGTGATTTGTTTTTTTCTCATGATTCTGTGGGTGGGCTGCATGGTGCCTCTTCTAGTTTGCCCAGGCTCACTCATGTAGCTGCGTTCAACTGCAGAGGCAGACAGCCTGAAAGGTCCATGTTGGTATCACTTACATGTCTTGCAGCTGGCATAGGCTGTTCACTCGGGACACTTTGGTATTCTTTCACATGGCTTTTTTTTTTTTTTTTTTCTTTTCCAGGTTAGACCACCTTCCTTGTCCTGTGGAGATCTCTGCATATCAAGAGGGCAAAGGCAAAAGCTGTAAGGTATCTCAAGGCCCTCCACAATATCACTTTTGCCATTTTCATTGGCCAGAGCAAGTCACAAAACCATCCCAGATTCAAGGGACAATGGTTAATAGACCGTGGTGTTACTAGGAATAAGCTAGATGGATGGACAATAAGGATATTGCCTAACTTTTTAAAAAGACCAAGAATGAATGTGGTAGACACACTTTAGGGTGAACCACCTCCTCCCATGAGTCATACTCATATAATCTGTCCTTGAAAACCTACAACCTGCTTCTAGCCAATAGAGTATGGCAAAAGCGATGGGATTGTCACTTCTTTAATTAGGTTACATTATAAAAGGCTTTGCCAACTGGACTAAGATTCTCCTACTGGCCTTGAAAAAGCAAGCTGATAAAGGTGACTGCCTGTAAGAGTGGAGAAGGCAATGGCATCCCACTCCAGTACTCTTGCCCGGAAAATCTCATGGATGGAGGAGCCTGGTAGGCTGCAGTCCATGGGGTCACTGAGGGTCGGACACGACTGAGCGACTTCACTTTCACTTTTCACTTTCATGCATTGGAGAAGGAAACGGCCACCCACTCCAGTGTTCTTGCCTGGAGAATCCCAGGGACAGTGCAGCCTGGTGGGCTGCCGTCTATGGGGTCACACAGAGTTGGACACGACTGAAGTGATTTAGCAGCAGCAGCAGCCTAAAAGAGAGAGGGCCTTGTGCCAAGAGCAGCCCCCTTTGTCCTACAACTGCAAAGAGCTGAGTTCAACCAACCACCATGTCAACTTAGAAGAGTACTCTAAGCTCTAGAAAGAAGCTCCATCCAAAAGAGATTTCCAGAAAGGAACAGAACCCATCTGATACCTTGATTACACCAGCATGGCCCCCTATTGGAGGAACTACTGGGGTGGAGCACTAGATTCTCAAGCAAAGAACCAAGATTCAAGACTCCTCAAGGATGGAGGCAAGCAACTAAGACCAGCAAAAACGTTGACTGAAGGTAAGGGTGATCCAGAATGAGTGGCAGAGGAGGGAAGTGATAAGTAAAATAACACTACAGTTGCTGTACCAGGGCAGTACAGGACTGAGACTGCTTCTATTAACTAGCCTCATTTTTTTTCATTGAAAAAATTTTCTTATTGAGTTATAATTGACATGTAACATTATAAATATGAGGTGTAAATTTGCTGGTTTGCTACATTTGTATATTGCACTATGATTCCTATAGTAAGGTTGGCTAACACCTTCATCAGGTCATATAATCATTGCTTCTTTTGTATTGAGAACAATTAAGATTTAACCTCATGGTGATTTTGAAGTTTAAAGTATAGTATTGTTGACTATAATCACTGTGTTGTCATTAAATTTCCAGAACTTATTTATACACTAGTTGCAATGGAATACCTATTTTACCCCAGTTTTATTGAGCTATAATTGACAATACAGCACTGTATAAGTTTAGGGTATACAACGTAAAGAATACTCTGACTTACAAATATCATAAATGATTACCACAATAGGTTTAATGAACATCCATCATCTCTGGAATACTTACTTTTAACAGATATTGCCAGATTTCAT
This sequence comes from Nanger dama, assembly GCA_917880005.1. Taxonomy (NCBI): domain Eukaryota; kingdom Metazoa; phylum Chordata; class Mammalia; order Artiodactyla; family Bovidae; genus Nanger; species Nanger dama. The sequence goes on from CAKJTW010000018.1 coordinate 33,577,188, forward strand.
TCTGCAAAAAATAAACAATTTAGAGTTCTACCATTAAAGTATGAAAATACTCATTCCACATCTCTAAATCATTCTTTGTGGTTGCCACTTTTTAAAAATTTGTATCATTTTGACAAGTACCTTATATCTGTCAGTTAATTTTTATTTTAGTTATTGCTGCTGGCTACCAGCATAAAGTATCCATGACAAAATAGACTTAATGTGTGATCCAAATAGATCAGGGTGGAAAAGGTGTTAACAGTTGTGACACACCCATTGCCTTGGCCTAGACCTCCTTCACTCTGATGACTTTTTCCTGCTGGTACCTGTAACCCTGAGCCTACCTACGAGCTTTCTCTGGACACAGGTGCATATTAACCCACACTGGGGGCAGACTGTGATTGTTAGTGTATTAATATACTCAACTTTCAAACAATAACTGAAAGGAATTGGCTTATAAATACCTGAAGTTTCTTTGCTTCTCTGCAGGACAGCTCTGAAACAAGTTCTGCACAATCTCCCAGAGAATCCATGGAGACCTCCGTGGAGCACTCCCAGGAAGGACCCAGTGGAGAACCCCCACATGGATGATCCCATGGAGGACCCCCAGGAGAACACCAGCCTGTGGAGAACCCTCCAGGGAGGATCCCCATGGAGGACCCCCTGACACCCTGGAGAACCACTCCCCACCCCATGGAGGGCCCCCATGGAGAATCCCCAAGGAGGACCCCCTGGAGAAACACCCCCCACTGAGTGGAGGACCCTGTGAGACTGAGCTCCACTGAGTTACTTGTTAACTCCTCTGCCTGGCTTCCTCCCTTCTGTATTTCCTTCCTCACGCCCCCACCAGGGCTTCCTGAATCAATTCCCAATGGACTTATGCTCTGATCTCAAGCCTGTTTTTGATAACCTCCACCTAAGACTGCAATGAAATAAGTTTGGGAAGTGTGACCCATTTCAGAATCTTGGGGTGGGAAGGTCTAAAGTTGAAAACTACAAAGTGAGAAGGCCTCTCCACAGCAAAGTGTAGCAACATGGGTAAATCTCACAAACTTAATGCTGAGTGAAAGAAACCAGGCACAGGTAAGTACATAATTCCAACTATATAAAGTGCAACAGCAGACCCCAGGGATTGATATCATCACAAGATCAGAATAGTGACTGGAAGACACAATGATGGGAGCTTCTGGACAGTTCAAATTCTATTTCTGCAGTGTAGTAACATAAGTGATTCAAAATGGCTTCCAATAATTTGAGAGAATAGCATTGAAATGTGTATATTATCCTACGTGAAATCGATCACCGGTCCAGGTTTGATGCATGAGACAGGGTGCTCAGGGCTGGTGCACTGGGATGACCCTGAGGGATGGGATGTGGAGGGACGTGGGAGGGGGGATTCAGGATGGGGAACACATGCACACCCATGGCTGATTCATGTCAATGTATGGCAAAAACCACTACAATATTGTAAAGTAATTAACCTCCAATTAAATAAATTAATTTTTTTAAATGGCTTCCAATAATTTGACCAACAAAATTAATAACCCAAAGTATAAAATAAATTTTGTGAGTATACACTGACATAAATCAATGATTAAAAAATAAATAAATATGGGACAAGAGACAGAGTTCCCATGTAGAAGAATTTCAAATAATTTTTGTAGATGACACTCCACCCTCAAAGAAAGGGAATATAACTCTTCACCACTTAAATGTGGGATGAAAATAGTGATTTCTTCCAAAGAACACAGAAGAAAGAAAGTAAAAAAAAGGTAATTTCAGGGGCTTCCCTGGTGGTCCAGTGGCAGACACCGTGTTCCCAATGCAAAGGGCCTGTGTTCAATCCCTGGTCAGGGAACTAGATCCCACATGCCACAGCTGAAACTATACATTCCATAACTAAGACCCAGGGCAGCCAGGTAAATAGATTTTTTAAAGTAAATTCACAATGAATAAGCACTATCTTAGCCAGGTTATCAAGGTCAAAACAACAGTGATAAATCATGTTAATAGTAGTATGTACCCTAGGGACTTCGCTGGCAGACCAACGAAGACTTTGAGCTTCTATGGGTTCAGTTCCTGGTCAGGGAACTAGAGATCCCGCGTGCTGTGTGGTACAGCCATGTATATGGCTTCCCTGGTGGGCTTAGATGCTAAAGAATCCATCTGCAATGCAGGGAATCTGGTTTTGATGCCTGGGTTGCGAAGATCCCTTGGAAAGGGGACTGGTAACCCACTCTAGTATTCCTGCCTGAGAAGTCCTATGGACACAGGAGTCTGGTGGGCTACAGTCCACGGGATCTCAAAGAGTCGGACATGACTGGGCAATTAAGACACACACACTGTATCCTTAATATGATGTGATGGCAATGATATTTTGCCTCTATGGTGTTCTTCCCAAAACCCCATAGCCTCAGCCTCCCCAAACCTCATAGTCTAGTCATGAGGAAACCATCAAACAAAGCCCAATAGAGGGACCATTCTACAAAATACCTGACCAGTAATACTGTCGAGTTCATCAAAAACAAGGCAAGTCTGAGAAACTGTGACAGTCAAAGGAGTCGTGCTGACTAAAAGTTATGTAGCATTGTAGATGGGATCCTGGAACAGAAAATTAGGCAAAATCTAAGGGAATCTGAATAAACAATGGACTTTAGCTAATGATAATGTATTACTATTGATTTATAAATCATAACAAATATATTAATAATGTAAGATGTTAATAGTAGGTATAGTTCAGTTCAGTTCATTTCAGTCACTCAGTCGTGTCCGTTGTGACATAACTTTTCTTCCAAGGAGTAAGCGTCTTCTAATTTCATGGCTGCAGTCACTATCTGCAGTGATTTTGGAGCCCCCAAAAATAAAGTCTGCCACTGTTTCCACTGTTTCCTTATCTATTTCCCATGAAGTGATGGGACCGGATGCCATGATCTTCGTTTTCTGAATGTTGAGCTTTAAGCCAACTTTTTCACTCTCCTCTTTCACTTTCATCAAGAGGCTTTTAGCTCGTCTTCACTTTCTCCCATGAGGGTGGTGTCATCTGCATATCTGAGATTATTGATATTTCTCTTGGCAATCTTGATTCCAGCTTGTGTTTCTTCCAGTCCAGCATTTCTCATGATGTACTCTGCATATAAGTTAAATAAGCAGGGTGACAATATACGGCCTTGACATACTTCTTTTCTTATTTGGAACCAGTCTGTTGTCCCATGTCCAGTTTCTGAAAACTCTCCAAACTATCTTCACAATTATTCTGTTATTTAAATCTGTTATTAAAAAAAATAAAAATAATTCCTGATGAATCATGCCTCCCTGTGTCCATACCACTTAATAATATGTCTTGCCACTTCTCCCATCAAAAGAGAGTCTGGGATTTCTCTGGTGATCCAGGGGTTAAGAATCTACCTGTCAATGAAGGAGACATAGGTTCAATCCCTGGTCCAGAAAGATCCCACGTGCCACAGAGCAACTAAGCCCAGGTGCCACAACTTCTGAGCCTACGCTCTAGAACCCAGAAGTTGCCACTACTGAGCCCGCCTTCCTCAACTACTGAAGCCAGAGTGCTTAGAGCCTATGTCCAACAACAAGAGAACCTACCACAATGAGAAGCCCCCACATCTCAACAAAGAGTAGCTCCTGCTTGCCGCGACTAGAGAAAACTAGAGAAAGCCTACTTGCAGCAAAACAGACCCAGCACAGCAGAAAAAATAAAACATTTTTTTTTAAAGATACTACATGAATTTAAGATATTATTAGCAGAAATTATAAATAATAATTGTAACTAATATGTGCACAATGTATTTCTCATCCTGTGAATTTTAATACCAAAGAAAATACTCTCTGATGATAGTGTTTCTAGTCTCTGTGTGTGGGACTTGTTTGCAGAGAGTCTATTCTGAGGTCCCTTCAAATCAGCCACGAGTGGCTCAGTCATCTAGCCTACCCGTAAAGCAGTTCAGCCCTGCTTGGGTATTCCAATTTTCCAATGAGACTTCTTTCAGAAAACAGCAATTCGTGTATTCTATATCCACCTTCTCCCACAATCTTTTTTTCTGTTTTTTAATTTTCCCTAATGGTAGGTTATGGACCCTGGAGTCTAGATAAGAACCGTCCCCTCTGCCTATGCTCCATGACTTTTTCCTCGCTTAAGGCCTGTGTCCTAGCTACACCATGTGCAGAAGATTCCCCCAGGATGCTCCTCACCTGCCTGACCTCGTGGGAGCATTAGCTATGTGCTCAGTCGTGTCCAACTCTGGACCCCATAGACTGTAGCCCCCCAGGTTCCTCCCCAGGCTCCCATGGGGACTCTCCAAGCAAAAATACTGGAGTGGGTTGCCTTTTGCTCCTCTGGGGGTCTTCCTGACCCAGAGACCAAACCTGTGTCTCCCATATTGTAGGCAGATTCTTTACCATCTGTGCCACCGGGAAGCCTGAGCTCAATCCTTGGTAAAAGAGAGAGGCAGACCCTGAAGAGGCTGAATTGTCTGCCCCTTGGTGAACCCGGGAGCTGGAGCTCCAGCTGAGCCCTGATCAAGTGTGTTTCATCTCGCAGGGTGGCCTTCAGCAGGATCCCTTGGAAACAAACCTGCATTTACTTTGGAGACCAACCACCCCTCCCATGCATAACAGTAAGCAAGGGCAACTCATGCGAGACCATTGCTTCAAACAGTGGGCAAGGCAACCTCTGGGAAGTAGGACTTGGGTTAGAAAAAGCATCAGTGACTTACTTAGTTTTTCCTCCAGCTTGTGCCTATAAGTAGTAATATGGTTATCACATCTAATGACACATTCAAGAGAGCGAGAAAAGTAATACATGTTTGTTGAATGCTTATTACAACGTAGCTACAGCCCTAGGCAGTCTCTCTCACCGCACCCAACTTCTTTATTATAAAAAATTCCAAATGTATAGACATATAAAATATAGTTTATCCATCCTCTAGTTTCAACAAAAATTCAGGGCCAACCTCTTTTCATCTTTATCCCTACCCTCTCTTGCACTTCCCATATTATTTTGTAGCAAATTCCATATACCATATTCTTTTAACCAGAAATCATATTTCAATATGTATCACCAAAAGATCAGAACTCTTTCACAACATAGCCACAAATCATTAATATATCTTTAAAAATTAACAATAAACTTTAATATCAGTCAGTCAGTATTTAAATTTCTCTAAATATCTGTATATGTCTTGTAATCAATTCAGTCAGTTCTCGTAATCATTTTTGAACTCTTCCCTGCCCTTTTTCATCTTTGTGCTTTCACATTTGTGTTTTCTGCCTGGACTGCCCTTTCCTGCTTACCCAATGAGGCAACAGCTCTCCAGATCTGTTCAAATATCACCTCCTCCAGGAATTTTTCCTTTGCAAACCTTCACAGTTAGTCATCACTTCAGCACTGACTCTCTGCTCTGTTTGTGTACATGCCTGTCTCTCTCCTCAGATTGTGAGCTCCTTGAAGACATGAACCCTACTCTCCTGGTCTTTGTAACCCCAGTACCCAGCATGGTGTCTGCCCTTTAGTATTTGCTTCAAGCTAGTGGATTATTTCTAAGAAGAGGTTCCCAAGGCCTTTCTATTGTTCTCCTTGTTGATCTAACCTTTTCTAAAGTTCAATGTCTTTTGCAAAGATGGTGTTTCCTCCTTCATCTGGGCTGGAGGTTGACCTGGTGTTTCAGTCTGAAAGCTTTTAGAAACCACTGGAGGCAGAATTAATTGGTTTAGAGCTTATTTTTCCTTTTTTTTAGATTCCAGGATTGATATAAAGCAGAATGACTGAGGGAAGAGAAAGCCACTTTGTCAATCAGCAGCCTGCTCTGGGATTTACGTAGTAAGAACTGTACAGAATTGAAAGAAAAAGATATTATCCTTGTCCTCTAATCGGACACAATCTACAAACCATCTGGTTCTCTGAGAAGGACCTTGGAATATGCGCCTAGTTTCCAAACTGTGATTAATAACATTTTGAACAATAGTTTTCAAGGATTTCTGTAACTTCAGAATTCCCTGTTCGGGTTTATCTAGCTGCAAGATCAATGTATTATACAGACAAAAGCAGATTCCTGGGGCCTGGTTCCACAGGGCTCTCTGCCAAGTCCCGCCAATGTGACCCCCAGACACAGAATTCAGGACACCAATCAATCATTCATTCACTCTGTCATCAATCAACAATTTACTGAGTGCCTGCTATAGGTTTGGTGCTGGTAGCTCTGTGCTGAATAAGACAGATGGACTTCCATTCTCTTGGATTTACATTTTGAGGGGGAAGAGGAAGAGAAGCAGTAATTACTAAAAGCCAGTGATTCTCAAACTTTAATTCTCCTCAGAATCACCTGGAGGGTTTGTACAACCACAAATCTCTGGATCCCACCCCCAGAATGTCCAATTCAGTAGGTCTAGAGTAGGGCCTGAGAATAGGCTCTTCTAATGATTTTCCAGGTGATGCCAAAACTTATGAACCTGGGACCACACTAAAAACTATTATGTCAAAAATCAAGCAAATAAAACACCTTCAGATAGTGGTAACTGCTATGCTTTTAGAAAATAAATTTAAAAGGGTAATGGTGTAGAAAGAGCAACCAATTTAGACTGAGTGGCCAGGGAAAACCTCACTGAGAAGGTGACATTTGGGGAAAACCTCACTGAGAGGGTGACATTTGATGTGAGATCTGAATGGTGAAAAGGAGACATCTACAAGTCTGGGGGAGGTGGCCCAAGACAAGGACGTAGCAAGTGCAAAGGCCTTGAGCAGGGAACAAGCTTAGCAAAGCTGAGGGACCATATACATAATTAAAAGTGCCAGTGTCGATACTGAGTATTTTGAGGTGGGGGAAGTGATATAAGATTGTAATAAAAGTATAGATGGAGTCAGTTTCTGTAGGACCTTGAAGGCAGTTGTAAAAAACAAACAAACAGTTTTTAAAGGGTAACATAAAACCATTGGAGAGTTTTAAGTAGGGGATTCTTATGATTTTATTTTACATTTTAAATATAAACTCTTTGCTGTGAAATATCTTTTTGGCTATTGTGTGGAGAATGTACCATGGGGATAGGGATGGGGATGGGGCAGGGAGAAAAGGTGGAAGATAGAAGCTGACAGACCAGTTAGGAGACTTGTAGGATTTGATGGGGGAGGGGAAGTTGCAGTGGAAATGGGGAGAAATGGTAGCTATGTGGGTGGTAAGGAATTGTTGATGGAATGACATCAATAATTGCTAAAGGCTTAGCATAAGCCTTGCTCCTTGCAGGTATTCAGTAAGTAGCCAGGAATGAATGAATGAAACTCCCTTCCTTTCTAAAACACCATGACTACAGAGCATCACTTCCCTGAGGAATTGAAGAATATGGTAAATTATCATTCCTGAGCTAGGTTCCATTTTCTAGTTGGGAACGGGGCTTTGGGTAAGTGTGTGTGGGTGTATGTGAGTGCGTGTTAGTTGGGTATTTTTGGATATCGTATCCCCTTCCATTCTGCAACTCTCTTTTTAAATATTTCACTGCTACCCTCCCCCTTTTTCAGATATAATGCAGGTTTCCAACAGCTCCTTAAGAATTATTTTCCCTTTGTAAAGCAAATTGAGTGGGGGCGGCCTGGGAGCTCTGCAGTTCCCCTGGGAGCTGGAAGGAGTTAGTTGAGGCTCTGGTTGCTGGGAGAGGCTGGGGGTGAGGAGTGCTTCTTCCCTGCTGCACTTAGGGCAGAAATCCATTTATTCCTTTGGATCATTTTCATTGAACTGCTTTTATTACTGTTTCTACCGCATCTCTTGCAACTAGAATGAAATGCAATCGAAATATGGGTTGAGTTTCACAAGGAGAAAGGGCCACGAACAACTACTGTGGCGTATGACAGCCCTGAGCTCTGCAAAAACAAAGATGAGTCAAGCAGCTTCTGCAGATCAAAGGGAGCTGTCATACTGCTCCGTTAACAGCCGTGTTCAGTAGGGAGGAGGATCTTTGAAACACAAGTCGTGCCTTCCAGTGCTAGCAAAACTTTTAGAATTCCCTGGGGATCTAAACCCTTTTTCTCAGCATGAAGTTTCAAAAGTTAAACATGTAATCATAAAAGCAGAAAATCTGTTTTTCTTTGCAAAGATGGCATTGAAATACTTGTAAGATGTCAAAAGAACTCAAAGATCAGCTTCCACTTGCTTTAGGTCCCAGGATCCTGGAGGGTAGAATCTGGTGCATGAACCTGAAGCTCTTCCTGCTAGTTCCTGCTCATTCCCCATCACTTCATCACTCGCTCTTGTACGTGGTCCTTTCCTGGTACCGTGTTTTCTAGATGACAGCCTAGGATAGCTCTCTCATGTTTTTCTTTCTCTCTTTCCTGCAAACCCATTTCCATTCCGTTTCTAAGAGTATCTTAACCAGCCAAGTACAAAACCAGCTGAATCGTAAAACTGAATTTTTTAATATGTTTGACTATTAGTTTTACATTTAAAATTATACGTTTTATATGTAAACGTACAAACTGTTCTTCATTCCTCATTAAAAATGTAGACAGGTAAAATATATTATCATTTCTTTCTCAAAAAAATACTTAAAAATCCTGTTTTGTTTGCTTTTGAGGATTTTTTTCTTTTATTTTATTGAAGTACAGTTGATTTACAATGTTGTGTTAGTTTCATGTACACAGCAAAGTGATTCAGTTGTACATATATGTTGCAGGAAGGGGGACACTTTTCAGGGCCTGAAACTGGGCTCTTGTCTAACACTCAGAAATGAATTGTCCAAGGGGACAGATGTGCTGACAAAGCAAAAGATTTTATTGGGAAAGAGCACTCCGATGGAGAGCAGTAGGGTAAGGGAACCCAGGAGAACAGCTCTGTCACATGGCTTGCAGTCTTGGGTTTTATGGTGATGGGATTAGTTTCCGGGTTGTTTTTAGCCAATCATTCAGACTCAAGAGTCCTTCCTGGTGGTGCACGCCTTGTTCAGCCAAGATGGGTGCCAGCAAGAAGGATTTCGGGAAGTGGTCAGACATGTGGTGTCTCCTTTTGACCTTTCCTGAACTCTTCGGGTTGGTGGTGGCTTATTAGCTCCTGTGTTCCTTACCAGGTTCCTTACCTCCTGTCATAAAACAACTCATGCAAATGGTTGCTATGGTGCCTGGCCAGGGTGGGCAGTTTCAGTCAGTGTGCTTCCCTTAACATATATATAAATATACTCTCTTTCAGATTCTTTTCCATTGTAAGTTATATAAGATATTGAATATAGCTTCCTGTGCTATACAGTAGGTCCTTGTTGTTTCTCTATTTTGTAGATAGTATGCATTGATCCCAAACTCGTAATTTATCCCTTCCCGCCATGTTTTCTTTTTAAAGTACTGATTTCACTTTTGTAGGCCATTGGGTCTAGAGACAGAGAGAGAGAGAGAAACAGACAGAGAGACAAAGAGGTGTGGTAAAAAAGGAAGGAAGGAAGGAAGGACAACCCCAGGCGCTTAAATTCCCTAGAGTCAGAGCAGCCCGCTCATCAGACTTTACTCCTATTTTAAAATAAAGACATTCTCTAATCAGCTGCATTCCAGGTTTGGTACTGGCTTTGGAAATGGTGGTCACACAGGCTTGGCATTAAAAATGAACGTCTGTGTGAATACCTGGGATCTAGAAACTCTTCCTCATCTTTGGAGAGAGGCCAAACACAGGGCTGTGTGAGGAAGCACATGTTCAACAAGCATCTTTGAGAGGATTGCCAACCAAATAGAGAGCAGTACCTGCTGTATAGCATGGGTGTGTATACTTGTGTGTGCCCATATGAGTACACATATGCGCACACACACACACACATACACACTACAGGTTAAGAGGCAACACTCTGGACAAGTTCAGCCTTCCATGAATGATGCCTTTGAACAGGGCCTGGGCACAGTCCCAGGGTTGGTTGGACAGCTCTTAGCTGCCCATTGTTAATAGTGGTCTAATTACATAGATAAAACTATTAAGATTATTTATCTATATGTTGTTTAGTTTCTAATGTGTGTGCACATGTGTGTACATGTTCGTTTATTTCTTTTAACTGTTCTGACTTGGCATGTATTAATCTTATAGTTAAAAGTTTCACATTAAGAAATTTATCTGTGGTGATACTTGTGTATTATTGCCTATCCTCTTTATCAGGAAGAGAGAAGTCTTCAGAACGTGGGTTAGAAGGGAAGTGGTATGAAGAGGAGAGCCGGAAAAGCAGGGCTAGGTTACCAAGGGGAATGCGAAGTTGGTTTCTACCTCGAATCACTGCCACGAAAGCTCTGTCTACACCTGTGGGCACTGAGGCGGATTCACTATGAAGATGTTGCTGTTGTTGCTGTCCACTCATCAAGGTTGTGTCCGGCTCCTCTGTCCATGGGATTTCCCCAGGCAAGAATACTGGAGTGGGTTGCCATTTCCTTCTCCAGGGAGTCTTCCCAACCCAGGGATCAAATCTGTGTCTCTTGCAGTGGAAGGTAAATTCTTTACCACTGAGCCACCAGGGAAGCCATACTATGAAGATATGGAAGCCTAAACCCCAGGACACCCTGCTGGCAGAGGCCAGTGAGGGGCCCTGACAATGTAATCATATAGTCACATGTTTAATTATAAAGGTAAACGGTAACTAGACTTATTGTGGTGACCATTTTGCAATGTATAGAAATATCAAATCACTATGCTATGTACTAGGAAGTAATATGTGGTAGGTCACTTATACTGTATGGTAGGTCACTTATCCTACAAAATGAAGAAACCAACAAACTCCTAGAAAAAGAGAACAGATTTGTGGTTACAGGTTGTAAAGGGGTGGGGGAAGTCGGCGAGAACCATGTTGGATAAAGGCAGTCAAAAGGTACAAACTTCTAGTTAGAAGATAAGTAAGATCTAAGGATAAATATAATTAACACTGTTGTACATTATATATAAAGTTTTTAAGAGAGTGAAAGTGAAAGTCACTCAGTCATGTCTGACTCTTTGCAACCCCATGGACTATACAGTACATGGAATTCTCTAGGCCAGAATACTGCAGTGGGTAGCCTTTTCCTTCTCCAGGGGATCTTCCCAAACCAGGGATCAAACCCAGTTCTTCCACATTACAGGCAGATTCTTTACCAGTTGAGCCGCAAGGGAAGCTCAAAAATACTGGAGGGGTTAACCTATCCCTTCTCCAGTGGGTCTTCCTTACCGAGGAATCGAACAGGGTTGCCTGCATTGCAGGCAGATTCTTTACAAACTGATCTACCAAGGAAGCCTATCAAGACTAAATCTTAAGAACACTCATCACAAGGAAAAAAATCTTTTTTTTTTCTATTTCTTCAATTTTGTTTCTATAAGAGGTGATGTTCACTAAACTTATTGTAGAAAGCATTTCACGATGGATGTAAATAAAATAATCAGGCTATATACCTTACACTTACACAGTGCTATATGTCAATTATATCTCAATAAAATTGGAGACATTCTCTGGTGGTCTTGTGGTTAGGTCTTGGCACTTTCTTTCACTGCCACAGCGTGGGTTCAATCCCTGGTCAGGGAACTAACATCCCGTAAGCCCCTCTGCCAAAAATTAATTAAATAAAATTGGAAAAGAATTCTAAAACTAAGATGTTTTTACTGTAGTCACTTATTCTGTAGTCACAATATTCTTGCCTGGAGAATCCCACGGACAGAGGAGTTTGGTGGGCTACAATCCATAGGGTTGCAATGAGTTGGGCACAGCTGAAGTTAGCATGCACGTACCAATAATAAAGTGAAGCAGAAAGAAACTTTTCTAAACTCTCAATAATAATATTTTTAAAAGAGACACTGAATTAATTATGCATCTGGGGTTTTTGTATGTTTTTTTGGCTAGAAAATATTACAAAGTTATGGTTGTATTCAGATGCATCCAAAAAGTGCACAGTCGGAAAATGCAGGGAAAAAGTTTTAGAGAGGTCTATCAGGTTTTTAAACAGTAAGCATATTATACTATTTTTCTGAATTTTGTGATGTGATATTTGTCAGCTTTTAAATTGTATAATTAGTGCTATGTTTTCTCATTCTTCCTATTCACTTCTGTAGCTAATTTTGTTCTTTTTCTTGGTTAGAGTTCTCCTTTCTCTCCCCAGAACTCAAAACTGTATAAGGTCCAAGTCCTGCAAATCTTGGCTCTGTTGTCCATGACAGAAACACACATCTGGAATTTGCAGGAATCCAGAGAATACAGGGCTCACCTTGTGACCAATAACAGCGCCAACCCACACAGTTGTGCCATAATAAAATCTCCGATTATTAGCAACCTGGGATAAAGACCCAGACTGCCGCCTTGAAGGTGAGCATGACAAAGTTCTGGCCAGTGGGATTATGCAACTTCCAGTTCCCACTAAGGATCGGGGCACTACTCCCTCTACTCCTCCTTTTTTCCTTTCCAGGGACTGGAATACAGATGTAGTGATGAGTGTCTTGGCCCTGTGGACAAGAACAACACTCTAAAGATGTTGAATCAACAAGGTGGAAAGAATGTAGGTTTCTAATCCCGTGGAATAGCCCTATCAGTCAGCAAACCAGCCCTGGTCCACTTATACCAATATTACCATATAGGAGAGTAATAAAACTGTTTTGTTGAAACCCCAGTTATTTGGGATGCCCTTTTAAGCAGCTGATCTAATATCCTGATACAACCATAATAATAACCCCTTACACTTACAGGGCTCTTTATTCTTTGTAAATTCTAGAGTGTCTCTTACCATGAGTAACTGCTGGTGAGGGGGTAAAAGCCATCATTTTAGATGCCCCAGGGAGTTGGATGCATACAGGACTAGGGGCATACAGGAGAGGGGCTCTGCTACAGCCAATTCACCCATGAGGCCCAGTGCCCAGTGCATGCCAGATGTGTGTGCAGTGCTCCTGGGTGGTGAGCACACTGGGTGTTTCCCCACTTACCATTCAAAAAAGAATTTCTTCCTAACTACTCAATTTGGCTTCCCCGGTAGCTCAGAGATTAAAATGTCTGCCTGCAATGCAAGAGACCTGAGTTTGATCCCGGATTGGGAAGATTCCCTGGAGAAGGAAATGGCAACCCATTTCAGTATTCTTGCCTAGAGAATCCCATGGACAGAGGGGCTTGGTGGGCTACAGTCCATGGGTCACAAAGAGTCGGACACGACTAAGTGACCCTTGGTAGAGCAGGGATAGTTCACATCTTTTCTTTTCTCACCCTCCTGTGCTTTTTAAATTTGCTGCAGCACACAGAGAGAAATATAAAGTACAGGAAGGTTTTTGCTTCAAATATAATGTGTCTCCCTCTCCCTCCACACCTCCCATTTCCCTCCTCTTCTTCCTCCCTCCTTGGCAATCTTGTCATTAAATATGGCTATGCAGACCATAGCCTCCCAGAGATGTGAAACCTCCCAGAGGCGTTCATGTGAAAAGGACAACTGAGCAGGGTGGCAGCCCTGTGTGCTATGTGACAAGTTGCTCAGTCATGTCCGATTCTTTGCAACCCCATGGACTGTAACCCACCAGGCTCCTCTGTCCATAGGATTCTCCAGGCAAGTATACTGGAGTGGGTTGCCATTTCCCTCTCCAGGGGATCTTCCCGACCCAGGGATCGAACCTGAGTTTCCTGTGGCTCCTGCATTGCAGGTAGAGTCTTTACCACTGTGGTGAAAGAGGAGAGTGGAAAAAGTTGGCTTAAAGCTCAACATTCAGAAAACTAAGATCATGGCATCCAGTCCCATCACCTCATGGCAAATAGATGGGGAAACAGTGGAAATAGTGGCTGACTTTATTTTGGAGGCCTCCAAAATCACTGCAGATGGTGATTGCAGCCGTGAAATTAAAAGATGCTTACTCCTTGGAAGGAAAGTTATGACCAAACTAGATAGCAAATTAAAAAACAGAGACATTACTTTGTCAACAAAGGTCCATCTAGTCAAGGCTATGTTTTTTCCAGTGGTCGTGAATGGATGTGAGAGTTGGACTATAAAGAAAGCTGAGCACCGAAGAACTGATGCTTTTGAACTGTGGTGTTGAAGAAGACTTTTGAGAGTCCCAGGGACTGCAAGGATGAGAGTCCCTGGGACTGCAAGGAGATCCAACCAGTCCATCCTAAAGGAGATCAGTCTTGGGTGTTCATTGGAAGGACTGATGCTAAAGCTGAAACTCCAATACTTTACCCACCTGATGTGAAGAGATGACTCATTTGAAAAGACCCTGATGCTGGGAAAGATTGAGGGCAGGAGGAGAAGGGGATGACAGAGGATGAGATGGTTGGATGGCATCACTGACTCAGTGGATATGGGTTTGGGTAGACTCTGGGAATTGGTGATGGGCAGGGAGGACTGGCATGCTGTGGTTCATGGGGTCTCAAAGAGTGGGACATGACTGAGCGACTGAACTGAACTGAGCCACTAGGGGAGACCCTGTTGGGGTTAAGAAATTGGCCACAAACAAAGGAATTAGGCAAATAAAGTATCAATAAACATATTGAGGTTAATGGGGGTCAGGTTTCTCAACTGTCAGGGGAAGGAGTTATAAATATGAAAAACAGGAATGGTGGAATGAACTCTAGATGTTGGTTGGAACTGGAGAAATTGGTGTGAACTCATAGAGAGACAAAGTCAATACAGTTGTAAAGTGTGTGTGTATGTATAACTATTATATACTATATATATTTTTTTCACACTCTATTAAGAGAGCCTGAGCGTAGAGAGAGCCTAGTGGTAGAGACTGCATTAGAAGTAAGTATACCATTCTCCTGGAGAAGGCAACAGCACCCCACTCCACTACTCTTGCTTGGGAAATCCCATGGACGGAGGAGCCTGATAGGCTGCAGTCCATGGGGTCGCTAGGAGTTGGACACGACTGAGCGACTTCACTTTCACTTTTCACTTTCATGCATTGGAGAAGGAAATGGCAACCTACTCCAGTGTTCTTGCCTGGAAAATCCCAGGGATGGGGAGCCCGGTGGGCTGCCATCAGTGGGGTCGCACAGAGTCGGACACGACTGAGGCGACTTAGCAGCAGCAGCAGCAGCAGCAGCATACCATTCTCCACTAAAAGGAATCAGGACCCTTGTGATAAATCTGGAACATATTTTTTTACCAGAAAGTTTGACTTATTGGGAAAGACTTTGATGCTGGGAGGAATTGGGGGCAGGAGAAGGGGATGACAGAGGATGAGATGGCTGGATGGCATCACTGACTTGATGGACGTGAGTTTGAGTGAACTCCGGGAGTTGGTGATGGACAGGGAGGCCTGGCGTGCTGCAATTCATGGGGTCCCCAAGTAGGACACGACTGAGCGACTGAACTGAACTGAAAGGATGTATTTAAAACAGTGAGAACATGTGGGACTTCCCTGGTGGTCCAGTGGTTAAGAATCTGCCTTCCAATGCAAGGAATGCAGGTTTGATCCCTGATTAGGGAAACTAAGATCCCACAAGCTTCAGGGCAACTAAGCTTACAGGCTGCAACTAAAACCCTACACAGCTAAGTAAATAAATAAATTTAAATATATATATAACAGGAACATTAATTTCAAAAGGACACAGGAGCTAGCTTGTCGGCACTGCCACTGATAAAATCTGGGATAATCTGAGTGTCAAAACAACTCATAGTAAAAAAAACCCTCATAGTAATGATGAATTACAATTCTTTGACTATCAAAAGAATCCATGAGTCCATACTGATATAAATAAGCAAAAAACAAGGAGAAGAGAAAGCAAGTTTCTTTCTAACACATTAATGTCAACTAATAAATGTAGGAAAAATAATGGAATTTAAAGGCCACTGTTTGTCAACCATATAACAATAGTTCATTCAAGCAGGAAATTATCAATGGATATTAAAACCAACCGTGGGTGAAATTTATAGCAGTGGAATGTTTACATAACTTCACAGTACCTCCTCAGAAGATGCTTATTACTTACAAATGGGTAAAGGGTGACTGCTTTACAGTAGAGAAGCCTGACAGACACCACCTTAATAAGTGATCAAACTGAACATTACCAGCTCGGGACAAAGCAGTGTCATCAGGTTCCACCTGACGGGATACGATGAAAGGACCACAGCATCACTTCTGTGCATCGCCTGACTCTAATCAAGGGAGATCTCAGACAAATCTGAATTGAGGGACAGTCTACATATTGGCCTGTAACATTAAAGAATGTTAAGGTAGGTGTAAAGATCAAGAAGAAGACTAAAGAGACATGACAGTTAAATACAACACATGATCCTGGATTGGATCCTTTTGCTATAAAGGTCATTCTTGGGACAGCTGGCAAAACTTGAACAGGGTCTCTGGACTAAGAATGTGCTGCTGCTAAGTTGCTTCAGTCGTGTCCGACTCTGTGCAACCCCATAGACGGCAGCCCACCAGGCTGCACTGTCCCTGGGATTCTCCAGGCAAGAACACTGGAGTGGGCTGCCATTTCCTTCTCCAATGCATGAAAGTGAAAAGTGAAAGTGAAGACACTCAGTTGTGTCTGACTCTTAGCAACCCCATGGACTGTAGCCCACCTGGCTCCTCTGTCCATGGGATTTTCCAGGCAAGAGTACTGGAGTGCGTTGCTATTGCTAAGAGTATAGGGGAGTTCTTAGTGTGATTCTTACAACTTTTCTGCAAGTTTTAAGTTATTTTTTAAAAACACAAAAAAACATAAATAGTGTGTCTAGAAAATAAGTCCTTATGCTTCCCAGGCCCAGCTTGCACACCATTCATGTAACTTTGGGGAAATTACTTTCCTTTTCTGGGTGTACTTTTCCTTATTGTAAAAAGGGAGTTTTTTATATTAATAAATAATCACTTCGGTCTTCTAGCCCAAACAAGGTAGCAGCCCCTCACCACCTCACTCCACCCAGTTTTGAAGAGGGGGCATGTGGTTGAGCACAGGGCTCTGAAGTGCCCTCTGCCTTTACCACCCTCAAGGGCAGTTCTGGTGTTTATGCAGGCAGGTGGACTTGGTGCTTGAAGGGCAGCCCCACCAGAGCATGACTCAGAATCACAAATGGCTTCAGCCACCTTTCTCAGACTTGAGTGAGTTTTCACTGGAATCACTTGGAGGTGTTCTTCTCACAAGCAGATCCCTGGCAAATCCCCCTAACACTGGCTTAAACCTCTGGGGGTTTGTCTGGCACCGTTAGAAGTCTAGAAGTAGACAGACTCAAGCTGGTGCAGCAGCACAACCCCTCCCCACCTCTCCCGCCACCCAAAGACTTGGTCTCATGGTCTCTCCACTCCATAAATCTTTACTTGTTATGCTTGTTGTCTCAAGGTTGCAGTGTGGCTGCTGCTCCTTGAACAAGTCTGACACACTCTCATCTATGAAGTTTGCATTTGCTTTCTCTCTCCTGGAGTCCACTTCCTTGAGTCTTTCAAGACTATTCCAATGTCACCTAGTTAGTAAGTGACTGCTCAGGGAATGGCTACAACCCACCATCACCACCTCCATTACCACTGCCATCAGCACCTAGAGCTCCCCTTCTCCTTTCTCTTTTTCGTGGTCACACATAATGTCATCTGAACCTACAAGAGGTTTTTCTTGTTTATGTCTTTCTCCCCATCCTAGAGTTATGCACCATGAAGACAGGGGCTTCTGTCCGCTCTGTTCACTGATGTACACCCAGCACTTGGAACAGAACTTAGAATACCAGGGTAACAGGTGCTCAATAAATTTTTTTTTTTCAGTGAAGAATGTACTTCAGGAGGTGTGTTTGAATCTAGGCAGGAAGAGGAAAACTGGGTGTTCAGGAAAAGCAAAAACATTTCCAGAAATCCCTAGCTGACTTCCACTTATATCTCCTTGGCTAAAACCACGCCCTATGGGTATCATTGCTGCACAGCATCTGGGAATATGAGTATTTTCAGTTAGGTGCACTGCCCTCCTTGAACAAAGTTATTGTGTAAGTAAAGACAAGGGAAGAATGGATATTGGAAAGGCAAACTGCAGTGTCCACCACACAGATCTGTCCTAGACGTAATAAGGCAGAACCTCTGAGGGTGGCAATTTTAGTGCAGGTTATAAGAAAAATAGCCAGGAAAAAAAAAGAAAACGATGATACCAGAGCAAATTTTTCTTAAGCCATTCTGTGTGATGGATACACTGGTTGCGAGCATCTGTTTTGTTGACTGCCCGGAGCACACTCCACCCCCACTGCTAGCCCTGCCAACATTTTTGAGGAATATATTTCTACCATCATCACTCCATGTACACGTGGTTACAGAAGTAGGACTCTTGGAGGTCACGTTCATATATCATACTCTCATCCATCGGACCCAAACCACTGAATTGGAATCACATTCCCAGGAAGTTGGCACTGGGACTTTTAAGTCTCTCCGAATGACTGAGTCATGTAAACACAGCTGTTGGCAGATGCATTTTCTAAGTCACGGACTGGAGCAGCTGAGGAAAGACCATGCACCTCACACAGACAGAAGGGCAGTGAGATAAAGAGGGTCCTTGTGGGGTCTGAGTCCCTGGTACTAGGTTGTTCCTGAGAATGTAGTCTGTCCTTGTCCTTGGGGGTCCACAGCATGCTTCTGAGTGTCCTTATTTTGTTCAGGCCAGCTTAAGAGAATCTTTAGTCACGGGGAAGAATTCTTTTTTTTTTTTCTCTTGTATGAAGGTGACTGACAGCAATGGCTAAATTAAGTCATGCTGTTAATTTACCTCCAAAGGTTTATTTAGCATATCAGAAATATCTTTTCTCTTGACATAAAGAAAAAAGACAATGAAATGTGCACAGGGGGAAGAGTTCTAATTAACACACACTTAGCCTTAGGCTTCCCTGGTGGCTCAGAGGTTAAAGCATCTGCCTGCAATGCAGGAGACCTGGGTTTGATCCCTGGGTTGGGAAGATCCCCTGGAGAAGGAAATGGCAACCCACTCCAGTATTCTTGCCTGGAGAATCCCATGGACAGAGGAGCCTGGTGGGCTACAGTCCACAGGGTCGCAAAGAGTCAGACACAACTGAGCGACTTCACTTTCACTAGCCTTAGGCAACTGAAAACAGAAAGAAGTGACTCTGTGATCAGGTGCCCAGCCACGGAGGAAGAAGAGAAACCTGGCAGTTGCCTTATCAACAACAAAGCTGTCTACAAGAGACCCCCAGCCAAGGGTAAGCTTCTGCCCTCTGGCTGTTTCACTGGAATTCTGGAACCACCTAGCTCAGCCACTCAAGTGAGCCCACAGCTAATAGGAGGAATGAGTAGCTTTGAAACAGGATCTCAAGGATAAGGGTCTGGAGGTTTGGTTTATTCCCACCACTCTTCCCTTTTGTCCCAGGCTTGCACTACTTGTAGAACATGTAGGGTGCCCATCAGTTTTGAAGTACAGGTGGGCTAGCGAGACGAGGCACAGAATAAAAATTGCAGGCTTCACAGCCTCATCACTAAGCCCACACACATCTTTAGCCAAGTTTCCCTATATCTTCTGTAAACTAGGGACAATAACTCCTACCTGGGAGAGCTACAGGTGTATAAAGATTGGGCTTCCCAGGTGGCACTAGTGGTAAAGAACCTGCCTGTCAATGCAGGAGACATAAGAGATGCTGATTTGATCCTGGGTCAGGAGGAGGTCGTGGCAACCTGCTCCAGTATTCTTGCCTGGAGAATGCCTTGGACAGATGAGCCTGGCGGGCTACAGTCCATACCCCTTGGACAGAGGAGCTTGGGGGGATACAGTCCATAGGGTCACAAAGAGTCAAACACTACTGAAGTGACTTAGCATGATAGCGAATTATCAATACCTAAAAATACCTGACAAATCCCTAAAGCAGCAGAGCCCTGGAACCCCCTTAGATCTCAGGGCTGGAGCCCAGTGCAAAGGAAGGAGGCCCCTCCAGGAAACCATCAGTGTCACCATTTTGTATTTTTTTTTGCTGTGCCACGGGGCCTGTGGGATCTTAGTTCCCTGACCAGCGATCTAACCTGGGCCCCACCACTGGACTGCCAGGCAACTCCCTGGGCTTTACATTTTTTTAGCACCAACTACTTCTCATTTCCTATAAGACTGCCACACTACAGGGAGCCAGCAGACGAACTCAGAGGGAGGAAAAGAGGCCTTGGGAAGACAGCGTGAGAGGAAGCTAGTTAATTATTTTAATTCGGTACCCACCATGTGCCAGGCATACGGATGTGCTTTTCCCACATTATTGCCCGTTTTAATCTCTCTTGGCTGATAAAAAGAGAAACAGAAGGAGCAGAGCTGTGAAATGATACTGACAGCTAATGTGGACAGCATCTAGGCAGTTCTGAAATCTGCTCATAGCTCGAAATGAACTGGAAGGGGACTGCTAGCCTAGAACACGAATAGCTGCTGCCATAACTCGGGCATAGGCTTCAGCCTAGAGCCTGAGTCCTGCCCCGTTGGCCCCACTGCTCAGATGGAGGCCCTGTTATGAAGTAGCCAGTGTTCCCAGGTGCTAATCACTCCTGCTGGGCTCCAAGTACTCTTGAACCCCTCTCAGAAAAAACCAAGGAAGAGAAAGAAGGGAGACCATAAAAAAGAAACGCAGAGAGTCAAAGGGAAGAGAAGGCAGGCAACCAACTTTGTAACGATACTCATTCCTTTATTATCGACTGTGTTAATTTGAACAGGGCTGGGGCCTGCAGGCTGCTGGCAGCATTGAGCTGCAGGTGCATTTCAGCTTGACAGAGAGATCTCATCCTAAGCCAAGGAGACAGAGGGTAATGTTTTATATATATATTTATATATTACATATGTCCTGTACCGTCAACTGTATAGAGTGAAAAGAACGGGCCACTGCCTTGTTAATCGCTGTCCTAAATAAAGACCATAGCAATAGACATGGAAATTTGGTCCTAATCAAGGCCCTTACTTTGTCAACCACGTGTTGGATACATCAAAAGGAAAAGAAGAGAAAGAGAGACGGAGAGACTGAGATCCAGCCACCCCGGCGGCCCTGTTCCCAGCATATCTTACACGGAGTGTAAAGTGTCCCCTGTGAAGGTAAAACACACACACACACACACACACAAACACGCACACACACACACATACACAAAACTGCAGGCAGGAGCTCCTCCTCTGACCACACCTTGGGCCTAGCCCTCCAACTGAGGGTGGGGAAGTTGGGTACATTGTGCTATAAGACTGTGAGGGTCAAGTGAGCAGACAATGCAGAGCTGATGTGTCCAAGTGATGAATAAGGGTAACACGAGAGGCTTCATCCACAAACAAGAAAGAAATCACTGGGAGAGGCTGCTCAATGCAGGCCTGGAGGTCCCTCTGCGCCCAGGCCACCTGGAAAATTTCTACACGCCACTCCTGTCCTAGCCACAGCCGAATCTCTGATCTGAATCCTGAGTCTCAAACCATCTTCTGGGCTCTGATGAAAAATGTTGTTCCCTTGAAGGACAGGAGCCAGTGGAAAATGAATGGCCCAACCACCTGGTGTTATAGTTACAGCAGCAACGACAGCGTCATTGAAGTAAACCAAACCACAGCTTGGTCCTCAGGGCAGAAATTGAGCTGTGTCCAAGAGAGGTTCATTTCCTGATGGAAAGAGAATAACCAGGTAGCCACTCCCCACCGCCACCTCCCACACACTTTTCAGGCAGCCCTGTCAGCTTCATGCCTTTCCCCAGTGACTAAACTCCTTGTATTCTAGTAACTGGAGACTCCATATTAGGTCGTTTTTCAGTCCCAAGCTATGTGTTTTCATTCATGACTACCTTTTCATTCTTCCACCAAAATATACACTTAAAAGGTAAGTCAATGAAAATTAATCTTTCTTTTGGTAGAAATTTACCCGAGATACCCAGAGACATCTGGGGATGTCACAAAGGGAAGTGAGAGGATTTCCTTAGGGACCAATTTGCACAATGCTGAAGGGTCAGTCTTGTCAACAAAATAGTGCCCAACAAATGTGATTCAGGAACAGGGGCAATGGGCAGAGTTGGCAGGTTGTGCCTGGGTCTCCATCTCCTGTGCTCCATGAGCAGGGAGAAGCATCAGATTCCGGTACCTTTGTTTAGCCAGAGGGAGGACACTGATCCTCCCACTAGGAGCGGGGATACAGGCAGCTGCAGGGAAAGATGAGGGCTGGAAGCAGCAGCATCTCAAAGATGGAGAGTTGGCCTGATTCCTTGTCGGCCAAAGTGACGTCTCAGAGGGAACGGAAACAAATGGACGTCCCTTGATGACTGTCCACACTGTCTCCATTACTGTTCCATGTCCCGGAGGTCCCGAGGAGGGAGCGACTAGTCGGTTCACAGTTCCCTTCCCTGAGTTGGGAAGGTGGGCAGGAAACAGCTCGGGAAGCCATGAGTTCTTGCCAAAGCTGAAAAGCATGGGCTGTGCGGATGGGGTCACTGGAGTCCTTGGTAAGGAGCCCGAGAAATGGAAAGAGGCTGTTTGAAGCCCGGAAAGCGGAGAGTGGGGCTCTCCCTCCACCCGAGGCACACGCTCACCATCGGCAGGATGGATGTCTTCGGTCCTCAGCACACATCTTCTGTTTCTCTAGTCCCAGAAAGCACTCAGCAGCTGCCCACCGGCGGCGCAGGAGATGGGAGATTCCGGGACAAGCCAGGTAGAAAAAAAGTACACACAGGCACCTGCGTCTTCCCTTCTGGGCACAACTGACCGGAAGGAGAGTGAGGTCTGACTGGGGCAGCGGGGTGGGGTCTAATGTCAAGAGGAGGAGGTGGCTGGGCGGTGAGCACGGCAGGGTCAGGCGAGGGCTCCTTTCCCACACGAACTGAGTTCCACGAATAAATAACATTAATTAAATAAAGGAGGATAAGAGCCGGCAGAGGCACGCCTGCCGGGGTCCCCCGACCAACATACGCACACGCACATGCGCCCACACACGCACACGGACGCACGCACACCGAGCGGCAGCGAGATGAGCCAGGGTTGGCCACCCCGTCCCTGGGGGTCTGGGCGGAGGGGGGACGGGGCAAGCCCGACGGAAGGTTGTCACTCGTGGTCGAGCACTGTTGTGGGGCGCAGAGCAGCAGAGGCGGCCAGCGAGGCGTGCGCGGTGGGAGGCGGAGGCCGCTGAGGACTCTGGCACCTGCAGGGGTGTGGATGAGATTGGGGGGTTGGGGGTGCAGGAACCAGAAAAATGTGCGAACTTTTCTTTCCCTCATCCTGTCGCTGTAGGAACTCAGACCCCATAGCCCCAATTATTAGTCTCCCTTCATGCCCTTTGGGTACAACCACAACCGTCCTCAACGTCCACCAGCCCCCCACCTCCCCACCTCTGGTTTCCGCGCTAAGTCCATTGCCCACTCCGACCATGATGATACTGACCAGGATCTGGACTTCCGGACTTTAGACGTGGAAGGTCTTTCCAGAAAGCTGTCCAACCGCATGAGCCTCTCCATGTGTAGTGCACGGGGGTCTTGGTCTTGGTCATGAGAGAATTCCATCTCAAAGACCGCTGGCGGGGACACATCCAACTCCAGAAACATGATGTTCTCAGCCTGTGGCGGGAATATCAGGCCAGAAGTGAGCCCTGGGCCTGATGGCCAGCATTTTCTGGGCACCCGGGGAGATTACAGGAGTAGCAAGGGTGATGAGGCAAGTAGAGGAAGCAGCAGTTGCAAGCATCCACCCACCCTATTTCCCAGCTTCTTACCCTGTACCTGGGGTGGGACCCCATTGCCATGGCAACTCGAGCATACTGGCTGATCGGCCTCTTGTAGCCCACTGCAGATGTTGGCCGCTTCTTCATTTGGCTGCTATTGCTGTAGGGAAGAGGATATATTTTAAATCAATTCCTTTGAACACATAGGGAGAGTGATATCATGAAGGATTACATATCATTCAGGTAGTCAGGAGGCCGCACAGACTGCGAGTTCTGGAATTTGCTTCTCTTTGCTCTAATACAATCTGACAACTCAAAAGAGATGACATTTCTTCACTCTTGTTGCTTCAAGTTTTTTCCACAGTGAAAAGGTCTGACTGAAGACTGGAATGAAGAAAAGCAATCCAATCTTATTTTAGCTGTCAGACTCACAGACTAGCTTCACATACTACACTAAACCATTAATTAGTGGTCCTGCTTTTCATTTTCTTTCATAGCTTTTAACACAATAAAATGATTAGAAACTCAGTCTTGAAATGCAAGAGCTCCAAAATAGCCAAAACAATCTTGAAAAAGAACAAAGGGAAAAGATTCACATTTTTCCAGTTTCAAAACTTATTGGTGGTAGCTTAGTCGCTAAGTTGTGTCCCTCTTTTGCAACCCCATGGACTGTAGTCCACCAGGCTCCTCTGTTCATGGGATTCTCCAGGCAAGAATACTGGAGTGGGCTGTCATTTCCTTCTCCAGGGGATCTTCCTGACCCAGGGATCGAACCTAGGTCTCCTGCATTGCAGGCAGATTCTTTACCAACTGAGCTATAAGGGAAGCCCTTCAAAACTTATTACAATATTGTAATTCAACTATACATTAATAAAAAAATTAAAAATTACAAAGTTACAGTAATGAAGGCTGTGTGATACTGGCATAAGGAAAGACATAAGGATCAATGGAACAGAATTAAGAATCTAGAAATAAACCCTTATATTTATTACAAGCAACTGATTCTCTATAAGGGTACCAAGACTATTCAATGGGGCATGAACATTCTCTTCAGCAGATGGCACAGATACAGTTAGATAGCCACACAGACACAAAAAACGAGGTTGGATTCTTCCCTTGTACCATATATAAAAAGCTAACTTAAAAATTAATCATAGACTTCAATGTACGTGCTAAACCTATAAGACTCTTAGGTAAAACAAAGGAGTAAATCTTTACGACCTTATAAAATGGGAGAAATTATCTGCAAATCATCCATGCGATACATGAGTTGTATTTCAGTTCAGTTCAGTTGCTCAGTCGTGTCCGATTCTTTGCGACCCCATGAATCTCAACAGGCCAGGCCTCCCTGCCCATCACCAACTCCTGGAGTTCACCCAAACTCACGTCCAGAGTCGGTAATGCCATCCAGCCATCTCATCCTCTGTCGTCCCCTTCTCTTCCTCCCCCAATCCCTCCCAGCATCAGAGTCTTTTCCAGTGAGTCAACTCTTCACATCAGGTGGCCAAAGTAATGGAGTTTTAGCTTTAGCATCATTCCTTTCAAAGAACATCCAGGACAGATCTCCTTTAGAATGGACTGGTTGAATCTCCTTGCAGTCCAAGGGACTCTCAAGAGTCTTCTACAACACCACAGTTCAAAAGCATCAATTCTTCAGCGCTCAGCTTTCTTCACAGTCCAACTCTCACATCCATACATGACCACTGGATAAACCATAGCCTTGTCTAGACAGAACTTCGTGGGAAAAGAAATGTCTCTGCTTTTGAATATGCTATCCAGGTTGGTCATAACTTTCCTTCTAAGGAGTAAGCGTCTTTTAATTTCATGGCTGCAATGACCATCTCCAGTGATTTTGGAGCCCCCCCAAATAAAGTCAGCCACTGTTTCCCCATCTATTTGCCATGAAGTGATGGGACTGGATGCCATGATTTTAGTTTTCTGAATGTTGAGCTTTAAGCCAACTTTTTCACTCTTCTCTTTCACTTTCATCAAGAGGCTTTTAGTTCCTCTTCATTTTCTGCCATAAGGGTGGTGTCATCTGCATATCTGAGGTTATTGATATTTCTCCTGGCAATCTTGATTCCAGCTTGTGCTTCTTCCAGCCCAGCATTTCTCATGATGTACTCTGCATAGAAGTTAAATAAGCAGGGTGACAACATACAGCCTTGACTCAGTCATTTTCCTATTTGGAACCAGTCTGTTGTTCCATGTCCAGTTCTAACTGTTGCTTCCTGAGGCATAAAGGTTTCTCAAGAAGCAGGTCAGGTGGTCTGGTATTCCCATCTCTTTCAGAATTTTCCACAGTTTCTTGTGATCCACACAGTCAAAGGCTTTGGCATAGTCAAGAAAGCAGAAATAGATGTTTTTCTGGAATTCTCTTGCTTTTCCCATGGTCCAGCGGATGCTGACAAATTGATCTCTGGTTCCTCTGCCTTTTCTAAAACCAGCTTGAACATCTGGAAGTTCACGGTTCACATATTGCTGAAGCCTGGCTTGGAGAATTTTGAGCATTATCTTACTAGCATGTGAGATGAGTGCAATTGTGCGGTAGTTTGAGCATTCTTTGGCATTGCCTTTCTTTGGGATTAGAATGAAAACTGACCTTTTCCAGTCCTGTGGCCACTGCCGAGTTTTCCAAATGTGCTAGCAGATTGAATGCAGCACTTTCAGGATTTGAAACAGCTCAACTGGAATTCCATCACCTCCACTAACTTTGTTTGTAGTGATGCTTTCTAAGGCCCGCTTAACTTCACATTCCAGGATGTCTGGCTCTAAGTGAGTGATCACACCATCATGATTATCTTGGTCGTGAAGATCTTTTTTGTACAGTTCTGTGTATTCTTGCCACCTCTTCTTACTATCTTCTGCTTCTGTTAGGTCCATACCATTTCTGACCTTTATTGAGCCCACCTTTGCATGACATGTTCCCTTGGTATCTCTAATTTTCTTGAAAAGATCTCTAGTCTTTCCCATTCTGTTGTTTTCCTCTATTTCTTTGCATTGATCGCTGAGGAAGGCTTTCTTATCTCTCCTTGCTATTCTGAGTTGTATTTAGAATCTATAAATAACTCTTATAAATCAACAATAAAAAGACAAATAATCCAGTTTAAAACTGGACAAAGGATTTGGATAGCCATTTCTCCAAAGAAAACATATAATGGCCAATAAATACATGAAAAGATGCTCAACACTATTAGTTATTATGAAGATGCAAATCAAACCCACAGTGAGATACCACTTCATGATATCTCATTGGCTACTAGGATAACTATAATCCTGGAAGACAGATAATAACACATGTTGGTGAAGATACAAAGAAATTGGACCCTCCAGGCATTGCTGGTTGGAATATAAAATGATGCAGCCTCTTTGCAAACAGTATAGCGGTTCTTCAAAAAGTTAAACATGGAGTTACCATATGACCTGGTACTTCCATTACTAGAGGTACATAGTCAAGAAAACTGAAAACATATGCCCTACAAAAACTTGTACATGAATGTTCAAAGAAGAATTATTCATAATAGCCAAAAAGTAGAAATAACCCAAATGACTATTCACTTATGAAAAATAAACAAAATGTGGAATATCATAGAATGGAATATTATTCAGCAACAAAAAAGAAGGAGGGACTGATGCATGTTACAATGTAGAAGAACCTTGAAAACATTTTGCCAAGTGAAAGACAGTAGATATAAAAGACCACATGTTGTATGATTCCATTTATATGAACTATTTGGAATAGGCAAGTCCATAGAGACTGAAAGTGGATAGATTGGTGGTTTTCTAGGGATGGGGACACTAGGGAGCTAATGGGCTTAAGGTTTCTTTTTGGAGTGATGAAAATGTTCTAGAATTAGACAGTGGTATTGTTATATAACTGTGAATATACTAAAATCCACTGAATAATATACTTTAAAATGGTGAACTTCATGTATAGTTTGTATCTCAATAAAGCTATTACTTATAAAACAAACAAAACTCAGGCTTTGCTTTTAAAACATGCATATTCCTTGACCCAAATTCCCATTCCTAGGAATTTCTCTATGGAAATAATCTGAGATGGGGTCAAAAATTTGGGATGTTTGCTACAATATTATTTACAAGTACAAATAATTAGAAACAAATCAAATGTGCACCAGAATGGACAAGTTAAATTATTCAGTCATGTGAAGGAATATTATGCAGTCATATTGTTTTTGGCTTTATGTAGCCATGAAAAGATTTCTTCAACATATTAAGTAAAAAGCAAATAAAAAGATGAAATTTGTTTTGATTTTAAAGAAATGTATATACATGTGTGGATGCCTAGAAAGAAGTTTGGATATTCAACGAAATGTTAATAGTAATTGTCTTTGGATGGTTTTACAATTTTTAAAATGTATAAGTTTATATCTAATAAGTTATTTCAAATACTCAGAAAAGCACAGAAAATAATACATATCTGTTTACCTACCCTCCAGTTTTGCTAAATCTTAACATTTTGTTATACTTAACACCAAATCTTTTTGAGAAGTAAAATGTAGGCACAGTTTTTAAAAGACTTTCCTTCTCTAGAATTAATCCCTCTCTTGAATTTGGTGATTATTAATGTCAGGCATGTTTTTATATTTATTATATATGTATATATTCATAAATAATATATATAGTAATGTATGCCCATTTCTAAATTTTGTACTGTATAATACAGATACATTTTTTGTGTGCCCAAATATGTCTTTTATATTTATCCATGCTGCTCTAGATTAGATGATTACAGTTTAACTATATTGATTATCTTAAGGTTTCAATATAGCATTTTATGTTTTTTATATGTTCTCTTGTTGATGGACATCTAGGTCAATTCCTTTTTCTCTCTCCCTTTCTATTTAACACAGTGCTGTTGTAAAGACTTCTGTACGTATAGGTATCTTTAAGTATATATTCAACAGTTTCTTTGGGGTATATACCCAGGAATGGAATGGTTCCAACGTGCATCTTCAGTTTTATTAGATACTGCCAAAGTGGCTATATACCTACAAGAAAGTTCCCATTGCTTTATATTCTGGCCAACTCATAGTATGTTAGACATTTTTCTCTTACCAACTTAATGAGTGTGAGGTATTTGATTATTCAAAACAAATAAAAATAGGAAAGAAAATAAGACAGTTATGTCCACTAAAAAATTAACAGGGTTTAGAGTCAGGCAGATCCAAGTTTGAATGTTGGCTCTACCCCCTTAGGCTTTGTTACCTTGGGAAGCAGCTTATTATCCCTGAGCTTCAGATATTTCATCACCATCCTACAGAACTGCTGAGATTAATAAGACAAGCACATAGCACAATACACCGCAAGGGCTCAATACGTGGCAGCTGTGATGATTATTTATTCTCAGCTCCACTTGCTAATTTCAAACAGGGATATGAACAAGCCATGAAAAAAGCCAAAAGGCAGACAGAAGACAGAAGAGAAGAAAAAACAGGCTGAGTAACTCAGAGATAGGACATTCTGTCCTTGACTAGAACAAGCCGTGCAGGACCTGACAGAACAATGCCAGCCTTCTGCCACAGCAAGTAGTGAAAAACCAGTCTCAGGTTTTATCTAAAAGAATGCTGGATTCCACTTGGGGTTCCCACCAACCCCGTCTTCATAGATGAAAAGGAAGGAAGGAGGAAGCTGTAGAAGCCCCAGCTTGCTCTGCTGCTGTGGACCCTCTGAGAGGTGGGGAGGCGGCTTCTGGCAGAGAGGAGCAGGAAAATCAGTAAAACAGCTTATCATTTATAAGGTGCATCTCTGCATCTCATTCAAACTTTACAACTTTCTGAGGTTCAGATGGGACAGAAAAGGAGACTGAGGCTCAGAAAAGTGAAATGCCTTGAGCGCCCAAGGTCATACAACTAGAAAGAGACTGGGAACTGAACTTTCCCAAATGCTCCTTTTAGATGCCACGCTGTCTTTTCAGGAGCACACACACAACTGTCTGGGCCTCAGCATGCCTCGAAGGCTGCAGGCTCTGGGAACAGGACAAGGGAACAGGGCTGGACGAGCAGAGCCGTGGATCAGTGTGAACTGGCAACCTGACCCAATAAAGATGCCAGGGCTATTCTGGGTGGCAGGAGGGAAGAAGGGGGTGGGGGAGGGGAGTCTGTAATTGGGACACCAAACTTCCACCTCCTCTCTCTGCCCCAGGCCTACTTTCCATGATTGATCCCTCTGTAGTAAGCAGGTTGTGGCTGACAGCCCAGAATGGAGGCCTGGCTCTGGAGTATCCACCCCTCCCGAAAGAAAGCCACAGCAGTTATCCTGTGCTTAGTAGATCCTCAGAGCTCTCTTAGGACCCTCTCTCCACACAGCTTCTATCACAAGATTATATATATTCTCCCTTTAATATTAAAAATATCAGTCCCATCTCAGAGGCTGATCCCAATCTCATTGCCAGCTGTCTGCTCACCATACCTTTCTTCTATTCTGAAAACCAGCAGCCAACATCACAGGGTGTGTTTTCTCATTCCACGTCCTTTACAAGCACCCACCACAGCAAATCTGACTTTTCTCCATGATCGATCATGATCACCCCGTCCCTGTGGCTCATCTGAACTGCCCCACCCCCTTCCCACGCCCCCTCTGCATGGCTCTCTGCCTGCCTGGGAAGGCAAAAACTTCTTGTTTCAGATTCTTTTTCATTTTCACAGGCCTGGGAATAAATCTAGGGACTCAACCCAGAGCTGAGAATGTTCTGACTGAGGTAAACTTTGCCTCTGTAACAAAACCAGCTTAACCTTCTATCCTTATTCTGTTTAGAGCAAGGAATGCTCTCTCTAAACTTGGAGGCAGCCTGATTTAAAAATCAAAATCTAAAACAAAAGCAACAAATCAAACTGTCCTTCTATGGCACTTGTAAGAGATGATGACAAACTGGTTTCTCTGAAGTCCCCCAAATCACCATATTGGCTTATTGGTATGACAGCAATCATTTATGGACCATCTCCTCTGTGCGAGGTAGTGGCCTAGAACAGCCCCCCACCTCCCCAACACACACAGACACAAGTGCGTTATTTCATTTCCATCTTGACAGTCCTGCAGGGATTTTTGTTTCATCATCCTGACTTTGCAGGTGAAGAAACTTGGGTTCAGAGAAGAAACCTTCTCAAGGCAGAGCAGGGACTAGAATTCCAAATGTTCTACATCCCAAATCCAGTCTCTTTCTATTGCACCATGACGCTCTGAAAAGAATCTAGAGTGGCCAGGAATGCAAAGAGCAAAGGGCTAAAGCTACAAATAGAATTTTTGAACCACAAAACATAGGCTATAGATACTGCCAAATATACAACCCTTAGAAGACAGTTGTGTATAAATACAATTAAAAATAAAGTCTATTATGAGAAGCCAAACATAAAAGGTCCTACTTGTAAAACTGTGATGGTTGAAGGTGGCTGCCACGATTTTCTTTTTCAAAGTAACTTTAACCAAAATTATTTGCGATTGTGGAACAGACCTCACCTGAAGTTACTGCATATCAGCAAAAGACAGTGGAGAAAAAAAAAAAAAGGGACAGACTTCCAAAATAAGTTGATATGAGGGTGTTTCAAGGGCTCCCCAACAAAAACTCCTTGTTTTAGAAAGAAGCGCAGAAGAGTGTGGGGATAGATGCCTGCAGCTAGAGAAGGAGAGGAAATTTTTTTTCCAGCAAAAACTTTCTAGAGGGACAGCATGACTAGGTAATTTCTTTCCAACAATGCTTTTGTCCTCTCATTTTGAGCAGCCTTCAGTGTCTCATCCCCAGAACACCAGAGGCCAAAGTGAAGCAGAATACTCCACAGGTGAACTGAGCAAAACGGGACAATGCCTTCATTAGTTAAATATATTTGGGGACAGAAGAGGTTTTCAGCCCTGATCAAGTTATATTGCAAACAGTGGGACCCAGTCCTCCTATAGAGGGAGCTTGTTCCACAGTCTCAGGCCCCAGAGCTCTCCACAATAGGGGAAGCTGCATCCGAGGCCCTCCCCTCTCTGGCTGTGAAAGGAGGGGCTTGGGGCACAGATCCAGGCCAATGCCTCTGACACCAGGATGCTACCCTGGGGCGCTCTGTGCTGACTCATTATCTCACTTGGGAATTCCAATTAGGTGGAAGGAAAGTGTTTTTACTTTAACCTCCAACTGCTGTGGAAAAAAAATTGCTTTCATAAAAATCTTCCTAGATCTGTTACTACTTCTCTGTTGTATTTTTGTGGTTTTTTAAAAAGTTCTGAGATAAATATTATTTTTGAAGTTATCAGACAATGAACAGGTGACATTAAAAAGAAAATAATTTGGAGCAGTAATTCAGAATAGTATGTAGTTGACTACCTGACCTGGTATTATTAACAAGTCTTTTGAAGTAATTTATTTATTGGAATTTTTTCTTAAATAAATCTATAATACCTGTTTATAGCAACCATATTTAAGTACAGTGGAGAACACTGGGATGTCACAATTGCCTTAATACTTTTTACCCTTACCCAGATTATTTTCTACACAAAATATATACTCTGCATTCCAAAGAGGTACATACAGATTCTGTAAGAAATAGCACGGTTAAGTTGTGAATATACTTAACTGTAACTTTGAAAAAGCTTGTGAAAGTATTTATATGTTTACAATTTTAATAGAAAATTTTATGGGAACACAGTCCATTTGGGATCCAGTCAGAAACCTGCTAACAGAGACATACAAATGCGGGCTGGTGAACAACTGTATACAGATTTAAGCCAACAGGGTATGTACACTGGTTCTTCCCAAAAAGTTATGGAAATGAAAACACTACAGAGTAAGCTAAAGCAAGCAGCTTTTGAGGAATGAGCCAAATTTTTAGGCTTTCCAATGACAAAGAAAACACTGAATCTTTCTCTGCCTTTCTAGGCTGCTGCTGCTGCTGCTAAGTTGCTTCAGTCATGTCCAACTCTGTGCCACCCCATGGACAGCAGCCCACCAGGCTCCTCTGTCCCGGGGGATTCTCCAGGCATGAACATTGGATTGGGTTGCCATGTCCTTCTCCAGGTGCCTTACTAGGCAGGAGAGAGAATAAATCAACAGTAAGCAAAGATACCAAGTAGAGGACTTCTATTTTATAGGCTGTTACTGGTATCTACTCTAAATATTATTTAATATGCGCTATTTTAAGATAGCTGTTTTAATTTTTTAAAGTCTGTATATGATTTCTCAGTGTATGCGCACCACTTTATTTCTGTAAAAGAGAAGTTACTTTAAAAGTTAAAAAATGTTAGTTATCTGAGTAAAAGGAAGAAAGTAAACTTAAAAAAGTAGAATAAAGAATGGAAATTCATAAACATTAAGCAGAAAGTGTATTTTAGCTTCAGGCAAAGTACCACCATGCTTTGAAGTCTGGATTGTGTGCTTAGGCAGTCAAGTAAAAATTGTAGGGACAATCTTTTGAGAAACGAATAAACTCCTCTGAAGCATGAAAACTCAAATCAAGATCCCTTTTCAGCTCCAGATTAAAGGAAGAGGCATGATGATTAAATGCAATGCACCATCACAGGTGGGCTGGTGCGGGTGGGGAAGAATTGCCTAAATGGATATTATTGAGCTAACTGGCTAAAATTGAATATTGTTTGTTGTGTATTCGTCTGGTGTCAATACAGAATTTCCTGAATCTGATCACTGTACTGTGGTTATGTAAGAGAATGTCCTCGTTCTTAGGAAATATGGGTAAAGAGTTGACTGTCTGCAACTTAATCTCAAATTGTTGGGGGCAGGGAATTAATCGAGCAAGATGTGGCAATATGCTAACAACTGGGGGAGTTTTGGTGAAAGGCACATGGGAATTCTTTGTATTATTCTTGATTTTCAAAATTAAAAGTTCAAATATAAATCAACTATACCCCAATAAAAAAAATTTTAAATAAAGTTAGCCAGTAAGAAAAAAAAACCAACATAACTTTTCAGAGCTTCTCTCATCCATCTCTGTCTAATGTAAAGAAATTCCGCTACCTACAAACTTTCACCTCAAGAACTTTGTAAGGACAAAATAACCTTACGAAACCTCACCAGCATCTTCCTCCAGTAGATGGCAATGAAACAGTAGTTTCTGAACCTAGCTTCCCAGTAGAATCAGCTGGAGGCTTTGAAAAAAACAATTTAAAAAAGTCCTGGGATCCACCCATAAGACCCCTTAAATCAGATTCTCTGGAGCCCAGCTCAAAGGTGATTCTAGATGCAGCCAGGGTGGAGAACATCTGCAATAAATGATACACTACTATAGGTCTCCACTTAGATTGGAAAGGCGGATTTTAACTCTAAACTGACACCACTGAAAAGTCCTTTACTCGTGAATTGGCTGCTTACCAACTTACACATGGGTTATGTATGTCAAGATTGGTTCTTCCCAAATAATGGAAATGAAAACACTGCAGAGTAAGCTAAAGCAAGCAGCTTTTGAGCAATGAGCCGAATTTTTAGGCTTCCCAATGACAAAGAAAACACTGAATCTTTCTCTTTGCCTTACTAGGCTAGGAGATGCAATAATTCAACAGTAAGCAAAGATACTGACTGCAGGACTTGGGCAGGATCATCTCTTCAGAAAATAGGCAAATCAACTAGGCAATCTGATGCTCCAGTGAGGAGTTATGGATCTCTAAAATTAGCTTCCCACTCCAGCTTTGGGGAGACTCTTGCCCTAACTTGGTATTAATATTCCTAGGATAGATAAAGAATTGCCAGGGAAGTGCACTGGTGTTCTGCCCCGGAGCACCCCTGTACAGATTTTCAACGAAGGGACAGTGGTTCAGCTGGGTGAGGCAGTCACTCGGCTGGGTGTGCCTGTCCAGTCTTGCTCCTCAGGGCCACCAGCAGAGGGAGCTGCACACCCAGCCAATGGATGCAAACGAAGAGCTAGGAGGTGGAAACAGGTGGAAATGCTGAATCACCCAGCTGAGCAAGGCTACAAAGACCTCACCTGTCTATCATTTCTTGATCCGGCTCCTTTTCTGTATTCCTCACTGGACTGTGAGCTCTGACTGTGTCTTAATGACCTTCTGTCTGCAGAGTCTCCCACAGTGTCTGACACACAGTAAGTGCTTGGCAATATTATCTATTGATGCTGTTTTGGGCATCTGACAAACGAATATTCACCAGACTGGCCAAATGTTAGCCAGCTAGTATTTTCTGGACCAACGAGACACTGTATTTAATGTTCCTTCCTTCATGGAGATCCCTGTATTTGGTCCTGAAAGAACCCATCCTCCATCTCCCCCAAGCGCCTGGCCACCCCCAACCAGAGGTGAGCTTGACAGTCCCTAGGCCCAGACAGCGAGATGAGAGACTCACGCTCCACTAGGAACAAGGGGCTGAAACTTCCACTGCTCCTCCTCGCAGTCTAGGAAAAGCCGGTTCATGATCTTGTTCTTCTCCTCTGGGGGGATGAAGTTCTCGATGATCAGGTACCTGGGAGCAGGAATGAGGTAGAGATGGGGGGTTTGGAGAGTGAGACCACGCAGTGTAGGTGAAGAGAAGAGACAAGCAAGACACAAAGAGGCAGAGGGAACAGAGAAAATGGAAAAACCAAAAAGTCGTGGGGGGGTGGTCCCTGGAGAAACAATAGGGCCTGGAAATCAGTTTCTCAAGCAAAGATTATAGACTCAGGGCCTTAGGAGTTACCTCTGGGCAACACCCAGCATGCACTTTACAAGGTTCATCTAATGCAGGCAGAGGACAGAAAGGAGAAAAACAGGAGGTAGAAGACAACCAATGGGCCCCTCCGCCATCCATTCCTTCCATTCCTATGGGTCATGGACATGGGTGAGGAGACAGAACTGAAGCCTTCAGGAAAGAGAGCCTGTCAGGGAGAGGCCCGAAGCCTGAGAGATGGTGGTGTGGCCCCAGCTGGGAAGAGAAGGGCCCTACTTGAGCTTGAGTTCCCGGGTCTGCTCATTCTGTGCCTCCTCCAGGTCCTGCCGCACGCGGATGTACTCGTCGTGCTGGTCCTGGATCTCCGCCTTCACCGCCTGCAGCTTGGCGTAGAGCTGGCGAGGGAAGGTGCAGCTCAGAGGCAGGACGGAGTGGCACCCAACGAGCCTCACCTCCTCCAGCCTGCAGGCTCAGGGTCCACCAGCTCAGTCCAGGATGAGGCCAGGGCCCCCGTGTGAATGTCCCTCCCTCCATCAGGTCGGGTTATTTTAAGGGCTGCCCCATCCCTCTTATACCGCTCACTCTCAGCTGTTGTCCACATTGTGCAATGCTCAAGTTTGATGGGACCTGGGAAACCTTCTGGTCCAACACCCTGTTTTTATAGATAGGAAACTCAGGCACAGGTTTGCTCAAGGTCACACACAAGGTGTAGAAGAGCCTGAATCAGGACCCGAGTATCAGGACTACTGGTCCAGGGCTCAGGGGAGCCTCGGCCAGTTTGCAAGGTGGCCCACCCCACTCCAGCCTCTCCAGCGGCTCTCAAAAGAAGGGGTGTGGGCAGGGCAACCCCGACCCCACTGTCTGTCCCACTCTTAACACACCGTGAGGTATGGAAACTGGAAACTGCCGCTGGAGCTGGGCCTCTGCCGGGCCTGCTCTGGGGCAGCCACCTCAGCCATCTAAGGGCTTTCCAGGCTCTTCCAGAATCCAGGCTGGAATCTACGGCTTCCTGCCCTAGGTCCTCTGCTCATGCGCATGCCATTCCCTGGCCATGGACCTCACAGGGTCCTAGTGGCCAATACTCTCATCTTTGGAGGGCCTTGTGCTTCCTCTCTGAGCTCTCCCGGGCTCAAGTCTCCACTCCCCTGGCCTGCTCAGTACCTGACTATTCAAACAGTGACTCACTGGTGACACCACAGGAAATGGGCAAGTGACCCAGGACCACGAGGGCAGCAACCCTGCAGAGCAGAAGTGAAAGCATTCCCAGCCTCTCAGGCCCCTCCTGAAGCAAGAGAAAAGGTTCTATTCCACCCAGACTCCTGCATCCCCTGGCTCCTTACCCCAGCGCCCAGGCAACGTAACTCAAGGGGTCAGTGGTTCAAGCAAAGTGGGGAGGGATCGCTAAAGCACAACCTGCCTTGGGCAGGTGACTGCCAGGCCCTCACACACCCAGACCCAGGGTCCTGCTGTGCCAACTTACCTTCTTGAGTTTCTTGGTTTTGACCTCCACCTCCTGCTGCAGGGACGTGTAGGTGCCCCGGAGCTCCATGGTCTCCTCGTCCCGGAGCAGCATCTCTTGCTGCATTTCCCGCTCACGGCGTTTCTAGGCCGGGGCAGGGGACAGGGCTCAGAGGAGCAGCACATACTGGCAAGACCCAAGGGAGCTCTGCCTGTCATGGAACCTGGCTCCGTCGTGGCCACAGGAGCCAGGAGGACACAGAGAGTTTCTCACAGCCCAGGTCCATTGCTCCCACCCCATCCTCAGCGGAAGCCTTTCTGAACCTTCTTCCCAGCTCACACGCCCATGCTTTTGCAGGCACTGCCCCACGTGGAAGGAGACCCCGCCCCCTAACCGCTGGGGCTTCCAAGGGTGTCAACCACATCCACTGATGCCCAGGTACTGGCTTTTCAGCTGTCTCAGTCTCTCCTGTGTGGTATCACAGCCGATGGGTAAGACCAACAAACTGCGGTTCTTGATGCTTTCGGAAACAGTTGGTGAAGAACTCACACCTTTGTGGAAGGTTTGGGAATTAGGACCGGGTGCCCTGTAGAAGCTGACATCATGAAGAGCCAGCACCTGGGCAGGTGGACCCATAGGATGCAGAGCGTTAGGTTCTCAGCCCTGTAATTCCAGGGACCCTGAGTTCATGATGACTCACTGTCCTCAGCTCCCCAGACCTGACCTCAAGGCCATGCACCCCCCCAGGACCTGAAGCCCCCAGCCCCACCTGCTCGGCAATCTCCTGCCTCTTTAGTTCGAGCATCTTCTGCTGCTCGTTGGTGTGATCCATGATGTTCCTACCCCCGATGAGCAGCTTGCTCTCCATGGCCTGGGGACACAGAGGGGTGAAGAGAAGGGTTTGCAAAGAGCCAGAGCAGCCCCAGCTTGAGAGGTTTGGCTTCCCTGCCCTTCAGGGCAGGAACAGAAGATATGTCCCAGATGGGGGCTCATGACCTTAACCAAGAAGGAAGTTTTCCCCTCTAGCCTCGTGGGCCCCAGCACAAGGCTCCCATTGTTAGCAAGACCATTAAGTGAGACAAGGCAGGGAAGCCCTCAGAGAATACAGGGCACCTGATCTGTTTGCTTTGGATACGGATGGAAGGCTGGTTCATCATGCCCAGGGAAGGGAATGCGGGCGGCGATCTAATCCTGGCAACCAGGACCAGCTGGTGTTCAGGAGGCAGGGAGATGCAGGATACAGTCTCTGAGCAGCCTGGCCCTTTAGCTAACTGGCTCCTGACTCAGGAAGGGGGCTCTCATTCAGGCAGCAAGAAAGGGTCTGCTCTTCAGCTGGAAAACAGAAGAAAAGACATAGGGAGAAAACTCCCCAGCACTGAAGGGCATTTGGGGCCCCAGAAGCAGCAGGCGTTTGGAGATGGCCAGAAAGACTTGCGCTCCACCCACTCACTGCAAGGTCTCAGCCCAATTACCCTTCATCTCTCACATCTGTAACCCTGGGGCCACCCCTGCTCTGAGAAAGATAGCCAGCAGACATCCGCTGAGCCTGGCCAGGTGCCTCCAACTTTACCCCCAGAGAGACCTCAATCAACAAGGAAGGAAGCTGAGAGCAACTGGCTTCAGGTCATGCAGCTGGTTAATAAAGAGGTGAACCAGTCTCCCCACTGAGCCCTGCACTATGCGCAGCCCCTCACCTGGTGCTTGGCACAGACATTGTGTAGGTGCTCACTGAATCTGAAACTTAAAGAATAACAGCCATGGATAAATTGTGCCAGTTGTGACTACATAAAATGCATTTCACTGTTGCTAGTCTGAGGGTGCTGCCCAGCTATTCTCTGATTTCATCCCAGGCCTCCTGGAAGGTTGAAATCACCTTGAGCCACCAAAAGAAACTGGCTGCCTCCCCACTGGAATTCTTCCCAGTGGAAGTTGCTGACTGACTGAGGGCTCTCAAAGCAGGGAGTGCTGGCAGAATAGGGGAGCAGGGGGTCCCTGTATCCCACACATCATGGACGACAGAGCAGGACAGGAGTTGAAGGTGGCTTCTGGAGGGGGTCAGAGGTGGGGCTTCTCCCAAACCAGTGCTCTAGAGAAGATTTGCGTGAGGGAGGCACAGGGCCACAGCTGATGCCCTGCTTTTTTCTACCTGATTTAAAGACTGGGGATGAGGGTGGAGAGAGAGGCACAGGCAAGGAATCAAGAGGAAGAAAACAATTCTTTTCTCCACACCTACTATGTGATAGGTGTCTCACCCTTATTTCTGCTTATAACCCTTTAAGCAATGGATCTCAAGATTTTGGTGTACATTAGAATCACCTAGGGAGCTTTTAAAAGGCTCAGTGCCCAGACTACACACTGAAAGTGTCAGTCGCTCAGTCGTATCCAACTGACTCTTTGTGACCCTGTGGACTGTAGCCCTCCAGGCTCTTCTGTCCACAGAATTCTCCAAGCAAGAATACTGGAGTGAGTTGCTATTTCCTACTTCAGGGGATCTTCCCAACTCAGTGATCAAACCTGGGTCTCCTGCATTGCAGGCAGTTTCTCTACAGTCTGAGCCACCAGGGTAATCCCAGACTATACCCTACCACCAGTTAAACTGGAAATGGAGGAGGGTAGGGAGGTGGTGGCGAGAAGGCAATGGCACCCCACTCCAGTACTCTTGCCTGGAAAATCCCATGGACGGAGAAGCCTGGTAGGGCCTTAAGAGTCCATGGGGTCCTTAAGAGTCTTCACTTTCACTTTTCACTTTCATGCATTGGAGAAGGAAATGGCAACCCACTCAAGTGTTCTTGCCTAGAGAATACCAGGGATGGGGGAGCCTGGTGGGCTGCCGTCTGTGGGGTCGTACAGAATCAGACACCACTGAAGTGACTTAGCAGCAACAGGAGCAGCAGCAGGGAGGTGGTGAGGTCCAGGCATCAGTGGATTTTAAAGGTTCCCAGGGGATTTTGGGGTGCAGTCAAATTGGAGAATCCCTGCTTTCTGAAGTCCCCAGAACCAGCATTATCTGAGAACTTGTTTGAAATGCAGAATCTCCAGCCCTCCACAGGCCTAGTGAATCAGCATCTGAGACCCCTTCCAGTAACTTGTGTGACATGCTTTAGGGACAAACTATAAGCACCATCATTTTTCTGATGAAAGCTCAGGGAGGTTAAGTAATCCATCCAAGGTCACACCATGGCTGTTGCATATAAATAGAGACTCCAGACCCAAGTCTGTTTGATTCCCAAGCCCAGGCTCTTCCTACCACAGACACTGTGCAGTGTTTTAGGAAGCAGAACCTGCTAATAGAAAAGCAGCATTTTCCAGCAAGAGGAATCATGTCTGAGTACTCTACAAGAGTTCCCTCAGGGACAGAATAGATTATTCCAGTCCAGGAGGAAGCCAATGGCCAGAACTTAAGAGGTTAAAATGCTCCTGGCACGTCCTACATCAGCAGTTACTCCATGGGGGAGGGGGAGAGGGAACAGAGAAAGGGGAGGGGAAGGAGGGGAAGGAAACAAACAGGCATCTCTCCAGATGGAAAAATGTTCAAATGTCAGAAATCATGCAAGAAAGGGTGCACAGGGTGAAATGCCAACTTCACAGATGCCCCCAAATCCCTGCAGGTGGGAAAGAGCAGGAGAATTTCTAGGCCACGTGAACGGACCGAAAAATGGCAGATGAGCTTCAATTAGTTTTACATTGGGGAAAAAAGTAATCCTAAATCTTCATTAAATGATAGCTGTGAGCAGTCAGTTATAAACCACAAAAGAGGAAAAGCGAGGAGTAATTCTCTATGGTTCCCAGAATACATTGGCTTAATATGCTGCCACAGCTAAAAAAGCCAATAGTATCTGGCCAGGTACCATCACCAAGGCTTTTTGGAAACAAAACAAAAATCATTCTACCCTAATATAAAACCATGATGCAGCTGAATCTGGAGTATAGTTCCAGATACTATACTGGAACTATACACAGTACTGGAGTACTGTGTATAGTTCTCTCACTGCATCTCTGGGGACTTGAAGGAGAGAGAAGATTCAGAAAAGGGCGGCTAAAACCATGCAAGGGCTAAAAAAAATTAAGACTCTTTAGATGGCAAAGACAGAGAAAGGCTAAGAGAATGGACCTGGAAACTATACCATCAAAAGGGGTGAAAAGCAAAGATCTAGGCTTTTCTAATCAACCTCTGGTAGGGAGAATAAGAGCTTATACCTTGAATTTTCAGGACAAAGGGATGTTCTTCTTTACAGAAGATAATATATTTATGAAACGTGATATCTCAAGAGTACTGGATTGAATAACTCACAGTTCATCTAGGGATTCTGGGGACATATTTTTAACCTTTTATTGTCTTTCTCTGCTTTCAGGAAAAAAATTTCACTAATGTCAAAATAAGCACAGAAATTAAACGGGAAAAAATTCACATATTCTTCATCATATATATTAGCTTTTTACCCCAGATTTTTCCATATGCACACATCATTTTTCATATCTATAGACATAGGATAAATATAAGTTTGTTGCTGCTGTTTCAGTGGTGTCCAACTATGTGCGACTCCATAGACAGCAGCCCACCATGCTCTTCTGTCCCTGGGATTCTCCAGGCAAGAATATTGGAATGAGTTGCCATTTCCTTCTCCGAACTATAAGTTTATATCTTGCTATTTCCACACTATCAAATAGCTCAAGAATTTCCTGAACTAACACAACACTGTAAATCAACTATTCTCCAACAAAAATTTAAAAACAAAAGAATTTTCTGTTACTTTAATGATTGCATAATATTTGAGCTTCCCTGGTGGCTCAGATAGTAAAGAATTTGCCTGCAATGCAGGAGATTCAGGTTCAATACCTGGGTCAGAAAGATCCCCTGATAAAGGGAATGGCTACCTACTCGTGTTCTTGCCTAGAGAATTCCATGGACAGAGGAGTCATAATATTTAGAGTGGATAATTTATAATATAAACCCCATTATAAGAAATTTTGTTTGGCTGGTTAATGTTTACAATAAACACTCTGATGCATATCACTTTTTTGGACATGCTGCTCGGCTTATAGGCTTTTAGTTCCCGGACCAGGGGTTGAGCCTGGGTCACAGTAGTGAGAGCATGGAGTCCTAACCACTGGGCTGACAGAAAATTCCCAATTTTTTATCTTTTAGATGATTTTCTTAGAAGGAAATTACAGAAGTGGACAAAAAGTTATAAACATTTTGTATATCTTAGAACATACTGTCAAGTTACCTTTCTAACAGTTTTACCACTTAAAACCACTGCTGGCAATAAATAATGGAACCACTTTTATTCACAGTCATGAAGTATTATCATGATTTTAAATTTGGCTTAGTGATAGATATAAAACTGAGTCTCCCATTTATATTCTCTGTACCTCTGTGGTAGGCTTGCAAAGGTTTGCTCTCCCCTTTTCCAACATGCTCTTTTATGCTTGCTTTTTGTGTTTTGGTGATTTTAAAGTGAGGAGATGGACCTGACTCAAAACAATTCTTTGTTTATTCAGCCCCCACCTTCTCCGGCTACCCACACCCAGCTCAAGAAGCTGGACACAGGCAGACTTTAGGCTGCCCATCAGGCCTGGAATCTGATGCATCCGTCAAGGCTATCAGGGCCGCCAAGTCCCAAGGCTCCTCCCACTGCCACCCTCATGCCATGGTGCCCAGGATTGGTTTCTGTCCTGGTTCTTGCTCATCTGACTTCGTGTTAGGCCTCCTTGGAACTCTGTTTCAGGGTTTCTCCTTCTGGCCAGGGCCTGGGCTCCAGGAAGAGAATTTCTGGGAGATGCCTGACTGCCCGTATCACCCCATTCCATTCATCCACTGCTCCTGCACGTCTCTGCCTGACCCGCCAGGACCCAGCACAGACATGGTCTGAATGACAGCCGAATGTGCCTTATTGGTTTCTTGCCAAGTCTTGTCCACTGGCCCAGCCTACACTGTCACTCAAGCCAGCCTGAAAAAACTTGTCTTGTGCTAGAAAAGGGGGCTGGTCCTGGCACAAAAATCTGGGGGTGGGTCCCAATCCAGGTGCAGAGTCTGAGCTCCCTCTTCTCCCCAGCCTCAGTCCATTGCTGCCTGCATCACCCCCATGCTCTGAGACATGACATACGTGACTTTGGTTCTTTGCTTCGAAACCGTTTTCTGGTGGTTTTTTTCTTCTTTGCTTTTCTCATTTTTCTGAGGATACCAGTAACCATCTCCTCCTTTTCCTCAGAGATCTCTGCCTTTATCACCTAAGGAGGGCAGGGGACAAGGATGTCTCAAATCCCTAGGCCCACTTCAGGCTGGAAGGGTACAAAGCAGAATATGGGGTTTCCAGTTCCCAGGAAAAGTTCCCCAGAGCTCTTAGCTGCCCCAGTTTATGCTGCCTTTGCGATTTCTCAAGGAAAAAGAGTCCAGGTGGGTGGAGCCTGTAGACAGGGCTGGGTTTGATTCTACTGGTTCTGAATATGTCCAGTGTAACTAAAAGGCCAGCAGAGGCTGTGGGGGGCGGAAAACAGGGCAGGGAGTTGCAAGGACATGGTCTGACTCTTGTGAGAGGGAAACAAATCACCAGACAATTAAGTTGACCTCAGGGAATCATCAACCCCAATGCCCTGTGCTTCACAGAGAAGGAAACTGAGGCCCAGAGATGAAGACTGTCTAGAACTCATAATTAAGGAGTCGGTATGTATATCTGTTGAGGCTTCCCAGGTGGTGCTAGTGATAAAGAATCTGCCTGCCAATGCAGGAGCCACAGGTTCAATCCCTAGGCCGGGAAGATGCCCTGGAGGAGGAAATAGCAACCCACTCCACTATTCTTGCCAGAATAACCCCATGGACAGAGGAGCCTGGTGGGCTGCAGTCCATGGTGTTGCAAAGAGTGGGACACAACTGAAGCGACTTAGCACACACATGCACATGTGTACCCGTTCCTATACTGACTACACACTTTCCAAATAATTTCCCAATTTGATTAGGGCCTTTGCTTAGGGTGTTAGAGGCAGGTCAGCTGCTGTGACAATTAGCAACTTACTGACCGGAGACATAGTAACACGTCTTTTGTTACCCGAAAGTTACTGACTGGAGTGTTTCAGTATTCACTTACATAACAAATCGCCAGCCACAGGCATCATTAGTTCCCACAAAATTCCCCCAGTTAATAGCCAAGATCACCACAAGGACCAGGCCAGCCTGCAGATACAGCTTGGGATATTCAGAAGCTCCCCTCTTCCCATCCCAGGAGCAATGAAGTGCAAAATCAGGAGCAGAAAGGAGGCCCAGTGCTCATTAAACGTTGGTCTGGAAAACCAGCAAGGAGACAGCCAGGCGCAACCAGCCACCCTCTGAGGAGATACCATCAAGTATGCTTTTACAGAGAAGCCAAACAGGCTCTGCCTTGTGACTGCCAGCTAACCTATGACATTCTGCAAGAGACAGGAATCCTGGCTGCCATTTGCCATATGCCTGGGTTGGGTCCTTTTGCATTTATCATCCTATTTAATCATCACAAGAACTTCACGAGATAATGAATATGATCCCATCCTCAGACAGGTGAGGTGACTAGATTAAGG
This sequence comes from Nanger dama, assembly GCA_917880005.1. NCBI lineage: Eukaryota > Metazoa > Chordata > Mammalia > Artiodactyla > Bovidae > Nanger > Nanger dama. The sequence goes on from CAKJTW010000018.1 coordinate 33,621,279, forward strand.
TTATGGAGACAGTAAATGGCAGAAGTAGTATTTAAACACCAGCCTCCTGATTCCAAGTCCTTGTGCCATAGTTTTCTCCTGGATTTGGGCAGGAAAGTGCCTTGGAGGAAAGCAGCATTTGGTCTTTGCACCTTTGCCAACTCAGGAATCATCAGGGCACCATTTCTTTCTCTTCCAGATGAAACAGGCGGGGTTCTGCTGAAGATGCTTCTGCCTGTGTGAGGTTCTTATGGGGGCGTGAGATGAGTGGGATAGGGCTCTTAAGTGTGTGCTTGTGGGGGAGGGCATCAGTATCACTAGGGTCCCTGAGAGAAGGTGAAGCCCGAATGCTCACAGGAAGGGCCACCTCACAGTTTCTTTCCTCATAGTGGAAAGAAACAAAGAGCATCAGGCCTGTCAATCAGAGAACATGAATCCTGGCACACACTCTGCCATCCTATTTGCTAAGAAATCTAGGGCATTAGCTCTTGGAGTTCTGTTTTTCTCATCTGTAAAATGGGGCAAATATTCACTAACCTTGCAGGCTTTGGTAAGAATGGTGAGCTGGATAACAGGTGAAGAAATACCTACTAAATGATAATGAACAATCAATGTCAGAGGTTACTTCCTGTTGCAGTACCTGACACCTATCCACCACTCATCACACAGAACAAACAACCAGTGCAGCAATCCTGGGTCCCACCTCTTAGGGAATGTAGCCACGCCTCCAGTCACAAACCTGTTTCTCCTTTTGTGGCCTCTGGTTATAGATCTTGAGGAACCAGCAGTCAGGGAAGAAGAAATGAAAGAAACAATGGTGAGGGGAAGAAGAATGCTATTTTCAGTGATTCTCTGCCCTCAGGAACATAAATCAGGAAACTGAGTCTGAATTCCTGTCTTAGGTCTCCTTGGATGCCTCAAAACACTACATGCTAGTAATTCTCTCATCCAAAAGAAGGAAAAATTAGGACTTTCCTGGTGGTACAGTGGATATGAATCTACTTGCTAATGCAGAGGACATGGGTTCAATCCCTGGTCCAGGAAGATTCCATATGCTTTATAACAACTAAGCCCAAGCACCACAGCTACTGAAACCCATGCGCCTAGAGCCCTTGCTTCATAACAAGAGAAGCCACCTCAATGAGAAGCCCTCACAGCGCAACAAAGAGTAGCCCCTGCTCACTGCAACTGGAGAAAGCCCTCGTGCAACAAACACCCAATGCAGCCAAAAAAGAAGGAACTATTAGAGATCAGGAAACATATTGGCCAGAGAATGAGATGAGCTGGATTCCACTTCCAGTCTTGCACTGGACAAGATACGGATGCCCAGAAACACTTCAATCCACCTTGGAGAAAAACAGGAAGAAAAAAATCAGTTCATCTGCTCTAGTAGGAAAAGCATGATCACTTCAGATCTGAGCCTTAACTTTGTCTTTCTCCTCTACTTTGTTCACTTATTTGCATTGTCCTAGAGGGTTTCTCTCCAACACTGGGGAAGAAAACCCAGCCAGACAAAAGAACGCTATTAATACAATGTCAGAACTGGATGAGACCTAAGGATGCATAAAGGGTAGACTCCATAGTTCACAGACCCTGGGTCATTCAGCTTCCAGCTTCCAGGCAATGCTTGGACATTCCTTTCCAGCCCTCACTGTTCCTCATCCAGGCTGGTCTCTAAACCTGGGCTCCTGACCTGCTGCTTCCACCGTGAATCAGCAAATAGTGCAGAAAGCAAGGAATCATTGATTGATCATTTCTTACAGAACCAGAAGGGGAACTGACTTGTCCAAGTCACAGGATTACCAAAAACTGAGTACCATTAAGAATTATTCTTGACCCTGGGTCTCCCTCAATTATACATTTAAGCCAGTCTTCCAACCATGTGTTAACACATTTACATATTTTTCTCCCTTAAAAATTCTAGATTTGTTTTTAACAAAGTAATATAGTGAAAGTGAAAGTCACTCACTCAACTCTTTATGAGCCCATGGACTACACAGTCCATGGAATTCTCCAGGAAAGAATACTGGAGTGGGTAGCCTTTCCCTTCTCCAGGGGATCTTCCTAACCCAGGGATCAAACCCAGGTCTCTCACACTGCAGGCAGGTTCTTTACCAGCTAAGCCACAAGAGAAGCCCAAGAATACTGGAGTAGGTAGCCTATCCCTTCTTCAGCAGATCTTCCTGACTCAGGAATCGAACTAGGGTCTTCTGCATTGCAGGAGGATTCTTTACCAACTGAGCCACAAGGGAGCCCTATATGCTTGCTGTTAAAATTAAAAAAAAAAAAGTGAAAAAGCCTCCTTCCTATTATTAATAAATTCCCTAGAGATAACCATTATTAGTGAGTTCCTGTGATTCACTCCAGAAATTTAAACAATTTAAAGACAAAGTTAACCCTACCTACTGATTTATATTCTTGGCCATAGTGTTTAAGATTTGTTGATTACACGAATGAACGGCCCCAGACTGAGGTCTGAGGCTGGGGTTTGCATCATGTGTAAGGACAGAGATGAGTTAAGCATCTCAGCAGACAAGAGCTCCCACTGGGGTCTGTTAGCCAGGGATCTGGCATGAAGCCCCCTTTCTGAGTTGGTGACACAGGGTGGAGGGAAGATCGTGGGCTTTGGAATCAAGCAGATATCGGTTCATATTCCTGGCTAACATTCATAAGCATGTGACCTCGGATTGTTCCTTCATACTGTGACTTAGTATCCTCATTTGTCACGTGGAGATTAAAACACTACTATTTCATGGTGCTATTATGAGGACTAAATAAAACAACTCGAGAATACAGTGAGTACTAGACATTGTGCACGCATGCTCAGTCATGATTGACTCTATGAGACCCCATGGACTGCAGCCTGCCTGGCTCTTCTGTCCATGGAATTTTTCAGGCAAGAATACTGAAGTGGGTTGCCATTTCCTTCTCCAGGGGATCTTCCTGACTTAGGGATCAAACCCACGTCTCCTGTGTTTCCACACTGGTAGGTGGATTCTTTACCACTGAGCCACCCAGGGAGCCCATACTTGACATTAAGCATGCACTAAAGAAATAGTGGCTACTATTATTATTCCAATTGTTGTTATTATTCTGCTGGCTCAGAAAGAGAAAGCCTACAGGTCCATTCCTTACCACTACAGACACAGTTCAGCCCAGGGCCTGGTACCCCTCAGTTGAGTATATCTGAGAGCAAAGGAGACAACTAGAAAGTAAGTCTTGGGTCTGGCCAGGATTTAATGCCCAGAAATTTCTCAGGATATTCAAAATTCTAGATATACACCAACCTCCTAGTGCAGGGACCCTACAAGCTCAGAGCACTGGAATCCACCTTACGCAGACTTGTTGTGGCTGAAGGGTTAGACTGGGTGGAAGTGAGACCATTTCTTATCTACTTAGGCTACCTGATTCAGCAGCTCTCAGGCCCAGATAGCCTCAGAAGTGCCCTCAGACTGGCCAGGGGCAGCAGACTGGCAGGGCCCAGATGGGAAGGCGTGCCCTTCTCCTACTGAATTCCAGGCCCTTCCTCCTAGTCCTCAGAGCACAATAAGAACATTATCATAGCCACTTCATCCAATCTTGTGCTGTCTGGGGGTTGGAGATGACTAAGGGCAATATGATAATACACTCCTCTAGCCAACACACAGAAAGAGAAACCTAAGACTGGACCAAAAGGCCTGCTGAGTCCCAACATAGCTTGAATCCCAGAACCTCAGATGGAAATGTCTCACATACTTCCTGCAGGTCAGATCTTTGTATTACAAAATGCACCCAGCTCACGGCAATTCTGTTAACTGATCATACCGCCAGGGACAGGAAGGAATGTAAGTCACTGCTCTCAGTGGTGCCAAGAAGCCATGGACTCTGACCTAGATGCCAGACCCAGCCTGGAGCTCTGGTTACTTGCTTCTCTCAAGGATCACAGAGGACTCAGCTGGAATGGGTGGTGGCAGTGGTGGGGGGGTGGGGAGGGCCAGTGATCTCCTGGCCCTATAAGTCTCAGAGGGTCTGGCATGGGGTAGTGTCCCTGGGGACATAGGAAAGGAACCAGACCAGCTTTGGGAACATAGGTGCTCCCTGGAATATTGGGGATTCTTTAGAGACTGGACACACCCCTGTTTGGAGACTAACCTCAAGATCACGCCAGTGGAACAATGCTACTTCATGCTCTCCTCTAAAGCACTTTCTCTCCCAACTGGGCTTTCTTCTCCCCAGAAATCCTGTTGTCCATCTCTTTACCCACTCTCTCTCTCTCTCTCTCCATCTTTCTCCCCAACTCTGACTCCATTTGTCTTTCCTCTCTATTTCTTTCCTGTCTCTCCTCCCATTTTCTTCTTCTCATTGTCTTTCTCTAACCAGTCATGATAGAAAGCTGAAAATATCTTCCATTATTGGTTGAATTCATACATTAACATTTAAATCTTATCACCTTAATTTTCAAAAAGACGAACTGAACACTCTATATTTCGCTTTGAAAAAATACTACTTTTAACAGTAAAGGACTTTGAAGAGTAGGGAACTTTAAAGATCACCTAGTTCAATGGCTTTTCTGGCTTTTGAATCCCGTTAGAGCAACTGTAATGTTCAGCTTCTCCCTGGACACTTCTAGGGATCGGAGACATTATCTCTTGAAGCAGATCAATCCTAACTATCAAGAAGCTCTTTACATTGAGTTTAACCTGCTGCCGTAATTCCTACTCCCTGGTTACCAGGACAACCTGGGATATAAAAACAGTACAATCAGCAGAAGGGCAGTGAGAAACATCCTAAGCTCAAAGTATGGGGTAGAGGAGTTGGCTGTTAAATTCTCCTATCGCTTTCTTAGGTAGGTGACACTGGAGAGATAACCAGGCTCTGCTGGTCCTGAATGCCAAACCAAAATGTGATATGTTTAACGTATCAGAAAGATGGCCAAGTGAAGACATCCATTAGGTAACTGAAGATAACAGTACTGAAGTTATTATTTATGAATGCTTACATGCCAGAACTGTGCAAAATGCTTTAATGTTGACTGTCACCTTCTCAAGAGCACTATGACATAGGTATTACTATTATCCCACTTTATAGATGAGGAAACTGAGGTCTCAGAACTGGTAAATCAGGCCTACCTGACTCTGACATCACCTCTGAATGCAGCATTCTACAAAAAATGGTCAGCAAAGACCCAGACAGGAGATCTTGATTTGGGAGTCACTTACAGTAAGGGAGGGAGGGTCAAGAACAGAGGGCCAGGGGTCTCATTTGAGCTCTCTTCTACAGATGACCCCTCAACTCCATTTCCAGTCCTGTGCTTGTTTTTAAACTCCCCTGTTGGGACCTCCCTGGCTGTCCAGTAGTTAAGACTCCTCCTTCCAATGCAGGGGGTGTGGGTTTGATTCCTGGTCCAGGTGCTAGGATTCCCATATGCCTTGTGGCCAAAAAAACACAAAACATAAAACAGAAGCAATATTGTAAAAAAATTCAATGAAGACTTAAAAAAAAATGATCCATAACAAAAAAATCATAAAAAAAAACCCTCCCCTTTTCCATCTCCCGCTGTTCACTGGACTCTGTCACCTCAAATTCAACACATTTACACCCACTGCTGTCATTTTTCACTATCTCCCCAGCAACCAGTCCCGGTATTCATAATTCTTTAAGCACAAGAGAGGATCAGAGTTTGTCTCAAACTGACCTGGGCCCAATTAGATTTGCCATATACATACCACAAGGCCTTGGGCAAGTCACAAAATCTGAGTTGTCTCAAGTATAAAATGGAAACAGTAATAACACCTTCTTGGAAGGTGTCTGTGAGGATTACATGAGATAATCTGGATACAATATATGGTATAGGGGCTTGGCACATGACAAGTGCTATGTAAATGGCGTGATTCTTGCTATTACTGTTGTTTCTCAAGCGTCAGACTCCTTCTCTTGCAAAACTATTTATGGTGAACCCCAATGCTGAGAAGTGGGAGGAAGAAGAGGGACTGACAGAGAGACAATGAAAATTCAAGCAGTCTGTACTCTCTGTAGTGACCTCATCCCTCTGGCTTCAGGGGCGGCTTCTGCAGGGTCTCTTTCCCATACCCACTACAGAGAGAGCTGGGCTCAAGCCAAGCAGCCCCCTCCCCTCCACCCCCTCCAGACCTACTTATGTGGGGATCAACAAGCAGTGTGTTGTTTCTACCTCTTCCAGTCCTCTCTTCATTTCCAGCCTTCATTTTGTATCATCTGCAGCCCTTGCCTCCCCTACACACCCTTTTTTCCCTCTAAACATCTAGAACCAAAGCTTTAGAAATCATCTAGTCTAAGCCCTCAAAAATTAAGCTCAAAATGAAAAGTCATTAAAACATGTTCCTTGCACAATGAAAGTGGGCTTTCTCTCGATCCACCCACACGCATTGCACATTATCACGGTAGTGAGACTGTGCACTGTGCACAGACACTGGAGTTGCTGTTGTGCAGAGCCGTAACCTCAGCCATGGGTCTGGCCTGTGGCTTGACCAACTCCCCTACCTCTCGGGTGTGGTACACGCTCAAGCCCCCCGGAGACACGGCGGAAGTGTGGATGGCTAAAGACTACCCAGAAACAGGGTGCTGATGACAATCACCAACCCTCACATGTTTGCACACCTCGAACCCTCTAAGGCTCAAGGTAAATATGAGAGGAGATGAAAGGAGACTCCTAGGAGATAGGCCTGGTGTTTGTACACAGTGAGGGGACAGTGAGGGGAGAACAAAGGGCATGGGGACCCTAGAGGTGGTGGGCAGGAAAAAACGGGTGAGACAGACTGTAAGATGAGTTAGAGAGAATGAATGAGGGCACTGGGTCGCGTCAGCTACTGCTCAACTGCCCCCAGCGGCAGTGTGAATTGGAAGAAGGGAATTGGGGAGGGGGGGATGAGAAGGGGAGCTGATGTCATATCTCAGAAAGCGGGAGCTGGAGTGTGTTGAACATGAGGAGCAGAAACTCATTTCCAGGAGGGATCCGAGCTCCCGCCTTCTGAGGGCTCCTAGATCCTTCTCGCCTGGCTCTGCTCCCACAGCTGCAGGCAAGGCAGCTGAGATGGCAGGGGGAAAGAAAGCCTTAAGCCAGAAATAAAGATATCAGTCCTGGAGATCACTGGACCCCTGCTTGGCAGACAGAAGCCACCCAGTGGCTGTTAATGCCTTCCATTTATTTCAAATGCCCTCACACTAATGATCTCACTTCATCTTCAGCACAACCCTGTGAACCAGGCAGGCCTGGGAGGACCTCTGCCATGCTCCTCCCTCTCATTACCCAGTGGATCCCTCAAGGGCCCTCAAATTGTTTCCTCCATCCTCCAAACAGCCAACTCTGAACCAGCAGTGCCTTAGGGAGCCTGGGGTCCTCTGTCTAGGCTCTGTTCTGGGCTTGCTGGCTGCTGTTGGTCCTGGGATGGGTGTGACAAGAAGTCACAGGATGTCGAATCATTCCTCTCCTGGAATTTCCCAGACGCCCCTCCCCCTTTGCTTATATCCTAAAGCCTGGCACATAATGACCATGTCACCCAGTCCCCAAGGAGCTGCATCAGACTTCCCCTCATTAGGCAAATGGAAACCGGAGGCCTAGAGAGGCGAAGGCCTTTGTCACGAGTCACACAGACAGCACACATGGAGGGATTCGTGAAGACTTGGAAACAGCACCGCATAGACCTGGGTTCCAGTCCTGACTTTGCCACCTATCAATCCAGGTCACTGAGACTGTCAGCAGCCTTGGCTTTCATCACTGTCAAATGGAAATAGTAATATTCATCTCTGGAGATTGCTGCGAGGATGCCATGAGATCAAAATATAAGGGTTACATAAAAATGAATTACTCTGATTATCAAGTAGCAAGGTAACAACAGCAGGACGATAGTGTAATAGAAAGAAGCTGGACCAAGTATAGAGTCTGGCTCTCCTTAACTCATTTGTGTGGCCCTAGGTGAGTCTGGGTTTCCCAAGGCCTCTGGCAGTTTTAAGAAGGGGGGATTCAGTGGGCTATGCCTTTACTGCAAGAATTCTGGCACTGGCCACTGATCTCTTGACTGCCCCATTATCTGTGCTCCAAGAATCTTATGGAGGGAGCCAGGGAGTAGCCAGCAGTGGGAGATCCATTGTTCCCAGTGGAAAGAATTCCAGTGGATCCTTCACTCTATCCCTTCTACCCATTTCCTTGGGGGCAAGAGCACCCTTTTAGCCTCTTTGCCCCCTGGCTTTAAGGATGGGTGGAGGTGGAGAGCAACGGGTAGTGGTGAGGCTCTTGGTGATGAAACTGATGACACACCACTCCTGTAAGATTTCTCGGTGGAAAGCACTAGACTGCCCAGATTTCCTTTCTCCTGGGAGAGCTGAGTCCAACTGTCCTGCCTTTCACATCCTGCTTCTTCCAGGAGGGGCCTCAACATGCCAGGCCCCTGATCCTTTCTTTTGAGGAAGCAGCTCAGCATAACCCTTGATGAGCTCCTGGTGGTGAATTAAATATTAAAGAAGCAAGGCCAGAACCCCTGGGTGCAGCAGCACATTCTCATAACACAGACAATGGTGTGCAGCTCAACTGTCCCTCCTCCAGCTGCTGCCACGCTCCCTCCCATGTGGTGCTTCCCTGAGCCCCAGCCCACACTCCTGAGAGGGACTAAGAAACGATAGTGGTTTGCTCTCCCCAGCAAGACATCAGCTCATGGTTCTCTGCATCCTTCCTCCAATCCTCAGTGTTAGGGACTCTATGGACCTGGAAACGTCTGGGACAGGGACTCCTGGCATCTGTGACAACGAAATTTAACAAGTTGGTGGCCAGCCAGGCAGGGGGATCTCTGCAGCTTAGCTCCACTGTGGCCTGGTGGTGTCCCTGGGGCTGGGGGAATGCTGAGGCCCTGAGGTCTCTCGGGGCAGTGGGGAATTGGATCTTACTAGGAGCTAGCTAGTTTGCTGCTCAGATTAGAAGAACCTCAGAGATCACCCAGGCCACCCCTCTATTTTACAAAAAGGGAAACTGAGGCTTGAGGAAAGGAAGACACAATGAACAAGGGTCACTCAATGAGCTCTAGTACAGCTAGCCCTAGACTCCAGATTTCCAGTGTAAAGCCAGAGCCGCTCTCCTACCCTCAGCACGATCTCCTTCCTAAGATTCCAAGCAATAGGCCCTGTGGACTGCTGGACTGTCTTCACAGGGAGCAGGACCCATTCATAGCCCCACCTTGCCATTCAAGAATTGAAAGGGCCCAAGGGCCACTGGTTCCAGCTTGGCTCTGCTACTTTGTAGGATGGAACCTCATGTCACTTTTCTGAGCCTTAGCCCCTCACCTGTAAATATGGGGATTTAACAACCAGGACCCTGGCTAGCTACCATGAGGATCAAATGAAAGCACGTACACAGTTATGGAAACTGTGAAGTGTTATCCAAATGTCAGGTATTAAAGCAGCATGAGGTCTGATGCTGCTGCAAAAGGAGGACATCACAAGGGAGGCAGCTAAGCAAGAGTGGGAACCCACACCTAAATGAGGCTGAATGCCTGCCTGGCTGTCCATGGACCTGACCAGTTCTGGGGGCCACCAGCAGAGACTGCCAGGCCACAGGTCAGGCCAGCCCAAGGTCACTGGCTTGAGAGACTGCCTGCCTGCTTTTGCTCTGTGTGTGTGTGTGTTTCCTTTTAGGTGCTCCTCAGCAGCTCTGCCTGGCAGCCCAGAGCTGCAGAAATTTGTCTGGCTTCTCCAGGGGAGCACTTGGCAGAAGGGCAGGACACGTTGCTTCAGGCCAGATCGCAGATCCTCAAAGCAAAGCCTGCCAGCCCAGATCCCTCTGGAGGCCTCTGGAGAGCCCTTGCTCCCTTGGGGACTCTTACCTTGTACTTGGCGGCGAGCAGCTCTGTGGCTTCCTGCTCCCGCCGCAGGTCTTCCAGCATCTTCTCCTTCTCCTCCAGCAACTTCTGCTTCTCCTCGCTCACCAGACTGCGGTCGTCCTGGATGGCTGCCTTCTCTTCCTCTAGCCGTTCCTTCTGCTCCTGCAGGTAATTCTCCATGTTCTTGTCCAAGGCGGTCTCCAGGATGGGCTGGGGCGGGCGGTGGTTGTTGTTGTTGTCATCCTCCTCTTCGGCTACCCAGGCCTCGATCACCGGTCCCTCCGGGTACCCGGCTGGGGCTGACACGGCCTTCTTCCTGCGGCTGCTCTTCCTGCGGAGTCGCTTTCCCAGCATCCCCTTCTTCTCCAGCTGGGCCTTCAGGCGGGCGATCTCCTCCTGGAATTCCCGCAGAAGTGTGTCCTTGGGGTCCTCGTTCACCCGGGGCTTGTTCTTGATGTTCTTGGCCCGGTTGGCGAAGCGCAGGGTGGAGAGGCTCTCGTCGTAGCTGTGAGAGGCTGGCCCCAGAGTGGCCACCATGATGGTCTTGGCATTTCCCCCAGAGAGTCCTGGAGCAGCCGGGTCAGCTTGGAGTCCCGGTAGGGGATGTGGGTGCTCCTGTTACCCGAGAGAGCAGCGATCACGTTGCCCAGGGCAGACAGTGACAGGTTGATTTTGGAGGCTTCCTTTGGCCTCTCTCCACCACTGCCACCACCCCCTCCACCACCGCCACCACCAGTGGGCTGTGTGGCGGTCCCTCCAGTGGTGTTGGGGCCTGCTTTGTTCTGCCTCTCACTACCAGCCAAGTCCACCAGGTTGAGCTTGCCCACACGGATGTGGTCCTGGCCGTCGGAGCCACGCTCACTGCACTCCACGGTGATGACAAAGATGGCATGGGAGCGGGAGCTGACCTCATTCATGTGTGTGCTGCCCACTGCCCGGGTCTGGTTCCCCAGATTCATCACGTGCTCTATCTCCTTGACATTTTTGGTGACGAAGGAGGACAGGTCCTTGATGTAGACGCCGGTCTCAGGGTTCTCCTTCAGCTCCAGCCTCTTGCCAGGCTCCTTGGAGAGCAGGTCTCGAATCTCCTCCTGGTAGATCTCCAGGTAGGAGGCCCGGACCAAGTACTGCTGGTTCTGGGAGCGCGAGATGTGGGTAAAGATATGCTCAAAGGCATTGGGGATGACCCCGCGTTGCTCGGGCTCCACCCAGGTCCCCTGCATGGTGTAGGTCTTGCCCGTGCCTGTCTGTCCATAGGCAAAGACGGTGCCGTTGAAACCTTGAAGCACCGAGTCTACCAGGGGCCTCACGGTTTCATCATATAAGTCTGCCTGCTTGGAGCTGGCATCATACACGGCATCGAAGGTGAAGGTCTTAGGCAGCTCCCCCAGGGCAGCGCGGGGGTTCCGCAGGGTCACCTGGCCTAGTTTCACGTCCATGGTCAGGATCTGCTCGTGACCAGCAGCCTCCTCCTTCCGGCTGAGGGGGCGGCACCGGGCCACCACCTTCAGGGCCTCGCTGGCCTTGGTTTTACTGGCCATCTTGCTGCTCTGTCCTTCCTGCACACCCCCACCCCCGGACCCCCTCCGCAGCCTGGTTAGTCCTGCTGTCCTCCCTAGGTCGGGATCAGCGGGGCCGGCCGAGACCCCAGGCACCGTTCTTCAATCCGCATGCAGCCTCCTAGGGTGGAGATGCTGGGAGCTGGCCCCGCCGCTGCTGCAGTCCGGGCCTCCACCGCTCTCCGGTCCTCGCTGCACTGGCTGCGGAGGGAGAATTAGGCAGAATCGCCGGGCAGCCGAGGGAGCAGCGCCTGCCGAACGGCAGTACCCAGAGCCCGCCCCATGCTGGGGCAGAGGGAGCGCTGCCGTAAACAGCGACGGCAACAATGAGATAAAGGAAGAGGAAAATGGGATGGGGGTGGGCGGCAGAGCTGTCTTCTCGTCCTCCTCCTCCTCTAGAGATCCATGGCGGGGGATGGGGGAAGGGTGCTGCAAGTCCTGGGGGTCCGGGGGTCCCGGCCCTCCCAAGGGCAGAGGCTCACCTGGAGTCCTCTCCCCCAGCTGGGGGATCATTCATTGCAGCCAGCGCGGCTGCTGCAGCCTCTGCCTCCGCCTTCCCCACCGTCGCCACCGGAGAATGAGAGAGAAAAACAGAAGGGGATGGGGCGGAGCAGCCGCGGCGAGAGTGATGTTGCCGCCGCGCTGCGGCCCCAGCTAAACTGCCCGGCTGGGGTGGGGCAAGGGGCGGGGCCGCGGGGCGGGAGACGCGAGCCCGGCGCGGCCAGTGCGCTGGGGACCCGGGTGCATCGCCCGCCCGCACCGCCCCCCCCGCCACGCAGATCGCCCCCTCCGGAATGACAGACTCCGGTGCCGACCCAGGTCCTGCGCCCACTAGGCGGGTGCAGCGCAGCCACCGCCCGCCGTCACCCCACTGGGGCGGGGCATGCTGGGAGTTGTAGTCCTGCCTTTGTTAACCCGGTTCTGGCAGGTTGCTAATGACTTCTCCAGTCCGAGAGGCCCCTCCCTCTCTGGCCAGCAGCCTCAGGAATGACCGTTGAGGTTGCAGCCTAGCTGCTGGAGGATGCGGGGTATCCACTGCCCACACCTGTTTCCTCCACAGCCAGCATCCTCTCTCTCTCTCCTGCTCCTGCCTTTCTGCCTGCAGACCCCTACATGTCACCGCCCTCCCCCTTCAGGGTGTTGCCAGGCATTCTAACGCAGAAATTCTTCTTGACTGTCTTTTCCTCTCCCTGCCCTGGTTTACTTCTGGCCTTCCTTTTCTCTCTCCTGGAACCACCTTCCAGATGATTCTCTCTTAGCATCCTTTCTGCACATGCACTCTGGTCCCCTCTCCTCCTCCAACACCAGCCTTCCATATTGTATAAAAGCCTCTCCATCTTCTGACTCCTGCCACTTCCCAGCTTCACTTCCGGCTACTCTCCTATAGAGAATCTGTGTTCTAGACATTCATTCCTTTGAATAGAAAAGCAGAGACATCACTCTGCCAACAAATGTCTGTATGGTCAAGGCTATGGTCTTCCCAGTGGTCACATTTGTTTATGAGAGCTGGACCATAAAGAAGGCAGAGCACCAAAGAATTGATGCCTTTTAACTGTGGTGCTGGGGATGACTTCTAAGAGTCCTTTGGACAAAAAGGAGTTCAAACCAGTCAGTCTTCAAGGAAATCAATCTGGAATACTCATTGGAAAGACTGATGCTGAAGCTCCAGTAGTTTGGTCACCTGATGCAAACAGCTGATTCATTGGAAAAGTCCCTGATGCTGGAAAAGATTGAGGGCCGAAGGAAAAGAGGGCATCAGAGGATGAGATGGCTGTATGGCATCCCTGATGCAATGGACATGAACTTGGGCAAACTCTGGGAGGTGGTGAGGCACAGGGAGGCCTAGCATGCTGCAGTTCAGGGGTTGCAAAGAGTTGAACATAACTGGGTAACTGAACAACAAACAACAACAAGCTCCTGGTAAACCCCAGGCCTCATTCTAGGAATTGGACCTTCTTGTCCTCAAGGCACTTAACAATACTAGAAACCAGGTTTTGCTGCCTTCTGGCTATTCCGTGTTGCATCTTTGTGCCTTTGCCTGTTACTCTTCTGTACTTGGTGCCCTGCCCTTGCCTCCTCTGTGAAGCCTTCCCTGACCAATCTCTTTTCTTCTACAGAGAAAGACACAGAATTTGTATAGAACAAAACCTGGACTCGAGCTACAGTTCTGATCTCCACCCAACTGTGTGAATTTTGGCACACAATTTACCTTGCCCTAGCCTTAGTTTTCAGAGAAGGCAGTGGCACCCCACCCCAGTACTCTTGCCTGGAAAATCCCATGGACAGAGGAGCCTGGTAGGCTGCAGTCCATGGGGGCGCTGAGAGTTAGACATGACTCAGTGACTTCACTTTCACTTTTCACTTTCATGTGTTGGAGAAGGAAATGGCAACCCACTCCAGTGTTCTTGCCTGGAGAATCCCAGGGATGGGGGAACCTGGTGGGCTGCCGTCTGTGGGGTTGCACAGAGTCGCACACAAGTGAAGTGACTTAGCAGCAGCAGCAGCAGCAGCAGCAGCCTTAGTTTTCTCATCTATTTAAAGCCATTGGTTTTAAAGTGGTTGTGAAGTTCAAATGCTACTACTGATTATAAAATACTGTACCAGTGAGAAGACTCGTTTTTAAGAAAGCCCTGAAGACATACATGTGTCCTGGCTTGGCTTGCCCAACAGCTCTGCTTCCTTAAGTATCCTGGACAGACCAGGTCTACATCTGGCATTCCACTTTTGGGTCGTCATATTTTTTTTTCCTCTAGGATACAAGTCAAGTATAATTTCTCAAGTCTAGGGAACAAGCCAGTGTCCTACCCTGTTCCGTTCTGCAGAGGGGAGTTGAATCTATGCACTGAGTCTGACTTGTCCTTATTCTCCCACCTTGAGGCCCTTCTTCACAGAGTCACCAGAAGAATCTTTCCACAAAACATTTCCAGTCATGTTATTTTCTATTTGCTCAGTTCTTCAATTCTATAAAACCTGTCTCCTCACCTCCTCCCCATCTTCAAATCCTCAGTACCCAAATGCTAGCTCAGCTGGAAACTTGAAGCTTAGCTGGTGGCATCCCCCACTTCTGAAGTTTCCTGACTTTCCTCAGCCCTCTCTTTGACCAAGTTCTACCGCTTGCGATTAACTTGGCTTTTGAACCAATTACTGGGTGAGGTTTTGGCTTTGGCAACCTGACTTCTGAATGGACCATTTGGCTCTTGAACTGTTTTCTTGTTGCACTTGGCTTTGGTTTTTGGACTACCCTTTCTCTGTTTTGGCTTACAACCTTGGCACTAGAGTTCTGAATAAAGGGGATTCCAGCCCTGTTCTCTCCACCAAATGTCACCACCTGACAAGGCACTTGCCCAGATCCTCCCACATGGAAGGGAGACTGGAGAAGACTACTGCTTATAAGTTGTGTGGCCCTAAGTAAATTATTCAACTTCTCTGAACATCTATTTTCTCAGTGGGAAAAGTGAAGATAGGAACACTTACTGACTCACAGGGTTCAGATAATGTATATAAAAACTGCCAAGACATAGAAGATATTCATGAAATAGTAGTTTTCCTTCCTTTTGTCCTTTGCACGTTAGGTTGTTCACATTCTGTGTCTCCCTTTTTGGCAGTCCTTAACCATCTGACCTCTTTCAACCCCAACATTCAATGTTGTTTTTCCTGAAGCTTGGTCCTAAGTCTTCTTCTCCTTCCAATACTACCCTCTAGTGATCACTGTAGCTTATGGCTTCACTCTGTGTTTAAATGATTCCTAAATTTCTACCAGTCCAAACTTCTCTATTCTCCACTTTTATATATCCAGTTCTCTAATACATGCAGCCACTTGGATGATCCAAGTACCTGAAGCTGTACTTGTGAACACCAAACTCATTGTTCTCCCCTCCACACTTGCTCCTCCAAGAATGTCCCTAGGTCTATAAACAGCTCTTCTCCTACCCTCAAAACATCGACTCAACTTCCTAAATATTTCTCAGAGCTATCAACTTCTTCTCCCTTTTCACAGCCAGTATCATGACCCAAGCCATCATTTTCACATGGCTTGGCTTCCCACTGGAGTGTCCAGTCTGGTCTCCTTCAGTCTATTCTTACTTCTACCCATTCATTCTCTATAAAAGATTCTTTTTAAAAACACTTGTCTGGGATTTCCCCGGGTGGTCGTGGCTAAGACCCCGTGCTCCCAGTGCAGGAGATCTGGGTTCAATCCCTGTTCAGGGAACTACATCCCACATGCCACAACTAAGATTGAAGATCCTCTGTGCTGCAACTAAGATCTGGTGCTGACAAATTTTTTTTTTTTTAAGTAATCAGTATCAGTTGCTAAGCAAATGAATGAGAGTTCAGGACAAGAAAATGGGGAGGCAAGACAAAGTAATAAAGTCATATTTGTAGAGTGATTTTCAATTAACAGAGTATGATCCTATACATTACTCACTTTACCCTCACATCAACTCCCTAGAAAAAGAGAAAATATTAATATCCCCATATTGTGAGGACTCTAAGCTTCAGGCTAATCAAGCAACTAAGGAAGGAAACCCAGTCACCAAGTGGCGTAGTCAGTCTTTAGACTCCCAAACTGAAACTCTGGGGGTCTTTCCTCTTTGTCATGGGGAGAGCTTACTGTGAAGATGCCAGAACAGTTGCTTCTTAGCTGTGGTTTGAATGACAGTTTCCAAGGAGTCCAGACTCATCTTCTCCTTACAGGTAGGAAGAAGCTCCCTTTGCTGCATTTCCTTTGACAATGAAAGTTCTTTTTTCCCAGGGGATTCCCATACCAGCATTTTCTTCTGGGATGGTCTCAGTAACAGTCAGAGTGAGACTATGTTAAGAAGGCAGAGTTGGCTTTTCAGTAACCCACCGGGGTTGGGGTTGGGGGTGGCGTGGGGTTGGGGCCTGCAAATTTTCACATGTAAGTAAATCAGTATTTGTTTACCTTGCAAAAAAAAATTCTACCAGCAGAGGGAGATATGACTATGTGACAAAGTCACTAGATGGGCTGCATGTTTCTGGGCTCTCAATCACTGTGAGATTATTTAACTCAAGGGTTTCCAATTGTGTCCAAGTCTGGATTACTCAGCTCCTCTTCTCCTAGAAGCTTATTTTTTCCTGTCTCTACTATAACATTTTTATTTCTTTTTTTTTAACTGGAGTGGAATTGCTCTACAATATTATGTTTGTTTCTGCTGTACAACAATGTGAATCAGCTGCATGAGTGTATTACCTCCTGCTTGAGCCTCCCTCCCACCCTCCATCTCACCCCTCTAGGTCATCACAGAGCACCGAGCTGAGCTCCCTCTGCTTTATGAGAGCCTCACTGACATATATACACTACCAAGGGAAATTCCTAGTAAATGGAATTTGAGCCAACTGCTAACCCCCAAAATAAAGAAAAGAAAAATCTGAAAATTAAAAAAATCTGAATACTAAAAACAGCTGTCCTTAGTAGCTACCATTTATTGAGCAACTAATAGGTGGATTACATTTGTTTTATTTAACCTTCACACTAACCCAATCGGTAAATGGCAATATTAGGTCATAACTCCACCACCCTGTACTGGACCCCCAGGTTTAGCTCTCAGTCTGCATCCCACCTGGACCAACTCTACTTTCTTCTTCTTTCAATACCCCTTTCACCTTCAGCCTCCTCAGTAAAGACTTTCCTATCCCCTCCAGGCCTCAGAGGGTCTCTTTTTCCTTACCTCCTATGGCAGTTACTTTCTGCTTTTTTTTTTAACTTTTCAAATTTGGGAGGCACACTGTGTGGAACGTGGGTCTTAGTTCTCTGACCTACGGTCAAACCTGAATCCCATGCAGAGGAAGTTTGGAGTCCTAACCACTGGACCTCCAGGGAAGTCCCTAGCTTCTGCTTTTTCTAAATATTATTATCCATACATCTATGAAAACATCCTGTCCCCTAGATGCCTTTCTTAGACTCTGCTGTATTTAAATTTCTTATTACAGAAAGGAATTAAGAACACGTTTTGAAGAGTTTAGATCCTCTATAGAACTACGTGGCCTTTTAAGAAAAATATTATATTTATTATTGACTCCTTTTCCTCTTCCCTTATATGCCATCCACACACACACAAAATTTCTATCTGGGTTCTTTCTACAAAAATCTATTGATCCTGACTCCAAAGTACTGCGTGTCACTACCTCGGTCATTCTAGTCCATGCCACCTTCATCTCTTGCTTGGACACTGCGGTAGCCTTTAACAGGAATCCATGCCTTAGACTCCCTCCTCCACAGCACAGCTAGGGTCTTCCTTTTAAACTGTAAATCAAATCATACCACTTCCTGCTCTCAACTTTCCAGCAGCCTCTCATCACTCTTGGAGTCAAATCCCAACTCCCTTGCCAAGCTGTGTCAGCCTTCTGTGACAGGTCCCTGGTTACTTCTCCCATTTCCTGTCTTCATGCTCTCCCCTGCCCTCTCTCCAATCCAGTAACACTGGTCTCCTTGTTCTTTAGTCCTGCCATGCACATTCCAGCCATAGGGCCTGTGCACTTGCTCTTTCTTCCACCACAGGATTTTTCTCCTGTGGCTGCACATGGTTTCTCTGTCTCACCTCATTCAGCTGCATTTTCAAATGTCATCTTCTCAGAGAAGCCTTTCTGACCATGCTTCCTGAATTCTCCCTTCATCACTCTCTATCTCCTTGCTCTGTTTTATTTCTCTTCATAGCATGTATCATAATATGACATTCTAGATGTTTCCATATCTGCTTATGCATTATCTTCCCATTAGAATGTAAGCACCAGGACAGAACTTATTCTGTATCCTGGTGCTTACAAATATGGCTTGTTCACAAGCCCCCAGGAAATGTTTGTTTGATGGGTAAATGAGTGAATTAAGCTATTAATAGCCTTCATGATCATCATTTTGAAAGACTGCTTCACTTAAGGTGTTATTTTAAATTATGAAACATTAGGTTGAACCATATGAAATCACTGTTAGGTTTAATCATTAGATTAAGTTAGCTGCCTGCTCAGTTGTGTCTGACCCTTTGTGACCCCCATGAACTGCAGCCCACTAGGCTCCTCTGTCCACGGAATTATCCCAGCAAGAATACTGGAGTGGGTTGTCATTTCCTCCTTCAGGGGATCTTTCTGACCCAGGGATGGAACCTGTGTCTCCTGAGTCTCCTGCATTGCAGGCAGATTCTTCACTGCTGAGCCATCGGAGAAGCCAACCACTAGGTTAGAATGGTTGAATACTGTTACTTTCACAAAGTTCACTCAGCACTATAAAACACACACTCAGAACATTACATGAATATACCACTTAAAGAATTATCATTAAACATTCGGGTACCCTACCAAGGCCAAGACCAGAACATTGCCAGCATCCCAGGAATCTCCTTTAGGACCCTCTGCACTCACAATCCCTTCTTCCTCTCTAAGGTAACCTCTCTCCTGAATTTCATGGTAATCACTTGCTTGCTTCTTTTTGTTCTTTTACCATCTAAAGATTATGGTTTTCTTCTGTCCTTTTTGAACTTTACACAAACTCATAAGTGTGTATCCTTTTGTGTCTGGCTTTCTTCTGGCTTCTTTTATTGAGAGACTCATCCATGTTCCTGTGTCTGGCTGTCGTTCATCCATTGCTGCTGCTGCTAAGTCACTTCAGTCGTGTCCAACTCTGTGGGACTCCATAGACAGCAGCCCACCTGGCTTTGCCGTCCCTGGAATTCTCCAGGCGAGAACACTGGAGTGGGTTGCCATTTCGTTCTCCAATGCATGAAAGTGAAACGTGAAAGTCAAGTCGCTCAGTTGTGTCCAACTCTTAGCAACCCCATGGCCTGCAGCCTACCAGGCTCCTCCATCCATGGGATTTTCCAGGCAAGAGTACTGGAGTTGGGTGCCATTGCCTTCTCCCGTTCATCCATTACTACTACGTAATATTTTGTTGTGTGACTATATCACCTGTCATTGTCTCTTGATTGACATGTGGGTTGTTTCCAGTTTGGTATTGTTACAAAGTGTGCCACTTCAAGCATATTTGTTCATGTCTTCTATGCACACTTGATACATTTATATTGCACATATACCCATGGGTGTACTGCTAGGTTACAGAGAAGCCATCTCTTCAACTTCAGTTAATAATGTCAAACCGTTTTCCAACAATGGGAATAGCAATATTCACTACCAGCAGTGTACAAGGGTTCCAGGGGTTTCACACCAGAACCAGAACACTTAATATTGGTATTCTTAGTTTTAGATATTTGGTATCTCAAAGTGGTTTTAGTTTGATCTTCTCTGACACCAAATAAAGTTGAGCACCTTTTCACATGCTTAATACGGCACTACTGTCTTCTTTTGTGAATCTTCCTGTCAAGTCTCTCCGTCACTTTTCTATTTTGGCTTTGAGCCTTTTGTTGCGTACACGGGCTTCCCAGGTGACTCTAGTGATAAAGATCTTGCTGCCAATGCAGGAAACACAAGCGACATGGTGGCTTCAATCCCTGGGTTGGGAAGATCCTCGGCAGGAGGGCACCGTGGCTTGACATTTCATGCTTTTGGTGCAGTGGTTACCTTTTATAACCAAGATTTCTTCATTTTCATGTAGACAACATTTACTAATCTTTTTCCATGATTAGCACTTTTCGCCTTATGCTTAAAAACTCTTCCTCTAGCGTGCTGCAGTCCATGAAGTTGCAGAGAGTCCGACACGACTGAGCAACTGAACTGACGCCAAGGTCACAAACACATTCTATTTTCTAAAAGTTTTGCTTTGAACGGTTACTTTATGATATATTTCAGATCACTCTCCATATTACAGTTAGATGTCTGATTTAAAAAAAAAAGCTTATAAATGTCGTGGGAACAACTCCCATCACTCTTCTCAGTCTCATTCAGCTCCTCGGGGGACTCGGGGAAAGGAAGTGGAGTTGCGGTGGGGTGGGAGACATGGCCCACCTGGCAGGCTATCATTCCAGTCTCGCCCTCCTTCCAGATCGCCCTCTGGAATGTTCGTCATCATCACCACCGATTTGGGGGAGGCTCCTATAACAGAAACTCAGGAGACCTGGGTTGAGGCCAGACTGGGCCACCCAGCCATTTGACCTTGACAGGAAACGCGCCCCAGTCTCTTTGGCTGATCTGGCTCTGCTGTGGATCAAGGCGCAGAGTCCCGCATCTCCAGACTGCCGGTCCCGTGCCCTTCCCCTGACTCACGCCACCGCCAATCAGCAGTCAGACCGAGGGCGTGGCTCTCGCATCCTGGAATGTTGCAGAGGCGGTTTCCTGGTGTGATTCACAAACAGCAAGAATGTTTCAGTCTGACCGGGAGACCGACTTAGGGGAGGGGACCGGGTGTCCTGAGCCCGGAAGCTTCCTCCCAGCCTCCCAGTCCCCAGAGGTCTCGGTCTTTCTGAGCTCATTCTGCCTTATCTGGGAGGATCACAGTGTCCCTGCCTTGAGAGGATGCTCGCGCCACCCTCTGCTGTTATTTTCCCGTGCGCTGCTGTCTCCAACTGTGAGAACTCGGGGATAGGGAGCGGGCCTGTGTATCTGTGCTCGCCCTACCCCAGAGGCGACACGGGGCTGACACTCCCTGGTTGTCAAGATGAGCCATCGAGTGGTGTTTGTGCAGCACTAGGCAACAGCACTCTTTGTGGTTAGAATCACACCTGAAGGAGGATCCTAATATGGTCCAAAAGGCACACCTCTGGCCTGACAGCTGGCTGATCTCTGTCACAGAGGAACGACAGAGCAGCCTGGGCAAACTCCTAGGGGACTCACGTAAGTAGATCCTCAAAACCCAACCTATCTCATTGGCAAAAGCTCAAGTGTCCCCTAAAAGAGCCCCACCATGCTGGGCTTCCTGGTGGCTCAGACAGTAAAGAATCTGCCTACGATGCAGGAAACCCAGGTTTGATCCTTGGGTCAGAAAGATCCCTTGGAGGAGGACATGGCAACCCACTCCAGTATTCTTGCCTGGAGAATTCTATGGACAGAGGAGCCGGTGGGCTACAGTCCATGGGGTCACAAAGAGTCAGACAAGACTGAGCGACTTAACATTTTCACTTGACTTTTCAAAGGCCATGCTAACCACCATGGGGAAGTACATCCTCTAAGAAGAGCCTGCCTGCACCCTCTGTGAAGGTTTAGAATTTAAAAGAATAATATCAGTATGTGCTGGGAGCAGAGCAGCTCCAGGACCTGGGAGCAAGCCCTGCACTGTGGTCAGGAAACCCGAGCTCAGGCCTGGCTCGGCCACGACATGCCGACATGCCGTGACGTGTGATTTCACCCCCTCTGAGCCTGTGCCCTTATATGCCCACCAAGGGGCAGCCCTGCCTGGCCTCTGTGCAGGAATGGCGTCAGAACAAATAACACAATGTATATACGAAAGTACTTTGAAAGGCGTAAGGTGTTATAATGTGATAAAGGATTATTAGAAAGAAAGCACTGAGAGCTGAAAGAGGTGTGGGCCTCTGACACTTCTCAAGGTAGTTTCCTCAGTAGTAGGAACAATCCTTTGTTTGTTTAGTATTTGATAGTTCACAAAGGTTTCTAGGCTCTTTATCTCACCTGAGCCTCCCAATAACCCAGAAAGGCTAGCAGGGCAGGTTTTACCCTCCCTGATCACTGACCAGGTAAAGAAAAGGAGGCTTAGGCCATGATTTTCCCATAGTCCCCTAGTCACGGATCTAGGACTAAAGCCCCCTTCAAAAAAAAAAAAAAAAAAAATTATTTATTTGCCGGCTTCCCTGGTGGCTCAGATGGTAAAAAGTCTGTCTGCAATGCACGAGACACAGGTTTGATCCCTGGATTGGGAAGATCCCCTGGAGAAGGAAATGGCAACCCACTCCAGTATTCTTGCTTGGAGAATCCCATGGGCAGAGGAGCCTGGTGGGTTATAGTGCATGTCTGCAGAATTAGACACAACTAAGCTACTGACCTATTTGCCTGCAAAATTTTGGGGATCTTAGTTCCCTGACCAGGTATTGAACCTGTATCCTTGGCAGTGAAAACCAGGTCCTAACCACTGAACTGCCATGGTGTTCCCCTAAAACCCCTTCTTGTAGCTCTTTATGATGAACCTGTTAAGCTGCTCCTTCTGTTTCACTTGCAACCACATGGGGGAATTTCCCACAAGACCTGTGTGCATACATCCTAGCAGGCCTCCTATGACTGGAAGGGGTGAGGAGGGAGGGGGAGAGGGGTGAGGGGGGGGGGTGTAGTTATTCAAAGAGCAATGGGAAGTTATTTAAAGGTTTTAAGCAGAGAAATATTAGTACTATGATTT
The DNA here is from genome assembly GCA_917880005.1 of Nanger dama. Classification (NCBI taxonomy): domain Eukaryota; kingdom Metazoa; phylum Chordata; class Mammalia; order Artiodactyla; family Bovidae; genus Nanger; species Nanger dama. The sequence goes on from CAKJTW010000018.1 coordinate 33,643,886, forward strand.
GGACGGTGTTTTAAAAATGCTTTTCTTCTCCATCTCCTCCTTTCTTTCCTACTCTATTTCTCCTTCCCCCATCTTTTCTCCTTCTTCTTTTTATTCTTCATTTACTTTATATAATTCCCTGGGAAGGGAAAGAGTGGAAAATTCTGGGACCTTCCATCACCCGAACCCTTGAGTATCCAAACAGCCAGGCCCCTGACAGGCCGGCTCCTCGAATTTATAGGGTGCCAGTGTCCAGCCCAGAATCCAGGGTCCCTCCCAGAGACTCCCTTCCTCATGGGGACATTTCTAGGAGTTTCACGCTCCAGGAGCAAAGCCAGGGTTCAGTGAAGGAGTATGATGTAGCAGGCATGCGCCCAGATGGCTTGCCTCCCCAAAGGCTGCAATCAGTCCCCTGGGTTCCTCCCTGGCCCTCTGGGAAGCGCCTTGCCTGGACAACTGCCTGAAGTGGCCAGAACCTGAGATCCTGGCTGTGTGCCCTCCTCCACTGAGTGCCTGCCATTCAGAGTTACACACTCCCAGGCCCTACCAAATGGCCAAGTGATGATGCGAACATCCTGGGGTGCCCCTCCGGGCCGTCTGGCCTTCTTCCTCCCAGATCCCTTAGGCTACTGGCCCGACTTCCTTCCCATTTGTCTGTGTCCCTTGTAGATTGCATGCCTAGCAGCTGGATCCCTAGTAGAGGCTCCAGGGAAGGTGTAAACAGAAAAAGCAAGTGCGTGTGCCTGTCTGAGTATGGCTGAGTGTGTGTGCATGAGTGTATGGCGTCTTAGGAAGAAGTAGACACTGTCTCTGTCAGGAAATTGTACCTAATCGGTCTTGCTCAATATCATATCCCCAGCACCAGGGAAGCAGTTGGCTCCTAACAAATATTCTTTGAATAAATGAATGAATGGCCAACGAATGAGTGAAATAAGATTAGAGTTGGGGATTATCTGTTGCCTGGATATGGCGACCAGTAAGTCTTTGGAGACCTTGCTGGCACGCTTCTAGGAGCGCCAGCAGGGCAGGCCTGGACTGAGGGTAGAGGAGTGCAGAGAAGGGGAGCAGGGAGCACAGGCAGCTTTGAAGGAGTTTGAAGCGAAGGAAGGGAGGCGAAGGGGAACTGGAGGCAGGCTGGGGGTTGGAGCGCCTGTGTGAGCTGGAAGCAAGAGTCCTACAGAGAACGTCACTGGCCACAAGGCCTTTCTTGCACTGTTGTCTGCATCAGCAACGCCTGGCCTCTGTTCTCAACCTTGCTGTTTCTCTGTCTCAGGCTCAAACCAAGTTCTCTTTCCTGTGGTTTTCCTTGAACCTTACACCTTGTCCTCACCAGGACTTGTTCGTCACCCAGCTGGTCATTTCTAGACATTTTGGACAGAGTTTCCACGGAGTGCCTTCACTCAGCTGCTGTAACAATGGCTTTGCCTACCTGTGAGGTTCCCAGGGCACTCCAGCTTCTTCCAGGGGGCCCCTCCCTCTAAGGAGGCAAAAGGACCTGGTTGGCAGATGCAGAAGAGAGCCAAGGAAAGACCACATGCGCCCCAGAGATAGAGAGAAGAGCCTCCATTTCTGACTTCCCAGATCCCCACGCGAGTTACCTCAACAAGGGTTCTGTTCCTTCCCACCAAATGATATTGATATTACAGACCCACTGTTGGGATGGTCCCAACAGTAGGTTCAAAATAGAACCGTATACACCCCCTTAACATCCCCAGCCAGGTCCTTCCCTCTCAGCTCCCCTATCTCTGTCATCATTACCAGTATTTGGAGCTGTATTTTTCTCATGCCCTCATTCATGCAGGTAGCCTCTCTTACCTCTCTACCTGCTTCCATCCATATTTCCACTGCTCTACTTCATCCTTCCTTACCCCAAGCCTCCATCTCCAGACAGCTTCCTTCCTGCATCGCTGATTGCAAGGTCTCTCTTCTCCATTCCATTCTGTAATCACTACCTCCATATTATTTTCTTTTTCATTTTCCAAAAGTACACATTATATTATGGTTTTATTCAGAAGACAGTAAAAAACATGTGTGTATAATTGAATATATATGGGCCATAACTATTCCCCTGTTAAGAAACAGAATATTGCCTGTACCAGTATTTTCTTTAAATGTCTTTTTAAAATTGTTCAAGAATCTTTTTTGTAGAATTAAAAACTTTCACTGGATTATAGTTGATTTATAATGTGTTAGTTTCTATTTCACAGTAAAGTGAATCAGCTATACACATACATATAGCCACTTTTGTTAAGACTTGTTTCCCAAGTAGGTCATTACAGAGTATTAAGAGTTCTCTGTGCTATGCAGTAAGTCTTTATTAGTTGTCTATTTTGTATATAGTAGTTGTATACATCAATCCTAATCTCCCAATTTATTCCTCCCCCACCCCTTTCTCCCCTGGTAGCCATAAGTTTGTTTTCTACATCCGTGACTCTATTTCTATTTTGTAAATAAGTTCATTTGTACCATTTCTTTTAGATTCTGCATATAAGTGAGATAGTATGATACTTGTCTCAAGAAACTTTTGAGGCTCCCTGTTCTTTGTCTGCCTTCCTAGCTTGTCTTTTAGTCAGGTCCTACCAGGCAGACTCCACCATGCTTAATAATCCTTTCTTATAATACTGTCACTCCAGTTATTAGACTTATTAATAGTTTTAAGAACACAGGATCAGAATTTAAATATATTGTCTAAGCTTTGTGAATCATCCAGGACTCTGTTAGTAGCATGTAACAGAAATCAAATTCAAACTGGCTTAAATCAAGAAGAGAATCCGATGGCTTACCTCTCAGAAAAATCTAGGATAAACTGGCGTCAGGCACAGCTGGATATAAGCACCCAGTGTCAACAGAAAATGGTCTCTGGGCTCTGCTTTCCTCTGCTTTGGCTTTATTCTCTTCCTTGGTTATTTCAGCAAAGGTGGTGGATATGAATCTCACTGGCCTACTTGGGTCACATACCCATTCCTGAACTATTGTGGTAATTCAGTAGTAGACTAGATCTGATTAGGCCCTTCCTGAATTCAGGGATGCAGTCAGAACCCTGGTTGGCCCCCCGAGTGGAGAGATATTTTTCCAAGGAAAACCAGGATGCTAGATGTAGAAGATGGGAGAGAGGGAGGCTGAACAACAAAATCAATAGATACTCTCCAGTTCTCACTTAATTTGGGAGTGGGAATCTCTCTTCTGCCAAATGTTTGAGGCTGCTGAAAAGAGAAAAAAAAAAGATCGAGGCTATGAAGGTTCTTTGAAAACTTTAAAATTCAATGGAAATGGGAGTGATTTTGAAAGTGATTATTTCTTTTCCTTTTCCCCATACTGTTCACCTGTCCAGAATGCCCTTTGTTTGCTTTTCCCAGAAAAGCCTGGTGGGCTACAGTCCATGGGGTTGCAAAGAGTTGGGTATGACTGAGTGACTGCACAAACATACCCATCCTTCAGCCTTAGAGAACTGGACCTTTTCTAGCACCTGGCTAGCACCTGGAGCCTCTTGGATACCCGTGGATCCCCTCAGCCCACATAGTTTAGTATTTAATTAGCTATGGTCTTTCACTATCTTGTTGATTTGTTTTTAGGGCTATTACAATTTCTTTGATAGTTGACACAGGGATTGTCAATACTTACGGATGAACTGGAAACAATTTTGATCTCAGGATCAGGCTAGCTCCTCTCTTCCTCCTGGGATGCTTCACATTCTCACTGTGGGCCCAGCTGGTGCTCAGGGAATCCATACTAATTTTCATTTTGGCTCAAAATAGAAACAAAATGTTGTATCAGTTATACTATCCCTTAGGCCGTTCACATGCCTTATTCTCCTCTCTCTGGTTACTTAGTGCTCTCCCTGAGGGAAGACTCTGTGTCTCTCCTTCTCTGCTCCTCATAAGCCTCAAGTCACAGGAACGCACGTTGAGTGTGCTATATATCCCCACTGGTTGACTTAAAAGCTGACTTTGTGGGATTTCCTAGCTAGCTCTGTGCTTCCACTGCGGGGGGGCACAAGTTCTATTCTTGGTCGGGGGAACTAAGATCCTGCATGCCATATGGCGCACTCAAGGAAAAAAAAAGTTATTCTTGTGAAGAAGCAGAAAAATAAAAGCTAGGTTGGAAAGGTATCTATCTACTCATATCATTGTTCACTTGGTCCCGGGTCGAATCTCCAGTTGATATCTGGTCTCATCGTGTACACTCCAGTCCCAGAGCTCTGGTGCAACCGTGGCACTTTTCCTATGTTCCTTGTGCTGGCTTTTGTGCCCGCCTGGGGAAGGTGCCATCTTACCACTTATTTCTTTAGAGCTACTCCCTTTTTTGCCAAGGCCAAGACTGAGTCTCACTCTGCCATTCCCTGGAGCCCTTCCATCAGTCCCAATTTCTGCTTTAAGGAATATACTTTTGTCCAAGTAACTGGAAGAAAGGCAGAACTTGAACATGAACCTCACCTTTCAGAAGAGTCTCTGCCCTCTCTGACAGATGGTGAGTATTCCTTCTATCCCAACAGAGGGACCCTACTTCAACTATATAATGCCCTTAATCATGCAACACACACATACACAAAGTGCAGTGAGGGGTTACAGACAGCGTTTCAGAGGGATGTCCTCCCACCCTGGCAGGTCATGGGGAGATATGTGGTACTGTGCTCTGTGCTCAGTCACGTCTGACTCTTCGCAACCCCATGGGCTGTAGGCCTCTAGATTCCTCTGTCCATGGGATTTTCCAAGCAAGAAAACTAGAATGGGTTGTGATTTCCTCCTCCAGGGGATCTTCCTGACCCAGGGATCTAACTAGTGACTCTTGGGTCTCCTGTAGGTGGATTCTTTACCTCTAAGTCACCTGGGAAGCCCCAAGATATGTGGGGGACCTGGGATTTTCCTTTCACTTTCTTGTGCTTTCAGAAACCACCTCCAGTGACTCAGTAACACAAACCTAGGTGTTAGGTGGGTGGGCTTGGCTTCCCATCCAGGGTTACCCAACTTTCCCAGGCATAGGAGTGTGCTGAGGCTGTGGGCAATAGAGGAAGCCCAAAAGAGAGGAAGGACAGGGTGTTGGTTCCTCAACTTGCTGAGACCAGAGTCATGTAGCAAGACAAGCTGGAGCACGCTCAGCATTTCTCCTTCCTGGCATGGGTTTCACCTCAGCCTCAGTTCAGTGGCAGCCCTGTTGGCTCAGAGGCTGAAGGATCCAAGAGGAGGAAGCTTGTATAATCCCTCATCTAGTAGAGGTGGGGGCAGGGTGGAGTTTTAAAGTAAGCTTCTGTCAAAATCTGAGTCAGTTATATTGCCCCAATTCTGGATCTGACTTCTCCTGCTTCTCTACCCTACCCACCCTGCCCTCCGGTCACAGCAAACTTTTTATCATCTCTGACCATTACAGGTATGGCTTCTGTGTACAGCCTGATGGGTTGTGTACTGCACAATTCTGGAGGTGCCATTCTCACAGACAAAGAAGTGTAAAACAATTCTAAGAGTCATGCACAGTTGTACCAGGCATCATCCCTGAGCCAGGTCCTTTTATGACTTTCTCTCCATATGATACTTCCTCTGCCAAGAATGCCCTTTGTTTGCCTTCCCTCCCACCATATCTTCACCTAGTGAATCAAACACTTAGCTTTCAAATTCTGCTGAAATAATGTTGATGAACACAAATGTAGTGATGGGATGCTTTTAGAAATATTCAAAACCATTGGAAAGAAACAGCTTATATACAGGAATCTCAAACTGGCACACTGCTAATTCATTCCACTCAGTAGTTTTATTATGTCTGTATGGTGGTCTGAAAGGCAATGTAAGTAAAATCCATCAGAATAGCTAAAATGCAAAAGGCAAAATAGTATTGGTGAGGGTATGGAGCAACTAGAACTCTCATACAATCCTGGTAGGAATGTAAATTGGGATAACTACTTTGGAAACTATTTGGTGTTATCCACTAAAGTAGAAAAGATGCCTAGCTTTATGACTAAGCAGTTCTATTGCTAAAAATACATACATATGTACACACAAAAATTGTGCAAACATGATCATAGCGGCACTATTAATAATAGCCCCCAAACGGAAATAACTCAAATGCCCACCAACAGTAGGATAAATAATGTGGTATATGGGCTTCCCTGGTGGCTCAGATGGTAAATAATCTGTCTGCCATGGAGGAGACCTGGGTTCAATCCCTGGGTCAGGAAGATCCCCTGGAGGAGGGCATGTCAATCCACTCCAGTATTCTTGCCTGGAGAATTCTATGGACAGAGGAGCCCTTTGGGCTACAACCCATGGGGTTGCAAAGAGTCGGACATGACTGAGCAACTAACAATATTTCTACACTATATTAATAAAATGGAATGCTATACAGCAGTGGAGATGAATTAATTATTGCTTCACATAACAACATGATGAATCTGACAAACATAATGAGTTTGAGTGAAAGAAGCCAGACACAAAAGAGTACATACTACATGATTCCATTTATATAAAGTTTAAAAACATGCTCTGTGATGCTAGAAATTAGAATAGTGGTTACTCTGGGAGGAGAGGTAAAGGCCTGGAAAGGAACATGGGGTTTGGGGTGCTAGTAACATTCCATTTATTAATATGGGAGGTGGTTACACAGGTGTGTTTATTTTGTGAAAGGTTATTGGGCCATTCACATAGAATTCCTACATTTTTATGTGTGTTTGCTATGCTTCAAGAAAAAGCACTTAATAAAAGCTACCTATGGCATGGAAAATAGATGGGGAAACAGCGGAAACAGTGAGTGACTTTATTTTGGGGGACTCCAAAATCACTGCAGATGGTGATTGCAGCCATGAAGTTAAAAGATGCTTACTCCTTGGAAGGAAAATTATGACCAACCTAGGCAGCATATTAAAAAGCAGAGACATCACTTCACCAACAAAGGTCCATCTAGTCAAGGCTATGGTTTATCCAGTGGTCATGTATGGATGTGAGAGTTGGACTGTGAAGAAAGCTGAGTGCCGAAGAATTGATGCTTTTGAACTGTGGTGCTGGAGAACTCTTGAGAGTCCCTTGGACTGCAAGAAGATCCAACCAGTCCATTCTGAAGGACATCAGCCTTGGGATCTCTTTGGAAGGAATGATGCTAAGGCTGAAACTTCAGTACTTTGGGGACCTCATGCGAAGAGTTGACTCACTGGAAAACACTCTGATGCTGGGAGGGATTGGGGGACAGGAGGAGAAGGGGACGACAGAGGATGAGATGGCTGGATGGCATCACCGACTGAATGGACATGAGTTTGAGTGAACTCCAGGAGTTGGTGATGGACAGGGAGGCCTGGTGTGCTGCGATTCATGGGGTTACAAAGAGTTGGACATGACTGAGCGACTGAACTGAACTGACGGCTGATTCATGTTGATGTTTGATAGAAAACAAAATTCTATAAAGCAATTATCCTTCAATTAAAAAATAATTTTTTAAAAAAGAATAAGAGCAATGTCTACTTTCAACCATGATGAAGTGGCAAGATCTATAATTAGACTCACCCTTGAAAGTGAAAGTGAAAGTCGCTTAGTAGTGTCAACTCTTTGGGACTCCATGGACTATACAGACCATGGAATTCTCCAGGCCAGAATACTGGAGTGGATAGCCTTTCCCTTCTCCAGGGGATCTTCCCACCCCAGGGATTGAACCCAGGTCTCCCACATTGCAGCCAGATTCTTTACCACCTGAGCCACAAGGGAAGCCCAGGAATATTGGAGTGGGTAGCCTATACCTTCTCCAGGTATCAACCCAGGAATCAAACCGGGGTCTCCTGGGTTGCAGGTGGATTCTTTACCAGCTGAACTATCAGGAAGCCCAAATATCATCCTCTCTCTTAGTCAGTTTTAACATTGAACAAAATATATAAAACAATGGTTTTAAGGCATTGGATAATAGGAAGAACAGTGATCCCTGAGAGAATGAAAACAAACGAGATGAGTCCTACCAATGTCCCAGCTCACCATCTGTAGAGAGTTTCCAGGCTACCACACACAGATGGAACTCCTGAAGAGTTGGTGTTCCCACCAGCTAAAGACCTTACAACACACTGGGCATTGAGTACTTAGAAAGAGACTGCCTCAATACCAAGCCAAATTAGCCCCCATCTGAGAGGTGTTCTGGCCCCACCTAACAAAGCGTAGAAGCACATGTAAAAGGGTTTAACTGTTCCCAAGTAACTGAACTGCATCCCATTCCAAACTCCCCAAGTATCTAAAAGAAAAAAATTCTGAAAAGAATCCTAGTACCCAAAAAACATAAATTTCAAAATACCTGGTATCCAATTTAAAAATTACCTGTCACTCAAAGCAGAAGAAAAAATCAACCAATAGAAGCAGATCCAGAAATTATACTGCTGATAGTATACAAGGACATTGAAACAGCTACGGGAAACCAGATATGGTGAGGGAAACCAGATGTTCAAGAAAGTAGAGGAGAGTACAAGCATCATGAGAGTAAATAGAAGATATAAAAGAGGCCCAGATCAAAATTCTGGAGATGAAAAATATACTGAATGGGATTGATAGCAGATTAGACATTAAATAAGAAAAGATTATCGACTGTGAAAATGTAGCAATGGAAACAAATAAAAATAAAACACAGGGGAAAAAAAAAGCATGATTAAAAAAAAATGAACAGAACATGAGTGAGTTGTTACAGCTTTAAGCAGCCTTATATACACGCAACTAGAGTCCCAGAAAGAGAGGGATGGGTAGAGGAGAAGACAGAAAATGTATTTGAAAAAATAATGACTGAAACATTTCCAAATTTGATGAAAACTACAAACTAACAAATCAAAGAAGCTCGACAAACTAGTTTCTTCTAGCAGAGAAAACATGAAGAAAACCATATCAAGGCACATCACAACCAAATGGCTAAAAACCCAATGATAAAGAGAAAAATGAGGGACTTTCCTGGTGGTCCAATGGCTAAGATACCTAACTTCCAAATGCAGGGGGACTGGGTTCGATCCCTGGTCAGGGAACTATATCCGGCATGCCACAATTAAAAGAGTCTGTCTGCCGCAATAAGGATCAAAGATCCCATGTGCCACAGTTACAACCTGGCGCAGCCAAATAAAATTTTTTTTTTTTTAATAAAGGTGAAATAGAAACAAGTAAGCTGTGACTCTGCTTCTGGGTGTGATAGATTAAGACCCTACCACATGACTCTTCCCTGAAGAAAACATGGTAAAATCTTGGCTCAGTACAAAAAGGAACTACCTGAAGATACTAGAGAAAGAACAGAATCAGACTACCTACCTCTCTGAACCCTTGCTGACTCATGAATGGAGCACACAAAGCAGACTGGCCAACAGCAAACTGAACTGAAATTGAAGCTGGCGCTATGCAAGTAGTGGAGAGCAAGCATAAGCAGACAGACTGAGCCCGGAGCCAAGCGTGTCTCAGGTTACACACAACCTGAGATAAGTTCACAAGACACACGATCCCACGGCCTAGGAAACTAGGAATGAAAACCCACAGTAGCCAAAAATGCATAAAGACAGCTGAAGTAAGTGCAATATGAGTGAATCTTACAAGCATTATGCCAAGATAGGGAAGCCAGACACAAAAGACTACAGAATGTCTGCTTCTATTTCCACGAAATTCTGGAAAAGGCAAAATGACAGTGATAGAAAGTAGGTAGGCAGTTGCCAAGTGCCAAAAATTAGAGGGAAAAGATTGCTTGCTAATGACCATGAGGCAACTTTCTGATGTGACAGAAATATTCTATGTCATGATTGTGATAATCATCCCTGTATATTCGTTGGAAGGACTGATGCTGAAGCTGAAGCTCCAATACTTTGACCACCTGATGTGAAGAACTGACTCATTGGAAAAGACCCTGATGCTGGGCAAGACTGAGGGCGGGAGGAGAAGGGGGTGACAGAGGATGAGATGGTTGGATGGCATCACTGACTCAATGGACATGAGTTTGAGCAGACTCTGGGAGATAGTGAAGGACAGGGAATCCTGGCGTGCTGCAGTCCATGGGGTCACAAAGAGTCAGACACGACTTAGCAACTGAACAATAATATCATGACTCTGGTAGTGGTTGCATATCTGTATACACTTGTCAAGTCATTGAATTGGTAAATCTGATTGTATGTAAATTACACTTCAGTGAAGCTTATCCCCCTCCAAATTAAATAAATAAAGGTTCATTTAACACATATAGATAGGGCTTCCCAGGTGACTCAGTAGTAAAGAATCTGCGTGTCGATAGAGGAGACGTGAGTTTTGATCCCTGGATCAGGAAGATCCCCTGGAGAAGGAAATGACAATACACTCCAGTATTCTTGCCTGGGAAATTCCGTGGACAGAGGAGTCTGGGGGCTATAGTTCATGGAGTCGCAAAGAGTTGGACAGGACTGAGTGCGCACGCATTACACATGTAGGTTAAGTTCTTGCTACTTCCTCTCTGCCTCCAGCAGCCACATGAGTTTGCAGTCTCTGACTAGTGCTTTGTTTCTGAAGCGCTTTCACATACTTTATTTAATGTGTCACTCTGGCTGAGATTTGGAAATAGCAGAATTTGCTTTTCAGAACTTTGTCTCCTTGGAACCCAAGAGGAAACAGAAGTTATACAACTTGTTAAGCTGTGAAAAGAAGGGAGGAAACATATAGGGCAAGGCCTTGACTGCCACTAGGTTCTACGAGTTAAGAAAAATGTTCTCTTCTTCAAGTTAAGAACATTTAAACTAGCTCAAGCTGTGCAGTAGTGTGTGCTGGCTCCACTCTTGGGCTTGGCCCAGGGAGCCTGTCAGGGTCTTGGCGTGCAGCATCCGGGGCTGGTTTCAGGCCTGCTCACACCCCTGCTCTTTCCCACAGAGCCTAATGCCACTTCTTTCCCCTTGTCAAGCTGCAGAGCCCTGCCACACTCCACCCTCCCCCAGTTTTCTGGGTGAACTATGTCAAGTGTAGAGTGGGGGAGGAGTGAGTGTTAGAAGTTGGAGTTCTGAGAGCATGGGTGGTGAGAAAAGAGACCTCAGGTCCACCCACAGTGCACTTAAGGCAGATATGGCTGTGCAATGGCTGTGAATGTGTGCAAGCATTTGCTGTCAAGTCTGTGCAGGGCTGTGTCTGCAAGTGGGGTTTGCACAGGTGGGGCTGCTCCCAGGAGCAGGAGGCCTAGACTGTCTGCACCGCTTGCCCATTCTTATTCAGCTTGGTATATGTCTGTCTGGCCATGAATGTTGCCTCCTTCAATGTGGTGCCTTTGTGCAGTGCACTGCCTGAACCACTGTAGCTGGTGTCTCTGGATAAAGATCCCTAAAACCTCTCCTTCCAGAAGGAAAAACCCCTCCCAGTCATCTGAGAAACAATAGGTAGAGGTATCAAATCTATTGAACATTTTCTTTCCTTATCTTCCTGAATGCTAGTTATACATGACTCAAAGTCTCCATGCCAGCTTTTCCACACAGTACCAGGAGAAAAGCTGTGGGGTAAATGAGCATCCCCTATTGACTACCTCCATCTCTGGGGCAAGGCCACAGCATACAGAGACTCCTCTGTCCTCATACCTCACCATTCAGGAGCCTCCTCCTTCCTTCTGATATGTTCTCTCCCGGAACAGCGTGGACTACTGTCTTTATAGTTCACACTGTTGCTAACAAGTGACAGAGGACCTCAGCCTAGCATGGGACATCTTTTCGTTGGGCCGATGCAGGGCCCCATACAGGGAATTGCATTTTATGCTTTAATAGTCAGAAGTTCATCTTTCCATTACATCTTGTTCCTCTTTTTTAATGAACAAATCTGTGTTAAGCAACTACTCTCTGTCATGTGCTGGTTAGATGCCAAAGATATTTCAGGGGAACAAAAGACATTATATATATATATAATTATATATTTTAATGCCTTTATTTATTACATCAGGTTTTTAAAGCAACCTAAGGACAATTGCTTTTACCAAATATTTTCTGCTCCCTGTGTTCACTGTCAAGGTAAGTCTTTGCCCTTCAAAATCAAGTCCAGGACTTCCCTGTCGTGCAGCGGATAAGAATCCACCTGCCAACGCAGGGAACACTGGTTTGATTCCTGGTCCAGGAAGATTCCACATGCCTTGGGGCAACTAAGCCCTTGCACCACGACTACTGAAGCCCCTGCGCTCTAGAGCCTGTGCTCCTCAGGGTGAGCCCACTGCAATGGGTAGCCCGTGTAGCACAAAGAAGAGCAGCCCCTGCTCGCCACAATTAGAGAAAGCCCGAGCACAGCAATGAAGACCCAGCAGAACCAAAAAAAAAAAAAACCGTAAAAATAAATAAATGATTAATTAACTTTTAAAAACTAAGTTCAAATAGTGAAAAGACTGGAAGGTACATAACCACCAAATTGTTACCAATGGTGCCTTTATGATTGGCTTTAAACACCCGTCCTTTCTGTATTTTGTAAAGTTTCAACATTAGTTATTTTTGTAAAGAAATAAAAGAGAAGTTACTTTAAAACAAAACCTCAGTTTAAATATTCCTTCCTCAGAGACACTTTCCCCGATCACCCATTTCTCCAGTAGGATTTAGGGACCCCTCTTCTGAGCACACAGTGCCCTGCTCTTCCCTGTCTCCTTGCCCACAGAAGCAGCACAGGAATCATTCTTATGCGCCTCCTGCCTTGGACTCTGAACTGAAAAGCATGACCACGATGTATTCACCTCTGAGTCCCCAGCCCCAAATTATCGGTGCCCAGTAGGAGTACAGAAGAGCTTCCCAGGTGGCGCTAGTAGTAAAGAATCTGCCTGCCAATGCAGGAAACATAAGAGACACGGATTTGATCTCTGGGTCGGGAAGATCCCCTGGAGGAGGGCATGGCAACCCACTCCAGTATTCTTGCCTGGAAAATCCCATGGACAGAGGAGCTTGGCAGGGTACAGCCCACTGGGCTGCAAAGAGTCAGACATGACTGAGCGACTTAGCAGGCACACACGCATACAAGAGTTCAAAAAGTATCTAGTCCATAAACAAATGGATAAGGTTATCAAGTTATGGCCTAGGAAACTTGACTGAGGTCCAGGGGCTAGACCTCCAGTAGAGAGGGAGGCAATGGATCTCAGAGAAACACACCCAGGTCCAGGTCAGACCAGAAAGGAAATCTGATGCAGCAGCCTCTGAGATTAGGCTAAAGCCTCTTTTAAATTTCCCAGGTGAGTATGAGAGGGGAAGGTTTGCAGAACCCGGGGGATAGCCGAACCTGTGGGAAGGAATTCAGTAATCCTAGGTGAGGAGTGTCACGGTATGAAATGATCTATCCATTTGTTTGCTTTTCTGCTACGTGGCACTCCTCATTAGAGTGTGCACTCCTTGAGAATATGGATTTTATCTAACTTGTATCACAAGGGCTTGCCTAATGCCTGGATGGCACTCAATAAATATATGTTGAATTAATATTGAATGAACAAATTCACTCTAAACCTAACTCATGAGGGAGAGACCAGATATAGCATTATTCATTCATCCTGTAAAATATAATTGACAATAGGCCTGGAGAAACCCCCGTCAGCACATTCTTTACTCTGTGGGAAGGCGGATTTTAGAAGCCAAAAGTAGATCTGAGGGTTGCTTGGTAAATACAGAGGACTAAGGGGACTTGAAAGATCTTAAGAGATTGTGTCACTGAGCTGTGGCACCCTAATGAGGCACGCTTTCCCACAGGGGGATGGACGTCCCTTGCCAAACAGGATCCTGCCTTGCCCAATGCCACCATCCCTTTCCTGTCACTGAGGGAGAAATACTGACAGTCTGTCCTGCCCCATTCCCCTTGCTCCATACTCCTTATCAGTCATAACGCCTCAGTCCTTTAGGCCTGACTTCATGTTACAGGATTACACAGTGTCCCTCTTGGTTACATTTTCCATTGCGGCTTCCTGGGGCGATTTCAGCCACAACTTCACATATCCTGCTCAAGATAAACTATCCTAGACCACAAATTAAGACCTTCCACTAAATGAGTTGCAAAGTCGCTCATTGTCACTGGACCTCAGTTGCCCTACCTTTGAAAGATGAAATAATAGACCCTTTTCCATGTATCCTACAGAACTGTGAAGCAAAAAAAAATTGAAGACTATGAATATGAGTGCCTTGGAAGTTGTGCTTTGACCCTTATAATTAAAGTTCTATGCCAGATTTGCCATTAAGGAGCTATGTGACATTAAGTCATTTTGTGAGATGCTTAGCCCAGTATCTTGTTCTCAGTAAGCCTTCAGGAAACACTGTTGTTGTTTAGTCACTAAGTTGTGTCCGATTCTTTTGTGACCCCATGGACTGTAGCCCACCAGACTCCTCTGTCCGTGGGACTTCCCAGGCAAGAATACTGGAGTGGGTTGTCGCTTCCTTTTCTAGGGTATCTTCCAGATCCAGGGATCAAACCCAAGTCTCCTACATTGGCGGGAGGATGCTTTACCACTGAACCACCAGAGAAGCCCCTTCAGGAAACGTTAGGATATGAGAAATCATATGATATGGACCGTGGCATGGACTGAGACACTTCCCACTTTCCCAAGGAGCATGCTTGGGGAAAAGTAGTTGATTGTTTTTCAGGTAGCTAGCATACTTTTGTTGAGTGGGTATAAACTTGAGATCATCATCGACTGGTCTGGGAAAAAAGGAGGAATTTCAGAAGATGTATGGTAAGAGAGATGAAGAGAGGAGACTTGACAGTAGGGTAGCAAGGGAGAAAACTTTGAGAGGAAGAACAGGTCTAGCTAGTCACATGGAGGGATCTAATTGTTTTGCATTGTGGGGTATGATGTAATCTTCTTCTCCATGCTCCCATGAAGCCATCAGTAAAATTTCATGAGTCATAAATATTCTTGAATTTGAATGTATTGGGAGGATACAAACCAATTGCTCAGTCTGGCCTTGATGTTTAGAGAGAATGAGAAGAAAAAGCTGATCATCAGCTTAAAAATGAGGAGGTATATTTATGACCCTAAGGGCTCTTTCAGTTTTAATGTTCTATGATTCTATATATGTAAGAGATGGAATGTTGCCAGGAAATTCTGATACAGTAGGTTGGGGTGGGGCTTGGGAATTCCTATTAAAAAATTTGCCTAGGTGATTATGATGCACCCTAACATCGGGCATTGCATGTAACATCATACACATACTCATCATATTCTAGTCAAATGTTTTATCACCCACAGAAAAATCACTCTCCTTCCCAATCTCCAGAGGCCACATTGCTGCCAGAAGCAATTAGGGTGTGATCAGAGATTATAAATTCACATTAATGTTGTCCTAAATAAAACGTGTTTACAAAAACAATGTTGTATTAGTCGGGGGAAAGAATACAATGAATGGTCCTGGCATATTGGATAGCCACACCCAAAAGAATGATGTTGAATCCCTACCTCACACCATAGCTTTTAAAAATAAACTTAAACTGGATCATAGACCGAGATGTAGGAGCCAAAACTATAAATGTTTCAAGCACAAAAGAGGAGTAAATCTTCTTGACCTTGTATTGGGCAATGGGTTTATAAGACATGATACCAAAAGCACAAGTGAGAGAAAAAATAAGGGAAATTAGACTCCATTAAAATGTAAAATGCTTATGCTTCAGTAAATACCATCAATAAAGTGAAAAGAAAACCCACAGACTAGGAGAAAATATTTCAAATCATATACCTGATAAGAGGTTGTATGAATAACTTATAAATTAAAAAGAAAACACAGACTTTTCTAGTGGCCCAATGCTTAGGAATCCCCCTGCCAGAGCAGGGGACACAGGTTCGATCCTTGGTCTAGGAAGATTCTACATGAGCAATAAAAGAAGCCACCACAATGAGAAACCCTCACACTGAAACAAAAAGTAGCTCCCACTGGCAGCAACTAGAGAAAGCCCACACACAGCAACAAAGACCCAGTGCAGCCATAAACAAATAAAAGAAAAAAAAATTTTTTTTTTTTTTAAGACAGCACAAGGGGACTTCCATGGTGGTCCAATGGCTAAGACTCTAGAGTCCCAATGCGGGGGGCCCAGGTTCCATCCCTGGTCTGGGAACCAGATCTCACATGCTGCAACTAAAGATTCCATGTGCCAAAACTAAGGCTTGGCACAGCCAAATAAATAAATAAATATTAAATATTAAAAGTAGGCAAAGGCTTTAAATGTACATTTCTCCAAATGGCAGTAAGCACATGAAAAGATGCTTGACATCATTAATTTGAGGAACACCAACCAAAACCATAGGCTTCCCTGGTGGTTCCGACAATAAGGAATCCTGCAAAGCGGGAGACCCAGGTTTGATCCCTGGGTTGGGAAGATCCCCTAGAGAAGGGAATGGAAACCCACTCCAGTATTCTTGCCTGGAGAATTCCCACGGACAGAAGATCCTGACGGTCTAAGTCCATGGAGTCTCAAAGAGTCGGACACGACTGAAGCGACTAACAATTCACTTCACTTCACCCCTTAGGACAGCTAAAATAAGAAAGACAAAATAACTTGTGTTGCTGAGGAGGTGGAAACACTAGAACCCTTATACACTGCTAGAATGAATTTAAATGGTGTAGCTACTTTGGACAATCGTTTGGCAATTCCTCAAAAAGTTAAACAAGAAGTTACCATACGGCTCAGCAATTCCGTTCCCAGGTAGGTACCCAAGATAACTGAAACACATGTCCACACAAACACTTGTACATAAACATTCACAGCAGCATAGCTCATAATAATCAAAAGTAGAAAAAACACAAAAGTGCATCAGTGAGGAATATATAAACAAAATGTGGTATTTCCACAGGATGAAATAGTATTCATTTGCTGCAACATGCAAAAACCTTAAAGATATTATATTAATTTAGAAGAGCCAGTCATGAAAGTCTGCTTGTTGTATGATTCCATTTATATGAAAGGTCTAGAATAGGCAAATTCATAGCGATGGAAAGTAGATTAGTGTTTGCTCTTCTTGCCAGGAAAATCTGAAGGACAGAGAAGCCTGGTGAGCTACCATCCATGGGGTTGCAGAAGAGTCCCACACGACTGAGTGACTGAGCAGCAGCAGCAGCAAGGGGTAAAAGAAGGTTGTGGTGGGCGGGGGCGGGCGGTGGCGGGGATTGGAGCTGGGAAGTGGTGGCTAATACATACAGTTTCTTTGTGGGAATGATGAAAATGTTCTAAAGACAGTGGTAATAGTTGCACACCATTCTGACTATACTGAAAACCACTGACTTGAATAAAGGGTGAATTTTGTGCTGTATGAAGGATATTTCAATAAAGTTGTTTTTTAAAAATGTTGCCTATACCATGTGACCATACAAAAAATTCTTAGGGACTTCCCTGGGTTCTGGTGGTTAAGATGTTGCCCTTCCAAAGTAGGAGGCCCAGTTTCAGTCCTGGTCAGGCAACTGGATCCCACATGTTGTTACTAAGAGTTCACAGGCTGCAGCTAAAGATCCTGTGTGCCACATCGAACACCCAGTGCTGCCTAATAAAGAAATATTTTAAAATAATAAAAGTAAAATAAAATGCAAAAACAAAAAACTTGTGTACAAAATGGAATATTTTATCTTATTTATTTTATTTTTGGCTGTGCTGGGTCTTTGCTGCTGCACAGGCCCTTCTCTAGTTGCAGCAAACGAGGGCTCTTCTCTAGTTGTGGTATGTGGACGTCTCGTTACAGAGGTTTCTCTCATTGTGGAGCATGGGCTCTAGGGCTCTCAGGCTTTAGCAGTTGCAGTGTGTGAGCTCAGTAGTTGCAGTTCCGAGCTCTAGGGCACAGGCTCAATAGTTGTGGCCCTGGGACTTAGTTGCCTCGCCGCATGTGGAATCTTCCCAGACCAGATATCGAACCCATGTCTCCTGCATTGGCATGTAGATTCTTTACCACTGAGCCACCAGGGAAGCCCCACAAAATGGAACATTTTAGATTATGTATTCCATTGCTCAACCAACAGCACACACTGTGTTAGTCTTCTTCTGCAAGTGACAGAAATCCAGTTTAAACTGGTTTAAGAAAAGAATAGAATGTACTGGCTCACGTAGCTGAAAATTACAGGGGTTGTTGACTTTTAGACATGGTCAAGTCTAGAAGCTCAAATGCTGTAATCCAAGAATCCCCTTCTCTCCACCCTTCAGCTCTGCTTTCCTCTGTGTCGGTTTCATTCTCAGGCAGACTCTCTCCAAATGATGGCAAGTTGACCACCAGTGTCTATGGGATTACAACCTAATTTAGCAGGGAAAAAAAATATGTTTCTCAACAAAAATCCAGGATTAGATGTTACTTTTGTGGCCTGGGTCATATGTGTGGCCAAGGGGGTGCATATTGGCCCAGCATTATGATAGGGTGCAAAATACAGTGAGTTATTGTTGATGTTATAAATTTCAAAATTGGATTATTTAAAACAAGTCACCTTTAATTCACTTAAACAAATGGATCAAACTATTAATTTTTAGTTAATGCCTATTCTTTATAGGCATTTTGCAGTTTGATTTTTGCAAGGTGCTAAACAAGTTTTTCATGATATCTTTGTAAACAAAGACTGGATAACTGAGTTAACTGGAGTCATGGTTCATTGATAGCCATTTCCAAAAAGGACTGATGAATAAGTGAACCTAGTAGATCTTGGTGGATCACAGAGATCTGCTATTAGTCGTGATCTGGTTGACCTGTTTACTAACTACTTAGATACTGATACAGAGTCATAATTATTGGATGGAGGGAGATTACAGGACTAAGAGCAGTTAATATGTTGGATGAAAGAGGCAAGGTTCAAAATAATTTTCTTTTTCTTCTGAATAATTTCAAACATTCACAAATGTAGACATTTTATTTTAGTACAATAAAATAAACTCCATCTAGCAGAGACATTACTTTGCCAAAAAGGTCTGTCTAGTCAAGGCTATGGTTTTTCCAGTGGTCATGTATGGATGTGAGAGTTGGACTGTGAAGAAAGCTGAGCACCAAAGAATTGATGCTTTTGAACTGTGGTGTTGGAGAAGACTCTTGAGAGTCCCTTGGACTGCAAGGAGATCCAACCTGTCCACTCTGAAGGAGACCAACCCTGGGATTTCTTTGGAAGGACTGATGTTGAAGTTGAAACTCCAATAGTCTGGCCACCTGATAAGAAGAGTTGACTCACTGGAAAAGACCCTGATGCTGGGAGGGATTGGGGGCAGGAGGAGAAGGGGACGACAGAGGATGAGATGGCTGGTTGGCATCACTGACTCGATGGACATGAGTTTGGGTAAACTCCGGGAGTTGGTGATGGACAGGGAGGCCTGGAGTACTGCAATTCATGGGGTCGCAAAGAGTTGAACTCAACTGAGCAACTGAACTGAATTGAACTGAACCAATCGTCCAGCTTGGATAATTTTCAACTCATGGCCAATCTTCTTTCTCCTATTCTCCCACCCCACCTTCCCTTCCCTCATTTTATCTTGAAGCAAATCCCAGTCTATTTGTTAAAAACAAAACTCAAACACTATCATTACATTAAAAAAACTCAATAATTTCTAAACATCATAAAACATCCATTTTTTAAACTTCAGTTGTCTCACAAATATTAAATTTTTTTGCAGTTTATCTGTTCAAATCAGGATCCAAACAAAGTCCATACACTGTCATTGGTTGATGTGAGGTCTCTTTTATTCTACAAGTTGCTCCCTCTGCTGCTTTTTACCTTGCAATTTGTTTGTTAATGAACCGATAATCTTGATAACAAACCAGTACCAGTAATCTTGATAACAAAATGACAGTAGAGATAAATAGATGTAATACTAAAATTAGATCTTATAAATTCAGCTGTAACAGTACAAAATGTAAGAGACACTTGTAGTTTGTGAATAAAAGTCTAGGATTTTCAGTTGGCCACAAACCTAAAATACTCAACACTATGATATAGTTGCCAAAGTCCAAATACATATACCTAGGTTACATTAACCCCAGTACCTATGCATACCATGAGAAGTGGTGGGTCTTTTCTACCACACCAGCTCAAACTCTGCCTGGAATATTGCCCTTATTGTGGCTCCCAATCCAATTTTTGAGGAACTGAAAACTTGGGAGCGTAGACAAAGCCCTGATCCTGGTAGGAAACTTGAAACACACTTCCTTTGGCCAGAGAGTGGCAAGTGGAGAAGGGAGTGGGAAGCTAGCTATTTATCTGGGTGTGTGACTCAAGGCAGAGTGTTCTTAGAAACTGGGCATGCACAAGGTGATGATGCTGAGAGAAGTGATCCTGGAACATTACATTTAGGAGTTCTGAAGTTAAAGAAATGGAAGAAGAAGCTCATAGTTAGTGGGAGACACAGAAATAATCAGATCCAAGGGACTTTGCTGGTGGTCCAGTGGCTAAGACTTGGTGTTCACAATATAGGGAGCCCTGGTCCAACTAGAACCCTCATATGGCCACTAAAGAGCCTACATACTGCGACTAAGCCTTGGAACAGCCAAGTAAATAAATAAATATTTAAAAGGGTGGGAGTGAGCCTCAGAAAAGCCTGCTCAGTGCCTAGAGGTGTGTGGATTAAAAGAAAGAAGGTATCATGTGCAACTGTATGGTGGTGACAAATTGAAAATGTATAGAATCATGGTCAGGACAGTGGGGTAGTATGGTCTGGGCTGGCAGATGATCAGAAAACCACTGGCCCATGTGGGAAACTGGGTCTGAATGCCCAGACTGGAGACACAAGAGCTGGGGGTAGCATTAGGTCTCAGGCCTTAAAACTTTGATGTCAGTCCAATTTGAGCCAGAGCCAGTCCCCAGGTAGAGTGAGGGAAAGTGATGTATTGTACACCTACTAAGTGCTATACATAACACAACTTTGACCCTCACAGTGAACCTACCCGGTAGGTATTTTATTCCTATTTTATAAAAACTGAAGCTCATAGAGGTCAGTTATTAGTCCAAGGTCACATGCATCTAAGTGACAGGGCCAGGATTCAGAACCGGCTGGCCTGAAGTCCTGAAGAATGAAGCTGGCATCAGAAGAAGCTAACTTTAGTGACTGAGCATTGGGGTCTCTGTATTCTCCAGTCACCGTGCCAGGGCACCAACACCTAGGAAATATATCATGTCAGTACTTACAGTAGCTTCAAATCTAGACCAAGAAAAAGGTATGATATGAGGACAATGGGGAGGGATGGAATGGGAGGCTGAGATTACAGATGCAAACCCCAGATGTTACATAGAATGGATAAATGACAAAGTCCTATTGTACAGCACAGGGAACAATATTCACTATCCTTGATCCATATGGAAAAGAATATGAAAAAGAATGTATATATGTAGGACTTCCTTGGTGGTACAGTGAACCAGAATAAGAATCCACTTGCCAGTGCAGGGGACACAGGTTCAGTCTCTGGTCCAGGAAGATCCAACATGACGCAGAACAATTAAGCCCATGTGTCATAACTACTGAGCCCATGTACGCAACTACTGAAGCCCTGGCGCCTAAAGCCTGTGTTCTGCGACGAAAGAAACCATCACAGTGAGCTACCACACGTCAAAACGAAGAGTAGTCCCCAATTCACCTCAGCTAGAGAAAGCCCACGCACAGCAACAAGGACGCAACACAGCCAAAGATAAATAAATACAATTTTTTTTTAAAAGAGAGAACGTATCTATGGATATAACTGAGACACTTTGCTGTAAAGCAGAAATTAGCACAACATTGTAAATCAACTACAATTTAAAAAAAAAAATAAAGAGGACAAGGAGTATTCTCCACAAAAACATAGACCAAGACTTTGGTCTCCATATCGCCCTAGTCCTGGTCCTGGGCTTGAGCCTAAGCCTGGAATGCTCTGTAGGAAATGGGAGGTGACTTTGTATTTTCTTCTGCTTTTTTCCTAAAGCAAACCCCAGAGTTGCCAAGAAAAGGAAGACTATTTTAGTAAGTGGTGGGAGATGCTGGGGTCCAGCTCATCCTTTCTACTCAGGGATGGATTCCAGAGTCCTGTCCACATCTCCAGCAGCTTGAGGGTGGTCTTTCAGCTCCCTTTGGAGCTAAAGTTTCAGGCATGAAGATGAGAAGACAAGGATGGGAATCCTTGGTGAGAGTAAGGGAGCAAGAAGCCACCCACTGAGGAGGAGGCTGGGACTGGCTGGGCTGGGCTGGCCCAACCGGTTCAGCCCAGCCTGGAAAGGGCAAGTCAGATCTGGCTCAGCAGGAGGGGGGCTGGGTGGGTGAGTGTGCTGACTCAGGGCTTGGCAAGTCAGGTGACCGCCAAGGACAGCTGTTGCCTGGGTGTTTTTAGAAAACTTTGGCTGCCAAAGGCTCTCTCATGGGCTGATTCTGCACCTACTCAGAAGCAGGCAGAGAAAACGAGGGTATCTTCTTATAATAAGCTGTAAGAGTGGGGAATTAATAACCTAACCATACCCTGTTGATTCCTGCCTTAACGTACCCAGAAAATAAGAGCAAAAATTAGTTAAGAGTCTTATAAATTCCCTTTGCAAATCACAAATTTGTCCTCTTAGATCTTTTAGGTACCTTGCCAGGAATCTGGGGTAGAGGTTAAGAGAGCAGGTGCTGAGGTCAGGAAGGTGCTGAGGTTAGATCTGGGATCGAAACCTAACTTTATCATTTATTATTTGTATGACTTTGATCAAGTTTCTTAAAAGAAAACAGAACATACTTTTAAATATGGAAAAATTTAAATGTATACCAATGAAACATAATAGTATCGTGAATTTCCATATGCCTGTTATCCAGCTTAAAAACTTATCAACCCATGGGCTTCTCATCTCATCCACATCCTGCCCATTTCCCATCCCTCCAGTTATTTTAAAGGAGATCCCAGACAACATCTCATTCCATCCCTTTTTATTTGTTTAAACTCTTGTCTGCTCATTTGAAAATATTATAGTCCCAGCCTCAAAGTATTAATGTGAGGTCATACATATAAAGGGCCAGCCTATGGGAACTCAGTAAAGGACAGCTTGTATTATTTAGATTAAAAGATAAAAATAGGAAAAGTTATCTGCTACCCTCCCATCTCTCTGCCTCTGTGCTTCTTTCCTCCTTCTATCTGGGGCCTCTTTCCCTAGGTCCAGTGTTGACACATGAAAGAGTTAGGATGACTGCCCAGCTGTCCAGGCCTCAGGACAGGGTGCATTAGCCCTAGGGAGAGAGTTGGAAGGAGACAGTGGAGACACAGGAAAGAGGGATCAAAAGTAACAGTTCAGTTCAGTTTAGTTGTTCAGTTGTGTCCGACTCTTTGCGACTCCATGAACAACAGCACTCCAGGCCTCCCTATCCATCACCAACTCCCATACGCTGTTTAGGTTGGTCATAACTTACCTTCCAAGGAGTAAGCATCTTTTAATTTCATGGCTGCAGTCACCATCTGCAGTGATTTTGGAGCCCTCAAAAATAAAGTCACTCACTGTTTCCTCATCTATTTCTCATGAAGTGATGGGACCAGATGCCATGATCTTAGTTTTCTTAATGTTGAGTTTTAAGTCAACTTTTTCACTCTCCTCTTTCACTTTCATCAAGAGGCTCTTTAGTTCTTCACTTTCTGCCATAAGGGTGGTGTCATCTGCATATCTGAGGTTATTGATATTTCTCCTGGCAATCTTGATTCCAGCTTGTGCTTCCTCCAGCCCAGCATTTCTCATGATGTACTCTGCATATAAGTTAAATAAGCAAGGTGACAGTATACAGCCTTGACGTACTCCTTTGTATCAGTTCAGTTCAGTCACTCAGTTGTGTCCAACTCTTTGCGACCCCATGAATCGCAACACGCCAGGCCTCCCTGTTCATCACTATCTCTCAGAGTTCACTCAGACTCACGTCCATCGAGTCCGTGATGCCATCCAGCCATCTCATCCTCTGTCGTCCCCTTCTCCTCCTGCCCCCAATCCCTCCCAGCATCAGAGTCTTTTCCAGTGAGTCAACTCTTCACATCAGGTGGCCAAAGTACTGAAGTTTTAGCCTTAGCATCATTCCTTCCAAAGAGATCCCAGGGCTGATCTCCTTCAGAATGGACTGGTTGGATCTCCTTGCAGTCCAAGAGACTCTCAAGAGTCTTCTCCAACACCACAGTTCAAAAGCATCAATTCTTCGGCACTCAACCTTCTTCACAATCCAACTCTCACATCCATACATGACCACTGGAAAAACCATAGCCTTGATTAGATGGACCTTAGTCAGCAAAGTAATGTCTCTGCTTTTGAATATGCTATCTAGGTTGGTCATAACTTTTCTTCTAAGGAGTAAGCGTCTTTTAATTTCATGGCTGCAGTCACCATCTGCAGTGATTTTGGAGCCCCCAAAAATAAAGTCTAACACTGTTTCCCCATCTATTTCTCATGAAGTGATGGGACCGGATGCCATGATCTTCATTTTCTGAATGTTGAGCTTTAAGCCAACTTTTTCACTCTCCTCTTTCACTTTCATCAAGAGGCTTTTTAGTTCCTCTTCACTTTCTGCCATAAGGGTGGTGTCACCTGCATATCTGAGGTTGTTGATATTTCTCCCAGCAATCTTGATTCCAGCTTGTGTTTCTTCCAGCCCAGCATTTCTCATGATGTACTCTGCATATAAGTTAAATAAGCAGGTTGACAATATACAGCCTTGACGTATAGCAGCCTGGAAATTCCCTGGTGCTCCAGTGGTTAGGACTCCACACTCTCACTGCCAAAGGTCCAGGTTCAATCCCTGCTCAGGGAACTAAGATCCCATAAGGTGCAGTCAATAAATAAATAAATACAGCCACTTTAGGAGAGAGGCTAGGAGAACAGGGGTCAAGTATGAGACAGGTCCAAGTGGCAAGAACAGCAGAAGACAGGAAATAGAAGAGAATATGATG
The DNA here is from genome assembly GCA_917880005.1 of Nanger dama. Lineage (NCBI taxonomy): Eukaryota > Metazoa > Chordata > Mammalia > Artiodactyla > Bovidae > Nanger > Nanger dama. The sequence continues at coordinate 33,668,591 of CAKJTW010000018.1, forward strand.
GGAATGTCAGGCAAAGTTAGAGTTACCCCAGGGACTACCAGAAAAAAAGAGTGTTCATCAGAAATTTTTGTTGCAAACACAGATTAACTTTGGCAAATAGAAGTAGAAAATTAATTTACTGAAGGGCTATTGAGGAGCTCTCAGAATTACTGGGGAGGCTGGAGAACCAGGCTAAGGAATTGAGGTACAGAAACAGGCCATACATACAGTCTGCTGAGGTCAGACAATGAGGCCATCATTGCCCTCTCTAGGCACTAAAGGGGCTTTCTAGGTGGTGCAGCAAAGAATCCACCTGCCAACGCAGGAGACGCAAGAGACACAGTTTCGATACCTGGGTCCAGAACATCCCCTGGCTTAGGAAATGGCAACATACTCCAGTATTCTTGCCTGGAAAACTCAATGGACAGAGGAGCCTGGTGGGCCAAAGTCCACAGGATAGAAAAGAGCTGGACACAACTGAGTGACTGAGCGAGCACGGGCACTAAAGAGATTCTGCAGCCAGCAGCCAGCATTGGACAAAACCACCTGGTTTCGGGGCCCACGGGTGCCCTGGAAGCCAGGTGCCGCTGCTGTACCCTACTGGCTTCTCAGTACACACCCCACTGTACCTGCTTCTTTGTGTCCTTAGCCCCTTTGTCAAGGTTTTGAGCTGGCGCTTCAGACTAGCAGAGGCCTGCTCATGTCCCCCATTGTGTATGTGTGTGTTTGGGGATGCAGTGGAGGTGTGTGCTCTGGCCAGGAATATAGTGGGAGGAGGGCTCTGCATGCTGAAAACTCATGGTGGGGAGTTTCTTAGTCAAAGGAAGGGGGTTCAAGGCTGGGCAGCCAAAGACCGGACAAATGCCTTTTACACAGAGAAGGGAGTGTGACTACACGTGAGGAGTGGGGACTGGCGCTGGTAAGAACAAGGAAACGAAACAGGATCTCTGTACGATTATCAGAGACACTAGACCTCTGAGTTAGGGCAAAAGGTAGCGAAATGCTGGATATTCATGCTACATAGGAGAGAGCCTGGCTTCCTCTTGGGGGTATTTTGGACAAAAGAGATGGCTCAGCTCAGCTATTATCTTGGAAGTGTCTAACTAAATTGGTATGTAACATGAGGACTTTCAATACCCTGTGCTTCTTCCCTCTCTCTGGCTCCAGGAAAGAGGTTGGGCAGCCTGCAAATAACTGGGTGCTTAGTCCGAAAAGCTGGAACCAGTCAGCGCTGGGTGAGGGGCTGACAGGTGACAGGTGAGTTCAAGCTTTGGGAACAAACAGGCAATTCCCTGAAGTCTGAGTTTCCATGATCAAATCAATGTGAAGAAATCAATTTGCCACAAATCTTAAAATTTGCATAACTATTGTTATGCTATGAGTCAATTAGACTTAAAAGCAAACAACCAGAGTCTGTATTCTTTTTATCAAGCCAAACCAAATATTCAGACTTCTTCCTTCACTTTGCTATATTACTCTCTTTTTTTTTTTTTAAAGGGGAACATGTTCCCCTTTAAAAAAAAATTTTTATTTAGCTGCATCAGGTCTTAGTCAAGGCATCTCGTTGTGCCACGTGGGATTTTTCACTGAGGCACTTGCACTCTCTAGGCTTAGTAACTCTGAGGCACGTGGGACCTTAGTTCCCTGACCAGGGATGGAACCCTTATCCCCTGCATTGCAAGGTTGATTTCTAACCACTGGACCACCAGGGAAGTCACTACTTTGCTTGTATTCTGATCTCTATAAGGAGTACCAATGTTTCCTCTATCTCCATATACAATGTTAATCCCTTCTTTCCCTTTTTAAAAAGTCATTGTTTTATTTACTTGGCCATGCTGTGTGGCTTGCAGTATCTCTGTTCCCCAACCAGGGATTGAACCTGGGCCATGGCAGTGAAAGCTCTGAGTTCTAACCACTAGACCACCAGGGAATTTACCCCTCTCATTTTATTTCATTTAATATTTTTCCCTTCCTCCCTTCTCAATGCCTTCTCCTTCTACAGGTTTGCTCTCTAATGTTGGATAGATGTTACTGAATATGTATGAAACCTCATAAAATATAGTTTTGTATGTTTTTAATTTACATGAATGGCATTGTACTATAAATCAGTTTCTGTTCCTATTGTTTCAGCTTTCTACATTGCTGAATGTGTAGCTAGTCACTAGTTTAATATTGCAGTAAGGTATTCAATAGTATGTGGGGTAGGCCATCATCAGGCCTGCAATAGGCCCAATAGTACCACAGGAATTTTCTTACATGGTAGAGGGTAGACCCTTGAATGCTGACCTAGCTTCTTCCCAAGCCTAACCTAACAAAAGTGCTCACTGAACGAACTCATAGGCCCAGTTTTCTCCCTCTGAATGGCCTACACTGATCATCAGAATTTGGGCATGTTTCTGTGAGGAACTAAGAAGACATTTTTCTTGGTATGTTTGCTGATTTATTAGTAAACCAAAATGATGACAATCCTGACCGGGTCTGAGTTGTCATATTATCCAATTTTTAAACCCAAGCCAAGTCTTTATGATCTGGGCTAACTCAACTTGCATTCACCACATTTTATTTACTCATTCTCCTAGCAGTAGACACTGAGATTGATTCTAATATCTCACTGCCACAAAGAAAATCGATGATGAATCTATGTGATAATTTCTCTTGGACACACCCAACATTGGTATTGTTGGGTCACAGGTATGTACATCATTTATTAAATACTGCCTGATTGCTTTCCAAAATGGCTGGACCAAAAGTATTTACATCAGCTGTACATGAGAGTTCTTATCTCTGCATCCTCACCAACACTTGGTATTATCCATCTTTTTAATTTTCGCCATTTTCATGGGCAGAAAATTTTAGCTTATTATTGTTTGAATTTATCTGATTACAAGCAAATTTGAACATTTTTTTCACATATTCTTCTCTTATGACAGTGAATTGGCTGTTCCTCTCTTTTGTCTATTTTAGATTTGTATACGTAAAATGTAATTTATATGCTAATTTATTGAATGACTTTAGTAATTTAATGGTTCAGTTCAGTTCAGTCACTCAGTCATGTCTGACTTTTTGTGACCCCACGGACCGCAGCACACGAAGCTTCCCTGTCCGTCACCAACCCCAGGAATTTACCCAAACTCATGTCTATAGAGTTGGTGATGCCATCCAACCATTTCATCCTCCGTTGTCCCCTTCTCCTCCTGCCTTCAATCTTTCCCAGCATCGGTGTCTTTTCAAATGAGTCAGCTCCAAAGTACTGGAGTTTCAGCTTCAACATCAGCCCTTCCGATGAACTCCCAGGACTGATCTCCTTTAAGATGGACTGGTTGGATCTCCTTGCAGTCCAAGGGACTCTCAAGAGTCTTCTCCAACACCACAGTTCAAAAGCATCAACTCTTCAGCGCTCAGCTTTCTTTATAGTCCAACTCTCACATCCATACATGACTACTGCAAAAACCATAACTTTAACTAGATGGACCTTTGTTGGCAAAGTAATGTACTTAATGGTTTCAACACAAAATTGGTCTGGAAGGTAGTTTCTTCTCAATCGGTTACCAAACCATCTCAGTTTTAAAGAGTATCCCAACAAGACCTTATCATTAATATTATCAATATAATCTGCTGGTGGTAGCTTGATTTGGGCATTTTCACAGGTGTTATGTTCTCAACTCAGCACTGTGTTCAATGATAGATACCACATTTGGAAAGGGAGATAAGCAAATCAGAATGGTGGTGCTATTAGTTATCTAGGGTCATCTTCAGAGAAGGCAATGGCAACCCACTCCAGTACTCTCACCTGGAAAATCCCATGGATGGAGGATGCTGGTAGGCTGCAGGCCATGCGGTTGCTAGGAGTAGGATACGACTGAGCGACTTCATTTTCACTTTTCACCATGCATTGGAGAAGGAAATGGCAACCCACTTCAGTGTTCTTGCCTGGAGAATCCCAGGGATGGGGGAACCTGGTGGGCTGCCATCTATAGGGTCGCACAGAGTCGGACACAACTGAAGCAACTTAGCAGCAGCAGCAGCAGCAGCAGCAGCAGCAAGGGTCATCTTATTTGAAGAGGGTTAGCTCAGAGCAGCTTAGAGGAAAATGTCAATGCTATCTTTAAATAGTTGAAGAGTTGTCATGTGAATGTAGGGAAAGGTTTATTCTGTGTTGCTCCAGAGGACAGAATTAAAACAAATGGATGATATTACATGGGAGCACATTTAGACATTTCTCTCAGCCCTGAAATCAGTCCTCTTGACATCAGCGAGCTCAGTGGCTATGTTCACGCAGAGGTGGACATAGGCTGCTTATGGCATTTCTTCACGGAACAGAAATTAGTTTAGATGACATCCAAGCTTTCTTCTAATGCAGATGCAATTCAACCTAATTAATATTTATTGAGTCCCTATTACATGCGAGATACTGGGCTAGAGCTAAGAGATGCAACAATAGTTCCTTAGATGGTTTACTTCTTACAGAGGGAAGAGAATCAATATTTAGTGAACTGCTTGTCCACCTGCCAGGTTCTTTGCATAGATTATTTTAATCTTTACAATAAGTTGAATTTGGTAGCTAGTGATAACCTCAATTTCCAGATGAGGAAACTGAAGTTCAAAATGCTAAACAATTATCAAGATGAGTCAGCTAAAATGAGATGGAACAAATATTCCAGATCAGATCCCCATGACTCCATTATACCATGCCATGATAAGTCTTAAGTGTAGCCTCACATTACTTGACTTGGCAGAGAGTTAAAGCATTCTCTTTTTAAGTAGGATGAATCCTTCTCTAGGTCTTGATTCTCGAGATAAAGTTTTCTGGAGTTTCCATTCTATTTGGGTTTCAAATCTTTCCTCTTGCCTCACTTTGACAACGCTCCCCTGGGTTCTGCCTTTGGTGGTTGTTGTTTTGTCGCTGAGTTGTGTTTGACTCTTTTGAGACCCCATGGACTGTAGCCTGCCAGGCTCCTTTGTCCGTGGGATTTCCCAGCCAAGAATACTGGAGTGGGTTGCCATTTCCTTCTCCAGGAGATCTAGTCAATCCAGAGATCGAACCTCGTCTCTTCTTGGCAGGCAGATTCTTTACCACTGCGCTACCTGGGAACCCCTGGGTTCTGCCTTTAGAAAGTGCCTTTCTCTCCAACTCTATTCTGTCCCAACTTTCCGTGGCTAGTAGGATTTTTTTCCAGTTGTCTCATGCAGGTCAAGTTGCCATAAGTTTTGCTTTCTGACCTTTTCTCTCAGTTTACCGAAAGCCTCTTTAGCTTTGCTCTTCAGAGCTCTGTCCCCTCCTGCCATAAACATCCCAATTTTCCTCTGATAGCACAAGTGTGCCTGATAGCCCTGTTTTGTATTGCTTCATTCAGCGGTCTACTATGCACCTTTCCATGTTAAAAGAGAACCACTGTGTTTGTTTATTTCTTGGTGTGCTCCATTTTTAAGTAAAAAAATGAATGAATGAATGAAGTAAATTAATTACTTTAATATATAAATAGCCAGTTATTAGAAAAGAATCATCCTTTGTCTTGGATAATTCTTTTGTTTTCCTCTAGATGTTAAAAAAGAGGATAACTTACATATTTACACTTTAATATGCAAATGTAGGAGAAGGCAATGGCAACCCACTCCAGTACTCTTGCCTGGAAAATCCCATGGATGGAGGAGCCTGGTAGGCTGCAGTCCATGCGGCCGTTTCGAGTCAGACACGACTGAGTGACTTCACTTTCACTTTTTACTTTGACACATTGGAGAAGGAAATGGCAAACCTACTCCAGTGTTCTTGCCTGGAGAATCCCAGGGATGGGGAAGCAGAGTCGGACATGACTGAAGCGATTTAGCAGCAGCAGCAGCAGCATGCAAATGTAAATATACAGTCCCTAGCCTGGGTAGGGTTCCTGCTTAATTGATAGTCACTTTTAGAGTAGGCATAAAGTTGCAAAAGATGGATTTAGGGGAATCTTTTCCCTTCCCTTTGAGATCCTCATGGATTAACAGAATATGTTCAGTTCAGTTCAGTTCAGTCACTCAGTCGTGTCCGACTCTTTGCAACCTCATGAATGCCAGGCCTCACTGTCCATCACCAACTTCCGGAGTTCACTTAAACTCACATCCATCGAGTCAATGATGCCATCCAGCCATCTCATCCTCTGTCATCCCCTTCTCCTCCTGCCCCCAATCCCTCCCAGCAGCAGGGTCTTTTCCAATAAGTCAACTCTTCACATGAGGTGGCCAAAGTACTGAAGTTTCAGCTTTAGCATCATTCCTTTCCAAAGAACACCCAGGACTGATCTCCTTTAGAATGGACAGGTTGGATCTCCTTGCAGTCCAAGGGACTCTCAAGAGTCTTCTCCAACACCACAGTTCAAAAGCATCAGTTTTTCGGTGCTCAGCTTTCTTCACAGTCCAACTCTCACATCCATACATGACTACTGGAAAAACCATAGCCTTGAGTAGACGGACCTTTGTTGGCAAAGTAATATCTCCGCTTTTAAATATGCTATCTAGGTTGGTCATAACTTTCCTTCCAAGGAGTAAGTGTCTTTTAATTTCGAGGCTGCAATCACCATCTGCTGTGATTTTGGAGCCCAAGAAAATAAAGTCTGACACTGTTTCCACTGTTTCCCCATAAATATGTGATTTTTAAAAATCTGTGTTCATTTAGATTTGTTTTTTTCAATAAGTCAATGACCTGCAAACGGAAAAAGTTTTCTCTGTTCTTGTGGTGGTAATAACATTTCTGAACATTAACTGAAGGCTAAACACTGTGTCTTATTTAATCCTCATTTAACCCTATGGTAGTTTTTATCTAGTTCCCACTTTACAGATGAGGAAACAGGTTGAAAGAGGTTAGGTAACTTACCCAAGATTTCTAACAATGTGACAGATATAGAATCTTAGGTCTAGCCAACTCAAGAGAAGTGTGAAAGTGAAAGTGAAAGTCATTCAGTTGTGTCCGATTCTTTCCAACCCCATGGACTATACACAGTACATGGAATTCTCCAGGCCAGAACACGAGTGGGTAGCCTATCCCTTCTCCAGAGGTTCTTCCTGACCCAGTAATTGAACCCAGGTCTCCTGCATTGCAGGCAGATTCTTTACCGCCTGCTACCGCGGAAGCGAACTCAAGAGCCATGTTTATAACCAAGGGACTGGATCAGTTGTTCCAATGGAGGTGAACAGAGATTCATGGCTGGATTTTTTTTTATTGGGGGCAGTTGTCTGCTACTTTCAGCCATTGAATTTTTTCTTTTTGTCTCCTTTCGATAATTCCATGAAAGCTTCACAACTCTTTAGTTTCAGTTCTTGTTTCTCTCAATTTTAACCTTTCATTTCTTGTTCTGACCTATTCTTGTTCTTGTTCAACTTCCTATGGCATCATTTTTCGTCCAGCATGGCTTGTTGCTTTGATAATTTAAAACTATTCTAACTTTACTTGTCATTTTCTGCTTTCTTTTTCCTTACGGTGCAAAGCTCTTACCTCTTAGTAATAATAGTAATCATTTATATTTGCATAGTGTTTTATGCTATATAAAGTACATTTACTTGCACTCTCTTATTTAATTTCTAAATCAGTCTCATGAAGTATTATATTCTTTTGACATATGAGGAAAATAGGCTTAGTGAGGTTAAATGAATCATAGAGCCAGTCAGTAGCAGAGTTGTTTCTTGAGTCTATGTTATCTGACTCCAAATTTAGTGTTCATTCCACTATATCATAGTTGTACCATTTGTCCTAGTGGTATTTCATGTTCATAGAAATAAACTCTGTAATGGAGTTAAGTGAGTTCTTCACGTATTTTCTAAAATTAGTAAAAGATTACTCTAAATGTATTATCTTCCCATTCACTTCTCTTGAATTTTCAAAAATTTCCCCCAACATTCTGAAAATGTCTCCGAATTATTTCTCCAAATTAGCATTGTTTTGTTTACATGTAGGTTTTTAAAAAATTATTTATTTTGGCCGCATAGGGTCTTCGTTGTGGCACACAGGCTTCTCTTGAGGGGCACAGGCTCAGCAGTTGTGGTGCACGCGCTTCTTTCTTGTCAAGGGGCACGGCCTCAGGAGTGTCACACAAGCTTCTCTCTCGTTGAGGGGCGTGGGCTCAGGAGCTGTGGCACATGGGCTTAGCTGCCCTGCTGCATGTGGGATCTTAGTTCCCCCACCAGAAATTGAACCCATGTCCCCAGCATTGGAAAGCAGATTCTCAACCATTGGACCACCAGGGAAGTCCCCTATACGTGGGTTTTACGTTTCTAAAAGTAAATGTGTGTTATTTGAGAAAATTAAAAGGAGGAAATGTAGTAGATTTTTGAAAGTGCTATGGAAGTTCAAAGGGAAACAAGTTCCTTCACAGGAGAATGTGCTGGGGAAGACAGGCTATGGTAAGAACATATAGGTGGAGTGAGGAGAAAGTGTATTTTTAATGTTTTTGATTGCGCTGAAAGGCATATGGGATCTTAGTCCCTGACCAAGGACTGAACCCACACCTCCTGCCCTGGAAGCTTGGAGTCTGGAGTCTGAACCGCCAGGAAAGTCCTGAGGGTGTATTTTGTATGGAGAAAAACCACAGTAAACTGAGCATGAAATCAAGAGGAAACATAATAACTGTGAGGAAGGGGACTAGTTCAGCCTGTCTAGAGGCTAGTATGCAGAAGATAGGGTAGGAAATAGTTTACTGGAGTTCCTTAAGTGCCAGGTAAGGAGGCCAGCATTTCCGAACTGAGATATCCCTGGAGGAGACAAACACATCCAGTGTGCTGGGCAAAGCTCATGGGGCAATCATTCTCTAACAGGAGGCTGGACTAAATCAAGATACGCAGGCAGGGCAGAATATTGACAGGCTATGGTGATAAGAACACTGGTCGCCTCTGCGCAATCAGTACCTAGCATCAGGAAGGTCAAAGACCTTCCTCTAAGATGGCCCTAGGCAGAATGGGAGGGGGAACAAGGGAACCAGGTAGTAGAAGTCAGGCAAAGTCCCAGAGACTGGAGGGGCAGGTGTTACAGCAAGGCGATGACTTAGCAGTGGTGCTGCCATTGGAGGGAAGACGTGATTCTTTTTTTCTTTTTAGTTGTTAAAAGAAAATTTATTTGTTTGTCTGCCTTGGGTCTTAGTTGCTACACGTAGGATCTTCGATGCGTCACATGGGAGCTTTCACTGCTGTGCTTGGACTCTCTAGACTCTAGTTGCAGCACTCAGGCATAGTCCCTCTGCAGCTCTGGGATCTTAGTTTCCCAGCCAGGGTTCGAGCCTGCGTTCCCTGCAGGGAAAGGTGGATTGTTAGCCACCAGACCACGAGGAAAGGCATAAGACTTCATTCTTCAGAGCAAGCAAGGGATAGAAGGATTAAAGAGGAAGAAATCAAGGAGAGAGACTGGAAAATATAAGTGGGAAGAATGATAAAGATGATCCTGAGTCAATATCTTTTCAGGCAGGGATTTCTTACACGCTATTGAGGCAGGGCCTGAAAGTTGAAGCTGAGGAGTGGAACCATGTGCTGGCTAGCTGTGCACTTTCTAGAAAAATATAGAAATAATACCTTATAATTACTGGTTTGTTGTTTAGTCACTAAGTTGTGTCCAACTCTTTTGCAACCCCATGGACTGCAGCCTGCCAGGCTTCTATGTCCATGGGAGTTTTTAGGCAAGAATACTGGAATGGGTTGCTATATCTTTCTCCAGTGCATCTTCCCAACCCAGGGATTGAACCCACATATCCTATATTGGGAGGAGGATTCTTTACCACTGAGATACCAGGGAAGCCCAGTAATTACTGTTATGAACATATAAATACACCTATTTTCTTTCTTGTTTTTTCAAATTATTTGGACTAGATTCTATACAGATCAATTTTTTTTTAAAGGTATAAAACCCAAGCTAGTACTAAATCAGTAATTTCTTTCACTGTTTCAACTATTATACACATTACTTCACAACTCTACGTTTACCTTTTAGGCTTACATAGACTCTCATTTTATTCTCCCCACCCTCTATCCCTGCCAGAATCAGAGATCATGCCTGATCATTCTAGTGGTCTTCAGTGGTAAGTGGGGTTTGAGGCTTAGGCTTCACTCCAGCAAAACTTTTAATTTTAGAGAAGCCTAACATTACTGGCTGAGCCTCACTATTCTTGCCTTCATGCAATATGATGTCCTGTAGAAGTTTTCTTTCTTTTTCCCTTTAGCATACAGTGCTGGCTCTGCCACTGCCAGTGTGACCTCTCGTCACTCCCTAACCTGAACCTTAGACTCACCTGAAAATTATGTGCGGGAGTTGAACTATGACTTAAAAGATATAACATCTTTAAACTTCTAGGATCCTGATTCAATAGTAAATAAAATTTGTTGGGACTTCCCTAGTGGTCCAGTGATTAAGACTCTGCGCTTTCAATTCAGGGATGCCTGGTTAGGAAACTAGATCCTGCATGCTGCAACTAAGACTTGGCACAACCAAATAAATACATAAGTAAATTTTTTTGAGTATAATTAATACCAAAAGCTCCAGAATAGTGGGTCCATGGAAAAAAGGTTCTAACCGATAAAACTGTTGGAAATGACTGGGATAAAGAATAAATTTTTGTGAAAACTTTTTACATTTTTTACATTATTTTTCACTTTTCAGTTCAGTTCAGTTCAGTTGCTCAGTCCCGTCCAACTCTTTGTGACCCTATGGACTGCAGCACACCAGGCCTCCCTGTCCATCACCAACTTCCAGAGCTAACTCAAACTCATGTCCATAGAGTCAGTGATGCCATCCAACCATCTCAACCTCTGTCATCTCCCTCTGCTCATACCTTCAATCTTTCCCAGCATCAGGGTCTTTTCCAATGAGTCAGTTCTTGATATCAGGTTTCCAAAGTATTGGAGTTTCAGCTTCTGCATCAATCCTTCCAAAGAACATTCAGGACTATTTCCTTTCAGATGGACTGGTTGGATCTCCTTGCAGTCCAAGGGACTCTCAAGAGTCTTCTCTAACACCACCCTTCAAAAGTATCAATTCTTTGGCGCTCAGCTTTCTTTATAGTCCAATTCTCACATCCATACATGAGTCCTGCAAAAACCATAGCTTTGACTAGATGGACCTTTGTTGGCAAAGTAATGTCTCTGCTTTTTAATATGCTGTCTAGCTGGGTCGTAACTTTTCTTTCAAGGAGTAAGCATCTTTTGATTTCATGGCTGCAGTCACCATCTGCAGTGATTTTGGAGCCCCCCAAATAAAGTCTTTATTGATTCCCCATCTATTTGCTGTGAAGTGATGGGACCAGATGCCATGATCTTAGTATTCTGAATGTTGATTTTTAAGCCAACTTTTTCACTGTCTTTCATCAAGAGGCTCCTTAGTTCTTCTATGCTTTCTGCCATAAGGGTGGTGCCATCTGTGTATCTGAGGTTATTGATATTTCCCCTGGCGATCTTGATTCCAGCTTGTGCTTCCTCCAGCCCAGCGTTTCTCATGATGTACTCTGCATACAAGTTAAATAAGCAGGGTGACAATATACAGCCTTGACGTACTCCTTTCCCTGTTTGGAACCAGTCTGTCGTTCCGTGTCCACTTCTAACCATTGCTTCTTGACCTGCAGATTTCTCAGGAGGCAGGTCAGGTGGTCTGGTATTCCCATCTCTTGAAGAACTTTCATTTCTAGCTGCCCACTATCCCTAACATTATAAAGAAAGCTGAGCGCTGAAGAATTGATGCTTTTGAACTGTGGTGTTGGAGAAGACTTTTGAGAGTCCCTTGGACTGCAAGGAGATTCAGCCAGTCCATCTTAAAAATCAGTCCTGGGTGTTCATTGGAAGGACTGATGTTGAAGCTGAAACTTCAGTACCTTGGCCACCTGATGTGAAGAGCTGACTCATTTGAAAAGACCCTGATGCTGGGAAAGATTGAGGGCAGGAGGAAAAGGAGACAACAGAGGTTGAGATGGTTGGATGGCATCACCGACTCAATGGACATGGGATTGGGCGGACTCTGGGAGTTGGTAATGGATAAGGAGGCCTGGCATGCTGTGGTTCATGGGGTCACAAAGAGTTGGACACGACTGAGCGACTGAACTGAACTGACCCCTAACATTTATGTAGTGGAATTAGTCTTTCTACACTTAAAAATCATAGCATTTCTAAAGTGCTTCACAGCATTGGGGTTTTAGTTAAACTTATTTTGAAAGGAAGACTAACAGTGGAGATTTTCCTGAATGTTATGACTTGGAATTGGTGACAAAACTGTGAAGTACTCATCATAGCTCATTTTGGGATTTGCATGCCTAGACTATTTTAGAATTTTTGGTATTATCTGAATAAGGCATTCCCAATGGGAGAAAGAATGAGTCACAGAGGAAAAGGTTTAAGAGACAAGAGCAATCACAGAAACAAACTAGAGAGTGAGATTAGAGAAGACAGGCATTTTCAGAAATGAAGCCTTAGGGGTAGTTGTACAGGGAGAATGTAAGACAACTCTTCAAAGAATGAGACTGAAATACGATTACACTAACTGCTTGAAAGACTAATTTTAATTACATATTTAATATGTAAATGTGCACTGAACTGATTCAAATACATAAACAGTTTGGTGGTGGTAGTGGGGTGTAATACAGTTTCTACCTCTCTGCCAAGCCCTGTTTCTTGTTTTCCGGATGTCCCGCGTTTACTCCTGTGTCAGGTTGAACCAGCCTACCAGGTTCAACTACTCTGCCATCACACCCTAGGTGTGCTTCGGTGCCATGAAGCACACTGAGAATGGTAGGGCAGGAGTATAAATATTTAAACTACAGAAAGGAAGAAGAAAGGGAAGGTATAAACTGACTGATGGGAAGTATGAAAAGAAAGTGCAAGTAAGAAGCAGCGGAGTTGGGGTTTGCTTCACTATTCCCCAGGGGGCGGGGCCCGGCTTCCTCTGTACAGTGCTCCTGGATTCTCCCAGTTCCGAAAAGGCGGATCAGTTCTGGAGCGGGTTCTCCGTGTTGAGAACACACCGGAGCTGCCATTTGGCGGGGAGGTTTCCCCAGCGCCCAGGTGTTCCTCGGTATTCTTTCTCCCCTTCCTGGAACTCAGATTACATCATCCCAACCTGAGCAGCGTGGCCAGATTTTTCCCATTTCAAACTCCCGCTCTCTTGAATGCCAGTTCTTGTTCCTTAAGCAAACCAGGTTGAAGCTGTTAAGTTTCTCCCAACAAGAGGGAGGACACTCCAGGGTGAACCTCATTTTAGCGAAGAGGCTATTAAATGACCCAGGGTACTACTTTTCCTCGCATTTACAAGCTACAGCTGCACCAGGAAACACACGGCCACCCAAGGCCGTGGCTGCGCCAAGACCCTCAGCTCTATACGCTCGTCAAACGCGACCCGAAACAGCCTCAGCGAAGTCGGAGAGCAACCGGAAGAAGAAAATCCGGGGTGTCAAGGCGGAGAGGGGGCGGGGGTAACGCCGGCATGCCGCGCCTGCGCAGACCCTAAAGAGCGCCTCCCCTGGGGGGCGTGCTCGTCAGGCCGCCGCACCCTATCAGGCGGCCGCAGGGAGCGCGCCCGCGGCCTCGCTCTCTCTCGCCCCACCCCTCTCTCAACTCCGCCGGGCCTTAGACTGAGGTTGGGAGACCCAGAGCGAGCGCCACTCTTCGCCGCGAGAGGTCCCGCACTCCCCTTGGCGCGCGTGCGCAGGGGCGGACCGCAGGACGAGGGCGCGAGGGGAGGGCGGGCGTACGTCCTTGCGTGCGTCTCAGGCAGCGCGCACGCCGGCGTGAGAGGGCACGGGGAAAAGGTGGCTCTGGCCGGGGCGGCTCGGTTTCCTGTGGCTATGTAGCTGAGCTCGTCAGCTCCGGGTTCTCCTTCGCTGACTTCGCCGCGTCCTAGCGCTGAGCTGCTGCTCCGGAAAGAGAGGCTGTCCTCACGCCTACCGCGCTCCCTTGACGGCCGAGCCTGCTCGCTCGCCCGTCGGAGCGTCCCGGCCGAGCAACCCTGAGGGGGAGGGGAGGCCATTTTGTCCCGACCGACTCCCCGGAACCGGGCGGAGCGGCTGGGAGAGGCTGCGGAGCAGCGGTCGCCGCCCTCGGAGGCACCGGACGCCGCCACCGTCGGGGCTTCCTCGACAAGGCAGTTCCTAGGTCACCCGCGCCCTCTCGAACCGCCCTTTTTCCCACGCTTCCCCCGGTCCTCCGGCCTGAGAAAGCCTGAGCGAGGAGGAGTTGGCCGTAGTGAGAGGGACCGATCCCTTGGGGCCGCCGGCGGCGAGAGCCTGAGCCGCTCCTCCCAATGGCGAAGAAGACGTACGACCTGCTTTTCAAGCTGCTCCTGATCGGGGACTCCGGAGTGGGGAAGACTTGCGTCCTTTTTCGTTTTTCGGATGATGCCTTCAACACCACCTTTATTTCCACCATAGGTAAGACCTGTGTGAGGATGGTGTGCGATCTCTGCAGCTGCAGACCGTTCATTTTACTCCAGACATCTTGCTTCCCGTAATCTACGCCTTTGTTTCAGTGATCCCGATTCCAAGCGACAGACCCAAGTTACTGTTTGAATCGGCATTGAGCTTTCTGGGGCGGGGTCTTCCCCTGCTTTCCATCCGGTCTTTGCTCTCAAGTCTCCCACTCTGCTCAGTGCCTGCTGTTAAAAAATATGCAGCATTAACAGCGTTCCAGAATCCTGTTTCTTTAAGCGTCAGGGTTGGCTTTTTCCATGTTTGTGTGGCGTTACTAGATGTACGATACTTGTAAGGGATTATTTTGATGGTTGGGGTTGAAGCAGGAAGGGTCATTTGGTAAAGACCTGAATTTATACTTCAGGGCAAAGAGATTCCATATGGTCGTAACTTAGAGTAAACTTGAGGGTTTGTGTAAGGAATAATTAAAGCAAATTAGAAGGGAAAAGTGAGTTGCCCCATGTTGACTAATCCATTGATGTGTCAAACAATCGGAGGCTCTTAGAGCTTGGGCTGGGACTCTGGCTTGTTTGCACACAGTGCTTTTCGAGACATCAGCAGAAGCAGTAATCTGATGGAGATGGTCAGTTTCTGTCCTCGAACCTGAAAAAAATGGAAGTTCTTCCCTCCTGTTATACTCTAGCATCTTATAGGGAAGTGTCTTGCAAGTCATAGCTTTGGGACTTCTAATGTACTTTTCACCTCATGTTTCAGAATTATTTAGTATGAAAGTAAGAGCTAAAGATTGACCTTTTAAATCAGTTTCTTGTTTAGGAAAAGAAAAGGGAAGGCTCTAGGAAAGTCCCTTTCAACTCTGCTGAGAAAATTAAGTGTCATTTACACGAATTGTGTTAAATTGTGTTGAATGTGAGATCCTTTTTTCTCCCCCTCACTTGATAAATATCTTAACACGAGGTTGTCTCTGTCACTTGGGGACCAATACACAGCATTGGGGCAAGTGCAATAAAACCCATTTTAAGTGTAATTAATTTTATATTGAAATGATTATAAAAAGCAAGCATAGTTTTCTTTGAACTCTGGGAACTGTCAAAATTAAGCTGATCTCAATTTATAGCATTTGGAATCATTGATTTGGATTTCTTGTGATAAGTGTCAGCTACTTAATTCATTCTCATAAAACAGATTATACTGAAATTTGGCATTAGATCGTTTTGACTAGATTTTGATTTTACTTGTTTTTTAGGGAGAGCGTCTTTGTAATTCTTGTTTCCTGCATGTCATACTGTTCTCTAGACCTGTTGTAAATTTCATGATACTTAGAACTTGTTCTCTGCCTGTGGGTTAGCACTTCCTACCACTAACTTTACTTTTAAGATTCCACTTTTAGCTGTAGCTGGGTGGATCAGGTGGTTAGATGCTTCAGCAAATATTTATTGAGCACCTAACGCTAGGCACTGTTTTCGGGATAGATAAGTGGTGAACATGGTAGGAGCAGTCTAGAGAGGAAGCACAAGAGAGTGTGGACAGTGCTGCAGTGGCGGTTGGCACAGGGAGAGGGGTGCTTAGTCTAAATTAGGCTTGCATGGAGATGACGTCTGAAATGAAGTCTGAAGGACAAGTAGAAATTGAACTAGAGGGGTGGGATGGGGCCTTACTGGAAAAGGGAGCGTAAACTAAACCTGTAGTAAGATCAGAGATTTAATGCATGTTGTCAGCTTTAACCTGTGGTTGAGAAAGGTAGAGTGGAAAGTAGGAAGCAAAGCATTAACTCCCATCTACTCTTGGCCTTTTGTAATGGGTGCAGTGTTGTTTATTGTACTCACAACTAAAACCCAGTTCTGTAAGATAATGACACAATCTTCTTACGAAGTTTTGTGGGACCTTAGTTCCCAGACCAGGGTTTAAACCCTCGCCCTCAGCAGTGAAAGCATGGAGCTCCAGGGAATTCCCTCTTGTTGTCTCTTTTACTAGTGAGAGTGTGTGGTGATTTTGGATCTTACCTGCTGGGTTGGAATCCTAGTTCCACAGGTTACTGGTTATGGCACTTTGACAAGTTAATTAACCTTTTCTCCTACTTCAGTCTCTTTAAATATTGTTAATAATAGTACACATCACAGAAGGTAGTTGTGAGAATTTTATGAGAGCAAAGTGCCTGGCATGGTGCCAGGCGCACTGTAGGAGCACAGTGCATGCCTATCAGTTATATATGGAACACATGCCCCATGTGCTGCAGTGGGGCAGAACAAGCTACTTGTGGGTTGAATGCCCTGTATGCAGTGGTCATGCAAATATTGATTAGTGCTCTGCTAAACATTTCACTTTACACTCTGGAATGTTCATATTTTGATATGAAAATATTTGATGTTTGTGATATTTTGATATCTAAGACATGTTGAACAGAATATATGGATGTAAAATTCCGAGTGCAGCTCCAACATGTGGCATATATTAGCTCTATATACATGTTTAGAAGTCTCCTGGTGTCTTACATCAGTGCTATCCAAAAGAAACATAATGTGAGTCATGTAAGATTTTTTAGTGGCCACATTTAAAAAGGAAAAGAAGTATTTAATACTGTCTTTTAGCGCATTTTATCCGAAGTCTTCTCATTTTATTATATAATCAAAATTTAAAAATAGTTGAGACATTTTATACTTTTCTCCATGTCTATGTATGTTATCTTTACAGTTCATCTCAGATTAGGCACATTTGGACGGTGCATGTCTAAACAGTATAAACTGGCCAGTTGGCGATTATGCAGATGATTAGAGATACGTAAAATATGTACTACTTTTAGGGCATTTTAAATTTCATCAGTTGGCTAAGATTTTTGTTTGTTTTGCTTTGCTTTTTAAAAATAAAGATCATTCTCTATGAATGATACTGAAATTTGAGTTGGCGTTTGATTGTTAAAACGTCTTGAGGTTTGAAAGGAAGTGGTTACCTTGCAGTGGCTCAGAAGGGCCGAACTGTGAGTATAATGTAGCCTCTCATTATTTTAGACATAGTCATTTTAGTTACTTATTGGTTATTGATTCTCGAAAGAAATAATTTTTATAGGCTTATGGTCCTTATTTACAAAGCTCACAAAGGCTATTTAAATTTTTCCATGTTCTTTCCACACATCTATATCAGAAGTTGTGTGTGATATTTATGGTCAGATTTATTGCAGACAATTTTAAAAACAAATTATGATGGTATGTTCCACACTCACCAATCTCAAAGGAAATTCAAGGGCACTAGAATATAAGCTGCACAAGGGCAGAAGGCTTTGTCTTTGTTTTTTGCTGACATGCTAAGCACCTAGAAGAGTCCCTGCATTTAATGGGTGCTTGGTAAATAATGAAGGTAGGCAGACAGGTGGTAAGTGCAGTGTAACCAGGATCCTTTAGAATTAACTAGTTTCGTTTTAACATTTCTTCTTTACCTGCTTTCTAAACATTAAATATATGATCTAGAGAGAGTTGCTGGTTTTTGGATGAGCATATTTCATTGGTTGATTTGGCCAAAGTCACGAAAGCATTACCTCTGGGTTCTAGGTAAAAAACTAAATTGGTAAAGGCTCTTGCCTCTGGGAGAGGCAATGGATGTGTCCTTTTTGTTGTCTTTCTGCATATTTTTACCAAATGTTGGAAGAGTAGGTTCCACTAACATGAATTTAAAAATTGGTTTATTGACCTGAGCCCATTTTATATGGAGAGGCTGCTTTTTAGAAAATTGAGCAAAACCTTTTTCATTTAAGTGTGTCTGGACTTTGCTGTGACACCCAGACAGTGGCTCATGCTGCAGAAATGCCAGAGTACATAAGAAATGTCTTTCATTTCAAGATTTATTTTTAGGATTGGTTAAAGCTATCCAGACATTTTCCCAAGGAAAGTACACAAATGGGCAGTGAACACATGAAAAAATGTTCAACATCTTTTAATAATAGGGGAAATGCAAATCAAAACAATTATGCGATGTTACTTCACACCCATTAGGATGACTGACATAAGAAATGCACTTTTGTCATGCAGTTATCTGTTCCCACTTTCGGTTTGTTTGGGTCTGTACCGAGAAGTGAATCCTGCGATAATAAATGGCTTGAGAAACCACCATATTGTTTTCAACAGTGGCTGCACTAGCACGGCACCAGGATTCCGTTTCTCCACATCCTCCAACACTTGTTACTGTCTATTTAGCAGCATTATTCACAATAGCCAAAGGATAGAAACAACTCAGATGTCCATAGACAAATGAATTGATACACAAAATGTAGAATAACATACAGTGGCGTATTATTCAGCCTTAAAAAGGAATGAAATTCTGATAGATTTTACAACATGGATAAACTTTGAAAACATTGTGCTAAGTGAATAAAGCCAGAACAAAAGGACAATTATTACAGGTACCTGGAATAGGTCAGTTCATAGAGAAGGTAGAATAGTGGTTACAGGGACTGGGTAATGGGAAGTTATTTCCTAATGGGTACAAAATTTCAGTTGATGGGGAATTACTGCTTAAAGGGTACAGAGTTTCAGTTTAGAAGGATGGAAAAGCTGAGAGGAATAGTGGTGATGTTTGTACAGCAATGGGAATATATTTAGTGCCACTGAATTGTATACTTAGAAATGGTTAATATGTACCAAAAGACAACTACTGCATGATTCCAAGTACATGAGATATTTAAAGTTGTCAAATTCCTAGAAACAAAGTAGAATTGTAGAAGGTAGGTTGATAGTTTCCCAGGGACTGGGAGGAGGGGGAAATGGGGAGTTGTTTAACAGATGTAGTTTTAGTTTTGTGAGATGAAGTAGCTTTGGAATTCTGTTGCATGTACTTGAGGATACACTTAACACTCCTGCACTATACACTTCAAACTGGTTAGGTTGGTAAATTTTTATTTTATGTGTGTGTTTTTTTCTTTTAAACTGCAATTTTAAAAGTGGTTAAATGTCAGTTTTATGTTCAGTATATTTTACTACCAAAAAGAAAAACAAACCCAAAACACCCTTCGACAGTTGATGTAACTCTCTAAAAGAGCATTTAATCTCAGACAGCCCCGGCACTGTTTCATGTGATAGCTACTGTTAACTGGGGGTCATTGAGTCAAGAGGATCCTTTAAGGTACTTTCCCATGCTTAGTATTACTGGCTGTAATTTCAGATACTAAAGGCAGGTTTGTCTTTTTGTTTTGTGTCTCTCTATAGAACCCCTTAGAATATTAATATAGGAAAGAACTCTGCAGTGAATTTCAAGTCAGAAAACTGAAACTGATAAGGTGAGAAAGTGAAAGTGTCAGTCACCCAGTCGTGTCTGACTGCGACCCCATGGACTGTAACCCACTGGGCTCCTCTGTCCATGGAATTCTCCAAAAGGAGCTTCCCAACTCAGAGATCGAACCACAGTCTCCCGCACTGCAGGCAGATTGTTCACCATCTGAGCCACCAGAGAAGCCAAAAGATTATATGGCTGATTAGTGGAGTTTTGACTAAAACCCAGGTACAACCCTGTTTGTCACTGTGTTTCTCATCCTGAGAGTGTCATTGTTTTGTTTGAAAAAATTAAGGATAAGGTCATTCTCCTACTCATCAATTTGTATTTGAAAAGTGGAGTTGCAGTAGTTTTGACAGAAGTGGGAAAGTAACAAGTCTCAGCACCAAATATCAAGGGGTCTGTTCAGGGTACTTGTCCTTTGCAAACAAAGCATAATACAGCAGACCTGAGCTAATAACGTTGTTGTTGTTCAGTTACTAAGTTGTGTCCAACTCTTTATGACCTCATGGACTGCAGCCTGCTAGGCTAATGTGTGCTTCACTGTCTCCCAGAGTTTGCTCACACTCGAGTCCTTTGGGTTGGTGATGCCATCCAGTCATCTCATCCTCTGTTGCCCCCTTCTCCTCTTGCCCTCAGTCTTTCCAAAAGATCTTAGGATCTTTTCCAGTGAGTTGGCTCTTTGCATTATGGTGTATAATAGTAGACACAAATTGGAAAAGGAAATACTGATTGATGTTCCTGTGTTCCTGTTTGGTTTGTAAAAAGTAAAGGATGATAGAAATACTGGCAGTTTGTTTCAATTAGCAGTAGAGAATTGCCCAGTTAGTTCTGTGGTAGCAGTTTAATAGAGAAATAGGGGCTTTTTGAGTGTTGATTTACAAATAAGAGACCGTTATTTAGCAAAAAATATAAGTTTGTGTGTATCTAAGAGAATCTTCATGGGAACACTGCTTATGAAGATTTTTCAGTCATAAAGGAAGAGTGTAAAAGCTATAGAGAGTGTTGAGAACATTGTGTGAACCCTAAGACTATAAAAGTCTTTCAAAGGTTTTGCTGCCTTCAAAGAGGTGAATATTGGAGGTTAGTGGGGTAAATTCTTCAATTTGGATTATAAGAAGAGGAATTTAAAATGATGATTAGAATAAAATTTTGGTGAAGAAAACTGAGGGGAAATTTCAAATGAGAAATAAATTTTTGTTTGACGATAGTACCATATACTTTAGCAAAAGTGATTGCTTGATATTTATCCTTCTTTCCAGAGATGAAAAATCATATTTTTGAGGAAAACAGCAACTGGTGATGGAACTCTTAAGTTTCCAGCATGACCCAGAAACAGAGCATCCAAGGTTGTAAAACATTAGAAAATGGGAAAAAAACCATTATTCTGAAGACCCAAAAAGTACAATGTATCAAAATCAGAACAGAGAGCAGTGTTGATATGTCTCTTTCATATCAATGGCAATGCTTATGCAGGCTTTTTAAAATTGATGTATTTATTAAGGCAATTGTAGATTCACATGCAGTTGTGAAAAATAATACAGAAGGATCCTTTGTGCACTTTGCCCAGTTCTCCTAATGGTAACGTTTTGTGAAACTATAGTATCACAACCAGGATATTGTCGTCTGGTACAGCACACCAGTCTTATTCAGATTTCTCTAGTTTTACTTATACTCGTTTATTTGTGTATATTAAATTCTCAGCAATTTTGTGACTTTTGTAGGTTCATTTTGCTACCACCACAGTCAAGATGCTGAACAGTTCCAAGAGACAAGGATCCTTTGTGTTCTTTTATAACTATACCCTGTCCCCCCCAAAATTTGTTCTCCATTTATAAAGTTTTGTTATTCACAGATATAAATGGTATCAATAGGTTGTAACTTTTTGGGATTTGCTTTTATTCAGTTGTCTTAATTCCTTGGCAATTCATCCAAGTTGTGTGCACCAGTAGTTCCTTTTACTGTTGAGTAGTATTTCATGGTATGCATTCCTTACAGTTTGTTTAACCACTCACCCATTGAGAAACACCTGAGTTGATTCTGATTTTTGCCTGTTGTAAATAAAACTGATAGGAATTTTTGTGTAGATGTTTTTGTGTGATTATAAATGTTCATTTCTCGGGGATAAATGCTCAAGTGTGCAGTTACTTGGTCAGTATGGTGACTGCATGTTTAGTTTCATAAGAATACCAAACTCTTTCTAGAGTGACTATACTGTTTTATATTCTCACAGTAGTGTTTGAGTGATCTAGTTTCTCTGTATCGTCACAAGTATTTGGTGGTGGTGCTCTTTTGTATTTTAGCTATTCTGGTAAATGTGTAGTAGTAATCTCATTGTGGTTTTAATTTGCATTTCCCTGATGGCCAGAGGTGTTGAAAACTGTTTCTGTGTTCTCATCTGCCATCTGTATATTCTCTGCTGAGATATCTGATCATGTCAGTTGCCTGTTCTCTTGATTGGATTGGTTCCTTTTTGTTTGTTTTTTCCTGTTTTGAAAGTTCTTTATACATTTTAAATACTAGTCCATTGTTGAACGTGTGGTTTGCAAATATTTTCTTCCAGTCTCTATAGTTTGTTTTTTTCCTTCTTTGTATGGCCTTTTTTCTGGGGGTGGGGTTGGGGGTGGGTTGTATTTATTCAGTTATTTTGCTGCATCAGGCCTTATGTGGCATATGGGCTTCTCCCTACTTCTCAACTACAATACATGGTTAGTAGTTGTGGCACATGGGGTTAAAGGTTAAATGCCCTGCGACATGTGGGGTCTTAGTTCCCTCACCATGGATCAAACCTGTGTACCCTGTATTGGAAGGCAGATTCTTAACCACTGGACCACCAGGGAAGTCCCCACGTGGGCTTTCACACAGGAAAAATTTTAAATTTAGATGAAGTTGAATTTATTAATTTTTCTTTTCATAGGTCATGTTTTGGTGTCTAAGAACTCTGTCTAGTTCTAGACACTGAAGATCTTTTCCCATTTTTTGTTTGGTAAAAGTTTTATGTTTTTCATGTGAGCCTATAATATATTTTGAGTTAGTTTTTGCATTGTGGTATGAAGTTTAGCTTGAGGTTCTTTTATCTTGCTTATGATGGTATCTAGTTGCTCCAGTACCATTATTGAATGTGCAGGCTTTTTTTTTTAAGTCTCATGTAGTCAGTCAGTTGATGCAGATGTTCTGAAGGCTTCAGAGATACTCTGTATGATGCTATGGGATTGAAAGTTGATTTAGTGATTGACTCTTATTTGCAATAATTTATTCTTTGCTTCTGAAAGGTTTTTAAAATTAATTTTTATCAGTGATATGTACACATATTTGAAGTTAAATAAACTGCTAAAAGATTTATAGTAACAAAATTAAACAGTCTCCTGTCTCATCCCCTCTCTAGTCCTATTCTTTAGAAGCATTGTCTAGCTCTTGTGTTAAATATTGCTATTTTTAAAAAGATATGCTATATCAACATCTTTTGAGTTACTAATTTAATATTAAATGAAACATTTAACCTTTTATACTTATCCCACTCTATCCCAATTTTTTGTTACATTGATACCCTGTGGTTACATTAATATGCCCATGGGAATATGTCCTTTAAAACCAAGTAGTCTGTTACAACTCTGTTTCCTTTTCTCTGATGTTAAAAATTCTCTTTATTTGATTTATTTCCTTTACTCATTATCAAGTCTTCCTACATCTTCCAACAACTTCTCAAAATGAATTTCTGCACAGACAGACTGTTAGAGATTATTGATACGTTTTTCCCCCTGGATACCTCTCTTTCTTCTACGTCTTTCTCCTTCCTGCTTCAGTTCCCTTAGCATCTCTCATGTGAGAGACTGCTGTTTTATTGCTTTGGGTCATAGTAGCTTCTCACAATGGAGAAGGCAATGGCATCCCACTCCAGTACCAAAATCTCATGAATGGAGAAGCCTGGTAGGCTGCAGTCCATGGGGTCGCTAAGAGTTGGACACGACTGAGTGACTTCACTTTGACTTTTCACTTTCATGCATTGGAGAAGGAAATGGCAACCCACCCCAGTGTTCTTGCCTAGAGAATCCCAGGGATGGGGGAGCCTGGTGGGCTGCTGTCTATGGGGTCGCATAGAGTCAGACATGACTGAAGTGACTTAGCGGCAGTAGCAGCAGCTTCTTACAAAAAGGGTGTGTGGCAAAGGAAATATTTTGAGACTTCCCATGTTTGTTCGTATTTACTTAACTGTGTTGGGTCTTAACAACACGATAGATCTTTGTCATGCAGGATCTTTCTTTGTGGTGCATGGACTCTCCAGTTGTGGCTTGGGGGCTCAGTAGTTGTGGCGCATAGGCCTAGTTGCTCCACAGCATATGGGATCTTACTTCCCTGACCAGAGATTGAACCTGTGTCCCTTGCATTGCAATGCAGATTCTTAACCAGCGGACCACAAGGGAAGTCTTGAGAATTCCGTTATTTGTTGTTTAGTCGCTAGTGAGTGGGTGAAGTTGCTCAGTCATTTCTGACTCTTTGTGACCCCATGGACTGTAGCCTGGCAGGCTCCTCCGTCCATGGGATTTTCCAGGCAAGAATACTGGAGTGGGTTGCCATTTCCTTCTCCAGGAGATCTTCCTGACCCAGGGATTGAACCCAGGTCTCCTGCATTGTAGGCAGACGCTTTACTGTCTGGAGCCACCAGGGAAGTCCCTGTTTAGTCGCTAAGCTGTTTCCGATTCTTTGCAACCCCATGGACTGCAGCGTGCCAGGAGTTTGCTCAAACTCACGTCCATTGAGTCAGTGATCCTGTCTAACCATCTCATTCCCTGCCGCCCTCTTTACTTCCTGCCCTCAATCATTCCCAGCATCAGGGTCTTTTCCTATGAGTTGGCTCTTCGCATCAGGTGGCCAAAGGATTGAAGCTTCAGCATAAGTTGCTCCAATGAATGTTCAGGGTTGATTTCCTTTAGAATTGACTGGCTTGATCTTCTTGCAGTCCAAGGGACTCTCAAGAATCTTCTCCAGCACCACAATTCGAAAGCATCAATTCTTTGGCACTCAGCTTTATTCATGGTCCAACTCTCATATCTGTACATGACTACTGAAAAAACCATAGCTTTGACTATACAGACCTTTGTCAGCAAAGTGATGTCTCTGCTTTTTAATATGATGTCTAGGTTTGTCATAGCTTTCCTTCCAAGGAGCAGGGGTCTTTTGATAATCATGGCTACAGTCACTGTCCACAGTGATTTTGGAGCCCAAGAAAATAAATGTCACTGTTTTCCACTTTTTTCCTTTCTGCTTGTCATGAAGTGATGAGACTGGATGCCGTGATCTTAGGTTTTTTTGAATGTTGAGTTTTAAAGCCAGGTTTTTCACTCTTCTTTCACCTTCATCAAAAGGCTGTTTAGTTCCTCTTCACTTTCTGCCACTAGAGTGGTATCATCTACATGTCTGAGGTTGTTATTTTCCCCAGCAATATTGATGCCAGCTTGTGATTGATCCAGCTTGGCATTTGGCATGATGTACTCTGCACATAAGTTAAATAAGCAGGATGGCAGTATACAGCCTTGGCATACTCCTTTCCTGATTTTGAACCAGTCTGTTTCATGTCTGGTTCTAACTGTTGCTTCTTGACCTATATACGGGTTTCTCAGGAGACAGGTAAGGTGGTTTGGTATTCCTGTCTCTAGAAGAATTTTCCACTGTTCGTTATTATCCACAAAATCAATGGCTTTAATGAAGTCAATGAAGCAGAAATAGATGTTTTTTCTGGAATTCCCTCGCTTTCTCTATGATCCAAAGAATGTTGACAATTTGATCTCGGATACTTCTGCCTTTTCTAATCCCAGTTTATACATCTGGAAGTTCTCAGAGGTTCATGTACTGCTGAAGTCTAGCTTGAAGGATTTTGAGCATTACCTTGCTAGTGTGTGAAATGACTGCGGTCGTATGGTAGATTGAACATTCTTTGGCACTGTCCTTTGGGATTGGAATGAAAACTGGCCCTTTTCAGTCCGGGTGACCACTGCTGAATCTTCCAAATTTTCGGATGTATTGAGTGCAGCAGTTTCACAGCATCATCTTTTAGGATTTGGAATAGCTCAGCTGGAATTCCATCACCTTCTCTAGCTTTGTTTGTAGTAATGCTTCCTAAGGCCCACTTGACTTCACACTCCAGGATGTCTGACTCTAGGTGAGTGACCACACCATCATGGTTATCCAGGTCACTTAAAACCTTTTTGTGTAGTTCTTCTGTATATTCTTCCCACCTTTTCTTAATCTCTTTTGCCTCTGTTAGGTCCTTACTGTTTCTGTTCTTTATCATGCCCATCCTTGCAGGAAATGTTTCTTTGGTATTTCTAACTTCTAATTTTCTTGAAGAGATCGCTAGTCTTTTACATTCTATTGTTTTTCTCTTTGCAGTGTTCTCTTAAGATGCCTTTCTTATCTCTCCTTGCTACTGTCTGGAACTCTCCATTCAACTCTGTATGTCTTTACCTTTCTCCCTTGCCTTTCGCTTGTCTTCTCTTAGCTGTTTGTAAAGCCTCCTAAGACAACCACCCATGTTTGACAATGTCTGAATTCTTTGACTCAATTAAAAGTTTGACAGGGCCTAGGATTCTGGTTTGAAAATAATTTTCCCGTAGAATATTGAAAATCTGTCTTTTAGTTCCTTTCTGATGTTGCTGGCAAGTTCAATACCATTCTGATTCTTTACCCATTATTTCTGGCCTGGTTTATCTCTGCAGATTTTTAGGTTTTTCAGTGTTTTGAATTCTTGGTAACAGATTATGTACCTCAGTGGGTAGGTCATTTGTTTTTTCAGATAAATCCATCCTTCTCAATATTTGGTGGGTCTTCCCAGGTTCTTAACTTCAAGTTTTCTTGCTTTTTTCCCCTCCTATGATTTTCTTCCTTTTTATTTTCTGTTTTTAGTTGGATTTTGGACTTCCTGATTGATATATGATTTTCTGTTTCTAGCTTTGCTAATTCCTTCTTCCTGGGAGATTTCTGAAGACTTTATTTCAACATTTTATTTTTTGACTCTTTTCCTTCAAGTTTTCCATGCCTACCCTCTGCCCTCTCCCCTGATGTTTGTTTTACTCTATATTTTATTTTATAGGCCTTTTGCTGATGATTGGTAGTTTCAGGGTATACAATGGGTCCTTGAATCAACTATGCTTCAATACAGTTTTTTTTTAATGGAAAAAACAGAAGTGGTTGAAAGATGTTTGTGATCATGGGTGGGGCTTTTAATCTCCCTGGTTTTAGTTTCATCTCCACACTCCAGTGGGCTTCTTATTTTTGAATTCAGAGTATGTCAGTTTCAGATTTTCTAGAGAATAAACCTTTAGACTGGTGCTGTATGAGTGGTAATATCTGGTTATGTGAAATGGAGGCTGTCTTTATCAAGCCCTCACTTTCTGTTGGGCTTTCCAGGTGGCTCAGCTGGTAAAGAATCTGCCTGCAATGGGGGATACCTGGGTTCGATCCCTGGGTTGGGAAAATCCCTTGGAGAAGGGAACAGCTACCCACCCAGTATTCTGGCCTGGAAAATTTGGTACATTGTATAGTCTATGGGGTCGCAAAGAGTCAGACACAACTGAATGACTTTCACTTTCACTTTCTGTCTGGTACCTGATACCGCCTATATTGAGACGTGAATTGGCTTGCTCCTCATTGGTATCTTCTTCAGTGGGTTCTAAGGTTGTAAACTTCTTCATCTGTTGTGGTTAGTTACAATGTCTATTATTGAAATCAAGGTAAGCTATTTATATATATTTTTTTCCTTAATGTTTTGGTGTGACTTTGGAGAGAAGGGATGAGAAAGATCTTTTTCCTCTAGTTTAACTGGAATTTGAAGTAATTTTTGACTCCAAATGATTTTCAACTCCACTTTTTAATGGATAACATCCAGTAAAATTAGGGATGAATGATAGCTTTGCTACTGTTTTTATAAATATCCAGTCTGTTGTCAAAATACAGATATTTTTGTTATTTAAAATAGTTAGATAAATGTAGGGAATCAGCATTCACAACAGCTGAAAGAGCTTTTGGGACTTCTCTCGTGGTCCAGTGGCTGAGACTCCGCACTCCTACTGCAGGAGGCCCAGGTTCAATTCTTGGTCAGGGAACTAGATCCCGTGTGCCACAACTTAAGAGTTCACATGCCTCAGCTGAGACCCGGTGCAGCTAAATAAATGTAAAAGAAAAGGAAAGAAGTTTAATTTAGATATATAATATATTCTTTTTTAAAGATACATAATATAATCTTGGTTGATTTACTTGAGAGGAAGGAGTATTTTTGCTTTTTGAACAGAATATGACTGTAGTCTTCAACTTCAGTCTTTTTCTCTTGACGTATATACTGTTTTATAAAATACTAACAAATGATTCAGCAAACTCATAATCTGCCAGAGGATTGCAGTGTTCCTGTATGCTGTAGCACTTGGCTTTGAATGATAAGGTATTTCCCTCTTGATTTTTAGCTGGTTTGAAACCTACTGGTAAAGTGTGAGTATTTTACCTCTTCATATATTCTTAGTCCTAGTAAAATGGCTTTGACTTCCTTAAATTAGACATTAATGGATATGAGTGAATTTTTAAAAATCCAGTAGTGTGTCTCTGTATATTTTTGTATGTGGGGATATATACTCAGGATAATAAATGGGCTAAAGTGCTATGGAAGAAGTGAAGTCATTCAGTCGTGTCTGACTCTTTGCGACCCCATGGACTGTAACCTGCCAGGCTCCTGTGTCGATGGGATTTTCCAGGCAAGAATACTGGAGGCAGTTGCCATTTCCTTCTCCAAGAGTGCTATGAAAGGTAAATGTAAATCAAAATGATTGTTCAAATGTCAGCTCTTTGCTTAAGTAAGAGTTCCAAAAACTTTATTCTTTTGGAAAATGTCAGACCTACAGAAAAGATATTTACTATAATGAATCTCCTTACATCTTTCCTTTAGATTGACCAATGCCAATATTTTTCAGCATTTGCTTTTATGTCTCTTTAGAGAGTTTGTTTTGTATATGATGTGGTGTCTGGTTCAAAGTAGATTGAAGATCTGTATGTCAAGGGGAACATAGTCACTTTTCAAAAAATAAAGTAGAAAATTAAATTACAAGCCTTTGCATTTGCTGTTGAGGTTTTACAGTGTGTTAGTCACCATGGATTCAGTGGTGAGTAGCACAGACTTGGTGCCTGTCCTTGTGGAGTTTCAGCTATAGTGGGAAAAGTGCACCAATATAACACTACTTGCTGGTCTTCTAAGACATTTTATATTTGTGGGAAATACAAGCTTTATGCCCTTTAAGACAGCTCATTTTTCTGTTTTGTTCTCTTATCTTACAAAGTTTTGTTTGCTATACCTCAAGAAAGAAATAATTTTTTCTTAAGATGTAGAATTTTAAACAGTCAGTTAGTAACACTTACATGTACCTAGAGACTAAGCTTTCATCAACTCTAACATAATCCAGACCCAAAATATATAGTGTATTTAGAAATCCCCTAAATTAAAGCCATACACGAGTACTTGGTGTTTTCTTAGTGCCTTACTGACTTTGATTTTTAACTGTATTTTAGACTCAGAAGTAGTAGCAGACTTTTGCTGTTATGTAGGTGACATGTCCAGCCAGCAGTAATGAGACCAGATAGACATTTTAGGCAGGAAACCTGAAAACTCTAGCAAAGATTAAAGATTGTATTACTGTACAGTACAGTTACAGATTTTTAAAGTTTTATGTATTTCTTTATTTGGCTGCTCCGGGTCTTAGTTGCAGCACCTGGGATCTTTAGCTGTGGCATGTGAACTCTTGGTTGTAGCTTTTGGGTTCTAGTTCCTTGACCAAGTATCCAACACGGGCCCCCTGCCTTGGAATTGAGGAGTCTTAGCCATTGGACAACCAGGGAGGTCCCTACAGATTCAGATTTGTGAATTGATGATTATGGCCAGTGAGAAGATGTCCTTTTTATTTTTTTGGGCAACCCACATGGCTTGCTGGAGCTTCTGGATCTTAGTTCCCTGACCAGGGATTGAACTTGGGCCTCAGTGGTGAAAGTTTCCAAGTTCTACCTACCATTGAACTGCTAGGGAGTTCCCGCGAAGAAGTTCTTTTCTGTTCAGTAGTCTTTGTCAAGGTAGAAACTTTGATATATTTTGGAGACATTAAAAAATGAGCTTTTGTGCCTTATGTATGCCTAATCAAATTAACTTTTGTGAAATAATTTTTGTACAAGATAATAGATGAATGATTTATTACAATATCATGAAATTATTTCTTGTATTAAATTTTAAAAAAAATTGGGATGCATTGATGGAAAAGTGAAGCCTGAGGGCAAATATAATCCAAACAAAATTATGAGTGGATAAGGTAAATATGAGATTTATTCACTAACTCTCAAGTATTAGGATTGTTGAAGGGTTATCTTTTAAAATGTGAGTGAACTAGTTCAGGGGATAAATATAAGGATTTTTTTTTCATATTGAATGAAACATTTACAGAAATAATTTCTCTGTTTTACATGGATTCAAGAAGGCTCTGCACAGATGTGTGAATGTCAGGACCATAATAAAGAGCATCTTAATGAAACTAGCTTATAGCTAACATCTATGATGGACTTTCAGGAAGTCAGCCATGCTCTTAATGTGACTCCCTTGATAACAGTGGGCTTTTTGGATAAGTCAGACAGAGTTTAGCAGTTTGTATTTGTCTGTACAGTAAGATATTATAATTAAAGTATTATATAACAGGTATAAACAACATGTGGACTGTTTCCTTGTATATGTGACTAATGGTTAATGTGTGCTTAAGGGAATAAAAATAATTTCAGTGTTAACCTGATAAGTTCATAACTATAAATATGTATTTATAAACTATAAATTCAGTATAACAATTTCTTTACTATAATAACATGACTTCCACCTCTAACTTTTCTTCAATTTCTTTTCTGAAAAATTTTCTTTATTAAGATGTTTATATGTGCCACAAATTATAGGACTTTTTTTTTTTTTTAAATACAAGTAATTTGAAATTTCTTTAGACCCCCAACACATATTTTCTTGAACAGACTTTAACTTTTTTCTAGGTTATGCTTTTAGCAAGCACTGCTTAAGTCATTGGTGAGGAATGTGCTCACTCTTTGCTGTAAGTTGTGGTCTTCCTATTAAATGATGATTTCTAACTCCAGTAGTGATTTAGTTAAGCACAGTTTACCGTTTCAAAACTTTCCTGAGTCTCAGGTAATAGTCTCATCTTTGGCATTCAGTTTCCGTTGGAAACTTTAGCTCCATAAAACTATTTCTGCTGAATGGACTGTTTTGAACATTTTGCCTTTTCATGATCTTCTATTGAATTGTGGCAAATTTACTGAGTTCAAAATTGTTTCAGTCGAGTGAGAATTTTTAGGAAACTGTGTTTTCGAGCAGTTTGCATGTGCTATAAGGTGACATTCGTTGGTTGATGGAAATGAGTCACTAAAAAGAAGTGGAGTTCTTGAAACAATTTTAGGGAAAACATTACAGCTGACTTAATTTCAAGAGTAAGTGATTAAAAAAATTTTGTTAATTTTTTCTTCTTTCAGGAAGATGTGTAAATGAAAGCAATGGTGTCAGTATGTCTGCCTGGTATTGCGTGATATATGCAGTACAGTTGTGCATATGTTGCTTTGTAAATTTTGAAATGCACCATGGAATACTATTACAGCTTGGCTTATCCTCCTTGCTATTTGTCGGTTACGTTTTCTCACATAACTGCTGTGATCTGTTTTTAGTGGATGATTTTTAAAGGCCATGCATGCACACAGCATGCTGGAAAAATGCCAGTAGACTTGCTTGATGCAGGGTTGCCACAGACTCTTCAATTTGTAAAAATGAACAGTGTCTTTGAAGCACAGTAAAGTGAAATGCAATAAAATGAGGTATGCCTGTATGTAATTTCAGTTCATTCTCACAATAATCCTCTGAGGAAATTTGTATATCCCCATTTTGCTAATCAGAAAATTGAGGATTAGAAACATTAGGTAATTGAGCCAAGAAGGTCATACATTTAGCTAGTAAGTGGTGAAACCAGAATTATTAATCCAGGGCCCTCAGATTCAAGCCCATATTCTTTCCAGTACATTATATTAGAGAAGCTGGAAATACAGACTTTTAAAAGAGTAAAATCGTTTAAAATCTCTTTTTCAAGAGTAATACATAATTTCAAAGAGAATACATAATTTTAGTAGTTAAAAATAGACTGGGCTTCCTTGATGGCTCAGATGGTAAAGAATCTGCCCACAGTGCAGGAGACCTGGGTTCTCTGGGTCCAGAAAGTCTCCTGTAGCAGGGAATGGCTGCCCACTTCAGCATTCTTGCTGGAGAATTACAGTCCCGTGGAGTTGAAGAGAGTCCGACACGACTGAGCAACTTATCACTTCACTTTTAGAGCTTTTATTCACTTACAGAGTAGATATAATTTTATAGATAAAGAATTTGATTTGCTTACTCAGCTGCAATTTTTTCCTGCATGTATCCCTTCTGTTGTTAATTTTAAGTATCCATTGACCTTCCCAACATCAAACATCATACCCCTTTATTTGTAAAATTAAAAAAATTTTGACTGTGAAAGGTCTTTGTTGTGGACTTTCTCTAGTTTCTGTGTGTGTGAGGGTCTTCTCTTGTGGAGTGTGTGGGCTCACTAGTTGCAGGGTTCAGGCTTAGTTGCCTTGTGGCATGTGGAGTCGTAGTTCCCAAACCAGGGATCGAACCCAAGTCCCTGGGTCTGGAACATTGCCAGGAGTAGGAAATGGCAACCTGCTCATGTTCTTGCCTGGAAGATTCCATGGACAGAGGAGCCTGGCAGGCCATAGTCCGTAGGGTCGCAGAGTCAGGCGTGACTGAGCCACTAAGCACATAAGCATGTATAACGTAGAAGGGATAAGTACTGTGATGTCCCTCTTCTTTGGAGTCCATTCTTTGCTCCTCACCCTCAATGTAATCTTGATGGCAATATTGTTTTTCAATGCATTTATATATTATGAAGTGACAACTTCTTGCTTTCCCCTGCCACCACCCCCCAAACCCAGCTGGCTTTAAACAAGAGCAAAATGGTTGAGGATGTGTCACTGCTAGGGTTAGTTTATTAAATGCTCAGCAACCAGAACCTCTTGATGAGGGTGAAAGAGGAGGGGGAAACAGCTGGTTTAAAACTCAGCATTCAAGAAACTAAGATCATGGTATCCGGTCCCATCACTTCATGGCAAATAGAGGGGGAAAAAGTGGAAGCAGTGACAGGTTTTATTTTCTTGGGCTCCAAAATTACTGCAGACTGTGACTGCAGCCATGATACTAAAAGACCCTTGCTCCTTGGAAAGAAAGCTAGGACAAGCCTAGACAGCGTATTAAAAAACCAGAGACATCACGTTGCTGACAAAGGTCTGTGTAGTCAAAGCTGTGGTTTTTCCAGTAGTCCTGTACAGATGTGAGAGTTAGACCCTGAAGAAGGCTGAGTGCTGAAGAATTTGATGCTTTCGAACTGTGGTGTTGGAGAAGCCTCTTGAAGAGTCCTACTGCAAGGAGATCAAACTAGTCAATCCTAAAGGAAATCAGTCCTGAATATTCGTTGGAAGGACTGATGCTGAAGCACCAGTCCTTTGACCACCAGATGTGAAGAGCTGACTTGCTGGAAAAGACTCTGATGCTGGGAAAGATTGAGGGCAGGAGGAGAAGGGGCAGCGGAGGATGAGATGGTTAGCTCGCATCACCAATTGAGTGGGCATGAATTTGAGCCAACTCTAGGGGATAGTGAAGGACAGGGAAGCCTGCATGCTGCAGTCCATGAGGCTGCACAGTCAGACAAGACTTAGTAACTGAACAACAGCACAATAAAACCTCACCAAGAACCCAGGTTCTCTCCCATCCTGCCACAGTTTGTCCTCCAGCTAGCTCTCTTGGCGTGGAGGTAACTGCACCAGTTTAGGCTCCAGACATACTGAGTCATAACATCATCCACAGGAAAAGGGACAGTTTCTTCCTTATGTCTTTTCCCTTCCAGCTTTTTACTTTGAAAATTTTTAAATGCATTGAAAATTTGAAAAGATAATGTAACTATTCACATATATATCCTTCATGTAGATTTTCTGATTATTAACATTTTGCTGCATTTGTGCACTCATACCGTTTGTGGGTTTTTTTTTTTTTGCTAGACCATTTGAAAGTAAGCTGCAGATATCATGTCACTTCATCCCTAAATACTCCAGTATGTATCCCCTCAAAACAAGAATGTTCTCTTATATAACTACAATTTCATAATTACACTCAAGAAATTAATATTTTTTGTTGTTTAGTTGCCAGCTGGGTCCGACTCTTTGCTGTTACTCATATTTTTTCAAGGTTTTTGCCTTTTTGGCTGGGGGTGATTTGTGGTGGAGGTGTCCAGAGTCCAGTTTGGGATTATGAATTTAATTGTCCTGTCTTTTTGCTTTTTTAATCTAGAACAAATCAGATCCTGACATTGACTTTTTGTATGAGTTTTAAATTTTTTTAAGAAAATGGCTCACATTTTGGGTTTGCTTCGCTGGTGGCTCAGATGGTAGAGAGTCCGCTTGCAATGCAGGAGACCCTTGGGAAGGAAATGGCAACCCACTCCAGTAATTCTTGCCTGGAGAATTCGATGGACAGGAGCCTGGCAGGGCTATAGTCCATGGGGTCATAAAGAGTCAGACATGACTGAGTGAAAATCTTTTTATTTTTTCTTCATGATTAGATTAAAATTAAACATTTTGGCAAAAATGCTGCTTAGGTGATGTGTCTTTCTCATTGCATCATATCTCGGTGCATAATGTTATTTTGTCCTGTTACTGGAGATGCTAAGTGTGAGGCCTTGGGTAAGATGGAACATGGGGGGTTTCTCCACTAAAGGTATTTTCCCCCTTAGTAATTAACACATCATGGGTAGGGACTGTGCTATGAGACTGTGGGACTATCTTATTTTTTAATAGCATTTTACTTGTTGGTTTGATCCATGAATGAATCAGTTGTTAACATTTTGGGTTGCCGAAAATGTTCATCTTTTTCTCATTCCTTTTTATATTATTATGACTATACCATGTGGCTTGTGGGATCTTAGTTCCCCAACCAGGGACCAAACCTGTGTCTCCTCTGCATTGGAAAGTGGATTCTTAACCACTGTACCATCAGGCAAGTTCCCCAAAGCTTTATTCTTAATATTTACCCACAAAACTTTATAGGGGAGAGTGTACCTGGTAAATGGAGGTACGGTACAAGCAGTAGTCCCTCAAGTTCTTATTCTCGTTTTTTTCATGCTGAGTCCAGTTGTGAAACAAAACCCCCTTAGAAAGTCCCCAGTCTTTTATCATGTGCCTTAAAGTGTTTTCTGTTCCTGTTTGTTGCCCACAGAAAGCCTTACTTGGTGTTTTTAGATAGCACTTGCGATGACCCTGGGACTTTGAAAATATTTTTTAAATTTATAAAAGAATAAATAACCATTTTGCCATGGTGTTTGTGTAACTGTCCTCTTACATGTAATTTTCAAATTGCGGTATTAAGTGCTGAGAGCTTAATTTTGATTCCATAAATTGGATGAAGGAAAACGTGCCATTAATGGGGCGATGATTTTCCCTATTTGAAACATGACTATCTTTTTGTCAAGTTATTCTGCTAATGAAGCCAACAGATTAGTGATTATTGAGTCATTAAAAGTTTTTGAGTGAGAAGAAATTGAAAAAAGGAAAATTGAGAGGAACTCTCATTTGACCTGAACTATGCTTCACAAAAATCTTTTGTAGCTTCATGTGTTCTTGTCATCTTTGGACACAGTCTTGAGTAACTGTTGCCTTTTGAATTAAATGCTGATGATGCTTCAGACTTGTTACTTTTTGTCAATATTAACACTTTAAACATGAACTTTTTCTGAGTTGCTACCTAAAGGGTTTACTGCAGAATATAGTTTGGTTGTAGATATAAACTGTATAATAAATGATAAAATTATCATAGTGAAAGCATTTTTATTCTGAATACTTTTAAAAATAATTTCACATACATATCTATTAGGTTGGCCAAAAAGTTTGTTCACTTTTTTTCCATAAGATGGCTCTAGTAGCACTTGGTTGTCTTTAAGTTTATTTGAAACAATTTTGATAGATTCTGTTGTGATAGCTGTCACATCAGTGTGCATTAAAAAAACCAACTGACAAAATTGGTGAATTTTTGTGTAACCAATACTGAGGATGAAAGGAAAAGCAGGATTTTCAGTGTATTTTATTTTATTATTTCAGGAAAGATAAAAATGGAACGAAAAGGCACAAAAGATTTGTGCAGTGTGTGGAGAAGGTGCTGTGACAACCTGTCAAAGGTGGTTTGCAAAGTATAGTGCTGGACAATGCTCCACGGTTGGGTAGACCGATTGAAGTTGATAGCGAGCAAATTGAGACATTAATTGAGAACAATTTACATTAAGCCATGCGGGGAGGTAGACCAACATACTCAAAATAGACAAATCAAGTGTTGAAGATCATTTGCACCAGCTTGGTTACTTTAGTCATTTTGATGTTTGGGTTCCACGTAGGTTATGCAAAAAAACCTTTTTTGACTCTATTTCTACATGTGATTCTCTATTTAAATGTAATGAAACTGTTCCATTTTTAAAACATATTGTGATGGTCGAGTGGATTCTATATAATAATGTGGAACAGAAGAGACCAGTGGGGCAAGTGACATAAACAGGTCACCCTTCACATCAAGGCTGTTCTTCATC
The DNA here is from genome assembly GCA_917880005.1 of Nanger dama. Classification (NCBI taxonomy): domain Eukaryota; kingdom Metazoa; phylum Chordata; class Mammalia; order Artiodactyla; family Bovidae; genus Nanger; species Nanger dama. The sequence continues at coordinate 33,704,898 of CAKJTW010000018.1, forward strand.
CAAAGAAGTGATGTTGTGCATTTGGTATGATTGGAAGGGAGTCTTCTATTATATCTCCTTCTGGAAGACCATCAGATTTGTTCCAACAGGTACTCCTCCCATCTACACCACCTGAAAGCAGCACTCAACTAAAAGCATCGGGAAATATTCAACAGAAGACACACATTCTTCCATCAGATAATGCAAGACTGTATGTTTCTTTGATGACCAGGCAAGAACTGTTAAAGTATAGCTGAAAAGTTGATTCATCTGCCATATTCTCCAGACATTGCACTTTAAGATTTCCATTTACTTTGGTATTTACAGAGTTCTCTTAGTGGAAAAAAATTTCAATTCCCTGGAAGATAGTAAAATGTACCTAAAAGAGTTCTTTGCTCAAAAGATAAAAAGTTTTGGGAAGATGGAATTATGAGGTTGCCTAGAAAATGCCAGGTGCTGAAACAAAATGGTGAATATGTTGTTCAATAAAGTTCTTAGTGAATGTGAAAAATGTCTTTTATTTTTACTTAAAAGCCAAAGGAACTTCTTGACCAACCCAGCAATTTTCCATATTTCCCATTTATTCCACTGACTGGTGACCTCATAACTTATTGCATTTCGAGGCAGCAGCTTCAGACATTCTCTTTCCAGCATCTGTTAAAACCAGAGGGAATTGAGACTTCCTTGGCGACCCATTGGTAACTATAGTGGCCGCGGGTTCAGTCCTTGGTCTGGTAACTAAGATCTCACAAGCTGCATAGGAAGTCAAAAACCCAAAAAATCAGAGGGAACTGGCTGCCTTTTATTATGCTTGATATCAGCTTGCTATGCTAGAAAGAGAAATGTCAGTTATTTTACATTTGTAAAGGATTGGAAAAGAGCAACAGGTTATCTCTGGTCATCTTTTTAGACGTTGCTGCTGCTGTTGCTAAGTCGCTTCAGTCGTGTCCGACTCTGTGCGACCCTGTAGACGGCAGCCCACCAGGCTCCGCCGCCCCTGGGATTCTCCAGGCAGGAACACTTGGAGCGGGTTGCCATTTCCTTCTCCAGTGGATGAAAGTGAAGTCGCTCAGTCGTGTCCGACTCTTCGCGACCCCATGGACGGCAGCCCACCAGGCTCCTCCGTCCATGGGATTTGCCAGTCAAGAGTACTGGAGTGGGGGTGCCATTGCCTTCTCCGTTTTTAGATGTAACCAGGTGTTAAAAAGTGGTAACTGTTTGCACTGAACATGTGCCTCACTTAACTACTTGGTAGGACCATGGCAGAAATTAGTTACCAGTCTGCCAAACTCTCCACTTATTTTAATGCAGCTTTGTTTAAAATGTGGAGTCTGAGACAGTAAATTGGAACACAACATTTTGGGAAACATCACAAATGAAGACTCTTCTGGTCAAACAGACATAGTGATCACCATACTTGTTAGTAGTTTGGTGAGGGTGATACATATGCATCAAACAGAAACACCAGCCAGAATATTCCTCTAATTAGATCATTACTATGAATAGAAAAAGCAAAATGGCTGTCTGGGGAGGCCTTACAAATAGCTGTGAAAAGAAGAGAGGCGAAAAGCAAAGGAGAAAAGGAAAAATACAAGCATCTGAATGCAGAGTTCCAAAGAATAGCAAGAAGAGATAAGAAAGCCTTCCTCAGCGATCAGTGCAAAGAAATAGAGGAAAACAACAGAATGGGAAAGACTAGAGATCTCTTCAAGAAAATTAGAGATACCAAGGGAACATTCTGTGCAAAGATGGGCTCGATAAAGGACAGAAATGGTCTGGACCTAACAGAAGCAGAAGATATTAAGAAGAGGTGGCAAGACTACACGGAAGAACTGTACAAAAAGATCTTCACGACCAAGATAATCATGATGATGTGATCACTAATCTAGAGCCAGACATCTTGGAATGTGAAGTCAAGTGGGCCTTAGAGAGCATCACTACGAACAAAGCTAGTGGAGGTGATGGAATTCCAGTGGAGCTGTTTCAAATCCTGAAAGATGATACTGTGAAAGTGCTACACTCAATATGCCAGCAAATTTGGAAAACTCAGCAGTGGCCACAGGACTGGAAAAGGTCAGTTTTCATTCCAATCCCAAAGAAAGGCAATGCCAAAGAATGCTCAAACTACCGCACAATTGCACTCATCTCAAATGCTAGTAAAGTATGCTCAAAATTCTCCAAGCCAGGCTTCAGCAATACGTGAACCGTGAACTCCCTGATGTTCAAGCTGGTTTTAGAAAAGGCAGAGGAACCAGAGATCAAATTGCCAACATCGGCTGAGTCATGGAAAAAGCAAGAGAGTTCCAGAAAAACATGTACTTCTCCTTTATTGACTATGCCAAAGCCTTTGACTGTGTGGATCACAAGAAACTGTGGAAAATTCTGAAAGAGATGGGAATACCAGACCACCTAACCTGCCTTTTGAGAAAATCTGTATGCAGGTCAGGAAGCAACAGTTAGAACTGGACATGGAACAACAGACTGGTTGCAAATAGGAAAAGGAGTACGTCAAGGCTGTATACTGTCATCCTGTTTATTTAACTTCTATGCAGAGTACATCATGAGAAATGCTGGACTAGAAGAAACACAAGCTGGAATCAAGATTGCTGGGACAAATATCAATAACCTCAGATATGCAGATGATACCACCCTTATGGCAGAAAGTGAAGAAGAACTAAAGAGCCTCTTGATGAAAGTGAAAGAGGAAAGCGAAAAAGCTGGTTTAAAGCTCCACATTCAGAAAACAAAGATCATGGCATCCGGTCCCATCACTTCATGGGAAATAGATGGGGAAACAGTGGAAACAGTGTCAGACTTTATTTTGGGGGACTCCAATATCACTGCAGATGGTGACTGCAGCCATGAAATTAAAAGACACTTAATCCTTGGAAGAAAAGTTATGACCAACCTAGATAGTATATTCAAAAGCAGAGACATTACTTTGCCGACGAAGGTCCATCTAGTCAAGGCTATGGTTTTTCCTGTGGTCATTTATGGATGTGAGAGTTGGACTGTGAAGAAGGCTGAGCGCCGAAGAATTGATGCTTTGGAACTGTGGTGTTGGAGAAGACTCTTGAGAATCCCTTGGACTGCAAGGAGATCCAACCAGTCCATCCTAAAGGAGATTGTGTGTTCATTGGAAGGAATGATGCTAAAGCTGGAACTCCAGTACTTTGGCCACCTCATGCGAAGAGTTGACTCATTGGAAAAGACTCTGATGCTGGGAAGGACTGGGGGCAGGAGGAGACGGGGACGACAGAGGATGAGATGGCTGGATGGCATCACGGACTCGATGAACGTGAGTCTGAGTGAACTCCGGGAGATGGTGATGGACAGGGAGGCCTGGCGTGCTGCGATTCATGGGGTCGCGAAGAGTCGGACACGACTGAGCGACTGAACTGATGAATAGAAAATATGCTGTAAAATAGTAAATTAGGGAATGGGGAGGTGACTCATGGAATTCTGTCCTGAGGAACTGGAATTTATGATAAGGGGAAAAGAATGAGGAGAGAAGGAAGAACATTTTCAACAGAGGATATAGTCAGGGAAAGGTCCTTGGTGAGTAAAACAGCTTATCTAGTTCAAAGAACTGGAAGGCGTGTGCTGCAGGGGTGAGTCAGGTAAGGCGAACAGAAGCAGTAGCTGTTGAAGCGGAGTTGCTGGCCTGATCATCCAGAGTCGGGTAGTCCATACTAACAGTTTGAATTACATTGAAAGTCTAAGCAGGTATGTGACATGGTTAGATTAAAATTTTTAAATGGTGGTTGCTCCAGACTATGCAGAATGAATTGGAGTTGAACTTTTCTAGAAAAGACTTATCAAAGGTGTATTTAAATTCTTACTTGTATATTGAGTAATTTAATCTTCAAGGATCTTAAGAGCGTATATATGAAAGTGCTTGTTGGTGACTGTGACACTGAGCCTTTAGTTGAAGTTTTTAGTATCCAAATACATGTGACAGATACTGAGCCAGGGGATAGAATTCTAATCATGGTTAATTTGCTTTGTGAGCTTAAGCAAGTAATTTAACCTTTGAGTCTCTTTATCTGTAAATTGGGCATGTTAAAGAAATGTGTGTTTAACTTAATTGTGTTAATCACTTAACTCTAGTTAACATACGGGCTGAGTCTTGCTGAGTCATTTTCTCAGACTCCATGGGCAAGGCTTAATAAAAGCCAGTTAAACAAACTTAAAGATATCTCATACCTCTTTGGTAGAAGTCAGAAAAAAGAGTTGTTGTATGTATGTTTTATTTATTGTCTTTTCATAAAAGGTTTTTTGCAGAGCAGTTAGTGTCTCATTCCACACAGATGATTCATTGTTGAGAGAGAATACAGTATACTGTAGCTAGGGGATGGGACTACTGAGGCACCTCTTTGTATTTTAAATTTAAGAATTTCTGATTTGTCTTATGCTTGTTACATCTATAATCTCATATATTTTTTAAAAAAATTAGAGCTATTATTGCATTCTTAGTGTCTAATGTCAGCCTCTTTTTCCTCTCTAGACATGAAGATGCTTTGAAATTTTTATGGCCCCCAAATTGGCTTTAATAGAAGTAGTTTACATTTTCAGCAGCAGAACTGTGATTGAAGATAATGGTCCTGTCACCAGTAGCAAGCACCTGTCTAGTTGATGTCAGAAACTACATCTTGGCCTTTGTATTTAAAAAAGATAATCCTAACTGTCTTTGGAACTGTTGGATTACAGTGTTCGGGTATTTCAGATTTATGTTTTCGTATAATTTAAACTTTTGAGGCATATCTTGAAAATATTAATGTCTTAAATAGCAAGATGTTTAAAAATCGGTAACAGTCTTGGTTTTGGAGCATTGTATTTCCGTGTGTGTTAGTCTTCAATTTCTCCTTATTTTTGATTGCCTGTTATGTTGAGCCATAAATGATGGCCAGCTATAAATATTCTGTGAGAGCTTCTTGATTTTAATGCTTGGGCTCCTTGGATTTGAAACTTTTATGCCCAGCTTTACCATGGAAGTTTGTGTTTCTCAGCTTTACGTTTCTTTTTTTCTGTTTGACTTCTGGCCTTTTCACAAAATGCTTTTGGCTCTTCTGGAGAGTTCAGAAATTTGAGCTTGCTTGTAGGCTAGAGTGCCGAGACATGGTGGGGAATAGATTAAATCATGAACTTGTGATCTGAGCAAAACACTTGTTAAGTCTGGTTTTATCTGTGTGTGTGTGTGTTTTAAACCGTTTTAAAAATCATTACATTTTCACAGTCACTTAATGGAGTGACTGTACCTCTTTTTGAACTTGCAGAATTTTTTTTTCCTTTTTGGTATTGATTTTTATTTCATAATACTTAATATAGTTCAGCAAAATTTTTGGAGTACTCCTACTTTCCTTATGAGCCTTGTGTAGTGCTCTGAAGAAGGCAAGGTAGGTTACTATTACATTTCACATGTGTGAAGCAAAGTTAAATGACCTTGGTAATATGTCAACTATATCAGAGCCAGGTCTTAAACATGGCAATAGAAAACTTTGCAATTAAAAACATTTGGATTTGTTTTTTTGTCTCCACCTAAATTTCCTCATCTGTTAAGAAAAAAAAAATCTTGCAAGAGTATTGCAAGGAGCAAATAAAATACATAATGAAAGCTATCTATCATCTTATAGCATGCTGACTATCGACATACGTTAGTGTACCTCTAGTTCTCAAAATTTGGATCTTCACAGACCCCACCTGTGGATCTTTTTGACCAGAAAATCAAAACTATTTTCATGTTAATTCCAAGATGTTATTTGCCATTATTCATTGTGGTAAATTGTAAAGTTTATCATTTTATATAAAATCGCTGGTCTTTTTGTGAATCAGGACAGTGGCACCAAGCTGGACTTGTTAGTATTGTATTCTTCACCACCATGGACTCACAGGAGACAACAAAGCTTAATTTCACTAAGAATGTCCTTGATGAAGCTGAAAGAAATTTTAGGTATCTTGACCAATGAGCGCAAAATGGGAAGTAAATATAAAATACTTCTGCCTCATTCTGTAACCGTGATGGATGATTCAAGGAAAAGCACTTGTAAAATTGTTTAAATTGGCCACTTTTTATTTTTTTTTTAGAAACTCCATTTATCCTTGAAAGAACAACTGGCATCCTGTGGCTATTCAGACGAGTATTTGGCAGACACTTTCTCAAATAAATGAAATGACAGTATTTGTTGCCAATGAAAAATTTATGCTTTTAAATGAAAATTAGAATTTTGGAAAACTTGGGTCTGCTTCCATGAACTTGACAGCTTTCCAGTTCTTCGAGATTCTCTTGATGAGGTCCATGTTAATATTAGCAAATAATTTTTTTCATATTGTGTAATGAGATGTGTCAGCATTTGGAAGGATTGTGTAGCTTAGTGCACTAATGTTTTCCAAATGATGTTACAAAATCATGTAAGGATAAAAAGATCCACTAAGAGTGTAAAGTAACTGATGGATTTAAGGTAATAGAATATGAAAAATTCATTATGATTTTAGGTTCCACGTTGCAACTAATCTTTAAAAAGTACAGCTTGGTGAGTTTTCTTATGTCAAAGAAGAATATTTAGGATGATCTGAATAGGCTCTTAAAATAATCCTTTTTTCCAACTACATATCTTCATGGATATAGGCTTCTATACTTCATATTCCTCATATGTTTCAGTCAAAGCAGTGAATTGCAACAGACTGAATGCTGAAGTAGATATGAAAATTGTGGTCTATTCCCACTCCAGTACTCTTGCCTGGAAAATCCCATAAGCAAAGGAGCCTGGTAGGCTGCAGTCCATGGGACCGCTAAGAGTTGGGCACAGCTGAGTGACTTCACTTTCACTTTCTACTTTCATGCATTAGAGAAGGAAATGGCACCCCACTCCAGTGTTCTTGCCTGGAGAATCCCAGGGACCGTGGAGCCTGGTGGGCTGCCGTCTGTGGGGTCGCACACAGTCAGACACGACTGAAGTGACTTAGCAGCAACAAGCTGGACATTAAAGTTACACAGCTGTAAAATCATGCCACTCTTCTCGCTGTTTTTGTTTTGGAGAATATAATTATTTTTTGTAAATATATTATTTATGGGTTTATATATTTTAAAATACATTGAAAGTGAAAGTCACTCAGTTGTGTCTGACTCTTTGCAACCTCATGGACTGTACAGTCCATAGAATTCTTCAGGCCAGAATACTGGAGTAGGTGGGTAGTCATTCCCTTCTCCAGGGGATCTTTCCAACCCAGGGATCAGACCCAGGTCACCTGCATTGCAGGCAGATTTTTGACCACCTGAGCCACCAGGGAGGCCCAAGAATACTGGGTGGGTAGCCTATTTTTTCTCCAGCGGATCTTCCTGACCCAGGAATCAAACTGGGGTCTCCTGCATTGCAGGTGGATTCTTTACCAACTGAGGTATCAGGGAAGCTCAATTTCTTGAATTAGTAATTAAAATTTTTCTTAGTTTTAATTTCTGATATGGTAACTATAAATTTATATAATCCACATAAAAGCTCATTGGGCTTTTGAATAATTTAGAAGTTATAAGGGGTCCTCAGAACAAAAAGTTTGAGTACTAGTGGTGTGTACCTCTTCATTGCCTCTGAGGTCCATCCTAGCTCAGTTTATAATCTAGTAGGACAGACTGACACAAAATGAAAAAAATCAAATGGTAGGGTACTATATGAAATAATGATACTGAGGAAAGTCACTTAAAGGGAATCCATTCAAAACAGTAAAAGAAATTTCCTAGCAAATAATGGAAAACCCAAAATGTTGGGAAATTGTTGAGAATTGGAATTAAAACTTAATGAAACCTAGTTTGTTTTGTCTTGTATTTGACAAAATTTAAATGATTTTAATTCTTGGTTACTTTTTGGCATTGAGAGAGAATCTAATGTTGGAAAAGTTGGCATACTTTTTCTGATAAAATTATGTGAATAAAATCCTAGACTCTGTTGACTTTTACAGTATGAACATTGAAAGTCATTAAAAACATGTTTAATAGTCTAACTTGTTTCTTCAAGGGACTCTCTTAACCCTTTGTTCATATAATTTTAATTTTAGGCCCACTTCTCTCTGCTTATCTGTTTATCAGTTAACTGTTTCTTTGTCAGTGACTTAGCAGTTCTTCCCTATCGTTTTTAAAAATTTTATGTATTTATTTTTGTTTGTACTGGGTCTTCGTTGCGAAGTGTGGGCTTCTCATCGTGGCTTCTCTCGTTGTGTGGACGGGCTCTAGGTGCGCAGGCCCAGCAGCTGCTGTGTGCAGCTCGAGGGCACGTGGAGTTCAGTTGTTGCAGCACTACAGGCTCAGTTGCAGCTCATGGGCCCAGAGTGCATGGGCTCGTTAGCTGTGGTGCGTGGGCTTAGTTGCTCATGGCATCTGTAATCTTCCTGGTCCAGAGATCGAAACCTTGTCCTCTGTATTGGCAGGCAGGTTCCTATCTACTGTGCCACCAGGGACCTCCTTTCCCGTCGTCACAGTGCATCTTTTACTAGATTTCCAGTCACTCTTTATAGCTAAATTTACACTATATTATTGGAACATCTAGTCAGAGACCTAACAAGGATGTCTGTATGATGGCTGAGAGGTAGATGATAGTAAGTTGTCTGTTTATTAGTATTTTCATGTTATATCTAGCTTTTACAACTTTGTGACTTGAAATCTAGGTAAGACTTCTGTGTGCATGTATGGAATCACTGAGCAGAAGCATTTATCACAGTGTGGCATGTGGGATGTTTTAGGAAATGTAAAGGGCAAATAAGAGGGTGCTCCTTTCAGGGAATTTGAAATTAATGCTTTCTATATTGTTATTATAATTGTTACTCTCTATTTGATTTAGAAATAGTTAATTTTAACAGAAGTGGAATGCTTTATTTTTAGCAGTCTTGGAGCCCTCTAAATAGAAAAACAATTCCTTATCTGTTCTATGCTTTCAGTGAAAGATAACCAAGATAACCAATTAATGGGAGGTTGAGTATGAGTTAGAAGTGGGCTTGAACTTAGATTTGTGCCTGTCATCATCATTTTGTAGCACAAAGAGAAGAAAGAGCAATTGATAAAAGTTATGGAGTGGAGAGATTGAGTTGAGTGACTGAATGAATCCTTGGATTTTTAAACTAATTCCAGAGACTCTAAACTGAAATACTTCCTTTGTTCTGCTCTGTAGTAATCTTCTGGTAGTATAGCAGTGCTGTGCTGTGCCTGGTTGCTCAGTCGTATATGACTCTTTTCGACCCTGTGAACTACAGCTTGCCAGGCTCCTCTGTCCATGGGGACTCTCCAGGCAAGAATGCTGGAGTGGGTTGCCATGCCCTCCTCCATAGTAGTAGACAGAACTTTATACTGGAGACAGAAAAATAGCTTGGTTAACAATGAATTTTTTAAATAGGCAAATGACTTCATCTCTTGGCCTTCATTTCTTGTCTGTAATAAAAATAATACGATCTAACACTTAGGCTAGCTAACATGCTTGAAACTGTACTAATGGGTTTACGTGGATTGTCTTTTCCATTCTTATGTTAGCATTGTTCGAGAGATGGTTTGTGGAGTCCTACATACAGAGAAATAGCAGTGTCCCAGAAGTAATTCCTCTGTGAGGAAGCAAAGCAACATTTCTTCAAGAGATTTGAAGGAAAGTGACTTAAAGGCAAAATAAAAACAAACATGCATACTACTTTGGGGCTTTAAAAGGGGACAGTAAGGACTTTCCTGGTGGCTCAGTGGTAAAGCGTCTACGTGCCAGCCCAGGAGACATGGGTTCGATCTGCGATCCAGGAAGATCTTACATGCTGCGGAGCAACTAAGCTGGTGCATCACAACTACCGAATCCCATGTGCCCTAGAGTCCATGCTCTGCAACAAGAGAAGCTATTGCAATGAGCCACGCACTGCAACAGAGAGTAGCCCCTGCTCACCACAACTAAGAAAAGCCCATGCAGCAACAAAGACTCAGCACAGCTGGAAAAAAAAGAATGGTAAAGTGAAAGGCTGTGGTAGTGGTAGTGTTTATATTGATTGGATCCTGAGGACTTAGTCTTTCCACCTTTTCTTTGTCATCTGTCACCTTTGGTAACAGTGTATGATTGGCCCTATAGAGAAGGGAGGACCATTGCTCTAATTTCCAGTCATGTTGGACTCTTTGTGACCCCATGGACTATACAGTCCATGGAATTCTCCAGGCAAGATTACTGGAGTGGGCAGCCTTTCCCTTCTCCAGGGGAATCTTTCCAACCCAGGGATTGAACCTAGGTCTCCCACATTGCAGGCAGATTCTTCAGCAGCTAAACCACAAGGGAAGCCCAAGAATACTAGAGTGAGTAGCCTATCCCTTCTCCAGTGGATCTTCCTGACCCAGGAATCAAACCGGGGTCTCCTTCATTGTAGGTGGATTCTTTACCAACTGAGCTATCAGGGAAGCTCAGTTTCTTGCACAGGCATTCTGTAAGTTACATATTTTATTTATCAAAGTAAAAAATGGAAGCGATGGCATTCATAGTTAAGAGCAAGGATGTTAGATAAAATTAGTAGCAAAAGCCAAGGATCCCTGGGAGGAATAATAAGTTGGGGCAAAAGGCAGAGGTTCTTCTCCCACATTTGTTTGGAGTAGAAATTGAGAGTAACTTGGAGGTCTTGAAGAGACAGGCCTGGTTCTAAATTTTGAAGCAGCTCCATGCAGCAGTGTGAGAGTACAGGCTTCCTGGAGAGTAGAAGAAAAAAAGTGCCAAGATGAGATAATTGAAAGTAGAATATTGCTAAGGAATTAGAGAACATTATGCTTAAATTTTACTAGTACATCTCCCCCGACCCCGCCTCCCCGCCACACACATATCAAAACATTCTTAACAAGCTGTGTCTCCTAAATTGTTGGTGCCAAAAGTAGAAGTGTCCTTTATTTTCTGGTAGAGAAGAGAGTCCTCATCTTCTCCATTAAGTCATTTGTTAACTGGTACCATTTAAAGATCCTTCCAACCCACATCCTCCTTCTTTTCTGTTGGAATGAAATGGTTTTGTGCTTTGGCTGGCTGTGTCCTGAGTGGATCAGCACCGATTTAATTTGTTTAAGCAGATGTTTTGTCTCTCTGATAAAAACGCCAAAGAAGAGATTGCTTGAAAGGTTTTTTTGGTTTGAATTTTAAGACCAAAAAGAAAAAACATTAAAAAAAAAAAACCTCATCTGAAAGCTAGCTGGGAGGAGAATGTAAAGATATGGGGAAGTCAAGTAAACAAGCAGGAGTTTAAAGTGGCTGTGTTTTCTTTAATACAGAGTAAACAAGTGCCATTGCAAAGCATTATTCTGACCAAATAACAAGTCGTCATGATGTTATGTAGAGAGTAATAAGCATTATGCATTAATAAGTTTGAAACAGTTAACAAGTCCTAGATTCTAAAGATTTGATGGCCTTTAAAGATAGTATATGAACTCATTTTAATGATATAGAAACACTTAAAATTTATATATGTGTTTGGCTCCATTGGGTCTTTATTGTGGCTTGTGGGATCTTGAAGTTGCACCATATGGGACCTGACTGAGGATCGAACCCTGGGCTCCCTGCATTGGGAGCTTAGAATCTCAGTCACTGGACCATCAGGGAAGCCCTGTAAACACTTCTAATGCATGAAAAGTTGTGAAAGTGAAGTTGCTCGTGTCCGACTCTTTGTGATCCCATGGACAGTAGCCTACCAGGCTCCTCTGTCTATGGGATTTTCCAGGCAATAGTACTGGAGTGGATTGCCATTTCCTTCTCCAGGGGATCTTCCCAACCCAGGGATTGAACCCCCAGTCTCCCGCATTGTAAACAGACGCTTTACTGGCTGAGCCAAATATCCATAAAAAGGAAGGAAGGTAGAATGCAGTGAAGGAGTAGAAGATAAGTGAGCAAACTCTGGAAAAGTTGAGAACAAAATTGCTGACTTGAGTTGCTGCTGACTGTACAGTTTAGTCTGGATCAAGGAGAATAAGATAAGGGCAGACCAAAAGGATAGTTTGCTGACTAGTGGCGGAGAAGGCTGAAACTGGGTAGCTGTGCTTAGTTGCTCAGTCCTGTCCGACTTTGCAAGAAATGTTTAAAACCAATAGAAAAGCTTAATTGAAGGCTTTTATGTGCCATCCTAGACTTTTTACATATTTAAACCCTTGTGTAATCCTCATAACATATTGGCAATGGAAGTTTTAATAACTGTTGTGGATGGGGGAACAGGTCTAGAGAGGTTAAAGTTTCAGCCAGTGCAACACAGCTAATGCGTGGCAGTCAGATAACACATTTGTCTGACTCCTTCATCACTTATTCCTAAGGCAAGTTCACTGTCAACCTTACACTTTTATATTTGCTTCCTGATGTGTAGTGTATAACCTAATATGATTTATGGTATTACAATCAGAATATGATTATAGTAGTTTTATAAGGGTCATGATAGTTGAGGAGGAGCTGTGGTGAAATAATTTATGAAGATAAATTTGGAGACTACCACATTCTGGAAAGTGCCTCACAAATTTTTGAGTAGTGTCTCTACCCTTTCAGTTTCCTTCCATTACTTAAATCAGCAGGTATTTAGTGTGAGTACACAGGACTAAGGTGACTTTTGAGGTGTTTTAATCACATACACGTGACCTGACAGCTGGCTTGTACTCTTAAGGACTCAGATCTTAGAAGAATGCCAGCTTTTAATAACAATGAAGAATGGTGAATAAATATGCATGTGAAATATGTATATGTTTATAATTCTGCATCAGTATTGCTGTTGGCTAGATCTAGGATAATAAAGAACAATTTTCTTTTTAATAATTATATGATGAAAGAAAGCTAATTAGGAAATCAGATGCAAATCCAGATTACTTTAGCTTTGTTTCTTCAGTCTGTAGTATCAGAATGCCAATATATTCATAATGAAGATACATGAGAAATGTTATCTGTCACGGGTAGAAAAAGAATAATACCTGGATTGTTTTTGAACTTTGTAATAAACTCATTTTATGATGTGTCTTCTTTGATTTTAAAATAACAAATTTCTTTAGCTCAAATACTTTAATTTCAGCCTTAGCAAGTTTTCAGTAAATAAAACTTGGCCCTAAAACCTGGAAAGAATGATAGCGTGGTACACCAGTACTATAAATTGCAGCCTCTGAAACAGCCGAAGTTGGGGTGGGTAGGGTGGGGTGGGGTGGGTACTGGAGCAGAGGCTTTGAATTCCCTGAGATTCTGCTTCACGTTTTGTGTGTGTGCACATTGGTGTGAGGTCACAGGCAAAGGAGCCATGATTTAATAGGTTCTCGAATGGTTTGGAACATACCTCAAAAAAGATTAAGGTCTGCTTAATCTTTAGAAGACAATACAGTTGTTGAGAACTTTTACTATGGGACATTACAGAGTAATTTATGGGTACCAGATTAGCCCTCTGGCCATAAATAATAGGAACCTGAACAAAACACATAAAACAACTGTTTTTGGATATTTTTTAACAGTCTAGGCAGGACTGCATTCCCTGAGAGAAGGGAAATAACAGTCACTCCTGCAATCTCCCAGGCTTTCTTTCTGAAATTAGATTCCAGTTAGAATCTAAGAAGGGTAAGGCAGTTTTGTTGAGAGGAGGAGATAGAAGGCAGAGAATACAGAGACTGGGGAGGTTGGCATTTGCAGGGGTGATTACCATAGAAGATTGAGTTACAGGACAGTGAGATACAGAGGTAATGCGGAGGAGTTCCTTTGACTCTGGCTGGAACTCTGTAGGCTGGGCAAAAGAACAGCTATTAGAGGAAGGACAGTTACCAGAGACTTGCTGGAATATTGGGGCTTCACGTTTGGTTGGGAGACATTTCTAGTTTTGACCAGCCAGAATGGAGAGACTTTGTTGAATATCGGAACCATTTGAGAAAGTCCCCAGCAATGGCACTCTTTAAGGACGGAGTCAAAGTAACTTGAGAAGAGGCTACTCAAGCTCCACCTTAAAACTGTGCTGAAAAATAGGCCTCAGAAGGATTCATCTGATTCTCACCTAATTTAGCTGAACAAATCTCAACATTTAAGGAATCCATATATTCATAAATAGAAAACGTTGAACATCTCATCCAGAATTACTACACCTATGAAGAAATAGGATAATGTAACCCTTAACTAGGAGAAAAATAAGTTGATGGAAACAGACTCAGAAGTGACAGAGATGATGAATTTTTAAGATGGAGCTAAGTTAAGGAATTGAAAGGGAAGCATGAACATGAGAGAAATGTCACAATTAAAAAAACTCCTAGAACAGAAAACCGTAGTATCAGAAGAGAAAAATTCAGCTGATGAGCTTAACAGCGGATTAAAAGAAGAAAAGACACTGCAGAAGAAAAATATCAGTGTAAGGTAATAGGAACTGTCCAAAATGAAGCACACGTTTCCCTGACGTTTCTCTCAGGGGAAACGTCTTGGGGCAAAAAGAGCCTCAGTGACATGTGGGACGTTATCATCAGGTGGTCTCATATATGTGCATTTGGAGTCCAGGATGGGAGGTAGGGATGCTGTGGTTGCAGAAAAAGTATTTGAAGAAATAGTGGCTAGAAATTTTCCAAATACCTGTGAAAACTTTAATCCCAAAGATGTTATAAAACTAGGTAGGATAAGTATAAAGGCACACTGAGACACATCAGTGGCTAAAAACCAGTTGCAAAGAAAAACCTCAAGAGAAGCCAGAGAGGGGGAAAAAGACCATATTATACTTGCAAAAGAACAAAGATTAGAGCAAATGTTGATTTGTCATTAAACAATGTAAGCCAGCAAATGAGCAACATAACCACAGAAGGAAGAAAAAGATAACCAAAATGCCTATTCTGATTTGGTATTGTAAGGCTAAAGATAAAAAGGACTGTAAGTGTGTATTTTAGTATATCTGATTTCTAATAAGGGTATGGGTTAGCAAGTCAGAAACTATATACTAAGATTGAACATATCAGTAAATATATTTTAGATAATGAGAGCCAGGTTTCTAATTGTTTAAGAGGTTACAGGTAAGGAAGGAAGAAGACTAGAAGGAACTCTTGATGTTGAATTGGAATCAGAACTATCAGTATAAACTGATGGTTTTAATGTAGATGCATTATGATAGTTGTGGAAATGCAGATATCTGTGTTTGCATGGATTAGCATACATGAATATGTTTTATCTGTCCTGTGGAAATGCCGAAAAGAAGCAGTGATGTGCCAGTAGCAGTGAGCATATCTAGTGCCCAGATCTTGGCCTCTTCATTCAGTTTTTCGACAAAAGGAACCAAGGCTCATAAAAGAACTAACTGATTCCAGAACTGGATTGTAGGAAATCCAAGATGATCCCAGAGCTGCCAGAAAACAAAGATGTGCTCAAAAAAGGATGGGAGATGTCAAAAGGATGTAAGAATCAACTTGAAAGAGCTTTTGATATCCAAGGTTGGACTGAAATAATTTTAGTATTGTATTATTATCAGTAGAATAAAACATCCATTAGTCCATATTGGCATGTGTACCAACAAACAAATGATAGGTAAGTAGAAGGGATAAATTGTAAGCGAAGAATTAGTAAGTGTAAAACAATGACTGAAACAAAATCATTCGAATACTGCAGTAATAATTGTCATAGGCAATCCAGTGATAAAAGGTAAAGTCAGTGGGTGAAGGTATGATGAGAAACATTTGCATAGTCTCAAAAGATACTATTGATTACAATTTCTCTAAGAAATTATTGATTACAAAGGGAAAAACAGTAAATTGAGAGTGAGAGAGATTTTGTGGATACCACTCGCACCAAGTTATTAAGGTTAATGTCACAGAAGATATCCATAATATGTACCTCTTGATATAATGAACCAAGAAAGGCAGAACATTACATCTGTCGTGTTTTTGTGATATTCTTATCAAAAACGATGTAAAACCTTACTCAATTATGAGGAGACAGCAGACAAACCCAAATTGAGGGAGACTGCTACTGAAATCTGACCAATATTCTTCAAAAGTGTCAAGGTCATGAGAGACAAAAGATTGAGTAACTGTCACAGATTGGAGGAGGCTCGGGACACATGACAGCTAAATTTAGAGTGGGAACCTGGATTGGATCCTGGAGTACGATGACATCAGTTAAAAAAAGGGGAAAGACTGGTGGATTAGAACTGTAGTTATATATTAATTGCTTTGTACCAATGTTATTTTTGACGCATATACTATGGTTATGTGTCAACAGTAGAAGAAACTGCATGAAGCGTATAGGTAAACTCTGAGCTATTCTTGTAACTTTTTTGTAAAATAATTTCAAAATAAAATGTTTCTTAAATCTACAGTTTTCCCAAAATGGGGGAAAGAGTTGTAGAAACAAAGCCAGAAGACAATAGAGTTACATAGTTTTTCCTTTCAAGTTAGAATTCAGTCCTAACAAAAATAATCTTTAAAAAATGAAGCCAAAATAAAGACACTTTCCAGACAAAAGCTGAGAGAATTTCTTCTCAGCAATCTTGAACTAGTAAAAATGTTAAAGGAAGTTTTTCAGGCTGAAGAAAATCATTCATCTGCATAAAGGAATGAGATTAAGAAATGATAAATATGTGGGAAATATACAATACCTTTTTCTTAAATTTTGATTTCTTTCAAAGACAGTTGGCTAACTAAAGCAAAATTTTTTATGTTTTGTAGGATTCATATTTAGGGAAATGTGGAAGTGTAACACATAGAAGAGAAACATTTTTAAATAGTTCAGCCACAGGAGAAAGGGGCTTCCCTGGTGGCTCAGTGGTAAAGAATCTGCCTACAATGCAGGAGATGTGTGTTCAATCCCTGGGTCAGGAAGATACAGAGAAAAATGGCAACCCACTCCAGTATTATTGCCTGGGAAATCCCATGGACGGGAGCCTGGTGGGCTGTAGTTCATGGGGTTGCAAAAGAGTCGGACACAACTTAGCAACTAAACAATAGAAAGGGGAAGTGTACTTCTGTATTAATACTAGAAGTGGTATAGTACTGTTTGAAGGTAGACTGTCCTAAGTTAAAAATGTGTGTTATAAATTGCTAGTGTAACCATTAAAAAAATTGTTGTTCATTCACTAAGTTGTGTCTGATTCTGCAATCCCATGAACTGCATGCAGCACACCAGGCTTCCCTGACCTTCACTATTTCCCCGAGTTTGCTCAGATTCATGACCCTTGAGTCAGTGATGCCATCCAGCCATCTCTTTCTCTGTTGCCCCCTTCTCCTGCCTCAATCTTTCCCAGCATCAGAGTCTTTTCTAGTGAGTTGGCTCTTCACATGAAGTGACCAAAGGATTGGATCTTCAGCTTCAGCATCAGTCCTTCCAATGAATATTCAGGGTTGATTTTCTTGGTTTTGATCTCCTTGCTGTCCAAGAAACTCTGAAAGGTCTTCTCTGGCACATAGTTAAAAAAACATCAATTTTTTGGTACTCAGCCTTTATAATTCAGCTCTCACATTCATACATGATTACTTTAAAAACCATAGCTTTGACTGTATGGACATTTGTCAGCAAAGTGATGTCTCTGCTTTTTAAAATGCTATCTAGGTTTGTCATAACTTTTCTTCCAAGGAGCAAGCATCTTTTAATTTCATGGCTGCAGTCACCATCTGCAGTGATTTTGGAGCCTAAGAAAATAAAATTGCCACTGATTCCATTTTTCTACCATCTGTTTGCCATGAAGTGATGGGACCAGATGCCATGATCTTAGTTTTTGAATGTTGAGTTTTAGGATGTAGAAGAATTGAATGCTCATACACTGCTGGTAGAAATATAAAATGGTTCAGCTGCTGTGGAAAACAGTGGTTCTTCAGAAAGTTAAACCTAAAATTACCACATGACCTAGAAATTCCACTCCTTGTGTATAACCCAAAGATTTCAAAACAGGTACTGGTATATACACATGTACATGCATATTCATGGGTATTCTTTACTATGGCCAAAAAAGAAGACATGGTCAAATGTCCGTCACCAGATGAGTGGATAAGCAATTTATGATCTATATGCTTGTGGTGGAATATTATTCAGTCATTAAAAGTAATGGGGTACTGATACATGTGACAAGTGGATGGACCTTGGAAATATTCTAACTGAAAGAAGCCAGACACAAAGGTCACATGTTATATGCTTTCTTTTATATGAAATACTCAAAAGAGATAAATCTATAGAGACAATGTAGACTGGTGGTTTCCAGGGGGTGGGGGGTTGGCGTAATGGAAAGCCAGTACTTAATGGGTATGGAGTTTCTTTCTGAGATGATAAAAGTGTTTTAGAACTGGATAGAGGTTCTGCTGCACAATATTGTGAATATACTGGATCATTCACTTTAAAATGGTAAATTTTATGTTACGTGAATTTTACCTCAATAGAAAAATGGTTAAGGGTGTGTATGGCCTAGAGTTAGACATGGAATTGAGTCCTGGTTTTTACCATCTGTTAATTCTGTGACCTTTAGTAAATTACTGTTAAGTTTTCTTCTCTGTAAAATAGGCATATTAGGGACATTCCTTGGTAGTCTAGTGGTTAGGACTCTTACTGCCAGGGGTCAGGTGCAATCCCTGGTTGGGGAACTTATGATCCTGAAAGCTGTGTCACATGGCCAAAATGAAATTTAAAAAAATAGGATTTAGTAATTTATCAGGATTTTTGTTAATATTAAATGAAATATTACATGTGAAATGCTTAGAATACTTAATAATTATCCAGTAAACATTAGTGTTAATTGATTTTTCTTTTGCTGCTGCTATTGGTTTTGATTTTATTCTTCATTGGTAGACTGGAAATAACAGTATGGACTAGAATTGTTCTGATGGTTTAATGAGATATTCATGCAAAAGGCTTAAAAAGTACCTAGTGTGTTGTAAATTTTCAAAGTGTATACTAAGCTATTATTATTAAATGAAAGGATCTTAGAGGGAGCTTTTCTGCATTCTGCATTTTCATATTTGCATCCTGATAAAGAAGCTAATGTGCATATTGGAAAATAGCCTTTTCAAAATTTGTGCTGTTATGACTATTGAAGTGAAGTCTCTCAGTTGTGTCCGACTCTTTGCGATCCCATAGACTGTAGTCTACCAGGCTTCTCTGTCCATGGGATTTTCCAGGCAAGAGTACTGGAATGGGTTTTGACTGGACTTGGTCTTATAAATATATCAGATTAAGCTACATTCAAAGGATTACAGGTGTGCAATTCTTATTTCCTCTCCTGGTGTGGTGAAAACTCTTGAATTTCACTTGTAAAAACCACAGATACTGATTATTTAGCTATAAGTTGTTAAACTTTTGTTGTCTGGAGTTTATTATATCAGTTATTTCTATTTGGGTTAATTACCATTGGTGTGTCATCAGAAGCCAAGCTTTGGAGAACTACTCTTTATAGTGACTAGAAGTTGCAGTTATTTTTCTTGCCATTGGATGGTGCTTCTATAGCATCATTAAAGCAAATGTTTTGGCTGATATTTTCTCACATTCCTGAGCAACTGAAAATTGATAAATGAGCTAGACTGTGGTAAATTGAAATACCCATTTGAACTGGATCCCAGGAATCTGTAAAAAGCAAGGATTTCCTCTAGTATGTTTTTACGTAAGCAAAACCTGGAGATAAATCTCTGCTTGAATTAAACCCTATGATTCTATGGTAATTTAAGAAATGATAGTGTTGCAGGAGAATATGATTCCTTCTGGCAAAATCTTAAAGGATGATAGGTTTTCCTAGCTTCCCTTGGCAGCTGAGCTATCAATTCTGCTCTGATCAAATTGTATCAAAAACTTTTCTGTTTTGTCTTCAAGTGTAGGCACCCCACTCCATTACTCTTGCCTGGAAAATCCCATGGACAGGAGCCTGATAGGCTGCAGTCCATGGGGTCGCTAAGAGTCAGACACAACTAAGCTACTTCACTTTCACTTTTCACTTTCATGCATTGGAGAGGAAATGGCAACCCACTCTAGTGTTCTTGCCTAGAGAATCCCAGAGGCGGGGAGCCTGGTAGGCTGCTGTCTATGGGGTCGCACAGAGTTGGACACGACTGATGCGACTTAGCAGCAGTAGCAGTAGGTTTCCAACCAATGTTTGGGGGTGTGGAAAGTGCGTGACAAAGGTATTAGAAAAGTGCACAGTTGTAAAAGTTGTGTTTGAGAGTGACTGTTAGAAGACTGGAGGGAATAAGACAGTAGGGGTGGCTTGGGGCTGTGCTAGAAATTCAGTGATCAAGTTGGAGTGCTTGCACAGTAGAGAGAACATTTGTAAACATACTTCCTACTCTGTTAACCTAATTTTTATTTCTGTTATTGTAATAAATACTTGCAGAGTTTTAGAAGTTACATAGTAGTTCAAGACCAGTGACAACAGCAGCGGCACTAAATCCTTACCCCATGCTCACTTGTGTGTTAACCTATCCCAAACATTTTTTGGTCTGGTCTTGTGATATTCAACCCCATATCCCACTTAAAAAAAAAAAAAAAGAAAACTAATTTAAGAAATTTTCTCTTGTTGTTATGAAATGTGAGAAGTAAATTATCTAATAATATGAGACATTGTTGGCACCTCTCCCTTTATCTTCTCAAATAGTTCTAACACGTTGACTGCTAAGCCGAGTAGTGTACTGTAATTGCATTTCCTTTCTTGGACAGCTTTCTGTTGTCACTGTAGCTTCCAGTCCCTTCATTGTTACATTTGCTTAGATTTGAAGGGACTATTCATACTTTATCCCAAACTCTGCAACAGAATTACCAAATGCTCTGAATTCTTCTTTTCATTTAAATTTCAGTCATACCATTTCATTCCTTTCCATCTCTTGGACCCTTTCCATCTCTTGGACCCTTTCCATCTCTTGGCGTATCTCTTGGACCCTTTCTCTGCATTTTGTCTTGTTTTCTATCGTCATTCTCTTCTGAACTGGTGGCTTCTCTTGACCACTTTGAACTGCCCTTTACATCAGTCTTTTTTTTCCCTCTGGCCATGCTATACAGCTTTCAGGAATTTAGTTCCCAGACCAGGGATTGAACCTAGGCCATGGTAGTAAAACCATCGAACTGTCAGGGAATTCCCTCCATCACTCTCTTTGCTGGATCTCGTTTCTTCCTATTCTTGGTAAAGCAACCTCTCCTTGTAACTGTTTTAGAAAATACATGGGAGCTAAATATTTTGAGATCTTTCATGTTTGGAGATAACTTTATTTTACTCTCTCATTTGATTTTGGCTGGATATAGATTGAAAATACTTTTTATTTACCTTTTTGTATTCTGGATTCTAGTGTTGTTGAGTTGTTCAGAGTTGTTGTTTTTGATTACTTAATATGGCCTAGTTTGTTTCTCTAAGCTTTAGTATGTATTATTCCTGAAATTTATCTTTAGCTCTGAAATTTCATGATGGTATGACTTGGTATAGATATTATTTTATTCAATATGCTAGGTGCTTGGTGAGTCTTTTGGTCTCATTCCTTTGACTCTCTTTCTTTGATTCTGTCATTGCATAGGGTCTTTGTTGCTGTGCAGGCTTTTCTCTAGTTATGGTGAATGAGGGCTACTCTCTAGTTGTGGTGCACAGGCTTCTCTATGTGGTGGCTTCTCTTGTTGCAGAGCATGGGCTCTAGGGGGCTTGGGCTTCAGTAGTTGAGGCTGTTGAGCTCTAGAGCACAGACTCAGTAGTCATACTGCACCAGCTTAGTTGTTCCGAGGCATGTGGGATCTTCCAGGATCAGGGATCGAACCTGTGTTTCCTGCGTTGGTAGGTGGATTCTTACATTGGATTCTCACATTGAGCCACCAAGGAAGTCCTTTCGTGAACTTCTTGAGTTAGATGTCAGCCTCCTGGTTTGATCTTCTGCCTTGTCATGTATGTCTCACATATATTCCATTCTTTGTCGTTTTATTGTATTTTCTGGGAGATCTCATTTTTCCCTTACAGCCTTTCTGTTGAATATATCATTTCTGCCTTTTTAATTTCCGGGAGTTCGGATTCTAGTTCAGATTTCTGTTCCTTCCTCCCCCACTTCCTTCCCTTGTGTCTTGATCTGAGAAAATAAAAAGAACTATATCTTTTCCCCTGCATTGCCCCAGTTTCCTCCAGGTTTCCTGTTTTGTTTGCTTGTTATATTTCATTGGGTTGGTTGGATTGTTCAGTCCTGTTCAGAGTTCGTCTTGACAACCAGGTCATTTTAGGATTTTTTTTTTTCCAGTAATTTCCAGAGAAACAAAAATACAGGCTGTAGACATAGTTTGAGGTTTATAAGTGTCAGACAAATGGCCCTTTTTTCCTTTTGATCGAATGTAGGAAACAAATTGAAAGGGCCGAGCTGAAGATTTAGTTAGTAAAAAGAGCGAGACAGGTCCTTGGGGATCTATAATACTTTTGCATCATGTACTTTGAAACTCTGTGTTACTAGATGCATCAGTTCAGTTCAGTCGCTCAGTCGTGTCGGACTCTTTGCGACCCCATGAATTGCAGCACGCCAGGCCTCCCTGTCCATCACCAACTCCCGGAGTTCACTCAAACTCACGTCCATTGAGTCAGCAATGCCATCCAGCCATCTCATGCTCGGTCGTCCCCTTCTCCTCCTGCCCCCAATCTCTCTCAGCATCAGAGTCTTTTCCAGTGAGTCAACTCTTCGCATGAAGTGGCCAAAGTACTGGAGATTCAGCTTTAGCATCATTCCTTCCAAAGAAATCCCAGGGCTGATCTCCTTCAGAATGGACTGGCTGGATCTCCTTGCAGTCCAAGGGACTAGATGCATAAACATATAATATTTTTATGCCTTCTAATTCATTGACAAGTTAATCATTATGAAATGACCCTGTTTATCCCTGGTAGTACTCTTTTCTGCAATGAAGGTGATGGTTTTTGCTAATAAGGAAACATCTTTTTATTCTTTTGCATTAATGTTAGATATTAAAATTTTCTTTCAATTTACTAATTGTGAAAAAGCTATATAATTCTTTCTTTTCTACCTTGGATCTTATGTATGTTTTAAATTGGCCACTGTGCTCAAAATTGCATACATAGTAAACTTCCAGAACCAAACATTTTGTAAGTGTGTTTTTATGCCAATTAAATTTAGTATAGCTACACTCAGAGCCATAGATACAATTTACCTTTTTTTTTTTTCCCTGTGTTGTAGGAATAGACTTTAAGATCAAAACAGTTGAATTACAAGGAAAGAAGATCAAGCTACAGATATGGTAAGTGATTCTAATTTACTTACTTTATGTAGTAGAATGCCAAGTTTCATGAAGGTTAGACAGTGAAATCCTTCCTGTCAACTGTTTAATTCCAGGAGATTTCCCTTTCCAAGCCAATAGTCAGGTGACCTTTCAGTGATGTTTGTTTATTTTTAAAAAATTAATCTATTTTATTTTAGTTTTTAATATATATTTATTTTAATTTGAGGCTAATTACTTTACAATATTGTATTGGTTTTGCCATACATCAACATGAATCCACTACGGGTGTACACGTGTTCCCCATCCTGAACCCCCCTCCCACCTCAGTGATGTTTAAAAAATTGTCATGGGCTTTGGAGTCCATGAGAGTGTTTACCTTTTCCACTTATAGTATGAACTTGGGTAAGTTACATACCACTGTGAGCCCCTTACATCTTCGCATGTAAAGTGGAGATAATATCATTTATCTTAAAAGATTGTTACAAGGATTACATGAAGTAATCTATGTAATGCCTTTAGCACAGTACTTGGCTCAGAAACATCATATAAAAATTAATATAATCTTTTTTTTTTTTTTTGGTTTAGAGGATCTTAAGCTAAAACATTTGTTTTCTTTAGTGTGTATAAATGTTTATAGGCTTCAGCATTATTTTCATTCGTTTGTATAGGGTTTGATCCATTGAAGTACAAAAAAAAATTCTTTAAATTTGCATTCAAGTATGTATCATAGACTTTAAAATTATAATATCTGTATTTTTAGTGAATATTAGGTGTTCACAATGACCTGTGAGATGTATATTATTCCTTCCCTCCCACCCCGCAATAACTAGTATACAGTAAACCACCCATATGACAGTTTGGTAAGCTTTGGCATATGTATAAATCTGTGAAACCATCACCACAATCAAGATAACCAACATATCCATCACCTCAGGAGTTTCCTCAAACTTCTTAGTAATCTCTCCCTCCTGCCTGTCCCTGGCTCCCAGGCAACCACTCTGCTTTCTGTCACTATAGACCAGTTTCCATTTTCTACTACTGTATACAAATACAATCATATAATGTGTTACTTTTCTTTGTCTTTTTTGAGAAGGAGTCTGGCTTCTTTA
This sequence comes from Nanger dama, assembly GCA_917880005.1. NCBI lineage: Eukaryota > Metazoa > Chordata > Mammalia > Artiodactyla > Bovidae > Nanger > Nanger dama. The sequence goes on from CAKJTW010000018.1 coordinate 33,729,091, forward strand.
CTCAGCATAATTATTTTGAAAGCTATCAATGATTTTATGTGTAGCAGTAAGTTCATTGTTTTTTATTGCTAAGTTGTATTCCATTGTTAAGATATACAACAACAGCTTTATTCACCATAAAGCTGCTACAAATGCTTCCCTTTCTCTTGAATACTCCTATTTTATAGATAAGGAGATGGAGACATTTTGAAATAGTTTCAGAAAATAGTTTTTTTTGTGTTTTTTTTTAATGAAAAACTATTTCAAAATAGTTTAAACAAAGGTCTTATAGCATGTTAATAGCAGAGCTGGGAGGCATTACATGCTCTAAATGTAGGGTTTGGAGTGACATTCTTAATTGCAGTTGTGCCTCTTCTAAATAGTAGTTTGTTGATTGATTTTGTAACTCTTTCCAATAACTGTTATTCTTCTTTCTTCATTGCCAGTCAACAGTTGTGTTAAATTTGAACTCATGTTATCTTTGGTAGTTGGGATTCCCTAGTGGTGCAGAGGGTAAAGCATCTGCCCTCAGTGTGGGAGACCCAAGTTCCATCCCTGGGTCGGGAAGATCCCCTGGAGAAGGAAATGACAACCCACTCCAGTACTCTTGCCTAGAAAATTCCATGGATGGAGGAGCCTGGTGGGCTATGTAGTCCATGGGGTCACAAAGAGTCAGACACGACTGAGCAACTTCACTTGTTCACTGTTTTTGGTAGTTACTGTAATCAGATCTGTCGTGGAATGGTCATGAGGATTAGTGGTCCATGTAAAGCGCTTGGAGCAATCTCCAGTGCATAATTTGAGAAATCAGGTGTTATTATTTGGGGATCTCCCATGATGAGTTTAGAACCCTAAAAGTAGTAACTTTTGTGTAGAGGAACAAGCTAACAAAGGAAATTGCAAAGTCATAGTTGGAGAGTTAGAAGGAGAATTAGGAGAGGGCATTGTCTCAGAATCCAAAAGATAGTTTCAAAAGTTAGGCATAATTAGAAGTGATATATGTCTACCACTGTCAGGATGTCGTCATTACCTGACCATGTAATTAGAAGTCCAATCTTTATAACATCTTTCAAATTTAATACAAATGTTTTTAAAGATTAGAAAGCATTTCCTAAATTTAATAGTTCTCTGAAGCCGAGTCCACTTGATCATTTTTTTTTCCCCTCTCTTTAGCTAGGAAATAACCCAGCAAATGAAATGTCTCATATATAATTTCATTATAATTAAAATGATCTCAAGGGAAAGATGTCAGTTATTTAATATTCTGAATTTCAACCAGCCCCTCCCATCTTCCTCTATTCTTAGCCTCGGGTCTTATTCAGACCATGTCCCTACAAAACATTTGTCTTTCTAGCCCTCTCTGAAGCTCTGCCACACTGATTGGCTCTCTTCTTAACTGTATCCCCTCTATACAGGGGATACAATTAGTGTTTAAGCTAATAATTTTCAAACTTTGTGACAATAGTTCAGATACATATTACATTGTGACTCAGTATGCGTGTGGTGTGTATGTAGCAGAGGCACACGCCTGTATGTTTTTCCTCATGCGTGTATCAGACCTTGCCTTGCTAAATGTGCTATTTCTCCTCTACATCATGTCCTCCACAAACTTTCCCTGCTGTTTCTTGACTCGTGAACTGTAAACATTTTCCCCTCCCCTCACCATTTTAGTCTCTAGCTATTAGAAGTGTAACATATTAACTAATACTTGGTCTTAAAAAGAGCCTTCCTCAGAAGATGCTTTTTGAAATAGTAAGTCTTCCAGTATAGCTTTCAAGATTAATATAGAAAAGACTACTACTGTTTCTATAAGACTCAAGTATAGCACAGAAGTGATAACATTTATAATTTAGAGTTGTTTAATTTTTTACAAAATTTTAACAGAACCTCTGTTTTCTTCCAAACACTTTGGAAGGAAAGTTTGCTGTAGTTTAGGTTGTCATGTATATAGCTGACTTCTTTTAACTTGAACAACCATTTGCTTATAAAGACCAGAAATGAGTTGACTGGTTAAAATTTGTGCTTAATATAAGAGGTTAGCATTATGCCAGCTGATTTTGTTTCTTTGCTTGAGTTGACGTGCTTGTTAATATTCCAAGGAAGAAAAAAAAAGTCTTGTAGCTCTAGGTTAAAAGATCTGGGCTATGCACAGTGTTTCAAGAAGGCTTTTAGTGTGAAAAACCCCATTACTCATAATTTATAACGGTTCTAAAAATTCAAAAGGCTTTTCTCAACTTAAATGTTTCCTTCAAAATGCTGTGCTACAAAAAAGCACAGTGATTTTTATCTCTCTTTAGTTTGAATGAACATATTCAGGTTCTTGTTTCAGCATGAAAAATTGTTCTGTGATTGAATATTTGTTTTGGAAACTGTCTTTAGACTATGCTACTAAAGCTGTGTCTTATTTTTCTTACTTGAGTGATCTTCACTTCTTGCTTTCTTTCAGGAATCTTTCAGTTTAACTGTTGCATAAGGGTCTCACCTGTCCTGCACAAGTGTGTAGGCCTAAAATTAGCTTGTTTGGCTGATAGAGAAGCAGCTGGGGCTTTTTAAATCCTGGATCTCTAGAAAGTTTCTACTGAAGTTTCTTTGACTAACTACATTTTCCAGAGTAGTGAGGAAAACAGTTACAGTGAGTTACTTCAAATTTGCCTTTTTTCTCTCTTTTTTTTTCCTTTTTGTTAATTGTTGAGGGAAGGGAGGTGTCAGAAATGTTTGCCACTGTCAACATCTATATCTTGTACCAGCAACACGTTTTAGCATCAACACAGTTACCAGAAACCAGTAGTATCATATTGTAGAGGAATTAACCATTTACCTACATGAAGTGTCAGATACATGGAAGTCATCTTTGAGTCTTCCCATTCCCTTAGCCCCAGGTTTCAAGTTAGCAAGTCTTACTGATCCTATCTCTAAAATATATCTGGAATCCAAATACAGTTTGCCGTCTCCATTGCTATCCCTGGTCCTCCATTACCTCTTTAGACCATTGCAGTAGGCTTTTAATATTCGAACAAGTCCTTACTTCGCCTCTGCCTTCTTCCAGTACTTTTCCCAAGTAATAGCCTTGGTAACCTTTTTGAAATATAAATATGATCATGGTTGTCATTCCTTCCTCTATTTATAGCCATTTTGACTTTCCATTGTATTTCAAATGAAAACCGAAGTTCCAAACCCAAGTTCCTAACCCAAGTTCCTGTCCACAGTTTACAGAGGAGGCCCCTGCCCATTGTTCTGACCTCATTTTTGTTCCCTGTGTGTATAGTCTCTACCCTCAGGTGATCTCCTTTCAGTTCCATGAACACAGCAAGCTTTTTCTGGCCTTTGTACATACCTTGTAGATCCCCGTTTAACCCACCCAACTGTAGCTAGACTAAGCATTCTGAAGTACCACTCCATTCCAGAGGCTTCTCATTTCAACAAATAAATTTTAAAATTCTAGGTTCTGGCTACAGCCCTTTCTGACTTTCTCTCTCTTACCAGTTCTGCTCCAGCCACTGTGGCCATTTTTTCCCATCTGCAGGAAATGTGTTCCCATCTTCAGGCCCTTGTAATTCACCTGGAATGCTTTTCATCAGATCTTTGTGATGCTGCTGTCTCTCATTCAATCTTAGTTCATCGTTACCCTCTGAGAGGCCCTGCTTGATAACTAGCTAAACCACCCCAGTCCTTTAGGCGGCGGCTGCTGCTGCTAAGTCACTTCAGTCGTGTCCAACTCTGTGCGACCCCATAGACGGCAGCCCACCAGGCTCCCCCGTCCCTCGGATTCTCCAGGCAAGAACACTGGAGTGGGTTGCCATTTCCTTCTCCAGTGCATGAAAGTGAAAAGTGAAAGTGAAGTCACTCAGTCGTGTCTGACTCTTAGCTACCCCATGGACTGCAGCCTATCAGACTCCTCCGTCCATGGGATTTTCCAGGCAAGAGTACTGGAGTTGGGTGCCATTGCCTTGTCTGACCTTTAGGCTAGGGGTCCCCAGTCTCCCTGACGTTGGTCTGTGGCCTGTTAGGAACTGGGCTGCACAGCAAGAAGGGATCAGTGGGTGGTTGAGCAAGGGAAACATCATCTGTATTTACAGCTCCTCCCCATCGCATGCCTCCTGAGCTCTGCCTCCTGTCAAATCAGTGACGGCATTAGGTTCTCATAGGAGCACAGACCCTGCTGTGAAATGCACATGCGAGGGATCTAGGTTCCCTGCTCCTTAGGAGAATCATCCCCAAACCAATCCCACTTCACCTCACCCCCAGTCCATGGAAAAATTATCTTCCATGAAATCTGTCCCTGGTTCCGAAAAAGGTTGGTGGCTGCTGCTTTAGGCATGATCACACTTACCTCAGTTTATCTTTATCATAGTATTTTTAGTATCTAAATTTACCACATTTAAAAACTGTGTTCATTCTTATTCCCCCCACTAAAATATCAGCTTTTTAAATGTAGGGATCCCATCTGTCTGATTTGTGGCTATATAACCACTCCCTACAACAGAGCCTAGCAGATACAGATGCTGAATACGTATTTGTTGACTGAATGACTGATTGATTTCTGTTCATACTTCACTTTTCACTCAACCTTCAGCATCACCTCTAGAGAGAGGACTGCCCTGATTATACTATCTAGATTTCTTCCTCCCTCGCCTTTACGTCATTCTTGATCATTCCACCCTGTTTACCTTGTTAGCATTTGTCATAAGTTGGGATCATATATATTATTCCTTTCCCCCAGTGGAATGTAATCTCTGCAAGGGCTTTGTTTGACTTTTGTTTGACCTTTTTTGGAAGATGAAGATGAGCATAATTTCAACTCATGGTATTTTGGGTGTAGAGAAGTTGCATATCAGTGAGGAAATCCAAGTCTTGTTAAAATAAAACTCAGTGTGAACTTCCCTGGTGGACCAGTGGTAAAGAATCCATGGTCTGGGATGATCTCACATGCTTCGGGCAACTAAGCCCATGCACCACAACTATTGAGCCTGTGGTCTAGAGTTTGGGAACCCAAACAAGAGAAACCACTGCAGTGAGAAGTGTGTGCACCACAATTAGAGTAGTCCCCGCTTGCCACAGCTAGAGAAAGCTGATGCACAGCAATAAAGACCCAGCACAGTCCTAAGTAGGTAAAAAATTTTTTAAAAAACCTCAATGTGAGAAATTTAGCATCTTAATTTTTAAAGTAAAGAATAGCTTCGTTATGTTACCAAAAACATAAAGTCATGGAATTTGAAGTCTCTGCTTTGCCGAGCAGGTTAATGTTGTCTCTGGGCTGTTCGAGTGCTGTTAGTGCCCATACTAAAAATAACTGTCATAATGGCATCCAGAGTACACAGCTTCCTTGACCCTATGTGTGGGTCTAAACTATTAAGGAAATACGCTATTTTCGTTCTAGGAATGTATCACTCCTTTCATTATGTGTCAGTGGGAAAAAATAGGGTTTTATAATAGTCTCTTATCTGTATACCTCTTACTTTATGTAAGAGAAATTCTATTGCCATTGATTAATAAGTTCAGAAACCTGTTTATACTATGTAGGCAGAGAAGAAAAAAATTTTAATAGAGGAAGACGGAGTGGTTTTTGAAAACAGGCTTAAAAAAACCTGTAATATGGTACATAAAAGATAATGTGAACATGCACAATGTATAATTGCTCTTCAGATAAGAAACACCTACTTTTGGTGATTGGAGTCAGCTAGTCTTTAGACCTGGATATATGTGTGTATGTAAACCTAAAAATAATTTGACTGTGAATTAGCAGCTGTGGCTATTTGTTCCTCTGGGCAAGGGTCACAATTAGCCTAGAGGTAGTGAGACAGGGACTATCTAGTTTGAAATAAGTTGTTGATTGCCTTAACAGTTGTTAGGGCTGGTATTAGGATCCAGGAAAAGGATAATTTTTAAAGACTTGGCAAGGAGAGCATATAAAAAGGAAGATAGGATGGAAGAAGTTTTGGAAAATGGAAGAGACAAAAGTCAGAGAACAGATGGAGTAGTATGCCATTAATCAAAACAAAAACTCTGAACCTGAATAATGAGTATCTTTTGGAGGGGCCATTAATATTTCAGTATCTTTTATATTAGTATTTCATAACTAAGCAGGATTATAACAAAATTTCCTGACTAGGTGCCACTGGTTTAGATTTAGCTCAGTAGTTTTGAGATAATATTGAGGTAATAGAGGTAAAAAATTGTGGCATAAGAATGTATATAAATACATAAGTACAAATTCTTATGTGTGTGGTCTCTTAGTGGTCTAACCTAATTCTAGGATGCAACATAGAAGAACTGATTGCATGTCTATTCGATGGTTAAGTGATATATAATTTATTTGTTTTGATTAAATTACATTTTGGGAGCAGGTTTTTTTTTTTTTTTTTTTTTTTTGCAAATACTGTGTATTCTACAGTGAACAAGACAAATCCCTGATGGGACCTACCTTTTAGAGGTGATGGGGATAAATCTATAATAAGTGCTTTGCAGAGAAGTGAAGTAAAGTAAGGAGATAGAATGGAGAGATATTGGAAAACTATTTAAATTGGAGGACAGAGAAGACTTCTGATAAGGTGATGGTTAAAATGCAAAGATGAGTTGTCAACCATGTATGTGTGCCCTTGTGAGCATAGCCGATACAGAAGCTGTCAGGTGAGACCAAGCTTGTGAATTTGGGGACATGAAAAACATGGCTCAAGCTATCAGGGGAAAAAGTGCCTCAAAATTTGAGGGGCTGGTGAAAAGTGCAAATTCTGTTAACACTTTGTAAACTTCAGGGCAAGGGTTTTGGAATTGGTTGTGGTTATAATGAATTGCCATTGGTATGTTTAGTTTGTATTTTAAACTGTCATGTTTTCCACTTGTTTTGTTATGACTTTGAAGCATAATTCACATACCTTACAGTTTACCCATTTAAAATGTGAAGTTAGTTTTTAGTAATTTTCTAAGGTATATTCACCATCATCACAATTTTAGAACGTTTTTATATTTCTAGAAAGAAACCCATACCTTTTAGCAACCTCTTCCCGTCCTATCCAAACCACCTTCAGTTGGGGCAACCGCTAATCTCTGTAGACTCCTATTCTGCATGTTTCATTTAAGTGAGATTAAGTAATCAAAACTATATCATCTGTTCAAATGCAAAACTATGAGACTTTGAGAAGAAAACATAGGAGAAAATGTTTGGGAACTAAGATTAGGTGAAGAGTAGATATAACACTATAAACCACAATCCATAAAGATTTAAAAATTAATAAATGAGACTTCAACAAAATTTAAAAATTTTGGTCTACCAAAGATCCTGTCAAAAGAATGAAAAAACTCGTTATAGACCTGGAGAAAATAATTCTAAATTAAATATCTGACAAAGAACTTTTATGTAAAAAGAACTCTCAACACTCAGTAATTTAAAAAGAAGAAAGAAATAGGCAAACCATTCAATTAGAAGACACACAAAAGACACAAACAGACATTTTACTGGAGAGGATATATGGATGAAAGTTAATTACATGAAAAAATATACAACATCAATTAGTCATCAATTCAGTCCAGTTGCTCAGTCGTTTCTGACTCTTTGCAGCCCCATGGACTGCAGCAAGCCAGGCTTCCCTGCACCAAGTCCCAGAGCTTGCTCAGTCTTATGTCCATCGAGTCGGTGATGCCATCCAACCATCTTATCCTCTGTCGTCCCCTTCTCCTCCCGATTTCAATCATTCCCAGCATCAGGCTTTTTTCCAATGAGTCAGTTTTTTGCATCAGGTGGCCAGAGTATTGGAGTTTCAGCTTCAGCATCAGCCCTTCCAATGAATACTCAGGACTCATCTCCTTTAGGATGGACTGGTTGGATAGAGAAATATAAATTAAATTGATGATATCACTGCATGCCCTATTAGAACAACTAAAATAAAATACAGTGAGATCACCAAATGCTGAAGAAGATGCAAAGAAACTAGGTCTCCTACATTGCTAGTGGGAATGTAAAGTAGCACAGCCACTTTAGAAAAAGTTTGGCAGTTTCTTACAAAGGTAAACCTATCCTTATCATCTGACTCAGCAGTAATATTCCTGGATGTTCATCCCGGAGAAATGAAAATTTATGAGTTTACAAATGAATATTCATATCAACTTTATTTGTAATAGTCCAAAACTAGAACAACCCAAATGTTCTTCTACGGGCAAGTGCTTAAACAAATTGTGATACTTCCGTACAATGGAATACTACCCAGTAATAAAATGAAACAGACTGGTATTACATGCAACAACTTGGATAAATCTCAAGGGCATTATGCTGGAAAAAGTAAATAACCATTTGAAAAAGTTGCATTCAAACCAACACAACATTATAATTTTCTTCCAATTAAAAAAAACAAACCAAGACGATTGTTTTATATGACATGCTAGAAATGGCAAAATTACAGAAAACTACACAAATCTATATGCCATGAAATTGCACAGAACAGTACATGTATGTGCATACATACACAAGTGCATATAAAAAGTAAAGTCTAAGGTCTATAGACTGTGTCCGTGTCAGTGTGTACTATGATGTAAGGTGTTACCATTTGGGAAAGCTGGATGAAGGCTATATAGGACCTCTGTACTGTTTTCTGAAATATCCTGTGAGGCTATAGTTATATTAAAACAAAACTTTAAAAGTTTGCTGGGAAAGGAAACAGAAATGCAATGTTAGTTGGAGGGGTGTGGAATTGGAAGTGAGGTTTTTTTTTGTTTGTTTGAAGTTTGATTTTTAAGAAAGGAGAAGGGGAGACCTTAACATGTATATATGTTAATTATAATCCATAAAAAGAAGTAATTGGTGATGAAAATGAGGGGACAATTACAGGAACAGAATTTCTTAAATCTTTGGTTTGAAGGCATTGAAAAATACTACTATTTACATATTTTTGTCTTGTTATTTATAAATGAGGTTATCTATACAACTTCTGTAAATGATTCTAAAAGATAAATATGGCTCTGATATGGTATATTCCTTTAATGTTCTAAAAATTCTCCATGCTTTTGTATTATAGAACTAAATCGCTAAATGGAATTCCTACAGATTTTACACTTGGCTGGTATTCATTTTTAAGTAACTTTAAGAATTTTATGTGTCACTTTATACTGTTTTCCCTTTCAGATTTTCATCCAGTATTGGTAGGTTTTTAATTTCCTTAGACTAGTCATAAACATATGTATGTTTATGAATAACCTTGTTTACTATTTAGGAGTTAAAAGTGGTGGTTCACTTGTCTTTTGTGTCACATGGTGGATTTTAATCTCTATTTTTACTAAACTAGTCTACTGTTTTGCCTTTCAGCTAGAACATAGTAATATCAAAATGCTCAGTACAGATTATTGGCTGTTTATTTCAGGGATACAGCTGGCCAGGAGCGATTTCACACCATCACAACCTCCTACTACAGAGGAGCAATGGGTATCATGCTAGTATATGACATCACCAATGGTAAAAGCTTTGAAAACATCAGCAAGTGGCTTAGAAATATAGATGAGGTAAGACCTAGAAATTGTATAAACTCTACATATGTAAACACACATTTGTGTTCTTGGTTAAGAAGAATAAATATTCCTGTTGTTCTTTAGGATATAGTGTTTGATCTCATTATTGTTGAGTATTTTGCTTGTTACATGGTAATGTTATTTTTGCCTACCCTTAAAATTTTGGGCAGATCTGTTTTGAACCCCATCAAGGGCAGTTAACAAATTACCCAAAAACTCTATACAGCCATCTTATAAGATGGCCCCAGATGGAAGCTACCAGTGGTTTTACAGACTTCTCTAAGTGAATTCTTTCTTGGTGAATTTTTTTTTTTTTGAATAATGAATTACATTTTCAGTAGTAATTTTTAAAACATTTTGGAAATTGCCTGATGGTCCAGGGGTTAGGACTTGGCACTTTCCCTGTCATGGTCCAGATTTAATCCCTTGTCAGGGAACGAAAATCCCACAAATGTGCGGTGCAGCCAAAAATAAGTCAGTAAGTATTTTTAAGTTATGGAAGTACCATATCTCTTTTAGACATTTTGAAAGATACAGATTACTAATAAGATAAAAACCTAACCAAGCTGTATCATTTTATGTGAAGATGTCAGTTTTCTTTTATGTTAATCTATATTTATTTTTGTAATATAAATGATATATTATGTGTCTCGTGTGTGTGCACACACACACATATGGAGGGGTAATAAAATTTTTAACCATGCAGTTAATCATCGCAGGAGATTGTTATGAGACATATATGACACAAATCTCTTCCCTAGTAACAACAGTGGTGGTGGCGGTTTAGTTGCTAAGTTGTGTCTGACTTGCAATCCATAGACAGTAACCCTCCAGGCTTCTCTGTCCATGAGATTTTACAGGCAAGAATACTGGAGTGGGTTGGCATTTCCGTCTCCAGGGAAGATGTCAGTTTTTACACAGTGTTGAAGCATGTTTGTTTTCTGTCCTACAGCATGGGTAGCTTTTTGTTGAAATTATTTTCATGTCTTGTTGCTGTCTTCTATGCTTTGAATTCTATCAAGACTGACTCTTGGGAAATCCCTGGCAGTCCAGTGGTTAGGACTTCTCATTTCCACTGCAGGGGGCTCAGGTTCCATCCCTGGTTGGGGAGCTAAGATCCCATCATGGCAGAAGGGAGGAAAAAAAAAAAGACTAACTCTGTAAAGCAAGTTTTGGCTGGAAACATAAAAACAAAGTCTTTAATCCAATATTAGACCCAAGGTGATAATACTTCAGTGGTTCAGTTTGTCACTCAGTCATGTCCTGCTCTTTGCGACCCCATGGACTGTATCACGCCAGGCTTCTCTGTCCATCACCAATTCCCAGAGCTTACTCAGACTCATGTCCATAGAGTTGGTGATGCCATCCAACCATCTCATCTTTTGTCATTCCCTTCTCCTCCCACCTTCAGTCTTTCCCACCATCAGAGTCTTTTCCAATGAGTCAGTTCTTTGCATCAGTTGGCCAAAATATTAGAGTTTCAGCTTCAGCATCAATCCTTCCAATGAATATTCAGGACTGATTTCTTTTAGGATGGACTGACTGGATCTCCTTGCAGGCCAAGAGTCTTCTCCAATACCACAGTTCAAAAGCATCAATTCTTCGGTGCTCAGCTTTCTTTATAGTCCAACTCTCACATCCATACATGACTACTGGAAAAACCATAGCCTTGATTAGACGGACCTTTGTCAGCAAAATAGTGTGTCTCCTTTTTAATATGCTGTCTAGGTTGGTCATAACTTTTCTTCCAAGGAGCAAGTATCTTTTAATTTCATGGCTCTGTCACCATCTGCAGTGATTTTGGAGCCCCCAAAAATAAAGTCTGACACTGTTTCCCATCTATTTGCCATGAAGTGATGGGACTGGATGTCATGATCTTAGTTTTCTGAATGTTGAGTTTGAAGCCATCTTTTTCACTCTCCTCTTGCACTTTCAAGAGGCTCTTTAGTTCTGCTACGCTTTCTGCCATAAGGGTGGTGTCATCTGCATATCTGAGGTTATTGATATTTTTCCCGACAGTCTTGATTCCAGCTTGTGCCTCATCCAGCCCAGTGTTTCTCATGATGTACTCTGCATATAAGTTAAATAAGCAGGGTGACAATATACAGCCTTGACGTACTCCTTTCCTGATTTCAGTTTGCCAATTTCAGTCACCTTTTCCATTGCTATAAGAAGTCTGTTGGTATTTAGTAGTTCATTAATGACATAGATTTTGAAACCAAAAAAGCCTTCCTTTTTAAGTTTCTTTAGTCTATGGTGACTGCAGCCATGAAATCAGAAGACAGTTGCTGCTTGGCAAAAAAGCAGTGAGTAACCTAGACAGTGTGTTGAAAAACAGAGACATTACTTTGCCGAGAAAGGTCTATATAGTCAAGGCTATGGTCTTCCCAGTGGTCACTATGGTTGTGAGAGCTGGACCTTAAAGAAGGCAGAATGCCAAAGAGTTGATGCCTTCAAACTGTGGTGTTGGAGAAGACTCCTGAAAGTCCCTTGGAGCGCAAAGAGATCAAACCATTCAGTCTTAAGGGAGATCAACCCTGAATATTCACTGGAAGGACTGATGCTGAACCTGAAGCTCCAGTATTTTGGTCATCTGATGTGAACAGACAACTCATTGGAAAAGTCCCTGCTGCTGGGAAAGATCACGGGCAGAAGGAGAAGAGGGCGTCAGAGGATGAGATGGCTGGACGGCATCACTAATGCAGTGAGCATGAACTTGGGCAAACTCTGGAAGATGGTGAGGGACAGGGAGGCCTGGGATGCTGCTGTCCATGGGTTGCAGAGTCAGATACAACTGGGTGACTGCTCAACAACAACAAAAGCCTTTATTTCATAGTTGAGCCAAGAAGTATGTGTAGTAAGGGCAATTTATATAGAGAGAGTATGCATTGTTGTTCCAGCAACAACCGATTTTCCAATTCTGTGACATCAGGTAGATATCCTACAATTTAATCCATTTTGACACTTAACTACCCAGTCTCAGTGTCACTATCAGCCAAATGACAAAGACAACCCATGGGATGTGAAAAATAACTCACATCATCCATCTCTGGCCTAATGTACCTTTCGCTGAATATCCCTGTAGCCACACAGTTGTGTTCTCTGAACACAAACAGTTTTTAATTTTGATGAAGAGCAGTTATTTTTTCTCTTTTGTTGCTTATGCTTTTGGTGTCATATCTGAGAAATCACTGCCAAATCCAAGGTCATAAAACTTCTCCCCTATATTTTCTTCTAAGAGTTTTAGATGTTGGATCCATTTTTTAGTTCATTTTTGGGCATTAATTAAAGATCCAACTTCATTCTTTTACATGTTGATATGTGGTATTCCTAACACAGTTTCTTGAGAAGACTGTCTTTTCCCTCATTGAACAATCTTGGCACTCTTGTCAAAAATCATTTGATGATGTGCACAAGAGTTCATTTCTGGCTTCTGTGTTGTGTTCCTTTGCCCATGTCTGTTACAGCGGGAGCATAGTGTTGTGATTACTGCAGCTTTGTAGTAAGGTTTGAAATAAGGAAATAAGTATGAATCTTGCAACTTTATACTACTTTTCAGGATTGTTTTGGCTGTTCAGGATCCCTTGAAATTCCACTTGAATTTTAGGATGGATTTTTTATTTGTGCAAAAGATGTCATTAGGATTTCAGTGGAGCAGCATTTGTTTTTGTCTGATTTCTGTGCATGGGCTCCCTAGCATTACGACTTTTTGAAACTTTAAGAGCTCTATAGAATTTTTAATTAAGGCTTCTTGTAGGGCCATATACACATTATCTAAGTCATGATCCAGCTCGGATTCACATTATGTAAAGGAAGTTCCGTATGTCCTCTTCTGCATATTTATACACGTCCTCTGCTGTTCCCTAGTGGTTCAGATGGTAAAGCGTCTGCCTGCAATGCGGGAGACCTGGGTTTGATTCCTGGGTCGAGAAGATCCCCTGGAGAAGGAAATGGCAATCCAATCCAGCACTCTTGCCTGGAAAAATCCCATGGACGGAGGAGTCTGATAGGCTACAGTCCATGGGGTCTTAAAGAGTTGGACAAGACTTAGCGACTTCATTTTCACTTTTCACTTCACTTTCTGTTGTTGAGAATGTTTTTAGAAAGTAGACAGCCTCCTATAGGGGAAAATAATAATTTGACCAAGAATATGTCTTAGAAATTATATGTGTCTTTCTAGGTAATTTAAGAGTTTGTGTTGTCTTTTAGCATGTGGTTTGAGATCACTGGGCTTTCCCCGGTAGTTCACATGGTAAAGAATCTGCCTGAAATGTGGAGACCTGGGTTCAGTCCCTGGGTCAGGAAGATCTCCTGGAGAAGGGAGTGGCTGCCCATACCAGTATTCTTGCCTGGAGAATTCCATGGACAGAGAAGCCCTGCAAGCTACAGTCCATGGAGTCGCAAAGAGTCACGTGACTGAGCGACGAGATCACTGCTTTAAAACTTTCAGACTATAGAAATGACACCATAAAGTGAGAAAAATAAAGTCATTTTTGTTAAGCCACAGTTTCATGATAGTGTGTGAACTAAACTTTTATTTCATTTTAGCATGCCAATGAAGATGTGGAAAGGATGTTACTAGGAAACAAGTGTGATATGGACGATAAAAGAGTTGTACCTAAAGGAAAAGGAGAACAGGTAAAAAGCTCTGAGTGAGACAGCTTTGTGAAGATGATGTTGCATTTGTTTTTACAATAGAGGTAATGAAATGCTATTCATATCCTTTTAAAAAATGCTATTGAAAATGATAGCTTATCATTTGAATGGATTTTTTATTTGTTTTTTAAGGCACTTGAACCCATTAAAATAATCTGTTCATTTTAGATAACCTAGTTGAGACTGCTACCTTTAGACTAATACTACTATTATCCTTTAGGAAGCTGAAGTCATCAGTTGATAACCTATACTTGATAATTTTGTGATATTTTGCTTCTTAAATTTTTAGATTGCAAGAGAGCATGGTATTAGATTTTTTGAGACTAGTGCAAAAGCAAATATAAACATCGAAAAGGCATTTCTCACATTAGCTGAAGATATCCTTCGAAAGGTAAATTTCTTTCTTTTTCTTTTTTTTTACTGCTAAGGTATCGGGTGTCAACAGTTGAACATTTTCCTTTTTTCTAAAGTACTAGATTTACATACGAAAATTGGATTTGAGTACATTTGGATGCATACATTTACCCATCACCAGTATCTAATCCTCCAGAGAGAAGAAAGGAGCTGAAAAGAGCAGAGAGCAGTATAGAAATCTCAGTCTCTAATTCCCAATTTCATACTCCTTTTTCCAGCTTTTTGTTTGGTCCATGGTCTTATGGCTCTTTTTGATTAATTTCTCTTATGCCTTCTCATAGATAATTTTTTAAAATTCAAGAGGTGAATCTATTCTGTACTTAATTGCTACAAAATCCCTATTCTTTTATATAGTCATTTCTCAGATGTGCCAGTGAAGGGGGGTGTATATACTGAATAGAGTAAGTCTATACCCAAATTGAAAGCAGGAGACAACAGAGGATGATGAGATGTTTGGATGGCATCACTGACTCAATGGACATGAGTTTGAGCAAGCTCTGGGACTTGGTGATGAACAGGGAAGCCTGGCTTGCTGCAGTCCATGGGGTTGCAAAGAGTCAGACACGACTGAGTAACTGAACTGAACTGATACCCAAATTTCATTTACCCAATCATTTCAACCTATGAGTTTGAAAAGAAAATGCTGAAAATTGATCTCAGGGAATTCATTTTACCTCACGGTTAGTTTCTGGGTTTACTTTGGGAATTGCATAAGTTGCCAGTACAAATAACTTGTAGCAAAATTGGGAAATTAGATATTCATATTTTCCCTCAAATGACTAGGTAAAATACACAGATTTGATATGAGTTCTGAATTCTCTATTAGTCTTCCGGTATATTTAAATGTACATAAAATAGAGAAAATCTGATATAGCTCTGAAGGAGAAGCAAACATTATTTAGGAGAAAAGGAGAAAATTTAATTGCTTCTGGTAACCTTTCTGTTTTTATACTTGAAATATCAATATCTGCCCCCACCCCAAATAAACCCACCGCCTAAGGGTTGCTACTGTTGAAATTTTGGAATCTCTTATTTTGATCTTTTCCTGTATCGGCCTTTAACATGAATTATTCAACTTTGCATTCTGCCTCACTGTATTTCCTTCATTTAATGTTAGTGTATCATCATAAAATTGGCTTTTTAAAACAATGCTATGGTAATACAAGCTCCAGTCTCAAAAGGCAATTTAAACGAAACAGAAAACGGCTATATTTCACCTCTCTGAAGTTAGACATGATACAGCATTAGTCTCATCATATGCATGAAACATGCATATGCATTTTTTTTTTTTTAAGTACTAAGTACTCAGGGCTCAGATCTAAGAGATAACATACCACTCATCACAAGAGATAGGGTGGAGGAGATTTCAGAAGTTCTACAAAGGGAAGTCAGGAGGCCTGTGGACATTTCACAATTGGAAAAAGACAAAATGAAGGTCAAAAACAAAGCTTCCATTTCTTTACTTTGTGTGGAGGAGAAAACATATTTCATGTGACTGTAATTGCATTTTGTTACATAAATTAACATTTATGGGAATACTTCTGTTGAATCTTGGTGTATCCATGGCAGTGTTTTTCACGGGTTGCTCTCCTTGTGTGTTTGTTGCAGACCCCTGTAAAAGAGCCCAACAGTGAAAACGTAGATATCAGCAGTGGAGGAGGTGTGACAGGCTGGAAGAGCAAATGCTGCTGAGCGCTCTGCTGTTCCATCAGTTGCCATCCACCACCCTGTTTTCTCTTCTTGCTGCAAAATAAACCACTCTGTCCCATTTTTAACTCTTAAACAGATATTTTCGTTCCTCATCTTAACTCTCTAGTCCACCTGTTTTATTTGTTGTTTCATCTGTGACTGCTTGCTGACTTTATAATTTTCCTCAAACAAAAAATGTATAGAAGAATCATGTCTGTGAGTTCATTTCTAAATGTACTTGCTCAGCTCACCACTGCATTTCAGTTGTATTATAGTCCAATTCTTATCAACATTAAAACCTATAGCAATCATTTCAACTCTATTCTGCAAATTGTATAAGAATAAAAGTTAGAATTAACAATTTTATTTTGTACAACAGTGGAATTTTCTGTCATGGATAAATGTGCTTGAGTCCCTATAATCTATAGACATGTGATAGCAAAAGAAAAAGCCAGGAAAGCATTCATTTTCGCCTTGAATATGTAAATGGGGTTAATTTGTCCTGTGCCTTATGTGGAAAGGAACTTCTTTGGTTTTCCTTTTTTTTGTTTGTTTTGGTGGAAGCATGTGCAGGAGACATATCATCGAAACATAAAGCATTAAAATGTTTGTGGTTTGCTTGGCTGTAATTTTCAAAGTAGTTAATTGAGGACAAAGGATAATACAGAAATGATCGCTTTGGTTTGCTGAGTCTCATTTTAAGTGGCCTTGATATTTAAAACTATTCCTGCCACCAGTTCTTTTCCTTGGCCACTTTTTCCTCGTGTCTCTTCCTGCATGCTGCTTTATTTGCTTCTTCCCCACCACCCTGTGGTATGAGTTATTTAAAAATGAAAGGGGTAAACTAGTGGGTTTGTGGAGTTTAACATAAAGCACTGATTTAACTTGCTGAGTAAACTGAAAGATAAATCCTAACTGCCTACTATCCAATGTCAGTTAACCATGTCCTCACCTCATTTTCTCACTCCCCTAAAGCTTCTGTCCTGAATTCCTTCATTTGCTGTTGACTTCACATTGCTCTTCCCTTTCCCGCTTTGTTCCCTTCCTGTCTCTCCATTGAGTTTATGAAATGGAAGAGTTAATTGCATGCACTAGTGTTTGGAGGGTGTTGTGGTTTGTCTTTCTAACTAAGTGTATAGCCTATTCACTTTCCTAGAATAAATATTTTAACCTAAATTTGAATAGTCTCCATTTTGGCAACTCCTCTAGCAGTTTGGTAGCCCAAAATTGTTTTAAAAAGGTGGGAAGGAGGAGTGAAATTTATTAACATGTTTGCCAAATATATTGAGATTTGGCCTATGAAGAACACTTTTTCAGTGTTAAGTTGTCTTTACCTTAAGATTTAGAAGTACTTTAGGCTGTTACTGATTTTAAGTCCTGTCTTCACATCCCTTTGGGAAACTTGTATTACCTTGGATTTGAAAAAGAACAACAAAGGCTTTTCGTGTAAAGATAAGAAACTCTAGGCTCTCTCTTGCCCTGCCATTTTTTCCCCTTCATTTTTCTAGTTTTGCTTTACTGCTTATCATTAGGGTAGGGTAAGTTAAGTTTGCTATGCTGCTAGCATCCTAAGATGATACCTTTGTTGAAATAATTGTGAATAGCATGATTCATTTCTAGCAGAGGCTGAGTTTAGGACAGCAGCTTCCATTGAAAAGTCTTTCTGTGTCGTGGATAGCATTTTAATGACCTCTTGGCTAACGTAAACAACATAGGGACATATCTGCTATGAACATCCATGAATTTTCAGATTGTGCCCTAAAAGTGATTTCATCTGCCTCACTGGTGGTGGTTGTTAGGTTTTCTCCTCACTTGACTTTATCATTGTTTACTACTAGTAAAAGCAGCATTGCCAAATAATCCCTAATTTTCCACTAAAAATAATAATGAAATGATGTTAAACTTCTCAAAAGTTTTAGGTTAAACCTATTGTTAGATTAATTTTTAATGTGTTTGTTGTTTTTCTTTATCTGGAATGTGGCAGTAGCTTTTTACTTTTAACCCTCTTTAATCCTTACTCAATTCAGTGACTTAAGGTTTGAGAGCTAAACACTGGGATTTTGGGTAACAGACTGACAGTTTTGTTGTTTGCAATAAATTATAATCGGCATTGTACATAGAAAGGATATGGCTACCTTTTGTTAAATCTGCACTTTCTAAATATCAAAAAAAAAGGGAAATGGAGTATAAATCAATTTTTGTATAACATGTTTGAAACCTGAGTTTTATTTGCTTAATAATAGGGCTTTGCCCCTTTTTCTGTAAGTCTCTTGGGATCCTGTGTAGAAGCTGTTCTCATTAAACACCAAACAGTTAAGTCCATTCTCTGGTACTAGCTACAAATTCGGTTTCATATTCTACTTAACAATTTAAATAAACTGAAATATTTCTAGATGGTCTACTTATGTTCATATAAAAACAAAACTTGATTTCCAACTGCGTGACTTGGTTTTCATTTATTTATGGAGTCTAAGATGAAAGATTCCCTCTGAAAATAGTGCAATAGCAAACTGGATATTAGAGGAACAGAAATAGAGGGGAATAACTTCAACTAGGGAAAGCTGGGAAGGCAATTTCAAGAGCTATTGTTGGAAGAAACTGCATTTTAGAAGCAGAATCATGCTGTCGTCGAGAGAGAGAACACACAACTGTAGTCACTTGCCAGCCAACACTACTAGAATGTGCCAACTACAGCTGAAGTCAGCTGATTACTCGGGCACCAAGGTAAGGCTACCATGCTGAGGAGAAATTCTTGTTTTAGTAGTGACTATCCTCTTACCTGAAACATGTAAAGTGTTTCCCATTTTTTTGTGAACCATAAGAAACAACTTTGGCTTTTTTTTTATATGTAGTGTTGGTGAAAGAAATGTATCGAGGATCCTGTATCAAGGCCTTATTAGTCAGTAAATAAAGGTACACATTTGTTGACAAGATTATCTCTGCTGGACAGACATAGCAGAGGTTTTCTTAGAACTGTAGTTTTTGGAAGGATCACCTAGTGAAGTGAAGTCACTCAGTCGTGTCCGACTCTTTGTGACCCCCATAGACTGTAGTGTACCAGGCTCCTCTGTCCATGGGATTTTCCAGGCAACAGTACTGGAGTGGATTGCCATTTCCTTCCCCAGGGGATCTTCCCAACCCAGGGCTTGAACTCAGGTCTCCCGCGTTGTAGACAGACGCTTTACCTTCTGAGACACCAGGGAAGTCGAGGATCACCTAGAGTGATTTTAAATGTGTCCCTGTTTACCTCTCATCAACACAGAATTTTAAGTCTTAAGGTGGAGCCTGTGATGGTGTCTTTGAGATCGGTATAGAGAAAGGATACAATAGCCTCTGCTGTTAGGTTTACCTTTAAAGCAGAAGGAATTAGTAATCAGGCAAAGGTATACAAGAGCCAAATAGTTGTGGTTTTAAGTGCTGTGTTAATAGAAGAGCAGATTCAATTGGTGAGAGTAGTTGGGATGGTTTTTTGAAGGAGGAGGCACTGGAGTTGGGTTCTTAGATGTGGATTGAATGAACGGGCTAAGGGGAGGGTAAGAAGGGATCACAAGCAAATTAGAAACACGCTTTGCTTGTGTGAGAAACTAGAAATCCAGCTGGACAATATGTTAGGTGATGGAGAGGCCCCGTGAGCCCTGCAGTGTGTTTGAGGGAAACAAGTCTAGATGGGCTGGAAGCAGAGGAACTAGGATTCTAGAGGTCAGATACAAGGTTGCTACGTTAATTCAAATTTGAGTTAAGATCCGACTAAAATGATGGCAGAGGGCAGGCTTAACGTACAGGGGATTATGTGAAGGAGTATTTATTGCCTACTAGGAAATGGACTAGGTATTTGTCGCACTGTTATAGGTTCTTTGGGTTGTCATCGACAGCCTGGTGAAGTAGTACCCACTTTACAAAATAAATTGTTTCAGGTTAAGTGATTTGCTTAAGGTTGCATAGCCACTTGGTGCTGGAATTGAATTTTGAAACCAAGCTATGGCCCAGCCTACTTTCTTCACCATATCAGTTTCTCAGGATAAGGTCCTAAGCTTTGGTTGTTACGCTGATTATAATGGGGGTAATAAATATATGCTAGAGCCGGCAGAAAGAATGCCAGTGTAGCCTTAAAATCTTATCGAGTTAATGTAGCCATTTAGCCCAACCTTGGTACCTCACAAAGAACAATGCCCTTGAAAAGTGCTTAGCTCAGTTTACTGCTTCTCTTCTTTAAAACCTGTATCACCTCTTTTTACCAGCTTGTCCGTTTTGTTTCCTCCTCCTTCACACCATCTCTTGCCTGGAAGTAAATGATAATGCAGTTGCTTTTCGCAGTTATCTTGATTGGCTTTCTGGGGCGATGTACTTTGAAGGGGACTTCTGTTACTTATTAATAGCTGCAGCAGTGAATGGTAGTAGTGAAGTAAGTCAAAATATAGGGGAGGAAGGAAAAGGCAGCTGGATATAGTTTATGCCAGTCTCCTAGGTTGATAGGAGATCAGTATGACTCCCTAAAATTAAGAGCCACATGGGGGATATGAGTGCTCCAAGTGAAAGTGTTTTGCCAGGACATTGAAGTCCTGAACTTCCGGCACCAAGACAAAAAGGTGTGTTCCTGCTGCACTTAGTTAAAGAGAGAATAACAGTTGCGAAGGAAAGAAAGTCTGTAGCAGAGAACTCAGGAACTTCTAACATTAAATGTCATTGAACTACAAAGTGGAAAAGGCTCTAATGAAAGTTAAGAGAAACCGAGATATTTATGTATCTTCTGACCAAGAACACAGTACTTTCTATGCTGAGGCCATGCCCTGCATACCCCCCCCCCGCACCAAAATCAAATCTCCGTCTAATTCTGATCAAACTTACCTAGATCTGACTACCAATTTTAAAGGAACTCTGACAGGAATATATTAAATTACATCAATCAACAAAATCCAGACTAGTATATTTTACAGGACAACTGATCCAGTCTCTTCAATTAAGTTTCACTGAGAGGGAGAGAGATGGCAAATTAACAAAAGATGGAAAGGACAACAAGCAGAACTAAACCATAATGTGTTTAGGGACAGACAGACATACTATAAGGAACATTAAGGAAATGACTAAAAGGCAGGGGTATTCTTAAGGTTGGTTGGTTTAGTCTCTAAGTCATGGAGTTAGAAATCATGGGGGCACACGGCAGGGTTTGGGGGACAGTAAAATCAAATCTTGGTCATGAATGTTGTTTACAAGCGTGTTCACCTTATTACATATCTGCATGATTGTCAGCATGGGTTTTAAAATTTGTATTTACCTATAAAGGATGTTGTGTGTGTTTAAAATGGTATACAGTCTGCAGGAACAAGAACCAGTCAAGAGGCTGTGCAGCCAAGACCAACACTCAAAATCAGGCTTAGCAAAATTGGTCTACCAAGGTGCTACAGTACCTGCTGCTGAGTATCCTACTCCAAGAATTCTCACTGAAACTACAGCTGCCACCAGTGCAAAATCTTTGCCCATTTCAGCCTCTGTTTCTTTGTTTCCGTAGCTTTTGCTGCAAAGCCTGGGTTGGTTGACGGAACCAGAATTCCAGGCAAGTGGGAAAAAGGGAGTGTCTCTTGTCTCTTGTCTTCAGCTTCCAGAGTGGATGTGGTTTAGTTCGCTCAGTTGTGTCCAGCTCTGTAGCCTGCCAGGCTCCTCTGTTCATGGGATTCTTGAGGCAAGAATACTGGAGTGGTTTGCTGTTTCCTTCTCCAGCGGATCTTTCCTACCCAGAAATCAAACCCAAGCAGGTCTCCCAAATTGCAGGCAGATTCTTTACCTGCCGACTGAGCTACAATGGTGGGCTGTAACTCAAAGGTGGGGGATTTGGGTGCTGGATGAATGAAAAGGATGAAAAATGCCTCGTTTCAGTGCCATTCAAACTTTACTACATATTAGAATATGGGGGGAGTGCTTTTAAAAACACCAATGCCAAAGTTTTACCCCAGGCCAATTAACACAAGATCTCTCCAGTGAGACTGACTGACATGGTTTTTTCGTTTGACTTCCTGTGTGATCGCATGTGCGGCCAAGTTCATGAACCAACCGGTGCCTACACCCTTACAAAGTGTGGTCTTCAAGTCAGCCACCTTGGAATCACCTGGGAGCTTGTTAGAAATGCAGAATCTCAATTCCAGGTGTGCAGTAACACACTTCACACACTGGCTGTACTGAATTAGAATCTGCTTCGAAATAGCCCTGGGTGATAACTCATGCACGTTCTCCCAAGGCCAACTCAAGTCACACCAGTAAGGCTATTTCCTAGTCTGGAGCAGGGAAGTGACCACCCACTTCTTTCTGTAGCCCTTTTGAGTTACATTTCCCGTGGACATGTACTGCAGACTTCCTGGGTTGTGGTTAATCGTTTCCTGTTGGCTCCTCTACTTCCCAGACTTTAAGCTATGGTAGGCAGGGACCTTCCTCTCCTTCATATATTCACAGTACTTAGCTGTGAAGTACTTACACGGCTGCCCACGAGGCAGGAGCTCAGGATGTGTGGTCTGTGAAGCAGTGATTTCCTTCTGCATCTTACTCCTGCTGCCCTGGCCTCCTTATTCCCACCCCCATTTTCAGGCATTCACATCTGTATTCCAATTTAAAGGCAACTTCAAATATAACTTTAAAAGAACTTTAAAATTCAAACCCAGTCTGTTGCTGCAACTACCTCCAGATACAGGATAAGCTGGTTAACTCCCATGGATCTCTGTTGTCTGTAAAAAGAAGTGAGCTAGGAAGCCCTCAGAGACGCAGTCCAGTTTAAATATCCTGAGTGTGGGTCCCTTCTGTCTATGGCTGTGAAGAAACTGTAAATTAAATACAGAGTCACTGGAGCCACCTTGTGACTCTTCCTGGGAACTGCATTTCTTCACTGTGACACCAGAAACTTCCCCCAAGCCCATCAGTCGGAGATCCATTCTCAAGAATTTATGGGAAATGCAGCCACACAAAATTAAATTCCCTCTCTCAACACCCCAAAAGATGGGAGTAAAGGAGTTTACAAAGTATAATTCTACAAAGACCGGAAAAAAAAAAAGGGCAAGAGATATATGAGAACTTAAAAATTTATTTACACAAAAATTGACCTGTGTTTTAGTTGGGAGATAGAAAACAGCTAACTATTCTAGGGAAGAAATTACAATCTAAGTGTTGGATGTCAATAAAAAGCAGATTTTTTCTGAATCCCACAAGTTGCAGAATTTAGAGGTACTGGGGACTGCAGAGAAGATAAACGTGGCAATAGGTTAAAAATGGGGATACGTAGAAAGTCTGTATATGAAATAATGGGATCCTGAGGCGTCCATGCTTACCCCTCAGCCAGGAGTTGCTACCACCCTTCCTAGAGGCTTCGTATGGGCAGAAATGCAATGACAGAACCTCCAGACTTGACACGGGGTACGGGGAAAAGTGGGGATGAGTCATAGGGTCAAATACCAGGACTTTTGTGAACATCTGCAGCTTGAGCGATGAGCTCCTCTCAGATTCTTTCCTTCCTTATCCCTTCCCTCCCAGAATTTTGGCAGCCAGGCCAAAAATTAGGAATGTCCTCTCTGGAAACCTGGCCCAAGAGAAAAGACTCACAAATGTCCGTTGGAGGTTTGCTAACTAAAAGGTAGGCTCATTGCAGATATTCTGTGTTGAAGGTCTCCAGTCATCAAGATAGATGGACATAGGTAAAGTTTCTAGTCTACCTAGTATATATGAGATCATTCAAACACAGAAATGTATAGACAAATCAATAAAAATCCGCATGCCTGACACTCAGACCTAACAGATATTTGCATTCAATCAGAATATTCAGTTCTTCACGTGAACATAAATGAGAGAATACAACAACAACAAAACCAAAAAAGGAAATAAAGGGAAAGCAAAGCAGAATATCAAAGAAAAAAGCTAAACTCACTTTAATTAATAGTCTTGGATAAGAGATGACATTGAATCCAAAAACCACAAGATGAGGATTCATAAAAAAAAATGATAGGATTCTCCAAAATAAAAACTATCAACTGAAATAAAAGATTCAGGAGAAGAATTAGATAAATCAAGGAAATCTCCCCAAATTATACACACAAAAAGAGTGAGAAATGGAAAACAGGAAGAAATGATAAGAAATTTAGAGGGCCAATCCAAAGGCCAAAATCTGATTAGCTGAAACTCTAGAAAAAGAAAATAGGAAAATGGAAGGGAAGTGATTATCAGAGAAAGGATATAAGAGAACTTCCCAGAATTGAGGGATTGTAATCTCCAGATTGGTCTAGCACAAAAAAACAAAAAATTATCTGCACTCACCATGACATTTTGAAACTCCAAGGATAAAGAGAAAAAAAAATTAAAATCCAGAGAAAACAAATAGGTCACATATAAAAGAATCAAGAACCTAAATGGATATAAATGTTCCTCAAGTAATATGGAGACCTAGAAAACAATTCTGAGTGAAAGGATATTCTATGTAGAATTCTATACTCATTCGAATTACCTGTCAAATGTAAAGTGATGTACCCAAATAGGCAAACAGCTAAATGTTTCCTTCCCTTGTTTGACTTCTCAGGAATCTATTGGAGGACATACTCTAGCAAAAGGAACAAGAGAACCGGGAAAGAGGAGACCTGAGATCCTGTGGGGCTGTGCCAGTGGCCTATGAAACAACGGATCTCAAGTGGACCCCGAGGATATGGTTTCCAGAAACACAATGGGAGAAATAACATTGACAGGTGATGGACACTACAGAGTTGATGGTCCATGTGAAGAGTTAAGAGAGCCCTTTTACCACTTAGGGAGCAGGCTCTGAGAGCAGGGATGAAATCTGCCTGGTTTACCACTAGATCTCCAGTGCCTGACTCTTCCTGGACCACAGTAGCTGCTCAGTAAATCGGGCTAAAGGACTGACTGAATGAATGCATAAATGCAAATTGATCAAGCTTCACATATGTGCTTTGAGCCAGGCAATACAGCAGACACCTAGAAATGCAGGATAATATTAAATGCATAGCCTGGGGTTTCCCTGGTGACCCAGTGGCTAAGATTCCAAGCACCCAATGCAGGAGGCCCAGATTGGATTGCTGGTCAGGGAACTAGGTCCCACATGCTGCAACTGGGAGTTCGAGTGCCTTAGCTAAGACCTGGTGCAGCCAAATCAATATTAAATAAGTGCACAGTCAGATTCTCAAAGAAGCAAGGGCAACTAAGGGACAAATAGGTCACTTAGAAATCATATTGCAGGGCTTTAATTTACACATACCGAGAGAGGCAACATGACAGCTCGTGATCACACAGCTGATAATAACTGAGTGGGGTTGCAGGGAGCCTGGGTAGCCCTCCTCCCAATCCAGGGTGCCCCTCCACTTCCTTGAGAACTAGAAGAACCAAGTACAGGGCTGTAACAGTATTAAAACCTCCAGTGCTAGACTGATAAATCCAGTGAGATGCACAAGGCAGGGGTGAAACAGTCCCTTGAGTTTCCCCCTTTTAAACCGGTGACAGTAATTAAAGAGAATAAAACTGACTGGAGAAGTCTGAAAGAAAATGCTTTCTAGAGAAGTGGAAAACTAGAAGAGGGGAAATCTCTTCATGTTTCACACCAGAGTAGGGCAAACAACAACTTGAAACATGCTGGAAGGTCTCTAATAGTTACCCAAAAGCAAAGCACCCTCCCTTGATTCCAGTCTCCACATCCCTCTCCAGCTCCCAGCCATTTCTCTATTCCCTTTCATAGCAAAACTCCCTGAAGGGCTGTCTCTACTCGTCTCTGCTCCTTCTCCTTGAATCAATTAAGTCAACACTGCATCCCCATCCCCTGTCAGGATAGTTCTTGCTGGGGTCACAGCAGTGCCGAACCTGAGATGTTGATTCATTCATCTCAGTCCTTCCTGAAACATCTTCACTTGGCTCCCAGGACACCACTTTCTCCCTCCCTCCCTTGTCCTCCTGAGACTTGCTGTGTCCTCTTCATCTTCTTGACCTCTAAGTCTTGGAGTGTCTCAGAACTCAGTTCTCAGACCACTTCTCTCTATTCTCTCTACTTTACCTACATGGATGCCCCAATGAACTTCATCCAAGTTCATGGCTTTAGACACCCTGATGTCTTGATGACTCCAACAGCTCCACAACTCCAAACTTATCCACTGCCTGTTCAAACACCTGCTGGTGTAACTGTCCTAAAGGAAACTCTGGATTCCCCTGCCCAACCCTTCCACGGCCTTCCCCATTTCAGAAAACGACCAAGTCATAACCTCCAGTTGCTCCAACCATCCTCAGATTCTCCTTCTCTCACACCTCAAACCCAAATCCATCATCAAATCCCCCTGGTTGAACCTTGAAAATATACCTAGAACCCCCTGCCTCCGCCATCACCACAGTTCTACCGAGGCCAGCATCCGTCAGCTCCAGAAGAAAGATGCCCTGCTTCTCCCCCTGCCCATAGGCTCTTCTCAATGCTGTGGATGGTGACCTCTGAAAACATCATGCGTCTTTGCGAAATACTTCAAAGGCTTTGGATCTCACCAAAATAAAAATGCAAATCCTTAAAATCTCTCCCATCGCCCCTCTTCCCATTCTGACCATGCTCTGCGTCAGGACCTTTGCGTTTGCTATTTCTTCTGTTTGAGAAACTCATCTTCCATAGTTCAAAACAGCTTACACCATTTCTTTCTGGTCCCTGCCTGAATGTCCCCTTATCACTCATGCCTTCCCTGGCCACTCTGCACAGAACAGAAACAACCACCCCAGCCCTGGATTCCCTACCCTTTTCTCCTTGCTTTCTGTTTTCTTCCATAGTTCTTCCCAGCACCTGACATGTTAGAATTTACTTCTTCAGTAGTTTATAGCCTGTCTCTCCACTGGGCTAGAAGCTCCATATAGGCAGGGACTCATCTTATTCCCTAATGTGTCTGCAGTATGTAAGTCCCCCACACACAAATGAGTTCTGTTCCAAGTGCATGTTTGTAAGTCCAATGTATTCATAAGTCCAAGATTAACAAGGGTACCCAACTAATACAATCAGTTTCATCGTACTGTACTGTTATAGGTTTATAATACTGTTATAGGTTTTCATACAAACAATATGTAAAAAAGACAAAAAAATGAAGAAAGTATTTTTAATCTTACAGTACCAGTGCCTTGAAAAGTACAGTAGTACCAGCTACCTCACCCCTGCCTTTATGCTTGCTTCTGGACATCCTGGGTTTGAAATAAAGATACTGTACTACTGTGTTCTATACGGTACTGTACAGTACACAGAAGCTCAACCACTTGTAGAGGATGCACGCGTGTGACAACAAATACCAGACGGGTGAACTAACTTACAATATTGGACATGCGGATGCATGTCCACATCTTTGAAAATTCGCAACTTGAAGGTTCATATGTAGGGAACTTACTGTACCTTGTGGACTTGGCACGTGGAAGACACTCAGTAAGTATTTGCTGAATGAATGAACCTGATCTCTCGTGCTCCTACTTCCTGCTAGGAAGTTCTCAGTGAGAAAGGGGACTGCAAAGCAGACATTCTTGTGGCATTTTCTCAGGATCATGGAGGGATTTCTAGGGTCCCCAAAGATGCTAGCTTGAGCCCTCAAAGGGAAAGGGTTGGACACAGTGCACCGTAATTCCCTGCTATGCCACCCACTTTTTATAATCTGATTTCAGTTAATTCTGACCAAGTGAATAAATATTGAGTTGGCCAAAAGTTCATTCAGGTTTTTCCATACCATCACATCTTACGCCTAAGTTAAAGTGCTAGTCATTCAGGTGTGCCTGGCTCTTTGTGACCCCATGGACTGTAGCCCACCACACTCCTCTGTCCATGGAATTCTCCAGAATACTGGAGTCAGTTGCTATTTCCTTCTCCAGGGGATCTTCCCAACCCAGGGATTGAACTGGGGTCTCCTACATTGCAGGCAGACTCTTTACCGACTGAGCCAACAGGGAAGACCCAGTGAAAGTGTTAGTCACTCAGTCGTGTCCAACTCTCTGTGAGCCCATGGACTGTAGCCCACCAGGCTCCTCTGTCCATGGAATTCCCCAGGGAAGAATACTGCAGTGAGTCGCCACTTCCTTCTCTAGGGGATCTTCCCAACCTAGGAATTAATTCAGTACAAAATTTTGACCAACCTAATACAAACTCAGCAAATTATGCAACTTGTCAGAATCATACTAGCAGAGAGAATAACTCAGGCCCTATCCCAGGTAGGTCTGATTCCCATGTCTGGGTACTTACCTTCCTTGGAAATCCATATCCTAATGGAGGGCACTTTTGCTTCTTGATATCTGTTGTAAAAATAGAGCAATACTTTAGAAAATAATATGAAATGTGTATATACTATAATATTACCACTGAATAAGGGACTCGACCTTGTACCACATAGAGGTATATTATATACAACTGATTAGAGTTTACAGTTCCTTTTTTAGAGCTAATTAAATATCTTTATTAAAATTTGAATTCCCATAATATTGTAATGAAAATTGCTCACATAAGTAGCAAATAGAATAGACTCTGGTCATTTATAAACTAGCATTATATGAAACAAGTCTCAGTAAATTCTGAAAGATTGAAATAATAAAAGCATCTTCTCTGACCACAATGGAATTAAACTAGAAATCAGTAATGGAAGGGGAACTGGAAATTTTACAAATATATGGAAATTAAACATTGTATTCTGTTTTTAAAATTAAGGTATAACTGATATATAACATAATATTAAGTGTTCAACATAATGATTCGATGTATGTATATATTGCAAAACTATTACTACAATAAATCTAGTTAACATCCTGTACCAGACATAGCTGCAAGATTTTTTTTTCCTTGTGAGGAGAATTTTTAAGATCTACTCTCTTAGAAACTGTTAAATATACAATACAGCATTATTAACCACTGTCATGATCATGCACATTACACCCCTGGACTTATTTTATAACTAGACGTCTGCACCTTTTGACCACCTTCACTCATTTCACTCTACCTCCCAACCCTCTGGTTCTGGTAACCACCAGTCTGTTCTCTGTATCTGTGAGTTCCTTTTTCATTTGTCCTAGATTCCACTATTAAGTGAGATCATACAGTATTTCTCACTCAGCATAATGCCTTCCATGTTGTTGAGAATTACAGGATTTTCTTCTTTTTATGGTTGAATAATACTCCATTGTATTGTATGTGTCTATATGTCTATCATTCTCTTTGTCCATTGATGGACATTGGGGTTATTTCCATGTCTTGGCTATTGTAAATAATATTGTAAGGAACATGGGGGTGTAGATACCCTTTCCAGTTAGTGTTATTGTTTCTTTCAGATAAATACTCATGGTGGAATTGCCAGATCATTTGATAGTTCTATTTAAAATATTTTGAGGAAACTTCATGCTGTTTTCCACAGTGGCTACACCAATTCATATTCGCACCAGCACTGCTTGGGGCTTCTCTTTTCTCCATACCCTGCTAACATTTGTTATTTTTCTTTTTGATAACAGTAATTCTAATAAGTGTGAGGTGATATCTCACTGTGATTTTTATTTGTATTTCTCTAATGGTTAGTGATGTTGAACACTTTTTCATGTACCCATTGGCCACTGATATGTGTTCTTTAGAAAAATGTATATTCAGATCCTCTGCCAATTTTTAAATTGGGTTATTTGGGGTTTTTTGCTATTGAGTTACGTGAGTTCTGTTTATATTTTGGATGGTAACCCTTTATCAGATATGTGATTTGCCAAGGTTATTTCCCATTTGGTAGGTTGAATCTTCACTTTTGCTGATGTACAGCATAGTGACTATAGTTAATAATACTGTTTTTGAAAGTTGCTAAGAGACTCCTTATTGCCAAATTCAGACTTAAACTGAAGAAAGTAGGGAAAACCACTAGACCATTCAGGTATGACCTAAATCAAGTTCCTTATGATTATACAGGTGGAAGTGAGAAATAGATTTAAAGGACTAGATCTGATAGACAGAGTGCCTGATAAACTATGGCCGGAGGTTCGTGACATTGTACAGGAGACAGGGATCAAGACCATCCCCATGGAAAAGAAATGCAAAAAAGTAAACTGGCTGTCTGGGGAGGCCTTACAAATAGCTGTGAAAAGAAGAAAAATGAAAAGGAAAGATATAAGCATCTGAATGCAGAGTTCCAAAGAATAGGAAGGAGAGACAAGAAAGCCTTCCTCAGCGATCAATTGCAAAGAAATAGAGGAAAAGAACAGAATGAGAAAGACAAGAGATCTCTTCAAGAAAATTAGAGACACCATG
This sequence comes from Nanger dama, assembly GCA_917880005.1. Lineage (NCBI taxonomy): Eukaryota > Metazoa > Chordata > Mammalia > Artiodactyla > Bovidae > Nanger > Nanger dama. Next base: position 33,759,560 of record CAKJTW010000018.1, read on the forward strand.
GGAACATTTCATGCAAAGATGGGCTCAATAAAGGACAGAAACGGTATGGACCTAACAGAAGCAGAAGATATTAAGAAGAAGTGGCAAGAATACATGGAAGAACTGTACAAAAAGATCTTCATGACCCAGATAATCATGATGATGTGATCACTAACCTAGAGCCAGACATCCTGGAATGTGAAGTCAAGTCGGCCTTAGAAAGCATCATTACAAACAAAGCTAGTGGAGGTGATGGAATTCCAGTTGAGCTATTTCAAATCTTGGAAGATGATGCTGTGAAAGTGCTGCACTCAATATGCCAGCAAATTTGGAAAACTCAGCAGTGGCCACAGGACTGGAAAGGGTCAGTTTTCATTCCAATCCCAAAGAAAGGCAATGCCAAAGAATGCTCAAGCTACCACACAATTGCACTCATCTCACATGTTAGTAAAGTAATGCTCAAAATTCTCCAAGCCAGGCTTCACCAATACGTGAACTGAGAACTTCCAGTTGTTCAAGCTGGTTTTAGAAAAGCCAGAGGAACCAGAGGTCAAATTGCCAACATTCACTGGATCATGGAAAAAGGAAGAGAGTTCCAGAAAAACATCTATTTCTGCTTTATTGACTATGCCAAAGCCTTTGACTGTGTGGATCGCAAGAAACTGTGGAAAATTCTGAAGGAGATGGGAATACCAGACCACCTGACCTGTCTCGAGAGATCTGTATGCAGGTCAGGAAGCAACAGTTAGAACTGGACATGGAACAACAGACAGGAAAAGGAGTACGTCAAGGCTGTATATCGTCACCCTGCTTATTTAACTTATATACAGAATACATCATGAGAAACGCTGGGCTGGAAGAAGCACAAGCTGGAATCAAGATTGCCAGGAGAAATATCAATAACCTCAGATATGCAGATGACACCACCCTTATGGCAGAAAGTGAAGAGGAACTAAAGAGCCTCTTGATGAAAATGAAAGAGGAGAGTGAAAAAGTTGGCTTAAAGCTCAACATTCAGAAAACGAAGATCATGGCATCTGGTCCCATTACTTCATGGGAAATAGATGGGGAAACAGTGGAAACAATGTCAGACTTTATTTTGGGGGGCTCCAAAATCACTGCAGATAGTGACTGCAGCCATGAAATTAAAAGACGCTTACTCCTTGGAAGAAAAGTTATGACCAGAGACATTACTTTGCCAACAAAGGTCCATCTAGTCAAGGCTATGGTTTTCCCAGTGGTCATGTATGGATGTGAGAATTGGACTGTGAAGAAAGCTGAGCGCCGAAGAATCGATGCTTTTGAACTGTGGTGTTGGAGAAGACTCCTGAGAGTCCCTTGGACTGCAAGGAGGTCCAACAGTTCGTCCTAAAGATCAGCTGTGTGTTCATTGGAAGGACTGATGCTAAAGCTGAAACTCTAGTACTTTGGCCACCTCATGTGAAGAGTTGACTCATTGGAAAAGACTCTGATGCTGGGAGGGATTGGGGGCAGGAGGAGAAGGGGACGACCGAGGAAGAGATGGCTCAATGGCATCACTGACTTGATGGACATGAGTTTGGGTGAACTCCGGGAGTTAGTGATGGACAGGGAGGCCTGGCATGCTGCAGTTCATAGGGTTGCAAAGAGTCGGACACGACTGAGTGACTGAAGTGAACTGAACTGAACTGAAGAGACTAGACCTTTAAAGTCTTCATCACAAGAAAAAAATATCCATAACTATGTATGGTGATGTATGTTAACTAGACTTATTGTGGTAATCACATAATGTATACAAATATTGAATCATCATGTTATATACTTGAAATTAATAGTGTTATGTGTCAATTATACCTCAATAAAAAACAAAAACAAAGCCATAAAACAATATGGTTTTAACAGAAAGATAGATGTATAGACTAATGGAACAGAGTAGAGAGCCCAGAAATAAACTCTCACATACGTGATCAAAAATTCAACTTAGCGGAAGGCATTGATACCAGCTTTTCATTCACAGTGTAACTGGATGGGAGCTCTCCCACAAGTTCTGGAAACTTCTTGGCTTGACCATAAGCCCAGGGCTCTCAGTTGCTGTCTTCTGTCCCTGCTGCCCAGTTGGTGGTGAGAAAACTGGCGAAAATGCCAGCAAAGCAGGTGGTAAGGGTAAATTTGTAGTTCATGATAGGATAACCTGCCTGATTGTAAAATATCAACCATGTTGTGTCGCCTTCTTCAAAATGTCAGATCTTAAGTCTGAAGAAGGAAACTCAGGTCTTTCAGAACCGTAAATATTGTCCAGGTTCTTCAGCTCTGCCAAGCTCTATTGGCTCTCCTCTTCTACAAGTTCTTTAGTTGTGTGTTTTACATTTAGTTCTTTGAGACTATTTTGAGTTAGTTTTTGTGAAGGGTATAAGGTCTGTGTCTAGGTTCTCTCCTCTTGCATGTGGATGTCCTGTTGTTCTTTGTTGAAAAGACAGTTTTTCTTTTGCCATGTAATTGCCTTTGCTCATTTGTCAAATATCAGCTGACCATATTTGCCTGTGTCTATTTCTGGGCTTTCTATTCTCTTTCACTGATCTATGTGTCTTATTGCTGGGACTGCAATTTCAGTGGAGTTATTGGACAATCTGTCTCCAGCAGACAAAGGCAAAGCTGTCAGAGCCTCAGCTAATTCGTTGACTTGATTCACACAAAAGAAGTTGGACAGTTTCTACGGTTTTGCTTCATTATTTGCTGTCGCTTGGGCCCAGATGATACCAAGGCCATCTGAAATGTTTATTCAGGCTAGTGTGGTTCTGCATGGCGTGAAAGAGAAGTAGTACAAAATCTCTCTATTGAATAATTTTTAAAGGATTCTGAAGCTTTTCATGTTGTGACCATAAATATCACCATTTAAAAGCAAGAAATGAAAAGGCTAATGAAACTTCAGTTTAAAAACATCTTTGTGACTGTGAAGCGTCATTAGAAGAAATTAACAAAATTTAAAATATGGAATGATGGGACTTCTCTGGAGGTCCAGTGGTTAAGACTTGAGCTTCCAATACATGGGGTGTGGGTTCCATCCCTGGTCAAGAAATGACTATCTGCTAAGCCTCTCAGCCAAGAAATCAAAAAACAGAAGCAATGTTGTAGAAAATTCAATAAAGACTTTAAAAATGGTCCACATTAAAAAAATCTTTAAAATATGTAATATTGAAAATAACAAAACATGTTATTTCTAACTTTTTCCTAAGCTTAAAATACTATTTAAAATACCATTTATAGGGCTTTCTTGGTGACTCAGTGGTAAAGAATCTGTCTGCCAATGCAGGAGACACCAGTTCGATCCCCGATCTGGGAAGATGGCACATTCATGGAGCAGGTAAGCCTGCTATTTAGCCCGAGTGCTTCAACCACTGAAGCAGTAGTGTTCAACTGTTCACTCAGTCCTCCCCACAGTAGAGTGAGCAACTAAGCCCGTGCACTCAGAGCCCATGCACAGGAACAAGCGAAGCCACTGCAGTGAGAAGCCTGAGCATTGCAATGAAGAGCAGCTCCTGCTCTCTGCTGCTCGAGAAAGGCTGCACAGCAAAAGACCCAGCACAGCCGAAAAGAAAATAAATAAATAAAATTATTTTTAAAAATACTATTTGCAGTCAAAATGTCTTGTTTTGTATAAATATGCATCATTATTCACTTGAAAACTAAGTGTATCCACTAAAAAAATTTAAAAGTCCAAATTATAAGAGGTGTAGCTTGAGTTACTGTGTTTACTATTGACAAAAATTTAAAATTCTAGCTTTCTGAAATATTTCATGAGTTATTTATTCTTAGGAAGGAGCACTTCAGGAACAACCTATAGATAAGGACTGGGTTTCAGTTTCTCTTTATCCCTATAATGTTCTCTTCTTTTATGATAAAATATAATTATGCAGTAAAAATCCCCTTGAATAAGTTTCTTTCTAGGTTTCCTTGCCTAATGAACTACAGCAGGTGAATTACAAAAGCCAAACAAATTGTGTTTTTTTCCTACTTCACAGGTTTCTAAGACATTTTATAATTCACATCACAGAAATAAAAGGAAAATCTTCAATGAATTCTTAATTATAGAGAACTTAAGAAAATAAACACAATGTTATATGCTGACTAAGTGCTGAAAGTCAACAAATTGAGCTTATTAAAAAAATGGGCTTAGGGATGTCCCAGCCCTTTATAAGAACACATGATGACATATCCATATGATGTTTCAAGTATCAGTAGAAGACTTCCAGTCTGTTCTTTGGTCTATACAGCCTGCTAACAGATGAATTTAAAAACAGAATAGTGTATGCAGCTGATTCTTATATATTGACCTTCAACCTTCTTAAATGCATCTATTTCATTTCAAGGTGGGTTTATTCAGGAATCGGCAAGAATTACAATTTGGGGGACTTCCCTGGTGTTCCAGTGGTTAAGAATCTGCTTGCCAGTGCAGGGGACGAGGGTTTGATCCCTGGTCTGCAAAGATTCCACGTGCCACGGGGCACCTAAGCCCACACGCCACAACTGCTGAGCCTGTCTGTGCGCTAGAGCCCGCGCTCTACAGCAAGCGAAGCCACTGCAACGAGAAGCCCGTGCACCGCAACCAGAGAGAAAGCCCATGCGCAGCAATGGAGACCCAGTGCGGCCAAAACAAGTAGCTTAATTAATTTTCTGAAAAGAAGAATTAACAATTTGGGCTAGACAGTCTGTAGAACCACAGGCAAGTCTGGAGAAAAAAGGAGAGAAAACTCTTCTATAGAGGAGAAGGGGGAGTTGGGAGGAGCTATTTTAAACAGAATCCATTGGAGGAAACTGGGAATTCAAAGTATAATGACTTTTCATTGGCTGAGTTGTGGCAATTTCTCATTGACTAGACTATTGCCTGGCAGGGAGAAATTCCTCTTTCCTTTTGCCAGGTAGTGGGGTAGTAACCTTCTTCCTGTATTGGAGATGCAAAGGTACAGTGTCTTTCTGTTGGATCTGCAGTTGACAGTGGAGTGGTAGGACGTGAGAGTTTACCCCTCTGCCCTCCCAGCTCCATTTTAAATGAGGGTTCTGTCTATTAACTTTCACAGCATGATTTCTAATGGATGTGTAGTTCTCCATGGTACATTTGCCTTAGAAATGCCTAATGAAAGCACAGCTGCCCTCAGCCACAGTTCAGAGATGAGATGAGATACAAGTAACAAAATTTATGACTACCGCTTATTAAAGTGTGTATCTGAAACCATGCCAAGTGCTTTATGTACATCCTACATGAAGTGGTACTATTTTTATCCCCATTTAACAATGAGAGTCAATGGTGTACTGGTAAATGTTTTATAACCACTCTCTGAGAAAAAAGTCCTGATTCGTAGCATTTTCCAACTTCCGTGGTATAAATATTCCCACTCTGGCCGATTTCAAGCTATCAGCAAGGCACAGAGTCGGGAAGAGATGAATAGTGGCACACCATTATATAGTTTTTCCACTGTACAGAAACAACAGACAAAAATAACTGTAACAGAATAGAAAATAGTAAAATGTAATAAAATAATGAAGTAATGAGTTTAAGTATTTATTATAGTTGTCTAGGGCTTCCCTGGTGGCTCAGATAGTAAAGCAATCTGCCTGCAATGCAAGAGACCAGGGTTCTATCTCTGGGTTGGGAATATCCCCTGGAGAAGTGAATGGCTACCCGCTCTAATATTCTTGCCTAGAGAATTCAATGGACAGAGGAACCCGGTGGGCTACAGTTCATGTGGTTGCAACGAGTCAGACTCGACTAACACTTTGACTTTTTACTAAGGTTGGCTAATGTAAATTGTTTATTTGTAACTTTTTATAATTTAATTTTTGATAATAGCTGTGTTTAATAACCCACTTGTGAAATTTATGTAATTTTGACAATTGGTTCTCACCACTGGAATGAGATTAAGTTACTTGCATAGCCACTGGACTTCAAATGTCATCCTCTCAGTTCAAGGACCATTTTGCCTTATCTGTTGATGCCCGTTGTAAGTCACATAATTATTAGTCCATGTGGAGAATCACATAGGAATAGATTAAATGGGGGCAGTGTGTTTAATAATACAACACAATACATTCTATGGCAGTGGTGTGGTGTGCACAATGAGAAAAGATGAGTCAGTTCTATCTTGGGAAATTAGGTGTTTTAAAGGGAAGGTAACACTTAAGCAAGGATCAGCAACGGCTGCTGAAATTAAATATAGACAACTTGACATTATGTGTTTCCTGATGGAAGGACCATTGTCTCATAGTTATGAACCAAAACTCAAATAATCTGTATTTGATTTACTACCGACAATCTACTACCAATTTAGAGAAAATTAGAAGATAAAGCAACATATAAAACTATCCTATGGGACTGAATCAACAAAATCTAGACTATAAGAAAACCACAGGACAAATAGTCCTATTTCTCCCATAAATAAATTGCAAGAAAAATATGCGTAGATCTTATTGGGAACTTGATTTAAATAAATTGCAAATAAATTCCCCAACCAGACAGTTGGGAAAATATGAACACCAAGTAAATATTTTATGAATGAATGTGAATGAATGAAGTCGCTCAGTCGTGTCCGACTCTTTGTGACCCCGTGGACTGTAGCCTATCAGGCTCCTCTGTCCATGGGATTTCCCAGGCAAGAGTGCTGGAGTGGATTGCCAATTCCTTCTCCAGGGGATCTTCCTGACCCAGGAATCGAACCCGGGTCTCCTGCATTGTAGGCAGAAGCTTTACCGTCTGAGCCACCAGGGATTCTCATCAATATTTTATGATACTAGGAAAATATTTTTACTAGTTGCAGTTAAATTCTGTTAGTTTATTAGTAAACATTGTTAGTTTATTAGTTGCAGTGAAATTTTATGAAAAAAGTTCCTATCTTTAGAGATACATATTGAAATATTTACATAGATGAAGTGATAAGATATCCAAGATCTTTTCAAACTTCTATGAGGATATTCATGTTCAGCTGATCTTTGATAAGGGTGCCAAGGCAATTAAATGGGAGAAAGAATAGCCTTTTCAATGAACAACGTGGGGACAACTGGAAAAAAAAAAAAAGAATGAAGCTGGACTCCTACCTCATACCACACACAAGAGTTTATCCAAAATAGATCATGAACCTAAGACCTAAATATAAGACCTAAAACTATAAAATCTGTAGAAGAAAACATGGAGTAAATCTCTGTAGGCTTAAGTTAGACAATGTTTTCTTAGATACGATGCCAAAAGCACAAGCAACAAAAGAACAAAATGGATAAACTGGACTCCATCAAAAGCAAAAACTTCTGTGCTGCCAGAAACTATCAGGTGAAAAGACAACCCACCAAATGGGAGAAAAGATTTGCAAATCATATCTCTGATAAAGGACTTAAATCTAGAACGTATAAAGAATGTTTGCAACTCAACAATAAAAAGACATTTAAATATAGGCAAAGAATTTGAATCTTCATTTCTCCAAAGAAAATATACAAATGTCCAATAAGCACATGGAGAAAATAACCAGCACTATTAGTCATTAAGGAAAATATATTAATAAATCAAAACCACAATGAAATACCACTTCAAATCCACTAGTTCAGTTCAGTTCAGCTCAGTCTCTCAGTTGTGTCGGACTTTTTGCGACCCCATGAATCGCAGCATGCCAGGCCTCCCTGTCCATCACCAACTCCCAGAGTTCACTCAGACTCATGTCCATCGAGTCCGTGATGCCATCCAGCCATCTCATCCTGTCATCCCCTTCTCTTGACCCCAATCCCTCCCAGCATCAGAATCCTTTCCAATGAGTCAACTCTTCTAGAATGGCTATTAAAAAAACAATACATATCAGTAAGAATGCAGAGAAATTGAAATTGTCATATATTGCTGGTGGGAATGTTAAACAGTACAGTCACTCTGGAAAACAGCTTGGCAATTCCTCAAAATGTTAAACACAGAGTGGACTTGCCTGGCAATCCAGTGGTCAAGACTCTGTGCTCCCATGCAGAAGGCTCAAGTTTGATTCCTGGTCAGGGAACTAAGATCCCACGTTTCACTCAACATGGCCAAAAAAATAAAAATAAATATAGAGTTGCCATCAGTTCAGTTCAGTTCAGTTCAGTCGCTCAGTTGTGTCCGACTCTGTGACCCCATGAATCGCAGCACGCCAGGCCTCCCTGTCTATCACCAGCTCCAGGAGTTCGCTCAAACCCATGTCCATTGAGTCAGTGATGCCATCCAGCCACCTCATCCTCTGTTGTCCCCTTCTCCTCTTGCCCCCAATCCCTCCCAGCATCAGGGTCTTTTCCAAAGTGAACTCTTCGCATGAGGTGGACAAAGTACTGGAGTTTCAGCTTCAGCATCAGTCCTTCCAATGAACACCCAGGACACCATATGACTCAGCAATTCCACCACAAGGTAGAGGAGTGGACACATATGTCCACATAGAAACGCGTACACAAATGTTCATAGCGGTGTTATTCATGATGCCAAAAAGTGGAAACAACCCAAATATCCATCAACTTATCAATGAATAAATAAAACGTGGCTATCCATACACTGGAATATTATTCAGCAATAAAAGTAATGAAGTACTGAAACATGCTGCAACGTGGGGAAACTTGAAACTTAATGCTAAGTGAAAGAAGCCAGTCATATTAGACCACACATTTTATTATTCCATTTGTATGAAAATGTACAAAAACAACAAATTTATAGAGCCAGGAAGTAGACTGGCAATTGTTTACAGATGGGGCAGGGCTGGGGAAAGGGACAGACTGCTAATGCTTAGCAATGTCTTTTAGGGAAGGATGATTTGTTTGAAAATCAGATCATGGTGATGGTGGCACAGTATGGTAACTATCCTGAAAACACTGAGATTGTTCACTTTAAATAGATGAGTTGTATAGCATGTAAATTATGTCTCAATAAAGCTATTTTTAAAAAATTCTATAAGGAAGAAAAATAAATAAGATCAGCCATGGACTGGTAAATGTTGAAGCTGGGAGAGGAGTACAGGGAGATTCATAATACTATTATCTCTAGTTTACAGTTAAAATTTTCTGGGGATTTTCCTGGGGGGTTAAGACATTGCCTTCCAATGCAGGGGGTGCAATTTTGATCCCCGGCGGAGGGAACTAAGATTCTACATGCTGTGCAACCAAAAAACCAAAGCCTAAAACAAAAGCAAATTCAATAAAGGATTTAAAAATGGTGCCCATCAGAAATTCTTAAAAAACATAAAATTTTCTGAAAGAAAAATTGGATACACCATTTCCTAGACTTCTCAGAGGTGCTTAGACAGATGTTCTCTGCCCTTTCGGAGTTCATGGGCTCAGAGAAGTTCATCAGTCCTTTTAGATGGGGTGGAGTAGAGTTGTTTTACACATAACCCATGCTGCTGCTGCCCACTTTCACTATCTTTCTACTCCACTGACCACTCTGCCCACTCATAGGCAGCTTGCCCAGCCTCTGCCACGGCCTGGCCTCTGGGCCAACAGTGAGGCTCTGTCAGGGCCAGCCCCACTTCCTGGCCTCCTCCTCCAAATCCCTGACCTCTAGTATGTCCTTTCTACTTGTCACCACCCACACTGTCGGAGGGGGAACCCACAGCAGAGCAGCTGGGACCCCAGTGAACCAGCTCTTGCCTCGTCCCCTCAGACCTCTCTGTCCCCTACACAGACTCTCCCAAAGAGTGAAACTCAGGCACAGCCTCACACATCATCCAGGCCCCTGCCTCTCACTTCCAGACCCCACTACCCCCTCTGGCCTCTTTGTGAGTATCCTCCTCTCTCCAGGTGCTTTCCTGTGCTCCGTGCTGCCAGCTGCCTTCCAGCAGTCTCAGCCCAGGGACAGATCTGCGAGAAGCTGAGTTCCTTCCTATATGACTCTTGACCCCTAAACAAATGAAGGGATGTATATGTTTGGGCACACTGAGGTTCCTGGAGATCTGCCAGTGGTTAAAAAGCACTAGAAAGGTTCTGGAACATTCTACAGCAATTAGAGGGTGGGCAACCAGGTAGCAACCAGTTAGGTAGCTCTGTTTGATGTCTCACACCTGTGTGGTCTCTGATTCAGCCCCCATCCAGAGTGACTTCTGTATGAAATACAAAGGGAGGAAAGAAGATCAGAGGAGGAACTGAAGACAGGCTGCAACAGCAGAGTCAGAGAGGAGGAAGGGCCAGATGACGAATGGCAGAAGCAGAACTGCCAGGACTTGGTGACCAGCTGGATATTAGGACTAAGAAGAGTTCCAGGTTGAGGGGAACCAGGTGAATGGTGATGGCCTTAGAATAGAAAATAAAGAGGACCAAATTCAAGTGTGATGGTTGAAATGGAATGCCTGTGAATCACTCTGGCAGGTATCGGGGCTTAGCTGGAGACCGAGGTCTAGAGCTGAAGTGAACCAGCAATGCTGTATCAGGGCTCGAAGCCCTCTCTCAGGGATAGGGTGGCCCTATGGTCTGACCCTGCTTTACACTTGCAATCCTGGTTTATGCCTATTGTCCCTGTTAGCACTCCCTTCACTCTCAAAAGTGTCCCAGTTTGGATGACAAACTGTCTTCCAGTCAGAGCTCTGTTTCTTTCCTGCTCTGTGACCTTAGAAACAAAGCATTTCTGCTCTTGGCGTCTCCCGTTTCTTTCCTCTGCAAAAGATGGAGATTGAACAGTGATGTGAAATGTCCCTTCCTACTGAGAAGCTGTGTCCATTTTATCCGGTGCCATCTCTCTTAGGCTTCAGGTCACCATATGTGGGATGTCAGTCATCTCCGAAGAGAAGGTTGGTGTGTATGTGTTGGGTGGGGGCACCCAGGCCGAGGACTAGCGTCCATGGGGCCCTTTCAGCACCAGCCATGTGTCTATGCTGGAGTCATCTGGCTCACAGGACTGGTGACAATCAGTGAGAAAGGGCTGGGAACTTGGCAAGTGTTCTTTGGTGAGGGCAAAGGGGTGGCATTAGGCTTAGGTGACTACCTGGGAAAGCAGTGGGAAAGTGAAAGTCGCTCAGTTGTGTCTCTGCGAGTCGTGACTCTGTGACCCCATAGACTATACATTTCATGGAATTCTCCAGGCCAGAATACTGGAGTGGGTAGCCTTTCCCTTCTCCAGAGGATCTTTCCAACCCAGGGATCGAACCCAGGTCTCCCACATTGCAGGTGGATTCTTTACCAGCTGAATCATAAGGGAAGCCCAAGAACACCGGAGTGGGTATCCTATCCCTTCTCCAGTGGATCTTCCCCACCCAAGAATGGAACCGGGTCTCCTGCACTGCAGGTGGATTATTGACCGAGTTATCAGGGAAGCCACTTGTAGTCAAACCTGGCTTCAAATCGAGCTGCCACTTGACCTCTCTGAGTCTCAGTTTGCTCATCAGTAAAATGGCGGCCTTGCCAGGATGTGTGAATCTGGAGGTGATACGAGTGTTGGAGGCAACAATCACCTTGGAGGTGATACAAGTCTGGGATCGCAGCGGCTGAACTTTGGGCAGAAGCTTTAGGAAGCGAAGCCAGACCCAGAGTGGGACGGGAGGCGATTCTCGGAGGCCGGGGCGCACCAGCGGTCTTGGACTGGCTCTGCTAGTGGCGGGGGAAGCGGGGATCCCAACACGCTGGCCGGGGAAGGGAGGCCGACCCCGCAGATGCCGCTTCGCGTCCTCGGTTACCCTCCAGGCGCCCGCCTGGGGTCGCCGGTCCCCGCCTGTCACCTGGACGCTCGGGGAGGGGGCGAGGGAACCGGGCGGGCGGGGAGGCGGGACTTGGAGGCCGGGGGGTGGGGCGAGGGGGCGGGTGGCGGGGCCCCGCGCCCCGCGGGGAGGCCGGCCACGTGACTCCCGCAGCCCCGGGCCGGGTGGCCAGGAGGGGAGCGCCGCGGCGGCCCCAGGAGGTGGCGGCGGGCGCGGGAGCCCTGGCCGCACGGGACCGGTCGTCGGGGCCCGGGACGGCGACCCCGGGGCTCCCATGCCATGGAGAAGCTGGCGGCCGGGCTGGCCGGCCTGCGCTGGAGCATGGGCGCCTTCCCGCTGGACCTCATCGTCAGCCGCTGCCGCTTGCCCACGCTCGCCTGCCTCGGGCCAGGTACCGGGGGTGCTGGGGAGAGGGGCCGCGGGGAGCTCTCCCAGCAAGTGCCAGCGGGGCCGTGAGGATGCAGCCCCTGCCCTCCCGCTCCTCCGCGCGGACCTCGCTCTGTTCCCGGCGCGCCTCCCCGGAGACCCGGGGTCCAGAAACCGAGGGGATGCCTCCTCCCGGGCCCCGCGGACGGGCACAGGGACAGAAACCTGGGACAAGGACTGGAGCCGGGCCCCGGAGAGATCTCCCGGCTCCGCTGGACCCCGGAGCTTGGCGGAGTCACCCAGCCCGTCCCGTCGATGCACCCTCTTCTCTCGCCGCCCTCAGACCCCAGTCCGAGCCGCGCCCCCCTCCGTCTCTTTGTCTCTGGCCTCTCACCTCGATCCTTCCGCATCCCTGGGCCTCGGACTCTTGTCTTCACGCTGCCGCCGCCCCCCACCTCCACCCCAGCCCTCTTGGGACTCTTCTCGCACCCTCCTTTCGCGGCCCGGGGTGGGTGGTGGGCAGCCTCCGCCCCCGCGGACCGGCAGGCCACCTCTGGGCCTGAAGGAGCGAGTCCTCCCCTCCGGGCGTGCCCCCAAGCCCCCACCCCCCCACCCCCGGCCCTTTCCGCATCTTGCTCCACTTCTCCTTGGGGCCCGGGGGCTCAGGTTGCTCTGCTGATGCTTGGGGGCCCGAGAAGGGTGCCCGGAGGCTGCCCAGAGCAAGGGGACCGTTTCAGGAAAAGGGGCCTTTTGGCTGGGGGGGGGTGGGAGCCGGGGCTGGCAGCCAGGCCGGGGTTTTGTGTGTGAGAAGAATAGGGGTTTGGCCCGCGTTGGCACACTCGCTTCCCTGAATGCTAATGCGGCCCGCAGCTTCAGGCTTGTCTCCTCTCCGCTGGGGCCAGCAGCCTCTCCGCCGACCCGCGGCGGCCCGGAGTGGGTACAGCGAGGGTCAGCGTGTCCAGGAGCGGGCTCCGTGAAGCATCTGTGCCTGGGCCGTCGGGCAGGGGTGCCTGGCGGTCTAGTGTCTTGTTCTCGCCCATTATCAGCGTGTGATGCCGATGTCAACAGCAAAGCTGTGTGTGTGTCTGCGTGTGAATGGAATATGCTGGTCCTAGGTGGTGCCTGGCCACTTTCCCACGCATCCTCTTTGGCATCTTCCCCTCCTGGGGGTTTTTTGAGGATAGGCAGGCCTCCTTTGGGCTCCCTTGACCTCTGGCCCCTTGTCTTGTCTCCTGGTGTGCACCCCCTTATAATGGTCAGTTTATTGTCTTCCTACTGGGCTGCGGGCTCCTGGAGGTAGGGCATCCCTGCCTAACAAAGCTCATGGAAGGACTGAATGAATGAATGAAAGCATGAGCAACTGGTGTAATGGCCCAGCCGTCTGTCTGTGGCAGTGGTGGCTATGGCTGTGGTCACCTTTTGTTATCAAAATTGTGAGTTGTGAATACGTGATCAAAAGTATGTCTTGGCCCGTGCATTAGTGTGACTGTGAGACTGAGTTGCGTCATAGGGGTGACAAGCCCCTATCGCTGTGATCCAGGTGGCTGTGCTGACTCTACTCTTGGTGACCTTGATCCATGGTTGGAGTGTGTCCTATGTGGCTGTGGCCTGCATCTCTTGGAAGGGCAGGCTGGGGCTTAAGAGAGCTCTAAGAAGAGGTTACGGAGTAGGATAACTTTCTCTGCCCCAGGTGAGGAGTTGAGGAGAAAGCCCCACACCCCCAACCAGATATACACATACACGTGGTGAGAGCCAGGCCTTCCCTGAAGGTCTTGAACACATCGTCCCCTCCACTCCCCTCCCCCATCAAATGCACATACTTCAGGGAGTCCCTAGCCATCAGAGTAAACCATTTCCCATTTGGTTGGGTGGCAGAAATTTATTAAGTTGTGTTGGAGGGAGCGTCCCCCCACCCCCACCCTACCCACCAGCTGCATCCAGGAAACGGCTCCAAGGCCTCCTGGAAGCTGGGCCAGCCTCCTGCTCTCCTGGAAACTGTTGCTGGGGTTGGAGCCTCTGGGGCCTGGGCCCCTCCTAACACCTTTGCCCCAGTGCAGCTTTCCCCAGGACTATCCTCCTCCGCTTCTAAATCCACCCCCGCCCCCCTCTCCCCTCCCCAGCTCTGGCCTTCATCACTGTGTCCCACAAACTGAGAGGTGAAGGGCTCTGGGAGGGAATGTCAAGAAGCAGCTTCTCTGAGGTGGGGCCAGGGGGTATCTGAGACCTCAAGTGTTCCCTCTCTTTTGGGGTCCCTTGGATGAAGGAGCCTGTCTGTGGCAGTGGGCGAGAAGGGCTGCCCAAGGCAGCAGTGAATTAGCTCCTCTAAGCCCTGCCATTCTCCTGGCCTGAGCGACCTATAGACCCACAGCTCTGGGCTCCACCCCTTCTCAGCCCTCTCTGGGCCCCCAACAAGACCCTCCTTTCCTGTCCCAGGAGCTGACTCGGGGCTGAGAATTCTGCTGGTGTGAGTTGTGGTTCTGAGGTCCAGCCCAAGTGTCTGCTGCTCAGCACTGTCTCCCATCCTCCCTGCTGCCCCTCTCTCGCCCAGCTAGTTTGCTGCCCCTTCTGTGAGAGCTCAGACTGCCTCTATTCAGTGCCTCAAACTGGGCCGGTATCCTCTGTTCACATCTCTCCCCACTTCCCGCCCCCCTGGGCCTGAGGGCTCCTGGAGGGAGGAGCCCCTGGCTCTAGCACACGCCCTGGGACAGCAGGCAGTCCAGTTGAATGATAAATGCAGGATGGAGGCTGGGCTGGTTGCTGGGGCCCCCATCGGAAGCCTGAGCCCTGAGAGATGGGGCCTGTCAGCCCCGAGCTCACAGCTGGCAGCGCCCGTCCCTGGAGCACTGCTGGCCTGGACAGGGATCATGGGGAGTTGTCCTCCGGCGGTGTCTCGGTGAGGAGGTCACCCTGTCTCTCTGCCCCTCCTAATGTTCTCTTTTCTCTCCTCCCTTCTCTGTCCTCCTGCCCCCTCCCAGGGGAGTATGCCGAGGGCGTCAGTGAGCCGAGACATCCTGCTCATTCATTCCTGCCGCCAGTGGACCACGGTGACAGCCCACACCCTGGAGGAGGGCCACTATGTCATCGGGCCCAAGATTGACATACCCTGCAGTACCCAGGTGTGCCCAGGGACAGATGGCACAGAGCCAGTGGGGGATGTAAGCAGGGGGATGGGTGCAAGAAGTCTTGGGCACTGGATGTTGGTAACTGGCTTTTCCTTAGAGCTGCAAGGATGAGTGAGGTCATGGCTGAGGAGTGGGGGCGAGGGTGGTGGTGGTGGTAACTAAGGTTAGAGTTAGAGTTAGGGTCCAGTGGTTTTTGTACTGTTCTGTGAAGCCCCCAGGTTTCTGGTTGCAAACCTTTGAGTCCCATTTTAAAGTAGATTTGAAACTAATGATTAAAAAAATCCACACCCTCATACCACTACAAGTCAAACCTTAAACTCTGACTAGAGACGTTTGGTGTGTACCACAACCTGCCTCATTAACCCTTTTTGTACAGACCCTCAAAGAAAATATCTCTTGTCAGGATTCTCTCAGTATTGCGCAACTCAAAGACATAGAAACAAAGGGATGCCCAGGCTGATTACATGGCTGCATCTGCTAGCGTTAATCTTGTTTTTCCGATGTTTGTGTTAAATTTATTGTTTTCATTGATTGACTTTTTTTTAAGTCTTCATTGAATTTGTTACAATATTGCTTATGTTTCATGTTTTGATTTTTTGGTACCAAGGCATGTGAGATCTAAGTTCCCCATCAGGGATTGAACCCACACCCCCTGCATTGGAAGGCGAAGTCTTAACCACTGTATCACCAGGGAAGTCCCCATTGATTGACTCTTAAGTGAATGCTAAAATTTAAAAACTTTTAATAAAATTATGCTAGAGGCCAGGGCTTCCCTGGTGGCTCAGTGGTAAAGAACTCGACTGCCAGTGCAGTCGGTCCCTGGGTCAGGAAGATCCCCTGGAGAAGGAAATGGCAACACACTCCAGTACCTGGGAAATCCCATGGACAGAGGAGCTTGGTGGGCTACAGTCCACAGGGGGTGTAAAGAGCTGGACACAACTTAGCAATTAAACAACAACAATGAATATCTACTTTTATCTATTTTATATGTGATGCTGATGTCCTAAAGATTTTGTTTGAAGAAAGGATTCTGCTTTCTAAAAAAGAAGCCCTTTCATTTTACACAGGATGGAACAGAAGGCCTAGGAAGGGAAATGACTTGCCCAGGGTCACACAGCTAGTAAGCAGAAGAGCAAGGGCTAGCACCCAGGCATCTCGATTCTTGGGCTGGTGCTGGCTGCCACATCAGGGATGCGGTGTTGCTGTTCCCTGAATGAGAAGGGTGCAAGACTGGTGGCTGTCAGCCCAGAGATGCCCCTATGCAAGCCCAGGAGCCCACAGCTCCTGTGTAGCAACATGTGCTGCTTTCCAGACACTGGGCAGAGCTTTGTCGCCATCACAGCCTCACAGCAACCCTCTGAGGAAGTCTTACAGAGCTCCAGGAGTTAGGAGTTAGATCAGTTCTGTGTTTAACTGCTACCCACCCCCAAACAGGGCTTTCCTGGTGGCTCAGACAGTGAAGAATCCGCCTGCAATGTGGGAGACCTGGTTTCATCCCTGGGTTGGGAAGATCCTCTGGAGAAGGGAATGGCAACCTACTCCGGTATTGTTGCCTGGAGAATTCCATGGACAAAAGAGCCTGGCGGCTGTAGTCCATGGGATCGCAAAGAGTCAAATATAACAGAGTGATTTTTACTTTCACCCTGCAACAAAGATTGGAATCCTTGGAGCTGGGAAGACTCCCAGCCCCTTCTTTACAGGTCTGCTGTTTCTCCTCTGGCCCTGCCTGGTTCTCCTCTGAGTCAGTGGGACAGGACCAAAAACCCTTTACAGGGCTTCTGCTTTTACAACACCCTGTGAACTTGTATTCCTGTAGTCCCCACACCCCATTTTGAAGATGAGGAAACTCAAGTATCTTTCTGATCTAGGGTTCTGCCCAAGCTAGAAACTTCCCAGCCTGATTATTTGGCATTGGTCCAGGGAAAATTCCCAGGTCTTCTCACTGGGACACAAAAGCAAAGACTGGGGGACTTCCCTGGTGCTCCAGTGGTTAAGACTCTGCCCTTCCACTGCAGTGGTCGGGGAATAAGATCCCGCTGCCAGTAAAAACCAAAACAAATCAGGGAAACCGAGATCCAGAGTCTCCTATGGAACTGTGGGTCCGCGGGGCTCCTGGCTTTTTTCCCCCATGGCTTTTGGTGGCCCCTTGATTGTGTATGGCGGTAATCATGGGGTGACAGCTGGCTAGCCGAGGTTTCCGAGGTTTCGCATCCCTGACCCATCTTGCCGGTGGGCTGCTCGCGCCCCGCCCGGTTGAGGGGGGTGGGGAGGTCGAACCCCCTAGGAGGGGGGAGAGGCCGCCGGCAGGTTAACGAGGAAGCTCGGAGTGCACAGCCCGACGCTGGTTCCTCCTAATGAATTAGTAATCGCGCGGGCTGGCGGGCGGACGGGGGGGCGGAGGCGGCGGACCTCGGAGAGAGCCCCCGCGGTGGGCGGGGCAGGGTGGGGAAGAGCGGAAAGGGAGCGCTCAGGGCGGAGCCTGGCCCCAAGCCGGGGAGTGGGGCGCTGCTGGAGACCCGGGTCTCAGGCCAAGGTTCACCGCCCGCATGAGCCAAGTTGTATGCTTCCATTTTACCGATGGGAAAACCGAAGCCTACAGCGATTAAATAATTTGCTCAAGACCATTTGCTCCGACTGTCAAGTCTGTGCATTTACCCACCATTCTTTAAGGAGTATCTGCTCTGGGTCAGGTTGCCAGGGAGCGTTTACAAACAAGACCCAGCTTCAGGCTGGAAGGGGCGGTCAGGACAGCGATAATGTGCTTTGGGAGTCTCGGGCAGGGAGGAGGGGCAGGCCAGGGTGGGGCAGGTCCCTAGAGCCGCGGGGGGTCGTGGCGGGGAAGACCTCTTGTTTCTCGTAGGGGAAGGCAGGAGAGGAAGCTGCTCCCAGTGGGGCCACAGAGGGAGGAGAAGGCTTCCAGGGGCCAAAGCATCACTCCCCAGAGGTCTTCTTTCCTTCCTCCCGGCAGTGATGACCGGTGCTGGGCTCAGGCTGCGGCGGAGGGGGTGGTGCTGGCTACCATGGTTACATTGATCTTCCCTGCCACATCCTCGCCCGGCTCTAGCCCTGACTTGGCTCCAGCTCTCCCCACAGGGGGCAGTGGGCATTTCTCCTGCCTGGCTGCTTGGAATTGGTGGTGGGGGTGGGGGTGGTTGTGTGTGGATATGGGGGCCACTCTTGGATGGTGGCAGACCTGTGATACCTGACCTGCTCGATCCCTTCCCCAGGATATCCCTGCTGCCCTCTAGGGCTGTGGCTCATCTGAGGCCTCTTCCCACCAGGGTCTCAGAGTGGTTGTAGCAGGGTGTGGGGTGGCGATGGGGTGCATTCCCTCTGGCTTTCTCTGGGCGTTTCCCCCTCTCTTGATTCTCCCTTTTCCTGCTCTTAGATGTTGACGCTGCAGGCGCTGCCCCGGGCTATCTGCTCTGCACACCCTGTGTTAGGACAGGTGTTTCTATCTGGGTTCTGGTTGGGCTTTGAACCCACCACAACCCCCATGCTGTATATACAATGCTGTGTGTGTTCTTGCTAGGAGTACACTGTGGGATTTCTCTTTTCTTCCTCTTCCCTGAGCTATCTGGCCTGCCCCACAGCTGACACTGCCTCCTGTGGGCTGGTGATCTTCTGTTACTTCTGACTACACTTCCCCAAGCCCTGCACCCACACGCTCACCTGCCTGCCCTAGGAGCACCACCTGCAGGGACTCATTTGGCCTCCCTAGTTTGGCCCATGCTCCTGATAGCTTATGGTGCACAGTGTCGGATATCTCCAAAGATTTAGCTTTGGGACTAGGGACCAGGCTTGATCACTCAAGAGCTTTTGTGTAGCAGAGTTTTATTAAAGTATGACAAGGGACAGAGAAAGCTTCTGACATAGACATCAGGAGTTATGTAAATTAGTTATTATAATAAATCAAAAGCATGTCTCAAGGTTGTAAAGATCTTACTAGACCCACTCCCATAAGTTACATTTTAAGATAACAGGATTAGCCAGAAGGTTTTCAGGAAGGAGAAACTGTCCTCAAGCAGGATACATTGTTGTGGTATAATCCTTAGTACAGAGTTTAAACTGAGTTGTTCGTTGTGTAATCATCAGTTCTTAAAGGAAAAAACGTTTTATGTGACTAAGGAATGTAGAAGGGAAAAAAAAAAGTTTGTCCTTTTCTCCTCTTTGAGATCCTCAGACCCCTCTCTCCTTGGGGACCCCCAGATTTCTTAACAACCTGCGTAGGAATTGACTCACTCCCCACTGGTTCCTTCCAGGGTCCCAGTTTTGGTTAACAGCTCTGCTGTCTTCATTTCTGACCAGGCTGGTAGCTGCAACCCCTTCCTCCCTCACCACTCAGCAGTCACCGCAGGCTGATGAGGCTCCCTGCTGGAACCTGTACCCCTTGTTCCATTTGTTTTTGCTCTCCCCTCAGCTGATGCCCCTGCTCTTTTCCAGAACTCGTTATTGGGTTATTTACCTAAGTGTCCCTGTTATCTTTATAGAGTTCACCTTTGATCTTGGTCTTTCTTTGCTCAGAACACTCCAGTGGGTTTCATTCTTATGGAATAAAGTCCTACCATATGGCATTCAGAGCTTTTCATAGCCCAGTCGCTGTCTGCTTCACTCCGTCGTCACCCCCTCAAATCCGGCTCTCCAGGCACTCACCATGTTGCAGGCAGTTTACTTCTGTGACCATGTGTCTTGACTCATGCCGTTTCTTTTGTGTGGAATGTTCAGTCTGTAAGATTCATTCTTATGGCCCCCCCACACTGCCAGGCAGATTTCCTCCAACTTGATGGTCTCCGCGTCTTTTGAGTCTGTTGTAGCCATCCTGCCATCCCATCACACCCTGCTATCACATACTGTATCAGGATTTGGTATCTTGAGGGCAGATTATATCTTACCCATATCTGCCCCCCTCATTGGGCCTAGGCTAGTGTCTGGCACACAGTAGGTGCTCTATAAATGCTTGTGGAATGAATAAATGAATGTAATAGGCAGCAACCACCAGAAACACTGCAGAACTTAGAGTCACCTTGTCTTCTCTCCAGCCTATACAAGACTCCTTCCCTCCTGTGTAAGGCCTCAAAAGAGGCCGGATGCCAGCCTGGTTCACAGCCTGTCTTTGTATTCATGTAATTGGGCACATGGGGCTTCCCAGGTGACTCGGTAGTAAAAAAATCTGCTTGCTAATGCAGGAGACACGGATTCCATCCCTGGGTCAGGCAGATCCCCTGGAGGAGGGCGTGGCCACCCACTCCAGTATTCTTGCCTGGGAAATCCCATGGACAGAGGCACCTGGCATGCTACAGTCCCTGGGGTTGCAAAGGAGGTGGGGACGACTTAGCAACTAAACAAAAACAAGGTGGGCACATAAAAGGTGTGTGGTCAGTGAGGCCAGACAGTTAACACAGAGGGGTGTCAGCGTTACAGATTAGCATCATTCTTTAAGGCCTGTGTCTTTTGGGGGAATCTGCTGAGCCAGTGGAAACACAGCCTTGGACTGCAGATCGGGAACACCTTATCTGAGGGAGGCAGCTTGCTGGGCTCAGATCTGAGGCCTCTGGGACAGTGGCGCTGGATGTTGGACCACAGCAGGGTTTGGGAACAGAGCAGGAGTCAGAGTGGCTCTCCTTGGGCCTCCAAAGCCTGGGGCTGGGCTGTGGTTTGCCCATTGCATCAGTGTGGGTTAGCAATCTAAAGCTAACGCAGGAGGCCAGATTCAGACAGGGTCTGCCACCATCTGCTCCAGCTTCTTCAGATGAGGATTCATAATCCCTGAGAGGGGAAGGGATTTGTCTGGGTCATAGCAAATCAGAGTTGGGCTGGGACCACGCTAGGCATCAGCATCCCTGTTGCCACACTAATGTTGGTGTTCAAGTGTTTGGGTACCAGTTTGCCCTTGAGTTTCTCTAGGCAGACAGCTGTTGGCCTTGTCACACAGCCACAAACTCTCCACTGGGTAACGGCTGTGCTCTATTTGCTAGGAATCTGTGCTCACCTACCTGCTGAGTCTTGAACCAGCTGACTAGCTTCCACTAGTGCAAACCTGCCCTTCCGCCCACCTGAGCCAGAGGGACTGGCTAAGATGAGGGACAAAAGATGTGGGGACCATGAGGCCTCTCAGGATGCAGGCTAGGCTTCCCAGCAAGCAGGCCCACCCTAGCAGCCTGTGTTCTCTCCTGTGCAGGGAAGTTCAAGCTCCTGGAGCAGGCTCGGGATGTTCGGGAGCCAGTGAGGTACTTCAGCAGCGTGGAGGAGGTGGCCAGCGTCTTTCCTGATCGCATCTTTGTGATGGAAGCCATTACCTTCAGTGTCAAGGTCAGTCCTTTCTGCACTGGGTGGGCATGGTGCTCCCAGGCTCCATTATCCTCAGGGGCAAGCCTGATCCCGGTTGGAGGGTTCCCCGTTAGGTTCTGAGAGATAGAAGTGTCACAGTGTGGCTTCTGGCAGCTCCCTGAAAGTCTTTGGCTAGGTGTATGAACTTCCTGGAACTGGGCCCAAGAACTTCCTGCAAAGGTGGGGAAGCAGGAAGTGTGTGTGGAGGTATGTGTGTGGAGGTTCCTGCCTTGATTTGGAGATCTTTCAGGGCAGCCATCCTAGCATTTACTGGTGGGGGTGGTGGCTGTGGAGACATAGCGTGCAAACAGTCCCCCACGTAATGTACAGATAGCTCTTCACTGTTTACAAACCCTTTCCTTAATTCATTCTCTTCAGAGTAGTCTTGCTGAATAGGTAGAGGATTATTATTGCCCAATTGTAAAAATACAAGCACTGCTGTATATTGAATATTTTCAAAGTATTTCAGTATACATAAAGTTTATTTAGGGCTTTTCTGGTGGCTCAGATAGTAATGAATCTGCCTGCAATGTGGGAGACCCAGTCCTATCCCTGGAGAAGGAAATGACCAACCCACTCCAGTATTCTTGCCTGGGAAATCCCATGGACAGAGGAGCCTGGCAGGCTACAGTTCATGGAGTCACATGGCTGAGCGATTAACACTTACTTTATAATCTATTTAATCCTTACAGCAAATAAAATTATTACATTTCCAAGAGGTAACTCTGAGGCTGCACCACCGTGACCACGTGGCCTCTACAGAATGCATGCCCTCAGTCTAGTGCTCTTATCTTCGGAAAGCCCCAAAAGGAGGATTGCCCTCTGGGGTCCCCGGACTGGCTTTCCTCCGGTTGGGGCTAAGCCCTCCCTCTGTTTCTGGGATCCCCAGGTGGTGTCAGGAGAGTTCAGCGAGGATAGCGAGGTGTACAACTTCACGCTGCACGCGGGGACGAGCTCACTCTTATGGGGCAGGCGGAGATCCTGTGCGCCAAGACCACCAAGGAGCGCTCGCGCTTCACGACCCTGCTGCGCAAGTTGGGCCGGGCCGGAGCACTGGCCGGGGTGGGCGGCGGCGGTAGCGGCGGCCCGGGGGGCGCGGGGGCCGCGAGTGGCGGCGGGGGCGCCAGGCCCATCAAAGGCAAGATGCCTTGCCTCATCTGCATGAACCACCGCACCAACGAGAGCCTGAGCCTGCCCTTCCAGTGCCAGGGCCGCTTCAGCACGCGCAGCCCGCTGGAGCTGCAGATGCAGGAGGGCGAGCACACGGTGCGCGCCATTATCGAGCGCGTGCGGCTCCCAGTGAACGTGCTGGTGCCCAGCCGGCCACCCCGCAACCCTTACGACCTGCACCCGGTGCGAGAGGGCCACTGCTACAAGCTGGTCAGCATCATCTCCAAGACAGTGGTGCTGGGGCTGGCGCTGCGCCGCGAGGGACCGGCGCCGCTGCACTTCCTGCTGCTCACCAACACGCCGCGCTTCGCGTTGCCGCAGGGCCTCCTGGCCGGGGACCCGCGCGTCGAGCGCCTGGTGCGCGACAGCGCCTCCTACTGCCGCGAGCGCTTCGACCCCGACGAGTACTCGACCGCCGTGCGCGAGGCGCCCGCCGAGCTGAACGACGACTGCGCCAGCCCGCCGCCGCGCGCCTCTGCTTGCCTGCGCCCCCGCGCCCCTCGTGCCCGCCCGCGCCCCAGGCCCCGGCCCTCCAGGCGACGGCGACCAGGAATACGTGATCCCCGACTGGGCCGGCGGGCCGGAGCCCGCCGCGCCGCCCGCGGAGATCCCCTACGAGGAGCTGTGGACGCACCAGGCAGCCGAGGGCCTAGTCGAGGGCAGGACCCGGCCGCTCCCGGGGCCCGACCTCATCTCCTTCGGGAGCCGCCGGGCCGCCTCGCCTGGAGCCCGAGGCGGCGCCGCCTCCGGTGCCTCCCAAATCTGAGGCGGTGAGTGGACGCGGTGGAGGCGAGGAGGGTGGGAGGCCGGGCGCTCAGCTCTGTGGGCCTGGCCTTCCAGGGAGGTGGCCAGCCACGGGGCAGGGTTTGGGTTTGGAAAGCTTTGTTCTCCTGGGCCCCTCCTTGGCATCTCGGTCTCCAGCCCCCGAGGTGTGCGACAGAGGGTGGCCGGAGGTGGGGAGGGGGAGAAAAAAAAAGAGGAAAGAGACGTAGGCGCTTTTGTAGGAAGGGCTTCCATGGACGGTGGCCTTGGGAGTTGTGGGACAAAGATACCAGCAGGTCCCTAGCCTCATAGAGTATGGGATGAGCCTAGAACAGCGTTACCCAGAAGGTTCCACAGAACAAAGGCTCCTTTAAGTTGTCTGGTGAAAAGAAGGGTCTAAGGTGAAGAAAGTTTGGAAAATATAGTCTGATTCCCAGCTCTCCCCATCCTCACTTTGGAGCCACAGAGTATCCATTATTTATTATTAGGCTCTGAGAAGTCTTGGAGGTTAGAAACCCATTCATCTGGGTTTAACACAGAAGTTTCCAACAGGACTTGTCCACAGACTATATACAGCACCTATTAATATCCCATGGAGTCCACTTTGAGTGTTTGACCCATAAGAAAGGGATCCAGATGGCGGATACTTTTCCTTCCCTTCTTCTCATTACACGTTTGTCGTCTTCTTTCTCTCCTTTTCCTTGAGGAAGGAATATGTCTACTTAACTTGTTTTGTCTACTTCTCCTTTTCTTCTTACATTCACGATGGATTTTGAAGGCCACAGGGGACAGTTGTGTGTGTTGTGGACTTTCAATGAGTCTGACAGGCTGGAGATGATGAGAAGGGCTGGGGTGGGTGGCTGAGTAGCAAGGCCCACTTTTGGCAAAGTGGGTCAGTCACAGGCACCCCCGCCCCTTGCCCAGCTGCCTGGGGACAGGGGGGTGGCATCATGGCCCTGTGCTTGCAGGTGAAGGAGGAGTGTCGTCTGCTCAACGCCCCTCCTGTGCCCCCCGCGGTGGCAGTGGCCGGCTCTCGGGTAGCCCCCCAGTACCCCCCACGCTTCCCTAAGCTGCAGCCTGTCCACTCCCCCAGCTCCAGCCTCTCCTACTACTCCTCTGGCCTCCAGGATGGGTGAGCCCCTCCCTTCCTTCTCCGGGTCCTGGGCTGCCTCAGGTGGATGGAAGCAGGGGAGGGGGACAGGGAGAGGGCGAGGAGTGTGAGGAAGAGGAAGACTGAAGACCCCCGGGTTTGGAGGGTGCATATTGCTGAGGCCAATCTGAGGGAGGGGCCCTTGGGGTCTGGGGGCTTCCTGCCTCAGTTGGCTGCTTACCTAAATGACTGTGTGGGAGTGTGGCTCTCTTTCCTTCCAGACTGAGATCCGCTGCCTTGCCATTGAACATTTTCTGTGTAGTTCAGTTTAGTTTTTCCTGGAGTGCAGGTTCCTGGAGGGAAGAATAGAGCAGTCCCAGAGGGTCTCAGGCCTTGGGGCTGGGGGCTGGACGGGCCAGCATGGCTGAGATCTCTGTGACCTGGCGGAATGGTGGTTTGTGGTGGCACAGGTGTGTGCCTATCACGTTTCCCTCTTGCTCTGCTTACCTGTCTGTCTGTGTCTGTCTTTCTGTCTGCAGGGCGGGGTCCCGAAGTGGCAGTGGCTCGCCGTCACCTGATGCCTACTCCCTCTATTGCTACCCCTGCACCTGGGGAGACTGCAAGGTGGGCGAGTCCTCCAGCCGTCCACCCCCAGGCCCCCTGCCGTCGACCACGCAGCCTAGCCAGGTCTCCCGGGCTCTTGTGGAGCCCCTGAGTAGTCGAGCTGCCTCCCTCCAGGGCGCCAACACCCCCGCCAAGACCTACCACGGCTGCCCACCTCCATTCAAGCCCTCGCACTCCCAGAAACGCTTTGCTCCGTTTGGAGCTCTTAACCCCTTTCCGGGCCTGCCTACCCCACGGGCCCTTCAGGGGCCTCCTCTTCCGGGCCTGCAGCTCCCTCAGGTCCCCTGGCTACCTCCAGCCCCGCTTACTCCCCAGGCCTGGGCTCTCCAGGCCAGGCCTACTCGGCAGCTTCCGCCTCCTCCTGTCCCACCTCCTCCTCCTCCTCCTCTGAGTGGCAGGAACCCTCCCTGGAGCCCTTCGACCCCTTCGAGCTGGGCCGGGCAGTTCTCCAGAGCCTGAGCTGCTGCGTTGTCAGGAGCCCAGAGCCGTGGGGGCAACTGGGCCCAGCCTCTCGCCACTTGGACCCCCCAAGGCCTTTGAGCCTGAAGGCTTGGTGTTGCGGGCAGGGCCCCGCCCCCACTGTCACCCGTGGCCCCGCAGGGGCCCGAGGCTGGTGGAGCGAGACTCCTTCTCACCCAGGGGCGCCTCGAAGGGCCTCCTGCCAGTCCCGGGATGGGACCACAGCCTGGGGAGGCCAGAAGCCACCTCCTGGCAGCCCCCTGCTGACCTCTCTGCGCTCTCCCTGGAGGAGGTCTCCCGAAGTCTGCGTTTCATTGGGCTCTCAGAGGACGTGGTCAGCTTCTTTGCCCGAGAGCGCATAGACGGCAGCATCTTCGTGCAGCTCAGTGAGGACATCTTGGCAGATGACTTCCGCCTGACCAAGCTGCAGGTCAAGAAGATCATGCAGTTCATCAAAGGCTGGCGGCCCAAGATCTGACCTTCTGGCTTGGGGCCGCCTGACTGGAATTTTGGCCCAGAAATCCCCAGGGGGCTAGCCCTGGCTCTGCAGTCTCCCGGGGCAGGGCCTGCCGCCTGGAGACTCTCTGCCAGGACTGCAGCTGCTCAGCGGTCACGGAGAGTGAATCCAGGGGAGGCGTGCTGGGAAACGGCGTCCTCAGCCAGATGCCTGCGTGCCTCTTGCCTCTGAGTGTGCAGAGTACGTGGGGAGGGGCTGAAGGCAGCAGCGAACAGGATGCCCAGGGCTGTGATTCCCATGGGGCAGCCAGAAGCTGGCTTTTGTGGTGGCCTTACAGCTCCCTCCGTCCTGCGGAGGAGTTCCCCTGACAGCTTGCACTCAGTCCACAGCTTGTAGGTGCAGGCCGGAGACAAGGGAAGATGACGGCCCACCACTGAAGCACAGATTCCCCAAGTGCCCGCTGTCCTCTGTGGACCCTGCTCCAAGCCGCCTCAGAGTCGGAGGGCCAATTTCTGTATCTCTGGGATGCCCTCTTTACCCTCTATCCCCCTGCTCTACCATGTGCTGGGTCCCTGGCCCGGAACACAGGTGTATCGCGTACAAGCCTGAGCCACTGCGCTGCAGAGCTCCACCTGTGGGCTCTGGTTCTTGGGTGATGCCTTTGGAAGGCCGCAACCTTGCCCTTGACCCACTCACCTGGTGAGGGGAGGCAGTTGCTCCCCATGTTTCCAGCATTCTGGCCTCTGCCCCGATCTCACTGCATCTAGCCCTCCGTCCTGCCTGTTGGGTCCAGTCCGTGACGACTCTGTTGCTATGGAAGGGCAGGTGATCCTAAGGACAGCTGCACCGATTCCGAGGTGGTCTCCTGCTGCATCCCGTGACTCCTGCAAACACCTGGTGTCCTTCCCTGGCTTTCTGTCGCTGGTGCAGGTGGCCTGGGAAAACCTACTTTTATCCTCCTGGAGCTGAGCCCTCCTGCACTTGTTCACCTGTCATCCAAGCAGGTCTTTGTGCCCTGACTCCTAAGCATGGCCATCTGCTGGCACTCAGAGCAGGTTGGCTGTCATGTCCAGCCACCCATCCCCCGAGCTCTTCTCTGTCTCACTTACCAGAAGCACACTAATTCTCCTAGTGT
The DNA here is from genome assembly GCA_917880005.1 of Nanger dama. Classification (NCBI taxonomy): domain Eukaryota; kingdom Metazoa; phylum Chordata; class Mammalia; order Artiodactyla; family Bovidae; genus Nanger; species Nanger dama. The sequence continues at coordinate 33,786,696 of CAKJTW010000018.1, forward strand.
CAGGCCCAGGGGTGTCAGCCTTCTCGTCTGCCTTATCTAGATATTTATTTCCTCTGTTTCTCTATCTTAAGAGTAGAGAAGCCGTGCCAGCGCTCATGCCCTGAGCAGGCTGTCTCAGCATGGAGGGGAGTCAAAATAGAGCACAGAGACTGGGATGCTGAGACGCTGGGTTTCCTTGCCGACCACTTAGTGAGTCCTCAAGGGCTAGTGAAATAAATGCTAGACCACTGAAGAGTAGTGCGAGTAGAACTCTGTTCTTTCAGGGGGCCGTGGGGACCGACTGGCATGATGTCTGTGCCCTTGGGCAGGGGAGGACCTTGGAAATGGTTATGCAGATGGCCCACTTGTTCCTCAGAGGCAGCTGATAGAGTGGTCCTCATTCCTTTCTGAAAACCCCTCACCTGTCCCAAAACTATAAGAACCTTGAATTCCCATTAATGTTTCAGCATAATTCAACACACCTCCCTAGGGCTGCTGGGGCTTCCCTGGTAGCTCAGCTGGTAAAAAAATCTGCCCGCAATGCAGGAGACCTTGGTTCAATTCCTGGGTCTGGAAGATCCCCTGGAGAAGGGATAGGCTACCCATATTCCGGAATTAGGCTTCCTGGTGGCTCAGATGGTAAAGAATCCGCCTACAATGCGGGAGACCTGGGTTCGAAAGATCCCCTGGAGAAGGAAATGGATCCACTCCCAGTATTCTTGCCTAGGAAATCACATCGACAGAGGAGCCTGGCGGTCTACATACAGTCCATGGGGTCAGTCGGACATGACTGAGTGACTAAGCACAGCACAGTTAGGGCTGCTGGGTGGAAAGATCATACTTCAGGATCTCCATGCTCCTACCCAGGTTTAATTTCCTGTCTTGTCCAAATGCCTGCCTTGAGGCTGCTCAGACCCCTGCCCTGACACTGCCGCCCCCCATCCCCGTAAGTCTGTTATTGGCCTTGGTGTAGAGGATCAGTTCTCTACCTTCAGTGGGTCACTTGAAAACTCCAACTCAGAGATACCTTGGTGTTAAAGAGTCTGGCTTCCTAGCAGCCAACTGTTGAGTGTTGAGTAGAGCTGGGGTTGAACTCTCCACTTGCTGGTCCCCACAGCAGAACTGGGACCAGGGGGTATACTGAAGTGCTCACAGCTGGAGCAGAGGTAGGAGGGATCGGTGACATCTCCAAGTCAGGATGGTGCAGCGTGATGGGACCTGAATTACGATTCTGTACAGTGGATCCTTCTGCCAGACCCAGAGAGGAGCCCCAGAGCTGTTTACCTGGACTGGGCACTGTTTCTGCCAGAATACAAGTGCAGGAACTTACTCCACCAGAGGGCAGAGGGCGGGCAAGAGTGGAGGTGTCAGTCGAGTGCAGGTGGTAGCAGGTATTTGGGCATTGTCTACCTTCTGTGCTCTGGGGCAGCTGAGATGTGCAGGATGCACTGACCAGGAAAGCGTTACCTCCTCTGCCTAGTGCAGAGGATGAGAGGGTTGGATAGCATCACCAATTCAAAGGACATGAACTTGGGCAAACTCCGGGAGACAGGGACAGGGAGACCTGGGATGCTGCAGTCTGTGGGGTCACAAAGAGTCGAACACGATTTAGTAACTGAACAACTGCCTAATACCAACGTTCCATAAACATTCTGAGCACGCACATGAATGAGTTATACCAAGAAAGGAACTGGGTAACCAACTGTCGACCGAAGATATGCAGTTTGGGAAAAGGAGTCTCTCTCACACGCTGGCCCTCCATACCTCTCCTACTGCTTGGTTTAGCCAGGACTCTTCCCCGCTGTAAGCAGAAGCCCAGCCAAAGCCTTTACATGTGCGTGCATGCACGCTAAGTTGCTTCAGTTGTGTCCAACTCTTTGCGACTCTATGGATTGTAGCCTACTAGGCTCCTCTGTTCCTGAGGATTCTCCAGGCAAGAATACTGGAGTGGGTTGCTGTGTCCTCCCTCTAGCAGATCTTCCAGACCGAGGGATCGAAGGCCATTCTCCATCACCACAATTTCTCTCTTAAGGTGCTACTCCAAGCTCCCAACACATTCCTACCCCAGAGCACAGGGCTTTATTCCAGCTTACTCTTTGAAGGACAGGGGGTTACACCAGAAGGGCAACGACAGAAAAGAAGGCAATGGGCAGTCAGACTCATGAAAAGTTCGATTTTTATTGTTAAGTATCTGGCTGAGTGCAAACTTGTCCTCACCACCACTGGCCACCAGTGACCACCACTGGCCTCTCGGGAGGAGCAGGCAACAAGGATGGCTCCAGAAACACTGCCACCCTAGGCCTCAGGGCTTATAAATTGGTGCACACAGAGGGTTCCACCTTCCAACAGGAAGTACAAACTACTTCACAGCCAGATCTAGCTGGGAGGAGAGATGTCCTAGCTAAAGGCACTTTGATCAAGGCACATACCCAGTGCCAGAGTTTGTCTTCCTTCTGGTCACTCTGATAAATCTAGATGCCACGCTGTTGAGAAACAGGCTGCCATGGTTAGTGTTAGTGGGCGAGTGGGCAGAGGACAGGGGCCTGCTCATTGGTAGAACTTCTTGTTAGGGTTGTTGGCATGGTCCACAAGCAGCTGACACGGGGTGAACTGTTTTCCATAGGCAGCCTCGTACTTCCGGAGCCGGTCCACTATTTTCTGTGCCCCGTACAGATCCACAAAGTGGAAGGGCCCTGAATGCAGAAAGAGGGTTTTGTTGAAGGAGAAGCAAAATAAGCTTTGGGGTGAAGTAAGCTACCTTTTGACTTGTAAGACTGACCTCCAAGACATGGGGGAAGCCAAGCCCAAAGACCGCACCGATGTCTCCCTCTGTGGGCGTGGCCAAGACCCCTTCCTGCAGGCACAGGATGGCTTCGTTCACAAACCTGGTCACTAGGCGGTACTGGATGTCTTCGTCTGAGGAGCTGCCAACAAGGAGAGACATTCAGGGAGAGGAAGAGTCAAATAGGAGGATGTAGGGGCCCCGGCACGGAATGGGAGTGAGGGCTGGTGCTGCTGGAGCTCGGGTGTTAGTTGCTCAGTCATGTCTAACTCTTTGCGGCCCCATAGACTGCCGGGCTCCTCTGTCCATGGGATTTGCCAGGCAAGAATACTGGAGCAGGTTGCCATTTACTTCTCCGCTGGTGTTTGGGGCCAGCTCTAATGAACTTCTGCCTCTAGAGAAGGAGCCGCCCTTGGAAAAGGACAGTAGAGAGCTGTCTGCCCTGATTAACTGGAAACGAGCACCGAGCACAGGCCTGCAGGGCAGACAGTGTGTCCTGGTATCAGCAGGTACTGACTACAGGTGACAGTGAACGGCGTGCAGGTTGAGCAAACCCAGGAGAACTTTCTAGTTGCTTTCTGGCACCCTCAAAGGGATGGCTTATCTAGAGGTCTTCCCAAGGCTTGGCTGCAGTCCTTACCCTGATGTCTGGTAGAGAATGAGGTGGAATGTGGAAAGGCAGAAAGTGTTAAGAATCGGGAATGTTTTCTCTGATCACCTTTGGTGATCATAAAAAAAAAAAAAAAAAAGGACTGCGGAGGGTCCAAGAAGCTTTGGGCTGGTGAGAAACACACTTCCACACTGATAGCCCCTCAAATTAACTTACACGTCAGGCTGAGAAGGCATCTTCAGACTTGCCAAAATACTGTCCATGTCAGAATTCAAATTCTTATTCTTCACACCCTCCTGGTAGATGTAAAAGCCCTTCCCAGACTTGCGACCTAAAAGAAGCAAGAAAAGGGAGAGTTATGATTTCTCAGAGCTTGGCACTGAGAATCCTCTTTTCTGCTAGTCTACTAGAAAGCCCTAGCCTCTCTTCCATACTCCTGAATTTGTAGATCTAGCTTACTCCAGAAATTAGTATTTATCAGAAGAGCTGGCAGAGAAGGAAAAAGAGCTTATATTTCTTGGAGCTTTGAAATCTGGGTACCTGGGTGGGAAAGGGTGTGTAGGCGAGTGTTAATGTCCATACCTGCAGTACCAGGCCCTTGGATATCCAGGTCCTAGTGTTGATTTTGTTGCTACTTTACCAAGAGAGAAAGCCACCTCTCCGGTGGGCCTCAATTACATACTCAGAGGTTTACTTTCTCCACACAGGTGGTCAGAGAACATGGAAAGCCTGGGTGCAGGGCTCCTGCAGTACCATGGGTGTAAGAGAGGCTGTGGGTGGGATGAAATGCCGTCAATCTTGCACTGTGTGGGCAATGGCAGAGCCTCAGGAGGCCAGAGTTCCACCTTTTGTCCATAATCTACAGGCCCAGCCTAAGAAGAGGCTGTCATGAAATCATTTTTAAATTCTCTATGACAGTGGGCTCTGTTGAGAAAATATACTCTTCCACCGGCCCTCTGTAGCTCTTGGGTTGCAGGGACCGTTACTCATGGTGCTAGTTCCATTTCTCTGAGGCTACTCACCCAGGAAGCCCTTGGATATCATCTGCTGCAGCATTTCCAGGCTTCCACCTGCAAACCGCTCCCCAAACTCTTTGCCAAGATTTTCTGCCACGTGTTTTGCGACATCCACACCAACTTCATCCACCAGTGTAGCGGCGCCCACAGGGAAGCCGAAGCTCGTGGTCAGGGAGTCCAGCTTCTTAGGGCCAACTCCTTCCTGGATGGGCAGCAAACCCAGGACCTCAGGGGAAGGCTGTCCCCGACTCCCTAAGGGCACCCCGTGCTGCTCCCAGAATCAGCCTGGTGTAGCGCCCACTTCTCTTCTGGGCGCCACTGGGTCAGACCCAGGACTGGGACTGATACACATAGGGAAGCACAAAGAGGCTGGAGAGCCCCAGGAGAAAGCGTGAGCCTTTCCTAACCTATGGCATTCAAAGGGAAGTCTAGACATGAACAAGTTATTCATTTCTTGTTTGCAATCCTGAATCTCAAGAATACCAAGATTCCATGCCAGATGTGGTAAGGTTCCCTACCCTGAGAGAAGAGACATCACTGAGGAGCAGGGCTGCAGCGGCCTGTGATCCCTGAGTCTAATGGGAGCCCTGGGAGTGTGGCCACACCCTTTCTGCCACTGACCAACCTGGACGGCTACCAGAGGGGTCTGTGTGTGGCAGAAGCAGGTACAGCACCAATCAGACCAAAACAGGTCCTGTTCTGGATGAGGATGCAGAAACAGCACATAGAGCATGTCGGGAGGCCGCGGGGTGACTGGAGCAGGGAGGACACTAGCTGAGCAGAGCTAAAATTCTGCCCATTTTCGCCCATGACATCCCCAAAGTGGGGGAATGGAAGGACAGCAAAAGGCCTTCCTGGAGAAGAGCCAGGAGTTAATGTGTTAGAAGGAAGTCTGCTCTTCATCTTGACATTACCAGTCTGGAAAACTAGTTTCAGGAGTGGAAGATGCCTCCAACATTCTGAGAGTGATACCAACCTGGAGAATTCTGATGACTTCAGACATCATGGGTGTGAGGCACCTGGTGGTATAGAAGCCAGGCCCATCCTGCAAAGGGAGAGAACATGAACTCATGGGCCCCTCGGTTGAGGGCACTGCCTGAGTCTGAAAGCGGCCTCCCTTCCCTAGGAGCCATTTCAAAATTCAAGGTGATTTATAATCTCAGTCAGAACCCTTAACATTGCACTGCAGAAGCCAGAGCCGGGGGCAGCCTAGTTTGATTCCAAGAGGACAGGAGATAGCCTCACATCACCTGCAAGGTCTGGAATAGTTGGGAAAACCCGCCGTGTCCCAGACCCCGACTCAGCAGTAGTCACACCACTGTCCATACTGTAGATGACCAAGGGGAAATCATATCAAAGAAAGAAAGAAAGTGAAGTCGCTCAGTCATTTCTGACTCTTTGTGACACCATGGACCGTAGCCTATCAGGCTCTGTCTGGAATTTTCCAGGCAAGAGTACTGGAGTGGGTTGCCATTTCCTTTTCCAGGGGATCTTCCCGACCTGTGGATCAGAACCTGGGTCTTCCACACTGCAGGCAGATGCTTTACCATCTGGACCACCAGGGAAGCCCAGTGGTATCAAAGGCTGATCTATTTGACCTGAAGAGTCACCAAGAAGCCTGGACATACATATGAGGAGTTTTCATGGCACTTTTCTGAATCTGCTGCTCTGATCCACAGCTCCTCACCTTAACCACAATGATGACCTTCCCTTGTCTGAGGCCGACATCTACAGCAGAGGCAGTTGTGTCCTTGAAGTCTTCTCAGTTGTGATAATCTCCAGCAGCTGCATCTTGTCCACGGGAGAGAAGTAGTGCATGCCGATCACCTGGCAAGGGGGACAAAACACTGCCGGTCTTAACTCTTGAGAGGGAAACTTATTAGGGTTCTTTTTGTTTTTTGCTAGGAAAGCACTGTGGAGAAAGGCTGTTGTAGTAAGGGAATACTGGCTTGATATGGTCAAGTGGTTTGGTTTCATGGTTCTTTGATTAAGAGTCCAGTATGTTCATGGGAGAGCTACCCAAAATTCTCTTCCATTTGCTTCTAGGGCTTTTCACAATTAATCCCAAACCCACAGCTAAAGGCCAAATTAGATTTACTGGGAAAGAATGAGTGAGGGTTCCAATTACATTAATGATGACGATGGTTTGGGTGAGAGGGTCCACTTTTTAATGGGTGGGGGGAGACAGGCAGAATTACTTAATATGCTGGACTGTCAGAGATGCATCTAGCTTTTACACAGATGGGTCTCACCACCAGGATACTGTCTGCCCTTCCCATTCACAGATTTTGCACATACAGGTTCAGCCAAAATATAATCCAACTGGTTGAATCTGACTCAACCAATTGGTCTGAAACCTTAGATGTGAAACCTGAGGATACAGAAGGCCAACTGAATTCCCTGTGCTACACTATAAGGGACTTGGGGTTCCGGAACTAATCCCCCAAGGACACAGAGGGAAGACTGCACTGGGTTTAAATAACATTTCTCAACACTCAAATTCCCTCAAGTGTCATTAAACCAGTGATTCTCAAAGTCAAGTACCCGGACCAGCAGCACTAGCATCGCCTGGCAATGTTGAGAACTGCGAATTCTCAGGCCCCTCCCCAGACCTACTGAATGAGGTACTCTAGGATCTGTGTTTAAGAATCCCTCCAGGTGATTCTGGTACATGCTAAAATTTGACAACAGCCTCAATAACAACAGTTAGGCAGTCTTCACAGCTAAATTGTGACAGAAGTTTATCCATTAATTCATAGTTTTGCCCCGTCCCCTACTTTACCTATAACTAATATCTACCATTGACTGACTGCTTACTATCCACTGTTCATTAGCACATTTATCATTTATTCTTTATATATAATCCATTACAACTCTAATTATCTAGATGAGGAACAAAGCTTAATCAGGGGGTTAGTATTAGTAGCTCAGGGTCAGTTAGTAAACAGCAGGGTGGGATTCCATCAAGGTGGGCCTGTCTCCACAGCCTGCCCACGTCCCATTGTGTGATGCACAGGTCACTGAAATGTCACACCAACTTATCAGTCCCAAAGTTGCTTTTAACCTCTACATTATTCTTCTAATTATGTCTAAAATACTTTAAAAAATAGGACCTGATTCAGACTATACTCCTGAGCAAAAGGAGTTCTTTCACTTGAGGAGGCTAAGGAGTTCTTAGCCTTTACTGTGTATAATTTATATACAACAAAATGCACAGACCTTAAAAGTGCTCAGTTTGACAAGTTCGGATAACAGTGTATCTACCTATGCAATCACTACCCCAGGCAAAACCTATTTACATCGCTCAAAAACGTTGTGCCAAAGGTGACCACCTCTGTCCTAGATTTCTGGGACCTGCCCAGGTAGAATACTTCGCAGGTGGAGTACTGGAGGGCCTGTGTCCTGGGCATGTCGAGATGGCTGGTAGCCCTGCTTGGGCCGCCATGGCCTTACTCTTACATGAATGACATAGGCAAGCAGATGACAAAAGCTCAAGGTCTCTGGGGGTGAGGGACGCAAAGTGTGCTGCTTGTTCCGCTCCATGGGGAGAAAGAGAGGTTAGCATCGCAGACACAACATCAGGGTCTCCTCTGCTGCCTCAGTGCTGAGAAGCTGCTGTGAGTGGTCATGACGTGGCCAGATCTGCCTTGACCCTGCCTCTGGTGCCTTCCCGCAGGGCCACACTCCACAGCTGCTACTTCTCTCTGCAACCTCCTCCTGCTATTACTGAGCCTGCCTCTATCAGGCCCACATGACCTCTAATCTGCTGCATGCTGGGAAATAAGATGACCCTGTGTCAGCAAGCTATTAGAACAGCAATCAATAGACTTTTAGGTTTTGAGCACATGGACTTTGTATTAACAGTTACGGCTGTTTATAGGCCTTTATATTTCCTGCTGACTTCTGGCTGGCTCTGGTTGGCTGAGGCTAACTGCTATCCTCCAGAGAGATGAACTGTTTTTTTCTCCTTGAATGACTGCACTTGATTTCTCTGGTAGAGAGCAGAAGCTCGAAGATAAATTTTCAGGTACTGTTTCAAACATTCACAGTGAAGCACTTCTACACCTACCCCTCTCCTGTCCTGGGGAGAAGCTCTAAGCAAACCTATGTGTGGACACACCCCACTGCACCCTGAGATCTTCCATTGCTGGGTCCCCAGTGGGAACCAAACCTATTCAGACAGTCACCAGAAAATGCTCTGCAGCTCAAGTGTTATTTTTGGAGCATCTCTTGTTTTAGAGCCTGGCTTTCAATACCCAACTGTAAAAAAAGGTAGCTTTTATAATCTGAGCCTGAATAATAATTCCTATTAAGAATGCAAATCATCTCTAAGGTATATTTTAGTTGTACTTTACTTGTTTCTTCATCTCACACTGGTCACATTACTAGCTTTTCTGTGACCAGTTTCTGGGACTATATCATCACCCTCACCCACTTTATAATCCATACCTCTCCCTTCTCATGTTCTAAGCCTTCATCAGTGAGCCTGAAGCAGCAAAACATTTCAGAACTTTCCTCTGCTCAGAATTTACCTTCTCAGGTCTTTTACTGACAGTAGCAATCTCACTGATCGGAAGAGCAGATGTGTTGCTGGCAAAGACACAGTGATCTGGAATCACCTGCAGGAGAAGATCGTTTAAGAATGTGTCAGGTAGGCCCGGGAGGTGACGACAGCCCAAAGCAGTCAATGAGCGACACCTGGGTTTCTGCCATCCTCATCTCTGTAAGAATAAACCATAACGTGCATGCCTACTTCATGTTACACATGTGATACTCAGGAATGGCACACCACTATAATTATATCTACAGTACAAGAATACTATTAACTTAGCTTTACTGAACTGGAGAATAGTCTCTAATGTAGACTGTCTCAGCATTCTGCTCACAATCTTGACTTATTCACACTTTATTCAGATGCTTGGATGAAAAACATGGAAGGCACACCTGTCAAACTTGTGCAAATCTGGGCAGGCAGAATCCTAACATCAGAGCTGGGAATCAAGGTTCAAGATACATTTGATACACTGAAACAATGGGTATAAAAAGACCAATTATAATGAGGATAAAGGACTATATTAGGATTTTATGAAAAGAAAGAGGAAAAAGTAGGCATCTTATGGGCAAAACCTGGCTTGGCAGTAAACTTGTGTATAGAGCCCATGATCTTATTTATTTTTATTATTTTTATTTGGTTGCACTGGGTCTTAGTTGCGGAATGTGGGATCTAGTTCCCTGACCAGGGACTGAATCTGGGCCGCCTGCATTAGGAGTGTGCAGTCTTAGCCACTGGACCACCAGGGAAGTTCCCCATGATCTAATTTAATCAAAAGTATAATGTAAGTCAAAAGTAGAGCCCGATGGGCAGAAAGCTAACATAGGCTCAAGCTGTGTCATTAGTGGTACAGTGTCTAATGTTGGTGGTAAAATTCTCTATGAAGAGCAAACCAATGTCTCCAAAGATGGCTGGCAACAATATGTTTCTCTTGGTACATGTGTGTCTCTGTGCATCCAGAGGGGGAGTCTCCTTCCCCTCCCCTGAACCTGGCCTGGCCTGTGAGGTACTTTCACCAATGGAAAGCAGCAGAAGTGACTCTGCCGGTTGCAGGCCTCGCCTGGTAAAGCCCAGTGGCTTCTGCTCCGCTCCCTTGGAGGCCGGCAGCCATGCTGCAGAGAAGCTCTGTCTCAGCCTCTAAGTGGGGACAGGCCGTGGGGGAGAGGCAGGGCCCCCAGTAAGCCTTCTGCTGAATGCAGTCTTGCGAGTGCCCCTGTGAAGCTGCCTGGAATTAAGGGCCAGCCGCCTCTGGGAGCCCTGCCCTAACTGCAGAACTGTGAAAAGGCCATGGTGAGCTGTGGGGGTCTGTGGTGGTTTCTCACATGCCAAGAGACCGCTGAGACATGGTGAAGACAATGGAAGAAACGACTGAGACAGTGAGGGGGTCTGGAGATATGGATTATGAAGATATCAAAGGAGGAAGTTTCTTTAGCTCTGGGGAGAGGAAAGAAGTGAAATTTTGAATCCCTGAGGAACACTCGGTGGACTCAGCTTTACCGTTGCCTATAAAGAAAGCAGAGCCTAGATCTGAGGCTCTCCTAAAGGTCTTGCACCTGAAATTCTTTGATGTTTTAAAGACAGCTCTGTTCTGGACCTTGCTCTTTTCTACTCTTTCTGAAGAACTTCTTTGCGTATCTCCTACCTTAGATGATTTCACTAGCTTCACTAAAGAGGTAAAGGCCAGTGATTTATTACATAAATATCCACAACATACATGACATCTTGAACTTTACATTTGGCAATCATCTCCCTACTCTTTTCTTACTGTTGGCTAAAAGTTCATGACTCCCTGAACACCATCCCTTTCTTATCTCTGTCTGCTGCCTTTTCCCGGTGCCTTTCCTCTGTGGCCTCTTTTTCCTTTCTCTTCTCCCTTAAGGTTTACACTTTGGCTTGAAGTACTGTATTGATTTGTTTACAGTCTGTACATCTCCTGATCTTATCCCTCTTCTTTTCCGTGATCACTGGCTTCCCAACTGCTAACCCTAACAAACTTCTCTACACACAGATCCTCCCAAGCCCTGATTTTCCGGAAGCAAACACCATCATCCCATCAGGAGGCAAATACTCTTTCAGTGGTGAATGGCTGTGTCTACTTTTGCCGCCCCTCAGCCTTCCCTCCAGTGCCTGCTGGAGTGCCCCCTGAAGCCCCAGAAACACTGGGTATATATCTCTGGGGCAGGGGCCACCTCAGGACAGAGGGGACACGCACCAACCCTGCTCTTCTGAATATTCTCCTGCAGCTGAATCTCCATTGCACTCTGTCTAAAGAGAAGACTTTGGAATATGTGTTTCACAAGTGGAATCTGTCCCAGCTGGAGCTGCTGTTCTTTAGTTTCTAAACCCGCGGTCTTGAGTAGAGCAGACATTGTCCTCAAATGGCAGGAGTCCTAGGAGCACAGCCCACTACTTGAGACACCTGGAACGTTGCCAAGTCAGTGCCGCTTTATGTACACCGTTTACAGACCTCCACTCTGTTTACTTCACTGTAGGCTAGTCCAGGCCCTGGTTCCACCTCTTGCCTGGCGTACTGCCACATCTTCTTTCCTCCTCCTTCATACCACCTGGTTTAAGTATTTGTTTTGTTCATGTCATCCCATCTCAAGAGTTGACTGTACACAGCATGTGGACTCAAGACCAAGGCGGAATTTTCCACAAAATGAGCATCTGAATCCTGCCTGGAGAGTGTTTCTTCCCTATTTCCTCTGCTGCCTAGACCTGAATTAATTGAGCTGTAGCTTGCAGCCAACCTGAAATGCCAAGACGTCGGGCTACAGTCCATGAGGTTACTTGGTATGTCTGGGTGACTGAACTCCCATGTCAGGCTAACGGACTCTGTGCTTCAGTTAATAAGATACTAGTGTGTCTTCTCTGAGGACTTTGATTTGATCTTTACACACAGTGTGCATAGGTTCATGTAAAAACTTATGTCTGGGGGACACAGCTTTGAGGGGCACCTCAAAACTGCTGTGGAGCCTGCTGTATTCCCTTTTGCCTGGCAAAGAAAATAAAGCTACTTTACCTTCTCCCATCCACCCCCCCGCAAAGAAAAAAACAAAACCCCTTACGTTTGGGCCCTAAGAACAGAACCACGAGTTTCCTGTCGTTCTTTTAAAGAACCCCGTGTCTGTGTTCTCCACTCACTGCAGGAGGAGTCAGCACCACAGGCCCCGTACTCACTGCTTCTGCTTCCTTCAGCACTCTGTGCTTAAGGCTGAGGTCCTCAAAACGGCTTCAATCACCATGTCGGCCTTTTCAAAACCCCGGTAATCAAGCTGCCCGATCAAGTTGCTGAACATGGCATCCCTTTCAAAATGATGTTAGTGTTTTCTTCTTCACTTTATCATTCAGTCTGGAAACAAAACAAAACACCTCTCTAGTCGGAGTGGGAGAACAGGAAACTAATATTTACTGAGTGTCCATGGGCCAGGAAGTGTACCGTGTATTTTCTACCAGTTCAACGAGGTTAGCTATGCCCCTCCCATTTTGAGGGGGCTGAGCTGCTCAAAGAAGCTCAGACGGACTTGTTAAGGGAGGGTACTAGGATTCAGACAGGCTGACCCTCACATCCACAGTCTTCCTACTACAAGATGCCTCTAATACCCAGTCTGCATAAAACAGCTAAATCTGCCAAGAGGAGTACACATGAACACCAGAATGGCAAACAAAAAGCAGCTTGAGTTTATACTTGCTTCCATATCATTTTGTTATTCTGTAACTGTGTTCTACTGGAGGACAGAGACCCTGCATTATGTCTTATATTCTTAATCCATTTCCTGGTCAGTACCTAGTAGCACAGTATATTGATTACATAAAACATTAACTCAACATTTCTTCTTCCCCAGAGAGCTAAACAAGATTCCTGCTACTCAGACACTGAACTGATTGTTTTTATTGCCAAGGAAAACAGGCTCTCTTAGGTTTCACTCTGACCACACTTTCAGAATAAATGACCTAGAGTTTTCCTCTGAATTAAGAATGAAGCTGCAATCCATTCATTAGTTTCCTTAACCAAAAGAAAACGCCATGTGTTAAGTTCAAAGTAGTAGTCAAAGTCTTAAAGTATGGATTCAGATATCCTGGTTTCTGGCAGCTATGTTGGCAGTCAATAAATAAGATGCCTCTGAATGTTCAAAGCATTATTAATTGCTCTAATTCTGATGCCTAATGGAACTATTCCTAAGGGAGGACTGGAGATGTGTATGTCCCGAGTCAACAGTGCGGTGAGGGCCACTCACCAGAGCCTGATGTTTCTAAGGCCAAAGGAAACCCAGGACAGCTGGATCCAAAAGAGATTGAGGAGAAAAGGTTACTCTAGAGCAGCAATTTCTCATTTGGGTGACAGAATGAAATGCTGTTTGGGAACATTTGCATGCTGGCCTCACGGCAATGGTTACCAAGCACGTGCCATTTTTGGGCTCTGAATCTCTTTTACTACAGCACCTTGCTATCTTGACATTAAGAGAGTGGCTATCTGCCAACATGATTAAACCTGCAAGGTGGTGCATGGTATTATGGCAGCAATATATGAGCCTCTCTGCAGAAAAGGGGTAAAAACATGTGTAAGCTACATAATTCATTTAAGAAACAAAAAGCTCACTCAGCTAAAAGTCACATGTAAGACAGTCAAAGTGCAGCCAGCCTCAAAGAGTCCATTACACTGGAGTAGAGAAATGAGCTGAAACTGATTTCCAGTTTTGCCAAGTTTGCTGTTCCACTTTTCCCCGCTGCATTATGGGGCTGGGGGTGGAGTATGAGAAGGGGGGATGGGCAAGAGGGAGAATAATATTCCCCTTTTATTAATTCAGAGGGAAGATGGAGACACAGTCCATAAGATCCAGACACTATGGAGCCAAATCAGTTAACTGCTTCTCCATGGCCATGCCAGGCAAGAAATACGAGGCTCACGGGTACAGATCCCAGCCCCATATTCAGGATGCAATTACAAGTTTCCTCATATCCCAAATCTCAGTTCTCTCCATAGACACACACAGTCATGCTGTTTCAGTATTCTAAAACAATACAGCAATTAACATTCTCAAATAGGACAATTTCTAGTCTGATACCAAAGCATAATGTACATGATATTTAAAAACACCTAATACATACGGTTTTCTCTTCTGCACTCAAAGACTATAGACCCCAATGATGTTAATGATTTATAATAACATTGTCTGCAACAACAGCAGAAAAAAAAAAGTGAAAGAAGGAATTAAAAATCAAAGAAATAAGACTTAAATATGGAGTATCAGTACAAATCATGTTCAGGAAAAGGAAACTGTGATGGCAAAAATCAAAACACATTCTACTCTCCCAGCAAAGGCAGAGAGAGCAGGCTCACCCTTTGAACACCTGCTGTTGTCCTCGACCCAGCGCAGGCAGTGTGGTGTCCTTAAGTATGGTCTGTAGGCCCTTATCCACGGAGACTTGAGCAATGCCGGCTCCCATCAGCCCTGCACCAAGAACGGCAAGCTGCCTGAAAGGAAAGGATGAAATGACTTTTGATAAAAGCTCTTAATTCAGTACAAAGTGGGATTGCTCAGGTTATCCAATAAACCAACTAAAGCAGGGACAACAATAAAGTATTTAAAACCATTTGTATCTACAAAGACATCTTTCATAAATGACAGGTTTTTAAGTTAGATGCAAAAATCCATTAGGTCCAAAAGAATTGGTTTACCTAAAAGAATTATACTGATTTTCAATCATTCCCGAGATGACTGAAAACAAAACAAAACAATGCAGATTATGCTTAAATTCATGAGTACTTTTCTTCACACAAAGGCCAACTTGCAGTGATGGGCACAAAGACTAATTCTCTTTTCAAATACTTACTTGTTAGTGATTTTGCCATTTTCAGTCATCTTTCATTTCTCCTGAAATCTGTGCCTTTATCATGCTTTATTTAGATTGGTTCAAAAGCCTTCCCTCAAACACCTCCATGCACGTGTCTGCCTTTTCCAGCCCTGATTCCTCTTGAACTTATCAGAACCATCTGGCTTACACGGCAGTATCCTGGAATGGCTTCCATGTACATTGTTTTTGTCTCCTCAACTAAATTCTAAGCTTCCTGAGGGACAGAGTTCATGTCTGATGACTCTTTAGTTTTCCATAGTTCTGGAACAATATGCCATTTTCCCATTAGTAACTAAAAAAAAATTTTCAGAACAACTTCCTTCATAAAAGAAGGCCAAGTTTACAGCACTGCAGATCTAAATTAGAGCTGTTTCATTTCTAACAATTCTGATATTCAAAAATCTTATTCAAGACCTGGAAATAAAAACCTAATTTCAACTCCAGGGAGCATCTTTCAAATGCAGTTTTGTGATAATACACATATTTTACATGGTGAGTGTTAAGTAACTGGAGAACATGAGAAAAATAGGGTAGAAAAATATAAAGAATAGGAGCTGAAAAACTTGTTCATATACTTACTGCATAGAAATTAAAAAATTTTCTTGAGAAATGACCCCCAAAAAATTAAGACAAGCACAGAAGAGGAAGAAATTTGCAACATGCATAGCAGACAAAAGATTGCTACTAGGGAACTATAAAGAACACCCATATCAATAACAATAACCCAATAAAATGGGCCGGGTTTATACAAAGCAATTCACAAAAGAAGACAGATTGCCAATAAAATGCCCAATGGCCCTAATAATCTGGGAAATGCAAATTAAAACCAGACACTCTCCCCGTTAGGTTGGCAAAAGTTTAAAAGTAAATATGAAGGTGAGGATGTAAAAAAACTGGTTCTTTCATGTGTAGCTGATAGAAGTATGGTGGTGGTGGTGGTGGTTTAGTCGCTAAGTATATTTTGCCCTACAGAGGAGGTCAAATGTATTAAAACCAAAAATCGTATCCTCTATTACCCAGTAATTCTACTATCGACTCCAGAGAAATGGACTTATGTATAAGATGATATGCTAGCATGAAGAGTCATGTAATGTTTACAATAATGAAAAATTGGGAACAACCACCAGTCCATCAGTAGGTGATGAAAAGGAACAAGTTAGCTGGTATGTAGCGATCATACACAGTCTCTCTCCCAAGCTGTACCACCAACTAAAAAGAGAAAGTTACAGTATCCATACTGATAGATCCCTTTTATATTATTAACAAAACATTCAAATCATAAACACAAAACAGATTCATCCAGTATTTTAAAAAGCTTTTAAAAAGGATAGTAAGAATGCATTCTTCATATAAAAAATTATGTTTTGAAAAGAGAAAATATCGAAGGAATTCAAATTACTCCCTGAGGCAAAGGCGAAGAGGCCTAAAGAAACAGAAGTGGAACTATGACTGACAACTAGGGAAGCAGGAAGGGGGATGCCCTTTCTTCAATTTATTAAATTTTTCAGTTCAACCTAGGCTGCCTTGCATACCTTATAATTTATTCTTCATTTCTAACATGATGTTATCTTTTCCTTCAATTTACTTCCCCAAGTGAGGTCAACTCTTACATCATCCTGTTTTTCTGTCTGTTTAGTTCTGAGTTTTTAAATTTTTGATTCAAAGTAATTCTTTTTTCTTATCTGCAAATATTTACTTAAGGTCACAGAATTCAAGTCTGAGAGCATTCTGCTACAGTTTTCTTTTGCACTGTGGAGGTTGTGGGGCAGAGTTTCCATAAGCTTAAGTATTTTGATTCTCATTTGTTTCTTTTTCCATGCGTTTCATATGCATGCTGCCTGTCTTTTCTGTGTATTGGTACACAGTAACAGCTTCTCTGGGTGATATCATATATATTATAACAGTAATAGTTACACGCAGACCAGAATAGGAGTTTGGAGTGGCTAACTAGGTTTCTTAAAAGTAAATATTTATACTTTAAAATTTAATGGTAAATTTTTATAGGATGTGTGAAGAAGTACAGATTAAGGTGGCTATCATCATTCCACTGCAACACAGAAGTAACTGCTCTCAGCCACTGAATGTGAGATTCTTGCCAACCTTGGTGGTTCACAGGCAGATTGATACAGATTGATACCGATCACCATCTGTGCTGGACAAGATTGTATTTCATATTCTAATTTGGAAATCAGTCCTCTTGGAAAGAATCTGTCTCACCTGGACTTCTTACGGATTTTCTCTTCTGCTTTAGATTTGAATCTCATTAAAGGTGAGAGAAGGTTGTAAAGGAGAAGGAAGTAACATTAGCTGCTTTCACAAGCCCCTTTGTGTAATTTAGCTAGACAGTGTTTCTCAATCTTGGCACTACCAGCATTCTGGACTGGGTACTTTATTTTGTGGCTCTCCTATGTACTGCAGGATGTTGAGCAACATTCCTGGCCACTGGCCACCAGATGCCAGTTCCATCCCTCCCTCCCCAGTTGTGACACCTAAAAATGTCTCCTGACACAGTCAAATGTCCCCTGGTGGCAATAGTGCCCAGGTTAAGAACCACTGAGCAAGAGGGTGCGTTTAAGGACATTATTAAACGTCAGATGCTGAAGAGCTATTTAGGCAGCATAACATCGAAAGCCTCGCTACAGAGAATAGATAGGAAACAGGTAAGGGGACTCAAATATTTAGGCTACAAGCGAAACAAAGGACAAGCCTTTAGCAGCTAGAATAAGGCTTTATGGGTTTGTTTTGTTTTTTGCTGTGCTGAGGCCTGTGGAATCTTAGTTCCCCAACCAAGGACTGAACTCAGGCACCTGGCAGTGGAAGCTTGGAGTCCTAACCACTGGACCACCAGTGAATTTCTAAGGCTTTATGGTTTTTTTTTTGGCTTTATGTTTTTAATGAGGGAAAAGTACGAATTCCTAGAGATGGTATCTCAAGTCACAGGGATAGACAAGGTCATCAATCCGGACGTAGTGTGTGTATCTGGTTTAGGAAAGGGAAGCTAAACCAGATTTCTAGGGGACATCAGTGGTGACATAAGAATGCCTCTATAGGAGCCATTAGAGAAGTCTGGAGAGCTTCCCAGGTGGCTCAGTGGTAAAGAATCCACCTGCTAATGAAGAAGACATGGGTTCGACCCCGGGTTGGGAAGATCCCCTGGAGAAAGCAATGGCAACCCGCTCCAGTATTCTTGCCTAGGGAATCCATGGATAGAAGAGTCTGGCAGGCTACAGGTCATGGTGTCACAAAAGGGTCAGACATGACTGAGGGACTAAACAACAACAGAGAGGTCTGGAGAAAACTCAGCACAAGCACAACTCTGAAAGCCACGAAGTCCATGGTAGGATAGGGGTCTATACCAATCAGGGCAAAAGCGGTTTAGGGCAAGACTGAGGTATCAATGAGCTTAGCATGTGCTGAAATCCACAGGGACTTCCTAGGCAGAGTTGAACTTACTTAACTTCCTTCTGCGGAGCTCCAAATTTATTCTTCTTGCATTGGGTTTGACCACGGTAAAGTCCCATCAAGGCTTTTGATTCTTTGGTCATTGCGAGCTCTCCAAATCTCTGGAAAGTAAAGAGGAAGAAGAAAAGGTAGAGCTTCCTAGTCTTGGAGACATGGATTCCTTTGGGTCAGTTCCTCCTAAAGAGCAGGGGCAACATGTGCAAAGCCTCAGGTCCTGAGCTGCAGAAGTCGGTCACCTCCTGCTGAGGGTCTTTCTCTCACTCTCCTCATCTGTACTTCTGATGACTGCTTTGCAAGGTTTGGGATATAACTGAGCTCTCAAGATTCTCTACATCAGAGGTTGTGGCAACTTTTTTCATAGAATTAGAGCAGACCAAGTGCTACACTCAATATGCCAGCAAATTTGGAAAACTCAGCAGTGGCCACAGGACTGGAAAAGGTCAGTTTTCATTCCAATCCCAAAGAAAGGCAATGCCAAAGAATGCTCAAACTACCGCACAGTTGCACTCATCTCACATGCTAGTAAAGTAATGCTCAAAATTCTCCAAGCCAGGCTTCACCAACACGTGAATCGTGAACTCCTGATGTTCAAGCTGGTTTTAGAAAAGGCAGAGGAACCAGAGATCAAATTGCCAACCTCCGCTGGATCATGGAAAAAGCAAGAGAGTTCCAGAAAAACATGTACTTCTGCTTTATTGACTATGCCAAAGCCTTTGACTGTGTGGATCACAAGAAACTGTGGAAAATTCTGAAAGAGATGGGAATACCAGACCACCTAACCTGCCTCTTGAGAAATCTGTATGCAGGTCAGGAAGCAACAGTTAGAACTGGACATGGAACAACAGACTGGTTCCAAATAGGAAAAGGAGTACGTCAAGGCTGTATACTGTCACCCTGCTTATTTAACTTACATGCAGAGAACATCATGAGAAATGCTGGACTAGAAGAAACACAAGCTGGAATCAAGATTGCCGGGAGAAATATCAATAATCTCAGATATGCAGATGATACCACTCTTATGGCAGAAAGTGAAGAAGAACTAAAGAGCTTCTTGATGAAAGTGAAAGAGGAAAGCGAAAAAGTTGGTTTAAAGCTCCACATTCAGAAAACAAAGATCATGGCATCCGGTCCCATCACTTCATGGGAAATAGATGGGGAAACAATGGAAACAGTGTCAGACTTTATTTTGGGGGCTCCAAAATCCCTGCAGATGGTGACTGCAGCCATGAAATTAAAAGACGCTTAATCCTTGGAAGAAAAGTTATGACCAACCTAGATAGTACATTCAAAAGCAGAGACATTACTTTGCCGACTAAGGTCCGTCTAGTCAAGGCTATGGTTTTTCCAGTGGTCATGTATGGATGTGAGAGTTGGACTGTGAAGAAAGCTAAGCGTCAAAGAATTGATGCTTTTGAACTGTGGTGTTGGAGAAGACTCTTGAGAGTCCCTTGGACTGCAAGGAGATCCAACCAGTCCATTCTAAACAGATCAACCCTGGGATTTCTTTGGAAGGAATGATGCTAAAGCTGAAACTCCAGTACTTTGGCCACCTCATGCGAAGAGTTGACTCATTGGAAAAGACTCTGATGCTGGGAAGGATTGGGGGCAGGAGGAGAAGGGGATGACAGAGGATGAGATGGCTGGATGGCATCACTGACTTGATGAACATGAGTCTGAGTGAACTCCGGGAGATGGTGATGGACAGGGAGGCCTGGCGTGCTGCAATTCATGGGGTCGCGAAGAGTCGTACACGACTGAGCAACTGAACTGAACTGAACTGAATTATCTCAACCACCACCCTCATTTTAAAGATTGGGAAGATGAGGCTCAGAGAAATTAAGTGACCTTGCTCAAAGCTATCCTGCCTCAAAGGGGCAGAAAGCGAACTTGAACCCAGGCATTATGACTCCCAACTTCAGTTCTCTTTCCAAGGTAGTAGGCTGCCCCATGTGATATCTACCACTTTAAATGTATCTTAACATTTACAGAGAACAAGTTTCAAGTTAGTGGATAACAGCATGAGGTTTAGAATCTGTATTTGAAAGAACTGGGTTTAAAGCCTGGCCCTGCCATTTCCCAGTTGTGAAGCTTTCTTCATCATTAAAATGGGAAAAACAATACCTATTTTAGAGTATTGTTGTGGGGAGTCAATGAGAGCACTCATAAAATGACTGGGTTTTAGCTATTACCATCATCAACATTACTAGAATTTACTGGTTCAATTACATGGTTAGAAATAGTATTTCAAAGAAGGAATCCCTGCTAATAATGCTGCCTCCATGTCTGAATAGAACATGAAACAATGTTCTGCTAGTCTTGTAAAGTAGGTTCTATTCAGTATGTCAGTGATTTTTCAAACTACAGGCAGAAATCCATCAGTGGACATGAATTTAGTGCATTGTAATAAGTAGAACAGACAGAAAATACTGAGTATAGTGTACAGGCTAATTATTTTGTGAAATATGCTTCAATCTTTGTGTACATATGTGTATGTGTTGTTGTACTGGGTGATAATGTAAAGAAATTCATCAGAGTGCACTGTGGTAAGCAACCCAGGATAAAGAATGTTTTCTCTGGAATTTGTCCTGAGTTCTTCAGATACCTTTTGTGTTACTGAAGAGCAATCATCCAAAGAATAGCAAGGAGAGATAAGAAAGCCCTACTCAGCAATCAATGCAAAGAAATAGAGGAAAATGATAGAATAGGAAAGACTAGAGATCTCTTCAAGAAAATTAGAGATACCAAGGGAACATTTCATGCAAAGATGGGCTCAAGAAAGGACAGAAACGGTATGGACCTAAGAGAAGCATAAGATATTAAGAAGAGATGGCAAGAATACACAGAAGAACTATACAAAAGATCTTCATGACCCAAATAATCACGATAGTGTGATCACACACTCACCTAGAGCCAGACATCCTGGAATGTGAAGTCAAGTGGGCCTTAGGAAAGTGAAAGTGAAAGTGAAGTTGCTCAGTCGTGTCCAACTCTTTGGGACCCCAAGGACTGTAACCTATCAGGCTCCTCAGTCCATGGAATTTTCCAGGCAAGAGTACTGGAGTGGGTTGCCATTTCCTTCTCCACAGGATCTTCCCAACCCAGGGATCAAACCTGGGTCTCCCACATTGCGGGCAGATGCTTTACCATCTAGAAAATTCTGAAGGAGATGGGAATACCAGACCACCTGACCTGCCTCTTGAGAAACCTGTATGCAGGTCAGGAAGCAACAGTTAGAACTGGACATGGAACTGTAACAGACTGGTTCTAAATAGGAAAAGGAGGACGTCAAGGCTATATGTTGTCACCCTGCTTATTTAACTTATATGCAGAGCACATCATGAGAAACACTGGGCTGGAGGAAGCACAAGCTGGAATCAAGATTGCCAAAAGAAGTATCAGATATGCAGAAGAAACCCCAGATATGCAGATGACACCACTCTTATAGCAGAAAGTGAAGAAGAACTAAAAAGCCTCTTGATGAAAGTGAAAGAGGAGAGTGAAAAAGTTGGCTTAAAGCTCAACATTCAAAAACTAAGATCATGGCATCTGGTCCTATCACTTCATGGCAAACAGATGGGGAAACAGTGGCAACAGTGGCTGACTTTACTTTTTGGGCTCCAAAATCACTGCAGATGGTGACTACAGCCATGAAATTAAAAGACGCTTACTCCCTGGAAGGAAAGTTTTGACCAACCTAGACAGCATATTCAAAAGCAGAGACATTCCTTTGTCAACAAAGGTCCAAATAGTCAAGGCTGTGGTTTTTCCAGTAGTCATGTATGGATGTGAGAGTTGGACTATAGAGAAAGCTGAGTGTCAAAGAATTGATGCTTTTGAACTGTGGTGTTGGAGAAGACTTTTTTTTTTTTGGAGAAGACTCTTGAGAGTCCCTTGGACTGCAAGGAGATCCAGCCAGTCCATCCTAAAGGAGATTGGTCCTGGGTGTTCATTGGAAGGACTGATGTTGAAGCTGAAACTCCAATACTTTGGCCACCTGATGTGAAGAGCTGACTCACTGGAGAAGACCCTGATGCTGGGAAAGGTTGAGGGCAGGAGGAAAAGGAGATGACAGAGGATGAGATGGTTGGATGGTATCACCAACTCAATGAACATGGGTTAGGGTAGACTCTGGCAGCTGGTGATCGACAGGGAGGCCTGGTATGCTGTGGTTCATGGGGTCGCAAAGAGTCGGATATGACTGAGTGACTGAACTGAACTGAATCATCCTTCAGTGACTGCTTAAAACTTCAAAACAATCGAATCCACTAAAATCTATAATCCACCAACTTGTTAGGAAGTGGAAGGGGTGAGGTTGGTTCCTGAGTCACTCTGTTTTCTTGTTTTAGTGGGAGCAAAAAATTTCCCTTCTAGTTTACCAAAGGGAGGTTGGGATTTAGTTTTACCTGTAGGCCTAACAAGTAAGTATCATATTTCCCTACCAGTGTATTCATTATGTCACAATGAAACCAGCCCATCTACAGAATAAAAAGTCCAAACGATTCCTTTTGAAAGGATTATAACTCTGTCTCTGCTTTTCCTAGTCATACCCTTGTTACTGAGCAAAAGTGAAAAGTGAAAGTCGTTCAGTCATGTTCAACTCTTGGCAACCCCATGGACTGTATAGTCCATGGAATTCTCCAGGCCAGAATACTGGAGTGGGTAGCCTTTCCCTTATCCAGGGGATCTTCCCAACCCAGAGACTGAACTCGGTCTCCCGCACTGCAGGCAGATCCTTTACCAGCTGAGCCACAAGGGAAGTAAGGGAAGCCGTTACTGAGAGCAAGTTCAAATATTGGATTGGCCAAAAAGTTTGTTGGGGCTTTTTCATCTTTTTAAAATGGCTTTAATTTATTTATACATATATTTGGCTGTGCTAGGTCTTTGTTGCAGCGCATGGGCTCTCTCTCGTTGCGGTGAGTGGGGGTACTCTGCTGTTGGAGTGCTTGGGCTCCTCACTGTGGGCCTTCTCTTGTTGTGGAGCACAGGCTCTAGGGTGTGTGGGTTTCAGCAGTTGCGGCTCAGGGGTTCTATAGCGCATGAGCTCAGCTGCCCCACGGCTTGTGGAATCCTGACTAGGGACTGAACTTGTGTCCTCTGCATCGGCGGGTGGACTACTAACCACTGGAACACCAGGGAAGTCCTTCCATAACATTTTAACAGTAAAACTGAAATGAATTTTTGTCCAACCCAACATCTAGGGACTACTATGGTTTTCTCAGCATCTACTGACTCAGTGAGATTAATGTTTTCTACTGGCTCAACCACCAGAAGAAAACATTTATTTTTTTACTAGACTTCAAATAGTTTTTCTTTTTTCAGTTCTACACACAGCATTTTAGATCTTGGTTTTCCTGTCTCCAATAATAAAACACTGAAAGGAAATAATTTTACCTGAGATTCAGAGAGATAGCCAGCATTACTCCCTTGCTCGATTCCAGTCTTCACTACCTAAAAAACATAGAGAGCCATTGTTCCTTGTTGGAATGGACTGTTGAGATGTACAGTAATGCTGAAAAAGATTGCTAGTGTTGTTAGTCTTCAAAAAGTAAGTCAGAAGTCTAAACTGAAGTGAGAAACAGAAGAGGATTGAGTGTCTTATTACTTAAGACAGTTAATTCTCCATCTCTGAGGCTACTGCTAAACCTAGCATAAAATGGGAGGAAATAAAATAGAAGGAAAGAGAATTAAAGTCAGAACATGAAAAGCATATGGAGGTTCCACAGCTCAAATCCTATCTCCTTATCCTTTGAATCTTGTTACTTTGTCAGAGAAAGAGTTGTTGTCACCCCTTTCTGAGTTCAACAATAAGTTTACTGTTTCCTCTTCACTCCCTTCCCTCCTCCTCAAATTATTCGTCCAGCTCCTCTCCTGTTTTTCAAATAATAGCAGGTCCCCTAAGTTCCACTTTCAGCTCTTTCTCCCTCTCTATTCATTCATCCTCAGTAACATCATTTAGTTTACCACGTTAATCATGATCTCCGTGAAATCCAATTTAACATTTGGGGTTAAGTACTATCCTAAGTACAAAGGCAAGTATAAAAGAAATAACTGTGTACTTAATCACCATAATTTATTGATGATTAAAAAAATAATAAGTAAATCTATATCCTGAACTGACTTCTCTGTCTTAACTTCCTGAAATATCTAACCTCAACACTTCTAAAACTGAACTCTTCTCTTTGGCAAGTCTCTTACCACCCCTATATTTTCGCTTTTACTATTCTATCTCAGGATCTTATTCAGACTTCAAGTCTTGAATTACCAGCATAGTTTCCTAGTTCATTGTTCTACTTTGTCTATTTCTAATTCATTTTTACTCACCACCAGGAAGATGGTTCTCTATGACCTATATAGGACAAAGGTCAAATTTCTTACTTAATCATCATCTTCTAAAATATAGCTTCAATCTGCCTGCCTGAAGACATTTCATAATTCTTCCACAAAAACTGATCTCATTTAATGTTTCTTAAAGAGCCTCATGCTTTCCAACTTCTGTAACTTTATTCAAAATGCCCATCCCTACCTGGCACTATTTTCTTTTCATCTACTCTCTGCCTGTTTTTCAGGGCTCAAGTCAAATTCCATGAGGTTCTACCTAATTTCTCTGGCTCATAGGGATTGTTCCCTTCTCAGTGAATTTAGCAATTTTCCTCTGTTCTGATTATCTGGCATTAACTCCCTGCAGCTGCATACCACCCTTCATCTTGACATCTGCCTTACTACATATATGCGTTCAATCTCCCCAACCCAGATTATCAGATGAATGAGGGTAGGGGACCATGTTTCACAGCTAATGTATTTTGGTGTCTTTGGCTCAAAATATATTGCTGACCAGTTCAGTCTCCAGTTCTCAAGTCTTTGATCATATGCTCTTTAAAGCTTAGACTTTTCAGACTGAAGATTTTATATGTTTTAAAGTCTACCTTTAGACAGAAGTTTCTTCAACTCTGTGATGATTTTTAAGTATCCTCTCTAATCTTTCCAGAGCTTCTCTATATCATTACATCTTTTTCATAATTGTGGCATTGGAGAGTCGATGAGATATTTTAGGTAATGACCATAGTTTTGACTAAGGACAAAATACAGCCATTAATTTTGTTTCAACTACCTCTTAATTAATGCCTGATATTTTACTGGCTTTATTATACTGATAAGACATAGGTTCCTTTCCTGGTTTATAACTGGTCGTTTTAAGCTCATCAACTAAAAAGTATGCTGGCACTAATTTCCCCCATAAATCCTCATAGCTTGCTATGCTCATGTGTTATTTTAGTTAAGTATTTTGACAGCAGCATGAAGAACTTTAGTGCTGGCATGCATGGTGCAAAATGGCAAAAGAGTACTGCTCTAGACAGAGGGAAGAAACATGAGAGATGTTGGAGGATGGGGTAAAGACTCACATCAATTATTTTCAGGGGTGCAGGATAAAGGCCTTTGGTCTGCTTTCGTACTTTTTCTTCCACCTTTTTGTAAACCTGTTGCCTGACAAATGGAATACTCAAGGCGTATGATGTCAATTCTGTAAGGTAAAATGCTATTAGCTTCTTACTGGTAACAGCTCAGCCTTTCTTATTAGTTTGTTCTGTAAACTCCACAAAAATGCAGTGATTCTAGCTCTCTGAAAGAATTGCTTTTTACTCTGATATACACAATCTAAACAGCAACCTAAGCACTTCTTTAAACTTAAGTTGGTAAGTATTAAAGCTGAGTGTTGGGTACATGGTATTTATTATACAATTATATTATTCCATTTTGGTATTACTTTAAAATTTTCAAAATAAAAAGTTTTTTTCTGAAAATGTCTTTAACCAATGCAAGGTCCAGGACTAGAGCTTTGAGCAGAGTTATTGCACCCTCTAAGGCTGAGTTTACACTTAAGAGTAAACAATGCACTTATCTTTTCCTTATTCAAATTTATAGCAAGTCAAATTAAATTCCCTGGAAAGAAGCTGTGACTTTGTTCTTTAAAAATGACACTCACTTTCTACCAATCCCTTGTCTCTCTTTGCAGTGATCTTTTTATCAGCTAGTCCTTTGGCAAAAGTAATTGCAACTTCTTCTAGGTATTCAATTGTCCGTTCCTCTGGAGGTTTTACTCCTGGTCCTGTAAAGATGAACACAATAGACTGGAATGTCAGTCAGGCTTGGCTCAGTCCCAGGTGGGCAAAACCCCAGGAAAATCAAAGCCAAAGACTCGTACCCATTTTCAGCGCAGTTTTATAAAAGTCAAACTAGAAACTGGTGGGTGGCAGTATGGACTCAAAAGAGAAGTCACACTGAACAAAGGTGCAACAACCTACTATAGGGAGAAAACAAATCTTAAGTCCCATAAATCTGGCTTCCACTTCTGAGTAGGATGTATTATGTCTCATGAGACCTGTATTCTTGCTGCAAAACTGGAAAAAAGTCAATTGCAAAATCACATTTGTAAAGATACTGGAGAGCTGTGGAAGCAACAAAGGTTATATAAATAGAATTCCAGAGAGGGAAGAGCCTGTCAGAGGTGAACTGCGAACATTCTCTTCTGCAGGCATGTGATGCTTTTGGGCATGGGCTGAGGACTGGATGTGGCTCAGGCAGAAGGATGCTACTGAGAGGATTTTGAAATGATCAGAGCTTTTGGTGGTCACATACAATAGGTCAGAACTAGAAAAAATCAAATACAAAGCTAGTTTTCCCCCATGGAACATCTGTGAAGTTTTAAGGTGGTGCAAGAGGCGATCCCAGGGTTAATGTCCTTCAGAATGGACTGGTTGGATCTCCTTGAAGTCCAAGGGACTCTCAAGAGTCTTCTCCAACACCACAGTTCAAAAGCATCAATTCCTCAGCGCTCAGCTTTCTTCACAGCCCAACTCTCACATCCATACATGACCACTGGAAAAACCATAGCCTTAACTAGATAGACCTTAGTTGGCAAAGTAATGTCGCTGCTTTTCAGTATACTATCTAGGTTGGTCATAACTTTTCTTCCAAGGAGTAAGCCTCTTTTAATTTCATGGCTACAGTCACCATCTGCAGTGATTTTGGAGCCCCCCAAAATAAAGTCTGACACTGTTTCCACTGTTTCCCCATCTATTTGCCATGAAGGGATGGGACCAGATGCTATGATCTTCGTTTTCTGAATGCTGAGCTTTAAGCTAACTTTTTCACTCTCTCCTTTCACTTTCATCAAGAGGCTTTTAGCTCCTCTTCACTTTCTGCCATAAGGGTGGTATCATCTGCATATCTGAGGTTATTGATATTTCTCCTGGCTGTCTTGACTCCAGCTTGTGTTTCTTCCAGTCCAGCGTTTCTCATGATGTACTCTGCATGTAAGTTAAATAAGCAGGGTGACAATACACAGCCCTGACGTACTCCTTTTCCTATTTGGAACCAGTCTGTTGTTCCATGTCCAGTTCTAACTGTTGCTTCCTGACCTGCATACAGATTTCTCAACAAGCAGGTTATGTGGTCTGGTATTCCCATCTCTTTCAGAATTTTCCACAGTTTCTTGTGATCCACACAGTCAAATGCTTTGGCATAGCCAATAAAGCAGAAATAGATGTTTTTCTGGAACTCTCTTGCTTTTTCCATGATCCAGCGGAGGTTGGCAATTTGATCTCTGGTTCCTCTGCCTTTTCTAAAACCAGCTTGAACATCAGGGAATTCACGGTTCACATACTGCTGAAGCCTGGCTTGGAGAATTCTGAGCATTACTTTACTAGCATGTGAGATGAGTACAATTGTGTGGTAGTTTGAGCATTCTTTGGCATTGCCTTTCTTTGGGATTGGAATGAAAACTGACCTTTTCCAGTCCTGTGGCCACCGCTGAGTTTTCCAAATTTGCTGGCATATTGAGTGCAGCACTTTACAGCATCATCCTTCAGGATTTGAAACAGCTCCACTGGAATTCCATCACCTCCACTAGCCTTGTTCGTAGTGATGCTTTCTAAGGCCCACTTGACTTCACATTCCAAGATGTCTGGCTCTAGATTAGTGATCACGTCATCATGATTATCTGGGTCATGAAGATCTTTTTGTACAGTTCTTCTGTGTATTCTTGCCACCTCTTCTTAATATCTTCTGCTTCTGTTAGGTCCATACCATTTCTGTCCTTTATCGAACCAGTCCATTCTGAAGGAGATCAACCCTGGGATTTCTTTGGAAGAAATGATGCTAAAGCTGAAACTCCAGTACTTTGGCCACCTCATGAGAAGAGCTGACTCACTGGAAAAGACTCTGATGCTGGGAGGAATTGGGGGCAGGAGGAGAAGGGGACGACTGAGGATGAGATGGCTGGATGGCATCACGGACATGATGGACGTGAGTCTGAATGAACTCTGGGAAATGGTGATGAACAGGGAGGCCTGGCGTGCTGAGATTCATGGGGTCGCAAAGAGTCGGACACAACTGAGCGACTTAACTGAACTGAAGAGGCTGGAAGCTAGAGTGTAATCTCTTATAGTGTCATAATGTTTAGCATAGCAGTACTTCTACAGAGAAAGGAACTTGCCAAAAACATCAACTGATTTTTCACTTGAGGCCTTTGCCTGACACTAACTTACTGAATGGAGGGAACATAAAGAGATAGACTCAAAAACCCCAAAGGCTGTTTTAACAGCCTTTGAAAACACACACCCATCAGGTTCTCAATCAAAAGCTTGTAAGAGCCACACTTAAAAACTCTGCCCTATTTTCAGCCTCTGTGGAGGAGACAGAAATGAACTAAGTCACTAACGTCTGAATAACAAAAGTGCACAGAGTCCATGGAAGTCAAAATGCTGGAATTATGGAAGAATACGGGAGATCAGTTGCTATAGGAAAGAAGCACTTCAGAGATCTACAGAGGGGCCCCTTGAAACTCTAGCCAAGTTATCATTCTGCACATGCATGAGAGAAAACTATCTGAGGTCAGGAGAGAGCCATCATAAAGGCATGAAGAAAAGTAAGAAAAAAATGACCTATAGCTAGGAGACAAACTGACTGATAGAAGGAGATGCAGAAATGGAAAGGTAGAATAAGCAGATACAAATGTTAGAAAGGTTACTGTAAATTCATGCTGTATGTTCAAGAAGATAGAAGAAAACAGAAACATAATAAGGAAAAATTGAAGATTTAACAGTGAATCAAATGTTACTAAATATGAAAAAAACAATGCTGAAACAAAAAATACAGGTGATTGGATTAATAGCAAATTATACAGTGAAGAAGAAAAAATCAGGAAACTTGAATATATAGCAAAGAAATATAAACAGACTGAAAAAGAAAAACAGAGCTTCTGACATATGTGAGGTTGAGGTCTCAGTAAAAAGATAGGGAACTGAGGAGACAAAAGATCTGTGCTCTAAAAACTGTAAGATGCTAATGAAAGAAACTGAAGATGATGCAAACTGATGGGATGATATACCATTTTCTTGGATTGGGTGAATCAGTATTGTCAAAAGACTATACTACCCAAGGTAATCTACAGATTCAATGCAATCCCTATCAAATTACCAATGGCTTTTTTCAGAGAACTAGAAGAAAGAAATCTTAAAATTTGCATGGGGACATAAAGACCCCAATAGTCAAAGCAATCTTGAGAAAGAAAAACAGAGCTACAGGAATCAGGCCCCTGACTTCAGACTATACTACAAACTACAGTCATCAAAACAGTATGGTACTGGCACAAAAACAGAAATATAGATCAATGGAATAGAACAGAGGGCCCAGAAGTAAATCTTCACACTTATGGTCAAGAAATCTATGACAAAGAAGGCAAAACTACAATGGAGGAAAGAGAAAGAGAGCCTCTCCAATAAGTGGTGCTGGAAAAACTGGAGAGTTACATGTAAAAGTATGAAATTAGAATATTTTCTAATACCATACACAAAAATAAACTTAAAATGGATTAAAGACCTAAATGTAAGGCCAGGAACTATAAAACTCTTAGAGAAAAACAGAACTCTCTGATATAAATTGCAGGAAGATCCTCTTTAACTCACCTCCTCGAGTAATGGAAATAAAAAACAAAAGTAAATGAATGGGATCTAATAAAACTTAAAAGCTTTTGCACAGTGAAGGAAATGATTAATATAAACAAGATGAAATGACAACCTTCAGAACGGGAGAAAATAACTCAATACAAAGCAACTGACAAGGAATTAATCTCCAAAATGTACAAGCAGCTCATGTAGGGGCTTCCCTGATAGCTCAGTGAAGAATCTGCCTGCAAAAAGGAGACCCCAGTTTGATTCCTGGGTCAGGAAGATCCACTGGAGAAGGGATAGGCTACCCACTCCAGTATTCCTGGGCTTCCCTGGTGGCTCAACTGGTAAAGAATCCACCTGCAATGTGGGAGACCTGGGTTCAATCCCTGGGTTGGGAAGATCCTCTGGAGAAAGGAACAGCTATCCACTCCAGTATTCTGGCCTGGAGAATTCCATGAGGTTGCAAAGAGTCAGACACGACTGAGCGGCTTTCACTTTCACCTTCATGCAACTCAGTATCAGAAAAGCAAACAACCCAGTCAAAAAGTGGGTGGACAATCTAAATAAGCATTTCTCCAAAGAAGACATACAGCAGATGGCTAATAAACACAGGAAAAGATGCTCAATATTGTTCATCAGTAGAGAAATGCAATGACTCATTTCTTAAGAATATGAATTTCACTTTAACCAATATTCAAGATATTAACACTTTTAAGAAAATATATAACTTCATAAGGCTCAATTCTGAGTCATGTTAACACTTACCCAGTGGTTCCACCAGTTGGTCAACCAGTCCCATCTTCTTTGCTCTGTCTGCACGAATGCCTCTACCAGTCAGCATCATGTCAAAAGCAGCAGGTATACCCACCTAACAGGCAAGCAAAGATTTGAGTAGAAGGGGAAAAATATCAGAGTGACAATTACAATTTATAAATCATACAACTGAGCAAAATAATTATTTATTAGAAAAGTCAACCAGATTTTCATACTATATGTATCAAATAATGAAATTTTATACACTGATATACATTCAGCTAACTTTTAGTTTTAGAAACCTCCACTTGAAAGTGAAAATGTCTATATATCTTGTTTTAATTCAGTATGTAGGATTTGTATCTTATGGACTGATAAAATGGAGAAAAAAAATTCATGTTTTCTAAAATTGTACAATTACATCTTTTGAGTTTCTTCTCTATCATTTGTATAATATTTAAAATTCCTACACTGGAATTAGTAGAGACTTTGAGAAACTTGTTTTCAAAATGTCTTTAGAAAGGATCTCAGACTTGGGATTTCCCTGGTGGTCCAGTGGTTAAGATTCTGTACTCTCAACCTGTGCAGGGGGCCCAGGTTTAATCCCTGGTAGGGGATGGAAATGACCCCGCTTCCAACAATAACAAAAGAAACTCAGCTATATTTTTACACATATATAGGCATATTCATTCTTTCAGTAAATCCTCTTGACAATTTCTATGAAGAAATACACACTATTTAATATCAGAATGAATACCATAAGTTTTCCCATTTCTCTGTGTCCAACTCATATCAACTTCTCTCCAAAGAGCATTTCTGTGGAGTGATTGCTGTTTTCCTTTAGAATCTATAGTGCCAGAGGCTATGAGGTTCAGGCGGTCCTCATGTTTGATGTTAAGATTGCTCTGCAGCTTCCAGGTCTCACTGTCCTTCCCCTTCTTAATAATTCAAAAGCTGGATGAGCCCCTTTTGGTTGTATAGAATACAATGAGATCGTTCAGGGACTTCCCTGGTGGTCCAGTGTTAAGACTCTGCACTTCCACTGTTGAGGGTTTGATTGCTGGTCAGGGAACTAAGATTCCACATGCTGTGCAGCCAAAAATAAAAGGTCTGTCTCTTACAGTTATCATGAGATAAGATCGTACTGTGCAGAGAAGGACCAAATTAAACTGTAAGTTTCAGAAAGCAAGACATGTATGTGATTTATCTCTTCCCTTCTTTAGGACTAACAAAGGCCCATGATCAATCATCTTGATTAAGGAATTAAAAAATAAACAGACATTAATCTCATATATTCATATTTTATTTGGTTTCTAAATTTTACCATGAATACACATACAATACCTTCTGTACAAGAGGAAATAGATCAAATGGATATATAGGACTGAGGATCTCAAGTTCACATTGAGATCTTAAACTCACCATCTTGGGCAGCCTTTGTGTGGCTCCTGCTCCTGGTAAGATTCCCAGCAAGACCTCAGGGGAACCCAATACTGTTTTCTTATCTTTTGTTGCTATTCTGTATTGGCATGAAATGGCAAGCTTCAAACAAATGAAGGAAAATTAGAATGTTAAAAAGGTAGTTTTATAGCATGTTAGGATATGTAAGGGTCTAAAAATTACTTATAAAGCAGGAATGTGCCAACAGAATAAACTGAAATTTCTTAGGCTGGCATTTGATGCTTTCTAGAATTGACCTTTCTGGCTTTCCTTCATTTCTCTTTCCTAAGTTATTAAACTCTTTTAGGGCTGCAGATCTCCTTGAAAATCTGCTGAAAAGTATGGAAATTTTCAATAGAAAAATGCATATACAATTATATAGGTATCTCAGGTTTAGAAGCCCTATACCCTATAAAGACTCTTCAGTCAAGCAGGCCTACTTATGGTATCTAATTAGGCTTTGTGATCCTTGTCTTTGCTCACATCATGCCACATGTGGAATGTTT
Source organism: Nanger dama (assembly GCA_917880005.1). NCBI lineage: Eukaryota > Metazoa > Chordata > Mammalia > Artiodactyla > Bovidae > Nanger > Nanger dama. The sequence goes on from CAKJTW010000018.1 coordinate 33,819,600, forward strand.
TGCCACTGTTTTCTGGTTAATCAAAATCTGCTTATCTTTTAGAACTATATACAGCTTTCCTTGGAGAAGGCAATGGCAACCCACTCCAGTACTCTTGCGTGGAAAATCCCATGGACAGAGGAGCCTGGTGGGCTGTAGTCCATGGGGTTGCAAAGAGTTGGACATGACTGAGCAGCTTCACTTTCACTTTTGACTTTCATGCATTGGAGGATGAAATGGCAACCCACTCCAGCGTTCCTGCCTGGAGACTCTCAGGGACAGAGGAGCCTGGTGTGCTGCCGTCTATGGGGTCGCACAGAGTTGGACACGACTGATGTGACTTAGCAGCAGCAGCAGCACAGCTGTCCTTAATGTGTGAAAGTGGCTAGTATAGAATCCAGCATGTGATAAATGTCCAAAAATGTTCTCCCCCCCCGCTCCTTCTTTTCTGTGTGTTCCAGTCTGGTAAGTATCTCTTCTCTCAGACCTTGTGTTATTTACCATCTTTACTACACACAGAACACATGGCATACACTACATGCTAACTGTCTCAACTAAAGTAGCTCAAGAGCATGATCTGCACTTCTGAATTTTTGCCTTGCAAACTTGAACAAGGTTTTCTAGAACTGAAAGGGAACTTAGGGATCTAGTTCAACTCTTCTCAATTTATAAATGGAAACGTGCCACTCTGATTTGCTTGTTCAATGCCATGAGACTAAGACTAAAAACCTATCCAGAAGTTTAATGACTCAGAAAAAGCTGACTTGCCCGCAAGAGCTTTTCTTAAGGCAAAACAGTGACCTAAAGGTTTGCAGCTGGTGGATTCCAACAATGAGCTGGCCTGCGGTTTGATGACTCTGGAAGAAATCTGTACCTCAAGTCCTCCTCCTAAGCAGGATCCATTGATGGCAGCCACAATAGGCTTTGTGGACTTCTCAAGTTTCTCAAACATTTTCTGTGCTTCTTGTGATATTTGCGTTACTTCCTGAGAGGTCGTACAAGCATTTAACATGCTGCAGTAAACATGAAAACAGAGAACAGAAAAAAAAAAAAAAGATAAAACTATAACTCACTTTGCTCAGTACTTCATCCACCGTAACTTTATTGTACCATATATCAATATTTGTTAGTGAGTCTTCAAATACTCAGAAGTTTAAGAAGAATGATTTTGTCTCAGATTGCACTAATATCAGTGACATCATCTCTCTATAAAATTCAGGGAACATGAACAAAACATGGTGAATAATTTATATCTGCTTTGATAGCAAATCATTAGATTACAAATCATCTTCTGGTAAATATTTTCATGATCAGATTTAACATTTTAATTATCAGTAGCTTTCAGACTGAACATCAGTGGAAATGATAGAAAAAAAGCTTCTCTTACAACAATGTTTCCTCAACATCTTTTAATTTCAGTTTCCTTCATTTGCTACTTAACTGTTTCTGAACACATTTAAGCTGTGGGTTTTTCATTTTTGATCAAAGATAACTGATTTCCTGTCATTTTGTGTGCTGGGAGTGGCTAAGCTAGCCTCACAGAAGCTGAAAGTATTTTCCTAAGGATTTAGGTGGCTACTATTAGGTACATCAATGTCTTGCTTGGCTGGAATAACCAAGCCAAAAGAAAAAGTCCTTGATGTAGATAACTCTGCTTTTTTCAAAAATAAATAGAGTATTTATAAATTTCTAATTACTATACATAAACAAAGAAGAGTACACAATATTCAGTTCAGTTGTGTCCGACTCTGCAACCCCATGAACTGCAGCACACCAGGCCTCCCTGTTGATCACCAACTCCCAGAGTCTACCCAAACTCATGTCCGTTGAGTCGGTGATACCATCTAACCATCTCATCCTCTGTTGTCCCCTTCTCCTCCTGCCCTCAATCTTTCCCAGCATCAGGGTCTTTTCAAATGAGTCGGCTCTTCGCATCAGATGGCCAAAGTATGGAAGTTTAAGCTCCAGTATCAGTCCTTCCAATGAACACTCAGGACCCACCTCCTTTAGGATGGACTGGTTGGATCTCCTTGCAGTCCATGGGACTCTCAAGAGTTCTCCAACACCACAGTTCAAAAGCATCAATTCTTCAGTGCTCGGCTTTCTTTACAGTCCAACTCTCACATCCATACATGACCGCAGAAAAAACCATAGCCTTGACTAGACAGACCTTCGTTGACAAAGGAATGTCTCTGCTTTTTAATATGCTGTCTAGGTTGGTCAAAACTTTCCTTCCAAGGAGTAAGCGTCTTTTAATTTCATGGCTGCAGTTACCATCTGCAGTGATTTTGGAGCCCCAAAAGTAGTCAGCCACTGCTTCCCCATCTATTTGCCATGAAGTGACGGGACCAGATGCCATGATCTTACTTTTCTGAATATTGAGCTTTAAACCAACTTTTTCACTCTCCTCTTTTGCTTTCATCAAGAGGCTCTTTAGATCTTCACTTTCTGCCATAAGGGTGGTGTCATCTGCATATCTGAGGTTATTGATATTTCTTCCGGCAATCTTGATTCCAGCATGTGCTTTCTCCAGCCCAGCATTTCTCATGATGTATTCTGCATATAAGTTAAATAAGCAGGGTGACAATATACAGCCTTGACATCCTCCTTTTCCTATTTGGAACCAGTCTGTTGTTCCATGTCCAGTTCTAACTGTTGCTTACTGATCTGCATACAGGTTTCTCAAGAGGCAGGTCAGGTGCTCTGGTATTCCCATCTCCTTCAGAATTTTCCACAGTTTCTTGTGATCCACACAGTCAAAGGCTCTGGAATAGTTGATAAAGCAGAAATAGATGTTTTTCTGGAACCCTCTTGCTTTTTCGATGATCTAGCAGATGTTGGCAATTTGATCTTTGGTTCCTCTGCCTTTTCTAAAATCAGCTTGAACATCTGGAAGTTTATGGTTCATGTATTGCTGAAGCCTGGCTTGGAGAATTTTGAGCATTACTTTACTAGCATGTGAAGTGAAGTGAAATCGCTCAGTCGTGTCTGACTCTTTGCGAGCCCACTGACTGTAGCCTACCAGGGTCCTCCGTCCCTGGGATTCTCCAGGCAGGAATACTGGAGTGGGTTGCCATTTCCCTCTCCAGGAGATCTTCCCAACCCAGGGATCGAACCTGGGTCTCCTGGGTATTGCAGGCAGACGCTTTACCATCTGAGCCACTAGGGAGTGTAAGATGAGTGCAACTGTGTGGTAGTCTGAGCATTCTTTGGCATTGCTTTTCTTTGGGATTGGAATGAAAACTGACCTTTTTCAGTCCTGTGGCCACTGGTGAGTCTTCCAAATTTGCTGACATATTCAGTGCAGCTCTTTCACAGCATCATCTTCCAGGATTTGAAACAGCTCAACTGGAATTCCATTACCTCCACTAGCTTTGTTTGTAATGATGCTTCCTAAGGCCCACTTGACTTCACATTTCAGGATGTCTGGCTCTAGGTAAGTGATCACACTATCGTGATTATCTGGGTTGTGAAGATCTTTTTGTACAGTTCTTCTGTGTATTCTTGCCACCTCTTCTTAATATCTTCTGCTTCTATTAGGTCCATACCATTTTGTCCTTTATTGAGCCCGTCTTTCATGAAATGTTCCCTTGGTATTTCTAATTTTCTTGAAGAGATCTCTATCCCATTCTATTGTTTTCCTCTATTTCTTTGCATTGATCACTGAGTAGGGCTTCCTTATCTCTCCGTGCTATTCTTTGGAACTCTGCATTCAAGTGAGTATATCTTTCCTTTTCTCCTTTGCGTTTGCGTCTCTTGTTTTCACAGCTATTTGTACGGCCTCCTCAGACAGCCATTTTGCTTTTTGCATTTCTTTTTCTTGGGGATGGTCTTGATCCCTGTCTCCTGTACAATGTCACAAACCTCTGTCCATAGTTCATCAGGCACTCTATCAGATCTAGTCCCTTAAATCTATTTCTCACTTCCACTGTATATCATAAGGGATTTGATTTAGGTCATACCTGAATGGTCTAGTGGTTTTCCCCACTTTCTTCAATTTAAGTCTGAATTTGGCAATAAGGAGTTCATGATCTGAGCCACAGTCAGTTCCCGGTCTTGTTTTTGCTGACTGTATAGAGCTTCTCCATCTTTGGCTGCAAATATAGTCAACCTGATTTTGGTGTTGGCCATCTGGTGATGTCCATGTGTAGAGTCTTCTCTTGTGTTGTTGAAAGAGGGTGTGTGCTATGACCAGTATGTTCTCTTGGTAAAACTCTATTAGCCTTTGCCTGCTTCATTCTGTACTCCAAGGCCAACGGGTGTTTCTTGACTTCCTACTTTTGCATTCCAGGCCCCTATAATGAAAAGGACATCTTTTTTGGGTGTTAGTTCTAAAAAGTCTTGTAAGTCTTCAAAGAACTTTTCAACTTCAGCTTCTTCAGCGTTACTGGTCAGGGCACAGACTTGGATTTCTGTGATGTTGAACGGTTTGCATTGGAAACAAACAGAGATCATTCTGTTGTTTTTGAGATTGCATCCAAGTACTGCATTTCAGATTCTTTTGTTGAAGAATCTGAAATGGCTACTCCATTTCTTCTAAGGGATTCCTGCCCACAATAGTAGATATAATTGCACTAAGTCATTCAAGGCCCTCAGGAAAATTCATGGAGTACAGAATGAAGCAGGGCAAAGGCTAATGAAGTGAGTTTGCCTTTCCTTTCTCCAGCAGATCACATTCTGTCAGATCTCTCCGCCATGACCGGTCCATCTTAGGTGGCCCCACACAGCATGGCTTAGTTTCATTGAGTTAGACAAGGCTGTGGTCCCTGTGATCAGATTGGCTTGTTTTCTGTGTTTGTGGTTTCAGTCTGTCTGCTCTCTGATGCCCTCTCTTAGCGCCTACTGTCTTACTTGGGTTTTTCTTACCTTGGAGGTTGGGTATCTGCACAGCTGCTCCAGCAAAGCGCAGCTGCTGCTCCTTACCTTGGATGTGGGGTATCTCCTCACAGCCATATTGAACAAAATTTAAAAATATACAAGAACCTTAAATACAAATTACTAAGCCAATAATGCTGTCTATCATTGTCTAAACTGCAAAGAATCATAAAACAAATACCTATTTTTAATAGAATTAACAACTGTCAACATTTTAACCCGTTAAACAAACACTAAGATATAATCTCTCCTTATTTTTGCTTTAAAGTGCAAAAAAGTTATTATACATATATTATATCATGAAAAAAAGAAAGAAAATATTAGCTGTATTGGTAAAGTACTCTCTGACCTCCAAGTTCTATCAGCTACTTCATTTACCCTGAAACATCCATTATCATATACTTGCAGTACAATCTTCAGACCAACTATGTATTTGTATCCATAAATAATACAGAGAAGTATTTCATGTGTTGTTTTAAAATGTTTATATAAACTATATACTGTACCAAATATTCTGCAAGTTGCTTTGTTTTTTTAATTTAACATATTTTTGAGTTCTAACAATATGCTGTAGATCTAGTTAGATCCTTTGAATTGTTTTTGTAGCATTTTATCTTAAGAATATTCCACATTTACTTATCTATTTCCCTCATGACTGAGATTTAGGTTTGTTTCAAATTCTTCACTATTGTAAATTACACAGGACTGAACATCCTTATGCATGTATGGGTCCTTAAAAACAAAGGATGGGATTTCTCCAGCATACATACCTAGAAAAGTATCTCTTAATTATATGATACGTGTATTTTCAGTTTTACTAAACATTATCAAATTGTTCTCCAAGGTGGCTATACCAATTTTCAGTCCTACTAGTACACTAGTACACTCAACCTTCTCATTTTCCCAAGTCTTTGCTAACAAAATATTTTCAAACTTTTAAATGTTTGCTGGTCTGACAGACAGAAAAAAGGGCATCTCATTGTTAGTTTGGTTTTATAGTAATTTTTTTATTCTGCTCAAATACTGCTCCTTGAACTACTTTCAATTTCTTTAAAGAAAGGCTGGATTCAGTCTTATAAGGCTTAAGCAACAAGCCTCTCTTTCTTTATCAACTTTATTTATATTCATGAAAATAACACAAAAAGTAACTTTCAGAGAAAATTTACTTCTACTTTCTTTTCAAATGAGAAACGATAAGGCCTAAAAATCATACCATTAGCCAAGATAAAAGGTGATTTCAAATTTTCGAAACTTACTTCAGATCAGCACCTGCAATGAAGCAGCCTGGCTTTGTTGAGATAAGGACGGCACTTCTGATCTGACTGCTAGACCAGACTTCATTCATTACTTCCATGAACTCTGAATGTAGTTCTTGACTTAGAGTATTCACCTGCCGAGGGAAATACACATAAATCTAATGGTTTAAATTTGAAGTAGTAGACATACAAATCACCACCCAAGGCTATTTTGATTACAGGAAATATATTTACCCAGGAAAAAGATACTGTTAAAAGAAACAGCGAAATAAACCAACAAGCCAGCAGCTGTTTATTCAGGTGCTTTGGCCAATGCCTCCCTCTAAAACTAGTTCTCCTTAAAGGAGGAACTCATATTCCTAAGAATTTGAATCATATGCAGGCTATAAAGTAAGTCTACATTTATCAGCATGGAAAAAAATTTGTATAATGTTAAGGGAAAAAAGAATGAAAATTAGACGGATAGGATGATCTTAATTTTTAGAATACTGTTTATTGAAACTAGATTAAATGTTAAAAGTGGTTATTTTGGGGTTTGGAGTGTGAATGATTGTTATTTTCCTCTTAATTGCTTTCAAATGTCTGACCATAGGCATTTGTTATTTTTGTGTTCAGGAAAAATGCTTAACATAGAAAATACTGAAAAAATACTGTAAGACTGAATCACTGCTCAGTAAATGCCAACTTCACTCTAGGGAGGGAGACTGGCTCTTACTTTCCTTAATTTGTGTTAGTTGTTAATTGCTTGCATCCAGGTCCTCCTACTTCACTTAGGTCTCTGGTAACAAGATTTCTGAAATAGGAAATCTTTACAGCAACTTTAGGTGGCAGGAAAGCATGAGCTCCTCAAATACAGCTTTTCTTGGCAAAAGATTGGATTAATGCTGTATATTTTGTTGAAGCTGCCAAAAACAAATGAAGCCCCACTTTGAGTGGAATTTGATTTCTGATAATATGAACTGCACCAAGTCATTCAAGGCCCTCAGGAACCTTAATTTAACTCAGTCAACTTACTACGAGTAATGACTCATGTAAGGCAGGTTAAGAAAGTTGACATAAGAACCTCATAGTTAAGACAAGAAGGTCCATTTTAATTTTTAAAAAAAATTTTAATTCTTATTAATAAAGCTTGCACTTAGCTTTTTACCTAATAAACCATCTTATAATTCTAACAGAAGGCATGTATTAATCCTTGATGTTAATCTGACACCTCCACAGTGAACTAGAAAGAATTCTTAAACAAGGATGTCTGCTGCAGAAAACTGCATCCTATGGGCAAGTTCTCAAACTCTATCAAAACTGTAAACTCATGAGACAAGATTAGTGCCAAATTGGTGGATTTATTTCTCTGCCATTCAGGAATGCATTAATGAATGCAGTGAGTAGAAATAAACTGCAGTAAATTAAATTAGGTACCTTTGAATTGGGTGAGTTAATTCGAATAACTGCCACATCCCCTTTGACTCCATAGTTAATATGGGTTCTGGCTAAAAAGAGAGGGAAAACTTATTTGTAAACATGTTTATGGCTAAGTAAGTATAAAAAGCAATGAAGCACACCAGTGAGAAGTCAAACTTACTCAGCAAAGCAGAGGACCTTGTAAAACTGCGGCAAATATAACCTGTAAGAAAAATGTATTTCACAATTAGTTATTTTCAAAACAGAATTTCTATTTGTTGTTTGTTGTTTAGGTGCTAAGTCGTGTCCAACTCTGCGACCCCCATGGACTGCAGCATGCCAGGCTCCTCTGTCCTCCACTATCCCCTGGAGTTTGTTCAAATTCATGAAATTCATGAATTTCTATAATACTTGCTTCATATAACAAAGCTGGAGTTTACAACAACAAGAAAACCAAAATTAGAACAAAGTGTTCCAGATCATTATTGTGACCATTACTGTATCTTTTTGTTTCAATTATCAGGTCATATGATTATCTGGATACTAAATGTGGTAGTTGGAAAAACGGCCTCTCAAGGATGTCCATGTGCCCAGAAATTGAGTATGTTAGGTTATATGGCAAATGGAGATCAAGGATGCAAATGGAATGAAGGTGGCTAATTAGCTGACCTTACTACAGGGAGATTAGCCTGGATTATTCAGCTATACAGTGTAATTATAAAGGAGCAGAAAAAGGCAAAAGAACCAGAAGATGGCAGTATGAGAACCCACTCTGCTGGCTATGAAGAAGTCAAAGAATGCAGGCAGCCTCTGGAAGCTAGAAAAAGCAAGGAAACGGATTCTCCCTTAGAGTGTCCAGAATGAACTCAGCCCTGCCAATACCTCTGATTTCAGCCCATTAAGACTCATTTCTGATGTCCGTAACTGTAAGATCATAAATTTGTATTAAGGCAATAAGTAATCTATCGATACAAAGCAATCTGTAATGTCAGTTTCAAATGTATCTCAAGCACATTCTCCAGTCACGTCCTCTTGCATTTTTATGGAGAGATGGACTTCCTAGTGTCATGAAAAGTAAAATCAAGGCGCGTCAGAGACTCTGCGTGTCTCTCCATCCTGCAGTTCTTTAAAGGAGGGGACAAGAAGGCACAGAAAGAAGCAGTTTTGTACTGCCTTAAAGGCCAAACGACATGCTATTAAAGAAAGAAAATTGTAGAGGATGCCAGAACAACAGTGGGGTGATCACCGGTCCTGTCTGCATTTTTTTCTTTAAGCAACCCAAATGAGTACTCACAGGGCAAAGACAAAGGACCTGAGAGTCCCAAGCCTTGGGTTCAGCCATCAAGTTTACCATCACTAGCTGTATGGCCATGTATAAGTCTCTTAGAGCATTTCAGTGTTCTTACAAAGACAGAAGTGATGTAATGATTTTAACAGTACCTGTAAATCAAAGTGCTACACTAAAGTAAATTAAGATAGGAGAGCCAGCCATCTCCTCAATCTCCAGTGCCTCTGTTTCACTAAGGATAAACTTCCTTTTGCTTTTCCATTATTTGCAATCTGTATCATCTGTATTTATCACTCTTCCTTCTTTATATCTGTATCAGTTCAGTTCAGTCGCTCAGTCATGTCCGAATCTTTGAGACCCCATGAATCGCAGCACGCCAGGCCTTCCTGTCCATCACCAACTCCCAGAGTTCACCCAAACCTGTGTTCATTGAGTTGGTGATACCATCCAACCATCTCATCCTCTGTCGTCCCCTTCTCCTCCTGCCTTCAATCTTTCCCAGCGTCAGGGTCTTTTCAAATGAGTCAGCTCTTCTCATCAGGTGGCCAAAGTATTGGAGTTTCAGCTTCAACATCAGTCCATCCAATGAACACCCAGGACTGTTCTCCTTTAGGATGGACTGGTTGGATCTCCTTGCAATCCAAGGGACTCTCAAGAGTCTTCTCCAACACCACAGTATCACAGTTTCACAAAGCCTTATTTTGAGATTCTGTCTACAACAATCTTTCCCTTCCCTACCCCAATTTTTATCTTTATTACTCACTGTTTCGTTCTCTAATCACTGAATCTGTAGCAGCTGTTTCCCCCAAGTAAACTGCAGTCTCCTCCAACATCATTTCGGAGTCATTCACTGCACAACTAAAGTCTAGTGCAGTCTATCAGAACTGCTTTAGGCACCCAGAGTGAGCAGCAAGATAAAAATCCCTGTCTCTGTGGAGGAGGTGAAAACAGGTTTGGCATGAAAAGAGAGTTTGCCAATAAGTAAACATTCTGTGGGAGGGGAGCCAGGCAATAATCAATTATATCTAGAACACGGTAAACTGAATTAGTGAGTGTGAACTGATTAGGAATGCAGGGTGGGAGAGATGAGGTAGAAAGATAGACAGAAAGCAAGAAACATAAATATGTTAGAAGATATGCACCTAAGAAAAAAAAGAAAATAGAGCAGGTGGAGGGACACGGGTTGTAATTCTGAGACTAAATATTGAAGACAGCAGGTTTGTGCTCACTAACTTATAAATCATGAACCCTCTCACACACTAACCTGTGTTTGTGCCATCCCCTCCACACCCATAGAGACATACATAAAACCTCCTCTAAATCAAGAGACAAAAAGAGAAAAATCAACAAATATACAACCATATCTGAATTGGAGAACAATTCCAAATCACAATAAACTAAATCAAGTTGAAATACAGGGTAGCTTTGCTTTTAGAATACAGCCTTACTCAATAACCTAACTAGGAGAGCTTACTTCAGAGCAGCTGGGTGAACTTTCACCCATATTTCCCACGCCAGAAAAAGAGAGAGAACCCTTTACTCTACTTTTAAATCATTTTAACTCAAGAAGATACCTACAAGACCTAAGGCTATAGCAGTGGAGAGAGCTGGATTATGCTGATACATATTTCAAATATGAACGTGTTATTATGGTTGTAACAATCAACGGTTTTTTTCAATATCTAGTCCTGGTGAAGGGACAGGATTATGTAAGTAAGAGTCAAATTTATATATACACCATCTGCTAAGATATCTGCTTTCAATTCATTACCTGATAAATTATTCTACTACTTATGTAATTAGGAATTTGGATTTAGAATAGGAGTTGGGGGCAGAGAATAAGAGTGGGAATTAAGACATTTTGATCAAGATGTGATCTTCATTTGATAGTCATACTCAGAATTATAGCACTCATGCAGGAATGGGTTAAAACTTCAAGAAGTACAAATCAGTGTGAAGAATTTTAATCATCCATCATTAAATATCATATAGTCTCATTAAAAGTCTGGCACTACCTAGGCACAGACTTTTAATTAGTGTTAGTCTTTTCAGTCTAAATGGCAATCCAGGTGTGCAGGTAATTTTAAATTCACTTTCTAGGCCTTTTTTTTCTCCAAATTTATACATTGTTACTAAAAGGGGCAATAACTAATAAGTCATATTTTCTTTAAGAAATTTTAAATTAATTTTTATTAGAATATAGTTGATTTATCAACACAATATTGTCTTAGTTTCTGCTGCACAACAAAGTAAATCAGTTATACACATACATGTATCCACTCTGTTTTAGATTCTATTCCCATATAGGTCACTACAGAGTACTGAGTTCCCTGAGCTTTATAGCAGGTACTTATTAGTTATCTGTTTTACATATAGTAGCATGTGTATGTCAGTACCAATCCCCCAATTTATCTCTCCCCTCAGCCATATTTTCTTATAGGTTAAAACAGAATGCAAAATATAGATACACATATGTGTATTTATATTTCTATACAAAAAATACAGAAAAACTAAGCTTGTAACTTTATCACACATATAAAATGTAAAAATTACTTTAAAAAGTCTCAGATATATAAAATCATAGTTCTTCAGGGCAGGGAAGAGTTAATAATAGCTAATATTTATTAATAATAATAGCACTTACTCCATGAAAAATTGCTTTACACCTAAAATACGGCCTGTAAAGCTCACAAGGTGGTATTATTCCCCATTTCACAAATGAGAAAACAGACATAGAAATGACTTGCCCAAGGTCACCAAAGGGTAAGGTCACCAGTGAGTAAAACCAGAGCCAGATTGAAACTGAGAAGTCACACTCCAAAACTAATGTTTTTAATTGCATTACCTTAAAATCAATGAAAGAGAAGTTCAAATATATATATCTGATAATTTTAAAGTGTTAAACCAAAAATGTGGAAAACAATCAAACTGTCAGGTGACATGACCAAATACTAACAGTAGGTATGTGAGTAGTAAGAGAAAGGGTGATTATTTTTTGCTTAATCCTTTCCCCCAATCTTTGCAACATTTCAATTTTCTGTAGTGTTATGACAGGAATGCACACACATACAGAGCAGTCCTGTGGAGACTAAAAACACTGGTCGAAATAACAGAGCAGAAAAGGTTCAAACATTCAAAATTAGTTCCTTACAGTAAAGGCATGCCTCTAAAAACAGCATACAGTGATTCAGAAGGAGGAAAGCATTTTATAAATTATATCTCTAATTAAGTAACTGATATTAAGTACAACATGCAATAAAGTCACATTTCACCTTACAGATTTGAGACAGAAGGAAAATGTTTAATTTTCCACAAGGACCCACTTTAACTCTTTCACTGCCAGTTTGAAGAGAAAAAGACAATACAGCTAAAGCAAGCTAACTGGGTATAGTCAGAAACAAGGGTAGAAATAGTTGGTAAAATTATCTAACATCTTGTTCCTTAAGATACAAGGTACTTGCATTTTTCTTTATAAAGTCCTTCTGGAAAGTTGCAGAATCTGCCTCTTGAAATTCTACATATTATACATTCACACTGGAATTACTGGAGCTGCAAGAGTTGAGCTTCCTGTTGAAGTGTGCTACTGCTAAGTCACTTCAGTCGTGTCCGACTCTGTGCGACCCCATAGACGGCAGTCCACCAGGCTCCCCCACATCCCCGGGATTCTCCAGGCAAGAATACTAGAGTGGGTTGCCATTTCCTTCTCCAATGCAGAAAAGTGAAAAGTGAAAGTGAAAGTGAAGTCGCTCAGTCGTGTCCGACTCCTAGCGACCCCATGGACTGCAGCCTACCAGGTTCCTCCATCCAGTGTGGTAATAGGTAAAAAGGTTGCGAGGGAAAGGCGCAGGGAATGGCAGTTATTTGCAAGGCTGGTTAATTTCATACAAGAAGTAAATCAGATGCTCCCCGTTACACGCAAGGTGCAGTGAAGCACAAAGATGTGACAGATTGGACTGTCCTTATCCTCTTAGTGCTCCCAATCCAGTAGGGACAGGTTCAAGGCCATCATTAAAGAAAGTAAGAGGAGACCTGCGGAAAATGCCAGACCGGGTGGCCAGGACTCAGAGACGTTAGGGGTTACGAAGCCTGAAATCGCTGCAGGACTCAAAACGAGAGAGAAAATGTCAGTCGCTGCGCCTGGGAATGAGACTGGGTCTCATAGCAGCATCTCTCTCCCTCATTCAGGGCCGCGGCAGGGAGGCGGCAGCCTTGGGGAGACGCGGCTCCCGGGTCTCCGCAGGATCTCTGCCCCGGGGCGGTGGGGTGCCTTCAACCAGGCCTCACCTGAGCAGCGGAGAGTCCTGGAGGCAGTAAAGCGGCTGAGGCTGCCAATTGCTCGAGAGGCCACCATCTTGAGTGGGAGCGGACGAAAGAGAAAAGCCCTTCAACTGCGGGCAGCCGAGTAGAGAGGACTTTTCTTCCCGCAGCCTGGCACTGGCCAGGCGCCCGACGTACTGCCTGACTGAAAACCCGCGACTGAAACCCCGATGGCGCGTTGCCGCCAGCTCCTTAACCTTGCTCTTCGCTTCCGGCTAACGCCCCGTTAGCCGGAAAAAAAAAAAGGACGTTTCCTCCGCAGGGAAGGAAGAAAGTGCAGAGAGGACAGCCTTCCGGATTTTCCAGTCAGGCAGCCAGCGGGCAGGCAGGGGAGGCCTGTGAGGCCCGCGAAGGGTCCTTTCAGGGAGGCCCCGCCTCTTGGTACCCGTCGTGTCCCGTCATTCGGGCCGGAGGCTTGACTGCCGCTGGAGTCTCAGCCGACGAGACCTAAGGTGAGAAGGGGCGTGCGCTCGGCTACCGCCTGCCCTTTCTCCGGCAGGGTCCGCAGTTTCCCGCCTGCTACGCCTGTGCCCGCGGCCGCCTGGCCTTCACTCCCTGGAGTTCGAGGGAGCGGAAGGAAGTTTCTCAATCCGGGTCTCCGGTACCAGTGCGGTTTGGGCAGTAATTTGGCCTAGCGTTCTGACTGTAGCCCCGATCAACGATGTCGCCTATGCCTTTTAATTTATCACCGCAAGTTAACGAACTTGTCTGTGTCGGTTTAAAGCGCTGTCTTGTGTTCCAGTGGTGTTGTATCCCCTATTTTGCCTGTAGGCAGGTCGGCGGCTATTGAGAATCGGAACAGGGCCAGGAGTTTATCCCTTTTATGCTTCCGAGGGTGGATCACGGTTGTGTGGCTTTTTGGAACTTGATTGTCGGAGGAACTGAGGCATTCCTGTGTCCGGCTCCGACAGCCAAGGCTCAAGATCATTTTCTAATCCAGAAGGGAACCGAAGCTCATCTGGTCTTTCATCTCCTTCACTGCATCGGTGAAGCCCAAGAATGAGAGTCAGTTTACCCATGGCCACAGGTGGTAGCCGGTGTCTACTAACTTGTAGTCAAGAGCTCTGCACTGCATGATAGCCTTTTTTGTACTGGAGAGAGACGCTTGAGCCCTGGAATAAATTGATTCCAAAAAGTGATGTTGAGGACCCTCTAGGTCTTTTCACCGCCATCTTATTTAATCCCTACGATCCCCAAATTGTTACTTAACGTTTTATAGGTAACGTTTGGGGAGCATGGAGATTTATTTAAATTATTTGCTAGGTGGCAGAGCCAGATTCGGGCATAAATTTGTGCCACTTTTCACCAGATTGTCTGTTCCTCAGGGAGAGGGAGAAGGAAGAGGCAGGGGAAATGGCAGGGAAGTTGAGACTGAATTGAGAAGTACGGGAAGAAGAGAGGTTTCTGCTTAAAGCTCAAGTCAAATAGTGAGTCTTCCATCCCTGTGAGCACGTTAGGCAGAATCTGGATGAGCAGTGACCTCTTAATTTGCAAGAAAGTATTCTTGATGATCACCAAAGGCCCTCCAACTTATAAGGTTTTTACAGTTCAAAGCTTGCCCTGCCCATGCAATGCTTTTTCTTCATTTAATTCAGTGTAGTACTTACTGTTTAGATCAGGAATGGCAAACTTTTTTCTGTAAAGGGCCAGATAGTAAATAGTTTAGGCTTTATAACCCACATTGATCTCTGCCATATAGTCTTTATTTTGCTCTACAACTCTTTAAAAATGTGAAATATATTATTAGCTAGAGGCCCATGGGTTGTAGTTTGCCAGCCCCTGATTTAGGTCACTGTTTGACTCTGACTTTTTGTTTCTTGTACTCTGAGCAAAATTGTAAGCTCCATCAAGGACAGAAATGTTATTTTTCTCACTGTGGCTTTCATAAAGGGGAACTAAAGACCTTTATACCATCATCTACTGATACTAATAGCAAGCACAAGTATAACTCTTTATGGAGTATGGGTTTTAACCCTTTGTTTTCTATGTTACAAATGTTTTCTCTGAATCTGTTGTTAGCCTTTTAACTTTATTTTAGTATCTTTTATTGTGTAGATATTTTAAATGCTTCTTTAATCAGATTTTTTTAGTTACTTTACATTATGGCCTCTGGGTTTTATCCCATATGTTGGAAACCTTTCCCCATCTAAGATTATAAAAATATTCTCTGGTATTTTCTTGTAGCAGGTTAAGAAGTGTATATTTAGATTAATATATCTGTAATTTGTACTTACAGTGTGAGCTATGGATTGAATTTTTTTCCAAGTGGTTAGACATTTCCCCAGCAAATCTATTGAGTAAGTCATCTTTCTCCCCCTTATCTGAAATGTTTTCTTTATTATATACTAAGTTCTCATACACATGAGTATGCTTCTGAACTTACTACATCCTGTTCTGTTGACTCAGTTCAGTTCAGTCACTTAGTCGTGTCTGAATCTTTGCAACCTCATGGACTGCAGCACGCTTCCCTGTCCATCACCAATTCCCGGAGCTTACTTAAACTCATGTCCATCGAATTGGTGATGCCATCCAACAATCTCACCCTCTGTCGTCCCCTTCTTCTCCTGCCTTTAATCTTTCCCAGCATCAGGGTCTTTTCCAATGAGTTAGTTTTCGCATCAGGTGGCCAAAGTATTGGAGTTTCAGCTTCAGGATCAGTCCTTCCAATGAATATTCAGGACTGATTTCCTTGAGGATCAGCACTGTTTAATTTCTGGTGCTTTGTAGAAAGTTTTGATATCTGTTCGAGTAAGGTCTCCTCTTTTTTTTTTTTTCAATCAACATTTTCTTGACTGTTTTCATGAATTTTATTTCGAAATAAGCTTTACTTATGGAGACTTGAATTCCAGACTCAGGTGGTATCAAATGTTGCTTCTGGATAAAGTGGTCCTCATCTCATGGGCCAGTTTGTGTCTTCCTGGCCAGAGTCGTTGAATATATATATAAGCTGGTGAGCCTAGAGGTTGGACTCCTCTTTTCAATCCATGTATTTGGTAAATGTGATTTTTTTTTCTTTTGGAAGCCACAGGACATCTCTTTTTAGTCTATGAAGACCTAAGAGAAATTAAGGCTTTTATATTAGCTATTGCTGTATAGAGTTGGACCACAAAGAAGGCTGAGCGCCAAAGAATTAATGCTTTCGAATGGCGGTGCTAAAGAAGACTCCTGAGAGTTCCTTGGACCGTGGGGAGATCAAACCAGTCAATCCTAAAGGAAATCAACCCTGAATATTAATTGGAAGGAATTTTCATTGGATGCTGAAGCTTTAATACTTTGGCCATCTAATGGGAAGAGCCCTTTCACTGAAAAAGAGCCTGATGCTGGGAAAGATTGAAGGCAAAAGAAGATGGGGGTGGCAGAGGATGAGATGAGACTAGATAACATCCTCCACTCAACAGACATGAATTTGAGCAAACTCTTGAGACGTAGTGAAGGATGGGGAAGAATGGCATGCTGCAGTCCATGGGATTTCAAAGAGTCGGACATGAGTTAGTGACTGAACAACAAACAATAATTGTTGTGTAACAAATTACTTCAAAATTTAGTAGCTTAAAACAATTAAAATGTGTTATCTCATACAGTTTCTGAGGGCCAGGAATCTGGAGTGACTTGGCTGGGTTGTTCTGGCTTAGAGTTTCTCATGAGGTTGCAGTCAGAATGTTGTCCAGGCCTGTAGTCATCTGAAAACTTGTCTGTGCTAGAGGATCCACTTCCCAGCTCACTCACATGACTGTTGACAGGAGGCGTCATCCTCCTACCTCATCATGAGAGCCCCTTTGTGGGGCTGTTCCTGACGTGCCAGCTGCCTTCTCCTGGAGCGAGTGATCTGAGAGACAGACCAAGATGGGAACTGCAGGATCTCTTACAGGCAAATCTAAAAAGTGATGTCTCATCACTTCTGATGTATTCTTTGTTTACACAGACCAACCATGTAAATAAAAATTCAGAGAAGTGGAATTACGGGTCAGAAGTTAGGTGTAGCTGTAATTTTTGAAAGTTAATTGCCAAATTGCCCTCCATAGGAATGTACCTGTGGAGGTGCAGCAGTTTATACTCAGCAGCAGTATATGAAAGAGCCTGTTTGTGCAGCCTCTACCACACAGTGACTGTCAGACCTCTGAGTCAAATAGTATACCTCTGTGCGGCTGTAATTTGTATTTCTTTTATGAGTTGGATTGAACATGATTCTAAGAGCCATTTGTGTTTCCATTTCCATGAACACTTTTTTCATATCCTTTGCCCATTTTTTTTCTGTTATGGGGAATTCAGGAAAATGTTCTAATATATTTTAAATATATTTTAATACGTAGGAGTTTTGTATTTTTATTATTTTGAAATAATATCAAGCTTATACAAAAGTAGCAAGTGTAGTGTATGAACTTTTTTTCTTATATCAGGTAAGAAGTGATACTGTACTATCTTTGAATACTTTAGTGTGTATTCCTTTCAAATATAAATATTCCACAAGGCATTCTACATCATCACAATACAACCATCAAAATCAGGAAAGTCACACTGGTGGCTTCCTGATCCTGTCCAACAGTCTCTACCCCTTTGACCCTAGAGAAAAACATAAACTCTGGAGTTGGCATGCGTGCATGCTCAGTCACTTCAGTCATGCCCAGCTCTTTGTAATCCTGTGGACTGGAGCCCACCAGGCTCCTCTGTCATGGGATTCTCCAGATAAGAATACTGCTGGAGTTAGACTGTCTGGCTTCAAATCATAGCTCTGCCTCTTACTAGTTACTCAATTCACGTATGCTTCAGTTTCTCTTCTCTTACAAAAAGTACAATAATCATGCTTATTTCATAGGTCCTTGTGAGAATTAGATTAATGATTAGACTAGTGGTTTGCATACTGTGAAAGCTATGTCAACATAGCTATAATATTAGAGGAAAGGTAGTTGGTAATCAAGTAAATTTTTAAGTATTTTATAGTAACCATGGGTGAGATTTCAGAGATCATAGCCTACAGCATAAAGTATAGTTGTTCAAATAACCCAGAAAGTCTTTTTGTTTTCTTTTTCAGATTTCAGAATGACTTCCCTCTTGACTTACACTTTTAAAAATCTAACCAAAACATCAAAATGGGCCCTCAGATTTTGTAAGTTTCATTTGTTCTTTCTTTTTAAGATTAGATTTGAATGTCTAAGCATCTTGTGCAAACATGGAATTGTATTGCTTTTTGTAAACACTTGATTTTGTCTTCCAGATGTGAGACCTCTGAGCAGTTCCTCCCAGGTACAAGCTGCTGCAGGTACAGTAATTTGTAAAAAATAAAAATATTTCTGATTTAAAAGTTAGATTATAGGATCTAGATTTGTTAATTTTGAATAAAAACCAGAACTAATTTGCTAACTCTCCCCTTTTTATGATCAATAAGAATATCACTGTTGCCTTCAAATTAAAATAATACAGGACCAATCAGTAATGATAGTACATGTTTTAAGGTGGGCTTGAGGATGTTGGCTGGAGGCTTCTTTCTGGGATCTGGAGCCTATGGAGTCACTGAGGTTCTGTGAACTTCCTGGTTAGTTTGCTCAGCTACTAGCTGTCAGTCCTAAAGGTGCATGTGTGCTGAGTCACTCACATCCAACTCTTTATGACCTCACAAGTTGTAGCTTACCAGGCTCCTCTGTTCATGGGATTGTCCCAGGCAAGAATACTGGAGTGGGTTGCCATTTCCTACTGCAGCGGCTCTTCCTGACCCAGGGATCTAACCTGTGTCTCCTGCATTGGCAGGTGGATTCTTTCCGCTAAGCCATGAGGGAAGCCCCAGTCCTAAAGATAATTAGTCTCCAGATAGTCTGGAGACTGTTGTGGAGCCAAAAGTTAACTTTTACACTTTCAGTGACAGGCTTCTGTTACTGAGTATCTTCTTAGTCCATGTAAAAGAAGATGCATACCTGAAATAGGTGTGACTGTGGGACTAGTTAATAAAAGAAGGTTGTCTAGTCAATATGAAATGAAAAAGAAGGAAATTTGTTGATACTGTATGGTCTTTTAGACTGTTGGTAAACCCAACAGATTTAACTTCTTCACTGTTGAATACATACTTTTGCAGAACCTGCTGTAGTTTTGTATATTCATTTGTCTGGGTCCTCTATTGATCTATGACTTCTGATTTTGGTCTTATTATGGTATTTCTACTTGGATAATAACTTAATAGAAAAAATACCAATATTCAGAAGAACTCTGCTTTGATTCAGTTCTACTTCTTTCTGGGCAGTTTGACCTTGAACTGATCATGTCATTTCCCTGCTTTATAGTTTTTTTTAATCTAACAAAGAATAATAATTTTAGCCATGTTAACCTCAAGTAGTTATTAAGATATCTCAAACACTTTGAAATCTGTAAATTCAGTGGAAGTACAAGATGATATTTTTATATTGTTTTACATATAGCATATTCCCAGGGGTCTGTTACTTAATCCCACCTAGAAAGTTTCATGTTGTCATATAAAAAATATATTTTCTTTGGCTTTTAAACTCTCACTAGAATATAGATATGTATTAACCTCACAAAGAATAGTAATAATTCCTTTCCATCTCATTTCACCTTTCACCTAATTCTAATGTTCACTCAGAAATTCCTATTGCAGTCACACAGATAGATCTGTTTCTTGCCGGCTGGGAGAAAGTCACATTGAATACCACATTAAATACCATTTTTATGGCATTTAGAATATTCTTCTTTATATTGCTCTTAAACAGTTTTTGTGTTTCTCTCCCCAACTGTATTGTAAACCTTTGTGAGACTTAAGTCTTGTCATGTTATTGGTGTTTAACACTGTCCTACAAGTGGTTTAACACTGATGTTGATAGTGGTGCAAGAGGGCACATGGTAAGACGAAGGAATGTGATCAGCTGATTTGATGGGAGGAAAAGGGAATGTACTCATGCTGAACAGGCTTTAGTTTGCAGTAGGGCAGTAGAGGGCATAAAGAGGGAACTTGGGTTTTACTTTCCGTATTTTAGTATTATTTATTTTTTTTCTTTTTAACCACCACTCATGTTTTATTTTTTTAATTAAAACATTAGAGAAAGGTTGCTCTTTAGATGTTGCAAAACAGCTACACAAATTGAGTCAGACAGAATCAGGAAGCATGCTAGGTTTTTGTCAAATTGCAGTAGTCACCAACCAGATGCCTTTATTTCTACATAGAAAAGCAAGAGTATTAAGCTATGTGAAGAATAAAACACTGTCAGTTATTCTAACTTCTAGTATTAAGGGCAGACTTAATTGGTTGCTTTCAGTGAAATGGATTGTCAAGCACTTGATAAAAACAATTTATTAATGGCATAAGCGATATTATCATTAGGTATAATCTCTATATTTGCCTTAAATTTTATTTGGAAACTTGTAAATGCTCGCTAATTTCTTAATCTTTTTTTTTAGTTGTAGTGGTTTGGTAAATGACTAATACAATTTGGCATGGAGTGATAAAATTCCTCTTAGAATGTCTATCTTTTAAAATGTAAAAACTTACCTGACTTCTTGTATTTTAATGAATATTTCTCTGAACTTTATCTTAAAGTTTCCCAGACTAAATCGAAAAAACCCTAGCCAAACCCAACATAAGGAATATTGTGGTGGTGGATGGTGTTCGCACGCCATTTTTGCTATCAGGCACTTCGTGAGTATGAAATGATTCTGTTACTTGTTATTACTTTTTTCTTTTTCTCTCCAGCTGTATTGAGGTATGATAAACAAATAAAGCTGCATATATTTAGGTTATACAATGTGATTTTTTTTTTTAAGGTATACAATGTGATGATTCAATGTATATTGTTGTTCAGTTACTAAACTGTGTCCGACTCTGCAACACCACGGACTGCAATTCGCTGGGCTTCCCTGTCCTTTACTATCTCCTGGAGTTTGCTCATGCTCACGTCCTTTGAGTCAGTGATACCATCCAACCATCTTATTCTCTGTTGCCCCCTTCTCCTGCCCTGAGTCTTTCGCAGCATCAGGATCTTTTCCAATGAGTTGGCTCTTCGCATCAGGTGGCCAAAGTTTTGGAGCTTCAGGTTCAACTCAGTTATTCCAATGAATCGTTGAGGTTGATTTCATTTAGAATTGACTGGTTTGATCTCCTTGCTGTCCAAGGAACTGTCAAGAGTCTTCTCCGGCACCGCAGTTTGAATACATCAGTTCTTTGGCACTCAGCCTTCTTTATGATTCAACTCTCACACCTGTACATGACTACTTGAAAAACCATACCTTTGACTATATGGACCTTTGTGGGCATAGGTCCATATAGTGTGTGATATCTCTGCTTTTTAATACACTGTTGAGGTTTGTCATAGCTTTTCTTCCCAAGAGCAAGCTTCTTTTAATTTCATGGCTGCAGTCACCATCCGAGTGGTTTTGGAGCTCAAGAAAGTAAAGTCTGTCACAGTTTTCATTTTTTCCCCATCTATTTGCATGAAGTGATGGGACTGGATGCCACAATCTTAACTTTTTGAATGCTGAAGTTTAAGCCAGCTTTTTCACTCTTGCACATTCATCAAGAGGCTATTTAGTTCCTGTTTGCTTTCTGCCATTAGGATGGTGTCCTCTGCATATCTGAGGTTGTTAATATTTCTCAAGGTAATCTTGATGCCAGCCTGTGATTCATTCAGCCCAGCACTTCACATGATATAACTTATATACTCTGCATATAAGTTAAATAAAGAGAGTGACAATATATAGCCTTGATGTACTCCTTTCTCAATTCTGAACCAATCTGTTGTTCCACATCTGGTTCTGTTGCTTCTTGACCTACATTTAATGTGTATATACATTGTGAAATGATTACCACAATCAAGTTAATTAGCACGTCCATCACCCCATATAGTTCATTTATTCCTTCTTTTAAGGTGTTTTCAAAAGGAACCTTTGTGAATTAACCCAGTAGGCAATACTATTGCTGAAAGTGTTAGTCACTTAGTCGTGTCCAACTCTTTGCGACCATGTGGACTGTAGCCCACCCAGGCTCCTCTGTCCATGGAATTCTCCAGGCAGGAATACTGGAGTGGGTTGCCATTCCCTTCTCCTGGGATTTTCCCAACCCAGGCATTGAACCCAGGTCTTCTGGATTGCAGGGAGATACTTTACCATCTGAACCACAAGGAAGCCCCTAATAATATTGGTAGTCAACTAATACATAAACAATATTTTCATGAAATTAATACAGAATAAGTCAAGTCAGTAGTGAAATAGAGTGGCAGAATCTGTTTTTCATCTTTTCTCATGAGCTAGTCTAGTGTAGTGTTAGACTGAACTAGCTGTATTTTGAAAACCTAGTGTGGGACTAGGTAGCTTGCTTCCAACAAATGCCCTTTCCTCATCTGGAGAGAAGTACATTGTTTCTATGCCTCTTCAGAAGTTTAAATACTGAGGCCGTGGGCCTGTGGGCATTTTGAAGGGACTTTAATCTGCTGCTTTGGCTTTCTGGAAGTTATCAGAATTGGAATTGATGGACTGGTCCAAATCCTGGTACAGCACAACCCCAAATGTATGGAGTAACAATGGTCCTAGACCAACCCTCAAGTCCCCCAGAACCTAACTACTGTTCCCCTAGACTTCCTTTCCCTTTTTCTGTTCCCTGCTGAGGCCCAGTCTTTCTAAAAGTTGATGATAGACTTTCAGAACTAAGTGAAAATTAAGTGAAACAGTTGTATTCTGTTAAGATTGTTTTGATGTTTTGATGTTCATGTTTTGAATTAGCAGTCACTAACTTAAAAACAAGCTAAGAAAAGTTGAGTATCTGCTAAAAATAATGAGACCTTTCTATACTAATATGAAAAAATCTTGAAGATATGTTAGGTGTAAAAAGCAAAGTTTAGAGCATTGTGTATAATGCCACCATTTATGGAAGATACGGACTTGTGTGTGCATGTATGTATGTATATGTCTGTGCACGCATGCATGTACGTACAGAAACAAGAAACGTTCATTTTTAAATAGTGGTTTAGGACCTAGAGAATATCTTCTTAAGTAAGTAAATGGTGAAGATTCTTCACTCTCTTTTCTCAATATAATAACTTTCTTGTACTTTCTTGTATGGACACAGCATTGGTAAGAGTAAGAAGCTTTAGCAGCAGAGTGGATCCTTGTACTTAGCAGCAGCAGGGTAGGGAAAAGAAACTTCCATCAAGAGAAGAAAATTATTGACTAGAAAGGCCATTTTTTGGTAAAGGCTGTTTGTATACTGTGTAGAAGTTTGATTCCAACTGTTTACTAGCTGTTAAAAAAAAATGAACATACTCAAAGATATCATTTACACATTTCCTTTGATAGTTGGTATCAAACTATCAAAGGTGAAATTTGAGATATTCAGCACATTGGTATAGGCTATATACCTTTTGTATTTTTGTTATTTTTTATTATTATGTTTTAGTTTAGTTTAGAATCCTAATTGAGGAAGAAGATAAAGTTCATGAGTAATATAGTAGCACAGAGAAGAAGGTTGAGTAATGGTAGGCAAATAGAGAAGAAGGAATAAAAATTTTAAGGTACTATTCATGTGTAAAACAAAAATGACTAAAACTAATACAGAGAAAAATTTATAAAGAAGACAAATAGTTAAATCATATTATTAATCTTATGATTGAGGTAGCAAATGAGTCTTCTGAAATATAAAATAATTTTCTAGATGGAAAAAGATCTTTTTCTGTTTAATTTGAAGAAGCTTTGCTTTCAACTTGTGTCACTTAATAGACCTATAGGTATTTTGTAAGTATTTTGGAAGCACTGTTTGGAATATACTCCAGCAGTGGCATGTGAGAATCTTTCAGCATCTGGCTGAGAGGGAGTTATAGGAGCATGAGAAGAAAAATTGTAAAATGATAGATAATTGTTGTTAAGGCATTTTAAAATTTATACACTTTTGCCCAAGTTACTCTGCTCTATAGGGAACTGGTTTTCCCTATAAAAGATTTTTAAAATCACTGATGGTTCTTTTAGTGATTCACAGTAAAAATAAAAAGATGTCTGAATTTTCAGGTTTTAATTTTCAGGAATTTAAAGAATAAATATTCTTACTTAATCCAGATGCATCTGGAACATTTCATAGTTCCAGAAAGTAAAGAAATACTTAAAAAGGGGGCATGTCAAAAAAACACAGGGCCAAACTAAAATGACTTGCAGTGACAAAAATTAGGAAAATTTGATTAATAAAATAAATTATAATAGTATAATATTATACTAGAACTCAAAACATGAGATATCTATGAATCCAATCTGATATAAATAAATGATTGAATAAAGAAAAGAGAAAAGACAAGTCTTTCTTGAAGAGTTTCAATTAATAAATACAGAAGGAATGAGGAAAATAGATAAATCATCACAGGAATAGCTGCTGCAACCAGGATCTAGGAATGAATGCTAAAGTTAGTGGGTGAGAAAGGTTAAGAAGGAACAAGATATTGGCATAGCCTCAATTCTCTCCCTCAAAATATTTATTAACTACTGTGAGGATTTTAACATGTGTCCACAAATTCTTTGTTACATTTTCCACTAGGAAGTGGAACTTAATTTTTCCCTTGAGTAAGGGCCAGAAGTGACTCTCTTCTAATAAATTGAGTTCAGAATGAAGCAAAGTGGCAGACACCGCTTCAGCTAAGTGGTCTAGTTAATATCACTAGAAAGAAGTTGTGTTGCTATCACGTTCACTCTGATAAGAAGCAGAGGGTATTTTACCTCTGTGATACTCTTCCCTGATGTCCATAACCCCAGTCTTCCAAGTGTCAAGGTCAAGGAGGATAAGGAAAGACTAAGAAACTGTCACACATTGGAGGAGATTAAGGAAGCATGACAAGTAAATGCATGGATTGGAACCTGGAACAGACCAGTCATAGGGAATTAGTGGAAAAACTGATGAGGTCAGATCAAGCTTAAAGAGTAGTGCTGGTGTTAATTTCTTAATTTTGACAAGTGCATCATGATTCCATAAGATTAGCATTAGAGGAAGCAGGGTGAAGTGTATGGAGGAACTCTGTTCTATCTTTCCAATTCTTTGTAAAACCTCAGATAACTTCAAAGTTTTCTTTAAAAGTCCTAATATATCCCTCATGTCCCTTTAGACATCACAAAATAACTAATGAACTTTTTAAAAATAAAATAAAAGGGAACTTATAACAGTGGGGTTTAGTTTTAAAGAATATTTGCCATATGTCATGCTGAACAGTAAGACAGTGGGCAGGATTTTTGTTCAGTTTTTAGCTTAAAAGGAGTCAAGACTTGTCAGAGTTTTAAGGATGACAAAGAGCAAAGTCACACTGTTTCTTTGTTTGGAATGATGTTAAGTGCTTTTATATTAATAGCAGCTTATGGTTAGCTTATTTCTTTAGATATTTCAAATAGAATGAAAAACATTTTTTATTAAACCTTTTGGTAGCACAAGCTGGAATCAAGATTGCCAGGAGAAATATCAATAACCTCAGATATGCAGATGACACCACCCTTATGGCAGAAAGTGAAGAGGAGCTAAAAAGCCTCTTGATGAAAGTGAAAGAGGAGAGTGAAAAAGTTGGCTTAAAGCTCAACATTCAGAAAACGAAGATCATGGCATCCGGTCCCATCACTTCATGGGAAATAGATGGGGAAACAGTGTCAGAATTTATTTTTTAGGGCTCCAAAATCACTGCAGATGGCGACTGCAACCATGAAATTAAAAGACGCTTACTCCTTGGAAGGAAAGTTATGACCAACCTAGATAGCATATTTAAAAGTAGAGACATTACTTTGCCAACAAAGGTCCATCTAGTCACGGATATGGTTTTTCCAATGGTCATGTATGGATGTGAAAGTTGGACTGTGAAGAAAGCTGAGTGCCAAAGAATTGATGGTTTTGAACTGAACTGTGGTGTTGGAGAAGACTCTCGAGAGTCCCTTGGACTTCAAGGAGATCCAACTAGTCCATTCTAAAGGAGATCAGTCCTGGATGTTCTTTGGAAAGACTGATGCTAAAGCTGAAACTCCAATACTTTGGCCACCTCATGTGAAGAGTTGACTCATTAGAAAAGACTCTGATGCTGGGAGGGATTGGGGGTAGGAGGAGAAGGGGACAACAGAGGATGAGATGGCTGGATGGCATCATTGACTCGATGGACATGAGTTTGGGTGAACTCTGGGAGTTGGTGATGGGCAGGGAGGCCTGGTGTGCTGCGATTCATGGGGTCGCAAAGAGTCAGACACGACTGAGCGACTGAACTGAACTGAGGCTTTTGGTTAAATTATTTATTTTCTTCCTCCAGATATAAAGACCTGATGCCACATGATTTGGCTAGAGCAGCACTTTCGTAAGTAAATGCAATTGCATTTTAGATCTTATTTACACTTGAAATAGTATGTCTAATAGAATTCCCATAGCTAAGATATGTTAACTTTATACAGTGAGAAAAAACACTCAGTAGATTTTATAAGATTCATCTAGTCTTCATTTTAGCCATGTGTGCTACACAAATTCAAGCAGGTGATGAATGTCAGTGATCTTTATTTTGCAGGCTTGACAATCTCTTGGCATGATAGTATTCCTTAATGTACTCTAGTTAGCTGCAGATTATAAATAGTGTAGGACTAGATTGATCAGGCTAAAAACCAATACATATTTTTGGTGGTTACCTCAGAAACTTCATTACTGTATGAGGATAGCTGAACAGATTATGCAAATACAGATGCAGAACCTGTGTATACAGAAGACCAACTGTACTATGCCATTCTTACCTAATGGACGTGAGCATCCTCAGAATTTTGTATCCCCGATGGGGTGGGGGTGGAGGTGTGTGTTTATCAGGAAAGAAGCCTAGAATGAGACATGAAGATTCCTCATTTAGCTTTAGTAATTGTTATCATTTTGCCATGTGTGCTGTGCTTAGTCGCTCAGTCATGTCCAACTCTTTGAGACCCCATGGACTATAGCCCATCAGGACCCTCTGTCCATGGGGGTTCTCCAGGCAAGAATACTGGAGTGGGTTGCCTTGCCTTCCTCCAGGGGATCTTCTCGGCCCTGGGATTGAACCCAGGTCTCCTGCCTCAATTTTATTTTTTTCCCAGACCAGGATCCAGTTAGAATTCATATTATCATGCAAATGAATGTATATCTTTAGTCTCTTTTAATTTAGGACATCCCCCAAAGCACCCCCCATGATAGTGACTTTTTGAAAGGTCCAGGCCAGCTGTTTTGTAGAATGTCCCACATTTTGGATGTGTCTCTGTAGTAATATTTAACTTCCCTCAGTGAATTTCCTGTAAACTGAAAGTTAATTTCTAAGCTTGATTAGATTCCAGTTAAACATTTTTGTTAAGAATGCTTCATAGGTAAAGCAATGGCTATTGCATCATGTCAGGAGGCACATGATGTGTAATGTTAAATCGAACCCTTCAGTCAGAGTGGTCAAACCACCAGATGTTTTGGTGATAAACGTGCATTTTTTTTCTTTTGCAATCAGTAAATCATCTGTAAGGTGATATCTTAACACCATATTCCCCAGCAACCTTTGACCAAGTGGCTTTAGCATTCACTGATAATTTTTGCCTGGATTAGTTATTACATTAGAGGTTATAAAATTTCGACTTTACTTATTCTTTTATTCCTCCTATATTTATTGGTTGGTATTTTTATGTAAAGAGCAGCTTTCCTTTTCAAAAAATGATGTGTTTATACTGATATTTCAAATTTAAATTTAACATATTTGGGATTTTACTTCATCTCTTTAATTTCCTATTTGTTTCTCTTTTCTTTTTGACTGAAAAATTTGGTTTATGTATCTGTTTTATCCTATTCCACGTTATTTTTTTTCTTTCATTTTTTATTAGAGTATTGTTGATTTACAACATTAGTTTCAGGTACAACAGAGTGATTCAAAATTTTTGATGATTCTTCCTATTTAACTTCTTATTGCTAATTGAGCATCAAAAGTTGACTTTTTAAATCAGTCTTTAATTTATTTGATAGTGTGCCACATGCTTGTCAAATTAAGGAAAAGATAGTCTCTACTTTTTAAAGTCAAAGTTAACCTTTTAACCACAGTTAACTGTAATGTTTATGTGATGATCTATGGCACTGTCTTGAATGTATGAAATGTTTCTTTGCTTTTAACTTCTGCTTGTAGGGGTTTGTTGCATCAGACCAGTGTCCCAAAGGATGTTGTTGATTATATCATCTTTGGCACAGTTATACAGGAAGTGAAAACAAGCAATGTGGCTAGAGAGGTGAGTCAAACTTTATGTTGTTTGAAGAGATTGATAGAATAAATTTGAATTTTAGTTAATAGAATTTACTCTTTAAAAGCTATTAAAATTCACTAAAGTTATATTTAATTTAAAATGTGATTTTACTATTTGAATTATTTTATATTTTAAAAATTATAAATCAAATGATGTACACTATACTAGTATATGTTTATGCTATATTATAAATCAAATAAATCGTTTGAGCTGGTTTTGGATATGTTTGTGTTTCTTTTAGGAAAACAGAGATTTGGGCAAAGCATGGCTGAAGTGACTTTTTGTAATCTGAGATACAGTGACCGCCAGTCAACTTAAAATTTCCATTTTACAGAGAACTTATTTCATACCCATGGTTTTTGTTGGAGGGAGTTGTGCTTATTCATTTGTTCCCTTTGACTAGTGGACACATAGGGCATTTGTTTTTTTTTCTTAACTATTTCATAGGAGTTTACCTTTACCCCAGCTGGCAAAGCTCCATGTACTGTTTATTGAGCAACTGAGATCATGAGCGGTCTTGGCACTTCTGTGGCATGTACCACAGTCATTTCGTAATGAAGACTCCAAAAACGTTTTCTGAGCTTTGTTTCCATTCGCAAGTGGCTATTTGGATAAAGTTGGCTCCAAAGCACAGTTCAGTGTGCTGAGCATTTCCTGTATTTCTTGTTTGTGCTTGCGTTCAGTATAGTTGAAAGGGCCGTAACTTTCACCACTGTCAGCCAAGAAAAAGGAAAAGGAGTAGGACTGGAAGTACGTGCTTTGTCCCACCTTTCTACTCATCAGCAAATGTTCAAATTGCTGAAGGCCTGGTGTTACTCAAGTCCACAATAATCAACTGTTGTATATTGTAAGGGAGGCAGGAAGGGATTAAGAATAGGAAGAGGTTTTTCCCCACCTCCTAATTTTTGGAGTTTCCTTGATCTTCATACTTCTAAATGTGTCAAACATGATAATTTCATGAATATATCAATTTATTCATGATACATTTTCAATTCTTATATTCTAGGAAAAAAACCAAAGTGACTCTTACAAGAGCACTTAAAAGTAAATGTTGAGTCTGTTTCAATTTTCTCTATATATCTATTGTTGATACATCTAGATATATATCTAGCCTTGTTTTTTTCTATATTTTTTCTGGAAATTTTATTTTATTTTTTTTTTTTCTGTGTATTTGCTGTTTTTATTTTTTTCCCCATTTTTATATATTTATTTATTTATTTATTTTTAATATTTTATTCTATGTTACAATACTATATTGGTTTTCCCTCTGGAAATTTTATATCCATGTGCAAATCTCAGCTATTGATTGACATGTGGTAGATCCCTCTCCTGGCCCTGTACTAATAATACTAAAGGTTGAATTCAGGGAATATATGAATGTCTTTTTAAAGTGACTTTGCAACCTGAAGGCTGCTGCGACTTCCAGCAAGAAAACTTTCAGAATCTCTTGTCTGTGATAACAGTGTAATAATAAAATCCTGAAAGGCTTCTGATGCTGAGTTCCCATGAACCTGACTTTATTGAAAGCCTCAGCTTATTTCCCTGCTCTCCAATTTACCTGAGAGATGTCTCCCTCCTTTCCTTCATTGCACCGTCTAGAGCCCAAGCTTGCCTTGAGATCTATTCAAACTTTAAATAGAAGCACAGAGACAAGGTTCATCAGCAACCACTTCTATTTAAAGTGCCTTCAGTCCTGAGAGTCACTTGGGGCCAAGGGTGTGACACTTGCTAGAAAGGATTGCATGAGGATCAGGCCATTACATCCTGAGTGCCCTTTACCATTGCCTCACTGGGAAGCTCTTCTCCCCTTCCCAGTGGAGACTTGCCTTTCTCTTCATTTTGGGTTGGTTTACATCAAGAGGCTGACGTGCAGTTGCCAGTAGGTACTTTTCAGCAAAGTGAAGTATAAAGCTGAAAATCAGTTAAGAAACTGAACCCTCTAATCTCGGCTTTGGAAGCATGTTAATCTTACCAAATGATAGGAAATCTTGTATTGTGAGGATTGTTAAATAGTTTCAGAAAAAAATTAATTCCCTTAATAGGAACCATAATTTCATAGTAGTAAGTGGTGGTGGTGGAGGACATGAGGTGTTGAGAGCTTTGTTTTTAAAGTGAAACTTTAATATTATAAAAATAAATATTGAATATTTTATTTTTGTACCTATGCATCAATTCTTTACATGAACAAAAATAGAATCAGGCATTTTGTTTTTTTGGGCAGTGTAATTAACCAAATAAATAGTGTAATAAAATAATAGACATCCTTATTTCCATTTTTGCAAGATTAATGGAGGGCCTCAGTTTTTCTCAAGGTCCTTCAAATTCTCTTTTGAAACACCTCTTATGTCATCTTCCTGACCAGTTTCCTTATTTCCAGTTGTTAACTGGTCCAGTCTTTATTTTTCAGAGACTCACTTGTGGCCAAGGCAGTTTTCCAAAATTTTTTCATTCACTTGAACTCTTGGATACTTGGCATGTTTTCCAACTCAGCTTTGCTTTGGATTGACAGTGCACTGTCTGAAATATCAGGCAGTCAGTGAAAGTAGTGATAAACATAGAGCGAGCCAGGGACCTGTGTGGGAATCTGTTGGTGAATGGTCAATTTTTTAGAAATTATTTTCATGTCTGACGACTTTGCTTTACTTCTAAGCCTTATAACTGCAGGAACACAGGTCATGAGAATCTCATCCCATGATATATTTCATCATTCCACCAACCATATGTAGCAGGTTTACTTTAGGTCTATTTGAAAATTTAAACGAGTTAAAATCAAATTATATACTAGTGTTCTTAGAAGTGCTGGGAAAAGCATTGCTAAGAGAGGAGGTGAACTGCAAGGAATTTGGCAGTGCTTGTTGATTAATGACTAGATAAAAAGTTCATAAACTATTTCCATGATGGACTCAGTTGTATATTAAATATTCCTCTGTGAGATATTAGCTTTTTCCTGATTTACCATACAGTGAAGTACTGCTCACAGCACCACTCACATATTGCACTTCCTTTATAAGTGATCATTGCGTTCACTGTATTTCCTGAAGGCTGCCCTCGGAGCCGGCTTCTCTGACAAGACTCCTGCTCACACTGTCACCATGGCTTGCATCTCTTCCAACCAAGCCATGACCACAGGTATGGTTTTTTTTTTTGACAGCAGAAGGTACATGTTGATTCTCCTTTGTCTTTTCTATGATCATTAAACATTATTCTTAACAGAAATAAATGATCTCTGAATTTGTGTGTTTCAGAAAATAAGGTACCATTTACATTTTTATTGTTGACGGTAGTTCTCCACCTTTTTCTTGCCCTCCATACCTGAGGACCACAACTATTTGTGTGACTTCTCCATCAGTAGTGTGGCTGGCTATCACAGGGATTATTAACTGGAGGGGGTGCTTCTGGATTTGAGGCACGAGGAGTTTATCACCGGTTAGGTTTCAAGATTAGGTGATTCTAGCATGATACTCCCCCATGAAGATGGTGGCCCTCCTCCCTCCATCATCATCATAGCGATAAATCACTGACTTGGATGGTACAGCTCTTTGCTCTACTTTTCCCCCACATCTTAGCCTTTTAATAATTATTTACAAATTCTCACAACAAACTTAGCAAATCTGTGGAACATTTTGTAACACCACCCCTTACTGTGAAAAGACAGGAAACCTGAAAGATACAGTGATCATGTGCTCTGTTAGTGACATCAAGGCCAAGTGGCCAGCCCACCATAAAGGTGGCAGGGAATAAGCTGTAGGCAGAGATGGGGGCATTCTGCACTCTGCACAGCATGTAACTGGTTCCAGTTAGAGCAACATAGTGCTTGCCCGTGGCCAAAGGGCAGAGGGCAGGGGGCTGCCTTATATCTAAAAGCCATACTTTATCTAGCTTGTAGTAGAAACCGAAATTCTCTTTATAGGATGAAGAGTTGTTATCCAAACTGAAGCTGGGAACATATGAAATATGCCACATGTTCGGCTTTAGATATGATATGTTTGAGAATTGGTCCAGTGGATACTTCAGGTTGGATTCAGGTTGATGTCCCTGTAGCCTGAATGAAACTTGTTTTTCTCTAGTGTATTGAATGTATTTTGAGTCATTCAAAAAAATTATCGTAATCCCTCTGAAAAGATAAAAACCTGAATTACACATGTTGTACAATGCTAATAACTATTGTACAATTTTTAAGTCAAGCCTAAATTTAAGGAGAAAAAAAAGGAAGCTTAAATTACCAGTGGTGTGTTAATTTATGCAAAAGATACTCATGTACATATGACCTGTGCCTGTGCCCTGTAGCTGTCGGCCTGATTGCCTCCGGCCAATGTGATGTGGTCGTGGCAGGTGGTGTAGAGTTGATGTCTGACATCCCTATTCGCCATTCAAGGAAAATGAGGAAAATGATGCTGGATCTCAATAAGGCCAAGACTCTGGCTCAGCGCCTCTCTGTAATCTCTAAATTCAGATTGAATTTCCTATCGCCAGAGGTAAGACTCGCTAACATAAAGACTTGTGTTGCCAAAGCATCCCACTGCAGAGATTTAGTGATAAGATGGCCTGGGTTCAGTTATGTTCTAATAGCTGTGAATTCTGTTAGTTACAAGAAAAGGTTAATTATTAGGTCAAGACAGAGAAAAAAATAGCAGTTAGAAGATTTGAATTTGTAAGCCCTTTTTAGAGATGCCTTGCACACAAAGAACTTTCCTTGTCCTGATCTTGATTGATTGTAGACTTTAACTTTCCCAGATAGCCTAGGTGTGGTATAGCACCTGTTATATAACAGTGTACCTGGTCCCGAATATCTCCTTTCCCAGCTTCCTGCAGTGAGTGAGTTCTCCACCAGTGAGACCATGGGCCATTCTGCAGACCGATTGGCTGCTGCCTTTGCTATTTCTCGGGAAGAGCAGGATGAATACGCACTGCGCTCTCACAGCCTGGCCAAAAGGGCACAGGATGAAGGACTCCTTTCTGATGTTGTGCCCTTCAAAGTACCAGGTAAAACAGTTTGTCAGCTTTGTAAAGGGAAATGTTTCTTGATATTTTTAGAGAGTTCTGAATTTCTTCTAAAACTCCAAAAACCCTAAGTGATTTTTCAGTGAATATTTCCAAAATACTCAGCTTTTATTCCTAAACATTGACTCAGGTTTCAATTTTTGTTATAACATATGTAAGCATTTTAAAGAGATGTTTTATAAATCTTTAGGTCTGGCAGATATATTTTAGTTCTTATGTGCATGCCTGTTTTTAAAGTTCTGTATTTATAAGACTTCTGTAAAGAAGAGCCAAATGTAAATGAATATCTTAAGAAAATCAGTTATCCTTTTTAATGTTAAGTCATTTAGATTATTTCCCAAATGTCTTAAGAGTTTGCTTTCATATTTGGTAATATCTTGATAACTATAAAGAGCCTTCTTTTTAGTGAATAGTTATGGTTTACATTTTATTTGTTCTTGTAATTTTAAAGCATATTTCTCTGTAGAAGATATATAATGCTTATTGAGCTTAGAGTTACAAATTTCATATTTTTATAGGAAGGGATACAGTTACACAAGATAATGGCATTCGTCCTTCCTCTCTGGATCAGATGGCCAAACTAAAACCTGCATTCATCAAGCCCTATGGCACAGTGACAGCTGCAAATTCTTCTTTCCTGGTAACTATGTGTGCTATTTAATGGCAACCCACTCCAGTGTTCTTGCCTGGAGAATCCCAGGGCCGGGGGAGCCTGGTGTCTGTGGGGTCGCACAGAGTCGGACACA
Organism: Nanger dama; assembly: GCA_917880005.1. Lineage (NCBI taxonomy): Eukaryota > Metazoa > Chordata > Mammalia > Artiodactyla > Bovidae > Nanger > Nanger dama. The sequence continues at coordinate 33,853,673 of CAKJTW010000018.1, forward strand.
ACTGAAGCGACTTAGCAGCAGCAGCAGCAGCAGCAGTGATCTTTTATATTTATGTATTCTCAATAGGAAAGCCTAAAATAAATGTACTTGTGTGTATTACGAATAGAGACTTAAAAACATACTTACTCAGACTTCCCTGGTGGCAATGGGGATAAGAATCCACCTGCCAGTGCAGGGGACACAGGTTCAGTCTGTGGTCTGGGAAGATTCCACAGGCTGTGGAGCAACTAAACTTATGCACCACAACTATTGAGCCAGAGCTCTAGAGCCCACCAGCTGCAACTACTGAGTGAGAGTCATTTCCTAGGCAGGTTGATAAGTCCAGGGGTCCCCAAGGAGAGAGGGGTCTGGAATTCACAAGAAGGAAGAAAGGACAAACTTTTTTATTCCTCTACATTCCTTAGGATTATATAACAATAATGTATCCTGCCTGAAGACAGTCTCTGGATTAAACCTTCTGGCTAATCCTGTTATCTTAAAATGTAAATTATGGGAGTAGGTCTGCTGAGGTCTTCTCAACCTCCATTCTTTTGATTCATTGTAATGACTAATTGGAGAGTATATAACTCCATTGCTAACACTAACACTTTCTGCCCCCTTCTGATGCCTATGTCAGAAGCTTTCTCTATCTCCTTTATACTTTAATAAAACTTTAGTACACAAAAACTCTGGGCGATCAAGCCTCGTCTCTGGCCCCAGATTGAATTCTTCTCTGGAGGCCAAGAATCCCGGTGTCTTTTCATGGTTCAGCAACAACTTTTCATGAGCCCACCTGCCTCAGCTACTGTTGGCCACAGCCCACATCTGTAGAGCCTGTGCTCCACAACAAAGCGAGCCACCACAATGAGAAGCCTGCCCACCACAACTAGGGAGAAGCCCCCAGTTGCCACAAGTAGAGAATGCCCTCACGCAGCAACAAAGACCCAACACAGCCAAAAACAAATAAGATATACTTACCTGCTACAAAGACTATTAAAATAGAATCAGTTTTTAAACCCATAAAAGTCACCTGATCCATTCACCATTCTAATACAAAAACACTGTTCTCAAAAAAAAAAAAAAAAAAAAAGCTGTTCTCTTCAGTCACTTCAGCAGTCAAAAAATTTTGCCTGCCTGTGCTGGGCACTGGAGATAAAAGAATAGTTAATTGTAGTGAGAAAGTTCTGTGATGACTGTAAACATTGACTCTTGGAGAAGATAACATAGTTGGGTGAGTAAGAGAGTCTTCTTAGGAGGTAATATTTGATCAGTGAATCTTGAAGGAGGAGTACAAGCCAATTCAAGAAGTGTATAAAAGGCTTTCTAGGCAAAGGAATGGCAAATGCAACTTTGGGAGTTAGGAGAGCAAAGGGCCTCTTTGGAGAAAAGTCTGGTTGGAACACAGGATATGAATTTAGGGAGTCATCTACGACTTGGAGGACAGGGAAACCTGGTGTACTGCAGTCTGAAGGGTCACAGATACAACTTAGCAACTGAGCAACTTAAGACTTGAAAAGTAGGCGGAGAGAATGACAAGATACTTTTTCTAGTTCTGATTGTTAGAAAATTATGTTTTATGCTGACCCCCAAATTACTTTCCTATAAGCATCGTGGAGTAAATCTACTTGCATTTTTGGTTCTTATTTTACTTATATGCAGGTAGCTTCATGTCCTTGCTTGGGTTTTTTTCTTTTCTCCTCTATTAAATGTCCCTCTTGATTCTGCTTCTGCTTGTGAGATGTGATTTCCCTCCTACTACCTTGGGTGCAGTCTTCAGGATATAGTTCATCTGGTCAGTGTTTCTTTTTACAGTATCATTCTCCTACCCAGACATACAGTCTAGAAAGAAACAAAGGCAATTGTTTGACATATTTGACCTTGATAAATGACAATTTAATGCCTGCTCTTGAGCTTAGGAAAGAATACCTGAGGTGATTTTAACAGGATGGTGTACCACCTGGTAAAGCCTGAGCAGTGAAGGACTGGTTAGGTTGTTGTTTCTAAAACCAAATTGGATGATAGGTTCATATGGCATCGGTTACACTCTTGGCAGATCTGAACCCCCTTGAATATTTGTGAGGTGTGCAGAAGGTTCAGGTTTATTCATCAAAATCAGAAACACAAGTCATTAGAGGTAATACATCACAGATACATGGGTTTTTGGAGATGCTGTTAATGCACCGTATTCACTGTAGTTTTTCACAGTTGCACATTGAATATAGTAATGTGATGTTATTATGTATAGTCACCTGTGTTTCCAGACTTTATGGCCGCCTTATTGGTAGTGGCTGCATAGCCTCTTCAGAATTACTGAGTTACAAAAATATGGTCTGAAATTACGGTAGAGATTGTTTTAGTTTTGTCGATTCTAGAGAATAGTTTCTTTTCCTTTGGAATTTTTGTAGGGTTTTTTTTTTTTTTTAGCTTTTTCTTTTGAAACAGTAGTAAAGGGCTTTTGTGAGTAGTACTAATTTGTCCCACACTTCTTCTTCTTGGTTTGCTTGTTATAGAGTCTTTATATTGAAGAAAATCATGTACAAGCCACAGGCAGGAAACAACTGAGAACCAGTCCAGAAAATATAAAAATAAATCAGTAAAGAAGAGATTTTGGGGAGGATTAATTCACAAAATTCCTCATATTCTGTGCCAAAAGCAAAAACTTGTAATTTACTATGAATACATATTGAGTTACCAATTTTCATCATTCATTTTGATAATTATGATACTTTTTGAATAGACTTTTCTACCCTCATCTGCCAAAAGTGGGTCAGTGTGTTTGTGTGTAAAATTGTGACTTAATGATGGATAAAATGGAAAGATTTTGTTACAGAGAGTCACTCTGTAAGTGTGATGCGTTGGTAAATTTAGGAACAGAGCATAGAAGACGACTAAAGAAATAGCACCAGGTAGGCTGCAGTTATTTAACATTTTTGTTCCAATTAACATTTCAGACTGATGGTGCGTCTGCAGTGCTGATTATGGCAGAGGAAAAAGCTCTGGCCATGGGTTATAAGCCGAAGGCATATCTGAGGTAAAGTAAGTATTCAAGTAAGTTTCCTCTGGTTTCTTTACTTTACTACAGAGCTCACCCTTCTGTTTTTTACCTAGGGATTTCATGTACGTGTCCCAGGATCCAAAAGATCAGCTTTTACTTGGGTAGGTAGCAATGTATATTCTTGGATTATTCTAGAAAATATTGGTTACCCATGTTTATTACATAGATTTTAAAAGTATATAAAGCACTGAGTTCATAATTGTTTTGTAAGTTGGATTTTTAAAATAATAATCCTTTCTACCACAGCTATCACATATATACAACTTTATATCCTTTTTACATTAAGATGTCATAAGCATTTTTTATATTGCTACTTACTCTGCAACACAATCAGAATAGCTTTTATAAAAGCCTCTTAATGTTTAGATAGACTTCTCTCCCTCCCTCATAAGGCTGTGCCCTCACTAGCCTCCATCATGTCATTTAACTAGCCATGCCCCTTATGCTCTGCTGTTTGAGCTCTGTGTTCTTCTGGCTCTTCACATTATTAACTTGCCCTTCTCTTTTATTGTCTACTTGCTTATTATCTCTTTCTCTGAGTCTAGAATATCAGCCGCAGAGGGCAGAGGCCATGTCTGTTCAGTTTACTGTTGTATCAACAACACTTTGTACAGTAGAATCAGTGAATGAGTAGAGGACCTTCTAATAACTATGTAAAATTCAGTTTGGGGAATATGAAAGAGTTCTTTGGTTAAAAAGGAAAGTTTTAATATCGTATCACTGAATTTTTTCTTTTCAGACCAACATATGCTACTCCAAAAGTTCTGGAAAAGGCAGGATTAACAATGAATGATATTGATGCTTTTGAATTTCATGAAGCTTTCTCAGTAAGTCACTTTAAAGACAGATATCAAAGGACTATAATCATTTAATATGTGTGAAACAAGTAGAGCTTTATGTTTGAAGTACTGATTTAACACTACTGGGAGGAAATCCAGGCCTACACCCACAGTGTTGAAAAACATATCTTTTGAAGCTATCTCTTTGAGGCCCTTCAGAAGTGTCAGGTTGTTTCTTTAGAAAATATTCACGGAAAACTGATTTAAAGATTTACTTTGCTCTATAGTTAGATACACTCATGCATGAAAGAAAGCCTTGAGGGATTTTACTACAAGAAGGTCCTTATTGATTTATTTTCCTTTCTAGGGTCAGATTTTGGCTAATTTGAAGGCCATGGATTCTGATTGGTTTGCACAAAACTACATGGGTAGAAAAGCCAAGGTAAGTTTCTGGTTAAAAATATGCTTGAGGAAAAAAAAAGATAGGCTTGAGGGATTTTCCTGGCAGTCCAGTGGTTAAGGCTCCATGCTTCCACGGCATGGGGTGTGGGTTCTATCCCTGGTGGTGGAATTAAGATCCTGCATGCCACACAGTGTGGCCTCCCGGCCCCCACCCCTGCCCTGCAAAGCAAACCTTTGAATTTCCAAAGCACTGTAATATTTGGAGCTTTAATACCTCCTAGTAAAAATATGAAGAGGAAGGCTGCTGCTGCTTAGGAAAATTTTTGTGTGTTATTTCATGTATTTATTTCTTATTTGAAAAATAGCTCCTGGAAATTCTTAAAAAAAAAAAAAGCAAAAATTCAAATTGTCTTTTGTTCATCCACTCTGATGTCAGATGAAAAATAAACAGGACCCTTGGCTTTCAGAATTTATTTGGAATTTCTTTTGTAGTAAAATAGTATATGATGGGTCTTTAAGAAAGTTATTTCCCTCTATTGCTTTTACTTCCTGTTACTCAGAGCCTGGCCTGATTTTTAAGTAAATTCACCTTTTTATTTGTGTCTGTTTTTGTGGGAGCCAGGTTGGATTGCCTCCTCTGGAGAAGTTTAACAACTGGGGTGGATCTCTGTCCCTGGGGCACCCGTTTGGAGCCACTGGCTGTCGGTTGGTCATGGCAGCTGCCAACAGGTTACGGAAGGAAGGAGGCCAGTATGGTCTAGTTGCCGCCTGTGCAGCTGGAGGGCAGGTAGGTCACAGAAGCTTAATAGGAGCTTCCAGAAAGTTATTTTCTTAGAAACAAACTCATCCAAGAATATTTGATTTATCTTAATTCAAAACAGTCTTAGAGTGATTTTTCTGATGACACTCAACTGGAAAAAAAAGCCCATTTTTGAGGACCGAGGAGTACAACTTCAATCCTTAGAGTACTTTGAACGACAGAAGCTATTTAAATCCACATTTTTTCCCCCTAAAATAATGTTTACAGGTTTTATTTATAAAAGTTACATGTGCTCATTATGGAAATTATGGAAAATACAAAAAGTATGTAGAAAATAAGACTAGAATCACTTATAATCCCCTCATCAGACACTATCATTAATCATACTTTGATATATTTTCTTCTTTAATAATAAAATTTTATTCACTTATTTAGTCACCTTGAGACCTTATCTATAAAATCTCTCCAAGAGGAAAACTGTCTTTCTTGAGAAGTGAACTGTACAATGGAGAATTAATTTACCTCTGGATAACTTACTGCTCTTTAGCTGGGGAAAATTTTGTTTTCTACAGATTTTTTCTACCTGTTTTACTTGTGTTACCAAAAAATACTTCCTACCTGTAGCATTTCACTGTGGGACTACAATCCAAAGGAAGGCTGGCTGTAATCTGTTTTTTTTTTTTTAACCCTGCTGGAAACAGATTTGATTTTTCACCAGATAATAGAATCTATCTGTTGCTGGCCAAGATGAATCAGATATGTAAAAGTATAAACATCTTGCATTTAAAAGCCTTTATTTATGGCTTTTCTTCTGAGACTTTGAAAAAGCAAGGGGTCAGTTATTTTTAGGTTTTAGACTTCACGATTGGAAGTATTTTCTAAACTGGATAACTTTGTTTACGGAAAACCATGGTTGGTCAGGACCGGAGCCCTCCTTCTTATCTTTCTATGCCAAGATTCACTGGGGGAGATAACTGGTGCACGACGTTGTACATAGTGCATAGTCCACACCAGTCAGTGTCGTTTGGTTTTGAGTGTTTGTTCCCTAAGTTTTTAATCTAGCACATAGAGGATTAGTAACCTAATACTAGATGGTTTTGTAAATGAACAAAGAATAATATCCAATGTTATTACTTTCCTCTAGAAGTTTAAGTGTAGTGAGGAAGGAGATGAGGCATTCTAGACCCTAGATTCAGCTTGGCATTGTTTCATCAAGAGTCAAGTGAGTGCTGTATAGACACGATTAGATCAGAGGAGGAGTCCGTCATTGGATCTACAGCAGGATTTCTCAGCTTTGGCAGTAGTAACACTTTGGGCTAGGTAATTCTTTGTTTGGCTGGCACGATTGTGCTGTGTGTTGTAGAGTGTTTAGCATGGTCTCTGTCCACTAGATAACAGTAGCAAACAACCTCCCTTATTACCCCCTCTCCCTTTCTCACCATATACACACAGTTGGGACAACCAAAAATATCTCCAGACATTGCTAAATGTCCTCTGGGGGAGGGTGGGGAGCAAAATCACTGCAGTTGGGAATCACTGACATAGAATAGTATAATAGATTTGAAACATGAAAATAACACAGCTTAAATAAAACAGGAGAAGGAATATTCTAACTTATGTATCCTAGGACAACCCCAAGTCAGTCAGACCTTCCCACCCCTGTTCTTTTGTTTGCTTGTGCCTGTATCAAGGGTATTTAACAGTTTCTTTTGAACTATACTAGATTGAGGATGGAGACCATGTAGCAAAACCTTGTACCCACACAGTGTTTAACTCGGTGCCTTATAAATAATAGTTCCTTAATAAATATTGTGGGGATTGAATGGAATCTAGAAGTAGGGAGATTAGTTAAACTGTTAACTGGATTGATAACAGTCCAGAAGAAAGAATGATTATGATTATCAGATAGGATTTAGACAGGTGACATCATACATTTCTATACCTGGGTTAAACTAGGGAGGTAACTGTACTGTGCCTAGTACTTGGGAAGGGGTTTTCTGCCTTTTGACTGTTGTGGGACCGCAGCTCATCATCTCCACATGCATAGCATAGTTAAGAGGAGACCAGGCTTTCGAATCATCTGGTTTCAACTCCTGACCGTGTTATTTGATAGCTTTCTGGATTTGGGTGAGTAATGTAACCCTTTTACATTTTTAAATAAAAAGCCCCCATTTTTCTCATCTTACTCACAAGAAAGAAAGCTGTTGTCAAATTCACTGTATCATGTTTATTTTTATACAGCTTAAAAAAAAGCCACTGTGGCTTATTTTAATAGCAGCCACTTATGGAGCATCTACTAGAAATCAGACTCTACTAGGCAGACTTTGATACACATGTGTATGCATGTATGTGTGTGTGTGGTGTATGTACACACACACATTGTATGCTATCGCTTAATTTAATACTCACAAAAATACTTTGATGTGAGCACCATGAGCCTCATTTTATAGAGGAAGTTGAGGTTCAGAGTGGCTAATAACTTTCCCAAGATCACACAGTATTTGAATGGCAGAGTCAGGATTGAGTTCAAAGCCTGTACTTTTCTGTGGTTCTCTTCTGCCTCCATACTGGCTGGATTCATTACCTTTCATTGCTCTAACTGGACTTCTTTTTTTCTTTTACAGGGCCATGCTATGATAGTGGAAGCTTATCCAAAATAATAGATCCAGAAGAGATGACCTGGAGTTTCTGTGCAGCACTCGGCCTAGGCAATGCCATTTCAATGCACTATTCGATGACATCTCTAGTTCCCAGCTCCTCTTAGGAAAGCAAAATTTGTGGCCTTTTGTTCAATACTTTGCAATTAAGCCTTTCCAGTGTTCTGAGCTTTCCAAGAATCACAGCTTACTACTCTTTCAGGGATTCCTTAGTTATCAGAATCTCTCACAGTGATAAGTTCAAGCAATTGTGTTTGGTTGCTATTTTCGTTAAGGACTGAATGAGTGGCTGCAGTTTTGGAAAGAGACTAGATGAGATTTGGGATCACCTTTGTAACATTTGCAAATTATAACTCATTCCTGTTTGTGACCTAACGATAAATGTTTTCTATAAAACACAAAACCAGTGTGCCTAAATTAACTTAATTATGGAGAAATAATTCAGAATCTAAGCATCACTGAAAATTTACAGTAAATGTTTAGATGTACAAATACCTTGTTAAAAGTGTTAGTTGCTCAGTCATGTCCAACTCTGTGACCCCATGGACTGTAGCCTGCCAGGCTCCTCTGTCCATGGAATCCTCCAGGCAAGAATACTGGAGTGGGTTGCCATTCCCTTCTCCAGAGGATCTTCCTGATGCAGGGATCTAACCCACATCTCCTACATTGCGTGCAGATTCTTTACCATCCGAGCCAACAGGAAAGACCATGTTGGTTAACCTTAATAAAGTAGAAAAGTTTGAGAACCATTTGCCTTGTTTTATTAGGAGGTAAGAGGTGGTTCTCTTGTTTTAGGGACAGATTTTGCCTTGGACTCCTCATTTGTAACTTCTAACCATTTTGGTCCACCACGAGGCCGCCAGGAACATAAAGTCCTACTTTAGAATAACACCATTTTTTCCTCATTGCCCATTTGAAGTAAATTTATTTTATTACTGTTTGGAGATGTAATTTGGTCCATATACTAAAAATCCTCTCAGTTTTTTGACAACCAAACTGCATTGAATAAACGTGTGTATTGTACCTTGAAGCAAAGTCTCAGCTGCAATCATTTATGTGAATGTTGTTTAGATGTTTGAAAGTTACTGGCAATCAGAATCATTCTCTAGTTCAGGGACAGTTTGGGCAAGGGAGCAAGTGCTAACCTCTTAAAAGGTTATTTGAGGATCCCAGCATCATTTCCCCATGATTTCATTCTACATAATGTGAATTTTTAATGCTGTAAATCAGTGTATTTACAAATCACAAGTATTTACTCTAGATAAGTGAAATATAAAAGGTAAAAAACTTTTTTTCAATTTAGGGAAAAATACCGCTATTGGGATGGGTACTTTTTTTTAAACATGACAGTAAAAGTGTTACCATAAAAGAGAAGATGTATAAGTTGGCTTAAGATGAAATAAGAACGTTTATTCTTTATATGACAGAGTAGCAAGACAAGCCACAAATGTGGTGAAGATACAGATACAACTTAACAAAGAATGTGCATATATATATATGCTGCTGCTGCTGCTAAGTCGCTTCAGTCGTGTCCGACTCTGTGTGACCCTATAGACAGCAGCCCACCAGGCTCCCCCATCCCTGGGATTCTCCAGGAAAGAACACTGGAGCGGGTTGCCATTTCCTTCTCCAGTGCAAGAAAGTGAAAAGTGAAGTCGCTCAGTCGTGTCTTACTCTTTGCGACCCTATGGACTACAGCCTACAGGGCTCCTTCGTCCATGGGATTTTCCAGGCAAGAGTACTGGAGCGGGGTGCCATTGCCTTCATCTATATCTATATCTATCTATATCTATATATCTTACAAAGGTATATTATACATGTGATAGAGATATCTCATATCTTTGTCATATACATAGGATAGATATCTTACAAAATACGTATGATAAAGGTATATTTTACAAAGGATCTGGGATGTGTACAGAATTCCTGTAAATAAGTAAGAAGAGAGATAGCATGGTAAAAACTGGCAAAAGATATTAACAGGTTGTTTTTTTTTTTTTAGAAAGTAATACACAAATGGAGAATAAACATAAAAAGATGCTCATATGCTCATTAGTCGTCAAGAAAAACCAAACTAAGATCATGATGAGATATTAGTTTATGCCTACTAGACTGGCAAAAATGAACAGGACTGAGAACACTAAGCGTTAGTGAGAATGTGGACAATAGGGACTTTTTATACCTGCTGGTAAGAATGCAAATTGCTACAACCATTGTGGAAAACAGTCTGGCATTATCTTGTACATTTGAATATGACACATGGCTTATAATCCAGCATGTCCACTCTTAGGTATATTTCCTGAAGAAACTTGCACACGAGTTATCAGGAGACATATACAAGAGTGTTGATAGCAGCATTGCTCTTTAATAGCCAAATATTATAAATAACAAATGTTCATCCACAGCAAAATTTGAAAAACAAGCAAAACTAAGCATACTCCTAGGATGCTTACATATGAGATGAAAATATTTTCCAAAACAAGAAAAAAAAGTCTTATTGAAGAATTCCAAATAATATGTGTAGACCCCATACTCCAGCAGGTGGAGCATGCCCTTCCCCAGGTGAGTATGGGCTGGACTTAGTGACTCAGCTCCAAAAAATAAAGTCTGAAGATGGAAAACCAGGCAACCTTACAGTGGAGAAACCTGGCAGACACTAGCTTAACTAAGAGCCCAGGGTTATCATCATAGTGCTGGCATGTGGATATCACAGACCTGATGGAATGATGTAATCAAAAGGGCCCTTCTCCTTAGTGGTATTCTTTCCGAGTACCCATAACCTAGTTGAATCTTTAGACAACATCAGACTAAACTGAGGGACACTCTACAAAATTCTTGCCAGTACGCAAAACTATCAAGGTCGTGAATAACTGTCACAGACCAGAGATCTGACAACTAAAGGTAATGTAGTATCCTGGGTGAACACTAATAAACTGATGAAATTTGAATGAAATCTGGAGTTAATAGTTTAAAAGGAAACCAGATAAAGGAACACATATATGGTGAAATTATTTTTGAGAAGAGTGCCAAGACTAGTGAGGTAAGGACTATTTTCAACAAATATTGTTGGGAAAATTGTATATACACATGCAAAATGAAGTTGGACCCCTGCCTTACACTATACAAAGTGAACTCAAAACAGATCAAAGACACAAACATAAGAACTAAAATAATAAAACTCTTAGAAACAGGGGGAAAGCTACATGATACTGGGTCTGGCAGTGATTCTTCGATATGACACCAAAAGCACAGAAAAGAAAAAAAAATTGGAGTTCATAAAAAACATCAGTACATCAGAGGACATGTTGAAAACAACCTATGAAATGGGGGAAAATATAAATCACATCTGATAAGGGTTTTAATTCAGAGTATATAAAGAACTGCAACTCAACATCTAGAAAAACAACTCAGTTTAAAAATTGGCAAATGATTTGAATAGATGATTCTCTAGAGAAGATATACAAAGAACAATGAGCACATGAAAAGATATTTTGCATCACTAGTCATTGGAGAAGTGCAAATCAAACTGCAACTTCACAGCCAAATGAATGGCTACTTAAACCAGCCCTGAAAATAACAAGTGTTGATGAGGATATGGAGAAATTGAAACCTTTGTGTACTACTGATGGGAATTTAAAATTGTGCAGATGGAATGGAAAATAATATAGCAGTTCCTGAAAAAGTTAAAGGTAGAATTACCATATGACCTAGCAGTTTCTAGTCTATATCCAAAAGAAAGCAGGGTCTCAGAAATATTTATACACCAGCATTATGCACAATTACTAAAACTCGAAAACAACTTGTGTTCATTGATGGACCAATGGATGAATAAAAGGAAGACAATCCTGTCACATGTGACAACATGAATAAACCTTGAGGATATGCTAAGTGAAACAAGCCAGTTACAAAAGACAAATACTGTATGATTCCACTTGTATCAGGTATTTAAATATTCAGAGCAAATTCTTAAGGACAGTAGAATGGTGGTTGCCAGGGCTTGGATGGGTGATGAGTTGTTTAGTGGGTACAGAGTTTCTGTTTTGAAAAATGAAAATTCTGAAGGTTGGTTGCACAGCAACATGAATGTACTTAATATTACTGAACTGTATATTTTAAAATGGTTAAAGTGATAAATTTTATATGTATTTTATCACAGTTAAAAAAATTTTTCTTTAAGGTAAGGGAAAACATTCAGAACAGAGAGGTTACCTCTAGGTGGGGGGGCAGTGGAACTGGATTGGAAAGGAGCACATAGGTTAAAGCTATGTACCGTTTCAAAACATTTTATACATGCAGGAGACACCAGGTTACTTTCATTTGCATGACGGCTACAAAAGCCCATCCTCGGCTGTGGTGATTACTGTTGTCTCCTTGATGTTTGTTCTTAAATAGCTGAAACTGGTTATATTCTTTGTAAAGATCCCAACTTAAAGTGTATTTTCATGTAAAACTTTCATTACACTCTCTGTTCTACCTGATAACCAATTGCGAGTGGAGCCTTTATTTGCCCTTATTTTCCTTCATTCAGACTTTGGAAGTTTGGCTCCCCTACCCTTTCCCCACGGCTCTCCCCTGCCCTCAGCTGTTTGCTTCCAACAGTCTCTGCTTCCATCTTTCCCGAGAGAAGAATTTTAATTCTTTGCCTGTCTCCTCCCCGTGTCCTTTCTCAGTTTTGTATATTTCTTCAGGCCTCTCAAGTTTTGGTCTCTCTTGAGGAGTAAAGGTGGTATCAGGGTCTCCTGGGCTTTCTCAGATTTTGATGGGTGACTCAGAGGCTCTCTGCCTATATCACTGTGGTTTCTGGGGACTCTGAACTGGTATATTGTGCTTCTTCAAAGAAGAGTGATCATTGAGAGGAAACGGAAGAATGGGGGGACTGGAGGACAAAAATAGTAGACAGTACTATTCTGAAAATAGATTATTGTAAAAGAGAAGAAACATTCAGACATGTTGGCAGTGTTTGTACTCAATATCATACTCAACTAGAAGCCCTTTTCCCTTTCACACTTAAAGGAATATCAGTGATCAATTGATTCCCAAAGCAGAACTCCAGATAGAAAGTTCAGAGCTTTCTCAGGAACACCTAATGTAGTCTATCCTTCTGTACAAACTTAAATTCAAGGATGTATTTTTGTGTGTTTCCTTGCTTGTCAAGATTCTATTTTGAAATATGCAAAATGGTCAGGAAAACTTATTGAAAATCTTTTTTCTAATATAAAAATACATGCTCATTATAAAAAAATAATTCAAACAATACACTGTAGAAGAAGAAAATGAAGACTCAAGGAGAGATACCCACTCTTTATATTTTGGTATCTCTTTTTAATGCATACATATTTATATGGAACGTAATTGCCTAGTATAGTGTTCTGGAACCCATTTATATTACTTAGATATGTAGCCTAAATATTGTTTCATTTTGGTAGCTGTAGCTGTGTGTCATCATTTTTAGTGACCACATAGCATTCCTTAGGATGGATATATCCTAATTGGTTTCACCAAGTGCCTCTTTTTAAGAGTGTAAACGGAGTACACATTGTTTGCACATTTATCTGTCCACTTGTTTACTTATTTCTTTAAGCCTTCTTATTAGAAATACAATTACTGCTAAATCTTGCCTTCTTGGATTTACCTCCAGAGCATTCTTTTTATTCCACTTTTTTTAAAATGATGAAAGCGAAGTAAACAAAGGCTTAATGTCATTTCATTTATCCGTTCTAAACTGTGCTGTTAGCAGCAGAGCGAGCCTTGAGTATATGTAATCATTTGAGAAGGAAGACGAGAACACATGTATGTTTGGAAGCATGCTCAGAAAAGGAATCTGCTGCTTCTATATTACCTGAATTAAAAAATATATATAATTAAGACTGTAAATGTTAATAATGTAAAAGTGGAATTGAGACATGATTCTGTTGTCAGGGAAACCAGCAAGCCAAAGCCCCCACTGATTCCAGTACTGCTACCTCCTGCTTATGAATGTCTTTTATCAATGACTTTTTATATACATACATATGTATGAAACTTACATATAGTAATATGTTTTATAAAGCTTAAAGAGAGACCTATTAACTTCACTTTTTCCTATATTTTGAAAAGAAACCAAATTCTGTCCTTTGCCTCCAATGTTTGGAAGATCAGTGTTCCTTTCAATTAAGCCATCCTTTCTTTTTTTTTTTAAGCCATCCTTTCTTTGTAACTATAGGGAAGAAATAATTAGACAAGAAATCACTGAATAGTTCAAATAAAACCATTTTTAAAATCAAATATGTCTGTAACATAAACTGTTGATTAGTTAAAAACCTGGTTGAGATAGTTTTGCTTGTAACTTTGAACTTTGGTGATCATTTTTACAGCAAAGGCAGGCTTATTCATTAGGTAGCTTCTGCTAGTTTTTCATGCTTGGGTAGTTTAGGGGTGGAGACAGATGACTACAAGAGAAACGAGTGTGACTAATGGGAAACAGAGGGCTACCTTTCCCATGGGCTGAGCTCTGGGCAGGGGAAAGGGTTCAGGTCATTGGCCAGGACCCATCCCTGGATTCAAGGACATACCTTCAGCCTCCTTAAAGGAACACCAGCTCTGCCGGTGGGTCACTCAGAGTTTCTGTCTGCCCCACCAAGGAGCTCTCCCTGAAGCCTCTGCAGGCCCCCTCCCCTCTGCACTCCAGGCCCACCAACAGCAGTTCCTTCGAAACAGTGGTTTTTCAGGATGATTAAAATTTTGATTGTGTGAAAAGGAATTTTCAGAGTGAACTGAGTCAAGAGTTGGTGGTGGTGACACCTCCTCCACCTTTCTGGGAAAGCAATAGGAGATGCTATCCACATCTGAGGCCTCTACCTTCTTCAGCCCATCTAGAAACGTCCACTTGAAGAAGTCTGTTTTCCACAATTGGGTTGAGACAGGTATACAAAGAGGAATTTTCCTTTTAGAGCTTTGCTGGAAAGCCCTTTGTGCACTCAGCCTCACCACATGCTATGCACGCTGCCCCTAAGAACGCTTCATTTTCACCTGGCATCTTTACTTCTTCCTTTGCTGTGTTCTGAGATGTAGGTTTCATTTGTGGCCTAGGAAAGGGTGAAGTGAAGTCAGTCACTCGGTCATGTCCAACTCTTTGCAGCCCCATGGACTGTAGCCTACCAGCCTGGGATTTTCCAGGCAAAAATACTGGAGTGGGTTGCCATTTCCTTCTGCAGGGGATCTTCCCAACCCAGGGGTCAAACCCAGGTCTCCCACATTGCAGGCAGATGCTTTACCATCTGAGCCACCAGGGAACCCTGAAGGGGTGGAGAGGCCCAATTGCAGAGCGATTATTATTGCCATCTTTCCTTTGATGGATTGTATCCATTTCTACATTTTCACTTGCCTTCCTGCCTGGGCAGCAGAAATCCTAGGAAATTTGCCCCCAGCTGCAGTGACTCCCATGCATACCTATCCTACTTTTCAAATGCCAACTGGAGGCAGATTTTCAGACAGGGGGAACAAGGGACAATCCAGAGTTACCAGGAGTCTAGGATATAATCAGAAGCCCGGGAACCTGAACCTGTCCTCTGCCTGGGCTGCTTTCTCCGCTGTTGGAGAGCTGGCCCAAATCTCCAGTTTTCTCTTGGATTCTAGCTGTTCCTGTCTCCTCCAAAGCCTGTGGAACATCTACTTTTGAGCTGTTTTCAGGGGTCAAAGTAAAACTTGAAGCCAGCAACTCACCAAGGAGATGGTGGATCTGGGGTGTTGGCTGCAGCAGAAGCGTTTGCGTAAAGCCTCTTGGACCTGCAGGAGAGGTGAATGCTGTTATGCACGGCCTTCCAGTGCAAGTCAGGCATGGGGAGACGAGCAGACTCACCTTCTTGTCCATGAGGCAACCAAACAGTAAGATGAAGACACCCTGAAAAGAGGGATATGGGGATCCGTTAGTCAAGGAGGAAAGAATAAACTGAAATCAACTCATTGCCCTTCCTCTTCCTTCAACCTCTGTCCTTTCGCCTAATTTCCATCCTGAGGCTTCCCATCTGAGCATTAACATCACTTGATGCATAGGATTCATTTCAGATGCTTTTCTTACTATTACAAGGAAGATGAATATCAAAAGATAGGGTACTGGCAATTCCCTGACTTCAATAGCAATTTCAGATATTTTGCAGATAAGAGAACTGAAGCTCAAAGAAGTCTGTCCGAAGTTACCTAGCAGCCCGTGGAGGAACTGGGATACAGACTTAAGCCTTTTTAAAATTCCTGCATCTGTTTTTCTGCTCCACTGTGATACCTCCTTGAGAAGGGACTGGCAGTGACCTAGGCTGTCTAACAGGGCAAAGAGCATGGCTGCCACCATGTTACCCACCTGGGAGGCGTTGAGAACTGTGAAGAGGTAGTGAGGGACTATGGAGACTTCCTCTAGCAGAGTGGCCAGCCCCAGCCCCCAGGTGAGGCCAAAGATAGGTGTAAGAATGAGCAGAGCTTTGATCACCCCCAAGAGGGCTTGGCGCTTCTCCACCTGGGGTCCCTCCGACAGCGAGGGTCTCAGCAGCTTCAGCACAGCCATGGTGAGTACCAGCCCATTCACGCCCACGATGGCCAGCACTGGACCCACGAAGGTGTAGAGTGCTCCTCCCTTCTTGTCCAGCCAGCATGCCTCCTTGCTCAGGTATTGCCCTCGGGGTAAGTAGAGGCCTAGGGTGATACCTGCTAAACCCATTGGGCACAAGTAGCCAAGGAGCACCATCAGGGAGAGTACTCGGAGCTTGGACAGCTGATGGAAGACAAAGAGAAGCTGATGGGCCAACATCAGGGCCTGAGCCAGCATCCAGAAGAAGGTGGCCAGGTAGAGGAAGTGACAGAGGAAGGCAGCGGCCAGGCAGAGCGGGCTGCGGGGCCCTGCAGGGAGGAGTGGAGCTCCTAGGAAGCAGGCGTTTGCGGCCAGCAGGCAGAGGACCATGTTGAGCAGGGCCGAGTGGCGTAGGTAGGCGACCTTGTTCCGTACCACAAACCTCCATACCAGCCTGTACACGCCCAGGCACAGGAGCAGTGCTAGAATGGAGGCTCCCAAGCCCACTTGACTCAACAGCTCCAGGGTAGTGTTGTCTGGAACCGTGTGTCCAGACATGAGGATGGAGAAGGCAGTGAGGTGCCGGCAGATACACTGAGTGGTGGGGCTGGCACTGGTTGCCTGCACCTGGCACCCTGCACCAGACCAGCCTCCCTTGCCCTGGAAGAGATCGTGGTCCCAGAAGACACAGTGGGGACTGCCATCTGTGTCCCCAAAGTCCATGATGACCTCTCCCTCCTTGAAGACCTGGCCACCTGCCATGATGGAGATGGCGAGGACCAGACCAGGAGTGGCATAGAGGGAGTCCCCCAGCCCTTGCCCATAGTTTGAGGGTAGAAGGTGGTCCAGTTCCTGCAGCACCAGGCTAGTAATACTGACGTTGGTTCCGTTATGGCGCAGGGGCGCCAATGAGTGCCTGGGAATCCATGCCTGCAGCGGGGGCTGAGTAGGGAAGGAGACTTTGTAGTTAGCTGGAAATGTGGGCTCGAGGAGCTGGCTCTGCAGCTGCACGTTGGGCAAGACGAAGGAGAAGGGCTGGTCCTGTGGGCACAGGCTGTGTGCCAGGGTCTCCACTGCCAGCAGGAGACTGGAGCCCAATGAGGGTGTCTGCCTCTGGGCTAGGGTCCACAGAGAGCTGGCGTTCATGCCAAGGACCTTGTCTGTGGTTTTCAGGACAGCCTGCAGTACCCAATAGAGAGACGAGGCCTGGCTGCCAGAGCCCACAGCATTGAGCTGGGGTACCGGGAACCACAGACCCCAAACCCATCCTTCCAAGTCTAGCTCAGGACCCAAGGATAGGGAGAAAGAGGGAGAGGGAGACAGGCCTGTGAAGAGAACCTTTCTAAACGGGAAGGGTGGGGGGTTGTTCAGCCAGCTGCTGGGGTGCCTCCAATATGTGACTCCTGAGGAACACTCCACCCCTCTGAATGACAACCCTCCTCCCCCTTCCATCCCCTGGGGCCTCTAATGTCCTAAGGGGGCCCCTCCAGGTCTGTAAAGCTAGGAGTGGTGCCCAGTGGTAGAGGGCACACGCTCTGAAATAGAGGACTGCCTGCATGTCTGCAGCCACAGGTGATGTTCCGGACGTGAATAGTGTGCCGGGTCATTGTCCCTGATTATTCCTTTGGCTGCAGCTTAGGGGTCACCACCTGGGGCCTATTCTGAGAGCTGGTTTAGGTGGGTTCCGCAAAGCCAAGTGCGTTTGAGTATCTTCATGCAGGTACCTTGTGTGTGGGCCTGGGGGATTCAGATCAAGTCCACATGTCTGCACACACATGAATGCCTCTGAACTCTTGTCTCCACACCCCTTCCTGTTTTCCCCAGCCTCCCATGTGTTCCCAGCTTCAGGCCTTCTCCACACTCCACAGCCTTGGCATATGCAGGAGGAGAAAGGGACCAGGAGAGAAGACACTTGGACTCTAGAAAGGTCTGCCATCTGACAGCCCATGGCGATGTCAGAGGGACAGAAATGCCTGGGGGAAGAGCTTCCTGCCCATCCTACCAAGCTGGGCCCTGCTGTGATTCAGAGATCCCACCTCCAGGGCGCTGCCGCTGAGCTGTGTTCCGGTGTCTGCCACCAGCTTGGCCAGGACTGTCATGGTGCCCGCCAGGGCCAGTAAGTCGGAGGGGGAGGTCACTGCCTCTACCTGCTCCTGCAGCTGAGCCAGGATCTGTGACACCTCTTCTTCAGGCCAGCCCTGGCCTGCCTGTAGCAGCTTGAGGCAGATAAGACAGCAGGAGCGGAGTGGGTGAGCCGTCGAGAAGGAGGGGCCACCTCCTTTCCGGCCCAGCACCTCCTTTCTTTTGCCCCACACCCCATCCCAGGGGAGCAGGAAGCAGAGAGGGAAACAAGCCATGTGGGAGGAATTCACACCAAGGTTTGCGGAGCAGATACCTGAGGGCATGAAGGTTTGGGACTTACACCAACACTGGGCAGTAGGGCCTCAACACCTACTTCCTGGCTCTGCTAGGGCTCCAGTTCAGAGAAGCTGAATAACCTTCCTGCTGGGCCTCAGGGGGAAAAGACTCTAAAGCTGGGTCCTAAGTGAGGAAGGGATAGATCATGGAGGATGGGGCACGTGGGCAGCAGGGTTGGAAGCTTTACCTGGGCTCTGAGGAGCAGAGCCAGGAGCCCCGTGTCTGTGCAGTTGCTGTGGATGGGGCCCCAGACCCCATCAGGCCCACAGGGCCTCTTTACCGTGCCCGTCCTGTCCCCGGGACACGGGGCCTGTGCCACATGGCCAGCCTTGGTGACGTTCCAGGCAACAGTTGAAGAGTCCTCAGGGCAGGTGGTGTCTCCATCTGAAAATGACATCAGGGAGGGCTTAGCAGAGCATTCAAGCCCAAGCCTTTCCTTGAGCAGAAACCCCTGCAGGCTTTGGAGTCTGGTTGTGTTGCCCAGCTCAGGGAGACACCCAGGGGGAACTCCCAGGGTGGGCAGTGAGAGGATGGCTGGATCCCAGGCCCTACGTACCCTGGATGATGGTGACAGAGACGGTGACCCTGAGAGGGCTCAGACCTGGGCTCTGCAGCTCACAAATGTACGTGGTGTTGGCTGTAGGGCAGTGCTGAACAGCCAGCATGAAGCACTGGGAGTCCAGCGTGTTGAATACGGAGGCTGAGGGGGACACGAGAAGGGAATGGTCTCCAGACCAGGGACACGCCTAGACCCCTTGGGGTCTTTCTAGCAATTTCAGAAGCAGATGAAACAGTGGAGAAAAGCTGAGTGGTATGTGGGCAGCAGAATATTGCAGGCTGAGCTGAGATTTGGGGCCAGGAGACCCTGGTGGTGTGTCAGGGATGTCTTATAAGCTCCAGGCCCTGAAGCCGCAGTGGACTCATTTGTAACATGGGACCATCATCAGAGGAAGCTTGCACAGTAGCATTGGGTGGGTTCCAGGAGATTGTGTGGATGACAGCATGATGTGAAAGTTGTCTACACACATGTGGTTATTGTTGAACAGACCTGAGGTCAAAACAGTATTGTTTTGGAGTTCCAGTATTGGACCTGGAACTCCCAGGTTGAACTGCAGACTGTTTCCTGGGAGCTGAAGCCCCAGCTGCCTGGAGGCGACTAGCTGCCCCTTCTCCCTGGACCCCCGAGACAGTCAGCCCCTTTCCATACCTTGGCCGCCCTCTCTGGGGCTCCAGGAAGCCGTGTAGCCCAGGTGTGTGCTGGGGATGCAGCAGCTCAGCTGGAAGCCGGGGGAGGTGGCACA
Organism: Nanger dama; assembly: GCA_917880005.1. NCBI lineage: Eukaryota > Metazoa > Chordata > Mammalia > Artiodactyla > Bovidae > Nanger > Nanger dama. The sequence continues at coordinate 33,873,560 of CAKJTW010000018.1, forward strand.
GGAGACGGAAAGCTGGTCTGGGAGCCCAGTCACATCTGTGGCCTGCAGGGGCACCCTCACCACCTGGTGCAGCTCCCACCTGAATCCCTGGGCCTCGAAGCGGCATATGTACTCACCTGCAGACACACGCCTGCTGTACCTCCCAGCTGCTCAGCCTCCACCTGTACTGCAGGGTCCCTCCTGTCTCCCCAGCCACTCCCTAGGCCTGCCTTCTAGATCAGAGAAGGCTAGCATTTCCTAAATGCTAGCAGGAAAGATCCCTGTCTCATGGACTGCTAGAAGGAAGAGGAGATCCTGATGCTTTGTCACGAGCCTGTTGCCATGCATCCTAAGATGAACCTCCCTGTCTCCAGGAGATGATCTTTCTGCACCACCCACTGCCATCTCGGCATCACAAAGAAAAGCCTGCATCTGTCCTCAGGTGAAGTTGAGACCACGCTTTTGGCGTTTTCTCATCAAAATTCTTCACATCCATGGGCCTCTTAGCCTTCATTTTCCCAGAATGAATAAATGGACAGAAGGAAAATGAAGAGCAGGAAAGACAAGAAAGAAGAAGAGAGAGAGGAGGAGGGAGGAGATGGAGGGGAGCAGAGGAAGAGGAGGGAAGAAAGAAGAGGAGGAGCGAGAAGGCAGGAAAGGAGGAGGGAGCGACAGGCGGGCTACCTGCCCATCTATGGGAGATGTTGACGATGCTGAGGACAGCCCGGCCCCGGCTGGAGGTCAAGGACACACAGGTCCCAGCCTGCAGGAGGACGGGGCTGGGGCTTCCTGTGGGCCACAGGAACCAGTTCAGGTCGATGGTCTCCTGGTTCATGAGGAGGGTCAGGTTCAGCGTGTTGCCAGGCATTTGCAGCCAGGAGTCAAGGCTCAGGGTCGCGGGGACTGTAGGAGGCAGGAGACAGGACCCCCAGAACAGGAACTTGTGGCCCTGGAGCCTCGCCCTCCTCTCCCATTTGCTGAAGCCCATCTCTCCTCACTCCTTCCCCACCCAACACTGATTGTCCTGTTTTGTCCCTGGAGGAGTGTGGCTGCTGCAGTCCAGCCTGGAAGACCCTATCTGTCAGTAGGAACCACACAGGAAGCTTTTTGACCCTCTCCACCAGAAAGGAAACTTTCCTTGTCCACCTCTCTCCAGAGCCCTGTTGTTAGTTAGTCTCACTATTCCTGTCTCAAGCACGGTGCCTGTGATCTGCTGTGATACCTGGCATTTTCTCTCACCCAGAGGAGCCGCTGGGCTTGGACCAGCTGGCAGAGATACAAGAGGAAAAAACACAGAGGGTTTTGTTTACTCGGGGCTATTGGTTTCCAAGTTCCCAGCCCTCCTCACCAGGTGGCAGCAGCTGGCAGTACCCGGCTTCGGTAGGGCTCAGGACGAGACAGCCACACGGCCGGTGCTTCATGGGGGTTTGACAGGGCTGGTGATGGCTGCAGATGCTGGCATTCCACTGGTACCCAGAGAGGCAAGCACAGTCGCTGCACCCGTCGTGGGTAACATTACACTCTGTGACAGGAAAATGAGAAGTGAGCAGGGTGTCTGGGAAAGCCCGATGCCTGTTGTCTGCGAGGCCCTAGGCTGGGTTTCTGGAACAATCCAGAAACAATCATTCAATCCAGACAATCCAAAGTCACTGCTTTCCCAGCCAGGGTTCAAAGCAGCAGAGCGTGCTGGGCAAAGGCATCCGAGGTGGGAGCGGAGAAGCCCCGGCTCAGCATCATCTGCCCCTTGTGCCTCTGCCAAAGTTTAGAAGATGGGGACATGGAGCAGGAAGGGAAGGTCTGTCCGATGGGAGGTGAGGAAGAAGCTGGGCATGCAGACCCTCCAAGAAATAGGGAGGGGCTCCCGCAGTATCTCAGACCAGGGTGCTGTGGGAGGGCTGGGCTCTCACACCCTGAGCCCCCCTCCCACCTGAGCAGCTAAGAGCCACTGAAAGGCTGGGGGTCAGGAGAGGTTCTTCCCCACCTGTTGTGAGGTTGAGGCCAGTGAGAGTCACAGGGGCTGAGGAAGCCGAGGCAATCGGGACAGTCAGTGGCTGGGAGAGTGCCACGGGCCAGGGCTTATCGGAGAAGTCCAGCTGTACGTAGATGGAGACCAGGACCAGTTCTGCAGGAGAGGGGAGAGCTGGAGGGAAAGGAGCAGCTGCTGCGGACCCGACACTAGCTGTCCCCTCCAGGAACCCGAAGACGTCCCACCTTCCTCTTCCCACAGCCCATGCAGACAGGTCCACGCAGACAGGACCCAGGAAGGTGGTCTCCGCTCACCCATCACACATGCTGCTTCACGTCGCCCTCCCAACAACCCGCCTTACACAGGTGAGACTCTCCAGGAGGAAAAGGTTTTGTCAAGACCTCACAGCTAGAGAGCTGCCTTGACGCCTGTGACCAGTGCCAGACCCGGTCTCTCTCTGACTCTCCCTGCCCTCCCCCACAGCGGTGCCTCTCCCAGAGCTTTCTTTCTGCCTCGTTCCCTGCTCCCCACCCTCCCATTCATCCACTCACCACCTGCTCCACTTTCGGGGTCCAGCTGTGGCCCTGATCCCTCTCGAGCCTGACTCTGCCCCTGGAACAGAGCACAGGGAGGCTCTGGGGAGAGCTGAACCCTGCCTTTCTCTGGGGACACCTTCTTCTCTAAGCCGCTGGGGGAGCAGCCTGACTAATCTGCTGTGATGTGGTCTCTCGGAGCTCCTCTTGTTGACTGGAATCAAGCGGGCAGAGCAGGAGGGGAAAGCCAGCTTCTGGTAGGAGGTGCCTACCACTGGCAGCTCCAGGGATCCCTCCCAGGCCAGCAAGGCCCGCCTGAACCCAGGAACCAGGCACACTCTGGAGAGTCAACAAGCTTTGCTTAATTCCTTCCTGAATGCACCCATCCCTGGGTCTGTGAGTCTGTGTGTGTGCACTAAGTCCCTCCACGACTTTTTGTGACCCCATGGACTGTAGCCCTCCAGGCTCCTTTGTCCTTGAGGATTCTCTAGGCAAGAATACTGGAGTGGGTTGCTGTGCCCTCCTCCAGGGGATCTTCCCAACCCAGGGACTAAACCCAGGTCTCCCGCATTGCAGGTGGATTCTTTATCATCTGAGCCACCAAGGAGGCCCAAGAATATTGGAATGGAGTGGGTAGCCTATTCCTTTTCCAGAGGATCTTCCATACCCAGGAATCAAACCGAGGTCTCCTGCATTGTAGGCAGATTCTTTACCAACTGAGCTATCAGGGAAGCTTGGGGATTATTCCCTCCATAGCAATTGCCATGAAGGTGAGCAGAAGCATTACCTAGGTCTCTGGTGTGTGTAAATGTTTCCTCACCCACACCTTCCTCTCTCAAAATTGCATGTGTGTGAGGAGGTCAGTCTAGAAACAGATATGCTCTAGATGAGTATGTGGCTAGAGACAGATAGATTTCCACCTAGGAGAACACACCAATCATAAAGTGCCAGACTAGACACCGCTGACTTTCCTCAGATTCTCTCCTCCTCTATGCCAATGGTTCCCAAATTTGGCCAGCTTTTATTTTCATTTTTAAGTGGCAAGCTTGACTGGAAAAGCATTTACCTAAAGTACAGCAGGCATCAGTGGTGTTCACAGGAATTCAAATAAAGAAACAAAAGCTATCCTCACACTCTGAAAAATTAGGCTGAACTCTCATAAAAAAGCCATCCTCTTAAAAAAATATGTTACAGGGGCTTCCCTGGTGGTCCAATAGTTAAGACTCTGTGTTCCCAGTTCTAGAAACCTGGGTTCAATCTTTGGTCAGGGAACTGGATCCCACATGCTGCAACTAAGACCCGGCTCAGGCAAATAAATAAATAGTTTTGTTTTTTTTTTAAAGCATGACTTCCTCTCCCTCCAGCCCTCTCTCATCCACCCATCCATTCATCCTACACCATGCTGCCTCTCACACCCAGAGGCCCCTACTGTCATCTCTGCAGACCTTCTCATGGTCCTCACCCAGGCTTACTCACAGGCTGGGATGCTCGGGCAGGTGGTGGCTCCACCAGAGGGAGAGTCATGGCCAGGAGCAGCACAGGGGCAGCTGAGCAGACCATGGCTCAGTGAAGCTGTCCTCAAGAGCCCACCTGCTGCCGCATGATGCAAATGTCCTCAGAGGAGAGCTGGCAGGGCTGTGCACAGATGGAATGGAAAGAAGAGAGGAAGGGAGCCAGGCTGAGTTTACAGAGGAAGTGTTACAGCCCATGCTACAGTCAAATGGGCAGCCAGGTCACTGTGGGGCCCCCTGAAGCTCACAGGCTCCAATGAGAGTGGTCTGCCCAGGTTCCCTGCTGGAGTCTGGGCCCAGGACTCAGTGAGCAGGAGAGGAGCTGGGGGCTCTAGGTCACAACACCAGCCATGTGTCCATCAGCTAGGTTCCATCACATCTCCAAGGGTCTGGAAAATCCGGATTTTTCTGCAGCTCCCAGGAAGCTGGGTCATTGATCAAAAGGCAAGATTAGAAAAGACAAACATCAGAGCTGATGGCTATGCTGAAATAATTTCTAGATAGACTGGACTCTTACATGTAACAAAGAATCTGGGAAGATACCTGGAGAAATTATCAAGGAGTTTCATAAAATAATTTCATAGTGAGGAAGGCTTTTCTAACTGTGACACAAAACCCAGAAGCCAGAGAGGAAATAATAAATTAGAAAGCATACAAAGTTTTAAATTTGGGATTAAAAGACTATTGGGATAAAAGGCAAAAGATAGTGTATTTGTAAGACTATGATTGTAAGGCTAATCTTTTGAAAATGTTGTCTATTTGCTTATTTATTTCCCGGCTGCACTAGGTCTTCACTGTTGTGAGCAGGCTTCTAGTAGCTGCGGCAAGTAGGGACTACTCTTCATTGTGCACTGGCTTAGTTGCCCCTTCCCCACGACATGAGGAATCTTTCCAGACCAGGGATCGAACCCATGTCCTCTGTGTGGGCAGAAGGATTCTTAACCACTGGACCACTAGGGAAGATCAAGAGCTAATCTTAACATAAAAAATGTTTATCTTAAACATCAGTAAGAAAGTGGGCACAAAAATCAAAGAAATATCAATAGTTTGATAAACATATAAAAACACACAATTTAAGATATAAGACATGCAAATTGAAATAGAATATTCTTTTTCACCCAGTAACTATCAAAAGGTGAGACATTGGTTATCTTAAGTGTTAACAAAAATGTACTTGTACAAAAATATGTGTATAATGATGGAGATCAAACTAGTCAATCCTAAAGGAAATTAATCCTGAATATTCATTGGAAGGACTGACGCTGAAGCTGATGCTCCAATACTTCGGATACCTGATACAAAGAGCTGACTCATTAGAAAAGACCCTGACACTAGGAAAGATTGAGGGCAGGAGGAGAAGGGAACGACAGAGGATGAGATGGTTGGATGGCATCACCGACTCAATGGACATGAGTTTGAGCAAGCTCCAGGAGTTGGTGATGGACAGGGGAGGCCTGGCATGCTGCAGTTCATGGGGTCGGAAAGAGTCAGACACGACTTAGCAACTGAACAACAACAAGGATGTTCAAGGCAGAGCTGTTTGTGATAGCAAATGAGTTAAACAACCCAAATGCCCCAAAAGGATAGGTTAGGTAAGTTATGGCATTTCCAAATAGAACATTGTTATGGGGAAAAAAGTAAAGTAGCTCTATTTGGAGTGAACCATGATATATATGGTGAAATTTAAACTGTATGTTATGCTCTCCTTTAGGTAAAAAAGGAATCCATATTAGATACTTGTGCATTTAATACTTGGAATATTTCTGGAAGAATACATGAGAAAGTTAACAATAATTGTTGCCTCTTGAAAATGAGATTAGGAGTCTGAATTGTTCTCTGTGCTTTTTGATATACATATTTTCTAACTTTGGGCATGTTCTTTTTAATTATAGAAAAAGAAAGAGCTGAGACTTCCCATTGGTTAAGACTCTATGCTTCCAATGCTGGGGGTGCAGGTTTGATACTTAGTGGGGGAACTAAGATCTCATATGCTGTGCAGTGTGGCCAAAAAAAAAAAAAAGAACTGATTTACACACACACACACACACACACACAGAGCATATGGGGTGAAATCTAGACTCTATATACTTCTACTTTCTCCACCACCCCATGTTAGAATCATTGCTGAGAAAACAGCAAACGCATAGAGCAAAATACATTCATGGGAGCAAAGACTTTGTAAATAGTTGATTTCAGAAAACACGATAGTGAAGAAGAATCAGATTTGAGAACCAGAGAGACAAGACACAGGTACTCGGGGTGGGACACTGTTAGCATGTTGGCAAGTGTCTACTGCAGCTGCAGGTGGTCTCAGATGGACACCAACAGCATCTACTATTGCTGCCAAAGAGGGTCAGTCAGAGAAGTAAGTGGACCTGGACAGTGCTCACCAGGGGCTCTCAATGACAGGAACGACAGAAGAGAGAGATGGAATTGAGACACGTGGAGGTGAGCTGCTTCCATGCTGGGTGGACACTGAGCAGTGGAAGTTTCCAGTTAGGAGAGGCAAGGACAGACCACTTGGAGAGAAGATGCTCTATCTAGAAGCAGAAACACCAAAGGAAGAAGTGACTCAGAGAACATTAGGAAGTCAATGGAGGGACTTTCCTGGTAGTCTAGTGGCTAAGACTCCAGGCACCCAATATAGGGGGCCTGGGTTACATCACTGGTCAGGGATTTATGATCCCAAAAGCTACAGCTAAGCCCGAGAACTGTAACTAAAGAAGCCTGTGTGCCGCAAAAGACTCAGCACTTGCCAAAATAAATGAGAACAATTAGTAATTAATTTTTTTTTTAAGAAAGTCAATAGAGGTGGACCTGGAGAGATCCCTAAGGATTCAACCCCCAAAACAGAATTTTTCCTAATTGGTACTCAATTCATCTTAACCCCTTTGAGTTCATGATGAGAAATGAGTATAACAAGGGGAATAACATATTTCTGGGTCCATGAAAGTTGAGGTGTCCAAAGTGTACAAAACTATGAATAGAACTAAGGAAGTGAGAATATTGCCATAATTACAGGTCTATGAATGTGTTCCATACAAATGGTATAACTTCCATTTAATGAAACAAGCTATATTTTCAATGTCATAGGAGTACATAAAATTTAAAAGAACTCTGTTGTGAATTCATTCATTCATATATCCATTAAATGAGTATCTATTAAGCACTTGTGTCCGACCCTATGCTAGGTTTTAGACATTCAGTGGTATTGTGGACTAAATGTGTCTTGGTGCATTTACCAAAATAAGGGTTGGGCACAAAGACTGTGATAGTTATTATGAAATATAGTTTTTCTTTTGGTTGCTACCAAGGCTTGGCCAGTATCAGGGCATGTCAGAGGATGGTGTGCAGAGGAGGGGGAAATGCACAGCTGTTTGCCCAGTTGGAAACCTTGATGCAGTACAGTTTCAGTAATAACTAATTAGCTAATTCTTGACTGAGACAGAAAAGTCCAATACAGAAAGAACATGTTTAAAATCGCTTGACGCCATACAATGTATGATCTATGAAATATATGACAATAAAAAGTATTTTAACAAAAAGGCAGGGGCTGTATATGTCTTCATAAAAACTAAGGATATTTATGACATCAAAAAAATTTAAGGGGTGTGTCTGTGTGTGTGAATAAACATACGGAGAGGACTAGGATATTGGAATGAAACAGAATTTTTTTCTTTTAAAGGCAAAAAAATTTCAAATCCTTTAAGGCAGGAGCTATGGATTAAAAAAAATGTATTTCATTTATTTATTATTTTTGGATTCTCTGGGTCTTTGCTGTGGTGCAGGCTCTTGTCACTGCACGTGGGCTTTCTCTAGTTGCAGTGAGCAGGCTTCTTATTGAGGCGGCTTCTCTTGTTGCAGAGCATGGGCTCTATCTAGAGCATGCGGACTCAGCAGTTGTGGCTCACAGGCTTAGTTGCTTGGCAACATGTGGGATCTTAGTTCCCAGACCAGGGGTCGAACCTGCCCCTGCATTGGCAGGTGGATTCTTAACCACTGGACCACCAGGGAAGTACTGGAGTCTGTTGATTTCAATGTACAATTCAGGCTATCAAAATGTTAATAAGTTTAAGTATCTATTAAGCACACACCCTATCTATTTAGATTCATCTATGAAAATCATTTTATAACATGGAGATATAGATGACCTCCTAAGCATGAAATGAAATCCTAAAATCACATAGGACAGGATGACCAGTTTGAATATGAAAAATATGAGGTGGTTTATACAAATCACAGAAGGCTACAAGATGGTAATATTACTACTCCCTGAAAGAAGAACAATTTTCTCTGAGGGAACAACTACACGTTAAGGTTTGCAAAGAGGTAACGAATGGAAAAGCAGACATAGGAGTCAGATAGCTGGAGACCAAAATTAGCTTCATTACTGGAAAAGCTGAATGAGAGAGAGATGGCGGTTTGGATGTGAGCCAGAAGCGCTTCCCAGTCATCCTCCTTGAACTGAATCTACTTACCCAGTCACTGGCATAGCTGGGCATCTCCAGGTCTCCCTTGTGGAGACGGGGGAGCTGAGAGTAGGTCTGGAGGACTTACCACTTCAGAAGAGGGAGGTCTCAGAGTCTATTCTCCACTTCTTCGCCATCAGGTCACTGTTTGCTTGGGGAAATGGGAGAGGAAAGAGAGACTATATCCTTATGGGGAATGGAAGTTCCCTCCATCCTGTGGAAATGGGAGAAGAAAGGAATAGCATTCTGCACCAATACTATGCAGATTATAACAAGATTGATTTCAATATTTTAGTCAGAGAAAACTGAAAAACTTCATTTAACTCATGTCAAAATATACATATAAGAGGATTTTATAAAGTCAACAAACTCAGAGAATATTTTTGAATACTTTGTTAGAAGCCCTAGAGAAATGTGTGCCAAGAACAAAAATTAGCAGGTACTTTGAGTGAAAACCTATTGTTTCTGCTTTATTCTACATATTTTCTGAACCAATTTGTAGAAAGTGTCCTCTGCCCGTATTCACAGGTTTGCTACAGAAGCGGTCATTTTATACAAGGCCATGCTGCCCCCCTGCCAACAGTAGAGTCCTTGTTACACATCTAACACCAGCAACTTCTCTCTTCCAGTGTAACTGGATGTGGGACCTTAGGGAGAGCCTGAGGTTCCAACCTGCATTGGAAGTGGGAGTCTTAACCACTGGACTACCAGGAAAGTTCCCTTCAAGAAATTTTTATAATTGTGGCTTTTTGAAAATAATTCCAACATCTGTGTCATCACTGATGTCTATTGATTGCCTTTTCCCATGTGAATTGAGATTTCCTGACTCTTCATATGCCATGTGAGTTTGGACTGTATCCTCGACATTTGAATATTATATGACTTTGCATCTTATTTAAATCCTATGGAAAATACTGATATTTTTATTTTAGCAAGCAACTGACCTAGTTTGGTTCAGGTCACAAGTTCTGACCCATCTACTGTGAATCGTATTTTCAACATCAGTTCCCTTTTCAAAGTCTTTTGTGATACTATTCAGATCTACTGCATATGTGTGCCACCCAGCGACCAGTCTGGGACCTGGGTGAAGGTCTATGTCTTAGTGCAATTCTCAAAGTCTGTGGTATGCTCTTTAGGGTCAAGTATATGGATGTACACCTGGGAGAAACTCCCAGGACTTCATAAAACTCTAGGAGTCATCTTCCTGAATTTCTTTTCTCTCAAGTTACTCCAGTTCCCTTGAAATAATACTCTTGTCAAAGTAGCATGAACATAGCACACTTATATCTACCTTTATTACACGTGTTTTTAAATACTTCTTGCACCCCACTCCAGTACGCTTGCCTGGAAAATCCCATGGGTGGAGAAGCCTGGTAGGCTGTAGTCCATGGGGTCGCTAAGTGACTTCCCTTTCACTTTTCACTTTTATGCCTTGAAGAGGGAAATGGCAACCCACTCCAGTTTTCTTGCCTGGAGAATCCCAGGGACGGAGGAGCCTGGTGGACTTCCGTCCATGGGGTTGCAGAGTCGGACACGACTGAAGCGACTTAGCAGTAGCAGTAGCAGTAAATGAATTAGAGAATGGTAACCACATCCATTCCTTCAAAACACTGTTCTCTTTATAGCCTGAGCTTAGCACATATAAACATTATTATTAGTTTTAAAAAACACTTTAAGTGCATTACAGAAAAGTTTAAGAATATTTTAAAGTATTCTTTAAAACAGTCAAATGTTCTAAGAAAAACTTCTTAGAACATTCAAGTTTTCTTGGAACACTCAAGTTATTCCTTTTTATTAAGAAAATATTCTTTACACTGTAAAGTTTATAGGATAAAATCCAGCTTCCTCAAGTCTAACTGGTTTAATGAGATAGGTGGAGGCCATTTCATGGGTCACAACTGCCAACAGGAAGTGAAATGACCACACAATACACTAGTCAAATAAAAGTGAGGCTGGGTACCACTCCCTCTGCTCATATCTTGGGTAGAATTAGTTTGGGCCTTTATCTCAGAGCTCAAGAATAAATCCTACCAAATAGGAGATTGTATTCAATTAAGAGCCTACTGTGTTTGAACAACACAATATCTACATTACAAATATGATAGTTAGAGAATTCCTCGGCAGTAGAATGGTTAGGGCTCCACACTTTCACTACCGTGGGCCCAGATTTGACTTCCCTGGAGGCTCAGACGGTAAAGTGTCTGTCTACAATGCAGGAGACCCGGGTTCTATCCCTGGGTTGGGAAGATCCCCTGGAGAAGGAAATGGCAATCCATTCCAGGACTATTGCCTGGAAAATCCCATAGACAGAGGAGTCTGGTGGCTATAGTCCATGGGGTCACAAAGAGTCAGACACGACTGAGCGACTTCACTATATCACTATATACATATATATATGAAAGTAAACAAATATACAACATAAGAAAATTAAAGTGGTTTTGACTTTGGATTATCAGAGCAATGTCAGCATGTTGAAAAAAACCTAAAACAATTGAGAAATGTGTAATTTAGAAACTGAAAGTACTTATGACTCTCTTTCTGGTCATAAAATAAGCCACACTACATATCTTGCTTTTGAGTTGTTTACTGAAAAAAAAATTCCAGTAATTTTTTAAAATGAAAAGACCTCAACTTTTCATATTGCTGTTTCACACACATACACAAAAAAATGTGCAAAGAAGTCATTTTTTATTTGAATGTGATTGTATTTTTTTCTTGAGAGTCTGTGAATTCAAACAAAATTTTAGACAGGAGGTTTATTAAAGAGTGGTCCAAGAAGTGAAAACAATCTAACATCCATCAGCAGAATGGATAAACAAACTGCAAACAGCTTTACTTCCATACTTTAAAACCACACAGAAATTAAAATCAGTGAACCAGACTTATATATAGAGATACAGAAGAACCTCAAAACAATATTGAGTATAAAAAATATTGTAGATTAGGAACTGTATACTGTGCCATGCCGAGAGTCTCTCCGTCGTGTCTGACTCTTTGTGACCCGCCAGGCTCCTCTGTCCATGGGGAGTCTCCAGGCAAGAATACTGGAGTGGGTTGCCATGCCCTCCTTCAGGGGATTTTCCTAACCCAGGGATCAAGCCCAGGTCTCCTGCATTGCAGGTGGATTCTTTACTGTCTGAGCCATCAGGGAAGCCCCAAAAGTGGGATCCTATTGAAGTACACACACACAAGCCCCAAATAATACTGTACTGAATCTAGACATAAACCTATAAAAGTATAAAATAAGAATAGGAATAATAAACAACAGCTGCAAGACAGTGGCTAATTCTGGGACCAAGTGGGAAAGAGATGGTATAGAGCTGGTTTAGCTGAAACATAAAAAAGAACAATTCAGACTTCCCTGGTGGTACAGTGATAAAGAATCCACCTGCTGAGACAGGAGACATGGGTTCTACCCCTGGGTCCAGGAAGATTCCACGTGCCAGAGAGCAACTAACCCTGTGCCCCACAACTCCTGAGTCCATGCTCTAGAGCCGATGAGCCATGACTGAGCCTGTGCAGCAACGACTGAGGCCTGGGTGGCTAGAGTCTGTGCTCCGCAACAAGAGGAGCCGCCACAACTACGGAAAGTCTGCATGAAGCAAAGGAGGCTCAATGAGCCAAAATGAATAAATAAATAAAAGTATTAAGAAAAATAAAGCTCTGACAAACACATGGCAAAATACTAATCTCTGTTAATTCCTGGTGGTGGTTATTTCGATATCAAGTATATTCCTTTCTATGTGTGATAGTTAAGCTGGGTAATGATGCTGGTGATGCTGGACAGAGGGATGGGGAAGCTTTCCTGGTCTTGACCTTGACTGTTAAACATACAGATATCTTCTTTTTCCCTTCCAGTTTGAATCATTTTAATATTTAAAGATAAAAAGTGAGTGCTTTTTATTTTTTTTTAACACAGGCACAGAGGTCTAACTGCCAGCTTGGACACAGGAAATGAGCACCTGCTCTGTCACCTACAGTCCCAGCTGGTGTTTGACTGCTGTGGGCCCTCGCCCTCTCCATTCACAGCGGCTGATTTATGCTACAGCTGTAATATATCTGGTCTGTTTCTTAATGTGTGCATGTCTATCCCCAGCATCTCCAAACTAAAATAAAAACCAAAGAGTCATTAGGGGCAGGGGACATCTCTCCCATCTCTCCTACCCTACATCTTCCGGCTTGGAACAATGCCGGGAAAGGAGTGGATGGCCAGAGCAGGAGTTCGGGGCTGCACTCCACACTCTGTCATCGGAGTGAGGACAGGAGGTATAAGTCAGAACAACATGCTGGGCACAGGTGCGCTTGGCAGTCCCTGTGTGAGATGAGGCTGAGAGAATTCTCCTCATCAGGTTTAGAGAGATTAAGGTGTCATCATTTAAAATGAAAGTATTTTATTTTATCTCAGGAATCAGCAATCCAAACAGTACTGAATTTCAAATATTTTCCTACCAAGACACCTCAGCTATTGCAGGAACCATCTAGACCTTTCCAGAAAGTGAAGGTAGAGCTACAGGCATTCCTCCTGACAGCCCTATGATGAGGTTAGAAGCATCTCTTCAGTGTGGAAAACAACAGGAAGAGTCCGGATCAGGAAGGAGGTGGCCTCAACTAACAAGGCTGTTCTGCAGAACCTGTACTTTATTGGAGCCACAGAGAGAGAGAGAGAGTGATGAAAAGTGGCTCCTGCCTTGGGCTGGAGCTTCTTGGGGATCATCTCTGTCAGACTCCATGGTCTCCCTGACGTAGCATTACCTGGCTCCTGGCTCATCCCCATCCAGCTCCTCCTCATCTTTTCACATGTCTTTCCAGAGCACTTCCTCCTCAGAGAGGGGACAGTGGTGATGGCCCCCATAGGGACCCTAGCCATAGATGCATTTTTATGAGAAAAGTGTTTCTTCTAATACACAACTAGGTTTTCATTTCTGAAAGAAAAGCCTTTACTTCCAGCACTTGATAAAATTTAAAGGGCTATGCCTATACAAAGATGGGGTTTCAAAAAAAAATTACCTAGGAAAAGCATTTTATTCTCCTTAGTTCTATCTTTGGTTTTTATCTATTTTCCTACTTGCGTGGCTTATTCTTTCACAGAAATCTTAGCTCTAGAGTCCATCTTAATGTTCCCATTCTTTACATCAGTTTCTGTAGAGAAGCTGTTAATTCACTTTTTCCTGATTACCTATGTACTGCTTTCAAGAGGGACTTGCTGGCAGTTACCTCTAGCACTAGCTTCTCAAATTATCACTTTAATCTTTCCTGTTCCTAGTCTCATGCCAAACGAGGAAGAGAAATCCAATATGAGTATTTTGCTGATGCTTATATCAATGCAAGAGAAGACTCTACACATGGACATCACCAGATGGCCAACACCGAAATCAGACTGATTATATTCTTTGCAGCCAAAGATGGAGAAGCTCTATACAGTCAGCAAAAACAAGACTGGGAGCTGACTGTGGCTCAGATCATGAACTCCTTATTGCCAAATTCAGATTTAAATTGAAGAAAGTAGGGAAAACCACTCGACCATTCAGGTATGACCTAAATCAAATCCCTTAAGATTGTACAGTGGAAGTGAGAAATAGATTTAAGGGACTAGATCTGATAGAGTGCATGGTGAGCTATGGATGGAGGTTCATGACATTGTAGAGGAGACAGGACCAAGACCATCCCCATGGAAAAGAAATGTAAAAAGCAAAATGGCTGTCTGAGGAGGCCTTACAAATAGCTGTGTAAAGAAGAGAAGCAAAAAGTAAAGGAGAAAAGGAAAAATAAGCATCTGAATGTAGAGTTCCAAAGAATAGCAAGGAGAGATAAGAAAGCCTTCCTCAATGATTAATGCAAAGAAATAGAGGAAAACAACAGAATGGGAAAGACTAGAGATCTTTCCAAAAAAATCAGAGATACCAAGGGAACACTTCATGCAAAGATGGACTTGATAAAGGACAGAAATGGTATGGACCTAACAGAAGCAGAAGATATTAAGAAGAGGTGGCAAGAATACACAGAAGAATTGTACAAAAAAGATCTTCATGACCCAGATATTCACGATGGTGTGATCACTCACTTAGAGCCAGACATCCTGGAATGTGAAGTCAAGTGGTTAGGAAGCATCACTATGAACAAAGCTGGTGGCAGTGATGGAATTCCAGTTGAGCTATTTCAAATCCTGAAAGATGATGCTATGAAAGTGCTGCACTCAATATGCCAGCAAATGTGGAAAACTCAGCAATGGCCACAGGACTGGAAAAGGTCAGTTTTCAATCCAATCTCAAAGAAAGGCAATGCCAAAGAATGCTCAGACTACCACACAATTGCACTCATCTCACATGCTAATAAAGTAATGCTCAAAATCCCCAAGCCAGGATTCAGCAATACATGAACCGTGAATTTCCAGATGTTCACGCTGGTTTTAGAAAAGGCAGAAGAACCAGAGATCAAATTGCCAACATTCACTGGATCATTGAAAAAGCAAGAGAGTTCCAGAAAAACATCTACTTCTGCTTTATTGACTACACCAAAGCCTTTGACTGTATGGATCACAAGAAACTGGAAAATTCTTCAAGAGATGGGAATACGAGACCACCTGACCTGCCTCTTGGAAAACCTGTATGCAGGTCAGCAACCAACAGTTAGAACTGGACATGGAACAACAGACAGGTTCCAAATAGGGAAAGGAGTACATCAAGGCCGTACATTGTCACCCTGCTTATTTAACTTATTTGCAGAGTACATCATGAGAAACACTGGGCTGGAGGAAGCACAAGTTGGAATCAAGATTGCCAGGAGAAATATCAATAACCTCAGATATGCAGATGACACCACCCTTATGGCAGAAAGTGAAGAAGAACTAAAGAGTCTTTAGATGAAAGTGAAAGAGGAGAGTGAAAAAGTTGGCTTAAAGCTCAAGATTCAGAAAACTAAGATCATGGCATCCAGTCCCATCACTTCATGGGAAATAGATGGGGAAACAGTGGAAATAGTGGCTGACTTTAATTTTTTGGGCTCCAAAATCACTGCAGATGGTGATTGCAGCCATGAAATTAAAAAGACGCTTACTCCTTGGAAGAAAAGTTATGACCAACTTAGCCTATTGAAAAGCAGAGACATTACTTTGTCAACAAAAGTCTGTCTAGTCAAGGCTATGGTTTTTCCAGTAGTCATGTATGGATCTAAGAGTTGGACTGTGAAGAAAGCTGAGTGCCAAAGAACTGATGCCTTTGAACTGTGGTGCTGGAGAAGACTCTTGAGAGTCCCTTGGACTGCAAGGAGATCCAACCAGTCTATCCCAAAGGAGATGAGTCCTGGGTGTTCACTGGAAGGACTGATGTTGAAGCTGAAACTCCAATACTTTGGCCACCTGATGTGAAGAACTGACTCATCTGGAAAGATCCTGATGCTGGGAAAGATTGAGGGCAGGAGGAGAAGTGGACAACAGAGGATGAGATGGTTGGATGGCATCACCGACTCAGTGGACATGGATTTGGGTGGATTCCGGGAGTTGGTGATGGACAAGGAGGCCTGGTGTGTTGTGGTTCATGGGGTCGCAAAGAGTTGGACATGGCTAGCGACTGAACTAACCTGAACTGACATCAAATCCTTATGATCATCCCCCAACCAACATAACACAGTCTTGTCCAACTCTTTGTGACCTCAAGGACTGTAGCTCACCAGACTCCTCAGTCCATGGGGTTCTCCGGGCAAGAACACTAGAGTGGATTGTGAATCTCTTCTCCAGAGGATGTTACTGACCCAGGGATCAAACCCGGGTCTCATGCACTGCAGGAAGATTCTTTACCATTTGAGCTACAGGGAAGTCCCCCAACAAATCACAGGTTATCCTTAATAACCACCCTATTAACACAATGACCTGTTGCCTCCTACTTTATAAAATAGAAGGACTTTATAGTTTAATGTTATATTTTAGAACTTTGTAGTTATACAGGTTTATCTTTGTACAGTTTGCTATAATGTCCTGCCAGGAGCCAGCACGGAGATCCCACCCATGACAAGGTCATGTGGAGAGACCAGAGGGGCAAGGCATGTCAGGTCTCAAGGGGTCCTCTGCCTGAGCATCTACCCCGAAACCAAAATCTGTCTGTTTATTGTCTGCTTGATCACAATAAACTGTGGAAAATTCTGAGAGATGGAAATACCAGACCACCTAACCTGCTTCTTGAGAAACCTGTATGCAGGTCAGGAAGCAACAGTTAGAACTGGACATGGAACAACACACTGGTTCCAAATAGGAAAAGGAGTACGTCAAGGCTGTATATTGTCACCCTGCTTATTTAACTTCTATGCAGAGTACATCATGAGAAACGCTGGACTGGAGGAAACACAAGCTGGAATCAAGATTGCCGGGAGAAATATTAATAACCTCAGATATGCAGATGACGCCACCCTTATGGCAGAAAGTAAAGAGAAGCTAAAAAGCCTCTTGATGAAAATGAAAGGGGAGAGCGAAAAAGTTGGCTTAAAGCTCAACACTCAGAAAACGAAGATCATGGCATCTGGTCCCATCACTTCATGGGAAATAGATGAGGAAACAGTGGAAACAGTGTCAGACTTTATTTTTTTGGGCTCCAAAATCACTGCAGATGGTGACTGCAGCCATGAAATTAAAAGACACTTACTCCTTGGAAGAAAAGTTATGACCAAACTAGATAGTATATTCAAAAGCAGAGACATTACTTTGCCAACTAAGGTCATCTAGTCAAGGCTATGGTTTTTCCTGTGGTCATGTATGGATGTGAGAGTTGGACTGTGAAGAAGGCTGAGCGCCGAAGAATTGATGCTTTTGAACTGTGGTGTTGGAGAAGACTCTTGAGAGTCCCTTGGACTGCAAGGAGATCCAACCAATCCATTCTGAAGGAGATCAGCCCTGGGATTTCTTTGGAAGGAATGATGCTAAAGCTGAAACTCCAGTACTTTGGCCACCTCATGTGAAGAGTTAACTCATTGGAAAAGACTCTAATGCTGGGAGGGATTGGGGGCAGGAGGAGAAGGGGACGACAGAGGATGAGATGGCTGGATGTCATCACGGACTCGATGGACATGAGTCTGAGTGAACTCCGAGAGATGGTAATGAACAGGGAGGCCTGGCGTCCTGCGATTCATTGGGTCGCAAAGAGTAGGACACGACTGAGCGACTGAACTGAACTGAAATGAACTGATACTATACTCTTCTGACAGTACAAGGTGCTATCCCCGACCACCTTTCTCTGGAAAAAGTTAACTTAGAGCTCCAACTTGTCTCTTGCATATGAAAGGAGTGTTTCAGCTCAGATCCCTCTGATGGCTCTCTATCTTGCCTGACAGGTTCCTCTGGGCTTTTTACAACTTGTGATTGTTTACAGTCCCCCAACCGTGAGAGGCATGACGCTTAAAACATCTTAAAGATATAGAGCTTTTTAGAGCTAAGAATTAGCTTGGTGAAGGATTTCATTGTTGAGTTAATGTTTATTGCCAGGCCTCCATATCCTTTATCTTTTAGGCACCTGGGAGGATATTAATCAATGTAAATGGGATGCAGAAATAGGAATATAGTAGTTTGGATGTTAACAATACTACACTTTTGAGTTAATGAATTTTCTCTTTGTTATAAATCACTGTACTCTTCTTTCTTTGTTATAAATTGTTGTGTCCTTGCTATGTAAGAATGTAACTTTATTTAGTGCTTTCTGAGAGTGGCACCAGACTTTGGGAAGAACAACACTATTAAGATAAATAAGTTTTCTGGTTGACAGACCCTTATCAGAAATGGCCCGTAAAATGTTAATTGGCCTTCTGGCCAGAAGATGATGCAAATCACCTAAGATTGGTGGGTATATACAGCTAGGTATGCCGAGTAAAAGCCTGGTCTTGATAAGAGTCAGGACGGCTGATGCTGCATAACTTTGTATTATCCATTGATCTCTATGTACAATCAAAAGTATAAAAAACTTTTCCAGACAATAAAGGATGGGCCAGTCACTGGAAAGACTGGTTTCCTCCGTGTTGAGTCTCTTTCTGTCTCTTTCTCCTTCTCCCTCCCTCTCCTTTTCAGGTTGAATTCCCATCTGGGGCGTGGAGGCTCTCCAAGTCTACTTGCTTGCCCTGGTTTCTAAGACCCACTTGAGAGGGAGCCCAAGGTGGGGCACCCTCCACTATTCAAGTGGGGGCCAGTGGCCTAACGTAGATGGTGCAAGTTCCTTGTCTTGGAACTTTATTGGCTTTCCATGTAAACCAGGTTATTCAGCATCTTTTCTCCACTAATTTTTGTACTACACTATTCTTTCCTAATCTCTCTTTATATTTCTAAATAAATAAGTTTTTCCTTACCTACTCCGTCTCCCCTTCGAATTACCCTGGATCCACCAGGACTGGACCCTGGCAATGTCCTGGAAGATATGCCTTTATCAGTACAAAATTTGAAACAACTTTACCTAAAATGATAAAAAGCCCATTAATTAAAATACCAGTTCATGATGTTCCTTTGTCTTTCTTCTGGTAGTAAGAATTATCTGTGTTATTGTGTGCTTTTCTTTTTAATATAACACCAATAATCCACTTTGCCTTTAAAAATTTCTTTTTGGCTGTGCTGGGTCTTCATTGTTGCCTTTGGGCTTTCCTAGTTGCAGCAAATGGGGGCTGTTCTCTAGTTGTGGTGGGCAGGCCTCTCATTGTGGTGGCTTCTCTTGTTACAGAGCACAGGCTCTAGGGTGAGTGGGCTTCAGTAGTTGACACATGCATGCTAAGTCACTTCAGTGTCCAACTCTTTGCCACGCTAGCCCACCAGGCTTCTCTGTCCATGGGATTTTCCAGGCAAGAATATGGAGTGGATTGCCATGCCCTCCTCCAGAGGATCTTCCTAACCCAGGGATCCTGAGTCTTATGTCTCCTACATTGGCAGGTGGGTTCTGTACCACTAGCGCCACCTAGTAAGCCCCAAACAAAGCTTGCTGAGGGCTTATTCAGTACTTGGCATTTATGCTAGGTTCAGGTGTTTACAGATGTGGTCCTTACCTGCCAGACATTATAGTCCAGTTAAGAAAGATAACAATAGATAATTTCATATAAGTATGAAGGGAGATGTATGCACAGGACACTAGCTGTACAAGAGGAAAAGAATTGTCTTCAATTAGGGGCAGTGGAAGTAGGCTGGAAGGAAGAAACGAAACTTCAGGTGAATCCTGAGGACTGAGATGGATTTTGCCAGGCATGAGAAAAGGAATAGAAATTAAAAAAATACAGTCTGAAGTGGTTGACCATTTATGAAAAATCTTGTATTCCTGGGAGACTGAGAGTTTGTGTTGTGTGTGTGTCTATGCAGGTGTGTGTGTTGGGAGGAGGGGGCTGGGTCAGAAAGAGAAGAATAAGGAAAAAGGAAAAAATACAGCATCTGTGAAGAGCCAGGACATTTGATAAAATCAGCCATTCACAGAATGTAGAAGTAACATACTCCTTGACTGGGGTCCATGTTTTATCCAATTTTGTATCTCCAAGGTATGACATGGTATCTAGATTTGGTGTACAGGAAAGACTAGAGATCTCTTCAAGAAAATTAGAGATACCAAGGGAATATTTCATGCAAAGATGGGCTTGATAAAGGACAGAAATGGTATGGACCTAACAGAAGCAGAAGATATTAAGAAGAGGTGGCAAGAATACACAGAAGAATTGTACAAAAAGATCTTCCACGACCCAGATAATCACGATGGTGTGATCACTCACTTAGAGCCAGACATCCTGGAATGTGAAGTCAAGTGGGCCTTAGGAAGCATCATTATGAACAAAGCTAGTGGCGGTGATGGAATTCCAGTTGAGCTATTTCAAATCCTGAAAGATGATGCTGTGAAAGTGCTGCACTCAATATGCCAGCAAATGTGGAAAACTCAGCAGTGGCCACAGGACTGGAAAAGGTCAGTTTTCAATCCAATCTCAAAGAAAGGCAATGCCAAAGAATGCTCAGACTACCACACAATTGCACTCATCTCACATGCTAATAAAGTAATGCTCAAAATTCTCCAAGCCAGGCTTCAGCAATATGTGAACCATGAATTTCCAGATGCTCAAGCTGGTTTTAGAAAAGGCAGAGGGACCAGGGATCGAATTGCCAACATCCGCTGGATCATCAAAAAAGCAAGAGAGTTCCAGAAAAACATCTACTTCTGCTTTATTGATTACGCCAAACCTTTGACTGTGTGGATCACAAGATACTGTGGAAAATTCTTCAAGAGGTGGGAATACGAGACCACCTGACCTGCCTCTTGGAAAACCTGTATGCAGGTCAGCAACCAACAGTTAGAACTGGACATGGAACAACAGACAGGTTCCAAATAAGGAAAGGAGTACATCAAGGCCGTACATTGTCACCCTGCTTATTTAACTTATTTGCAGAGTACATCATGAGAAACACTGGGCTGGAGGAAGCACAAGTTGGAATCAAGATTGCCAGGAGAAATATCAATAACCTCAGATATGCAGATGATGCCACCCTTATGGCAGAAAGTGAAGAAGAACTAAAGAGTCTTTAGATGAAAGTGAAAGAGGAGAGTGAAAAAGTTGGCTTAAAGCTCAAGATTCAGAAAACTAAGATCATGGCATCCAGTCCCATCACTTCATGGGAAATAGATGGGGAAACAGTGGAAATAGTGGCTCCAAAATCACTGAAGATGGTGACTGCAGCCATGAAATTAGAAGACGATTACTCCTTGGAAGAAAAGTTATGACCAACCTAGACAGCATATTGAAAAGCAGAGACATTACTTTGCCAACAAAGGTCCATCTCTTCAACGCTATGGTTTTTCCAGTGGTCATGTATGGATGTAAGAGTTGGACTGTGAAGAAAGCTGAGTGCCAAAGAATTGATGCCTTTGAACTGTGGTGCTGGAGAAGACTCTTGAGAGTCCCTTGGACTGCAAAGAGATCCAACCAGTCCATCTAAAAGAAATCAGTCCTAAATATTCATTGGGAGGACTGATGTTGAAGCTGAAACTCCAATACTTTGGCCATCTAATGCGAACAGCTGACTCATTTGAAAAGACCCTGATGCTGGGAAAGATTGAGGGCAGGAGGAGAAGGTGACGACAGAAGATGAGATGGTTGGATGGCATCATCGACTCAATAGACATGGGTTTGGGTGGACTCTGGGAGTTGGTAATGGACAGGGAGGCCTGGCGTGCTGCGGTTCATGGGGTCACAAAGAGTCAGACACGACTGAGCGACTGAACTGAACTGAACTGAATGTTCAACTAGGATACATGAAGAGATAATGAGGTTGCTACTTTTATACATTGTCTCATATCTGTATGTCCTGCTTCCTAACTTCTGCTAGACTTCTGGTCACGCAGGCTACATGCCTTGGGTATTTCAGCAGCAACCTCAAAGCCTTACTGTAGTAGGTATCTATGTTGGCAACTATTACCTCAACCCCTGCCCCAGGTTTTTGAGGATTCTTAAGGAAAATGGCTTATAGCAAACTTGCCTACTCACTTTCTCCAGTTAGCGTCTTTTTTTCCCCCTAGTACCTTTCTCTTCCATGCAAACTAAATAACTGTTCATCTGAACTCCGATGATTTCAAAGTTTCATGAAGACAAAATTGATCCCTACCCAACATACAGCTAATGAAGTCCCTTGCGTGGCTGTATGTTCAAATTTGAGAAAGAAAAAAAAAGAATAGTGGTTATGTTAGGTTATAGTTGCTGACCTGACATTAGATGAGGCAAACAGGAATAAGGAGAGAGGCATGAAGAGGTGATGCTACTAGGCTACCCATCTGAATGACATGTACTTGATACGCCTAGAGTTCTGCATCCATTTTGGTATAGTAAAAATGGGGAGGAGGATGGGTGTGCAGGACAGGTATCAATTCTCTCTCTGCTCAGAAAATACAGATGTTGGTTCACTACCAACACTTCAAAGAATGCTGATGATAAGACTTTGCCCCGTGTAAAACTTTGCTGAGGTCAGTTTTTTAAAATTATTCTCTTTTTATTTAACAGTCATGCTCATGAATAATGGATATAATATATAAGTAATCACTCATCTTCAAAACTTGGGCCTCTAAGTTCCTCTGAATCTTTACACTGTTTCTTTTGGTTTTGAATGACTATTGACACCACTGAGTTGGCTGGCTTTCAAAGGTTAAGAGCATGAAAAATGGCCAGAAAACCAGTGGGACAAGTCACAGAATCATGGAGAAACCACCCTCCTCCAGTGACACGGGCAGTAGAAGGTATAAGGCAGCATTTATTTCTGCTGAAACTCAGTATATTACACTGCCCTTTCCTGTAATAAAGTATTTGATGACTCACTCAAAGAGAGTTCTCAATATATTCTTACCTAGTAGGATTATGCTTTAAAAATATAAAAAACAGCCCAAACCCAGCAGCCAAAACCTAACCTGAGAAGTTTCACCCTAGGTAGGGAATTTCATCTTTAACAAACAACAAGCAACTTAATGACTCTGTTCAGTTCTGTCCTAGCTTTTTCCCTTCTGCTGCTGCTAAGTCGCTTCAGTCGTGTCCGACTCTGTGACCCCACAGACGGCAGCCCATTGGGCTCCCCCATCCCTGGGATTCTCCAGGCAAGAACACTGGAGTGGGTTGCCATTTCCTTCTCTAGACTTGATTAAAAGTCAACTTGTGATTTTTTTTTAACATCTTACCATGGTAACTTGTAGAAGCAGGGTGTAGTAGAAAGTTATTCAGCTAGAAGTTTGATGACCTGTGCTCATTTCAGCTTTACCATAAACTTTTGGACTAGATATGCAATTCTTCTGTTGTTCCATTTTGTACAGTTAGATCAACTATCTGGCTACAGTGCAGGGTTGTTAAGATGATCGAGTGAGAGGTCAAACTGGTTTGAGAACCAATAAGTTAGTATAAGGCTTTATTTTTTAAAAATTAAGACTGAATCAGTATCTTTATATAAGCTTCCTTGGGAAAACTTCCCCATTTTTATGGCTTGAATAACTTATATCAGATTTATTAACTATATTAGTCCTTGAAAGTGAAAGTTACTAAGTCGTGTCTTGACTCTTTGCGACCCCATGGACTATACAGTCCATGGAATCCTCCAGGCCAGAATACTGGGGTAGGTAGCTTTTCTCTTCTCCAGGGGATCTTCCCAAACCAGAGACTGAACCCAGGTCAGTCATTGCAGGTGAACTCTTTACCAGCTGAGCCACAAGAGAAGCCCTATATTAGTCCTTAACTTATTCCAATTTTCTAGATATCTCCATATATTTGACACCATCTTACTTCAGACTAAGTAAAACAGGAATTGTACGAAGTATACTAGTTTTTATCCCGAGGTTATATATTATGAAGGTGACGGCACTGTTTCTAGCACAGATCTCTTTTATGATTATCATACCGAAAGGCAAAAAGCCTGATCTTGAGTGTTTGAGATATAGCACAGATAAACTTCAACAGATGTGGAGGCAGACAAGAGAAGCAGGCAGTGCCAAACTATGCTCCGTACTATCGTGCAGAAGGAAGAGACAGCATGGGGGTATACAAAGGAGTAAATAGCCAGGCCAATGTGAAGGGGTCCCTGCCAGCCCTGGGCAGGCTTAAGGATAAATGCACCCTGGACTGGACTTCAGGAAAGAGGAGACAGGAAGGTGATTTACTTGCAAAGGCAAATTTGTTTACCTGACAACGTTTTCTTCTCAGGTGAGAGTGCCTGGTAAAACTCACCCAGGCCTAGGATTTGTGGGGCTTTGAAAAACAATACCTTATATTTATACGGGCTTATACTTACCATCGGAGAAGGCAATGGCACCCCACCCCAGTATTCTTGCCTGGAAAATCCCATGGGCGGAGGAGCCTGGTGGGCTGCAGTCTATGGGGTCACAAAGAGTCGGACATGACTGAGCGACTTCACTTTCACTTTCACACTTAGCATATATACCTTATATTTGTATGGGTTTAATTTCTTTTTCCACTCAGATATAACTCAACATATATATTTTTAATTTTAATTGTAGGCTAATTACAATATTGTGGTTTTCATCATACATTGACATGAATCAGCCACGGGTGTACAGGTGTCCCCCCATCCTGAACCCCCTCCCACCTCCCTCCCCACCCAATCCCTCTGGGTTGTCCCAGAGCACCAGCTTTGAGTGCCCTGCTTCATGCAATGAACTTGCACGGTCATCTGTTTTACATATGGTAATGTACATGTTTCAATGCTATTCTCTCATATTGTCTCACCCTCACCTTCTCCCACATAGTATAAAAGTCTGTTCTTTACATCTATGACTCTTTCGCTGTCTTGCATATAGGGTCATTGTTACCATCTTTCTAAATTTGTATGGGCTTAATTTAACAGGCTTATGACATGCTCTTATGTAATAAGTGTAAAAGATAGGGCAAGAATTATGATCATTTTACAGATCAGTTGATTTCGTCTTAGAGAAGTTAAGTGATATAATTTAATTAAATTTCAGAGATGAACAGTATCTTAAAGATTTCATCTAATGCCCACTCTTTAAAAAAAAGAGAACATGGTTAGGTAAGTAAGTTGTCTAGGATCACAAAGCCAATATGCAACAGATGTCAAAGTATAAACAAAGTTCTGTGTTGTGTTTCAGTTTAGAAATTCTCAGACTGACTCATAACTGATTCTAATTTGTTATAGTCTTCTGCAGAAGTTGTTTGTTGTTGTTGTTTATTTGCTAAGTCATGTCTGACTCTTTGCGACACCATGGACTGTAGGCTATGCTAGGCTCCTCTGTCCATGGGATTTCCCAGCAAGAATACTGGAGTGAGTTGCTGTTTCCTTCTCCAGAGGATCTTCTGGACCAAGGGCTCAAACCTGAGTCTCCTGTACTGCAGGCAGATTCTTGACCACTTAACCATCAGGGAAGCCCCTCCTGCAGAAGAGAGGCCACAAACTGAAGCTGCTTTCACAAAATTAAAATCTGCTCTTTTAAAAATATTACTTTTGAAGAAAATATCAGAGTTAGGAAAAATTTTACAAAATTAGAAATGTTACTTTGAGTTTGCTTACATCTGAAGTGATTCACAATAAGTACAGTTTATTAACTATTAGGTTCATGTACTTGTCACATTTTATGGTTTTTCACAAATATCTTTCAAAGTATGAAGTTTAAATATCAGATTGGTAAGCACAGGTCTGTTATTAAAAATAATTTAATGAGTTTTTTCCTCTTCATATGGATTGAAAGAAACATAGAACAGGGGAAATCTGTAGTGTATTACTTGGGAGAATAGCTTCAGTCTGTCTAAAACCCTGATTCAGTTTTCTTATCAGTACACAGAGGGAATTTAAATACCCTACTGGCAGAAGGAAAATACTTTTATGTCCAAGGAGGTGGTTTCATAATTTTCATTATAAAAATTATGCCAATTTCCTTCTTAAAGGAAGATTCACATTTTCAATGTACTTCTCAAAGCTGGGCACTTCACAGCGTATCAGAGATCTTTGCTCATTCATGCAACAAAATGTATTCAGTTCAGTTCAGTCACTCAGTCGTGTCTGACTCTTTGCGACCCCATGAATCGCAGCACGCCAGGCCTCCCTGTCCATCACCAACTCCTAGAGTTCACCCAAACTCATGTCCATCAAGTCGGTGATACCATCCAGCCATTTCATCCTCTGTCGTCCCCTTCTCCTCCTGCCCCCAATCCCTCCCTGCATCAGAGTCTTAAAGGTCCATTTAGTCAAGGCTATGGTTTTTTCAGTGCTCATGTATGGATGTGAGAGTTGGACTGTGAAGAAAGCTGAGCGCTGAAGAATTGATGCTTTTGAACTGTGGTGTTGGAGAAGACTCTTGAGAGTCCCTTGGACTGCAAAGAGGTCCAACCAGCCCATTCTAAAGACGATTGGTTCTGGGTGTTCTTTGGAAGGAATGATGCTAAAGCTGAAACTCCAGTACTTTGGCCACCTCATGCGAACAGATGACTCACGTATTATTTGCAGGCTGCTAGGCTATGGGACTTCCCTGGTAGCTCAGTGATAAACGATCTGCCTGCCAATGCCAGGAGACATGGGTTCGATCTCTGGTCTGGAAAGATCCCCTAGAGAAGGAAATGGCAACCCATTCCAGTATTCTTGTCTGGAAAATGCCATGGACAGAGGAGCCTGGTGAGTTAGAACCCACTGGGTTGCAGAGTCAGACATGACTTAGTGACTCAATGACAACAGTCTATGGAACATGTAGAAAACCAGGTTTTATTAAGATAAAATTCCTCCCCTTAGGGCAAGTGAGGAAGAAGAACAACCAATTTTATTGATCATGTACTATGCACCAAGTATGATGACAGTTTTACACCTATTACTTCATAAGAATCTTAAAGTCTAGAAGTAAGACATATGGAGAAACAATAAAATACTTATGCTTGATATATATGTCTTCAACGAGTATTTGTTGAATGAATGAATGTAAAGAACATGAGATCTCAAAATAATTGCCCTTGCTTCAGAGTCCCAGAGATTGAGAGATTGCCTTAGGTGAAGGTTTTCCATACCAAAGACCACATTCCTTGTTGAGTTGACCATTTCCAAGCTGTGTAATTAAGTGATCCTGGGCTGGTTAGGTCATCTGAATTTTGGTTTCCTAGCCTGCAAGATGGAATCAAGACTGCCGGGAAAAATATCAATAACCTCAGATATGCAGATGATACCAACCTTATGGCAGAAAGTGAAGAGGAACTAAAAAGCCTCTTGATGAAAGTGAAAGAGGAAAGCAAAAAGTTGGCTTAAAGCTCAACACTCAGAAAACGAAGATCATGGCATCTGGTCCCACCACTTCATGGGAAATAGATGGGGAAACTGTAGAAACAGTGTCAGACTTTATTTTTGGGCTCCAAAATCACTGCAGATGGTGACTGCAACCATGAAATTAAAAGACACTTACTCCTGGGAAGGAAAGTTATGACCAACCTAGATAGTATATTCAAAAGCAGAGACATTTCTTTGCCGACTAAGGTCCGTCTAGTCAAGGCTATGGTTTTTCCTGTGGTCATGTATGGATGTGAGAGTTGGACTGTGAAGAAGGCTGAGCGCCGAAGAATTGATGCTTTTGAACTGTGGTGTTGGAGAAGACTCTTGAGAGTCCCTTGGACTGCAAGGAGATCCAACCAATCCATTCTGAAGGAGATCAGCCCTGAGATTTCTTTGGAAGGAATGATGCTAAAGCTGAAACTCCAGTACTTTGGCCACCTCATGTGAAGAGTTGACTCATTAGAAAGACTCTGATGCTGGGAGGGATTGGGGGAAGGAGGAGAAGGGGACGACCGAGGATGAGATGGCTGGATGGCATCACTGACTTGATGGACGTGAGTCTGAGTGAACTCTGGGAGATGGTGATGGACAGGGAGGCCTGGCGTGCTGCGATTTATGGGGTCGCAAAGAGTCAGACACGACTGAGCGACTGAACTGAGCCTGCAAAGTGGCGAAAGTGTCTTCCGTCTCAGTGTTGTGAAAGGGGTTGGTGATAAGCTATGTAAAATTCCCCACATGGAAGGATAATTAATAATTATGCTATTGGCAGAGCCTGGTGGGCTGCCGTCTATGGGGTCGGACAGAGTCAGACACGACTGAAGAGACTTAGCAGCAGCAGCAGTAATAGCACAATCAATGATTACTATTATTTACTAGACTGATACACATTAGCTATTGATCTAATTTTTTTCTACAATTGGTTTCAGTTATATAAACTAACTTCTTGCAAACCCATTTAAGGATCCCCAAGTGGCTCAGTGGTAAAGAATCTGGCTGCAATGCGGGCGTGCCTGCCAAGTCGCTTCAGTCGTGTCCGACTCTGGGCTACTCTGTCCCGGGGATTCTCCAGGCAAGAATACTTAAGTGGGTTGACATACCCTTCTTCAGGGAATCTTTCCGACCCAGGGATCGAAACCGCGCCTCTTATGTCTACCAGCATTGGCAGGCTAGTTCTTTACCACTAGCGCCACCTGGGACGCCCGCAATGCAGAAGACATGGTCCCTGGTCTGGAAGATCCCCTGGAGAATGAAATGGTAACCTGCTGCAGTATCCCTGCCTGGGAAATCCCATGCACAGAGGGGCGTGGCGAGCTACAGTCCACGGGGTTGCAAAAATTGTGGGACGCGACTAAACAAGAGACTCAGAGGCCAACCCCTCTGCTTGGAAGACACTAGCAACCACCATTTGGAATAGAGCGGAGTTTGTGCTCAAAACTCACAAACATGCGTCACGGGCCGGCACCGCCGAGGCTCGCGCGCGGCCGCAGTGGTAGGTGGTCGATATCGGGGGAGTGGCCCGTGGGGCGCGCCGTGCCCCTCGCCCGCCTCCCCCTTTCCAGGTGCCTACGCCCTTTCACGCCCCTTTACCAACTGCAAACAGCCTCTCACCAGCTTCTCTACAGCAAGTCACAGTCATTAAGTCACTGCGTGCAGCATACCGCGCTACGGGCTGGAAGCGGGCTGGGCACAGATGCTTTTTCTGCTTTTACTTTACGACTTAGGAGGACTAAGTCCTCTTTTCTGAGGAATTCCTGAACTGATTCGCACACAACCATTCTACCTTGCCCCCGAGACTAAAACGGTACCCCCAAATCTCTACCCACGCACAGACGCCGCCGTAGCACCGGCATTCCCCAGGGACGAAAAGCAAGCCCTCCTGGGAAATTGACCTTTCACCTCCCTTCTTGCCTTACCTCAACTCACCAATTTTGACGTTAGCGAATAAAGCGACGAGGAGGCTTAGAAGGCGGGACTTAGTGGTCCCAGGTCCACGTTGATTGGTTAAGACGGTGAAGGGGGTGCCCCCGCGTGAGCCTCCTAGCGCTCCTCCCTCGGTGGGCGGGGAGAAGTGATGGCTGCGCTTGCGCGCTGAGAGGCGGCGGAAGTGCCGGGGGGCGGGTACGCGTGCGCGGTGGGCGGAACGTGGCTCTTCTAGCTTCTCTGCCCTCCGGGGTCCTCCCAGTCCTGCCCAGCCGGTGTAGTGCTCCTGGTTTCCTATCTCGTTGTGGAGAGTCGCTGCCGACTGGGCGCTTGTGTTCGGGTCGTCATGGCAAGTTACGAATACGTGAGCCCGGAGCAGCTGGCTGGCTTTGATAAGTACAAGGTAGCGCGGGCCCCGCGGACGCCCCCTTGCCCTGCTGGTCCCGGCCTCTCCTAGGCGTCTGAGAGGCCGGCGTGGTTTGTGTCACCTTGCGCCGCGTGGCTCCGGGCAGACTGGCGGCAGTTTCTCCGGGGATCCTGCCGAGTGTTGGAGATTTGGGGTCGGGGAGCGTGGGAGCATCCTAGGCCCGCCGCTCCGACTAGGCCCCCTCCAGGGGATTGCCTTTTCCTTAGGGTACCACTCCACGAGAGTGGAGCGGGAGAATTCCCTTGGCTTCTTTACTTCGTTATTATTATTTTTAGTTCCTTAAGAGGTGATGCACTTCTCTTCTGTGGTGTCTTGTCTTTATTTTAATGAAGATTTTACCCGCCTCTCTTGCATTCAATTTCGGCGATGGAGAGAATCTCTTGGTAGATGAGGCCCGGGCAAGGGGAGTGACTGCAAGGGCCGTACTGCAGATGCACCCGCTTCCACTCCCAGAAAAGAGGCGCCTGGGCGGCCAGTGCCGGTACATGTGCACGGGCAGAACCTGGAACTGTGTAGTGAAAAGAGCGCGGGCTTTTGAGCTCATGTAAACCTGATACCGGATCTGATACCCAAATCTAATTTATTTGGCGTTGGGCTAAATACTAGTTTTTACCTTGCAAAATGAGCATTGTAAAGCGCCTGGTACATAATGGGCCTCCAGGACCTGCTGGTCGTTATCTTTCCTTCAAGTAACGTTCTTCTCCACTGCTCCCTTAATGAGCGAATGACTCCAGTCAGTCGTCCAAGCCCGAAATCTGGGCAGTAACCTTTCATCCTTGCTACCTGTGCAGCTTTCACTACTGATTACTTTACCCCACCCACGAGCCCGGTGAATCACCAGGTCCTGTAAGTTCCATCATTTTTTCCTAAACGAGAAAGATGGCTCCATTACCACTCTCTCCACATATACTTTAATCTTTTAAATTTAGAATGGTTTTTAGAACAGATTTGCAGAAAAATTGTGACGGTAGTACACAGTTCCCATATACCCCACATCCGATTTTCCCAGTTATTAACATTTTATGGTACATTTGTCACAATTAAAATGAACTGATACTTACACAGTGTTATTAACTGAAGTTCATACTTAGTTTTCACCGAATGTTCTTTTTCTGTTCTGGGCTCTCATCCATAATCCATAACATTTAGTTGTCACGTGTCTGTTGCCTCCTCTTGGCTTTGATGGTTTCTCAGTCTTGTTTTTGATAACCTTGATAGTTTTGAGTTGTTCCAGTCAGATATTTTGTAGAATGCCCCTCAACTGGGATTTGTCTGATTTTTTTCTCATGATTAGACAGGATTATGGGGTTGAAGTGCCTTTCTCATTGTCTTAAGAGTACATGTCATCATCGCGACTTGATGACTTTGGTTCCCCTTACTGAGGTAGTGTTTGTTAGGTTTTCTCCTATAAAGTTAATCTCTTTGGGAGAAAGTCGCTATGCAGACCTCATTTAAGGGGTGGAGAATTATACTTCACCTCCTTGAGGGCAGAATATTGACCTAATTTTATTTGGACTTCTGCATGGAAGAGTTATTGTTTCTCCCCAATATATATATATTCAATGATTTACTTACATGCATATAAGTTCATGAATATTTATTTTATACTTTGGGTTACAGTTCAATGCTGCTTGATTTGGTTGCTTACTAACACCCACTTTTGCCCTTCCAGTCCTTTTTCTCTGCTTCATAATGATCTTTTTAAAAAAAAAGTGTGTCTGGTCACATCACTCCTTTGCTTATAATCCTCCACTGTCTTCCCTTTGCTCTTGGAATGAAATCCTCAAATCTTGAACATGATCTGCAAGGCTCTATGATCTGGCCCTTGTCTGTGTCATCAGCTTCATGTCATGGCTCTCACTCTCTATTCTTGCCAGCATCAGTTGCCATCTCTCCCATTTCCCTTTTTTTTTTTCAGATCTTCAAGTAATGTTATGTCTTCCAGGAATGTAGCTCCCCATTTATCTTTATCTTCACATCTTTTTAAAAAACATTTATTGATTCATTTATTTGGCTGCACTGGGTCTTAGTTGTGGTATGTAGGATCTCCAGTTTCAGGGCTTAGTTGCTCCTCAGCATGTGGGAACGGAGGTCCCTGGTCTCTCTCTCCCTAGCATTGCAGCCTAACCACTGCATTGCAATCCTAACCACTGGACCACCAGGGAAGTCCCTCATCTTCACATCTTAATTTGAATGTTGCTTCCTCAGAGAAGCATTCCTTAAATATCTCATACCTCTCAAATATGCTCTTACAGCACCCTCTGCTCCTCTATGAGATTAGTTCTTAAGGTGTCTCCCCATTACTTCTGTGCATAGGCATCTGGTAAACATTTGTGGAATGAGTAACAGAAAAATTACAGTGGATCTT
Source organism: Nanger dama (assembly GCA_917880005.1). Classification (NCBI taxonomy): domain Eukaryota; kingdom Metazoa; phylum Chordata; class Mammalia; order Artiodactyla; family Bovidae; genus Nanger; species Nanger dama. Next base: position 33,905,469 of record CAKJTW010000018.1, read on the forward strand.
GTCAAACTGGAATAACTGTAAGGGACATAGTGCATTCCTCTGCTTTTGAGCAATATTATGCCATACTGTTTTGAACTGAGATGCTGACTTATCTGAAAATTTTAAGTCGAAATTTAACCCAGTGCAAGGCTTTCACTGAAGAAGGTTATTAACCCAGATACCTCTTGTTTTCCCCTTTCTGTTATCTCTTTTGCACTGTAAATATTGACATAAAATTTTTTTTCTTCCATGCTAGGATCTGACTTTCTGGTAAGTGCCAACAGAATAGCTGTTTTATTTGCAACAGTGTCTGAGATAGGGAATCTAATTTTTTTTTTCTTTTAAATAAGCAGTCTTTCCTAGATTTATATTTCCTAATTTATAGGAAATTTTAGTGTGATTTTTCTGTTCCTATTTTTCCCCCTTCCGTTATCTGACTCACTTCCTGTGCCTGACAGCAGATTTCCTATCATTCTGGAAAGCAAAGGTCAATTTAGCAAACATCCAATGTTCACTAAAACATAGTTTGTTGATCTTCTTTTGGTTATAATGAGACTTACTTTAAAAAAGTGGGTGTGGGGAGTGCATGGCACAAATTTATAAACTTCTAGCAGAAGATTCTTTACTCCGTACTGTGTTCATATTAAAAAATATGGCTCCAGAGGGCAAAAAAATCTGTGTGTTCTGTTTTCCTGGAATGTAAATTATACCTGGAGGCCTTTTCTTCCTGAAGATCACATATTGCATTATGTGGGCTTTTGTAAATGCTTAGTGAATTAAAACAGCTTTTGAAGAAGATCATCCCATAAATGGGTGAAGACTCAAAACACTCAAAAGAGAGATTTTTATTCCCTGACGTGACTCTGTATATTAAAGCAAAGAGATATAGAGAAAAATTTATATTATCAAAGCAGCTGGTGGAAGAATTACTTTTGAACCAGTTTAATTTATCTTCCCCAGAGGTACATCTGAGAGCTACAGTTGAAAACCTGGCAGTTATTCAGAATAACTCCTAAAAGGGGTGCACACACAGAGCAGTAATTAGGTTTCGGTAGTAAGAAAGTGTTAAGGCAATTGACTTTGAGGGCAGAAGGAAGCATGGGATGAATTCAGTGTTACAGGCTCTCTTAACACTTGTGTTCCGTGTTGTGTCTCCCCAGCCTTATTAAACAGTTGCATAATTTGTTGAGCGTCCGCCCTCTCTGTTGGGATATGAGCTCTGGGAGGGCAAATCCTACAGCTCTCTTGTTGCACATGACCAAGGTCTAGCACATGAACAGTGTAGACATTTGACAAATATTTATTGAAGGAATAAAAATGTACAAGAATAAAAACCATTTGCAAGTATGGTAAAATGGAGCTGTGCATTTCCAGGAAATTGGAAGGATACTTTCATATTTTGAATGTGAAAATAAATCACCACTGTTCTCAGTTGCTGATTAATGTACCTTTAAACAGTTATGTTGAGGGATTTCACTCTCACCAGGCTTATCTTTGCTGCTCTCTTCCTATCCTATCTTGACTTGAAGAATGTTTCCACTTATCTAAGGGTGAAACTTCTATTGTGGTTTACCTAATCTGACCTAAGGAGGGCTTAGTTTTAATTGATAGTGTAGCAGCTAGTTTCAAATTGTATCATTTTGCTTCATAGAGAAAGTGTTCTGTGAAATATCTTGTTTGGTATCAAGACTATAATTTTATGACAAATGGGTTTCTGCTCTCGTGGTAATTAATTAACTTGGCTGTAAACAATAGCCCATTTACAGGAACTTTGATAATTGTGAATTCAGGTGGAAAAGAAAGGCTTCATACATCTTGATGGTTGTGCTAAAGAACTGGAATCTGGCCTGCACCCTTACCAGTTCATGCAGTTTGGTTTTGTTTATCCAGTAAGCATTTATTGAGGGCCTGCTCTGTCTCAGACACGGCATTGCATCTGCAAAATTAAGCTAGGCTAGAATTCCTGCCTTCAAGTAACTCAGTTAGGTGGCGTATGGGCAAGGAAGCAAACAGATATAGTTAATAAATGCAGCTAGGTAAGTTACTTCCTTGCCCTTGGCGTTTGTACTTCTCTGCTTGTGAACACTAATTGGCATATAGCATATATACATATACTCACGTGCCAGAAGGGTATACCAAGAGGAAGGATGTTTTAGCTAAGGAAGAGTAAGTAAATTTTTCAAATACCAGTCTCCTCCTTGAGCATCTGTAGTGCCTCCCACGTGTTTTTCATGTGTTTAATATCCAGAGTCCTCAGCAAAGATTTCAGCTTCCTTCACTAGACAGTCCCTCCTTTTGTCTTATCTCCTCATCTCTTGTTTATTATGGATAAAGTCTAGCAAGGAAACATGTTTGTCATCGCGACCTGCTTGTTCTTGTCTCACTGCTCTAATTCTTCTCCAATCTTCTCTCACCACCTGTCTGACTCATCAGCATATGTAAATGACAATATTCATGGAAATGGCATCTCTTTGCCCACTGAGTCATATTCTTTGTGGGTGCAGTTCTTAAAGTCTTGAATTGATAAAAAGTACTCTTGTTGTTGTTCAGTCATTAAGTCGTGTTTTAATTGTCTTAATTGTCTTAAGTTGCAACTCTTGTAACCACATGGACTGCAGCACTCCAGACTTTCCTGTCCTCCACTGTCTCCCTAAGTTTGCTCAAACTCATGTCCATTGTGAGGGAGCCAGGTGGGCTGCCATGTATGGGGTTGCACAGAGTCGGACACGACTGAAGCGACCTAGCAGCAGCAGCATGTCCATTGAGTCAGTGATGCCATCCAACCATCTCAGCCTCTGTCACCCTCTTCTTTTGCCTTCAATATTTCCCAGCAACAGGATCTTTTCCAGTGAGTCGGATCTTCACATCAGGTGACCAAAGTATTGGAGATTCAGCATCAGTCTTTCCAATGAATATTCAGGAAATAAATGGTTTCCTTTAGGATTGACTGGTTTGATCTTGCAGTCCAAGGAACTCTCAATAGTCTTCTCCAGCACAATTGGAAAGGATCAGTTCTTCGATGCTCAGCCTTCTTTATGGTCCAATTCTCACATCTGTACACAACTACTTGAAAAACCATAGCTTTGACTGTATGGTCCTTTGTCAGGAAAGTAATGTCTCTGCTTTTTAATACATTGTCTAGATTTGTCATGGCTTTCCTTCTGAGGAGCAAGTGACTTTTAAGTTCCTGGCTACAGTCACCGTCCGCAGTGATCTGTCACTGTTTTCACTTTTCCCCAACTATTTGGCATGAAATGAAGGGACTGGATGCCATGATCTTAGCTTTTGGAATGTTGAATTTTAAGCCAGCTTTTTCACTCTCCTGTTTCACCTTCAACAAGAGGCTCTTTAGTTCTTCTTCACTTTCTGCCATTAGGGAGGAGTCATCTGCATAGCTGAGGTTTTTGATATTTCTCCCAGCAATCTTGATTCCAACTTGTGATTTCATGTGATGTACTCTGCATAGAAGTTAAATAAGCAGAGTGACAATATACAGCCCTGACATATTCCTTTCCCAGTTTGGAACCAGTCCATTGTTAATGTCTGATTCTAACTTTTGCTTCTTGACCTGCATACAGGTTTCTCTGGAGGCAGGTAAGGCGGTCTGGTATTCCCATCTCTTTAAGAATTTTCCACAGTTGGTTGTAATCTACTCAGTCAAAGGCTTTAATGTAGTCAATGAAGTAGAACTAGATGTTTTTTCTGGAATTTTCTTGCTTTCTCTATGATCCAGTGATTATTGGTAGTTTGACCTCTGGTTCCTCTGCCTTTTCTAATCCACCTCATACATCTGGAAATTCTCAGTTCATGTACTGCTGAAGCCTAGCTTGAAGGATTTTGAGCATTACTTTGCTAGCATGTGAAATGAGTACAGTTGTTCAGCAGTTTGAATGTTCTTTGGCATTGGACTTATTTGGGATTGGACTGAAAACTGACCTTTTCCAGTCTGTGGCCACTGCTGAGTTTTCTAAATTTGCTGACATATTGAGTGCAGCACTTTAACATCTTCATCTTTTAGGATTTGAAATAGCTTGGCTGGAATTCTGTCACCTCCACTAGGTTTGTAATTCTTCCTAAGAGCCACTTGACTTCACAGTCTGGGATGTCTGGTGCTAGGTGAGTGACCATACCATTGTGGTTATCTGAGTTTTTAATACCTTTTGGTACAGTTTTTCTGTGTAATCTTTTCACATCTTCCTAATCTCTTCTGCTTCTGTTAGATCCTTACCATTTCTGTCTGTCATTGTGACCATCCTTGCATGACACATTTTGTCAGAACCTCCTCTATGGCCTGTCTGTCTTGGGTGGCCTTGGATGGCACGGCTCATACCTTCATTGAGTTGCACAAGCCCCTTCACCATAACAAGGCTGTGATCCATGAAAAGCACTTTTAGAAACTTTAAATGTCTGTCCTAGGGTTAATTTAATGCCTCCCCTTTATTTCATTTTCAGTTAGATTTGGTGTTTTTCTTTCTTAGTAGATTATTTCTAGGACAGTGCCTTGCATTTAGTGAATACCTGCTGAATTTCATTATACCTTGTCTTTGCTTGCACTGCAGTATTTTATGTCGCTGTCAGGAGGTTAGGGTTTCCCTGGTAGCTCAGCTAGTAAAGAATCCATCTGCAGTGCAGGAGATCCGGGTTCAATTCCTGGGTTGGGAAGATCCCCTGGAGAAGGCATAGGCTACCCCACTCCAGTATTCTGAGCACTAAGCTGATGATGTGGCTTGTCCTTCAGCTGAGGAATTGGCAGAAGTGGCATTCATGTTTGTTTTCACCAGAGCAGTGGTCCTCAGACTTGAGAGTATTTCGGAATCAACTGGAGCGTTTGTTAAAAGACAGATTAATGGCTCCACCTCCAGGCTGTCTGATTCTGTATATTAAGGGTAGGGCGCAAGAATTTGCACTCCGTTTGGCAGCTGCATTTTGAGAAGCACCTCATCAAAGGAATATTCCATTGTATTGAAGAGCAGTTAATAAACCAATAAATCAGTGTAAAAAAGGAAGAAGCTATATTACTGTAATGTTCATGTGTTCGCTCTCAATCATCAGGTAGTCTTGATTTTGTGGATGGGGCCTCAGGGTATCTCTTGTACTAGAAAAGAGGATGGTGCAGTGCTTTCAGTATTGGATATTAGCTTTCTATTACTGGGTGACAAATTACCACAGATTTGGTGATATGAAACAACACACGTTTATTGGCTTCCACTTTTCTGTGAGTCGGGGCACCAGTGACTTGGCTGCTCTGCTTACGTGTCACCAGCCTGCCATGCTAGCGTCACTGGTGCTGTGTTCTCATCTGGAGTTCAGGGTCCTCGTCCAGCTCATGTGGTTGTTGGCCGAATTTAGTTCTTTCTAATTGTTGGGCCAAGGCTCTTGGCTCCTAGGAGTTGCCCACTTTTCTGGCCACACGCCTATGGCCGTCACCATAGGCACTTCATGTGCTGTTTGCTTCTTTAAGGTCAACAGGAAACTCATCTTCAAACTGTTAAAATGGAGTCCTAGGTAATGAAGTATATTTTGGAAATGGCATCGCGTCACCATCGTGTATAATGTTTTCTTGGGACTTCCAGGCTGTCTGATTTTGTATAGTAAGGGTATACAGGTGCTCCAGTGGTTAAGACTCTGCACTCCCAACGCATAGGGTCTGGGTTCCATCCCTGGTCAGGTAACTAAGATCCCAAATGCCTCTCAGCATGGCCAAAAAAAAAAAAAAAATTAGTTTCTCAATCAAGGCAGTGACATCAGTCACCGTCACTGTATTCTGTCAATGAGAAGCAAGTCACAGGTTCTACCATCAAGAGCGTGAATGAACAGTGAAGGGGAATGGATTGATTATTTGTATAATTTGTATAAAGAGTTTGACTCATTGGGGATTAATTACCTTAGAATATGTCTGGCACCAACTGGAAGACAAAAAAATGTGTATATTGGAGGATGGACATTATATTAATAACAATTTCAGTATATTGGATCTCTCAGTAAGTAGCCCATGATTGTGTTTGGGCCAGGAGAGGATAGTCTGGTTTAAAACAAAGTCATCCATTTCACAAAAATGTTCCAAGATGACTCATAAAGGATTTATAGTTTAGGCCTTCCTGCTTATTAGCTGTTAATTCCTGAATTTTATAATTTCTTCATCTGTAAAATAGAGTGGAATAATCTACCTTATCTATCTTATAATATCAAATAAGAGAACAGGTTTAATTGTACTTTGGAGACTGTATACATAGAAATGGAGACATGGTATTATTAATAGGGGGAGAGTAAGAGCAACTTCCCTTGTGAAGTGACAAGTTGCTGTGAACTAGTTCCTAGAGGAAAATTGTTTCTCTCATCACTGATGGAGTCACTGTAAACTGCCACTTAAGTAAACATGCGGAGTAGTTTGTATTTATTCATCCATATGTGCAAACATTCAAAGATAGTTCAGTTCAGTAGCTCAGATGTGTCCAACTCTTTGAAACCCCATAGATTGTAGCACGCCAGGCTTCCCTGTCCATTACCAACTCCTGGAGCTTACTCAAATTCATGTCCATCAAATTAGTGATGCCATCCAACCATCTCATCCTCTGTCATCCCCTTCTCCTGCCTTCAATCTTTCCCAGTGCCAGGGTCTTTTCCAGTGAGTCAGTTCTTTGCATCAGGTGGCCAAAGTATTGGAATTTCAGATTCAACATCAGTCCTTCCAATGAATATTCAGGACTGATTTCCTTTAGGTTTGACTGATTGGATCGCCTTGCAGTCCAAGGGACTCAAGAGTCTTCTCCAAAAGCATCAATTCTTTGGTGCTCAACTTTCATTATAGTCCAACTTTCACATCCATACGTGACTACTGGAAAAACCATAGCTTTGACTAGACAGACCTTTGTTGGCAAAGTAATGTCTCTGCTTTTTAATATGCTATCTAGGTTGATCATAGCTTTTCTTCCATGGAGCAAGCGTCTTTTAATTTTGTGGCTGCAGTCACCATCTGCAGTGATTTTGGAGCATCCCCAAAATAAAGTCTCTCACTGTTTCCATTGTTTTCCCATCTATTTGCCATGAAGTGATGGGATCAGAAGCCATGATCTTAGTTTTCTAAATGTTGAGTTTTAAGACAACTTAAACTCTTTCACTTTCATCAAGAAGCTCTTTAGTTCTCCTTTGCTTTCTGCCATTAAGGATGGTGTCATCTGCATATCTGAGTTTACTGATATTTCTCCTGGCAATCTTGATTCCAGCTTGTGCTTCATTCAGCCCAGCACTTCTCATGATGTACTCTGCATATGAGTTAAATAAGCAGGGTGACAATATACAGCCTTGACATACTCCTTTCCTGATTTGGAATCAGTCTGTTCCATGTCCAGTTCTAACTGTTGCTTCTTGACCTACTACAGATTTCTCTGGAGGCAGGTAAGGTATTCCCATCTCTTGAAGAATTTTCCAGTTTCTTGTGATCCACACAGTCAAAGGCTTTAGCATAGTCAATAAAGCAGAAGTAAATGTTTTTCTTGAACTCTCTTACTTTTTCGATGGTTAAACAGATGTTGGCAATTTGATCTCTGGATCCTCTGCTTTTTCTAAAACCAGCTTGAACATCTCGAAGTTCATGGTTCACGTATTGCTGAAGCCTGACTTGGAGAATTTTCAGCATTACTTTAATAGTGTGTGGGATGAGTGCAGTGGTGCGATAGTTTGAGCATTCTTTGGCATTACCTTTCTTTGGGATTGCAATGAAAACTGACCTTTTCCAGTCCTGTGGCCACTGCTGAGTTTTCCAAATTTGCTGGCAAATTGAGTGCAGCACTTTCACAGCATCATCTTCCAGGATTTGAAATAGCTCAGCTGGAATTCCATCACCTCCACTAGCTTTGTTCCACTTGATTTAGCACTCCAGGATGTCTGGCCCTAGGTGAATGATCACACCATCATGGTTATCTGGGTCATGAAGATCTTTTTATGTAGTTCTTCTGTGTATTCTTGCCACCTCTTCTTAATATCTTCTGCTTCTGTTAGGTCCATACCATTTCTGTCCTTTATTGTGCCCATCTTTGCATGAAATGTTCCCTTGACATCTAATTTTCTTGAAGAGATCTCTAGTCTTTCCCATTCTATTGTTTTCCTGTATTTCTTTGCATTGATCACTGAGGAAAGTTTTCTTGTCTCTCCTTGCTATTCTTTGGAACTCTGCATTCAAATGTATATATCTTTCCTTTTCTCCTTCTCCTTTCATTGAGCTCCTTCTGTGTGACAGATGCAGACAGGATCAGGCTGGGAAGCCTTCTCCCTTCTCTTAACTGCCGTTTTAAAATGCCAGTTGTCGGTGAGTCCCACGTTTGTATGTGAAGGTAGTTCTTTTGATTGCCTTCATATTTGTTGAGTAACTAACAGTTTTTAATAAATGGGATCTTTTGTTTTATATTTTGTGCTTAAATGACTGCCCAGAGGCTTGGAATGCCATTGCTAAAGAAATCTGCTGCAGGATTGGTAGAGTACATGTTGACCACAATGGATCCTGCCCCCATAGAGACTTAACAGCTAAACATGATTGAGTCCTGAGACCCCTCAACAAGGGACTGACCTCCATACCATGTTAACACCACACAGACAGTTAGTTGAGAGAAGAAACCTGACATTTCTTTTCTCTCCCCTGAGTTCTTAAAAAGGATGATAATGTGTTTCTTTCATTTAAGAGATATCTGGAAAGTTGGTATGAGCAGTAAACAGTTTAATACAGTGAACCCAGTTGGGAACCAAAATTGGTTCTTTGTGACTGTCCTGCTTTTTATTCCTAAAATCATGGATGATTTAGAAGTCAGGAATTTGGAGAGTAATTTTAAAAAGTCAGAAACATCAGTTTGAGCTTGCTTATATCTGAAATGATTAATAATCAGTGCAGTTTACGAACTATTATTAGCTTGTACTCAGTCCATACTTCAAGGAGTTCAGTGGTTAACCAAAATATGTTTTATAAGTGTAAAGTTTATTTTTCAAGTGGGTAAAGACAGGCAATCATTTAATAGTTAGAGACTTCCTCCTTATATTGATCAGAAGACAAAGCAAGGGAGATCTGATTATAGATGGTAGAGTGCTACCATCTATATTAGTACTGGATGGGACACTAGCCTCAGTCTGGTTAATAAGTTGTTCAGAGCTCTGCATTTAGTGCAAAAATATGTCAGTTCATCAGTGTTCTTATCAGTTTACAGAAGAGATTTAAAATATAGTACCTGTACAAGGAAGTGGTTCCATAGTTCTCCTTTCGATGGAGCCAGTTTCCTTTTGAAATTGAGAGGAGACTCACTCTAGTGTCCTTCTCAAAAACGGGCACTTAATAGCATATTTTAGAAGTAGTTTAGAGACTTGTACTGCTCCTAGGCTAACCAGTAATTGCCAGCTGGCCTGGTATGCCAGGCCAGTTGTTTTGCACTTTGGCTGCCCTCTGGTCTGTTTTCTATACCATAAACAGTGTGATCCTTTAAAAACAGAAATCAGGACATGCACTGGGCTTATAATAAAACTCACTGTGGACCTTTTGGGTGTTGTCTGCCCACGTCTCCAGTCTCATTTCATACCACTCTTCCTTCTTCATTCACTGAGCTGTGGAGTGGCTTTCCTCCACTTTGTGATCTTCCCACATTTTGTACTCTGCTTTAGAAGGTGTCTTGGCATGTACCCTCCCTCCTTCCCAATTTTTGCCTATAAACTGCGCCACACACACACACACACACACATACACATGTGCATACTGTGACATATATATTCTTTATTTTCTCTCTCATTTTTAAGATATAAATTATATACAAATGCAAAGATCTTAAGTATATAATTTAATGAATTTTTGCATTTATGCACACCCATGTAACCGTCACCCAGGTCATGAAACAGAATTGTTTCTAGCACCTCAGAGGGCCCCCATTTAGTCTCTCTCATCAGATTGTTATTATGATCTCTTTTTCCCATAAATTAATTTTGTCTGATTTTGAAATTCATATAAATGGAATCTTCAACAGTATGTTCTCTTAGTTAGTCTCACTTTTGTTTGACTCACTGTCTTATCTTGTACATTCTTTACCTGTCTTATCTTCTAGGACTCAGCTTTAGTGTCCCCTCCTCAGAGAAGCTTTTTCTGAGCACCTTAGACACATTCCTGGTTTTCTGGGACAGCACCCCATTTATTGCTTTTCGTGGTATTGATCACAGCTGTGATTATGGCTTGTTTTCCTGCTTACCATCTTTCTCACACTAGACTGTGGGTTTGGTGAACACAGGACACATTTTGGTCTTGTTCACCACACTCTTTCTGGCAGCCTAGCACAGTGCCTGGCACAGTCATACATATTTGTTGTACACATATTTGTTGACTTAATAAATGAATGAATGAAGAATGAACCCTGCTTTATTTCCAGACTTGTACTGAAGTAAAAAGAAAAAAAGTCTTGCAACTTTCCAATATTTGACAAAATATTATCTAAGGTAATTCTGGATTTCATTAAGACTTCTTTGTGGGCAAGGTTGACTAATTGCCATTGGTGACAGTACAGAATTCTATACCCAATAAAAATGACTAAATGTGTGAATAGCAATCTTGAGGGAACTGTTTAGAAATTCAACCTTGATCCACGTTTTTATAGAGACTTAGATGAAGTCATTGCTAATATGACAGTTTTGTAGTTTGTTGTTTAGTTGTTAGGTCACGTCTGACTCTTTTCTGACCCCATGGGACTAGCCTGGTGGGCTCCTCTGTCCATAAAATTTTCTAGGCAAGAACACTGGAGTGGGTTGCCATTTCCTTCTCCAGCGGATCTTCCCCACCCAGTGATTGAACCCACGTCTCCTGCTTGGTAGGCAGATTCTTTACTACTGAGCCACCTGGGAAGCCCAGCTTTACATGCTAAGAATTTGGGGGTGCATAGTTAGTATGTGGATTACTGAGACTGACCTCCAAGGAGATCAGAAAGATGAGTGATCTCTAGCAGGATGAATTGTTAAAATGGTCAATGTAGGGTCTTACACTTAGACTCCAATAATTAACTTCGTATGAATGTAGAGAAAGGTGGCTTTGCGGTCTGTATAAGAAAGACTAGAGGAGTTCAGGTGACTGTGAAGTTGTGTCTAAGTCTGCAGAATGACTTTGTTTCCATGGGAAATTAATACAGTGTTGAGCATCTGTTAGAGAAATAAGTTATTGAGGAAGAAGAGCTAATAGTTCTTGTTCTTTGTACTCATGCACCACTTGAAATGTTCCTTTTGCTCTGAATCACACTTTTGTGTTGGTTTAACAACAAAATGGATTGAATGGAGCACTGGTTGTCAGACTAAAGCCCCCAGACACGCTGCTTTGGGAATAAAGTTTTAGCACAGCATGCCCATTTGTTTTCTTATTTTCTGTGATTTCTTTCTGCTTCAGTGGCAGTGTTGGGTGTTTGTTACAGAGACCATATGGCCTGCAAAGCCTAAAATATTTAGACTTTCTGACATTTTCTGGAATAAGTTTTCCAAATTCTGGTCTAGAGAACTCGACCTTGATGATGAAGGGGAATGAAACTGTGACCAGAGAGGAGCAGCACAATGAATGTGAGATTTTTTAACCAGGTGAAGAGAAGATTTAGTGTGACAGGGAGAACCATCTTCAAATATGGAAAGCATTATTGTTTGGAAGAAAAATCAGAACCTTATCTGTTTAGCTGTGTAAGGGAAATTGAAAGCATGATAGGAAGTATGGGGCAAGGGGAGGATTTTGTTATCGTGTAGAAAAATTGTTTTAACGTTGGATTGGGGTCTTTTTAGAAGTAACGAGTGTTTTGATAACCAGAGGCATTTAAAAAGAGGCCTGGAACTTCCCTAGTGGTCCAGTGGTTGGGACTCTGCTGCACGGGGTGTGAGTTCTGTCCCTGGTCGGGGAACTAAGATCACATGTGCTATGAGGCATGGCCAGAAATTAAAAAATGTAAAGAGGCCCAATGACTTTTACCTGTTCACATAGGTGAGAGTCAGGCACATGAGAACTACACACCCGAACTGTTGTGTTTCTGAGATTTTGCCTTGGAATGATTCGCAAACTCAGGCTGTGGTTTGCAAGCGTTTCTCCAGGGCACTAGCTTCGTCTGGCCTAACGTTTTGTGCTGTGTTGTACTTAGTTGATCAGTCATGTCCAACTCTTGACCCCATGGACTATAGTCCGCCAGGCTCCTCTGTCCATGGGGATTCTCTAGGTAAGAATATTGGAGTGGGTTGCTGTGCCCTCTTCCAGGGGATCTTCCAAGCTAGGGATTGAACCCAGGTCTCCCGCACTGCAGGTGGATTATTTACTGTCTGAGCCACCAGGGAAGCCCAACAGATTGTATTGGATTGGCCAAAAAATTAGTTTGGGACTAAGGAAAAACCCGAATGAACTTTTTGGCCAACCCAATAGATCAAGCAAGTTCTGCAGGCCTTCAGTTCAGTTCAGTCACTCAGTCGTGTCCAACTCTTTGCGACCCCATGAATCGCAGCACGCCAGGCCTCCCTGTCCATCACCAACTCCTGGAGTTCACTCAGACTCGCATCCATCGAGTCAGTGATGCCATCCAGCCATCTCATCCTCGGTCGTCCCCTACTCCTCCTGCCCCCAATCCCTCCCAGCATCAAAGTCTTTTCCAGTGAGTCAACTCTTTGCATGAGGTGGCCAGAGTACTGGAGCTTCAGCTTCAGCATCATTCCTTCCAAAGAAATCCCAGGGTTGATCTCCTTCAGAATAGACTGGTTAGATCTCCTTGCAGTCCAAGGGACTCTCAAGAGTCTTCTCCAACACCACATTTGAAAAGCATCAATTCTTTGGCGCATAGCCTTCTTCACAGTCCAACTCTCACATCCATACATGACTACTGGAAAAACCATAGCCTTGACTAGACGGACCTTAGTCAGCAAAGTAATGTCTCTGCTTTTGAATATGCTATCTAGGTTATCATAACATTCTTTCCAAGGAGTAAGCGTCTTTTAATTTCATGGCTGCAATCACCATCTGCAGTGATTTTGGAGCCCCCAAAAATAAAGTCTGACACTGTTTCCACTGTTTCTCCATCTATTTCCCATGGAGTGATGGGACCGGATGCCATGATCTTCGTTTTCTGAATGTTGAACTTTAAGCCAACTTTTTCACTCTCCTTTTTACTTTCATCAAGAGGCTTTTTAGTTCCTCTTCACCTTGTGCCATAAGGGTGGATGTCATCTGCATATCTGAGGTTATTGATATTTCTGCCAACAATCTGGATTCCAGCTTGTGTTTCTGCAGGCCTTAACAGGGGGTTATTACCTGATTCAGATATTCAGGTGTCTACCAAAACATCATTCCAATAGAAAATAAAAATATATTTGACAGGCATTAACTGAATCTAGTTTTTGGCACCTTTAAAAGTTTATATTTTGCTTATTGTTTCAGGCATATGAAAGGTTTGACTCATTCTTTCCTCCTATTGATTCACAAGACAGTTTTGAGTTTCGTTGTTTATACCAGGTGATGTGTGACCTTGAAAAAATGTTCAAATGCGTAAGGCTAAACCGCAGAGCACTCTTTAGGTTTATTGTTGGCCACCTTTTGTAATCTCATATTAAATTTTCCCACTATACTTGAGCTTACCAGCTATTATTAAATATAAAAAATCCAGTTAGGCAGACACCGTTTTGTATTGAGTTTTGTAATCTTTTCATACTTCTATTGTTCCCCTGAAATAGAGATTTAGAGGTAAAACTCCAAATTTACAAAAGAGGAGCTTTTCTAATCAAATACCATGAGTAAATGACCTTTTAGATCCCAGTTCAAATTATGGAAAGCTGCTGAATGAGACCCATTCAACAAACATTTGAATTAAGCATTGTACTCTGTACATTATGTTAACTATTTGTGTGATGTCTTGAACTGTGTTCTTCTAATTTGGACTTCTTTCAACTTTTGTACTTTGCAGCAGGTGGTAGAGTTGAAATGTCTGGTTTTCCCGCTTTGTGACCTGCTGGCTACATCATGTTGGTCTGGGTTTGGACCTTGGTGAAACAGAGAAGGCCAGGGCCCTCCCACTTTGTCTTTGGCAGCTTTCAGGGTTCATATTGGTTTTATGTCTTCAGTCTGAAAACTTAAATTCAGGTGGTCCTCTCAGTTGGAGTCACATTCATTTTGCAGAGGTTCAGATGTCATGGTATCTGTTATGTGGAAAAGCTTTGTAGACTGTAGAGAACCGTGCAAGTAGAAGTTGATTTTAGCACAGACCATAATATTCATGTAAGGGGGCTGCTTCTGAGAGTGTGGGTGCAGCTGCAGAGCCTCTCGCTCTGAACAGAGTTCTTCTTCATCATTTTCTTCCAAGTTATCCCATTTCATCCCAATGAGTTGGAGAAGTGGAGGCACTCAGACATGGGTTCTGTTGAATAAACATTTGACTTCCTAGCTGACTCTTTGTGAGCAGTATTTTAAATGATTTCTATTTATTTACTTTTGCTCCATCTCACTTTGGAATCTTGAAACGCTGGTGGGAAACATTTCCTCCATATCTATAAAATGTTCAGGAAGGAGTGGGATTTGGGGCGCTAAAGTTGCAGGGGAAGGGTGGGAAGGAAGATCCGGAGTGGGGCAAAAAAAAAAATTCAGGAAGAAATTTTGATCTTTAATGATGATTTTTAAAAAATCAGATAAATTTCTTACTAATTTTATAGTCATATTGAACATAAGTATAAAACACAGTTGAAAGTTTTTTCAAGCATTTGACTATATGCCATCTTTTAAATATCAGCTTGTTAAATTAGGTAATATTCCCAGTCCCTGAGGATGAGAATTGTTCCTTACCAATTTTGTATCCCTTCTTTGAATGTAGTGAGTGCTTCCTACATGCCAGGCACTCCAGTATGTGTATCTCTGATGAATAAATCAACATGATTCTTAAAGTATTATGTAATTATATACAGATGTTTTGTTAGAATTTTCAAAGTTTTCCTAAATAGCTTAACAGTGGGGGCATACCTTTGAATATAATGTAACCTGTTCTTTTCTTCCTTTGCTTATTTAAGGAGTCCATTTTCCTGCTGTGAAAGGGTCTGTCATTCCTTTGGTGCTCAAAACACTCTTAATGCTACACAGTGCTTATGCACACAGCGCTTACTGTGGGCTAGGTACTCTTCTTAGTGCTTCATGTATGCTATTAGTTTATCTAATCCTTATGGCAATCTTCTGAGGCAAAACTTTGACCCTAATTTTATAGGTGAAAAAGCTAAGAGGATTTAAGTAACTTGCCCAAGATTGCACCCCTAGTTAGTGCATTAGTAATGGTGTAAAGGGTGAAGCAGCACGATTATCATTAGTTGAGAGTGATGAAGGAGCTTGTCTGAGTGGTCTTGTGTGAATGCACAGGCTGCTTATTATCCTGCATAGTAGGTGAGCACTTGAAAGCAATATAAAATTTTCTGCTGCCACATTGTAATATTATAAAAGCTGATTTGAGTAAAAAAAAATCTGGCTGTACTTGGCCATCTTTGCCCCATTCATGCTTTTCTAGTTCTGTTATTTAGATAAGGACATCATATAAATAGATATATTCTTTAGGTTATTTTTGTACTATTATTTTCATTTGAGAAATATTGTTCTAGGTGCTGTTATGCAAGGATTAACTCTGAATATTTTCTTTCATTTCTTAACAGTACAGTGCTGTGGATACCAATCCACTCTCTCTGTATGTCATGCACCCATTTTGGAACACTGTAGTAAAGGTAAGATGATTAATAAGCATGCATTTGGGTTTTAGTAAAGTTTAAATATTTTAAACTGTTTTATGGAGTATTGCAGATATAACAATAAGACATCTAGAGAAACTGCCTCTCCCATCCTCCCTTCCCTTAGTCACATACCTTTTGATTTATCTTATCACTGAAGTATAAGCTTATACTCTCAATCTATTATATATATAAAATGCCTCTTAAATGCTTCTAAAATATAATGTTATGATTATAAAAGTTTGTTGATTATAGAATTATTTAAAACACAGAAAATAGAAATGCTTATTTCTATTAACTGGAGATTATGGTTTGCAATTTAATGTATATAACTCCTACATATAATCCAAATCTATGGCTTTTATTATGACAGATTTGTATGTTGTGGTATATAATGGACAGAGATTTCACTACTTTAATTATTTTGTAATTATTTTGAAAAAAAAATAGGTATTTCCTACTTGGCTGGCTCCAAATCTGATAACCTTCTCTGGCTTTCTGCTGGTTGTGTTCAATTTTCTACTTTTGGCATACTTTGATCCTGACTTTTATGCATCAGGTATGATTATTGCTTTAATATAAAATTTAAATATCTTTAATATAAAATAAGATGTGGCTGTTTTCTGATTCTGTTAAGATGTTTGCAGTTCTGAAAAGTTTTGAATATTATTGGTTCAGTTCAGTTGCTCAGTCATGTCTGACTCTGCGACCCCATGGACTGCAGCACGCCACGCTTCCCTGTCCATTACCAACTCCCAGAGCTTGCTCAAGCTCATGTTTGTCAAGTCAGCGAAGGTATATAAAATGTTAGAATTGGGTGTAACACAATCTGTTATGTATGCTTCTAAGAAGTTCTAGAAACCAAGTTGGTTTCTAGAATTTGGATATGCTATCTAAAAAGCAGTGAGGTTTTTGTATATAAAGAGTAACTGGATTTATAAGAAGATGGAAAATTAGGACTGTGACATTTTGCCTCAAAAGAATATAAGCAAGGCCTAACAAACCTACCAGAAATATCCCTTCCCTCTTTCTAGTTATCGAATAAAAGTCCCCCTTTTATAGAGGGAACATGATCTCTCTTGCCCTCTGCACAGCATTTGTACTTGCCTTTAATAACTCCCAGTTTGCTCTGAAAATGGTTGAAAAGTGAAGTGAAATGTTCATCTCTCAGTCATGTCTGACTGTGACCCCTTGGACTTTAGCCTGCCAGGTTCCTCTGTCTGTGGAGTTTTCCAGGCAAGAATACTGGAGTGGGTAGCCATTCCCTTCTCCAGGGAATCTTCCCAACCCAGGGATTAAACCTTGGTCTGATTACAGGCAGATTCTTTACCACTGAGCCACCAGAGAAGCCCCATGAAAATGGTTGTTAGACCTTAAATATTTATTGACAGAAGTCTGGGCCCTTACTGAGAAGGAGAGGAAAAATGTTCCTTTGGAGGCAGTTTCAGCCTTTTACCAGTGTCTTCTTTGAGACCTGTTGGTCTTTTGTTCCTTCCACACCCAGCTTCTGCCCTGGCCAGAGAGAATCTGGAGTGTATTTGGGGTTGGGGGTAGAGCATATGTGGGAGACAGTGGGTTTTTAAATTGCTCAACAGGTGGATGAAGTTGAGAAGAATAGAAACATGGAGGTAGATGAGTGTTTTTACATTCTAAGTTAGAGGATATATTTTCCAATAAGAATACTTATAAATGATATAGTCAGGAGTTTTAATACTGTATTTCGTCTGTGTTATGGGTTCAGCAGACTTTTGTGCACTGACCTAGAGAAACTAACAGTCTCTCAAAACTTTGCATTTGTAGAAGAATTTAGAGTTTTAAACATTTAATGATTTTTGATATTATAAGAATTCTGAATATTGAAACTATACCTATGCCTGACTTGATAAAATTTTAACCATTGCTTCTCTATATACAATAAAATGGTAATTGAATATCATAAAGTACCATGTGAAAGATTAAATGTCATGAAGCACGATTTTGATATTAAGTGGGTTTTAAAAAAATTGTATTTCAATCCTCAGAACAGCCTCAAAATCTTTGTGATAAAAATAGTATTTCCTTTGACTAAATAAAATTATTTACTTAGCTCTAAAATATGTAACTATATATATATTTCCCGAGTCATACAACTTGAAGGACCAGATGAACTATCTAGTCCCAGTATTTTTAGGAAGTGGAAATCAGGAAAGGTTAGATAGTATATTCAAGGCTACACTGTTGATTGATCATAGAGCTAGGACTAGAACCCAGACCTCCTGAAGCTCACTTGTTCTGTCTTAGGGGGAAAAAGTTAGGTCCAGACATTTCAGAATGATCCTGATGACTAAATTATCCAATTGAGGTAATTTATCTATACCCAAATCCAAAGGTCTTTTGTTCAGCTAATAATTTAGTGAGAGAGTATAGGTTAAAGGCTTTTTACATGTTTGTAGTATAATTGTAAATAATAAGGATCGGATTAAACACAAACATTTTTTAAATTCCAAAAACATTATTTTTCATTCTAGGCACATAAGTAATTTTCAAGCAAAGAACAGTCAGTCTTTAGTTACGATTAAAGCTCAAAATAAATGCTTATTGTTTATGAGGGTTGGGCAGTTACTTCTTGGGTTTTGTTGGAGTTTGCTGATATATTCTAATATTTACCTAGTTTAAGATATACTATAAAGTATTTCAGCTTCTGTTTAATAAAGAGAAGCATTTCTCTTTTGATAGTATAGGCTATGGTTCCAACAATTGTACTTAGACTGCAATAAAACTGGAGTTGCTTTCCTTTCAGCACCAGGTCACAAGCATGTACCCGACTGGGTCTGGATTGTAGTGGGCATCCTCAACTTCATGGCCTACACTCTAGGTAAGAAATTGGCAAATATTCATTTTAGTCAATGGTTGGCAAAACTGTCAGCAAGGGTAGCTACCCAGTAAGTTAACATTTTCTCCTATGCTTAATTCATTTTAACTAGGGTTTGTTAATATCCTGCTTAACTTGATAAATATGTTCTTGAATTTCTCTGTGAAGAATATTGTCATTTTCTAGGAATTTGGAGGATAGGATAGGTGTTGGCAGACTACCACTTGTGGGCCAAATCTGGCCCATTGTCTGTTTCTGTAAGTGGTGGTTTACTGCTCATTCCTCTGCCTGTCTGTGGCTGCTTTCCTACGGCATAGTTGAGTAGTTGCAACAGAGACCATTTGGCCCACAGTGTCTAAACTCTATACTCTTTGGCCCTTTACAAAAAATATTTCCCAACTCTGGAATAAGACATCATTTTTGCCATGAGTTTGGGAAGCAATACTGACATGTCAAATAGTCGCAGAATACAGAGAAAGGCGCTAGAATAGAGTATAGCAGGGGAACAAACACAAAGTGACCAGTTTTTGTTTGGTGGAAGCAGTGCCAGGGAAGTCCACTGGGCCAGGCCTCAGCATCTAGGCTGCCAAGAGCGCGTTGCGTTGGGATCATCTGCGCGGCTTGTCCTGCATTCTTCAGGTCTCCTTCCCTGCTATATTTTTCTCTGTTGGCGCTTAAAACCGTGTGACCCACTTGTATGCTGTCTGTCTACTCTAAAATGTAAGTTCCTTGGGAATTGCCTGGTGGTCCAGTGGTTAGGACTCTGCGCTTTTCACAGGGTGGGAATTCCATTCCTGATTGGGGAACTAAGATTCTACAAGCTGTTTAGTGTACCCCCCTCCCCAGTGTGTGTGTGTGTGTGTGTGTGTGTGTGTGTGTGTGTGTGTGTGTGTGTGTGTGTGTGTGTGTGTGTGTGTGTGTGTGTATAAGTTCCTTGAGGGTGAGTGCTTTATTTAGTTCATTGGGTACCCAGTATTAAGAACAGTACCTGCTACATGGGAGGCACTCAGTATATGGTTTTTAAATGAATGTGAAGTAGCGGCCCCTGACTTAAAGTTGCTTTGGTCTCTTCAGATAAAGATGACTTGTATTCGTAACACCAGGATAATTTGGTACAGGGATTAAATCCTGGTGTGGTGAGTGGCTAGAGCTGTTAAGAGTGGGAAGGAAGAGAATGAAATCAAGAATTAGACAAAAGCCTAGTTATTTTCTTTTTAAAACGCTATACAGAGGCTTTGTGCATTCGTTATTAAAGATAAGCTAGTTTTTGAATTTTGCTCTAGGGAATTCTCAGGCTGTCCAGTGGGTAGGACTCCACGCTTCATCTTCATTTATTCCACCAGTGTGGCTGTTCTTATGTTTTGCTGCAGAAATATTGATGTGTTGGGTTACAGGGCACTGCTCCAGATTTTGCTCATGGGTTTTTCATAATACATGGGATGTGAGCTGAATTGCCTTTCTTATGAAAACACATTATGAGACATATCTAGACCCCAGATGTATGGAGCCAGAATGGGTTCAGTGAGAAAACATAGAAAACCTAATCATTACATAGTTTAATACTTGTGGTAACTGCACAGAAATGGCACTGAGAATAGGAAATTAAGGCAGCAAATAATGAGAAAAGACTTTTAGGAAATATTTTAGCTACTCGGGGGGCAAAAAAACGCCCAATCCTATATAACAGAGAGATCAGTGTGCAGGCAGGAGTTTGACATTCATCCTTTCATTTAGGCCCTCAACAATATTTTTAAAGGCCCTCTGCCACAATCTGAACTAGTCACTGGGGATAATACTGTGGTGAGCTAGATAAACACAGTAATGATAAGGAATTTTAAATTCCTTGAATCTTTGCAATTAGTCTAATTCTTTACTTCTTTTAATTTTGAGTATTTATTTATTTGGCTGCAGCATGTAAATTTGGGTCTTCGCTGCGGCATGCAGGACCTCTGATCTTTGTTGAGGCCTGTAGAACCTTAGTTGCGGCACGTGGAATCCAGTTCCTGGGAATGAACTGGGCTGCCTGTGTTGGGCGTGTGGAGTCTTAGCCACTGGACCACCGGGAAAGTCCCCACAATTAGTCGAATTCTGATGCATTTAATTAACAAAGCTGTTTCTTTGGAGGAAGAATTTTTATAATTCAGTCTCTTGCCTTCCTTTTTGGCTGGGTTGTATGTTCTCTCTCCCTCTTCCCCTCTTTCTTTATCCCTTTCTCTTCCTCTGCTGTTCCTTCTCCAACACCCCCAGGCTTCTCTGTTTCTGCCTCTCAGTGAAGGTGTTCCAACATGCTTTCTCTTTCTCCTTCGTCATTCTCTGGTAATCCTGATCGTTAACACTATTGAGTTGATTCACATGTTAGTATCTAGCCTTTATCTATCTTCTAAGTTGCTAGTAAATTACCCTTAGGTTGAGTTGCTTGACATTACTGTGTAGATATCCTATCAGCACTTCAATTTCCGCATATCAAATTGTACTCAGCATCTTTTCTATCAGTCTTGCTCCTTCTTCAGACGTTCTTCTTTCTGGTAACACTACCACTTTCTTAGTTACCCAGATCTTCTTGTCCTTCTGTCTCACCTCTCTTTTACTGCATTGTCGTTTTTATTTTCTTAACATCTTGCTCGCCTCCAGGTTTTCATCCCCACCACGTTCCGCTTCAACCCATCCTGTCCTTCACACTGATGTCAGGTCTGTCTTCCTAAAACACGGCATGGCTTTCACTCTTACTCTACTCAGATAATTTTAGTAGCTCCTCAGACTCCCTGATCCTTTTAAATGGGCTCCAGTCTCCCTTCTAGCCTCTTGATACTGCACTCTTCATGTGTAATTTCTGGTTGAATTAAACTACTTGGCATTCTCTGCACACACACGTGCTTTTCCATCTTAGTGTTTTAGCTGATAACACTCCCTCCTCTTGAAATGACACACTTCTTTATCTCTTATCTACTGAAATGCAACTCATTCTTTATGTCCCCACTCCGATTTCATCTTGTCTGGAAAGCCAGTTTAGTTTATCTTAGCCTGAAGAGAACTTGTCACTTGTCTGTACTCTTTTGTGGTTTGTGAGTCATCATATCAGTATATCTGTCATGTTTTGTCTCCCTTCTCAACTGTAAACTCTTTGAGGGTACAAACTTAGTTTATTCTAAGATTTTTATAATCTTCACAGCATCAAGAATGGTTGTTGTTTTTGTTTAGTCACTAAGTCATGTCCGACTTTTTTGCAACTCCATGAACTGTATCTCACCAGGCTTCTCTGGCCATGGAATTTTTCCAGGTAAGAATACTGAAGTGGGTAGCTGTTTGCTACTCAAGGGGTCTTCCTGACCCAGGGACCAAACCTGTGTCTTCTGCATTGGCAGGTGGATTCTTTACCACTGAGCCACCGTACTATAAGAATACTACATCGTGGAAATTCCCTGGCGGCCCAGGGTTTAGGACGCCTCACGTTTACTACCCAGGGCTGGTGTTCAATCCCTGGTTGGGGAACTAAAACCGCATAAGTTGTGCAGTGCAGTGCCACCCTCCATAGTGTTTTGTACAGTTTCAGTAAATTTAATTCTTATAATTACTCAACACTGTGTGCAAAGCCTTTTCTGAAAACACTTAAAATTATGGAAGTGATCCATCTGTAAAGAAGTGACTGTGATATGTAACAGGATGAAACAGGTGTTATGACTGAAGTACTTGAGTGTTTTTGGATCCTAGAGCAAGGAGTATAAATTATAATAAACAACTGTTGAGTATTCTCTGAAGGGTTAAGAATTTGTGGCTAGTGGAACAACTCAGTTACTGGGCAGATTTGGAGGAATTCAGAGTTCAGTGTAGAATGCTTCCTCAGATGGAAAATAGACACCATTCAGTGTGACTTAACATTTTGATTTTGGATTAAACTTTGAGAGATTACAGATTATATTTCTGAAATCTTTGCATTGTAGGAATTAAAGGTTGGGTTTTTATAGTACTGTCTGATATTTTTACTTTAGTTAATTAACATTTCTGTGATACACTGATCCATTTTGTTGCATTTCTCTCCATTTTATTAAAGACAGCTTTCTCCATTCTGGTGCAGACGTTGACCTTTCCCCATGTAATGCGCTTTGGTTGCAGATGGTGTGGACGGAAAGCAAGCCCGCAGGACCAATTCCAGCACCCCGCTGGGGGAGCTTTTTGACCATGGCCTGGATAGTTGGTCATGTGTTTACTTTGTTGTCACCGTGTATTCCATTTTTGGACGAGGATCATCTGGTGTCAGTGTTTTTGTTCTTTATCTCCTGCTATGGGTAGTTTTATTTTCTTTCATCCTGTCTCACTGGGAAAAGTATAACACAGGGATTCTTTTCCTGCCATGGGGATATGACATTAGCCAGGTGGTAAGTATGTGTTCTTCTTAAATTTTCAACATTGCCATACATTTTTGGGAGAGTTTGTCATTCCTTCTTTATTGACCTTATGCTTTTTGGTTAGAGCTGATGAGTGCTTTAAATTTTTTTCCCTTTTTATTTTATATATATATTTTAATTATTTATGGAAGATTTCAAGTATGTACAAAAGTATATGTATATGAAACCCTTGTGTACCTGTTACTTAGCTTCAGCAGTTAACACATGACCAGTCTTGTTTCATATATATTCTTCCTTACCTTACCACCTTCCAATTATTTTAAAGGAAAATCTTGACGTGTGATAAATAGGCTACTGTATATCCCTAAGCAGTAAGATTACTTTAAAAAAATATAAACACAGTACCATTATTACACTAAAAATGAACAGTTTCTTAACAAACCTTCATTTAAACTGTTGATTTTATGAAGAAAGTTATACATATATAATTGTTGGCTTTTTGTCTTCATCGCCAGCTTTTCAGTGAGTAAAGAGTTTTCTCTTACTACCAAGTCTTGCTATTAACTCTCCCTGCCTTAAAATCCCGGCTTTTGTGTCGCCATTTTGCCCGTCTGCATCTGAGGCTCCAGTAAAGAATCAGAAGTTGGAGTGTGTTTGAAGAGGGTGATTGGGTGGGCAGACTGGATCATCCTGTGGCTAAACCAATTTATGAGGTGCTTTAGGAGGCTAGCCGCTTGCATCATCTAGAAGTTAGTTATTAAAGAAAAAACAACCAACTTTAAAGGCAAGACGACTTGCCACAGTATCAAATTTAAGCATATGTTTTGCTGTTACTAAAACTGTTTCCTAAACTTATGCTGCATAAAGCATTGTTGATTGCCTGATCTTTCCAGCTGTTAATGCTCTGTATGCTTTTGTCTGCATTTTCCTTCCAGACTATTTCTTTTGTCTACATAGTGACTGCGGTTGTGGGAGTTGAGGCCTGGTATGAACCTTTCCTGTTTAATTTCTTATATAGAGACCTATTCACTGCAATGATCATTGGTAAGAAGCTCCATGTTGAAGCCTGTTTTAACATCACTTTGTTATCAAAGCCAGTGTTTGGTTGTAACAAGCAACAATACTCTTTCCCCTCCAGCAAGCAGAACAACCCTACCACCTATAGAGTCTCAACCAAACCATTAAGGAAAATAAGGTTTCTTTGTTTTGCTTTTGTTCAGCACCAAGCTGCATTTAATCAGAAGGAAATACCAAAATATATCACACAAACCTTGTAAAATAACTGTTCAAATTAATTTAGATCATATTGGAGGATCTGCATTTAGGTGGACATTCAGTATTGATTTCCACTGCATATCTCGAAATCAAAGATTATTAGTTTGAGGAAATAGAATGACAAAGCACAGTGTTTATAATACATCCACTCCAAAAATTTAGCTTCTTTTCCTCTCAGATCCTCTCTTTCTTAAGCCTCTGAATGTTCAGTAAAGGTTTTGATCATGGTAATACTTCCTTTTGATTTTAGACAGAGTGGATATCTACAGGATGATTGAGTCAGGGAGAAAACTTTTATGGAAAGAGGCAAAGAGGGGAGAGGAATCTGGGTTGTTATTTGGGGTACCAGGAGTGGCACTGAGAACTTTGTAGGGTTAAAACAACAAAAACACTTACTGGCTGTTCCTCTGTTCTCTTATCTAAAAAATAATCCTCCCCCTCTCTCAGTGAACCTTGGTTGCAGAGTGGGGATTGAAGGCTTAGAAACACCTGAGAAGATGGTGCATTAGGCACTGGCTTTTGGAAAAGGCGTAGTTGAGGGATTTTCTGTCGCTCTGGACTACAGATATTTTAGGAACCCTGCTGTAATCTACCAAATGTTCGTTTTTGGGTGGCTGGATAACTGTGATTTCTTTACCTTGAAAAGGCTAGCTATTTTTCATCTGCTACCATGAGTGAATCTTTTGATTTATGCAACTGGTCCTTTGGCAGGTTTGCTGCATTTTACATTTAAATATTAATTTAGAGATAAAATGGTATCTTTGATATGTAAGTTTTGGAATGTTAAATACATACTTTGCTACTGCTGCTGCTAAGTTGCTTCAGTTGTGTCCGACTCTGTGCGACCCCATAGACGGCAGCCCACCAGGCTCCCCTATCCCTGGGATTCTCCAGGCAAGAACACTGGAGTGGGTTGCCATTTCCTTCTCCAGTGCATGAAAGTGAAAAGTGAAATTGAAGTCCCTCAGTCGTGTCCAACTCTTAGCGACCCCATGGACCATAGCCCACCAGGCTCCTCTGTTTATGGGATTTTCCAGGCAAGAGTACTGGAGTGGGTTGCCATTGCCTTCTCCGAGTAGATACTTTAATAGGCTACAATTCTCTTTGTATATACATTTTTGGCAACAGTACTTATTAGGTAAGGATACTACCTGTTGTATCACTAGAAGGCACATAGTATCTAATTGTCTCTCTTTTTATGGTATCAATAGTGACCAGAGGATTGAGGTTTTGTACTTCTGTTCAGAAGTTCTGCCTCAGCTCTTCAGCTAATGGTACTAACAGATACTGATGATCATTGCTTAGGAATCCATTCTTTCAGTAGATAGGTGGGGGATAAAGTTTGTTTTTGATAAACTACTTCATAAAATTCATACTAATAAATATAAATCAAATTTGATAATACAGATTTCTTAACTTTGTTGAGTTTATATATTTGTTTTTCTTTTAAACTCTGACAAAAGTCTTTGCTTTCAGTGACACAAAAAATTCATTTGCTTTATTCCATAAAACAATAACAGTCTCAGAATGTAGTAACCAAGTCAGCAACGATATCATTACCGAAAATCATTGCAGGTTTTTATTTTTTGCAGTTCCATTTGTCCTCATGGTTTATTCCAGTGGAGATGCCCAATTGGGTTATTACAGTCTAAAGTTCCTATTCTGTGAATATGTACGTTTAAGTTTGTTTCATTTTACTTTTGATTTTTAGGGATTACTTTTTCCTTTCACATAATTACAAAGTCAGATCTATATATAAAGCAAGGTATATTCAAAGAAGTCTAGTCTCTGTCATGTTCTTAGTTTTTAAGTTTTTACTTAATCTTTCATTGTTTTTTTTTGTTATTATAAGTAAGTGTGCATGTGTGGTTTTATCACCCTCTCTCATGGACAAATGGTAGCCTGCTATATATATTTTACTACCTGTGCTCTTGTTTTCCCTTCACATGATAGTGTATCTTTAGAGATCACTGCGTAGTGATTGGGAGAAGGCAATGGCAACCCACTCCAGTACTCTTGCCTGGAAAATCCCATGAGTGGAGGAGCCTAGTAGGCTACAGTCCATGGGGTTGTGGAGAGTCGGACACGACTGAGTGACTTCATTTTCACTTTTCACTTTCATGCATTGGAGAAGGAAATGGCAACCCACTCCGGTGTTCTTGCCTGAAGAATCCCAGGGACCGAGGAGCCTAGTGGGCTGCCGTCTATGGGGTCGCACAGAGTTGGACACGACTGATGCGACTTAGCAGCAGCAGCAGCAGCATAGTGGTGGATAGCCATCTTCCTCTGGTTCTTACAAATGCCTGGTACTTTGTTGCATGATTGTGCGATTGTTTATTCAAACAGCCTCCTACTGATGGACATTTGGGTTATTTCCAGTTTTTTGCTGAGATACAAATTGCTGAAATACATCATCTTGTCCATGTAAATGTCTTTTTCATATTTTTGCCAGGGTATTTTGGAAGGGATCTCTAGAAGTAGACTTGTTAGTAAAGGGCAGAGGTGTACAGTTTCACTAAACACTCTGTTCCCTTCCATATGGCTTGTCTGACACTGAATTCCCACCAGCCATGAATGAAAGTACCTTTTTATTTAGCTTTCCCAGTGTAGTATGTTGTCATACTTTTGGATTTTTGCCAGTTTGGGATAAGAAATGATATATCTGTATAGTTTTAATTTGCATTTCTCTTATTATGGATGAACTTTCCTAGTGTTTGAGAGCCATTTATATCTTTTTCTAGTCAATTTTTGCTACAGAATTGTTAATGACTTTATTTTTAGAAGCACCTTATTAGGTATAGTAATCTTATTTTCCCTCTTATTTGTCGTTATGTCTTTTTTACTTAAAGCATTTTTTTGTCTTGGTGTTTTTTATTGAAATTCTTATTTAATAAATATGCCTAGAAATGGGGAACCATTGATAAGGAACCAGAATATTTGTTGTGATCATGCTATCCTTGGTGTTCATCTCATCCTACTCAGTCCTTTTTATGAATTCTAACTTTTTGATAGCCAATGCTTCCTATATTATGAAGTCTAGACCTTCCTATGGTAATAAGAAAAGCAGGTCTGCATATGTGTGGGTTCTATCATTCTCATATATAGAATTTACTAGATAAGTATTTAACAATTAAATACTCTTTACAGAAAGTACATCAAGTACTACTTAGAGTTGTTGTTCAGTCGCCTAGTTGGGTTTCTTTGCAACCACATGGACTGCAGCACACCAGGCCTGTCTGTCCATCACCATCTCCCAAAGTTCTTGTCCATTGCATCAGTGATGCCATCCAGCCATTCCATCCTCTGGCGCCCTCTTCTCCTTCTGCCCTTAATCTTTCCCAGCCTTTTCCAATAAGTTGGGTCTCCTTATCAGATGACCAAAATACTGGAGCTTCAGCTTCAGCATCAGTTCTTCCAATGAGTATTCAGGGTTGATTTCCCTTAAGATTGACTTATTTGATTTCCTTGCTCTCTAAGGGACTTTCAGGAGGCTTCTCCAGCACCACGGTTCGAAGGCATCAAATTCTTTGGCATTCTGCCTTCTTTACAGTCCAGCTCACACAACTGTACGTGACCACTGGGAAGACTATAGCCTTAACCATGTGGACCTTTGTCGGCAGAGTAATGTCTCTGCTTTTCAATACATGGTCTGGGTTTGTCATAGCTTTCCTGCCAGGAAGCGGTCGTCTTTTGATTTCATGGCTGCAGTCACCATCAGCCGTGATTTTAGCGCCCAAGAAGAGGAAATCTGTCACTATTTCTACCTTTTCCCCTTCTATTTGCCATGCAGTAATGGGGCTGGATGCCATGATCTTAGTTTTTTTTTTTAATATTTAGTTTTAAGCCAGCTCTTTCACTCTCCTCCTTCACCCTCATCAAGAGGCTCTTTAGTTCCTCTTCGCTTTCTGCCATTAGAGTGGTATTATCTGCATATGTGAGGTTGTTGATGTTTCTCCCATCTATCTTGATTCCAGCTTGATTCCATTTGATTCCAGCAAATGTTGGCAATATGATTTCTGGTTCCTCTTCCTTTTCTAAAGCCAGCTTGGACATCTGAAAGTTCTTGGTTCACATAATGCTATTTACTATTAAGAGAAGAAATAGTAAATACAGTGTTTTTCTTTGGGATCCTATACAGAGCTTAGGCATTCTATATGCTTACTGTACTTAAGATTTATCTTAGTTAAGTGCTTGAAAGCTACAAGTGATTCTGGGTTAATATATTTA
Source organism: Nanger dama (assembly GCA_917880005.1). Lineage (NCBI taxonomy): Eukaryota > Metazoa > Chordata > Mammalia > Artiodactyla > Bovidae > Nanger > Nanger dama. The sequence goes on from CAKJTW010000018.1 coordinate 33,933,861, forward strand.
GCCTTGCTCCCTACCAGTGCTCCCTAGCTTAACATGAAATAAGCTACTGAAAGTTTCTGAGGACATTGAAGACATCTTGTCTTCTCCTTTCATTCCCTCTAAGATTTTCTAATCTGGGAATATTGTTCCAGTTGGGCTTGGAAGTAGCAGAGCAATTCCTCTTTTGAGGTGAGATTTCTGATTGGTGAATTATAGTTTTTTTATGTGTTTTTAGCAAGTTGTGTTAGGAATTATTTGAAGGAATGTTCTTCTCTCCTTAATCCTTAATGTCATAGCTGCATTGACAACACACCTCCCCACCCCCAAGCGAAGTTTAGTCACTGGGAGTCCAGAATGGGCTAATAGGTTGAGTGACAAGGAAATATCCAAATGAAATGTGCAAAAGATGCCACATGTATTGGTTTGGAGTTTGAAACAGAGAAAGATTAGGACTTTACATCACTCTAGATTGCAGAATCAGAGAATTTAAGATTCAGGGGTCCCTAGAAAATCATTTAGCCCATCCTCATGGTTCAGTTGTTTTCTCTGAAGCTCAGAGAGATTGTCTGATTTGCCCAAAAGTATTAAGATTTTTGGGATCAACTGCAGGGAGCTTATGGTTAAAGCTGTAAGAGAAGGTTCTCTGAGGGAGAGGAGATGCACCTTCAGTCAATCAGTTAGGAATATGCAGGAGGTAGATTATCGTTAAAGGACATCATTGAATGGTTGGATGGCTGACAGGAACATTGGGCAAGTGGGATCACCAAGACCAAGTGAGGAAAGAATTGCAGTTAGTGGGTAGTCAGCAGAGTCATCTTACTTAGAAGTCAGGAATGAAGAAAGGATACTGAGAGTCTCTTGGACTATAAGGAGATCAAACCTGTCAATCCTAAAGGAAATCAGTCCTGAATATTCATTGGAGACTGATGCTAAAGCTGAAGAAGCTCCAACACTTTGGCCACCTGGTGTGAAGAACTGACTCATTGGAAAAGTCCCTGATGGTGGGAAAGATTGAGGGCAGGAGGAGAAGGGGGGCAACAGAAGATGAGATGGTTGGATGGCATCACTGACTCAATGGACATGAGTTTGATCAAGCTCCAGGAATTGGTGATGGACAGGGAAACCTGGCGTGCTGCAGTCCGTGGGGTCTCAAAGAGTTGGACATGACTGAGCGACTGAACTGAACTGAGTAGGAGAGCTTGATAAATTTCAAGAGTGCAGTTTCTACAAAAGGGAGGCAGAATTACATTGAGTGCTGCAGAGCTGCAGAGAAGACAATGGCACCCCACTCCAGTACTCTTGCCTGGAAAATCCCATGGGCGGAGGAGCCTGGTAGGCTGCAGTCCATGGGGTCGCTAAGAGTCAGGCACGACTGAGCGACTTCACTTTCACTTTTCACTTTTATGCATTGGAGAAGGAAATGGCAACCCACTCCAGTGTTCTTGCCTAGAGAATCCCAGGGACAGGGGAGCCTGGTGGGCCGCTGTCTGTGGGGTCGCACAGAGTCGGACACCACTGAAGCGACTTAGCAGCAGCAGCAGCAGCTGAGGAGTTGAAGACAAGTTTGTTGGGTTGTAGGAGATAGCAGAGTAAGATAGTAGATAGTGAAAACAGCAGGAACAATGGTAACATTTCTTCGGAAGACTGTCTTTCTTTTTAGCTTTGAGGAGGAAGAATTAGTGTATAGAGTAGGGGGAGAAATTGAGAACACTAGGGAGGTAAGAAGTGTAAAGGAAGCAGCAGGATCTGTTAATATTAATGGTTCCCTCTTCCAATAAAAAACTCACATGGTGCAATTTACTATAAATCAGGTACTGTTCCAGGAGTCTTTGCATGTAATAACTCATTTAATTCTCAAAACCCTATGGAATTGTTACTACTACTATGTATATTTTATAAAAGAGGAAACTGAGGCACTGAAAAATTAATTTGCCTGAAGTCCCATAGCCAAGTGCTGGCACAACTGAGATTCAACCTACTTAGGCTCTGTGAGTCTCTGCTATGAATCACCAAACTGTACTGCCACTCTTCCAGTTGTAAACATTGTTCAAAAATGTATTTAATTTCATTATAGAAGTAAATTTGAACTTGAAAATTATTGCATCTAAAAATATTACATATTTTGTATGTATTCAATTATTATAAAAATCTCTCTTGAATATTAATTCATAGTAATTTAAATGTTCTTTCCTTCAGGTTGTGCACTGTGTGTGACTCTTCCAATGAGTTTGTTAAATTTTTTTAGGTAAGTATTTTATTTTTAATTGGACAAGAAATATGAAAATCTTTAGAAATTGTTATTTAGGTGAATTTTAGGATCTTTCTTTTGAAATCTGGGCATTTTGAAAAGGTTTTGAAGCTGTATTTTGAATCTAGAATGAGATTAGAATCATCTGCCTGTAGTGGCTTGTGTAGTCAATTCAACCCTAGCTTAGAACTAGTTTTTTTGTAACAGTTTTGGGCTCATCAGTCTAATTTGTCATTTTTTTGTGTGTGAATGAATTGGGAGGGAGTATGTTCCTATTGGTATATTCATAGGTTTACATTCTTTTTATGAATTGATTATAAGTTTTAATAAATTGATTATAGGTAAGTTAAGTTAGCATGATCATAAAATGGAATTTCCGAACTTGCATAGTTGAAGACCAAACTCTGGAGCTATGCTGACTCTTCTTAGAGAGCAGCATATGAGACTTCCCTGAAGAGTGGGGCGTGCCTGAGGAGTCGGGTAGGCGTTGAGAGGGGACTTGCCCTGATGGAGTTCCATCTCTGATTTATGCACATTTCCACCTGGGCTCAGCACACTCAGTTTTCTTCTGTGACCTGAATGTATTTTGTTTTTTTGTTCCTCAGTACTTTTGCTCCCACTCTTTGCTCCACTCCCTGTTTCCTCTGCTTGGAACATTTTCTTGTACTTTCTACTTCATTTTTCAGTGCTCAGATTCGTCTTGCACAGTTCTATCTCTGAATCTTCCCTCTTTATGACCACTGGCCGTCATTCATAGAAGTCATAAAATGTTAACGCTCTAAAGGCCTTAGAGATAATTTGAGATAATTCTTCTAAAGCTGAGGTTCTGATTGGGCAGTGTCTCGCCCAAGGTTATGTAATTAGTGGCAGAACTGGGATGAGGATTGAGGGCTCAGTTCCGATGAGCAGACATGTATGAGTGTGCTACCACCTGTGTGTCCAGAGCCACTAAGATGGGCAGTGGCCCATCTCGGTTCAGAGTCTTTCACTGTTAAGTTGTGTATCATAGCAGCCCTGTGAGGTACTCTTCTAGTATGGTTTTGTGTTCATTTTAGTTTTTCTTATTAGAATGTAATCTCATAGGATCCAGACCAGATAATAAAACTTTTCTAGGTGGATAAATGAGACTAGGGAATCAGAAGACTTCCATTCCCGTCCTGGCCCTGCCACTTGGTACCAAGTTATGTAAATTTAAATTCTCACATCCTCACTTAATCTGTCTCTAAAATGGGATTGAGTGAAAGTCACTCAGTCATGTCTGACTCTATGCAACCCCATGGAGTATACAGTCCACAGAATTCTCCAGACCAGAATACTGGAGTGGATAGCCTTTCCCTTCTCCAGGGAAATCTTCCTAATCCATGGATCAAACCCAGGTCTCCTGCATTGCAGGCAGATTCTTTACCAGCTGAGCCACAAGGTAAGCCCAAGAATACTGGAATGGGTAGCCTATCACTTCTCCAGTGGATCTGCCCGACCCAGGAATCAAACTGGGATCTCCTGCATTGCAGGTGGGTTCTTTCCCAACTGAGCTATGAGGGAAGCCCCAAAATGGATTAACCTGCCTCTAAAATGGGATTAACCTGGTGGCTCAGATGGTAAAGACTCCGCCCACAGTGCAGGAGACCCTGGTTCAGTCCCTGGGTTGGGAAAATCCTTTGGAGAAGGAAATGGCAACCCACTCCAGTATTCTTGTCTGGAGAATTCCATGGACAGAGGAGCCTGGAAGGGTATATAGTCCGTGGGGTTGCAAGAGTCAGAAATGACTGAGCAACTAACTTCTTACATCCTCACTTAACTAACTTCTTACATCCTCACTTATCCTGCCTCTAAAATGGGATTAATAATGTTGGTTCTACCTATCCCGTGAGGTTACTGTGAATAAATATAAGAGACTAAGTGTGTAAGTACTTTGAAAACTATAAAGATAGAAGTATAGTGTTGAGTTTTATATGTAATAATGTTCTTGTATTACTTGATTTTTTTTCCAGAAGCTATAAAAATAACACGTTGAAACACAATTCAGTCTATGAAGCTGTGGTTCCCTTCTTTTCTCCATGTTTGCTATTCATTTTGTCTACAGCATGGATCCTCCTGTCACCTTCAGATATTTTAGAGTTACACCCTAGAGTGTTCTACTTAATGGTTGGAACAGCCTTTGCCAACAGCACAGTAAGATTTTTTCTTTTAAAAATCGTAACACATATAAGAAACATCAAACAGAATTTGATAGTTTGAGAAATCTTATATAGTATTAGAATAAGCAGATTTTAAAGATCTTATAGTCAGAAATTTGAAAGGATAATTAATAACTGCAAAGACAGAACATGCAGAAAGTTACTTTATTTTAGTTTAAAACCAATAGGATTTGGAAACCACGGTAGTATTTTGGAACCATGGCATCATTTAAATTTTTTGATTTGATTGCCTGCTGAAGAATTCATGGGATAATTCTTTTCAGACTCTAAATATTACTAATGGTGTGGTTGAAATGGCAGCAAATCTAATGATTAATTTAGGGAGCTTGGAGGGGGTTTTGACAGAGAAAAACCACATGTATACCCCAACATATTTTTTAATCAACTGGTTTTTAAATTAAGAAAATAAAAACTTTGGAATAAATAATACATATGTTAAAAAAAAATCCCTTTCTCTGCTATAGCCCAGCAAGAGTGCAGACAGGGAGGAATGATAGGAGGGGTTGAGAAAAGACCCTGCTAGTCCTGCCTGCCAGGAAGCCTGTGCTCTAGCTCAGGCTAGGTCCTTAGTAAGTTTTTATTTTTTAACTTAGCCCCCAAGTTTATGTTTCTATGTCTGTACCATGTGTTTACTATCTCGGGTCATACTGATTTCATCTAAAGATCTAAAAACATTAACATATTGTACAAAAAGTATCTCTGAAGGAATAAAACTATATTTGAGTAAAGAGAGCCAAAGAGGTTTTGAGGTGTTTTCTATGATAGTATGACTGAATTGGAGGTAGCATCTCCTCATCACCTGAAGAAATTGAGTTGTGTGGTGCTGGGGAGGCTGTTCTGAAAAAAATTATTTTCATATATATCATAGAATCTTAAAATTGGGAGCAATTTATTTTATCCAAACTGTTATCACGTAGGAGAATGCCTTCTATGGCATCCTTACTGAATTATCTTCCAGTCTGAGGGTCTGCAGGTTTGGAGGCTGGGGTAGCAGTCCAGTCGAACTCCTGAGCATTTGAGAATTATGGAACTTGGTAATAATGTAATGTTTTAATACATATCTTGGCTCAACTATTTGAATGCTTTTTAAATGCTGGAGTGACTAGAGCTTTAATTAAATTATTATTCTCTCTTTCTTTTAAATAACTTCCAGTGTCAGCTGATTGTTTGTCAAATGAGCAGTACCCGGTGCCCAACTTTGAACTGGTTGCTGCTTCCTCTTTTTGTGATTGTCATGGTGGTGAATGTAGGAGTAACCCCTTACGTTGAGAGCATTCTCCTGTTTACGCTAACGGCTGTTTTCACTTTGGCCCATGTCCACTATGGAGTACGAGTGGTGAGTAAGCTAGGGCAGAATTGGTTCATTGGATTTTTAAACAGTGGAATGCAAGTAAGAGAAAATTTCAGAAGAAGCTTGCTGATTAGAGTAACTGGAAGAATTTTGGGATATTCTCTAAATTTTGGATAATATCCAGGTGTTTGATTCCAGATATTGTTGTAGTGTTTTAAACTACAAATAATTTAAAAGCTCGGTAATTATTATGAGGGATTAGTTCTTATTTTTAAATGAGAAAAAATGTAAATCATTTCCTCAGTGGTAGAATTATAGCTCTTTTGCACTTTCATTTATTTTTTGGCGCTTTTAATTATATTGGACAAAGTAATCCCATTTGTTGATTATCTATTTCTAAACTTGCTTCTTTAGCTTCAGGCACATTTTCATGAGGGGAAATACAGAAGAAAGTAGATTTAAGAAGTCTTCTGCAAACCTTAATATTCTCTTCTAAAATAAGAAACTGCTTTCAGGACAAATGGACCAAGATCCATATAATAAAATGAAAGTCAGAACCATGCAGTTTATTTCCTCTTTCCTTACACTTTAGCATTCTTTTGTAATTATTTTACATATCTTAGCATGGTCTTGTATTTATGGTTTTTAATTGCTGTACAGTATTCCATCAAGGAAATTACTTAATGTCAGTTTGCTTAACCATGACCCAGTTATTTCAGTCATTTAGATTCTTTGCAGATTTTCACTATTATAAATAAAGTTAGAGTAAACAATCTGTAATAATGTTTTTTCCTTCATTTGCTTTGTTTTTTGAGGATAATTTCATAGCAGTCAGGTCATGTGGAGGGTATTCATATTTTTATGGCTTTAAAAATACTTCTATTTGATATGTTTGTTTTGAAAATAACCTTGCTGTGAATCAATTTGAGAAACAAAATGCCTTTACTTCTATATATGATTTAAATGGGACACCTGTCAGATTTGATAATTTTTTATACCTTGTGTATGTTTCTCCCCTTAGTGTTTCTCCCCAAAGTAGCCTATATTTGTTGAAACAAAGTAGATGGAAAAAAACCATGATAAGTCTATGAACTATGACACAAAGACATAGACATTTAGGTTTTTGTTTGTGCAAATTTAGTGTTACATGCTTTATATTAGCATTTTTAGGCTTTTATTCTGTTACTCATCAGTCATATGCATGAAGTAGAATACAGTTGCCAGTGTCTTTCATAATTGTTTTATCTATGATCCTTCAGAAGTATGTCTTTAGAAAACACACACTCCATATACACATGCCAAACCAAACCAAAACATGTTTATCTTTAAATTACAAAGGTAGTACATTTTTGTTGTTAAAAATCTGGAAACTAAGTATAAGCACAAGCTACTGAAAAAAATTCCAGGAACATCCTTTTTTTTTTTTTTTTAACTGTTTTTCTACTCTCTTAACACTTCTACAGCTTTTGACCAGAAGGTAAAACTTGCTGAACCACACAAAAACATTGATTACTTCTATTGAAATGAAAATATTAAGAATGAGAATGAAACTAAGAAGTATTAAGTAAACAATACTTGCTAGCTGGCACATTACCTTGCTCTTGCCTACCCTCTAGTAGGGATACCGTAACTAACATGGCTTAAACCATCAAAAATTTATACATCTATACTGTTACATGAAGTTAGGAATGATTACCTAGAAGCATTGTAAGAAGGTGAACATTGACTCTAATCATATATGTAAATATTTGATCTGCTAGATAGTATAAATCAACTAACCCTATAATTTTTCAGAAGATTTGAATGTAAGGCTCTGTGGTCTGGGAGGCTCTGGAAAGACTAGATTTTAAAGTTGGGCAAACCCAGGTGCAAGTCCTAACTCTCCCAGGATAGTTCTAGTACTCACTTAGCCAGCTAGTTCTACCGCTGTCCTAGTCCAGGGAGACCTCTTCATTTCTAGTGATTTTTGCCATGCCAGTAAATTATTTCCAGAGGGTGAATTCTGTATGCATTTTAAAGAAATTATGTATGTATTTGTCATTGCCTCGTGTTCTGGTTTTCTATAGGTAAAGCAGCTGAGCAACCATTTTCACATTTACCCCTTCTCATTGAGAAAACCAAACTCAGATTGACTAGGAGTGGAAGAAAAGAATATTGGCCTGTAATCTACAGAAAGAAGTACTGTAAATAGGATGCTTGTAAATATTCATCCATCACCGTTGAACTAAACTGATCTGCTTAACAGACATGGGAACTCAGTGTGTGTGTGGTACTTGGACAGCAGGAATGATACATATCTGAACTTGTGGAATATTGGACATATTAACTCCCAGCTTACTTTTTATAAAACCATGTGTTGTTTTGGTTAAACGTAATAGTCCAGCAAAATGTTCCTTGTAGTTTAGGAGTCGTAATGTTTTGGTTCATACAGAGTTAAAGATGCTTGGATTTTATTTTTCAAACCCTCATATTTGCTTAGGAACACTGATAACATTCAGAGGACCCAATATGTTTTCATATTTGGTACTTAGTAGTAAGTCTTTAGCTGTGGAAGCTATCAGTACCCCAAATCTAATATAGGGAAAAGATAAGAGCAAGTCTCTTTCAGCAAAAATGCCAAATGATTAAGAGAACAATATACAGTTGCCAAATACTGGTTTCACTTTCCCATGGAAATGCCTTTGTCCTCATGTGCTAAGAGAGCTTATGTGTATACACACACACACACACACACACACACACACACACATTTAAATTCTCTAGTATTCCAGCTCTCTTTGTTATGGAACAGATCTTGATAAGTGGTTTAATTTTCTTTTAAAGAAAAATATTTTCTTGAGACTTAGTGGAGAATGGATTGTAATTATGGCTCACTCATTGGCATGGTTCAGTGTTTAAACGTGGCATTTTTTCCCCTCAGCTACAAGTTGCTGAGATTTGGTGCCTATGAACTATGATCATATGAATGCATGTGATAGTCCCATTCTTAGAATAATTACTTGTGAGGAACATAGATTAACTTCCTTATAAGAAAAAAAGGTTTCTTAGGAATTAAGAATCTCACGAACCTCACTATGAAATTGCTACTGTGAACGTTGCTGCGAAACTAGATTTCTGATTTAATTTGTCCTTCCTCTCTCCCTTCATCTCTTTCTGTTGAGGAAATAGTGTTCTTTTTATTTCATACAAGATAAAGACATGGAAAGAACTTCTCTCTTCCCCAACTTGTTCACTTCTCCACGTGAAGAAAAATTTTGATATATATGCCTTACTAAGTATTTACACCCTTTAATATGACTTGGAATAATTTTTGAGGTTTACTGACAAACATAAGAATCTCTTTTGACTTCCATATGATTGTTTTATGATCACAGCTTTTCATGAATGTGGATATTCTTAATTTAATTTGGTGGTGGTGAAATTTACTGGCTGATTTTCTTTTATTTTCCACTGAATGAAGTTTGTGCTTGAATGAAGAGTGTATCTTAAACCCTTTTTTTGGACGGATTGCACTTGGATAAAATAGGCACCACTGTGTTGATAATGTAATTAAAACCATAATCATTATTTATCTATAAATGTTCCCATCATTAAATTTAATTATAGTGTATTCTTTTGTTGGATTTTAATCTGCCACTTTGTAAAAATAACCATGTAATTATTATTTCAGTTTTTAAAATTTGTGAACTGTAATCATTGTCATCAAGTTATTAGAAATGAAGCATCATGGAGCTAACTGTTCTCAATTTTTAAAAAATTGTAAAGATTGAGGTATATTCTGTGACTTTCTCTGACACAAAAATGAACACTGAAAATAGTTGGGAAATTAACACAGGAGAATATAAATAGTGATTCCATGTTTACTTAAATTGCCATCATGGAGGTCAGAGAATGAACTAATTAAGTAAAAGTAACTTATTTTTGTATACCTTGTTCTGTGTCATCTGTAAAATCGAACTGGATAAAGTGTTAATTTGGGCCGGGAACAAAGCTTTGCTTTAAGATTTTAAGCTAATCATTTTATTGTTTTGTTGACTTTGTATACAAAAATGAGATTCATTTGTATTATGTAAGAGCTGAAAAATATTTATAAAATGGCAAATTTGGACCACAGGCTTTCGTCACTTTGTACAGTATAGTAAAAAAAAACAAAAACAAAAAAACCCTTTATTTCTGACATAGGGTCATGTCCTGTACTTTTGGGTCTCTTTTACCTCAAAGTGTGTTTCTGCTCTTTTTTTTGCATCAGGTTTATTTGAAAATTGTTTTGTGCCTATACTTGATAACATATTTCCCCGTGGTGGTTAAGAATTATGCTGTAGTCAGTTTCATTGGCATCATGAGATGAAAGAAAGATGGATGTCAGGAAGATAAAAGATGAAAAGTGAATAACTGTTTCAGAATACTGTGGACTTGCGACTCTGTGTACTGTTGACTCCTTTTTTGGTTTAGTCTGCCGTTTTGAAGTGTACCATGAAAGCCCCTCTTTGTCATGTATGGTATAGCAACTGAAGCAGGACTTTGTTCCCAAGAGCTCTGTGAACTGACATCATCGCCAATGATCATAACATTTCCAAAGTATGAAAGGTGTTTCAGGCTTCTGCATGATATTTTGGGGTGCACTCACACCCCAGCCTTTCTCCTAGCATATGCTGAGCTGCTTTTGGGGAGCAAATGGCGTAATTGGTCATACATGCATGTTTTTTGTCCATTTCAGAACAGAGTGCCTTAGCCAGGCTAGAGGTTTGCTTTGTGTTTCTTCTGACCAAAGTTACCTAGACCTGTAGGAAGTTTCTTTTCAGGTTATGGTATGAAAAATGTCCTTTCATGCTTGTCAGAAAATTCCCCAATGTTTGGGGGGCATAGGATAGAAAAATCTAAAAAATATCTGAATATATTCATGCTGCCTTTTATGATCCTTTAATAACATTCATGGTCTTAGTGTAATCTACATACAGTTTATAATCGCCACAGTTTAACTAACATTCCTCCCTTAATGTGTAACAGATGTAATTCATGGGTTTTAGTCTTAAGGGTAATAGAGTGAATAACTTCCAAATCGAGAAGTAAAATAGTCTTCCCTGGCATTTTAATAATATCATGGTTAGATTTTAAAAAGATTTGATGCTGATTATGGCCTAGAATGTTACAGTACTATTACCAATATGTTATCTACTTTAATATAGAGCTCTTGGGAAGAGGAGTGCATGTCTAGGGTTGCCCCAATTCTAAATAGTTCCTGAAAGAATACTGATCATGACCTGGAGCCTGGACATTGGGGGAACATGCAAAGGAGAAAGCAAGCATAGATGGTGTCCACTTGAAGGGGAAGAAGAGATCACTTCAGTGCCCAGTCATGCTACTGCAGTGTACAGTTCAAAACTGTCACAATTTAAATCATCCTTCCTCCGTTAATCTCAAGTTCATTGGGAATTTAAAAGTTTCCTAAGTGTTTAGTTCTCAAAGAATTAATTTATGTTGTAGTCAGTCCAAAAGCATTTGGAACACATCTTGTTTTTCCTGATAGCTCAATTGGTAAAGAATCTGGCTACAATGCAGGAGACCCGGTTTGATCCCTGGGTTGGGAAGATCCCCTGGAGAAGGGAAAGCCTACCCACTCCAATATTCTGGCCTGAAGAATTCCAGGGACATAGTCCATGGGGTTACAAAGTCGGACACGACTGAGCGTTTTTCACTTTCACTTTTCACTTTGCTTTCCAAAGCAGGCTTTGAGTCTGTAATCTATGGACAATGAAAAAGTAATCTGAAAGTGTTTGAATCAAAGACTACTTCTCCCTTTAATATTTTAACAGGAAACCTGTTTGTAACTCTCCTCTTCGTTCTTCCCCTGGGTTTCCCTTTAACCAGCCACCACCTGGGACAGAGACTCCACTTGCTTTGTCGCCCCCTGTACCCTGCCACATTCAGATTTCCTTGATGGCCTTAGATCTCTTGCCTAGGCGAGGAGTGGGAATGTGCCAGAGAGAACAAAGTAAATCTGAAGGATTAGATCTTTTGACTTTGGGTCCTCCAATAAGCCAAAAGAGACAGAAATCTTTGATTGTGCTGATTCCTGTGTTTAGAGTGGCCTTTATCTTGACTTCAGTTCTGGACTTGCTGGAGCACGCTATAGAAAATTTGTGAAATCAGATTGAAATTTTCTTTGTCCCATGAGGTGTCCTTGTAAGGCCACATGTCCATTCTTGAACACCCTGTGGGTGAATAGCCTTCAGTGAGCTGCCAGTACTAAAAACTTCCAGGGAGATTTTTTAGTATGCTGCATTTGAAGCACTTTGACATGTACCTTTTAAGTGACAGTTTTAACAGTAAAATGGTGTTAAATTAATCACTGTGAAACTTGAAAGTATGATGTCCTGTACATTTTAGGAAGCTTAAGTAATTTTCAGGTTTTCTTTTATTATGTAACCCACGTGATTTGTGTATTTTACTTTTCATGTTTGACAGTGGTACAGATACCTGACATGTTGGCAGACAGTTGCTTTAGGATATATGGTAAATCATGGTTGTCTAGCTTTTCCAGAGAAAGTGGCAGTGTGTTTACTTTTTCCTTTGTGTGGAGCCATGGGAATTGGACTTACTGGCTAATTCATTTCCATTGTTTCTGTGGTGCACAATAAACAACCTTTTAAAGCTACATGCTAGTAATGCTTTCCTTTTTAATAAATATGCTAGAGACAGTAGTCTAGCCAATTGTTTTTAAGCAGAGACTTGCTCTTTTTCAGACATATCTTAATGAACTAATATTTTGGGTAGCATAAGAAGTTTTGGCATTTGCAGCCTTTTTCACAGGTAGCCTGAGTGAGTGGGTTATATTGCATTTGGAGAGAAAGGCCAGATTCCCAGAATTGGAAAATGGCACATGGACTGATTTTAGAATATTTTCACAAGGGCTTGTCTTAGGGAGAGTCCGTTCGGACACAGAGAAATTGTCCTCTACTACAGGCCATTCACATTGTCTTACTCTTCACAGAACGATTCTTAGAACCAGATTCAATCAGAGTAGTGTCAATTTGAAAGCATATGAATTGGATCATCATCTTGGAGTACCTAATGCTACGTTGTAACCAGAGACACTTTTGGAGACCCACAGAGTGGCTGAATGCTGTGGATGCCGTGTGACTCTCAGGCTAAAGTCTTCTCTTAAGTAGTTTCTATGGATAACAGAATTGGAATTGATTTTGGTTTTTATTGAAACATACATGGATTGACTAGAAGCATGTTCAGTACTTAATGTTACTAATCAGATTGTAGGAGGGGGCCTGTCTTAATTTTATGAGGTCCATGAATGCTGCATTATGAATCTGTTTGAATTACTGCTATCATTCTGTATCAGATTTAGTTTAGTAAGTACTAATTAAGACTGCCTACAACATGAACATTTTGGGGTAGGTTATTTTGTTTAAATAACTTATCCCATTAGAGCAGCTATTCAGGAGACAAAGACCCAGCTACAGGTAATCTCTTGCTTTTTCTGGAATGTGCCAAGAAAGCAGAATTCAGTATTAAACTCCAAATTTCAGAGGGTTTTTTTTTTTTTTTTTCCAAGTAGTATTTCCTCTGGGTAAAGTGGAAGGCACTGAACAGTTGCTGAGGTGTAAACTCCTTTCGACCTGCATTCTCCCTTTCCCCTCCCATCTAACAGAATAGATTAAATTTGTAGCCAATGGTAGGAAAAGAAATCGATACTTTTCTGAGTAAGGTTTCATGTCCTGTGACTAAGAATAGGTGGCGGGAATCATGGCCAAATCAATTATTGATTTGTATAGCCTGGTCCTATTGCAGTTTGCTTTCTGTAGTGTTCTGAAACAGAAGGATGATTTCCATCCCCTCAGGCGCCTAGAAACAATACCACTTAAGTAACTGGAATGTGTCTGCTACAAGTGGAATATGTGAGAGAAGTTGAAAGGAACACAAGGTTATTTTCCCTTTCAAGTAGTTTAATTGAACATGTTTGTAATTGGTCTACCTAGGACTTGCCCATGTTCATAGCAAATAACAGCATTTATTTTATCTGGTTATGTGTGGTGTGTGTATGGCTACATATTTAATATGTACACATATATTCTTTGTGCATATATATGTATGATGTATTCGTATGTACGCGCAGTCTACTCTTGATTATCAGCAGGATGATAAGCCCTCACCAGACTGTTTCTTCATGTTGGCTTAATCTGCATGTACCCTGTAACTCTGAGAAGCCTTATCTGCATCTCCAGTCTTTCCTACTTGCCTTTCATCTTAGTCCCCAAGAAAGGCCTCGACATATGTCACTTTCCGCTTCCCTTTCATCAGGGATTTTGTGAGTCAGAAAACTTGTGAGGAGATGGTTGCTTCCACCAGAGTTGAGGCTTCCAGGGTTTGAATGATGGTGGGGCCCATTCCTGGCCAGAAGGCAGTGCCTGGAGCAGTTATGCTCTCGGGCTTGATGGGGAAAACTCTAGCTCTTGTGGGAAATGGGATGTCACAACTTGCTTAAATTCCTTAGCTGGAATGTTGTGAGGTCTTAGGTTATTTGATGTGGAAACAGGGTACAGGTGTGCATTTCACCATTCACTTTGTGTCATCGGTATTCCTGGTCCCCATTGCTCGCCCAGGTAATCAAGATCTGACTGTTTCTTGCCACTGGATTCTGGAAGCCTTGCACTCTCAACTGAATTTATGTTTTATTTCTGCTGCTGTGAAACCCAAAAGTAATGCAGTAGGTTTTAATTTAAAATTGTTTTAACTCTATTGTGGATAAATATTTATTGTAATAAAAGTAAAGAGTAAATGGTTTTTAAATCCTTTTAATTATTTTCACATTGTTGTCTTTGTTTTTCCTTGGTAGGTGCCAAAGGGGAGGGGAGTTCTGGGCAGAAAAAGTGTCCAGTCACTTGTCTCAGAGAATCATTGGTTAATTTTGAGCAGGATTTTTAAAGGTTTCGTTTTGTTTCATGAGCCTGCTTGCTCCTAGGTATTCTATAATCCTGTGACTTGTTTCAGAGAGCAAAGTACTAGAAAATTGGCAGGAACAGCCTTTCATAATATACTGCTGTGATCCTCCTAGAATTGGATACTAGGCAGTATTTATTGTTCTCATAATAACTGAGTCACACTTATATTAGCTTGTAAGGTGATTGTTTCATACTGAAAAACATCTTCACATAACCGTCTACACTATTGGTGGGAATGTAAATTGGTACAGCCACTGTGGAGAACAGTGTGAAGGTTCCTTAAACTAAAAGCTACCATATGACCCTGCAATCCGACTCCTGGGCATACATCCAGAGAAAAATACCATCTGAAAGGATCCATGCCCCCAGTGTTCATTGCAGCACTGTTTACAATAGCCAAGACATGGAAGCAACTTAAATGTCCCTCAACGGAGGAATGGATAAAGAGGTGTAACATATATGTAATGGAATATTACTCAGCCATTAAAAGAATGGAATAATGCCATTTGCAGTAACATACGTGGACCTAGAGAATGTCATACTGAGTGAAGTAAGAAAGAGAGAGAAAAGTATCACATGAGACCCCTTAATAGGTGGAATCTGAAAAGAAATGATACAAATGAGCTTACAATACAGAGGTTCACAGACTTAGAGAATAAGCTTATGGTTGCCTGGAGGAGGGGATAGTTAGGGAGTTTGGGAAGGTCATTTATACACTGCTACATTCAAAATGGATAACCAATAAGGACCTACTGTATAGCACAGGGAACTCTGCTCAGTGTTATGTGGCAGACTGGATGGGAAGGGAGTTTGGGGGAGAATGGATGCATGTATGTGTATGGCTGAGTCCTCCCGCTGTTTGCCTGAAACTCACAACACAGTTATCAACACAAAAAGTTTAAAAACAAACCATCTTCCCATATAAAGAGTTCTAATGTATGGTGTTAATTTTCCAGGCTAATTGCTTAAGAACTTAATAACCCACAGTTAGTGCACCTAAATGTTATATATATATATGTTTCAATGCTCATAAAAACCCATATTTTCTAACATTGCTTCTAAGGAAAATATTCCTTTTTTAAAACCATCAGAATTGATCTCCCAGTTCTGGCAGTGGACAGAACAAAAGTTTTTCGGTCAGGTTTAAAGAAGGTGAGGGAGGTTCAGTTCAGTTCAGTACAGTTGCTCAGTTGTGTCCGACTCTTTGCAACCCCATGAATCACAGCACGCCAGGCCTCCCTGTTCATCACCATCTCTCAGAGTTCACTCCAGACTCAACGTCCATCGAGTCCTTGATGCCATTTAGCCATCTCATCCTCTGTTGTCCCCTTCTCCTCCTGCCCCCAATCCCTCCCAGCGTCAGAGTCTTTTCCAGTGAGTCAACTCTTGGCGTGAAGTGGCCAAATTACTGGAGCTTCAGCTTCGGCATCATTCCTTCAAAGAAATCCCAGGGTTGATCTTCAGAATGGACTGGTTGGATCTCCTTGCAGTCCAAGGGACTCTCAAGAGTCTTCTCCAACACCACAGTTCAAAAGCATCAATTCGTCGGTGCTCAGCCTTCTTCACAGTCCAACTCACATCCATACATGACCACAGGAAAAACCATAGCCTTGACTAGACAGACCTTAGTTGGCAAAGTAATGTCTCTGCTTTTGAATATACTATCTAGGTTGGTCATAACTTTTCTTCCAAGGAGTAAGCGTCTTTTAATTTCATGGCTGCAGTCACCATCTGCAGTGATTTTGGAGTCCCCCAAAATAAAGTCTGACACTGTTTCCACTTTTTTCCCCATCTATTTCCCATGAAGGGATGGGACCGGATGCCATGATCTTCGTTTTCTGAATGTTGAGCTTTAAGCCAACTTTTTCACTCTCCTCTTTCACTTTCATCAAGAGGCTTTTAGCTCCTCTTCACTTTCTGCCATAAGGGTGGGGTCATCTGCATATCTGAGGTTATTGATATTTCTCCCGGCAAGCTTGATTCCAGCTTGTGTTTCTTCTAGTCCAGCGTTTCTCATGATGTACTCTGCATAGAAGTTAAATAAGCAGAGTGACAATATACAGCCTTGATGTACTCCTTTTCCTATTTGGAACCAGTCTGTTGTTCCATGTCCAGTTCTAACTATTGCTTCTTGACCTGCATACAAATTTCTCAAGTGGCAGGTTAGGTGGCCTGGTATTCCCCATCTCTTTCAGAATTTTCCACAGTTTCTTGTGATCCACACAATCAAAGGCTTTGGCATAGTCAATAAAGCAGAAATAGATGTTTTTCTGGAACTCTTGCTTTTCCATGATCCAGCGGATGTTGGCAATTTGATCTCTGGTTCCTCTGCCTTTTCTGAAACCAGCTTGAACATCAGGGATTTCATGGTTCACGTATTGCTGAAGCCTGGCTTGCAGAATTTTGAGCATTACTTTACTAGCATGTGAGATGAGTGCAGTTGTGTGGTAGTTTGAGCATTCTTTGGCATTGCCTTTCTTTGGAATTGGAATGAACACTGACCTTTTCCAGTCCTGCGGCCACTGCTGAGGTTTCCACATTTGCTGGCATATTGAGTGCAGCACTTTCACAGCATCATCTTTCAGGATTTGAAACAGCTCAACTGGAATTCCATCACCTCCACTAGCTTTGTTCATAGTGATGCTTTCTAAGGCCCACTTGACTTCACATTCCAAGATGTCTGGCTCTAGATTAGTAATCACATCATCATGATTATCTGGGTCTTGAAGATCTTTTTGTACAGTTCTTCAGTGTATTCTTGCCACCTCTTCTTAATATCTTCTGCTTCTGTTAGGTCCATACCATTTCTGTCCTTTATCGAGCCCATCTTTGCATGAAATGTTCCCTTGGTATCTCTGATTTTCTTGAAGAGATCTCTAGTCTTTCCCATTCTGTTGTTTTCCTCTATTTCTTTGCATTGGTTGCTGAAGAATGCTTTCTTATCTCTTCTTGCTGTTCTTTGGAACTCTGCATTCAAATGCTTACATCTTTCCTTTTCTCCTTTGCTTTTCACCTCTCTTCTTTTCACAGCTATTTGTAAGGCCTCCCCAGACGGCCATTTTGCTTTTTTGCATTTCTTTTCCATGGGGATGATCTTGATCCCTGTCTCCCGTACAATGTCACGAACCTCATTCCATAGTTCATCAGGCACTCTATCAGATCTAGGCCCTTAAATCTACGTCTCACTTCCACTGGTGAGAGAGGAAATGTCCCATATTTTAATGCAGGCTAATTCTCTTGCTTATGTGTTCTTAATCCCGTGCCCTCCCAATGTCTTGGTTGCCTTAGCAGTTATCCCTCTCCTGAATGCAAACCTCAGACACCTAGAATGGGCCTGTCAGCAGGGCTAACCATCTTGGGTCTATCTAAACTTAAAAAGTTACTCATGTAATTTTGACCCTGTGGGGTTGTATACTAGATCTGTTATCTCTCAAGGATAATTCTTTTAAGAATTGCCTACTCAATACATATGCTCTTTTAAACTATCGATACTGGCAAACTGTCCTAAAACATGTCTTTTCAGTAGTGAATAAGAGTATTGTTTTCCTTCACACCTATGAAAAATGTTTGTTATTTATATAATTGAGGTTGTCTGTAACAGCAGCGAAGACCTTCCAGCTGGTTGGAAAATGGCCGAGAAGAGCCAGGACGACACTGGCTTGGGATGTTACTATGGTTAGAAGGTAGAGCCAGCACACACAGGTGGAACCTTCCACCAAAGTAGGGAGCACCCAGGGTTTTTTGTTTATCTTTTGGCTATGCCACATAGCATGTGGGATCTTAGTTCCCCAACCAGGTATCAAACCTGTGCCCCCTGCTTTGGCAGCGTGGAGTCTTAACCACTAAGGGCAGTCAGTGCTTAGACACTCAGTTTGACTCTTGGCGACCCCATGGACTGTAGCCTGCCAGGCTCCTCTGTCTGTGGGATTTTCCAGGCAAGAATACTGGAGTGGGTTGCCATTTTCTCCTCCAGGGGATCTTCCCCACCCAGGGATTGAACCCACATCTCCAGTGTCTCCTGCACACTGCAGGCAGATTCTTTACCACTAAGCCACTAAACTACTAGGGAATTCCCATGGTTTTTTGTTTGTTTGTTTTGTTTTAAAATTAGCTGCCCAGATATGGAGCAAAGGGAAAAAAAGGCACGAGCCTTTATGAAAAGGTCAAACAGCAAAAAGGGATTCAGCATCCATATCACAAAAAATGGCTGGCTCTTAGCCAAGCATCCTATTGATTGCTCTTTATGACTTTTTATGATACCTTTGCTCTCTGTGCCATCTTTTGTATGAGAGCCAATTCCACAGGCTTTCTTAGGTATCCTACTCCCAGCCGTTGACATGCACACACAGTGGTACTTGTTTCTCTTCTCCCAGATGGTGGAGACATGGCCCAGGACCTGGAGGAATTATCAGTAGGAACTATGCATTGCCCGTCCTATTCCTTGGCCCCAAGGAAGTTTATTGTAATGCTTGAGGTTACAACTAAAGGAGAGAGAGGTCTGGCAGAGGGCTCTGAGGCCCAGAAGCAAACATCTACTCCTCCCGCACCCTACAGACTCCTCACCCTGGCTACATATGGGACAAGGATCCAGGCAGTTGGACTTAGCCGCTCCAAGATTTTGGTGCTCTTAAATCTGCCTACCTCTTGCGCACTTGGAAGAAATAATTTAAAAAGAAAATTCCATTTGCCGCTGGATAAGGCTGTAGTCACATGACAATATTGAGAGGTAGAATCTTGTTTGTTACTGTCATTCCCATTCCTTTTTGTTTAGAATCAGAATAATTGTATTTCAAATATCTAAGCAAGTGAACTCATCCCTTGTCTAAATGAGCATTTAAAACCGCTAACAGGGAAAGTTGTGCCATGTTACCATTTGAATTGCCTTTGCTATTATCATTTAACTTGAAGTCAGGTTAAATGCTTCTAATTTTCTGTATGCTTGAATCATTTCACACAAACATAATGACAAGTCAACAGTATTGTATTTGATAAGAGGTGTAAATGCTATCAATAGTTAGGCTAAAATAACATCTACCCCACCCGCCTTTGGGCTTAGGTAATGGCACCCCATTCCAGTACTCTTCCCTGGAAAATCCCATGGGAGCCTGGTAGGCTGCAGTCCATGGAGTCGCTAAGAGTCCGACATGACTGAGCGACTTCACTTTCACTTTTCACTTTCAGGCATTGGAGAAGGAAATGGCAACCCACTCCAGTGTTCTTGCCTGGAGAATCCCAGGAACGGAAAGCCTGGTGGGCTGCCGTCTATGGGGTCACACAGAGTCGGACACAACTGAAGCGACTTAGCAGCAGCAGCAGCAGCAGCAGGGTTTATTCACAAGGGGTTTATCTTCTTTGGCCTCACTGTTGCTTGTGATTTGAGTAGGCAGGCAGTACAGCTGAGAAAACAGTAAGTTGTGCCATACCCAAGGTGGCAGGGTCTGTTTACAGTTTCTTACTACCCTAGTGCCCTTTTCCGAGTTTCTCTGAGCCCAGTAGGACGAGGTTCGATCAAATGTTACCCTGCTTGTTTTCCAATGGGTCTTAATGCTACATAAGAACACTGTGCATTTTTTTGTTGCAATGCGACATTTGACACGTACAGAACATCCAGGAAATAGTGCTTTTCAAGGGACAGTGCTCCCTCGAAAGTTTAAATGTGCTTCTGGGCTCTTAACTTTCATTCCCCCCACCCCCCTTTCCTGCCTTTTTCCCTCTGCCCTCCTCCTTTTTCTGTATGTGATCGTGGGTAGTGATGGAGGGAGTGCGGCCCTACTGAAAACCACTACAGAAGACAACAGTTCCTTGTTGGATATACATTTATTGGTGGCAGGGTTTTTCACATTCTAGAGACGACAGAGGCTGAATACACAAAGTAGGAGCTCAAACACTAATGGATGATGGGAATTCCTCCGCGGCTCAGTGGTATAGAATCCGCCTGCCAGTGCAGGAGACAAAGGTTGGATCTCTGATCTGGGAAGATCTCACATGCCACGGAAGAACTAAGCTTTTGTGCTGCAACTATTGAGCCTGTGCTCTGGAGCCTAGAGACTGTAACTACTGCAGCCAGGAGCGGCACCTACCAAAGCCCTTGCGCCCCAGAGCCCTTGCTCCCCAATGAGAAGCCCATGCGCTGCAACAAGGAATAGCTCCCACTCGTGGCAGCTAGAGAAAAACCCCTGCTGCAAAGAAGACCCAGCACAGCCAAAAATAAAGTTGTATATACTAATTTTAAAAAAGAATGGATGACAAGCAGGTGGATGCAATGGAATTTAGTTCAGAATTTCTGAGTGAACCTATTATTCTACCCTCTCCATCGAGGAAAAGACAACGTTTGGATCCTTGGAGCTAGCACAGTGATTGGCATAGAGTAGACACTGAATTACATTAGATGAATATGGTGATTTTGAGGATTATTTATTTGATGGATGAAGAATTAATCATAGGGTCGGTAAGTGATGAATCACAACTCGGTTCAGCTTTTAAGTCTTCCGGCCTCTATTAATACCACCTGAGCCTTAGTGGGGGATTCGATACAGCCCTCACCGTAATTGCAGCAGAGAGGAATAAAGCCCCAAGCTGAGACAACAGCGCTACCACCAGTGCGCCCGGCCTTAGGGGCTGCGCGCGCAACCACGTCACCTGCGGGTCAGGTGACTGCATTTCCCTGGCAACAGCTTTGTTGTTAGCAACCAAACTGTAGTCCCACGGTGGTCCAGGCAGGGCTGCCCGGGGGCGGAAGGCACCTGCCATGAATTCGCCGGGATCCTTGGGGGTCCTGGAGGAGAAGGAGGAGGAACATTTAGCCACCCCAATTCTCGGACCCTCCATACATTCTGATAATCCTCAGGAGCGGATCCAGGCCCGGCGCCTGCGCATTGCGGCGCGCCTGGAAGCTCGGAGGCGGTGAGTCAGAGTTTGGGCGCGTTCTTCCAAGGAGCACCCAGGGTGCGGGTGACCCGGGTGCTGGAATGAGGGGGTGGCTTCTCCAGGCCGGAGTCCCTGCGATGAGGGGCTCGCGTGCCCTACGTGTGAGCTGGTCTTGCTTCTTGATGAGATAGAAAACTTTTCTACCAGAAGGTTCAAACAAAGTATGTGATATTAAAGCATTGAATACACTTAGTAAAGTCAAAGATGGAAATAGGAATCCCTCCAGCACGTTCACGGAGAGCCTGCCGCGCCAGGCGCTGTGGGCCGTATGTGAAGATGTTGGGGCTTCATGACCTGTCCTCTGAGCTCGTTCTTTCCTCCTTGCCTCCCAGCCTGCCTGCCTTCCACAAGGGGTTACAGAGCAGACCTCGGCTATCACTTCTGTTGGTCTCAGTGGCTTAACTGGTTGTGTGACAAGACCCTTTTCCTGCAGGGTCTGAGGCTGATAACCGTACCATTCGTAGGCTGGGGTTGCCACCCCCGTCCACTCACAGACTGTGGCCTGTCTTAAGAAGGAGGACTGAGGGGAACTTGCGCCTGAACACCGCACTGTGTGACAGCGCTTATACCTCGTCCTGCTGGTCAGGGTCAGCGGCCTTGCCAAGACGGCGCTTCTCTTGTCTGCCGGCCTTTGGACACAAGGGCCCCAAAGTGATGTGGCTGTGTTCCAACAAAAACTTTACTTAAGGACACTGAAATTTGCATTTCATATACTGTTCATGTCACAGAATATTCTTCATCTTTAGATCTTTTTAAAAAAATTGATACACTTCATATTTTAGACCGGTTTTAGGTTCACAGAAGAATTGAGTGGAAACTACAGAGGTTTCCCATTTACCCCCTACTTCTACACATGTCTGAAGCTTCCCTGGTGGCTCGGATGGTAAAGAATCTGACTGCAATGTGGGAGACCTGGATTTAATCCCTGGGTTGGGAAGATCCCTGGAGAAGGAAATGGCAACTCACTCCAGTATTCTTGCCTGGAGAATCCCATACAGAGGGGCCTGGTGGGCTATACAGTCCATGGGGTACAAAGAGTCACACGCGACTGAGTGACTAACACACACTCTACACATGTATAACCTCCTCCATCAATATTCTCCACCAGAATGGTACATTGGTTACAACAGTTGGATCTTGATAAATATATAATGACATGTATCTACCATCACAGTATTGTGCTGAAGAGTTTCACTGCCCCAAAAATCCCCTGTGCTCTGCCTATTCATCTTGATCTTTTCAAAAAACCATTCAAAATGTAAAAAAAAATCAGTTTTCACTCCCGAGCCATACAGAAGCAAGTGAATCAGATTTGGCCCATCGGCCAAAGTTTGCCAGCCCTGAGATAACAGATCAGTGTGATGCTCTGTGGGATATACAGGTAGTCCTGATCTATCTAGACTCTAGTTTGTCAGCTCAGGAGCATTGACATGGCCCTGCAAGTGTGAGGACTGTATGAGTGTGCATTATCTGTTCCTCCTCGATATAAACTTCTTAATCCTTTTTTCCTGACTGAGGTAGAATTAGCATATTTGGCTCAATCATTGGCCACATCCCAGGTACCTAAGGCCACACTCATATGCTCAAGCAAGGACCTGCATGGCAGCTGCAATTAGGACTGCTGCTTGCTTGAGCTTGCAGTAATTGACAATCATTTTCTTGGCTCCATCCATCCAGTTTTTGCAGGGACCTGACCAGTGAATTAAATGGAGATTTGATAGGCACCACCACTCCCACATCTGTGAGATCCCTAATTGTATTGTGTGCTCAACCACTCAGTCATGTCCAACTCTTTGTGACCCTGTGGACTGTAGCCCACCAGGCATCTCTGTCCATGGAATTTTCCAGGCAAGAATACTGAAATGGATTGCCATTTCCTTCTCCAGGGGATCTTCTCAGCCCAGGGACTGAATCCACGTCTCCTGTGTCTCCTGCATTGGCAGGCAGGTTCTTTACCACTGAGCCACCTGGGAAGTCCTTGAGATGCCTAAGGGTGATGCTAATCCCTACCATAGCCCTGGTATACAGTATTGTTTTCTTGTGCACTTGGGTGCAGTTTTGGAGTGTCCATTTGACCTTCCATATAGCTATGGCTCATACCCACAGGCCAACAACCTAGTGTGAGAATTTCTCAACTTTCTAAGCATGTTAAGATCACCCTTGTTGCTCTTTAGGGAATGGTTTGGAGGAACAAAGATCCCACATGCCCCTTGGCGGGGCTAGGGGTAAAAAAACTCTGCCTTTCCAATGCAGGGGGAGGCAGGTTCCATGAGGAGCAAGCTAAGATCCTACAGGCACCCCCTGCATTGGAAACTCAGAGTCTTAACCACTGGACCACCAAGGAAATCCTGGACTGTGTTTTTTTAGTATTCAAATTTTTATCCCTATGGAATATATATTTGTATATGGTGAAATACACTATGAAATTTAAAATTTAAATTTAAATCCCCCAGGCCATGAACAGCTCAGCAGAAAGATTTAAAACAAAACAAAACAAAAATCAAAGTTAGGAAAAGAAGAGTGAAAGATTTTACTTCCTAGAATTTAAACTTCATTTTCTCTACATTTTTGCCATCCCAGGGAAGCTCTTGGAGAATATTTAGATGGGAAGAAGGAGAGTGAAGAAGATCAAAGCAAGAGCTACAAACAGAAAGAAGAAAGCAGACTGGTAGGAAATGGGGTATAAATGGGTCCCACCAGTCCAGTGGGACTCAGACGGAGGCTTCACTCTTTCTGTACTGGGCCTTTGATGTGGCAATGCCAAGCCCTGCCCCTCCCCCTCTTCTTCCCTCCTGTTCTTTCCCTTCCCTCTTCCCCTTTCCTCAATCTCGGTTCCCAGACTTTAAGACTGTCTCACAGTCCAACTTCTCCACGATGTCTGCTGCAAAGCAGATCAAACTCTTTGAAGTCACACACAGAACCGTTCTTGTCTGTACCGTTTGTTTACTTCATTATAGACAATTTTCTGCCTTGTTTGACTTTCCAAATATGTGTGCGTGCGGTGTCCCTGGTGGAACTGTTAGGTTCTAGATGAGCAAAGGCCTCTTTGTGGCTGTGGAGGAGGGCCAAACTTGTACCCAGTGAACATTAAAAGAAAGTCTTTGATCACTCTCCCATAGTGATGACAGGGCTCCTGAAACAGATAATAAAGGACTTGAAGCAAGAGGTGCAGGAGGGATAAACAGTAGTTCAAAGCAGGGAGTGCCAACTGGCACAGTGCCACGTTTAATTAATTAATTGCGTGGAAAAGAGCTCACCCAGCCGGCCTGATCAGGGAAGGTTCTAAAGAGAAAGTAGGATTGGGGCTGGGTCTTAGAAAGATAGATGGGATTTCTAAAAGTGGGGAGGAGAAGAGATCATTTCTAGAATTGAAATGTAGTTACTGGGAGAAAATATTCAAATTTCTGAAATATTACTCTGGAGCCTCATTTCACTTCAGTCACTCAGTTGTGTCTGATTATAGAGTGTAGCGATATCTAGAAACAACTGAATTACCTGGACTGTCTTGGGTCAAGGATAAGATGTTTTGTTGTAGTGGAAAGATATTGAACTGTTATGGGTTTTTGTTCCAGATCTGTTGATAACTGAAGTAGATGTCACATCATCCCTTTATACTTAGGGTACTTCATCTGAAGCTGGATGATCTCTGAGCATTTCTGTGTAGGACCAAAGGAATATTGTATACCAGTTCAGTTCAGTCCAGTCGCTCAGTCGTGTCCGACTCTTTGCAACCCCATGAATCACAGCACACCAGGCCTCCCTGTCCATCACCAACTCCTGGAGTTCACTCAGATTCACATCCATCGAGTCCATGATGCCATCCAGCCATCTCATCCTCTGTCGTCCCCTTCTCCTCCTGCCCCCAATCCCTCCCAGCATCAAAGTCTTTTTCAATGAGTCAATTCTTTGCATGAGGTGGCCAAAGTACTGGAGCTTCAGCTTTAGCATCATTCCTTCCAAAGAAATTCCAGGGCTGATCTTCAGAATGGACTGGTTGGATCTCCTTGCAGTCCAAGGGACTCTCAAGAGTCTTCTCCAACACCACAGTTCAAAAGCATCAATTCTTCGGCTCTCGGCTTTCTTCACAGTCCAACTCTTACATCCATACATGACCAATGGAAAAACCATAGCCTTGACTAGACGAAAATACTCTTTTAGTTGATACTGATATAATCTTGAAAATACTGTTCATCCTGAGCACTCTAAAGTTGAGTGTAAAACCAGAGAGAGAATATTGTTTTTATTAGCAGCTTTTCTATGGTGCTTTCACTTAGGACTTAAATCATGAAGAGTGTTAGCACTGAGTAGGAAATGCAACCCACTCCAGTATTCTTGCCTGGAAAATTCCATGATGAGAGAGGAGTCTGGTAGGGCCCTGACCATGGGGTCACCAAAGAGGGGTATGACTGAGCACATGTGCATGCTGGCATTGAGGAGTATAAAGAACATCTATAAATTTCAGCTTATAAAGAAAATGCTACCTTTTTCAACATCAAGGTATTAACAGCTAGTTCTTCTCCAAGACCTGGGCAGGAGAGGCCACTGCCCTTGACCCTGTACCTTATCAATAATTTTTTTAAAATGGTAATTCTTTTTGTTTCCTGTTTAATCTTGGTCAACTGCAAGTTTACAAAGATATTCTCCCATGCTTTGTTTTTAGACACTTCTTTGTTCAACTGTTTTTTCACATTTGGTCTATAATCTGTCTGGAACCCATTTTTTGTGTGTGGTGTAAAAGTAGGGCCCCAGGTTCATTGTTTTTTAAATAGATCTTTAATTAACCCAGCACCATTTAAAGAGAAGATCATTCTTTCCCCTCTGCATTGCAATGCACCTTTGTTGCCAACGAGGTGATCATACATGTGTGTTTGTTTCTAGATTTTCTGTTCTGTTGGTCATTTGTCCATCTTTGTGTCACTTCCACACTATTTTAACTACTGTAGCCAAATGGCAGCCCTTGATACTCTAGGGTAAGTCCTCCAGCTTTGTGATTCCTCAAAGTTGTCTTGGCTCTTCTTGACCCTTTGTATTTCAACATAAATTTTAGAATTATTTTCTCAGTTTCCACCAAAAACCTGCTGGGATTTTAATTGGGATCAGGTTGAAAGTACAGATCAATTTGGGAAAGAATTAATATCTTACCAATATAGATTTGCAATCCAGGAGTATAAAATATCCCTTCTTTTGCATATAAGTATTCTTTAATATCCCTTAGCAATGTTTTACACTTTTTGTCGAGGTTTAATTATTTGTTGTTGATATGTAAAAGTATAATTGGTTTTGACATTGACCTGATAGCCAGCAATGTGGTCAAATTCACTTGTTAACTTTCATGGTTAATCCGTGGGTTCTTTTTTAACATATAATCGTATCATCTGAAAATGACAGTTTTATCTTTTCCTGTTCAATTTTGATACTTAAAAACTTGTCTTTATTGCTTTGTTGCACTAGATATTCTTTTAGCCCATTGAATAAAAGTGGTAATGAGGAGAGTCCTGTGTCCTGTTCTGGCCCTCCTCCAGATGTGCCCCCTCAAGTAGACTTGCCTCGAGTTTATTCAGAGCCCAAGTGCTCCCATTAGATCACTGTCTGTCACAGAACTCCAAATTCCCTGTCCAAATGGTTCTGAGCCCACTTTCAAGGCATGCATCAGCTGCTTCCTAGGATTTGTTCTGCTCGGGGATGGCCAAAGGGTTTAATAGAGCTCCCATATGTGGTCTGAGGAATTCACGTGCTGGCATCTGATGCCCTTCATGGTGCAGGATGTGGAGCTAGGAGTATGAAGAGAATGGCCTGGGCTCCAGGCTGGTGGCCAGGGGCTAGGCTCTAGGCTGGGGGCTGATACTGTCTCCCCCTTAGCTACCAAATTCTGAGTTGAGCTCCAAGTCATAATATGAATTCAAACCAGGACTTCTGTTATGAAAGTGCCAAGGTAGGAGGACAGAATGTGTTTAATGGCTTATTACACTGAATTATAATTTTTAAATATTTAGATATGTGATATGTGGACCTTCATTTAAACTCTTACCCTGGGTCTCAAAAATGTTAGGGTGTGTCTGTTAATCTGTTGGTGGTTGCAACATTTTCAGTTTTACTTTGGGTCTTAAATACTTGACTCAGATATTTCTGATGTTCACATTATCTGAGTAAAAACTAGAAAATTGCTCAAAACTGCAGGAAAGTCGATACTTCCTTATGCATTTAAAACCATTTGGCACAAGTGATAAGGCTAGAGCTGTTTAAAAAAGTCTGAAGCACCCTGGAGATCTGGGCTAAAGTTCAGTTATGCATTCATTAAAGCCATATTTCAAAATTTCCATAGAAGAGAGAGATGAAATAGAGTCTCTGATCATTTCAGTGACTCCTTGGTGGAGAGAAATTTATAGGTTCCTCATTCAGAAATGATCTGAGAGTTGGAAAAATTTTAAGTTCCAGAACAGACTTGAAAAAATCAGACATAACCTGAGGATACCTGAGCTTTTTGTTGAGAGGTTGTATCATCTTGAAAACAAGACATCACCAAAAGGTCAGGACTGAAGGTGCTGAGTGTGAACTTTACAAAGAGGAATTTAGAAGTGGTGTGCCAGTAGCAAAACTCCCGAGCCTTTG
Source organism: Nanger dama (assembly GCA_917880005.1). Lineage (NCBI taxonomy): Eukaryota > Metazoa > Chordata > Mammalia > Artiodactyla > Bovidae > Nanger > Nanger dama. Next base: position 33,962,067 of record CAKJTW010000018.1, read on the forward strand.
AGGGAGGGGTGGCGCAGTCAGTTATAGAAGTCTCCTGTGTTAGAACACCTCTAGCCAAAGGTCCCACATAACATTAGCTTAAACAAGATAGAAGCTTATTTCTCTGGTCACTTAATAGCTCAGAATGGACATAGTCCAGGGCTGAGGTTGGGAACCTCAGCTCTTTCTGCCCTTCCTTAGATTGCCTTTGTCTGGGAGATAGAGAAAAAGGGGGCAGGAGAAGGCACAGCTTCCCCTTCAAGGCACCATTCAGAAGTGGCACGCACACTGCTGCTCATGTGCATTCTAGCAGCAAGGGATATTGGGAGGTGTATCTTTTGGAGAGGTCAAATGCCCAGCTAAAATGGGTGTTCTGTTATTAAAAGGAGAGGGGGAAATGGACATTGCAGGACAACTATTATTATTATATGTCTCACCTCCCCAACTGAGATTTTTAGAAAAGACCCTGGCAGTGTCAATCACTCAGAGGCCTATTGGAGAAAGTGCCAAGGTGTGTCCACAGCGCGTGCCCTCATACTGGTGGGCTGATCTCTTCTCTAGCGAGACTAAACTAAAATACATCCAGAGTGCAGAATGCTGGCAGATCATAAGCTGTAACATCACATCATGAGTGTCCTGATGGAAATGGGTTGCTAAGTAGCTTCTACTCTTAAAAGTCATCAGGCAGCTTTTAATTCCTGCTTGGTTGTATCACACAGCTACAGACAGTTGTGCAAGTGTTTCTAGCTTTATAAATTCTTATTTGGTTTCAGAAACTGGCTAAACTGCTACTCTGTGGCACTGAGTTGGTGACAAATATCCAGGTAGCTGCAGATATCAGAGAGCTCCACAGGAGAGTCGAGGAAGAGGAGATCAAGCGTCAGAGGTGAGGAACCTCCTGGGCTCTGCAGCCTGGGGGATGTGAAGTGTCTCTTTTCTGGCTCCCTAAATTCTCCCCGTTCTTTATTAAACCTGGTCTAGAAGGATCCGCTTCTTGCCCCTTTTGGGTCCTCCCTCCCTCCACTTCTCCCTCCCTCTCCCCCTCCCTCATTGCGTCCCTCCTCCTTCCTCAAGTGTTACCTTTCTAATGTGTTCCAAGCCCGGTGGATACAAAGAGGAGTGGACATGGCCTCTGCTGTTGATGTTCATAGTCTGGTTGAGATAGATGTGCAGCCTCCACCCCACCATGATTTGTGTTAAAATAAAGGGAATGGTTGCCCACTCCAGTATTCTTGCCTGGAGAATTCCATGGACAGAGGAGCCTGGTGGGCTACAGTTCATGAGATCACAAAGAGTCAGACATAACTGAGCGACTAGCACACGTTACAAAGGTATGTATGGGCTTCCCATGTGGTGCAGTGGTAAAGAATCCACCTCCCAATACAGGAGACATGAGACATGGGTTTGATCCCTGGGTCAGGAAGATCTCTTGGAGTAGGATATGACATCCCACTCCAATATTCTTGCCTGGAGAATCCCATGGACGGAGGAGCCAAGCAGGCTACGATCTTTAGGGTCATCACAAAGAATCAGACACGACTGAGCACACACAGTATATTACATGACAAAGTTTTGTATAAGAGTTATGGAAGCATGTATGAGGTGACCTTTAATTTCCCCTGGAGAGATTAGAGAAAACTTTCCAGGCAAAGTGATATTTGAGGTGTCCCATAAGGGATGAATCGGAGAAGGTAATGGCACCCTACTGTAGTACTCTTGCCTGGAAAATCTTATGGATGGAGGAGCCTGGTAGGCTGCAGTCCATGGGGTCGTTAAGAGTCGGACACGACTGAGCGACTTCACTTTCACTTTTCACTTTCATGCATTGGAGAAGGAAATGGCAACCCACTCCAGTGTTCTTGCCTGGAGAATCCCAGGGACGGGGGGAGCCTGGTGAGCTGCCATCTATGGGGTCGCACAGAGTCGGACACAACTGAAGTGACTTAGCAGCAGCAGCAGCATAAGGGATGAATAGGAGTTGGTGGAACCAAGGAGTGGGTATATTAGGAACAACTTGTACAGAGGCATGAGATTGTATGATGCTTGGGAATGGCTTGAAAGGGAGGGATGTATAGGGGTGGTGGAAGAAAAGGATGAGGTTGAGAAGGTAGATTAAGCTGTTCTGGGTTTAAATTAGGACTTCCCTGGTGGCTTAGAGGGTAAAGCATCTGGCTGCAATGCAGGAGACCCGGGTTCAATCCCTGGGTCGGGAAGATTCCCTGGAGAAGGAAAGGACAACCCACTCCAGTATTCTTGCATGGAACATACTATGGACAGAGGAGCCTGGTAGGCTACAGTCCATGAGGCCACAAAGAGTCAGACATTTAATCATAAAAACCAGACCCATGAAAGCTGTGTACAAATGTAGCAGCATGTTAAAGAATGTTAAGCAGCATGTTAAGGAGTCCATTACTGGAAGTATAGAGGGTTGGGGGATGATGGAAACTCTTCTGTGGCCAACCCTGAGCTCCAGGCTTCAGCAGGTGGGTGGTTGGCACACCCAACTCCCAGGGTTTAGCTTCCTTAACAGGGAGACAGGAGTAAGCTGCTTTGCAGAATTCAGCTTACTTGGTTTGCACACAGAGGACTGATAACATCAGGATCAGAGGTCCTCAAGTAAACTCTTCTTTGGCTTGTTCTTCAGTGAATTCCTTACCTATAGTTCAATTACAAAAGCAGCCCACAGGGCCATCTTGCTTCTCTCAGCAGGTACATACACAGTGCGATTTTAACAATATTTTCATTGGTTCTACATAAGTTCAGTACAGTTCAGTCACTCAGTTGTGTCTGACTCTTTGCGGCCCCATGGACTGCAGCATGCCAGGCCTCCCTGTCCATCAACAACTCCCAGAGTTTACCCAAACTCATCTCCATTGAGTTGGTGATGCCATCCAACCATCTCATCCTCTGTTGTCCCCTTCTCCTCCTGCCTTCAATCTTTCCCAGCATCAGGGTCTTTTCCAATGAGTCAGCTCTTGGCATCAGGTGGCCAAAGTATTAGAGTAGTTCTCCCCATTAACAATTTTACCACTGTCACTAAGATATCATTTATTCTTTTTTCAGATTTGTTTATTCACTTATTTATTTTTGGTTGTGTTGGGTCTTTGTTGCTACAAGAGGGCTCTGTCTAGTTGTGGTGAGCAGGGGCTGCTCTTCATTGCGGTGCACTGCCTTCTCCTTGCAGTGGTTTCTCTTGTTGTGGAGCACGGGCTCTAGGCACACGCGCTTCAGTAGTTGCGACTTACGGGCTTAGTTGTCCCACATCATGTAGGATCTTCTCAAACCAGAGGTCAAACCTGTGTCCCTGTGTTGGCAGGGAGATTCTTTACCACTTCCCTGAGCCACCAGGGAAGCCTGATATAATTTATTCTTGAATTTCCCACTGCCTGTCATGGCCTGGGGACTGAACTGACTGATCTCCAGCAGGGTGACTGTGGAAAGGCCCTGAGGCCCCCTTGAGGAGTCGGGCTTCTCCTGCAGCCCCTGAGGAGAAATGGAAGGTCGTGGGTAGCGGTTACAAGATAAATGTGGGTTTTGGAAATGTAACCCGACAGCTGTTACTCATGTTTTAGGAAAAAAAAAAAAGTTAATGGAATGATAAGATGTCCTCCATGCCCTAGCTTGGAAGGTGGGAAAGAGAGAGGGGATCCTGAAATAGTTAGGTTGTAATTCTTTTCATTAAGGGAGTTTGCATTCTTGTTTGGAGACAATCTCACAGAAGAAGCGGTTACTGAAGTTGGGAGAGTGTTGCAGGCATGTGTCCTGGCCCCTGTTCTCAGAAGGGGCCTCAGATCTCAGCCCTGATGCCTGCTTCTACCCAGTCCCTTCCTTGGTGTGCTCCATTACATGGTTTCTTTGGCATTTTTGAAATTCTGGGAGACCACTCCTATTTTTCATTGCTAATGGTGGTATTTTCCTTTTTGTATGTTCCACTAGTCATTTATTGATAATTTGGGAGAGGAATGACCAGACAGTTGAAGTCATGTCAATAGTAAAAGATAATAATGGGAGCCATTTGTTAAGTGATTACTCTCCTGGGAATCATCGTATTTACTCCTGGCAACAGTCACAAGAAGGTAGATACTTCCGCCGAAAAATGGGGCCTGCAGAGGTTAAGCAATTTGCCTAAAGTTGAGAGCCAGTAGCAAAATCAGGATTTAAACACAAGCTATGGGACTTGTGATCAAGTGCTTAACTACTGGGTTACCATCTTACTAAGAGGATATGACCAGTTGACTCGAACTGTGTGTGTGTTTTGCTGGGGTCCAGCCCCCGCAGGATCCAAGGGATCCTGAAGGAGAAATGGCATCAGTGAATGATTTAGAGAGAGATAAAGAAAGAATGTTGTAGATAAGAAAATAGAGGAGAGAAAGAGGCTGATATTCCTTGGTTTACACAGAAAGCCAATAAAACCCCGAGACAAAGAGCTTGCTCTGTTCACGGAGGCCACAGGTGCTCTCCTGATCTCCTGAGGGAGTGAAGACGCAGAATGTCTTCCTGCTTAGGTCTTAGAAACCCAGGCAGATAAGTGAACATGGAGAGCCTCTATGCTCCAAGGGAGCAGCCTGAAAAAGAGTAAGAGAGAAAAAGAAAGAAAGAAAAAAGACAGACACAGCATGACCAAGCTTCTCTGAGTGAGGCCCGTTACTTTATTTTCAGAGAGGGCTTTTATACCCTGAGTTGTACATTGAGCAAAGTGAAAAATGCAAAGTCAACTCAACATTCCATCAGTATTAACTTTTATTGATACCAGGTTCTTTTCTGCAAGAGTTTTATTTTTTGTACATTATCTTCTGGCCCGGAGGCCTGTTGATATTTTATGACCCCTTTTTGATAAAGGTTGGTCAGCCAGAACAATAATTTTCTCTTAAAGTGTTTTTTCTTAAATTCTTAGCCTGCATCACCTTTAAAGTACAGAGTTTATGGAGCAAAGGTTTTTATGGAGCAAAGATTTAGTGGGTTACAGCAGAGAAAGAACTTATTAACTCAAAGTCTAATGTTGTTAATGCTAAAGCTGCTGCTTGTTTTTTCTACATCCTGACTATATGCACTCCCAGGAACACAATGGATAAGGGATGTGAGAACTTGGCAGCAAGCATAGCCTCAATAATGTTGCAAGAGTCTGGATAAACCTGCCAAGTAAGCTAGATTGCTAACAGGGGGTTTGAATTGAAACACTCTTATCTTATCCAGGAGACTTATTAGCTAGAGTCCTAAGTTAACTCTTTCCAGAGAAAGGTGGTTGGGGACAGCCCCCTGTTAATGTCAGAAGAGTTGGTGAAAGACATAAAATAGTAAGACAGATTCTGGTTTGGGGGTAGATGCTCGAGCAGGCCCAGGAGGTCACTTGAATCCTGAAGCCTTGCTTATCAGGTTTCTTCTGCATGACCTTGTCATGGGTGGGATGGCCCAGGGAGTCACTGAGTCCTGCATGACCTTGTCATGGGTGGGATCTCTTGTGCTGGCTCCCGACAGTGGTTGTACAGCTTTAATGCTGATCCATTTTTGTCCTGGGTCACTTTGTTTATTTGGCCTGTTATCTACAGTCAAGCTTTAAACTAAAAGAAGATTTCTTAGAGTCTGGTTTGGTTTGCAGTGGTTCTACCTGGATGCAGACAGGGCTTGGTACCCTGGCCTGTTTTCCAGATCCTAGAGAACCAGCCTGTGCTCTTGGAAGGCAGCCTCCAGAACTGGTTTGTTTATATATTTGCAGACTTGAAAAGCTGGAGAATGAGGTCAAGACCAGCCAGGACAAATTTGATGAGATCACCATCAAGTGGGAGGAGGGCAAGCAGCGGAGAATCCCTCAGGAGCTGTGGGAAATGCTCAATGCCCAGCAGGTGCACTGCGCAGGGCTGATCGAAGATAAGAACAAGCTGATCAGCGAGTTACAACAGGCAAGAGCCTGGCCCTGGGTCCCACCACAGGGGATGGAGCTGGGGAAATGTATGCTTTTCCTGGATGGAGAAGGGCAGAGGCCTTACTTCATTACCAAGAATGTGGTACAGCTTGGGAAATACACTTAAAAATATTTTAAATCAAAGTATGGTTGAATTACTATGTTGTATTAATTATGGCTATACAGCAAAATGACTCAGTTATATATAGGTATGCATTCTTTCTCATATTCTTTTCCATTATAGTTTATCACAAGGTATTTAATATAGTTTCTGTGCTCTACAGTAGGACCTTATTGTTTCAGGCTATACACTTTTTTCTTAAGATTATTGTTTTAAAGAAGTATATATTTATTGTTTGGCTATGTCAGTTGGGGCACACAGGCTCTTTAGTTGTAGTGTGCAAGCTTAGTTGCTTGGTAGCATGTGGAATTGAACCAGTGTCTCCTGCCTTGCAAGGTGAATTCTTGGCCATTGGACCACCAGGGAAGTCAGGCAATACCCTTTTAACCGGAAGAAAAAGTTCTGCAGTCATTTTAGAATCATTGGCTGCCTAGGAGAAAGATGTCCTGTTGTAGTAAATGCCGTTTCAGGCTTTCTGTGCTTAGTTAAGGAATGGAACAGTCTGCAGTAGATATGTGCCCATGTTAGAACATGGACATTCGTTGCTCGGCAGGAGCCACCCGGGTTTTCTGGGAGCTTGCAGGGAGATTTGCAGCAAGTAATCCTCTCGGGGTTTGATCCTGGTCTTCTCATTGAGGCTTTGCCCTGAGCTGAGCCCATGGGCTCCAAACACCCATGCTTCTCCCTGGATAGGTGAGGAAGAAGCCTATCCAGCACCTTGCCTTTGTGCAGCTTTATTTCTAGTGCATGAGCTGATGGGAGGGGTCTGAGGGTGGTCTGGGGGTCGGGGGCTGGCAGCCTCTGGCTTCTGTCTCAGTTGGTGACCAACCTTTGATATGCTCTTCTCTAGGAGTTAAAAATGAAAGATGACCAGTACGTAAAGGATTTGAAGAAACAGTCAGATGACATCTGCCTACTCCTGGAGAGGATGGAAGAGCAGGTGAAGAACGTGATGAAAACGTTTCGCCAGGAGCTCCAAAATATCGAGGTAATGGTGTGTGACTGCCGCCTGCCCTGGGAGGAGGCCCCTGGGGGGAGGCTGGCTTGTCCTAACCACCCAGGGAGGGCCCTAGACTCCTGTAATTGCTCCTTCTCACCACTCTCATTGAGGTCTCTGCTCTAGGGTTTCATTCATTTGCTTGTTCATATGTTCGCTCCTCCAACAAATAATGTAAGTGTCTACTAAATGGCAAGCACTGTGCCAGGGGCTGGGGCAACAACCAGGGACAAAGTCCTGGATGGGACCTGCATTCTAGCAGAGGCAGCTACACAATAGACAGATAGATTACTATGTATGTAATTTGACAGGTGGTGATAAGCACTTGGAAAGAAGATAAAACAGGGTAAAGTAAGAGGAGTAGAGGAGGGAAATCAGTGTTCCAGAACATCAGGCGTTTTTGAGCCACTTATCCGATGTATTTATGACAGTCAGGAATGTGGGGAGGGGAAAGGGACGTGCCAAACAAAATCCAGGAACCTGTACTCTGGACTGGCATGAAATGTTAAGGACTGACATCCAGACAGGCCTTTCCAAATATGGAAGAAAACCAAGAGGCAAGGGCCTCTCTCTTTGGATTAGCACAGACTTATCTCTGCATTCCCATCCACCCCCTACCCCTACTCCCTGTTCTATGAGCTCCATGCTGCCTTTGCTTCATGGAAACCCCAGCCACTGCAATGCTCCCACTCAAGTCCCAGTGGAATACATGCCAGGGTTGGCCCTGTGACTTCTAGGCCCTGGCTGTCCCCCACTGGACATAGGATGGCTGGCACACTTCCTGTCACAATCCTTGTGAGGCATAGGCATAGGCTTTATAACACTCCACATGCAGCTCCTTCCAAGGTGCTTTGGGTGCATGAAACCTGACAAGTCTGCGTTTGGGTTCGACTTTGTGTGGGTGGAGATGTGATGCTGCTGTTGCTGTCTGAGCGCTCTTTGATGCTGTGGGACCTGCCTGATAAAAGCAGACACAAGAGCCCTTTTTCCTTCTGGTCGCAGAAAGCATTTGAGGTGGAGAGACAGGAACTGCTGACCAGCAATAAGAAGAAATGGGAGCGGGGCCTTACAGGCTCACAACACCAAAGAGGTCAGGGAGTGGCCGGTGGGGGAGGCGGAGGGGGTGTCAGTGGTTCGTAGAGTCTGGGGTGACTCCTGCTGAGGCTGAATTTGCTAGCTTTTTGTACCTTGGGGAAGACTGCTGTAGCCCCACATCCTGACTGCGACTGCCAGGTCAGCAGTAGGGCCTGTGGATGGCCCGCTCTTGTGGTGGTGGTGGTTGGTACCACGTGTGTAGCCCTCTGTGGTTTCACTGGTCCTGCCACTCTCTCCTTTGTTCCTGGGTATCTCCCCCAGCCATGGGTATCTGTGGCCCAAGAAACTGTTTTAAGACATATTCTAAATGATGTGAGATTATCAATTTATTTCAGAGACATAAAGAACAAAGAAATAATATGACCAAAATCCATTAGATTTTTTTTTTTCTTAGAAATAGAAATGTCTGACGGCAGGGTCTGCACTCCTCTTAGTGTCTATAGAGTCAGGACCCTGTTAAGCAATGCAAGTCATGGCCTTCTAGTTCAAAGCCTTGGGGCACAGGGGTTTCGAGGGCAGAGAGACTCCCTTCAGAGTTAGAACAGGGATGGGGCCTGTCCTTCCCCTTGTCTCCCTGTGCCTTTAGCTGGAATATCTGATGAATCGCATCAAGAAAGTGGAGGACTATGAGAAACAGCTCAACAAGCAGAGGGTCTGGGACTGCGAAGAGTACAACACGATCAAGATCAAGCTGGAGCAGGACGTGCAGGTGTGACTTGTTTCTCCGCCAGGGTGTCTGGGCGGCTCGGCAGATGGAACACCTGTGAACATCTCATCCTTAGCAACCACTCATAATATTCTAGAGCTAGTCCATCCAACCAATACTTACTCATTATCTGCTCTCAGTGATCATATCTGAAGGAGCTTATTTACAAGAAACATGTGGAGGAGTTCTTTCTGTAAAAACCAGTGGAAAACTGCCAAGATGCTGAAGGGATCTGGAAACCATGGCATGTGAGGGATCATTGAGAGAACTGTGCATTTTTGCTGGTTGGAGGAAAATGTCTCTAGGGCCAGGTAACGGTAGGGTGGCCACCATGCGATGGGTGCCTACCATACTCCAGGCACTTAACACACAATTTCCCTAATCCTTATAGTAACTCGAAGGAGAGAAATCACTAGTGTCATTTTATATGCCATGAAATTGAGGCTCAGAGACAAGGCTGTTTATTTATCTGGTAAATGGTAAGCCCTGGATTCAAACCCAGTTCTGTGTGCCTTGGTAACTTCTGTCTTTCCCAGTATTCCAAACAGCCTCCTGATGCAGGTTGAACATAGCAGTAAGGCAGATTCCGACTCACCATCAGAAAGAACTGCCTCATAGTTGAAACTATCTAACACAGAAAAGGGTCATCCCACAGAACAGAGTCCTTTTATGTCATAAAGTATTCAGACGCTGAATGACTGTGTCTGTCTTCAGTGCAGAAGAAGGATTCCTGCAGTGGGAAGGGGGTTAGATTTTCTGGTTTCTAAAGTTCTGTACAAACCTAGGATTCTGTGTTTCAACATCCATTAAAAAAAAATTATCTCTAATTATGTTTAGATGTAACATAGTTGCATCTTAACATTCAAGCATGTTCTGTTCATTTCAGTCTTCATCTAGAAAAACATGTTAAAGTTTTTCCACATAGCCTTTGGTAGAATTTCAGTTCTTAACTCTTGCAGTTTTCTATAATGAGATTAAATTTAAAAACCCTATTAGGGAATTCCCTGGTGGTCCAGTGGTTAGGACTCAGCACTTTCACTGCCATGGCCCCAGGCATTAAAAAAAAATCCTATTAGACTACAAATATTTTCCTAGTCTTGAGAATTTTCTTGAGCCTTTCTTAATATTAATGTCAGGGAGCTGAGAGTTACTGACAAGGAACAGTAGATTTTTGTAAGAAATCAGCATGGCTTCTGTGGGCTGTACACATTACACTGTTAATGAAAATAGCTATAGTTAAGTTTTGGCAACCCACTCCAGTATTCTTGCCTGGAGAATCCCATGGACTGAGGAGCCTGGTGGGCTGCAGTCCACGGGGTTGCAAAGAGTCGGACACAACTAAGTGACTTTACTTACTTACTTACTTATCTTGGTTCTATGATCATTTACATGATAGCAGTACATACTGGTCTCAAACAGTGAAATAATGGAATCTCACATTCTTTTTTGTTGTTGTTTTGTTTTTCTTTTTTGTGGTAAAGACCTTTAATAGAAGATCTACCCTCTTAGCAAATTTTTAAGTATAAGTACAGTATTGTTAATCATGAGCTCTTGGTTGTACATTATATTTCCGGACTTATTCATCTTGCACAGATGAAACTTTGTAACACTTTGACTAGTACCTCCTCATCTTCCCCTCCTCCAGCCCTTGCTACTGCTGCTGCTAAGTCACTTCAGTCATGTCCGACTCTGTGCGACCCCATAGACGGCAGCCCACCAGGCTCCCCCATCCCTGGGATTCTCCAGGCAAGAACACTGGAGTGGGTTGCCATTTCCTTCTCCAATGCATGAAAGTGAAAAGTGAAAGTGAAGACGCTCAGTTGTGTCCAACTGTTAGCCACTCCATGGACTGCAGCCCACCAGGCTCCTCCATTCATAGGATTTTCCAGGAAAGAGTACTGGAGTGGGGTGCCATTGCCTTCTCCGCCTCCAGCCCTTGGCAGCCCTTCATTGCAAACTTTCCTCTCTGCTTCTTTTTAATTATTTTAGATCTCACTTGTAAGTGAGATCATGCAGTATTTGTCTTTCTGTATCTGGCTTATTTCACTTAGCATAATGACATGCACGTTCATTTCTGTTGCTGCAAATGGCAGGATTTCCTTTTTTAAAAGTGAATATGCCATTGTATGTATATAGTGTTAGTTGCTAAGTCATGTCCAACTCTTTGCGACCCCATGGACTGTAGCCTACCAGGCTCCTCTGTCCATGGAGATTCTCCAGGCAAGAATACTGGAGTGGGTAGCCATTCCCTTCTCTGGGGAAATCTTCCCAGCTCAGCTTCGAACCTCAGTCTCCTACATTGCAGGTGAATTCTTTACTGTCTGAGCCACCAGGGAACCTTTTAAAAATCCATTAGTCCATCATCAAGTATTTAGATTGTTTCTGTATCTTGACTGAAGTGAATGCTTCAATGAACGTGGGGATGCAGATACCTCTTTGAGTTCCAGATTTCAAATTTTCAGATTATATATTAATATTACCTGATCAAATAGTAACCCTATTTTTAATTTTTTGAGAAACTGCCGTATTGTTTCCGTAGTGGCTGTACCACTTTGCATTCCTGCTGTTGAAGGATTCTCTTTTCTCCAGATCCTTGCCAATGCTTGCTGTCCTTTGTTTTTTGATAACAGCCATCCTAATAGGTGTGAAGTGATATCTCACTGTGGTTCTGATTTGCCGTTCCCTGATGATTAGTGATGTTGAGCATTTTTTATGTGCCCATTAGTAATCTTCATGTCTTCTTTGGAGATATGTCTATTCAGATTCTTTCCCCATATCCTAACTGAGTAACTTATTGCTGCTGAGTTGTAGGCTTGGAACCTCATGTTCTTAATTCAGTGTTCAAATGCTTGAATGAAGTCAAGAAGTTATTGAAGGACATGAATGAAGCCAAGAAGGACAGGGAGATGAGGAGATTATAGAGGTTAAGAGATAAGACTAGGGAGGTGAGGGGCAGAGAGGCAGGTAGCCCAGGAGGCCTGGCTTTCCTGGCTCACACTGTCTGGATGGACTAGAGGTGAGGGTATTTGGTAGGCAGACAGATGGAGACCCTCAGAGTGGGAACCTGCATGCAGTTCATCAGTGTAACAGTTCTTCCCTGTGTCAGAATGACTATATTGTACCACATTTTACCCTTGAACTGAGAAAAAGGTAATCGAATCATGGATTACCCATATTGCAATATGTGAAATATTTTAGTAGATTGAACTTTAACATAGTGCCTCAGAGCTGTAGTCACAATAGTAAAGTCAGATAGCATCAATTTTTGTCAGAAAGATATGGCATGCAGCTCACTTCCTAACACTAATTCTTTGCACTGTATCATTTCTAAAATATGAAACTAATTTTTTTGCAAACCCCCAAAATATTGAAGATCCAGTACGTATAGGTTTGGCTTGATAGGTACAAGAAGTAAAAATAAGAAGGTATACTTTTCAGTTCTTACTGCTAGAAAGGTCATATTAAGAATGAATAAAGAGAAACCTATAAACATTATATTCTCAACAATTAAACCACTGATACCTGCCACTCCAAAATAAAAGTGCTAGGAACACTTAGTTCTTGATGTAGGAAGCAACTTTTATTTTTAGGCCTATGTGCTCATTTAAAATTGGAAAATGGTTTAGTACAACGTTAATGCCAGAATGTCAATCACAAAAATTAAATACAAGGTATTTACTTAACAAGTATTGTGAACTTACCTGGTACAAAGCATAAAAACAAATAAGATATAGTTTCTGTCCTCTAGGAGTTAACAATCGATTGAGTTAGAAAGCAAGATCATGAATAGTATAAGTAGTTTAAGAGAGTGAATGAGGGCTTTCCTGGTGGCTCAGTGGATAAGAATGCCACTGCAGGAGACATGAGTTCAGTCCCTGGTCCGGGAAGATCCCACATGCCAAGGAGCAACTAAGCCCATGTGCCACGGTTATTGAGCCTGTGCTCTTGAGGCCGAGAGCCACAACTACTGAAGCCCGAGTGCCCTAGAGCCCTTGCTCAACAACAGGAGAAGCCCACACCACGGTTAGAGAGCAGCCCCCACTCTCCGGAATTAGAAAAACCCACGCAGCAGCAAAGACCCAGCCAGCTCAAAAACAAACAGATAAATAAAATAATAAAATAAAGATTCTAAAAAAAAGATAAGTTCATATTCATTGTTAATGGCCACAAAGGCCATTGTGTTTTTTTTTTTTTTAAGAGTGAGTGGCAGGAAGAAAAGGATAAGCAAGAGTTTGGAATGTGGAGTCTGTAGTTCTTAACGGAATCCCTGGGGCCCCCTCCACCCCCACAAGTTGAGATCAGTGATAAAGAGGCTCAGTGGTGTCTTTAGAATCAGCTGAGAAGGCCGGAGGGAAAGGCTGTACTAAATTTCTGTTCTGCTGGGGCGATGTTGGCTACCAGTCTCAGCCTGGGGCAGGAGTTGGCTTCAGAAAGGAGCTCCCTTGCTCCTCTTACTGCCCCAGGAGAAAGAGGAGAAGAGGCAGGTGATCCACACCCACAGTCCCTGGAATACTGAAGGATTTTGGTGATAGGTTAAATTATAATCTTTATAAATGATTCTTCCAAACTAAACATGATGTTTTGCCATTAGTCTATAGGAACACAGGATACAGCTTTGCAAAAATATCTTTGGATAATCGAATAAGCACAGCGTTTCTCTAGGCAAGAATATTGGAGTGGGTAGCCATTCCCTTCTCCAAGGTATCTTCCCTGACCTAGGGATCCAACGTGGGTCTCCCATATTACAGGCAGATTCTTTACTATCTGAGCCACCAGGAAAGCCCCAGTTCCCTAAGAATATTAACAAAAAGCAGGAGTAGATATTTTCAACAAAAGGAAATAAAATTGGCTAATAAATATTCAACAGTGCATGTACAAGCAAAAGACTGTAAATTAAAACAATCCAGTGATAGATTATCATTATATATATATTTTGCCCATAAAACTTAGATTTAAGGTCTGTTTTTAGATCACATCCACTGGCTGGTTAGCTCAGTTGGTTAGTGTGTGGTGCTAATAAATTCTTGTAGGTCACAAAGAAAAAGACATGGCCTGATTACTTTTGTTCAGAGTTTTGTAAACTGTATTCAACTAGGTGAAATATTGATGATGGTTTCACAAAACCAACAACAAAAAAAATGGTGCCAGTGGTATTTTTTTCCTTTGAAGATGTATTGTGTAAGAAAAACAGAGTCTATTTACATAATGATTATTATGTAATAATCTGCCTTTCAGAATGCAATTCACAGGAGAATTCATATAGTAGGGCTCGCATTTATAACTTACGTGCTCTTCCTGTGTTATAAATATAAAAATTGTTCTATGGCCCAATAAGTTTGGCAAACGCTGTCTTAGTGACAGGGGCTCACTGCAAAGGAGGTCTATGGACACGGTTAGAGCAGACACCCAGATGTTCAGGGTCACAGGGCTCCCCAGTGCCTCGATCCCAGCAAGGCCGGGAGCTTGCTCATGATCTTCCAAAATCCAGAGCAGCTCTGGAGACCTTCCTTCTCTGTGAGTGTTCACACTCTCAGATTGTCACCATCCAACAAAAAACTTTTCTATTGGACCTCTGTGCCACCCACGTTGAACAGTGGCCTCCCCAGTGTTCAGGGCTGGTCCCATTTGAAGCAGCAGAAATGGTTATGATTGGAGCACAGTGGCATAAATCATCATGACTTTTGGAAGAACTGCTGAGAATCTTTTCCCCCAGTGGACATAGCACACAGCCATCCCTAGAAGGTTGTAGGGCCCAGAGCAGTGGCTCAGGCTGGAACCACCCTGGGTAATTGCACTTGAAATGAAGCTGTGCCTTCAGCATCTTCTATAGGCCCATTGAGATACTGTCAAATCAGACATTTCTAAATGAAACTTTAAGCATGTTCAGCAAAAGTGGGATGTGGCCCCAGGCAGCTCCCTGCTCCGTCCCAGGCCTCCTGCCCCAGGGGCCAGGCCTGCCCTGCATGGTATTCAGCATTGACAGGTGGGGAGGTGGGTACTTGCCCACAGTCAGTGGAGTGTGAACCATAAATTGTGGGAATCAATTTACTGAGAACCTTTGAACCTGACTTCTGAGAATCTACTGTAAGAAAGTAAAATACTCCCAATATGCAGAACTTCCCACCATCATCTTATAATATTGAAGATTATCAAATCAACATAAATGTATTTGTACATGTATAAATGTATATACTATAAGGAAATAATAAAACATCATGGTATATGATAAATACTTCACATTTGGTAAATAATAAAAATATTATGTGCCATTGTGTGCATAGTCAATCAGTCTTGTCCTTTGACAATCCTATGGACTGTAGCCTGCCAGGCTTCTCTGTCCTTGGGGATTCTCTAGGCAAGAATACTGGAGTGGGTTGCCATTGCTCTCCTTCAGGGGGTCTTCTCAACCCAGGGATCGAACCCAGATTTCCCACAATCCAGGCAGATTCTTTACCATCTGAGCCATTGTTCAGACCTTTAATTTGCCTCTAATGATAAATTTTCTAAGAATTCAGGAAGAGACACTTGTTCCTAAGGTTCCTCCAATATGACTTCAGAACAAATGACTAGGGACCCTCAGGTATAATAAATTGTACCAGGACCAATTAGAATTATTTTTTAAAACTTTAGATTCTTGAGCAACAGCTTCAGCAAATGAAAGCAACTTATCAGCTAAACCAAGAGAAGTTAGAGTACAACTTCCAGGTGCTGAAGAAGAGAGATGAAGAAAGCACAGTGATTAAGTCCCAGCAGAAGAGAAAGATCAACCGGTAAGCTCACATACAGAGTGTCTTTCTTCTGGGCCTTTCTCTACTGAAAAGAGGGATGGGTATGTAGTCTTTTGTAGGAGTAGAAATTGTTAGAAGTATAACTAATTCTTAGGGCTTCCCAGGTGGTGCTAGTGGTAAAGAACCCCCTGTCAAAGCAGGAGGTAAGAGACACGGGTTTGATCCTGGGGTCTGAAAGATCCCCTGGAAGAGGGCATGGCAACCCACTCTTGCCTGGAGTATCCCCATGGACAGAGGAGCCTGGTAGGCTACAGTCCATGGGGTCACAAGCAGGTACGATGGAAGCAACTTAGCATGCACACACATAACTAATTCTTATTAAAAAGAGGATTACTTTTTTTTTCTTTTGAAAGCAGGATACATTCAACCGTTCTGTCCTCTTGACCCCACAGGCAGTTTACAGCAAAAGAAAAGAGTTTACAGCAAAAAAGTCTGTCTTCTATCCATCTTTTGTCTGGGTCCTCTGTCCCACCTCTGGATTCGTTTCTTTTGCTTTTTCCAAAATTTCCTTAGGCACATACAAGCAAACACAAAGTCTCATGCCCATCTGCTTTTACACAACTAATAGCATCCTATACACATTGTTCTGTATCTTCAAGATGTTTCCATACCAGTTCATAGAGAACGTTCATGTTATTTCTTAAGCTGTCTTGTATAACACTGCATAGATATGCTAGAATTTACTCAAGTGGGCCCACACTGCTGTGCATTTTGTTGACTTGCTGTTGCAAATAATGCCAACATAAGTATTAGGTTGGTCAAAAAGACCATTCGGGTTTCTCCATGACATCTTACAGAAAAACCCAAATGAACTTTTTTTTTTTGCCAACCCAGTACTTATGTCAGTGTGTCACTTTGTATGTGCACAGGGCTATCTGGAGAATAAATCTCAACTTGTAATTATGGAAACAGTACATGTGCATTATACAAAATTGGAAAATGCCTCAAGTGAAAGTAAGATAAAAACATATGTGCTCAGTCGTGTCTAACTCTTTTTCAACCTTACCGTCTATAGCTCACCAAGCTCCTCTGTCCATGGAATTATCCCAACAAAAATGCTGGAGTGGGTTTCCATTTCCTTCTCCAGGGTATCTTCCCAACCCGGGATCAAACTCACGTCTACTGTAGCTCCTGCATTGGCAGGCAAATTCTTTACCACTGAGCCACCAGGGAAGCCAAGATAAAGACATAAAAATACCATATTCTTACTATCAGAGATTAAGTATATTAATCTTTCCCCTCTCTATATTAATACATAGATATGACATCATACTACAACTCTTCTGTAATCTCTTTTTAAAAAGTCAATAACCTCCACCTTTTCATTTCAGCAAATTTCATTTCATCTAAATATCTGGATCACATTCATATTCTCCCAGTTGTCCAAAGACAGTGGTAAAGAACTGTTGTTTAAGTTGTTTAACTTTTGTTGTTAAAGTGGTAAAGAACCCGTCTGCCAATGCAGGAGACCCTAAGAGACTGTGGGTTTTATCCCTGGATCCAGAAGGTCCCCCGGAGAAGGAAATGGCAACCCAGTCCAGTTTTCTTGCCTGGAAAATTTCATGGACAGAGAAGCCTGGCAGGCTACAGTCTATGGGATCGCAAAGAGTCAGACAGGACTGAGTAACCTAGCATGTAGCATCCTTTGCAGTGAAACTGTTAGTCGCTCAGTTGTGTCTGACTCTTTGCAGTCCCATAGACTGTAGCCTGCCAGATTCCCTTTGTCCATGGGATTTCCCAGACAAGACTACTAGAGAGGATTGCTGTTCCCTTTTCCAGGGGATCTTCCTGACCCATGGATTGAACTCAGGTCTCCTGCATTGCAGGCAGATTTTTTACCACTGAGGAGTTTGTCTAAACTAGTACCTCTTCTAGATCCAGGCATCTGCATCACTTTGTTAATTAAGTTCCTTAAGTCTCTCTGATTTGTGAGATTCCCCACCCTTCCACCTGCCAACCTCCTTTTTACATGATGCTTATATACTTATTGTATCCTTTTCTCTTGATGTATGTGTGTGAGAGTGTGGCGGAGGTGAAACCAAAAGTCTAGGTCAGTTATCTTATAGAATGTCTCATTTTTTGAATGTGAAAATAGGAATGATCAGTGTTTGTGTATGGGGGACTTCTGATTTGTTGTTAAAGAATTTTTTTAATGTGAACCATTTTTAAAGTCTTTATTGAGTTTGTTACAATATTGCTTGCATTTTAGGTTTTTGTTTCTTTTTTGGCCTGGAGGCATGTGGGATCTTCCCTTCCTGACCAAGGATTGAACCCACCTTCCCTGTACTGGAAGGTCAAGTCCTAAACACTAGACTGCCAGGGAAGTCTCCAGGGATCTTCTGACAATTTCAGAATAATGCTTGAAAGGGAAAATTTTATTTTAGAATTTTAAAACTGAAACTATGTCAGTCCTCAAACCTTCCTGTTCCTGTGTTAGTGGGGCTACTGTTCAGTAGCATGCAGTCTGAAGTCTGGTCTGGGTTCTGAAAGCCATGCCTGTGTTATTTCACGTGGCAGATTTCCAGTTACAGAACTCCTATTAGCCGTGAGCTGGGCATCGGTGGCCTGCCAGTGTTCATCATGCTGTGGCCCTGTCTCTCCCAGTGCTGGAACCTTTGACCAACTCCCTCTCCTGCCAGCCAGGTTCCCCTGGTGCCCTGTGTGAAGCTCTTCCTAGCACTCTTCACACAGTTCTGTAATTAACGTTTGTCTTTGTCTCTGGCTGCACTGATAGTGCTGTGTACTCAGACATACCCTTGTATTCATCTTGGTATTCCAACGTATCCTTGGCGCAAAAGAGACCTTTCATGTTTGATGAATGAATGAGTGAATGAGTGAATGAGTTAGTGGACTCGTTAATAGTATCAGCTCTTTCAGGATGGGGCACTTGTATATCACAGGCTTGTGGTGCAGTGTAAGTTTTTCCTTTCTGTTTTCCTTGTTTCAGAAGTTGAGGGAGGTTATTTCAATCTGTGAGTCAGCACTAGATATGGCCCCTGACAAGTGCTGTGCTGAGGACGATTCAGTCACACTCTTGAATAAGAGGCTACCTCTTGGTGGGTTTGAGGTTCTGGATAGTTTCAAATGCATTTAGTTCTGGACGATTCCATTACCACCTATTGCTTTCCTTTCCTCGATCACAGTTGTAGCTGTGTTTGGGAAAATATTTGGGAGGGTTTCTTGCACCTTCCACAAGTCTGAGCCTAGGTTTTATAGAACTGAGTGGAGTAGATAGCAGATGGACGGAACATACATTGCAGCCTTAGTTCAGCGGTAGACTAACTTTTTTCCCCCCTTCTTCAACTCAGCCTGCATGATGTACTTAACAATCTGAGATCAAAATATAACAAGCAAGTCAAGCAATTTCAGGAGGAGAACCAGTCCCTAACCTCAGACTACAAACGCCTTGTGTTGCAATTCAAGGAGCTTCAGAAAGCCATGAGGTATGTCAGGGACGTGGGTCCCAAGGCATGTGCCCTAGGAGGGGGATTGTGGGAGTTGAGCTGGTAGTGACAGTGATTCCATCAATGTGTGGAATCACCTGCTTTGGGGAGCTGGGCCAGGGCACCAGAGACTCTTTTCTGCTGTCTCTCCTGTCCCTTTACTTGCATGTCACCTGCCTTGTTCTCACAGGGGAGAATCACGGGCTCAGAGGTGGGGCTGGGTCCAGGGTTTCCCCCAGCTCTGCCACAATTCTTGCCCTCCTGCTAGCTGGGGGTGTCTGTGGGGGACTGGTCCAGCCCGGGTGTCAGCTGACCACCATCAGTAACTCTCCTTCCTAGGCATTTTGCTCTCATTGATGACAAGCGGTTTCGGGAGATTTGGCTGATGAATGAAGAGGAGGCGAAGGACCTGATAAACAGAGCCTTTGATGTAGACAGAATCATCAATACCCATCATCTAGGGCTCCCCTGGATGGCACCCAACTTCTGGTTCCTAAAGAACGTGGGGCCAATTTCTCAGCAGCAGCAGAAGTCCGCCACACAGATCTTAGAGGAAGTCCTGATGGAAGCAGGTGACCGGAACAGAGTCAGAGCGTCTGCAGGCTGGAGTGGAGCAGCCTCTGAGAACATGTATTCCCACCAGCAATCTGCTGTCTTGCACTTTTCAAAATCTTTTCATGTGTATTATCTCATTTTACCTTTTGAGCAAGTGGTCCAATCTGGGTAGTACCGTGATTTTTAGTACTGTTTTCAGACAAGGAATGTATAGCTTTAAACTTAACATTTGTAAATTTTAGTGAAGAAAAATTTTGGCTCTTGCTATCAGCTGCTCTTGCTGATGTTATTCTTCTGTGAAGCAGCTGCTTTCCCTACATTTTCACTGACTTTCTAAACTGCCGCAGGGTTGGAAACCATAGAGTGGATGTGTTAGATCGATCTCTAAAATAAAAATAAATAGGTTCACGGTTTCTCTCCTACTTCCTGGTCAAGGCTGGATTTTGAGTGTGACGTTTCCAGGTAGATAAAGTTGGGAAGAGTGAGGCATTATAGGTTGGCCAGGATCAGCAGAGTTCTCCACGTAGTCTTATTTCAACCCCAACCCTCCCATTTTTTCTTCCTCAACATAATAGGTTTTCATCAGCTAAAGTGACTTTAGTGCCTTGAAGAGGCCTTTGAAGGTATACATTTTATCAAGGAAAGCGGTTTGACTGTTCCTCACAGTGAACCAGGCAGAGGAATCACCTTCTCTTTCTGTCTCTTCTATGTCCCTTCGCAGAAGAGGAGGGGGCAGACAAGGACAGCTCAGAATCAGAGTCTTACCTGGACTTGCCGAAGCAAGTTTCAGCAAGAACAACCCGCAAGATCTTGATGCTCCTGTGTGACGAGTCGGTGAGGCTGGGCGCCTGGCGGGAGGCTTTGAGACTTTCTGCCCTTGCTTCTTGAACGCCGCCTTGGACGATGCTGGACGGGCCAGAGGTGGCCTGGAGGCAGCAGTGGACTGGTGCCGTTGGCACAGGATGGTGCTGTTGTGGGGGGACCCCTCCCCCTCCAGGCTTTACGGGATTGCAGAGAAGCTATCATGCTCCCGAGCTGACCTGGCTGGCCAAGGGGTCCTCCCTTTTTGGGTCAGCAAGGTGGGTCCATGCCAGCAAGGGACCCCTGCTAATGCATTTAAAAAAAAATGCTAAAATATGCTCATCTGCAAGAGAAAGGGTCCCAGTCTTGCCTCCTTGCATCCATCTGACAGTAAGGTGGCCACAACCTATGGTGGCCTTTCTCTGGGAGCTGAGTTTGCAATTACTCTGGGGATATTAGGCCTTGGATGTCTTCACTCATGTTAGAAAACCCACTGGAATTGGTGTAACGATCTCGTTGGAGCTGGTTCAGCTAGAAGTCCGATTGTACCCAAACAGAATTGCTGTTTACTTAGGTCTTCGTTTCTGAGATGGGAAAGAAGTGGTATGAAGACTGGCAAGCGCCAGTCCTCTTGGGACAGTTCTTGGGCATGAGGGGGATCTCCTGCTACTGAGGGCAGCTCCTGCTGAAGGAGGAAGTTGACCGACACTCTGCTCTGTCTGCCAGCTTGCTGCCTGCAGCCTCCTGTCCAAGGAGCCCTCCCCCCAGCGTTGCTCCCACTCTGGGAGTGCACCCAGTCTTCTCCCCTTTCAGCCCCAGTTGACGGATATGGGTTCTGTTCTGGTGTCTCCACCTTTCTCTAGCCTGCCTTCCCTCCAGATCAACACCTACTGCTGTGTCCTGGAGATGCCTGGGGACTCTTGTTCAGTCTCTTGGTTGTGTCCAACTCTTTGTGACCCCACGGACCACAGCATGCCAGGCTTCCCTGTCCTTCACCATCTCCCGGAGCTTGCTCAGACTCGTGTCCATTGAGTCTGGGGACTAGCATTTGGGGTGAAGTGACATGGGCGGGAGGGAATGGGACTGGATCAGGTCTGGACTGTGGTGGGGAGCTCAGGTGTTCGTCCCTGTGGCCTGTGGGCGAGGTGAGTCAGTGGCTTCTGAGGACACCTCTGTCCATCATGAGGACCGGCTTCGTCCCTGAGAGGGACTCTTAGGCATCCCGGGAAGCCTTCCTCTGGGGTGCCTGGCAGCTGCCCAACATTTCGTCCCCGGGGTTCTTCTGCTCTGCAGAGTCATCCCTGGCTTTTTGCCCAGAGCGGGACAGGCTGCAGGACTTGTCCTGAACCCAGTCTCCTACTGGAGATGTCGTCTCCCTTCTCCCTCAGGGTTTCCTCATAGAGAGCAAGTTGCTGAGCCTACTCCTGCCCCTGGAGAGGAACGAGCGTTACCTGCTGAGACTGGACGCCGTCTTCTCAGTGAGTGCCCCCAGGCTGAGTGGGTTGCGGGTTCCAGTGTAACACAGCCCCCTGGGTTTCCCAGCACTGCCTCAGCCCTGGAGTAGCTGCTGGGCTCCCGGGCTTCCCAGCTCACTGCCATATCCTTCCCTTTACCTACACTCCACGCCAAGAATTGGCCTCAGAGTTGCGTCGGTGACTCCCATCCCACCCATTCCTCTGCCAGCCCCTCTCTCATTCATGGCCCAGCTCTCAGCCATGGTTCTCCCCCTTCACCCCTAAACTCAGAGGCGTGTTCTGCCCCCTTTAGCATGCTCCTGCCCACCAGGCCTGTAGGGAGCTGTTCTGAGCGTTGTTTCTCTGTTCTGATGTGTGCGTCTACACTCACTGTGCTTTCCGGTGTTGAAAGGCCTGTTCTCTGGGTCATGGTGGGGGCCAGGGAGGCTGAGGGGGAGCCAGCCTCTGCTCTTGGGAGCCGAGGGACTTCTTAATATGGTGGTTTTTTTTTTAACTATTTCATCTATTTATATCTGTATAGACTCATCATTTTTCATCATATTAAACACATTCTAATTCTTTCTCTCTTTTTTTACCTTATTTTATTTTTCTTAATTTTTAATATGGTGTTTCAAACAGTCATTCTATTTTTCCTCAGGCCCTTGGAATTGAAAATGAAGATGACTTGTATAAATTGGTTAACTTCTTCCTCAAATACCAAACTCATCATTCACCTTCCAGCCAGGTAAGGTGAAGTGTAGAAAAAAAAAAAAAAAAGAGAGAGCATTCAAAATTCTCCTGGAATCCCCCAGAGGGCACTGCCACCTTTGAATAATACTTGTGATTCAGAAAGATTCCCTGGAGAAGGGAATGGCAGCCTACTCTAGTATTCTTGCCTGGAGAATCCTGTGGACAGAGGAGCCTAGTGGGCTATAGAGCATGGAGTTGCAAAGAATTGGACATGACTGAGAGACTAGCAGTTTCACACTTGGGAGAAGTAGTGAGGATTTTGTATCAAAGTTGATTTTAGCACTTCCCTTGGCATTGTTACTTTTGTATTTGTAAAGGGAAGGCTAGCTAGCCATCAGATCCTGTTCTTACATTGAGGCCCAAGGAGTATTTTCCAGGACCTTCCTTCAAAGCCAGGCCTCAGCCATGTGAAACCTGGGCTCACCAAGTTCTGAATATTTTGATTCATAACATTATCTTGCAAAGCAAGGCCCATTTTTAATAACTATCTTGATTGTAATTGACTATTTTGAGGAAGTCGTCATGTTACAAATTTGTAAAATTTTAATATTAATATAAAAATTAAAAACATGAATTAAAAAAGGTTTTTAGTATTTTTAGTGTCACAGTGAGTTTGAGTATCCTGATATGCTTCCAGAAAGAGTTGGCTGAGGGGACAAAACTGAGAAGCCATAAGAAGAAATAAGGGCAAACTGGCTGCCTCAAAAAAAGTTCTGTAGATCGAAAATCAATATAAGCAAAGTTAAGATATAGTTGACAGGAGGGGGAAATATTTTTAATTCATATCACAGATAAGGGCTAATTTCAATATATAAAGAACTCTCATAAACCAATAAGAAAAACATCCACAACTCGGTGGAACAGACAAGGCATATGAACAAACACCTTTTAGAAGAGACATACAAATAACTTTAAAGCATATGAAAATATAATCAGGCTTTCTTATATTTAGAGAAATGAAAATCAAAAGTGCTCAAATTCAATTTTCACTTGTCAGGTTGGCAAAAATCCATAAGTTGGATAACAGATAATGATGGCTGAGGTTTGGGAAACAGGCATGCTCATAGTTTACTGGTGTGAGTGTAAATCACTGAAGCCTCTGTGGCGAACAGCTTGGCAGGATCAACTGTAAAACTGTATAGTATACTTTAGCCTGTGCTTCTCTTCTAAGATTTTATCCTACTGATGTACAGTTGAAATATGTTTATCATAGCTTATTCATCACAGCATTGTTTGAAATGACAGAAGATTGGAAATGATCCAGATTTCCATCATTAAAGAATTGATTAATATAGGCTGCATCTATACAATGGAATACTATGCAGCTGTAAAAAGAACAATGAAGTTCTTAGGTATTTATGGGAAAAGCTCTCTAAGGTTTGTTGGGATGTGAAACTCTACTATGTACATAGTAGAGTATCATTCATGTATATTTCTTTGGAAAGATATATAAGAAACTGATAGTGTTGGTTTACTGGTGGGAAGTAAACTGAATGAACTGTACGACGGGAGTAGGAGGACTTTTAAAAATTAAAAGATTAAAATTTAATTTGTACTATGAATCAAGAAGATATTTATACCATATAAGCTTTATACATATCAATAAAATGAACACTTGTGAACAGGATACCAAACTAGAACATTATCACTGGTGTGTGTGTGTGTTTAATTTGATTGCACTGCCCAGCATGCATGATCTTAGTTCCCCCAACTATGGATTGAACTCAGGCCCCTGCAGTGAAAGTGCTGAGTCCTAACCACTAGACCACCAGGGAATTCCCCCATTATCACTGTTATGAAGCTCCTTGTTTGCCTTTTCCTGGTCCCATCTTCCTTCTTCTCCACTCTTTTCCTTCATTATCTCTTTCTTTGTGTGAATGTCTACATCCTTCTTTTCCAACACTTCTGTAACTTTCTGTAAACATTTTCTCCATTTTTCCTCTTTCTAGCTGTCTACATACATTCATGCTTGCATGCCTCCAACCATAGTTTCCCTTGCATCTTTGTCCACACTGGTTCCTGGCATCTGTGTCCCCACTACAGGAGCCACTGGATCTCAGAGCAGAGAACGAAGGGAGCCTTGTGGATGGGAAGTCACAGGAGAAGGAGCCCCCTCCTTCTCCCAAGCTCATCCACCCCAACGACGTTCTCAAGATTCTGGAGGCCTTTGTCATGGGTCTGAGGAAGCCCAGGTGGGCTGTGGTGCTGGAGGGCTTAGCTGAGAAGTGGTGGTGGTGGGGAGCTGGATGGGATGGGGGCCCAGCAGATACCAGGGAGGGGAGAAGAGGCTGCTGAGCCAGAACTTGGGGAAGTGAGTAGAAGGATATCCAGAAGGAGGGTGAGAGGAATCCATGGACATTGCAGTGAAAGAAATAGATACAGAAGAGATTTGCATGTTTTCATTCATCATTCATTTATTTAATGAACATCTGTTGGGGGCTACTGTGTATAGGCCCTGTGGGGAGAATACTTTGTGATCAGAACAGTGGTCAAAGCACATGGAGGTGTCAGGCTGCTCAGAGGGGAAGTGGTCACCTTCATCTGAGACATCAGAGAGGGTTTTAGGAGAATATTGCAGCAGAACTGGGTTTTCCTTGGTGGGCAGAGTCGGGGGAAGGACATTTCAGGTGTCACAGTGCAGGGAAAGACCTGCTTCAAAAATCATGACAGAGCAGTATGACTGGAGTGTCAAGGGCCTGGGGAGTGGGACCGGCTTGGGTAGAGGAGCCAGGCTGGATCTTGAGAGCCTTATCCAAATTCCCCAAGGTCTTGGTCTTTACCCTTTGGTGGATCGGAGCCAGAAAATGATCTTAAACCATGAGGGAGCCAGGAGCAGACTTTCATTTTAGAAAGATGACTTTGGCAGCCGACTGATGCCTGATTCAGGGATTGTAGTGGGAAGGTTTGTCCAAGTGGGAGGGGATAGCTTGGATGAAGGCTATCTTGGAGGTGTGTAGAGAGGAGATAACAAATTTTAAGAGCTGCCTTGGCTGTATCCATGGAAGAAATGGACAAAATAGTGAGCTATAGAGCCAGTGAGGTAAATTGATCGAGAGGAAGTGAGTGGATGACACTCCTTCATAACTGTGACAACAGCACTGAGAATCAGGAACCTTGATGGATAAGCAGGTGTTGTTTCTGAGGCTCTTCCATGATTGGATGAAGATGACAGTAAGTCTGTGAGGGGCACTGCTTGGGGGCCCTGGTGACACCAGGTTGAGGGGAATGATACCAGTGCTTTTGACCTTCAGGGACTTCTGGGTACCAGTGAAGTTGCTGAAGGTTGTGCAAGATGACTCAAAGGACTCTGAGTACTGGGAGGCCCTGACCACGGTTATCCCTGCCACCACCCAGAACCTTTGGGATGCTCTGTATACAGCCTTGGAGAAATACCAGTGAGTGTGTATGCCATGACTCGGGAGGAGGAGGGCAGGTAGGGCAGGCTCAGGGCAGGCAGGTAGGAGAAGCACCCTGCTTGGAGCAGCCACCTTTGCTGCCTCCCTGTCCCAGGAACTCTTGGAGAGTAAAGCTGCTTTTGGCAACTCTGGTGGGGGAGCTGTGTGGTGTTGGGGGATCGAACCCTCCAGCTTCGCCCTCCCTGTTTTGTTCCGGGTGGCCTGGCTTCTTCAGGGCCAGAGGGCTGCCCTGGTGGGTGAGGCTTCTGGGGTCCTCATTCACCTCCAGCCAGCATAGAAGGGCAGAGATCCTGGCTCTGACTTGATTGAGAATGGAGGAGGATTCAATGGGCCTCTAACCAGTTTTTCTGCCCAAAGCCTTGTCCTGACGCAGAGGGCTGAGCTGCTGATAGAAAACGATTCTCTGGAGAGGCAGAATACAGAGCTGCAGCAGTTGCTGCAGCAGTATCTTGACACCAAGGTGGGTCCCGGCAGGGGGCAGGACACGGGGCGCCGGGGGCGGAGAGGCAGGACACTTGGGTGCCAGGGGAAGGGGCAGGACACTGGGATGCTGAGGGAGGGCAGTGCTGGGGTCCAGCCTCAGCAGAGTCCAGGGATACCCTCAGGATGGACAACGTTGGCAAATGAATGAATGAATGAATGACACGGGGTGACCAAGCTTTGGTGAGCGAGGCCCGTAACTTTATTTTCAAAAGGGACTTTTATACCTTGACTTGTACATAGAGGGAAATGAAAGATGCAAGGTCATGCAGAATCAGCCCAAACATTCCAGCAGTTTTGCCCTTATCGAAACCAGGATTTTTCTGCATACCTTTCCCATAAACAATGTTGTGTACATTATCTTCTGGCCTTGGAGGCCTGTGAACATTTTATGGCCCTCTTTTGATGAAGGCTGCTCAACCAGAAAACTTATTTTCCCTTGAAAATTTTTTTCTTTATATTTCTAATCTATGTCAGCCTCAGAAAGTATTAAACAGTTACATTTCTCACGGAGCAAAGGTGCAGTGAGTTACAACAAAGAACCAATTAACTCAAAGGTCTGATGTGGTAATTCCAAGGTTACTGCTTGTTTTTCTTAAATTCCAGCTATGTTAACTAATGCACTCCCAGGTACACAATGGATAAGGGATATGGGAACTTGGCAGCAAGCATTGGCTCAACAGTGAAATCCTACACTAGCAGTACTCTAATAGTTTTTAACTCTTTGAAAGGCTCTATATTTTTAGGCTTCCCGTGCCTCTCACAGTTGAGAGGCTGTGAATAATCATATGCTTACTGAATAATAATAATCCAGCTTACTGAAAGAGTCTGGATAAACCTGTCAGGCAAGCTAGAAAGCCATCAGAGGGGTTTGAATTGACACACTCCTATCATGTACAGGAGATTTATTAACTAAAACCCTAAGTTAACTTTTTCCAGAGAAAGGTGGTTGGGGACAGCCCCCTGTTAATATCAGAAGAGTTGATGAAAGACATAAAATAGTAAGACAGACAGATTTTGGTTTTGGGGTAGATGCTCGAGCAGGTCCAGGGGTCTCTTGAGTCCTGAAGCCTTGCTTCATGGGTGGGATAGTCCAGGGAGTCCCTCGAGTCCTGAAGCCTTGCTTATCAGGTCTCCTTCACATGACCTTGTCATGAGTGGAATCTCCCGTGCTGGCTCCCGGCAGGGCAGGACACTGGGGCGCCAGAGGCGGGGAGGATATGGGGCACCAGGGGGCAAGACATGGGGTGCCTGGGGGGCAGGACACTGGGGCACCCAGGGGGGCAGGGCACTGGTGCACCAGGGGTGGGGCAAGACATGGGGCACCGGAGTGGGGCAAGACACTGGGGCGCCAGGGGTGGGGGGCAGTAGTGGGACTGGCGGAGATGCTGGAAGAGGTGAGGTGTCCCCCCCACCACCTCCAGAGGTGAGGGAGCTTTGAGATGCGGGTTGTCATAGTGTCAGTTTGATGCCTGTATAGTTTTTGGCACCAGATGCTTGCTGGATGGCTCTGCCAGGCAGTGATCCACCCGGCACTGGCCTCGCAGCTTACAGAGCCCTTCCACAGGAATTTCCTTCTGTGGTCCTTACAGCTGGTCTGTGAGGTGGACAGGGCAGGAGTGGTTCTCCCCCTTTCACAAAGAGGATCAAACCACAGAGCCTCTGTCACTTGCCCAGAGCTCAGGCTCTTCCCACTCTGCCAGCCCTGGGGGTCTGGCTTGGGATGTGACTCTGGGAAAGGGGGCTCCACCGAGGCAGATGTTCCCCCCGGCCCCCTACCCAGACCTGCTCCAGGGACAGCTGGGGTGACTTTCCTGTGTCCTAGCAGGAGGCGGGATCCCACGGTCTGCTCCACTGGGAAGAGCCCATTGGCAGTGCAGCTGCTGGCTCTGCTCTGCTCCTGTGGCACTTCCGTCACGTGGCGCTTAAGGGTGTAACACTGGGCTGGGCGTGCCTCCTGAGTCATCCACTAAGGCCAGCCACATGCCAGGCCCTGGGGATATGTGGCCTGTGGGGGGTCTCAGGCCCCTGGCCACACCTGAGCAGGGCATGTGATGAGCCTGGGGATCACAATGGCCTCTTGGCCCAAGACAGGATTCAGTCATTTGGGAGCCATAGGGGGCCACCCTTCCTTCGATGCTACAGTGGACAAAAGGCTGGGGAAGAGCGTGGAAGAATGAGGCTAGATGGGCAGGTGAAGTGGGGAAGTTAGGGTTCTAGAAAATGGATCAGAGGGGAATGTTAAGAGCATTACCAGAGGCTGGTGTGCTGGAGCAGAAGTCAGGCAGGGAGCCCAGGACTCAGCTTCTGAGGAAGGCAGGGTGAGTGCAGGCTGGCCCAGGAGACTTTGGGGAAGAAGTACTCCCAGAGATTTGGAGGCCTGTTGGGAGGTGGACCCTGGTGGAAGGGTAATGACCATTACTCTCTCTTTTCCAGATAAACTCTGAACTGCAAGTTCCTCCAACTCAGGTGTTCCGGGTCCCCACAAAATACAGCCAGACCTCAAAAAGCCTGTCTCGGTAGGGCCAACACTGGTATTGCTGTTGGTGTGTGAGGAAGCACCCCCAGGGGCTTCCCCAGGCTCACTCCTTGCGTTTTCCAGACCTGTTGTTGCCAGGCCTGTTGAAATAAGGCACTGAGAGCAGTTACCTGGATTCCACAGTCCTGATTAAAGTCTTTAAAAAGTTATATCTGAATCGCTTTACAGAGCAATCCCCACCTGACATCTCTGTATCATGAGGGGTCTTTGTCCCCGGCCTCAGACTGGTTTGAGAACAGGTGTGCAGCTGCAGGCCGAGCCTGTGGCTCAGGACTCCCTTCTTGCTTCCGGGAACAGGTGGTACCTGGGAGCTTTGGGCCATTTCACAGTCTATGCCTTCAGACTGTCACTAAGAGTGCATTAGTGAGCTTTGGGGCCCCTGGGTCCACCAGGCTGTGCCTCTGGGCTTTGGTGTGACATTCTTCCTGGGGAAGCCTGGGCAAGTAGCCCTGTACCTCAGGCCCACCTTGAACCCTGAGTAACAAGCCCCCCCACTCCAAAGCGGCCCAGCCTGTGCTGAGCTTGCCAGCCGACCCTGTGCACCCCTCCCCCACAGTTCCCCCACCTGACCCACTGCAGACTTGTCAGTTCAGGGTTTGATTTCTTTTATTAAGAGAAGAATCACCACTCAAGAGAGGAAAAACAGCCAAGAGAAACTCAGCTCACACAGGCAGTGGGGGGCGGGAGGTGGGCAGCCCTTCAACTCCAGGCAGCCCCCAGAGGACTGAAAGGGCAAGCCCAGCAGGGGCTAGGCAGGTGGGTGGGGTATGGGGTTCACTGCAGGCGTGCTGGCTTGCAAGGGCTAGTCTGGGCAAAGGAAGCACTGGAAGGCCATCAGAACCTGCAGGCTGGGTGGAGACTGGGCTTGTGCACCCAGATTGCGGCTGCCTGGATAGAGTGGAGTGGCCCGAGGAAGCAGCCACCTGGCAGAATTCCTGGAAGGGATCTTGGATCACTTCTGCAAGGTCAAGATGGCAGCTGATTATGTCTGGGGAGAGGGAGGATGCTGCTGCTTGCTCATTGATTCTTTTTAAAGCCCTGGGCACAGCCCATGACATGATTCGATTCTCAGTTAATTTCATTAAAACTTTAGCGCTCTGCTGGAAGGCCTGGGGAGGATTTCGGGTGGCTTCCTCTGGCAGGTGGGGCAGGCTCTCGCCTTTTCCCACACTCCCCACCCTGCAGGTAGGGACAGGACGGGCATGACTGGGTCAGCAGTAGGCTTGGGGTGGGGTGGACAGGCAGGGTGGGTGGGGTGGGGGGTTGTTGCATCACTGGCCTAGCCAGCAGGAGGAAGGCCTGGGACTGGTAGCCTCTATGCCAGAGGCAGGGCAAATGTGCAGGCCCAGGAGGGGAGCCGTAGGGAGGGCACCCAGGGCCTTCACGCCCCCAAGATCTTCTTGACCATATAACCGGGGAGGCTGTAGAGGAAGAGTGCCAGCATGAGCAGTGCCAGCAGCGCCAACACGATCTTGATGATGAGCCACTTGTACCGTGTGCAGATGAGGTACTTGATGGACTTGAGGGGGTTGAGGAACCAGACGAAGGCAGTGTCAGGCCGGCTGGGGAGGGAGAGCCTCGGTCAGGGGAGTGGCACCTCCAAGACACCCTGTCCCCGCAGCCCTTCTAGACCCCAAGAGGGCCCCCTTCACAGTCCCAGTCCCCAGAGTACTGAGTGCTGGAGGCAGGGTTTGAGCCTATCTCAGCTCCAGCTGTGCTCTTGGAGAAGACTCTTGAGAGTCCCTTGAACAGCTAGGAGATCCAACCAGTCCATCCTAAAGAAAATCAGTCCTGCATATTCATTGGAAGGACTGATGCTGAAGCTGAGACTCCATACTTTGGCCACCTGATATGAAGAACTGACTCCTTGGAAAAGACCCTGGTGCTGGGAAAGATTGAAGGAGGGAGGAGAAGGGGATGACAGAGGATGAGATGGTTGGATGGCATCACTGACTCAATGGATATAAGTTTGAGTAAACTCCGGGAGTTGGTGATGGACAGGGAGGACTGGTGTGCTGCAGTCCGTGGGATAACAAAGAGTTGGACACGACTGAGTGACTGAACTGAACTGAACATAGCTCCAGCAAAATGCTGCCTGCATTCCCCTTCTCTTTGCAGGGAACGGCAGTTGTCCCAGCTCCTCCCAAAGCCTAGATGGCATTTTTGGTAGCTGGGCAACTACCCTCGACCCAACACTTGCAGTGAGGGCAGGTCAGTGCTGGAGGAGGCTGTTGCAGGGCTTGCAGGCAGATCTGGTTATTACAATAGGAAGCTCCCCTACTGAGCTGTTCATTGTGGATGGTCTAGCACTTGCTGTGTGTTCACAGTGACGTTTGTGTTTCCAACCTGTTCCCCCTTTAGGTTTCTGTCCCCACCAAGCCCTGCCTGGTGTCTGAGGATCCCTAGGGTGGGGTACACGCTACTCTCACCCCTGACCAGTCCACCGTCAGGGATGGATCACTACTCTACCTTCTTCAGGGCCACCCAGCCAAAAAAGGGCTTGTTGAGCTTATATTCTGTTGACTGTGTGACAAGAACAATAGATTCTATAAAATGTCCAGATAGAAAATCAAAGTACTGAACAGGCTTCTTCAAACTCTTCCTGCTCCTGGTGGATGTGGACTGCACCCTCCAGAGCCAATCAGTGCAGGCAGGGCTGCAGGCCGGGGGTTGTGGGCAAGGGCACCTGGTTTCCAGTCCCAGTGGTGACAGGCAAGTGAGGCATGTCTTAGAGCCTCGAATTTCTCACTTGTACCATGGGGTTAATAGCAGGTCCCACCTCTGGGGTTGGTGAAAGGATGATGTGAGAAAGTGCATGAGAAGTTTTGGCGCCAAGCCGAGCTCCCCATAGGCTGGTTACCAAGACGACTGAATGCTGATCTCAGTCAAAGCCTTTCCCCTTTCCTGTCCATAACTCAGCTGCTTTCTGCCAATGGAACTGGGTTTGATTCTGACCAGGATGTCGCTGGGAGAAGAGGTGGTATTGTGCAAAGGACACTGGATGGGCCATTTGAAAACCAAGGCTGAGTCCTAGCTCTACCCTGATTTGCTAGGCGGTGACCTTGGACAAGTTCCTTTTCCTCTCTCGCCTCATATGTAAACATGCAGGACAGTCATTTGCAGTTCTGAGTCTAGGATACCACTTGAAAGCTTAAAAGTTGATATCTGCACTGTCCTTATGTGTGCACTCGTGTGTGTGTGTGGAGCGGGGTGGGGGGGTGGGGGTGCCACATGCTGGCCGGCTCATAGCCCTGGGTCCAGGAGGAAGGGAGAGTATGAGACCCAGGAGGCTTTGGGCTCAGACCCCAAAGATCTTCTTGACCAGGTAGCCGGGCACAGAGTAGAGGAAAAGGGCGAGGAGGAGAGGCAGCCAGTGATGCATGTATCACACGAAGTAGTGGGCAGACTTGAGAGGGTTCAAGAACCAGATGAAGCTTGTATCAGGCTGGTTAGAGCAGCGACAGGAGCAGAGGGAGCACCGAGGAAGGACACGGAGGATGAGGGCTGGGGTGTGGTGAGGGCCCCTGGCAAGATGAAGGTGACTCTCAGCTGCATACACAGTTCCAGGTGCCCCCCCTCCCCAGGCATCAAGGCTGCCTGGGGCCCCAAAGCACACCACTGCAGCTGTTTGCCTTTGTCAAAAACTGTGTGCTTAGTCACTCAGTCATGTCCGACTCTTTGCAACCCTAAGAACTGTAACCTGCCAGGCCCCTCTGTCCATGGGGATTCTCCAGGCAAGAACAGTGGAGTGGGTTGCCACTCCCTCCTCCAGAGGATCTTCCCAACCTAGGGATCGAACCTAGGTCTTCCACATTGTGGGGAGATTCTTTACCATCTGAGCCACCAGGGAAGCCCAAGAATACTGGAGTGGGTAGCCTATCCCTTGTCTAGGGAACTTCCCAACCCAGGAATTGAACCAGAGTCTTCTGCATTGCAGGTGGATTCTTTACCAGTTGAGCTACCTGGAAAGCCCCTGTCAAAAGTAGGAAGAGCATTCAACTCAGCTCAACAGGGCCTTCCCTGTACTATAGCCCGTGTTCTGGCCTCAGAGGGAGGAGGTGGACCCTGGCGGGTAAGGAGAGGAAGGAGGAAGCTCTCCTGCAATGAGGCTGTGGCCCAGGAAGGGTCAGAGAGGGCAGAGGTGCCCACAGAGTGGGGGCAAGAAGACCAGAGGTTCTGGCACCTCCTTCCTATTCCTGTGCCCCCAGGGACCAATGTGGCAGGGGACTGGCATGCAGGGCACTCACTTGGGTTTCTCTAGGGGATCAGGTTCATTGCGGGCCAGGCCCACGGGATTCTTTTCCGCCTCCTCAGCAGTGAGTAGATGCAACTCTGCTTCCACTTTGCCCTGCAGAGAGGAACAGAATGGTGCCGGCGCCCGGGAAATGTGCCAGGCCTCCCCTGCCCCCTGCCCAGCAGTGGTGAGGCCCACCGTGAGCTCAAACTCGTCATTCTCATTGCGGGCTAGGAGGGGCCACCAGCCTTTGACGCGCTTCTGCTTGAAGATGGAAACCAGAGGCACATCCACCTCCCCCGTGGCCATCTCCATGGTGCACTGCTTGGCCGTTTCGCGCCCGAGGGAAGCGGTTCAGGTCCAGCTCGATGGCCCCTGTGACAACCTGAGAGTCAGCTCCTACATTGGGTCCGATTGACACTGGGTCCCCCTACCTGGGCTGGGCTCACCCTGCCCCTGCCTCCCCCCTCCCCCTCCACTGGAACATCACCTGCTCCAGACCTGCGACCACAGATGGGGGCTCTCTCCACCCACAGCACCGCCCCCTGTCCTCTCCCTCCTCTCCTGCCTTCCAGGAAGGTGGGCTTACCCAGCTCAGCCCCCTCCCACCCAGGGGACCTCTCACTGCTCTGGTCCCAGCCCCCACACCCAGGAAGTCATCAGCAGAGAAGTGGTCGGCATCCCAGATCTGCAGGGTGAGCCGCGCGGGGATCTTGTATTCAGTCTCATCCCAGGAGAACATGGACTCCTTCTTGGAGATGACAATCTTCTCCCTCGGCAGCCAGGTAGTCGAAGGGGAACAGGTAGCGCCAGTTGAAGTTGCCCTCGCCCGTGAGGGAGTGGTAGTGGACGTCTGTGTCCTGCTTGTCCTCCTGCTGGCCCTTCAGCCACCTGTGGGGCATCACCTGTAGCCCTTCAGCCACCTCCCCAGAGGCCTCTCTTCACCCACAGCACCCCCCCTCCTCGCCGTCCTCTTCCTCCTCTCCTGCCTTCCGGGAAGGTGGGCTTACCCAGCTTGGCCCCCTTCCCATCCAGGGGACCTCTCACCCACCCCCCGCACGAAAATGTCGCTGGACTTCTCCCCAGTGAAGAAGTCATCATCTTCCAAGACCACCTCATCCGTGTTCCACACGATGACCCGCAGCTCGTACCTGGGTGGGTTAGGGGCTGATCAGTGGTGTGGGGGTGGGGGTTACCAGGCTGGGGTTGGAGATGAGGTGACCGGGACAAGTCCTGGGGACTTGGGATGGGCATGGGACCTGGGCCAGGCTGGGGCTGAGAGAGCCGATGTAGGGAGAAGCTGAGGGGTTGGGGAGATGTGGAAGGCCCAGGGTCAGAGGAGGTCACCCAGCCAGCATGGCTGTTGAGAGAAAAAGCCAGACCAGGCGGGTTGGGTGGGAGAATCAGTTGGGCTAGAATGCCAGGACCCAGAGCACAGTCCTGGATGAGGCGGGCGGGTAGGGAGCTGACTCAGGTCTCAGGGAGGCTGCCCAGGGAGGGGCAGGGGCCGGCTGCTTGGGGCATGGCTGAAGTGAGGCTTGGAGAGTCAGGAATCCCTCTTCTCCAGAGGCCTGAAACTCCATTCCAGCTCTCATAGAAATGTACATTTAAGCCCAGCAGCTGGCAGTGGATCACCCTGGAATCTGATTTCCTTTACATCCTTGCCCCCAAAGGGGATTTTCCTCTTGAAGTCTAACTGTCATGATAAATGAGGTAGTTCCATCTCTACCTTTAGGAGTGAGGCTAAGTCAGCCTCTAAAAATCGACTGCAATGGCTCCTGCTGGACTTAACGCCCCTGGACTGCAAGTCCTGGAGACACAGCAGGTTGGGGTGTCCCCTGGTGGCGAGCTATGGAACAGCACACTCAGGGTCCCACCTGGAGCCTGTGCCGGGCAGAATTAGTTGGTTTTGTTTAGTAGCTAAGTCATATCCGACTCTTTCACAACCTCGTGGACTGTAGCCCACTAGGCTCCTCTATCCATAGGATTTCCCAGGCAAGACTACTGGAGTGGGTAGCTATTTCCTTCTCTAGGGGATCTTCTCGACCCAGGGATCGAACCCTCATCTTCTGTGTTGGCAGGCGAATTCTTTATCACTGAGCCACCTGGGAAGGCCCACCAGGCAGAATGGGCTATATGATTGGTGGAGTCCAGTGTGAAATGGAAATGTGGGGCTCTGATTGCAGGCACCATGTCCAGTGCTGGCAGTGGCTTGGTCTGGCCACTTTACAGGTGGGAAAACTGAGGACCATGGAGGAAAAAGTGACCTGGCCAGTGTCAACTAACAGAGACAAATGGCTTGGCTCATGATCCAGTGTTCTGGCTACTCTCCCACCCTCCCACCCTCACTCTGGGCACCTACCCCTGCACATCTCATCAGTTTTAAATAAAACTTGGCAGAGCTGAATAACAGCCTTGAGTGGGAACCACTTTTATCGGGGGAGCAGAGCAGCTCTCAGGGGTTCTGGGTCTTGTGGATGTTGGGGGAACCCCGGGAGGATGCTGCCTGCGTGCATGTGCCTGTGGAGGAGTGGGTCTGTGAGGACAGAGCCTTCGGGAGGGTGTTGGTGTGAACCCATGGCCCTTGCTGGCCACACAGTGGGGGTGTGACCCCTTGCCTCAGCAAGGGGACCTCCCCAGGGCAGGCCCCACAGCTCTCTTCGTGGGGTGCTCTGTTCCCCCAACAAAGCCACGTGGGACTGACTAAGGTGACCTGGGCCTGAGGCTCCTGCAGAAAGGATGCATTGGGGAGCAGGGAGGGAAGGGCACTGGCCCTGAGCATCTCACTTCTTGGGCTTCCGAGGGGAGATGTCCAGAGGCGTCCCAGGGGCTGGCATGTCCATGGGAAACATGTCCACCCACAGCTCCAGGCGGCCCTGAGAAAGGGGATGTGGCACGTCTCATGACTCCTTCCTCTACCCAGCAAGGCCAGCTCTCCTCTCCCTCCCAACCTTTGCTCTGGCAGGACTCATCAGTTTTCATTCTTGGATGCCAGCAATCCCTATGATGTCACCAACAGCCAATTGCAGCTTCTGAGGGAGATTACCCTAGGTTTCCACCAGAGGTGATGTGATTCTCACTCAAAGCCAAGACACGAGCCCTGGTAGTTACGGTGAAGGGCATGGTGTGTGTGTGTGTATGGGGCACCCGATACTCGGGGAAGCAGTGAATAGCATGGAGATCTCTTTTTATGGACTCAGGTTGGGACTGATCCCAAATACCGAAGAATGTCAGACTCAGGCCAGTCACCTGTTCGATGCCCGGCTTGTCGGGGTTGAGCAGCGGCCGCGTCTCCACGTGCTCGGGCACCAGGCGGCAGCCCACGCGGGGATGTCCTCCCAGTGTCTCAGGGCCAGCAGTGCCACATGCTCTTCTGTGGGCTTCCTCTGCCCTGTGGGTGTCAGAGGTCAGCTTATATGTGGGCTCAGCAGAACAAGAGACCTGTGCTGGGCCAGGGGCTCAAGGGCATACAGAGGCCCCTTCTCCGGTCTACTGATGGAGAAACTGAGGCTCAGAGGGAGATGCAACAGCCCAAGCTCTCAGGTGCCTCATGGGCCCAGAGGGGTCTGTGTCCTTGGGGGAAACTGACCTGAGAATCCTGCTGGGCTGCAAGGTCAGGGAAGAGAAGAACCTACGTCCTGACCAGCACCTTGAAGGTGGGTGGCACAAGCTTCCAGCAGAGACATTTGCTGGCTCTCCATGAAGGGCCACAAGGGCAAAGGGTGGGGAGAGCCAGACCAACCTGGGTCTATACTGCCGTCACTCTGCCTTGAAAAAGATGAGTGACCTTGGGCAAGTCACTGAAACCCTTTGGGTCTCTCTTTCCTCATCTGTAGAATGGGGAAGAACCTTCCTACCCTACAGAGAGGCTGAGAGGAAGAGAAAGGGGACAAGTAGGCAAGTGCAGTGTGGGATGGCGAGCAGTGTGGGAAGGGCAGAGGCTGAGCGGACAGGAGGGGGACACTGCGGTGATGAGCAGAGGGCTGCTCCCACCACAAGATGTGTGGGTCCTTCCATGGCCTCTTGACACCCCCGTGGCTGTGTGCAGCATCGCTTACCATTCTCGTCCTCCATCTCCGAGGGCCCTGTGAAGACGCGGTTGGACACCTTCACTCTCCCGGGGGCCCAAAGTGGGGGCCGTCCACTTTGCCCTCCTTGCAGAGGCGGGTCAGGATCTGGCTGGGCTTCATAGGGTCCCGCCAGATATTGTAGCCATGTCTGTGGGAGGAGACGCATGGCCTGGGTGGGGCTTGGGGTGTGGTTGGGCCATCCCCAGGTAGTAAGTGGCCCTGGCCAGCTTCCTTAGGTTGGCTGTTGCCCCATGTGAGCAAGTGAGCCCTGCCCCGTGCTCCAGATCAGCTGAGACACGAGGGCTGCTGGTGGCTGATCCCTCCTGCCCTGGGCTTGGGCCCCACGTGCTCCATGCTCCCCAAGGAGGAGCATCCAGTCTCCCCCAGTGCAGCCGCACCATCCCCCAACTGTGTCCACTCCTCTGGAACTTCAAAGACTCCCTGAGGAAACTGACAACCAGAGAGGTTAAGGGGCTGGCCCAGGGTCACACAGCCTGGCAGTGGCACCGGCTGGCCAGATCCCCAATGGACTCTTCCTAGCACACTCCTGCCTCCTCCCAGCCCGCTTTTCTCTCCCTCTGTTTCCTCTGTCCTGGAATTCCCTGGGTCTCTCCTTGTCTTGGAACCTGGAGTCCTGGACCCTGAAGGCTGAGCTGAGAGCCTGTAGGGGTGGATGCCTGGCTGGGACAGAAACCATACGTCCACCTCCCCAAATCCCATGGTTTGCATCTTGATTTTGAAGTCAAGGTGCAGTAGGCAGCCCCCCTGCCCCACCCCACCCCACGCACACGGAGTAGGTCTGGGCGATGCCGCAGGTGGCACGGTGCTTGCTGTAGAAGCGGTTTTCCAGGTCGATCTTGGTTTCCCCAATGAGGTCATCGGTGCCTACCAGATCCCAGTCGTATACGGCCACCGTCAGCATGGATTCCATGGGGAAGCAGGCTTCAATGTCAAAGGACCTGGTGCGGTGGGGTTGGGAGAAGGGTTGAGGGTCAGGGGCGGGTAGGGTGGGGCGGGAGGGGGGTCTGGGCTGGGGAAGTCCAGGCAGGGTGGAGGTGGGGCACCAGGAGGCCTTACTTCCCAAAGACAGGGTTGAGCTGCTTGGAGATGTAATTCTCCTTGTCACGGATGTCAGTCTTGCCTAGCCGGATGGCGATGTAAGGGTCAGCTTTGCCATTGATGTCTGCGGGGTGCAGGTCCGTGGCCTGGGATGGGAGGGGTGCTCCTGAGCAGGGTGCCTGCACCCTCATCTTCCCCCACCCCACGACAGTCCCATGATAATGAAGGGCAGGAGCACTGGACCAGAGAGTTGCTGTGTGACCCCAGGTGAGTCCCTGACCAACTCTGGGCCTTGGCGTCTGCCTCTATAAAGGATGGCACAAGGCCAGCTGCCCTCCTTGGTGTCTCCCAGTTGGGGGCTATCAGTTTGAGGCTGCTTCAGCCCCTCTTGGGCAGGAGGACTGGGAGCCTGGGGAGAGAGGCTGCGAGGGGGCTCTCACCCGGACCACGTAGACCCGGACCAGCACGTTGATGGGGTCATTGCTGGGGATGCCCTGGAACATGCCGTAGGTGGGGTCATAGCCAGCTTCCCGGGACACATCCTCTGGGAGTGGCACTTTGTACACGCAGAGGGAGCCCTGGGGTGCAGCAAGTGTGGGTCAGGGTGCAGGTTCCCATGGGCACAGGCGGGGTGGCATTTAAAATAGCCCAGAGCACTGAGGATCTGCACCCTACTGCGGAGGTTTGGTAACCTTTTAGTTGCTGGGTCATGGAAAGTCAGGGGTTTGGGAGGAAGTGGCCGGAGTGCGGGCAATTCTGCAGGGGGTCAAGTGGGGGAGTGGGTTCAGGGCAGATGCCCCTTATCACTCAGCATGCAAGTATTCTCATAGTTTTCCTACTGGGGCAGCTGACAGTTCCCCTTGGCTGTCAGCCCCAGGCTTGGGGGTGGGGAGGAGAGCTGGTGTGGAGGCTCAGGACTCAGGGCCTGGGTCTTAGGGGCTGGGCCCCGCTCACACTTGCTGCCTGACCTTGAACCGGCCCACGATGCGCTCCTCCTCAGTCCCACCATCCTCGTCGTCCCCTGTCTTGCCCCGAAGCAGGTTGAATGTGTGCAGCCAGTCCTCGAAGTTGTCGAACTCTGACTCCAGCTCTTTGGGGTACACCTGAGCCAAGCCAGGCCATCAGGGGAGGTGAGTCAGGCCTACAGGCCTCTGTCTTGACCTGGGCATGACGCCCCCACACCCTGATGGGGTCTGCTCCCAGACCCTTACCTTGAGCTCATCAATCTTGGGTTTCCTCTTCTCGGGGGCCTCCGACCCCTGGCCAGGGCCTAGGCTCTGGGTTCTTTTCTTCTTCTCCTCCTTTGCAGCCCTTGCCTTCTCCTTGCCCTTCATCAGCCCCTTCAGGCCTGGCCGGAAACAAACAAGGAGGCAGAAATGATCTGAGCAGGAAAGCCAGGGCTGGAGACCTACCTCATCACTTCACTAATTTAACCTAGCAGGTCTCTAATAAGAGGACTGTTCTATATTAGCATTTTCCAAACAGCATTCAGTGAAACACTAAGTGTAGGTGTTCTTGGAATGCTTTAAGAGAAAGGATATACATAATGTATATGCATGATATAATAATTATATATATATAATAAGTCAGGGAAATATTTTATTCTGTCTTCCTTTTAGAGATTTATTATAATAGCATTTGTATATTAAAGACACTGAGAAGTCCTGCACCAAGGGACCTGTTTAACCAATTTGGCCTCAGAACCTTCTTTTCCCTTTAGAAAATCCATTCGTAGTGTTCCATGGAAAAGGTCTGAAAGACACAGAATGGGATGAGTTCTGAGGTCCCTTCCAGCTCTGATGTTCGAAGGCTCTAAATGTCTGTCCATCACTGTGGTTGCTCAACTGGTAAGAGCAAAAGACACTCTATGTAAGGGCCCTCCCCGGGGTGCCTGAGGATATCTGCCGTAGGCTGCTGCAGCTGTGAGGACCCACGGGAAGGGGAAAGAGAAGCAGCTGGTGTGACGAGTGGAGGAGCCATTCAAATGACGGACTGGGAGACAAAAGCAGAGTTCCAGGGCTCCAGGCTCACCTTCAGTGTTGTCCATCTCCTCCTTCTCCTCCAAGTCAATTCCTGAGATTTCTTGTTGTCGAATTTGCTGCCAAAAAATGAGATGAGAAGAAGGAAAGGTAGGTTTCCTAGGGTGGGGTTTGTTGACCTTACACTGTGGTCTCAGACCAGTCTTAAATTTTTAGAAGCAGAAACTCTTTCCCACTGGGTTTCAAACCTATCATGTGCTCTGCTTAAGTGGGTTAAAAAGTTTATAGTGTAAAATATGACTTTAAGTGTACTTAGGAGTTTTATGATTCTTTCAATTATGTGTGATTGAAAAATATGTGTTCTTTAACATTGCTTCTTAGTTTTAATGTTTTATTGTTTTAATGTAGAAAAGTATAACTGGATAAGAAAACATGGTTTCTTTTCTTCAGTTGGTACACACTGGATACTAAATCATCAGGATTCATCCAAGGTGCCACTGCCACCTGGCGGCAGTCTGTGCAAATTACAGGAACAGAGAAGACAACAGGCAACTTCCCGAAGCTCCAACTTGAATCCAGGAGCTGCTGGTGGTAGAAGATGCTACTAGATGTCCCTCAATTATCTGCACTTCTGCTCTCTAAAAGTTTTTAGCACAGAGTCACCTAGCTAAAGATCACCTTTCCCAGCCTCCCTTGCAGCTAAATGTGGCTATGGGATTAGATTCTAGCCAGTGTGAATGGATGAGCTTATGAGCTGCTTCTAGGCTGGGCCCTCAAGAGGAAAGGAGTATGCCGCTGCCTCTTCTCTTTACCCTTCCTGTGCACTGGTATTAGGACGTGATGGCAAGCCATCGCTAACCATATAGATGCCAGTAACAAGATGGCAGTATATCAGTCTCCAACCCCACTGAATCACCATATCAGCGTTCTTGTTCATAGCAATCTGACCTGCTACAGCAGCTTAGCCCGTGCTCTATTATGAATGGTAAACATCACACACAACTCGGGTCATAGCAAAGGCCTGGGGAGAGGATGTGGCTGGATCAGCTTGGTCAAGGAAACACAACCAGGGGCATGTGTCCCTTCTGGTCAGTTGGTCAGTCTTGGGTGCCTGTCCTGAGCTAGGCAGTGTGGACAAGAGACAAATGAGGAAGGGGAGAAATGAGCTTTCTGGAATTTGCAGTCTGATTCCTTAGACCTGTGTGTGCACAACAAGGGAAGAACATTTCACACAGCAACAGTGACCAAGACGTGTAAAATAAAATAGCATGATATGTAAAATGATAATAGATGTGCAAGTACTACTGAGAAGTTGTTGTTTCCTTCTGGCCTCTGAGTGCACGTTTCTCCTCTTCCTCAAAAGTCACCTCCTCTGTGAGGCTTTCCCTGCCTCCTAGGCACTAAGTTGCCTTTGTTATCACATTGTACTGTATCTATTTACATGTGCATTTTGCATGTCCAGTAAATACTCAGGGCCGGTTTGGCATTTTATCTTTTGGCACCTGTAGCACCTACATTGGTGGTACATCATCATATATACTCAAGGAATATTTGTGGAATAAATGAATGAGGATTTGAGAAAACCAAGGCTGGGAAGGCAGACTGGAAAAGGATGAGCTAGAACTTCAAGGCTGTGAGATAGACTGTTCCAAGCTCATATTGATGGAGTGGGGAGACTGTTCTGGTGGGTGTAGGAAAGAAGCTGAATAGGAGGGTCTGATGTGGAGTTGGCATCACCTCTCCCAGCCCAGTCCCTCCTCGGCCCCCTGCCTAGGACGGGAGGCCTCACCTCCTTCATGGTGTCGATGGAGGCAAAGTACTTGGACCACCAGTCCAACATGCTCTCGTCTGGCTCCTCCTCCTCCAGCTCATCTGAGCTGCCCTTCTTCTTCTTCTTCTTCCTCTCCTTCTCCTCATCAGCCTGCAGGGTTGGCCAGGTCCAGAGTCCTGCATACGTCCCTGCACCCTGGCTGTTCCCAGAGCCCTGGACAATCTGGGGGTCCCCCATCCATTCTGACAATCTGCTCCTGGGAAGCCCTGGGTTCCAGGGGGCTCTGTGAAGCCACCAGTATGAAAGGGGCAGGACCTTGTTTTATGGCATTGGATGCCATGGCCCAGAGCATGTCATGACCCACCAGCATGAGCCTGGCCAAGGTGGGACTGGTGCTCAGGGGCTTGCAGCCCAAGCAGCTTTCTCCCTCTGCCTCTTAGGAGGGAGAGGCCAGAGCATCAGGAGCTGTGGGGTGGCTTGGTCCCTGATGCTGCTACCCTTGGCCTGATACCCTATGTAGTATAGGGTCTTCTCTTCCCAGTGTTCCCCAACGGTACCCCCCACTCACCACATCCACCTTGATGACAGCATCGGAAGTCTGCAGAGGGGAACCAAGGAGACAAGGACAGACTTAGCCACTGGGCTGAAAGTGGCG
Source organism: Nanger dama (assembly GCA_917880005.1). Taxonomy (NCBI): domain Eukaryota; kingdom Metazoa; phylum Chordata; class Mammalia; order Artiodactyla; family Bovidae; genus Nanger; species Nanger dama. The sequence goes on from CAKJTW010000018.1 coordinate 34,004,858, forward strand.
GGCAGTGGCCCAACCAGGGAGGGTGCAGGGAGGGGCTCACACAGGGATGGTCCCTGGGTCATGAGTGCTGTGCTCACAAGGCCGATTCCAGGACTGTGAAAGGTCTGCCTCAGAGATGTTTCCTTAGAACTTCCAGGGTGGTGGTTTGCCAATCTGACTGCACATGAGAATTACTGGGGGGAGGGTTAAAAATGATCCATCGCAGGGCTCCCCTGAGTCCAAGGTGGGGTACTGGGCACCAGAAGAGTTGTCAACTTCCCAGATGACTGCAGTGGGGAGTCAGAGTCAAGAGGGGAGGCTGACATGGCATGAGGCTGGAGGTTGGAAATGTTGGCTGGGTGAAAGGCAAGTGCCTTAATGAGTAAGTGGACACATTTACACAGCTGAAGGGGACCCCGATGAAAAGGCCCTACCAGAGCCCATGGGGACAATGGTGAAGCTCAGGTCTGTGCTGTCCTCTTTGTTCACTAATGGCCTGAAACTAGCTGCCCACCCCCAGGAGGAGCAAGCTCCTCAGAGAGGAGCTTCAGAGGCTGGGAGCCGAGGAGGGACGTGGCATCTCAAGATTTAGCCCCATAGCCCCTGGTGGTGCCAATCCCAGCCCTGCAGGCTAGGCACCAGGCCTCAACTGCTCTCCTCTTCCATGAGCTAACTCAGCCACTGGACCAGACTCTCTGGGGACCAGAGCGATGGGGTGAGGAAGGATCCTCTTGGACCCCGGCCCAGATCTCAGAAGCTAGGAGATGCCACAGGCTGTGAGAAGCACATGATGTTAGGAACGGGATTTGGAGAAGGCAGTGGGGAGGTAAGCCTGCCTCCTGCCCTCTCAGTCCTGCCTGGACTCAGAATGACCTCTTCCAGGCCGGCCTCCATCCCACCATCTCCTGCAGGCTCCATGTCCATATCTGAACACCCAGGTGACAGGGCCCCTTTGGCAGATCAACAGTCCCAGTCCTAAGCCAGGAGGAGTAAGGCACTTCCACCTGGAACTCCTGCCCCAACCCCGGCCTGGGAAGGGTTATTTGTAAAAGGCTGAGAAAGAAAACTCAGACCCTCTGGAGAGAACACTGGTGTTCACACAAGGAGTCCTTGCCTGTGGTGTCGTTTGTTGGAATAAAAATAATGGCAGGCTATTGCTTCACACGTTACTGCTCTGTCTCTCAAACATGTGCACTGCATGTTCATGGCACACACACACTTACAGAAATGAGATTCTTGCCTTCCTGGACACTCTAGGATAGGGCTGCATGTACACGCAGTCAGGGCTAGCCCTGGCCCACCCCATGCTGAAGGAGGAGTGACTTAATGTGTTGTCTGGGGGCGGAGTGGGGGTGGCCCAGCTTTGGGAAAGTGTCACCCGCAATTGCACATCTCCAGGCACCTTACCGCGTCCAGCTTCACCATGGTCTCCAGCTTCTTGACGGGCACCTCCGGCTCCATGCTCACCACGATCTCCCCTGTGGGGCGACAGGAGGGGCCCCCACTGTACAGCCCACGGCGGCCCTGGAGGAGCCTACCTGGACAGAGAGATGGACAGACAGACAGACAGACAGACAGGGAGGAGCAGGAGGAAGAGTGAGAGTCGGAGTGGCTGGAAGGCCCAGAGGCCTAAAGCTGACTCTGGAGCTTTCCCGGGGGGAGAGAGAAGGATGTGACAGTTGAGGGAGAAAAGATGGGTATAAGGAGACGGAGGAGATGAGCCAGAGAGGAGTGTGAGCCATGCTCAGTGACACAGTGGAGGCCACGTGGCGGGTGGCGGGGGCCAGTCTTCTCTGGGTTCAGGCAGATGCCTCAGCTCTGGCCTTTCTGGCACTAGTTTGGGGCTGCCTGGACAGCCCCTCCACCCTGGAGACCTTCCAGGGTGGACCCTCCTTCCTGGCCTCCCCTACCCAACCTGGGGACGCCCCCAGGAAGGAACTGCATGGTCTGGACTGAGAGCTGGAGCCCCCGCCCTGGGCCTCAGCAGCGGCCGCACCCGAGGTGTTCCAGTTGGGAGCCGAGCGATCCGGGGGCCGGTAGATGAAGCGCCGCAGGGAGCTGACGGCATGGGAGCCGACCAGGGTGTAGCGGCCGAAGGCCCGGCAGTCCACCACGCGGATGTTCAAGGGCGGGTGCAGGAGCTCGTTCTCCGGGAGGTCCTGGGGGTTGGGGCAGGGAGCCTGAACTCAGAGAAGGGGCAGAGGCACTGGCAGTCCCTGGCTGCACCCACTGCGCCCACCCTGCCTCACCACGCCCGGGCCAGCGCCCACCACTTCAAACCACTTGACCAGGGTGCTGAAGTTGGGGTTCTTCTTGTAATTGTGGATCAAGGACGACTGCACCCCCTTCCCCGCGCACTCGATGTCCACCCGTGGCCGGTCCACCTGGGCCAGGTTTACCCGCTTCAGGTCTCGTAGGCCCCAGAACAGCACCTGTGTGTGGGAGGTGGGGATGTAGGGGAGAGAACAGCCCCTCCATCAAGGGCGCTGGCTGTGGGGGGGCCACTCACTAGGGGGCAGGGCTGGGAGAGATGATGAGGGAGGGTGTCTTCAAGGGGCTGTGGGAGGGGGTGAGGGTGGGTGTGGGGGCAGACAGAGGCCGGGAAAGGTCCTGGAAAGTGTGAATCAGTGCAGAAAGTGCAGGGGATGGGTGGGAGCTGAGGGCTGCCGCTGGCTCCCAGGTGTGACCTTGGGCCAGTGACTTCCCCTCCTGAGACTTCAGTGTCTTTTTCTGAAAAACGAGGCATGGCCTGAGGTTGCTGAAGAACCCCTGGCGTTTGATGCCACCAGTGTGATGTGGGCATACAACCTTTGACAGGGAGAGGGTGAGGGGGACCAGGAAGCAGAGTATGGCAAGGCCTGTCCAAGGCAGGGCCAGGAGTGGCGGGGTGGAGCCCTCACCTCCACCCGGTACTTGCTAAGCACGGGTCGGATGCCCACGGGCACAGGCATGATGGGACCTCGGTCCATGTCCATGGGGCCGTTGATGGGTGGCAGGTCGGCCTTCCCTGCCGGTCCAATCTGGGGGATGGGGGACATAGCGTCATATCCTGGTGAGCCCAGGGAGAGGGCTCTCTTCCCCCACCAGGTAGGTGCCACATGATCTGGGGAGATAGAAAAGGCCAAACAGCACAGGTCCCCAGGAAACACACCCCCAGTTCAGTCCCAGTGGCCTCACGGTAGGATGGGGAGAATAGAGGCCCCTGGCCCAGCCCCCTCTTTCCAGAAGCCCCACCTGCAGCAGCTCGAAGGCGGCCAGCAGGTCCCCAGCTGTGGCGTTGCCCCGGTAGATCTGATAGTACTCCAACTGGGGCGGGAAGCGGGGTGGGCAGTACGCCTCATCGGCCATCTTCACCAGCGGCTTGGCAAAGGTCCGGCCCATGAAGTCAGCTTTGCCCTTACGCAACAAACAATCAAGGTGGCCTCTTGATGCCTGAACTGACCAGACACCTTCATACCCAGGATTTCATTCAGTCTTCACCATAGCCCCATGTAGTTGCAGGTGTGCTCACCCCATTTTACAGATGGAGAAACCAAGTCTTAGGCTAGCTCCAGGCCAGGCTGGCAGTGAATGGCAGATGCAGATCTAGGAATAGGTGCTCCTAGCACTAGTCCAGAACTCACTCAGGGCTCCCCAGTAGCTGGGGTGGCTTGTAGTAAGTGGCTTCCCAGCTCTGGAGGGGTCACCTCAATCCTCCACTCCCTCACTCCAGAGCACCCATGGAGAGCTATGAGGCTGCTCATGACTGTGTATGCAGGGGTGGGGGGAGTTGGGCGGTCTAGGATGGGGGAAGGCTGGGGATAGCAGGCCTTCTTGGCATGGCTGGGCCTGGGCTTGGTCTGTCTGTACAGCAGGCGGGGGACACCCTGGCCTGTCTCCTCCCTGAGACCCCAGAGGCCCACAGCATCAGGAGAGGTCAGGCTGCAGTGAGAGGGCAGAAGACACCTGGGGTCTCTTGGAAGGGCTGGTCAGCAGCCCAGACCCCCAGCTTCCTGGCAAGTACCCTGGCCAAGGGGCTCTGGGAGTGGGCTGGGGAGGTGGCTGCCAATGCAAGTGCCAGAGCCCATCCATACCATGGTGTCCTGGTCGTAGATTTCGATAACAATGATAGGGGGATCGTCCCGCAGCTCATGAGCTTCACCGTAGAGCTCCAGGTTGTCGAACACCAGCATCTGGTCCCAGGTGGGGCACAGGGTCTCATTCAGTACCTGCACAGGGTGGGGTAGACAGATGACAAGTAGGGGTGATGGTGGGTGGGCAGATACCAGTGCAGGAGTCACCCCAGGCACTCCTGTGGTTTCCGGGGGGTCGGGGGGCAGGAGTGCCATGTTCTCTGACTCTTTGGGGAATCTTAAATGAAGGCTGCTATGAGGTCTGCTCATGACCGTCCCCCCTCACCCCCCGCCAACGTCTTCCCTGTCTTCTATGTTGAACGTAACCACGATTAAAGCCTTCACCAGTGTGTTCCAGCCCTGCAGCTATCTGCAAGCCTTCCCTCTGAGGATCTGGGTACTGGCTGCTCTGTTTCTCCAGGTCCCAGAAACTCACAGGCCCCCCAGTGCTCTCAAAGCCAGAGCCATCCGCTCCTCCCCCGGGGCCCTCACCTCTGTGCACTGACTCTGGTTGATGAAGAAGACACGGGCAAAGGGGTCTGAGAGGCCGGTGCTGTCGGCAGCAAAGAGGCTGCGAGCCTGGTACATGTGGGCACGGAGCTGGAAGGCCTGCTTCTCTGTGGGAAGAGCAGGATGAGGCTCGAGGAATAGGCCACCAGCCAGCGTGCCCTCCCGGGTGAGGGTTCGGAGCCAGGGCCACCCAGACCTGGGAGTCCTCACTCACTAGTGTAGACCAGGCTGATGGGCGGGAAGGAGAGCAGCCCCAGGCCCTGGGCTGCCTTGACCTCCTCGGAAGCCACAGGGCAGGCCGCACAGAAAGTCCTTGCGCTGCTTGCTGAGACCCAGCCACAGGTAGAGCTCCAGCTTGGCCTGCACCGTCCAGCCCGCCGAGCCGAAGCCCCGCTTCCCTGGCAGCTGGAGGGCAGGCGCAGGGTCAGCTGCCAGAGCCCGTGGCATGAGGAAGGGGCAAGGAGCTTAAGAAGCCGTGGTCAGAGGGGGCCCATCCCCACGGCAGCCATCCCACTGGGCTGTGCAGTGGGGAAACAGCACAGAAGGGGATGGGCAGGGTGGGATCCCCCTTCCTATTCTGCTTAGCTCTTCTCTGGGCACCTTGTCTGCTCAGGCCTGGCAGACCCAGGGGTGTGGACGCTGCTCCCTCCAAGAGGAAGATAACCTCTTGAGAGTAGCCCAGACCCAGCCCTTCCACCCGCCGTTAATCCACGCCCCTTCTGGCACCTTGAGGAAGAGTGTCTTGACCTTGGCGCAGTCCTTGCCCAGTTCCTCCTCCACGATGGAGAAGAGCAGGTCCTTGGAGGGCACCCGGGTGTAGGCGATGCGCTTGTTGTTGCTCATCATCCAGATGAAGACATCAGGGATGCTGTGCTGGGGCTAGGACAGGGTAGGGTGGGGAGGCCAGTGTGCCCCGTAAGGCAGGGGACCTGATACTGGGTCTTCCTTCTCCTCCCGCCAGTGGAGTGGGAAGAGCCCAGGACAGGATGAAAGGCTTGGCCAGCCCCGTCCGTCAACGCCTGTCAGAGCGGGAGGGGCCCACGGGCCCACCCCCTCCTGTGCAGCCCCTCCCGCCTGGCCCCAGCTTGGCGCCGCACTCGGCACAGGGCGCACCTCATCTGCCAGGAAGCGCAGCTTCTGCAGGAGGTTCTGACAGAGCCTCAGCTTGTCGCGCACGGTGTGCCGCTTCACTTGTGCCCGCAGGGTCTTGGCCTGCTGCCCCATGCTTTCCTGGGAGGTGAGGGGGCGTAAGTGGGGCTCAGGTTGTGACACGTGATGGAGGGGCTGGCCCTGGGGGCCGTGACCTCAGAGATGGATGTCCCCCCCACCTCGCTTCCTTTTTCACCTCCAGACCCTCCCTCTGTCCCCGAGGGGTCCAGCCGCGCCCTCACCAGCTCCCGCATGCAGGACTTGAGACGCTCCCGGTCCAGCCTGGTGCGGGATGAGTGGCCCTGGTCCTTGTCCGCGAGGGAGAGGAAGCGGCTGGGGTTGGGGGTGGGAGCAGGGCTTAGCAGAGATGACTCCTTCTCTGCCAGCCTCCCATTGCCGCCCCACACTGGCAGCCCCTCCGCTCACTAGCAGCCAGAGCTCAGCTCCTCTAGGACACCCCGAAGTCGACGCTCAGGGTATGACTTCTCCGTTTTGATCATCTCCTGCACATCGTTCAGGCCTTCTTCCTGTGAACCAGGAGTGTGAGCCACAGCCTCCTCAGCCTCCCCCAAACATCTCCCTCTTTCATCAAGAGGATGAGGGGCTAGTATGCTAGGACCTCCCATGAGCACCATCCCTGGAGTGCTCTGCCATCATAAAGAAAAGTGAAAGTGAAGTCGCTCAGTCATGTCTGACTCTTTGCAACCCCGACTCTTTGGAATGTAGCCTACCAGGCTCCTCTGTCCATGGGATTTTCCAGGCAAGAGTACTGGAGTGGGTTGCCATTTCCTTCTCCAGGGGATCTTCCCAACCCAGGGATCTAACTCTGGTCTCCTGCATTGCAAGCAGACGTTTTACCTTCTGGGCCACCAGGAAGCCCAGAAACACCAATTTCCAGGTTCTGTTTTCAGAACCCAGAAACCGTCATGCTTGTGACTTTTTGGTTCCTGAGGAAGAAGCCATCTCTGGGTCATGAGTCTGTGGTCCTGGTGGACCCACAGGGGTTGGACAGAGCCCAGGATCAGATGCAGGGGGCAGGGGGAAGAGAGAGAGGGATTGGCCAGACGCCTCCAGGGAAACCCAAGACTAGACGGGCCACAGTTCCTGGACTCCACTCTGGGAAGCCCTCAGACCCTGGACTGCTTCTGGGGATGGGGTGGGGACAGGAGCACAGGAGCTGCTGGGGCCATTCTGCAGCCCCTCCTGGATGCCCATGGTGAGCTGCTGGGCAGACAGGCCTTGTGTGAGGCAGGGTGGTGTCCAGGCTGGGTGAGGCCCTCAGAAGCACGCCCCCTCTGCTGTCCCCTCCCACGCCGGGGCCTGGCCCTCACCAGCTTGTCTGCGATGCGGTCCATGATGTTGGCATTGTACAGGCGACGGCGTTGGTCAGGCCACCAGCTCTTGATGTAGATGCAGGGTTTGCGCTCCAGGTAAGGCAGATGGAAGTAGTTCCTGGGGTGGGAGCAGGTGGGAGACTGAGGACTGGGTGCCCAGGCAGGCAGGCAGGGGACAGGCCACCAGAGGATGGCAGGTAGTGGGCAGGGCCTCTCAGGGTCCTCTGTCCCGCCTGGCTCACCTGTCGGTGATCTGGGGCCGCATGGGTGGGGGTGGAGGAGACCGAGGCCAGACCCCCACCCTCGTCAGTCTCGTCGTCACTCAAGTTCTGGATCAGATTGACTTCCTCCTCGTCCCCGGGCTCCTTCCGAGGCCGAGGTCGCTGGGGTCGTGACAGGCCATCAATTTCGTTCCCGTAGTTGCCTGGAGGCAGAAGGGGGCACCCGAGGGCCTAGGGGCTTTTTCCCCACCTGGCCCCACACTGCCCTCCAATCCAGGGGGTCTGTGGCTGGGAAAAGCAAGTCAGGGAATGGAGTCTCTGCTGGGCTCTGTGTGAGCTCAGACACCATAGGACACTAGCCGGAGGATGGGGCCATGTCCCACACTCTGGCAGAGATCTCGCTGGGAGCCCTGATGACCACTGAGCTCCAGGTCCAGCCCCAGAGGACCCTGCAGGACTCTCCTCTCTAGTCCCATGGAGGCCTTGTTTCCTTCTGCAGAGAGGATGTTTCCTTCTCCTGTCCCTAACTTCACCGAGCCCTAAGGGTCACCCTGAAGGGCCTGTGTGCACTCATGATATGCAGTCACCAAGTGCTGTGTGGGCACCTGAGGACACTTGAGGGAAGTGGTCGAAGTCCCCCTCCCCCGAGGGCTGTGCAGCAGGCCCAGCAGTTACTACTCTGCAGTCCCTGGGCCCAAAGACCCCTCTGTGAGCCCAGCTCTCACCTATGGTGACCTCAAAGGTGATGGGCTTGTCTCCGTTTTTCCGGTCGATCATTGAGGCCTCCAGGAAGGCTCCAAATAGAAAGAATTCTTCTATTTTCCCCGTGCAGCTCTGTGGGGAAGGTGGTTCAAGTCATCCTGAAAGCTTACCAGCATGTTGAGGCCAGGGCCAGGCCTCTTTCTGTCTCCAGACAGGCCCTTGGGGCTAGTGGTGGGGGACATCCCACCCAGCTGTGGAACTAGGAGGCCAGACACTGAAAGCCCAGTTCCTTTGGCCCTCCAGTCTCTCCCTGCAGGAAAGGCTGCTCTGTCCAGCGCAAGGACAACGTGGCTAGGAAAAGAGCAGAGATGGGCAGAGTGCAGGCAAGGGCAGTGGGAGGGGACGGAAGTCTTGCTGCTTCCTGGGGAGGGAGGCCTCACCCTGGGGTCGGCCCCTGAGGCAGGCAGGGTGGACACTGGCACAACCCAGGCCCAGGCTGCACTGGGTTAAAGGGTGCTGAGCAGGGTTGCGGGGCTCTGGAGGGGAGTGCAGCCCCCTGGGGCCTCACCTCGGAGATGGGCGTGGCCTGCTCCACTTGCACCTCAGTGGAGCTGGTGATCTCAGGGTTGGAGGTGTCCAGGATCTCCACCGCCAGGCCCAGCATGAGGCGGGCGCGGAAGGACACACCCTCCCCCAGGCCCTCGTTCAGGTCCTGGTGCTCGTCTAGCAGCGTGTAGTTGCGTGTGGAGCCGTACATATTCACCCAGGCAGGGCCCAGCGTGGGCAGGAAGCCTGTGGGCAGGGGTGCAGGGGGTCAAGGGCTCACTCAGGTGGAGGGACCTGTTTTGGGGGGCTCCCGGCCTGCACCTCCTGGTTGCTGAGCTGAGGACTCCACGCCTCGCTCAGGGAAATGTCTGAGGCAGCAGAGGGCCTGCAGCTGCGGGGCTCACAGAGGGCTGCGGGGCAAGCCGTGTTTGCTGTTTGTGGGCGGTTATGGGGTGGCCCTCTTGCTTCTGGGGCACTTCTGTGTGTTTATTTATTCTCTGCAGGAGCTTGAGCTGGCTGTGGGGCTCCACAGACACACATATCCATTTCTGTGGAGCAAAGTCATGGTCCCTGCTTCTAGTACCTGTTGCAAGGTGGCCTACAATCTCTCTAGAGGGCAAACCCACCTTCTTAGCTCCCCAGCAAGGCCTTCCAGTCCTTTGCTATCTGTGTAGACCTGCATTCCACTGGGGAGTCACTTGCTTCTGCACACCCCTCCTTTCCTTTCCAAAGGAGAGGTTCTCTGTCTCTGTCTCTCTGTCTCTACCTGTTAAACGCTCTTCCTCCATGAAGTGCCCCTCCCCCAATTCCTCAGTTCACTTCAGTCGCTCAGTCATGTCTGACTCTTTGCGACCCCATGGACTGCAGCACACCAGGCTTCCCTGTCCATCACCAACTGCTGGAGCTTGCTCAAACTCATATCCATTGAGTAGATGATGCCATCCAACCATCTCATCCTCTGTGGTCCCTTTCTCCTCCGCCTTCAATCTTTCCCAGCATCAGGGTCTTTTCCAGCGAGTCAGTTCTTCGCATCAGGTGGCCAAAGTATTGGAGTTTCAGCTTCAGCATCAGTCCTTCCAATGAATATTCAGGACTGATCTCCTTTAGGATGGACTGGTTGGATCTCCTTGCTGTCCAAGGGACTCTCAAGAGTCTTCTCCAACACCACAGTTCAAAAGCATCAATTCTTCAGCTCTCAGCTTTCTTTATAGTCCAACTCTCACATCCATACATGACTACTGGAAAAACTATAGCTTTGACTAGACGTAACTTTGTTGGCAAAGTAATGTCTCTGCTTTTTAATATGCTGTCTAGGTTTGTCTTAGCTTTTTCTTCCAAGGAGCAAGCATCTTCTAATTTCATGGTTGCGGTCACCATCTGAAGTGATTTTGGAGCCCCCCAAAATAGTCTGTCACTGTTTCCATTGTTTCCCCGTCTATTTGCCATGAAGTGATGGGACCAGATGCCATGATCTCAGTTTCCTAAACAGGATGACATGGATGCAGTCCATGGAGTTGCAAAGAGTCAGACACGACTGGAGTGACTGTGTGCGCACACACACACACCCATAATATGTATATAATTACTACTATTTTCATTTTACAGATGACAAAACAGGTACAAAGGTCATGAAACTTCTAGCTGTCAGAGTTGGAGTTCAAATCCAGGCAGCCTGGCACAGTGGGCCCAGGCAGCTCTGTGCAGACCTGACCATGAGTCTCTACCCTTCCCTGGAGGCAAGGGCTGCTGGGGAAGGTCGGCAGCACCTTACGTCCGAGGTGTGGGACAGAGCTGGTGGTTGTGGCGGTGTGTGTGTGTGTGCATGTGTGTGGAGGGTTCTCCTTTACCCACTCCCTTCAGCCCCAAATCCCACCTCCAGTCTCCAGCTGCTGACCTTTGTCTCCATCGTTGGAAATCTTGCGCAGGTCAATGAAGTGGGTGCCAATGGCCACGTCGTTGACCTTGTCCGAGTCCCGGATCTGCACCTTCATGCGCTTGCAGAGTGGGGGAACAGGTCTGTGAAGACCACCTGCTCGTTCCACAGTGGCTCATAGCTGCTTTTCTGCACTGAAGTCTTGCCCTGGTGGGAGGGGAGAGAGTCAGGATTTGTGTACCTGCCTGAGTGTGCACGTGTGTCTGTGTCTGTGTGTGTGTGTATGTGTTACAAGTGTGCATGTGGTGTGTGTGTGTTCGTGTGTGTACTTATCTCCGTCCTCTTCTCCACCCCAGTCTCTCTAGCCCTTCTCCCTCCCAGTGCCCCCCACCCTCAGTGCTTGGTGACCTGGGGGTGGGGGGAACCCCTAAGGCCCAGCCTGACCCCACTCTAGCCCCTCTGAGCTGTACTCCCTCATCTCTCTCTCCTCACTTCTCAAGGTGGTGTGCCAAGGTGACCAAGGGCCAGCCTCGTGGCTTCTGAGTTTGCCTCATGTTCACCCCCCAGGACCCCACGCCTAGTCCCCTGAACCTCACCCCACTCCCAGCCTCCTGCAAGCCAGTACCTTCTGGCCAGCAAAGAAGACTTGCACATAGGGGTCGACCAGATCTTTGTTCTCGCCAGTGAAAGCCTTCTTCATGTTGGCCATGAGGCTCGTGTTCATGCGGGGCAGCCCCTCTGCTCGGTAGATCTTCACGTAGAACCGGGCCCACTGGCGTTCAGGGGGCACCCCTTCGGGGAGCAGCAAGTTCCTGCCAGCATGAACAGCTAGGGCTGTGGGGGCCACACCTGGCCGACTCCTGCCCCAACATCCCCGTACCTCTGGGGCCCAGGACCACAGGTGAAGGACGGCTGAGAAGGTCCATAACAGAACTGAAGACACTGGAGTTTAGGGCATCTGCTCTCTTGTGGGATCCTGGGCAAATCTCCCCATCTCTCTAAGCCTCAGTTTCCTCTGCTTTAAGATGAGAATAATAACATGCACCTCCTATGGATACGATAAGGCTCAAACAGATGAACATATATGAGAACTTTGTGTCGTATCTTTAGTCTGCTACGCAAAAACCTCACCAGTGGTCCCTCTTTTCCCTCCCTGGCTCAAGGAAGGCATGATCTACTGGATCCTGGACTTTTCCCACTGAATCCAGACAAGGCTCCGGAATATTTCTGAAAAGCTCCTGGCAACTCCTTGGAATTGCTTCAGGAAACAAAATCCCTTTGCTCTTCTGGATATAGACTCAAGGCCTCGAAGCTCTGGGAATGCACACTTTCCCCCTAAGGTTCTCATAGTTAGCAGTGTGGATGTTAAATGACTGTCTCTCTTGACTATCCCCCAGTCCTTTCTGCCCCATGAGGAGGGTTCCCAGACACCGAGGCTGGCCTCGGCCTCAGTCTTTCCAGGGAGAGCAGGGCCATCTGGGCGGGCGGATAAGGGAGATGGAAGGTGAGGTCTCTGGGCCAAGTCCACCCTAAGGGGCTCCCTTCGCACCCCAGGAGGAGTGGGCCAGATCTCCAGGGGCAGGGCGGGGGTGGGAGCTCACCCCTCAATGTCATCCTCATCCGTCTCGTTGGCCTTGTGGGGAGTCTTAATGTCGTCGCCCTTGCCCACCACAGCGACGTCGCACTTCACGTAGCCCTTCAGCCCCGCGGAGATGTCGTCAGGGTCGGACAGGACGGCCCACTTGTGGTGGAACTGGTGCTCTGCGGTGGCAAGAAGCAGAGGCTGGCCCGGCTGGCCCTACTCTGGGCTGCACCCACCCTTGGGGCAGGCCGTGGAGGCCAAGTCATCAGGTTCTGGGGCCCTGGGGCCATGGTTCTGCCTGCCTCAGGATCCAGGGGGCAGAAGTCCCCGAGTAAGGGTGGCTGAGGCAAGGTCCCGGCTCTGGCCATGCCCCAGAGGTGTGGTATGGCTTCAGATGGAGGAATCTCCTGATTGGTTTCTTGGCCTGCAGCCCTCCTGTCCCCAACTCCTTCAGTCAATCTCCACAAGGCTGCCAGACAAAGCCCTTAAAGAGGCCCTCCCTCTCTCACTCCCCGTTTCAAACCCACCTGAGGCTCCCCAGAGCTTGGGGGAAGAGTGCCGACCTTAGCATCCCCTGTGGGGCCTCCTGATGCAGCTCTCCCTAGCTCCCAGTGCTCACCCTACCCTTCTCCTGCGCTCCTGCCAGGCATAACTTTTGACGCCTCTCTGAATAGTTCAGATTGCTGTTTCACACCCCCAAGGCTATGTGGCTGCTATACTTTTATATTGGATGCACCCATCCCTTCTGTTCCATGCCCCAACCCTCTGGCTCCCTATTTAAACTTCTAATCCTTTTGTTGGTGTGTCTGCTCTTCCATGCAGCCTTCCCTGACTTCCTCAGAAGAGCTGATTCTGGCCGCTTTCCGTATGTACATCTCCTACTTCCTGCGACTATCTACTTACTGTCTGTCTCCAATCGCAGACCGAAAGCCTCCTAGAGACAGGGACAAGTAGTGTCACCCTAATGCTCCTAGGACCCAGGACAGGGTGGAGGAAAGACCAATCTAGGATGGGTCCTCTCCTTCAGGTTGACTGTGAGCACAGCCTGTACAAAGGGCACATTGTCCTCTGATTTTGTGTGGGCCCTGGAATCTCCTGGACTCAGAACTTTCCTCTTCTCCCTACTCCTCTTTCCATTTCAGCTACAGTTTACACCTGTCTCCAGCAAGGCTCTGTCCCCATTTGCTTCTGTGAGATGTGTTAGGGGCTGCACGTGTGACCCGTTCTCCTGGAGCCGTGTGCACCAATACTGACCCAGCCACGCAGCTACTCACCCGGCTGGGAGTACACGGTTCCCACGTCCATTTTGAAGGACCCCACCAGGGTGCCGCTGCGCAGTAGGTTCTTGGAGTGAATCACCTTCCGGACAGAACCACCAGCCGTCGGTCGGGTGGGATGGGGCTGAGGCCATGGGGCAGGGAAGGGCTGACTGATAGAGGGACCCCCAAACTCTTTCTGGGGAAGTGAGTTTCAGGTCAAGCAGGAGGGTGTCTGGCAGGGCAGGGGTATCTCTCTGAGGCTTAGCATCAGCCCCTTCTGCCTTGCCAGTGTTTTGCTGGCCGCCAGGTACAGGTGAGCAGGTTGTACACTGCACAGAACAATGTGGCTAATGGGGCATGTGGGATCTAGTTACCTGTGCCTTGCTTGGCTGGCTGTGCATCTTTTTATGGCTGTGCCTTCTTATGGCTGGCCTGCCCAGAGAGGGTGCCCTTTTCAAGGCTGCACTAAAGTACAGTTTGAGCTAAGAGCCCCACCTGCTGGGCACTGCTCCCCACTCACCGAAATCTTGATGATCTTGTCGAACATGACATCAGGAGAGACGTGGAAGTCAAAGACGAAGTACTAGAGGGGGAAAGACCCAGGCCTGCTGTCACTCAGCAGGCTGAGGCTCAGTGCCAGGCCCCTCTGTCCTGGCATTGCCGGTCTGCACTGGCCCAAGCCCCCTGAGCCCCAAAGTTTGGATAAGTAGGAGGGGCAACCACTAGTCCCCCTGACTACAGCTCTCAGGGGCAGTGAGGAGTCATGCAGCGCTGAGCAACTCATCGTTCTGAACCTTAGCATCCTGAGCTGTCAAATGGATGTAATGACACCTCCCCACATAGAGTCTCATTAAGAGATTTGATGAGATACATATAAGATACTGTAAGATACACTGTAATTGTGTAGATCCCATAGACGTCACCATTAAACCACAAGGCTGCCTAGAAGATGCACCCTAAGTTTGGAGGTGTTAAAATGTAAAGGAAGCTGAGACTTAGAATTGAGAGCTGATGAACTTAATCTGCTATAAACACAAATGCTGTGGGCACGATCGGTCCTCTCCAGTTGGGAGCTGCCACTCATGGTTGCTGTGCCCGCCCACGTCTCCTGGCCTCAGGGTGCAGGCCCTGGGGACAAGAGTGTGGGCAGTAAGCAGAGGGCCTGCTGCTTTGGTGACCTCATGGGCAGGGAGACAGAAGAAATGTTGAAGTCCTTGGAGTAAATGAGGAGAATCTGTTCTGGTTGCTGGGGGCTCACACTAACACTAGATCACTGTGGGTAAAAATGCAGTTTTAGAGCCACAAAGCCTGAGCTTTCACTGTTGGGCCAATCGCTTCCTTTTCACAATTTCAGTTTACACCTCTGTGATGGGGGATAATGAACCAGGGCCTCCAAGTGGAACCACTCTGGGACAGTGGTCTTGTCATTTCTGGGAGGTGTGATTGTGAATCTAAATATGATGATCTGGGTCAAGGAACTTCCCTGGGGATCCAGTGGCTAAGACTCTATGCTCCCAATGCAAGGGGCCCGGGTTTGATCACTGGTCAGGTAACTAGATCCCACATGCCGCAACTAGAGAGCCTGAGTGCTGCAACTAAGACTTGCTGTTTAGTTGCTAAGTGGTGTCCGACTCTTTTGCGACCCTATGGACTGTAGTCCACCAAGCTCCTCTGCCCATTGGATTCTCCAGGCAAGAATACTGGAGTGGGTTGCCATTTCCTTCTCCGGGGGATCTTCCTGACCCAGGGATGGAACCCATGTCTCCTGCATCTCCTGCATTGGCAGGTGGACTCTTTACCACTGCGCCACCTGGGAAGCCCCAGACATAAATACAGAGCTTGGAAAACGGTTTCTAGGCTGGAACTAGGAGGTGTCTTGCTTGCAGCTTCCATGTTGCCAGTCATGAGCCTGGCGCAGAGCAGAGGCCCAGTGTATCTCTGTTTCATCTTTTAGATAAATATCCATTCAGAAAAGTGTTACCAAAGCCCTCCAAGTACAAGGCAGGCCCTGGAGTGGGTTACAGTGATGCAGGAGATCAGGAGCCTCCTGGGTTAGATATGAAGGACCAAATGCGATTCAGAGATGTTACTATTAAAGAGAGAGGAATGCCCTGACCTCTGACCTAGAGAGTACAGGGAAGGACATTTGAGCTGGGTCCTGCAGAGTGAGTAGGAGCTTTCTGAGGAGCCACCAAGTGGGGAGATCAGTTCTGTTTCCTTGGAAGGAGGAAGCCACTTGAATGAAACATGAGGTGCATGGACCTGGTGCAAGGTGAGCTCTCCAATCAGCCAGACAGGCATCCACCACTATCATATAACTGTGGAAGGCCGTGGGGGCCCTGTCTCCATATCTGTTAGGGAAAAATAAACCTTATCTAGGCCAGAGGCTTTTCCAGTTGGGGGATGTGTCCTGACCTAAGGTCAGAGATGTTGAGCCTGACTTTCCTGACTCCTGGAAAGGATGTCACATGGGACCGAGGGGGTCCTGAACAGCAGTGTCCCCAGCCTGGGACCTGCAGGAAACCAGCTATGAGAGTGGGGCCTCTCTGTGATTGCTTAGGAGATTTCAGTCAGGCCCTGGCCTCAGCCTGGGTCCCTGTGAAGGGCAGAGACAGGCCTGGGTTTTACTCCTGCAGGTGCCCCACTGAGGCCTCCCACAGTTTCCAGAGAGATACCCCCACCTCTGAGAGGCAGACCCTCACCACGCCCAGGATGGACACTGAGATGCGGGATGCCCATGCCTCACTAGGGCCAGCCTGGCACAGCTCACTGCCTGGAGCCACTGAGAAGCAGCCTGGAGGCCCCTCCCAGAAAGGGAGGGCCAGAGTGGCAAGGTCAGTGACTTCTGGGTTAGGCTGGTGTGTGCTCAGGTATCTGAGGGGCACGCTTCACCACAGTTGTTTAAGATGGGCCCCTCCCTGGATCCCAGACTCAGAGGTTGTGTCCGGTGGGGTGAGGTGGCCATCTGAGATGGCAGACAGAGCGCAGTGGGTGGAGGCAGAACAGTCTGGGCCCTGCTCTGTCTATAATACTCTCTGTGATCTCAGCCCTTTTCATAGTATGGCCTCAGTCCCCTCTGTAAGGTAGAGAAACTGAACTAGAAGGTCTCTGAGATTCTGTAACCTCAATGTGGCCTCAGACAGCTACAACAAACAGCAATGGGGACCAGGCCTTTCCCCTCCCACTCCCCAAGCGTCGTCATGACCAGTGGTCTGGAAGGACCTCGCAGAGATTCAGGCACCCAGGATGGCAGCTGAGCAGCAAGCATGCACACACAGAACTTGACTCTGGCACTTGGCACCTGGGCCAGGTCTTTCTCCAGGAGCCTCAATGTCCCTTGTATAAAACGGGATTGATGGTGACAACTTCTGATAGTGTGAGAGTCAGAACAGATGATGCACTTAAAGCATTTAGAGCTCACTAATGGTTCTAGTGCCCCCATGGCCCAGGGCTGGAAGGAGGCTGCTCTGCCCCAGGGCTCTGGCTGGGGAAAGAGCTGGGACCAGGCCTCACAGGGTGTGAGGTTCACTCCCTGGCACTGGTGGGAGGAGCACTAGGGAGGACAGGGCCAGGCTCCTTTCACAGGGTGGACCCTGGCCAGACCAGGGTCAGGCTGGGTCTGGACTGGAGGGTCAGAGGGCGTGGCACTCAGCATGCTGGGGGTTGTAACAGGTCCCAAGATCACCCGGCTGGTAGCCCTTTATGACTCTTGAGTCCCAGCTTCTCCTATTGGCCCAATGGGGCAGGGGCCCAGGCTCTGCCACAGTTTGGAGGACTCTTCCCCACCCTGGGCCCAGGGCTGACCTCATTATAGTAGGGGCAGTTAGTGGACTCCTTCATGGAGGTGTACTTCTTGTCATCGCCCACCTCCACACACACCACGGGGTCCATGTTTAAGCCCACCAGCTGCCGAGCTTCGATGACTGTGATGCTGACCTGCGGGCAGCAAAGAGGGAAAATGAGAAGGAAAGCCCATGAACTTGGAGCGGGTTTTGCAGGAGTCAGAGCCTGGTTGGTACCAGTCTGAGCACTGCTGAATCTGCTGGTGATCCTGGGTCATTCCCCACCAAGCCTCAGTGCCCTCGTTTATAAAGAAGGGAGTGAACTGGATCACTTCCAAGTAGGTGTGCCCCAGAATTACCAGGGGAGGGGGACGGGGGGGGGGAGGGGAAAGAGGCGGGCGGGGGGTGGTGGTGGTTAAAGACCCTGAGGCTCCCACATCACACTCCAGACCAACCCAACCCAATCTTAGGAGGGGATGGAGGAGTGCTGTCCAGCATCTCTATTTTTAAAGCTCCCAGATGATTCCAAGAGTTTTCACTGGCATCAGTGGTCCTGCTGCACAGAGGGCAGCAAACCCACTCCCGCCTCCCGGGATTTTGTGCACTCAAGAATTAAGCTTGCGAAGTCTCCATTAACATGCATTTAGTTTTCTACTCCAGCACTTTTTATTTGAGTCCTGCAAGCCTCTGATATCTCTTTTTTATTTCTGGAATTTGGACCCTTTCCATATTCCTGGTTTCCCTTCTTTTAGCTTCTTTGAGTGGCCAGTAAGGCTTTGATGCCCAGCTGGAGCATATTTTTTTTTTTTTTGTCTTGATACTTGTATGTTGTGTGCAGTCTGTATTTTTTCAGTAGTGTCCATCTCTCTGGAATCATACTTCTATACTAGGAAGTCATTTGTCAGTTCATCCATTCGACAAATATTTGCATATACATACAGAGAGAGAGACGTGTGTGTGTGTATGCATGTTTGCGTAGTTTTCCCGAACTCTCATTTTAAGCCATCAGTTGTTGCTTGAATCTGGAGGTGTCAAGCCCCACTAGGGTAGCTATGATAAATAAGAAGACTGGGGGTTCCTGAAATGACCATGAACCTCAGTTTTCTCAGCTGTAAGTGGAGACACTGCCTATCCATAAATTTGCCTGAGGTTTGAATGAGATAATGTGCATTGAAGTGCTTTGTAAACTGTAGAAAGTCTGGAAGCTGTGAGCTCTTGTTATAAATGGCTTCTCAATAGAATTTACCTTTGGTTAATTGGTTGGGTCCCAGGCAGGTAGGGTCATGTGTGACGCTTAAGTCTCCGGAACTTGCACTTTAACAAAATAGCCTATGCTGACCTAGTATTCGCATTTCCCTCAGCACTCTTCTAATGAAACCGTATGAGTTGCTTTTTATGCTTCTCATCTTGGAAAGTTGGTATTTTAATTGCTGTGCTTTGATGCAACTGCTAAATACGATTTTTACTCAAGAGAATTATTTTCACTTTTCATGAAAAAGAATAGCCTTGAAAATTATCTTCCACTGCGTCCATCAAAGTCTTATAAATACTCTGAAGGCCAAGAAAAATCCACGCATTAAAACTAATGATTTTTAAAAAAATAGAAACCCTGATGACAACGAGAACGTTGCCAAGCAAGTATACAGAACTAGAAACTGAATATTCACTAATTGAAGTAACACTTGAACTATGAAAGCGAGCATTTCTATTAACTTGAGGTGCTAAAGGGAATGGAGCTGAGAATATGGAGCTCTGAAGGAGTTTGCATTTCTTCAGGGAGCTGAAAGCAAAATAGAGCCCCCTGAGAAGTTTACTTCTCAGAGAAGAAAGTAAACAGACTTTAGAAGTCCTTCCAGAGCATTCTTCTCATAGTAGTTTATAGAGTTTTAAACTCTGTGAAACTTTTTACCAAAGTTTTTTTTTTTTCATTTTTCCCCACAACTAACCAATCCCCTCTCCTCCATAAAAAAAATGAAAAGAAAATATTTTCAAGACTAGTAACTCCAGACTAGGAAGTAGACAAACACAGTGTTAGCATAATAAGGTACTTAAGAGATGCCATCAAGAGATTCATCCTTGCAATGTGAGCAGTTAACTGGCTTCTCTGTTTTTCATCCAGAGACCCAGCCATAATGAGAGCCTTTTTGCAGAGTCCTCCTTCAGGAGCAGAGGACTCCTGTCTTTCCATGATGGAAGAGGAGGAGGCAAATACAGCCACAAAAGGACCAATAGACCAGCTAACCAGTGAAACTCTTGGTGACTGGCTATTACATCTTCTTATCCCAAGACAAAGGACACGATCCCCAGGTGGCTTCATGAAAGTCATCCCCAGGAACAATCCTGAGTGTAAACCTGTACACTCATGTATTCTTGGGAGAACCCATGGTGCTCTCTGACCTGCTCCTGAGGGATCAGATAGGGCTGCAAGAACATGGCTGGGAGCTTGAGATGAGATTAGTGCCGCTCTGCTGAAACATCCTTTACCTTCTCTTATCTCCTGGTGACAGGGATGTGATATGTTCAGTTGCGCATTTTGAGAAGACCATTCCAGTGGTGGTGTAGAGGATGGTGTGGAGGAGGCAATATGAGGGCAGGGAGACCAGATAGGAAGTGGGAGCCACATTGTGCTTGAGCTGGGGAGATGACATAGGGATGAAAACTGGAGAGGTGTTTGGAGGTGACAATGTATATTATCCTGGTGCCAGGAAGAGAGGGTACAGCTCAAGACTCCATGACCCACCAAGAACACGTCTGCCAAGTGCCACACTTTGCCCACTCTGATGGGCAAACTGCATATTCCCAGGGAGGAAGCTGTGGCTTCTCGCTTTTGAGATGTCGATAATCAGGAAAGGGTTTACATATAACATGCATTCTAAAAAGCAGAGACATTACTTTGCCAACAAAGGTCCATCTAGTCAAGGCTATGATTTTTCCAGTAGTCATGTGTGGATGTGAGAGTTGGACTATAAAGAAAGCTGAGAGCCGAAGAATTGATGCTTTTGAACTGTGGTGTTGGAGAAGACTCTTGAGAGTCCCTTGGACTGCAAGGAGATCCAATCAGTCCATCCTAAAGGAGATCAGTCCTGGGTGTTCATTGGAAGGACTGATGGTAAAGCTGAAACTCCAATACATTGGCCACCTTATGCAAAGAGCTGACTCATTGGAAAAGACCTTGATGCTGGGAAAGATTGAAGGCAGGAGAAGAAGGGGATGATAGAGGATGAGATGGTTGGATGGCATCACTGACCCAATGGATATGAGTTTGGGTAAACTCCGGGAGTTGGTGATGGACAGGGAGGCCTGGCGTGCTGCAGTCCATGGGGTCGCAAAGAGTCGGACACGACTGAGCAACTGAACTGAAGTGAACTGAAACAGAAGAAACAAAGGGCTTCGGGACCCCCTTTCAGAGCTACCCAATCTTTAGGATGGTTCTCGGCCCTAAGGATCCTTCCTGGATCTGAGTTCAGCTAAGTCCCTCTGGCTGAGGTCTTTCTAACTCAGCAAAGCCAAGCTCTCTGAGAGAGTGAAGTCTTTCTGAAAGATTTTCTTGCTTTATACATTGCACTCGTTGAAAGCAAGAATAATCCCACATTTTCACCCTCACAGCTCTCTCTCCAAGTATGTTAACACTTACAGTTGAGATGTGAACCGACCTGTCAGAGAATGCTGTGTTACCAGGTTAAACATGAATACTACTGCTTTGTTCAGTTTGGGATGTTTACAAAGTCTTCGGAGACAGACTGTCTGGCCCACTTAATTAAAGTCTCTGGAAGGAAGTAGTTTGAGAGAGCTTTTGAAAACATGCAGTAGGCAGTAAAGATGAACAGAGACCAGAGGGAGAGATGGTCCTCAATTATTTGTTCTGACAATGGGCTAGGACACCCGCAGGACTGACCCTTGTTTCTAGCTTTGAATAACTGCGTAACCTGGGGCAAGCTCCTTATCTACCCTGGGCCTCAGTTTCTCATCTATGAAATACAATAATACCGATGTTTGGGTGGTTGTTAAGATTTTATTAACTTAAACAGTTACACTAGTCACACCAATAACAATGGCATCATTTTCTATGTGCCCCTATGTGGCAGACTGGCGACACTGTGGAGGGAATGGTATCTGACTATGAGGGTCTTTGTTCTTTGGAATTTTTTCTCTTCTCAGCTGGGAGCATAGCCCCGAGTCCAGTGTCCTGGAAAAGCCCTCAAGATGTTCTGTGCCTGGGTTTTTGCAGAGAGGTGAGAAGGTGACTTTCCCAAATGTCCTAGGAGCTCAGTGGTGTGATGCTGTCTGAAATCACAGTGGCAGGTCTGCTTGACATGGCCCAGGGTGAATCTCCAAGCCCCTGGGAAGATGGTCACCAACTGGATGAAAACAAACCCAAGCAAGGATTCAAGGAGACAAGGTGTGTCCTTGAGGATATATGACCAGATGTACCTGCTACAGAGAAAGGTGGTATCTCGTCCTAAATATCCTCTCCTGAGTGAGGTGAGGTCAGCTGCCCTTAAAGAAGGTGCATGAGGCCTGGGAAGTCAAAGATCAAACCCTGCCACAGGAAAAGGTATTCTGATTCTGGGGCCTGGCACTGGACCTAGGCAAGAAGTGCAAAGACTTTCGGGGCGGGGCGGGGGGGCGTCTGCTGAAGGCTCTAACTCCCCTGACCAGCCAGCATTCTCACTCAATTCTAGGAATGCCCAGCAGCCTTTCACAGCAGCTGGGCCTTGTTAGCCCCTAAGGGAGGGGCCAGAGGAATGCACGGTCCTTGGACTCTTCTCGTTTTCAGTTTATAAATAAGTACTAGGTGATTCCGGTTTTTACATTAGCTTTTTGTAAGTTATGTTAGTGTAACTCAGTCTCTCAGGCGCCAGTCAACTCTGGGAGAAGAGACAAAATTGAGGGTCTGGCCCTGCAAAGCTGCAGATGAGGCCTGGAGCTGGGAGGGCTGCACTGGGGCCCTCTGCCCATGTGGCACTCTCCCCGTAGCTCCCAGCCATGCTCCATCCCACTTGCACTGGTGGCCACATTAGCAATCTCACAGCTGCAAATCTCTCCAGATCTCAGCCATTTGGTCTCCAGTTTTAGAAACATACAGATAAAAAAAAATTAAGTGTTAATTGCAGAAAATACAGAGACATAAAAAGAAGAACCCCCCGATTCTCAGCATCTATAGATAGCCAGGATTGACATTACTGCTGGTATTAAAATAATACAAAGCAATAATTTAGAAAAAAATCACACCAAATAATCTATATTTCTTTAGAGGCCCTCATTTTAAATGTTTTTCTGAAGTTATTTGGTCTGTCTATGTTTTTTCTAAGTTCCTCTCACTTTATAAAGTCCATTACAAAATCCTAAGAAAGCTTTGACCAGCATAAGCAGAGTTCACATCCTCTTTTTTGGGTCTGTATCCTTCTACTTATGACACTGTGTCCTGTTTGGGTCTATATCTCTCCACTTATGACACTGTGTCCACAGTGCTTAAACAGTAAGGAGATCAAACCAGTAAATCCTAAAGGAAATCAACCTTGAATATTCATTGGAAGGGCTGATGCTGAAGCTGAAGCTCCAATAATTTGGCCACCTGATGTGAAGAGTGGACTCACTGGAAAAGACCCTGATGCTGGGAAAGATCAAAGGCAAAAGGAGAAGAGGGGGACAGAGGATGAGATGGTTAGATAGCATCATCGACTCAGTGGACATAAGTTTGAGCAAACTCCAGGAGACAGTAAAGGACAGGGAAGCCTGGTGTGCTGCAGTTCATAGGGTTGCAAAGAGTCCAACACGACTTAGTGACTGAACAGTAACAACAATCAGTGCTTCCCAGGGACAAGCTTAACTTAGTAGTTTATATTCAGCGTGTGGTTCTCTATGACTCCCCATAGAGGAGTCATAGAGTCTAAAACAGAGTCTAAAACACTCATCTGGCAAGAACCACCGGCGAGAGAGTCAGAAAGACATGAGGATTCTTGCTGCCCCCGCGCACCTGGTAGTCCATGGGCCGCCCGGCACTTGGCTCCATCTTGATGTCTGGCTTAGATCTGAGAAGGAGAATGTACTGTCAGGCTGGGTGTAAGGGGACTGCTTGCAGGGGAGGAGGGCACTGGCAGTGGTTAGACCCTGGAGAAGGGCAGAAGGACAGATTGTCATGATTGTCATTGACATGATTGTCAAACACTCCAGGACTGCCAAATAGAAAGGGGATTAGTGGTTCTCAGAGGCTGTAATAGAGAGGACTAACCAATGGCAGAAATAAAAGGAGGCAGGTCATAAGGTCAACAAATTCAAGTGTTGGGCAGCCCTGTGATTTCCCTTTGCCTGGAGGTATTCAATGACCTGGGAACAGTCCCCTGCCTTTGCAGGGAGGAAGGTGAGGGAGATATCCAGGAAAAGAAGAAAGGGGCAAAGTTAGGAAGGAGCTGTCCATGGGGTCTGATTCTTCTCCAGCCCAATTCCAAACACAGCAAGCTAGGCTGCCTGACCTGGTGAAGCCAACCAGGGCTGCGAGGCTCCTGCCCACTTACCGCTTGTTGGAGACGTTGGTGGTGAGGGCTGTGACAGATGCTAGCGACATGGAGTCAGGGTCCAGCCCATCCCCCAGCCGAATGGCCAGGTGGTCAAGGTCCTCCATCTCCAGCACAGCTGGTTCATCTGGGGAAGAGGGAGGACTAGTTAGGTGAACTGGATGGTGGGCTAGTGATGGTATTTCCTCTTTTGCTTTGGCATCCAGGAAGCTAATAGTCAATTTCCAGGTTTACTTGGTGGCATTTACTTAGAATGTTACAGTCTGCATATCTGCACTGTTTCTGACCTAAGTTTGATCTTTAACAGATATTGTATCTGGCCTTGCCTTTTAATTTTAATTGAATATAACTCATCCCTGGGGAAAGAAATGGCAACCCACTCCAGTATTCTTGCCTGGGAAATCCCATAGACGGAGGCGCCTGGAAGGCTACAGTCCATGGGGTTGCAAGAGTCAGACATGACTAGTGACTAAACCACCACCACAATTCACTTATGCAAGTACTGAATATCCATTGTGGAAGGTTAGGAATAAAGAACCCATACTTATGTATCTTCTATCAATGGTTACCATTTACTGTGTGGCTACTACATGTCAGGCACAATGCTAGGCACTTTCTACACATATCTCTAGCTCTCATAATCTTTATAGTCATATCTTGCCAATATAGGTACTATTCTCACATCACAGATAAAGAAATTGAGACTCAGGAAGGAACTTATCTTTGTAAAATAGCTGAAGGACTTCAGAACCTAACCCTGTACTGATGTGTATTAATCCAGTGAGATGAAGGAATGATGATGCTGAGAAGCTACCCAAGGATGATGGGTTTGAGTCTCAGCCAGCAGCTCTACCCTCTCCAATCTAGGAAGGAGGAAGGCACAGCTGGAATATACATGGGAACAAAAGATAAGGAGAGATTCTGGGAACAGTGGACCACACGGGGGATGCTGGGAGAGAAGCCAGGAGCTCTGAGGATGGTGGACGTGTGATTCACAGACCTGGCTTAGAAAGCTACATACAGCTCCACTGTACTTCCATCTCTCCCCTTAAACAACTGTCGTGTCCCCTCACCAGTGCCATAGGCCACTCCAGTCTTCCAGACCCACCCTGCTTCTCTCCCCCAAGGCGGTCCCTGCAGATCCTTGAGAGGGAACTGGGTAAATGTTGGGCAGAGAGTCCTGCCATGGAGCACGCATTCTCAGGACTCTGATTTTCCCATAGAAAAGGAATTGGCCAAATAATTTTCTTCCTTTTTGGTTATTCCCTCCTCTGATTAAAAATCCCTAGGCTTCTGTGTGAAGAATGGAAGCCAAGAGGGCCGGAGGAGCCCAGTAGACAGAGATCTCTGCGGCTGCTGCTGGCTGCTGTTTTCGGAGGAAATGTGGTACCCACCTCCAGCCCTCGGAGCGCCCCCTTCTGGAATACCACTCCCAGGACGGGGTTTCTCTGACAGCCAATGGGGAGGCCAGGCCCCTCCCTCGTCTGGCCAATAGCCCGAGAGCCCATTGGGACGCTGCCCGCGGAGAGGAGGGGTTTCGTCCCTGGCAGGTGCGGAGAGATGGGTGAACTAGACCTTGGTCGGGGGCACGCATCCGTACCTTGTCTCTGGGGTTCCTCCTTGTGAGGCCGGTTCTTGCCGAGCTTCATGGCGGAGAACACGCTCCTCCCGGCTCTGTGAGGGGGCAGCCAGAATGAGGTGGAGGGAGATGGACGTCAGGAGGAAGACACAGAAGACAGAAGAGCAAAACCCGAGAGGACTCGTAAGGGAAAGGAAGATCCAAGCCCCAGCCCCTTACCTACTGGTCCCGAGATATCCTGGGGGCCAAACTTCCCAAATTGGGAGCCCTGAAGGAGAACTAGGGCAGAGGAACCTCCGTCATATCCTCCTTCTCCAATGCCTTCACACCATTAAGGAGCAGGTTGGGGACGGAGACCACAGAAGGTGGCCTTCAGGTGGAAAAACTGTTTCAGCTGAAGCCCGTCAGGGTCCTAATCCCAGCCCCCTCAGTTCAGTCTTAGAGCTCTGAGCTCCACCAGTGGGCAAGGCTCATCCTCTCCCACCGTGTGCGCCATACTTTGGCTGGATGGAAAGAAAGTCAGACAATGAGAGTCAAACATCAGAACAGAAGGGCAGAAACAGGACTCAGAGGGGCAGAGCTGATGAGCAGGTAGGAGGTGTGGTTGAAGCTAGCTGCTTCATTCTCAGACAGCCCTGGTACTCAAAGCCTGCCTTTGTATCCTTGGATTCTCCTTGGTCCCCAGTGAAAAGGAGATGGGCCCTTTCCTGTCCCCATCTTTGGTCCTGCTTTTACCCTTTTTGCCTGTCCTTTCTCACTCCAGGCACACACCCGCCACCACCCTCTCCCCGCCACCTTCTGCCAACCTCCAGGAATGTATGGCTGGCTCCATAGTTCCTACCTCTTCCTCTGTTGGTCTGGCCTTGTGACCCCAGGTGAAGGGCCTTGCAGTCAGGAGAGCTGAGGAAAGGGGGCAGGGGGTCCTTACTGTCCCTCCAGTGATGCCCCTGCAGCCGAGCTTGCGATCCTAACTCCAGGAGGGACCAGGAGTAGGACCAGCAGGGGGTAAAGTGCAGTATTCCATTACCCTGTCAATATTGCATGAGCTGGACACCTGACTCCCTGCACTTCCCATTTCCCTCCTCCTGGCTCTGCCCCTGTCAACCTGGGCCCCGTCCCTAGGTGGGGCAGGGTGCAGACTCTAACCCTGAGCTCACCTATAGCAGAGCCCACCCATCTTTGGGTCAGGCATCTCCCAGTGGAGATTTGGCTATGGTTCCCCAAGAACTCCTGTTCTTTATGTTGGGTCATGTGAGATTCTGGAAAACCTTCTGTCCTTGTAGAGATGTCCTAGAGACTTCAAGCCCCTCTACTTAGGGTTGGGGAGCCAATTGCATCCTCCAAACCTGGCCCTAATCTAGCTACAGGCCTTTTCTTTACTCTTTATATGCTCAGCCAGACATGGAGGAGTGTGTTAGGAGAGCAACTAAGAACCACTTCTTCATGTGGCACCAGTTCACAGTTTAGGAAACACTGGCATCTTCATGGTTTCCTAAAAGAGCATGAGGCAGATGAAGGAAGGTTGGGGTAACACTGATCTCTTTGTATTATACAGCATCATGTTATCTGGGGCATATCAACAAGAGGAGAGGGAATGAAGTCACTCTAAAAAAAAAAAAAAAAACTAAAGCCTTTGGAATTATCTTTAAACATTTCGCCCCAGTAAGAGACAATATAGCTTTCCTTGAGCAACTAATCTGGGCCAAAGACTTTTCCAGATGTTTGCTGATTTCATCTTCATGGCAGTCCTGGGAGGGACTGCAGTCCCAGGTGTCCTGAGAGGGCCATGTGCTTCTCCTCTTTCAAACCATGAAAAACCTGAGGCTCAGAGAGTTGGGATGGAAGCTCCCATCTCCCAGGGCAGCAGTACTTCCAACTGCATCCTTGATGCTGTAGGGTTGCACTTCTCTGGGGGTGTGAATCCCACATCCTGACCATTGGGAATGGTGGTAGAAAGTCCCCAAAAACCAGGACAGCTTGCTGATGAGGAAAGATGTCATCTTGAAGAGTCCCAGGGACCATGTTTACAGAGAGGGGACTCATGGAAAAATAATGTAAGCATCAATATATTTTGGGGAGAGAAGGCTATAAATATTAAATCACTGGTGACCTAACACTGAACAGATCAATGAGCCTGTTAAAAACAGTCATAGGGTGGTGAGAAAGGAACCATCTTGCCTGGCTTACAATGCACCATCCTGTGAGATTTCTCCCTGCTTGATGGTCTTCAGGGTAGGGGTGCCAGCCATACTCTGACTCTGCAACAGGAAGTGAGCCTAGTGGGGCCCTGTCTCTACTTCCTGTCTCAGTGTTTGGGTTTCCTTTCCTCCCAGCCTTGCTGCTCTCCTGGATAACCAAGGAGTGTCCTGGAGGGCCCTGTGCTGACCATGTGCAATCACTTCTTGGCTGTGGCATCCTTAGAGTCTCCAGCCCCAGTCCATGTGTGACCTACATGCTGCCAGCACACACAGTCTGCTCTAGCCACACAGTCCCCATCCCCTGACCCCCACCCCTGCCTTGATGTCCCCCAGGAAAGTGCTCTGAGATGGTAGGTCAAAGCCAGGTGTCAGGTCAGAGTAGGCCCTGCCTGGAGAAGCCAGCTACTCTGCATCCTGGGATGAGCAGGATCTACCCCTGCTGCCTGAGGCCCAGAGGAAGTTTGGGTGGCAGGGAACTGTGGATTTCTGATGCTGATCCCAAGGACCCACCCAAGTGGAAGAGGGCCTGAGGCTTCCCTTAGGCAGTTATGGCCCTTGAATTTGAAAGTCACTTTATTCCTTAAAACAAACATATTTGGAAGCAAACATTGAGACTTAAAAAAAAAAACAAAAACTATACTTATTCAACCATTGTCTACCAGAAAGTGAAAGTGTTAGTTTCTCAGTCATGCCTGACTCTTTGCTACCCTATGGATTGGGACCTTCCAGGCTCTTCTGTTCTTGGGATTCTCCAGGCAAGAATACTGGAGTGGGTTGCCATTTCCTTCTCCAGGGGATCTTCCTAACCTAGGGATCAAACCGGGATCTTCTGCATTGCAGGCAGATTCTTAACCATCTGGGCCACCAGGGAAGCCTGACTATTGTCTACAAGACCCCGAGGCAATTCAAAGAAGAAACTCCTCTCCCTAGACTTTGCATAATTTTAACTATCTTAAGTGGATAAGCTCATTGATGGGACTCCTGTGTGTCCGGGAGTATCTCAAAATGGAGACATCCTTTTAAAAAATGCATAATGTGTAGGATAAGTGTAATTCCCAGATTCTTACTGTAGGCTCTGGGCCTATTTGTTTTTCTTAGACCTGCTTTTCATTCCTGTGAACTGTGGGCAGTACAGCATGATGTCATTGGCTATCACTGCCCTTTGTAATCTTCTGATTGATGACACATCATAATTCACTGTAGAGAAAGCTTTTGGGCTTGCCTGGTGGCCCAGTGGTGAAGAATCCATTTGCCAGTGCAGGATACACGGGTTCAATCCCTGGCTCCAGGACCATCTCACATGCTGCAGAGCAACTAAGCTGCTGTGCCTCAAGTATTGAGCCTGTGCTCTAGAGCCCGGGAGCTGAAATTGCCGAGCCCACGTGCTGAAACTGCTGATACCTGTGTGTCCTAGGGCCCGTGCTCTGCAACGAGAGGAGCCCATGCACCACTACTAGAGAGTAGCCCCACTCTAGAGAAAAGCCCTCAGAGCAATGCAGACCCAGCACAGCCAACAAAGTAATTTTTTTAAGAAAAAGCTTTTTCTGCTTATCAATTCCCAGAAAAAAGCATGCCTGTTTCTCTTGGCAAAGGGTAAAAGTTATTTTTAAAATAAATGTTAACTTAATCAGGGAGTTTAAAAGATTACCCACTTTGTATTAAAGATTTGGATTTCCAAAAGGTAAATTGTTGGTTAGGTTACTGATCTACTGATGAGTGTTTGTTCTAAATTCTGCATTTTATCTAGAAGGTTCTCCAATTGCTAAAGATATAGTATGGTCAGAAACAGACAAATACAACAAGCCAATAATCAACTTGGTGTAAAACCACTTTGCAACCAAGTGGCTCCTTATTCGTAGCTGGAAGGAAAAGCAGGAAGCCAGGGAGGTGGGCTTCTCAGGTCCCTTTGAGGGTCTGTGGTCACATCTGAGCTTTCCCATCACTGGATTCATGGCAGTCACAGTGATACGCCCCGCAATTTAGACTGCTAGTTTTCTCTAGAGAGAAGTCTTTAAAGTTAGTTCACTCATTTTAAACTCTTTTTTTTTTTCATTTATGGGCCTAATGATTTCTTTGCTTGTTCCACGGCTCAGAACTAGAAGAATGTCTTTGTGGTTGGGTAAAGCTCCTTGGGGAGAGACTGGAACTCTTCAGTGATGACTTGGAGACATTCGCCAAACTAGACTGCGTGAGCTGAGTCCCACTCAGGCAGGTGTCTGTGTTATCCTGGAGGTTGTGACTTAGAGGAGTGGGACTGGAACTGAACCAGCTGTAGGCCGTGGCTTCTCCAGGGCTTCTGCCCCCACCCACCTGCAGTGGGAACTGTCAGGGCTCATTAGCTCAGTTCAGCTCAGTTCAGTTACTCAGTCATGTCTGACTCTTTGCAACCCCATGGACTGCAGCATGCCAGGCCTCCCTGTCCATCACCAACTCTCAGATCTGAGCTCACCAGCTCAGGCCTCAGGTAACTGGGAGAAACAAATTCCTACCTAAGAGATGGCTTCCCTGGTGGCTCAGAAGGTAAAGAATCTGTCTGCAATGCAGGAGACCCAGGTTTGATTCCTGGGTCAGGAAGATCCCCCAGAGAATGGAATGGTAACCCACTCCAGTATTCTTTCCTGGAGGATCCCCTGGACAGAGAGGAGCCTGACAGGCTAAGTCCATAGGGTCACAAAGAGTTGGACACGACTGAGTGACTAACTTTACCTAAGAGACACAGGATTTGTGGAAATTGAGATTTCCTTTTATTTCTCCTCAGTAGAGACAGAAACCAACAAGTCTTGCCACACAATAACCTTTCAGAGATTTAAAACAGTTCCCACAGCTTTTCTTCTTCAAGCTAAAGAATTTTGACTTATTTAATCTCTTTTTAGAAATCCCTAAGGCTCTACACATTAAGATAAGAATAATAAATGCTAGTTATGTGAATTGGAAATGGCAGAACATTAGGATGGGGTCGTGCTAGAGAACCAGCATTTACTGTGGGCCTACTACATGCTCTCACTGAGGCATCCCTTCATCCAGTTGTGGCCAAAGGGGTCAGGTCAGTCTGAATCCCTTGGGGTCCAGCCCAGGACAGACTGCAGTGCTGGAAATCAAGAAGGGTCTCAGAGCATCGCTGATCTCAGACAGAGAGGCTAGGGGACTGGCAGCTTGTTTGTGTCTCATACAAACCTTTTATGTCCGATTGTGAAGGCAAAGGCACCCCCACTCCAGTACTCTTGTCTGGAAGATCCCATGGATGGAGGAGCCTGGTAGGCTGCAGTCCATGGGGTCGCTAAGAGTCGGACATGACTGAGTGACTTCACTTTCACCTTTCACTTTGATGCACTGGAGAAGGCAATGGCAACCCACTCCAGTGTTCTTGCCTGGAGAATCCCAGGGATGGGGGAGCTTGGTGGGCTGCCATCTATGGGGTCACACAGAGTCGGACATGACTGAAGTGACTTAGTAGTCCATGTAGAAACCTGCCCCGGAGCCCTCTCCCTAGGTGGGACCCTGAGTTCAACATCTGCCATCATCTCCCACAGCCCCCAAGATCTGGTTCCCTGGCTTCCTCTCCAAGCCTGATAGATGCTCAGCCTGTGGCTTCTTCCCTTGTTTGTAACCTGGCAGACTCTCTGACCCTTCAGGTCTCTAGGCCTGAGTTTCCCCTCTCAGTGCTGCTGCCTTGTCATCATGTTTTTTTGCTTATGTATAACAAGTGGGAATTGGAATTCATGTTTTCATTAAACGAGGCTGCGGATCCCTGGGATCTTAATGCAAGCAGTACTCCAAGCCCGCATCAGTGCTCATCACTTCAGACTCCTGTATACACAATTCTGCTGTTGCCACGCTAACCTCAGGTCGATTGACTTTTAACTTATTTTGGACCACTGTTCTGAGCAAATCTCTTAACATCTCTGGGGTTCAGTTTCCCTATCTGGAAAATAAAGACCACACTTCTGGCTTTTTGGCTTTTGTTGGTGTGTTTGGAGAACTGAGAGTGTAATCAAGGGCTCTAAACTTCCTGGGCCTACTGTAAACTCTGGGTCAGGAGTTAAATGCCTTGGGTTTTATTTAGTCCCAGCTCTGCTCCTCTTCTGGGGCTCAGATCTGTCATCTGCAAGAACAGGTGGTGGAGCAGAGGCCCCCCAATGTGCTCAACCCTGACTGCCACTGCCCTTGTGAATTCCCTGTGATGCTAGAAGGTCCTTGAGGTGACGCGAGCTCTGTGGGAGCCTGGGGGACCCACTTGTCACTCCCCCGCCATCAGGCCTTGAGACTTTCCAATACCTTATGGTGGCCCCTCCCCATCTGGAGGCACCTCCTCTTTCCCTCTGGGGAATGGAGACAGTGAAGACCACCAGAGAGGGGTCATCCCTCCTTAGCTTTCTGGGCTTCATGTTCCAGCTGCCTCCTGTGGCCACTCAGCACCCAGAATTTGTCCTCCTTGGGCCTGCAGTGCCACATGTCCATCTGCCCGGCCCTGCCTTGGTACCAGAAGGAGGCGGCTTTTGGCCTCATGGGCTGTCCTTACTCCCTCCCTCATGGAAAGCCTGCCCACAGGGATGGGGGACCGAGCAGGGAAGTGGAGGAGGAATCGAGACACTGAAAGGAGGGAGGAGGGGTGGAAACCGGAAGGCCCGCCCCAACCCTGACACCTCCATGTTCCTCGCCCCCGGGGCCAGATGGAGAGATCTCCCTCGCCCTGCCTTCGCCCAGTGCTGTCTCCACTCGGATCTGGGCCCCCACCACCTGCACCCTGCTGGGGACCCTTCCCTCTGACGAGCCCCACGGGCTCCACCCTGGCCTGGGACACCTACTTGTGCTCGCCATCTCTGCCTCCCTTGGTCTTCTCTCTGCCTTTGCTGAGTAGGAGGAAGAAATGAGGAGACAAGGGGACGTTTGTGAGAGGGTGTGAACCAGAGTCACTTGCAAACTTAGTCCCTGACCCTGCTGGGGAGTCCCGGGGGGCCTCCTTGTCCCAGATACCCTGCATCCCATAGCTTCTCATGTCAGCAAGCCTGAGCTTGCTGGGCAGGGGTCCCACGTCCCTGGGCTCTACCTTGGGGGTGGGGGGCTGTAATCCTGATTCTGGGAGAGGAGCTCTCAGGAGTGGGCCTCCAGACCCAGGAGAACCTAGAGCCTTGGTGACAGAGGAGGCTTCAGGGTCCCTGCATCTTCCCCCGCCCCAGGTCAGGGTCTGGTGAATTCAGGATGCGGGTTGCAGGGTGCCACAGGGAACACAAGGTTAGATGAGCCAGGCCGTGCCCCAGGCCCGGGCCACCAGGCTCTCTTTCTCAGGCTTGATCCCCTCCAATGGAGTAAAGGGCTCCTAGGCTCTGAGGAACTCAGAGAAGAAAGGGGGGCCCAGGACATTCTGGGTCTACAGCAATAAGCCAGCTGTGGCTCCAGGTTTCAGAGCAGGGCTCCTCTTCCTCCGTAGGGAGACTTCCAGAAAGCCCTTCTGGAATGTTCTCTCACTGCTTCCCTGATGCTGGCACATTCCCGCCCTACCCCTCCTCACACACTCCAGGCCTCTGGGTTGGCAAAGGGGCCTGCACAGGCCCACACTCTCAGTGTAGAAATGGAGAAGGGAAAAGCCCCTCTTTTTGTGGAAAATAATACTCTCCTGATTTCCCTACAACCACTTTAGTGACTACAGTTAGCATTAATATTAGTAACTGTGCTGCCCTGCGTGGCTGCCCTCAGTCACTCAGCCCACAAGGGTGGGGATGGCAGGTTTGACCTCATGGTCATCCTTGTTGCTAGGGGACCCCTCCCTGAATCCCCGGACAGGCCTGACTTTCCTCCTAGAGTCCACACTGTGTTCTTAGTATTCCAGTGTGGCCAGGTAAGTTTTGTTCTTCAGTCAACACACACACACACACACACACACACACACACACACACTCTTTCTCTCTCTGTCTCAGTTTCACTCACCTCTTCCTCAGAATCCCACCCCCAGAACTCCGTCTGCACAGTTAGAAGCAACCATGGGGTGGGGGTAGGGAATCAAAACGGCAGCCTCTGGGCTGAAGAGGACCCCCACCTCAGGTGAAGTGGCTGAGTTTGGGAGGAGTCTCCTGAGCACCACATCCGCACCTTGGCCTTGACCCTAGATCCTCTGGGCTGCTTGGGAGCGGCTGCAGCTCTGGAGCTCAGCCTGGTGGAGGGAGGTGAGGGGAGAGGCCTTGGGAACCCTGCACTTTGGCAGTGAGGCTGAGTGTGTTGACCACCCCCCACACACATCTATGCACACCCTGAGGCACATACCGCATGCTCATCTCTGTCAGAGCCCCCAGCCATGCACACGTGCCTGCTGCCCCCTGGCCCCAGACATAGGAGGGAGGTCTCCATGGGTCTCCACTGGAGTAGAAGAATGACCCAGAAGGAGAACAAGAAAAGTGACCCCTCCCTCCCCTCCCCTAGGATGAGACCCAGCAGAGGCACCCCTCCATCTCCAGGGACACCAGGAAGGGCGGTGGGCAGGAGGAGGGCCGTCGGGCCAGGCAGGTGGACAAAATGCGGAGTCTTGGAATACGCCCTGCGGTGCAGCTTCGAGAGTAAAGCTGGGTTCCCTTCTTTGTCCTTTCTAACAGGAGATCCTTACCAGAACCTGGTGGCAGGTGTAGCACCTCCGTGTCACCCAGAGATAGAACGTACATGCAGGTAAGTGTGTGAAAGCACTTGGGCACTCGAGTGTGTGCGCACATGCGTGTGTTCAGGGCTGAAGTCTCCTCTCTCCTCAGACACCGGGGCTGGTGTACACTGACATACAGGGGCCCAGAACCCCGACTTTTGCTTCTGAGAACAAAGTGCCCCTGGAGTTAGCAACTCATCCCCTCTCTCTGCTGCACTGATGGCAAGGGAGGTGAGGGAAGGGAGGCGAGTGCGTGAGACCCCGGCCCGGGGCCCGGGCGGCGCGGACGCTCTGGCCGTGGGCAGCTTTGTTGGTAGGGCCCTTGGAGTGGAATGGGGTGACAATATCTGAGAAGGATCTTGGGCCAAAACGTCAGATGCTGCTCGGAGTAGAACAAGTTGTGCTGGGTGACATGGAGAGTGTGGGAAGGGAGGAGGAAGAAGGGGACCCTGGCTGAGCACCGGCCACGGGCCAGCACTGTCCGCCAACAGGGACTAGACGAGCAGACGGGGTGACTCAGACGGCATGTGACTGGCCAGGACCTGAGACTGATGGACCGTAGGAGGAGAGGGTTGATGGGAGGCAAGGGGTACGGGTGGCGGTAGTTGGGGGCTGGGGGCAGAGCTGCCAGCCGCTTCCCTGAGGTCCAGTGGGAGGAACTTCCAGGAAGATCCCTTCAGCCTTGGCAGTGTAGAGGAGTGTCTGCAGAGGTCCCTTCCAGGAGGGAGGGAGAGATGGCAGGAGCCCAGCAGGGGGGCCAGGCCCTTGAAGGAGACCCCCACATCATTGCCTCTGCCCTCCAAGGAATGGATATCTCTTGCCACCAGTCCTGAGCCTGAGGCTGTTTCCTGCAATACACTCCACAGCCCACCCCCCTACCCCACCCCCGGCCTCTCCAGCCTGCACCCCACCCAGCCACCAACAGGGAGGAGTGGATTCCCACACCAGACCCTTGTGGGTCCAGACGACCAGGCGAGACGCTGCTGCGTGCCGGCAATGAGTCACTGGGGAAACAACAGAGGGGTGCCCTGTAGTTTGGGCACCTTGACCTACAAGGGGATGGGCCTTCCCAGGAGGAGCTGAGGGCTGGAGGGCAGGTGCAGGTGAGGGCGGGCTGGGGATCAGAGCTGAGACACGTGCTCCCTTTCCTTTTCCCTGTCCCTTTGTTGGCCACATTCTCTCAGAACGGCTCTCTGGCCCCGAAGCCAGTGGCTTCCTCCCAGACCCCACAGCTGACAGGCCTGGCTGGCTGGCACCTACGTGAGGAGAGTGAGACACACTGAGGGTTGCGAGACCAAATTCAGGTTCTCCTCAGAACCCCACACTTCTTGACCGAGGCTCCAATGGCCCCTGTAGGCAGCTACCGGAAACTGCAGCAAAGCCCATGTTCTCTAGACCCACCCTGGTCTGCCAGCTGCATGGCCGGACCTGGCCGGAGAACGCGTGGCAGTGACACCACCCCAGGCGTTCTCAGGGTCTGTGCTGGCGGCCCCCCACGCAGCCGGAAATCCATGCTCACACTCAGCCAGCCTCTCCAGGGCAGGGCCGGTGGCCCCGGGAAGACCAGGAGCTCTGTCTGCAGTCGTCAACCTCTTCCCATTCCCAGTCCCCAGAGAAACCCCTCCTCTCACTCCTGCTTCTTGCTGCTGCCCTGGGAGAGGCTGTGTGAGGGTCAGGAGAGGTGGGAAAGCCAGGCCATGGTGTGAGGAAGGATGGGACACCCTCTCAGTCTCCGAATTCCTGGGGCCCAGGACCATCTGCATGTCCAGGACCAAAGCCCCGCAGGCTTGCCTGCATCATCTCACTGCTCCTTCTAGCAGCACCCTGGCCTACTCGTGGGTGGAGAGAGAGCCTTGTTCAACATTGCCTGAGCTGCAGCAATCCTGCTGCTGTCTTCACTGCCCAGAACTCTGGAGGATGGCTCCTCATGTGTGCTCCCCACAGGACCCAGAGAACCTCTGCCTCCCTCTGGACGTTGGAGCTGGGGCCAGGGAGCCAGGATGCTCAGCCCACTGTTGTTATTGACCCAGAAGGCTAGTCATTTTCCCAAAGTCACTCAGTCAGTTAGTGGCAGCAGGATGCGACTCAGTGGGGCTCAGCTCCCTGATTCAGAGCCAGCATTCCTTTCCCTGAAGTTGATGGCCCTCGAGAGGCATCCAGTCTGTCCCCAGAAAGCCCTTTCTTAAAGAGTTTTCTTAAAGCCCACTGTTTGTTAGTCTCAGACAAGCTCTTTGCTCTAAGGGGAACAGAAGATGGGGACCTGATGGCACCCTTAGTGTCCTTGTCCCCATGCTTGCTCCCCACTGGGTCCCTTCTCCTCTTTTCACCATTTCCAGATCAATTCCTAACCCTCTGCACTGTCCAGCCAACAACCTGTTTGTCACCAGCCCTCATGTGGGGTAGCACTTGGCACCCCAGTTATAGCCGGACTCACCATCAATCCCTTGGCTCTTCCAGCAATAGGGTAGGGGTTCCTACTGTCCTGGGCCCCCTTGTAGAGGTAGCAGTGATGGGCCAAGGGTCACAGGCTGGTAAATGGCAGAGCTGGGACTTGGGGCTGTGTCTCCTGAGGCCAGACTGTATGTCCTCTCCATGCCACCCAGCCTGGAGTCTAAGGAGGACCGGCTGCAAACTGGCCTGGGTGATACCGCCCACCCCATGGCTGGCCTGGAGGCGAAGATCCAGTGACATTTGCTGCAGGCATGGTTCCTTTGATCTTATTACTGTTACTCTTCACTTGGCTCCCAGGGTCTTAAGCTTATGTGTGTCTGTCTGTCTGTCTGTCTGTGTGTGTGCAGGTGGGGATGAGTGGTCCAAGGGCAAAAAGGAAAATGTATTCATACAATTAAAATATAAAATTCAATTACCCTAATTTAGAATCTGTGTCTTTTTCAGGACAAGCACTGAATAAATTTCACTTGGAAAGGACAGGGTGGAAGGAAATGGGAGGGAGATGTTTCCAGTGGGAGGGAAAACCCTCTCTCCAAACCCATCCCCATCCTTCTGAGGCACCACTGACTTACCTGTGTTTCACACACTATTTCCAGTGACCTGAGGAGAGTGTTTTACCAGCCTAGCGTCTGCCTCTCTGGGCCCTAAGAGGAGTACAATTGCACTTCCCTTTTTGGAAACATGGTGCATTTGGACCCAGCATCCTGTCCTCTGTGTCTGGCTGGACTTTGCAGATGTGACTCCTGGACACTGAGGGTGCCGGATACCATCCTCTCAATGGAAGAGAGGCCAGGTCCTGACCAGGACAGCTGGCTTCACCTCGGCTGGAAGGGACCCCGCCCTTCCCTGTGTCTTCACCGATCCAGGCTGCCTGGGGCTAGTCTGGCGCTGCTGGGTCTTGGGCCAGAGAGATCAGGGCCTCCTCCTGTCCACTTTTCCCTTTCTTTGAGGAGGCCAGAGGTCTAGCCTCTTCTACTCATGTTAGACCCCGCTCTCCCGGAATGTCGCCTCCCTCAGCACAGGGGGAGGCCTGGCCCCTGGGCCTGATTCCAGACACTCTGCTGCCTTCCCAGTGAGTTCTGGAGTTGGGGGTGAGGGGAGGCTGCAGAAACCCCTTCCCTCCTCTTGTATGACTCTCCAGCAGCTCGGCTCTGTGCTCTGAACCCAGCCAGGCCTAGAGGGGGGCTTCCAGGGGCCCCAGGCCCCAGGCACACTCCCTGTGTCTTGGGGAGAGAGGGCCCAGCCTGTTACCTCCGGAAACTCTTCTCGCCTGATGGCCGGGAGCTGGGGCGGGAGCCGGGTAGCAGCCCATCTGTCTCCTGGCTGTCCTTCTCTTCCTCGTGAAGGGACTCCCTCCCCCAGGAAGTCCCCGTCATCCCAGGAGCCCACCGTGCCATCTGTGGCCTGATACCGGACCTCCACGCACAGGCTGGTCTGGAGGAGAGAGGGGTGCTGAGCGGCTGGGATGGCAGGAACAATCGTAATCCCGTGGACTCTGCTGCTCCATGATTTGACAAGGTCCTTCCACACCCTTAACTCACTGAAGGAGGGCGAGCTGGGGACAGTCCTCCCACTATATGTTCCCATTTTGCAGATGAGCAAGCAGAGGCTCAGAAAGACTGACAAGCACAGACTTAGTCGACAGAATGGGCTCTGGCTCCAGATCCTGTTGCACGTGGCTCTCTTCCTACCCTGGTGCCCGAGGTAGGGGGTGGGGGGGCCCACTGGGACAGCTGGGCCTGGGCTGGGGGTGGGCTCTCTGAGTCCACTGTGCACAGAATCAAGGGCATCCTCCAGTGTCCCCAGGGCACAGGTCACCCCCTCATCAGAACGAGGGTTGCCTGCAGGGACAAGGGGTGGTCTGCCTGAAGTCAGCTGATGTCCCCTTGCTCCTGATGATCGTTGGGATGTGATGACATGAACCCTTCAGTAGAGGAGCGCAGACCCTGGGCAC
The DNA here is from genome assembly GCA_917880005.1 of Nanger dama. Classification (NCBI taxonomy): domain Eukaryota; kingdom Metazoa; phylum Chordata; class Mammalia; order Artiodactyla; family Bovidae; genus Nanger; species Nanger dama. Next base: position 34,043,229 of record CAKJTW010000018.1, read on the forward strand.
CCTCCAAAGGCGTGGTCTCAGCAGTTCTTCCTGCCCGTCTGACACCTACCCTCCTGCTCTGGAGAGGAGGTGCCATCTGGTCACCCTGGACTTTTCTCTAGGGGAGCGTGGAGCCCCAGACTTGGACCTATGCTGTGCACTTGAGAATCCTGATTAGGTGTCTTGCTCTGTATCCTTGGGCTACTGCCCTCCTCTCAGCTCTGGTTTCTCCCCGGCACACAGGGAGGACTCATTCTAATCCCTTCCTCAACCCACACGGATGCTAGGACATCTTCTAGACATGCTTGACCCCTCTCCAAGTCAGGGTTGGCTTGCTCCAGGGACCCCCACAGGCCACCTTCACTCAGTGAGTGGGCCTTGGGATGCCAGCCTTTCATTTCCCCTGGGAAGGGAAAGATACACACATTTTCTGAATCCTCACTGCGCTAGTCATCATGGTAAGATGCTTGATGTAAAATCATTTGATCTTCCCAACATTTCAACCTGCTCTACCTAACACATCAGAGAGGTTAAGTTACTTGCTCAAGTTGCACAGCTAACAAGAGGAGGAGCTGGGATGTGAGCCCAGCTTGGCTGACTTCAAGCCCCACGTCTTTCCCACTGAGCAAATGTGGTCCATTTGGTGAGACCAAGCCTGTTATGGTGGGAAAATGGTGGCCTTGGAGTCAGAGGTCCGGGGTCCTAGAGTTGATTTTGCTGTTGACCAGCTGTTTGACCTTGGCTAAATCCATTCTTCATCTAGGACTTCAGAGTTCCCATCCATAGAATGGGTGGCAGAGGTAGGTGGTGGGTGAGTTAGTTAATTTGTAAGTCCTTTCCTCAACTGAATTCCTACATTTGATTCTAGAAATACAAGGCCCGGGCTGTGCCATCTTCCCGTTCCTGCCCATTTCCCCACTTCTCTCTCATGTTTTACTTCTCACATCTATTCTCTTCCTCTGGACATCTATGTTCCTCTCCAAGTCCTCCATACCACCAGTGTCTGGAGCTTGTTTTTCACCCTCTCTCCCTTTGCTGTGGCTGCTGAGACCCCAACCCATCTGATTTCAAGAGGTTTCCCCCACCCCTGCCTATGCCTATATGTGGAGAGAATGACCTCTTTGGGGCCAAGCAGAGAAGCTCCTTGTTCTCAGCAGGGAAGTGTCTCGAGCCACGAAGGCACTGTGGGAATTTCTGCCCCACCCTTGGGGCTCCTCAGAGAGGGTTCCTTCCATTCTGGATCCCTGTGGCTGCAGTCCTGCTTTTGAGGTTACTCTGCTGACCACTACATAGGGTCATATGTGGGACCAGGGTTGGTGCAGCCCCATTTTACATCTGGATAAACTGAGGTCAGGAAGTAGTAGCTAGAGATCTTACTGGGTTGGCCAAAAAGTTTGTAAGATGTTATGGAAAAACCTGAACGAACTTTTTGATCAACCTGATATTTACTGAGCACTTACTATATACTTAACTGTCCCAGGCCCCTTCTGTGCATTTCCATTTAATCCTCAGAAGAGTCCTGTGAAGTTGATACTATAATTTTGCTCACTTTGCAGATGATGTGTAACCGGGCCAAGTCACACAGTTACTGAGTAGCCTAGTGAAGGTCTGTATCCAGGAGCCATGTTCCTCACCACTAGGCTCAGCTGCCCTGGGGTGGGCATGAATGAGCTCAAGGGGACAGATGCATCAGAGCAGAGCCTGCGGACTGGGCATCTCGACTGGTTTATTTCCTTCCTTTGTTTGGATGTGTATTAAGTCCCTACAGGCTGTGCATCGTTGGTGCATGTGTGTTTGTTGAAAGTCCAGGGATGGGTTGTGACAGACAGAATAGAAAGAGGTCCCTGCCCTCATAGAAAGGCTAGTCTTAGATGCCAAGGCAGGCGTGAAGGTCACGTCCTGTGGAGGACAGCAGGGCTCAGGCTGGCTTTCAGATGATGAGGATACCTCTTTAGTGATCCCTGACCTGGGTCCAGATGGAAGGCTCCCTGATGGAGAAGGGTGGGGATCCCCTAGTCACCATCACTTGTACTCTCACTGCAGAAAGGGCTTCAGTGTCTGCCACCCTCAAGGGCTCCCCCACGGCCCCCCACGGCCTCCAGCAGCCTGACCTGAGTCTCCTCCTCCCACCGCACCTTTCTACCCACGAGGAGGCCCAGCCTAGACCATGCTATGTGCAGGTGGGGGCAGGGGTGAACAGGCCCCCAGGGGACCCGATAATGGGCATGTCCAGGGACTCTTTGGGCACCCCCACCTTGATGATCGCATTGTTGTCGTCCATCAGCGTGTCGGTCACCTCCACGTGGTTCTCCTCCACCACCTTCTGCAGCACCATGCGGAAGGTCCCGATCAGCCTGTGAATGGCAGAGGAGCAAGGTATTCATGGTTTCACACTGAGAGGTCAGAGAGCCAGGCTGACATCCTAAGAGGCTGTGACTGGCTGTGAAAGAGACGGGTGGGCTAGAGAAGGAGAGGGCTGACTTGGGCTCCTAGCTGGGGTTGGAGAAGGTGGCCCAGGAGCTGGGGCTGGCCAGAGTGGCATGTCCAGGAGGGTCTATGACCCCCAACAACTGTATGTATTTGTATGTATGAGAGCCATTTTCCTGGGAGAGCTTGAGGGCAGTGAGCACCCAGGGGGATGGTCACAGACTGGGGTCGCGGTACCCTGGTGGGGCTTGTGTTCCTCAGGCTTATGCTGTCTCGGGGTTCAGCTCAGCCCCCACAGAGCAGCTTCCAGATGCCCCTGTATGGAGGCTGTGGGGAAGGACTGGAAGCCCCACCTTCTTCCACCTCCCTAATCACGACCAAGCTCTCTGCTCCGGCACCACTGGCTCATTCATCCTCTGTTGAATCATTAGTGATGCCTCCACACACCTGCATTAAACTCCTTGGGGCAAAGACCCGTCTGGTCTGTGGGCTCCCCATCCCCCTAGGTACCTAGAGGGGTGATGCAGGGCAGTGATGTAAAGGGCACAGTTCTGGAGTCAGAGAGAGAGGATCAGAAGCTCAGCTTGGACACTTACTAGAGAGTTATCTGCTACCTGGGCATTGAACTTGGGCTCACTCAGTCTCAGATTTCTCCTAAGATGAGCTAATACCCCTACTTTACTGCCTAGAAGACCAACAGAAATGCTCTGTACCAAGTTCTCATCAGCACACCTAGTGCAAAGTCCGCACTCCAGGAAGCTGTCTGCTCATTGTCAAGGGGGTGACATTAGTCTGTGAGCCTTTCCAAGGAAGTGGTTGTTTCCTATTTCAGCCTCTAGTTGATATTTCTGGAAATCTCAAAATCTACCGGCTAGAATTAATGAACAACAGTAGGGGCCCCATAAATGCTGACTGAGTCAAGTTGTCCCACACTTTGCCCCACAATTTGAAGGTTATTGCTCTGGGAGAAGAGGGTACTCAGAGAGATGTTCTCACATGGTGATTCCACGTGGGGTAGATGAATACATACATCCTACTTTTGACTGAAAGGACAAAAGCTCGGTGGGGGCGCAGGCATCTACAGGGTGTGAGACAGGGGGGGCTCTTGGGGTCCCCCGGTGCTGCCCTTGGCTTATAGGGGAGAAAAGTGAGGCTGAGAAAGCAGGAAGGGATGCAGTTAATTTAATGGCCACTCTGGGTGAGATGAGGTATCAGGTGGAATCTGACTTTAATGTGTTTGATGTTTGTATCCTCCTGATGGGCTCTGGAGGGCAGACACTGTTTTAAAAAGCCTCCTGTCTGTGTGAGAGGAGGAAGTGGCAGGAGCAGTCAGAATGCATGCTTCCCTCTGAAGTTCAGAGCTCCATCTGCCAGCTCGCCCCATCTTCCCTCAGGGTGAAACTGTTCACACTATTCCTCCAGTCTAGAGCCCTCCGAGGCTTCTAGGGTCTTCTCAGACCAGCCCTTGGCAGCTGCCTCCCCCATGGCATCCTGGCCTCTCCCCAGCTTGGGCAGTGCAGACTGAAGTGCCAGGCCAGGTTCAGGAGACCAGGCGCCGCTGCCTCTGAGTCTCAACTTTGGGTGGGCTCTTAGCTTCTGTCTTGTGTAGCCCTTCTAAGACTAGACTCTAGGCATGAACATATATACTGGGCTTTTGCAGTCTCATCTCTTCAGGGTCTAAAACAGTGAGGTTGCAAAGAGTCGGACATGACTGAGTGACAGAACTGACTGAAACTTTAGCATGAGCAGGATCATCAGGAGGGCTTGTTAAAATTCAGACAACTGGGACCTACCTACCCATGGTTTTGCTGGCCATTGTTTAACAGCTGTCTGGGAGAGGGGAAGGGCAGTCCTGACTTGCAGCTTTTGCCATTTCCATGGTGTAAATACCCCCACCAAGGTCAGTTTCAATCTTCCCATGTGAAGTTCACTGAACACAGAGTCGGGAGAGATGTGTACCATCAGCCCTTGGGAGTGGGCCCCACGCCAGGGGCTCTGACTTAGCAGAATGGCTATTTCTGACCTGTGTCCAGGTGATGCTGATGATGGAGGTTGGGGAGCTTACTTTGAGAATCCCTATTCTACCATTGCTGACTGGAACTTCAGGCCCTTTTGGTCCTACTAAGGCCAGTTGTGGAAAAGGCAATGGCACCCCACTCCAGTACTCTTGCCTGGAAAATCCCATGGATGGAGGAGCCTGGTAGGCTGCAGTCCCTGAGGTCACTAAGAGTTGGACACGACTGAGTGATTTCACTTTCACTTTTCACTTTCATGCATTGGAGAAGGAAATGGCAACCCGCTCCAGTGTTCTTGCCTGGAGAATCCCAGGGACGATGGAGCCTGGTGGGCTGCCGTCTATGGGATTGCACAGAGTTGGACATGACTGAAGTGACCTAGCAGCAGCAGCAGCAGCAGCAGGGCCAGTTGAGCACCTGCTGAATGCTGGGTGTGCAGGCACAACTTCTGCCTAGAAGAAGCCCAGAGAGCCGTAGAGCTGCTGCAGTGTGACAAGACAGCCCCAGGGGGCAGGATGGGGCTACTGCCCCACCAACGCTCAGAAAAGGCTCTGGCCTTCCAGCTTAACCAAGGTTTCGGAGTTCAGTCTTGCAAGGGACATAAGAGGAGAGTTTGTCCTGCAATAGCATTCTTTGAAATGGACAGATGATGTGATCTTAGTCTTATGTAAAGAATAAAGAAAAACATTTTTATAAAACTTTCCTCCTTTCACATGTCTGGAACATACTGTTGAAGCGAAACCAGGGTGCTTGCTATGAAAACACAATTTCAAAACACATGCCCTTATGCTGCTTCTAGCAGAACACTGCCCTCAACCCCTTCCATAGACGTTCTCTGGGGAAGGAGCTGGTGTAGGAAAGAAGCCTTGGGTCTGGTCTGTCTGGTGACCCCAGAGACCACATCCAACCCTGACCCCTGCTGCCCTCTGTCTGGACTGGCTGGAAGCTCAGCAGGGTCTGCCTATTGCTTCTCCTCCTCTGGATAGGTCCGCATGGAGGAGTTGCCTGGGAGGGGGCCCAGGTGGGCTCCCATGTCCCTGGAGAGCTGGGACCTTTCCTGGGAAGGTGCAGGCATGAGGCCATCCATTCTTCGGGAAGGAGTGCCAACCCCGGGTGAGGAGGTCTGGGTTGAAGACTAGGTTCTGTCTTGACTCTGCTGTGTAACCCTGGTCAAGGACAGTCTCTGGGCCTCAGTTATCCTTAAGCTGTTGGTTAAGGAGCTAGAATCATCCATCTTTGGACAGCCTCCCTTATGCAGTTTCATCTGGGTTACCCACCACAAAGAGAGTACCCCTCCCACCCACCCTACTGACAGGGCCCACAGTTGGGCAGGCTGAGTGGGGGCAGGATCCCTGGGTACTTAGCCAGCAGGGAGAGGGCCTTCACATAGTCAGGTCCACAGACTGACCACAATAGAGCTGCAACCAGGCTCCAGGACCTGTCAATAATTCATTGTTTTCCCCTGGGAGCTGGTGTCAAGTGCCCGAGGGCTGGCTGGGCCTCCACTGCTCTCCTGGGACTCCTGAATTATTCAGGAGTCCCAGGAGACTGGTGCCTAGGTCAGGCCAACCCCCTCTCACAGGGCCCTGGACAGGCAGAGGGGGTCGTACAAGATCTCCTGGATCCGACACTCACTGAGTCCCCATAGGGAAGCCCAAGGCTCTCAAAATAGGACCTCATTCAAGGTGGACGGAGCAGACCCAGGATCTCCTGGCCCCTGACAAGGACACTTTCTTTCTTCAATCCCTGTCTCCTCTTTTCCACAGCCCCTACAACCACTGGGTGAGGGGCCAGCTCCTAAACTGCCCTCTGCTTCTAGAGCAAGTCCCCTTCTTTGTGATGGGTGATGGGATCAGACCCACAGGCTCTAAATCTCACACCAGCCTCCTTTACCTCAGTTTCCCCAAATGCACCAGTCAGGTGACCGTGTTCCTGGAGCACCCTAAGTTCTCCAGAGAAGGAGGACCTCTTGGGTTTGGGCTCCTAGATGCTCCTACCCTGTACACTATCTCCTCCTGACCAAAGGGGACATTCATTCCTTCATTCCTTCAATCATTCCACAGAGTAATGGGGGTCTGCTGGGTGTGGGCCACTGTCTCAAGCTGTGGGTGTGGCTTTGCTGGTTTCTCTGCCCAGAGGCTCCCCAGAGGCTTGGCTCCCTCATTAGAGGGAGCCTGGTGACTGAGCCGGACCACAGTGGGGACAGAGGGCACACACCAGAGGGGCCGTTTCTTTGGCTCAGGAAATAGAGCTCAGACTCCAGGGTGGGAGACTGAGTCCCACCTGACTCCAAGTACCTGCCCTACCTCTCTGACTCCCAGAGGTGACCTGTCTCAGGGTGGGTTCTATGTTGTTCACAAGACCACTACTCCACACCACCCCAGCTCTGCTGCCGACAGCTCCCTGGACCTTCTCCAGGCTTTCAAAGAAATGGCAAGACTCTCTGCTACCAGGCTCATGTTCCCCTTGTGGGGGTCTCCTGCCTTTTCTTAGTGGGGGGCAAGGAAGACAGGGAGAAAGAAAGAAGGAGAATCAGAATAGGCACTGCCCCTGCTGGCTTTTTAGAACAACTCATCGAAGTCTCGTATTCCAGCATAGTCTTTGTTAGGGTAGTCAATTCCCTAAACAATCTACCAAATACTTCTGATTTGTTTATAGCAGGAGTTTTCACGTTTTCAAGGGCTTCCGGCATTTCAGCGGCTGATCTAGCAGCTTTTGTTTAGACGATTTAGCAGTCTCTTCCACATCCTTGGTTTCCACCATCACTGCTCACATAGCCCAGTTTCTGGGAGTCCGAGGATCAGGAGAGGAGGGGGAAGACCAGCATTCTAGCACCCCCTCCACTGCTGTCTATCCCTGTGGCCTTGGTCTCCTCTCCGAGGCTCAGTTTCCCCATCAGCACAGTGAGGGTTGCTCCGACTGAGCTCTAAAGCTCCTCGGTGCTCTGCCATCTCCTGGGGGTCCTGCTGGGGGCCCAGAGCCTGTACCGGTCCTCAGCTTCTGCTTCCTCCCCCATATCCAACTTATTGTGCGTGTTCCCGTTTCTCTTGTCCTCACAGGTCACCCAGTCTCTCATCCCAGAGAAGAAGATCCTGCTTTACTTTAGTGGCCCCAGTAGGGTGTCTTACGAACTTTCTTGTGGGTGTCAGAGGCAGCTGCCTGAATGGTGGGAAGCCCTGAGCCAGCCATCCTGGAATGCCCACTCCAAGTTCTCAGCTGAGATCTCTCGGGCCTGAGATAAAAACCACAGAATCCTTGGATCCATGTGGTTCTGCCCTTCCTGACTCAGAAACCCCTCTACAGCATCATGGTCCACTCTCTGCTAGCCCTCTTCCCAAGACAGCTCATTTGGTTGGAGAGCTCTCAGATCTCCCGGCAGTCGGTTGTCATCTGGCAATGCAGCCTGGTCCTCGTCCTGCTTCTAGGCACACATCTTTCCTCTTTCACGTGGCAGGAATCATTCCCGGGGGGCAGGCAGGTCTTAACCCCTCATCTTAGCACCTCCAATGACTAGCACAGTGGCTGGTACAGAGTGTTTCTCAGTGAATGTTTGATGAGTGACTGAAAGGATGGACAAAGGATGGATGGGTGAACATGTCTTTTGCGATTTTCTCCTCCAGGCTCTCAGCCTCTTGTCAGGATTTGAAGTCCTTTCCCCGGGCACAAGGCAGTGCCTATTCATGTTCTCTGCAATCAGCATGAGGAAGAGTGGAACCCTCGCTCTTCATCTCTCCTGCTCTGATGGCTCTACTTCTATTAATATGACCTGAGGATTAGGTCAGCTTTCCTTTCATTTGTAGTCTTCTCTCACTGTTGAGTCATAGTGAGCTCTCAGTGAGTAATCCTCCCTCGCATTTTTTGACATATTTTGTGGTTCAGTCATGACTCTCTCTAGCTTGTATAAGAGGATTTGGCTTTTGAATCCAAGACAGGAACTGCTGCTGCTGCTGCTAAGTCACTTCAGTCGTGTCCGCCTCTGTGCGACCCCATAGACAGCAACCCACCAGGCTCTCCCATCCCTGGGATTCTCCAGGCAAGAACACTGGAGTGGGTTGCCATTTCCTTCTCCAATGCATGAAAGTGAAAAGTGAAAGTAGAGTCACTCAGTTGTGTCAGACTCTTAGTGACCCCATGGACTGCAGCCCACCAGGCTCCTCCACCCATGGGATTTTCCAAGCAAGGGTACTAACATGTACTAAATTTAGCCAATGCAGGAGACATGAGATGTGGGTTCGATCCCTGGGTCAAGAAGATCCCCTGGAGGAGAGCATGGCAACTCGTTCCAGTATTTCAATACTCTTATGCTTCCCAAGTGGTGGTAGTGGTAAAGAACCTTCCATGCTCAGCACTTAGTCTGTGCCTGACACACAGTAGGCACTTAGTAAACATAGGGATTGGATGAATGAATGAACATCTATCTCACTTGATTCTCATAGCTTCCCTTTGAAGTAAGTACTTAGCCTCTTTACACAAGCATACATTGAACTCAGATTACGCAACCAGCCCAGGGTCACACAGTAGATAACTGAGCTGGGATATGACAGCAGGCTTGCCTGACTACTAAACCATTGAACCAAACTGTCGTTGAGCTTCTAGTTCTCTGTAGGTGTGACAAGTTCACTCTCAGGACTATAGGTAGATGGTCTGTTGGAGGATATCATCACCTTCTCAGGCAGGTAACTGTTGCCTAGCACGGAGAAAGGAGGAAGACTTGAGAAAGGGGATGGGAAGCTGTGAGAGGGCTGAGGGGCTCTGAGGACAACATGAAGGAGCAGAGAGGGGGGTCTTTGAAGGTTAATCCAGGCCAGGATGGGGGTCTTCCTTTAAACTCAAAGGACAGGGCAGTGCAAGGAGCAGGGAAGGCCCCTGTCCCCTGGCCCACCCCCAGTGCCCCACCTCTCTCACCCCACCCTACACTTACTTGTTGCTGAAGACTTTGCTGTAGTTGAAGATCTGAATCTCGAGCATCTCATTGCTGTCGATGCTGCTGGCCACTGGCCACCGGAAGGTCTGGGGAGAGAGGGGCAGCTGTGGCCTTGCGTCGAAATGACAGGGAGGGGGTGAGGGGAGTGGGAGGGGCCCCTGATAAGACGGCCCTTCGCATCAGCCCGTGCTTCACAGGGACCAAGCTCACACCTGGAATCTCATTTAATTTCAACACCACCTTGCAGCGTGGGTACTGCCCAGTCCTTTGACAAAGATGGTGCTCGTAAAGTCCAACAATCTTCCCAAGGTCCTGTGGTCAGTGACACTAGAACCTAGAGCCAACCAAGGCTTCTGATTCAGCCCGGAGCTCCTTCCACTGTCTCCTAGCTGCCTCCCAGCTCCTGGGTGTGCATGGGTGAGGCAACCAGGGTGGGCTGTGAGTTTGGGTTCTGCTGTGTGCCAAGGGAAGTTGAAAGTCTTTGGCTCTCCCCTGTCAAGATGGTTCTGATCCTGCCTTGAGTGGGAGGTCCCAGGCTCCCCCATTCAGGTCACACCCCCTCTCCCCCTGGCAATGTTAACTTCAGGGACAGATTTTAGCACGTTGGTATGATTAGGGTCAGGCCCACAAAGAGGGGACAGCTGGTCTCATTCATCATTTCTAAATTTGCCCTCACCACTTGTCTTGATTTAATTATTGAGTCACAATGATGAACAGGAAGTTCAACGGGATTTTTTTCCCTGATGCCCTAGAAATGGCAAGGAGAGTACAAAACAGAGGCCAAAACTTACAAAGTATTCTACTCACTAAAGAGAGCTACTAACAGGCAGAGCCAGGTGCCACCCTTGGGCTGCAGCAAAGGTGGGCTACCCCAAAGGTGGGCTCCCCAGCTATCACTCCAGTCTTCCTCTTCTTGGCATGTGAAATAAGATGAGGGAAGGGGAAAGCTGGTGTGTCTCATCCCAGACACAGTGTTTTGTGGCATTTCCCTGGGAGAACAACTCAGAGAGGGAGGTAGCACGGGAAGGGGAGCCTGGCATGCGAGCTCCCAGTGACCTCTGCCCCCAGCAGTGGCCTGTCCCCTCAGCCTCTCAGGAGACCCATGCAGCACCTGTAGGCAAGGACAGTGGCCATGCAGGAGCCTGGTATGCCACTGCTGGGTGTGTTGACTATGTGGCTTATGCTCTGTGGGTCAAGTGGGTGCTGCAAAGAGAAGTCAGGGTCAAGTTGGCCCGTGGACCCTCCACCCATGGTGGCCTGCTTGGGGGAGGGGTCCTCCAATTCCCACAAGGCCGGGGCAGGCGCTGGGGGTGGGGTGGAGCCAGGTGTCCCAGGTTAAAAATCCACCCCTAGCACCTGTCCACCCGGTGTCCTATAAGACAGCAGGCCTACCATGTGCCCAGAGGCTTCCAGAGCTGATTGGAGCTCACTAGAGAAGCTGCCGGGCTTTCCCGGTGGCTGAACAGTAAAGAATCCACCTGCAATCCAGGAGACACTGGAGGTGCTGGTTCGATCCCTGGGTCGGGTAGATCCCCTGGAGGAGGGCATGACAACCCATTCCAGGATTCTTGCCTGGAGAATCCCATGGACAGAGGAACCTGGTGGGCTACAGTCCATGGGGTTGCACAGAGTCAGACTCGACTGAAGCGACTGAGCTCACGGCACGCAGAGAAGTTGACACACCACCAGGAGGGGCCACATTCACAGCAGAGACCAAGAATCAGATCAGGTCACACTCCCCGTCCCGGCTGGAGTCGGGGGAGGAGGAAGTGGAGGCCAGAGCAGGCGTTCCTGGCCCACTCTGCGTCTTGAGCTGTAAGCCTGAGACAAAGAAGACCAGACGAAAACAGGGAGCCAGGGTGGAGCAGTAAACGCTTCTGGACTGGATTTGAATAACAAAATGACCAGAAAGCTCTGAGGTCTGCTCACGTGTCAGTGAAGGATGGTATCAAGGGGGATTTGACAAAAGCAGGTGGAAAGCAGTGACTTGTTTCATTTTTATAGCCCACGAAATTCAGAATGCACAAAAGGCTAGTATAAAAGAATAACCGTAGTAATACTACTCAGCCCTTAAAAAGAATAAATTTGACTCAGTTCTAATGAGATGGATGAAATTGGAACCGATTATACAGAGTGAAGTAAGCCAGAAAGAAAAACACCAATACAGTATACTGACACATATATATGGAATTTAGAAGACAGTAATGATGACCCTATATGTGAGACAACAAAGAGACACAGAGGTATAGAGTGGACTTTTGGACTCTGAGGGAGAGGGAAAGGGTGGGATGGTTTGGGAGAATGGCAATGAAACATGTATATTTTCCTGTAAGAAACGAAACGCCAATCTATGTTCAATGTAGGATGCAGGATGCATGGGGCTGATGCACAGGATGATTCAAATAGAGGATGTGGGGTGGGAGGTGGGAGGGGGCTTCGGCATTGGGAGATTGTGTTCACCTATGGCTGATTCGTGTCAATGTATGGCAAAACAAATACAGTATTATAATTTAAAAATAAATAAATTAATTAATTAATTTAAAAAAATAAAATTAAAATAACTCCAAAAAAAATAATTTGTAGATAACTTTTCATTATGTGGGTCTGAATGCTTTACATGCATTAATTCATGAGTGATCACAACCACCCAAGAGGCTGACCATGTCTTCTCCATTCTCCAGCCAGAGGAATGAGGTCTCAGAGAAGTAGCAGACACTATTGTTAGTGGCCCAACAAGTGCCGGGGGAGGCTCCTGAGGGCCCACCCCATAAGCTTACTGCTTCAGAGCTGCTTTTCATTCTCCACTGGGGATTCAGGGGCTGGTGGAGGGGACCAGGCCAGCCTGGCAGGTCACCGCCCAGTGTGGGCAGGGCCTAGCACAGCTTTCATGTCCCCTCTCTCCAGGGCTGGCCAAGGCCCAGGGAGACCCCTTGACACCTCCAGGCCCAGTTGGAGCAGGCAGATGAGGGAGGAAGAAGCAGAAAAGGGAAGAGACGGGGTGGGGGGGTAGGCCGGGAGAGGGCTCTGAGAGGGCTGTGGGGAGGACTTTGGAGGTCTTGGACACAGAAGGAAGAGTGAGGAGGGGAGGCTGGGAGGCAACCTGGCTGCCAGCAGGCCCATTAAGCTGCTTTGCTCCTGCATCTGGAGGCTTCCAACTCAGTCAAGTGGTTTTCTTAATGAGGTTGCTGCTATTGGGCTGCAGAGAAATAGCCCAGCACGGCAAAGGCCTAATCACTAGCCACGGTGCAGGGAGGAGAGGACCTGGGGGAGAGGGACACCAAGGTTTTAGTTTTCTTAGAACAAAGGGGAATGGGTGCTTGAGCCACCTGAGGGTCTGTGTGTTGGATTTTGGCACCTGAAGGAGGGAAGGGGTGGGAGAAAAAGGAACTGTGAAAGGGGGTGTTGAAGAGTGACCTGGTGAATACAAAGAGATGGGAATGGCTACCAGCTCCAGGATTTTTGCCTGGAGAATCCCATGAACAGAGGAACCTCAAGGGCTGCAGTCCACTGGGTCCAAAGAGTTGGACTCGACTGAGCAACTAAGCATACACAACACACACACACAACACACACAGAGGAACTGGGAAACAGGAAGTCATTTCAAAAAAGGGGGGCCAGAGGGGGACACAGCTTGTGGCTTCCACTTGCCCATTCCAGGCACTGGCTTGCCTCGTGGTCAGGGTGCAGTTTACTGGGTCAAAAGCAGGCCACTGTCATGGACCCATTTGCTGAGCAAAGAGGAAGGGAGTCAGTGAGGGTCGGAGGGGTGCCTTGGGGAGCCCTGATGGGAGGTGGGACTCCAGAGGAGGCCCACCTGGATGCCCTTTCAGGAATTCTTCAGCTGAGGGAACACATTTAGCATTTCCAAGGAGTCTCACTGAGCCCAGACAACCCACAGAAGCCTGAGAAACGTGAAAATGTGGATGATTTGCATCATGGAGCGTTGGGATGGTTTGTTACGCAGCCCCTGCTGACTGTGACAGTCCCTCGTGCTATCTGTGCCTCTCTCTAGGAGGCGGCTTCACGTCGGGGAGGCCTGTCATCAGTGGCAGAGCTGGCTCCCTGCCTGGGCCTTGTCCTCCACATGCCAGCCCCCTCCCCTCCCCACAGTCCCCAGAATTCCTGGGATAGCGTGACTGTCCCACTCAGCAGTTCAGGGCCTGAGCAGAGGCCACAGGGCTCCCTGGGGGGTCTCTCTGCTCTCAGCCTGCCACATGGAGGGCGCTCAACAAACAGGCCTCACACAGCTGCCTTGAGTGCAGGCTGTCCTTGCTGGCCTGAGGGTATGGCCGGGCTAGTTCCCTTCTCCACATCTCCTCCTCTTCCTCTGGAGAGTGAGGGTGACGTCCCAGGACTGCTTCTGGGGGTTCCCGTGAGGCTGGTGAGGCACTGGCACAGAACCCTAATCAACGTGTGCCTCATCATAGTGACCTACAGTGCTACTGTTCCTTCCAGGAGCCGGGATAAAGCCTGGCATCCTGAGGATGGACATTGCAGGGACTGCAGGGGCCTGCTGGGGACAGAGCCTCTCTCCAGCCTGAGGCAGCACCAGCATGCTTCCTGCAGCCACAGCCATGGAGGGTTGTACCTTCTAACTCTGGAGATGCCTTGAAATCAGTGGCCTAGTGACTCAGCCAAGGGAGCCCATGTATCATCTAAGGTCCCACCTCACGTCAGCCTCCAAACTCTCCAGGTAGTCGCTGAGCCAAACACTGCCACTCCAGTTGCCATGAGCCAGCAAGCCCCACGCAGGGGCAAAGTTTGCTGAGTACCTTCTATGTTTGCTAAACACCTCCTCTGTGCTGGGCTCTGTGTGGGGAAGCAGGGATGTCTCTTGGGAGCTCCTGAGTAGTTCTGAAGATAGACACAGACCTGAAATTGCAGCCTGTGATGGGAACATTGGCAGAAGTAAGGTGGCAAGCATTAGGGATGGGTGGGGGAAGAGGAAAGCGCACTAGTGATGAAGAACCTGCCTGACAATGCAGGAGACAAACGAGATGTAGGTTTGATCCCTGGGTTGGGAAGATCCCCCAGAGGAAGGCATGGCAACCTGCTCCAGTATTCTTGACTGGAAAATTCCATGGACCGAGGAGCCTGGTGGGCCACAGTCCATAGGGTCACAAAGAGTTGGACAGGACTCAAGTGACTTAGCACGCATGAACGCACGAGGAAAGAGGACCTCTGTCTGGAGTGTGGAACTGTGACCCAGTTCACCTGCTCTAGGCTTGGCCGTGACCTGGCAGGTGACGGCCAGGGCGGCGGAGTTCTGCATCCTATCAGCCCAGTGATCTAGGACTCCACGGAAAGGTTTCCCTGATGTGGGCTGGAGAATGACCTGGGTTATCCTGGGCTTCATCAAGTAAGTTTGAAACCATCTTAAGCCAGCAAGGTGGTGTCCTTAAAGGGACAGTCCTCTAGTTTTAGGGGGAGGGTATTAGGATGTGTTGCAAAGCTGTAGGGTGCAAGGAAAGAGACCTCTTTAACTTGGGAAGTTAAAGACCCAAGTCTCAAGTTGGGTTCATTCTTTTGTTCATTCTTTGACTCAATAACATTTCCCTGAGCCCTGTGCCAGGCCAGTAATGGAACAGACAGGTGTGTTCCTGACCCATGTTGCTCACAGCCCGTGTCTTCCAGGTACAAGCAAAGTGGGAAGATGAGATCTGACCCTCCGCCCTCCCCTAGACTGACGACCTCTCCTTTTCTGGGCTCAGAAGGCTCATACTGTATCTTTTTGTTCTAGGTCCATCTCCCCACTGGACTGAGTCCTTTGAGGGCAGGGCTGAGCCTTGTCCACTTTGTAAGTGGCCATCAGCTCTGGAATCAGACTCCAGTTCAAATCCTCATGTGCTACTCATTGCCTAGCGAAATGCCCATTCAGCGCACTGCAGTGAGATATAAGGCTCAGGTGAGCGCTCAGCCTGGCTCAGTACATCCCAGCGGCTCTTACTCATACAAGTACTATTGTTATTCTGGCCTCTCTTAGGGAGTCTGGTCCTCAGAGAGCACGGTTAAGGCCAAAACAAGATGGCTAGAAATAGGCTGGGGGCCATTCCCCTTCCCCTCCCACCCTCCTCCCCGGGGCCTCCGCTGGCTGCTGGCCTGGCACAAAGGCTGTCTCTCTCTCTTTAACTTGGAAAGTTAAACCCAAGTCTCGAGTTGGGTTCATTCTTTTGTTCATTCTTTGACTCAGCAACATTTCCCTGAGCCCTGTGCCAGGCCAGTAATGGGCCAGACAGGTGTGTCTGGTCCACCAGGGAATAATCCCTCTCTCTAGCTTCTCCATGGTTGTAGGTTAAATGTAGGAGCTCAGGTTCCAGCCTTTGGGAAAGGAGACACCAAGTCCAGGCTCTGTTTCCACCATTGTTGTACAGGGCATTGTCTTTCTGTCAGCCCCCAGTCCCCCAACTCAGGCTCGTCAGCCCCACCTGCTGCGGGCCCTCTCATCCTTTTCTGAGTAGAGGAGGGAGGGACATCTGTTTTCACATCTTTCATTTCATTTTCAGCCATGCCACATTTCTGTAAGGCAGAGTCTGTTCCTATTTTTCTGAAGGGGAATCTGAGGCTTGGAGAGGCTGAGTGGCCAGCCCAAGATCTCAGCATTAATCAAGTCCATTGCTCATGACTCCCAGGCCAATGTGTTTATACCCCACCGAGCTGGTTCCCAGAGGCCCTGGGCACAATCAGAGTGAGAAAAAGGAGTTCCTGGGAAGCCAAGAGGCCTCTGGAGGTTTTGCAAGGGGCAGCTGAGGTTTCCTTTCTCAAGCTTTTTCTGGAACCACTGACAGGCCGGTTCTTTCAGGAATCAGCCAGGAGAGTCTAGGACTTGTCCACTCCAGGATGGGGAGACAGGTCCAAGTGTGGGTGCAGTCCAGGCTATTTGGAGGGACCTCTGGGCTCTGCCTGAGCAGGAGGTGGGAGGGTAGCCTCCCCTGCTCTGTGTGTGCTCTGCTGACCAGTGGCAGCCTGGCTGCGAACTGCTTCTTAGAAGGAGAAACGGAGGCAGGGCTGTGGAGAGACCCCAGTAAGGCCTTGCAGGGGCGTTGGGGGGCGGGCCAAGCAGCCTTCTACTCTGCCTTCAGAGGGGGCTTAGAATCTCTTCTAAGCCAGGATTTAGAGCCCTGTCTTTGCCACTTACAGCTGTCACCTTGGGAAGGAGACATATTCTCTGAGCCCGAGTTTCCTCACCCGTGGGTTGCTGTGGAGACTGGATGGATGAGGCTTTGCTAAGGACACAGCGTGGTGCTGCTGTGGGAAACTGCTGCTGTGATCTTCCCACGGGGCTGGCCACCAGGGAAGTGATGGGCAAGTCCCTTTCGTGGGGGGGGTGGCCTGGGCCCTGCAGGTCACTTAACATCCATGCCCCATTCCACTAAGTGCCAGTGCATTCCCCACTGTGATAACTGGCAACTTCCCTGTTGACCCATGGGTGGGTGTAAACTTCCCCAGGTGAGAACCACTTCTCCCCACCTCGAGGCTGCTATCTGATCCAGGCGCATGCTTTCACTCATAACTCCCTGGCTCCCACCCCTTCCTGATGTCTCCACACTGGCCTGGAGGCTCCAGTGCCCAGGTTTCTGCAGGGATCTGCATGAGCTCTTGCATCTGCTTCTCTCTTTTGGGGGCATCTTTTGGACCTAACACACCAGGTGCTCAGAACTTGGTCCTGGGCTCAGGGCAGCAGGACTGACTCCTCAGCCCCCAGCCCCATGCTGGGTAGCACTGGGAGGAGGAAGGACATGGTGATTAACTTGGAATGTCATGTACACCCGGGGCTCAGGTGTCCTAGGGTAAAGTTAATGGAAAAGAGTGACAGTGTCCTTTGACGGGGCATCAGGTTGCTCACAGACTGGAGGCCTGGGTGGACATGTCCCCTGGGAGATTTGGTGAGAAGGAGGGAGTCAGAGGCTCTGCCCAGCTGACGGGGTTGGGGGTGCAGAGGCCCAGGGAAGGAGAGCTGAGAGATGGCGCCAGGCTGCCTGCACCCTAACCTAACCAGGCCCTGCACCTTGGGGCTCTGCCTGAGGAGGGGGTGAGGGGAAGGAATGGGGGGTTGTACAGTGGGGCTTGTCTGAGGCCGAGACACCAGGCTTGCGTGTGTGTGTTAGTTGCTCAGTTGTGTCTGACTCTTTGTGACCCCCATAGACGGTAGCTCGCCAGGCTCCTCTGTCCATGGGATTTTCCAGGCAAGAATATTGGAGTGGGTTGCTATCCCCTTCTCCAGATCTTCCTGACCCAGGGATTGAACCTGGGTCTCCCACACTACAAGCAGATTCTTTACCATCTGAGCCACCAGGGAAAAATCCCTCATTTTGATCATGGCTTTATAGAGAGACTTCATACTTATTATCAGCTCCATTTGACAAATATGGTCACTGAGGCTTAGAAAGTGAGGCTGAAAGTCACACAGCCAGGAGGCAGAGAAGGCAAGGACAGAGCTCTCACTGGGGAGGGTACAGCTTGGGGGCTGTGATGGTCCTGGCTGGCCTGAGCCTGGTGGGGGAGGTTGAGTCCGTGCTCCCTGTGCCAACAGCTCTGGGACTGCGGACACAGCTTGCCATGTGGGATGGGCCCAGAGTGAGGCTGAGACAACAGCCTCTCTGAGCACACCTGGAGTTTGCTTAGCTAAACACTGATCTCAAAGGGAACAAGCTGCCACAAGGCCTTGCCCAGCCCAAAGAGAGCCAGACGTGAGTGGCAAGACCAGGAAAGACGGGGTAAGTTCTTCTGGGGTCAAGCGGAGCTTCTGCTTTGAGCCTAGATGGTGACTTAGGATGGCTGCTTCTCACCCCAAAGTCAACCCTGTAGGAACTGGATAGGCAAGAGGGAAGTATGGATTCTAGGAAGTGACAGACAGACAAGCAGATGGGGGAAGCCCAGGGAGATCAAAGGCTGTGGAGCTGACACATGAGGTGGGGGAGGGGAGAGGGAAGGGGAAGCAGCAGTGGGAGAGCAGGTTGGAGGAAATCTTCCCAAGTTGTATTCTTATCGCTCCCTGGCATTACTCTGGGGCAAAAGCTACTTGCTCCTTGACTGGTAACACTGTGACATAAACCCTACTAGGATGAGGTTTCATACAAATAGCTGTTGATAGCCCAGCTGCCTCATACTTTCTTTCACTGAACTCCCAGAGCTAGTTTGTTAAAATGTCCTGCCTGCCTTCTGTCATCCATGTCTCTCCTTTAAGGCTTAGAGATGAGACCCTGACTCTTACTGTGGTGACTGGCCCCCCCCCGGTGCTCTCGCCTGCCCTTCAGCCCCTAGAGACTGACACAGCAGCCTCTGATGGCTGCTCAGTACCAGACAGGGTCGCCGATACCAAGGGAGCTCAAACAGAGCAAAGTAAAGAGATGGGGAGAGAATCTCATCTATAAAAGAAAGACAACACGCTGAGCTATACAACTGGAGCAGAATCATTAGAATGAACGGTCCATAAAAATAGGTATCAGCAATATGAAACAAGTATAAGGAGGCATAAGAAAAAATAACATTAGTAACCTGGAAGATCCATCTGAAGAACTCCCTCAGAAGACAACAGGAAATGATGACCAAACAACAGCAACAACGAAAAAGAAAAGCTAAGAAATGGAGCTAGAAGTAGTACTGACATCTGATCATAGGAACTGAGGAGGCAAGGACACTATAAAAACTGAATATTTGAAAAAAATAATGGAGACGGAATTTTCCATGATAAGTGAAAGCTGAAAAGCCTTAGATTTGAAAGAGCTCACAAAATAGCGCACAACAGGAAATATCAGGAAGTCCACCATAGGACACATTATAATAAAAGATAAGAACTTCAAAGATAAGTGAATTGTATTTCATTTTCCAGAGAGAAATAAAAGATCACCCACCAATGGACAAGAATCAGTGACCATTGTATTTCCCACCAGTAGCAGGGAATATTTTTGAAGTTGTGAAGGAAAGAACTTTAAGCTTAGAATTTCATATATAGTGAAATTCTCATTCAAATTTGAAGAAATAAGAAATACATTCCCAGATTTATACAGTTTTAGAAAGTGTGTTACATAAAGGTTCAAATTAAAAATGCTTTTTGAGGAGGTACTCAAGAAGAAAAACAATTCCAAGAGATACTTCTAGAGATATGAGAAGTAAAGGTGATCAAGTATCGTGGTGAAGACTATTGTCTTCCAAAAGAACAAAGACGGCTAGGACAGATAAAGGAAAAAGAGAACACACAATCATAATAAACTAGAATTAAAATTCTAATCTAGATAATATCAACATGAGGATGTGAGCTGAAGTGGGAAATTCAAAGAAGCATGAGGGAGTATTAAGGTACTTGTCACATTAAGAAAAATTATAATTACTTATTTGTTTGAGTGCTAAGTAGGATTACATAAATATGAGTATGGAAGGGTGACTACCTTGAAAACAAAAATAGAATGCATAGCTTTTCAACTAACAAGAAAAATTCCATTTACCCAATTGAAAGCTAGAAAGTAGGGGAAAACAAGAAACAGAAAGTATAGTTAATGGAAAATATAAAATAAGATGGTGGTAGAAGTAAGTCTTATGTAATAGCAATTTCACAGGTAAATGGGTTAAACTAATAAATTAAATCATAGAGATTCTCATATTGGAGGAAAAAAAATAAGATCTAATAATATATGCCTTAAGAAGACACATTTGACTTTAAAAACATAGTATGATTGGAAATAAGAGCATGAAATAATGCATACTAAGAAATTAAAATGATTGAAAAAGATATACCAGGCAAACTAAACAAAATGGCTGAGATAACAACTTGAATATCTGATAAAATGGAAATTAATGCAAAAACAATATAAAAGACATAGAAAGCCATTAAATACTGGTAGAAGGAAAAATAAGCAAGATGATACAGCCATAATGAATGTAACAGGCAACTGGTAAGTTTCAAAATACATCAAGCAACAACTGATAGAACTGCAGAGAGAAATATATAAATCAATAACTGTAGCAGTAGATTTTATTACATCACTATTGAAATTGATAGATCAAGCAGAGAAAAATAACCAGGACCTCTGAAAAATTGAATAATATTAATAATAAGCTTGACCTCATATAATATAAACTCAAGTTTATACTGAGTTACAGATAGAACCCCACACTGAACAAATTCCTTTTAAAGGAATTTGCACTTATGACCACAAATTAAGGCCATAAGAAAAGTCTCAGTAAATTCCAAAGGATCAGTATCATACAGACTCTGTTCTTTGATCATAATGCAATAAAACTAGGAGTGAATAAAATAAGGAGCTATAATTTCATAAATATATTTGGAAACTAACAACATATTATTGTTTAACTCTTGGGCTTAAAAAGAAAATCATAAAGGAATGTAAGAAATATTTAAAACTGAATAATAATGAAGATATTATATGTAAATATAGAATACAACTAAAACTGTACATAGAGCAAAATTTAAATACACTTATTAAGAAACAAGAAAAGGTAAAAATAAAGGCTTAACACTCAAGAAGTTAGGAAAAGAGCCACAGAGTAGAATAAAATAAATAGACAGAAGGGAAATAATTAAGAAAAGGGCAGAAATCAATGAAATGGAGAACAACAACGGAAGATTAATGAAGCCAAAAGCTGGTTCCTTATAAAGATTAATGAGATAAACAAATCTTTAGCAAAAGATTTTCTTTCTTTCTTTCTGACCAAGAAAAACAGAGAGAAGACACAAATATAAGAAATATGGACTAAAAAGAGGGCAATAACTATGTGCTGTGCTTAGTCACTCAGTCGTTCTGACTCTTCATGACCCAATGGACTGTAGCCCACCAGGATCCTCTGTCCATAGGGATTTTCCAGGCAAGAATACTGGAGTGGGTTGCCATGCCCTCCTCCAGGGGATCTTCCCACCCCGGGGACTGAACCCAGGTCTCCCACATTATAAGTGGATTCTTTACTGTCTGAGCTGCCAGGGAAGCTCAAGAATACTGGAGTGGGTAGCCTATCCCTTCTCCAAGGGATCGTCCCGACCCAGGTTCCAAAGAATAAAAAAAACTTCCTGGGAAGACACAGTGGGAGAAATAGTCTACTAACTCTTGGAGAGGAAGGGGTGAGGTCTGGGTGAGACTGTCCTTGTAGGAAGCCAGGTCAATTAGCGAGGGCTTCCATATGCCCACTTCCCTGGTGGCTCACATGGTAAAGCATCTGCCTGCAATGCAGGAGACCCAGGTTCAATCCCTGGGTCGGGAAGATCTCCTGGAGAAGGAAATGGCAATCAACTCCAGTACTATTGCCTGGAAAATCCCATGGACACAGGAGCTTGGTAGGCTACAGTCCATGGAGTTGCAAAGAGTCGGACATGACTGAGTGACTTCACTTCACTTCTTCCATATGCCCAGGGAACATGGGAAGGGAAACTGCTCTAGGCCTGTTGAATGGGCCCCTTGGCCCTTGTCTGAGCCAGTCACTCACGTGGAGCTCTCCTGTACGGAGGTCCCTGAGAGGGGTCTGGGTGGAGGGGACAGGAAGATACCTCCACAGCTCCCATCATTGCCTCCTCCCAGGAAGCAAGGTGCCCTGGACAGGCCGCTCCTGCACCTACGCCGCCCCCAGCATTGTGTGGGTCAGCACACCCAGGAAGCTGGGAGGTGCTCGTTCCCCTCGGGCAGGCACTTGTGCTGCCCAAGGCTTCCTACCTCATCGAAGTCAGCCACCTCCTCACAGCTCTCCAGGACCCGGGAGTAGAAGGACTGCCCTGGTGGGGAAAAGAGGAAATTATAGTCAGCCCTCCCTGGACAGCAAGTTGCTTATTTAAAAATCCCCAAACACTGTTCTTTTGTTTGTGAATGGACAAAGATCTCAAACCATTAAAAGTGGTCATCAGTGGGCAGGGGAAGTGAGAAGATATTGAAAGCATTATGCTTTGGTTTTTTTTTTTATTGTTACCACTTGAGTTTGACATTTTCAGTGACTGTGCTTCACTTTTATAACTTCAAGAATGCTTTCAAGTCCCCACCAACCTAAGCCAGGGCTTCCCAGGTGGTGCAGTTTTCTAGCAGTCATGTAC
This sequence comes from Nanger dama, assembly GCA_917880005.1. NCBI lineage: Eukaryota > Metazoa > Chordata > Mammalia > Artiodactyla > Bovidae > Nanger > Nanger dama. The sequence goes on from CAKJTW010000018.1 coordinate 34,065,601, forward strand.
AGATGTGAGAGTTGGACCATAAAGAAGGCTGAGTGCCGAAGAATCAGTGCTTTTGAACTGGTGCTGAAAAAGACTCTTGAGAATCCCTTGGACTGCAAAGTGATCAAACCAGTCCATCCTAAAGGAATCAACCCTGAATATTCATTGGAAGGACCGATGCTGCAGCTGAAGCTCCAATCCTTTGACCACTTGATGCAAAAAGCTGAATCATTGGAAAAGACCCTGATGCTGGGAAAGACTGAAGGCAGGAGGAGAAGGGGACGACAGAAGATGAGATACTTGGATGGCATCACCGTCTCAATGGACATGAGTTTGAGTCAACTCCGGGAGTTGGGGATGGGCAGGGAGGCCTGGCGTGCTGCAGTCCATGGGGTAGCAAACAGTTGTATACAACTGAGTAAATGAACAACAACAGCAAACCTAAACCAGTGGACCATTTCACGGAAGCGCTACTTCCAGCTTGAAATCGGCCCCATTCTGAAGGCTAGTGTGGGCTGTCACTGGTGGGCAGGCTGGGGACTCATGTGAGACTTGGTGGTGGGGGAGCACACCATGCTCCTCTCCCTGGAAACACCTGGAGGCCTGGCAGGATCAGTGCCCAGCAAGGGAGATGCTGGAGAGAGCGCCCTCTAATCCTCCATAGTAAGGGGGCCCCAGGCCCCTGGGACCCACTTCTCTTCTCTGGCCTTGGTGGCCTCATCTGTGTAATGAGGCTTGGTACAGAGATCTCCAGGGCTTGCCTGGTTTTTAGAATTTAGAAGCAAGTCTTAGTTCAGAATGGAGCTGACTAGGAGGCAGCCAGGGTGTTTGTGTCTAGGTGGATGGTCTGAGGAAGGGTGTGTGTGTGTGCATGTGTTTATGTGTATGTATGTGTGTGTGCACATGCACGCATGTGTGTGTGTGCACTTGGAGGACGGGGGCATGTGGGGGAGGCATGTGGGGCATCTCAGATCATGGGGACAAAGCTATAAAGAAAAAGCTAGAGAAAAATGGTAGATATGGAGTAGACAGATGGGAGAGAAAGACTCAGCACTAACCGGGGACAAAACAAAGCAAAACAAAAAAAACTGAAAAGAAATATCTCAACAACAAACCCCAAGGCAGTCGGGAGAGGAGAGGGAAGCAAGAAGGATAGTACCTGAGCCTCTTTTAATTTTTCCCGCAGGCAATACGCAACACAAATTGAGAATCAGGTGAGCATATCTGTGCATTGGGGCTCCCCCAAAGACCTGCTGCTCGGAATAATCAAAGGCCTTTTCATCCTGGAAGACAGTAATGAAGCCTGGATATGGCTGTGTTCAAGGGATTCCTGGAGTGAGACTGAGCAACCCAGCCAGAGGGGAGGGCGGGTGGGAGGGACAGTGCAAGATGCTATCAGGGTTCAAACATGCCTGAAGCCACCAGGGTTCAAACCTTCCTCTGCTCGTCTATTTCCTACCATAAAATCAGCCACTGCAGAATTTAAACATCAGGATTCTGTTTCAAAAAGCAGTAAAACCTCATTGCCTTAGGCTCTGGGGATTTAAGTGTGGTTGAATATTGTCAAACAGGATGAGCTAAATTTTGCCTCTAGATATTAAAAAAAAAGTTTCCTGAAAAAAATCAAATCAATGGTACATAACAGTGTAAAGGACAACTTATTAAGAAAAGAGAGTGTCATTAAACAGTTTTGGAAATTCACTGTTTAGGAGGATTTGTAGAGGGGCAGCGATCATGCCAGTGGTCCTTTTCTATTCACTAGAGCAGAGCCCCTTTCCAAGTTATCAGTGGGGATTACTTACTCATTTGAAGTTCATTTCCACTGAATGTCTACTCAATACCAGTCTTATTGACATTTCAGCTCCATTTTTAAATGACTTTCAGACAAAACCATTGAGAATCCCAATATGCAATCACCATTGTTGCCACCGAGATTGAGAATAAGGCTTGAGAGAAAGGATATGGCTGTTCCCTACAGGTGAGAGGCTTTTGTGGATAGAATGAGCAAGAGATTAGATGGGGAAAATTGAACAGCATCCTTCATTCTTTTGGAAGCTTATGGGATAGAACTGAGTTTGAAATAAAATCCTCCTTGAGTCAGTAAATGAAGTTTGAATAGCAGACTCTGTGATCACACTGTAATGAGGGTCATGACATCAGATATATCCAAATAGAGTGGACCAGGAGTCCAAAGCTTAATCAAAGTAAGTTGTATATCATTTGCCATTTGGAAATATCCACGCTGCCACTACTATCTTAAATGAGATTCTTTTCTCGTCATGCAGGATGGAGCACTAGCTTTCATGCAATGTGACTTAAGGGTGCGAAACATCCCGTTTGCACCAAAGAGCTCTCTTCCAGTTTACTTTGCTAGAGCTAGACCTTGAGAATAGACAGGCATGTAGTGACTGGGCTGTGAGTCGGTGTATGCTCACTCATTCTTGTACGCAAAGGGTCTTCTATTTCTGCTGAAAGCACAGTCATTTGGCCATGGAGGAGGGTGGGCCAGGTGTTCCACAAAGATAATTAGAATCAGGATGTGATCTGAAGAACGTATTACTATCCAAAGATGAGGATAGGTCGGGCATGTAAAAGGCTTCTGTATAAGAAAAATTTGGTTGCTGGCATGCAAAAAGTGAAAATAAATTGAGAACACAGGAGAAAGAAAAATGACTTCAACTTAGCAGGTCAATGGAGACATTGTAGGAGTATGGGCAGTTAACACTGGAAGGTCAGATGGAATGTAGAAATTCAGAGAGATTGAGGTAAAGGGAGAGAGAATGGACTCAGGCAGAGAACAGAGTGAGCAAAGGTTTGAATGGTTGAAGCAGACAACGGAGCCAGAAGGAGCGGGATGCAGGACAAGATGGTGAAGGGAAGAGTGAAAAGGCTCTCCCCTCAGGGAGCAGCCCCCAAAGGAAGACCTGGAGTGAAGGGGACTGTCCTGGGATCCTGAGAGGGCCTGGGGTGGAGGGGACTGGACCATTAAGGGGAAAGAGAATGTCCTGAGGGCAAGCTTCATGGACATGGTAGTTTTGCCCAGGACCTAGCCCTCTGGGCCGTGTCAGCACCTGACATTATTCTTTTCCCTGTGTGAGCTGAGAAGAAGGGCAAAGCACTCTGCTTGTGACTGAGAACTGCCACTACTATTTCTTTGCATTGTTTCAAATTAGCCAGACCCCTCACCGTCTGCACTGGCTGGTGTGGACTGTATGGAGGATGGCCTGGCAGTCACCCCATTCCCTGTCACAGTACTGTGATGGCCCCAGAATCTTCTCTCCCCTGTCCCCCACAGCAACTCAAGATGGGTGACACTGCTATTTTCATTCCCCCAGTTCCAGTCAGCCTGTTCCTTTTCAAAGGCTAGCTACTTCTCTGACTGTGGGGAGGTAGGGCCCTGTGCGCAGAAAAAGAGCCAGATCTAGCCCAGGTTTGGGGCCATGTACTGAGACTGAAGCCATGAAATTAAAAGACGCTTACTCCTTGGAAGAAAGTTATGACCAACCCAGACAACATGTTCAAAAGCAGAGACATTACTTTGCCAACAAAGGTCCATCTAGTCAAGGCTATGGTTTTTCCTGTGGTCATGTATGGATGTGAGAGTTGGACTGTGAGGAAGGCTGAGCGCCAAAGAATTGATGCTTTTGAACTGTGGTGTTGGAGAAGACTCTTGAGAGTCCCTTGGACTGCAAGGAGATCCAACGGTCCATTCTAAAGGAGATCAGCCCTGGGATTTCTTTGGAGTGAATGATGCTGAAGCTGAAACTCCAGTACTTTGGCCACTTCATGTGAAGAGTTGACTCACTGGAAAAGACTCTGATGCTGGGAGGGATTGGGGGCAGGAGGAGAAGGGGACGACCGAGGATGAGATGGCTGGATGGCATCACTGACTCGATGGACGTGAGTCTGAGTGAACTCCAGGAGTTGGTGATGGACAGGGAGGCCTGGCGTGCTGCGATTCATGGAGTTGCAAAGAGTTGGACACGACTGAGCGACTGAACTGAACTGAACTGAACTGAGGTTCAGGCTGGAGGCCTGGAGCTGGCTACTCAACTCCTGGGGTCTTGGAATCATCATCTCTAATGTGTGTGACTCTTTGTGACCCCATGGACTGTAGACTGCCATGCTCCTCTGTCCATAGGATTTCTCAGGCAAGAATACTGGAACAGGTTGCCATTTCCTCCTCTAGAGGATCTTCCTGACCCAGGGACTGAATCCACCTCTCTTGTGCCTCCTGAATTGGCAGGTGTATTCTTTACCACTGTGCCACCCGGGAAGCCCATCATCTCTAAACTGGGGGCAATTAACCTGGACAATCCTACATCCTGGAACCACTGTGAGAGTTAGCAAGAGATCGTTTCTGTGAAAGTCTGAGTAAAGCATCAAGTCCCTTACAAGCACAAGGGGCCAAGGGATGGTGATTAAGGCTCGTGGGCCAGGCTCGTGGGCCAGGCTCCCTGAGTTTGAAGCCCAGCTCTATCACTTGCTGGCCTTATGCTCTTAAAGAAGTTAACCAGTCTTTGTCTTAGTTTCCTCATCCATAAAATGGAGAAAATGATAGTGCTTATACACCTAGTACATAGCTCATTACCCAATTAAAAGATGGCTATTATTCTGCTAAAGAGTCCTGCTTTTTCTTTTGACATTTAAATTGTGTCTTAAACATAAAAATGGTTTCCTCTATTATGAATCACATTTTGTAGCTTATTTTTAGTAGTATATAATCAGGAGCGATTTTCTACCTCATCTTATGTAATATTTTTCAAAGTCTAGGTATTTTAGGTATGATTAGCTCTTTTTTTAAACAAGGTAAAATTTACATTCACAGATTTTTTTAATTTATTTATTTTTAATTGAAGGATAATTGCTTTACAGTATTGCATTCACAGATCTTAAGTGCACAACTCAATGAGTTTTGATAAATGCATATTCTTTTGTGCTCACCATATAATTAAGACACATTGAGCAAGAACATTTCCAATTCTCAAGACAGTCCCTCCCTGTGCCCCCACCCCCTACTCTATCAATCTCTACCTCTCACAGGTAAACCACTGCTCTGATTTCTAACTTTTGATTTTAAACTTTTATAAATGGTATCATACAAAATGTACTTTTTTGTGTGTCTAACTTCTTGCAGTCATTGTAACACTTTTGTGATTCACTCAAAATGCAGTTTTGTGGTTGCATATATCAGTAATTCATTCAATTTTATTGTTGAGCAATTTCTGTAGTATGAATAATTTATTTATTCGTTTTCTTGTTCATACTTTTGGGAATGCTTTCAATGTCATGAAATGTTGTGAGTAAAGATGCTATGAACATTCTTGCAAAAGTATTTTTGTGCAACTATCATTTCATTTCTCTTGGGGAAATATCTAACAGCAGAATCACTGGGTTATAGCATATGTTTAAGTTTAACTTTGGAAGAAACTGCCAAACAGATTTGCAAAGTGATTATACTATTTTATAATCCCATCCACAATGTAAAAATATAATGGTTCTATATCCTCACCAACATTTGGTTATTGTCAGACTTTACATTTTAGTGCATGTGAAGTTGTAATTGATTTTGGTTTTTGAGTTTAATTTTTCCAGTGACTAATCATGATCACATTTTCATGTGTTTATTGGCCATTTCTATATCCATATCATAAGCAAGGCAAGGTTGTCCACTTTTATTCAACACTGATACTAGAGTTCTAGCCAGTCATTGTTTTTACAGTTTTAAACCAACCTTGCATTCCTGGGATAAAGCTCACTTGCCATGATGTGCTATCTCTTTTGTACAGTGCTACTCAACTGATTAATATTTTGTTAAGTATTTTTACATCTTTGTTCCTGAGGGATATTGGGCTCTAATTTTCTATTTGTGCAAAGTCTTTATCAGATTTTGGTATAAAAATGAGTTACAAAGTGTTTGTTCTTCTCTATTTTCTGAGAGTTTGTGTAAGATTAGCATTATTTTTAAAGTATTTTTTAGAATTTACCAGTGAAGCTATCCAGACCTGAAGTCTTGTTTATGGAAAAGCAGTTTACACCACCACCATCAACAGCATTATTATCCTTGTTATACAAAGCTGATGTCTTTAATAGGTACTGGACTTTTTAGTGTCACTGTTGGTCAGTTATTTTTCAAGGGATTTGTCTCTTTCATCTGAGTTGTAGAAATTTATTGAGATATCATTATTCATAATATTCCCTCATTTTCCTTTTAATGTAATTATATCCCCTCTTTCCTTTCTGATATTGGTAATTTGTGTTTTCTTATTTTTTTTTCTTGTTCAATCTTGCTATACTTTACCTATTTTATTATTTTTTAAAAAGAACTCTGTTATTTTTCTGTGTTGTTTGTCTTCTATTTCTTTCCTTTTGTTATATGTGGATTTAATCATTTAGATTATATTTTTATTTATTGAAACATAATTCACAAACCATAGAGTTCACTCATTGAAAGTGTACAAATCAGTGAATTTTGTATATTTACAAGGTTGTGCAACCTTCATCACTAATTCTAGAATATTTTCATCACCCCAAAAGAAACCCCATACTCATTAGCAATCACTTCCCATCATCCTCTCTTTCCAGCCCCATGGCAACAACTAATCCATTTTCTGTCTTTATGTATTTTTTCTATTCTGACCTTTTCATACAAATGGAATCCTATGATATATGGTCTTTTGAGCCTGGCTTACTACACTTAGCATAATGCTTTTATTCTTGGGTTTAATTTGCTTTTCTTTTAGTAGCTTCTTAAGGCAGGAACCTAAATCATTGATTGTATATATTTTTCTTTTGTGCTGTAAGTATTTAAAGCTATAAATGTTGATGTGTTGTATTTTCATTAACATCTAGTTAGAAATGTCATAATTTTGCTTTTTGTTTTCTCTTTGGCCACAGGTTATTTAGAAGGGTATTATTTAATTTCTGAATATTTGGAGCTTTTAAAACTCTCTTTTGTGTCTTATTTTTAGTTGAATGCCAGTGGGGTCAGAAAAATATACTCTGTAAGATGCTGGTCTTTTGAGATGTATTGTGACTTGTTTAATTACCTAGTATATGGCCTGTCTTGATAAGTACTCGGTGTACATATGAGAAGAATGTGTATTTTTTCAGCTTGGGAGTGAAAGATTCTAGGAAGGCCAGTTAGGTCAAGGTGCTTGATGATGCTGTCAGATCTTCCACGTCTCTAAGGACTTTATTGTCCAGTTGTTTCTGATTCTCTCCTGTAATAACACTTCTTCACCTATGAGGAACACATTCTATTGAACTTTATAATGACAACTGATGGTACAGAAGAATGAAGAAATTCTATTGAAAAAAATTTTCCAGGAAAGCAGCTATTCCTTCAGTTCCTTAAACAGCGTGTGCTCTCCAGAGATCGCCAGCAACTCAGAGAGCCAAGTTTGGGTTCTGTAGAGTCCCTGGGGTTCCCACAGGGAAGGTTGTCCCTTCCTTTGCCCCATTTCTCAGTTAGATGGAGGCCTCATCTACCTCTTACCCTTTGTTTTCCGCAAATCTTACTCAAATATAATTTCTTACCTCCACTTATTTATTTCCCCTTCCCTCACCCTATTAACCCCCGGGACTCAGCAGAAACTCAGGCTTAGGTCAGGGATCCACTGGAGAGGCAGGGGCAGGGCAGGGATTGTGAACGCCATCCCTCTGGCTCAGCTCAAACCTGTACTTCCTTGCAGGTGCTGGCTCACACTGATTCTTCTGTGTGACTGATGTTCTGGTTCCCATTTTTTTTCAGACCCAGGCACTAAGGTCGAGAGAGTGTGGTGTCTCCCCTTGCGCCTAGGACAGAACCAGCTACACACTCAGCAACTGGTGCATCTTGGGTTCTCCCATTCTGTGACAGATGGAGGAGGCTGAGGTCTCAGTGACCCACAAGCTGTGCAGAGTACCTTCCTGTGTCAGGCACTGGGAAGATAATGAAGCATAATGGAAAGGTGACTCTTTTTACATCCTTAAATGGTGTAAAACTTAAAACTGCAATCCTGACTTTTTCTTAAACCTTGGCTTTTTTAAAAAAACCATTGAATGAAAACTGACCTCCAGTTAAGTTGATGAGCCTGTTTGCTTAGAAATATAAAATAAAATAGAATCAATGACTGTTGAGCCAACCTCTTGGGGGTAGATCAGTCCAGGCAGGAAAGAGATAAGAAGCCATAGGTAGAAATGATCACGTGGTATTCTCTGTCTCAGGAGCCCTTTCTGGAACTGTCAGTGGAGGAAACAGGTCACTGACTGGTGCTGCTTGGCTCAGGGCTTCAGTATCCCTGCTGCTAACTGCTTGGCTCCTCCAGCTGCACCTATAAGTTGAGCTGCTCCCCTGTCTCTTCTGTTTGGGGTCTGTTCTGTGCACTCTGCTGGCCCCAGGGAACCTCATGAGGTACCTGGACTGGAGGAGCCCACCAGGATGGCTCCAGCTGTTTTCACCCCCTCATCTTCATGTCTGGCAGAATTTGGGGTGTCAACAATGGGCAGGAGTCCAAAGGAGAACTCCTGCCCCACCAATCCTTGGGTCCATGGGGTCCCCAGGGTCACAGTCCACTCTCTTTCTCTCTCTGTAGAAGGTTGTAGCATGAGGGGTCCTGGATAATTAGCATAATCCTTACGTTGCACAGCAATTTACAGTTTGTAGAGCCTTTCGTGTATATCAACTTTCTCATTTGATCCCACAGCAGTCCCGTAAGAACCAAGCATATCTCACCTTCTCCTAGACCTTACCATCTGGATTTCCATCCACTGGATTCCAACCCCTTTCCTGGGTACACACGGTACCGAGTGAAATTTCTGACTTCCTGGGGGACATACTCACTAGAATTACTTGCAGGCAAGCCCATCCTCCTTGTGTGCCCCAAACCTGCTCTTCCTTGCATGGTCCATTGGTGGCCTCACTGTCCAACCAGGCACTCAAGTACGGATTCCAGAGGCACACTGGCCCTGCCTTCTTGCTTACCGACAACCCCAGAGCTGCCCCCTCTGAACCAATGCCACCCCTTCTCTCCAAACCCATAGCCCCCTGTTGAGGCGCAGCCCTCTGCCTGACCACTGCCCCTCCCTGGGCTTCTGACCTCCAGAGTGTGCTTCCCCAAATCAGATCTCCCCACCCCATTCTCCTGCCAAGAGCCTCGGTGACTGCCACTCACAAGGCAAAGTTCAAACTTCAGGGTGTGACACTGAAGACCCTCTGTGTTTGAGCCCCGCCTCCCCTCCACCCACTCCCAGCCCAGGCCCTGCCAGCGCTCCTTGTTCCCCAAGCCCTTGACACAGTTCCACATCATTACATCTGTACTGACAGCAGCCCCTCTGCCTGCACTGGGGCCTTCTGTGAGTGTTGCCTCCGCCAACATACTATCCTTGCTCAAGAGTGTTTTAGATATCAGGGCATCCCCTGCTCAGCAAATCGCCTCCCTGGGCCTGTGTGCTTTTCCAGCTTCATTTCACTGACTCACCCTCTTAGGGAGGCTTCGGCAGCTCCTGGTCTGAGTGGGTTTCCCTCTCCCCATGCTGCCTGGCACCTGTCCCTCCCTTTCCAGATCACTCATCACACTCACAGTGACCTGTACAATGGCTGTCTTCCCCTTGAGGGCAAGGACCATGTCTGTCCCATTGACGGCTGTCACCCCATTGCCTTAGCTCATAACTGGCTCTCAATGAATATTATTACCTGGATGAATGAAAGGAGTGAACTAACGACTAAATACTTGACTTACAAAACTCAGTAAAATCTAACTTTTAATGAACTGGGAAAGAGTTTATGACATCAGTGAGACAATCATAAATGATCACTGACTGAATACTTGATACTATTAAGGAATTATTGTTATTTCTTATGAATGATATGTGGGGACTTTTGAGCCATTGAGTTTTATATCTATATACTGACTATTTACAGGAGAAATAGTGTGGTGTTGGGATTTACTCCCAAATAATTTGGAGGGTGGGAGTAGGAAGGGGTACAGGTGAAGCAAGGTTGTCCATGAGTTGATAGCTGTTAAGACTGCTGGGAGAGAACTTGAGGGCGATTGCACTAGTACTGTTTTCCCTACTCTTGTATTTATTTGAGATTTTCCATTCTAAAAAGTTAAAAAAAAAAAAAAAGATTGGACCCAGGGATGGGAGTAGGTGGAAGGGATATAGCTTTGTGTTATCAGTAAAGGTGGGTAAGATAGCCAAGACTTTGCAATTCAGGGAAATTATTTGCAAGTCTGATCTTGAACACATTTCCTTCCAGCAGCATTTTTGCTGAGGGCTGTTTATGGTAGAGGCCAATTTTATGGTCGTTTCAACATCATAAAATGATCTCTTCATCAGAGCAGGAGAGGCCTGGGCAACATCCAGCATGGCTGCTGTTCTCCGAGGTCTGCACTGGTTTGGTCTGGCTGGGTCGGCATTAGCGGGGGCGGGGGGGGTGCATTTATCACCAAGGGCTTTCGGCAGAGAAGATCCTGCCCCCACCTGTGAGTGCTGTGAAGAGTGGAGGAGGCAGGCACACATCCCTCAGGGGACCCGCAGAGGCATGCAGCCATGTCCACAGCCAGCTGTGCACTGCAGGGCTGTCCGAAGGGTCCCCTCCCTCTGCCACCTTCAATAGGGACGTGCTCAGGTCCAGGCATCCAGGAGCATCTCAGGGCTGGGACACTGGGAGCCTCTCTGCCTCCTTCATCAGGGATGGCAGAGAAGTCTCCAGAGAAATCATGTCTCACCAAGAGGGAAAGCTCCACCTTTTAATGGGAAAATGAATCTAACTTGGAACCTGAGGTGACCCCTGCAGCAGCAGAGAGTAGAGGAATCTTGTTCTCAGTGCTCAGTGAGGGCCCTAACCACTTCCCAGCACGAAGTCACCCACCCAGCCCCACGTTCATTTCTGGGCTCATCAGCCTCCACCGACTGCCTGCCACCTCTGCTGCAGCCAAACCTAGTGGCTGCTCGGCCATTGGATTTAACTGGAATTTCACTCCTCTGGCCTCTGGTCCTGTCAGTCCCTCACCCAGAATGGCCTCGTCTCCCCGAGCAAAGATCCTCGACTTTCTTCCTCATCTCCACTTGTGCAAGCAGCTATTCAAGACTCAGCTTATGTGCTTCCTTAAGCTCGCCTCTTGTCTCCTCCTCTGTCCTCTTGAAAAGCTTTCCTTGACCTCTGTGTGTACGGGGGGCAAGCTGCCATCCTCCGAATGTATTGCAGTTTATGCCCTGCCACTAAGCACACCTTGGCCCTCTATGCCTGGCAACATTTCTCCATTTTATCTGCACATATTTCTTTCCCCTATCGGATTGTGAGATCCTAGTTTTCTAAAGCCCCACCATGTACCTTGCTTTCTAGGCAGTGATGCTCAGAATAAGCGTATTCCATAAAGCAGATGGGGTAGGGGCTGTATAGCCTCTCTTTCTTCTGACCTGTGGGCCAGAGCTGAACTCCCCAACATTTGCTAGAGGATGAAGTTAGCCTCCCGTGTGGACCCTGGAAGATTCTCCTGGATAGAAAGCAGGGAGCAGGGACATTCACAGTTGAGGACACTAAGCCAGACTGGCAGTGCCACAGAGGAAGAAGGATTCAAACCCACTAACGAGTTCAAAAACATGCCATTTCCTATTCATTTTGATGACCTGCCCCAGTGCCCAGCATAAGGATCCATTAGGAAGCTAAGATCAGATCGCTGTCTTGAAGGTGCTTAGACTGTAGCCCACTAGGCTCCTCTGTCCATGGGATTCTCCAGGCAAGAATACTGGAGGGGCTTGCCATGCCCTCCTTCGGGGATTTTCCAGACTCAGGGATCGAACCCATGTCTCTTATGTATTCTGGATTGGCAAGCAGATTCTTTACCACTAGTGCCACCTGGCAAGCCTTAGTGGCATGTGAACAGGGGCAGCTGCTGAACTAGAGTGCCCTATGTGAGTGGGGGTAGGAGTGCGCACACAGTACTGCAAGCGGGCAGGGCTTCACAGAGGAGGCAACAGCTGAGCTGGGCCTTGAAGGGTGCACAGAGTTAATGGGAGTTCTCAAGATGGAGGCAGCAGAAGAAACACAATGTCTCGAGGCCTGGAGATTAAGAAGGCCTGGCACCTTTGGGGGAATGGCAAGAAGTCAGTGTAGAGGGAACCCATGGAGTGGGCTGGGGTGAAGGAGAGGGAGGAAAAGTCAGCTGGGCCAAGGGGGAAGCCTTGACAAAGCAAAAGTCTGTGCCAGTGACCACGTCAGGAGAATTATGTGAAGATCAGACCCAGCTTCCAGAGCTCACCCAGCTCACCCATCAGCTCCCCAAGCCCAGCATTCTGGCAAGAAAGCTCAGGGATGGAGAGCAAGGGAGGGCCAGGAGGCTGGTCCCAGACAATCAGGGCCAGGGGCATGGAAGGGGCTGAGAAACAGAGAGAAAGGTGGACTGGCGGATCCTAGAGGCCCTTCCCACCCTGCCTTCCATGGCTGTGAGTGATGCTGGGAATGATTTCAGGAGTTGAAAAAGGACAACTTAAGCTCCACTGCCTCCTTCTGAGTAGCGTCCTGTAGTCAGGATGGCTTCTTCCCAGACCTCCCAGTCCTGATTCAAGCCTCTAGGTTAAATGAGGACCACGGTCTTCATCTTGCTTATGTGAAGCAAAGACCCAAGGCCCAGTGGTCCACAAGCATGAGGGGACTGGGATCCACAGCTTCTGGTGTCTCCATGTCTGCTTCAGTGGACCATGACTTCTGAGGTTAGGGGACTGCATCTTCTGGGTTCCAGGCCTGGCCACAAACGTCAGCACATTCAGGGAATGAATGAATGAGGATAGGCCCGGGTTAGGAGTGGGCCGCTGGGGTATTGAGAGTCAAAAGTTACAGATGGAGCTGGGTCGTGTGTGCTGAGTGAGCCTGAGGGTAGAAGGGCCAGCTGAGCTGGAGTGGAGGGAAAACATGTGTAGCTGGGGATAAAGACGGTGCCTGCCCAGCTCATATGGGAACAGGGGTCTCGGGGGAGGGAGTCTACCCTGGGTTCCTGGGTTCCTGCGGAACATCTTAGCTGGTGGAGGGCTCCCCTAGAGCAGAGGCTGGGCCGATTTGCCTGCTCTTGGCACAGGTTGGAACCCCTCAGGCGTGCTCTCCTCTCTACCTCCCGTAGTGCCTTCTCTCCTCACTCCTGGCTGACAGAAGAAGGAAGCTGGGCTGGAGAGAAGATGACTCAGAGGCCAGCAGCCACCCCAGGTAGGAGTGGACAGCCACCTCATAAACACAGAGGCCACTTAAGTGCTTTCCCATATCTAACTTTTTCACTGAAGCAGCCTGATGATGGTGGTGGTGGTGGTTTGGTCGCTAAGTCATGTCCGACTCTTGCGACCTCATGGACTACAGCCTGCCAGGCTCCTCTGTCCACGGGGACTTTCCAGGCAAGAGTACTGGAGTGGGTTGCCATTTCCTTCTCCAGCAAACTGATGAGATGAGTTTTATTATCATGCCCATTTTACTGATGAGGAAACTGAGGTTCAGAGAGGTTAAGTCCAGAGCAGGACCCAGATGGGACCCAGGGGGCTTTCGACCCCATATCTAGAGATTTCTCTACCAGAGTCCCATAGGGCTCTTTCCTCGGTGTCCTAGAGGGCACAGCACAGAAAGTCAAGCTGTATTTCAACCAATTTGTGTACCAGGGCCACACATAACTCACCTAGTGCTCACTTATACCACTTGGTCTGGAGCTTTACTCAAGCGATCTGGGGAGCTCGGGGCCAGCATCTCCCTCTGACTGTTCACTGGCTTCTCATTTCTCCCTGCTGGGGACTTGCCTGGACACCAGTGGCTGTGTGCAGGGGGGTGCTGTGGAACATTCTAGAGTGAGTCAGTTCCCTCTGAATTACAGTTAGTGTCGGTCTTTGCAGGCATTTACAGTCAACTGCTGGCAGCAGCAGGTGAATGACTGGGGCATCTCAGTTTGTTGCAGTGGATTTATTCTGGAAACCCGCCGTCTGTCTGTTCCTGCCGCCCAAACGCCCCTCCTCGGAAGCTCTCCCTACCACAGCCCACTCCAGAGGCAGAGCTCAGAAGTGGACCCTCCACTCAGTCCAGAGGGTACAGGTTGCAAATTGGCTAGTTCCTGAGGCGAGGATTGGCCCCACCGCTCAGAGAAAAAGATGAACATCAGACAGACAAGGTGCTCACCCCCAGCTCACCAGAAGGGATAAAGAGGCCTTGAGGGCAGAGAACTAGGGCTGGGGGTGAGGACTTGTGGATTGGGCCCACCATGCCTCGGTGCCTCCACCAAGGATACACAGATCTCTCTACCCCTTGGTTTCTCTGCCTGCAAATGGGACTGGTGTGTGCAGCCTGGACTATCCTGCCGTAGCAGCAACACTGCAACCTGTAGCTAAAGACCGAAATACTGTGCTCTGTCCAACACAGGGACCCCTGAGAGGACATGCTTGCTTTTTCTAAAGGCAGCACCAGCCGGCAGGTGGCATGCGGAGATCTAGGGTGCTGCAGAGAAAGCAGTCTGGGTGGGTGTGGGAAGCAACAGGCAGCCAAGACCCCGTTCCTCTCCCTCCTGTCGGCAGGGACACCACAACCCCCTCTACCTCTGCCTGTCCCTACAAGAGCAGGCCTCAGGACAACCCAGGGCCCTGTGCCCAGAGCTGGCCCAACCAAGGGAGTGATATGGATGCCCCAGGGGCTGCTGGAGACCTCCTGGGAAGGCTGCCCCATGGTCTCCCCTCTCCTTCCTGGACATAGGTGCAGACGCGTGTCCAGCCTGGGCCCCGATGCTCATTCTGCTCTTCAGTCTGGTGGCTTTGTTCTACTCCTCCCTTGCTCACTCACCCCGCCTCCACCCTCAGGCCCCTCTCCAGGGGAGAAAGGGCCATGTCTAGTGAGGAGCACCTGGCTTTCAGTCAAAGGCTGCCAGAGATGTGCCTGGCCCAGGGGGGCTGGGCTGTGGTCCAGGGACCAAGACCAGGGACTCCTGGTCTTCAGGGACTGCCCACTGTCCCTGGAGTGAAGGCCGCCTTGCCTCCTCTGCTCTCCTCAGGGATTCAGGCTCATGGAGCCTCGGTCTGTTCCCATGTTCCAGCTCCTCTCCTGACCTTGGGCATCCTGTCGCTTCTGTCTGCTCTGTCCTTACCTCTTCACCTTACTCCTTCCTGCTGTTCCCTTGGGTTTCAGCTGGTGTCACCTCCTCCTGGAAGCCTTCCCTGACTATCATGCCCCGGCATGCTGCTTCTGTAGCTTGCATGCTACTTTTGCCCCCATCCTCATCGTATCACTCACCTCTCCTATTATCTGTCCCCTGCTCCTCCTGTCTCACTGGATGTGGGCTTGTCGAGGGCCAGGCCTGGGTCATGCCCAGCTCCCAGCTGTGACACAGGGCTCATAGTTAATGGTGACTGGATGCTAGGGGGCTAGGAAGAGAACTGACAGTGCGAGAGGCTTGTGGGGCTCAAAGGATCCCTGACCACAGACAGACTTAAAAGAAGCCAACAGTATCTCCATCGTACTGCTTTCTAGGAGCCTGGGTCTTTCAGGCTGGGACCCCACCTCCACTCTGTGCCCAAGGAAACCAGCCTGCAGGAGGGGAGAGAGAGAGGAGGAGGGGGCCCAGGGTCCCCTGAGCCTGGGGGTGGGGTTCTTGCTTTTGCCTCCCCAGGACCTCCTGTAGGCCAAGGACTCTACAGTCCTCTGGCTGGCACATTGGCCAGTGCAGGGAGAGACACACACGCAGATACTGAAACAGGGGGACCCTGATTTTCGAGAAATCATAATGGCTAGCCTGGCAAGGGGCAGATGGCTGCCTGTGAGAAGCTTTGTTGCCCCAAGCCTGCTAGAAGTTTTCCAATCCCTCCTTCCCTCGCTGCTCTATCCCATCTGCCCAGAGCTGGGGGTCCCCATAAGATGGGGGGCTTCCCTACCTCGGAAAGTCACTTTGGCAATCCGGTCACCCTTGCCCCGCAGCTCGGAGACCGTCTTGAGGTGGACGAGCAAGGCCATGCTGGTGCGAGGAGCCCCGGAAACGCCAGGAGGGAGCAGCCGGGGAAGGAGCAAGCTCTGTGGATGGAGCACTCAGCACACTCACGCCTCCCTCCCCTCTGCCGCTGCCTCCTCTCCCTCTGATGCAGCCCACAGAGACCAAGGCAACCAAGCCCAGCAGCTCCCTCCAGCGACTCACAGAGACTCATAGCCCTGCCAGCTCCCCGCCCCTCCAAGTTGTCAGCCGAGCGTGTGTGTATCTGTGTGTGTGTGTGTGTGTGTGTGTGTGTGTGGTGTGTGCCTGAGTGCAGCCTAGCAGTGCAGACAGTCTGAATTCATTATTTAGCAGCCGCCTGCTCCCAGATAAAGCTCTGCTCAGCTTCAGGTGTCTTCTCACAGCTCCTGGAGCAGAGCTGCCAGCCCACCTCTCCGCAGGGCCTTCCAGGCCAGCTCTCCTGCCACCAGAAGTGGGCAGAAAGGAGTGGGGATGAGAGGGGTAGGCTGGGGGGGGGAGGCACCCCCTCCAGTGGAGGAGAGGGAACTTGATGACCTTTGTGCACCGGAAGCTAGGGCTGTTGCACAGTTTCAGGGTGATCCTTGCTGTCCCTCCACCAGTCAGGTTGGCCAGCAAGGCTGCTGCTGCCCACCAGGCTCAGGGGGCCTGGATGGGGCAGGCCTGGTTGTTCGGGGCAGGGGGTCTGGTCACACTGTGCTAGGTAGAAATCCCAGCACAGGGACCTGCAGCTGGAAAACCAGCATCTACCAGGCAACATCCAGGCTGTGCCTGCTGGCCGGACCCTCAGAAAAGTGTTAGTCATTCGGTAATGTCTCACTTTTGTGACCCTATGGTCTGTAGGCCGCCAGACACCTCTGTCATGGAATTCTCCAGGCAAGAATACTGGAGTGAGTTGCCATTTCCTTCTCCAGGGGATCGTCCCGACCCAGGGATCGAACCCGGGTCTCCTGCACTACCATCTGAGCCATCAGGGAAGCCCTAAGAGGAAAGACGAATGCTTTCCTCCTTCTGCTTTCATGGAGGTTATGACCCCAGGAGGCCAGTCCTGATTCCTTGGAGTCCGGGAGGGTGGAAGTGGTACTTCTGGGGAGCCCAGGAGCCAGGCTCAGCGTGATCGGAGATGCCTGACTGTGAAGGCCTCCGAGGCTTATGTTTTACTAAGGGCAGTGCTATAGGTCTCAGATAGCAAGATGTTCTGGGAGAGAACTGTCAGCTACCAGGGGTGGGGGAAAGGGTGTCTGCAGCAGAATTTCTAAGGACCAAAGGAGAACTGCCCCTCCTTTCTTCTAGCAGCACACCCAGGAGGGGCTCAGGGGGAAAGGGACCCTGGAGGCTGGAATCCCTGAGCCTGGAGCCTTTGCAGGGCCAGCTGCACCCTTGCTCTTACATTGCTGTGCATGGAATGCCCTGCTGCACCTTTAGCTTCTCGGCTAGACTCAGCTGGAAGTGCCTCTGCAGCCGCACGGCACCTGAGCTAGGTCGGTCCTTGTCTGTGTGCCCCTACCCTCTCTCATCCACTGCTTCATTGGGCTGCTCCACTTACCTCCCCTGACCCCCCAACTGGGATACCCTGGAGCACTGCCCCTTTGCAGCCTCAGAGGCTTGCACAGTCTCCTGTGGATAATAGGCTATTCAGTGACTGTTGACAGGATAAAAGAGTGAGCGCGGTGACCTAGCTGAACAGTCAAAGGTTAAAAACAAAGAAATATTAAATTATTACAGCGTGTGACAAGAGGTTACTCCTTCGAATTCTACAGTCCAAGTGACCTGTAGGATGTCTCAAGAACTTCCTTCCTTCTAGGTGTTTTCTTCCTGCTGTATCCTATTTTTTCTATTTCTTTGTGTTCTAATTCCTTCTCTCTCTTCCCTTCCTCAAATTCTTCTCCTTTCTCACTTTATCTAGTCATATTGAGTTAAAGAATATTTTAGAATATTGTATTTATGCAATAAAAGTGAATGTCTAATTAAATAGATGTTGAATGTCTCTTTTTTTTGAAAAGTAAATTCACTAGCATGTTCCAGCCCTAAGGCTAACAGGTGATCTTTGTAAGGTTTGTAGGTGCATTACAAGGGGAAAAAGTCCATCCCCTCCTTAGGCCCTCTGGAGGTTCTCAAAAAGGAGCTGAGTTTCATGGGAACGCCTATAGACCTGTGCATCTTTAGGAAAAGTCCTTGAACTTGTCCTAAGCAATGCCTGCAGCCTTGTTGAATTCCGGTTTCCATTATCTATAAAGCTGTAGCAATTCCACCTGGTCAGAACAGAGTACCTGTCAGCTGAGCCACTGAGCCTTCTGATACCTAAGCCAGAACCCACTTTTTAATTTCTACTCTCCTATTACCCTTTGGGCTGTTAGTTCCTTGATAGCTCAGTTGATAAAGAATCTGCCTGCAATGCAGGAGACCTCAGTTCAATTCCTGTGTTGGGAAGATCTCCTGGAGAAGTGAAAGGCTACCCACTCCAGTATTCTGGCCTGGAGAATTCCAGGGACTGTATTGTCCATGGGGTGGCAAAGAGTTGGACATGACTGAGTGACTTGCACTTTCACTTTCTAGTATAAAGTTGTTCAGTGAACATGTTCTGAACTCCTAGTACCAGGTGCGGGGGTTTCAGATGTGCATATGATATGGTCCTGGCCCTCAAGCAAAAGTGACAAACGGAAGAGAACATAGACACACAGAACCCAGGGCAAAGGGTCCACGGGTGGAATCAGCTCAGAAGCTGTGAATCGAGGGAGAGAGTGGGCACTGGACCTTGTCTGGGAGTGGGGGTCGTTAGGACCACCTTCCTGGAGTGTTTCTTTTACAATGTTCACGAATGTTGTTCTTATCATAGCCCACATTCTGGATGGAGAATTTAGAAATCAACAGATGTGGTTGCATTTTGGAGGATGGGTGGAGACTCTTCCACCTCCTTTGCAACCATTCATTCCTTTCAGCTCCTTTTCCTCCCTGGGCCCCAGGTTTCCTGTTCTTGTACCTCTTCGAAGCCTGGGGCCACCAGTTCCATTGTCATTGGTCCCAGAGGGCCTTCTGAGGATTCTGGAAGCTGACGTTTTCATCAGCTGCCATAGACAGAGTCGAACTATGAAGGTAACACCTCTCATTTGACGGATGAAGTGAGATTGTGCTGGACGATGCTAAACTGCAGAACCACAGACTCTCTGTTGACTCCCAGCCTGCTGCAGGGGGAGCTGGGGAGCAGATTGGGGGTGAGATGCAAAGAGCCTGGCGTCTTCAAGGCTGTCTGTCATCACACTCAGCACCACCACCCCCAACTAAAGACCTAAGGCCCCCTGCCTTGCCCTACATGTAGCCCAGGGCTGTGTGAGGGTCACTGGAGTAATCCAGATGTGAGGGCACCAGAGTCACGGGGTAGGGGGGCAGATACTATAACAGAGAAACCTCACTCCAGCCTTCTGAAAATTTGCTCTCTGGGGCAAGGCCCAACCCTGGATTCACAGGAGGGACTGAACTGCAGAGATGGGGCAAATATGAATCGCACTCTGGACCTTTTCACGATTGGCTTTGCCCCTATAAACCACGCTTGTGGGGTAGTTTGAGAGGAAAGAGAGGAGGAGATAGAGGTTCCCAGGGAGAAAGAA
This sequence comes from Nanger dama, assembly GCA_917880005.1. Lineage (NCBI taxonomy): Eukaryota > Metazoa > Chordata > Mammalia > Artiodactyla > Bovidae > Nanger > Nanger dama. Next base: position 34,085,129 of record CAKJTW010000018.1, read on the forward strand.
GAGATTAAGGAGAAAAATGTGCCTCACTCTGATGCACGTTTGTGTGTGTGTGTGCGCGCGCACGTGTACACACACACACACACACACACACATTAAATTACAGAGAATACTGGGCAAACATGTCAAGCAGAACACACGCCTGAAGCTCCCTCTGAGAGGCCCCATGGAACTGAGGCGCAGCCGGCAACCTTGGAATGCGACGGCTCTTGGGGTCCCCATGGCCACTGGGGCGCTGGGCTGAGCAAAGCTGCGGCTGCGGCTTTGTTCGCCATTTCCACCTGCGTCCGGCACTGGCATCGGAGCATCTGGGCCGGCAGTGAAGCCACAAGATGCACCCATTCAAAGATGAGAAAACGGAGGCTTGGGTGGGAGCGACGATTTGCTGGGGTCACACAAGAGAGCTCGTGGAGATAGGGGGACATCTTGTGGGCGCGTCCCGCCGGCTACCCAAGAAGGGGACGGTGAGAGGGGTACGCCCCCGCACACACACCCCGGACACGCACGCCCCACCCTGGCGTTGCTAGGCGCACGGTTGCCGGGTGACCCGCGCTGTTGACCGTGGGGCCGGAGCGCCCAGGCTCGCTGCGCGCTCGCCGCCCTCATCATGGCCTCTCGCAGCGCGGGCACCCTACTGACAGAGTTCAATGCCGCCTACGTGCCGCCCGGCCTCACGCCCGGGTAAGACCGCCGCGCGTCAGCCCCGCCTGTACCTGGGGGTGGGGCTGGGGGTCCCTGGGGGCAGTCCCTCCTCTGCTCCTCCACAAAACCCTCCTCCCGCCTCGAAACTCCACCCCCGCGGAGTTCGAAGTGGAAGGAACCAGGTTGGGCCAAGGTTTCACTTGGTGGGGTGGTCTCCCAGGGGCTTGCACTCTCAGACCATGCAGTGGCGGTGCGGCAGGGGCTCTCCAGTTACCCTTCAGTGTCAAGTCCGTACCTAGCGGGCGCCATGCCGCCTGCCCGGGATAACAGTGGATGGGGTCCGGATCAGGGAGAGGAGGGGAAGATGGCGTGTGGGGCTGGTGTTTGAGGGGCTGGTGTTTCTGCTGGGCAGAAACAAGAGGATGAGGTGTCCTGGGGAAGGAAGTGAGCTCTTTGTCCCTCAGCACAGTGCAGGCATCCAGGATGCCTGCGGGTGCGCACCCGGAAGAAGAGATGAAAGAATCCGGACGCGTCGTGGGTTCTCCCAATGATCTCACTTAATCCTTGAAGAATGCCGCCTTTGAAAGCTTCCTGGCCTTTAGCATCGTCGGATGCAGGGCCGAACCTACCTTTCCTTGCTCAGGATGTTTTCACACTCCAAACCTCTAAGGTGCAAGTCTGACTGTTCCCTTCCATTGTTTGGTCCTTTCTTTCAAAGTGAGATTTCCGCTTCTGACCTTCTCTTCCAAGGTGTGAGACGGTGTTCTCTCTCCTACCAGTCGACATGAGCTCACATTGAGGTTGGGGGCTGGGTTCTGAGAATCCACCTGCACTGTATCTGCACATCCCAATTGAATGGATGAATGAAATTAATGTCTTGAGAGTTTTGCAGTCACTAACTCCGTGTGGGTGAAAAAACATAGGCTTTCTTCTGCAAACTAAATAGACCACAAAATCATGAAGAGGTCCCACTGTTTATTTTATATGACATTTGGATTGTCTTGAAGCAGAATAAGCAGGACATGGAGGAGCTGTGATGTTAAAGTCATTTCTGCACACAGAGGTGGTGCAGTGACTAGAGGCAGGCGCTGTAGCTTTAAGCCAGCCCCTTTGTGGACAGGGCCTTTCCTGGCTCTTGGGGAACTCAAAAGCTGCTTTGGCTCCCATCTGGCAAAGCTGATTTACCAGGTCACAGTTGTTTTCTGAAGTCAAGCCTGGTGTCTTAGAAAAGGTGAATAAGGATTTTCCTATTAATCCTTTCAGTCATTTGGGCATTCCCTTGATAAAGACATGTTGAGTGCTTGGGATGGGCCAGATGTTGGATTAAGATAAACAAATAAGGGGAGGGAGATTGCCCGGGATGGGTTTCAGTCTGGTATGAATACATAGGCACCCCACTCCAGTACTCTGCCTGGAAAATCCCATGGACAGAAAAGTCTAGTAGGCTGCGGTCCATGGGGTCGCGAAGAGTCAGACACGACTGAGCGACTTCCCTTTCACTTTTCACTTTCCTGCATTGGAGAAGGAAATGGCAACCCACTCCAGTGTTCTTGCCTGGAGAATCCCAGGGATGGGGGAGCCTGGTGGGCTGTTGTCTATGGGGTCACACAGAGTCGGACACGACTGAAGTGACTTAGCAGCAGCAGCAGTTCAAAACTGTCTTTGCAGCCTTGGTGTTTACAGCATATTCTGGGTGTTTAGCATGAAATTTGATTTTATACATTGATATGTTTTTTTCTTAAGCCCACCACGGTCTCCGTTGGAACCTAACCCTTCCCCAGAGCTCCCTAGTCTGTCTGGGATTGCAGGGAGGAAAGCTCCATGCTTCAGAAGCAATCCTAGGATGCTTCTCTATCCATACCACTTGTCTGCAGTTCCCTTGAGTGCCCTGTCCTGTGATTGATCTAGAAATTGTGATAACAAGTGAATCATAAATAAGGCTCCAAGCATGAGCAGCTGAGCCTATATGTGCTACCTTTCTCAGCTAGATCTTTCTGGGAGGGATGTATTCGCCCTAAAGATTCTCATCAACAAAGAATGGATTGAGTTGTCTTATATGTCTAAGTGCTACCTCATTGGCGATTTTATTAATGTAATGAAAGAATCCAAGATTTCTCACCACACTTGGGTAATTATTATTTTTGTATGCCTTTTCAAAGATTAATCACAAGATTTTAAGAGCAACTAGTCTCTTCTGACACTCAAATCATCCCCCTTATCAGTTTTATCCATAGAGGCAGAGAATATTGACAAATATTAAGGACCTCGGAAATCAGGTAGTCCAGCCTTCCCACCTGCCATTCCAGACGTGGTCACTGAGGTCTGGGCAAGTCTGAGCCTCAGGCTGGTGATGGAAGAGCTGGGCTGCCACCAGGCCACTGATGCCCTGTAGCAGCACTGTGAACTCCCATGTAAAAGCACCTACTATGTGCCAGGCATTGAGCTGGGCTTTTACAAACTTTTTTGTTTTTTGAATCTTCACAACAACCCAGATGAGAAATTGCCCAAGGTCATTCATCAAGTTCACCAGCCAGGTCTCTGTGATATCAACACCCTGCTGTCCGCAGCTGTTAGCAATTATCATCAGTTAGATTCCTACAGCATTCAAGGCCTGATTCTAGATACTGAGGGGAATAGGATGCTGGTCTTCAGACTAGGATCCTCCGTCTGGTCCCTTAGTGGACCAGCACACTATCAGCATATAGATATTGTGCCATTGTTTGTCCTCTGTTCCATCTCTGCAGTGAGCAGAGAGCTCTTGGGTCAGAGTCCCTGGGGTTGTAAGGCTTTTCCAGGGAGAACATTGACTCTGTGCTTCCTGCTTCTAGGGCAGATCCAGGCTCTCTCTGCCTCCCTCAACACCTCACCCATCTCCCAGTCCAAACACATCCCTGGGCACAAAACACAGGCCATCTCCTGTGGAGGAGAACCAGGTTGGATGTAGGAGCTGCATGTGCCCCAGTGGGTACCTGATGCCACTCACACAGCCCTGAGGGACTGGGGAGCCTTTCTAAAAACAGGAGATGGGGGCCCCTGGAGACCCAGGCTTTGTAACAGGGACTCTCTTTCTCTCCAGAAGAGTCATCAGCCCTTAGAAATGCACTCCCATTTGTCAGTTCAATTCAGTAAATATTAAAGATTAACTGCAAGGGGAAAAGAAAAGTAGGAAAAGCAAACAAAGGAATAAATGTAGAAAAATCTTAATGGGTTTAAAAAATTTTAAAAAGAGAAAAAAAAGAAGGAAAAGGAAAACTCCACAGAACTGCAAAAGGCTAACGTAGAGCAGAAGTTTATAACAGCAATAAAAAGTGTGACTGAAAAAAAAACTCAAAAGCTTAATTAGATTTCATAGTGCCAATAAATTGACAACCACATAAAAGGGAAAACAAAAGGAAAAAAATCCAAAATAAACTACAGAACAAGTCAAAACATAAGAATAATAAATATTTTTCTTGAGTCTCTGCTGCAGCATCCTTTCCCTCTCTGGGAGTCACAGTCCACCTTATCTCCCTAGGATGCCGTGCAACACTGCACTGGTCTCTGGACTTGCTGTCAGGAAAGTTCAGACTCTAATCTGGTCCCACTCTTGTGTGTTCTTGCCTTTAATGTCCACAGCTATCAGAACTAGTGTGTTTTCTTTTGTGGGAGCTCTCAATGTCCTTTTATATATTCCATAGACACAGAGAGTCTGCCTAGTTGATCACGTGGATTTAATCTGCAGCTTGTAGAGCTGATGGGAAGGTTTGGGGTCTTCTTCTTTAGCCACACTGCCCCTGGGTTTCAATTATGGTTTTATTTCCACCTCTGCATGTGGGTTGTCCACTGGGTTTGCTCCTGCGGCTGCCCTGGAGGACTTGGGTCCACCCCAGTGAGGGCCAGGTGTGGAGATTGCACAGCTCCTTGGATCGCAGGGGCTCTGGCAGCTTACACAGGGGAGTTGGCGGCTAGGGCAGCAGGAAATACAGTGCTCTAGAAGGGTATGGCAGCCCACTCCAGTATTCTTGCCTGGAGAAGCCCACTGACGGAGAAGCTTGGCAGGCCACAGTCTACAGGGTCACAAAGAGTTGAACATGACTGAAGCAACCCTGCGTACATACACGCAAGGCTTTTTTGCCTGTGGCAGCTCTGCCCCAGTGAGGGTTGAGCGTGAATGTGGAGCAGCTGCTTGGGTCGTGGGGACCCTGGCGGCACCAAGTGTGCAAGGACATGAAGTTGTGACCCTATCAAAGTCTTTTTTGAGCCTCTGGTAGCTAGTAATCAATTCAGCAAATGTTTCCAGAGCACCTACTGAGTATCAGGAATATAGGGACGCAGGTATGAGTAGTGCAGCCCTCTCTCCCCATGGAGTTTGCAATTCAGAAAGGAAGAATTTACCAGGGCACAGATGTTTACAGCACAGCAGAATGTGGGCTGAGACATAAGAGAGACATGAAAACAGAGACAGTTCAATAGTGGGGATGGGCATGGGCTATGGGTGGGTCAGAAGAGGCTTGATTGGAAGGGGGATATATGAAAGTACCTTGAAGGATGGATAAGATCAGAATCCGGGGAGTGGAGGAAGCATCTTCTGGATGGAGGTGATGCCCTGGGGAAAGGCATGAACTGGAGGTACCAGCAGGATATGCTTTGAAAGCAAAAATGGCCTATTTGCCTGGAGTGGCAAAGCTGTTACTGAACCTAACTTACGTCTGCTCGCCTGTGCCCAGTAAAGGTAACCTACTGACCTGGGTTGTGGAGAAGGGAAGTGCCAAGTTTATTGCAGGGCACCAAGCAAGGAGTCCAGGTAGCTGGTGCTCAAAAGCCCCCAACTCACTGACCGTTTTCAGGGAAAGGCTTTTAAGGACAGGGTGAGGGAGGAGGGTTGTGGGGTGCCTGATTAGCTTGTGATTGGTTGGTGGTGAAGTAATCAGGAGTCAACATCATCAACCTTCTGGTTCCAACCAGTCTGGGGTCTACGCACTCGTGGGCAGCATGCAACTAACTTCTTCCGCCTGGTGGGTGTTTCAGTATCTGCACCATGACTCACAGGACATGGCTTAGAATATTATCTGTAGTCCCTGAGGAGGAACTAGAGGTGCTTGACTTTGTTTAATGGCCAAACTAGTATTATTTTTGTCTTGCCTGACTGTTTCCTTTTCTTTCTGCGTTTTCTCACATCTCTGATGAAATTTCTTCTTTTAATTTGGGAAAGGCCTAGGAAGCTACAGTTTTTCTACAGACAAGAATAGGCAGAGGACATGATTGGGGGATTGGGGAGTGGGGGATTGTGTCCTAGGAAAGCCCCATAGGGTCCTTCTTGGTCACAGTGGGACAAAGAAGTGGATGATTGGACTGGAAAGACCTCTCACAGGGCCCATGTCAAGCAGGGCCTTGTGCAACTGGCCCAGTTTGTTCTTCATTTCCCAGGTGATGGGGAACTGTGAAAGTTGTTGCCCAGGGGAGGGATCTGATCAAAACCATACTCAGCAGGAAGTGTGTGGGGAAGAGGGTGCTCATGGAATGAGGACACGCTGAACAGGAACAAGTTAATTAGTTAATAAGCTGCTCATGGGATCCCTGATGGTGCACAGTAATTAATTTGAATGTTAGCTGTGGGGCCAAGCAGTGCTATTAAGAGGGAGGGAGTGATGGCTCTCTGTGCACACAGTAACCACAGTGGACGTTTGCTGTGGACCAGGCTGAGCACCGTCTCCAAACTTATGTGGTGTGCAGGCAGGTGAGGGGCAGGGATGGAGGAGGAGGAGGTGCGACGGTGCTGTAGGGACCATCCGATGCCCAGTTGTGAAACATACCATTCCCTTCTGTTCTTTCCACCTTGGCCCACCATACACTCCACAAAAATGGGGCTCTACCATGGAACTGGGCAATCATGCTTGTGGCTCACAAATGCAAGAGAACAGGCACATAGACCTGGTCAAGTTGTGCCCCCTGAGAACTAAATAAATATGACTGTATGCATATGCCTGCACATGTGTGCGTGCACACACACACATACACACACACATGCACAGGCACACCTCATACACCCCACTCAGAGCAGCAGGAGCTGAATTGAATCCAGAATCCAGGCAGAACCTTAGGAGGTTCTGCGGAGGAGAGGGCTTCTCTTCTATTGGGATGCAAATATCTTGGCATTCAGAGAAGGTGGGAGAGCAGGGAGCAGAGGAGGAGTGTGGCAGAGAGAAGAATCACGAAGACACGTCACCTTTCTAAAGCTCCTTTCTTTGAGATGCACACCCGCCTCTGGGGGTGGGATGCTCCGTGCCTGTGTGCCCTTGGCATATGGGAGCCCGATGTTCCAGGACACAGTTTCCCCAGCTTCTGGACTTATGCCTCTCACAACGAACATTTATTGAGCACTTGTCATGGATCAGGGGCACTGTAGGTTTTGGGGGTAAAGGAGAACTCACATTAGCAGAGGAGATGAGCTAATGTGGATCTCCAGCTGGATGAAGGGTCATAATCCTACTGTGGGGCAGAGATGCTGGGTAGGCGGGTGGTCAGGGAAGGCAACAGGGAGCCTGGCTCTGTGAGTGAGGGTGAGAGCCCCCTGGTTGGGCAGGGATGCAGCCTTCCAGGTGGAGAAATGTGTGTGAAAGCTTGGAGAGCATGCAAGGGATGTAAGTGACATGTCCAGGGCATAGGGCACCTCTGGGAAAGTGAGAAGAGGGTGCACTGTGGGGATCTGATGATGAAGGATCACTCTGTCATCAGTGTGGACGACAGGCTGCAAGGGGTGAGCCTTGGTCTAGGGCAAGGGTCTCCAACCCCCAGGATATAATGCTTGATGATCTGAGGTGGAGGTGATATACACACCACAAACATACGCACAACTGTCTGGGGAAAACTTGTCTTCCATAAAACTAGTACCTGATGCCAGAAAGTTTGGGGACTGCTGGTCTAGGGGACTTGCTATGAGATCCGAGTCTGCCCAGTTAAGCAAAGAGGAGGCTTGTAGCCCTGGGAGGGAGGAGGGCCATGGGAAATCCCTAAGGAGGGGGCAGGAGCAGGACTGGCAGAGAGGCCTGATGTGGCGATTAGTAGGGTGAGGCCTGGTTTCTGGGGGATTCTGTAGATGGAGGTGGTGTTAACCAGGACAAGGAGAGCCAGGCGGAACAGTAGGCTAGTTTTGGTCCTGCTGAGTCTGATGCCCCGGGCAAGCCCTTGGTGGACACCTGGATGTGTGGATTTGTGGCCAGAAGAAAGATCGAAGCTAGAGACATGGGTCTGGGTGTCCTTGGTGTTGAACGTCTAATGTGAATGAGCTCTCCCAGAGGGAGTGGGTCCTTGAAGGGAGAAAAGGACTCTGGGGCAACACCTAGTAGAAGAGCAGGAGAAGAGTGGCAGACCCGGGTCTGTCCTCCCCTCCGCTGAGGTTTCCTGCAAAGCTTCTGCTGATGGAGACCCTTTCATGGAGCTCCACCAGCTCTCCTCCCATACAACAACTGCCCGCCCGTGGGAACGGGCCTTCCCTCCTCATGTTTAATAGCACTGGATCCTTGACCACCCCTACACACACACATCCACTCCAAGAATCAATAAACACCGAGTGAGGAGTAGGAGTGAGGAAGGCGGGCTGAGGGATGCAGGCTTCACATTTTCGACATCTAGCATCTCACCAGCACACAGTGGCTTCCTGATAAAGCAACTCTTTTTTTTTTTTAATTCGAGTATAATTACTTTATAATGTTGTGTTAGTTGCTGCTGTACAACAAAGTGAACAGCTATCAGTTCAGTTCAGTCGCTCAGTCGTGTCCGACTCTTTGCAACCCCATGAATCGCAGCACGCCAGGCCTCCCTGTCCATCACCAACTCCTGGAGTTCATTCACACTCACATCCATCGAGTCCATGATGCCATCCAGCCATCTCATCCTCTGTCGTCCCCCTTTCCTCCTGCCCCCAATCCCTCCCAGCATCAGAGTCTTTTCCAATGAGTCAACTCTTCTCATGAGGTGGCCAAAGTACTAGAGTTTCAGTTTTAGCATCATTCCTTCCAAAGAAATCCCAGGGTTGATCTTCAGAATGGACTGGTTGGCTCTCCTTGCAGTCCAAGGGACTCTCAAGAGTCTTCTCCAGCAACACAGTTCAAACACATCAATTCTTCGGTGTTCAGCTTTCTTCACAGTCCAGCTCTCTCATAAGTATACATATAGCCCCTCCCTCTTGAAGCAGCCTCCTACCCCACGGCCTATCCCTCCTCTCTAGGTCGTCACAGATCGCTGAGCTGAGCTCCCTGAGCTACACAGCACCTTCCCGCTAGCTGTCTATTTCACACATGGATATATGCCAGTCCCAGTCTCCCAATTCATCCCACCACTCCCTTCTCCCCTCCCCATGTTCATAAGTCTGTTCGCTACATCTGCATCTCTATTCCTGCCCTGCAAACAGGTTCATCTGTATCACTTTTTCTTAGATTCCACACATATGTGTTAATATATATTTGTTTTTGTCTTCCTGACTTCATTTTGTATAACAGACTCTAAGTCCATCCACATCTCTACAAAATGATGCACTTTTATTCCTTTCTATGACGAGTATTATGCCATTGTATATACGTACTATATCTTCTTTATCCATTCATCATTGATTCATCATTAGCTTGCTTCCATGTCCTGGCTGTTATCAATAGTACTGCAATGGACATAAGGGTGCATGTGTCTTTTTGCATTATGGTTTTCTCAAGGCATATGCCCAGTAGTCGAATTGCTAGGTCATATCATAGTTCCATTTTTAGTTTTTAAAGGAACCTCCATACCATTCTCCATAGTGGCTGTATCCATTTACATTGCCACCAACAGGGTAAGTGGGTTCCCTTTTCTCCACACCCTCTAAGCATTTGTTATCTGTAGATTTCTTAACACTGGCCATTCTGACTGGTGTGAGGTGGTACCTTGTTTTACTTTTATTTGCACTTCTCTGATAGTGATGTTAAACATCACTTTATGTGTTTGTTGGCCACCCATTTGTCTTCTTTGGAGAAATGGCCATTTAGGTCTTCTCATTTTTTGATTGGGTTGCTTGTTGTTTCGATTTTGAGCTGCACGAGTAACTCTTAATGCCATCTGACTCACTCAAAAATATTACCTGTTCAAGTAGAGAAGAACTCAACAAATCACTCCAAACCCAAACACCTAGGATTATCCTGACCTTCATTTTAGGTTTCTTTTTATGTATATAAAAGGTGTGTGGACAATGGATAGAAAGATAGACAACAATTTTATAAAAAATGATATCATATTTACTATTTTAAAATGAAAAGCATGAAATGTAACCTAACTCAAACTCAACTGAAGAGAAAGATACTGAAGTAAAATGGAAGAAGAGACTTTAGATAAATGCTAATTCATCATGAGATATTTGTTTCTAAAAGTTCCCTCTAACAGAGAGAACAGGAGAGGGAGAGAGAATAAAACCCATTACAGAGTTAGAGTAATTATGTTATTATTACCAGCGTGTTTCAATTTTGGATGCCATGGGTTGACTGCTTTAAAAATCCTAAGTGCATTCCCATCTCCCTTCCACCCACCCCCTCAATTTTTCTTACTTAAATTATTTTTTCCTTTGACAGGTTTTATAACATTTACATTCTTTTCTGCAACCAGCCTTCACCTAGTAGCTATTCCTAGTTCTGCACTTAAATAGATGCAAAGTAACTACCAGTCATTCTAACAGACGTTCCACATTCCTGAGTGTTTTTTTTTTCTTTTGAATCATTGCTGATTGGCAGGATTTCATCACTGAACACTGTCTTAGGAAGAGCATTGGGTGCTCTATTTCCGGATTTCTTCCACGCAGCTGCCTTTCCACCTGGAGGGGTGGCCAGTTCCTCATTTTCGGGTCATGCTCTCTTCCCTGCAAAATGCTGTAGACGGGTGTTCATTTTCATTCTGTTGCTTTATTTTCTCTGTGTTGGGGTTTGGCAACAACTGGTGGGTGACATCACCTCTCTCATCTGCTGCATTCTGAACCCCCTGGGAAAGAAGATAACGAGGGACACTGGCATTAGGCAATGGGGCTGACATCGAACCCTCAAATGAGATGGCAGGGCAAGGGAAGAGTGCATCCCCCAAAACAGGGCGTAGATGAGCAGCATGGGCTTCCTTGCCTCCAAGCAAAGTGGGGAAGGAGAGTGGGCTTCACCCACCAGGGAGATGCCCCTCCACTTCTAACATGGAAGAGCTCCCTCTACACAAAGGACTCCTTGGGATGAAGGAAAGAAGCATCTCCCCACTGCTTGTCTTTGGCTTCTTGATGATTGAAGTGATATTTTTATCACATTTCATGCTCAAAACAAAGAACTCTCGGGGTCTCTGTACCTCAGGTTATGTGTCTTCCCAGAGGATGATCTTCTATGACCTTAATGAAGAAGTATAAGCTCATATGTGAGTGATGGGGTTAGAAGTCAGACTGAGGGAGGTCAACAAAAGCATGAGTGCGGAAGAAATGAAGGCAGAAAGTACAGAGCATTCCCGGGAGAGATTTGGAAATGAAGGAAGAGAAAGGGCTCTAGAGAGCAGCAAGGCCAAGTGTAGGGTTTTGCAATCTAGGCAAAGCTTTGCATGTTTGTAGGCAGAAGGGAAGATGCTCAGGAAGGAGGAGAGATCTCAGGTGACTGGGAGGATGGACAGAGGCCGAGAGAGACAGGAAGGGATGGATTGGAAGAAGGAGGCCTTGGTGAGGCAGGAGGGGGTGCTCCAGACCCAGGAGGGGGAAGGCCATGGGCCAAGAGGAGGACTCCATTCTGAAAGTGGCCAAGGTGACCCCACAGGCTCACAAGCACTCAGCCACCCCACCATCTTCCCAGGGCCAGAGACATGGCCACCAGCAGGGAACTCAGGTGGGGCCAGCAGGAAGGGCGCTGCGGCAGGAGGGAGAGGGTTAGGACCCCAGGGCAGAGAGAAACCAAGGGACAAGAGAGACGAGGCTGGAGAAAGGCCCAAGTTCAGTGGGGGTGTCTCCCCTCTGCTTCCGGTTCAGCAGCTCCATTGCTCCCTGCTCTGGCCCTGGACATCCTTAGATGCTGCAGGACCCCAGGAAGGTAGAGCCACAGAAGATGGATAGGACCTGGCACCTGGAAGGACTCCTATAATGCCTACAGTGGAAAGCCAATCGGAAGGTGTGTCAGTAATCTCCGTGCTTAACTTTCTCTCCATTCACCCAAAGATGAAATCATGCATTTCTGTCTAACTCTAGGCTAATACCTATCCTCCTACTGAGGAGACTGAGGCCCAGGGCAGCTCTCAGAGGTCATACTGAAGCACGACTTCCGAGGTCTCACTGTGCTTTGGCCTCCGGTGCAGGATGAGCTTCTGAAATGGAGAAGCCCTCAATGTAGCAGTGGCCTGGCAGCCTCCCCATGCTTCCAGGGCGTCCTCGTGAATGTGTTCATTGTGGGGAGCGAGCTCAACTGAGAGGAAGTAAGACTTTGAGCGTTGCAGCGAAATGATCCCAGGAGACGCGCCAGAGGGCCTTGGAGCGTGGCCACTGGCCTTCGGTGTCTATAGGTCCAACATCACTGGCTCTGTCGGGGTGTCAGCCACTCACCTTGTTTGTTCAATAGACATCTCCTGCCCAGACCACGTGCCTGACCTGGTTCTGAAAACTGAGGATAAAACATGAGTAAGATGGGATCAGACCCTACCCTCGAGAAGCTCGCAGTCTAGCAGGAAGACGAGAAGTAAGCAGACAACAGCAGGACAGGGTGAGAGGGGTTTAGGTCACAGAGGGAACAGGGAGCAGGACCCACCTCAACCACCTAGACCCACCTGGGACAGGTGACAAGGAAAAGGCTTCTTCAAAGAGCTGACGTTTGAACAAGACTTAAAGGACCTTTCAGTACTGGAGGCAAAGAGCAGGGGGTTAGGGGGATGTTGGGCAGGCTGGTCATTCCTGATGGCAGGAGGCACAGGGCAAGACTCTGGCAGTGGGGAGAGTAAGAGGAGTAGTTCCACTTCAAAACTGCAGTGCTTTCTACAACCAGGGTGTAGGGTGGCTGATGAGAGGGAGAGGAAGGCAAGGGTCAGGCCACTGACAGCCTGGAATGCCATGCTAAGGACTTGACTTCAGGAAGCTCAGTCTGGCTGAAGTGTGGGAAATGGGCTGGAGGTATGGGAGCGGACAGGAGAGCAGGGAGGCTGTTCCTGCTGAAGTCCAGGTGAAAGGCGAGGTAGCCTGAGCTCAGGTGGGGGTATTGGAGATGCAGGGCTCAGCGGCTGATTGGATGTGAGGGATGAAGCTGGGGGAGACTGATGCTTGTTTGGTCTTGGACATCTGCAGGGTGCTGTTCACTGAGGTGGGACTAGACTGTTGGGGAAGGCGAAGGTGGGAAGTAAGGCCTGGGGGACATCCCAGGGAGATGTGGAGTGTGCAACTGTACACAGGAGTCTGAAGCCTGGCGGGAGCTGCTGGGCTGGAGATGTAGACCGGGGGTCCTCCACACACTGGTGAGGGATAAGGCCAGGACATGGGGGCCATTGCCAGGAGGACTCGGCAGGGGGAGGGCGGCAAGGAAGACCCCAGAGGAAGTGGACAGAGGAGGGACATGATGAGAAGGACACAGAGGCTTATGAAAACCAACAGCAAACAAGAGAGCAGTATAACAAAAACCACAAGTGATGTTTCAAGAAGAGAGTGGCCCACAGCGTCCAGCGCTGCAGAAAGGCCATCAGCGTTTCCGCGAGAGTGACTCCAACGGCAGAACCGGGCGGGAGGGGGACAGGGCCAGGTTTCTGAGGGTGAGGGCCTGGGGCGAGGGAGTTGGGGGAGCTGTGCTGACGGGGAGGAGGCTTTGACCTCTTGATATCATTGACCCAAATCTGATTCCCATGCTCTCTGATGTCACTGACTCTCCTCACCCTCTCCCCAAACGAGTCTCCGTGCTCTCTGTGTGCGTCTTGCTTAACCAGGGCTCTTGAGCATGCCGGGTCTGTTCTGCTCTGCTCTGTGTCCCCAGAGGGCTCTGCTCACCCCTTCCTGTTCCTTCCACTGGCCCCCTTGGTCACAGAGGGTGATGGAGCTCCGGAAGCTGGGCAAGCTCTCCAGGCCGAATGGATGGCGCTGTGTGAGGCCGAGGTGCTGGGAGGCAGGCTGGAAGGCTGGAGCCCTGGCCACCTGGACCCCTGCCCCTTCAGCTATAACCTCGGAACCGTGGAGAAGGAATGACAACCCACTCCAGTATTCTTGCCTGGAGAATCCCGTGGACAGAGGAGCCTGGCAGGCTACAGTTCATGGGATCGCAAGAGTCAGCCATGGTCTAGTGCTATCTTTTCAGAGGTGCAGGTGGCCTCCACAGCCTCAGGTCAACCCCTCCATCAGTGGAGACCCATCAAGGAGAAGCGATTTGCCTACAGCCTCACTAAGGGGGTCAGGACTGGACCTGGGTGTCCTGGCCCCCTTGTGAACCTCTGGTCTGGAGAGATCTCTGTGGGGAGGGAGAGGCCCAGCATCTCCCTCATGTGTCCTTGCCCTGAGGCCTGAGCTGGGCGGGCACCTTAGGAAGCCTCTTGAGACCAGGAGGTGACCAGTGGGGCCCACTCACCTCGCCCTCAGTCTTTAAGGAACTAGCCTGGAGCCCTCCACTGCCCCCCTTCCTGCTCTCTCAGGTACAAAGGCCACGTTCCTGGCGCAGCCTCCTCCTTTGGCTCCCCCTACGGCACTACCACCCTCAAGTACTTCCAGGACCAGCGCAACACAGCCCTGGGGAGCAGCTCCACTGCCATCAGTAGAGGCGGCCACTTCCCGACCATCTTCTCCCGAACCCCACCCAAGTGCTGAGGGACCGCACCCTTAGCCGGGACCGCTGGCTGCACACCCCCAGCTACACCCGCTTCAACCTGGATAGCAGCCGCTGGGCCGAGCCTCGCACTTCTACCAGGTGCGTGATCCTGGCTGGGCTCCGGCCACCCCCTCCCCACTCCCCCACAACCCCTCTCCCCTGCCTGGGGAGACTCTCAGCTTCCAGAGCGCCTCTGTTAGCTTTTGCAGAGCCCCTGAGCCAGCAGGGAACCTGGTGAGTTTATTTGGGGAGTGTGGAGGGGCTCAGTGCTCTGCTTCTCTGACTCCCCCACCAAATCTGACCTCCCCACTCTGGGGGCTCCAGTGGCTCATCCCCTGCTCCCCTGCTGCTGTGAGAGCTGGGGGCCTTTGGGGTGTTCCCGCCATCACTTCCCCCAGTCATCGCCTCTCCCGTGGGCCCTCACTTACCTCCTTTCTGAGCAAAAGCCTAAGGTTCACCCACAGTATGAATCTCGTACATTGAGGACTGCAGAGCCCCAGCCAGGCTCCAGCCCCAAGTCTACTCTTCACAGTACACAGATCCCCGTGCCCAACACGGGGATCCCCAACACCAACTCCTGCTCCACGGGTCCTTTGAGGATGAGCCCGAGCCCGGCGGTGCTAGTGGTAAAGAAGCGCCTGCCAATGCAGGAGACATAAGAGATGCAGGTTTGATCCCTGGATGGGGAAGATCCCCTGGAGGAGGGCATGGCAACCCACTCCAGTGTTCTTGCCTAGAGAATCCCATGGACAGAAGAGCCTGGTAGGCTACTATCCATAGGGTCACAAAGAGTCGGACACTGACTGAAGCGACTTAGGGCATACGAACGCACCAAGTTGACTTCAGGCCCCCTGCCCTTGGGGAAAGAGAAGTAGATGGAGGGGGGGGTCTGCCCATACCCCCATCTTGTCCTTATCCTGCTCCCCCAGACCTGGTTCCAGAGGGCCACAGGCTCACAGACGCTTGCCCACCTTGGGGAGGCCAGGGCTTCCTCTCTGCTGTGGTCTTGGAAACCTCATGGCCCCTCAGCATCCTTGCAAACATCCCTCCTAGCCTGATTTCAGCGACCTGGATGCCTCCTGGTCCCCAGGGTGGAGAATGGCATGAGAAGGCTTCCCCAGGAGAGACGGCCAGGTTGATGGAGTCAGACTTGAGGAGCTGTGGAACCATGCTGGGAGGCCTGGGGAAGGCTTTACCACTGTCTTGGCTCACAAAGCACAGCCTGTCTGGAAGGGAGGGAAAGGGAGACACTCCACTCTGGCAACCCACTCCAGTACGCTTGCCTGGAAAATTCCATGGGCAGAGGAGCCTGGTGGGCTACAGTCCATGGGGTCACAAAGAGCTGGACACACACACACACACACACAGGCATGTAGCTTACCTGGGCCGCCTATTGAGCGGGGCCTCACATACCTCACCTCTGCTGTCCCCTGCCTCATTGACTGGGCCAGCACAGCTGGCGTGGGGTGTATCATTATCCCCAGGAGCCAGACAAGGAGCTGGGGCTCAGGAGGGTACCCAGCTGGGCACTCTTCTCTGGGGGCATGAGAGGAGACGACCCCAGCCCCTGCCCAGGTACAGCCAGGCAGGGACCAGGCGCCCGCGGTCACTCCCGCGCACTAAAGACCGGTCCTCTCTTCCTTGGTTGGGCTGTAGATGGCGCAGCGGCATCGGGAGCATTATCAAGACAAGACAGGCTTGGTGCACCGGGTCCCCTACTTCGTGCTGCCCGTGAGGGAGTGGGACCGGTACCCCATCCCCACCGACCTGTGAGTGCCTCCCCCCCCCTCCTCCGCGCATTCACCAGCTCGTGTCCACAGGGCGCCGGCTCTTGCCAGGCCTGCAGGCCCCCAGACTGAGAAACGAGTTAAGACTTTTTTTCTCCCGCAGCGCACAGGGTGACAGTTAAACAGAGCTTGCGGGTGAGCCTCAGGGAGGGGAGGCCAGGAACCTGAATGGGCAGAATCAGGAAGATCATCTGCCTGGTCAGATGCACTGGGAATCTGGCGGCAAACCGCCTCGTCTTTGCTGGCCTGAATCTGCAGGACCGTTCCTCTGCCGTGGCAGCCTTGGAGCTACACTGGTCCAAACCCGGGCGCAGCCACTCCGTGCAGCAAGGAGCTGCTGCCCTCTGGTGGACCTACAGAGTACTACACAAAACAGGGACTGTATCTCCAGCCCTGGTGTAGACTCAGAGGAAACGTAGTCCTAGGGACTCGACCGTATTTTTTCAAAGCCCAGCAGTCTATCTAAGAAATATGAAAGTATCTCACGGTTTTTAATTGGGAGAGCTTCTTTTCCCAGGGAAGGCCAGCTCTGCCCTGTGAGATAACCCAGGCATGTGGTTTCCTTGATCTCCTTCCTGACGCCCAGGCAGGGAGGTCTGAAGTCTGTGCCGTGAGGTGTCCTGTGGAGTAGGGGGCATCGGAAGGTTAGTGGACAGATCTTGGGTTTCCAACTCCATGCTGACCTTTGCTTGCCTCAGGAGCCCCAAGTCTTGCCATTGTTGTTTACTGATAAAGCAGCAACCCTTTCCATAGAGTTTAATGGTTTTTGAAGATACAATTTAACATCACCTATAGATTCTTCCCAGATGGCGCTAGTGGTAAAGAACCCACCTGCCGATGCAGGAGACGTGAGACATCAGTTTGATCCCTGGATTGGGAAGATCCCTTGGAGGAGGAAATGGCAACCCACTTCCATATTCTTGCCTGGAGAATCCCATGGACAGAAGGGCCTGGTGGGCTACAGTCCATGGGGTCGCACAGAGTCGGACACGACTGAGGCAGCTTAGCATGCACAGATTCTTCTCTGTGGGACAGATGGACCCATTTTATAAATAGGGAAACTGACTTAGCAATGGCTTCGGGGACTTGTACAGATGGCAAGTCTAGTAGGAGGTAGAACTGGAGGGAACCCAGATCTCCCAACACCAATGCTAAGATTCTAGATTGGCCATCTCACCACCTTGGGGTGGCTCTGAGTCAGTCCACCCCTGGAAACATTGTGGGGCCTCCCCTGAGGACAAGTCTCCTTTTGAGACCTCACCAGACAGTATCTACATCTCCTACAGCTGAGGGACCCCAGGATGCCCTAGTTCTGTCCCTTCTTCAACTGCCTGACAGCTCATGCTGCTGCTGATGGCTTTATGTCTAGCACAGAGCACCAATGAGGTGTTTAGGAGTAAGAGGGTCGTTGCTTGCACTCAGCCTTTACACTGATCATCTCTGTGGCCTGGGGAACATCCCTGTCCTTCCCTGAGGTTCATTGCTACTGTCCCTTTCATCACTATCACCACCGTCATCATCTCTGTTTATCACTATCATCTTCATCACCATCACCATCACCATCATCACCATCATCACCATCACCACCATCACCACCATCACCATCATCATCTTCACCACCACTACCATCACCACCACTATCACTGTCATAACCCTCACCATCATCATCAGTAGCTCCAACACATTCTTAAAACATGTGTTGAGTGTTTGCTCCTCGTTCAGCATTCTATTAGTGCTTTGCATGCATTATTTCATTTACTCCTCAAAGCAAAGTTAGGAGGGAGGTACCAACATCAGTCCATCTTACATGTGTACACTTCTAGCAGGAACTGGGTTGGAATCCATCCCAGCTTCCTGACACCCATGCCCTTGCTCTTAACCACTGAGCTTCTGTGCCAATACCAGTCCTTCTGATCTCGAGTGCAGGGTGACTTACCAGATGCTAAGCTGACCACCAGCCAGCAGAGCCAGGATCATGGGCTGGAAAATGGGCCTTTTTCACCCTGGTGGCCTGGCTCACTGCATAACACTGGCTCCACCCTCACCCCCCAGGCCTCCTCTGAGCCCAAAGGAGAAGTGGCATCTATTAAGAGTGGCCCCTGAGAACCTGAGGACCCACCAGACATTCCCATCGGGGAAGAGGGTCTCCCCACAGGAGCGGCAGAGGCGGGACTGCTACTTTGAATTCAGAGCGTGACGCCTGAGAGCCGTGGCCCTGACAAGGTTGGCTTTCTGGAATAAAATCTTTAGCCATGACCATCCCATGCTCTTCTCCTCTGAGCCCCAGGAGCACTTGGCCTCAGCTGGACAGTGCCTGAGGGTCACACATCATGGGGTCTGAGGGACCTGTGGGATGCTCACCCCAGGTATCAACACCGACAGAAAACAATGTCAGCCCCCTGCTGGGCCCACCCACCTCTCCCCCGGAGGACTGCAGGGGTCCTGAAGCACTCAGGCAGAGCGAGCCCTCCCGTCTGCTCCCACTGGGATAATCAAGGGTCCCGTTAGGCCATGACTGAGAGTGAGGGTGTAGTGGTCCTGGACCACTCACACTGGTGTCAGATACTAAGGAAAGCCCATTTGAGCCCTGGCTTAGCATCCTTTCATTCACATGACAGCCTGTGAGAGAGGGGGTGTTGTCCCTACTTCTAGGGCTCAGAGGCGGAGAGAGCTGTCCAAACTCAAGCAGCTGGGAAGTGGCACAGCCAGATTTGAACCCAGACCTTTCGGACTCCCAGTTGCTGGTATTCCCCCTACACTCCTCACTTGTGGTCCAGATGGGGGCTGAGGGGCAGGGATGACACAGATCCCGGAGGGCCCTGTGGTGTCTGAAGGAAGAAACCATTTTCTCCATCCTGCCCTGACTGGCAGGGACAGTCTGCTTTGACATCACCCGGGACTGTTTCTAGAAGTGACAGAGGGGAAGGGACCCGAGGCCAAGTCAGTCCTCAAGGTATCACTGTGTGTCAGGAGCCCCTAGCCTAGAGTGGACACTGGTTCACATTCTGAGATGGCTCCTGGTTCACATTCTGAGATGGCTGGGGAGGCTCAGGTTGTGGAGGGGGCTGCTTCCCACCTCCACCTCCTAGGTGGCCTCCTGTCTGCAGGAGAGGTCACAAGAGCTCCTTTAGAGATGGGGTCTAGGATAGGCACCTCGGGCCAGGTGTTTACTCATGCCTTGAGTGCATGCCAACATCCCAGGGCCTCCTGGATCTAATCAAGGAACTTCGTTAAGAAAGGGCTCTTATTTCCCCTGCATGAGTGAAATGGGTTCTTATTTCCCCCAAAGACAAGGTGACCACAGCAGGTTCAGGTTCATGGGAAGATGAGCACAGCCAGTCTTTAGACACCTTCTCCCTGAAGAGAGGGTAAACAAGAAAAAAACAAGAAAAAAGCCCATCAGGTAGGCATCTGACAGCTTTTATGGACCCCCTAAGGGACTTCTCCTGTGTCCCAAACCAACTGGGCTCCAAAGAGTCCCTGTGGTGGCCACATTAATTCAAGGGTTTGGCTGAGAGGCAAAGCAAATAAACTCTGATTTCTGGTCACATACTCTCACGTCCCAAGGGTGCAGGGGTGTCAAGTGGGGCCAAGATGTCTTGGGAAGCCAGGCACCAACTGGAAAGACTGCTCAGCGCATAGCTCTGTACAGCCTGTACCTGAGATGCAAGAAGAGAGGCTGAAGGGAGGCCCCATGGAAGTAAGGGAAACGTGTATATTTTCCTGGTGAATTTCATCTGGTTTGGCTTGGTCCCTGCTGTGACATGGGTTGGCCTCAAAAGACTGGCCAATCTCAGTCTTGGCACATCTCAGACACTGGCAAACTGAAGCCCTAGAATGAGCAATCCTTAATAAAAAGTTACTTCTATATGACCTTGCACTCAAAATATAATGTTCAGTTCAGTTCAAAATATGATGAGCTGATGGGAAAAGGGAAAGGCTTTAATTTTGCTTTATTGAATAAACAATATTCTAGAAGTGAGGGAGGGATGGGGACAAAGTCATTCTTCTAGTCAGATTTCCTCTAGTGCCTGCAGATTTCCTTGGTTGAATTCCAAGTTCCAGGGGTCCCCTTGAAGGCCACCAGAGCAGGTATTTGTGTTCACGTCAACATCCCCAGAAATGAATCCGAAAGGAGCTGAAAGAAGGAATTCCATTAGCCACCTCAAGCCTGAAGTTGCAAAGCCCCCTCTACTTTCTGGGTTCACACCTCTTGTGTCCCTTTGTCTGAGCGATAGTCAGCTTGCAGCAATCCAAACCACCCCAAAGCCTTCTTTAAAGCTCCTTTGAGCAGCTCCAGAATGCTCAGGCTGTCACAGCCTTGTGGTGCTGGAGCCAGTGGAAAGAAAGAAAACACTCAAGGCAGACAGGATTCCAGCCTCAGTTGTGTGCTGGGCCATTATAGAAGAAGAAGATCAAGTAGGGTGGTCCAAGTGTGGACCGTCTTTCTCTAAAAGAGCCCCTGAGCAGCCATGTTGGAAGGGGAGGGCCATCTCCTCCAGCCAGGTGGTTGGAAGAGGGCCGGACACCTGCCTGGACTGGCCAATCAGATTCTCAGGGAATTCAGTCAGAGCCAAGGGACATTCACTGAGGGTCACTGGGAGCCAAAGAGCTATAAACTTGGCTGCTGTGGGAAAGCCACATTTGGTCTCACGCCTGGCAAAGCAGAGATTTCTGGTTGCATGTAAAGCAAAGACCAGAGCTGCTGAGGACAGAGGCAGAGACTCCGGGCTCTCCCAACCGGGCTCTCCATGAGGTCTAGCTGGTTTTGTTCATTTTTAATTGGTTAAACCATTTTGAACGGGCATTTGTCCTTGCTGTCACCTAGGCTGATGATCAAGGGCAGAACAGGATGCAGGAACAGCAGACACAGGCAAACAAGTAATTCAGTGCGAGAAGACTGCCCTAACCGGGCTGGTCCTCATGCCATGGGCTGCCCTCAGTGGTGGTGTACTTCCCACAACCGGAGGGACCCAAATAAAACTGTTAAACACAGCCAACATGGAGATGGCCAATTGTCCAGAAGTGTCTGGACCAGATACGACCCTTACAGCCCCTTTCCACCTGCGTTCTCTGAGCTCCATCACAGGCATATTCACTGTCTGCCCCGCCCCCACCCGGGTTCGGTGCCAGTCCCCAGCTCCAGGCGGCCCCTGGAAGTTGTAGGGGAGGGGAGCAGGACTAACAGTGGCAAAGGCGACTCCCAGGTCAGTCCTGCAGCCCAGCGGGCTTTGCGTTGGCTGGAGAGGGACAGTACCTGAAGTCTGGACTACCTGCATCACTCGCAATGCCTGAACCACAATCTCCCCTTTGCATTTTGAAACCCCACGCCCTGTCTCTTTCCAGGTTACCTCATTTCTCAGAAGTTCCAGGATTGCTGATTCTGAAAGAATCTGCAAAGTGCCCTGGAAACTCATGACCTCATTGGGAAGACTGAGGTGATCTGCTGGCCCAGGGAGACTGGGGGCAGGGATCTTCCTGTCCCACCCACTAGACTGGGCACCCCCTACTCCAGAACACCTTACTTCATGAAATCTGGAGATTTGGCCATTGCGTGTTCAAACTCTGAGAAAGACAGCATATTGTCATTGTCCAGATCCGACTCATTCAGGACCTGGACAGGGGTGCAAAAGGAGCCAGAATGCAGAGAATCAGAAAGTGAGATGGGGTGCAGGGGTCGAGGGCATGGACCACATGCTGAGTGTCACCACAAGCCAGGCTCTCTGCCCGGTGCTTAGCATCCCTAGAGTCCCCTGGGGGTACGTTCTCCACTCCCTGCCCCCACTCCCCACCCCCGTCCTGCCCCAGACAAGGACACAGAGGTGCAGAGATGAGGTTGTGTGCACTGCTGTCTGGGACCTTGTGGGCTGATCTCATCGTGGGCAAGAGTCCTCTTGGTGTCTCCAGCACAAACTTGGCAGTGAGAACGGGCGTGGGGGTGGTGGACAGGGTGACACCCCCACACGCTCCTGTCCCCAGTCACAGGCAACGGCGCTGCTCTGCAACGTGCACAGCCAGGGTGGGACGTAGCCGGGCGCCCCCATGGTTTTTATCTTTGCTCCTAGTTCCCATCCAGACCAGAGAGTTCTCGTGGTCTTAGGACAGATGGGCCCAGGGCTGCCTTCGTGTCCTCTGGACAGCCACTTGAGGACACCTGGGCATTGTGTAGTGCTGTTACAGTGTGGGCAAGGGGGCATTGTGATGTGTCCATCTGAGGCTGCGCTGCTGCTGGCCCACCTGCCCGCACTGGCTGCAGTGTTGGTGGGAGGCCCCTTGGAGGGGCACTTGGGCTACTGCTCTGGGGGCCCAGGAAGGAAGGCATGATCCTGGAGGGAGGGCAGAAACTGGGGGCAGTTGTTTCTAGTAAGTGTACATCCCCCAGAGCCCCTCATTCCTGCCATCAAGAGGCTTCCAGTGGTGGCCGGACCCACCCCCAACCCCGCAGCCCTGGGCACACACGTGGCTGGTGAGGTCAGTCAGCAGGTCTTCTGACATGTCGTCACTGTTGAGCAGCCGGAGGATGATCCTCTGCAAGTCCTCCTCGTCAATGAAGCCGTTCTCATTAAAATCTGCCAAGAGGAGGCGGGGCCTCAGAGGAAGGGAGTCCTGGGGCCAGGGCCCCGGCTGGAACCTGCAGGCTCCCACCAGCCTCTGGGACACTCCGAGGAGCCCAGCTCTGCCAGGTGGGCCTAGAAGGTGATACTCAGGGGGACCTGGGCAGGAATAAGGGTGGGGAGTTGTAGCAACAGAAGGCAGGTTCAATTCTAAATCTCGTGATGACTGTTGAATATGAAACCCGCAAACCTTAGGAACTGTGTAATATCCCACATTGAAGAATGACAGCTAAAGCTAACTTGGGCCCAGAGTGGAGGAATGAGTTTGCTGGTGTCACGGGGACCCTTCGGGGGTGGAGCCAAGACCTTGGTCTCTGTTCTCCAAGGAAGAGTGTGGACATAAAGGTCCGGTTGAGCACCTCACTCCTTAGGCAGGTGGCTCTCCCCTGGCTGAATGGTAATCAGCCACAGGGACTGGACGCTAAAGCTCATGATGTTCATCTAAGTGCTTCCCACATGGCTCCGCTGTGACATGCCGCGGGCGATGGATCAGAGCCAGTGGGAGAGAGGCAGAGGGGCTTGGGAGAGGCCAGCGTCCAGACTGGAGGGTGTGGGGCCCCGCAGTGACCTTGAGCTGTGGGTGAGAAGCCCTGCAGCCTCTCCTGAGACCCTTCCCTCCACCCCACCTCCCGCAGTGTTTCCAGAGGTCCTGCTGGCCCAGCTCCCATATGCAGAGACTGCGGCAAAGCAACATGGCTTTGATCCCAAGCCATATGAAAACAGAATAATTTGCTGGAGTGAAGTGTAGTCCTGGACAGTTCCCTTCCTTTGGGGATGCCAGGGCAGAACAGCCTGGGTAACGGTTGAGGGCTGGGAGTTCTGGACTACTCGGCAGCCCATGTGGCCTCAGAAGCCTCATGACCCATGTTCTTGGCCACTTTGGGGAGAGAGGAGGGCTCTTCTTGCTGTTTCTCAGCAATGAGGGAGATGAGCGAGTTGGTGGGCTCAGCCTTCAGGTATCCCCCAAACTCTGACCGTCATCATCCCGATCTGTCATGTTACTCCTCGCAATTTACAAAGTACTTTCACAAGATTAGCTCATTTGCGTGAGTGAGGTAAGGCAGGCCTTCACCACTATTCCCACGGGAACTGAGGATGCCTCCCTCACCCCTCCCAGCCACTAGCATCCCCGTGTCAGATGCTGGGAAAATCAGCCACTGGTGCCATGGCAGCTGTCTAAGGCTAATTCACAGCTGGTGGGAGCCGTGCTGACCCGAGCAGAAGAGCAGTGCTGGGACGCTGGTCTCTGACAGGTAGGAAGTCTCCCCAGAGACGCTGGGAGAAGAGGATGGATCACGTGGAGGCCAGGACGGTCCCTTAGAGCAGAGACTGGAGGCCAGGAGGTATGTCCTAGGTAGGTGTGGGTGGCTGGCTGGACTTGAGCAACAGCCATTCGCCCTTTCCTTCTTCCTAACAGAATTGCAATTCATGTTTATGTCCTGCTTAAAATACACAGCCTTCCAGTACCCCTTGGGGCTATGTGTGACCATGTAACAGTTCTGGCCAGTGAAGTTATAGCCAAAGTTTGGTGGGTAGAGCTTCCAAGAAAGTTTGTTAAAGAAGAGTAGACGTCATCTGTGTGTTTCAATGTCCATTTTGTCCTTATCCCCTCTCCTCTCTCTCTTTTTCTCCCTGACTGGGATGACGAGATACCTGTAGGCACAGAATATATCTTGAGACTCTGAGGACGGCAGTCCCATTAAAGATGGGAGATTAGGAGGCTTGAAGGAGCCCGGGCCCTTGATTGCCTCCTGGAGCCATTACCTCAGCTCTGGACTGCTTGAATCCAGGATTTCTTTTTTTTTTTAAAACAAGAATGCTCTTACAAGTAACTGAATACAGTCCTAACTGATATAGTAGGTCAGAGCAGTATTAACTCTTCCACACTTTTTTTTTTTTTCCTTTTTTTTTAGAATCCTGCAGGGCGCTTTCAAAAAGCGTATCGACCAGGGCATACCCAACACCATCACATCAAGTCTCTGCAGCTGGGGCCCAAGGGTAGGTCTTGAAAACTCCCCGGGTAATTCCAATGTCGTCCATGCTGTAGTCCACAGAGATCTACTCTTTGTAGATCACAGAGAGTTGGACATGACTCATCAACTGAACAACAGCGATCCCAGTATTGGCCACATTGGAAAATCAGTGGGTTAGAGCCATGCTTCTGAAACTTTCAGGTGCAGAGGAATCATCTGGGAGTCTTGTTCAAAGGTAGATTCTGATTCAGTAAGTGGACACTGAGGCCTGAGATTCTACACTTCGAGTGAGCTCTCTGGCAATGCTGTTGCTGCTGGTATCTAGGCCACAATTGGTATAATGAGGGGTTAGAACACTGAGTTAGGTCTTCAGACTGGCTAAGGACGATTGCTGGGGCCATCACATCGTCATCCTCTCTTCTCTTTTCTTTCTCCTTTCCTTTCCCTTCTTTTTAGTCCTCCTCTTATTCCTTCATTCCTACCACTATCACCTCAGTTTATACAGCAGCCATCAGGGGCCAGGCACCAGGCTCAGAGATTCACACGTCCTATCTTCAGTCCTGCTGACAGCTCTGGAAGGTAGCAAATCTTCTGAGCCAGAAGAGAATTCAGATTTGCCTGAGTCTAGCTGATGAAACCTTGGAGTTTACAAGTCCCTAGGCATCTATTTGCACCACTGATTTGCATGAAGGCTCTGTGCTTTTGCTTTTGCACTGGAGCTCAGAAAGGAAGGAAACTGTTCAAGGGGGCCCTGGAGGGGAGTAGGGGAGAAGATACAAGGACAGTGTAGGGGACTGGGGTGTCTGCTTCTTGATGTGACCTGAGGACCCTGCCTGACCTCTCAGGAGGGAGGACAGTCCCCCTCTTCTTGAGCTGAAGACATTTGAGCTCCTGTGTCTTGAGGGAACTTGTCTAGTTCCCTAAAGGTTTGGTGGTTTTGTTTGTTTAGCTCTAGAAACAATGGAAAGACAGCTGAGACAGATATATTTTGGAACATCTACCCAGCCTACACTACCATCTCTGAGCAGCATCTCAACTCCCAGTGTTTGGCCTTAGAAGCCACGTTTATTTATGTGACTCTGCTTCTTCTTGTTTGTGGATGACTGGACAAGCTTGGTCACCTAACCCAAGGGCAGCTGGATCTCTGGTTTCGCGGAGCCAATAAGCATCTCCTGAGAAAATGGAAATGAGAGACAGAGATGCTTGGGGCCCGTCAGTCAGAGTGAAGCCCATAGGTCATGTGAAGGCTGGGGTAGTTATCTTTGGTCCATAGGCACAGAGGCATAAAAGGAGGATCTGCAGAAGGAGAAGGTGCGCAGAGAGAAACTGAGATACGAGACTAGGCAGGCACAGAGAGAAAAGGAGAAAGGAGCTCTCTGGTTTTCTGAGCACTTTCCAGCTGCATTTGAGGCCCTCAGGAAGCTTGCTTCACTTCTGCCTTGGATTCCACACTGCTTGTGGTGGACAAACTCTAGTGCCCTCCCTCCTTCATGATCTGCTCTTCTTGGTGTTCATGCTTCTGTCTAATCGACTCACCCATCTAGTGTGTGTGGGGACTTACATCTAAGTAGCAGGATTTGGCAACAGATGAGACGTCTATAATATAATATGTTATACTGCCAGCAGTCTGGCCCAAGAGACTCCCTAGCTGTCTTGGAAGAAGGAACTGGCCACGTTGGGAGGCCCATGTGACTAGGAGCATAGATCACCCTCTGGAAACTGAGGGCAGGATGCAGGCGGTAGCCAGCAAAAGGCCAGGGCTCTAAGTTCTAGTGTTGTTGCCGTTCAGTCGCTCAGTCATGTCCATGAATTCTGCCAACAACTGGAGTGAACCTGTAAGTGGGTTCCTCCCCTGTCAATCATTCTTCAGGTGAGATTGCAGCCCAGCCAAAACCTTGATTGCAATCTTGTGAAACCCTAAGCTGAGGACCCGACCAAGCTGTGCCCAGACTCCTCACCCACAGAAATTGTGAGACTGTAAGTATGTTTCATCTAAAGCCATTAAGTTTGTGGTAACTTATTACACAGCAGTGGAAAACTAATGTCCTGCTGCTCTTCCTAGGTTGCCTTTTACACAGGTAACTTCATGTTACTTGCACAGGTAAGACAAGAGCACCTAGTCTGGATCAGCATTTTCCACCCAGAAGAGCTGGCCCATCCAGAAGAGTACTAACAGGAGACGGAAGAGGCTAGAGATAGCTCAGCAAGTGCTCTGTGGTGGAAGGCCCGACAGAAAGTATCAGCACTCAGGAACTAGAATTCTGTGGATAGCTTGGAAATCCCTGGGGACTCCCAGCAATACTTGGGGTAAGGAAGGAGGAATAATACTGAATGGACTATTAAGCCAACTGAATTTGGGTCTATGATTTCATTTGTACTTACCCTGCTTAAAGTTCACTGTAAATTTGTGTCTCATATCAAATTTAGGACATTTGAGGCCATTATTTCTTCGGATATCTTTTCTGCCCTGTTTGTTCTCTCCTCTCCTTCTGAGATGTCAGCTGGATATTTGTTAGACCTTCCTATTGTCCTTCATGTCCCTCAGGGTCTGATTCTTTTTTCTCATCATATTTTTCTTCTCTATTCTTCAGATTAGATTATATTCTATTGATCAGTCTTCAGGTTTATGGACTCTTTCCTCTCATCTTGATTCTTCTTCTGCTGCTGCTGCTGCTAAGTCACTTCAGCAGAGTCTGACTCTGCAACCCCATTGACGGCAGCCCTCCAGGCTCTACCATCCCTGGGATTCTCCAGGCAAGAACACTGGAGTGGGCTTGAGTCTCCTGCTAAGCCCAAATGGTAGATTTTTATTTCAGATGTTTTATTTTTGAGTTCTGTATTTTCCATTTGATCCTTATAGTTTCTATTTAGGAGAAGGCAATGCACCCCACTCCAGTACTCTTGCCTGGAAAATCCCATGGACGGAGGAGCCTGGTAGGTCGCATTTTCCATTTGATCCTTATAGTTTCTATTTAGGAGAAGGCAATGCACCCCACTCCAGTACTCTTGCCTGGAAAATCCCATGGACGGAGGAGCCTGGTAGGTCGCAGTCCATGGGGTTGCTAGGAGTCGGACACAACTGAGAGACTTCCTTTCACTTTTCACTTTCATGCATTGGAGAAGGAAATGGCAACCCACTCCAGTATTCTTGCCTGGAGAATCCCAGGGACGGGGGGAGCCTGGGGGGCTGCCATCTATGGGGACGCACAGAGTCGGACACGACTAAAGTGACTTAGCAGCAGCAGCAGCAGTTTCTATTTTTCTACTGAGAATTTCTATCTTTTCATTCATTAGGAGCCCATTTTCTTGTATATCATTGGACATAATTATAATAACTGTTTGAAGATACTTATCAGCTAATTCCAACATCTGGTTCATATCAGAGTCAGTCCTCATTCTTGGGAATGCATCATTTTTCGTTTAAAAAATACTAAGATACTGAATAATTTTATTGTATCTTAGACATTATAAAGTATCCCTGGTGGCTCAGAGGTTAAAGCGTATGCATCCAATGCAGGAGACCTGGGTTTGATCCCTGGGTCGAGAAGATCCCCTGGAGAAGGAAATGGCAACCCACTCCAGCGTTCTTGCCTGAAAAATCCCATGGACAGAGGAGCCTGGTAGGCTACAGTCCACGGGGTCGCAAAGAGTCGGACACGACTGAGCGACTTCACCTCACCTCACCTCACCTCACACATTATAAATGTTTTATGTAGAAACTTTGGATTCTGTTATGTTCTTCCAAAGAGTGATGAATTTTCTATTCTAGTGGGCAATCCCTATCACTCAGGGACCTTGTAAAATGCAAAGGCAGCTCAACTCTCCATTCAGTTCTTTCATCCTTACCTGAGCTGCTTTAAGTTCATCCTGGAATATATGGTTTAGAGGTTAGAATGAGATTCTGCTCCTTCTGACTTTCTTTCATGGACTCTCCCTTCTTTTCACTTTTGAGGGGAAACCCAAACTCTCTGATTTTTGAAGTCAGAAAGAGATCAGGGTTTCTATTAGTCCTGCGTGATGCCACTTATTGAAGCTCACCTTCAGGCTGGAAAAGTACAAAAGTGAAAGTTGGGGGAAGCGGGTGGAGAGCCATTCAGTGCCATTTCCTTTTTTCATGTGTTAAATCTATGCTTTCCGTGGCTAGGCAGTACCTTGAGGTAGTTGATTTTTACAGTTTGTTTAGAGTTTATAGTTGCTTTCGGCTGAAGCGACAGTATGATAGGAGCTTACTCAGGTTTTCTCTGTAGGGAAACTTATGATTTCATGTGTGTTTACTGGATACTAAGCCTGAAGACATATCAAATACAAAAATATCATTAAGCCCCTTTTACATGATAGATGAGACACTGAGACTTCATAGGTCCCTCTGGCTTAAATCCCCTTCACTTCATTCTATCCAAGTCCACTTGGCTGAGGCAGGAATAAAGGGGTTGGCGTCCACCATGTGGGGACTGGGTGGGAGGAGCCGGTAGAAAAGGAAGACAGGCGAGATGACAAACTATACAAGCCTAAATGGACAAGTCCTTTGGCCCAAGGGGTTTTCAAGATGAGCTTGAAGCCTTGCATGTGATCTGTTTGAAGGCTTTGTTTCTTTCCTTTTGGTTCCTTTTAGAATTTCCGGGGCCTCGGATGTGCTAGGGGTTCATGAGGCTGAAGAGCAGAACTTTAGCAGGGCTTTGTGGCTCCCTGACAAGATCAGAGGCATAAAGTGTCATGGGACCTCAGAGATGATCTCTCTCGTCTTGCTCATTTTTAAGATGAGGAAACCGAGGCTCTAAAAAGTACACCGATTTGCCCAAGATTTCTCAGCTATTTAGTGGCTGAGCTAGTTTCAGTGTTTAAATCCTTTAACTTTTACAGAACAAGCATGACTCCTTCATGCCCATATATAATCCTCTTTCTCTTTCTGGCCTGCCCATGCTGCTATATGGAATATCAGCACCAGTGACTCCGTTTGCCTCTCTCTGGTGGCATGGAAGGGAAGTCATCAATCCATTAGAGCTGGACTTCTCAATCATTAAAAACCAAAAAAAAAAAAAAACCCCACCAAATCTACAGTACTTGAGACGTATAATAGCCCTCATACTCAGGTAATCCCCAATGAACAGCATCAGAACAATGCATTGATGCTGATGGATTCCAGATGAGGCATTTACACTATGGCCCTTGTCCCACCACGCAGTCCCCACAGCACCCACCATAAATGCGGAAGGCGTACTCTATCTTGAGGCTGGGGCAGGCCTGCTCGCTGAACACAGACGCCATGCCCAGCACATCCTCAAAGGAGAGCACATGGTTGTGGGAGAACACTCTGCAGATTCGGTCTCTGAAAGGGTTGACCTGCAGGTGGGGAGAGGAGAAAGAGGCAGGAGGCTCGTCAGGTTCGTGCCTCCCGGGGCCTCATCAATCTGTTAGAAGCACAGTGTCCTGGGAAGCAAGAGCAGCAGCCTAAATACTGGAGTAGACGTTAGGTCAGTGAGCCAGGATCAGGGACATGATGGAGGGTGCCTAGGATGAAGAACCACACTTAACATCACGCTCCCCACTGTTGTCTCCTCCTGCAGGTACTTCCCAAAGGCTCATTTTTTGGTTGTTTTTCTTTTTTATGTTTATTAATTTATATGTAAAATTTGGAAAACACCCCTCATAATATTAAAAATGGGATAACTGTTGTTCCTGATTCACTCTCCATGTTTAACTGCTATTAACATATTGATGTAGAAGTCAGACTGACCCAGGTTTCAGTCCTGGCTTCACTGTTTACTAGTGATCATTTTACATAATCTCCAGAGCCTAAGATTTCTCATCCACAAGATCGGGTGGGATAATACTACACCTACTGAATAGGTCTGTTGTGAGGATTAAACAGGATAGGTTTAAAGTTGCGCGTGCGTGTGTGCTCAGTTGCTTCCATCATGGTCAACTCTTTGCAGCTTTATGGACTGTAGCTTTCCAGGCTCCTCTGTCCATGGGATTCTTCAGGCAAGAATACTGGAGTGGGTTGCCAGGCCCCCCTCCAGGAGAACTTCCTGGCCCAGGGATTGAACTCATGTCTCTTAATCTCCTGCACTGGCATTAGGTTCTTTACCACTGACCCCACCTGGAAAACCCTCAAGTTGCACAATAAATAACACTCAACAGATGGTAGCCCTAAGTTGGTATACAACTACTACAGGATATTATTATAAGTTGGTATACAACTGCTACAAGATATTATAATTTGTATAGCAGTTTTCATTTTTAAACCAACTAGTTCTCAAATTTGAGTCCCAAATGAGGAAGCATCATGTGATTTGAGAAACCCTGATTTCTCTAAAGTGGGCCTGGCCCGGGTCATTCATGAGAGGGCTCTTCTGAGCTGGCACCACAAGGTTCTAAGCCATTTCTCAACCAGTTCAGTGGCAGCTCATGAAGGCTGCCTTGCTGTTCTCTCTCTCCCCAGGAATGGGCAGGTGGGATGGGCCTTGAGGATGGGCAGATTTAAGGAGGCACAGAACAATCTTGGGAATGTTTAAAAGTAACATATTCATCTTTGGCACTCTCCTCCTCCTGCTCTCTGTGTCTCTTATCCATCCCCACCTAGTGGGACTCCTTGACCCACAATTGCTCAGAAATCCAGCCTCTGTCTACTCTAATCTCACCCTATTGCTGGTAGACCTTATCAGATCCCAGCTTTGCTTCTGGTGTCCCAGACTGACCCTATCACTCCCTTCTCATCAACTAAAATTCCATTTCCTTAGATGCATCTCAGCTAAGAAAGCTATTTGATTCTGCGAATTCACACAGCAGTTTCTCCATCTTCCAAAGTTTTGATTAGTGAAAACAAACCTTTAGTTGATTTTTCTAGTCCCCTTTACTGACAAGGTATCTCTTCAAGGCTTTAGGCTTCTTGCAAAAGGAGTAGTTCCATAGCACACACACTCTATCAGCTCCCTCATTGGACCCCAGCCCCAGCCTCTCTGGGCCCATGACCTTGTCTATCACTCCTCAGAGCTGCCCTAGCTTCAGCCAGTGCTTTGCTCTCTGGTTTTAATGTATCCACTTTGGAGACATTCATCATGAACATTTCTGTTTCGTTTCTTTTGAACTCAGCTACAATATAAAAGTCTATGGTTTAATTCTATTTGGTGTATGCACTTGAGATGGGAGAGAGGACGTTCTGAGTCATCTCCCATGACTGTGTAGATCTCTAGCCTTAATGAGCATACTGGTTATCTGAGGTCCTTCTTGAACACATAAATTGTAACTCCCGCCCTCAGAGATCCTGTTTTAGAAGATCTGAGGCACAGCCCGGCATAATGGATTGAATTGCATCTCGTTCAAATTTTATATGTTGAGGTTCTGACCCTGAATAGCTCAGAATGTGACCTCATTTGGAAATATGGCCACGTGGTTAGTTAAGGGCAGTTTAGGTCTAGGGTGGGCCCCAGATCTAACACGAATGGTGTGTTTATAAAATGGGAAATCTGGACACAGAGACATGTCGTCAGGGAGAACATCACACAAAGATGAAGGCCAAGATCTGGGTGACACAGGCACAAGCCAAGGACTGCCAAATATTGCCAGAAAACTTCTGCAAGCTAGGAGAGAGGGGTGGAAAAGACTCTTCCTCCGAGCTCTCAAAAGCAACCGGCCTTGCAGACACCTTGATCCTCAGGCTTCCAGCCTCCAGAAGGTGAGACAACACATTTCTGTCTAATATACATAGTTGTGATACTTTGTGATGGCAGCCTTAGTAAACCAATACCCTGAGAAATCTGCATTGTAAATAAGATTTTCAATTGACAGGATTAATCTCATATATATACTTAAATTTGTTTCAGGAGTGGCCAGAGTCCAGGTGAATCTGGGCTGTGCTGCTGGGTCTTCCAAACTAGCTCCTGTTTCCTCTGTCCATTCACTTCCATACTCCCTAGAAAGCTTGGTTTGCCCGCCTCAAATGGATCCTGATAAGAGCTATCTAGTGTGATGTATTCCAGGTCACATGCACGTAGCTAAGTGGCTTTACAGATTACTTTGCCAAATTGTAACTAAATTAACTCTCACAAATGGATAGGTGGCTTAACAAGATTCCTGCAAGGAAACCACAATTGAAGATAATGCTTACAATGCAAATGTAAGTGAACAAGAAAATGTCAGGGCGATACCTCTCGTATTTAAAATGCCAGTTCTTCTCTATGAGGTAGAAACAATGAGAATACAATCAGATGTAATGGGAAGTCCCATCTCCAGTTCTGTTCTCCTGCACTCAGATCAATAAGCTCACTGCCTAAGCATCTATCCAACCATGAATGAGATACCAGCCCTTCCCTGGGGGTTGCCCCCACTTCGTGGCTTTACTGGGAGTGATGCGGATTGTTGTTGTTCAGTCACTCAGTCGTGTCCGACTCTTTGAGACCCCGTAAGCTGCAGTATGCCAGGCTTCCCTGTCCTTCACCATCTCCTGGAGCTTGCTCAGACTCAAGTCCATTGAGTCACTGAAGCCATCCAACCATCTCTGTTGTCCTCTTCTCCTCTTGCCCTCAATCTTTCCTAGCATCAGGATCTTTTCTAATGAGTCAGTTCTTCACATGAGGTGGCCAAAGTATTGGAGCTTCAGCTTCAGCTTCAGTCCTTCCAATGAATATTCACGGTTGATATCCTTTAGGATGGACCGGTTGGATCTCCTTGCAGTCCAAGGGACTCTCAAGAGTCTTCTCTAATACCACAGTTTTCGAAAGCATCAGTTCTTCAACACTCAGCCTTCTTTATAGTCCAACTCTCACACCCATATGTGACTACTGGAAAAACCATAGCTTTGACTAGATGGACCTTTGTTGACAAAGTAATGTCTTTGCTTTTCAATATGCTGTCTAGGCTTGTCATAGCTTTTCTTCCAAGGAACAAGCGTCTTCTAATTTCATGGTTGCAATCACCATCTGCAGTGATTTTGGAATCCAAGAAAATAAAGTCTGTCACTGTTTCCACTGTTTCCCCATCTATTTGCCATGAAGTGATGGGACTGGATGCCATGATCTTAGTTTTTTGAATGTTGAGTTTTAAGCCAAGTTTTTCACTCTCCTCTTTCACCTTCATCAGGAGTCTCTTTAGTTTCTCTTTGCTTTCTGCTATAAGGGTGATGTCATCTGCATATCTGATGCTATTGATATTTCCCCAGCAGTCTTGATTTCACATGTGCTTCATCCAGCTCAGCATTTTGCATGATGTGTTCTGCATCTAAGTTAAATAAACAGGGTGACCAGTGAACCAGTTCATTGTTCCGTGTCTGGTTCTGTTGCTTCTTGAGCTGCTTACAGGTTTCTCAGGAGGCAACTAAGGTGGTCTGGTATTCTCATCTCTTCAAGAATTTTCCACAGCTTGTTGTGATCCACACAAAGGCTTTAGCACAGTCAATGAAGCAGAAGTAGATGTTTTTTCTGGAATTACTGGGAGTGGTGGGGGAGGAAGAATAATTGCCAGGAAGTCAATTCATTCCCCCTTAGACCCGTATCACATGGCTATTATCCACCTACACACACACACACACACACACACACCCGACACGCACGCACCTTATCTTGTAGAGATTGGGAAGCCAGCTGTTGGTGTGGCACCTGCTGGTAGCAAGAACAGTGCATGAACACAACACGATGACCACAGATTCTATTGGAGATGCAGAGAAAATTTTTTTGAAGGTGTACAGAAATATGCATTAGAACAAATTTCACAAAATGTATTAAACAGTTGAAGAAAATGCGGCTGTTTCTAACATGGTGTTCCTAGATTCTGTTTCAATAATGAAACACATGAGGAACCACATTTCTGTGAGCCACTAAAGGGAAGTGGCAATGTGTACTGCACAGTACATTACTTCCTTAATAAAGACATCATTTATGAGAAAATTTGTCTGAGTGTGATCACTGATAGAGTGGCTGCTTCCTAATGAAAGGGATTCTGGGTAGGGCTGCAAGGATGTTGATACATGTGAAACTGCTCCCTGCAGAATTTCCTTCAGGCTACTGGAGTCAAGAGCTCAAATTCAGATATATACAAGTGCTGTGGGATGCATTGGTGTGGTCAGTTCTTTTTAAATATAGTAAAACTTATAAAATGATTTATAATCAGAAGGAAAATGACTATGAAAATCTTTTGAACCACCAAGAGGCTTATTGGTTATCTTCTGGCAGTGCACTTAAAATAGTCATCAGAGTGGAAGAGGATGTATTCTTGTACAAAAAGACAAGTGTTCGAAATCTGGTAAGCTTTTTCTGAGGACAAGTGGCTGTTGGCAGTTTGCTACCTCAGAGATATCCACCAAAATATGAACTCAAATTCTTCTGACTCTTCAAGGGAAAGGTGACTCATTATACCAATGAATGAGAAAGTGTTTGATTTTCCAAAGAAACTCATGCTTTGAAGAGAATGTTTTGAAAATGAGATTTTTGTTGTTGACAACCTGTTATCTCCTGTGATCACCTATAAAGATGCTTCTATTTGCGTATCTGAAAATATTAGAAACATTTTTCTAATCTGTTTGAAAGTGGTCCAAGTGAAGAGTGGATATTCAGTCTATTTGTTAAAAATCTAACAAGTGGATATACAATATGCAATGCTTTCCCATTAGCTTATAAGAGCCCCTGACTGACATAATGGAAGATGGGCATCAACTAGCTTAATTTCAATCAAAAGTCTTTAATTGGTGGTTGGGGTCGAAAATGAGTACCATAATTTAACGTAGCTAGTGATACATCCTTTTCTTTGGATCAACCACTTCAGGCATTAAAAACAAACCTGGCTAGACCAGACTCCTAAATGGCTCTCTGTTTCAAAGTGTTAAAGCAAGATTCCAAAAAGAAATGAAACATATTCAATTGCTTCCCTGACACTGTTATTAATTATAAGAAAACAATAAAATTGTGAAAGGAGGAAATTTTGTTATATAAAGTGAAGGAGAATTTATTTTTAAAAATTTTTTGTAGGGAATTCCCTGGTGGTCCAGAGATTAAGATTCTACCTCCAATGTCCAGGGTTTGGGTTCAGTCCCTGGTCAGAACACAAGAACCCACAAGCAGTGTGGTGCAGACAGTATATATATATATATATATATATATATATATATATATATATATATATATATTTCACATATTTAACTTTTAATTTTGCATGTTTATTTCATAACATTTAATACTATAGTAAAGGCATAAAGTTTATAAGTGAATGTATGCCTATCATGGGTGCATATGTGGGTCAAAGCGTCTGCCTGCAATGCAGGAGACCTGGGTTCGATCCCTGAGTCAGGAAGATTCCCTGGGGAAGGAAATGGCAACCCACTCCAGTATTCTAGCCTGGAGAATCCCATGGACAGAGGAGCCTGGTGGGTTACAGTCCATGGGGTCGCAAAGAGTTGGACACGACTGAGCGACTTCACACATGGGTGCATACTCCATATTATTTTATTGCTGAGGGTACATGATCAAAAATGTCTGATCTCTGATCTAGACTAACCCCCTCATAATCACAGATGTGGAAATGAGGCCCTGAAGGGGAAGCGGGGGAATGGGGAGAGCAACTTGCCCAAAGTCATTCAGCCAACGAGCCCAGCCTAGGATCTTTTGAGTCTGCCTGGTACCGTTTCTGCCACAGTGGCCTGTGCCACATAGCTATCAAACAGAATGGTGGCGAAGAGGCCAAGCATGACCTGAAAAAGTTTTTTTTTTTAACAAGAATTGCAAAAATGGATGAGATTGGAGTCAAACAAGTGGCCCCCAGTCTCTGAAAGCTCTAAAGCAATAGGAGCAAACACTACAGAAAAGAGAAAACCTGGGGGTTGGAAGGAGGCAGCGATGGGCCATCAGCCTGGGGAATGGTGGAAGAACCAGAGCAAGGAGCAGAGCAGGTGCTGGTCTCAGGGCTAGACCTAGGTCACCAGAGCTGTGTCCAGGCCCTGGAAGTCAGGCACTGGTACAGCTCTAAACTGGTATAGTTCTCTGTGAGGTCCATTGGCACCTTCCAGGAGAGTGTCCTGAGCCTGTCTATGGTCCAGAAGGGCAGCTTCCCTCCCCCGGGTTCCCTTTCACATCACTCTCCAAAGGGAGTTCCCATGACAAGATGTCCTTGGCACACATGCAGCTCCCTGCAGAGGCTTGCTGATGGTGCTGCAGGGAGCGTTCTAAAGGCCCAGGGGAAGCTGCCTCCATGCCCCTCTCTTCTGTCCACCCTGAGCCAAGGGCCAACTCAGCCAGAGTCCTCAGGTCTGGCCCAGCCGAGCCAGCAGCAGACAGAAGAACAGCTGGAAAAACACAGGAGAGGGAGCGTGGCTCATTAATGAGCACAGTTCCAGTTTACTGTATTCCCGATTTTTGTGGCTCTTACTTTAACAACCTGAAATCTCAACTAATAAAATTTGGGACCCATCCAGAGAGTTATTGTCTGTGTAAAATTTCACACTCATTTAGCAGTCTTCAATCCTCCAAGGGAAGAAGATGACAATTGACAAAGTAATGCTTCCATTTCAAGAATAACATATACCCTAGTGTGAAGGTGTTCTGAACAAGGGAATATAAACATGTCAGTGTAGAAATTTATACAGGTAACAATAGTGCAGTCTCTATCCAGGCATGACAAAACTAAAGAAGGTGAAAATAAACTCCAAATGCTGAAGAATTTTTGGAAACAGAAACTACAGTTTGTAAATATGATTTCAGTCCCTGCCGAAAAACTAAGTTTTTTTTTTTTTTAATAAAAGCTCTTCCCAAAGCTATTGAACAAGAGATTTGATTTGAAGATGAAATTCAGAGGGAAAATATTTGGACTTAGCTTAAAAATATCTCCTTACCATTCCTCCAGCTAGCACACAGTCAAGAAGAGATTTTTACAGTTGCTGGAAAAAATTCACACAGAAATACACTAGTGACTCAATATTGACATCATTGACGCAGTTTGATTCTTAAGATCTCATTTTAAAAAGAGAGATCAAACAGCATTATTTCATTTGATATTTTCATTGCCAATTAATCTTTCTTAATTTTTACTGTTTGGGTTTTTTTTTTTTTTGAATAATGCTTTACTTTTTGCTCATTTGTCTGTTGCCAACTCTTTTAAAAATGATAAATCATATCATTTTTCAAGTGATATGTTCATTTGAAATATTCATATGTTTGTAAATCAAATGTTCATATTTTTAGAATTTTAAACAGAGGTAAAGCATCTGGCAAGGAGAAGCGTGGATGGAGGTGTCTGTACAAGAAGCCAGTCCCTCCTAGACCTTGAGTGGAGCCCTTAGGTTACTGGAGCAGACTCCCACTGAGAGAAGCACTGCCTGAAAGATGACTCATAGTTGTGGAAGACTAGGTGAGCAGACCCTGTGTCCTGGGAGAAAGGTGTAAAAAAATCTTATGTATTTTAGAGCCTTTAAAAACTTCTCTTGGATTTACCATGTTTTTTGCTTGGAAGGCTCAATATCGTTAAGATGTTGATTCTCCTCAAATTTCCTGCAGAATTAATGAGGTTCTAAAGTCTTCCAGTTGATGTGTTTGTGGAAATTGACAAGCTGATTCTACACTTTATATGGAAATACAAAGGGTCAAGAACAGCCAAGACAATCCCAAGGAAGACAAACAAGGCTGAAGATACTGCTAGATATCAAGACCTAGCTAAGACTTTTGTAATCAATTCAGGGTGGTATTGATGCAAGGATAGACAAATTAATGACCTGACAAATTCCAGAAACAGACCCATACATGTACGGGTGCCTCATGTATGACAAAGATCACATTGCAATGGAGTAGGGGAAAGGAGAGTTTTTTCAATAAGAGATGTTGGGTTTAGTGCATATCCATACACAGAAGGAAGGAATCTTGATTCCTACCTCACACTGTACACAAAAATCAATTTCAAGATTGATCATAGATCCAATGTGGAAAACCAATAATTAAAAAAGCATAGGACAACACCTTCATAACTGTGAGGTAAAGATTCTTTAATAATACACACAAAGCTCTAATTATGAGAGAAAATCTTCATAAATTGGAATGTATTAAAACTGAGAATTTGTGTAGTTCAAAAGACACCATTACAAGAGTGAAAGCCACAACAATCAATACATACTTCAACAGGTGAAAGGATAAACAGGCACTGGCACATCCATACAATGTAATACTTCTCAGCAGTAAGTAGATTCATGCAACAATGTGGACAATTTTTAAATGTACTTTGCCAAGTAAAAGAAGTCAGGTGTAATAATATATAATGTATGAGCCCATTTGTAAGATGTTCTGAAAAATGCAAAGCTATAATATAAGGATGGA
Organism: Nanger dama; assembly: GCA_917880005.1. NCBI lineage: Eukaryota > Metazoa > Chordata > Mammalia > Artiodactyla > Bovidae > Nanger > Nanger dama. Next base: position 34,124,202 of record CAKJTW010000018.1, read on the forward strand.
AAACTGCTGGGTGGTTGCCAACATTTGGGGGAGGGGACGGAGTTAACGACAAAGACGCCTCACATGGAAACGCTTTAGGTGGTGAAACTGTCTGTATGGCGCATCGGGTGATGGCAGCTTCACACCTTAGTACCTTTGTTTAAACCCATAGAACTGTATACCACAATGAGTGAAGTTTACTGGCTACAAATTAAAAAAATTTAAACTGCAGGATGTTAGTGAACCCAGGATGGAATGTAGGTCATGACAAATAAAGTAACTATGTACAAATAAGTGACAAAATCTCACTGAAAGAATTTGGGAAAGAGGAACTGACCAAGCAACTTGGGAAAACAATGTTTCAATCGGAAAATCTAAAGACAAAAACCCCCATAAACCAACATTGTACTCTAGATTGTAAATTTGTTTCTCACAGGGGTTCAGTTCAGTTCAGGTCAGTTGCTCAGTCATGTCCGATATGTCCGACTTTGCAACCCCATGAACCGCAGCACGCCAGGCCTCCCTGTCCATCACCAACTCCTGGAGTCCACCCAAACCCATGTGCATTGAGTCAGTGATGCCATCCAACCATCGCGTCTTCTGTCATCCTCTTCTCCTCTTGCCCTCAATCTTTCCCAGCATCAGGGTCTTTTCATATGAATCAGCTCTTCATATCAGGTGGCCAAAGTACTGGAGCTTCAGCTTCAACATCAGTCCTTCCAACAAACACCCATGACTGATCTCCTTTAGGAAGGACTGGTTGGATCTCCTTGCAGTCCAAGGGACTCTCGAGAGTCTTCTCCAACACCACAATTCAAAAGCATCAGTTCTTTGGCACTCAGCTTTCTTTATGGTCCAACTCTCACATCCATACATGACTGCTGGAAAAACCATAGCTTTGACTAGACGGACCTTTGTTGGCAAAATAATATCTCTGCTTTTTAATATGCTGCCTAGGTTGGTCATAACTTTCCTTCCAAGGAGCAAGTGTCTGTTAATTTCATGACTGCAGTCACCATCTGCAGTGATTTTGGAGCCCCCAAAATAAAGTCAGCCACTGTTTTCACTGTTTCCTCATCTATTTGCCATGAAGTGATGGGACCAGATGTCATGATCTTCGTTTTCTGAATGTTGAGCTTTAAGCCAACCTTTTCACTCTCCTCTTTCACTTTCATCAAGAGGCTCTTTACTTCTTCTTCACTTTCTGCCATAAGAGTGGTGTCAACTGCATATCTGAGGTTTTTATATTTTTCCCGGCAATATTGATTCCAGCTTGTGCTTCATCCAGCCCAGTGTTTCTCATTGATGTACTCTGCATAGAAGTTAAATAAGCAGGGTGACAATATACAGCCTTGACGTACTCTTTTTCTTATTTGGAACCAGTCTGTTGTTTCACATCCAGTTCTAATTTTTGCTTCCTGACCTGCATACAGATTTCTCAAGAGGCAGGTCAGGTGGTCTGGTATACAACAACATTAAGCACCTAACAATGTAAAACCAACAATGTTCATACGCCAATAAAAAAGTCACCAGTCATGAAAAAAAGTAGAAAAATAAGACCCACAACCTGTAGAAAAACCAATTAATGCAAACAGACCCGGAAATGACACCAATGATAGAATAAGCAGGTACAAACATTAAAACAAGAATTATAAATATGTTATATATATTCCAAAAGGTAGAGGAAAGCATGATGAGGAAAAATGATAAATCCATAGACTCAAGAAGTTCAACAGAATCCAAGCAGAAGAGACTTGAAGAAAGACTGCACAAACACAGCAAAATCCAACTGCTAAAAACCAGCAATAAAGAGAAATATATTTGAGGAGGGGGGGTGTTGTGGGGGGACACATACACATAAAGAAACAAAGACAAAAATCACTCTGGATTTGTCATCAGAAACTAAGCAAGCCAAAAGACATAGAGTATTACTCTCAGAGAGAAAGGAAAAAGACTCTAATCCAATTATTCTATACCCAGCAAAAATATCTTTCAAACTTAAAGCAAATGACTTTCTTCTGCCAAACAAAAGCTGAGAGAATTCTAGGAGCAGATCAGAGCCACAGGAAAAAAAAACAAAAAAACAAAACTTGTTTGAGGAGAAGAAAAATACCAGAAGGAAAACTTGGATCTACACAAAATAATGAAAAACATTGGAAGTGATAAATATCTGAAAAATATAAAAAATTTTTTTTCTCATTTTAAGCCCTTTCCAAAGAGACAAGTCCACATGTGTAGCTGGAAATTTCAACATCTCTTTGTCAGTAATTGACAGAACAATCAACAACAAAAAAATCATTAAGGGTATAAAAGACCTGAAAAGATTATAAGCCAACTTGACTTATTTGACATAGAGCACTTCTATCAAAGTAGTATACACACTTTTTCAAGTGCACTTGGAACATTTAGATAGACCAAGATAGACCATATTCTAGTTTTAAAGGAAGTCTCAATAAAGTTAAGAGGATTTAAATCACACAAAATATGTTCTGACCACAACAAATTTAAATTAGAAATCAATAAACAGAAAGATATCTTGGAAATACTCAAAGAGATCACAAGGAAAATTAGAAAATAATTTAAACTAAATAAAAATGAAAACACAACACTATATATTTGTGGTATACAGTGAAAGCAGTGTGTACATAAAAATGAACAACATTAAGTACTTCTATTTAAAAAGAAAAGACTTATATGTGTATTTAAATGGAAAAAAAATCCCTAACCCTTTGGTGGGAGTTGGTCATTACAAGAAGAGTGGATCAAGAATTCCAGGTCTAACAGCTGGTGGATGATGGAGCCTGTTCTCACCCTCTGCTACCTGGGGAGCACCTGTGCTGCCCCTTAGGAAATGGATGAGCTTGTCACCAGAAACAGTGGCTTGGACGGAGCTTCTGGGCGGATCTGCCCAGGAGGAATTCCTAGTTCTGGGTCTGAACAGTCACCCTCAAGCACCAGAGTAACTCTACCAGAAGGTGGCAGTGTGGAGTTGAGTCATTCAGTCAGTTCTCAATCCCAACATGAATGAGCACCTACTGGGTGCAAGTGGTTAGATAAGGCTGTGACTATGTTGCAGGCAGGTGGCATGATATATATTATGCTTTGCAAAAAGTGAAAACTAAAGCCTAGAGAAGGAGGACTCAAACTCCTAAGTCAATGCTTTGTCTACAGTTCTACTCTTGACTTCACTGGGTATGCATTTTTTCCCCAAAAAGTTCTCAAAAATCACATCCCTGCACACAGAAAATAGGCAGGGCTTGGGTATTACCCTGAGTCCCATGCCCCTGGCAGTTGGTGATTGTTCAGAGGACAAACCAGCCATAGTGAAGGATGCGGCTTGCTCAGCTAGCGATGAGACACAGGCTCATGGCCTGAATTTCAAGCCATTGGAGCAATGCATATGTGGGTTACCATGGTAACAGGCTCTGAACCGGGTCCTGGGGCCCCCAAGTGAGTCATCACTTCTGCCTTCCACGGAACTCAGTCTAGGCACTTACAGAAGTCCCTGCAGAGTCTATGGTCATACTACCCTGAATGCACCCAATCTCATCAGGAGCCTCTGCGATACAGGTAGGTAGGCGCATGCTCAGTTGCATAATCATGTCCAAGTCTTTGTGACCACATGGACTGTAGCCCACCAGGCTCCTCTGTCCATGGGGATTCTCCAGGCAAGAATACTAGAGTGGGTTGCCAATTATTTCTCCAGGGGATCTTCCCAATCCAGGGATTGAACCTGTCTCTCCTGTCTCCTGCATTGGCAGGTGGATTCTTACCACCAGCACCACAGTGCTTTTTCTCAGGCAGGATAAAAGAAGGTCTGAATCAAGTATAAGCTGAGTGAAAGGACAAGCGAGAGAACAAGCGAACAATGCTGGGAGACAGACCAACCAAGGGCTAAGAAGGAGAAACCAGCCAGGAGACAGAGCCAAGGAGACAGAGCCTCTCCTTCCTTTTCCACTGGCTCCCCCGGTGTCTCCTCTCCTTCCAGGCTCTCCTGAGGAGGAGAGGGCAACAGTGGAGCTTAACCTGGACCCTGAACCCTCGAGGCCCAGACTGGCCTGCGTAATCATCAGCAAGTGGCGAGAAGCCTTGCATTTTCATTTCAGGGAAGCTGGGGGAGGAGAAGGCAATGGCACCCCACTCCAGTACTCTTGCCTGGAAAATCCCATGGACGGAGGAACCTGGAAGGCTGCAGTCCATGGGGTCACTGAGGGCCGGACACGACTGAGCGACTTCACTTCCACTTTTCACTTTCATACACTGGAGAAGGAAACGGCAACCCACTCCAGTGTTCTTGCCTGGAGAATCCCAGGGACGGGGGAGCCTGGTGGACTGCCATCTGTGGGGTCACACAGAGTCGGACACGACTGAAGTGACTTAGCAGCAGCAGGGGGCAGGGCGTGTGGACCTGAGAAATTTGCTTAGGTGAATGCACTCCCTCTGTTGGCCAAGCCCTGGAGGCATCCTTCCCACGAGCTGTTTATAAGAAAGGGACACGGCCTCTGTGTTTCAGATGTTCAGCCTTCCTGAAGTTTAATAACAGAGAGGCCTGAGAGGGAGCTGTCTCCTGGTGACAGATGGGTTGGCAGGGACAGGCTGAGGATGCGTCCTGCCGGCAGCGGGAGGCGCATCGCTAATGGAACAAATCAGGGAGAAAGGCAGTAAAAATGTTAAATATTATTAAACATCCATGGGACCACATGGCCCAGACCTGGCTCAGACCACAACAGCCTCTGCCCAGATTCTAGGCCCGTGGGTACCTGCCACTGCCCCAAGAATCCTCCTTGAAGTGCCACCTGCTAACATTAAGATGCTCAGGGGACTACAGGCCCCAGTGTGGGGTGGCCCAGGGGCCTGGCATTGTGCTGCGGGAGTCTTGAGGTGGGAAGTGGAAGGGGGCAGAGGCTCTGGAGTCAGACTGACTCTACAGAGTTGCAACTTTTTATTTGACATCTACAAGATTCCTTGTAGCTTTTGAGGTTTATACGATCTCAATTTTTCAATAGTGTGACTTGCCCATATTACAGAGAAGCTTCTACACACATTTGGACATTAGCATTTTAATAACTTGAGAGCAGCTCTGCAGTGTCTTACAGCACATTAAACAATATTCAAGTCCCTAGGTAACAAGAATAACAAGACAAGCTGTGTGAACTTGAGCAGATCGTTGAAACTCCCCAACTTTTCCCCATCTGTAAAATGGGCAAATCATAACTTTGCTTATGGGGTTTTATGGAGATCAAATGAGATCATATTTGCAAAACACCAATAACTGGCAGGTCCCCCAATAAACTTTAACTACTATTAGTAATCTCTCCACCCAACTTCATTGTACCCCTCCATGTGCATCACCAGTACCCCCAGGGACTGGTAGGGCTGTCGATTTAAAGCTCCCAAGTAAAGTTGCTACTTGGGCCAACATGTTGCCAGTAGTTGACCCTACCTACCAACGGGCACAGAAATGTTGGTCTGGGGCCCCCATGAGTGCCTGCAGGGACAGTTGTCAACTGCAGCCAGAGGCATCACCGTCGTGTGAAATCCTCAGGGAACTCAAAGGAGAGAGCATCTCTAAGAAGGAAGGCAAGAACGGGGCTAGCGTGTGGAGTGCCAACCTTGACATAACCTCATTTTGTGGTTGATGATAGCGAATCCCAGAGAAGGCAACACACCAGCTGTGCATCTAAGTCCCACAGGGAGCTTTAATCAAAATTTACCTGTCTGAACCCACCAGTCGCTTTGAGTCAGTTACTTCTAGGGGGCAGAACCCAAGAATCTGTGCCTTAGTAAGCTGCCCAGGTGCTACACTAAGTGACCTGGTCAAAGTCACAGTGCTAAGAAATGGCAGAGACATGGCCTCAGGCACTGTCCACTCCCCTTCCCCGCCCTGGACTGTCCCTTCTGGGACACAGCCTCCCCATCCAGCAAAGACCAGGGTGGGAGTGTACAGCGGAGACCATCTGTAGCCTCACCTCAGGGCAAACACTCAGCCCCAAAACATGCGTCTTGCAGAGAAACCTCACAAAGCTTCCTTCTTCTTCTTAGAACTTCTCTCCATCCCCCTCCCCCAACAGGCAGTAGCCCAGCCCCGCAGAGAGTGGCAAGTCACGTCATCAGGGCCCATGTGGGGCTGCCTCTCTGGCTCTCTCATTGCTCACAGGCAATTCCACCTGTGACAAACTGTCTCTCCTATGAGCATGTCCTTTAACTGTTTCCCGTCTAACTTCTCTCTTTCAATTTCTGCCAGATTTATTTAGGGAATGTTTCCATTTACTGCCTTCATCATTCTAATGGAAGCCACTTCCCCCAGAGCACCAAGTAAAGTGCTATTGTTGAATAAATGACTCCTTGGTTCAATCCTCCAGCTTTATTATTTTGTGGAATTACTAGAACAACAAGGGAAAAATGGCTCTTGACACTCAAGAACAGCTGGCATCTGGGGAGGTGAGTCCTGCAGGTAGAAAGACCCCACCCCCAACCCCGGGTCCTGGAAGCCTGGAGGGAGAAAGCAGCTTTCTGCCCAATAGAGGAAGGGTTGGGGTGGGGTAGGGGGAGCTGGGGGTCCTCAGGAGACAGAGGGTGAAGAGGACGGATGGGAGGAGAGAGGTGAGTAGGTGGGGGTGCAAATGCTCTAAGATGGGGCCCTCCCCAACCTTCCGTGGTGAGACTGAAATTTGTATAGCGCTTGGCCTGAGTGGTTTTGTGGAAACCAGTGAAGAGGTTGGAGGCTTTGTCTGGGTAAATTTGAAGTGAAGCAGGCGAGCAGGAGATGGAGGCAGAAGGGACATAAGCAAGACGTGAGTCCCTCTTCCTTCTACTCTCAGCTCCCTCCCCCAGAAAAAGAACAGAGGACTGGAGGAAGCTCTGTACTATTACAAGGCATAGACTCCTTGGAAGAAGGGTAGATCACAACTATTTAAACTCGATTTTAGGGGGCAGGGAGACCCCCAGATGCATGAGGGCTCGAGAGTATTGCAGCGGAATTGTGTTCTCAATTTCAACGCTGTTGTACCACGAGCAGTGTCCACTTGTGGCTCAGGCTGGGAACCTAATAACAGTTTATATGGTTTTTCTGTGGAAAAAGTAAACAAAGTTCCAAAGAGCCAATGTGAAAACACGCCAAAACACAATCTGTACCTGTACTTTAAAGGCAGTTTACGCAAAGCAAGAAACAGTGACGGAGGCAATGAGGTCAGCCAGGGCAGACCAGGCAGCAGGCAGTTTAGAGAAGAGCCCAGAACAGAAGCCACTCTGCTTCTCACGGGAGCGGAGCTGCAACGCTGCCCTGTCCCCCACCCTCCTGGTGCTGGCCCATAGTTTATAAGCCGCCTTCCTGTCTGTAAGCAGGAGGGCTTCTCAGATGGTGTTGGGGCTGCTTTGCAGCTGTTTGGGGACACTCACCCTGGGTGCCCTGGGAACATGTTCCCCTGTGAACTCTGTAAGATGTGTATCTTTGCGTTGAGATGACAATTTCTCTTTTATTAATACTTCTAAGCCACAACAGTTGATCTATTTCACCCCTCACTTGGAAACAACTGATATAAACTGAAATGGGCTCACAGCACAGTCCCTGTGTCACCCACAGCTGCTACTCTCTGTCTCCCTGTGATGCTCAGGGACTCTTTAAAAGTCTGAACTGAAGCAACTGAAAGGTCCTTTATTATTTGAATCCCTGATATTTTGGATTACCGAGACTCCCAATGTCCTACTCTTCTCTTCCTCCCATATCCTGGGAATATTGCCCCATCCCCCCAGCAAGTTGCCCTTGACTTTGAAGGACCCAGTCAGCCAGCATGATCCATCATCACCTAGGCGTTCATTAAGTACCTACTGTTGGCTGGACCTCTATGCACCGCACCTTATCCACAATTTCCCTTGGGCCCAAGGAGACAGGCAGGAAGGAGAGAAACTGGTACTTGTTCAACATTTACTGTATATCAGATGTGATGTCAGCCACATGCACGTTTGTTGCCTCATTACAACCCAAACAGTAGATATTGTCAAGTTCATTGTACAGATGAAGGAAACCAAGGAGTGGGAAAGTTAAATAACTTCACCAAATAAGATCCTCAGACCTGAGCTCCTGGTGTGGAGTCTGTTCCAGGAAGATGCTACATCAAAATGAGGGGGAAATGCATACAGAGATGTCAGGTTCCTGGGTCAGCATGTGGGTCAAGCCTGAGAGGGAAGAACATGCTTATGGCCAGTGCTGATGCAGCTCAAGAAGGACCAAGAGGAGGGGTGAAAAGGGTTCTGTGAATCCTGGCATTTGAGGGAGTAGGGAAAGATGAGCTGATGCCGGGTCACAATAGTCACCGGGAGCTCTACAGCCCCTGCCACATGGCACACCTGGAGAAGCGCTCACACACTACCCTCACGGACGATGGGAGACTGGATTGGACAACAGGCACAAGTGCCTACTGAAAAACCACAGGAAAGTGACCTTTGTGCATCTATGTCAACTTGGAGGGAGGTCTCTAAAGATGTCACAGGGCTCTTCTTTATCATTGACTTGGTTTAAGGATATTTAAGAGCCCAGTTTTTATTTTGTGCTTTTATTCTCCTGCAAGTGGATAAGGAAATGGCAACCCACTCCACTATCCTTGCCTGGAGAGTCCCAGGGACAGAGGAGCCTGGTGGGCTGCCGTCTATGGGGTCGCACAGAGTTGGACACAACTGAAGTGACTTAGCATGCATGCATGCATCTCCCATAAGAGGTTAATGTTTTTCTGTGTTGCTACATAGTCAATATAATTATCATTTTAATGGCTGCATAATTCAAATTTCCAGAGTGGACAGCCCTACCTAGCTCATGCCTCCAAGGAGAACCTGGGAATCTAAACAGGAAAATAATTTTTAAAAACAAGGAAAGCAATACATGAAGATGTTTATTGAAAAATTATTTATCGTAGCAAAAATATATATATCCAAACCTGGAAACAATGTTAATGGCCTGCAATGAGAAGATGGTTAAGTAAATCAGAACTCAATGCAATTATACAGCCATTAAAATGATACCAACACAGACTACATAGCAACATGAAAAAAACATTTATGCCTAATGGAAAAAAAGCACAAAATAAAATCATATCTGTTTGTCTACAGTGCTATAAAATGAAGTGTGCCTCCGGGAAAAGGTGTCAAAAGAAAACAGAAAATGACAACTTCTGTTAGGATGGTTGGGTGCTAAGGAATTACTTTTTAAGAAATGCATTTTAATACCGACATACTGTTTTAACAATAAATTAAAAAATCAGAACAAAAAAGAAAGTTCCAGAGAAAATTTGCTATGAAAGCAAACAAACTTTTCTTCCAAAGGGATTAGATATAAGATTTTGCTTCTTTTCTGCTCCCTGTGGCACAAGGCTGGACTCCAGGAAGATCTGGGCTCCTGGCTCTCAGACCCAGAGAGCTGTGGGCTGCTCTTCTCCTACAAGGCAGGAAAACGCTGGCAGGAAACACTCCATGAGAATGGAGTTTCAGTGGAAGAAGGCCCCAGGTCATTTCATGGTCTCTGCCTGTACCTTTCCAGATATATTCCAAAATATGAATCTGCAGCTGTGGGTTGGTAGCTAACTAGTGGTGAGCAACTATAATTTTTCCTGATAATTCTACTAGATTTTAAGAGCAATATTGTTATTATTATTTAGTTGCTAGGTTGTGTCCAAGTCTCTTGTGACCCCATGGACTGTAGCCCACCATGCTCTTCTGCCCATGCAATATCCCAGGCAAGAATATGGAATGAGTTGCCATTTCCTTCTCCAGGGCATCTTCCCAACCCAGGGACTGAACCTGAGTCTCCTGCATTGCAGGCGGATTCTCTCCTGCTGAGCCACCAGGGAAGCCCCAAGAGTAATATTTCTCAGCTATCAAATAAGAATGGAATAATGCCTTTTGCAGCATTTCATGGATGGGCCTAGAGATTATCATACTATTAATAAGTGAAGGTAAGTCAGAAAAAGAAAGACAAATACCATGTTGATATCACTTATACATGGAATCTAAAACACAACACAAGTGAACATATCTGTGAAACAGACTCACAGACGTGGAGAACAGACTTGTGGTTGCCAAGGCAGGGAGGGGAGGAATGTCAGAGTTTGGGATTAGCAGACGCAAACTGTTATATATAGAATGCATAAACAAGATCCTCCTATATAGCAGCGGGAACTGTACTGACTAGCCTATCAGTTCAGTTCAGTTCACTTCAGTCGCTCAGTGGTGTCCGACTCTTTGCGACCCCACGAATTGCAGCACTCCAGGCCTCCCTGTCCATCACCAACTCCCAGAGTTCACTCAAACTCACGTCCATTGAGTCGGTGATGCCATCCAGCCACCTTATCCTCTGTCATCCCCTTTTCCTCCTGCCCGCAATCCCTCCCAGCATCAGTCTTTTCCAATGAGTCAGCTCTTCGCATCAGGTGGCCAAAGTACTGGAGCTTCAGTTTCAACATCAGTCCTTCCAACAAACACGCAAGACTGATTTCCTTTAGGATGGACTGGTTGGATCTCCTTCCAGTCCAAGGGACTCTCGAGAGTCTTCTCCAACACCACAGTTCAAAAGCATCAGTTCTTTGGCACTCAGCTTTCTTTATGGTCCAACTCTCGCATCCATACATGACTACTGGAAAAACCATAGCTTTGACTAGACGGACCTTTGTTGGCAAAGTAATATCTCTGCTTTTAATATACTGCCTAGGTTGGTCATAACTTTCCTTCCAAGGAGTAAGCGTCTTTTAATTTCATGGCTGCGTCACCATCTGCAGTGATTTTGGAGCCCCCAAAACAAAGTCTGACACTGTTTCCACTGTTTCCCCATCTATTTGCCAGGAAGTGATGAGACCAGATGCCATGATCTTAGTTTTCTGAATGTTGAGCTTTAAGCCAACTTTTTCACTCTCCTCTTTCACTCTCATCAAGAGGCTTTTTAGTTCCTCTTCACTTTCTGCCGTAAGTGTGCCATTATTATAAACCATAACGGAAAAGAATATAAAAAGAATATATATATATATATATATATATATGTGCATAACTGAATTACTTGGCTGTACAGCAGAAACTAACACCACTTTGTAAATTAGCTATACATCAATTAAAATAAAAATTAAAAAAAAAAACAAACTCAGAAGTGTCCCAGCACTCAGAGGGGAACAACCACTCCCTGCCTCCAGGTGCTATTCTTCTCTGAATGTTGCCTGAAATGCCATCCAGCTACCTGGAGCATTTTAGCATTTTCATAGCCATCCTCTCCTGCAGGCTACACACAGACCCTCTGTGGTGGGTGGGGCTGCTATCCTTAGGTCCATTTCTCAGGAAGGGAAAACTGAGGCCACATACAAAATATAAACTCCGGTCCAGGACTTGGAACAACAAGCCTGATGTGCCTGGGAGACTTGAGGGGCTGCAACCTGGAGGCGTCATCCAGCACACAGAAGGGGCCTGTTTTCTGTCAGGGACTGAGGCCAGAGCTGAGAAAAGTGGAAGTTCTCCTGGCGGGGTCTTCTGTGGTCAAGCCTGCCCCAGGCCTGGCCTGGCCTTCCACCTGGGTGAATGGGTCCCCACACCTCAGCTCTGCAGAGCTGTGCTGGCCTGGAGCTCCAGGCGAGCAGCATAAGGCCTCCCCCACACCCACGTGGCTGGAAAGAAGAGGCAGCAGGGGCCTGAGGCCTGCAGAGAGTTGAAAATCCTGGGAACAGAGCCCCAGTCAGCCCAGCCAGCACCTCATTAGGAGGCGCAAAGCGGGAAGGGGGCACTTTAGGAACAACATTATTTATTCTATTTTTAAACAAGCCTGAGGTCTCTGGGGGCGCAAATGAAGTTATTAGAAAAGACATGAGTAGAATAAAGCCCCAAGCCAGCAAAGCTGAGAAGGCCCCTGAGGACCCGGACTCTTGAAAAGCTGAGATGGGGTTTGTTTATCTTGTACTCTGAGAGCACAGGACTGGGACCAGGGTGCTGGAAAAGGATGTCCCAAAGCCCTCTACAGCCTGTTCCCTCTGGGCCCCCGGGGAATTCGGGTGCGAGCCCTACTCTGAATGGTCCCATCAGTGTCATCTGCAGCAGGGAGGGAGGAGGCATCATCTCTGGAAGGAAGCCCAGGTTCACTTCCCACCTCTGCCACGTGAATGCCTTTCCCAGTGGGCAGAGCCCAGGGGAGCTGGTGCTGCAGGGCACCTGCTCCCTGCCCGGCCATCCCTGGCTCCACACTGGACAGGCCCTCCAACTGCCAGAGCCTCCACTTTCTCATCTAGCAATGGGCTAGTCATTCTCACCTTGATTCCCAGGTAACCCTCTTGAGGAGAAGCAATGAGACAGTATGTGCCCCTGGGGAGGGCTGGACTTATGTCTCACTGGATCCCAATGCTCTGAAAAGTGGACTGACTTGTCTTTCCCATCTCAAAGCTTAGGAAGCCGAGGCTCCGCAGAGTTGAGTGACTCGCCCTGAAGCATTCAGACTCAGGCCCACCTGGTTCCCAAGTCTGTTTTCTCTCTGGTGGTGGGGCAACTGCCTGACAAGTGCTCTTCGGAGATTTGGGAGAAACATAAGTCACTGACAGAAGTGATTACAGTGCTGAGTAGGTGTGGCTGGATGAGAATCACCTCTCAGAAGTAAGTGATGGGAGAAGGAGCAAGGTGAGCAAGACTTGCAGTCAAGCGTCCTGGTTTCTGATTTTGCTTTGAACTGCAGACAGCCACCACAGCCACTTCCCAGCCACTTACTGGCTGGGTCCAGTAAGATGTGATATGTGAGGTGGTGGGGAAATGGTCACGCTCTGTGCAAATGAAAGCCAAATGTCTCTCCACTTCTGTTCCCCATGCCTCACCCCCCGTTACCATGTGAAATATGGGTTGAGCAGATTGCACCCAGGGAAGCAGTGGAAGGGCTCCACATTTCCCCTACTAGGGGCACCACAGAACTGACTCATGGGAAAAGACCCCGATCCTGGGAAAGATTGAAGCCAGGAAGAGAAGGGGATGACAGAGGATGAGATGGTTGGATGATATCACCGACTTGATGGACATGAGATAGAGCAAGCTCTGGGAGTTGGTGATGGACAGGGAAGCCTGGCGTGCCACAGTGCATGGGGTCACAGAGAGTCAGACACGACTGAGTGACTGAACTGAACTGAGGGGCGCCAAGCAGAGGCTGCTACAGGTATAGCATAGTCCACTGGCATGCACTGGGGGACGGGCTGCCCTTGGCCATCCTACAGGCTCCCTCCAGCCTCACTGCCCCAAGTTAAAAGCCACAGGTCTTGTGCCTTGCCCTGGAGTCTACATAGAAAGTTGAGACCAAGAAGGAAGGAACTGGCCCAAGGCTAGGCAACCAGAGGAGGGAAAAGCTGGAACCGGAACCCAGAGTTCTCCCCACTGTCCAGGCTCTCCTAACTACCTGAGCGGGAGGCATTATACATCCCTCGGGAAGATGAGGAAACTGAGGCCTCGAGAAGAGCTGTGGCATGCCCAGGGCTGCCGTGTCTGCGCTGTGGCCAAGGCTGGAGGCCAGATCCTGTCTCTCTGCTGCTGGGCCAGAGCAGAGACTGCGTCCTACATCACTGAGCTTTTTTCTGAAATGAACCACTTCTTAATTCTTTGGCTGAATGTCTAAATAAGGATTTTTGCCAATTCTGAGCCCTGCTAACTGATGAAGCTGTCAGAAAAGATCTAATGATGCTTGAAAACGCAGGGAGTGAGCCAGCTGCCAGATTGCCTTCCCAGCCCTGCCTCCACATCAGGGAGTCAGGACCCTCCCACTAGTGGAGGGGGCGTGAGCCCTGGAGGCTGAGACTCTGCTGCCTTTCATCAACTGCGTGACCCTTTTTGATCCTCTGCTTGCCAGCTGTAAATGCGGATAACTCTGAGGATTAAATGAGATGCTATGTGTGCAATGCCCCAGCACAGAGCCCAGTTGGGCACAGATTTCAGGGCTGGCTGGGATGGTGGGGGGTGGGGCGGAGTGGCCAGTGATCTGAACTCTGCTGAACAGACAGGGGCAGCCCTGACTGCAGCCCTGGGCGAGCGAGAGCTGAAGCTGCCAGCTCCGTTTGGGAGGCCCCTGAGTCACCCCCAGTATTTATCTTGGGAGGGACAGATGAAAGGCTCAGCATGACCTTAGGCCCTGCGAGATGGAGCCTTTGGGTGGGAGCCTGGGAGGCTGGGCTGGGGCGCTTGGCAGGCCAAGCCTGTCCCTTTGTTCTCTCTCCTTTCTCAGTGGGACATTTGTTCACGCAGGAACCCTGGGCATTAGGGGTGGGGCCTGGCTTGGGGACCAGGGAATCCAACAATTCCCAGGCCTGCCACTGGAGCCTGAGAGACTGGGCTCTGGGAAGGGCCCTCCTGAAATGAGCTGGACTGAAGGGCAGGCCTTCCCTGCACATGAGACCCCCGTGTGTGACCTGCCACTCAAGGGCAGGCTCTGGGAGCATCCCAGCCAGAGACGGGAAAGTCATTCTGCCTTCAGTCACTGACTGTCCAGACCACCAGCCTCTTCCCATCCTCCTTCCTCCTCCTGTTACACACATGTGCACACAGGTAGACATACATACACACACCCACATGTGTTGCCTGCTTAGAGGCCTTGAATTCATCCTCCCCAATAGATGAAGAAGTATGATGAATGGTCTTGGGTGCAAATGCATCTTTGCAACTGTGGGGCTGTGGGTAGAGCTTTTAATCTAGACGCCTCTTCCTCACCTGCAGAGCAGGTCTGTGCTTCACAGATCTGGTGAGGAGCCAGTGAGGCAGAGAATGAATAGGACTTGTAACCGTGAGGTTCACAACCAACGGTAGTGGACATTTGAGGCTGGAAAGTAGGATTGCTGTAACCATCCAATCTGCTTCTATTTTTAACAAGCCAGGGAGACTATTTGAGGGTGAGGGAGGGGTTCAGGGAAGTGGCCTAAATACAGCATGAAGATTACCACTGGGTCCAGCTGTCCTCATCTGGGCTGGAGGTGATCAAGACACCCTCACCCACCGCTGGCCTGCCACCTTCCCTCCGTGCCCACCTCTCTGCCCCCAGCTGAATTTGGTGCTCTCAGAGGACAGCCCTAAGCTCATGGGAGCCGAGAGGTGGTAACTGTTAGGGGCAGGCAGGCTAGTTCCTCATCAAGGAGCAAACCTCAGACAGAGCCCATCAGAGGACACAGTGGGAATTCAGAACATGGAGTGTGGAGAAAGCTTTGTTGGAGCCAGAGGTGAGGGTTCCAACCTTGGCTCTGGCTCCGATGGGCCCTTGACCTTGGACAGTCATATCCCGTCTGTGGGCCCTAGTTTTTGCATCCATCAAGGCCTCTCTGCCCTTGGGAGGTGCAGGGAGGTGGTGGCCATGAGAAGGCTCTGACAAAGTTGATCCAAAAATACACTAGGAAAACTCCCAGACCCCTTAGTCACTGCTGCCCTTCACACCCTGATCTCTTCTCAGATGGACAGACGGATTCAAATTCTCCCCGTGTGTCCCCATGGACAAAGAGAACCTAAGGGCCTTTGGGACCCCTTCCAGCTGGGGACTCCGCCAGACAAAGCAGGATGGTCATTTATAATAATAGAGTTTTCACTGGAAGACTTGCTTACCACCTTTGACCCTCTGCTTCCCCAGCTGTCAATGCAGATATTAACTCAGCCAGCCGAAGGCTGTTGGCAGAGTTGAGTGCAGGTGCCTGAGGGTGAGCACTAACCCTGGCCCAGTCACAGGACGGTACTAGTGAGGTCCCACCCATACCCTTGGGAGGGGTCCTGCACCCGGACTTGCCCGGCTGCCCCAGAAGCTGCTTGGCATCCTCAGAATTTAGGAGTGGATGCCAACAGCGTGACCATGAGGTCTGGGGCTGGGTCTCTGAGAGGGACTGTGCCCACCAGGTAGGCTGGGACCACCGGGTCCCAGTATTTAGCACTGGGGTTGAGAATCAGAGCTCTGCAAAGCCCCCCAAGGTTTGCTATTCTCCTGTTTGTTCTTAACCTTGAATTTGCCGAGAAAAGATCTTCTAAGCCCCCAAGACCTCATTTAGTGTACAACATATGGTAAATGCGTAAGCACTTCCAGGTGCATCACTGAGGACCAGGAGTGAGAACCCTTATTCATCGGACTCCAAAACATGTCTCTTACCCATGGGAATTGTTCTCTGGTAATTGATAGGACAAGGAGTGACATTTCCCAGGGGTCTGTGGGAAGGGAAGGGGCTCCCAGAGCAGCCTGCCTGGGATGGAGGGTGGTGTGGGGGTAGGAAGGGAGAGGGAACAGCATGAGTGCAAGGCTCAGAGGCTACCAGCCAAGCGGAGCATTTGGGAGGCTGGCTGTGGAGAGCGCAGGAGAAAAAGTGTGGGGACAGCTGCTGTCTGTGTGGAAGATTCTCAGGCAGCATCAATGAGGAGAGGGTGTTTTGAAACGTTTTCAAAACGTGTTGCTGAATATCAGGAATGCAGGTGTCAATCCTTTATAAAGATGACAGGTTGAACACTAGCATCTATTTTCATTCCCTTCTGACACCCACTACAATTATAGTAAATGAGTCTTTAGAGGCATGACCCACGAAAACAGAGAGAACACGAGGAAACAGCAACCGTTACTCAGTGACACAGTTAGGAAGCAGGTGGACGAGAGGTGACTGACCCAGCATATGCCAGAGGGCAGGACCCTGAGACTGCAGCAGGAACTCATTATCAACCTGTTCTACACCCCAGAAGTTTCCAAGGCTCTGGACCTGGAAATGTCAGGTTGCTCTGGAAACAGATGTTAGCTAAAAAGAGACTAATGTGAGTTTGAGTGAATTCCGGGAGTTGGTGATGGACAGGGAGGCCTGGTGTGCTGCAATTCATGGGGTCGCAAAGAGTTGGACACGACTGAGCGACTGAACTGAACTGAACTGAAAAAGAGACTGATAACAGTGTTGTGAAGCAGTTGGAGTTCTAGACCTCCCTTGCTTTTGACACTGGGAGGTGACTGTCCCTCCCCAGCCCCCCACAGAGGGTTTTCTCCCAGGAGAGTGTAACAGAGGCTATCTGCTCTGGGGACGTCAGCCACGGCTGAGAACTGGAAATTAAATCAGTATCCATGTGCTGGAGTCTGAACCTCCACCAGTTCTCTCCCCTGACTGAGCTTCAGAATCCTGGCAGCCAGAACTTCTGTTCTCCAGCGTGTCCTCAAGAAATGACCCTTTTCTGCATGGCGTGGCTTGTGGGATCTTTGTTTCCTGACCAGGGATTGAACCCATGCTCCGCTGCAGTGGAAGTGCAGAGTCTCAGCCACTGGATTGCTGGGAAACTCCTCTATTAAGGGAATTTACATAAAGTAAAATTCAGTTTGTTTTTTTTTAAGAGTACAGTTTGGAGACTTCCCTGGTGGTTTAGTGGATGAGATTCCAGGCTCCCAAAGCCAGGCAGCCTGGGTTTGATCCCTATGGGGAACTAAGACCCTATAGGCTACAGCTAAGCCTGAGTGCCACAACTACTGAGACCGCAGAGCTGAAATTTAAAAAAAAAGACTACAGTTCACTAGGTTTAGACGTTGGAGACAACCATACCAACCAAGAGAGAGAACACTGTGGCCACCCCCAGAAGTTCCCTTTGCAGTCAATGTTCTCATAACCCCAACTCCTGGTTGCCACTGATCTTTTCTTCAGCCCTAGAGTTTTCTTTTTCCCAGAAGGCTACGTACTCGGAATTAAATGGGATTAGTGTTTTGTGTTGGCTCCTTCCACTTTGCATCACATGTCGGATTCAGCCATGACCCTCGTTTCGGCAGTTCGCCTCATGTTCCTGACTCCTGTTGCCTTGTCCAGTTTATCTAGCCACCCAGTTAATGGCCCTTTGGGTTGTTTCTAGTTTTTGATTCTTACAAGTAGAGCGGTTGTGAACATTAAAAAAAAGGGGGGGCCCTTCAGGGAAGCTCCGAGTTAATAAACCACACCCAGGGACTCAAGCTCTGAAACAGATTTTTAGCAGCACCCCTCCCAACTCTTAATTATGAGCAAACAGTTACTAAGCATTCAAGGAAGGCCTCTGATGTGAAAGATGGTGACCCAAAGCTAACGGGAAACAGCACCTTGGATTACAGATTGGAGAAGACATTACATTCAGGAAAAATGAGAGGATACTTTAAAATAAATAAATAAACAAAGAATAAAAATGAGCTCTTGGGAATGAAAAGCATGATTGCAGAAGTGAACAACTAAGCTGGAGGTGAAGATAGAGTTGAGTAAAGTTCCCTGGAGAAAAAGCAAAGGGACGAAGATGAAACATATGAGAGAAGAGATGAAACATAAAGGACCAACCCAGGATATACAACATAAGAATACTGAGTTGCAGAGAGAACAAAGAAGACAGAAGGGAGAAATTACCAAAGAAATAATTCATGGAAGTCCCTGAATAGAAGACCAGTTTCCACACTGAATGTGTCCTCTGCGTGCCCGGTACTGGGAGAAAAGGACCCACACTAACTCCCATTGCTGGAAATTTCAGAATACTGGTGTCAAAGAAAAGCCTCCAAGTTTTCAGAAAGAAAAAACAAAACAACAACAAAAAAACAACAGATCTCAAAAAGAGATTAGAAAAGATTAGAAGTCTTTGGACTTCTCAGTAACAACAGTGAAAGTGAAAATGTAATAGACTGATGTTTTCTAAATTCTGAAGCAAAGTTGATATCGAACCTATAATTCAATTCCATCTGAACTCCCAATCAAGTGTAAAGAAAGAATAAAGACATTTTCAGATATGTAAGGTGTCAAACACTTACCCCCATGCACCCTTCATCAGGAGGCTACCAGAGTATGTGCTCCACCAAAACAAGGGAGTAGAGAGAGAAAGAGGAAAAGATAGGAAATAAGCTGGGCGACTGTGGAAGGAGATTCCAGACTGACAACAAGTACCAGGCTTCAGAGGGATGGCCAGCCCTAATTAGAGTGGGTTGGAAGACTCCAAGAGAAATTTTGCCAAGAAAGGGAATGTTCAGAAA
Organism: Nanger dama; assembly: GCA_917880005.1. Classification (NCBI taxonomy): domain Eukaryota; kingdom Metazoa; phylum Chordata; class Mammalia; order Artiodactyla; family Bovidae; genus Nanger; species Nanger dama. Next base: position 34,143,127 of record CAKJTW010000018.1, read on the forward strand.
AGATTTCCCTTCTGAATGCCTTTAGAGGAGAGTGAGATGATTGGCAGGGGGTTGGTATCATATTTACTAATAAATGCATAGAAAACTAAGCAAAAGCAGTGATTAAATCTAGGAAAGACAACCAAAAAATGTGCAAAAGGGAAAATTAACCATAGCCTATTTCATGAGTCAGCTCTGAGTAGCACATTCAGCCATGATAATGGAAACACTGTATACTGACTGAACTGAAATCATTAGGTAACTGTACTAGGAGGGCAGGGGAAGGGGGAGTTATGGGCAGGGTGGGTGTGAGAGAGGCAAAGAGCCTCTTCTCTGGGGGTGGGAGTGCGGGGGTAGAAATCAAAGGCTGAGTTATCAAGAAGGGGCTGAAAATGGTTGCCTCCGGAGAAGGGAAACAGAGGAGGGCAGTCCCCATAAGGCAACCTGATTCTCAGCCTGCATAAAAAATTTATTTAAATACTATATAGTGGTGGTTTAGTCACTAAATTGTGCCCGACTCTTGCAGCCCCATGGACTGTAGCCTGCCAGGCTCCTCTGTCCATGGGATTCTCCAGGCAAGAACACTGGCATATGTGTGTGTGTATATATGTATATAATTTTTAATTAAAAAAAACACAATCCCATCCTTGCCCCTCCCACTCTGGTGGTTTCTGGAGAGGCTGAATAACCATGAAGGCTTTTCATTGTCCATAGGCTTGGGAGTGAGTTCACTGCAAGCTCTTCTAAGCTTCCTGGTGGTTCAGACGGTAAAGAATCTGCCTGCAATGCAGGAGACCTGGGTTCAATCCCTGCGTTGGGAGGATCCCTTGGAGAAAGGAATGGGAACCCGCTTCAGTACGCTTGCCTGGGAAATCCCACGAACAGAGGAGTCTGGGGGTAGTCCATGGGGTCACAAAAAGTCAGACACAACTGAGAGACTGACACACACACATATTCTAAGCAAATGGGCTCAGCCTATAGCAGGCCTCTAAAAGGCTCAAAAACACCAGAGCTAGATGGAAACTTGAGTTAGAGCTGAAACCTCAGAAGCCACACCTGGAGCAACTCCTGACACCTCAGGCGTGTTCCCAAACCTCAAGATGCTTTTACAGATTTGATGCTGTGATAAAACGTAGTAGGGATCAGGCTGTGCCCAGACCACCTGCCTGTAGGAACCCCAAAAAGGAGATAGAAAGAGGCTGGAGGTATGTGGTAGCCCTGTTTCATTAGGCGAGCTTCTACCAGACACCCCCTGGGACACCCCAAGATCTTCCCCCAGGTCCTGCTGCTGGCTGTCCTAGTCCCGAAAACTAGAAACCTGCGTGGGTCACACCATGCCAGTACTCAACAGTGTTTATAGAAAGGAAGATCGTTATTTACAAGAACAAAAACATTGAGCTAATTCATGTTTAAATACACCAAACAGAGCGGCAGACAAAAAAAAAAAAACCCAGAAACTTCTGGGTAAAGGGGGGCAGTGAGTCCCGGCTTAGCAGGGCCTTCCTGTGTCCCTGCTGGACTCTGTTGCTCAGGCTGCTCTTGCCCTGCCCTCCAAGATGGGCAGACCCTTCCCAATGTTAGCCAACCTCCTTTTTCCACGAGTGTATCCAAGTTAGGAAAACAGAACTCTCTTCCCAGATCACTCAAGACCCTGAGCCAAGTAATACCGGTACCCAGAGCTCCCTTGGGCCCTGTTCTCCAAGCTTTTCCAAAGAAGTGTTCTGCACAGGGTGAGTCACCCAGCTCCCATCCTTCAGACCACAGAGGACACGGGGATACTTGGGTCCCTACCTCCCATCAAACCTCTCCTTGTTTCTTTTGGGAAACTCAGTTTTCTGCTTCAATCAAGATCAGAAAGGCACAGAGAGAAACTTGAGTCCTGGATCTTAATCCCCCAAAGCTAGTCTGAGGACCAGGAATGATCAGCGACAATGTTCTTGACAACCAAGAACAAAAGGAGAGAAATAAAATGAAAAAGGGATGTGTATGGAAAGAACGGTTGTTGCTTCTGGGATTAGATCCTTCTTACACTTTTGTTCTAAAATTAATATCTTTACAAAGTGAAATGATTGTGGATGACATGTTTTCTTAAGTCCTTACTTGACAAAATTGGAAAGTTAGCATCTCTAGCTAGTCCTTCCACAAAATAATAACTTTGGGAGGGGGAGCAGATTTCACTGGACTATGAACATCCAGAGTTTGGGACATATTGTGGTAGATGACCCAAAGAAGAGTGAGACCAAGCTCCGGGTCAGAAACAGAACCGCAGACTCAGAGGGTGAGCAGGGCACCAAGGCATGCGGTCCAGCGGCTACCTAAGCGTGTGCTGGGACACCACCAGCTAAGGCTTGGCCCGCTCCCACTTGGTGCCCTTCTGTGACAGGAAGCTCACTTCCTATGTGTACAGCTCTTATGATTACAAAGTGCTTACCTTGTATTGTGGAGAAGCCTTTGTCCTTGGACCCAGGCCTACACTTGGGAACCCCTAGAAGCAGCCCTTTCACCTGCAGGAAAACAGCTCCCTTCTGCACCCTTTGCCTCCCAGTCTTCTTTGACTTCAACTGGCGTCCCCTCACCACCAGCCATTCCTCTTGTGAAGTGACTTGCTTGAGATCACTTGCCTGGCAAGTGAGTTCAAAGCCAGCTCTTCTGCTCCTGGCCCTGCGCCCTGCGCCTAGCTCTCTCCATGAGGCAAAGGCTCAGTGTGTCCTCAGTTCAGGAGATGGTACTGGCTGTTCAGAAACAGTTGGAAAGGCAACAAAGAATCCAAAATGGGAGGGGGAAGCAATATGCAAAAAGAGTCAATGTGATCCCAATAAACACGCATAGATCCACATTAAAAGTGAAAGTATAGAAGGCAGCAAGGCAAGATGGCCATGATGGTCATTCTGTAAGGTAGGCTACCTGGTGATTTTTACCACACTTCTGCTTTTCTCTCTGTACTTTCCAGTTTTTCTGCAATGATGTGTTTTTTGTTTGTAGGATAGAATAAAATAATGACCATTTAGAAGGATGAAATAAGAAATATCAAATTATAGTAATCACATCCCAAGACACCACCCACCGTCCCCACCCCCAGCGACTCAGTTCCCAGCCACTGTTCTGTGAACAAGCTCCTGGGGCTCTTGGGCCCTGGGCGGTAGTCCGCCCCCAGACCCTCCACACACTGCAGCACTTTACAGCAGTCTCACACTCTTGCTGCATCAGTGCCCAGCCCTTGAATGCCAGATGACAAGCCCAAGGTCAAGTAGACCCCAGACCACCCGGAGTCATGGCCAATGTGCTCCTGCCATCTGCCCCTCGTTTGTTTTCTCCAGCCTTGGAGCCCCAGCCCAGCCCCCAGGTGGAAGAAAGGAGAGGATGCGGAACAAAACGGAGGGTGCAGAGGACCATGGCTCATACCTGCCAGGTCTGTTACACGCACAGGGTGTGCATATTGTTGTACAGACAGGAGATTAAACTTAGAGGAGAGATGTGTCATCTGTGGAGTGTGATGGAGCTGGGCCTGGACCCAGCCCTCTGATCCAGTCCAGTGCTTGCTCCTCTAGGGCTCAGATCACAGCCCCTAGGCATGACTGTGGTGTGCTAGGTCCATGCAGAGTGCTGAGGCCATGGGTCACACAACACCCTCTGTGCCAGTCCTCCAGTGCGGGTCTTTGCCAGCTGCTCCCTAGGGCGCCTGGCAGTCCTAGGCACATGTCAGAGCCAAGCCCTGATTAGAAGTGGAGGCCCAGCCCGGGGGTCAGAGTCCTGTCTGACTTCCAGGTTCTGCGGTGTCACGTGGCCCTGCGTGAGTTGTTCCCCTGTTGGGTACTCAATTATCCAAAGGATAAAATCAGAGTGGAGAGCATTTGACAGTGATTAGACTGGCGGTTTACAAGCCTTTTGTTTTCCCCAAGCCTAGCATTTGGGTCGGAGAAGGCAATGTCACCCCACTCCAGTACTCTTGCCTGGAAACTCCCATGGACGGAGGAGCCTGGTGGGACGCAGTCCATGGGGTCGCTAAGAGTCGGGCACGACTGAGCGACTTCACTTTCACTTTTCACTTTCATGCATTGGAGAAGGAAATGGCAACCCACTCCAGTGTTCTTGCCTGGAGAATCCCAGGGACGGCAGAGCCCGATGGGCTGCCATCTGTGGGGTCACACAGAGTCGGACACGACTGAAGCAACTTAGGAGCAGCAGCAGCATTTGGGTACTCTGGGACTGACCCGTGACACTGTCCCCCATCCTGACAACAGGGCAGAAGCTCCTCATTCAGCCTGGCCTTTGGGTGCCCCCCCACCTCAGCTCCCTGTGTGGATAGTCTAGAGCTTAGAAGATGTTCCCCACCTTAAGTAGGAGTGTTTGTGGGCGTGGGGATGTGCAGGGCTCTGTCTGTGTGAGTCAGGGGTCCCAAGAGGACAGGCTTCCCATTATGTAGCCGGGACATTTTCCAGGGATGTCACCTTGTTGAGGATTTCTGCTCTCAGCTCACCTCATCCCCTCCCTCTCCCTCTCCCCCACTTTCCTTGTCTTCTAGGCTCCAGCGTCTATTGCAAGCCCCAGGCCCTGTGTTCCTTCTCTGTTTCTGCTCTAGGACAGGTCTGTCACTGGGGAGGGGCCACCCCCTTTCCCTCCTCCACAACCCCTCTGTGGTCTCTTCCTCAAGATCCCTCCACCCTCCACTCTCATCACTGTACCCACCTCCCGGGGCCCTCTTTAAAGAGGTGCCCACAGCGCTCAGAGCCAGTTTTGTTTCAGACAGAAATGAAGATGGACTTTCATTGTACAATGACACTTTCAAACCATTATTCTGCCGAGACCCAAATGAAAAATCAGCAAGTCTGACACCGCTGTGATTTGTTCATATGACGCTGCCTCTTTGCACAAAGTTTAATTAAAATTTCAGGAGCCCTTTATTGTGCACCTCTGGGCTCTTCCAGGCACCCTGGGGGAAGGGCAGGGTCTTTTTACAACAGAAGCCAGTGCTTAACGACGGTCCCTAGGAGACTGGCAGTGGGGTGCACTGATAGCTGGAGCAAAGCACAGCCTGTGGGGGTACACGGGCCTCAGGGAGCACATGGGATCCCAGCCACCCAGCCACTCCACCCATTTCACAGGTGAGCACAATGAGACCAGCACTTTCTGAGACTCAGCAGATTCCAGTGATACCGCCCCATACCTTCCACCCTTCCCCCTGGACTCACCCTCAGGGCTGGCAGGGAGCTGACTTGGTCCACAGTGAGCGTGGCCTCCTTGTAGTACTTCCCGGGGGACAGAGCTTCAGGAAGGAGTCGTGGATGCTGAGAAGAGAGACAGCAGTGGGCTGCAGGTAGGGGCCAGCAGGCCCCCTGCCTCCTGCAGGCTCCCTTTGGAGGATTGATTGACACACATTTGGTAGTTATAAATCATCCTGCCCTTCCAGAAACATGCCTGGGGCTCCAGTGTGCCCAGCGCATGCGCTGTGGGGGATGCAAAGATAAGCCAATATGCTCTGTAGCTTGAACATAATCTACAAGTGCACTGGAAAGGACTTCTGCCCTCCCTTCCTTTAGCCCCTCCTTTACGGATGGAGGAACCAGCAGGGCCTTGGGGAAGCACAGGATGCCACCCCAAGCCATCTGTCCAGCCCCACCCTCATCCCAGGAAAAGAGGTCACTCCATGGGTGTGGCCAGGCAGCCAGCAAACCACACAGCCATCTGAGGCCAGTGAGCTGGATCCAGACGATGGGACTGAGCAACTGTCCTCATCGATCCAGTAATCAATGTCTGTCTGCGGGCCTCCTCCCTGCTCCAGGGGATTCGGCTTATGAGGGACAGGCAGGCAGAAGGGGAAATGAATGGCCGTGTGGGCGCTGTGAGGCAGAGGGTAGGAGCGAACACTGCCCCCAGGCCAGGAGAGCAGGGCCCTCATGCTGGAGCCCTCCCCCACGCACATTCTGGAGCATGGACCATATCGACCTTGTAAGGGGTTGGGGAGGGAGCTGAAAAGTGGGGTGTAGAATGGGCAAAGGGAGATAGTCTCTAGGAAAAGATTGAGTGGTGACACTGAAGGACAGCAAGGAAAGCCTTTGTACCCAGAGCAGGGGTGGGGGTGTGTGTCCAGTGGCCTCCAGGGGAGACGGCGCTGGCAGTGGTCTGCCCCTAGCCCCAAGGAGCATTTGATCACTGTCATTGTTAGAATTGCTAGCGTGGGGTGATAAGAAGGCAGACTGACTTTCAGTATGTTTTACTAATTTTAAAGAATTCTCTGAGGCCGGGCACCGGTATGATTGACACCCAGGGTGTCCCCCACTCCTGACCCCTCACTAGGAGTACCTGCTGCACACTGCCAACTCGTGTGGACATTTCTGGTGGAACCTACAGAACCATCTTGCAAGCAAGGGACCATTATCTCTTCTTTTCAGAGAAGGAGACTGAGACTCAAGGAGGTAAAATACTCACCTTGCCCAAGGTCACACAGGGGTGAGCGTGAAGCCAGAGCTGCAGATGCCAAAGCTCTTTCCCCAGGAGCCCAGAGAGGAAGGGCTCAGAAAGGCTGCGGGCGGGGGTCAGGGGGTGGGAAGAGAGAGAACCCCCACTGCCGTGGTCACCTGCTTCTTGTTTTTAAGCTCTATGTGCCTGGTGCATTCAACCATATTATCTCAATGAATCTTCCCAGCAACCCTGTGGGATAGATATAGGGGTGATGATATCTATAGATGTGGAGACCAAGGCTCAAAGAGTTGAAGGGGTCTGCCCCAGGTCATTCAACTTGGAAGGGGTCGAGGGGGGTCTGAACCTTAAGCCGTGCTCGTCAGGCTGTGCTGCCCACCTCTAAAGGGTCCCAGGCGAAAGACACTCAGCACTTCCTCCCTGCCCTGGAGAGCCTTCTGGGGAGGGGGTACCATGGGGAGGGCCCTGCCCAGACTTTGTGTCTTCCCAGGCCACCGAGTGGGTGGGCTGCCCGCAGATAAATCGTGGCTGCTTCTCGGCTTGCCACAAAATGTTCTCCTCCAAATATGGATCAGCTGGCTCTAAGTGGAACTCAGAATTAATCACTAATGGACTCAAAAGTCAAAGCCATTTAAAAGCTCACACATCTCGCCTGCCAGAAAGCAAGCAGCCCAAGCTGTGTCTCCCTTCCACACCTAGCCAGACAAGGGGAGAGGCTGTCTGTGGGCAGGGAGGCTGAGACAGTGGGGGAGACCAGCTCCACTGCTCTGACTCCACAGGACCTTGGGTCTGCCACGTCCCCTCTGTGCAGTGGATCTCAGCTAACTCCCTCCATCCTCCAGTTCAGGAATTCTGTACCCTTCTCTGGCATCCTGCCCATCCCTTGCCTCTGAGACCCTCCACTTTAGCCTTTTTCGACTGGGTGGGTCCCACATCAGAAGCACACAGGGAGCTTGTGAAAGGATCAGCTCTAGAGATTCTCACTCAAGGCTAGCATTGGCCCAGGCCGATGGTTCTACATGCTTCTGTGTTTGTATTGTACAGATAGGACTGAGAACACAGCTCCAGTGAAAGTCTCCAGTTACACCCCTTCCATCCCAGCCTGGGCTCCCCGACCTGGGCTTCACCCCTATCCATTGGGGTCAATTGTCCCTTTCACCATGGAGTGGCCTGCAGTTATTTTATGAATGGCCTCATCTCTAGCCTGCAAAGGTAACTTTTGGTTCTATGATCTACTGGTTCCAAGCTGTGTGACTTTGGGCAGATAGCTTCATTTCTTTGAGCTGGTTTCCTCATTCACAAAAAGGAGATGAAAATACCATGAAAATGACAGCTACTACAGTCTCAGCACCGACTTCTGTGCCAGGCAGCACTTTAATTCCTGTGCAGATCTGATCATCTAACTGACCTAGTAACAATTAGGTTGAATACGTACTTTTTGTATGTGTGAAAACTGGGGCTCAGCGAGGGTAAGAAACTCACTCAAGGTCACACAACAAGTAAGTGAAAACGCTGAGCCTCAGACTCTGGCCTTTGACTTCTAGGAAGCAAGCCTCTGTCTGCTGACCTTCTGGTGCTCCAGGTGGACCAGGAGCTAACAGCCAGGACAGAGCATGGAGACTGGCAGGCTTGGGGACCTCAAGGGTGCTCAGAGGATCCGGGGCCTCATGGTCAGGTTAGCCTGAGCAGGAACTGGGGCAAAGCTTCAGGATCCCATTTACCAGACCTACATCCGGCCCAAGATCATGCCAGGAGCCATCCCTGAGCAATGTAATATACCCCAAAATTGCTCAGACTGAGTCAGGTGGACCCAGGCTCAGACATGGAGAGCTAAAGAAAGCCATACGTGCCCTTTCTGAGTCAAGTCCCAGACTCAGGGTCCAGAGCCTCAGGTGAAGATAAGGGCCCCAGAGGGGCTGTGCACTGATTCCATAGAGACATCTGGAAGGTGGGGGCAATTTAACAGCAATTTAACCAGAGTCGGAGAGGGCTAACCTGGAAGCTGAGGACGAAGGGGACCCTGCTCTTTCAGAGACCAGCGGGATGTGAAAGAAGATTCCCACAGATTAGACATTTAGGGTGGACAGACCCCTTCTTAGAGAGCTAGTCAAGGCCCTGGATGAGGAATAAGCTGTCACATGTGGTCTGCCCCTCCCCCTAGGTGTCATCTGCGGATCCAGTGACCAGGCCTTTTTGTCCCATGCAAGTCACAGATAAGAAGGTGGGAAAGTGTTAGACAAGGGCAGAGCCACCCTGCTCCCCTGTTTATCAGTCTCTTGGATACTTTTTTTTCAACTGGCTAAATCTATCCAGATGTACTGTCATCCAAGCCACACTTCTTTGTCACGTTCATAGGAAAATCACAACAGTGTCAGAGGTGATGTTAGAAACTTGTTCAGAAGTGGTCAGGGTTTAGTCTGGCCTGATTTAGCCCTGGCAGCCCAGGGTGTCTGCTCTCTCCCCTGAGCATCACTGCCATCTGCCCCCTGAGCCACAGCCGGTATTGCTTGGAACCCATATCAAAGCTGCCCCTTCCTTTTACAAACAAGGCATAGACACTAACCCTAATGTAATCCGTGCTGCTGTCCCTCCAAGGAGTTAACCTAGGATCAGCTTATATGTGTGTGTGTATCCTTCCTAAGATATTCTCTCTGTGTGTGTACATATGCATGCACGTATAGCCCTTTATTTTACTAAAAATAGCACCCTATATGTACCACACTAGTTTACCAAAGTAAGAGTGAAATTGGTTTTTAAAAGCCGACAGCACTATAATAGTATTAATACAGTATTCTATACCACTTCTTTACCCCCTGCTCTCTAGAGGCGGAATTTAAAAAAAAAAAAATAAGTTTTTCTGTGTCTCCTGGTTTTTCCTTAACATTTGCATAGTATTTCTAGAAATGGTGCTGATACTCCCACTTGGTATTTTTTCATTGCAGACTTTATTTTGTGACCTCTTACTGTTAACAAAGAGAGAATTTATCTCTATCTATAACCTACTTCAGGCTTCCTTGGTAGCTCAGGTAGTAAAGAATCTGCCTGCAAATTGGGAGACCTTGGTTCAGTCACTGGGTTGAGAAGATCCCCTTGAGGAGGGCATAGCAACCCACTCCAGTATTCTTGCCTGGAGAGTCCCCATGGACCGAGGAGCCTGGTAGGCTACAGTCCATGGAGTTGCAAAGAGTCAGACATGACTGAGAGACTCAGCACAGCACATATATACTTCTTCTTCCCCTAACATCCCAATATAAAATGATTTTCCTGAATCAAAATTCAGTATTTATATTATTGTTATATGTATATATTATTACATATTATATATGTATTAGTCAAACACTGCTCACAGCTGAGTTCCCTAGTACAACGTGATTACATTTTCTTTCTTGCAAGACTTTTTGTTTTTCTTTTGCTTAGGTTTCAGTGTTTCTATTATTATTTCGTTCTCAGACTTTCTGCAGAACTGTGAAGTTCCTCTTTGTGTGTTTATATACCTTATATCATCCATAGGTTCATTTTGTTTTCTTGGAGGTATCACTCCTGGAATTCCTAACTCCTTAATTCTAATCTGGATGTATTGCTTTTCATGCCTGCTGCATTGTCATCCTTGGGTTTCTCTTCACTCTCATTTTTGAAATTCCATTGTGTTGCAGCCCTCCGTTTTCTGGTTCTTATGTCTTATTTTTCTTAGTTTGAAAATAAAAGTTGCTCACTTGTGTCCAACTCTTTGTGATGCCATGGACTATGATGGCATGGAATTCTCCAGGCCAGAATACTGTAGTGGGTAGCCGTTCCCTTCTCCAGGGGATCTTCTCAATCCAAGGATTGAATGCAGGTATCCAGCACTGCACGCAGAGTCTTTACCATCTGAACCACCAGAGAAGACCAAGAATACTGGAATAGGTAGCCTATCCCTTCTCCAGAGGATCTTCCCTACCCAGGAATCGAACCAGGATCTCCTGCGTTACAGGCAGATTGTTTACCAGCTGAGCTATCAGGGAATTCTTTTTATTAGTTTACTCACAAATTTTAATGAAGAACTTAGTTTACTTGATAATTTTAATGGACACTGCAGAAGCTGCCTGCATGAGGTAATTGTTTTTAGAAGTCACATGTCCAAAAGTATTGTTTCACCTTCACTCTTGATTAATAGTTTAGCTATGACTTAATCCTACATTGGAATTTTTTCCTTTGAATTTTGAAGGTGTTTGGCCACCGTCTTCCAGCACAAGTCTAAAATTCTACTTCCCTATCCTCTATGTGTATTCTGTTTTCTTCCTTTGTAGATGTTCTTAAGATCTTCTAAATACCTCTGGTGTCCTGAAATAAATTAATGTAGGCTTAAAAATTTTATTTCCTTCAAATACGTAGTGTCTCTGCAGCACTCCAGGATTCCCAGTCCTCCACTATCTCCTGGAGCTTGCTCAAGTTCATGTCCACTGAGTTGTTGATGCCATCTAACCATCTTATCATCTGTCGCCCTCTTTTCCTTTTGCCTTCTATCTTTCCCAGCATCAGGGCCTTTTCCAACGAGCTGGCTCTTTGCCTCAGGTGGCCAAAATATTGGCACTTCTGCATCAGTCCTTCCAATGAATATTCAGGGTTGATTTCCCTTAGCATTGACTGATTTGATCTCTTTGCAGTCCAAGGGACACTCAAGAGTCTTCTGCAGCACCACAATTCAAAAGCTTATCAGTTGAATAAGCTATTTTTACATAAATGTTTACTATAACATTATTGATAGAACTAAAAGTCATAAACAACTTAAGTGTATGTTATGGGGGAGGTTGTAAAATGAATGACATTTCCTCTATAGGAAAGAATGTCCCATAGTCATCGAATGAGACAGATCTCTATGTGCTTTATGTAAAGATAGCCAACATGAAAACTCAAAAAAGGTCCAGAACAGTATAATGCTACACTATAAATTGGTAAATGCTGCAGTGTGAATGAGATAAAAATTTTGAAGGTTATTTATGTAGAACTATCTATGAAAATTTTTTCTGGAAGCTTTGATGAGAAACCAACTGTGAACAAGGGTTATCATCAGGGAGAAGGCCTGGGAAGGAGAGAGATGCTTACTTTTCTTTTAGAATATTTATGCTATTTGAATTTTCTGGCCATGCTCACGTATTACGTTTCAATTTTTATTTCATTTTTATACAAGTATTCCTTTTTTAGAAAATATCAGTGAGATGTATAAGTAGTAGGATGTAGAGTTTTGTCATATTTTTCTTTATTTCTAAAATGAGCAAACACTCATTTTAAAAGGAAAGCGATGACACCCAGTGACTGTCCCTGGTCTCCATCACTTCCTGTGCCCTGGACATCCATCAGCCCCCCACCCCCGTGCCAGGAGAGTCTCATGCTTGAGGCAGAATCATTGCCCTGCCAGGACCCCCGGTGGAAAGTGCAGCCTCCAGGCTGGGTGTTGTCTGGGGAGGGTGAGTCCAGCAGAGACAAAGAGGCGAGAGGGTTCTGTGGACCTCAGGGCAGTGTCCTCACTCCAGCCTTCCTTCACCCCACCAGCAATGCCCTGGACACCCCCTTTCCTCCTCTCACGAGTTTCTGATGAGCACGTGGCCCAGGCTGAGTGCTCTCACATCTCTCATGCTGTCTACTCCCTCTGCGGCCCCATGAGGGAGCCTTGTGTTGGCTGTCTTGGCCCGGAGCCTTCCTCTCTGGCCATCATCAGCATAAGAACAGGGGGTGGACTGCGCATTATTATACCCACCATGCTGGGAGGCAGTGAGGTGAAGCTTGGGAGGGAAGGGAGGACTAGAGATTCAGTGGGGCATCAGCTTTACCCAGCTAGAGGACCACCCAGCTACATGCCCTGCAGACCTGTTTCCCAAGTCCTCTCCTCCTTGTCCTCATCATCCCAGGGAGGCCCTGTCCACCTCTGCAGTTCTATGAAGAAACCTTACCATGGATCCCATAGTAACCTATAATCTGACATTTCACTGTAGTCGGGCCCTGGGAACCGTGACCTTGGACTCGGGACTGGGGTCTGTCTCTGCCTGTTTGCTGCCAGCCTGTCTCCAGGACTTTGTAGCTCTGAGCAGGGACCACATTCAGGGACCAGAGTGAGGCTGTACCAGGGTAAGGTTTCAGCTCCAAAGGGAGGGAAAGAGGGCCCCCACTACTCACCACAGGATTTCATTCCTAGTCAAGAAGGTCAAGGCCTGAAACAAACCACAGACAGGTGACTTGCCCACTCCGTCCAGCCCTGCCCTGACCCTCTGGGGAGTGGGAAACTTGGGGGTTGGGAGAAAAAGCTGATGCTCTCATTGAACAACCAGGGAATGGAGGCTCCCAGCCCTCAGCAGCAGATGCCCGAGGTGGTGACAGAGGAGGAAATAGAATCCCACCTCTGATGGCCTTGGGAGGGAGCATAGTGGTACAGGCCTGCAGAAAGGATCGGAGACAAGGTGAAAGCCCTGGGATCTGGAGCAGGAGACAAATCAGGAGGGGCCCTCTGAGGGCCAGTGTGGGTCACATGGATGTAGGTTTAGCGAAAGCAGAAACCACAGTGAGAGTTTTCCCACCCCCTCCCACCTGCCTTGGGAAGCTCCCATCACTGCCCAGAATCTCCTGTTTCATCTACCCACCTGGTATTCTTCCAAATCCTCCCAGTGCATCTGGTACCTCAGACACTGCCCCATGCCAACCCCACCCTTCTCTCTGCCAGCAGCAGAACCTCAGCCCCAAGGGCTCACCAGCTGTGCACCAAGTAATTGGTTGCCATGGCAACCTGCATTCCACCTTCTGCCATTCTACCTGAGTCCCTGAGTGGGCAAAGAAATAGATTCTTTTAGTTCCAGAGGCTAACGGACATCATCCCCAAAACAGCGAACAGAAAGGCAGCCCAGTAGCAGGTTCAAGAATCATGAGCCAACCTTCCAGATCTGCCAAAGGCTGACAAGACATGTGTCCCCGGGCAAGACACTCAGCCTCTCTGTGTCTCAGTTTCCTCATCTGTAAACTGAGGATGATGTTCATGGGATTTTGGTGAGGATTATTTGAGTCAATACAGATAACAATGCCTTGTGCATAATAAGCTTTCAATAAGTGTTAGCTATTAGAACCATGGCCCAAGGACTATGCCAGGTGTAGGAACACAGAGATGAGTAAGCACAGACTCTGACATCAAGAAGTGGCCCAAAGAGCGCAGTAAAGGACATTCCACCCCATCCATCATCTCCCTGGAGAAGCCAAGGGCACAATCAAATCAGGATGATACAAAGAGGGTCTATTAAAGGGACCCTCCAAAGACAAGGTCAGGGTGTGTGGAAACCACTCAGGATCACACAGAATCCAGGCTAGTAACCACAGAGCCGCTACCAGTCCTGGCCCAACACGCACGGAATCAGTACCCCTGTACCATCCCTTCCACTTCTTCCCATCTCCCATGGGGATGGAGAGCAGAGTGGAAAGTGACTCTAGAAAGATGAAGTCTAGCACAGACCTCAGTACTGCTGTCCAGGAGTATCTTTCCGAAGCCATCTCCTCCTGGTCTCAGTGCCAGTGTTAGCTTCCTGGTCCTTGTACCCACGTCATTCCACACACTTTCCCAGGTAAACAGCTCAGAAGCTTTCTCATAGAGCTAGTTTATATCTCTGGAAACGTGGCTGCTCATTCTTCGTCATCTGCCCTCCATGGAGAGGGAGACTGGCAGAAGAAACTCAGGAGCCTTTGATCCTTATTTACTAGACAGACACAAGTAAAGTACCTACAGGATGCCAGGTGCTCAGCTTGACCCTGGAAGAGACGGGTGAATGTGGTCTCAGCTTTCAAGAAATGACTATTTGCCACATACACAGACACACACAGACACAGGCTCACAGACACACAGACACACACACACTCCATGGGAGACTGGGTAGATGTCATCAGAGAGGTAATATGAATTACGAGTATTTAGAAGAGGAGAACCCTAGGCAGGAAATCTTCATGTAGGTGGTGGCATTTAGGTGGTTGTTACAATGTCATAGTTAAGAATATGGGCTGGTTGCATCACTTCTTGCTGCATCCCCTTGGGCAAGTCATAAAACTACTCTGAGTCTCAGTTCCCTGTAAAATGGGAATAATAAATCTCTACAGTATTATTGTAAGGCTAAAATTAAATGATGGACATACAAACCTCTAATTTAGAAAGGTGCCTGGCACAATAAATTCTCATTAAAGGGGAAACAATATTATTACTTTTTAAAGTTGGGCCTAAAAGAAAGGGTAGGATGTGAGCAGACACAGTCCAGTAATTACATCTCATCTTCTGGTAAACTCTCTGAGCTTCTATCCTCATTTATTGAGCAGCTTCTTTCACTAGTCTGTGTCCATAGGGACTGTGCCTTGTCGTCCTCACAGAGCCCTGGGGAAGATGGAAGTTGGTGAGGTTCTGTGATGCTGTGGGGTCACTTGGCTGGCCAGGGGCCAAAGGAGGATCTGAAGCCTGGATTAGGTTGCAGGCCTGGGGTCTCCCCAGTGCTGACTGGGAGCCAGGGGAACTGCCGGGCCGCATCCCAGAAGGCTACTTCCTTCTCAAATCTCTCTCAGCCCTCCTGTCCTAGGAGGTGCAAGTGGCAGCAGGCTCTGGCATGTGCCTTTAACACCTGGTTGCTACACACTACAAGGAGAGCAAAAACATACTGGAGGGAATTCCCTGGTGGTCCAGTGGTTAGGACTCTGCACTTCACTGCAGGGGTGCAGGTTCGATCCCTGATCAGGGAACTAAGATCCCACAACCTGCACAGTGTGGCTTACTTACTCAGCTCTTTGTTGAGCCAGGCAATGAGACAAAATGGTTAAGCCAGACAGACAAGGCCCTACCTTGATGGAACCAGAGGCCCATAGGGAAACTAACAATTCCTTTGATAGTGAAAGGGCTATGAGAGAAATAAAGCAAGAATGAAGGGTGGGCAGGAGAGGCTTCCTGAGAAGGGGCCATCTGAGCGGAGACCTGAGCCACAAGGAGAGGGAACCAGGCTAAGTCTGGGGAGTTTTCCAGACCCAGAAAGCAAGGACATCCAGCTAGAATTTAATGACACTGTTTGGCTTTCCTTACGTTTATTTATACTGTTTCCTCCACTTTGAAAAGATACAGGCTTCCCTAGTGACTCACACAGTAAAGAATCTGCCTGCAATGCAGGAGACCTGGGTTCAATCCCTGGGTTGGGAGGATCCCTTGGAAAGGGAACGGCAACCCTCCAGTATTCTTGCCTGGAGAATTCCATGGACAGAGGAGCCTGGTGGGCTACAGTCCATTGGGTCCCCAGAGAGCCGGACACGACTGAGCGACTAACACTTTCACTTGCCATATATAACTGTGATATGTTCCCTTTACAAATATTACCTGGTGAAAATAAACAGGAGACAATCTAAAGAAAAATATTAAGTAAATAATTAGACAGGTGGTGAAGAAATATGCCAGAAATCACAAAAATGTCTCTGCCTCACTTCACACACAGCACAGGTAACCAAGGTTTGCAAACTCTGCTACCTTCCTCTCTCCTTTAGTTTTCATGCCCTCACATGACCCTTTTCCCAACTCCTGCCCACTCCACCCCTCCCTACACACAGGCTCTCAACCTAGAAAGGGCTTTTACCAGTTCCTACAATTAACACTAGTAACCATAAGAATGTCACCTTATATTTGCATTGCATTGCTTTGTAATTCCAAAATGCTTTTCTACATGCCATCTCATCTGTTCAAGAGATAAAAGCCCATGCTCCTTAAAAAAAAAAAAAAAGAAAAATCCCCATGCAATTCTGCCTCAGTACACTAACCAACCAGCATCCTTACCTTCCTCCAGCCAGTTAAATCTCTCAAACTGCTCTTTGGCAGGGGTTCTAAAAAGGGTGTAAATGAACAGATAATGCTGTGAAAGTGTTAAACTCAATATGCCAGCAAATTTGGAAAACTCAGCAGTGGACCCAGGACTGGAAAAGGTCAGTTTTTATTCCAATCCCAAAGAAAGGCAATGCCAAAGAATGCTCAAACTGCCCCACAATTGCACTCATCTTCACACACTAGTAAAGTAATGCTCAAAATTTTCCAAGCCAGGCTTCAACAGTACATGAACCAAGAACTTCCAGATGTTCAAACTGGGTTTAGAAAAGGCAGAGGAACCAGAGATCAAATTGCCAACGCCCGTTGGATCATCAAAAAAAAGTAAGAGAGTTCCAGAAAAACATCTGCTTTATTGACTATGGCAAATATGTGGACCACAGCAGGAAAATTCTTCAAGAGATGAGGATACCAGACTACCTGACCTGCCTCTTGAGAAATCTGTATGCAGGTCAGGAAGCAACAGTTAGAACTGGACATGGAACAACAGACTGGTTCCAAATGGGGAAAGGAGTATGTCAAGGCTGTACATTGTCACCCTGTTTATTTAACTTATATGCAGAGTACATCAAGAGAAACACTGGGCTGGATGAAGCACAACCTGGAATCAAGATTGTTGGAAGAAATTAACCTCAGATATGCAGATGATACCACCTTTACGGCAGAAAGTGAAGAAGAACTGGAGCCTCTTGATGAAAGTGAAAGAGGAGAGTGAAAAAGTTGGCTTAAAGCTCAACATTCAGAAAACTAAGATCATAGCATCCAGTCAGTTCAGTTCAGTTCAGTCGCTCAGTTGTGTCCAACTCTTTGCGACCCCATGAATCGCAGCACGCCAGGCCTCCCTGTTCATTACTATCTCTCGGAGTTCACTCAGACTCAAGTCCATCGAGTCTGTGATGCCATCCAGCCATCTCATCCTCGGTCGTCCTGCCCCCAATCCGGTCCCATCACCTCATGGGAAATAGATGGGGAAACAGTGGAAACAGTGTCAGTCTTTATTTTGGGGGGCTCCAAAGTCACTGCAGATGGTGACTGCAGCCATGAAATTAAAAGATACTTGCTCCTTGGAAGGAAAGTCATGACCAACTTAGATGGCATATTATAAAGCAGAGACATTACTTTACCAGCAAAGGTCCATCTAGTCAAAGCTATGGTTTTTCCAGTGGTCATTTGTGGATGCGAGAGTTGGACTATAAAGAAAGCTGAGCACCGAAGAACTGATGCTTTTGAACTGTGGTGTTAGAGAAGACTCTTGAGAGTCCCTTGGACTGGAAGGAGATCCAATCAGTCCATCCTAAAGGAAATCAGACCTGAATATTCATTGGAAGGACTGATGCTGAAGCTAAAACTCCAATACTTTGGCCACCTGATGCAAAGAACTGACTCATTGGAAAAGACACTGATGCTGGGAAAGATTGAAGGCAGGAGGAGAAGGGGACGACAGAGGATGAGATGGCATCACCAACTCACTGGACATGAGTTTGAGTAAACTCTGGGAGTTGGTGATGGACAGGGAGGCCTGGCGTGCTACAGTCCATTGGGTCGCAAAGAGTCAGATGTGACTGAGTGACTAAACTGAATAGAAAGCAGGCCCAGGCCTGCCTGGACAGTTCTGCATGCTTCCCCCTCCAGGGTCCCTCCCTGCAGGAATCCTCTGTGTGGGATAAAAAGAATTCTTCGCAAGGTTTCTGTCACTTGCCAATGAACTCCACCAACTGTTCACATGGTCACCCCTACTCCAACCTTGATTTAGACGTCTCTTCAAATCCAAAAGGACTGAGAAGGTACTTGTATCCAGAAAACACACAGAAAGCTAACAGCTCAACAATAAAATACAAAAGCCCAACTAAAAAATGCACAAAGGATCTGCATAGACATTTCTCCAAAGAAGAAATATGTGAATGGCCAAGGAGCACATGAAAAAATGCTCACCATCATCAGCCACGAGGGAGATGCAAATTAAAACCACAGTGAGGGACCCCTGTGCACCCACCAGGATGGTGAGCATGTAGAGAAATTGGAGTCCTCCTACACTGCTAGTGGGACTGCGAAATGATGCAGCCACTTTAGAAGAGAGTCGGCCATTCCTCAAAATATTAATGGCACCCCACTCCAGTACTCCTATCTGGAAAATCTCATGGACGGAGGAGCCTTGTGCACTGCAGTCCATGGGGTCGCTAAGAGTTGGACACGAGTGAGCGACTTCACTTTCACTTTTCACTTTCATGGATTGGAGAAGGAAATGGCAACCCACTCCAGTGTTCTTGCCTAGAGAATCCCAGGGATGGGGGAGCCTGGTGGGCTGCATAGTCCAGTCTATGGGGTCGCACAGAGTCGGACACGACTGAAGCGACTTAGCAGCAGCAGAAGCAGCAAAATATTAAGCAGAATTACCATATGTTAAAAGCAAGACAACATGCCTCAAATGGAGTCGCTCATACTAAGCCCCACATCACCAAACTGAAACTTAATTACAGTTACAGCTCTCCCAGAAATGGAATCTTAAACCTGTTGATCAGGAATCAGCACTAGTGAAGGCTGACAGACCCCTGCATCCCTGAAAGAAAAGTGACCTTGTCACAGCAATCCACACGTTGCTACTATACTTCGTTATTCCCCTTCCCTTCTGCCTATAAAAATCTTTCCTTTTGGGAATTCCCTGGTAGTCCAGTGGCTAGGAATCTGCACTCCCAATACAGGGTTCACAGGTTTGATCCTTGGTTGGGGAACTAGATCCCACATGCCACAGCTAAAGATCTGGTGTGCTGCAACTAAGACCCGGTACAGCCAAATAAATAAATATTTTTAAAAACTTACCCTTTTGTAGAGCTCCTCAGATTTTTCTTCCTGCTAGATACAATGCCACTTGACTCATGAATCTTTGCTGCTGCTAAGTCACTTCAGTTATGTCCGATTCTGCAACCCCAGGCTCCAGTGTCCATGGAGATTCTCCAGGCAAGAATACTGGAGTGGGTTGCCATTTCCTTTTCCACATGAATCCTTAAGTAAAGCCAATAAGAACTTTAAAATTTACTCAGATGAATTTTGTTTTTAACACATACCGCCCAACAATTCCATTCCTGGGTATATACCTAAAAGAAAAGGAAAACATTTGTTTGCATAAAAAACTTATCCATGAGTGTTCATAGCAGCATTATTCATAACAGGCAAAAGGCAGAGACAGCCCAGTTCATCAACTGATGAATATATAAATAAAATGTGACATATCCATACTATGGAGCATTATTCAGCAATAAAAGTAAATGACGTATTGATACATGGTACAATGTGGATGAAGCTTGAAAATATTATATTAAATGAAGGAAGCTATTTGCAAAAGGCCACAGATTGTATGATTTCATTTATATAAAATGTCCAGAATAGACAAAATCCATAGAGACAGAAAGTAGATTAGTGGTTGCCAGGAGTTTGGGGGAGGGGAGTATGGCAGAGAGGGGTTACTGCTAATGATATAGGATTTCTTTGGGGGATGATAAAAATATTCTAAAATTAGATGGTGCTAAGAAATGTTGTGTTAGAAACAGAGATAAGTCAATAAAGGAAAGGGACACAGTTCTGTGAGTCCCCAGGGTCAGGGACGCCCTCTCTGCTCACCCATACCGGGATATGAGATGTCCAAGGGCTCACCAGCATCCTCCTCTTGGAACCTGCCTGGATGCAGACCCCACAGGTGTGTACATCATGCAATCTGGGCTTATTTTCTCTGTTTCTGTTTGGAACAGTTCATTTTACCGCACACAGTTTGCACCACCAAGTTGACAGAGTGAAGCAGGACCAGAGATCAAAGTCATCTTTTATAGGAGAAAACAAATTGTTTACATTTGTTTCCTCTTAAAAATAAATACCTAAAAATAAACTTAGATGGTGCTGATGGTTGTACAACTCTGTGAATACACTGGAAAATATCAAGTTGTACATGCTGAGCAAATTGTACAGCTGTTGTTCAGTCGCTCAGTCATGTCTGACTCTGCAATCCCATAGACTGCAGCACACCAGGCTTCCCTGTATAGAAGGTCAATTAGATATTAATAACGTTTTTGCAGGACTTCCCTGGTGGCTCAGATGGTAAAGCAACTGCCTACAATGTGGGAGACCAGGGTTCAATCCCTGGGTCAGGAAGATCCTCTGGAGAAGGAACTGGCAACCCACTCCAGTACTCTTGCCTGGAAAATCCCATGGACAGAGGAGCATAGTAGGCTCCTACAGTCCATGGGATCGCAAAGAGTCAGACACAACTGAGCGACTTCACTCTCTCACTCTCAAGGATTTTACTAAAAATTATTTCAAGGAGTGTGTCAGTGCCTGACACATAGTAGGCCCACCATAAATGTTATTAAAAGAATGTATACATGAGCACAAGATTCTGGAATAGTTTTGGATCCATTTCCTCAGCCCGAGAGTTTTGTGGCTCAGGGGCTCCACCCACTGTAGTTATTCAGCACTGGAAGCAAGGGGGTTGGGGAGGGCGGGGATCTTGCTGGAGCAAGCTGCCGAATTCTGAACATCAGCTAGGTTTTTGTTTGAATTCCCCACAGCTGAGCAAACTGCAAAGTCACCCTCTGCATGGAGAAAGGACTTTCTCAATTCTTTTGGTGTGGCAAGAGGCAGGTCTGGGGGTGCTGAGCCTGGGGCATCCTGGAAGGCAGGAAGATAAAGGGAGGGAAGGCCTGTCCTTGCAGTCTTGGGGACAGAAGGGTTGAGGAGAGTAGTGAGGACTCCTGGGTGCTGAGAATCTTGGTGTTGGGTCACCCTTCCTCCAGCTCACTGAAGGGGGAGGGTGGTGGGGCTGCATGTCTCTAGAGTTCTGCCTAGGGTCTCGGCCATTCCCAGCACAGTACAGAGTACAGGTGCCCCAGTGGCAGGGGAGGGGTGACCAGAGCAGGGCTCTTAGTGTCCCTGGCCATGCAGGGGACCCAGAAGCTCCCTAATGCCCGAAGGAGACCACCGGAGGGGCTGAGAGTTCAGGCAAAGGCCTAGCCAGGATGCAGAGCCCAGGAAAGCACTTTCCTCAGGAGCAGTGGGAAACCATGGACCTCCACAGTGCAGGTCAGCACATTACCCTGAAGGCTAGAGGTGACTGTCATGCCTTATTGGGCCCCAGAAAAAATGCACAGAACAAACAGGGGCTCTTCCCCTTGGCCAGTGAGCCTGCCTCAAGCACCCTGATACAGCTTGGGGTAAAGAAAGAAGAAAATGAAAGTGCTAGTCACTCAGTCGTGTCTGACTCTTTGCTACCCTATAGACTGTAGCCCATGTGTCTCTTCTGTCCATGGGATCCTCCAGGCAAGAATAGTCGAGTGGGTTGCTACACCCTCCTCTAGAAGATCTTCTGGACCCAGGGAAAGAAGGGGGTGACCACAACTGAAACACTGAATATTTACACAGAGGGACTGGCTCATCTAAAGAGACTGTTTAAACTTGTTCTTTGTTTCCCATTTACATTGTCTGAGGGGCAGTAGGGCTGACGTAGGGATGGAAGAGTGAGGGACCTGAAACAGAGTAAGTCTTCAAATAGATGGAACACTTATATGGGAAAGAAATCATTCAACTTGGAAGATATTGAAATATGATTAATGGTAAGTCTAGGGAATGGAAGTCCGAGAGGAAGATCTGGGGTTTTTCAGAGAATAAACTCTACCTTGCACACACCCCGGAAAGACACCATGGCCAGGCCAGGAGAACACTGAAGTAACAGTGCCTGGAGGGGACCTAGGAAGCCAGGGAGAGCTCCAGCCTTGAGGGGGGTCCTTGGGCCCTGGTGACCTTCACCAGCCCAAGGAAAGAGCCTGGACACTGACAGTGGGGAAAGGAGAGAAGGATGTAGAATTCTGGACAGGCACTCCCCCACACTGCCCACTGCCTTCAAGCAAGACGGCTGTTCACCATACCACATGTCACCATCAACTCAAGGGCAGTTCTCCTGCCCCTGGGTTCGGCTTCTGGGATGGGGACACGGGCCTATGCTTGGAGAGGACTCAGCCCCATGACAGATGAGCAAGGCTTCCCAGGTGAGGTAGGAAGCAGGTATGCACACGTGGGCACAGTGCAAGTTTGCACGAACCCCAAGTAGTTAGAATCTACCTGGGGTTCATGCAGACTTCACAGGTGAAAGGCACAGTCCTCCATAAGACTCCCCTCACTTCAGATATGAGGTGCAAATTCTGGGGGTTCCCAGGCCATCTGCACTTCTACTAAGGGGCCACTATCCCCTCAGGTTTGATGATTTGCTAGAACAATTCACAGAACTTAGGAAAGCAGTATACTGATGTCTAGTATTATAAAGAATACCAATCAGGACCAGCCAAAGGAAGAGACACAGAGTGAGTGTCAAGTCTCAGAGAGTCTCGAATAAGAAGCTTGTGTGTCCTCAGGATGCATCACCCGCCTCCTGGACCATTGATATGTAACACTGATCAGGAAGTGCTCATTGAGCCCGAGTTCAGCATGTTTATTGGGGCTTCATCATGTAGGCATGGTTGACTGAATCATTAAGCACGTGACTGAACTTACTCTGCAGCCCTCCACTCCTCCACAGAGGTCGGACTGACATCAGCTGGCTCAAAACCCAACCCTCTAATTGCATGGTTGGTCTTTCTGGCACAGCCAGCCCCCATCCTGAGTCATCTCATTAGCATGAGCTCAGACATGGTCTGAACAGCCCACCAGGAAGAGCGAAGATACACATTCCTATCACTTGGGAAATCCGAAGGGTATAGTAGTTCCCTCCCTTGAGCCACGGACATAAGCCATCTGAATTATTACGCAACACTAGGAAATTTGGAGTTGGTTGGAGTACAGTTAGAGAAATGAAGAACTAGATCCAATCTTTGGAAAAGAAAGAGAATGCTTCCTCCCCAAAGGAAGAGTGAAATTTATTGGGGGGTTAAACAGATTTATCCAGAGGAAGAACGTGGACAGAGAATATCTTGAAATTTAAATCTTTGTGTTCTTTTTCCACCTTATCATGAGAGACTTTTTTAAGTCTCCCGTTCACATTGCCTGGGGGACAAGTAAAATTGTTATAGTAGAGGAAAAGAGCTAGAAACAGCCAATATTCCCCTTTTTCTTGTTAACAAATCAGGCTTTTTGAGAATCCCAAAAGAAGGCTGAGGGAAGCAGAGTCCAGAGTTTATAAAAGGACAGAGAAGAAGTACTATGCCACCAGGGAGGTGGGGCAAAGATCTGGCAGGGCTGGGCCACTGCCACTGCCAAGGCTGGGGAGCTCAAGCCTGCAGACAAAGCGTTTGCTCACCATTGAGGGAGCACCACTCACTGCCCAGAAGGAGGAGGCACACGAGTGGCACACGGGTCCAGCCTAGCTGTCACTCAAGGAGGGTCCAATAGAACAACATTTTGTTTACCAAGGCTCTGCTGAGCCCTTCTGAATTGCTCAGGTCAACAGACACTCCCAATCCCATTTTCAATGTCCCAGGACACCACAAAACTTTGCAGAAAAGAGGGTGGGGACCTGGGCACTCAGGGTGGAGGACTGTATATAAGGAAAGCCCCAGCTCCTGTTCCTTCATGGGGGCTGGACAGTGGCACCCCTGCCCCTATGCAACTTGTATCAGATGCCCTGGTGACCTGGGTCCCACTCTGACTTCCAGGGCTGCTCTGGGGTCAGGTCTAAAAGAGCTTGATCCATCTTAGAGTCTTGCCTCAAGGACTCTGTGTTTTCTGTCCAAGGATTGCTCTAATGAGACGCTTCCTCTGTCTTGGGGTAAGCATAGCCCAGAAGTTTAGGGTGACACTCCGGGGTTGGGGGAGGGTGACCATCCACCAGTCAAGGTGGGAACTGGTAGAGAAAGGTCCCCTGCCAGCATGGCTGGGTGACAGCTGTGGGAAGCATTCCATGGTTTCTCAGCAGGGCCTGATGAGGTCGAGGTCACAGCCCTTGAGACAGAGTGATCTAGACAAACACTCCCAACTGGGCTCTTCCTCTTTGTCCATTTCTCTCCTCAGCCCCTCACTCAGGTGTCCTGGGATCAGCTCTCAAGTAAACCAACTGCACAAAAATGCTGGTTTCAGTCCTACTTTGAAGGACACCTCGCCAGGACACCCAAGGCATAGTTGGGAACCTCTTGGGACGCTGCCCTGCTACATGAGAAAAAAGGACATTCCAAAGATTCTGCATTCTGACTGGAGCCGTCCTGAATTTTTAGTTCTAAATTCCTATAGACAAACCTCAAAGATCAGCTTGCTGGTCCCCTTCATTTTACAGTCGACTTGGGGCTGGGCAGGAAACTCTTGCGAGATCCCTTGGGGAGTCGAGGCAGAGTGGGTTCTGGAACCCAGCTCCTTCCCAGGTCTCCTCCCTCCCAATAGGCCTCTAAAAGCCGCTTGCCCGAGGTCATCCGGCTGGTTTAATGAGATCCTATCTGTGGAAATGTCTTGTAAACTGTGAAGCATTATAAAAATGCTATTTGTCATGATTTGTGCCAGACCTGGGATTGGAACCCAAATCTACTGGCTCCTGGGCCAGTGCGTTAAGCCCAGCAATAAGAAGAGGCATTAGACAGCAATTTAGCTTTCTTTATTTTTAGAGTCACGCTCTCAGAGACACTTGCTAACTAGAAACCCCATTCCAGCCTCCCTCTCTCTCCCTGCACCACGTTCTGCTCGGTGGCTGGCAGGGTGGGAGTGGCGGGGTGCCGGTGGACCTCTTCTATTCCCTGATTCAAAAACTATTTACAAATCTTCTAAGATATCTCAGGCACTTTGCTGGTGCTGAGCATGTGGTGGTGATCGAGACAAATATAGTCCTGGCCTTAAGGAGATTGGCATCTGGTGAGGAGGAACGTAATCAGTAATCGCTTGGTTAACTCTACAGTTGTTTCCGTGCTGTGCTGCAGAGTGCAGGACACATTGACGACGCCTAGCCAGTTCTAGGGGTCAGGGAGGCTCCTTTGAGAAGGGGTCATTTAGCAGAGACCTGAAGGAAGCACGGAAGAGAATCAGACAGGAGATGAGAAGGGTATCTTCTGGCAGGGGAGCCACCAGGCAGAAAGGATCTCAAGAAGGTGCTGGCAGAGTTGAGAAGGGCTTAAGGGTGGAATGTGTGTCAAGGGCAAGAGTTAGGCAAAGCAAGACTGGGAGAGGGGTTGGGGTTTGAACACACAGGGTGGGTGACTACATGAGGGTTTATCTTCAAAGCTTTCCTCAGAGCAATGGACGTCATTGAAGGATGTTATGCTGAGGAATGACATAATCAGATTTTTGTGTTCAAGGGGTCATTCTGCTCCTAGGGTGGCTGGCGAACATGCTGGAAAGAGGCCAGCCTGACTCTGTGGAGGAATGTGAGGAGACTCCTGAGTAACAAGGGAGGGGGAACAGTGCGGGGACAGGGCAGCAGTGGTGAGAAAGAGCTGGATGAGTTTGTGTGACATTTTCAGGTGGAATCAGCAGCACTGGGGGAAGGGTTGGATGTGAGCTGGGGGTGGGTGCGGATTGTCAGTGGGGACCTTCGGGATTCTGACATAAGCAGCAGGGTAGATGGAGGACACACCCCTTCCCGAGACTGGGAGCCCCAGCGAGGGACAGATGTCGGGGAAGAACGTGATTTTGGATGTGTTGAGCTTCTGTGCAGCAACTTCCTAGAGATGACAAGTGGCAGTTTGGTCCATGGGGCTAAGAGCTTAGAACAGATCTCTGAGCTGGAGACATACATTTGGAAATGTTTCAGCATAGGTGATACTCAGATCTTGTGAATGAGATCCGCCTACGACCACAGTTGTGATGGAGACACATTCTCTGCCCTCAGGGAGCTTATATTATAAAGAAGCAATTAGAGGATGCACTTCTTGTAACGTCAGGGTGGCTCTTTAGAGACCATTTCTGTCACCAAGAGCTAGCTGGACAAAATCTAAAAGCTATCTGCTTGCCGGCAGTTAGGATTTGAAAGGTCAGGATCCTAGAGACTCGGGAGCATATGGAGGTGACATTTGGTGCTACATTTACCCTTAAGGTCTCCCTGGCTCATGAGCAGCATGGGGCCAAGAGACTAAAAACAAGCAGAAAGTGATGGTGAACTGAGTTAGAGAACTTGAGTTAGAGGTTTTGGCGATCTCATAGGGTAAGGAGAAAAATCTGGAGTTTACAATACCTAGGCAAGTGGGATTTGAGGAGCAAGATGTCTGAGAAAGAGAACAGAAGCACAGTAGGTTAGTTCCCAGTTCCTCTTCGCTGAAGGCATGTGCCGATTCAGAAGCAACGTCTGCCGGAGCAGTGAGGGCTGAGTGGAAGGCATGACTGAGAAACCAGAAAGCTGAATGGAGTTGGGGCAGTAAGATGGGGCTGGGGAAGTAAACTGGAAGTCAAAGGCCCACCCAAGAGGAGGGACCCTAAAACACAACCAGATTCTCTGGGGAGAACCCCGGAAGAGTGAAGCGCTAGGAGCCTATGTGCGTCAGAAACAGAGAGCCTTCAAAGTCTGATCACCAGCTTCAAGCCAGCTCATCCCCAGGCTGGATAAAGATGGCCTTCCAACGCTTGGCCTGCCTTCCAGAAAGCCGAAATAAATCCTTTCTGATGAAACAACATGGTCAGAGCCAAAAACAGATCTCTGGACTTCCCTGGTGGTCCAGTGGTTAAGAATCTGCCTGCCAGTGCAGGGAACGGGGGTTTGATCCCTGGTCCAGGAAGATGCCACACGCTGTGGGGCAACTAAACCTGTGCAACACATCTGCTGAAGCCTGTGCGCCTAAAGCCCATGCTCGGCAACGAGAGAGCCGCTGCGGTGAGAAGCCTGTGCACCACAGCTGAGAGCAGCCCCTGCGTGCCACAACTAGAGAAAGCCTGCATGCAGCGACAGAGACCCAGCACAGTCCAAAAAAAGAGTATCTCTATAATAGAAACAGACCCACAGGTGATCCAGATAGTGGAGTTATCTGATAGACTTTTAAGAAACTGTGATTTAAATGGTCAAGAAAATCGATGACAAGAGGGAGAATTTCACCAGAGACCTGCGATCTATGCACCAGAATCAAATGGAAATTAAAGTGCCATGGATAGAATTCAGCAATTAATATCCTTGACGAACAGCTAATGTTTTTTCATTCAGCCAGGAGGAAGGGCACCTCAGGGGCAGGTAAGTGCCCTATGAAACCTCACAGTTGGCAGCCTGCAAACAGGATGGAGGGCGGGGTGTGGGGCTGGCAGGGCCAGCGGCAGCATTCTGTGCAGGAAATTCAGAGAAGGCCAGTTGGAACCACAGTATGCTGGAATTTGAATGCTGGATGAAGAAATTTGAATTTTGTTCCGCAAAGAGTGAACAGTAGTTCTGTTTGTCTGCGTCTCTGGGTTTACTTTGCCTCTGGGGTCATTTTAGAAAAAGTTTAAAAAAAAAAAAGAAAAAAAGATATAGTTTGCATTTTTTAAGTTACTTTTTTTAAACATTAAGAAATCAGTATCTGAATCAATACTTAAAACATTTTTAACTGTTTCTCCATCCACAAAGAGCCTCATCTTTTGGGCTATTTTTGTAACACTACATAACAAGCCTATATTATAGTTTCGGACTGTAGCATTGAACTTTTAAACAAATTTTGGTATTGAGCAAGACCTTTTTCTGCTGGTTTATTTTGTCCTTCCTTTGCTGACCTTGTAAACTACTTAATTGCGAAATGTGGCTTGTCTCAGAGTGCCTCTTAAACATTGTATTCTTTAAAATAGAGATTTTCCATTGCACGGGAGACCAGCAGCCATATCAACATACTCGCACAACAAAGCAAGGCTCCTCACTTCCACTTACTTAGAGACATATGGTTTTCATCAGCCACTTCTCTCTTCTTGGCAGAAAAGCTGGCAAGGCTTTAAATTTTATTTAGCAAATAGCCCATCCCTCTAACACCAAGCCCCCACTCTCTGTTCTGTCTCTTCCACTGTCCCACCTGACCCTGCCTCCTTCTCCATTCCCAAAGTGTGCCCCCAGTCTCCTGCCAGGCAGACCCAATCAATTGAATCACCCACCTGCTGGGTCTGGTCATGGAGATCTGAAGCAGGAAAACAGCCAGAAGGCATCTGGGAGTTGGAGAACAAGCTGAGTATCAACGGTCTCTTAGAGGAGAGGGTGTCTGAAATTAGATCAGCCGGCCCAGCTGGGAGCTGTTCCTCATTGCTGCAGAGAAGGGGCAGCTGATGAAGATGGCTCGGGGCCTGGAGACCACTGCCATTTGGGGTGTCCTGCCCCCGCAGTGATCCAGTGGGGAAGCCCAATGCCACTCCCTTGCCATGGCCTCCCCCAACCCTCTGCTCCCACCAGTTCTTACCCTTTCTGACATCACTGTGAGGGAGTCTTTTAAACTGGTAGCAAAGTTGGTGAGTCTTCATTTTCCCTGACCATCCTTCCCCCGGAGGCTGGCTGAGCCCCTTTGACATGTATATGGCCAGAAAAGTGCCTGAGTGCTGGTGAGGATGGCCCTAGACTAGACTAGAGGGTTCCCGCCAGTTTAGCACCCTCACCAATGCCATATTTGTTGCAGCAACTGACCATTTCTGCCTCCAAACATACCCTGAACCCATGCATGTTTCTCTACCTGCGGAGGCAGAGGCTGTCCCGGCTCCTGGCCTTGGTGGTCAAGGATGCTGGGGTTCTCAGGGGCTGGAGGAAGGCTGGTGCAGCTGGGCCACCATGATGGAGGGAGAGTCAATCAGGATGGGGCTATAACATTTGGGGGACCAGATTCCATTCAGACTGCTTCCCTCCAGGGCCCAGAAGGCTCTGGAGCTCTGATGTAGACCTGTGAACATTTCTTGAGACTTCGCATCAGCTGGGTGCCCCGGTGGTGAGACTTGCTGGGGCTCATGATTCTTTGGTCATGTAAGGCTGCAGGGGCCCTGGGTTGGAATCACACACTGTGAGACCCTCAGCTTCAGAGAGACAAAGTGACCCAAACAGACAGCAAAGATCCTAGGATTTCTAAGGAGGAGCGAGAATAGGGCCTTCCCTACGGTCCCCGTGGCTGATTCTCCAACTTGGGAACAGCAAGCACTGGGAAATAAGGAAACAGGCCTGAGCTGTTTTGAGAAAGCACGTGTATCGGGGTCATAGGATAGGGCTCGGGAGGTGCTGATGAGGGAGGGGGTGGAGCCAGAGTGGGGGAAAGATATTTCAAACTAGGCAGGTGGGGCAATGAAAACATCTCTGGGCTATACTTAAATTTGAGCAGCAGGAAGGCAAAAGCTGTGATTTAAACAACCAACAAAATTATTCCAGCACTTCTGCCTTCCAAGGGGGTGGCATAATTCATATCAAAAGGATGGTGAATCTTTACCTGCCTGCAGAGACTGGTGGAGGAAGGAGTTAAGACTAATAATTTGACTGTGTTGAGGGAAAAAGTAATTTCCAAACTGGCCCTTAATGTCTTCTGGGCAGGCAGAGATTGGCCCTGAAGTGGTCTGGGCAGAGGATGGGGGTGAGCTGCTCCCAGGAGAAATGATGCTGTGGGATACTCGCTCGGGGTGAGAGGGAAGCGAGGTGGAGGGGGTGTGAGGCTGGAAACAGTGCATGCTGTGGGGGTGGGGAAGAGCAAAGGAATAGCTGATATTCACCTTGAAGGGGGTTTCTGTGAGAAGATGCAACACAGCTCCCCCAGTTGTATCCGTGTGCACGCATGCTCAGTTGCTCAGTCGTATCCAACTCTTTACAACCCTTTGGATGGTAGCTCCGCAGGCTCCTCAGTCCATGGGGCTTTTCAGGCAAGAATACTGGAGTGGGTTGCCATTTCCTCCTCCAGGAGATCTTCCAACCCAGGGATCTAACCCACGTCCCCCGAGTCTCCTGCTTTGCCAGGTGGATTCTTTACCACTTGTACGAAAATGTGTCACAAAGACCCTATGCTAGGGCTACTTTAGGAAAATCAAGGGAAAGTACCTATGCTTCAGATTTGTCTTGACACAGGGCAGAGAGAAGAAAACAGCTTCATGGGGCAAAAATAGAAAAAAAGAAGAGAGAAAGAAGGGGAGAGAAAGGAAAGGAGGGAAGGAAGCAAGGAAGGAGGGGAATTATTAATAATTCAATAGAAACTGATAAGAGGGGATTGGAAACTGCTGCTGCTGCTAAGTCGCTTCAGTCATGTCCGACTCTGTGCAACCCCAGAAACGGGGGCCCACTGTCTCTGGGATTCTCCAGGCAAGAACACTGGAGTGGGTTGCCATTTCCTTCTCCAATGCATAAAAGTGAAAAGTGAAAGTGAAATTGCTCAGTCGTGTCCGACTCTATGCGACCCCATGGACTGCAGCCCACGAGGCTTCTCCATCCATGGGATTTTCCAGGCAAGAGTACTGGAGTGGGGTGCCATTGCCTTCTCCGAAAAGCTCCTGCAGGATACAACAAATATTGACGGTCCTGAAACTAATACCTAGTGCTGCCAAATAAATGAGTAAATACTTTTTTGAAAGAAGGCCAGGTGACCCCATATGGCCATAGTACTCGGGCACACCCACCATGGTAGACAGAGTTTTAATCTTGTGTGTAACTTACTAAGTGATGGGGAATAAGAAACTGAGCAGGGCCTGGTGAGGGATCAAGCAGTCTCTAAAGGGCTCTTGAGAGGATCCATCAACTAGGAGTTTAGAATCCAAGCCTGTTCTTTTGAAGGAAGGCCCTTGGCTCACTGTAACCAAGAGGGTTATGGAAACCCTTGTGAGATCTGGAAGGAAGTGGGCTCACTATTCCTTCCTACACACACACATGCACACCCCTTCAGATAATGAAGTGGACACGTTTAGCCTGAGTATCTCCCTGCACTCTTCCCCTTGATGTTTCTTGAAGTCTCTTTTAAATTATGAATCGGCTCATTAATGGCCAGTTAAGATGACTGAGTGGTTCCCTCTATATTTCAGGCAAGCCTTGGGATCACTTTGGCCAATCAGAAGGACACCCTCCTTTCCATTTTCCCTTCCGCTTAGAAACCGAAGTCATTCAAGGTGCTGGCCTCTGAGAATTCCCTGTGATTGACAGGGAATTCAGGGGATTGACAGGAAGATGCTTCATTCTTTATAGTAGATGCCTCAAGCCATGAATTGCCAGGATCAAGCTCCCCTAAAAGTTCCCCCAGAACCTGATCCATGGGTATCAACCTTTTATCTTGACTTCTATGGAGGAGGCTCTATCATGTCCTGAACTGTAATACAACCCTGAGGGGGAGTCCCCAGGGACATTGGTGAGGAGGACACTTCCTCCTTCTAGAGGAGGAAGACCCTGCAAGGAGGGGTCTAGAAACCATCTCAAATGTCAAATGAAGATACTGAGTCTAAGGAAGAGAAAGTCAGGCAGAACACACAACTGTCGGTGAGAATTCTCCCTTATGAGCAAGAGAAATGTGACATATTTGGTTAAATAAGAAAAAAAAATTATTGGTTCATGTGAAAGGGAGGATTGTGTAGGCTTCAGGAGTGGAACACTCTCTGTTTTCTAGAAGATGGCAATCAGCTCTGTCCTACTCAAACAGAATAGGTTCTCCCACAGCAAAGAAGGAGTCTATTACCACAGGAGGATAGGAGAGGTACTGGCCAGACAAAATAGCACAAGTCCACCCCAGCTGACTACACATTTATGAGATATGCATCTGGGTTTTTTTCTATATAATGCAACTTTGATCACATCACCATCTTGTTCAATATCCTTCAGTGGCTCACCAGCATCTACAAGATAAAGTCCAATTTCTTCATATGACTTACAAAGCCCTTCATGCTCTGCCCCTGGTTCCCAGCTGCACCTCCTACCACTCTGCCCAGATCTCTCCCCAAGTTACCATTACACCCAGAGCCAGGCAGATATTGGTCCCTCTGCCTAGTGCATGGGCTAAACTCTTTCCTAATTCTCTACATCACAGCAAAACACAAGTCAACAACATTGCCTGAAATCTTAGGGAGGAAGAGAAGTACATACCAGAAAGCATCCTATCACTGCCCTCAGAATTGACTCTCCTCCCACCCTCAGGCACCTTCTAAGTATCCCTCTTCCTTGGAGTTCAGGTCTAAGCATTGATCCCACCCTCATCCCAGCTCTTGAAAGTAGTTTTTCCCCTCTTACTCCCAACTAAGATCTGCCTCCCAAGACCTCTTGTCCTGCCCCAGAATTTGCCTCTTGCATTCATTACTGGTAACAGGAATATCAAAACAAAATATCTGCCAGAACACTTTCCAATAGTCAGAATGGTCAGGTTAATGCAGCACTTTGAGAAGGACACCAAATCCTGGGTCTAGGTTGGGCTGCACCAGGCCCAGTTGCGTTTCTTTGCACAGTTGCTTTCTCCAGTCCAAGTTGAAGAAGTGAGCACTTCTCTCCCACATTCTTCTCCATCTCAGCTCCTTATCTTGTACAAACAACTGATCCCAGAGAAACACACACCACTTTGCAAGAACACACCAGCTTCAAGCATAGTGTAGTCTGATTCCAAATTAGGAGATGGTGGTGCTCTAAATAAAACAATGCTCAGAGGCAGACTTCTACAAATCATTCAATGTATTGAATTAAAGGGTATTAACATTTTAGATTAAGAAATCTCCTTTAGGGCCCCATAAGTGTGTTCTCATTCTCACCAAGAATGATAGGTTTTTGCTTTGTATTAGCATAGCTAAAAGGGCCTACTCAAGTGGGGCATTCAAAAACAAAAGGAACATCTTCCATAAATCAAATTTTAATCTCCATCCTAAAAGACAGGTAGTTTGCAATCCTAAAATGTCATTTTTTTCCAGTTTAAAAGCAAATCCAATTTACTATAAACTCATTATAAATTATAAAATGTAATGTTATAATTCCAGGACAAAGGACAACAAGGAAAGAGATTGGATGAAGACTGATTTCAAAGTTTTGTCAAGGGAGCCATATCAAGACATCCAATAAAAACATACAAATGAACAGAT
This sequence comes from Nanger dama, assembly GCA_917880005.1. Taxonomy (NCBI): domain Eukaryota; kingdom Metazoa; phylum Chordata; class Mammalia; order Artiodactyla; family Bovidae; genus Nanger; species Nanger dama. The sequence continues at coordinate 34,176,257 of CAKJTW010000018.1, forward strand.
GTGGGAATTTCCCAGACCTGCTCCAAACAGTGAAACATTGCATAGTTATTTTAAATTTTATTTTAAAACACAGCTAAACTCAAAAGCAAAAAAAGAAAATTTCTAGACACCAGAAATGAAACACAAACCTAAAGCCATAGAGCATCAGAAGGGACAACCCCCAAAAAGAGTAGATGGAAGCAATAGTGAAATCACCCCCAAAAGAGCCTTAATAATGCAGACAGCACTTACAGGACTCTTGTGGAAAATAACCCCTGTTAAAGATGAGCTCACAGACAAAAACTATAAAATTATATGTGAGGAAATCCAGTGCCAAGATGGATATTCCACTAACCCAACAAATGGGTTAATTAACACCAGAGGAACTACAGACTAAAAAAAAAAAATGATCTGAAAGGTGACTTGTTTAATAGTTTAGAGTGATAAAGAAAGGCCTATATAATAAGAGTAGAAAATTATGGAAATAATGAAAAGAGGATTTGCAGTTTTGGTTATAATTGTGAGTTGTACGTTTCTCTTTGTACTTGCATTTCATTTCATGCATTTTGAAGTTTTATGAAGTGCATATACACTTAGAATTACTATGTTCTCCAGGTGAATTAATCCCTTTATCACTATGAAATAACTCCTTTCATCCTTGGAGATAGTCTTTGCTCTGAAATCTGCTTTGTATGATATTAATATAGCCACTCCAGCTTTCTTTTGACTAGTATTAACAGATTTAGGTATATCTTTATCTAACCTTTCACTTTTCAAAAAAATCTTTTTATTCATTTATTTATTTTGGGGGTTGTTCTGGGAGTTTGTTGCTGCACAGGCTTTTTCTCTAGTTGTGGAGAGCAGGCTACCCTCCAGTTGTGGTGCACAGATTTCTCATTGTGGTAGCTTCTCTTATTGCAGAGCACACGGACTCTAGGGCATGCAAGCTTCAGTGGTTACAGCACAGAAGCTCAGCAGCTGAGCCTCCCAGGCTCTAGAGCACGGGCTCAGCAGTTGTGGTGTGTGGGCTTAGCTGCTCTGCCACCTGTGGGATCTTCCCAGACCAGGGATTGAACTGGTGTCTCCTGCATTGGCAGATATATTCTTTACCACTACCCCCAGGGAATCCCTAACTTTGCACTTTGAACCTATTATGGATATATGCTGGGGTCCAGCCCGGTGGATCCAGGGTAATTCGAAGGGGGAGACGGAATCGGCATCCTAGGAAAAAACTTATTTAATTAAAGATATATAGAGAGATTAGAAATGGATGGTGTGGTAGGAAATATTAGTGGAGAAAAAGAGGCTGAATAACTTGGTTTATGTGGGATACCAACAAAGCTTCGAGATAAGAAGCTTGCACCACTTATGTAGGCCACAGGCGTCTTTCCGTTCTCCCCAAGGAAAGGAGGCACTGAGGCCTCCCCAGTCTGATCTTAGAAGCCCAGGCAAAATTAGCAGGCTTGGTGAGTACCCACTTTTCAGATGGGAATTCAGCCAGAAAAACGGAGAACAAGAAAGAAGCAACATGGGGAAACCAGTCTTTCCAGAAACTGATCCGTTTTCTTTATTTTCATGTTTGCTTATATACTTTTGTTATCCATCGGGATGAATACAGAGTCACACGGGGTCAGCAGACCTGACCCTTGTCAAAATCGGGGTGCTTCATATAAAATTATACGAAGGTCTTAGGGTTTTACATCATCTTCTGGCCATGAGGCCTGCTGACATTTTATGGCCCTTTCGGATAACGGTCAGTCAACCAGAAAACTTATTTTTTTCCAGGGGTGATTTTTCTTAAACCAGGCACCACCCTCCAAATAAAGTTGCATTCCTATAGGGTGAGGGTGTCGTGGGTTACAATCAAGAAAGGAATTTACTTAGCCTAAGGTTTAATATGATTAATCTTAAAGGTTAATACTTATTTTTCCTATATGCTAGTTATATTCATGATAAGAGCAGGGAATATGGAGATTTAGCAGCAAATATTGGCTCAACAAATGAAAAACCCTTCACCAATATAATTTTTAATCAGCCCACTAGTACTATACTAATAATTTTCTAACTTCTCAAAAGAATCTGTATATAGAAAGTTTAAAGCATCTCTTGCCTTTCACGATTGGGAGGCTGTAAACAATCACATGTGGCAGAAGAACCTGCTCAGGCAGACTAGAGAACCTTCAGAGGAGTTTGTAAGTTGAAACACTCTTGTCATGGCCAGGAATTTTTATTAACCCGGAGCTGCAAGTTAATTTCTTCTCCAGGAGAGGTGGTGGGGGAACAGCCCCCTGTAAAGTCAGAGGTATAAGTGAGAACATAAAACAGTAAAGTAGGCACACTCTGGTTTTGGGGGTAGATGCTCGGGAACAGGGGGTTTCCTGAGGCTCGATCCCGCCTTGTGTATGCTGAAGCCTCCTTCCTTTTGACCTTTGCCTTGGGCGGAGTTCCTCACTCTGACTCCCAGCAGATAAAATTAAAGTGAGTTTCTTAAACAATATCCATTGGGTCATAAAAAAAAAAAATCTCATAATCTATATTTTTAATTGGGACATTTAGACCATTTACACTTAATGTAAATGTTGTTGATATTGTTGAGTTTAAATCTACTATTTTGCTATTTGAGTTCTATGTGTCCTATCTGTTCTTTGTTCTCAATTTCCACTTTTTTGAGCTACTTACTATGTTTTATGATTCCATTTTATCATAGATCTACTTTATTCATAGGATATTATGTGCTATTCATTTTACCATAGGTCTACCTCCTTCTTTTTAACTCTGGTGTAATATTCCATAATGTGGATATATCATAGCTTATTTAACTATTAATAGAAATTTAAATATTTTTTCAATTTTTAAATATTACAAAAAGTTCTGTTAATTAACATTTTTATGTATATCTCTTTGTGCTTTGAGTATCTCTGTATAATCAAATTCAGAAGTATAATTTATAGGTCAAAGGATGTGTATTTTTTCATTTTGATGGAGTCTGCCAATTTGCCCTCCAAAAAATTTGTATCAATTTGTTCCACCAACAAACAGTAATTTCTTACCTCCTTGGCAACCCTAGATAGAATTTTATTTTGTTATTTTTAGTCATTCTATTGGGGGAGGTTGTCAGTTATTATTATTTTAAATTTCCGTGTCTCTGTTTTTTTATAATATTAAACATATTGACATATATTTATTGGACATATGTATTTCTTCTGTGAATTGTGTATTGTTATCAGCAGAGTTGTGTTCCCTCGCTCCCCACCCCCTGCTCCTGCAAATTCATATGTTGAAATCCAAACTGCTAGCATCTCAGATATGACTATATTTGGAGACAGGGCCTTCAAAGCAATAAGGTAAGATGAGGTCATGTGGTGTTTCCTTATAGGAAGAGATTAGGACACAGACTTGCGTGTGCTCAGAAGGATCATGTGAGGACACATAGAGAAGGCAGCCATCTGCAAGCAAAAGGAAGAGGTTTCAGAAGAAATCAAACTTGCCAACATCTTGATCTTGGACTTCTAGCCTCTTGAATTGCAAGAAAATAAATTTCTGCTGTTTAAGCCACCAACATGTGATAGTTTCTTATGGCAGAGCTAGCAATATACACATATTCGTGTGAATATGAATACATATGAATATACACGTATTCATATATCTTGCCCATTATTCTCTTGAGCAATGTTTCTTCTTATTGCTTTATAAGAGTTCATTATATATTTATTTTATTATATATATAAATATACACATACACACATATATATAAAATAGCCTTTATGTTTAGGGTGACCACATAATGTATCACTCAAGCCAAGTAGACACCTTGAGAATGACAAATGCTAGAGCAGATGGGACACCATGACAGCAGGTATAAACAGAGCCAAAGTTTTTCATTGTAAAAGCCATCCTGAGAAAGCTAGAGTGTTTGACCACCATACTATGATCTGTTATATTTACTGCCAATTTTTTCTCCACGTATATTCATTACTTTTAAATTTTTAATAGACTTTATTTTTAGAGCAGTTTTAGGTTTGCAGAAAATTTGAGCAGAAAGTCTCCCTATTTATTAACGTCTTGCATTAGTATGGTAATTTGTGATACTTTATGAATCAATACATTTAATAACTAAAATGAATAGTTTACATTAGGGTTGTCTCTCTGTGTTACGTAGTTCTGTGGGTTTTGACAAATACATAAGTCATGTATCCAACATGACAGTATGATACAAAAGAGTTTCACTGCCCTAAAAATGCTCTGCACTCCATCTATTGATCCTTCCCTTCCTCCCTCAGAACTTCTGACACTGATTTTTTTTTACTGTCTCTATAATTTTGCCCTTTTCAGAATATCATACAGTTGGAATCATATAGTATCTAGCTTCTTTCCAGTTAACAATACGCATTTAAGATTCTTCCATGTCCTTTCATGACTTGATAGCTTCTTTCTTTTTATTGCTGGATAATATTCTATTGTAAGGATGTACCATAGTTTATCCACTACTTATTGAAAGATATTAATATCAGGGTTTCTTTCCAGTCACTGAATAATGAATAAAGCTGCTCTAAAGATTTATGTGCAGGTTTTTGCGGTTTTGAACTCATTTGGATAAATACCTAGGATTGGGATGGATGAATTGTACAATAACCTATGTTTAGCTTTGCAAGTGACCGCCAAACTGTCTTCCAAAATGACTGCACCACCTTGCATTCCCACCAGCGATGAATGAGAGTTCCCACGTTTCCACATTCTCGCTAGCATTTGATGTTGTCAGTGTTTTGGACTTTAGTTTTAGAAAAAGTCTGAACCTTTTTCTACCCAACCTTCTTTCCTACTTCCTTTCCTTTCACAGATGTCACATCTAAAATATACTCTGAAGGTTTTCCCTACATTCCTGCTCCTTTTCCCCTTTATCTTTTACATGCATTGTCCCAACAAATTCCCTGACCTTCTAACTCCATCTTGATGTCTACTTCCTAAAAGATCTAAGCAGATACAACTCATGAAACTTTGAGACACCTAGAGAAAAAGGCAGCACAGCCTCCGTTTTACTACAGATCCTGGCAGAGATGGTGTAGTTTTAGAATAGCATCCATGGCAAAAACTTACTACTATCTGACAGCTTCCAGACTGCAGCAATGACATCTCTTCCGTGGCTCACTTCTGCACTGTGACTTTGGAAGTTATTCTGGTAAACTCATCCTAAAGTCTTTTCCTCCAACACTCTTTACAGTTCTGGCAGCTATACATAGCTTCCATAAATATCTTTCTGATTTAAAATAGTAAAATGAATTCTCTTTACAGAAAGTAAAACCCAAACCCAATATACTATCTAATTTAATTTCTTCCAAAGTGGGTGATCTGTCGTCTCAAAACCATTCTTGAATACTCAGTCTTTTCCTAATGATTTAAAATGCTCTTTTCTCATACACTAGATTTCCATGCATCTGTTTCTTTACTCTCTTCCATTGTTTGGTTTATCTGTTCATATATCAGTATCACTCTGAATTGACCACTTTATCAACATCAATCATTCAGTTGTGTCTGACTCTTTGTAACCCCATTGACTGTAGCCCACCATGCTCCTCTGTCCATGGAATTTCCCAGGCAAGAATATTGGAGTCGGTTGCCATTTCCTTCTCCAGGGGGTCTTCCTGACCCAGGGATCAAATCTAGGTCTCACTTTATAATAAATGTTTACATGTGGAAGAGCTTTTTCCTTCTTGTTCTTACTGTCTCAAAATTCACTGGGCTATTCTTATTCATTTTTCCTTCTAGATGACTTTTAGAACTTGCTTGTAAAATTCCATTTTAAAACCTTATTAAGTTTTTATTGGGATTTCCCTGAATTTATAGATTAATTTGGAAAGAATTTATGTCTCTACAATATTGGATCTTCACCAGGATTCATTTGTATTGGGGACTAGCTAAATGGCTTGGGAGTGGGCCTAAAACTTGAAGGCTCAGGCTGCACCAGATAATTAACTGAGTGGCCCCCCACTCCAGTACTCTTGCCTGGAAAATCCCATGGACGGAGGAGCCTGGTAGAGTGCAGTTCATGGGGTCGCTAAGAGCTGGACACGACTGAGCGACTTCACTTTCACTTTTCACTTTCATGCATTGGAGAAGGAAATGGCAACCCACTCCAGTGTTCTTGCCTGGAAAATCTTAGGGATGCGGGAGCCTGGTGCTTTGCCGTCTATGGGGTCGCACAGAGTCAGACACGACTGAAGCGACTGAGCAGCAGCAGCAGCAGCAGCAGCTCATAGATATCTTAGAAAGACCAAGAAAAGTTTTTCATAATGGTCGGAAAGCAAAACAGGCCACCTGGAGTTAAGGAGTGGTTTAACGATGATATATTGAAGGATAAATAACCATCTCTTATGTAAAGGGAAGTACTTTAGGCCATATACTTGGCTGAGGGAGGGACTCTGGAGACATTAAATTCTTCCATGTGCTGATATAACTAAAAAGGCCCCCAAATCCTGGATGGCATCAAGATGGGACCAAAGGGGAAACAACACTGAGGATTCCGGAGAACTTGAAGCCAGGGAACAATGGAGGAAAGATCCTGTTTCTGGTTTCTTGGAGACCAGGATAATGGATGGTTCTTCCGTATCAGGCAGATAACACAGAAGAACAAGGTGGGCCTGTAAGGGAAGACAGTCTTCTCGGAGAGTCAGGAAAAGAAGAACAGCCTTGGAAGAGACTGGATATGGGCTGAATCAAGGTTTACAGAGTTGAGACATCCCTGTGCAAGATTCATCTGCAGTGGTGACCACAGATGAGTCCTGTGTCCAACTGGCAATATTAGAAACTTCCATTCTTCTTGATTTCAATGGCTTGCATGTGTCTTATTATTGCTGAGTTACTGAAAGCAGAGAAAGAGGATTCACGGGTGTTATATCTCCTTCTCAGAACCAGAGCTTCAAGCCCTGGCTGATGGGAGAGGAAGTGTCAGAGAAGGCAAAGTGCTAATCTGACACCTGCTCAGAGCTCTTCTACTGGAATGTTCTCCAGAAGTCTTCCAGACTGAGCCACAGGCTTCTGGAGCAATTTGGGTCCCTGCAGCTGCTGCTGAGCTCCAAAATGGACCTTTCCTCTTCTACCTTTTTATTAAAAAAAAAAAAATCACATCTGGATAATCTTTCAGAGTTTATATTTGTTATCTCATTTGGCCTCCTAAAGACACTATAATTTAGATGTAGTTATAACTACTGATCGGCAAACTCAGCCTTAGAGAGATTATTTGACTCACCAAAGGGCACAAAGCTACTAAGTGACAGAGCCATTTATTTATTCAGCAAATATTTTCTGAGGCCCTACTCTGTGTCCAACATTCTGGAGACCCAGAGCTGAAAAAAACCTTTCTGAGTTGTCAGGGAGGTCCCAGCCTAGTAGGCAGACAGGCTTGTGGACAGGCAAATTTCCCTGAGGCTGAGAAAGATTGAGGCTAAGAATAGAAGGGGGCGACAGAGGATGAGATGGTTGGGTTGCATCACTGACTCAATGGCTATGAGTTTGAGCAAACTCCAGGAGGAGGAGGGAGGCCTGGCGTGCTACAGCCCATGGGGTCGTGAGGAGTCTGGCACTACTCAGCGACTGAATAGCAATTGCCTCACCGGTGGTCATGACCGATACAGAGGCTACACAGAAGCCAGCCCCAAGAAGTCCTGGGAGAGTCTTCACAGACACAGAGGCAGCATTTGAGCTGAGACTTGAAGCATGACTAGGAATTTTCCAGGGAGAACAGTGGAGAGGCTGTGTTTTAGGAAGAGCAGCAGGGGCAGAGACGCCCGGCATGAGAGGACAAGGGAGGCGCAGGGAAAGCGCAGGTTGTGGATCACAGAATCGCATGGCAGCAAGGGGCAGTGGAGCGGGTCTAGAGACAGAGCATTCATTCCATGGCTGACGCGTGCACCAGACACTACCACAGCAAAGCTCATACCAACCCAAGGGATCGTCCCCTTGTCTAGGCTGCGACCCCTCCCAGCAGAGTTCACACTCTGAGCCCCCGTGGGACCAGGCTGAGGCTACCCCTGTGGGACTTTGTCTGTGTCCTCCCTTCCCCGCCCCCACGCACTCTGAGACCACACTTTTGACAAATCCTCTTCTCGGGGATTGCGCCTCAGGAGCCATCCCCAAACACCTGCTTTGTTATTTTCAGTCATTTATATGAGCCTGACACCATGCTCTGTCTTTGTTCACAGTCCATCCCCTTCCACATCAGATAGGGCCTGACCCATCTGATTCCCTGTGGTTTCTCACGCCTGGAAGGGTGCCTGACACATAGTAGGTGCCCAGAATATCCCTTGCTGAATACATGATCTCAGTGAAGTCTCACAATCACCCTAAGAGGTAAAAATTATCATCCTGTTTTACAAATGAGGAGACTTGCCTAAGCGACACAGTTCACAGCATGGCCAAGGGTTCCGAACTCTGCCTGCGCAACTCCAGACCAAAGCTTACACTGTAAATCCAAGCACGTGTTTACAATCTCCAGGACATTCCAGGCTATCTCCCACCTCCTCAGTGCTACTGAAGCTGCTTTTTTTTTGCAAGGAAATGTCCTTTCTCACCCCCACACCCCTCCTCCGGAAACACAACTGATCTACACAGTGCCCTTTGAGCCCCTTTGGCCGCTGGACAGCTTTCATCAGGTGGCTCTCTCATGTGTGTTCCTGCTATTTCTTCTGTTCTTTAGGGTAAGACCTTGCCACATTCATCTCTACTTCCCTAGCACCAAGCGGAGTCCTGGCAGAAGGCTAGCGATCTGTGAATATTTGTTAAATGAAAAGAAGGTAAGGGAGGGAGGGAAGAAGGAAGGAAGAGTGAAGGAGGAAGGGAAAGATGGAAAGAAGAAGGGGCAATGGGGATTACAGAGCCAGGTCCAGCCCTGGTCCATTAACGCCAGCACTGTGCTGCACACAGAGGCCAAAGGTCTGCCTCTTGGAGTCTCTGGTTCTTAAATGTTTGCTGATTGACAAAATGTCACTGACAGTCCTTCAGCATGCACAGGACGGTTTCACATAACTTGATGTTAAAGGCAGAACAATCACATTACTTGTACATGCCCTCTCCCCGAATGGACACATGGTCGTCTACCTAATAGCCATCCCATCTCCTTCACACTGGGCATCAGCTGTGCTGTCTGGCTAGGAAAATTCCACCCCAGCTCAGGGGTCTACAGGCAGATGGGTCCAGTAGAGAGAGATGTAGATGGGGAATCCAGAGATCTGGGAACCCAATTCCATCTGGGCCAAATTGGCAAAGTGACCCTGGGAAGGCCCTTCTTCCCCTCTCCCACAGTCTCTATCTTTCTTCTGGCTCTAGAATCCCAGTATTTCTAACACTCTAAATTGCCCAGTGCAATAAGGCAGCCAAGGGTAGTGGCCGGGGCCCAGGATGAGGAGTGTAGATATCTGGGTTCAGAACCAGGCTCACCTCTTACCATCTCTGTGCTCAGTCCCCAAGGGCCTCAGTGTCTTCAGCGATACGATGGAAGAAAATTCCTCCTGCCCAAATTACTCTCTGAGTGAATAAAGGGATCAAACATGATAAGGATAAAGAAAAGATAAGACATTTACTGTTGCTGATCATTTGTATTGGCTCCAATCCAGACATGGTGGTAAGAACTTGACAGACTTTATCTGATTCACTCTTCAGTCCTATAGGGTAAGAATTGTCCCCAGGGATACTCTGGGACATGCTAACCACCAGCCCTCTGGGGAGCAAAGCCCTGACTTGCAGGTTTGCTCATTTCTTTGGTGTAAATTGGGCTTCCCTGATGGCTCAGATGGTAAAGAAGCTTCTGGTAATACAGGAGACGTGGGTTTAATCCCTGGGTTGGGAAGATACCCTGGAGAAGCAAATGGCTACCCACTCCAGTATCCTTGCCTTGAGGATTCCCTGGACAGAGGAGCCTGGTGGGCTACAGTCCATGGGGTTGCAAGGAGTTAGACACAACTGAGCAGCTGACTTTTTGGTGTAAATATTCTGCTGTGGCCCATTTCAAGCTAACCGGCTTCATACAACTGAAATCGAAATCGAAAAACACACACAGTTGGCTTTTGGAGAGAGAATGAGCCAGCTCCAGTGCATTTCTGATTACTTCTGCTTTATTTATGAGAAAACTGAGCTTTGGCAACATGGCCCCCTTCACACAGTCAGTACTAGCGGGGCGGGATTAGAACCTGGACCTGATCCTTAAACACTCAAGTTCCTTCCCCGTGCAACACCGGCGCTTTGTGGGCTAGGGGGTGCCATCTATGCTCGTGGAGAGACTCGACCTAGATGATGTCAGTTTGGAAACTGGCTCACCCACTTTCTAGCTGTGAGACCTGGCAGTCCTCAGCTTCTTTTAACCTAAGGCCTCAGTTCCTCATCTGTTAACTGGAAGAAAACCCACAGTGCACAAGTTTTTTTGGTGGCTCAAATCAACACTGTTATGCTTTGTGACAAATAACTCAGTCTCAAAGCAAAGTGACCAGCCCCCCACAAGGGGGCCAATGGGGAGTTGCTGCTGGTCCAAGGGGCCTACCTGCTCTAAGGACACTGCTTCCCGAAGACTTTGGGGCACTTGTCTTCCTTTTGTAGCCTGAGGGTCTCTAGCCAAAGGCAGGTGGAATCACCCTCCACCCTAGGTGGATGCCCACTTAACTTCTAACAGGCTCCGTTCCCTCAACCTCCTAACTTCTAACATTCCAGTGCCAGCCCCTCCCTTCTGCCCCTCCTGGGAGCTCAAGCTGGGCAGAAACCAGAACCCTGTTCGGAGCTGCTGGAATCCCACGCCTCATAAATCAGGATGCACCCTGAGCTGTGGGACCAAAGGAGTGCTCTGGAATAGTGAGTGAATCTTCTGGTGATCATTTCCAAACACCATCCCACACCCCACTGAGGACTGACCCCTCCCAGGGTCAAGCTGCCTTCCAAAGCACCCCCACTACAGGTATTTGGGCTCACACCTCCCTCTCTTAATATCCCAGCAGTGCAGGATGGAAAGAGCCCTGAGGCAGGGTTCAGACTCCTGGAAACCATGCCCTGCTCTGTGGCGTGACTCAGAAGGGAAGTCAGCTGAGCTCTCAGAACCTGCCCTCACCTGGCCTGGCTGACCTGGAAAGAGGGAGCAGAAGGTCTGTGATCACCTTTGTAAGAGGCAGACGTTGTCTCTCTGTGCAGACCCAGTCTGTGCCCAAATCATGTGAATTTACACACACACACATGCACACACATATATGTGCACACACTCCCAACTATCCCCATTGTGGAGCATCCTTGGACTTCAGAGATGCACATTGTGACATTGACTCGGGTCTCCCAAGAGGCAAGAAAGAGATTTCCAGGTGACCCAAATCCCTGGGTGCATACCTGCAAAGTCACTTCAGTCATGTCCAACTCTGCGACCCTATACGCTGTAGCTCACCAGGCTCCTCTGTCCATGGGATTCTCCATGCAAGAATACTGGAGTGGGTTGCCATGCCCTTCTCTAGGAGATCTTCCCAACCCAGAGATCAAACCCAAGTCACCTGCATCTTCTGCATTGTAGGTGGATTCTTTACCCACTGAGACACCTGGGAAGCCCGATCCAAATCCCTCAGTCAGTTCAGTCACTCAGTCATGTCCAACTCTTTTTGACCCCGTGGACTGCAGCATGCCAGGCTTCCCTTTCCATCACCAACTCCCAGAGTTTACTCAAACTCATGTTTATTGAGTTGGTGATGCCATCCAACCATCTCATCCTCTGTCGTCCCCTTCTCCTCCTGCCTTCAATCTTTCCCAGTATCAAGGTCTTTTCCAATGAGTCAGTTCTTTGCATCAGGTGGGCAAAGTATTAGAACTTCAACTTCAGCATCAGTCCTTCCAATGAATATTCAGGACTGATTTCCTTTAGGATGGACTGGTTGGATCTCCTTGCAGTCCAAGAGACTCTCAAGAGTCTTCTCCAACACCACAGTTCAAAAACATCAATTCTTCAGTTCTCAGCTTTCTTTATAGTCCAACTCTCACATCTATAAATGACTACTGGAAAAACCATAGGTTTGACTAGATGGACATTTGTTGACAAATACTGTCCTTTTTAATATGCTGTCTAGGTTGGTCATAGCTTTTCTTCCAAGGAGCAAGCAAGGATTTTCTTCCAGATCCCTGGGAGCCCTTATAAAGAATCAGAAGGAAAAAAACACAAGCTGGAAACTGTAAGGAAACAAAACAGAGGAGAAGGGATTTCCTGAGTGGAAGCGGTTCTGAAACTGACCTGGGGGTTGGGGGGTTGTATGCAGACAGCTTCCCTGGAGTGAGTCCCTAGTAGCACCCACAGCTGGGACTTCAGGGAAAGCAGGTGTGACCCGGGGCTGAGGGGCTGACTTGGGATCTGAGAAAGAGACCACTCCTTCTGAGTGACCAGGGTGCTCAGAGAAAGAACTCTGGCCTTAGACAGAAGGACGGAGGGAAAAAGGGAGGGGTGGGCCAGGACGAGGACCAGAAACCCTCTCCAGTGAGCTGGTACAATCAGCCAGGCAGAGGGAGCTGTCGTCTGGGCCAGGGTTGTCCTTGCCCCGGCTTGTCTGCAGTGTCATTCCAGCACTTTCCTTTAAGTAAGTGCCTAAGGGATGGTCTGGGCCGAGACAGGTTGGGCATGGGCAGAGTTCAGAAGCAGTAGTGTCTTTGGGTGGAAATTTGTCACATTTTCTTGGCTCCCAGGGAAAGGTAAAAGGCACTGAGAGGGATTCTCTCTGTGGGAATCTGAATTAAGAAGAAGTAATTCAGGGGGATGGGATGGGGGTCCTGTAGGCCAAGCAGCACTGATTAAGGGACCTCCCAGTGGCATGACCCTACTGAATTGACCATTATGCCAGGCCAGGACTTGTCAGGCTCTTAGAACTGATCCAAACCATGGGCCCAACTTGCCAGTCAAACTCCCAAGAGTCAGGACCTGCAGGTCAGCCTTGGCCAATGTGTTCAGCGTGGCCTGGACCCCTAGACACGTGAGGCTGGGGATGTGGGGTGTGTGTGAAGTCAGAGGGCCATGATGCTGCCCAGAGACCTTCCCAGGCCACACTAGAGCATGAGGCCTTGTCCCTGGAGTGTCTCCAGCTTCAGGGACTCTTCCCCAAATAGTGTTGGACCAACACTGTCCCCATGCCTCGGTGCTCCTCTTAGCCTCTCCTGGGTCTACTACCCCCACCCCTCTGCCCCCAGTTTGTGAGTGGGGTGGGTCCATTTCATGACACTCGCCCAAGCCTGCCTCCCAGGGATCATCCTTAAGCCTCGGTGGGCACTCAGAGTGCTGGCAAAGTGAGAGGTCCCATAGCCCCAGACCATGGCTTGGCCAACTTCCTTGGATGGTGATCTTAAGGGTGGAGGCAGCTTCTGAGAGCTGCCCCCGGGTCCTGCCCTTGAAAGGGGACTTGGCCTCTCCCAAGGCAGATGTAGGATCTCCGAGGGAAGGTAGGCCTCTGCCAGGGCTGTTGGAGACCCTGCAGACCACCTTGTCCAGCCCCACATACGCAGACAAGGGCTCTGAGGCTTAGACTGAGTCACAGAAATGGGCTCACGACAGACTGTGGCCAAACCCAGGCCTCCCGCTGCTCGTTCTTCCTATTACAACTCCCACAACCGCTCCCAGCCCCTGCTTAGATATGAAGACACAAGTTTTCCTGGGCCTGAGTGGGGACCCCCGCCCCCTCCCCACTGCCCAGGATAAGCGTTGGAGGGGGCAGGGTAAACTCTGACCAGGGCAGGAAAACTGCTGTCTAAACACGCCGCCGTGGGGCCTGGGTGTCTGGCTTGCTGGCTGTCACCCGGGCCAGGTGGGCCTCTGACACACAGCAGGAATTTTCCATTCGCGCATCCTCTGGCTGGTTGTGATCCAAGGCATTTTCAAGCCTTTGTTTTTCATTCCCGTTGTCTCCCCTGACCCACGAAGATGCACCCTGGGGTCCAGAACCTGAGCCCCTAAACCCTCAGGAAGGCTTCAGTGAGACTCACCCCGGAGCCACCTGCTAGGGCCTAGAATCCAGAATGATCAAATGTAGGAGCAGATAAAGTGCTTTTTAAAAATCCCCATGGATGATGAAATTAAAGCTCCGAAAGAAGGGTGACCTGGCCAAGATCATTCTACCATTAAGCAGTAACCAAGATCGAACACAGATTTGTCTAACACTGACACTCTTATACTTCCAAAGCCCCAGGTTTGCAAGGTTAAGAGCCAAGGTCAGTGAGAGACACTCTAAGCCATGTGAATGAGCTCCAAATGTGAAGCTGCACACAGGAGAGGAGCCATCCACATGCAGAAACTGCAGATCACAGAAGTCTCCAGAACGGACACCTGAGTTGCCAAGGACACATGCTTCTCTTCACTCCTTTTCCAGCCTGGCAGCAGCAGCTCCAAAATCTATTCCCCAAAGGTAAGGCCAGTGAGTGGTGGCCTCTTCTGCGAGGGCCTGTGACGCCCATCCTGCAGCATGGTGGTGGGGTATTTCCTGGGTTCGGGCAGACGTGGCCATGTGTCCAGGGCATTCCTTGGGCCTTGACCTAGTGGACATGTGGGGATACAGCGGGCGTGCAGGGAGACTGGGCCAGCATGTTGGAGACCAGCCGTGTTTGAGCCTGAATTTGGAGAGACCTTTGTCAAACAGTGCAGGAGCTCCAAGGGGCCGCCTCAGGTGGAGATGTGTCCCTACGGCAGTGTGCCTGGGGGTCAGAGCAGTATTGTATCTGCAGGGCAGATTCACTGCCAAGAGGAAAAGACTGACTCTATGGTGAACGGCATTCTGCAGGCTCCTCGCTGGACCCTGGGATGTGTCCGAGAGTCACAACTAACTTCCCAGAGAATAGGTCCTCACGAAGCTGGACCTCAGGGCACCTCATCCTTGTTCAGGGAGGTTGACAGACAGGGAGACCAGGTGTGGCCACAAGCAATCCTCCAACCTCCATGAAACACGTAGAATGAGGCCCCCAGTTATCAACTCAGCATTTTCCAAAGAAGTAAGTTCTATGAGACAGAATCAAAGGGAGTTAGAGAAAAAAAAGTTTCCATAGTCAAATAAGTTTGGGAAATAAGGTTAAATCAATCCTGCTTCTTCAAACATATTACAAGTTTCCTGCACATCTCCTAGAGCAGTTGTTCTCAGCCAGGGGCAAATTCATCCCCCAGGGGACCTATGACAATGTGTTTAGATGCTTTTAGCTGTCACCACTGGAGAGATGCTACTGGCATCTAGTGGGTAGAGGCCTGGCTGCTGCTGAGCATCCTACAATGCCCAGGAAAGCCCACCACAAGGAAGTGCCCAGTCCAAATGTTAATGGTATTAAGACTGGCAGACCCTGCAGAGCACAGCACACTCCTGAGGCAGGCGGCCAGGGCCCACAGTGTAGAGAACCAGTCAGCATCTGCCCTCCCTTCCTGTGTTCGAGGATTCCCCCTGTGTGCTCAAGCAGAGGCTGCCTCCCAGTACAGAAGCAGAAAGTGAAATATGGAACTCACAGTGTCCCAGCCTCCTGAGCTACGGCAGAGGCACGGGACCTCACTCCACCCCTAGATTGTGATGTCAGGAAGCAGGGATCGTGCCACTCTGAGGGGGTGGTGGCAGCAGTGTGGCAGCAGTTACACTCTGTTCCCAGAGGCTACAGTGGTGGCAGTTCTAGAAGCAGCTTCCGGTGTTGGTGCAGTTGGTGGCACAAGCTGGAGTATAAGCACGAGTCTGGCATCAGCAACCGTGGGGTCTTCCTGGGGCCAGTGCTACAATACGACTTTGGGCATTGTTCCTGGCTGCTCTGCCTCCGACCTTGGTTTTCTGACCCCACAGGAGATTCTGTGAGCTACCCAAGATTCTTAGAATCAATCCCATTTAAGCTTAAATTAGCAGAGTTAGCATCTGAAGCTTGCAAACAAGAACTAACTCTGAATGATGCTTGGAATTTCCCAAATGTTTTGGAGCACAGGATTTTTCTTTTGCAAAACATCTCAAGACACCATTGTTCTATGAGCATCCTTCAAGGAACACTGGCCAAAAGGACTGTCTAATAGGGATTCACATAACCTCTGCTCCAGCCAGAACCACACCGCTTCAGTGGCCCAGCCCTACCTAAGGCCCTTGAAGATACTCAGCGCCTCTCTCCCGGTCCTCGCTGAGTCAGGGCTAGCCCACATCTACCCTCCTCCCCTGTGACAGCAAGAATTGAGAACAACCACAGCTGGCTGCAGCCTCAAGAATCAGAACATAACCAAGGTTTGGAAATGATTGGGCTTGCCGGAAGGTGGAAGGAACTGAAATGTGGATAGGAAAACCGTTGCTTGGTTGGGCTGTTGGTGTAGGCAGGTTGGAAGTATATTTAAAAAGAAATTGAGGTTTTGAGAATCTGTGGCATCAGTAGGGAAAGAGAAAATCTTTAGTGGAGGTCAGAGTTAGAGAAGAGAAGAGTGAAGCTATTTTAGGAAATGTTCTGCCTGGACCTCACGGAAGGTTCTGAGCCGAGTTTAAAGAGAGTGATTTTAGACTCAGTTAGACTCATTCATTTACTGTGGAGCCCAGACACTGAGCAGGTGCTGGGGAGACAGTGTTGAATCAAACAGACACATTGGCCTGTCCCTACCCTCCTGGCATTTATGGTCCAGTGAGGAAGGTAGACATCTGATGCTTTAGGTACAACTGGTCTTTTCATTATGACGATGTTTTGTCATTGGAAGGAAAGGGGAACAGAGGACCATAGCGGAAGGGATGTAACCTCCCTGGGGTCAAGGAGGACTTCCTGGAGACAGGACCATCAGAGGAGCAGGTGTGTGCACCAGGTGGACACAGGGGTCAACCTGGGCGGAGACAGAGTTCACATGGAGCCAAGGAGAAAGGAGCGTGACAGGATGGGATATGAAAGAGGCTCCCAAAGCCCAGAGTGGCAGAACTGCCAGGCATGCCTGGAGAAGTTGGGAGTGAGGATCCACAAGAGCCCCCTGCAGGCCATGCCGAGGAGCCAGGTCTTCATCATAAAAGCAATGGAAACCATTCACTAGTTCATCCTGGAGCCAAGTGACACATACTGAGGGGAACCTGAAATTTTAAAAAAATGCGGCTTTTCCAGCAGATGAGGCTGATGAAAGGAACCAGGCCTCAGATGGGTGTGAGCACCCAGGAAAACTTAAAAGAGGAAGCGGAAGGGGGAAAGAATCGACTTGGAGAAGCACCAACCATGTGCTTGGATCACGTGCTGGGTGTTTTACAGGTGACTTTGCATTTATAGCAGAGCTGAAGTAACCATAAAAGCTGCTCTGGCCCCACACAGAACCAATGCATGCTTCCCTTCCCCCGCCCTGCCTGTGCTTGCTGTTCAGGCCTGAAAGCTATCAGAGAAATCCTGGGAGAAACATGCAGGGCCCTTGAGAAGCCGAGGGCGGGGTGGGAGTGGGGTGGTGGAGGGGGCAACCTACACTGCCAGGCAGAGCCAGGGAGTGAGCTGGTAAGGAATCTGAGAAGCAGATTCAAGCATCCCTTTACAGATGAGAATCTGAGGTTCAGCAGCAGAGCTGGAAATAAAGCCCAATATCTGCGACTCCTTGTCCAGGGCTCTTTGCTATTACCAGGTGTGTGTGTGTGCGTGTGTGTGTGTGTGTACATGTGCACACACAGACACTTGGGTGTGCACGAGGCTAAGATGAGGTCGTCTGTCTCTCCATCCATCCATAATCCAGGCTGGCCATGATGCAGGCATGAATCAACATGTTTACAGAAATGAAAAAAAACAGCTTAGGAGAGAAATTAATCTCTATATGGAGGGGGGTGTCCAATTTCAAAAGGTTAATATCTTGATTTTTTTAATCCCCTTTCTGTTTTCTCAAAGAGGATTTGGTGTTCTCAGACCCAGCTGGGAGCTTAAGAAAACAGAACAGTGTTTCTCTGCCTGTTGCCTTTCTCTGCAGCTCTCACCAGACCTGAGGACAAGAAAGCTTAGAGCCTGACCTTGGCTCAGGCCAGCCCTGTGCAGTGTTTCCCTCTCCGTACAGGGGTGTCAGGCTTCCCTTTCTGCAGCCCTCTCCCAATCTTTTGGAGATTGGGCCAGCCTGGGAGTAAAAGAGCTCAGACACAGGAGATAAGAAGTGGGACTTACCGTTGAAGGAGTTCAGGGGAACTGACCTGGCAGCTGAGGACAATCACAGGCTCTGGGGGAGACTTTACAGGTGTGTGCAGAGAGAGAAGGAAGATGGACAGAGAGTACTGTGTTGTGGGAGCCACCCAGGAGTCCCGCTTCCCCCACTCACCATCTAGGTGGATCTTGGAGCTATCCTGCCTCCTTGAAAAAACAGAGATGACAATGGGACCACACATACAGTGGATATGCTCTTCAAACTGAGTTTTGGGGCAAACAGGAGAGCATATTTCTGGGTTCACCATTGATGGGTGGACAGAGGCCTTGGTGTGGCCATTAGTACAGCCCAGTGAAGTCCCTGGAGGTCAGCCACCTCTTGGAATCCCAGTCCATCAGACCCTGAAGTTCCCTGGCCCCAGACTTGCAAGAGAGAACACCCTTCTGTGGAAGACTGGGCCCCACAGGGTAGCAGGTGAGCTGGAGCCCCACCCAAGGTGAATTAGGTTCTCCACTCTACTAGAGTAAAAAAGTAGAAGCCCACTCAGGCATGCTGCCCTTGGAACCTATGCTCTTGGACTTCCCTGGTAGCCCAGGGGTTAAGAATCTGCCTGGTACTGCAGGAGACACTTGTTTGATCCCTGGTCTGGGAGGATGCCACATGCTTCATGGCAACTGAAGCTGTGCTCTCAAGCCCCGGCTCCACAATAAGAGAAGCCACTGCAACAAGAAGCCCTCACAACTAGAGAGTAGCCCCACTGGCCACAACTAGAGAAAGCCTGCATGCAGCAACAAAGACCCAGCACAGCCAAAAATAAATAAACATTATTTAACAACAACAACAAAAAGAACCTATGTGCTCTCCTCTTCCTCATAGCTGCCTCCTTAGATCTACTCCATTCAAAGAGGGTAGAGTTCTCTGGCCAGGAGGTTTGTCCTGACTTAATTCATCAAACCTTTATTAATAGACCAGCGGATTTGCTTGGCAAGGTATTAGGGGGACAGAAAAGGTCCACAGAGCCTATGGGGTGACTCCCTTCTGGCCTTGGGCTGGGGCTCAGTCCCTCCCCCAGGACCGTGTCAGGCCATCATCAGACACTCCTGGGCCTCTGGCAGCCGTTTTCTCGTTTGTCCTTTTGGATCCAGCAAGTTACAGCTCATTCCTTTGGCCACATTGTTCCTTAACGACATCACTTTTTCCATCTCCCTGACGGCTCAGTGCCCTTCCGCCTAAGCGCTGCCTCCTCCTGATCTGCAGCTCCCTGACACGCTGTGGTTTCCATGGATCACCGGACGATGCCATCTCTGTGTCACCTGATATCCACACCATGCAGAGCCCAGGAACCCACCTGTGCCTGCCTATGATGACCCTGTACCAGGACCAACCCCCACCAGGTGGTGGGATGGTCCCTTCCCCTTTGGATTGTTCCATGCGCTGGAGACGTGGCTGTTCTCCCAGACACCTAGCTCAAAGCCTCAAAGACATCCTTCATTCTGTGCATAGCTGTGGAGACCCTTCTGAGCCCCTGCCTGGGCTGGGGCACCATGCTAAGGCTGGGCCATGGACAACTTGGCCTCCTCTTGCCTTTCCACCTGGGATCGGTCACCGAGTCCAGCTTGTTCATGACCGTTTTTTTCTCCCAGCTCCTTGGCAAGCTGGTGTCGCTTGGCCTCATCCACAGTTCTGCCTTGTTTCCTACTCAAAGTCAAGCATCTGTCCCACCAGGGACAAGCCCAGGTGCAGAGTCCTGGCCCCACCTTGAGCCTTCCTCTCTGAGCTGCTCATTCATTCACTCAACCAGTATTTGTAAGCTCCAGCCATGGGCCAGTCTCTGTGTAGACAGCACCTTTTGTTCTATTGCCCTGTTGCTGCCTAGCTCTTCCCTCAATTGTTTTCTGGCGAGGGAGTGTGGCAGAGGAGGGAAAGCACAGAATTTGGAGTCAAACTGATCTGGGTTGAATACTGAATCTTGTCTATTTACCCGTAAGAGCTTAGCCCATTTGCTTTGCTGTGGGCCTCGGTTTTCTCATCTGTAAAATGGGAATGCTGCCATTCCAAGGACAACACTAAGTGTAATCATATCTATAGCTGGCACAATGTGCATTTCTGGCAGAAAGGGAAGAAAGAGCCTGGAACATTTGGAGGGACTGTGAAGATTACAGAATGGCTAGTGCAAACAGCCCTAAGCAGAGCAAGGGGATGAGACCAGAGAGTCAGACTGGGAAGATCACACAAGACAGGAGCCCACACCAAGGGATGCAGGCTTGACTCTGAGGGCTGTGATCTCTTCAGGGAATAGCCCTGCCCCAGCACATGCCACATTCTTCCTCTGCCTCCATCCAGCCATGCAGATTTCTTAGGCTGCCACTCCAGGCTTTCCGACAGCCTTCCAGTCCAGCCCTGCTTCCCACCATTCTCAGAATAATATGAGGAATAACATGGTTCTTCCTTGTAGCCTCCCTCCTGGCAAGTGACTAATGGGGGGGTGCTGATGAGCAGGTCAGTCCAGGACAGCCTGGTGCCCCCACCCCTTATATCCCACCTCCCTCCTCTTTCCTGCCAGTCTGATCCAGGGAAACCAGCTGTCCTCAAGCCACGTCTGAATCAAGGCTGCTTCTCCTCCCCGCAACAAACACCCAAAGGCTATGCATGGCCCAGCAAGGCCACTAGTTGCCAATCAGTGCCAGGACTTCTTTTCAATGACAGACCAAGGCTTTGGTCTGATTACATGGGTACCGGCCATCCAAGATCACCAAGGCTAGGGAAAGCTGGAAGTCAGGTGGTCCCCATGGTCTGCTCCAGCAAGGCCATCCTACTCTCAGGCTAGTCATGAAAATCAAAACAGAGAGAAGGGCTGGATTAGAGAGGGAGACCTGGGTTCTAGCTGTTGTTAATAATAACATTCTTATCTTTTTTCTTTTTTTAAATTGAGATATAATTGACATATATGTATTACATCTAATGATTTGATATATGTATATATTATTAAATGATTACCACAGTAAGTTTAGTTGACATCCATCCACCGCACATACTTATAATTTTTTTCCTTGTTGTGAGAACTTTCAAGATCTCCTCGCTTAACAACTTCCAAATCTACATTACAGGGTTGCTAACTATAGTCACCATGATGTACATTATACCCCCAGGACTCATGTTACAACTGGAAGTTTCTACCCTTCTGACCACTTCACCCATTGTGCCTATGTGCCACCCTCTGCCTTGGACAAACACCAATCTGCTCTCTGTACTTATGAGTTCAGTTTTTGTAAGATTCTACATAAAAGTGAGGTCATATGGTATTTGCATTTCACTGTCTGGCTTATTGCACTTAGCATAATGCCCTCATTGTCTATCTGCTGCTGCTGCTGCTGCTAAGTCACTTCAGTCGTGTCTGACTCTGTGTGACCCCACAGACAGCAGCCCATCAGGCTCCCCGTCGCTGGGATTCTCCAGGCAAGAACACTGGAGTGGGTTGCCATTTCCTTCTCCAATGCATGAAAGTGGAAAGTGGAAGAGAAGTTGCTCAGTCGTGTCCGACTCTTAGCGACCCCATGGACTGCAGCCTACCAGGCTCCTCCATCCATGGGATTTGCCAGGCAAGAGTACTGGAGTGGGTTGCCATTGCCTTCTCCACATGATCTATCTACATTACTGTAAATGGCAGAATTTTCTTCTATTTTATATCTTTTTATTATATATATACCACATTTTCTTTATCCATTTATCCACTGAAGGATGCTTAGGTTGTTTCCAAATATTGGCTGTTGTAAATAATGCTACAATGAAAGTGGAGGTGCAGATACTGTTTGAGATAATGATTCTATTTCCTCCAGGTGAATATGCAGAAGTGGAATTGCTGCATAACATGGAAGTTCTGTTTTAATGTTTCTGAGGCACCTCCATACTATTTTTTTCCATAATGGCTACACCAGTTTACATTCCCACCAGCCATGCAAGAGAGTTCCCTTTTCTCTACATTCTTATCATCACTCATCATCTCTTGTCTTTTCGATGATAGTCATTCTAGCAGGTGTGAGGTGGTAACTCATTAAGGGTTTGATTTGAGTTTCCCTGGTGATTAGTGATGTTAAACATCTTCTCAGGTACTTGCTGATTCTTTGTATGCCTTCTTTGGAAAAATGTCTATTCAGATCCTCTGCCCATATTTTAACTGAATGCTTTAGTCTTTTTCTATTGAGTTGTGTGGTTCTTTATGTATTTTGGACATTACCCCCTTATCAGATATATGCAAATATCTCTGCAAATATTTGCAAATATCTTCTCTTATTTCATAGGTTGCCTTTTCATTTTACTGATAGTTTCCTTTGGTATACAGAAGCTTCTTGGTTTACATTCTCACCTTTTAATAGAATTAATTAATCACTCTCAGTTTCACATTCATCATCTCACTTGGAGTCCCCCAACCTCTATGTGAAACAGCCTACTTGGAGATGGCCCTCATTTTCCTTTGCTGTAGAGGAGGAAGCTGAGGCTCAAAGAAGAGCCATGGCTTGCCCAGGTCTCACAGCTGGTCACCGCAAAGCTCTCCTGCATCTTGGTCCTCCTCACTAGGCTGCCCACATATTGAGTTTGGGTCACATCAGTTGCTTAGTACCAACTGAGGATCCTAGAATGTTAGTGCTGAGAGGGACTGATGTTTAAATTCTTCCTCAACATTCTTGGAGAGTGTGTGGAGAAAAGGGAACCCTTCTACACTGTTGGTGGGAATGTAAATTGGTACCATCAGTATGGAGAACAGCATGGCGATTCCTTTAAAAACTGAAAATATAGGAACCATATGATACAGCAATTCCACTTCAGGGCATATATCCAGAGAAAAACATGGTTCAAAAATATATAAGCACCCCTCTGTTCATAGCAGTACTATTCACAATAGCCAAGTCATGGAAACAACTTAAACATCTATTGACAGATGAATGGACAGGAAGATGTGATTTATATACACAATGGAATATTACTCAACCATTAAAAAGAATGAAATAATGCCATTTGCAGTGATATGGATGGACCTGGAGATTATCATAGTAAGTGAAATAAGTCAGACAGAGAAATAAAAATATCATATGATATCACTTATATGTGGAATCTAAAAAAAAAGTTATACAAATGAGCTTATTTACAAAACAGAAACAGATACAGACTTACGGTTACCAAAAGGGAAGGATCGAGGGGAGGGATAAATTGGGAGTTTGGGATTGGCATATGCAATAACCAACAAGGACCTACTATATAGCACAAGGAATTCAGCTCAATATTCTGTAATCACCTAAATGGGAAAACAAATTAAAAAGAATAGATCCATGTATATGTATAACTGAATCACTTTGCGGTGCACCTGAAGCTAACACATCGTTAATCAACTATGTGCTGTGCTGTACTTAGCTGCTCAGTCGTGCCCAACTCTGTGCGACCCCATGGACTGTAGCCCACCAGGCTCCTCTGTCCTTGGGGATTCTCCAGGCAAGAATACTGAAGTGAGTTTCCATGCCCTCCTCCAGGGCATCTTCCCAACCCAGGGATTGAACCCAGGTTTCCCACATTGCAGGCAGATTCTTTACCATCTGATACACCAGGGAAGCCTGGCATAATCAACTATAGGCCAATATAAAAATTTTAAAAAAATTTTAATACATAAAAAAATGAATTCCCCCTCAGCATTCTGACAGCATCCAGGTATCTTGCAGGGAGTTCTTCCTCTGGGAAAGGAACCAGCAGAGGTAGAATAGACATTCTCATAACCCAGGGACCCTCCTGTCTCCATCTTGTTTATCACCCCCTCACTTCTAGGGACCCTTTCTCCCTTTCCTTACCCCACTAACATGACCCAGCTTTCTCAAAGAATCTGGAAGCCAGATTCACTGTCAAAAAAATCTTGTCTGGTTTTTAGGGTACACATATTTCATTGAATTTCTAGGGGCAAAAAGTTCCAGGAGGGCATTTGTAATGTATTTTAAAAATACATTATTTCAGCTTTTTAAAAAATAGCCTGAATAATTAGACCCTGCAGCTTATATTTCCATGTTTGAGGATTTTAAAAATTCTCTTCTAGTGTTCAACTCATTTTAGCCTGGACTAGAATCCAAACCAGGTAGACTAGATAGACTAACATCTTTGGGTTTGTTTTTTTTTTTAGTTAAAACAATTTCATTGAGATATGATTGACATACACAAAAGCTGTACATATTTAATGTATACAACTTGTTGCATTTGGAGATAAGTATACATACATCTATGAAACCATCAAGACAATCTGTTATCAACATATCCATCACCTCCAAAAGTTTCCTCCTGCTTCTTTATTCATTTATTATTGTTATTATTTTTTTATAAGAACACAGTGTTAGATCTTCCCTCTTAGGACATTTCTAAATATACAGAACAATATCAAGATGGACTCCAGTTTCAGACTTGGACTAGATCCTTCCTGGTCCATCCTTCTCATTCGACAGTTAAGGAAACTGAGTCTTGGGGCAGAGGAGCAAACTCCCCAATGAAATTCAGCTCCTTGGTGGCAGAGCCGAGTATCAGTATGGGTCACTGAGTCGCCACTCAGGGTGCTTCATGGAGCTGTAGCAACATAGCAGCCTGAGATCTGGGCAGCCCCTGAAGGGGCCAGGGGACCACTTTCTGAGCAGCCCTTGGCCTGAGACAAACCCGCCCAGGCCTGAGCCTCAGGCTGCTTTGATGTTCCTACTCACGCGTGTGTCTGGCTCAAATGGCTGTCCCTTTGGACTGCTGCAAGGGGCTGATTAGATGTAATTGCTTTGCCTAGAGCAAGCTATCTGCTTAATAGAATCAGCTCCCAGTAATTAGCCTGCCAGAGGCTCATTTCCCTTCCTGGAGCCCGAGGGCCTCTAGGCTCTTACTCCTACCTGTAAGTGTCAACGACCTCCGCATGATGCAGGTATATGTGTAGGGGCCTTGGGCAGGGGAGCTGAGAGAAAGCAGTGCTGTGAAGACTCAGCAAGAACTCCAGGTCCGACCCTTCCTGGGGCCGGGGAATTGTAGCATTTCCAGCAGTGTCAAAGAGCCTAGCACAGAGGAAATGTTCCATAAATGAACTACGAGGTGCATCTAGTCCAGCCCCCAAACTCAGTACTGTCAGCAATCAGGTCACAAAGCATCTCTTGCAGGCCTACCATGAGCCAGGCACTGTACTAGCTTGGAGTCTTCTGAAATAGCCTCAAGCCCAAATAGGTGAGGAAGATCAAGAGGTACGTCCTTCCAGTTACAAAATAAGTGAGTGAGTCATGGGTATGAAATGAACATTGTGTGGAACACAGTCACAATAATGTAATATCTTTGTCTGGTGACAGATGGTAACTAGACTTATTGTGGTGATCATTTTGTAATATATAGAAAAATCACTGTGTTGTACACCAGTTACTAACATAGTGTGACAGGTCAGTTATACTTCACAAACAAAGTCATAGAAAAAGAGATCAGATTTGTGGCTACCAGAGGCAGGGGGTGGAGGGAGGAGGTATCAGATGAAGGCAGTCAAATGGTACAAACTCTCAGTTACAAGATAAATAACTTCCAGGATACAGTATGCAACATGATAAACAATGGACACTGCTATATGTTATATACGAAAGTTGTCAAGAGAGTAAATCCTAAGAGTTCTCATCACAAGGGAAAAAAATTTTTGTCTTTTATTTTGTATCTATATGAGATGATGAACGTTCACTACACTTCATGTATCATTTCATGATATATGTAAGCCAAATCATTATGGAGTACAACTCACACTTACAAAGTGGTATATGACAATTATATCTCAAAAAATTAGAAGGAAAAAAGATTTAAAAAAAAAAAAACCTGAACCCAAAGGATAAATCAGACCATCCCCTCATACCTTCATTGACCAGGAGCTCATTACATCTGGGCAGCCCATTGCTTCTGCAGAGATACAGAGACTGTTCCATCTATTTTGAGCTGAAAGCTCTTTCACTGGAGTATTTCCACACAGATCACTGGCCCCTCCTAGGCCACCCAGAACAAAGCTAATTCCTCCTCCATGTGACAGCTCACATGTCCCCTGCATCTTTTTCCAGGCCGAATATCCCAAGTTCCTTGGTTTTGCTGTATACATCATGTGGGTAAAGCCTCTTGTTAATCTGGCTGACCGGCCTGGAACCTGCTTCTGGTCATCAGTTCCTTTCTCTCAGTATGGTGAGGGGCCCAGCTCAGCCCAGCTGAGTCAAGACCACAGGAAATGGGACTCCGTTCCCAGGAGAAACAGCTGCAGCCCCAGGCAGATCATGACTGTCTACCCAAGGAGCACCAAGTTGGCGAAGCAGCCCCCTCCACTGAGGGCAAGACATCTAAAACCTGCTCACTGGAAACAGTCACCTCCATTGTCCTCTCCCCCACCTGGATGAATACACACACACACACACACACACACACACTGCCATGCATGCTCACAGACTCCACTCAGTAGTCACTGGCTGATTAATCATTGCAAGTGCTGTTATAATTATTGTGTTTGCTCTTGAGAACAGGCTGCCTCTGCTTGCTTCTCAGAAGCCATAAACCTGCAAAAGAGGATTTTAAGATTTGTGAGGCTGTTGACTAGATCTCCAGGCTCACTTTTTTCCTTAGCAGCAACAGAGAATTCAGGTTTGTCAGAGGATACAGGTCATGGCCACTCCAGAATCTCTACTGAGGACAGGCTTAGAGGACTTAATTCCAACGTTGGGAAGGGGAGAGAACCTAGGGCACTTACCTTGCCGCTAAAGGCTTGTGGGTCCGGATAGTTTGGCTCAAGTCCCGACCCTGGCCCAGCAAGCTGTGAGGTCTGGAGGTACAGACTCCACTTGCCAGGCCTCAGTTTCCTTATCAGCACTGTCCAGACTAAGGTTTCCTCTAGTTTTAATTATTCTATAAGACTTGGCCAATCACAGAGGAGAATGAGAGTGGAGGGGAAAATGACAAGGGCTGGCAAACAAAAGAAGGAGGGAAAAGGAGACCAGCCTGAAATTGAAAGTATCAGGCTCACAGCCTCCTTTAGACACACACACACCAGGCTGGAGAACAGAAGCTGGTTTTCTCTCAGATCACACTCTCTCATCACCTGCTGGCCTGCCTAAGACCCTAGTAATGTAGGGGAGGTGAGATGTTAAAAGGAGAAGGGAAAGAGAGAGAAAGGGGGAAATTAGAGAAAAAAAAAAACAAACCAAAAACCAAAACAAAACAGTGAAACATACAAGCGGCAAAAACAGAAAAGTGAATCATACTGGCATCGGTGAGGGCTAAGCAGGCCAACTCATGCACTGCTGGGGAGGGTGAAAACCAAGACAGCCACATAGAGGACAGCTTGGTGGTGTTTCGGGCCTTGCAGTGGGCACTGTGGCCCTTCTGAGTATGCGTCCCAGTGGGAATTCCTAAGGACACACAGGAGGATATTCATCTCTGTGTGATATTCAGAGTAAAAGAGGGAGACCATCGAGAAGGTTGTCTCCAGAGACTGGGATCTGTCCAGTGCGTGGGTGTCGACTTTGGACTGAGACTTTCTGCTAACTGAGGGAGCAAGCCCGTCCCCACAGCAACTGCATGAAGACTGGCTGGTTCTCACTCTACAAGCAGGACCCCCGGCTCTCTGTCTGAGCCGGCCACCAAGCCCACTGGGACAGGACTGAGAGCAGAGCCAGGTGTCCACTTCCAGGGGTAGCACTCTCCCCTAACAGCTCCCAGAGCCTCTCCTCTGTGAGCGGCTGCCTTTTGTGTTTGGTTTGGGCTTGAGATGTTAAACAAATAGTGTTTCTTGACAAACGCAAGCCGGCTGCACTGGGACTGGTAATGCTCTGTAAATCCAGACTAATCCTTCATGTCTCTCCCTACAGAGGCATACCAAGAAACACCTCGGTCCTACCCTGGGTGCCCTGAATCCCGTCAACCTGCCCTCAGGGGCCAGGATCCCTGGGGCAACTCTCCATGTCAGCCACCTCCCGCTGCTCCTGGGTCCCCAGGTCCCCTCCTCCCCCTTCTCAGCACTACTCCCCCACCCTCTCACTCCAGCTTGATGTTGAGATGGCTCTGGACACTCCTTCCTACAGTGGACCATGGACTCCAGGCCCTGCCAACCCACCTAGCCCCACCAGGGCCACTGGGAAGGCTGGAGGAGTGTTTCCAGAGCGCTGTCTGTGCCAGGGGCTGTACCAAGCACTGTGGAGCATGGAGATGACTAAGGCCAATCAATCCCTGCCCTGCGGAGCTTAGGCCTGGTCCAGCCAGAATTTCATGGCAGGCTCTGGTCCAGGTAGTAACTGATAGCACCAGGATTTGAATCCCAGTTTGTCTGACCCTTCTCCCTCTTCCTCACCACGCGCTGCACAGTCCTCCAGACAAAGTGGTGGATGAAGAGGGTCTAGAAAGTGAAAGACAGAGAGGGCTCTGGGCCCCTCATCCTTCAGATAACATTCCCAACCCTTTGAAAGTGAAAGTGTTAGTCGCTAAGCCATGTCCAGATCTTTGCGACCCCATGGACTGTAGCCTACCAGGCTCCTCTGTCCTTGGAACTCTCCAGGCAAGAGTACTAGAGGGGGTTGTCATTTCCTTCTCTGCCTTTTAGAATGATCATTGCTAATCACAGGGCTAGACCTGTCATTAGCATCACAGAAGGTCAGAGTGGGAAGGTCATAGAAGGAAGAGCCTTCTCAAGATAGTCAACACTTTAAATCCCATAGAAAAGGAAACTAAAGCACAGAAAGACAAAGTGACTCTCTTGAGTCTGCCAGCTAGTTGGTAGTAGGTGGCATCACTGGGACCAAGTTCCTAGACCTGGGTTCCCAGTTCAGCTCCCTCCCCACATGCTTCCTGGGGCTTTCAGACTCTCAAATTTATCTTTATCCTCTTCCTCTAAGCCAGGCAAGGCTCTCTCCAACCTTTGAAATATCAGTGGCACACAGAAGCAGATTGCCTGGGCTTTTCTGCCCATAGACTCTGCAGTCTATGTCCCTGGCCTCACTGCCAATCTCTATCCCAGCAGGCAAGGATGCTTTAAGCCCTTCACTTCATACTGAGTCCACATGTGGGGAGACTCTGATGTGTAAAGCAGAGTGCTCCCATTCTGGGAGTTGTAATGTGAGTACAACTCCGGGCCCCCCGCCCCCGAGGAAGATGATGAGCCAAGGATGAAGACAATGTCTGCTGAGTTGAAGCTTACATAGGGTCCTGCAAGAGCACAAAGGAGCCAGTGGTTCTGATTGGAGGCAACTGGGGAATGCTTCGTTGAGGGTATGGCCTTTGAGTTGGGTCTTGAAGCCTGAATAGGAGTTCAACAGATAGAAAAGAGAGGGGACAGGGAGGTACCAGCACCCCAGCTGATCGGAGCCACATGAACCAAGAGTGAAGCATATAAGTACTTGGAAGAGGAGGACCTCCCTGGTGGTCCAGTGGTTTAAAATCCGCCTTCCAACGCAGGGGACGCAGGTTTGATCCCTGGTCCTGGATCTAAAGTCCCACATGCCATGGGGCAACTAAACCCCCACACTGCAACTACTGAGCCTGAACACTTCCACTAGAGAGAAACCTGCACACCACAACGAAGAGCCCATGCACTGCAACTAAGACACAACACAGCCAAAATAAAATAAATGCTATACTTTAAAAAGTAATAAGGCAACGCCCTTTTTAAAAAAAGAAAAACATCCTTGGATGTGCCTAGAGCTTAGGAATGGGGTAGAATATAAATCTGGAAAATAAGCACAGGGATCTCTACTCAGTACTCTGTAAGAGCTTATAACAGAAAAGAATCTAAAAAAGGTGGTTATATGTATATGTATTACTGATTCACTTTGCTGTGAAAGCCTGCAAACTGTCACATTATAAATCAACTATACCCCAATTTAAAAAAAAAGGAAAATAGTATGTGTGTGATATTTAGTATATAATAATATGCAGCAACTAATGATAACTAAATTTTGTACCATTCATCCTAACTTTGTCCTTTTCCTCACAAAGTAAAGTCTTAAAAGCAGTGGCTATACCCTCTTTTCATCTGATTCTGGGAAGAACTAGGGAAGCAGAAGCAGGCCAGGAAGGTCACGGGACCTTATAAATGAAGGGAACAGACATGCCCTGATCCAAACCCCTCCATTTATGGCTGTGCAAACAGACGCCCTAGGATGAGTGACGGGCGCAAAAGCAAGCAGGTGGCAGAGCCAGGACCCTAGCCCAGGTCTCTCAGCTCTCCACCCTGTGTTCTCTGTACTGGACAGGATTTCAGAAAATCATTGTACAGAAGACTGACCAGTATAAATTTAAAGGATATAAAAAAATCTCTCTTGCTGGCCCAAAGATTCCTCCATCAGAGTCACCAACGGATTGGGAAAAAAAAAAAAAATGCAAGAAAGTGGAGAAGCCATAGCTGAGCGGTTTTTATCCTTTACAACAGACTGGATTGACAGAGGTGCTTTCTGACACTTGACCTTCGGCAGAGGGTGGGACAAATTCATCAGGGGGTTGGAGGTACAGGCAGATCAGTCCTGGGAGTCCTGGACAGAAGGGAACGGGATATGAATCGAGGCCTTAGGCCCAGTTGCACCCAGGTCGAGGGCTGGCCAATGGATCTCCTGCCTGTAGGTCCTGGGGGGTTACTCAGAAACTTCAACTGGTCCCCCTCCTTAAAAGAGGGAAGGGAGGAAGGGCAGGAGGAGAAGACCTAGGCTGCCCTCCTGGGCTCCAGGGGCACTGGGCTCCTCTGTTGGCAGGAGTCCTGTCTCAAGCATAATGGGAGATAGCAGGAAAAACTCTAGACATGGCACAGATATCCTGGACCCCATACTCACTACGTGACCTCAGTTTCCTCATCAGTAACATGAGAAGAAGGTTGGGCTAGATGATCTCTAAAGGTCTTTCCGGTTCTGAAGTACTGTGAGAACAAGCTTCATCATAATTAATAATAAATGCCTTGCTCCTAAAGAGAGCTTTTTCCCTTTTCCAAAGCTCTTTCCCTATAATATCACCTTTCATCTGTGCAGCAGTCTGGCCTGGCAACCAGAGGTGAACAGACCCTGGACACCTAGCCTTTCACACTGAAAACCAGACCTGGTAAACCACTTGCTCCTCTAGACTGGCTTAGGGGAACTGGCTTCTGGGGTGGTTATTTAGGTGGAAACTAACTTGTGTCTTCACACCTGGGAAGCCGGGAAAGGTGGTGCATTTCTTCCAAAGAGCCAGAAGATGCCAAGAGGAAACTCTGCAATAGGCTGAGTTCAGGGCCAAAGGGGCAGGACCAGAAAGTTTGTGGCAGATCAAAGAACCTGATACAACCCAAAGAGCTCTGAGGGGAGGAGGGGAGGGGACAACGTCCAATCAATAGGGCCCTTCTACCAGGCTCTGGGCAGAGACCCGAGTCTTAGGGGAGAAGTTATACAGCTTCATACTGTCTGATCTGCATGCATGCCAGCCTCTTTGATCCCTTACAACAATCTGTTCAAAAGCTGGTATAAGTAGCTATCCCATTTACAGTGGGGGAAAAAATGAGGCTCAAAGAGTTATAGAGAAGAACATGGGCTTGGGACGCAGAAGGAAGGCTCTTCCCAGTTGCATGCCCTTGGGGGATTCTCTGTACTGCCTTTGGCCTCAGTTTCCTCATCTATAAAATGGACAGAACTATTCCTTTCTTTCAGGATTGTGGTAAAGACTAGAGACAGTGAATGTAACAAGCTTCATCTGATATACAGCAGATGCTTGATACATACTTGTTGAATGAATGGAGGAAGGAAGGAATAGGTTGGTGGCCCTCCTGGGAGAAGCAGTGTAGTGAGTGAACCACAGTGACAGTCAGCCCAGGATGTGGGTTGATGGTACTCCCGCTTCTGGCTGGATGCCTCCTGAGCCCACCCTCAGTCAGGGGCCCTGGGGCCTCTCCCATGTCTCTCCTCGTGGCCCATGCCAGGGTCCTGTGAAAGACTTTTTGACCCTCCTTGGCAGCGGAATTCACATTCCAATCATTCTGCTCACTCAGCCCATCCAAGTCTGGAGTTGTCTGGAGCTAAGCAGGCTTGGGATCATCTGCTGTGACACCTCATCGAGGAGATAAGGAAGCGAGACTCTGAGAGGGGCAGTGACGCCTCGCCTGGGTCCCACATCCTGCGCTCCTCACTGCCACTGCACCATGTTGACAAATGAAAAATCTAAAGCATAGGAGGAGGTCTCCTGGTTCCTCCTCCAGGTGGTCAGGGAACCTTCTGCTCTGGGCCCCTTAACTGTCCTATTCCAGCTAGATCCCAGTTCTGTGGGGATGCCCCATGGTGGTGTCCAGTGCTATCCCTGGCAGCCCAGCCTGAGCCCAGCCTGGTCAGTTGGTGCAGGACAGAGGCCTTAGATGTCAAGCCTGTTCCTGATGGCCTCTGGGGAGCGGAACAGGGCACTTGGGACTGGGTGCCACTATCCCATGCTACCAGCCTGTGCTTCCTCATCCAGTTCCAGGCGCTGTGCTAACCCGGGAAGGGACACATTTCACGATAGCAGGGCTTTCCCTTGGGTGTTGGCCCATGCATGCCCTGGTCCACAGTTGTGCCCTTCTGTTTCTAAGACAGCCAGCAGCTTGGCACAGGAGAGGGCCTCTGGCCTGGGAGGCGGGAAAGCTTGACTGAGTCCAAGTGCTGACGCCAACTCACCGTGTGCCCTCACACGTCACTGGACCTCTCTGGTCTCCGTTTCCTCATCCACATAGTGGAGGGCAGCACCGCAGGGCTCAGGGTCCAGTCCAGCTATTCCCTGTTGTGACTTTGGTGGAGGGATGGGACTGGGGTGGGGTAGGGGCTTGATCCACCCGGTTCCTTTCCCCTTCTCTTGCTTTTCCTTTTCTGCGGCATCAGTTAATCTCCAGCTGTCCGGGTCTCTCTGTCTCCCATTTGCCGCTCTTTCCGTTTCCATCTTTCCCTCTGTGCCTCTCTTCTGTCCCTCTGTACCTCTCTCACTCTGTATTTTTCTGCCTGCCTCCTCTTTTTCTGTGTCTGTGAGCCTCCCTCTGGTTTCATCTCCTTGTCCGTCCACACCCCCCCTCTGCCTCTTTTTCCCTCTCTCTTCCTCTGTAGTTACATGCGTTTGTCTGTCTACTTATCTTTCTCTGGGTCTCTTCCCTCTCGCCCGCGCGCGCTCTCTCTCTGTCCTGCCCGGTCTCTCCGTGGCTCTCCCGCTCGCTCCCTCTCCCCTCCCCCTCCTCCAGCCCCCCCTCCTCCCTCCCTCGGCGCGTCTCCCCAGTCCTTATTTGGCTGGGCGGGAGGGCTGGCGGGAGGAGGCGGCCTGCGGGCGGGGGCGGGGGCGGGAGCGGGGCCGGGCGGAGGAGGGCGGTGGGTGGTGCTGAAGGGACAGCTCCGCGGCGGCAGCGGCGGCGTTGGCGGCGGCGGCCCCGGGGCGCGCGGAGTGGGTGCCCGGCGCGCGGAGCGGTGAGCGCAGCCATGCCCCAGGCCGCCTCCGGGGCAGCAGCAGCGGCGGCCGGGGCCGGGGCGCGGGCCAGGGGCGCCGGGGGGCCGGCGGCGGCCCGGGCGGGACGATGAAGCGGCAGAACGTGCGCACGCTGGCGCTCATCGTGTGCACCTTCACCTACCTGCTGGTGGGCGCCGCGGTCTTCGACGCGCTCGAGTCGGAGCCGGAGATGATCGAGCGGCAGCGGCTGGAGCTGCGGCAGCAGGAGCTGCGAGCGCGTTACAACCTCAGCCAGGGCGGCTACGAGGAGCTCGAGCGCGTCGTGCTGCGCCTCAAGCCGCACAAGGCCGGCGTGCAGTGGCGCTTCGCCGGCTCCTTCTACTTCGCCATCACCGTCATCACCACCATCGGTAACTACTCTCCGGGCGGGGGGCGGGGACCAGGGGGCTGGGCGCCGGGTTCTGGGGAGTCCGGAGCCGACTGGGGCTGGGGAATTCCCCCGGAGAGGGTCTAGGCGCAGAACCCTGCGCTCTCAGAAACCCGAGTTCAGCCTGGCGTGTCTGCTCCGCGGGGACAGGGCTCGGGGGAGGCGTCGAATCCTGGCTCCGGACTTGACTCTCCGGCAGGGCCAGCCCCTAACTTGTCCCTGCCAGGCTGCGAGAGGGCCCCAGGGGACTCTGAAGTGTGTGAGAGGGGCAGGAACGGCCAGCAGAGGCTGAGGAGGAGGGGTGTGGCCGGGTCGGGCCCTGGAGCAGGGCGCCGAGTGTGAGTGGTGGAGATCGCTGGGCTCCACCGTGTTTCTGCACATGGGCTCTCGGACCCCAGTCTGTCCACACCGGCTGGGGCTCTAGGGAGACGTGTGGGCGCAGGTACTTGGCACTCCGAGGCACAGCGGGCCACTCGGGTGTCTGAAATACTCCATAACTGTGGCTATGAGTACTGCTTGGGGTGTGTGTGTGTGTGTGTGTGTGTGTGTGTGTCCACGCGTGTGTGTGCCCAGCTCCAGGAGTTTAGGCTGTGCCAGCCAGTGCCTTTAATTTTCTTAGGGCAGCAGAACTGGTGCTGGAAGCCATATCCAGCCCTTTCTGCCTTCTTTACTGCTGTCCCGGGAAGACAGTCACCTCACAGGAATGGCCCCAGTTCCCTTCTTCCAGCCAGGGCAGACCATGGTGTAAGAGGCCACACACACTCCGGCTCTCTCACAGTACAGACACAGGTGCACACACAGGTACACACACAAGCACACAAGCGGATATCCAGGAAGGAATCTCCAGTGAGGCCCTCGATGTGCTGTTCAAGTGTTCAAACAGGAACGAACACCGTGTCCACCCCCAAGACTACAATTCCAGCTCAGCTCTATTACTTTTCCCACTGTATGACCTTGGGCAGGTCCCTTCCCCTGCCTGAGTTCACCTCCAGACAATGAGGGGTTGGCTGAAATGATCTCAAGGGCTCCTCCCAGTCCAGCCCCCCTCCAAAGCTCATTGGGATGCTTCCAGGAGCTGTTTCCTCCGTCTTTCCCATTCCTGCTTCTCTCCTTGGTCCCCCTCCTAACCTTGGCTGAGCTCCCAGGGGCTCATTGCCATTTGGCATAGCCCATAACAAGATGGCAGTGTTTTCCTGGGAGTCAACAGGAGTGGAGAAGGGTAAAAAGCAGTACTGGACGCTGTGCCTGCAGTTTGTCCACTGCAGGATCGCCCTGAGATTCCGCTGCTGTCTGGAGACCACAGGGAGCTATGCTACATGGTTTCTGGAAGATGGAGGAAAGGACCCCAGGAGTGAATGTGGCCCAAGTGGGGGCACTTCTGCTTCCTGCTGATGCTGGGAATTTGGGGCATGTTGGTCAGACTCCGGTCTGCCCAAAGAGGAGCCTGCTTTCCTGGGAAGGACCAAACTGGGTTTGGTTTGGGGTTTCTTCCCCTCTCCCACTCCCAGTCACCTGCCAGGGTTTCAGGAGCATTGAACATCCTTAAATCACTCCCTTCTCTCTCCACTTATCTCACCCTTGGTGTTTGCCTCCATCTTTCTCAGTACCCTGGTCCCCAGCCCCACAGTAACTTCCCACTGACCTCCTTACCTCCAGCCTCATCCTCCCTCAGGGCAAGCTCACAAAGACAATGCTACCGGAAAGAATTTCCCCAAAGCACAGCTCTGACCATACTGATTCCCTTCACAGAAGCCCTCAGTGGCCCCCCTGCTTCCCCGCAATCCATAATCCCATGCTCCTTATCCCAAATTGTAAGGACTTCATGCCTGGCTCCAATTTCTATGTCCAACTTAATTTCTCACTTCTTACTGACATAATCTCTTCACTGCAGCCCAACTGTCCCTAGAGAATACCCGAAGTGTGCCTGTATGTGCCTTTTCCTCTATCTTCTATTTATCTTGTCTAAGCTAACCTTCCAGGTCTAGTTCAAACCCCACCTCCTCCTTGAAGTCTTCCAGACAATCCCAGGCCACTGCTCTGGACGACTGCAGGACTTGCTGTCAAGAAGACCTGAGTGGCTCAGTGTAGGCTGCTTTGCATGGCTATTTACGTTTCAGGAGGAGTATTTCGTCTCTTTAACCACAGGAGGTGTAATTAACCTCCATGTTGGTAGGGCCCTGTGGGTCCCATCTTTTGCTCCTAGTGCCACCACAGTACCCGGTAATACACAGGAGCACTCACAGAATGCTATTGATGGGTTTAAGGTGTGCAGACATGAGAGGGCATCATCCTTCCTCCTCTCCTGTTCCTGCCATTCCCCAAAGTGCTTGTAGTCCTCACCAAGAAAGATGCTAAAAGCTGGGGGCAGAGGCAGACAGTGTGGTTGTGGTGATTATTTATTTATAAGGTGCTTGGCAAGAGGAGAGAGCATCAAAGCACCACCCTAATTCCGTGGGGGGCCCAGACTGGCACTGCCCACTCTGCCCCCACCCAATCATTCCTGGCTTTTTGTCACCTCTCACTCTCACTATGCCACCTGCCTGGAAGCTGTCCATATGGGCTCAGGTCTAAGAAAATTCTCTGTGGGCTGTGATCGGATGGTTGGAAAGGGCCCTACATTAGACTGATCTTGACTCAAAACCCAGGGGACCCAAATAGGTCTCCTGGGGGACCAGGAATCTTACTGGAATAGAATGATGACAAAATTTCCCATTCATTCATTGTGTTAGTGTTCACAATGTGCTCTCATCTCGTCTCTTAAGTCTCAGCCTTCATAGCTCAGGGAAGTTGCCAGGGCAGGTACTGTTAGATCCCTTGTGCAGATGAAGGCATAGAGGCTCAGGAAGGGGAAAGGACTCCCCCAAAGTCACGCAGCTGGTGAGCAGCGGAGTTAGAGCAAAGCTGGGACTTCTGATTCGAAGCCCAGTGTTCCTTCCCCTGCCAGTTTCTTGGCTGCTTCCTCTGCCTCCATATGCCGTGAAACCCAGAGCCAGCTGGGACTGGCATGGCCAAGACATGCTTAGTGATGCCAGCTCGTAGGGTGGTCATGAGCAGCCTTGATTGGTTGAAGGTCAGCAGGGTCTGAGTTAGTCATTCACCTGGTTAGTCACAGTCTCCACCGACTGCAAGGATTCCTCCAGCTCCTTCATCCCTAGTCTCCCAGACAGGAAACCCTTCCTTTGTTGGGCCCTCAGTTCATCAAATGCAAACGGAAACACTTTTCTGGGAAAGCTTAACCTCTCTAGCTGTTGAGTCATTAGACTCCTCCGGGGCCCCCAGCCTCATCTATTCATAGCCCAGAGGCTGTCAGAGCAGGAAGGGACCTTGAGATCAGCTGGTGCCACCCCCTTTTCTTAGTGAGAAGAAACCAAAGAGGTGATGGGAGTAGGGTAGCCAAAACTGACTCCCAGGCCCCCACTCCTCCCACTTGCGCAGGCTGCTTCTTTATTAATATTACTATTATTTACAGCAGCATCAGCAACAGTAATAATGGCAGCCACCACTTACTAACTACTCTTTGGCAAGCTTCAATCATGTCCAACTCTTCGTGACCCTATGGACTGTAGCCCACCAGGCTCCACTATCCATGGGATTCTCCAAACAAGAATACCAGAGTGGGTTGCCATGCCCTCCTCCAGGGGATCTTCCCCACCTGTGGATCCAACCCATGTCCCTTGTGTCTCCTGGATTGGCAGATGGGTTCTTTTACCACTAGCACCATCTGGGAAGCCTCATGCTGCCTCTTTATTTATTTATCTATTTATCATTATTAACAGCAGCAACAGCAACATTAACAATGGCAGCCATCTCTTAATAACTGCTCTTTGGCAAGCTGTATACATTTCATTGGAGAAGGAAATGTCAACCCACTCCAGTATTCTTGCTTGGAAAATCCCATGGACAGAGGAGCCTGGTGGGCTGCAGTACATGGGGTTGCAAAGAGTCAGACACGACTGAGCGACTAACACACATATATTTCATTTGCAGTCCCTCATTCAGTTCTTTCACCAGCCCTTTAGGATGAGCATTATTATCCCCATTTCTCAGCAAAGGAGCCTAAGGCTCTGAGTGTCAGCGACTCACCATGGCCTTGTGACTTGAATGTATGAATTTAGTGGAGCCTCTCTGATTCCCATGCCCTTGTATTTTTGCCAATTTTTTCTCTGTTTCAAGAACCCAGCCCAGACCTTGTATCTTGGGGATGCTAAGTAGCCAAGATTTGTCTCTTTCCCCTAGCAAAACCTCCCCAGAAGGAGAGGGCCTCTTGCTCCAGTATGCCACAGCCAGCCTCTGCTCCCTGGTGCCTGGATCCCTGACCAACCCAGACCACATGCCACAGTTGGGTGCACAGGCCCTCCTAGAGGCTGTCATGGGCTCACAGGTGCCCGTTCTCCCACTGCAGGTCCCTGGAATCCTTGTAGCTCTAAGACAAGAGACCAGGTGATTGATTCGCTAGTGACGGTGGGATGGAAAACCTGTTTTCCTTTCTCCCCCAGCTTCCAGCCTGTTCTCAGCAGGACACAGGCTCCTAAGGCTCACCACATGGCCTGGGAATCCTTAGATTGTAAATTCAAGCAGGGGGCTCATGAGGGAACCTAACTTCTTACACCTTTCCAAGAAGGAAGAAAATACAGGAGTGACCTACCACCCTCCAAAATCCCAGAGTCCTCAATAAAAGTGTGAAAGGAGACATTAGCAATCATCCAAACACCCATAGAGGTGAGTGACTTGCCCAAGTTCACATAGCAAGTTACAGATATAACCCTTTGGATGCCCAGAGTAAAGATCTCTGTATCACCCCAGCCTGTTCTCCTCATGAGCCCCTGCATCATTCTGTCTGCTTCTCACTCGGCTATTCCCAACATCATTCTGTCTGCTTCTCACTCGGCTATTCCCAACCTCTCTTGACTTACCATGGGGATGGAGGGCTAAACTCAGCCAGAAACGGTTCTGCTGTCCACTCTCAGTCAGTACTTCCGTCCTCCCTGCCCATGGACCACCCCACTGCTTCGACTGCACAGCCTTTCCTGGGGGTGATGTAGGAACATGGGTGCTGTCTTAGAAGCCTGGGTGCCTGGGTTCATCTGTCAACTCCCATCTCCACTTACCATTTCCACCCCCTGCTACTAACTACGTGACTTTGGACAAGTTACTTGGTCTCTCTGAACTCGTTTTGTCATTTACAAAACAGGAGAATAATATCAACCTCCTAGGATTAAGTGGGCTAATGTAAAGGAAGTGCCTGGTACTGAGTATATACTTAATAAACAGTATCTACAGTTGTAAGTGTTATTAATATTATTGCTCATGTATTATGCTTTTTCCTAAAGAAGGGAACTGCTCTGTTTCCCAAGGATTACTATGACCACAGCTACCCCCACTCCTTCCTAACAAGTGGGGACAGTGGGACTAGGGACCAGAACCTGCCATATCCTTCCCTTCATCCTCCTAATCCAACTCCCCCATCCCAGCTTCCCAGGTCCTTGCTCATGCCTGGAGTCTGCCTGATATCCAGGCTCAGGGGCCATGCTCCTTTCTGTGAGCAGACAGACTCTGCAGCAAACCAGTCAGGGAGAGTGAGGAGACCCCATCCTAGACTGGAAAAGGAGACAAAAGTTCCAGTTCCACTAAGCTCAGTTGCTGGTCCCCTCTGGCCATCAGTTTCTTCATTCACAAAGTGGGTATATTTGATCAGAGGTCCTTCTGGCCATCATGCCTCCTGCCTGCAGTCCAGTTCCCACACATCCTGGTTGGAGGCTGGAGACATGGAGGGCGTGTGGGCAAGAATGGGACAGAAATAGAAGACACATGCCTGGCCATAGTGTGGACAGGACACACACAATAAGTATTTTCAAAGAAAACATAAACAAGCACAGATGAATGTAGTGCAGATCACCACCATAAACAGCTTTCAGCTGGCAGCACAAACGGTAAATCTGTGAGTTGATTTTGTAATTTAAAAAAAAGTAAAAACAACTTCCCTGCTGACAGCCAGCAGCCAGGGAAGAGACCCAGCTCTGATTGAGATGGTGATGGGTTTAGGCAAACCTCAGCAGAGACCCATGATAGGCACTCCATCCCTCCTGCTCCATCCCTGCCTGGATGCAGGGAACTGACCTATGTCTGTAACATGTCAGGCACTCTCCAGGGTGCTTCTCACCACCTACATCCCCACAACTGCCCTGTTAGGGCAAGCCTTATTCTTCTATTATGATCAAGGAAAGCTTGGAGAGGTTCAAAAATTGGCCCAAATATATTGTACAAATATATATTGTACAAATATATATTGTACAAATATAAAATGACAGTAACAGGGCTTACACACCCAGGGCTCTATCTTTTCATGGAATTGTGCATCTGCCTGCTCCCCACAGAGTCTCTGCCCTCCTGTCTGTATGAACCTCACAAATGGTGGAGGGTGGGTACCAGGGTCACGCAGGGCACTCAGCTGTGACCTCAGCTTCAGGATATTACAACCTCATGACTGACTGAGCATTTAGCCCAGAGAGAAATCAGAATGTTAGCTCTCTCATTTAACAGTGTGGAAACTAAACTTCTGAGTGGAGGAGAAGGGAGCCCTGTTTCCTGACACCTCTTTCCATGTTGTTCACCCCCTCTTCACTTACCAGGCTCTCAGAGAACAAAGCAGGCTGCCAACCGGCCTGTCCTGCTTGCCTGGAGTCCCCTGCTGACTCCCCTGTTAGTCTCTGGTCCTCGGAGAGTGCATGAGAAATGCCTTTTTGTGGCTGTGGAAAGAGTAGTCACTGGCCCAGCTGATGTAGCCCGCTCCCAGTCTGTCCACACTTTCCCGTTGTCCAAAAACTGCCCATACTCAGGCAGCTCCCAGGTGGCCCAGGAGACCTGCCCCTCACCTGGAGCCACGCGGCTACTGCTGCAGGCACGCCTTCACTGTCCCATTTCCGGAGCTGACCTGTGGCCCCTGGGACTCCTACCAAGCGGGGGCCAACATCCCAAGCTTCCCCTTCACCAGAGTGGCTCCTTACCACCCCTGCTTCCCACTCCCACTTCCTCCAGTGACACACCAGGATGCCTTGTGAGGGAATCATGTGGATGCAGGGAATACAAGGCAGGAGCCTCGCCTGGGAGCTAGAAACTAAGTTCTTTTTCTCTCTTTAGACAAATTCTTCTCTCCCTCTCTCTCTCTCCCTGCTACTCTCCTACTCATGGGAGACACAGGCATGACCCTGGTGGGCCTTGGTCTCCCCATCTGTACTAGAACAACTGTTCCCCAGGGGGAACTGGAGAAGGCTCGCTCAGCAATTCAGAATTATCTAGGTTAATAATTCCCCAGTGGTCTTCTTTGATAACTGGGTTGGCCTTGTTTAAATGCAGATTCTGAACCAATAGGTCTGGAGTGGGGCTGAGAGTCTATAATTCTCACAAGGCCCCCAAAGGACTGCTGATGCTCTTGACTCACAGTCTATGGTTTGAGTAGCAAGGATCAAAATAACCTGGAGACCTGACTTCTGAGGATAGGCATGAGTTAGGGACTGTGGTTTTAAGAACTTGTGTAGGACTGGAAAAATCCTTAGGAATCTGATCCTGGAATGTCCAAGTCAATGGTCTCAGAGCTGGTAGTCTCTCCTCTGAGGCTGGGGCAGGGCTATGATTCACCCCAGAAGCAGTTTCAGGGTCACCTGTAGCAGTCAAGGATCAGTAAGAGAAATAGAAGCAACAGGGGTTATAAAGAGATGGATTGCAAGGAATTGGATTATGCAGTGGTAGTGGCAGGCTAGGTGAGTGAAATCCATAGAGCAGGACATTGGAAGGACAGGCTGGAACTCTATCCAGCTTGGGCTGAAGCTACTGTTCACAGGCAGAGTTTCTTCTTCTTCAGGAGAATCTTCACTCACCTTTTATGGAATTTCAACGGATTGATTCAGGTCCACCCAGTAATCTAGGATAATCTCCTGTAAGTGAACTGATCATGGACTTTAATCACATCTACAAAATGCCTACAGAGCAACCTCTGGATCAGTACTTGATTGAAAAGCTCAAAACCTTAGCCAAGTTGACTCATCAGAAAGATCATCATATACCTCCCATTTATCACTCTGGGAGCTGCAATTAGTAACTCTTAAGGTTCTTGCCAACTCTGAGATGCTTTGATTTTTGATCTTCAAAGGGGCAGCCTGGAGACTTAGAGAACCCAAAGTGGGACTCATCATGTCCTAGGGACTCCCAGACCCTCTGGATCACCTTCCAAATGGCACTGACTTTAGCCTTCATTTTAGGTTTACCAAACTTCATTTTTAGTTTACTAAAAATTGTTGAGATCTCCTGAGATCTTCTATCAGACACTATACCAGGAACTAAGAGAATAGAAGGGCTTCCCTGGTGGTTCAGACAGTAAATAATCCACCTGCAATGCAGCAGACCTGGGTTTGATCCCTGGATCAGGAAAGCTCTCCTGGAGAAGGGAATGGCTACCCATTCTAATATTCTTGTCTGGAGAATTCCATGGACTGAGGAGCCTGGCAGGCTACAGTCCATGGGATCACAAAGAGTCAGACATGACTGAGCTGCTAAGTATACAGCACAAGAGAATAGAAAACTAGATCCAGGTCCTTCCCC
Organism: Nanger dama; assembly: GCA_917880005.1. NCBI lineage: Eukaryota > Metazoa > Chordata > Mammalia > Artiodactyla > Bovidae > Nanger > Nanger dama. Next base: position 34,218,724 of record CAKJTW010000018.1, read on the forward strand.
AAGGAGCCCTTAGTCCAGTGGAATTCTGAAACCACAAGATGAATGGTTACATATGGGAATCTTCTTGGTCCAGGGATCAAACCCGTATCTCCCGCACTGGCAGGCAGACTTCTTTTTTTTTTTTTTTTAATCACTGAGCCACCATAGAAGCTCAAATGCTGGTGGGGAGACTCAGAATAAGAACCTGAGAAGGCTTCCTGGAGCAGGTTGTACTTGAAGAAGGCTTGAATGAAGAATGAGAACTCTAGTAGGTGAAGATTGTCAGTGAGAGAGTTCCAGGGTAAGGAAGAAGCATGTGACAGGCTCGGATCATAACTGTGCCCTGGGGAAGGTGTAGGGAAGCAGTCTTAGAGGGGGCTGAGTTCTGGACTCTTAGGGTGGACTTGATTTGATGGGCACTGGAGGAGAGAAGTGACAGACTCCAACTTGTATTCTCCCCATGGATCCTGACCATGGATCAGGATGGGATGCCTCTTTGATCCTAATTGAACCACCAGGTACCTCCATCATGCCAGTTGAACCAATGGGTCACCTCAATTGAACTAGTTGAACCAGAGGGTAATGGAAACCTGAATCCTGATTGACTTCAGCCCCACCCTAGTCACCCAGCAGACTTCAGCCAGCCCCCATGAAGTGCTTTTACTTCCTCCCCTCTCCACGCTTCCTTTTCTGGGGCAAAAATCCGCTCTGAAGCCTAGGACAAACCCAGGCTTATGGATGGTGTTCAGGGGACAGCACTGAGCTGAAGGAGATAATATCGTCACTGCTGTGTGGACATTTTCTGCAGAGACCACCCCGGGGCCCTGTTCCTGGACCCCTTCATCTCTGCTTGAGGCTCCATGGCTTGGCATGGACTCAGTGTCCCTCTTTAGGAATGTGCAGGGCCTCTCCTGACTACAGCTCCAGTGCAGAAATAACCATCTGAGAAACATCCGGAGAAGCGCATTCCAGCCCGCTGGCCACAGGACTGGCTAGGGGCTCTATCCGGAGACCCGAACTGTCAGGCCCTGGTGAAACAGCCGGGAGAGAGTGACCCCAGGCCTCATGGAGTGCTCTTAGTTCCGTGCATTGAACAGGATGGAAACCTGAGATTAGAGATGAACTTAGAGGGTTGGTTCTTAAGAATAGCCAGTGAGTGAGCCAGAGGCCTGGTTGGGGGTAACTCGGGCAATCCAGCTACTCCCCTCTCTCCTGTTTGCAGAGGGAGGGCAGGGAAGATGGACCCTGTGAGCTGAGTAGAAAGCCTGTTCCCAGGAAATAGTTGTTTAGAGGCAGAGCAATGGGCATCCAGGCCCTGCCCCCAGGAGAGAAATCAGTAGGCCTAAGCTAGCCCAGGAGGCTGGTAGTTTTAAAAACTCCCCTGGTGAGGGGAATCTGAAGGTTTGGGAAGCATGGGAGAGAAGAGAGCTTGTTTGAATCAGCATTCTGTACTCGGAAGACTGGGCCACTTGCCAGCCACAGCTAGCATTTTCTTTCTGGATTTCCTTGGTACTTGAGAAACAGTCAAGGGGCAGCTGAGGAAGAATCTTTGAAGTTCACAATCTTTGGAATTCCTGGGGTAAGCCAGGTGGCAGTGACACGATGCGTCAGTGGATGGCTCCAGGAGAAGGCTGTATCCCACTCCCTCCAGAGGAGAAGGGGACTGAGAAGGTCTCAGTGGGAGTCCTGGGACAGGAGGTGGCTCCTCAGTGGCTGAGCTCTCAAATGACCCTAGGGAAGGGGGTCAGCTCAGAAGAGCCCCCTCAGCTCTGTGAGCATCTTTCACTCAGGAACAGATACCATTTGGCCCGGCTGAGCCAGGGTGAGCCCATCTTCAGCATGACCCTACATCATCGATTTTCTACCAGGAGGGTCAGACAGAGAAAAACCTCTCCGAGGTCCACCTCCTGGCGGGGCCAGAGAAAGAGAAACCTGGACCCAAACTTAGTGGCAGCTCCCCTTCCCTTGGGTGCTGTGCCTAGCTCTGTGCCCCAGAGTCCTAAGCACTCATCTTCCCCAGGCACCAAAGAGGACTTGATGCCCCCTCTCTGCCTCTTAGGATCATCCACTGAATTCATGGAGGTGGGCTATATGTTGTTTCTTGGAACTGTGACTGATGACATTGCAGAGCTGAGCTAAGGAAAGTGGGGGACACAGACCTCTCCAGTGTTGCTCTGTTCCTACCTGGCTGTGAGATACACAGCAAGTCACATCCCACCCTGGCCTTGTTTGCAAGGGACTGGGCTGGGGGTGTCTGAGCCCTTATGCTTGGACTCTCTCTGCTCCAGCTCAGCCAAGACCTACTCCAGCCTGCACTTCCAACCCCTCGTGAGATGCTCACTACCCAGGATTATGCTCTTGTCCCCACTTCACCCCGTGATGGCTGAGCCCTGGAGGGACTTCCTCTGGGTCCATTCCCAAGAATAGAGCCTTGTACAGGACCTCCAAGTCACCCCTTTCTGGAAAGAGCATTTCTGACTGTGGCTGCAGCCTTGCTTATCAGCAGAGCAAGTCTGCTGCCCCAGCCCCTGGGACAGCTGGAATGCGGGAGCCTCCCCACCCAGAAAGCAGTGGGGGGCCTGCTAACAGCTGGCAGCTCCCACAGTAGTTGGGGATGGGATTCAGGAGGGAACAATGATGCTGAGAGCAGGCTGACCTCAGTTAGAACTCTCAGACAGGAGGGTAGCCAGGAGAGAGGCTGAGACAGTCTTTCCTATCAGGTTGCCCCTGGGCCTGAGCTGATCCTACAGTCCAGACCCTCAGCTAGCTCAGAGGCTTCCAGGGCCTTAGGAGCCAAGATCCTGTTCACAGACCAACCTTCCATACCCCACCTAGACCTGTTAGACCTCTGAGTGGCTAGGGTGAGCCCCATGGGTCCTCTTAATGGTTTGCTATCTCAAAATATCCATGGAACAATACACGATGACTATAGACCATACACAGGCCAACAAGCACCTTCCCCAGCCTTTGACCAGAATGGCATCAGGTCAGGGTGATGATGCCAGCTAGCTCATGCCCCATAAGGGCTCAGCTTGGCAATGGATGGCATTACCGCAATTCCTGGGTCCTTTGGATTCTTTGAAAATCATCAGTTCGGGCACAGCCCTTCTCTCCTCCAGATGAGAAGACTGAGACCAGAGCACTGTGCAGGGGGAGAGTCCTGCCCCAGCCACCAGCAGTTCAATATCAGAGCCAGTCCTCAAATCCAGCCCTCCTGACTCTTTTCATTCCCTTGGCACCCTCACAGTCATTCCTCCATTCTCTTTCTTTTTCTGAGCATCCTCCACATGTTGGGCACCACTCCAGGCCCCAGGGACTCAACCCTGGTCCTCATAGTGCCTACATTTCAGAGGAAGCAGATAGTCGATAAACCAAATTATGTGATTACAAAAAAAAATGTCATCTCAATGGTGACAAGTGCCAGGAGTCGGGAAAACAGGAGAATGGGGTAGAGAGCGATGGAAAGGAGGGATGGACCATGTGGGGACGCCTTCCAGAGCTTGGTACGTTTGAGGAACAGGAGCATTAATGGCTGTGTGGCTGTAGCACATTGAACAGAGATGGAGGCATGGGAAGGGCTGGATCCCGCAGGGCCCTGGAAGCCATGGTCAAGAATTGGATTTTACTTTTAAGTGTCACTAGAAAGTTGTAAGCAGGGTCATGGTGGGTTATGGCTTAAATTTTATACCAGTTCCCTCTGGCTGCTGGAGGTCAGCTGGCTGTAGTATAAGAGGGAAGCTGGGAGACCAGCTAGGCTACAGCTGAGTAACTTAAAAAGACAGAATGGTGGTGGGTAGGACTCAGGTGGAGATTGAGGAGACTGCAGAGAGAGGTGGATGGAGGGTGTGTTTTCAAGACAGAGATGGCCTGACTTGTTGATGGATAGGATGTACGCACTGCGGGAAGGAGGGAGCCAGAGGGCTACGGGAGTCGGGGGGAAGGGAATAATCAATGGTAGTCTTTGACCCGAGCAACTGAGTAAAGTTACCTTTTACTGAGCATTTACTGAGATGGGAAATAAAATCCAGAGAGCAAATGTTTGTTAAAGCGATGAAATTCCAGACTTCTTGTTTTAGACACAGAGGTTAATTTTGAGATGCTTATTACAAATCCATGACAGCAGTTAGACAGACAAGTCTACCAGCTCAAGGGAGAGGTCAAAGCTGAGATATAAATTTAGGTCTTATCAGATGGAAATAATGTTTAGAGTCAGGCAGCTTGATGAGATCAACTGGGGAGAAGGAAGGCTGAGAGAGAAGAGCCCAGCACAGATCCTTCCTCCAGCACTGGGGGGGTAAAGCAAGGAAAGGGACCTGCCAGGACACTGGAGGGATCCTGAGGAGTGTAGGGGTCCCAGGGCCAGGAGGCCTTGTTTCAGGAGAGAGAGAACTGTCGGCTGAGCCCACTACTTCTGGGTGATCAAGTCAAAAGACCACAGAGACAACCAGTGTGTTTGACCATGTGGCGACCACTGACCATGAAAACATGGTGTAACACTGAACAGCGTGTTCCTGGAATGTGGGAAGGAAAGAGCGGTAGGCACATCCATTGTATCTGACCAGCCTGAATTGGAACAGAGGGGCCTGATTCCAGGAGAAGCAGGGAGAGAACAAACAATATCCCAGCTCCCCATTTTTAGACCTTTTCATAAATGCTTTACAAAGCTCCTACAGAGGCCCATGAGGTAGTCATCATTATGTCCATTATGCAAATGAGGCCCAAGGTCCAGCCAGATTATTGGCTCAGGGCACCCAGCCAGGGACCCGAGTCCAGGCCTGTCTGACCTCAAAGCCCCAGCCCATCATGCAGTAGCCCCCACCCCCAGCTCCCTCTCTGCCTGCCTCTCCCGTTTCTCCTTCCCTCCTCCCTTCCCATCCATCCGTGTCCTTTGATCATTTCTGTCAGCTTCCAGCAATCTTGGCTTCTGCCTCCGTCCGCCAGGAAAGCTCTGCTTTTTCTCTTTGATCCCACACGACTGTCCTCGGCTTCGGTCTCTGCTGGGCCCAGTGTCCCCTCCTCCCTGTCTTTTCAGGATGTGCCGACAGTGGAGCGGATCTGCAAGAGTTACCGGTAGCCTTGTGGGAACAGGGCCTGCGGGATGGGAGTGTGGCTCCTGCTTTTCTGACCGCCACTGGGGAAAGAGCCTGAGGGCTCTTTGGGCCTGACTGGGCTGCAGACCAAGCCCCTCTTGGCACTGAAGACCCAGAGATGCGAGTTCACAGGCCAGAATGCCTATGGGAGTAGCCAGGAGGGGCCAGCCAGGAGGGCCATGCAGTCTTACCCCAGTGGGCAGAGATGACTCTAAATTCTTCTTGGGAGACTGGTTCAGTGGTTAAGGGGTTCAGGAGTCCTCAATCGGGAGACGTAATTGGCTAAAACAGTCCCCTGGCTGCCACCATCACTTGCAGAGATGATACGGGGGCGTCAGGAACCTCAGAGTCCCTTTGGAGCCAGTCTGGTTCCAGTGGGAAGACACGGGTGGGGCCCAGGACTCTTGTTGGAGCTCTCTGCCCAGCCTGGTTGCTCCTCTCCCTCTACCACATCCCCATCCAGGTCAAGAGGAGGGAGGCTGCCTAGGAAGCCCAGAGCCACCTCCAGCTCCTACCCTCGGGATTCTGAGGCCCTGTCTGCCCCCGGCCCCCACCTGGAAGAGATGAGCAGAGGGAACCCAACACATGGAACCATGGGGCTCAAGCGTGCTCCCCAAAGCTCTGCCAGGGGGCTGCAATAGTAATTAGCTCCTCACACGTCCCCCAGGTTATTTTTAAGTTACGTTCTTCTCTGGTTTATTTTTAGAGTAATGCTGGCACATGGCTGGCTGGCTGCCCTTCCCAGGTGGTGTGCCAGTTTGGGCCAGGAGTGAAGCAGGGCAAGTTGCACCCCTGCCCCAGGGCTCCCTGCTGAGGGCCCTGGTTAACCAACCCCTCACTGGATGCCAAGGGAAATTTCTTCTGTGCAGAAAGCCTGGGTCCAACATGGGGCCAGCAGGTGGACTGGCGTGGAAGGCCCACCGCCCGACACCCAAAACTCCTGTCCTGCCTTTGATGTACATATTTTGTATTCATGACCTTGACCAACTCTTCGCACCTGCACAAGCCTCAGCTTCCTACTTTCTCAGTGGAGTGAATGATAGCGAGTCTTGCCTCTCCTGCAGAAAGTGAGCGATCCACTAAAATGTTGCTCAGACCTAAGGGAGTACTGTAATTAAGTCTGCCTGCAAACAGGCTGCCCCCCCCCACAGTCCTGCTAAATTCCCTAAAAGCCAAGCCTGCCTCCTCACCTGAGTGACTCCCAGGCTGTGAAAGGCTCCCTCTGTTCTCTCCACCCTTCAACCACCACCACCTCCCAAGACCTGCTGTCCACATTTCAGTCTGGCTGAACTCCTAACCCAGGCTGCCCAGGGTGAAGGGCAGCTGTCAGACTGCTGGTGGCCATTCAAAGGCCTGCGCTGGGGCATTGGCAGCGGGGATTGCGACAAGGCCAGAACTCCTACCACCCCAGCACCCACCCCCCTGCACCTCCTCCCTAGAAGCCTTCCCAAGAGCTCAGCTACAGAAAAGCACTGCCAAAAGTTAGCTCTGAAACCCTCTCCTTGGGTTCGGTGCAGCAGCAAGGCTGGAGAAGAATGTCAGGGACATATGGTGGAGGACGCTGAAGGCAGGTTGAAAGTGTGGGCTTCTTTCCCTGTAGGCAACAGGGAGTCGTGGAAGGTTCTGAGCAGAGGAGTGACAAGTGCAGAGTGGAGTGTAATCTGGAAGGAGGTGTGAGGAAGATTAGAAAGCTGCCGGGGGATGACAGCGAGGAAGGGCTGCCCAGGTCCAGACTGAAAGGAGTGAGGGCCCTTGGGGGTGGCTGTTGGAACAGAAAGAAAGGGTGGGACTAGGGAAAGAGGAATGACCAGGACTAGGTGTGGGGGAGAAGAGGAGGGGAAGGCAAGGTGTGCAGCCTGGTTGACCGAGGAATGTGGAGAGTACAGGGAGGCCAACACGGGGGGAATGATGGGTGCCAGTGGCCAAGCCAGGCTTGGGTGCTTGTACTTCAGCCAGGTAGCCAGTGGAGACACAGCATAGAGCAGAGCTTGGTGGCCTCTCTGGAACCAGAGTCAGAACAGCCCAGGCAGAATCTTGGTCCCCTCTTAAAATCAGGGTGCATGAGAAGGAAGCAGAGGAAGACTTCAAAGTCTTTGCAAAGACTTCCTTTGCAGCAGGGGAGACTGCAAAGCACCAGTGGAATCAGGAGAGTGGGGTTTCTAGAGAGGAAGAGGACTGGCCATTAGGGTTAAGCATGGCCAGAATATGAAGGAAAATGAGGAGGCCAATGGTCAAGAGTGCCATGTATGATTGTCCAGGTTGTGCACTGTGCAAAAAAAAAAAAATCCAGTTGAAGGGTGTGGGTTGCTGAAGTCTAGCCTGCTTACCAAGCCATTCACTCTCCCAGGGACTGCATCCACCCCAAGGGGCCCATTTCTTTCTAATTTGTCCCAAAGTGCCATGTAGTTAGGGCAGCCTGGCCCACAGAGTACTAGGTCTGGTACTGAGAAAATTCCTGATGTTCTTGGGGATAGTAGTCTTAGTGGGTGAAACAGGGGCATCCTGATAGGTGAAAGGGGAAAGCAAGAGGGGCATGGTAGGCCTCCCTTCTTTCCTCTCTATCTCTGTCCCTTCCCTTTCTTAAAGACCCAAGGCTAATAGTGAGAAGATAGCAGAGACAATTTAAAAATGCCCTCAAATGGAGGGTAGTCAGAGTCAGTAAGAAAAGTCCAAGGCCAGAGGCAGTGTGCTGTTAGGGGTTCCATCTTGAGAGGGGAGGCCTCACCATCTCTGGAATGGGAGTTGGAAGAAAAGAGCCAAGCAAAGGAAAAGCAGTATGGGGAGAGCCTTGCTCTGCCAAGAACTTGCTGTATGACCTTGAGCAAGTCCCTTAATTTCTTTCTCTGTGGCTCAGTTCCTGCATCTTTAAATAGGAATAACAAGAGTACCTACAGAATAGGGTTGTTAGAGGATTAAAAGAGGTAACATATATTAGCTCGTTAGAGCAGTGGCACATAGTAAGCACTATATAAAGCTCAGCTAAGACTATTTTGAATTGGGGAGGAGGGAGCAGTGACAGAGGCGTTTAATCATTTAAATAAAGTCAAGGGCAGAGAGAGCCAGCTCACCCAGATTCCATGTGGGGGCGGTGGGGGGCAGAGGAGAATGTGCTGCAGCACTGTAAGCAGTAGCTGGGGAGAGCTGGGCACTGGGGAGAGTGCCTGGGTCTGCCCACCTGCAGCACTGGGCACCGCAGAAAGCAAGCTCAGGAAGTCCTTCTCCAATTATACCTCGGCTGTGCTGGGCTCTCACCTGCTTCTGGGCAGCCGTGTAGATGGAAAGATTGCAAGGCAGGTGGAGTGGCGGAGATGATCGGAAAGGTTGGGAACTCAGAGGTCAGAGAAGAGGTGACAAGCCTGGTGAGTCAGGCAGCAGAAGGCAGGCTGGGGCTGAGTGTCTGCTTCCTTGTTTCTGTGTAAATGGCAGTGTCCTCAAGGATGGGGACAGCTGTTCTCTGTTGCCCCTGAAGATGGCTGAGAAGCCATGGCCTGAGTCTCACTTCATTCCCCCTCAGGGGCATTTCCAATAGGACCAGAGTGGAGTGGGCTGTGTTTCCATGGAGAGTCGTGGAATCTTAGACTCAGGGTCAGGTCTGGGCCTGTGTGGGAGAGGAGCTGTGATTGGCTTCATTTGATCCCTGAGGATGTGAAGGGACAGCAGGGGTTCAGAGGCCAGATCCCGGTGGGGGAACCTCTCCTTTTATTGACGTGCAGAGGTACCTGTGCCAGGGCGTGTCCGCCCCCATTGTCCCCCTGGTTCTTGTGCTCTCTGCCCTGGATGGTGGACAAAGTCAAGCCAAGATGCCACGCTGGGGGACGTGTGGAGTGTTTGAGTGAGTGAGCATGTGTGTGCACGCACATGCATGTGTAAGCGGTGGTGGTAGGGACACCACGTCTGCAGGCTGGCTCAGAGGGAGAAAAGGTCCTGGCAGCTGTCTCCAGACTGAAGTCCCTGTTGCCTGGAGTCCCTTTCCTCCAGGCCCTGTGCCAACCTACGCCATCTGAGCTCCTGAGCCCTGGGGAGGGTGCTGAGCCTAAGAAAAACCTCCTTCACATCTCCTGGCATCTGCTCCCCAATTCCCTGCCAGCCCAGAGTTGTCTGGGCCACTAGCCATGACCAGAAAGGAGAGTGGGAAGCAGGTGACAGAGGCAGAGACCCCGGGGCCACGCTCGCTCCAAGGCCTCCGTGCCGAACCCAACCCATCCATCCAGGCTGACTTCGTGCATCTGCTGGGGATCCACCATGGACACTGAGCAAGGTGGGAGAAGCACGCACCTCCAGGCAAAACCCAACACCTGGTAGAGAGTGGCAGGGGGCAGAAAAAGGGGCCGTTCTTCCAACAGAGGGATGGGGAAGGTGTGCCAGAGGGGGCAGCCCTGGAGCTGTCCTTCCTTGGAGGACAGAAGAGATGAGGGAGGCAACTTAGGGCAGCCTGACAACATGAGGAAGTGCAGAGGGGCCTGGAAGTGTTGGGGAACTGGGGACTGAGTAGACCAGGTAGGGAATGCCTCAGGTTGTGCACAGCCTACATGCTGGGCCCAGAAATCCCGAGACTGCTGGGTGCATCTGGGGAACTAAGGAAAGCTTCCGACTTTAATACTGACTTTCTGAGACCCTCCACATGCTGGGCCTTGTACTACAGGTGGCACTAATGTTAAAGAACCCACCTGCCAGTGTAGGAGATTTGAGAGACATGGGTTCGATCCCCAGGTTGGAAAGATCCCCTGGAGGAGGGCATGGCAACCCACTCCAGCATTCTTGGCTGGAGAATCCCATGGACAGAGGGAGCCTGGAGGGTTATAGTCCATGGGGTCACAAAGAATTGGACGCGACCGAAGTGACTTAGCACACGCACACACATTAATCCCAAAGTCACCCAGCTACCTGATAAGAAGGGGTCAGAAAGGCAGTGTGGGTTATGGAAGAACAGCAGGCCTGAATCAGAAGGCCTGGGTCCCAGGTTCAGCTCTAGGTGAGACACCAATTTATCAGGTTTCCATGTCCCCAGACCTCTAACGGAGACCACTCCTGCCCGTTGGGTGACACAGGGCTGCTGTGTGGATTTCACAGGAATGTTACTAAACACTATGGGCTTCCCAGGTGGCTCAGACGGTAAAGAATCTGTGTGTAATGCAGGACACCTGGGATCGATCCTGGCTTGGAAAGATCTCACTCCAGTATTCTTGCCTGGAGAATTCCATGGACAGTTCACGGGGTCGCAAAGAGTCAGACACTACTGAGTAACTAAAACTTGTACTTCACTTTCACTTTACTAAACACTCTAGAGCACCGTGCCCACGTGGATCTCCCTAAACCCAGCCAGGGCCTTTCTGCTGTGCTGCTCATTTTGCCAGACACACCTGGGACCCGGTGCTTGGGAGCATGGCTTCTCCATCTGTAGCGACTGGAGCTTAGCCAGGGCACAGTGTCTCCGTGGACCAGGGTGCGTTAAAGGGGACTTCTGAAAGGAAACAGCACCACCTAGCCAGTGTCAAAGGTCACCAGTCAGAAGCCCAGGCCTCTCTCTCCATCTCTATCAGGCCACACCATCCCTGTCTCTGCTATTTCTGCTCACTCTGGCTTCTCTTCCCCTATAACCTTGACTTGCGTGTGGCTTTGGCTTCCTCTGGCCTCAGTTAGGACCCAGCTCTTGGTAGCCTGGCAGCTTAGCTCCCCAAAGCTGTGCAGCCTTTCAGCCCATTCCCTGGGAGAGACAACCTGATTGCTCCACCCCACCAATAATGTGGGTCCTTTTAGACCAGGTGTGCAGCCCTGGCCTAATCTGCTGTGGCCTGGGCCAGGGCCACTTGGTGCAAAGGTGCTACCTGGGTCCATCCTTAACTAGGGTGTGGCAGGAAGGACAACTCCAAAGACATGGGAAAAGGGAGGTCATTCCAGACATTTCTGCCCCAGAACTTCCCTGGAGGCGCCAGCCCCCTGCACTCCAGCTCCCCTCTCCTTACCTCCTGCTCTGTCTGCCCCCAGGCCGTTACTGGAGCATCCCAGGGCTCTCCAAAGAGAACCTCCAGGGGGCTGTTCCCTGGGACAGAAAGGACTGGCCATTCAACTTCTGGATTCATCAGCTTGGTAGAAGGCAGGCAAGGAGAGAACAGATAGATGGTCTTTAGCAGGATGCCACCATGCTCAATGCAGAGAGCTAAGACTCTTAAGACCTAGATCCTACCCTGAGGGGCTTCCCATGGTGTTAAAATGATGACCTGTGAGACATTTTTGCATGCTCTATTCACAAAGTGTATGGTCCCAGGGACACCTGAAAGCGCCTGGACTTTTAAAGAAATTGGTTGAATCCTAGCTTTTCCAGCTTTTACCTGCGTGACCTTGGGAATAGTAGTATTTAACTTGAGCCTTGGTTTCCTCACCAAAATGGAGTTAATAATGCCCACCTTGAAGGTCCTGGTGAAAATTAGAGAAGGTTGCTGCAAGGGTGTCTGGGTTCCTGATACTGTTGCCATTGTTAGTAGAGGCATTAAGAACGGAGAGAGCACAGGCTCTGTTTTGGCCTGTGGCTGTCCCCAAATCTCTCCCCTTCCTTCTTACACTCCACCCACTCCTGGTTCCCTCCTGCCACTCCAGACCTAGCCACAAGGGTGGGGAGGTCAGGAGACAAGTCCCCATCTGGGGGACTAGACCTAGGCCCTGACTGCCTCTCAAAAGCCTTGTCCAGTGTCCAGCACAACCCCAGGCCAGCTGCCCCACCAAACTTCACTCTGCACAGGCAGACTTGTCTGAAAGGAGCTTTGCTCCCAGAGGCATCGCTGTGCATTAAGGAGATGGGTAAATACACTAGGCAGCGTCTGCCAAGAGGCCAAGGAGTGGTAGAGATGGATGCTGTGTGCAGAGCTGAGAGAAAGGGATGCTTACAGCCCAGAACAGGAAAAAGCCTTTTTGGGAGAAGGCAGTGGGGATGGGATGGAAACATAGCAGCGAGCAACGCCACACCAGAGGCTCTGAGTGTTTAAAAAGGAAGGCAGTCCTTAACAATAATGCTGCAAACCTAACATTGGTCTGAAATTAAAAGTGTGCTTTAAAAAAGAGGAAATGGTAGAGGATGAAGAAGGAGGAGGAGGAAGAAGAAGGAGATGAAAGAGGAGGCGAAGGAGGGAGAGAGAGAGAGAGAGTATGGCCTCAGACAAACCTTGATCCAATTTCTAGTGACAAGCAGGACCAAGCAGCTTGGTGCACCAGCCAGGTGTTCACATCCACCCTGAACAATGCTTCCAGGTGTCCAGGGACATCTTCAGAGACCATGTTCCCAGCCACAGGATCACTGGCAACATTGCATGCCCTCTGACTCCCTTCTAGTTCCTGGGTGTCCACAGTTTCACTGTCACAGAAGGGCCCCTCTGTATAGACTCACCATATCCAGCGTAACTCTTCACTTAAAGGACAGTTTTCTCCCACCTGCCCATTGACTTTCTGTTCCTGGAGAGCAAGACTGAGCCATCCTTAGCCCCGTGACCCTTCCCCCGACTCAGCCTGGTACTGGCACGAAGTAGTAGGTGCTTAAAAATATTTATTCAATTAATTAAGACCAGCAAACAGGGAATAAAGCCCTTTTGCCTTGTTGATTTTCCAGCTGATTTTTGAGACCAGCAAAGTGCTGTGGCCTCCCTGGGGTCCCCACTGCTCACTCAGTCCCGTTTCCAGGGCTGGCTCTGAGCTCCTCCACCACTGGCCCTGGCCTAGGCCAGTGGAGAGTGTCTTCTGTGGAGACCCAGCAAATGCTTGGACCTGGCTTCTTGGGAGAAGGGCCTGGAAAGAACCGGGGAAGGCAACTGCTTTGACAGACAGGGAACAAGGTGCCACGACTATCTCAGAATTCAGATGGGCCATGGACCCAGATCCCTGAACCCAGTCCAGAGACCCCAGAGGCCACTGGGATATGCGAGAAAGACAATGGGACTCAGCCTGGCTCTGCCACACACCACACACCTGGTCACCCAGCCGCGCAGCTTAGTCTCCTCAGCTCAAAACCAGGGAATATGCTTTCCAGGTGGAGCATTTAATGAACTAACACTGGTTAGGCTGCATGAGGCGATAGGCCTGAATTTGTAAACCCTGACTCAGTTACTCATGGGCTGTGTGGTCTTGAATGAGTTGCGGAAACTTTTGGTGCCTCTGTTTTCTTATAGGGAAAGTGGGGATAATACCGATCCCATAAAGTTTTTGTGAAGATTAAATAAAATAATGTATGTAAAGCACTTAGTGTGGTGCTGGGCCCACAGATGCTCCATAGATGTAAGCTCTGTGGCTCACACCATCACTATCCTGCCACTGGTATTACTGCCGTCACTATGGCTGCCTCTGCATCACTGCCACCATGACCTTTCCCATTAGCTCTACTGGGCGCCAGGCACAGAGTTCCTCAGAAGTTCAAGTCCATCCCCATCCTCCGCATCCAGAAAGAGCCTGAGAGGAGAAAATGAGACAAAAAGGAGGAGGAGGAAAAGGAACCGGAAGAGGAGGAAGGAAGAGGGAAAGAAGAAGAAGGAAGCAGCTAAAGAAGTAAAAAGAGGATTTCCCTGGTGGTCCAGTAGTTAAGAATCTGCCTTCCAGTGCAAGGGACGTGGGTTCAATCCCTGGTCAGAGAACTAAGATCCCATATGCCACGGGGCAACTAAGCTTGCATGCCCCAACTAAGACCTAGCACAGCCAAATAAATAGATAAATAAAAGTGAAAGTGCTAGTGGCTCAGTCATTTCCAACTCTTTCCAACCCCAGTAGGCTCCTCCGTCCATGGAATTCTCCAGGCAAGAATACTGGAGTCAGTCATTCCCTTCTCCAGGGGATCTCTCTGACCCAGGGATCAACCCTGGGTCCTTTGCATTGCAGATTCTTTACAGTCTGAGCCACCAGGGAAAAAATAAATATTTTTTAAAAAGAAGCAAAAATGAGAAGCTCAAGGCCCTAGACTGGTCCCTCCAGCTAGTTGTGGGTGGGGCTAGGAGCCCCTCAGGGCTCAGCATTCAGAAGGGAGATTCTGGGGACCAGCAGGACTTCCCGAGATTCAGGCAGGGACGTGCTTCAGTCTCCTCTCTGATTTTCTGCAGCCTTCCATTCCCCAGGACAGTCAAAGGGTTCTCACCCTGTGCCCAGCCTCTGCTCAGCGCTGGCAGGGACAGCTCTGCAAAGTGCCCCAGCAACTATGGGTCTAACACGCATCTGGAGGCTCAGGGGCATGGCTTTGGAGACTCAACAGTCCCCCTGAGAACACTGGTTTCTCCACTGTTCGTAGGGGAAGGAACGTGGCCCCTCTGTAAGCCTGGGATCCTAGAATGTAACGGGTCTCAAGAGCATCCCCTCCAGCTCTTGGTTTCCCAGAGAAGGAACCTCATGCCCAGAGAAGGGCGAGGTCTTGCCTGTGATCACAGCGGTACAGCTGGAAGCAGACCCAGGTCTTCTGACTTCATCCCACCCTGGAGGGTCCCCAGGTGGCCAAGTACAATGGTGAGAGAACGGCCTTTGACTTTCAAGTTTGATTTTGGCATATAAGGCCTGAGATACAACATTTTATCTCTCTGAGCCTCAATTTCCACATCTGTAAAATAGAAAATAATAGTAATAATGTAAACACCTCCTCTACAGGATTGCTGTGCCAACTCAAACAAGAATGTAGAGAAATTACTTTGTAAATGACAGAGTGCTGCTTAAGTACAACACAGACATAGCTATTATTCTAGAACTTAGAGCACTGCCTATATTAAGGGCTCAAAACGCGTCTGCTGGCTGAATGGCTGAATGTTTGTGGAATGGTGAATGATGGTGAACAAAAGGCTCCAGGAGCACTGGCTTGTTTAGATGGGTGGGATCAAGGAAGGCTTCACAAAGGGAGTGACTTGCGGGATGGGCTTTGATGGAGAAATAGAAGCCTATCAGAGAGGAAAAAGAGCACCAACAGAGTTCAGAAATCAGGAAATGCAGCCATGGCCTCCAAAGAGCTGTGAATACCAGTTCCACTTGCAGGCTTGGGCTCCAGACCCTGCTCAAAACCCATTCCTCTCCTCAGGGCCTATGTGTGGTATGTGGAACAGAGGAAGCTAGAAATTTATTAAATCCTAAAATATAGCTTGTCAGAGAAGAAATAATCTCTAATTGAACATCCCATGTAATAGGTAAGAAAATTGAGGCTCAGGAGCTGACATGCCTTAACAAAGACTCTATAGCAGGCTCAGCCATCTAGGGCCTATAGACTGAAAATGGTCCACTTCCTGTTTCTGTAAATAAAGTTTTATTGGAACACACCCATGCCAATTTATTTACATGTTGTCTATGGCTGCTTTCTTGATATGATAGCAGAGGTGAGGGGTTGCAAGAGACCAAAGGCCTATGAAGCCTAAGATATTACTATCTGGCCATTTATAGGAAAAAGTTCACCATCTCCTCTCCTACAGCAAGGTAGTGACAGAATGAGGATGAGAACCAGACTTCTGACTCCTGGTTGGGTGTTCTTTAACTCCATGCCTGCTTACCCTACCCTCTGGGCCCTGCTCCACCCCACACAACACTGCCTGCAGGATGCAATTTCAGGTGGCCAGGCTCCCAGCAGGCTCAGTGCCAGGACACGTGGTGCAGTCAACTGGGAACACCCAGGCTGGCCACTGTTGCCCCCATGACCCAGCAAGACTTCCTGTTGGGAGCAGTTCAGTCCCTTTTGGGGGAGTCTGACAAAGAGATGCCAACACGAGCCTGCTTCTCTTCCATGGGCAAAGCAGGAAGAGCCGGAGAGTGCGTAAGTGTAGGACTCAGGCCAGCCAGATGCCAGACTTACAGACACAGCCTTTCAAGAAGCACAAGGGTGGGGGGGTGCGGGGGACTGGCATCTCCAGCCATCTGCTGAGGTGGCCAAGTCCACTTTAAATTGTGCTGTAGAATTCCTTTCTCAATGCCAGACTGTCCCTGGTGGATTCATTTAATTAAAACCCCACCAGATCCCATCTGCTAGAAGTTATAAGTTCGCACATGTTCTGTCCAGCTGGTCACAGGATACAGGGAGGCCACAGGCCGGGGCCATGGCTGCCTGACGCAGTGGCTGGCATAGAACAGACCTGGCAGGCCCCAGGTCGGCACCCTTCCTGGGACACCCAGGGTTGCTGCTCGAAACACGGCCCGCCCTGGGCCTCATGCTCTGTTCATCCTCCCTGGTTCCACCACATTCAACCTTCAGGCTCATCTGTGAGGTCTCCTTTCCTTGATTCACTCATTCTACAGAGATTTACTAAGTGCCAGTTATATGCTGAGCACTCTTCTAAGTATGGGGAAACTGGTAGTAACAAAAGAGACAAAAATCTCTGCCCTCATGGGCCTTAAATGGTTTCCCTGGTGGTTCAGATGGTAAAGAAACTGCCTGCAATTCAGGAGGCCCAGGTTCAATCTCTGGGTAGGGGAAGATCCCCAGAGAAAAGAATGGCAACCTACTCTGTTATTCTTGCTTGGAGAATCCCAGGGACAGAGGAGCCTCACAGGCTATAGTCCATGGGGTCGCAAAGACATGACTGAGCGACTAACACATGGGTCCTATAGTTTAAATCCACAAATAAATATGAGAGCATCTCACACGTGGTGTATCTACTTTTTCCCTTCTCCCCTCTCCGTTCCTTTCCTCCTCTCTCCTCCCTGCCCTCTCCCTTCCTGAGCCTAGTTTAGGCCTGAGCCCTTGACAATGGAACCGTGCAGAAGTCTGTTGCATCCTTCCTGCCATTTCTCACTGCCATCCCCACCAATACGCACAGGGGGCCAGGAAAATCATCTCCTTACCTCTTTGGCACGTGCCTCCCATACTCAGGAGCTGTCAATTGCTCCTCAATGCCTTCAAGTTAAGATTAAATTCCTGCCCCTCCTCTTCAAAGCTCTTTACATTTTAACTTTGCTCCCATATCAACTTTCACTATTCAAGTGAACTTTCTGCTCCAAATAACCCCCAATTTTTGCTGTTGTTATAATATTCATTGCTTTCTACTTAGTAATAGATTTCTGTCGAAAATATATATATAGGAAAATTAAAATTAATCATGAGCCCATGATGCAAAGGAGCTTCTTCTCCTGTGGCTCAGATATAAAGAATCTGACTGTAGTGAGGGAGAACCAGGTTCAATCCCTGGGTCAGGAAGATCCCCTGGAGAAGGGACTGGCAACCCACTCCAGTATTCTTGCCTGGAGAATTCCATGAACAGAGGAGCCTGGAGGGTTACGGTCCATGATTACAAAGAATCAGACACAACTGAGGGATTGTCACTTCACTTCATGATACAAAGGTAAACTCTGGGGAGCTTTTTAGCTTCTATTTCTATGTGTGTGTGTGTAGTTACAGTTTTCATATTTGTATGTTTACTGTGGGATCCCACTACATAAAGAGTTGTTTCCTACCATCTGAAGCCATATTCAATAGTAGTCTTTTTATGTAATTAAGAGACTCCTAAGAACAGCACTTTAATGGCAGCACAATATTCCACCACATAGATATACCTTAATATGTCTGCTGCTGCTGCTGCTAAATCGCTTCAGTCGTGTCCAACTCTGTGCCACCCCATAGACGGCAGCCCACCAGGCTCCCCCACCCGTCCCTGGGATTCTCCAGGCAAGAATACTGGAGTGGGTTGCCATTTCCTTCTCCAACGCATGAGACTGAAAAGTGAAAGTGAAGTTGCTCAGTCATGTCCAACTCTTAGTGACCCCATGGACTGCAGCCCACCAGGCTCTTCTATCCATGGGGTTTTCCAGGCAAGAGTACCCAGACCCTATTGGTGAACATTCAGACTGTTTGCAATTTTTCACAATGAAAATGCTGCTATAAACATCCTTGTTCATAAATCTTAGTTCCGATCTCTGGTTCTTTTGCCAGGAGAGATTCCTAGAAGTGGCATTGCAGGGTCACAGGCAGATACATTTCCAAGGTTCTTGAGATGTATAATGTAGCTGCCTTCTTGAGAGAGTCTGGTCATGTCCCCCTCACCCTCCATTAGTGAGAATGCCACTCAGCCTTGGGTTAATTTTCTCTGCCCCTAACATGCCACGTGTCTTCCCAGCATTGTGTCTGTTTTAGCAGCTCCCTTCCATTGGAGCCCTGTATTTCCCACCCATCCTTCAGGGCTCGGGGAAAATACTATCTCCTCCATGAAGCCCTTCCTGATACCTGAACTGGAGTTCTCCTCCATTAGCTCTCCCTGAGGTCCCATGTTAAACTCTTCCTGAACCATTTCCCGCTTTTGCCTTGCATCTTAATAATTTGTGTAATAACAACCTTCTCTTTGGATGGGGCATTGAAGGTTTCAAAGTGCTCCTCCTGAGATGTTGCATCTGATTTGCTTTCAAACAGGTGTTTTGAGATCAAAGACCATGGTTTCATCATCTGGGTCTGCTTCTCTTGGCCCCATCACCCACCTCAAGCTAGCCTTTGACTTAATGGACACTTACAACAACGTTCACTCTTTATTGTCCTACCAGAACAGATTTTTGAGGACTCCCTTTGCAGTGAGGACCGAGCAAGATCAGAGTGCCCTGGATTTCAGTCCTGGCTCTGTCCTTGCCCTTCTCTGGGCCTCAGTTTACCCATCTGTAAAATGAACAAGTTGAAATACATAGTCTCCCATACTCCAGGACGGATGGCTCCCTGGCCGCTGGGACCCAGAACAGCCCTGGGGTGCCTCTGAGGGCCCCTGTGCAAAGCTGGCCTCTGGGATAGGCCAGAGGGAGTTGGCCAGGGAGGCAGGCCTGGCTTCAGGCCAGGCTGTGTCTGCAAACACTGACCTTGGCTGCCGCGGCGATTTTCCATGACAGCAGCACCACCCCCCTCCTCAACTCTCCCTAATCCCATGTGGGCCTGGGGAGGGGGGGAGGAGAGGGGACTGTCCTACATCAGAGGACCCTGAGCCAGAGTCATGGGGCACCTGTGGATGGGAGCGAGCTTAAAGAGAGAAAGAGGAGAGGGCAGAAGGCCCCCACAGGGGAAAGTTGGGGAGGAAGGTGGAGAAGGGGGAGGATCATGGTGGGCACTACAGACAAAAGCTGGAAGAGGAGCCAGGAAGATGGGAAGAGAGGCCCTGGAGAGGGGCAGGGCCGAGGGAGGGGGCCTGTGCCTGAGAACTGTCCTTCCCTGGCGCTCTGGCCTGGAGGGGGACAAACTCCAGACCCAGTTCTCCGCACTGGTCCCTCCTCCCAGGCCAGATCCTTGATGCATGAGTGGTTTCCCAAGCCTACCTCAGGCCTTAGCCAGGCCTGGGACAGAGGGGATTCCTTCTGGGCCCTGAAGCTGATTTCATTTCGCAGGGTCCTGAGGGCCACCGGGAGGGCAGGAGCTGTGAGTCACAAAGGCCTCTCCTCCCCTCCCTCCCCCAACCCTGGGTGTCTAAAGGAGGTTTCTCTCATCCACATCTCATACTTCTCAGCTGTCTGGGCTGAACAGTGTTATCTGAGCAGCTGCACCCACCGGGCCTTGTGCCAGAGACCGAGGGGACTTGCAGGCCCTCCAGAAGCTCAGAGTCCTGCAGAGCTCCTCTGCACAAATCCAGGCCTGGGAGCCAGGCAGAGGGTGAGGCACCTCCAGCCCTGGGAAGGTGCTCTGAAGGTTCTTGGAAAAGGCGAGGTCTGAGCCGGATTCTGGAGGATGTAAGGAGGAGGCCTGCCTCCTTGCTCCACCTCCACTGAGCTGGGCAGCCTCTCTCCTGCCTCCCTCCCGAAGGCCTGGGCAATCTTGCCAGCTTCCTTCTGCCACATCTCCTTTAACACACCAAAGGCACCAGCAGTGCCTCCACTCCTACTTCTTGGCTTCACATTGCTGCCACCTCTGTACCAAGGGGGTGGCTCCCTGTCTGTGCCTTGGAGTCCTCCGTGGGCCTTTCTGAGGTGCCCTCCGCAGGCCCAGTAGGAGAGCCCCACCCCCCTCTGGGGACACCTAGGGTCTCACAGCCAGTCCCCGGGAACTGCCCTGTCTCTCTCAAGCCCCCAGTCCTCTCTGGCTGTCCTACCAGGCCCAGACAGCACCCTGAGGTCACACCTCCTCCCCATGTGCAGCTTTGCATCGGCCCGCTTGCCCCAGAGCGCACAGCCTGTGGGCATCTCTGGCCACAGGTCACCTCATCCACCTTCTCTTAGGGCAAACATCAGCCTGGCCAGGGCCGTATTTACATTAGATAACTAAGTCTGCGGGGAACCCAGAAACAGGTTGCAGCTAGGCATTGCCAAGGGCTGTGTGTTTCTAATCTACAGAGGGGCTGGGCCAGCCAGAGGCGGGACACCAGAGCATCTCAAAGTCAGGGACCTGGAATAAGGAACCATAGAGTTCTTGATGCTACAGAAGAATGTTTCCCAAACTGTTGCTCCAGGGAACATTTGTCCAGCAATAAGCACTGTAAGAAAAGCACTCCAATGTTACATACGCAGGAAAACGTAAGCACATTCTCCCAACTTTGTCTGACCTTGCTCACAAACACGCGTAGGGTTCTGATATAGCCTCCGCTTAAATGAAAAAGAATCCAGTTGAATTCAGCATTCCCTGCAATATAATTTAACTAAGCAAGACTTTTCTCACGCAACAGTTATTAACAGTCCATGAAATTAGTATTCCAGGAAATCTACCTTTGGGCAACACTGATCTCTGAATGTGGATGCTAAAAGGAACTTTAACGACCATCTAATCTTGATGTTTCCCCAAATATTCATAATAATGATTAATATTTATTAATTCCAACATCCTTGGGCTTCTTTGATGGCTCAGACAATAAAGAATTGGCCTACAATGCAGGAGACCTGGATTTGATCCCTGGGTTGGGAAGATCCCCTGTAGGAGAGCATGGCAACTCACTCCAGTACTCTTGTCTGGAGAATTCCCATGAACAGAGAAGCCTGGCAGGCTATAGTCCATTGGGTCGCAAACAGTTGGACATGACTGAGCGACTAAACACACAAAATCTTGAGCATTTTAAGTCGACTAACTTATCAAATCCCCATAGCCACTCTACGAGTTCAGTGCATCATTATTCCCATTTTATAGATGAGGAAACTAAGGCACCTAGGAGATTAAATAACCTGGTCACAGGTGAAATCTCTTTGACTCTAGAGGCTACTCTTACCTATACCAATAAACTGCAGAGATTCCTGTGGAAAACAGACATATCCATTTTCATTATTTAAAAAGCATAACAATGACTTAATTCAGTCTCTTAAAATCAGCTATCCCATGTTAATCAGAAATTCTGATTGGCAAATGTGTTTCTAATTAATTTTGATGGGAAAATAATTCATTTTTCACAATTATCTATTCAGTGCCTGTTCTAGGTAGCAGCTACACCATACTGATCAACATATTATATTTTGTATGTAAAATCCTTCAAAATTTAGACTATACGAGTAGGTAAACCAAAAAGAAAGGCATCCATAACCAGGGTGGAAAGGTGAGGACCTTTTATCTTATCCTATTTTTCCATGTCACAAATGAGGAAAACTGAACCCCTGAGAAGAAAAAGGACTTGCCCAAGGCGCAAGCTGGTTATGGTCAGGGCCGGGCCAGAGCCCCAGATCTCCTAGTCCCATGGTGCTCTTCCACCCAAGGCTGTGGCCAGCGTTCTAACCATGTTGCCAGCTAGGCCAAGAGTGAGAGGTCAGGCACTCAAGCTTGTGGGCATGTGAGGTCAACAGGACCACACAGCTGAGTCCAACACAGCCAAGGCCATTACCAAGGGCTCAGGCTGGTTATTTGTGCTTTGACTAGAAGGAAACAGGCCACAGGGAGAAAAAGTTCAGTAAGAGGGACGGCTGGACCCCAACCCTCTGCGTCTCCCTGGAAGACAGAGCTTCAGCCAATTTCTGAGCCCCTTGGTGATGTTGGGAAGAAAAGAGAAGAACTGAGGCCCTGAGGTTCCTATCCCACCTAATTTTTCCTGTTGTCTCAAAATATTCATAATGACTATTTTCATCGAGCCACCTGACTTCCTCAGGTAAATTCTATGCTCCAGCCAGGTTTCTAGGCATCTCTTAGCTGGGTTGCTCCCAAGAAGGGGCTGCTGGATTCTGGCTGAATGAACAGGTGATACTGAGACAGAGGGCAGAGGACAAAGAATTGAGTTTGGATGGAATAACCCAGGTTATAGTCCTAGCTCGGCCATTCGCTAGCTGTGTGACCTTGAACAGGTCACTCTCCCTCTCTGGGCCTCCATTACCTCATCTGTACAATATAAAGACTAGGCCATATGATCAGTAAGGACCTTTCTGGCTCTGAGGATCGTTAAGTCTATGGTGGATTCAGAAAAGGTGGCTGGGAGAAGAGGGGACTGGCGCAGCCCCAGTCAGCACTCTGAAAGGCAAGGGCTTGAGCTTCCTGGCCAGGATGGGAGTTTTGGCTGGTGGGTCATCAGGTACTGTGAAGGAGGACCCTCAGAGAATCAGCCCCAGAGCACAGCCTCTGTGTGCGTCAGGATCACACAAGGATAGAGGGAGCCTCTCACCCTGAGATGCACAGGGCTGGACAGGAAGGAGAAAATGGGGACTCCCTTCATCCCTCTCTCCCTTGTAAACCCAAGCCTGGTGGGGGCGAGCACTGCGCAGGCAGCTAGCCTGCTGGCAGGCAGACAGGCCTTGCCACACTCCCAGTTACTTTCCAGAAGTTCCAGGGCCCCCAGGGAGAGGCTCCACCCCAGCTGGCACCCCTACAAGCTGGGTGCCCACGTCAGTAGGTCCTCCCGGCTCCCTCGCTCTTTCACCCAGTAACAATAGAACAGGAGAAGGGGCGGGGCCACACTGACCCTAGGCCTGATGCTCGGAGAAGCGTGAGAATGCCTCAGCATTGCGCCCCTGTTGCCATTTCTGCCACGTCCAGGTCAGGGCAGTGTCCAGGGACGAGGCTCCTAGTGGGATGCTCTTCTCTGTGGCCTCAGTTTCCCATCCTGGTTGCCTTTCTGGGTGATAAATTGGCTCTCAGGCATCGGAATGAGCAATGAGTCAGAGTGTCTGGAGGCCTTGGCCAA
Organism: Nanger dama; assembly: GCA_917880005.1. Lineage (NCBI taxonomy): Eukaryota > Metazoa > Chordata > Mammalia > Artiodactyla > Bovidae > Nanger > Nanger dama. The sequence goes on from CAKJTW010000018.1 coordinate 34,241,768, forward strand.
CTCACGAGGCTTCTCCAGCCTTCATTATTCCAACCATAAAAAATGGAGATAGTCATAATAATGACCTTGTAGGAAGTTTTTGAGCATTAAAGTTTAAATGTATCTGAAGGATAAGATCTGAAGCCTCAGCGTGTGGTAGGAAGGGGAGAGTGGGCCCTGGAGGGCATCTGACTGAGTGTGAGGCATGTCTAGGCAGGGGCCACCCTGGACAGGACAGTGGCTATAGCAGGGCATGAGGCTCTGCGGTGGGGGGTGGGGGGTCTGTGGGCAGCCACAGTGGGCATTGAGGCTGCCAGGCAGGCAGGCACTGGGTTTTCCTAAAGGATGGAGGATCAGGAGCAGTCCTAGCTTATGAACAAACACAAGATGATGGGGCAGTGGTGGTGACAGTGGTGTATGTTTCAAACAGTGGGATACAGTTGCCTGACCCCGCGGGAACTTCCTGATTCTCAGGACTACACTCTCAGTCCGGCTTTCCTCCATGAGATCCGCTCACTGCTCCTTCCTTCCAGAACTCCACAAATTCCAAAGTACTTTTCATGTCCAGTCTCTCCTATACTTTTTTTTCTGGCAGCTCCACACAGCTTTGGGGGTCTTAGTTCCTTGGCCAGGGATCAAACCCAGGCCCCTGGCCATGGAAGCATGGAGTCTTAATCCCTGGAGCACTAGGGAATTCTCTCCTTTACTCCTGATGGCAGCTGTAGCAGTGACAGCCAGGGAAGGAATTAACAGCTGAAGCTCAAACCCCCACAGTGCAGAGCAGACCAGAGGGGTCTGGAGAGGGGAACGGATTTGCCCAGGGGCACACAGCCAGCATGTGGTCAAGCCGAGACTGGTCCATGCCTCCCAATCTGTGTTTAGCCCCAGCCACAGGGCCAGGCTCTCCCCCGCACCCTCCGCTGGGGGACAGGGAAGGACAGGATGAGGAGCTACTCTGGCTCGGGGCCCGCCCAGCTGTCTAGGTGAGTTGTGGTCTGGCTGCCGTGGCCAAGCTGGCGGGCACAATCTGTTCTCACCCTGCTGGGGCCCAGACGGGCCAGGCCCAGCGACTCCAGAGCTCAGCTCTCTAGGCCCCTGGCAAGGGATGACACTGTCACCAGCTAGATGCTTATAGTTGGGGAGCAGGGGGAACCCAATCTAAGAGCAGCCCACAACCTCCACACACCCCAGACCTCCCTAAGCTTTAAGATACACAGCGATGCCGACTGTTCTGGAACTGAGCTGTCTACCAGCCCAGGTGATCTCTTGGAAATGTGGAGGAAACCTGGCGCTTCATCATTATTAATCACAGTGGGCTCTTATCGAGCACTTGACATGTACCAGATTCTATGCTAAGTACCTTATACACATTCTCTCACTTATTTTTCCCCTAAAGCCCTGTGATGCAGGTGCTAGTTATTAGCCCCATTTAACAGATGTTAGAAACTAAGGCTAAGGAGGGTTTTTTTTATTTTTATTTTTGGGCCACCTGGAGTGGCATACAGAATCCTAGTTCCCCAGTCAGGGATCAAACCCATGCCCCTTGCAGTGGAAGGAGTCCTAACCACTGGAGCACCAGGGAGGTCCTCCTCAGACAGTTTTTTAAAACAAACTAACAAACAAAACACATACATAGTCCACAGCAGAGTAAGAATTTGAATGCAGATCAGACACCAGGGCAGATGATATCCTGCTTTGCCATCAACTCATCAAATGAATTCGGGGCATAACCCACAGGCCTGGCTGGCAATGTGTGTGGGAGGGGGGCCAGGTAGGGAGGAACATGACAAGGTCCAGCAATGTCCACTCCCACAGATCCCAAGCCAGTATTCGCTGTTCATATGTAGTTGGGGCCTGAATGACAGAGCGGGGCCTGGACTTCAAAGCTGAACATTCTCAGTGCCACTCAAGGCAGAGATCACTTCCAGCTGTGAGCAATCCAGGATGGCTGCAGGGAAGAAGCATTTGGTTAAGTTTGGTAAGGCTGAGAAGGGAGGGGAAAATAGAAAGCATTACTTTATTATAACAATCTATTGATAAAAGTAATAAGTATCTTAATAACCCAGTGAAGGAAGCAGGGCCAGGACCAGTAGACATCATTTTACAAATGAGGAAACAAGCTCAGAGAGGGGGAGTAATTTCCGCAAGGTCACACAGCCACTAATGACAGGGCCAGAGCTTGTGCCAATGGCTTCTGAGTTTCCATCCAGGGTCCTTTCCCCTCCATGTCTCCAGGTAGAACTTTTTTTTTTTTTTTTTTTTTGCTGCACTAGTTCTTTGCTGCTGTGTCCGGGATTTCTCTAGTCGTGGTGAGCAGGAGCTAGGCTTTGCTGTGTTGACTGAGTTTCTCACTGCAGTGGCTTCTTGTTGCAGAGCACAGGCTCTAGGCGCACGGGCTTCAGTAGTTGCAACACCTAGGCTCAGCAGTTGCAGCCTGCAGGCTCTAGAATACCAGCTCGGTAGCTGTGGCACACAGGCTTAGTTGCTCCAACACATGTGGAACCCTCCCGGACCAAGGATCAAAACTGTGCCCCCTGCATTGACAGGCAGATTCTTGTCCACTAGACCATCAGAAAAGTCCTCCAGGCAGAACTCTTGACTGAGGCCATGTGATAACTGGCTCAGAGGGAGGCTTTGCCTCTGCCTGGCTCCTGGCTAAGGACTGAAGGGCAGGGTGGGCATGGTATGGGTTGAGATTGCCTGCCTGGTGATAGTAACACCTGGAAGGTTCTTGCTTTGACAAAGGCAACACCACTTCCCCATAAGGACAGACCCTACTTTGGGGGCAGGCACAGAGGATGACCACAGGGCCCCAGACAGAGTCTGATGAGGACTGTGGAGCACTAACTCATGGGGGAGGGGATTGTCTCCTTTCCCCTTCTCTGACACAAGTGGGCCGCCTGCCTCTGGGAGCCCCAGTGGGGAACTACCCCCAAGCTTTAGCTGGCAGCAAGGAACTCATCAAGGAACCCAGTTTCCCTCCCTTCACATCGAATCCCAGGATGTCAGAACTCAGTAAGTCCAATCTCCTCCCTTATAGTCAAGGAAACCGAGGCCTGGAGAGGACTAGGAACAGGTCCAATGCCCACAGGCAGTGAACTAGAAGCCAGGTCTGCCAACTGACTCGCCAGTGCTCTTCATGCGATCCATGACTAAGTTCCCAACAGTGGCATCAATCAGCTCCTCTTCTGGGTGTAGAAAAAGGTCGGGTCTTTGATCAAGCAGACTAATTTGAAGGCAGGTTGCACTGCTTCCAAACAGTATGGCCTTGGAAAGGCACTTAACCCTCCCTGCTTCCTCTTTCTCTCTACCGACCCCCAGGGAGTGGTCAGAAGAATAAACGAAAAATCATCAGTGAGGAACCAGCACAGTGCCTGGGGACAAGGATGCGCCCATAACTGTGTGTTTTCTTTTCTGCAGTTCAGTCGCTCAGTCGTGTCTGACTCTTAGCAACATCATGGACTGCAGTAGGCCAGGCTTCCCTGTCGGGAAAAAGAGGCCAGACTCCTCACCACCGTGGCAGAAGATGAGAGAGCAGGGGAAAGGGAGGCAGGTTTCTGGAAGGGCAGCCCCATCAGCGTGTGCTTTCTCTCTTCTTGCCCCCTTCTCCCCTAGGCTACGGCCACGCGGCACCCAGCACCGATGGCGGCAAGGTGTTCTGCATGTTCTACGCGCTGCTGGGCATCCGCTCACGCTGGTCATGTTCCAGAGCCTGGGCGAGCGCATCAACACCTTCGTGAAGTACCTGCTGCACCGAGCCAAGAGGGGGCTGGGCATGCGGCGCGCCGACGTGTCCATGGCCAACATGGTGCTCATCGGCTTCTTCTCATGCATCAGCACGCTGTGCATCGGCGCCGCTGCCTTCTCCTACTACGAGCACTGGACCTTCTTCCAGGCCTACTACTACTGCTTCATCACGCTCACCACCATTGGCTTCGGCGACTACGTGGCGTTGCAGAAGGACCAAGCGCTGCAGACGCAGCCTCAGTACGTGGCCTTCAGCTTCGCTCTACATCCTCACGGGCCTCACGGTCATCGGGCGCCTTCCTCAACCTGGTGGTGCTGCGCTTCATGACCATGAACGCGGAGGACGAGAAGCGCGACGCCGAGCACCGCGCGCTGCTCACGCGCAATGGGCAGGCGGGCGGCGGGGGCGGCGCGGGCGGCGGGGGCGGCAGCGCGCACACCACCGACACCGCCTCATCCACCGCGGCGGGCGGCGGCGGCGGCGGCTTCCGGAATGTCTACGCCGAAGTGCTGCACTTCCAGTCCATGTGCTCGTGCCTCTGGTACAAGAGCCGCGAGAAGCTGCAGTACTCCATCCCCATGATCATCCCGCGGGACCTCTCCACGTCCGACACGTGCGTCGAGCAGAGCCACTCATCGCCGGGAGGGGGCGGCCGCTACAGCGACACGCCCTCGCACCGCTGTCTCTGCAGCGGGGCGCAGCGCTCCCGCCATCAGCTCCGTGTCCACGGGCCTACACAGCCTGTCCACTTTCCGCAGCCTCATGAAGCGCAGGAGCTCCGTGTGAACGCCCCCCCTCCGGGGCCTGGAGCACCTAGGAGCCCGGGCGGGGTGGGGCGGGGTGTGGAGGGGGAGAAGGGGGCTTCTGCCCCAGGAGCAGCAGGGGGTCTGCGAAGGGACCGCCCCAGCCGCCTTCGGCCCCGTGGGGGCGCCCCTACACCCCTCACCACCCTCCCCCTGCCCCCCATCTCCGACTGTGCCTGCTTGCACCAGCCGGCAGGAGCTGGGGCTCTGAGGAACCCCGGAGCCCCCATCTGCGCCCTGCAAATTCCGAGAAATGTGAAACTTGGGGGTAGGGGAGTCGAGGAGGGAAGGCAGAAGCTGGGAGCCTCCCATCCCTTTGGAAAAATTAGGAGCTCGCCAGTTCGCAGAGGCCCCTGCTGGTATCCAGAACCCCCAGCCCCTCCCCCTCCTCCTCCGGAGGGAAATTAGTGTTCCGTGTAAGTGTGCATCTCTATTTATACCTCTGTCCTTCCAGGTCTCCTACCTTCCCTTGGCTCCAGAAGTCAAGGTGTCTTTGTCTAGGTCACCCCCACTCAGTCCCACTCCCGTTGCTCATCCCCAGCTGTGTCTCTCAGTCTCCCACTCCCTTTGGTGTTGTTTTGCATGGCTTTGCAGTTTTGGAGGAAATGGAAACCCAGCAGTCCCTAAAGCTAGTCCCCAGAGGGCAGGCAGATGGAAGCAGGGGCAGGCAGGCTGCAGGAGGGGTGGAGAAGGGAAGGGGCAGGTAGGGGCCCAACAGTCTGCTGGATGGTCCCCCTGGTAGATGAGAGCTAACTGGCCTGCAGGCACATCCTCGCAGGCAGACTCAGCCTTCCAGATCAGACACCACCCTTGGAATCAAACAGAAAACTTCCTCCTTGTGGTCACTGGCTGCTGCTGCTAATCACTGACTCTTAGATTTGTGGAGTGAGTTGGAAAACCCTGTCCTCTCTACCGATTGGTTTGATTCTCAGCCTCCTCCCTGCCCTGCCCCCAGTTAGGTCACCAGGGCAGGAGTTCTCACCTCGATTTTACAGATGGCACTGAAACCCGGACGTGTGACGCGACTTGCCCAAGATGACACGGGTAACAAAAGGCCAAGGGGAGCAAGAACACAGGCTGTTTGTCCCGAGTGCTCTTGCCTTCTGACTCCTCTGCCTGCTCTTTGCAAGCAAGTTCCTGGCCTGCACACCCTGGCATTGGGTGGGCAGCTGGGCCTTAGACCAGGACCAGAGCTCAGGACTGAGCCCGTGCCGGGCTCAGCCGATCCTCCACTTGACCATGAGGCAGGGCTCTGAGTGGGCTGCTGACACAGGGCAGGACGCCTCCCCCCCACCCCCACCCCCCGCGCAGTCTCTGAACTTTCCCCTCACAAACAGGGGAATCCTTAGGGCCAGGTAAGCAAAGCTGAGACTCACAAAAGAAAGGCCAGGAGCTGGGCTCTAGGAGTCTGGGAACCCGGCAGAGTAGCCTAGAGAGCCACAGGCGTGTCCTCCTGGGACATGATCTCTGGCCCCACAGACAGCAATGGTACCTGTGTCCCAAAGAGCTAGAGAGAAACCACAGCTGCAGCAAGGAATGGCCCTCCCCGTTGTACCCACTGCCTGCCCTACCTGCGACCTGGAAGCCCAGGTGGAGGGCAGCAGATGGAGGTGAGATCCTAGGCTCTTCACTGTTGGCACCCAGAGCAGGAACTGGGACCGCAACTCAGGACACCATCGAGGGATGGGTGAGGGGCCTGTCCCCCTCCAGACTACCCCCTCTCATTGCTCCCGTGTCAGCTCCTTAACACTGCTGAGCAGGGCCAGCCCTGGCATTCAGGGAAGCTGGAGTGGGGGCCCCCAGGGTGATCAGCCCCAGCACTACCCCGACCACATGCTCAGCCTCTGGGCGCCTCCAGGAGGCGGGAAGTCTGTGTGAGTCCTGTCTCAGTGGGGAGGACCTGGCCACCCAGGAGCCATAGAGAGCAGGGCCCAGGACCTGGGTTTGCCCTCTTGTGTCTTCGTTGGGGGGCGAGGCGGTGCCAGCTGCTTCTGTCCTGTGTGTGACCCTGCCCTCGAGGGGTCCCGTCCCGTCAGTCCCGAGGGAGCCACAACCAAAGTTGCAGGGAGACGGTGGGGAAGGAGGCCGAATGGTGCTCACAGAGTGGGCTGCTCCGTCTCCAGCCAGGTCTTAGTAGCGAACTGGAAGGCCAACATTGCTTCCCTCACCCCTCCCACTGCAGGCAGCCTCTCTGCTTCCCCAATGCCTTATGCCTGGGCACACTGCCACAGAATATGCAATACGTGTGGGTGACACGCCCCTGCACCCACACCCTCACCCCGGGCAGCCCCTGGACCCCAAAGGCCGCAGCTGCCACGGCCTGCCCTCAGCCCCTCCTGTGTATCTGTCTTCACACCGAGAATGGCGCCTAATAAATACTGTCCATGGAGACCAGGCTCAGGCTCAGCTACCTCTGTTATCATGTACCCTTGGTGCTATTAGGGAGCAGCCACTCCCCCGCCAGGGTTTGCGGACACACAGCAAATGCAGCTCAGGGGGAGATACATAGAGGGCACTTCTCTTCGAGGTTCATTTTTCTCTGGGTGTGGAGGGACAGCTCAGCCTGGAAGTGGGCCCCAGAGCCCAGGACAGACCCGGAAGCAGACGGGCCCTGCCCAGCTGGCGCCAGTGCCTGGAATCAGCTAGCCACTGGCTTCCAGATGCCACCGAGTATCAGCCACAGTAGCTTTTGACACCACAACCCATGCCTATCTATAGACCTGTCTGTCTGTCTTTCATGAAACCTGTACTACAGCCAGTGAACTCTAATGCTTTCTGTTCTAGTTCATGTTATAAAATGCTGGTCACAGCCCACTAAATTGATTTCTCTCCCTACTAATGGTTTGCTCCTTGCAGATCGAAATACACTGGAGAAATATAAGGTGTAGGGGCAGGGGCACCTTATCCCAGTCCTCCCACCTACCCACATAGGTCACTTGAAAGATACAGAGAAAGACCTATTTACTGGGGATTCAGGAATCAGAGAAAGAAGTGGTGGCACCAACAGGAAGCAGGACACAGCCAGCCTTAGAGGCGCTCCTGGCTGCTCCCTGTAGCTGGGGGAAGGTCCCCCTGGACCACACTGCTTGGCCTCAGCCCTTGGGTTGGTCACCGCAGAACTCGAGCTCCTGTTGGCTCACCTGCACCTAAGACACCTTATCAAAAGCCAGGGCTTCCTGCCCACAGCCTGTCTGCCTCTATCTTTCTTTCAGTTAAGAAACAGTGTCATTCTTGAGGTCAGCAGTGACCAGTCCAAGATTGTTTCGACTTTCCTAAGCAGTTCCTACAAAACATAAACTTGCTGACCCTTGCCTTCCTTTCTTCATTGCCTAGAGCAAGATCATCAGAATTGGAAGCAATGCCCCAGGGGCTGCATTCGTCCTAGTCTTCCGAGGGGTGATCTGAAAGGTGGGAGTGCTGAAACAGCATCCCAGCCCCTGCCCATAGCTCCTAAGGGCTTAGAACAGCCTGTGGCCCTCACGTGGGCTCTTTTATCTCCAGATGATGCCTCCCTCAGCCTCTTCACTTCCACCCAGCCTCTGAGGCATCCTGCACTAAAAAGTATATGTACAGCAAAACAAAAATAGCAAACCAGCACCATAGAGCAGGGAGGGGTATAAACATACCACGATTTTGCCTGATGTGGTGCCTCAGATGGAGACCGAAGCTTCCTGGGAGCTAAGAGAGAAAAGGGCCTGCAATGGAAACTTCCCAAAATGTGTCCAGTGGTGTGCCTTGTAGGAAGAGAGTTTCTTGGTCAGATGAATGAACCCGAGGGGTGGGGCGGGGGAAAAGATTGCTTACGCGTGGAGCATCCCAAGACATCTTAGTTCAGTGAAGGTTCTGAGAAGCCCAGCCCCAGACACAGCTGTTCACCTGGGCTCCACCCAGTGCTGCCCAAATGTACTCCCAGAACCAGCTCTTCTGTTTGCACAGCATCTCCTCATACCCTGAGTCCCACAAAGCACACTTTGGGAAAGCTGACCTAGTGAAATCTCTGTCTGATGAAGGGAGAAGGTTGACCTTTCCCCCTCAATAAATTCCAAAAGGAGCTTAGCTTATAATTCCTTCTCTAACTGAAGGCCATGGCATTATGAAATACATATTTTATTCCCGATTATGCATCAGCTCAAACCAAGGCTTGGAGCAACTCATTTGCCAAGATCAGGCAGTGGGTTGGTGGCAGAGTCGGGATTTGAGCCCTGGCCTCTTGGCTAGGAAGGGCATGGTCTCAGCCAGCTCACTGCATCCTGTCCCCAGGGTGGGCCACATCTTCAGCAAAGGTTTGGCAGAAGTTGTAGAGCTTTTCACATGTGTCCAAAGCACTTCAGTCATGTCGGACTCTTTGCGACCTCATGGACTGTAGCTCGCCAGGCTGCTCTGTCCATGGAATTTTCCAGGCAAGAATACTGGAGTGGGTTGCCATGCTCTCCTTCAGGGCATCTTCTCCACCCAGGGATTGAATCCACATCTCTTTCATGGCCTGCATTGGCAGACATGGTCTTTACCACTAGTGCCACCTGGGAAGCCCATTGAGCTGTTTAGGACATGTGGTTTCTTATTCGGAACTTTGGTGAGGGGAGACCATAACTTAAAAATGTCTCCCTTCAAAGATGACGGATCCTGATGGAGCCAAGAAGTTCTGTTCCACCTCAGGTCCTCACAGGCCCACAAGCAGAACCATTTAGCTCTTTTTTCAGGTTCAGCACTGCCCCCACAAGGCCGACAGTTTTACCACAACTTATCTCAGGAAGCCAAGGGCAGGGAAGGGGTGTCTAGGGCCAAGGAAGGACTTCAGAACAGACATATAGTCAGAGCAAAAGGCAACAGCCCCACCCCAGGGCACACCTCGCCATCTGCACTGAGTAGCAGGAAGCTGAAGCCCCCCTCTCAGTTCTGAAGTTGAGTTCAAGCTAGAAGACTGAGACTCTGTTTCCTGAGGGGCCCTTGAACTGTCCGGTCTGTAGTGGACATGGTCCCCGGCTCTCGCCCAGTGATACTAGAACAACAGCCTCAGGCACTGCCAATCACCTTGATCAAAGATTGCAAAGAATCACAAACACACATGCACACTCCTCTAGATTTTCGGTCCAGCTCCTCTTTTTCAGAGGAAGGGAGGAAGTGATTTTGGTTCAGAGAGAGGAAGTGAGACACTCAAGGTCATGAGGCAAGATAGCCAGGACTGGTATCCAGATATAGTCTCACTTTCCACGCCCCCTCCCACACACCCACACAGAGTAAGCACCCAGCCTTCCCTAACTCTGATTTCAGATGAAAGCTGCTAATCTCCAAGGTTGAGTCACTCCAGTGCTGGCAGTTTCCCACATCTACATCTGGATAAAACACCAGGAGACTCACACCCCTGCCCCTTGTTGCCCAGCTGCAGGGAAGGGCTTGTAGGTGGTTCCCGCCCCCAACAAGGATGGGGTCTATGATGGAACTGACATCATCTTCTCCATAATTTTCTCTGGCCATGAACTCCCCAAAGTCCACACAAGGGGCATTTTCCACGTACAAAGCCCTTTCACTTCATTGTCTTATTGGCTCATTGGACAACTCTATGATTTAGGTGATGATTAACACTCCCATTTTACAGATGATAAAACTAAAGAAAGATACAAGGTCCTGAGAGCCCAGACTGTTCCATATTCACTTCCATATTGATGGTGGATGTGCTGGGTGAGGGCTCCTGCCTGGCCCCAGTACTTCTGGGCCCCAGTTGTCCCCCAGAGCATGCCAGGCTGGTTCCCCTGGGCTGGAGAGCCCCAGGTGGAGGTGGCTCACAGAACTCGTTAACAGAAGGAGACAAGGAGTCCTTAAACATTTTACCCACTTCACTTGAGCAAACTTTACCCAGAGCCTGGACTTTGGATTAAGGGCAGCAGAACACCCTTAAAAACAGCCCCTGCCCTTCACCTGGAAGGGCCAGGGGTTCCCTGGGAAATGGTCACGCCTTTGACCCAAGCTACGTCCCCAAGTCAACACACTTCCACAGTTCTCATTTTCTGAAGAGGGAGCATGTGAACAGGTCATCCCTGACCACAGAATATTCTGGTCTGACTACCAGATCGGAGAGGTAGGAAGAAGGCCTAGGTCCCTGGGCTTGTTCTGGACCCAGTGTCGGGTTCTGAGTGGTCCTGTCCTTCCGACTGCACAGGTTTAACTAGGGAGAGAGACCGAGGCTGCCGCTGGGCAGGGAGCCTGGCCAGCTGTGCTGTGCTCTGTCCTCACCTTTGTCGTAAAACCTCTCATTCTGCCCTCATTCCAGACCACAAGAAGTTCCAAGGAGAATTTTGGCTTCCAGAAGGTACTGTGTCAACTCTTCTCCAAAGGTAAAGGACATGCTCGAGAATCAAGGGTTTATTCATTAATGAGTGTCTACTGTGTACCCCCAAATTGACAGATCTCACAACCACCCTGGCAGGCAAATGCTGTTACCCTCCTTCTGGTAGATAGGAAAGGTAAGACTCAAAGATGTTAAGTGACTTGCCTAAGGTCACATGGCTCAGTTCAGTCTCTCAGTCATGTCCGACTCTTTGTGACCCCATGAATCTCAGCATGCCAGGCCTCCCTGTCCATCACCAACTCCCGGAGTTCACTCAAACTCATGTCCATCGAGTCGGTGATGCCATCAGCCATCTCATCCTCTGTCGTCCCCCTTCTCCTCCTGCCCCCAATCCCTCCCAGCATCAGGGTCTTTTCCAGTGAGTCAATTCTTCTCATGAGGTAGCCAAAGTATTGGAGTTTCAGCTTCAGCATCAGTCCTTCCAATGAACACCCAGGACTGATCTCCTTTAGGGTGGACTGGTTGGATCTCCTTGCAGTCCAAGGGACTCTCAAGAGTCTTCTCCAGCACCACAGTTCAAAAGCATTAATTCTTCAGCACTCAGCTTTCTTCACAGTCCAACTCTCATATCCATACATGACCACTAGAAAAACCATAGCCTTGACTAGACGGACCTTTGTTGACAAAGTAATATCTCTGCTTTTCAGCAAGCGGCAAAGCCCCACCCAGGAATCTCTGACAGTCCAGCATCCCCACAAAACAAAAATCCCCGCAGCATCTTACCTACCAGGCCATCCGGCCTCATTTACAGGACCCTTGCCCTCTGAGGCAGCCCCTTCAGTCACTGAAAAGCATCTCTAATGACCATATGGAGACATTGGCCATATTCTTTCTATCGAATTCTTCCTATTCAAGAACAGCTCCCCACATGGACAGGTACCTTCCAATCTTCTCCAGGTTAAACATCCTATTCTTTCATCCACACCTCCATAAACAGTGTATCTAGACATCTCATCAGCCCTTCTCTGGAAGAGCTTTGGGTTATTTCTTCCTCAGGAGCTTGATCTGCCTTGGGTGGTCCAGCCACCCAGAGGTGATGACCCTCCCCTCCCTTACTCTGGATGCTCCTATTAATGCAACTTAACAGCACATCTAACACATGGGCAGCCACCTCACGGTGCGCTTGCAGCCCACCAAAACTCTCCTGGAACTTGTCATGTGAACCACTGTGGCAGACACTATTGTTGCTGTTTAGTTCCCCGTGGACTGTAAGCCCCACCAGGCTCCTCTGTCCATGGGGTTTAACCCCTGCCAGGCTCCTCTGTCCATGGGATTCTCCAGGCAAGAATACTGGAGTGGGTTACCATTTCCTTCTCCAGGGGAGTCTTCCTGACCCAGGGATCAAATCCACTGGGATTTGATCTCCTGCATTGCTGGCAGATTCTTTACCGCTGAGCCACTGGGGGAAGCCCTGTGGCAGACAGTTCTGATGACCTAGTCAACAGCCATCCCTGCGCCCTTCTGCCTTGAAGGCAGAGGGAGACATTCCTCGGGTGCTCACCCTTCCCCAACCCCAGTTCCAAGAAACAAGCCAGTCTCAGTGACCTCAAGCATCTTTCCAAAGATTGGGTTAGTGTGTGTGTTCCATTCTGATTAATGGGTTCTTCAGAGGAGTCTGCTGGGGGCTACTGGAAGAGGCTTTCCTACAAGAAATCCCAGAATAGGAACTGTTGCTCTACTTTGATCGGATCCTGCCTGGAGTCCTGGCAGCGTGAGAGAAGACCTTGTGGGCACAGAGAGGCTGGCAGAAGGAGCAGACACAGAACTCATTCATCACTGTGACAGTGAGCGGCCCCTGGAACCCCTGACCTCAGGCCATCTTGTCACAGGAGGCAGAAAGTGTAACTCCCAGATGGATTTCCATTCCTGGCAGCTGAAAGCCCCATAGTCTGCAGGGTTATTGCACTGTCTGAACCTGGTGGACTTTGTTTTTCCTGCCTTCACAGTCTTTAGCAACAGTAGCCTGCTTCTTCCATTCCTGCCTCTTAAATAACAGCTGGGGCCAATCCCAGAGCTTTGTGGTCACTCTTGGGTTTAAGGAAGTCCCAGTCTAGTCTAGTTTAAAACTTTAATCTCAAATCCATTCTAATGCTTGTATTCTCCCTTTTCCCAGAATAGACTATCCTTCAATTGAAAGGACTTAGAAAGGGAAGGAGGCATGCTCTTTTCCCCCACCCCCTCTTTCTATTTCTGGCCCTTCCACAGCCTCAGGCTGGAGTGAAGATTTAGAAAGACAATGGAAGCCCAGCGAGGCCTGGCTCCCAGCGCTGGCTCTCAAGGGCCCCTTTGGGGGCTTTCAGAACCCACACAGGAGCCTCTTCAGTGCCCCCTTCCACAGAAGGCCAACCCAATGTGTCCTCAGGCTCCAGCCTGTGGGGGTCCCCCTGAACAGAAAGGCCAGCCTCCTCTGGCCCTGCAGCCTGCCCTCTCGGGGGAATCTGTAACAATCCAAAGGTGGCCCAGCCATCCAGTGTCCCCTTGGCCCACCGGACACCCACCATGCCAAGAGAGGGAGTGCGAATGGCCCCCAGGAACTCCTGCCACCTGTCCCCAGTGTTTATCAGACTTGTTCAAATAAGCGGAAGATGGAAGAGCAAGTTCCTGGCTAAGCAGATATTTAACCTGGGAAGAAGATGCCATCTCTCCTTCTGGTAGTCTCTGCGGCTCCAGCCTGGCCAGGCTGGGGAAGAGGGAACCACAGCATTCTCCCGCAGGCTGACAACTTATAACCAAAGTGAGCCTCCCTCCTGACTGATTTCCTGCTTACTTATCCGGGCCAGGGAGGACTGAGAACATCTCTTTGTCCTTGACCGTGCATATGCCAGATAGCAAATGCCACGGTGCCTGCTATGTCCCTTTCAAGCCAGGTCTCTCCTGCACTGTAGCGAAGCAGTTGCTTTGCTTAATATTGGTGTAAGATCTCGCTGACTTAGCACTACTAGATTCTCATCTGGTTGGTGTCAGGCTTTTGATGCTGTTCTGGATGTTGAGGCCTGGTTCCACTGTTAAATCTACTCTCACTCTCTCCCAGCTCCATATCGCCCACAGATTCAATAATCCAGCTTCCTGTGCTATTATTCAAGGCTTTGATGAAAATATCAGAAGAGAACAAAACCAAATTGAAGACCCTTCATTGGGGGTGACATTTATTCCAGCATGTTCCTCATGAACTGTTACTGACTCCAGCTACTTACCGCTTCCTTTTATCTGTGCTCTAAAATTGTCTGTTTGATCATTGCTCACAGGTGATTGGGCTCTCTAGCCCATAGCTCTCTAGTCTCCTGGGATGTCAGTGACCTGAGCTGAGGATTTGGACTTGCTGAAAATAGCAGGTGCCTCTTTGCTAGCTCAGCCTTCACCCCCTTCCCCCACTACTTCATTTAGGCATGTTCATTTAGCTCTGCTCTGCCGAGCCACATCTCAGCCCTAGCTCCGGGCCTGAGCACCACTCATCTCCTCCACTTCTCACTTCTTGCCTCAGACTCAGCTCCTCTCTCAGGCAACTGGTCTACCCTTGAGAGGAGAGGCAGGGGGCAATCACTGGAGTACTTAGATGACCTAGGAGCTGAAATCTGCTACAGGGAAGCCACTGATATCCAGGTCCATTAGGTCAGCTGGGGCTGGGGCAGGTGGAACACAGAATATTTATTAAGTAAATGCCAGGAGCTGGCCTAGATGTGTTACCGGATCCTTATCACATCCCACATCACATCAATTGTCTCCATCTCCTAGGTGAGGAGAGGAGGTGAGGGAGGTCACATCATTTGCCTAAAGTCACCTAGCCAACCAGCAAGTGGCAGAACTGGGTTCTGACCCTGGGTTAGGGCTTCCACCTTCCACACCAGCTACCACACCCTCTGGGTAGCTGTGCCCACTCTGTTTTCTCACCTTCCCAGCTCCACTCCCAGGCAGTTAGGCACCAGTGGCTGCTCCAGCAATCTCTGGAAGACAGGGCCTGAGCACCGCCCTTCTGGAGCCCCCAGGAGGGAGCAGCAGGTTGAGGGCTAGAGGAGGAGAGAAGAGGGGGAGGGGTAACATCAGGCTGCAGGGACGTGAGCGAGCTCAGTGTTCCCAAGACCCAAATGATTGGGGAGTAATCCTCCAGATCTGGCGCCGCAGATGCATCCTGAGTCTGTGGCCGCCCCACCCCCCTCCAGCCCACTGCGGTGAACAGATGGACAGACCCCTCCCTAGGTCTAAGTAGGGCACTGCAGAGGCTGCTGGGAGGCTGGGAGGGAGAGCAGGGGCAGACCCAGCTGCACCTCCCCAGCCCGAGCCCCCATCTTCCAAGACAGGAAGACCCAGCTCTCTGAGGGCCAGCTCTCTGCTGCCAGTGGTGGGGGGTGCTCCACACGAGGCATAGACTCCAGTCCCATTGGAGAACAGGGATGAGCACTGCAGGGGATTCATGCACAAGTCAGGCGGGCCTTTGCAACCTCCTTAGCCTGAGACCACAGAAGCTGATGAGGAAAGGGAGTTTCCTCCTCAGAGCTCTAGAACAAGGTGAGGGCGGCAAGGTGCCCAGAGTTCCCATCACCGTGAGCACAGCAGGGTGGGGTAGGCCCTGGGGGACCGAGACAGTGCATACACAGAAATAGCAGCTGTGGGAGCCAGAGGCACCCTAAGACCCATGAGTCCTCATTATGTTCCAGAAGGGAACACTGAGGCTCAGCGGGGAGGGGGACCTGCACGCAGGGAGTGGGTGACAGAGCCGGGGGCTGCCAGCTCCCTGAGTAGTACTGCCTCCATATCAACACAAGCTGCTGAGCTTTATTTCTAATAACAAAACACAGGAACAAGCCAAAGGTTCACCAGCAGGTAGATGGATAAACCAACTGGGTATTTCCCTGCCGAGAACTAGTAACCACTCAGCAACATGAAGGGATGAGCCCGTGTTATCTGCAACATGGATGCATCACGATCACGCTGAGTGACAAAAGTCAGGCAGAGAGGGCACACTGTAGAATTCCATCCATACAAAGCTCTGGCAAGTGTAAGCTGACCTCAGGGATAGACAGTCAGCAGATTGACGGTTTACAGTGCCAGGAGGGGCACTAGAAAGGACCCCAGGAAAGATCTGGAGTGATGGATATTCACTGTCTTGATTGTTTTGTGCTGATGGTTTTGCAGGTACACGCACCTTCCAGGGGGAGGAAAGGGCAGACGCGGGGAGAGCTGGCCAGGGAGGGGATGGACACAGAGCAGAGTTGGCCCTGACTGAGCCTGGAAGGAAGGCTGGGATGTAGCCAGTGGCAAAAGTAATGGTGGGAGCTTGAATGAAGGCTCAGACAAGGCAACGCTCTCAGAAAATTCCAGAACATCGCAAAGAGCTCAGAGCTGCCTTAGGAAGGGGAGGGTATGGGGTTGAGGAGGGGAACTCTGAGTCTGTCTCCTTCATGGTTAGATCTCTGGAACCTCACAAGTACCTACTGTTAGCAGGCATCAAAAGACTGTCGTGGACTTGTGACCGGGAAGAGAAAAGAGGGAAAAGAAGAAGGGAGTGAAAGAGAGACACTGTACACATCCACCAAGCTGCAGTGTGTGGCTGTATTATCCCACAGGCAGCAGGGAGCCAGGGGAGTTTCAGAGCAAAGGAACAATGCACCTAATTTAGAGTTTCCAAAAATATACCTGGAAGCAAAGTGCAGGGACCTCCCCCAACTCCACCCTGATGAATACACCTGCTCTTGAAGGACTGCTCCATCTCTGTACCAGCCTGATGGGGGTGGTTGGGGCACATAGCAGGCCCTTCTCCAAGAGCTGGAAAGGCCCCAGATCCCCAGCTGCTCTTCCAGAGCTGAGAACAAGCTCCACCCCTTGCCTTCCAGGGAGGCTAAGGAGGGCCTGTGGCATAGCCGGAAAGGGAAAAGATTTTCAAAACCCGGTGCTGAGAACTCCCTGGCTCTCCTTGGCCTGACGTGTCACATGGGCTGCTAACCCACAGCTCAGCTCTTCTAGTAGCAGCAGCAGCCCCAGAAGCCCAGCCTCCAGGGCAGGAAGGAGGAACACAGGTCTGCAGGGGTGTGCTGAGGCCAGGAGGGGCAGGTACCACATGTCCACTGGGCTCCTCTACCAGCCAACAGCTGAGGAAACTCAGAAGACCCAAGTGGGTCCCCCAGGACACCACCTCCCCCAGGACCAGCTCTGTGCAAATTGAATGGGCTCCCAGGATGTTGAGCCAGCTGTCTGCCCGAGACCAGACTGCTGTCATCTTGTTTTCAATTCAAGCTTCAAAACTGAGCAGCAGCTGCCTGGGGTGTTAAGATGAACCTTGTAATCTACCATACCCGGCACAGCACTTTACAGTTGATCCCTTTGTCTCCTCTCTGAACCCGTGAAGCAGTCAAACCCTACAAATAAGGGTTGCATGCTTCAGCTCAGCCTGTGGACTCTTCTAAAGGCCCATAGCTAAAACGCTTAAGAGGAGGGAGCTTTAGCTTCCAAGCCAACCTCAAGAAAGGCCCAGAAAGCATGAGGACAGGATGGATCTTCACAAGGAAATTTAGGGATAGCTCAGGGTAGGACTAAGCTGTCCCAGCCTCATAGGTCTGCCATTACTAAAAGGCCCCAAAGGGACCACTTTATCCTGTCCCTCTTTTGTACATGAGACTCAGTGCTAAAATAATGTGTCCATAGTCATACAAGGAAAGTGGCAGAGCCAGGATTGGGCTGAAAGGCCTCTCTGGATTTAACACTTGTGGAGAGCACATCTCTCTTCCTTCCTGTAGATTCATAGGGAAAAATCTGACCCTCACATGTGGACAATGTCCCCTGTCACCAAGGATGCACCGGGAGCTGCCAGGGAGTCAGTGTGGGCCCAGATCCCCGTCTTCAGCAGGGCCGTGAAGGCTCGAGTGGGGCTCACCTTTCCCTGCCTCAATCTGCACAGGACAGAACTCATCGTTGTGCAGGATTTAAAGAGTTAGAAGGAACCCCCAAAGTCATCTCAATCTGCCTCATTTCACCCAACAAAAACCTGAAGCCTGAGAAGGACCAAGGAGGCAGTCACTCTCTGAACTGGGAGAGTAAGAATCAGGGAGATGCCTGGATAGGCTGGCCACAGGGTCCCTGGCAGGGGCAGGGTACGCATGGGCAGAGCTAAGTGGGGCACAGGCTCACCCTCTCCCCTGTTCCCACAGCACAGCCAGACAGCCTGAAGCCTGTCCCCCAGGGCCCCGGGGCCAAGTTAAATTTCTCTACCACAGGGAAGAGAACAGCCACCAATGCTGAACACCTTCCAGACGCCGGAGCCATACGAGCCAGGAATTACTCTCCCCTTTTCACTGATGAGCCAAGACTCAGGGAGGTTGAATGACCTGCCCAGGTCACGAGCGGGAAGGAGCAGAGCCTGGCCTGAAAATGCAACGTCCTTCCCACCAGCAGCTCACTGCCTCAGTCTGGGCCCCACTGCTGCTCTTTCCTCCCCAGGGGGAATTGCCCCAGCTTATCGGCTCAGCCAGCAGCCCTGAGATGGGGTCTCTGTGGTCCTTCTGCTGCCCTTCTCCAGCCCCTGCTTCCGGGATCATTCAGTGCTAACCCAAGACCCCTCACGCAGGAGTCCCCCATCAGATAGTGCAGAGTCAGCCCTGCCAGCCAAGACCAGCTCACCAGACCTTGGATAATCTCCAGGTAATTGACTTGGGAATCTGCATTTTTTTCCTTTTACAGGAACCTTCTGGAAGCACTGCTTTGGAGAAAGAAAATGAGGAAGAATGGGATCTATGCTTTTAGTAAAAGTCTCCCACTGGTCTGTCTATGCTAGAGAATGGAAAACTTGTTTTCACTTGACTCTCTGGCCTGGAAGCAAGCTGGTTTTGATTGCCCTTGGAATGGAAAAGGAGCTCCTTCTGGGAGGCACAACCTCATGTGGTGAAAAACATCCCCATTGTGCCTGAGCTGAGGAGGGTGGTCGGGAAGGACGTTCCTTCCTCCAGGCACCTCCACAGCTGGGGGAGCCACTCAGCAGGAAAGAGAGCTCCAAGGTGCCAACGCCCTGCCCACATGGTCACGTCTCACTCAGAAGGAGACAGACGTCCTCCCCTGACACACTTGCCCTGCCTGCACCCTCCTGGCTAAAACCCATCTCCACTGTGGAGAAAAGGCCATTTGCCTGGAGTCGCTAAAAATTACACGTTAACAGCCCTACTGATTTCCAGCAGTTTCAAATGCTAGCTTTGGCCAAAAACTTCTTTAAAAGGCCAGGCTCCTTCTGATTCCATAGCGTTTACATTTTATAAATTTAAACAGAAGCGCTTTCAAGCAAAGATAGGCAGTACTTTCCTCGAATGTCCCCATAAAAGTAAAATCTGAGAAACGTCTACACTGGATGGTTAGGGAATGCCTTCTGAGCCCTGTAATGATTAGCTCCATCTGCACAATAGTTCAGAAAACTGCTGTCTCAACTAGGGAATCTCCTTCTTGGAGAAGA
This sequence comes from Nanger dama, assembly GCA_917880005.1. NCBI lineage: Eukaryota > Metazoa > Chordata > Mammalia > Artiodactyla > Bovidae > Nanger > Nanger dama. The sequence continues at coordinate 34,261,072 of CAKJTW010000018.1, forward strand.
CCTTCTGCCTCCCATTTGGGCTCGGTCCTGGATATCAGTTCCCGGAGAAGGTGTTCTCGGTGGAGGCAGCTGAGTCTCCACTCTTTACATGCATATCAGCTACATTTACTGAGCTCTTCTCTGTCAGGGGTAGACACTACTAAGGAAACTACACAGAACAGCTTATTTGTCAACAGTGCTCTGGAAGGGCTTACATGGGGAAAATAATCTAAAAAAGAGTGAGTATATGTATATGTGGAGCTTCCCCGGTAGCTCAGCAGTAAAGAAACCACCTGCAATGCAGGAGATGCAGCAGACACAGGAGACCTGGGTTCGATCCCTGAGTCAGGAAGATCCCCTGGAGGAGGGCATGGCAACCCACTCCAGTATTCCTGCCTGGAGAATCTCATGGACAGAGGATCCTGGTGAGCTACAGTCCACGGGGGTCACAAAGAGTCAGACACGACTGAAGTGATTGAGCACACACGAGCACATATGTATAACTGATTTTTATTTTTCTGTACACCTGAAACTACCACAACATTGTAAATCGACTATACGCCAAAAAAATTTTTTTTTAGTTTATTTGCCAGATCAAGCCTATAGGGTAATATATGACTATTATGTCTGTTTTGCAAACGGGAAACAGAGGCTCAGAGAAGTCAACAGACATGCCCACCATTGATTCCACAGGTCATATCCTTCAAGGATCTGTGCCCAGGCCAAGGAATCGCTAAACTGACAGGGAGTCTGAAACCTGAGTGCCAAACCTGGGGTCCTGGCAACCTCTAAAGTAGGTCACCCTGCCACCCCCACTTAACTGCATTCTCTACCCTTGGCACCAAGAGAAGCTGAGCCCTCAGCTTCTTTTTGTTATTCCGCATCTCTCTGAATCACTCACCTTACGATGCCCAAGATACTCCTGGGGGTTGCTTTTTGATGTTAAGCTTTCTCAGGTGACTCACAGACCTTTTTAAAAGCTGGATGGGCCCCAGCCATAGCATCTCTCCTTTAGCAGCAGCAGCAGCACGCCATCTAGTGGCTGTATAGTGAACTTCGTATTGGCCAACCGGCAGTATCTGGGAGGCCCTTAGGTTGTCAGGTGATCCAGGTGAAGTTCAGAAAGGGGAAGTGACCATCCTACAGGCACACAGCAAGTTAGTATTCAGTCTCCAGGGACCATAACCCAGTTCATGGTCAGCAAGACTGTGGGCTTCACACACAGTTTCAGGGAAGCTATGTGTCTCAATTCTATATATATATGAAGTCATTCAGTTGTGTCCAACCCTTTGTGACCCCATGGACTGCAGCCCACCAGGCTCCTCCATCCATGGCATTTTCCAGGCAAGAGTACTGGAGTGGGTTGCCATTGTAGCTGTAAAACCAAACCGTCCTGTTCACAGTGCACCATTGTCCTGGTACTGAATCCTTTATTCTGTTTATGACCTATATTTTAATATATAAAGATACATATGATGTAAAACCCAAAAGGTAGCAAAAGGGTATGTGGTGAAAAGCGAGTCTTTTAGCCCTCCACCATCCAAGTCTTGGGTTATCAATTTCTACATGTCTGTCCAGAGCAAACTTTGTAATTTACAATTTTTTTTCTTAAACAAATGGTAGCATTTCCTACACAGGACACTTAGTAAGGTATCTTTGAAGTCACTGAACATCAGCAAAGAGAGTCTTCTTGTCCGTTTATAAAGTCACACTGCTTGTCCCTTTGTAAAGCCCTACTTTGTAAAACCACCCTTTCTAAAGCCATACATGGATACAGGATCCATGTATCCTGTCAGGGGACATTAAGGTGCCACTTAACTACTTTACTGTTGATGGACATTTACATGGTTTCCAATCCTCTGCTGCTTAGAATAAATCTCTGGAAGTGGAACTGCTGGAATTATCAGTTGTGATTCATTTTGGTCTCATATACCAGCAAACTCAATATAAGAGAGCTTAAATACTTAAGGCCAAAGAAGATGTTACAGAAGAAAGGCAAAAGGAAAGATCTGAAAATGACCTCATGAGATCCTGAAGCTGGAGGCAGCAGGTGCCACCTAATCTAATCATATCTGGTCACCATAGAAACCAAAGTCAGTCCAGAAGAGCTTGTGAACAACAGCTACCCCGTCTGCACCAGTTCAGAGCATCTACATTCCCTTCTCCTTTTGAGGTCCTGGCAGAGCCGGTTCCATTGTCTCCTGGCTCTACCCTAGGAGAGAGCTAAGACTTGATCCTGGCTCCACTCTTCCCAGACACAGTCTCAGATGGCTGCCCTGCAATGCCCACCTGGGTGGAAGAGATGAGCAACTGGATACACAGTCCAGCATCCAAGACAAAACAGAGCTGGACACTAGTTAGAGTAACAGAAACAGAATTTTATTCAGGACGATTCCAATAGAGGGAAGGAGACCTCAGTATAGAACAAGGCTCAGTTCCAAACACAGCATGGGGAATTTATAGCTTAGTCAGGATGTATAGGGTCGGCACTGGGGAAGAGGTCAATGGATGGAAAATTGCCAAGAGGAAATATCAGGAGTGAGGGGAATTTTGGCTGAACTAACTTAACCGGATTCTTGCTGAAGACAGGCCATGGTAATCAGACATCCCCTGGGGGACAGGTCGATCAGATAACAAAGATGGTCCCCTTGGATATGGAGGGTGGGGGAGGTGCCGATTAAACTGGCTTATCAGGGCTCTAGATAAAACTGGATTTTATAAGAAAGTGCACAGATGGTCCTAGAAGAAGGTTAAGGAGCCTGACTCAGGTCTGGTCGCCTGCCCATCAGGGAGGGCACCTTCTAGTTGGGGAACAGTCTGCGCAGCAGGAAAATGCTCCAAGGACGTACAGCAAAAACTTGTTCAAATTAAAACAGGTCTGACCTGGCTTGTCTGCCCATGTGTCGCTATACTTCCTTAATCCAAAATGTGAATAAATTGATTGGGGAAATGGTCAGTCTTTCAGACAAGCCACAGGCTGGCGTTCACAAGCTTTGAATACAAATGCAGGAGTTTGCAGTGATGTGTTTTACTTTACTCTGGAAATTAGAGGCTCTTTGAAGGTAGCATGCAAATTTGTTCAAAATGTCCTAGACATTGAGAGAAAAGGCCTAAAGCCTGGATCACACTCTTATGCAAATCAGGAGAAGTGCTTCTCAATGTACAGCCTGAGATCTGCCTTGGCACCGATGGGCTAGACCAGCCCTGACCTCACAGGAGGTACAGTAACTCTCCCCACACCCCCCCCTGCACTTCCGCATCTGCCCACCTTCTCTCGGTACAGCAAGCTGAGGATGCCGTGTTCCCATTTTACAGATAGCAAAGAAGGGCTCTGTGTGATTAAATGGCTGAACCCGGTCACTTTGCTCTAAGTGACTGACCCAGCCTCTCTCTCTTCCCCCAACCTGAGACAACTTGCACGATGTCATTGCACTCCTGAAGATTCTGCATTCTTAGGCATACATGAAAAAATTCCTATCTCCACCCACCGCGTCCATACAGGAGAATTCTGGGGCTCTGGCATCCCTATGTGTGAATGCTATGCATGCTAAGTCACTTCAGTCATGTCTGACTCTTTGCAACCCCATGGACTGCAGCCCACCAGGCTCTTCTGTCCATAGGATTTTCCAGGCAAGAATACTGGAATGGGTTGCCATGTCCTCCTCCAGGGGATTTTCCCAACCCAGGGACTGAACCCAAGTCTTTTAGGTCTCTTGCATTGACAGGCGGGTTCTTTACCACTAGCTCTACCTTGGAAGCCCTTTGCTGTTGCTAAGTCGCTTCAGTCGTGTCCAACTCTGTGCGACCCCACAGACGGCAGCCCACTAGGCTCCTCTGTCCCTGGGATTCTCCAGGCAAGAATATTGGAGTGGTTTGCCATTTCCTTCTCCAATGCATGAAAGTGAAAAGTGAAAGTGAAGTCACTCAGTCGTGCCGGACTCTTAGCGACTCCATGGACTGCACCCTACCAGGCTCCTCCATCCGAGGGATTTTCTAGGCAAGAGTACTGGAGTGGGTTGCCATTGCCTTCTCCGTTGGAAGCCCTAATGTTCAGTAAATTTCCTCCCTTTGCTGAAATTTGCTACATTTGCTCCCTTTCAGGTAACTCTAGGTGATCTTTGGGCAACCTGAAGTCTTTAATCAAGACAATAAAAACTGAACAATTAGAAGACAACTGCTCCTTTGATGGTCAAGACCACTGCCCAAAAGGTTTACCCACCTTTGACTTTGTAAAGGTTCAGAATGGAAGAGAGGAAGCCCCAGTTCAGTTCAGTTCAGTCGCTCAGTCATGTCCGACTCTGCGACCCCATGAATCGCAGTACGCCAGGCCTCCCTGTTCACCACCAACTCTCGGAGTTCACTCAGACTCACGTCCATCGAGTCCATGATGCCATCCAGCCATCTCATCCTCTGTCGTCCCCTTCTCCTCCTGCCCCCAATCCCTCTCAGCATCAGAGTCTTTTCCAATGAGTCAACTCTTCGCATGAGGTAGCCAAAGTACTGAAGTTTCAGCTTTAGCATCATTCCTTCCAAAGAAATCCCAGGGTTGATCTCCTTCAGAATGGACTGGTTGGATCTCCTTGCAGTCCAAGGGACTCTCAAGAGTCTTCTCCAACACCACAGTTCAAAAGCATCAATTCTTCTACGCTCAGCCTTCTTCACAGTCCAACTCTCACATCCATACATGACTAAAGGAAAAACCATAGCCTTGGGCCCCTAATCTCCCTGCCTCACCTCACCTTACCCCTCCATCGCCACTGTCCCCAGCCACCAAAGTCCTCACTGACTTCCCTAAGCAGCATCCTCAAGGACACCAGATCTCCCCAGAAATTTAGGAGGGCAGAGATCCAGGCCAAGTACCCAATATTAACAACATCTGTGGCTCATTTGGGAACATGTTACTAAACCCAGGAAATCAGGACTTACAAAATCATGAGGCAAATTTGCATCCAAAAGGTTACTGCCATAATCTTGGCTTGCTTTCTCTGACCACTGAAGTGGAACAAAAGTACGGAGGCAGAGTTTGGAGGAAACAGAAAGACGGCTTTAATCCTCAGCCAGCTGAGGGAAGAACACAGCAGACCAGTACCTCAGGAACTGTGTTCCATCTCTGAGGGGAATGGAGAGACTTTGTACAGCCTGGGTCTTGTGGTTTTAGGGTAAATGATGAGGCTGGAAGTTATGAAGGTCTTGCATTCTTCTTGCTTTGTCTCAAAACAGTCAGAGCTCGCGTTAGGTAACCCCAGTAACTGGGTCCCTTTGTCTCTAGTTTTTTGTACTTCAGCCTTCTTTCTGACCACAAAGGGTGGTCTGGGGTAAAGGTAAGCACCAGGTACAGGGTGTAATTAGCATAAAGTTAAAAGATAACAGGTGAAGAATGTAGCTCCCGCAGTCTGGGGGAGTTAGGTGCAGGATGTAAATTACATAGTGTCAAGTTAGTTTTGAGAAAAGTAAGCTTAGTTCTAGACTACAGATTATGAACAGTTAAGTAAAAACTAGGAATGATCAGGCCTGCTCACTATTCTCTTTATCTTCTTTGTTCTCAGGAAAGGGAAAGAAAGAAAAATTCATTTTACCATTTTACCTCTTTTACCTTTTCACTGCAACAAAAATACACCTGAAGCTCTACCCCTGAATTTCATCAAATAACAATCTGAAGGATTTTGCAAAGCCAGTGTACGAACATATTGTCAATTGAAAAAGAGCGCTCGCGCATACGTGCTCGCCACACACACACACACAACCTAAAAACTGAGAACTTACTGATGACTGTTAACAAAATGGAGTAGCTTAGGTCCTTCATTCTCAGAATTCCAATCTTCTGAGGCCCCAAGCCTTGCTGCTACCTGGGGTCACTAATGTCAGCCTTACTTTCTACCATGGAAAGTGTAGTCTAGCCAGACCTGCAGACACTTGGAACCTCATTGTAGGTCACTGGCTTCCACCCCCTCGGGTGTCCACGTGGTTGCCTCTGTCTGGAACGACCCTTTCCTACACCTGGAGCAAATCTGCTTGTTCTCAAGCCCCTGCTCAAAGCTCCCCTGAATTCTAGCACATGGGGTTACTGTGAAAACTGAGGTCACAGAGGTCAAACTCTTGGCACAGACTGGGTGGCTGTTCCAGGACAGCTCTGATTGTCGCTGTCATGCCCTTACTCCCACCCCTCTCTGGGGATCCCTCCCTTCCACAATCCTGTCTGCCTTTTACAGGCTTCCCTGGTGGCTCAGGTGGTAAAGAATCTGCCTGCAATGTGGAAGACCCAGATTCGATCCCTGGGTCGGGAAGATCCTGTGGAGAAGAGAATGGCTAGAATACTCCAGTATTCTTGCCTGGAGAATCCCGTGGACAGAGGAACCTGGGGGGCCACAGTCCACAGGGTTGCAAAGAGCTGGCCCCAACTGAGTGACTGACACTGCCTCTTACACATCCTCACGTTGCTGCATGGTGACTGGTGAACTCACTGCTCTCCTCTGTGAAATCCCAACTCCTTGAGGTCTCCTGCTTGTCTTTAGGGTCCCTTCCCCAGCTCTGGGCCTGGCACTTAAAGGATTCCAAGTGTATTTGCCCATAAATCCTTTTGTCTCCTGACTCCAGAGACAGGAGTTTGATGAATGATCAGAACATCTTGCCTGGAGAATCCCAGGGATGGGGGACCCTGCTGGGCTGCCGTCTATGGGGTTGCACAGAGTCAGACACTACTGATGCGACTTAGCAGCAGCAGCAGCAGAACATCGTAATAAATTAAAATTCATTTTATGATGTGACTGTGGAGACAAAGACTGTGCTACTACTGACATCATGTCGGGCTGATGACACCACTAATCATTAGTAATGTTTGTTTCAAGACAGTGTCCTTGGCTTGATACCCATGGGGAGAACAGTCCAGAGCCCACAAGTGTATCACAGCTGAACAACTGAGCTGAACAGTGAGTGTCATAGCCCACAGGGATGGCCTATGCAGCTGGTGTGGACCGAGCTGGTCTACTCCTTGGGACAGAAATTCATTCATCTCTACATGCCCCAGCATCTCACTATTTCTGAAAACTGAAGTAATCCCTTTACAAGTGCAGAAGAAACCTCTTTCTGCATCTCTCGACTTCCCCACTGACTAAAAAGAACAGGCCACATTGTATGAAAGTTCCCAGATCATCTGTGGGTCCCAGACACACTCCATGCCCACATACACCCATACTCCATGCCCATGCCTTCTGGGCAAAGGCACTGCCATTCCCCACTGTGGGTCAGCCCTTCCCCTCTATCCTGCGACCTCCCACTATTGCCCCAAACCCCACTTATACACCTTCTCTATCAGGTCTTCCTGGTCCAGCCCCCTTGAGAGTTTTTCCTGATTCAACACTGGTCATCTTCACAAGGTCAAGGCAGTCTTAGGGCAGGCAGGAGGAGTGGGCAGGTAGGCCCCATCTCTGCAGCTCTAGCAACAAGATCTGCAATGATGAGGCAACGTGCTCACTGGGTCTGAAGCAGGTCCTCCAAGGCCTTGAGTTCCAGCCTGTGGTATGACACGAGCATGGGCTGCAGACAGAGACCCAGAGGTGAGGACAGAGGGTGGCTGGGAGCTGAGAACCAGGAGTAAGACTTCAAAAGCTGAGACGCCTTTGTACATAAACCCCTGAGCAGGATCCCAGGAATCCAGGGAGGAGCAGTGGATTGAGACTGGTGGAGGAGCTTAGCAGAAGGCACAGATCTGGGGGACACTGAAGAATCTGCGTGCAAACCCCCTCCATCACTCAGTAGTGTGATCAAAAGAGAACCACTTGGCTTCTCTCAATTTAGCTTCCTTTGCTATAAAATGGTCTCCCAGGGAGCAGGAACTACTCTTACACCACTTTTCTGGAAGATGTGAGCCACACCACGGGTTGGGATCTCTCGGCACTAGTCTCAGGCCTACTGGGAGTTCCCTGGGTACCCTGCAGAGACGAGATTCCCACGCGGGGCGTTTCTACTTTGTGGTTTGCCTCTGACCATTGTTCAGCTCAATTTCTCTAAAGGGTTTACAGAGCGCTCTAACATCCACGGATGCAATGTCGTTGCCTCTTTTGCAGAGAGGCCTCTTTTGCACCTGGGCCCGTGACTTGCCAGTCACTCTGTGGGGACCAGCGCTAGCAAATCCCGCCCGGGAGAGCACCCGCACCGAGACCGCGGGCGTAGACGCCCGAGCCCGGAGCCATCCCTGGGGCGGAGCAAGCCGGCGCGGGGCGGGGCCTTTTCGGGTCACGTGACTCCCGGCCCGGAAGCGCTCGCGCCCGAGACCTCCCTGGTGACCGGGTAGCGAGCTACCATCTCGAGCGAGCGCGGAGATTGCGGGTGGTCTCTCTAGTATCGCGCTCCCCGCATCCGCCGCCATGGCCTGGACCAAGTACCAGCTGTTCCTGGCCGGGCTCATGCTCGTCACCGGCTCCATCAACACGCTCTCGGCAAAGTGAGTCCGGGCCTGGCCGGGAGGGGTTGGGGCTCGGTAGGGTCTGCAGCCGCCCGCAGGGGCGCTGGCGACCCCCGCCCTCCTCCTGCGCCCTACCCCCCTCGCGGCTGTCATTTCCTGGCCTCACCAGCCAGCTCAGTTTTTCTGATCGGTTCACGCAGTTCATGGACCACCCAAGAGGTGCAAGGCACCAGGGAATGCGAGGAGGAGCAAGCAGTGTCCTGGCTGGAGATCCGAGCCCCCGCTTTAATCCCAACGAGTCACTTTCCAACTCAACATCTTTAAGGGGAGGGCGTTCCTCTCTGCTGCCCCTTCCAAGGTGGCATCAGGGGCGCGGCCCTCCAGGAGCCGTGGGCCGGGGAGGGCTACGATAGAGGCCACGTTAGCGAATGACCCGTGAGCATGGAGGGCTGCGATGACAGAGTCCGGGGTGCTCCATGGGCCCCTTCTGGAGAACTGGTTTCAGCTGGGCCTTGAAGCGTGGGTGGAATTTCTGCTGTGGTGGGAACCTCGAGGCAGGAGCAGCAAGATCTAAGGGGATTGTAACTCGCTTCAAATGCCCAGGCTAGATTTTATCCCACAATCAAAGAGGGCTTTTGAGAAAGTGATTCAGTGAACCTAGTGTTCAAGGTGAAAAGTAATTTGCTGGAGGAAAAACCACTGCAGGGCTGCTGCAGAGCAGATGATGGGACCTTGGAGGTGGAGGTGAGGTGGGAAGGGAAGGGCCGGGTGGGAGAGACCAGGTGCACAGTGAAACCACAAGGCCTGACCCACAGGTTCAAATAGTCACTCCTGGGCTTCTGCCTGGGAGAACAGGTGTGTTGTTAACCCAGATAGGACAGGCGGGGGGGGGGGTGTTCTGCTCTGCCCATGGGCTCATAAGGACAAACCTCAGAAGGTTGGGGGTTGATGACCTGGGGCTGTCATGAGGCTGAGGGACCGAGCACAGTCTCTTTGTAACAAGCAGGAGGCCCCGAGAGGCAGCCCCCTTCTCTTGATGGCCCTTTGGCTCTTTCTCTGTCCCTAACTCGGCACCAGGCCTTCCTGCCCCTCTGCCCACCAAGAGCCCCAATACCCACAGCCCAGCCTTTCTCTGAACCAATTCCAAGGTGCACGTGGAGGACAGTAGACAGTGACCCTCTCCCAGTCAGACCTCACTTCCACCTGGGTCTTGCCAGGCTCGAAGCAAAGGGAAGTCACCCCGGCCACCCTGAGGGCTGTGACCCAGGCCCGTTGGGGTGGTGGGGATGGTTGTGTCTTACTCATTTTCTAGAGTGTTTTTCCCCAGCACACTCCATCAGTGATGTGAGAAATGCCCCAGAAAAGAGGTCTTCTGTTCAATTCTTCAGACATGCATAAAGTGCTTACAGTATGGGAGCCACCGCCTAGACTCAGGGAAGAAGACAGAAGTGACCAAGAGAAGGTCCTGGCCTTTGAGATGCTTAGAATCTGCAGTGGATGAGACATGTGTACATGCTTGACAAGCACAGTGTCCTCCCTTCTCCACAGGAAAGTGGACCTCTGGGTGGGCCCCACCTGTCTTTCCCACTGGGCTCTGGCCAGCCGTGTCTGTGTCTTGTGCTGGGCTCCTGGGCCCTGAGGCCTCATGAAGGGTGCTCCTCTTGCTGAGCGCTGAGCTGTAGAGGAACTCCACCTGAGGTCTTCCGTCTCTGTTAGGATCTGAAGGCCGCAGAACAAGTCACTGTCCATCAGTCCCACAAGCCAAGGCCTCAGTCTGGTGCTCACAGGGTGGCTGTGGTCGGCCACGGCCACTGTCCCCAAGGAGAGCCGAGTTACTACTGAGGCTGACTGTGCTGACTCGGCTCCTTCCTTAAAGAGGCCCAAACCAGTCTGGTGAGAAACCGGAGGCTCCTCAGCCCCAGGAGGCTTTACCCCTGTAGGCTACCTGAGAGGCCAGAAAGAGGCTTCCGGGTCCCAGCTTTTGCCTGTGACCTGATAATGGGGCTTTTCAGGAGCCTCCCTACCTGTGACAGGCCCTAGTATTGGACCCTCAGCAACGTTCTGAGGCCAGACTATAAGAAGAATGCTCTCAGAGAGAGAACACGGGAAAGCAGCAGTGTACATCCTGATGGGGGTTATCGATTTGAAATCACACTCTGACCTCCAGTTTCCAGCAGGGACAGACAGATGGGAATGTGACCACAGCAATTAAGTGCTAACCAGCTAATTCCCAGACAGAGAATAGCAGGTACCAGGTTCTGCCCCAGCCACCTTTCTTGAGTTAATGAATTCTCGTAATCACCCTATGAGATAGATACATATCTTGTCCCTGGATAAGGAAAGTGAGATTCTGGAAAGAGGAACTTGCTTGCCCAAGTTCAACTGCGCTATGAAGTGGCAGAGTTTGTATTTGAGCCTAAGTAGTCTGGTTCTAGAATCCATACTCTTAACCTCCAATATGAATGAAGCTGAGGACTTCTCTAGTCATTCTCAGGGACATTTAGAGTTGTTAGAAACATAGAAATTATCCATTCCAATCCCCACAATTTATAGTCAAGGTCCCAGGAAAAGTTTTTGTGTATGTGATTCCGCTGGTTGGTGTCTGTAACCTAGGTCTCAGCATTTTGGTCCAGTCCCTCAAACTTCCTCTTCCTTGGGGCTTCCTCTTAAACCTCCCTGGACAAAAACAGACAAGCACGTGCCTATGGACACTGTAACCCTATCAGTGGCATCTCCGCTCCATGCCATCAGAGTGCCTTCGCTCTGGGGCCGGGTGGCAAGCATCTGAAGCCTCTGTCCCAGTGCTCACTCAGGGTTCAGGTTTAGAGTCTCTAGTAGCCTTTTGCAGTGTCTGGGCTGTCGAGTGAGCATGTTTCCCTCCCGGGCTTCTTGGGAGGACTGAAGACAGGGGATGAGGAAGTGGGCGTGAGCACGTGCTGCTGCTCTACTGCGACCATAGGTCAGCTGTCAGCTGGAGGGGGTCACTGCACACTCAGGAGGGTTGGGTGCCCTGCAAGGAGTGACCCCCTTGTGTGTGCAGAAGGGAAAGTCATGGATCAGGCAGGCCCCTGGGTGTGGGCAGAGGTCCCCTCCCTTCTCCTGTCTGTGGCTACTTCCCCGCATTACCAGGCCCTCTGCTGGTGCGCCTCCTAGAGAACAGACTTTCAGCCTCCCCTGGCACTGCGTGGGGCTGTCTGCCTGAACCAGTGCGCCTTTGGAACCGCATCCTCCTGAATCCAGCTGGGATTCTGCACGTAAAGAGCCAGGGTCAAGTAGATGCTCACTCAGGAAGGCTCAGCTCCCCTCCTAAACTTCTTCAGGCTGTGAAGCCCACCCCCCGATGAAGGGGCCATGGGGCCGTGTTCTCCAGCTGTCAGACCTACTGGGTCCTGGGACCCTGCAGGAAGAGGGCAGAGGGCCTGGGACCATGGGCCTCGATTGGGGAAGGGCTATCTATCTCCTTTCTGTGCTCTGACTTTCTCGCCTTGGCAGCTGCCCCTCCCCCCAGCCCTGTGAGCAGCACAGTATAATTGCTTCCAAGGGGTTAATGCTGCTGGAGAAAGCCTGAAATCTGGAGAAAGCCTGCAATGGGGAGGGCAGTGTAGGAGAGGAGAGAGCATGTGGTTTGGCAGCTGTGGGATTAGATGAGTCACTGGGCCTCTCCAAGCTTCAGTTTCATCTATAAAATGGGTACAAAATCCCTGCCCCACCTCTTACACATGCTGTAAGAGCTCCTGAGGAGAATGTTCTTATCCTTAAGAGACAGAAGGGCTGTCATCATTTCCTACCACGTGAGCCACCTGCTGTGACACCCCAGAGGGTGGAGAAGCCCTGGGGCCCTTCTTAAGGTCCGGAGCAGGAAAAAGAGGCTGACTCACCAGGATGTGAGCAGAAATGGCCGGGATTCTGCAGGAAGGGGACACACAACTGATGGATCCGAGGCAGCCACACCAGCCACTTCCTCAGCCTCTGACCGCAACCCCCCAGCCCCACGCAGACACACACACACACACCTCCCTCTGAGGCCCAGGGAACTCAAGGAAACCCGTTTCTGCCAGTGGGAGGCACTTCCTCATGTGGCCTCAGCCTGAGCCTCCTGGGTCCCCACAGGCCTCCTGCCCTAGGGACCATGGCTATCCCCAGAAAAGAGTGTCCAGAGAGCGGAGGGCCCACCTGCAGGGCTGACCTTTGCCCCACCTCAGCCAGGGAAGTGGGAAGGATCAGGAGGAAGGTGCCCGGTGCTGAGGAAGGAACACAGAGCAGGGGGTGGAGGCTCATGGGCACTAGAACTTCCTTGTGTGCCCAAGCCCTCTCTGGTCCCTGGGTTTCTCGTCTGTGAAACTAGGAGCTTCCCGAGATGATGGCCGAGTTTGTCCTCTTGCGGCACTCTCTGGCTCTCCAGCTGCCTCGTCCTGCAGGATGGGACGCGCCCTGGAAGCCTTCAGGTGGAGCGGAGCTGGGGCCATACCCACCCAGCCTGGAGGAAAATTTTGCAGTAAGGAGTTCGTGATCTGAGCCACCGTCAACTCCCTGTCTTGTTTTTGCTGACAGTGTAAGAGCTTCTCCATCTTTGGCTACAAAGAATGTAATCAATCTGATTTCAGTATTAATCATACAGTGATGTCTATGTGTAGAGTTATCTCTTGTGTTGTTGGAAGAGGGTGTTTGCTATGACCAGTGCATTCTCTTGGCAAAACTCTTAGCCTTTTGTCCTGCTTCATTTTGTATTCCAAGGCCAAACTTGCCTGTTACCCCAGATATCTCCTGACTTCCTCCTTTTGTATTCCAGTCCCCTGTGATGAAAAAGACATCTTTTTTTTTTTTTGGTGTTAGTTCTAAAAGGTCTTGTAGGTCTTCATAGAACTGTTAAGCTTCTTCTTTGGCATTACAACAGCAGAGGAGAAAGAGGGGAAAAGAGACAGAAAAGAACTTTTATTGACTCCCTGCCATCTGCCAGGTCTTTTATGTCTTATTTATTACTTTTGTGAGTTCATCAGTGTTGGCATCATTATCCCCATTTTATAGGTGAGAAATCTATAACTCATCCAACCTGTGACATTCAAAAGTCTGAAGTCTGACCTTTCCATATATCCTGCTACCTTTTCTGAAAATAAGTTCAAGCAGGTGGGTTTGGACCTAGATCCACCCATTAACTGTATGAGGCTGAAACAGCTCTCTCCCGCCCAAGGCCTAAAGTCCCTGTCTCTAAAATGAGGGTCCTTGTTATGAGACGTAAACCACACAGCCCACGTGAAGTGCTCAGCCAGTTCAAGAAGTACAGGTCTGATACAAAGTCAGTACACAATGAACTGTGCATTTATAAATACACATTAGGGAAGCATTTTTCAAGGAGACAAGTGCTATCCCATTGGGGAGTCACTGATGTCACCCCCCAGATGAGCTAGGGCTGGCTTTTGGCCATTGTTCTGTGCTACCTGAGGGCTTCTGTGACTGCAGTGAGCCAAATCTTTCCCAGGGCCAAGTTGGGAAGCCTGACTCCTTCCCAAAGTGATTGCAGGCCTGAACTCCTCCCCTGGCCCCAAGAGGCTGGGCGGGGCAGCTTGTCCTGACACCTAATCCCTGGGGCTGTAAGCCTGCCCCAGTCCCTCAGATACAAAAAGATTCCATTTCCCCTGCTGGGAACCTGCCCAGTCCAGCCTGTTCAGGCAGACCTAACCCTTGGAGAAAGGAGACAGCACAAGGGGAGGGGGAGGAAGTTTAGCACCAGCCCTCCAGAGCTCCTCGAGGTGCCCATCCCTAGGGAAGGGCAGGCCTGGCTGGTCCCACCAGCAGGGGGCGACTCAGACCAGGTGGCAGATTAGCACTGTGCATCTGTCTAGTGGGATCTAGAAGTCCATTCATGCAACCCAAACAGTTTAAGTCAGTCAGTCAGTTCAGTCGCTCAGTCGTGTCCGACTCTTTGCAACCCCATGAATCGCAGCACACTAGGCTTCCCTGTTCATCACCATCTCTCGGAGTTCACTCAGACTCACGTCCATCGAGTCCGTGATGCCATCCAGCCATCTCATCCTCTGTCGTCCCCTTCTCCTCCTGCCCCCAATCCCTCTCAGCATCAGAGTCTTTTCCAATGAGTCAACTCTTCGCATGAGGTAGCCAAAGTACTGAAGTTTCAGCTTTAGCATCATTCCTTCCAAAGAAATCCCAGGGCTGATCTCCTTCAGAATGGACTGGTTGGATCTCCTTGCAGTCCAAGGGACTCTCAAGAGTCTTCTCCAACACCACAGTTCAAAAGATTCCATTCTTTGGCGCTTAGCCTTCTTCACAGTCCAACTCTCACATCCATACATGACTACTGGAAAAACCATAGCCTTGACTAGATGGACCTTAGACGGCAAAGTAATGTCTCTGCTTTTGAATATACTGTCTAGGTTGGTCATAACTTTTCTTCCAAGGAGTAAGCATCTTTTAATTTCATGGCTGCAGTCACCATCTGCAGTGATTTTGGAGCCCCAAAAATAAAGTCTGACACTGTTTCCCCATCTATTTGCCATGAAGTGATGGGACCGGATGCCATGATCTTCGTTTTCTGAATGTTGAGCTCTAAGCCAACTTTTTCACTCTCCTCTTTTACTTTCATCAAGAGGCCCTTTAGCTCCTCTTCACTTTCTGCCATAAGGGTGGTGTCATCTGCATATCTGAGGTTATTGATATTTCTCCCGGCAATCTTGATTCCCACTTGTGTTTCTTCCAGCCCAACGTTTCTCATGATGTACTCTGCATATAAGTTAAATAAGCAGAGTGACAATATACAGCCTTGACGTACTCCTTTTCCTATTTGGAATCAGTCTGTTGTTTCATGTCCAGTTCTCACTGTTGCTTCCTGACCTGCATATAGGTTTCTCAAGAGGCAGGTCAGGTGGTCTGGTATTACCATCTCTTTCAGAATTTTCCAAAGTTTATTGTGATCCACACAGTCAAAGGCTTTGGCATAGTCAATAAAGCAGAAGTAGATGTTTTTCTGGAACTCTCTTGCTTTTTCCATGATCCAGCGGATGTTGGCAATTTGATCTCTGGTTCCTCTGCCTTTTCTAAAACCAGCTTGAACATCAGGGAGTTTACGGTTCACGTATTGCTGAAGCCTGGCTTGGAGAATTTTGAGCATTACTTTACTAGCATGTGAGATGAGTGCAACTGTGCGGTAGTTTGAGCGTTCTTTGGCATTGCCTTTCTTTGGAATTGGAATGAAAACTGACCTTTTCCAGTCCTGTGGCCACTGCTGAGTCTTCCAAATTTGCTGGCATATTGAGTGCAGCACTTTCACAGCATCATCTTTCAGGATTT
Source organism: Nanger dama (assembly GCA_917880005.1). Lineage (NCBI taxonomy): Eukaryota > Metazoa > Chordata > Mammalia > Artiodactyla > Bovidae > Nanger > Nanger dama. The sequence continues at coordinate 34,276,754 of CAKJTW010000018.1, forward strand.
GAAACAGCTCTACTGGAATTCCATCACCTCCACTAGCTTTGTTCATAGTGATGCTTTCTAAGGCCCACTTGACTTCACATTCCAAGATGTCTGGCTCTAGATGAGTGATCACATCATCATGATTTTCTGGGTCCTGGAGATCTTTTTGTACAGTTCTTCCGTGTATTCTTGCCACCTCTTCTTAATATCTTCTGCTTCTGTTAGGTTCAGACCATTTCTGTCCTTTATCGAGCCCATCTTTGCATGAAATGTTCCCTTGATATCTCTCATTTTCTTGAAGAGCTCTCTAGTCTTTCCCATTCTGTTCTTTTCCTCTTATTTCTTTGCATTGACGCTGAAGAAAGCTTTCTTATCTCTTCTTGCTATTCTTTGGAACTCTGCATTCAGATGCTTATATCTTTCCTTTTCTCCTTTGCTTTTCGCCTCTCTTCTTTTCACAGCTATTTGTAAGGCCTCCCCAGACAGCCATTTTGCTTTTTTGCATTTCTTTTCCATGGGGATGGTCTTGATCCCTGCCTCCTGTACAATGTCACGAACCTCTATACATAGTTCATCAGGCACTCTGTCTATCAGATCTAGGCCCTTAAATCTATTTCTCATTTCCACTGTATAATCATAAGGGATTTGATTTAGGTCATACCTGAATGGTCTAGTGGTTTTCCCTACTTTCTTCAATTTCAGTCTGAATTTGGCAATAAGGAGTTCATGATCTGAACCACAGTCAGTTCCTGGTCTTGTTTTTGTTGATTGTATAGAGCTTCTCCATCTTTGGCTGCATAGAATATAATCAGTCTGATTTCGGTGTTGACCATCTGGTGATGTCCATGTGTAGAGTCATCTCTTGTGTTGTTGGAAGAGGGTGTTTGCTATGACCAGTGCATTTTCTTGACAAAACTCTGTTAGTCTTTGCCCTGCTTCATTCCGCATTCCAAGGCCAAATTTGCCTGTTACTCCAGGTGTTTCTTGACTTCCTACTTTAGGAAGTAGGAAGTATACTTCCCCTATAATGAAAAGGACATCTTTTGGGGTGTTAGTTCTAAAAGATCTTGTAGGTCTTCATAAAACCATTCAACTTCGGCTTCTTCAGCGTTACTGGTTGGGGCATAGACTTGGATAACTTTGATATTGAACGATTTGCCTTGGAAATGAACAGAGATCATCCTGTCATTTTTGAGACTGCATCCAAGTACTGCATTTCGGACTCTTTTTGTTGACCATGATGGCTACTCCATTTCTTCTGAGGGATTCCTGGCCGCAGTAGTAGATATAATGGTCATCTGAGTTAAATTCACCCATTCCAGTCCATTTTAATTCGCTGATTCCTAGAATGTCGACGTTTACCCTTTCCATCTCTTGTTTGACCACTTCCAATTTGCCTTGATTCATGGACCTGACATTCCAGGTTCCTGTAACTTGTGTATAATATGGTTCTAGGAGCAAAGAAAGCTGTGGAAGTTACTGGATGCTGAGCTCACATCCTCTCTAGTGACAGTGACTGTGGGACCAGAAAGTGGCACAGATGTGAGTTGTGACTGTCAGGTGGCAAGCAGTAGCCCAGCGGGAGTTCCAGGAGGTGGCCCCACCGTCAGATCGGGGTCTTCTTGAGCCTGCCAGTCTGTGCTCTGGGTGTAGCCCCAGGAGGGAGAAGGGGCTTTCATGCCAGCCCTTGTCCTAGGCTTCTGGTTGACCGGGAACTTGGCAAGACCTCCCCTGTTCCTCCTGGAGGAGCCCGGGGAACTCTCTCTCTGACCTGCTCACTTGCTCCAGGGCCGTTGTCTCTGTGCCCTTGGTAAAGCTTGACCTCTTCACTCTTGCTTCTCTGTTTCGCTCAGCTGCCTCACCCAAGCCCTCCGCCAGGGCTCTGTCTGTGACAGTGAGTCTGGCTGGGGAGTGGGCTACTTGGGTAGGCTATGCAGGTGGCGGCTGGCCCACAGTCCGGGTCCTGTCCTGCACGGGGAGGGATCCCCGAGTCAGAATCTACTGCAGATCAGGCAGAAATGAGACCCCCTTGGAGAAGAGGCAGTTTCTGTCCTTAGTAGGGGCTTTCTTTGCCCCTTTGGTACTGGATCTGGTTACATCCTGATCCCCCAACCCAGATTTCCTTTGCATTCCCAACCAGGCACATCAGCACTTCTCCTTAAGGGCCCATCAGCTCCCCTTTGACTTCCACTGTTCCCAAGCAAGCACTGTTCCTAAGGTCCCTCCTCACATCTTTGGGAGTGGATGGGGTCTCTAACCTTGAGATAAGTCTGCCAAAGCCCTGTTTTGTTTACTCGCCCTAGGATGTGTTCAGATTTCTTTGTAGATGTGGTCTCTCCCTCCCGCTTTGTGCTACCATCACCACTCAGCCCGCCCCTGCCTGCTGCCTGCATCTGGACATCATGCCCTTGCCCCAGGCTATGGGAAAGAGCTCCCAGAGAAGCCCTGCCTTGTGTGTGTTTCTCACTCAGCTGTGTCCAACTCTTTACGACCCCATGGATTATAGCCTGCCAAGCTCCTCTTGTCCATGGGAATTCTCCAGGCAAGAATACAGGAGTGGGTTGCCATTTCCTTCTCTAGGTGATCTCCGCAACCTAGGGGACCGAACCCAGGTCTCCTGGTTAAGGATCTTTGTGAAACCCAGACCTGCAAGTGGAGTGGCCCCTGCTTGGGGCACAGGAGGCAGAAAGCTTCCCTGCCCTCTGGGAGCTGAGGCTTGTGCAGAGAGGAGCTGTAAGATAGGTGGGGATTACAGTGTAGCTGCTCTTGACAGATATTGTTAGGAAAGACATTTCAGAAGTCCCAGGTGGCCCTAGTGGTTAAGAACCTGCCTGCCAGCACAGGAGATGCAAGAGACATGGGTTAGATCCCTAGGTCAGGAAGATCCCCTCATGCAAGTGTAAGACCTCGCGGCCTTTTCTCGGGAACCGTCGCCCCAAAGACCACAGTGACTCGAATTCGATGCAATCAGCAAGAGGATTTATTAGGCCGGCGCGCCGGGGTTCGATCTCCTTAGGAAGAGTGAACCTCGAACGCCAGTCGTGAGGGACTTTTATACAAAAAAATCACAGGTAGGTGGGGATGAGGTCAGGGTATGGGATACAATGAAGTAGGGGCCATAGGTGAGGTGGATACATTTGATTGGTGGGAAAAGTTTGCAGGTAATTAAGTTGAAACGGTTGGCTGATCACCCTGCGGCATTTGGTCAATTTTTACCCAGAAAAGTCCGACAGAGAGATACATTCTTGGGAGGGGGGTTTCCTTGACCAGGTCATAAGTTATCTGTTAAGAATCGGTCAGGAGGCTCTGAGTCACCAGATAAGGAGTAAGCTATTTTCCTTGAGGCACAGCCTGCCTTCCGGGCTTAAATTTTAACCTAAGTCCTTCATTCCCCTCTTCTTCTTGTCCGTGATTTCAATCCTGAAATCATAGAGTGAGGGATTGCGGACACGAGGGTAGGAAGTGACAGGGGAGACATTTATACAGTAAGACTTGGGAGTATCGTATGAAAAACACATAGGGAACCATGAAGAAAGCCCATAGAAGGAAATATTAGCTTGTTGGTGTTGAATGTGTGCGTCAGAGACTCCTCCCAGAAGAGCAGTATCATTTACGTATACCGGCAATGTTTCTTCATCCCACCCTACAGACTGGAGCATGGGGGGTCAGGAACGTAGGCCTAATATGTATGAGCGGTCCCTTGATGCAGAGTCAGGAGGTTTAGGTAGAGGATGATCAGGAATCCGGTAATCGACAGAACCTGAGCTTTAAAGGGTGAGAGGTGCGGTGAGCCTTCCATTGAGGCGTTGGTTCTGGTGCAGCTTTAACGTGGGAGGCGTGGATCCAGGATGAGATTCCGTCAACCTTGATGGCAGTAGGGGTCGTAAGCAGGACAATGTAGGGTCCTTTCCACCTGGGCTCTAGATTATGTTGCCGATGTCGACGAACGTAGACGGAGTCCCCCACCTGGAACGGATGGGCCTCTTCTGGGGTACCGGGTTGGTAGGCTGCAGCAAGCTGAGTCCACACCTCTTTCTGAACCAGCTGGAGTCCCTTTAGCCTAGCACACAGATCACCATTGTTAAAGTTTTGGGGGTCGAATCCCTCTCTAAGTGTCAATATGGTGGGGGGTGCTCCATACAAAATTTCAAAAGGGGTGAGACCAAGGTGAGAGGGCGTGTTTCTCACCCGGAACAGAGCCAGAGGAAGGAGCACCGTCCAGTCAGTACCGCCAGTCTCTAAGGACAATTTAGTTAGGGTCTCTTTTAGAGTTCTATTCATTCTTTCTACCTGCCCTGAACTCTGGGGTCTGTATGCACAATGTAATTTCCAATCGGTCCCCAGAAACTTAGCTAACTCCTGACTTATTTGGGCAGTAAAAGCCGGCCCGTTATCTGACCCTAACATCTTTGGCGCTCCGAAGCGCGGAAAAATTTCTTCTAGAATTTTCTTAGCTACTATGAGGGCACTTTCATTTTTGGTGGGGAATGCTTCCACCCATCCTGAGAAAGTATCCACAAAAACCAGCAGATATTTATTGCCGTACCGCGCAGGACATACCTCGGTGAAATCCACTTCCCAGTAGGCCCCCGGCCGGTCTCCACGCAGCCGCTTACCTTGGCCCGTCTTGTTTCGGCCGGCATTTACCTCTTGGCAAGGTCTGCAGTTCAGGACCACTTGCTCAGCCAATTTAAAAAGTCCCGGCACCTCATATCCTGCTTTAATTAAAAGAGAGACTAGCTTTTTAGCCCCTAAGTGAGTCCAATGGTGCATTTGTTTTAACATTTCTCTGGCTTCTCCTTCCGACGTAGCCTGTTTCCCTCTGGGCCGCGGAGAGGGGCTAGAATTATTTTTATCTTCTGAGCATATTGCCAGCAATCTCGATAGCCCGTCTTTTGTCGCCGCCTCTCGCGCAGCTTGATCGGCCATATTGTTTCCCTCAGTTACCAGGGACCGATCTCGTTGATGTCCAGGGCAGTGGATTACACTAATCTTTTGGCAACATCAGGGCAGCCAACAATGCCAGGATTTCGTTTTTGTTTTTAATCTCTTTGCCGGCCGATGTAAGTAACCCTCTCTGTTGGTAAATAGCTCCATGGACATGTGCAGTTGCGAAAGCATATCTACTATCAGTGTAAATGTTGGCCTTTTTCCCTCGGGCCAGTTCTAAGGCCTTTGTGAGGGCAATCAGCTCGGCTTTTTGGGCTGACGTACCTTGAGGGAGGGCAGCTGCCCAGATTACCTCAGTCCCATCGACCACCGCTGCCCCTGCCCGCCGCCTTCCTTCTTCAAGAAAACTGCTTCCGTCCGTATACCATGTCACCTCGGCATCCTGAAGCAGCTGGTCCGAGAGATCATGACGAACTCCATGTACTCCCGCCAGAATTTCTTGACAGTCGTGGGTCACCTCGGACTGGCTGGGGTCCGGCAGCAGCGTGGCAGGGTTAAGTCCGGTAGCCGGGCGTGAACCTGATTCGCTCAGAGTTTAGGAGCAACGTCTGATAGTGGGTCATCCTGGCGTTAGTTAGCCATCTCTCGGGGGGTTGGCGAATCACACTTTCTAAAGCGTGGGGCGCAGTGACAATTAAGTTCTGCCCCAGTGTCAGCTTGTCTGCATCTTTTACTAGGACTGCCACGGCAGCCACTATACGCAAACAATTCGGCCAGCCAGCAGCCACGGGGGTCCAGTTTCTTTGACAAATATGCCACCGGCCGATTCCATGGTCCCAGCTTTTGGGTGAGGACCCCTTTGGCAATGCCATTATTTTCAGCCACATAGAGATGGAACGGCTTGTCCACATCTGGAAGTCCCAGGGCAGGGGCTGACAACAAGGCGCGCTTAATGTTGTCAAAAGCCTTTTGCTCGCTCTTTCCCCAGACGAAGGGTGTACTGCCCTTGGTCAGGGGGTACAAGGGAGCGGCCATCTCTGCGAACCCCTTGAATCCAGAGCCTGCAGAACCCTGCAGTGCCCAAGAACTCCCTAACTTGTCGGGAGTTTTCGGGGCCGGTATTCTGGCCACCGCCTCCTTTCTGGCCTCCGAGAGCCATCGCTTCCCATCCCTGAGTTGGTACCCCAGGTAACTAACCTGTTGCCGGCAGATCTGGGCCTTTTTGGCAGAAGCTCGGTAGCCGAGGGTGCCAAGTTCGGTCAGTAAGGTCTCAGTCCCTTTCCTGCACTCCTCTGCGGTATCAGCGGCCAGAAGCAAGTCATCTACATATTGGAGCAGAGTTACCTGGGGATTTGTGGCGCGGAAGTGCGTGAGGTCCTGGTGGAGGGCTTCGTCAAAAATTGTTGGCGAGTTCTTGAATCCTTGCGGCAGCCTGGTCCACGTTAGCTGTCCAGAGAGTCCTGTAAGAGGGTCTTTCCACTCAAAAGCAAAAATAGGCTGGCTAGCGGGGCTGAGTCGTAGGCAGAAGAAGGCATCTTTCAGGTCCAAGACAGTGTACCACTTCCGGCTGGGGGGAAGGGTGCTCAGCAGGTTGTAGGGGTTGGGCACTGTTGGGTGTAGGTCAGATACCCGCTTGTTGACTTCTCTCAGATCCTGTACAGGCCGGTATTCGCCCGTTCCAGGCTTCTGGACCGGAAGCAACGGGGTGTTCCAGGCCGATTGGCACTTTATCAAAATTCCCAGATCAAGAAACCTTTGAATATGTGGGCGGATCCCATCTCGAGCCTCTTTACTCATCGGGTACTGGCGGACTGAGATGGGGGTGGCAGAGGCCTTGATTTCTACCACCACTGGGGGCTGGTGGACGGCCATTCCCATGCCCGAGACTTCAGCCCAGGCTAGGGGGTCTTAGCCATCCAGTCCTGCATATTCATGGTCTCGGGGGAAGGGCTCTCATATAGCCTGTATTCATCTTCTAGCCTCAGGGTCAAAACCTGCAACGGCCTTCCTTCCCCGTCTGTCACCGTGGTGCCCTCGGTGTGAAAGTGGATCTGAGCCCCCACTTTCGTGAGCAAGTCCCGTCCCAGCAAGGGGTAAGGGCATTCAGGGATCACAAGGAACGAGTGGGATACCCGGCCCACGCCGAGGTCCACTGTTCTTTGGGTAGTCCATGGATATTGTCGATACCCTGTAGCGCCCTGTACCCATGCCTTTTTGTGGACAATGCCCCTCCGGATTGTAATAGGACGGAGTGTTGGGCTCCTGTGTCTACCAGAAACTGTACAGGCTTCCCCTCCACCTTTAGAGTTACCCTAGGCTCGGGAGGGGTCCGAGCCCCGTCCCCCCTAATCTTCTTCTTCTATGGCCAGGATTTTGTTGGGGGTGGCGGACCTTCCCCTCTTCTTCTGAGGGCAGTCTTTGAGCCAATGCCCCTTCTCTTTACAGTACGCACACTGATCTCTGTCTAGTGGCGGCTTGGTTCCTGTCCTGCTTTTACTGCGGTCTCTTGGCCCAGCTCTATCATCTCTCTTTCCTTCTTTAATCACTGTGGTCAGAATTTTTGCCAAGTCTTTTGCCTGTCTTTTTTTCTCTCTCTATCTCCCGTTCATTCTGCTCCCGGATCCTTCTTTCCTCTTTTTCTTCTTCTGTTTCCTTTTATTAAACACCTTGTCTGCTTCTTTGATCAAATCTTGAAGAGAGAATCCATGTAACCCATCTAGTCTCTGTAACTTTCTCTTAATATCTAGGGCTGATTGATCAATAAAGGCCATGGCCACTGTAGCCCTATGTTCTTCAGATGTGGGATCGTAGGGGTAAATCTCTTGAATGCCTCTATTAACCTATCTAGGAATACAGTAGGTGACTCGGTAGGCCCTTGAGTCACTTCCCTTACCTTAGCCAAATTGGTGGGGCGCCTTGCTGCCCCTCGGAGACCCGCCACCAGAGCCTGGCGATAGACCCTCAGGTGCTCCCTACCTGCCGGAGAATTGTAGTCCCAGTCAGGTCTCGTCAGGGGGAAGCCAGCATCTATTTCATTAGGAAGCGCTGTGGGACGTCCGTCATCCCCTGGCACATTTTTGCGGGCCTCCAACAGTACTCGCTGTCTTTCTTCTGTAGTGAGCAAGGTCTGCAACAATTGCTGACAATCATCCCAAGTGGGCTGATGTGAGAAAACAAGAGATTCTATCAAAGAGGTCAGCGCCTGGGGGTTATCAGAAAAAGAGGGGTTGTTATTTTTCCAGTTGTAAAGGTCAGAGGCAGAGAATGGCCAATATTGGAGTGGCCGAACCCCGCGGTCATCGGGGGCCCGTTCTCCCGGAGGGGGAGAGCGGTGGAGTCCGGGGTGACAGCTCTACGGCTCCGCGTTCCTGCCGCCAGGCCCATTTCTTCCCCTTCTTTTGGCTGTTCAGGCGAGGCGATCGCTTGTGCCCTCTGAGGTGCCGGAGGTGGGACCTGCACAGGTGGGTAGAGTAGGGGAGAATCTAAAAGTAAGAAGTCAGTTTGCAGGTCTGGATATATATTTTTGACGGGAGCCTTTGTCTCTTCTTTCTTTGCCGTGGATTTTAGGGCAAAGATCTCTGCAGCAGGCTCCAACGGCTTTCCTGTGGGGAAACGAAAGGCCGAACCCACACCGGGGGTGAACGGACCAGGTCTTCCCAGACCATAATATATGGCACCTGGTCCGGGTGCTCAGTAGCAGGGGTGAAAATTACAGTTTTAACCTGTTTGACTTGTTCTGAAGAGAATGACCCTTCTGGCGGCCAGCTGGTATTAAAACTGGGTCAATCTACTGCGCATAAGCTCTGCCATTTCCTTTTTTTCACTGTCATGGAAAGATCATGGGCCCGATTTTTCACTTCTGTCCAATGATCTACCGTCAGAGACAACGGGTTGTCACAGTCTGTCCCATCGTCAGTTTGTCACAAAAATGAACACTTAACGAGTACAAAGTAAGACGAGTAGCAGCGGAAAAATCAGGTAAAAGCGGCTGCTGTAAACTTTTGCCCTCGGCAAGTCTTGAGCAGATGAGCTTCCTAGCTCCACAGATACAGAATTCAGGCGGAGGGGAATCTCACGACCCCCACTCCCAGGTCGGGCGTTCCAGGCGTCCCTGGCAAACGCCACAGATACAGGCGGACAGGCGCGCCCACAGGTGCGCGAGGGCACAGATCCTTGTTTCAGCAGCCAGAGAAGACCAGGGGAAGAAAAGAAAGATTACTGAGGATAGCCACCAAAAATCCTACCGGGAATGGTGGCGGCCAGAGAGGTGGACTTATGGCGTGCTTTGAGTTCACTCGTGTGCCTGTGCCGTTGCACGGAAGTTTTCTTGCTGGGGGCGGGCGCCCTAGTGGCTTCTGGCCCGTTCCGTGACCCCCTTATCCTGTCACGGGAGTCTTCAAGTGGCAGGCGCCCTAATGGCTTTTAAGTGCCTGACCCGTGCCCACAAAAAGGTAATATTAGGCCATATCCTCACAAGAAAGACAGGGAAGTTTCACCCAGCCGGGCGATAGTTACTGGGGCTCACCTGTCGTGAGGCCTTCAAAGTCCACCAGGAGTAGCCCTGGCCGGGACTAATCAGTTGCCTCACAACCGTTCTCCTGTTCACTGAAACTTCCGAAGGATTAAGTCAAGCAGCAGGAGAGAAAAGTGAGACAATACAGATTTAACACAGAGCAGACTAGTCACAGACCTTTTACAGACGTACACGGAGACACAGAATTGCTCGGCGTACCTCCGAATTCAAAAGCCAAAGGGTCTGAGTGAGCGAGGCGATTCCGGACGAGCCCCCAAATGTAAGACCTCGCGGCCTTTTCTCGGGAACCGTCGCCCCAAAGACCACAGTGACTCGAATTCGATGCAATCAGCAAGAGGATTTATTAGGCCGGCGCGCCGGGGTTCGATCTCCTTAGGAGGAGTGAACCTCGAACGCCAGTCGTGAGGGACTTTTATAAAAAAAAATCACAGGTAGGTGGGGATGAGGTCAGGGTATGGGATACAATGAAGTAGGGGCCATAGGTGAGGTGGATACATTTGATTGGTGGGGAAAAGTTTGCAGGTAATTAAGTTGAAACGGTTGGCTGATCACCCTGCGGCATTTGGTCAATTTTTACCCAGAAAAGTCCGACAGAGAGATACATTCTTGGGAGGGGGTTCCTTGACCAGGTCATAAGTTATCTGTTAAGAATCGGTCAGGAGGCTCTGAGTCACCAGATAAGGAGTAAGCTATTTTCCTTGAGGCACAGCCTGCCTTCCGGGCTTAAATTTTAACCTAAGTCCTTCACAAGAAGTGGCAATCCACTCCAGTATTCTTGCCTGGAGAATCCCATGGGCAGAGGAGCCTGGTGACCCTATGCCCCATAGGGTCGCAGAGTCAGACACAATTGAAGTGACTTAACACACACACACCTAAGCCTTACACTTTAAAGATAGCTACTGCCTATGCGTGGGGCGCTATGGTTGGGGGTGGGGGAAGCATAGGCAGGTCAATGGCCCACAGAAAGTAGCCCTAGGTCTGTGTTGACCTGAGTCAGCAGTGTGATATGGCAGATACAGTCCAAGCCAGGTCAACTAACCGGGATGTCCAACACGTGGGAGGGGCCTCCCTGTTGCCCAACTCCATCCAGGCCAGATCATATGCCTTGGATCTGGGCTTGGGCCCACTGGAGCACATCCAGAAGTCAGCAGCCAGGGAAGGAAAGGTTACCAAGGGCTGGGGCTGCTTAACCAGAAGATTCAGAAGGTGGAAAGTGAAAGTGAAGTTGCTCAGTCGTGTCTGACTCTTTGCGACCCCATGTAACCTGTCAGGCTCCTCCGTCCATGGGATTTTCCAGGCAAGAGTGCTGGAGTGGATTGCCATTTCCTTCTCCAGGGGATCTTCCCAACCCAGGAATCGAACCCGGGTCTCCCACATTGCAGGGAGACACTTTACTGTCTGAGCCACCAGGAAGATCAGAAGGTGGAAACATCTCCAAATATATGAAGGGCTTTCAGATGAAGGAGAGATTCGATCCCAGGGACATAACACAGCCCAGTGAAAGTGAAATTCAGGGGCGAAAGCTTTAGTGACAGACGTTGGTCAGTGCAGAATGTTTGGTAGCAGCTGCCCAGAGCACTGTGCCGTGACAGGTTCTGGACTTGGTGGGGCCATATGCCAGTCAGCCCACCTGCTGGACGCTGGCTGGCCAGCCACTCCACAGCGCCGTGTCCTTGCCACCTGCTTCTAAGCCACTGCTAGGAAACCTGGCCAGAACCAGGTTATGTGAAGGTGACCGGGCGGTCCGTGTCCGGTTGCCATTTCCCAGGGCCCATGTGACCTGCAGACCAGGGCTTCGACATTTTTTGAGCATGGGTCCTTTGATAGTCTGGTGAAGCCTAGAGTAGTGTTTTGAAGTATGTAAATAAAACCCCAGGGATTACGGAAAAGCTAATTTCCTTGAAATAAGATTATCCAGACATATAAAAAGCCAGTTTATAATATAGTAACAGGTATGTGCATGCACTTCTTAACACATGAAATTATAAGCAGTGGGTCTGCTGCTGCTAAGTCGCTTCAGTCATGTTCTACTCTGTGCAACCCCATAGACAGCAGCCTACCAGGCTCCTCCATTCCTGGGATTCTCCAGGCAAGAACACTGGAGTGGGGGTGCCATTGCCTTCTCCAAGCAGTGGGTCTAATTACTGTAATTTTTGACTAGTGATGAGTGTAAGTGATACCTCACAGTATCTACAATGACTCGAATGTGAAAATGAGAATAGCTGTGATTTCCAGGTGTGGCAGAGTTGTAGGTCCTACAATAGTATATTTATAATTTGAAGAAATGGTTCATGAGATTTCAGCTAAAGGTGCCCAGGCCCCTACTTTCTGTCCCAACTCCCAAGTGAAGAGTGCTTACTGTGAAGACTAGACCCTTCAAAGGGGAACCCCACTCTGGGCCAAGACCCCTAAGTCTGGCCTCTTGGCATCAGGAGGCGTGAGCTCTCTGCAGGCCGGGGACCAGGTGGGAGAACCCATGCACTGCGGGGTTTGACCTTCTCTCTGTCTGCTGCAGGTGGGCGGACAACTTCGTGGCCCCAGGCTGTGGAGGGAGCCAGGAACACAGCTTTCAGCATCCCTTCCTCCAGGTATCTGTGCCTCTCTTCTCCCAGCTCTGTCTCCCAGGGCTCAGGGCAGGTCCCCCCATGAGGCCTTGCTGTTTCCTGTCCTAGGAGTGGAGTCCTCCCTTGCTCCCTACTTCTCTGTCTCCCTCCCCAGAACACAGGCCAAGGTGTGGGGTGCCCCTGGAAGGGCCAAAGGCCCTGTTCCCTGTAGGAGGCCTGCACAAGTCCTGGTGCACAGTCGTGTCCTGGACACCGTGAGGCCAGCCCTCACCACCACACAGTCAGGACCCATTTGGAAAAATCACCCCCTAGTAAAACCTGCTGTCCAGCCAGGGGGAGCCCAGACCCACTAGGACAGGGCAGGCACCATCAGTGGAAGGTACCTTAGTGCTGGACTAGGAAGGGGGGTGAGACAAATTTCAGCCTCAGTTCTGCCAGCAACTTGCTCTATGACCTTAAATAAGTCCTTGAGTCTCTCAGGGTCTCAGTTTCTCCATCTGGAACTTGACCAGAAAGTGGCCTAGACTGGTGGGTTTTCTGGCCAGGCTCTATAGCCTTAGGGTTAGGTGTCTGAGGTGTCTGAGGAGCTAAGGAGTAGACATAGGAGGCAGCAGCTCCCACACAGGAGCTATGTGTTTATCTGTTTTACATGTTGGGTTTCTAGGTAAACTCTTACTTGAAGAAAGATGATTTTTTTTATTTTTGTTATGAGACTTCCCTGATGGTCCAATTGTTAGGACTCTGTGTTTTCACTGCCGAAGGCATGGGTTTGATCTCTGGTCAGGGAACTAAGATCCCAAAACCATGTAAACTGTTAGTTGCTTAGTCATGTCTGACTTTTGCCATCCCATGGACTGTAGCCCGCCAGGCTCCTCTGTCCATGGAATTCTCCCAGGCAAGAATACTGGAGTGGGTAGCCATTCCAGTATCTTCCCCAACCCAGGGATCAAACCTGGGTCTCCCGCATTGCAGGCAGATTCTTTACCATCTGAGCCACCAGGGAAATCCAAAACCGTGTGGCATGGCCAAAAGAAAAAAAAAATTAGTTGCAGGTGAACCTCCTTCCAGCTCTGAACTGGCCTGGTTCTGTCCCTGCAGGCAGTGGGCATGTTCCTGGGAGAGTTCTCCTGCCTGGCCGCCTTCTACTTACTCCGGTGCAGAGCTGCGCGGCACCCAGACACCAGCGCAGATCCCCAACAGCCCTTCAACCCCTCTCCTTTTCCTGCCCCCAGCCCTCTGCGACATGACAGGGACCAGCATCATGTATGTGGGTGAGTAGCCAGGCCAGGCTGCCAAGGGCTCAAACTATGGCCCCAGGGGGATGCTGGTGAAAGAGCCTCCCCCACCCAGCTTATCTTCAGTTCAGTTCAGTAGCTCAGTCGTGTCTGACCCTTTGCATGGACTGCAGCACGCCAGACCTCCCTGTCCATCACCAAGTCCTGGAGTTTTCTCAAACTCATGTCCATTGAGTCAGTGATGCCATCCAACCATCTCATCCTCTGTCTCATCCTCATCAACTCATCTTCAGCACCCACTTTACAAGCACACACAGCTCATCTTCAGCTCCCCCTTTACACACACTCACACCCCTTTACACACACACATACCACCAGCATTCACTGAGTACTTAGCACATGTCAGGCCTGCCTTCAGCCTTGAGGACACCTCAGTGAACAGAGCAACCGGGCCCTCAGGAGCTCACGTCACACATCTCTCCTCTCCAGCCCTGAACATGACCAGTGCCTCCAGCTTCCAGATGCTGCGGGGAGCTGTGATCATCTTCACAGGCCTGTTCTCGGTGGCCTTCCTGGGACGGAGGCTGGCGTTGAGCCAGTGGCTGGGCATCCTTGCGACCATTGCCGGGCTGGTGGTGGTGGGCCTGGCCGACCTCCTGAGCAAGCACGACAGCCAGCACAAGCTCAGCGAAGTGATCACAGGTGTGGCCGGGGACAGGCGTCCAGGGGTTGCTCCGCACAGAGTCAGGGGAGAAAGCATTTGATAGGCTCTGCTGCCTGCCAGGCCTCGGGGGAGGGTGTGTGGGGTACCAGCTGTTGACCTGCACCTGCTCTCGAGGTGATGGGAGCAAGCAGGGCCAAGCAGCATGAGAGAGGGGTGAGTGAGGATTGGGGAGGTCGGAGAGGGAGAAGGAGAGGGCTACATTTACATACAGCCACACAATCTACAGGATCCAGGAGAGGAAACACATGAACGTTTACTGAGCACTTAACCAGTGATCAGCCAGCACTCTGCACTGTGCTTGGCATCACTGTCAGCCTCACGGTCCCGGAAAGGAAGATCTGTAGCAGTTTTACTGTGAAGTGCCACCCTGGTCCCTCAGAGGCAGAAAGAATTAAGCCAGAAATGCCCATTTTCAAACCCCATTGCTTCTCAGAAGACCCACTTACCCGAGTTGTGCAGCCCTCAGACCCTTGGGCCTTCTGGAGCCTCACCCGAGAGGGGCGGTGACAGTGCCTGCCCTGTTGGCCTGCCCCACCCCTCAGGGGCCAGGAGGTCAGGCTCAGCGATGCCCCACAGAGTCAGGGCCCATGAGGGGCTGTTCCGTCCCTGAGGGAGCTGTCTCCCCGAGCCCTGGCCTCACCCTGAGCCCCTCCTTTTCCCCCACAGGGGACCTGCTGATCATCATGGCCCAGATCATCGTCTCCATCCAGATGGTGCTGGAGGAGAAGTTCGTGTACAAGCACAACGTGCACCCACTGCGGGCAGTCGGCACAGAGGGTGCGTGTGAACACGGGCTGGTGGGAGGGCGCTGGGTGGGGTGAGCCCTGCAGGGTGGCATGTGGAGAGAACGTGTTGAGGGCCTGGTGGGTGCTGGGGACCTCTGGGAGGAGTGAGCCTGCCGCCTCCCATCCTTCCCTTTACCACGTTCAGTTCAGTTCAGTCGCTCAGTCGTGTCCAACTCTTTGCAACCCCATGAATCTCAGCACGCCAGGCCTCCCTGTCCATCACCAACTCCCGGAGTTCACTCAGACTCATGTCCATCGAGTCAGTGATGCCATCCAGCCATCTTATCCTCTGTTGTCCCCCTTCTCCTCCTGCCCCCAATCCCTCCCAGCATCAGAGTCTTTTCCAATGAGTCAGCTCTTCGCATGAGGTGGCCAAAGTACTGGAGTTTCAGCTTTAGCATCATTCCTTCCAAAGAAATCCCAGGGCTGATCTCCTTCAGAATGGACTGGTTGGATCTCCTTGCAGTCCAAGGGACTCTCAAGAGTCTTCTCCAACACCACACTTCAAAAGCATCAATTCTTCGGCACTCAGCTACTCTGACACGTGCCGTGCACTCAGCCAGGAGCTAAAGGAGGACAGAGACGAAGATAAATAAGATGCAAGCCGCGCTTTAGGGAAGCTGACCACTTCCTGGAACTGACCAAGAAAGGAGCAGGCAGTCCACCTTTACTCAAGGGATAGTTCACTTGCCAAGCATATTTGAGTGTCATGGCCCAGGGAAGGTGGCATTTGAGCTGCAGGTTTCAGCAGGCAAGAGTGGGAAGGAGGGAACTGCAGACACAGAGGAGATGTGGGGAGCTGGACATGAGTTTGGAAACCAGTGAGGAATAGTTTGGGCAGGGGTACACGTTTGTTGTTGGGGGAAATAACCAGGAATTGAATATGTCAGGGCCACATTGTAGAGAACCTTGAACATCAGGCAAACGGATTTCGATCTTAAATGACAGGCAGGGAAAAACTACCAAAGGTTTTTGAGCAGGAAAGTAAATCAAAATCAGTGCTTTAAAAATATAAAACTAACAGGGTGGATTAGAGCGATGCAATCAAGGTGTGACCCTTGGTCTCCACAGGGAGCTGGTTGTGCCTGGCGCACTGTGAGCCGAGGACTTATGACAGACGTGAACCACCTAAATCGACTATGTCATCAAGCACACTGATCGCTTCCACTTATTTTTTCTAGCATGACTTTCAGAATGAAAGTGAAAGCATTAGTCGTGTCAGACTCTTTGCGACCCCACGGACTGTAGCCTGCCAGGCTCCTCTGTCCATGAGGATTCTCCAGGCAAGAATACTGGAGTGGGTAGCCATTTCCTCCTCCAGGGGATCTTCCCCACCCAGGTGTTGAACCCAGGTCTCCTGCATTGCAGGTGGATTCTTTACCATCTGAGCCACCAGGGAAGCTGCTTCTGAGTGAAGCAGTGCCTTGATTTACATTCTAGTCCATCTCCTTGTCACAGACCAACAGTACTGAATTAGAGAGCTGTGTTTCTCCACGCTTGGGAGAGCAATGTCGTGCTTGGAGCCAGCCAATCCTGGCAATGAGTAGAACCGAATTTTAATAAATTCGGTTTATTGTATGTTGTAAGGATAGCTGTTTTGAGGCAATGTGTACATGACTGTGCACTGGTCACAATATATATTTCCTGTTCTTGGTCCAGTCAGGAAACATAGGTTAAAAGTGGAGAAGGGGCAGCCAGAGCCCGTTCAGTAGGCAGATTTGAGTTTTTAACGAGCAGGATGCCTCCAGGACCTGAAAGGAAGGAGCTGGTTTGAGGGCGGCTTGGCAAGGGTGGCCAGAGGTCAGCGGAGCCCTGGCAGGGTGGGACCAGGGCCCCAGCAGAGAAACCTGACCACTCTCTCCACTCCCGCAGGCCTCTTTGGCTTCGTGATCCTCTCCTTGCTGCTGGTACCCATGTACTACATCCCCGCCCGGCTCCTTCAGCGGAAACCCTCGCGGTACCCTGGAGGATGCACTGGATGCCTTCTGCCAGGTGGGCCGACAGCCACTCATCGCACTAGCGCTGCTGGGCAACATCAGCAGCATCGCCTTCTTCAACTCCGCGGGCATCAGCGTCACCAAGGAGCTGAGTGCCACCACCCGCATGGTGCTGGACAGCCTGCGCACCATTGTCATCTGGGCGCTGAGCCTGGCGCTGGGCTGGGAGGCCTTCCACCCACTGCAGATCCTCGGCTTCCTCATCCTCCTGGCGGGCACCGCCCTCTACAACGGGCTGCACCGCCCACTGCTGGCCCGCCTGTCCAGGGGCCGGCCCCTGGCTGAGGAGGGCGAGCATGAGAGGCTGCTGGGGGGCTCTCGGACTGCCATCAACAACGCCAGCTGAGCCTCCTGCGAGGCCTCTGCCGCCACCCAGATGCTCCTTGTTCCCCCTGAGGCTGAGGCCATGTGGGCTGGTGAACCTCAAGTGCTTTGTCCCCAAGGCCTCACCCCGCCCTCTCCCCACTGACCCCCCACCCAGGGCAGCCACTGCCACAACATCCAGGTCTTCCTTTGTCACCAGCCTGTGCAGAGAGGGTGTTACCCAGCCCCCTCTGAGGCCTGAGTGCCATGCTCAACCCCCTGCCAGGCTTCCCCAGACCCCCTGGAATACTAGAGCTAAATCATGGGGTAGAATTGAAGCAGCCCTAGGGCTTCCTCTTAAGTCATAAGCTAAATGTGGTTCTCCCAGGAAGAGAGGTCAGTGAGCAAACTCTAACAGAACTAAGCACTCTGTTTTCTAAAACTTGTAAGATATTCCCTAACTCTGGAGACTGAAGTTTCAGCTGGGGTCTTGCTGCAAACGCTGTGTGCTCCCCCAGCCCTGTACCAGGTTCTTCTGGGCCTTGGCATCCTGTTCTGTATAAGGTGTCCACTGTGTAGGACCAACCTGGGGAAGGAGGAACAGCCTGTTTATTGGAAATGCCTCCTGCCCATGGTGCTCCTCCTCCTCGCTCACACCCCTGGGCCTCCCCACCTGGGAGAGATTACAAGGGGTTTCCAGGCAGCCCTTGATAACAGTTTTTATGAACTCTGATTCATTCTGCTTCCATTTTAAAGCTGAGGAAGCTGAGTACCAGAGTTTCAAGTTGTTTGGCTCAAAGGGCTCTCCTGCCCAGGGCTCTGGCCATGCAGCTGCATGACCGGGTGGCAGGCTGGGGTGTCGAGGGCATTTGGGCCTCAGCGCCACCCCCAGCACCCCCACTCCATGGAGAGCCCTCTAGGGTAATGGGTCTCCCAGGAGTCTACCATTCAGAGTGATGCTGCTATCCCAGGTGCATGTTAGTGCATAACAGCCTGCACAGGCAAATGCGGATGAGAAAACTATGGCCCAGAGAAGGTCAGGTGATGTCCTCATGGAGCCAGTATTCTAAGTGCGGATTGCCTGATTCCAAACCTGTGGCCTCACCTACGATACGAGTGTCTCTGGGATCTTTGGGCAAGGGTACATCCTGTGCTCTTGTCCTCCAGGTAACCCACCCCTGAAGACAGGGAACTGGTAGCAGGGGCCCCAGGGAGCTGAGCAACCCTTCTTTCCAGTGGTCCTCACTCTGTGGTAGTTTCTGGAGCCTCAGTTCACTCCCTGAGCAGCTCGATCATGAAAACAAAACACCAAAGCCTTCCTTAAAATAGATCATGGGGAAGGAATCTCTGACCAGCAAAGCCCTTGGGCTGTGGGGATCCAACAGGTTCTTACCATCCTGTACCCCCAGCCCTGAGTCTCAGGGATCCCTGAGCTCCTCTGGGCCATGGTGTATATCACAGGAGGGAGGAGGTGGGGACTGCAGCTGCTTGGGGGGCTTACAGTGTTGTTTCAGGGGTTTTATTAAAAAAAGGGGTGGGGGGGAATAGGCAATACGGACTCTTTCCTTTAGTGAGAAGGAAGAAACACAAGGGTTAGGACATTCCTGGAGGTGATGTCTAGAATGGCAGAGTGGAAAAACTCTAATGCACCAGAGAAATCATCCAGCCCAACCTCCATTGTTCACATGAAGAAGTTGAAGCCCAGAGAGGAAGACACAGAGCCAGGGACTGGCAAAGACAGATTTGCTGGTTCTCAGGCCTTTCTCATCCCATTCTCCCATCGGAGGAGGGCTGGGAGCCTGAACTAAGAGTCCAGGACTGGCTAAAGTAAACAAATTCATGGACCGTGTGGATTTTAGCATTGAAGGGTTGTGGAGTGAGGGGCAGCAGAGCATGGGGAGGGGAATCAGGCCTGACATCCATGCAGGCACCTTGCTTTAGGTCTTCACATCTCTAAAATGAGGAGGCCTGTGTCTCACAGGATGGCTGTGGGCATTAACCTAAGATAATAAATGGAAGGTACCTGTAAATGCTTGCAGTGGAGTATCCTGTTAGGCTGCTCTTCCCACCAGGATGGCTGTCAGGCACTGAGGTCCCAGCAGAGCCCTGGCTCATCGGTTTTGCTTGGGGGCGGGGGGGGGGATCTTTTGTTACACTACTGCGTCGTAGAGTGCAAACCTCATGTCAATTATAAGAGAAAACAGGATGCTTCCTGAAATTTTTATGTTGAACCTAAGTGCCCCTCTGGATAGTGGAGGCATGTCCTCTCTGTCCTGGTCTCTGGGGGGCTTCAAAGGATGAGTGTGGGAGGCTGTGCTGTGTCGTTCTGGTCATAGGGGTGGAAAGGGTAGGATCCCTACTCTCCCACTGAGTCTCGAGGGTTGTGAGGGACATCTGCAGCTGTGGCATACTGCTCTGAGCAAGTTAAGGGAACCCTGGATCCCAAAACTAGAATTGAGTGATAACAGACTTAGTTTAGCTACAGTGTTACTCAGGCCATCTGCATTGTTGTGAACTTACCAGTCCTGCCCCATTCATAGTGGTCCTGGAAAACCCTGGGGCTGGAGCATCCTCCAGGACTGCCATCCAGGCCCTGGGGGAGCCCTCAGGCTCACTGCCCACAAGAGAGACTTAGGACCGTGCCAGGCGGTTGTGTTTGCCTTCACTTGTCCAAAGGTCTCTTAACAATTGACCGGCACTCAAGGCGGTCAGAGTCCGCTGATGAGAACGGTAGGAGGATTGGACCGAATGGCCACGTGGTGCTGGGGGAAGAAGCAGAAAGGGAGTCAGAGACCTGTGTCCTCAGCCCACCCCTCTTTGACTGTGGCTTTAGACAAGTGATGTTGCCTCTCCAGACTTTGGCTGCCTACAACAGGGAGGTTCTTTGCTTCCTAAGTGTGTTCACCTCCCTGATGTGCTTGCAGATTGATTTTGTTCTTTCATGTTTCCCTTGGTTAAGAGCCCACCCGGCCTTATGTTGACTACATCCTTTGAAAATCTGAGGTCGTCAGGGGGTTCCTCCAATAGCCACTTAAAAGTTTATAGATCGCCCTTCTTCGGTAAGAACTCTTGTCAAAAAAAATTTTTTTCATGTTTTAAAAGAATTTTTATTGGAGTATAGTTGATGTAGAATGTTGTATTAGGCACTTCTCTGGTGGTCCCGTGGTTAAGACTCCATGTTTCCACTGCAGGAGGCATGGGGTTCAATCCCTGGTCAGGGCACTAAGATCCTCCATGGCACATAGTGCAACCACAAATTTTAAAAAGTGTTTTGTTTTTGCTGTATAGCAAAGTGAGTCAGCTATACATATATCCACTCCTGTTTAGATAGACAGATAAAAGCCCTCTGTAATAGCCTTTTCTTATAGGTCACTACTGAGTATTGAGTAGAGTTCACTGTGCTGTATAGTAGGTCCTTATTAGTTATCTGTTTTATATTTGATAGTGTGTATATGTCAATCCCAACCTCCCAAATTATCCCTCCTTTCCCTTTCCCCCTATTAACCATAAGTTTGTTTTCTACATCTGTCTTGTGTGTGTGTATGTGTGTATAGGATTTCTATCCCATAATTCAAACTTTCATTGAGAACTGACATGCTCCAAGAACTGGATCCATCAGAGAGACAGTTGTGTAAGGAAGGAGTTGGAGCCCAGCACAATGCTTCCTAGTGAAAGGCCTTTGAGGGCGGGGGGGTGGTGGGGCCAAGGAGAGCGGCTCAGCGCTTAGAGCTGTCAGCTCCTTTGGAACCCGTGTCTCAGAATGAGCAGGTGTCTTCCAGGCTGGGAGGAGAGGAAGAGGAAAGTCATATTCTAGGAGCAAGGAACAGCTGGTGAAAGCACAGAAATGTGTTAAGTGTGTAACCAGATGATGAATTCAAGAGCTATAGGTGAGTAGGTTGGTGTGCTGGCCATGAGTACAACACCGAGAGCGGCAAGAGACAAGGCCAGAGAGTGGCGCAGGCCCCTGGGTAGTGCTGTACCTTTTAGGCTTTGCTGAGCCACTAGAACTCCATCCTTAGACAGCAGGGTGCCAAAGGAGTGATGAAACCCAAATTGTTTAGCAAGACCACCTGGTGGTTATATGGAGACAGGTTTGACAAGCGTCAGGAGGTACTAACAGCAGAGACTGGTAAAACACCCACTGGGGACTTCCCTCATGGTCCAGACTCCATGCTTCCAATGCAGGAGATGCGAATCCACTCCCTAACCAGGGAACAAGTGTTCCACATGCTGTGTGGTGCAGCCAAAAAATTAAACAACAACAACAAAAAAAAACCACTCTGGTTAATTAGGGTCTAAACTAGAGAAGGGCTTCCCTGGTAACTCAGGTGGTGAAAAATCTGCCTGCAATGCAGGAGACCTGAGTTTGATAACCTGGATCAGGAAGATCCTCTGGAGGAGGACATGGCAACCCACTCCAGTATTCTTGCCTGGAGAATCCCACAGACAGGAGCCTGGCGGGCTACAGTCCATGGGGTCTCAAAGAGTAGTACACAAGTGAGTGGCAACACTTTCAAAGTAGAGAAACGGTGGAGAGGATGAAGATCGGAGACATTCAAAGAGGAGACTTAACATTTTTGAGCCCTTGGCTGTTGGATGGTCTATTGTGTAAGCTGTCACCAAAGACTGGGTCTCCTGGACCAGACTTCAGCTCACCCCTCATCACCAGTGGACCTACCGAGCATCCTCAAGCACAGCTCCAGCCAGCCAACTCAAGGAGATACTGCCTTAAAGGTCCGTGAGACCTACATCAACCCAGTCTGCCTGTTGTTGAGAGTTAGTTGTTACCTTTTGAGGTAGGCAGGAACTCTCACCCAGATTCTGGAACAGCCAAGGGGGAAATCACAATGGCATCACAAAATCAGAAGTCGTGAGTACAAAATAGTGTTTGTTTGCTTTTATTTATAAAATAAATGTCGGAGGAAGAAAGGGCCACCAAAATTTGATGCAGAATATTCTCAGGTTCTGTTCCTCATTCTAAGGTAAAGACTTGGGTTCCATTGCCTCTTGATGCAGTAAGTAGAGTTCTTGATTGTGAATCCAGAGTTCCAGATCTGGCTCTAACTAGTGGCCTGAGAAGCCCCTTCCTCTCCCAGGCATCAGTCTCCTTGTCCCATGGATAAAGGAAGTGAGCCAGATCTATTCACAGGCATCTCCAAGCATCAGTCTCCTTGTCCCACAGATAAAGGAAGTGAACCAGGTATATTCACAGGTGTCTCCAGGAATCTATGGTCTTTGTTCCTACTGATGATCCACAGATTCTTCCATGCTGACCAGCAAGAGGCACCAGGGACTGTGGTTGGGGCTCATGCTTCAGTCATGTCTGACTCTGTGTGACCCCACAGACTGTAGCCCACCAAGTTCCTCTGTCCATGGGTTTTGCCAGGCAAGCATACTGGAGTGGGTTGCCATGCCCTCCTCCAGGGGATCTTGCCGACCCTGGGATCAGACCCACCTCTCTTGCGTCTAACCAACAGTGGCAGGTGGGTTCTTTACCACTAGCACCACCTGGAGCTCATGGTCCATCTTAATACCCAGAGAAAAGGAGCCCATTTGGGCACGGAGTTCACTCATAATTCAGTCACCCACTGCCATTCAAAAAAGGTGATACCTGGCCAGGTGCCAGCCCCAGACCCACGTATATACAAGGACTGGCCCTGACCTCTCTGGAAATCAAAATTCTTGTCCTTGGGCCAGCCTCCCATTCTCCCAGAAGTGCCAAATCCTGCTCTGAGGACAATGGTCCTGGTGTCCATTCTGATACTAACTTTGATGCTAGATAGGTCCCTTCACAATTAGGTAACTTGTTTATCTTTCATACTTTCCATGTCTCTCCATGGTCAAGTGCAGTTCACAAATTATTGTTCTTCATGTGTGCAGAGAGCATATCCTAGGGATCATTAACTTGCTGAGCTCACTGAGCAGTATGTGGGTCTCCTGCCACCCCTGCTTAATTGTTTGGGGGTTTTGTTGCTAAGAAAGCACAGCTTGGTCTCGTGGTTAAGTAAACCTGCTCTCACGAGTAATCATTAACTTTCAGGGGTCTCCCATATTCTACTTAAAATCCCCTAGTGTGATTAACCATTTACTTACCTATTTTCTGTTGTTACTCAGTCACTTAGTAACTACTAGGGATGCAATGTTGTGCTAACATTTGTGCTCAGTTCCTCAACTGTATTCAACTCTTTGCAACCCTGTGGACAGCAGCCCGCTCAGCTCCTCAGTCCATGGCATTTTCCAGGTAAGAATACTGGAGGGGCTTGCCATTTCCTACTCCAGGAGATCTTCCAGACACAGAGAGCGAATCCATGTCTCCTGCATCTTCTGCATTGGCAGGCAGTTTCTTTACCACTGAGCCACCTGGAAACCCACCTTATTTTCTACTTACTTCTAATAAGGCAAAGAAGGCACTCGAGGTCTAAAGCAAAATGAGTGAAGATTTGCTTTGTCTGACTAACAGGTCTTGAAGACTACAGGACTTCTTGCCTCTGTGTCACTGAATAACAACCATCCTTCTGTCATTTGACTATATCTCAGTGGGTTCAACCAAACATTCCTTTCCTTCCCCACCTCCCCTATCCTTTCCTTTCCCTCCTCCCATATCCTTCCTTCCTTTCTCTCCTCCCTTTCTTTCTTGTTGTGGTAAAATATACACAACATAAAACTTACCACATTGACCATTAGTAAGAGTAGAGTTCAGTGGCATTAAGTACACTTACATTTGCTGTGCAGCCATCACCCATCATTCATCTGCAGAACTTTTTCATTTTACCAAATGCCAACTCTGTACCCATTAAACAATAATTCTCCTTTCCTCCCTTCCCCCAGCTCCTAGCAACCACCATCCTACCTTTCTGTCTCTATGAATTTGACTATTCTAGGCTTCTCATATAAGTGGCATCATACAATATTGGTCCTTTTGTGTCTGGTTTATTTCGCTTAACATAATCCCTTCAAGATTCATCCATGTTGTAATATGTATCCAAATTTCCTTGCTTTGTAAGGCTGAATAACAATCCATTGTATGTGTATACGACATTTTATTTATTCATTCACTTAGACATTTGTGGCTATTGTGAATAACACTGCTATGAGCCTTATTGTACAGATACCTGTTCAAGCCTCTTTTTTTTTTGCAATATATATGCAGAAGTGGAATTGCTAGATCATATGGTCATTCTATGTTTATTTTTTTGATCCACTGCCATACTGTTTTCAACTGTGACTGCACCAATGTGCATCCCCACCAACCAGCAGTCAATAAGGGTTCTCTAAAATCACTGATTTTTTAACATTCTTCCTGATTACAGTACAGGTTACTATAGAACATCTAGAAAATGTAAAACAAACAAAAAAGCATAATATAAACCCCCTTTATTTTAACTATTTAGTTCTATATTTGCCCTCAAGCATATTATTCCGCAACAGGAAGGGAAGGGATTGTTTCCCTTGGGATGATTCTATTGAAATGCTGGAGCGTGTGATCCAAGAAAAGAGCTGAAGACTGCCCTGCTTGATCTCATTGTCAGAGTTCCCATCCTGGCTGTCCCACGACCCTAATCATTAAGAGCGTTCAGGAAGAGATAGTTGGATGGCATCACCGACTTAATGGACATGAGATTGAGCAAGGTTCGGGAGTTGGTGATGGACAGGGGAAGACTGGCATGCTGCAGTCCATGCGGTCTCAGAGAGTCGGACATGATTGAGCAACTGAACTGAACTGAGTTAACGCCCATTTCTGAGTCGCGTTCGTGGGGGTGTTCCGGGTGACCCTAGTCTCAGGCGAGGCACATTCCTTGGGCCTGTCTCCGAATCTTAAGCCAATTTAGGATTAATAGAGCAAAACGTAAAATATTTGCGCAAAGTGATTCGTCTAGAGAAACGCGTTCCACACACGTACCGTCTACGTAGTCAGAACGGAGCTTGCTTTTTACGACCAGAAGCCACGGGACTACCTGAGTCTCTAATCCATCAAACATGTGGGCCTTTCCAAGCGAGAGGAGGGCCGGAGTAGTTCCCCGCCTCCTTTCACTTCTTCAAGTCTCTATTGGCTGGTTCCTACCGTCGATCCGCCTCATCCCTGCAGTATCCTCCCTATCACCGCCGCCGTTAGCCTAGCGTTCCGAGGCAGCCACTGGGAGTCGCTGGATTCTGTTTTCAAAAACGCCGCCACTGAATTGGCGGCGGTGAGGGCAATTCGAATAGCACCCAGCCGGGGCACGCGGCCAGGACGCCCCGGCCCTCCCAGTCTCTGCCCCCGGACCCAGAAGATCTAGAAGGAGCCGCGGGGCCGCAGTCCTGCTCGCCCGCCATGGGCCCGCACCGCCCGAGACGCAAGCCCGAAACACCAAGGAGGCGCCCTGCTAGCCCGGCTCCCGCCGCCCGCCGGCCGGCCCGGTCCTTAGGTAACCCGCCGCGATCCCTTTTCCTCCGAGCCGGCCTGCCTGCAGCCTGTCTGTGAGGTGGGTACGGACCCAGTCCGCGTGCTCATTTCACAGACGAAAAGCCGAGGCTCCTTGCTGATCTGGGATCGAGCCCATTCTCCCAGTCCCGGTCCATTGGCCTTCCTCTACAGGGGGCAAAGCAGTTCTGTCCAGCATCTGTACCGAAGGTGAAGGTAAAGTCGCTCAGTCGTGTCCGACTCTTTGCGACCCCACGGACTGTAGCCTACCAGGCTCCTCCGTCCACGGGATTCTCCAGGCAAGAATACTGGAGTGGGTTGCCATTTCCTTCTCCAGGGGATCTTCCCGACCCAGGGATCGAACCCAGATCTCCCTCATTGGAGGCAGACGCTTTAACCTCTGAGCCATCTGTTCGGAAGCAAGGTCCAAAACCCGGAGGGGACTGAGGAAAGCAGTTTCCGAGGAGGAGAAAGAACTGGCTTAGACATTCTTGATACTAACAGCATGGGTTGACTGCTTACCACTAACTAGGCATTATGTTAAACTGTTTATACGAAGTTACTCAAATTTATATTGTGCCCCTTTTACAAATGGGACAACTGAGGCTCAGACCTGCTAACTTGAGCAAGGTCACCCAATCTGTTCCCGCAGACAGGATTTTTAAAAATCTGTGTTTGTGCTTTTTTCAGTCGCAAAATTATTGGCTACTTTTGGTGACAACTTCACAAAAGTTCTGTGACAACAACAGTTCTACTTTTAGA
This sequence comes from Nanger dama, assembly GCA_917880005.1. Taxonomy (NCBI): domain Eukaryota; kingdom Metazoa; phylum Chordata; class Mammalia; order Artiodactyla; family Bovidae; genus Nanger; species Nanger dama. The sequence continues at coordinate 34,302,928 of CAKJTW010000018.1, forward strand.
AGGTGCCTGTTTAGGTATTTGTGGGGGGGGTAATATTTTTTTCTTCAGTAAGTGGCTGTGTTGAGCCTTAACCAAAGTGCCCTAACTCAACCTGTTCTCTCACCTTGTCCTCTTGCAGAGGTGTATGCCTGGAAAGAAGACTGGTCTGTGGTCCTCAGTTTCTGTGCTGTGGTCTGGGGGATGGGAGACCTAACCATCAGCAACCACTTTACTTGTCTCCTGCTCCATAGCTAAGAGCAGGGAGAAGAAAGTATTATCGGTTTTTGTAGATGTTGCTATAGTGCATAGGATTTTTTTCTTTCCTAAACATAAATAACCTTTGCAGCTAGCAAACTTGCTGAATTCTCTTGTGAATCCTAATAGTCTTTCAGTTGCTTTAGTTGAAATTTTCAAGTAAGCTATTATATTATGTGCAAATGATGACTTTTGAATCGTTTTTCGTTTTTATACATTTTCTTTCTTATTTTATTGTTACTGAGGCCCTGAGACTAGTGTTGCCCTGTGTCTGTTTTCCCCTCTTCCCAGTGACCCTTCAACGCATTTCCAATCCGACTCCTCATAATCACTACCCCTGTGTCTAGTGCCTTTGAACTACTCCTGTCAAGGTCACCAACTACTTTTGTGTTGCCAACTTTATTAGACATGCATGTGTTCTTCTCTTACCCTCTCTTTAAGAAGCATTCGACACAGTGGGCCATTTCTTCCTCAAAACCCTCCATCCCCTGACTCTGTGGTATATACACTCTGTAATTTCTACTCAGTGATTAGTGCCTGTGCCATCTCTCTTGAGCAAGTTGATGTTGGACTTCCATGGTCTCCTTTTTCTTTCTTTCCCTTCCCCAGGGGTGCTCATCTCTCCTTTTGACTCCAGTAGGACTTGCACTCTGACAGCTCTCACATGTTTAGCTCCAGCCTGGGTCTCGCCTCTGACCCCACTTACCTATGTCCAACTAGTGTGACTTTGGGGTATGTCACACTAGTTCAGTTCAGTAGCTCAGTTGTGTCCGACGCTTTGCAACCCTGTGGACTGCAGCACACCAGGCTTCCCTGTCCATCACCAGCTCCTGGAGTTTGCTTAAACTCATGTCTATAGAGTTGGTGATGCCATCCAACCATCTCATCCTCTGTCATCCCCTTCTCCTCCGGCCTTCAATCTTTCCCAGCATCAGAGTTTTTTCCAATGAGTCAGTTCTTTGCCAAACATATCTAAAAGCAAACTTTTGGTTACTCTTCTCCTGCCTCTTCATCCTGTTTCCCTCATTTCAGTAAATGGCACAACCTCCCACAGCCAAAAACCTGGAAGAGATTTTTCATTCTATGCCCCATGTCCATCCAATCCAAATGTAAGTTCAGGTACTTCTACCACCACATCGCATCCTAATCTTAAGACCCTCAAAGGATCATCACTGAGGGTCAGTAGGACCCTGAAAGGATCATTTATTCATTCATTTAACAAATATTTATGTAGCACTGATCCACTGTTCTCCAGTTGCTGAAGATGACCACAATGACTACAATAGACAAAAATCCCTGCTTTGGGGAGCCTGTTTTCTACAGTCTACTATTTGGCTTCCCAGGTAGCACTAGTGGTAAAGAATCTGCCTGCCAATGCAGGAGACGCAAGAGACAGGGGTTCAATCCCTGGGTTGGGAAGATCCTCCTGGAGGAGGGCGTGGCAACCCACTGCTGTATTCTTGCTGGAGAATCCCATGGACAGAGGAGCCTGCTGGACTACAGTCCAGGGGGTTGCACAGCAGGACACGACCGAGCATGCATGTTTGGCAGTTTGATGGCCAGGTTGCAGCGCACCACCTATTTTCCACTGTCTTTTACTCTATGACTTGACTCCTTTGCTTAGGCACATCCTCCCGTCCACGTGCTCGCCGGGGACGTGGAATCCTGAAGGAGATCCGAATTCTTCAGAAGACCACACACCTGCTGTTAAGAAAGACCCCCTTCTGCCGCCTGGTGAGTTGCAAGGAGCTCCCCGCCAACCCCTGTGCAGCCTCCTTTCTTTAAATTTCCCACGTGTTGGGGCCCTGTCATCTCTTGCCCAAATGGCAAGGGACCTCTTCTATAATCTGATCAGGGACACTTCAGCTCCTGAAAACATGAGCCCTGCTGAGGGCAACTTCTCATTCTTTATAGACTTCATTTCTAACCCCCACCACCTTGAAACTGTGCTTTTTGCTTTTGTAAAAGGAACTCTTATCCAATCAGCTTCTCATCCCTTCTCCTGCCCTAAGAGACTGTCTCCTCCTCTCCCCCACCATGACCAGGAGAGATGTGCCCATCTCTAACCTCCCTGGAGGTGACACCTAGTTAGGTGTTAGCTACTAGATAGGTCCCAAGGTTAAGCACCAGGAAGGAATACCAGAAGTGAAGATTCATGGAGCCTCACAGAGAGAGTCTACCTTCTCTTGAGTCTTCTTTTCCTCTCCTATTCTTCCCCTTGCTCCCCATTCCCGCTCTTTCACAGGCAAGAGAAATATGTGTTCAATTCACTCGTGGTGTGGACTTCAACTGGCAAGCCCAGGCCCTGTTGGCCCTACAAGAGGTAAGAAGGGGGCCAGGGGCCACTTGGGTGAGGAGTGAGAATGGGAGAAGGATGAGGCTGAATATCACCTCCTTGAAAAGAGCAACAGGGAACACCCGAGTCTGGAGGCTGGACTCTGGACTGGTAGTAGTGGAATTCCCTGGCAAAGTTCAGTCCCGTGCTGTGAACAATCTTTCCTGTAGTCTTTTGAGCCCTTAGAGGCTGAGCTTTTAAAAGCAGGTCTCTCACCAAAAAGCAGCCATGTCCCCTCATCATTGTCAGTCTTTCTGCTTCTTTTTGTGTCCGCAGGCAGCAGAAGCGTTTCTAGTTCATCTCTTCGAGGATGCCTATCTCCTCTCCTTACACGCAGGCCGCGTCACGCTCTTCCCGAAGGATGTGCAGCTGGCCCGGAGGATTCGAGGCATTCAGGAAGGGCTTGGCTGAGCTCTGGCCACCCGCCCGAGTTTCTGTAGCGTTTCCTGCTCACCAGAGAGTGAGCAGACCTTGCAGGGAGAGCATTCAACTTCCCACCACCAGGGTGCGAATGTCTCTGAAAGAAGCTTCCTTCTTCACCCTGACTCCTTTGCTGCCTCACTTCCCCTTTGTTCTCTAGGAAAGCTTTGACCTAGTTTTAACTTGAATGTTTGGGATTCTGTGGCTCATGTCCTTTTGTACAAAGTTATTTTCCAGTTTTAATTTTGACTTCCCTGTAGCTCAAATGGCAAAGACTCTGCCAGCCATGCAGGAGACCCGGATTCAATCCCTGGATCAGGAAGATCCTCTGGAGAAAGCAATGGCAATCCACTCCAGTATTCTTGCTTGGAGAACTCCATAGACAGAGAAGCCTGGAGGTCTACAGTCCATGGGGTCACAAAGAGTCAGACATGACTGAGCAACTAACACACACTTATTTTTCAATTAAATAATAACCAGATAAACTGAATCTCTGACAGAGTTCATCCTCTCTGTTTTTCAAGGACCAAATGATCTTGTGGGATTCTTTTGGGTTTGATTTTTAATTGGAAAAAATGGCTTTACAATGTTGTATTGATTTCTCTGGTATAACAACACAAATCAGCCATAATTATATATATATCCCCTCCCTCTTGAGCCTCCCTCTCCTCTAGGTCATCACAGAGCGCCAGGCTGGACTCTGTTATATAGCAGCTTCTCCCTAGCTAGTTATCATTCACACACGATAATGTATATGTGATGACCTTGTTTTGATTGAAAGAAAGTTCTTATTTTTGAAAATGCCTTGTTAGTTAATATGATTCCTAAATTTCAGGGTTGGTACCAGAGCTTCTGCCTGTAGCCAGCTCCAGATCCACGGAGTACAAGGTGTTGCCTGGACTTGCTCTCTCAAAGAAGAACGTGCGAGTTGCTTTCGTAGTTAGTTTTTTTAGAAGAAGACTGCATGGCTTTCCTCTGTAACAGAGGTAATATATGAGAGAATCAACACATTCCAGAAATCCTGAGAATTATTTTCAGATGAAGAGACTTTAAGGTTGACTTCACTTTGCAAATTATTCATGTGACTGATGATTTGGAAGACATCAGATTTTCTAGGTTATGGGCAAAAGGATATTTACTAATTATTTTAAATCTTCTTGTACCATTTAAAATTTTTACCATATATATATATTTACTTTTATTTAAAACATGATGGAAAAAAATAAGACCAGTCAGTTGCATGGAAGAGCCTGGTGCATCCAGCGTACAAATCTCTGTCCTTCAGATTGACTTCATCATAAACGGCAGAAGCAAGTTTGTATGTGGACTGTACCTGTCAAAAGATTATACAGCTTTTCAAAAACTCATTTGGGATGAAAATAGAAAATTGTTAAGGTTTGATGTTCTGGGTCCTTCTGGTAAATTCCTGCCAAAATCATTCAGAAATTCCAACTTGTAGAATTTATTTAATTTATTTGCAAATCATAGAAGATGTATCATAATTTATATTTTTCATTCCAGGATTTTAAAGAGCCTTTTCAATGTTTTTATAGGTATTTTTATAACTTCCTTGTGGAGAGATAATAAAATAATTCTTAATGAAAAAAACTTGAAGCAAAGTTACTGTTATACATAGATTATACTGTGTTCTTTGTGTGTTAGCATTAAATTCTTCATTTGGACACTTTGCCAACAACCACAATTTAAACAAGAGAATTGAGGGATGTATCTTTGCCTCCAGTGGAGTAGAGTATGAGCTGATAAAATCCTTGCCCTTCTCTTTTAACTGAAAGCAGTTTAAGGGACTTCCAGGGAAATAGTAAGTGCCACCCGAAGACGTTTAGATATTGTGTGTGATAATGATTAGTGAGGGTGGATACTAATAATGATGCATCAGCCACCTGAATTCAAACTGAAGGGAAGGACCAAGTTCTGTTGTTTGATAAATTTTAACCCTTTGTAAAAACCTTTTCCTGTTCAACATCAACTCATTTTTATGTAAACATTGGAATAAAGCTTATCTATGAATACATTTAAAGTTCTTGTCAGAGTGTTATTAATCAGAAGATTATGCATGCATGCATGAAAGTCACTTCAGTCGTGTCCGACTCTGTGCGACCCCATAGACGGCAGCCCACCAGGCTCCGCTGTCCACAGGATTCTCTAGGCAAGAATACTGGAGTGGGTTGCCATTTCCTTCTCCGTCAGGATTATACTCTTCCTCTAAGTTTCTTAAAATTGACACTTCTCTGCTCTCCTAAAATTGTGCTAACCAGGACCCCACTACAACACATGGTCACATGTCACATTCAAATGCCAGGCAGGATGTGTGCTCAGCACCACAGAGTAACATGTATAGTAACCACACAATAACCTGAGAATCTGATGATACAATTTACTATCAACTTTGAGCACTTATATAGCTGATGTTGTTGGACTTTTGTTTTTGTGTTCCCTACTTTCTGGGTGATTTCACCATCATTTTCTAACTTTTCCACTGAGTTTTTAATTTATGCTTTCACATATTTTAGTATCTAAGAACTCTCTCCATTGCAGTGCGCAGGCTTCTCATTTTGGTGGCTTCTTGTTCCAGAGCACAGGCTTGAGGCCCATGGGCTTCAGTAGCTGGGACACAGGCCTAGTTGCTCTGTGGCATGTGGGGTCTCCCCGGAGCAGAGACTGAACCCGTGTCTCCTGCTTTGGCAGGCGAATTCTTATCCACTGTACCACCAGGGAAATCCTAGTTCTAGAATTTCTGATTCTTCTCCAAAATTGTCATGTCCCTTTTATAATTTCTAGCTCCTTGTCAAAAATGTCAAGCTTGGCTTTTATATCCTTTAACACAGAAAGTATGTTGCTTTGCAGACTATGTCTGTAACTCTCATAGACTCCTATGAATCTGTTTCTATTTATGGCTTCTGTTGATTCTTGTTCATTTTTTTTCTCTTTGGTGTTGATTACACATGATTGTATGCCTGACACATCTCTATGGGGAAATAATTTGAGGCCTAGAATGGTACCTTTCTCTAGAGAGGATTAGGTATTTTTTTTTCTACAGGTGCCTAGAGGCACTAAACGTTCAGAACCACCTTCAGTTCAGTTTTTGAGCCCAAGATTTTCTGAACCACCCAGATGATTCAAAGCCAAGGAGCTGTGTAGAAATCATTTCTCAGGAGGTGGCAGGCGGGATTCAGGATGGGGGGATACATGTATTCCCGTGACTGATTCATGTTGATGTATGAAAAACATCGCAATACTGTATAAAGTATTTATCTGCCAAGTGAAATTAATTTAAAAAAAGAAATTGCTTCTCATTCATTTTATTCCCAAGGTACAGGCAGCCCTCCAAGGTCAATATATCACTCTTACCTTAGCAGGCCTGTACTTCAGCCTTGTCTCCCTAACTCCACAAGGTTACCAAAAGCATAGCTCATTCCTCAGCTACATCACCACAGGAAAATGTTAGGCCTCATCTGCTATTAAGCTCATCTCTAGATTTCCATCCTCTCTTTGATCTTGGATCAGTAGTTCCTAATAGTCACTACCTTGTTAGCAGTTTAATGCTTTAAGAGCAAAAATATATTTGTCCAACTTTGTCTTCAGTAGGAGAGTGGTCCAAATGATTACTGGCATAAAGACCAGATAGACCAATGGAATAGGATGGGGGGGCCTATAAATAAACCCTTGAATATATGGTCATATGATTTTTGACAAGGGTGCCAAGGCCATTAAATGGGAAAAGAGGTTTTCCAACAAATGTTTTTGGAAAAACTGGATATCCTCATGGAAAGAATGAAGTTGAAACCTTACCCATCACCATATAGAAAAGTTGACTCAAAATGGACAAAAAGCTCAAATATAAGAAAGACAATTACAAAACTCTCAGAAGAAAACAGGGAAAAAGGGTTTTTTTAAGACAAAAAGACATTAAGAAAGGGAAAAATATAGGGCAAGTACTTCACAACATTAGATTTGGCAATAATTTCTTGGATATGACACCAAAGGTACAGGCAATATAAAAAAATGAACACATTTGACTATGAAAATTAAGGATTCTTGTGCAATCAATAGTGAAAAGGCAGAATTAGCAATTATTTGTTACATATATGCTAAGTCTCTTCAGTTGTGTCCAACTCTCCTTGACTCTATGGACTGTAGCTCACCAGGCTCCTGTCCATGAGATTCTCCAGGAAAGAATACTGGACTGGGCTTATATATATATATATACTGCTGCTGCTGCTAAGTCGCTCCAGTCGTGTCCGACTCTGTGCGACCCCACAGACAGCAGCCCATCAGGCTCCTCTGTCCCTGGGATTCTCCAGGCAAGAACACTGGAGTGAGTTGCCATTTCCTTCTCCAACGCATGAAAGTGAAAAGTGAAAGTGAAGTCACTCAGTCGTGTCCAACTCTTAGCGACCCCATGGACTGTAGCCTACCAGGCTCCTCCGTCCATGGGATTTCCCAGGCAAGAGTACTGGAGTGAGGTGTCATTGCCTTCTCTGATATATATGTATATAAAATGAGATAATGAGACAACCCAGATTGAGGATAATATTTGCAGATCATATCTGATAAGAGATCAATATCAGAACATATAGAGAACTAAAAACAACAAAAACTTGATTCACAAATGAGAAAAAGACTTGAATAGAGGAATATGTTCCAACAAGAATGTGAGTTTTGTAATTCTAAATATTCAATAAAATATTTTCTCAAATTTTGTAATATGTTTTCCCAGTGGGGAAAAATTGGACTCCATCCTCAATGTTTATATCCCAGCTGATAATAGGTCTTTTCATTATTGGCTAAACTGTTTGATGAGAATATAGAGTCAGTTCCAAACACCCAACCTCTAGAAGATTCCAGGAAATGCCTCCCAGAGAAAATTAAATGCAGCTTGATCCAGGACAGAAACAAGAGATGTGAATTTCAGAGTCTCTGAGTGAGCTGTAGAGAACTGGCAGAGTGCCTCTCCCTGGGCATTTGCTAAGTTCTGATCGGTCCCCCTCCATCCCAGCCATGTGAGTCATTCTGGACACCCTCTCTGGTCTATCAACGGAAGCAGGGTCCTCAGGGTAGAAGGCAGAGGGTCAGATACTAGATGTCAATGAAGACTGTAGAGAGAAAGGGCTGACATTCAGTCCAAATAATACTAAACCCTTTGCCTAACACATGTCTCTCCAAGCCTTGTTACTTTGATGTTTCCCCGGTTTACAGGTTGCACAGAGTCAGAACTCATTCTCCTCCTTTCATCAGATCTCACTCATACACCCAGAGAATTGAAACCCCAACTCTGCTGTTAATAATAGCATGACTTACCTGCAACTTTTTGATAGAAACAGCAGCAAAGAACAGGAGGCAGCCATCAGATTGGCCACAAGAGACAGCATGGTTTGCACACTTGAGATAAAATGAGTTTTTTTCAAGCCTTTTCATGGAATCAGACTTACAGGTTTGGGAGTAATGGCAAAACCAGCCAGTTTTGAAAGTGAAAGAGGAGAGTGAAAAAGTTGCCTTAAAACTCAACATTCAGAAAACTAAGATCATGGCATCTGGTCCCATCACCTCATGGCAAATAGATGGGCAAACAGTGGAAACAGTGGCAGACTTTGTTTTTGGGGGCTCCAAAATCACAGACTTTATTTTTGGGGGCTCCAAAATCAAAAGTGACTGCAGCCATGAAATTAAAAGACACTTGCTCCTTGGAAGAAAAGTTATGACCAACCTAGACACCATCTTAAAAGCAGAGACATTACTTTGTCAACAAAGGTCCATCTAGTCAAAGCTATGGTTTTCCCAGTAGTCATGTATGGATGTGAGAGTTGGCTATAAAGAAAGCTGAGCACAGAAGAACTGATGCTTTTGAACTGTGGTGATGGAGAAGACTCTTGAGAGTCCCCTGGACTACAAGGAGATCCAACCAGTCCATTCTAAAGGAAATCAGTCCTGAATATTCACTGGAAGGACTGATGCTGAAGCTGAAACTCCAATACTTTGGCCACCTAATGTGAAGAACTGACTCACTGGAAAAGACTCTGCTGCTGGGAAAGACTGAAGGCAGGAGAAAGGGACGACAGAGGATGAGGTGGTTGGTGGCATCACCGACTTGATGGACATGGGTTTGGGTGAACTCTGGGAGTTGGTGATGGACAGGGAGGCCTGGCATGCTGCAGTCCATGGGGTCTCAGAGTCGGACACGACTGAGTGACTGAACTGAAGTGAACTTACACACACATATCCATACCTGAATCTCGTCTCCAACAGCCACTTCCCCTCACCTCCCTGTTCTCTCTTTGGAATCCTCTACTGATGGGGAGCTCATCAGTTCCCCTAGGCAGCTTATTCCATACCTTGATACCTCTGACTCCAGAGTCAGTAATTTCCTCCTACTCTTTCCCAATCCCCTCCTGGGGCCCATATAGGTCATACCTCACTCCTCCCCTAGTGTGACAGGTTTTCCTGCAAGAGGGCAGTCCTGTGACAGTTCAAAGTCACCACTGGACTGACCGTCGTGACAATTAGATCAGACTCCAGCTCCTTGGCTTGGAGGCTATATAAATTTGGTCTTGCTAGTAAATCAAGGAGGAAAGAGAATTTCCAGACAAAGCCCCTCTTAGAGCACCTCTTCCTCTCCCAGGGGAGCCTCTTGACCTCAGGCCGTTGTTAGTCACTCTTAGGGCTCCTGGGGGATGGAGTTATCATGAGGGAGAGGGGGCTAGCTCCCCAGGACCACCCTGGATTTTCGAATTCTCTAAGGAGCCTTGGCACCCATCTGTTCACAGTTCAGTTCAGTTCAGTTCAGTCGTTCAGTCGTGTCCGACTCTTTGCGACCCCATGAATTGCAGCACGCCAGGCCTCCCTGTCCATCACCAACTCCCTGGAGTTCACTCAGACTCATGTCCATGGAGTCAGTGATGCCATCCAGCCATCTCATCCTCGGTCATCCCCTTCTTCTCCTGCCCCCAATCCCTCTCAGCATCAGAGTTTTTTCCAATGAGTCAACTCTTCGCATGAGGTGGCCAAAGTACTGGAGTTTCAGCTTTAGCATCATTCCTTCCAAAGAAATCCCAGAGTTGATTTCCTTCAGAAGGACTGGTTGGCTCTCCTTGCAGTCCAAGGGACTCTCCAAGAGTCTTCTCCAACACCACAGTTCAAAAGCATCACTTCTTCGGCGCTCAGCTTTCTTCACAGTCCAACTCTCACATCCATACATGACTACTGGAAAAACCATAGCCTTGACTAGGTGGACCTTAGTCGGCAATGTCTCTGCTTTTGAATATGCTATAACTTTTTCTTCCAAGAAGTAAGCGTCTTTTAATTTCATGGCTGCAATCACCATCTGCAGTGATTTTGGAGCCCAAAAATAAAGTCTGACACTGTTTCCACTGTTTCCCTATCTATTTCCCATGAAGTGATGGGACTGGATGCCATGGTCTTCGTTTTCTGAATGTTGAGCTTTAAGCCAACTTTTCGCTCTCCTCTTTCACTTTCATCAAGAGGCTTTTAGCTCCTCTTCACTTTCTGCCATAAGGGTGGTGTCATCTGCATATCTGAGGTTATTGATATTTCTCCTGGCAATCTTGATTCCAGCTTGTATTTCTTCCAGTCCAGCGCTTCTCATGATGTACTCAGCATATAAGTTAAATAAGCAGGGTGACAATATACAGCCTTGACATACTCCTTTTCCTATTTGGAACCAGTGTGTTGTTCCATGTCCCGTTCTAACTGTTGCTTCCTGACCTGCATACAGATTTCTCAAGAGGCAGGTCAGGTGGCCTGGTATTCCCATCTCTTTCAGAATTTCCCACAGTTTATTGTGATCCACACAGTCAAAGACTTTGGCATAGTCAATAAAGCAGAATACACAGAAGAACTGTACAAAAAGGATCTTCATGACCCCGATAATCACGATGGTGTGATCACTCATCTAGAGCCAGACATCTTGGAATGTGAAGTCAAGTGGGCCTTAGAAAGCATCACTACAAACAAAGCTAGTGGACGTGATGGAATTCCAGTGGAGCTGTTTCAAATCCTGAAAGATGATGCTGTGAAAGTGCTGCATTCAATGTCAGTAAATTTGGAAAACTCAGCAGTGGCCACAGGACTGGAAAAGGTCAGTTTTCATTCCAATCCCAAAGAAAGGCAATGCCAAAGAATGCTCAAACTACCACACAATTACACTCATCTCACATGCTAGTAAAGTAATGCTCAAAATTCTCCAAGCCAGGCTTCAGCAATACGTGAACCGTGAACTTCCTGATATTCAAGCAGGTTTTAGAAAAGGCAGAGGAACCAGAGATCAAATTGCCAACATCTGCTGGATCCTGGAAAAAGCAAGAGAGTTCCAGAAAAACATCTATTTCTGCTTTATTGACTAAATCTGTTCACAATCTACAGCTAAAGCTAGGCTGTTTATAATCTGGAGGAAAAGGCGTGGCCTAGCTGAGGGGCGGCGCCTTCATTGCTTGCCCTCCCATGTGAGCACCACCAGGCTCCGCCCACCATCACTCTGCCCCTGGCTCCTTTCTGCGCTGCAACTGAACCAGTAATTTTTAACCAAATTTTAAAAGTTGAGTAGATAAAGATACTCTGTAAACTATAAACCTGGTAGACTGAGTATAGAAAAAATTCAACTAAAACTTACCAGGCACATTAATATATGAATGACAGTGAGGACTGGCTGGTAAACAGGTGTGGTGATCAGCAGGCCATACATGCTAACTGATGGTCCCTGGGATCAAGATCGTGGCACATCAAAATCCAATGTTGGGGGAAAGTGGAGCAGCTTCAGGGACTGAGGACGGGTTTGCACCCATTAACCCAAGGGGTTAGTGGTAACCAGGCACCTCTCGCTCCCTCCTGGAGTCTCACAGATCAGGATAGGACGGACAGTCCTGCGGTAACCGCCTCCATGAGGTTTTGAGGGGCTTGCATGGGCCTGGGGCCCCACAGGGCTCTCTCCCTGGAGTCCCTCCCAGCCTCCCAGTTCCACAGCCAAGGAAATGGAAGGCCAGAGACGGCAAGCAGAGAAACTGCCCTGACTCAAGTCGAGGGGACTTTGCAGGTGTGAAGCGGGAGATGGTTCTTAATCCTGCCAAAGAGATGGAGACAGATGACCAGCCAGGGAGACCACGGTGGGGACAGAAGGGACACAGAAGAGAAACACAGCTTTAGATTGTGACAGGAGGCAGCTGAGTCACTCCTAGAATCCCAGGGGGCCCCAGGATCTTTGCTCTCCCCAAACCCATTCTTACCAAAAGCGGAGTCCAGCTCCTCTGGGGCCCTTGGGAGTGTTCCAGGCCCACCTTTCTATGAAGAGAGAAGGAGCTGAAGCTCCAGTGACCACAGAGTGAGGCACGACAGACGTGGCAGGACGTCAGGGACCCTTCTTGTCCCTCTTCCTCCCTGCTACCCCCGCCCTCACTGGTACAGGATTCTGACTTTGGAGACCGCTCTAAAATATTCCCTTGGCCCTCTATGGGCTGAATTGTACCCCCCAAATTCCTTTGCTGGAGTTCTAACCCCAAATGTAATGTGCCTGTACTTTGGGAGGTAATTAGGTAGAACGAGGTCAGCGGGGTGGGCCTGAATCCAGTGTGGCTGGACTTCTTATAAGAAGAGAAAGTTTGGCCCCAGATGTATATAGAAGGAAGACCATGTGGAGAAACAAGGAGAAGATGGCCATCCGCAAAACGTGGAGAGACACCTCAGAAGAAACAACCCCACCAGCACCTTGAACTTGGACCTCCAGCTTCTAGAAATGTGAGGAAGTAACTGTATGTTGTTATTTAATCTCCCCCCTCCACCCTCTACCGCTGCCTGTAATACCTTGTGTGTCAGCAAACGAATACAGCTCTCACCTACCATCTGGGTCTCACTGTTACAGCAGCATCCACAGGATGACGGGGCTGTGGATCTAAACTTTTCAGAGAAGGAAGCCAGTGGGGAGAAAGCACATTTCATCTATGAGTTCTGTTTGACATCAATCTCTGAGACTCCAGAATTCTATATGCTCTAACAAGAGACTTGCTCATCTCCTCAGTGGCATTCTGAGCAGTAAACAGGTGAGGCTGACCCCATTTTATAGATGGGTAAGTGGGAGCCCAGGGAGCCTAAACTGCCTTTCCGAAGTGAGGACTTTCCCATCGTGCACTGCTGCACATTGGTACCTCCATACACTGTCATGTTTGCTAGTTTCTCCTTCCAGGGACTCCCCTAAATTCTTCTTGTATTCTCAAAGCCTTCTCCTCTCTCTCTTTGTCCCAGGACTCGCCTTCTTCGATCCTCTGCATCTCTATCTCACTTTTGCATTCAGCTTCTTGCTCTTCACATGGCCGTGTCTTTGAAGCTGGAAAAACTTTTCCCCAAACCCTGCTGCCCCTCCTTTTAGCCCTGCTGGCCCTTCCTCTCCCTGACAAGTTTCCCTGGACTGTGGACAGTGGTTGCTTCTATCTTTTCACCCCATGCTCTTGAGCCCACAGGCAAACTTTCACTTCATTCTTTGCATTGCTGCTGCTCACAGGCACCATTCTCAGTCTCCTGAGTCGTAATAGCCACCAAACACCGAGGGGCCTACTGCTGTAGGTGCTGTGTCATCCATCCTTAAATGACCTTGAGAGATGGATAATGTTAGCCCAGGCTACTGACTTGGTAATGCAAACATTTCAGCCTATAGCAGAGTAGTCGTTCAGAGCAGCCTCCATACTTCTATAGGTTTTACTTTCAGGAACCCCACTAAAGTTCTCATGGTGAAAGGAGAAAATTCCCTTGTGTTTCTGGCATGGGATGGGAAAAGTAACTATGTTGAAATAAGCCTAGAGGGTTATTCATAATAAGGGCCTTCCAGGGGAAACTCCACCAGAGCCTTATCTTACTTGAGAGAAGGGCAATTATCCAGCTCTGGTCCCCTGTAGACTTCCTGTCTCATGTAAGGAAAGAGAGAAAAAAAAGCTTGAGAATTGTTTCTGTAAGTCATAACCCAGGAACTCAGTCCTGCTAAAAAAAAAAAAAAAAAAAAGAATGAGATTTAATCATAGGATGACAGAACACTTACCAACACATTTCCACCACATCAGCAGGCCCCAGGACAATAATAGCAGATCACAACTGAAAAAGCTGCAAGTCACAGAATCTATTTAAGAAAGGGTTCCTAGGGAAATCCAAAGATAACAAGGGAAGACAATAAACAAAGAAATTAGAGGAAACAATCTTTGGCACCAGTAATGATTATTCAACACAGCCCAACTTCTACACAGACTAACACAAAGCCTTGTACTGAAAGCTTAACTATTTCAGTTTCTCTCTTTCTCTTTTTTAAAAAGATTTATTTATTTATGACTGTGCAGGGTCTTCATCGCTCCATGTGGGCTTTCTCCAGTTGTGGTAAGTGGGGGCTACTCATAGCAGAGCACAGGCTTCTCAGTGGAGGGGGTTTCTCTTGAGCAACACAGGTTCTGGGCATGTGGACATCAGTATTCTCGCGTGGACTCGGTAGCTGTGGATCACAGGCTCTAGAGCACTGGCTCCGTAGTCATGGTGTAGGGGGTTTAGTTGTCCCACGGCAGATGGGATCTTCCCGAGCCAGGGGTTGAACCCGTATCTCCTGCATTGGCAGATAGTTCCTTTACCACTGAGCCACCAGAGAACCCCTACCTCAGTTTCTCTTGTCAATGTATCATGTCTGGCTTTCAACAAATATGGTAGATACTAATCCAACAATATCGAGAGTCACTTTTAGTGTGAATGTTCTAAGGATATCAATTAAAAGACAAAAATTGTCAAAGTGAGTAAAAAAAAAAAAAAAGACCCGACCACGTGCTGTCTACAAGAAACTCACTTTAAGTATAAAGACATAGACAGATTAAAGGTAAAAGATAGAAAAAGATACACCATGGTAATAATCAAAGTAAAATTGAAGTGACCATGTTAATCTTAGGCAAAGAAACTTCTGAACAGGAAAATTATCAGATAAACAGGTTCATTATATAATGATAAAGGGGCGTTTTTTTTTTTTTAATGTAACAAGACATGACAAATAATTGTAACAAATATACTACACTAATGTAAAATGTTAATAATAAGGAAAACTCTGTGGTGTGTGTTTATGTGTTACATGTCTTGGAAGATATATGGAAACTGTACTATCTACTTAATTTTTCTGTACCTCTAAAACTGCTCTAAAAAACAAAGTTTACTAATTTTTAAAAGGTAATACGCATTATTTTTTTTTAACTTGGAAGAATTGGAAAAATAGAAAATTAAAATTCTGAAGACTTTATCATCCAAAGACAACTGATCTTGACAATTTGATAAAGTGCTACCAGACTTCTTTGTGTAATCTTTTCTAATAGAAATTTCTTTATATCTATATTATACCCTGTACCTTCTCTGTCTTCTATTATGGCTGTCTGTCTCTTCCACAAGGTCTTAAGTTCTAGGGCAAGAACCACAACTTAATTTTCGTATTTCACATGGTTCTGCCATAAAATCTGGAACATAGTAGGACTTCAACAAATTTTTATTTAGTTCGGTTCAGTCGCTCAGTTGTGTCCGACTCTTTGTGACCCCATGAACCGCAGCATGCCAGGCCTCCCTGTCCGTCACCAACTCCCAGAGTCCACCCAAACCCATGTCCATTGAGTCGGTGATACCATCCAACCATCTCATCCTCTGTCATCCCCTTCTCCTCTTGCCCTCAATCTTTCCTGGCATCAGAGTCTTTTCCAGTAAGTCAGCTCTTCGCATCAGGTGGCCAAAGTATTGGAGTTTCAGCTTCAATAGCAGTCCTTCCAATGAACACACAGGACTGATCTCCTTTAGGGTGGACTGGCTGGATCTCCTTGCAGTCCAAGGGACTCTCAAGAGTCCTCTCCAACACCACAGTTCAAAAGCATCAATTCTTCGGTGCTCAGCCTTCTTTATAGTCCAACTTTCACATCCATATATGACTACTGGAAAAACCATAGCCTTGACTAGACAGACCTTTGTTGGCAAAGTAATGTCTCTGCTTTTTAATATGCTGTCTAGGTTGGTCATGACTTTCCTTCCAAGGAGTAAGTGTCTTTTAATTTCATGGCTGCAGTCACCATCTGCAGTGATTTTGGAGTCCCCCAAAATAAAGTCTGACACTGTTTCCACTGTTTCCCCATCTATTTGCCATGAAGTGATGGGGCTGGATGCCATGATCTTAGTTTTCTGAATGTGGGGCTTTAAGCCAGCTTTTTCACTCTCCTCTTTCACTTTCATCAAGAGGCTCTTTAGTTCTTCCTCACTTTCTGCCATAAGGGTGGTGTCATCTGCATATCTGAGGTTATTGATATTTCTCCCACAATCTTGATTCCAGCTGTGCTTCCTCCAGCCCAGCATTTCTCATGATGTACTCTGCATATAAGTTAAATAAGCAGGGTGACAATATACAGCCTTGACGTACTCCTTTTTCTATTTGGAACCAGTCTGTTGTTCCATGTCCAGTTCTAACTGTTGCTTCCTGACCTGCATACAGGTTTCTCAAGAGGCAGCTCAGGTGGTCTGGTATTCCCATCTCTTTCAGAATTTTCCACAGTTTATTGTGATCCACAATTTAATAGAAAATAATCTTCCTGCATCAAACCTATACTTTCTGGGGAAAAAATTTACAGAATAATTAAGAAAAAGAAAAAATATATATATATATATATATATAATCAGAAACTCTTGTTTTAGACACATTTAGATAGATAGAGATGGGCTGGAGACCTTAACACAACAGAACCAAGGAAAAGAAGTACACAGTTTACCTTTGAAGACCTTTGAAGGTAGCCTTTGGTGCTCACATTGCTCAGAGGGCTAAACCTCTGACCACGTTGGTCCAGGAACCAGACTGGGAGGCTTGTACAGAGCGTGTGGCTCTTCCAGGTTGCATCTGCAGAGCCCACTATGAATGCATTTCTTCATGAGATCAAGCACCTGATGGCACTCACAGTGTTAATACCACTGTCCATGCTGGCTGTTGGGCAGGGACCCTACTCCTCTTCAGGGACCTAGATTTGAATAAGCACAGAAAACTTGTTGGGTGGATAAAGCATTCCACATACAAGATTAGGCCTAGTCTTTAGGGTTTTTTCCTTTTCATAGCATGGCAAATTCTGATTTGATTTTCTCCCTTACATACTCAATATGAAGGATCCTCAAACAAGTCTCCATCTTAAGTCAGTTTGAAATTTAAATTTCCATTTTCAGAAAAAGTGGTGCATTTGTCTGGAAGATTTTCTTTGATAAACTTCTTAATTCTTTAATTCATCTGTTCTTGGAGTCTAGTGGAATGACAGATTTTACAAATTATACCTGTTATAATTTCTACCAATTCAGGTGATATGTAAGGGCTGCTGACCAGCTCCCCCCCACACATGCCCCAAAGAGAGCAAAACCAGAGGATTCTTTGGACCTCAGGTCAAATCATAATGATGATAATAACTGGTGTTGATATAGTGCTTTATATTCAATTCAAAAAAAAGTTCAGTAATTTCATAAATGTTCTCACTTGATTAGTGCCCTAAGGTGTTGTCTGGTCCCTGAGGACTTGGCCTGGATTCGAATGAGCCCCATTCCCAGAACAAACAAAGCTCTGCTGACATGTCTCAAAGAATACCTAAATTGCTCCCTAAGAGAAAAAAAGCTGGAGTGAGTCAAAGGGAAAATCATGTGTTTGTCCACCTTCTGGTTCTGGTACCCACTGGTGGGCTGATGGCCACTGTTCTAATCCTCCTCTTTGGGGAGTCCCTGGCTGTGGTCCCCTGGCTCTCTGCAGGGAGTAGGGCACTGAATGTTAAGCCCAGAAGTCTTGGTATACGGTGTCCCTGCCAGAAAAGGACAGGAGAGGGAGGCAGGTGGTGGTCTGTTCTTGGATAAGAGTGAGAATAATTGCTAATAATTTGTGAGCAATTAATAGAGCAGATCTGATTTATTACTCCTCATAACCCCTACAAAAGTAGGTAATCTGCTATAACAGTCCATTTCAATTGTATGGTGCTTTACACAGTTAATTTTTCACCTGTTAATTACAAGCCATTGAATGAACACTGAACTCCATGCATAATCCATGACACCTTGTGCATTATTGCACTCACTCCCCACAAGCACCTTATGGCTAGGCCCTGAACTGTCTTCCTTGTGCAGCAAAGGATACTGAGACTTGGAGATGCACCTTCACTTCCAAAGTCTGGGCCTTCATTCTGCCTCTTTTGACCGTCACAATAACAGAGTGGATAATCACTGCCCTACAGTTAATGAAATTGAAGACGAGAGGCAAAGGGGAGGACAGAGGATGAGATGGTTGGATGGCATTACCAACTCAAGGGACATGAGTATGAGTAAAATCCAGGAGTTGGTGATGGACAGGAAGGCTTGGCATGCTGTAGTCCATGGGGTTGCAAAGAGTTGGACACGACTGAGCGACTGAACTGAACTGAACAGTTGGAAAGCAGAGTTTCAGCTGAGGGAAGCGGCTCATTCTTGGTCACCCGGGCATTTGACCTACTGGCCACACAGACCAAGTCCTTCTACATGCTCCAGGACACTGTAAGACTGGAACAGCGGGACACCTGGCTCCCTGGTACCTTACAGAGCCCCCCATCAGGGCTCTTCTCCTGGAAGTGGAGAAGCAAACTAATCAAATTCAACAAAATCTCCAAGCTGGGTGGATGACTGCCACCCTGAATATTACAATGTGAATCCAAATCACCATTGTAGGTTTGAGAAAAGGGCAAGTGTGAACAGAATAACGTTCAATAACAAAGCAGTGTGGGATCCTGTAGTCAGACCTGGATCTTGATTTTAGCTCCGCCCCTTTGATCTACTGGACTCTGGGTGAGTTCCTCACCTTTGAGATCCTGTTTCCTCTTCTCTTCCACAAATGGGCTTCTCACTTCCACTTCCTTCCCACTTCCACAAGTGGGCTTCCTTGTGGCTCAGATGGTAAAGAATCCGCCTGTAATGCAGGAGACCTGGCTTGATCCCTGGGTTGGGAAGATCCCCTGGAGAAGGGAAAGGCTACCCACTCCAGTATTCTGGCCTGGAAAATTCCATGGACTGTATAGCCCATGGGGTCCCAAAGAGTTGACCAAGCGACTTTCACTTTCTTTCCTCTCCCATAAAGTGGGTGTCAGGATATCTTTCTCTTAAAGGGATTAAAATAGTTACATACAATTTACAGGGAAGGCTAGATAAATATTTGCTTTAATTCCTATTGAGAAAGGTTTTGATTGATGCAACTATAGAGGAAAAAATAGCTCAACAGAAGGGCTGGTATCATAAAAGAGTACCAGAAAAAAATCAGATGAAGGCAGTAATGGGTGGTTGGTTTGTTTTTTTTTTTAACTGTTGTATTCATATTTCTTTGGACTCATTTGACAAATGAAAATCCAACTCCAACTTGGTGGCTAGAGTAAGAGGATTCTTTCCAATATTCTCAGCTTCTCAGCTCTGGTCAAGGGTTAATAATGCATTGTGTTGTGGAGGGTGACAGGTGGGAAACAAAAAGATGATTAAAGATCTGACTCTCAGAGTAACGCTTTTGTTCTCTGAAGGTATTTGTTTATATTTAAGTTGTGTTTCTTGTCCTATTAATCTTGCTAATAGTTAGACTGAATTTTATTTAAGGGAGAAAAAGGCTTAAAACAAAGCCTCCTTATCCTTATCTGTATAATGTTGGTATTGTGAGACTATGAAATTTCTAGGTTCTTCTGGCTTGAAGAATCTTCATATGAGTGTGAAACAAATACAAATTTAAAACTGTAGATTTCCACAATGGGGTCAGGGCATTTGGAAGCATCCAATGATCCCTTCTTTAGGGTGGTTTACGATCATTCAGTTTCCAAGAGAAGACAAGCTTTTATTTCAAAACTAAACTTTGAAATTTAAAAATAAAGGGAGAGGGAGTAGAGGAGGGTGGGAGGTGGGAGTGAGGTTCAAGAGGGAAGGGACATACGTATACTCATGGCTATTCATGTTAATATATGGCAGAAATCAACACGATATTGTAAAGCAATCATCCTCCAATTAAAAATAATTAATTATTAAAAATAAAAAGAAAAAAAAAGGTTTCCAAGGTCAGAAGGAAAGATTTAAATTTTTGAAGAGCTCATCAGCATTTCAAGGGTAGTGATAAGCCACAGGAATTCACTTTGCTGTTTTCAGCTCAAGCACCACCACCCCCAGCCTCCCCAGGTCTTCTCTCCCGTGACTCTGTGTCAGGCTGGGTGGCCACAGCTCTGGGGGTCTGAAATTTCCAGTCTCACTCTCCTCTGTTCCTGTTTGTTTATCTGATCTTCTTCATGCTTCCTCTGTTTTCTCACAATGTCCATTTGTCCGTCTTTCTGATGCCTTTTGGCCCCTGCCCGGTGGCGCTGACCTGAATATAGAAATTTAACTGCTGGCTCACAATTTTTTTTTAACGGCTAATGAGTTCTCCAGAGTAGGGTTATCGTGGCGTATGAGCCGAGGGAAGAGGTGGAAAGAGAAAGCAGAGGAAGAGATTTAGCACGAAGGTCCTCAGGGATGTTGGAGAACACCCTACTCAGAGGGTACCTTGAGGAACAGGTGAAACTGTAGGAGGAACCTCTGAGTGCCAGTGACTTGTCTCGGCTTCCCTTGAGAGTCGCTCATTCATAGTCACTACAGTCTGTAGGGGAGGGCAGGCTGGAGCAGGAAGAGCTCAGCTTTGCATCAGGCAGATGGGGCCCGGAATAACATGGTTCTGCTGCTCTGAGTCTCGGGATGCAGATCTCCTCGTCTGCAAGAAATGAGCAGTGCTACTGCCATATGTGGGGTGGTGGAAAGGCTCAAATGTGTTCTAAAAACACCTTCCTAGAGACTTCCTGGTGATCCAGTGGCTAAGACTCTGAGCTCCCAATGCAGGGGGCCTGGGTTTAATCCCTGGTCAGGGAAATGGACCCTATATGCTGCAACTGAGAGTTCATCTGCTACAACTAAAGATCCCAAATGTGGCAACTAAGACCCAGTGCAGCCAAATAAATGAATACTTAAAAACCAAACAAATAACGCCTACTAGTCTTTCCTCCCTCCCTTTTTAGTCCTTTGCCTGCCAATTATTCAGAAGATTGCTATTGGAGACTTCCCTGGTGGTTCAGTGGTTAAGACTTTGCCTTCTAGTGCCACGTGGTGGAGGAGGGGTGGGCATGGTGTGTTGGTTTGATCCCTGGTTGGGGAGCTAAGATCCCACATGCCTCAAGGCATACCTCAAGGCAAAAACCAGGACATAAAACAGAAACAACATTGCAACAAATTCAATAAAGACTTTAGAAAAGGTCGACATAAAAAAAAAATAGAAAAATAAACAAAAAACTCTTAGAAAAGATAAAAGCTTGCTGGTTAAGACAATTTGGAACCCCTAACACGTTTTCTCATAAAAGCCAGTAGTCCTGAGTTTTGTGAAGGCCCTGACTCCAGCCTACCTTGCCATTCCCCTCTCTTCCTACCTCCATCCACGAATTTGACTTTTAAGCCATGATGAAATCCTCAGCTGTCTTCCCTCAGCTTCACTACTCACAAACTTTAACTCCTTCATCCTGGAATCTCAGACCTCTGCTTAGAAGAATTCAGCAAGTCAATATCCAGGTGAAATTCAAATCCAGCTGATGATCTGTTCAGAACTGATTTTTCTCTTGCCTGAATTGCCATTCCACTTCACCTAAGCTGGTCATGGGAGCTTTACAATAAAAGTCACAACATATTTCCTTTTGTGGTTGTTATAATGGTAGCACAGTGTTCAATAACGACTTATTGTTGAATAAATGAACAATAATAGCTACATTTGTTGAGTGTATGCTATATGTTAGGTAGTGTACTATGCCTTTTACATGCATTTCTTCATGTAATTATCACAGCAAGGTTAAAATAATGTATTATGGTCCCAACACTCGGCTTCCCAGGTGGCACTGATCAGTTAAGAAACCCCTGAAAAAGCAGAGACGTTAAAAGATGCAGGTTTTACCCCTGTGTCAGGAAGATCCCCTGAAAAGGGGCATGCAACCCACTCCAGTTTTCTTGCCTGGAGAATCCCATGGACAGAGGAACCTGGCAGGCTGCAGTCCATGGGTCGCACAGAGTCAGACGCGACTGAAGTGATTTAGCACACACACATGGTCCCCACACTCTGGGGAGCTAAGGCTCAAATGGACCAAGTAACGTTCTCAAAGTCAAGTATCCAGAAAGTAGAGCAAAGATTCTAACCTAGAAATGTGTGAACCCCAAGCAAGCCCTGTTTTCCTTCTACTTTCCAAGAGATAGAGCCTAACTTAAAAATACATAGAACTAAAATCAACTACCGGTACCATTAACAACCTCATGTTTGGATGTGACTTTCAGCAATGCCCCACGCCAACAAATAACCTCTAGGCAGCTCTTTTCTGACCTGGGGAGGCAAGCCCACCCAAGACGGCAAAGAAGCTGAAGTCCAAACGTGAGGTCCATTAAATCCTGCAGAGAAAGTTTACTGCCACTAGAGGGCTCCCTCCTCCTTAGGCAAAAGTGCAGCCTGGACCGTGCAAGTGCACCCCGCTGCCCTGCGCCGGCTCCACTCTACCTCCCTCAAGTTCAACCCATTTTACCCAAATCCCTAGGACAGCAGCAGAAGCTGGCCAGCCTAGGGAAATCCTTGGTACTTCCCCAAGCTGGAGCAGTGGCGGAAGGAGGAGCCATTTGCCCCATGTTTTCACAAGCACATTCCATCCTCCTCTGGGTTAGAAATGCTTTGAGGTCGTCAGTTGAAGCTCCAATACTTTGTCCACCTAATGCGAAGAGCCGACTCATTGGAAAATACCCTGATGCTGGGAAAGAGTAAGGGCAAGAGGAGAAGGGAGATGACAGAGGATGAGATGGTTGGATGGTATCACCTACTTAATGAACATGAGATTTGGGAAACTCCAAGAGATAGTGATAGTCCAGGAAGCCTGGTGTGCTGCAGTCCATGGAGTCGCAAATGGTTGGACATGACTTGGAGACTGGACAACTAACAATGCTCAGTGGGGGCCGGGGCGGGTGCGGTGGGGGGATGGAAGTTGGTCTCCTGCATAAGCTCAGGATGCGAGAGGGAGTGGAAAAGAAAACCTTCCTCCCAGCAGAAGTGGAGGCTCTGTGGTGGTAATCCAGAAGTGAGGTCCAACTGCCAGCCTGCTGGGCTGCAGGCTCTGAGCCTATAGCAAAGGAGTACAGAGCAAGTAACCCAAGGAGACCTCACTTCCGTGGGCCCTCTGGAGGCCAGGCAGCCTCAGATTTTGCTGAGATGGAGTCGGGTGTGGTAGTCGGTAGGAAGGCCTTCTGTTGTAATGAAGCACAGTTTTGTTTGAAAATATCCTGCCGGGAGAAACATCTCTTGAGGCCATGGTTGTGCAGCTACAGTCAGGGAACCCCTCCATCTTCACCACTTCCCAGGGGCCCTGCTGGGGAGGTGCTTCTGCAGCAGCTCCTTGGGGTTCCCCCAGGTTGAAATGAGGACTCAGTGTTGCATTTTAACACTATATCAACAGCAAAGCATTAAGTTCAGGCAAATTACTGAACTGCATCTAAGCTATTATTGCAACTACAGGAAAGAACGGATAACCGGTAAAGGGTTGAGAGGCTATTTGGGAGGAGGTAGAGGCCTGGTGATCCTCCCTTTTTAGACTTGTTGATTTTGTTAGATTATGTGTGTATACAAAAGTTGAAGAAAAAGGGTGAAGCGAAGGCAAACTGAGTTACAAAACATTTCCAAAGGCTTCACCATGCCCTGATAGGAGGTTTCAAGAAACTGGACGGGCAGCTTGGACTTGAGAGCCCTGGATGGAGAAGCGGTAGCAGAAGGAACAGATGCGAACTGAGGTGGCCCTGCGTGGCCGATCATGTTGTACATGGGAACATTTTCCTATAACTACATACCGCCCTCTCCATCCTACAGTTCCGCTGGGCACCCAGGGTAGGACTGGATCTTGGAGGTAATCAGGCGGCCTTAGCCCAGCCTGCAGAGAAGGGCAGGCCCGACAGAAGCCAGCAGCCGGGGGAGAGGCGACGAGGACATTGTTCCAGCCTCTCGGGTGGGGTCCTACGGGGGAGGGGACGCGGTAGCCGTCCCAGGGGACCCGTGCATCAGCGCGTCCAAGCGCCCGGGCTTTGTGAAGTGTCTTGAGTCACCACGGAAATCCGAAGGAATGCGGAGAAGGGCGCCTAGGGGTCGGCTGGTTCTCGGGCAGCGCCCTTCGTCCCCTCTCGGACCCTGGCCCTCGGCAGGGCCTGCCGGGAGTTGTAGTCCCCAGGCGGTGGCCGCGCGCGCCGCCAAGGATGCAGGGCGCCGCCGGTCCCCGCCTTCCCTAACCTGCTAGCGCGAGGTGGGGAGCGCTGGGGAGGAGCTGTCGCTCCCATGATTGGCGGAGGCTTCCTCCAGCCCCCACCCAAGTCCCCTCCCCGCTCCCCGCTTCAGACTTCGGAGCCCCCGCGCGCCAAGGCGGCTATCGAGCGAGCGCGCGTGCAGCCGCGCGGCCCAGAGCACCCGCAGCGCCGGCGCCGCGGCGAGACAGGGAGGAGAACCCACCCACCGACAGAACCCGCAGCCGCGGCATCCCGGAGGAGTGGGTGATGGCAGGGCTGGCGGTGGGCTTATTCTCCTCGGGCTGGGACGTCCATCTCACACAGTCTGTTTCTCTGGGAGGAGCACAATAGAGCTGGGGTCGGAGTGCGCCTAGGGAACCGGCTGCTGGGAACGCGGCGGGAGGTGTGGTTTGGAATTCGGGGCAGCCTTTTCGGGCTAAACTGGGACCCGAATCGGTTCCTCTTTGTAAGCCCACAGAGCTCCCGGAGCGCCGAGCGGTACCTTATTCATAGTAGGCGTTTAATAGATGCTCGTGGGATTGCAAAGAACTGGGGTGAGGAGGCTGGCTTGGTGGAAGGGTTTCGTTCCTAGAACACAGTAGACGCCCAGCCTCGTCGAGGTGCAGTGAATGGCCGGAGGGCTGGGCGGGGGCTTCTCTGGCCGTGGGCCCGTCCTGCCCGCTACCTTAAATCGGCGCCGTCCTCTGCCCGCACAGATCACCCCTGACCCCCGACCCCGGCATACACACACCCTCTGTCCCTCTCGCCTCCGGGTTGGAGTTTGCCCAGCCTGGACCGGACCCAGCGGCCCGTCCACGTCCGGCTAACGGGTAGACTATTCGCCGGCCGCCTCCGGAGGCACCTGTCTGAACCACAAAGGCCGCAGAGCGGGCGCCAAGCTGAGTCCCTTCGCCCGAGCCCAGCGCGGGAGCCCTCCCGGGGGCATCGATCTTGACGGGCTACGCCCCAGACCGGGGGAGGAGACAGGAGTCAGAGTTGGAGAGGAGCTGAGATGAGAGAGGCGGAGGCGAGGCCTCCGTCTGAGCAAAGATGCGAAAGGATGGAACATAGGGATGGGTGGGAGCAGGGGGAACTGGAAACAGGTTTGAGGAAAGCGAAGGGTCTGAGCAGGGAGGGTCGGAGCTCGGAGCAGGTGGCGAGAGGCGAGGCTGGAGCTGATGAAGAATGTGGAGGGGAGGAGGGATGCGGGAGGGTGGAGACTGCCTGGGTTAGAGAAGAGTAGACGCTGGGGAGGAGGAGACCCACGCGATGAGAGGGAGGGGTCTCCCTGGGGAGGGAGGTCTCGGGGAAGGGAGGGGCAGGCAGCTGGGTGGTGGGGGAGGCGGGTCTCGGGCCCGAAGACCCTCAGCCCCGGCGAGGGGCCCGGCGGTCCCTTGGCTGGCTGGGCGTGGCTCTTGGACCGGGCGACGGACTCGGGATGGCGGATCGGGGACCGAGCCGGCTGTTCCTGCGAGGAGCTTTGTCTCTCGGCTTGACACCAGCCCTTAGGGACTCGTTTAGGGTTCTGTGATAATCCGCAGCGCCACAGGCACACCCTTTTCTTCACAGAGCTGAAAGGCTTGGTCCAGCGGCAGGTGATGCCGGGGGAGGCGAAATGGGGGCCGCCTCCCAGCCGGGAGGCCCGGAGAACAATAGCCGGCACCGGTGTCCTCCGCACCAGGAGCTAGGGGCACCCCTGGAACTCGAGTGTGCAGTTTCTGGTGCAGAAAACACTCCCGGAGAAATCAAAGGGCACGAGCTCTTCTCTTGGGGTTTCTGTTAGGGCAACAAACCCCACTGGTAATTCTCTGATGTGAGTCGCGCATCTCCGCCCCCCAGACTGTGGGACCCGCAGACAGACGCCGCCCCTGGCTTTGGTACCTTCTGGCTGCGGCACCGCCCCCTGCCCCTTGCTGCTGACCAACCACCGAGACGGTCGGGGTGGGGAAAGACCTGTGGAGGTCGCCTCGGTGAGGAGCGGGCTCCCTGAGTAGCCCGCTTTGTCTGACGAGGCGGACGCGTGTGCTGTGCGTTCTTAGAGCGAGCAACCAGGGCTGGTGCGGTTTCTGACAAAATGGAAGAGACGCAGTCGTAGAGATTACTCGCTACGGGTGCAGCTCCTGGTTTTAAAGCCGGCAGCTAGGGGACCAGTGCTTCCCTTCGCCGGTGACCACACCCAAGCCCGTGTATCCATCCTTTGCAGATTTCACTTGTAGTGTCTGCTGACCTAAGAGAGGGACGACTCTGTGATAGGAGGCGTCTCCTTGCCCATGGGAAAGCAGATGGACCGAAATGGAAACACAAAAACGAGCTCAGTCCTGCTTGCTGTCTAAGCATCTTTCACACCAGGCTAGCAGCATCTTAACATGTGAGATGACAGCCAAAAACCAACATTCGGTTTTACAGATTTTCTTTGATGATTGTTTAGTTGATATTAAAGGTAGACTCTTTAGCGTAGACTTATACTTTTAAATGGTCATTCATTTTAAAAAGACAAAGCAAACAAAAAGCAAGACAGAAGCATTTTTATTCCAAGAGTGAAGGAAGAAGCTTGGCTCAATGACAAGCAGACCATCATAGGATAAATTGCTGTGACATATTTGGCCTGAAGTTGACTGATGAGCCTTTGGGCTCTCATAACCTGGCTTTGAAACCTCAAGATTTTACTCGGATTGATGATGTAACTGTCAGCTGTTGCCCAGCACATATGGTAGCTGACAGTGTGAATTCTTCCTACCTGGGCTATACACAGCAGTAGCAACAGTAGGCTATGTCCTGATACTTTTATTAAAGGATGATGCTTTGTGGAGGTGCCTCTCGGTATTTACAAAGGACTAGGTGGAATGTTGTTCATTGGATATGTTTAACTAAAATAATAGGCCTATCTATCTCCAGGGTAAGTGAAAACCAGGAATCTCTATATTGGATCTCTGGTGGCTCAAACAGTAAAGAATCTGTCTGCAATGTGGGAGACCAGGGTTCAATTCCTGGGTTGGGAACATCCCCTGGAGAAGAGAATGGCTACCCACTCCAGTATTCTTGCCAAGAGAATTCCATGGACAGAGGAGCCCTGAGTAGGTGAAAACCAAGAATCTCTATATTAGAACACCCAAAATCTGGTACTAAAGGTTTTTCTTATGAAAAAAACTTCCAATGAGATGTATTTTGTTGGTTTATTCTTCTTGAAAGAGTTTTATGGACTTAAGGGTGTAATCCTATTATTTTAGAGCACTGTGTGAACATCCAATCCAATTTTTTCCTCATGGGGAGTCAATTCATAGATAAGGAATATTAGTATTACCAGCCCATTTCTGCAGGGAAGATAGAAAGCAGTATCCTTCTACCTGCCCTGTGAAAATGCCTGGGAGACAGATAGAAGAGGCAGGTGGCTGTAGAAAAGGACTTTATGTCGCTAAAATTCTAGAGTGCCCACATGGGCAGCATGTGAGATCCTAGTATCCTGACCAGGGGTCGAACCAGCACCTCCTGCAGCTGAAGCATGGAGTCTTAACCACTGGACCATCAGAGGAGGTCCACAGAGCGCCATTCTTAACTCCCATCTCCCTGACTGTGGGAACCTCAGCTAGGTATACAAAAAGATGTTTGTGGGACATGAACACTTGGCTGTTTTCAACATAGCCTCTTCAGATTTAAGTCAGGGTAATAGTATTCTAAATACATTGCATGTTTCCACCACTGGAAGCAGTTACCCAGCAAGGCAAGTGTGTACAATTGGCCAAAATCAGGTTTGAGGACTTGTTTAGGCTTCATCTGTGGTACCTCTACCTCTTCCTGTCTTTCTGCCATGGATATCTGAGAATTCTCCTCTTTGATAATAGCTCCTTTGACAAAAATCCAGCTTCAGGGAATGGAACTGTAAGCCAAAGGCCATCACAACTGTGGATAAATTTCTGGAGTAAATCAGAATTTAGTTTAATATTGAGAGCCAGGGAAGTTGGTACTATTAGAAAAGAGTATGTAAGATCCAGTCCCTCTTTCTGGTGTCAAAACTAACCAAATTCTGATAGAATATAATCCTGTTCACACATTTTTTATTTCTGAGCTATAAGAAAATATTTCAGAAAAGTTTTCTAAAGACTTAGTTGACAGTTACCTAGAGAAGAGCAATAATACAGGAAACCTTTGTCAATGTGAAAACCTGTAAGGAGAAGTTGGTATAAAATGAAATCAAATGAGAGTAAACAAGTAAGAAGGTAATTGATTTTCTTGTACTGCTAGTGAACAAATAAGAAATAATTTCAAGATCACTCTGTCTTAAATTTTTATATGAAAATGAAAGGTGCAAATACTGTGGTATGACTCTTTAATGAACATTGATGTTTATGTATAAAAGCAGACACATTATATACTTAAAAGAGTTGCATGAAACAATATTTTATATGGTTTGTTCTATTTCGATCTTGGAAATTTCTTCCATCTAAAATACATGGACTTAACCATAGCATCTCCTGACCCTCTCACCCTCTCCCATCAATCACAGCCCAGCTCTATGCTGTTCCTTTGCCTCCTCCCACATGGGCTCCCTCCTTACAGTCCAGACTCAGAAGCAATGTACACAGGAAGGAGAGTCTGGCTCTGAGCCAGAAAGCTGGAAGTTGAGTCCCAGCCCCGACACTTGCTGTCCATCCTTAAACGACTAATTTTTCTCTTAAGGACTCAGTTTCTTCATTTGTTCAATGAGGTTTATATGACTATTTGTATATATATATGACTATACATATTATATGTATAGCCTGAGAAGAGTCTGGCCCTTAGTAAGTGCCCAATAAATGTCAGTTATCACCATCAGCACCATCATCATCCTCTCACTCCAGAATGTGTGCCCCTAAAAACATTTCGATTCCCTGTTTAATCTTTCATCCCCAGAGGTCAGGGTAAACTGCTATAGGGTTATCAATAGTGGGAATAGAAAGAAAGATTAGGACTCTGTTCTGAAAGTCCCACTCTGTAAATAGTAGGAATAGCTCTGTGTTGACTGTCAGCCTCCTTAAGCGCAGCTGTTTTGAGCAGCTGAGGACTTGCAGAGTTAGGAATCTTCCAGAACTGCTCTGACCCAGCTTTGCCAAAACTTCCCTGTGTATAGAGTTGGCTTGGCAACTGCTCTTGCTCCTACATCATCTAAAGAACATCAGGCATCCATAACTGGTTGAGACGGCTGTTGTTCTGAGACTGTTCTGTTGTTGGTGTGGGAAACAGTGATCATGTTTGGTTGATGGCAAATTGTTGGGAATAAAAATATCTCAAATTTTCTAGCTAAGAAATAAACTCAGCAGCACAGAATTACCTGTTTAATAAAAACTTTCAAAGTATTTGCTCTGTGCTAGGGATTGTTCTAGTTCCTATGAGTTGAGTACAGTACAGTTATTATCCCCATTTTACAGATGAAGCCAATGAGAAGTGACAGAGAAAAGCTTTGCACCCAAGGACTCTGCTCAGAGTCTATATGAGTCAGGGTTCTCCAGAGAAACAACTAATAAGGATTGGCTTATGAGACTGTGGGGGCTGGCAGGTTTGATTTATGTAGGGCGGGCCAGTGGGCTGGAAGCTTTCAGGTGGGAGCTGATGTTGCAAGGACCCCATAATGGTTAGTCTTAAAGCAGAATTTCTTCCTCTTCTGGGAAACCTTGATTTTTCTCTTAAGGTCCTTCAGCTACATTTGACTACATTGTATGAGGCTCACCTACATTAATGGGGAAAATCTTAAAGTCAACTGGCATAACCATATCTATAAAATACCCTCCCAGCAACACATAGAGATGTGTGTTTGACTGAATGACTGAGTACTGTAGCCTAGCCAAGGTGACACACAAACACACAAACTATCACCGGGTCCATGCTTTTAAAACACTACCCCAAGCTAAGAGCCTTATTTGCAATAACTCCAGTACTCTGGCCACCTCATGTGAAGAGTTGACTCACTGGAAAAGACTCTGATGCTGGGAGGGATTGGGGGCAGGAGGGGAAGGGGACGACCAAGGATGAGATGGCTGGATGGCATCACTGACTCGATGGACATGAGTCTGAGTGAACTCCGGGAGTTGGTGATGGACAGGGAGGCCTGGCGTGCTGAGATTCATGGGGTTGCAAAGAGTCAGACACGACTGAGCAACTGAACTGAAGTGAAATAATTAGCAATGGCCTATTTATCCCACTACAAAATGCTGCTCCTTACCTTGTTGAAAATACAGTTTGGATCTCTCTTTTTCATCCATGTAGCTTCTAACACAAATTGTTGCTCACAGCAAGCATTTAATAGATAATATTTCATATGACTCAAGTGAGTTTGAGATTTTACGAATGACTAGATTCTAGATTCTCTTGAATCAAGGCAAGAGAGGAGGCACTTCCCTGGCAGCCCAGTGGATAAGACTCACTTCCCCAGCAGAAGGCACCAGCAGGAGGCCCAGGAGGCCCAGGTTCATCCTGCATTCAGGACGGGTCAAAAAACAAAACAAAACAACAGGAGCATATCTGCATTCTGAATTAGGTATTGTGTCACTCTTCACGTCCCAACATCTGTCCATTTTCATTGGCTCAGCAAAGAAGCAAAGATTTGGGGTCTTTCACCGTCTCCACTCCTTGTGAAAGTGTCTTGTACACAGTAGTAGGGCCCAGGACTCAGTCACACTACCTTTGTGTCCGTTCAGTGTCCTCTGGACAGGCATTCCCTTTGTTGCTTTCACATTCACCAGGGCCTCCCCTCCAGTTTCTCAGGCCTTTGGTCTTGATTCTCCCTGCCTTTGTCTGGTCCTCTCCTTCCCTTTGTCATCCCCCAGAGCGTGACCCACTATTGATGGAGAAGTTGCCTCCTTTCTGATTTTTAGCACTTTAACCAGATTTATGTCTTTGTGGATCAATATATTCATTCTGTTATAAAATTCACATGCAGTCCCCGATTTTTTCCTTACTGCTTTTTTGTTCCTTTACTGCTCTTTTTCAACAGATGTGAAACTCAACTTTAAGGAAGTTACTCAGAATGTCTTAAGTTTGGCATGTTGCCGAATATATGGGCCACACACATACATAAAATGGTAGTTTGGGGGCTGAGCGTGTATTTTTAAAGTATTTTCATTTTTTAAACTTTTTAGTAAAGTGTAACAGATATATACATATACCTGGAGTACTGCAGTCCATGGGGTCGCAAAGAGTCGGACACAACTGAGCAACTGAACCGAGCAGATATACAGAAAAATATACAAATCATAAGTGTATAGCTTACTGAATTTTCACAAACTGAACATGGCCATGTAACCTTACTAATGTAAGTAACCATGTAACAGGTTACTAGTACATACCCCAAAGCCCCCTTCAGTCGCCTCCTAGTCACTCCTCTTCCTCCAGGGTCTCTAACCACTATCAGCATAGATGAGCTTTGCCTATTTTTGAACTTTTTACAGATGGAATCATATACTGGGTACTCTTTCAGAAAGTGGCTTCTTTTGCTCAGTATTACATTTGCTGCATTTCATATGCTCATTTTCATTGCTATATAGCATTCCATTGTGTAAATGTACCACAATTTACTATCCATTATGTTGTCAATGGATATTCGGCTAGTTTTTGTTTGATGCTACTGTGAATAGTTTTATTGTGACTATTCTCGCACATATCTTTTGGTGAACAAATATGTGTTTCTCCTGGGGTATATATTTAGGAGTAGAATTCGGGTCAAGGATATGCATATGTTATGTTTTAGTAGACCATGCCAAAGAGTAAGACTAATGGTGAAATTTTTTTAAAAAAAGGTCAATCCTAAGGCATGCAATGCTGTGATTAAACTGTTTTTAGAAGCTCTAAATGTTGGCATAATTTTGCGGCTTGATCAGAGACTGGTTTTAAACTCTTACTCTCAGCAAAAAGTAGAACTCTGGCTGTGTCTGACTCCAAGGTAGCTGAAATGAATATTTTAACACTAATGGTTGTGCTTGGGCTTGCTACAGCTACTTTCTTACTTCTGTTTCTTAAGGAAAAACTGAGAATCAGGTTATAGTTGCAGTGTGGGTCCAAAGATCATTTGGGAGATGACCAGTCAGATTTGAACAAAATTAACAAGCGATTTTTATTCTGTTAACTATTCTTGCTGCTGCTGCTGCTGCTGCTACTAAGTCGCTTCAGTTGTGTCCGACTCTGTGCGACCCCATAGACGACAGCCCACCAGGCTCCGCCATCCCTGGGATTCTCCAGGCAAGAACACTGGAAGTGGGTTGCCATTTCCTTGGGTCAAACTGCAATTTTGAATTGTGTGATTTTTAAAAAATTCCTCAAAAAGTACCAACTTGGAATCAGAAAGTTTAGATTTTTTTAATTATAACTATTTTGGGGTATTTTTCTGTTTCTCTTTTAAGTTTATTTATTTACGTATCTTATTTATTTGGCTGTGCTGAGTCTTCATTCTCTAGCTGTGGCAAGCTAGAGGGGGCTACTCTCTATTTGCTGTGTTCAGGCTTCCCGTTGTGGTGGCTTCTCTTGTTTCAGAGCACAGGCTCTAGGTGTGTAGGGAGAAAGTTCAGATTTCTTATTTGGGAATAAGAATTATAGCATATATCCCATTTTTGTGGGTTTTTAAAAAGACTTAAACTGCACAATTTAGGGGTGGGGGATGTTACTCTTATTTAGGGTTTCTCTGGTGGCTCAGATAGTAAAGAATCTTTCTGCAATACAGGAGACCTGGATTCGATCCCTGGGTTAGGAAGATCCTCTGGAGAAGGGAATGGCTATCCATTCCAGTGTTCCCACCTAGAGAATTTCATGGACAGAGAGGCCTGGCAGGCTATAGTCCATGGGGTTGCATAGAGTTGGATATAGCTAAGCAACTAACACTTTCACTTTTCACTAATCTTATTTATTTACTTTTTTCTCTTTTTAATTCAAGTATAGTTCATTTACAATGCTGTGTTCAGGTATATAGTAAAGTGACTCAGATATATCTCTATCTGAAAAATATATATATATATAATATACATATATATATTCTTTTTCAGATTCTTTTCCTTTATGGGTTTTTACAAAATATTGAATATAGTTCCCAATGCATATTATTTTTACAATAGGATTGTAATGGAAAAGAACCCCTGCAACTTACTGAAAAACAATACAGATGAGGCACAAAGACATGAACAGTAGCCTCCAGATTGTGGGTATAGGCAAATCCATCTCTTCTCCATAGCTGGTCTTCACTGTGGGCCCAGGAGAGATGGCAATGATAAATGTGGCCAGTGCAGATCAAGGGCAGCAGTTTAGGTACAGTTAGAGGATGGTGGTAAGAAACCTTTGCCACCAAAGGAGTGTGACAAGGTGGTCATGAACCCCTAACTAGCCTGTTTTTTTCTTATGACAGTCATTCACAGCCCAAGATGTTCCTAAAAAGAATTTTCTCTTGCCGTGTAGCCTGCCATGTTTGATTGGTTCTCATACAAGCAAGTGAGATCAGATTTATCCACTGCTTTAAAATATAGATTTACTGCTTAATCTCTGAGTCCCTTAAGCACTTGGGTATTTTCACATCTTTTTAATATAAGACTTAGTTTCACACTTTAAAATGTATGCTCCTCCAATACTTAATCAGTTATAAAAGCACTTATTGACCATTTTGCTGGTACAGCTAGTGAAATGTTTGCTTGTTTCATCCAACTCTCATCCATATACTCAACATAATTTTTACAGAGTTGTAACCACAACATGGATCCACTATTGTGGATACTGTATTTTGTTCTTTCATTTGACATGAGAAAAACTTTTTCTGTGTCTCTGCCTAATTTAGAAATGTAAACTTTTGATGACTGCCTGCTGTTTCATTGAAATGTGCTATATTTGAGTGTTTACTTATGAATATTTAGATTATGGTTGACTTTTAAATTTTTAGGTAGTGTTTACATCATTGTGAACATCACATACATGATTTTTATTCAGTTCAGTTCAGTCGCTCAGTCGTGTCCAACTCTTTGCAGCCCCATGAAACGCAGCACGTCAGGCCTCCCTGTTCATCACCATCTCTCGGAGTTCACTCAGACTCACGTCTATCGAGTCCATGATGCCATCCAGCCATCTCATCCTCGGTCATCCCCTTCTCTTCCTGCCCACAATTCCTCCCAGCATCAGAGTCCTTTCCAGTGAGTCAACTCTTCTCATGAGGTGGCCAAAGTACTGGAGTTTCAGCTTTAGCATCATTCCTTCCAATGAAATCCCAGGGTTGATCTCCTTCAGAATGGACTGGTTGGATCCCCTTGCAGTCCAAGGGACTCTCAAGAGTCTTTTCCAACACCACAGTTCAAAAGCATCAATTCTTCGGCACTCAGCCTT
Organism: Nanger dama; assembly: GCA_917880005.1. Classification (NCBI taxonomy): domain Eukaryota; kingdom Metazoa; phylum Chordata; class Mammalia; order Artiodactyla; family Bovidae; genus Nanger; species Nanger dama. The sequence goes on from CAKJTW010000018.1 coordinate 34,337,573, forward strand.
CTTCACAGTCCAACTCTCACATCCATATATGACCACAGGAAAAACCATAGCCTTGACTAGACGGACCTTAGTCGGCAAAGTATGTCTCTGCTTTTGAATATACTATCTAGGTTGATCATAACTTTTCTTCCAAGGAGTAAGCGTCTTCTAATTTCATGGCTGCAGTCACCATCTGCAGTGATTTTGGAGCCCAAAAAAATAAAGTCTGACACTGTTTCCACTGTTTCCCCATCTATTTCCCATGAAGTGATGAGACCGGATGCCATGATCTTTGTTTTCTGAATGTTGAGCTTTAAGCCAACTTTTTTCACTCTCCTCTTTTACCTTCATCAAGAGGCCCTTTAGCTCCTCTTCACTTTCTGCCATAAGGGTGGTGTCATCTGCATATCTGAGGTTATTGATATTTCTCCCGGCAATCTTGATTCCAGCTTGTGTTTCTTCCAGTCCAGCGTTTCTCATGATGTACTCTGCATAGAAGTTAAATAAGCAGGGTGACAATATACAGCCTTGACGTAGTCTTTTTCCTATTTGGAACCAGTCTGTTGTTCCATGTCCAGTTCTAACTGTTGAAACGTGAAACGTGAACTCCCTGATGTTCAAGCTGGTTTTAGAAAAGGCAGAGGAACCAGAGATCAAATTGCCAACATCCGCTGGATCATCGAAAAGCAAGAGTTCCAGAAAAACATCTATTTTTGCTTTATTGATTTTTTATTACCCAGCTGATATTATGTTTTTGAGAATCAAGATTCCCTTAAAAAAAAGGGAGTGGTGTGGGAGATGCAATTTTAGTCATAATACTGGATAGTTTTCACATGAGAAGAAATGCATAAATGCATTTAGTTCCTTGAAATGGATAATACATGTCACAGAATTCCCTGATCAGAGAATGCCTTCTAATTAGTCTGAGCTGGCAGGTTATTTATCAAAGAATTTGTGTAAAGATAGGAATAATGTAAGAATTTGTGTAAATGTAGAAGTAATCAATCATTTTACAAACAGTACCTATAATAATAATTTGGAAGACAAAGGACTCCAAGTAAAGCCAATTTTACTAATAAATTTTATAAAATTGTATTGTCTTTTAGTAGCAGATAGCACCAAAAATTGGCCATTGTGGAAGAAATCAAATGGTCACCAAGTTGCAAAGAGATGAAACAGTTGTGAGAGGCATCCAATACTTTGTTAAATTCTAAATATCTGCCAGTAGAGTGCAAATAGCCAGGACCCAGAAATGACTGTTGGAACAGCCTGGCAAGTGAGAGGTTTACTCACAACCCAGTAACTGGACTTAAATTGCACTGAGCTGTTTTTGGAGGTGGGCTCAAACTTCCTCTCATGTATTTTCTGAGTGCCTGCAAAGAACAGTGCAATTTCCAGGAAGGAGCTTGCACATGGGAGAGGGATGGAGTTTGAATCCTGACTGCTACTTTCTAGACACCAGAGACCTTAGACAAAGTCACCTGATCTTCCCAAGCCTCGGTTACATTGTGATTTAAAGATCATAGGTTTATGAGGAATACTCAGGGGAAAATAAATATACAGGGAGCCTGAGGGTCACATTGAAAGTACTCAGTAAGTGGACCTAATGTATTCTCTGGATGCTCAAGTTAGGTGCTTTTAGATACGTAAAGATATATAACAGTCTTGTCTAAGTGCATGCTTGTCAAGTGAATAGGCTGGACAACATGATGGCTGGTGCAGAGGGAGTAGAGAGCACCCGAGAAGTTCAGCCACAAAGGCTCAGTTCCCTCCTCTGTTCAGTGAGGAGGTGGAGACTAGATTCTATCTGGCAGCTCAGATGGTCTGTGCCAGCCATACTGTGCTGCTGCCGAGACCATCATGATTCCTTCCCAACTCAAACTAGCAGACATGCAGCACCATCTATCAAAATGAGAATGGCTTACATCCAGCAATACCGCTTCTGGGAATTTATCCTAACCTAAAGATGTGCAAGTATATGTGCACAATGAAATATAGGAAAGGATATTGTTACAGCATTATTAGTACTAGCAAAAAAGAAAAAAAACTTAGACCCAACTAAATTCTCAAAATTGGAGAGCTAGTTAAATACATCATGATCCATCCTTAAAAAGAATTTTTTTTTCCCTCCATATGTGGGATCTTTGGTCCCTGACCAGGGATCAGATCCATGTCCGCTGTATTGGAAAGGCAGAGTCTGAACCACTGGAGTACCAGGAAAGTCCCAAGGCAGATAATTTCTGATCTGATAAAGAACAATCTCTAGTACATATCACTGAATAGGAAGAAAGCAGACAGACCAATATTAAATGCATGTTGCCATCTATGTAAAATGTATGTGTATATAAATGTATGGACTTACCTGTAACTCAAACAGTAAAGAACCTCCCTACAATGCAGGAGACCTGGGTTCGATCCCTGGGTTGGGAAGTTCCTCTGGAGAAGAGAATGGTAATCCACTCCAGTATTCTTGCCTGGAGAATTCCATAGACAGAGAAGCCTGGCGGGCTACAGTCTGCGGGGTCGCAAAGAGTCGGACACGACTGAGCGACTAACGCACATGTCAAATATATACATATGGGCTTCCCTGGTGGCTCAGTGGTAAAGAACATGCCTGCCAATGCGAGAGTCATAGCTTCGATCCCTGGGTGGGGAAGATTCCCTGGAGGAGGTGTGGCAACCCACTCCAGTATTCTTGCCTAGAAAATCCCATGGAACAGAAAGAACCTGGTGGGCTACAGTCCATGGGGTTGTGAAAGAGTCGGGCACAACTTAGTGACTAAAAACACCACCACCACAGTGGGCCAGGTGTCGGCATAGGATATTAGGGCTAAAAAGAACCATAGGCAACACTTAATCATTTCACAGAGGAAGAACCCCAGGGCAATTTAAGTTCAGTGAACCGTGTTTGCAGACAGTTTCTGATACTCTTGGTCTTTTGTGACGACTAAGAGACCGTTGCATCCACCTACGGAATTAGTTCCCTTGTGCAGGGTTACCTGTGGGCATGTTTTCCCAGTAAGGACCATAAAGGCAGACTCCTGAGTTCACACTTTGGTGTGGTCTCTTCCTGTGACTTGCTTTTAAGCAAGAGAACACAGTTAACATGATGGGGATATCATTCCATGACTGTTACATGATTTAAGGCCCCATCTTGCGAGCCGACTTGCTCTAGAGACATGACTTGATGAATAAGTGGCTGTGCTGGGAAGGCTCACTTGGCAAAAATTATGTAGCCTCTGGGAGCTGAGTGGCCTCTAGCTAGAAGCCTGTGACCATAAGGAAATGAACTGTGTCAACCTGAGTGAGCTTGCAATTGAGTTCTTCCCCAGCAGGCCTCCAGATGAGAGCACAGACTGTCCAACACCTTGACTGTAGCGTGTGAGGCTCTAAACAGAAAGTGAGGTGATAAATAGGCATTGTTTTAAGCCACTATGTTAATGGTCATTTTTAGACAGCATAGGAAAGTAATTCACAGCTCTCCTGTATCCCTGTTTCTAGCCCATGTTTTCTTCACCCATTTTACTCCCCATGAGCCCACTGCTTTTTATTCATTATCTTTCTGAGTCTTTGCCCCCACCACCCCACCGCCCCACACCTCCCTCCACCACCACGTGTGGAATCTTAGTTCCTAGGCCAAGGATTGAACCCACGTCCCCTGCATTAGAAGGCGGGTTCTTAACCACTGGGCAGGGAAGTCCCTTTTCAGTTTTCATTGTTGACATTTTTTTTCCTTTCTTTATTAAAAATTAGACTCCCCCATTTCCTCTGTCTTCCTCTTCTCCAATTAAATAACACCTCCTCACCCTCAGGTAACTCGAGTGTTTTCACTCATATTTCATTCCTTATACATTACTGTGTATAAACATATACGTGCCTGTGTGCCAAGTCATTTCAGCCATGTCCAATTTTCGTGACCCCATGGACTGTAACCCACCAGGCTCCTCTGTCCATGGAATTCTCCAGGAAAGAATACTGGAGCAGGTTGCCGTTTCCTTCTCCAGGGGATCTTCCCCACCCAGGGGTCAAACCCTGACTTAGGTCTTCTGCATTAGCAAGCAAGTTCTTTACCACTAGTACCACCTGGGAAGTCCCTATTAATATATATCTAGGTATTTTTCACCTTTGTTCATTTTACAAAAGGATCTTTTTATGTTTATGTATATGTCTAGGTATCATGGATACATAATTTTCATTGGTAAAATATACCATCTATAGAGCTCGCCTTATTACATCTTGGAAGAAACTTTAAGCCAATTGGTATAGCTCTAACTTTAAAAACTGCATGATATTCTATGGCATGGATAATATGATATTGTGATATAATAAGAATATTTGGTTGTCATTCTTAGTTGGCACAGAGTTCATAAAACTCTTAATTTTCTGAGTGAGGTGACAGGAGTATCTTGTTATTCATAAGGAGCCCCTTTCAACCTTACCTGAGTTTATGCTAATAAGGTAACTCTGAGGCTGGGAGCTGATAATCAAGGGAACCAACTAGGTGATTGATAGCTGGAACTTTTAGTCCCACTCCTCAGCCCTCACCCTACCTCCAGAGAGGAAAAGGAGCTGGAGACTGAGTTAATCACCAATGCCCAATGATTTATTCGCTCATGCCTTTGTAATGGAACCTCCATAAAACCCCAGAGGAGTTTAGAGAACTTCCATATCGCTGAATGCATTGAGGTGCTGGGAGGGTGGTACACCAGAGAGGGTATGGGAGCTCCAAGTCCCCTCCTCAGACCTGGCCCTGTGCGTGTCCTCCATTTGGCTGTTCCTAAGTTATATCCAGTGCTCTGCTCTACTGTGGTTAGGCCCTCAGTCGTGTCCGATTCTTTGTGACCTCATGGGCTTGCAGCCCTAAAGTCTCCTTTGTCCATGGGGATTCTCCAGGCAAGAATACTTAGTTGTAAGTTAAGTGTTTCTCTGAGGTTTGTGAGCTGTTCTAGTAAATTAACAAGCTTGAGGAGGGCATTGTGGGAACCCCAGATTTACATTTGGATGGTCGGAATTACAGGTGACAACCCAAGACAGGGGACTGGCGTCTGCAGTTGGGGACAATCTGATGAGACTGAGCCCATAACTTGGGGGAGCCTGCACTAACTTTCCGTGGTTAGTGTCGGAAGTGTTGTAAGTAGAGACACAGTTTTCCTTCTGAAAGTACCACAGGCTTTTCCTCCATTCCGCACTGGTGGGTATTCAATTTGTTTCCGGTTTTCTGGTTTCACCCTACCAGCCACACTGCAGTGGGCTTTCTGTGCATGTCTCCTTGTGTTCTTGTGCTTTTATTTCTATGGATGGAACCCTATGAGTGAAGTTGCTGAGTCAGAGATCTTTTTAAAATTTTAATAGAGGCTTTCAGACTGTTTCCCAAAAGCATATAATAATTTACGTTTCTACCAACAGTGTCTGTCCAAGCTCTCCCAGCCTGCACCCTTTGCCCCCAAGTCCCGCCAACATCAGGTATCACCCTGGATTTTTGCCAGTTCTAATGAATGTGAAATGATGCCTTATTGTGGCTTTTATTTACATCTCCTTGATTACTGGCGAGGTTGAACATCTTTTCTTATGTTGTTGGTCATTTAGATTTGCTCTTCTATGTCACTTATCCGTGTCCTATGGCTTTTTTTTCTCTTGGTTGTATTTTGCTTATCAATTTGTAACAGTTCCACATGTTTTCTCAGGCTATTTACTACTTATTGACTGTATTTCTATATCATTTCTATATCAAATTGTATCATTTTATGTAATATCACATTTAAAAATTTTTATAAAGTCAGAAATGTGACTTTTTGGCTTCTTGGTTTCTAGATTGATGTAAAAGGTCTCCCCTGCTACTAGGTTGTACATGTATTTTCCTGGCCTTCCTTTTAATATTTTTAATTGCTTAATATTTTACATTTAAATTAAAACCAGATGGATTACAGATTTGGATATATGCTATAAGGTAGGGAGCCTGCTTAATTTTCTCCCAGACAAATAGCCAATGATGCCAGCCCCATCTATTATCAAGTAAATCATTTTCCCCTGCTGAACTGAAATATCTCTTTTGTTGGATTTAATTGAAACCTGCTACCAACCACCTTACTCTGTTCCACTTATCTGTCTCATCCTATGCTGATACCATACAGCTTTAATTACAGTGATTTCATATAGTATCTTTTATTATTCAGTGAAGTCCTTTATCTACCCCATAGTGTTTCTTTTCACAGTTTTTCGACTCTTCTCAATTCCATTATCCATTTCAAAATAAACCCTTTGGGAATTCTGATAGGACTATTGTTACATTTATCTATCACTTTGCAGAGAATTGACATTTTATAATATTAGCTTTTCCTGTCTGAGAATGTATTTGTTTCATTTTGTTTAGATCCTATTTTATGTACTTTGAGAAGTTCTATAGGAGTCTGTGCCTTAGTTTTTTATTCTTGGTCTCTTTTTGTGTGAAGTTATATTGAGATATAACTTGCATACAATAAAATTCACACATTTTAAGTGTACAATTCACTGATTATTAGTGTATTTAAAGAGTTACGCCACCATCAGGCAATTTAATTTTAGAAAATTTCTATCACTCCCCAAAACTTCATGCCCATCTGTATTTACTCTCATTCCCACCCTCAACAGTGGGCAGCCTCTAAACAAATTAGATACAAACAAATAAAATACTTTATATTTAGATTTGCCTTTTCTCAACTATTCTTAGTCATTTTTTTATGCTTAAGTGTTTTCAGTGTTTTTCACTACTGTGAACACAATATTCTTTCTTATTTCTATTTCTAGCTGGCTGGCTACTAGCATAGGAAATAATATTTGCCTTATAATTGGTTATCTTACCACTTTTCTTAGGCTTTTTAGGTATACAATCAGTACATGTGTGAAGTCACATCAGTTGTGTCTGACTCTTTGTGACCCCCATGGACTATAACTCTTCAAGCTCCTCTGTCCATGAGATTCTCCAGGCAAGAATACTGGAGTGGGTTGCCATTTCTTTCTCCAGGGGATCTTCCAACCCAGGGACTGAACCTGCATCTCTTGAGTCCTGTACGTTGGCAGGCAGATTCTTTACCACTAGCACCACCTGGGTACCACATAGACTGTACGATTCTAGTCATACAATCATAGCATAGTTTACCTCTTTTTCCATGTTTATCTTGAGGATTTAATTATCTTATTTGAATTTTTTTAGGAAATTGAAAATCATTCAATAATTGTGGTCAGAGAAGGCATGCCTGCTTTTTTTCCTGATTGTAATCTATGTGTGTGTTAGTCACTCAGTCATGTCTGACTGTTTTCAACTCTATGGATTGTAGACCACCAGGCTCCTCTGTCCATGGGATTCTCCAGGGAGCAATAATGAAGTGGATTTCCATCCCCTCCTCCAGGGAATCTTCCCAGCTCAGGGACTGAACCCAGGTCTCCCACATTGCAGGCAGATTCTTTACCATCTGAGCCACAGGGTAGTGTTCTTTAATTTTGGAACAATAGCTGAGGGGAGGGAGGTGGCGAAGCATGACCTTGGCTTAGGGATGGCTGGGGGTGGAATGACCTAACTAGAGGAGCAATATTTAGACATCTTCCTTACCATTACCAGCTGGAGGATGTCCAATGTATATTTGTTTTCTCTTTTTAGTGTAGGTAAGAGCACCAGATGTAAATTTATAATTGGGCTATATCACTTTATAACCTCCCAAGAATGTCATTGCTAAGTTAAAATTTAATAGTATTTCCCCAGCCTTTTATTGATGTTTGTTCTGTATTAAAAATGGCCATTGGGAAAATATTTTTGCACCTTCTGCAAAACTGTAGTCAGATACATTTATGCTTATTTTCCTCAGAGTAACTCGATAAATTCCTTCTAGAATTATCTACACAGAGAACAGAACTGCTTTCTCTAAAACATTCTGACTGAAGCCTTCTTTTGACTGTTCCATTAGATAGATGGGAGCAAGAAATTATTGGGGATTCAAAGTGCCTTTCCTGGTGGGTGAATCAGAGCTGCCCTTTTATTCAGTAATAAGAAGAGTTTTCACCTTCCCTCCAAAACCATTTCCCCAGTTACTTGAACTGCCAGGAAGCTTGGCATTAAATATAATTCCTACTAAATTACATCCCTTCTTTTTCTGAGTTCCCTTTAGCAATCCTCTTTTTAATGTGTTTTGTTGCTTTCAGGTTAACTTTGCTGAGGAGTAATTTATATGCAATGGACACAACCATTTTTAATGTTCATTTAAAACATATTTATGTACCTGAGAAATCACTACTAAATTGGAATATGGAATATTTCTATTACCATCCAAAGTTTCCTTATGCTATATATATATCTATATATATATACACTTTTTAGCCACACTGCTTAGGGCTCTTAGTTCCACACCAGGGACTGAACCCATGCCCGCTGCGTTGGAACCAAGGAGTCTAATCACTGGTCCACCAGGCAAGTCCCCCCTTGTGCCTCTTTCTATTCAATCCCCTTCCCCTCTCCTCCCCAACCAGTGATATGCTGTCATTGCAGATCTGTGCTTCTCTACCATAGGAGTAGAGAAGGAAATGGCAACCCACTCCAATATTCTTATCTGGAGAATTCCATGGTCAGAGGAGCCAAGCAGGGGGCAGTCCATGGGGTCACAAAGAGTCGGACATGACTGAGTGACTCACACACTCATTACCATGGGAGAGTTTGCCCCTTTAGGGGCCATATGGCAGTGTCTGGAGACATTTTTAGTTGTCACAGCTGTGCAGGTACCACTGGCATTAGTGGGTAGAGGCCAAGAGTACTGCTAAGTATCCTACAAGGCACACGGTAGTCCTACAACAAACAAGTAGCCAGCCCAAAATTTCAGTTGTGCCAAGACCCTACTAAATCTATAGCTTGGGCACACAAATGATAGCCCACGACTCAAATCCAGTCTCATTGCCTGTGTTCATAAATTGCAAGTGGTTTCTGTATGTACTCCAGTATGAGTACTGCTTTCACTAAGCATGATGTTTTCAAGGTCCACCCATGTTGTATCATGAATCAATATTTCTTCTCTTTTTATTGCTAAATAATGTCCCATTGCATGGATTTGTAAACATAATGCTGCTGTATACATTCTTGTGTGTAAGTTTTTGTGTGGACATATCTTTTCATTTCTCTTGGGTATAAACTTAGAGTGGAGTTTCTGGGTTGTAGGGTGATTCTTTAACTTTTTGAAGAATCACCAGATTGTTTTCTAAAGCAGTGCATCACTTTACATTTCTACTGCAGTGTATGAGGGTTCCAATTGCTCTCCACATCCTTACCAACACTTCTTATTATCTGTCTTTTTTATTATAATCATTCTAGTTGGTGTGAAGTGGTATTGCACTGTAGTTTTGGTTTGCATAGCCTGATGGCTAAATGAACAGTTGTTCATGTGTTTATTAGCCATTCGTGTATCTTCTTTGGAGAGATATTGATTCAGCTCCTTTCCCCCTTTTTAAACTGGGTTATGTCTTTTAATTACAGAGTTGTAGCAAATCTTTTATATTCAGAATTTGCTTTCATTCTCTGGGAGTTAGTTAGTTTATTATTATTGTTAGTTTTATTTGGAATTAGTACTGTATTCACAATTTGTCCATTCACCTCGTAGTAGACACTAGGGTTGTTTCCAGTTTGGGGCTATAATGAAAACAGTTACTACAAGGATAAGTCTTTGTGTGCACATATCTTTATATCTTTTGGGCAACTAAAGTGGGCTTGCTGAGTACTATGTTAACTTTATAAGAAATTGCCAAAATATTTTCCGAAAGAGCTGCACCATTTTAAATTTCCACCAGCAATGTACAAGAGTTCCAGTTGTTCCATATCCATTCTAACCTTCATACTTATTGGTCTTTATAGTGGGCAATGATATTTCATCATGGACTTTCCTGATAGCTCAGCTGGTGAAGAATCCGCCTGCAATGCAAGATACCCCGGTTCAATTCCTGGGTCAGAAAGATCTGCTGGAGAAGGGATAGGCTACCCCCTCCTGTATTCCTGGGCTTCCTTGGTGGCTCAGCTGGCAAAGAATCCGCCTGCAACGTGGGAGACCTGGGTTCGATCCCCGGGTTGGGAAGATCCCCTGGAGAAGGGAAAGGCTACCCACTCCAGTATTCTGACCTGGAGAATTTCATGAATTGTATAGTCCATGGGTTGCAAATAATATAAAAACCTTCATATCATTGGTCTTTTTAATGGGCAATGATATTTCATTATGGTTTTAATTTGCATTTCCCTGATAATGATGTTGACATCTTTTCATGTGCTTATTTGCCATCTGTACCTTCTTTGTGATGTGTCTTTTCAAATCTTTTGCTCATTAAAAAAAGTTATTTATTTATTTGGCCACATTGGGTCTTAGTTGCAGTGCATGGGATCTTTGTTGTGGGACACAGACTCTAGTTGGGGCACGTGTGCTCTGGAGCACGATAGCAGTAGTTACCTCCTGCTTAGTTGCCACCACTGGCAGGGAACCCAGGCACATGGCAGAAAACAGCAGGTAGAGCACAGTGACCGGAGTGTGGGCATAGGTGGTGAGAGGAGGCAGTTGGTGGCAGGAGTGTACCAACAGGTGGAGGGGCCTCAGATGCAGATGAACAGGTCCCAACTCCCAGAGAAGGTGATAGGCAACAAGAAGGATGAATGTGCCAGCCTACTGGGAATAAGATAGCAGGCTCTTGACCAAGCCAGACTTGGGCACAGGGCATTGAGTACCTAATGTGGAATCTGGGGTTCTGACCTCCAGCAGCAGAAGAGGTGAAGCACACAGTCAGGGCTTGTCCCGAGCCAGGTGTCCTAACTAGGTGCCTTAGCATGTTCAGCTCCAGTCTTTAGTCCCCAGAGGTAGCCAGGGACTGGGAACCTAGGGAATCTGGCCAAGCCTTCTGGGAAGGAGAGGGGGGAATAAATTGTGTTTATAAAGGTAATTGGGCATCTATCATCCGTTCCAATCCCTCCTCTCTTCTAGTAGGAGCAGGTGAATAAGAAAAAGAGGAAATGCTGGCATTCAGGGTGAATTAGATGGGCAGACAACCAGACTTCCATTACTCCCATTTATTTGCTTTCAGAGATATAGACTTATTCATCCCTTTTGTCGGCAGTTACTCAGCAGGTGCTCCACAGCTCAGCAAGAACTGAAGGAAAAGCTCATTACCTTTTTTTGTTTAAGTGAATGAAGGTATCTCTACTTTTTCAGACTCAGCCACCAGGAAAAGCTTTTGAACCCCAAACAATCCATCACTCCCTCTCTCCAACTGTTCATTCAAGAAAGGCAGCAGCCAGATGGGCTGGGTTAGAGAGGGTGTTCAGCTTCTATTTTGCAGCCATTTGAAAAGATGCTGTCTTGTCTGGGGCCCAGTTGAAAAGAGTGAAAGAAGGGGGCCATTCACTATTGCCTGCGGAGGTGGCCCCCATCTGCTCACCTCCCTGAAGATGCTGCCCCTAATGCTGGCTTGGTCCCAGGGTTGGCGATGGGGTGTCTTTCACTGAGATGGGAGACACTGGGAGAGGAGCCAGGTGCCGACAAGAGTGTGATGAGTTTTAGATGCAATGAATTTGAAGGGCCAGTGAGACATCTGAGCAGAGCAAACCCATAAGCCATGAGATACTGTACTGATGAATGGTAGTTGAATAAATGTACAAGAGATGTTGACTTGCTCACAGATTGCCTGCCCTGGCACAGACTTCCTCTGGTGCTACCGCCCCCTTGACCAGGGCTATCATCGATCCACAGCTAATTTTTATTTTCAAAAATGTATAATCAAATAGTACAAAGAGATTGAGTCCTGATACAATTCTCTTTCTCCAAGACTGCAGCAGTTAATAATGTTTTATGCAAAAACTCATTATGTGTGAGTTTATGTACATATATATGAATATTTATACATGATGAAATCTCATTTATATGTAAATACACAAGTAAATAACATACCGTGGTCCTATTCTATAACCTACTTTTCTTCACTTAATGCTGGATCATAGACACCCTCCTCTGTCAGTGTTTAGAGATCTACACAATCCTTTACAATGGCTGCCTAGCCTTCTGTTGTGTGAATATGCCATTATTTATTTAAATAACCCTCATATTTACAGACCTTCAGCTTGTTCTTAAAAAATTTGCTATTATAAAAACAATGCAACAAAATACCCACATAATACATTTTTGTGCAATGGTCCAATTATTTTCTTAGAAGAAGGTTTTGGATGTGGAATGCACATTTCAAGTTTTCATATAGATGTTCAGATTTCCTTCTGGTAAAATTGTACCAATTTGAACTGCTGTCTGAGTGCAGGCTTTTCTCATTTGTTTTGGGCATTATTCTCTCTTATTTGTGCCATTATAGTAAGTGAAAAATGTGATTTCATTGTTTTAATTCACATTTCTGTGCTTATTAATAAAAATGAGCATCATCTGCTTTTTAGCTGTCTGTATTCCCCCCCACTCCTGTGGGTTACCTATTCATATCCTTTGCCTGTTTTTTTATACTGGAATACTTGTCTTTCTCTTAAGATTTATAAGTGCTCTTATGTATTATAGGTATCCTTGGTTATATGTTGCAAACATGGCATAACCAGCTTTTATTTGTCTTTATCATGATATCTTTTGCTGCAACACAGTTTTTTTATTATTTTAGTCATATCCATATCAATTTTATGTTTTATAGTCTCTGCCTTTGAATTATGCTAAGAAAAGCTTAACCTATCAAAAATTTATAAAAGTATCTTTCTATATTTCTTCTATTTTATACTTTTACTTTTTATGTAAAATGCAAATATAATGATGTCTCTTCCTTTCTTGCCATATCAGCAAGCCTTCCTGCTGCCCTCAGCATCTAGTCCACCCTCTTGGCATAGCCCACCAGATGGTGGATGATCTGGGCTTTGCCTCTTCTTCATCCTCATACATCACATATATAAACCATCCCAAATGCACCTCTCTGCTGCTGTTTGGAATATGCATGCTTGTCTTCTCCCCCACCTTGCTGGTGAACTCCTAATTGACTATCAAGACTCCCCTCAAGGGCACATCCTCTGAGAAGCAGTCCTTTATCCCAGTCAGTGTTAAGTGCTTCCTGCCCCTCCCGACACTGACACAGCTATCCTCTTAACTCATATTGAAATTATCCATTTATGAATTTTTTTTCACTACAGACTTGTGAGCTCTGGGATTGAGGGGTGGGGTTCAGCATCTGGCACTTTAATACAGTACTATTTAGCAGGTGCTAAGCCTGCCCCTGTGATGTGATTTGCATCTTAGCAAGCTCAGTGCACCAACAGTGTGAAGGCTGGGGGACCAATTAAAAGTATCCTGGTAACAGTGATGTCCTATCCAGGTAGCTGACAGGGCCTGGTCTCAGAGGGTGGGTTTGGAGAAAAGAGGATAAAGAACAGACTTAGTGGGTAGACTGGACACTGAGTAGAGTGTTGTGTTTGCCGTGTCTCCTAAAAGTTCAACACACAAGTGAATAAAACTGTTAGCCCATTAGCATGGCCCACACCTTTTGATTCCAGTATTTTTTGCTGTAGATTTACCGCTACCCCAATTCCTTTCCATAAAGCTCTGTCACCGAGGCTAATCATCCCCTCCAATCTGTCTAGGGAGGTAGCCTATCACCTCCAAGGACAAGTATGACATTGTTTTAATTAAATGCCCTGTGTTAAGAGCCTTCACAGCCCCTGACACATGGTACTATTGTTGCTGTTCAGTCACCAAGTCACGTCCGACCCTTTGCAACCCCATGGACTGCTGCATGCCAGGCTTCCCTGTCCCTCACCATCTCCTGGAGTTTGCCCAAGTTCATGTCCACTGAATCGGTGATTCCATCCAACCATCTCATCCTCTGTCACCCTCTTCTCCTTCTGCCTTCAATCTTTGCCAGCATCAGCACTCAGTAAATATAAACTCACACTCTGGGCTCCTGCACCTCCTTACCTTGGGTGATTGGGTCAGTGGCCATCTTCTGACTGATCTAAGAGATTCCTGGAAAGAGAGGATGAATCACTGTTTATTAGTGTGTTTCCACAAAGTACAGGCATGCCCTGACAGCTGGGCTCCATCTGTCCTCAGCTCTCTGCTTGCTGTCTGCCCAGGCTGCCATTCTTACTGTCATCCCCACTCTATTTCCTTTTCTGCCACAGACCCAGCATTTGGTCCTTTCCAAGCTCTGCTTCTTCCTTTTCTGTTCTGTGAGCATCTTGTAATTAACCTACTGCATCCTCATGCCAAAGTCACCACCACTGTCACTGTTCTCCTAGCCTCCATTTAGCCTGTGACAGGTAAGAAGCAGGAAGACCAGCCCCCACATCATGGTTCTATCCCCCAACTTATTTGGCATCCTTCTCTGAAGGCTCCAGGGCTCCCTAGGCCCCCAGGTCTCATTCAGAAGCCAGAGCCTCTTGCTCTACACTCCGTGACTTCACACCCTGGCTCTCCAAGCTGCTTCCTCATCCCCACCTAACCTCTCGGGCCCAAGACAGTTCCCCAAGTGCCACTCCCAGCCCATCCTTGCTTGCTTCTGCCTCTTGTCATTTTTCTCATCCCAAAGAATGCCTGCTTTGTTCTTCTGCCCCCAGGCTTGCTCCAAACACCCTCACAACCATCACGGAACTCCCTTTGAGACTCTTCCTTGCCATCACTAGCAGCTGGTTCCTGTGGCTAACACTTCGCACTTGTAAAATGCTTTCCCACCACTATTTCTTATGACCAATCCTCCTGCTTTCCTTCAGCTGACATTTAATGAACCCGCTCTGCATCCCAAGCCCTGGGAAGGATAAAATAAGGTATAGGCTTTGCTTTCAAGGCACTCCAGTCTAGTCCGTTTGATTCCAACCCAATTTCCTCCGCCATAAAATGGGAAGATAATGTTTAATGACCTCATAGGGCTGTTGTAAGATTTATATGAAATTGTGTGTGAGCCTGACACAAAAAGAGCTTTATAGCGCTGGTGTGTGGGTGGTGCTGATGCCCCCTTTACAGCTGGGAAGAGGGGCTTGGAGCAGTGAAGGATGTGCCCACAGTCACACAGCTAGAGGGACGAACCCAAGTGTGGTGTGGCACTGCTCTACCCATCCCCCTCCATCTCTTCTTCATACCCTCCCGGCCTCGTTTTGTCCCACTCACTCTCAGTTGCTGGTCCCTTAAACAGGTCTCTGAAATGAGGACACCATCAGGTTAATGGGATCACTGTGCCCGTCAAGGGGAAGTTGGTCATGTTCACCCCTAGTCCTTTCTTTTAGCCCCCTAAGTATGCCCACTTGGCCCAACACTCCTAGTGCATGGTGCTTCCCGCAAGTGTCCAGCTGTTTCACCCATGTGAGCTAGTCTCCAGCAGTTGGTAAGCTTGTAGTGGCTCACCCACCCTACTGTGCCCATCTCTGCAAAGCTGGGTTCCATTAGTCACTCATGTCCACAAACACTGATGAGATTTTCTTCTCAGGCTCCAGGAATTCTGGATCGGGGTAGAAATATCCATTGGCCTCATGATGGTGATAAGTTGGGTCCATGAGAAGGCAGCTAGAATAAGCAGGCATGGAAGGGGTGAGCTCATTGATTGAGCGGAAGCACTAGTGGTGTAATTCAGTGGCTGGTAAAAGCATCGCATTTGGGAGATAGAGGGCTGGAAGCATATTTCAAGCTCAAGGTGGAATATCTGACTCCTCTTTAAAGGAGTCAGAGAAAAGAAGTGTGTGTCCTTCTGAATCTACTTAAGAGTCAAAATAAAGGAGGAGATTGGTTTGTCCTAAAGCCTGGTCATTTTAGGCTTTAGGTGGCAGAAGGTGGCAGGTTGATGGCAAGGCTTCCTAAAAGAGGAACTTTTTCACCTTATGCCAATTTTTTTCCAAACAGTATGGAAGGATGTTGTTTTAAGTTATCATATTTATTTTTCATTATAAAATTAACATGATATTATATAGAAAATTTGAAAAATTAGAAGGGGAAAATCACCGATAATCCCATAACAAACCTTGTTTGTTTCATCTGGTCTATTTTTTGTATGTATGTTTTCACCCAGTTTTAGTAATGCTTGATATATCATTTTTGTGTACTAGCATGCAGTTCAGTTTTTTTTTTTTAATTTTTAAATATTTTGTGAGATACATCCAGAAGAGCACAGAAAATACATGGACAGTTTAAAGAATAATTTTAATTGTCTTAGTTCCCACCCTAGTAAAAGACTAGAGTATTTATAGCTCTCAAGAAAGCTTGTGGTTGTCCCCACCCAGGGATAGAACCCTCATCTCTTGCATCTCTTGCATTGGCAGGTGGATTCTTCACTGCTAGCACCTCCTGGGAAAGATTCTGCTACTATATGCCTATAAATCATTTTTGCCTGTTTTTGGATGTTAAGTGACCTTACTTTACGTGTCTTGCTTCTTTCCTTCTTTTCTTCAATTATATTGTTTTCAAGACATTGTATGTGGCTGTGGTTAGTTCATATTCATTTTCAATTTAAAAGAGAAAAAAGCATTTTTACTTTCCTGCTCTATTTCTTTGCAAAATCCAGACTTTATCGGGTAGCCCAGGTCTGTGATGCTTTTACAGTTGGGAAGACTCATTCCTTTCCTCTGTTTAGCTTTCCCATCCGCCGCCTGAGAATCTTGGTCTCAGTGAGAAACACACTGCCTCCTTCTTCTGGCCACGGACCTGGCCCTCTCTGCCATTTGGCTGGCGTTCTAGGCAGCACCCACTCTGTGGGCCACTGGACACCCTTAAGCTGCAGCTGCTGTCCTTCCACGGGAGCTGATGGAATTATTTCTGGGGACTGGAGACAGCTGGCGAGAGCATGGACAGTGCAGCAGGGCTGAGGAATCCGCCGGAGAGGGGCGACCAGAGCTGGGAGGGTGGCAGTGGCGGTGGTGACTCTACTGGTCGTGAAGAGCCAGATGTTCTCTGGCTAAAGCCTCAATCAGGAGGCAGGAAGTCATGTCTCCAATGTGTGCGCCCCTTCCTCTGCCCTTCTTCCAGGGCCCTGGAGCAGCTGGATCTCATGGAAGGGAGATTTTACATATACTTACTGGTGTTTGCTGGTGTTCATCCTCCCAGGATCTCACATGAGCTGCCTGACCTCAGTGAGTCAGTGGATGCCAGGCCAGGATGCCCACAGCAGGCACACAGAGAAGCCCGTCCTGGATCAGCAATACACACACTCACATGCGCACTCGGCTTTGCCTTCTAACAACTGCTCGATTCTCTTAGCTAATCTCGTTGAACAAGTGGCCTACAGCTCCATTTCTTACTACCCTCTCATGGCTAATCCTTGGAATTTCGCTTTTGCCCTTTTACGTGCTCATGGTGCTTGATCAGTAAGCCCACCCGCAGGGCCAGGCTGGGCTGATGAACCTATGGGATTAAGAGCACTTACTTGATCTTAGCTTCTTAAGGACTCACCCCTGTTGGATTCACAGATGCCTTCCCAGAAGCCAGGCCCGCCCCTTGGGCTCCACTCACGGCACCTTCCTGGTCTGAGCTGGTAATTTACACTTTCTCAGGAGCAAGCCCTTCCTCAGTCACCACATTCACATCCGTCACTTGCCAGACTGCTTACTGAAGAGGCTGCCCTGGTGCTGGGCTCTCACCTGTAGTCTTGCCCTGTCCTGCCCTACCTGTCCCCTGCTACCTTCTCTACCTCATGGTGACCACGCTGGTGGCAGTATTCCCGATGCAGCTGTTTCATGGTCCCCAGTTAGAAACATCCTGGGCAGCTGGCACCTGCCACCCAGAACCTAGATCCTGCTCAGCCCTTGGGTTATAGAGCCCCTGGGGTGTTAGCAACTTCCTGCCTGGCCAGTTCGATGCAGAAATAGTGTGTTGCTACTGGATGAAGGATCCATGGTGACTTGGCGGGAGGGAGGAGGGTAACATCGGCCACAACCACTCCAGCCTCTGCCCTCCTGTGCTACCCCTCAGCCTCACTAGCTCTTCTTCCTGTTCAGGCCTGGAGGACCCAGCCTCCAGGTCCCCACTAGTCTTTGATGAGCCCCAGATGAGAGATGGAGGACCTGCCCTTTACCTTTCCCAGTTCTTCTCCCCATCGTTGGCTTCTACTTCCAGAATCCCGCAAAATATTTCACACAAAGCTCCGAGGTGCACACCAGCCCTTCTGAACACTGATACTGGCCTAAGTTGGAGAGGAATCCAGGAGAAGTCCTAGATTTCTGGATGGGTGATGGGGACAGTGCAGTTGGTTTTGAGCTGATTGATGCTGCCTTGGGACAACTCAGTGGAATGGTCCAGTGGGCCTTTGGGTGGTGTTAAAATGCCCCATGAGTGCATGCTCAGCTACTTCAGTCATGTCCAACTCTTTGTGACCCCATGGACTGGAGCCTGCCAGGCTCCTCTGTCCATGGAATTTTCTAGGCAGGAATACTCAAGTGGGTTGCCATACCCTCCGGGAATCTTCCTGACCCAGGGATCGGACCCACTTCTGAATCTCCTGCATTGCGGGCAGATTCTTTACCCACTGAGCCACCTGGGAAGCCCTAAAACGCCTCACTCCTTTGTTATTAGCATAGTGGAGGTTCTCCGATTCTTCTTCAAGCAGAGAACTAGGTAGTAAAAGAAGCAGTCAGAAGTAGGTGAAGCGTGACTGCGGGATATGGGGAGAGGTAGTCATGGGGTGGGAACATCTGTGATCTTGTCCTTTTTGGTTACTTGTCACCTAATTGTTATTAGTCATTAGTTCATACAAATCCGCTAGAGGAGTAGTTACCTCTGAGAAAAGGGGGAGGTGAGCTGGGAGGAAGGAGGTGCCAGGATGAATGGTAATGACGATGCTGAGCTCACTGGTGTTTGTGTCATTATTATTTATATCAATACCTTACAAGTAGGTTATAAAACTGTTTAAAATCGACTCAAGAGTTTATAAAGCCAGTTAAGAATTAGCTATAAAATTACACTGCACTTTAATATTAGTGAAGAATTGTTTAGTGCTTTACTATGTAAAAAGCAATTTACATTTTTTAAAAATTGAATTTATTAATGCAAACACTTAGCTGTTTCCCACTCACCTCAAACTTCCCTTTTTGGTTTTTGTGCTTTGTTGAACCTTTAATTTGTTTTTATTTTTCAACGCCAAGAGAATCCCTTTCGGAATCATCCCAGGATGCACTAAGTACAAACACCTCTCCAGGGATGGCTCTCTCATTAGTCTGTTTCTCTTCCCCATGTGCTGATCAGAAGGAAAATAGCTGCATGGTTTTCTTTTCTTTCCCAAACCCCTGACTTATATTACCTTTTAATCATATAACAAATGTTATCAGCTTAGAGGAAGGGACCAGCCATTGCTGTTCAGCATGTCCCCCGTGACCTGAGTGGCTTCACCACACTTCCAGCTTTAATCCCCAGGTTGCTCTTGCTGCTGCTGTTGCTAAGTCGCTTCAGTCGTGTCCGACTCTGTGCGACCCCATAGATGGCAGCCCACCAGGCTCCCCCGTCCCTGGGATTCTCCAGGCAAGAACACTGGAGTGGGTTGCCATTTCCTTCTCCAATGCATGAAAGTGAAAAGTGAAAGTGCAGTCACTCAGTCATGTCCGACTCCTAGCGACCCCATGCACTGCAGCCCACCAGGCTCCTCCGTCCATGCTATTTGCCAGGCAAGAGTACTGGAGTGGAGTGCCATTGCCTAAATGGACCTTCATGTCACAGGGCAGTTGTGTAGCTCTTGTATATTACTGGCTATCACAGTGACCAATTGTCTCTAAAGATCACATGGTTTCCTGTGGATTCTACCCAAAGGGGAAATGTGAGTCTTCAACCAATGCGTGTTAAGAGGGAATATACATCTTAAACCATACCTGTTGGGTTAGTTTAACGGTCTTCCTGTAAGAAGTGTCCCTTTGCGGTGTGTCTTTTGGCTTGGATGTTTGTGCCGAGAGCTGGAGCCTCTCAGTTTCTGCCGGCTGAACGGCTGGCAGGAGGCAGCTGTGCTGGACAGACTGCCGCTCTCCTCGTCTCACACCTCCCTGCAGGCTCAGGGAACTGTGGAAGGTGTTGACAGAAGCAGGCAATTCCAAACGCAGTGTTGAGGTTGGCATTTCCTTGGCAGGACTTACACTGTGCACCTTCTAGGAGTGTGGGGTGTGTGCATTTCATGAATGAGAAGCAGAGCAGCTGTAACCTTGACTGTCCACTCAGCAAAGTGCTCCCCCACCCCCTCACCCAACCATGCATTTTTTTGCTGGAGCTGCTCAGTGACAGTAAAAATGGCGGGAAGGTCGGCAGTGCAGGAAATTTACTGTCATCCAGTAAGATGGTTGTGGGAGAGCAGATAGCAATAATTGTTACTATTTTAAACACAAAGAAGCTTTCTCAAGAAAGACTCGGCTCCCAGCTCACAGCATTTTCCCTCCCCACCTGGAAGTCCCTGTTTCCCCAGCCAGAACATCACCTTAACTCTGACCCACTACTGGTTCAAGAACATGAGGACCAGGAAACTGGGAAGATATGAGCTGTGTACACTTGGATAAGTCTTTGCATGTTGGAGATATCCACTGTCTTTCTGAGGGAGGCATGATTGCTTCCCTGAACATACTGTAAAATTCTTAAGATCTCTGATATTTGTAGCAGAACACCACCCCTTTAGTCCTGGACTGGTTCCCTTCGATTCAAGGTCCCTGTTGCTAAAGTCCAGCACTGGAGGGAAAGTCAGGGTCCACTTGATGAATCTGTGCAGCTCTAGAATTTCATACCTCTGAATTATTTTTTCTAATAGCATTTAACTATCTGGTGTTTTCCCCCATTTCTTCCTGGGAGGACAGAGATGTGATTTGAATGTTTTTGCCTGAATAGACAGAAGAGCTGGATGATCAGTTTTTGGTTAAACCAATGGGAGTGTAGGATATAGCCAGAAGTCTTTAAAGGAAGTGTATTTATTTTAAGGCCCAGTTGTCACTTAATGATGATTTGACTATAATGTTTATTACTATCTAATGCGGTATCTTAGTCAGCTTGAGCTGCTATAATAAGAATACCAGAGACTGGGTGCCTTGAGCAACGGAAACTCATTCCTCATAGCTCTGAAGGCTGAGAAGTCTAAGATCAATGTCCCAGCCAGTTCAGTTCCTGGTGAGAGAGTTTCTTGCTTGTGGACAGTCTTCTCTCTGTGTCTTCATATGGCAGAAAGAGAGAGCTCTTGTGTTTCCTCTTATTAGGAAACTGCAAGATCGTCATGACCTAAGTACCTCTCAAAGACCCCAGCTCCAAATACCATCACGTTAGTATTAAGGCTTCAACATATGAATGTGGGAGAGGTGAGCCTAAACATTCAGTCCATAGCGTGAAATAAGCCGTCGGCCAGACTGACTCTATATATACAGTTACGGGGCTTCCCAGGTTGGTGCTAGTGGTAAAGAGCCCACCTGCCAATGCAGAAGACATAAGAGGGTTCAGTCCCTGGGTCAGGAAGATCCTCTGGAGGAGGGTATGGCAACCCACTCCAGTATTCTTGCCTGGAGAATCCCATGGATAGAGGAACCTGGCAGGCTACAGTCCATAGGGTCCCAAAGAGTCAGGTTTTGTAATAAAATCAGTGACTCAAAGCATCATAAATGAGTAAAACCGATCCTGACCTTTTTGACCATGACCACTGATAAGGATGTTCTCTGAATGTGCTGCCCCGCTAGAGCAGAGGGAAAGACCATCATGGCCTGTAGTATTTGCACTGTTTAAAAGCATGAATTTCAACAACTGTGCTCCAGTCCTTTCTCTTTGCGGGGACTCTCCTTGGGGGTTCGAGGTATCTCCCCATTCACACAGCCTCTCACTTTGTTATGTACATATACATGTAGTACACGCACAGACAGCAGGGACACTGTGGGAAAAGATGCCCGTATGTCTTTCTTTTAGCAAAGACTAGCAGGGAGAACTCTAGGAATGAGGTGCTAATGAGGTTACTGGAGGAAGTGAGAAGCATGATGAATGTCAACCATCACACAAGTCAACATCAAGGGGGGATCAGGAGGAATGAGACATCTTGGTGATGCAGACCATTTGGAAATGTGTGGGAGGACACTGGTGTAACAAAAGACACGCCTCCCATCACCAACCTGCTGGTCTCACCCAGGCACAGCTCTGGTATCTGGTACCTGGTGAGAGACACCTAGTCTAAATCAAGTTAGATTTAAGGACTTTAGGCAAGACACTTTAACACTTAGTAAGGCAATTATTTGTGTGTCTCTCACTCACTAGACTGAGTTTCTTTCTTTTTAAAAAATACTTTACTATTTATTTATTTGGCTGTGCTGGTTTTAGTTGTAGCAATGTGGGATGTAGTTCCCTGACCAGGGACAGAACTCAAGAGCGTGAAGTGTTTGCCACTGGACCACCAGGAAGTCCCAAGACTGGGTTTCTTGAGAGCAAGGCCTGTGCCCTTTCAGAGTGGCCTCCAGTGCTTGACACTGGGGAGGAATGAAGTTATAGAATATTTTCATGCACACAAATATTCGTTTTAAAAAGATATTCTCCCAAAACACCTTGGGCAGGGAACTTTAAGCAACCGTGCTATATTATTATCCAAATACACCAATCTAAGACTGGAGTGTTCCAAGGCCTTGGTAACCCCCAAAACAATGAAGATTTTCAGGTAGTTGTGATGACTACACTCCTCAATGTGAAGCTGTAAGTCTGCCAGAGGGCTGGAGGGAGCTGACAGTTCTGTGCTAATCAGACCCATCAGTCGGGCCACTGTTTACACTGAGCCATTATTTACAGGGTTGGTTTCTGGTGAGGACTCTTTCTAGCTGGTAGCTGGCTGCCTTCTCACTGTGTCCTCACATGACCTTTCTTCTGGGCATAAGCACAGTTTATGGGGGTGAGAGATGGTAGGGGAGAGAGGGAGAGCTCTCTGATGTTTCATCTTATGAGGACACTAATCCATTTGATCAGGGCTCCACCCTTATGACTTCATTTATCCTTAAAAACTTCCTTAAAGGCCCCATCTTCTAATATAGCCACTCCGGAAGTTAGAACTTCAGCACATGAATTTTGGGAGGACACAAACATTCAATTCATAACTGCTCCAAAAATGATTGTCTGGCTTTCAAACCTTACTCTGTTATAAACTAGCTGTGTGACTTTGAAGAAGTTCCTTTAACTTTTCTAAGCATCAGTTTCTTTATGGTAAACCTGGGGGCAATAATAGTATCTATCTCAGGACATTGTAAGAATCAAGTAAGATAATGTATATGGTGGGCATTGGGAAGGGTCCAGTATATAGTAGATGTTTGCTAATTGTTAAGATTATTATTAGAATCCTCTAAATTCTGAGAATGAGTTTCCTCTAAGGTAGTCCTAGGAGTCCAGTCCAGTCCAGAGTTCCAGGACTAAAGCAGGCTTCTGTGAATGGGATCCCCCAACCAGAGAGGCTGCAGGACTCCCCAGATTTGAGGGAACCCAGCCTCCTCAGAGCCTGGTTAGCCTTCAGGGATTCCCAACAAAGAAGTGGAAAATGATAAGATGAGTCATGGTGGCAGCCCAAGTGTTCTAGAGAAGGATTCAGGTACAGCTGTCAGGAGCAGGTCTTTTTTCATCTCCTCACACAGAGGATGGCAGAGGGAGGGACTGAGCCCACTGGACAGTAGTGAAGGGTCAAGTTGGATTCTTTCTGGCTTCTTTGTAGCTTAAAAACCTCTTAACACAACTTTTTAGAATTTAAAAGGTAATACAAGTCTAATGTATAAAATTTGAAAAATATAAAAAACTGTCAAGAACGTAAAAATCATCTGAAACTCTTCTACCCAGAGTAACTCTGATAACCTTCCTGTAAGTAACCTTCCCTGTAAGTCCCAGACCCTGGAGTTGTATGACCTCTGATGGGTTACTCGTTATTTCAAAACCTCTATTTCTTTCTCTTAAAATAGGGTTAATACCTCCCGCCTTGTTCTTACTTCTTGGGGCTGCTGTGTGAATTAAATTCCAGGCACAGGGTGTTAGCTTACTAAGAGCCTTGTTACTATTGTTACTATTGAAGAAGATGCCCTTGGATTACCATGATTCCAGTATCACAGCTCAGACAAGAAACCCCAGTAAATCAGGATCACATCACTCTTCCAGGGTCTCCACCCTCCAGGTGTGTGCCATGAGTATGTGTTGTGGATTAATAAGCAAATCAATATTCTCATTTACCATGCTGACATAATGACTGGGCAGCAAGTTCCCAGCATAAATATTCCTATTTTCCATCTTACTTAAAGTTCTTTTTAAAGGTGAGGATTATATATTTGCACAGAGGATTGTGTGTGTCTTATCACCATTATTTCTCGCTGAGAACTTGGATCTCTCCTTTTGTGGTCACTTCTGGCCTTGGAAGAAAGAGATTGCATCTCTGAAGGGCTTTCTGGGCTTCCTGTGGCCAGAAAGGTTTTGTCCATCACCTAAGAACCAAATTCATTTCCCGATTATTGTGTATTAAATTAAAATTCCAGTTTTCAGATTTTAGGACAAAAGTTCTCATGACGTATGTCAGCTTTATTCTAGCTTCAGACAACGGGCTTGTGGCTGTGACAGTCCCGGTCTCCGTGCCCCTCTGGCCTCCCCGATTCCTCCCCGCTGTCTCTACCCAGTTCCTTCCACACTAGGGGAGGGATACCTTCTCCTCAAAGGTCAGAAGGATGCCTGGCAGGGACCAGATGTTCATGGGAGACAATGTAAGGAAAAAAGGCTTACTCCCAGCCACCTGTCTTATTTCCCAGCATCTCCCAGCAGCAGACCACAGACAGTCTAAGCTGAATTCAGACTGTAAACTTTCTTGGTGTGGAGATTCCGTGTACTCCAGCCTGGTCAATTTGACAAAAACAAACAAACAAAGAACAACTGCCTAACCAAGCAAGTTCAGGAGAGCAGGCTAAGCTCTCCAACTAGCTGACTTATTTCCTTACAAGAGTCATTCCTTCAACAGATCGTAAGACGTTTTCATCCTAGGACACAGGCTTCCTGTACCTTGGCTGGTGGCAGGCGGCAGGCAAAATAAAATGATGAGGATGAGAGAGAGTGTGTTGCTTTCTTTGGTCTGTTCACAGTGATGTGCTGTATTGGAAGAGGGATGAAAGTTGAGCATTATCCTATATACAGAGCTGCCAAATGTCCCAGACAACAAATGTGGAATTGGCCTACTGCTTTAAACCATTTGATTGTTGGGTGCACAAGTATCAATAGAGGTGGCCATTCATTCATTTTTTTTCCCACAGTTTGAATTTCCTGTACCGGATGCTGGGGGGTGAGGATTGGGCAGATACAGTGCTCACTGCTGTGCCTTTGACTTTGAGGACTTAGTGCAGAGGTGGAGACAGATTCCAGTACCATGAAGTCAGTGAAGGTACTGAGGGAGTCAGGGAAAGCTTCTCAGAAGAGGGGACAATTGATTGGATCCTTAAGAATAAGTTTACTGAGTAAAAATGTCGGCTTTCTTTGAGCCCACAGTGACGCTGCAGTGTCATTGTGGGAGGGAGGTATATCTCCCTCTGCTTGGTCAGGTTTATATTTTCTAACTCTAAATGAAAATCATTTCTATTCAGATACCGAATGGTCAAGAGAGTTGCTAAAATCAACCTGCATTAAACACATGTATCAATTAGGGGAGAACTGACATCTTTTCTATGTTAAGTCTTCCGATCCATGAACATAGACTGTCTCTCCACTTATTTAGATCTTTGATTTCTTTCACCAGCATTTTGTACTTTTCAGCATACAAATCCTATATGCATTCTTAGATTTATGCCTAAGTATTTCAGTTTTCTTGAGCATCTGTGTGTTCATTACTAGTATATAGAAAAACAATAGCCTTTTGTATGTTGATCTTATACCTTGTGACCTTGCTGAATTCACTTATTTGTTCTAGGAGATTTTTTTGTAGATTCTTTGGGATTTTCTGCATAGCCCCTATCACATCACCTGCAAATAAGAACTTTTTATTTTTCATTCATTTTGTCTTTCATTTCATTATCTTTTGTCATATTGCTAGCTAGGACTTTCTTTATTGAATAATAGTGGTAAGAGTAGACATCCTTATTTCCAGTTTAGCGGGGAAAATGTTCAGTCTTTCATCATTAATCCTGATATTAGCTACAGGTTTTTTGTTGATGTTCTTTATCAACTGGAGGAAATTAACTTCTATTCCTACTTTTCTGAGAGTCTTCATCATGAATGAGTGTTGTATTTTGTCAAGTGCTTTTTCTGTATCAATTGATATGATTGTGTGATTTTTTTTTCTTTAGCCTGTTAATATGGTGGATTACACTGATTGATTTTCAAAAACTGAGCAAGCTTTGCATCCCTGGAGGTAATCCCATTTACATGAGTGGGATTTTAAAATTCTTTACATATTGCTAAATTCTGTTCGCTGAGGTTTGTTAGAAATTTTTGTATCTACATTCATGACGGATTTCACTTTAGAGGTTTGTTTTTGTTTTGTTTTTTTGGTACTGTCTTTGTCTATCTTTGGTATCAGGGTAATACTGACTTCATAAAATGACTTGGGAAGGTTTCCTTCTCTATTTTCTGGAAGGGATTGGTGTTAATTCTTTAAGTGTATGGTAGAAGTCTGTGGCTTTTGAAAAACAGGTTCTGGGGGCACAGCCTGAACCAAATAAAGCTGAGTCTTCAGAGGTGGAGATTGAGCATGGATGCTTTTCAAAAGCTCCTTTGATGAGTTTATCAATATGCAGTCAGCTAGGGAGTTTCAGTGTGGTAGTGGACTTCCTGATGCAAACTCAGGAGGGTGAAGTGCAGCAGAATCTAGCTGAAAAATGGCCTGAATCAAACAGCTGTGAGATTTGGAGAATTTGGCCCTCTGAGACACGCCCCAGGAGCCTCCAATATCTCCAGGACCATATACGGTTTAGTGGGGATATTCCTCATGTAAGACCTCTGGGTTTGACTTGGCTAGTTAGTCGTCATAAATTCCTTAATAGCAATTTCAGTTTTCTCTTTTGTGAAATGCCACTTCTTGGACTGTTGCAGTAATAAAATGAGAACCCAGGTCTCCCACATTGCAGGTGGATTCTTTACAGTCTGAGCCACCAGGGAAGCCCAAAATGAGATAAGAGATACGAAAATTTTTACAACTCCCACAACAGCTTGAGAAGCTGAAAACTATTGTGTCTTTGGGTTCTCACTTTACCTTAATTGCCGCAGTGTCATGATTCCCAAGTAGTCCTGCTGTGAGGTTAGCCGGAGGCCTGTGACTGGAGGACCAGTATCCTCAGGCTATGGAGAAACTTCTTCCCCATCCCTGCTCCCTCAACTCTGCCCATTTATTCTGGGCTCTCACAGGAAGGGGTGGGACCTTGGTGACCATGAAAAGGGACTTTGACTTTGACCAATGCCCCCTCTCACCTTTCACAGGAACATGCTTGCCAATTCAGCCAGCGTGCGGATTCTCATCAAGGGAGGCAAGGTTGTGAACGATGACTGCACCCACGAGGCTGATGTCTACATCGAGAATGGCATCATCCAGCAGGTGGGCCGTGAACTCATGATCCCTGGAGGGGCCAAGGTGATTGATGCTACGGGGAAGCTGGTGATCCCTGGAGGCATCGACACCAGCACCCACTTCCACCAGACCTTCATGAATGCCACATGCGTGGACGACTTCTACCATGGGACCAAGGTAATGCTTCCGGGTGCTGAAGGTGCTTCCTCAGTGGCTTCCTCTGTTTCTGGGCCTGCTCTAGGCTAGACCCTCATGAACAGGGTGCTCCCACCGTGTTGCTCAAAGAAGAAATTTGGCCTTGAAAGGGGCCACTGTGCAACTAAAACAGGAAATTTGGGGCTAAATGTCATAGATTTCCATGATTATGGAAAAAGGAGGCATTTAGGCCCATTTTGCTGATCACATCACTTAAGTGAGGTACTGAGGCCAGGAACTGATTTTATTTTTATGTTCTTATGTCATATAGTGCCAGTCTAGAGGAAGAGGAGAATTAGCTGGTGTTTGTTATTGTGCATGTATGGGGGAAGGGGGGTGGTCTAATGGACTCCTTTATGTATGATAAGCTGAATTAGTTTCCCCCAAGTTCTGAAAAATAGATATGCTTCTTCTAGATGATTTTAATGGTAGAAATTATGAAATAGACATAGTTAGCTGTCTTTGATTATCTTTCTTAGCTTGTTATTTTTAAAAACAGCTTGAAAACCACTGGTGGTGGGCCCTCTTTCCAGAGTGAATTATCATGGACAACATTTAAGAATTACTGAGCTGGGCTCGAGCTGCTTCAATGCAAAATACAAAAATTCAGACCTGTGAGACAAATGAATCAGGACGAAATTACATTTTCTCAAAAGCATCACAAATAGGTTTTTTTCACCATTAGTCTGTGCTCCAGAATCCTGTCATTGCTGTCATCTCTGCATTGTAATTATCTGTCACATGCAGGCTTCTTTCTGAAGCTCAGACTATGGACTCCTTAAGGGCAAGGCCTGATCGTATTCTTCTGTGTTTCTAGAGCCTGACCCTGACCTAGAATTAGAGTAGCTGACCAGTAAATGTTTGTTGAATGAATAAGTGATTGATATTTATCCATATGGGTCTCTACATCCAACTGTGCATCAGATTCATCGATGAAGATTTTTTTTCAAATGCAGAATCGAATCAGAATCTCAAGGGCCAGAAGTCCCTGGCCCAGCAACAGCCCTTTGTACAATCTGATCTCTGAAGGACTTAGCCTCTAACGTTCCCTGGATAAAGGAGTCCACTGGCCACTGGCCCAGTGGCTACAGTCCTATGTCCTACTTTGGCCCACTGCTGTAAATCCCCAGTGGCCCTGAACCCTAAAATCTCGCCTCTGTTCTCTCTAGGGTCCTCAGGGAGCCCCTCTCCCATGCTCAGTGCTCTCTCTGGGATCCATATTCCTGGGGGCTTCAGTGCTTCTCCTGCTGGTGCTCCCCAAACCCACCCTGAAGAGCCAGGTTGGGGCAGGCAGAGGCTGGCCTTGGAGTTGCAACATTACAAGGCTAGCCCACCTCAAGCAAGTGGCCCTGAAGCTCTCCCTGAGGATATGCCTCCTTCCCAGTCCTGGAGCAGCAGATCAGACCCCTGAAGGCTGAGCTGTGAGGAGTCACAGTGGCCATCGCCCAGCCGGTGCTGAGGAGAGGAGGATATCCCAGGCCACAGCTGCCCACTGGAGCCAAGCCCAGGGAAGAGAGGTGTTTTGTGAACCCTCCCTAGTTTCTCCTCTGAGAATTACTCTGGGGCCATGCAGGTGATGCCTCACTCATGAAATGGGGAGCCCCATCCTCATACACACTAGCAGGGTCCTCTCAAGGGGACCCAGGTGGCAGACAAGGCCTTTCTGAAGTGAGTCAGCACTTTCAGTTCACCATGTCGATGCACTTGAGCCCTGCCAGGCCAGGCCTGCTTTTTTGTGATTAATTTTTAAAATTTTTAAGTTTTTTTTTTTTTTCCTGCACTGAGTCTTTGTTGCTGTGTGCAGGCTTTTTCTCTGTTTCAGCGAGTGGGGGCTACTCTCTAGCTATGGTGCCCAGGCTTCTCATTGCAGTGGTTTCCTTGCTGTGGAGCATGGGCTCTAGGTGCACAGCCTTCAGGAGTTATGGCACGTGGGCTCAGTAGCTGTGGTGCACGGGCTTAGTTGCCCTGCAGCGTGTGGAATCTTCTCGGACCAGGGATCGAACTCACATCCCCTGCACTGGCAGGCAGGTTCTTGACCACTGGACCACCAGAAAGCCCGCTGGTTATTTTTATTGAAGACATAGAGAAGCGCACAGATTCTAAGTACAAAGAATTGTCACATTGAACACACTTTTGTGACCAGCACCCAAATCAAGAAACCAAACATTGCCAGCACCCAGAACTCCCCTTGTGTCCCCTCCCCAGTCACTACTCCTCACCAAGGAGAACCACTATCCTGACTTCTAATTCCATAGTCTTTTTGTTTTGTAAATAATGGCTTAATTGAGATACACGCCATACAATTCACCTATTTAAAGTGCAGATGTCAGTGGTTTTCTGTATATTCAGCGTAGGTTGGTTTTGACTGTGCTTTATGTAAACGAACTCAGGCAGTCTGTCCCTTGTGTTGACTTCCTTTGCTCTGTATTATTTTTGTGAAATTCACCCATGTTGTTGCATATCATGCTTATTCCACTTTCATTGCTTACCAGTGTTCCACTGTACAAAAGCCCATGTAGTACCCAGCCATTCCACCATCAAAGAGGTCACTAGTTTGGGGCTATTACAAATGCTGTGGCTGTGAATGTTGTGTACATGTCATTTAGCAAACGTGTGTACATTTCTGCTGGGCATATTCCTGGGGGGTGAGAGTGCCGGGTCACAGAAGACACACATGTTTAGCTTTAGAAGATGCTGCCAAATCCCTTTCCAATCTGGTTGTAACGATACTTCCAGCAGGATTCTAAGAGAGGCCCCAGTACTTATCGTCAATATAACTCGGATTACCACACCAATCCATGCTAGGGTCTATACTGCAGTGTGTACCAAAAATTGTGTGCAGGGTGCTGCCTTGCTCCAAAATTGTAGCTTGCTGGTTACTGTCCCCCCTCCCCCTCCTTGAGAAATCTTTATTTCAGAGTCAGATGCCCTGCTGTCACTGTGCTGCTTACCAGCCTCTGGGAGGGCAGGCTGGCCTTCTTTGTCTTCTCTTCCTCGTTGTCATTTGCCAGGGCCTCATTAGCCAGGAGTGACAAGTTTTCCTCTGAGAGCCTGCAGCTCTTTATGGCCGGCGAAGACCTTTGCACGTGCATCTTTGCACAAGGCGGTGGGTAACTTTTGATCTTTTCCAAGCTTCTCATCCATGGAAGCAGCTGCCTCTGGAAAAACATATAAAAGCCCCTGTGAGATTTAAAGGTCCTGCCTCTCCCAGTTCCTGCAGGTTCAGGTACCCTCAATCCATGTCAGGTGCTAGTTATAGGAAATGTAAGGCCCGAAGACCCCCAGCCAGTCTGACTGCTGGTGTCAGCTAAACTGGGCCTTTGTTATAACCACCCCTAAGCAAGATCGGACTTTTTGCATGTTTCTCCTTGTGCCCCAGCTCGTATTAAGTGTCTGTTTCACAAACACAGCCCCTGACCCAGTCCTCCCCAGATCCCTTCAGGAGACCCTGCCCAGAGTCCTTCCTTAAACATCTCAGCCTCCTAAGACTGGCTTCCTGCCCTGGTCCTCACTCCCCTCCACTCTTGGATTGCTCCTCCCTTTTGGTACACCTGCAGCTGGATTTTTGGCTTCCTCTTACCTCTAATTCCTGACAGTCTCCTAGGGCAAGAAATGCTCTCAGAGGCAATGCTGATCTTTGGGATGTGTGGGTTTAATTATTCATACAGCCTGTGGCACTCAAGCCAAGCCTGTGCACCCAGGTAGATCGTCACTGACCTACTTCGTACCTTCTAAGAGAGGCAGCAGTTGATTTGCTATAATGCAGCAGGGTTTATAATACAATAATAACCGCAAGGAAAAACTCTCCTGTGTGATTAGCCTATAGAGAAAGAGAGATCAAATTGCACCCTTTTGTTCTTGTCCGACAGATCCGCAGGGCCTTGAACTCTGCACCCCCTGAGCTATCGCATGCTTGTCTATTTGGTGGCAGCAGCCAGGGCTGGGAAAACAAAACAGTTGAAAGGCTGGCTTTTCTGCGAGCATCTGGGACTCCATTGTACTAGGTCTAAAGGGATTTCTCTAGCACTTCTTTAACAAATGCTTTGCCCGCCTCTGCTTCTGTTAGAGGCTGTGGCAGGCTCTGCCTGGCTCCCGGCCTCCGCCCCGCCCCCCGCACAGCCTGGTCACTTGATCCTCTTGATCCTCCTGTCCGCCTCCTCCCACACCCTCCCAACCTGAAGGCCCACCCTCTCAGAGGCCCAGGACCCTCTGCTTGTTAAAAATGCCCCCATTGAAGAAGGACGTTATCTCCTTGGGGAGCCTGGGACAGGAGGGGAGGGAGGAAAGCCAGTGACACCAATTGTGTTAATAAAGGTATAGGATTTCACTTGGGTCATGGGGGTCGTTTCATTATTATTCTGCTTAGCCTACTTATACACTATATTTACTCTTTGGTATGAATCTAATATTACATAAGAAGAGTGTTAATGCAGGCCACTGGGCTCCACCCCACCAATGGCTCTCCATGGTTTGGTGGGAATATCAGAATCAGGCTTTTTCAACTACAGGCACAGCCCCTTCACTGAGACGGTGATAAAGGGGGCAGCCATGGACACAATGGGAAAAAGCTTCCTGGATGCCTTTTCTGCCTCCCATTACTCCAAAGATAATTAAGAACCACTGTCCAGGCCAATGGTTTTCAACCTTTGGAAGCAAATTACAGTAAAACTACTCAGGGAATTTTTTAAAAATATATGTCCAGGCCCCTCCCCTCTGCTGCCCCCACCCTCCAACCCAGACTAATGAAGTCATCTTGGGTCTGCCTCTCCCCCATCAGTATGTTTTTACGCATTCTTGATGATTCTAACACTAGCGTGCGGATTATTAAGGAACTTTCTCAGCTGTTTTGGATGGCATGTTGTCCTGGCTACTAGCCCTGTTGCCCATCTAACCCTCATCTTATGTTTCAGGCTGATACCTGAATCACCATGGAAAGCTTGGGCCTGCCTTGTCTCACCCTTCCCAGTATTATTTATTTGTTTCTCTCCTTCTAGTTACATTATAAGGTCCCATGATTAGGCTCCCAAACCCTAGCTGGGGCCTAGAACCCCTGTACTTGCTAAGTGTGTGTTAGCAAGTGTGTTAACACTTGTGCTGTGTTCTGCCCTCCTGTCTGTACCCCAGGAGGCAGCATCGGTGAGCTGGGAGCTGGCCATGGTCAAATATTGTCACTGGAAGTCCAGCTGGGCCTGTCCCTTTTCTTTGAGGATCCAGAATCTCCTTCTTGTCTGTGCCAGAGCCATCTGGTCACAGAGACTGCCTCCCACGAACTCAAATCTGCAGCAGCAGGATATCTATTCTTGTAGTCAAACCACAAGGGGAGCCAAGTCCTAACTGGACGAGTGCTTGGCCAGCATGGACTCAGCCTAGCGGATGTTCAGTGGCACAGGCTAGAATGGCCTCTCTCGTCCTGCCCCCAGTAGAGGGTTCTGACCCTTTCCCCTTCTCCCACTGCAGAGGACTAAACCTGTCAGAGTCCTGAGATACAACACACTAGGACATAAGTAAATTCCCTTTGGCATCCAGCCTGCCAACGTTCTTAGCAAGCAGCCCGTTTATCCATTGGGCAGACTGTTTTTACTCTTATGCCACTGAAGCTTGCTCCTTTGGAATTAAATCTGTAAATGCTGCTCATTTCCTTTCTCCTTGACTCCAGTATTCTGTCCATTTCTGTTTAATTCTAGCTAAAATGTCTTTCCAGTCTTTTAGCTTTGCAGTAATACTTCCTGCTTACTGAGATCCAGACTGATACAGTCTTGCTTATTAATTGATGTTCCCAAGTTCACTTCATTCCTCTAAAAAGCTGGAAAGACCTTAGAAATCTATCTTGGAAATCTTAGAAGTCTCCCACTCTGTTATTGTAGGGAGAGAGAGTGAAGGAGTTGCCCCAAGTCCCAGATGTAGTCGGACCAGAGTGTAAGTTTCTTAGTCTGAGGTCCTTTTACCCCATCAATCAGGGGCTCCTGAAACCCCAGATCTAGTCAGTCACCCCTTTCAGACAGCCTAGAACTTCTCTGTGGGCTGCATGCAAATAGTTAACTCAACAGTGTATGGCTTCAAACTTGCCTGGACTAGATAAAGGCATCACAGAACTGACGCATCAGACAGACTGTGCAGTGAGATTTCTGCCTCTCTGAGATGGTGGCTTTATTAACATGCCACTGTCCCTAGAGGAGTAACATTGATGCCAATGCCTTAGAGCTGACTGTCTTTACCATCTGCAAACAGTTGTTGTGAGGATTAAACAAGATGATGCATGAAAAACACCTCACCCAGTCTCTGGCACAGAGGACATGCACGATCAATGTCCGTCCCCAGGCTGTGACTACCTGCTTCCCACCCTAGGCCTGGCCTTGGCTCTCTCTGGTCTCTTGGGTCAGTTGATCCAGCCACTTGGGCTTTGCAGTGAGACTGTTCTGCTGTCCATGTAGTGCCCATGCTGCCTGTGTCCCCGGTTTAACCATCAGTGTCACGTCCTGCTCGAGAGCTTGCAGTGGCTCCCTGCTATCTAGTCTGGAATCCTGGATCTTCACCTTGGATGGCTTCCCCATCTGACCTTCCTTTCCATTCAGTCCTCACTCCCAGCACATGCCCATTCACCAGGAAAGGGGTTTTCTCAGCCCCCTCCCCTATGGACATCCCATGCCCCCTGCTGCCACC
Source organism: Nanger dama (assembly GCA_917880005.1). NCBI lineage: Eukaryota > Metazoa > Chordata > Mammalia > Artiodactyla > Bovidae > Nanger > Nanger dama. Next base: position 34,371,836 of record CAKJTW010000018.1, read on the forward strand.
CCCTTCCCACCCATCCACAGAAGACCTTCACCGCCTAGCAAGCTCATGTCACGTCTTTCTTCCAGCTAATTCAGCTTCAGGAATCAACTTTTTTCTCCCCAGCTGAAATAATGGGTTATTCTGGGGCTTTCTAATTGCTTCCCGTGTAATGTTTGTCTCTTAACTGATTTGATGAGGGGCAAAGACCACAATTTATATCTAACCTGTGACTCATCACAGGCTCATTTAGCTTTAAACATGGAGTAGATGGTTAAGAAATAGATGAATGTTAGCATAGAGTGGCAGTCATGAGCACAGACTCAGATAGACACACCGGAGTCTGAGTTTGAATTTCAGCTCCACATTTACTGGCTGTGTGATTTGAACAAGTTCATATCTCTGTGTCTCTGTTTCCTGGAAAGTGGAGATTATGATAATACTTTATGGGTGTTACTACTGGTAAAAAATTTTAAATAGTACTTCATATTTCCTTGGTGGTCCAGTGTTTAGAACTCACCACTTTCACTGCCATGGCCTGGATTCAGTCCTTGGTCAGGGAACTGAGATCCCACAGGCTGCCTGGCCAAAAATAAAAATGAACAGAATAAAAAGTATGTTTAAAAGATAGTACTTGGTGCTTACTAAGCACTATATGATTGTTTGTTAAATAGATTCTGCTGATTGAGGACCAACCCCTGGAAAATCCATTTGTACAGTTTCCTCAGGAGCTGTTAGACATCAACTAGGAACCTAAGAAAAACTGGTTTCCATCTCTATAGTCAGGGTTGACTCTCTTGCAGATTTCAAATGCAGCCTATATAGTACTGGTGATGACTTTCAGATCATTTTCTCTCTCCTTTCTTTCTCTTAGAAACAGAGACAGCTAGTCATAAACTTAGCAGGCAGCAGATGCTATTTAAAGACGCCCTGCTTCCAATCAGGTGTCTCCTGTTAGGAAAATTAGCTGACAACTTTCATTCTAACATCTACATTAACCGGCAGGCCAATACGTAGGCCAGGTGACCCATCTTAGAACAAACGTGGGAGAGATTTATCGTTTCTTACACATTTTTACATCTAGTTGGGGAAGAATTCTCCTATGGTGACCAAGCAGCTCCTCAATTCTAAGAATAAGAGTGTTTGCAAGGAACTGATCTATACAGAGAGATTGTTGCTTTTTAAAACTTTTGTTTCAAGAATAGAGATAAATATATCCTTTGTGATTAAACCCACGCATCTTGGAAACCTTTCATACCTCATATAGGTTCTGCTTTTATACTCTCATCCTCTGGGGTTAAAAAATTTCAAGAAAAATACATCGTGTATTGTATGTATATTTTGGTGATGCTATAGTACATGAATGCTGTCTTTTTCTTCTTCCTTTTTTTCTTAAAGCTTGCATATTTTTAATATTTTAAGAAATATTTTAATATGGTCTTACAGAATGGTTCAAAAATCTCAGTCGGAAATATTTCTTCTCCTAACCCTCATTGAGGTGTCTCCAGTCTGAAGTTGCCATATGTCTATGTTGAAGGTCAGGTACATGTCTTAGAAAGTTCCATCGGCAGGTAGAAGTGTGTGTAGACACCACATTTTTCCCCTTGGTTGTTTCTGCCTCATTTTCCCCTAAGCCTATCCCTGACACCAATACATGTTTCTCTCCTTCAGATTCTTTTTTATTTCTTGTTAATTAAAAATTAGGAGCTATAAGATCCCTAATTTTGTGACTCTATGAAGATAAAGCTGTAGGCCAACTACAGTTAAGAACTTTCTTACTTACCAATGTTTATCTCTCACACTATACACACACACACACTTAGACACTCATACATGCTCTCACACAGTATCACACTCAAACAGTCACTCTCACATACACACTCGTACACACTTTTAGAGTTGGAAGTGCCATTGCAAATTAGTGAATTCATCCTCTATAAATAACTTCCTGCTTTAGATTTAAACTCTCTACAGTGGTCTCAATATTTAAAAATAAAATTAAACTTGATACACATTGGTGAACTTTGTTCTTGGGAAGAGTATGTATAGAATGAAGAAGATCATGATTGGGTAACCCAGGAAGCCACTTTAAAGAAAAAAAAAGGAGACACAGATTCCATTGCCTATCCGAGAAGACCCCACGTACCACAGGGCAGCTAAGCTTACTGGCCACAACTATTGAGCCTGTGCTCTAGAGCCTGGAAGTCATGACTGCTAAGCCCACGTGCTGCAACTTCTGAAACCCGTGTGCCCTACCTAGAGCCCGTGCTGCACAATAAGAGGAGCCACCACAATGAGAAGCCCTCGCACTGCAACTATACAAAGCCCCTGCTCACTGCAGCTAGAGAAAAGCCTACCCAGCAAGGAATACCTAGCACAGCCATAAATGAATAAATAAATAAATAAAATTTTTACAGAGAGAATTAATGGAGAATATACCTTGATTCCTTTCCCACTTAAAAAAAAATCTGATAGAAAAATTCTTTTTAAAAATAAAAAAAATTTTTTAATGTTTAACACTTTTTTTCTCCAACAGCCTGATTAGGTATAGCTGACATATAGTAAGTCTCATTTGTGTTTTTGGCCATGCCTCGAGGCATGTGGGACCTTATTTCCCCAACCAGGGACAGAACCCATTCCCCCCTGCATTGGAAGCTCAGAATCTTAACCACTGGACCACAAAGGAAGTCCCCACACATTTTTAAAATGTATACTTTAATATGTTTTGACATATGTATATACTGTAAAGCCATCACTATTAATATAATAAACATATCCATCACCCCCAAAAGTTTCTTTGTGTCTCATAACCCTTTCGTGCTCCAAGTAACTACTGATCTGCTTTTTGTCACTATAGATTAATTTGCATTTTTAATCGTTATATATAAATGGAATACTACAGTATGTATTTTGGTCTGGATTCTTTGACTTAGCATTATTAAGTTTTTGGCTATTACAGATAAAGCTACTGTGAATATCTGTATCCATATGTTTGTGTCGACATATGCTTACTATTCCTTGTGTAATTACCTAGAAGTGGGATGCCTAGAATATACGGTCAGTATACATTTAGCTTTTTAAGAATTGCCAAACTGGTTTCTAAAGTGCTTGTGACATTTTCTGCTCCTTCCACATTTCGTCATTACTGAGTTATGGTCAGTCTTTCTCGTTTCAGCCATTTTCACAGGCGTGTCAGCCGTAGTTCGCTGTAGCTTCACTGAGTTATGGCCAGTCTTTCTCGTTTCAGCCATTCTCACAGGTGTGTCAGCCATAGTTCACTGTAGTTCTAAACTGCATTTCCTTAGCATTGGATGTCTCTACACATGCTTGTTTACCCTCTGTCTGTCTTTGGTGAAGCATTTGCGTCTTTTTCCTATGTTTTGAGTCATTGGGTCTTTTTTTTAAATGAAATGTAAATAATAGGTAATATATTTTTTTTCTTTCTGAGCTTAGTTGCTCAGTCATGTCCTACTCTTTGTGACTCCATGGACACTAGCCCACCAGGCTCTTCTGTCCGTGAGGGGATTCTCCAGGCAAGAATACTTGAGTTGCCATTTCCTCCTCCCGGGGATCTTCCCAATTCAGGGGTTGAACCCAGGTCTCCCATATTGCGCATGGATTCTTTACTGTCTGAGCTACCAGGGAAGCCCAATTTTTTTTCCTTTCTAGCTTTATTGAAATATACTTGGTATAAGCACTGTATGAGTTTAAGACATATAGAATAATGATTTGATTTATATATGGCATGAAATGATGACTTCCAATAGGTTTAGTAAATATCCATCATCTCATATGTTAATAAATACAAAATAAAAGAAAAAGTTTTTTTCCTTGTGATGAGAATTCTCAGGATTTACTCTCTTAACAGCTTTCACTTATAATATTCAGCAGTGTTAATTATATTTATCATGTTGTATATTACATCACTGGGCTTCCCAGGTGATGCAGTGATAAAGAATCCACCTGCTAATGCAGGAGACCCAAGAGATGTGAGTTGGACCCCTGGGTCAGGAAGATACCCTGGAGGAGGAAATGGCAACCCACTCCAGTATTCTTGCCTGGGAAATCTCATGGACAGAGAAGCACGTAGGGCTACAGTTCATGGGGTTGCAAAGAGTTGGACAACACTGAGCGACTGAGCACAAATATTTGCACATTACAACCCTAGTACTTATTGACCTTATAACTAAAAAAATATGGAATGCTTCACAAGTCCATGTGTCGTCCTTGTGTAGGGACCACACTAATCTCCATATTGTTCCAAGTTTACTGTTGCTGAAGTGAGCGCTATGTGTCTTCCTTTTTTGTTTGTCTTTAATTAGAGGATAGTTGTTTTACAGATCGTTTCTGCCATACATTAACATCAATCAGCCATAGGTGTACATATGACCACTCCCTCTTGAACCACCATCACCCCACCTCCCACCTCATAATTGTCTTCTTTTTATTGGGCTGTCAGAGTTGTTTAAACATTCTAGCTACAAATCGTTTGTTGGGTATATTTTTTGCAAATGTCTTCTCTCAAGCTTTCCTCTTGATTTTCTTAACACTGCCATTGGAAGAGCAAAAGTTTTACATTTTGAAGTCAGTTTATAGATTCTTTCTTTCATAGTTTGATTTGTGTGTTGTAATTAAGAAATTTTTGGCAAAATCCAAGGTCATTAAGATTTTCTTCTATGTTTTTTTGGAAGTTATGTAATGCTAGCTTTTACATTTAGGTCTGTGATTCATTTTAAGTTAGTTTTTAAATATGATATTCAGTTTGTCACATATGGCTATCCAATTTTTCCAGCATCATTTGTTGAAAAGATCATCCCATGTCAAAAATCAGTTGATCATATATGTGTGGGTCTATTTTAGCACTCTTTTTTCTATTCTTCTGATCTATTAATCTGTCTTTATACCAACATGACATATTATAGTTTTACAAGTCTTGAAAGCCAGTAGTACATTTTCCAACTTGCCATTTATTATTATTATTGCTTTATTACTTTATTGCCCTTTATAATTATTATTAATAATATTTAAATTTTTTATTTATTTGTTTGGCTGTGTCCAGTCTTCATTGCAGCACACAGGATCCTCAAACTTCCTGTGGCATGTAGAATCTTTTTAGTTGCAGTAGTTGAATGTTATTTGGGGCATGTAGGATCTATTTCCCCAACCAGCAACCAAACCCTCAGGTCTTCTGCATTAAGAATATGGAGTCTTAGCCACTGGACCACCAGGGAAGTCCCTGTCCTTCTTTTTCAAAGTTGTTTTGGCTATTCTATCTCCTTGGAAGCAAACTTTTTAGTGCCGGCTGTAAACTAAAAACTTAAGAGAACTGTAAACTGAGTGCATTAACCAAGCACTTGATAAACATTTTCAGCCCTTAGCATGGTCCCTTTCTGTTAGCTAAAAGTAAAGAATTTTCTCTAATTTTTCTAGTTATTTGGAGAGAAAAAAATTGGTGATATGTGTGTGTGTGCGTGTGTTTGCTGAAAGAACCTTAATTAGGTGCTGGGGGTTCAGATGAGGTTCATAAGGATGTTATCTTCTGTGGTACTTGGCTACATATTGATCTTGATATATTATCTTCACAAGATCCAGATCTTTTGTACAATAAATTGTGATGATGTCATAGGGAAGAGTTTGCTCTGCTCCTTCTTGCTCCCTCTTTGTCTTACATTTAGAGTAAGCAGAGAAGAGACAGAGACTAGATTAGGGGAAAACTTCCATGAGCTGAAATTCTGTCCGTTTAGCTGTTGCCACTCTCAGGCTTTCCCTCTGTCAGGCTTCCATTCTGTTTGGTACCCTTGTTATCACCAGGCCTAGGCTGTAGCTCTTTCCTGGTGTGCTGCCCTGACTCTCACTTTGCCAGTCTTAAGAAGCTGCATTTTATTTTGTTTTTATTATTTTTTGGCTGCACTGTGCAGCCCGTGGGATCTTTGTTCCCCAACCGAGGATTGAACCCACACCCCCTGCATTGGAAGCACAGAGTCTTAACCCCTGGACCACCAGGGAAGTGTCCTGCCAGGCTTAAGATATCTAGAGCGCATATTGGGCCAAGCAGTCAAGCTCTAAGTCCCAGACTTAGAGGCCCATCAAAGAGTCTATTTTTCCTGCTGTGTGGAAAATACAATGTTCAGAATGGAGCCTGTGGCGCCTCTGGTGGGTTTGGGGCTCCCAGACCCTCAGCTGGCACCTGGCAGTGCCTGGCTCTCTGTGGGACCTGCCGCTAGCTTCCAGCCCTGTCCCCTCCAGTAGGGCTGGTCTGAGTTGTCAGTTCAGCACTTCTGATCTTTTAAAGTCTCCCACAGGCAGGCCTTCTTTTCCTTCCTTTCCAGGTAGGGTAGCTGAGTCTCAGAGAGTGAAATACTGTGAAAGCTTTTAAGTACAGGCATGGGCCTTGGTACCTCCCTAGCCCTGACTCCGGCCCACATTCCCCAACATCAGTGACCAGGGTGGCCACTGGGCAGCCTCCCTCAGCAGTTTGACACTGTTATCACTGAAATTTGGGACCGAAATGAAGACTTGCCAACATTGGAGTCGATGAGGGAAGAAGAGCAAGTGGGGTAACATGTGGTTTATTTCTGGACTGATGATAAACTCCTCCTCTCTGGCATCTGTGGGCAACCTGGGCTTTTAATAAAGATGGTCATGCCCTACTTGCCTGTAAACTTTCCCTCTTTGGGTTCGGAAGGGGCTTTGCTAAAGAGGAGGATGACAAAAGGCGTCTCTGGGCTCTATTTTAGAACAGTTTTCTGAGGCCCCTTGCCTTCTCAGAAGCTGGCAGCCACTTTCTCTCTGCCACATAACTCCCTCTGAGAATCCTCTCCGGTCTCCATGGTAACTGCATGTCAGGAGACAGCCTGCTCTGTTCTGTGGCTTTGTATTAAACACAATGAATTTAAATCGGGTGCTCGGCAGTGAAGATAATCATTCTGGATTAGAGAGACGCCTGGAGCTCCTCGTTTCATAATTTTAGATGTTGGCACAATTCTCAGCTTTCGTCCTTGTAATTCAAGCCCAAGCCCCACCTACCCCTCTGTTTCTAAACTGCAGTTAGATCCAATTTCACTTGGGCTTTCCTCCATCCTTTGACAGAGGAATCTTGGAGCCCGGGAGCCCTGCAGTCATGCCAGGGCTATCCTAAGCCCTGGCAGGGGCGGTATCGTGTGAAAGAGACGTGGGACTCCAGAGACAGATGGACACTCATTCCGTCTGGCTGCGTGATTTCCTCTGAGCCCCATTTTTCTTATCTATAAAACGAGAAGAGTAAGCTCTACCCTGTAGAATCATATGTTTTTAAAATTTTTAATTGTGATTTTATATATATATAGGGCTTCCCTGGTGGCACTAGTGATGAAGAATCTGCTTGCAGTGCAGGAGACGCAGAAGACTCGGGTTTGATCCCTGGGTCAGAATATTCCTGCCTGGAGAATTCCATGGACAGAGGAGCCTGGCAGGTCACAGTTCATGAGGCCACAAAGAGTCGGTCTTGGCTAAGCACACACACAAGATACATATAAATAAGATTTCTCATTTTAAGTGTACAGTTCAGTGACATTAAGTACATTCGCAATGTTGTCACCACAATAATCCATCTCCAGAACTTTTCCATCGTTCCCAGCTGAAACTCTGTCCTCAGTAAATACTAATTTCCATTCTCCTCACTCCTCCCAGCCCCTGGAAAACACCATTTTACTTTCTATCTCTATGAAGTTGATTACTCCAACTTAATGAAAGTGGGATCATACAGCTTTTGTCCATTTGTGAATGGCTTACTTCACGGAGCATAATGTCCTCAAGATTGAACCATGTTGTGGCATACGTCATGATTTCCTTCTTTTTTGAGGCTGGATAACGCTCACTTCCGCTTTATGTACATACCACATTTTTTTATCCATTCATCTGTCGATCACTTCCGTATTTTCGCTATTATGAAAAATACTGCTACAAACATGGGTATACAGATACCTGAGTCCTTGCTTTCCATTATAGAGTCATTTTGAGGACCAAATAAGATAATAAATATTAAGAACATTGCCCAGAGCAGGCTGTCAGTAAATGTTCATTTCACTCCTGAAAGTGAGTTCAGCCCGGGTGCTACCTGCCACAAGGGTCTGATGGCTTCTGTGGGAGGGGGTCACCTTGTGCCATTGGGCTGCTTCTGTGTGCCTGGGACATGTGAATCTGTTGAGCCTGGGGAATTAACACAATTCATTTCAGGGTTTAAAGGGCCTGTCTTACCTATGGAAATGTGTGTCGTTTCATGATGAAAACCATGCATGTTTTTACATTTCTCCCACCATTTGGTATTCAGGTATTCCCAATTACAAAGTGAGAAAATGTTATGGCTGATGTATATAATTCCCTATTTCTGGTCTATTTTAAGTATAGCCTCTGGGAGACCCTGAATCTGCGGTGGGATTGCTCCAGGCTATGAGGCTCTGCCGTTAGTTGCTATTGGTTGGTATCAGATCTATTCTCCCTGTTACCCAAGAGAATGAGATTTGGAGGAAAAATACCTAGATCCCAGCCTTGTCTCATCTCTCAAAAACTGAGATGGTGGAAACATCTGTCCAACCCAGTGTTTGAAGACTAGGTGAGGGCAGGTGACTCTCCTCGTGCACTTCTTGGGGGCCACGTTGCAGTCTTGGTCTGCATCCTTCCATGAGAGTTTCTCTGGGCCTAGTTTCTTCTGAAAGTTTCCATGGTGGGGATTACTCTCTTGCTACCTGGGGCCCCTCCAGGGATGAGAATCCCAGAGCCAAGGAAGCATCTTTCTCTGCCGGGTCTTCTGAAATTAGCCTTTCCAGACTCAGCCAGAGCTTCTGCCACCAGCCCTGGAGAGGGCCAGCACCTCTTTGTCTTCGGGAATTTGCAACAGAAGGGAAAGGGGAGCAATGTACAGCCTCCTTCTGACCGGTGCCTGACCCAGCTGCTCCCCCACAGCGCAGCGATCAGGTCTGCTCTTTATTGATGGGGCCGAAGGCGGGAGGGGATGTGGGATTTCATGCTGAATCTTGGAACTTTCTCTCAGCAGGCCTGTTCTTGCTTGCATCTGGTTGTGTTTTGTGTGCCCAGGCCCTACCTGTGCAGCAGCAGCCAGGCCAGCTTAAATCGGGCTTCCTGAGTGGATATGCCCACTGTCCTTGAGACGCAAGTTACCCTGGTCTGCTCGCCCCTGGGAGGGGGGCCTGAGTTTCCTGCAAGCGCGTCTTGACTTCTAGGGCAGCTCACCTCTGCTTGAAGCCAGTGAACAAGGAAGATGCTTGCTTTGGTGACAGGGTTTTCTTGGCTTCCATAACCCCATGCCAGCCTGCCCTTCCTCCACCCTCTTGGCTCTCCTCCCCATGGTCTTGTCTTTGTCTAACTCCTCTCCTCTGTGGTCGCCTCTAGGGATCCTATCCCAGATTGCCTTCTCCTCTTCCCCACCTTCTCTCCCCAGGTGATCTGTTACTGATGACTCCCACGTCTGCAGCTACATCTTAGGCACCTCTGCGCACCTGCCTGAAACTCAGCACATCCACCACAACCCCACTCCTCTACTGGGGACCACTCCTTCCGGGAATGGCACCCCCATCGTCCCAAGCCAGAGTGCATTTGCTCAAGACCACAGGACTCCTCAGACTCAGGTCTGCCAGGCTCCAGAGTTCAGGCCTCTCCCACCAGAGCCTCCCACCTCCACGCACTATCAGCAAATAGAAACATATCTTGAACAAATGCAAAAATTCAAATGTCATTTTCAGCCCCAACCTGACTCTGCTCTGGGGCCCCTCCCTGGTTTTGTCTGTGCTGGATCTCACCTGGACCCCTTTGTTGGCCGTCCCTGGCCCCTGGGTGCCCACTCCCTTGGCAATCCCAGCCTGATTTCTCTGTCCCTGCTCCTGACTTCACAGAATGACCCCTGAACATGGCATGTTCAGTTCAGCCTTCTCTTGTTGATTCTGTAGCGCATTTTCCATATGCTTTTCTTTACCTCCATCTTGGCTCAGACCAACACTTCTCATTTTCCCAGAACTTCCCCTCTGTTTCGCTAAGTCTGGGACCAAGGGCCTGGGCACCCTCAGCTCCCCTCCATGTCACCTCAGATCACCTCCTCGTCTATCTACCTTCCTCTAGAACGGATGGGGAGAGATATCCTTCCTAGTCTAATAGAAGTGCAACCCTCAGTTTCTTCACCTGAGCAATGGGGATAATTAATACATGTATTTCATAGGACTGTTGTGAAAAACAAGCACAGAGCATGTGCTCAGTGGATATCGGTTATAGTTAGCGATTTTCACCTCTGCTCCGGTGTCTCAGTCAGCTCTACCTTAAGATGTCTAAAAACTCTCCTCTGTCCTAAATTTGGTGGCTCCTCTGCTGATACTGTTTTTTCAGCCATACAGTCATAAAACCTCTCTGTTATTTACATCACATCCTCTTCTGTCATTAAACCTAGTTGCTGCTTCTTCCTAGAAATGGGTTTCACATATGACCTTCATCCCAGTCCCCAAGCTGAGGCTCATCATCTAAGCACTGCAGCTGAGTTTGCACTGCACAGTCAGAATCATGTTATGGAGTCTGATTTTCATGTTCTCTCTCTGCCCAGAAGCCTGTCGTGACTACAGACATGTCCCAGGATGGGCGTGACCAGAGTCCTCTCTGTAAATGTGCTCCTAAACCCCCACACTCCCGAAGCCCCTCATCACCACCACGTCCACAACAGACTTTGCTGACCGATGGAATCCAAGGTCACCAAGGCCCACCCACTTTGGTCATAATCAGTCCTGCCTCAACCAAACCAGCCAGGTCTTTTCTCTGTCCTCCAGTGCTGTCCCCGGCTCTGCCCACATCATTTCCTGCCCCAGAGGGTCACGTCCTGCCCGCTTCCAGCCTTCAGCCTTCCCATCCTATTGTGTCCTTCCCCTCCCCTTGCCTTTTGTTGAACTTGATGATTCTGTCACCATTGAGGAAAGTGCTGCTTTGTACTCTCATTATTTTGAAGTCGTTTCTATTAGAAATGAACCTTTTTGTCTTATTTGGTTTGCTAACTGTACTTGTATTTCTCACATAAGCATTTTAAGGTACTTATATTTCTTACTTCTTCTGGAGCATCTGATACACTTAACATGGTGTGCACCTTCGTGTTACCCAGAAATTATGCTTTAGTGTTCATTGACTATAATAATTATAATAGTAGTATAAATTACTCATATTTACTGGGCTCCTACTATGTGTGGGTACCGTCCTCAGTGCTTTACACACATTATCTCACTTAATTCTCATAGTAATCCCACAAGCGGTGTATTATTACTCCATTTTACCAATGAGGAAAAATGAAGCTCAAAGAGATTAAATAACTTGCCCAAGATTTTATAACCATAAGTGATGGAGCTAAGATATAAACCTAGATCTGTCTGGTTCTTGTCACTCTACCATTTTGCTTCTTAATATAGGAATAATGTGCTTTTAAACGGCAGGCAGATTAAGTGTGGGAAAATGTTCTTTTCCCAAAGTATATTGCAGGTTGAATGTTGCCTGTCTCCTCTGCTGAAAATTCAAAGAGTGAAGGATGAGTTATAGATATGGTAATGCTGTGAGAGCACAGCAAGGTCAGGAAGTGGGACCGTGCCCTGGATGCAGCAATAGAGGCTGGGACCCAGAAGGTAGGAGTAAAAAGTAAAAGGAAGTTTAGAAGTGCAATTCATTATAAATGTGCAATTTAGAGAAAACCAGTCAGCTGCAGAATGAACTCAATGTTATGCCCAAGTGCGAAATCTCCCAATGCGCTCCAGGGAGCCGATATCCAATGCAACAGCAAGAGAGTTTTTATTACCAAGCTCGAGCTGGGGCTCCCACCGATACCGATGCAGCGGCTATAGGGAGGAACCCTGAGCTCTGGGTTACATTGCTTATATAGGGTATTGCCAGAAATTTGAAAAATGGGAGTTTCCGGGTTGGGAGATGTCTAATTGGTTACCTTCTGTGGAAGGGTTAGGTGTTGGGTTCTGATTGGTTCCCATTTCCCAGGCTGGCCACGGGTTCTGATTGGTCCACAGGTAGTGGGGTGGGGTTAAGGGATTTCTAAAGGCTCTTGGCTTTCCAAAGGCTCTTTTCCTGGAACCTTACAAAATGGAGTATCTTAGATTCTTCATCAACAGGTCAATAAAAGGCCTGGGAGCTGTGTGCAGCTGGAGGAGCAATCATGCCTTCCTTGGTATCTGGGAGAAAAGGTGTTTCAGGGGAGGGTTTGTGTTGTCTTGTTTGTTTTTCAGAGAAAAGGAGCATTTGATAAAAAGTGTTGGGGAGACTCTAAAAGAAGACAGAAGGGGACTTCCCTAGTGGTCCAGTGGTTAAGACTCTGCACTAACAGTGTAAAGCACACGGGTTCGATCTCTGGTTGGGGAATAGGGTGCAACCAAAAAGATAAAAATAAATTAAGAAAAAATAAGGGTGGAGGCAGTGGTCAGCATTCCGGTGGCCTGGCAGGGAGTTATGGCAGAAAGAGTCATGGTCCTGAGCCCTCAACGTGAGCTGGATGAATTGACAGTAAAGCAAACGTAAACTTGTTAAAAGCATGATTTCCCTAGATCAGGTCAGTGTAGCTGATACAAATGTGGGACTCCTCATTCAAAAATTATTAAGAATTTCAAGATGACAGGGATTAAACCAGGACAGAGCCCTTCTAAATGCAAGGCACTGTGGGACTGCACAAGCCATATACCCATGGAGCTGGCTTTGGCTGGTGGGTGTATGTTTCAGGATGAGAATGGTGTTTACTAAGTGCTAGGCATGGTTCTAAGTACCATCATACATCATCTCATTTGACAAAATGCTCAGGTCCTTTTGAGCGTCTCTCGAATCCCATGGAGCGCTGCTGCTTAAGAGCTAGCTTTCCAGAGTGCCCATAAGCAGCCAACAGATATCTGAAGATGAAGGACGTTATTCAGCACAAGGGAGAAACCACTGAGCTGGTTATTTCTTTCTCTGTACTTCAAGCAAATATGAGTAAAAGATGGAAGATAATTTCAATGTGAAAAGGAAAGGAAATGGTTCAGCAATTCCAAGAGAAGCAGATCCATTTGAACAAGTGATGACTTTCTCAGTCATGTTAAGAAATGTTAAAATATTCACATTGGACTTAGTTTACAAAGCACATACAAACACTTGTTATTTGAGGGACTTCCCTGGTGGTCCAGTGGTTGAGAATCCACCTAGCAATGCTGGTCAGGAAGCTAAGATCCCACATGTCTTGGGGCAAGTAAGACCGTGCAGCCAAAAAGAAAAAATTGTTATTTGATTCTCAGTGCAGGATTGTTCCCTGTGTGAAATTTGAGTTGCCCTTAATCTGTACATCGAGATAGTAGCAGATTTAGCCTTCTGATTCCAGTCAGTTCAGTTCATTTCAGTCGCTCAGTCGTGTCTGACTCTTTGCGACCCCATGAACTGCAGCACACCAGGCCTCCCTGTCCATCACCAACTCCCGGAGTTCACTCAGACTCACGTCCATCGAGTCAGTGATGCCATCCAGCCATCTCATCCTCTGTCATCCCCTTCTCCTCCTGCCCGCAATCCCTCCCAGCACCAGTCTTTTCCAATGAGTCAACTCTTCGCGTGAGGACCTCCCCCAAACACCCCCTCTTTTCTGAGCATCAGTATGAAAATATGATCCAGGAAGTCCTTCCGTCATTCCTAATGAAAAACTCCACAGATAAGCTCAGCCCCAAGTGCCTTCTCAACATCATGGTACCAAGTTTGTGTCTTGACCTGTTGGTTCTTGGCCTTGGAGTTAGAGAATCAAACTTTTTCCTTTGAGGTGCAGAGTCGAGGGGTAGAGGAGAAAAAGGAAAACATTGTTACTGGGAACTCAGCAATATGTGATCATATCTGTAGCAACGCAGGAGATGCTACGGAGTGACCCTCCAGGTTTGTCCTGACAAAATCAGGAAAGGCCAAGGCACTATTCTTTCCAACTGTGATATCAGCAAATAAATTACATATGAAATTTCTTTTCAGCTTGCTGAGCAGGTCCACGGTCAGTACAAAGACCCCCGAGTGCCCACAGCGGTCTGCCCACAGTGGTCTGTAACTTCTGAAGCATAAAGATGACATTTACAACAACAGGTTTAGGTTGAGTTCAGTGTGAGTTCCTGCCAAGTGTATGCCTAGAAACTGTGTCATAAAATGGATCACTATTACATAGACTGGTTTTCCTTAGGGGGCAAGTGGAAATGACATGACTGGGCATCAAATCAATCCAGATTTACCCAGCAGTATGTCATCAATATCAAAAATAAAATAATGGCAACCCTTTGAAGTAATAAAATTCTGTTTCATATCCTGCCAAATGGATGTAATGATGCTGTGTCTGCTGGTTAAACAAATGGTCCTAAAGTCCATATTAACTCAGTAGTGAGAGATGTCAGGTCTACATTCTCAATAGATAGGAATGCCACATGCACAGTGGGGAATGCTTGGCTGGAAAGTAGTTTATGTCAAAAAGAAATGAATAAATAAGGGCTTGGGTTGATAAGTGGGCCATTCTGGTCAGCCACCAGGTTCCAGGAGGCCCTGCTGAGTTAGCTGTTCCATGGTCGAGTCTGGCATGATTGGAGATGCTCATGTGTTGGGAAGGAGCAGTTCTACTTCCTGGCAGCATATACCCTGAATGCGGGGACCGCCCCTGGTGTGGGTGAGGATGCACCAGGACTGTGCATAGCAGTGTCCCTGAACTCAGAAATGAATACATGCCCAGAGGAGTGTTCATACAGTGACTTAATTAAAGTAAATGAAATATCTGTACTTAAATGAATCTTAAAGATGTCAAATTAAAAAAGCAAGTTGCAAAAGAACATGGAAGTTATAAAACCATTTGTGTACCTTTTTTTAATTTGCAAAGCAAATACAGTGAAAGTGTAAAACATGGATGGGAGAAGTTTATATCAACCTCAGGGTTGAGGGATGGAAATTTTAAGATGAAGAGCTCTTATTATATTGAAAATATTTTCTTTCATTTTTAATTTAAAAATATGTAAGGTAAATACAGTAAAAAGTTAACATCTATTAAATCTGAGTAATGGGTTCATGGGTATGTGTTGTATTATGTTCTGTACTTTTACTATATGGTTGAAATATTTCATAACTTTAAAAGAAAGTATTTTAAGCACATAAACATGGCTGACTAAATTTTAAATAACTTTAGTTTCCCTCAAATTTATTTTTATGTATATTATGAAAATAATATAGTCTAAGAGAGAAATTTCAGAAAATTAGAAAAAATAAATTATTCAGAATCTCATCATCCAAAAACAGTCATTGTTAATGTGTTGGTATATTTCCTTCCATTTTGTTTCTTTGTGTGGGTGTGTGTGTATTTAAACACACTTCTAAAGCATCTTGGGTACACATATTGAATGCTGCCTTTTTCACTCATTATAGCATCACCTCTGTTCCCTGTTGAGACTTAGCCTCCATGAACATCATTTCTACCGATTTCTAAAGATCTTTCACAGCTTCCTTTTCTCGCATAAACAGTTCTGAACATTCAGCAGTCACATAGTCACATTGCCTTTTGATTATCGTAAACATCATCCTTCTGAAAGCCTCCAGAACAGGATTGGGTCACACTCTGCTGTTGATTTCTATAAGGCTGTTTTGTGTGGGATGACAGTAAAAGGTCTGTCACATCTGTGATACCACATTCCCGTGAAGACTGAGCTTGTCGGCATTCATTCCGTGGGGTGGAGCTGTGCATATTTTAGAAGCCAGCTCTGTGTGTATCTTGCCTGGGAGGAAACCAGCGCTTATGCATCCAGCATCTGCTCTGGGCTCCAAACCTGCAGCTGGAGGAATGTTTACTCCTATTAAACTTGCTTTGAGGCCTGAGGTAACAGCAGTAATGACTATTCCAGCTATTTATGTGCCTTTTGCAGCTGATAGTTGCTCTCACATCCATTGCCACCTGACCTTCTCTGAGCCCCCAGAGGCAAGGCACAGAGCAGAGTAGACGCACAGGATTACAACCAGTAAATGTGATAGTTAGGACCACTGTTGGATGCTTCTGACTCCTTCCAGAACACTTTTCAGTTACTATCCTTGGACCCAGGCAAGAGAAGTCTCTGCCATGAGCTCTGGACTCCAGGTGACCTCCAGGCCCAGAGCCCACTGTCCCAAAATCCTGGACTATACTCTGGGGCCCTGGAGTCCACTGACAAAGGGTCTCAGCACTGCCAGGGCCTATATTAGCCTGTATCTGTCTGCTTGGGGGCCGGATCCCCACTGTGTGCACACCAAGCCCCAGGGCAGCATCTTGCAGGGGTGAGCAGAGCTTAGATCTGCAGCTGCAGGACAGATCCAGGGTTGGGGGTTGTGGGCTGGAGGCAGACGCAGGGGCTGGAGGCCAACATCTCCTGTAGTGTATCTCAGAACTGCAAGGACTGAGAATTGCGAACTCAGGCCAAGCCTTCTCAGTCATTATGGAGTTGTATCTGTTACAGTAGGTGCCCAGAATATATTCTGCGTAACAGTTTGTTAGCTTGATCTGAGCCAACCTAGAGATTCAGCAGGTAGATCTTTTCTACTCTCAGAAACCCACAGATATTAAGAACTGTCTTGGCTCTCTTATTCCACTGTGCTGTTTCCAAGTTCCCTTCTTTTGACGCAAGGCCACAGACGGACGAGGGAGTGCAAAGGAAAACAATCTAGAACCCCAGAAGAAGTAAAACAATTTAGTGTGTGAAATCCCAATATACCAGACACCCCCGTGTCCACACATAAAAGCAAGAAATGCATTTCAGGACAAAATAGACTACAACCACCTGCTACGAGGGTGAATCAGCCTAGCACCATCCAGCCAAATCCGAAATAGAAGCCAGCTAGTAAAGCTACAATCTGGTGCTCTTCCCCTTCCTACATCTCTCTGCCTCCCACATCACGGGTCCTATGTGTGAACCGAAGAACTAGCACCCTCTGTTGGTTACTTCAAGTTATGAAAGAAGTCAGGCCCCTGCATATCCCAGGACAACAGGGCAACAAGTCTCACCCACCCAGCCAGGGTCAGCATGGAAAATCAGTGTTTCAAGAGCTTTCATTTTAACTGTTAGTTGGCCACTGAGCTAATTTTTTTCAGTTCCTTATTCGCCAGCAATATTTCTGATTTGTGATGAAGGATTTAACTGAATAGAGAAGCATGAAATCATCAAGACAGTTTAATTGTGCTGATTTCCTCCCATACAGAAAACAGATAAACAACTAAATTCTGAATAATTACTCACACATATTAGGACAAAACTTTACAAAGTGATACTTCTCTTGACTTTCACAGCCATGCAACAAGGTAAAGACTCTGCATCAAAATATTTTTTAAATGATAGGGATAATGTTAGTCATTCAGTCATGTCCAACTCTTTACAGCCCATGGACTGTAGCCCACCAGGCTCCTCTCTCCATGGGATTCTCAAGGCAAGAGTACTGGAGTGGATTACCACTCCCTTCTCCAGGGGATCTTCCCAACCCAGGGATCAAACCCTGGGTAATTTTTCACTGATAAATCAGACAGGGAACTAAAATGCTATCTCAAACAAGTCAAATGGAAATAATGTTCTTGGAAAAACTGAAAGCAAAGATAACGATTTGAAAATGTCTTTAAAAACTTTGACCAGAATTACTTAACGAAATGTGAGAGAATAAAACAAAACAATATATTCAAATTAATATTTTATTCATTATGATTTATATATATATCTGTAACTAAAATAATATTATAACTTCATTATGGTTTACATGTATATCTATAACTAGATATTACAAATAATATTATAAAATATGTTATCTATATGAATAGGGCTTCCTTTGTGGCTCACCTGATAAAGAATCCACCCACAATGCAGGAGACCTGGGTTCGATCCCTGGGTTGGGAAGATCCCCTGGAGAAGGGAAAGGCTACCCACTCCAGTATTCTAGCCTGGAGAATTCCATGGACAGTATAGTCCATGGGGTCACAAAGAGTTGGACACAACTGAGCAACTTTCACTTCACTTTACTCATATATTCAAGTTGGTCAGAAATCATTTGGGGGATCGTCTCATTGGGAAATAGAGGCTAAGGAAACACACTAAGTGGTTTATCCAAAGCACCGAGCCACAACCCAAGATGAGGAAGAAGCAGGTTTGCGTATTGGTTCCACAGTAATGATGAAGGTTGAACACTGCTGCACTTGGACCTCCCTGCCTGCTATGTGGGAGAGTCAGTGGTTGTCCTGAATATCCACCTGAGGACCCAGTGTCTCCCCTGCAGCGACTCACGTGTGGGTAGAAACGTAACCAGATGGCTTCTCCCGTCTCCCTCAGGCAGCACTCGTTGGAGGTACCACCATGATCATCGGCCACGTCCTGCCTGACAAGGAGACCTCCCTTGTGGAAGCCTACGAGAAGTGCCGGGGTCTGGCCGACCCCAAGGTTTGCTGTGACTATGCCCTCCACGTGGGGATCACCTGGTGGGCTCCCAAGGTAACAGTGCCGGGCGGAACCCTGAAAGAACCAGTGCTCTTGCTGGCGGAGGGGCCATTTAGTGAAAGCCAGCTGTGGGTGGCGCTCTCCTACGGTGAGGAATGCCCCTCCCGGCAGCATGCTAATTCCCCCAAATGCTAAACCAAAAAGCACTTAAGATTCTGTGTGGCGGGGCCTGTCTTGCCTAATTTAAAGAGCCAGTTTTCCGGCACATACACAGGGAGCACCAGCTCCTTGCTCTGACCACCAGGCTGTCAGCGTGTCCTGACGCTTTACATTAGGTACCACTGACACCCAAGGGGTTACTGCTGAGTAGCGGGGTCAGCCCCCAGGGTCGAATCATTTTGTGCTGGAAGTAACAGCACTGAGGTCTCAGAACAGAGGGTCCTGTCCTGGCTCAGTGCCACCTGGTAAGAATGGATCTTACCATCTTACCCAGAAAGGATGGGTGCTTCTTTCCTGCCGGGCCCTAGCTCCTGCTGTAAGCGCCCCAAGGCCACTTCCCACTGGGCCCTGTCTCAGTTCAGCCTCTGTGCCCCTGGCTATCCTGGCCTCCCATTGCCCAGGCTCCAGGGCCAGAGTCTAAGTCCTGCTCCTTGGCTTCCCACTTTCTTGTTCTTCCTGAAAACAGATTCATAGACATTTAGATTTTGCTTCACTTCTGGAGTTTTTACTGCTTATTGCCCCCAGGGAAGCAGCCCGAGTATTCATTCTTTCATCAAGTGTTCATTAATCACCATGTGCCAGTACTTGAGTGGGTGCCCTGGGATCTTAAAAATAAACAAGCGTCAAGAGGTTTTACCAAGTTCTCCAGTTGGGGACCCTGACCTAAAGAGCCTGACTCCCTTCTGAGCTGGTAACTAAAAGCCTGACTGCACTTCTGCCCTTGAGTACAAGCCTTGATTGTGAGATTCACCCAGTCTCACCCATTACTTCCAAAAGGGTGCTCATGAAAGGCTGCAGAGCCACCCACCTCTCACATGGAGACTCCCCTCCTGGTACTGGGCAGAAGATGCCATCTATACTGAATGCCAGCCATCCTTTATCTCAGATGGAGGTTTTGTCCAATTCGGACACCGTCCTGGGTGGGTGACCCCTCCTACCCTGAACCTCTCTCCCTTCCCTCCCCCAGCAAGGGACTGGAATCGAGGATCCACTCAGATCCTCAGCATTGAGGCCAAGCCAGTCATCCCTAACTCCCCAGAGACTGTGGGGACTTTCATCTATCTAGAATTTTAAATTCTTTTCTATAGTAATCAAATTTTTTTTTAATTACAGATTTTAAAAATAGAAAAGAAAGGAAGCTCATAATCCAGTCACCCCCAATACAATGACCATTGCTATTCTAGCTCATTTCTTTCTGCTCTTTTTCATACCTGCTTTTTACATAGTAACTCTTTTGCTTTAAGTATGAGCATTTTCCATTTGGCTGCATGGTCTTCATGACCATCAGTGCCATGGCCACTTGATATTCTGTCAAGTAGATGAATCACAATTTATTTACCTATTGTCAGACCAGTATTTCTTCCATTTTTTCCCCTAGTATAAATAGTATTGGGATCAATCTCCTTATTCACATAGCTTTGTTTCATGTTTGGCTTTGTCCCTAAATTAGATTTTTCCCTAGGTCTTTGGATTTTTAGTATTAGTATGACTTCTCTGTAACACCTCTTCCATTATGGGAATGGAGGGAACTGACCAAGCTATGAAAGTCATTAGTGCACTTAGCAACAAAGCTGATTTGGAGACGGAAATACAGACAAGCTTATGTGATACAAGAAACATGCCCAGATAGTGTCTCTATATTTGTAGCATGCTGGACAATTTTCGAAGCACTTCCGTGTCCATTTGCTCATGTGACCTCACAGCAGCCCGGGGAGTGGGAGGAGAGTGACATACTATGAGGTTATGGGCGACTCCATCCACTGAGCTACCTCTCTTCTCCATGCTGGGCCGGCATCAGCCTGCCAGCCTCTTGATAATCTGTACCAGGTTTGTACCAGGTTTGTACCAGGTGACATTGCCTTTACGTTTTGCTCTCCAGGTGAAAGTGGAAATGGAGACCCTGGTGAGGGAGAAGGGAGTCAACTCGTTTCAGATGTTCATGACCTACAAGGACTTGTATATGCTTCGAGACAGCGAGCTGTACCAAGTGTTTCATGCTTGCAAGGATATTGGAGCCATCGCCCGAGTCCATGCTGAAAATGGGGAGCTCGTGGCTGAGGCAAGGCAGTAGAGAATAGTGGGTGAGAGGGGGCGGGCACCAATTCTCAGAGGGATTCTTGACCACCCGTGACCCATCCTACAGGGTTCAGATAAAACAAATTCTAAAAGAAATTCTAAAAGAAAGTGTGAGATGTTAACACCCCAGATGATGGATCTTTGCCCCCATATCCAAACTCTTCTAGCATCTGTAAAAAACAAATCTTCCTTTGTAGTTCAAATGGGTTTCTAAGTCTTGAATGATGATGTCTTCATTCTAATATGATATCTAAGTTCCATTACCACAAAGGAATGTGGAGCATCTCTAAGAAGTATTTTTAATGAGATATGACATTAAAATAAGAATAAATAAGAGTCGGCCTTCCACTTTCCTGGACCTCCTCAGAGGAGCAGAGATATTAGAGAGATCTTCTCACTGGGACCAAGACAGACAAGCCCCTTTTACTCCTGGATCTTAAGTAGGACACTTGGGATAAAGGCTAATCTAGGCATTTCTAGAAGCTGGAGATTTAACTAGATTTCCAGTGAGGAAATTCTGATTTTTCAGATCAATAAAGAGTGCTTGTCTTTAGTGTCCCAGGCCTGTTGGCTGGTGACTGAACTGTATTTCTAAGAGGAAGAAAATATTTTCAATCATTATGAAGTGAGCCTCAGGGGAGCCCTTTATTAATCCTGCCCTTTTAGAAGATGAGGATTACAGAAGTGAGAAAAGCAGCAAGCCTATTGGCATGGGCTGGGCTGGGCTCTGGGTCATGTTTTTTGTATCTCTCTCATTGTCTCGATTTTCTTTCTTTTGCTGTTATTCAGGGAGCAAAGGAAGCACTAGATTTGGGTATCACAGGCCCAGAAGGCATTGAGATCAGCCGTCCAGAGGAGGTGAGAAAGGCGTCTGCATTCTTTGTCAACGTCCTTCCTAAAGATTCATAAATCTTTAGGATGCATGAGACATCTGTGAATACAAGTTGTCTGGTATTGCTTTCTCCATGGGTGAAATTCCCTTCTGGAAGCTTCCCAAGGAGCAGCCTCCTCCATACTACAGCTGGGACTTCACTGGTGGCTCAGATAATAATCTGCCTGTACTGTGGGAGACCTGGGTTTGATCCCTGGGTCGGGAAGATCCCCTGGAGAAGGGAATGGCAACTTACTCCAGTATTCTTGCCTGGAGAATTCCATGGACAGAGGAGCCTACCAGGCTACAGTCCATGGGGTCGCCAAGAGTCGGACAGGAGTGTGCGACTGATACTATTCTACTACACTGCTGTTATCCACAGCTGGCCAGGCCTTGAACTTCCTTGGGGAAGACCACTTTGGGGAAGCAAACCCACCTGGGTTATGTTCTGATTTCAAGGATCTGAGGGAGGCCATGCGAGCATGTCAGGGGTTGCAGTGGCCAAAATTAAATTGGGAGAGAAAAGACAGACTAAAAGAGCCTTCAGATGCTAGAAAAACTCCAGGCTGTAAGCCAGTGAATCAGCATTCGGGGACTGAGATCCCCTTGGGTGTCTGAGGAAAACTCTGGACTGTTCCCACTAGAAGCAAGAGGCACATGTGTGAGCTCTCTCCCTCTTTTCCTATTCATCGCTAAGAATGGTAACTAAGGCCTGCCCTTCCTCTGCCCTCTGATTTTACCCTTGCATGGTTTTGCAGGATGTTGACACAAATGCCCTCCAGTCCCCATTTTCTGAAGAATTTGACTCTGGAGGATCACATTAGATAAATAATGCATTCTTGCCCTATGGCCCTGTTCAGATATCCCCCACCACTGGTGAGGAGAAAGCTATTTTCTGTTTCTTCAAAGCCTTAAATGCAGAGTGGTGGTTGGATTCCCATGAAGGATTGATGGGGAAGCCTTGAGGGATGAAGAGCTGGAGATAGGATGTGATGGTTCTACCATCTGACAGAAGCTAACCCAGCTTATACTGGGTCAGCCCTGTATAAGCCTTACTCCTGCCCTGGGTCTGTCCCTGTCTATCAGAGCCCTTGAATGTAGCTCCAGTCTGGGCACTTCGGAGTTGGTAGAGAAAGACACACCAACTTCAATAAAGACAATGCATTGAGAGTGCCCGTGAGAACAGGGGTGGGTGGGTGATGGGCGCAGGACCACACTTTAGAGCTCACCAGGAGAGGAGCGAGGCACTGACTGTAGTGGTAGTAAAAGCAAGAATTACCACCACCATCATCTACTGATTAAAGGGGGGCATCTGGGGAGATTTTGCTCCCCAGGGACATTTGGTGATGTCTAGAGATATTTTGTCAGTCACTCAGTCATGTTCGACTCTTTGCGACCCCATGGACTGCAGCATGCCACGCTTCCCTGTCCTACACCATCTCCCAGAGCTTGTTAAAACTCATGTCCATCGAGTCGGTGATGCCATCCAACCATCTCGACCTCTGTCGTTCCCTTCTCCTCCTGCCTTCACTCTTTCCCAGCATCATGGTCTTTTCCATTGAGTCGGCTTTTTGCATCAGATGGCCAAAGTATTGGAGCTTCAGATATTTTAGGTTATCCCAACTCAGGGGGAGGATGTTACTGGCATCTAGTAGGTAGAGGTAGGGGCTGCTGCTGAAGAGCCCACAATGTCCATTCAGCCTCCACCACAAAGAATTATCTCACGCAAAATGTCAATAGTGTCAAGGTTCAGAAATCCTGATCTAGGCTAATTTCCAGCTTGAAATCAGTCAGTGTTGCTCCTTTGCTACAGTTCTGAGATGGCTGTGGAGAGAAGGCACCAGAAACCAGGGGAGGTATTTTTGTTCGCTCTTGTTTTGTTGCCTTTGAATTAAGCCCTGAGTATCGTCCAGGGAAGACACGCCTGGAACAGTAAGTCCTGGGATGCTCTCGAGGTGAACAGAGGTGGCTGGAACTTGGTGTCCCTGCTCAGGGTTTCCTCCCAGGCCAGTGGCTGTGGGTGCAGTTGGCCCCTCCGGCTCTGAGTCAGACACTCCAGCACTTCCTACAGGGTGGGGTATCAGGCAGAGGTAAGCTTGCTTGGGGAGATGATGAAGTTTGTTTTCTTCCTGTCCTCTGTTCCTAACAGCTGGAAGCAGAAGCCACTCACCGAGTTATCACCATTGCAAACAGGGTAAGTAGACCCCAGCTCACTCTCAGCCCATTTTCAACTCTGGGGTCAGAAACCAGCCTGGACGGTGGAGTCCCAGTCTGCTTTGGGTGCTAGCACCAGGTCTGGCTCACAGGACCCCAAATGGACATTGTTTGCTAAATGAGCGCTGTTATTCCCACAGCCATGATAGGAGCACTCCTTGCCACGGGCTCTCTGTTCCACCCCACTGAGCTTACTGACATCTGGTTCATTGCTCAAGTGGAAACAACTCCCAAGGAAGGCGAGGCAAGGTGGGACCACAGAGCCTCACGGCAGCTGGAATCTGTTTCTTCTAGAGGAACAATGATTTTTACTTAGAGAATCACAATTCAGACCTCTAGCTCTGGGCCATTCATGATTTTTTTCTTGGTGCAGTTCAGGGTAAGGGAGCAATGATGCAGTGTGGTGGTGAGAACAAGCAAGAGAAGTGACAAGCTTGATCAAAGACAAGCTTCTGGTCACATGCCAGTCAATCAACCATTCCAACAGGCTGTTTCATTATCTAAAATTGGAGTGATGTTATTACCCACTCCTTACAGGATGGTTGTGAGCATCAAAGGAATCATGGAAGGAAAAGCACTTTATACACAGTAGAAGACTGTATCAAGGTCATTTTCCCTCCTGAACTGTCATTAGAGGGTTCCCTTTGCTCAGATAATCCAAACTGCTGCTGCTGCTAAATCACTTCAGTCGTGTCTGACTCTGTGCGACTCCACAGACAGCAGTCCACCAGGCTCCCCCGTCCCTAGGATTCTCCAGGCAAGAACACTGGAGTGGGTTGCCATTTCCTTCTCCAATGCATGAAAGTGAAAAGTGAAAGTGAAGTCACTCAGTCGTATCCGACTCTTAGCAACCCCATGGACTGCAGCCTACCAGGCTCCTCAATCCATGGGATCTTCCAGGCAAGAGTAGTGGAGTGGGGTGCCATTGCCTTCTCCGATAATCCAAACTACCTTCTCTAAAACACTAGTTTTCTAAGTGCAGTCTCTGGACTAGCTGCATCCACATTGTTTGTTAGAAATAGGAACTCAGAAACACAAATGCTCAGGCTTGTCCAGACCCACTGAATCAGAAACTGGGGATGACGCCCAGCAATCTGTGTTTTAACAAGCCCACTAATGATTTTAACAGGCACTAACACTTGAGAACTTCTCCTCTGGAAAGACCTGAGCTACCTTGAAGGCTCTGAACAGAGGGTGAAGGCTGTGGTGTTAGGGACACCAGGGGAACACAGAGGTCAGAGGTCCAGTTGGTCTCAGGATTAGTCAGGAAACTTGTACCAAGCACATCAAATGTCAGGCCAGTTCCTAAATTCTCTATCCTCCTAATTTGATAAGAAAAGAAGGCACTAGAATAACATTTGGGAAAAGTTTTCCATTAGCCCTTTATAAGTCTAGGAGCTGGACAAGGACATCATTTTACTGTTATAACAATAATTATGCTAGCAATTACTTCCTGATGGAAACTTACCCCAGTGTAAGGAAAGATCTGAACAACAAAAGGGCAATTCCTCATTTTTTTAGCTTTAACATATTCCCAGAGAAGTGAAACCGTGGACCATGGTTACACAGTTCAGTAGAGGAAAAGTTAATCAGTGTGATAATCCAGGTGTCCATTTGCGAGACTGGTCCTGTCTGATGTAGACTGGACCCTGAACCTCTGTGTAACATTTTTTCTCTGGGGTAGGGTACATTCTGTCTGCTGATAAAGCAGCCTACAGATGGTAGGCATCG
The DNA here is from genome assembly GCA_917880005.1 of Nanger dama. Taxonomy (NCBI): domain Eukaryota; kingdom Metazoa; phylum Chordata; class Mammalia; order Artiodactyla; family Bovidae; genus Nanger; species Nanger dama. Next base: position 34,397,348 of record CAKJTW010000018.1, read on the forward strand.
TAATTTTAGATATGGGACATAATACACAACTGTATCTAGGTCTTCACGTTCATGAACAAGAAATTAAAAGTCCCTCATTTTAAGTTGTAAACAGTCTTGGTGGTTGGCTGGTAGAAAATGTGAGGTTCAGCACTTGACATCTTACCCAGATGTTCCCCCTGTGGGCTCTGGTGCCGGGCACCACCTGTCCCCTCCTTGTTTTGTGGGGTTACCCTAGCCTGCAGCTGCCAAGCCTGCATTCTGTGCAGAAGACCGTCAGCCTAAGGAGGGTGCTGAGCGATGGAGGGGAAGTGCTGGGGCCAGGACTAATCTGGTCTGGTCATCTTGATGCTTGTTACGGGGTTGATGCTCTCTCCTTCCCACCATGTTTCCTCTGTTTAGACTCACTGTCCCATCTATCTGGTCAACGTGTCCAGCATCTCAGCCGGTGATGTTATCGCAGCTGCTAAGATGCAAGGTGAGTTAGTAGGGTGGGCTGGGCAGTTGCCCTTGTGTGAGGGGTGCCCAGCAACTTCATGCGCTTTCCCTCCTGGCTCCTGGAGGCCAGGCCCTGAGACTGCCCTGCCCTTCTCTTTTCTGCTGTCTTCCTGCCCAGGCCTGGGGTCGGCCCCTTAGAATCAGGGTTTTCCTCTGCACATTTGTCTGTCACCTCTCCTCAGACTGGTAAAAATTTTCCAAGTTTTTTAATCAACTCATGAATTGGTTTTGTTTTGGGTTTTTTTTGTTTTTTTTTTTTGGTCTCGGGTTTTGCTAGTGGTTGCTTTGGTAACCAACATAAAATCCTGGATGAGTTCCAGCGGACATTTCAGGGGAAATGCCTACAAAGTCCTTGGAGAAATGACAGTCTCGGAGTTGGACATCCCCTTCAGGAACCCAGTGTACCAGCCCTGGGACACCTGTGTGTCTGAGCACCTGGCCACACCTGAAGGCTTTGTCCGTGCTTGTACTCCCGGCCCGGCTTGGGGTGCCAGTGAGGGCCTGATAACAAGCGTAAAAGATCACAGTCACGAACCTGGGGATATAAATTAGGGCCTTCCAGCCTCCTGCCACATTGCCTTCCGCATCCCGCCTCCTACCTCTCCTCTAGCTAGACCTCCTCCAGAGTCTCACCTGCGCTGTGGACCCAGCCTTCCACCTCTGTCTCCTGGGATGCGGGAGCACTCTGACCTTGACCGCAGCTGAGGTCTCCAATGCCCAGCCAAGCTCAGGCTAGTCCCTTCCTTTCTGACTTCAGCTCCTTCCCCTGCCCAGTGAGAGGCTCAGACCGATGCTCCCCCAGGTTCACTGGCCTCCTGGTGATGGTCAGACTCCCCTCTTCTTGCAGGGAAGGTCGTGCTGGCTGAGACCACCACTGCACACGCCACCCTCACGGGCTTACACTACTACCACCAGGACTGGTCTCACGCAGCTGCCTACGTCACGGTGCCTCCCCTCAGACTGGACACCAACACGTCAACCTACCTCATGAGCCTGCTGGCCAAGTAAGGCACCTCAGCTGGACCATGACGCGGCCTTGTGTCACAGTTCGGGCCATGCTGGGCATTTGTAGACCTTTAAGGTGATATCATAGAGGCCCCCAATCTGACCTAAGTTGGGTTTCCTTGTGTCCAAAGGATGAGTTTTGCTTTTGTTGCCTTCTCCAAAGCTCCTGCCGTGCCATGGTGCTCCTATGACCACTTGATTGGGAGTAAGAGCTTCTGAGGTGACAAGTAAAGAGCGTATATAAAACTGTGAACTGTAGCTATTTAGAATTTCAAAGGACCTTGCTCTCATACACTGAAGGCCACCGGGAGCTATAGGATGCAGACTCTGACTTATCTGAGACTATTTCTGGATCTTCCTCTTTTTCCCTTCACCTCCCCTTCTCATTGTTTCCTACGTGGTTTACTCTCAGCGTGTGTCCCTCCCTTCTGTGTTGCTCCCTCCTTTCTTTTCTCTTTTCCTTTTTCTTCCATACCTTCTCCCTCTTTCTCCTTAACCTCTTCCTCCAGACCTTCTTTTCTCCAGTTCCTGTTTTTCCAAAACTGCTTTTCCCATTCAGTCTGAATCTAGATAATATGCTTCAATGGATAGTCTGATTTTGGTGGGACACAAACATGGAAAGATTTTGTTTGGTTCCAGTACTGGCTTGCAAATTCTTTCTTGCCTCTAGTAACCCTTCAGTTCAGTTCAGTTCAGTCGCTCAGTTGTGTCTGACTCTTTGTGATTCCATGAATCGCAGCATGCCACGCCTCCCTGTCCATCACCAACTCCCGGAGTTCACTCAGACTCATGTCCATCAAGTCGGTGATGCCATCCAGCCATCTCATCCTCTGTCATCTGCTTCTCCTCCTGCCCCCAATCCCTCCCAGCATCAGGGTTTAGGTAATGGCAAAAACCATTGCTTTTTCTTCCCTTTTGGTTATTAAAGTCCAGTTCGGTTTAAAAGTCAGTCTCCTCTCCTCCCAACCCTCAGCTTGGGGAATTTGGTGGGGATTAGGATTAAAAGGGTGGGGGACACTGCTCCACACCCAAGCACGGCCTGTACCCCTATACTAACTGCTGCTGCTTCTTCTCTGGAAGAAAGTGACTGGCTTCTGGGGCCCTCCTTGTGCCAGGTATGTGCCCAGATACGGGCTCTCTTGAGCCACTCTCGTGCCATCCTCTGACACAGGAGATGGAGTCCAGCTTGACTTCTTAAAAAAAAAAAAAAAAATCATCTCTTTGGCTTTGCTGGGTCTTAGCTGCAGCACTTGGGATCTTTGATCTTCCTTGCGGCATGTGGTATCTTTAGTGGGACCTAGTACCCTGACCAGGGATCAAACCCAGGCCCCCTGCTGTGGAAATGCAACGTTTTAGTCACTGGACCACCAGGGAGTCCCCATCTTTACCTCCTCTAACCTGCCCCTTCCCAGCTTCCTGTGAACAGGAACCTGGGCCAGCAGCTTAAGCCTCATCACCTTTTGCAGAGTCTGGGCCCAGAGGAAGCTCACACAGCTTTGCTGCTCCTTCTGATGGGATTACAGGCTGCCCTACCCCCATGACCTGGCTCTCCTCATTCAGAGCCTCAGGCAGGTCCACCCGCCCATCTTCCAAGCAGGTGCCTGCTCCTGTCCCCTCTGATCTCCACAGGTGAACCTGTTCAAATGTCCCCTCTTGACTCTGAGGTAGACTAGTTTCGGGAGAGGGAAAGTACCATTCAACTCATGAAAACAGGAAGAAGGGCAAGACCACAGGACCCTCCATTTTACCAAACACCTGTCGCCCTCGCTGTCTTCTGCTTTTATAGACGTGAGGATGGTGATACACTTCTGCTAGGATGATGGTGGAGGGTGTTGAGGGAACTGACCAGCCCCAGTTGGAGGTGGCTGTTGTTAGATAATGGGGCATTTATCTTATCCATGTCCTTTGTTTTCAGTCTTGGTTGGTTGACTAACAACTAGAAAATTTCCACTCAACATCTTGCTCTGTTAACAACCTAAAGAGCACTGCTGCTGCTGCTAAGTCACTTCAGTCGTGTCCAACTCTGTGCGACCCCATAGACAGCAGCCCACCAGGCTCCGCCATCCCTGGGATTCCCCAGGCAAGAACACTGGAGCGGGTTGCCATTTCCTTCTCTGATGCATGAAAGTGAAAAGTGAAAGTGAAGTTGCTCAGGAATGTCCGACTCTTCGTGACCCCATGGACTGCAGCCCACCAGGCTCCTCCGCCCATGGGATTTTCCAGGCAAGAGTACTGGAGTGGGGCACCACTGCCGTCTCTGAAGGAGCACTGTGGGGCTTTCCAAATATGACTGGAGTGCAGGTCCTGGGGCCACGGTGGCCCCTGGAGGGGTAAGATATGCTGTGGCCTAGTGGCAGTGATTATAGTCTGTCCCATAAATTGCTAAGATTCTGAGCAGTGGCAGCTCTGAGAGTTTTAACCCGTTTGAGAGAGTAAAGGGAGAAATGCTAGATCAGCTCTTACTTTTAAAAATGCTTGTTTGGGGGAAAAACCAGCTTCCTTTTCACTATTATCAACACAACAAAAACAAACCAGTATCAGGAACCCATGATAATAGTTTTGGCTTTGTTCCAAGGTCAAAGAATCTTTTGAAATACCTCACAAGCAAATTTATGAAAAGAACAAAGAGGTAATGAATTCCCAAACCCACACAAATTTAAATAAGCAGAGGAAGAAAAGTATTATTAATCGAATAATTTCAACTTTTTATTTCTAGCTTATTTTGTCAAATTTGTTTAAATTATTCAACTAAATTCTATTCATTTAAATAGAATTATAATTTCATGTGAATAATTATGAGAATAGTTTGAATCCCTTTTTTAATCAGTGCATATTGTAAACTTGTATAATTTATAGAATTTGGAGCATATTTCTAACATTTTTAGGAATTCATGATTACTATAATTTTGCTTTTATGACATTTTAGTGATAATTGGTATTATGCAAAGTACTTGATAGAAAACCCACGCACTAATTAACATATTTCTATAAGAAAATATGCGCTGCTTTATAATGATCTATTTTAGGATAAGATCTCTTCAGGTATATCTGGGTAAAAATACAATCTGTAGATGTCAGGATTTGCCCTTTATTTAAAATCTGACTTCTTAAAGAGACCAGAAATTCTTTCATTTGAACTTATATATTTTTTAAGTGGGCTTCCCTGGTGGTTCAGATGGTAAAAAATATCCACCTGCAATGTGGGAGACCTGGGTTCGATCCCTGGGTTGGAAGATACCCTGGAGGAGGGTATGGCAACCCACTCCAGTACTCTTGCCTGGAGAATCCCCATGGGCAGAGGAGCCTGGCAGGCTTCAGTCCATCGGGTCACAAAGGGTCAGCTACAACTCAAAGAGTCAGAGTGATTAAGCACAGGACAGCACATTTTTAAAGTACTTAACAAAATTTAGTGATGTTTTAAAGAGTAGGGATGGGTGTGTCATATCTCCCAAATTCCTGGCAGCACTGGGGATCCCCAGAAGCCCCTCTGGAATGTGCCCCCTTATTCACTCCTGCCTAGCGAACACTTACTTGTGTGTGGGCCTTTTAAGAAAGGCGAGGACTCAGTTAGACTTGTCAGTTAAAGCATGGGGTCCGTGGGTCCTCAGCCCCTGACTCTGATGAGCATTTACTGACCTGAACCCCACCCAGGGGTCTGGAGAACGCCCGAGAAAAAGTGAAAACCGAAGATTCTGTTCATTGCTGGCAGGTTCTGTGGGTCTAGGGTAGGTGTGGGGGGAGGGGTGTCTCTGGGAACACTAAAACAAACCCTGTGCTCAGTGGAGGAGCCCCTTCTGCAATCACTCAGGGGGCCACAGCAGCATCTTTGGCGCCAGAAGCTGCCAGCCCCTGCCACGGAGGAGCTAAATCATGTCACTGTGGATTTTGCCAAGGATAGTAGTCATTTGGGGAAAGCCCTGCCCCAAGTGGAGGCAGCCCCATGTGCAGCCTGACCCTGAACATCTGAGAGCCTTAAGAATATGCCTTCTCACCAAGCCAAATAATGCCTTCTGCTCAAAGATTCCCCTCTGAGGATCGCATCTTGATTGGCCCAGATGCACACACAAGGCTTGGTAACTCCTCCAAGTTAATCTAGACTCCAGGGCCCCTGCTGTGCCGTCCCCTCTCCCACCAGGCCCCCAAGTTCCAGCCAGGCCCCTCCCTGCCCTCTTAGGGTGTTTCCTCCTGAGGCTGTCCTGGCCTGGGCAATGGAGGCGTCCCTCCCTGCTCCCCCTCACCACCTCTGAGGCCCACAGAGATCTCTGAACCTGGGCCAGCCACCTGCCTGCCTCCTCAAGCAGAGGGTCTGCCACCATGTGAACTCTCACCAACATAAGTCTCCACCCCGAGTTCTGAGCTGGCCCAGGAGCCCCTCAAGAGCCCAGCCATCCCTCACCCACCACAGCCTCAGCAACCATCTGAGGACCTTGGTCATGGACGGCAGCAGCGATGACTGACTGCCATGTCATTGCTGGCTCATCGAGCCAGACTTCTATCTTGTCCATCCTCTTCTCACAAAGCTTAACACAGAACTTGAGTATTTCACCTAGAACGTGCTTGTTGCCAGCAGGGCCTGTGGGGGTTGAGCAGGGAGATGAGAGGGAGTTGGTATACGTTTCTGGGAAAGTAAAACTACCTCCACCCTCTCACTTTAAACTCTTAAGTTCAATTTTTCTCTATTCTTTCTCTTAACTCGTAAAGTCAACATCCCAAAGACTACTCTCGATGTCTTCTATGACCCTGGCATTCTGTGCCGTGGTCAGCACATATTCCCATTCTGCAGATGTGTAAACTGAGGTTCTCGCAGATTAACTCATTAGAGGTCATACAGCTCTGAAGTATCAGAGCAGAGACTGAAACCAGCTTTGCCAGGTTCCCAAGCAAAGGCTTTTTCCCTGTCCTCACCCTCTGGGACCCTGGCCTCGCCTCCCTTTACTGGTCATGTCCTTCTCTCTACCCAGTGATACTTTGAACATTGTGGCGTCAGATCACCGGCCTTTCACCACGAAGCAGAAAGCTATGGGCAAGGAGGACTTCACCAAGATCCCACACGGTGTGACCGGGGTTCAGGACCGCATGAGCGTCATCTGGGAGAGAGGCGTGGTACGTTCCCAGGACCCCACCTGGTGCTGGGCCGCAGAAGAATTTTCACACTTAGGAGGGCTGGGTCAACTACAGCTCCTGTTTCACTCAAAAACAAAACAGAAAAGGTCTTTTATATTTTCCTGATCAGAAAAGTAAGAAGTCCTAGCATGACAATTTGGAAAATACAGAAAAGTACTAGAAAAAAACCATAATTCCATACTGAGAAATTATTAATATTTTGGTATATTTCTTCCCAAGCTCTATGCATGCAGCATAAATTATTTTAATTACTGGGTTTATTTTTTTTTTCATATAACAGTGTATTTTGAGTGTCTTCCTATATCGTAAAAGTTCTCTAAAAACATCTTTGTTAATAACTAAACAAGATTTCCTCCCATGGAAGCACCATATTCGGTTACGGCTTCCCCAGTGTTTGGAACTTTCAACTGCTTCAATTTTTGCACTTAGCAATAACATTGCACAGAATTTCTTTGTTCATGAGTGTATGTCAGCATTTCTAATTTTTTCCTGGGGAAAGATTCCTAGAAATGGATTTCTGGGCCAGGGGATATGAACTTTCTTTAAGAATCTTGCTATCTTTCGTCCAGTAGTAAAGACAGAGACTAGGACTTCATCTGAATACCACCTGTTCTGCCCCTGAAGAATAAGTAGTTTGGTCTTGACCTATCACAGATTAGATGCAGTTTTAGGGGATGAGCCTGAAGAAATTTGAAATACACAAGGCTAAGCCACCAGCTCAGGGAAGACCCTGAGGCAGCTCAGGAATCCCTTTTTAAATTTATTTATTTATTTGGTTTTGCTGAGTCTTAGTTGCAGCACATCTTTCATTGTGGCTCACAGGTTTCTCTTTAGTTGGGGTGGACAGGCTTTTTTGCTCAGCAGCATGTGGGATCTTAGTTCCCCAACCAAAGATCAAACTCATGTCCCCTGCGTTGGAAGGTGATTCTTAACACCTAGACCACCAGGGAGGTTCTAGGAATCCCCTTTGAAGAATGTCCATGGTGCACTCATGGATGGGGCTATAAGATGCCTTTCCAGCACAGAATGTTTGTCCCTTCATGGACCTAGGAAAGCTCCCAATTTATCCATAGTGAGCACATGAGTAGACCTGGTTTTACAAACAGGAGGTAGATTTGCCCCAAGAAAGCCACCCTTTGGAAGAAGGGCCCACCCACCACTGTTACCAGAAGAAGAGAAGAGGAAATGAGCACGTGGAACCAAGCCATGCAGGTTGTCTCATCTGAGAGATGCCCATGGCATTGTCCTTCTTAGCACCATTGTTCAGACCAACTAAAAGTGCACAACAGTGACAGGGTATGAGGCACACACACAGGACCTTGGTTGACCTGACCCTTTGGCCATGTTTCAGGTTGGAGGAAAAATGGATGAGAACCGTTTTGTGGCCGTTACCAGTTCCAACGCAGCCAAGATTCTCAACCTGTATCCCCGAAAGGGCCGCATCATTCCTGGAGCTGATGCCGACGTGGTGGTGTGGGACCCCGAAGCCACCAAGTAAAGCCTTACTACTTGTCTCCAGGGCTAGGGGATGGGGTTTTAAGGACCTTGTGTTACAGAACTCCAAAGCATCATCTTTGCCCTACTTCTAGCACAGAGCATGATGTCCCTGAGATGTGTTCAATTCAACAAATACTTGAGGTTTTGCCATGGTCCAAGCCCTAGGGATGCAACAGTGAACAAGAAGGTCTGAAGACTTGCCACAGGGCAAGCTCCATGTGCACAGCACTTTACAGTTTTTCACAACTGCATCACATCAGTGATCTCATTTGCTTATCTCACAGCCCTTAGAAGCACTCAAGGCTGGAGTTCTTACTTCCATTTTACTATTGAAAAAACTTGGAAAAGGAAATGGCAACCCACTCTAATATTCTTGCCTGGAGAATTCCATGAACAGAGGAGCCTGGCGGGCTAGAGTCCATGGGATCACAAAGAGTTAGACACAATTGAGTGAGTATCACTCACTGAAGAAACTAACAGCAGAGAGTAGAGGGACTCCCCGTATCACATAGCTAGTAAGAGGCTGAACCAGACAGATGTCCTGACACTCAGTTCCAGACTCTTCCACCAACCCTCTGCTTCCCTCGTTGAGAGTGTGCATTGTCTTGAGCACACAGCACTTGACACCCACAGCATTTATGAATACAACTTGAGTGAATAAATGAAATGCATCAGGAATTATCAAGCTGCAGGATACAGGGCATCAATCTTTACTCAGAGGTTTGACCAGGGGACATGGGAATTATTTTCTAATACTAAATTTCATTCAGTCACTCAACAAATATCTGTTAAGTGCTACCATTTGCCAAGCACTTTTCTAGACGCACAAGCTAATAGTGAACAAGACAAAAATGTGCTGGGATTCTGAAGGTAAAAAGTTGAACTGCAGAAAAAGTTCTCCCTGTGCATCACTGCCCAGCCCCTTGCCCAGATCCCTGCCCTCCTTCTCTGTTAGGGCACTTGAGAAGTCAGATTCTGTATCCAGCTTGGGGCTGGTCCCTGTTACTCTTGTGGGTGTGGGTGTTAGTGATTGCTATTGGCAGAAAGACCCGTAGAGTGTAGGCTAGTATGTTAGTCAGCTAGGGTGCTCCCATAACAAAATAGGAGGAGGCTTAAACACAGACAGGAGGCTTAAACAATAGAAATGCATTTTTCTCACAGTCCTGGAGGCTAGAAGTCCAAGATCAAGGTGTCGGCAGAGCTGATTTCATTCTGAGACCCTTGGTTTGTAGAGGTCATCTCTTCCCTGTGTCTCTATGTGGCACTTCCTCTGTGTGCACTTCTGGCATCTCGATTTCCTCTTATAAAGACACCCATTTGATTGGATTAGGGCCCACCTGTATGACCTCATTTTACTTTAATTAATTCTTTAAAGCCCTTATCTCCAAATATAGTCACCTTCTGAGGTACTGGGGAGTGGGACTTCAACAGATAAATTTGTGGTGACATAATTCATTCTAGCCTTTGGGAGTCCTTCCTTTCCACTGAGCATCATCACCTCTTCCCCTGAGCACCTTCCCTTCCGTTGAGCTGTGACAGCTTTACCTCCTCTCATAGCGTTCTCTCCCGCCTCTGCCTTCCCACCAGGACCATCTCCGCCAGCACCCAGGTGCAGGGAGGAGACTTCAACCTGTACGAGAATATGCGTTGCCACGGCGTCCCGCTGGTCACCATCAGCCGAGGCCGGGTAGTGTACGAGAATGGCGTCTTCATGTGTGCTGAGGGCACCGGCAAGTTCTGTCCCCTGCGATCCTTCCCAGACACTGTCTACAAGAAACTGGTCCAGAGAGAAAAGGTACGGTGAGGGAGAGGGGAGAATACATGTGGGAAGGGGTTGAAGACCCCTGTTGGGGACTTCTTATATGACTATTGTAAGTCTCAAAGATGTTCTCAATGTTTTTTCCACCAGAATCCTATTGCCTGAATAGTCACTTTGGGTACAATCAAAATAGTAGAAAAGGAGAACCTGTAACAAAGTAAAATTTACTGGGAAGGGTCCCCAAGTCCCTTGGAGCCAGAGACACTATGAGGTGCTCACAGCTACTCCTGACACCCAGGTTTCTTGTGGTCCCTCAGGGCAGGGGGCTCCTGGCTTAGCCAGGGTTATCGTATTTGCACTGGAGATCTTCTTTTCCAAAACTCCCCACAATTGCCCTGTGTCTGCTGTGGAATGGGTGGGCTTTGCTGCGTCTCCAACACTGAAGGGATCAGGTCAGGTCTGAAATAGCTCACTGCCATGTGGGGGTAGCCTGAGGTCTTATCTTGAGAATTTCACCCAGTCCTTGGATTCCATTAACACTCTAAGTGTTCAGTGAAGCTTGAGGCTCCTTCCTCATCTCCAGGGGTACCGAACGCTGGGGAGAGTTTCACCCAGAAGAACTGGCTCTTTCCTCACTGCTCTGGGACTGACTGTCCAGCCTTGTCTTTGAGGGCTGCCCTGGCCTTCCTGTGCACCATCGCAGCTGCTGCGCCTGTGCGGCATGGCAGAAAGTGAAAAAGAACTAAATAGCCCCTTGATGAAAGTGGAAGAGGAGAGGAAAAAAAGTTGGCTTAAAGCTCAACATTCAGAAAACTAAGTTTATGGCATCCAGTCCCATCACTTCATGGCAAATAGATGGGGAAACAGTGAAAACAGTGGCTGACTTTATTTTGGGGGCTCCAAAATCACTGCAGCCATGAAATTAAAAGATGCTTACTCCTTGGAAGGAAAGTTATGACTAACCTAGACAGCATATTAAAAAGCAGAGACATTACTTTGTCGACAAAGGTCCATCTAGTCAAGGGTATGGTTTTTCCAGTAGTCATGTATGGATGTGAGAGATGGACTCTAAAAAAAAGCTGAGCACAGAAGAATGGATGCTTTTGAACTGTGGTGTTGGAGAAGACTCTTGAGAGCCCCTTGGACTGCAAGGAGGTCCAACCAGTCCATCCTAAAGGAGATCAGTCCTGAGTGTTCATTGGAAGGACTGATGTTGAAGCTGAAACTCCAATCCTTCGGCCACCTGATGGGAAGAGCTGACTCATTTGAAAAGACCCTGATGCTGGGAAAGATTGAGGGCAGGAGGAGAAGGGGACGACCAAGGAGGAGATGGTTGGATGGCATCACCGACTCAGTGGACATGGGTTTGAGTGGACTCCGGGAGTTGGTGATGAACAGGGAGGCCTGGTGTGCTGCAGCTCATGGGGTCGCAAAGAGTCGGACATGACTGAGCGACTGAACTGACTGACTGACTGACCTTCCTGACAACTCTAGGTGCTGCAGCCTGGAGTTAGCAGCCCTGGCCTCATGGTGGAGGACCCAAATCACCAGAAAACAAGAAGTCTGACAAACTGACAGGTGGAAGCATCATGCGGTTTCCCCTCTGGCAGAAAGTACTGTCATCATGATTCAAACTGCTGCTGCCTAGCCATTTCCAGATTCTGTCCAGAAATGGTGGATGTTCTTAGAAACACCATGGCCAACGGCCTAGGAGCCCCAGCCCCAATCCAGGTCTTCTGTTGGGGAGCAGACTTGGACCACCCAAACAAAGCATGACTGTAGTTATCCCAGTATTCAGTCTGAAAGCAGACTCTGGATCTCTCAGGTAGGTGAAGGGTCCCACCTCCCCTATGCTTCCCAGATAGGGACAATGGCAGGAGGCCTCAGCCCCACCTCTGGAGGACATGCCAGAAAGAGATGGAAAAGCAATCCATTCACACGCAAGATTATCTGAGAGGGCGGCAATGATTTAAAATAAGAAAATGGAAAAAATGCCAGTGATGATATAGAGAAGTCGGAACGCTCATTCACTGTAAAATCAGTGTAAAATGGTGTAGCCACTTTGGAAAACAGTTTGGCAATTCCCAAAAAGTTATAGAGTTGCCAAAATGACTCAGCAATTCCTTTCTTGGGTATGGACATACTCAAGAGAAATGAAAATGCATGTCTGCAAAAAATCTTACCCATGAATGTTGATAGCAGGATTTTTTTCCATAATAGCCAAAAAGTGAGAACTCAAATGCCTATCAACTACTGAATAAACAAAATGTGGTGTTAATATAGCCATACAATGGAATATTATTCAGCCATGAAATGGAATAGAATGCTAACATATGCTATATACAACATGCATGAACCTTAAAAACATTATGCTAAGTGAAAGAATCCAGTCACAAAAGACCACATATTATATGATTCCATTTGTTGGAAATGTCCAGAAGAAACAAATCTGTAGAAAATAGACTAGTGGTTGCTTAGGGTTGGTCAGAGACAATGGGAGTGATTGCTAATGAGTATGGGGATTTTTTTAAGGACTTCCCCGGTGGCTCAGACAGTAAAGGGTCTGTCTACAATGCAGGAGACCCAGGTTCGATCCCTGGGTTGGCAAGATCCCTTGGAGAAGGAAATGGCAATCCACTCCAGGACTATTGCCTGGAAAATCCTGTGGACAGAGGAGCCTGGTAGGCTACAGTCCATGGGGTCTCAAAGAGTCAGACACGACTGAGCAACTTCACTTTCACTTATGGGGATTTTTGAGGGGTGATGAAGATATTTTGAATTTACACAGTGGTGATGGTGGCACAAGCTTGTGAATTACACAAAATACAACTATACTGTATACTTTTAAATGGTGAGCTTTATAGTATGTGACTTATATCTCAATTAAAAAAAAAAAAAAAACCTGTCAACAGTTCTGTGACTTTCCCAAAAAGAACATTTTAGTCAGGAAATAGGGTCAAAAGAGGGCAGACAAAGTGTTTGAAGCCCTTCTAAAACCCAACCTCACAAAAATGTCAGACAGATACCAGTTTGTGCTGCTCTGAGGGCCAGCCACAGTGAAAGAGCCCAGCTTCTAGGGCTGACATAAATTTAACTCAGAATCCTTTTTATCCAAAGCACTTATTGTAATGACAAAGTAAGGTCCTCAAGAAAAAGCCATCTCTATTTCCTATTCTCTGGTTTAGCCCTTACATAATAAAATGCAGGACTTTCCCACTGGCTCAGCAGTAAAGAATCCACGGGATCTCCGGGTGGAGAAGATCCCCTGGAGGAGGAAATGACAACCCACTTTGGTATTCTTGCCTGGGAAACCTCACGGACAGAGGAGGCTGGCAGGTTACGGACTATGGGGTCGCAAAGAGTCGGACACAAGTGAGTGACTGAGCATATAATAGAATATAAGTATGCAGAAAACCTAATTTCCCCCAAATTAAAAATAAGTAGTCCGTACAGAGCAGGGTCCTCGGGGAGAAACCAGCCCTGGGGCTGGGACTAGTATCTAAAGCCAGGAAGCCAGGAGCCTCCAGGACCTGCCAAGGTCACTCACCCAGGGTTCACCAGGTCCATACTCCCACCTACATCACCCGGACCCCAAAGTGCAGCCTGGTAAAGGCTAAAACACTCCAAACCAGCTTTGACATTCTGAGGGCTGAGCTCAACTACAGATCTGTTGGAGAATACAAAGGAATATGTAAGCTGAGGAGCATTCCAGAAATCACCCATATCTATTGTTTCTCTCAACAAGGTTTTCAGTAAGCACTGAGCAGCAAGGAGAAGACAATGGCACCCCACTCCAATACTCTTGCCTGGAGAATCCCATGGACGGAGGAGCCTCGTAGGCTGCAGTCCATGGGGTTGCGAAGAGTCGGACACGAGTGACTTCACTTTCACGTTTCACTTTCACCCACTGGAGAAGGAAATGGCAGCCCACTCCAGTGTTCTTGCCTGGAGAATCCCATGGACGAGGGAGCCTGGTGGGCTGCCCTCTATGGGGTCGCACAGAGTCGGACACGACTGAAGTGACTTAGCAGCAGCAGCAGCAGCAGCAGCAGCAAGGAGACTGAGGTTCTGTCTCTGATGAGTGCCTGGGATGTAGATTATATATGCTGCTCCTTCAGACCTTATGCACACACTCCAACACACTTCCTCTCACAATACCACCCTTTAAAATGATAAAGCCCCATAAATTATCTCTGCAATAATAACAACTGCTGGTACTTTTGTGTCACTCACCATGTGCCAGAGTTTTACATGTTCTGTTTCATTTGATCTCATAACAACTCTGTACTTACAAATGAGAAAACAGGCACAGAGAGTTTATGTAACTTGCATAAAGTCACACAGCTTCCAAGTAACAGAACTGAGAGAGAAACATAGGCAGTCTGGTTGCAGAATATAGGCTCTTAATTCTACTGCCTTTGTGAGTACAAAATTAACTACTATTGCTGGTGGGGGATTCTAATCTTCAAATCAGCTGTATTTAGCCTCTATTCCCACAAAGTTGTCAGATCAATCCCAGTAAAAGCTCCAGTATTTTGTCCACCTGATGTGAAGAGCTGACTCATTGGAAAAGACGCTGATGCTGGGAACAACTGAAGGCAAAAGGAGAAGGGGGAGACAGAGGATGAGGTGATTACATAGCACCATCAACTCAATGGAAATGAATTTGAGCAAACTCCAGGAGAGAGCAGAGGACAGGAAAGCCTGGTGTGCTGCAGTCTATGGGGTCGCAAAGAGTCGGACATGACTTAGCAACTGAACAACAGCAGCAGCTTGAGAGCCTGGAAAGTGAAGGGCTCACTGCTCCATGTGAGGGATGCTCTCTAAAGCTGAATATCTCCAAAGCCTACCTGCTGCCTTGGAAGCATTCTGCCAGTATCAGGGGGAGCCAGTGGATATCTCCTTTATGCACATACCTGCACACGCTCACACATATGCCCTGTTTAGGAAGTACAAGAGGATTCTTTACCCTTGGGCTCAAAATGTAGGAAGGTTTTGTCACGTGCAATAATTTGGGTTCTGAACAGAGTGGCAGTGTCTACACTCCCATCAGCCATCAGGGAGCTCTGGTGGTGGCAGTGGTGTGTTGGCCCTGATGGTTGATGGTGTCCGTGCTCTGATGGTATCATCTTTTCCCTTTTTCTCCTTCTCTGCCATCACTAGACCTTAAAGGTGAGGGGAGTGGACCGCACACCCTACCTGGGGGATGTAGCTGTCATTGTGCATCCTGGGAAAAAGAGATGGGAACCCCGCTGGCGGACACTCCAACCCGGCCTGTCACCCGACACGGGGGCATGAGGGACCTTCATGAATCCAGCTTCAGCCTTTCTGGTAAGAGCAAGGGCCATTTGGCCTGGCACTTGCGTCTCCACCACAGTAGGGTGTAGGGAGACGGGCGGAGGGGCCAGGAGTCGCACCCAGGCAGGGGGCTTACTCCACCTCCTCCCTCCATCTCCCATTCCCTGCCCGGTGATGAGTACTGGGTCCCCTGTTAGAAACACACAAATACGGGGGATGGGAGAAGAGGGCTCTCCCAGTCCACAGGCACCTGCCACTCCTCCCGGCCACGGCTCTTCTGGGGCTTGCCCCTCGGTTACTAAGTTCAAATGTTTTCATCCCTTGAAACATCTTGAGGGCCCGGCACGTAGGGTGCCCCTAGAGATGATTAGACCTCAGAAGGGTTAACTCTGTGCCACATGGGTCTGCACCCGCATTTCCCACCCCCGTCCTCACCAGCCTTTCTGAAAGACACAGTGTTTCCCTTATACCCTTTCCTCCCTCATCTTAGCCTGTTTGCTCCTCTGCCACCTTCTTTTCTTGCCAGGAGTTATATTGTATAGAATATACAAAACAGAAATATATGGGTGTGTCTGTGCTTAGAGACTTTATTGTTGATAGCTGCATGCCTCCCAGGTGCTCGGTGGTAGTTAAAGGTGGGGGTCATTGTGGGCATAAACCGCAAGCCTCCCTGGAGAACAGGTAGAGACCCATAAGGTGCCCTGGACCTGCAAGCAGCTTTGCTGGGAAGTGTGAGCCCTGCGTGAAAGGGGTCAGGGCTGGGTCTTGCTGAACTGCCTCCAGGACTGGCCCGGGTGCAGACCGAGCCTCTGCTCTGCAGGCTCTGTGCTGGGGCCAGAGGGTGAGAGGACGTAGATCCACATGCCTCCACACGGGGCATGGATTCTCCTGGGGACGGGGAGACACTGCCACAAACCAGCCTAACCTGAGAGGCAAAGAGCTATACCCAGGGCTGCATGGGGCACGGCTGGCCGCTGGGCTTCCTTTGTGCCCAGCCGTGTGCTGACAGCAGCTCAAGTGGCTCCCGTCTGAGTTGCTGACCGGCCTTTGTGGGCAGAGGTCCTCTCCACACCCCTGCCCCATCATCTCAGAGCCAATCTCACCACAGAGATAACTTCTCCTCCGCCCTGAGGGCCACTGTTAAAACTCCCACCAGTGACCTGACCGAGTGCAGTCAGAAAGAGGTCCGCCGTGTGGCGTGTCCGTGGGCGCCCCCCGACTGGCCAATCCAGGAGGTGTCGCTCCCCCACGGCTGCCTGGGCTTGACTCCTCCCGCAGGGGTCAGCCCCCAAGAGAAGCGTCCAGGCCGGAGAGGTGC
This sequence comes from Nanger dama, assembly GCA_917880005.1. Lineage (NCBI taxonomy): Eukaryota > Metazoa > Chordata > Mammalia > Artiodactyla > Bovidae > Nanger > Nanger dama. Next base: position 34,413,826 of record CAKJTW010000018.1, read on the forward strand.
CAGTCCCTCGGGCCTCTGGCTTCTCCTCCCACCCAAGTCTGGGGAGAGCCAAGACTGGACAGAACCGCTCTCAGGTGCAGCAGACACCAGGCAGCCTCTCACCTTCCTCGCCTCAAACCCTGGCTGCTGTGAGACAGGCGGAAGAATGTTCCACGGCACTCCCTGGGGCACCAGGACTTCTTTTCTAAGCCTTGAGATTCCAAGACGTGAGGGCCTTTGGAGGTGCTGTTCTATGTTTTTCCAAGACAACGGCGCCCCCTCCTCCATCTCTTGCTCACTGAGTCATATGTACAAAGGCCCACTTGCTAACAGGCGGCTCCACGGTCAGTGTGCTTGACAAGAGAGGGTACCTCCAGGGCTGGGAGTGGTGAAGACAGGGGAGGCAAGGCAGTTAGTTAACCTTGGAGGCTCGGAATCAGGAAGACCAGGGAGTCCAGGCTTTACATACTCATGCACTATGGAACAGGGGGCAAGTTAATTTCCCTGAGCCTCAGTCTTCCCACCTGTAAAAGGGGACGGTGTGTTGAGGATTAAATTAGATCTAAGCACGGGAGGACCCGGTTTTATTACCCAGGGGAACTCACCCTGTGCTTCCTTCCTTCCAGGTTCTCAGATCGATGACCATGTTCCAAAGCGAGCCTCGGCTCGGATCCTCGCTCCCCCGGAGGCAGGTCAAGTGGCATTTGGTAAAGACACTGCCCAGCCCCGCCCCCCAAGTGAAGATGCTCCGACGCCACCAGCCCCACACCCTCCGCCGCAGCTGCAGGGGTGGGGCGGGAGGCCGCGCTGGGCAGCTCACCACCTGAGGGGCCCCGGGACCCAGGGGCCCTCCCCATGTCTGACACGTGATTCACTGTGCTTCGAGCCAACCCTAACCGGCACTTTGAGATGTGTTCCTCCTGCTGCAGTCCTTTCCTGCCTCGGCCCCGGCGGGCTTCCCTGGGGCCCAGGAAGCCCTTACTATGCACAGAGCCCACTTGCATAGAGCCTGGCCCCGCCCCTCCCTCGCACCGCCCCCTGCTGGCCTTAGGCAACAACCCCCCCCACCCCACCCCACCCCCACCCCCACCCCCCGCCTTAGTGCCCTGCCCCTGGCTGACCTGCCAGTTGTCCAGAGCACTTTAGCAGATGTGTTTTAAAAGAAAAGTACCCCCTCCCCCCTCCCCTTTGGCCCCGCGGTCGTTTTCCCCAAGTCAGACAGGTGTCCGCATCCCAGCCATGCCCAGGACCTCCCGTTTCTCCTCTTCAACTCCTGCCCCTGTTTGGGAGTGGCTGGGACATGCTGCGCCCTTTGCTGGCTGCCTCGTCCCCGAGTCCCAGCAGTCCCAGGCCCAGAAGGGCTGGGCTAGCCGGGCGGGCATGAGGCTGGTGCCAGGCGCGTGTATATGATTTCGTTTTGCACGTTTGGTTTGCGCAGTGGTTTGGTTTGACTTGTTTGTGCATCCTGTGAAAACTGACGGTGCTTTGTGTCACTAGCATAGCATAGAAACAGGAATAGATGTGGACCTTAAGAGATGCTGCATCGACACCAACCAGACAGCCTAGGGCACTGAGAACTAGGGCCAGAGGGGGGTACTGGACTTTCGAGGCCCTCTTCTCCCTATCTGAAGTCTTCCGGTCCCCCTCCCCTCCTGGTTTCCTGCATCCTGAGAGGGTGTCCAGAATGCTGGCCCTAGAGAGCTTCAGGAAGCAAGGTGGCCTTTCCCATGTGTGGTCCTGGTCACTCCCAGCACTAGCCGCCAACCCCCCACCCTCACATACACACACCCAATTGCCTGTAGGCATCCCCCTGCTGGACAGAGGCCCAGTTGCTCCTCCTGTGTGATTGGCAAGAGGCCTCCTGCCTGCTGGGGTGAGGGGGGTGGGGGGGCATGATAGAGGGAGCAGGTTGGCTATATGCTAGGCAGGAGGCCAGGCCAACAGGACCTGGCTATAGCCAAGAGTGTTACACAGGGTCCGTGGTCTCCTGTGGTCAGCACCTCACCCTCACCTGCTTGTGGTCTCCATCTCCTCTCAGCTGGGCCTCCCCTGCCTCCAAAACTCCAGGAGGTTTCCATAGAAACACTAGAGGCTGCCCTTGCTAAGCCTTGTTCCCCCTTGGGGAGTGATGTCACATTGCACCTGGGCTGACAGGTGGCTCCTGGACTCTCGGGCCGGTGGTCATACCCTGCACATTTCTGCAGTGCTTTTCATGTTTTCAAAGCCCTTTCACGTATGAGCTCTCAATTGCTCCTCACAACCACAAAGAGTGCATTATTCTCCCCATTTCTCAGATGTGGCCCAGAAAGCTCAGGCCCTCTGACTCCAGAAAGGTCCAGACTGCCCTTTTTAGAACTTGGCTGTCTACCCCAGCTGTGGACAGAAGGAGTGGAGTGACATCACTTGCAGATCCCCCTGAGAGTTTAACCAGCTAGATGACTTACTCCCCCAGTAGGCATTCTGCTTTGTTTTGCACAGGTAGATAGATTTTTCTTGTAAACAAACTAATGCATATTCACTATTTGAGCCAGAACTAGTTACATGCTGGAGGCTTGCCATGTGGTTTGAGCTGCCTCTGCATCCTCACCCCCTCCCTTCACACTCACCTTCCTCACTATGGGGCTGAGAGGACCCAGACAGTAACCCAGGAAGCAGAGGCAGCAAAGGCACTCATGGAGAGTGGTAGCTATGGGGACAGTCAGTAGTGATCTAAGCCTGGGAAACCGTGACACTGATCCCTTGGTACAATGCACATCATCTCTATCCCTTTCAGCCCTTGCTGGGTCATGGGCCTTGGGCAGATGCCAAAGAGCCAAGCAGTGGTGGTAGCCAGCGGGCAGAGCATCCCTGCTTGGGCCAGGAAAGCTTTACCTTCTCTGAGTGCCTCCGCCCGAGAGATGCGTGGTCTGTGGCTCTGGGAGACCACCTGTTGGTGTGGTCCGTCAAAGGCCTTCCACTTCATTCACCCCTGACCCTTACATAGACCCATCCTTGCCCAGGAGCATCTAGATGAAAATCAGAAGGAGGTTCAAGGAACCAAATGAAAGGTCAGCCCTGTCACCCATTCCCTGCCCCTGTGCTGAGTTCCAGCCAGCCCCATCACCAGCCCCACCGGCTCCTGGTTGGAATGAAAAGGGTCTCTGGTTGCACTGAATGCAGCTCTCAAACTTGGTCTTGTACTTGCTGAATAAATACTGTTGTTCTTGCCTTAGCTGCTCTCTAGGTTTGTGGGTTAAGTTACCAGAAAATTGTGCTACCGTGTGTGCGTGTGTATGTGTGCGTGTGTGTAGTGCTAGGAGTCCACAGTAGGTCTCGGTCAAGCCAATGCCGAGATGAGGGCTTTTCCAATACTGACCCAGAAACCACAGAAACCACTTGGAAACCCAAACCCCCTCCAGCTACCCAGGCGGCGGGCACAGCCTGGGGTCGGGATGGAGCCTCGAACACCCCAGCACCCAAGTGACTTCCTCACTCCTCTGTAAACGTCATGGTGCTAAGATTGTGTCAACCCCAGGATGGCACATGGTCTTGTGCGTTCGCCACCCAACTGAGGCAAACACAAAACAGCCCGACTCATTGTGTTCTGGTGCAGGTTTGTATTAAACTATAGCTACTTCTCGCTTGGTCTCAGTTGTGTTTCTTCAAAGAAGAGGGAGTTTGGTGGGGGGACCTTTTCTTCCATAGTGGCTGGGGTGAGGCTTTAGCCACTAAAAAAAAAAAGGCCAAAAACTCAGCTTTGGTTCTTCGCTTGTGTTGCGTGGCAGATGGCAGTTCACTGGGAGGCCTGAACAGAGTCTGAATGCTTCCCTTGTGGTCCAGTGGTTAAGATTGTGCACTTCCACTGCAAGAGTCACAGGTTTGATCCCTGGTCAGAGAAGTTCCACATGCCTTGTGGTCTAGTTAAAAAAAAAAAAATGTTGAGAGATGGGAGCCTCAGTGACCCAACAGCTAATAGTCAGTCCTTTCTCCTGTGGGAACAAAACCAAGTTTTCTGGTGCCAAATTTCCCAGACAAGGGTGGAGTGAGTTATCTGAAACAGGAATAGTTAGAGGAAGATATTAGATACAAAAAGAGGGCGGGAGAGGGGGGTTGGACTAGGCTTTCCCCACCCATCATTGGTCACTTATTTTCTTGGCTACCATTTTGGAATACCATAGCCTACTCTCCACATTGGAACCATGAACCCACAAAAATCACATTTCAAAGGATTATACAAGGCCAGTGTGTCTTTGAGGAGTTCTCAGGCTGCTCTCCGGCTCCACTGAGAGCCCACTGTGCCCTCAAACCCTTCCATCTGCATCAAGGCTAACTCGGGCAGAGATTGGGGGGTTATTCTGATCAAACACTTTCACACTAAAGAGTGAGTGAAATTATTGCTACCAGTACCATGGGGTCATGGGTGCATGCTAGGTCACTTCTTCAGTCATGCCTGACTCTGTCCATGGGATTCTCCAGGCAAGAATACTGGAGTGGGTTGCCATGCCCTCCTCCAGGGGATCTTCCGGACCCAGGGATCAAACCCGCGTCTCTTATCTCCTGCAATGGCAGGCAGGTTCTTTACCACTAGTGCCACCTGGGAAGCCCACTATGGGGTCGCTTGTACTTATTTCTTATCCTCCAAAATAAAGCCTTAATGAGGGAATTTTAGGTACAATAGGGAAACAGTGGTCTGCAGGGGAACTTTCACAGCTCTCCTGCAAATAAGATAGCCCATGACCTAAAGAAACACCCAGAGCACTACAGTTAATAATGAAGTGATCTGTGCATAAAAGTTCTACTGGGGCTTCTGAGCCAGATGGAAACACCATTGTCTGATTTGTGAAGGAAGCTGAGTTGCTGGGATGGTACTAAGCCAAAACGTCTGTTTCCTCATAACATGGGAGCACACCAGAACGTGATTAAATGCCAAAAATCCCTTGTGTAAGTGTTTGAATGAAAAATGGCATGGCCGCACATTTGATATCAGGAAGACACTGGTCTCCTTTGTATGCAGTTGTGGACAAACAAAAGACCACAGATTCAGACTTTAAAATAAGGCTTGGTCCTTTATAAGAATCTGCACTTGAGGGAACCTGAACCAGCCAGCAGTCAAGCAACAGTCACCCTCAAATGTTTAACTCCAATTACAGGTTGACGTTTAGATACAGGTACAGCCTGACACTAAGAATTGCCTTGCAGTTAGTGAAGGAGGAAATCTCATGATACCTGAGGCAAAGAAGAAACCTCACAACACACCAGGAGGGTAGACCTCATTGTCCTAAGTTAATAAACGGGTATTTGATAGTTGCTAATAACACCTTTGAAAGGGTTCTTAGTGTTTTTCCAGTAAAACATTAAAGGATCTAACATTTGTTGATATTTGATACATCTTACAAAGATGGAAGCTGAGTTCTTCACTTGCCTGCCTTCATATATTTACAAACCACACATTTATACCTAGAGGGATCTTGTCCAGGTTTGCCCAAACAATCCTCTTTTAAGTCTGTTGCCCCCAGAATAATTCTTAACAGCGCCCTTTGTCACTTCCAAATATTTCTTGGTTTGGACAATAAATTGTATGGTCACCTTGCATACACCTATGCATTAGGCTATTAAAATGCTTGTCATGAGTCAAATGTTTTTCCCTCACTGAAAGATGGGGGATAGGGCAAGGAAAATGGGTCGTTTTTCATGAGTGAGGACCAGGGTTTCCTATGACAAGCCCTGAGGCTCCACACAGCCTTGGAGACCTCACAAGACCTCAGTGGCTGTGACTATAGCAGAGGGTGAAGCCTTGGGGGCACCTTCCTAAGCTTTTCAGTTTAGCTTATAGACTTTATTATTCTATTAAAGGCTGTAAGCCTACCAAATTTTATCATTTACTTTTAAGGGGGCTTTGATTCAATTCATAAACTTAAATACTTTACAATATTTTAAACTACATTTAAAATTCTACTTCCTTTCTAAGTACCTTTCCCAAGTATTAAATGATTATTACCAATTTAATATACTGATAAATATAGTGAGCTTAGAGGTTTATTAGATATTTCTCTGCCAAGCATAAACATAGTAAGATTTCAACAAAATTCATAAGTCTTAAGTTACACATTTTAAGTTATTTCTGTGGCACTCACTCTAATAAGCCAAAATTTCTCTTACAAGTACATAAACTAACAAATATGTGTGGATCCTCTCTTTTAATTGAAGTATAGTTGATTTACAATGCTGTTTTAGTTTCAGGTGCACAGCACAGTGATGTTTGAGTGTCCAGCTATCATCAAGACATTTCTAATAAATGGAACTAATGCTTCAAGAGCTAGCAAGAGAAAGGCACTAGCTGTACACAAAGAATTGGACTTCAAATGTCCATCACCTGGTTTGTCAACAAAATACTAGAAGATGGAAGATCATGGAGCATGTTTTCTAACTTTTGAGGGAAAATAATTTCCAACCTAGAATTCTGCACACAGTCAATCTGTCAACCAAGTATCTGTGAAAAGTCATTTTCGGTTCAGTTGCTCAGTCGTGTCTGACTCTTTGTAACCCCATGGAGTGCAGCACGCCAGGCCTCCCTGTCCATCACCAACTCCCAGAGTTCACTCAAACTTCTGTCCATTGAGTTGGTGATGCCATCCAACCATCTCATCCTCTGTCATCCCCTTCTCCTCCTGCCTTCAATCTTTCCCAGCATCAGAGTCTGTTCAAATGAGTCAGCTCTTCGCATCAGGTGGCCAAAATATTGGAGTTTCAGCTTCAACATCAGTCCTTCCAATGAACACTCAGGACTGATCTCCTTTAGGATGGACTGGTTGGACCTCCTTGCAGTCCAAGGGACTCTTAAGAGTCTTCAACACCACAGTTCAAAAGCATCAATTCTTTGGCACTCAGCTTTCTTTATAGTCCAACCCTCACATCCATACATGACTAGACATGACTACTGGAAAAACCATAACCTTGACTAGACAGACCTTTGTTGCCAAAATAATTGTCTCTGCTTTTTAATATACTGTCTAGGTTGGTCATAACTTTCCTTCCAAGGAGTAAGTGTCTTTTAATTTCATGGCTGCAGTCACCATCTGCAGTGATTTTGGAGCCCCCCAAAATAAAGTCAGCCACTGTTTCCACTGTTTCCCCATCTATTTACCATGAAATGATGGGACCAGATGCCATGATCTTTGTTTTCTGAATGTTGAGCTTTAAGCCAACTTTTTCACTCTCCTCTTTCACTTTCATCAAGAGGCTCTTTAGTTCTTCGCCTTCCGCCACAAGGGTGGTGTCATCTGCATATCTGAGGTTATTGATATTTCTCCCAGCAATCTTGATTCCAGCTAGTGCTTCATCCAGCCCAGCGTTTCTCATGATGTACTCTGCATATAAGTTAAATAAGCAGGGTGACAATATACAGCCTTGACGTACTCCTTTTCCTATTTGGAACCAGTCTGTTGTTCCAGTTCTAACTGTTGCTTCCTGACCTGCATACAGATTTCTCAAGAGGCAGGTCAAGTGGTCTGGTATTCCCATCTCTTTCAGAATTTTCCACAGTTTATTGCGATCCACACAGTCAAAGGCTTTGGCATAGTCAATAAAGCAGAAATAGATGTTTTTCTGGAACTCTTGCTTTTTCCATCATCCAGCCGATGTTGGCAATTTGATATCTGGTTCCTCTGCCTTTTCTAAAACCAGTTTGAACATCTGGAAGTTCACAGTTCACGTATTGCTGAAGCCTGGCTTGGAGAATTTTGAGCATTACTTTGCTAACGTATGAGATGAGTGCAATTGTGTAGTAGTTTGAGCATTCTTTGGCATTGCCTTTCTTATGCATTTTCAGACATGTAAGATTGAAAAATTTGACCTTCTTTGTACCCCTTTCTTTGAGAATCTATTTGAGGGTGCATCCCAACATACTAAACTGCAGTTAAAAAAATAAAAACAAAACCAGAAAGACATGGGATAAAGGGAATAGGAGATTCAGCATAAGTAAGAGGATCAGGAATGGTGGAGAGGGAAACCCCTGGAAGACAGCTGGGCAGCAGCCTGGAGGACAGTTGGACCTCAGGAAGGAGTCCTGAGTCAATCTTGACCAGGAAGCTAGAAAAGCCACTGGGGAGACTTCCCTGGTGGTCCAGTGGCTAAAGCTACATGCTCCCAAGGCAGAAAGCCCAGAGTTTGATGACTGGCCAGGGAACTGTATCTGACATGCCACAACCAAGATCCAGTGCAGCCCAAAAAAATAAATACTTTTTAAAAAGCCAGTTAGTCCTTTATTTTCTCTTTTGTAATGATATGCTATAAATACTTAGCTGAAAAGGTTCTCAAAACAACCAGAAATATTGCCTTACTCTTGATAAAAGAGAACTGAAGAAGGAAAGATGATTTGCAAAAATTAATGAATTATAGATTCTGAGTTTAGGGATTCTTTACACACATCTTATTTAACCTCTGCAGAAATTTCTACCACATCCATGACAGATAGTCTAGCCCAGGAATCAGGACATTTAGTCCAGGGACAGAGACCTACCTTCCCCAGGCATCCTCTCCTAGTCCCCCAGAGCTCTGTTTGTTCAGTATGACTTCCTTAACTGAAACTGAATTCTGTCTCTTGGCAACTCATGCCTTTTGCCCTAGCTCTTGCCTCTGGAGGCACAAAGACAAATAGCCACCTTATTCATGTGCCAGCTCTTTCTCTTTGTGCACTTCAACATGGGGTCCACCCTGCTTACCCGCTCGTGTTTCCTCTAACGTCAGCTTTGCATCAAAGTCACTTAAATGGGGACTTCCTGGAGGTTCAGAGGCTAAGACTCCACATTTCCAAAGCAGGAGGCCTAGCTTTGATCCTTGGTGGGGAAATTAGATCCTTCATACTGCACCGAAGAGTTTGCATGCTGAAACAAAGATCTAAGATCCCATGTGCCACAATTAAGACCCAGCACAGACAGATAAATATTTTTTTAACTAATAAAATTTTTTAAAAAGAAAGAATCACCTGGAAGACTTATTTAAATGCAGCCCACTGGACCTCATCCCCACAGCTTCTGACTCAGTAGGTCTGCTGTGGGGACAAAGAATTTGTCTTCTAAGACAAAGACTCCCTGGAGACTTCAAGGAACACTCTGGGAGGCAGAGGGCCCTGGAGAAGTACAGCCGTAAGAAGTGATCTCCTTTGGAGAGTGAGTGCCTTCAGTTACTGGGGGCCAGAGCAGCAGCCATTCACTGAAAATTCCAGGAAGATATTTCTTACCCTGCCCCTTGCCACTGCTCTACTGGCCTCCTCTTCTTGCCCTGTCTCTGCCTTGTTTGGCCTTTCTCTGCTTCCCAAGGTTCTGGATCCAAGAGATGGCCCCTAGCCACGGTACTACCCACAAAGGCCTCCAGGTGGCGCTTTAAGCTTATCAGTGCCTGCTTTGGTTTACAGTGCCGAGGTTGACCTAACCTAATAGGCAGAGATTCTCTGTACATCATGCAAAATGCTGGGCTGGATGAATCACAAACTGGAATCCAGATTGCCAGGAAAAATGTCAACAACCTCAGATAGGCAGATGATACCGCTCTAATGGCAGAAAGTGAAGAGGAGCTAAAGAGACTCTTGATGCGGGTGAAAGAGGAGAGTGAAAAAGCTGGCTTAAAACTCAACATTCAACAAGCTAAGATCATGGCATTTCGTCCCATCACTTCATGGCAAATAGAAGGGGGAAAAGTACAAGCAGTGACAGGTTTTATTTTCTTGGGCTCCAAAATCACTGCAAATGGTGACAGCTATGAAATTAAAAGACGTTCGCTCCTTGGAAGGAAAGCTATGACAAAACTACACAGCGTATTAAAAGTAGAGATATCACTTTGCTGACAAAGATCTGTATAGTCAAAGCTGTGGTTTTTCCAGTAGTCAAGTATGAGTGTGAGAGTTGGATTATAAAGAAGTCTGAGTACTGAAGAATTGATCCACCATAATTCAGTGGTGCTGGAGAAGACTCTTGAGAGTCCCTGGGACTGCAAGGAGAAAAAAACAGTCATTCCTAAAGGAAATGAACCATGAATATTCATTGAAAGGACTGATGCTGAAGCTGAAGCTCCAATACTTTAGCCACCTGATGCCAAGAGCCAACTTATTGGAAAAGACCCTGATGCTGGGAAAGACAGAAGGAGAAAGAAGAAAGGAGCAGAAGAGGATGAGTTGATTAGATAGCATTACCAATTCAATGGACATGAATTTGAGCTCTGGGAGATAATGAAAGACAGGGGAGCCTGGACTGCTGCAGTCTATGGGGTCTCAAAGGGTCGAACAAGACTTAGCAACTGAAGAACAACAAGAGACCTAAGGCCAATATGTCCACATTACTGTGGCCTCAACCCCAGTCCCTGGAGCAGCCTAGGACTAGCTCAACCTTAAGTGTGAGCGAGGGGCCACAGCAGCCCTTCTGCTATCAGGAGAACCCCTGGGGAAGTTGTCCCTTTCAAAACTAATCTCAAGGTTTAGGTTAAAGTTGCAAATTTTAACAAACAAAAATACAGGATGCTCAGTGGAATCTGAATTTCAGATAGCAAATCATTTTTAGAAATTTTGCATATAGATATGTCTCATATAGTGTCTGTGGCATACTTATACTGAAAAATTATTTGTTGTTTGTCTGCAATTCAAACTTAACTAGGCATCTTATATTCATCTGGCAAGGCTAGCTTTACTTTTGTGAGTTTTAGATTTTTTATGTAATGCAGGCTTATGGGGTATCTGCCAGGCATGTGTTAGATACAAAAATGAACCAAGTGCAGCTTCTGCATTTAGAGATTAATTTGAGGAAAATATATATTGATAAATAATTATAGTACAGTAGGCTTAGGAAGCATGGGATAATAGACATTTGGGTTTTAGTGTTGGCTTTAGTTCAAGCTCTGCTTCTGATGTTCACTAGCTGTGTGATCTTAGGCAAGTTAGTTAACTTCTCTGGGTCTCTATCATTTATTATAAAAATGGAAGTGATACCAACCTCAGGGGATGACCAGAGCGGTTATAGGAAACAGTACACATCTCGTGCCTGGCTATAGTAGCAGCTAAATAAATGTTAATTTCCCCTTTATTAAAAAAGAAATGCTGTGTGAGAGAGAGAGACAAATAAAAGTACCAGCAAAGAGCTTTACTTGTTTCGGGAAGGTCTTTACAAAGAACATAACACTTTTTTTTTTTTTTTGGCTGTGCTGAGTCTTAATTGCTGCGTGCAGGCTTTCTCTAGCTGCAGTGAACAGCGGCTACTCTCTAGTTATGGTGCACGGACTTCTCATTGCAGATCAAGGTCTGTAGGGTGTGCGGGCTTCAGTAGATGTGGCACACCGGCTTAGCTGCTCAGAGGCATGTGGAATCCTGCCAGACCAGGGATCAAACTGGTGTCCCCTGTATTGGCAGGCAGATTTACAACCACTGGACTACCAGGAAGTCCACACTTTCACTTTTTATATAAAAATAATAACAGATACTGTTCATTGAATGCCCACAACGTGGCAAGCACTGTACCAAGCACCTGATAAACAAGATCCCATCTAATCCTTATGTTAAGTCTCTGAGGTTTTTACTCTTATTATCCCTACTTTACAGATGAAGAAACTGAGTTAAATAGCTTGCTGTAGAGTTAGTGAGTGATAGATTTAGTATTTCATCAACTCAAGTTCTTGTAGCTTTCAAAGCATGCCCTCATCTCTGTCTAACGCTTCCTTTCCACAACTCAGCCTTTGACATTTGAGGAGGGGATCTCTACGAGGAGAAACCGGATTTGTGTCCATCAAGCTGCAGAAACAGGGTATGCAGATGCAAATGCTGTGGCAGACAAAAGAATGAGTCCTGGGAGACACATGCAGTTCTATGCTCACTGCAGCACTATTTACAATAGCCAGGACATGGAAGCAACCTACTAATAAATGTCCATCAACAGAGGAATGGATAAAGAAGATGTAACACATATCTGTATATATATACAGATATATGTACTGTGTGTATATATATACACACACATATTGAATAGGAAATGGCAACCCACCCTACTATTCTTGCCTGGACAATTCCACAGACAGAGGACAGAGGCAGGTTATAGTCCAAAGGATTGCAAAGAGTCAGGCACAACTGAGTGCACACACACACACAATATATATATTACTGAGGCATGAAAAAATGAAATAATGCTATTTGCAGCTACATGGATGGACCTAGAGATTATCGTGCTGAGTGAAGTAAGTCAGAGAAAGAGAAATATAATATGATATTGGTTATACATGGAGTCTAAAATATGACACAAATGAACTTATCTACAACACAGAAATAGAGTTACAGATATAGACAACACACTTATTGTAACCAGGGGGCAAGTGAGGGAAGGGATAAATTGGGAGATTGGGATTGACTTATATACACTACTGTATACAAAACAGATAACTAATAAGGATCTACTGTATAGCATAGGGTACTCTACTCAATATTCTGTAATGGTCTATATGGGAAAAGAGTGGATATAGGTATATGTATAACTGATTCACTTTGCTGTAAACTTGAAAGTAACACAAGATTGTGAATCAACTACACTCCAAAAAAAAAAATTAAGAAAAAAACTGTTTGGGCCTGGAGGCCGCCTCAAGCTCAGCCAAGTTAATCAAAGCCTTTCCACCTGATCATCATGGTGGCATTTTCCACAAAAGCAGGGTGACATCTTGCAATCTAAGCCACTGGTCTAAAGGTGGTGTTTATTCTGGATACAGTGGGTCATTAATGTTCACAAGAGGTTTATCTTAAGACCTTTGCAAATTCTAAATTTGGATATTTGACCTTATATGATGTAACAGAATATAACTGAGGGGGAGAATCAAATGACCTCTTGAACAGAATAAGAGTTTGGTTATTATTGATAGTTACCATTTATTGGGTATTTACTGTGTTTTGAGTACTGCCGGCCATTTTTCATATGTTATCTCATTTAACCATCACAACTACAAATGAGAAAAACCACGGCCCAAAGTCACATCAAAAGGAATTATTGGACCCAAGGCTTGTGCAGCTCCAGCAGGGAGAAGGGTTACATTCACTCTCTAGATAAGGTCACAAGGTCACCTGCTTCAAGTCTCAAGATTAAAATTCATTCCTTAACAAAATTACGCACTACTTCCAAGAGCCCCTTGTACATTTTGAACCCATGTCAAGGGTTTCCTATATCTGGGCATCAGTCCTACTTGAATGCCCTATTCCACTTTTGTGTGCTAAGTCGCTTCAGTTATGTCCGACTCTTTGCGACCCCATGGACTGTAGCCCACCAGGCTCCTCTGTCCCTGGGATTCTCCAGGTAAGAATACTGGAGTGGATACACAAAAATAAACTCAAAATGGATTAAAGATCAAAACGTTAAGACCAGAAACTATAAAACTCCTAGAGGAGAACGTAGGCAAAACACTCTCTGACATAAATCACAGCAGGATCCTCTATGACCCACCTCCCAGAATACTGGAAATAAAAGCAAAAATAAACAAATGGGACCTAATTAAAATTAAAAGCTTCTGCACAACAAAGGAAACTATAAGCAAGGTGAAAAGACAGCCTTCAGAATGGAAGAAAATAATAGCAAATGAAGCAACTGACAAAGAATTAATCTCAAAAATATACAAGCAAGTCCTGCAGCTCAATTCCAGAAAAGCAAACGACCCAATCAAAAAATGGTCCAAAGAATTAAACAGACATTTCTCCAAAGAAGACATACAGATGGCTAACAAACACATAAAAGATGCTCAACATCACTCGTTATCACAGAAATGCAAATCAAAACCACAGTGAAGTACCATTTCACGCCAGTCAGAATGCCTGCTATCCAAAAGTCTACAAGCAATAAATGCTGGAGAGGGTGTGGAGAAAAGGGAACCCTCTTACACTGTTGGTGGGAATGCAGACTAGTACAGCCACTACGGAGAACAGTGTGGAGATTCCTTAAAAACTGGAAATACAACTGCCATACGACCCAGCAATTCTACTGCTGGGCATACACACCAAGGAAACCAGAATTGAAAGAGACACATGTACCCTAATGTTCATCGCAGCACTGTTTATAATAGCCAGGACATGGAAGCAACCTAGATGTCCATCAGCAGACGAATGGATAAGAAAGCTGTGATACATATACACAATGGAGTATTACTCAGCCATTAAAAAGAATACATTTGAATCAGTTCTAATGAGGTGGATGAAACTGGAGCCTATTATACAGAGTGACCAGTGCATTTTCTTGGCAAAACTCTATTAGTCTTTGCCCTGCTTCATTACGTATTCCAAGGCCAAATTTGCCTGTTACTCCACATGTTTCTTGACTTCCTACTTTTACATTCCAGTCCCCTATAATGAAAAGGATATCTTTTTGGATGTTAGTTCTAAAAGGTCTTGTAGGTCTTCATAGAGACGTTCAACTTCAGCTTCTTCAGCGTTACTGGTTGGGGCATAGACTTGGATTACTTTGATATTGAATGGTTTGCCTTGGAAACGAACAGAGATCATTCTGTCATTTTTGAGATTGCATCCAAGTACTGCATTTCGGACTCTTTTGTTGACCATGATGGCTACTCCATTTCTTCTGAGGGATTCCTGCCCGCAGTAGTAGATATAATGGTCATCTGAGTTAAATTCACCCATTCCAGTCCATTTTAGTTTGCTGATTCCTAGAATGTCAACGTTCACTCTTGCCATCTCCTGTTTGACCACTTCCAATTTTCCTTGATTCATGGACCTGACATTCCAGGTTCCTATGCAGTATTGCTCTTTACAGCATCAGACCTTGCTTCTATCACCAGTCACATCCACAGCTGGGTATTGTTTTTGCTTTGGCTCCATCCCTTCATTCTTTCTAGAGTTATTTCTCCACTGATCTCCAGTAGCATATTGGGCACCTACTGACCTGGGGAGTTCCTCTTTCAGTATCCTATCATTTTGCCTTTTCATACTGTTCATGGGGTTCTCAAGGCAAGAATACTGAAGTGGTTTGCCATTCCCTTCTCCAGTGGACCACATTCTGTCATCAAAAGAATTGATGCTTTTGAACTGTGGTGTTGGAGAAGACCCTTGAGAGTCCCTTGGACTGCAAGGAAATCCAACCAGTCCATTCTAAAGGAGATCAACCCTGGGATTTCTATGGTAGGAATGATGCTAAAGCTGAAACTCCAGTACTTTGGCCACCTCATGAGAAGAGTTGACTCATTGGAAAAGACTCTGATGCTGGGAGGGATTGGGGGCAGGAGGAGAAGGGGACGACAGAGGATGAGATGGCTGGATGGCATCACGTACTCGATGGATGTGAGTCTGAGTGAACTCTGGGAGATGGTGATGGACAGGGAGGCCTGGCGTGCTGTGATTCATGGGGTCGCAAAGAGTCGGACACGACTGAGTGACAGAACTGAACTGAACTGATATAGAGTGAAGTAAGCCAGAAAGAAAAACACTAATACAGTATACTAACGCATATATATGGAATTTAGAAAGATGATAATGATAGCCCTGAATGTGAGACAGCAAAGAGACACAGATGTATAGAACAGTCTTCTGGACTCTCTGGGAGAGGGTGAGGGTGGGATGATTTGGGAGAATGGCATTGAAACATGTATAATATCATATATGAAACAAATTGCCAGTCCAGGTTCGATGCATTATACAAGATGCTCAGGGCTGGTGCACTGGGACGACCCAGAGGGATGGTATGGGGAGGAAGGTGGGAGGGGAGTTCAGGATGGGGAACACCTGTACACCCATGGCACATTCATGTTGATGTATGGCAAAACCAATAAAATATTGTAAATTAATTAGCCTCCAATTAAAATAAATAAATTTATATTAAAAAAAGAAGAATACTGGAGTGGGTTGCCATTTCCTTCTCCAGGGGATCTTCCTGACCCAAATAGCAGAACCCCATCCTGCATTGGCAGGTGGGTTCTTTACCACTAGAGCCACCTGGGGAGTGAAAGTGAAAATGGCTTCAGCTCAGTTCAGTTCAGTCGCTCAGTCGTGTCCGACTCTCTGCGACCCCATGAATCGCAGCACGCCAGGCCTCCCTGTCCATCACCAACTCCCGGAGTTCACTCAGACTCACATCCATCGAGTCCATGATGCCATCCAGCCATCTCATCCTCTGTCGTCCCCTTCTCCCCCTGCCCCCAATCCCTCCCAGCATCAGAGTCTTTTCCAAAAATGAGTCAGCTCTTCTCATGAGGTGGCCAAAGTACTGGAGTTTCAGCTTTAGCATCATTCCTTCCAATGAAATCCCAGGGTTGATCTCCTTCAGAATGGACTGGTTGGATCTCCTTGCAGTCCAAGGGACTCTCAAGGGTCTTCTCCAACACCACAGTTCAAAACCATCAATTCTTCGGTGCTCAGCCTTCTTCACAGTCCAACTCTCACATCCATATATGACCACAGGAAAAACCATAGCCTTGACTAGACAGACCTTAGTCGGCAAAGTCATGTCTCTGCTTTTGAATATACTATCTAGGTTGGTCATAACTTTTCTTCCAAGGAGTAAAGGTCTTTTAATTTCATGGCTGCAGTCACCATCTGCAGTGATTTTGGAGACCAAAAAATAAAATCTGACACTGTTTCCACTGTTTCCCCATCTATTTCCCATGAAGTGATGGGACCAGATGCCATGATCTTCGTTTTCTGAATGTTGAGCTTTAAGCCAACTTTTTCGCTCTCCTCTTTCACTTTCATCAAGAGGCTTTTTAGCTCCTCTTCACTTTCTGCCATAAGGGTGGTGTCATCTGCATATCTGAGGTTATTGATATTTCTCCCGGCAATCTTGATTCCAGCCTGTGTCTCTTCCAGTCCAGTGTTTCTCATGATGTACTCTGCATATAAGTTAAACAAGCAGGGTGACAATATACAGCCTTGATGTACTCCTTTTTCTATTTGGAACCAGTGTGTTGTTCCATGTCCAGTTCTAACTGTTGCTTCCTGACCTGCATACAGGTTTCTCAAGAGGCACGTTAGGTGGTCTGGTATTCCCATCTCTTTCAGAATTTTCCACGGTTTATTGTGATCCACACAATCAAAGGCTTTGGCATAGTCAATAAAGCAGAAGTAGATGTTTTTCTGGAACTCTCTTGCTTTTTCCATCATCCAGCGGATGTTGGCAATTTGATCTCTGGTTCCTCTGTCTTTTCTAAAACCAGCTTGAATATCAGGAGTTCACGGTTCACGTATTGCTGAAGCCTGGCTTGGAGAATTTTGAGCATTACTTTACTAGCATGTGAGATGAGTGCAATTGTGTAGTAGTTTGAGCATTCTTTGGCATTGCCTTTGTTTGGGACTGGAATGAAAACTGATCTTTTCCAGTTCTGTGGCCACTGCTGAGTTTTCCAAATTTGCTGGCATATTGAGTGCAGCACTTTCACAGCATCATCTTTCAGGATTTGAAACAGCTCAACTGGAATTCCATCATCTCCACTAGCTTTGTTCGTAGTGATGCTTTCAAAGGCCCACTTGACTTCACATTCCAAGATGTCTGCCTCTAGATGAGTGATCACATCATCATGATTATCTGGGTCATGAAGATCTTTTTGTACAGTTCTTCCGTGTATTCTTGCCACCTCTTCTTAATATCGTGTCATACTCTTTGTGACCCGCATGGACTGTATAGTATACCTGGGAAGTATCAGAAGAATAATGAACACTGTTGGTAACCATGACCAGTATCACTGCTCCTCTCTGCCCCTACTTCACAACCAGGGCAGGCCTGCAAGTGCCAATTGAAAACCTAGCTCCCCCACCAGCCAGAGTCGACCCACTCTCTCAGACTCCCTCTACCACCTGGCTTCCCCAGTCACCCTGGTCAAAGTACAAAAGGTCAAGTTGTTTTTCACTTGCTTGGCTGTTTTCAGTCCCATGTGAAGGGCTGAGGATACAAAGGTAAATAAGATATGGTCTCTGAGAGTGAGGACCTTCAGCAAGGAGATTTGTGAACGAGCCTGATAACCTAAGGTGATGAGGGGCCATGACAAAGAAAGTACTTGGTACCAAAATAACATATCAGTTGTCTGGACCAGGTCCCTGACAGTGTCACAGAGGAGATGACACTACAGCTGGTCTTGGAGAATGAGTGAGACTTCACAGAATGAAGGGCAAGGAGAGTCCAAGTAGGATGGCCCCCATAACACTGGCTTGGCTGTGAAACAGAACTGCTTTCTTGAACAACTACAAGTCCTTGATCTTTGGGGCTGACATGTATGGTGGGAAGTAATGAGGTTGAAGGTACCAGAGGAGTGGAAAATGAAGTGGAAATGGTTAGTAGGGGCCAGATTATAATAGAGCTTCTCTACCATGTGAAAAAGTCTGAACTTTTATCCTTCAAGCCAGTGTTTCTCCAACTTTCCACTAACGTACCACCCCATAAGGCAGTTTGGAGAGTTCAGGCTTAGAGGTGTTTTGAGTTCAAACTCTCTTTAAATGTCTCATCTTTAAAAGTGTGTGATTCTTGCATTCTACTTCATCGTATGTCTGTTTTTAAAATATTTTAAGATGTTGTCCCAATCTGTAAATAAAATTTAAGCTTGAGGAAGACATAACTATTCTACAGCTCCTCATTCTGTTTCTTACATGCCCAGGAGTTGCTTCAGCCAGTTTGAGAAGGGCAGCCATAGGGATTTAAGCAGAAGGGTTATGTTGGTAAGATTTCTTTTCTAGAAAGAGACTTTTAGCAATGATGTTGAGGATGGATCGAAGTGGGAGACACTAGAGGCATAAAGACCAGGTGGAGGCTCTGCAGTAACCCAAGCAAGAGATGGTAAAGGTGATGGAGATTAGTAAGGGGAACAGAAATGAGTCATTTGAAAATGAAATCAGGGCTTCCCTTGTGGTTCAGAAGTTAAGACTTCATACTTCCCTTGCAGGGGTGCAGGTTCAATACCTGGTCGGAAACTAAGATCCCACATGCAGTGCAGTGCAGCTAAAAAAGAATATATATATACACATATATGTACCTGTGAAAGTGCTGCACTCCATATGTCAGCAAACTTGGAAAACTCAGCAGTGGCCACAGGACTGGAAAAGGTCAGTTTTCATTCCAATCCTAAAGAAAGGCAATGCCAAAGAATGCTCAAACTACTACACAATTGCACTCATCTCACATGCTAGTAAAGTAATGCTCAAAATTCTCCAAGCCAGGCTTAAGCAATATGTGAACTGTGAACTTCCAGATGTTCAAGCTGGTTTTAGAAAAGGCAGAGGAACCAGATATCAAATTGCCAACATCCGCTGGATGATGGAAAAAGCAAGAGAGTTCCAGAAAAATATCTATTTCTGCTTTATCGACTATGCCAAAGCCTTTGACTGTGTGGATCACAATAAACTGTGGGAAATTCTGAAAGAGATGGGAATACTAGACCGCCTGACGTGCCTCTTGAGAAACCTGTATGCAGGTCAGGAAGCAACAGTTAGAACTGGACATGGAACAACACACTGGTTCCAAATAGAAAAAGGAGTACATCAAGGCTGTATATTGTCACCCTGCTTATTTAACTTATATGCAGAGTACGTCATGAGAAATGCTGGGCTGGAGGAATCACTAGCTGGAGTCAAGATTGCTGGGAGAAATATCAATAACCTCAGATATGCAGATGACACCACCCTTATGGCATAAAGTGAAGAAGAACTAAAGAGCCTCTTGATGAAAGTGAAAGAGGAGAGTGAAAAAGTTGGCTTAAAGCTCAACATTCAGAAAACGAAGATCATGGCATCTGGTCCCATCACTTCATGGCAAGTAGATGGTGAAACAGTGGAAACAGTGGCTGACTTTATTTTTCTGGGCTCCAAAATCATGCAGATGGTGACTGCAGCCATGAAATTAAAAGACACTTACTCCTTGGAAGGAAAGTTATTACTAACCCAGAGCATATTAAAAAGCAGAGACATTACTTTGCCAACAAAAGTCCATCTAGTCAAGGCTATGGTTTTTCCAATAGTCATGTATGGATGTGAGAGTTGGACTCTAAAGAAAGCTGAGCGCAGAAGAACTGATGCTTTTGAACTGTGGTGTTGGAGAAGACTCTTCAGAGTCCCTTGGACTGCAAAGAGATCCAACTAGTCCATCCTAAAGGAGATCAATCCTGGTTATTCATTGGAAGGACTGATGTTGAAGCTGAAACTCCAATCCTTTGGCCATCTGATGGGAAGAGCTGACTCATTTGAAAAGACCCTGATTCTGGGAAAGAGGGCAGGAGGAGAAGGGGATGACAGAGGATGAGATGGTTGAATGGCATCACCAACTCAATGGACATGAGTTTGGGTAAACTCTAGGAGTTGGTGATGGACAGGGAGGCCTGGAGTGCTGCAATTCATGGGGTCACAAGAGCCGGACATGACTGAGTGACTGAACTGAACTGAATTGATATATATACATATAATATATATATATAATAGAATTAATAGTATTGGAAAATGGTCCTGGTGGAGAGAGTCAGGGAGAAGATGTGGGTTAAGACCACCCTCAGGTTTTTCTTGGATAGTGATGTAATTAACAATAATAGGGAATATATGAAAGTTGGGTTTTTGAGGGGGAAGAGTAAATAAGTGTAACTTAAGCCCACTGAGTTTGAGATGTCTGTGGGACACAGGGTTGGAGGTGTCTAGAAGGCAATTACATATACAGTTCTCACAGCTGGAAGGGCTGATGGGGATGGAGATACAAATTCAGAAGTCACGGGAATATCTGAAGCCACTCAGGAAGTATGTACAGAGGAAGGAGAAAAGGAAATGAGATGAGGATTCCAAGGATGGTTAAGGGCAGATTTAGGGAGCAAGGAAGAATGGAAAAAGAAAGAAATGTCAAAAAGTCAAGAAGACTCATGATGCCCTGGTGAATGGCCAATTCCAGGGCTGAGGGAGGGAAAGTACAAGATGAGCCTGGAACATCTTGTGCCCGAAAGCAAGGGAATGTTCAGAGAATGCTGGGGACAAATCCAATGGATACAGGAGCCAACTTGCAGTTCTTCCATTAGACAAATCTGTGACAAATTCAACATCAAAACACATAAGAAAGGATTGTAATCCACTGGGGAAACAAGTCCCTGTCGACACTGATATAAATAAATAAATGGGAGTGGGTCTGAGCCCTAAACCAGAAACTGGCAACGTGTGTCCACTGGATTTCAGAATCGCTAGGAACTAGTAACTGCTGTGTGTGCAGTCTGTTTTTCTCCTTTTGAAATGATAATGTCCATATCCTATGTCTGTGCCACTAGTGTATGCGGGGGACATTAAGGCAGATGGTGATTCTCTTTATTTCACAGGTTTTCAAATCAAGGGGACTGGTACTCAAGGAGTGATACCAAGAACTGGACCTGAGGAGCCATACCCAAATGAGCCTTGAGTTAGATGATGAGATCCTGGACTTCAAGTTGGTGCTGTCATGGAATGAGACATGGGGGTCTTGAGGCAAGTGATGAGTGTATTTTGCATTGGGCGGGGTGTTAATTCTTGTCATCAGATGGTAGGGTGTGGCAGATTGCATTTTCCAAAGATGATTCAACAATATCGCTCATCCACATGCTCTTATCATGTGACTTGAACACTGCTTCCATTGAGAGATAGGGTTTATGTTCCCTTTCTTTATTATTAGATAGATATGGTAGAAGTGATGTCTGAGGCTAGGTTATAAAAAGGGATGCAGCTTTTCTCTCACTATAATATTCACCCTCGAAACCTACAGCTACCAAATATGTAGGGAGAAAGCTAGCTCCGAGACAGTATGGAGAGGGTTGTCTAGCCAATCCCCTGTTGTTTAAGTTCCAGCCACCATCTGGACTGTAACCACGTGAGAAACCCTGAGCCAGAACCACCCAGCTGAGCCCTTCCTGAATTCCCACCCCACAGATAAAGAAACAGTTGTTGTTTTAAACTGCTAAATTAAAGTGATCTGTTTTTCAGCAATGGATAACTGCTGGCACATGGTAAAAATGTGGAGAATCTGGGTGAAGGGTATGCAGAAATTGTAGAATGGTCCTTTATCCCATGTGTGATGAATGGGTAGGGTTACTAGAATCACAATCTCTTCTCAGGATTACTCAGGACCATCTGTACCACCCAAGTCCACACCTACAACCATAGAGATGAGCTGGAGCTTCAGAATGGAGAAACAAAATAAACTTAGTCTGAAAATTTCCCCTTTGTCTTTGTGGTACCCAGATACTCTATAGATACAGCTAGGAACGGCTTCAAGTCTGCAACTCTGTGGCTAGGAAAAAGTTTTCTCTTTCTAGAACATTTTCCTGTCCGAATGCCCTGATTTGTCCTGGGAATTACCCTCTACAAGAAACCCTCTCCTTTCTGAGAATTGCTTTGGATGGGTGGAGACAGTCTTGACTCACCCTTTGTTGTGTGTCTCTCTTTTACTACTCACTTTGTTTGTAGTCAGCTGCCTTCTCCTTCTCCCCTGAGAAAATGGACTTAGTCAGAGTACTTTGACACCCATAGTCACGGGGTAGAATCTCTGGGAATTATACAGGGAGACTCAGAAAAGAATGTTTGCCTATGAATTCTTACTTCTGAGTCATTCAAAGAGAATGCAGCATGTCAACAAGCCCAGCAGAATCCAATGATGTTCACCAAGAGTGCTCAATTTCAGCAGGGTTAGGAATGGCAGAATAGTAAGGCATGAAGAGCTTGCATGGATTATAGAGGGTAATGAGAGTACATTGAGAAGGTCAGTACCATGTGAGAAAAGTTATTTACTGGAAACATTAGGGAGAGTGTAGAAGGGAGACTAGTTACAGGTGAGAAGTCATGAAATAGAGAATGCCAGTTTCAATTAATAGATGACTAGAGTTTTGGTATGAAGATGGAGAGAGAAGAGAGTGAGATAGCAGTGTAACAGTAGCAGTTGAACTTAAAGACTAAATATGTGTAGGACTTCCCTGGTGGTCCAGTGGTTAAGATTCTGCCCTTTCACTGGAGGGGCATGGGTTTGAGTCCTAGTTAGGTAAGTTCTGCATGCCACACGTTGTGGCCAAAAAAAAAAAAAAAAAGACTAAATATGTGTAAAGATAAGAAAAATGTTGATGGAGACTCTGAGGCAGTTAGGTCAGAGAAAAAAGAATATATTTTTAAAGTTTCATAATCTTTTGATTCCTTTCACCCATTTATTTGGGGTCAAAGAAAATCTTTGAAGAAACTTTGAAGAAAACCTTTGTCTTCACTTGATCCAGTTCCATAAACACTCACTGTTTGTTTCACATTCAGTGCTAGCTGCTGAGGGAGCAGGTGAATAAGACAGAATTCCTGCCCACAAGGGGAACATAGTCTGATTGAAGAGACACATGCAAATGAAGATCAACACTATAAGATGTGTGTCATGAAAGGAGGCATGTACAAAATGGGTACAGAGGTGACCTTCAGATACCCATGGGAGTCAGGGCTGAGGGAGGGAGACCCAGAAGTAATTTGCACAAAGAGAACCAAGCTGAGGAAATCACAAATAGGTGTGCATAGGGAGCCTGGGGCAGAGCACTGGAGGACAAGGATAGTAGGTATGGACAGGAAGAAGGATCTAGAAGAACTGGAGAGATCCACAAAAACTGACCTAGAACAGGGAATTCAGGAACACCAATGAATATATCAAAGAGGGAGCTAGTTATGAGGAGGTAGAATCTAAGCCAGCTAGTAGGCAAGATGAAGAAACAGGAGTTGTTTTTACAAATGCATTGGTAGAGAGACAATAAGCTTAGTAAAAAAAAAAAAAGTGTGTATAGACGATTTTGTTAGCTCCATTTTGGGGTAAAAGTATTGACTTCTTCTGGTAAGAGACGGAAAGGAATGTTTAACACAAGTAAAGGAAAACTGAATTTGAATATTAGAGTAACACACCGCTATTGAAAAGCATAAACCAAAAAAAAGAAAAAAAGAAAGCATAAACCAAGAGAGGAAAGAAAACCCAGGCTTGGCACTCTCGTGTCGCTGAAAAAGAAGAAATATTCTCCTTCTCCTTTGCAGTAGCCGTGAGACAGATAAGAATCCGTCATCTGGCTACTAGGAATCAGGTTTAAGTGCTTGTTCCTTCCGTCCTCAGTTAGGGCGGAGGAATTGTTACCCTGTTGCTAAGGGAAAAGGAAGGGGCTGTTCCCAGTTGCCATGGTGACAAGGTGAGCGCGTTCCCTCGATACCGCCGTAAATTTATGAGACGGTGGCCTCTCCTTGTTGCTGTGGCAACTTAGAAAGACTGTTCTCGTCGCCCCCAACCCCCATCCCACCTCCCGTCGCCGTTGCTAAGACAAGGTGGAGGTGCGGGCGCTTCCTCCCTCGCCAACCAGTTGCCTTGGAGACGGCGGGTGCCCTGGCCCCGCCCCGCTCGGACTGACAGCGGCGGCCGCATCGCGCCTGCGCAGTGCTCTCTTCCCCCGCAGTCTCTGTGCGTTGAAGCCGGAGACCGCGGCGGCCTCTACTAGGACCCTCCGCCCCGGAGCCGCCGGCCGGAGCCGCAGCCTCAGCCGCAGTGCTCTCCCCCCCCACCGCCTGCCCCCCCTCCCCCGCCGCCTCTGCCGGAGCCACCTCGCGCACTGTGAGTCCGGGCCGAGGCGACCGACGCCGTGGGGGCTGAGTCAGCGGGAGGCCCGGGCCCGGGCTGGGGGAGGGGAACCGAGCTGCCCCCTTCGCCTCCCCAACCGCGCCCCCGCGGCCCCCAACCGCATCTCCCCCACGCCCGCGCCTCCCTTCCTCCATCCCGCTCTCCCGGGATCCCCCGCGGCCTCGGCGGTCAGGCCTCCCCTTTTCTCCCCTCCAGACCCACCTGGGGGTTCTTCCCCCGCGAGATGCGGCGCTGCCGCACCTCCGCTCCGGACAGATTTCCCCCCCACCAAAAAAAACTGCCTCCCGTTCGCCCTTGTCCCTTCTCCTTACTCTTCTTGGGCCTGACATCTCCGGCCTCCCGGTTTTCCCCAGTGATATGCCAGAAAAAGAGTGACAAGGGAGAGAGCGAGGGCAGACTTGGGGGAGGGGGGACGTTGTGCCTGCCCAAACCTCGGGGCCTCAGGTTTCCTACCCACACGCTCCTGCCCCGGAGGGCGTGGGGAGGCAGGTCTGGACAGTTCTCACTGGCTGCTGAGAGCGTGTGGGGCTTTCCGGCCCCATCACCGTGATCAGCTACTGTTCAGTGGACACCCGCTGGAGCGCGGTGGCCTTCCGTGGGCTGAGCTCTGGCTTTGGCGGGCGCTGTGGAGAAGGACTGGAGGGAGGCGGGGGAAGGTTGCGTTTGGGAGCTGAAGTTCCTGCGCTTCCAGTGTGGTGTTGTGAATAAACATCTTGCAGTACTCTTTAAAATGCTTTCCCCCACTTCACCGGCCCCCACGCCCCCGCAGTACAACCTGGTGTAATAATGGGAGGTTTGGAAACAGGCCTGATATCCATAGCAAGTGCTTAACTGTTTGTATGTTGAAGGGTTGTGGCAGGACTTGATCTTTGATACCTATAACTTCCAAGGGGTAACCAACTGGGTGAGCGTGAGTTTTCAGGTAACGTGCAGAGCCGACAAGGAGGAACAGAACTGAGGTTTCTCGCTGGTATAGGTCTGAGGCTTGCACCCCCTGCTTGCTGCAGCTGTGAGTCTCTCTGGGGGCTGTCACATGATAGGGGTTCTAGCATATGTGAACAGTTCCCCAGGGTTATGTTTGCTGCCCATCCACCTGCCCATGGTGCATTCCCTGATCTTGGAACAGAGGAGAAGCCCAAATATTTTTCTTTTTCCCGGAGAAATAAGGCTGAAGTCAGAGTTGGTGCCCATAGCCAAAAGCTCTTAATCAACGTGCCTCAACTCGAAGGCTCCTAACTACTTACTGTGTGTACTTCATTGCCAACTTCCTTTGATTCTTTTTTTTTTTTTTTTTGCTTTAGATTTTAGTGTGCTGTCAGAAACTATGTGTAAATATCAGCCAGTTAAATTGTAGAAGCAGCTCAGGTTTTATTGACTTCAGGCTCAAAAGAGTAGATGGTTCGGTTCTAAAAAATCATGCCGAAGGACACACAGGTTTGGATTTCTGGCTTGCAAACTTTGAGGAATAACAATTTAGCTCCTTGACTTTGCTCAATCATGGCATATTGGCAGCCTCCTCAGAGCCACTCCCCACCCCCATGCCCATCAGATTAGTTTACAGTAGCAAGGACGGCTGTCGCCCTAGTTTTAAACATAGAGATGAAGTTCAGGAAGACTACTGCCCCCATGTAGCAGTGCAGTTTCTTCTGTTTCAAATGCCAGTCTGGGGTTTGGCGGGATGCACCTGCCTGTGGGCTGATGGGAACCATAGGGCCTGAGCGTTACATTCCTTCTGTGTGGTCCTCTCTCTGTCGCATAGCTCACTGAAATACCCGGGCAGGGCCGGAGCAGACAGCTGTGCTGGGGAGCTGCTCCTCCTGGGTTGAGTGTATTTTGGGAATCAGTAATATTTACTGGGGTGGAGGGTGGTGAACTAAGAAGCAAGAAAATGCATCAAGGCTAGATAGATCAGGAGGGTGTGAGTTTTAAAATGTTCCCTTTGCAGTTTGCCATGGGATAGGACATTTTCAGAGCATCCTAGTGGTTTTTATGTGGGTTAATTTGTCTTTGAAATCCATACCAGCATTTTATGAGATAATGATGGAATGCCTTTTAAACTGCTGCTGTTGGGAAACTAATACCTATGTCTTATATGTTGCCTATTCAGTCGTCACTGAGTGTAATTGTTAGGATCAAGGAGAGGGACATGATTTGAACCAAATTAGACCTACATCTATGTGATCTGTGTTGTAGTTTTACAGCACTACATTTCCTTGATTCTAAGACACACCAGCAGTTTACCAGCAGCTTTTAGGTAAATTCGTTTAACACTACCAAATCAAAATATATATGTTGAATTTAAAGTGCATCCTAATTTCAGGAACATTAAAATATATGGGAAGTGGCAAGACTTGAAGGAGGGATTTGCATGTCTTAGAACTGAGAATGGTATTTATAATATTCCTGGGTACGTGATAATCCTGAGAATGCATGCATTGTGAGGAAGGATTTCCTTAAGTCCTTTCTACTTAGTAAGCCCACCTACTTTTTGGAGTTATGTGTGTAAGATGATTGACTGGAGTTAGGCATGGCAGTTAGCTGTTGAACAGAAGAAAGTGCCTGTTTAGGAATCTAATGCAAGGCCTTCTTCATATAGTACCCTCCAGAAGCTGAGCCAACTAGCTGGTAGCAAACATCTTATGAGCTATACCTGAAATAACCAAGTAACATCTCTCAGGAACTGAACAGAAAGCATAATTTTTCTCAGCTAGAATCATCTGATTTGTTTACAGACACATTTGTAAAGATCCTAAGAAACATGTCCTCCTCCCATAGGACATTAGAAGTAGAGAGGACTTCAGATGATTCTGTTTTCTCATTTCCAGATTTTGACATGGGACACCAAGAGTTAGTGACCTGCCTGAGGTCACCCAACTAATGTAGAAAGTATGTGAAAACACTTTGTCAACTGTATACAGCATGCAAATTAACATTAGTAGTTATTAGTGGCTGAGTCAGGATTAGCACCCAGATTGCCAGTCTAGGGCAATTCTTCAATGCCATGTTACCTCATCTTTCATTTTTAATATTCCAGAGGGTTTTAATAAAAGTAATTTAGTAGTCTGTAATTAATCCTGTTGACAAGGGCTTGTTTTATTGTCTGAGACGTCACAGAGCCAGGTGAAATTGAGTGTCATGCTGTCTAATTATTTATTCTTGCCACCTTAAAAATAATCATTTTCCCTCACACATTTCCACTTCAAGAAAATTTTTCCTTCCTTAAATTTGAATCATTTAACATAAAGCAAATGTAAAGATGGGTATCTGAAGTTATCTCAGCTTCTCATCCACAAGGCTACTGCTGTATTCCAAGAAACAAGGTGGAGAGGGCTGAAAGGGGGCAGAGAGGAGGCACAAACTGGATTATCTTCCAGCTTCCAGAATGTAACCTTCTGTGGTTCCCAGAAGCCATAGAAATTTCTAGTCCCTGGCTTCCCTTGTGGCTCTGTGGTAAATAACCCACCTCCCAATGCAGGAGATTCTGGTTTGATCCCTGGGTCTGGAATATCCTCCAGAGAAGGAAATGGCAACCCACTCCAGTATTCTTGCCTGGAAAATCCCATGGGCAGAGGAGCCTGGCAGGCTACAGTCCATGAGGTCGCAAAGAGTTGGGCATGACTTAGTGATTAAACAACACCATTCTTGAGAAAGGGAGATGGTCTAGCCTCTGGAAGCAGACAAACCTGAGTTCAAGTCCCAGTCCCACTACTTCTTGGCTGTGTGGCCTTGGGTGACTTCTGGAACCTGAGTGCCAGTGTTCTCATCTGCAAGCCTGAAATAATAACCGTCTGTTTTACAGGGTGGTTGTGAGGATTAAATGAAAGGAACTATGTAGAGTACCTGCTTAATAAAGGATAGCAACCATCCGTTTATATTACTGAAGTATAAAATAAAAAATAATGGTTTCAAAATTTTATCAAGACCCAAGTACATCTTGAACCCTCAATTGAACAAACCCCCATCTCCCAGCAGCCCTTTCGGTTTGTTTGACACGCACAGAGGGCTTTATCCTGTGAAGACCTGGCACTTGCAGTGTTATTTCAACTGCCAAAATAGGAGTATATGAACTGCCCCTTTGTCTCCATGTATTCAGCTGACCTGGTTATCTGAAAGGCTGGCAGGGTGGGAGCAGTTGAGGAGGAGAGCACAGACTTGGTGTGTTTGTGTGTGTTGTGAGGGCAGTTCGTCCTCCGTTGGGGAGGCCAGTCTGGGGAGGGATCTTAATTTGAAATGGAAAAGCTGCTGAGCTATCCCTCGTGAGTAAAGCTCGCAGTGGCCTTCATTCAGTTCCTCTGCTCTTAGAGGCGTTGCTTTCATCAGTGACTGTGCTCTGATCAGCTCTGCATCTGGGAGACATGGAGAGCCAGGGAGAGGAACAATCCATCTTCGGAGGGAGACCTCCTTGCTAGTGAGGAGAGTAAAGAGAGGTCATTTGGGGTGGCACCAGTTCCAGGTAGAGTCAGCCACATAATTAGGGAGCCAGGACAAGCCATTCAGGTGGAGCACAAATGAACTTAAATTCCTAAAAAATCTCATTTGGAAAGAAAATATTCCTAAATAGGCACGTAAAAACTGAAAATTAAAACACAATAGTTTTTACCTACAGAAAGTGGAATCTGAGAGTGGATGAGTGAAAAGGAGACTCAAGGGAGAATTCTCCTTTTTTCATATATAATTCTATATGTGAATTCTATCTATATATGAATTGTCCTTTTTTCATACATAATTCTATATATGAATTCTATGTATATGTGATTTCTCCTTTTTTCATGTATAATTCTATATGTGAATTGTTATAAGAAGCAGGTATACTTTTGTATTGAGGTTGGGAGGAGAAGGGGGTGACAGAGGATGAGATGGCTGGGTGGCATCACTGACTCAATGGATATGAATTTGAGCAAACTGGGAGATAGTGAAGGACAGGGAAGGAAGCCTGGCATACTGTAGTCCGTGGGGTTGCAAAGAGTCGGACATGACTTAGTGAATGAACGATGAACAACAAAATGCTTTTGTGATTTAATGAAGACCAATAGGGTTGGTAGTGGTTGTTTTCCAGTAATCACATCTTGGTGCGTAAGAAGCAGATGCCTTTACTTGGAGCCGGCACTGCTTGGGGCAGATAGGGTTAGACTACTTCCTTCCAACAGGCTGAGCTGTTTGTACCAAACCAGGGTCAGGAAGATCCACTGGAGAAGGGATAGGCTACCCACTCCAGTGTTCTTGGGCTTCCCTGAAGGCTCAGCTGCTAAAAAATCTGCCTGCAATGCAGGAAACCTGGGTTCAATCCTTGAGTTGGGAAGATCCCCTGGAGAAGGGAAAGGCTACCCACTCCAGTATTCGGGCCTGGGGAATTCCATGGACTGTACAGGCCATGGGGTCACACAGAGTCAGACACGACTGAGCGACTTTCACTTTCAGACTTGTAGGTAAACTCAGGACCTTCCAAAGAGACTGCTTCCTGGCAGCCCAGTATTCATCACTGACCTCCTACCTCACTGCCTTTTCCTAGTCTTTTCGGTCCCTTCTTGAGAATGAGCCCTTCCTTCTCTTGAATGGTTGACGTAATCATTGCTATCCTAATATGCTAATTTAACTTTCAACTACTGATGAAAATGGCATCTAACTAGATGACCTTTATGAAAAATCCATGCCCCTTGTATCCAGAGAAAACATGATCTGAAAGGATGCTGCTGCTGCTACTGCTGCTAAGTCGCTTTAGTCATGTCCGACTCTGCAACCCTATAGATGGAAGCCTACCAGGTTCCCCCATCCCTGGGATTCTCCAGGCAAGAACGCTGGAGTGGGTTGCCATTTCCTTCTCCAATGCATGAAAATGAAAAGTGAAAGTGAAGTCGCTCAGTCATGTCACTCTTAGTGACCCCATGGACTGCAGCCTACCAGGCTCTTCTGTCCATGGGAGTTCCCAGGCGAGAGTACTGGAGTGGGCTGCCATTGCCTTCTCCAGATATGAAAGGATACTTGTACCCCAGTGTTCACTGCAGCACTGTTTACAATAGGCAAGACATAGAAGCAACCTAAATGTCCATCGGCAGAGGAATGGATAAAGATATGGTACATTTCCACAATGGAATATTACTCAGCTATTAAAAAGAATGAAATAATACCACTTGCCACAACATGGATCGACCTAGAGACTGTCATACTGAGTGAAGTAAATCAGACAGAGAAGGAGAAATATTGTATGACATCTTTTATATGTGGAATCTAAAATGATACAAATGAACTTACAAAACAGAAAGAGACTCACAGACTTAATATCTTTAACTTATGGTTGCCTGTACACACAGCTATATTTAAGATGGACAACCAACAAGGACCTACTGCATAACACACGGAATTCTGGTCAATGTTATGTGGCAGCCTGGATGGGAGGGGAGTTTGGAGGAGGATGGATACATGTATATGTACGGCTGAGTCCCCTCATTCACCTGAAGCTATGACAACCTCGTTAATTGGCTATGCCTCAATACAAAATAAATGTTTTTTTTAATTTTTAAAAAGAAAATCCATGCCCCTTACTTAGCATCAAGAGGGCTTGAAGTATAAAGCTGTGCAGCTGAAACGGTGATGACCTCTATTATGGTAGCTGGATTTCAGATCAGATCTGGCCAATAGAGTACAACTTACCACAGCAATTTTTAACCACTTCTAGGAATCACTGATAACTGACAGAATTATTAAATATTGTTAAGCTTTAATTTTCTCATGTTTCAGTCCTGTTTTCTAGCCAGATGTCCTGTTTATTATAGGAAAATGACACACCTATCACTGGACACATGCTTTGACTTAGCCCAGAGCTAGCATGGGTTGTGCTGAGTAATCCACATTCCATCACCCAACCTTCCCTTTGGCCAAGAGTACAAATTTGTGTGACAGTTGGCCAACGATGGTTTTTCCTCTGTGTAGAGTTGACTGGCCAATACTGGCTTCAGTCTAATATCTTGTTCTTACTAACATCATACCCTGCCAAATTTGTTAAACAGGAGTAATATAACACTGATGTTTTGAGTTTTGGACATGTCATTTGCCTGAAGTAAATAAAGATTTGGTCTATCTACATGTTTTGACTCAATGTAAAATGATTTTTTTCCTGAAACTATTTCCTGTATATAGGAGATACATACCAGTAGAGTGATAGGTTTAAAATAACTGAGCAAGAGCATGTCTTCAAATCTGCCCTGTCATTTTGACAGTATGTATCAAAAGCCTTAAAAGGAACATACCTTTAGATCAGAAATTGCTGTTCTAGGAATATTGAGAAAATCAGAGTTGTATATAAAAGTACCTATACAATGATTTTTATTAATTCAACATTATTCATTATAATCATTATTAACATAATCAAATAGTTAAAACAACCAAAAGGATCAACAATTAGGCATTTGGTCAGTTTACCCAGATAGAATATTGTACAGGCATTAAAAATCTCCTGGAATATTTATTGATATCAGAAACTTTTGACATAATCAGTGAAAAAAAGATGCAAAATTGTGTCCAGAATGATACCAATTTTACTTTAAAGAATATGAAAAGGTACTAGAAGGGTGTATGCCAAAACCAGCAGTGATTATCTTTATGTAACAGGAATACTTTTTTTTCCTGAGTGCTTTTCAGTGTTTTCCAAACTTTTCTGCATTAAGCAGCCATAACTTTTATCACAAAATTTTTAAACCAATGATGTATAGATTCCAGGTAGTAGAGCAATCTCTAAGAAAACCCCAAGGTATTTAATTTTTTACAGTTTTGTTTCACTGTGGTTTTGATTAAAGATAAACACTTCTCAAAGGTGTTCCTTTGGATGCTGCTTCATTTCTTCTTTGAGAGAGAGCATGCCAGGAGTATGACTGTGTGGTTATGTGACTAAAAACACAGCCTAGAAACTTCCAAGTCCAACCACCCAAATGAAATAGTTTCTCTTGACTCAAATGAGATGTAAAAAAAAAAATTATAAAAAGAGAATGTCTTACAAAATAGTCTTCTTTGCCTCTTAACTTTTGCTGTTTAAGCTTATCAGGTTTCAGTAAAACCCCGTATGGCACAGGGCTCCATTTTAGGGGGCATTTCCTTCCCAAGTCTTTGCAGATTCTCTGGTGTTGCCGTTCCCCCATGGCTCAGGTGCCTGATTTGAGGCTTTCTCTCTTGCAAGAGTTGGACATGACTTAGCGACTAAGCCGCCATCACCACCACTCTTGTTTTGGTGGTTGTGTACCTATCTGAACTACCTATTTGGAAAGACTGTGCCCAGGCCTCGGCAGCCTCCTCTCTCCCTTTGCCCTCGGCCATATCCTGTTGTGCCATGGCCCTTTTTCTTGCAAGCATGGAAACTTTGGGTGCCCGCCAGTGGCCACCTGACGACAGAAGCCCTCGAGGGGATGGGCTGGGCAAGTCCCTGGCGCTGCTGGCTGTGAAGGGACAGGCTGGCCCGGCAGCTGTCCTCTCGCTCATTTTCCCATCCACGCACACACTGTACATCATCTCAGTGGCCCGTCCAATGGGCCGATCGCTGTCCTCCACCCGTGGTGGTGTCTGCCCACCTCTGAGCACTGGGGAGCCCGGACGTAGACTTGAGGAACCGTGTGGCCTGTCACACAGCTCAGCCTGTGTTGTGATATAAAATGTTTTCTTAAGCAGGATCTGCTGCTTCTTTCAAGTGGTTCTGACTCCCAAAACACCCGCCCCAGATGGAGTGGAGGCCTCTCCTGCCCTCAGGAATTGTTAATGAGCAAGTCTTTGGGTATGGCTCGCTGGAGACGTTCCACCACCTGGAGAGAGTGATTGAGGAAGAAGCATTCATCTTCTCTTGAGGGTGTTATTGTCCTGGTCACCTTGTAGTTTCAGTGTTGTTTCCTAACTGGTAAGCAATGAAATCTTAGCTCCTCTGAGTCAGCAGGATCCTAGCTGAACTAATGTGTGTTGTGCCATGTGAACGGGGCAGGCTTTGAACCACTGGATGAAATTAAATATCCCTTCCTGTATGAGGAGTATCTCCAGTTAGGGTAATACGTACTGTGTAGCTAGACCTTTCTGTAGCCCCCAGACTCTTGGCAGATGGCCGTCAGCCCCTTCTCCCATTCCTGCAGATTATTGCCACTTATCAGGGACTCAGGTTTAGTCTCTGATCTGTTCTGATTTTAGATGGTAGAGTTCACAGCTGAAAGCTCCCAGTTTGGACATCCTATTAACACCTTTAAGTGACAGGACCACTGCTAAGTGAAGAGACATGTTATGCTGGCCCTAAAATAGCAAGGTGCAGTGTTTTGAGACCTGATAAGACTATTCCCCAGGAGGTATAGTTTCCAGGTTTATAGGTTATTCATATAAATTTGCATATTGTCATCTCAAGGGCTTATTCTGAGTGTACTCTCAACAAGTATACTTTCTGTTTTGCATTCTGAGTCATTATGGAGTGTAAAGAAATGAGATTCAGCCCCTATCCATGAGAGACTGCAGTCTGGTTTGGAAGATAAGGTGGATGTGTGGAATGACCCGTGTGCATGGCAGCACTAGACATCGGTGATTCATCTGTGCTGCTTTGTTGTGTAAGACGCGGTCTTTGCCCTTAAGGAACATTCTAGCGAGAGAATTGGACACAAATTTATATAGATCCCTATAACACCAGGGGATGGAAACTCCAGCAGTGATGGGAAGGGGTGCTTTGGTAACCCCGGGCGCAAGAGTGACTCTGAGCCTGTAAGAGCCCCGGAAGGCTTCAGAGAGGGAGGCGCATCACCGCTGATGGGCGGGGTTGACAGAGGGTCCGCCCACCGGAGGAGAGATGAGTAAGAGAGTTCGGGCAAAAGAAATGAAAAAACAGTATTGTGTTGAGTCACTAGCACTGTAGAGTCTAAACTCAAAAGGACTCTGAGAGGAAAACAATCATTGTGAACCAGAGAAATCAGAAAAGACTTCACAGAGGAAGCAGAACCTGAGCTCGTCTTCAAGACGAGCAGGACACCAGAGAGGGCCTTCCACGAGGTAAGGGGCCGTGTCCCGGAAGGACTGGCTGGCTGAGCAGCATAAGCAGGCCACCCTTATCAGACTGAGTCTGGGAATTTGGACAACGTTGGTAACAGTCAGAAATTAGGAAGTCGGAGAGACGGTTTGAAGAGAAGTTTTGGCTTAGGCACAGAGAGCTGAAGGTGACAGTTGGTGACATCCGAATGGAGTGATCCCAAAAGCCCAGAAGCTGAGGGTGAGGTTGGATGGAGCCGTGGGTGTGAGAGTCATCAACACAGAAACCCTGGCTTCCCTGAGGTGGGGGGGCGGTCTCTCCAGGGGTCTTGGGTACCGATCACAAAGACCAGAGCTCCTGGTAGTAAGCTTTGAGAATTGCCCCTAATGAGGGAAAAAGTGAAGCACTGTGGGAAGTAGGAGGCTTCAGCCGCAAGGGCAGAGCACTTCAGGGCAGCCGGTTCAGCAAGACTCAAGGCTTTATCCAGATGAAAATCATGGCAGGAGTGTTGTTCCAGTAAAACCCTGGAGTTGGAAGCCAAGCTGCGTAGGGTGAAGCGGGACCTGGGTGTAGAGAAAGTTAGAGGCAATGGTGGTCACCAGAGAGCAGCAGAGAAGCAGAGGAAAGCAGTGACCAGAAGCAGCAGATCAAACTTTGTTTTCTTGTAACTGTATTCTTGATCAGCAAACAGATATAAAATTTTAGTCAGCAGGCATTTTTTCTGTTTATATAATTTTTCTGTATTAAAGTATGCTTCATCTATAGATTTCTCTGTATCAACATAAGCCCTAAATTTATCACTTCAAATATGCATTCCTTCTGTGGTATTCCATTACCTTGATACCAAAATGTGCTTAACCATCAATCTATTACTGAGCAGTTGGGGTGTTTCCACCATTTTGCAAGTGTAAATATCTCTGCTCTGAACATCATTGTACTCTTTCTTTTGTGGGCTATTTCATCAGGGGTATATCCTATAAAGTAGAATTACTGAGGCAAAGCTCATAAACAATGTTGTTTTTTTAACTGAAATATAATTGACATAGCAACGTTATATTGGGTTTGATGACTCAATATTTGTATATACCTCAAAATGATCACAATAAATCTAGTTAGCATCCATCACTATACATAGTTACAGATTTTTTGTTGTGCTCTTTTAAGATCTACTCTCTTAGCAACTTTCAAATATACAATACAGTATTATTAACTATAGTCACCATGCTGTCCATTATATTCCCCAGCACTTACTTATTTTATAACTGGAAGTTTGTACCTTTGACCACCTTCACCCACTCCCCCACTCCCAATCTGGCAACCACCAATCTGTTCTCTGTATCTATGAGTTCAGTGCTTTTCGATCTCACATATAAGCAAGATAACACAGTATGTCTTTCTGTGTGCAGCTTATTTCTCTTAGTGTTAAGCCCTCAAGGTCGATCTGTGTTGTAAATGGCAAGATTCCTTTTCTTTTTTATGAATGAATAATATTCCCATTGTGTATGTATACAGTTTCATTACCCATTCATCCACTGATGGATACTTAGATTGCTTCCATGTTGTTTCAATAGGCTTATTATACATTGTTCTCCATGGTGATCTGACTAACTTACAATCCAAGTAAGAGTTTGGTATCAACTTAGAATGATTTCTTATAATAAGAAGATCTCAGCGTGTTTGATGGTGGGAAGGAAAAGGGGTTATCTGAGGGAAAAGTCTGATTTCTACTGCAAAATGATTACCTAGTCAAGGCCCCAAACTCAAGATATTTATTGAAAATGGCTTCAGATGCGATAAAAAAATGTTTTAACATAAAAAAACAAAACCCAAGAGAGAAGGGGAGGAAACAGGAGTAATCTTGAGGACACCAGGGCAGGGGTAACTTTGTAGGAGAGGGAAGGGCTGCCTTCCTTTGAGACTGGTAGAAGGAGAGAGTGGGGCTCTTTCTATCCCTAACTTGCAGAGTGAATCCAGGGTAAATGGCTGGAGTTCCCACTAATAAAAGACCTTTTCCTTAGTGATATAGAGCCAAGGCCAGTTGCTGAGGTGGGGTGAGGTCCTGAAGGTCTGAATTAACCACTGTGAGAAATGAGCCTGGGCATTTGAGAGATGAATGAAAGTCTTGTTGTGCAAGGGTGGGGGCTGAGTTGGACCCATGAATTCCTAATGGGCTAAGTCTCTGAAGTCCTGTAGTCTAGAGAAGCAACATTAACTAGGGGGCACGAGGAAGGGGGCGACTTGGCATTCTCAGGGCAAGGTTTCTGGGGAGGCAGAGTTTGAGATGGCAGTGGAGCAGCTGGCCCTGAGGTCAGAGGTGGAGGGAAGCACTGCAAATCGAAGACAGGCTCTGGTTGTCAAAGGAATGAGGGGAGTCTCATTACAGGCTCCAGTGAGGACAGAAAAGGGGTGTGGAAAATGAGGGATGAGCAGGAAGGAGGTTACTGATAGAAGATTTTAATTTTAAACTTTGGCAAAGGCTGTTTTTACTTTTATAT
This sequence comes from Nanger dama, assembly GCA_917880005.1. Lineage (NCBI taxonomy): Eukaryota > Metazoa > Chordata > Mammalia > Artiodactyla > Bovidae > Nanger > Nanger dama. Next base: position 34,450,821 of record CAKJTW010000018.1, read on the forward strand.
AAGTTTTGAGATTTAGTCTTTTAGGTTTTACATTTAGATCTATGATCAATTTTAAGTTAATCTTTGTATATGATGCAATGTATGATCAGTTGCTGTTGCTGTGTTTTGCATAGAAGTATTCTAGTTTCTGAACATGAGTTTGAGTGAACTCCGCGAGTTGGTGATGGATAGGGAGGCCTGGCGTGCTATGATTCATGGGGTCGCAAAGAGTCGGACACGACTGAGTGACTGAACTGAACTGATTCAAGTTTTCCAGCACCATTTGTAGTTTCTCACCATCCCACATGGGATCTTAGTTCTCCAACTAGGGATCAAACCCATGCCCCCTGCACTGAAAGGCAGAGTGTTAACCACTGGACTGCTGGGGAAGTCCCTGTTTTTGCTTTTACTTATTCACCTTTGTAGAATGTTTTCTCTCTCTTTTTTTATCTTTTGGTAGAATGTTTTTCTTCTTAACATGGGCACGTATTACCAACAACATTTTTTTAACTAATTGAAATCTCTGGAGTGGAGCTGTGCCTCCAGGGTGTAGCAGGATTATGCTGAGGTTGATGAAAGAGAAGTGAAGATGGAAGAGAATCACAGAGTCTGACTTGATAAGGTGCTAGCACCATGAGGGTTCTCTGCTTGTCAACCATTGCTCTCATGGTCGCAGCTTGTCGCTACAGAGTGGAGCGGCACCCAACCACCAGTCCATATCCACCCACACAGTTTTAGCGTTTAAAACCTGAGCAGGCCAACCTTCCCCTAGGTTTGGCAACCATATTTTTGATGTCCTGTTGTGTGGGCCTGGCTATTTCCCACTCTGCCCAAGTGTCCTACTCAGCCATTCCTCTCTGACCTCTGTCCGTGAAGATGCTTCCTCCAGGCAGAAAGCAACTTGCCAAGAACACGGTTTTGTGAGCAGGCTGTGGGTTCCACCTCAGCCTCACTCATCCCCCTCCCAGGGTGCTTTGTGCAGTGTGCAAACTATACACCTGTATATCGAAGCCCTGTTTCTCTCTTGCCTGTTTTGAAACTTGGCCTAAGGCCCTTGCCTCATCTGACCCCTCTTCCTTCTCATGTCCTCCTCAATCATCCACTTTGACCCTGACTCTGACTGACACCATTGTGGCCTGTCTGTCACTTGCCAGATTCACATTACCTTCATACTTCACCAGAAGCCCCTTACACAGCTAACCATGCACAGCAATCACAAGGGCCAAGCAAGGGCCTGAGCAAGATGGAAACACATGGAAAGTGAGTGCCAGTATCATCAACACAGGGATGTGAAAAAGCCCAGGCCAGTACCTTGTATCCTTTCCAGGGCCTTCAGCTGAGTCTAAACCTTGCCTGAACATTCTGAAATATCAATAAGTGATGTTTCATTAAAGCCAGGACTAAGCAGGAATATGGTTCCCAGCCAGTCCCTACAGAAAGGAACACACAGTGCAGACCCCAAGCCAGGTGGGGTGGGCACCAAGGTGCATTGTTTTGCGTGGAGAATTAAACAGGCTTTTTTGTAAACCTAACCCCCACTGTTGGTCTTCTCTCTTTCCTCCTAGTTAGCCTGGGTCTGAGTAATTCGCTCTTGGCTCATTGTTAGTAAAATGAAGAGGAAGACTTGTTATGACTAAGATGTGGCTGTACACTTGAGAACCATGAGCTTGGAATCAGGAGACCAGGACTTAGAGTTATGTGACCTGAACAAGGCACATCTCTTCCTTGACCCCCACTTTCCTTTTCTGTTAAGTGAGGAGTCTTTGTATATGCTCTTCCCTCTGTCCAGAACATTCTTCCCTGGCCTTTTTAGACTGAGTCTCCGTAACCTCACCAAGCCTTGGCCTAAATGGCAATCCCTCAAGGAAATGTTCTGTGACTTCCAGCCCATCTCCACTCCAGTTTGGGAGCCCCATGACAGGGTTTTTCAAGTGGTGGATTTCAACCACTAACTGGTTGTGAGATCAATTTATTGGGTTGTAACCAGCATTTTCCAAATGAAAAGACCAGAAAATATCAGAGAGTATCACTCATAGTAAGAATTGTTGGATGGAACTTATATTTTATTATCTGTGTCCATATGTGTGTGTTTGTATATATCAATATATTAGATTGAATGTAAAGTGTATCTTTTATAAGAGATGGAAAGTCTTTGCTTTCAAAACACCCTAATCGTGTATGTTTTTCTACAGCACTTAATGTGATCATAATTACATAGTTATTTGTGTGATTTCATTACTGCTGGGCTATTTCACTAGATAACAAGCTCCATGAGTCCAGGATCAAGACTGACTGATTCATCCAGTAAGAACTGGAAATTGTTGAGGCCCAACAATTAGTTGCTGAATGAGTGGATTTCTGAGGAGTACTTTGTTGCTGTCAGTCCTCAGTCCTATGAGGCAGTTCTTAGAAGTGGTAGATCGTGGCTGCAGTAATAAACCAATTACCTTCATCACTGCTGGACAAGAGTGACAGAAAGAGTGGTTCCTGGGTCTCTCAGTCTCCATGTTGAGAAGGAGGGGCACCAGAAACCGGGAAGGCCAAGCTAGCTCCCCTGAGAGAGAGAAGGGAAGAAGAGGGGAAGAGGAGAACAGATGCCAGCTCCTTCAGCAGCAAAGCCTCACTCAGGCAGAGGTCTCCTTCCAGTAACACAGAGAGGATCTTCAGAGACTGAAACAACTGCATAAGCTGTGCTCACATAAAGACAGTGGCCACTTGCCTAGTATAATAAGCTCTCCCAGGGGCCCATTTCCCACTTTCCTGGGTACAGGAGACAAGCCCTCGACCTGGGAGTGCCTAGTACCCTCAGGGTAGACTCCAGAACTCCTTTTCTCCCTGCAGCACCCCACCCCACCCACCAGCACTTCGGAGAACTGATCTTCTTGAGGGATCTTTTGCACCTGGTCATTCTCACAACAGGTAGAATGAGTACCCTGCACCTTCCCAGATGTGACAAGCCTCTGATTGTAGCCTAGAGGGCTTCCCATGGCTTGGAAGCCTCCGTTAGCAAGACCTAGCCAGGCACTGCTTCGGCCCAGAGCCGTTCCAGGATGTACCAAAGGTCATTACTCAAGAGGACTTTGCTTCTGAGGCCCGCTTGAGGGCGTTGGGAAACCCAGCGATAACACAGGCCCTGTCTGGAGTGCTTAAGAAAGTCCAATTTGCTGCTTTATCTTCAAAGTTCATCATCTGAACTCAGATGGTTCTGGCAGCATCTAGTTGTGTGGAAATTATGTTACTTCCTGCCTGGAGCAGATGACCTCTTTGGTGGGGGATGAGGGAATAATAACTAGTTATTTTAGAGTTCTCAGAATTCCGAGCTAAAGCATCTTAATTTTGTTTTGACTACACCATACAGCATGTGGGATCTTCGTTCCCCAAGCAGGGTTTGAACCCATGCCTCCTGCAGTGAAAGCATGGAGTCTTAGCCACTGGACAGCCAGGGAAGTCCCAAAGCATCTTAATTTATACACTGCCTTCCAGCTTGGCTTTCTAGAATTGTCAGCCCCTTCTAACAGCCTCTCCAAAGAGGCTGCCTCTCGGCTTCTTCAGGAAGATTTCTTAGGTACTTGAACAGCACTTGGTAGTTGAGGGCAGGTGTGAGTTAAGAGAAATCACCAAGAAGCCTTTGACTGCAGGTTGTCCCTGGGCAGCAGCCACCTCTCACCTCTGGTCCTTTCCCCCTGTTGGGGATTTAGGGCTTGGAAAAGTATTTTTCAAACAGCTACCAAATCCTGGCATTTCTCTGAAAAACACTCTTGAGACTTTTTGTATCACTTATCTCACTCTCACCCTAATGATCTGTATATCCTGATTTTTATCCATGCATTAGCTTTTCCATGAATTAAAAAGAAATTATTCTAAAAACTCTAGCCCATATTTTCAGCAAAATTTCTAAGAACAATGTACGCCTTTAGTGTATAGTAGTCATCAAAAAATCTTTTCTTGGATAATAAATATAAATCAAAATACCCTTCAAAATATTTTAAAATTAAAACATTGCAGAAATGCATAAAGTAGAAAGTGGAAGTCTTCCATAACCTTGTCCCCGAGGAGAAACTGGCACTACAATTTTGTTGAATATTCCAACATTTTTTTTTTCCTATACACATACTAATGTATTACTTCTTTCTAAAAACATGGGATTCTACTATTTTTCATTTATTTTTAAAAATGGAAAAATACTGAAAAAAATTAAATGTGGTCATTGAAGTGCTGTAATTCTACCACTCAAACAGTAGTGACATCAAGGGGTGGCCAAGGTGGGCTTTAGTACTGCCCCCTTACAGAGCTGCCCCAGGTGGACCTATCATTCAAATACAACCATATACTGGTTCTGCAAACACAGTTTCAAGACCCTCTTCTGTCTCCCTCCTCCCACCAGATTACCAGCCCTTAAGCCATTCCACTCACAAAACCTGTTGCCACTACGCTGTTTACTATGGTGAATGCATTGCCACCTTTCTTCCAGTTTTCAGCTACATTAAAATCGTGTCCACTTACAAGGTTTCCGGTAGTCATGTTCAAGAACCAATGCAAGACATATGTGGGAAGCACTTTCCATTGTCCCAGCTAACATTGTATTTAGTTTTGTCCCCAGTAGTGCTGTTTCCAAGACACTGAAATAACATGTCAGGGAACTTTGTTTTGAATCCATCTCTGGAAGATGCTTTCACTATGCTGGTGGAGGAGATGAAACACAGGGCCAGTGACTTGTTTAAGATTAGAATAAAACTCTGCCTGAGCTGGGCCTGCTGCTGCTAAGGTGCTTCAGTCGTGTCCGACTCTGTGCAATCCCATAGATGGCAGCCCACCAGGCTCCCCTGTCCCTGGGATTCTCCAGGCAAGAACACATGAGTGGGTTGCCATTTCCTTCTCCAGTAGATGAAAGTGAAACGTGAAAGTGAAGTCGCTCAGTCATGTCTGACTCTTAGTGACTCCATGGACTGCAGCCCACCAGGCTCCTCCGTCCATGGGATTTTCCAGGCCTCTGACAGATGTCTAAATGTGTCGGAGTTACTGGTTGAATTGCCTAGATGCACTTGAAACGCTTACTTGGAAAGGAGCAGAAGGGACATTCCCAGATTCTGCATTCTTCCTTCCCCAGCCTGCTTGTCAGCTGCTTAGTATCGTTTAGATAGATGTGCTTCCTCCCCAAGGGGGGTTAAGATATGTGCTGTTGGAACTCTTCTTTCCTGCGGGAAAGGATGATGGCTCTTCCTCAGTCAGTCAGAATTCCACATGGACCCTCCTCCCAGCTGCGATGTTTCACAGTATTCTAGTTCTGAGTTCTCTTCGGTACATCTCGTTTTTCCATGTTCTGACAGTGTGGATCTGAGCAGGTGAGGCCTGCCTTATAGAAGTAAGGTGCCAGAAGAAGGCTCTAAAGAGGCCCAGTCCACCACCATAGACCGGAGCAATCTCCATAGAGTGGGAGAACAAGAGGGACTCTTCAGCTTAGAGAGTCCAAGTGGGAGGAAATACGGTTGGTCTGCATATTTATTTTCTATCACTGCTGTAACAGTTACCGTAAAGGTAGTTACTTAGAACAATGTAAATCTGTTATCTTATAGTTCTAGGAGTCTGAAGTAGATATAGTGGGCAGAATGCTGACTACCCGAAAGTCCTAGTCCTCAGAACCTGTGAATATTACCTTATATGACCAAAGGTGTGATTAGGAATCTTGGGGCACTTGCCTGCTGGTCCAGTGGTTAAGAATCCACCTTGCAATGCAAGGGATGCCAGTTAGATCCCTGGTCTGAGAATGTCACATATGCTGCAGGGCAGCTGAGCCTGTGCACCACAAGTAAAGAGCCTGTGCTCTGAAGCTGGGGAGCTGCAACTACTGAAGCCCCCCCCCACCGCCCCGTAAACCTCATGCTCTGCAACAAGAGAAGCCCCCACAAGGAGAAGCCCAAGTACTGCAACTAGAGAGTAGCCCCCACTCGTGGCAGCTAGAGAAGAGCCCACATGCGGCAGCAAAGACATAGCACAGGCAAAAATTAACTAATTAATTTTTTAAAAAGAATCTTGGGAAGGGGTGCCCACCCTTGATTATCTGGGTGGGCCCTGGTGGAGTGATGTAGTCATAAGCCAAAGAATGTCTGGAGCCACCAGAAACTAGAACAAAGACAGGTTCTCCCTCGGGCCTTCAGAGGGAGTGCAGCCCTGCTGACATCTTGATTTTGGACTTCTGGCCTCTAGAACAGTAAGAAAATAAAATTCTGTTCTTTTAAGCTCTCCCGTGTGTGACAGTTTGCGACAGCAGCCACAGGAAGCTAAAGTTGTGGGTTAAAATCGAGGTGTTGGCAAGGCTCTGGCAGCCAAGGTCAGAGTGATGCAGGGCTACAAGCCATGGAATGCAGGCAGCCCCAAGAAGCCGGAAAGGCAAGGACAGGATCTTTCTCCTGGAGCCTCCAAGAAGGAACAGAGCCTTGTCAACACCCGTGCATCACTCTCACCTTGGCTGCCATCATCACATCTTCTCTCTGACCCCTCCCTTCCCCGTTATAAAGACCCTTGTGATAATGTTAGGGCCACCTGGATAATGTAGGCTGATCTTTCCATCACAGAATCCTTAACTTAATGATATCTGCAAAGCCCCTTTTGCCATTTAAGATAACATATTCACAAGTTCCAGGGATTAGGACAGGGACATTTGGCAGGGGTAGGGATGGGGGCATCTGCAAATCCTAAGGGGTGTGGATAGGAATGGTGGAACTGTTTACCACATCCCTGAGTGTTCAATTTAGATGCTATTCCCTGAAGTGAGAAATGCAGTATCAAAGGAAACAGTTTTTTTGAGGAGGTAAACATGGAATGTGTTACCCTCACATTTATAGAAGGGAGTCTTCCAGGCATATGATGGTAATAAATAGATAAATAAATAGTTTTTTTTTAAGATGGAGTATGAAGGTGAGCTAGACGAGGTGCTGCTAAGTCGCTTCAGTCGTGTCTGACTGTGTGACCCCATAGTCGGCAACCCACCAGGCTCCTCTGTCCCTGGGATTCTCCAGGCAAGGATACTGAAGTGGTTTGCCATTTCCTTCTCCGATGCATCCATGCATGCTAAGTTGCTTCAGTCGTGTCCGACTCTGTGCGACACTATGGACAGCAGCCCACCAGGCTCCTCTGTCCACGGGATTCTCTAGGCAAGAATACTGGAGTGGGTTGCCATTTCCTTCTCCATAGGCAAGGTGAAGTTCTTCCTTTAAGCTTTTGAGGTGATGATAATGTATGTGTGTGGTGGGGAGGAGGGTCTCATACAGCATTTGCCTTTGATGCTTATCAAGCCAGCTAGCTGAATGGGTCTGTAAGGGCATTTCATGCAGCCATCAGTCATAGAAATGTTGCTATGGAGACAAAGCCTCTTAGAGATGAGCCAAAGGATAAGTCACCAGAAGTATACATGGTACTGGGTCTAGAGGTAATGGGGCAAGTGCGTTGTGCCAGCTTGGGGAGTTCAGCATATAGGGCATGTGGGAGATGCTCCCAGAAAAGAAGGAAGTGGTTCAAGAGGTGTTGGTCAGAAGGGAGAGTGAGAAGCTGCAGATCCACCATTTGAAGCATATTTCCATCTAGATGTGTCAGAACTCCAGAGTGACCCAGTTGCCCATGAAGGCAGATGGAATTACTTGAGTCAGCGTGAGTCCACATCAAGACCATCGAAAGCCGCGTTCCCATTCTGCTCCTACCTGTCTCTCTGACTCTGGGAAATACTTATTTCTTCCTCAGAAGTAAATAAAACTTCCTACTTGGAGAGGATGACAAATCGTTAATTATTGATGTTTACTTTCATATCTACAGATGAAAGGCTGACTTCAAAGAAGTAGACCTAGGGTGAGGGAAGATAATTAATTCTCAGCGTTAACATTATCTACTAAAAACACTCAAGGCCCATTTTGAAAAAGGTTTTCATGGTTGAATATAAAGTTGGAGAATCTTAAAAGGAGATTTGACAGCCAGTAAAGAGATCAGAGAAGAGTCTGTTAGGACAGCAATGTTTGTGTTCCTGACCACTCATTTCTAGGACAAAGTATTAAACAGAGATGCCCTACATGCTGGTGAAACACGATGAGAAGTTATGGTGAGGGCCTCGGAACCTCGCCAAATAATTAAACGGGCTTAATTCTGCTTCAGCTCCTCTCTTCACAACACAAAGGTCTGAGACTCCAATTAATGAAAATTTCACTTTAAAAAGAAGCAGCTTATTGGATCCATGCTGTAGTTTATCTCGTGAAGCTCAAGATAAGGGACAAAAGGAATCCATCACTTAGGGCCACCTCTCTGTAGACCACTCTACTCTCACCTCCGAAGCAGGCAGACCTGCTGGGGGCCAGGCTCTGACCGCCAGTGCCGTTGTTCGTGGTATGTCTCTTGATCCACTGGACTGAGCAGCACATAAAGAAACACTGCCTACTAAGCTCTCAAGGCTGTGGGCAGCCTCCCGCTTGGTTGCCGTGAGGAGAGAAATGGTTTGTCTCTGCTGTGAGCTGGGTGCTATGCAGGATGCTTTCCACATCCTGCCTCGATTAATGAGAAAAGTGATCCAAAATCCATAATTCAGGGGAAAGGATGATAATATCTTGAGCAGAACGAAAAGCAGGTTTGAATTCTGTTCTCAGCTTCAGTGTTGACTCACCGTGGTAGGAAAGTGAAGTTCCCAGTGCCTCTGTTTATCCTTCTATAAAATTCGGTTATTACCTGTTCCCATTGCCCAACCATGAGGTCAACATTGGGAATACTTTGAACGTCTCAGATGAAAGATGATATAAAACTACAAAGCAAAAAGTTGGTGAAGGAGAAGATATGAGAAGACTGAGATTGAAATGGCCAGTGAAAGCAAAGTGTAAGGATGCCAGGATTTTCCCACTAGGCAACCGTGGAGCCTTTCTGGGCCCTCGTCTGCCTCGCTTATCTTATGAAGGATGGCATGAATACACATTGTTGTAGAAGGGAAGGCAGACTAGCATCCTGGCATGAGCAAAGACTAAGGGGTCACGAACCTATTGAGTCTCAATGTAGGAGACAACATAGCTACAATTTTAAGAAATTCTCTAGATGATTATGATGCCAACCAAAGTTCAGAGAATACCATGTCCTCACCAGACTGCTGAGGGTCCTCAAGGATGCTGCCATCCCCACACCTCTCAGGCACGCTCAGGCTGTCCCCACCCGCTTCCTGCATCACAAGAATCGTCTCTTGGCTTTTCTTACCACCAAATGAACTGCAGCTCGCCTTTCAAGGCCAGATCACCATTTGCCCAAAACTTTCCCTAACCTTTTGAGAGAAATGAATGATCCTTAGATACAAAAGACTATGTAACTGTGAGAGAATGAGGTGAATCTCTGTGCACTGCATGGAAAAGTAACCATGATATGTTTAAAGGGAAAAGAAGTCCCAGAATATTTATATTTTCTTTAAACAATGGAACAAATATGTGTATACCTACTTCAGTATCTATATTAAAAGATCTGAAGAATACACATACCTGATACCACAGGCAACTTTACCTTTTTATTTTATACACATGTATATTAATTTAATTTCAATAGCACTTTTTTTACTTTTTCAAATTCAGTAATGATTAAAGTGATTCCCAAGAGAGTAATGGCTCGAAGGCTCACCAGGGAAGAGTGGGTTGATGTTATAGCCCTTGTGCATGTCGTCATTCTGCAGGGTCTCTCTCCACAGCTCAGATGTGAGCTCCTTGGTGGCAGGGGCTTCATCCTGTTCATCCGCCTGTCGGCAGTGCTCCGCACTGGCCCTGACACACGGTGGGTGCACAGGATGTACTTACTGAATTTAAAAGATCAAAAACAGAGTCTGGGAGGGTTTGGTTGATCAGCCCCAGGACCACATAAGTGAGACTTGATGTCCTGTCTTTCATCACCACCACCAACCCACACACCCTTCCTTTGTGCTGGCTTCCCGTTAGAAACTGGATGTGTATAGTTGTTTAATCTCATGATTTGTGGAAATCAGAAGCTGTTATTCGCTTTATAATTAAGGGAGAAGAATACATGAGACATGTCTATATTTATATCTAAAAGCTACAGCAATACATTTTGTCCAGAAAGTGATTTTAAAGTCCTGTCTTATGGAAAGCAGGACACTCATTCTCACTGAGTAGTGTTCTCAGATTTTTTTCTTAATACTAACCTATTCTAGAAGTTATGGGTGGATTGTTTGAGGGGAAGAGAAAACAGGTCACTCAAAAGATGATGGCACTTATTTTGAGCCATGCTTTAGGATTAAAAATACAAATGTGAGCCACTGCCCTTGTCCCCAAATTCATGTAGTTTTAACACACTCTGCTATAATCACTTGGTGCATATGGGTATGATTCCCTGCCCAGTGACAGGACCGGTTGAGGATCAGCTGCTGAGCCCTCTGCCCCCTTCTCAGCCTTACCAACACTGATGCTTGCTAGGTTTAGGAAATAAAGCAGTTTCAGTCTTTTATCCTACTAGTGTAGGCCCAGCTTGTCTTGGCCACTGGTTGGGTCTAAAAGTTCATGCTTAGCAGGAAAGCCAGAACTGTAATGGACACCTTAAGAACCATGTTCTCCTAAGTAGAAGGTTAGCTTCTTTCATAAGACAGAGACTTATTGAGAACACTGACTTTAAGGAATGCTTCCATGATAACCCAGAATTTGGCTTGAGCCCTAATCTTTACAGGTAGGAGCTGTCCAACATTTCAGCAGACTTTTGCATCTGCTCACTTCGTTTTTGTTTTGGAGTTGTTTTTGTTTTTGTTTTTGTTTTGGCTGTACCACACAACTTGTGAGATCTTAGTTCCCTAGCTAGAGATTGAACCCAGGCCCTCAGCAGTGAAAGCTCAGTGTCCTAACCACTTGGCCACCAGGAAATTCCCTGCATCTGCCCACTTTGAAAGAAATGTAATGACTGTTTTGTTTTGTGCCCTGTTCTAAGGGAACTGACACAGTTTGGGATCTAGCCTCTCAGGTCCTTATATTTGATACTTTAAAGATAGCTCTCCCTTGCTATATGACAAAGGGAGCCCAGCCCAGTGCTCTGTGATGACCTAGAGAGGTGGGATGGGGGAAGGGTGGGAGGAAGGCTCAAGATGGAAGATATGGCTGATTTATTTACATTGTTGTGTGGGAGAAACCCAACACAACATTGTAATGCAATTGTCCTCCAATTATTAAAACAAATAAAGATCAGTTCTCCTTAAGGTCACTGAGTCCCAAGAAAAGTGATTTATATTTACTTGCTCAGGCACATTTGTACCAGAAAATAAATTTAATATAGCAAGGGATACACTTCTTCCCTATATCATGATACCTTGAAAATCAGAAAAATAATCAGAGCTTGCTTTGTGAATGTGAAATCAGAGCAAGTACAGTTGCACAATGTTAAGAAAAGATGTATCATCCACACTGTGGTCAAGCTTGATTAACTCTCCCCTCTCTGCCAGAAGAGACACTGTCCTAGTGACCAGAATGTCAATGCCAACTAAACAGAGTTCCACTCCTTGGATAATGTTGAAATTGCAGTAACATAGTTTTATTTTCCAATCATCTTTTTTCAGATTCCACAATAACCAGCCCTCTGTTTATAATTACCTTTTCAAGCAGATTCTACACCATGACATGTGGCAGTTTTTCTAAGTTTGTAGCTTCTTTTGCATTGTTAAAAGTGCTGCCTTGTGACCTCTAAGGAAATGTATTATTTACATATTTCCAAACCACACTATTCCTCATGCTAGGTAATCCTGTCTGTAACATGCAGGTACATGTTAGCAGGGATCAATAGATAGTTTCTGTAAGGGCCAGAAAGTGTGTATTTTACACTTTGTAGGGTGTACAGTTGAGTGAGTGTGGTTGTCTTCCAATAAAGCTTTGTTTGGGGAAAAAAAAAGAGCTCTAGCTCTTAAGTGCTGACCCCTGTTTATTAGTCATAATCACAGAGGGGGCTCTTTCTTGTCCTTTCTTGACTTTACTTCAGTCCTCTTTTATCATAAGTATTAATATGATGCTTAAGTCTTCAAAACAGATTTTTACTCTCCCCTTAGAGGACCAGGAATCCTTAGAAAATGACTTCTTCCAAGATGGATGCATGAGAAGTGCAAGTTGAGCCTTGAGCATATTTACCACCAGGAACTGAGGAACTTCTCCAAGAATGAAGGGGGTATGCCATAGAAAACAGAGAAGCCAGCTGAGGGCGGCTCCCACTGGCCAATACTGGCACAGTCTGAGCATCAGAATAAATGATTGTAATGTATCATAGCCCATTGAATAAAATAATCCATGAGTTTGTACTGATCTCAAGAGAGAAATGAAAAATAAATGGAGGAGGAATGACGGGGTTAATGATGGTGTTAGGAGGAAAATATGGTTCTCACACAGGTTGAGGGGCAAATAAGAATCACTTGGGGAGCTTTTCCACATACCAAGCCTCTTTCTAGAGAGGGCTGTGTGTGGGTTGGAAAAGTTCTTTCCGTGAGACACTGCTGAGCCTTCCCTGTTTGGAGACCACTGATGTGTGGGCTGTATAGCACAGTGGGAAGACAGCAGACTGAAGGGTTATGTCTTCAGTGTGCTTGGCTCACTCATGCCTGCCCATCATGTCTAGTCCTTCAGTTATCCTTATCAGAGTGTTTGGTCTTCTTGGCAACTGGTGGGTTCAAAAGTGGAGCTCTTGCCTCTGGAGTCCTTGAGCAACCATAAGAAAGAGAGACTGAAGTTTCCCTAACTAGCAGAGACCACTTCCTATAATGTTTCCATTTTAAGCTCTTACCTGAGGAACAGAAACTATTACTACCTGGAAGAGGGCCTTCCCTGGTGGTTCAGTGGGAAAGAATCCACCTGTCAGTGCAGGAGACTCAGGTTTGATCCACGGTCTGGGAAAATGCCACATGCCGCAGAGCAACTAACCTCTGTACCACAACTATTGAGCCTGCACTATAGAGCCCAGCAGCCACAACTGCTGAAGCCTGCACACCCTAGAGTCCCTGCTCCACAACAAGAGAAGCCACGGCAGTGAGAAGCCCGGGCACTGTAAGTAGAGAGTAGCCCCTGCTCCCCGCAACTGGAGAAAAGCCCACACGGCAACAAAGACCCAGCATGGCCAAAATGAATAATTATTAAAAAAAAAAATACCTGGTAAAAAGTACTGAAGAATTAGTTCTTACTTTCCAGTGAATTTTCAGGAAAAAGTTCAAACCCTTTAGCAGATAAAGTTGTAAAGTGAGCATTTAAAACATTTTTATTCTTGTTTGAACAAGTATAGATATGTGGGGCCCAAGATGTATTACATGATATGTGATCCCTGACTTCAAGGCACGTATCTGTTTGGAAAGATATTGTGGATAAGCTAAATGACAATATGAAGGATAGATTGATATCTTAAATGCTGTGTGGTAGGCCACATGTATACTTAATCACCAAGTGAACTATGTAAACTCATAAAATTCCTTCAATATAGAGGGGTAAAGGGCTTGCCAAAGGCTGGAGAGGTCGGAGAAGACAGAGTAATACAGTCAGCATCTATTGGAAAGGATCTTAAGAGGTCACCTGAAAGTAAAACTCACCTAGTCCAGCCTTCAGTCTGGTTCTTGGCCCCACTAAGACATCCCCAGAGGGTATTATCCAGCTTCAGAACTTGCCGTGATGGGACTTTACCCCTTCCTGGAAAAGCTATGCTGCCTTTAGCTCCGCTGGAAATTTTTTTTTCAGTTGGTCAAAATCTATCTTTTTGTACCTCCAACGCTTTGGTCAGAATTACATCCCTTGTGCCCACAGAGAAGTCTAATTCTTACTCTTCCCCTGGTAGCTCTTCAGGTCGTTACAGAAGGTTCTCGGATCAGTCTGAGTTTTTCTTCCATCTCTAAACTAAACCCCTAGTTTCTCCATCAGATCTTCACGTGACCTGGATTTGAGTGTATTCACTGTATCCACTATGATGGTCACTCTCCTTCAAACCTACCCCTGCTCATGAATGTTATTCTAAAAGTTTGCTTCCTGAAACTGAATTCAGTATTCCAGGCGTGGTCTGATAAGCCCAGAGGGGAGCAATATTATCATTTTTCCATCCTAGAAGAAGGACTTTATAATCAGGTATCTGGCTTCAAACTAGTTGTTCTTACCAGCTCTGTTACCTTGGGCAAGTTACTTAAGCTCTCCAAGCCTCAGTGTAGTTCTGCTAACATCTAAGAACATACCATGTGGTGGGTGCCACACGAGACAATAGGGATATGGAGACTTAATCTCAGCCCTCAGAAAGATCATGGTGAAGTGGAAGGAAAAGATAAGTACTATATTAGAAGTGCACCATCATGTATAAGAGAAACTCCTAGAAGGCCAACCTAACTCAGCCCAGCAGAAGAGGGTGAGAATCAGGGAACTGACACTTGAGATGAATCCGGAGGTTAGGCTGACACTTTCCAAGTGAAAATCAGTGGCAAGGAAGGAAAGGCATTTCTAAACAGAAGTGTGACCGAATAGCACTGAAGTCTGGCTTGGCCTGGTACAGTGCCTTAGAGCTGGAACGTGATGTGGGAAGCAGGTGTGGTGTGGGAGGCTGGAGAGGCAGATGGGTGTCCATCATGGGGAACATGCTAGAGGGCGATGCTGCTGCTGCTGCTAAGTCGCTTCAGTCATGTCTGACTCTGTGCGACCCCATAGACAGCAGCCCACCAGGCTCCCCGTCCTTGGGATTCTCCAGGCAAGAGAACTGGAGTGGGTTGCCATTTCCTTCTCCAATGCATGAAAGTGAAAAGTGAAAGTGAAGTCGCTTAGTCATGACTAAGAGTCACTGACTCTTTGTGACCCCAGGGACTGCAGCCTAACAGGCTCCTCTGCCCATGGGATTTTCCAGGCAAGAGTACTGGAGTGGGTTGCCATTGCCTTCTCCAGCTAGAGGGCAATAGAAGACATCAAATCAGGGGTTACTTCAATAGTAGTCTGCAAAGTAGTGGATATGAAACCCAGAAAATGGAGCTGATGGTACCCTCAGCCCAGGGTACTCTCCATGTTGTGAGGAGTAAGTGCGGTAAATAACATACACAGTAGGGTCAGGGCCACGATGGGCTCAGTCAGTGGCGTCCTCTTCCCCAGCCTCTGCCACCACTGCCTTTTGCCAGTCCCAGCACGGTGGCAACTCACATGGAGCTGCCATCAGTTCAAACCCCTTACATGTTTGCACACTCTGTTGGCAGATCCTTATGTCCCCTGCCACATCATTTCTTTAGATTTGGTTTTATAAGATCCAAATGCAGAACCTCATGTGTATTTTGAATGGTTTAGCCTCTTGGCCATTATCCCATCACAGCAATCTGGGATCCTGACTCTGTTAGCTGTGGTCGAGGAAGTGACAGAACATGAGCCTCACCTTAAAAGGAAGAAGGCATCTGGGTACAATCAGGGCTAGCAGAGCTTCAGTGTAAGGGAGATTGGTGGGAGGAGAGCACCACTCTGAGGCTGAGAGTCTAAGGAATGGAGAATCCAAAGGAAAGAATGGGAGGGAAAGAGTGGAGTGGAATTGTGAGCACCAGCCCGAGAAGTCTGGTTTTTATGCTATAGAATATGCATACGTGTGAAGGGCCCCTGGAGGTTTAGCAGGGGGTGGGAGGATTAAAGGGCTTCCCAGGTGGTGCTGATGGTCAAGAACCTGCCTGCCAGTGCAGGATACGTAGGAGCTGTGGGTTCGATCCCTGGGTGGGGAAGGTCCCCTGGAGGAGGGCATGGCAACCCACTCCAGGATTCTTACCTGGAGATCCCGTAGACAGAGGCGCCTGCCGGGCCACAGTCCATAGGGTCGGAAAGAGTCGGACATGACTGAAGAGACTGACCACACATGGTGCAGGGGTGACTAAAGCTATGTTTTTAGAAAGTTTGTCCTGCAATGAGGGGTGAAAAAGTCTAAAGGAGACTAAAGGCAGGAATACCAGCAAGTCACAGAGTCACAGTCTGGACAACGATGATGCCAGAGAGACTGGAAAGAATGAGATGGATGAGAAAAATGGCTTGACAATTTGGCCAGAATGGGAGACATTGGATTGGATTCAAATACCTGTTCTTTTAATGTGGCATTTCATGGATCCTTGCAGATTTTTTTTTTTTTTAGCATTTTAGTATATAACAGATTTAAACTATAAATTAGTTATAGTATTTTACCATGAAATGTTTCTTTCTACGTTATCATTAATGTTCCCATTTCAGTTTTAAATACATTTATCAATACTGCAGTTTGGAAGAAAAAAATTAGTTTTTCCAACCTGCTAATCTTGTCAATTCTCAGTTCTTAAAAATACTCTGTGAGACTTTAATTTTTTAGATGCAGGTAACACATTTCTATTTACTTAGATGGAAGACTGATTTTACACTGACATTACTGAGTGAGTGTTTCTGCCTTATCCAGATAACAAAACAATCTTAAAAATGTACTTTAGTGATATCAGGCAAACATTTTCCAGGAGTGTACTGTGAGTCAGGTGTTAGAAGGTTCTGGGGTCGAAATACATGGTCCCTGCTCAAGGAGCTCACTGCTGAGCAAGGGCGAGAAGCCTGTAAGCAAAGAAGTACAGGACAGGATCATGTGAAATATGACAGAAGTCCAGGTTCAAGGCCGTGCAGGCTCCGCATGTCCTTGTTATACCATGGCAGAGGGAGGGGATGGGAAAAGGAACAAGGGAAGAAGAGGAAGAAAAGAGTGAAAGCAGGGAGGGAGAAGAGGCAGAAAGGACAGAGAGGAGAAAAACAACTTACAGTTTGTTACACTTTATACTGTACCAAGTACCTTTAGATAAGTTGTCTCATTTGATTCTGCCAAGAAGCTTAGAGGAGAGCAAGAAATGAGATATAGAGTTAGGGGATGGGAAGCAAGCCCTTCAGTGAAGAGGAGAGAAAGATGCGTTGAAAGTGCTCAGAGCCCGTGTGGCCTCATGGGCTGTTCCTGAAGATGGTGCCCTGCTGGTGGAGGTGGACCTCAGAGAGCCTGTTTAGAACCCAGTGGGGACCTTTCAAAACCAGAGAAGCCAGCAAGAAAGGGTAAGAAACCCACTCCAGGGAGCCTGAACCACCCAGACAGTAATAGAAACTGTAAAACGATTATTTTGGCAGCTATTGTCAAAGACTTCTTGCTGCCTGACCACAAGTTTCTTCCATTACTTCTCTACTCTGTTGGTGTGTGTATATATATATATTTATTTATTTATTTATGTTTTTATTTATTTATTTATTTATATCGAGCTTTTTCCTTGCCACAGGAATTATCCATGTTTGATAATTTAGAAGATATAGATAAACCCAAAGAAGGAAATCAAAATCCCCTATAACCCCACAATCAGACAGAACCACAATTATTATTTTAGAATACACCTTCACATTATTCTTCTATGCCTGTGGGTATACTTCTGCTCTGTAACACTTTCCCCTGATTTACTATATTGTAAACATCTCTCCATGTCTTTCAGTTGGGATTATGTTTGAGTACAGGTAATAGCAAATCCTAAAACAAACCAAGAGTGGCTTAAACAAATAATAGGAATATGTTCCTCATATGACAAGAGTCTGAAAGTAGGAGATCCAGGCTGGGAGAACAATTCAAGGATGTCATCAAGGACAGCCCAGCTCAGTAGCCTGTTTTACCTCATGTCTCAAGGTGGCCCTTAGTTGTAGGAGAGGCTGGGAAACAAGGGTTTCATTTTTCTGGCCTCTCTAGTGGAGAAAGGCGAGGAGAAAGGGTGTCGGAAGTGGATGCTAAGTCAGCCAGCCAGCGAGCGATGCCAAAGAGTCGCTACATATTCTTTTGCAGCATCATTGTCCTAAGCAGCTACGTAGCGTAGAGGTACCATGATTTGTTTAACAATTTATTGTTATTGATCATTTCACTTGTTTCCAGTTTTTCTTTATTATAAAAGCTTTGTGTGCTGTGCTTAATCACTGTCATGTCCGACTCTCTCTGCAATGCCATGGACCATGGCCCACCAGGCTCCTCTGTCCATGGGGATTCTCTAGGCAAGAATACTGGAGTGGGTTGCCATGCCCTCTTTCCAACCCAGGGATCGAATCCAGGTCTTCCGCATTGCAGGCAGATTCTTTACTCTCTGAGCCACCAGAGAAGACCATAAGAGCTTTATGTATACCCATAATTATTGCTTTAGTGTAAAATTCCTTAATTCTGTGAATAGAATTAAGGTGGAAAAGTATACAAAAAATGTGAAGGCTTTTAATACCATTTTTTGGCCAAATTGCCCTTCAAAGAGATTGTACTGAATTCCACTCTCCCCAACCATGTATAATGGAGTACAGTCCCCTGCACTCGCTACAGCAGGTTTTTGTTTGTCACTGAGCTGTTATCCTAGGAGCATCATGTGGATTTATCTTTGCACTAGCCCTGACCAGACCGAAGCGCCCACAGCCTCTGGGAGCCCAGAGCAGGGTCGCTGAGAGCTGTAGCCAGCCCCCTGCCGGAGGTGCGGGTCTGCAGGGCTTCCTGCGCTTCCAGGTGGCACATGCAGGCCCCTGTCCTGACGAATCCTGCAGAGGACTTGTGATGTTGGGCACGTGCCTCATTCATCTACCTTTATTTTGAAAGTCCTTTCTGCCACTGCAGAGTCATCATTTGTCCCATCTTAGTTCTAAGTCAAGGCCATCTTGGCTTGCATGGGACTGAGGTGCTTCTGGGGTTTGACCTCTTTTGAAACAGCCCTCCCTACACCCCCACATCATGAGGTACCTCAGGTGAGGTGGCCTTCCAGACCTATTTCATCATCTGTAACAGAGAGAAGGCTGAGAAGACACAATTGGTAGATTCTGCCTGTTGGTGGTGGAGGGGGATTTTAATCATAAGATGTTGCTTTCGGGACATGCTGCAGTTTCCTGGGGAGGCAGCCAAGTGACTTATCCCTGCACATCCCTTCGAGATAGTTATTAACTAGTCAGCAGTTAATCACTGCATACAGCCCTCCTCCTCAAATGAGAAGTCATCTAGGACTGAAAGAAGGATTCCTCTGGCCAGGTCATGTCTGTGCACACAGTTGGTGTTTCAGTACTCATACATGGAAGCAGAGATTCATGTGTGAACAAACAAATGACTCATGAACCCAAGTGAGTCTGTGCTCAGTGAGACCAGGCCCCACCACCACACTACCGCCATCCAGACTAAGAGAAAGAAAACTCCAGAATTGTGATTTTGGGAAGGAAATGATAAGGATGCTATTTAGATGGTCCCATCATGACCTTACCTTGACCTCCAGAGAGGTGGCACGCAGAGTGTGAGAAGCACTGTCCTAAGGACACTGAGTTCTCTGAGTCCCTCTGAGGGCAAGCTACCTTCAGTTATTACCACCATGAGGAAGAAGAAAGGAAGAATATGTTTATGTACATGTGAGGTCTAAAAAGACCTTTGGCGTTATAAGAATTGAAAGCAACCCTGCCTCCCCTTGAGTGGCCAAAGTTTTGCTTCTTAAATCAAGATCCAGTTTTTCTCCTTGAATTATCCAGCAGTCTCTTTTTCCTAGAGCAGAAACCAATAGACCAAAATGACCTCGTTGAGAACAAGACATGTAAAAGTAGAGCAGCAAAAATTAGAAGAAATACTACAGTGAATTGAAGTATGTGGGAGAGAACATAATAGGATTTCACTGGGGATAAGCCTGCCTACTGGAGACACCTGTATTTTCAGTGAGCTACAAACACTACAGCATGAAGGATCGTCAGATTTAAAGGACACCCTGAAACCAAGTGGACAAAAGCCCCCCACTAGCTTAGCCACGAGGGCTAATTCCCTTAAGAGAGCTGAGTAGGCAGGCCTTGCCACAGTCAAGAGAGTCTGCGGTAGACTTGATGTCTGATGAGTCCCGTGAAAGTGACTCATAACACCAACAGTTTGTCCAGATCTCACAAACACAGACAGAAATGTTTATGATAATTAGGTGAGCTCGGGTAGGAGGCTGCTGAAGGGCTAATTTAACTCACAAAAGGCCTCTTCATATTGAGGTTCCCAAGGAAGGGACTTGAATACCAAGGACGTGGTTAAGTTGTAAGTGTCATAATTTCAGAAAAATTGGAACACTCTGAATGGCCTATAATCAGAAGTAAAGAATTTACCTTCTTGGGATAAATCATGCCTGCATAATGAACTTTACTTTGACAAAATTGTAACTTCTCTTAAAAACCTTATGCGCTTTGAGACTTCCCTGGCAGTCCAGTGGTTAAGACTCTGTGCTTCCACTACAGGGGCATGGGTTCAATCCCTGGTCAGAGAGAACTAAGATCCTGTACGTCACACGGGACGGCCACATACATACACACACACACACACAAAACACGTTATGCTCTTTCTGAAAGACAACAATAGCTAGCTAGAATCAGTCTTAGAGCTTTTCTCATGATTGGAGAAGGAAATGGCAATCCACTCCAGCACTCTTGCCTAGAAAATCCCATGGACGGAGGAGCCTGATAGGCTACAGTCCATGGGGTCGCAAAGAGTCGGACATGAAGGTCAACCACATAGTCACAGGGAAATTTAAGATCCTTGAGGTTGTGTTTGGGGACTTGTGAAAAGTAAGAATCGCCTTATTAAATCTTTTAGGTAAAACAGTCCAGGTAAATTGTTGATTTTCCCCAAAAGAGGCAAACAAATATTGACTGTTTTGACTTAAAGGAACACTAAAGAAAGTAGAACATGAATCTGTGACTGTAAAATATGCAATCTCAGGAGGCACTAGAGATAAAAGAAAGAGTATTTGGTTCTGGTCAGGAAATTACTATCCTATTTATGACACCAAGGTCGTGAGTAAATCTGTATCCCCACACACTGGGTATTATGAAGACTTTTTTGTTCAAGGTACGATGAGTCCTTTCTCTGTTACACTTTTGACTATTTTAGTCTTTCCTTGGCTTCTGATTTAAGAAGATTTTGTGCAAGTTGGGTAGAAATTTACACAGGTCTTTCTGAACCTTAATGGATTCAGCTCCAATGATCCTGCAATCAGTTGGATGTTTGAAGCTTTGTTCCCCTTTTGTTTTAAAGCTCCTCTCAATTTTGCTCAAATTGAAGGCTGCCTGAACTGCCACTGTGATCCCCAAGTATCCTTGCTGAAATCATGCATCTAGAAAGATGAGTTCCCAGACTTGGGTTATCGTATAACTTCTGGTATAGCATACCAGAAGTAGCCTGGCCTTGAGGGGCACAAACTTAGGTTTAAACTGAGACAAACCCATAATTTTTGGAATAGTCAGTCCAAAGAGTTGCTTTTATACTTGTGTCTTCTCAGCTCCTCCCCAACCTATTGCCTAGGTCCCCCACCTATAAAACCCAGTCAGATTTGTAGTTCCAGAGGACAGAAAAATTTGGAGCGATCTCTGCCAAAGCAGAAACCTGTTTGCAGGTCAGGAAGCAACAGAACTGGACATGGAACAACAGACTGGTTCCAAATAGGAAAAAGAGTACGTTAAGGCTGTACATTGTCACCCTGGTTATTTAACTTATATGCAGAGTACGTCATGAGAAACTCTGGGCTGGAGGAAGCACAAGCTGGAATCAAGATTGCCGGGAGAAATATCAGTAACCTCAGATATGCAGATGACACCAGCCTTATGGCAGAAAGTGAAGAGGAACTAAAAGCCTCTTGATGAAAGTGAAAGAGGAGAGTGAAAAAGTTGACTTAAAGCTCAACATTCAGAAAACGAAGATCATAGCATCCGGTCTCATCACTTCATGGCAAGTAGATGGTGAAACTGGAAACAGTGGCTGACTTTACTTTTCTGGGCTCCAAAATCACTGCAGATGGTGATTGCAGCCATGAAATTAAAGACACTTACTCCTTGGAAGGAAAGTTATGATTAACCTAGACAGCATATTAAAAAGCAGAGACATTACTTTGCCAACAAAGGTCTGTCTAGTTAAGGCTATGGTTTTTCCGGTGGTCATGTATGGATGTGAGAGTTGGACTATAAAGAAAGCTGAGCGCCGAAGAATGGATGCTTTTGAACTGTGGTGTTGGAGAAGGCTCTTGAGAGTCCCTTGGACTGCAAGGAGATCCAACCAGTCCATCCTAAAGGATCGGTCCTGGGTGTTCATTGGAAGGACTGAGGTTGAAGCTGAAACTCCAATACTTTGGCCACCTGATGCAAAGAGCTGACTCATCTGAAAAGACTCTGATGCTGGGAAAGATTGAGGGCAGGAGGAGAAGGGGACAATAGAGGATGAGATGGTTGGATGGCATCACCAACTCAATGGACATGGGTTTCGGTATAGACTCCGACAGTTGGTAATGGACAGGGAGGCCCTAGCGTGCTGTGGTTCATTGGGGTTGCAAAGAGCTGGACACGACTGAGTGACTGAACTGAACTGCCAAAGCTAGACTGTCATGAACAAAGCAAGAAAAGCTGAGGAAGGTTCTCATAGGGTTTTTTAATAATCATCCAAAACTTGAAACAACCCAGATGTCCTTCAGTGGGTGAATGGGTAAACCGTGATATGTCCACACTTGCACCATTATTCAGCAATGTACTTGGACCTTACTTTGCCGTCCCATGGACTATACAGTCCATGGAGTTCTCCAGGCCAGAACACTGGAGTACTGGAGTGGGTAGCCACTCCAGAGGTACCAGAAGTACTCCAGAAGCACTCCCTTCTCCAGGGATTCTTCCCAACCCAGGGATCAAACCTAAGTCTCTCACATTACAGACAGATTCTTTACCAGCTGAGCCATCAGGGAAGCCCAAGAATAGTGGAGTGGGTAGCCTGTCGCTTCTCCAGTGGATCTTCCCGACCCAGGAATTGAACTAAGATCTCTTGCATTGCAGGCGGATTCTTTACCAGTTGAGATACCAGGGAAGCCCCCATTTCTATATCATTCTTAAAATTACAGAATTATAGTGATAGAAAGCACATCTCTGATTGCCAGGGATCAGGGTAGGAGGAGGGCATGGCTATGAGGGGGTAGCATGAGGAAGTTTCTTTGAGGTTATGGAACAGTTTGTGTCCTCGGGACGTGAATCTATACATGTGATAACATATCTTAGACTGTACAACAGCAGCAGCAAAATAAGAGGGTGTGTAAAAACTCATGAAATCCAAATAAGGTCTGTAACTCAGTAAATAATGTACCAACGTCAATTTCCTGGCCTTAACAATTGTTATGTAAGATGTTATTGGGGAAGCTGGACGAGGATACATGGGAATTCTTTGTCCTGTTTTGCAGCTGTGAGTCTAAAATCATTTCAAAATAAAGAGGTGACAAAAATTTGGAGGGATACTTGATTTCTACAAGGAGCACTTGGAAATCTCTTCAGTTTTTGCCAGAAAAGATAATATAAGCTAACGCCCGAGAGTTATACATTTAATGCAGTTTCTAAGCACTATAATTTCATTTGCTGTGTTTTTGATTTGGAAATGACACTCAACTATTTTAACTATAGTAGTGTTAGGGATATTTTTGCATTGTTGCAAATATCTTGTATACGTGGGGGAAAAAAATCCCTTGATGAGCTTCTCCCGGGATGGAATAACTCCCAGTTCCCTTATGGAGCTCTTGCTTGTAGCTTCTACCACTAACCACATCCTCGTCTGCCTCCAGCACGCGTTTTGGGGTAAGCTATTCAAAATCCACTCCCTCCTCCCAGTCTGTTCCTCTGTTGTCTTGACTCGTTTGCCTGATAAGCTGCTTCTTCAAGACCCCACTCAAACTATGCTTTTTCTAGAAGCCCTGACCCAGACAGCAGAGTTACTCCAGCAGCATGCCTTTCCTGCATCTGGGGTTGTAGTGTAATGTGTCACCCTTTGTTTATTTCGTCCTCTTGTCTAGCTCCCAGACTAGTCTATGAAATCCTCAAGGACACAGAGTAGGTCCCCTTCCTTCCTATAGGAACACACACTCCACAAACGGTGATCAGTAAGTGAATCGGAGGCTCTGGAAAGTCCTTAGTAACCCTACTTTAATAGAGTAATTTTCAAAACTAAACCCCAAAGGGGGTTTGGTTAACCACAGTTAAACAGAACAGTATATTCATATTTGAAACGTTCTCCAAATGTTCAACTTAGTTAAGACATTATGTTGAATTTCTTGTTCATTCGCTCATTTCTTTCATGATGCTGCTGCTGCTAAGTCACTTCCATCGTGTCCAACTCTGTGCGACCCCATAGACGGCAGCCCACCAGGCTCCACTGTCCCTGGGATTCTCCAGGCAAGAACACTGGAGTGGGTTGCCATTTCCTTCTCTAAGGCATGAAAGTGAAAAGTGAAAATGAAGTCGCTCAGTCCTGTCCAACTCTTCATAACCCCATGGACTGCAGCCCACCAGGCTCCTCCATCCATGAGGTTTTCCAGGCAAGAGTACTGGAGTGGGGTGCCATTGCCCTCTCCATTCTTTCATGATACCATGTTGTAAAACTTTAGAAAGACCACGAGATTGCATTCATGAGCCTCTTTAGACAGATATGACCTAGAATTTAAGGATAGGATGTGACTTTTCCAGATTTTGCTGAAAGAAGCAAGGTGGTCACCTCGCAAGCTGTCCCTTCTCGATCAAGTCCACCTGCCGTGCTGCAGCAGACCCACCAGCCTTGGTGACAGACCCCTGATTTCTCTCCTCCACATCCTCTCAGGCAAATCATCTGGGGCTCCATAATCATCTTCAGGTCGAGATTCAGTCCTCACACTCCAGCACGACGACTCAGAGTTTCATCATTTCTCCTTGCACAATCTAATGACTGCTTCTCCATCCAAGGTCTGGTAACTTCATTAAACAGGGCAGGTAACCTCGTCATCGAAACTGGTCGCTCCCTTGGCACCAGGGACACCACCTGCCTCTCCCATTTCCTCTCTTGATTGCATCCTGTAACATTCCTCTAAGATTTGATCATTGGTCTCATGCTCATTTTTCAAAGGAAAGTAATCGTAAACATGTTTCCCATGTCCCAAATTTTCCATTTTCTCTTCACTTCTCTCTAACATCCTACCATCTTTAAAGTCTTAAATTTGGTACCACTTTCCCCCAGAAGCCATTTAACTACTAAGGCCCCTCTCATCTTCTGCACTCTCCTGGAGCACTTAAAAGCCAAATGCACTCACACAAGTTAGTGCTTCATATATTCTGGCTTGTGGAATCTTGTGCTGTTTTATGAGTTAACTCTTGTTTCTTTAACCAAACAAAGGCTCCTTGAAAAGAAGACCCATGATTTAAAATCATCCTGTGTCCTCATGGTGCCTCGTGGAGGGATTAGCACATTACAGAAATGGTCAATAAACCCTTGCTGAGTGAGCAATGTGCTGCAGTAGCTTGGAAAGAGACATATAAAGTAGAAAACCTTTGACGTTTCCTTTCCTTTCTCCTAATGCTCAGGAGCCGAAATCAGGACAAGTCATCCTGCGCTGTTATGTGCTTAGTCACTCAGTTGTGTCCGACTCTTTGCGACCCTGTGGACTGTAGCCCTCCAGTCTCCTCTGTCCATAGGATTCTCCAGGCAAGAATACTGGAATGGGTTGCCATGCCCTCCTCCAGGGGATCTTCCCAACCCAGGGATCAAACCCAGGTCTCCCACATTGCAGGTGGATTCTTTACCAACCAGAGCAGCCCCATCCTGCACTGCTGCTGCTGCTGCTGCTGCTAAGTCGCTTCAGTCATGTCTGACTCCATGCAACCCCGTAGACGGCAGCCCACCAGGCTCCCCCGTCCCTGGGATTCTCCAGGCAAGAACACTGGAGTGGGTTGCCATTTCCTTCTCCAATGCATGAAAGTGAAAAGTGAAAGTGAAGTCGCTCAGTCATATCTGACTCTTAGCAACCCCATGGACTGCCGCCTACCAGGCTCCTCTGTCCCTAGGATTTTCCAGGCAAGAGTACTAGAGTGTGGTGCCATTGCCTTCTCCGCCCCTCCTGCACTAGCACTGTGCAAAATCAAGTCAGTCTTCCTGCCTCAGTGCCAGGATGTGGGAGGAGCACAGGATTTGGGTGCAGATGGCCTGGGTTCATGGTCTGGCCTTGCCAGTCGTTGATCTTAAATCTTAGTGAGTAGCTTGAACCCAGAGTTTTCATCTCTTCATATTTAAAATTGAGATAATAACTAAGATTTTTGGAGACAAATGCTATATAATTCACAAGAGTGGCATTCGTGGTGGGAACATCAAGCACCACGGTAGATCAGGAGAGAAGCTATTTGAAGGCAGACAGGCCTGAAGGTACCCCTCACTGCACATCCTCATTGAGGGGGAATGGCTGTTGCCTGCAGTGGGGACAGGTAAAGTCTTGGGGATGTGAAGAATGAGAGTCTGCACGAGAGGAAGAGACTCAGATGTTGAGCGATGCCAGGTTTGTTCTGGACATCGTCAGGTGGACCTGCTGGTGGAAAGGTCAGAATATGAAATAAGCAGCCTGTCCAAAAGGCGAGGAGATGCACATTGTTAGAGCTTGGAGCTGAGGCTGCTGGCTGATGAACTCACAAGTATAGGTGGTATGCTACGTGAGAGGCAAGTTTTTCTCTAACACCACAAGGGTTGCTGGCCCAGTGAGTGGAGTTTGATAATAATACTTGCTACGAAAGTTTTTTTTTTTTTTTTTTTAATAAAAGGCCAGGAAATGAAACTGGTGGATTGGCTGTGGTGGGGGAATTGGAGAGGGGCTCTGAGAGCAGAGAAAGGCCTGGGCCTGGACTGGAGGGAGAGGAGACTGAATGATTCATAGAATCCAGTTTCAGAGGAGGGGAGAACATGCCGCTTGGCCAGATGACAACTGTCAGCCGCACAGACGGTCTGAAGAAGCAGCCTGTGAAAAGATGAAGTGACATGACTTGAATGTGCCCCCAAAGACCAGAGCTGCTTTTGCAGCATGAAAGATCAGAAAAGAGACAGCAAGCCTACTAAGGCTGCAGACACAAATGTCTCTTACCCCACGCATCCCAGCTGCTGCTGCAGCCCCCTCCCTCTCGATGTGCAGGCCGCAGGTGGGCTAGCTATACCCCCTCCCCTGAGGTGTGCACAGAGCTGGACTGAGAGCCAGTCCCAACTGGGGCATCCTCCCAACAGGTACCAAGTTCTGTTCTCAGAACCATCCCAGAGCCCTGTTCTGGGGAGTCTGGCAGCTATATGGGTTTCATCCCCTGTGGTTCAGATGGTAAAGAATCTGCCTGCAATGTGGGAGACCCAAGTTCAGTCCCTGGGTCAGGAAGATCCCTTGGAGAAGGGAATGGCAACCCACTCCAGTATTCTTGCCTGGAGAATTCCATGGATAGAGGAGCCTGATGGCCACAGTCCATGGAGTCACAAAGAGTCGGACACGACTGAGGGACTATCACTTCACCTCATTTCTCTTTTCCTTGTATCAGAGAAAGAGGTCTTGTCTATTTCAATCTCTTGCTGAGCATACAGGGCCTTCAGGCTGCATTTGGTTGGATGTGGCCAGCAGGTGCAGTCTGTTTTCTCCTCTCCTGCTCCTTGTGGTCAACAGAAAGGAAATATGGCCAGAAAACCACCTTTTCTGAACCCACCTGCCACCTGAAACCTCACACTGTAGTTCAGTCGCTCCCATTTATTCATTCATCCAGCAGTGTTTATTGAGCAGCTGTTGTGTCCAGGGCCCCACACTAGTACTAGTGAAGGAAAGAAATGGGCACGAGAGTGCCAGCATAGCTGCCAAAGAACCACAACCTGAAGCCATACCTGCCCCTGCTCTCCCCTCCTCAGGCACCCGATCGGAGCTCTGTGGGGAGTTTGCCAGGGTCCTGGGGAGAAGAACATGAGTCAGACACACCGAGCATCCTCTGCCTGTCATCAAGGTTGCTCAACCCCCAAAGTGGGGAGATGATGAACCTCTGGTTCCCAAAGACGAGGTATCTTATTAAACCCACAGCTACGCCATGCTCAAGAGAATCATCCTGACCCTTCAGACCTGAAAACTGAGGCTTGGATACTTCAAACTATCGTGTTGGCCAGGTTTTCCACAACATGTTACAGAAAACCAGTATGAACTTTTTGGCCAACTCAATACTTGCTCAAAGTCTCACGGGCAGTGAGTGGCAGAGCCCATAGCTGAGCCACATCTACCGCTCAACCTGGCTTCCCCACATCCCACAGCTCCTGGAGTCTGCTGCTGGTAATCTTGCTCTGATGGCAGATCCCATTATGAAAGTTTGTTGGCTTAAAAGTTAAGTGTTTGTGGAACTTAAAGATCTTCAGTAGAGAGCCATTGGAAAGAAAGGTTTGCCTTTCTACCTGCCCACCGACATGGACCCTACGAATACTGATTAATTTTAGCAAGTGAGGAGTTCTGTGTACTCCCCTCCTGGATTCCCATTAACCCTTTGAGTAATGACCACATAGAGTAATCTGGCTAGGACTCCCCAGAGGACACCTTCCTGGGACAGCAGCTGCAAGGGCAGGGCCCCATTATGTGGACCTGCCTCTTTAGAATTCAGATCATAGTCAGCAGGGTGTGTTCCAGAACTCCAGTGGCTGGGACCTCAGCAGGGTTCAGGATCTTGGGGAAGAGCTACATGACCTAAAAGTGCAATGAGAACAGAATCCTGGAGAAGCTCCAGTTCCTACCTGAGCCTGCATGGTCCAGATCCCTGTCCTGGATCCGCTGGAGTGGACGTGTTCCCCAGCAGCCTTAGAACTACTCCTTCTGCCCCATCTCTCCTTTTTAAATTAAGCTTCAGGAGGCTGAGCCTCCCCATGAGTCAGGTTCTGGGTCAACCATGAGAAGAAGGTGATTGGCTGGTCTGCCAGGGCTTTGTGACCCGACAGCAGGGCTCCTCCAGTCCCTCAGAACCCTGCCTCCCTGCCTGAACTTATTGCCTCCAAGCAATCCCAGGATAACTTGGGTGGGTAACCCAGGGGGCAAAGGGTAACAATATTGCAGACTTTCCAAACAGGTGACTTCAGCCCCCTGGGTCCAAGCAGGAAGCGGTAACCGGATGACAATGGGCATTGCCCCATGTCAGGACCAGGAAATGTTTTGGCAAGCTCCTCAGAGTTCTCTCTCCTCTGATCCCACAGTGCCTGTTCCAGTTTTCCTGACCGGTAGGATGGCATCTACAAAGCAGAATGTATGGGAAATTTGGAGTTGGGGAGGGATCGTGGTTAGAAGCCCCAGCTTCAGGTAGCCTACATGGTTTTTCCCAGGCAGAAAGGGCAGAGAAACGCACACTTCTGTGGTCTGTCTCCCTTCTAGACTGGCATTCCAGGATCTTGGAGGCCTAAAGCTGGATGTGTGTTGGGCGCCTGCTTCTCAGGAATGTGACCTTGGATCTCAGTGTCTGCCTTAATAATGCCAATAATACTGACCAAGTGCTTACCAGGTGCCAGGCTCTGTCCAGAACTTTATACACATGACTCAATTAGTTCTTGAAACAGCTCTGTGAAGTGGGGACTCTCATTGTCCCCATTTTATTGATGAGGAAACTGAGGCCCAAAGTCAAGCAACTAGGAAATGTTAGAGCCAGGATTTAAGCTCAAGGTGTATGACTGGAGATCTGGTATTCTTAAAGCAACCATTTTGGAGCCTGCTGGAGGCAGGTCCAACACCCACTACAGGGCTGAAAGACCCAGTGTATCCCCTCATAGCTGTGGGGAGCAGAAGGAACTGGGAACTGCAAGGAGTTCTAGGGACCAAAGAATTAGAGAAGACTGAGCAGATAACCCCTGGGTTATCTCCAAGACATATTTGTGCAAGGTAGAGCTCCACTGAAGACTCAAAAGTCAAAGTTAGATTTAGGCCAGTGATAAGGTTATTAAACATTAGAATGTGAGCTTTCAGGGTTATGCAGTCTTATTTATGATTTAGGAATATAAATGCCTAGCTCTAAGTACAGTCCTAGGGATCTGAGAAGGAACTGGATGGTCTCTAGAAACTTTCCAGCCACGGGATGTTCAGATTTGGTCTTGATGACCGTGTTGGAAGCCTCCGACTGCAGAATGACAGCTCTGCCTCTCCTGATGAGTGATAACTGTCTTTCCCATTACCAGTGACTGCATCATGAACCTGACGGTCCTCGCATAGGAAATGATTTTGCATATCACCAGACTAAACCTCCTCAACTTTTCTTTCCCTTGACTGCAGTCCTGGTAGCAGGAGTCAGGACCCTGCAGGGCAGATTGTTCCCAAGGCCGTATCCTTGGTCTGATTCTTGAATGGGGTTTCAGGCTGGCTGGTGACATGCTATAACCCAGTCAGCTGTTTCTCCTGACAGTCACCATGTGGCAGAGGCCAGGGTAGAAACACAGGGATGGGGGTGGAACAAGTCCCGGCTACTGTAGCCTTGGAACAGAGCCTGCCTCCTCTAGGTGTTGCCTACCGTTCTCTCAGGGGAGGTGGCCCAGCCCTTGGTTACAGGTGCACTCACTTTAACAGTTGTCTCAGATTTTGTCTCAGCTGCAGTGGTGGGTAACTGGTTCACTTAGGGCAAGATATCTGGGTGGATGCTTTATATACCTTCATCCCAAGAAGCTGGTCTGGCTTGAGTCTAGGCCTGAGTCAACCCCCAGTACAAAAAGTCATTGGAAGTTGGATCCATTGATGCATTTAACTTATGGCTCTGGGGAATTGGGGGGTTGATTTAGTTGAGTCCAGAATCTTAGAGTTGACCCAATGCCCTAGCCAGTTCCAGTTCGTTCAGTTCTTAGAGGGCACTTGGGTCAAGAACAAGGACTCCACTCAAGCCGCTGTCCTGGTACCACCACGTTTTGACCCAACCAGGCTTCCTCTTTGAGGGATAGGGTCAAAGTCAGGAGCTCTTCCTTTTCTGAATTGAGCTATGGAGAAAGGAATTTAGGGATGGGAGAAACTTCTAAAGGAGTCTTTGCCCAGGACCTGGTGCCACCTCCTGGTCACAATTTAGCGGAGAAGGCAATGGCAACCCACTCCAGTACTCTTGCCTGGAAAATACCATGGATGGAGGAGCCTGGTAGGCTGCAGTCCGTGGGGTCACTAGGAGTCGAATATGACTGAGCGACTTCACTTTCACTTTTCACCTTTATGCACCGGAGAAGGAAATGGCAACCCACTCCAGTGTTCTTGCCTGGAGAATCCCAGGGACGGGGGAGCCTGGTGGGCTGCCGTCTATGGGGTCGCACAGAGTCGGACATGACTGAAGCGACTTAGCAGCAGCAGCAGCATAGGGCCAAATCTAGGAGAGGAGCATTAAAAGAAGGGCGTCCTGCCCTCCCGCCTCATCCTGACAAGGAATAAGAGAAAAAGGAGATGGGTTTCTTCATGACCCCCAGCAAGTGTGACTGGAGATCATTGCAAAGAGCCCTGAGTGCCTTGTTTGAGTCCTCCTGAGCCAAAATGAACCCCAGCTGGGCCAGAGGGTAGCATCACCTGAAAGAACCAGAGCCAGTCCTGAGTGGAGACAAGGCTCTGGTCCACGTATCAGCTGCCCACCCATACCCATCCCACCCTGCCACTCTACTTCATGTGACCCACCCCACCCCCAATATATAGCCTGTGCTATTGCAGTGTGGGCCACGCAACGCATCAGATGAGGACTGTGGTTCTAATACCAGTTTGTGTATCAGGAGTATATTTTAAATTATATAGACATAAAAGCTATGCGTGAGTGTGTGTGTATGTGTGTGTGTATCACCAAATATATTACACAGTCAACTCTCCATATTTGTTGGTTCCGTACCCACGGACTCAACAACCACAAATGGAAAATATTTGAAAAAAATGTCAAGAAGTTCCAAAAAGTAAAACTTGAATTTGCCATGAAACAGCGACTATTTACATAGCATTTACTTTGTATGAGGTATTATATATAATCTAGAGATGATTTAAAGTATACAGTAGGATATTAGGTTATTTTCAAATACCATGTCATTTTGCATAAGGGACTTGAGCACCCATAGATTTTGGTATCCACAGTGGTCCTGGAACAAATCTCCCATGGACACTGACAGCCAACTATATCATATATAAATATATTCGTATATACCATATATACATACTATATATGAATATGTACTACATTATGTATTGTTGTTCAGTCGCTGAATCATGTCTGACTCTTTGAGACCCCATGGACTGTAGCCTGCCAGACTCCTCTGTCCATAGGATTCTCCAGGCAAGAAAACTGGAGTAGGTCAGTTCAGTTCAGTTCGATCAGTCGTGTCCAACTCCACAACCCCGTGGACTGTAGCACACCAGGCTTTCCTGTCCATCACCAACTCCCAGAACTTGCTCAAACTCATGTCTATTGAGTTGGTGATGCCATCCAACCATCTTATCCTCTGTCATCCCCTTCTCCTCCCGCCTTTAATCTTTCTCAGCATCAGGGTATTTCCCAGTGAGTCAGTTCTTCACATCAGGTGGCCAACGTATTGGAGTTTCACCTTCAGCATCAGTCCTTCCAGTGAATATTCAGGACTGAGTTCCTTCAGGATTGACTGGTTTGATCTCCTTTCAGTCCAAGGGATTCTGAAGAGTCTTCTCCAACACCACAGGTGAAAAGCATCATTTCTTTGGCGCTCAGCTTTCTTTATAATCCAACTCTCACATCCATACATGACTACTGGAAAAATCATAGCTTTGACTAGATGGACCTTTGTCAGCAAAGTAATGTCTCTGCCTTTTATATGCTGTCTAGGTTGGTCATAGCTTTTCTTCCAAGGAGCAAGCATCTTTTAATTTCATGGCTGCAGTCACCATCTGCAGTGATTTTGGAGCCCAAGAAAATAAAG
This sequence comes from Nanger dama, assembly GCA_917880005.1. NCBI lineage: Eukaryota > Metazoa > Chordata > Mammalia > Artiodactyla > Bovidae > Nanger > Nanger dama. Next base: position 34,483,452 of record CAKJTW010000018.1, read on the forward strand.
TTTGTCACTGTTTCCACTGTTTCCCCATCTATTTGCCATGAAGTGATGGAACCAGATACCGTGATCTTCGTTTTTGAATGTTGAGTTTTAAGCCAGCCTTTTCTCTCTTCTCTTTCACTTTCATCAGGAGGCTCTTTAGTTCTTCTTCGCTTTCTGCCATAAGGGTGGTGTCATCTGCATACCTGAGGTTATTGATATTTCTCCCAGCAATCTTGATTCCAGCTTGTGCTTCATCCTGCCTGGCATTTCGCATGATGTATTCTGCATGTAAGTTAAATAAACAGGGTGATTTATTTAACTTATATATTAACTGGAGTAGGTAACCATTCCTTTCTCCAGGGGATCTTCCCAACCCAAGGATAGAATCTGGGTCTCCTGCATTGCAGGGAGATTCTTTACCATTTTAGCCACCTATGTATAAATATAATTAATGTATATTTATATAGTGTACTATATATATTATATAATAATACACATGATATGGCTATATATAATAGAGATGTTGAGGACCCACAGGAAGGCTGCCTGCGGGTTGGAAGATCTTTGAAGCTCAAATGATTTCAGTCAAAAACTGGAGGACCAGTTTAGACGGGGACCAGTGCCTCTGCTTTTTTTCAGTAATCAGGACTTGAAAACCATACACAGTAAACAGGAGAAAAAAAACCTAAAGTGGCTCAGGAGCTCCCAGGACCAACCTAAGACCACCCTATGCCTCCCAGAACCACCCCTGACCAGTTCAGACTCTGAGGAGCCCAGGTCCAGAAGAGCCCCCAAGGCTTCATGGAGAAATGAGTCCCCAAGCCTGTGAGAAGCCTTGTCCCCTCTGCATTCAGGTCCTGCAGGCCCCTGCACACCTCCTCCCCCAAGGCCTGGCAGGATCTGACCGTTCATATTAGGGTCATTCAAATCCACTCTCCAGCTCTGCACACTTTCTCCTTCCTATCTTCCTGGAGCACCTACTGTTTTCACCACACTTTGGGGCATTTGGTTATATTGTTCTCCTGTATGTTGGTCTCCCACTAAGACTAAACTTTTAGAGGATGGGGCAAATCTGTCTGTTTCTCAGACTTCCTAATTAAATACTCATCAAAATACAATGCACTTGCCTTGACACTCTTCACCTGCCTCCCCAGTCAAGTCTGGGACCCTCCCCACATGCCTCCCTAATCAAGTCTGGTGTCCACACACTCCTGCCTTGCCTGCTGAGGTTACTTTAGGTGAGCTCCCTGGAAACCAAGAGGAACTCTCCCAACTCCAGTCTCTGTGATTATTGCTCATTGAGAGTTGATCTAGAACCCCAAAGTGAATGAAACAGCCTGGTCACTGAGGAGTTTACAGTCAGATGGAAGAGACAGACACACAAGTGGTTTCAAGAGAATGGAATCAATGCCATGCTTGAGTATGCTCAGGGCGACAGACACAGAGCAGGGCCATGTCTCCCTGTGCAGCGGCCCAGAGAACATTTCCTAGAGGAGCTAGAGCCCCAGCTAAGTCCTGAAGGTTGAGTTGGGGAGGCGGGGGTGGTGGGGTCCAGGCCAGAAGGTGATATAAGAGGATTCAGAAAGAAGAGAGAAGGTGTCAATCATACAACAGATTTGCTCAATACCTTCCCTGTGACAGGCCTAGAAACACCACTCCTGGCTTTGAGGTGCTTACTGATGAGAGAGGCAGGCATTTCAATAAGTCCAGTGGTTAGTGCAATGGTCAGATTACAGGGTGGTGGTTTAGAACCACTGTATAAGAGGATACTCAAGTGCAGTCAAAATTACCCTCGGAAATCTCCGCAATTGTCAGCTCCTGAGTCCTTGGAAGCCCCCAAGACAATAATCTTTGTTTCCCTTGGCTTTCCAGCCCTATCTTGGCCTTCCTTCCTTTAGGCAATGAAGGACAAAGTCTATTTTTAAAAGGAGGAAGGACTAGGAATATACAGGAGGGTGTCCTGATTTTCTTTCTTTTTTTTCAAAAAATGTATTGAAATTAAATGTGCATCTAGTGAAGTTCCATTGTCTATACTTGGGTGGGGCTGTGGGGAGCACAGCCTAGCAGATGCCAACTGAGCCCCCTCTCTAAAACAACTTCTCTAATTTGACTGTGCCTGTAGACCTTCTTGGTCAAGTGCAGATTCTGACTCAGTAGGTCGAGGGCAAAGCTCAAAAACAGGAATTTCTAACTTGAAATCTCTAACAAGCTGATGTTTGAGAGCCTTTCACTTTCTTGCATTGGAGAAGGAAGTGGCAACCCACTCCAGTGTTCTTGCCTGGAGAACCCCAGGGACAGGGGAGCCTCGTGGGCTGCCATCTATGGGGTCGCACAGAGTCAGACATGACTGAAGCGACTTAGCAGCAGCAGCAGAGCAGAGAATGAATGAACTGTGGGGGTGGGACTGCATTCCAGGCAGAAGGAGAGTAGAGAGCTGCCCATGACTCCCAACCAAGGAATCAAAGAAGAAGACAGGGCTGGAGAGAGAGCCCATTGATGAGCTTGACAAGTGGTGGGAAGCAGGTCACGTTACAAGAACAGATGCCCTCTGGATGGGGAGGGAAGTGGAGTGGGTGTATTCTTCCTTCAGGGAGACACTTTGCATATTAAACTTAAAAATACTCTTCACTCCAGAAATATGTACTCTCCCGATTCTGGGAATATGCAGTCCTGTTTCTCCATTTCTGATAAAAGACCTAGTTACAAGAAAGTTTTCCCTCTTAACAGTGCAAGTCAGTAATAAACAGCAACCGACACTTGACCTCTGTTGGGGGGATGAGGGGAGGGTAAGGACATGCTCACACCCACTGGCCCGAGGGGGGCACCTCTGCTCAGCCCCAGCTGTAGGTTGCTGCACTGGAACATGGACTCAGGGTTGCCAAAAGAAGCCAGAAATCCCACTTGCCTGTGTGGAACATCCCAACTTTAAAATCTTGAGTTCGGTTCTGTTCCAGAAAAGTCTTGAGTACTAACTCAAAAATGTTTCCAACACTGTGAGTGCTAAACCGTTCAAGTCTGCAAGGCAAGTCTGGCCACTGGGTGTCTTGTTTGTGACCGCTCGTTTGTGTCTCTAGCTCATTTGTGACTAGCTCATTTGTGAGCTAGGGGTTGGAGAGACCAGTGCTGCTTTCCAAGAATCTGAGTGCAGCAGTGTCAGCGATGGACTAGAGCAAAGGAGAGCCTGGAGGCTGACGGGCCCTCTAGGAGGCTCTTGCTCACCTTGGCCAGAGAGAATGGATATGCAGAAACCCCAAGGCAGCAGGAGGCCGAGAAGAGCAGGCACATTGGAGGGCAGCGCTGACTTGCTGAATGATGGACTTTGAGGATGAGGGGAGGAGCTATCTGGACTGACCCCACAGGTTTCCAGCATGGGTGATGGGGTGACTGGTAGTGACATTCACTGGGATAACAAATACAGAAGCAGAGCATGTATTAAAGGAAGTTTCTGTATAAGCGAAATCCAGGTGTCTGTGGATCCATCAGCAAGCCACAGGGATATAGAGTTTGAAGTCAAAGCAGATGTGAAGATGAGTCAGCTTTCTAGAACCCAAATCTGGTCAAATCTACTTAAAATCCTCTAATGGCTTCCCTTGTTTAAACAGACTCCTCCTCATGGTAAACAAAGCCCTATGCAACCAGCCCCTTCCAGCCTCTTTGTACCACACCCCAACATGAACACCATTTCCCCTGCCTGCTGAACAACTCAGAGTCCCAGCAATAAGCCATAACTTTGTTCTTGCTAGTCCTGGGGCCTGCACAGCTCTTCCACCCCATCCCCCCATACATTCAGAAAATTCCTACCCCTTTCAGACTGCTCTGAAGTCTTCGCTGACCCTGTCAAGCAGAAAAGGTCACCCCTTTCTTTGTGCCACCCTTGAACTCTGCTTGTCCTGCTCTTCCTGCCCCATCACTCGCTGCTCTGGACATCTGCCTGTCTGTAAATTCTTTGGAGGCAGAGACCACTTCTGACTTCACCACTTCTTAGCCCAGGTCCATTGTATAGTTGTGTGTGTGTGTGTGTGTGTGTGTGTGTGTGTGTGTGTGTGTGCACGCGCGCGTGCATGCACTCAGTCATGTCCAACTTTGCAACTCCATGGACTGCAGCACACCAGGCTTCCCTGTCCTTCAGTATCTCCCAGAGTTTGCTCAAACTCATGTCCATTGAGTCAGTGATGTTATCGAACCATCTCATCCTCTGCCGCCCCCTTCTGTTGCCCTCAATCCTTCCCAGCATCAGGGTCTTTCCTGCTGAGTAGGCTCTTCGCATCAGGTGCCCAAAATATTGGAACTTACGGGGTTGCAAAGAGTTGGACACAACTGAGCAACTGAGTAACAACAAAGTGGTAAAGAATCTGCCTGCCAATGCAGGAGACACAAGAGACGCAGGTTCAATTCCTTGGTCCGAGAGATCCCGTAGAGTAGGGAGTGGCACCCCACTCCAGTATTCTTGCCTGGAAAATTCCATGGACAGTCAGACATAGCGGAGCACACACACGCACCCTGTATAGTGTGTGTGTGTGCTCCATGGTGTCTAACTCTGTGGCCCCATGGACTATAGCCTGCCAGGCTCCTCTGTTTGTAGGATTCTCCACACAAGAATACTAGAATGGGTTGCTATTCCCTTCTCCAGGAGATCTTATACTAGGTACTCACCAGATGTTCAAGGGTGAGTAAGTACCCCTTCTCCAGGAGGTAAGCTGCTAGTCTGGAGGAAGATGCTTCTCGTTTTCCAGGGACCCTCCAGCCCCTTCTCTCCTTTGGGCCCAAGAACAGCACAAGGCCCCCAGGAGTTGACCTTGCCTTTCCTCTTTCTTTGCAGCTGGGGCATGGCCGTCAATGTGTACTCCACATCTGTGACCAGTGAGAATCTGAGTCGCCATGATATGCTTGCATGGGTCAACGACTCCCTGCACCTCAACTATACCAAGATAGAACAGCTCTGCTCAGGTTGGAAGCGGGGAACGGGGAAGAGGGGCTATGGAAGGGAAGGCAGCGAAGGCGGGAGGCAGAACAGCCTCAGTGGACATTGAGGATTAAGGAGATTAAGGAGACCTGCAGAGCCCTCAACCAGCCAAACTTCTGGAGTTGAAGGAAGGAAATGGGGGTCTCCATGGGGTGGAAAAAGTCCAAAGCGAAGAGCAGCAGAAGTACAGTGCAGGGCTGCAGGAGAGGCAAGCAGTGAACCAGAGATCACCGGCGGCAGGTCCAGCGCAGCCACGCAGGAGGTCCCAGTCTCAGCTCTTCCGTGTAGTGCAACCCTGGGCAAGTCAGCACCCCTCTCTAGGTCTCAGTTTTGCAGTCCATAAATGGAGATGATGACAGCTGTATAAAAGTAGGGTTGCTGTTAGGACTGAATGCCATACATGCAGTGTTTGATATGGTGTGTGCATGCTAAGTCGATTCAGTCATGTCCTACTCTTTGCAACGCTGTGGACTGTAGCCCGCCAGGCTCCTCTGTCCATGGGGTTTGAGTGGGTTGCCATGCTCTCTTCCAGGGGATCTTTCCAACTCAGGGATCAAACCTGCATCTCCTGCAGCTCCTGCACTGCGGGCGGATTCCTTAACCCCTGAACCACTAGGGGAAGCCCGTGTTTGATATGGTGCTGGTACCTCATTATATCATTATATAGTAATTGCTCCCATTCTTGGGAATTCTGGTTGTGCCTATCCTGGAAGTATTGGAGAAAGAAATGGCAACCCACTCCAGTCTTCTTGCCTGGAGAATTCCATGAACAGAGGAGCCTGGCAGGCTGCAGTCCATGGGGTCACAGAGAGTTGGACATGACTGAGTGACTTTCACTTCACTATTATGCAAGTATGACTGGCCCTGGCCCCAAAGAAAGAGAAGAGGCGATGGGGAGGTTTGGGGAAGTAGCCCCAGTGGGCCCAGGAAAGTGAAAGCAAGCTGCCCATGTTGCTCTGCAGGGGCAGCCTACTGCCAGTTCATGGACATGCTCTTCCCTGGCTGTGTGCACTTGAGGAAGGTGAAGTTCCAGGCCAAGCTAGAGCACGAATACATCCACAACTTCAAGGTGCTGCAAGCAGCTTTCAAGAAGATGGGTGTTGACAAAGTAGGTGCCTGCACTCTGAGGGGCCCCCGAGGAGCTCTGTGACCCCAGGGAAGAAGATGTCCCACAGCAGGGGCCGCTGGGGTCCTTCCAGCTCTGATGCCACTCTCCACCCACTGCCTCTCCAGGGAAAGTGCTTCCCCGGCTCAAGGCTCAGTGGAAAACCCCACAACATTTGACACCCCATCCTGACCGCATTCCCATCCCTTCCTCCTCTCTGGATCCTACACTTGAGCCTCTCGGTGTACTGCTCCTGTAAAGTTCCTCCTCTGTAGGGCCCAAGAAGTCTCTTGGCTCACTGCTGCCTCGATGGCCCAGGACCCGGGTTCCAGCAACCCCCACCCCACATGCAGGGAGCAGCACCAAGGGACATCTGCCCATGCACTTCCTCCTGTGCCTGGAGGAAAGGGCTGTCTCTGGACCCTGGGCGGGGGGCTCTGGAGCCTACCCATTGGCTCTGTTGGCATGGGAGGGGGCAGCCCCGGGGAAGGTGGGGCCACTGCAGCCCCAGGGCTGGCCTTCTTGACAGCAGCGGTCCTCCCTCAAAGGACGGCAGCTGTGCAGCAGCCAGAGGTTAAAGTTCTCTGCTTCTGTGGTCTATTTCAGATCATTCCTGTAGAGAAATTAGTGAAAGGAAAATTCCAAGATAATTTTGAGTTTATTCAGTGGTTTAAGAAATTCTTTGACGCAAACTATGATGGAAAGGATTACAACCCTCTGCTGGCGCGGCAGGGCCAGGACGTAGCACCACCTCCTAACCCAGGTGATCAGATCTTCAACAAATCCAAGAAACTCATTGGCACAGCAGGTAACGTGCCCGAGCTGGGGAGAGGGTGTTGGGGGCCGGGCCGGCGGGGCTCTACAGCCAGGACCGCCCCCTGGGCCACTGGCCTGCCCGGCCCCCCCGCCAGCCTAAAGGAGACTGTTATCACGGAGTTCAGATGACGCCGCCTGCTGCCCACTTAGACCAGGGGAGTCGCAGTGGGAGGAGAGCCCCAGGAGCCAGCTCAGGTGGCTGGTGGTGGTGGGAGACCCAAGCCACTTCTTCCTGCCACCCAAGCTAACTCGCTGACAAGGTGACGGGGCAGCCCATGGCACAGTTCCTGTGTCCAGGTCATCTCAGCTAAAGACCTGGGGCTGGCACAAAGGACTCCTTCTGCCCTCTGCCCACCTGATTCCCTGGGGATGGGAGTTTGCCCAGCTGGACCAAATCTTCCCATGTTTCCAGAATCTCACAGCCCCAAGTCCTCAAGAGACAATCTCTGGAAACGAGGCTTTGTCTGGGTTCTAGAAGAGAAGGGGGGAAAGCAACAGGGCCTCAGGGAGACAAGAGGATTGGCCAGGGAAGAGGAGCAGCCCACCCGCGTCTGAACCCGTCATAGCAGAGTGGCTCCTCCGTGTGCGCTGCTGCCCCCTGGGCCTGCCCCCACTCTCCTGCTTGCTTTGCATTAGAGGCTCTGTCCTGGGAGCTGCCTTTAGCTGGAAAATAAGTGGACAAAGCATGACGGTGTGCGGGGGGAGGAGCTGGGATGCCCGAATCAGGCCCAGCAGAGGGCACCAAGCCCTCCTGAGGCCCAGGCAACCCACAGGGTCAGGGGAAGGTGTCTGTGGTCTCCTGCAATCTTGAGACTCTGAAGTCAACCCCAGGGAGGGTGGCTGTGGGCCAGGGCTTCTGTTAGGAGACCGAGCAAGAGCCAGACTTGAGGCCCTGTGCCCGCTGCTTTTCCTCAGGCCCTAGCTGTCAGTACAGGAGGGCTGTCACCCCTCCAGCCCCACTCCCCAAATTCACTGTCCCAGTTCCCCTCCCTCCCCACACCTTACACTTTCTTCAGCTCCCTGTTATCCCTGCTGTCCCAGGCTTGCCAGAGGGCTGCCCAGCTGCTATGGTGTCGTGTGTGGCCGTGGCTTGAGGCCTAGACGTAGAGTGGGAGAGGAGGGGAGGACGAGAGTGCCTGCCTTTCGCATGGGCCTGCCCCGCCATCACACCAGGCTGTCTCATGCCACGTCTGTGGGCTGTGGGTTCACGCAGGCCCATCTGACTTTCCTCCTCTTGACAGTTCCACAGAGGACGTCCCCCACAGGCCCCAAAAATATGCAGACCTCTGGCCGGCTGAGCAACGTGGCTCCCCCTGTATCCTCCCGGAAGAATCCTCCTTCAGCCCGAAATGGTGGCCACGAGACTGATGCCCAGATTCTTGAGCTCAACCAGCAGGTGAGTGGTGTGCGCATGGGCAGCTGAGAAAGCCAGGCCCCTGGAGCGTCAGGGGCGGGAAGGGAGGCTGGTGCCAGGGTCTCTGTTTGTACACCACTTTCTCCCCCACCCGAGCAGCTACTGGATTTGAAGCTAACGGTGGATGGGCTGGAGAAGGAGCGCGACTTCTACTTCAGCAAACTTCGAGACATTGAGCTCATCTGTCAGGAACACGAAAGTGAGAACAGCCCCGTCATCTCGGGCATCATTGGCATCCTCTACGCCACCGAGGTGAGTCCTGCCGGGCACCTGATGAGCCTCTCCCATTCCCACCAGACCCTGAGACCAGAAGGGGCCTTGGGGAGCATGGGCCAGTGAGGGCAGCCGGCTGGAGGCACCAGCCCAAGGTCCTACAGAGCATGTGCAGTGGTAGGGGACCGGAACCCAGGCCGGCTCCGAGCCACCTGCAGGGGTCCGCAGCTTCGGCCTGCCTGCCTGGCTCAGCATCTCTCTCTCCTTCCACCCTCCAGGAAGGATTTGCACCCCCTGAGGACGATGAGATTGAGGAACACCAACAGGAAGACCAGGACGAGTACTGAGGGCGTCCCCGGCCCTGGCTGACTGCACGGCTTCCGTGCCTCCCCCACCCCGCTCCCACCCCCACATTATAATCCTTTCCTGACAGCCAGTCGGCCGGTGCTTTGTGTCAGTGCCGCGGCATTGGGGAGCCTGGCGAGCAGGGCTTAGGGGGACGGGGCAGGTGAGCAGGCGGAGGCCCCTCTTCCTGTGGCACAGGCCCAGTGCGCAGGACCCCTGCCCACTCCCCACCCCTATTTATTTCCGTTGTCTCTATGCTGTGTCGGCCAGCACTCTCCCAGGGTGCCGTGGCCACCCACCCCAGCCAGCCACCCGCTCCCCTGACAGCCAGCAGCTGTATATTTGACAAAGTCATTGGTATATTTTTACTTACTGGATTTTCCTTGCACTTTACCTGTTCTTTTCCCAGGGCTGGCAGCACGGGCTCCGGGGCAGCGTGCCTGGCTTGGCTTCCCTTCCCCCATTGCCAGGGCTGTGACTGGACTCACTGATTCTTATTTATTTTGTCTTTTGACTTCCCAGTAGTTGAGGGAAAGGCTGATGTCAGGAGAGGGATGGGGGACTGAGGGAGGGGGTACCTAAGGCCCTGGTGGTCAGGGAGAGGGAGGGGAGCATGTGAGGGATGAAAATGACCTCCTGGCACCAGACTCGCCCACCCTTGGCCCCCAGCACCACAGCCCGGCACTGCCCTGAGGCTCCCAGCCACTCCCCTGCAGCTTGGTTCATACCACACAGACTCTGCCCGGACCTCCTGTACGTCTGCCTTTTCTCTGCCCGCCTCCCCAACCCCAACCCTTCAGGCCACCCAGCCTGCATATGTGTTCACTTTTATTTAAATAAACTTGTGTGGTAAAAGTCCATACTATGTCTCCCTCAACTGAGCCACAGCCTGGGTCTCAGCGCTTTTCTCTGAGCGACCCCCTCCCCGGAGGTGATAGCCACGGGGCACAGCACCACTGCCATCCTCCCCCAGGCCCAGAAAGCTTCACTGGCTTGACCCAGCTCCCATCTCCCAATGCTGGTACCAGGGCTTTAAGGGGAAGGCACGGAGGCCCGAACTCCTGTTCCCCGAAGAGGAACAGAATTCAAGACCATGGCTGTGATAATGGGCAACCCAGTCAAGCAGCTGTCAGGTGGCAGGGGACCTGGCTGAGAGGTGCCTTGTTTCTGTCCCCTTTGGGCCAGTATGACTGTGTACTGTCCGCCACCCTTGTCAAAGTCCACACACCCAATGTCAGTGATCCATATGGGTACAAGGGCTCACGTGACAGAGCTGAGTGGGTTACAAAGAGCAAGGGCTCTAAGCACTGAAGCCCAGGAGGAAAGCAATGTCCAAGGGGTTCCTTCCACAGAACAGGCTCTCATGGGAGCCAGGAGCTAGAAACTGTCCCACCATATTTGCACAGCCCTGCATTCCTGGTGTGTGCCGGCCAAGGGCCATGATAACCAGTGTCCTGAAGGTCCAACAGGGACCAAGGGCACTTAGCTGAATGTGGGTACCAGGCCCGTTTAAACAGAGCCTTGGTTGCCCCTTAGAACAGCCCCTTATTTACTGGGGAAAGGACTGAGACCTACATGTGACATGATTTGCTCAAGGTGGTAAAAACCTAGACTAGAATTGAGACCTCCTGACTCATTGTTCTGTGCTCATCCCCAAAGACCACACAGGTGTGACCGCCAGAACTCTCCTCTAGCTTCTGACCAGCTGTGGTAGATGTTGCCTCACGGTCCTGAGTGTGCCCAAGACACTGCTGGGATGTTTCTTCCACGGCCCTGCTCCAAGACCCTCCTTCCAGACCACCAGCATTTCTCCAGTGACTTGTTAGACACCTGAAATAAGCAAACCATGTCTGTTCATTCCTCATTCACTTCACCGTCTCCATTTGACTCATACTCCCCACATACAGAGACTTTTGAATTTCCTTATTCTCTTGTTTTTCTCCTCCAAGTTCTAGCATGTTTTTATTTTTATGATTAAAATTATGATTTTATCTTAGTGATTTTTAAATCTTACCATTTTTAATTCTTCTGCCTAATTTTAAAGGCTATTTCAGGTAGATACAGTAAAAGGGGAAGGTAGTTTCTCTGTGATGCCCAGCGTTCATCTTCAGGCTGGGACCTCACCCTGATGGTTAAGTGGGTATGATAGGCAGAATAATGCCTCCCTCCAAAGATGTCCACATTATAATCCCCAGAACCTGTGGATATGTTAGGTTATTAATACATGGCAAAGGGGAATTAAGGTGCAGATGGAATTAAATCGTTTATCTGCTGACTTTAAGGAGGGTATCCTGGATTATCCAGAAGGGCCCAGTGTAATTGCCAAGAGTCCACAAAATTGGGATGGGCGGGGCAAGAGGTCAAAGTGATGCAGTATGAGGAGGACTTGACCCATCGCTGCTGGCTTTAAAGATGGAAGGGAGATATGAGCAAAGGAATTTGGTCAGCCTCTAGAGGCTGGGAGAAGTAAAGACACAGGTTCTCTCCTAGAGTCTCCACAAGAGCCCACTGCCCTATGGATACCATATTTTACCCCAGTGAGAGCCTGACAGACTTCTGCCTTCCACAGTTATAAGACAAGAAGTTTGTGTTGTGTTAAGCCAGTAAGTTTGTGGCAATTTCTTATAGCAGAAATAGGAAACCAATATAGTAGGTCAACCTGCTTCAATGAGCTCACTGTTCTTGTCCCCACACCAGACAGCCACCCATCCTCTTTGACCCAGTCTTTTTTTTTTTTTTTTTAACTTTTAAAAATTTTGTTTTGGAGTATAGCCAATAAACAATGTTGTGATAGTTTCAGGTGAACAGCAAAGAAACTCAGCCATACATATACATGTATCCATTCTCCCCCAAACTCTCCTCCCATTCAGGCTGCCACATAACATTGAGCAGAGTTCCATGTGCTATACAGTAGGTTCTTGTTGGTTATCCATTTTAAATAGAGCAGTACATGTCCATCCCAAACTTGACCAAGTCTTTTGATTCTTCCCTTTTACCCCATGGGTACCTGCCCAAACCCAACCTTCATGGCTAGTGTCTAAGGTTGCTCTTTTAAGACCTAGAGCTCCAGGATGTAAAGCCACTGCCTCCTCCCCAAACTCTGGAACATTTAAGACGGTGAATTACAATTTTCTGCTTCTTCTGTCTCCCACACACGTTTTTCAAGTTCCTCTCAAGCAAGTGACGTGTGTCCTCTAGCTCCCACCTACCATTGTGCTAAGTGCTTATTAGGTACAGAAAGGGCTTAGGAATGCTACTGGATAAGTAAGTGAATGACTTCTATCCCGTAGGTGCCAAGATACAACTGATGACCTGCAAGACTATTCTAAGACAGAAAATAAAGCCCCTCCCCACCCTTCTCTATATTTCTACCATGGAACACCCCCTTCTTTGCCTCTATGGAAAGCCCTTTCTGTTTCTCTTCCAAATCAGTATCGCTTTTGTGACCATACATGTAACAGTAGAGGTAGAACAAAGAGAAGACAGTGTCTGAGGAGAGCTAAACCAATTATGTGAAAAAAATGAATTGATTAATGATTATCTCAAATATGGTCCTGGGCAAAAGCACTTCATCTCAGATCCTTTGACCTGAGGCAGTCAGCGATGGTCAGGTCTGCAGGGGCTGGAGGGCAGGCAGAAGGAAGCAGCAAGAGGTAGTTATCTCCTACTTTCTGCCTCCAGCCCACCCATCCTTTACCTGTCCCCACTTACCTTTCCAAAAGTAGGTATGCCATTTTCCTACTGTCTTCCCACGATCTGCAGGACAAAGTCAAAATTTGATTGGCATATGGGCTCAGGTCCCTTTCCAACCACATAACCTCCAAAATCCATGAAGCACTGTCACATTGAAGTACTTCCACTCTCCCAGACTTGCCCTGCTTTGTCCCACCTTTGTAGGCTTTTGCTTACATCAAGTCCACACACCTGGCCTGTTCTCTCCACTTGCCCTAATCCCCAGCCATTGACTATTTGCCCATTCCTCAGGACACATTTCCAGTGTCATCTCCTTTAGGAAGCCTTCTCTAATCTCCTTCCTAAAGGAATTCATCACTCCCTAAACTAGTCATCCTGTGGGAAGTTGCACTCTAGTTCTTACTATAAACGCTTGCCTGGCCTGATCCTCAGTATGGCAGGTATGAATCTCATAGTCAAATGTGGGAGTGTGCATTAAATAGTAAGCTTCCCATGTGGCACTAGTGGTAAAAGAACCATCCTGTCAATGCAGGAGACTTAAAAGACGCAGGTTTGATCCCTGGGTTGGGAAGATCCCCTGCAGGAGGGCAATTCACTCTAGTATTTTTGCCTGGTGAATCCCATAGACAGAGGAGCCTGGCAGGTTACAGTCCATAGGATCGCATAAACTCGGATCAGTTCAGTTCAGTTCAGTTCAGCCACTCAGTCGTGTCTGACTCTTTGCAACCCCATGAATCGCAGCACACCAGGCCTCTCTGTCCATCAACAAATCCTGGAGTTCACTCAGATTCATGTCCATTGAGTCAGTGATGCCATCCAACCATCTTATCCTCTGTCGTCCCCCTCTACTCCTGCCTCAACTCCCTCCCAGCATCAAAGTCTTTTCCAGTGAGTCAGCTCTTTGCATAAGGTGGCCAAAGTACTGGAGTTTCAGCTTTAGCATCATTCCTTCCAAAGAAATCCCAGGGTGATCTCCTTCAGAATGGACTGGTTGGATCTCCTTGTAGTCCAAGGGACTCTCGAGAGTCTTCTCCAACACCACAGTTCAAAAGCATCAATTCTTCCGTGCTCAGCCTTCTTCACAGTCCAACTCTCACATCCATACATGACTACTGGAAAAACCATAGCCTTGACTAGACGAACCTTAGTCGGCAAAGTAATGTCTCTGCTTTTGAATATACTATCTAGGTTGGTCATAACTTTTCTTCCAAGGAGTAAGCGTCTTTTAATTTCATGGCTGCAGTCACCATCTGCAGTGATTTTGGAGCCCAAAAACTAAAGTCTGACACTGTTTCCACTGTTTCCCCATCTATTTCCCATGAAGTGATGGGACTGGATGCCATGATCTTCGTTTTCTGAATGTTGAGCTTTAAGCCAACTTTTTCACTCTCCTCTTTCACTTTCACTGAAAAAAACTTGGCATGGCAGGGCATATGAAATAGCACATTTCCTTAATCATGATAAATCACTTCTAGTTCACCTTCACTCATACTCCCCTGCTAGGATGCTTCCGGTTTTGAGGTCTCATGTGATACAACAAGCATGGCCCAAGGGACCTCCAGAGCTAGGGGATGTCTGAGCAGGTAACCTGCTTAAGTAGTTCCTCGGGTCTTCCGTTCTTGATTGTTTCCCTACCACACCTGGGACTTGGGACTGACTTCTGCGGGGGAAGTCAGAGCCTTTTCTTTTCCACTTCCCGCAAGGGGAAACCCAGCGCTGGCTGTCCCAGGGCCAAAACTTTTCAAAACTTTTCTCTGCCTCCACTTCCTGCCCCACCCAACTCCAAACATTGCCTCAAGGCGAGGAATCCTCAAGCTCCGTCTCTCTTCCTTGTTCCTTCACAATAGCTTTTTAAATAGCTCTTAAACTCAAAGTTTAATCATTAGCAACAGAAAAATCAGCACTTTCCTGGAAGGAAGGGAGCATTTCATCCACAAACTCTCCCAGGAGCTGAGGAGAATTATTTTCATTCCATCCTTCGGCACAGATAGAACGGAAAGAAAACCAGAAACAGTTAAATTTTCACCAAGTCACCCAATACTTCCACGTTTTTAGTCCAGTCACTCAGTCGTGTCCGACTCTTTGCGACCCCATGAACCGCAGCACGCCAAGCCTCCCTGTCCATCACCAACTCCTGGAGTCCACCCAAATTCATGTCCACTGAGTCGGTGACCCGTCTAACCATCTCATCCTCTGTCGTCCCCTTCTCCTCCTGCCCTCAATCTTTCCCAGCATCAGGGTCTTTTCCAGTGAGTGAGTCAGCTCTTCGCATCAGGTGGCCAAAGGATTGAGTTTCAGCTTCAACATCAGTCCTTCCAGACCCAGGACTGATCTCCTTTAGGATGGACTGGTTGGCTCAATAAAAGTTGTCCGAAAGCAGTAGCCTCACATCTCAATATCTTTTGCTTGGCTGGTTTTTTGTTTGTTTGTTTTTGCTGAGAAAGGCTCCTGATGCCGCGCCGACCCCTAGCATGGAAGAACCTGGCAAACACCGACTACAAGTCCCAAGCTGCCTTGCGGGTGGCGTTACGCGCCGCGAAGCCCTGCGAGGAGACGTGGCAGAGCGCGGCGCGTCCGCACCGGACCGGAAAGCTCGGGGGAGGCGGCCGTGGCGGGAGGGTCGGAACCATGGCGGCTAAGACGGCGGGTGGGGGGCGCTGGGAGGTGGTGAAGAAGGCGCGGCGGTCTGGGACCGGCGGTAGTGGTAAAGGCAGTGGAGGGGACCGCCGGGCGCTCGGGGAGGCGAACGGAGTGTGGAAGTACGACCTGACCCGTGAGTACCCACCCAGCCCGCCGCCCCCCTGTAGCCCTCGCCCCGCCCCGGGGCTGCCCCCATCTCCCCACCCCGGGTGGTAGCGAGCAGCTACCGGGGCCCAGAGGGTCCAAACACTCCTGGGCTCCTGGAGTCGCGAGCTCTCCTGCGAATCCGTACCTCCCAGTTCAGCTGGGGCTCCCCTGGCGTTTCTCTTGACTCTCACAAGAGGTAGACAGCGCGAGTGAGGTTGCCGTCCTCGCCACTCACATGAGTAAACTGAGGCCCAACGAAGTTAGACGACTTCCCCAGGATCACTTGTTAGAGGGGACCGGGATTCCGGTCTTCGGACTCTGAGCAGACAGCACACCCTCCCTGCCAGCTGTTCCCGGGCCCTGTAGGCTGGCCTCGCCGGGCAGGTGTCCGGGAACTGCAGGAGAAGCAGTCTGGTTCATCATACATTGGGCCCCCGCCTTAAGTAACCTGCAGGTAAGGGGTGGGCGTGGGGACCAGGACGCTTGTGCGGCCCGACAGTGGGAGAAAATGATCCACCGTACACATCTCCACACCCATCAAGTATTATTCCAAGCGGTGCCTGTTTCCTCAAAGCCTCCTGGAGGAGCAGAGAAAGCTTGCCACTTGTTGATTATAGAGTTGTCACATCAGAAACAAGAGGAACTGGGGTAGAACCAAGATGGGAAAACCGTGATTACCCAAACAGGTAGCCACTCAATAAAGAGCCAACCCTCTGTGTTGGACACCCCCCCCACCTGCCCAATTATCCCCTACTCTGATTTCCTAATAAAGAAATGCCTTATCTTTGAAAGAGCCCATGAACTCAAGAGCTGTGGTAACTGAAAGAAGCCACCAGGAGAGGTTCTTAACCAGGATGCAGGAAGGGGCTTTGAGGCAGGCTCCTCTCTGGAGATTAATTAAGTGCCAGTGTGTGGGGAGGGACCACTGTTTCTGTGAGGCCCTCCTGATTCAGGGCTGCCCCTCTTTCTCTGCCTGTCATTACCCCAGCTCCAATCCAGACAACAAGCACCCTGTATGAGCGGGGCTTTGAGAAAATCATGAAGCGGCAGAATAAGGAGCAGGTTCCACCTCCTGCTGTGGAGCCTAAGAAACCGGGGAACAAGAAGCAGGCTAAGAAGGTGGCGACCCTCACCAACCAGAACCAGAAGCAGGGCCGCTTTCGCAGCCTGGAGGAGGCACTGAAAGCTGTGAGTGTGCGGAGACTTTAGGCAAGGGGAAAATGAGGGCCCGAGGAGTAGAGAGGATGAAAGAAGTGGGACAGGGACGGGCTGCTGAGGGACCTGTGGGGTGAGGGACACTGCTGACTGAGAGGAGGCCTTCAGGAAAGGAGGTGTCTGCGCCTAGGATAGAAAGAGAATGAGTTTATAGAGAACCGTAGATTAGTGAGAGGAAAACCTGAAAAATCCAGAGATACGCAGAGGGTTTAGAAAAACTGCTTGTGGTTCCTCCTGCCAAGGAAGGAATGATCTTTCACTTTCTGTCTTGTCTTCTGTTTCTCCCCTTGAACATGTGAGGGACCCAAGAGTATTAGTTCTTGAGATCACCAGTTACAATTGTCTTGTTCTCTAGTTCCTGAAGATCTGGATGCAACAAAAGTATGGCATTCCACATACTTGCATCGAAAAGCAGAAACCCTTTGTTTTTCCTGCCACCACCTAGTTCAACCATTTCCCCACTTCTACCCCATTACTCTATACCCACAACTCACCATGAGGGGCCTGTGTTCCTGGCAGCTGGACCTGGCAGATCTGCAGAAGGAACTGGACAAGAGCCAGAATGTGTTCTCTGGGAACCCATCCGTATGGTTGAAGGACCTGGCCAGCTATCTCAACTACAAGCTCCAAGTACCTCCGAGTGAACCCACACTTAGCCAGCATCCTCACGGTTAGTTCTCCAGACGAGTTGAAAATTATGAAAGGGCTGTATGTAAGCACATTACTTAGTAACTGAGCCCCATGACCCCCACTGCCCTGACTTACCTGGGTGATTTGAGCTGTCCTCAGATTAGCATGGCTTCAAAGTTTCTGGGCCTCATTGAAATAGGGAGGTGCAGTGACCTCTGCCACGGTGCAATGACCTCTGCCTTCACTTACAGTTCTCAGGGAGCAAAGCGGAGGCCTCAGAGCTAGCAGAGGCTTCTGGTGCTAGCTCTCATGTGAGGCCTATCGACCCCAGATTATCCCTACAGCCTGGTGAGCCGGGAGCTGCGTGGCATCATCCGAGGGCTATTGGCGAAGGCTGCAGGATCCCTGGAGCTCTTTTTTTGACCACTGTCTATTCACCATGCTACAAGAACTGGATAAGACTCCAGGTGAGAGGATCCCGTGAGAATTAGGCTAGTCCTGTCTTGGGAACCTAATCCCCTTTGTCCTGCTTCTAGAGTAACTGAGGAGGTTCTGTTTTAGCAGAGAGACATGCTAGTTCCAGCACTTTTGGAAAAGAAGGAGGATGCTAGGACTCCCTGGGCCTGGGTTCTAGGCTCTCAGCTGTTGAAAAGGAGATTACAGGTTTGGGGTGCTGATTAGTATATGTGGGTCTGAGAATGTGTATCTCCAGGGGAGTCACTGCACGGTTACCGCATCTGTATCCAGGCTATTCTGCAAGACAAGCCCAAGATTGTCACCACGAACCTAGGCAAGGTGAGCTCAGGGTTGTGATGGGGCCATTGGGAGGCCAGGACTGGGGAGACTGGGCAGAATCGACTGTTGAGCCCAGTTAAGGGATGCGGGGGAGGTCCTGTAAGACAAGTAGTTAGCTAACGGTGTTAGCACTATGTACACATATATGAGGTAGGTACTGCTATTGTTCCCATTTCGTAGATGAGAAGATTGAGCCACAGAAGGGGTCAGTTACTTTGTAGAGTTGGTCAACTAGTAAATGATAAATGTGAGTGAAGACCATAGCCTGGTGCCAGAGTCTGTGCTCTGAGTCACCCACCACATTACCACACGGCTCCATTGTCCTCTTCCAGTTGAATTCTGTCTTCTTTCTTGGCTTTGGGGGTGCTTCTGGTGCTTTGCCCTTTCCCAGCCTGCCTCCCTCACTGGTCTCCCCAGTTCCTAGAACTGCTGAGGTCCCACCAGAGCCGACCAGCCAAGTGTCTGACCATCATGTGGGCCCTGGGTCAAGCAGGTTTTACCAATCTCACCGAGGGACTGCGAGGTAAAAGAAAGAAATGTTTTGGAGCTGGAATTTCCTCTTTAATGTCTCCAGTGGATCCAGGCTTGAGGCTTCCTCCTTGACCTTTGTCTCCACAGTGTGGCTGGGGATTATGCTGCCTGTGCTGGGCATCAAGTCCCTGTCTCCCTTCGCCATTGCATACCTGGATCGGCTGCTCCTGTGAGTAACTGGGAGTGTAGGGGAAGAGCAGGCCCAGGGTGTTTCCAGGTAGCTATTTCAGCAAAATGGGATGCTGTGATCCTGGTTTCCATAGATATGAAGAAGCATCAGGACCAGCTCCTCCCAAGTCAGAATGTGGTGGTCAGAAGAAGGAAAGGGAGGGAGCCAGGAAGTTGTGGGGGGATGGAGTGGAGTTTATGCCCTTTTTCTTAGATGTTCTTAGCTGGGACCGTGGCCAGGGCAGGTGTTCCCCAACAAGCCTGTTTCTTTCCTCCCCCACAGGATGCACCCCAACCTCACCAAGGGCTTTGGCATGATTGGCCCCAAGGACCTCTTCCCACTTCTGGACTTTGCCTATATGCCCAACAACTCCTTGACTCCCAGGTAGGGCTGTCCCGGGGCACAACCTGCTGTGAAGGACCCCAGCAGAGGGTTAGGACACTACATCTGTCCCTTCACCTCCTGCCACCCTCAGTCTGAGATTATCAACCCGCATGTTCACGGGATCGTTGAACCCTTGGAATTACATGGGCCCTCAATGGTGATTGGCCTGTGGGCATTTTCTGGAGAGGGTACCCATGATTGAGCAGACTTTCCAAGAAGTCTCTGAATCTAGAAAGATGCAAAACCATTACAAGGCCCTTTATGACCACCACCTTGGGCAGGGTGTGGACTTTGCAGCAGGCACAAGGGACACAGCACACAAAGCCAGTTAGAGTCTATGCTCAACTCTCCTCTCACCCCCTCCACAGCCTGCAGGAACAGCTATGTCAGCTGTACCCACGACTGAAGGTGTTGGCGTTTGGGGCAAAGCCGGAATCCACGCTACATACCTACTTCCCCTCCTTCCTGTCCAGAGCCACCCCTGGCTGCCCTCTGGAGATGAAGAAAGAGGTGAGGAGCTGGTGGGAAGTGACTTTCTCCTTCTTGGGGTCTGTTGTGAGGTCCCTATCTGCTGACAGGCCCTGCCACTGGGAGCCTGTTTTCTCCTCTCTCCACCCCCCTTCCCCAGCTTGGTCCCAACAGCCAACTGCTGGCTCCCTTATGCTTCACCCTCGGAAGAATGGAGCTGAAAAGGCAGCCTGTTCAGATCTGACCAGTCTCTCATTAAAGAGATATTAAAGGGACATTAAAGAGGAACTTCCAGCTCCAAAATGTTTCTTTTACCTCTCAGTCCCTCGGTGAGGTTGGTAAAACCCGCTTGACCCAGGGCCCACATAATGGTCAGACACTTGGCTGGTGGGCTCTGGTGGGACCTCAGCAGTTCTAGGAATTGGGGAGACCAGTGAGGGGGCCAGTTCACTTGCAGACAAGTGAATTTTGATCTCAGGAGCCCCTTCCTCCCCTTTACAGCCTCCTGGAGATTTTGAGAGTATGGGCACAGTTTCTCCACCCTTCAGGGTGGAGTGCTGCCTGGGGGACCCCACTTGCCACTAAGAGGGAGAGTTAGCTCTTAGCACTCCCCACCATTGCCCGGGGCCCAGTGGTTTCTCCCTTCTGTCTCCTGTGCAGCTCCTGAGAAGCCTGACTGAGTGCCTGTTGGTGGACCCCCTCCAGCACCAGCGTCTGGCGGCAGCTCTATCCCAAGCACCTGTCACAGTCCAGGCAGGTGGGGGGTGGGGGTCACCTGCCTTCGATCCACACAGAGAAACCTTAATTCACTTTTCGTGGTGTGTCCTGTACGAAAGCAGAAGGGGGATGTTTGTCACTTGTTGTTCAGGCTCATACCTGTGGGGGCTTTGCAGAGAGGCTTCCAGGAAGCTGCTCCTCTGGGGGGTGGAGGACGGGGCATGGAGGGTCTTTGAACCTGAAGGAGCTGGGGCCCGTGGAGGATGGGAGGGGCCAGGTGGGCCTCCTGATGGGAAAGGATTGTGCTTTCCCCACAGCCTGCTGTTGGAGCACCTGCTCAGGTCCTGGGAGCGGATTCCCAAGAAGGTGAGCTGGGAAGACATGGCAGGTTGAGCCTCGTCTGGGTTCTGGGTTCGTGCCTTCCGCCACTGGCCCCACTTTCTGGGAAAGCACTCTGTTAGCACTTCTGGCGTGGAATATGAAGCAGAATGGAAGCTCAGGGTTCCCTTGTGGGCTGAATCTTAACATTCTCAGCCTAGACTTCTCTTACTCTACAGACGCAGAAGTCTTTGCAAGAAACCATTCAGTCCTTCAAGCTTACCAACCAGGATCTGCTGAGAAAGGGCAGCGGCAGCAATCAGGATGTCGTCACCTGTGACTCGGCTTGCAAGGTACCAGCACCCAGCCTGCTGCCCTCGCCTCCTACCACCACCCATAGACTGTTCTCCTCACGGTCTCTGCATACCCTGGGTTGGACCTGTATAACATTCCTGCCCCACCTGCTGCTGAAGCCCCCACCACCTCTGGAGTAGTGTGAGGGCTGGATCCTCTCTGTGGAAGGCCTAGCTTGAGGCCTGCCTTAGGAGGCTAGGGCCAGCCCCTCTCCCTTCTGACCACTGCTCCCTGCCCCTTCTCCTTCTAGAGTCTGTTGCAGCAGGCTCGGGGCTTCCCGGCTGCCCTGGACACGGCTACTCCTGTTGGTGCTGGTCTTTGCCATAGGTTTCCTGTGCCATGACTTCCGGTCACACAGCTCTTTCCAGGGTAAGCAAGGATTGGCTGGCAAAGGAGATAGCCAGGGGCTTTTTTGTGGGGACGCAGGGCTGGATGTACCACTCCCTGCCCCCGCACACACTCCAGAACAGACATTTTTCTGATAGATGTGTCTGTGCTTTGCATTGTAGAAATGCTTGCATATTCATGGTCTTATTTGAGTAGTGTTACCTTGTTTTTAATTTCTGAGGAAATTGAGGCTCAGCAAGATTTACCAATTAGCATAAGATCACAGCTAGGAAGTAGAAAGGCTGACCCTCAAACCCGAGGTTTCCTGATGCCCAGGTCCATAGCTCCACCTGGTTGCACCCTTCTTGTTCCCCTGGCCTGCATCCCTCCCTCCACATGTGCTCCAGAGCAGAGTGGAGCCAGCTCTGTAACCCTGTGAGCATGTCCAGTTCTGCCCCATCCCTCACTGCTCCATAGGCCTGCTCTGGGGCCTGTAGCGCCTGCCTCCCCAGTCCCTACCCCGCTCACCTCCCCACTCACCCAAGGCCCCCTCTCCGCAGCCTCTCTTTCTGGCCGGCTGCTTCAGTCATCTGGTGTCTTGTCTGCTGGCCAACAAGCATGGACCAAGATCTATTCCTACAGCCTTCAGGGCTACAGGTGAGACCTCCAGGGGTGGTAGGGGACCTAGCAGGAAGAGGGAGGCGTGGGAGAGAGGGCTTGCCTGTTCAGGGTGGTGACAGCATTGACAGTCAATGGGAGGCCGCTGTGGTTTACCCCTCCCAAGGCCTCCCTTGCCCCAGCTGTTCTTAGGCCAGCCTGCTTGGGAGACTCCAGACACCTTCCTCCCTCTGTGTCTCCCCTACAGCTGGCTGGAGAAGACATTGCCAGCCTGGGGCTCCCACCTGCTGACTGTGGTGAGGCCTGGCTTGCAGCTGGCCTGGGCCCACACCAATGCCACCGTCAGCTTCCTTTCTGCTCACTGTGCCTCACACCTTGCCTGGTTCAGTGACAGCCTCGGCAACCTCTTCCAGAGGGTAAGCCGGAGACAGAGAGGTCAGAGAAGGCTCTGACCTGTCGCCGGATGGGCTGTGTTCTTGGGAAGGTGCAGCCCCACTTGGACTGCCTTCTTTGTCGTTCTAACCTGTCTATTCTCCATGGTCCAGGTACAGACCCAGCTCCCTGATGCCCTGAGCCAGCTGCTCCATTCTCTGAGAGAGCTGCTCCTGTTTCTTTACCACAGCGTCCTGCTGCCCACATGGCACATGCTGCTTGAGGCCCTGGCCCAGATCCAGGAGCATTGCCACGAGGCATGCAGGTTAGACCCTACCCCAGGGCTCCAGCTGGAGGCCTGTGGCCCCAGGCCCTTTCTCCACGGACACAGCTCCCTTTTGGTTTTCTCGCTCTGCCCTGCCCCCTCCCATCCCTTGGGCACTTTGGGATCCTGGTTGTGAGTATGAGCTACAGCTTTTTGACTTGACACAGCTGCACATCACAATTTCCCAACCCCCAAAATGTCTGCTTCCCTCCCAGAGGCGAGGTGACTTGGGACTGCATGAAGACACAGCTCAGTGAGGCTGCCCACTGGACCTGGCTCAGACTACAGGACACCACAGTGGCTTTCTTGGACTGGGCACTTGCCATGATATCCCAGCAGTAGGCCCTGCCTCCCTAGCTGCTGGGCTCTGTCTGGAGCAGACCACTGGGAGATGGAGCAGGCCCCATCAACAGGAGACTGTTGGGGCAGAGAGTGGCAATTCTGCAGGGGAGTCTTTGTTACTTGGTGCCTAAGTTCTGTCTCCTCAGCAAGTGGTAGGCTGCCTCTGCCTCAGTTCTTCGGTTTGGTGGCAACGAGCCCAGAGGTATCTCAGCCTCCAACCCACGACTCCACTGATCACTGCTCTGCCCGACTGCACGTGGCTCCCAGCCACTGATCACTGCTCTGCCCGACTGCACGTGGCTCCCAGCCTCTGTCCTTGGGCCTGGTAGCCTCTCTTGTCTCTGCTCTCCACTTCCTCTCTCTCATTCTTGAAGCCTCAAACAGCTCATCTTGAAAAGGTGGACTCCAGCAAGTGGCTTCTGCATTCTGACAAATGATTCCTGCTCCCAGACCTTAACCATGGCGGAAAAAAAAAGGGACTTCTAGAAGAATCTAGAAGAATGTAGCACCACAGTGGGTGACAGCAGCTTTGTCTCTACTGACAGTCTGGGTGTGGCTGTCCGTGGACATGGAGGCCTGAGTGGAGAAGCCTCTCACCTCAAAATGTTCAGCTTAGGTCCTTCAAGTCTCCTACTGTCCCTGCCATCATGGTCCTGCATCCTTGCTCTCTGTCCCCCTTCAGTGCTGGGGGCGGTCTCAGCCTCTGTGTTCAGCCTTTCTCCGCTGCCCAGCCCTGCCATCTGTCTGTAGAGCAGAGCCCAGGTCGTCATGTGCCTCAGGCCCAGGAAACCATCCAGCAACCTGTTGAGATAGGACACAGCATGTGGCTTGTGGATGTGCCCACTTGGTGGAATAAAGGACACAGATTTGATTTCTAGTTTTCCTCTGTGCCTCTTCATATAGAAATTCCTACAGTTGTGGACAGGACGACAAAATGTGAGCTCTTGCACATTCTTTGGCCCTCTGCCCTCCCAAAGGTTGTAGCCTCTGGCCGTAGTTGAGCTTCTGGCAAGGAAAGCCTGCTTCCATCATTCTGAAGTTTGGCCTGTCAAGAGTTCTAGACACCCTACTTGCTCACTTACTGTCTCACTTGTCCTTGTGATTCATGTCCCAAGATTGCCTTGGTAGCTTGAGGATTTTATGCCTGGAAAAATCAGGGAGTGTCCTAGAGGACTTCTTGGCCAGCAATCAGAGGATTCCTCCTTCCTTGCCAGGACCTTCATTTATTAATTGGTTCATTTTATAGGCAGTGAGTGAAAGATTCAGAACTCCAAGAGACACATGAGTCAAGGGTTTATCACCCATGTCCCTTTTAATTTGACTTGAGACTATAAGTCAGCTAACTGCACGGGTTTTTCAGTTCTCGCCTGAAGCTTCTTTCCTTTAGTGTTTAAAGAATATAAGCAGTCCTAGAGGTGCACTGCCCACTCCAACGTCCATGGGTTGAGTTTCTTCTCCATCACGAACACCTGGGATGACTAGCAGGGGTGATGGCCAGCCGCCACTTTCACAGGTGGCGCTGAGGTGCTGCCTCCATTTTTCAGCCCCAGGATTATCCAGTAGCAAGCATAGCAAAATCTTGACACAAAGGGAAGTCATGAGGACTGTAACATCTTCCTTTCCTTGTTAGCATGTAACTTACCACACTGGGCAGAAGCCTGCTTTTGTAGTGGCAGTCAGCCATGACCATTTTTCCCCAGAAAAAAAAAAAAAGAAACCCCACCTCACGAAGGACCAAAGTGTAGGCCTGCTGACAGGACTGTCCACAGGTCCCCAGACATGTTCCATTGCTTCAGTTCTTTATGTAAAATCAGTTTCGGATGGCTTCAATTCTTAAGTGAACCCTAGTAATGCCTGAATTCAGGACAAATTGAAGAAAATGAGCCGTTGTGAGCTTGGGTTGGCACCAGTGCAGGGCCATGCCCTACAATGACATCAAGTCCAACCAAGGCTGCTGGACTGGACTTTCAATTCAGCAACTGAGAATCCCACTTACAAGTGCTTCCTTGTTTTCTAATGTGTCCACTACAACCTTATTGGATTCATCTAATTTCTAACATGTAATCCTGGGATACAACATTTTTCTTTAACTCAGGTTAACTGGGGTTTCCACAGCTGCTCACAGAGATGCTGCTGACACCTCAATTGGCATTTTTGGATAGATAACTGATACTGGAATGGTCAGAATGTTTCCTCTATCCACTGCACTTGCTGTCCACTAAAGCTAGATCAGACATGTAGATAGTTCACTTTAACACAACTCTACAGGAATCCAAGCCAAGCCAGTTAGCTGAACCAGTAGAGACTGGTGGAGTACACTGATGCTGGCAGGCAGGCAGTCACACTGATGGCTGGTGTTACTGGAAGTCGACTGACATCTTGAAGATCACTTCTAGATTTCACACACAGCTGGAGTTCTACAGATAACATCATGTAACTGAAGGGCAGTTTGAGTATTGTTATGTCTTACTAGCTTTAGTTACTAGTTTGACCATCTACCAACCAGACCATTCTGTCCAACAACAGCAGAATACATATTATTCTTGCATATTATATCTCAACCCTTCTTTCCATTTATCTAAGTCTCAATGCATATTTTTGGTTTCTTTTGGCTACTTGTACCCTGTATACAGCTTCAGCTTTAGAGCAGAGTGGGTGGAGGGGGGACCCTGACTTCCTATGGATAGATAATGTTGTTGGACTCATGCCTGTGGCATTGCCAGCCTGTTCCCAAATGTCACCACTCTCAGAATGGAGCATTTCCCAAAGAGACAGGCATACCTGCTCCGCCCTATTCCAGAGTGACCCAGTTGTCAATAATACAGAAATTTAAATGGATGGATGACCTCTGAGCATTTTAATAAGTCTTATCTCTCCTGAAGGAGTTTGTATTTAAGTGAACACTTAAAGTGATGAATTCATTTTCTAATCACCTTCCTGGTTCTGCTCCCCAAAGGACTTGAGGGTGCAAAAGACCTTGCTTTTCTCTATCTGGTGTGTTCCATTCTTAACCAGTGGTTTCAATGCCCAGACCTGCGGTATAAGAATTTTCATCATTCAATGTATGAGCAAATACCTATTGAATATTTTACCTATTAGAATTGGGAGTTGAAACATGTTGGATATACCTCAGTATATACTTTTACTATTTTAGTACATGAGTTATTAATTTTTAATAGATTTTTTTTTACAGCAGTTTTAAGTTCACCTCAAAATTCAGCAAAAAGCACCGTGTCGTTGCCCCTGCACTTCAGGTTCCCCCACTGTCAACAGCAGTGAACCTATACTGACACGCCACTATTACCCAGCACTCATCTGAAGTCTGTAGTTTAATCATACTTTGCATGATTTCAATCTTTTAAATTTATTGAGACATTACCTAATATATGGGCTATCCTAGAGAATATGCCATGAACTCTTGAGAAGCATATGTATTCTGCTGTTGTTAGATGGAATGGTCTGGTTGGTAGGCTGGTCAAGGCCTCTGTTGCCTTATTGAGCTTATCATAAACATTATTGAATTACAAATCAGTGAGAAAGCACTAAGCAACAGTTAAAATATGGATGAAAGATACTTTATAAAAGAAATGCAAATGAACAATAGACTTGGGAGGAAAAGTCCATTTCACTGCCAAAAGATGCAAATTTAAAATAAGATAACCACTTATTTTTGCCTATCATGTTGACAAAAATTTTTTTAAGTGATTTACTCAGTGAATGCTACTGCTGCTGCTGCTAAGTTGCTTCAGTCGTGTCCAGCTCTGTGCGACCCCATAGACGGAAGCCCACCAGGCTCCACCATCCTTGGGATTCTCCAGTCATAAATACTGGAGTGGGTTGCCATTTCCTTCTCCAATGCATGAAAGTGAAAAGTGAAAGTGAAGTTGCTCAGTTGTATCCGACTTCTTCGCCACCCCATGGACTGCAGCCCACCAGGCTCCTCCGTCCATGGGATTTTCCAGGCAAGAGTACTGGAGTGGTGTGCCATTGCCTTCTCTGGAATGCTATGATAGAAACTGGTATAATGTTTCTAGGAAGTAATTTAGTAACATTTGTCAAAAGCCTAGAAAGTTTCATATTACTTTACCAAGTAGTTCCACTTCTATGAATATATTCTAGATACAGAAGTAAACAGAAATGTGAACAAAGATTTACATATAACATTTATTGTAGCAGTATTAATCATGAAAATTTTGGATATAAATTGTCAACAATAAGATGAATATTTCAGTAAATTTTGGTACAAAGCAGATGAGAAATGGCTAGTCAAATGATGATTTAAAAACTTTAATGACAGAAAATTGCTTATTACTAATTGAGCTCAACTTATTGAAATGTGGCCTACAATAAAAAATTCAGAAAATAAATATTGACAAGGGTGTTGAGAAATTGGCACCCTCTTACACTGGTGGTGGGAATGTAAAATTGTTCAACAGTTGTGGAAAACAGTTTGGCAGTTCCTCAAAGAGTTAAACATACAAATTCCATAAAACTCAGCAATTCCATTCCTAAGTGTACCCAAGACAAATGAAAACATACATCCACACTGAAACTGGTACATGAACGTTTGTAGCACTGTTATTTATAAAAGCCAAAAAGTGGGAAAAGACATAAACAGAAGAATGGACAGCCAAATGGAATATTATTCAGCCATAAAAGGGACAAAGTACCGATACATGCTGTAATGTCCATGAGTCTCAAAACATAAGTGAAAGAAATCAAGCACGAAAGGTCACATATTTTATTGTTTTATATGAAATCTCCAGAATAAGGTAAACCCATGGAGACAGCCAATTAGTCGTTGCCAGGGATTGGGTGAAATGCGGATGGGAGTGCTTACTTTCAGGGTTAACAGGTGTTCTTCCAGAGTGAGAAAAAGGTTTTCGGAGAGGTGATCATTTGCACAACACTATGAATGTACTAAATGATACTGAATTGTTCATATTTTAAAATAGTTAATTGTATGTTATGTGAATTTCCCTCAAAACAAAAGTCCCAAGCAACATAATTAAACACTTTCTGCTTTCTGACCCCCACCTTTTTGCAAGAAAGAGAGCATGGTAAACATCTCTCCAAGAAAACCGCCCCAAGCTAACGCTCCAACACAATGGTAGGTAGCCTTTGCAGCAGCAGAATGAAGTTAAATCAATGGAAAGAGGTTAACCTGCTCTGTGGATGCCCACAGGCATGAACCCTGGTGTGGGTTCAATAACAACACAAACCTGATTTAAAGTTTAGCCTGTTCATTTCCAAGGCAAACCATTCAATATCACGATAATCCAAGTCTATGCCTTGACCAGTAATGCTGAAGAAGCTGAAGTTAAACAGTTCTATGAAGACCTACAAGACCTTCTAGAACTAACACCCAAAAAAGATGTTCTTTTCATTATAGGGGACTGGAATGCAAAAGTAGGAAGTCAAGAAACACCTGGAGCATCAGGCAAATTTGGCCTTGGAGTACAGAGTGAAGGAGGGCAAAGGCTAATAGAGTTCTGCCAAGAGAACACACTAGTCATAGCAAACACCCTCTTCCAGCAACACAAGAGAAGACTCTACACATGGACATCACCAGATGGTCAACACTGAAATCAGATTGATTGTATTCTTTGCAGCCACAGATGGAGAGGCTCTATACAGTTAGCAAAAACAAGACTGGGAGCTGACTGGCTCAGATAATGAACCCCTCATTGCCAAATTCAGACTGAAATTGAAGAAAGTGGAGAAAACCACTAGACCATTCAGGTATGACCTAAATCAAATCCCTTTTGACTATACAGTGGAAATGAGAAATAGATTTAAGGGACTAGATCTGATAGACAAGAGTACCTGATGAACTGTGGATGGAGGTTCGTAACATTGTACAGGAGACAGGAATCAAGACCATCCCCAAGAAAAAGAAATGCGAAAAAGCAAAATGGCTGTTTGAGGAGGCCTTACAAATAGCTGTGAAAAGAAGGGAAGTGAAAAGCAAAGGAGAAAAAGAAAGATATACCCATTTGAAAGCAGAGTTCCAAAGAATAGCAAGGAGAAATAAGAAAGCCTTCCTCAGTGATCAATGCAAAGAAATAGAGGAAAACAATAGAATGGGAAAGACTAGAGACCTCTTCAAGAAAATTAGAGATATCAAGGGAATATTTTATGCAAAGATGGGCTCAATAAAGGACAGAAATGGTATGGACCTAACAGAAGCAGAAGATATTAAGAAGAGGGGGCAAGAATATACGGAAGAACTGTACAAAAGATCTTCACGACCCAGATAATCATGATGTGATTACTCACCTAGAGCCAGACATCCTGGAATGTGAAGTCAAGTGGGCCTTAGGAAGCATCACTATGAACAAAGCTAGTGGAGGTGATGGAATTCCAGTTGAGCTGTTTCAAATCCTGAAAGATGATGCTGTGAAAGTGCTGCACTCAATATGCCAGCAAATTTGGAAAATTCAGCAGTGGCCACAGGACTGGAAAATGTCAGTTTTCATTCCAATTCCAAAGAAAGGCAATGCCAAAGAATGTTCAAACTACCGCACAGTTGCACTCATCTCACACACTAGTAAAGTAATGCTCAAAATTCTCCAAGCCAGGCTTCAGCAATACGTAAACCATGAACTTCCAGATGTTCAAGCTGGTTTTAGAAAAGACAGAGGAACCAGAGATCAAATTGCCAACATCCGCTGGATCACGGAAAAAGCAAGAGAGTTCCAGAAAAACATCTACTTCTGCTTTATTGACTATGCCAAAGCCTTTGACTGTGTGGATCACAATAAACTTTGGAAAATTCTTCAAGAGATGGGAATACCAGACCACCTGACCTGCCTCTTGAGAAACCTATATGCAGGTCAAGAAGCAACAGTTAGAACTGGATATGGAACAACAACTGGTTCCAAATAGGAAAAGGAGTACGTCAAGGCTGTATATTGTCACCCTGCTTATTTAACTTACACGCAGAGTACATCATGAGAAATGCTGGATGAAGCAGAAGCTGGAATCAAGATTGCTGGGAGAAATATCAATAACCACCCTTATGGCAGAAAGTGAAGAGGAACTAAAAAGCCTCTTGATGAAAGTGAAAGAGGAGAGTGAAAAAGTTGGCTTAAAGCTCAACATTCAGAAAACGAAGATCATGGCATCCGGTCCCATCACTTCATGACAAATAGATGGGCAAACAGTGGAAACAGTGGCTGACTTTATTTTTCTGGGCTCCAAAATCACTGCAGATGGTGATTACAGCCATGCAATTAAAAGACGTTACTCCTTGGAAGGAAAGTTATGACCAACCTAGACAGTGTATTAAAAAGCAGACATATGACCTTGCCAACAAAGGTCCATCTAGTCAAGGCTATGGTTTTTCCAATGGTCATGTATGGATGTGAGAGTTGGACTATAAAGAAAGCTGAGCGCTGAAGAATTGATGCTTTTGAACTGTGGTGTTGGAGAAGACTCTTGAGAGTCCCTTGGATTGCAAGGAGGTCCAACCAGTCCATCCTAAAGGAGATCAGTCCTGGGTGTTCATTGTAAGGACTGATGTTGAAGCTGAAACTCCAATCCTTTGGCCACCTGATCCGAAGAGCTGACTCACTGGAAAAGACCCTGATGCTGGGAAAGTTTGGGGACAGGAGGAGAAGGGGACGACAGAGAATGAGATGGTTGGACGGCATCACCGACTCAATGGACATGGGTTTGGGTGGACTCCGGGAGCTGGTGATGGACAGGGAGGCCTGGCGTGCTGCAGTCCATGGGGTTGTAAAGAGTCGGACACGACTGAACAAAACTGAGCTGAGGGACTCCACAAAATGTCGGAGTCGCCAGGGGCTCTGAAACACTCGTCTGACCTGGATTCGCCCGGGGCGATTGTGACCTGGGGTAGCTCAGGCTGTGGTCGCAGAGCAAGCAGTGGAGATCGGTCTCCCCGCACACCCACCCCGCCACTTAGAAAGCCGAGCCGCGCACAGGAAATGGGTTCTAGGTGCGTTTCTTTGTTTTAAAACCACGGGAGCTTCTGGTGGGCAAAGGATTGTGGGCTGGAACGCCAGGACCCTGGAAGGAGACGCAGGTGTGAGGCTGGCAGGGGCGAGGGTCTAGGGGAGGCAAGCGGCCCGACTGTACGCCCGGCTCCGGGCCGCGCCGGGCGTCGCTAAGCCCTCGGCGTCCCGCGCCGTCCGCCTGGGCAGCCCCGCTCGCCTCCAGCAGCTCCGTGGTTTGTATCTTTCTTGCTAATAGGAGGAAGGGATCCCGACAAACATGGGTTAATTGACTGAATGAATGGACTTCCTATCAGGAGGAAAGTAGGACTATGTTGGCGCCCGCGGAGACAGCGGAGGGAAACGAGGAGCGGAAATAGTGAACGTAAGCCTTCGGTTTTGCAAACCCCGCAGGCGCCTGGCGAGAGCAGAGCAAGTGGGCATGCTGGCCAGGCTGAAAAAATCAGAAGTCAGGGTCGTGGGCCGGGTCTCTAAGCGTCCGCAGTACTGTAGAAGCCACTGCGGGTGGAGTGTCTGGGTATATCGTTTTGTAAAAAGCACGGAAACGGAAGGGACCTGTGTGGTCCCTATTTCCTTGGTCCTGGTTGGAAAGCGGGTCCTTTGCTCGTATTTCTGCCTCCAGATTCCCTCTGTTCTGTGCAGCTTGGAGGAGCTTCTTTAGAAGCTGGGCGCTAGGCCTCCTCAAAGCTTTTGAAACCCTGGAGTGTGGCCTTGGTAAGTATTAGAGGGACAGCGGCAGCCGTAGCTAGCAGCGGGGCCTTCGATAGCTCAGTTGGTAGAGCGGAGGACTGTAGTGGTGTGCGCTGTGGCAATCCTTAGGTCGCTGGTTCGATTCCGGCTCGAAGGACTTCGTACGCTCTTTTTAACCTTCTCTTCCTCGCAAGAGAAAAGCTTACCTAGAAACCCACTGAGTTTGCGCACTACCAGTGTTGCTTGAAAGATATACGCGGTAAACACTCGACGTACGGTTATGCTGTCTTGTGGGTTACATGCAAAGGAGTGCTAATCTGTGCTTTTAAATAAGGTTTTTTATTGCTTATGTGTAATTATTATATGCCTGCTTTTAAAAATCCGGTCCGCGGTCCCACTGCACTCAGTGCTAAGCCAAATGAATTTCCCCAACCGCGGCGGGTCTACTGGTCAGCGGACACCGCAGAACAACCTGTAAGGCAAAAGGAAAGCAGCCAAAAGCAGCTGGGGGATTAGCTCAAATGGTAGAGCGCTCGCTTAGCATGCGAGAGGTAGCGGGATCGATGCCCGCATCCTCCAAACGGTTTTTGCCCCACCGCGAGTGGCTGAACCCTGTGGGTGTTTTGTAATACACAAAGGAGTACGGTAGGCAATGATCAGCTTCACACTCGGACCTTTTATTTTGCAGGTGAGTCTTCCAGAGTCCTTTTGATCACTGCCTTTTTCTCCTCCCGGTAGCAAGGCCGTTAACCGTCTTCCGAGAAGACGCGGGTGGAATCCTCCAGCCGCGCCTGCAGGTCGAGCCCGCAAACAGCACCGGCTCAGGTACCCGCTAAACGTGCGAGGGAACCCCGGTGTGCTGACCAATGGCAGCGCGCCTTACTGGGCGGGTAGCCAGCTGTGCCCGCGGCCAATAGGCGTGAGACTTCTTGTTTCCTGGCAGAGCGGGGTCCCGGCACCGCGGCGCTCGGGTTTTGTTTGGGTCCTGGGTGGAGGGCCCGGGTGCCGGGGCCCAGGTGGCGCCTCGCTAGCGGGAGAGGGAGCGGGATCACCGGCCCGGAGAGAGGTGAGGGGCTCTGCGTGGAGCGCGGGCCCCGGCCCCGCCCCCTTCTCAGCCCTCGGCGGCCCGCAGCCCCTCTGGAAGCCCACCCGGCTGGGCCACCCCGCCCCTCGCCCAGGCTGGTCCCGCCCCACCCCCACTCCTGTGGCCTCACCTACGCCCTGCCTCGTTAGCTTCCCTCGAGTGTGAGTCCTCCCCTACCCATCCCAAGCCAAGCCGGGGCAAGCTCGGTCCTGGTGTGAGGGTCCTTCGGAGTCGTGGGTCGAGAAGCCATCCCCCGTCCCCAAGTAGGTCTCTGTGGTCCACTTTTGTCTAGAGATGCTCAGAATACCCATTACTGACCCACAACTACCAGGGTATATTTTTCAGGGGCCTCGGTGCTTAGGGGGCGGTGTGGAATAGACTCGTACCCTTAGGGGGATTAAGCTGCAGTCTCCATGTGAGCAGGTGGCTTCTGCCCAGTTAACTTTGGCTTGGCAAAGGCCACGTGTCTAGTTTTCTTTCGTAATTAATAGGCATGGGGTAATAAAAAAAAGAAAGAAAGAAAGAACCAGCCCTTCCAGGGCTCAGGGAGCAGCAGAAAAATGCCGGGTCAGTACTTGTGAAAGCAGAGGAGTGAGAGAGAGAGCTGTCCATCTCAAGTTAGAAACTTGGTTCTTTCCCTTCTGCTCTTGGAGCCAGTCTAGGAACTGGAGGTCCAGAGTGGCCAATCTTTCAAGCTGGCGTTATGTTGTAGTTGGTGTATCATGGCTAGATTTGGGCAGTTGGACCTTTATCTTCTCTCATCTTAGGGCTGCAAAGAAGCTTAGAGTCTAGTGTTTCTCGACATACTTGTCATTGAGTATTTCATTTTGGAATAGCCACACTGTGGTAAAATAGGGTCCTTTGAAGTCAGTTATAACCCTTAGTGTGGGGACAGAATACTGCTTATTCTTGGCCTTTGCTGGAAGGGCACATGTACCTTTTTTAAAGGGGAAGAGAGCCTCTTCTTATGGTACTCCCTTAGAGGAGTTCTCATTTACCCAGCGATACCCAAAGAACACGTTTTCATTTTTCTTCACTCTCCTGCCTACCCCACGTTTTTCCCAGCTCTCAGGGCCTGAGTGGTGCAGGAGGATGCTTTCCCAGCCCCACCATGGAGCTGCGCTGTGGGGGGATTGCTGTTCAGTTCTCGCTTTGATTCAGGGAACCTAGCCCATGTGGAGAAGGTGGAATCTGTGTCTAATGATGCCGAAGGAGTAGTGGGTGGGGCATCAGCCTCCCACCAGCAGCATTGCCTCTTCTCCTGACTATGAATTCAATGTGTGGACCCGACCAGACTGTGCTGAAACAGAATTTGAGAATGGGAACAGGTAAGAAGAAAGTAATGGAGGGTGGAAGAAGGAAGAGAGGCTGGCCCCTGTGTCTTCTGTTAGCCCTTTGAGAGTTCGTGCCAGCACACCACCCTTCCTCTCCCACCCCATCCCCCTCATTCTCTACGCAGTAGCCCTTTCCCTGTTTGGCTTGCTCCAGTCCCCGCCTCCACCCCCCATCCCCCACATAGCCCCTCTCCAACCCTCCTGTGTAGAATGATGTGTTTCTCCTATTCTGGCCCTCAGGTCATGGTTCTACTTCAGCGTCCGAGGAGGAACTCCAGGGAAACTCATCAAGATCAATATCATGAACATGAATAAGCAAAGCAAGCTGTATTCCCAGGGCATGGCTCCTTTTGTGCGTACACTGCCCACTCGGCCACGCTGGGAACGCATTCGAGACCGGCCCACCTTTGAGGTAAATTTTCCATGAGGAGGAAAGACAGACTTGGGTCCCTCTGGTGCCAGCTGGAGTCCATGATAAGCCCCTGCCTCGGGAAGCCCAGAAGGAGCTGGTTGTCACCGCGTGTCGCAAAGGGAAGGGTGTTGGTAAAAGTGATGAGGGTGTGAGGTCAGCTCTTGGTGGTCGACCCAGTAGGCTGTTAGTTCTGACACCAATGGCGTGTTGCCCTTCCCTCTTCCTCCTCTGCTCCTCAGATGACAGAGACGCAGTTTGTGTTATCCTTCATTCACCGTTTCGTGGGAAGGCCGTGGGGCTACCACCTTCTTTGCCTTCTGCTACCCATTCTCCTACAGTGACTGCCAGGATTTGCTAAGCCAGCTAGACCAGCGCTTTCTGGAGAACAGCCCTACCCACAGCAGGTGCCAACCCCATTCTTTTCCTGTCATGTAGTCCTGGACTGCAGAGCACCTCTGCCACTCCTGGAGCTTGCCCTCAGAGCCCTGACCCCAAACCTCATCTATTCTTTCCTCTGTACAGCATGTGGGACTTTGGGTACCCCTGACAGATGTTTCTGTGTGACCTTGACCTTGGCATCCCACCATCCATTCATCACCTGCCTACTTCAAGTCTCTTAATATCCCAGCTCCCATCAGTCACCCAGAATTTAGCCAGCACTGCCACTGTGCAGCACACATTCGTTTTTTTCCTGCCCCAAGAGAGGCCACCTCTCTGTGTCTATGCAAAGTAGTCTACCTTGCTAACTGCTAAGTCACTTCAGTCATGTCCGATTCTGTGTGACCCCATAGATGGAAGCTCACCAGGCTTCCCCCGTCCCTGGGATTCTCCAGGCAAGAACACGAGTGGGTTGCCATTTCTTTCTCCAGTGCATGAAAGTGAAAAGTGAAAGGGAAGTCACTCAGTCGTGTCTGACTCTTAGCAACCCCATGGACCACAGCCCACCAGGCTCCTCCATCCATGGGATTTTCCAGGCAAGAGTATTGGAGTGGGGTGCCATTGCCTTCTCCAGTAGTCTACCTTAGGGCACTGTAAACTGGGGAATAGAACTTTAACTTCATTCTGTCCTGTTCCCTGCATTCTGACAATGTAGCTGCTGCTAAATTCCTTCAGTTGTGTCTGACTGTGTGACATAGACGGCAGCCCACCAGGCTCCCCTGTCCCTGGGATCCTCCAGTCAAGAATACTGGAGTGGGTTGCCATTTTCTTCTCTACTGACAATGTAGACCCAACCCAAATCCTCAGGCTCATTTAACACTGTGAGGGACTAGAAGGTCCCAAAGGTTATGGTGAAGGACCAGATCCTACAAATCCTGGGCTGGTGACCATGCCCACTGGTTGGTAGGACTTCGGGGACTTCTGGCTTCATGACTTTCACACCTACAGCCCCCTGGATACCATCTATTACCACCGGGAGACCCTCTGCTATTCTCTGGATGGACTTCGTGTAGATCTACTGACGATCAGTTCCTGCCATGGGCTTCGAGAAGATCGAGAGCCCCGTCTAGAGCAGCTATTTCCTGATGCCAGCACCCCCCGACCATTCTGTTTCACAGGCAAGAGAGTGAGTAGAAATAGCACAAAGGTAGTACCCTGGCCTTGGCCCAGCCCCAGGCACTGCTGGTAGGTTGAGGCCATATTATCCCTTTGCCCCATGGACATGACCTCAGCCTGCGTTCTGAGGCAGGTGTGATAGCTCCTATATCAGTTGGCATACTCAACCAGCTGGAAATCCAGTGGCTGTTTCCACCTCATCCCACCGCCATCCCCACATGG
Source organism: Nanger dama (assembly GCA_917880005.1). Taxonomy (NCBI): domain Eukaryota; kingdom Metazoa; phylum Chordata; class Mammalia; order Artiodactyla; family Bovidae; genus Nanger; species Nanger dama. Next base: position 34,519,607 of record CAKJTW010000018.1, read on the forward strand.
TTACCCTGGTATATAGAGCTGCTACTGCTGCTGCTGCTGCTAAGTCGCTTCAGTTGTGTCCGACTCTGTGTGACCCCCATAGACGGCAGCCCATGAGGCTCCCCTGTCCCTGGGATTCTCCAGGCAAGAACACTGGAGTGGGTTGCCATTTCCTTCTCCAATGCATGAAAGTGAAAAGTGAAAGTGAAGTCGCTCAGTCGTGTCCGACTCTTAGCGACCCCATGGACTGCGTCCCACCAGGCTCCTCCGTCCATGGGATTCTCCAGGCAAGAGTGCTAGAGTGGGGTATATAGAGCAAATGACCTAATAACTGCTCTCCTCTTCACCTCAGATATTCTTCTTAAGCAGTAGGGTACACCCCGGGAGACTCCATCTAGCTTTGTCTTCAACGGTTTTCTGGACTTCATTCTTCGACCTGACGACCCCCGGGCCCAAACCCTACGTCGCCTGTTTGTCTTTAAGCTGATTCCCATGTTGAACCCTGATGGGGTCGTCCGGGGTCACTACCGGTAAGAGGCACGCCCAGCCACGTGGATTGATTCCAGTCCCCTTATAACCTGCATCTCAGTGGCAGCTGTTAGCCTTGTATGTAGTGTCTGTGTTCCCAGTCCTCTTGCACCCTAACACAGGCAAGTCCCTGTGATCATCCAGTGAGCCGAGAACAACAAATACGATCCCATCCAGTGGTACTTTCTAGGGGAGTAAAGCCGGCATATCCATAGGTGCATCTGGGTAGAGGGAGCTGTCTTTTAGCTTTCTGTAGGAGGGATAACAGCTAACCAGGGAGAGGGCCAGCATCAGTTCTGTCTTTCTGTTGCAGCTTCAGCCTCTTGTTTCATAAGTCATTTTCCTTTTCATCTGCCACGTGTCTCTTTCACTGGCCCAGCCCTCAAGCCCCTGCTTTGGTCCTTGTCTCCCTGCAGCACAGACTCGCGTGGAGTAAATCTGAACCGTCAGTACCTGAAGCCTGATGCAGTCCTGCACCCAGCCATCTATGGGGCTAAAGCTGTGCTTCTCTACCACCATGTGCATTCCCGCCTGAACTCCCAGAGTCCCTCTGAGCACCAGCACAGTTCTCATCTCCCTCCTGATGCTCCCCTGTCTGACCCTGAGAAAGCCGACCGTCTCCAAAACAGAGCTCACCTTGGGCGCTCGTCCAGCGGGGATAAACCTGAGGCATGGACACAGACTGAGGCAGCCGAGCAGAAATCCAACAGCGTGTGGATTACGCCACAGGAGTCATCTGAGTTGGAACAGCCAGCCCCTGATGCCATCCCCCAGAGAGAGTGGTGTTGCTTACTACGTGGACCTGCACGGACATGCTTCCAAAAGGGGCTGCTTCATGTATGGAAACAGCTTTAGTGACGAGAACACCCAGGTGGGAGTCTGCAGAATGTCACGTGAGTGTGGGGAGTGTTGCAAGTCAGGAGATGAATTCAGGCCATGAACAGAGGGAAGAGGGCCTTCTGGCAGGAAGGCCTGGGGCTGGCAAGAGGCAGCTTATTCTGAGCGAGCTCCAGGGGCCAAGAAGGGGCAGCACCTCATTGTGTTACAGCATGACCTCTGAAAGGTCAAGCTACTAGCATCATAGTTTTTCTAGAGTTTTGAACACCAGGGAGAAGCAGAATTTTATCAGAGAGAAGGTCTTAAAAGAGGTAGAATCATACCTTGCCAATACCTAGAAATATTGTCAATCGTTCAGTGAGGATGTAAGCAATGCTGACTACTGCTGATGGTTCTGAAGGTGTCTGTCTGCTGTGTGAAGGCACATGACCCCACACTAGGCATCTCTTCCTTGCCCCATCCTTTCTTTCTCTCTGTCTCTCCTTCTGAGTTGCCTTTTTCCTCACCCAAACAGGTGGAAAATATGCTGTATCCAAAGCTCATCTCCTTGAACTCAGCCCACTTTGACTTCCAGGGCTGCAATTTCTCAGAGAAGAACATGTATGCCCGAGACCGCAGAGATGGCCAGTCTAAAGAGGGAAGCGGCCGGGTTGCAATCTACAAAGCCTCAGGGATAATCCACAGGTTGGGTGGAAACTGATATACAGTGGACAAAATAGCTGCCCCCCAAAAATAATAACCCAGTGTAGGGTGTGTGAGGGGCAGGGGATGGATGACGTCTTCCCAAAGGACAGATTCACAGTTTGTATGGTTGTCTTTAGTCTGGGACACTACCTTTTGGGGGACCTTTCTTCTGTGATGAAGTGCCAGGGTCAGTTGCTAGTGGCTAGGGATCAGCCCTTTCTATTTGTGCACTCTCCCCCAGCTGATTATCTCGTAGAACACCTAGTCTGTCCCCCCATGGTTCTGTCCAGATTCTGTCTGATAAAGGTCTCCGTGTCTTAGCTACACACTTGAATGCAACTACAACACTGGACGCTCAGTAAACAGCATCCCTGCCGCCTGCCACGACAACGGGCGTGCCAGCCCCCTCCCCCCACCGGCCTTCCCTTCCAGATACACTGTGGAACTGTTTGAGCAGGTACGAATGCAGGGGATGAGTGGGGAAAGGGAAACCTCAAAGTCTGGAAAGGCCTTCACCTCTGCCACCTGACTCTCAGGTCCCCTGAGGCAAGGCTCACCACTGTCGCCGTCTCACCTCTACCATGGTGGTGGTTTTCCTCAGTTAATAGGCACCAGGCCTCTGACTGTAAAGGTATCGGGATGAATGGGCACTACTCTGACCCCCAGCCCTGCCATAGAGACACTCCTAGCACAGCTGAGTCACATTCTTTGCCTGTGAGCTTATCTTCCCCCTTCTATTGGATTAGTTCCCTCGTGAGTTCAAAGCACCCCCTCTACAGAGGTCCTGATGATCCCGGTGTCCTGGGGCACATGAGAGGAACAGAAACAACTGTGGGTTATAGGAGAGATCCCAATGCCTTCTCCTGCTGGTAGAACTCCTGCCTGGGGCCATCCCGAAAGCCCACCTGCCCCTGCTCATAATGGACGAGGGCCCCAGATGGGCAGCAATTTAGGGACAGCCCTAAATCCACTTTGCAACAAACAGCCTGAGCAACACAGTTGACATAGTCATTGAGCAAATGTGAGGCCAGCCTCTCCTTCCCCTTTCAGTGGGCTGTGCATCCCAAGCCAACACAGCTCCCATGTATGGAAAACAGCTTTCTGGGTTGGAAGACCAAGACACTCAGCCAAATTGGACTCCCCCACAGGTGGGACGAGCTATGGCCATTGCAGCTCTGGACATGGCGGAGTGCAACCCGTGGCCCCGAATCGTGCTGTCAGAGCACAGCAGCCTAACAAACCTCCGGGCCTGGATGCTGAAACACGTGCGCAGCAGCCGAGGCCTGAGCACCACTGTGAACATGAGCGTCAGCAAGAAGAGAGGCTCTCGAACTCCACCCAGAAGTAACAAGTAAGATAAGCGGCAAGGAGGGAGAGGCTGGGGCACTGGAACAGGGCTCTAGAGCAAAGAGTTTCAAGGAATTTGTGTGATTCTCAACTTCCAAAAGAACCATGTGGTGAATGTTTGCAGGGTGAATTCAGATTAGGAAGGTTAGTGCATTTTTCGGAGAATGAGATCCTTTTCCCCTTTATATAGCACTACATACTTCCGAGATGTCGGAAAAGCAGGTTAGGGATTCCCTGCTCCAGAGCTCAAAATCAAGTAGCAGTAGGGTGGGGGTCCCCAGGGGTGGGTCTCACCTTCTTGTAGTTGTGAATGTCTGAGGGGCCCAGGGCAGCACCAGGGTGACAATGGGGACCTCACTGGGAGTTAAAGCTGCCCAGGACCAGCCCACATGGCTCTTAGTATATTCTCAGCAGGAGCGTGCACGTGTGAACAAGGGCCCCCAGGCAGCCTGAGATGTCCCATGTTAGATTCCTTATCCGTGGACACACATTACTCCCTGCCACCTCAGAATGAGTCCCTGAGACTTTTCACCACAGAGGTGATGCTGTACTGGGCATCAGACCAGGGAGGACGATGCAAGACAACCTCCTGGCCCAGGATTAACTGGTGTCTGTTCCTTGCAGCGGACTGCCTGTTTCCTGCTCTGAAAACACCTTGAGCCGCGCGCGGGTTTTAGTACTGGCACAAGTGCTGGTGGCAGCAGCAGCAGCCAGCAAAATTCTCCACAGATGAAGAACTCCCCCAGCTTTCCTTTTCATGGCAGCCGGCCTGCGGGGCTGCCAGGCCTGGGCTCTAGCACCCAAAAGGTCAGCCACCGGGTGCTGGGCCCTGTCAGAGGTAAGCTAGTCTGGGAGCCCCTGCAACAGGTGTTTGGTTGTTTGGGGCATTGCTGGGGAAAGTGAGAGCTTGAAGATGCACACTCGGCCTGGACCAAGGGCTGAATCAATAAAATTAGTTTGTAGCAGGATCTGCAGCCTCTTCTGCGACCTTGGTGTTCCCTGCGGCACGAGCTCCAGACGGTACTGTGTGGCAGAGACGGGAGTCCGGGGTCTTGGGTTTCAGCAACTGCTGGGAGACAGGAAGTGCCCAAGGAAGAATCACTGGCCAGAGCAGGGTCACGCTGGGACATGGAGCCTCCACGTCAAGGACAGGGTTGGTCTGTCTTGGGAGCAGGAAGGATAAGGAGGTTTCCTCACAGTCAGTCACAGCACCATGCAGAGATCCTACCCAGGGTCTCTATGGCTGAACTTGTTCCTGGCTTCAGAGCCTGTTCAGAAAGTGTTGGAAGGATGCCAGCTTTTCCAAAGAAACATGGAACAACTACATACAGCTTCTGTACTAGGCTCACAATCCAGTCCCTTCCAGCGGTAGCCACAGTCCCTCAACTGTGCCCTAGGTTTGGCCATTAAGACCCTGCTTGACCAGAAACAGGTGGGCCTTTAAGGAAAAAAAGAGGAAGGGACTTCAGAGTTGTTCCTTGGGAGTGACCTGGACTAGAGTAGGTCAACTGTTACAGTGCTATTCCTGGAAATAACACTAGATCAGAAATCAACATTGTATGTGGCTTCTGGGCTACAGCAGTCTGGCCAGAGTATAGAGGTCTATACACTAGAAACTGAGCTTGGCTGGTCTTCAAGCTGCACTTGTCCTTGTCAGCACTTAACAGCTGCTCAGCTTGCAACAGAGCTTTTGGTGCAGAGCAGAAACATGCCCTGGCGTCATTAGCTATGGAAATGACCGCTAATTAGAGCAGCCACAGGAGAGAGAGCAGTGATCCTCAGCAGCTTTGACCTTTAAGATGTTGTCCCTGGCAGACCCCATAGTTACCTTCTGCTTAGGTTCCAAGCCCCACTCAGAGTCTGTCTTCATTGAGAAAGGACACTTCTGTACACTGAGTATCAAAGCAGTAATAATGCCTTAAGTTTAAATAAGCGTTAAACAGTGAACAAAACAGTACCGCATATTTATTTCATTTAATCCTTAACAAAGACCCTGAAGATAGGTGGTATTTCCATTTTTCTAATGAGGAAGCTGAGGGTGCTGAACGTTCACTGGTCCAAGGTTGCACAGCTATTAAGTGGTAGTTATTCAAATTTATGTCTTTTGCCTGTTGAGTTTCCTATCTTAAATCTGGATACTTTTTCTTCTTTTAATTTCTTTTCCTCTTAACTCATAGCAGGAATATGAACCCTAAATCTTCTTCCCTGACTACAAAAGGGAAACAGTAAACAGCCTTTTCTAGGTCATCACTGGAGGATTCTAGGTAGTTTTTAGTCAATATTTTATTAACATCGTCCCTACTCCACCCCTCCCCACCCACACCCCAATGTAGAGTGCTGTATTAAGCTCCTTGAGTGAGAAAGATATTCTGTTTTTTTGTTACTTCCCCCAAATAACTAATAGAAAATAGGCACAGTCAGTACAAAGTAATTGCTGGTGGACTGACTCAAAACTTCATAAGGGACACAGGGCTGTAAACACAGCAGAAAAGTGCATTGTAAGCAAGGAACGCGGAGAGCCACTGTTGTAGATAAACACAAGAGTAATCACCCAAAGGATGATCAGTTGAGAAGTGGTTTTGAGGAATGGGTGTGGTTTACAGTTTAATAAGAACACACCAGAGATGAGAGTGATAGCCAGGACCTCTATGTGTAGAGAGGACGACAAGCAGGCACACTAGCTGATTCGAAGAGCAAACCCTTCCCTGTGGAAATCAGGAAGAAAGGTGGGAGGAAGCTGAAATGTCTTGAAAACAAAAGATTATGTGTTAACAAAGACAATATGGCAGTGACTGTGTTTCTCATGATGGGAACAAAAGATCTGCTTTAAGCAAGCTATTTGTGAACTGTTTATATAGAAATCTGGCAGGGATGGGAGACTGGGTCCTTGCAATAGTTTATACATGAGATGACGAGTGCCTGTACCAGGGTCTATGAAGGTATATAATAGAAACAAATGGAGGGATTCAGTGGTGGTGGAAGAGAAAGACTAAGAGAGCTTCATGGTTACAAGCTAAAGGAGTACGTCATGATGACATTAAGACATTGTCTGAAGAAGAGTGCCGTTTATCTATTTTAGACATGCTTGGATATCACGAGCTAGCTATATGGAGATGTCCTACAGGCAGAAAAAGGATTCCCTAGTGGCTCAGCTGGTAAAGAATCTGCCGACAATGCGGGAGACCTGCGTTCAATCCCTGGGTTTGAAAGATCCCCTGGAGAAGGGAATGGCTACCCATTCCAGTATTCTGGCCTGCAGAATTCCACGGACTATGTAGTCCATGGGGTCACAAAGAGTCGGACACAATTGAGTGTCTTTCACAGGCAGAGAAAGGGCCAAAATGCAGAAAGATGATATCAAGATTTTATCTAAGAGTCCTCCACATACAGATACAGGTGAAACCAAGTGAGAAGCTATATTCCCCCAGGTAAATTAGCAGCAGCAGCAAATGAGCTTAGAAGCAGAAAGAGAGCTGGTTTGAGAATCAGGACATCCTATGGACTTGGATAAATATTTGTAGGAACAAGAAACTCTCTCTGAAGAGGTCAGGAAGATTCCTAATAATGCCAGACAGGAATACTGTAAGGAGCTGAAAGAGCAGACCCAGGGATCTTGACTCCTGTGTTCTCCTGAGGATTTGCTGTTGCTCCAGTTTTCGCCACTTCATCTCAAAGGCCCTGATAAGACTCCAGGATGGGAGACTGGTCTTGGCTTGGGATAGGGACCTCTGATGCACACTGTGGTGCTGGACTTGGCATCTTCAACTCACGTTGGGAAAACTTCATTTTGTCCTGTGCTGTAGCTTTGTGACATCTCCTGGTTCCACACACCTGGCTCTGGGCCCTCGCCACATCTAGGCATCCTTTGTCTTCCAAGATAAGAAAACCATGACCCTCATTTCTCTGAGATCTAACTAAAAGCATCTGTAAATACACCTTCCAAATCCCCAAACTGGGATTGCTGAAGGTTTTTTTTTTACTTACAAACTTATTTTTGAGAAAATTCCCACTAATACATAAAAATATCCCATGTAACTGTAGGTAAGTTAATGGCAGTCCTTTATTGGCTAGAACAGAACATGAAGTTGGGCTATCTAGAAAACTTCAGATAAGATTTAGGTATCCCAGCCAGCAGCTTAAGGCAGGGCCTTAGGGAACTAACTAGTCTGGCTGGGCCTGTCCTCAGAGGCTGGGGGATGACATTTTAGAAGCCCCAAACTTGGGGGTGAATAGAAATGTTGCGGGGCAGGAGGCTGAAAGAGCCTGAGTAGGCCTTGCCTCCCAGAACCCCCTGGCTATAGTGCCAGATCACTGAGGAATAGCTAATGTCATTGCTGAAGTGGGCACTTTAGTGGTGTGAAAGCAGAGGCAGACGGTTCAGAGGACCTGCTGGGTAGAGGGCGGAGAATAAACAAACTCCTCCTCCTGTTGGCTATGCATTCATGAAAACAAGGCTGGGGGCAGGGCTGGGGGTGGAGAGGGACACCAGCAAGGTGCCCAAACACATGACGGAAGGCGGCACTTGCTCTCAGGATCAGGCAAGGACCTGGAGCTCCCTAAACTGCACCCGAGGCGCTCCCCTTCTGGCCTACACAGCAGGCTACTGGTGTAAAGACCAGGCAGGGGCTTCAGAGTAAAGCAGGGAGCTTTCAGCCATCAGCCTACCACGGCCACTCTAATCTATCCCAGCTCTGGCAGTTAAAGCTGAGACTACCAGAACTCGTTCCTGGCCTCTGTGATGCCTTGTCTCAGCTGGTTGGCAGCTTCTGGTGGAGCACCTCAAGGCCAATGATGAGTAGAGGTTCCTTTGAGAAGTGAGTCAAAGGACATAAGAAGCTTCCAGGCCTCCAGCTCCATCACCACTTTTAACCTTTCCCATGAAAACACAAGTTTCATGTTAAATAGTCATATGCCCTTAGACTAAAACTTACCTGATGGCAGGAAATGTTTCCTAACACATCTGTTTATTTCCTTATCACCTAGCAACATGTTTGGCACTTATTAAATGATTTCCAAATATTTGCTGAACAAATACAAGGCAAGAAGCTGGGAGGTGAATGGAGGCTTGCCTGCCTATCCACCCCTCAAAGGGCATTAATCAGGTCTGTGATCGTCCTAGGGATCCAGTGAGCCCTGAGTGCTACTTGGAGTGACAGTTCTAAAGATGTCTGGGGAAAGTGGGGATGATGCCGGACCTAGGCAAAGGGAACACAACTGCTCCAGAATTTTAAGCCCTCAGAACATCCATTCTGACTCACACAGTGGTGAGCTGCAGTCTAGCTCTGCATCTCGGGCCTCTGCCCAGGACTGACCTGTCACTCCAGATGGAATCTTGGGGCTGATGACCATGCTGCACCCTCTCGGAACTGGTCACAGATGCACAGCTGGTCCCATCACCACTTATGCTCTGCCTTAAGCTGCCATTTCTATAGTTTAAAACCAAGAAGAGTTGGAGCTCCTCCTTTTAATTCTTGTCACAGTGAGACTGGATAAGCCTGGATGACACCAGGGCCCAGAAGTCAAAACATGAGAAGCTGGGCTGTGTGCTCATGCTGCCAAATTTACAAGCAGGCCCCACCACATCTTAAGACAGGCTTATAAGTGATGATGTGCTACCTTTAAATGCCTCCCATTTTTCAGATCAGGCCTCTCTCCTAAAACAAACTTGTTTCCTATCCTGAAACTCTCTTCAGTGGCAGGATTCCAGGGGTGTATCCTTAGTATCTTTTGCTTGATCCTTACACTTCACTTGGCATTTTTTATATCATTTACCTATTTTGCTTTGTATCTTCTTGAGTGTCACTTGGCTCCTTACTGGAACCTACAAACGTCCCAGAGGCTTTCACTCTCTTGCTTGCACTCTTTTATCCTTTCTTGGGGTAGGGTGAAGCTTCATCCCCTAACATGGTTCCAACATCCTTCTGTGTCAGATCATCTATTTCTTGCTGTTCCTCCCTCTGTCATAAAATTCATTATCTGAAGTGACCCAAGTTCACTGCCACTTGACATCATCTTGACATCCCTGAAGCCATTACCAAGGTCTAGGCTGTGCAGCAACTCTCGAGTCTTTGGAGGTGGATAATGTTTCAAGTTATTTAACTGTGGCCATGAGTCCCTGACTTCGGCTATTTTGTTGGCATTGCTGTGCCAACTCTTACTAGCTCCTAAGGTCTGGTTGTTTTTGACTCCTGTCTGTGGTCTTATACTCTGATTGGTGCCCAGCATCTCGGCAACCTCCTCAAAGCTAGAGTAGCTTCCTTCTGAGATCTCTCCCTTTTTCTTGTCCTTTTTCATACAAGTATCAGTTTTTTAAAATTTGGTTTGGGAACATTCCAGAAGTACCCTTGTCACTGCTAGTGTAGTTAAGACAAGATAAAACTCCTGTTACCTACTTCCTGCTTTTTACAAGAGGCTTTTTACATGTAACACATGTTGCTTTGTCAGAAGTCAGCTGGCATTCTGTAACCAGCATCAAATTCAGCTCCACAGAAGTTAATGGCTCATTTGGTTTGGGAACATTTGGTACCTGCTGTCCCCCTGATGAGAAGGGACCTGCCATACCTGAGCACCTCCCTGCCCCTTCTCATCACCATCTACCCAACTGGGACACCACCTTTCAGAATTTGTAGCAGTGAGGCTCTCGCCACAAAGAAGGGACCAAGAGAGCTGCCCTATAAGAGTATAACCATATGCCCTTAGACAGGATTGTTGAGTCAGCTTATGGTCTGCAGTGAGTGTCTGCTATCCAGGCAAACAAAATGTTTAAGGTCTTTGTTTTTCCAGGCAGTACTTTACAGGCCCTGAGATACAGTGTTAGAAACATAGTGTTGGAAAAGACCAGGTCCCTACCCTCAAGAAACTCGAAGTTTCGATTAGAATATTAGCTAACATTTATTGAGTGCTTACTATGTACCAGGCACTGTTATAAGTACTTTACATCTACTAACATTTAGTTAAGGAGACAGAAACCATAAACAGTTACTTGCCGAGGGAACAAAGAACAATTAAAGAAAAGAGAACAATTAATTTTACTATTAATGGTCAGGGAGGCTTTCATAGAGGTGACATTTGAGATGGGACATATAAGATGTCCAGAGTTCACTGGAAGAAGAAACAGGCATTGCAGAGGAACAGCATAGCCAGTAGCCACAGAGGCTATAGCAGAGGATCAAGTCAGCATCCTACTGAGGGTGTGTAAACTGGACCCACAGTAGGTGGGGCTTTGAATGCCATGTTCAAACGTTTGAACTTTATCCTGTAAAAGACCTTTAGCATCTCCCCCTTGTCTGAGCCAAAATGATTTTTTACCAGGTTTGTATTTTAGAACAATAATTTCTGGCACCTGTGTGAAGGATGGATTATAAAAGGGAATAGACTCAAGCTAGGGAGGCCAGTGGAGAATATTTTTTTAAAAGCCTGGATGAGAGATAAAGATTTTATCTGGACACTGGTAATGGCAAAGGTGAATAAAGGGGGAATTCAAGAGAAGGCAGTGGGTAAACTGTCCAGTTTGGGGTTAAATACAAATCTAAATGTGAAGGAGTCGAAAGATGAAACAAAAGTTTCTAGCAGATTTTTCACCAAGATAGGGAGAAGGAAAGGAAGCAAGGAGTCATGAGACACTGCTAGGTAGAAACAACCAGTAGACAGAACTGCAGCTCAGGAAAAAAGGGCGAGAGGGAGACTTAGGAGTTCTGACCACATAGAGCAGAAGAGAAGGATAAAATGGTGAGGGATACTGGCATTTAGGGACAGGACAAGTAATTGAAGAGGGGCATTTAGAGGGAGGAGAAAAAGCCAAGCTCAGTAACTTAAGAATGAACTGGTGTGAGTAGGCTAGTTAGCTACAGAGGTAAAGTAGGATGAGGGCTTGATGAACAAGGAGAGCTGGAGTAAGTGATGAGGTCTTTCTACCCATCTTAGATTTACTTCAGAAGAGGGATGCTGGTGTGATAACAAGCTGGAAAACAGGCATCTGCTGACAAGGGAAAGCCAGTGGGGCAGTGGAGTGACAATACCTCACTTATTTGCCCTTTTATCTGCTTGTGTCCCTTCCACTCAGAGCCCCGAAGCCAGGACAGGAGACGGCGGCAGCAGCCAGTGACCCATCGCCCTACTTCAAGCAGCCTGGCCCCATCCCCAACTCCTGCTAGTTCTAACCTAGCCTCTTCACACATGGGCTCCTGCCTACTCCCCAACTCACTCAGCATATCAGGTCTGTACTCACTGCCACTGAAATCTGGGTTGGTCAACCTCCTTCCTTCTCTACCTCCCAGGGTGTAGGCCAGAGTCCTGACTAGGCTTGAAGAAACCCCTCCAGCTCTGCTGACATATGACCTGCACCTCCTTCTTGACTTCCTGTTATGCAGGCCACTCCAGACCAGGGCTGTCAGTTATCCTCTTGGATTATCCTAAATCCCTAAACTAATACCCATGCTCTTGTACAGGAAGCTGGAATTTTATGAATGTCTTTGTATAATAAAATAAGTTACCACTTACTGAGCGTTTACTATGTGGCAGGCACTGCTCTAAGCACATTATCTCATTTAATCTTATTTTTACAGTTGAACCTGAGGACTTTTCCTACCTGCTATTTATTCACACTCCCTGACTCCAGGAGCTGGGCAACATTAGACCAAACTGAAGAATGAAAACAGCATAGGCTTTTTCACTCATCATCACCACACGTTACGGGATCGTGCATTCACATAGAGAGCCTAGACCATCTCCTCTCCTTTTACGTTCTAGGCCCAGCCATGTAACAGACTGGATGAGAATGATTTCTAAGACTCCAGTCTGACATCTTCTGCCTCCCTCAGAGCCTGCTACTCCCAACCTGTAAACTCTCTTCGGTGGGTAGCCCGGAATCACCAGTCTTGGTGCTGCTTGATCCTTAAATGCTTACACACACAACTGGGATAACACTAACAAATTCAAAGCAGTTCAGCTTGAGTGGGTTCTGAGTCAAGCTCCAAGTTGCCATTCCACGCCTTGGACCAGACTAGAGCATGCAATGCTTCTGAACGAGGGGCAGTTTTGCACAACAGTGGACATTTGCCAATGTCTGGAGAAATTTTTTGGTTGTTACAGTGAGGAGGAGGCAGAAGAAATGCCATCTGCTGAGTCAAGGCCAGAGATACTACTAAACATCCTGAAACACACAAGGCAGGCCCCCACAACAAAGAATAATCCAGTCCAAAATGTCAACAGTGCCAGTATTGAGAAACCCGGATGGAAAGGAAGTTACCTCTTCTCCATGGCCCTGTCCTGATCCCAGTTTCCTTTGTTCCCTAGGGAGCAGCTGCTCATTCCTGTCTTCAGGAGACAAGACAGAGGCCGTCATGGTGATTGGGAAAGGTCTGTTGGGGGCTGGACCTCGGATCCCCTGTATTAGGACCCGACTACAGGTAACGTTTTGGGGTCTTCCTCAGCCCCCAGCTAACAACTCTTGGTAGAGCCCAGCAAGGCGCTATTCACCTGGGGAGCGGGAGGGAAAATGCCCAGCACTGCTTTATATCCTTGCCCCAGAACCACAGCAGAGACAGAGAGCTGCTCTGATGCCTGAATGCTTGTCTGTCAAGTGGCCCCCGTCCCCTTCAGCCAGGTCTCTTGCTTGCTTCCAGTCCTAGCATCCCTGCCAGACATACCCTCACCTCAGCCTGCTAGCTTTGGCTTTGCCTGCCCCTGCCCTTAGCTTCTCCTCTCTTTCTGCCCAGACCTGCCCGAGGAGACTACCCGCCAGGAGGGGTCCCGGATTCCCCAGGTAACACTCTGGTTGCTGCTCCTAGGACCAGCTGTGCCACCCGCCCCGATTCAGTCCAGATCCCCATACTAGGCTGACTGAAGTTGGGTACAGGCAGAAGCTGCCTGGATGGGTGAAGCTTAAGCTGCTCTGGCAGCGGCTGAGGCAGTGAAGGCTCTGAAGCAGACCTACTAATACTCCAACATCTTTCCACATCATGCTTTTCTACTCCTCCAGATCTTGGCTGTGGTATAGCCATGAAGGTTAAATGCTGGGTCCTTTCGCCTCCCCTAGTTAAGTAAAGCTTGGACTGTACAATCACAGACTGAACCCGAGTTTTTTAGCTATTATCCTGCCTGACCCTCTCAGCTAGGCATAGTGCCCAAGAACTCAAGGTCCTAGTACCCATGCTGACCCCTATACTACACTCGTACACATGGAAACTAGAAGAAACCTAGAAGTAAGAATGTCCATGGAAGAATCCAGCCTCTTAGCCTCCCCCTGTCCACACAGGCTAGGCCCAGGTTGGCCCAGGGCTCACCGCCGACTTGCAGAGGGATGAGAGGCTCTTCGGGCCCCACATCCCCTATCCCTCAGACCAAGAAGAACAGTGAGCCAGAGCTGGGACCCCGCTGCACACCACGGTGAGCACCAGTGTCCAGCCCCTCATTCCACCTCTTATTCCCATTTCTGCCATTCAGGACCATTTTCTTCCTCCCTTTCTCCTTTTGACCCCTTAAAGACTAAATGTACCTCCATTAAGAATCCAGTCGCTGACTTTTTTCCCATCATGCTCTCAGTCTTCACTCCAGCAGACAAGAGAACAACTTCCAGTCAGGGCTTCAGGCACCCCTATCAGACGACTGTGCAGTGCTCAACCTACCTAGCCTCCCCCATCTTGTCTGTCTCATGTCCCAGCCCCTGGCTAAAAGACCAGAAGAAGGGCTGAGTTTTCAACCCTGATTCCTCTCTTTTTCTCGTTGCAGGCTGCCTCAGGCCGGGCCCCCACGGCCCCGCTCCGCCCCCCGCCTTTTCTCCTATTTCCTGTAGTCTGTCTGATTCCCAGTCTCGGATTTGTTATAGTGGGGGCCCTTGGGCCAAACCGAGGTTTGTTTTGTCCCTAAATCTCCCCCATTCACTGTTTCTCCCCGGGTCTGATGCCTTCAAGCCCAGGATATGACCCCACAATGGGGAACACAGTGACAAATGTGCTAGTCCCCCTTTTCAGCTGCTGATTCCATGCGACAACTCTATGTAACTTCTTAGAACACCCACCACACTGTTCTGAGACATTGCAAAGCATCACCTTGAGACAGGACAAAGCAGGGACCTGCCACCCCCTTCCCTCCCTCCACAGCACAAGATTTTGGGACCACAAATATATATATATATTTTTTTATATTGGGGGAGGGAGTAGAAAGAAAGTAGCCCCTATACTGGGCCCTATTCAGTGGCAGCTTCTTGTTCCATAGGGTTAAGGAAGACTTTGAGGAAATAAAAGTTGTTTGGAAAAATCCAGGTGTAGTTGCTTTGTATGCTGTGATGGGTAGAAGGGATGAAGTGAAGTGTGAAGGCCCCTCACACCCTCCATCTTGCCTCAGACTATGTCCTGGAACCCTAGAAAAGAGGGGGAAAGACCTGAGGTAAGGAAAATGCTGCAGCTTTCCTCTGGGGCTATCCTTCAGAATCAACTCCCATCCAGCCTGTTCCCCCTTACAGTTCTCACCCACTGTTACAGGTTGGTTTACAAGCCCTTCATACAACCTCCCTCCGTCCCACTCTTATCTATGACTTAGGTCTATAGTAGCCACCCCCTACATAAGCGCCCTGTGCCCCTGAAATAGAATTCTCACAAAAAAATTATGCCTAAAGACCTAACAACCTTGGAAAAGTAAGGACTATTTTAAGTGAAGAGCCCAAATCCTCATACTTGGACGGCATCCTCATTACCTTTATTCCTTAGGGTGCCAGTACCTCCTTGCACCCATACTCTCAACTTGGAAATCGGGAACCACATGAAGATGGGGTTGATAGTACCCACTCCCGTTCTAGCAAGGAGCAGTTTAAGGGGGAAAGGGGCTGGGCACTCGCTACTTTGAGCGGATAAAGGGGCCCAGTTCTGGACTGTGTCACGCTTGGCCCAATACGTTCTGATTTGAAGTCTCGAACCCTGCAGGCCCTGGCGCGGCCTTCCCGCTCACTCTCCAGGGGCTAGGCGCTACAGCCCCGGACCGTTACCTGGGGCAGAAAAAGCGCCACTCTCATTCCTGCTTCTTGGGATTGTTGACAGCCACGTAGTGATAGAGAACAACAAGTAGGAAGAGCGACACGCCCAGCATGTTGGCGAAGATGGCGAGCTGCACGTCCGTGATCATGCTGAGGAGAAGAGGAGGGCCTGAGCCGCGGGCCAGAGCACTCCTCGCCCAAGCCAGGACCCGTCCTTGTCCCCCGCCCTGGTCGTCACCGCCTATGGGTCGGGGATCGAGCCTGCGTGCCTCTTACCTGATCAGCTGGGCTCGGCTCCGACACGGTCTGGGGACTAGCTTGAGGTAGTAAACCTGGACCGGAAGTCTACAGCGCCAATTCGGCTCCAAACCAGGTATTTCCGGTTATGAGGCTCGGCCGGTAAGGCTCTCTAGCCTCAGCGTCTCGCCTGCTCCCGTGGCGCTCTCGCGAGGGGCGGGGTCTTGGGTCGGGCCGAAGAGGGAGGGGCTGTCGTGTGGGTCGCGGGGCGGACGCGGGCTCCAGACGCCGCGCGGCGCAGCTGATTGCAGCTGGCGCTTCCCGGAACGAGGTTAGGGGCCCTAGGGCAACCTCGCTGGAGCTAAGGAGTGGGCTAGAGTGAGAGTGCAGCGGCCGTGCCGGGCGAGGAGCTCGACTTGAGCCTAGACAGCGCCCCCCGCCCAACTCTCCTGTCTCAGGCCCCCGCGCTGCTGCCCATCCTTCGCTTCCCGGCCCGGCCAGGTGCTTCCTTTGCACCCTGCCCTCAGGGTCCCCACCCTGGCCCGGGTGGCGGGAAGAGGGATGAGAGACGGTGTAGAATGGGGACTGGAGTGGGGCGGCCGGGTCCCTCTCCTTGGCGCGCCAGCCTTTCTGCCCCATATACGCCAAAAAGAACGATCCTGCCTGTGATCTGACCGGTGCCTCCCTTAGTCGGACTCCCCTCCTCCATGCCGCCCCAAGAGGTGGGCGTCGGAAATAGGGCGGACCCTCCTGCAATCAAAACCCAAACCGTGGAACTTGGGCCAAGTGGGAAATCACCCCCCGGATGTCGGGGTGGGGGGGAGGAAGGGCTGGGAGCGGCAAAAGGGGTCGTGTGGGTGGTAGGCAGAGTGGGCCTCCGAGGAGGAAAAAAGATGACAGTGGGTAGATGTCCCAGGGTCTCTCCTGAGGGGGAGGCAGCCCGGGGCTTTACAACCCTCTGCCCAGCCCAAACCTACTCCCCCTCACTTCTTGCTTTCCCTCAGCTTCACCATAAAAGGGAACGGCACTAAGCCAGGCTGGGGCCGGGGGGCTGGGCTGTTGCTCTGGAGCTGTCAGGGGTAATGGAAGCCAGTTGCTTTGCGGTAGAGGGGGCCAGGGCTCAGGGGACGCCTCTGGTTCTCTGAGCCAAAGAAAACTACAGGAGCTGCTATGGGGCTGGAACAGCTGGGTGAGGGGGCTGACTGCTCCCTGTGTGCACAGTGAGCGAAGGGGTGCACTCATTAGCCGGGAGTGGGCTTCCCTGACTTGGGACCATCCGCAGTTTGTCCTCCAAGCTCCAGGCAGTGACTCCTAAACTCTGTCTCTGCCTTTAGCGGTCTGTAGTTCCCGGGCCTCCCCTACCTCATCACCCAGCCCCCCACCCAGTATTTCCCAGAAGTTTCCTATTTAGAATCCCAAGCCCATGTTCCCTGCACATAACAAAGTGAAACCCCAGCCGTGTACTCACTCCCTCACGTGTCCCTCAGTGAGCAGTCTGTTCCCAGCTCTGCTCTGGGAGAATGAGGGTCTGGGTCTTAAGGGATTACACATGTTATGCTTTGCATCTCCTGGAAATTTAAAGCAGATCCAAGTGCAGCCAAACATTTAGATCTACTGTTGAAACAGAACTAGATCCTAGAAAGTACACTTTCTAGACTGTAAAGAACACAAGGGAAGACCTTGAATGTGCTTCAGCTTCTCAAGGCTGTCCTAAAAACCAGCTGACCCGGGTGCAAAGTAAACTAGACTCTCAGAGCTGAAGGGGGCCTTCAAGGTCATTTTATGAGGCAGGAAACTGGAGCCCAGAAGGTAATTGATTTGACCACATTTCTACAAATGGTTAAAGACAGTGTCCCCTGATTCCTGCTCCTCTGTTCCATACTCCCTGTCAGATAGTGGACTCAATAGATTGGCCTAGGGTCAGGGACAAGCAGAATAGGATTGGTTTTTTAGAATCATCCAGAAATGTCCTTCACCTCCCAGAACTTCCTGTGCCTAGTTCAGCGAGTCTTAATCAGCCTTGAATGGGTCACTTGGCCTAGTGCCTGGAGGAACTTTTTAACCAAGTTAAAACTGGTCTCCAGGGACTTCCCTGGTGGTCCAGTGGTTAAGAATCTGCCTGCCAGTGGAGGGGACATGGGTTCAGTCCCTGGTCTGGTAACATTTCACATGCTGCAGGGCAATCTAAGCCTGTGTGCCGCAGTTACTGAGCCCATGTGCTGCAACCACTGAAGCCTGCACACCTAGGAACCCGTGCTCCGCAACCTTAAGAAGCCACCACAATGAGAAACCCTCACACCACAGCAAAGAGTAGCCCCTGCTCACCGCAACTAGAGAAAGCTTGAGTGCAGCAACAAAGATCCAGTGCAGCCAAAAATACATAAAATAAGAATGGTCTCTAGGACTAAGCTGTGCATGTGTGCTAAGTCACTTTGCTGCTAAGTCTCTTCGTGACTCCATGGACTGCAGCCCACCAGGCTCCTCCATCCATGGGATTCTCCAGGCAAGAGTACTGGAGTGGGGTGCCATTGCCTTCTCCCTCTTTGAGACGCTATGGACAGTAGCCCACCAGGCTCCTCTGTCCATGGGATTCTCCAGGCAAGAATACTGGAGTCAGTTGTCATGCCTTCCTCCAGGAGATCTTCCTGACCCAGGGATCAAACCCACATCTCATGTCTCTTGCATTGACAGGCAGAGGTTCTCTACCGATAGCACCACCTGGGAAGCCTAGGACTAAGCTGCTGCTGCTAAGTCGCTTCAGTCGTGTCCGACTCTGTGCAACCCCATAGACAGCAGCCCACCAGGCTTCCCCATCCCTGGGATTCTCCAGGCAAGAACACTGGAGTGGGTTGCCATTTCCTTCTCCAATGGGTGAAAGTGAAAAGTAAAAGTGAAGTCACTCAGTCGTGTCCGACTCTAGCGACCCCATGGACTGCAGCCTACCAGGTTCCTCTGTCCATGGAATTTTCCAGGTAGAAGTACTGGAGTGGGGGTGCCAGTGCCTTCTCCGAGGACTAAGCTAGGAACTAACAAATCTTGAAAAAAATCTTGGGTGAAAAAGCATGAGGGAAGTGAGTCAGGTGAAGCTTTATCCGGGGGAACATTAGGGAGAGAGAGGATGGGGGAGGGGGACAAAGAGTGGGGAAATGTGAAGCTTAGTCTCTGTGATTAATGTGACATTTTCAAGAAGTCATGGTCAGGATTAGGCTCTGGAGTGAAAAAGCAACAAGACCTGGAAAAGGGGACTGGGTTCTGAGTCCAGGGAGGTTGGCTCCTAAATATGACACCTGTGGGAAGGATTGGAAGGAAAAGGTAAGTGTGTGTATTTGTGCTGGAGTGGACCTTTGCCTAAGAGTCCCCACAAGCTGGAATTCCCCTCTGGGTTTGTATGACCCAAGGCCTGGTTCATATTATTGCCCCTTTTTCCTCCCACTGTTCAGCCTTCAGACAGAGGGCAGTAGCCATACAAAGCTCCTTACTGCCCATGCCCCTGTTTGTCCTGGCCCCGATGTAGGAGCTCACTGCTGTCAATGATGGTTGACTGAATGAGTTAGTCCCCTGCTGTAGCCAAGATTTCCTATTGGCACTAGACCTTTGGCAATTTCCTATCTTGGAGTGGTTATAAAATAGACCTTGTCCTACTGCCCCAGGGACGCTTAGCCTTTTTGGTTTCAAGAATTCTCTTGCCAGTCTCTGGAAATTTATGGCTGCCTATCAATACCACTGCTGCCGCCACTGCCTTCCGTGAAAACTTAGTGTCCAGTGCAGCCTGCTTGTCCGACACCTCAGGCCTCCCCGGTGAACCCAGGAATTGTCTCCCCGGTGAACCCAGGAATTGTCTCCCCGTCAACACCCGGCAGTGAACCCAGAGCCACTGATTTCTTTGAGATCTCATAAACATTCATGTCAGTCCCTAGATTTTGGCTCCTAATTACAGGACTAAACAAAATGCAACCTACTGCCATTATATCTCAAAGCCAGCATTTTTAACTTGACACACTTAAGATACAACAGATTTTTTAACTTGAGGGGTCAGTCAAAGGAATGGGTGATAACTGGGTGGTGACAAGATGGCTGGGATGACTTCAGGTTGCCAGAGGCTGCTGGAGGGGAAGCAAGGTGGCTTCCTACCGGGGCCAGAGCCAGGACCTAGAACTTATGCAAAAACCAGGGACAAAGCCGCAGCCTTCCAGTGAAAGCGACTTTGAAATCAGGACCTTCCAAGATCATTTCCTTCAAGTCTCCCTAAGTTTGGGCCCCTCACCTCTAAGGAACATCCACAGATTTCCATTTCTAATGGTTCCTGTGTTTGCTTTCACCATCACGTCTTTTTGGCAACATTTCTGCCTGTCATCAGGATCATATTCTGGGCCTAAGACCCCAGGGGCACATCATTCAGAGTCACATTGACATGGTGGCACCCATTCTCATGTATGTACTGTCTCTTCAGTTGTGTCCAACTCTTTTCAACTTTTTTGGACTGTAGCGCACCAGGCTCCTCTGTCCATGAGATTCTCCAGGCAAGAATATTGGAGGGTTGCCATGCCCTTCTCCAGGGGATCTTCCCCACCCAGGAATCGAACCGTGTCTCTTATGTCTCTTGCATTGGTAGATGGGTTCTTTACCACCAGCACCACCTGGGAAGCTCTACCCATTCTCATAGTATCCAACTATTGCCCTGCAATGATTCTCAGAATCAAGACCTACTTTGATAACCATCTCCTTTGGATGTTTATTTCTATCAAGATGTGTTGTTGTTGTTCAGTTGCCCAGTCATGTCCGACTCTTTGCGACCCCATGAACTGCAGCATGCCAGACCTCCCTGTCCCTCACCCCTGGAGTTTGCTTAAGTTCATGTTCATTGTATCGGTGATCAGCCATCTCATCCTCTGAAGCCCTCTTCTCCTCCTGCCCTCGATCTTTCCCAGCATCAGGGACTTTTCCAATGAGTTGTCTGTTCACATCAGGTGACCAAAATACTGGAGCTTCAACTTTAGCAACAGTCCTTCCACTGACTATTCAGGGTTGATCTCCCTTAAGATTGACTGGTTTGTTCTCCTTGCTATCCAAGATAATTTCAGAGTCTTCAGCACCACAGTTGCTGCTGCTGCTGAGTCACTTCAGTCGTGTCCGACTCTGTGCACCCCCATAGATGGCAGCCCACCAGGCTCCCCACCCCGTCCCTGGGATTCTCCAGGCAAGAACACTGGAGTGGGTTGCAATTTCCTTCTCCAATACATGAAAATGAAAAGTGAAAGTAAAGTCGCTCAGTTGTGTCGACTGTTAGCGACCCCTGGACTGCAGCCCATCAGGCTCCTCCGTCCATGGGATTTTCCAGGCAAGAGTGCTGGAGTGGGGTGCCTAACCACAGCACCACAGTTCAAAGGCATCAATTCTTTGGTGTTCTGCCTTCATTACAGTCCAGCTCTCACAACCATACATGACCACTGGGAAGATCATAGCCTGGTTACTCTCCTCTTAAACTTGGAATGCCCAGCTAAGATCATCTTTCTTCCCTTCAAACCAGCTCCTCTTCTCAACTTTCCCATCCTGGCTCAAACCCTGGAGTCTTCTCCCTTCATCTGATCCCTCATTCCCCAGGCACTCACCAAGCAGCCACAACCTGCTCTCCCAGGTTGGCATCACTTTGCAACATAGAATTTGGAAGGGACCTGAGATGACAGACAGCAGACCCACAGTGGAGTCAGGGGATTCATTCAAAGTGATAACACTATTTAGAGGAGAAGCCGGAACCAGCTTTCTTGTGCTCTCACACCAGTCCATTGCTCTTGCCGAGAATATCTTCTTTCTGTGTCCGTATTCACCCCCGTACTAAAGACTTGTAACCCAAGCTTTTAACCAGTCTTCTGAGGCTCTCTCTGATTTTTTCCACAATTGACTTTCTGACACAGAGAAGAGCTAACACTTATGTAGCATTTACCATGTGTCAGGCACTATTCCAAATGCTTTACATGGATTAACTGAATCCTCACAAAACAAGGAAGGAGAATACTATTATTCCCATGTTACAGATGAGGAAACTGAGACAGACCGCTTTTGCCAACCTGAAGTCTCTCCCTCCCCTTGTCTCTATGGTTCACTTTTCCCTCCAACACGAATCAGGTTCTCTTTCTTCCAACAGCTCTTCTCTGACTCCCCTTAGCAGTCAGCTGTCTTTCTCCTCCTCTTAACCGGAGCGCAGCATCCATCTGTCTGGCCCCCTGGCCTTCTGTCCGTCCGGCCTGTGTTCATTCTCTCTTGTGTCCTGTCCGCCAACAGGACCGGCTGCTCCTTACTGAGTCCTTCGTGGGCCTTTGCTTCCTGGGCACCTCGTCAGTGCCCACACCCTGCACTCCTGCCTGATTTCAGTTTAGTACTTCTGCCTCTGTCTCCCAAGTGGCCCACCATACAGAGAGACCTGGACAGAACCCAGTGCTGAGGGCCAGATGGTGAGGGGGAGCAGCTGACAGATTCGGACATCATACAAGGAGACTACAGGATAGGCTGGTGGTTGAGTCAGCTTCCTTGCCTGCCTCAGAGGCTATCAGACTTGGCTCTGGGGTAGGGAGTGACTTCCTTTAGGCTAAACAGATAGAGCCCAACTCATCTCCTTGCCTCCACTCCCCCACTCATGGCTTTCACCAAGACAAGCGTAACACCCAAGATCACTTGGCCTTTGGAGAATAAAGTCTTTCTCCTCCTGCCCATGTCCTCTCCATGCTTGATAGAAGTTGCTCTCCATTGCCAGACTCCTTTCTTCCTCTGGCTTCTCTGAATTTCCTGCCAGCATCAGTGGAGTCCTCATTTTGCTCCCTGGTCAGGTAGCTTTTGCTCCTCTCCTCCTCTTTCCTCCCAAGCCACTGACCTGGGTACTATTCAGATTCTAATCTGAGCCATGCTGTTGATTTGCGGTGTTACCTTGTACAAGTTACTTTCCCACTCTGGGCCTCAGTTGTCACATCTATAAAAGGAGGCAGCTGGACTAGATGGTGAGTGGCGGTTCTGCTGAGCCCCTGCAAGTTCATTCTCCCTTTTACGGCTCTCCTCTCCACCTCTCCTAGGGCTTCTCTCCCAGGGGAGCCCTGCCCTGGCCCCAGGAGAGCTGTGGTTCCAGCTCCCGTTCCCTGTCTAAGTGACCAACCCTGGGCCTCCTCCCCAGCTCTGGCCCCGGCTCCACTCCATGTGGCCTGTCTGAGAGGCTGGCCCCAAGCCCGGCGGCAACTCCACATTTCTCTGTTTTTCCTTTTTTTTTCCCTCTCTCTCTTTCCCGGAGTTAACAAGAAGCAGATGTGGCGCACGATGGTTGGAGAGGTGGGGGAGGAAGGGGGAGGCTGGACCGCCAGCCAGACAGGGGGGAAGGGAGGGGAGTGAGGGAGAGAGAGGCGGGAGGCCAGGGCCCGCCCCACAGCCACTCTTGCGCCTCTGAGCAGCCACAGGGGCAAAGCCTTGTCACCCCCAGGATCTGGTCACTGGGGAAAACCGACAGCAGAGACCAGAGGAAGGCCAGATGGAGCAAGGGGGTGGAGGCCCAGGAGGCAGCATCTGAGAGGGCCAGGGACCAGGCGCAGGAGGCCAGGCTGTGTGTAGGGGGGCACAGAGAACAAACTCCCCTCAGAAGTGGAGAAGAGGAGAGCGGAAGGAATCGAAGGAGGGACAGACAGGAGCCCGAGGAGGAAAGAGGAGGGGGGAGAGGGGTCAGGCCAGGCAGCCAAGGAGGAGGTGTGTGGCTGGGGGCTGCCGGCAGGAAGCTGGGGACAGGACCTGCTGTCCCTCAGAGCAGCGGCATCCCCCCACCCCTCGCTCCAGGCAGAAGCGCCAGTGGTCAGGCCAGGATGTGCCTCTGAGGGCCGCCGCGGAGCGCCCCCACCATGGCCCCGGGAACCCTCTGGAGCTGCTACCTCTGCTGCCTGCTGACCACCGCCGTGGGGGCAGCCAGCTACCCTCCTCGCGGCTACAGCCTCTACACTGGGAGTGGCGGGGCCCTCAGCTCTGGGGGCACCCAGGCCCAGAGTGCCCCCCGACCTGCCAGTCGCCACAGGTAGGAGTCTGGGTCTCAGCCCAAGGCTGGAGGTAGGTGGGAGGGTGGGTGTCCTGACCCCTGCCTCGGGTATGTTCTTCTGGGCTGTCCAAACTAGGGCAAAGGAAGGGGGAAGAGGAAACCCTGCCACCAGGTGGCTCTTCGTATGCCCGCCTTCCTTCAGGGCCCCCTGGAGTAGATAGGTACCCCCCCACCCCATCTAACCTCAGGAGGAATCACTTCCACGTTAGGTGCCCAGGGAAACTATCCTGAGAGCCATGAGCCAGGCCTTCCTGTCACTGCCAGCCCACACCAGCCTGGGAGTCTCGGCAGACCTCTCATCCCATGCTAGGGCCCCCTCAGCCCCATGCAGTAACCCACGCTTCCCACACCACTTCTCTGCTCCTTTCCTTTCTCCAGCGACAGGGAGTGGAGGCTGGTGGCGGGGGGTGGGTAGGGGAGCAGGGCAAGAGTGTAGAACTGAAAGCCTCAGGGCAGGCAGGGTTCATCAATGGCTTATTTTCTCCTTAACCCTGAGCTGGACCCCTACCTGCTCTGACCAATCCCCTGAAGGGTGAGGAGAAGCCAGGGGATCACCAGGGAACCTGGCCAGCCAGCTCACGCAGGCCACGCCAAGCTAGGGGTTGAGACAGAAAGGGACATGAATGAATGCGTGAATTCAGATGCCCCCAGGCGGCCCAGCCATGAGGATCAACATCCCGTAGTTGTGGTTTTGCTTTCTGGGCCTCCTGTTCCCATCTTGAAAAGTCTTTATTGCCTCCTACTACACAGGAAGGCATGGGGCAGGGGGGTGGCGGGGGGGTGTGAGGAGCTGTCCCTGCCAAAGCCCTAACTCCCCTGGTCCCCAGAGGCCCTTCATCTTGTGACCCTCCCTCAGCCCCTCTGGTAGCCCCTAGGCCTCCCCACGGAATGTGTGTCTCTGGCCCTGAGACCCAGGTGGGGTTGTGCCTGCAGGAACTGGTGTGCCTATGTGGTGACCCGGACAGTGAGCTGTGTCCTTGAGGATGGAGTGGAGACCTTCGTCAAGCCCGACTACCAGCCCTGTGGCTGGGGCCAGCCCCAGTGTTCCCGCAGCATCATGTGAGGATGGGTACTTGGTGGGGGCTGGGCTAAGGCCGCCAACCTGGGGGATTTGTACAAAGCAGGTAGCCAGGGGCAGGACCAGGGGCTTCGTTGAGAGCCATTTGAGGAGATGCTGAGGCAACTCTTTGGCTGGTGGGATACTGAGGGCAAACTCACTTGGACCACCCTGCCAGCCTTGGGAATGCGTCTTCTGGGCCTGGCCACATTCAAGGAGAGGAGTTCAAAGCTCCAGCACAGGACAAGGGGAGAAAGAATAGGGATTTGGCCTTCAGCCAACTGGCTGACAGCTGTCAACTGAGCAAGGCCACATGCTGGCCAGTAAGGGGGACCCCAGCCTGAGGGACAGACCTAGCCCACGAACAGCCGCCCATCTCTGAGGACAGGAGCCAGCATCACTGACAGTGCAGGAGGAATAAGGGGCCTCCCTCTGCCTCTCCCAGGTACCGCAGCTTCCTCCGCCCTCGCTACCGCGTGGCCTACAAAACGGTGACAGATATGGAATGGAGGTGCTGCCAGGGGTACGGGGGCGATGACTGTGCAGAGGGCCCTGCCCCGGCGCTGGGCTCCGCACCCACCACCCCGCGGCCCCGGCCACAGCCCGCCCGCCCCAACCTCTCCGGCTCCAGTGCGGGCAGCCACTTGAGTGGACTGGGAGGGGAAGGTGAGTATGGGAGTTGCTGGGGGAGAGGAATGGGGACAATGCTGGGGAAAAGCATGGGACCAGGCTGCTATGGGGAGACCCCTGCTCCAGGTCAGGGCTTGGGGCTGGGGGTGGAGGAGTGCACAGAACAGAAGATAGTTGATGAGATCCCTGAGGTTCCTTGAGGTCCTTGAGAGCAAGAGACAGAGAGAATGTCTGTGTTGGGGTTGTGTGTATGTGTGTGTGAGTGAGTGTGTGAGAGAAGAGAGACTGAGTGAGACCCAGAGAAAAGGAAGGCAGAGAAAGAGAATGTGCTCTGCACACGCCCACGTGTGGCCAAGATACTTCCTAGTTGGGAACAGCTGCGGGAGGAAGGGGGAATTCCTTGGACAAGCTTGGTCCAAGGGGATAGACACTTGGGACTACAAGTCCTAGCATGCACTGCAGCTGACTACAGGTCCCAGGCGCCCCAGTGGCCTCTAGAGACTGCAGGTCCCAGAATGCAGCAGTCCCCGTTGCCCAGCACTGCAGATGTGTTGTGTTGCCTGCCAGGGAGATAGCCGTGCTGTAATTATGGAAACAGGAACTGCTGGCTGACTCTTCCAACACCCAGCCAGATCCCCTGCAGCTTGCTTCAGAGTTGTGTTTGTCCCTGTGGTGGTGTGGAGAGGGGCCTCCCACATTCACATTTCACTCACCCTGTGGAAGCAACGTATTGTCAGTTCCTTTTTTTTCAGCTGCAGAAACAGTTTCCATAAAGTTAGGAGGCATTCTGGATGATAGAACCATATCAAACTTGTAATCCATGGCCCAGTTAATTAACCTCTCTGGTCCTCTATCTCCCAGTCTATCAAATGGGAAGAGCTAATGGGCTTCCCTGGTGGCTCAGATGGTAAAGAATCTGCCTGCAAGGAAGGAGACCTGGGTTTGATTCCTGGTTTGGGAAGGAAGGAATGAGGAGGAGGAAATGGCAACCCACTCCAGTATTCTTGCCTGGAGAATCCCATGCACAGAGTAGCCTGGCGAGCTATAGTCCATGGGGTCGCAAAGAGTAAGGCATGACTGAGCGACTAAAACACACAATGATATTTATGCAATGCAGTTGTAAAGGGGAAGGAGCCATGGTGCATATTTGACTTAGAGGCATCCAGTGAAGGGAGTTTCTTTCCATCTTTTTTTTTTTTTTTTGGTTTTGTTTTTGCTTTCTCTTTCCTTCCATCTTTTCTTGCCCAGGTCACCCAGCTAAGGAATGGCCAAATCAGCTGGGACTCTGCTCTTTTGCTGGAGCTGGGGAAAGAAGGTCCCTAGGAGGTAGGGACCAGCCCCTCAGCCTTATCCCTCCCCTTCTCTGCTAGGTCCTGGGGAGTCCGAGAAGGTCCAGCAGCTGGAAGAGCAGGTGCAGAGCCTGACAAAGGAGCTTCAGGGCCTTCGGGGTGTCCTGCAGGGACTGAGCGGGCGCCTGACCGAAGACGTCCAGAGGGCTGTGGAGACGGCCTTTAATGGGAGGCAACAGCCGGCAGATGCAGCAGCCCGCCCGGGTGTGCACGAAACCCTCAATGAGATCCAGCAGCAGCTGCAACTCCTGGACAACCGCGTCTCCACCCATGACCAGGAGCTGGGCCATCTGAACAACCATCACAGTGGCGGCGGCAGCAGCAGGGCTCCAGACCCCACCCCGGCCCCTCCCGGCCACAGTGAGGAGCTGCTGCAGGAGCTGGAGCAGCGGCTGCAGGAGTCGTGCTCCGTGTGCCTGGCAGGGCTGGATGGCTTTCGACGGCAGCAGCAGCAAGACAGGGAGCGGCTGCGAGCGCTGGAGAAGCTACTGGCCTCCGTGGAGGAGCGGCAACGTCACCTCACGGGGCAGGCCCTGGGCCGCTGGGCCCCTCAGGAATGCTGCCCTCCAGAGCTGGGCCGGCGACTGGCTGAGCTGGAGCGGAGGCTGGACGTTGTGGCTGGCTCGGTGACAGTGCTGAGTGGACGGCGAGGCACCCACCTGGGAGGAGCATCTGGGCAGGGGGTCACCCGCCAGGCTACACCAGCTTAGCATCCCGCCCTCCCGCCTGGAGGACCGATTCAACTCTACCTTGGGCCCCTCGGAGGAACAGGAGGAGGGCTGGCCGGGGCGTCCTGGAGGGCTGGGCCACTGGCTACCTGCTGCCCGGGGCAAACTAGAGAAGTTGGAGGGGCGGCTGACCAATGTGAGCGGGGAGCTAGGGGGCGGCTGAATCAGCTGGAAGAGCAGGTGGCAGGGGCAGTGCAGGCATGTGGGCAGCTCTGCTCTGGGGCCCCTGGGGAGCAGGACTCCCAGGTCAGGGAGATCCTCAGTGCCCTGGAGCACAGGGTGCTGGACAGTGAGGGGCAGCTGAGGCTGGTGGGCTCAGACCTGCACAAGCTGGGAGCAGCTGGGGAGGCCCAGCAGGCCGCGCTGGAGCAGCTGCAAGGGGGCGGTGGGCCTGCTCCATGGTCGCATCGATGCCCTGGGTGAGACAGCTGCAGAATTTGCACTACAGCTGAATCTCACAGCTGCACGGCTGGGCCAACTGGAGGGGCTGCTGCAGGCCCGTGGGGAGGAGGGGTGTGGCGCCTGCGGAGGTGTACAAGAGGAACTCGGCCGCCTGCGGGATGGCGTGGAGCGCTGCTCCTGCCCACTGTTATCCCCCCGGGGCCCTGGGGCCGGCCCTGGGGTCGGGGGACCTAGCCGTGGGCCGCTGGATGGCTTCAGTGTGTTCGGGGGCAGCTCAGGCTCAGCCCTCCAGGCCCTGCAAGGAGAGCTCTCTGAGGTCATTCTCACCTTCAGCTCCCTCAATGACTCGCTGCATGAGCTGCAGACCACCGTGGAGGGCCAGGGTGCTGATCTGGCTGACCTGGGAGCCACCAAGGACCGAATTATCTCTGAGATCAATAGACTACAACAGGAGGCCACAGAGCATGCCACAGAGAGTGAGGAGCGCTTCCGAGGCCTGGAGGAGGGACAGGCACAGGCCGGCCAGTGCCCCAGCCTAGAGGGGCGATTGGGCCGCCTGGAGGGAGTCTGTGAGCGGCTGGACACGGTGGCCGGGGGGACTGCAGGGCCTGCGTGAAGGCCTTTCCAGACATGTGGCTGGGCTCTGGGCTGGGCTACGGGAAACCAACAGCACCAGCCAGACACAGGCAGCCTTGCTGGAGAAGCTGCTGGAGGGGCAGGCCGGCCTGGGCAAGCGGCTGGGTGCCCTTAATAGCTCCCTGCAGCTGCTGGAGGACCAGCTTCACCAGTTCAGCCTGAAGGACCTCACCGGTGAGCGGGCAAGAGGAGGCACCCGGGGGAGGGGGGGTAGGATCTTCTTCAAGTCTTCTCTTTCCCCTCCCCTGACCCTACAACAGCCTAGCCTTAACCTCGTTTACTTGCTCTTTACCTTGCTCTGCATGAATCGCAAAACTGTCCCAGGGCTTGGCTTGTCCACAAGAGATGACCCAAGATCCCAGCTCCCCACCCTCCTTGATGGCTCAGACAGGCCTGTGGGTGGAGGTGGGGTGCTGCTCTGCTGCCTAGGTACCCAGCGTGGGCAGCAAGGGGGCCCCATCACCCTGTCCTTGGATCCACCACCTTCCTTGTCTTTTGGAAACTCATTTTTATGGCTCTCCTTCAACCCGGTTTTGTCACCGTAGGGCCTGCAGGTGAGGCTGGGCCACCAGGGCCTCCTGGGATGCAGGGGACCCCCTGGCCCTGCTGGGCCTCCAGGACCTCCAGGCAAGGATGGACAAAAGGGGCCTATGGGGCCACCAGGTGAGTGGGCTGAGAAACTTGCTGCAGCCAGGGCTGCCACCCCCTGGGCGGCCCTGGGCTTGACATTTTACTCTGAACTTGACAGAGAAGGGGGAAAAGGGTGAAGAACTGGGACTCTTACATGGCTGACATTGACTAAGAAAGTAACTAGGAGATAGGATAGTCAGCGTGCTGGCCAGTTGACTGTGGGTGGCCTCCCTGCTGTGTTGAAGACTGGCTGAGCCTACAAGGTTGAAGAAAATAGATCCCATCTGTCTTCCCCATTTCTGCTTTGGGGGACTGCATAGCACCTGGCACAGTGGGGAAGCAGGTGTTTGCTGAGTGACTCAGCGAGAGCTGCCCTAGTTCTCACTGCTCCCTTTTCTCTCCCCACAGGTCCCCAAGGTGAACAGGGTAAGTTCCCCTCATTCAGCGCTGGTGGGGGGGACTCGAACTAGGATTTGGAGGATGGGGGCCTCAGGCAGCCCTGGGGTGTGGAGACTGAGGAGTAGAAGGGGGCTGCACTGAGTGTCCACTCTGACACCCCTCCCCCACCCCAGGACCCGAGGGGGCACCAGCAGCCTCCGTGCCCCGGGTAGCCTTTTCAGCTGCCCTGAGCTTACCCCCGGTCTGAACCAGGCACGGTGCCCTTCGACAGAGTCCTGCTCAACGATGGGGGCTACTACGATCCAGAGACTGGTGAGCCTGGAAGCAGGCAGCTGGGCACTGGGGGATCGGGAGGCTGTGCAGTGACATGTCCCCGTTCTTGCCCTTTCAGACAAGCTGGATCCTTTCATTCTCTGTTTTGGGGAAACCCTGTTCTCTCCTTCATTTATCCCTTCTCACCACAACTTGGATTGAGGGGGGGTGGGTGGGGGGGAAGAGCCTATCCTACCACAGCTCTTTCTGGGGGCCTGCTATTGCCCAGGCACTCCTCAAGTGCTGAGGATGCAGAAATGAACAAAAACACCGACTTCCCTGCCGTCTGTGGAGCTCAGGTCCTGGTAGGAGAGGTAGAAAAGACCTCGAGGGTCCCTCCGTAGTACAGTTCTGGAGGGGCTCCCGGACGCCTTCCCGGCCCCTGCCACCTGTGCCCCTCCTCACTGTCACTCTTGTCCCCAGGCGTGTTCACGGCGCCACTGGCCGGGCGCTACTTGCTGAGCGCGGTGCTCACGGGGCACCGGCACGAGAAGGTGGAGGCCGTGCTGTCCCGCTCCAACCTGGGCGTGGCTCGCATAGACTCCGGGTGGCTACGAGCCCGAGGGCCTGGAGAATAAGCCGGTGGCCGAGAGCCAGCCCAGCCCGGGCGCCCTAGGCGTGTTCAGCCTCATCCTGCCGCTGCAGGTTGGGGACACGGTCTGCATCGACCTGGTCATGGGGCAGCTGGCGCACTCGGAGGAACCGCTCACCATTTTCAGCGGAGCCCTGCTCTACGGAGACCTGGAGCTCGAACAGGCGTAGACGGCGGGGTGGGGAAGCGCTGGGGGGACCGGGTCCCACCGGCCGGAAGTGTCTACGCGGCCAAACAGCCAGCCATTGGGCGGGCTCCCCGGGTCGCGCCTGGGACGCGGCGCCGACCCCCGGGAGCCGCAGCAGAGGCGCCCCGAGCCGAGCAGCGCCCTCCCCATGGTTGGAGTGCACCGAGTCGGGGACTCTGGGGTCCCCTCGACCAGACCGTTGGCCTGATCGCCGTCCCTGCAGGACCCGGACTGCGGAGGGGTCCATCCTGGCACCCTCTGCTCCCCCAACTGGCCTCCAGGCCGAGTTCCTCGGCTCCAGGGCTCTCGAGGGGGCTCCGGCCCCCACCGCCATACTAAACTATTCAGGAATAAAGACACTTGGTTTTCTAAAAAAAAAAAAAAAAAAAGCCGTCTGCTCTACTATGTGTTCATGGGTCGACAGGAGTACACAGGGGAAGGGGTGAGGGAGCCCCTGACCAGATTCGCGCCCTCAGCTCCGGCCGGAGTAGCTCTGCCCGCACCTGCTCTGGACGCGCGAGCGCGAAGCACGTCCTCTGCTTAGTCAGGCCTTCCACCTGATCGCGCCCTTTCCGCCAGAGGGCGCCGGGACCCGCGACCACGGCGCTGCTGGGCGGGGTCTCACGTCACGTGACCTCCGCGGTCCACCTGGCGTGCTCCAGCTGCTCCGCGGCAGAGGCGAGGCCTCGGCCTGGGATTGGCCCGACCTCGGGGGCGGGGCCGGGCAGCCGGGACAGCGCGAGCCAAGGCTGGGGATGCTTGCGGGTCAGGCCTCAGCTGCGAGGCCCGACTCAACCTCGCGGGCGTGGGGTCTGGAGAATCAGCTGGTGCGGGAGCGGGCGGGGCACGGGATGCTCTTCTGCTGTACTTTCTCTTGGCGTTCAGGAGGTTGCCTAGCTACGCTTTAGAGAGCTTTGCGTCAGCTCCGGAGTCCGTCTGACAATTGAGGAAACTGAGGGCAAGAAGTGGAAGACGTAGCCATCTCCTGGGCCACGCAGATTGCCAAGGAGAGGGCGGATACCGAGACCTTGCGGTCTGCGCTCCCAAGTCCTCTGGAGTGGGTGGTCGTGGGGAGCAAGGGCCCGGCTCCGTCCCCTGCACCCCAGGGCACCCCTCGCTGCCACCGGAGGCTCCCTGGAGGAGGAGCTCCGAACGCGGAGGAGGAGCCAGACTCTGGGAGCCGGGACACCATTCACCCGGATAGGAGGCAGAACCAGGGAGGAACCCCGTCAGCCAGGTGGCCGGAAAGCTCCGGGAGCAGCTTCATGGAAGAGAAACAGATTCTGTGCGTGGGGCTAGTGGTGCTGGACATCATAAATGTGATGGACAAATACCCAGAGGAGGACACGGACAGCAGGTAGGGGCACCCGGGCCCCTTGGTGACCCCAGGGCCGCTGCAGCCCCGAGTTGTGCCCGGCGGCCAAGACTGCAGGGATGCGAAGCCGGGGCCACGCAGCGAGGCTGTGAGAGTCGCCTTGGGAGCCGGTGCCTCATGCCCTCTGCCCGGGACCTGGGGAAGGAATTGAGGCCTTTAGTATTAAGCTCCAGGCTTTGGATAGCATTGTGTTCTCCACTTCCCATTTCCAACCCTGGGACCTGTCAGACATCATTATCCCCATTTTACCAAATAGACTAAGCAAGTAGAGACCCTGAGAGACGAGTGACTTAACTGAAGGGCACACAGCTAGGAAGGTGCAAAAGCAGTGCCTTCCTTTTAACAAGACCTGTGCACGTGCCTATCACCAGCATTTACTTCTAATTTATTTACCACTTATAGATCTCATCTGTTTCTTTTAAACAGTGTTTTCGAGGTAGCTTACAATAAGAAGTATGTGCAGTTCGACTGTTCAAAAACATTGAAAACCGTGGTCTTTGAGCTTCATTGTATCTCAGGGCTTGCTGGCGCTGCAGGCAAATTTGGAGATGCTATGAGTTATGGTCCAGCTGGTTCGTAAGCCAACCAGACTTTTTCCTTGTACTGAATTCCAAAAGGAGTTTACCAGAAGTCCTTTTACAGCACTCAGTGAATAACATAGTGGAAAACACCCTTTTTGGTTATCTGGTGGAAGTTGAAGAGTCATTTGTTGGTTCCTATATTTACTCTTGATAAGAACTATTATACGTTACACCATTATACGTTATCCCAAGACACTCCAGTGCAGTGGAATCTGTGACTTTTCTCTTGGGGGTAGTCTAGTGCTTAGAATACAAAGAAGAATCGCTTCTTGGCTCTCAGTTGTCTCAGCCAAGAACTGGATGAAAGGCGAGTTCAAGATTGAGCTTGGGAAGATGCTACAGTGCTAGTAACCATGAGGCTCACTGAGGGGAGAGTGCTGGGAGTTCTTCAGGCCTTGGATCCATACAGCACTATCACAGGCATTATTACATGCTTTCCTCACAGCAGCCCACAGGAAGCATGTAAGGATCAGTCCTGTCCTCTGTTTATAGATGCGGAAGCTAAGGATTTGGAGAAATGAGACAGTTTTTGTAAGGGGCCACATAGTTAATGAGTGGCAGAGCAGTAGTAAAACTCACGTGTCCTAATTCTAGGTCTCCAGCCCTCTATCCTCTCAGGTGCTCCCTGTTCCTTTGCTGCTGCCCATCTCATGGAAGTGACCCTTTGCTTTGGGCTGCTTTGTTTGGCAGACGTTAAAGCCCCCTGCAAAGGGTGAAGGCACAGTTGGGGCTGGGCACAAGGGTGTGCTGCTGTATGGACCTCACCCACCTGCCAAGGTCAAATCGACCCCAGGACTTGGTACACAGTGAGGGATAGGCTTACTCTCAGGAGAACAGTGAATTCTAGGGCTACAGGTTTTCCACAAACTGTGGGAGACCTTGGGGGAACCCAGAGTGCCTGCTCCACTAGAGCTGTCCCAGCCCCTTTGAGCTTGCTTGTCAGGAGGCTGGGACCAGAACCTACTAGTCACCCTGATGGAGGCCAGTTCCGAAGGTGGGCACTAAGCGAGGTGCCTCTCTGAAGAGACCCTTCCATGTCCTCCACGCCCCCGCCCCTTCAGGGGGTGCCTCTTCATCCCCCAGACCCATGGTTCTGCTCCTCTGTGGAGCAGTTTGCTTGTCTTCAGGGCCTCTCTCCCATGGGTCCATCCCACCCAGCCCAGCTCCTGGACTCTGTTGTGCCTCCCAGATGGGCAGACCTGAGTGGGGACCCAGGCCTTCCTAGCGTCTCAGCCCCCTCCTGTCCCAGGCTCTCTCCCTGGGCAGCGGAGAACCCTCAGGAGGTGCTACCTGGAACTCAGCCAGACCCCTGAGGAATGGCCTGGCCTCTCAGAGTCCAAGCCTAAAGGGTCTTCCAGAAAGCATCTTCATGCTCAGCAGAGCATTTCTGCACAGAAAGTTGGGCGTCTGTGTGACTTTGAAA
Organism: Nanger dama; assembly: GCA_917880005.1. Taxonomy (NCBI): domain Eukaryota; kingdom Metazoa; phylum Chordata; class Mammalia; order Artiodactyla; family Bovidae; genus Nanger; species Nanger dama. The sequence continues at coordinate 34,553,547 of CAKJTW010000018.1, forward strand.
GGTTTCCACAGAGTAAAGCTATAGCCCCTTTCTCTGAAACCTCCTCAGGCTGGGACCCAGTTAAAAATACAAAGCATTTGGAATGGTTTGGGGTCAGGAAACCTGAGTTCTGGTATCAGCATTGTCCTTAACTGTTGGTGTGACTCTGAGCAAGTCCAGTCCCTCCAGGCTTCTCCTCTCTTCGCAGCATGAAAATTTTTCTAAAGCTCATAGCTTGAGAAATGTTGGATCCTTTACAGATTAGTATCCTTCTTTCTCATGGGATCATGGCCCCCTTTTCCAAAGGCTAAAGGGGACTTCAGTGTTAAGTTTTGTGTACAAATATACCTTAGTCTAAAAATTCTACTTCATTTATTTCTCTTAATTAGTGGTTCCTTGGTGCTTGTTCCTCTTATGGTAAACTACCGCAGTTATTATTGTTATCCTTTTTAAACTGGAAGAATAGAAATAACAGCCTGCACTGTTTACCTCACAGTATTATTGGAACACAAATGAAAAATCATTCCAGTGCTTTGACTGTATATGCATGAGTTATCATTTTGTTGATGATGATAGCCCATCAGGTGTATCCTGACTTCATTTCCTTTTGTTATATTTTCAGTAAAGATGATGAAAAACAAAGGAAAATAAAAGGCAACTATGTGCTGGAATGGATGTGTTAACTAACCTTATTGTAGTAATCATTTCACAGTATATACATATATCAAATCATCCCTCTCTTCACCTTAAATGTACAGTATGTTATATGTCAATTACATCACAATAAAGCTGAAAAAAGAAAAACAAAGATGGAGAAACATTTGTCTTCACTCAACAATCTTTTTAACTTTTGACAAGTAGAAGTTACCATGCAACTCCCCCAACTCACCTTCTTAAATGATCACACAGTGTGCAGGTTTGTTTGTCTTAATAATTTTAGTCTAAATTATTACTGAAATAAGCTTTCCTAAGGCAGGAGCAACAGTAGATTTGCCACCTTTTGGAAGAGGCAGCTCTCAAGGAGGAGGCTTGATGGGAGGAGGGAGAAGGTGGGGAACTGCGTCACTGTTAGAGAGGAGGAGGTAACCTAGAGTTAGTGAAACCCTCAAACTGTGATGACATGGAGGGAGTACTTTCCTGATGTCATAAGAATAGTGGGAGACAGATATTTATCACTGTGAGCTTGAATTTAGCCTGGGCTGGGGAATGGATCTGGTCCTCACCTGGGCCTCTTCCCTTTGCTGAGCCTAAGGCTGGCCTGGACGCTTTCTGAGGGGCCCCTCCTGGCTTTTTCATTCTGGGGTCCCTACTGAGGGCTCAGTCTGCTGGAGCTGCAGGGACCCTCCTTGTGTTTTGCAGGTGCTTGTCCCAGAGATGGCAACGTGGAGGCAATGCATCCAACTCCTGCACTGTCCTCTCCCTGCTTGGAGCCCCCCTGCGCCTTCATGGGCTCGCTGGCCCGGGGCCACGTTGCCGAGTGAGTGGTGGGAGCAGGGAATGGCGGCCCTCAGGGTGGGGGAAGAAGGAAGCCTTGGCCAGTTTTGGACAGCCTTGGACAGTCTCTGAGAAATGGTTTGTGACCTCCAGAAATGGGTGGTGGGGCGGAGGGGAGTGGAGGAACCAGCATCCCAGACTCCTTGGTGTGGCTTATCTGCTGCTCAGTCATTAATGTTGCTCTTGTCAAGGTTTCATTTTCACAGCCTGTTTCCTTGGCCACTCCTTGGAGCCTGCTTCAGCTTCCCACCTTCTCCTTCCTTGCTTCCAACAGACTCTCTGCGGTGGATGTGACTTTGCCCTTCTCACGTCCCTTGTCCTGCCTGTGTTTGTGGCAGAAGGCAGTTAGGGACAAGCTGAGCTGTACCCACCCCCTCCCTCCAGGATGTCCTGCATCCGTGGTCCCAGGGTCCAGCCCACAGTTTCTTTCTTAACTGAGGGGGCAGGGCCAGTGTTTGTGTCCCTGATGTTCACTGAAGCAGCAAGAGCTCCCTGCCCAAGGACACCCTGATGCCACGTGCTAAAACTGGGCCCAGACCCATGCTTCCATTGGCCAGAAGACTGCCACCCATAGGGCCCATGCACTTGCTCTGTGTTGGCTGATGCAGGGACCCAAGAGCTCTTTGACCCCTGGCACTGCCACCTCAGCAAGCGCTTATCAGGAGGTGAGGCCCACACTTTGCCTACTGTGGGCACAGGGGCAGGCTGCCAGGTTGTTGGCCTGGAAAGCACAGCCCTTTGAACGCTGTTAGAGCCCAGCCCCAAGTTGCAGCCAGGTTCCTTTCCCTAGGAACCGGCATGGAGAAAATAATGGGGCTAGAGCCTGCCCTCTGAGGTGGGACAGAGGGACCCAGAGCCAACAGCCGCTCACTTGCCAACCCTCTTCAGCATCTGCCTTTCCTCCCAGCTAGAGCGAGACCAGGCCTCTTGCTCTGAGTGGTGGGCCCAACTTTGAGTAGCAGTCATGGTGATAAGTGTGCCATTTCAAATTCTCCCCACATGCTCAGCAAACACTGTGTGAGCACCTCCTGTGTGCCTAGCACTGTGGGGACTAAAAGGTATGTGGCAAACCAATCCTATTTTCCATCCATTCAGTAGAAAAGTGTCAGTCACTCAGTCACGTTCAACTCTGCAACCCCACAGATGGTAGTCCCCCAGGCTCCTCTGTCCATGGGACTCTCCAGGCAAGAATACTGGAGTGAGTTGCCATGCCCTTCTCCAGGGAATCTTTCCCACCCAGGGATCGAACCTGGGTCTCCTGCATTGCGGGCAAATTCTTTACCATCTAAGCCACCTGGGAAAGCTACTGTTTAAAGGATCCTTAAAGTGTGAGACAAAGAATGATGCCCTGATATGGTACCTTTATACCAATCTGTATTGTCCAGCTTTGGTGTTGCTGAAAGTGGGGTCCAGTCATAGTGAGAAAGGCCAGGATGGTGGCTGCACTACTGGGTGTCGGCAGGACTCTGCATTTCCAAAGAGCTGGGAGGGGTGGGGTGGTCTCCTTGTTTTGCTGGTGCAGTCTTCCTGAGGGACTGCCCCCACAACTCATTCTGATCAGGGGATTCTGAGCAGGAGTTCTGGACCCATACTGAGGGGCCTAGGCACTGGGTGGGCTCACCATGCTGTGGCACTGGGTGAGCCCATGCCCTGGGCTCACCAGGGCAGTGAGCGGGTCCCCCTGGCCCCTGCCAAGGCAGCACCACCTCCTGGCTGGGCATCATGAAGGCAGGTGTGGAATGAGAGGAATCACATGAGGACAGGAAGGACTTCCAAGAGAGGAGTACTGGGGGATGGGCAGGCAGAGGGAACTGGGGGACAAAGTTCAGTTCAGTTGCTCAGTCATGTCTGACTCTTTGTGACCCATGGACTGAAGCACTCCAGGCCTCCCTGTCCATCACCAACCCCCGGAGCCTACTCAGGCTCATGTCCATTGTGTCGGTGATGCCATCCAACCATCTCATCCTCTGTCGTCCCCTTCTCCTCCCTCCCACCTTTGATCTTTCCCAGCATCAGGGTCTTTTCAAATGAGTTGGTTCTTCACATCACATGGCCAAAGTATTGGAGTTTTAGCTTCAGCATCAGTCCTTCCAGTGAATATTCAGGACTGATTTCCTTTGGATCTCCTTGCAGTCCAAGGGACTCGCTAGAGTCTTCTCCAACACCACAGTTCAAAACCATCCATTCTTCGGCACTCAGCTTTCTTTATAGTCCAACTCTCACATCCATATATGACTACTGGAAAAACCATAGCTTTGACTAGACAGTCCTTTGTCGATAAAGTAATGTCTCTGCTTTTTAACACTCTATCTAGGTTGGTCATAGCTTTTCTTCCAAGGAGAAAGTGTCTTTTAATTTCATGCTGCAGTCACCATCTGCAGTGATTTTGGAGCCCCCCAAAATAAAGTCTCTCACTGTTTCCATTGTTTCCCGTCTATTTGCCATTAAATGATGGGACTGGATGCCATGATCTTAGTTTTCTGAATGTTGAGTTTTAAGCCAACTTTTTCTCTCCTCCTCTTTCACTTTCATCAAGACACTCTTTAGTTCTTCACTTTCTGCCATAAGTGTTGTGTCATCTGTGTATCTGAGGTTATTGATATTTCTTCTGGCAATCTTGATTCCAGCTTGTCCTTCATTCAGCCCAGCATTTTGCATGATGTACTCTGCATATCAGTTAAATAACCAGGGTGACAATATGCAGCCTTGATGTACTCCTTTTTCTATTTGGAACCAGTCTGTTGTACCATGTCCAGCTCTAACTGTTGCTTCCTGACCTGCATACAGATTTCTCAAGAGGCAGGTCAGGTGGTCTGGTATTCCCATCTCTTTCAGAATTTTCCACAGTTTATTGTGATCCACACAGTCAAAGGTTTTGGCATAGTCAATAAAGCAGTAGATCTTTTTCTGGAACTCTCTTGCTTTTTCCGTGATCCAGCGGATGTTGGCAGTTTGACCTCTGGTTCCTCTGCCTTTTCTAAATTCAGCTTATACATCTGGAAGTTTATAGTTCACATACTGTTGAAGCCTGGCTTGAAGAATTTTGAGCATTACTTTGCTACTGTGTGAGATGAGTGCAATTGTGCGGTAGTTTGAACATTCTTTGGCATTGCCTTTCTTTGGGATTGGAATGAAAACTGACCTTTTTCCAGTCCTGTGGCCACTGCTGAGTTTTCCAGATTTCCTGGCATATTGAGTGCAGCACTTTCACATCATTATCTTTTAGGATTTGAAATAGCTCAATTGGAATTCCGGGGGACAAAGTATCAGCTTGTAATTATTAATACTGCCTTGTCTTGCACGGTGCAGGCCACAGTGCCCTCACCTGCTTGGTTCAAACAGGGTATATATCCTCAGTCCCAAAATCCACCCCATCTAGTGAAATCTTTCCTGCTTGAATCAGACCGAAGGCTAGGGTCAGTCAGGACCTAAAAGAATGTCCGTGAGGGTTTTCCTCTCTGAGCTCTAGCCATGCTCTCCCACCTCTCCTGCCCCCCAAGCCTGTGACAAACCCCCAGTCCCTTCCTAGCCTCTCCGCTTGCACCCTAGGGTCCCCTGTGGCCCTGCCACCTACCCTCTAATCCCCAAATCCCCGCCGAACTGCACCTCCCCGGTTACTCCGCCCTGGCAGTTTTGTCCTGGACGACCTTCGCCGCTATTCTGTGGACCCTCCGCTACATGGTCTTTCAGACCACGGGCTCCGTCCCCATCTCCACAGTCATCATCAGCGAGGCCAGCGGTAGCCGCACCATCCTACATGCCTACAGGTTTGTACACCTGTCTGCACCCTGCCAGCAGCTGCCGCCACCATCACTCAGCCCCCAGAGCAGGACCCTCCTCTCCAAGGCCTGTGTGCTCCCCACTGGAAGGCCTGGGCCACTTGGAGTCTCTAATCTGTGTCTCCTTGCCCTTCCCTTGGCTCGGGCTCCCCCACCAAGCTTCCTGGTGGCTGACTTCAGGCAGCGGGGCGTGGATGTCTCTCAGGTGGCCTGGCAGAGCAGAGGGGAGACCCCGTGCTCTTGTTGCATCGTCAACAACTCCAATGGCTCCCGTACCATTGTACTCTACGACACGTAAGGCCCCCTGGCCTGGCCCGCCATAGCCCACCAATCAGCATCCCATTTGCCTGCCTTTCATGGCCTCCTTCTTTGTACCAGAAATTGTCCCTATGCCATACTGTTCAGTGATTTTGGAATTGTTTTCAATTAGGGGACAAGTGAGGTGGGAAGGGGTGAGCTTTGCTCTGCCTGGTGACTTAGCCTTGGTCAACACCAAGGAGAGGCCGGCAGACCTGTACAAAATGTAATTTATGATGTGATTCCTCCATAATTAGCCAATCAGAAGCCTGGGTGTGGGGGGTGGGTAAGTCGTTCTGAGGGTAGAGGGATGGGAGATGTGATTCAAACCATCTTGATCCCTGAAGGGGGCACACTGGAGTTTCCAGGGTTGCCAGCCTGCAGCATGGCACCAGGAGCTGGGGTTTGGGTATTCAAAAAAGATGAGCCACTCCCAAGGGTCCAGCATAATGAGGCTAGACCAAATGCCACATACCATCCACAGCCATTGCTGAAAGAAAGAAGAGGGACATTGGGTCAGCAGATAAGAGCCATCTGATGATTTGCTAACCTGGTGGTGGGGGCTCATTTTAGGGTCCCAGGCTGCCAGGGAGAGACTTCTCTCCCAGATTCCCTCCTGAAAAATCTCAGAGGTTTAGTTTTCTGAGAACATAGTGTATGTGTGCCAGGTACTCTGTTAGGGCTGAGATGGCCCAAGCCCAACTGCCCTGGGGTTCTGGCTGACCCTACTGCCCAGCATAACCACTGGGCCTGGGGGAGGGGCAGTCATTCTAGGACAAGATTTGTAACCAGTGGCCCTGGGCTCTTTGTGTCCCAATGAATGAGTGGGTAGGCATACGCCCTAGAGGCAGTCTTCCCATTGGGCAATGCTTGGTCATCTGCACATTGAGCAACACTCTGTAGCAACTTTGATCAGGGATACAACATGGGTATTCACAGGAAGGGAGGGAGAGAAGCTCCAAGGAGAACTGTCTATTTCCTACTGGCTTTGGTCCAGGCATATTCACACACATTGTCTCCCTGTTAGGCTAAAGGTCAGCCCCGTTTACCAATGGGGAAGCACCTCAGAAGGGACATAGTTAGGCAGCTAGTTAAACTGAGGGAGGATTCAGTGCAGAACAAGGAGGGGAGGCCATTGGCTGTGTGTAGGTCTCTGGCTAAGGAAGATCAAGGCAGACCCTTCCCAGGTTTCCACACCTAAGTCAGCCAAAAATCAATTCATCCTCAATCGCCAACCTTGATCTCAGGATCATAATAACATGGAGCTGCCAAACTCAGGACAGTGGTGCTGACACTGCTGGGGCAGCCAGAAGTGAGTAGAACCAGACCCGAGCTCTAGGAAGAATGGCAGTCATCTTTGTAGTTTCCTAGGACACTGCATGCTGGGAGCTGTGTGGGCTGCTGGCAAGAGGAATTCTGGGAATTGTAGTCCCTGGTGCTCTTAAAGCATTTGGGGAGATGTGGTCTCCAAAGCATGTAGATTGGCCCCTTACTTGACACATGCGGTGGATGAATTTGCCTTTAGATAATATCACAGCCTCAAACACAGGAAGGGGCACCCTAGGAAACTGCCTCCAGCCCCCATCTGGATGGAGCTCAGTGAGGTAAGGAGTGGTCTCAAGTTTAGCCTGGAACAGAGTCTGTTCCAGGGCTGAGCCTCCGAAGCATGTGCTGTTGATCCAGCTTCCTGCCATGCTGCAGGCAGTGCCAGGCATAGGGGCCCTAGCAATGACTTAGAGATCCTGGCTCTGGCTGACCTCACCTTGCGCCTTCTCTGTTCTGTGACTCAGGAACCTGCCAGATGTGTCCGCTAAAGACTTTGAGAAGGTTGAGCTGACCCGGTTCAAGTGGATCCACATTGAGGCAAGCCCTGCCCTACCTGTGTTTTGAGGGCCTCGACCTTCCAGCCCCTCTGCATGTTCTGCCTCCTTGGTTTTCGAACCATGGAGTTCCTTAGAGATAAATGAGCCCAGCACTGCCCAACCCATCCCCGCTCTGTCCTCATTTATGTTTTCAGGTGGGCAACTGAGGCCCAGAAAGATTCAGTAATGTACTCAAGATCACGCAGCAGGATATAGGCACCAGAAGCAGGAGGCTGGCTCTAGGCAAAGTCCGATGCTTTCTGTTACAAGCTGCCCCACCCTCTCCAGATTCAGCCTCTGACAGGAGCCAGGCTGTGGGAGACCTGATCTGTTAACTCTGGGGAAGGCAGGAATGAGAGGCCCCAACCCAGCTCCCGAATAAAGGAAACTAGAGTCTTCATTCCAAGAGAACTTTTAGAGTCTAGATGGAAGGAGATCTTGAGAAGTCCTGAGTTCTAGTCCTAGCTTTGTCATTTAATTTATTGTAGCCCTTAGGAAAGTCTCTCTTTTTGGTCACACTGTGTAGCATATGGGACCTTAATTCCTTGACTAGGGACTGAACCCATGCCCCTTGTATTGGGAGTGCTAAGCCTTAACCACTAGACTGCCAGGGAAGTCCCAGGAAAGTCTCTTTTATTCTTTAGTCTTCTCATCTGTGAAATGGGAGGGCTGGTTGATAAGGTCTCCAAGGTCCGTAACAGCATTGGAATTCTGAGACTTAGGATGAGTTCCAGCTCAGCAGCCCTGGCTCCTCTCCCCCATCACCCATAGTTCCAGCAGGAAGGGAAGAATGAGCCCGGCTGGTCCTGAGCTGCCTGCCCTGCCCTGCTCTGCTCCAGGGCCGGAACGCATCAGAGCAGGTGAAGATGCTACAGAGGATACAACAGCACAATGCCAGGCAGCCTCCAGAGAGCAAGATCCAGGTGTCTGTGGAGGTGGAGAAGCGTGAGGAGCTGTACCAGCTGTTTGGTTATGGAGATGTGGTAAGCGTCCCCTGCAGCACCCACCCCCCCACCCCACACACTCCCCGTCAGCTTCCAGCCACATCCAGCTTAATTTGGTTCTTAAATGGAGTCTGAGTATTCCCTTATCCTGCCTTTCACACATGGTGATGTTGGCAGGTGGGGGCAAAGCAAAGAGACAGACTCCCTGCTTTGGGCTCTTGCACAGACCTCCACAGTAGCCAAAAGTAGAATTTCTCCACCCCATGGGGCTCATGGGTATCTCCAGAGGGATTGTACAAGGCCAGGATAGCCAGCCACAGGGCCAGCCTCTCCTCAATGTGCCTCCTGTCTTTTCCTTTTGTCAAATGACAGGATGGCACCATTCTCCAAAGTGCCCTCCAGCTATGGGGTGGGAGCCACTAGGGGGTGAGGGAGGGTGGGAAGGGGACTTGCCCATGTAAACTTGGAACATAAATGGGATCTGGGTGATAATCCTGGCACCATAGTGAAGCAGGTTGGGCCCTTGGCTGCACATTTAAAAATGTGGATGCCTGAATCCCACCTTCATTTTTTTTTTTTTTTTCAATTTGGTTGATAGAGGTGGAGCCTGAAGTATTTTTTAATAAAACTCCTTGGTGATTCTAATGTGTAGCTGGTGTTAACAAAGCTCTAGAACCCCCCCTCTTTGTTTTAAAGATGAAGAAATCAGACTTAGAGGGCACAGTTGTACAAGGAAAGCCAAACAAAACCGAAACCCTCCTGAGAGCCGTGACTTAACGCGCTTATGGTAAACTGCACCCCAAGATGGCGCTCAAGACCCACCCTAGGTTTTCAATTGTGAGGAGAGTCGTAGATCTCAGAACAAATAGGCTGGGACTTTTGTGTCACAGCTTACATGGCTGCTTTCCAGCATATCTTGAGCGAGTGAGAAAACCTTTCATGAGGTACAGCGGGACGCTACCTGAGGGCTTAGGTGGCCATATTGGAGGAGAGCGTTTTAATATCAACGTCAGGCAGCTGGTGGTATGGGACAGCTGGGGCTAGAGCTCAGATGACCATCAGCCTCTCTTCCACTGCCCACAGGTGTTTGTCAGCAAAGATGTGGCCAAGCACTTCGGGTTCCGGTCAGCAGAGGAGGCCCTGAGGGGCCTGTATAGCCGCGTGAGGAAGGGGTGAGCTCGCAGAAGCCAGGCTGCGCCCGGTGTGGGTGTGAGGAGTGAGGGAGCCTGGCGTCCAGGGTCTGCCCTGGGAGGGGGACCAGGCTGGGGCCAGGGCTGGGCCAACAGCTCGCTGAGTGGAGGGTGTCGCAGGGCCACGCTGGTCTGTGCTTGGGCGGAGGAGGGCGCCGACGCGCTGGGCCCCTGATGGACAGCTGCTCCATTCCGACGCTTTCCCACCGCCCGCGTGGTGGACACTCTGGGGGCCGGAGACACCTTCAACGCGGCGGTCATCTTCAGCCTGTCCCAGGGTGAGTACCCCAGCAGGAGGCACAGGGCTGGGGCCTACCCCAGCCTGGAAGACCTGGCTGAGCTGGCCACTCGTCCCTCTCTCCAGGGAAGAGCATGCAGGAGGCTCTGAGGTTCGGCTGCCAGGTGGCCGGCAAGAAGTGCGGGCTGCAGGGTTTTGATGGCATCGTATGAGTGCCCTGTGGCAGCGGGCACCGGCTCACACCCCGCCCCAGGCTGGCGTCACTGGCTCCTGTTGCTTTCTCCGCTGCGGCCAGTCTGGCATCGGGCTGCCCTTCTCTGGGGGCCGATCCGGGTTACGGGAGGGCTCCACCTGTGACCTGGCATCTCACTTGGCAGAGTCGCAAAGCAAATAAATCCTCCCAGAGCCGGCTTCCTCCTGCCAGTCTGTGGGTTTTCAATGACTGAGCTGCTCTGGCCGGGGATTCCAGAGGTTTTGATCCAACAATCCTTCGCCCTCTTTTTCTCTATTTCCCCAAATTCACCTCTTGTCCAGGCCCAGAGGAGGGCCCGCAGAGACCAGAGCATCAGGAAGCGACCCAGGCTTGCCATGAGCTGTGCCCTTGCTGGAGGCCCAGGTCTTCCTGGTGAAGAGCAGCCACCAGTGTGGGTGTCAGTGCCCAGGAGGCAGGGATAGAGGGCCTGACTTGGAGCCTTCCTAGTGGGAGGGGGACTTAACCCCTTGCACCCCAGAGAGCCTTCCCAATAACCACAAGTCATGAGACAAGCTCCCCTGGGTGCTGATGCTGTCATAAGACTTCAGTGGCCACAAGCATATCCACGTGGCTGAGCCAACCTGACAGGCCAGCAGGCAGGGAGCCTACTCTGTGCTTTGGTGGAGCCTCTCCAATCCAAAAATACCTCCTCAGTAACTGCCCCCAAGCCCCACCCTGGAAGTTGCCTTGGAGTCAAGATGGCGCCTTGGCCACAAATGTGACCCAGGAAACAGTGGTGCCTTCCCTGGGAGAGACCCAGACTGAAGGCATGTGGGAATCAGCAAATGTCCATGTGGGAGTTGGGGCAGCAGGGTGAGGCCATAGAATGTGATCAAAGGTATGGGTTTTAGAGTCAGACAGACCTGAATTCAAATCGGCCACTAATTAGCTATGTCACCTTAGGTACAGGTTTCCCTGATAGCTCAGTTGGTAAAGAATCTGCCTGCAATGCAGGAGACCCCGATTCAATTCCTGGGTTGGGAAGATCCCCTGGAAAAGGGATAGGCTACCCACTCCAATATTCTTGGGCTTCCCTTTGCCTCAGCTGGTAAAGAATCCGCTCGCAATGTGGGAGACCTAGGTTAAATCCCTGGGTTGGGAAGATCCTCTGGAGAAGGGAAAGGCTACCCACTCCGGTATTCTGGCCTGGAGAATTCCATGGACTGTATGGGGTCACAAAGAGTAGGACACGACTGAGCGACTTTCACTTTCACCTTGGGTATGTTACTGAATTCCATCTTCCCCAATTTCCTTATCTGTCAAATAGAGATCATTCCATCTGGTCATACAATTATGGTGAGGATGAAATCACAATCTATAAAATGCCCAGCATGATGCCCGGTGTGCATTAGGCACTCTGTAAATGGCAGTTATTATTAATATTTTCAGGGGTGGGGAGCAGATACAGGGTGATGGAGCAGACCTGCCCTCAATACAGGAGGGTGCGTCAGCCGCTGGGCCCTGGGGAGAGGCTGAGCTCCCTTCCCCGGTTGTCTGCAGCTGGCTGTGGCCTAGTGCTGAACTCTTCTGTGTCTCATCTGGGAACACTGGGTAAACTGAATTCCTGCCCTCCCAAGAGGTCTGTCTGGTCCCTGACCCCTGCAGTCTGAGGCCAGGGCACGCTGGGCCAGAGGATCGATGGCCCAGGGGGATGGGTTCATTCAGTTCTTTATTGGTCATCTGGGCCCTAAAGCTGCCCTTCAACTTAGGGTCTCCCTGAACTGCACAGAATGAACTGAACTGCACAGAAAGACCTACCACCTACTGGGGCCAAGGAGGGAGCACAGAGGTGGTCGTCATCCTAATATATACACCCTACCCTTAGAGCTTACGTTCCAACACTGAGACTTCTAGTGGTGCAAACCTGTACCCTCAAGGTTTACATCTCACTATTCTCCAGTTGAATAGCATGAACCTCAAGCTCATTTGGGGCATTCTTAGACCCCAGTGTTTCTCCTAGAAGTTCTTCTGCTCTCCCTCCAGCATCCCCAGTCTCTACCTGTACCCCAACCTCCCCTCCAGGGACTGGGGCTTCTCTTACAGCATCAGCCTGTCCCCCAGCCTCCTGTACAGGCTCCAGAAACTCCCTTCTGGCCTCTGCCTGTCCTCCAGCTTCTTCTCCAGGACTCAGAGCTTCATATGCTTCTTGTCTCGATGGGCTTTTAGGCAACAGAGGCTGCATCCCAACATCTTGTGGCTCCAGAGGCTCTCTGGGCTCTGTGTGCCTCGGAGCCTCTCCAGGGAAGTTGACAAGCTCTGCAGGGGTCATAAGCCCATCCCCATTCAGGTCCTGAGTCTCCAGCACCTTGTCCACTACCAGGATCACCTGTGGAAGAGTCTGTAGTGACTGGAGATGCTCCCAGGACCCTGACCCTCCCCATACACCCTACATCCCTGCCATGCAGGCTCTGGAGCCCTCCTTTTACAGGGGATTCACTAAAAAAAAAAAAGTCATGATGAGAAAAACAAAAGCAGACTTCCCTGGTGGCTCAGTGGTTAAGAATCCCCCTGCCAATGAAGGGGACATGGGTTCAAGCCCTGGTCCAGGAAGATTCCACAACTAAGCCCACACACCACAACTACTGAAGCCTGTGCACCCTAGGCAGTGCTCTGCGACAAGAGAAGCCACCGCAGTGAGAAACCCAAAGACCACAACTGGAGAGCAGCCCTACTTGTCACAACTAGAGAAAGCTTGCCTGCAGCAATGAAGACCCAGTGAAGCAAAAAATAAACCCCAAAACCCCAAGGAGCTGGGTCTTCTTCATGGAGAAGAAGAAGGGCTTACCGGGTTGGTGGTGGGAGAGTCAGAAGCTCCAGGGGCCAGAGCGGCTGTCAACATGGACAGCAGCTCCAGGCCATCCAGCTGTCCACTCTGGTCGTAGTCGTGGAGAGCAAAGAGGTAGAGGAGAACTAAGGAAGAAAAAGCTGGATCAGAAGAGGCATCAGGACAGCTGGATCAGGCAGGAGTCACGGGATGGCCCGACATCAGTCCCAGCTCTGGTTGCCCTGAGCCTCCCGTCCACTGGCCCCATCAGCCCAGCCTCTTACCCTGCTCTCGGCTCATGTGCTCTGGCTCCTCTTCCATCCTCTCTAGTCCCTTTAGGTAGCTCTGTAGAAGTCTGGCAAAAAGTGGAAAATCAGCCCACTAGACACCGGTCTGCAGCCCCAGGCCTGGCCTCACCCTAGCCTACTCACCGAAGTTGCTCCTGGCCTGGCTCGAAGGGGTTGGGCAGAGGCAGATGCTGTGCTTCAGGGTCCAACCTGGAGAGGGAGGAAAGGACTGGCCTTGCAAACAGCCTCCCCAAAGGCCCAGCCTCAATAGCCTTCTACTCCAAATCTCCTGATAGAGATCACCTCCCAGGCCCCAAAGGAGCTGCTTTTCTGGGTCCCCAAAAGCCTTGGAGGGAGCCTCAGGAGCACGACCTTACTCCCCAGATTCTGCCTTTGCAGAGTCTTAGCTTAGATGTTAAATGAAAATCCCAATAAAATATCTGGTTAGGTGGTGGCTAGAGGAGGCCACACCCAGTAGACACAAGGTAGAGCTCCAGGAAACCAGCACAGTGGGTGGCAGGACAATGTGGATTGTGGCAACTCTTTTCCTGTGATGTTGGTTGCTAAGGGACAGATCTCTAGCTGAGCCCTGGTACTGCCCAGTTTTATATAGACCCAGTGTGCTCCATAAGACAAAATGGACTCTTTTCACCCTCCACGTTGAGGCGTAGACTTTGGTTTTTAGAGTTTCAGTCTGCTCAAGGGTTTTTATAACGCTCAAGATTTTCTCTTAGTTATGGACGGGGATCCCTGTCTGCCCAAGTCACTCCAGACATGTGATGTCAGAGAACTGTCAGGAGCTGTTACAACAACTTTTGTCACTGCTGCCAGCCCTCGCTGCTGCTCACGTATCCATCCCCTGACCCCGGCCCGCATACCCCCTGAATAGTATTAATACACAAAACCTCGAAGAAGATACTCCAGTAAAACAGAAATGATATGCTAAGGATCTCTATGTCTTTGGAGCTTCCACTGTAAGAAGCTCCTGATAAGAGCAGCTCCTTCCCAAGCGCATAACCTCACACCTCATTGGAAATGAGCTCTCAGTTCCAAGTGAATCCAGAAAACAGGTGTCAATGCCCACTTTGGAGAGGATACTCCGACAAGCACAATGCAGTGGTTGAGGTGGTGGGGATGACACAGAAGTCAAGGAGTGTATGCCCACTCTCCCAGCTTCCAGAGGGGCCCACACCAGACTCTCTGAGACTCCCTGCTCCTGGCCCATGGCCCTGCCCTCTGAATGCCATTACCTCATGGTGCCATCCTTGGGAGCAGCCTGACTCAGGGGCAGGAGCAGCAGCAGTAACGTTCTTATCATCACAGGTAGCATCCTTCCTGTAACTAGAAGTAGGAACAGGAGTAGGGAAGCAGAGGGAAGGGGTCTGCCACAGAGCGGGGATCGATGGATTAGACAGCAACACCTCCCTCTGCCTCTACCTGCCATCCAGGGGACAGGACTCCTGCACAGGGAGGAGCCACACAGGACATCAGCGATCCCCAATAAATCTTATTTCAGATCCAGCACGTAAAGGGCATACTGCAGACCTGTGTTGGGAGAAGCCGAGCTGCAGACAGGAGCCTCTCCCTGCACCCCACTCCTGTTCCCCCAGAGAAGTGCATGCCCAAGTCACTCCAGACATGTGATGTCAGAGAGCTGTCAGGAGCTGTTACATCAACTTTTGTCACAGCTACTAGCCCTCACTGCCACTCCTATAATCATCCCCCACTCCAGCTCGCATACCCCTGCAGAGTATTAATGCACAAAGCCTTGAGGAAGATACCCAAATAAAACAGAAACGATATGCTAATGATCTCTATTTCACAGGTAACATTAACGGGTAGCAGGGGAAGTGCTCAGAGAAGTGCAGTTTAAGCATGTCTGATTTAGTTCAGTCCAATTATTTTACAGAGTCGCTTCAGTCATGTCCGACTCTGTGACCCCATAGACAGCAGCCCACCAGGCTCCACCATCCCTGGGATTCTCCAGGCAAGAACACTGGAGTGGGTTGCCATTTCCTTCTCCGATAGTTCAGAGAGGTTAAGAAAAAGGCTGAACTAGACATGCCAAGAGTGGGACTTGCCTGATGGTTCTGTGGCTAAGACTCCACGCTCCCAATGTAGGAGGCCTACGTTCATTCCCTGGTGGGGAACTAGATCCCATCAAGCCACAACTAAGAGTTTGCCTCCTGAAACTAAAAGATGAAGACCTGGTGTAGCCAATTAAATAAATATTTTTTTAAAAAGAAATGCAGAGAGTCACAAAAGCCTTAAATAGGGAGGGAAATAAATTGTTTGCATTTATTAAAAACTCACTGAAGAACAAATCAGAAGAAACTCAGACTCTTTGAAATAGGTCAATGTTCAGGTAGGGCTTGAAAACACAACAAATCAGGGTCAATATAACAGTGGTCCCAAGAACTGCTATTTACTAAATGCATTTGGGGAAACCAGATCTCAGTAGAAAGGAAAAAAACAAAAACGTTCTTTTAGGCCTACATTGCGTAGGTCCATTGGCAGCACAATCAACTGATTAAATAAAAATAGTCAAATAGGGGCTCAACCAAAGCACAGAGCAAGAAGCTTTCTCATTAGTCCCAGGATTGTGTACATATCATGTGAGTTTCTGAGGAAGCAGAAGCCCTCCAGAGCTGAGGCCTGAAACCTCAAACTCATCTCTAGGAAGACAAATCAACAGGTCCTTGATGGTCTACAGCAGACAATTAGGAACCCTCTGAAATAGTGCCCTATACTCTGGCTGGCATTGAATTTTCCTGGAGAAAGGAGCATAGCTTTCAGCCAATTCTCAAGGAGTTCCATGACTCTGACAAGGTTCAGAACCACTGTAAAGGAAGATATCATCTTCCTAAGAGATCTTCCTAGAGTTGGTGAGCATCTGGCCAACAGGTAGATGCCTGTGTGGCTATTACACAAATAGAGCTGTCTTGAGCATGGAAGACCACAAGTAGGTGAAGCTACTGAGAGTCATAGAAACTGTCCCCGTTTTTCTACGCATAAGTTGGCTTGAAAAGATATAGTAAGTCTACATGGTTTGTTGGTGTGGCCAAGTAGATGCACAGCTGCCTTAAGGCTGTTCATGGGGACTCCCTTGGTGATCCAGTAAAAGAATCAATCTTCCAATGCAGAGGATGTGGTTTTAATCCCTGGTCCAAGAACTAAGACCCCACATGCTGTGGGGCAACTAAGCTCACATGCCTCAACTACTGAGACCAAGCACAATAGAAGTTCCTTTGTGCTGCAGCCAAGACCCAATGTAACCAAAAATAAGTAAATATATAGGTTTAAAAAAAAAAAAAAAGAATGTTCATGAACTTTGGCTGGCAACGTAGATCCTTGGGCTTTAGTTGTTGTAGCCAGGAGAGAAGATAGGTCTTGGACCCATCCAACGGAGACAGAACTGAGCTCTCTATACTGCTTGGGGACCTTTAGAGGTCCTGCCACAGAGAACACAACTCCATGAAAGGATGAACTAGAAAAATATCCAGGCTTCCATGTCTGGGAGTATGAGAATAAACGTTCCAATGAAAGTAACCACAAAGCTAGATAAAAATAGAAAGTATATTTTTAAATGCATTTAGTTGGCAAGAAAGTAAGAAATACCCAGAGCATAAAGCCACAGTGGAATCAGTAATCCCTGGGGGAAAACTGTGCTTGAAGTCAACTTTTGCCTAGGGTATCTGCCAACCAAGCCAACTGAACCTGAATTATCAGCTAAATGCTTCATGCAGTAGCAAAGACCAGAGATAAAGAATGCTTGGGCCCATTCAATCTGAAGAGACTAACAGGAGATTCCTTACATATAGTTGGGATTCAAATAGCTATCCTCTCAAAATGTAAATTATACAAAGAAAAGATTGATTTTTTTCTAAATGCAATGAGTGAGTTAAATAAATTAGACAGGTGATGTAAGAATTAGTGAACTGGAGAATAGATCTAAATAAATAGTCCAGAGTACAGTTAATTGAGTCAAAGACATATAAAATATAAAACAAAGCAACATGGAGGAGATAATAGAGAAAATTGGATTAAAAACAGAATTTGAAGAAATAGTAGCTGAGATTATTCTACTATGTTGCAAAACCCTAACACTCCCATCCAGGAAGCCCAACAATCCCAGGCAGATTAAATAAACAGAAATACACATCTAGAACTGCTGTTCTGAAAAAAACAGAAAACCAAGAAAAAGAGAAAATCTCAAAAGTACTCAAAGAGAAAAGACAAATCACCTAAAAGGAAGAATAATTAGACGGACAGCTGATTTCACAACAGCAACAGTGATGCCAGAACACAGTAGTATAATATTTCAAAGTGTCAAAAAAGGGGTGGGGGAAATGGCCATTTTAGATTTTTATTCTCAGCAAAATTATCTTTTAAGAATGAGATTAGACAAAAAATGTTTGACAAATTTTAGATAACAAATTAGAGAGTTTACCACCAACAGTTCTCTTAAAGGAAATTCTAAGAGATATAACTCAGGAAGAAGGAAAATGATCCCAGAAGGAACATTTGGAATGCATGGAAAAAGGGTGAAAGAAGAAATCAGAATGGGACTTCTCTGGTGGTACACTGGATAGGAATTTGACTGCCAATGCAGGGGACACAGGTTCAATCCCTGGCCTGGGAAGATTCCACATGGAGCAGAGCAACTAAGCCTGTGAACCATAACTATTGAGCCAGCGTGCAGCAACTACTGAAGCTCATGCGCCTAGAGCCTGTGTTCGACAACAGAAACCATCACAACAGGAAGCCAGTGCACTACAGTGAAGAGTAGCCCTAGCTTGCGCAACTAGAGAAAGCCTGCTCATAAAAATAGACCCAGCACACCCACACACACACAATCAGAATGTGGGGAAATCTAACAAAGATTGTTAAACAATGACAATTGTATTACTATATGGAGCAAAAAAAGATGGTGTGAGCTACATTATTGGACAACATGAAGATATAAGGTTAGGACAGTTGTTTGGGAAGAGAGCAGACATAATGTAGTAGACATAATGATGCATGTTAATTATGCATGTAAAAATTTTCTAATAACCACTAAAAGATAGAAATGAAATGTTTGACCTCAAACAAGCAGGAAAAAAAAAGGAATGGAAATTTTTAAAAATCATTCCAAAGGAAGGCAGGAAAACAGAAAAAGAGAAGCTAAAAATTAATTAAATGATTAAAAAGGAAGACAAGTGAAAAGCATAAAATAAGATAGTAAAATAGATCCAAGTATATCAGTAATCATAATAAACATAAATTGTATAAACTCATAAATTAAGAAATAGAGATTATCAAAATTACATAAGACAACATACAAATCACATGCAATTTTCAAGAGTTTAAGAGATTAACACAGAAAAGTTGAAAGCAAAATGGTGGGAAAAGGATACATAAAGCAATACTAGAGAAAAGAAAACCAACATAGCTTTATCAATATTAGAATAAATGGGCTTTAAAGTGAAAAGCATTATAGATAAAAGCATGTCATTATAAAATGCATAAAAATTTAATCCCCTAGGAAGGTATAATAATTCTGAACCTGTAGATACCTAATAACATAGACTAAAAACATCTAAAATGATAAATGGCATAACACTACACACCTATTGTTATTTAGTTGCTAAATCATGCCCAATTCTTTGTGACCCCATAGACTGCAGCCTGCCAGGCTCCTCTGTCCATGGGGATTTCCCAAACCCACTGGAGTGGGTTGCCATTTCCTCCTCCAGGGAATTTGTTCAAACCCATAGAATGTACAACGCCAAGGATGAACCCTGTGGTTGACTGTGGACTTTGGATGATTATGCTGTGTCAGTTTAGGTTCTCAGTTCATCATGTACCATTCTGGTGGGGCACAGTGATAATGGACATGGCTGTGCATGTATATAGGGAATTATATGGGAAACTTCTCAGTTTTGCTGCGAACCTAGAACTGCTCTAAAACAAAGTCTTTAGAAAAAAAAGCTGGCATAAACTCAATCAGAAAAATCTAATCTGCTATTATGGGGGAGAATTTAACATATATCAAACAGTATCTGAAAGATTAAATAGACTAAAAATTAGTAAAACTGTAGACAGATGATTGGATAAAACATTTACTAAACGAGCTAATGGACAAATAGCGAACCCAACTTCAGTCACTTAGCAACTGCATATATTCTCAACACATGTGGATTATTTATAAAACATGAAAAGCAGAAGGCCAAAGAATGTGACTCAATGAGTATTAAAGAATCAGTCTCATACTGTTATGAGATTAAAAGCAATTACATTAGGAATCAGTAACAAAAATGATGTAAAAAATCTCATTTAGGGAATTCTCTGGCAGTCCAGTGGTTAGAACTCTGGGCTTTCACTGATGAGGGTCTGGGTTCAATCTCTGGTTGGGGAACTAAGATTCCACAAGCTGCATAGTACAGCCAAAAAAAAAAAATTCTTAGTTATATAAAAACTGTAAAAGGCACACTTAAATATACATCAGAGAAAAATATCATAATGGAAATTTTTCAGTACTTAAAATTGAATAATATTGGAAACATTTACATCAAAGCAAGATACATAGCTAAAACAGTATTAGAGGGGAAATGAATTGACTTAAAAACTTAGAAGAAACGCTAAAAGTTGATGAGTTAAGCTTCCAACTCAAGAAGCTAGTAAAAGAGAATAAACCCAAAGAAATTAAAAGAAATGAAATAACAAAAGATAGAAGAAATTTAAAATACAATAGAAAGGAGTGTGCGTCTATCTGTGTGCACTAAGTCACTTCAGTCATGTTTGACTTTGCAACTCCATGGACTGGACTATATGTAGCCCATCAGGCTCTTCTGTTCATGGGGTTTTTCAGGCAAGAGTACTGGAGTGGATTGCCATTTCCTTCTACAGAGTAGTGTCCAAAGCTAAACAACTGTGTTTCTTCAAAAGGAGTAATAAGTTAGAAAACCTCCAACAATTTTCATTAAGAACAAAGAGAAAAGGCACAAATAAACAACATTAGGAATTAAAAGCAGACATAACTGTAGAAATAGAAGAAAGTTGTAAACTTAGCAGATATAGCCATTTTCCTAGAAAAACTTGACATCAAAAGAAATAGCAAATTTTGTGGGTTTTTTTGCAAATTCTAAAAGTCCTACAACCCTTGAAGAAATTGAATTAGTGAGTATTAACCTATATTGTTTTAGGAGCTATAAACTATAAACTAAAGCTGTAAACCTGAACTATTTCTAGAGAAACCTGCCAATTAATTGCCATAAAACTCTGATCCAACAGTATCATCCTGAGGATTACGTAAGGAAGAACACAAATAGAAAATAAATTATAAAGATATTTATAGCTGTGCTATTAGTAGTAGTCAACTGTAAACAACCTGAATGTGTAACATTTAGACAGGCTAAGCAAATCATACTATGTGACAGAGCCATTAAAAATGATAAATATTTCTAATTTAAAGGAAAAAATGGACATATTTGAGTATATTAAAAGTATGAACTTCTGTATTATGAAAGAGACCATGAATCAAGTTCAGAGGACTAGTGATGAAGGACTGGAGGGAACAGCGTTCAAAGCTATTAGGGTTTTCAGGATGGTACTGTTCACCACGACTCCCAGCGGGGGCTTTGAGACAGAAATCTCCATGGAAACCCCATGGAGACTGAGTGAAAATCCAAGAACTGCAGCATTATGTCAGGGTGAGGATTAGAGAAAAGCCCTGCCCACAGCGGGGTTATGGTTAGGAAGCAATGGCTTAGCAAGAGTCTAGGTGAGTGGACAGGAGGGCTGCCTCACCCAGTTCTTGGTACCCAGTGTGCTGCAGGTTTGAAGACAGGAGGCTGAGGGCTCCAGGCTCTAAGGTGGAAATAGGGGCACAAAATGGTTGAACGGGCCAGCTGGCCAGAAGAAGCCAAAAGGAGAATGACAGTAGGCATAGACTCTAGTCTGGATGCAGCAGAGGACGCCATGGGAAGCAGCAGCCCAAGACAAGACCTTTGGTGACAAGGACCAAGGAGGTGAGCCTTTGTAGGGAGGGCAAGTGTCAATATAAGTTTATAGAATAAGGGCTAGTTTTATTCAATTTTATATTTATTGAGCACCTACTATATGGTAGGCACTAACTTGTAAGTAAGATAATATTAGGTAAAATCACTCATTCTTTTTTCTCCATACTCTTACATATTTACGTAAATAGGAAAAGATACAAATCTTAAAACGACAATTTAAGAGAAAAACAGAAACACAGAATTGCTAAGGAATAGGGGATGTAGCCCAAAGTTTAATGGTATGGGCCCTAACCTCAGGCTGGATGAAGTTCAAATGCAGACTCTGCAACTCACCAACTGTGTGACTTCTATTTTTAGAACCTTAATCTGTAACATGAGGATGAAGAGAGCATGTCTCAGGGTGTGGTGAAGGTTCGATAAGACAGGATGCGTAAAACACAGCGCCTGGTGATATTATACAATAAGGCACTTTTCTCCCAGAAGTTTTTCTGGACTACTCTGCAGGGGCTTCACACATACCTACCATTCTGGTCTCCCCACCTGGATATCTTCAAATTGCTTTCTCCTCTCCATCTGTTTACTGTCAGGACCTGGGCCAACAGGAGGCACAGGAATAATTTAAATCCCCCAGAGCTGCCAAAACCTATTATCCAGGCTTAATGCATTATCACCACTAGGAGTTGCCTTTTGAAAGAGGACATTTGGAAACTACAAAGAATGACTGGTGGGAGCCGTTCAGGCATAAAGGAGAAGCACCCATTAGATCCCCCTAATCCAGTCACTCATTAGGCCAACGGTGCTGGTTTGAAAAACCTGTCTACCCTCAGCGAGGGAAGGGGAGGGTGGGATGAGCTGGAAGAGTAGCCTTGGCATATATACACTACCATAGATAGCTAGTGGGAGGCTGCTGTACAGCACAGGGAGCTCTCAGCTCGATTCTCCGAGATGACCTAGAGAGGTGGGAGGAGGGGGTAGAAGGGAGGTTC
Source organism: Nanger dama (assembly GCA_917880005.1). Classification (NCBI taxonomy): domain Eukaryota; kingdom Metazoa; phylum Chordata; class Mammalia; order Artiodactyla; family Bovidae; genus Nanger; species Nanger dama. The sequence goes on from CAKJTW010000018.1 coordinate 34,575,623, forward strand.
AGGAGGGAGGGGATACATGTATATGTATGCATTGCAGCAAAGAACCTGCCTGACAACGTAGGAGATGCAGTTTTGATCCCTGGGTCAAGAAGACCCCCTAGGAGAAGGAAATGGCAACCCACTCCAGTATTCTTGCCTGGAAAATCCCATGGACAGTAGAGCCTGGCGGGCTATAGTCCAAGGGGTCGCAAAACCGTCAGTCACAACTTAGCAACTAAACAACAAATAGCAGATTCTCTTCATTGTATGGCAGAAACTAACACAACATTGTAACGCCATTATACCCCAATAAAAATCAAATAAAATACAGAAAAAAAGGAAAGGGAAAAAAAAGAGAAAACATATCTACCAAGTTTCTTGTGAGAAATAGCTGAAGTCAAATTTGCCTTTCCTTGTATATGATCCGGACTTAGGAACTCACTTATAATGAATAGTGGAAATGATGCCACGTAACCTCCAAGTCTGAGTCATAAAAGGCAACAGGGTTTGTGCCTGGTTCTGGCTCGCTCTCTCTCCCTCTCTTGACATGCAGAGACACCCTGAACAATGTGGAAGAAGTCTGCTGTGCTGAAAAAGCCATGTGGAGGAAGCACATAAGGAGAGGGATGCTTGAGAGGTCCTGGTTGTGATTCCTGCAGCTCCCAGCTGCTCACTTCCCACCCAAGGGCCAGGCAGGTGAGAGAGAAAAACTGCAGATGATTCCAAGCCACAGCCTTCCAGCTATCCCAGCCAACACTGCCGGAGCAGAACTGAGCTTGTCTTCACAGTCCTGCTCAGAATGTACATTCACAGACACAGTCAATGCTATCGTTTGCAGCCACTAAGCTTTGAGGTGATTTGTCAATTGTCATAATGATAGATTGGCTTCTTGGCAGTCACACAGGGCTCTGCTCTCAGAAGAGCCCTGGGCTTAGACTAAGGCTCTGCTGACTCTGTCTTGCGATTCTCAGTCTTTTCTTATACGGGGCCCTGAAAAGGATGACCTGGTCCTGAACCGTGCCCACATGAATTACTCTTATTCTTCTCTTCTTGGTCCTATGCATTTGTCACAGGCAGGCAACTATTCAGCATGTGCAGTGGACAGGGCTATGGAACCAGCCAGACCTAGGTTCAGATCCCAGCTGCACCAAAGACTGTCCCTGTGACCTTGGGTAGGTTAATTATCCCTCAGTAAACTTATCTGCAGAATGGAGATAATAATACTTACTTCACAGAGTTCCAGTGACTACTAAGTGGATAACGAATTACTCCTTGCACAAGGAGTCTCTTATTTTTGTCCCTGTCTCTGATAGCTTCTCGTTTTAAAGAACCCTCCATAGCCACATCAGCTTCCCTGGTAGCTCAGTCAGTAAGGCATCTGCCTGCAATGTAGGAGACCTGGCTTCCGTCCCTGGGTTGGGGAGATCCCCTGGAGAAGGAAATGGCAACCCACTCCAGTATTCTGGTGGGCTACAGTCCATGGGGTGGCAAGAGTCAGATTCGAATTAGTGACCAAACCACCACCACACCCACATCAGAGTAATCTTTTGCTGGAACTCCACTGCTCCAAAACCTTCAGTGGGTCCCTATTTCTATTATAGTTCAGTCTTCACCTGGACATTCAAGGCCTTCTCTGATCAGATATCGTGTTACCATTTTTAGACTCATCTTCCAATTTTCCATCATCCTAACGTTTTGCTTCAAACAGATGGGTTCAGGAGTATGTGGAAATACTTTTCACTTTCACTTTGCCGTTCTTTAAGCTGTTTCATCCCTTACCTGAAATATCCTGGCCTTCCTGACAACCTTAACACTCTGGTTGCAGTCCACTTCAGAAGCAAATAACTGCATATGGGCTTTCAGTGTCATCTCAGTAATATTCTCCTAAGTCATGATTCCAAATGTGACATTTTTAGTTCAGATAACTCACCTCTATGATTTAAAGGAAGCCAGACTAAGGCATGCTTCCCTGGTGGCTCAGTCGGTAAAGAATACACTTGTAATGCAGGTAGACCCAGGTTCGATCCCTGCATTGGGAAGATACCCTGTTGAAGGTATGGCAACCCACTCCAGTATCCTGCCTGGGAAATCTCATAAACAGAGGAGCCTGATGGGCTACAGTCCATGGGGTCACAAAGAGTCGGACACGACTAAGTGACTAAACCACCAGCACCACCAGGCTAAGGCAGCTCAAGTAACATTTAATGAGGTTGGTGTAATGTGCTTTCTTCACCCTTTCACATTTCTAACTATTTATTGAAGAGCTGTTTGCCATGTCCTTCTCCAGGGGATCTTCCCGACTCTGGGATCAAACCTGGGTCTCCTGCATTGTGGCAGATTCTTTACCGTTTGAGCTACCCGAAAAGCCCTTGTAAGCAACAGAAATAAAGAAGTTATTTAAAACTGCCTGTCAAATAAATATGTTCCTAATCATTTTCTATAACTACAATGTGCTGAAACAATTTACCCTAATGACCACAGAAAAGCCACCACAATTATTAGAGTTGTTATATAATCCAATAAAGTTATTTACATCACACACACACACTCACAATAACCCTCCAGTATTTGATTTCTTCAAGCCTTTGCATCGGTGCATAGGAGGAGAGCCTGGCCTTGGAGTTGGAACTCTGATCAAATCCAGTCTGTCGTAGTACTAACAGTGTGATCTTGGCAGGTGTTGTGGGGCCTTCACTCTAAAAAATGAGGATAGGGACTTCTCTTGCAGTCCAGTGGTTAAGACCTTGTGCTCCCAGTGCAGGGGGCTTGGTTTCTGGGGACTCAAATATGATCCCTCTTTGGGAAACTAATATCCCTCATGCCCCATGTGCATGCTAAGTCGCTTCAGTCATGTCCGACTCTGCCTGACTCTATGGACTGTAGCCGCCAGGGTCCTCTGTCCATGGGACTTCCCAGGCAAGAATACTGGAGTGGGTTGCCATGCCCTCCTCCAGGGGATCTTCCCCACCCAGGGATGGAACTGGTGTCTCTTACCTCTCCTGCATTGGCAGGCAGGTTCTTTACCACTGACCACCAAATACAAACCAAAAACAAAAAAAAGAGGATAACAGTATCTATCTGGAAGGGGCTCAGGGAGGATGTACTGGAAAATGTAGGTACAGTGATTGGCAGTGAGTATTGCTCCCTGAGTATTTCAGAGACTCTAGGATGTGGGAGAGCCTTTTCATTGCTTGACTTTCCATTTAGGGCAAAACCACTTGCACAGCACCCCGTCAGCCTCCACTGGACTTCCCAGGACAGGAGCCTGGCACCTCACAGGGCATCCATTCCATTTCCAGCTAATACTGTCCGAAGTTATTTGGAACTCAATCTTCTCCCTTAACGCCTCCCTCCAGAGCCGCCTGTGACTCTAGCACAACCCCAGCCCCTCGCAAGAGAAGAGGCAACGGCTGTACAGACCAAGAAAGTCCCACACCTGAGAGCTGGGCTCCCCTGCCATTTCCATCAGGGTGATAACCCTCGGTTCCTCTTTCTCCTCCTCTGTTAAATGAGGATGAAACTCCTGCCATCCTTCCCTCCCTCCCCGTGATTTTCAGAGCAACGAATAAGACCAGAAGGGAAAAGCTCTTGGGAGGATGATGAACTTCACCCTCCCCATCCCCCACTCCGCCCCATCACCGCGAAGGAGCTCAGGTCTCAGGTCTCCCTTTCCAGGCCCTCCCTCTACCTGCTCTCAGGAGTAACCTCGGAGAGGCGACCAGAGGCGGGAGCCGGCGCTCCTGCTGCGTCCGAGCCGCAAGGGATGTGGAGGCACTGCACCTTCAGCATCCGACCCGGAGCCAGGAGGCCGCCCCCCGCCCGCGGTCCAGCCCCGCGGCGCGCAGCATCGCCCGGCTGCCCGCGGCGGGGTCCCAGGCCACCCACCAGGCAGGGCTCGCACCCACCTGCGGCGGCGCCGGTCCGTCTGGGTCGTCGCTGGAGGCTGTGCGCCGCCGCCGCCGCCGCCCGGCCCTCCCCGGACCGCTCCACGTGGCCGCTCCACGTCGCCGTCGCGGCTGCGGCCGCCGCCCTGGCCCGGGCAGAGTTCTGAGCGCCAGCGCCGCGGGCAGGATCCCCGCCCCGCCCCGCAGACCCTGGCCCACACCCGGCGAGACTGTGTGGTCTGCGTATATGTATGTGGGTGTGCGCGTGACAGATGCAGATGAGACAGATGATGAAGTTGATGTATATAAGAAGCATATTTAACTGGGGGCCACTCCCTGCCGGGACCCAGATGTGTGTGACAAGACAGAAGGTAACTTACTGTTGGCCACAAACCCTGTGGGATTGTGACTGTGTATGTAGCTGTGTGGATGAGGGCTGGTGGCACCGAAGGGAGGGGTGTTGTGTGCGGCCGTGTATCCAGTATGACAGTACTTGAGAGAGTTTGGCCAGTGCGCGACTGGCTGACTGGGTGTGTGACAGTACAGGATGTTAGTGGTGTGTCTGTTAGGGTATCTGTGTGAACTCTTCCTGTTTGTGATGCTCAAGTGACACTTGTAACTGTCGGCTTCGTGAAGGTATCATTGTGGGACTGTGACTGCACATCCCTGAGAGGTCGCTCCATCTGAGCCGTGGTTGGGGGAGGGACCTGGGAAAGCACCGTCTTGAGGGCGATGGTTTGCCAGTACAGAGATGCAGTGTGTGGTTGTAGCTTTGCAGTCAAATGGAGTATCCCCAGTTTTCTCAAAGGGGCCAGTTCCTTCACCGAGGCTTCAGACTATTTCCTCACTCACTGGGTCAAGACCTTTTGAGTGAATGACTTACCTTCCTGGAATCTTCAACTTCTCCCTCTCCCAATCAGTTCCTTCTCATCAGAGTCCATTGCAACAACAAACGCACTGTCATCAAAGTCCCCTGGTCCTCCTTCCTGTGGTGGACACTGCTGGACACTGCCTCCCTTTGGTCATGGTATCGTTGGTTTGGGCAACACTATTCCCTCTCTCCAGCCATTTCTGTTTAGTTTCTTCTGTGTCGTGGAGTTCCTCTGGGCTCTCTCCTCACTCCCCATCTGCTCATGTGTTCTTCCATTCACACAGCTTCCATCACTATCTCTTCTGGGCTGAATTCTGTACCTCAAAAACTCGTATGTTAGAGTCCTAACCCCTAGTACCTCAGAATGTGACTGTATTGGGAAATAGGGTGGTTGCAGATATAATTAGTGAATATGGGGTCATACTGGAGTAGGTTGGGCCCCTAATCCAATATTTTTTTCCCAATAAAAAGTGGAAATTTGGACATACATACATAGGCATGTGTGCATACACACACACACTCTCTCTCTCTCTCTCTCTCTCTCTCCTCCCTCTCTCTCTCTCACTCACACAAACACACACAAGAAGAACAGCATGTGAAGATTCGGGCAGAAATCAGAGTGAAGCTTCTACATGCCAAGGAATGCTGGAGATTTCCAGGGAACCCCCAGAAGCTAGAAGAGAGGTGTGGAACAGAGTCTTCCTCATTGCTCTCAGAAGGAACCAATCCTTCTGGCACTTTGATCTTGGATTTCCAGTTTCCAGAACTGTGAGACAATAAGTTTCTGTTTTTCAAGATACCAGTTTGCAGCACTTTGTTATGGCAGTCCTACAAGTTAATGTATCATCTGAATGCTGATAACTACCATATTTCAAATACAATCTCTTAGCCCCAGAACACTTCTGGAGCTGAACAGCCTACTGACTTGTGCCAGATTTTAAGTTTTAAAGGTGACAGAATGACAGCACAGAGAGGTCAATGCGAATGAAAGAGAAGTTTAATGTTACAGTTCCCTTAAGAGGAAGAGGCACAGCTTACCAAACAGGACAACAGAAGGAAGCACCAGTGTAGGTCAGAGGCAGAAAGGAGCAATGGGAAGGCACAGGCCACAGCCTTTATTAACCCAGAAAAGCAAGACAGGGCAGGGTGAACAGTTTAGGGTTGGCTAGCCTGAAAACTTCAGAGGGCTTTGGGGGCACAGAGGCTGTCCCTAGTTGATGAGTCCCTCATCCTGGGTTGATTTAGGAAAGGGGGAATATTGGTTTGGTGTGTGAGAGTTGGATAAAGGAAGTGGTTCAGAGTATGGCCTCTAGGAATTTTTTTTTTTTTTTTTAATCTTTTGGTTACACCATGTAGCATGTAGGATCTTAGTTCCCCAACCAGGGATCAACCTCTCACCCCTGCAATGCAAACTTGGGAGTCTTAACCACTGGGCCACCAGGGAAATCCCAGAGGATAGCCTCTGGATTGCAGAAGGGAGGTGAACAACTCTGGCTGTTAGTTTGGCCTCGTGATTAATTGATGCCAAATAGACAAATTCAGAATCTAAAGAAAACACAACTAGAACACCTATCAGCACCCCAGCCTCTATGTGTCTGAGTCAGAATACACCATCTTCCTCCTCAAAAGTTCCCCTCTCCCCATTTCCCTATCCCAGGGTCAAGTCCCATACACATCCCTGAATCTACACAGTCAGAAAACTGGGGATCATTCATGATTCCTCCTTCTTCCCCCACCTCCAACATACTACCAAGTCCTATCAATTCTGCCTCCTATGTTAATAATCTCCACGCCCTCCTGAGCTTCCCCCAGGCCAGGCAGCCACGCTCCATGCCAAAGTTCTGTTAACAGCTTCCAACTGACCTCCTTCCGTTCTCATCCCCTCTAGTCCATTCTCTAAGTAGCCTGAATGTTTCTTCTAAAACATAACTCTGATCATGTCACCCCTGCATGCTAAGTCGCTTCAGCTCATGACTCTAGACTGTAGCCTGCCAGGTTCCTCTGTCCATGGGATTCTCCATGTTAGAATACTGGAGTGGGTTACCATTTTCCTTCTCCGGGGATCTTCCCCATCCAGGGATCGAACCTGCATCTCTTATGTCTCCTGCATTGGCAGGCAGGTTCTTTACCACTAGCACCACATGGGAAGCCCAATCAAGTCACCCACTAAAACTCTTGGATGGCTTTCCTCCACCCATGGGATAAGCTCTAGCATCCTTTATGCAACTGCCCACACCAGATTCCTGACCATCTCCTATGCTCCAGCAACACTCAGTTTCTTTTGGTTCCTTTCAGAAGCCTCATATCCAGGCTTTTGTTTGTGCTGTTCCCTCTTTTGGAACAACTACTCCCCTCTTCCACCTTGCCTTGGAAACTCCTTTTTTTTTTTTTTTTTAATTTCACCTTAAATGTATTGTCATTTAACATCTAGGTATACTTTCTCAGATCCATGGAGTCTGGGCACCTTCCCCAGGGCTCCCACAGCAGCTAGTACTTCCCTTATCTAGCACCATACCCTATTGCAGGGGTTCAACCCTGACTACACATTAGAATCTTCCAGAAAACCTGTAAGTTATATTAATACCTAGGCTCCTCTCCAAACCAACCATATCAGGAGGTGGGGCCTGGGCACTTCTAGTGTTAGAAACACACACAGTTCCGATCTTCAGTCAGGATTGAGAGTCATTGCTCTAGTAGGTTACTGACTTGTTTCCGCCTCCCAGTGAAGACAGGAAGAGCATCCCAAGCTGGCAGAGTGATGAGTGAATATCTCCTGTAAGTGTGGACAGCATAGAGTGACACTATGCGTGGCTTTAGCCCACGTGAACGTGACACTGTGTGAAAGGCCACTCATTCCGTAGCTGAACCCTAAGTGACACCGTGTGTGTCACAGTGTGAGTGTGCCCTAGTGCGAGGACCACTGTGAATGGTTGAACACTGGGACTGGAAGGATGTTACCACACGAGCGGCTGTGCCCTTTGTGTGTGACTGGTGAATGGCTGGGGGACTCGAGCCAGGCTGCCAGCCTCGCCGCGCCGCCAGGGCAGGGTTTGAGGAAAAAGAAACTGGAGCTGCCCCTCACTAAGATGGCGACTGTAGGCGAGGTCGCTAGTCCTCACAAGAGGCTGCACGCACGGCCGGTGACCGTGAAGCGGAAGGAAGAGGCGCAGAGGCGCGAGACCAGGGCCGCAAGCAGTAAAGCCACTCACAGGTCAGTCGGGTCAGCTCCACGCAGAGTGGCCGGCGCAGCCCGCCCACCTACTCGGCGCCCTAGCACCGCCCCCTCGCCACGCCCGCCGCCGGTGGGCGGGGCCCACATCCCCGAACCGCCAGGCGGTGGAGGCCGAACTTGCACAGGCCGTCCAATGGCGTGTAACGGGCGGGGCCCAGCGCGCACCTGCAGGGCCAATTAATCGAAGTTCAAGCTCCGGATCCAGTCAAGAACTTGAGAATCGAAACTCGGCAGCATAAGATGCTGAGCTCCTCGCAAAGCCCCCAGGATGACACCTGGACAGAGTCCTTCTCTCTGCTTTTGGGACTTGGCGCTGCCCTCTACTTGGGCTACTACTGGACATGGGTGCCCCAGGTGGGTGCGGGTCCAGAGCTCTCGCCGGCGGGTTTAGGTTACTGAAGTTCAGGGGCCACTACCAATCAGGGCTCGAGCCCTTTGTGGGAGATGGCTTGGTTGGCTGTCCAGGTCCAGGTGAAATTTTGACGCCACAACCCCACCACTACTCCTGCCCTGCGCTCCAGCCAGGCTCAGCTTTACTATTAACACCGAAAAGAGAGTTGATTCTTTGTCTGCCGAGATTCTCCGCGTACTCCCTATACCGGCTGGGCCTCTCAGGCATCGAAAGGATGCTGTTGCTTATTATGTGGACTAAAGCTTGCGGAAAGGCGGGGTGGAAGGTATCTTGAGGTGACAGGGAGATACATACACTGTGGTTTTCTTTTAGGCAGTCTAGCTGACTTCCTCGTTAGTTGCACTGAATGAAGAAACCAGTCTGTGGGGTGGTAACTCCCAACATCACCCCATCAGTAGGACCTTGCTTCTCTTAAGGACTGGCAGGGGTTCCTGCCTATCTTAGGAATACCCTAACTGTCCTTGCTCATTGAGCCCTGTTTTAAGTTCTAGGCTCTCCATGTATAGTGCAATGGAAAAATCTGAAGAGGATGATTTTAACGAACTTGGAGAGTTTATTCTCACTGAAATTTGCATATCCCCCAATCAAAATCTTTTAATTTTCATTAAACTCAAAGTAGCTGAGTCTAACAAGAAACCTATTGATTGAAGCCCTTTAAAAAGATTTATAGGGAAATTTAATGTTACCTAAATTTTCCTTGGAGAAGGCAATGACATCCCACTCCAGTACTCTTGCCTGGAAAATCCCATGGATGGAGGAGCCTGGCAGGCTGCAGTCCATGGGGTCGCTAAGAGTCGGACACGACTGAGTGACTTCACTTTCACTTTACTTTCAATTTTCCTATATTTGCAGAGCTTTATACAGCCTACGTATTGTTTATAAAATATTTCTGCCTTAATAAAAGCAATTTTAAAAATCCAAACTTTACAATACCCTATAAACCTTACATGTCTGATTTGAAAAGTCAGTTATTTCAGAACAGAGTTGTCCTTAACTAAACACTTTCCATTGTTTGCAACCAGCCTCAGAGAAATCAGAGACCTCTGCCTCTATATACTACAAGCCCTTCTGTGAGTTCCAAATCCTGGTTAACGTCCAGGGCAAGTGTCATTCTGGAGGCTCTGAGGACATGCTGCTCAGATTGTCCAGCTTGGCAATGGATTGGTATTGATTCACCAACAGTGATTAATGGCATTTTATTCATTAATTCTCAGGGATAAGTCAGAAAATACTTTACTAGAGTTAAAATGAAACTCACATACATCAAACCTGTGATTTTATTAGCACTTTGTTCTATACCTCTGAGGTGATTGGCCAAATATTTAATAGATTGATAACTCAAAATCTTGGCAACTAGGAGATAATATAGTAAAATGATTAAGAGCACAAGCTCTTGAGTCAGACAGACTAGGGTTTCAATTCCCAGCTCTACCACTAACTAGCTTTGGCACATTTTGTGCCGTCACACGTATTTATACACGTTTCCACAGGGGATCATAGGTGAGGTTTATAGGGTATTGTGAGGTGTGGATTTTCAAAGATATCTCAAACAGCTGTTGTGAAGGTTACAGGATATAATCATGTACAGTGCTTAGCACAGTATCTGGCACATAAGGAGCACTCAACAAATTTTACTAGCATTAGAAATAATATATATTTTTTACCTTTTTAAATTGAAGTATAGTTGATTTACTTTGTTGTCTTAGTTTCTGCTGTACAGAAAAGTGATTCAGTTATATAATATATATATATTCTTTTTAAAATATTCTTTTCCATTATGGTTTACCATAGGATATTGAATATAGTTCTCTGTGCTCTCCAGTAGGATCTTATTGTGTATCCATTCTATATATAAAAGCTTACTTTTGCTAACCCAACCTCCCACTCCAACCCTCCCTCAGCCCCTCCCTCTTGGTGACCACAAATCTGTTATGTCCATGAGTCTGTTTCTGTTTTGAAGGTAGATTAGTTTGTGTCATATTTTAGATTTCACATATAAGTGATATCACGTGGCATTTGTCTTTCTCTTTCTGACTTACTTCACTCAGTCTGATAATCTGTAGTTGCATCCTTGTTGCTGCAAATGGCATAATTTCCTGGTTTTTTGTGGCTTAGTAGTATTCCATTGTATATAGGTACCATATCTTTTTATCCATCTGTCAATGGACATTTAGTTTGTTTCTATATCTTGGCTATTATGAATAGTGCTGCTATGAATATATGAACATAGAACATATCTTTTTGAATTAGAACTTTGTGTGGCTGTATGCCCAGGAGTGGAATTGCTGGATCATACAGTAATCCTAGATTCAGTTTTCTGTGGAACCTCCATACTGTTTTCCATAGTGGCTGTACCAACTTACATTCCCACTAACAGTGTAGGAGGGTTCCCTTTTTCCACATCCTTGTCAGCATTTATTATTTATAGAGCATTTAATGATGGTCATGTTGGTTGGTAGTAGTTCACTATACCTCACCGTAGTTTTGATCTGCATTTCTCTATTACACATGCTGAGCATCTTTTCGTGTGCCTAATTAGCCGTTTGCATTTCTTCTTTGGAGACATGTCTATTTAGGTCTTCTGCCCATTTTTTTAATTGGGTTGTCTATTTTTGTTGTTGCTGAGTTGTATGAACTGTTTTTTTGCGTTCTTTGCCAAATATTTTTTCTCATTCTATAGGTTGATTTTTCATTTTGTTTATGGTTTCCTTTGCTGTGCAAAAGGGTATAAGCTTGATCAAGTCCTATTTGCTTATTTTTATTTCTATTGCCTTGGGTGATTGACCTGAGAAACTATTGGTATGATTTATGCCAGAGAATGTTTTGCCTAATATCATTATTAATTCCACTTTGCCTTTTGCTTGCTGTGTGACTCTGGGCAAACAACTTAACCTTTGTCATAGTTTCTTCATTTATAGTAAGGTTGAGTTTAGCCTAGTGTTAGCAAACAGCATATAGTGAATCACAGATGTTATTATTCCAGGGCTTAAGAACCAAGGTATGAGTCACAACAGTCATACTACCAACCTGGCCTCTCGAGTTCATCACTTACTTAGCCCCTTTTGACTACAGGAAGAGACAGGAGTCTGGTCCTCAGGTCCCCTCAGGCCTACAACAGAAATGCCATTTCTGTTTTTTTATTCTGAGACCTTTTGTCTTTGCACAGCATACTCCCCATTTACAAGCCTTCTATATGACAAGGTCCTCTCATTTACTTGTTGTATATCCAGAACCATCAAGCAAAGGGGTTGAAAGTTAGGGCTAAGCGCCCACTGACCTCATCTGCCCCCTCATCCTATCCCTGTTACCTTCCCCCTGGCTGGCAGGAAGGAAGAGAAAATCTGTTTACACTGGGACTATTCCTCCATTAGAGTACAGTCAACAGCAGGGGCTGTTAAGTAAGAAAATGAGGTGTTGTGGTAAAAGAAGCCTTTCAGTTGCAAGCACGCACAGTAAGAGATGGGAACATATGACAATGGAGTGCTAAAATCAGGAGCCAGTGTGGCCAGAGATGGTTTTGAGATGATAGGGTGGGTAATTCAGCTGCAAGGCAGAAGTCACAGGTTGAATGGTACTGCATTTCTTCAGGCTTTGCTCAGGACCCAACTTTTCTGCAGGAGATCAGCTAGGTAACATATTATTTGCTATCTCCAAAGTGGGTTTGGGGCATGGATAGGCTGAGTGTGGAAGCTGGTTCAGGGTCAGTTCTGGAGAGGTGACACTTTAGGTCTGGAGTTCGAGGGCTCTAATGGGACTCCAGATTGAGGTATGCAAGATTCCTCACTCCTAGATGAGGCAGGGCCCTCCAGGCTGGCCTCTGGGAAGAGGTCTCTCTAGTGTTGGGCACCTCACTAGCTTGGTGCAAATATCAGGGGAGTGAGGCCGATGGTGTTGTGTGGTTACAGAGGCCACAGCTGGTGACTGGGTCCCGATTTCTGGCCTTCCTGGAGCAACACTGTCCAGTCACGCTGGAGACTTTCTATCCTACGCTCTGGTGTTTTGAGGGCGGCTACAAACCATCTTCAGAGTCTTACTGCAGTCTCGGCCAGTAGTCCCTTACTCGAGGTAAGAGAAAGATGGGGGTGAACAGGAAGCTGCAAATATCTTTATAGGGAGTAAAATTATTTGGCTGCATCAGGTCTTAATTGTGGCACCCGGGATCTTTTGTTGCGGCAATCGAACTGTCCAGTTGTACCAGACAAGCTCAGGTTGTGGTCTGCAGGCTCTAGAGTACATGGGCTTCAGTAGTTGTGGCACGGAGGCTTAGCTGCTTCAAGATGTGTGGGATCTTAGTTCCCCGACCAGGGATCAAACGCATGTCCTCTGCACCGGAAGGTGGATTCTTAACCACTGGACCACCAACAAAGTCCCTCATCTACCTCTTTAAAATGGAGGTAACCTTTACTCCATCTACCTCAGTGTGCTGAGGGTAACCAGGGTGGCTATATGGAAGGGCTTATGTACAACCATGAGGTAATTTAATATTCGATCTTTTATGTCCCCATTATACCTTGTTATGATCTTCAGGTTTTGCGTAATACATGCCCTCAAATGATGAGAAATTGTGGGAGTTGATTGGGGAGGGAAAGGAAGGTATAAAATCTTTTGAAGAACATGGAGTTCCTAATCCTAATAGTTTCTTTGTGTGCCCTTTTCTCCAAAACCACAGTGAAGTTCTTGAAACCCCAGATGGAGGCCAGATCCTCCTAGACTGGGCCAGCCAGTCTAACAGTCAGTATCCCGACCCTAGCACCCAGCCCACTGTATTACTGCTTCCTGGCATCACAGGCAGTAGTCAGGAGACATATATCTTACACCTAGTTGATCAAGCTTTGAAGGATGGCTACAGGTAAGGATGGGAACAGCCCAGAGAATTGGGTGATGTCTGATAACTTCTAATTGTGTGTGTGTGGTGGGGTGGGATGGGGGTGGTGTCAATTCAGACCCTGCTAGCTCTGGGGAGAAGGTGCCATATGAAGGGCACCTTATGACTGAGGCCTTTCTGAAAGCTACCAAGAGGGGAGAAGAGCCTGTAGGGAGGGTCTGGCTAACATGTACCTGTGTGTGCCACAGGGCTGTTGTATTTAATAACCGGGGCTGCCGCGGGAAGAACTACTGGTGAGTACCCTCCTTCCGCTAGTTGTCCTTCATTCCACTCCCTTCAGATATCCTGGGTCCTGCACCTCTACCTACCTGTCTTCCATTTCTTGAGTTCTTTCATTTTTCTGCCTTCTGGACAAGGGCCCCCTCTCTACCCAATGATCCGGTTTGCCTCAGACCCATAGGGCCTTCTGTGCCAGCAACACTGAAGATCTGGTGACAGTCATCAACCACATAAAGAGTCGCTACCCCCAAGCCCCACTGCTGGCTGTGGGCATCTCTCTCGGAGGGTAAAGACTGTCTCACTTAACCCAAAGGCCCAGTCTTTCTTCTCCCCATCCTCTCCCCATCTCCAGTCCTGACTTCCCCATGCAAACCCTTTTTTCCACGGCCTGGTCCAACCCTGCAGGATATTAGTGCTGAATCACCTGGCTCAAACAGGACGGGCAGCAGGCCTGGTGGCAGCACTGACTCTGTCTGCATGCTGGGACTCCTTTGAGACCACCCGCTCCCTGGAGACCCCGCTGAACTCACTGCTCTTCAATCACCGCCTCACTGCTGGGCTCTGTCAAGTCGTGAACCGGTAGGGTCCTGATAAACAGCAAAGAGCAGAGAACAGGGTAGGATGGCACATGCCAGGCCCTCCCGGTGCTCAGGTCAGCTCCGTGTGTGTACTTTTCTCCATCGAGATAAGACTGAGGGTGGCTCCAGGTGGGGTCCGGGTGCAGAGCCAAACCTCTGTTCTTTTGCAGAAACAGAAAGGTGATGGAAAACGTGGTGAATGTCGACTTTGTCCTACAGGTGTAGTCTTCCAGCTCTCCCCTCTGCCCCGTATTGTTCTTCCCACATCTTATTCCCTTGTTCTCATCCTAGCCTATCCTGCCTTCCACCACCTGCAGGCCCGCACCATCCGCCAATTTGATGAGCGCTACACAGCTGTGGTCTTTGGCTATCAAGACTGTGCTGCCTACTACCAAGCAGCCAGTCCAAGAACCAAGGTCAACACCATCCAGATCCCTGTGCTCTGTCTCAACGCAGCTGACGACCCTTTCTCCCCCGTGGACGGTGAGCACCAGGGATCCAGATGCTTTAGGCCCCAGGGGAAATGGGCCGTGTGTGTGAGGTGCAAGTGGAGAGTGCCTGGACTCTCGGCAGAGGCCAGGGCTCCTAACCTCTTCTCCCACTCCCCTTGCCCCAGCTCTTCCCCTACAGGCTGCCCAACACTCTCTCCACGTCGCACTGCTAGTCACGGCCCGGGGCGGCCACATCGGCTTCCTGGAAGGACTGCTTCCCTGGCAGCACTGCTTCATGAGCCGCCTCCTGCATCAGTACGCCAAAGCCATCTTCCAGCACCCGGCGGAGCTGCCGGGACCCCGGTCACCCACCCCTTCAGAGGCAGGCAAGAGCTGACAAGTCTTAGTTCAGTCTTTCCTTGTTTATTAAATATCAACTTTTTCCTGCCAAATGGGCTGAAGTTCCTTTTCCTTTCCTCAAGGCTAGGGCAGACTCTCTAGGAACTTACTGCATATGGCCTGGTGGGCTTGGAGCTACCCAGTGGAACCCAAAGATTACTGCCTGGATCTTCATTCTACTCCTTCCTTCCCTAATAGCAAGTCCCAGGCCAGTGCAGGCCCCCAGTAAATTCCAGGGGCTCATGTGAAGAGCAGCTGGCCACAAGGCTGTGGGGTACGAGGAGAAAATGATTGTTTCTGCAGGAAGGACAGCACAGCAGTGCCTCCAAGTTCTTGGGCATCTTCACATATTTCTGGAGAAAAGTTCAAGCTCAACTCTGGAGCCCCTGGTAGACAGAGGGAAAGAGGCAAGTGGTACGGCCTGGCCCTCAGACACCACTGTCCTGGGCGGATCCACAGATGATGAACGCAGGTTCCCAGGACTCAAGGTTGCACAGGGCCAGAGCCAGCTTTAACTGGGAAGGGCAGGCAGTGCCCATCAGTCTTATCCATGGCAACCTCAACTGTGGACCCAGGTGGAGTGAGCAGTGGGATCCAGGCCCCCATTCTGGTCTAGAAGGTGGCAGTGTCCAGACCCTGGTTCCCTGGGAGCAGGGAGGCTAAAGAAAACCTGGAAAGGCACTCTGGAGCAGCAGGATGGTCATAACAATAAGCCCAACACACAGCAGCAGCAGCAGCCACACAGGAGCACTTCCTGCAGGAGGGAGAAGGGAAGAATTCAGAAGGCAAAGGAGTGGCATTGCAGCCAGAGAACAGAACCATTCAAGGAGGGGGCAGGTGACTATAGACAAGCATCCTATTCTCCAGGGGGCAAGTTTCTGCTCCAGCTAAAGGGGGAGTGGTACCCCTACCCCACCTCAGGGACTCACGTCGTGAGGGCAGCAGGTGCAGCTGGCAACGACTATCCACAGCCACAGAGAACAGAGCAGTTTCGTGGGACCCAAGGAGCTCTGGACCACGACCCTTCTCAGGCAGAAAGGCCACATCTGTCACCACAATGCCATGGGCCTCCTTCACATAGTACAGACGCTGGGGACAAGAGGAAAGCTAGTGAGGGAAAGCCCAGTTGGGAAGATTCCTTCTGGAAAACACACCCTCTGCCCCTAGACTTTCCCTCTACAGGCTGGGCCCGACACCTTCGTGCACACTCAGTGAAGAAGGAGGCCTAGAATCTCTACCCCAGAGAGCCCTCAGGGCTGTGCCCAGGTCCATTCATTACCTGAAGCGAGAAAGCTATGTAGATGGCAACAGAGCCAGTGACCGTGCCCAGGCCCAGAAAAGTGCCCGATTCACTGCAACAAAAAACGCTCACTGTCCTGGAATCCTGTGCAGCAGCAGCAGCCCCCAGGGATGTGGGCAGCACATCTCCCCGAGCTGCCCCAGGCACCCTCACACCCAGCCAAGCCACCACTGTCTCATACCTGACACTAAGGCAGGAGATGACTTCATGGCCACAGGGCCTGGTCCGAAGGGGCAGGAATGTGGAGGCATCCCAGGCTGTGAGGTAGCAGGGCGGGGGCTGGCGCAGACGCTTGTGGGGAATCTGCACCGTGAAGAGTCGCAGACTGGCAGGCTGGTCTGGAACCTGCCCAAACCTGGGGGCCGAGCAAGAGGCTGTTCAGCTCTCGGGGCCTGCCCAGCCCTCCTCAGGGGTCTGTGCCCTCCTGTACCCTGGTCAGGGCTGGGGTAACACCCAACAAGGCTCCTATCCCCTCCCCACCATCTTCCCCTGGCCTTCTCCCACTCCCCCACCACATCTAGGCTGTGCTCTTTCAGCCACCCTCTGGGGTCTTCACACCTGCAGGCCTGGTAGCGATAAGGCGTGTTAGAAAACGTGGGTCCGTTCTCTTGCCAGTGCAGCTGTGTCACCAGCTGATCCTTCTGCCACACGGGAGGCCTTAAGGTCCCAGCCCACAGTTACCAACTAGTCAGGGATCAAGATTCCAAGGATGGACAGTTAGGGGGATCCACTTACTGGACAAGCAGCAGTATCACCTACTTTCTCCACCCTCTCACCTCCTCACCTTGCCATCAGGCCCCAGAGCTAGGTCTTCAATCTCCCCTTCATGGGCTTTGAACTCCAGAACCTTCTCTAAGGTGGGTACCTGCAGCCAAACCACCACCACAGTCAGCCTAGGTACCTGGCAAGAGTACAAGTGATACCCACTCCTCTTCTCTACTAATGGCCACTCAGTGCAGGCTTTACTCACAAGTTTCCCAGGACCCAGGTTCAGTTTCTCACAATCCTGGCCTTGCTGTTACTGATACTCATCCTCTACCTCCCCAAACCACACCTTCCAGACACGAACGCAGCCATCTGTCCCTCCAGTGGCAAGCAAGGTATTATCATGGTTGAAGCACACAACTTTCTGCAGTGGATCACGGCTGAAGTCTGTCTGCACTTCCTGCAAATTCTCTACGCTGAATTCCACCCCTCCTGGTGGGTTTCAGCGCCAGACTTCTTCTCTGCTGGGGCTGTCCCTTTCCTTTGTCGAGGCCCCTGCTCCTTGGAACCTGCAACACAAACAGCCTGCCAGGTTCCAGGCTTCTAGAATAAGTCCTACTGGCCCTTTCCAGTGGTGAACATCAGCTTCTCTCTTGCTACCATAATCCCACCTCCAGCCTCACTTCTTCAGAGACCAAGATGAGCAAGAATTCACTAATATAACCCTTTGCCCAAAGCTATCGGGGAGGCTCTCACCTGCCTTCTCTGCCTTGTTTTTGCCCTTCTGTTGATGGATCTGGAAGCGCAGGAGCTGACAGTGGGCATCCTGCCCTGCAGCAAGGATGTTACCAGCCAGGGCCAAATTCATGGTGGCCCGTGTCTCTGTGTCATGAGAGTGTAGTAAAGAGGCGCTGAGGCGCCCATTAATCTGCTCCAGCTGCAGAAAGTGCTGTGGGAGAGGGAACCAGGACAGGCTAGGTTCAGAGAACACCTCAAGGGCAAACTTACATTCTGTAGTCTGAAGCCCCACCCCTCTGCTACCGCATTTTCTAGTTTAAAGACTTTTTTCCAAACTTTTTTCTTTTTTGAGCCTCACTCATGTGTACTGGTCTTCGCTGGTGGCTCAGACGGTAAAGAATCTACTGCAATGTAGGAGACCCAGATTCGATCCCTGGGTTGGGAAGATCCCCTGGAGAAAGGAATGGCTACCCTCTCCAGTATTCTTGCCTGAAGAATTCCATGGGAAAGAGAAGCCTGTCGGTCTACAGTCCATGGGGTAGCAGAGTCGGACACGACTGAGCGACTGTCACTTTCACGTTTTCACTTTCCTGCGTACAGCAAGCAAGGCTGGGATTATCACGTCTAGTCTACAGAACAACATGATAACTCTCAAAGGAGTGAAGAATCCTAGCTTATATTTCACTCTCGCCGCTACCAGTGGGCAGACAGACAAGTCTTATGTAGCCTCCCCAAGAAAGCCAGGTTACGACCCCTGGAGTTGATTCCTGAGATCGAATTGAAGCGTTCCTGCCTAGGCAGCGCTGTGTGAAGTTTCACTTTACTTTAGGAGCCTCTGAATTCACCAGTGAATGGTTCAAGACAAATTCGCGCCGGGAAGCCCGGCACGCTGCGGTTCCCACCCGGGAGGGGCAGGGTCCGAAGCAGGGGTGCGGCCCGTTCCCAGACCTCCGGGAATCGCCCTCAGCCCGCTGTGCGACCCGGCCCCAGCAGGCCTGTATACTCACCACGCCATTCTTTATGCCGGTCTTGGCGGCACCCTCCTCCGCCCGCAGCGATGAGCAGCCCCGTGCTGGGGTCGACCCGAAGCGCGTACAACGGGAACGGGGCCCGGTACAGCTCTGGCGTCCGGCGCCGACCCATCCCGCTCGCCGCGCGCTTCACTGTCGGCGCCGAGGTCCCCGGGACATGCCGCGCCCGGCCTTCGACTGCTGTCCCGGCCGCTGTGGACCTTGGTCCGGCCGCTGCCGGGAGGACGCCAGACCCTTCTCACGCCCGCCGAGCTGCCGAAACTCTAACCACACTAAGTATTCCTAACACTGCCCGGGGCCATCTAACCTGGTCTCGCAGACGCGCAGCGCGCAGGCGCCCCCAAGCCCGCTCTCCTCGCGCAGGCGCAGAGCCGCCGATACGCGTCAGCACTAGCCAGCCTCTGGCTGGCTGAACAGGGCTGCGTGAATTCCGTTCTCCGCTTTTGGATGAAGGCAGACTACGCCATGTTTCTGCGGGGCGGTGGAGGAGGGCGGCCGCTTCACGGAAACGTCTGGCTTGGGGCGGGGGCAGGCTAAAAGATTAAGGGAGATTAATAAGCCTTTAATAAATCCTCGGATCAGGGCTGTCCACACTTCAACAGTGACATGCAGACTCGTCAAGCGGTAGCCCTTACGTTTACCGGCCCGCCCCGAGACAAAGTGATTCATCCAAGGTCACACTCCTGGCTCTCTCGCCTCTTAAACAGAGGCAGCGTGGACTTGAAAAGAAACTTGGCTTCAAATCCCGATGCCACCGCTTCCTAGTATGAGGAAGCTACTATTTACAATGAACACCAATCCTCCGAAGTTTGCAGAGGTGGGAGCTGGCCGTTCTCTATGCCCCCCACCCGGTCCAGGCGCCTCAGGGTTCATGGGTAGATAGGCAACTTGGCCCCCAGGCAGTTGAAGGTCTCTGCCTAGCCCCCATCCTCCTGAGAGGGCCTTTGGGTTTTTGATCTCCATCCAAGGTGGGGATTCCCGGTTTTTCTGCAGTGAACCCCTTCCCTTCAAGGAAACACCTCCTGCTGCTCTCCTGGCTACATCAGCATGAGTCTTTGTTAATCTGAAGTGCAATCAGAGGACAGAGTCCAGTGGCTTCATCTCTGGGGATGCCATTAACTGTCCCACCAAATTGAGTTAAATGTTTGAAGGGCCTGGCAGAGCCTTCTGCACCTCTCAGTTGCTTAGGTCTTCTGGGTCCCTTGACCTCTTCAGATATACCGCATGCACTCTCCTTGACCATTCTGTTAACTTTGACTCTCCTGCACCCCTTGTTGGGTTCTCGTCACCCCTGAAGGTACAGCCACCCCACAGTATCTGCTCAGCAAGACTCAAACACAAGTTTTGCAGGGTCAGGCTTTTTTTTTTTTTTTTTAATTGGATACACAGAAGGCTGAGTGGGGCCTGAGATGCTCTTGGTCCTCTTCAGCCAGGAGAAAGCAGACTCCACAAGGGGCTCCCAGGATTCAGGACTGGAGAACACACCTGACCTCCAGCCAGCCAGCCCTTCAGAGTGTCTCGGGGCTCCCTGAGGTCTGGGGCCGGGCAGGGCTGGTGGGATTCAAGAGGAGGTGCTCCAAGGGGCCTCCGTGGCTCTGGAACTAGAGTGGTGACTTTTGGGGAAATGGGCCCTGGAGAGGCAGGTTTCTTTGGGGCAGAGGAAGGCCTGGGCTTCGAGTGGACCATAGCCTGTTTTCGTGCCTGAGTTAGAGACCCTGAATGGTTTGTGGAGTTTAGTGACTGGCGGCCTACAGACCTGAGGCTTCCGTTCTGGGAGAGGATGCTGGGCCCTAGATCTGCCTGGGCTGGAGCTGCTGGGGCTTGAGCTACCTGGGCTTGACACCCACTGGCCTGAGCAGCCTTGGCCTGAGGCCCTGCTTCCTCCGGCCTTCTTTTTGGCAGCAGATGCAGAGCCTTGGCCTGGCCCTGAGGCAGGCGGAGGCCAAAGCCAATGCCCATGCGGAGCGGTCCGGATTTCTTGCCCTGGGCACAGGGCAGCAGCTGGGGGAAAGCAAGCAGCCTGGGTCCAGTCCTGTACATAGGGATGGGGCAAGAGGGGGTGCGGAGCCGGAGACACACCAGACATACAGGGTACTCCACGACAGGGGCCTTGTCGGTTTGGCCTAGCCACAGGCGCTGCAAAAGCAGTAGCTGCAAGTCGTGGGCGATACGACGGTGCCCCAGCTGGAGCACCAGGGCTTGGGCCAGGGCTCCTGGGTCCTTGAACTCTGCAGGGTCCTTCCCGCTTGCCACGCATACCCCCTCCGCCCCAGGGGACCTGGTGTTCCTGTACTGATGCGAGTACCATGCCTGGCTGTTAGAGTGGACCCCACGAGAAGGTGGGCTGGGGCTCGGGGACGTGAGAGTGGAGGTAGGTAGATCTTCGAGGTGGAAAGGCGACTGGCAAGGTGAGCGGGGGAAAGAGGAGTTCTGTGGCTGAGAGGGCGAGGAGTGAGTGAGGGTAGCAGAGGGGTATAGCTGGTGGGAAGGCGAGGAAGAACAGGGAGGGGAGAGAGAGAGGCAATTCTGATGAAAGAAAGTGGGAGAATTTGAGAGAGAAGAAGAGTAGGGATGTAAGACAAAGTCCGAATTTGAGTCAGAAGAATAGAGATGGGAGCCTGCAGAGTGGGACCGTGGAGGAGGAGAGCAAGATGGCTGGGTGGAGCGGAGTGATTGTTGGCGAGGCTGAGGTTGTAGGTTATAGAAAAGGGAGTCTGCAGTTTGTGAGGGGCCCTGAGGGGGCCGCCCAGGGGATGCTGTGTTCTGTAGCAGCACCTGGGCCTTGTTTGGAGGCAACATTGCCTTGAATCCGGAAGGGACTGGGGAGTCAAGACCAGAGATGAGAGACCTGGCAGATGCAAGACCAGTTATCTCTCAAGCCTGAAGTGGCTGAGAAATCAAAACCTTCTGTGCACAGAATGTGGCTCCAGCCTGGTGTTGGTGTGGCTCTTGGTGGCATACGAAGGAGCCACCCAGCCCTGGAGCAGTAGGTTCTCTGAGTTCTAGGCAGGAGCTTGGCTCTAAATGTGGTCTCTCACTTCTTTGCAGCTGGCCATTGATGAGGGGGTGGAGGACACGGAGGATCTGAACTGCCTCTTGGGAGCTGAGGGGCAGCAACAGTTATCTGGGTGGGCCAGGGAGGACGACACAGCCCATAGGATCTGTAGAGAAGGAAACAGAGCCCATGACATAGGGAGACTGGGTCCATTTCTGGCTCTGGCTTATGTACTATGTACAGGCTGGTTCACCACAATCCTAAATCCATTTCACCCCTGGGGTCAGAAGAGCTGGCAAAAAGCTCCAGGGAATGTGAGAATGGAGGAGGAGAGGAGAGGCAAGGGAGGGTAGGGTGGAGAGGATGGAGTTAGAAGAGGGAAACTGAGAGATGGAGACTGAGATGGAACTAGGAATTGAGGGTGTTCTGTTCCTGGGAACTCTTACCAATAAAGGTTCCTCTGGGCTGTTTCTCAAGGCACTTCAGCGATGAGGGGACCTTGGAGAGAGGGAAATGCAGTCAACAACTGGTAGATATACCCCTCTCTGCCCCCAGCGTCTGTCACCCTAAACTCACTCTGACTCAGATTTTGGTCTGAGTCTTGCCCTCAGTCCTTGTTCAGCCAGGAGGAGGTCTTCTATTACGGTCTTCTATTTCGTTCTCTTAAATCCAAATCACAGATTCTGCAAGCATCCTGGTTTCGTGGCACTCTGGTGGCCCTAATCCCTGTCTTCCCTAACGCTGATGTCCTCTGACTCAGCCTGGCCCCAACCCAGATGGCTTTTCACACTCAGTAGCAGCAGTAGCAGTGGGGCCAGCTGGTGAAAGCCTCTGGGAGACAGAGACTGTGTCTAAGGGGCGGTGTTGCCGCCCCCCTTGGGAGCTGGGAGCCCCATTTCCTGGAGCAGTTCTCCCTGGCACCTAGTGCCTATGTCACAAAGGCCGGGTGCTGACATCATAGGCTCTCTTCATCACGGCTCTAGGACCTTCTCTCAGAGATCATTTGAAGGCTGGCTCTTGATGAAACTGAAGCAAGCATGATTCTTTGGGGCATTCAGTCTCTCCTGGGCTTAGTCCCCACCTCTGCTCTCCATGCTTGTACTTTACAGCTCCCAACATCTCCTCCAGCCAGGGTTCTCCCCAGCTGTACAGCCTCTCTGGGCTGGCCGCTCCCTTCAACTTCCTGTTTTTGCTTTCTGATTGTGGTTCATGGTCCATACTTTTCCCCCTTGGATATGCTTATATGTTTGCTTTTTATAAAAATAAAATCAGTTGTGTTTTATAATTTTTAACTTTATCACAATATAATTCATAAATAAAATTATAATACATTTTAAGTGTATATAGTGATATTTGATACACCAGGAAAGGAATTCTCCCAACTGTTAATGAATACATCCTTTACCTCATTTATTCACATCTATATTTGAGGGGAGATGAGAACAGTTAAGTTCTACTCTCTTTGGATATGCTTATATGGGTTTTTGTTTGTTTGTTTGTTCACTTTTTTTGTTGTTAAATTTTTAGGCCATGCCACATGGCATGTGGGATCTCAGTTCCCCAACCAGAGATCAAACCCATGTCCTCTGCATTGGAAGCGTGAAGTCTTAACCACTGAACTGCCAGGGACATCTTACTTATATGCTTTTACATCTACTTTCTTAATGACTTTACTGAGATATAATTCACACACCATACAATTCACTCATTTAAAGTGTGTTTTTTGTTATACCCACAGGGTTGTGCAACTATCACCACAATATAATTTTAGACCATTTTTATATCCCTCCCAAAGAAACTTCATACCCACAGTCACTCATTCCCCCCTCCCCCAGTTCCTTAAATCTGCTTTCTGTTTCTATGGATTTGCATATTTTAGACATTTTATATGAGTGGAATCATACAATATGTGGCCTTTGTGTCTGACTTCTTTCACTTGGCATTATGTTTTCAAGGGTCCTACATGTTGCAGCATGTATTGTTACTTTTTCTTTTTCATCACCAAATAATATTTTATTATATGGAAATACCACATTGTGTTTTCCCATTCAGTTTTGTTGGTTTTACTTTTTTGTCAGTTATGAGCAAGGCTGCTGTAAAAATTCTTGTGCAAGTTTGTATGGACGTATGTTTTCACTGATCTTGAGTAGATCTCAGTAAATAGAATTGCTGAATCACATTGTAAGTCTATATTTAACATTTTGAGAAGCTGCCAAACAATCTCCCAAATTAGTTGTACCATTTTTGAATCCCACCAGCAAGGTACAATGCTTCCAAGTTTTCCTATCCTCACCAACACATGCTATTGTCTGTCTTTTTTGTTTTAGCAATCCTAGTCCATGGGATTGCAAAGTTGAACACAACTGAGCAACTTCACTTTCACTTTTCACTCTCATGCATTGGAGAAGGAAATGGCAACCCACTCCAGTGTTCTTGCTTGGGGAATTTCAGGGACAGAAGAGCCTGGTAGGCTGTCATCTCTGGGGTCGCACAGAGTTGGACACGACTGAAGCGACTTAGCAGCAGCAGCAGCAGCAGTGGGTGTGAAGTAGTATAATATTAGGATTTTGATTTACGTATCACTAATGACTAATGACTTTGCAGCCAAAGATGGAGAAGCTCTATACAGTCAGCAAAAACAAGATCAGGAGCTGACTGTGGCTCAGATCATGAAGTCCTTATTACCAAATTCAGACTCAAATTGAAGAAAGCAGGGAAAACCACTAGACCATTCAGGTATGACCTAAATCAAATCCCTTATGATTATACAGTGGAAGTGAGAAATAGATTTAAGGGCCTAGATCTGATAGACAGAGTGCCTGATGAACTATGGACCGAGGTTCGTGACACTGTACAGGAGGCAGGGATCAAGACCATCCCCATGGAAAAGAAATGCAAAAAGCAAAATGGCTGTCTGGGGAGGCCTTACAAATAGCTGTGAAAAGAAGAGAAGCAAAAAGCAAAGGAGAAAAGGAAAGATATAAGCATCTGAATGCAGAGTTCCAAAGAATAGCAAGAAGAGATAAGAAAGCCTTCTTCAGCGATCAATGCAAAGAAATAAAGGAAAAGAACAGAATGGGAAAGACTAGAGATCTCTTCAAGAAAATTAGAGATACCAAGGGAACATTTCATGCAAAGATGTGCTCGATAAAGGACAGAAATGGTCTGGACCTAACAGAAGCAGAAGATATTAAGAAGAGGTGGCAAGAATACAAGGAAGAACTGTACAAAAAGATCGTCACAACCCAGATAATCATGATGATGTGATCACTCATCTAGAGCCAGACATCTTGGAATGTGAAGTCAAGTGGGCCTTCGAAAGCATCAACATGAACAAAGCTAGTGGAGGTGATGGAATTCCAGTTGAGCTATTTCAAATCCTGAAAGATGATGCTGTGAAAGTGCTGCACTCAATATGCCAGCAAATTTGGAAAACTCAGCAGTGGCCACAGGACTGGAAAAGGTCAGTTTTCATTCCAATCCCAAAGAAAGGCAATGCCAAAGAATGCTCAAACTACCATACAATTGAACTCCTCTCACATGCTAGTAAAGTAATGCTCAAAATTCTCCAAGCCAAGCTTTAGCAATACGTAAACTGTGAACTCACTGATGTTCAAATTGGTTTTAGAAAAGGCAGAGGAACCAGAGATCAAATTGCCAACATCCACTGGATCATGGACAAAGCAAGAGAGTTCCAGAAAAATATCTATTTCTGCTTTTTTGACTATGCCAAAGCCTTTGACTGTGTGGATCGCAATAAATTGTGAAAAATTCTTCAAGAGATGGGAATACCAGATCACCTGACCTGCCTCTTGAGAAATCTGTATGCAGGTTAGGAAGCAACAGTTAGAACTGGACATGGAACAACAGACTGGTTCCAAATAGGAAAAGGAGTACGTCAAGGCTGTATACTGTCACCCTGTTTATTTAACTTGTATGCAGAGTACATCATGAGAAATGCTGGACTGGAAGAAACACAAGCTGGAATCAAGATTTTTGGGAGAAATATCAATAACCTCAAATGTGCAGATGACACCACCCTTATGGCATAAAGTGAAGAAGAACTAAAGAGCCTCTTGATGAAAGTAAAAGAGGAAAGCGAAAAAGTTGACTTAAAGCTCAACATTCAGAAAACGAAGATCATGGCATCCGGTCCCGTCACTTCATGGGAAATAGATGGGGAAACAGTGGAAACAGTGTCAGACTTTATTTTGGGGGCTCCAAAATCACTGCAGATGGTGACTGCAGCCATGAAATTAAAAGACGCTTACTCCTTGGAAGAAAAGTTGTGACCAACCTAGATAGTATATTCAAAAGCAAAGACATTACCTTGCCGACTAAGGTCCGTCTGGTCAAGGCTATGGTTTTTCCAGTGGTATGTATGGATGTGAGAGTTGGACTATGAAGAAGGCTGAACGCTGAAGAATTGATGCTTTGGAACTGTGGTGCTGGAGAAGACTCCTGAGAGTCCCTTGGGCTGCCAAGAGATCCAACCAGTCCATTCTGAAGGAGACCAACCCTGGGATTTCTTTGGAAGGAATGATGCTAAAGCTGAAACTCCAGTACTTTGGCCACCTGATGCAAAGAGTTGACTCATTGGAAAAGACTCTGATGCTGAGAGGGATTGGGGGCAGGAGGAGAAGGGGACGACAGAGGATGAGATGGCTGGATGGCATCGCTGACTGGATGAATGTGAGTCTCGGTGAACTCCAGGAGTTAGTGATGGACAGGGAGGCCTGGCGTGCTGCAATTCATGGGATCGCAAAGAGTCAGACACGACTGAGTGACTGAACTGAACTGAATGACTAATGATGGTGAGCATTTTTATGTGCTTATTGGCTATTTGTTTATCTTCTTAAGAGAAATACCTATTCAGATCTTTGGCCCTTATTTTTTTAGGTTTTATTGTGTTCTTATTGTTGAATTTTTAGTGTTCTTAAGGGAATGGATACCCATTCTAGTATTCTTGCCTGGAGAGGAGCCTGGCAGGCTACAGTCCAAGGGGCTGCAGAGAGTCAGACGTGACTGAGCGACTAACACTTTATATATTTTGGATAAAGAAGTCTCTTATCTGGATATACAACCCTCTTATCAGATACATTATTTACAAATATTTTCTTCTATTCTCTGGATAATCTTTTAAATTTCTTGATGGTCTCCTTTGATTCATGAAATCTTTAAATTAGAGTCCAATTTATCTATTTTTTTCTTTTCTTGCTTCCTTTTGGTATCTTATCTAAGACATTGCCTAACCTAGGGTCACAACGATTTATTGTTTTCTTCCAAGACTTTTATAAATTTACCTGTTAAATTTAGATCTCTTATCCACTTTGAGTTAATTTTTGTATGTGTTGCAAGGTAGGGACCCAACTTCATTCTTATGCCAAAGAATTGTCCCAACACTGTTGAAAAGTCTATTCTTTCTCCAGTGAATTGTCTTAGTATCCTTGTCAAAATTCTGTTGACCACTGTTCCAGTTTCCTGTTGTTCCTGTAAAAAGTCACCTCATACTTAGCTTCTTAAAACAACAAATATATTATCTCATAGTCCTACAGATTAGAAGTCCAACATGAGTCTAACTGGGCTAAAGTCAAGATGTTGGCAGGGCTGTATTCCTTTCTGGAGGCTCTCAGGGGAACCCATTTTCTTGTCTCTTCTTCCAGCTTCTAAAGGTTGCCCAAATTCCCTCTCCTCTTCAAAGCCAGCACTGTTGTATCTCCATGACCATTCTTTATTTATATATATATATATATATATATATATAAATTATTTATTTATTTATTTTTGGCTGTGCTGGGTCTTTGTGGCTGCAAGGGCTTTTCGCTAGTTGCGGTGAGCAGGGGCTACTCTCTAGTTGTGTGGGCTACTCATTGCAGTGGCTTCTTTTGTTGTGGAGCACCGGCTCTAGGGAGTGGGGATTTCAGTAGCTGCAGCACGTGGGCTCAGTAGTTGCGGCTCCTGGGCTCTGGAGCACAAGCTCAATAGTTGTGGCACACAGGCTTAGTTGCTCCGTGGCATGTGGAATCTTCCTGGACCAGGGATGGAACCTGTGTCTCCTGCGTTGGTTGGCAGATTCTTTGCCACTGAGCCACCAGGGAAGCCCTTCATGACCCTTCTTCTTACTCTGAACTCCTCCGCCTCTCTTTTCAATTTATAAGTACCTGTGTGATTCCATTGGGCCTAGCTGGATAATCCAGGAAAATCTATTTTAAAGTCAGCAGATTAGCAATATTAATTTCCCCTTCCCAGGTAACCTAACATTTGCATTGGTTACAGGGATTAAAAAACGGACCTTTGGGGAAAGAATTACCCTACCTGCCCAAATCTTGACTAGTTGCTTTGCTAGAATCTGCAGAATGACATTGAATAGAACTGATGAGAGCAGATATCCTTTTCTTCTCCCTGATCTTATGGAGAGTCCTCTTTTTATTCTTGGTCAGTCTAGATAAAGTTTTGCTGATTTTGTTGTTCTTTTTAAAGAAAGAACCAATTTTTTTTCATTTTCTTCATTATTTTTCTATTTCATTTGCTTTTGTTCTGATCCTTATTATGTCTTTTCTTCTACTTGCTTCGAGCTTAGTTTGTTCTTCTCTTTCTGGTTTCCTAAAATGTGATTAGATTATTAGTTTGAGATTTTTCTTCTTTCTAAAATGTAGACATTTACAGCTATAAATTCTCCCTTTTCCCCACTGCTTTAGCTGCATCCCATAAGTTTTAGTGTGTTGTTTTTTGGTTTTCATTAATCTCAAAATAATTTATATTTTTGCTTGCAATTTCTTCTTTGACTTACTGATTATTTAGAAGTATGTTATTTAATTTCTACATATTTGTGAATTTTCTAGATTTATTCTGTTATTGATTTCTATTCCATTGTGGTTGGAGAACATACTGTGTAGGATTTTACTTATTTATTTTAAATGAAACAAAGATGAATTTTTTAATGATAAAAGGTATAATTCACGAAGAAGATAGACATCATAAACCATTAGACACCTAACAATAAAGAAACAAAGATACATAAAGCAAAAAATTAGAAGAGCTATAAGGAAAAAAAGCACATAATCATCCATAGACATATTAATATTTCTCTGAGAATATTTTATAAAGTGCAGAAAAATAGGAATAGCATCTTGAATGATGTCATTAATAATTTAAATAGGTTTATATTTAATTAATATATACTCATATCCTACACAAATCTATTTAAAATTTTACATCTCATACATTGTTATTAGATGTCCATAGGACATTTAGAAAAGCTGGCCAAAAGATAAACATTACAGAATTTCAAAAAGTAGAATTTTTTTGTGTATGTGATTCAGTTATACATATACACATATATTATTTTTGAAATTATTTTCCATTATAGATTATTACAAGTTCCCTGTGCTATATAGTAAACCTTTGTTGTTTTTGGCATATCTATTTTTGAAATTTTTTTTAGTTTTAAATCCACTATTATCACTCAGGTTCCACGTTATCATTCAGTTTAGTTCAGTTCAGTCGCTCAGTCGTGTCCAACTCCTTGCGACTCCATGAATTGCAGCACACCAGGCCTCCCTGTCCATCACCAACTCCCGGAGTTCACTCAGACTCACGTCCATTGAGTCTGTGTTGCCATCCAGCCATCTCATCCTCTGTCGTCCCCTTCTCCTCCTGCCCCCAATCCCTCCCAGCATCAGAGTCTTTTCCAATGAGTCAATTCTTCGCATGAGGTGGCCAAAGTACTGGAGTTTCAGCTTTAGCCTCATTCCTTCCAAAGAAATCATTATCTAGTTATCATTATCTAGTAGTAATTAATGTGATCATCTGTAACCTAACAAAACCTCTGAATGAAGTTTCTCTCTTCTTTTTTTTTTCCTCCTGTGCAATTCCAAGCAAATGTGTAGTGTGCAGTATTGATTTCCAGTCTCTTTAAACTCCTTCAAGTCTGTGCTATTAAACTGAGACAACTGCATCAAGATAGAGTCTATCATAGCATTCCCTGAAGCACAGAATGAAGAGGCAATTGAGCAAACAGGACCCAGGAAGACACCAGTTGAACCAAGACAACTCTGTGTGATAAAATGTAAGAAGAAACAAAATACTCCCATGAATGTATTACTTAAGTGACAACTCCACAAGTAATTCCTTCTGGAACTGGGTAGACAGTTTCCACAAAAAGCTCAAAAAATGTAGGTATACTGATATTCAGGAACACTCCCAGGAGAACAAAAGTGCCCATTGTCACTGCTAGTGTCGGAGGGTCTCCTGAGGAGGTGGGGCCGGCAGTGGCTTGCCATGGGGACTGGGGCACTGGCAGCAGCCTACTTTGTCGGATTTTTATCTTTCTAAATCTACCGAGGCTAGTTTTATACCCTAACATATGTTCTGTTCTGGAGAATGTTCCATGAACACTTTGGAATACTGTTTATCTGTTGTTGAGTGTTCTTTGATGCCTGTTAAGTTTTTTTAATGCCTGTTAGGTTTATTCAGTGTATTGTGTTGCTCAAGTCTTCTATATCCTTATTGATTTTACTGCCTAATTGTTGAATGCTGCTGTTTAGTCACTAAGTCATGTTTGACACTTTTGTGACCCATAGACTATAGCCTGCCAGGCTCCTCTGTCCATGGGATTTCCCAGGTAAGAATACTGGAATGGGTTGCCATTTTCTTCTCCAGGAGATCTTCCTGACTCCAGGATCAAACCTGCGTCTCCTGCTTGACAGGTGGATTCTTTACCACTGAGCCACCTGAGAAGCTCAATTGTTGAATACTGTAAATTTAAGATAGGTTGATAGACCAGGCATAAGCTTTTCCATGAATTCATCCATGAAAGGAGGGACTGCAGTCTTCAGTGAGGTTCTCAGGACTCCCCCTCTCAGAAGCAAGCCTTCTTTAGAGAGTTGCCTTCCAGAAGTGGCACATATATTATGTCATCAAGGAGGGCAGTTATATCTGAACTCTCACTTTTCAGGATAAGAAATGAGCTCTTGACCCTGCCAACTGAAACACACAGCCTGAGGTAAGTGCCAGAATGCCAATTTATAAATTTACCCTAAAAGTAGCTCACATGGGCAGGAAATAATTTGCATATTCTCCCTTTACAGTCTATTTGGGAAGTCAAAAAGTAATCAGAATCCACATAATTAATTTGCCATGATAAATCATAGTTGCAGGGATTGACATACTGCTTTCAACATCACCGATTCTCTCAAATAATGTAGACAGAACTGCCTGGGGGTCAGAAAGAGGCTTGGTGCATGGTCTCAGAACCAGGAAAGTTGGGCAAACTAATAAATTGATTGCCTGATACACCCAGCTAAGAGGTTAGTTTCATTTATCTCAACAGAAATACTTAAAGTCTGTTGAGCAAAGCATTATCTTTTCTGGCCAGTGCTGGCATGAGTATATCAGATTTGTCTCTATGATTCTTTTCTTGCTGTTCCAAAGCTGATCGATAATATTCTCTCAAACTAGCTGCTGTGGAGACTTGCCAAGTGGGAACCGTCATTTGCATTCCTGTGTTCTGACCCTCTGTGAGTTGCTTTTGTAGTTCAGCAATGTGATTTGCCTTATCCTCAAGTGCTTGTTTGTATCTAAATATAGTCTTTCAGTTCAGTCACTCAGTCGTGTCCGACTCTTTGCGACCCCATGAATCGCAACACGCCAGGCCTCCCTGTCCATCACCAACTCCCAGAGTTCACTCAGACTCACGTCCATCGAGTCAGTGATGCCATCCAGCCATCTCATCCTCTGTCATCCCCTTCTTCTCCTGCCCCCAATCCCTCCCAGCATCAGAGTCTTTTCCAATGAGTTAACTCTTCACATGAGGTGGCCAAAGTACTGGAGTTTCAGCTTTAGCATCAGTCCTTCCAAGGAAATCCCAGGGCTGATCTTCGTCAGAATGGACTTGTTGGATCTCCTTGCAGTCCAAGGGACTCTCAAGAGTCTTCTCCAGCACCACAGTTCAAAAGCATCAATTCTTCGGTGCTCAGCTTTCTTCACAGTCCAACTCTCACATCCATACATGACCTCTGGAAAAACCATGGCTTTGACTAGATAGACCTTTGTTGGCAAAGTAATGTTTCTGCTTTCCAATGCTATCTAGGTTGGTCATAACTTTTTTTCCAGGGAGTAAGTGTCTTTTAAATCCATGGCTGCAGTCACAATCTGCAGTGATTTTGGAGCCCCCAAAATAAAGTATTACACTATTTCCACTGTTTCCCCTTCTATTTCCCATGAAGTGGTGGGACTGGATGCCATGATCTTAGTTTTCTGAATGTTGAGCTTTAAGCCAACTTTTTCACTTTCATCAAGAGGCTTTTAGTTCCTCTTCACTTTCTGTGATATATAGTGATATTCTGTGAAATATAGTCTTTAGTTACTTCATAAAATTTCCCACATTACCCTTTTTGTGTATGCTTATTTTAGTTATTTACATTAAAATTTTTTTACAATATTGTGTTGGTTTTTGCCACAAAACAATGCAAATCAGCCATAATTATACATTCATCCCTTCCCTCCTAGCCTCCCTCCCTCCCCCCGCATCCCATCCCTCCAGGTCATCACAGAGCACCAGACTGGGCTCCTGTGCAATATAGCACATTGCTCTTATTTCCTACTTTGTAAATGAGTTTTCCAGCCTAGGAATTATAATTATCCCTTTATACACTGACTTCAACAAGACTTTGACAGTACTGTGGTGGAACTACCTGAACCAGCCAGTTGAACCAAAGGCTTGTTTGCCTTTAGCTCTTGTTGTTCTTTGAAGTAAACAAACAATGCACAGATAAATTCCATAATTAAAAAATCCAAACAATGCATACATATACAGAGTAAAATTTATGAGTTGGCTTTGATACTCTTTCTATTTTTACTCTCTCCAGGAATGTCCAGTGTTTGTCCTCTATTTGTGGATATATCTGATATTTGAGTTTATCAATTATAATTCAATGTCTCAGCTTATGTATCTCTAATCTATCATTTTCTGAAAGAGATGTGTTAAGTTTGGTTCAGTTCAGTTCAGTCGCTCAGTTGTGTCCAACTCTTTGTGACCCCATGGACTGCAGCACACCAGACCTCCCTGTCTATCACCAAACTCATGGTGCTGGAGCTTGCTCAAACTCATGTCCATTGAGTCGGTGATGCCATCCAACCATCTCAACCTCTGTCATCCCCTTCTCCTCCTGCCTTCAATCTTCCCCAGCATCAGGGTCTTTTCCAGTGAGTCTGTTTTTCACATCAGGTGGCCAAAGTATTGGAGCTTCAGCTTCAGCAACAGTCCTTCCAAAGAATATTCAGGACTGATTTCCTTTAGAATTGACTGGTTTGATCTCCTTGCAGTCCAAGGGACTCTCAAGAGTCTTCTTCAACACCACAGTTCAAAAGCATCAGCTCTTCAGTGCTCAGCCTTCTTTATGGTCCAATTCTCACATCCATACATGACTACTGGAAAAAACCATGGCTTTGACTAGATGGACCTTTGTTGGCAAAGTAATATCTCTGCTTTTAATACGCTGTCAAGGTTGGTCATAGCTTTTCTTTCAAGGAGCAGTATCTTTTAATTTCATGGCTGCAGTCACCATCTGCAGTGATTTTGGAGCCCAAGAAAATAAAGTCTGTCTTGGTTTCCTTCTTTCCCTATCTATTTGCCATGAAGTAATGGGACTGGATGCCATGATCTTCTTATTTTGAATGTTGAACTTTAAACCAGCTTTTTCACTCTCCTCTTTCACTTTTATCAAGAAACTCTTTAGTTTCTCTTTGCTTTCTGCCATAAGGGTGGTGTTATCTGCATATCTGAAGTTACTGATATTTCTCCCAGCAATCTTGATTCCAGCCTATGCTTCATCCAGCCCAGATTTCTCATGAGATGTATTAAAATCAACTGTAACTGTTGATTTATATATTTCTCCCTGCATTTCTATCAGTTGTTGCTTTATGTATTTTTGAGGCTGTGTTATTAGGCGCAAAGCTATGTTTACAATAATTAAGTCTTCCTGTTCTATTGTTCCTCTTATCATTTAGCAAATCAGAGTGAACTTTAAAGACAAACCAACCCAGCTTTCTTCTCCAGAATTTGGAAAATGACCACTAAGGCAAAATGGAAGAAATGAGAAGGAAGAAAATAAAAATAAGGCTAAAAATTAGTGAAATGGAGACTTTAAAAGAATGGGGATTCACATTCATTAAGATGGCAATTATAAAACAAAACAAGACAAAAAACAAGTGTTGTGGAGGATGTGGAGAAATTAGAACTCTTATGCACTGCTGGTGGTAAGGTAAAATGATGCAGCTACTATAAAAATACAGTATGGTTGTTCCATAAAATATTAAAAATAGAATTATCATATGATCCAGCAAGTTCACTTCTGGGTAAATACCCATCCAAAATCAAAATCAGGATCTCAAAGAGATACTTGTACACTAATGTTCTTAGCAGCATTATTGACAATAGCCCAAAGGTAAATAACCCAATGTCCATTGACACATAAATGGATAAACAAAATGTGATAAATACATACAATGGAATATTGTTTCACTAAAGGACAAATATTGCATGATTCTACTCATATGAGGGACTCACAGTAGCCAGATTCTCAGAGACAGAAAGTTCAGAGGTATTGGGAGTAGAGGAAATGGAGAATTAGTTTAAGTATGGAATTTCAGTTTTGCAATATGAAAAATGCTCTGGGGATGGATGGCAGTGATGTTTGCACAACAAAGTGAATATACTTATTGCCACTGAACTGTATACTTAAAAATAGTTAAAGTGGTATATTTTATAATAATTTTTAAAGACACAGAATATTAAAAAAAAAAAAAAGGCTGATCTTTGAGCAGGTTGATAATCTAGGCATGTTTCCAGCAACACTGATCAAGAACAGAAAAAAGAGTTTTGTGTGGGAATTCCCTGGAGTCCAGTGGTTAGGAATCCACCCTTCCACTGCAGGGGGCTTGGGTTCAATACCTGGTTGGGGAACTAAGATCCCTCATGCTGAGTGGCACCAAGAAAAAAAGAGTTGGGTGCAAATAAAATACAAAACAAAAATAAATGGGAATACATCTAGAGACATAAGACTGAAAAATAATAAAAGTGCATTTTTCCTTTGGAGTAGAAGTAATCACACTTCCAGGTCATTTCTATAACACTTGAGGCACTGAGAGAAATATGAGTGACTGTTCCAGAAAGAGAGGGAGAAAGCTACTCTACTTGTCCCTTCTCACCAGTCCCCTCACCATGCAGATAGATTCTGAGCTTACTGAGTACTTCTTTCTCAAAGGGACCTCAAATATGAATAGTATTCAAGAGGTCATTGTTCCAGGTGTAGATGACAGCTCCTGGGAAGTGGAGCTCAAGTTCTTGGTTGAAAATGATCCTACTCTATCTATATCCACTTCCTGTCCACATCTCTGTAGACAGAGCCAGTCCCAGTGTGAACTGTGAAGGGGCTTTGTCCTCAGCCTGAAAGAGTGGGGGCTGGTGGCGCTGTGCTGAAACAAAGCCCAGGAGGAGGAGAATCTGTCATTAGTACTAGAGGCCGAGATAGGAGCCATTAGGCCCAACTTCCATTAGTTAGACCAGTTCCTGGGACCCTATCTGTTTCCTACTCAAGAAACAGATGTCCCAGACCAACTTCAAAAGAAAATACTGACTTCCTTGGTGGCTCAGTGATGAAGAATCCACCTGTCAATACAGAAGACACAAGTTCAATCCCTGGTCCAGGAAGATTCCATGTGCTGCAGAGCCAATAAGCCCTGAGCCACAACTATTGAGCCTGTGCTCTAGAACCTATGCTCCGCCACAAGAGAAGCCACCACAATGAGATGCTCATGCAGAACAGCTAGAGAGTAGCTCCCACTCGTGGCAACAAGAGAAAAGCCAGTGCAATGAAGATCCAGCACAGCCAAAAGTAAATAAGTAAATTACAAAATACTTTAAAAAGAGAGAGAACACATGGCAGAAGCTGTGCCTTCACCCATCATCTGTCTGTGTTCTCCATGAAGCCCGTTTGGACCAATGTGTCAGAACCTGCCCTGCCATATCCGTGGCCTGGCTGTTAGGGATGAAGCCCAAGACTGGGACAAAGCTGTACTTGACAGGACTGTCCACACAGGTGCATGCAGGTAGTCCCATACCAGCAGAGATAGCCAGGCATGGCATGGACCTGAACTGTGCCCTCTAGATGAGTCTGCAGCCTGATAGGAAACTTGTGCAAGATACTGGAGCAATAGAAACGTCCCCTGGACTTTTGACCTGGGAAATACCGCCCTTGTACATCAGGCTTACCCTGTCTAGGTTCACCTCCTAGGACTTTGTGGACAGTTTTTCATTGATGTCCTTTCCTTTCTAGCATCTCTGCTGAGGAAGCAAATCTGAGAAGTGAAAGTCTTGAGGTGAGTTGAAACTCTTGAGTCCTGAGGTGAAAGTCTGGTAAAGTCCCAGGTTAAACTGGCCATGACTTGGCAGTCCGGAGGACTGAGCATATGGGTAGAAGAGCTCCTTGAGAGTGTAGGAATGCACTTGGGCACAAGGAGATCTCTTTCCTTGTGGCTGCAGGTGTAGTTTTAATTTTTTTCCTTCCTTCCTATATGTGTCCTGACTCAGAAAAGTTGGAGCCAGAGCTCCCTCCTTCCCTGATAAATAAGTGTTGAGGTCCTTTAATGGACTGGAACCTGGTGGTCCGAAGTCGACCAATAAGAAACTAAAGGAGAGAGAAAGAGGCTGATATTCCATGGTTTACAAAGAAAGCCAATAAAGCCCCTGCACAGGGCTTGCTCTATTCACGAAGGCCTCAGGTGCCCTCTCAATGGGGTGAAGGTGCAGAGTGCCTTCTCAAGAGGGTCTTAGAACCCCAGGCAGGAAAGTGAACTCAGAGAGATGCTGTGTTCCAGGGGATCAGCCTGAAAAAGAGAGAGGGAGAAAGAGAGAGAGAAAGAAAGACACAGGGACCAGAGCTCTGATGGAGCAAAGGTGTTTTAATCAACATTGTGTGGGCATCTATACTGTCTTACAAGGTACTTATTCTCAGCAAGTTCAGTTCAGTTCAGTCGCTCAGTCGTGTCCGACTCTTTGAGACCCCATGAATCACAGCACACCAGGCCTCCCTGTTCATCACCATCTCCCGGAGTTCACTCAGACCCATGTCCATCGAATCCGTGATGCCATCCAGCCATCTCATCCTCGGTCGTCCCCTTCTCCTCCTGCCCCCAATCCCTCCCAGCATCAGAGTCTTTTCCAATGAGTCAATACTTCACACCAGGTGGCCAAAGTACTGGAGTTTCAGCTTTAGCATCATTCTTTCCAAAGAAATCCCAGGGTTGATCTCCTTCAGAATGGACTGGTTGGATCTCCTTGCAGTCCAAGGGACTCTCAAGAGTCTTCTCCAACACCACAGTTCAAAAGCATCAATTCTTTGGTGCTCAGCCTACTTCACAGTCCAACTCTCACATTCATACATGACCACTGGAAAAACCATAGCCTTGACTAGACGGACCTTAGTCGGCAAAGTAATGTCTCTGCTTTTGAATATACTATCTAGGTTGGTCATAACTTTTCTTCCAAGGAGTAAGCGTCTTTTAATTTCATGGCTGCAGTCACCATCTGCAGTGATTTTGGAGCTCCCAAAAATAAAGTCTGACACTGTTTCTACTGTTTCTCCATCTATTTCCCATGAAGTGATGGGACCGGATGCCATGATCTTCATTTTCTGAATGTTGAGCTTTAAGCCAACTTTTTCGCTTTCCTCTTTCACTTTCATCAAGAGGCTTTTTAGTTCCTCTTCACTTTCTGCCATAAGGGTGTTGTCATCTGCATATCTGAGGTTATTGATTTTCTCCCAGCAAGCTTGATTCCAGCTTGTGTTGCTTCCAGTCCAGCATTTCTCATGATGTACTCTGCATATAAGTTAAACAAGCAAGGTGACAATATACAGCCTTGATGTACTCCTTTTCCTATTTGGAACCAGTCTGTTGTTCCATGTCCAGTTCTAACTGTTGCTTCCTAACCTGCATACAGATTTCTCAAGAGGCAGGTTAGGTGGTCTGGTATTCCCATCTCTTTCAGAATTTTCCACAGTTTGTTGTGATCAAAGGCTTTGGCATAGTCAATAAAGCAGAAATAGATGTTTTTCTGGAACTCTCTTGCTTTGTCCATGATCCAGCGGATGTTGGCAATTTGATCTCTGGTTCCTCTGCCTTTTCTAAAACCAGCTTGAACATGTGGAAGTTCACGGTTCACGTATTGCTGAAGCCTGGCTTGGAGAATTTCCTGCATTACTTTACTAGCATGTGAGATGAGTTCATTTGTGTGGTAGTTTGAGTATTCTTTGGCATTGCCTTTCTTTGGGATTGGAATGAAAACTGACCTTTTCCAGTCCTGTGGCCACTGCTGAGTTTTCCAAATTTGCTGGCATATTGAGTGCAGCACTTTCACAGCATCATCTTTCAGGATTTGAAATAGCTCCACTGGAATTCCATCACCTCCACTAGCTTTGTTCGTAGTGATGCTTCTGAAGGCCCACTTGACTTTACATTCCAAGATGTCTGGCTCTAGATGAGTGATCACATCATCATGATTATCTGGGTTGTGAAGATCTTTTTGTACAGTTCTTCTGTGTATTCTTGCCACCTCTTCTTAATATCATCTTCTTCTGTTCTCAGCAAAGATTAAAACATAGGCAATCCATATTAAAGAGAGATAGAGTTGTAAACAATCACTTTTATCGTATGGTTCACAAGTAGGAACAGGGTACTTATCACCGTATAGATAAACTAATGAAGGAAATGCCTGGATTCCTCAGTCCCAGGAGAGGCTTGCCTCTCCAGGAACAGAGAATTCCTGACAGATCCAAAACAGCACACAGGAAGCCTCCTGTTAAATACTTCCTGACAGGTAAGTTCCTCCAGAAAGAGAGAGATCATACCATTTACTATCTGCCAAGGGCTTTCATGAGTTCCCTTAGAAGTCTGGCTTTGCCATTGACCTGATTACATTTCAGATGGACTCTGGATGGAAGTTTTTGGGAGAGGCTTGCCTTAGCCACACCTGAATGCCTTCTGAGAAAGACAATATTGAACTGAAAGTCTGAAAATACTTCTTATTCATTCTATGGGCCACTCCTCATCTCACGGATGGTTAGATTTGGAATGCCTGATTTGTGTGTTTATGGTGGTGGAGTTCTCTGTAGGCAGCTTTTCAAAACTGAGGGCTGAGGGTCTTGGGATGAGCGTCCCACTGATTCTTAGCTCGTCACTTGAAGCGTGGCATCTGATAACTTTGGAGTAACTACACGTATAACACAAGACATTTCTGTTATGTCTGAAAGTATGCAGTTATTGCTTTTTCCATCCAAATGCCATTCTTCTGTCCTGAGGGCACAGTGAACAGGTCTTTCAAGATTGGTATGACCTTTGACCCAAAAGAAGATTGCCACAATTGTTTCTGATGACCCTTAGTTTCAATAGCAGAGAGGTTCTTGTAGCAGAGTTCTTATGCCCCTGAGAACATGTATATCTCTCAGGTAAAGCACATAAATGTTTCATATCAGTCTCATCTTGTGAGCCCTGAACAGGAAGGTCAGCCTATTGGAGTTGTTGAAACTTTAGGTTTTTTCCATTTTCTGAGCCATGTGTTGCTCTTAGACAGTCAAACTGCCTGGTTGGGATCTTATTGTACATAGTGATCTATCTACAGCTAGGTTTCGACACTTCACTGTGTATTGTGGAGAGATTTTTCAGGTCACTATACACAGGTTTACTTCTTATTACTGCATATCATTCCACAGTATGAATATACCTAAATCAATGTCATCACCTCTTTACTGATGGACATTCAAGTCAGTATTACTTCGCCTCTGTTTTCCTCTCTCTGGTTGGCTGAATGTCTGTCTCCCTGTACATCCTCCTTGTTTCTCTGTCCTCTCTGTACTTTCCGTTTACTTACTCTGTCTCTGCTGGCGTTTAAGATTGGGGGATAAGCGACTTGCAGTGATTCTGCTGCAGGGAGGGGTGGTAACTCAAGGTCAGGGGTGACCCTGGCAGGCTGGCTATTCCTTCAGCCTGTCCCCTCCTAAGCAGCTGTATAAAGGATTGAGGCAGCTCAGCAAACAACCTGGTCCTTGCTTTCAAAGACCTCGAGTCTCACAGGGAAACAGACATGTGAGTGATCCCCCAAGCCAGAGCAGCACAGGGTGAGGGGGCAGCATTCTGAGTCCCACTTGACTTCCCGGGCTTTCATGACCTCCACTTGCTCAGTGTTTGACATTGCACAAGGTATTTCACTTCCAAATACCTCAGTGTTCCCTTCTGTAAAGTGGTGATATAAGTCTTTTTTTCTTAAAGGTTGATCTTGATCTAAGAAATAAGATAATATCTGTGAAGTACTTACCACAGTGCTTGGCCTATACTGATCTAGAACAGTGAACTGTTAGGAAGCTAACCGGGTGTGGCTGTGCATAGAATGGGGTACCAATCAAACAGGGAGACGTGGGCTCTGGGTTCAGTGGGGTTGAAATCCTTTGGGCATAACCCAAAGTATGGGTAGCTTTTCCCCTGGCAGAGCTGGAGGGAGGCATTCCAGGGGGACAAAGAGGTAAGAGTTACAGTGCTGAGTTGGAAAGAGGAAGAATGCTTGGGGGAAGGGGAAGAGGACCTGTGGCCAGAAGGTCATGCTCGCAAGCAAAGGCGAGGGAAGGTCCTTTCAGGGACGTACACAGCCAGCCTTCTGGCACCAGGAAGGGAGTTCAGGGCCCTTCCATGGACTTGAGCCCGAAAGCTGAAGCTGCAGGTCTATCCTAGGACCACTGGCGGCGTCAGGCAGGGCTCCAGGAAGGGTGCTCCTTTCCCACCGTCCTCCTGCCTTGTTCAGCAGGGGCCTCCTCCCAGGGCTTGGCCACTCCCGCGTCCAGCACCCCCACCCCCTCAGCCGGCTGGGAGGCAGTCAGGAGGCTTTTTGCGGGGGGCTGTGCCGGGTGGGCGGTTTTCCCAGAGCAAGGAACCAAGCAGGACTGAGTTGGCGCCAGCTCCCTCAGATATAGACGTTGCTGGCTGGATGACCAGCCTGCCCTGCTAGTGAGAGCCCAAGGGCTCCCTTGGGCCCTGTGTCCCGGAGCTGGGGGCTGCAGCACCACACCTCAGGGGTGTGGCATGTCACAGAGGAGGCCAGAGGGGCACGGGCCATGCCAGGACTGGGGCAGAGCCCAGCCAAGGCCACGCCGAGGTTGTTAGCAGGCACTGAGAGCAAGAGGAGCCGCCTGAGCAGGAGAGGGCAGGACCTGTGGGAAGAGTCCAGCTGGAGCAACCAAAGATGGAGCCGAACAGCTCCGAACCCTCGAGGAGCCAGGGCCAGGAGCCTGGCTCGGGGTCGGGTAAGAAAGTCGGGGCCTGAAGAGGGAGCTGGGGGAGGCAGGCATGGGAGATGCTGAAATGTCATCTCTGATGGCAGAGTCTCATTAATGGTTACTGTCCTGCCCAAGAGAGGGGCCACTGGTCAACTTCTGCTCCAGGGCCCCATGCTTGGGTAGTTGGGACAAGTCAGAACTGGCCTTCACCAGAGTGCAGCTCAGAGAGCTGGCCCAGCTGACTTCTCTTGAGGAAACTGAGACCCAGAGGAGTGTGATGCTTCCCAAGGTCCCAGAGCAGCCGTCAGCAGCAGGGCCCATGGGCTTTGCTGTCCTTTCCTCTTAACCATAGCTGCTTCCTCATCTCGGGACCTGGCTGGGCCAACGGTCAGCCCTACAGAGCAGGGTAGGACTGTGCGCTTGCTGTGGATCCAGAGCATCGTGATAAGCAGGATTCAGAGTTAGGTGTCGATGGAGCAAGAGCCAAGGGAGGCCCAGTGGAGGATGGGAGAGGCCAGGACTTGCAGTTCTGAGCCCAGGCGAGGTCTTCTCTCCATTTCCTCCACTGTAAAGTGGGGCCAGGTCAAGAACAAAGAGGGGACGAGGCCGTTGGGTCTCTGCTGATAGGCTTGCTACTACTCTGGCAGGAGACCTTGCCCTAGGATACACTTAGCACCCAGGGGTGATGGGGGTCTGGTCAGACCCACTCACCCAGGTCCTCTGTGCAGAGCGAGGCCAGTCCTGAGAACGCTGCGCGGGAGGCGGAGCCGGGTGAGGACCCTGCGCCAGGCCTTCCTGGCCCTGCAGGCCACCCTGCCGGCCGTGCCGCCTGACACCAAGTTGTCCAAGTTGGACGTGCTGGTGCTGGCCACCAGCTACATAGCCCACCTCACCCGCACGCTTGGACAAGAGATGCCCGGCCCTGCCTGGCCGCCTTTCCTGCGTGGACTCCGCTACTTGCACCCTCTCAAGGTAGGTCACAGGCCTGGGGCCTTGGGGGAAGGGGGTTTGAGATGGGGAACACCCTGGACTCAGGCCCCATCCCTTGGGCAGAGCTGACATCGGGACCAGCTGCTTCCTGCTCTCTCAGAGGAAGAGAAGCTGAGGCAGGCTCCTGGGATTGGGCTGACCCTGTGTTTCTCATGGGATGCAGTGGGGGTGATGATTAGAAATGACTCCATGAGAATGTGGTTCCTCCAAGGGGGGAGGAAATTCTTAAGAGGCCCTGGGGCACTTAGTGGTCAAGGAGCAAAGTGGGCAGTTTCAGGGCTGGGGCCTGGGGAAGAAAACCACACTTTAGGGAGATTCTTAGATTCCAGGGCCTTCAAGACACCATTCTGCCTTGGTGTCCTCTGGATTTCTGTCTCAGGAGGGGTTGGTCTAAGAAAACATCACTTTGGAAGCCACCCAGCTGGGTAGGGGACCAGCAGGGGCTGGGAAATCAGGGAGGAGGGCATACTGCATGCAGAACTTAGCAGGCTGCTACCTACCTTTCCCGAACTTCTATTTTATTATACGTAAAAAGGAAGACACTGTGAGTCTGACTTCGCTTCCAGGGAATGAAATGAGATCATGAAGGAAAAGTATGATTAATAATAATCATCATTGCAATAACAGTTAACATTGTGTTAACATTATGTTAAGCTATTCCAGAAGCTGGACTAAGGGCTTTAGAGCATTTTCATCTTTTAATCCACACAAGAACCAAATGAAGGTTTGTTTGTTTGTTTGTTTTTAATTGCGAATTACTTTACAGACAAGGAAAGCAAAGCTTAGGGAGGTTAAGTGTCTGAATGCTGTTTGAACCCTAAAGTGTCTGACTTTACACCCCAGGCTCATAGCTACTAGGCAGGCTGTGGGGGGTGGAGGTGGGGAGGGGGGTGCAGAGTAAGTTGCAGATTGCAGAGTGTAACTGTGATAAAGGGTCATCTTTGCCCTCTGAGGATAGCAACTTTATTTTTATGGAGGATACTTGTCACCATCTCTCTCCCTTAAACATCATAGTTCTGAAATGTCTTGAGACTTAAGATGTTTTTCTTTGATGTAAATACAGCTAAAATGCAAGAATTTGAAACAAAAAGAAGTCACTCTGAAATGCCAGTGGTGGCACCTGGTGCAGAGTCCCTGGGTGGCACAGTCATTCCTTAGCTGAGGGGAGGAGTTGCATGAAGTGGGTGATGGATAAATATGCTGAAGAATGAAAACATGAGAGGCCGGCTAGGGCTAGAACCCTGGCAGCTTGGTGGGGTGGGGTAGCTACCCCGGAGCAGGGGCCCTCAACCACTGGGTCGGAAGGCTGTCAAGAGGAGGGCAGATCTTAGGGCAGAGTCAACCTGGCATTTTCTGGGACTGCTCACGTGCCTGCTGCACGGACGGACGGGCCTGAGAGGCCTGCTGCTTTTAGAGAGGGTGGGCAGCCCTGATGTGTGCGGCCACAGGCACTTGGGCGGGAGCTGGCCGAGAGACAGAGCCAGGTCTGTTCAGTGTCAGGAGGAGCCTCTCCCTGCCCCACTCGGCCGCCCTCCCAACAACCCAGCCCCCTGGCGGCTGCCCACCTCCCTCCCCACCACGGTGGGGGTGGCTTCCTCTTGCGGCCATTGCTCTCCTCAGACAGCTCTTCCCGTGCCTCTCAGCCAGGCTCAGGTGGTCAGGAGAAGGTGAGGCCAGGAGTGATGGTGAGCCCAGGACCACTGTCACGGTGCAGTCGTGGTGGTGGAAGCGGGGTGGTCCCCGGGAGGGAGGCTAGGGAAGGCCCAGTTTTGGGTGCCAAGGGCTACAAGGGGCTTTGCTAGTGAGCTTGACTCTCGTGCCCTCCCGGTGTCTTGCAGAAGTGGCCGATGCGATCTCGTCTCTACGCTGGAGGCCTGGGGTGTGCTGGTCTTGACTCCACCACAGCCTCCAACTCGGGCCACAGAACAAAGGAGGCAGAGGCCGGGCCCCAGGTCTCTGGAGAGGCAGATGCCCTTCTTCCCACCAGGCCACTGTCACCAGCACCCAGTGATGAGTGATCGCCCAGTCGCCCCCCTTCTCCTGGACTGCAACTCAAGCCTTGGGACCTGGATTCTCTGCCAGGCCTCACCTGTCTTCATTCTGCCTCTCA
This sequence comes from Nanger dama, assembly GCA_917880005.1. Classification (NCBI taxonomy): domain Eukaryota; kingdom Metazoa; phylum Chordata; class Mammalia; order Artiodactyla; family Bovidae; genus Nanger; species Nanger dama. The sequence goes on from CAKJTW010000018.1 coordinate 34,619,704, forward strand.
CCCATTGGATCTGATTCAGGCTCGGCTCCGGGTCCCAGCAGAGCAGTGGGCACTTCTGTGATGAGAGTACTCAGGAGGACTAGGAGCAGATAGAGCTTCAGCTTGCCACCCACGGATGGCGCCCCAGGGGCTCCCTTGTGGCAGTTACAAGGAAAGGGTTTGATTGAGCTGGAAGTTGAATTCATGCATTGTCCCTTGCTTTTCTCTCCTGAGGTTCCCACAGACCCTGGGAGGTTGCAAGACAACGGCACAGAGGTAGCAGCTGAGGCTGAGGCTGGCAGAGGTTGCAGGGGCTGATGGGAAGACCAGGGGCCAGACTGGCTCTTGGCAGCTGTGAGTGTAAACAGAGCTGGACCGGGGTCATATAGACAGAGGGGTCACTGAAGAAGGGAACATGCTTTGCTATTTGCACTGCAAGATGCTCACCCGACTTCAGAGGCAGAGAGGAAATTAGGAGTCTTGTATCTGCATCATGGTCTCTCCAGCTGCCCCTGATCACTACATTTTCTCCCTCTCTGGGCCCTGCAGCCGTCCACTCTCTTCTTGATATGAGTTATATTTACAGGTTAAGCCAGAAAGCTTACATTGCTTACATTCCAGGATGCAGAGAAATCTGTACATGGTCCTAGCTGCCTGGTTTGAAATTTCATCCCAACACCTTAAAGCCTTATGTATGAAGACTCAATTACATCCTTGAAGGACCTTAGAAGGAGAAAGTGTATCTTTTCCAGGGGATAATAATGACAATCTGCCATTGTATTAGATACCTAACCTCCAAGACAAACAAGATAGGCCTGGGTTCACTGGGTTCCTTCCATGATTTTGGCTGAAAGCCTCACTGTCTCACGAGTTATTTCCACAATCTGTCTTCAAATGAGCTCTCTCATGCCAGCTCCTCCCCCGCAGACACTGCCCTCCCAGGCTCTCTCCCTGTCCCGCCATGGGGTGCCAGAAATCAGATAGTGCTTTGATGGAATTTATCTCTGGCCCTGTAGAAGTTGTTTGAGGAAAGATCACAGAGTCTATACATACAGAAAGGAACTTTCCAGATCAGGTGGGGCTTCAGATCAGGCACCTAAAGCCCAGACAGAGAAGGAACCTCCTTTTGTTAAACTTCAGTTCCTTGGAGTAGAAAGGCAGGGATCAGGCCAACTAGAGTCCCAAAAGGGATGGATAGCCTTAGACAGAAGCTACCATTGCCACCACGAGAGCAAATGAGACTCCGACTGGCTGGGAGCGTCCAGGAGCATGAGCTCTGGTGTGTGGAGTGGCTATTCCTCCGCAGGGCTGGCTAGGACAGTGGGAGAAAGGGGACTGAGGGAGTGACTCAGCAGACTGGGGTGGAGGCAGGAAAGGAGACACAGAACGTCCCAGCCGAGGCAGCGTGAGACGTGGGAGAGCAGCTGGACCAGGGCTGGGAGCCATGGGGGAGAAGGCCTCGGCCAAGGCCAGACTCGTAAATCTCCCGAGTCTCCGCTGAGGGGCCCGGAGAGCTTGTGCAGAGCCGCTTCTGGGCAGCTGGATGGGGCCAGGCAGGGCAGAGACCAGGTGTGGATGGGCACGAGCACAGCGTTCTTCACAAGACCATAAAAGTCCAGCTTGAATGTTCTATTTTTAAAGCCAAATAGCAGTATCTTCCTTGTTGGGTTTGAGCATGATCGGAAGCGGAACAGATGAATTTCTTCATGAGCTGGTAGCACACCATCTCTCTGGGGATGAAGCTGGGAAAGCTGGCTTTGAGGGTGTGTTGGGTCCCTGCCCCCCACCATCTGCCATAGCATGGGGCTTCTTCTGCTGCTAACTCAGGGTTTGGAGCTTGCTCCTTCCACCCAGTTCACATCCAACCTTTGCCTTATAATGTCACATCCTTTGAGGGCAGAAGGATCACATTACCCTGGTAGAAAAGACAAGGAGGGACAGAGAAGGATGCAGCTGGTGGGAGCTGAGGAGGGCAAGTGCCATCATGACAAGTTGCTAAGTCTGCCTCGGGATCTTTCCAGGCAAAGCTGCTTTCCTTAGTGCTCTAGACAGGCCCTGTGGGCTCCAAAAGCCTTCTCCAGTCAGATAACACCCAGCACAGCCCAGACCATGAGGCAAAAGGGTGCAAGAGGGCAGGCATTCCCAAGGAAAGGACCAGGGGATGAATGGGAATAACCAGAAGAGATGTCAGCTTGGAGATTTTGACCCATAAATGAACCAGAACCAAGAGTAGACCCTTTTTCTCTGTAGCAGAGAAAGAAAAATACCCCTTCACTAGGAGACCCTAGGGGAAGAGGTATGTGGCTCCGAAAGGAAACAGGAGCCCAGACGACAAAATGACACTCAGGTGTCCTGGATCGGGAGTAAGAAGGATGCTGGTCCACTGGGGGGCCTTTTACCTTCTGCCCCATCCCCAGGTGCCCACTCACCGTAGGGGTGGGGCAGTGATGGCCAGGACGGTTTCCCTGGGGCCCGATGTGTGATGTGCCTGTGCTTTCTGAGGGGCAACAAAGTTAGAGGGCAGAGGGTTAGATGAGCTTTGGGAAAAGCAGAGCTGGCCAAGGGATACCTAAATATTAAGGTGGAGACTGCGGATTTCACTAAACTGAGAACTAAGTGATTAGAAACAGAGAATCTAGTCTTGTCTGAGAAATTCCCTTTCTCTTCTTCTGGATGGAGCCAGGCGAGATGAGTCAGATGGCCCTGATGGATGAGATGCACGTCCTCTCCCTTGTGTTGCCTAAGTTCTCTAAACCCAGGGCCCCTGCAACTTTGGTATTCGAGAGCAGGGGTTGGCAATCTACGGCCTGCAAACCAGATGCAGCCCCAGATTTTGTGCCAAGTCACTTCAGTCATGTCTGACTCTTTGCAACCCCATGGACTGTAGCCCACCAGACTCCTCTGTCAGTGGGATTATCCAGGCAAGAATACTGGAGTGGGTTGCCATGTCCTCCTCCAGGGGATCTTCCTAGACCAGGGATTGAACCTGAGTCTCCTGTGTTTCCTGCATTGGCAGGCGCCATCTGGGAAGCCCAGATTTTGTAAATAAGTTATTGGAAAACAGATACACCTATTTGTTTACATATGATCTATGGCTACTTTCCTGATACAATGGTAGGGTTGAATAGCTGCCACAGACAGAAAAGCCCAAAATATTTAAAGTTCCTGTGAAAGAACTCTATTCTATAAACAGAAAAAGTTTGCTCTCAATCACAGATATGCAAAGTGTTGGTCTAGGAACACTGGGGGTCCCTGAGACCTATTCCATGCTCTAAGTGGCCAAAATTATTTTCGTAATACAAGATGCGATTTGCCTTTTTTCACTCTATCTCATGAATATAATGGAACTTTCCAGAAGCCAAATAACATGGGATATTGCAACAGCAGATGGAATGTAGAAGCAGATAGGAGAATCCAGCTCTCAATTACAATAGACATTAAAGATATTTTCAAAAATGTAAAACAGTGCCTCTTCTCACTAAATAGTTTCCAATATGGAACATAATTATTTTTCATAAAAATAGTATGTATAGTCACATATAGCGGGTTAATTGATGTTATTTTAAAATAAATATTTAAGTCTATTTTCATTTCTAATATGATAAATATCAATAGAAATTACCCACAGCAGAGTCCTACGTTTTAAAGAATGTAAAGGGATCCTAAGACCAAAAATTCTTAGAATCTCTTCTCTAGAATAGATTGGCAATGGTCAAGAAAAGCTCTCACCTCATCCCCCTGACCTTGTATGTGACAACTCTACCCTCTGCCTGGGGCAGACACAGTGATTCAGTCCTGGCCTTCGAGTCAAGGGGCTTGAGGTAATGGGGGGCAGGGTGTGCCTGGCAGAATGTGGACAGAGGGTCCCGAGTCAGGATCACAGTGAGGTCTCCTGGAGATTGAAGGTGGGGCTGATCCCCAGCTGGGCAGGGCGTTCCTCAGTCACAGCCATGGCCTCCTGGTCTCTGCTGCCCCTCAGCATCCCATTGCTCATCTTCTCTGGAAACATAGCGGCTTCCAAGGAGAGGTCCTGGGGAACGTGGGCAAAGGGAGCAGCTGGGTGAACATGAGACGAAGGGGAGGTGAAGGAACCTCCCTTTCCTCTTGCAGGAAGGGTGACCCTGCTGTGATCCCGGCTAGAAAGGGGACCAGTGAGGGGCAGTGGGGAAGAAGGGGAGGAGCAGGCCTGGGGTGAGCACGAGGGTGGGAGGAGGGAGAGGACAGGCCAGCAGCTGTGGCCTCTCGGGGCCAAGACCCTTCTGCCCACCAAGCCCTCGCTTCCCTGTGGGAAGGAGGCGGCACCTGCTGCCGGATGGTCCAGGCTCAGGCAGATCATCAGAGAATGGGGGCTGGAGGAGAAAGAAAAGGAGGGGACAGAGACCAGAAGGCCGGCAGCAGTCTGAGAGGGAGGGGAGGGGTGATCTGACAACAGAGGAGCTACCTGGCTGCGGGCTCTGCAGGGAAGTAGCTTCTGACAGGACATGGGCAGGTGAGCAAAGAGTTTTGGCAACACTGGGTAAATGGTCTGAGGGTCCAGAGTCCGGCCCCACATCCCCCTAAAGACAATGTGCTCCTGAGTCTCTAGTGTGTACCCAGGGCACACCTGCAGCCCCCTGCTCTCCCCCTGCTCTCAGGGCTCTAAACCCCCAGCCCCTGCCCACCTCCTAGAGCTCCACCAAGAAGCCTAACGGTTCCAGAATACTCAGGAGCCCTGAGTCCCTGTGCCCTCCTCATTCCATACCGCCATCACCACTACACGGACTATCTGGCCCCCTGATTCCTCCAGACTTGTGGCCCAGCGTAGATTCCCCACACCCCAGGCAGAAGTGGCCTCCAGAAGAACCACACGGTTCCAGCTTTGATGATGAGAAACCCCAGGAGTGAATATCTATCCCTTCTTGATTGAACCTGGGTTTCCTACTCCCCCTCACACCCAGGTTGGCTGCTGGAGGCTCTTCCCCTCTCTGGGGGCTCTGCTATCCAGCCTCAGCTTGGGAGAGGAGCCCCCTCCCCATATACAACACAGCTAGGGGACAGCAGCTGAGCACAGAAACAAAGGACAGGGACCATCTCAACTTCCCAGGGCAGAAGCAGCAGGATTAAGTGTTGCCCACAGGAGATGATGGAAAGAGGGAGGAGAAACCAGCAGCCACTGGGGAGATCATGGGGACAGAGCAGAAACTAGGACCATTGAATTAGCTGAGAAGCTATGAAGGGGAAAAGCTATGAGAAGCTTGGTGTTTTTTAGCCTGTAAGGAAATAACAAATTATCAGATTAGGAATACTCCTCCACACTAAGAAGGCTGGAAGGAGAAAAATAAGTTGAGTAAATCAGGTTGGCCTAAATACCAGCAGGTCTATCAAGGTTTCAGTGGGTCAGAACCTCTGGGTTGGGTCCAAGTTGGATGAAAATAGGTTCTGTGTCACACCGCTGACTGCATGGTGGCAAACAGAGTCTTGGAGAAAACATAGGTACACTGTCTCTTCAAATGCAGACTTTGAATAGGGCTTAGAGAAGGAGCCATGTGAATATAAAACTGTCAAGATGTGCTGTGCTCTGAGAATAAGGGTAGTAGCATAAAGCAGAATCTGAAGCAAAGCTCAGCTCTAATCCCCGAAGTGTGGGTTCGTGCCAAGCCTGCAGGGAAGGGCTACGTTTCATCACAAAGGCCATTGGCCCTGACGCTGGGAGGGCAGCCAGATGTGGCAAGTGCTGTTCAGCAAAGCTCCTCTTCCTTCATCCACCAGGGCTGGTTTAATGTGCTTCAAACGTGTGGTGATACTTCACCAACGGGCCAAGGAGGTTCCATCTTGACAAGTCTTACCAAGTGTCTGTTGGCAACAACACCCTGCAAACATAATTTCCCTGGACAGAAGGACAGACCAAGACAGACTTGTTTTGCTCTCAGAAAGTTGTCATAAAATATGCCAGTAACCCAGACACGCAGGCCTCTCGTATGTTCCTACAAAAATGAAAGGTGGAACTCTACATGAGATTTTAAAAAGTGTTACTAAAAATTGTGAAATCCTAGGTTGTATTTTGATGACTAACAGGGCCCAAAGTTAACAGCTTTTTATGGGGCTCCTGTTACATGTGAGCCATGGGGTGGGCGTTGGGTGAGAAGACTGGATAGCCCTTTCTGAAAGGCAGCGGCACTTTTAGAAGAGAACCTTACATTGCAAATCCTCTTAAGAAACCAACTGTTAAAAACACTACCAGTGAAGTGATGGGATATGTTATTAACACCAAGCTTATTTAAGACCTAGAATGAAAAGCAGCTGGTCTCCTGCATATTAAAAGAAGCCAAAAAAAAAAAAAAGAAGAAGCCAGAGCCATCCATAGCCTCCCAGGAACAGTAAAAATCCTAAGTTGGTCCTTCTAAAGCTCTTTTAGGAAGGAGAAAAATGTCTTTTCAGCTTCAGGAGACACAAAGATTGGCTGGGCTTTCTGCCCACCACCTTTACTGGAGGATTTTTTTTTCTTTAAAGCATTTCAAGGATGATCTTTGTATAAAGCCAGAACTAGAATTGTTCAGAAGCCACCCACTGGCTTCTTTACCATAACTTCTCCACTTAAATTTACATCCCAAGACAGGAAGCTCATCTATTTTAAACACCTCCAAGCTCTTTGTAAATTGAAAAATTGGGAAAGAAGATGGCTCTGATCTTGACAGGAGGGTATTATTTGGGTTGATCAGTTCTTCTATAGCTTTTAGTGTTTTTCCCAACTTAATATGGTCCAGATGATCATCTCATTACCTGGTGCAAAAATTGCTATTCTTAGGGAGCTTTCATTCGATTTGTTCTCAGTGATGGCAACCACACATTTACAGAAGGAATTTCTCCTGAGATACCCTAAGTGAACATGAAGAAACACATCAGGAGAGAGAAAGCTTGGGCTTGTAAAAATCCTTAACTGACTGCTGAAAAAGAAATTATATGCTTTATGGGACTCCTGCATGAGTGCCGTATTTTCTAAGAAACATTATTGGACTTCTATTTCTGACATTATGGTAGACTAATGTGCAGGAAATCCCTTCTGGTACAAAATACTCAAAATGATGGATAAAAATTTTAGAATATTTAAAAATGCATTGCTGGGCTGGCAGAAAAATGAGGGAAAGGAATAAGAAAGTATAAAACCAAAATTGGTAGGCCAGCACTAAAGCCAGGGTAGCCCTGGTGGTATATGCTGGTTCTTGGTTTTAAGAAGCCGAATGTAGGGACAAGAGACAAAAGCCCAGGGTCCATACAAAGTGTGAAGTTGGATCAAGGACTCTGTGATCAACCTGGGATCCCCAAATGCCAACATCCTTTGTGAGTAAAAGAGAGATGAGAATACTTGCCCAAATAGGTCTGGGCTTGGGGTAGAAGTTGGGGAGGGAGTCTCCCACAGATTTCCAAACCCTTAAAATTTGGGGGAGAAACCAAAAAGCCCCCTATTTTAAGTGATTTCAATTTAGAAGTATTTCTAAGCACAAGAAAGTACAATTCTTTTCTGGAAGAACATACTTTAAATCAGGCTTTGAAGGAGTTCCATGGATAAAAACTTGAGCTCATAGCAAGCAGTTATAAAAGTCAGAAAGAAACATGGAGCCATACACAGTGAGAGCAGAAACCCTGAACTCGCAAGTGGTAGGACCACACTGGCAATGATCACAGATATTGTAATGTTTAGGTATGGAATACACACTAAATATGTTTCTCTAGTGCTCAGTCGTGTCAGACTTTGTGACCCCATGGACAGTAGCCTGCACCAGGCTCCTCCGTCCATAGGATTTTCTAGGCAAGAGTACTGGAGTGGGTTGCCATTATGTATAAAGAAATGAAGAGTATTTTGAAAAGACAAAGCAGGAACAAGAGGCTGTCAAACATAACCAGGCAGAACCGGAGGAAAATGCAGAATTTCTAGAAGTTAAAAATATAACATTTTAATTAGAAATCATGTAGATGATTCAAAACTGCTGAAAACAGAACTAATAGGAACAGATCTGAATAAATTACTAGAATTCAGCACATATGGACAAAGAGACAGAAAACAGAGAAAAGAAGAATATCAGAGAGTATTTTCATCACCTTAGAATAAGAATGTCCTTTAAAAATACACAAACAGCACTAACTCTAAAGGAAACATTGATGCATTATACTACAGGAAATTATGAACATCTATTTGTCTTAAGATGCCACTGGAGAGAGTGAAAAAGGCAAGTTCACAGACTGGAAGATAATATTTGTAATATATAGGATTAGAAGATTTGTATCAAGAACTTTTACTTAAAAATCCTACAGTACAATAAGAAAAAGACTGACCACCCAATTGTAAATGGTCTAGAGACAATTGGAAACCTTTCTAAAGAGGATACCCAAGTGACTGAGATGTGTAACCTCAATAGTAATTCAGTTCAGTTCAGTCGCTCAGTCGTGTCCGACTCTTGTGTCCCCATGAACTGCAGCACGCCAGGCCTCCCTGTCCATCACCAACTCCCAGAGTTCACTCAGACTCATGTCCATCGACTCAGTGATGACATCCAGCCATCTCATCCTCTGTCATCCCCTTCTCCTCCTGCTGCAATCCCTCCCAGCATCAGAGTCTTTTCCAATGAGTCAACTCTTCACATGAGGTGGCCAAAGTACTGGAGTTTCAGCTTTAGCATCATTCCCTCCAAAGAACACCCAGTATTGATCTCCTTTAGGATGGACTGGTTGGATCTCCTTGCAGTCCAAGGAACTCTCAAGAGTCTTCTCCAACACCACAGTTCAAAAGCATCAATTCTTCGGGCGCTCAGCTTTCTTCACAGTCCAACTCTCACATTCATACATGACCACTGGAAAAACCATAACCTTGACTAGATGGACCTTTGTTGGCAAAGTAATGTTTCTGCTTTTCAACATGCTATCTAGGTTGGTCATAACTTTTCTCCCAAGGAGTAAGCGTCTTTTAATTTCATGGCTGCGATCACCATCTGCAGTGATTTTGGAGCCCCCAAAAATAAAGTCTGACACTGTTTCCACTGTTTCCCCATCTATTTCCCATGAAGCGATGGGACCAGATGCCATGATCTTCATTTTCTGAATGCTGAGCTTTAAGCCAACTTTTTCACTCTCTTCTTTCACTTTCATCAAGAGGCTTTTAGTTCCTCTTCACTTTCTGCCATGAGGGTGTTGTCATCTGCATATTTGAGGTTATTGATATTTCTCCCAGCAATCGTGATTCCAGCTTATGCTTCTTCCAGCCCAGCATTTCTCATGATGTACTCTGCATATAAGTTAAATAAGCAGGGTGACAATATACAGCCTTAACGGACTCTTTTTCCTATTTGGAACCAGTCTGTTGTGCCATGTTCAGTTCTAACTGTTGCTTCCTAACCTGCATACAGATTTCTCAAGAGGCAGGTCAGGTGATCTGGTATTCCCATCTCTCAGAATTTTCCACAGTTTGTTGTGATCCACACAGTCAAAGGCTTTGGCATAGTCAATAAAGCAGAAATAGATGTTTTTCTGGAACTCTCTTGCTTTGTCCATGATCCAATGGATGTTGGAAATTTGATCTCTGGTTCCTCTGCCTTTTCTAAAACCAGCTTGAACATCAGGGAGTTCACAGTTCACGTATTGCTGAAGCTTGGCTTGGAAAATTTTGAGCATTACTTTACTAGCATGTGAGATGGGTGCAGTTGTGCAGTAGTTTGAGCATTCTTTGGCATTGCCTTTCTTTGGGATTGGAATGAAAACTGACCTTTTCCAGTCCTGTGGCCACTGCTGAGTTTTCCAAATTTGCTGGCATATTGAGTGCAGCATTTTCATAGCATCATCTTTCAGGTTTTGAAATAGCTCAACTGGAATTCCATCATCTCTACTAGCTTTGTTTGTAGTGATGCTTTCTAAGGCCCACTTGACTTCACATTCCAGGATGTTTGGCTCTAGATGATTGATCATACCATCGTGATTATCTTGGTCATGAAAATCTTTTTGTACAGTTCTTCTGTGTATTCTTGCCACCTCTTCTTAATATCTTCTGCTTCTGTTCGGTCCAGACCATTTCTGTCCTTTATCAAGCCCATCTTTGCATGAAATGTTACCTTGGTATCTCTAACTTTCTTGAAGAGATCTCTAGTCTTTCCCATTCTGTTGTTTTTCTCTATTTCTTTGCATTGATCACCGAGGAAAACTTTCTTATCTCTTCTTGCTATTCTTTGAAACTCTGCATTCAGATGCTTATATCTTTCCTTTTCTCCTTTGCTTTTCACTTCTTTTCTTTTCACAGCTATTTGTAAGGCCTCCCCAGACAGCCATTTTGCTTTTTTTGCATTTCTTTTCCATGGGGATGGTCTTGATCCCTGTCTCCTGTACAACGTCACGAACCTCATTCCATAATTCATCAGGGATTATCTATCAGATCTAGGCCCTTAAATCTATTTCTCACTTCCACTGTATAATCATAAGGGATTTGATTTAGGTCATACCTGAATGGTCTAGTGGTTTTCCCTACTTTCTTCAATTTAAGTTTGAATTTGGCAATAAGGAGTTCATGATCTGAGCCACAGTCAGCTCCTGGTCTTGTTTTTGCTGACTGTATAGAGCTTCTTTATCTTTGGCTGCAAAGAATATAATCAATCTGATTTTGGTGTTGACCATCTGGTGATGTCCATGTGTAGAGGCTTCTCTTGTGTTGTTGGAAGAGAGTGTTTGCTATGACCAGTACATTTTCTTGGCAAAACTCTAGTAGTCTTTCCTGCTTCATTCCGTATTCCATGCAAACTGAAATCATGAAATACCACTACACATTTGCCAGAATGGTTAATGTGTCCAGCAAGTACGCATCTAGGTATATACCCCAAAAATATGAGTGCACAAAGGACATCAAAACTGTACAAGAATGCTTATAGCAAGGATTTCCCTGATGGTCCAGTGGCTAAGACGTCATGCTATCAATGCAAGGGGCCCAGGTTGGGGAATGCAACTAAGAGTGTGCATGCTGTGATTAAAGATCCTACATGCCACAACTAAGACCTGGCACAGCAAAATAAGTGAATAAGTAAATTAAAAAAAAAAAAAAAAAGAATGCTCATAGCAGCATTGTTTGTGATAGTCCCACAATGGAAACTTGTATTCCTTTCTTACAGCTGCTGAGGCTGGACTCCTGCAAACCAGCTGTCACCTTGTTAGGTTCTACCAGTAGGGAGTGCTAGAGGAAGCCTTCGAAGCAGGAAGAGAAAAAAAGGATTTGCTTCTACAATTTGCTTCCCTCCTCTGAGTGTCATGAATGTCATGGGTTTGCAGCCACCACCCCCTATCCAACCCCCACTCCCGCCTTACTGTACCCAGACTCCTTCCTCTCAGGTCTGAGTTCCTCCACCTCCTCTAGGCGTCTGGATTCCTGGAACTCCCACCTCTTGCCTTTGTTAACCACCACCCATCTGAGAGCTTCCTCCTGTTGCCACATCTATGTTTCCCAAACTCTTTCCTTTGGCCTTTTTAGTCCTTATAACAAGTTCCCTCTGTTAAAAAGAACTGGTATGGGGATTTCCCTGGTGGTCCAGTGGCTCAGGCTCCGTGCTCCCAATGCAGGGGGCCAGGGGTTTGATCCTTGGTCAGGGAAGTAGATCCCACATGCTGCAACTAAGACCCAACACAGTCAAATAAATGAATAAAAACAAATATTTTTAAAGTGGTGTGGTTTTTATGTTCCTGACTAGACCCTGAATGATACTACAGCCAAGTTTCAGTTCTTTTTGGCAAGTTTCAGTTCTGACTTTCCTCCTGACCAGGAATGAATTGAACTCCTCTTTTAAATAGGGAAGCTGAGGGCCGTGACAAATTTCACAGATCCTCAGAGCCTCGCTTGTTGGTTGTCAATGGCGTCTTGATGTGGTCACAGAAATCACTCAGAGCCAAAGAGCAGAGCGTCTTGGATGTTCACCAGTATGACTGCCTCCCAGGAGGACAGGGAAGGTCACATCAACACTGTGAACATTCTCTAGCTGTGTTTTTATCTCCTGTGAGTGTGCATGAGAAAATGGTCTTTCCCAGCGTCTTCACCATCCTCCTCCGATGTTGCCGAGGAAACTGGGTTTGAGAGCATCAGGCTCCAGACCCTCCCTGCTGTTACTATGGCTACCATTGTGTACTCACATGTTTAATAACGTCATTGTAAAGGCTGATTCTTTAACCAGATTGTAAACATGTGTGCAGAGCTTGCCCAGCAAACAAACAAGAAAGTTGTGTAATTTGTGAGCAAAATGGTGTGAGTTGAGACCTTAATGGGCCATGATCTTTCAGCGTTTTTCCCCTAGCAGGCTTATACCAAACATGAATTATTGTGAAGTCACTCCACCCTCTGTTCCCCCCAAAATAACCTCATAGTATATAATTTTCTTAACCCACTTAAGTACACATCTCCATAGTTCCCACCATTTAAATCTGTGTCTAAGTAAAACAAGTTGCTTATTCAAAAAATCTATTTGTATTTACATTTTCAGCCAGAATATTCCCATAAGATTTTCCTATTGCATACAATCTCAATGCCAATCCTTTGGTTCTGCTCGGAGGTGTTATCCAACATCTTGGAATCTCAGCTCCTAATCTCCTCAGGGCAATTTCCTGGGACTTCTGTAGTGGTCCAGTGGTAAAGAGTCTGCCTTCTAATGCAGGGGACACAGATTCCATCCCTGGTTTGGGAAGATTCCACATGCCGGAGAGCAACTAAGCTCATGTGCCACAGCTACCTAGTCTGGGTTCTAGAGACTGTGATCGGCATCAAGAGAAGCCACCACATTGAGAAGTCCCCACACCATAACAAAGAGTAGCCCCATTTCGCCACGACTCGAGAAAGCCCTCGCACGGCAAGGAAGATCCAGCACAGTCAAGAATAAATAGAATTAAAGTCCCCCAAAAAATCCACCTCTGCTCTTCCACTGCAAGGGGCACAGCTTCCATCCCTGGTGGGGAAACTTCAGCAGTACGTGAACCGTGAACTTCCAGATGTTCAAGCTGGATTTAGGAAAGGCAGAGGAACCAGAGATCAAATCGCCAACATCCATTGGCTCATCGAAAAAGCAAGAGAGTTCCAGAAAAACATCTACTTCTGCTTTATTGCCTATGCCAAAGCCTTTGACTGTGTGGATCACAACAAACTGTGGAAAATTCTTCAAGAGATGGGAATACCAGACCACCTGACCTGCTTCCTAAGAAATCTGTATGCAGGTCAAGAAGCAACAATTAAAACTGGACATGGAACAACAGACTGGTCCCAAATTGGGAAAGGAGTACATGTCAAGGCTGTATATTGTCACCCTACTTGTTTAACTTATATGCAGAGTGCATCATGAGAAATGCTGGACTGGATGAAACACATGCTGGAATCAAGACTGCTGGGAGAACTATCAATAACCTCAGAGATGCAGATGACACCACCCTTACGGCAGAAAGTGAAGAAGAACTAAAAAGCCTCTTGATGAAAGTGAAAGAGGAGAGTGAGAAAGTCGGCTTAAAACTCAACATTCAGGAAACTAAGATCATGGCATCTGGTCCCATCGCTTCATGGCAAATAGATGGGGAAACAATGACAGACTTTATTTTGGGGGGCTCCAAAATAACTGCAGATGAATGGTGACTGCAGCAATGAAATTAAAAGATGCTTGCTCCTTGGAAGGAAAGTTATGACCAACCTAGACAGCATTTTAAAAAAGCAGAGACATTACTTTGCCAACAAAGGTCCATGTAGTCAAAGCTATGGTTTTTCCAGTAGTCATGTGTGGATGTGAGAATTGGCCTATAAAGAAAGCTGAGCGCTGAAGAATTGATGCTTTTGAACTGTGGTGTTGGAGAAGACTCCTGAGAGTCCCTTGAACAAGGGGATTCAACCACTCCATCCTAAAGGAAATCAGTCCTGAATATTCATTGAAAGGACTGATGCTGAAGCTGAAACTCCAGTACTTTGGCCACCTAATTCGAAGAACTGACTCATTGGAAAAGACCCTGATTCTGGGAAAGATTGAGGGTGGGAGAAGAAGGGGACGACAAGATGGTTGGATGGCATCACCAACTCAATGGACATGAGTTTGAGTAAACTCTAGGAGTTGGTGATGGACAGGGATGCCTGGTGTGTTGCAGTCCATGGGGTCACAAAGAGTCAGATGCGACTGAGCAACTGAACTGAACTGATTTCTTCAATCTTATTGAAACCTCTGATTTTTTTTTTTACCACCTTCTGTTTTACTAACCACCTTCCCTTTACTATCCTTACTTCCTCTTCATTCATCTCATATTCCATGTTCATTATTATAATCGTTCCCTTGCTGCTACCCTTCTCCCTTGCTCCCTCCCCCTCCACTGGTTTTGCCTGACAGCATCCTGACCCCGTACTAACTTCCCACTCCAGGCCTTGCTTGAATAAGGGTCTGGAGACGAAACCACAACTGTGCTCCCTGGCCTCCCTTGAAATTCTCACCATAAATTTCAAATGGGCACTCAGCCCTGCAGCAACCTTCCCACATATGCTTCCTTTCCCACATCCTAACACATTGATTTCCCACTTTTTCTTTTTTTTATAGAGGCCTCTCAGCTTGCCTTCACGACATACTCAGGAGAAAACAAGAGCAGTCAAGCAGGAACTCCTCCATCATCATACCTTCGACCAGACCTCCCACTTTCCCAGCTGAGCCCACACTCACAATGGAGGAAGCGTGTCCTCTATATAGGCCTGAATCTCATTCCTTCTTGCCCTTCAGAAGGGCCTCACTCTTAAAAGTATTCCGTTTCCTCTGCATCCTTGGCTTTTTTTTTTTTCTCACCACTGGATCATTTCTCTTATTTTTATCAGCCTACAAATACTCTCTAGTATAGATCTCCCACTAAAACATCCTTCTTTGAACCTGTATCCCCATCTGCTACCACATTTCTCTGCCCCACATCAGAACAACACTTTTTCCAAGTTCTCTCCATTGTCCTTCCTCACTCACTTGCTCCATCGAGGTGTTCATCTCTGCTTCTAAAATTGCTCCCCCTTTGCCAAATGCGATGTTCATTTCTATGGCCTTGTCTTGGATTTTGTTTTGTTTTTAGCATCATTTGACCCTTTAGAAAACCCTGTCTTCTTGAAGGGTTCTCTAGATTCCTTAACCAGCTGCTCCTTCTCAGTCTTCTTCCTGGCTCCTCCTCCTCCATTCTAATTATAAATATAAAAGTAGCATGGATTTGGGGGAGAATGGATACATGTGTATGTGTGACTGAGTCCCTTTACTGGCCACCTGCAACTATCACAACGCTGTTCATTGGCTATACTCCAACACAAAATAAAAAGGGTTTTTTAAGTAGTATGGGTAAAATTAGGAAGGCAAAGGCATTATAAGTAAAGTCAGAAGGCAACTGACAATCTGAACAAGAGTATTTAACAGTTCAAGTCACAGGCATAGTGAAAATATCAGTAATATTCATAGAGCTCTTCGAAATTATTAAGAAAAGGCCAACAACCCACTAGAAAAATGGAAAAAAATATAAACAGATCTCTGAAAAGGGAATCAAGCACCCTTTAATATACAAAGAGACAGACACATTCATTACTAATAAAAAGAAATAAAGATTAAAGCTACAGTGAAATACCATTTTCAACCATCATAATAATAAAAATCCAAAAGTTTGAGAATATGCTCTATGGAAAAACATATATCATCTATTATAATATTAATGTGAAAAGATCTCTGAGACAGAAATAAATGAAGAAAAAGTACAAAATAGTATGTACTTTATGCTCCAAGAACATATATGGTTTCTTACGAAAGGAAATACACACTCCAATGAAAAGCAGATACTTATTGAAGGGGGAACTGGCGTGGATGGGGATAAGGTGGGCGTGAGTCCTTTTTTGGTGGTGGTGGGGTACTGCACTGTGAAGCAAGCAGGTTTTAGTTCCCTGACTAGGGATTGCATAGTCCTAACTACTGGACCACAAGGAAATACCCAATAGTAAGTCTTTTAAGGCCATGCATTTTTAAGTTATTTCGCTTTTGAATCATCTGAATGTATTATTTCTTTTAAAAAATAGAAATAGGAAAATACACATGCTTCACTGCCATTCTCCCAAACCATCCCACCCTTTCCCTCTCCCTCAGAGTCCAAAAGTCCACTCTATACCTCTGTGTCTCTTGTTGTCTCACATATAGGGTCATCATTACTGTCTTCTAAATTCCATATATATGTGTCAGTATACTGTATTGGTGTTTTTCTTTCTGGCTTACTTCACTCTGTATAATCGGTTCCAATTTCATCCATCTCATTAGAACTGAGTCAAATTTATTCTTTTTAAGGGCTGAGTAGTATTCCATAGTGTATATGAACCACAGCTTTCTTATCCATTCATCTGCTGATGGACATCTAGGTTGCTTCCATGTCCTGGCTATTATAAACAGCGCTGCAATGAACATTGGGGTACACGTGTCTCTTTCAATTCTGGTTTCCTCGGTGTGTATGCCCAGCAGTGGGATTGCTGGGTCATAAGGCAGTTCTATTTGCAATTTTTAAGGAATCTCCACACTGAAGCGCTAATCTATGTTTGGTGTAGGATGCAGGATGCATGGGGCTGATGCACAGGATGATTCAGGTAGAGGATGTGGGGTGGGAGGTGGGAGGGGGCTTCGGCATTGGGCGATTGTGTTCACCTATGGCTGATTCGTGTCAATGTATGGCAAAACAAATACAGTATTGTAATTAAAAAAATAAATAAATTTAATTTAAAAAAAAAATAAAAAATTAAAAAATAAAAATAAAAAATAGAAATAAAAAACAGTGATCCAAAGTGTGTCTTAGTGCAGTTTTTTATGCATTGTGTTAGCCACTTAGTCGTGTCCAGCTCTTTGAGATCCCATGGACTGTAACTGGCCAGGCTCCTCTGTCTATGGAATTCTCCAGGCAAGAATACTAGAGTGGGTAGCCATTCCCTTTCCAGGGAATTTTCCCAACCCAGGGACTGAAGCTAGGTCTCCTGCATTCCAGGCAGATTCTTTACTGTCTGAGCCACCAGGGAAGCCCATTTATTTTTTAAAAAGAGAAACAAAGAACAGTGGTCCAGAGTGTGTCTGGTGAAATTTTTCTATGCATTAACTTAAGGAACACAAACACGTGTCTTTCATCTTCAGAGGGAGTTAGGACATTATTATAAGCAAGCTGTGTGGATCTGAGTTGTGCTTCAGTCCATAACCCTTAAAAGATGGTCATAATGGCTTGAAATGACATTTACTAGGACAAGCAAGAGCATCACCAGGCTTATGTTAATCTATTTGAATACATTGGATCTATGACTTGCCTATGTACAGACTCAAATATTTACCAGGGCACCAGTTAAACTTTTATCTGCTTCAATTACTACCTTCACCAGAAGCACTGGCATTCCTTGGATGATTTAGTTGCCAGAAAGAAAGTGTCCAAACCAAATACCCCAATAATAACTAATATCATTAGTCATTAGGGAAATGCAAGTCGACTCACTTCACATCTACTTAGGATGACCAAAATTTTAAAAAACAAAAACAAAAAAACAACACAGAAGATGACAAATGTTGGCAAGAAAGTGGGGAAATTGAAACCCTCATATGCTACTGGTGAGAATGTAAAATGGTATAGCAACTGTGAAAAAGAATTTGGGGATTCCTCAAAAGTTAAACAGAACTACAAAATAACCCAACAGTTCCACTCTTGGTATGTAGCCCAAAGGGTTGAAAACAAATGTTATTTATTTGGCTGCACCAGGCCTTAGCTGAGGCAGGTAGGATCTCTCCCCCCTCCCCCAGTTGTAGCATGTGGAATCTAATTCCCAGATCAAGGGTGAAACTCAGGCCCCCTGGACCCCCTGCTTTGAGAGCACAGTCTTAGCTACTGGGTCAACAGGTAGGTCCCTGAAACAAGTGTTTAAATAAAAACTTATACAGGGGACTTCCCTGGTGGTCCAGTAGTTAAGAATTTGCCTTGCAGTGCAAGACATGCATTCAATCCCTGGTCCAGGAAGATTCCACATGCTGCAGAGCAACAAAGCCCATGCACCACAGCTACTGAACCTACATTCTAGAACCCCTGCTCTCCACCAAGAGAAGCTACTGCAGGGAGAAGCCCGTGCACTGGGATGAAGAGTAGCCCTGGCTCGCCCCAACCAGAGACAGCCCACACACAGCAATGAAGACCCAGCACAACCATCCATAAATTAATTTTTTTAAAAGCTTATACAAGAACATTCATAGCAGCCCTATTCATATCAGCCCCAAAGTGGAAACAACTCATACATCCACCAAATGATGAGTGGATAAACATAATGTGGTATATCTACACAATGGAATGTTCTTTGGCAATAAGAAGGAATGAGGTACTGGTTCGTGCTACAACACACATGAAGCTTGAAAACATTAAGTGAAAGAAGACAAACACAAAAACCACATATTGTATGACATCATTTGTACACTGCCGGCATTAATCATTGGGAGATCTTAGAGGAAATAGAGACCGCTTCGTCACCCAGAAGCTGTCTATGCTTATATGTTGACTGGATGAGCTGTGCAGTCCTACGTTCAAGAAAGAGGTTCTGTTGTGAAATTTTTACCTGTTTTCCTGTTCAATAGCTTCTTGTTCTTTTCGTGTAATCATAAAAATATCTTTCACTGTTACTTGTTAGAACTTTCTTGTAGACATTGCTGCTGCTAAGTCGCTTCAGTCGTGTCCGACTCTGTGTGACCCCATAGACGGCAGCCCACCAGGCTCCCCCGTCCCTGGGATTCTCCAGACAAGAGCACTGGAAGGTGGGTTGCCATTTCCTTCTCCAATGCATGAAAGTGAAAAGTGAAAGTGAAGTCTCTCAGCTGTGTCCGACGCTACTTCAAATACACCTAAGGAGACAGCAACAAATTAGGCCTCCCAAAATTTTGTATTATATCACTTGTAAAGTCCAACTATCAGTCTCCCAGATTTGCTGATGAATTGTCTTATAAAATAACAGTCAGGGGAAATTCCCTGGCAGTCCAGCAATTAGGGCTCCTCACTTTTACAAGCCTCACAGTGTGCCCACCTCCCCCAAAACAAAACAAACCACTCTGTCTTAGATTTATACCTCAGCCACGTAACTTTCTGGATTTTGTTGTTTGCCAGAAAGGTGTGTAGTTTTATTTGCTCTTGCCAAAAACTGATTAATATAATCACTAATAAAGCATATTTGTTGTCTTAAAATGGTGTGTTGAGTTTTTTCCTATTGTAGTGTAATGAGATGCATGGGAAGAACCTTTTCCTCTTTCCTGCATGAAATCATGTCTTCATGTATTGTCTGCAAATTACTGCAGCCATCTTGAAACCCCAAGTGGAAGCATCATCAATATGCTGAGGCTGGCAAAGCAGAAAGATAGACTAGTTGGTCTTTGGGGATCTGTAATGACCTCATTCAGGCTCTGAGCTGATCTCAGACCACCTAGCCCCTTAGGTGACTGTCCTTAGGGCTGATCTGTACTTTTATTTTCTTGTGATATATTGAATATTTGTTTGAAGGGGACTCATGAACAAACTCTCAACAGGGGAACAATTTCATATTTGTTTCTGTTTCCCCCTAGTCACAGAAGTATGAAATGAAAGGTGGTAAGAATGTGATCAAGATATAAGAATTCTTATTTGAATGTTGGATGTGATACCAAAGGTAAATTTTGTCAGCTTAAAAGACTCTGCGCTTAAGTACTGCTCAGTTTGGGAAGTTGAATCAAGCAGATCGTCATACTATAGAGCAACATCAGATATGATAACAGGCCAATTATTATTTATGATAAAGACAGAATACTTTTTAAAGTTTTCAAATGCACCCTTATGGCTACTGAGTTCTATATGGCCAACTGCAAAAATATTTTGTGTGTCTGTATCCTGTCATGGGGCTTCTCTGGTGACTCAGTGGTAAAGATCCCACCTGCCAGAATAGGAGATGTGGGTTTGATCCCTGGTTTGGAAGATCACCTGAAGAAGGAAATGGCAACCCACTTCAGTATTCTTGGAGAGGGAAACAGCAACCCATTCTGGTACTCTTGCCTGGAAAATCCCATGGACAGAGAAGCCTGGCTACACTTCATGGGGTCTCAAAGAGTCGGACAGGACTGAGCGACTTCACTTTCACTTTCAGTATTCTTGCCTGGGAAATCCCATGGACAGTAGAGCTTGGAGGGCTATAGTCCATGGGGTTGCAAAGAGCCAGATACAAC
Source organism: Nanger dama (assembly GCA_917880005.1). Taxonomy (NCBI): domain Eukaryota; kingdom Metazoa; phylum Chordata; class Mammalia; order Artiodactyla; family Bovidae; genus Nanger; species Nanger dama. The sequence continues at coordinate 34,639,890 of CAKJTW010000018.1, forward strand.
TTAGCAACTGCACAACAACAATCCTGTCATAACCTCTTATTTTAGAGAAAAATTGATTGGCAGATTTTTTTTTACATCAATAGGGTGATTAAAGAGTCTCTAAAGTGCCAGAAAAAAATAATATGGTGCAATGGCTATTTGGCAGCCCCTGTACAGGATGTTACAACACATTTCCCAAACATTCTGTTGGTGAGAATCTTCCTCACAACACAGAAGGACAGTGAGTTTGTTTCATGAGAAATGTGTGAACACAGTGGTTATGGATGACCTGAGAGGCAGAGCACGGGGTGGAGATTAAAATTAAATGCTGTCACTGGACATTTATAGCAACAGAATTTGGCATCCTTCTCACCGTTCACAATGAGCTATGACGGGCAAGAGAAGTCACACGCTCCATCAATTTGTAACGTGGAAATGCCTCACAAGAGAGAGCTGGAGAAGTAGCTCTGATTTTTTCTGTCAGCTGACACAAGACTCAGGCTCACTCCCAAGCTGTTCATAAGCAAGACACACCCAGAGAAGCAAGCAGAGCATTAAGAATGGAACTATAACCTATATATACAGATACACATCCAAGTCCCAGACCAACCCCAGAGTAGGACATGAACAGACAGATCCACACAGTATAGCAAAGTCTTTGAAAGCTGAACTGACGTGGGAATTACTTTCTGTAGGAGGTGAGCCAGAACTTGTGGTCTGAATCTCAGGGGATCAGTTGCTTGTTAAAACAACAACAGAATAATCAGCATTATTCAGAGGATTTGCTAGAACCCAGAACCTCACTTCTAGGTGTTTACCCAAGTGAAATGAAAACCTCTGTTGACAAAAAAACCTGAAAAACCTCTACACCAATGTTTACAGCAAAATCTGGGACCAACTCAACACACTGTGGCACATTTATCAAACAGATGGCAAGTTAACAATTAAAAGGAAAGAAGTATTGATACTACAACAAAACAGATGACTTTGAAAGGTATTGTGCTAAACAAAAGAAGTGATGTTCAAAACAGTACCTAATTCCTTTTAAGTAAAACCCTGGAGGAATTCCCTGGTGGCTAAGGCTCTGGACTCCCAATGCAAGGGGGGTAGGTTTGATCCGTGGTCAGGGAACTAGATCCCACATGCCGCAACTAAGAGTTACATGCCACAACTAAAAATCCTGCATGCCACAATGAAGATGGAAGATCTCCTGTGTCCCAACTAAGACTAGTGCAACCAAATAAAAATAAATAAATATATTTTTAAAAAAACTGGAAAAGGCAAAAATAGAGAGATGAGGAACCACTGTATTGGCTGCACGTTGGTGCCTGGCCCTTTCCCTGTGTTCTGCTGAGCCAACTGATGGCTCTTTATTGCTGCCCTCCACTACAGCCTCCAGGGCCTGCCGCCCTCCTTTCACCCGCTTCCTTCCACTGAAGTCTCTCCATTTTGCTACCTCTTAACTCCTGTTGTCATTTCTCCTTTCTCTCTAACCTTACGGATTTATGGTCTTTTTTTTTTTTTACTGTTATTACAGTGGGGATTTAGGAAGAAACAGCTAAAACATATTCAGCCTTTCATGTTTACCCAACCTCTCCTTTAATCAAGTCTACAACATAAATGTAGTTTAGGAAAATGATATTACTCTTTTCATGAAAAAAATGTATACACATGTTTATTTCCGGCCAACTTCAGAAAATTTAGGTGTTTACCAGACATACTCCCAGTATGTATCTCCAGGCAAGCCATTTTTGGTTTTTGTCTCCCAGGAGAGACACTTTAAAAACATCGTCACACCCTTTCCAGTGTGACAGCCAGAATTTCTGAGCTGCCCGGGTTGTGGGCCAGAGTTCACAGGGGTCTGACAAACCACTGATCTCACCAAGGGCTGTGGGAGCCTGGCAGCTGCTAATAGTTAAGCTGGTGACTTGCAGAGGAGTTGTGGGTCTGTGTATGTCTTTGAGCAGCCTCCCAGGAGTCACACTTGTAATCAGGACCCAGAAATGCCTTTTCATTACAGACATCATAATCACCCCCTGGCATAAAAGCATAAAAATAGTGTTGAATTGGCACTGACACCCATCCATAGGAAATATTCCTGTTCTCTCACATCATCTCTATGGCGCCTTAATCTTCTGTCCCAAGTGGTCTTTGAAAAGGCAGTGATACTCATCTTCCACACACTAAACTCCAGGGTTCCAGGAAGCAGCGGGCTGCTGTGTCCTCTTCTTTAGATATCACAGCAACACGGAAGCACACTTCTCTAGGCCAGAATATTGGAGTGGGTAGCCTTTCCCTTCTCCAGGGATCTTCCCAACCCAAGAATCGCACCCAGGTCTCCCACACTGCAGGCGAATTCTTTACCAGCTGAGCCACCAGGAAGCCCCAAAATATTTTGGCTCATACAAGTGTAAATTATAGATGGCAGCTTGTCCTGCACACATATTATCTTTAACAAATCTGTCAGTTTGTCTGACCATGCCATCTGACCCTGAAATTCGGGGGGTTATTCGGTAATATTATAAAGCTATAATTTTAGATCTCCCCTGCCCCACCCCATTCCCCAACCCCACCCCCCACCCCCACCCCACCCCCCAACACACACACGAAAACCCTGGGTTGCATAAATCAGGATTTTCTTCTGGCTGGGGGAGGTTGTATTTTATTGATGGTATGTGACAAGGTAGAGCTCTCTGGGACCCCCAACCCACCTCCTTCTTCAGGGAGTCTGGGGTGGAAACTGTATCAGTTCAGGGAGATTCACATTGTGTTGGGGGACAGGATCAGGCCAAGGGCTCCCCAGCAGCTGAGACCCTCTCTCTCCCTCTTGTTCTCTCACTGGGGGTACCGGCCCAGGTCCACCACCCTGTTGCTGTAGGCAAATTCCTTGTCCTAACTGGAAATGAGCTTGACCACATGGTCACTGAGGGCAATGCCATCCCCAGCATTGAAAGAGGTTGTTGGGGATTCCCTGGTGGTTCAATGGTTAGAACTCCACATTTCCACTACAGGGAGCACTGGTTCCATCTCTGTTCTGGGACCTTAGATCCCACGGACCAAATGGCGCTGCAAAAAAATAAAACAAACAAACAACAACAAACCTGATGGTGTAACTGTTAAAGTCACAGGAGACAACCTGGTCTTCAGCACAGCCAATGGGTCACCATGACATACTGCTCCCTTTGTACGTGCAGATCTGGATTGTAAACTGTCAATACCCCTTGTATCAAAAACTTACGTAATTGGGCTTAGACCAGCGGCAGGGACAGCCCTCCAGAATTTCCTGAAAGACCATCTCCCAGGTTATAATCCTCACATTGGTTTGATTAAAATTTTCCACTTCTTTCTTAGATCAACTATAGATTAATTTTGGGGGTGACATTAGCATGGCCTAGGAGACAGGATTATCAGCGATACCCACCGGAGGACCCTGGCATGTGTGCATGCAAAGTTGTTTCAGTCATGCCCAACTCTTTGCAATCCTATGGACTGTAGCCAGCCCATCTACTCTGTCCATGGGATTCTCCAGGCAAGAATACTGGAGTGGGTTGCCATGCCCTCCTCCAGGGGACCTTCCCCACCCAGGTATCACACCTGTGTCTCTTATGTCTCTTGCTTTGGCAGGCGGGTTCTTTACCACCAGTGCCACATGGGAAATGGGAACCCCTGGGGTCCACCCCAAACGCGCTCAGTACCAGGGCCCATTGAGCCCCACTACCTCTCAGTACTCCTCAGGTGTTCCAGTGAGTTCTCCTGATATCTGGATCTCACTGTTTTTAAGTGATGATCCTAAAAAAATGTTATTCAAGCTGTTTTTACTTATGACTTGGAGTCTTAATGGGCATCAGTACATGTCCTTGAAAGATTTGAGCAGTAGGCTTAGGGAAATCAGAGGTGGTTGGATTTTTGTTAAACATGACTTCAAGAAAAAGTCAATATCTTGTCTGAACAAATCATTTGCTAGTGAAATGAGAGACAAATTTTCAGCTCTGAAGAGCAAGGGATATTTGCTCCTTCTGGCCACAAGGTGTCCTCGGTGACTGAGAACTTAGCAGAAGTAGCTGAGAATGAGCCCTCAGGACTGCAGTGGCCCTTCAGGGGAGCCCCACTGAAACCATTAAGGAGATAACCAGTATATCAGTCCTTTGATATCCTTGTGGTGGCCACCCAGTCCTTTGAGGAATTAAAGCCAGTCCTTGTTTTACAAGTCTAATCTTTACAGGATCAGAGGTGTGGCTCCAGAAACAATTCCAAGTCCACCAATCTTTGTACCACGCCCTAAACCTCCCTTATTTATATAGGAGGCAAGTAAAAACTTCTGGCCTTTAGGTAACAAAAGTCCCTCCAAGGAGGAATTCCCTTGTCTCCTCTTTTTCCTTGTATTTCTGAGTATTTATGCTGCTAAGTAACTTCAGTCCTGTCCGACTCTGTGCGACCCCATAGACGGCAGCCCACCAGGCTCCACCATCCCTGGGATTCTCCAGGCAAGAACACTGGAGTGGGTATTTATATAAGCACTTTATTTCCTTTAAGTCAATTATATAGATCTCTTTGTGTACAGTCTTTACAGCTCATGGACTGTAGCCCACCAGTCTCCTCTGTCCATGGAATTTTCCAGGAAAGAATATTGGAGCAGGTTGCCCTTTCCTACTCCAGGGGATCTCCCTGACCCAGGGGCTGAACCCAAGTCTCCTGCATTGGCAGGTGGATTCTGTACCACTGAGCCACCTAGGAAGCCCCTTATCTAGGCCTTCTTTTTAAAAATGCAGATTTCAGAATTATGATTTATTGAAAGAAAAAACAAAAGGGGGTAGGTAATTTGGAACTTGACTTGTCAAGGGCTAATACAAATCTTAAATGTCGTCTCCATAAATACTAGTAAAAGGATTTAGTCATTGAAACAGATGACCTTGATTTGTTCAATCAGGCAGAAAGCCAGTTTGAACTGCATCTCTTTTATAACATCTGGATATTGTATTGTCACACCTGAACCACAGCTGAAATTTTGAAATGTGGGGTCTCTGTCTGTTTTTGTGTTTGTATGCATTTGTATATGTGTGTGTGGTAGATGTGTGACATTGTCAAAACTGGTTTGTAAAAGAGCTCTACATAATTGACTTAAAGGACATTAAGTGCCTATATAAATACTCAGAAACACAAAAGAAACTAACCCAAATGAATTCCAGGATCACACGATTTAGGATTAATTTTTAATGAATGAAAACACGCTTAAGTTTGCTGGTTTAATTAACTAAATTAAATGTTAATGTGACAAAGAATTTTTTAGGTGAACTCTTTAGGAATAATTATGTTTTATAGTGTGCCTACTCAAAAACAGTTTTCACTGAGCTGGGTAAGAAATTTAAAAATTAAAGAAAACCTGATGGCTTTATAAAACTTAACAGAAGATAAGATCAAGAATTAGTTACTTAGGATTGAGTGAACTATTGAATGCGGTTGTAATCTGGGGTGGTATAGGGGATGTTGAAATATTGCTGGGGTTTTTTTCTGTGATTTCCAGATATAAAGAGCCCTCCCCCTCAAGCTAATTATGACTTACAGCAATTTGGTAAACTACACCTTTGTAAGTAAAACTGAGACCTTTTTTTCTTTTCTTTCTACCTGCTCCCTCCAGGAACTGGAGACACAGGTTTGCATAAATCTTATCAGTTGAATGAATATAATCAATCTGATTTCGGTATTGACCATCTGGTGATGTCCATGTGTAGAGTCTTCTCTTGTGTTGTTGGAAGAGGGTGTTTGCTATGATCAGTGCATTTTCTTGGCAAAACTCTATTAGATTTTGCCCTGCTTCATTCCGCATTCCAAGGCCAAATTTGCCTGTTACTCCAGGTGTTTCTTGACTTTCTACTTTTGCATTCCAGTCCCCTATAATGAAAAGGACATTTTTTTGGGGTGTTAGTTCTAAAAGGTCTTGTAGGTCTTCATAGAATCCTTCAACTTCAGCTTCTTCAGTGTTACTGGTTGGGGCATAGACTTGGATTACCGTGATATTGAATGGTTTGCCTTGGAGACGAACAGAGATCATTTGTCATTTTTGAGATTGCATCCAAGTACAGCATTTTGGATTCTTTTGTTGACCATGATGGCTACTCCATTTCTTCTGAGGGATTCCTGCCTACAGTAGTAGATATAATGGTTATCTGAGTTAAATTCACCCATTCCAGTCCATCAGATTGATTATATTCTTTGCAGCCAAAGATGGAGAAGCTCTATACAGTCAACAAAAACAAGACCAGGAGCTGACTGTGGCTCAGATCATGAAATCCTTATTGCCAAATTCAGACTCAAATTGAAGAAAGTAGGAAAAACCACTAGACCATTCAGATATGACCTAAATAAAATCCTTTGTGATTATATACAGTGGAAGTGAGAAATAGATTTAAGAGCCTAGATCTGATAGATAGAGTGCCTGATGAACTATGTATAGAGGTTGGTGACATTGTACAGGAGACAGGGATCAAGACCATCCCCATGGAAAAGAAATGCAAAAAGGCAAAATGGCCGTCTGGAGGAGGCCTTACAAATAGCTGTGAAAAGAAGAGAAGCAAAAAGCAAAGGAGAAAAGGAAAGATATAAGCATCTGAATGCAGAGTTCCAAAGAATAGCAAGAAGAGATAAGAAAGCCTTCTTCAGTGATCAATGCGAAGAAATAGAGGAAAACAACAGAGTGGGAAAGACTAGAGATCTCTTCAAGAAAATTAGCGATACCAAGGTAACATTTCATGCAAATATGGGCTCGATAAAGGACAGAAATGGTCTGGACCTAACAGAAGCAGAAGATATTAAGAAGAGGTGGCAAGAATACACAGAAGAACTGTACAAAAGATCGTCATAACCCGGATAATCACGATGGTGTGATCACTCATCTAGAGCCAGACATCCTGGAGTATGAAGTCAAGTGGGCCTTAGGAAGCATCACTAGGAACAAAGCTAGTGGAGATGATGGAATTCCAGTGGAGCTATTTCAAATCCTGAAAGATGATGCTGTGAAAGTGCTGCACTCAATATGCCAGCAAATTTGGAAAACTCAGCAGTGGCCACAGGACTGGAAAAGGTCAGTTTTCATTCCAATCCCAAAGAAAGGCAATGCCAAAGAATGCTCAAACTACTGCACAGTTGCACTCATCTCACACGCTAGTAAAGTAATGCTCAAAATTTTCCAAGCCAGGCTTCAGCAATACGTGAACCGTGAACTCCCTGATGTTCAAGCTGGTTTTAGAAAAGGCAGAGGAACCAGAGATCAAATTGCCAACATCCGCTGGATCATTGAAAAAGCAAGAGAGTTCCAGAAAAACATCTATTTCTGCTTTATTGACTATGCCAAAGCCTTTGACTGTGTGGATCACAATAAACTGTGAAAAATTCTTCAAGAGATGGGAATACCAGACCACCTGACCTGCCTCTTGAGAAATCTGTATGCAGGTCAGGAAGCAACAGTTAGAACTGGACATGGAACAACAGACTGATTCCAAATAGGAAAAGGAATATGTCAAGGCTGTATATTGTCATCCTGCTTATTTAACTTATATGCAGAGTACATCATGAGAAACACCGGACTGGAAGAAACACAGGCTGGAATCAAGATTGCTGGGAGAAATATCAATAATCTCAGATATGCAGATGACAACACCCTTATGGCAGAAAGTGAAGAGGAGTTAAAAAACCTCTTGATGAAAGTGAAAGAGGAGAGCGAAAAGTTGGCTTAAAGCTCAATATTCAGAAAACGAAGATTATGGCATCCAGTCCCATCACTTCATGGGAAATAGATAGGGAAACAGTAGAAACAGTGTCAGACTTTATTTTTTTGGGCTCCAAAATCACTGCAGATGGTGACTGCAGCCATGAAATTAGAAGACGCTTACTCCTTGGAAGAAAAGTTATGACCAACATAGATAGCATATTCAAAAGCAGAGACATTACTTTGCTGACTAAGGTCCATCTAGTCAAGGCTATGATTTTTCCTGTGGTCATGTATGGATGTGAGAGTTGGGCTATGAAGAAGGCTGAGCGCCAAAGAATTGATGCTTTTGAACTGTGGTGTTGGAGATGACTCTTGAGAGTCCCTTGGACTGCAAGGAGATCCAACCAGTCCATTCTGAAGGAGATCAACCCTGGGATTTCTTTGGAAGGAATGATGCTAAAGCTGAAACTCCAGTACTTTGGCCACCTGGTGTGAAGTATTGACTCATTGGAAAAGACTCTGATGCTGGGAAGGATTGGGGGCAGGAGGAAAAGGGGACGACAGAGGATGAGATGGCTGGATGGCATCACGGACTCAATCGACGTGAGTCCGAGTGAACTCCGGGAGTTGGTGATGGACAGGGAGTCCTGGAGTGCTGCGATTCATGGGGTCACAAAGAGCCAGACACAACTGAGCAACTGAACTGAACTGAACTATCAGTAGAATGGGCTTCCCTTGTAGCTCAGCTGGTAAAGAATCCACTTGCGTTCCATCCCTGGGTTGGGAAAGGCTACCCATTCCAGTGTTCTGGCCTGGAGAATTCCATGGACTGTATAGTCCAAGAGGTCTCAAAGAGTCAGACATGACTGAGCGACTTTTACACTATCAGATGAACAAGGAAAGCCACCTCCTGCCCCTTGCAAGAATTTCAAGATATTTTGGGACCTTGAGAAGAGAGGGATCCACCCCAAATCCATAGATACCTCAGGCAGAATCTGATGGCAAGCGTTGATGAAGCTTTCTCAACCTTGAGACATCTAAAAGTTCAATTTGAGATTCCTTATAAAAGGTCCCAGCATAGCCAATTTTTAAAAGCCTAAAGAATCAATTATACTTATGTAAATAATCAGGCCAACTTTACTGAAGTCAGAATTCTTTTTCAGATAAAGTAGTCTTAATTTGGCTATATTTGACAGAAGTGAGAGTAACTTAAAGAGAAAAACATATGTTTCAATGAATATTGAAAGTTCTAGTGTTGTCTTTGAGGTTTTTAAAATTTACTGACTGAGGCTCAGTTCCCCAATGACTCCTTATTGCTCTTACATTATTATAAAGTTTAATTGGATTATTAAAAGGACATTCTAACTTTGTCTCTGAAGTTTATCACAGTAATCTATCTCTGGATGAAGAGCAAATATCCCATGACCTACAACTAGGAGATTATGCATAATAACATATCAGATAAAGGACTCTTTACAGTCATGTTGGAAGGGGTCATATTGGTTCTGCTCTCCTAGTTCAGTTCAGTACAGTTCAGTCGCTCAGTCATGTCTGACTCTTTGCCACCCCATGGACAGCAGCATGCCAGGCCTCCCTGTCCATCACCAACTCCCAGAGTTTACTCAAACTCATGTCCACTGAGTCGGTGATACTATCCAACCATTTCATCCTCTGTCGTCCCCTTCTCCTCCTGCCCCCAATCCCTCCCAGGATCAGGGTCTTTTCAAATGAGTCAGCTCTTCCCATCAGGTGGCCAAAGTATTGGAGTTACAGTTTCAACATCAGTCCTTCCAATGAACACTCAGGACTGATCTCCTTTAGGATGGACTGGTTGGATCTCCTTGCAGTTCAAGGGACTCTCAAGAGTCTTCTCCAACATCACAGTTTAAAAACATCAGTTCTTCAGTGCTTAGCTTTCTTTATAGTCCAACTCTCACATCCATATATGACTACTGGATAAACCATAGCCTTGACTAGACGGACCTTTGTTGCAAAGTAATGCCTCTGCTTTTTAATATGCTGTCTGGGTTGGTCATTACTTTCCTTTCAAGGAGTAAGCATCTTTTAATTTCATGGCTACAGTCACCATCTGCAGTGATTTTGAAGCCTCCCAAAATAAAGTCAGCCACTGTTTCCCCATCTATTTGCCATAAAGTGATGGCACTGGATGCCATGATCTTACTTTTCTGAATGTTGAGCTTTAAGCCAACTTTTTCACTCTCCTCTTTCTAAGTGAGCTGCAACTCCTATTTCTTATACCAGACTACAGCTAAGATGATCTCACGCAGGCAGCAGTGAATGGTGGTGTGAAGCAAAATCTTAATTCCCTGCCCAGGAACTGAACTTAGATAGCCTGAATGAAAACCAGGAATCCTAGCCCACCAGACCAGCAAGGGTTAGAGGCTAGAAGCTATTTTCCCCTGGATCTTTGAGTTTAGTTCAGTCACTCAGTCCAGTCCGACTCTGTGACCCCATGGACTGCAGCACACCAGGCCTCCCTGTCCATCACCAACTCCCGGAGCTTACTCAAATTCATATCCATCATGCCGGTGATGCCATCCAACCATCTCATCCTCTGGCATCCCCTTCTCTTCCTGCCTTCAACCTTTCCCAGAATCAGGGTCTTTTCTAATGAGTCAGCTCTTTGCATCAGGTGGCCAAAGTACTGAAGCTTCAGCTTCATCATCAGTCCTTTCCTTCTAATGAATACTCATAAGTTATTTGCCCCCAGTGAAAAATGCATTTCTCATGGAGGCAAAAACTGTAAATGCAGGCACAAAGTTTATTATTAGAGACAATAGCACAACAAGTGGGAGAGTGCACAGAGAAACTGTTTAGCTAAGATAGAAGCAAGGGTATACTCAGAGAGAAAGGGTGTGGGCTTCCCCACTAGTGAGAAGGAGAGCAGAAAAGAGGCAGTTTTATCATTTACATAGGGCAGTTCTTCTGGGTCTGTTTCTTCCCTTTGGACAATTATCTGGTTTCTTTTTCCACACCTGACCTACCCTAGGGCCCTCTCCAACATGCATGTGCTACTGTCTTCCAAGAAGGATTCCAGCCCAGAGGCCTGTGGGGTCACATATGAGTGTCACAGTTATGAGGTGGTGCCTCCTCCTTTTCAAGCCCCAAGGAGACTTTCCACTCACATGAAACATCTCCCTTGTCCAAAGGATGGGAAATATATGACCTCCTGATCCTTTACTCAGACGAGGTTTAGCTCCTCTCTGGTCCTGCCACGACTGCTGTCTTCAGGTGTTCACAGGAGACAAAGCCTGGCTATTTACCTTGTTTCCACTGTTACTTCCATTTTGGAGAGCAAAGAGAAGGCTGGTTATAAATGTCTAACCTGGGACTCACCTATCTCCTGTTTTAGGAAATGAAAAGAGGAGGCTAGTTGTAAGTGTTTGCCCTAAGCCCATCTTTTTCTCGCTCCCTAAAACAGGAGGCCAGTTATAAATGCCTAGCCTGAGACCCATCTATCTCCCACCTCAAGATTACCACTACAGACCAGGACAAGAAGGAGACTTCTGAAGTAGACAGCTGATCTAAGGTGCCGAACCAGGCCTAATTACTTTGACAATTACCCACACTTTTCCTAACGAACCAAATATGTTTCTTCCTTGGACTCAATTATATGCTAGTTTCAAAAATCAATCCAGGGACTTCCCTGGCGGTCCAGTGGTTAAGACTCTGCCTTCCAATGCAGGGGACACAAGTTCAACCCCTGGTTGGGGAACTAAGATCCCATATGCCCCGGGGCAACACAGCCCATGTGCTGCAACTACTGAGCCTCTGCACCACTACTAGAGAAGCCTGCCTGCTGCAGCAAAGACCCAGCAAGCCAAAAAAAAAATCAATCCAGTTGCCAAGGTTGCTTTCTCCTCTTCAAGGCTCTAATTGCATGGCCCTTAGACATTTTATTTTAGAAGAAAGAAACTCTAGTGCTGTGCAAACTATCACCAGTATCATTCAGTGGATAAACCTCTTACCTGGCCAATTAAGGACACCTGTTCTGAACCTGACCATAAATACCTGCTTTTGACTAGATGCTAAATATTGGCCCACAGTGGATTTATAGTCTGTGAATCTCCTGCATTGCATGTGGATTCTTTACTGCTGAGCCACCAGGGAAGTCCCATATTAGACATGTAGCTCTATAAATATGGATATGTTGGCTCTTCTCAGGTTGTTTCCTAAACAACGCACAATTGCTTTCCCCTGGGTTCAAGGCCACCTATGGGTAGCCTTGGAATCAGCCTTTGCCAATCTGCCTTTCATGTAAGCATTCTGGTTCTATCAGTTTTCCAATGGTATGATCATTTGGCTGTGATATTTGTTCCTTCAGTTGGAATAAAAGATGTCATTACATAGAGAGTTTAACAAAATTTACTCAGCAAGCCTTGAAAGATACAAATAAAGCCAGCTGCTTGCTCAGTGTGGACGTCTCCATGATAACAAGGGTTCCCTTGTGGTTCATCTGGTAAAGAATCCGCCTGTAATGTTGGATACCTGGGTTTGATCCCTGGGTTGGGAAGATCCCCTGGAGAAGGGAAAGGCTACCCATTCCAGTATTCTGGCCTGGAGAATTCCAAGGACTGTATAGTCCATGGGGTTGCAAAGAGTTGGACACGACTGAGCGACTTTCGCATCACACGATGACGAAAGTGGTCTGACAGAATCAGGTGGCTCTTAATACTTCAACTGCTTCCCAAGGGGAGCTCGAGCTATGATACGTACTGAATGTTGGTGTTTTATTCCTGATGTGTCTTCTGTTGTAACTCATCTAATGACACATATGAAGAACTCAGACTTCTGCTCTGAATGATCCTCTTCCCAGTTTAACAGAAATACTAGGAAAATGGTCTGGCTTAGGAGGATCTTGGCTTTAACCTTTAGTGATGACATTGTCATTCCTGTTGATAATTTTGATTATAATTTGTGTAATTACAACTTAAAAAGTGATAGTTTTCTGCCTCTTGTATCATCTACTCCTACTAAGATAATATCAATTTGAAGCTATCAGTCACATCTGTAGTTCTCTATGGGCTTCCCAGGCAGCACTAGTGGTGAAGAACCTGCCTGCCAATGCAAGAGGCATAAGAAACGTGGGTTTGATCCCTGGGTAGGGAAAATCTCCTGGAGGAGGGCATGTAAACCACTCCAGTATTCTTGCCTGGAGAATCCCATGGACAGAGGAGCCTGGGGGCTACAGTTCAGGGGGTAGCAGTGTCAGACATGACCGAAGCCACTTAGCACAGCACACAGCACATAGTTCTCTAGAAATTAGTAAACATGTGCAATGCACATGCAAGGTAAAATTGGCATGAATCCTATTGGACAATTTGGAATTGACTGTTAGTCCTTGCCAGATATCTTACTAGTACAACCCCCTAAAAGGAAAGAAAGAACTGGACAATTTAAGACCCACCGTTGAAGGATATGATGGACCCAGAATAGGTAAGCAACCACCATTTGAACCCAATGGATCAAACATTTGATCAGCTAATGCTTTCTATCAAAAGGTTAATAATTTAAAAGGAGGAGGAAATATTGTCTCCCAGTTTAGAATCCTTAAGTTGGCTCAAATTTTTCCATTTATTTCTTAGATCAACTACTGATTCATTTTTAGTCAACAATACTTTTAGGCACTAGTCTTTGCTTCTTGCTAATAGAACTCTGATTTTGTTAAGCTTGGGCTGGCAATGGGCTCAGGAAAGATGGGGTTATCACTCAGTCCAGTTGCCAGATTTAGCAAATAAAAAGATAAGACATTCAGTTAAAAGTTAATTTCAGACAAACAACCAATAAGCAATCCAATCCCCATGTTTTGAAGATGAACTGTGATTGGTTAAACCAAACATGGCAGTCCCTTTCCCCATCCAGTGATTGGTCTGGATGGGCATATAAGAGACTTTGACCAATGGCACTGAGGAAAAGTCTGAGGACTTCTGGGAAAGATTTTCCTCCCTGATTATAAACAGAGAGAAAGAGAGGAAATGTGGGAAGTCCTTCATGATTCCTGCTTTCAGTAATCTCCTGTGAAGGAGATGTACTGGGGACAACCACAGTTATTTTGTCACTGTGGAGGAACAGTCTTGAGAAAGCTGGAAAGACCGAGCCAGAGCTCTGATATTGTTGAACTTCTGAATCAGGCAGCTCTGGAATTTTTTCTTCAGACTTCTTGTTTTGTAAAATAATGAATGTCCTCACTGTTCGAGCCTCATTTAGTTGGGCATCTCTGTTTATGCTGCTGTCAGCATCCTATATGATTCAGATGAAATTGTTTTGAATCTCACTCAGCAGGTGTTAAATGGTGGTTCTTAGATAGATCCAGAACTCAGCTAAAGAACTGTTTTCCACCCGGGTAAAGTTATTTTATTGTAAGATCTACTGGCCTAGTAGAATCGCCTGGGTCTTTCTCAAATTCTCACACCTTCAAGAATCACAGAAAACCTCCCAACAGACTTTACAGAAGGTGGATGGAACACAGCGATTGTCACCTCCTGGATGGAGTATTCTTATTAACAGTTCTCCATATGCTTGATGTCACTGACAGCTTCACAGAGCTGTACTGACTGCAGGGGAAAGTGCCAGCCAGTCAGGCAAATTTTATGAGACAGACAGACATTGTGTGATGGACATTTCACACCTACAATTGTAGGTGTGAAACGGACAACCTTTAGCTCAAAAGAAGTTGGGATGGATGATCCTGAGATGTGCTATCACTTTTGATCACAATGTGGATATTATGCCTTGTTTGTTGGTTTTAGTTCTAAACACTCTAAAATGAAGAAAAATTCTCAAATGTTTAGAAGCCACATTTTTATGTAGGGCAAATAGTTTTTATTAAAAACAATGCACATGTCATCCATAGACTTCAGGCCGATAAGTCTCCCATCCTAGTCTCCTTTTTCATTATCTGGAAGCAACCATTATTATATCTCTCTTTTGTATACATGGACCATTATACAAACATGTACTTTTAAAATACAAATGGTAGAATATAATACCTATTAATCATATCTTGGAGATCTTCCTGCGTCAATACTTTTGAAACTACATTATTCTGCTCAAAAGATGCAGAAGATAGGGAGGGGCTTTGACATTGGGAGATCATGTACACCTGTCACTGATTCATGTCAATGTATGGCAAAACAAATACAATATTGTAACATAGAATAAAGTATCAAAAAAAAAAAGATGCAGAAGATAAACAAACAAAAAGAGCTGCAGAGGAGTCTAATGCATGGATGTGCCATAGCATGTTGGTGACACTCCTGTTGATAGACGTTACAATGGACATTTATCATGGTTTCTAGTTGGCCGGCTCCTTTGGAACGTTTTTCAAGTTGGAGGAAAAACTCACTCTCTTGTTTCCTTGGAAGCTCTAACGACCAGCTGCACCCAGGCCAGTCTCCAAATTAGAAGTGAAGCCAGAAGCAAATGTGCTTTGGGCGGGACATCCATGTTGTGTCCAGGGTGCAGCCTTCTAGCCTTATAGCTTTGGCAGCAATAGGAGTTAACAGAGCAAATTCCTGATGCAGAAGAGATATTGGTGGCCCTGGTATGAATGACGTTGCAATTGTAGCCTAGTTCCGAGTGGCGACATAAACCACAGCACCTTGTTCTTGGTCAGAGCACGATGTTCTGGGCCTTTTCCTCATCAGACCATTTCTAAATGTGGTTTGTGGCTGAATTTCTTGAGATTTAATGTCAAGTCTATTCTCTAGCCCTCCCAACAATTATTTTTATAGTAAATGACTTTCTGCTCATCAGCTAGAATCCCTTCTACTTGTGACCAAGAACCCATTTGAGGCATTTCATTTCCCTTCGAGTTTGATATTTTTAGGGAAAGAAAACTTTAATGACAATCCTTCATATACATCTTTGTGCCTGTGTGGGATAAATCTGTGGCATAACATTCTAAAAATAGCATTAGTCTCAGAGAAAATATTTGCAAAAGTCACATATGATAAAGGACTATTAACCAAATTATACAAAGAACTATTAAAACGCAACAATAAGAAAATGACCTGGTTGAAAAATAAGCCAAAAACCTGATACACCTCACCAAAGAAGATGGCCAATAAGCATGCCAAGGCTGTATATCGTCACCCTGATTATTTAACTTCTATGCAGAGTCCATCATGAGAAACGCTGGGCTGGAAGAAGCACAAGCTGGAATCAAGATTGCCGGGAGAAATACCAATAACCTCAGATATGCAGATGACACCACCCTTATGGCAGAAAGTGAAGAGGAACTAAAAAGCATCTTGATGAAAGTGAAAGAGGAGAGTGAAAAAGTTGGCTTAAAGCTCAACATTCAGAAAACGAAGATCATGGCCTCTGGTCCCATCACTTTATGGGAAATAGATGGGGAAACAGTGGAAACAGTGTCAGACTTTATTTTTTGGGCTCCAAAATCACTGCAGATGGTGACTGCAGCCATGAAATTAAAAGACACTTACTCCTTGGAAGAAAAGTTATGACCAACCTAGACAGCATATTCAAAAGCACAGACATTACTTTGCCAACAAAGGTCCATCTAGTCAAGGCTATGGTTTTTCCAGTGGTGATGTGTAGATGTGGGAGTCGGACTATAAAGAAAGCTGAGTACCAAAGAACTGATGCTTTTGAACCGTGGTGTTGGAGAAGACTCTTGAGAGTCCCTTGGACAACAAGAAGTTACAATCAGCCCATCCTAAAGGAAATCAGTCCTAAATATTCATGGGAAGGACTGATGCTGAAGCTGAAACTCCAGTACTTTGGCCACCTCATGCGAAGAGTTGACTCATTGGAAAAGACTCTGATGCTGGGAGGGATTGGGGGCAAGAGGAGAAGGGGACGACAGAGGATGAGATGGCTGGATGGTATCACGGACTCGATGGACGTGAGTTTGAGTGAACTCCGGGAGTTGGTGATGGACGGGGAGTCCTGGCGTGCCGCGATTCATGGGGTCACAAAGAGTCGGACATGACTGAGTGACTGAACTGAACTGAAGCATGTGAAAAGATGCTCCACATAATATATCATAAGGGAAATTAAAATTAAAACATTACACACCTATTAGAATGGCCAGAATTCAAAACACCGACAACATCAAATGCTGATGAGAATACAGAGTAACAGGAACTCATTCATTGCTAGTGGGAATGCAAAATGGTACAGCTATAAGACAAGTTAGCAGTTTCTTACAAAACTAAACATACTCTTACCATACAATCTAGCAATTACATGCCTTAGTATGTAACCAACTGGGCTGAAAACTTATGTTTACACAAAAACCTGTACATGGATATTTATAGAAGCTTTATTCATAATTGTTGAAACTTGGAAGCAACCAACATGTCCTTCAGTAAGTGGATGGAGAAATAAACTCTGGTACATTCAACCAATGGAATATTATTGAGAGATAAAAAGAAATGAAGTATCAAGCCATGAAAAGATATGAAGGAACCGTCAAAGCATATTGCTAAGTGAAAGAGACCAATCTGAAAAGGCAACATACTGTCTGATTCCAGCTATATGACATTGTTGAAAAGATAAAATTATGGAGACAGTAGAAAGATCAGCGATTGCCAGTGGCTCAGGGGGAGGAAGGGATGAATAGGGGGAGCACAGGGGATCTTTAGGGAGGTGAAACTATTCTATACAATACAGTAATGGTAGACACAAGTCATCACACATTTGTCAAAGCCCATAGAATGTACAACACATAGAGTGAATCCCAATGTTAGCTATGGACTTTAGTTAATCATCAATTACAACATATGCACCACACTAATATAAGAAGTAAATAATAGGGGATATAGTGTGCTCAGGGAGAGGGGTATGTGGGAATCTGTGTTTTGAAAAAAAAAAAAACTTTTTGTAAACCTGAAAATGGTCTAAATAAAATATTAAAACCCCCTACAATGAAAAACACTTTATACACACTAGGATAAAAAGATGGACAATACTAGCGACAGTTCAGTTCAGTTCAGTCGCTCAGTCGTGTCCGACTCTTTGTGACCCCATGAATCGCAGCACGCCAGGCCTCCCTGTCCATCACCAACTCCCTGAGTTCACTCAGACTCAAGTCCATCGAGTCATCGATGCCATCCAGCCATCTCATCCTCTGTCGTCCCCTTCTCCTCCTGCCCCCAATCCCTCCCAGCATCAGAGTCTTTTCCAATGAGTCAACTCTTCGCATGAAGTGGCCAAAGTACTGGAGTTTCAGCTTCAGCATCATTCCTTCCAAAGAAATCCCAGGGTTGATCTCCTTCAGAATGGACTGGTTGGATCTCCTTGCAGCCAATGGACTCCCAGGAGTCTTCTCCAACACCACAGTTCAAAAGCATCAATTCTTCGGCGCTCAGCCTTCTTCACAGTCCAACTCTCACATTCATACATGACCACAGGAAAAACCATAGCCTTGACTAGACCTTAGTTGGCAAAGTAATGTCTCTGCTTTTGAATATGCTATCTAGGTTGGTCATAACTTTTCTTCCAAGGAGTAAGCGTCTTTTAATTTCATGGCTGCAGTCACCGACAGAGGAATGGATAAAGAAGATGTGGTACCTATATGCAATGGAATATAACCCAGTTGTACAGAGGATGAAATGCCATTGCAACAATGTAGAGGGACCTAGAGATTGTCATACTGAGTGAAATAGACAGAGAAAAGGAAATATCACTTATATGCATAATCTAAAAAGAAATGATACAAATGAACTTATTTACAAAATACAGACTCACAGACTTATTCAAGAATGAATTTATGGTTGCTACGGTGATGGGAAGGGGAGGGTCAAGGATGAGAGAAAGGATACTTAGGGAATTTAAAATCAACATACACACTGCTATATTTAAAATGAATAACCAACCAAGACCTCCTGTACAACACAGGGAACTCTGTTCAGTGTTACGTGGCAGCCTGGATGAGAGGGGAGATTGAGGGAGACTGGATACATGTATATGCATGGCTGAAGTCGCTCTGCTGCACACCTGAAACTGTCACAACATTGTTCACCAGCTATATACTTCAATATACAATGAAAAGTTCATTTTTTAAAAAAGAGGGAGAATAGTAAGAAATAGGAACTCTCATACATTTCTGGTAGGAATGTAAAATTTGCAGCCACTTTGGGAAACAGTCTGGTAATCATTTAAAAGGTTACACACAGAATTATCATATTACTCAGCAATTCCACTCCTAGGTGTGCAATCAAGAGAAATGGAAATATTTATCCACATAAAAGTCTGCAGGTGGATACTGATTGCAACATTATTCATAGCAGCCAAAAGAGGAAACAATGCCAATGTTTACCAACTGATGAATGGATAAGCAAAATGTGGTATAATCACACAATGAAATATTCACATTCATACTCAGTAGCTTTGTAATGTTTGACTCTTTGCAACCCCGTGGATGATAGCTTGCCAGGCTCCTCCGTTTATAGGACTTTACCGGCAAGAATACTAGAGTGGGTTGCCATTACCTTCTCCAGAATGAAATATTATTCGACAATAAAAAGTAATGAAGTACTGATCGATGCTATAATATGGATGAATCTTAAAAACATGGTAAGTGAAAGAAGGCAGTTACAAAGGGCCACATATTTGTTGATTCCATTGATGTGAAATGTTTAGAACAGGCAAATCCATAGAGTCAGAAAATAGACCCCACTCCCCACAGTGTCACTGGCGACCTCTAGGGAGCACCCCTGCCTGTCCCAGCCAGGGTGTGTTAGCAGAGGAAAGTCTGCCCTTCCCGGGGTTCCACAGGGGCTCTGACGTCTGACAACATGGTGATTGTATGTAATTACAATCAGTATCAAGTACAACTGACAAATACAGTTTTTGAAGGAAAAAAAAAAAAAACAGAGCTAATAACTGGTAACTATACAACCCCACCAGCAGGAGCTAGGTTACTAGCTCTGAAATTTTAATGAATTTCCACCACTGATCAGTATGTTTTGTAGAGTAAATAGAGGGTATTTCTCAGTCATTGAGGTAGTTAAGTAAACTAGTTAGGATTACCAGTGCACTTCTGTTTGGAAATATTGTAAGTTAAATAGGCTCTTTGCATCTAACCCGGCCCGCCACTTTGAAGTTATAGCGTTTACCCAAAGACAGAGCAGAGCCCACTGTAAGAACCTCTTGTGGACAACTCAGATAGTGATGGCTCCTTGGAACTGTCTGTCAGAATCAAACAACAGAAAGTCACAAAGGAGACTGCATGGAAAGCCACTCGAATCTGGTACTTACATCACCCTGCAAAAGACTTTTCTATGCGTCATCCAGAACAATCAAATTAATCTATAAATTCATTGCAACCCCAGTCAAATCTTAACAGGACTTTTAAACTGGAATTTAAGAATTCTGATTCTCTTCTGAAACAAAGTATTCAATGACAGTCAAAAAAAAATCTGAAAAAGATTATTGCATGGGAATTTGCAGTATAAATATAAAATTTTTATATTTTATTTGTATTTGTATTTATTTATATTTATATAAATATAAATATTTGCAACCTAAATATAAAAATACATAAAGCTGGGGCTTCCTGGTGGCCCAGTGGTAAAGAATCTGCCGGCCAGTGCTGGAGACATGGGTTTGATCTCTGGTCTGGGAAGATCCCCCATGCCATAGAGCGACTAAGCCCATGTGTCACAGCTACCAAAGCCCACACACCCCAGAGAAGCCACCACAATGAGAAGCCTGTGCACCACAACTAGAGAAAAGCTTCGCAGCAACAAAGTCCCAGTACAGCCAAAAATAAAAAATAAAATTATTTTTTAAAATACATAAAGCTATATTAATATTTTAGAAATAGATTTAGCAATATAAAACTAAAGGAATAAAAATAGATCAATGGACTAGAATAAAATGCAGAAACAGATCCATATGGAGCTAACAATACAGGCAATGTTTAAAATCTATGAAGGAAGGGTGACTTTTTTCCAATAAATCATATGACATAATTGGCTATCCACTGAAGGAAAAATAATTTTAGATTGAACCTTCTGGCCCATCACATCAAACACAGATGGTCCAAGTAGTTAAACATTTGTGGTGGAGGTGGGGGCGAGTTAAAATATTTTAAGGATTTTAAACTGTATTTTTAATAATATTGGGGTGGAGAAAGCCTTCCTAAGCAAAATACAAAACCCAGAAGCCATAAAAAGCTGCAAGATTTGTCCTTATAAAATATAAAACTTCTGTTAAAAGAAATGCTATAATAAAAGTTGGAAGAAATGAGAAAAATGTAGGAGAAAAAAATTATTGCATTGAATGACTATCCAGAAAATATACAGAATTCTGACAACAATAATTTAAACCAACAGAGGATATGACCAGGAATTTCATCGAAAAATACAAACCAAAGAAGAAAAAGAAAGAGGAGGAAGAAAAGAGGGAGAACAAGAGGGAGTAAGAGAAAAGAAAGAGAAAGAAGAGAAGACACTCCAAACTCAACAGCAACCAACAAAAGCAAATTAAATGGGATGTATTTGCCCATCAGACTGTTCAAGATTTAAAAGCTTACTTAAAGCCAGTTTTTGCTATGTAAATCTCAAGTTGCAGTAAGCTTATAAATGGTTTACAATTTCCAGTAAGACTTGTATTTAATGCAGCTGTTATTTAGAAGTATTTTTAAACTTCCAGATGTACAGGTTTAAAAAAAATACATTTTAGTATTGGTAATGCATGAATTGTTCAAAAGCAAAATGTGTAAAAGGTGCCAAAAGGTGAAAGAAAAGGCTCCCCTTCCAGCCCAGTCTCCTTATCATTCCAGCCCTTCTTACAGCCTTCATCGTTGTTAGTTGCCTCCATAACTTTCCAGCAGTAGTCTGTGTGTCTATCAACAGAAGCATTAAGACAAGTATTAATGTATTCTTTTCCTTCTCATTTATCCTACAAAAGGTGGCATATTATGTATTATTCTGCATCGCGCTTTTCTTCTTTTTTTTTTTCTTAAGAATATATTGAAAACGAGAGCTATATCTATGACTATCACACATCAGAGTTTTTCATTATTGAGAAATATACCTAAAGCATATAAGATATATTACAATGTTTAGAATGAATCTTTAAGATATTCCCAAACAGTGAGGAACTAGAATACAGCTGGTATCTGCAAAGCCACTCCCTGATCACATCATCCACCCGTTTCCCTCTAAGTAGCCACTCTCCTGGTTTTGGGGGTTAATCATTTCCTTGTTTTCTTTATGATTTTACCACCTTTGTATGGCTCCATAAACAATGGAACTTTTTTTATTCTGCTTTGAACTTTGACAAATGAAAACACAGCATTTTCTTCTGTGACTTTCCTTTTTAAAAAAATTAACACTAGCTTACTAATGTATGTGGCTGTGGTTAATTTTTTGTTGTTGCTGTAAAGCATTCCTGTATGAATATAACACTAGGTTTTATGAACTTTTAGTCTTCAGTTTGAGGTTACTGTGTTGCTGTGAAAGTTCTCTTTTGTTTCCTGATTTAGAGCAACAATTCTCAAAGTGTGGTCCATGAAC
Organism: Nanger dama; assembly: GCA_917880005.1. Lineage (NCBI taxonomy): Eukaryota > Metazoa > Chordata > Mammalia > Artiodactyla > Bovidae > Nanger > Nanger dama. The sequence continues at coordinate 34,662,087 of CAKJTW010000018.1, forward strand.
CCCTAGGGGTCCCGGGGACCTTATCAAGGAGTCACTGAAGTTAAAGCTATGGTCTCCTATGATACTACTAAGATGTAGTGTGCCTTTTCATCTTATTTATAGCTTCCTTTGTTGTGCAAAAGCTTTTAAGTTTAATTAGTTCCCATTTGTTTATTTTTGCTTTTATTTCTATTATTCTAGGAGGTGGGTCAAAGAGGATCTTGCTGTGATTTATGTCAAAGAGTGTTCTGCCTAGGTTTTCTTTTAAGAGTTTTATATTGTCTGGCCTTATATTTAGGTCTTTAATCCATTTTGAGTTTATTTTTGTGTGTGGTGTTAGGAAGTGTTCTAATTTTATTCTTTTAAATGTAGCTGTCGAGATTTCAAAGCACCACTTATTGAAGACACAGTCTTTTCTCCATTGTATATTCTCGTCTCCTTTATCAGAGAAAAACTTAAAAGCTTTTGCTCAGCAAAGGAAACTATAAACAAGATGAAAAGACAACCTTCAGAATGGGAGAAAATAATTTCAAATGAAGCAACTGACAAAGGATTAATCTCCAAAATATACAAGCAGTTCATGAAGCTCAATATCAGAAAAACAAACAACCCAATCAAAAAATGCTTGAAAGATCTAAATAGATATTCCTCCAAAGACATACAGATGGTCAACAAACATGAAAAGATGCTCAACATTGCTCATTATCACAGAAATGCAAATTAAAACTACAATAAAGTATCACCTCATACCAGTCAGAATGGTCATCATCAAAAAATCTACAAACAATAAATGCTGGAGAAGATGTGGAGAAAAGGGAACCCTCTTGCACTGTTGGCGGGAATGTAAATTTATACAGCCACTATGGCGATTCCTTAAAAACTAGAAATGAAACTACCATATAACCCAGCAATCCACTACTGGGCATGTACCTGAGAAAACCATAATTCAGAAAGACACATGTACCCCAGTGTTCATAGCAGCACAATTAACAATAGCCAGAACATGGAAGCACCCTAGATGTCTATCGACAGATGAATGGATAAAGAAATTGGGGTACATGTATACAATGAAATATTACTCAGCCATAAATAGGAATGCATTTTGGTCAGTTGTAGTGAAGTGAATGAACCTAGAGCTTGTTATACAAAGTGAAGTAAGTAAAAGAGAAAAACAAATATATTAACGTATATATATATGGAACCTAGAAAAATGATACTGATGAACCTATTTGCAGGGCAGGAATAGAGAGATAGACATGGACAACAGGCTTGTAGACACAGTAGGGGAAGGAGAAAGTGATCTGAATTGAGAGAGTAGCACTGACATATATACGCTACCATGTGTAAAAGGGATAGCTAGCAGGAAGCGTGGAGAAGGCAATGGCACCCCAGTCGAGTACTCTTGCCTGGAAAATCCCATGGGAGGAGGAGCTTGGTAGGCTGCAGTCCATGGGGTCACAAAAGTCGGACATGACTGAGCGACTTCACTTTATAGCTTATTCACATTATTATATAGCAGAAACCAACACAACATTGTAAAGCAATTATCCTGCAATTAAAATTTTTGTTAAGATTTTTTTTAATTGAAAAAAAAGAAAAGATGTAATGTGCCCTTACCACTCTGGACATTCACATTTATGATACAAAAGCAGTAATGAGTAAGACTGTAGCCATCTTCAGTTGTGTCCGACTCTTTGCAACCACATGGACTGCAGCACACCAGGCCTCCCTGTCCAACCTGGGAGTTCGTACTCCCAGAGTTTATTCAAACTCATGTCTATTGAGTCAGTGATGCCCTCCAACCATCTCATCCTCTGTCATCCCCTTCTCCTCCCACCTTCAATCTATCCCATCATCGGGTTTTTACAAGAGCCAGTACTTTACATCAGGTGGCATCAGCTTCAGCATCAGTCCTTCCAGTGAATATTCAGGACTGATTTCCTTCAGGATGGACTGGTTGGATCTCCTTGGAGTCCAAGGGACTCTCAAGAGTCTTATCCAACACCACAGTTCAAAAGTATCAATTCTTTGGTGCTCACCTTTCTTTATAGTCCAACTCTCACATCCACACATGACTATTGGAAAGACCATAGCTTTGACTAGACAGAACATCGTTGGCAATGTCTCTGCTTTTGAATATACTATCTAGGCTGGTCATAAATTTTCTTCCGAGGAGCAAGAGTCTTTTAATTTCATGGCTTCAGTCACCATCTGCAGTGATTTTTGAGCCCCCAAATAAAGTCTGCCACTGTTTCCATTGTTTCCCCACCTATTTGCCATGAAGTGATGGGACCAGATGCCATGATCTTAGCTTTCTGAATGTTGAGTTTTAAGCCAACCTTTTCACTTTCCTCTTTCACTTTCATCAAGAGGCTTTTTAGTTCTTCACTTTCTGTCATAAGGGTAGTGTCATCTGCGTATATGAGGTTATTGATATTTCTCCTGGCAATCTTGATTCTTGCTTGTGCTTCATCCAGTCAAGCATTTCTCATGATGTACTCTGCATATAAGTTAAATAAGCAGGGTGACAATATACAGCCTCGACATACTCCTTTTCCTATTTGGAACCAGTCTGTTGTTCCATGTCCAGATCTAACTGTTGCTTCCTGACCTGCATACAGATTTCTCAAGAGGCAGGTCAGGTGGTCTGGTATTCCCATCTCTCTCAGAATTTTCCACAGTTTATTGTGATCCACACAGTCAAAGGCTTTGGCATAGTCTATAAAGCAGAAATAGATGTTTTTCTGGAACTCTCTTGCTTTGTCCATGATCCAGTGGATGTTGGCGATTTGATCTCTGGTTCCTCTGCCTTTTCTAAAACCAGCTTGAACATCAGGGAGTTCATGGTTCACGTATTGCTGAAGCCTGGCTTGGAAAATTTTGAGCATTACTTTACTAGCATGTGAGATGAGTGCAACTGTGCAGTAGTTTGAGCATTCTTTGGCATTGCCTTTCTTTGGGATTGGAATGAAAACTGACCTTTTCCAGTCCTGTGGCCACTGCTGTGTTTTCCAGATTTGCTGGCATATTGAGTGCAGCACTTTCACAGCATCACCTTTCAAGGTTTGAAATAGCTCAACTGGAATTCCATCATCTCCACTAGCTTTGTTCGTAGTGATGCTTCTTAAGGCCTACTTGACTTCACATTCCAGGATGTCTGGCTCTAGATGAGTGATCACACCATCATGATTATCTGGGTCATGAAGATCTTTTTGTACAGTTCTTCGGTGTATTCTTGCCACTTCTTAATATCTTCTGCTTCTGTTAGGTCCATACCATTTCTGTCTTTTATTGTGCCCATCTTTGCATGAAAATTTCCCTTGGTAGCTCTAACTTTCTTGAAGAGATCTCTAGTCTTTCCCATTCTATTGTTTTCCTTTATTTCTTTGCATTGATCACTGAAGAAGGCTTTCTTATCTCTCCCTGCTGTTCTTTGGAACTGTACATTCAAATGGGTATATCTTTCCTTTTCTTCTTTGCTTTTTGCTTCTCTTTTTTCATAGCTGTTTGTAAGGCCTCCTCAGACAACCATTTTGCCATTTTGCATTTCTTTTTCTTGGGGATGGTCTTGATCACTGTCTCCTGTATAATGCCTCGAATCTCCGTCCATAGTTCTTCAGGCACTCTGTCTATCAGATCTAATCCCTTGAATCTATTTGTCATTTCCACTGTATAATTGTTAGGGATTTGATTTATGTCAAACCTGAATGGTCTAGTGATTTCCCCTGCTGCTGCTAAGTCACTTCAGTTGTGTCCGACTCTATGCGACCTCATAGTCTGCAGCCCACAAGGCTCCCTCATCCCTGGGATTCTCCAGCCAAGAGTACTTCAATAGGGTGCCATTGCCTTCTCCAGTGATTTTCCCTACTTTCTTCAATTTAAGTTTGAATTTAGTAATAAGGAGTTTATGATCTGAGCCACAGTCGTCTCCCCATCTTGTTTTTGCTGATTGTATAGAGCTTATTCACCTTTGGCTGCAAAAATATAACCAATCTGATTTCAGTGTTGACCATCTGGTGATATCGACGTGTAGAGTCTTCACTTGTGCTGTTGGAAGACGGTATTTGCTATGACCAATGCGTTCTCTTGGCAAAACTCTGTTAGCCTTTGCCCTGCTTCACTGTGTACTCCAAGGCCAAATTTGCCTGTTACTCCAGGTATTTCTTGACTTCTACTATTGCGTTCCAGTCCCCTATAATGAAAAGGACATATTTTTTGGGTGTTAGTTCTAGAAGGTCTTATAGCCATCTTTTCCAGTAGTCATGTATGGATGTGAGAGTTGGACAATAAAGAAAGTTGAGTGCTGAAGAACTGATGCTTTTGAACTGTGGTATTGGAGAAGACTCTTGAGAGTCCCTTAGACTGTAAGGAGATCCAACCAGTCCATCCTAAAGGAAATCAGTCCTGAGTGCTCATTGGAGGACTGATGTTGAAGCTGAAACTCCAACACTTTGGCCACCTGATGCAAAGAGCTGACTCATTTTAAAAGACCCTGAGGCTGGGAAAGATTGAAGGCGGGAGGAGAAGGGGACATCAGAGGATGAGATGGTTGGATGGCATCACTGATTCAATGGAGATGAGTTTGAGTGATGGACAGGGAGGCCTGGCATGCCGTGGTCCATGGGGTCACGAAGAGTCGGACATGACTGAGTGATGGAACTGAACTGAACTGATAGCCGCCTTAGCACAAATCAAATCAATGTTCCCAATTCACAAGAAACTGTGGAAAATTCTGAAAGAGATGGGAATAACAGATCACCTAACCTGCCTCTTGAGAAATCTGTATGCAGGTCAGGAAGCAACAGTTAGAACTGGACATGGAACAACAGACTGATTCCAAATAGGAAAAGGAGTATGTCAAGGCTGTATATTGTCACCCTGCTTATTTAACTTATATGCAGAGTACATCATGAGAAACGCTGCACTGGTAGAAACACAAGCCGGAATCAAGATTGCCGGGAGAAATATCAATCACCTCAGATATGCAGATGACACCACTCTTATGGCAGAAAGTTAGGAGGAACTAAAAAGCCTCTTGATGAAAGTGAAAGAGGAAAGCGAAAAAGTTGGCTTAAAGTTCAACATTCAGAAAACGAAGATCATGGCATCTGGTCCCATCACTTCATGGCAAATAGATGGGGAAACAGTGTCAGACTTTATTTTGGGGGCTCCAAAATCACTGCACATGGTGACTGCAGCCATGAAATTAAAAGACGCTTACTCCTTGGAAGAAAAATTTTGACCAATCTAGATAGTATATTCAAAAGCAAAGACATTACTTTGCCGACTAAGGTCGGTCTAGTCAAGGCTATGGCTTTTCCAGTGGTCATGTATGGATGTGCGAGTTGGACTGTGAAGAAGGCTGAGCGCTGAAGAATTGATGCTTTTGAACTGTGGTGTTGGAGAAGACTCTTGAGAGTCCCTTCAACTGCAAGGAGATCCAACCAATCCATTCTGAAGGAGATTAGCCCTGGGATTTCTTTGGAAGGAATGAGGCTAAAGCTGAAAATCCAGTACTTTGGCCACCTGATACGAAGAGTTGACTCACTGGAAAAGACTCTGATGCTGGGAGGGATTGGGGGCAGGAGGAGAAGGGGACGACTTAGAATGAGATGGCTGGATGGCATCACTGACTCGATGGACTTGAGTCTGAGTGAACTCAGGGAGTTGGTGATGGACAGGGAGGCCTGGCGTGCTGTGATTCATGGGGTTGCAAAGAGTCAGACACAACTGAGCGACTGAACTGAACTGAACTCTATGAGCTTGAACCCCATGCTGCTATAGCTATTGACTTTCAACACCCTGAGGGAGTTCAGGGTGGAGAGAGGCACTCTGTACTCCAGGGAATCTGGTGGGACAGGTCTTTAGATAGTTGGATATTTTTAGGAACAGATTTTATGATCTCCATCCTTGCATCTGCTCATATCTAGAAAAGCACTAAATCCCTTCATGGTGACATCAGATCCTCATGATTAACAAAAAAACTTTTGAAAAATGAGTGCTTCATGGTACTGAACTCCCCTTTCACCAAAACCTTGTATACTGACTTTCCCCCACTCCCTCTTAGCAGCAGTCTCTCAGAGCTATCTGAAATGCTGCCTCCCAGGCTGCAATTCTCATTTTGCCCCAAATAAAACTTAACTCACAACTCTCAAGTTGTACATCTTTTTTAGTTGACACTGGTAAGCTACACTCCATGGGGTCACAAAAGATTTGGATTCAACTCAGAAACTAAACCACAGCATGTGTCACAAACAGATTTTCTCTACTTTTTGTATGTTGTCCTTTTCAGTCTTTTAATGGTATCTTTTATTGGAAAGACATTTTCTTTTCCCCATAGAAAAGAAATGCAAAAAAGCAAAATGGCTGAATGAGGAAGCCTTACAAATAGCTGTGAAAAGAAAAGAAGTGAAAAGCAAAGGAGAAAAGGAAAGATATAAGCATCTCAATGCAGAGTTTCAAAGTATAGCAAGAAGAGATAAGAAAGCCTTCTTCAGTGATCAACGCAAGAAATCAAGGAAAACAACAGAATGAGAAAGACTAGAGATCTCTTCAAGAAAATTAGAGATACCAAGGTAACCTTTCATGCAAAGATGGGCTCGATAAAGGACAGAAATGGTCTGGACCTAACAGAAGCAGAAGATATTAAGAAGAGGTGGCAAGAATACACAGAAGAACTGTACAAAAAAGATCTTCACGACCCTGATAATCATGATGGTGTGATCACTCATTTAGAGCTAGATATCCTGGAAGGTGAAGTCAAGTGGGCCTTAGGAAGCATCACTACGAACAAAGCTAGTGGAGATGATGGAATTCCAGTTGAGCTATTTCAAATCCTGACAGATGATGCTGTGAAAGTGCTGCACTCAATATGCCAGCAAATCTGGAAAACACAGCAGTGGCCACAGGACTGGAAAAGGTCAGTTTTCATTCCAATCCCAAAGAAAGGCAATGCCAAAGAATGCTCAAACTACTGCACAGTTGCACTCATCTCACATGCTAGTAAAGTAATGCTCAAAATTTTCCAAGCCAGGCTTCAGCAATACGTGAACCGTGAACTCCTGATGTTCAAGTTGGTTTTAGAAAAGGCAGAGGAACCAGAGATCAAATCGCCAACATCCACTGGATCATGGACAAAGCAAGAGAGTTCCAGAAAAACATCTATTTCTGCTTTATTGACTATGCCAAAGCCTTTGACTCTGTAGATTACAATAAACTGTGGAAAATTCTGAGAGAGATGGGAATACCAGACCATCTGACCTGCCTCTTGAGAAATCTGTATGCAGGTCAGGAAGCAACAGTTAGAACTGAACATGGAACAACAGACTGGTTCCAAATAGGAAAAGGAGTATGTCAAGGCTGTATATTATCACCCTGCTTAGTTAACTTCTGTGCAGCGTACATCATGAGAAATGCTGGACTGGAAGAAACACAAGCAGGAATAAGGATTGCCAGGAGAAATATCAATAACCTCAGATATGCAGATGACATCACCCTTATGGCAGAAAGTGAAGAAGAACTAAAAAGCCTCTTGATGAAAGCTAAGAGGAGAGTGAAAAAGTTGACTTAAAGCTCAGCATTCAGAAAACGAAGATCATGGCATCTGGTCCCATCACTTCATGGAAAATAGATGGGGAAACAGTGTCAGACTTTATTTTGGGGGCTCCAAAATCACTGCAGATGGTGATTGCAGCCATGAAATTAAAAGACGCTTACTCCTTGAAAGGAAAGTTATGACCAACCTAGATAGCATATTAAAAAACAGAGACATTACTTTGCCAACAAAGGTCCATCTAGTCAAGGCTATGGTTTTCCCAGTGGTCATGTGTGGATGTGAGAGTTGGACTATAAAGAAAGCTGAGCACCAAAGAATTGATGCTTTTGAACTGTGGTGTTTGAGAAGACTCTTGAGAGTCCCTTGGACAACAAGAAGTTCCAACCAGTCCATCCTAAAGGAAATCAGTCCTGAATACTCATTGGAAAGACTGATGCTGAGGCTGAAACTCCGATACTTTGGCCACCTAATGCAAAAACTGACTGTTGTGAAAAGACCCTGATGCTGGGAAAGGTTGAAGATGGGAGAAGGAGACAGCAGAGGATGAGCTAGTTGGAGGGCATCACTGACTCAATGGACATGAGTTATTGTAAACTCTGGGAGTTGGTGATGGACAGGGAGGCCTGGCATGCTGCAGTCCATGGGGTCACAAAGAGTTGAACGTGACTGAGCAACTGAACTGAACTGAGCTTTATTGGAAGGAAGTTTTTGTATTTAATACTGAGAGAGTCAATTCCTAGGCAGGTTGATAAGTCCAGGGTCCCCGAGGAGGAAAAAAGGGGTCCAGGGCTCTCAAGGAGGCGATAGGAGTCTGGAATTCTCAAGGAGGAGGAAAGGACAAATGTCGTGTTTTTTTTTTTTTTTTTTCCTCTCTCTCTACATTCCTTAGTCTTAGGCACATAAAACATTTTTTTCTTTAAGCGGGGAACTGATGATTACACAACAAACAACTCAGTTTAAAGTCAGTACTAAGGATTATATAACAATGTATCGTGCTTGAGGAAAGTTTCTCCTTCCTGAAAACCTTCTGGCTAATCCTGTTATCTTAAAATGTAAATTATGAGAGTAGGTCTAGTAAGATCTTTACAACCTCGAGACATTCTTTTGATTTACTGTAATAATAATTTAAGAAGTATATAGCTCCCTTGCTAACACTAGCAAGGGGGCACTCTCCATCCTCCTTCTGATGTCTATGTCAGAAGTTTTCTCTGTCCCTTTTCATACTTGAATAAAACTCTGCTACACAAAAGCTCTTGAGTGATCTATCCTTTTCCCTGGTCTGGAAGCTAAATGTTCTGCTTTGGAGATCAAAAATTCAACACCTTCAACTTTAAGCAATCAATATGATCAGATTCATCACTGTTTTCTTTTGTTTTGAGATTTTGTGTGACTGCTGACTACAATATTAATTCAAGGATAAAATGAAGTTGTAATAGCAGGCATGCTTATCTTGTTCCCGATCTCAAAGAGAGAGCTTTCAACATTTCATCACTAAATTTTTTCCTTTTTCCCTTTTTGTAAATTAATTTATTTGTTTTAATTGGAGGCTAATTACTTTACAATATTGTAGTGATTTTTGCCATACATTGACATGAATCAGCCATGGGTGTACATGTGTCCCCCATCCTGAACCCCCCTCCCAACTCCCTCCCCATCCCATCCCTCAAGGTCATCCCAGCGCACCAGCCCTGAGCACCCTGTCTCATGCATCGAACCTGGACTGGCGATCTATTTCACATATGATAATATACATGTTTCAATGCTATTCTCTCAAATCGTCCCACCCTCACCTTTTCCCACAAAGTCCAAAAGTCTGTTCTTTACATCTGTGTCTCTTTTGCTCTCTCACATATAGGGTCACCATTACCATCTTTCTAAATTCCGTATATATGCATTAATATACCTTATTGGTGTTTTTCTATCTGACTTACTTCACTCTGTATAATAGGCTCCAGTTTCATCCACCTCATTAGAACTGATTCAAAGGCATTCTTTTAATAGCTGAGCAATATTCCATTGTGTATATGTACCACAGCTTTCTTATCCTGTTTCCTTTTTCTTAAAAAAATGATTATAGTTAAAAGAATGAATTGAATTATTTTATCTTTAACTTTGATTATACTTTTTAACATTTTATTGTAGTATTTTTTTTCATGTGCTGTGTCGTTCAGTTATCTTCAACTCTTTGTGACCCCCTGGACTGTAGCCCACAGGCTCCTCTGTCCATGGGAGTTCTCCAGGCAAGAATACTGGAGTGGGTTGCCATGCCCTCCTCCAGGGGACCTTCACAACCCAGGGATCCAACCCAGGTCTCCCACACTGCCGGCAGATTCTTTACCATCTGAGCTACCAGGGAAGCCTCCCAATCCCCACTTTTTTTTTCCCATGAAAGAAAGTGAAACTGAAGTCACTCAGTCATGTCTGACTCTTTGCGACCTGTGGACTGTAGCCCACCAAGCTCCTCCATCCATGGGATTCTCCAGGCAAGAATACTGGAGTGGGTTGCCATTTCCTTCTCCAGGGGATCTTCCCGACCCAGGGATCGAACCCAGGCCTCCCACATTGCAGGCAGATGCTTTAACCTCTGTACCACCAGGGAAGCCCCTTAATCAGGTTGGGGAAGTCCTTCTAGTACTAAATTTTCTCCTAAATGAAGGTTGACCTTATAAACACCTTTCTGTATCTTGTGAGATTTTTGCTTTAATGTGTTAATGATAAAGTGAAAAGTGTTAGTTGGTCAGTCATGTCCTACTGTTTGTGACCCCTTGGACCATAGCCTGCCAGGCTTCTCTGCCCATGGGATTTTCCAGGCAAGAATACTAGATGGGTTGTCAATCCTTTCTCCAGGGGATCTTCCCGACCCAGAGATTAAATTCAATTGGTAATGATACATTATCTTTTTATATACACAGCTGAGTTCAATTCACTAATATTTTATGATTTTACATCTATGTGTGAGTAGTAGTGACCTATACTTTTCCTTTCTTATGTTGTCTCTATAGAGTTTTGTATCAGATTGATGTTATTATAAAAGACACATTTTAAATCTCATACTTTTTTTGAGATTTGCAATCTATTTTTTTAAGCTTTAATTTTTGTATTGGGGTATAGCCAATTAACAAGCAATGTGGTGATAGTTCCAGGTGAACAGGAAAGGGACTCAGCCATACATATGCAAAAATCTCACATTTTAAATGCTTGTTGCTGGTAAATAGAAAATGCATTCAGGAGGTTTCCCTCTCTTTCTATATACTGGAATCATTTATGTAAATTTAGAATTATTTATTCCTTGAAAGATTAGTAAAACTCAACAGCAAAGCAGTGTGAGTCCTGGATTTTTCTCACAATTAGATGCTTTTATTACTTCTGTTTCTATTTCTTTAATGGGAATAGGGCTATTTAGATATTTTATTGTCTCCTGAGTCTGTGGTAAGTGATATGTTTCTGGTTATTTGTCCATTTTATTTAAAGTTTCACATGTATTGGCCTAAAGTTGTTCATAATAGCTTCTATTATTTTATTAATCATGCTACAATGTCTGTAATATGTAGTATCCTTTTATATTTCTGAAATTATTTGTACCTTCTCAATTGTCTTGATCATATTTGCCAGAGTTAGTGAGTTTTATCATTCTTTTCAAAGTCCCAATTTTTGACTTGAGCAATGTGAAACTGACTTGCAAATCCACAAGAGTTGATATATGATTTTATAGAGATTTGTTTTCACCTCTCTGCTTGGCTCTAAAGCAGTTTTTCTTGCATTCCTGGGCCTTGGGGGTATCACTCTTTTTCACCCCAGCTTTAGAGAGGGAATGTATCCTTATAGCCCCCCGCATGCTGGATATCCCCTGAGCTAGATGTCTGTCAAAGCTGAAGGTGTCAAAACTAATGCTCAAATTCACCCAAATCTGCAAATACCACTGGGGACAAAAGCAATCTCAGGGTTCTGCCCAGCTCTCTGGATTCCTGCCCTCACTTGACTCCAGCCCAATAAAGTCTTACACTTACTACTAATAGCTGTATGATGATTTTAAGAATTTTTAAAAAACATTTTATTCAGTATTATCATCACTTTCAAAGGAACATTGGTCCAGATATTTAACCAGTCTTATCATCATAAATTTGCATAAATTCAGTAATGTTCTTTGTTTTAAACAATATGAAATAAAATTTTGGGTCAGTCTGAATGCTTTCTGCATTGATTCTATTGACATGCTATCGATGTTTTATTAAATTCTATTGATGTCTGATATTACCGCTACTACTTCTGCTTTTATCATTTGCACGGCCAATTTTTTCCCACATCTTTACTTTCAATTATTTTATTCTGTTTCCTTTTAAGTGTATCTTTTATAATAACAAAAAGCTGGATTTCTTTTATTATTGCCAAATCTAGAAGTCTGTGACTTTTACATTTTACTTTTATATGTTCATAAATATTAAGTGATATGCTTGGACTTATTTTTACCATAATATGCAGCATTTTTATTTAGAAAATCACCCCCCCCACGCCTGCCCACAACACACATGCTCTTACTCCACTTGATTATTCAGGGTTGTTTTTTCTTTGTCATTGCTCCATTTGATTTTTTTTCTTTAATGGTATGGGGTGATATATTTCTGTTATTCTATTCAGTTCAGTCGGTCAGTCGGTCAGTCAAGTCCGATTCTTTGCAACCCCATGAACCACAGCCTGCCAGGCCTCCCTGTCCATCACCAACTCCCGGAGTCCACCCAAACCCATGACCATTGAGTCGGTGATGCCATCCAACCATCTCATCTTCTGTCGTCCCCATCTCCTTCTGCCCTTGATCTTTTCCAGCATCAGGGTCTTTTCAAATGAGTCAGCTCTTCAAATCAGGTGGCCAAAGTATTGCAGTTTCAGCTTCAACATCAGTCCTATCAATGAACACCCAGGACTGATCTCCTTTAGGATGGACTGGATGGATCTCTTTGTAGCTATTTTTAAATGTTTACCTCATATTGTAATTTTTCTGTTATCCAATGTGAGTCTACATCCGGTTCTCTAAAAAACAGAAAAGAAAATCTTAGCTCTTGGAGTTTAGATCCAGATTATATTGATTGTTTGAAAAGTAATCCCTGCTTATTTGGACATAACAATAAATGTTATTGGTTAATTAGGTCATCGTTCTAACAGTTGACATCTGTCGACTTTATGTTTCTTTGTATATCCAAAAGTATCTTCACATTTGGATTATATTCTGATTAAGTGTAAAATTCTAGGTTGGGAAAATTGTTTTTCAGATGATAAAACCAGTTTATTGCTTGGGAGCTAGAATCTCTGCTAAATGACTTAGTGATACATTGGCAGGTGGATGGATTTTTCTCTGGCAAAAATGGTCACATGAACTGAAGACCCTGTTCTGACTTTGGTGCTTCTGTTGTGGTTATGTAGGGTCATGTAAACACGTAAAACACTGAAGTGCTAGGTTTCATTCCCAGCTTTCAGACACGGAATCTGTTTCTTTCCCGCTTCTCACTGCCACTGGCTCCACTACCAGCCCTGTCATGGAGTCATCTGCTTTCTGCTGTCAGATGCAGAGGAGCCAAGGCTGGCTGCTGGGACTGGAGGTTCGTAGGTCTTTGCTTCTCACACTACACGATCCCTTTAGGAAAACAGAAAATTCATAGAGGCCTCAGAATCCTCCAGAGGAATTCTGGAGTGGTGGTGGAAAGTGGGAGAGAAACAGATTATGCGTCTGAAAGCTGGGAATGAAACGTAGCACTACAGTGTTTTCAGTGGATCACAATACATTTAGTAGGAAATCTACATTTCCTACATTTGTATATTTCCTTCTAACAAGAACATGACCCTACGTAACCACAACAGAAGTATCAAAGTCAAGAAGTTAATGTTACTGTCATCTAATACTCAGATCCTATTTAATTTTCAGCTATGGTCCCAATAATTACAAGCTAGTTATTTTATGGAATGTCTCTCAATTTTGTCTGATATTTTCATATGATTAGATTCAGGTTATACATCTCTGACAAGAGAATCACAGAAGTGATTATTTGTTCTTCCCTTTGCATCTTGTCAGGTGATGTATGACTGATTTATCCCTTACAGAAGATGTTGATTTTGGTTACTTAAGATGGTATCTGCCAGGCGGCTCCATTACAGTTCTTTTGCCTTTGTAATTAATAAGTATTTTGTGCAGAGGTAAGTATTTGAAACTATAAAGATTCCATACCCTATCTAAACTCTTACTATTTTTATCAGTATGAACGCATGATTTCCTTTTTTCATTTAATAGCTTATCATCCATTATATTATTTTAATGCTCAGAATGTTCCAGATTTGGCTGGTTGGAGTTCCTTCAAGCTAGCTTCTGTGTCCTTTTGATATGATCTTAACTCTCCTCGATAAATTCTTTGCTTTCTGGTACACGATGTCCCGGCCCTAGAATCGATTTCTCCAAGAAGTGAAGTCGCTCAGTCATGTCCGACTCTTTGCGACCCCATGGACTGTAGCCTACCAGGCTCCTCCGTCTGTGGGATTCTCCAGGCAAGAGTACTGGAGTGGGTTGCCATTTTCTTCTCCAGGAGATCTTTCCAATCCAGGGATCAAACCCAGGTCTCCCGCATTGCAGGCAGACGCTTTACCATCTGACCCACCAGGGAAGCCTTGGGTTTTTGTTGTTGTTGTCGTTGACAATGTCATTGAGAATGTTATTTAGAATCCAAGGTCTAGGCACAAAGTTCTTATTGCTTCCATGCTACTACTGCCCCCAAACCCTCTCAGAAGACACAGCTACATCCATCTGTTTCTCCTTCTTTAAGATTATTTGGCTGTGTCAAATCTTAGTGGTGGCATGCGGGATCATTGATCTTCATTGCGGCATGCGAACTCTTTAGTTGTGGCATGTGCAATCTAGTTCCCTGACCAAGGATCGAACCTGGGCCCCCTGCATTGGGAGCTTTGTGTCTTGGGTGCTGGGTCACCATAGAAGTCCTCATATCTATTTATTTCTGTATTTCTGTAGCTCTATTGAAAACCAGGAACACATGCCAACACCTCCTGTTCCAATTCACCAGAGTTCATTCTTGCGTTCTCCCGTTCCACGAAGCACTCTTCTCCAACGAGAAACATGGCTCATGCTGTTGATTGTCGCAGCCCCAACAGTTCTCGCACACATATTATGCCTTCCTCATCCTGCTCAGTCTGTGAGACTGCACTGGGTGGGCCCCTATGTGCATGTCTTCATCTCCCCACTCGAGCTGACCCCCCAGCCCTGGCTGCCTCCGCAGCAGATAACCTCCTCACCCTACTTGGGCTCCCACCTGATAACAGATTCTTCCTCCTGTTGTAGATGCCCTTCTCACAGCACTCAGGCTCCTACAGCCCAGGCTGAGCTGTTCACATGTGTAGATGCCCTCTTCATTCTGGGTGAGTTGATTCTCCACGTAAGACACACACACAGAGGATTTGATAAGCCATACCAAGTGGATGCTCTCCTCATGCTGACACCTCTCCCCCGCTGAATCAAGCTGTCCTCCTTATGAGCTCCCACCTCACTCACTCCCTTTGACAACCCACATGTCTTCTTGCCTCTGAGGACGTCTTTCATTCTGCAACCCTACATCAGGTTTCCGACCCCAATGGACACTTCTCACCCAGCAGGGCCCTAACACACCATAGCAGGCTTCAGCCCCTACGTGGACACCTCCATTCTGCTCAGTCTCACATCCAAGCTGGGCCAGTTCTATGCATGGCCTCCCTCCTCTCACTTGAGCTCTGACATCCATGACAGCCTCCAGTATGAATGCCTAACTTGCTCTGCTCCACAAGATGGCATGAGGGCTGAATTATTCAGAGCGAAGGGAAAGGGGAGCTCCAAAAACAGTAACTGAACCTAGAGACCCTTTTTCATGAAATGTTTTAGTAACACAATGCAATGTATGAGTGTACTGGGTCATGCTGTGAAACACTTTACTGTGGGTCTCAAGCAAAGTTTGAAGGCCAGTGACCTAGGAAGGTTCTAGAATGATGGTACAGTAGCACCCCATTTAATACATCATTTTTCTCTGGACTGCTGTGTTGAGACAGACCCTGTCACCTGCGTGTGCACCCTTTCCCAAAGGACACAGCTTCCAGGACAAGAGATGTGACTTTGGTAGGCCACTGAGAGTCACAGACCTGGGTGCTAGCCCTGCTTCAGCCAATCACTAGGCAAGCACTCCAGTTACCAGATACATGAAAATGCAGATGACATGGTGTGTACTTCTCTCCCAAAGTATAAAATCAGGTAGTCACAAACAAAAAGTGCTTCAAAAACTACAGTTACAGTAACTGGCATTTAAGGAATCCATCAGTCCTTTACAATCTTGCATCTTCATGAAATTCACACCTAATAGATGAAGGAACTGAAGCTTAAGGAGGTTAGGTGGATGGATGAACCAGTATTTGAATCCAGATCAGTCCATTAGACTCCACCCTCAATCATTAAATGGTACTTTTCTGCATGAAGATAAGTTACTGCATTAGAGACAAAGGAACATCTGTGTTGTTATCAGATCAGTTGCTCAGTCGTGTCCGACTCTTTGAGACTGCATGAATTGTAGCACGCCAGACCTCCCTGTCCATCACCATCTCCCGGAGAGAATGCACTGTGTTGTTATAGAGTCTGAATTACTTATATGGAGAATGATTCTCTTTATTATTCCCTTTTAATATAACTTGTGAAAGTTCTGAGTCCTGTAGGGTCCTCCTTTTTCTATGTAAATACAATTAAAATACAGGAATTTGAGACAAAAGGGGCCACTCTGAAATGCCAATGATGGGACCTGGTACAGGGTTCCTGGGTGGCAGGCATTCCTTAGCTCTAAGATGGCAGCCAAGGTGAGGCCCTTGCATGAAGTGGGTGATGGATAAATACGTTGAATAAATGATGAAACTCCAACTAAAAGCCTTACTTTATCTACTTAAAAATAATTGTAATATATATTGGAACTATATGCAACCTTGTTCTGTATTTTCCAAGTCTCCTGTAAATGTGTTATCATACTTTCATAATTTAAAAAAAAATTTTAAAAAGGAATGAATCAAAGTCTGGCTAGGGCTAGAACCCTAGCAGCTTGGTGGGGGTAGGGAAACAGGCTGAGCTGTGGCCCTCAGCACCAAGGTGGGGGGGCTGTCAAGAGGGGCCTGAAGAGCTTATGCTCTGGGCAGCTGGATGGGGCCAAGCAGAGACAGAGACCAAGGGTGGGTGGGCACGAGCAGAGTGTTCTTCACAAGGCCATAAAAGTCCACCTTAAATGTAAATGCTCAACAGCAACCTTCTTCCTCCTGCCCCCAAAGTGGAAATTCTCTGATGAAGGACAAGTGGACAGGACAGGCAACAGATCGAGCCACATGGGGAAGAGAAGCAGCAGAGGAAAGTGTGCACGTTCAACCCCATGAACATGTTACCCTGTAGACATGCACACCAGCCAGAGATCAGAAGCCTCACCACGCCACCCTTGGTCCCCTGCAGGTCTCTCCTCAGCAGGGAAAGACCTGTGCACGGGAGGAGGGGCTCTTCACTCTCACATGGACAGGACTAGGGTGGACAAGAGCAGGTTCAGACAGTACAGCAACCCAGATTCTAGCCCAATGGCAGTTTTTATTCCTTAGGAACAAAGATATGTGGGTAAGAAACTCCAAAAGGAAACCGGAGCATGAATGACCAAATGACACGGGGGTGGCATGGCTCAGGAGTTAGACGGATGGCACACTCCACAGTGGACCTGGTCATGCCCTGGTTCTCGGACCAACATCCACCCCATCCCCAAGTGCTCACTGCAAAGGTAGGGGTGGGGCAACGAGGTGAAAAGCATCCCTACCCTACACAAAGGAGATGAATGTACCTGTGTGTTCCGAGAGGCCTCTCAGGGACACCAAAACCTCCCTCTCAAGAATGGAGGTAGACAGGTCAGAATATCTGGGTAGCACAGACACCCTGAAAGTAGTGCCACAGGGGCCCTGTGTGGCTGACAGGACCTGTGCTCCAATGGGACTGCAAAGGACACGAGAGCTGGCCAAGGCAGCTCCGCGTCAGTCCTGCCAGAGTGGGCCCAGCACAGCTGCTTCTATTCACTGCAGAGGAGCCTGGCGATGCTGAGTCAGAAGCCGTTATCCTTTTGCCAGATTTACCTCTATCTCTTTTTCTGGCAGAATTGTACCCCCTGCAAGCCTGGTTCTCTAGAGAACAGATGGGCAAAGAACAAGGAAAAACCTTGTCCTACTCTCACACCTCCTGTGACATGACAGCTTCTACTGTAGCACAAACTCCCAAGAACAAGGTCCTCTGGTGTGAGCGAGGTCACTCAGTCTGTGATCCTCCTGCAGAACACAGGGAACTCATCCCTGTACCGCAGGGGCCCTCTGGGTCTGGGTCCCAAGTCTGTGATCCTAGGATCACAGTGAGGTCTCCTGGAGGATGAAGGTGGGGCTGATCCCCGGCTGGACGGGGCCTTCCTCAGGCACAGCCATGGCCACCTGGTCTCTGCTGCCCCTCAGCATCCCATTGCTCATCTTCTCTGGAAACATACCAGCTTCCAAGGAGAGGTCCTGGGGGAACGTGGGCAAAGGGAGCAGCTGGGTGAACGTGAGATGAAGGGGAGGTGAAGGAACCTCCCTTTCCTCTTGCAGGAAGGGTGTCCCTGCTGTGATCCCGGCTAGAAAGGGGACCAGTGAGGGGCAGTGGGGAAGAAAGGGAGGGAGCAGGCCTGGGGTGAGCACGAGGGTGGGAGGAGGGAGAGGACAGGCCAGCAGCTGTGGCCTCTCGGGGCCAAGACCCTTCTACCCACCAAGCCCCCGCTTCCCTGTGGGAAGGAGCCGGCACCTGCTGCCGGACGGTCTAGGCTCAGGCAGATCATCAAAGAATGGGCGATAGTGGAGAAAGAAAAGGAGGGGACAGAGACCAGAAGGCCCAGCAGTAGTCTGAGAGGGAGGGGAGGGGTGATCTGACAACAGAGGAGCTACCTGGCTGCGGGCTCTGCAGGGAAGTCGCTTCTGACAGGACAGAGGCAGGAGGGAAAGGAGTTTCGGCAACACTGGGTAAATGGTCCGAGGGTCCACGGTCCGGCCCCGCATGCCCCCTGAAGACAAAGTGCTCCTGAGGCTCCTAGTGTATAACCAGAGCACTTCCCAGAGCCATCCACTCTCACTGCTCTGAGCCCCCACCCCCACCCACCTCCTAGAGCTCTGCCAAGAGCTCTGGATGACTGTTCCAGACATCCAGGAGCCCCTGAGCTCAGATCCCAGTCCCCTGAGTGCCCTCCCTCAGGCAGTCCTCATTTCTTTGTGCCCCCCATCCCACGCCCTCTCACCACTGAGCAGACTGACAGCCAGGCCCACCACAATCACGGTGGTGGAGTTGTGAGCACTGTACCATAAATACGACAGGGAATAGAGCCGCTGTAGCCCCGTGGGCCTAGGGAGAGCAGGGGGTGAGGCCAATTAGCAACTCATTGAAGGAGCAACCGACCCTCAGGCACCTGGCTCCCCACCCACACCCCTGCGAGGTCCCAGAGTCCGGGGAGCCAACACCCAACATACCCCCAGGCTTCTAGTGGCCCATCCCTTAGCAAGGGCCCTGGAAAACCTCTCAAGAATGAGCTGCTTTCCCCAAGGGGAGAAAGAGTGAGCTCCGACTCACTTGGAGGCGGCAGTCGAGGGCATGAGTGTAGCCATGGTGACAGCAGTCAGATTGCTGGACAGGGAGAAGCTGGACCCGTTAGGGGAGAGGGTGCTCTGCCAGAGCCCATGCTGGTCACTATGCTCCCGATGCCGATCCAGAAGGCCATAATCAGTCCAGCCAACAGGCCCACGATGGCGCCCTGCCCAGAGACATGACTCTCTCGTCACAAGGCCAGCCCCACCGAAGCTTTACACCAGTTCCCAGCACTCCTGGTGAGAGCCCTGCCAAGCCATTCCCCAGGTCCACCCCCACACATGACCCTGGAGCCTCGTGGGTCACTCACAGGAGGATTTGCACAAGGAAAGAACATCCCAAGGCAGAAGAGTCCAAGCAGCGGCCCCCCAACCATACCAAAGATGCTGATGGCTGCCTGCAGACGACAGGGTGAGAAAATAAAAGAACACACAGGCTCAGAGACCCCAGCCTCAGCAATGTGGCAGAGCCACCACACTGCCTCAGAGCCCCACCAGCCAGATCTGTCAGTCTCTTCTCCCTGGAACCACTAGAATGCAGGATCCTAGAAGGCAGAAATGGTTATGGGAATATGCCTGGGGTTCTCCAGAGGCTGATCCTTAGACCTCTCCGAGCCAACAACAACCCTGGGGCTTTTGGCTACTAGAGAGTCTATTCCGACCTACAGGCATAGCTGGTCAAAGGGGAACTTCTGACACCTGCCCTCTGTGTCAATCCCTTTCACAATAGCGGTCTTCTTCCTTTTCTGATTTCAACCTACTCCTTTTCTCCCCCAACAATTCCGTTCTCTCCAGAGTTATTACCTGCAGCACAGGTCCCATCTGCGAGGAAATATAGGCCATTCCCAGACACAGTAGCCCATAACCAAAGGCTGGGAAAAAGAAGGGGAGAAATAAGCAGATGTGAGTTAACACAATAAGCAGGGAAAGCAGA
Organism: Nanger dama; assembly: GCA_917880005.1. NCBI lineage: Eukaryota > Metazoa > Chordata > Mammalia > Artiodactyla > Bovidae > Nanger > Nanger dama. Next base: position 34,682,231 of record CAKJTW010000018.1, read on the forward strand.
GCAAAGCTCCTTCCTTCCCTGGTCAAACTACTACCTCTCTGTCCCTGGGAAGGGAGCATATTACCTCAGGACCCAGCTCCAGGTCCCTCCCACCCTGTCCTCATTTCTACGTGACCAAGACTGCTCCTCAGGAAGTTCCCTGGCACATAAGCAAGGTCAGTGCTTCATTCGGCAAGTGCACTTCAAAGCAGACAGCCGACAGTGCTTGGGGGCACTTTAGAAAGTACATGGCTGAAAAGATAAGGAACTATAATCCCACCGATGATTCTGGAAAGCATGGTGGCCTGGACTTCAGAGAAATGAGGGAACCAGGGTCGAATCAAGTCTTCCATTGTAACAGTTGCCAGTGAATTAAAAGCAGAGGATATGGTGCTGAAAGAAGGAAGAGAAAGTCAGGTCCAGAGGCGCAAACCTAACAAGGGACCCTATTGAGGGACAAGTGCCCTGAAGGCAGGAGAGGACACGTGTAACCCAAACACTACTCTGACAGCTGGAACCGAGGAAGAGGCCTGGGAGGCAGGCCTCTTCTGAGTGGGGTTCAGGTTTAGTTCAAGTCAATCAATTCCTGATACAGAAGAAGACTCCTTCACCAAAAAGGGGCCTTGCCTAGGAGAGGACATGCCTGCCCACACAGAGGAGCTGTCCCTTATTGTTCACAATCAGGATCAATGAGAGGCTCAGAGGGACCTGCCATCCACCCGTCACCTTGTACTCAGAGGGGTCAGCTGTGTCAAGCCTGAGGGGAAAGGTCAAGGTACCTGAGGGAGCCACTGAAGAGGCAAGCGACGAAGAGCCCGGGCAGCCCTGGCAGGCCTCTCAGGAGATCCATCACAAAGTACAAGACGAACTGCAGGTGGGGCAGAAGAGCACAGCTCTCCTCAGAGAAGCCCTTCCCGGGGGGTGCTGCCCTTCCCCTCCATGTGCCACCCACATGCGCCCGACCAGTCTGTGGAGACTGGGAGCCTTAGAAAGGGGGCCAGGCACTGAAGGCAACCCCACAGTAAGTGGAGAGAAAGCGGGCTCTGCAGAAAGGACGCAGCAGCCTGTGCCCTAGCTCTCCCCCGGCCAGTGGTGTGACTTAAGCATGCTGGCCACCCCATTGGGTCACCTTTTCTCCTCTACCAGGTGAGGTTGTGAGGAGAGATAGAAGAGATCAGCTGTGTGACAGCTCCCCACAGGGCAGGTGGTGCGGAGGAGTGAGCCAGTAAAGAGAGGACCCTGCTCCCATGGGCCTGGCCCTGTGATCAGCTACAGAATCCCAGAGAAGGACTCTACATGCAGTGCCCACCCCAGGTGGGGGTCCTCTCTGCAGCCACCAGACACTCCCTCTGGGGGGTCCAGCAGGGGGCAGAGAGGCCGTCTCACCTGGTCAGGGGCTGCCTGACTCTGCTGGGTGCTCATAGGATACTCCCGGTAGTAGGTAAACATGACCAGGCCAATGAGGCAGCCCATGCTGAGTGCCACCTGCTGGCAGGGAAAGACGGCGTAGCAGGAGCTGCAAGAGAGGCCAGTGCCAAGCGGGCAGAGGGTGTTAGCAGGCACGTCCCCACCGCGCCAGAAGGCAGGTCCACGTCCTGCCCAGTGGGTGTGCCCTGGCATCCTGCCCCACCACAACTGCCCCCGCAGAACCCGGGGCCCGGTCTCTCCCCCCATCCCGGGCCCTCCCTCTTCCCGGTCCTGCCCTCACAGCACTGCAGCCTTTTCCGTGCGGGAACTGAGGTAGCGCTGCACCTGCGCCTGGTTGACTCCATACAAGGAGAGCATCATGAAGACACCCCCGAAGGCCAGCGTCCAGAACGTGTGCCGCACAAACGGGTCCCGGATCCAGCCTGCCATAGACACCAACGTGCCACTGTGGCCCCAGACTCAGCCTTCCCTGCCCTCCTCCGACAGGGGGCGGGGCAGAGAGATGGCTGCCGGGGCCAAGGTGGACTCAAGACAGGACGGCAGGCTGGGTGGGGAGGGAGTTGTTCCATTCTGCCAACCCGCAGCCTCATCCCAGGTACTAGAAACATCCTGACACCTGACCACCCAGGGCAACACTGAGCTTGTCCTCCAGCCCTGCAGGCCCAGCCTCCCACTGGCCTCAAGGCTGCACCTCAACCCCCACAGCTTCCCCTCTGCTTACTACCGCCCTAGGTGCAGGCTCTAAGAGGGGCTCAGCTCCCAGACCCCACCCAGGGAAGGGGTTTACTTACTCAATTCCAGAGATAAGGCCATGCTGGGAAGCCACTTCCCACACGTGCCCCAAACCGCCCACCTTGGCCGATCCCACAATGATAACTGCCAGCTGCCCTAGGAACATGACCAGTGTCTGGAAGACATCTGTCCAGATGACTGCCTTCAGTCCACCCTGCAGGGAGAAGACAGCACCCCTGCCACAGACGTCCACGGAGCCATACCACCAGCGAGGGCAGCAGCCAGCCGCCAGCAGTGGACAGCTGCTGACATCCTTCCCATCCCATTCCCTACCATCACACATCCCATCCCCCAACATAATTCCATCCCTTTTCACAACACCCTAAAAAGTCATGCCCCTCACCAGTATTCTTATCTACTACCCACCTACTTATCTTGTCCTACCCTTTCCTCTTTCCCCCACCTCCCTCCTCTCCACCCTTCCCTAAGACTACTTACCAGAGCAGTGTAGATGGTACAGACAATGCCTAGGGTCAGCACTGACAGCCAGAGATCAAAGCCAGTCACTGTAAACAGATAAAAGTCACATTCCTATCTCCAGAGGAGGGTTTCCCAGGGATAAACCAGGGAAATGTGGTAAGATATGAACCATTTGATCACTAAATATGAAATAAATCATTTACCACAATGGAAAAAAAAAGTTTGCATAACTCCACCAAAAGGTGTTGATTAACCAATTCAGATGGGGCCTGGTAATGTTTGATTAGCTTTCCACCTCTAGTGAAGACCAGCTACGGGCCCAGATAGAGGAATAATTAGCCGGTCAAGGTTAGGTTCTTTTCTGCATTCTCTCCCCCACCTGCCCCTCCCAAAGGTTTTCCCCTAGCCTGCAGTGGCTGGGAGCCAGGGACTGTGACTCCTCACCTGCATTGAGGGCCAAGGATGGTGCATAGAGGACGACCCCCATATAGATCACCTGTTGGGTGTGGAAAAGAATGTGAGGGGAGGAGCTGATGATGGGGGCACAGAGAGAGAAGACAGACCTCAGCTCCAATATCCCAGAGGCCTCCTTTCACCTAGGCTCCCCTCCCTCCTCTCAAAGCTTGGTTTGCACCGCCATGGCTATGTGTGCCGGAACTGGAAGGAACAGCAACAAGATGCCTCTGGGGGTGAGCAGGAATTTCAGTCTTACTAGTCTGAGAGCAGGGAAGGCTCCAGCGAGCCCGAATCCATGTCCCCCTACCCTGCACCAGGCTCAACTTCTATCCTCATTCCACTTACCATCTGAAAAATGAAGGTCACAGTTCCACAAACACGCACAGCTTTATTGAACCGGAGCTCCAGGTACTAGGTAGGAGTAGATTAAAAAATAAAAACGCATTTCTCCCCACCCCATTCCCAACAAATCACGCACCATTTCCTTCAGGAAGTCCAGGAACAGAGGAAATAGCCAACTCATATCTACTCTGGGCCCCCCCTCAGCACAGCACTCTTCTCCCCGAACTCCTACCCTGCCCAACCTCACCACAGTGAACTAACTTCTAGACACACGACATATTTATTCCCTGCCCCTCTCATCAGGCAGACAGTGTTGAGGGGCCCAGATCCCTGTGTGCCTGGTTCCTTCTCCCTACCCCTGCCCCCGAGGGTCCTCTGTGCTCCTCCCCTACCTACCTCATAGGCACTGGTGATATGCAGGCGGTAGAAGATGGGGATGAAGACATGTGCTGGGATCAGCAGTCCTAGGAAATAGCAGCAGCCCAGGAACCAGTACTGGGTCCCGAATCGGTAGATCTCGGACGGCACACCCAGGATGGCCACAGCTGACTGGAAGGTGGCCAGCAAGGACAGTGCCACAGGAAGGCAGCCCATTTTGCGGTCTGCCAACAGCAACTGGCCGATGCTCTGTCGGCCCCAGCCACGATAGGCATGGTAGAGCCCGATAGCAAGGGAGAGAACCAGCAGCAGGACAAAGACCACATAGTCTACCAGGCTGAAGGTGGAAGCGACCACGTTGGAGTCTGATGCTGGAGGGAGGGTGTGGCAGTGCTCACCCCCACACTCATCTTCTCTCTGAGTCTGTGACCTGCGGCCGCTTGCTCTTCCTGGGCTCTGGGCTGCCACTCAGCTGGGCAGTAACAGGCAAGTGGCTACGACTGACTTCCAGCCACCGTCTCACAGTCGTCCTCCTCCACCACCAAGTAACATTGTCCGGGGTGAGCTACAAAGAAACTGGCTCTCAGGCAGGCCTCCCCTGCCTTCATGGCAACCCACCCTTGGGCTTGTGCATTCCACACCCATCAGATTTGCCCAGCCAGGCCCCAGGGCAACCAGAAAGGTCTGGAGGCACTGATATGTATTTAGTAGGGCAGAGTGGGGAGGAGAGGGAGGATGCAGCAGGTTGAGATAGCCAGGAGGTAACTATTTGGCCAAGACTTTTCTGGGTATACACAACTGTGAAACTTAAGAACCTTCTAAGGTCTTCACCCTAGCAGGAAAAGAAAAGTCACCTCTAGCCCACCCTCTAGTTTCTTCCCAGAATTCCCTGCCTCACCCCCCTGCCTGAAGGCACAGACCCAGTCACTACAAGGTACTAAGCCAGCAGAATCCAGCCTGGCGCCTCCACCCAGCAGGGAAGAAACTTCAGGAAAGAAGAGACTAAGGAAACCATGGCCTCCTCTATACTCCCAGCCTCAGGCCCCACCTTCCATGATCCCCAGCACCACCTTCCAAACAGCACATCTTCTCAGCACTGATCACCAGGAAGACCACGGCAGCCTCAAATTCCCTTTCAGGCATCCCCAGGTCAACCACTCTGTTCTCCCCCAACTTATTTAAAGCCCTGCCAACCACTTCTTAGCTCCTCTACCTGTAACATGGCAGTCAGTAGCAGATCCAGGGAGAGAGGTTGGGTTCAAAAGTGAGAGGCCAACATGCTGGAACCAGGGGTTCAGAGTTACAATTTCAGGGGCACTTCAGAGAGAAGCTAGCTAGCCAGGGAGTTGGGGCAGGGGTGGGCAAGAGAAACAGTCAGGGAAAGTGGTGCTATCCCACTGGAGCAGACACCTACCTCAAGGAGCAACCCCTGCTGCCTGGAGAAGCTGCGTGTCTGGAGCTGAACGGAGGCTGAGGGCCTGGTCCCTAAGGAACAGAGGTGAGAAGAGCTAAGGGTAAAGCTCAGCAGCTATTTGTTCCAGCCCCTTCAGGAAACCAATCACTGTGGTCCAAATGGCCCTATCACTCTACAGCCCCCAAACTCCAGCTCAGCCCTAGAGACTCCAGAATGGAGAGCAGGGAGCTCACATTCAACGGCATTCTTAGATGGATTAGGGTTTCGCTGCAAGTTCCACTTGGCACTGCAAGCCAGGAGGAATTGCAAAAGAGTTGCTGAGAGATGGGAAAGTTGCTGTTCTAACTCCTGCACAATGAATACTAATCCTTAGAGAATATATTAAATACCATTATCCTCAGAACAAGGACCAGATCACAATATGCCAAAACTTAAAGGAATCTTAGGAGATCACTAGCATAACCCCCTCATTTACTAAGACACACCGAGGCCCGTGAAGAAAGCTTAACATGATGACCATTAACATTTTTTAAACATCTGTTGTAAAACACAGCACTGTGCTATGTACTTTATAAGTATTAGCAATGATAAATAATATCTATACCTTTCAAAACACCCTGTCTCTCAGGTTATACACTTTACATGAACACTCTTTAGTTCTCTAGGGTTAGACAGCATCATATAAAACAACAGAGAAATAACAGGATTGTCAGTAGGTGTGACAGGTTAATTCACCAGAAGTCCCTCCCTCCCTACTCCCTGAACCAGGGCTGGAGCAGAGTGTTAACTGTTGTCAATCATTCCTGGAACAAAGTTTAGGTTTCAACTAATCTAGAGACAGATTAACATAAATCATGTCTTCTGTTCTTGCCCACTAGGAGAAAGATCAGCCTCTCTGTCTTCTGGCTCTCCTACCCTGTGTTCCTGGACATATGTTGTCTGCCTGGCAAGATATGGCTTCATGCAGACCAAACCTGAACCCTGAACCTCCTGGAGCCAATGAGGAGGTGAAAACAAGTTGGCAACTCTTGAATCACATGTTCTACTAAGTCACAAATGTGAGTCTCCAGAACAATATTCCCAACAGGCCACTCAGGTTTAACTTAAACATGCCCTGGGCCTTTGCTACATTGCAACATCTCAAGTTTTCTCACTCCTCTTTGGCAAGTTTTCATTGCTATGATAGAGGTGATAGGAACTACCAGAGAGTAAGAGGAAATATGTCTGCTGTGTAGAAATAACAATGTACAGACGTAAAGGATTAATGATATGGCTAGGCAGGTAGTTGCAGAAAGGAAGGAAGGTCAAAGTATAGAATGGAAAACAAGATGTACAGAAATGGAGACCCTCTGCTGCTGGGGTAAACTGGCAGGGCTTCCTGAGAATTTTATTTGCATGAGATGCAGAGAACCCTCCTGGATGGCTGAAGGAAGAGCCAGGCAAGACAGGAAAAACCTGACCCAGTAACAAAAACTTCACTAGACACGGTTCTAAGAGCAGGACAGGGACCTTCGAACTTTAAAAACCTCACCTCTCTCTGAGAGGTGCCAAAAGTAACAGAAAAGCTTTTTCACTAAAACTCTCACACACAGGGCACCAAATAGCAGGCTGTAGGGGGCTCTTTTAAAAATCTGATATACACAGACAAGAAAGAGAATCATTCCTAACCACCCTAATCACACTCTCACTTTGGTAGCAAAATGAATTGCTCTGACTCCTACAAAAGGCAAAGGGGTCACCGGAGGAGCAACCTTCTCCAAAAGATGCCTTCAAAATCTGTCCTTGAGCCTAGAATCCCACAAGGTCTGAAAGGCTCTAGAGGTCCTCATTAAAACGCTAGTAACTAATGCCTTAGTAAATGTGCCAGCCCTCTGAAGGTAAATGCTTTTAGGAAATTCCAGACACCTGGGGGTAGGTAGAAGGGGAGCCAGCCTAGAAGATGAACTTTGATTAGCTTTGATGAGTTTTTGTTGGCCCTAACCAAAGCCCACACTCAGTCCCTCCGCACGGGGCTCCCTCGGCGCCCTTCAGTCGGGGCCTCGTGCCACCACGGGATAGCCCTCCTCTTCCCCTTACCTCCAGGGCTCAGCCAAGACTAAGAAGGTCTTGTAGTTCTTCCGAGATCTGCATCGCTCCTTTTCTGGGAAGACAAAGGAGATGAGGAGTTAGGGGAGCATCTATCCCGCTTCCACTTCCTCGCCAGAGCACCGGACGCCGCGTGGTTTCAGGACTGAGCAGAAAGGGACAGGGTGCCCTGAGCGTCCCCAGGCTCGTCTCCTACCGACAGGATTTGCCCTTCGTCTTTTGCTCCCCCATCACCCTTACCCTCTTTATTTCCTGACTTCTCTCCTTCCCTCTACACGCGAGGTGGCACAATCACTACCACCTCGCCGCCTGCACGCTCACCTTCCCCGGACTCCAGGCTAGAAGCCGGCCCATCCAGCCCCTCATCTTTCCGCTCCTCCCCGTCCCTCCCTGCCCTGACGCCACTCTCAGCAGCCTGTGTGCTCCGATCCACCCCCTCACGCCCCTCCCTCGACCGGCCCACCTGCCCGATCTCCACACGTGGGTCCGGCCTCCACGGGAGAGCTGGCCCAGCCACGCTAGGCCGGGTGACAGCGGAGTCCCGCCCCTTGCCCGTCCCCGCGCCGCCATGTTTACTGCGGGCAGATGGATTAAACCCGAGTTGCTTCAGAGACGCTACCCCGACGTCCGGGCGCGTGGAACGCGTCACTGAGAAAGCGGTGGCAGGGAGGCCTTCGCTTAAGGGGTGAAAAGGGTGTGGTCAGCCCCCGAACTAGGACTGGGAAGCCCAACAACAACCAAAAAATGCGCTGACCTCCACGACTAGCGGTAACCCCTAGCCCTCCCAGCACCTACCGGCCCACCTGACTAGCCGGGCGGGCCAGGCCACGCCCCGCACAGGGGCGTGACACGGTCGGAGGCGGGGCCGCACGCGCAAGTCTCGCGATCAGTGGAGAAGGTCGGAAGGAGCGAAAAATGGCCCCTTGCGGGCTCGGCAGTCCTTTGAGCTTGGTTCTCTGGGCTGCAGCCCTGCTCTTCGTTCTGAGCGTGGGAAGGGGTTTGGCGCTACCCGAGGTACTGAAGCAGATTAAAGATTGGGTTAAAAGAATTGCTCGCCGGCACTGGGCTCTCCCTTCTCCCCTGCCTGCCGCAGCCCCGATTTCGTCCCTGGGGCCTCCCTAGCCGTCACCTAGCCGGCTCCCCACTCCCGAGTATTCCACGCTGCTGTCGTCTCCCAGCGCTTTCGCCCTCCTGACGTCCAAAGACGTTTGAAATTTGACCTCCTCGCTCCTTAGTATTCGAATAACTATAAGTTCTTTCCACAATGAGTCCTCGGGCCGTTCTGCAAGCTTGCTGCGTTCTAATGCCGCTGGATAGCGTGCGTTGGTAGGACTGTACTTTCTGTAATGCTTGATGAGTTCTTTGTGTACCTGCAGTCCTTTTACACCCGGTCACATGGGGCTGGCAGGTTGAGAAGTCGTTGGAGAGGGCATTATAATTATAAATGTGTTCGAATAGTAATTCTCAGAGATGAGATCCTTCCCTGGACAAGATCCGGTACAGAAATTCTCCGGTGCGCTGTTTTGGCGCCTGGTTCCAGAGGAAGAAATATATCTTCTGTAAATCTGACATAAAGGCCCTGTGTTAGAGGAATTCTGGAGCGTATACTGGCAGTTAACGTTTGAGCCTCTGTTTTGGGGTTTTTTTTCCCTCTTGGCTTTTCTTTCTGGAGTTCTAATAGTTTTCTCTCTTCTGCAGATATGCACCCAGTGTCCAGGGAGTGTGCAAGATTTGTCAGAAGTGGCTCTTTATTGTAAGGGGACACCAGAGCTAACGCTGCGAGCCCGCTGCTGCCTGAATGGGGAAGGCACCATCCTGGGGTGAGGGAGAAGACCTCCCTGGGTACTGGAAGAGAGTTCCCAAACCGATTTTCAAGGCTTGCCCGATTGGCTTTGGGGATAAATATTCATACATATTTTTGAGGCATCTAAACCATGAATCTCAGACTTCTAAATCTGTTTTTGGCTAAGTGAAGAATCTGCCTACAGTCCTGGAAACCTGGGTTCGATTCCTGGGTTGGGAAGATGACTCGGAGAAGGAAATGGCAACCCACTTCAGTATTCTTGCCTGGAGAATCCCATGGACAGAGGAGCCTGGTGGGCTACAGTCCATGGGACTGAAAAGTGTGGGACACATACTGAGTGACTAACACTTTAAACAACCCTGTGGTTCTTCCTGGTTGAAAAATGCATAAAAGTCATAATTTTGAGCATTTTTTAACCTTATTTCTTTTGTTTATTATCAACTCTCTGGCTTACTTACTGTAGTGTCTCCATGAAATGACTCCTTTGGCCTCCAGGACACTATGAAATATGGTTTTCTTCCTCTTCTCATTAATTCATATTTGAGGCAAATTTCTCTGTTTGTCCCCTTATACAGATTACTTCCTGCATTGTTTTCCCCTCACACTCTTGAGAATCCACTTATTCTTATAGCTTCAACCATTATGCAGATGTCTCCCAAAACTAGATCTCTTTTAATTTCCTTTGACTTTTCTCCAGATATATGGAGAAAACATAATAGATTCGTATTAAACATTTCCTTTTTCAGAGCACCCTCACTTCAGATTCAGAAAGTCACTTGTCTTGCTTCCATTCTCCTCATTCCCTTATCTATCTAAATACTTATTTATATTGAACTTTCAGAAAACCAATTTGTTTCCATTATTGCTCTCTGGCTTTAAAATTAAACTTACAATTGTCTGTGGCCCTAGGATAAAGTACAAACCAGGAACTATCACAGACTGGCCCAACCTACCTTTCCAACATTACTTTCAATTAGTTGTCCACTCAAACCCTCCAGGAGAGTCTGGCTTCAGCCTTCTACCTCCAAAAGCAGGCCACCTTTGTTTCTCTGTTCAAGCCTCTCTCTTTACCTAAACTTGCCTTCCTCCATCAAATTAGGACATATCTGTCCTTTAATTCCAATATCTTTTGTGAATACTTTGTACTACTAAATGCCAGAGTAATAGCTTTTAATTTTCACTTCCTCTAATCCTTAGTGTCCATACCATTCAAGTTAATTTTATATACTGTTCACATTGCAATATGATGTTTATATATTTTTATTTTGAGTGATGGTCTTGTTCCCCCGCTGCTGCTAAGTCACTTTAGTCGTGTCCGACTGTGTGACCCCATAGACGGCAGCCCACCAGGCTCCCCCATCCTTGGGATTCTCCAGGCAAGAATACTGGAGTGGGTTGCCATTTTCCTTCTCCAATGCATGAAGGTGAAAAGTGAAAGGGAAGTCGCTCAGTCGTGTCCAACTCTTAGCGACCTCATGGACTGCAGCCTACCAGGCTCCTCCGTCCATGGGATTTTCCAGGCAAGAGTACTGGAGTGGGGTGCCATTGCCTTCTCCTAGTGCATTGTAAACACCTTGCAAGCTAAGATACTGAATGTTATTTTTAATTCTCCCAATTTTTGCAGTTAGTAGACATTAAGTAATATTTGCAGTTGGTAGTCATTAGGTAAATACTAAGGCACTATTCCATTAAGTAAAGAAATAGCAATAGATATTGAAGAAATGTGACTAGTGCAAATGAGGGACAGAATTTTTAAAATTTAAGTAGCTACATATGCTAGTGGTTACTTAATTGGACAATGCAGGATAAAAGCATCTACCAGAGTGTGTAGTTTGTGGCCCTGACATAGGTGTGTTCAATGAATATTAGCTGTAAAGGGGATTGTAATAGCTTACCCTGGGTGAAGGGGAAAGATACACAGTTTCACTAATTACCTTATCTCCTCAGGCTGGATCTCCAGAACTGCTCTCTGAAGGACCCTGGTCCAAACTTTCCTCAAGCACATACTGCTATCATCATGTAAGTCGTTAGTTATCCTCCTTCCCAAAAGGTGACCTTGGCATAGGGTTGATGGGAAAGTCTTTGAGGATGGATTGCTAAAAGATGTTTGAATATTGTCTACATTTGGACAACTCAGAATAAGAACTGGATTACCATCCAGAAAGATGTGTGAATGGAAGTAAAGTGTTTTCCTAGAGCACAGTGCTAACAATGTGTGCTTTGCAGAGACCTGCAGGCAAACCCCCTCCAGGGTGACTTGGTCAACACCTTCCATGGCTTTACTCAGCTCCAGACTCTGTAAGTAAGAGTGTGGGGTGGGGGGAGAGAACCAAAAAGAGGCAGTGCTATGAACTCAGCATATTGGTCTGAGTTTGGTCTGCATATTATGACTGCCTGTGTTGTGTTCAGGATATTGCCACAAGATGTCAACTGTCCTGGAGGTATTAATGCCTGGGATACTATCACTTTTACATAAACAACCAAAGCTGTGAAGGACAAAAGAATATTTGCAACAGCACTGAGGACCCAGGTATGCTGTCTCACCTCCACCCCTCCGGTAACTACCCCTCCTCCCTGTATTCTCTACTTTAGATCAGAAAGACGGTAAAATTGCCTAAGTGCCTTTTGTTAAGGTTTCCGAAGTGTTCAGTTCAGTCCAGGCACTCAGTCATGTCCGACTCTTTGCGACTGCATGGACTGGACTATGCCAGGCTTCCCTATCTATCACCAATTCCCGGAGCTTGCTCAAACTCATGTCCGTTGAGTCGGTGATGCCATCCAACCACCTCATCCTCTGTCATCCCCTTCTTCTGCCCAGCATCCCCTTCGCCTTCAGTCTTGCCCAGCATCAGGCTGTTTTCCAATGAGTCAGTTCTTTGCATCAAGTTTCCAAAGTACTGGAACTTCAGCTTCAACATCAGTCCTTCCAATGAACACCGAGGACTGATCTCCTTTAGGATGGACTGGTTGGATCTCCTTGCAGTCCAGGGGACTCTCAAGAGTCTTCTCCAACACCACAGTTCAAAAGCATCAATTCTTTGGCATTCAGCTTTCTTTATGGTCCAACTCTCACATCCATACATGAATGACTACTGGAAAAACCATAGCTTTGACTAGACAGACCTTTGTTGGCAAAGAAATGTCTCTGCTTTTTAATATGCTCTTTACATTTGTCATAGCTTTAATATGCTCTCTAGGTTTGTCATAGCTCGGAAGTCTTAACCCCTTGGAAAGAAAGGTCTTGGTTGTTTTGTTATCATGACAGTGTTCTGATTATCTGTAGTCTTCTTTCCACTCTACCTTTGACCTAGAAATAGTTGAGAGAATCCAAGCGGTAGGAGATATATGGGAAATAAACCTAATGAAATCCAGTGATGTTCTCTGTTTTTCTCTGGCTCTCAGAAATATGCCCTGAGAATGGATCTTGTGTACCTGCTGGTCCAGGTCTCTTGCAGTGTGTTTGTGCTGATGGCTTCCATGGCTACAAGTGTATGCGCCAGGTAAGGAATTAGGCCTCCCTAATTGAGATACGCATAAATCAAGTACCTCTTTAAAAGAAGATCAGCAGCTGATGCAAATCACCTAGAGAAGGAAACTAGAAGAAAACTGCCCCGGCTGAGGGGACAGATATGCTAGGAAATTACTGGATGTTAGGTTGTAAGCCCTTAGTGTAACCCTATATGAAGTTTTTTTGGTCTGTTATTCACAGGGCTCCTTCCCATTGTTCATGTTCTTTGGTATTCTGGGATCCACCACCTTATCCATCTCCATCCTCCTTTGGGGGACTCAACGCCGAAAAGCCAAGGCTTCATGAACCACACAGGTCTCCCCACTGACCTAAAGATCATCCCCATCTTAGCCCAGTCAGGGAGATTTGCTTCCTAAACATCAATCGTCAGCGGATCCTCCCAAGGCAGAGGCCTCGGATGGAAGGAAGATGGAAATTTGCACAACCCTGGTGTGTTGTAGACATCCACTCCGGGAGTGGATCCAGTCCAGGAGTGGACTAGTACCCGTTTACATTTGTGCTGTTGACCATAATAAACAGTTTTTCTTTTTTTCTTCTTGTCTCTTGGTTGGGGTGGGAAAGATTGCTTCGGGCGAGAGCTGTTTTTCACAGGTTTCCCTTCGCGCTTGGTTAAGAGGTGACCCAACCCGCTATCTGGCCTGGTCCCGCCCCTCACGCTCCCGGCCCCGCCCCTCACGCCGCTAGTGGCTTGCGCCGCCGCAGTCTGCCACCGCCCAGAGCGCCTGGGCTCCTGCGTGGTTTACACAGCGCTTGGCTCTAGACAGCGGCGCGGCAAGCCACGTGGATCGACTCCGGGCGCGCAGTCATCTGGTGGTTCTAGCATCCACCCGGGCTTGCTGCGCTTTCCCTCTTCTCTGTGATCACCCCCGCTTCTGAACTCCGTTCCCATGGCCGCCCTGGTGTTGGAGGACGGGTCGGTCCTGCGGGGCCAGCCCTTTGGGGCCGCTGTGTCGACTGCCGGGGAAGTCGGTAAGCAAGTCCGGGCTGGCTGCCGACCTCATCTGTCTCTCTGATGCCCCTCTCTGCCCAGCCTGCTCTGCTCAGACCCCGCCATTTTCCCGCCTGCACACCCCCTCCCCCGCCATTCCCTAGCCCGCCCCCACCCCACCCCACCCGCGTATCCCTACGGCCCAGGGGCATTCTCAGCGCTCCGGGCAGTGCTCCTAAGGATGCCCTGCCTAAGCCCCAGCTCTGCCTCTTTCTGCAGTGTTTCAAACCGGTATGGTCGGCTACCCCGAGGCCCTGACTGACCCTTCCTACAAAGCACAGATCTTAGTGCTGACATACCCTCTGATCGGTAACTACGGCATCCCCCAGATGAAGTGGACGAGTTCGGGCTCAGCAAGGTAGCCAACACCATTGCTTGTTCTACATTCCTTTTCGAATCATTAGCTATTAACTGTTAGTGAAGACTCTGCCATTCCGCAGTCATTCTAGAGAAAGCTGATACACACTGAAGTGATAGACAGGCCCTGTGCGCCGATTGTTAGGTGCCTTGAGGGGCACAAAGTGCTGGACCAAGTCAAAGAATCTGAGCTCCGATAAGATTTTTGGCGTAAAGCTTAACTGCTTTAAGAGTGTGTAGATTAATGGGAAAGAGATTGGAATACAGTGTCACACCCTTCTCAATGGTAGTAAGTCCTAGTTTCCCTACCAAATCAATTAAGCTGATTATCATCTAAACCTGCTTTACTTACCTTGCCTCATTTTTTTACCACTTTTCAGCAGAGTTCTTAACATGTAGGTAAGAAAACAGTTTCCTTTTCAGTGAAGTTTTTCCTATTCCTCTGGAATTTGGAAACTATGTTGCCCTCTGAGAGTTCAAGTAAACAAAGCAACACATGCATCATAGTCACCATAGCCTCGGTGCAGTATTCCTCAAAACTCATTTTATTCTGATACTAGGCTTACTGAGCCTTTAATTCTTCATATGTTTTCACCACCCACCCTGACACTTGGGAGAAGAAACTCTAGGTAAAAGACATGCCTGTTATTCTGGAAAGAACCACGCCTCATCACGACCTATGAATTCACTGAGTTCTAGTTTATAATGCATTATCTTGGTTAATTTACCTCAGCCCAGCTTTGTCAACTTTAGATACAATGTCAAAGTTGAGTTTATACACTTGCAGAATTGAGGCCCTGACAGAACCAAGATGAGTAAAGCCTCCAGGAGCCCCCAGCCCACCACTGATGCTTTTGCAGCATATATGCCGTAAATGTATGTCCGAGTGCGGATTCGACCATCTAGCCATGGAGGGTTCTGTCAGACTAGCCTTCGCATCCCTAAAGAACAGTCTCAACATTCATCTTTCTTAAACCTTCTACCACTAAGCAGATGTAATTTAAATATACCACTTCCTCCCCAATAAACAGCCTGTTTCTCTACTTAGTTCTTATAAGCTTATGTATTAAGTAACAAATATGTTACTTTTTAAAATGATAGTCCCTTATGGAGGGGTGTAATAATCATGCCTAGTGTTCTACCCTGAGCCTTTATTTTTATTGAGTAAGGTACTATGCCCCTGCCTCTTCTGTACTGTTTTACTCTGAGAATATGATCTTGTTATCTACACTACCTTAATTTTCTGCTTCCCTGAGTAGTAAATTAACATCCTGAAGACAAGACCTTGTCTGTTCAGGCTCATGCTTGCCCCCCAGCATCTGTTATAAGACCTGGCATGAAATGGGCCCTCTGTAAACTTCATTGACTACTATCATATGTCAGGTATCTTGCTCTTGAGTTCAGAGTTCTCTGAAGAAGACAAATGAACACATTTGTAATACAATGTAAATAGCAAGACAAGTGAAAGTAAAAGTGAACTTAGATGAATTTTAAGAAGGAGGCACAGCTGCAATGGGTGAGAGTGGGGGTGACTTCATGGAAAAGGAGATAAAAGAAAAGGGAGGGAAAAGGAAAATGTCCTTTCAGTTATCACTGTCATATCAGTGCCATCAGGCACCCCAGGCCCATGTGTTGAGTGTTTCACGTGGGAGGCAGCATTGCTGATAAAAGGCTGAAGCATGAGGTGCTTGGCTTGTTAAAGGAATGACAAGTCATTCACTGTGGCTGAAGTACAGGGTCCATGGCCCTCCAGTGGGAAAAAGATGGCTCGGGAGGTATGTGCCTCCGGGCTCCTCACCATCTCCTCCTTCCATCGACAGTGGTTTGAATCCTCGGGGATCCACGTGGCAGGACTGGTGGTGGGGGAGTGCTGCCCCACACCCAGCCACTGGAGTGCCAGCTGCACCCTGCACGAGTGGCTGCAGCAGCATGGCGTACCCGGCCTGCAAGGTATGGTGCAAGCATTGCCGTGTCTGGATGGAACATAGGTGCCCCGGTAGAAAGAATTAAGAGAGGTTCTCTGTGGACCCTTGGGACTTGAGTCCAGGGTTGTGATAGAATGTACCTGATTTGACTGGGGGAACGAACTGAGCTCCCACTCAGATGGGAAATTTCAAGCATGCAAAAGGAAAGAATAGGATAATGAATCCCCAGTTTCATCAACTCAGGGCTAAACTTATTTCATCATCACTACTACAACTTCCAGATTATTTTGGAGCAAATCTCAGACATAATATTGTTTCATCTACTGAAAGTTCAATATCTATGAAAAAAGAACCTTTGTAAAAACATGATGACAATAACACTACCATACCTTTAAAAATTAACAGTAATTCCTTAATATCAAATATCCAGGGAGTGTTTAAAATTTTTCCAGTTTTCTAATTTTAAAAAGAACCTGTTTGATAATATTCCTGTATTGTCATTTAGCATGTTCTTTTGTCCCTTGGTATTACTTTCTGTAAACAGTTCTGGGGTGGTGGTTCAATTCAAATGTGATACTTGGAGGCAAGAATACTTCATGGTGGGGTCGTTCTGGAAAAGCAGCCCAGGATTTTGATGCCCAGAGGACAGCTGTGGGTGACTCGGACTCTAGAATCGAAGTCTTAACTTCCTGCATGACTGCACTGGGGGAGTGATCTCTCAGAGTCTGCTGTTTCCACAGGAGTGGACACTCGGGAGCTGACTAAGAAGCTGCGAGAGCAAGGGTCTCTGCTGGGCAAGTTGGTCCAGGATGGGACAGAACCTTCAACCCTGCCCTTCTTGGACCCCAATGCCCGCCCCTTGGTGCCAGAGGTCTCCACTAAGGTACAGAGATAGAGTGGGAGAGTGTTTCATGCTAAGCACAGTAGTTATACTGTGTCCAGACTGGTTGTGAACACTTGAGGGAGAACTGGAAAAGGCCTCCAGAATACAGGTTGTGTGCACATTATACCTACTATTCACAGCTGTCAACCATTTACTCCTCAGGTTCCACGGGTATTCAATGCAGGGGGTACCCCTCGGATCCTTGCTTTGGACTGTGGCCTCAAGTATAATCAGGTCCGATGTTTGTGCCACCGTGGGGCAGAGGTCACTGTGGTACCCTGGGACCACGCGTTAGACAGTGAAGGTGAGTAGCTTGGGTCTATACAAGGCCTCAGGCAAGCAGCATGTGTGGAAGATCTGGTCCTCCGTCCAGCTGCTGAAGGTCAATGTGAGTTGCAGAGAAGAGGGGGAGAAAAGGGCTTTTGCTTTAACAGTGTCTCTCTCTAGTTGAATTATAGATTTTGATATCATCTTTTCTGCCCACTCCAGAGTATGAGGGTCTCTTCCTGAGTAATGGCCCTGGTGACCCCGCCTCCTATCCCAACTTGGTATCCACACTGAGCCGTGTTTTATCTGAACCAAACCCCGACCTGTCTTCGGGATCTGTCTGGGACACCAGCTGTTGGCCTTAGCGATTGGGGCCAAGACTTACAAGATGAGGTGGGAGCACAAAGAGTAGGGAGTCTTGGGAATGAGAATAGAATAGAGTTGGTGTTTATTAGTGTTGAAATTGAACTGGGGACTGGTGAGAATCATGAGATCAGCCAGAGCTGGGTTTGGTGCAAGAGTGAAGGGAGGGTGAAGAGGGGCCTGTGACTCAGGATGTTTATGCCTCCAGATATGGGAACCGAGGCCATAACCAGCCATGCTTGCTGGTGGGCTCCGGGCGCTGCTTTCTAACATCCCAGAACCATGGATTTGCTGTGGAAACAGACTCACTGCCAGCAAGCTGGCTTCCTCTCTTCACCAATGCCAATGATCACTCCAATGAAGGCATCGTACATGAGAGCCTGCCCTTCTTTAGGTGAGCCCACATGGTTCTGGCACAGTACCTGGATCTTTGCAGCTCTGAAGCCCACTGAGACTTGAAGATCAAAAAGAAATCACAGCAGTGGGCCCCAGTCAGCCTTCCCACTACCCGCCTTTGAGACCACCAGTGACGATGGCAGTTTTCATAATCCCCCTCTCTTCAACAGTGTCCAGTTTCACCCAGAGCATCAAGCTGGCCCTTCAGATATGGAACTTCTTTTGACATTTTTCTGGAAACTGTGAAAGAAGCTGCAGCTGGGAACCCTGGAGGCCAGACAGGTAAGCACTTGAGTAGATCTAGGTTGGGGATCTAAGAACAGGCTCCAGGGTAGGCATAAGATGGACATGCCTTGGGAAACTGAGAGGAGTTTGGGAGGTTAGGCAGGAGGGATGGGAAGGCAGCCAAGCCAAAGTGATTCATTCATGCTTCTTCCATTCAAAAAACTCCAGAGTCACAAGTCCGGATTTATGGTCCTGCCTCTGCCACTCATCAGAGGCATGACTTGTTCTGGTTTCTTCCATAAAGTGAGGGACTAATCTAGATGATCTCTCAGGTCTCGTTCAACTCTAATGTACTGTCCTTCTTTGCCTCCATAGTTCGAGAGCGGCTGACTGAACGCCTCTGTCTCCCTGGGATTTCCACCGCAGGCTCTGGGCTTACAGCACCACGAAAGGTTCTGATTCTGGGCTCAGGGGGCCTCTCCATCGGCCAGGCTGGCGAGTTTGACTACTCAGGCTCTCAGGTAAAGTGCGTCCATTGCTTCCCCTCTGGGTGTGTGGCCCTCAGGATGAATAGGGCTTAGGCATGAACACTGGTTGTAGGGAAGAAGTGACCTGAGCAAACTGGGGAATACACAGAAAGGTGAGAAGTCAGTTATTAGGGACTGAGAGACCAGGGACGGGAGAAGAGGAGGATAAATGCTGGTCTAAAACCAAAAATCTTGCTATGCCATCTTTATCCCCCTAGGCAATCAAGGCCCTGAAGGAGGAAAACATTCAGACATTGCTGATCAACCCTAACATCGCTACTGTGCAGACCTCACAGGGGCTGGCAGACAAGGTCTATTTCCTCCCCATAACACCTCACTACGTAACCCAGGTATGACTCAGGCGAGGCTGGACTGCAGAGAGGACCCATATGGGCCAGGTGATCCTGTGCCAATTCTGTGATCTGCTCCCTAACCCCAGGGTCTCAATGCCTGTTACTCCTCCCTCCTCCCCCAGGTGATACGTAATGAGCGCCCAGATGGTGTGTTACTGACTTTTGGGGGCCAAACAGCTCTGAACTGTGGTGTGGAGCTGACCAAAGCTGGGGTACTCGCTCGGTGCGGAGTCCGGGTCCTGGGCACACCCGTGGAGACCATTGAGTTGACTGAGGATCGGCGTGCCTTCGCCTCCAGGATGGCAGAGATCGGAGAGCACGTGGCCCCCAGTGAGGCAGCGAATTCTCTTGAGCAGGTTCAAGAGCTGGTGGGGGTAGACAGGTGGTGTTTCCTTGACAGCATATTTTCTCTGGGCCCAGGAGCCCTCTGCACAACACGCAGTCAAGATCTAATCTGTTTGTTCATCTGTGCTCATTGCAGGCCCAGGCAGCAGCTGAGAGACTGGGGTACCCTGTGCTGGTGCGCGCAGCCTACGCCTTGGGTGGCCTGGGCTCTGGCTTTGCCTCTAACAAAGAAGAGTTGTCTGCTCTCGTGGCTCCAGCTTTTGCCCATACCAGCCAAGTGCTGGTAGACAAGTCCCTGAAAGGATGGAAGGAGATTGAGTATGAGGTGGTGAGAGACGCCTATGGCAACTGTGTCACGGTGAGTGATGGAGGAGGGGCAGTCATGTAAGGCAGCGTGAGCTGTTGTAAGAGCCCGGGCAGGGCTGAGATCTTTGAGAGTTCGGTGTCGTCACACCCAGGATGGGTGCATCTCCAGAGGCAATAGGACCCTGGGATGCAGCCTCCTACCCTTCCTCACTCCCTATGGTGGTGACCTCATGGTCACCTTCACAGGTGTGTAACATGGAGAACCTAGACCCACTGGGCATCCACACCGGGGAGTCTATCGTGGTGGCTCCAAGCCAGACACTAAATGACAGGGAGTACCAGCTGCTGAGGCAGACGGCCATCAAGGTGACTCAGCACCTCGGAATCGTCGGGGAGTGCAATGTGCAGTACGCCCTGAACCCCGAGTCTGAGCAGGTGAGACTCCAGGCCTTGGGGCTGATACTCTAGCTGCTGGAGCACCGTCTGTAATTTGGGGGCCTCTAGGCCAAGGAGCCTTTTAACCCTCCAGACCCTGGAGCAGAAGCTAGGATTATTTTGATAGGATTGGGGCTTTATCGTCCTGCCTTTCTGAGGCCTCTCCTTTCTGAAGCCTTCTAGGCCAGTTATCTAGTCTCTGTTCTCTTTGCAGTACTACATCATTGAAGTGAATGCCAGGCTCTCTCGCAGCTCTGCCCTAGCCAGTAAGGCCACAGGCTACCCACTGGCCTATGTGGCAGCCAAGCTGGCTTTGGGCATCCCTCTGCCTGAACTCAGGTACAAGGATTGGGAAGAGATGGGGTGGGGGTGAGATCATGGGAGCTGGGGAAAAAAAAAAGTTTATGGGACAAGGGATAGGAAAAGGACATTGGCCTGGGTGTGGGTGGGAGAGCAGTATCTGCAAGCTCACCATTTAGCTCCTGCTCTGTCCTCCTGGCAACCCCACCTGACGGCCCCCAGGAACTCGGTGACAGGGGGAACGGCAGCCTTTGAACCCAGTCTGGATTACTGTGTGGTAAAGATTCCTCGCTGGGACCTCAGCAAGTTCCTCCGTGTCAGCACAAAGATTGGGAGCTGCATGAAGAGTGTGGGTGAGAGACACATCCCAAGAGACCCCTCCCCAGATCACCTCACGGGGTCCCACATGTCCCAAGAACTTAGAATGTCAAGCTCCCTGGCATGTCCTTTCAGCTCTTGTATGAGCAGCTTGTTGTGAGCAGTTTCTCAGAACTAATAGGGACATTTCCAACTAAGATAGTGGTTCTCCCCAGGGTGAGGATCCAAGGCATCTGGAAATCCATACAGACGCTGCCTCCACTCCCCAGATGGCATGTCAGAAATCTTGGAATGGGGTGATAGCCATAAGATTCTCATCTCTTGTGTTACAAATGAGTAAGCAGGTACCCACAGAAAGAAAGTGTGTGGCTGAGTAGAGGGCAGAGCCAAGAGCTGAAAACTGGATCTGTTGCTAGTTGCATGCTCCTCTGTTACACTGTGTTACCTGTCATGGGTGAGACCAGTTCCATGAAACTCCACCCACAGTGTTTCATAGCATTTTGCCTTTGGCCTCACCCCCAGGCTATTAATGCCAGTTTGTTCTCCATGCTTGTTTAAATACCAATGTTTCAAGGAAATGACTGCTGTTTACTGTAATCTCTTCTAAGGCCAAGTCAGCACAGTGGCAGCCATGCCAAATGTATCTCCTCTGGGCACTTCCTGCCATGGTCACTAAATTAAATTTAAAAAATAATAATAATAATTAATCGATCTGGTGGTCCTGGGTCTTAGTTGCAGCATGCAGGGTCTTTCTTTAGTTATAGCATGCAAAGTCTTTGTTGTATCACATGGGATCTCTAGTTCCCTGACCAGGGATCAAACCAAGGCCCTCTGTGTTGGGAGTGTGGAGTCTTAACTACTGGACCACTGGGGAAGTCCCTCAAATGTTTTTCAATACAGTGTTTAAGATGAAAGCAGGATGTAAGATAAATTTCATTAAAACAGAGACAATTAGTAATGGATGGATAAAATTGTCAGCTTCTAGGCAGTATTAAGAATGCTGTAATTGAGTTAGTATGCTTCCTTACAGTGGCCCTTTCTTTAAGTTCCCTTAGTGTGTCCTTTACAACATCTCTACTAAAACAAGCATGTGCACGCACCAAGCTGCCACCAGCTAAGGATAATAGCTTTTACTGTGCTCCAAATTTCCATTAACAGCAATAGTAGCCTTTAAACTTGTAAGTATAAGCTCAGATATTACTTGATTTTTAGAAATCTTACAAGACTGCCAAGTTGTTCCTTCTGGAGATGAATTTCTGTTATGTGAAAATTATAATAAACATGGGAACGAAGCCATAAATTGTAGCTAAGAGAAGTGGATTGAAAATAGGACAATCAAAGATTGATTCCTAGATGAGAGATTTAAGTATTTTACATCTCAGTATTCTTAGAATTTGATCTTCTTTGGTAACTTTTTGTAACTCTTATTATACAAGTAAGATGCACGAATCATTGAGAAATTAGAAAAGGTTGTTTTACCAAAGAAGAGTAATCACCTATAATCTTATCACACAGACATTAATTTAGGGATTTATATGATTCTGGGATTTTTCTAGGCTTGCATGTGAGTGCATTGGGTTTCTCTTTTATCCAGGATAAAAACTTTTGTAATATAACCACATTACAAAGAAATGACAAAATCACTCATCCTCTTCCTAAACACTACGAGTACCATCTTGATGTTTTTGAAAATTTTTTTAAAGAAACAAATATTAGAATTGTAAATAGAAAAATACATTTGGTAAGAGATATTTGAAGACTCTAGGGTAAATTGTCAGAGGACATGAACAAACTTCATTGATGAGAAAATCAATAAGCAGGCCTGGGTGTAGGGGGAAGTTTCCTCTTAGTAGTAGTTAGAAGAAATCTAGTTAAAATGAAAGAATTATTTTTTCTTGCTGGCAAAAGTTGTTTTAAATGATTTTACACACTTCTTAAAAGATTGATTAAATTTATATTGGGTTGGCCAGAAGCTTTGTTCAGGTTTTTCATAATAGCTTATGGAAAAAGCTAAATGAACATTTTGGCCAACCCAATACTTTGTATTATAAAGCACAGACTTCTACAAAGCAATTAGTACTTATCAAGGGCCAGAAAACATACCTTGCCTATATTGCCTATGCACTTCTGAAAATATATCCTCAGGGGATAAACTAAATCCCAGATAGCACTACTGCCTTATTTACAGTGATGGACACTTCAGAGCTAAATGTCCTTCAGTGAGTGAGTAGTCACTTGATGGTAAATCACACAAGAGTTAAACTGCTAGTAACAAAGGAAAGGAAAGTGAAGTCGCTCAGTTGTGTCCAACTGTTTGCGACCCCAAGGACTGTAGCGTACCAGGCTCCTCTGTCCATGGGATTTTCCAGGCAATAGTACTGGAGTGGATTGCCATTTCCTTCTCCAGGGGATCTTCCCGACCCAGAGATCAAACTCAGGTCTCCTACATTGTAGACAGATGCTTTACTGTCACACACTAATGTGGGAGAAGCTTACAATGAGGGGAAAAGCAGGATAAATGTTTATGTAAACTATAACCTTATATAAAACATTTGGAAGAAGTACTCTAGAGTGATAGTTGGAAATATGATTAACCCTGAGTGAATTCAAAGAACAATGGGATCATCTTACTACCCAGACTTTTAAAAAGTCTTAAAGGATGAGCCAGACCCCAATGTGAATAAAGGAAACCAAATAAATGGATAACCATCAGTGATTGGGCCTCTGTGATTGCTCCAGTATCCACGTGAAAATGGTAGGGAGAAAAAGCTGCAAGTGTAAGATTCTCAATGAAACAACATAAATCCACCACTGTGGGCTTGAGAACCTCCCAGAGATTTGACAGTAGACTGCCGACATTCTGGGCATCACCAGTGCCCCCAGCCCTCCAATCCTCACATCATATTCCTCCAGGTGAAGTCATGGGCATTGGGCGTTCTTTTGAGGAAGCCTTCCAGAAGGCTCTGCGCATGGTGGATGAGAACTGTGTGGGCTTTGATCACACAGTCAAGCCCGTCAGTGATATGGTAAGTGGCTCCCCTACCCGTGACAGCACTCTCAAAGTGTATCCTGCTTCTTTGTGTCCCCAGCCCCCAAGCTTGTTACCAGTAATACTAGTACCAGTCACTAGTGGACTTTGCCGTGTTTTCACTTTGCTAAGGATTCTGTGGTTTCATTTCTCTTTATTATGGGGATGTATCATTAGACTTGTTTTTATAGGAAACAAGTGAGGAAACTGAAGCTTAGCTTGTCCGCCCTCTCCCCATTAGGAGTTGGAGACTCCAACAGACAAGCGCATCTTTGTGGTGGCAGCAGCCCTGTGGGCTGGCTACTCAGTGGATCGCCTGTATGAACTAACTCGCATCGACCGTTGGTTCCTGCACCGGATGAAGCGGATCATAACACACACCCAGCTGCTAGAGCAACACCGTGGACAACCTTTGCCCCCAGACCTGCTGCATCAGGCCAAGCGCCTTGGCTTCTCGGACAAGCAGATTGCCCTCGCAGTCCTCAGGTCAGGGATGGTGGGAGGACCTCAGGCTGAGAACCTGGGGCAGAGAACCTTTGTACTCCTGAGGGGCCCTCAGGAGGAAAAGTGTGTGTGTTGGGGGGTGGGGTGTTGGAGGTCACTGCCCTTCATCCCTGGGATTTTCCTCTCTGATCAGTCCCTTGGATCTCTGCCCTCTGCTGGAGCCATTCCCCACTCCCATGGTCTATATTTCTGACCCTTCTCCTCTAGCACAGAGCTGGCTGTTCGCAAGCTGCGTCAGGAACTAGGGATCTGCCCAGCAGTGAAGCAGATTGACACAGTTGCAGCTGAGTGGCCAGCCCAGACAAATTACTTGTACCTGACATACTGGGGCACCACCCATGACCTCAGCTTTCGAACACCTCATGTCCTGGTCCTTGGCTCTGGCGTCTACCGTATCGGCTCCAGCGTCGAGTTTGACTGGTGTGCCGTGGGCTGCATCCAGCAGCTGCGAAAGGTCTCAAGCTCGTCTTTCATATAGTTCTCTCTGCTGTACTGATCAGCTTCCGCAGCCGCCTTCCCCGCATACTCGATCCTAGCACTTTCTATTCATTGCTGCGCCTCACATATGTCATAGGGCTTTAGTGGGGTTGGGGGTCCCTTAGGCCGTCCTGTGCCCTACATGTGGTTCCTCTCCAGAACTCCGTGTCTACTTTTCCAGTACCTTCCCTCCCAAGGCATTCGTCCTGTACAGCGATTTCAGAGACAGCCAAAGCAGTACTCTCTGAAGTAGGGACTTGGGCTTCCTATCCTTCCCCTCCTATTGCAGATGGGGTATAAGACCATCATGGTGAACTACAACCCAGAGACAGTCAGCACTGACTATGACATGTGTGATCGACTCTACTTTGATGAAATCTCTTTTGAGGTGAGACGGGTGAAGGCTGCCTGTGAGCCTGGGTGGCCCATCAGGTAGGAGCGGCTGGCAAACCTCAGACTCTTTGGAACTTGTGAGGTTTGAGGGGGTTTGGGTGAATGGTGAAGGGCGGTGAGCAAGAAGGCTCAGGCCCCTGACCCTATCTGTTAACCACCACCTGTTTCTTCTCCTTTACTGCAGGTGGTGATGGACATCTATGAGCTGGAAAACCCTGAAGGTGTGATCCTGTCCATGGGCGGGCAGCTGCCCAACAACATGGCCATGGCTTTGCATCGGCAGCAGTGTCGGGTTCTGGGCACCTCCCCAGAAGCCATTGACTCAGCTGAGAACCGGTTTAAGTTCTCCCGGCTCCTGGACACCATTGGTATCAGCCAGCCTCAGTGGAGGGAGCTCAGTGACCTAGAGGTGGGCTGGGCCCTGGTTGGGGGGCTGGAGGCCAGATGGCATCATGGGTGAGTGTGTACAATACAGCTAAGCTCCTTGTGCCCTTAGTCTGCTCGCCAGTTCTGCCAGACCGTGGGGTACCCCTGTGTCGTGCGCCCTTCCTATGTGCTGAGCGGTGCTGCTATGAACGTGGCGTACACCGATGGGGACTTGGAGCGCTTCTTGAGCAGTGCAGCAGCTGTCTCCAAGGAGCACCCCGTGGTCATCTCCAAGTTCATCCAGGAAGCCAAGGTGGGAGGCTGCAGATGAGTCTCTGAAGGCAGTCTTTCAGCCACGGCAGCGACTCCTCTGTCTCTGATCTGGGAAGGATGGGTTGTGCCAGGGCTCTTAAAGGCAGGGGAAGCTTCCTGCAGGGGCAAGTGAGAGAAGGAAATGGCCCTTGGTGTTCACCACCTTGCCCCGTGCACCTTGCCCCACTAGGAGATTGATGTGGATGCCGTGGCTTGTGACGGTGTGGTGGCAGCTATCGCCATCTCTGAACACGTGGAGAACGCAGGCGTGCATTCAGGTGATGCCACACTGGTGACCCCGCCACAGGACATCACTGCCAAAACCCTGGAGCGGATCAAAGCCATTGTGCATGCCGTGGGCCAGGAGCTGCAGGTCACGGGACCCTTCAATCTGCAGCTCATTGCTAAGGTAGTAAGAGGGGGCTAAAGAAAGGCACCCGAGAGCTGTAGCGCCTCTTTGTCCTGTGCTGGCCACTGTGCTGGGGCGCCCTCACTGGGAGGAGAGCTGGAGGGGCGGGGTCACATCTCAGGCCTGCAGTGTTTGTGACAGTCAACCTGCCCCCTGTCCTGGGTTGATGACCCACAGAATGATGAGTGAGGGGAAGACCCGATTCACTGGGGGTGGTGTCACAAGCCCACTTGCAGAAGGCCTGACCGATCTCTGTCTGCCCAGGACGACCAGCTGAAAGTCATTGAATGCAACGTGCGTGTGTCTCGCTCCTTCCCCTTCGTCTCCAAGACACTAGGTGTGGACCTAGTAGCCTTGGCGACGCGGGTCATCATGGGGGAAGAAGTGGAGCCTGTGGGACTCATGACTGGCTCTGGAGTTGTGGGGGTGAAGGTAAGGAAGATCGAAGCCCCAGGTTAGTGGTCAGCAGGGAGGCAGATAGCAGGAGGGAGTTCACCTGCTGCCCAAGCTATGTGCCTATTGATGTATAAAGTGAGCACCTCCTGTGGGCAAGGCCTTGCTGGGTGGTCAGGGCAATAAGATGGCCCTCCTCCCTGAGGAGCGTCCACTCTAGTGATGGGAGGCAAGAGAAGTCGGGTCCCGAACAGCTTTTTTCTAGAATAGCGTATGATAAACTTGCAGAGTAGAGACTGAAACGAAATGCTCAAGGAGGTGCCACTTCCGCAGAGGGTGACCCAGGAAGGTTCAAGAAAAGAGGTGGTGCTTAGACTGAGCCTTGGGGTATAGTCAAGGTTTGAGATTTGTTGAGGAAGTGTTCCAAGGCCAGGGAGTAGCCTCGTGGAGGCCAAGGGAAGCGCAAGCATGTTTGGGAAGTAGCCAATGATTGGCGGGTTCATGTAGGGCAGCACGGGGAAGGCTCACCCTGTCTGGAGAAGGCCAAGAGAGGGGATCATTGCCACCCCTCCCGGTGCAGGGATGTGGGCCGCTCTCACTTCCTGCTTGCTCCCTCAGGTGCCCCAGTTCTCTTTCTCCCGTCTGGCGGGGGCTGACGTGGTGCTGGGTGTGGAGATGACCAGTACCGGGGAAGTGGCTGGCTTTGGGGAGAGCCGCTGCGAAGCCTACCTCAAGGCCATGCTCAGTACTGGTTTTAAGATCCCCAAGAAGAACATCCTGCTGACCATTGGCAGCTATAAGGTAAGAACCCACGTAGGGGGTGGGGGAGTGGGGGTAGGGTGGCCCCCGAAGAGGTGGGGGTGGGTACAGATGGCCATGGCTCCCTGGGCCAGGGCTAACTTGGACGTGGAGGACAGGAGAAACACAACCTCATCCTCCCTTCTTCAGAACAAAAGTGAGTTGCTCCCAACTGTGAGGCTGCTGGAGAGCCTGGGCTACAGCCTCTACGCCAGCCTGGGCACCGCTGACTTCTACACAGAGCATGGCGTCAAGGTATGGGGTGACACCCCCCCACTGCCCGCCCACTGAGATGTGAGAACACCCGGGATTCTCTCCCTGTTTCCCTGCTTTCCATGTCATTGTACGAATCATCTGTTCCACGTGGAACAGTAGAGTATACAGAAAAGGAGAGAAAAAAATCCCTCGTGATCTTTCCACCACTGTTAACATTCTGGCATATTTCCTTCCATGATTTCCTCTGTGTATTGTGTGAGCTCCATATTGCAGAATCCTTGGTAACCATAGTGTAAAGATTTTCTGGTCAAGAAAAATGCTTTGCCTGCAGTTAAGTGAAGTGGCCTGGTCCCCCTCCTGTGGGTCCTCAGTTTCTTCCTCAGCTCCTGGGCCACCTCCCCCCTCCCTTCAGGCTGGCCTCCTGGCCCTCTGCCAGGTTCAGGTGGCTCCAGTCTTGTCTCTGGACCCCAGGTGACGGCTGTGGACTGGCATTTTGAAGAGGCAGTGGATGGAGAGTGCCCACCACAGCGAAGCATTTTGGAGCAGCTCGCTGAGAAAAACTTTGAGCTCGTGATTAACCTGTCTATGCGTGGGGCCGGGGGGCCGGCGTCTTTCTTCCTTTGTCACCAAGGGCTACCGAACGCGGCGCCTGGCCGCTGACTTCTCTGTACCCCTCATCATTGACATCAAGTGCACCAAACTGTTTGTGGAGGTAACTGAGACCCCGAGCGCCGGGACTGGGGCAGCCAGTGTCAGCAAGGGAGGAGGCAGAAGTGAGCATGCTCTGGGGCTGGGGAATCTGCATGGAGCGGCCTCACTAGTCATCAAGTTTTGTGGCTGCAAAGAGAGAGGATGGATGTAGAGAGGCAGAAGCCTGGTGTATGGGAAAACCCAGGCCCCATCTGCAGCTCCCAGGCTGTCCTTCGATCTTTGCTGACACTGATTTTCCTCCTGCAGGCACTGGGACAGATCGGGCCAGCCCCTCCTCTGAAGGCGCATGTTGACTGCATGACCTCCCAGAAGCTCGTGCGGCTGCCTGGTAAGCACATCTCAGGACATCAGTAGGGGCTGCAGTGAAGGACGACCGTGGGGCCCCCTCCGCCCTGGACTGTTCAGAGTGGGAAGGGCCCAGAAGCTTCCTCACACTGAGCTCTTTATTCTCCATCCACGATGCCCCTGACTGAGAGCTTCACCACCTCTCACTGGTGTCAGTCGCTGCTTATTTTCCTAACTTGATGCCCTCGAGTCTTTGACTCTCCCTCCAACCTGCTGCCTGTGTGTTCTCCCAGGATTGATCGACATCCATGTGCACCTGCGGGAACCAGGGGGACACACAAGGAGGACTTTGCCTCGGGCACAGCTGCTGCCCTGGCTGGGGGCGTCACCATGGTGTGCGCTATGCCCTAATACCCGGCCCCCCATCACCGACGCCCCTGCCCTGGCCCTGGCGCAGAAGGTAAGCCCCGGTTCTCCTGCTTCCTGGTGACCCACATTCCCCACCTGTCTCCCCCACCTGCCTCTATGCTGCTCCCTCTACCCCCTCCCCAGGGGCCAGGCCACGTGAGCCAGGCTGGCACAGGTGCTGATGGGCCCTATCTCGAATGTATTCCTTCCAGCTGGCAGAGGCCGGGCGCCCGCTGTGACTATGCCTTATTCCTTGGAGCCTCGTCGGAAAATGCAGGGACCCTGGGCACCGTGGCTGGGTCTGCCGCGGGGCTGAAGCTCTACCTCAATGAGACCTTCTCTGAACTGCGGCTGGACAGTGTGGCCCAGTGGATGGAGGTAGGGGTGGATGGGGATGGGGCCAGCCAGCCAGTGCCCCTGGTTTGAGGGCCCCCTCACGGCAGGCTGGAGGCAGTGTGAGTCGGGGAGCCCCGCAAGGGCTCGGGTGCTGCAGGGTCCCGGAACCTTCCTCCTGTCCTCAGCACTTCGAGACCTGGCCATCCCACCTCCCCCGTCGTGGCCCATGCCGAGCGGCAGAGTGTCGCAGCCATCCTCATGGTGGCCCAGCTGGCCCAGCGCTCTGTGCACATCTGTCACGTGGCACGGAAGGAGGAGGTGAGAGCCCAGGGGCGCCCCTGTGGCTTTCCCAGTGACTCCAGGTGATCAGGATGGTCCCTGGAGGCAGGGCCGGCTCAGCACGCCTGCCCCGTGTCTTTCCAGGAGGGGAGGTTGGCTGCGGGGACTGTGCAGGTCAGGGCCTCGAGGACATCCCCCACCTTGAGGTCTCCCCACACTCCCCCAGATCCTGCTGATTAAAGCGGCGAAGGCGCGGGGACTGCCGGTGACCTGTGAGGTGGCACCCCACCATCTATTCCTGAGCCGTGATGACCTGGAGCGTCTGGGGCCCGGGAAGGGGGAGGTTCGGCCCGAGCTTGGCTCCCAGGAGGACGTGGAAGCCCTATGGGAGAACATGGCCGTCATCGACTGCTTTGCCTCCGACCATGGTGAGAAGGCCCGGGACATACTCCCTGGCCCAGGGGATCTGGGCCAGGACCTTCGGGCTCCATGAGGCCTGGGCTTGTTCTGGGTGGGACTCCAACCAAGTTCCTGGTCTGTCATAGGCGCTTGATAGTATTTACTGAGAGAACGAATGAGCAAACGAGGAAACCGTAAATGAGAGAATCTGGGTGGAAGGTGTGGGCCCTGAAGAAGGCAGCAGTCCCAGCTTCCCTATTTTCAGATTCCCAGGAAAAGCTAGAGTCGGGGTTGGTGGCGTGTGTGACTCCCCAGGCGTGGAGGCCACTGTCCTGAGGGTGGTGCTCTCTCCCCCAGCCCCTCACACCGTGGAGGAGAAGTGTGGGCCCCGGCCTCCCCGGCTTCCCAGGGCTGGAGACCATGCTGCCCCTGCTGCTGACGGCAGTGAGCGAGGGCCGGCTCAGCCTGGACGATGTGCTACAGCGACTGCACCACAACCCTCGGCGCATCTTCCACCTGCCCCCAGGAGGACACCTATGTGGAGGTGTGGGCCGGGGGCTGGGGGCGGGCGGGCTCTTCCTGACCCCCAGGAGGACACCTATGTGAAGGGGGTGGGGCAGGGGTGGGGGCGGGCGGGCTCTTCCTGCCACCACCACCCCCCACCAGGAGGACACCTATGTGGAGGTGTGGGGTGGGGCTGGGGTCGGGCGGGCTCTTCCTGCCCGCCCCCCCAGGAGGACACCTATGTGGATGTGTGGGGTGGGGCTGGGGGCAGGCAGGCTCTTCCTGACCCCCCCGCCCCGGAGGACACCTATGTGGAGGGGTGGGGCAGGGCTGGGGGCGGGCAGGCTCTTCCTGCACCCCCAGGAGGACACCTATGTGGAGGTGTGGGCCGGGGGGCTGGGGCGGGCGGGCTCTTCCTGACCCCCCAGGAGGACACCTATGTGGAGGGGGTGGGGTGGGGCTGGGGTCGGGCGGGCTCTTCCTGACCCCTCTCAGGAGGACATCTGTGTGGAGAGGTGGGGCCAGGGGCGGGTGGGCCTCTGCAGTCCTGGGAGAGGGTGCACGTGGTGCCCATGCCCAGCATGACCCATGACTCTGGCAGGTGGATCTGGAGCACGAATGGACAGTCCCCAGCCACATGCCCTTCTCCAAGGCCCACTGGACACCCTTTGAAGGGCAGAAGGTGAAGGGCACCGTCCGCCGTGTGGTCCTGCGCGGGGAGGTGGCCTATATTGACGGGCAGGTACGTGTGTGGCCCAGGCCTGGGCTGTTGTGACCTGCTGGGTGCCGTTCTCTTCTCACCCCAGCAGGTCTGCATGGTCCCACTACCCCCTCCAGGCACAGGTCCCCAGGGCATCTTTTCTCCTTGCCAGCTTCCACCTCTTGACTGCCTGGCTCACTTGCCCTCCCTGCCTTCTGTCCACAGGTGCTGGTGCCACCAGGTTACGGACAGGATGTCCGCAAGTGGCCACAGGGCGCTGTTCCACAGCTCACACCCTCGGCCCCGGCTGCCAGTGAGCTAACCACGGTAATTTTCAGGGCTGGGTGGCGGGCACGGGGGTATAGTCAGGGGCAGGTATAAACAGCACAAACACTTTAATTGGTGGTTCAGGGGCAAGGGAAGGTTCGTCACTTAACAGTTAAAATCCTCACCTCCTACCCTGTCTACTGCAAATTAACTCAATTTAGGAGGCTTCCTGTGGGAAACACTAATCCATTAACCCAACCAGAGAGAAATCTCGAAGAAGCCTGTGGGCCACCCCTGCTGGGGGCAGCCCAGTGGGAGAGCAGGTTGAGGGGCGTGATGGCGTGGACAGGAAGCAGTTTGGCTTTTCTTGAGGGACTGAACTTGAGGAAGGTCACGTCACTACCTGGTGTTGTCTCTCCAGACCCCGGAGAGGCCCCGCCGGAGCGGCCCAGCACTCCCTGATGGCCGCTTCCACCTGCCTCCCGGATCCACCGAGCCTCCGACCCAGGTTTGCCAGGTAAGAGAAAGATCCTGTGACTCGGAGGGTGGGGCCGCCTGGACCTAGACACGTGTAGGGACGGGCTCCCTCTTCCCCCACAGTGTCCCAGGTGGCCCAAGTTTGGGGGCTCTGTGGCCTCAGAGCTGTTCCAGTCCCTCCGTGCACTTCCCTTGTCCTTCCTCCCGCCCCAGTCCTCCTCTGCCCCCCTGTGCTTAAGCCAGCCCACCCGGCGTGAGGCGGGCACCCCAGCCCCTTCTCACAGGCCCTTTTCTGTTGCGGGCAGCTGTGTTCCCTCCGCCCGGGAGCTGGGAGCCCACGGGGCAGCAGAGCGTGGGGTAAAGTCCAGGTTGTCGGTTGCTGTGGGCCTGGCTGCCCCCCTTGCCTAGGATCCTTTTGCCAGCTGGGAGGGTCCCGGGAGGGCACCGCTGATCACACCCAACAGCCCCTGTGTGAAATCATGGGTCCGTGCCCAGAGCTGCCACCCCTGCCCTCAGCTAACCTACTGCCGCTACCGTGGTGTGAGTTAGTTTAACACAGACACTGTGATCCAGAGTCCTAGGAAGCTGGGGCTCTTCACACACCCCAGCTGCAGGTTTACATCTGTCCTGTCGCCCTGTTTGTAGCTGAGGAGCCAAAGGAGAAGACCTCCCGGAAGGCAGCTGAGCCAGGTGAGAGACTGCTCTGAGCACACGCTCGCTCACCTCTGGGGACCTCTCTGATCTGGCCTGAGTAGGAGGAACCCTCTGACCAGCCTCTTCTGCCACGCCCCTCACTCTGCAGAGCTGATGGGAACCCTTGATGGCATCTGCTACCCTCCACCACCAGTACCTAGACAGGCGTCACCCCAGAACCTGGGGACCCCTGGCCTGCTGCACCCCCAGACCTCACCCCTGCTGCACTCACTAGTGGGCCAACATATCCTGTCCGTCCAGCAGTTCACCAAGGATCAGGTGCCTGGGGGAGGGAGGAGGGGGCCACCCAGAGCTGTGAGGATCTGGAGAGCTGGGGCCAGGAGCCCTGGAGGCCACACTGTTTCCAGCTGACTCGGGATCTTTCTCAGATGTCTCACCTGTTCAACGTGGCACACACGCTGCGCATGATGGTACAGAAGGAGCGGAGCCTCGACATCCTCAAGGTCAGGGTCAGGGCTGTGGGCTAAGGATGCAGGCCCAGGGGGCAGGGTTCCATAAGTAGTCAGAGGGGTCTCCCTCCCCCACCTTTGGCTCCCCCATGAGAGTCCACACCCTCCATAGGTGAGCCCTGCTTTGATGGTTCTGCCGCTCTAGGCCGCCTCCGTGGTGGCCCTCCTCTGATCAGTGAGCAGCTGACCTGCAAGCCCTGAGTGCCAGCACACAGGCCTAGTAACCCAGTCCCTTGGTGGATACTGATGTCTTCATGGGAGAGAACTGGGTATATCCTCTCCCAGAGAACAAACGTCTCATTCAGACGCTTAACAGTAGCTTTCCGAAGGCAGACCTTTAGCTCACAGGAACACACTGTTGGAGGTGCTGGGTCACGGGGAGGTTTGGGGGAAGAGTTTTCTCTGCACCCCTCTGGGACACATTGAGGAAGCAGGCAGCAGCCCCACATGCTCCCTGGGATGGACATGGCTACACACACACACGCAGGCATCTTGCCTCCCAGGGGAAGGTGATGGCCTCCATGTTCTATGAGGTGAGCACACGGACCAGCAGCTCCTTTGCAGCAGCCATGGCCCGGCTCGGGGCGCTGTGCTCAGCTTCTCCGAAGCCACGTCCTCCGTGCAGAAGGGCGAGTCCCTGGCTGACTCGGTGCAGACCATGAGCTGCTACGCCGATGTCGTCGTGCTGCGGCACCCCCAGCCCGGGGCAGTGGAGGTGAGGCCAGCCTCTGCGCCAGGGCAGGATCGATTGGGCGGGGCCTGCAGACACTGCCTGTAACTGCAGGTCTCAGGTGGGGCCAGATGGGTGAGGGGACTCAGGAGAAGTGGGACTGCGGCAGGGAGTGGGGGTCCCTGGGACTCAGAAGAAAGGATTCTCCTTCCTTGTCCCCGTGTCACAGCTGGCAGCCAAGCACTGCCGGAGGCCAGTGATCAACGCAGGGGACGGAGTTGGAGAGCACCCTACCCAGGCCTTGCTAGACATCTTCACCATCCGGGAGGAGCTTGGGACCGTCAACGGCATGACGGTAAGGGTGCAGGCCGGGCTCGGAGGCCTGCCCTGGGACAGTCTGGAGAGGGAGGCAGGTGGGAAGCAGTTTCTGCATTTCAGAGCCTGTTGCATCAGGGAGGCTTCCATTCTGGTCCTGAGGCTGAAAGCTTCAAAATGGGGGTGGGGGTGTGCTCAGTCTGGAGCCCTCCTGGTGAAGGGCTGCCACCCACCCCTACCCACTCGCCGTCCAGATCACGATGGTGGGCGACCTGAAGCATGGCCGCACGGTGCATTCGCTGGCCTGCCTGCTCACCCAGTACCGCGTCAGCCTGCGCTACGTGGCGCCCCCAGCCTGCGCATGCCCCCCTGACGTGCGGGCTTTCGTGGCCTCCCGTGGCACCAAGCAGGTCAGGCCCTGGGAGGCCTCCCATGGGGGGTGGGGAGAGACTGTGCTGGGCGGTCAGTGCAGGCCCTGCACTCACCCTGGCCGGGCCTCACTGTCTAGGAGGAATTTGAGAGCATCGAGGAGGCGCTGCCTGACACCGATGTACTCTACATGACGCGCATCCAGAAGGAACGCTTCGGCTCCACCCAGGAGTATGAAGCAGTAAGCGCGAATCGGGGAGGAGCAGCCCGGGGTAGCTGCAGCATTCCAGACTAGCAGCCAGGAAGGCTGGGCCCCTCCGTTGTAATAACTGCCTCCGGGGACTGGTGGTGGGGGCCCAGGCCCCATGGGCTCTTAGGCACCGCAGCCCTGAGGTGCTTACAGGGCCCCTCCCTCCCCGCAGTGCTTCGGCCAGTTCATCCTCACTCCGCACATCATGACCCGGGCCAAGAAGAAGATGGTGGTGATGCACCCAATGCCCCGTGTCAATGAGATCAGGTGATGTGGCATCAAGATTGGGGCTGTGCTTGAGGGCATGGGGGCAGGGGCCTGCACTCCAGCCCCATTCAGGCTGTCTTGGGCCGGGCAGTAACTCTTCCTTCTCTTGCAGTGTGGAGGTGGACTCAGACCCCCGAGCAGCCTACTTCCGCCAGGCAGAGAACGGCATGTACATCCGCATGGCTCTGCTGGCCACCGTGCTGGGCCGCTTCTAGGGCCGAGCCCTCAGCCTCTGCTCAGGCCCAGCTGCTGGGCATGGGATCTCGCGCCCTCCACAGTGGCTGCACCCTTAGTAGCTGCTCTGGGGCATCCAGATAGGCCTTGTGCTCAGATGCACACATGTGGGGACCACGCTTCAGGCACTGGACTGGACTGGAGCCATCTAGCATGGAGGTGGGGCCGCAGGGGTTGGGGCCCAGTCGGCCCATCTCCCTTCTTGCACCTCAAATCTGTATAGTTACTTTTTCACTGACTTAATAAAGCAGCTGAGCTGCCTCTGCTTCTTCCTTCCTTGAGTGTATCCTGGCTTTAGCAGAGGATGCTAAGTCCAATAGGCAGAGCTTTCTTCTACAAAACGAGAAGAGTTTCTCAAATACAAGAGCACCTTGATGGGCAAGCCCCTGTTCTGGCCAGGGGAGCAGGCAGGCCCCTATTTTCAGAGTGGTGGCTCTTGGAGGTTCTGGGCAGGAACACACCATTCTCTTGGTGCTGCTGAGGCCTGTGCTCCACTGAGGAGCACACTCCATGGATCCACGTCTGGCCCGCTTTCCTCCATTCAGGTGCATGAGTCATGGGGAATGGAGGGCTGAGCCTCTAAGCCCTGATGGTGAGGTTCATTCTCCTCTAGGCCAGCGGTCCCCAACCTTCTTGGCACCAAGGACCACTGATTTCGTGGAAGACAATTTTCCCATAGTTGGGGGGGGTTGGGGACAGTTTCAGGATGATTCAAGCATATTACATTTATTGTGTGCTTTAATGCCACCAGTCAAGAAGGTACTGGTCCATGACCAGGAGTCTGGGAGCCCCTGCTGAAAGCCTTTATTCTCTTCTGCTCTGGTCAGTACTCTCCTCAGGGGCTCAGGTGACCACTGTATCCTTAGAACCTCAGCTGCCATTCCTGCGAGGAGCACCACACACACACATCCAGCCTCCAACCCCAGCCCGCCCCCCACAGCCTACTCTCCCTGGGAGACCACCTCACTGGATTTTTAGGCTGGACTAGGTCAGGGACACTGAGGCGCCCTTTGGCTGGGGAACCCTGGGCTAGAGGAGTTGGGGAAGTGTGTGAACTGTTACCTTCCATTAACTTCAGTAGCATTAGAGAAATTTCTGGATCCGACAGGCTAACTTAGCACCCTCTGGGTACAAAGCACCATGTGCAGTGGGAGTGTAAGGACAAACAACATAGTTATCACCCTCAACTTTGAGGCCTCTTGAGGCATCCAGTGACTTCTACAGATTGAATTGGCACATGATGGTCCAAACTGCTCTAATGTTCAAGAAGAACCTGCTTTGGGAAAAAGCCGTTAGCAAGTTTCAGAGATGGGAAAAGGAGACAGAACTCATTTTTTGAAAACTTACCATAAGCAGGAATTTTTCCACCTTCTCATTTAGTCCTATGCTAAACTTCCAACCATTTACAAATGCAGACATGCTTAGAAAAGGTGGTTTGACCAAAGTCACATCGCTTATAGTCATATATCAGGACCACTTGACTTCAAACCCACTTTTCTAATAAGTTATTTCAGGCTTTCAGGGCATCCAAAGGCAATAGGAGAGACAAGTCACACAAATCTAAGCTCCCAGTGAACAAGTCTAAGGCACGTGTGTGGCAAGCTGGTTCTCAGAAGGGGAGACCAGCCCAGGTGTCCTGGGATAAGAAAGGCCCACAGAGCTGGGGTTCAGGCTGGTTCCTGAGGAAGGGGCAAGCTTCGGCAGGTGGATGGGAGAAGGGTGAATCATCTTACTTTCTTGAATGTAGCAGTGGCAGTTCTGTGTCTGCAGCACAGTGAGAGAATCTACCTGGACCCAGCAGAACCTTTCTGCTCTGTACTGTCAAGAGTTGAGAGTCTGATGAGCCAGACAGGTTTGCAGGTAGATTACCACAGAAATAGGAGTTCACAGCCATGGGCACTGTTTGAAGAAGGATGAGACTGGCTATAACACCATCTGCTTGTCTGGGGCACTGAGCTGTCTCCAGTCCCCTAATGTTAACCCTCCCCAGGCTCTTCAAACCCCTGACCCTGACGAGTTCTCCCTGGGGTACCTGGAGGACCCAGTTGGTTTTAGAATGCTTCTACTCCTTTCAAAAACTTCAGTTACACTTCATAGGCTATTCGAAGAAATCAGAGATTATTTTCCCAAGTTCTGGGGACTCTGTAACAGATTCCCACAGGACTCAGTGCAGCTCACCCTCAGTAGAAGCAGTGTTTGCTGCCAAGCAGCACACAGATTCCACTCAGCGCTAAGTGGTGGAGGTGTTCCGCCCCTCCCTTTGGCTCTCCTAATCATAACACAGCTCGAAGCTGAATACACTTCTTTTCCCCCTCCAACCAGAACAGAGCTCTTATGACACTGGGAAGTAAAAAGAGGCTATCAGTAAGAAACGAAAACAGACCTTGAAACAGAACACTCATGCTTGAGCCGGTTTCACATCCATTAAGAAGCAACCTCATGTGCTCCAGGTGATTAGCATTAACCATATAAAGCTTTAAAAATGAAGTTTCCTAGTCTCCTTTCCTCCTGAGATTCTTAAGTGATTTGATTTATTCCTAAAAAAAAAGAAATTAACACAGCTCTAGTTGTATGTCAAACGCTATTCTAGCACTTTACAAATATTAACATTCTTTTTTACTTACACTTTCTCTTGGATGAACTCTTTAAATACATACTTCTGTGAAAAACAGGTCTAACCTAATGTATTTCCTTTTTTCCTTGCAAAATCATTTCCCCAAATTCTTCCCTATTGTAGTGAAGGAAATCCTCTCATAATAGGTATTCAACTTAGATCATCTTCATCCCATTCCTGCCACTTTTCACTAATGACCTGCAACCCTGGACAAGTCAGTTAGTGCCCCTGAAAGGCTGTAAGTTGAAAGGGTAGAGTTGGAAGTTCCCAGTGACATGCGGATTGCAAGTTGTTAGTGTAGCACTGGTGAAGTGAAGTCACTCAGCGGTGTCAGACTCTTTGTGATCCCATGGACTGTAGCCCGACAGGTTTCTCTGTCCATGGAATTCTCCAGGCCAGAATACTGGAATGGGTTGCCATTCCATTCAGGGGATCTTCCTAACCCAGGGATCAAACCTAGGTCTCCCCCATTGCAAGCAGATTCTTTTGCATCTGAGTCACAGAGGAAGCCCATTGATACATGTCTGTAATTCTGTAACAACATCCTGTGGACTGTGGGGGACAGTGCTGGTGATGGTGCAGGGCTGTGGAGGAGTGCATTAGGAAGACTAGTCTGGAGGCAGCACCTACCTGGAAGAGATGGGAGTAGGAGCCATTCCATCATCAGGAAATCCAGTTAGGATGTTGTTGCAGGATCTTGGGATTGGGAGAACAGGGATGGCTGTAGACAGGGAGCCAGCTTAGAGCGGGGACAAGTGAATTCTGCTTGGGCACAATGGGACATCTGTATGGAGATGTCACGTCCATAACAAAGCTGGGGAATTGGATCAAGTACGTCAGAGGTCAGTTGTGTTATTTATATGTGTTAACATAACAGCAGGCTTCTCAGGTGTGCAGTGGTAAAGAATTCACCTTCCAGTGCAGGAGTAGCAAGAGATGTAGGTTCAGTCCCTGGGTCAGGAAGATTCCCTGGAGTAGGAAATGGCAACCCACTCTAATATTCTTGCCTGGAAAATTCTATGGACAGAGGAGCCTGGCAGGCTACAGTCCATGGGGTCTCAGAGTGGACATGACTGAGTGCATACACATACGTGAGAACATGGATGTTACTCACTAATATACCCCAAGCACCAAGCACCTAGTAAAGTATTGAGCACATAGTAGGTGCTTAAGTAACATTTGTTGATGACAGAATCATCAACATAAAGGTAATGAAAACTCTTTAAATATGTGCCTCTGTATTAGTTCACCAAGAGAATGGGAGCAAAAGCAATCAGCTAAAACCTGAATCTCAGAAAGGGTGGAGAGGAACTCAGGAGAAAGCTCTCAGAGAGGCCCAGGATTTCAGACATGTTAGGCATGAGGAGAGGTGTGGACAGGATCAGATTCTGCAGGAGACTACAGAGAATGAAATCTGA
The DNA here is from genome assembly GCA_917880005.1 of Nanger dama. Taxonomy (NCBI): domain Eukaryota; kingdom Metazoa; phylum Chordata; class Mammalia; order Artiodactyla; family Bovidae; genus Nanger; species Nanger dama. The sequence goes on from CAKJTW010000018.1 coordinate 34,721,408, forward strand.
GGCACGGATTCAATCACAAGAGTTATTACTCTGATGCTCTGTGGGAAGAAAGTGAGACAACAAGTTCGTGGGCTTAGTGAGGGACTGGCTTAGAAGCTGAGGTTGTTTGCCAAAGAAAAGATGTTGGAATTAGGACCTGAAAGTCTAGAAAAGGCTGGGAAAGTTATGATGGATCCTCAGGAGATTAATTAATGGGTCATCGCCTTGGGCTCAGGGGGAAGCTAGACACGATGAGTTTGTGGTAGGGTTGAGGGGAGGCAGTGTCCAGGCAGGGCAATGGCACCCACCCACCCTGGAGGACCCTTTCTAGAAATATCAATTACTTCCTCCTTGAAGGCACCTGACTAGTTGCCACCACAGGAGAAGGGGGGAGATAAGGATTGTTACCATCCTCTGCCACTCCCTTTTCTTCTCACCGAAGAGAAGGAGGTGGCAGAGGATGAGATGTTTGGTTGGCATCACTGACTCAATGGACATGAGTTTGAGCAAACGCCTGGAGATGGTGAAGGACTCAGAAGCCTGGTGTGCTGCCGTCCATGGGGTCGCAAACACTCTGACATGACTTAGCTATGGAACAACAAAAAAATTTTGCTGCAAATTTGCCCTGCAGAGTCAGCCTGTAAGGTACGGGCTTGCTGAGCCAGGGATGAGGGCCTGCCTGGGGACTAAGAGGGCACTTTACTGGCTTTGTATTGACCCCACGCCCATTCCTTCCCCCTCCTTCCATCGATTGGTTCATTCCTTCCCAGCAGTTGTTACTGAGAGTCTATGAGGTGCCAGGTCATGAGCTTGGTTCTGGGGAGACGAACACGAGGAAAGCAATGCCTTCCCTCAGGGGCTGTTACCAATCTACCAGGCAACCTCAGCCCCTTGCCACTCTCTCAGAAATCCTGTGCAACTGGGTCCAGATCTCACCCTGCTCTGGTGCAGCAGGGGGCAAGATGGAAGGGAGCCAGGAGGTGATCTCTGGGCAGACTCCAAGGTCAGGAAAAGGCAAGTTTGCTGTTGTTAATGTCTGAAACCTGCTTATTTTGGGAAGCTCTAGCTGTCTTTTATTTCATGGATTTGGTTCTGTTTTGTTCCTCCCTAGGCTTTTTGGTGACAGTCCTTTTAAAAGTTATAGCCTGTCATGGTTGAGCCAAAGGGAATCAGAGAATGGAAATGGATGCTCTGACTGCATCAGAGAAAGTGAGCCAGTAAACCCTGGGACCAGGTGCCATGAGCACAGTACCAGAGGAGAGAAGAAAACTCAAAAGGGTGCACCTGGAGATCACCTACACAGAGGTTTCGTGTTCTAGTCTGGGAAGATTTTTTTTTCCTTTAAGAAAGGAAACCCATCCACACCCAGAGCTTGCAATCTTCCTCAGGAGCATAGCTCTAGGCTAGGATGGCAGAGGCTGTTGCGCTTTTCTCCAATTGTGAGGAGAATTAACTTAGGAATTAACCATAAAATCTTCCAGAAGGATCTGGGTTGTTGTTTGTGTTTTAATTTTATTTAATTTTATTTTTTTTTACTATTACCTTTGCTTCGGAGGCTTCCTGGGTAGCTCAAACCGTAAAGAATCTGTCTGCAATGCGGGAGACCTGGATTCAGTCCCTGGGTCCAGAAGATCCCCTGGAGAAGGACACGGCAACCCACTCCAATATTCTTGCCTGGAGAATTCCATGGACAGAGAAGCCTGGTGGGCTACAGTCCATGGACTCACAAAGAGTCGGACACCACTGAGTGACTAATACACACATATTACCTTTGTTACAAATTAAGAAGGTTGCCTATAGCCTAAAAACATACAGGATAGTCTCAAGGTTCTGATCTTTAAAGGTTTAACACTTTTCCATTCACACGGAGATAAAAAGTTGCAGAACAGAGAATAATATTTGTCTTGTTGGAGGTTTATAGGAACATTGTGACCAGACCTACCTAAACAGCTGCCAAGAACAAAAGATTCCAGCACCAACTAGTCTGTAACAACCAACCACGTGTCCTCCCCTTTTAGGAGAGAAGAAGCCTGAGGGACTTCTCTGGCATTCTAGCGGTCAACACAAGGGATAGGCATGGGTCCTATCCCTTCAAGGAGCTAAGACCCCACACCCCATGTGGCACAGCCATAAACAGTAAACACGGCCACAATTCTAACTCCAGTGTGATGGTTCTTTGGAACACCAGTCCACCATCTTCTCAGTCTTCTGACTTTCTGAATACAGTCACTATTTCCTGACCCAATTCATTTCTCAATTTTATTGGCCCGTTGTGCAGTGAGCAAGTAGGAGCTTGGTAACAGAGGGCCTGAGAGTTCTAGCTCATGAGGAGAGGCCAGGAGTAGCCCACGGGTGAGGTGTGAGGGTGGCCCAGAGTATCCACCTTGGCCTCTAGGTTGGTGCCAGGTGCAGAAGTTCAGCCCAGACAAGAGGAGATTTGTCCTTTGAGTGAGCACCACCCACACAAGGCGCTGTGGATGCTAAAGCCAGAGGGCAGAGGGAGGAGGGCTGGGGCAGAGGGAGGAGGGCTGGGGCAGAGGGAGGATGGGGAGCACAGCTGCAGGCGTGGGACTCAGGCTCTGGAAACCCTTGGCCCCTCCTCCTCCCCATGCTCCCCACCCAACTCTCTCTCACCTGTCCTGCCAACAGGACCCACTTTGAGGGAGCCTTTGAGATCAGGGCTGCATGTGTAGCCCCGGGCTCTGCTCCATGGGCACTTGGGAACTGCCCAGCATCCTTTGGAAGGTGTTGATCAGGTGCTCATGGGGATGTATGGGGTTCAGAGCTGGGACAGGGAGGCCCAGGGAGCTCTCACAGCTGGGGAGGAAAAGTCTTTCAAGTATAAAAGAAATTCTCTCGGGAATTCCCTGTTTGGCCTAGTGGTTAGGACTTGGCGTTTTCACTACTGGGACCAGATTCCATTCTTGGTTGGGGAACTAAGCTCCAGCAAGCTGCATGGTGTGGCAAAAAAAAAAAACCCAAATCCCCTCAAAAAACCATAAAAGGAACTCCCTAAGCAGTTCCCCACAGAGGTAGGGGAATCTGCCAGGAAGAGGGGCAGGGGTCTTCCCAGCCTGTCTTGACATCCTGCCAGTCCCTCCAGAATCTTCCAGCTGCCTGGGCTGCTACCACAGGCCACAGGGGGACGCTGCTCCTCCTTTTGTTACAGACAGCATGGCTCAAGGCAGCCAGGATGAGACCACATCTTAGGGAAGTGCTGGAAGGGGGAAGCAGGGTCCCTGGAGGGAGGAGGATACCACTTTATCAATCTGAGCTTGCTCTTGGCCACAGACAGGCTGCCCCCCTGCTCCCTGAGTCCTCAGCCCTTGCCCCTCAGACAGGAAGGCTTGGTCCCGCCTGCAGCCAGCTGGTCCGGCTGCCCCCAGGTGAGCGGCTCTGTGAGGAGGGCAGGGCCAGCCCAGCTGGCCCAATCCCACCCCCACCCCCCACATCCTCCTTGTGGTTTTTCCTTCTAGCTCCTTGGCCTCTCTCGAACTCTCCTACAATTGCACTCTGACCCTCCAGTCCACCTCCTATTCCTCTGGTTCTCCCTTGTTCCTGGTCCCTCTGGGCCTCCAGAGGGGCCCCTCTCCCCTCTCTCCCCTGGTATTATTAACCAGCCGTGTAAAGAGCTGCCAGGGCTGGGCTGACGGATGGGCCCTCCTCTGCTTTGCTCTTCCTCAAGCCTCCCCTTGGTCCCCGCCCCTCCCCAGCCCTTTCTCCTCACCTCTTCCTCCACCAGTCATTTTTATCATTAAGGAAGGACACCGAGAGGAACAGGCCTGCTGGGTAAGCAAGTGGAGAGTTGGGTTGGGGAGATAATCGGGAGGACAGGCAGCTCCTGCAGATAAGGATTTCCTGGACTCCCTTGGGAGTGCCCTACGAATGGGCAAACACTCCTGATTCTTCTGTCCTTCCCTGTCCCCGACAGAGCAACGCCTGGAGGAGGGGAGTGGAAAGGCAGGGCGGTGTGGAAAAGGGATGGGGACTTGATGCAGCCAGCACTGAATTTGACTCAATTCTGAGTGACTAGCTGCATGGGCAGGGTTAGCTTCAGTTTCTCCATCCATAAAGCACAGATCACACTTTCTGCCTCGCAGTGCCTGGTGCCAAGTATAAGCTCAATAAATGTGGGCTCCTGTCCCTGCTGTCAGGATGCCAGGTCACCCTTTGCCCTGAAATCCGTCCCCTGATTCTCAGATTCCACACAAAAGGTAACCTTTTCCTCCATGCCCTCTCTATACCAGGCACACTCACACCCACAAAGTCACATCACCCCTCTTTTAGTAATTAGGAAAGCTGGAATGCAGCGGGGTTACCAGTGACCAGAGTATGAGCAGAAGGCCAGGGCAGAACCAAGGGGTCTAAGCGCAGAGTGCCAGGATGGGCAAGCCAGCGGCAGCAGGTTGCTGGGAGGCAGTGGGCAAGAGTTTTGCTGAGAAACTCAACTAGGTGAGAGCTTCCAAGGGCCTGGATGGGAGCAAGTGAGAGCCCAAGCTCTGCACCTGCTCCCGTCACTTGCTGGGTGACCTTGCAGAAGTCCCTTTCCCTCTCTGAGCCTTCATTTTCTCTTCCTCCATTTTGCAGGAGTGGATGGGTTGGGGGCTGAGATGGATTGCTTGCTGTGTGAGGTTTGTCCCCTCCCTGCAAGCGGACACAGCCTGGTACATATAGGGCAGGGCTGCTGTTTAAGGCTGTTCCTAGTGTAAAAATCTAGTCCTCATTTTCTCCGCTCTTTATTTCCTCCCTCTTCCCCACCCCCCACCCTGTCACTTGGGGCCTATAATCAATGAGTCGTAAAATGAGAAAGTATCAGAAACTAGCAAAGCATAGACTGCAGCTGGGGCAGCCTTGGCGCCGAGTGTGATGGACTGCCAGCTCATCCTCCCAGCCGACCGGCAGCGAACAATTCACCCAGCCTGGTCCCAGACCCTAGCTGGAGAGCAGAGTGGGCCTATCTTCAATGGGTCCAAAGGCCACACCTTAAAATGAGTGATGAAATCTCTGTGGAAATCTCTGACTTGGAAAGATGCACCCAGATGGACAGCTGCATCACAGAAGCAGGTTACATGTTCTCACTGTAAAGTGATCCTTTTATGTTCTTGTAGATGATGAGAAAATGTGAGCAGACTCCAAACTCCAGACTCCATTCTCTCTGGGAGTAAGATTTTAGGGGAAGCATTCACTTTATACATTTTCCTCTGATAGGTTTTGACTTTGGACTGGGTCACATGGATTGTGGGGCCTTAGTTCCCCAGCCAGAGGTGGAACCAGTGCACTCTGCAGTGGACGTGCAGAGTCCTAACCACTTGACTGTCAGGGAAGTCCCTCTTTTTATAGGTTTTTAAAGCAAACATGCATTGCTTTCCTGATTGTGAAAAATCAAGATACTTAATAATAAAGATATTTCCATTGTAGGGGAGAAGCCTTGGAGAAATATGCATGGGCTAATGAAATTGCTCCAGGTCTCTGCTGCAGGTTGGAATTTATATCAACCTAGGATGGGAAGGCTAATGGACTCTTGCGCTAGATCCAAAATCAAAGTACAAAGTTTGATTTTTTTTTTTTTAACAGAAAATGAACAATCCCTTAATGAGACTGACTTTTAGGGTCAAATCTGTCAAAATACATGAGTCTTAAGGCAAAGGGAGGGTAATGATGAATGAGGTCCTTGGGGCCCCCAGCTTAAATCTGGACTCGAGTTGGTTGTTGGGAGTCAGAATTGGGGCAGCCAGGACTGGGGGCTGCTCCCCAGCACCTCCCACAGCTTGAGCACACAGCCAATGATACTCCCCACACAGCTACAGCTTCCAGCCCACTAGCCACCCCTGTCAGAATGACTCTCTGGGATCTCCTGGCCCCTCGGCATCTGGCTTTCTCCTACAACCAAGCCCAGAATGTGTGGGTGTCCCCTGTGTCAAGGACCCAGATTCCATGCTGCCAAGAAGGGAAGGTACTTAGTAAAGAGACTGGGGGTTTCGGCCTACATGACATTGCAACAGATCTTTGAAGGTGGAGGGGCTGAGAAGGGGGCAGGGGGCTGTGCAAGGTCACTCTGGCCGAGGGATTCCCTCAGTTCCCAGATGACCGAGTCTACGTCCCCCCTCCCGAGGAGCTGGCACAGGGCTGAGAGGTGCAGTTGACACAGGTTTATTGGTGGAGGTTCGGGCGGAGTCTCCCTCTCTCTGGGACAGCTGCGGGCACAGCACCAACAGAAGGATGGACAGACAGAATCCCACACGGACACACAGATGGTGCAGACTCATAAAGATCACAGCACAGCCACGCAAGGCACAGAGACACACAGGCCACAGCACCAAGAAACACACACAGACACAGAACCACAGGGCTAGAACACACAGACAAAGTGCGGGCTTTGGGGCTCCTGCATAGACAGAGCGAGGGCCACATGGGGAGGGGGCCCCTGCTGACCTCCCCCAGGCATAGGCACACAGACAGCACACAGACAGGCAGATACCCGCAGCCAGCCAGGCTGCCACGCAGACAAATGAACTGCACAGAAAGGACACTGGGGATTCCCCAGACCATGGGGAGCGGGGACCACAGGACTTCTACGCCCCCACCACCACTGCACTGATTTCCCTGCTCAGCCTGACTCTGGCCCACTCCCCGACACACACACTTTGGTCTTGCCCACTGGGGCTGCAGGGGGCGGGCAGGTGGAAGCGGGGGAGAGGGGAAGGGTGCGGGCCCAGCTCTGTGCCTTCTCCGTGAGCAGGAGGGCAGGAGAGTCCAGGGCAGAGCCTGGGCATGGCAGTGGGGTGAGGGGGTGAGGCTGGGGCCGGGGCTCAGGCTTGGGGGGCTCCTGGCAGCGCAGGCACTGGGCCATCTCGGGCTGGTACTGCTCGACCTGCAGAGTGCAGCTGGAGAATCCAAACCGGGAGTGGAGCCGGGATGTAGCTTCAGCTAGGACAGCTTCGGGGTCGGCCGTGGAGTCTGCGGGGGAGTGATAAGAAGCAGCGAGCTCCCTGGGGAGTGGGAAGCCAGGCCAGGGTCCAGATAAGGATAGGTAAAGGGGAACCCAGGGGTTTTGCATGGCATGAAAGCCAGGATTGAATGGGAGTTTTATTTTCTCTCTCTGTTGTATGAACCGTGTACAACTGTTCAAAGAAAAGATTGGGGAGACTCATCCCTAACTGACTAGCCTAACACACTAAACTGTTGTTATTTTGCTATTCGCTTCTTCTCTTTGGATGTCAGTGTACAGCTGTGTATTTCAGCAGCCACACTACCCGATTTTCCACAACGATCCAGATGTCAAATATTCTGTTCCCATTGTCCCTCTAGAGTTACCATCAAATATCCTACAGAGTATAATATTTTTGGCATCCAAATTGCAAGTCTCTGATTGCTTCTTGCATCTGGAAGAAACTCAAAAATCCTTTGTCAGCTTGTGAGTCACCCTATATATTTTAAATAGTTGAATCATAATGTGGCTATAATTTTATATTCAGCTTTCTCTCTTAGCATTATACCATAAACATTTTCCCTAGTTGCCATACAGTCTTCATAATCATCATTTTTCAAAGTTACGTGGAGTGAGAAGCCACAGTTTACCTCGCTGTGCCCCATCACTTAGACCTGTGGGTACCAGTGATCTTTTAAAGGATTACTGATGCCCTGTACTACTTTAAAGAGGGTGAAATCTCCCCTGGAACACCCTGTCTAGGGCTCCAACATGCATGAGAGAGAGAGAGATTCAAAAACAGAGCTAGAGGTCGAGAAAGCCAGAGAGATGGGAACAGTCCCAGTAATTCAGACCAGCTTCCTGTGTTTGGAGGGTGGGAGGGGAAAGGAGAAATGTTTCTGGGAAGTAACTGGCTGGGGCTAGCGTGGACTCACCAATGGCCAGGTGTGCAGAGGCAACGTAATGCGTGAACGTCAGGGACCACAGGTGCAGCTCATGGGTTGCCCGGACTCCCGGCACTGACAACAAGGTGTCCCGCACAGGTTCAAAGCCCACACTTCGGGGGGTCCCTGCAAGTAGCACCCACCATGTCTTACTGCCAAAGCTGCTCCTGCCCAGAGGTCAGGACCCCACCTCCCCTATCCTGTACCACTCACCCTGATCCCCACAGTTCACCCCATCCCTGAACCTCCTTCCAGCAATAAGCCTTCTCCCCACACACTCTTCAGAGGAAAGAGGGGTGCCTAGTCCTAGAGTGGGGTCAGGGAGGGCCCGGTGCAGGGGATGTAGGAAAGCAGCAGCATCAGACTCACCTTCCATGAGGACACGGAGAACATCTCGCAGGGTGGGAGCTGTGGATCCAAGGGCACAGATGGAGAAGAGGAAGGTGCTGATGGGGTCAGCTGCTTTGTACTGAGGCTGCACAGAAAGAAAGCCCTAAGAGCCTGGGAACTGGGAATCTTTCAGGGGAAGATCTAGGGTCACCCTGGACAAACAGGACCTGAGAGGGGAAAGGGACCATAACCCTGGGCCAGGGGTCCTATGGAGCTGGGAGGTGGAGTAGAGTTGGGATGGGGACCCAGGGAAGGCAGGGCTGGGATGCAGAGAGGTGAGGGGAAGACTGGGCAGGCTTGCACACATGGTACCTTGAAGTAGATGAGGATGGAGGCAATCAGCACCCCAAGGCTCTGCAGGAGGTCTCCCAGTACGTGCACAAAGGCTGCCCGGACGCTGGTGTTCCCCAGGGGCAAGGGTTCCCCAGACCCCTCCTCCAGCGGTGCATACTCTGGCCCCCTAGACCCGTGGCTGTGGGGGGGCCCAGCCTGGTGCAGCACAAAAGCCATTCTGAGGGGGAAGCAGAGCAGCTCAGCCCAGATGGCCTGCTCCCAGCCTCCTGCACTCACTTCTACATCCCCTCCTCTCACCTCCCAGGAGCCCTTTCTCCACCTGTTTTCTCCCTATTTTCCCAGTCCTCAGAAGAAATCAATACTGTCCAAGAGAGACAAACAGAGCCGCCTGGGGAGAGGAATACTTGGTACTAGAGATGTAGATTCAGATCTTGGCCCTGCTACTGAAATTGCTACGTGCCCTGGGAAGGCAAGGCCCCTTGTCACCTCTCATTTGTTTTGGCCACACTGCACAGTTTGCAGAATCTCAGCACCCTGAACGGGTATCAAATCCCAGGCTCTCATCCATGAGAGTTGGAATCCTAACCACTCGACCATCTCTCATTAACTGAATGTCATTAACCACCCCTACCTACCTCGTAGGGGTGGTTGTGTGCTTTAAATGGGACAACATTGATGATGGTCCCCAGCAGAGGGGCCAGTACCCAGCAGGCCTTTAACCAAGGTCCATTGACCCTGAATTTTAGGTCTCCACCCCAGCCCCTTCTCAGACATCCCCAGGGCAGAAAGGCGAGAATTGTGTGCATGTGCTATGGGTCTGCTCAGCAGATAGCCTGCTCTCCCAGCCTGCAGGAGGACCCCTCACCCCCCTCCAACATGGTGCCTGCTCCATACTGGAACGTACAGCAGATTGGCACAGACCGCAACGCTGGCGGTCAGCAGCATGGCACCCCCTCGATGTGGTAGTCGCTGTGCAGCAGGCGGATGAAGGCCAGGTACAGGAGGATGCCAGTGACCATCCAGAGGGAGACCACAGAGGCCAGAGCCCCCAGAGTTTCTGCAGGGGGAGACAAGCTGTCAGAGAGTGGTCCAGGTCCCTGAGAGGTACCCTCTGGCCAGGTCGAAGGGTTCTCAGGCCATGCAGGCACCTCACCTGAGCGGTGCCAGCCAAAGGTCATGGTGCGGGTGGCTGGACGGGTAGAGAGCCAGAGGGAGAAGAGGCTGCCCATCATGCTGCCCACGTCCGCCAACAGGTGGGCCGCATCAGTCATAATGGCCAGGCTGTGCGCCAAGTACCCACCTGCAAGGGTGAAGTGACGTATCATCTGGTTCCATTAAGCAAATACCATGCTGTGCGTGTGGAGGCATGGAAAAGAGATCGGGAGGGACATATACCAAAATGTGAATGGTGGTTTTTCTCTGGTGATGGGATCATACATCTTCTTTTCACTCATTCGCGTTTTCTAGTTTTTCTACAATAACAGATTCTTTTAAAACATTCAGCTGCACCAGGTCTTAGTGGCAGCACACAGGATCTTCCATCTTTGTTGTGGCATGCGGGATCTTAAGCTGCAACATGTGGGCTCTGGTTCCCTGACAGGGATGGAACCCAGGCCCCCTGCACTGGGAGCATGGAGTCTTAGCCACTGGACCACCAGGGAAGTCCCAACAATAACATGTTTTAATAAGAAACGGGGCTTTGTACTGATAAGCCAGTCCTGAGTCCCCCTGGTACTGCCTGTCCCTCACCCTCTCCTACTTCCTGAGTCCTGGACACCCGGCTCCCCCATCCCAGCCAACCCCATCTTGTCTGCATGTCCACCCAGGAACTTAGGCAGGCATCCTGAGGATGGAGTTGGAGGAGCTGCTCTCTAACTTACCAACCACCTCCCCGGCCATGAAGACGCAGCACACAGCACAGGCGGTGCACAGCTGCCTCTGCGCCTGCATCCTCTCCGGGGTGAGACCCGGCTGAGGCAGGGGGTCCCGGTGGCAGTGGTGGAATGACATCTCCATGGGTTTGGGCTCCTCAGGGAGGGGCTCAGGGGCCTCTGTGAAGAGACTGAGGCAAGCAACATAGTTCAGTCTGGGGCCTGGCTCAAGGGCTCGCCTGCTCCTTCCTCACTCCCAGGTCCTGGGTCCCCTAGATTAGCTTCACCAGATGTCCCATCTCTCTCTCCTTTTCTGAGTCCTGGTCAAAACCAGGAGCCTTGTACACACAGTGCCACAGGAGAGATGGGGGCTGAATGGACAACTCAGATCGCAGCCTCCCTTTTCCTTTCATATAGAGAGCCGCAGAATCTCACAGCACAAAGGAAAGCACCTTAGATATGAGCTACTCTACCGCTTACTAAGGAATTAGACGTATAAGGCTCAGAGTGGGAGGGGACTTATGGGGCGACACAGCTGGTTAGTGGTCGAGCTGAGATTCGACTCCAACCAAATCAAGTCATTATGATAGGCATCACAAGGAATACAAATGAACTGGGTATCCTTTCTAATCTCTGGGAGGCTTTGGTGAACGAGACAAATGTCTACCTAAGTATGGTGAGATGTTTTAGAAGGTAGCTATTTGACTAAGGTCCGTCTAGTCAAGGCTATGGTTTTTCCAGTAGTCATGTATGGATGTGAGAGTTGGACTGTGAAGAAGGCTGAGTGCCGAAGAATTGATGCTTTTGAACTGCGGTGTTGGAGAAGACTCTTTAGAGTCCCTTGGACTGCAAGGAGATCCAACCAGTCCATTCTGAAGGAGATCAGTCTTGGGATTTCTTTGGAAGGACTGATGATAAAGCTGAAACTCCAGTACTTTGGCCACCTCATGCAAAGAGCTGACTCACTGGAAAAGACTCTGATGCTGGGAGGGATTGGGGGCAGGAGGAGAAGGGGACGACAGAGGATGAGATGGCTGGATGGCATCACTGACTCGATGGACATGAATCTGAGTGAACTCCAGGAGTTGGTGATGGACAGGGAGGCCTGGCATGCTGCAATTCATGGGGTTGCAGAGTCGGACACGACTGAGCAACTAAACTAAACTATTGCCTTAGAGCAGCAAAAACAAAGTACTATCAGGACTCAGATACAGGGATACACTGACTGTAATGAGGACACCAGGGAAGGCCTGAAGGAGGCCCCTGAGAAGGGCCTGGGCAGATAGAGAGGCTTTTGGTAAAGAGGAGGTGCATGTGCCAGTGAAGGCAGTATGATGGGGAAGTGGTGTGAAAGTGCCGGGTGGGACTCAGACCTGGCCTCCTTCCTGGACCTACCTCCGGGTGCCTCCATTCCTGGTTCTTCCACTCCCCTCTCTAGACATGCAGCTGAATGTGGCCCTTTAAGAGAGGAGTAGAATGTGGGGACCCAAAAGTCTGAAGTTCTTGGCACGGAGAATTACTGGCCAGATTCCAGAGCTGGGTTGTCATGGGAAGGAGACAGTGCAGACTGCTGTGGCTTGGGATGGCAGCAGCAAGAGCGCTGGGTTGGGAGTCTGCCATGCGTTAGCGGGACCAGTGGGACCATAAGCACCCAGCAGAGGCCGCCTTAACTCACAGGACCATAAGCCTCCCTGGACCAGTGAATGGGGCTGGTGGGGGGCGCGGGGCTCACCTCTAGCATCACCTGGGGATTCAAGAGGCTGAGCTCAGACTGACTGAATTTTCAGTCCACTCTGGCCTAATTCTCATCCCTGATACCACCCAACCTAAAGTTGGGGGAGTGGGCGTGGTGGGGGAGAATAGAACCTTCCACAGCATAAAGGACCTAAGTAGAAAAATACAGTACTGGGAATTCTATGGAGGTGTGACAAGAGAAACCTTGAGAGAAGATGAAGGCTCCAAATGATAGAAAGGCAATCCCAGTAGTAAAGTGGGGAGAGGTGCCTGGGGGTCTTCTGGTTGAGGAAAGCTCTGCCAATGGGTGAATTTAAGTGGGAGGGAGGAGAGGGCACATTTGGTGTTTCTAGGGAAAACTGGCAGGTAGATTAACTTCTTGGAATCCCCTTCTAAGACTTAGAATCTAGATGGGTATGATACAGGTGTGTTTCCAGAGGAGACAGGAGATGAGGGTGGCTTTGAAATCTGTCCTCATTCTTCAACAAGATGTACCGGGCAGTGTACATGTACTGAAGCTCAGACTGGTGGGAGACATGTGTCACAAATGACTTACTATGCAAGGAGAAGCTGGGGCTGGAAGGGTTATGAACAAAGGACTTCAGATCACAGGGGGAGGGAGTGACCAACTCTAATGGGAATAAGGAGAACCTCACAGAGGTAAACAAAGGGGCTCCAGACATGTGGGATGACAATGACAAGATATGCAGCTTGGTGCGTAAATGTGAGGAACCAAGGGAAGGACTGAGGAGGAAAACGATGGGCTCAAAGGAACATAAAGGGAGATGCGCTGATTGATTTGATCTTTTCTGAGCCGTGAGATGAATGACCTTGCTGATGCACTAGTCTGGGAGGAGGAGAGGAGGAAGAGAGGAGAGGAGATGGAGTGGTCCAGAGCAGACAAGGCCGGAGGCTCCCTGCGCAGAATTTTAGAGGAGGGGAAGGCAGGTAGGGAAGAACCTCTTTCAGAAAATACTGCAGGATTTGGTGACTAATGGTCATATGAGAATGAGGCGAAACTGGGAGTCAGAGATGCAGGTCTGAAGAACAAACAGAGGGTAAGTGGCTTTGGGGCAGCGGGCAAGATGCCTTTCCTAGCCTGGGGAAGACACAGTGCAGCCAGGCATCAAGGTAGTCAGCCATCAACAGGCTGCTTCCTTTTGCTTGGCATTAACTGGGCACTAAAGAAGCCTCATCGTTGGTGTGTGGGTGTAGTGGGGCTACCTGCTGTTTAGAGAGAAGAAAGACAACGCTCTCTCCCTGGCCCTCTGAAACCCCGGACAAACAACAAATAATACTGAGTTGGGTAGAGGGGACAGGTAGAGAGGGGAGACTGTCTTGAAGCAGAGTCAAAAGGGATGTGAAGACGTGCTAGGGCCAAGGCTGGAGCCCCCACAACTGCAGTCCTCCGTGGGAGGGATTCAGGAGGGGTCTTCCCCCTCTTCTGTTCATCCACTCGCCCACCCATCCAGGTTTACGGCCTCCACCCAGAGAAGGAGCGAGAAATACACAGAGGCACCGCAGCAGAGACAAAGGGACAGGGGTTGGGAGGGAAAAGGAGAGATGAGGAAAGAGAAAAAGCCGGAGAGTCTGTCAAATTCCCGAGATAAACGGACGGTGGGCCAACAGACAAAAAGGCCGGCGGAGGTGACCAGGGAGGGCCCGGCGCGGCCGCTCGGAGGGACAAGGCGGACGGAGCCGGCGGGACGCGGAGGCGGTTCTCCGACCGCCCCCGGCCCGCTGTCCCGACTGCTCGGCGCGCCTCATTTCACACCTCGCCGCCCCCGGCCCCGTCTGTGCGGAGCCGGGAATACCCCCGCAGCCCAGACCGCACCTGCTCCTTCCTTACCGCCCCCTCGCTTCCCTGCGGCCGCCCGCCCCATAAGAGCCGACAAGACCCGCCGCGGAGCCCGGGCCCATCCTCGGCCCGGGTGTCCACAGCTGGAGGCGGCTCCCCGAACCCCGGCGCTCGGAGGGTAGGGCCGGGGTCCTGCAGAAGGGACTCCGAGGGTCTCCCACGGCAGGGCCCCCCGAGCAATGGGTACATCGGGGGTTCCTGGAGCGGACTCCGGCCCGACGGAGAGGCAGTAGCTCGCGGGGAAGGTCGAGGGGCTTGGGGGACGGGGCCTGGGAGCAGTTTCTCGGGACCAGGAGAAGGGTGGCCGAGAGGGGCCAGAGCGGGGTGTCCACCTTCAGGGGTCAGGGCTGGCTGTGAGAGCTGGGGGCGTCTGCGCGGCCAGAGAGGAAGAGCCCGGCCGGCCGGCACGAAGCCAAGGGGGTCGCGGTGCTCTGGGAAGGCCAGCCGGCCGAGAGAGACAACGAAATAGACGGAAAGCAGAAGGGTAGAGCCCCTCCTCGGCCGAGGGCCGACCCAGATCGTCCTACCTCTTCAAACGCAGGCCGCCACCAGCGCCGCCGCGGTCTCGGGGGCCCACCAGGCGAGTGGTCTCCGAGCCCCCCGTAGTGGAAGCCGGCTCCATTTCTCCGCGGTCTCCGACCGTCTAGGCCCCACCAAGGGAGGGAGAGGCGTGGCGGGCCCCGCGCCAAGTCCGAGCGGCGGGCCGACCCCCAGACTCCCCGCAGGGACGCGGGGCCACCGGAGTGAAGGCAACTGCGGCGGCTGTGGCGCTGGGAGTCCGAACTGCGGCTCCCGCGGCTGCCGGAGCCCCGCCCCGCGTGGGGCGAGCTCCCCAAGCCCCGCCTCCAGGCTCCCCAGCCTCTCCCCACCACGCCTAAACCCCGCCTCCAGGGCCCTGTCCCCATAGACATGGCTCTATTTCCCGGCGCCAGAGCCAGGTGGGGCGGTGGGAGCTCCCTGAGCCCCTAGCCCGTTCTAGAGAATGCTAATCTCCATAGCCCCGCCCCTAGGCTGACTAGTCCCGCCCATGGCCCCGCCCACCAGCCCTAAGCGGAGCTCCTCAAGCTTGGGGGCTTCCCTGATGGCTCAGATACTAAAGAATCTGCCTGTAATGCGGGAGACCTGGGTTCGACCCCTTGGTTGGGAAGATGCCCCTGGAGGAGGAAACAGCTACCCACTCCAGTATTCTTGCCTGGAGAATCCCATGGACAGAGCAGTCAGGTAGGCTACAGTCCATGGGGTCACAAAGAGTCAGATACGACTGAGCGACTTTCAAGTTTGGGGACCTCCCAACCAGTCTTCGCCCAAGGAACATCTACTTGTGCAGGGCCAGCCCAGGGCATCTCAACCCCTCTCCACCACCCGTCACCTCGTGGCCCCAGCTCCCCACACACGCAGAAACAGGTGTGGAGGAGAGAACCAGAAAAAGGACGTGGGGTGAGCAGTATGACAAATCAGAGAGAGCTCCAGGGACTCTGGCCAGAAACCCCTCTGTGAAGCACGTGAGGTCGGAATTCATGAGCAAAGTCTGCTGCCAAACACTGTACCGCTCATGATTATTTTTATACAGAGACATGGGGTGACAAAAGTTTCCAACTCTCCTTCAATCAATTATTATCCCTATTTTTTTCAGATGAGTATACTGAGTCCCAGAGGAAAAGGTGTCCAAAGTCATGCGACCAGTGAATAAAGGACTGGGACTGGAACTCCATCCTCTCTGCCTCCCAGGTCAGGGCGCCACACTGGCGACTGGACAGAGACTGGCCGCAGTTCTGTCGCTCAGAGGCTGGGGTAGCCGGAGGGAAGAGCGCGCCACTTCTCAGTGGTCACAAGCCCCAAGTTCATGGAGGCAGCGCTCAGCTTGCCAGCAGGTGGATTCCTTACTTTCAAAGCTATAGCACCTTCCCAGGCATTACCTCATTTTGCCTCCTTTAAACTAAAGCACAGGGGAAGGAGTGGCTTACAGCGAAGTCTGTGGCTGAGCTGGGAGTTAAAACTTCAAATGCACAATGTTCCCTGCCCTTCACACCTGCCGCCAGTGTGGAATGAAAAGGGGATGGTGATGGATTGTGCACTCCAAGCTGTCACATTCTGTGAAGAGGAGGGTTCGTCGGCGGACGGGCCGGGGTGGGGGGTGGTGGGGGTGGTGGTGGTGAGGAGTGAGCATGGAAGCGGAAGGTGGAGGGTGGGAGTGGTTA
Organism: Nanger dama; assembly: GCA_917880005.1. Lineage (NCBI taxonomy): Eukaryota > Metazoa > Chordata > Mammalia > Artiodactyla > Bovidae > Nanger > Nanger dama. The sequence continues at coordinate 34,737,604 of CAKJTW010000018.1, forward strand.
GTTAGCCCAGGCAAGAAACCCATCAAACGCACCCTTTGGAATACACCGGACTTGTGAACACCCGTCAGAATGAATTTAGGGTTCTGGTGATAGACATCTAATCCCAACAGTGTTTTTCCGGACAATGAGACTGCGTGTGCGCTTCCTAAAACAACAACAGCAAAAAAATGGAGTACATGCCAGACTGAGTGGTTGGAAGTGAGGGAGTTAACCCGAGAGAGCTTCGCGGAGGAGGTGAGGCTTGAACGGATTAGGCAAACTGGGCGGCGGGCTGGCTGTTATGGCGGGGGAGAGCGCAGCTCGTGCCAAGTTTTGCGGGCGGCGAGCGCTGAGGGATTGTACCGCGCTGGGGAGCGGTGAGGAACGGAAGCACTAAAGGGTCTGCGCGCGCCCTGGGCGCCGCGCCTCCACCCACGCCCTGCGCGGGGCCCGCGCCAGCCTCTCCTCCACGCGCTCGCCTCTCCCCAGCTCTCCGCGCGATACCCAGCCCACAGTCCACGCGCTGCAAGGGAGCGAGGGTGGGGTGGCTTTCTTCCCTCAGTCTCTCAGAGAAGCATGGGGCCTCAGTTTCCTCTGTGGGTTATGGGGAGGCAAACTGAATCGGCGCGAGGGGGAAGCCACCCGCCAAGGTCACCTTGTTCGTCCGTGTCATAATCAGGGTGCAGCTCATGTGCTCGCTCAGTTCCCCGGGCAAGTCTTGCGTGGCGCCGTCGGGTTTTTTTGTTTGCTTTTGAAGCTCCGCACCGGGCCTGGGACTTGGCCAACTAACTCTGAGAGCCTTTGAGCGGAGACGCGGGGGCCACCGCTCCCCCAGGGCTCGGATGTGGTAGCCTCGCCCGGAGCGGCCGGCGCGGCGAGCTGGAAAATGGGCAGACAACGCGGGAGCCTGTGCGGGACAGGGGCCGCTAGGCACGCCTCAGCCAATGACGACAACAGGGGAATGTGATAACAATGGCTTCCTCTGGGATTTCCTTTCGCTGGCACGTGCTCACCCGCCACCGGCAGGGAGCGAGAAGGCTGGAAGGGAAAGGGGCGTCGGAGCAGATGGATCACTGGGCTGTCCTTCCCCTCAGCTCCCTGGCCTTAGAACATGCTGCCTGGGGAAGCTGAGTGCAACGGGTTGGGAGAATACCAACAGTTTCTTTTGCTTGGAAATTTATGCAAGAAAAGCTTGGCTTTGAAACAGACAGCTTGCACCTGTTTCCCAAGAAACCATCAAGTGGCCCTGTGAAAATCTTTGCAAAGTGTCCGCTTGAATGCCAGGTCTGAGGAAGACATTCTGCACCTGGACAGGGGATGGGAGGATTGTGCAGGAGTTAGGACAGCTTAGGGCTGGTGCCCTGTATGGAACACTTCATTCAACCTTCACTGAACATTAATTTCCTGCCATGCACCTTGCTCTCCCACCTGGGGATTCCTGGTGAAAAAGATGGACATGTTTTCTCACCTCCTGGCTTTGACTTGATTTCTCTTCTGCAGTTCTGGGTTACTGATTTACCCACTCTTTCTTCTTCCTCAGATACTAATTTTCCCTAAGGTGTGTCCTTAGGCTATTCTTAGTCCCAGAGGAGATGAGGCAGGGAGCCCTGGAGGTTCTCAAAAGAAGAGGTCAGTGTCAGCTTCCAGAGCACACAGTGACAGAGCAGCTCAAAGGGGGCTTCAGGGGGCCTCAGGCTGGACCAGTTCACATTGGGAGAAAAGGAGAGCAAGGCCCAGTGCTGAGGTCAGCATGTGGGCTGAGCCAGAGATCTTGGGCAAGATTTGGAGTCCAAGCCTGTGGGCAAGGGTTAATGTATGAAAGGGCCAAGTCAGGCTGAAGGGTACATACAGAAGTGTTACCCCAGAAAGCCTTTCCTGATCCCCCATCCCCTGTCCCAGGTGGGTTACCTGCTCCTCCCTGGTGATCTCAAGGTCCCACTGTGCTTAGGTGCTGGAAACACTCACCACACGATAACAAAATCATTTGTTTGTCTGTCTCTTCACTAGAGCAGGAGCTCCCTGAAGACAGATGTCTTTCTCACCACTGTGTCCCCAGGGCTTGATACACAATCCTCTGTAAAGCCATCCCAGAAAGGAAGAGCTGATTGTCAAAGTGGAAGCAGGATAGAGGAAGCAGGATTTAGTGGGAGATATAGAGGATGAAGATGTCCTGGAAAAGGAACTGGCAACCCACTCCAGTATTCTTGCCTAGAGAATCCCATGGACGGAGAAGCCTGGTGGGCTCCAGTCCATGGGGTCACAAAGAGTCAGACACAGCTGAGCGACTTGACTTTCACAGAGGATGAAGGAAGGTTGCAGCTTAAATGTCACCTCCTCAAAGAAGCCTTCCCTGATTCCCCCAAACCAGGCTAGTGCGGGTTATACATTCTTATTGCATACTTCTTTTTCTTCCTTAGCACTTATCATACCATAATTAAATTGTTACTCAGGGATTATTTATTTCTTCACTTGGCTTCCAGGATGCCATAATCTAGTTTTCCTCTTATTTCATTGACTGCTTATTTTCAGTCTTCTTTGCTGGTTCCTCCTCATCTTCCCAACCTTTTAATGCTGGAATAGTCCAGGACTTGGTCACCCCCTTCTCTTACCTTTCTACACTCAGTCCCATGTATATATCATCCAGTCTACAGGTTCTAAAGACTACCTGGAAACAGCAAGAAACGATTGTTGAAGCTGGGGACAGGTACTTGGAGGATCATTGGACTATTCTGTTTTTATATGTGTTTGAAACTTTCTATTAAGAAAAAACGTAAAAAAATAAGTGGCATCTTACATGATTCCCGGATCTCTCTCTCTCTCACTTGAACTCTGATCTCATATACCCAGGTCAATTTGACTTCTCCTCTTTAATGTCTAAAAGCATCTCAAGATTCATCTAAAACCAAGCTCTTGATCATCAACCCATCCCAAACGTTCCCCTCTAGCGAACTCCATCCTTCCACTTGCACAGACCAGAAACCTTAGAATCATCCTTGACTTCTCTATTTTTACTCCACATCCAACCTGTCAGCAAATCCTGCTCCCACCCTTGTCCAAACCACCATTGTCTGCCTTCTTGATTATTGCAGTAGCCTCCTAGTTGTCTTCCTTTTTCTGCTTTTGTTGCCCTGTCATCTAGCCTCAATCCAGGCTAGGCAACTAGACCTATTTCCTCACTCTCCATCTCATTCAGTATCAGCCAAAGGGCTTCCACTGGCCCACAAAGCCCTATGCAGTCCAGCCCCTCTGATCTCATTTCATACTACTCCCACCTCAATTCCCAGCCACCCTGGCCTTTGTGCAGATGGGTCCTACAACACGCCAGGTACACTCTGCCAGATGTCTTCACGACTCACATGAGGACCTACTTCAGGTCCTAACTTAAATATTACTTTTACAGGCCTTATCTGTTTTTCTTTTTAAAAATTGTATTCTTCCCTCAAAAATCTTCCATCTCCATCCCCTGCTTTATGTTTCTCTATGGTGATGATTACCACCCAACATACTGAATATTTTACTTGTTTACTGTCTATCTCCCCTCACCAGAATTTAAGCTACATGATGTCAGAAATTTTTGTCTGTTTTGTATGCTGCTATATCCCCAGTACCTAGAAGAGTATCTGGCACCTGATAGCACCTAATAAATATTTGTTGAAGATATTAATGAATGTCTGGCTTCCCTGGTGGCTCAGAGGTTAAAGCGTCTGCCTCCGATGCAGGAGACCTGGGTTCGATCCCTGGGTCTGGAAGATCCCCTGGAGAAGGAAATGGTAACCCACTCCAGTATTCTTGCCTAGAGCATCCCATGGACAGAGAAGCCTGGTAGGCTACAGTCTACGGGGTCGCAAAGAGTCGGACACGACTGAGCGACTTCACTCTCTCTCTCTCTCATCCTCCATAATAAGCCATAATCTATGAGAACTGATTATCATTGTATTTAAGGTACTAGGCATAGAGTAATGCTAAATATGTATTTGTTGAGTAAGTGAACTGACTAATTAAAAGGACAGTTCATGAAGGGAACTGGTGTGAGGGCAATGGTATAGAGGATAGAAAGAACAGTGAGAGAAAAAAGACTGATGGTTACAGAAGGTTTAGGGCAATAGCACGCAATGTGTTTGGATGGGCAACTTGGTAGCAAATCGTAGAGTTCATTGCCGTAATTTATAGACTTCTGTATTTATTTGGCTGCACTAGGTCTTAGTTGCAGTACAAAGAATCTTCGATCTTCACTGGGGCATGCAGGATCTTTTAGTTGTGGCAGGTAGGATCTAGTTCCCTGACCAGGCCCTTGCATTGGGAGCTCAGGGTCCTAGTCGCCAGACCACCAGGGAAGGTCCCGTCGTCATATTTAAAGGCTTGTTTTGCACCCTGTAGGCTGTGAGCAAAGGAGTAGTAATGATAGAGGTACTGCTTTACAAACAAAGATCTGGTAGCAGTATACACCATGAGACTGGCAGTAGCAAGAACACTTAGGAGGCTAGAACAGCAGTTAGTGTGACATGGAAACCCTCTAACTGAGGTGCTCCAAGGTTGTGGAAGCTGAGAAGAAAAAAATTAGAGAGCAATTCTGAAAAAGAAATGATTAAGAACTGGGCTTCCTGGATGGCTCAGTGGTAAAGAATCCACCTGCCAACACAGGAGACACGGGTTTGATCCGTAGTTTGGGAAGATTCAACATGCCGCGGAGCAACTAAGCCCGTGGGCCACAGCTACTGAGCCTGTGCTCTAGAGCCGGGAAGCCACAAATACTGAGCCCCTACACCACAGCTACCGAAGCTCAAGCGCCCCCAGAGCCGGGGCTCTGCAAGAGAAGCCTCCGCAACGAGAAGCCCTCACACTGCAGCTAGAGAGTAGCCCTGCTTACTGTAACTAGAGAAAAGCCCACACAGCAGTGAAGACCTCGCACAGCCAAAAATAAAGAAATAAAAATCTTAAAATGAACAAACAAAAAAAAGAAATGAGTAAGAATTTTTGGCTTGAGTTTGGGGAAAATAATGGTCCACAGCCCACTGATGTTTGGGTTTTGAGCAGCATTGTCTTGGAAAGAGTCGTAACATTACTGCAAATGGAGAAAGCAAGAGGAACAACCAGTGTGGGGACAAGGTCATGAGCTCAGATTGCAGAGTGTGGTTTTGAGGCAATGGAAGACTGGTGTGTGGATGGCTCTAAGGTGAGCTAAAACAGAGCAGTACCAGCTGAAGCCACACCCACAGACTGCATCTCTCAAGCAGAGAGGAAAGTGAAGAAGTAGGAGCTTAAGGACTGAACCACACAAAATACCCACAATCAGGAGACGAAGGAAGGGAGAGGAGCCAGCAAACAGGACAGGAAACTTATCGGAGATGGAGGAGGAGACTCAGAACAACACAGAGCCCCAGAGTTGAAAAGACATGAAATTGGTAGAATTGAACAGAAAGAAGTGATTTAAGGCCCAAAGTCACCTCCCAAAACATAGCCTGATATTTTTTTACTTCATTCAGCCACACTGCCTGAAACTCTGCCAGATATTCCTTTTGTGTTAATAAGAATTAAGGGGATGAGGTTCTAATAGTTGCTCTCACTGTAAGCTGAATTACAGGGTTTTAATCAAATTGCTTCCCACCTAACCCTTAGGGATGAGATCATTTTAGGGAGGTAATTGTTTTTATTAGAAACATTTAAAGGAGAGGAAATGAGAGGGGGTAATTTTGGAGTTTTGACTGCTTGGGGAACACTGTGGCACTGTGGGGGATATTTTGGATAGCCAGAGGGCAATGGGTAGAGGAATGAGAAAATAGAGTTCTGAGAGGCTGAGAAAGGATGTAGAAAGGGAATGGAAGGATCCCAGTGACAATTTCCAAATCTTCTTAGAGGGAGATCTTGATTTACCCCTTATTCCCAGAGACAGAATGAAAAGCAATTTCTTCCTTTACAGAATTGGGAGGAGACAGGATAGAAAGTACCGCAGTGAAGATGATGACGATGACATAGCACTTACCACGTGCCAAGTATTGTTCAAATTAAATGTTTAATCTTCCTAACAACGCTAAGAGGCAGACTATTATCTCCATTTTACAGGTAAGGCAGGTGTGCCCTGTTAGTGTGAAAGTGAAAGGGTTAGTCTCTCAGTCATCCGACTCTTTGCGACCCCATGGACTGTAGCCCACCAGGCTCCTTTGTCCATGTGCCCTTATGTCTGCAGAGCCTGAGCTGCAGGGCAGAAAGGACAGGGATATAAAGCAGCTTCTCAAGTTGGAAGCCCTCCACCTCCCACCATGAGATGTTGGGAGGATGGGTGACAGCTCTGAGGAGGATCAGCACACAAACTGGGCCAAAGGTGTTTTCAGTCACATGTAATACATATGCCTTCAACTAGGGGGAGCGAAAGCAGGACATTACCTGCTTTAACATCATCATGAAAGCAAGTGAATATCAACCAGAACTTTGGTCCGTTTCTACACCTCGATTTTAAAGTGGGGAGGGAGCTGGTGTATATAAGGAGCCGACATGGTATATGAACTGAACTTGGAGTCGGAAGACAGGTCTAGAGCTCACAGACTGACCTTGTACAGGTTAATCTTCTCTGGGCCACACTTCTCTTATTAAAAAATCAAGGCATTGGTTAAGCCTCTGAGGTCCCTTCCAGCTCAAAATCTTTACAATTCTAGAACCTGGGAATTGGGTATGACAAATTACAATCTCTCTCTCCCACCACATATGTTCGAGAGCGTGATATTTTGGGTATAAATATGCCAATGTGTGCTGTCTGAATGTGTATATTCCAGCTATATGACTAAAACTTCAGTTGTTTGTGGGTAAATAAGGGATGCTTCTTGGTTTTCTCCAGGAAAGACCACATGGTTCTATGAGGTAGTAAATTTCTAAGATCATTGACTCAAGATATGGTGGGAGGGCAAATGATTTCAGAAAAAATTTCAGTCCATCATCATCCTTTAACAGTTATTTAAGTTGTTTCCATTACTTTTACAACCAAATTTAACTTAGTCTTGATCTCAACCCTGTGAAACAGCCCAGGACTTCACAGAAGAGGGAAGAGACTCAGAGATTATGTGACTTGTCCAAGATCACACGCCTTTTAGAGCCAGAGCCAAAATGAAGACCTAGGGCTTCAGACTTCCCTGGCTTGAGTGTTCTTCCTAGTTCTGTGCTGGGTGTTAGAAGAGACTCCGTGCATAGGAAAGAGAGTCAAAAGGGCTCTGTTTCTAGGGGAGGGCCCCAGGCCAGAGAGTGCCAGACCAGCCTGACTGCTTGTTCCCATCTCTGCAGCCTGCTGGCTGCCGTGTCATCTCCTTGAGAGCAGAGGGCTTAAAGATAATGGCTATTTCAAGAGCCACAAACTATGATTAGAATTAATTAGAATGTCAGAGGGCAGTGATAAGAAGTAATAACATTCTGGAGCCTCTGACAAGATGTGAAAGATGTTTACTAACCCTTCTCCAAACATAATTTGTCTTCTTTCTCAGGCTCACTTCTATAAAGCAGGAATGTGATCACACCACCTCCCAGGGCTATGAGGATCAAAGGAGACAATAAGGTAAAAGTGTTTTGAAAAGGTACACAAGTGTGTTTGTTCATTCAATTTAGCCAACATTTACTGAGCATCTACAATATTCCAGAAACTATGTTAAGAAATGGAGGAAAACTAAGACAAACGAGAAACAAGGAGCCCAGAATTGCCATTACTCTCTCTCCTAATGCTTCTGTCTCATTATCCCTCATGTGTCTGTCTTCTTGTCTCAGGCTGTATGAAGAAAGGCTGACTTTGAGTCCTGTCCAATTCTCCAGCTAAGCGTTTCTGTTCCAGGGAATTCTTGCTATGGCCCAAACTCTGCACCTCCATTGGACCAGCAGAGAGCTCCCTCTGCTATTGCTCATTCAGCAAATTATTAATTCACTTATTATGAGCAAGCATGGTTCCAGGTGTTGGGGACACAATGGTGAACAAATGGACAAGGTCTTGCCCTCATGGAGTTCACTCTCTGCTGGTGAAGGCAGACCTTAAATCAACGTACAAATAAATATATATTCACAAATGATGGTGAGGGTGTTTTGAGATGGGGAGAGAGAAATGGAACTCAATTTAGAAGAGCTCTCAGCCTTCTAAACTCAGCCATGCATGTAGCCTGGGGAGGAGTCCTCCACGCAGAGGAGGGGGAAGGAACACAGTGTCTTCAAGGAACTGACATAAAAGTGGTGCCGCAGAGACCTGCGCAAGCAAGACAGTGTTGCTCATGGAGCTGGAGGGAGAGGCAGGGGCCAGGCCACACTGGACCTGTGGACTGAGAGAAGGAGTTTGAGTAAGTACAGTGAACTTCCAGTGCCTTCTCTCTCTTCCCAGTGCTGGTGAAGAAATGACTTGGGCTGTTCCACTAGTTATGTCATCCCATGATGGTGACAAAAAGCTGGAGTTTAGTTAGAGAACAAACCATCAAAAAATTGCCAGCTTTAACAATGTTATGTGCCAGCCTGGATGGGAGGGGAACTTGGGAGAGAATGGATACATGTATATGTATGGCTGAGTCCCTCTGTTGTTCTCCTGAAACTACCACAACATTGTTAGTCAGCTATACCCCAATACAAAATGTTTTCAGTGTTAAACAATTTTAATTAAAAATTACAAAAGTAATAAAATAGAACAATATATTGAAATAACATACTATAGTGAAAAAAATTGTCAACTGTAGCTCCTTTACTTTGGGTGACTAACCTCTAAACTCATCTAACCCAGAACCTATGAATTGGTGCGTGATACCAAACCTATGAACTGGTTCATCCCCACCCCCTACACTGATCTACAGAAATAAATTAATCCAGTGGTCATTGTGCATGTTGAACATGGACTCTTCAGTTTGCTCAGATGACTCACATCTTTGGCATGCAACTGAATCCACGTGCAACCAGCACAATGACCACTGGATTAATATCTGTAGAAGAGGAGGTAAATGTGCATACTGCTACTGCTAAGTCACTTCAGTCGTGTCCGACTTTGTGCAACCCCATAGACGGCAGCCCACCAGGCTCCCCCATCCCCGGGATTCTCCAGGCAAGAACGCTGGAGTGGGTTGCCATTTCCTTCTCCGATGTATGAAAGTGAAAAGTGAAAGTGAAGTCGCTCAGTCGTATAAGACTCTTGGCGACCCCATGGACTGCAGCCTACCAGGCTCCTCCGACCATGGGATTTTCCAGGCAAGAGTACTGGAGTGGGGTGCCATTGCCTTCTCTGTAAATGTGCATCAGTAACGGTAATAAAGGGAAGAGATAATAAAAGCCAAAAGACAGGTGACAGAGATAGTATTGAAACAATAAAGTTCTTTCAGTTACACATTACAGGTACCACTGGCGTTCCTTAGTTACGAAAACCAACATCATGAAGTAGTAAACTTCATGCAAGCCTGTCGGAGATTACAGGAAGTGAAGCCAAGCACCCATAGGTGCCCTCATGCCCTGCAAGTGGCATGTAAATTAGTTAAGGAGGTAAATTGGTACTTTTGGTAACTTTCTGAAAGAAAGTTAGTGATACGGATCAAAAGCCTCAAAAAATTCCCTTTGACCCAATAATTCCACTTCCAGAAATCTACATTAAAGAAAAAAAAAGATTTTCTTAAAGATTAAAGATAAGAATTTTCATAAGATCATTATACTATTAATATCATGATTAGAAACAATTATCCAATCTGGATTATGTAATTATATTATGGTACATCCTCCTTATGTAATAGTATTTAAAGGACATTTCTGAAGAACAGGCATGACTTTTGGAAATGTTCAAGACATCATTTTAAAGGAAAATGCAAGGTAAATTACAATACGATAGGATAAATGCTTTTATGGAGGAAGGCGGGGAACAGTTGAGGGAATGAAGGAAAGTTTCTTAGGAATACTGACATTTGATGTGGGTCTTAAAGCATGTGTAGGAGTTTCCGTGGACGGGAAAAGAAAAAGGACCAAGTGGCGACCTGTAAATTCTGTGGAGGAGGACGAGGAAGGTAATACACCTCTTGAGAGAGGTTTCGCAGCAACCGTGCAACGCATTCAGCCGCGATCTTCAAGCCCTGTTATCTTTGCTTAAGTAAGTCGATGAGTCATGTCCCCGATCAGGATGAATGATTCCCCCTCCCACGGGAGAAAGGACGCCCCTGGAGGCTGCACCCGCGGGTGGAGCAGAAACTGACACCCCACAGCCTTTGGCCGTGGGCATCAGGCAGATCCCTACGCTCAGGCTTCCCGCGAGCGAAATAAGTCCCACCCCAGCCCCAACCAAGGCCAACCGGCAGCGCCAAAAAGTGACCCGCAGTGTTGACGCAGTGCGCAGGTTCGGTCGCCTCTGGCCCGCGGCCGTGTGACGTTTCACACCTTCATGGAGGCTGCGTGAGGCCTCCCGGCTGAATAGAGCGACTACGAGGTAGATGCCAGGCCAGATGAGGGGTCCACACAGAGCCAGAGGGGACCTGAGGAACCAGAGCCCTCTCTTCTGAGCTGTCGCCTTGGTTCTCCCAGACCACGGCCTCCCAGGCTCTCTCCGACTCCCTGGGGTCCCGCTCCCTGCTGCCTCCCTGGTCAGACCCAACAGCTCCCGGTTTTCACTTCTTCCTTCATCCCTTGCGTCATCTCCCTGTTCTCCCTGAGGGGCGGGAGTGAGATGGTTTGAGAGGGGTGGCTAGGAGGAGAAAGTGTCTGGCCTCGGCGCAGGCACTGCCTTCTGGCCTGGTTTCTAGGCGCCTGGCTTCTCTCAGGCAGCTCATGGTTTGGTCTGACTTGTTCTACCTTGGAGATTGTGGACCGCCAGGATTCCCCACCCAGCCTGTTCCGAGACGGATCCTGCTGGGCTTTCAGACCCAACAAGGACTTGGACAGGCTCAGGACTCCTGTACAGTACTTGAGGCTCTGGACAAAATGGATCTTTTTGCGGGGTTTAGACCTCCTCTTACCTCACCTCTGTACAATGTGGGGTGTCTGGAGCTCTGTGCATCTGACGGGCACTGGGGAAGCTGAGGAGAAGACGTTTCCTCTGTAAAACTTGAATTCAAATGTCTTGTCACCTGTGCCCTCCTGCTAGTCACAGATGCTGCTCTCAATTGTCTGATATTTGTCCCATGGTAGCCACTTTCCTGCCTTGCCCCTGAAGGTGATGAGTTTCCTGTCACTGGAAGTTCACTTCTCTGTGGCCCTCACCCCTGGAAGTTCTCACAAATGCTTCCCCTCCTCCCACCCAGATCATGGCTCATGTGGACGAGGCCGCCCGCCAGTTGTCCAAGTCTGGGTCAACCCTCTATGCAGTGCTGGAGCTTAAGAAGGGCGCCTCACCTGAAGACGTCAAGAAGGCCTACAGGTTCAGACATCAGCCCCTTATTAAATCTCGCAATTCTCCCCTTTAAACCCTCTCCTCCTACCTTGCTTTCTGAACCCCTCCTTTTTTATGTATTTATTTGGCTGCATCAGGTCTTTGTTGTGGCATGCAGGCTCTAGAAGGCACTGGCTTAGTTGTCTAAATGGGATCTTAGTTCCCTGACCAGGGATCAAACCTACGTCCTCTGCATTGAAAGCAGATTCTTAACCACTGGATCACCAGGAAAGTCCCCTGACCCAGTTTTTAAATACCCAGACCTCCACTTTGGGACCAGATGGGGCCATCATCCTCTTCCGTGTGAAGGAATGTAGATTTGGGCTGCTTGCCTCCATCCTCTTATGCATTCTTTCTTCACCCTTTAGAGACTTATCCCTGTTATTCATTGTAACCCTCCCACCCCCTCTACTCCCATCCTCTGCCCACCCTTCTTTGTGTATTGCCTGGCTAGGAGACTGGCCTTGAAGTATCATCCAGACAAGAATCCAGGGGATGCTCAAGCAGCAGAAATCTTCAAGGAGATCAACACAGCCCACGCCGTACTGAGTGACCCTAAGAAGCGGAAAATTTATGACCGGCATGGCTCATTGGGAATATATATATACGATCACTTTGGCGAAGAAGGTGTCACATACTATTTTACAATGAATAGTTGTTGGTTCAAGGTACACAATTTCTCTGATCTCTTAAAAAATAAGGAAGGAGGGGCAACCCTCCACTCTTAGGGTGGCTGATTCTCCTCTCCTAGAACAAATGCTTCTACTGTCTCATATACTGGGTGCTGGAAGAATTGAGGCTGGGTGGAGCTTGACTGGAAATACACAGTAACTGCTGGATCTAAGCCATTCTTTCCCACCTTGTAGACACTTGTCCTCCTGTGTGCTCTGCTCACCTGTTGCTGTTGTTGCTGCTGCTGCTGCTTTTGCTGTGGAGCACTTAAGCCACCACCTGAGGAAGCAACTAACAAAAAAATGCGTCAAATGTCCAGCATCAGCCTCCAAGGTCAGGTGAGAACCACAGGCGGGGACTGGGGTGAGAGCTGAATTAGGGTTGTGGGTGAAACCCTGAACTCTCATGAACCCCCAAACTCTCAAGTCAGTATTGGGGTCAAGTGAAGAAAGAGAAGAGGGTACACTTGGTTTCTGAGGGCTTATGCCAAAAACTGACAGTTTAAATGTAATGTTCGCTTTCCACGATTGTTAAGCTTAATGAATGAGGTGAGCATTAAGGTAAGGAATGGGGTGGGAGACTGTGCCTAGAAAAGGCAGTAGTTGAAGACAAGTTAAAGGGATGCAGTTCTTTGCATTTACTCAAGAGAGGTAGTGTCTGAGATTATCCCGAGGTGTGAGTTGACTGAAATTCACACCAGTGCCATCTAGTGACAGGAATACATAACTGCAAGGTAACCCTTTTCTCACCAGTGGACTAAAAATGGGCTTCCCAGGTGGCTCAGTGGTAAAGAATCTGCCTGCTAAGGCAGGAGACTCAGGTTGATCCCTGGGTCAGAAAGATCCCCTGGAGAAGGAAATGGCAACCCACTATAGTATTCTTGCCTGGGAAATCTGAAGGGCAGAGGAACCTGGTGGGCTACAGTCCATGGGGTCGCAAAAGAGTCAGATATAACTTAGCAACTACACAACAGACTAAAAAGTTGTTACTATATGTTTACATGTGTGTTTTTCAATCCATCATAGGACGCAGAGAACATTTTAGAAGAGGGGAAGATGGTTCTAGTGATGATAATTAGTAAAAGAAGAAGAAGAGTGAGGTATGAAAACTGAAATGCAGCAATAACTAAAGGGTAAGAAAAAAATACACATTAAAAACAATTCAGCTGAATCTTTATTGGAAAGTTATATCTTTATAGTGTAGACTACAGGTATTGTGTTTGTATCCTTACCTGTAGGGGGTTTGCTTTAAACTCTGCATGATCATTCGTTCTAGTTAATAAGATGCCATCTTCTTCTGCCCTTAGATGCTGACCCAGTGAGGGTGCTTTCTGCTGCCCAGGCCACTGGACTTGGGGAAGAGAGGAGCAAGTAGCCCTGTCCTGACATTGACCCTGATTTGCCCCTTCTACATGTAAGACTCGCGCCTTCAGAGGCACTGATGGCCTCCATCCTAGTGAGGACCCCATCTTTGTCCTGGATGCTGTCACTGACCCTGGCCGTACAGAATCACCCAGCTGTTCTTCTTTTCAGCTCTAGTCCCAATTTTAACCTGTTAGAGAGCAGCCCTCCTACCCACCCCTTGTGAGGTCTTCGGCAGGGGTGACAGTCTTTTCCTGAACATTGTGTTTCCTCTGCACTTTGAGCCAGTGTCAGCGGTAGTGTCAGCCACTTATGAGACTTCCATCAGGATCCTGAAAACCAAGCAGGATGGATCCTGTCCTGGAGCTGCTGTGTCAGGTGACCCACCTTTGTTGCAACTCTGTGTGCCAAGAACTCTTTGTTCGGCCTCATTCCCAAGCGAGTTCACCTTTCTGGGAGCTGGTCTCATCTTCTTCTGGTGCCCATGTCCTTGGCATTGCCAGCCTCATCCCGTACCACCATGAGACAACTCAGGAAGAGCATAAGTGCATTTGAGGCTTAGAGGTCGTTGTCCCACCTTTCAATTCCCCCTGGACTGCAGCTTTGCTAGCACAGCATCCATGAGCATGGGGCCTGTGGGTTGACCAAAGTTCACACCGCGGTGCCTGCGGCTTGCATCCTTCTGGTCTCATGTTGTACAAGCTGATCACTGTATGTTTTGCGCTTAAAATAGGGGCATGAAAAATGTGATAGGGTAAAGACTGAATGTTTCCATACCCTTTCCCCATGTGTGCTTCATCGCACTGTCTGTCTGGTGTCCTCATCACACCATTCCCCATCTTCGCAGGGTCAGAACCTAGTAACTCCTCAAACTTCTCTCTCCTGACTGGGAGAAGGGCTAAGGAATGTCAGTCAATAAAGGAGCTTTTTAAAATCCAATCCCAGTGCATATGTTGGGCCCCCAAAGACAAATCATGCCTGGGATAGAGAAGAGGAAGGAGAAAAAGGCAGAGGACAGGTAGGCATATCTGAGACCAGCCTGCCTCAGGGAGCCAGAAATCAGAGCATGTGTGGAGCTGGGGCAGAGGCCTTGTGATGATGACTTTGTCAGTGCTCTAAATTTCCCCTGGAGACTGATTCCCTCGGTGCCCAAAATAGGCCCCTGGCATCCAGGGCCTTTCTGCCCAACTCCGCTTCTCTGGATTTCCTAACAAATTAAGAGATGTCCTTGGTGTGCCTCCAGTGATGTGTTCAGGGACTGGAATCCTATGTTTTCTCAGAGATATGCTCACGAGGTCGTTTCAGGCCCCGGCACACCTGCCAGCTCCAGCCTCCTGGGTTTCTTTTCCTAGGGCAGGGGGATATAAGAAAGATCTGGGCAAGAACAAAAAGAACCTCTCTCTCATCTCTAGTGCCCTTGTTTTTAATCATAGGATTCAGAGGAAGATGGTCAGAGTCACTGACTAAGCCTTGGAGGCAAAAATTTCATTGTCTCTATCCATAGGTCCAGCAGGATCTCTCCCTTCACCCAGGCCATGTATGGTGCCTATCACACAGGCCAGTTGAGATTCTGTGTCACTACCTGGAAGAGGGCACCCAGGCCCAAGCATGGGCGTTGGGGGCTCACAGGAGCCTTCTGAATGAGAGCACCTCTGGTGCCCACCTTGGCTTCCACCACAGCAGTGAAGTTCACCCCCACTCTTGCTCTGGAGAGTCACCCGTTCCCGAGTGAGTCAGGGTCACTCATTCGGTGACAGCTGTGGCTCGCCTTGCAGGAGCTAAATTGGGAGCTGGAATGTCACACACACATGCCCCTTGTTCCCCACCCCCACGTTAAAAACTAATCTCTCTGGAGAGTGAGAGACAAACAGCGCTGCCCACAGAGTGGACAAGAGGGGTTTGGGAAACAAAAGGAGAAATTTCAGGGACAGAGCCATTCAGGGAGAGAGGAAGAGAAAAGCTACGTGTGCCTGGCCAGGGTACAGAGCAGAAACTAAAGCGAGGCAGAGAAGTGTCTGAAAACAGCTATCTAAGGACAAGGCAAATTGTTTTGAGGAAGGGACAGGAGACATAGAGCTGTTTCAGGAGTGAGCAACAGAAGGGAACACAGAGTCGGAAGACTGTCGAAAGTACACGAGGAAGGGTCCAGAGGCAGTGAGAGAAGGCCAAGACCAGGGCCAAGGCCAGGAGTAGGCACAATCGCTGAGGGGATGAACTTCACGGTGGGTTTCAAGCCGCTGCTAGGGGATGCGCACAGCATGGACAACCTGGAGAAGCAGCTTATTTGCCCCATCTGCCTGGAGATGTTCTCCAAACCGGTGGTGATCCTCCCCTGCCAGCACAACCTGTGTCGCAAGTGTGCCAACGACGTCTTCCAGGTGGGCCGGGGCTGGGCCGGGGCAGGGCAGGCTGGTGAGGCTTCTTTGTCAG
Source organism: Nanger dama (assembly GCA_917880005.1). NCBI lineage: Eukaryota > Metazoa > Chordata > Mammalia > Artiodactyla > Bovidae > Nanger > Nanger dama. The sequence goes on from CAKJTW010000018.1 coordinate 34,753,390, forward strand.
GTCAGCGCCAAGCGCCCAGAAGGTGATGGGAGGAAGGCGCTCCAAGGAGGCTGGTGGTGGCTGTCCTGGCTGAAGGGCCGAAGGAGAGCCAGGGGTCCTAGCAGATCCCAAAGTAAGCATGAGTCAGCAGCTGCTCTGCAGGCTGGTGAGCATACAGCCTGTGCATGGACAGCCCTGGGATGCTGGTCTCTACAGAGAAAAGGAGACCCACATGGAAACTGGACAGGGAAGTGATCCTCTAACCAGGCTGTGTGACAGCCTGTGCTAGACTCTGCATTCCAGCTTGGAGTTGAGATTTCAAGAACAATATGGAAAATCTGGAGAAAATAGGAATGAGATAATGAAACATTAAAAAGTGGACTGTGAGAAAGGTCCATGATAACAGTGGGATTATTTGTATTTAAAGCAAAAGACTGAGCGCATCCGTCTTGAGGGGGGCAGGCAAAGTTAGTGGACAGAACACTGGGAATTCACCCCCACTGGAGGTGACACTTGTGTCCCTCCCCAGATTAGTGAGTCAAGAGACCTGCTGGTTAAAAGGGATCGAGGTCACTTAAGCAGGGAGAAGGCAGAGAATACATTTTACTTCCTCCAAATGGAACCAATTTTGGCTTGTGTGTGGTCACGGAGCAAAGCATAGCTAATCAAATTCACAGATCTCATTTTAGCTCCTGGTTTCAGAACTAAAAGCAGCACGTATCAGAATGGTTTATATAAATGGGCTTTCTTTCTTGCCCCATGCCCTGGTGTAGGTACTAGTAATCTCTAAAACGGAACAAAGATCAGGGAGAGTCAGGGATAAAGGCCACACACACACACACACACACACACACACACACACACACACACACACACGTGTCCTTACCAATGAAGTAAAAGCTCAGAATAGACCAGAGCTGGCTGACTTAGTAGGCATGGCAGCGATAAGGAACATCATGAACACGCAGTCTTCATCTGTATCAGAAATTATGGGGAAACGTGTTGAACACAGTGATTTTTAACTTAACCAAGAGAATGCTTCCCTTTTAAGTTCTTTGGGGGCAGCATGTTTGGGGGAAAATAGTGGACTGGCTAATTCAGGTCATTCCGCAGCTGTGCCCACAACCCATCGTTTGTTGTCTGCTGTCTTCACTGAGCTCCGTGGTCTCTCCTGCCATCGTCCCATCGAGGCCTTTTGCCATCTCCTATTCCTCTAAGTGTCCAAACCTGTCATTATTTGGTTCCCGAGAACCTCAGAGACAGTGGTTTTCCTTCTCTGGGGTCTGATCATCCCAGGCATTCAGTCATGTACAACCCACCATTTTGGGTTTTCCCTTGGTCTGATTAACTCTGAACATCCTTCAGGCTGAGATGCCCAGGGGGAATGACAGAAAAGTTTTGCCATCCCTTCTCATGAATTTGTAGTTAAACGTTCTTTCATTAGAGCTTGAGATATGTGAAAGCAAAGAAAACTTTTGAAAGTGAAGGTAACATGTAAAGTTACTGTAAAGTAAAAAAGAGTGGTCAGAATATTAAAGTGCATGGCACACAGTATCACTGGGCAGAGGGATGCAGGGAAGGGTCCTATATATGGAGGCTAGAAGATGTTCATCCCTGGGTTGGAAAGATCCCCTGGAGAAGGAAATCGCAACCCACTCCAATATTCTTGCCTGGAAAATCCCATGGACGGAGGAGCCTGGCAGGCTACAGTCCATAGGGTTGCAAGAGTCAGACACGACTTAGCAACTAAACCACCACCAGAAGACGTTCAAGTCAGTCTTCTGTATCCAGACACACTGTTTTGGTTCCCTGAAGGTCTAGAATACTGATCTGAGCCCAGAGAGACTTGGGAATTGTTTTGGGTTGAATCCTGTGTAGCATATTTGGGAGATAACATGATTCCCAGGGCTTCGGGATGGTTCTGTGGATCTGGACTACTGTGTATCTTTTGAAGTACAGGGCACCCCTGGCCCTCCAAGGAGAGAAGAATGAAGCAGCTCATTTCCTTGCTGCTTTATTTGGGATGGCCTGGTGGGAGGCTGACCCAGTTCTTTGGCTGCACTTATGTATATACATCTAAGCAGACCTCCCTCTGAAAGATGAGCATATTTAGTTTTTTCACACATTGCCTCCACATTTTGACAACTCTAGGCATAATCAGATTGTCTGTTTTCTAAGTATGGGGATGAGAATAGGACTTCTGTATCTTGAAACTACTTAGGAAGAACACACTTAGAACATTGCCTAGAAAGTTAATAGGACTTAGAAAAGTAATACCAGTATATTACACACCCACACACATATTTTTTTCAAACACGATAAGAATTTATTTTATGAAAAGTGAATCTTCACCTTGGGCCCTCTCTAATTCCCTTATCCAGATGGAGGTAGCCATTACCAACTTTCTTGGGTACCCTTGCAGAAATTTTCCATGGTTAGGTACACATTTGTGTGTGTGTGTGTGTGTGTATGCACACATTTAAATTTATCCTATACCTGCTTTGGTTTACTCTCTTGGCTGTTGTTCCATAGCCACACATTCCAACAGGCACCTTCCTTTTGAATGGCTATATAGTGGCCCCCTTGCTATGACTGAGCCACAGTCTATTCCACCCATGCTCTGAAACATTTAGATGATGCTCAGTGTTTGGCTGTCCTAAAAACTACTGTGCTGGACAACAAAAAAGAATTTGGAAGGAGAAACTTCCCTGGTGGTCCAGTGGCTAAGACTCTGCACTCCTAATGCAAGGGGCCTGCATTTGATCCCTGGTCAGGGAACAAGATCCCACATGCCACAACTAAGACCCATCACAACCAAATAATTAAAAAATAATAAAAATTTGGAGGGATTGTGACCTTAAAACATCAGGTTATAAGAACTGACTCATTTGAAAAGACCCCGATGCTGGGAAAGATTGAAGGTGGGAGGAGAAGGGGACGACAGAGGATGAGATGGTTGGATGGCATCACCAACTCAATGGACATGAGTTTGAATAAACTCCGGGAGTTGGTGCTGGACAGGGAGGCCTGGGATGCTGCAGTCCATGGGGATGCAAAGAGTCAGATGCAACAGAGCAACTGAACTGAACATCAGGTTAACAAAAGAGTCAGGAAACAAAATTTTAAAAATTAAAATATTTCTTTGAGTATTTAATACTTGCCGGTCCAGTGGTTAGGACTCCACTCTTTCACTGTTAAGGGCCTGGGTTAAATCCCTGGTTGGGGAATTAAGATACCATGGTGGGACCAAAAAACAATTTTTTTTTCATTGAAAATGTTGAATGTATTAAAGGTTTGGGAGGAAATCATCCATAATCCCACCTTCCCCAATGCAACTGTTTTCATGTTTGCATATTATGCTTGTCTCTATACATATTTTTACATAGTTGCCATCACAATTTAACTCATTTTCGTTAGAGCTGTGATACAGGTCTCTTCCTCTCTCCCTCTCTCTCTGAATTTAAACAGAATAAAACACCAAACACCACATTAACCCCCTTTAATTTCTCTCTTTATCTTTCCCCACACTTGCACCCACTCAGCAGCCAAGCATTTTGGCTAGGGGAAAGCTGTCGGTGTGGGAATTTGACACAAACATCTTCCCATGTGTTTCTGAATTTGTAAACTCTATTCCTTCCTAAACTGCTTTAAAACAGCCTGCGGTTTATTTTTATACCTGCCCCCACTTCACTGTGGGCACTTGTTTATGAGCTGCAACCTGTTGTAATTTAACAGACAACCAGAAGGCCTTGTAAGAAGGTTGTTCAGAAACAGCTTTTCTGGAGGGTGTTCATATAGGGAGAGAGTTACAGAGATGGGAACAGCAGGAAAGGGGCCCCCTTCTGTCATAAGGGCAAACTGGGAAAGAAATGACCTCTTTTTATTTCATCCCAAATTCGAGTCTCCTTTTTTCTTTCTTTCTTTTTTTTTTTTAGTATTTAGGTTGCTTTGGGTCTTAGTTGCAGCATGTGAGATCTTTCATTGCAGTGCACAGACTCCCCAGTAGTGGTGCGCAGGCTCAGCTGTTGTGGTTTGCAGGGCTTAATTGCTCCATGGCATGTGGGATCTTAGTTCCCTGACCAGGGATCAAACCCTTGACCCCTGCATCACAAGACGGATTCTTAACCACTGGACCACCAGGGAAGTTCCCCAAATTCCAGTTCTTTACAGTTTAATTGTTAGGGCTGCTGTACAAGTACAGGCCAGCTGGTGAAAACCCTACACAGCCCTCCTCTTCAGCCACTTCCACCTGCCACTGAGGGCACTGAGATGTCCCTTCCCCGGCCCAGACTTGGGCAGGTCTCTTTATGGGAAATTGGTTGATTGAAATTTTATGAACTATGTTCATCTTGTAGCCGGCTTAGGATCTTATTTGAGGAAAGAAACTGGATTTACTGGGAAACAAAATTATAGACGGAGACTCAGCACTCCTGGGCTCTAGTCCTACCAGTTTCTTCCTTAATTGGCCATGACTGTAAAGTAGGTTGTTTCACCTCTTCAAGCCTGTTTACACACACATGGATAAAGAGGGGCTTTAAATTGCTGTTTAACATCCTTGTAAACCCAATAATCCAATTTCACAAATTGAAGAGAGATCATCATGTATTTCCATTCTTTCAGGACTTTGCATTCAGTCACTAGTGTCCTATCTTGGCTCACTCTTCTTTTTTGTTTGTTTCTTGTTTTTCCTGGCTGCAACACTGGCATGTGAGATCTAAGTTCCCCGATCAGGGATCAAACCCATTATCCCCCTGTATTGGCAGCATGGCGTCTTAACTGCTGGACTGAGTAGGGAAGTCCCGTGGCTCACTCTCCTGCTTACCAGTCCTCCTCTGAGCCAGCCTCCTTTCACAAATCCCTGTGTTGTGCTCACTGCTAGGTTCTGTTGGGCAGAGCAAGCCCTCCCCCTCAAAACCCCTCCCCACCCAGAACTCAGCTTTTGCTGCCAACGCCTGGATTCTTCTAAAGGTCTTCAACTTGCTTCAAATGTGTGGTCCTCTGCCCCTGTTTTCCCAGTTTCTCTAGTATATTCTGGAGGTTCTGTCTCAGAGGACCTGCATGGTCCACTATTCATCACTGGCCAGGCCAACAGTTTAGGGAGATAGCTGCCAACAACCCTCCTTACGTCCTGGGCAAGTATCCCAAATCAGCATCACTTTGGGTAGCCAGGAAAGAGGGAAAACAATCTGAGAGAAGTGTAGATTCAATGGAGGAACTGCATTCACAGAGCATCTTTCTAGATGGAATATTTCCATTGGATGCTGCAGACCATTACCAAAGAAATATAGCTTAAGAGAGAGACAGCTCATGGTTCGGCAATGTTTTCCCCCCACCCCCAATTCCACACCCCGCTTCCTACCTTCATAATAAAGGAAAGTGCTCAATTTCTAGATGTTAGTGAAAATAAAGATGTCATTTTCCCCATCAAGGTTCACAGAACCCTTGAATTCTACTCATCTGGGGAGCAGTGACCCCCGGGTTTAAGTTCTGCAGTATCACAGGCACCAGTGTCTTCCCAAGCACCAGCCTTGAAAGGTCTGAATTTGTTTTGACTCTCTCCTTTCCCCGGCAGCACACTCACATCCACGCAATTGGCCAAATTCCAAATCTGGCATCCCTGTCTTTGCAGGGTTTTCTGTTTCTGTCTGAGGGCAAGACGATGACTTGGTTGTGACTTCCTTCTGATCTGTATGTCTGTCTGGCCAGATGGAGGCGTGGGAGATCTGACCAAGAGCACCCCCTGCAGTGGAAGCGCAGAGTCTTCACCACTGGACCGCCAGGGAAGCCTGGGCCTTTACATCAGAAGCAATGGCCAGTCTTCTCTCCCGAGTATCCAAATCACTTCTGTTAGATTAATATTCACTCTGATTTTCTCTTGCAGTTTAGAAACCTTGCCTACAAAATTAAGTTCGGCTCTTTACCCTTGTATTCAAAACCCTCTAAGGTTTTACGATTTTTTTTAAAGCCCTTCATGGTAAAATCTACCTTTCAAGTTCCCTCTGTCCCATGACTCCTCTACCCGTAATCTGAACTCCTCTAGTATCTTTGCTTTCCTAAAACTCTTTCTAATAACCATCTCCTGCTTCCTGTCTACCCTGTCTTCAAGTGCTATTTTCTTAAACACTTTCCTTAAACTAACACAGTTTAATATAAGTGAAATATTTATAATTCTAAATGACAAAATCTATGAAAAATCACCAATTTTATAGGCTGGTTATTTTTATCTAATATACATTAAGGTAAACACATAAGAGGGCTTCCCTGGTGTCTCAGTGGTAAATAATCTGCCTGCCAATGCAGGTTCAATCCCTGGGTTGGAAAGATCCCCTGGAGAAGGAAATGCCAACCCACTCCAGAATTCTTGCCCGGAAAATCCCATGGACAGAGGAGTCTGTCGGGCTACAGTCCATGTGGTCACAAAAGAGTCAGACACGACTTAGCGACTAAAGAACAAACACCTAAGAAATTTATATGTCCATCCCCATGCCGCCTGAAACCTTCATGCCTGTCCTCAATACATCCACCACATTTTGGGAAATGCACACTTGGGTAGCACAGTGAGGGAGTCTGAGCTACATAAGCTAGCAGCATGTCATGCCAGGAGCCAGAAGCCCCTGAAAAGCCAAAAGAAAAACTTCCCTGTTTATTAGTAGTCAAGTTTAGCCCCTAGCACCAAAGGACATATATACACACATATGTGTCTATATATACACACATATGTGTCTATATATACACACACACATATACGCTTCAGGGTCTACTCTAGCAAAGGAAGTTGGATATGGAGTTGGGTACAGGAAACATTGCTGAAGCCATTACAAAAAGGAAGAGGTGCCCTCGAGGTTAGGAGGAAAGCCAACCAGAGGTAGAATATGGCAGGAGGAGTTGAGCTGTGGAAGAGGGGAGGACTCCGGGACCCGGGGATGGGTGGCAGAGCTGTGCTCAGCTGTGGCATCTACTCCAGGGAGCAGCACCAGCCTGTGGCCAGAGAGGAGCAACCCTCCCCTCGCCTGCCCTGCATGCTCTCCAGCTTCCAAGAAAGGTGCTCTGAGGTTGACTGCCTAAGCACTGACTGCTTCTCGGAGCCCCTGGTCCTGGGAGAATGGTTTAGCCAGGATTAGCCAGTGGGATGAGCCACCAGGGAAATTTCTTTGGCAGATATGGAAGTGGTGATGAGGCATGGGCCTCGCCAGCCCACCTCAGGTCAATCTCTGGGGTGAGTCCTCACTGTGGGGAATCTGAAGTAGGACCCTTGACCAAGATAACCCAACAAGTCTTGATTACTTTTTCTTCTCTTTTGTAGCACTATGGCAAAGTACACATAAAATAAATATTTACTATCTTAACCATTCTTAAGTGTGCAGTTCAGTGGCATTAAGAATATTCACATTCTTGTTCAACCATCACCACTATCCATCTCCAGAACTCTCATCATCCCAAATGGAAACTCCGTACCTATTAAATAATAACTCCTCATTTCCCTTCCCCTATCCCCTGGCAACCACCCTTCTATCTCTGTGAGTTTGACCATTCTAGGTACCTCATATGAGAAGGGTCATACAGTATTTATCCTTTTGTGACTGGTTCTTCTTTAATCAAGGAGACTATGCTTTCTTCTCGGGGAAGGCAATGGCACCCCCACCCCAGTACTCTTGCCTGGAAAATCCAATGGACGGAGGAGCCTGGTGGGCTGCAGTCCATGAGGTCGCTAAGAGTCGGACACGACTGAGCAACTTCATTTTCACTTTTCACTTTCATGCATTGGAGAAGAAAATGGCAACCCACTCCAGTATTCTTGCCTGGAGAATCCCAGGGATGGGGAAGCCCAGTGGGCTGCCGTCTATGGGGTCGCACAGAGTCAGACACAACTGAAGAGACCTAGCAGCAGCATGCTTTCTTCTTAAGTGAACAATGCAAAGAAATAGTGGAAAACAGTAGAATGGGAAAGACCAGAGATCTCTTCAAGAAAACCGGAGATACCAAGGGAATGTTTCATGCAAAGATGGGCACAATAAAGGACCGAAACAGCAAGGACCTAGCAGAAGCAGAAGAGATTAAGAAGAGATGGCAAGAATACACAGAAGAACTATACAAAAAGTCTTAATGCCCCGGATAACCACAATGGTTTGGTCACTCACCTAGAGCCAGAGACATCCTGGAGTGTGAAGTCAGGTGGGTCTTAGGAAGCATTACTATGAACAAAGCTAGTAGAAGTGATGGAGTTCCAGCTGAGCAACTGAAAATCCTAAAAGATGATGCTGTGAAAGTGCTGCACTCAATATGCCAGCAAGTTTGGAAACTTAGCAGTGGCCGCAGGACTGAAAAAGGTCAGTTTTCATTCCAGTCCCAAAGAACGTTGATGCCAAAGAATGTTCCAAGAACTGCACAGTTCTACTAATTTCACTTACTAGCAAGGTAATGCTCAAAATCCTTCAAGCTAGGCTTCAACAGTACATGAACTGAGAACTTCCAGATGTACAAGCTGGATTTAGTAAAGGCAAAGGAACCAGAGATCAAATTGCCAACATCCATTGGACACAGTAAAAGCAAGGAAATTACAAAAAAAATCTACTTCTGCTTCATTTTCTACACTAAAGCCCTTGACTGTGTGGATCACAACAAACTGTGGAAAATTCTTAAAGAGATGGGAATATAAGACTACCTCACCTGCCTCCTGAGCAATCTATATGCAGGTCAAGAAGCAACAGTCAGAACTGGACATGGAACAACAGACTGGTTCAAAATTGGTCAAGGAGTACATCAAAGCTGTATATTGTCACCCTGCTTATTTAACTTATATGCAGAGTATATCATGTGAAATGCTGAACTGGATGAAGCACAAGCTGGAATCAAGATTGCTGGGAGAAACAGCAACAATCTCACATATGCAGATGATGCCACACTAATGGCAGAAAGTGAAGAGGAACTAAACAGCCTCTTGATGGGGGTAAAAGAGGAGAATGAAAAACTTGCCTTAAAGCCCAACATTCGAAAAGCAAAGATCATGGCATCCGGTCTCATAACTTCATGGCAAATAGATGGGTGGGAAATGGAAACAGTGACAGATTTTCTTTTCTTGGGCTCCAAATTCACTGCAGACAGTAACTGCAGCCATGAAATTAAAAGACGCTTGCTTCTTGGAAGAAAAGCTATGACAAACCCAGACAGCATATTAAAAGCAGAGACATCACTTTGCTGACAAAGGTCTGTTTAGCCAAAGCTATGATTTTTCCACTAGTCATGTACGGATTTGAGAGTTGTTTTCTTCATTTCTTTAATTGAAATTGTTTGTTGAAGCAGTTCTTCCGGAAGGTATCTTTGTCCCTTGTTCATCATGCTTTCTCTTCCATTTCCTTTTTGTATTATCTTGGCTTGCATCTCCTGTTGCATCTCTCCTGTTTATCAGTCCTCTTTAAATAGGGTAGCTTTATCTGGTACTGAGGGTAAATTCGTCACTCAACCCTGTTGACCTTGGCTTCCTTCCAAAAGCAGACTGCTCTGAATGTTGTCATTGGTTTGTAATCTTTGTTTACCTCTTTGGCTTCTTGGATGAATAGAGGGGTATGACCTGGATTAGTAGGCAGTTGAGTGTTTCAGTTTGGTTATGTTGCCTCAGAATATTTTTCACACAAGTCTGATGAATTATGATGAATTATCTACCATGGGGGCATGTGTAGCCATGAGAGGAGGTCTCCTGTGAGATCTGAACTATCTCTCCACAGACAAGAAGGTCACGCTGGCTGCCAGCTAGCACTCTGTGGCACACGAGATTCTGGTATGATGAGTCATCTTCTGTTTATTTCTGTTGAAATAACTTCAATCCACAGTTGCACAGTTGACTTTTAGGTTGTCCTCTCTTTCCTATTGAAAGGTTCCTATATGAAAGGATGATGCTTGGTCCTTCATGATTCTTTTACTAAACATTTTACCTAAGGCTCAGAGAGAAAACTGTTAGCTTTGGGCATCATTCTTCAGTGGACCTAAAATTTTATTGTATCTGACAATGCAGTATAATGATTATTCAGAGTATAATGATTACTCTGACCCTGAGGTCAAAGTGCCTGAGTTCAGATATTGATTTTGCCACCAACTGGCTGATGATCATGTGCAAATTTATTTAGCTTTTCTGGGCTACAATTTCCCATCGTTGAAATGGAGCTAATGATATGAAAATGAAATGAATTAATACAAATAAAAGGATTTAGAGCAAAGCCTCACATAAACTAAGTGTTCAGTAGGTGTTAGACTTGTATATTTCTTACTATATTTTTTGTAGTTCAGGTTAGAGGGTAAATGTTCAACTCCTCCACCATCTTTAAAAATATATATTTATTCATTTATTTGGTTGCTCTGAATCTTAGATGCAGCACAGGGGATCATTTGATCTTCGCTGGGGCTTGCTGGATCTAGTTCCCTGACCAGGGATGGAACTTGGGCCCCTGCATTGGGAGCTCAGAGTCTTAGCCACGGGACCACCAGGGAAGTCCCTTTTCTACCATCTTTACAAGAAATTCTTGAGACTTAAATTCAAGAATGTATGGAAAACCCCTAGCACAGTGCTTGACATATAATAGGTCCTCAAAACATGTGTTGACTGTTAAATAATGAGTACAGAGTAAGGGTGCTGTGAGGGGCAGAGGTTAGCAGAAGCTTTAGGAGTCTGTCTTTGCTCTGGGCCAAGACTTTAGAATATGCCCCCTGGACTTCCCTGCTGGTCCAGTGGTTAAGAATCCACCTGCCGATGCAAGGGACAGTGGTTGGATTCCTGGTGTAGGAAGATTCCACATGCCACAGGGCAACTAGGCTGATGCACCACAACTACTGAGAATGTGCTCTAGAGCCTTCTGCAACTACTGAAGCCCATGTACATACCGCCTGTGCTCTGCAAGAGAAGCCACTGAAATGAGACCACCACACACCACAACGAAAAGTGCTCTGCCCTCTGCAACTAGAGAAAACCCAAGTGCAGCAGTGAAGACCGAGCACAGCCAAAAATAAAATAAAATAATTTTATTATATAAAAATAATATGCCCCCTTTCCTCCCATTCAGATACCAAGCATATTTAAATGCTTGTCACCAGCAAATCAAAGAGAAGTAAAATTCTAGGAGTTTGCAGGTTTAGAGTTTTCCTAACACCACTTTGCTCACTTGGATTCTAAATACTGAAAGATAATTGTATCAAGCAAACAAAAGCCCAGCGATCTCACACTTTAAACCCAGTCTTTAAGCTAAACTTAACAATATTCAAACAATTCCAGTTATTAAGAAGGATTTATGTTTACTTATACAAACATGGCCTTGGGATAATCTCAAGCTAATCTTTTTAGCTTTATGATGGGCTAAAATGTTAACTTACAATTTTCAAGAAATCCCACCAAGGGCTTCCCTCAAGGCTCAGTGGTAAAGAATCTGCTGGCCAATGCAGGCGACTCGGGTTCAATCCCTGGTCGAGGAAGATCTCACATGCTTCTGAGCAACTAAGTCCATGCGCCACAGCTACTGAGCCTGTGCTCTAGAGCCCAGGAGCCACAGCTACTGAAGCCCAAGCACTCTAGAGCCTGTGCTCTGCAACAGGAGAGGCTTCTGCAATGAGAAGCCTGTGCATTACAACTAGAGAGCAGCCCCTCTTGCCACAACTAGAGAAAAACCCGCACAGCAGCAGAGGTCCAGCAAACTCAAAAAAAAAAAAAAAAAAAAGAAATCCTGCCAAAATGTGATAAGGATTTGGAGAAGTGTATAGAACCCAACTGTGGGACATACATCTAAACACACAAAGTCACAGATGACCATCCTCTCCATCACTCTCTAGGAGTGTTCTTCCAGCCAGTTAGGGTTAGGTTCAGCTGTAAAAGACAGAAAACCAAAAATAACAGTGACTTCAAGTAGGTAAAACTTTTTACTCTCCAGTGAAAGTGGGCAGTCCGGTTCTGCCTCATCAGAGACTCCTTTTATCTTGCCATTCTCAGCATGTGGCTGCTGCAAGGCTCTAGATGGCTGCTTCAGCCTATGCCATTTCATCTTTATTCCAGTCAGCAGGAAAGAGAAAAGAGGAGAAGTAGGGCGTGCCTTTCGCATTGAAGATACTTCCTAGGAATTGCACAAAACATTTCTATCTATATCCCACTGGCCAGAACACAGTCACCTCGTCACACCCAGCTGGAAGGGAGGCTTGGTTGCATGGCCTTTATTCTGTGTGTGTTACTAAAAATCTAGGGTCTCTATTACTGAAGAAGAAGAAGAGGTGAATATTGAGGAACAACAAGCAGTCTCCACCTGTCTTTCATCTCTACTTCTCTCCCCAGATCGATTCTTCCTCTTCCCTGCAGACCAGGCTTCTCTGTTCACAGTGTCTGACCCCTCACACTGCCCACTTGTACAGATTTCGGGATGGCCACAACATCGGCTCTTAGCTCAACTCCACAGGTCTTTTTCAGTTCAAAAGCTGCACATGGTCTAGTCACCTCAGCCTCTGTGTCTCCATTCCAGTTTCCTAGAGAGAAAAACTGATTGGTCCTATTGGGTCAGGTCATCGACCATGTCCTCAATTCTGAGCCAGCCCTCTGTGGCCTCAGCCATGGCAGGGCTCTCCTTTTAGGACGGGATGGAGCAGGTCCTCTCAGGGGTATAAATGGGAGGAACTGTTGATCCCATCTGGTGAGTTCTCCTTCCAAGTTTCCTCCTGTCTAACACCCAGCCCACTGGATGGAGTTGTGAGTTTGCTCCTCCTGAGGGCAAGGATAGTCATCTTTTCCCCAGAACCTAGCAATTACTTGGCACACTCAATATTTGTGGTAGAGTGAATAATCCAGTCTAGTCCTTAATTGTGCAGAGGTTGAATGCTTGCCCAGACATGCACAGTAGGTACTACAGGAGCAGCACGAGAACCCAGGAGCCCTGGTTCCCTGTGCTTGGAGAGATTTCCCAGAGATTGTCTGCTCTGTTGTTCAGCATTGGTCTCTGTGCCCTTGCCCGGGATTGCAAAGAATCTCCCCTACATGTGGCCCAGGAGAGCCCTAGGCTGGAGGCTATTGGCTGCACCACTCAGAGTCCATTTCCCTTCTCGGTCTTCCTGCTGAGGTCAATGTCTCTCCACAGCTCCAAGCTGGGCCCCTTTGAGGAGGTCTTGTCCTGACAAGGCCTGATCAAGCTAGGCTCTGGATGCAGCGACACTCCAAGGGGTGGGCTGAGTAACGAGACAAAGGTTGGAGAGATTTCCATGGCCACCCACCTTGGGGCTGCTCTCAGAGGAGCTCCCAGCCATAGAAAAGAGTGGGTGGGAACTCCTTGGTCCAGTGGTTAAGACTATGTGCTCCCAGTGCATGGGACACGGGTTCAATTCCTGCTTGGGGAACTAAGATCCCACATGCCATGCAGCACACCATGGCCACCGCCCCCCCAAAAAAAAAAGAGCTGCTGCCTCCCCCTCCATCATTGTCCTACTCCCCAACCCCGGTGACTTTCCCTCCCACCCCCTCCAGTTCCCCCATAACTCACTGGGCCTTCCTCTCATGCTCTGCACCCACAGGCCTCGAACCCTCTGTGGCAGTCCCGAAGCTCTACCACTGTGTCTTCAGGGGGCCGTTTCCGCTGCCCATCTTGCAGGCACGAGGTGGTCCTGGACCGACATGGTGTCTACGGCCTGCAGCGGAACCTGCTCGTGGAGAACATTATCGACATTTACAAGCAGGAGTCCTCCCGGTGAGCTGTTAGGGTCTCATTTCTCTAAAGTGCAGGGCCTGGGACATAGCCAGGGAGCCCATCAGGGCCAGCAGGGAGAAGCTGAAACAATCAACCTGTCCCTTCAGTTTAGTGACGAGAGGAGTGGACCTGAGAGGAGGAGGGACTTGTCCCCAGCTTGGTAGGTCACCAGCTCAGGGGGCCTCTGATTCCTGGTCAGCACTTCCCCTTCTTCACCTGGGAGGGGCTGGCCATCTATCAGCAAGGTCCTTGCCAACCCTCTATGACCTCCCTCCCTGTGGGACTTCCTGCCCCCTGGAATAGAAACTACTCTTGGATCTAAGCCTCCTGTACCTTGTATGTAGCTCTGTTCCTCAAGTGAAGAGAAAGTCACCTGCCTGCCCAGCCACAGCAGCAGCTGTCGGGGCACAGAGGGTGGCAGTGGCTGGTGGAGGCTGAAGAAAAAGTGCTCAGGGGGCCTCACACACTTGCCCCCCAGCCTGGCCACTGACCCCTGCTCCCACACTGCCTGCCTCCCCGCAGGCCACTGCATTCCAAGGCTGAGCAGCACCTCATGTGTGAGGAGCATGAAGACGAGAAGATCAATATCTACTGTCTGAGCTGTGAAGTGCCCACCTGCTCTCTCTGCAAGGTCTTTGGTGCCCACAAGGACTGTGAGGTGGCCCCACTGCCCACCATTTACAAACGCCAGAAGGTATCAAGCAGCAGAGGGAGCAAGTATGGGGGGGTGGGGGTGGGGACGCAGGATGGGATCTCAAACTGCAGCCTCTTACTCCACTTGACTTCAAAGGCATGCAGATCAGGGCTGAAGTCCCAGCTCAGTGTGTGACCTTGGGTAAGTCACTTGACCTCTCTGGCCCTGACATTCTTCCTCACTTGTAAAATGGGGATGAAAATGCTTACACTTGAGAGTTGTAAGGATCCGTAAATGGATGCAGAAATGGATGCAGTATGGTGAACTCTCAAGGCCATCTCACTGTCATACAAGTAGATTCTACATAAAACATTATATACAAATTAAGGGAGTCCTCTGGAGGTCTGGTGGTTAAGCTTCCAATGCAGGGGGCACTGGTTCAATCCCTGGTTGGGGAACCAAGATTCCACATGCCATGCAGTATGGCCAAAAAAAGAAATTAATCAGTTAATTTTAAAAAATAATTGAAAAAATAAAATTAAATTGATAGACAGGTTGAAAGGAAAGGAAAGCTCCAAGTGTGGTTGAGGTAGGGAGAGAAGGAGGGGGAGTGAGATGTGAACAGAACCCTGAATATGATAAGCATGGGAAAGGCAGGGTTTCCCACAGGGCAAATTATTACTGAACTAGACAGATGAGACTATGCCTACAAACTCCTGAAACTTGGGGGATCTACAACAAAGACCCCCAAGGATCACAGGATACACTGGAATCCCAGGAATCCCTAAAGTGGTCAGTTGTGCCACCTGGCTTTTGACAAAAGCAAATGCAAATTCTGCCTGGTGGAAAAACCCTCAATTTAGGCCTTGGGTTTTTCTTAGATTAAGATCAGCATAAGATGAGCTCACAATTGAAGATACACAAAGAAACATACTCATGAGTGAAGTTAGCAGAAACAAAATTTTCAGATTTAGACCCTCAAGAAACTAAGATACTGGAATTATTAAAGAAAGTAAAGTCAGCTTTGTATAAAATGCTTTAAAAATGGAATTTTAAAATAATTAATAATAGACTATCAAAAGTGCAGATTTGATGAAGAACCAAACAGAGCTTTTAGAAATGAAAATATAATTGTAGAAAACAAAACATTCAAGGGATGAATTAAATGATAACTTTCTCTCAGTAAGAGAGGACTGGGGAATTCCCTGGCTGTCCAGTGGTTAGCACTCTGCTTTCACTCTCTAGGGCCTGAGTTGGGGAACTAAGATGCCACAAGCCACACAGCATGGCCAGAAAAAAAAAAACACAAACTTTTTTTTTTCACATAAAAAAAATTTAAAAGGGAAAGCGAGGACTGAAGAAATAGCTTAGAATATAGCACTGGGAGATGAGAAGGTTGGGAATGAGAAGGTCTAACACATTAGATATATGATTAGATATATCTGATACTCTAGATATATTAGATACTCTGATTAGATATCAGAGTCCCAGAATGAGAGAATAAAGAGAATGGAGAAGAGGCAATATTATCTTAAAGGAAAATCCTGAAGACTTTTTCAAAGTTGATGGAAGATAAAGCATGCAGCCCATTGCCTGGTATTTAGTAGATATTTGGTGAATGTCTCTTTCTCACTTGGTAGTGGAGGACTTCCTCTCTCCACTTCCTTCCAGAATTTATAGAATGTGCTTCCAAACTTCTTGATTGGTTCCAAACTCTCTAGATCTCTGTCAAAGTTGCCCTGAGGATGCCCTGATGGTAGAGTGGAGGGGACAGTCCTCTCCTGGGTAGCCCTGGCCAGGGAGGGAGGGGCTTAGCTCCAGAACAGGTCCTCCAGCCCTGAGTGCTGGCCTCTGTCTGTGGCAGAGTGAGCTCAGTGATGGCATCGCGATGCTGGTGGCCGGCAATGACCGTGTGCAAGCAGTGATCACACAGATGGAGGAGGTGTGCCAGACCATCGAGGTGAGCCTGGAAAGGGAGGGAGGGAAAGTTGCTGGGCTACTGGAGGTGAATTGCAAGTAGTAGAATGTGCTTACCCAGGCTGCTAGGTTTGAATCCCAGCTCTGTCCTCCTCTGTGACTTTGGTCCAGTGACTTAACTTCTTAGTGTTTGGGTTTGCTTGTTTTTAACTACATAAAAGAGTGATGATGAGAATGATATGATGGCTACCTCCATGGATCTTTTTGAGAATTAAGTGAGATAATACAAGTAAAAGCCAGAGTCAGAGAATTAGGCAGCAGCACTCAATGAAACTCCTTTAAATATATAGTGTTATTTTCTGAGAGTAGATCTTAAAAGTTCCCATCACAGGGAAAAATTTTTGTCCACTATGTATGGTGCTGGATGTTAACTAGACATATTGTGGTGATCGGTTCACAATATATACAAATATTGGATCATTATGTTGTACACCTGAAGCTAATATGTTATATGTCAAATAAACCTCAACAAAGTATATATCAGTATTATTACTGAAAAGATCTGGGAACCAGCAGCCCTTAGGTGGAGTCCGGTCTCTGCCACTAATTTGTGGTTGTAATTGACAGGTCACATCTCTTCTTGGCTCCCCATGATTGCCATTAAGTGGGGAATGGGACAAGTAGCCTGGTACTCTCCCAGCTGTGAGGTCTCATTCTTACTCCTGGTTTTTCAGGAAAACAGCCGGAGGCAGAAGCAGTTGCTGAACCAGAGGTTTGAGGGCCTGTGTGCAGTGCTGGAGGAGCGGAAGGGTGAGCTGTTGCAGGCGCTGGCCCGGGAGCAGGAGGAGAAGCTGCAGCGAGTCAGGGGCCTCATCCGCCTATACGGAGACCACCTGGAGGCCTCCTCTAAGCTGGTGGAGTCTGCCATCCAGTCCATGGAGGAGCCGCAGATGGCACTCTACCTGCAGGTGGGCCCTGGGGGAGCGGGGAGGGCAGTGGCAGGCCACCTAGTGGCTGGAGTGGGGGCCTTTGCACTGGGAAGCCGGGTTCAGGTCTTACCTCCAGCTCCTACTTGCCCCGTGGCTTTGGGCAAGTCACCCTCTCTATCCATTTTTTTCCTTAACAAATTGGGACATGCATCCCCCCCCACCTTAACCCGCAGGACAGTGGTGGGCATCAGAAATGGGATTTTGCTGGACGTTGGCACAGTGCTTACTCTCACCCTCCTTTCTTCCCTGCAGCAGGCCAAGGAGTTGATCAATAAGTGAGTAGGTGGAGCGGGAAGGGAGAGGAAGGGGTGGGCGAGGCCTCCATTGACAAGGGTGGGAAGCGGGGGTAGTGGTGCTGGGAGTCTCCAGCTGAGCCGCTGGGCTGCTGCAGGGTCGGGACGATGTCGAAGGTAGAGCTGGCCGGCCGGCCGGAGCCGGGCTATGAAAGAATGGATCAGTTCACCGTGAGCGTGGAGCATGTGGCCGAAATGCTGAGGACCATTGACTTCCAGCCAGGTGAGGAAGCCGGGATGGGAGGGAGCGGCCGGCCGCTAGGACTGGGCGTCCAGACCCTCTGGGTCGGGGAGGGATGGGGGTAAGACGGCCAGAGAATAAGGGACCCCAACTCACCCAGCCTTCTCCTGGCCTAGGCACTTCTGGGGAGGAAGAGGATGAGGAGGTCGCGGTAGAAGGGGAAGAGGGCAACGCAGGACCAGAGGAAGAGCGGACGGATGGGCGGGAAAGTGAGTGTGGACATCGGCGGGGCCTGGCGGGGACCCCGTTCCACCGTCGGGCCATCGTACTCTCGGGGGGGCATCAGGGATCGCTTGGAGCCCCTACTCCCAACCTCAACCAGGAGGGAGCGCCCCCAGCGCGCCGGCCCAAGTACAACTTTCTTTAACACTACATCTCTCTGGGCTGGTGGGAGACTGGGTTAGGTGGGGAAGTGGAGTAGAAACCCTCCTGCCTAGAGAAACGGTGAGCTGGGCTTCGGAATTGCCTTGTTTCTTGGGAGCGCCCGCCCACTGAGCTTTTTTTCCCAGGCACAGGCCAGCACTGACTCGCTCCTGTTGCGGATCCTGCGCACCCGGGTCCTGGCGCTCGGATGGTGAACGACCTGAGCAGAGACCACCGTACCACCCAGCCCGGCGTCCCGCCGCGGGGGAGGGGCTCAATAAAGAGCTAAAGCGTCCCGACCCGCAGGTCCTTTCACTGCTCACTCTCTGAGCTTCTGCTTCGGAGACATCACCATCCATCCTGCCCTTCTCCAAATCTGGGACCTCTTGGGGCGAGGACGGCGGGTGGGGGGTGGTGAAGCGGAACGAACCCTTTGGGGCACTTCCTTGATATTAGGCACAGATTCGTGGAGCCCAGAGCCAAAAGAGGGTCGGGGGTGGTGCGGCGACACTGGGGCTTGATTTCCTGGAGACTTGGAGACGATGGGGACCCCAGGACCCTGGCAGAAAGCAGTTCTTACGGAGCCCTCCCACAGCATCTGGTTCCCTTTCGCCGGCCTAGGAGACCCCACTTTCCCACGGGCTCACACCCTTCTGTGGCTCCCCGCGCCCCCACAACAGAGGCCAACGGCTCTTCAGCACTTTTATTAAAAACAGGTAACTCGGAGAGTGCTCAGGGTATCCCTAGGCCGCTCTAGCCCTGCAGGACTTGGTCAGTTCCTGTCGCTCACGTCTGGAACGTGAGGTGGAGCATTGAGGGTCGAGATTCTCGGGGCCCCAGACCCGCCGATCACTTGCCCACCGAGTCGAATATGATGCGGTTCTGCTCGGCGCGCTCCCTCTGGCTCTGCGTCCGCGCGAGTTCCAGCAGGGTCCGTAGTAGGTGGAAGGTGAGATCAATGGACAGGGGAGGGTCGTCCCTTCGCAGCCGCTCATCTGCCGTCCCGGATGCCCATCGGCCCTGCTCCGCCCGGCGGCGCGGGAAGCGCTCCGCCAGCAGCAAGAGGAGCGCGTGGGCCCCGCCGCCGTGGTTCCGTGTCCCGGGGCTCCAGCGCAGACTCGGATCTCGGACCCTGGCGGCCGCCGCCTCCTCCTCCGGGCTCCACTGGCTGCTCCCCGGGCGCAGCTGTGCCAGGAGCAGCAGCGCGGCCAGCAATGCCGCGCGTCCCGCCGTCCTCATGGTCCCGCCGGCCCTGGACACACAGGGCAGCGCAGTGTGAGGTGCGCCTCGGGCAGTCTCAGGGGACGCCGCTCCCCTTCCCGAGCACGTCCAGCGCCCCTGCCCGGCCCCTGCGACTGCCGTCCGGTGCCCACAGCCTTCCCACCAGCCCCAGCCGCTCCCAGTGCTGTGCCACCCTTTTCTCCCTCCCTGCCTCCTTCTTGGGGTGTCGCGTTGGGTGAGCTGAGTGCTGTCCTAGTGCTGAGGGAGTCTGGGCAGACGCGCAGAAGCCACTCACAGTTCGCCGGAGAGCAGAGCCTCTGCACCCTGCAGGATGGAGCTCCAGTCTCTGTCCCTCGGGGAGGGCTGAGGGCGCCACGGGGAACACGGGGTCTGTCCCAGGACCTTCGCCAGCCTTATATAGCGCCAGAACAGCTCCGGCTGACGTCAGCGAGGAACATGCACTAATTGTAGAGCAATGACGGCCGCAACTCTTAGTCCGACCCTACGGCTGCGAGACCCCAGGAGCGCGCCAGAGGACAACAGACTATGTGTCTCTGGAAATGACACCAGACTCGAGAGAAAGAGAAGCCTTCTGGGGCGTAAAGATTGCTCTGGGAGCCACGATAGTCCTTCACTCACTTAGAACAGCCAGCAGGGACTAGAGGGACCGGTCAGTCCCCAGACTAGTCCAGATCTCCATCCTTCTCTCGAACAGGAAAGGGAGGCAGGACGGTGGTGCTGTCCATGGTGCTGACCTTGTGCTCAGCCTCTGAAAGGGACCAGAGACCTTGGGGAAAATGCTGTGCTGCTTAGATTCAGTCCCTTGCCCCATCTATCTGTTCTATAAATGGAGGCAATCAGGATGGCACTGCTGGCATTCAGCTACCACAATGGTACCCTACCCAAAAGGCAGTTTGAGCTGCCAGGATTCTTGATCTTCTTCCAGCCCCAGGATCTAAATCCTAGGGCTGTCTGTCTGATGTGCCAAAAAAAGAGGACCTCTCGAGTTGGGGTGCTTTCATATAACAAAGGCTGATCCATCTGCTTCTTGGTTCACCTCAAAGCTGAAGTTTAGCCAAGTTAAATTTTCTCCTGGGAATCACAGCAGCAATATTATTTTATCGCTGACCTCCAGGTTAAGATCACTGAGTTGGAAGTAAGAAAAATTGGCTTCTTAGTCTTTTTGAGCTGCTATAACAAAAATACCATAAGCTGGGTGGCATTTATTTCATCATAGTTCTTGAAGCCGGGAAGTCCAAGATCACGGTACCAGTAGGTTTACTGTCCACTGAGGACCTGCTTCTTCCTGTCTCCTCAGGTGGCCTCTTTTGTAAGCATATAGACTCCCACCATAGGGACCTGGTGGGTCCCTACCCTCATGATGGAATCACTTCCCAAAGGTCTCACCTCTGATACCATCACCTTGGGCATTAGGTTTTCACCATATGAACTTGGGGGAGATACAAACATTCAAATGATGATAGCACATGTTCATGTTTCTACTCTGCCACTAACTCACAGTGTGGACAGGTCACTTTACTTCTGTGGACCTCAGTGTCCTCATCTGTAAAAGAAGATTGGGGTTTGGGGGTCTCCAGACTTCTTTCCAAACCCTGGAAAATGAGACTCCCCAGTCATTTTCTGCTGGGTCTTACTCAGTGCCTCTGTAGCTTCCAGATTATCTATTTAGAAAAATATTTAGAGGTACCATATAAAGAGTTTGAGGGGATCTCCCCCAAATTGGAGCTACACTGGGGCTGGGAAGGGTTAGGAAAACAGCTATCTATGAAGAGTGGGGAAGAGTGGCATCTGCCAGGATGAGCGTATAATCTAAAGTTGACAAAATGATATGTTTCAATGAATATTTATGGAGTGCCTACTGTGTGGTGTGTTTTAGCCATTTCAATAGGAGTCAGGTTACATTTTAGAGTGAAATGGGCCATTTCAGGGTGCTAATCCCATTAAGTTCTGACCAGCCACCGAACTCTGTGAAGACCAATGTGCCCACTTTGAAGAGGTAGTCTGATCCTTCCAGGGTCAAGATGCATCACTACAAGATGGAAGTGACGGAGTGAGGCCGACTTAGAGCCGATGTGCCTTCCAGGACAGGTAGGAGTTCCAGATAACAGCAACACACTGGACCACAGCCAACCTAAGGAACAGGGACAGTGGCATGAAGAAGAGGAAGTATAAGGAGGAAGCCAAGGGGAGAGGAGGGAAAGTGCAGCAGGCAAAGAGCGGGTATCTCCAAGAATGTCCAGATCTAGGTCTCCTTCCTTCAGCCCCCATGGAGGGATGTGTGGCTCAGATGAGAGGACAACCAGCTCAGGTGCTTGTGCTGGCCCAGAGCTCTCTCTCCTGGACAAGAGTCTCAAAGTTAACTGCCCCCAGCAGCCATTTTGCCTTGCATGGCTCTTTATCCATACTCCATCCAAGCTCCTTCTAAATACACATCTGTCTTGCACAGCTGAGATCTCATCCTCCAAAAATGTGCTGCCTGCCATATAAAGCAGTACCTCCTTCTCTTTATTTTAAATATACTTCACTCTAGTTGCAAAGAGCATTGCTAGGACTCTAAAGCTTGATTTGGTTCAAAAGTCTGTATTCCTTTTAGTTATGCTATTCATGTCCATTCTGACCTTGCCTCCTCTGAAGAGTTTCATGACTTCCCCTGTTCCCAAAGCCCTCTCACCTCCAGTAATTTTAACCACTCATCCTGTTTCCACTATATTTATTTTTATTGAGTTTCCAGCCACTACCCTGATCATTTAGGGTAAAATAATATTTTTCAGTGGACTAACCTGACCACGTTCCTACTTGACTCTGGTCTACCTTTCTGCCTAACCTAGGCTGTAGTGCTGTCCCCACAGTCAGGCCATCTAAGGCAGAGAGCCCAGGTGGGATGCAGATGAGGGCTGTGGAGCAAGATCCTTCTTAGGAAGATGAGAGGTCAGCAGGTAGATGCTCTGGGACGTTCTATAACATAAGAGATTCTGAGCAAAGTGCTCAGGAGTCTGAGGAGCTCTGACCAAGGCAGGGTGTTCTGGATGGGGGTGGAGGGGGTGTTTTAAGGTAGTCCAAGGTTAAAAATGAGGATCACTTTGTCTCCGTTTGTTATATGCATCTTCCTTGAAGGGTGGGGTGGGGGTCTGCCATACCTGTAATGAAGAGGAACCAGGTAGAAGTTGGCCAACTGCACGGCAGGCCAGAGCTACGAGAGAGAGAAGGGAAAGGTTGGGGGCTGCCTCCATCACCCAATGCCAGTCTCATGGCCTTGCCTGGTCTGACTCCAGCTTCTCCAGACAGGAACACATGGCACTGAGTGAGTGCTTCCCTGACTATGGTGCCCACATGGGCATAAGGGAGTAATCCCAATGGAGGGATTTCTGTGTCAGTAGGACCCCTGGTCCCTGGGCATTTCTGGACTCAAGAAAGCAGAATGGGCAGCTGAGGTGCCAGCTCTTACATAGTAGTTGGTGATGAGAGCATCAGGAAAGTCCTGAGGAGACAAGAGAAGGAACAAGTGAACACCGGCACTTCCGGGCACCTCGGACCTCCCGGTGCCAACTGTCAACTGAGTATCACACAAAGACTTCTGCTTAGGGAAGACATCACTGCATCACAGCCCCACCCCCCTCACCCCCCCCACCCCGCCCCCCGGCTCCTCCCCTCCAGAGCTCGGCTCTGCCTGCGTCTCCACCCTGCCCTGCCTCATTCCCCCGGGTCTGCTGGTCCACCAGCCAGAAAGCATCCCCATACCGGGCCAGCTCACCCGCTGGAGTTTGGCCCAGTTGTCCTGGGCTGACAGTCCATTGAGGGTCCCAACCAGTGGGAGGAAACAGCCCAGAAAACATGGGGCAAACCCCCCTAGGGAAGAGAAATTAAAGTGCTGTGAGCACCTAAACCTTCGCCCTCCTGCAACACAGCTCACCCTTCCCAAATCCCTTTTCCTTCTGCTCACCTGATCCAGCAGCATCTTCTTTAGTGCATCCACCTTGGTGGTGCCAGGAATGAGCCGGTCCAAAACTCTGTACCAGCCTCCTACCACAGGGCCCTGAAAGGAACTCCCAGAGAGGTGAACAGGGATGTGGAGGGGACACCAGGATTTTACATCACAAAGCTGCATCCTCAAGTATTAGAAACCAACCCCCAGGGGGAGCAGACACTCAAGGCTGGCTTAGATGTGAGAGGGTCCAATGGAAACCAAAGGATGACAAGGAACTGAGACCACTGTCCAATTCACCGGCAGCCCTGCTGTTGGCAAAACTTACCACGAAGCCACAGCCCAAGGAGGCCATTGTCAGAGTCCGGCCAGCTTGGTGTGCCCGCAGACCTCGCCTCTCCACCAGCTGCTGTGAGATCACGTCACCCAGGCCCATCAGAGACCCTGTGCGGGGTACACAGGTGTCATCAGGATACCTCCAGGGACAAACTGCCATCCCGAGGAGGGAGGTAAGTCTACTAAATGAATGAGGCTCTGGCACTCGGAGGCCAAGGGCTTCAACCTGGGGCAAATGGCCAGTCCCTTCCCACTGCTTCTGGTGACACCTCCCCAAGGATGGTGACACTTCACATGTGTCCTGTTAGAAACTGGGACAAGCAGTCTGGAGCAGGCCAGGGCCAAGAACTCTGCAGTGAGCAGTGAAGGGAAGTTAGCCTCAGAAAGCGCAGGTAGAGGAAGGAGAATCCGAGGTGCTGAGGGCTGAGAAGCACTGACTGTTGGAACTGGAAAAGCCTTCCAGGTATTTTTGTGCAAACCCCTTATTCCAGAGGCTTGGAAATGAAGGCCCAGGAAGTGGCACATAGTAAGTGGCAGTGCCAAGAAGAACCAGGTAGCTTGATTTCCTAGACAGTATTCCTTCCAGAATGCTATACTATGAACAGACCATGTGCAGAATGGTAAGAAACCCTTTGGTTTTTTCTCCTCCGCTGAAGGCAGGACCCTGGCCAATGTCCTTCGTCTTGGTTTTGGAAGTTCTCTTTGCGGAGAACAGCAAGAATAACTCTTTCTAAAACAGAGGTACTTAAATGATTCCAGGCAGGGGATGACTGGCTGAGCTGCTTAGAGACCCTGCAAGGAAGGGTCCGGTCACCTCCCAGCACAGGCAGGTCGACCCAGACTTCCCATTCACAGCCTCAAACTGAGCCACCAACATGCACGAAGGCCATCTCTCCTCAGGTCTTCGCACCCGCTTGCCCTCCCCTCATTTGCACAGACACCTAGCTTCAAGCAGCACTAGCTGGACACCTACACCCAGAAACCAAGACAGAAAGCATCACTGTTTACAGAGCCCCCTACCCCCCATCAGTGATGGTGGGTGGTGGTTTATAGCAAACACACACTTCTAGGGCCACTTGCGAGCAACCATATGACCTCCAGCTTGCTCGTCCATCTCACTGAGTAATGAGAGCCCCCTCCGCCCCTGCAGCCACCATTTTTACTGTGCCCTCAATTAGCCCTGGGCAAACACATCCTCATCCTTCAACCCCACTCCTTGGCCCGGAGCTGGTGCTGACGTCTGTGCTGGCTGCATACTCACTGCTCCCGCCTCATGCACCCTGGAACAGCCCTGCCCATGCAGCCTCATCAGAGGCAGGTGCGTAAGGCTGAGAGCTGGGGCACCCACAGTGACCGAGGCTGCTGGCCTCAGCTGTTGGGACCCCGAGCACACCCCTCAAGGCAGCCCTGCCTCTCCTCTCCCTGAAACTCCTGAAGAGGTAGAGGCTCTTCCCAAAACATGGCAGCAGGGACAGAATCCTAGACCTGTTTGTTCTCTTATCCCCCACCACATCAAGCTTGGCAGGGACTCAGAAAGTAGCCAAGGAGAAATGTCAAATGGACCACCCCAGACAACAGGACTGCCCTGGGAAGGACATGGAGAATGCTATCTGGCCTGAAAGGTGCACACTGGCTCAAGGTGTGAGAAGCAGCGGGGCTGAAGGTTTCTCCCCCTCGATGCAGTTAGCGCTTAGCTCCCTGTCCCCTCTAACAACTTGGGGTCACCAGCTGAACACTGAGGGAAGGAGGGAGCTGCTGTGGCCACGTGGCCCTGAAAAGGCCCAGGGAGGGTGCAAGAGGAATAGATTGAAAGGACTGACAGTTTGACATTCTACTCTGGCAAGATGTTTACAGTATACAAAGGACTCTCACACATTTAATCTTCACAAAAGGTCTGGAAGATAAAGGTTACCTTTCCACTGAATGTCTTTGAGAGATGAGGCGACTTGGTAAGGAAGGGAGCTGGGGCCTGAGCACAGGCCTTCTCTCAAGGGGAAATGGGAGGCCAGGAATTGCCAGCAGAGGCAGAGAGCTGGGCTCAGGCGCCACTGGGCACAGAGAGGCTCCTGTGGCTTTAGCTCACAGGAGTTTCGTGCCCAAACAAGGGCCCAAAGGCCTGCATATCAGACACTTCCTGGATAAAACACATTTCCTGTCTTCTCCTCCCCAGAATGTGATCACCGTTGCTTCTTGTCACCCTGTCTTGCCCTGTGGGCAAGCAGCAATACCCTTGGGAAGGAAAGAGTCGCAAAGAGACACGCGTTTTCACTCTTCGTGGCTTACCACAGTCACACAACACGCTAAAGGCACAGCAGGAGTGAAAACCAAAGTCCCTGACTTGTAGCCAGGTCCCGGAAACCTGTAGCCTTGGAAAGAAGTGGATTCCAGGCCCCCAAACCATGACCATCAGGCCTGAGATATTACCAAGTGAAAGGGCAGCAGCAGGAGCAAGGCGGGATAGAGCCTGTAGCCCTGTCCATTTCAGACAGAACCATGCCCAGCTTCTTCTCTGCCTATAGATCATCAGGTCCCCTGGGCCAACAGCAGCTCTAGCACAGTCTAAGGCTCTGGTCTAAGCCTGCCTTTCTGGTCCAAGTGATTGTGTGAGCAGGAAGGGCTGGCATTTCGGATTCCTCATCCCATCATCCCTAAACCAAAACCCAAACAGACCCAAACCACCCTAGGTTCAGGGAGTCCTCTTGGACCCATTTGGTTGGTCTGGACCCTTCAATGCTCTGGCTTCCCTTTCCTTGGACTTGTTTCTGGGGGATTGGAGCTGGAGGCCTGCAGAGACATAATGCCTCAGCCCCGATTGGGCAGGACAAGGGGCTGCCGGGCAGTGATGCCCCAATGCCAGGCTGGGCGCAGAGCCCAACAGGCAGACACTGGCGAGGCTATGACATCATGCCCCTGGGTTGGTGCCAGTTCTCATGCCGTCACTCACCACCAGATTCAGCAGGGTGAGGGGGTAGGGGTTGGGAGCGCCTGCCTCTGAGCACAGATCTATCTGGGACCACCCTCTGCCAGCCACTGGAAAAGCCCCAACTTCCCATGCCCTCTTCCTAGGCACAGGTGGGGGTAAATTATCTACTTCCCCTATTTTGTTCCTCTCCTGGCTTTTGTGTGTAGAATCGTAGATGCAGGAAACTAAAGTATGAATGGAAAATGAAGAAACTGAGGGGCAGGAAGTTGGAATGAGGAGCAGGAAGCTGTCCTTGACTATAAGAGGCCTGGGTTGGCAGGTGGCGCTGCTGGCAGGGGGTCCGAGGGCCGTCTCACTTCTCTCCAGAAGTCTCCAACAATTAAATAGCTGCCTGGGGTAGGGGCTTGGTCTGGCAGAGCCCTGAGGGAGCTGAAGCCCAGCAGCGAGAGGGCAATGCCCTCCTCACTGTGGCCTGAGTCCTTCTCACCGCTAGAAAATAAGATACCATGGAGAGTTCCACAGCTTCTCAGGTACCTAAGCCCAGACCAAGCAGGGTTAGTACCCTGGGGGTGCCCCGCTTTAACGGCAGCTCTACCATTGACTGCAAACCTAAACACATGTCACTCCTCTCTCATGCCTCGGTTTCCTTCTTGGTTTCAGGGGCTGGGCCGAATGATCTCTAATGTCCGCTGAGCTCGCATGTTCACACTCCAGGAAACCAGTGTCTGCAGAAGCTTCCACAGCAGCACTAGAGTGGTCTGAGATGGATGGAGCGGGGCCCTGGGCCCACTGGAGGCTGAAGGCTGATTCAGACTCTGCCCCGGGTGTCCTGTTCCTGACTCTGACTTGGCCCAAACTGGGTGTATCAGACACTTCTTTTGAACCAACTCAGATCTTTTTGATTCAATCATCAGTTTCAGTCACCACTGCAGTTCACCTGATGGGTCCTTGTCCTGAGACAAGGGGCTTACATGTGAGACAAGCCCCATACCTCGGGCAGAGCTACTGCTGGGGACGATGCCTGGGCATTGTGGTAGAGCACAGAACATGGGCATCCATACTCCATGTGGCAAACCTCTGACCAATGTAGGATGGAGCCAGTGCGTAAAGGTTTCTCCTTGTCTCCAGAAAAGACTAGTCACCCACAGACCCTAAGAGGCATTTCAAAAGAGCCTCTCAGTCAGTTTTAAGGGGATGAGTAGCCATGGGCCCTAAGCAATGTCCATTTGATAAAGCATCCTTATATTGACTGTCCCTTTTTCCCTTCTCCCCCATGGGATTATTTCCTACCAAACTACCTGCAATGAAGCTGCAGACTCTACTTTCTGGAGAACCAACGTAGATGGCTATCCAAGTCCAACTTTACAGCAAGTGAACAAACCCAATCCAAACACCACTACAAAAAGAAGAGCTTGTTGTGCTTGGCTTGCCAACACTCATATAAAGGCCCAACTCTTGGAACCTTTTAAGTTTCTTGAACATTTTTTGATTTCTAAAGCCTTTTCACAGAGATAATCCCTACACTGACTCTGTGAGGTCATATAACTAAATTCAAATTCTAAATGAGGAAACGAAGGCTCAGAGAGGTTTATCGTCTTGTCTTGACTCACAAAGCTGAGTTATGGCTTGGAGATTCAAATCTTGGTCTTTGAGCTCCAAGTCTGAAATCTCTTTTCTGTTTTCCAGTGTGATGAACTATCCCAAGGGACCTTAGGAACTACTGTGCTGGGATCTAAAAACAGCTCAGTGAGCTAAATCCACCTCCCTCCTTTATTTGCAGTTTGATCTGAATACACTGAGTGGCAGGGAAGGAAGATTCTGAAAGATCTGGGAAAGTCTGAGAAAAGTGTTAACTAGAGGTTGCTTCCGGTTGAGATGTTGGTACAGCCTCAGGAAGACTGGGAGTGTGGAGCCTCCAGGGCTCCAGCACTGACCCCCAGTACCCCCAGCTCAGCTACATAGCTGCACTAGGACCTCTCGGAGCTCTAGCTCCTACACTGATCTGCTGCAGATGCCTTGGGGAGGGAAACACAAGGACGGTCCTTCCCCTCCCTATTCCTGATGGCCACGAGGGAGAGAGGGAGAACCTTCCTTCCAGCAGTTAGGGTCCCCAAGGGAATGTGAGGCTGGGCAAAGGGCCCAGCGTGTCAGTTCCCATCACAGCCACCCAGTCCAGCATGAGTCACCACACGCGCAGCCAGGTGAGTCATGCCGGCTGACGGACACTCCGAGGACAGGATGGAGGGTAGCTGGGCACAGGAGGCTGGAGAGGGGCCCAGGGAGGGGCAAGACTCCTTGGCCAGTCACTCAATGAAGCTTCTAGTGCTGACGTGGGGCTATTCCAGTAGAAGGATTGCTGTTGTACTCTGGCTTTCAGTAGTCCTCCCATCCCTCACCCCTTTTAACAATCTTCCTCTCAGAAGCCCACGGTCCTCATTAGAATCTTGTTCTCTTCCTCTAAACAGAGGCAAGACCTCACCATAACCTTGTGACCCTTGCACTGCCCCGACAGTCACAGGCCTTCCAATCCCTCCCACTATAAAACAAAGCTTCATGGCATCTCCTCTGATGGTAGCTAATCTGCAAAATAAAGATGATAACAAAAACAGGTAAATCACTGGGTTACCTTTGTGAGGTCGCTACACAATCACTGGATTTAGAGCAATAAATCCTCGATTAGTATACTGTTTGAGGATACATCCATAGACAGTAAAACTATAAGATAAGCAAAAAAATGATATTAAACAAAATTCAGGAAAGTAATTATCTCTTGGGTGTATGAATTAGAGACAGGCATTCTAGGTGTCTCAAAGCTGGGTACAGATTCAGGAGTTTTCAGTTTAGTTTTATTTAAATGTTACACACATATCTTCATCATTCTTTTGTGTGTTAAGATATACTTTCCAATAAGAACAATACTAACAAACATAAACTGGAGTAAGAGTCTGATTCCAGCACTTATTAGGTGTGGGATCTAACATGGACTCAAGTAATTTTAACACATTGACTTTGTGGGGACCCTGTAAGATAATGTTTGTTGAAAGTGCTTTGTACACTGTGAATTGTTAAAGGAGGCTTTGTTTCTGTTCGTTTTCTAAGCTAAGGGCTCCTGGGGCCAATGCTTTTGTCCTAAAGGGATGACCCTTCAGATTTGTGAGGACTTTCAGGTTCTGCGTTATAGCAAGGTCACCTATGCATACTCCTTTCCTTATAAACAGCCCTGGGGACCCTCCCTCCAAAACAGACTGGGGTGAGAGCCAACCTTTCAAGGACGTTGAATAGAAGCAGGAAATGAGGTGAGGGAGTGTGTGCAGCAAACTTCTGCCTCCCAAATCAGCCTGCTCTGGTATCACCTAAGTCCCACAGGACACTCACCAGCTGTCAGGACCTGTACCTTCCACGGGTGAGCAGTCAGAGCCCGCTGGTAGGCCCGCCAAAGTGCCATTTCCTGCCAAGCCGAGAGGAGAGGGGGTCACCCCCACTGCCCCTCCTCACAGTTAAAGAGACTTTTGTTTCTCCCTTGTGCCCACTCCTTCTCCTTCCCGCTCTAAAGGGGCAGAGGCTTCCTGAACAGCTTCCTGTCACAGGGGTCGCCTTTGACAATCGAGCAAGAGAAGAATCCCAGGGGCTGCCACCCTCCACCTCACCCCCATCCCTGGAGCAGATATCTGGGGTCTCCGTCCGGACCACACAGGACACGTCTGCTCCGACTTTCACCCAGAGCCTTGTGGGTCCTCAGATTCAGACTCTTAGTTGGCACCAGCCCGCATCCTTCCAGAGCCCAGCTCCACGCCGGAAATAAACCCCTGACTCCCTGAACCTGCAACGGTCCCACGCACCCTGGGCGCTCGCGGGACGCGTCTCTTTGAACCGGTGGCCGAGGATCTGCAGCTACTCACCTGGGCGCGAGCGCGGCCTCCCCCACGTGACCTGAGCGGGCGGAGAGACTTCCGCCCCAAGTCCCGCCTTGTCCGCCCGGCTGACTGCCAGGCTTTGCCTGCGTCCAGGGCCGGAACAGGAGCGGACCCAGCCTCTGAAACCGCGGAGAGGGGTTCCTTCTTGTTCTGCGCCGGGTCTCGTTGCGGAGCCCGCTAGCCCACCAGGGTCCTTCTACCTCCTTCTGCCCCTTCTCTCCTCGGTGTCAGGGCCTCTTAACCTGAATAGACCCTCACCTTTCCCGTGTCCTGGAACTGGCCAAGGTCCAGACGTAGTTCTAGGTCTCAGGAATCAGAGTTTGGAAACTTGTTAGCCGTAATTATATGTGTGTGTGTTACTTTTTAAAAAATGTAAGTTCTTCACTGGCCTCAACTGTGAGCTCCTGAATCGGTGGAACTGGGTGTTGTTTTGGGTTTGTTGTCCTCCTAGCCAACTAGTTCAATGTTTTCTCCACAATAGCCTTTAGAACGGAGAAGGAAATGGCAACCCTCTGCAGTACTCTTGCCTGGAAAATCCCATGGATGGAGGAGACTGGTAGGCTGCAGTCCATGGGGTCGCGAAAAGTCAGACACGACTGAGCTACTTCACTTTCACTTTTATGCATTGGAGAAGGAAATGGCAACCCACTCCAGTGTTCTTGCCTGGAGAATCCCAGGGACTGCAGAGACTGGTGGGCTGCTGTCTATGGGGTCATACAGAATCGGACATGACTGAAGCAACTTAGCAGCAGCAGCCTTTAGAAATGCTGCGTAAAGATGACTCTTCCATGGAAAGCATTAGGATTACAGAACCTCAGGTTTAGGCGCTGGTTTCATAACTAAGCAGGCTTGCAGCCTTGGTCATCCCCAGACTTGAAGTTCCTCATCTGTGAAATGGTTTTCACACTGGGCTCCTCAGTTCAGTTCAGTCTCCTCCAACTCTTTGCGACTCCATGGACTGCAGTACACCAGGCCTCCCTGTCCATCCACCAACTCCCAGAGTTTACTCAAACTCATGTCCATTGAGTTGGTGATGCCATTCAACCATCTCATCCTCTGTCAACCAGTTCTCCCACCTTCAATCTTTCTCTGCATCAGGGTCTTTTCAAATGAGTCAGCTCTTCGCATCAGGTGGCCAAAGGATTGGAGTTTCAGCTTCAGCATCAGTCCTTCCAGTGAATATTCAGGACTGGTTTCCTTAAGGATGGACTGCTTGGATCTCCTTGCAATCCAAGGGCTCCTCAGTTTTAGGGATTTATAGATGTTTGGGGAGAGGGGTATCACAAGTTGTTCTTTATCTCATTTTTAAAAAATATGTATATATTTCTAAGGGCTTTCCTGGTAGCTCAGTTGGAAAAGAATCTGCCTGCAATGCAGGAAACCCCAGTTTGATTCCTGAGTTGGGAAGATCCACTGGAGAAGGGATAGGCTACCCACTCCAGTATTCTTACGCTTCCCTTGTGGCTCAGCTGGTAAAGAATCTGCCTGCAATGCAGGAGACCTGGCTGGGTTTGATCCCTGGGTTGGGAAGATCCCTGGGAGAAGGGAAAGGCTAACTACATAAAAATATGTATATATTTCTAGAAAACCCTACATTTAAACAAGAAGGCCCACAACTGCAAGTGTTTGGAAACCAATAGATTAGGTGATTTCCGAATCCCTTTCCAGCTCTAACATTTTTAACAGTTTGTGAATATACTGCAACATTCTTTCTAGGGTAGTGGAAACTTTTGTAAGATCCCTGGCAGATGTCAGCCTGGCACCCTTTGCTTAATTTATCCCCAGGGAGCTCACACTTCAGGAGGCAGCCTTGTCTGACTCAGGCTCTTTACCTGACTAGCTCCAGCCCCCAATTTACACAATTCTTATATGATTAAGGCAGGGAGAATCCTCTAAGAGATAGATAGATACTGGAGAAATACAGTTAGGAAGCAAGAGAATTCGATATCGCAAACTTTTAACTAAAGGTTTCTATACACAAAACACTATGCTAGAGGAGTGAATTTACACTAGTAAATGTAATAGGAGACCAAATGTGCCAAATTGGAAAGTTGTAGTTTGAAGTCAGATTATCACCATTCAGCAGTTCTATGACCTTCAGACTGCTTAAGCTCTCAGAATCTTTATCAAGTAAAATGGGGCAATATTGACTTTTTAGGGTTAAATTAAGTAATATATGTTTAAGTATCTGAAATAGGTCAAATAGTTTATATTCATTTAGCCTCATTTCCTTCCTCTTGGGAACACATGGGAGAGAATAATTTTTACTGGAGAAATCTGGGAAGCCCTTTGGTGAAGGTTAGAATTTGAGCTGGAACCTTGAACAATGAATAGTACTTAGGTGGAGATGGTGGAAAAGGACATTCCAGAGGAGGGACTCGTTAGAGCAAAGGCACAAAGGAAGAACAGTGCAGGGACCCATGGATAAGGAACGGTTGGAAGGGGAATGGCCTGGGGAGTAAATGGTTTACGGTAGAGAAAGGAAGCAAGGGCTGAGAGCATTTTCCTGATTTTCTTTTGGAGGCTGAGACGAGGGCAGAACCAGCAGCTGGGGCAGGGCTGCCAATACCAGCCTACACCCTCAATGACAGGGGTCCCCAGACCCCATCTTTCTACCACTGAAAGTGGGATTTCATGATGCAGTGCCAAGGGGTTGCTGTGTAGAATGAGCAAAGCAACGCTGCAGTGGAAAGCACTTCCCTACCAACTGTCACAAAAACAAACTGGCATAATCTGAACTAGCACAATAGGATGGTGCAATACTTGGCACTGACGTGAGTTGTGGGCACTCCACTGCTAATGGTCTGAGTTGCCTCCAGGTCTGTTTCCTCTTCTGCACAGGAAAGGAATTGAACTACTTGATTCCTTTCCCCTTAAAGGAAATTTTCTGACATATGATAAATTCTCCACTGAAGAGGCAGAAAGTTCTTCCCAGATATTTGGCCAGTCTAGAGTGCCAGCGGGTTTTGTTCCAAGAAGGCATTGAAGTAATCTCCACTCCCTTCAATAGGAGTTGGCTGTGTGCTTTTCTCTACTTCCTGAAGTCAGCTGACTCTTTCCCTGCTCCCCACAACCAAACCTCAGGTTATACTCATACATTCGAAGACTATTGTTTGCCTAGTTCTCCTTGGTGGCGGGGGTGGGGTGGGGTGGGAGGGTGTTTCATCCTTGCTTAACAGGCAATACTGCAGTCACTGTGAGTCTGCAACATCCCACAGGATTCTTAACGAGATATACTACTGTGCTTGGATTTTAAATACCTCCTATACAGAAAATTGAAATAAAGTAGCTAAATATGTTTAATAAGTCAACAATGTGACAGAAGGATCAAAAATCATGACGTGTAAAAGAATGGTTAAAGTAATTGATGATATTTAATCTAGAGAAGAAAAGACTTGGGAAACACATGATAGCTATTTTTTAAATACTTAAAAGAGCAATCACAGGGAAGAGTGACTAGATTTCCTAACACCCATGGTAAAATGTATAGAGGTATACTCTTTGACTTGATATAAAGGAAGATTTTAAAAACATGACTGTCTAGGAGTGCTCAAGAAGGGTCAGATGACCAGTGATTGGGAATATTTCATAAGCAGGAGCAAGTAAGATCTGAGCCACTCTTCTGTTGGCAGGGCGTCTGTGGTGTGTTCCTTAGTTAAGGAAGTCCTATAAGCAGCTTCAGTCCAATGAGTTACCATCACCTGCTCGTGGGCCTGTGTGTTGGGTACTCTAAAGAGGAAGTTAGGAAGGCAGTAACATTGGATCCAGAATATAGTCAGACAGGAGCCTTCATGCAGATACCCTTTCCAGTTCTCCAAACACCCACTCACATGTGGTCTCAAAAACACCCAGTACCTTTACTTAGCTTTACCCACTTCACAATATGCTCAATATGAGCAATTTGACTCCCAAGCCTAGGTCAGGCTGAGTGTTTCTTGTGAGTCATAGTTTTATGCTGAGACTTGAGAGTTTGTGGAGGGAGAACCCCCCTGCCCGCGGGGGGCCATGATGACAGAAGTCTGTGGAAGGAGAGGGATCTAAGGGGGTCCTGGGGAGGCAGGTCTAAAGATCCAGGCCTGGCAGCATCACTGTCCAGGAAGGCCCCAGTTCCTATGGCTGTGTGCTCGGAGCCAACTGTTCTCGGCAGACTTCATTCCATGGGTCCTGTGGGGACCATGACTAGGGACCGGGCAGGAGGCAATGGCTGGTTGGAGGAAAGCCAGGCCCTGGAGAGGAGGAGGCCAGCTGGAACATAGCACTGAAATGGGCTCGGCTTTCAAGCTGCATACGGTGGCCCAGTGGACAGGTGAGTCCACGGACAAAATGGATCCGAACCAGCCCCGACTGCCCTCCAGAGACCAGCCATCCGTAGGAGTCCAGGTTTGGACTGAAACGTACCTGTGAAAAGAACAGAAAACAAAAGCGATGCTCAGAGTTGGTACTTCAGGGTGAGTCCTAGCTGTAAGAGCAAAAATAAGGGCCACAATCTGAAAGAACAGGACCATGATGGGGTGAGAAGCAGGACGAGAAGACCATGAAGTAAGTCATGCTCTGGAGGATGAGGGTGTGGAGCTATTTCCCCTCCTTTGCCATCTCTGTTACCTTTTCCTCTCCGATTTCATGGCTTACAGGCTCAGAGTTGGGAGGAGATGAGAGGTAAGGTTCCTACCTTATGAATAGCTTCCAGCTGCAGCCGGTCCAGGCAGAGCCGCGTTTGCCCCTCTCCCTCCTGCATGCGCAGCATCGGTTCTCTGTGGGGCAGACCGTGGAACGAACGCTGGGGAGGAGGGTATTAGAGGAGAGAGAAAGCGAGCAGATTCTTAGTTTTGCATCTTTCTGCTGCAACTCCTCCAGATCCCCTGCTATACAAGGACTCACGTCTTCTACGTTTTCTAATGCTGCACCCATTCTCCTGGCCTCAATTTACCAAATCTGTGTCTTGAAACAGCAAGTAGTGATGATTGACCGTTTCAGCATAAGTTCGAGCCTTGGGAGGGTTGGGGGCCCCAGATGAAGCAGAAGTGTGGTCTTGACCTTCAGGACTGTCCTGATATGGTATCAGATCTGCTTTATATATAGGCTAGAAAGAAGAATGTGAGATTAGGTCCTGTAATACTGAAGACCAGGTAAAAGTAAAAGAGAGAAATTTGGTTTGGAGCAGGAAAGACTTTAAGGTAGAAGAAAAGGGTATGTTCAAACCTATGTTCAGATACACGAGGGTGGGGGGAGATTATGTACAACTCTATGCTAAGACTTCTAGGGAGAATACTGGAGCTGGGAGACTCTTCTGCTACTTGGCAGCACTAATTTGGGAGGTCAGGTGGATTAGGACCCAACAGATGGTGCTATTAAATATTCATATACGTACAAATCTTCGATCTAAAGGTCGCTTGACATTTGTTGGGTTCAGTGCCATATCAGGCAATATAGCTGCAATAAGCTCTCCAGATATATCTCCTGCGGCTATTGTCCCAAGCCAGTCAGATCCTGAAAGACTCTAAGAAGAAGAGACAGATACTTGTCATTCACTCACTCACTAATTCAGTTCTGTGAACGGTAACAACTACACATTCTGAGGGGGAGAGACATATTCACATAAACAAGCATAAATAAGTTTAACATAATCCATATCCTTGATGACAATTACCACACACCTATCTTCTCTTTCTTTCCAAACCTATGGCCTCTTTCTGACCACCATTAGGAACCATTTGCCTGTGTACTGAAGGTTTGGAAAAGAGGGGCTCACCCAGACAGTGCCTTTTCGAGGAGCAGTGAAATAGGCCTTGAAACCAAGGTAACCAGCGTCAATGTAGTGGATTCCACAGAGTCCATAACTGTAGGAGATAAAGAAAAGAAAATCTTCCTTTTTCTAAGATTAGACTCATTTCTTCCCCTAGAATCCACATTCCCTCAGTGAAACAACCCTCCTCCTCCCCACAACAATCTTGCACAATGCACCCCAACCCTGAGGGCCTGTTCCCAGAGCTCATCCTCTCTCCATCCCGCCGTACGAGGCATAGCAGTTGTCCTGAGCCACAGTGACACCATTGTAGGGGAGCAGCCAGGCCAGCTCTGTACTCAAGAAGCGTTTGATAGAGTTTATTGGTTCATAAGGTCGTCGAAGGTCCCAGAATTTGATTTTCCGGTCACTCCCTGCAGAGGCTAGGAAATGACTGTGGAAAGATGAGAAAAGAAGGAGAAGATCGAATCTGAACAACTCTGGAAGAGTCAGCCTGTCCTCACCTTCCACCTCCACAATCCCCTGTTCAATACCTGTTAGCTTTGCACCACTGAAGAGTACGCACAGCCTGGTCATGGGCTAGGAAACACTGGAAGGGGTAGAGCTTCAAGGAGCCATCAGAGAGCCGTATCCGCTGCAGGGGTGAGTTCGTGGGAAGGTTCCATAAAACCACCATGCCTGAGGGTCAGGAAAGAGTGTGTAGGTATTAGTCTGGTACTGCTTCCCTGGTGGCTCAGTGGTAAAGAATCCACCTGCCAACGCAGAAGATGTCGGTGACATGGGTTTGATCCTCTGGAGGAGGAAATGTCAACCCACTCGTCTTCTTGCCTGGAAAACCCCATGGACAGAGGAGCCTGGCGGGCTACAGTCCATAGGGTGGCAAACAGTTGGACACGACTGAGCACAGCACACAATAATCTCTTTTCCTTGCTCTAATTTCTTTCTCTGGCTCCTAGGACCCATGTCTTCTACTCTTAGATTGAATCCCTTATGAGAGACTGGAGGGATCATGATTAGCTAGCCAACATTCCCTCCATGGTTTCAAGACTCAACCTGATATTTTTAGTTCCAGTGCTCATCAACATAAAAGTAATAGCTTAGTTTGAGATCTACCATTGAAAGACAGATTGAATGCACCCAGTAAATAAAAGTCAAGGGTATTTTTCTTATTCTTAAAGGATAAACCCTTTAGGACAAGGGTTAGCAAACTAGAGCCCAGGGGCCAAACACAGCTTGCTGCCTGTTTTGGTAAGCCTGACTGGAACACGACCACACCCATTTGATTCCCTGAGGTCTGTGGCTGCTTTCACTTTACAATGGCGGAGGTGGATAGTTCCAACAATGGCCAAACAGCCCACAAAGCATAAAATGTTCACTGTCTAAACCTGAACAGAAATGTTTGCCAGCTCTACTCTAAGGCAAAGAGAACAGGCAAAGAGCCAAAAGCAACATGTAGAGGAATAGAAAACAAATGGACAAATAAACTAACTGGGCTGATCCGAAGCAAGCTGACCAGCCTGGCAGAGGATGAGGTAATCAAAAGTATAACTTTGATCAATGTAAAAGACATCCCCTTTTTATACAGAAACTCAGTAAATGTAACACTTATGAGCCTTTCTTAAAAAAAAAACTCGACAGTGAATTACAGCTAAGTGCTTTAAATAACAGAGCCATGGAGGGGGGCCCTGAGATGAAAGGTCTGGTGGAGACAGGCACTCTTTTCAATATAGAGTTAAGATTTAGTAATTCTGGGAATTAAGATGGCAAAACAGCGTCAAGTATCACATACCTTGACAATGTAAGAATAAGACCACCAAAAGGGACACAGGAGATGGTGAGAGGGATGAGAGAAAAGCAGGGTAAGAGTGCTAACTTCCTCATCCCCAGCAGAAAGTCTACTGGTGTGCCTAAAAGTGAAACTATTATTTAAAACCAGTAACAACTGGGACTTCCCTGCTGGTCCAGTGGTTAAGGATTCACTTTGCAATGCTGGGGATTCAGGTTCAAGCCCTGTTTGGGGAATTAAGATACTACATGCCACAGAGCAACTTAGTTGAGCCTTCGTGGCACAACTAGAGAGTCCGTGCACCACAAGGAAGGATCCCACATGATGCAACTAAGATCTAATTCACACAAGTAAAAACAGTAACAACCTAACGATACCAATTACTTAATATTATTTAAAATTTTTATTCTTTTCCTTTTTAATCTTGAAAGTATCTTTATGATCCCATTTTTATAGAATTCTTTCTCTTTCCATCTTTTATACATGCATAGAGAACAGCAAGAAATGATGTTTATCTATTCTTAAGTTTTTTTTTTTCTGAGTGGAAAAAGTCTAGTGATATTTTCTCTTCTCTGTAGTTTTTCTACAAGCACAAAAATTTATAACTACATAATGTTGAACACTGAACCAAAAGGGAAACAACAACCAAAAAACAAACATATATAAAAATTTAAAGAGCAATAGTTCCCTATGCTTTGTTTTTTACCATTGTAGTATCCAGCAGCCAGGTGGTGGTGGGGCCGGGTGGGCATCCAAGCCAGGCTAAGGCACTGACCACACTCAGAGGGGTCTGAAGCTTGCATAGACCCTACCTGGAGGGTTGCCACACATTGAACCTGCAGGGACAGAGAGACAAGACCAGGATTAGGGATAACTACTGTCTGGAATGAAGGCTCAAATGAGTGTTTAGTCAGCACGGGGTGGGAGATTTTCCAGAGGTGGAAGGAGACTCACTGTGGAATTGGTAAGGAGGCTCTAGAAGATGGAGCCTCGGCTAAGGGAGCAAGCTCCTCACTCACCTTATAGATGGCAGGCTTCACTGCATCTGTGAGGAAGAAGGGCAGAAACTGAAGTTCTAGATCCAGACGGCTGGGATCCCAACCAGGCTGAGCTCACAGACCAGCACCCCTGCCCTCTCAACAATGCCCCTCCCTCTCACTTTTCTCTTGCCACCATCAATGTGTGAACTTGCCTCTGCCTGCCCCCAGATCCTTCTCTCTTCCTATTCTACTTGACTGTGCCCTTCCTCCTATGAGAATGGCTAATCTCTCCACTCTGCTCTCTTCTCATTCTCTCTTTCCTTATCCAGAGTGTGCTCATCTGATCTCCCCTTCTGCACTCTCCACTCTCTCTCCTGCTATTGGGTCACTCACAAGCACAGAAGTAAAACATGCACTCTTGTCTCTGGTTAATCAAATGAACAAACCAAAGCCTTCCTTTACTCCTTATTTTGGCCACACCTCATGGCATGTGAGACCTTAGTTCTCTGACCAGGGATTGAACCTGTGCCCCCTTGCATTGGAAGTGTGGCTTCTTAACCACTGGGCTGCAAAGGAACCCTCCCCCTTCACCCTCATTCACTTCCAGCCACCGCCCTCATTTATTATGATCTCCTTCACAGACTAACATCCTGAAAGAAGTGTCTGTACACCTCTGTCCTAACTTCCTTAATTCCCACTCCCTCCTCAATCCATGCCTAACACCAGAAACCACTAAATAGGGGATTTCTCAGGGTTTAAACCTCGGGCCCCTCTTCTTTATTCTTTAAACATGCAGTACTGTTGAAAAACAAATAAATTTAATCAAATGGGAGCTGCCTTTCTCTGCCCCTTCCTCTTCATGCTCACCTTCAGCTCCATATTCTCCTTCCCTTCACATGAGAGAGCGTGTTCTCATGTATGTTTGGTGGTGAGGGGAGGAGAGGTAAGGACAGGACTGGAGGAGGAAGAGGAGTGTGGCAGGAGACAAGCCCCAGGCACCAGCCTCAGCCTGTGGCAGCCCCTCACACAACCAGCTAACTGGGGCAGTGAGAGGGGGAAGACCTGAGAGCAAGGAGAGCATGGAAGTGGGGAGATCAAAGACAATGTGCCCCAAGAAGGCAGTTATAAGACTGCAAGAGAGAGGACCACTTGCAGGCTGCCAAAGAGAGAAGTAAAAGAATGGGGAAGAGTGAAGTGAGAATGGGAGGAGTGACTGGTAAGGCTCTGCACTGGAGACACTGGGCCTGGAGGAGTTTCCGGGTGCAGGGGGGGGGTGGATAGGCCCGTCTAAGCTCTGGCCACAACTCCAGCAGCCCTATCCTCCTTGCTGCAGTACTCACCTAGGGGCTGCTGAGCCAGCAGGGCCTCGGGATGGGGCAAGCTGAACAGCAGCACCTTCCCATCTGAGCAGGCAAGAGCCAGGAGACCCAGTCGGGGCAGGAGAGGAGCCTAGAGGGTGACACCAGTTCTGCACTGAGACTTGCTGCTGGCAGGCATGTCTCAGAAAATGCACGAGCTTCTGGTCCCTGAAAGTCTGATATGGAGCTGCTGGAAAAACTCCACCCCAACTCTCCAACTTCCCTTTCTCCAACTCTGGGAAGACCCTTCGTTCTGGCTGAGGCCAAAGGCCACCCCACAGTGAAGTGGGAAGTACCTTCCGAGGGGTGCCTGGAAGTTCCCATGCTCCACTGGGGCAGAACTTGAGGTCCCAGATGCAGCCGTGGTCACAAGCTATCCCGTAGACAAAGTGGGCTCTGTTGCCAAGACTGAGAGAGAGAGCATGTGCAGAGAATGGGTAGGAAGGAAGGGTTTAGAGCTTCCAGAGCCTGTGTTCCCCTTGTCTCAACCCAGTCTGAGCCTTCCCCTGCCCCCCAGCCCAGCCCAGCCCACCCTTCTTTCCTCCTCCACCACTCTCCCCTGGCAGTGTCCCAGCCCCACCTCACCAGCTTTCTTGCTGCAAGGTCCCAAGGTCCCAGAGCTGGAGCAGCCCAGGGCCTGAATACAGCTGGCTCAGTGAGTGTGTCTCATTCATGTCAGGGCTGGAGAAAAGAGCCACATACTGCGAGGCTGCTGACCCCTCTGGCACCGGGCACCAGTCCAGAGCCCAGAGTGGGCCCCCCGTGAAGAAAGACACATCCAAGCGCTCTGGGTGTGCTGTGATAGAGCTAAATCTAGAGAAAAGGCAAAGAAGAAAAAAAAGGAGCTAGTAAAAGGCAGTAAGGACTTCAGTAGATGAATGGATAAATAAGTTGTGATACATCCAGACAATGGAATAGTATTTGGCACAAAAAGAAATGACCTATCAAGCCATGAAAAGGCATGAAGGAAACTTGAATGCACATTACTAAGTGAAAGAAGCCCACCTGAAAAGGCTACATACTGTATGATTCCAACTATAAGACATTCTGGAAAAGGCAAAACTATGGAAACAGTGAAAAGGTCAGTGATAACCAGAGGCTGAGGGTGGGAGAGGTAGGGGATGAACAGGCAGAACACAGAGTATTTTTAGGGCAATGAAAATACTCTGTATGATACCATAATGATGGATACCTGTCATTAAACCTTTAACCAAACCCATAAAATGTACAACAGTAAGATTGAACCCAAAGGTAAACTATGGACTTTGAGCGATTGTGATGTGTTGGTGCAGGTCCATCAATCATAACAAATGCGCCCCTCTGGTAAGGGATTGTTGATAATGGGGAAGGCTGTGCTTGTCGGGGGTGGGGGGTGGGGCGGTGGTGGGGAGAGAGGGAGAATATGTGAACTCTCTGTACCCCCTCTCAGTTTTGTTGTGAACCTAAAACTGTTCTTAAAAAGATTAAAAAAAAAAAAAAAGGAATGCAGACAGAATGGGAGCGCCACCTGGAGCTCCTGACTTAAGCAAGCACCAGAACGTCACTCACAGTCTACAAGTGAGACTAGGCCTAACCACCATGTTATCGTCCTCCTTCCTTCCCCAATCCGTCTAGCTCCAGGCTCACCTTCAAAGGTGACAGGCCATGCATTCTGATTCACTACAGTGTTCACTCTAGGGCCAGTCTGTCCAGGTCTAGCTGAGTAGATGTGACCTTGAAAACTTGTTCCAGCCTCAACCTCCCTAGGTTCCCTCAGTCTGGCGAGCAGAGATAAGCGCTACGGATTAGAGGGGGCTGAGCAAATATAGGCAGCTCTCCTAGCCTTGGGACCAAATGGACCAGCATTCAGGGAAGGACAGGGCCAATCTCCCATCCCTTTTGACATCCATTTTTCCTGCTTCTGTCTCCCAGAATCAGAAAAAGAGATGCAGTCATCACCTGTTTATTCTGTAGAGGGTGCCATCTTCAGGAAGTCCTTCACGTTGTACAGAAAACAGCGGGGACTTCTCCTCCTGGGGCAGGTAGGGAGCTGCCTCACTGGGGGATGGCAAAGGGAACAAACAGTTTAAATGAGGAAAAGTTTCACCTGTACTGGGATCCCCATGATCAACCTAGAGTCCTCAGTTACCCTTCTGTCTCCAGGGGTGTCACCCGCTCCTGGATTTCAAAGACACCCCTTCAACTTACAGTTCAGATAACAAGCGCCACTTCCAGGCTAACGGAATCCATTCCGCAAACTCCCAGTATGAATGCTTCTGATCTCGGCTGGAGGAGCAGAAGTAGCATTAGTGAAGGAGGAGAGACTCCAGAGCAGCGCTGCCCCATAACTTTCTGTGAGGATGGGAGCAATCTGTTATCTGTGCTAATCTAACACACGAGCTGCAAGTAGCCATTGGGCACTTAAATGTGGCTAGAGCAACTGAGAAACTAGACTTTTAACTATATTTCATTAACTTTAAATGAAATTCAAATGGCTTCGTGCAGCTTGTGGCTATCATATTGGACAGCACAGCTTGAGAGCTTCTGCCTTTGGAGCAGTACCTTTGAGTTGCAAATGTCTTCCCCGTGTTCTACCCTGCAGGTGCCTGCCCCCTTTCTCACGGCCCACTGCTAGGCGGGTCCTCAGTCTTCCTTTGCTCTCCACCCCTACCTTTCATCCCCAGATCCCGTTCCCCAAGTCTCACATATCCTTGGTGAGATGAAGGCACTTCCAAACAGGGGCCATGATGTGATTTGGTAAGCCATTGTGAGCCATTCCCCGGACGTGTGGCTTCTGCTTCTAAGGATCAAATTGAAGAAAGTGTAAGTTAGAGAATTTTACAGACTAGAGAAAGTCCCCAGGGGAGAGCTTTCCCAGCTTTTTCTTCTCCTGGTACTACTTGCTCTCTAATTTTTCTCCTATCGGCATCTTAAAAGATTTCTATCTTAACCATTACAATGACCTCTCCATCT
Organism: Nanger dama; assembly: GCA_917880005.1. Lineage (NCBI taxonomy): Eukaryota > Metazoa > Chordata > Mammalia > Artiodactyla > Bovidae > Nanger > Nanger dama. Next base: position 34,796,662 of record CAKJTW010000018.1, read on the forward strand.
TTTGCTCTTTCTTCTCCAGCAAAACCTGCTCTCTATTTTCTGTTCATCTTCCTTGGTGTGCCTCTATAGCACTTAATTCAGAGCACTCCTATTTGCTTCCTAAAGCTCCTGCCCTAGGGGTAGTCTCTCCTTGTTCCTTCCACCGCTATACCTTCGTAGTCTCTCCCTCCTTTGAGGGTTAGTCACTGACGGTATTTCCTAGAGTTCCTGTGTCTTCTCAACCCTCAATACATGTACTCCTGGTGATATCCTTTGACTCATGGCTTTGACCCCCATTTTTATACCTGACTGCATCTTAGCAAATGTAACCTTTACTCAGTCTCAACTTTTCTACAAAATCTAGACTCATACAGTGTGGTGCTGAGCCCTATTAGAACTTGAGACAAAAGTGAATATCACTAGTATACTTCCTGCCTTTATTGAAAATTTTTATATTTTCTTCTTTTTTTAATATTTTCTTCAGCATAGATTTGTTGCATTAATTTTTATTTTTAAAATGTTGCACTGAGACATTTATCTTTATCAGAGGATTTTGGTGCTCCCTTAACTGCACCTGGGAGAAGTAAAGCAGTGGTCCCGTATATCTGACTAGCAACCAGATGTCTCCAGAAGGATGGCCCTTGACCCACTGGCCCTTCCAACTCGACATGTCAGACAGTAAACTCATCACTTTGCCTGCCTACCTTCACCCTTCCTGCATCCCCTACCCTTTCTGTGTTCCCAAGTTCAGTGTATAAGAGCACCATCAAAGTTGGAAACTCCTACCCTTTTCTCTCCTTCAACTCCCAACTGCTATTAATTCTCTCAGATATCTCTTCTATCTGCCTCCTCATCTTTTCTTCCTCCACTGCTTAGTTTAGGCCCTTACCACCTCTCACCTAGAGAACTGAAGGTGTCTTCTCATTGTCAACTGCAAATTAACCTATTTTCCTAACCGATCATGTTCTTTTCCTACCTAAAAACCATTGTTGTACAGAGTTTCTGTTTGGGATCACAAAAGTTTTAGGAATGGATAGTGGTGATGGTTACACTATATTGTGAATGCACTGAATGCCCCTGAATTGTACATTTTAAAACAGTAAATTCTGTTATATCTATTTTACCATAATTATACATGCACATACTCTGTTGGCTCCTACCAGTTTCTTTTCTTTCATCCTCTCTAGTCTAATCTTCTCCACTTTAACCTAGGCCCTATGTTGCAGCTACAACCAATTTCTGGGAAATCATCCTCTCTGGAAAACTTCTGTTCCTTTCAAGACCTCGACTAGCATTTCTTTATGAAGTCTAAGCAGTTAACCATCCTTCCTCTATAAGCCTAAAGCATTCTGTTCACTCCAGGTGCAGCATTTATTACACTCTAAGCTTTGTAATGGAGGACCCTGTCTCATATTCATGATTGTGCTTCCTAGCACAGAAGAGATGCTCAATGTATGAACAAATAATCTTGTTTAGTTATACCCTCAGCTCCCAGAATCTCAACTGTGTTTGAAGTTGCTCTTTCTTAACTTTCCCCAGTTCTGGCCATCCTAGTCACTAGGCTAAAGCCTTCCTTCTGGCTCCCTGCTGATCCTCCCAATAATCCTCCTATTTCTCGCTCCACTGTCTTGTCCAATCAGGTTACCTGAGTAGATCCTCGGGCAGTACTTCGGGCGCTGCAGGCTCAGGGTCAGAAGAGTTCTCACTTGGGGCCTCGCTTTCTTCTGCTTCTTCAGCCTCAACCTGGAGAACAAAGTCTTCATCCCGTGTGGTGTTATCCCCTTCTCCACGGAGACAGGCTGCCTGCGGCTGGATTATCTTCGGTTGGGTAGGGCTGCTCACCTGGGGGCCCTCAGGACAGGACACTGGAGTAGGCAGGGCTGTTGAGAGCTCTTCCGCCAGTTCCTGAAGGTACAGAAGTGCCCTGCAGGACAGGGCAGAGTCAGAGCCATAGCACAGCCCCTTCACCCAGAGGCCCCTCTGCCTGACACTTGGCTGATTCTCACCCCACTAGTCCTCCCAATGACCATGTGAAATGGCTATTAATTTCCCTTCCCCTATGACAGATGTAGAAACAGAAATCCAGGAAAGTTAGGTGACTTGGCCAAGATGATTCAGATCACATATGTGGAATCTGAACCCAGGTCTTTTGACTCCAAGTCTGAAGCACTTCACACTCTACCACAGTCAGAGATCATTGAGAGAAAATGGAAAGGATGGAAGGACATATATATGCTGACGTATACAGCGCAGTGAAACTGCAGTGAAGACTTGGAGGAAATAGTGGAAAATGTGATAGGATGAGGTACAGAAAGAAACTGCGCAGAGACAGAATTTAACCACAGACAGAAACTGCTGTTGTAAGACCTAGAAGATTGCTCAAGTGCCCAGAACCCAGTACCACCCCTGCTTACCTGACACCTCACCACAGTCCACTCATCTCTCCAGCGTCTGCCCCACCTCCACCCTTCACCCCAGCCCCCCTCCACCAAGCTGCGTCCCACAATCCTTACACTTGGGCAGCCCTTCGGCGGGGTCGTTCCCCAGGAGGGGTCTCAAAGTCCTCAGGGGGCATCTTTGGATGTGGAGACTCTGGCTGATCTAGGCCTTTGGACAACTTCAGCAGTAGCAGATCTGCCTTGGACTTTCGACCTCGTTTCTTAGGCATGGGGGTGGACAGAGGGTTGGATTGATCTAAGAGACCAGGAACCCGAGGGGCTGATGGAGAATTAGGCTGCTGGGGCCTTTTGGGGCCTTTCCGTGTCCTACCACCTCTCTTCGGGCCAGGCTTTGAGGCCCTAGGCTTTGGGACCTTTGACATCTCTGAAGAAAGATCTGTAGAGAAGAATATGGGTCTGTGAGATGGGACCAGAGCTCAAACCTCTTTGGAACAGATTACACCATACCCAGGTTGTAAAGTCCTATGAGCTTGACCTGCTCTCATTCATCTTAAGCTGAGCATGGGTGGCTAAAAGGCTGAAAGGTCAAGGGACATACCTTGCTGTTGCAGTCTGGAGAGGCTTTCCTCCTCTGGAAGGAGCCTCCTCTCATCGAGAGAATCATCATATCCAGGGAAAGGGGTAGATAATGGCATCTCTATGGACGCCTCCACACTGGTTGTTTCTGAGGAGGCCTTGACATCAAGCTGGTTCAGCACCTCTTGTCCAGGAGAGTCTACCACAGTCATGCTCCCCACGGGGCCGGCCTCCTCCAGAGCCATATAGCCGACCCCGTAGGTATCCATCAGCACCCCAAAAAATGGCTGCCCCTGCATGCAAGAGACATACAAATGACTAGAAGGAAAAAGCTTCTGGTAAGAGCTCAGATTTTTCCACTTTCCTGTCTTTCTCTTCTCATTACTGTTCCTCCAACCTCTCCCCACCTTCCCCACCAACCAGAAACCCAAACTCTGATCATTCAGTCATTCAGCAGTAATTCCTAAGCATCTTCTATATAACAGGCACTGGTAACATGACAATAAGCAAGGCAGACAAGGTGCCTGACCTCATGGAAATGACAATGAACAAACAATAATAAGCTACCACTTAGTAAACGCTTACTATGTGCCAAGAACTATTCTAAGTGCTTTATTCAGATGATTTAAAGTGAATGAACAATTATTTAACCCCTTTCCCTGAAACCTAGTGAAATGAATCACTCCTCTCTAATAAAAAATGAGAAAGAAAAAAAAATAATCTGTTATGAAGCAGGGAAGGGCCACAAGTTTCCAAAGTAAACTATAAAGTATAGCTGCCAGATACTATAAAATTTAGATCAAACTGAAGGAGGACAGGATGACTAGAGCTAACATCCATCTTTGTGAATATTAGTCAAGGTGCCGATTTATTTAAGGATAGGTAATTTCTAATGTCCTGCTAGTAATCTTTCAGCTGGATGGGGGAGGTGGTAGCCTATGAGACAATTAAGGAACATCCCACTACATTAAGAAACTATTTAGACATTGAAGAATAGACTAAAAAATAGTCACGGATCTTCATTTTCTTCAAACCCAAAAAGTCAGCTATGCGACCACGGACCAAAGTAAACTGACAATGATGAACAAACCAGTAACCGCCACACCAAAAACCTGAGCAACAGAGAACTCTGCAAGGGCCCAGTTTGTGACCAGAATAACCTACCTGTCTATGACAAAAGGGAAGAAATAACTCAGATCAAAGGAGGAATCTCTGTATATGTCTTAAGGATGAAGAATTCATCAGCCTCAGTGGAAAGTGTATTAATACAAATACCATAAGAAATATCATACAAATTAAAATTTCCAACTGTCTCTCTTCAAGGAGATATCCTTATAAACCATAGTAACAGCGAAACTCTCTAACTCAGGTGCAAAGGATACATTATAACACCATCTGCTAAAGATATAACATAACAATATCAAGGTAAATAGAAGTCAATGAGACTCTACCTACATTATTCTTTTTGTTGCTGTTTAGTTGCCACGTGGTATCATCCTGTTCTTTGCAACCCCATGGACAGTAGCTCACCAGGCTCCTCTGTCTCTGGGATTTCCCAGGAAAGAAGACCAGAGTGAGTTGCTATTTCCTTCTCCAGTGGATCTTCCTGTCCCAGGGATTGAACCTGCATCTCTAGCATTGGCAGGCAGGTTCTTTACCACTGAGCCACCAGGGAAGCAACATTTTTCTCTGGTAAACAGCAAACCCTGAGAGAACTACTCCATTCAAAATCAGAATAAGCAAAAAAGATCCAATGGGACCTATGCATAGTTGCTATAGAAAGAATAAAAGGACTCAGATGAAAAGGTGAAAAGTACCGTTTCAAGGAATGTCTCCAGAAAACAAGAAATTTTCCAACAAAAACTTCTATACTTTCAAAAAGCCAGAGACTGTGAAATCCAAGAAATAAGAGATCAAAGAAGAGCTAAAACAATGGCAAGGCAAAAAAAAAAAGAGTTGGTAGTCATAAGGAAAGAAACTGAATAAAAGAATAAAATCCAAGAAATGAAAATCAGAGGAGAAGCAAAATGCTGAAACTACTGAAAAGACAATCAGGAGTATGAAAGGCATTTGAGAGAAACCATGCAGGCTATAAATAGATAATGGTGACTAGTGAAAAGATGGTACGGGTGAAAAGAGAGAGTGGGGAACCAATCTATGAATAATTGCTATTTCTAAAGAACAGAGAAGAAAAATGGGAATAGAAAAAAATGTTCAAAGACCTAACAAAAGAAAATTTCCTGAAATGAAAAACAGAATGTGTGCTTTCCTGAAGTAAAAGCAAGATTTCAGCCTAAAGTTAAAAGGGCTTATTGTATTAAAAGGACACAAAAATCAATAAAGACTCATCAAGAAATATCTGAATGAAAACTAAATTTCTCCTACAAGTGGGGGTGGGAGGGAATCAGGACAGCCTGGGAGTTCTCAGAAACATTAGATGCCAGAGGATAAAGAAAAAAAAAAGGATCAAAAGAATTCTTAATTGTCATTCATGTAAAGGTAACAGGATGACATTCTAAATATAGAAACTTCTACAAGTTTCTAGAAATTACAAAAGTAATCTCCAGAACAGAATAAGGGTTAGGGAAAAAAAAAGTTTAAGAACAAGTACTTATCAAACTGAGAAGTGGTTCATAGCTGCTGGTTCAAGAACCACCTGGCCTCTCCTCTGCCACGGTAGGGAGCCACAGCTGAATCAAGAAGCCCCTGCCATAAGTGATGGCTCCATAAGCAAGCTGCCTCTGCAATAATCAGAAAGTGACCAACTGAGGCAGACTCTTCTCTGGCTTGCAGATCCAGAACTGTCACTGCCACAATCTGCAAAAGCAAAATGCATGCCCTCTGGCCTGCCTCCTCTCTAAACTCAAGTCTAAATTTGAGTCCTTCAAGAGCACATTTGTTTGCAAGACCTAAATTATATTCAGAATCTTGAATGGAAAAATCCCAGGAAGTGGAGTTTCTAGCTTTCCAGGCTCACAAGTGGAGGTTGCTCATTCTCTCCAATCCCACTTACCCCAGGGTAGAAAGTGGGATCAGTGTTTTCTCAGTTCCTCTCTAGTGCCAATTCTTGACCGCAAAGTCTTCCCCATCTTGTAAAACCTTGCTCCTTCCAAGCCTGTAACATCTGGCTAAATCACTGGTATCCACTCCACTGTCACACCCTGGACCTTGCCAACATATAAAACCTTCTTTTAACCTCCAAAATCACTAAGACACCCACTATCTGATCACGACCTCCCATCATTACAGCCAGGTTGCCCAACTATGATCACTGTATCTACTCTTCACCACGTTAATTACTCCACTATCCACTGATCACTCCAGTTTCTCCCTGGGTCAGCCATATCCCATCTAGTTTACACTCCTTTATTATAATCAGATTCTTGTTGATATTACAAACCTCCTTTCATCTTTTTTGTTTCATAGGCCTGGCAAAACTCAAGTCCTGGCTGAACCAATCACCTATTGCAACCAGCGCATCTAAGCTGATTGGGCACTAAAGTCACTCTTTCTGTCAGCTCCCATACCCTCTCCTTTAGTGTCTAATCCCATAGTCTTCAGCAAATGACTAAGTATTAGATTTCTGAAACAAAAACTAAAAACCAGCGGTCATGAATTCGCCTTGCAATGCAGGGGCAGGTTCGATCCCTAGTCAAGGAACTAAGACTCTACGAGTCACAGAGTAACTGAGGCCCTGTGCCACAACTAGAGGATCTGTGCACCACAAGGAAGACTTTGTGTGCTGCAACTAAGACCTGACATAGTCAAATACTCAAAAAGAAAAAAACCACCAAAAGCCACACTTCAGTTTCTTGTCAAATAACTAACACTCTCTGCTTCTGAGTCCGTCGTCCACTTTCTGAAGTCAAACTTTCCAGTTATGTTCTAGCTCCATGCCCTCTCTGGGCCACCCAAGGGAACTAGCAAGGCTTATCCTTTTCCTTTCCCTTGCCTCCTTCTAAACTGGAGCAAACGCCTTCTAAAATTTAACAATTCACTTGTTTCTTGTCTTTACACTTAGGTGGCAGCTTTATTGCTTATTTGCAAACTCACTGCTTTTGTCCTTCCAAAGTATTCAATTTAGTTTGCTTTCTTTTCTTTTTAGGTTTATATAAAACCTTTAGTTAATACAAAATACTTATAAATATGTGTAGAATGTAAATAACAATAAAACACCTGTGTATCTGCCATATTTCAACTCAGTTTTAATAGAAACATAACTCGTACATACTCAAATTTCCTTAAAGTTTAAACATGTCACAAATATATAAATATAGTGACAAATCAATTGACATTAAAAATGATGGGAAGCAATACAATAACTCTTGGCAAGCATTCAGATCAACTAGTGAGAGTACTCAGACCTACAGGAAAAAAACCTATAGGCTTCGAGAATTCAGTGTGCCATGGGCATCAGTATGTATGCTTTATAGAGGAAATAGAGAATGTCAGTCAACAGAGGGAGTTAGTTAAATAAAGATCAGTTAAGAGAATTTCTATACGTCTTGAAGATTTCTCCATATCTGTACACATACATCTATCTCATTCTTCTGGGTTACTATGTGGTGTTCCATAGGATTATAGTTTATTTGGATATTTCCCATTTAATGAACAATTGGATTATAATACTATTACAAATACTATTGCAATGAATATTCAAGTATAGATCTCCTCAGTAATGAGAAATTATTTTTCTACAATAATCATCTGAAGTGAAACTACTGGGTTAAAGGGTACACACATTTCAAAATTTGATACTTCCAAACAGGTTGCCAAGATGAAAATCAATTTATACTCCCAATAACTGTAAAAATGAGTATACGCATTTTACTACCCTTGTCAATGTTCGATTTTTGCCAGTCTGATGGGTGAAAAAATTCCTCCTTGTGTGTGCTTTTAGTCACTCAGTCATGTTGGACTCTGTGATCCAGGCAAGAATATCAGAGTGGGTTGCCATGCCCTCCCTCAGGGGATTTTCCCGACCCAGGGACAACCCATTTGAAGCTTCCCTCATTGCAGGCAGATTCTTTACCCACTAGGGAAGCCCATTTATTTGTATTGTCCTGATGATAACTGAGATTAGCAACTTTTTTATATGTTGGACATCTATGTCTTTTATGAACTGCCCATTTCTATAGGACAAATTGATCATTTTCTTATTGATCTGTGGAGTCATTTATGTTGTGAATATTTTCTCTCTGTATCTACCTTTTTAAACTTTACTTATACTGTTTCTTGCAAAACTAAGGTTAAATTTTATGAGTTAAATTTCTCAGTCTTCTCCTTTATGGCTTTTGTGTCTTCGTGGCCACCCTGCCTCACATAGGATCTTAGCTGCAGACCAGGGATTGAACTCCTGCCTCCTGCAGTGGAAGTGGAGGGTCCTAACCAGGAGATCACTAGGAAATTCCTGTCTTTAAAAGGTATTTCCTACCCATTGATAATAATATCAGAATATAAAATATCTTTTACTGTTTTCTAATGATTTTTCTAGTTTTAGATCTTACATGTAGCTCTTTAGTCCATCTGGAATTTTTAAATAAGAGATATGGATATTTACTTATATCATATCTATTTTCTTTATAAGTTTCATAAGATAGGGACCTTGTCTGTCTGATTCATTATTGTATCCAGAAACAGGTACGAGGTAAGTGCAATCATTAGACTTTGTTGATTTAAGGACTAACTTCTCAAGGTACAAGAATCTCTATAAGGATTCACTTCTCAGAGAAGGCAGCAACAGGGCGTGGAGGTTAATTTCCATTTTTGACTTTACAATACAAATTTTGGACACAAGCAAAAGAGGTTTAGTAAATTTGTACCAGAATTTATAAAATTTTAAATCTGCACCCCAAATTATCTGGTTCCCATGCTGCTCCAATGCTGCCAGCCTGATCTCCCCAACCACAGAAAATGATTAGGTAACACTGTTCTGCAAGTATGGAATTATTTTACACACACTGCATGGTCTAATACATTATTTCCAAAGTGTTCCTATGGTACAACTGGTGGTCTGCAAGATGACTTCTGATACAAAATTGAACAATTTTATTTGATTAATTATGTTTTTATTTTAACTTGTATTTTTAAAAAACTTTAACTAATCCATGAAACCCACGGACTAGTTAGATCAAGACTAAAGCACTTAAACCTTAAAATTAAATCAATTTAAAGAAAACAATTAAGAAAGTACTACAGTTGATAAGAAAGGGTAGCAAAAAGGAACGAAGGCACAGGAATGACGTTTGTGTAACAATATGCCGTTGGGGCCATGGAGCTTGCACCCTGCACTTTTAACAAAGTGAGTTTCGCGGGTGAAGCTGAAGTCGCCACCTCTCCCTTCCCGAACAGAAAGCCAAGTTGCTGCGTGATAAAAGGACTAGATTGGGAAACATAACTGGCCCCTGGCTGCGCCAATGGGGTTGCAGCGCGCGGGGCACAACCCCCAGGGTTAGAAGGACCTCGCCGAGAAAGAGGCTGAACACACTACAATGAGAAGACATGACCCGCCACCACTCTAGGGGTGACCGCTTGCCCTTTCTCAGTCCTGGGAGTGGGGTTAGCTTTCACCACTAGCCTGTTCGGGAGTGAGCCGTGAGTTTCCTAAGGCTGAGGACTACAGTAGGTTCGCAGAGTTCGAGGTTTGCAATGTTCGCAGCGCCGGGGCCCGGACACAGGATAAGATGGTACGGACACCTCACTGGGGAAGAAGGCGAAACCCGAGGAGATCAGAGATAGGGGCTGCCACCGTGGGTTAGGGAGGTGGGAGCACGGCGGTTTCCGTAGGAGCTCGGGGGCTGGAGGTCGCGATGCTGAGCAGAGGCGGAAAAGCGGAGCCGGAATTGGTTCCCAATGTCTTAGTGCTACCAAAAAGAAGGGGGGTAGTAATCGTGGGGGCCCTCACACCCCGCTGCGGTACACTCACCCTCACCAAAGTCCTTCCGGAAGTCCAAGTTCGAAGATGGCGCCGCCTGTCTGGTCGCCGTTTTATGACGAAATCTAGTAGCTACTCTTCATTGACGTCCCCCCCAGTGCACAAGGTAAACACGTGGGCTTGGTCGGGAATTTGTGCCCCAGGACGTTTTCTATTAGACTATGTATTCCATAATGCAGTGCGGCGAGCGTCCCCGAGCCCGTCGCAGCGGGCGCCGCTCCCGGGCCTCCGAGGCGCGGGGGACGCGGCACGGCCTTATGGGAATTGCAGTGTCCCGAAGGGAAGACTGACGCCTGCGCGGTGACGGCCGTCGCGCCCTCGCGGGTTCCCACGCGGCTTCTATGCGAGCCTCGAGAGTGCGGGCTCCCAGGCCCGAGTGTCGCTCCCGATCGCTGAATCCTGGCTTTGTGCGGAGACCACTGGCCCGTGGCAGGCAGGGCCGGGCTGACCAGAGAGTACTTACCCGCAACTCCCGCGCCGTCGAGCGGAAGCCTGGGAGACAAAGGAATCCGTGCCTTGGGCCGCGGGGGACGACTCCGGCTTCCGCCCCAGGGCAGCCCCCAGCAGATCCAGCCACTAGTGAAGCCAGGGATGGACCCGAGACCGAAACACAGTGAAGGGGAGGAGCAGAAGAAAAGCCTGGCTTGGAGACGCTCTACTCAAATGATCCTCAGGCTTGGACCCTCCCCCTTGGTCGTAGGCCTCTCCCCCACTCCCCTCCCTGGGTGGTCGGTTGTGGTTGGAGAAAGAATGTAACAAACTTCTGCCGTTTCCTGAGGCATTTAAAGCTGTAAATCACACAGGTCTGCATGTACCGAATAGGAGAGTTCAGGACGTAGAAATATGGACAGGAAAGGATGGGATAAACCAGTCTTTTCCCAGATAATCTCATCTATTAAATTCCCTTGGTTACACAAAATATTTATGAAAAGCAAGGGAGAAGCTAGCCAGGATTTAAAAGCTAGAGCAAGGGGACTCCCATCCCATTCGTCTTAAGTGGCCAAAGACAAGCTAAGGCTTGTGGCTGTGTGCTGTGGCTTAGGACAGGCTTTGTGAGAGTGCTGAAGTGGGTGCAGTGGAGGCTGTGGCTCCTCTAATATGTTCAGAGTTTCCTCTCAATTTCAAGCATTTCTCTTCATTAGAAAATTTGTTTCAAGCATTTATTTCTCTAATGAACAAACCTGACTCTTTTCCATTCCTGTTGCCTCAGATTAGATTATCTTTGACTTCAACTATTGCAAAATCTTTCTCATATTAATAATTGTATCTATTTGGGGGATAAGACATTCACATGATTCGAAATTCAAAAAATGCATAGGGTATAGTGAAGAGTCTTTTCCACTTCTCTCTCCAGTCTCCCAGACCACATCTACCTAGGCAGTTTCTTGTTACAAGTCCAAGACACTTTCTGTATTTATACTCATGCAAATACATATATATCTTTCCTCATTTTAATTCAAACAGCATCTAGGTTGTCCTGCACCTTACTTTTAACTGAGTGTACCTTGGAGACTATTCCATTGCTATACATAAAAACCTTCCTTATTGTTATGATTTCTTGTGTGTGCTCAGTTGTTAAGTCGTGTCCAACTCTTTGAGACCCCGTAGACTGTAGCCCACCAGGCTCCTCTGTTCATGGGATTTCCCAGGCAAGAAATACTTGAGTGGGTTTCCCGTTTCCTTCTCTAGGGAATCTTCCTGACCCAGGGATAGAACCTGCAGTCTCACAGATTCTTTGCCACAGAGTCACCTGGGAAGCCCCCATGATTGCTTAGTATGTAATTATATAAATGTAGTGTTAGTTCTTGTTGTCATTAATGGGTATCTAGGTGGTTTCCAGTCTTTTGCTATTACAAACAATGCTGCTCTATGTGTTAGTGCAAGTTCATGTGCCTGAGACACAATGAAGCCAAACTGAAACGTGGGAATTTGGAAAAAAGGTTTACTGCAGGGCCATACAAGGAGCTGAGTGGCTCATGCCTGAAAGCCCTGAATGCCCCAAAAGGTTTCAGCTGTGTGCTCATGGTAGTTAACATCTTCCGTCTGTTGGAGAGGGAAGATTTTTACATCTGCAAAACAACTTGGGAAAAGTGCATTAAGTACTACTATTGAGTTACCTGAGAGAGGGGCTAAAGCAGAGGATGCAGGGAAAAGGCTGTCTGGGAAGGTCCCATGGTGTCCTGCTCTGTTACATATGGACTTCCCTGTTGGTCCAGTGGTTAAGACTCCCTGCTTCCACTGTAGAGGGCACGCCTCACAGGGGCCAAAAGGGGGAAAATAAGATGCTGCTATAAATAACCTTGTATCTCAGTTACTTCACATGTATAAATCCCTAGAAGCAGAATTGCTGGACCAAAATTTAGGCGCACTTGTGATTTTGATTGATGGGCAATCTTTTTTATTGATCTGATTCTCCATCTCTAATCTCTACCAGTTAGCTTTCTAAAGCACAGAGCTGATCCTGTTGAACTTCTGCTTAATTTTGATGATTGAGTGGTACGCTCAATATAAAAAAAAAAATTCATGATTTTTATAGAGAAAAAGCAAAAATTAAACAACTTCTCATTGCATGGCACTGGAAGTAACTAGTGATCAATTCCTAAAAATTGACAGTTAAAAAAATTAAGCATTGATCTTGCCTTTCCAGTATGAATTAGTAATGACTAATGCTGAAGCTGAAGCTCCAATACTTTGGTCACTTGATGCAAAGAACTGACTCATTGGAAAAGACCCTGATGCTGGGAAAAATTGAAGGCAGGAGAAAAAGGGGATGACAGACAGAGGATGAGATGGTTGGATGGCATCACCAACTCAATGAACATGAGTTTGATCAAGTTCTGGGAGTTGGTGATGGACAGGAAGCCTGGCATGCTGCAGTCCATGGGGTTGCAGAGTCGGACATGACTTAGCAACTGAAATGAACTGAGAGAGAGTTCTTTATAGAAGATTATCAACTACTAAGCATGGAATGATGTAATTAGGGAAAAAATTTACCATGTTGCGTCCTCTAATGAAATAATTCAGCCAACAACAAAAATGGATCCATTCATCACTGAAAATGGACTAACCAACCTGATGTGAGGCAGTATGAAACACAATCAGCCTGGTTCCTGGAACAAGTTAAATGTCATGAGAAAAGAAGGAAGGCTGAGGAGACTGCTTTTGATTACAAAAATTCAAGACATAATAACCACAGATAATGTATGGATCCTGATTCAACTGTAAAAAGCCACTTTTGAGACAATGAAGGAAATTTGATTATGGATTAGACAAAGATAAGCACGAATTTAATAAGTGTAATAACATGGTAACTTTCCGTATTTTTTTAGAGATATGCTGATGTTTGGAAGAGTAAAATGATATAATGACTGGGATTTGGTCTAATGCAACTTCAGCAAGGGGAAAAAAAAGGAAACAAAAGAAAGCATTCATGGGAAATCTTGATAATTACTCCATTTGGTGAGGGGGTTCTTTGTATAGTTCACTGTACTTCTGTGCTGCTTGAAACTTTTCAATAACACACACACATATACACACACAAAATGGATGACTCGTCAGACTCTCACAATCTGAACCTAATCCAACCTATGTAAACAACTTTATCACTAATTCTACACATAAGCCTCCATTCTAGTTTGACACTTTGGAACTGGCTGATCATTTTAAGGCCTATTCTGTAGTCTAAGGTATTTCCTCTGCTGATCTGCCTTCTCATCCTTTTTCCAGTTGGGAAATTTCTTCTCCTTCAAGGCCTAGGTCAGCTGTGAAGTCTTGCCCAACCTCACTAGATCTCCTGAGTTGCTTCCAATGAACTCTGTTCATTACTACTAGTAGAATTTATCTCATACTGTAGATACCATCTGTCTTCCTCCATCATGATGAGTACTCCCCAACAGCACACAGCATAAAAATTAAAGGTGCAGACTCTAGATCCAGAATGCCTGAGATCACATGCCAGTTTACTTAGCGTTACATTGGGCAAGTTAACTTCAACTCTCTGTGCCTCAGTTTTCTCATCTGTAAAATCTCACTTCATAGGATGGTACTAATCTCTGTAAATGATAAGAAAGGGCCAACAGTTTCTAACACGTTAACTACTGAGTACTAAGAATATAAAATATTAATATATTTATGTGTAACATTATTTAATACAAATACCATCATATTCATTTAACGTTAATAACAACACTAAATACTAAGGATAGGGCTCTTACTTGTCCTTATTGTACTGCGCCTTATATCTAGCTCAGTGTCTGGCACATAGATACTCAATAAATGGTTGATGGCTTGGGATAATTTTTGGTCTCCATGCTGACCTTCACTGTGGCCCCAAAGCACTGGCATGGACCTAATCACCTGAGAACATTTCCATAAAGGTTTGTCTAGAGGTTCGCAGCAGGTGCTAAGAGGGACTGGGGAGTCTGGACTCCTAAGTGGTGGTGATGCTAAAAAGGATAACAGGCAGCAGAGTTGCTAAGTGTAGTGAGTATGTCATTTATTGACCCTGTGTTCCGCCACTCACTGGTCACTACTCTTGACTCGTAGGACAACAGGTACAGAACTGCAAGGGATCATCCCCAGCTCTGTGATCACCAGGTCCACCAGTTCTGGGGGTCACATCATAGACCAGATTCAACAACCGTAGGGACGAGTGGTTCTGCCAGTTAGCCAGGGCCACATGTTCTCCTCGCTCACACAGCAGATCATCAGGGTCATCTGCAATGGGAGGTGCACCCTTTATGTAGTTTTTAAAAATGAGTTGTAGTTCAACCTCTGTTCTCCCTCCCAAATCTTCTCAGGTCCCCGGAACTTCCTCTTCTGCCCACCTGGGCCTCCTTACCTAGCTCATTAGAAACAAAGGCATCAGTCTGCACACGCTCACAGAACTTGTATGTTTCACAGCAGACCAGCACTGGTACATTATGGGCCCGTGCCACCAGGGCCAGCTGTGCCGTCCCTACCCGGGACATCACAGACCCATTCGCCAGGAGAGCATGAGCTCCCAATAGCACCTTAGAAACCTATTTTGAAGAGTAGAGAAAAGGAAAAAAAAATCATGTGTGACCAATACAGAATAAGGTTTCCACCTCCTCCCAGGATAGCAACATTAAGACAATGAGTAACAAATCATAATAAAAGCCCCCGGAAAACACCTGACCACTGATTCACTGCACCACCCACAGGAAGACTAAACTCTGAAGTTAATTTTGTCTGGTTCCCTTGAGGTGGCTGCTAGTTTATACAAGGTTCCTGTCATAGCTAGATATGCTGTGTAATGTGCTGGAGATGTTCTTCCTATTAGTTATCAACAAG
Source organism: Nanger dama (assembly GCA_917880005.1). Classification (NCBI taxonomy): domain Eukaryota; kingdom Metazoa; phylum Chordata; class Mammalia; order Artiodactyla; family Bovidae; genus Nanger; species Nanger dama. Next base: position 34,811,863 of record CAKJTW010000018.1, read on the forward strand.
GTTATAGAGTTTTAGGATTTCTAGGTAACTGCAATGTTGGGAAGGTGAGATTATGTCTATACTACTGTACCCTTTTACTCCACTTTAGAGTCCCTTTACTCTGCCCTCACCTCTGGGAGCACATAGGAAGCTGCAGGAATCAGCAGGTAGGAGGCAGGGACCCCAGCACGGACCAGAGAACGTAGCGTGTGCTTTCCCTCCAGCTGTGGCCGGCTGTCCACCACTACCACACGAAACTGCCGGCCCTTAGCCCAAGCCTCCTGAAGAATTTGTGATACCAGAGATGAGCTGGAGCGAAGGGAGAGGAGGATTCAGTTATAAATGTCACTGACTGATGGTCAGCTCATTCCTAAAGGGCAAAGGGGCAGTCCCTTCTTCAGATCATTTCACTTCCCAGTTTTCTCAGTCGTAGGGTCTGGCCCATACCATCCATACACCAGGATCACATCTCCATTACTGATCTTCTCATAAGCAAAGCGTGAGATTGCCTGAGCTGCAAGCACAATCTTCTCTTTTATATATCTGTCAATAGCTGCTCGTAGTTCTGACTTGGCCTAATGGAGTAAGACACTTAAGAAACAAGAAATGGACATTTTTTCCTTTGATTATCATGCCAGATACTTGAACATGTGTATAACAATGAGACTAAAAGGGGCCCAGTCCAACCACCTCCTTAACCCCTGCCCAGGCAGACCAGATAGTTGCCCTTCCTGGGAGTCCCAAATAATTTTCCAGCTCCATCCTCCCATGCATGCCTTGCTCATGCCTCAAACTCATCACCTCCTCTTCCCGCTTGGAGCTGCTCACACCCGTGATCTCCTTGTTAAGGAACTTGATGGCATTGTACATGCTCGCTGACAGAGGACGGCACTGAGTCAGGAAGCTACAACAACAACCACAACACCTTGCATCCATGCAACGATTCACAGCTCACAGAGCTTTTATATTTAAAAACATCTTTTGAAAGAGAAGACAGAAAAATTAAAAACAGAGATAGAAGAGGAAGAAAAAGGGTTCAAGAACAGGACGGAACAAGGTAAAGAGTGGGTGCAGCCGTGCAGTGGTCACCCTTACCTGAAGTAGGGCTTCAATTTATTCACTAGGTCCCTTGACAATTCTTCGTTAGGAGGTGTTGTATAGTCCTGAATCACCTATAGGGTACACAAGTTGGCAAAATACCCCCTGAAGAAAGTCTCTGAAAGGGGGATAGGGTAAGCTTCTCTGAGGAGAGTCTTCTAGGATGGTGTCATTTCATCTTCCCCTAGAGATGACTCTGGCTGAGAGAAGCTGGAGTAGTGTTGGAGAAGGTGAGGCTAGGTCATAAGCGGGAATACGATGGGCCGTACCTGCTGCAAGGCGCGAAGCAGGGCGATGCACCGGGCGTTGGAGCCACTGAGCAGGCCCTGGGAGGACCGCAGGCCGAGCCGCACCATGGCTGGGTGGATCACAGAGGATGGGATGCTGATGGGATGGCGGTGTCACACACTTTGCAAGGGAACTTGAGCACCTACAGCCCACCTGCCTCTGGTGAAAATGAACCTCCTTCACTAGCACAGACACCCCCATTTCCTCAATAGTTCTGCCTTGTGTTCATACTTCTTTCCACAGATCCAACCTCCAGGTTCCAGACATTTTGAAAACAGAATTACTAAAACTCCTCAGACTTAAAAGTTATGACAGTTTCATAAAATCCTACCTCATAAACTGGGTCAAAGAGTTTTGTCTGCTGTACTGGGGTAGGTGGGAGAAGAGACTGACTTTGGATCCATAATCCTTTCGTGTAGGAACCTTGACAAAACAAGGGGACAGGACCAAGGGCCCAGAGTTTAAAAGTGTGGGATGATGCTGGGAAGGAAGACGACAGTGAGCTCACTTTGACCCAAATACTCATCCTTTTCCAAGGTCTCACTTTGTCCCGAGCAACTTTCCTCCCTCTATTCCATCTCCCTAGGCTCTTTCTGGACGTACTCCAAACCCAGTTCTTACCTGCTGTCGCTCTGGTTTTTCACAAGCCTTCTCAGAAGTGTGGGGTCATCAACCTGACCATGCTCAGGCAGACGCTTCACTCCTAGAAGATAACAATCATGTCTTCAAGACACTGTAGGTGATAAAGAGAAATCTGCTTTCAGGGCATAAGGGACATCAAGAGAAATTTGAGGCGGGGTAGAAAACTGGAGAAAAACGTAGATGAAGAAACGGGAAGAGGCTGACAGGAGAACTGTGAACTCTGGGAACCAAGGTAAAAACTGGCAGCTGTTCTCTGGTGGGAAAGCCTGAGCTAATATACGCCTTTGAATCAACAGAGATCTTGAAATGAAGGGACAATACCTGAGGGGGTTTCTCCAGCTGTGCTGGGGGCAGGCTTGAGGAGGTGGCCCTCCTTGGTCCCCTTTTCTCGCCTGCTTCAGGGCCCGCTCAGCCTCTTGCTTGGCTCGCCGTTCAGCTCGAAGTTCAGCTTTACTCCTGCCTGCTGGAACTTTCTCCTTGGCAGTGCTCAACTGACTGTCCGGTCCTGCCAGGTGTTTGGCTGGGCCTACTACAGGTAGAAGAAGGAGGTGCCCAAGCCTCTTGGGCAGGTTAAGTACTAGCTATGCCCCAACCAAAGCCTTTTTTCCTTTTCATTGTTCAAATCAACTTTGTCTTGTCTCCCCCTCTTTTCTCTCACCACATCCCTTTACCAGCTTCACACCCCAGCCCTTTGAAAAGCCCCCGCACCTTGACACTGGGCTGCAGAGCCAGTTTCTGCTTCTGCCCCCTTTTCCTCCTTCCGTTTCTTCTTCTGCTGTTTCTTTTCCTTCCGAAGCTGCAGCTTTTCTTCTTGGGTCATCTCCCTCCCCCCTGCCTAAGACACAGACACACAATACAGCTCTTCCCCAATAATTCCAAAAATGAATAAACACTACTGGATACTTACTAGACTCCCAAACGGTCCCTAATCCTTCCCGAGTTTCACCAGCTCCTTGTTACAAGCTAAGAACCCACAGGGATCGAAGTTTCTCCTTCAAGTCAGAGTCACACTACCATTAAGGCTGACAAAACTCTATAAAAATCTCCTGCCTTTACCGAAAAATAAAGTGGAACGAGGATGGAGGTTGGGGCGGAATGAAGTTGATACAGGCTCCTGTGTACCGTCTGACAGGGTAGCTTGTGCCGGGCACCCTCACTTACCCCAGGCCGAGGAGCAAGCTCCGCCTTCATCCCAGATCCCGAGTCTGCATCAGAAAACAGGGCACAAAGTGAACTAGAGAGGCTCCGGAAGGGTTTGGGGGACTCGTACTCGGCACAGCTGGTTGCTGGCTCGGCATGACCAGAGCTCGGCTCCGCCACCAGGCGGGAGGTGAGCCTGGGATCCGCGTGGGGACGCAGTGCGCGGCCGGATCAAAGGGAAGCCGGGCGGGGGAAAGAAGCGAGCACGCACTCTTCCCGGAGAAACAAGCCGGTGCGCGGCGCAGTGCGTCCGAGGCGCTGCCGGCCAGAGTCCGTCGTGGCGCGGGAACCAAATGACGAGGCCCAGAGGCACCCAGGGCCCAGCAATAGCCGTCGGGAGCCGTTGGCTCACATACTTATTTGTGCGCCCGGCCCTTCACTTACCCTCGCGAACAGCCACAGCCACGGTAGCCATCACCCTCCGTTCTAGGCTCCGCCCGCCGGGGTCACCACGACTAGAGCGCCCCCTGGGTAGACAGCTGTGGCGCGCAGCCCCAGGCCGACTACAATCCCCTGCGTGCACTGGGGCCCCGCCCCGGGCTATGGGTCGCGATAAGGGCCATCTCAATTTTAGGCTCCTAATCCCTTAGACTACAATTCCCAGAAAGCCAGGCGGCGCTGCGTCCCAGAGCGGACGTTCCCAGCCCTTCCCATCGCCGATCTCGCGCCCACCCCCACCCCCAAAATGGCGAGCGAGACTGCGGGGACGCGCTGAGAAGCGGAGGCGAGCGTGCAAAGCCGCTGCGGCCCTCATAGTCCGGAGCCCGGCCGGGCCCTGCTGCAGGGAATATGCACTTTTCCATTCCTGAAACCGAGTCCCGCAGCGGGGACAGCGGCGGCTCCGCCTACGTGGTGAGGAGCGGCCGGAGCCCGATCGGGCAGGGGCGGGGATAACGGGCCGGAGTCTCTCCGAGCGGCCTCCGAGGTCTGGCTGCCAGCTTTCAGGCCTGGTCACAGGCCGCCGACTCCCGACGGCTTCGCTGGGAGCTTATATTACGTCTGAGATTCGTCCAGAGGTCGCCCCAGCCCCTGTAGGTCCTTTGTTCGGCCGCATCGCCTCCCTCGGCTGGGCCGCGGCTACTCTGGTGGGCGTCACTGGCCTCTTGGGGAAGAAGACTGCAGCCCGAGCGCTCGAGTGTGCCCCGACTGGTCCTTCTGCTTTGGGACCTGGCTCTGGGGGAGATAGACTGGCAATCCTCGAAGATGTCGGCGCAGCTGTGCCAGGCCACTTCCGGCCAGGGTTCGCAAGGGGACCGCCCAGACCGCGACCCTAAAATGCTTGCCTGCTTTTGTGTCCTCAGGCCTATAACATTCACGTGAATGGAGTCCTGCACTGTCGGGTGCGCTACAGCCAGCTCCTGGGGCTGCACGAGCAGGTGGGACTGGCACCCCTGCCTTGAGGCCGCGTCGTCAAGCCCTATCCTCCACCTGGACACCAGCGTCTCCATTTCCCGCCTCGTCGCTTATCCTTAGGCTGTAGTTCCCTTTTAATCACAGCCGCAGGGGAGGATTTAGTGCTGTATCTGGTCGTGTGACATTTCCGGGGAACTCCCTAGGAAGCTTAATGTCTGCCACTCTAACCACCCCTGTCTACAGTCACATTCTCCTTCCTGCTTCTCTGCCCCCCGTCTTACACAGCCTGTACACTGCCTGTGCCTGTGCATGGAGAGATCGCCCACCCTTCCCCCTCGGCTACCAAAGCACTTTTCCTTCTGTCAGCTGAGCTGCAACTTGAAATTCTTTTCCCGGTTCATACAAACCATTCATCAGTTTGGGTCTGTGTTCCTTGATGCACCTGAGTGGGTGTAGCTGTTCCAGTTATTCTGTCTGTGATGTAATGTTTCTGTTCTCCTCACCAGATTGTGAGCTCTGTATTTAATTTAGTAGAGTCTTGATTCTACTGATAACTAGTTGTGCAACCCTGAGCAAGCTGCCTGATTTCTTTGGGCCTCAGCTACTCCAACTGAAAAATGGATTCATTGATCTGCAGTGTCCCTTTAAATCCTAAGATTGCTTTGTGAATATACTTAGCTATTACTTGACTGTGCACATAAACTCTCCTTACAAAACCCTTGGCTTCCTGTAGGGGTTCAGTGAATACAGCCTTGCTAGATAATCAAGGGACTCACTAGGCCCTGGCCCTATATAAACCCTTCCCACCCTGTGAAGGGGCTGACTTACAGACTGTAAGATTGGAAAGGACATATATCTAGGATAGAGGAATGGCTGCCCCTGCCAAAGGAATCATTTCCTGGGTGAACAGGGTCGGTAAGGGAGCAGTGATTGAGGAAAAGGAAGGGGAGCCCAAGAGAACATTATGAATGTGGATTGCCTCTTGTCACTTGTGATGTTTCTGTAAAGAGATAATCTCTTTCTCCAAACAGCTTCGGAAGGAATATGGGGCGAATGTGCTTCCTGCATTTCCCCAAAGAAGCTTTTCTCTCTGACACCTGCTGAGGTGGAACAGAGGAGAGAGCAGTTAGAGAAATACATGCAAGCTGGTGAGTGGCTTGAGGGAACAGAGGCTGACTCTGTTGAGGATTATGGGGAGAGTCAAAACAGCTGATTCTGTAGAAGGCCCTGCTGGGAAGCCTCTTGTTTGATTTAATAAGCAAAAGTAAATAACATGTAAATATGCTCTAGCATCTGGGTACCAGAAAAGCAGTTTTGGCCCTGGCATCTGTAAGAAGTACTAATACTAAACAGTCTTAAAGCATTTTCGGTTAGTGGGGAGAACTTCATACTTCATTTGTGTCTGATGTGCTTTAGATGAACATTAAGTTCTATAGATAGTACTTAACTAGATGGTAGCTAAGGGTAGGGCAGGTGAGGGGTCTATGCAGGGGACTTCCCTGGCAATGCAGTGGTTAAGACTGCACTTCCAAGGCTGGGGGTGCTGGTTTGATCCCTGGTCGGGAACCCAAGATCCTACATACTGCATGGTCAGCCAAAAAATAAAAATTAAGTTAAAAAAGAAATTATGCAAACAGTGAGTGGGGTGAGGCCAGCTGGGAGATGTGATAGGCCACCATCAGCCAAGGAAAGGGAGCCCACCAAGAAGAGAACTGGAAGGAGCCAAGAGGAAACTGTAAGTTACTAGAACATCATTCTCTTGTCCCCACAGTTCGACAAGACCCATTGCTTGGGAGCAGTGAGACCTTCAATAGTTTCCTGCGTCGGGCACAGCAGGTAAGGCTTTGGGGGACCAAGATTTAAGGTTGAAGCACCTTCATATAGGGCCACATCATTTTAATCAGATCGGTACAGAGGAGTTATTCTGGCACCATTTCATGGAAAGGGGCTTCTGCTGTACCAGTGAAATCGCGGAAACACAGCTTATAATTAAGCAGCTGAGAATAAAGGCACCGGAGGGACCTAGAAATAGTTGGGAAGGGGTCAGAGCTGGATGCCAGGCATGTGGTTTATAAGGAGGTGCTCCCATTTCATTCCCATGTTTGTTCACAACCAGGAGACACAGCAGGTCCCCACAGAAGAGGTCTCTTTGGAAGTGCTGCTCAGTAACGGACAGAAAGTTCTGGTCAATGTGCTAACTTCAGATCAGACTGAGGATGTCCTGGAGGTGAGGCACTTGTTTTGCACTGGTCTTCCTTCCCCTTGTGCCCTCTGCACTCCTTCCCAGGCTTAAGATGATTGGAACCACCCTATTTGAGGAGCTGTACTTCCTTCCTTGTCCCCAGGCTGTGGCTGCAAAGCTGGATCTTCCAGATGACTTGATTGGCTACTTCAGCCTCTTTCTAGTTCGAGAAAAAGAGGATGGAGCCTTTTCATGTGAGTTTCTCTGGACTTTACAACTTCTCTCTGTTTCGAGTAGTGAATTTCCCTCCCTGTCTCTCCCAAGAATGTGGCAGGCATTTCCCCAGGGCTTCCCCTCTTGCTTTCCCTCCCGGAATCTGACATTTTCATTTTTTTAAACCCATAGTTGTACGGAAGTTGCAAGAGTTTGAACTGCCTTATGTGTCTGTTACCAGTCTTCGGAGTCAAGAGTATAAGATTGTGCTAAGGAAGAGGTCAGGGGTGGGCTGGGAGGAGGGAGAGAGTGCTGGGTTGGATTATGGGGTCATGTATTGAGACAGAGTGACCCGGGCAAGGGGGTAGTGCTGGGTTTTTCTACCAGGCCTCTCAAGCTTCCTCCGACTCTTATCACCCTTCACCCCATAGTTCCAGATTGCTCCCATTTTGCCCCCCTTTCCTTTCTACCTCTTGCCTTCCCTCAGCTTAGCCCCATTACCCCTTTCCACCCCTTGGCCTCACAGTTATTGGGACTCTGCCTATGACGACGATGTCATGGAGAACCGGGTTGGCCTGAACCTGCTTTATGCTCAGGTGAGCTTGGAGCTGCCTCAGAACCCTTCCCCTGAGCTGGTGTCCCACCCTGCCGAGAAAACTCCTTTCGTGTTTTTACTGCCAATTCATGGGGAAGTTCCTAGCATACTCTTGAGAGCATCTGGCACAGCCTGTACTCTCCCTGCTTTTTAAGCTGATTGGTTAAGAAGACTCACTGCAAAGAGCTGGCTCAGATGTGGGACTAGGGGTCAGGCTGGACAGAGGTAACTGGACACTTTGTTTGGACCTCTGACTGGGAGCAGCCCCTCACACCATGTCTCCACTGTAGACGGTAGCAGACATTGAGCATGGATGGATCCTGGTCACCAAGGAGCAGCACCGGCAGCTCAAATCACTGCAGGAGAAGGTCTCCAAGAAGGAGGTGAGCCTTGCCTCCCCGTCTCCCTCCAAGGGCTTGCTTCCTCTGGGCGGTCCTGCTTCCCCTCCTGACTCGCCCATGTGGTGACTGGGTTTCAGTTCCTGCGACTGGCCCAGACACTGCGGCACTATGGCTACTTGCGCTCCGATGCCTGTGTGGCTGACTTCCCAGAGAAGGACTGTCCGGTGGTGGTGAGTGCAGGCAACAGTGAGCTCAGCCTCCAGCTCCGCCTGCCTGGCCAGCAACTCCGTGAAGGCTCCTTCCGGGTCACCCGCATGCGGTGCTGGCGGGTCACCTCCTCTGTGAGTTGGGGTAGGATGGGGAGACCTTTGGGATGGAGGCCTGGCAAGCCTTGAGCTTCGGGAATGGGCTGGAGTAGGTCAAGGCAAGAGGCACAGTCTCTCAGGCTGAGAACGAACTCAGCCTGATTCCCCTTCTTCTCCAGGTGCCACTGCCCAGTGGAGGCACAAGCAGCCCCGGCCGGGGCCGGGGTGAGGTGCGCCTGGAACTGGCTTTTGAATACCTCATGAGCAAGGACCGGCTACAGTGGGTCACCATCACCAGCCCCCCAGGTGTGAGCCCACCCTCAGGCCTCCTCTGGAGCCCATTGCACCGTCTCTCTTAGATACCCAAGTCTAGGGTTTCCAGGACTCCATGTGAGTGGGAGCCCTTGTCCTAGGGGTGCTGGGCTCAGGGTGACCACTCTAGTTAGGCTGAGCTCTCCCCTTGCCCTCAGGCTATCATGATGAGTATCTGCTTGCAGTCCATGGTAGATGAACTGATGGTGAAGAAATCTGGCGGCAGTATCAGGAAGGTACGTGGTGGCTGTGCTGTCCCTGCCTTTTGTCCTAGGGCTGATGCTTCTGAGGGAGGGGAAAGGCTCAGAATTCCCATGGGAGTGATCCTGCCCTTACCAGTGCCTCACATCTCCATTCCCAGATGCTGCGGCGGCGGGTGGGGGGCACACTGAGACGCTCAGAGAGCCAGCAAGCCGTGAAGTCTCCACCGTTGCTTGTAAGTACTGCTCCCTGATTGGTGCCTCAGCCTCCAGCCCTTGCCTGACTTCCCCACGAGGTCTCTGATGCTGCTGCCACCTCTTCCCCAGGAGTCACCGGACGCCAGCCGGGAGTCCATGGTCAAACTCTCAGTGAGTTTCCCACTAGGCTTGGTGAGGTTGGTGTTTGTAGGGGATCTCAGGGAGGTTCAAGCCCTCTGACCCCCAACCCTGCCTTTATTCCAGAGCAAGCTGAGTGCTGTGAGCCTGCGGGGGATTGGCACTCCCAGTACAGATGCCAGTGCCAGTGACGTCCATGGCAATTTTGCCTTCGAGGGCATTGGAGACGAGGACCTGTGATCTCCAGCACTCGGATGTCTGCCCTCTGCCCTGGGAGAATGTTCAGAAACTTGCCCTGTGCCTGTATCCCGCCCTGCCCCCAACTGGGGGCATTTTCCCTTTCTCATCTCCTTTTCTCCTCTCAGCCAGGAGCCTCCTAACCCACCTCCTGCTCCCCCTATCCTGGGGCTGGCTACACAAAGGATCGCCCAGAGCTGGCCCTCAATGCCAAATTAGCATTTAGTATTTTGCACAAAGTCCACGGGACCATGGCTACCTGCCTGGGGAGGAACCATAGTTCCCTCCAGGCTGCTTCTGGCTTCTCAGGGCCATGAGCCAAGGGGATGGGCAGAGGTCTGTGTACGGTCTGGCCCAGCTCCCCATCATTAAACTCAGCCTGATTGCTGCCTACCTCTGGTTCCCTCTCTGCCCCTGCTCCCCCATCACAGCACACACTGCTGTGCTAAGGGTAAGCCTGAGCCGTGCTTGTCACTGCCAACTCAGCATAGACATGGCTTTGTTAGTGTTTCCTTTATTATAAAGCACTGAAATAAGTTAAATAAACAGGTGTGAGGCTGGACAGTCCCCCAGCCAGTTCCTCCACTGCCCCTGGGAGCAGTGGAGATGAACACAGGGCCCTTCTCACTGAGCTTATGAAGTGCATCAGTCAAGGCAAGGCCCCCTGGTCCATATGGGTCCCCTGCCCAGGGGGTTTGGGCTGGTCCATACAGTGCCTAGGTGAGTCAGTGTGGAGCCCCCTGGCCAGCGGGGGAGGAAAGAGAAGGTGGATTCTGGTCCGTCTGTATAAAACAGGAGGGTCAGGACTACTGCATGGAGCCCTGGGACAGAAGGACCTAGTTCAGGGTGAGTCTGTATGGAGAGCTCGGCTACTGGTGGCACCCAGGGCTGTCGGGCCCCGAGAGCTCAAAACGGGGGAGGACTGTGAGGTGGGGCCCAGCCCTCAGAAGCAGAGAGGCCAGGCCCTCCCCGCCCCGCCATGGCCATGCACCTTTTGGTGGCGCTTGTAGTTGTCCCAGTGGCCTGTGGTATAGGCGCAGGTGGCACAGCGGAAGGGCTTCTCGCCTGTGTGCCGCAGCATGTGGCGTTTGAGGTTCATACTCTGATTGCAGCTGTAGTTGCAAAGGCTACACCGAAAAGGTTTGTCCCCAGAGTGGATCCGACCATGACGTTTGAGGTTGGCCAGGTTACCACAGGCATAGGGGCAGAGGGGGCACTTGTAGGGTTTCTCTCCTGTGTGGACGCGCTGGTGCCGTTTCAGGTTGTCCAGATGAGCAGAGGCGTAGGGACAACGGGCACAGCGGAAGGGCTTCTCACCACTGTGCGTCTTCATGTGCCGAGCCAAGTGGTTGGGATAATGAGTGGCAAAGGGGCAGAGGCTGCAGGCGAAGCCTTTGTCACTAGGGCCCTGGGGTCCCCCACTGGCACCACCTCCAGTCTCTCCTCGCATGCAGCGCCCACACGTGGCTGCTCCCAGCCGACTGCCCTCCCCCTCCTCCAGCTCTTGCCCACAGTTCCTGCAGGTCCAAGGGAACAGCAGCTCTGGCAGTGGTTCTGACCCAGTCCCACACAGGCCTTCCCCTTCACCCCGCAGCTGCCCACAGTCCGGCAGGGAAGCTGGCACCGCCTGGTGACACATGGAGGCTCAGATCTGGAAGCAGCAGGGCATCTGTGGGGACAATGACACCTGGGCTATGAACGCAGGTACCCCCTAAGGCCACCCACCCATGTCCCAGGTTCTTTAGTCCTGGCTTTTACCTTCGGGTCGCCGAGGCACTGCCCCCTCCTGCTCTGTGGGACTGGGAGGCCGGGCAGGACGTGGAGCACAGCAGCGGAAGCCACAGGTTGGGCAGGGAGGAGTGGGGGGCCCCACATGGGTGCGCTGATGCCGCCTCAGGTTGCCCAGGCTGCTGCAGGCAAAGGGGCAGTGGGGACAGCGGTAGGGCTTCTCGCCAGTGTGGGTGCGGGTGTGTCGTGTCAGGTTGACGAGCTGGGCTGAGGCGTAGGGGCAGCGGCCGCAGCGGAACGGCTCTCTCCCGCTGTGTGTCTGCATGTGCCGCTTCAGGTGGCTCGAGTAGTGGGACACGAAGGCGCAGAGGCGGCATGAGTACAGTAGCCGTGGGGGCAGCGGGGGCCCCCACCCGGTCCTCCTGCCCCACAACACGGCCCCCTCACCTGTGGGCCCCCCACACAGCTGGCAGGCTGGGCCTGGCCTCTCACCCCTGGCCTCCCGGGACCCCTGGCTGGCTCCTCAACTTCACTCTCTGCACTTAGTGCACGGCCGCCCCCAGACTCGTCGTCGCTCAGCCCGTAGGGAAGCCCAGGCCTGGCCCCCAGAGAGTCTCCTGGTGAGACAAACAGGAGAAGAGACATCAACATGGCAGAACCAGACTAAAAACTCCCTTCTCACTTGTAGCCTCACCACTTGCTGGGCTCCACCCTTCAGTTCAGTGGCCCTAAACATTCAACATGAATTAGCTACCTCTGAGCCTAGACTAACCCAGTGATGACAAGAGTTGTACATAGGTCCATGGAATGGAAAAAATGTGTGGTTCACAGTGGACCACCGATTGAAATCAATCAACAATTAAGTAATTCTCGGGATAAGAAAGCAAAAATACACAAAGCAGAGGCCTGAGACGTTTTTCTAATTCATCTACCAGTGAGGACTCAGTTTTTAATTTATACTCAGCTCCATACGACCTCAAGGCAAGAGGCAAAATTTGGAGAGAAGAAACAAAGTGATGCATGTAATGCTACTTCTAAGCCTAAAGGATGGATTCCGTTTAATGTGGATCCCTTCAATGACTTTGAAAAACATCTTCCAGAAGTGGCATTAAGTGGATAGGTAGTCCAGCAGCTTGGGATGGGGTGATGCTAAGATCACAGGGAAGACTGAAGGATATTTGAGGGTAGAGATTAAAACCTCAGTACAAAAAGAGTTTATGTTGCAGGTGAAATGGAGTTAGAAGTACCAGCATGAATGAGGTTGCTTCCCTAAACCTCTTAAACTCTTAATGAATGAATGGGCTAGGGAGCAAGGCAAGGTTATTAAAAGGGCATTTACTTGTAATCACTTGCTCTTTGTGATTCCTCCACTGTACTATTCATAACATCTTTGAACCAGGCCCCCAAACTTCACCTCAACAAAGCGAAGGACCATCAGACAAATGAAGAAATCTAGCTCAAATCTAAACTTACACTAAACCAGTCGCACTGGCAGGAAAGCGTGTTTTACTCACAAGCAGTAAACCTAACCCGCCTTCTAAAGGCTGGGATTCCAGTGGCCACTTTCTTAGTGCCCCCAAACCCACCTTCAGAGTCTCTCTCGAAGCCCATGAGCTGGTCGCTGTTGCGGTCACCTTCCTCCTCTTCCTCTTCCTCCTCTTCTTCAAACTCCAGATCCTGGCCTAGTAGCAAATCACTCTCCAATACCAGGGCCCCGGGTCCTTCGTCGAGGGAGTCTTCGGTATCCACTGAAGAGGGGAGGGGGCTTGTAAATTCTTCCTCAGGAACCGAGCCCATCATCGGCACCCGGGGAGCCAACACTCGCGGACCGTACTTCCCACACTCGCAGACCCTCTCGGGTACCTTGATGGGAAGCTAGCAGTCCAGATCGCCCACCCCATCCTCAGGAGTCGCCCTCCACCCAGACCCGAACCTTCGCCACTGACCCCACCCCCCGCTCCTCCCCACCTCACGGCCCCTGACCCCTAACCTTTGACCCCCTCGCATTTCACGGGCTGCGGGTGGCTTTGCTTCCTTCGGGGCATCGTGACCGGCTCCAGCCCGACGCGCCTCCGGCCTGCGGCCGCCCGGCCCCGCCCTCCCAATTCGGCCCGCCCGCCCTTCCTCTCTCAGGGCCCGCAGGCAGCCCCCATACAGCGGCGCGGGCCCCGGGCAGCCCCCGGCCTTGGCCCCGGCGCCCAGCTCAGGCCGCTCCCGCCGCCGCCGCCGCGTCCATTCATGGAGCCCCCTACCCCCCCTACGGACACCAGCTGGTACCTCCGTACTCGCTTCCGCTTCCGCTGCCGCAGAGCCACACGGGACGCGTAGTCCGTGAAAAGTAGCAGCAGCTTAAGCGTCCAGTGTGACCAGGAAGTGATTGTGACGAAAGCAAGCGGAAGAGCCAATCAGGAATCAGGTGGAACCTGGCCGGCAAGGAGGGTAGGTCGAACCCTACCCCTAGCTTTAGACTAAAAGGCCACCAGACTTTGAGTCTACCAGCCTTTGACTCCTCGCAGGAGGAACAAGGAAATCATTCCTAACTCTAGGAGGGGGTGAGAATGAGCCGCGACGGCAGGCCAGCCTGTCAGCTCAGGGAGTTACAATACCCAGGCCCCCAACTTACACTACCACAGGCAGGCGGGCGCGCGCACACATACAGACAGACAAGCGCGCGCGCAAGAAAAGGGCTTACGTAGATGCTACTCTGGTGGGAATGAAGTACGCAGCCAGGGCACCCTGGGTGAGTGAAGATGGCAGTAGAGAAAAAAAAGGACACCATGAGCACGATTAGGTTTTGGCCTTTAGTCTGAAAAAGTTGATTGGAAGTGTACAACAGAGAGCAGGTGCAAGCGGCTAGGGGCCATAGAGCCGCCAATAAAAAAGAATGTCCTTAAATAAAGTTCACAGAGTAAAACCAGAACCACCAGTCCTTCCCTCCAACACAACAGAGCACAGGCACAGAACCGGTGATGAGCCCCAAAGAGCAAGGAGGAGGCTGGGGAGGACAGCAGAGGCTCCCAGGCTGCTGTGTGGAGGAAGAGCCCTCTTTGGAATGGGCTGAGCCAAGCCACCCAGCTCTCCCTGCACACCTGATAACCACTGCTAAGGCTAAAGGAAAAGACAAAACTCAGTCTCAGTCTGGAGGGCTCAGAAAACAGTCTAGGTGGGCAGAGATCTGGACAACCGCTAGTCCCGCTTGGCCTTCTTCTTGTCACTGTTGCCATTTTCTTCAGCCCCCTCGGTAGACAGCACCTCCTCCAGTTTCCGCTTGCCACTCTCTGGCTGAGGCGCTGCCGTGTTTCGGGGCTTGAAGCAAATGATGATGCAGGTCATGTTGTCACACCCTGTACCGTCCCCAGAAGTGTCTGGTGCCAGGCATTGATCCAGCAGCTATAAGGGGAAGGGGCAGCTCAGCTGCAGGGTTGGAAAACTTTCTGGGAACCTAAAATCTTAGGTTGGCCTTGCTGAGACAGGGTGGCAGAAGGAAGGAAACAGGCAACAGGTGCCACAAAACAGGCTATATGCTAGTCCATAAAGCATAAGGATAAGTCAGGGAAACGAGGGAAAGTGGGTCTTTCTAGTCAGAGTTTAGTATGTCAGTAAACAGTGATATTCCCAGGGTCTGATTTTAACTCAGGCTAAAAGAGAAAATTTTGGATATGCAAACCAAACACCTCTTCCACCCTGGGACTTACCTCTTCTACAATGGACGACAGTAACCGAAGCTCCCCATTTTCATCACGCTGGCTGATCTTCGACTGAATAAAGTCTATAACTTCCTGGCTGCTCATCACATTCCTGGGGTCATAAACAACAGTAAAGAATCTTTTTAGTCCCACCAAGGCAGAGTAGAAGAATATGGATGGAGGTGACAAATGCCCCATGTGTGCGTGCCTCGGTTGCTCAAGTGTGTCCAACTCTTATGGACCCACCAGGCTCCTCTGTCATGGCATTCTCCAGGCAAGAATACTAGAGCGGGTTGCCAATATCTCTTCCAGGAGGATCTTCCCAAACAAGGGACTGAACCCGTCTCCTGCACTGACTGGTATATTCTTGATCACTGCGCCACCTGGGAAGCCTGACAGATGCCCCAGGCCAATGTAAACACCCACAGAGACTCCTGTCAGCTCTGCCTTCCGCTGGGGATCTTGACACCAAGTTGCCTATATAGGCTCTAAGTTTGAGCAACGCGAGAAAAGGGGCTGACTATAGTCATTAGTAAGAAGATAAAGCAGCTCAGAGCCCCACATGAGAAGTTAACGCTGCGGGAAAAAGGGAATTTTAGGGTGTTCTGCCAGTGCTCACCATATGCCATCACAGGCAATGACCATGAACTCATGATCGTCTGTGAGAGTCAGCACCTTGATGTCAGGAAGGGCCGAAATCATCTGTTCCTCTGGTGGCAAGTTCTTGTTTCTCTTGTAAAAGTGGTCTCCTGAAGTAAAGGAATGGTTGGTTGATGAGTAGGTAGTCTGAGCACCTCCCACAGATTTGAGTTTGAGGCCAGTCAAACCCTGCCATTCATTTCTATTCTTTACAAAGTTCTATTATCTAGTGGGATGAAGTGAGTTCTAATTTTTCTGGTTTCAGCCCTGTCTTTAGTTGCTGAATTTTAGGTCAGTCACTAACCTGTCTTTTTCAATACCTATCTTACCTATTTCACAGAGATGTTTAAGGGACGGAGGTAGTAGATATTAAAGTAGTTTCAAAAATAAAAGGGCTATGAAGATTAAAGTTTGCTATAGGCGTCTAGAACAGAGAACAAGACCCCAGAAGTCTTTCCCATAGTTCCTTGGTCCTTACCAATGGCTCTGGAGAGGTTGAGGCCACCGTTGACTCGCCCATCCATGGTAACCTTGCCCCCAGCATTCTTGATGCGTGCTAGCTCCACTTCATCCTCCGGTTTGTGGTCATAGGACATGTCTAAAGCTTTGCCGGCCTCAGATACCACACAGCGGGAGTCTCCTGCATTGGCTACAATCAACTGCTTCCCTCGTATCAGAGCCACCACTGCTGTTGTACCACTGTCAGAGCCAGGCTTAAAAGGAAGAAAGGGAGCATCACAGGAGCTCCTGGATAACAGTTCTCATCATTCTCCTATATTTTCTCCTGTCCCTAGGACCACCAAGAGGGCTTTAACAGACAGAAGGAGCACAGATTTAATCTTTCCAGAAACTACAGCATGTTCTCCCCCTTTTCTGAGACAATTCTACCCAAAAGACCTAGTTCCCCTTGTAGAGTAAATCCAACCATGACCACTGACTTCAATGCAAAGACAGAAAGGGAACCCTTCTCCCAAAATCACAGAGAATTCACCACATCTAGCCTCTTGGCTTTCTCAGATTCACTGCCCACCCTTTCCCCACACACCTCCTCTTTGCCTTCCATCCCAGGCACCATCATCTCTTCTTCTTCATCATCCTCTTCAGCCTCCTCAGTATCATCCTCATCTTCCTCATTCTCTGCCTCTTCACTGCTGTAGCCATCTTCTTCCTCACTGCATTCCTGCCAGAGGGACGACCCCAGGCTACTGAGGCTGGGGTGACCCCGTGCCCCTCCCCCTAACACCCTCAGAACCAAGAGGCCTTTACTGAACACAGATTCTCAAAACACTAGTAGATGCATATATATAAGATCCTGATGGAAAAATGTGGCGGAAGGGAGAGAGGGCTAGCATGGATATACTGGTTTCCTGAACTAGGTTCAGTGGTCACTAGCAGGAAACCTTAGGGAAGGCCAGGGCTGCTAGCCAAATGCACCTTCCAGCAACATTACCAGAGAATAAGCTGCCCCCAAAAAAGAAACACCCAACTATCCAAAAGGAACACCATCTTGTTATCTCTCTAGGAGACAGACTCTGAAACGCTAGAACTAAATCTATTTGTTACAGTGTCAACAAAAGACGACGTAAGAGGGCGCTAATGGTACCTGTGTTAGCAGAGATAATGAATTTTTGAAAAGCTTAAACTATATTTGCGGGATGCTGTCAAAATAGGGAGACAGAAAAGAGTAGAAAGCAATTATGCACGGCGATCAACCAGGCCCTCTCTACAACTTCAGCATCTGTCTGACCCCGTGGGCCCTTACCTCGCTGTCTTCCTCTTCCTCCTCCGCCTCATCTGACTCATCCTCACTGTCCTCAAAGAACTTGGACTTAGCAACTCGAGGCAGCTTGTCGGAGGCTGAAGAGCAGGAAGGCCCAGCCTCACCAGTGGGAGTGCCAGGCTCCCCACCTTGGCCTGCCTCAGTCCCACATTCCGAGTTGGAGGAAAGGCCTGTGTGAGCCTTGGCTGTGGGGCCATTTTCCTCTGCAGAAGTTTCCCTAGATGGGTCCTCGGGTCCTGCCTCCCCATTGAGGCCCTGGGACCCTGGTTCCTCGCCTGTCCCAGCTCCAGATTTGCTGTGGGGAGCACCCTTGTGACAGTTCTGCCCGTAGCGTGTCAGCAGCTCTTCAATAGTCATGGTAGCCTCTTCATGCAGCAGTGCAGCCTCCTCATTGTCCACTGCAGGGGAGATGCTACATCAGCGCCCCATGCCAGACTCCTCCGGGAAGCAGTCCCTTACTACCTCCACGGCCCTTGTGACCTGAGTTCCGACTTACTTGCCCACCACCTCCCTTCTCAAGTAGCTCCTGTCTCTTACCACAACTCAGAAAAACAGAAAAACAGCCCTTTGCTTCCTTTTCCTCAAGCAACATCAGCCTCCAGATATTTCCTTTGGTCTTTGTGTTTCACTCCCTTCTTAGTCAAAGGAATACTAGTCACTGAATGTGTCCCCTATCACCTCTCATGTTTTATGGGTAAGCTGGAAACCCTATTCTGACTCAGGACCCAGGAAGTCCACAATGCCAGTCCAGGCCCAAGGCCCAGGCTTAATGACTGGCTGGTATAGCTAACAGCAGTTCCAATCTTAAAAGAAAAGATCACATAAACATTGAAAGGAACCAGAAAGACCCGATTACAATGACAAAAGATAATGTATACAAAAGTGCTTACAACTACAACATTATGGACTCAACAAAGGTTAATCCTCTCTCCCGTTCATGACCACCTGTAGTACAGGGGATTCTTTAACCTACAGGGGATTTCCCAAGTCTCAAGGAAGCCATCTTCTCTCAGAGTTGACACATAATTTATATGTATATTAAAGAATAGTTCTTTAATATGCCTATTTCCTCTCAAACAAAAGGTGCCACACTCACCATCATCTTCATCAGCAACTTTTTCTTTTTCATCCTCATCTTCAGTGGGTCGCCCTGCAATTTGTGCTAGCTCCTTAATGACTTCCTCAGTGGTTAGTTTGGCATCAATAGCCAAGAAGGCATCTTCCAAAGCCTAAATATAAGCAAAATAGTATAAAGCAAGTGTAGGAAAAATTATGCAGATACAAAATGAATTGCCTATACACAATCCTGGGCACAAGAATGGGATGCAAATCAGAGTGATCCACCAAGCTGTGAGATAACTCAGAGACGAACAGTTCAGAGACTTGGGAATCAATAAGACACTCTATAAAGGACCAACTGGGAATAAGCTCATTGTAGGCACAAAATTCTTTAAGAAATATAGTAAGCAGCAGCTGAGTGGCAATCAAAAAGAAAAGCCAAGGACTGGGGCAGAGGGTAGGTGGGAAGAAAAAGAGAAAGTCTGCAGAAGTGGAGAATGAACAGTGTGGGAAGACAGACCTTCTGTAGCTTGCCTTCTTTGTAGGCCTTCTGATCTTTGATGATATCAGGAAGATATTTGGCACAGTACAAGGCAACTTCCTCCCCTAGAAGAAAGGTAAAGTCACCCAGAGCACAGCTTTGCACACACAGAAAGTGATACAATATCAACACACCAGTGAATCCCCAAGCTTAAGGAGATGAACATCTTAAAATATCTGAAACCTATCTGAATGACAATGTTTTGGGATGTTCTGACCAAGAAAATGGATTTCACCATCACCTCTCTCAGGGCTATGTTAATACTGCCCATGTGTTTTCTCACCTGTATACTTAGTTTTCAGTGAAAAAGAGACAAATGTTAATATAGGGAAAGGCTTCTTGTATTAAAACAAGGCCTGGTGAGATTAAGAACAAATCAAATATCCTACTGGGAACAAGGAATGGTAAAATAGAGAAAAACACCACTAGGCAGGAAATGGTATCCAAGGACCAGAACTCTGGGGAAAAAAAGAACAAAGGATCTGGAATTGGGGTTCCCAGAATGTTACCAATATGATCTGCTAAAGTTACCTCCATGTCCATCATAGACAGAAAACATGGCTGTCTCACTGTCCAGCTCAGGAATACAGTTGTGAGCATCCTACAAAAAATAGCATAATTAGCATTTCTTAAGGTCAAAGGATATTCTTCCTTGTGCATCTCAGGTCAGAAGGATCACCTTCACATCTTAATCTCACTAAACCCTTCCCTGGCTGACCTACATGGCCTAGAAATAAGAAAGGATGATGGGATGATAAGAACAGCACAAGGGTGGGAGAAAGGAATCGGGGAGGAAGGAGGGAAGGGAGGGAAAGACCAAAAGGAAAGGAAGATGGGAGGGAGGAAGGGAAGAGATGAATCAGGCCACTACCTCTGCAGTCTAGCAGCCTCAGCCTAGGAGATCTCAGTCCAGATGGCAGAATGTTTGGCTGTTGGAACTCTAGACCTGACCCTTTTGGATCTGTGGCAACTATGGGAAGAACCAGAATAAAGGATCTGTAAGTCACTTCCAGACCCATTCTATGAATCAGTGAACTTCAAGGAAGAAAATGTTAGGGAGGATAGCAAAAAGTGACAAAGTGACCCAAAAGTCTTACCTACCTGCAAAATTTCTAGGAGAATCCTAAGACAGCCTGAGTGGAAGTATTCCCCCACCCCCCACCTCCAGAAAAGCACCATCAAAACAGATTACTCCACCAGGCTAGGTGGAGAATACAAGTTACAAAAGAAAATTTTTCCAACAAATATTATTAAACTACACTGTATGCAGTACTTGTTAACTGGAATTTACAATTAAACCACCCACTTCCCAGGTGGCTCAGTGGTAAAGAATCGGCCTGCTGATGGAGACATGGGTTAGATCCATGTCAGGAAGATCCCGTGGAGAAGGAAATGGCAATCCACTCCAGTATTCTGCCTAGATAATCCCATGGACAAAGGAGCATGGAGGGCTATAGTCCATGGGATTGCAGTCATCCCACCTCCCACCCCCAGCTGGAACTGAGTCACCATTTAATTCTGAAGGGACAGCACATCTGAAAAGAAATTTCCAACAGTCTTATAGGTATATTCTCTACAGACAAAAAGGATGTAGCTATTTATTCTGATTAATTAGCAAAGTTAATAGTTCTCTTTCAGGTATTTAGTATTTACATTTTTTAAATTATATTGATAGAGGAAATCTGAGTGTATCAGTTCTGCTGTCCCTAAAATACAACTATGCCATCATTATACAAGTCTGCTAGAAAATTAAACTTAAGGGTTTTAAGACAGGCAAATTAAAAGGAGGGACTCTTATTTCCCTCTGTCTCCAGGAGAAAGGGCCCCAGAAGCTAATGGGCATCCTCAGAAGGCCTTTGATGGCCTGTGTGTTCATCGACACAACTGCCTGTTAGCCTCATCCCTGAGATCTAGAGGACCCCACACTAAAGTCATCTTCCTCCTCTCCCTCACTTTATCAATGATTCTACCACCAGCCATGCTGACCTACCATCCCTCTAAGCCAGGGTTTATCATACTGCCCCCTCCTCTCCTTTCACCATCTTTCTTGCCTTTTATGATCGTCTCTACAGTGGTTCTCAGACTTTAATGTGCCTCAGAATTCATTGGTTTGTTCGTTCATTCATTCATTCAAATATTTGAGTATCCCTTATGTGCCAAGATGTGCTGTTTGATTAGTTTCAGCAAAACAGCTATGTCACATTAATGTTGATTTTAGTTCTGTTGATTTTGCAGTTTGGTTTGTTGGCATGGAATTTATGTCCAGGTCTATGTTTGTACACACTGAAGTAACAGTAAATTAAAGTCATGTCAGTGAATACTAGAGACCCACAAATACTGCTTTCTTTAAAAAAAAAAAAAAAATCCATGGATTATCTCCAAGGTATTTTGTTAAATAAAGCAAGCAAAGCATATAATAACATATTTATTTAGTAAGCTGCTTTTTGTGTAAGAGGAAGTACAGGAATAGACATCTGTCTTCTCATACTTTAATACTACAAGGACACACAGAAAACTAATAAAAATAAACTGCACGAGGGTGCAAACAGATGAATGGGAGCAAGAGGGAACCATGGGAAGGTTTAGCTTTTCAAAAGTAAATTAAATATCTTTTAATTGCACCTTTTGGTAGAGGAGTTTAGCACTCTTCCTGTCCACTACTTCCCAGTGGACAAGAGAAGCAACTGGTCTCTCTCTGTCCTGCAACACCACTCTAAATCACAGCTGTATTGTCTCGTTTGAACCCACACCTCTATTTAAAAATCTGACTTCTCATCGCTCCTCACAAGATCATGTGATTCTGAAGCAGATCTAGCCATCAGTGAACACTGGAAAAATAATTACTATCTACAATAATCGAATGGACATTTAAAAACAAGGAATTATCTTTCTGTGCAAATTAGAATGATGAAAAAGATTAACAGTATCCAGTAATAAGAGTGAAGATAAAAACAAATTCTCATACTTTGATCAACAGGAATATAAATTAGCAGTTTTCCTGGAAGGCAATTTGGTAATATATATTAAAATGTGCATGTCTTTTGATCTAGAAATTTGACTTCTAGATTTATCTTATGGGAGTACTAACAGAAGGATAAAAAGATACAAAGAATGCTCATTATAGCATTACTTACAATAAAAATTATAACCATCTAAATTTCCATGTATAGATCACAAACAGTACACCTCTCCAACGGAATATATGCAGTTGTTAGAAATGATGAATATGTGTTCATTTAGAAATGATTTCACAACATATTAAGTGATAAAAAACAAAACATAAATTGTATGTAAGCAATCTGTAAGATCGCATACCAAATAGTGGAAGGTGAGTTTTGGGTAATAATTATTTCTATAATATGGAATCAGAGTATCTGCATTATTCATATTCTCACAGGACAATCATGAGGATGTTGTAAAATGAGTAGAAATTCTTTGGAAACTGGGATGTAGTACGTAAGTATATACATGTATTCTGGTCTGAATGTCATACCCAGTTCACATTTGTCTTCTCTATCCTTTTTCTCAAAAAGGAATGCCCACAATAAAGATTCACTTCCTGCCTTGAGGTTTCTCCTCCTCCACTTTTTGGTAAGGCTTTGGATCTATGTCACTTGGAGCTGTTCTACCTTCTCTAAGCACTTCAATTCCCCTCTTATATCTTCAACCATAGCCTCCCTACCTTTACCCTTGTCTTTCTGTCCCTTTCTGAGTCAGGGCTAAGTATTTCAACACTGTCTCTTAGCAATCTAGAAAAACTCATCCATCCTTGTATAACCCGACAAACTGCTTTCTTTACCCTTGAATCTAAGCCACTAAGTATTGCTAGTCATAAAAATGTCATGAAATCATGTTGACTGCAGTGACTACTTCCATTTAAAATTTTTTTCTCTATTCTGCACTGACTCTTAAATATATGAACCACAGTTAGTCACAAACCTTTTCACACTACTCAAGTTCTCAAGGATATTTTCTGTTCATTCTTAGCAGAAAAAAGGTTTCCCTGGTGGCTCAGCAGTAAAGAATCTGCCTGCCAATGCAGGAGACACAGGTTTGATCTCTGGGTGGGAAATGGCAACCCACTCCAGTATTCTTGCCCAGGAAATTCCACGGAGAGAGGAGCCTGGTGGGTGGGATACAGTCCATGGGGTTGCAAAGAATCAGATGGGACTTAGCGACAAAACAACTACCTGGCAGATGAGCTAACCTCTTACTTTACTTAGATTGAGGTCTTATTTCAAGATATACCTCACCTTCCCTACGAAGATTTCTAATTTCTCCATAGCAGTGTCTAACCTCTCCTTCATGTCTTCCTCAGAAGCAGTATTTCTTCTCTTTCTAGATTAACATTTCCTCTCAAACACAAACCCTTCTCCCTCAAGATCATACGTCACAGACAGGCAATAACCATAACAGCAACCCAAATAGCCATTTTGCAGGCTTCATTCTCCCCAACCACTGTATGAAATTAAATAAATAGTGCAAACCATGTCAGTTTTCTCAAAAGTTCTCTTGGGTTCTGTGAAGAACTGTAATTCTATACCTCCAATTGTCTGTTTCCACAGAATGTCCTTTCTCCACCTCAAACTTAACATATGTAAACAGGAACTTAGCAGTCACCGTCCCCAACAACAAAAAACATCACAGCTTCTCCTACACGTCTTATTCCTGTGGATGGAATCTTAACTCTCCCAGGCAACACCTAGTTATCAGTCCTCCCTGACTTCCCTGACTTCCATCTATCAACATCTATCACTGAGTTCTGCTAACCTCCCCCTCATAACTATGATCCTGGATTACTTTACTCAATATTTTAACTCCTCTCCTGTCTCTACTCTGTATCTCCTATAATCCAGACCACATACATCCAGTTACCAGATTAATCTCCCTAATATGACGTTTTACTGTCGGGCCCTTCAGTGAACCCTACCGCATTAGATCAATTTCATACAATTTACTGGCAATTAAAAGCACTCAATAATCATTTCTATCCATCTCCATAACCTATAGTCTCTTTAACTCATACCACTCCACAAAAGAAACTACTCTTGGTACTCTTGATACTAGAACACTCTACCCTGGCATAGTAAGCATGCCTACCTCAATCTTTCCTCATATCTCTTCTAATATTTTTCCTTCTCTCACTCTTCTCCTCCCCATTTATTACCATTTATACTGTTTCCTTAAAGGTCCAGTTAGTCTCACCACCTCCAAGATATCACACCAATATTCTGTGATCATTCCCCTTCTGAACTCTCTTAATATTGACTGTCTGTACCAGTAATTTAGCATTCAGCATATATTATCTTGTATTGTTATCCAAATTCCATAGGGGAAAAGTGTCTAGGTCCAAAACAGCATGAGAATAGGCTGTGTTACAAATATCTTAGGAATAACTCCTCCTTCGTTTACTATTCTAAACCGAGAGGTGTCCTAACACATTAACTGAGATGATCTGAAAGAAATGATGTAGAATGCACAGGTCACCAGAATCAGGACTCTCAGGTCTTGCCTTATTAGATCATGTATCATATAGCCCCTCTGACCATCTAGACAAACAATGGATCTGTTATTAATAAACTCCTGCTTACCTTTCCTGTGGGCTTCCCTGCTGGCTCAGACAGTAAAGAATCCACCTGCATGTTGGGAGAGCTGGGCTTGATCCCTGGGTTGGAAAGATCCCCTGGAGAAGGGGATGGCTACCCACTCCAGCAAAACTGCCTGGAGAATTCCATGGACAGAGGAGCCTGGCAGGCTACGATCCACATGGTTGCACAGAGTCGGACACAACTGAGCAATTTTCACTTTCACTTTATTATTCCTAAGGTTACAAATACTTCCATGAATGCTCCTTTGTTACTGGATCAACCATTTAGATTTCTGATACTTAAATTTATCTAAATCTTTGCAACTCAAGGAAAAAATTTTCAAAGTGGTTGGAAAGAGAACTACATTTTTATTTTTAAAAGTCATGTATTACTGTCTGATTGTAAAAATCATATGCACATATGACCACTGTGTTACAGACTGAATGTTTTATGTCTCCTCAACATTCATATATTGAAACTTCATTGCCAGTGTGATGGTATTTAGAGGTGCTGACTTTGAGAGGCAATTAAGTCATGAGGAAGGAGCTCTCATGAATGAGATTAGTACTCTTATAGTAAGAGACACCAACGGAGTCCTTCGCCTGGTGAGGACACAGCTAAGCCACTGTGCACTAGCACCAAGTGGGCCTTCTCCAGACAACCTGATCTTAATCTTCCCATTAGGGTCTCAAAGAGGTTCTGACACACCTATGTTCATAGCAGCTTTGTTCACAATAGCCCAAAAGTAGGAAAACTCATGTTTTTACCAACAGATGAATGAATTTTTAAGATGTGGTATATATGGTCTAAGGAAGATCATGCAGCTTTAAAAGGAAATTCTGACACATGCTACAACATGGATGAACCTTGAGGACATGATGCTAAGTGAAATAAGCCAGCCAGTACTTTGGTATCCAGAGCAGTCAAATTCATAGACAGAAAGTAGAACAGTAGTGGTTGCTAGGGGCTGGGTATGGGGTGGGAGGGGGATGGGGAATAGTTCAGTGGGTATAGTTTCAGTTTTGTAAGATGAAAAGAGTTCTGGAGATTGGTTGCACAACAAAGTGAATTTACTTAACACTACTGATCTGTACGTTCTAAATGGTTAAGATGGCAAACTTCATGTTATGTGTATTTTACCAGATAAACACACTTCCTACCAAAAGCCCATGCTCAGATGGCATCACCAGTGAGCTCTACCAAATATTTAAAAAATTAGTATGAATTCTTCACAAACTCTTCCAAAATAAAGAAGAGGAGATAACACTTCCCAACTCATTCTATGAGGCCAATATTATTCTGATACCAAAACCAGACAGACATCACAAGAAAACTATAGGTTTAATATCATTAAGATAGTTCAGTCAATCAGTCGTATCCAACTCTTTGCAACCCAATGCATTGTGCTTCCCTGTCCATCACCAACTCCCAGGGCTTGCTCAAACTCATGTCCATTGAGTTGGTGATGCCATCCAACTATCTCGTCCTCTGTCATCCCCTTCTCCTCCTGCCTTCAGTCTTTCCCAGAATGAGGGTCTTTAGTCATCAGTCAGTTCTTTGCATCCAGTGGCCAAAGTATTGGAGCTTCAGGTTCAGCATCAGTCCTTCCAATAAATATTCTGGACTGACTTCCTATAAGATTGATTGGCTGGATCTCCTTGCAGTCCAAGGGACTGTCAAGAGTCTTCTCCAACACCACAGTTCAAAAGCATCAATTCTTTGGCGCTCAACCTTCTTTATGCTCCAACTCTCACACCCATACATGACTACCGGAAAAATCATAGCTTTGACTATACAGACTTTTGCCAGTAAAGTAATGTCTCTGCTTCTTAATATGCTGTCTGGGTTTGTCATAGTTTTTCTTCCAAAGAGCAAGCGTTTTTTAATTTCATGGCTGCAATCACCATCTGCAGTGATTTTGGAGCCCAAGAAAATAAAGTCTGTCTCTGTTTCCACTGTTTCCCCATCTATTTGCCATGAAGTGATGGGACCAGATGTCATGATCTTAAGTTTTTGAATGTTGAGTTTTAAGCCAACTTTTCACTCTCTTTCACTTTCATCAAGAGGCTCTTTAGATGGCAATACTCATTAACTGATCTACAAATTCAGAATAAACCCTATCAAAATCCCTGGTGCCTTTTGCAGTGAAACTGACAAACTGATCCTAAAGTTCATACAGATATACGAGGGACTCAAAAAGAAGAAATGAAAAAAAAAATAGCTATAGTAACCAAGACAGTGTGGTACACAGATCAATGGAATGGAATGACTAGTCCAGAAATAAACCCTTGTATATATGGTCAGCTGAGCCTCTTGAGAAACCTATATGCAGGTCAGGAAGCAACAGTTAGAACTGGACATGGAACAACAGACTGGTTCCAATAGGAAAAGGAGTACGTCAAGGCTGTATATTGTCACCCTGCTTATTTAACTTATATGCAGAGTACATCACGAGAAACGCTGGGCTGGATGAAGCACAAGCTGGAATCAAGATTGCCTGGAGAAATATCAATAACCTCAGATATGCAGAATGCACCACCCTTATGGTAGAAAGTGAAGAGGAACTAAAAAGCCTCTTGATGAAAGTGAAATTGGAGAGTGAAAGTTGGCTTAAAGCTCAACATTCAGAAAACGAAGATCATGGCATCTGGTCCCATCACTTCATGGGAAATAGATGGGGAAACAGTGGAAACAGTGTCAGACTTGATTTTTTTCGGGCTCCAAAATCACTGCAGGTGGTGACTGCAGCCATGAAATTAAAAGACGCTTACTCCTTGGAAGGAAAGTTATGACCAACGTAGATAGCATATTCAAAAGTAGAGACACTAGTTTGCCAAGAAAGTCTGTCTAGTCAAGGCTATGGTTTTTCCAGTGGTCATGTATGGATGTGAGAGTTGGACTGTGAAGAAAGCTGAGTGCCGAAGAATTGATGCTTTTGAACTGTGGTGTTGAAGAAGACTCTTGAGAGTCCCTTGGACTGCAAGGAGATCCAACCAGTCTGTTCTAAAGGAGATCAGTCCTGAGTGTTCATTGGAAGCACTGATGCTAAAGCTGAAACTCCAATACTCTGGCCACCTCATGCTAAGAGTTGACTCACTGGAAAAGACTGATGCTGGGAGGGTTTGGGGGCAGGAGGAGAAGGGGACGACAGAGGATGAGATGGCTGGATGGCATCACCGACTTGATGGACATGAGTTTGAGTAAACTCCGGAGTTGGTGATGGACAGGGAGGCCTGGCGTGCTGCAATTCATGGGGTCGCAAAGAGTCAGACACAACTGAGCGACTGAACTGAACTGAAAAAATGATGCCAAGATAATTCAAAGAGGGAAAAGAATAGGATCCTAAATAAATGATACTGGGACAAACACATATCCAGATCAAAAGTAGGAAACTGGACCCCTTCTTTACACCATACACAAAAATCAACTCCAAATGGATCACCTAAATGGACTTCATCAAAATTTAAAACTCTGGTGCCTAAAAGGCCACCAACAGGGGCCTCCTTAATGGTCCAGTGGTTAAGACTCTGCATGCTTCGACGGGGCACAGGTTTGATACCTGGTCAGGGAACTAAGAACCTGAATGCCCCCATGCCACTAAGCATGACAAAAAAAAAAAAAAAAAAAGACAAAGGATATGAATAGACATTTCTCCAAGAATACCTAAATGGCCAATAAGCTCAAGGAAAGATATCAAACATCATTAGCCATCACAGAAATATAATCAAAATCACAATGGAATATCATTTCACACCCGTAAGAATGGCTATAATCAGGGGGAAAAAGGGCAACAGGTATAAGGAGGAGGTAGAGAAACTGACACCCTCTTATACTGCTGGTAGAAATGTAAACAGAACTACCACTTTGGAAAATAGGCAGTTTCTCAAAATGTTAAACATAGGGGTTTCTATATGACCCAGCAATTCAACTCCTAGGTATACACTCAAAAGAAATAAAACCTATTTCCACACGAAAGTTTGAACGTGATTGTTCATAGCATCATTATTCAAAAAAAGTCAAAATGTGAAAATCCCAACATCCATCAACTGATGGATAAACAAAATGTGCATACAATGGAAGATGATTCAGCCAAAAAGGGAATGAAGTAGTGACTGATTCATGTACAACCGGGATGACCCTTGAAATGTATACTTTAAATGGACATGGCACTATAAAGTTGTTTAAAAAGAACCCGAATATACATTTTCAAGGACTACACATGATTAAAGCTGATATACTCCATCTTTGAACTAGATCTAGAGGGAAACAGAAAATTCCACTGTAATTGGTACTGAGATAACAATGTGTCATTAAACATCAGAGATGCTATTAGTTCAGTTCGAAAGATCTGTGCTTCTAGACAGCACAAATTTAATGATAGCTAATAATGACAAGAACTACCGATCTGATCTTATTTCTATACTCAAATTCAAGCTGTACAATTCTAAGTAGATAACCCAATAGAGGGTGGTCAAGGGTTGAGAGTAGTATTAACTGCTAGAGGACTAGGCAATAGAAATAATTTATGTAAATCTTGAAAAATACATTCTGACTGTAACTTACAACTGTTTGAAAACTTACAAAGGAATAGTAGGAAACAACTTCTCTGTACTCAAGGGCACACATTTGATATCATTTCATACTATCTTTGAATTGTGAAGAAAAGGTACTGCATGCTGATCAAATGAAAAGAATGCCCTTCTATGAAAGTTGCTTAACCATATCCTAGACAAAGGAATTCGGATCTGGTTCAACAAGTAAAAAGTGCTTTAAGTCACAGAGATGAGACACTAATCTGAGAATCAAACAATAAATGCTCCTCAGCTTCAGATGCCTTCTCTCCAGTGGAACCCCACAGCATGCCTGTGATATTTCACTTTATTTTTCCCCTATTAATATAATGATTGAAACTGTCATGCACATAGCTTAAGAACTTTCTGCTCAACCTTATGTACATTCAATTCTAGATGACCCATTCTGACCATTAATAAGCCAGTTTCTATATGGCAACAGTTATCCACCTCAAAATTATGTTATGCATTGATGCTGCCTTTAAAAGGGGGTAAATATAAGTGTTTATAATATACACATGCACACTATGTATCTATAAACATATATATCTTAACTTCCTAACTGGAAACAATCTTGTCACTTCAGAGACCCTCATAGCTAAAAACTAAAATTACCCTAGTCTTTTTGACACCGGAAACTCAAGAGCCTTTCCGTAAGTATTTCTCAGGCACCCTTCCACAACATACCTGTTAACTCCCAAAATACAAGCTGGAATCAAGGTTGCAGAGGGTAATATCGATAATCTCAGATATGCAGATGACACCACCCTTATAGCAGAAAGCGAAGAGGAATTAAAGAGTCTCTTGATGAAGGTAAAAGAAGAGTGTCAAAAAGCTGGTTTAAAACACAACATTCACCCTGGAGAAGGAAATGGTAACCCATTCCCAGTATTCTTGCCTGGAAAAGTCAATGGACAGAGGGGCCTGGCGGGCTACAGTCCATGGGTTTACATGACTGAACATGCATGCATCAGGGTGGAGGGAGATGGGTTGGTAGCAATAAACTGGTAGAATTAATTAAAAAAAAAAAAAAAAAAACTCAACATTCAAAAAACTAAGATCATGGCATCTAGTCCCGTTACTTCATGGCAAATAGATGGGGAAACAATGAAGACAGTGACAGACTTTTTCTTGGGCTCCAAAATCACTGCAGATGGTTGATTGCAGCCATGAAATTAAAAGACGCTTGCTCCTTGGACAAAACCAATGACAAACCCAGACAGTATATTAAAAAGCAAAGATATTACTTTGCCACAAAGGTCTGTATAGTCAAAGCTATGACTTTTCCAGTAGTCATGTACAGATATGAGAGCTAGACCATAAAAAGGCTTTGTGCCAAAGAATTGATGCTTTCGAATCATGGTGCTAGAGAAGACTCTTGAGAGTCCCTGGACAGCAAGAAGATCAAAACAGTCAATCCTAAAGGAAATCAACCCTGAAAATTCACTGGAAGGACTGATACTGAAGCTGATGGTCCAATACTTTGGCAACCTGATGCGAACAGCCAACTCACTGGAAAAGATTCTGATGCTGGGAAAGATTGAAGACAGGAGAGGAGTGAGATGGTTAGATGGCATCACTGACTCAATGGACATAAGTTTGAACAAACTCCAGGAGATGATTAGGGAAGGCTGGAGCGCTGCAGTCCATGCAGTCGCAAAGAGTTGGACGCAACTGAACCACCACCACCACCACCAGCAGCTTAAGGGTCCCTCCAAATCATGGAGAAGGTAGAAGGGAAGGGAACATCAACTGTAGTAATCTGATTACCCCTCCTCAAAACACTCTGGTTCCACAACAAGAGGGGCTAGAGAGGGGCAGAAAGTATAAAATGCCAGCTACTGGTAGTTCCCATCTTGCCAAGAGAAGGGATAAATAGTACTCTCTAAGGCTGAATCTATGCATCAATCAGGATTTCAGTAACCTTTATTATGTGTGCCGTTATGATAAACTCACTTCAACTAAATCATTAGGACTAAGCAAATAAGGTCGATAGAATTCATAAACTGGTGGAATTAAGCCCCAAAGGTTAAGAGAAATAGAAGTATACTTTCTGAAAAGCTAAGAGGTAGCTCTTCACTCAAGAGGTTGAAGTTAAAGTTCTTTTCTTGCCATAGCAAAGAAACTATTATATTTTAGGGAGAAAGGAAACAAAGCCAGAAGCAAATGTTATGGATGCCACAGAACACGATCCCAAACAGGACTTCAAGAGGATTTGATTAGGTATATTTAACTATTCAAACAAAGGGAAATTCAGAAACAGTATAATAAGATTTTAAAACCCTAAGTGGTTATCTCTCAGGAGGAAGATTAGGATTTAAGGAATAGTCTAGCAAGATTTCTACAAACCAAACAGCCTCTCATGAAACACTTATATTCCAATTACCAGAGAAGAAACCAAAAATAAAAGGAAATGCCCTACAGAGAAGCAAACAGTACAGAATGACTGGACAAATGACTTGGAAAACTGAATATCCAAGCAACTCAATTCATGAAGAAAACTAGAAAGAATATCAGAGAAGTGGAAAAAACCACAGCAGAGAGGAAAAGAGGAAAATACGGAATGAGAAACTCAAAGGAAAAGCCAGATTTGAGACAGTCACCTCAAATCTTACAATATTAACAGAAAATGTCATAGAACTGGAACCTGCAAATTACCAGCTAACCCAAAAACAAGACTGACATTAAGCCTTTCCTTTCAAAGCTCCATCAAGATATTTCCACCATCCAGATAATTACTTTTTTCCAAGCACCCAACTGAACTGGTAAGCTCCATACAGTGCACCATAGAGAAACATAAATGTTTCATCTCAGGCTGACACAGATGAGAACAGTGTGTCAAACAATTTCTATCCTACAGATTCTTTCCACCAAGGCACAGCTATCCTAATCTCTTTGGGCCTCAATTTCTAAGCTGTAAAATTTGGGAGCCAAACTTGGTGAGACGAACTCTAGGATCCTCTCTGTTTTTCAAGATTTTACACCTAATGATAAAGTCTGCTAGAGGTATAAAATTTGAGTCTGAGAACAAACCATTTAAGTTTATACTGTCATTCCAAAGCTAACCACAGGGAGGAGTGAGGGATTTGATGAAATTCCC
Organism: Nanger dama; assembly: GCA_917880005.1. Classification (NCBI taxonomy): domain Eukaryota; kingdom Metazoa; phylum Chordata; class Mammalia; order Artiodactyla; family Bovidae; genus Nanger; species Nanger dama. Next base: position 34,843,836 of record CAKJTW010000018.1, read on the forward strand.
AAGGGAGACAGTATTTGGCTGTTACCTGAAGCCCACCTAGTTTAAGTGGATAAACCCTCCATCCCAGACATAATTAGAGCATTTCCCTGGCTCCTCTGCCTAGACCTCACAATACTCTTCACAAAAACAGGTCTTACACATGTCTTTCTCCCTTTCCCTCCTACCACAGTTTTCTCTATTCTTTGTAGTTTCATATCCATTTGCCCAACACTATTCCTTCTAATCCAGAAATTTTCCATTTTATCAACAGTGCAATTTTCTATAAAAGGATAAGTTTTCTGTAGATTAGAAGTTTTTTTAATAGAAAATCAAGGAAATTATAAACTACAACAAGCACAGGCAAATGACAACTACTAAGTTGTAGAGATATTCCCAGTTAGAAAAAAATAATTAGGCGTAATTTTAAAAGAAATTAGAATGACTGACACGATTCAAGTTTTCCAAAGGCTAGGAAAGGCCCTGAGGGAAAAACGAGTGACAATTCTTGGAGGTCAAGTCAAACCTCTGAAATTAACATGTGGTGCCCAGAACCAGGCAACTAGGTAATATGAATTTGAAACAGACTATTTGCCTGGCTTCCTTTCACTGTCAAACTCCTCGTCCAGAAAGAGCTCCCATACCACATTTTTTCTTAAAGTACAGTCATTCACATCTATCCGCCTCTCTCGAGCAAAAGTCAATGGATAAACAGTCCCTTTTTTCTTTACTCCCACACTAAACCTCACACCGTTTACGAGCCTGGAAAGCTGGGTTGGCACGAGAGGATGGCGCGAAGGCACGGGGAGGTCGGTCAGTTGGCGGAAGGTGCCTCTCCCCACATGGCTGAGCGCTCGCCGCCAAGCTGGTCACCGTCACACGGTCCCCTAGCCCCAGCAGGTCGCTCTCGGCCCCGGCCCCGCTCTCGCTGTCGCCTCACAAACTGCCGCTGCGGCCACAGCCTCTCGTTTAGGACCCTCCCCGAGGATGACCCCATCCCCCGCTCCCTTTCTCCGTCGGGTTCCCGCCCTGCAGCCGCCAGCCCTGGGCCCCTCCCGCCTCACCTCCATGGAGACGCGCCAGCCTTGCATGGCGGAGAAGCCGTAGGGCAACGGCAGGCGCGAGGCGCCGACCCCGTCTCCAGAGCACTTCACCGTGTTGGGCTGAGAGAGGTAGGCACCCATAGCGGCGGCTGACCGGCGGCCTCAGGGGCAGGCGAAAGAAGCGCGACCCGTGCCGGCGCCGGAGCCGGGGCCCCGGGTGCGCGCGTGGCAAGAACTAGCTAAACTGCACGGCCGACGCAAGGTGCCGGTGAAAGGCGCGAGGCGGGCCAGGAGGCGGTAACGGGACGGGAGCAGAGAGGGAGCGGAAGCGGAAACGGCGCCGCTTCAGACCCCGCCCAGCCGGCGCGGCGCGGCGCGGCGCGGCGCTGCGGGCAGTCATTTCCTTAGCAACTCGCCCCGCCCGCGGGGACAACGGCCCGCCCAACCGCCGCTCCCGCGAGATTGGCGTAGTCAAGCCCACCGACGGCCGCGGCCAGTCTGGGGCGGCCTCGTAGGTTGCTCCTAGCCAGTGCCTCTCACTAGCTGTTTCCCGCTGTCCCCCGCCTCCGCTCTCTTCGCCTGGCCTCTCGCGTTTTGTCTGAGGCTCTTTTGTGTGGAACTGGGCACTTCCGGTTCATCCTCTAAAGTGTCATCTCTCTCTCCGCCGCGCCCTCGGACTCCCACAAATCCTCCGGATGCGGTTCAATTAGAGTTGACTAGTATTAATAATTCGCTTTGAGCGCATGAAGTACCCTTGTGAGGCCTATGCGAGTAGGATGTGAGACAGTCTTTCTGACCAAAGAAAATGAAGACCTCTCTCTGTGACCCAGTCTGTGCGGGTGGAGAAGAAATGAAAAGGGAATGGAAGAGCTATTGGTTGAGGTCCTCAGGATGCCCCAGACGTGCATTATGCCCGGGGAGAAGGGAAAAATGTTACGAGGTTGCAGGAGTGAAGAAAGTGAACTGCTTTGGGGAGGGTTTTGAGGAAGCTGCTTGCCTTGTTGGGGAGTGATTTTGAGGAGTAACGTTAGATAGGATAGAGAATGGTCGTAAGTGCCAAAATGGGTGGCTTGGACTTCAGTGTTATCCTGGTGGAGCCTTTGGAGTTTATTGGTGTAGTCTTTGTGTGCAGTGTAGTTTGGAGAGAGAAAGCCTGGAGACTAACTGGCTAAAGGGCTCTTAGTCTAAGCGTGAGACAGGCTGGGACTAAGTTGGTGGCAATGGGAAGAGAGATAAAAGAACAAATTAGACAAAAAGAAATGGACAGGATTTAATAATAGGTTGGATTCAGGGGATGGTAGAGAAAGGAAAATTCTCAAAGGATAAACAGATTATTTTAAAATACAAAACTAATCATGGCTTCCTCCTACTCTTCAGAAAGTTCTAATGCCTTAACATTGTCTACTAGACCTTTCATACTTGATTCAATTACTGCATGTCTCTCCCACTTCCTCTGTTTCTGCCACCCAGTGCTCCAGAAATTTGTCTTTGGGTTTCTCCATGCTTTCTCTTCCTATGCTTTCACCCATAGAATACACTTCCCCACCCACCCCCATCTTTACTTCCTTTAGGAATTCTTCTCTAATATCCCTACATTGGTTTGGATCCCCACTTATCTTTTCCTGATAGACTATAAGCCTTCAGGAAGGCAGAAGCTCTTGTCAAACTTTTATACCCCAGCACTCCTAGCACACTTCATCTGTGCTCAAAAGCATTTAAATACTTGTTGAAGGAATGAATATAACCAAGGTTTTGACCCTGGATGACAAAAATTGGTTCAGCCATTAACAGAAAATGGTGTGATGGGGAAGGAGGGTAGTGCTAATTTGGGGAGAAAACGGTTTGATTTAAGGTAACAACTAGATATATAAACATTGGAAACATTGGCTTGAAGTTAAGCTTTGAGGGTAGAAGATGTTAATTAGGCCAGTTGGTCATCATGAACCTGGATGAGATCTCTTACTTACCAAGGCAGTGTTAAGGGAATGTAAAATTACTCAACCTCTTTTTTTTTCTTCTAAGAATAGAATGTGATGTTGTGAAAAGAAAAAAGGCAGTTTGCCTGCCTTTGTGGTCTTTCACAGGTTACTTATTCTGTCTCCAGACTCAGTTCCTCATCTATAAAAGACATACAATATCTATTTTTCCAGATTGCTTTAAGGCTAAGAAGAGCTAAATATAAAATGCCAAGTTTGCATAAATGTTGTATTATTAGTCAACCAAAAATCTGCCATTTATTAAATATACATATATGCAAGCTAAATATGGAATGGAAATAACATTAAATTATGTTTACAAAAACAGAAGACAGCCTGAAATAAAATGGGAAAAAAACAATATGGGAAAATGTGGGAAAGAAAATATGATTCAAAGAAAAGTAAGGAACTGGGAGGGTAGTGGTAACCACCCTGAGAGGAGAAATGGGGAGACTAAGTAGCTCATGGAAGGAGATAGGGAAGAGGCAATGAATACGAAGATTATCTTCTCCCTCCTTCACTTCCATTTCCCTCCAAACCACCATGTTACAATTCTGAGGACACAAAGGTTTCATGCTTTGATGGGGAGCAAAAAAATTATTTTTACAAAAAATACTCCAAAACACTATTTCCAGATTGATTTACCTGAGTTCGTAAACTGTGAGCCTCAAAAATCTGGCCAATCACACATGGTAACAGAAGCAGCTTCTGAACATGTACTTTAGGGGCTGGCCTGAATGTAAAAAAGATCTCTAAAATATATACCAAGTTCACTCAATAAAAAGGGATAAAGGGATGGAATTAGTTTGTTGTAGGTAGAAAATAACTAATTCTAAGAATTTGGCAATTTCTTTAGGTATTCACAGTATCAAAGTATTGCATTTGACTTATTTTTAAAAATAATAGGTTTGGGGGTTTTGTTTATGTTTTTGCTTCACTGCCTGTGGGATCTTAGTTCCCCGACCAGAGATGGATTTAAGCCTGGCCACAGCACTGAAAGCACTGAGTTCTTAACCACTGGCTGCTGCTGCTGCTAAGTCACTCCAGTCGTGTCCGACTCTGTGCCCCATAGATGGCAGCCCACCAGGCTCCCCCATCCCTGGGACTCTCCATGCAAAAACACTGGAGCGGGTTGCCATTTCCTTCTCCAATGCATGAAAGTGAAAAGTGAAAGCGAAGTCGCTCACACATGTCAGACTCAGCGACTCCATGGACTGCAGCCTACCAGACTCCTCTGTCCATGGGATTTTCTAGGCAAGAGTACTGGAGTGGGGTGCCTAACCACTGGACTGCCTGGGAATTCTCAACTTTCATATTTAAAATTAGATTGCTTATTTTCTTGTCCCTCAAATTGGTCAAACACTGAGAATAAACTGACAAATACTTGTCATTTTAAAAACTTTTGTCTGTTTCTGTTAGCCTCTCATGAGCTTCCTTCCAGTTATCTCTCATAAAGAGAAGAAAGTAGTTAAAGCCAGTTTTTCAAGCATAAGTAATTGTCTACCACTGAGACATATCTGCAGATTTTGAGGGATTTAGGGGACACCACATACACACTGCCAAGGTTGGGCAACATTGCCTTAAAAGTTAAATGCTAATTTCAGAGTATAATGGGATACTAGTTAAACTGTAAACTTAAACATTAATTCAGGATCATTCAAAAATGTCAGATGTTAATCCAGATGATCCAAAAATGCTAACAAGCTTTTACTGTAAACTTAAAGCACAATGTTTTAAAATTCTTATAGAAGTGCTCGATTCAACAGTAATCCCACTCCTGGACATATATCCAGAGAAAACCACAATCTGAAAGGTTACATGCACCCCAATGTTCACTGAAGCACTGTTCACAATAGTCAAGATATAGAAGCAACCTAAATATTCATTGACAGAGGAATGGATAAAGAATATGTAGTACATATGCAATGGAATATTGCTCAGACTTTAAAAAGGATGAAATAATGCGATTTGTGGCAACATGAATGACCTAGAGATTACCATACTAAGTGAAGTCAGAGAAAGACAAATATCATATGATCGCGTGAATATGTGGAATCTAAAAGAGGTACAAATGAACTTTATTTATAAAACAGAAATAGAGTCACAGATAAAGAAAAAAACTTATGGTAACCAAGAGGGAAAGAGGGAGGGAGGAATTGGGAGATTGGGATTGACATATACATACTACTATATATAAAATAGATAATAAAGACCTACTGTATAGCACAGGGGACTCTAATTAATACTCTGTAATGATCCATATGGGAAAATAATCTAAAAAAGAGTGGATATATATATAACTGATTCACTTTGCTGTACAGCAGAAACTAACACAATATTGTAAATCAACTATACTCCAATAAAAGTTTTAAGAGAAAAAAAAATAAAATTCTTGTAGAAGACTCAGAGTGCCTTGAAAATTCAAGACCCCCAGATGGTAACAGACTACAGATTGAGAAACCTAACCTGCATGTGAAAGATGTTTAGTGAGGGGAGAATTAGAAAAAAGCAGGAAGTTGAGACATAAGTTCTCCCAGGCTAACCCACATCCAGGCTTTTCTGGGAGATTCTAATTCTGCTTTTGACTGTTCAGGTATTCCCTTCACATCCAGTTTCTAATGACATTATACTATTGATAAAAGATTACCTTTGGAAGCTCAACAGATTTTATGCTATATTCCTTCCTATGTGTGATTTTTTTAAAATTTTTAATTGGAGGATAATTGCTTTACAGTGTTGTGTTTGTTTCTGCTATACAGCAGTGCAAATCAGCATAAGTATATATATACTTATATAAGTATATATATATACTTATATATATACTTGGACTTATATACATATATATATATATCTCCTCTTCTTCTTGAGCTTCCCTTCCACTTCCCCCATGTGGGATTAAATGTGAAAGATTGGTCCATGGAGGTGGAAAAAGTGTGGGGGAAAGACTTAAGGCTAAGAAAAAAGAAACAGATATTTTGAAGTTAGTAGAAAAGAGGAGGGAAGGAGTCCATTTCTGAGATCTGGTCCAGTCCATGCTCCTTATTGTACTCATAAATTTTAAAGGGTGCCCAATAAATGAAACATTTTTTAAAGTCAGTTTTTAAAATTTCAGTTTGTTTTATATTTCTAGAAGGCAAGATGTAAATTCATTCTGAAGCAGTCTGCCTTTGCTTAGGAAAATCACCAGGATGGGCCCACTACACATACATAAAGCAAATACTCACTTTTATCCTAAAGAAAATCATGAAATTACTATTAACCAAAATCCAGATAGTTCAGACTGAGTTGTGGGGATTTATTTGTGTTATAAATTATGTCTTTCACAGGATTGCACCCTTGCAGAGAGAGATCTGTTTCCCCCTAAATAAGAATATAGAATGGAACATTTCTTAAAATTCTTATTTGTTCTTAGGAGACCATTTGTTTTTATCCAGTGCTTGCTCACAGGTGATCACAAAACTGGAGCCACCCTGAGGAGTGTGCCAGTCTTCTCTGTACCTCACACAGGACAGACAGGTCTGAACAATTGGTATCTTACAAAGTGGTGGTAGAGCTGGATTATTGGAAGTCTGGAAAGTGTCCGTGATTCCTGGGACTATGTCAACCAGGCCAAAGTGGAGGTGAGTGTTTCCCGTAAGGAAAAGGATAGTGCTTCAGTCAGACGTTCTAAAGTGAACATAAGCAGGCCTTGAACTGGAAAAGATTCTCTTCAGACTCATGCCTCTTGCTGGCATGAAGACTCTAAGATGTGGCACAATCTAGAGATTCCTGTCGGAGAATATGGGTAGGCTGAGCTGGCTCTGCCTTATTGGGAATCTGAAGAATAGCCACTTCTAATGGCTTACTCCTTGAAAGAAAAGTTATGACCAACCTAGACAGCATATTAAAAAGCAGAGACACTACTTTGTCAACAAACATCCATCTAGTCAAGGCTATGGTTTTTCCAGTGGTCGTGTATGGCTGTGAGAGTTGGAATATAAAGAAAGCTGAGCACTGAAGAATTGATGCTTTTGAACTGTGGTGTTGGAGAAGACTCTTGAGAGTCCCTTGGACGCAAAGAGATCCAACCAGTCCATCCTAAAGGAGATCAGTCCTGGGTGTTCATTGGAAGGACTGATGTTGAAGCTGAAACTCCAGTATGGCCACCTAGTGCGAAAAGCTGACTCATTGGAAAAGACCCTGATGCTGGGAGGGATTGGGGGCAGGAGAAGGGGACAACAGAGGATGAGATGGTTGGATGGCATCACCGACTCAGTGGACGTGGGTTTGGGTGGACTCTGGGAGTTGGTGATGGACAGAGAGGCCTGGTGTGCTGTGGTTCATGGGGTTGCAAAGAGTCAGACACAACTGAGCAACTGAACTGAACTGACTGGCAGTCATGGACTACTCCTTGTGTTTCCTATCTGTGCCTCTGTGTCTGGACTAAATTGAGCTTTGAGGAATCAAGTGAGAAGATACGTATTCCTTGGGATGGGGCCATGTGGAGAGACTGAAGAGGTGGTGGTAAAGTTCAAGAGCCATAGTGGTTTGGAGCAGGGACAGCTGGCAAAAGTGATGGTAATTTCGAAGGAGGATCTGTGTCACACTTAAACATTCCTTAGAGATTCCTCAGTATCCTTTAAAGAACTCCTTTGTTCTGTTGGCTACTGAGAAATGAGGACTTACAAGCTGAGTCTGACAGACCGGCCCAAGAGAACCAGAATGTTACTTGGAAAAGTCCTGCTGGTTCTTGTAGTCACCGTGAGGACAGAATTTCTTAACTGAGATTCACACGCAAAGTAACAAATGACCTCAAGTTTGTAATCTCTTGGTTCTATGATTTGTTAAGAGGCTTCCCAGGTAGCACAGTGGTAAAGAATTCACATGCCAATGATGCAAGAGATGTAGGTCTGATCCCTACGTCAGGAAGATCCCCAGTAGGAAATGGCAACCCACTTCAGTATTCTTGCCTGGAAAATTCCATGGACAGAGAAGCCTGGTGTGGGCTACAGTCCATTGGGTCGAAGAGTAGGACATGACTGAGTGACTGAGCACACACACACACACATATACACCCAGTAGTAATAGGAAACCTGCCAGCTGGAATCCTGCTACCCTCTCCACCAAAATGGCTTTTGCACCACTGGAAGATTCTTCCAAATCCTCCTTTCAAATGGTTCTTTCCTCAGCCTTGATAGTTTCATCATGAGTACGTTTAGCCAAGATCTTGAGAGGCTCCGTAGTTCTCTCCATGTTTATCTCCATGCTTTTAGGGACAAGTTAGCTACCTTGGCTTCCCTGAACTCCAAACTCTGTCTTCCCCATGCACGGAGATTGTCAGGCTCTGTTTGGGTTTACTCTTTCTAAAAAGTGGCCTGAAGTGGGGGTACCCATAGGATTCACTTGATTTGTTTCCCTTCTCTCAGGGATCAGTGTCCTGTGCTGCCTGTTGTCTGATGTCTGAAAACTGTTGCTTCATATATTTTGTCCAGTTTTCTAGATGATTAAGGCAGGAGGGTAAATGTGGTCCCTGTAATACCGTCATGGCCAGAAATGAGAGTTTCCCAAGCAGTTTTAAACTTCTGTTTAAAATCTTTTGGCTGTGCTGCACCACGTGTGAGATCTTAGTTCCCCAATGAGGGATTGAACCCACACCCCTGCACTGGCAGCACAGAGTCCCAACCAGGGAAGTCCCCCAAGAAGTTTTATAAACTGTCATTTATAGTTTTCAATGAGATTGCATGGATGGTGTTAAAAAAATTTCCTTAATTCTTTCCGGTATATCAAAATGTACTTTGCTCTCACTCTTTAAAGATATCTTGTCTGGGGATAAAATTCTAAGTTTATAGGGAAGTCCTTTATCAGTCATCACTGTTGTTTCATAAGTAATCTTTTTGTTTTGTTTTGTTTTTCCCCTCTCTTCTCTGGTAGCTTTTTATAATTTTCTCTTTCAGTTCAGTTCAGTTCAGTGGCTCAGTCATGCCCGACTCTCTGTGACCCCATGAATCGCAGCACGCGAGGCCTCCCTGTCCATCACCAACTCCCGGAGTTCACTCAGATTCACGTCCATCAAGTCAGTGATGCCATCCAGCCATCTCATCCTCTGTCGTCCCCTTCTCCTCCTGCCCCCAGTCCCTCCCATCATCAGAGTCTTTTCCAATGAGTCAACTCTTCGCATGAGGTGGCCAAAGTACTGGAGCTTCAGCTTTAGCATCATTCCTTCCAAAGAAATCCCAGGGCTGAGCTCCTTCAGAATGGACTGGTTGGATCTCCTTGCAGTCCAAGGGACTCTCAAGAGTCTTCTCCAACACCACAGTTCAAAAGCATTAATTCTTCGGCGCTCAGCCTTCTTCACAGTCCAACTCTCACATCCATACACGATCACAGGAAAAACCATAGCCTTGACTAGACGGACCTTAGTTGGCAAAGTAATGTCTCTGCTTTTGAATATACTATCTAGGTTGGTCACAACTTTTCTTCCAAGGAGTAAGTGTCTTTTAATTTCATGGCTGCAGTCACCATCTGCAGTGATTTTGGAGCCCCCAAAAATCAAGTCTGACATTGTTTCCACTGTTTCTCCATTTATTTCCCATGGAGTGATGGGACCGGATGCCATGATCTTTGTTTTCTGAATGTTGAGCTTTAAGCCAACTTTTTCACTCTCCTCTTTTACTTTCATCAAGAGGCTTTATAGTTCCTCTTCACTTTCTGCCATAAGGGTGGTGTCATCTGCATATCTGAGGTTATTGATATTTCTCCCAGCAATCTTGATTCCAGCTTGTGTTTCTTCCAGTCCAGTGTTTCTCATGATGTACCATGCATATAAGTTAAATAAGCAGGGTGACAATATACAGCCTTGACGTACTCCTTTTCCTATTTGGAACCAGTCTGTTGTTCCATGTCCAGTTCTAACTGTTGCTTCCTGGCCTGCATACAGATTTCTCAAGAGGCAGGTCAGGTGGTCTGGTATTCTCATCTCTTTCAGAATTTTCCACAGTTTATTGTGATCCACACAGTCAAAGGCTTTGGCATAGTTAATAAAGCAGAAATAGATATTTTTCTAGAACTCTCTTGATTTTTCCATGATCCAGCAGATGTTGGCAATTTGATCTCTGGTTCCTCTGCCTTTTCTAAAACCAGCTTGAACATCAGGAAGTTCACTTTATCTTTAATGTTGTATAAATATTCCTATAATGTGCCTCAGCATGTGTTTATTAATACTAAAAGCTTATTTTTAAAATTTGGTGATTGATGTCTTTCATCAATACTTAAAAATTTTATCTCTTACATTTTCAAATACTGTTTCACCATCATTCTTCTATTTTCTTCTAGAACTCTCAATATACATGTTGGGGCTTTTCATCTATCTGCCCTCTCTCTTAAGTATATATCCTTGTGTCTGTGCTATATTTTAGGTAACTTATTCTCTATTCAATTATACCCAGTTTAGAGCTCTTGCTAACTTTTTATTTTCACTATCTTGTTTCTCTTAGTCCCAAACAAATGAAGCAAGGAGTCTCTTTGCTTGTTTTAAGCTTTTTCCAATAATAAGCAAGTGTCCTTATCAGATTCTCAAGTCTTTTCATTTGCTCTCTAAGAATGTTTCTCCTAAAGTCTCTCCTCTCTGAGATGTAAGAAAGTTTGTAAAAATAAAGATTAAAATTCAAACTGAAAAGCCAGAGGTGATGTGAAGGGAAGAAAAATAACACCTATGTTGGAAATCTTTTATTCTTACTGCTAAAAATGAGGCATATGTCACAAAACTTAGAGTTCAGTTCAGTTCAGTTGCTCAGTCGTGTCCGACTCTTTGTGACCCCATGAATCACAGCACGCCAGGCCTGCCTGTCCATCACCAACTCCCGGCGTTCAATCAGACTCACGTCCATTGAGTCAGTGATGCCATCCAGCCATCTCATCCTCTGTCGTCCCCTTCTCCTCCTGCCCCCAATCCCTCCCAGCATCAAAGTCTTTTCCAATGAGTCAACTCTTCGCATGAGGTGGCCAAAGTAAGAAACCCCAAGGTTGATCTCCTTCAGAATAGACTGGTTGGATCTCCTTGCAGTCCAAGGGACTCTCAAGAGTCTTCTCCAACACCACAGTTCAAAAGCATCAGTTCTTCAGCGCTCACAGTCCAACTCTCACATCCATACATGACTACTGGAAAAACCATAGCCTTGACTAGACGGACCTTAGTAGGGGTGGAAAATCATAAATCTTACGGTCCAACTTCCTATCTTCTGAGACTGGAGAGTCAGAGAAAAGGGAGGGTTCAGTCTTCTTCAGACTGTCCTTCCTTCTCTCTCTTTTTGTAAATTCGTGGCTGAACTAGGTTTTTGTTGTCTTGCATTGGCTTTCTCTATTGCGGAGAGCAGTATTTCTCTATTTCTCTTGTGCAGCAGAAGCTCTAGGCGCTCAGGCTTCAGTAGTTGCAGCATGTGGGCTCAGTAGTTGTGGCACATGGGCTTTAGTTGCCTCTTGGCCTGTGGAATCTACCCAGACAAGGAGGCTGCATTGGCAGGTGGATTCTTATCCACTGTGCCACCAGGAAAGTCTCTCTTTCTTCTTTTAACATTCCTGTTCATCCTTTAAAACCCAGGTCAGGCAACATTACTCTTGTTCTCTGGGAAAACTTATGTACTAGTTTCCTATGACAGCTAAACAAGTTACCACAAATTTGGTGGCTTGAAACCCCACAAATTTATTCTCTTACAGTTCCGGAAGCCAGATGGTTGAAACTGGTTTCATTAGTTTAAAGTTAAGGTGTCAGCAGTCCTGGTTCCGTCTAAGGGCTCTAGGGAAGAATCTATTTCCTCTCCTTTCCTAGCTTTTGGAGGCTGCTTGCATTCCTTGGCATAATAACAATCTCTTGCTTCTGTGGTTACATTTTTTTCTTTTCTGTAGTCCAATTTCCCCCTGCCGCCCTCTTTAATGCGCACTGGTGATTATATTTAAGAGTCTGTCCTGATAATCCAGGATATCTCCATCTCAAAATGTTTCATTTAATTGCATCTAAAGTAACTTTTGCCTTAGGAGGTGACATTCACAAATTCCAAGGTTTAGGACCTTGGCATCTTTGGGGCCATTATTCAGCCTTCCACAACTTCCCCTGTATTTTCCTTCTGTGAAGTCAAGCAGGTCTTCTCTATTCAGCCTACGGAATTTTATACATACTTTTGTACCGGTTAAGTAGTCACTTTTTGGCTTACACAGATATCTTCCTAAATACATCTGAGCTCTTTAAGGATAGGAACTTTGTCTTATTTATTTGTCTGCCTCGGATGGCACCTGGCATGTACTGTTACAAGCCAATAGATATTTGCTTAGTTAAATTGAATTTTGTTCTTTGATTCCAGCCTAGTTGTGAGCTGTGAAATAATGAAATCTAGTTTACTAGTGCTAAAAGGGATCTCCAAAGGTCTTTCCTTAAAGTCTGAATCTGTTTTTTCAGGAAATAATTTTAGATTTAGAAAAGTTCTCTCTATTGCTACAACAAAGGTAAATTAAGTGTATGAAAACAAACAAAAAGTTTACATTACGAGTTTTAGCCCAGAAAAAGCTGTGGAATGACTTGATAATTATTTTAAAGTCAAAACATCCCTCTGAGATAAAATAGGTATTATCTTTAGGCCAGTAAAACATAGAGTGAAATAAATAATAAAGAAACTTGATTTGAACATAGTTGAATATAGTTGCAGACATCTAATAATCACAGATGAATTCTTAATTTAGATCAGCTGGGTTTTTTTTTTAATTTCCCAGGGCCCTATATTTATTTTAGAAGTTGACTCAATTTCTTATGACATGATGTAAAAGTGTAGAGCTAAATCATGTTTCCATCTCATAACTTAAATAATGAAGTTCAGAGGCCTAAGTTATGAGGCAATGTCTCCAGGAATCATTCCTGGACAGGAATAAACATGAGCTGGAATGATGGTTACCACCCTTTAGCCTAGTGATGAGCCAGGCTACCTACATCAGAATCACCTGGGCAGATTCTTAGGGCATCCAGATACTCAAATTCTCCCTGTCCTCTGGATTCAGATTCAGTTGATTTAGGTAGGGTCTTGGGAAGGTGTATGTTTTAAATCCCACCTTGTGTGTGCTCAGTCTCTTCAGTCGTATCCACCTCTTTGCAACCCTATGGACTATAATCCACCAGGCTCCTCTGTCCGTAGGATTCTCCAGGCAAGCATACTGGAATGGGGTGCCATTCTCTTCTCCAGGGGATCTTCCCTACCCAGGGATCGAACCCGCATCTCCTGCGTCTCCTGCATTGCAGGTGGATTCTTTACCTGCTGCGCCACCTGGGAAGCCCTGCTTAAACCACCTTAGGTAATTCACAATTATCACAAAATCTAGGTTTATAGTTAAGAGGTCCTACAGAAGTGTAAGTGCCAAGACTGAGGCAAAGGAACATTTCTATACCTTTGATTATGCCTTCATTCTGAAACAGGCTCTTTTGGAAGAAAGAATCTACATCACATCCCCAGAAGAATGACCAGATTGGAAGTGTGACCAGTGAGTTGCACACTGAGGAAGAAAAGCTTTGAGCAGAAACCCAGCTGATTTTCTAATTGACCTGATCAATGGAAACCAAGATCTGAAAGATTCTGGACAATTTTATTGATTTACGATTTTCACATTTTAAGATTCACTCATTGTTAACTCAGTGATTTTTTTAGTAAATGTACAGAGTTGTGCAACCATTGTGTCACAATCCAAGCTATGGTCCACTTAGGAGATGAGGTCAGTAGGTCATTTGGGAAGCTTAGATATGGATAGTCTAGAGACATTGTCTTTCTTTGTCCCACAATTATTTAATAAATTATTTGTTAAATATTCTTTTGAATAAAAAGACATACATATGAGGACTTCCTTGGTGGTCCAGTGAATCCACTTGCCAGTGCAGGGAACACGGGTTCAATTCCTGGTCCAGGAAGATCTGCAGGGCAGCTACCCCTGTGTACCCCAGCTACTGAAGTCTGTGTGTCCTAGAGCCCATGCTCTGCAACAAGAGAAGTCACCACAGTGAGAAGCCCACACACAGCAACAAAGACCCAGTGCAGCCAAAAATAAATAAACCAAAAAAAAAAGTACATATGGTGCAAAGTTCAAAGGTATAAATGATCATACAAGAAGTTTCCTCCCACTCTGTCACCCAGCCATCTTGTTTCTATTCCTAATAAATTAGTTCTTGAGGTGGATTACTAACCTGAAATAAAAATCCTTAGGCAAGTTAAGTCTTTAACTTAAGTGACAGTGGTGCATCCAATATTATCTTGGAAGTTGGGCACGATTAACTGTCAACCTGGTGATATATTAGATGCTCATCAATGGATGTATTTTCTAAAGGATGGTGTAGAGAGAACAAAGAATATAACTTTGGACACACTGATAGGCACATTAATAGTTATGACGGGGGATTTCCTGGCAACCTAGTAGTTAGCACTCAGCATGCTCACTGCCAGGACCCCAGGTTTGATCCCTGATCAGAGAACTAAGATCCCACAAGCCACGTGGTGTGGAATAAAAATAATAATAAAGAGAGAAGAACAGAAAGTAAGGGAGGAAAAGAAGTTAGAGAAATAAATTAGTATTATCAAAATAGAGGCATTTTAAGAATGTGCTATTCAGTGGCCCTATATGCTAAAGAGGTCATGTGAGTGAAAGTCGCTCAGTCCTGTCAGACTGAAATTCTCCAGGGCAGAATACTGGAGTGAGTAGCCTTTCCCTTCTCCAGGGGATCTTCCCAACCTAGGGATTGAACCCAGGTCTCCCACATTGCAGGTGGATTCTTTACCAGCTGAGCCAGAAGGGAAACCCAAAGAGGTCATGGAGAATGGGAAATGAGAAAGGGCTTTTCAAACAGAGGTTTATAATAAAATGAGTGTAAAGTTTCTGTAGAGATAGAGAAAGGATGGGATTCACATTGTAGAAGATTGGGAAAACAATAGGATTTTCCTAACATACAGAGCTCTTAAAAGCCAATAAGACAAAAATGATCAACCCAGTTAAAAATACTATGCAAAGAACATATACAGGCAAGAAACTGAAAATGAAATGCTTTTGGGCAGTAGACACATGAAAACAATGGTTTTGGAGCAACTGGACATCCATATACACACATGCAAAAGTGAATTTAGACCCAGGCTGTATACCTGTCACAAAAATTAACTCACAGTGGATGACAGTCCTAAATGTGAATATAAAACTATAAAACTCCTAGAAGATAACATAGGAGAAAATCTAGATGATCTTGGGTGTGATGAGGCCTTTTTAGATGAATTGATAAGCTGAACTTCAGTAAAGTTAAAAATTCCTTCTCTGTGAAAGACAGTGTCAAGAGAGTAAGAAGACAACACAAACAGGGAGAAGATATTACTTCGTAAAGACACATATGATAAAGGACTGTTATCCAAAATAAACAAAGATCACTTGGAACTCAACAATAAGAAAACAACTCAATTGAAAAATGGGCCAAAGATCTTAAGAGACATCTTAACAAAGAAAATACACAGATGCCAATTAAGCATATGAAAAGATACTCCACATCATATGTCACCAGGGAAATGAAAATTAAAGAGATACCAACCAAATAACAACACAACAAAAACTAAGGTGATACTACTACACACCTACTGGAATGGCCAAAAACAGAACAAAGGATAAATGCTGGTGAGAATGTGGAGCAATGGGAACTCTCATACATTCCTGGTGAAAGTGCAAAATGGTGCAACCACTTTGGAAGACTGGCTCAGACAGTGAAGTGTCTGTCTACAATGTGGGAGACCCGGGTTAGATCCCTGGGTTGGGATGATCCCCTGGATAAGGAAATGGATAGAGGAGCCTGGTAGGCTACAGTCCATGAGGTCACAAAGAGTCGGACACAACTGAGCGACTTCACTATAAAACTAAACACACTCTTAATGTATAATCCAGAAATTGCACTCCTTGGTATCTACCTAAGGTAGATGAAAACTTATGCCCACACAAAAACCTGTATACACATGTGTATAGAGAGTTTTATTCATAATTGCCAGAACTTGAAAGAAGCAACCAAGATGTCTTTCAATAGGTACATGGATAAACAAACTATGGTTCGTCCAGACAACAGAATATTATCTAGCAAAAAAAAGGAATGTTCTATCAAGCCCTAAAAGACATGGAGGAAACTTAAAGGTATATTACTAAGAGAAAGAAGCTATTCTGAAAAGACTGCATACTGTATGATTCCAACTCTATGACATTTTGGAAAAGGCAAAACTATGGAGACAAGATTAGTGGTTGGCAGGAATGGGTAGGCAGGGCACAGAGGACTTTTAGGGCAGTAAAAACACTCTGTATGCCATTACACACCTGTCTAAACCCACAGAATGTACACCACCAAGAACCTTAAGGTTCTATGGGCTTGTGTGATTATGATGGATTCATCTTTGATACAACATATACCACTCTGGTGATTTGATAATGGGGAGGCTGTGCAAATGGATTGGGGGTATGTGGGCAGTCTCTGTACCGTCTTCTCAATTTTGTTGTAAAATTGTTCTAAAAAGTTTTTATAGAAGAATGTTTAACTTCACTACTAATTAAGTATATGCGAATCAAAACAGTAAGATATCTGTTTTTCCCTTAATATATCACAAAGTTGAAAAGATTGGTAATACCCAACGTTGGTAAGGATGGTGGGAAGCTGCTGCTGCTGCTGCTAAGTTGCTTCAGTCCTGTCCGACTCTGTGCGACCCCATAGACGGCAGCCCACCAGGCTCCCCTGCCCCTGGGATTCTCCAGGCAAGAACACTGGAATGGGTTGCCATTTCCTTCTCCAGTGCATGAAAGTGAAAAGTGAAAGTGAAGTCGCTCAGTCGTGTCCAACTCTTAGCGACCCCATGGACTGCAGCCTACCAGGCTCCTCCATCCATGGGATTTTCCAGGCAAGAGTACTGGAGTGGGGTGCCATTGCCTTCTCCAACAGCACATTCAAGCAACTATATAGTTACTTTACAGTTATTCTTGAAAGTTTATTACAATAAGTACATATTATTTCTTTATGCAGAAAAAAGAGGTTAAAAAATAATGTCGTATAAACATGGGCAACAATTGATCATTTTTATTATGACAGCGATGGGAATCTTAGTTCCCTGACTAGGACTGGAACACATGTCCCCTGCATTGGAAGGGCAGTTTCAACCCCTGGTCTGGCAGAGAAGTCTCCTTGGGCATTTTAAATATGAATGAAAATGGACTTTCCTGGCTTCAACTTCCACTGTAAGGGCAGTGAGGAATGCAGCTGGGCAAAAAACAACAAAAAAAACCATGAATGAAAGGTTAAAAACAAGAGGTTGAGGATGTCTAGGTCCTTTATGCAGATCTGAAAGGAGCTAGTTGAAAGGTAAAGGTCAATGATACTAAGACCCAGACAGGAGATAATGGGACACTGCAATAGTAGTATCAACTTATATTTAATGTTTACTGTGGGCCAGGTATTCAGTGCTTTGGAATTTACAAAGCTAAGAGATTAATCTGGATAGGAGGAGGAACATTCTTTCTTTGAGATGACAACAAAGATTCTTAAACTCAACTCCCTGAAATTATATGTTAAATATCCAAAACAAGGTCCAGATTTCTAAGCGTGTTGGAGCCCTCCCTTTCAAAGATGAAAGCATCAAGGAACAAAGAGTGATTTTAAAAATTTTGAGGTGAAGACATGGAAAATGAGAAGACTTTTACCAGTCTTATCAGTTAAACAGGACTACAGATGTCCTTTAGTGAAATTTGGTGATTATGACATTCCCAAGTACTAACTGATTCACCCTTCTCCCTCCACAATACGTGTCTTAAGAGCCGAGCTCACTTCTTTCCTTTGGGCTCTCGTCAATCTAAATTTTTTCCAAACATCTTTTCAAGGAAATCAGTGATAAACCTTACTGTTTCGGATCCTAATTTAGTTCTTACCAACTTTCGGTGAATAGCTTAATGCCTCTGATTCAGTATTTTTCCATTTGACAACTACTGCTGAAAGAAAATGTCAATTTCTTATGAGGATCAAAAGAGATAACATCTGTGAAAACCTCTTGCGAAGTCTTAGGCAACGTCATTACTATCCACTTACGAAGGGTTAACTATTAATTTTCAGTTTTAATGTACACAGTAATTCAAAGAAAGTTTTCTGAATAGGTGTCCTGCACAGTCTCACCCCCAAATACTGAAAGCGGGTGGGCGCTCCTTTCGGATGGTGGCTACGTCTTTCGCTCCTTTTGTCTTTCAGTCGTACTAGAACTGTCATGGCGCCTTCAAGAAAAGGGGCAAGGGCTTCCTTTCGCCCAGGAGAATCGTCCGGGGCACCAGGACCGGACCGAGGGGTGGACAGAGAGACGAGCCTCATTGAGACCGAAAACTGAGCCGCCGAGAGGTCTAAGCCGGACAGGCGCAGCGGGAGGAGAGCGGGTTGAAGGCTTCTTCTACGAGCGACAGTACACCCGGGGCACCGCCCACCCCGGCCGCCCTGTCCAATGGAAACCCAATAGCAGTGCGGCACCGCCCACTGTTGGTCAGGACGCCACGAGGGCGGGGCCCGCAGTTCGGTTGCGCCGCGGAGCGCAGCTGTGAGAGAGTCTTTCTGATCCGGGGCCCCGGAACCCGAGCTGGAACTGAAGCGCAGGCTGCGGGGAGCGGAGTCAGGAGGTGAGTACCTAGGGGAGGGAAGGTTTCAGTTAGAGGACCGAAGGATCGGCCTCTAGGGCCCGGATCTGGGACCCCAGCAGGCGAGTGTCTGGAGGCGGCCCTGCTCACTCGGTGGCCAAGGCCCGGCCCGCCGGAGCCGGGGGGCCGCCTCGTCTCCACATTTCCTGCCCGGCCCTCCCCGACTGCCCCCGAGTGGCGGCAGGGGGCCCGGAATTCTGCGGGCGCGGGTCGCGAGGCCCCGGCGTTCGTGTAGAACTCGGCCTGACGAGAGGCGGGGCCGGCGGCGGGGGGCGGGGGCGGGGGCGGGGGCGGCGGTCGCAGGCCTGGAGGCCTGCGGAAGCGCAGCGTCGGGGCCGCGCCTGCTCGCGGGGCCGGCGCGCCGACTGCGCGGGGGCGTGGCCTGCGCCCCTGACGGCGCCGCGGGGCCGGCCTCTGGTGAGGTGGCCGGTGCTGGCAACCGGGCCTGCTTGGGGGCCCGACGCTCTCTCGCAGTCAGCGGGCTAGGCGACCTGTTGGAGTGTTAAATTTCTCCTCGAGTTTCTATCTATCTGACTGGTCAGTCCTGCAGGTCTCAGGTCCTCTTCGGTCCCCTCAGGATGAGAGCGGGCGAGAGGCCTGTGGCCTGCGAGCTGTTGCTGAGGAGTTGAGATGCTGAGAAGCTGCAGTCCAGAAAACGAAAAACTTTGCAATGTTTTACCTGCACGGCTCAGAAGTGAACACTGTGCATTTTGGGGTGGCTGGAGGCAGCGAGGAGATTCCCATTTTCCGTCTGTGGTCTTACTTAAATTTCTGAACGACTGACCCTGGGACAAAAACTCCCAATGTTGCAAAGATGTCTTCATCAGCAGGAGGGGTCTTGGGGATTCTTGGGCATTGCCATCATCTTGCCTACTGGGGAGAGATTGGGGAGGAAGAAGACAAGCACATTCGAAGAGCGTCTATGACTGATGAAGGTCTGGCATCTCGTGCCATACTGTGGATTAACTGTCTGTGCCCTGGGTCCAGAAGTTTCTTTAGAGCCCACTGGCCACAGGCTTCCCGTATTACAATTTCACTGATATTTCTTATAATGTACCTGGGAACTTTCCTTAGCTGTTCAGATTCAGGATACGTTCTATAAATAGTTACTCTAGAAAGTAATCCCTGTGAGCTTTTAGCTACTTTTCAGGGGGAGAAGAAAAATGATCTGTAACTAAAATTTACTGGTAGATTACTAAAACTGTTGATTGAAATCCATGATAGGCAAGGATTGAGGAAAAAAACAGGTGAAAAAAGCATCTTGCCAGATTTTCTTTGTAGTGCTTTGTTGCTCTCTGATATTTACTGGAATGTCATCTAATAAAAATTTCCTCCAAAATGAAAAAAAAATTTTTTAAAGACCAAGGAAATCTCCTGACTTAAGTTAAACGTAGTGCAGGTTGTTGGCAGAGATGGGCAGAAGAGGGCATCTGAGTTCTAAAAGAAATGAGAGCTTTTCAAAAAATCCTGATCAGAAGCTTCTGTATTTTGAACTGACTTAGAGGAGCAAATCTACAGGGTATTTTCATCCTGGGGAGCATCCCCTTTAGCCCAGCACACACAGGTTCCAACTTCTTCACGGCTTTCATTCTTAAAGATATGGAATAACATTCAGTGGTTTTCCTATGACTCTCTGAAGTTTGTGACATTTCGCTTTTGAGAATTCTTTTTTTCCAAGAAGCAATGTCCATGTATAATACTATACACTATTTAGTGTAATATAGTACTTTTCCTGTAATGGCTTTGTCTTGAATTATTTGTGCTTAAAAGGGATACCTGTATCAGATCCAGTGCCTCAGAGGATGGACCCTTTGAGCCACGTGAATGAAATGAAAACTGGAAGATTAAAATCTTAGCTGTGCCTTAAATTTAGGCTTTATGAGTGTTGGCATCTTATTTATATTGTTCACTATGGTATCTCAAGCACCTAGCTCAGTGCTTGGCCCACAATAGGTGCTTAATAAACATTTGTTGAATGAGTGAATAGAAAAAAAATGTTGCTAACCAGTACCCACCCATTTACCACACTCACATCACAGGGCAGGTGAGGTCATCAGGAATGAAGTCACTAACCACACTACCGGTTACCTGGCCCAAGGGTAGCCTCATCATGGACTGACAGGCTTATTCTGTGCATAGGAGGGATGGAGAGTGGATGCCAGGGGTTAGTCCAAGTGGAATAAATCAGCTTAGGGTTTCAGTTGGACTAATTGGTTGAGAATACTACAGCTCTAACTCTTGAGCTGGTTCACTGGAACATTTGGGGGATCTGGAGTCATCTGCCCTGCATAGTGTTCATGTACCTTGGTTCTTGAACATAGTGCAGATGAGGTACATGAGAATTCAAAGGGAAGGCTATTGGGTAGGTATTTGCTTAGAAAGAATGAGGCCCCTGATTTTGCTGTTCCATTTGGACCTTACTAAACATGAGTTGTACAACCATACATCTTTTGTTTGCCAGTCTTGGGTGAATCATCTTTTTACATGATAAAATATATTTATTAAGATGTTTATGCATAGCAGCATATTCTTTAAGCTTGATGTGTACTTCAGTTGGTCACTGACCTGGGTGAGTCATCTTCAGCTGAGGTAGCTCCCCTTCTCCAGACTAGGAGAGTTGTTAATGTTTAGGGTTCATACAGGATTAATTCTGATTTTGGACTTAAAGGAAACAAGGGAGCTGTATGTTTTATTTACTTTAAACCCCAGATTAGGTTATTAGGATGGAATCTTTATAGAATCTATTCTAACCCTCTCCACCTTCTCCCTTCACCCTTGCTCCAACCAATGCAGGCCTGAGTGTTCCAGCATGTCGGAAGGCGAGCCCCAGACAGTACTCAGCAGTGGTTCGGACCCAAAGGTAGACTCCTCATCCTCAACTCCTGGCTTGACGTCAGTGTCACCTCCTGTGACCTCCACAACCTCGGCTGCTTCCCCAGAGGAAGAAGAAGAAAGTGAAGATGAGTCTGAGATCTTGGAAGAGTCACCTTGTGGGCGTTGGCAGAAGAGGCGAGAAGAGGTAAGGCAGTGGGAGTGTTTAGTGGGAGTATTGTTTCCCTGGTAGCTCATCTGGTAAAGAATCCACCTACAAGGCAGGAGACCCTGGTTCGATTCCTGGGTCAGGAAGATGCCCTGGAGAGGGATAGGCTACCCATTCCAGTATTCTTGGACTTCCTGATGGCTCAGATGGTAAAGAATTTGCCTGCAATGCGGGAGACCTGGGTTTGCTTCCTGGGTTGGGGAAGATCCCCTGGAGCAGGGCATGGCAACCCACTCCAGTATTCTTGCCTGGAGAATCTCCATGGACAGAGGAGCCTGGCGGGCTACAGTCCATGGAGTCGCAAAGAATTGGACACGACTGAGCAACTAAGCACAGCGCAGCACAGTGGGAGTGTTACTTCCCAGTGAATTCTAAGAGGTGAGAAGTGGAGGGACAGAGTCTCAAAGGGGCAGACCAAACTTGAACAGGTCAGAGGCAGGGAGAAGATGATCGTATGGAGTATTATAACAGACAGTTCATGTCGTAACTTTAATTCCCTTTCATTTGAATTTCTTCTCAGGTGAATCAACGGAATGTACCAGGTATTGACAGCGCATACCTGGCCATGGATACAGAGGAGGGTGTAGAGGTTGTGTGGAATGAGGTACAGTTCTCAGAGCGCAAGAACTACAAGCTGCAGGAGGTAAGCAGTGGTGAAGGGATGCAGCCTGTGGGTTGTTAGAATGCTGGTGTTAAAGGGGAACTGATGTTGGGAAGCTACTAGGAGAAGAGTATGTTGGGGTTAGATCATTTCTAGTGGGGATAGGAAATGGCTTTTTAGGATGATAATGCTTTCTGAACATTGTAATCCCAATGTCTCTCCTGCTTCCAGGAAAAGGTCCGTGCTGTGTTTGATAATCTGATTCAGTTGGAACATCTCAACATTGTCAAGTTTCATAAGTATTGGGCTGACATTAAAGAGAACAAGGCCAGGGTAAGAACTTTTTCCTGATCTTAATGGAAACAGAGACTAACTACATTTATTGTTCTTTTTACATTCAGAAAAGGTAGTATTGAAACAGAGCTGGACTCAGCTGGTGTTAAGATGTTGTTTGGTCACTAAGTCGTATCCGACTCTTTGCGACCTCATGAACTGCAGCACACCAGGCTTCCCTGTCCTTCACTATTTCCAAGTTTTCTCAGACTCATGTCCATTGAGTCAGTGATGCCATCCAACCATCTCATCCTCTGTCACCTCCTTCTCTTGGCATCAGTCTTTCCCAGCATCAGGGTCTTTTCCAGTAAGTCAGCTTTTCGCTTCAGGTAGCCAAAGTATTGGAGCTTCAGCACCAGCCCTTCAAGTGAATATTCAGGGTTGATTTCCTTTAGGATTGACTGGTTTCATCTCCTTGCAGTCAGGGGTATGCCTATGACTATTACCTGTGCCTTTTGTCTGGTTATAGTCAGGCAAAAATGAGTAAATTTTTGTTTCTTCCTTGCCATAGCTCATATTGCTCAGTAATTTTCATTGCCCTATTAAATTTAAGGAAGTAATACTAAGAACAAAAGAGAGAAACTTTATAAAAATACAAGGCTTCCATGCAGACACAGAGAACAGACTTGTGGACACAGTAAGGGAAGGAGAGAGTGGGATGAATTGAGAGAGCAGCATGGAAGCATACACATTACCATATATAAAACAGATAGCCAGTGGGAATCTGCTGTGTGATACAGGGAGCCCAACCTGGCGCTCTGTGACAACCTAGAGGGGTGGGACGGGATGGGAGATGGAAAAAGAAAAACACCAGGCTTCCCAATTTTATATGTCTGTCATATAAAAATTACCCAGATAAGGGATCATTTCTATTGTAAAGCTTTATTTGTGTGTTTTGCCTCTCCAGGTCATTTTTATCACAGAATACATGTCATCTGGGAGTCTTAAGCAATTTCTGAAGAAGACCAAAAAAAACCACAAGACTATGAATGAAAAGGTACAGAGAGAGAGCAGACAAAGCTTTAGGCTGGTTTGGAAGTTTAAAAAGATTATGAAGCTGATCAGGAAAGGGATGGAGGGAACTGTGGAGGGTGAAGAGAGTGGATAACTGCTGACCCTTGGATCAAACTCTGTTCCAGGCTTGGAAACGTTGGTGCACACAAATCCTCTCTGCCCTAAGGTAAGCAAGATCTGGTAGTGTCTTTCCCATATTTATTCCTGATTAGTTCCTCCAAACAAATTTCAGAGCACTACTCTGCTGTTTTTTTCTGCCCCACTTCTTTTCTTCCCCACTTTCTTTGAACCATATTCTCAAGATTAGGCCCCTATGGGTCTTTTAAAGGGTTTATCCCAATGGCTTGACCATGATACTGTCTCCCACCTCTTTCTCCTAGTTCTTATCCAGCTTTTTAATTCATCAGACATAATGGAGATTCAGAGTGTGGGTATTACCTTTGTGATGACTAGTAGGAGACCAGGCCCTTGCTCTTCTTAACCCTTGGGTTCCCCCTGCCCTAATTTCCCACTGGCCCCTCTAACAGCCCAGTGCCCCCACAGCTACCTGCACTCGTGTGACCCCCCATCATCCATGGGAACCTGACCTGTGACACCATCTTCATCCAGCACAACGGACTCATCAAGATTGGCTCTGGTGAGGGGAGGGAGAGGTTCTGGGCAGGGGAGCCTCGGGAATTTGGGAACCATGGGGGTAAGATGAAAGGAATGGGGGAAAAGAGCAAAATTCTGAGGTGTGGGCTGGTGATAAGAGAAAGGACCTTGCTAGGGGCAATTTATAGAGAGGCCAGTCAAGTAGTGGAAAAAGGGGTAGAGCCTAATCTTGAACCTTTCTGGAGGGAATTTGGGGTTAATATAGAGATCCTGATAGAAGGTTGGGAAAGGGCAAGAGTTTGGTGTAAGGTCTGACTTGAGCCCCTGGGGCTAGACCTACCATCGGAGGTTCCAGGCTGTGCCTGCTGTGAGTGCTTTCATTTGCTGTGTACACGTGTGCAGTGTTTGACATTTCTGTGTGCTGTGTCTGTGTGTTGTGTGTCCATTTGTCTGGGGCTTGGCTGCTCCATCGCTCACAACTTTTCTCTGTTTTCCTCCCTCCCGCTTACGGGCTGCTCTGTTCCCAACAGTCTTTCATAGGATTTTTGCTAATGGTGAGAGCCCCCTCTGCCCCCTTCGTGGGGCGCTGTTTGTGCTTCCTCTGCTCCCCTTTGCGGCTGCCCAGTGCATGCAGTCGTGGGAGCAAACCCTGTCCCCCTGCCTAATTATGCCTGCTTGGCTTCTGCCCTACCAACCCTTCGCCTGCTTGCCCTTCCATAACCTGCTTGTTTCCTGTGGATTCTGCCTGGCTGGCCACTTATGTCCTGGATTCTTACTCCCTCCCTCATCATCAGGCTGGTTCCTTAAGTCATACTGTGCTCCCAGACCCTCTGTGACTTGTAGTCATTGTTTATGATCCGAGTGAGTCCAAACTGGGCCCGGCCCTGGTTCCTCGTTCAGCCCTGTAGCAGGCAGTGTTGAGGAATGAGAGGGTAGAGCAGGGCTCTAAAGTGTTTGGTGGATTCCAAGTGAAACTGATTTAAGGGTATTGGTTAAATTTTGAGCTCGTTTTAAGTTTCAGTCAGTTAAGGTGGATAAGAAGGAGGCTATCTTATGGTTGTATGTTAATCCTTCTTACCCATCTTCATCCAAGTTTCTGAGGTCTCTTAATTGTTCCAGATTAGGAAGGGCTGCCAGTGTTTTTATGCTGTATGCAAGGTGGATGAAAGAACTAGACCAAACATTTTCATGAGATCAGGGGTTAGATGTACCTGGGCTTTGGGGCAGGTGAGCAGGTCACAAGTGAAAGCTTTTCCTTAGGCTGTGTCGTACCTTGCCAGCCCAAAGACCCTAGGTACCTATTAGTTTAGTGTGGAGCCTTTGTTGCTACTGAGTTAGGAACCTTAGATAAGAAGTGGTAGATTGAGAAAGGAGAGGCAGGTGGTGTTCATGTTTAGTTTGGACTTCCTGATGGGAAACGGCTCAGTTTATGCCTGTTGAGGGTTAGAGACTTCAGGAGAGAATTTGTCTTTGGGGGCCTCTCTCTGGAGCAAAGCTGTGCTTTGTTGATGGTGGTCAGATTGTGGGTATCTCCCCTACTCCCAGTGGCTCCTGACACTATCAACAATCATGTGAAGACTTGTCGGGAGGAGCAGAAGAACCTCCACTTCTTTGCACCAGAATATGGAGGTGAGGCATCCCAGTTTCTCTGCCCTGTGCCCATCCCCCAGATTCTCCAATTTATAACCTAAGGGTCAGCGATAACATAACTGAAACTGCTGTCCTTCTCTACTTGCATGCACAAAGTTTTAAGACATCTCTGCCATGCCCTGCCCCAAATCTCTGATTGACCAAAGCTGCTCTGTTTTCCCTAGAAGTCAGTAACGTGACAACAGCAGTGGACATCTACTCCTTTGGCATGTGTGCACTGGAGGTGAGGAGACCAGAAGGGTGGGTAGTGGAAAGGGGTCAAATTAGAAGATAGAGGGGAAATGGAGGGTTGGCAAGTGAGGTAACTGGTCTGGAGGAGTGATCGTGGAAACACTGAGATTTCTTAGGTCTCTGATTTTCCTTTTTATTCCCCCTCTCTGTAGATGGCAGTGTTGGAGATTCAGGGCAATGGAGAGTCCTCATATGTGCCACAGGAAGCCATCAGCAGTGCCATTCAGCTTCTAGAAGACCCATTACAAAGGGTGAGGATCCTTAGGATCGCTTCTCCTTAATAGACTTTGAAATGTTTTTAGGTTCTTCTTCCTTCTAGCCACTGGGCGGGCTTCTCTTGCGGCTCAGCTGATAAAGAATCTGCCTGTACGCCGAATACCTGGGTTCAATCCCTTGGTTGGGAAGATCCCCTGGAGAAGTGAAAGGCTACCCACTCCAGTATTCTGGCCTGGAGAATTCCATGGACGGTATAGTCCATGGGGTCGCAAAGAGTCAGACACAACTGAGCAACTTTCACTTCACCCACTGGGAATATGCTGTCTTCTAAGAGCAAGAGAATATAAAGCAGAAAGGCAAAGTAGTGAGCATTTCCTTGGTGTTTTTGATACACACATTCTCTCTCTCGTCAGGGGTTTAAGATGGGTAATAAGGTTGAGTCTTAAGGTTGCATGTTAACTTAGGTGTCTCTACATGAAGGCAAACTGATTTGATGGTTACCTCAGGTAATTGATACATACTCTTAAACAACCATCTTGGTATTTTTAAACAAATTAATCAAGCCTTTGACTGTGTGGATCACCATAAACTGTGGAAAATTCTGAAAGAGATGGGAATACCAGACCACCTGACCTGCCTCTTGAGAAACTTGTATGCAGGTCAGGAAGCAACAATTAGAACTGGACATGGAACAACAGACTGGTTCCAAATAGGAAAAGGAGTACATCAAGGCTGTATATTGTCACCCTGCTTATTTAACTTCTATGCAGAGTACATCATGAGAAACGCTGGGCTGGATGAAGCACAAGCTGGAATCAAGATTGCCGGGAGAAGTATCAATAACCAGATATGCAGATGACACCACCCTTACGGTAGAAAGTGAAGAGGAACTAAAAAGCCTCTTGATGAAAGTGAAAGAAGAGTGAAAAAGTTGGCTTAAAGCTCAACATTCAGAAAACGAAGATCATGGCATCTGGTCCCATCACTTCATGGGAAATAGATGGGGAAGCAGTGGAAACAGTGTCAGACTTTAGTTTTGGGGCTCCAAAATCACTGCAGATGGTGATTGGAGCCAAGAAATTAAAAGATGCTTACTCCTTGAAGGAAAGTTATGACCAACCTAGATAGCATATTGAAAAGCAGAGACATTACTTTGCCAACAAAGGTCCGTCTAGTCAAGGCTATGGTTTTTCCTATGGTCATGTATGGATGTGAGAGTTGGACTGAAAGAAAGCTGAGCGCTGAAGAATTGATGCTTTTGAACTGTGGTGTTGGAGAAGACTCTTGAGAGTCCCTTGGACTGCAAGGAGATCCAACCAGTCTGTTCTAAAGGAGATCAGTCCTGGGTGTTCATTGGAAGGACTGATGCTGAAACTCCAATACTTTGGCCACCTCATGCGAAGAGTTGACTCACTGGAAAAGACTCTGAAGCTGGGAAGGATTGGAGGCAGGAGGAAAAAGGAGACGACAGAGGATGAGATGGCTGGATGGCATCACCGACTAGATGGACATGAGTTTGGGTGAACTCCGGGAGTTGGTGATGGACGGGGAGGCCTGGTGTGCTGCAGTTTATGTGGTCGCAAAGAGTCGAACACGACTGAGCGACTGAACTGAACTGAATCAGTGTGAATTTCTCAAACCAGTCATTTGGGGTTGTATATTTATATAGAGAAAGTGCCCTGAATAAATGAGCTAAGATTGAAAGGATATAAGGGTTTTGAATCAGGTAATAAGATATGGTGAGTAGAGTCTGGAAAGAAAGGTCCAAAGAGGAGGTTAGTTTGTAAGTCATTACATGCATTTAAAAGGGACCGAAGAGAAAAGAAGGAAGACTAGTGGGAATCTTGAGGCTAGTGTGGAAAAAGTTTCTAGTTCAGTTTCAGGGTGCGATGTTCAAGTAAAAGATTAGGTATATGGCTTTTTGGCCTTTCACAGGGAAAGGAGGGAAAGCAAGTTAATTGTCATGGGACCTAGGAGAGGTAAATAAGTAGGGGTTAGAGAAACAGAGGGAAATCCAGTGAATAATGATGTAGTGGACAAAGAAAATTGTGATAGTAGGCTTGGGAAATAAAAAGATGGTGAATATTACTGTCCACAGTGGATGAGTTTGGGAAGAGAAAGGTAAATTTGGTGAGAGCTGGAGAAGAAGATAGGCAGTGAGTGGGCTAATAAAGCAGAGAGATAGAAAATAAGGGAAAAGATCATAAGTTTGAACAGCAAAGGAAAGAGAAAGCTTGTGGCTATGAAGCAAAAAAATAAAACAATGAAAGACAATGATATTTCATATATAATTATAGTTTTCAAAGTCTTTTCAAATACATTTAGCAATTTGTTGCCTTAGCCATTGATGAGCACCTAGTAATAACAAAGTCATGTGCTAGATATAGTGAGAGAGATAAAGACAAACACAGTGGGCTGCTTACCAGATGCCTGCTCCACTCCCTTTTCCCCTTTTCTAGGAGTTCATTCAAAAGTGCCTGCAGTCTGAGCCTGCTCGCAGACCAACAGCCAGAGAACTTCTGTTTCACCCAGCACTGTTCGAAGTGCCCTCGCTCAAACTCCTTGCTGCCCACTGCATTGTGGGACACCAGCGTGAGTCCTCTTGACCCTTTTAGGAATTTTTTTTCCAGTCTGGAGCCTTGTAACTCTCACTGAAGTGTTCTCTTTCCATTTCTACTTGCAAAAGGATTCTTTCCCACCCTCCTCCAGGACCCCTGTGCCCTCTATAATATTAATCTGAACTATCCTTATAACTTCCCATTCCATCTTGCCCTCCAGACATGATCCCAGAGAATGCTCTGGAGGAGATCACTAAAAACATGGATACCAGTGCTGTACTGGCTGAAATCCCTGCAGGACCAGGAAGAGAACCAGTTCAGACTCTGTGAGTAACTAACTGAGAGGTTCTGAAAGGGACAGATTGGTCACTCCCACCTGGAGGTTTCTGTCAACTGTCTTTTGTCTGGGAATGGTTGAACCTGCTGTTTCGCTTCTTTCCTTCCATCTTCTTTCTTTTTTTTTTTCTCCAGGTACTCTCAGTCTCCAGCTCTGGAACTGGATAAATTCCTTGAAGATGTCAGGTGAGAGAAGAACAAGGAAAAATATTTCCTTTAGGAGGTAGGGGTGGGTGTCCGAAGGCATCCAGAGCCCATCTAACCTGTCTGATCTCCATTTAGGAATGGGATCTACCCCCTGACAGCCTTTGGGCTGCCTCGGCCCCAGCAGCCGCAGCAGGAGGAGGTAACATCACCTGTGGTGCCCCCTCTGTCAAGACTCCAACACCTGAGCCAGCTGAGGTGGAGACCCGCAAGGTATGGCTGTGTGGGTATAGCAGAGAGGGACATCTCAAATAAGGCTGTGTCCTGTAAAGACAGGAATGTTTGTCTGCTCCCTGGCACCCATGTCTTGTGGGCTGGAAACCCCAGCTCTTGGGGGCTTTTTGCTCACTGGTCTCTACTCTGGTGACCCTGTCTGCCTCCTCTCCCTAGGTAGTGCTGATGCAGTGCAACATTGAGTCGGTGGAGGAGGGAGTCAAACACCACGTAAGGCTCAGGGCCCAGGGCTGTGTAGCGCTGGGTGGCCAGAGGGTGGGGAAGGGGAGCCTCATTTTCTGACTGTCCTATTCTCCAGCTGACGCTTCTGCTGAAGCTGGAGGACAAACTGAACCGGCACCTGAGCTGTGACCTGATGCCAAGTGAGTCTCTCCTGTCCCTCAGAGGATGGAGAGTCTGTGAGCCTCACCTGTGAGGGACACCTTCAAGGGTGGGGAAGGTGACCTGGCAGCAACACGCGGACTCACTTAGAATGAGTATCTTCGCCCCTAAAACTGGAGGGTGGATCTGATTTGACAGTTTTGCTTGTGTCCCAGCCAGGGTCACCTATCCAGGGCTGTTGGAAGGGCTCCCGTGACCCTTAGTCGCGCACTGTGCTCACCCTCTTCTGTTTCTCTGTCAGATGAGAACATACCGGAGCTGGCAGCTGAGCTGGTGCAGCTGGGCTTCATTAGTGAGGTGAGGTGTCTGCCTTGCGCTGCCTGGGGTAAGGCGCCCTCTCCGCTCTCTCGTCGGCCGCCTCTCACTGAGACCTTCCCCTCCAGGCTGACCAGAGCCGACTGACTTCTTTGCTGGAGGAGACCTTGAACAAGTTCAATTTCGCCAGGAACAGCACCCTCAACTCAGCCGCTGTCACCGTCTCCTCTTAGAGCCACTCGGCCCGGCCCCTCCTCTGCGCTGTGGCCTCCCGAAGAGGCTGCGGCTCCCCGCCCGCCCCCAGTCAGTATTACCCCGTGAAGCCTCGCGCTCCTGTTATTCAGGAGGGCTCTGGGCTCCCTGGTTCTGAGCATCACCCTCCCCAGCCCTCCCCTTCTCTTCCATCCCTCTGCACTTTGTTTACTTGTTTTGCACAGACGTGGGCCTGGGCCTTGGCCTTCTCAGCAGCCGCCTTCTAGTCGGGGGCTAGTAGCCGGAAATGCCGCTCCCGCCCAGCCTTTGTGGAAGGAGGCGCACGGGCGCGGGGAGCTGAGTTCTCACCATCCCGCTGGGGCGGACGGGGCGGGAGAGAAGGGTGGTGCTGCAGGGGTGGCCCCAGGGGGCCATTCGATTCGCCTCAGTTGCTGCTGTAATAAAAGTCTACTTTTGCTACGCGCGTAGTGTGTGTGTGGTGTGTCCCGCTGTCCGCCAGGGGGCGCGGAGGCCGGACCGCAGGTGTGCCGGGCGGGCGGAACCCGCCGTGGCGCGGGGGCGGAGCCAGGAGTGGGGGCGGAGCCGGGGACGGCAGGTAAGAGCTGCCCCGGGCGGGCGCCGACGGACCGGATGAAGTGCCGCCGCCTCTGCGATTTCGGTAATTTCCGGCCCCTCTGGCATTGTTTTCCCCCGAGGGCCCACCCTGGACCCGCTCCCGGGCCAGTGGCTGACCCGGGGTGGCCGTGCGGGGCCTCCGGCTCCTCCTCAGCCGGCTCAGCCCGCCCCTTCGCCCGTGCCTTGCAGACGCGGCCCGGGGCCCCGGCGGCTCATGCGGGTGGGCCTGGCGCTGATCCTGGTGGGCCACGTGAACCTACTGCTGGGGGCCGTGCTGCACGGCACCGTTCTGCGGCACGTGGCCAACCCCGCGGCGCCGTCACCCCGGAGTACACCACCGCCAATGTCATCTCCGTGGGCTCAGGGCTGCTGGTGAGCGCGGCGGGCCGGGGGCCAGCGAGCCGAGGCCGGGGCGCGGTCGGTGGGGGCCGCTGAGCGGCGCGAGCCTCAAGTTTCGTTTCTTCCAGAGCGTTTCCTTGGGACTTGTGGCCCTTTTGGCGTCCAGGAATCTTTTTCGCCCACGACTGGTGAGATTTCTGGAGCTTTAAGGAGGAGGCTTGGTGGCAGGGAAGCGGGCAGGGTGGTGGTGGTGGTGGGGGCTGATTCAGCTTCATCTTTAGTGGGAGAGGGAGCCCCAAATAAGAGTAACCGAGGTGTCTGGTCATTGGCGAGGCAGCCACCCCTCAGGCCGCTCACCCTGACCTCCTGCCCCTGCCAGCACTGGGCCCTGCTGGCGCTAGCGCTGGTGAACCTTCTCTTGTCTGCTGCCTGCTCCCTGGGCCTCCTCCTCGCTGTGTCCCTCACTGTGGCCAATGGCGGCCGCCGTCTTATTGCCGACTGCCACCCAGGACTGCTGGATCCTTTGGTACCGCTGGACCAGGGGTCTGGACATGCAGACTGCCCTTTTGACCCCACGAAAATCTATGTGAGTCCAGTTCTCTCCCCAGCCTTTTGCAGTCCACAGAGCCTGGGTCCTGCCCTTTAATCGCCCGCACTTGCCACTCCTGCCTGGCTTCCTCTCCTTGTCTCCCACCCTTCCTTCACCTTTTTAGGACACAGCCTTGGCTCTCTGGATCCCTTCTGTGTTCATGTCTGCAGCCGAGGCTGCTCTCTCTGGTTACTGCTGTGTGGCTGCGCTCACCCTGCGTGGGGTAGGGCCCTGTAGAAAGGATGGGCTACAGGAACAGGTAAGGAAGATAAACAGGAAGGGTTCATTCAACACATATTGTCTTGAAGAGACGCTGGATTATACAACTGAGGCTTGGAGCACTAACCCCACCCTCTTCTGTAGCTGGAGGAGCTGACAGAGCTTGAATTTCCTAAACGTAAATGGCAGGAAAATGTGCAGCTACTGGACCAAACGCAAGAAATCCGGACCTCACAGAAAAGTTGGGTTTAGGGGCCAGGTAATGGGCCAGGAGGAAGGAGGACTGTGGCCTGGGAAAGGGCAGTGGTAGGGAGCACGCCTAGAACTGGGTTGAGTCCTTTGCTGTGCTGCTGGCCCTCTGACCAGGCTCTCCCTTCTGTCAAGCAGGTGCAGGTCCAAAGGCTCCGTCCACAAGGGTTTTCCACTGACCCCTAGGATATGTATATATAGTAACAGCTGTAATAAAAGGACATCTCTTCTGCTTGACTATGTTTCCTTTGGGGGAAAGGGGTGCTGGGCTAGTGTTGGGGGTGACCTTGTTCAAAGAATACAGTGGTCTCAGTTACTTACAAGACTTTAATGAAGGATGGAACCTACTGACTCTCCTAGTTACTGGAAAGAGAAGCTGGTGCTGGGCAGCCCCCCACACCATTGACTGATGAACTTGAGCACATCTTGGCACATGGGGCTGTGGGAGGTCTGTGAGCAAATAGACAGGAGAGGGACTCAGCAGTACTGGGAAGAACATTCCCGGTAGAAGGAAAACCAGCTCCATCTGTGTGGGGAGTAGGCTGTGGGGCCTACACCTGCCTTCTTGACAGTCCCCCCCACTCCCCACCCCACCCCCCCCACACACACCACCCCAGTGGTTGATGCTGGTTGGTCTTCAGTGTTCTCCCTGCCCTCATCCCTCAAGCCTTCCTCTCTAACCTTGATAGCCATAAGGAACTTGTTCCAGTGCTTCTTGTTAGCTGCCTTCCCTGGCTGCTTAAATTCAATTTTGTTCCTCAGAATGGGGTATCCTGGGGGGTTGGAAGGAGAGAAAAAGATGAATTGGAGTGTGAGGGGGATTGAGAGGGAATAACAAAGAGCAAGTGAGGGACAGAAAGTAGGATGTTCTTGTCTTCTGCATCCTTTACTGAATCACAGTAAAACAGTTTCTTGATCCTGCCGCTTCCCCCTCCTTTCCACCCAGCACAGAATATGGTGCTCTAGGGTTCTGTACCTGTAATGAGGCAGGGCAGGGCCCGAACCCCAGTGCTGGCCGCCACCAAGGAAGCCTCGTAGGCCCCACGCTCATCCCGAGGTAGAACCTGCTCCAGCCGCTGGTCCATTGAGACTGTGAGAACCCAGTCTCGAACCTCTTCTCGCTGAGCCTCCTGGGAAGGACAGAGCAGCTTCACAGAGTGCAGGGCAAGTGGAGGGTGGTAAGGAAGGGGTTTGCTAAGCTGTCATCCCATGTACCATCTTTCACCCATGAATGAAACTCCTTGCATTGGCAGCCATTCGCAGCCTTAGCTTTTTCCTCTGCTTCTACTCTCACTGAAGGAATAGTGAGGGCTGGGGCCCCTCCAAAGACATTGCTGTCTGATGCCATGAGAGTGTTGGGAAGACCATCCTTAAGAGTGTCCTCCCTTCCAGTGCAGTCATGCTCGTGAGGCCTCCTGTTTCTGCACCCTTACCGGGACGTGCTGCTTGGCTGGGAGTGGCACCTCAAAGGGAATGTCTGTGTCCTGAAAGTCAGAGTGGTCAAGGGCGTCCAGGGTCCCTTCTTCAATTGCCTGTGGCAGAGCGGGCAGCCATGAGATGGGCACAGCTTGTGACAGGCCAAACCTTGCAACTTCTGGGCACAACTGCCCTACTCACATCAGTCAGATCCAAAAGCGGTTGAGGAAGATGAAGGCCATGTTCTCCCAGCCAACTGCCTGCAATAGAGAAATGTTGTCAGTAGGAGTGAGCAGCTGACCTTGGCTGTTTTTCCAGGATGCAGGGGCTAGAATCCAGGAAGACTGAGGAAAATGGTATCCTCCACAACATCGGCCTCACACTCAGCTCTGCTCTAACTTGAGCAGCAGGGACAGTCTACCTTCCAACTTTTACTTCCTTCTCTCCTCGGCCCCACCCTTGGTTGTCCCCATTGCTCACCTTGGCAGCAATGCCTGCTTCATAGAAGGCCTTATCTGCAGGTAGTAGCTGGGTGTGACGCAAGAGTGAAACAGAAAGCCTGGCAGCTACAGTTTCCTGTGAATTAAAGTTAAAGCATTATGATTCTGGCACTATAGTGACTGAGCTACCAGACCAATGATCTTATAACTAAAGCAGCCATAGAATCAGAAGATCAACGATCAATATTAAATTGCTCTGGGTCATGGTCTGAGTTTTTTTCAGCTACACAAGAGAACTGGGCCTAGGTTATTTCCTCCCACCTCTAGAATTCCATCATCCAACTACAATAACTCAATATAGTATCATGAATAAGCTAAAAGTACATATCTATTATAAGAGGTCAATGCAGAAATCATGGAATTGGTATGTCTGAGCATAAGGAGGCTGGAGCTGTGTGGGCACGGAGCCCTAAGAAGGTCAAAGGGATACAGAAAGGAAACTGCCTCAGCAAGGGCTAAAGATTTCTTTGAATGGAAGAGAGACTAGAAGTGGGCCAAGCTTGAGACTGTCCTGAACTTGCATTCATTCAGCTTCACACATGTGAAGATGAGTGCCTCTCCCTGCTCCATCTCACCAGCTCTTTGACGCTCTGGGCTGCAGAGCGGGTGGCGTAGTAATGGGCAATCAACAGCATGGTCTCGAACTCCTCGTGAGCTGGAGAGTTGGCCTCACTGGACTTCACCAGGTTTTCACACTAGAGTGGGAAGAACACACAGCCTGGGTCGGGGGGTCAGAGGAGTGCCAGGGCCAGAGTGGTCAACAGCCAGCCGTCTGGACAGAGGAAGGTAGAGCTCGAGGGTGGGTCAGGAGTGCCAGGGGCAGAGTGGTCAATCAATAGTCAGCCATCTGGACAGAGGAAGGTAGAGCCCAAGGGTGGGTCAGAGGAGTGCCAGAGTGGTCAATGGACAGCTGCTCAGAGGAAGGCAGAGCTCAAGGGTGAAGGAGACTGGGTATGAAGGGAGAGACGAGGGCAGGGGCCAGGTGGCCCTAGCAGCCCTCCCGCTCTGCTGCCCGCCTGGCTTCCTCACCAGGTTAAAGAGGACATCCCGGAGGTCAGCCCAGCTGTGATAGGCCTCAGCACTGTTGGTCCCAGGAGAGCTCACCATGTCAGTGAAGATCCTTTTGTAGATGTTGAAGTTCTGGAGGCGGAAGGGGAAGGTGAGCTGAGTGAGAGGAATACAACTGCAAGAGAAAGTTAGGGAAAGTAGGGCCAAAGAGGAAAACTGGGCTGGAACTGGCGTGTGGAGGAGCTATGGATGCTGCTGGAGAAAGTGCTGTTTTTCAGGGAAGAGAAAGAAGGAGGGTAAGAAAACACCCATTTTTTCCTAACTGGTGCTCTGTGGGTGTGGGCAAATGTGTGACTGTGAATGCACAGTCATGGTGTTAACAGCTTAACACCCGGAAAGCTGTGATGCTCAGGAGAGGGGGTGTTCACACTCTGGAGGAAGTTAGTCAGGCCCTTGAGGTGTGTACAGGGCTCAGCTCTGAAAGACTGTTCCCTGTGTTAGCCTTCAGAGGGTAAATCCTCCAGATAGGCTGTACAATTCAGAAGAGCCTAGGTGGAGTCTCTGGGCACGATGCTCTCTAACAAAGGAATTCTTTGAGAAGAGAGATCCTGAGTTGGGTGAGCAGTTGTCGAGGAGAAGGTAAGAATTTCTTTGGGGAAACATTCACCCTGAGGAGCAGGCTGGTACCTGTGGGTTAGCAGGGGCTCCGTGCTGCACGTACAGGGCCAGTGCCTGGGCATAGTCACCCTCCTGGATCAGGTGAGTTGCATACAATGCCACGTATTTGTGCAGAATCTTGTAGTTCTATTTGAGGGGTGCAGGAAAAGCAGGGGGAGGTTGGGGTCAGACCAGGCTGTGAGGGTGGGGTCCTGACTTGAGGCCATGGATTTGTTTAGGAGGTGAAGGGCATGTGCATGCCATGCTCTGACCTGATGTCAGAGCGTGAAGACTGAGCTCTCTGATGCTGATTAGGGATCTTTGAGGTTTGGGCTTTGGAGGAAGAGAGAGAGACACTCTCCGGGACAGGTGGGGAGTCAGAGGAAATACCCAGAGGGGCTGGCATGGGAGGAAGGGAGCAGTACCTGCTTGGTGGCTGTTTCAATGCACTTGTCCCACTGGCCCTGCTCCACATAGAGGTCCAAAGCAGCCACCACATCCACACCCACTAGCTATGGGCCAGTTAAAAAGACAGAGTTACATGAGGGAAGAAGAGGGAAAGAGTCTCTGAGCCTCCCTGTGCTCCGCTCCTACTGCCTCTGCCAGTCTCACCGAGTCCACTTTGCCCTGGCTCTTGAGGAACTGTTTATAACACTGGTCCACATAGTCTTCATACCTGTGAAGGCATGGAGAAAGCTCACACATCAAAGCCCCAGAAGCACACCCTTCCCATAAGAACTTCCTCCCAGTCTTTACAAAAGGAAGTAAAAGAATTTCTAGTGAGAAGGGGTTATGAGCTTACCGGGGATCTAGCTCCTTAGCTACATGCTTGGCCTTGTTCCATTCCTCACCCTCAATGAAAGCATCGATCGCTTCCTTGACGAGGTCCAGGCTCAGATAGAGATCTGCAGCCTACACAGGGGAAAATCTGAAACTGGAGATGTCTCTCTCCTCTCCCCCCATCTCCCTTCTGGGAACTCTGGGGAAACAGAAATGCATGCCGAGCCTGCCAGGAGACCCCCGCCCCCGACCCCCCGACTTCACACAGCTTCTACCCATCTTTGTGGAATCTACTTCTGTTCAGTCCCAGCACCCTACTTACTGCGCTGGGCTTTCCAATTCCAATCAGCTGGGGTCCCACAGCTCGAACTACTTCCAGACTGCGTGGGGGAGGTAGAAACTTGATGGAGAGTTCAGCTGCCTGAGTGGTTGAGCAGAAGATGGAAGTGGGCAGAGAGACGCATACTGCCCAGGGGTCCTCGACCAGCTCTGTTTTTACCTCCAGATGCCAACTTTCTTGCTTTCTCCCTCACCTTCCGCCCTCTGGGGCAAATCCTGCCTCCTGGTCCACCAGAGCTCTTCCATGACCATCAGAGG
The DNA here is from genome assembly GCA_917880005.1 of Nanger dama. Taxonomy (NCBI): domain Eukaryota; kingdom Metazoa; phylum Chordata; class Mammalia; order Artiodactyla; family Bovidae; genus Nanger; species Nanger dama. Next base: position 34,881,338 of record CAKJTW010000018.1, read on the forward strand.
ACCTGTCTGTTCCTCTCAGCTCTTCCTCTTTTAGACACTCACTTCTGCCTGAGAGCACTGCATTTGGTTCTGTCACCTTTCACAAACTGGTTTCTCAAGTTCTTTGTCACAAACAGAACCCTGGTAGCATGGTGTAGGGAAAAACCTAAAGCAGGAGCCCAGGACATTCTGCAACTATTTGTGTTGGGCACTTCTGAGTTTCAGTTTCTTCACCCATCAGAGTGATGGTTGGTCTAGATTCGTACTGTCCAGAACAGCAGCCACGAGTCACATGTGGCTAGTCCTGAGATGTGCTGTAACCTTACATATTTCAAAGACTTAGTATGAAAAAAAGGAATGTAGACTACTTTGATAGATTTTTATATTGATTTTGTGTTGAAATATTGGTAATAGTTTTGGTATAATAGGTTAAGCAGAATATAATTATTTTTACCTTTTTCTTTACACTTATTTGAGTGTGGCTACTAGAAAATTTTAAAATTACGTATATGACTTAGATCTTTGTGACCTGCATTGTATTTCTACTGGACGGTGCTGGTTTAGATGACTTTGGAGACCCCTTTCAACCATAAAACTCAGTAATTCTACAAATCCAACTGTTCCATGAGCTCACTCTGTTTATGCTGTGATGCTGATATCCTCACCAGATTTTAACTTCCACAGAGTCCGCTTCAGCTATAGTCTATGTGAATCCTCCTGGTCTTTCCCCACTTGTTCTTGCCTTCCTTCTTTACCTGCCAAAGCCTTCAAGGCTTAAGTGCTCCCATCCAGAAAGCCCACCCTCTGACTAACCTAAAGAAGGTATAGTCGTGCACAGACCTGGGTAAATAATTCCCTAGAGTAGGGTACAACAGATGCTTCAGTTCAGTTCAGTCACTCAGTCATGTCGACTCTTTGTGACCCCATGGACTGCAGCACGCCAGGCTTCCCTGTCCTTCACCAACTCCTGGAGCTTGCTCAAACTCATGTACATTGAGTCAGTGATGCCATCCAACCATCTCATCCTCTGTCATCCTTTTCTCCTCCCGTCTTCAATCTTTCCCAGCATCAGGATCTTTTCAAATGAGTCAGTTCTTCACATCTGGTGGCCACAGTATTGGAGTTTCAGCTTCAGCATCAATCCTTCCAATGAATATTCATGACTGATTTCCTTTAGGACTGACTACTTGGATCTCCTTGCAGTCCAAGGGACTCTCAAGAGTCTTCTCCACCACCTCAGTTCAAAAGCATCAAAGTTCAAAAGCTTTCTTTATAGTCCAACTCTCACATCCATACATGAACACTAGGAAGAACATAGCTTTGACTAGATGGACCTTTGTTGGCAAAGTAATGTCTCTGCTTTTTAATATCCTGTCTAGGTTGGTCACAGCTTTTCTTCTAAGGAGCAAGCATCTTTTAATTTCATGGCTACAGTGATTTTGGAGCTCCAAAAAATAAAGTCTGTCACTGTTTCCATTGTTTCCCCATATATTTGCCATGAAGTGATGGGACCAGAAGCCATGATCTTAGTTTTCTAAATGTTGAGTGTTAGCTACCTTTTTCACTCTATTCTTTCACTTTCATCAAGAGGCTATTTAGTTCTTCTTCACTTTCTGCCATAAGGGTGGTGTTATCTGTATATCTGAGGTTATTGAATATTTCTCCCAGCAATCTTGATTCCAGCTTGCAGATGCTTAATACCTGATAAAACTTGCTAAACTCTCAAAACCAACCTCAGTCCTTTCTACTTCCTTCCTCTCCAGCTTCAAGGGGCTATTCAATGACAAGGCCTCACAAATCTTTGGGAAATTCTGCAGGGGCATCTGCACAAAAACATTTTATTCAGGGACTGATCAGTCTCACCCCTTCATAACTTCTAATACCCTATTTCCCTGCGTCTGAGGCACATTGTTAATATATACATGTATTCCCATCACAAAGACCCTAAGAATCCATCTTAGAACTGATGAAACATACTAGCTTGGCTTAATCTGCCAGAGGCTTTTTTTCAGGAGCTGCTGAGTGGAGGGACCTCTGCTTTTCTCACAGCCTCCCTCTGGCCCAGTTTCAGGGTCTGGATTTGCCCTTCCAACTCTGGCCCTAGGCCTACTCTTCCCTCACAAGGCCTCCCTGACCCCTCCAGGCCACGGAGATCTCGCCCTTCTCTGAACTCTACTTGAACTTCACTAGTTAACTTCTGTCTTCACCTAACTTGCAGTATTAACCAACTGAGCCATGTGTTAGTCTACCTTCCCCCAATTTCTGTCTCTCCGGTTCTGTCTTTTATCCCTTTTCATAGCCTTCATAGATTCTGGTCTAGCATCCATCAGGAACTCAGCAGACACCTGCTACCTGACTGAAAACAAAGACATGGGAGGGAAATGCTGTACATCTGAGAAGGAATGCTGGGTGTGAATGGAGGCGGGAAGCAGAGCCCAGCGGTGTGGCACCTCACCTTCAGCCAGCACTTCTCCACCAGGCTGCTGCTTCCTGCGTCCCGCACTTTGAGGTAGCAGTCGACTGCACGGCTGTACTCTCCAGCCTGTTCCCACTGTCGAGCCTGTTCCACCAGACCCTCCATGCCCCTGTGTGAACAAGAACCCTTGTGACCAGGACCAGGGAAGGGGCAGTGTGGCTGAGCCTGTGTGTACCTTCTGACCACCCCCAGTCCTGCCAACATTTCCTGGTCCCCTGGCTTCATACCTGGCCCCTTCTTTCCTGGAGCCCTGGCTTCATACCTGGCCCCCCTTCTTGGTAGCTTCCCGCTCGTACTCTTCCTGCAGTGCCTCCAGCTGGCTGGGCATGTAGTCCTTGCAAATCCGCAGAGCATCGCTCCATAGTCCGGCCTCCTGCTCAGATTTCCAGGTATCAGGATGGTATGACAGCTTCCCACTGCACACAGGCCCACCACTATAGGCCACTGGTCCCTGAGTCCTTGGACCTCTTTTCCTCCTCCTCTCTGCTCCTCCCCCTTCCCCAGGCCTAACCTTCTCAAAACCAGGGTTCAGTATAGTGCACTATGGGCTCTCCTACCTCTCACCCTTCCTCATGGGATTCCGCCCCTGAATCTGCTGCCCCACCTTATAGTAATTGAGGGCCAGGCCTGGTCTCTGGGCCCGAAGCAGCAGCCCTTCTGCTTTTTGGAAGTCCTTCTCCTCCAAGGCCCCGCGAGCCTGCCCCACGAGCACCTCGGCGACACTGTCAGGGTCATGGGCCTCGGCCACACGCTGAGCTGCCTCCCAGTCCTGGTTATGGACAAACCTGTTCCCAGATGAGGACAGAGAAAAGGCTGAGTATAGGACTGAAGTCTCAATGATGAGAGGCAAACCACCATGTCACTGAGCAGGAGGGTAAGAGTTATTGTTACTAGGTTTAGATGAAAGTGAAAATGACAATGAGAGGTCCTGGGGCTGAGTCTGGGAGGATAGGATTAGGGATTTGTGGGGTAACTCACATGAGGACTGCTTCCTTGGGTTTACCGGCCTTGATAAATTCAGCTTCAGCCTCTTCAAATTTTCCCTAGAGGGAGAGCGAAACAGCCATACACAACATGAAGGAGACCGGCACCCCAGGCAGCCGTGAGACAGGAGGTCTGAATGCCTGGCAGCAGTGGACCAGGGCATGGGAAGGAGGGCTCTGTGGTCAGAGTCGAAAGCATTGGGGAAGAACCACATCTATACCTCATCCTCCAGGTACATAGCGTATCGGAGATGGATCTCAGGGGTTTTGTGCTTGAGGGCCAGCCGAGAGAGTTCAAAAGCAAATTCAAAGGAGCTGAAATGGGAGGTGCAAACAAGGTTTGTCTACACTATATTTCCTTTTATAAGAGAAGACAAACAGAGGGCAAGGATTGAGGGGAAGAAAAGGGACAGATTTTTAAAAATCAATGAAATGATAAGAGAAGCACAGAGAGCACTATACCAACAGGCAGGAAGGACCCCTGGTGCTTCCACCACCTCCCACAGAGCCACATCTGCACTAGCAGGAAAATAATCTTCCGGAAACAAGTAAAACCACCCATAACAATTTGACTCATTGCAGGATTCCTACTGGTGTTCTTAACATTTGCTTAAGAAAACCTCGCTTTGGGCAGGAGTCTTGAATAGATGTTTTCCAAAAGAGGACATACAGATGGCCAACATGAAAAGATGCTTAACAGCAATAATCATCAGAGAAATGCAAGTCAAAACCACAATGAGATAACAACTCACATCTGTCTGAATGGCTAGCATCAAAAAAATCTACAAATAACATACTGATGAGGATGTGGAGAGAAGGGAACCCTTATGAACTGTTGGTGGGAATATAATTTGGTGTAGCCGCTATGGAAAACAGTATGGAGGTTCCTCAAAAACTGAAAAACAGAACTACCATAATATCCAACAATTATACTCCTGTGTATATAGCTGAAGAAAACAAAAACACTAAAGATTCAGGAACCCCAATGTTCACAGTAGCATTGTTTACAATAGCCAAGATATGGAAGCAACCAAGTGTCCATCAACAGATAAATTAATAGAGAAGATGTCACACACACATGAATATTACTCAGTCATAAAAATGAAAATTTGCCATTTCCAGCAACATGGATGGACCAGGAAGGTATTATGCTTAGTAAAATAAGTCAGATAAAGACAAATACTATAGGTTATTACTTATATATGAAATCTAAAAATGAAACAAACAAATGAATATAACAAAACAGAAACAGACTCACAGATAATAGAGAACAAACCAGTAGTTATCACTGGGGGAGAGGAAAAGGGGTAAGGGTAAGACAGCGATAGGAGATTAACAGGTACAAACTACTCGGTATAAATAAACTACAAGGATACATTACACAGCACAGGGAATACAGCCAATGTTTTATAATAACCTTAAATGGAGTATAATCTATAAAAATATTGAATCACCATGTGGGACACCTGAAACAAATATTGTAAATCAACTACACTTCAAAAAATTAATAATTTAATTAAAAAAGAAAAGCTCATTTTGCATTTAATGGAATCACATTTCCATTATGTGTATATATGCTTAGTTGCTCAATCATGTCCAGCTCTTTCTGACCCTATAGACTGTAGCCCACCAGGCTCCTCTGTCCATGGGATTCTCCAGGCAAGAATACTAGAGTAGGTTGCCATTTCCTTCTCCAGGGAAATCCCAACTCAGGGATCAAAACCAAGTCCCCTGTATTGCAGGTAGATTCTTTACCATCTGAGCCACTGGAGAGACCCATACTTTACTCACATCACACATTACTCAGCAGTAAATTACTGGCTTAGAGCATTTTAGCTTTAAAAATTGTTCTCTTTCCTCCTTTCTCCTTAGAACAGCTGTAGATTAAACACCCTTCTGAGCCCCCAGGGGAACAGGAGCAGAATTACTAATTTATTCTTGCCTCTCTATCAAGCTCTTCCAAGGATCTCTCCTTACCACATTTCTTCACTCTTGCTTCAGCCTCTAGAAATGCTTTCAGTTATACATCAGTTTTCTTTCTCTATATAGAGGCTGTCTGGGATGGGGCCCCGAGAGAGAAGGCTTGGGGCCTCACCAGTTGTCAGCAGCATGGTCAACAGCAGCTTCCAGGAGTCCCAGCTTGTTGAGCAGTCTAACGGCAGCCTCTCCTCCTAGGCTCTTGGCCCACAGATAGGCCACGTGTTTGTGGGCATTAGCTCCTCCATGAGCCTTGGCCACCTGAAAAGCAAAGCCCCGTGGCAACCCTCCAACACAGGGGTATATGGCTGCTCCCTTGTCATCTCTGACTTGACCTCAGCTTGGAAAAGGATCAGGCACCTCTCCAGAGCAGTAGGAAGAGGGCTAAATTTCAGCCCTATTAACCTGATTAGGGTCCAAGGATGGATTTCAGGTCGTTCACAAACCATTAAAATTGTATGTGAGATTGTGTGTGTAGGTGTGGACTTTTTTCAAAGACACCCATGACCAGTTTAAAATTAGACAGTTACTTGATCGTGGGAAAGCAGGATGGAAGGACCCTGTGCATCCTTACCCAGTAAGGGGGAAGACCTTACCCGGTAAGCCTCTTCCCAAAGCCCATTGGACCGGTACATGTTCACTGTCGCCTTCCACTCCTGGGCCTCAAGGTAGTGATACTCAGCCTCCTGGAGTCGGCCCTCAGCCTCCAGGTCCTGGGGAAGGAAAGGCAAATCAGGATGGGGAGAGGGGCAGATGCAGCCTCTTTGGGGGAGAGATGGATGGAAGCAGGAGAAGAGCTCACCTTGCCCAGATGCAGGTGTGTGTCACTGAGGAGATCTGGGTGGTGCTTCCTACTAAGCGGATCATATCATCATACAACTTGTGCTTTTGAACATGTTGATGGCAAGATCAGGCTCTTCCACGGTCACATATAGCCTGGGGACAGGAGAAACACCTGTGGCCTCCTAGACCCAGATTCCTACTGTGAGAGTTGTTCCTAAGGGATTCCGTCCCTGTCTTCTGGGCAGAGGGCACATATCTGCAGACCCCAGCCCTCAAGCCCCATATCTCGCTATACCTCCCCTGGGGCCACGGCTCACCTTTTCAGCCTCTCGGTACTCTGCCCTGCTTCTCCATCTCCTGAGCCTGAGTGATATACAGCACCGAGACGTCTTCCGGTCTCATGCACTTCATGGCCAGCTGTGCAGACACACAACACAGGGTCAGGGCAGCCTCAGGCACTAATTCCCAAGGAAGTAGAGGGCAACACAGAGCGGACAGGGAAGTGGGGTTTCTTCAAGGAAGTTTGTTTTCATAGGGAACTCTGAACTTTCCCAATAAGCACAGGAGTTTGGTTACTGCCACTCTTCTACTCAGCTCAGGGATCCCAAGTCCATAAAGAGCAGAATAAGAACTACATTCTGCTAAGGCAGGTGGGTCAGAGATGCCCTGTGCTGGGTGGGGGCACCTGATCCCACTAATTTACTCCTGCATCCACTGGGCTCTGGGAGCACGAATGAGAACAGTTACCAGTGTGACTAGAGCTCCAGCAGAGGTATTTCAGATTCCCAGTTCCCAAGGCCATCTGCTCTCTGCAGAATTGCAGGTTTGGGAACTAGAGCCCTCATGATCCTTGCCTTTCCTTTTGGCTAAGCATCAGTTACCTAGACCGTACTCTGGTACTCTTCCTTGGCTTGCAGGGAGCCCAGTGAAGTGGGGAGATTGGCGACTAGGGGAAGGACAATACAACCATGAAGGTGGCATTCTCTCATGAATGTCACCCGTTGCCCACCTTGTGGGCTTGCTCCCAGCGGCCAGCCTGGGTGTACATGTCTATGGCGTCTTTCGTCCGGTCTCCTTAGCGTAGAGCTCTTCCGCAATCTGTAGGTGAGACAGGGAGAGGCAAAAGATCAGAGTGACAGAGTGAAAGCAGCCTGGAGGAGGAAAGAACAAACCTTAGCTGGGAGGGAGCAGAGCCTGGGACTCCATTAGTGTCCAGTCAGAGAAGACAAGGTGACTGTAGGTGTCTCAGGCTTTCTTCTGTTTCGATAAAAGACCAACCCCAAACAGTATGAGGACAATACAGTGGGAGTTTAAGATTTTTGCCAACAAAGGTCTGTCTAGTCAAAACTATGGTTTTTCCAGGAATCATGCATGGATGTGAGAGTGGGACTACAAAGAAAGCTTTTGAACTTTCTTTGATGCTTTTCAACCGTGATGTTGGAGAATACTCTTCAGAGTCCCTTGAACTGCAAGGAGATCCAAGCAGTCAATCCAAAAGGAAATCAGTCGTGAATATTCATTGGAAGGACTGATGCTGAAACTCCAATACTTTGGCCACCTGATGCAAAGAACTGACTCATTGGAAAAGACCCTGATGCTAGGAAAGATTGAAGGCAGGAGGAGAAGGAGATGAGATGGTTGGATGGGATCACCGACTTAATGGACATGAGTCTGAGTAAACTCCGGGAGTTGGTGATGGACAGGGAGGCCTGGCGTGATGCAGTCCATCAGGTTGCAAAGAGTTGGACACGACTGAGCGGCTGGACTGAACTTAAGATGGCCTCATGTTTTTGCAGTCCATAATGATTCTATACTGTAAATATGTTGGTGATACTTTTTAATTTTAAAAAAATTTTATTGAGGTATAGTTAATTTACAATGTTAACTTCTGCTTCAGTTTTATATACATCACACACACACACACACACACACACACACACACATATATTCTTTTCCATTATGGTTTATTACAGGATATTGAATATAGTTCCCTGTGCTATACAATAGGACCTTGTTTATCAATCCTATATATAATAGTTTCCATCTGCTAATGTTGAAGTTATTCTTGAAGCATCTCTCATGCTAGAGACCTGCTTTATATGTCTAGGAGAGGGTTCTGTGTCATGTCAGAATGAAATGGTGGTGTGTTTCATTTAGGGTGGTGACACTGTTGGGCCCCAGTAAGAAGGATCTAGTGAGGTGGCCCCCACTCCCTCTTCTGGGTTCTCTCCTCATCCTCCTGTACTATACTGCTTCATGATGCAGAAAGGGGGCTGTCCCTCACCTCATACTCCTGCAGAGATGCATAGTGTTGGGCCACGCGAGGATAGTATTTGGACGCAGTGTTCTGGTCCTGCAGATCTAATATATAAATTGCCTTCTTCCACTGGCGGGCACCCAGGGCAGCCTCAATTGCCTTAATGGAGCACCTGGCGTAGTTGGAAAAGGGGAAGAGGAAAATGGATAGAGGTAGAAATACCTCAAGCATACTCCAACCCACATTCGGATATTTCCTTGTTTTAGTGAGGCCTTGCTGCCCTTGCCTGTCCCATCACCTCTCACCTCATGTCCAAATGCCCTCTGCACCCCTGGACCACCACACCTGGCTTCGATGTAATGATTAATGGCCGCATCGAGCTGCTTCTGCTGCACCAAGTGGTCCCCCCCATGCCTCCTCTAATCTCACCACTTCCACTGGGAATGCCAACCGAGCCAGTTCCACCGCTGCCAGAGACAGAGAGGGCACTCAGTGCAGGCTTTGGGCACCGTGAGGCAGAGAAGTGAGGCGTGGAGTACAAGGGAGAAGTGGAGGGATGGGGGATCCCTGAAGCCAGGTGTCGGGTGACTGTTAGAGCAGAAGTCCACAACACTGTGGACTGGCCAGTACCTTTCATGAATGCGCTGCCTTTACAGTAGCACTCCAGGGCCCGCTGTGGATTTTGAATCTTCTCGAAGAGATCACCTGCCTGTTAACACAGCCCATGTTACTTCAAAGGTAGCCCTACTACACAAAAATCAACTGTCAGCCCCGCAAGATAGGGGATTCAGCCAGCGGTCAGGGAGGGTTGTGCACTCCAAGACAACACTGGGTAGGAGAGGGCACTGAGCCCTGGGGGCTAAGGGATAGGAACTGGAAGCCAGGGTACCCGTTCATACAGCTCGCCCTTGATCAGGGCAGCAGTGATGTGCTCCACCAGCTCCGTGTTGGCCAGCAGTTCCTCTCGGTTCAGCACCAGCCGAGCAGCCTTGGCAGGGAGCCCAGCTTTGAGGTAGAGGCTGATGGCTGCTAGCCCATCCCCTTGGCTCTCCTGAAGTTCGCCTGCCCGCTCCTCTTGCTGTGTGTCCATCAGCCACTGGTAGTAACCCCGGCGCAGCTTCTCTAGGGCCGGGTGCCCTGACATGCAGCAGAAGAGAACCAGGAATCACGCCCCTCCTTCCTGCCCCGCTGCTTCCCATCATGTCCAATCCCACTGTAACAGCCGAAATCCTCCCAGTCACCAGAGGCCCAACTCCCCACACTATGAGGTGCAACCCCAACACTGTTCCAGCTCCTGCCGCCTCCTTGACAAGAAGGGGTTTCTGATACTGGTGGGCCCTAGTTCTGAACAACTGTGGGGAAGACAGAACCGGTACCTTGGCCTCAGCCACAGCGACACATTCATCCCAGCGGTGTAGCTCCTGGTACATGTCCATGGCCTCTTCAACGGCATTCTAGGGGAGGCCAGGCAGAGGGAGGAGGGATACCAGGAAGACACGAGGATCAGAAATTAGCAAGCTCTCCTCAGCCTGGCTGAGATGCCAGCCTGTGTGGGTTGGAAAGCCTCATCCTTAGTATGAAACTAAAAGAAGCTTAAGCTTCAGGGCACCTTATTTGCACAGGCTCCTTCCAAATCAACTTTTCTTAAAGAGGGCTTCTCAAACTGAATAAGCTTTGGGCCTCACAAAATTGGGATCTATCTCCATGAACAAGAATTGTGGAGAACAAAGAGGATGGTAGACTTTCTATGAAGTAAAGAAGTGATTGTCAGAAAGAACCCAGAGGAGGAAATTATGGAGCAGTGAAATTCACCGTATAAACCTTTTAAAAGTTTCTCTCCAGGCCTGATAGCCCAGCTGACCAGCGTTCATTCTTCCTCTGAGTTTGCCTCACTTTTTCCTCTCTGATCCTCTCTTCCATCCAGCTCCTCTGCTCCTATTACCTGTTCTAAGAAGATCATTTCCGCCAGCTTGTAGTTCTTCTCCAGCATGGCTAGTCGTGCTCGGACCTGATAAAAGTCTGTTCCTTCTCCACCCTGTGGAAAAAAAGTAAGTTCTGGTTATTGTTGGTGCCCACGAACAATTCTGTCTGTGTAAGTGGAGACAGGAAGGTCAGAGAGATGTGGAGGCTAAAGGTTTAGGAAGCTGAAAAACTTGGGGCTTAGGAGGCTTGAGGTTTGGCAAACAACTCCAACTGACTTGAAGGTGGCGATAGGGAGGGCAGAGTAGAGGAAATTAGCCATGGCTGGAAAGCTAAGAGTTGTGGGTCTGAGTGCCAAGAGAAATCTCAGCTCAAAAAAGTGAATGAATCAGGAGAATACTTGCATATTCCCGAGACACTTGATCTGCAATCTCATTGGTTTCATGGAGGAACCGAGCTTTTGCAACATGTCCCAAAGCAGAAAAGCACCTAAAGTATGGAAGCAATAACAATATTATTATAGAATCATCATTAATTCATTGGTTTAGCAGATATATGGTGAACATCCATTATATGCCAGGCACTTGTTCTTGCCACTGAGGACACAAAAACAAAGATGAGGGCCTGGCTCTCAGGGAACTTACTTTCTAGTGGAAACAGATAATTAGCAAAACAAAAAACAAAGATTAATTGAAATAATGGAAAATGAAACTAAGGGGACTATTTAAGTTGGTAGTTAGAGAAGGCCTGTTCCAGGAGCTGTCATCTGAGCTGAGACCTGAATCCAAGAAAGAGCCAGTCATGGCAAGATGGAGGAAAATTACTCCAGGCAGAGGGAGAAGCTAGTATAAAGGGCCCAAGGCAGGAGTGAGCTTGATATGCTCAAAGGGACAAAGGATGCCTGTGTGGTTGGACACTAATGGGCAAGTACCTGATATGAGAAGGTGAGGTGAAGTCGCTCAGTCGTGTCCGACTCTTTGCGATCCCGTGGACTGTAGCCCACCAGGCTCCTCTGTCCATGGGATTCTCCAGGCAAGAATATTGGAGTGGGTTGCCATTTCCTTCTCCAGGGGATCTTCCCGACCCAGGGATCGAATCGAGGTCTCCTGCACTGCAGGCAGATGCTTTAACCTCTGAGCCACCAGGAAGTCCGATATGAGAAGGAAGCGGGGTCAATCTTGTGGGGCCTTAAGAGTTTGTGTTTTATACAAAGCACAAAAGCAAGAAAATGATTTAATCTAATTTATGTTTTAAAAAAATTACCACAGCTGCTATGGTTCTAAGGATTGTAGGGGTCTAAGTAGCATTTTCTAATTAATTAAGAGACTAATTAGGAGGTTTTTACACCACTGTATGCAGGAGATGGTGGTGGTCTGTTCTAGGGTGGAGACAGTAGGGTTGAACAAATAAGAGATTTAGGGTATGTTATAAAGACCCTTGCTCACTATCCCTATGACTTGCAGTGAGTCTAGCTGTGTGGTGATGGGATAAAAGGGACCAAGGATGAATCTTTGCCAAAGCCACAGCAGCTGATGTTTAATGAGCACTGTGGTCTGCGCTCTTTGCACAGATCCCTTCATTAAGTCTCCCCTATCACTGCCACTCTGCCACTCTTCTTTACCATCCTGCAAGGTGAATACTGTTATTATCCTCATTTCATAGAGAATATGGAGAAGCCAAGGCTCGAGAAGGTTAAGTTAATCTCTAAAGTTACACAGTTGGTAAATGGAATCAAGATTTGAAATAGGAGAGTCTGGAGTCCCATGTTTTTCCTGTTAATTACACTCCTATACCATTATTGTAATATACACATCAACACATAGATTGTAGGGTAGGAGCGTTAAACACTTGGAAGCAGCACCTAGTTACAAGGTAGGGAGTGAAAACAATAAAAGACATACTCTTACAGGAAGTCAGATAAAAACAAAATCATATAATATCGCTTATATGTAGAATCTAGAAAATGGTAGAGATGAACTTATTTGCAAAGCAGAGTTTCAGTTGCAGAGAACAAACTTTCGGTTGCCAAAGGAAGAAGAGGGGATGGGATGAATTGGGAGGTTGGGACTGACATATATACACTACTAATGTATCTAATCAAACAGATAACTAAAGAGAGCCCACTGTGTAGCACAGGGAACTCTACTCAGTGTTCTGTGGTGACCTAAATGGGAAGGAAATCTAAAGAAAAGGGGATAAATGTATATGTGTATGAATACCTGACTCACTTTGTTGTTCAGCAAGAAACTAACACAAAACTGTAAGGCAACTATAGTCCCATAAAACTTTTTAAAAAGAAATAAAAGTCATACTCTCATACTCTAGGATGGGAGGATGTTTGGAATAACTGCACTATGGAAGGGTTCTATGACATCTCTTGGCATGGGAAGGCAAGAGGTGCCCCAACCCTGGGGAGGAGCAGCCCACGGGGAAGACACTGTGCAGCCATCTCTCCTTCCGAGCTGCCTGGCACCTGGGTTCCACAGCCCGGCTCACCTCTCAGCAATGTGCAGCTGCTTTGCTTCCAGTGACAGCTTGCTCAAGGTTTTCCACATTGCTTCTGTTTCTGGAGTCATTTCCAGAGTTTCCAAGAAGGCTGTGGCCCTGCAGAGGGAAGGAAGCAAAGTACAAGGAATGAGTCCAAGGTCAGGAAGACACTAAGAAATATTGGTGATGGGGAAGCAAGAGGAATGGAAGAGGCAATTATTTGCCCTTTTTGTCTAATCTCCTCCCAGGACCACTAGGTCCTTTTCAAACATGGCTGGTTTCACTACCCACCTCAGGCAGGTCCTCAGACCCAGCCTTTCCCACCACCGTGCTGGTTATCAGCCTCGTGTCTCACCGGGTGTAGTTGCCGTCATCAATGGCTGTTCCAAACTCAATAAGGCCCTCATCCAGGGTGTAGGCAACTGTAGTCACACCTTCGGTCACCATCACCTCTGTCTTTCCCCCACCTCGCTCCAGACCTACAACATCACCCTGTAAAAATTCAACCCCCCCAACCCCACCAGAATTCCAGGTGAGTGCTGACACAGGTTCAACTGCAGAAAAGACCCACCCTCATCCAACCCTACTGCTCACACTCTGAGGGAATGACTATACTCTCTGTTTTTCTGACACTTCTCTCAGGCAGATAAAAATTCCCCATCTATGGTAATATCCCTGGGTTAAAGTACACCATAGCTATGATAGCACTAGTGGCTAGGGATAAGGTGACAAAGTGTGGTATCCACTTCTGCCAGCGGTACCATGACTTGGTATTTGTAAAGGTTCTCCAGCTAAAATTCAACTTGATCCTGGAACATCCTTTTTAATGTATTGCTGAGTTCAACTGAAGAAATCGCTAGGCAAGCTTCCTGCTCCCTCTCCCACCCTTCCCCTCAACACAAAGAAAGAAAGAAAGAAAAGTCAGTAAGTTAAAACCAAAAAAGGCAGGAAAAATGGAAGGTGAGCAAATGGAAAGACTATAGTTGCCCTAAGGCAACCATACTATTAGGAGAGTAAACTTTGGGTCCTTCAGCAGAATGGGGAGGCCAAATCTGAGGATTTCTCATTAAACATGGATCCTCTATTCAGTAAAGGAAACCAAAGGAGTATATAGATCATTAACATGCCTGATTCCTGCCTAAGCAAATACAGATCATCTCTAGAGGAAAGCATGGCCAACTAAGGCCCTCATGATTCCAAAAGATGATATTCAATGTAACATGAGCTCACAGTTAAAAACTACCAAATACCACTTAACAAACCACTAGCAGGGAGTAAACAATAACTATAGACAATATTTCAGACCTCCATGGATCTAGGATATAAAAATAATAGGAAAAAGACAGTTATGGAATATAAAATAGTTATGTGTGAAACATTAGAGACCCAAAAGATGAAATATTAAGCCAGGAAAAAGAGACTATCAAAAAAATAGGCAGGTTGAAGAAAGAACCAAGTAAAGCCTTTAATTTTTGAAGTGGAAAAATAATACAATAGATGGTTTAAATAGTAGATTAGACAATGATGAAAGTGAATTGATGAAATGAAAGATGTATTTTAAGAAATTATCCAGAATGGGAGCGGAGTTTGGGGGAGAATGGATACTTATATATATATATATATATGTATGGCTTTGCTATACACCTGAAATAATCACAACATTGTTCATCTAATATAAATCCAATATAAAGTAAAAAGTTTTTTTAAAAAAGAAATTATCCAGAATTTACCATGGAGCTAAAAAATTTAGCATGAAAGAGAGGTTAGAAAGGCACAGAAGACAGGACAAGAAATCTAACATATGCCTAATTAGATTTTTGATGGAGAGACTAGAGAATATGAGAGAAGAAGCAATGTTTAAAGAGATTATGGTTGAGAAATTTCCAAGACTGATGGAAATATATGTACTTTCAAATATAGGAAGCACAATATACACCAAGCAAGATATATAAAAATAAGTTTATATCCAGACATATTGTAGTGAAATTTCAACACATCCAAAAAAAAAGAATAAAGAATAAAAAGAAAGATTTTAAAAGCAACCAGAGAGAAAAGACAGACCACCTATACAGAAAGGGCTATTAGTAAACCTGCCAGAACAAAAGAAGTCAATCAATGGGACAACATTTGCAAAATGCTAAGAAAAATTAACTGTCAATCTAGAATTGGGTAGTGAGTCCAAGTATCTTTCAATAGCAAAGCTCTAAGTGAAAATAGTTTCAGATAATCAAAACCTGAGCATTTTATCATCAAAAGACTTTAAAGAATCTTCTAAATGTTATTCTTCAAGAAGAGGAAGAAAAATAACTCCGGAGGGAAGATCATCAAGGCTAAAGGAAAAGGTGAATGGGGAAACTGACACTATGATGTTAAGTCTAAACAAATTCTGTCTGTATAAAACAATAATGTCTAGCTTTGGGGATGACAGAGAGGAACAGAATGCTAGACAACAGGGTCTTCCCTGGTGGAACAGTGGCTAAGACTCCACACTCCCAATGCAGACTGCTTGGGTTTGATCCCTGGTTAGGAAACTAGATCCCACATGCCCTAACTAATAGTTCATATGCTGCAGCTAAAAGATCCCGCAACTAAGGCCTGGCGCAGCCAAATAAGTAAATGAAATAAATATTAAAAATAACCACAACACTAAACAACAATGGCAAAGGGGAGGGAATCAAAGTTAAAGCCTTTTATGGTCCTTGTCTGCAGTGCAGCGGAGGGTGGGTAGATGCTGCTTAACTTCAGACTTTGTTAATTTAAATACATAGTGAACTTCCCTGGTGGCTCCAGATGGTAAAGCGTCTGCCTGCAGTGCGGGAGACCTGGGTTCGATCCCTGGGTTGGGAAGATCCCCTGGAGAAGGAAATGGCAACCCACTCCAGTACTCTTGCCTGGAAAATTCCATGGACTGAGAGGTTTCTCAGAGCCTGGTAGGCTACAGTCTATGGGGTCTCAAAAAGTTGGACATGACTGAGCGACTTCACTTCACTTCACTTCACTATAGAAACACTATAGAAACAGGATATATAATCTTCAAACCAAAAAAGGTATTTAGAAAAGGACAAGCTCCCAACACCACCCCCAATCCAACCTTAATCAGTCTAAAATGAAGCAAAAAGGAGGGAAAGAAAAGAGATTGAGAAAAGAATAAAAATAAAGCATCAAGTGCTCTACATACACCCACGGCAGTCATCCTAGCCTAGCACAGGGGCCTCTTTTCTGTTTCCATAGGCTCCTCCCAGATTTGGGATATTACTGTGTGAGTGATGTTGTCATGGGGTAGGACAGAGGGTGTGATCAACAGTCTGAAAAAAACAGAACTCTGAATAGCTTGTAACAGAGAATCAGCACATAAGGAGGTGTGATATGGAACTCCTCCTCAATTGAGGATCTTCCAGTCTAAGGGAACGCCACAATTCGAGTTGGTGAATTCCCACTATAATAGGGACCAGTACTCTGAGGGTCTAATATAATGTCAGGAATCTGAACAAGGATGGCTCTGGGGCCCAGAGCACTGTGGGAAGCAGTGTAAGTATCTCCTGCCAACTCCTTCAGAGAGGTTATGGGTGGCAGGCAGAGAAACCAAGCAGCCTTCCAAGTTTCCTTGGGTTCCGATTAATCAGCTCGACACTATGTGTGAGGTGCCCTGATGTTGACGTACCCTGATAGAGGACATGGTGACCCTCTCGGGTGCCTCAATGTTATACCACACACACAAGTTGTTTCGGTTCTGAGCCACCAGCACATCACTTCCTGGGACCCACTGCACGTAGGAGCAGAAGTTGAGAATCATCGTCTTAGAGCAGCTTTCAATATCGTACAGATGCAACTGGAGGAGGAAGAAGTAGATACACAATTAAGAAAAGATGTGGGTGTCTTCCCATCTGGACCATTTCCTAATGGGAAAATGTGGTAAGCTAGCCCACTAGTCAGGTATATGCTGAATTTCAAAGCTTACTGAACTTCAACCATAAACCCTTCAAGTTCATGCTTGGTTGGTATATTCTGACACTGGCCAAACAAGAGATGACCAAAGAGCAAAGTGCTACACCCTAGGAATTTAAGTTAGGTGAAGGTCAGACTTGTGCTCTTAGAATAACTCTGGGCCAGAGTGATCGGTCTAGATTACAAAAATAAGGTCATGAGACAAATTAAATGGCCTAGAAATATGTGATGTGGCTTTTACATCACAGTGAAAATGAAATGAAAAATCACCAGGTAGTCCCTGAGGTCGAACTCATTGGCGATATCACACTGAGATCAGAATCAATAAAGGGCTGGGGGAGACTGTCCTCAAGTCAGGGTCAGTGCGGTCAGGTAAGCGTGGTCGAAGAGCACTGGAGAAGTGTGTGTGGTAAAGGTCAGCTGGGCGTTGAGGAAGAGAAACGCAGGGGGTGAGAATGGTTCATGAAGTCACAGATTTGTGAATAGTAAGAGACACACCAACTCCAAATTCCCCTCGTGACGTTGGTGCCTGCATGATACAATCTCTCAGGGTAAAATGGGATGCGTGGTGATATTAGATGTAAAAATGTTGATCCTTCTGTGCTGTTCATTATGCTTATGGCACAGCCCCAAGAAATCCTGTCCCATTCTGCCTCCCACTGTCCCTGGTAGCAGCTAGTACCACATCCTTTATGGACCAGTCAGTGGTTAAGGCCTTAGTAACCCTTCTCACACGAAGTTTCCGGTCCCTGAACAGAAGCTTGTGCCCAGTCTCATTAAGTTCCAGCCAATCCACACGGCTCTCATGGCTGATGGTGCCAATGTTGTAGCCGCCAATCAGGTCCACTAGAGAGTAAAGGAAACAGGGTGAAAAAGAGAGATTCCACATAATCACGTACAAAGCATGGTGGCTTATGAAAGTTTGGTTTTAAGAATATTGCATTAGTCTAGAGCACGTCACTCAGGAGTACAAATGGTCAGTATAATATAGTTTTGCTAAGTTGCTTAGGATGCCATGTTTCTTCTAAATTTACAGAGATTTCATTTAACTCAGCAGTTAAGTTAGAAGATCCAAACCCACCAAGAAATCTGATTCCTCTCTGGGACTCTGGGACTTGTCTCATAGCAGGTCAAAACTATGGCTTCTGTTACTCACGATAAGCCCCAGTTACAGCAAGCCTACCAATGAGAGAAAGCTGATGAATGAAATGACCTCAGTGATCACAGGCACTCCAAAGCCATAAAAACATGAGGCTCTATCAGTGTTGAAGGTGCACAGACACAATAGGAGGAACCTCTGACTAAAGTTAGGCGGGTCAGTGTAGAGGATAAATATTAGCTGAGTCTGAATTTTGTAGATAACATTAAGAAACAATCATGCTTAGAACAGACCACTCAGGGTTGGCTAGGATGCTTTCAGGGAGTCTCCTGAACAAAGCCCATTCATAGCTCTTATATATTATCTTATATATTGTGATCCACATAGTCAAAGGATTTGGCATAATTAATAAAGCAGAAATAGATGTTTTTCTGGAACTCTCTTGCTTTTTGATGATCCAGCGGATGTTGGCAATTTGATCTCTGGTTCCTCTGCTTTTTCTAAAACCAGCTTGAACATCTGGAAGTTCACAGTTTATGTATTGCTGAAGCCTGGCTTGGAGAATTTTAAGCATCACTTTACTAGCGTGTGAGATGAATGTAATTTTTTTTGGCACTGCCTTTCTTTGAGACTGGAATGAAAACTGACCTTTTCCAGTCCTGTGGCCACTGCTGAGTTTTCTAAATTTGCTGGCATATTGAGTGCAGCACTTTCGCAGCATCATTTCTGCTTTATTGACTATGACAAAGCCTTTGACTGTGTGGATCACAATAAACTGTGGAAAATTCTGAAAGAGATGGGAATACCAGACCACCTGACCTGCCTCTTGAGAAATCTGTATGCAGGTCAGGAAGCAACAGTTAGAACTGGACATGAAACAACAGACTGGTTCCAAACAGAAAAAGGAGCATGTCGGAGAAGGCAATGGCATCCCACTCCAGTACTCTTGCCTGGGAAATCCCATGGACAGAGGAGCCTCATAGGCTACAGTCCATGGGGTCGCTAAGAGTCGGACACGACTGAGCGACTTCACTTTCACTTTTCACTTTCATGCATTGGAGAAGGAAATGGCAACCCACTCCAGTGTTCTTGCCTGGAGAATCCCAGAGACAGAGGAGCCTCGTGGGCTTCTGTCTATGGGGTCGCACAGAGTCAGACACGACTGATGCGAGTTAGCAGCAGCAAGGCTGTATATTGTCACTCTGCTTATTTAACTTATATGCAGAATACATCATGAGAAACGCTGGGCTGGAGGAAGCACAAGCTGGAATCAAGATTGCAAGGGAGAAATATCAGTAACCTCAGATATGCAGATGACATCACCCTTATGGCACGAAGTGAAGAAGAACTAAAGAGCCTCTTGATGAAAGTGAAAGAGGAGAGTGAAAAAGTTGGGTTAAAACTCAACATTCAGAAAACTATGATCATGGCATCTGGTCCCATTACTTCATGGCAAATAGATGGGGAAACAGTGGCTGATTTTATTTTTCTGAGCTCCAAAATCACTGCAGATGGTGATTGCAGCCATGAAATTAAAAGATGCTTACTTCTTGGAAGGAAAGTTATGACCAAGCTAGACAGCATATTAAAAAGCAGAGACATTACTTTGTCAACAAACATCCGTCTAGTCAAGGCTATGGTTTTTCCAGTAGTCATGTATGGATGTGAGAGTTGGACTATAAAGAAAGCTGAGCAGTGAAGAATTGGTGCTTTTGAACTGTGGTGTTGGAGAAGATTCTTGAGGGTCCCTTGGACTGCAAGGAGATCCAACCAGTCTATCCTATAGGAGATCAGTCCTGGGTGTTCATTGGAAGGACTGATGCTGAAGCTGAAACTCCAATACTTTGATCACCTGATGCAAAGAGCTGACTCATTTGAAAAGACCCTGATGCTGCGAAAGATTGAGGGCATGAGGAGAAAGGGATGACAGAGGAGAAGATGGTTGGATGGCATCACCAACTCGATGGACATGGGTTTGGGTGGACTCCGGGAGTTGGTGATGGACAGGGAGGCCTGGTGTGCTGCAGTTCATGGAGTCACAGAGTTGGACATGACTGAGCGACTGAACTGAACTGAACTGATACATTGTCAGTTCTGGAGAAGGCAATGGCAACTCACTCCTGTGTTCTTGCCTGGAGAATCCCAGGGACTGGAGAGCCTGGTGGACTGCCGTCTATGGGGTTGCACAGAGTCGGACACGACTGAAGTGACTTAGCAGCAGCAGCATACATTGTCAATTATCTTATACATTATCAATGAGCAATGTGCCTGTTTCTGTTGTATATGCTTAAGTTAAAGACCAAATGCCAGCTGATAGCCACAACTGGGAAGACCAACTTAGAAATGAATTTTTCTTTAATTCAAAAGCAAAATAGTAACTCCATGTTTTAACGCCTCAATTATAAGTACAATTAGAAAATGCTAAAGCTGTGGGGACCCTATTTCTATGAGCACCCTTAAATTACACACAAAATTATGTGTGTAGATATTTTTCTGGGAAAGGATTTATGCTTTTAATTAGATACTCAAAGGGGTTGGTGACCCAAAAAGTTGAGAGATAAACTCTCAATGTACCCTGAAGATGAGACCTACAGAGTGAGGTGACTTGTCCAAAGTCATATGGCTCACTACTGCTATTAGAACTTAAGCCAGTGGACTGTGTTATTATTTGCATTATACTTATATATCTGAGCTCAGAAACCTCATATGAAATATAAAATTCTTGAAATGTAAAAATATCTTAAGGGTAGACCCATATGTATATGGAAACTTGATTTATGAGAGATGACATAATGTATTATTGGGTGAAGAATGGATTTTCAATAAATGGTTACACATATGGAAAAATAAAATTAACTTCCTACTTATATTATGCACAACAATAAATTGCAGGTAAAAGGCAAAAATTTTAAGTGTCAAAATATAAGAGGAGTAGAAGGAATTTCCTAAATAAGACCTCAGAACCCACAAACTATTTATTAAAAAGTGATACACAACACTGTAAATCAACTATACTTCAATTTTTAAAAAGTGATGAATTACATTAAACTTAAAAATGTCTAAACACTAAAAGATGCTGAAAAGGAGAGAAACGACAAGCCACAGGCTGAGACAAAATAACTGCAGTGCAAATAACCATCAAAGTCTATACCTGCACACACACAGAACTCCTTCAAGTAACCAAGAAAGTGAGTGAAAGTTACTCAGTCATGTCATACTCTGCGACCCCATGGACTGTATAATCCAGGCCAGAATACTGGAGTGGGTAGCCTTTCCCTTCTCCAGGGGATCTTCCCAACCCAGTGATCGAACCCAGGTCTCCCGCATTTCAGGTGGATTCTTTACCAGCTAAAGCCACAAGGGAAGCCCAAACAAGGAAAAGACAATCTAATTTTAAAAAGAGGCAATGGATATAAACTGGCAATTCACAGAAGAAGAAATCCATAATGTCAATAAACAAATGAACAAAAAATTAATAGAATTAAATATATTTTCATATGTTAAATACATCAGATTGAGCCAATTATGAGGTCAGGCAATTTCAAGCATTGGAGAGGATGTGGAACTGTAACTGCTAGTGGGACTGTAAATTGCTACAACCTCTTCAGAGAGCAATTTGGAAATATTTAGTGAAATTGAGGATGTACCTCTTTTATGATTCAGCAATTCCAAGCTGGGTGTAAACCTTAGAGAACTGAAATACTGAAACAGGAAAAAACCAACAACTTAAATGTCCACCAATAAAAGAAGAGAGAAAAGATCCAAGGAAAATATAATGGAAAGTTAAGGATTTGACAGAATTTGGTATGGGTATAGAGCTCTTCCCTGTCACTAAGTCACGTCTGACCATTCTGCTACCCCATGGACTGTAGCCTGTCCATGGGATTTTCCAAGCAAGAATACTGGAGTGGGTTGCCATTTCCTTCTCCAGGGAATCTTTCCCAGCACAGGAACTGAACCCCTGTCTCCTATGTCTCCTGCATTGCAGGCAGATTCTTTACCAACTCAGCCATCAGGAAGCCCAAGGGTATACAAGTAATAATAATAAGAAAAGCACTTAGTCTACTGCTTGGTATATAATAAGTATGTAACAAATGTTAGCTATTCATTATGGGTATACAAGTAATAATAATATTATTATTATGAATAGCTAACATTTATTAAGCACTTATCATATACTAGGCACTAGTCTAAGTGCTTTTCATACGAAGTAGGTGCTATTTTTATCCCCACATTGTAGATGAGGAAATTGAGATACAGAAAGGATAAGTAATTTACCTGAAGATCACACAGGTAGTAAGTAGAGAAGTGGGACGGTTTGACCCCAGAGCTCTGCTGTTAACAACTACACTACCTGGATATGTTATTCTCTAATAAGCTTTTCAGAGAATATCATGCTATTTTTATACTTTTTCCCTATGCTTGAAACATTTCATGATACAAAATTAACTATTAATATATAAAGTACGATTTATAAATGTGAATACTTGTGACATGTACATAAAATGTGTCATCACTACTTATTAATGACAAATGCCATTTCCAGAGAAGGAAATGGCAACCCACTCCAGTGTTCTTGCCTGGAGAATCCCAGGGACGAGGGAGCCTGGTGGGCTGCTGTCTATGGGGTCGCACAGAGTCAGGCATGACTAAAGCGACTTAGCAGCATACAGAAAGTAAGTCTCCTTCTTAAGGGGACTTACCACTTCTAAGAATCTGTGACCCTGTGAAGTCTAAACAGGAAAATTCTTAAATTTTCTAATGGTTCTTCCCTACAATTCCCAATTTTCCAGCCCTAAGACAAATGCCTAGAGAACATGAATAATTATATGGGCAGGCCTATACACATCAAGGTATCTATAGCTAGACCTCTAGACACAGACACATACGTGAATTTAAACATTTCATATATCCACTGTAAGAATGCAGACACACATTTACCTGCTGCCTCTCAGAGTCTTGGATTCTCCACTGCACACAATCCTGTGATATGGAAGTACTTTATAAACATCAATTTTGTTATTATAATTATGAGGAGTCTTACTCACCTATAGCAATAGTCTTGATATCAACAAGATAAGCCAATTTCTTATTATCCTCCATTCCTCGCTGACGCCTCTCATTAATACGGACACTGAAATATGAAAGGTCAGGTAAGGCAAAATGGGCTTAGGTAGCTAGGATGTTTAACAAGAGCTCTGAAACAAGACATGGGATGAAGGTTTTACATTAACTCGAGGATACAGGAGTTAGAAGTCAAAAGGAATTCTTTGGGGTTTCAAAAATTTAGAGAACTAGGTGGGGTTACCTGATGAGATGGGGGTTCATGAATTCAGTACGCACAGAACCCAGGGTATCATTACTCCCATATTCCACCAGGGTAAGCTCGCCAGCATTGAAGATCATGCACACCTGGGGATGAATGGGATTGTTATATGGTGGAAAGACTGCATGAAGAAACAGACAAACAGTCGAGGGAGGTACATTGTGAGTTTACAGCAAAGTCCACTTTTCTCTTTATTCTGTTCCTCTATTTCACCTTCCCATTTTATCTGCTGTTTCCTCAACCCTTTGCCACTTGTCATCCTATGACACAGAAGCTAGAATGAGGTTTATGGTAAATCAAGCTCTACTCACATTTTCATTTTCAAAGAAATACTTCTCATTGCCACCAGATCCCTGCCAAGCTACCTGTTAAGAGGGAAGAAGACATAAGGAACCCGTGGATAACCACCTGAGACAATGCTGCAAGAACAACAGGGTGGGATGCAGAGAAATTGATCTGACATTGCACAAGAGAGATGCTATGTCAGATTTTGCCTTGGTCCCTGTGTTTCTGGGAGAAGGTGTTAAAAAAAAAAGTCCAACAGCGGTGATTCATATTCCAGGATTCTAAACCTGGGTCTCACTCCCTGAAACCAGGTCCCCAACACAGGAATGTTAGAGTATCCCATGGAGACCTTCCCCAGGGACCTTGGCTCATCTGGGCAGCACCTCAGGATGCCTCATTCCCCACCTCTCCATGTTTGGTTCCTACCTCACTAAGGCGATTTGTGGTCAGGTCCCCCAGCAGCAGTGTGTCTGACGTGTGGGCCACCAGGTAGCGTTCCTTTCCCAGGATTTTCACTTCTTCCACCTCATAGCCATAGTGTGACTTGAGTACCACTCGGGTCCCCGATGAGAGGTTCTTCACAATCACCTTGGTAGGAGATGAGTCTCAGCTCCCCAAATCCGAAAGTGGGGGAATGGGCTGTGCCCTTTGCCTACCGCCACAGTGCTAAGCAAAAGCTCATCTTGTTTCCTTGCCTGGCCTGGGATATTCTTGGTAAAAAGGATATCTCACATTTAAAATGCTTTTACTATTTATAAAATGCTTTCATCTATTATCTCTTTTGATGCTTATAATACAAATGATTCTGAAAGTTCCACTGGGTTAAACTAATCACTCACCCTATATTCCTGTAGCTCTCTGTACAAACCTTTATAACTTTACAATGTGTGCTATATTATTTTTTGATACATGTGTCTCCTTCACTAGAATGATCTCGATTAAGGGACAATATTCAAAGATAACCATCTTTGAATTCTCAGCACCTAACAGTGCTGACGGATAAAGGACAAATATTTCTGGAGAAACTGAAAGACTGAAGGAATCAATGAATAATAAATGAAGGAAAGGAGGGTAGAGGTAGAGAAAAGATAAAATTGGGTTCAGGAACTAAGGCATGAGCTTGCAACATCATATACAGGGAGTTCAGAAGCCCTAAAACAAAGGAATTCAGAATTATAATCCTATTTATCAACTTCCCCAGTTGACATCCTATAGGGAGTCAAGTTTTAAACCAGGAAGATGTAAATGGTAATCTCTGTACCCCTTAAACCTGGTATTTAATCCTTCTCTTACAATAAGCTGGAAGAACTACAGTGGGAAAGTTGTCAGACACATTCTGTTCCTTGGAACAGCTCTGCCAGAGGTTAAATTTGAGTCTATGTTCTGGCCAGACCACAAGGTAGTACTACAAGGATGAATGAGCCATGGCATGACCTCAGTGTGGTAGGCTATCAGCTGCTTACCTGGCTAGGTCCCACATACGTCAATTCAAACTTATTCTTGTAAATGCTCCTTCGGAGGCAGCAGTCGAACTGTTCCACTCCACCACAGAGTGTGCCCTGGAAGGGAAAGTGGCAGCATAAAGGGTAACACACACAGTATAGAGGCATGAAGAGGGTATTTAGAGACACTCTCAAACCCTAGGTTCTAGAATCTACAGAAGTGTTGGCAGTGAAAGGGCTGGTAGTTTTTGGAAATATCAGCAGGCTAAAGAGGTGGCATTTGCAGGACTTAAGAGCATCACATAGTTAGTGACGGGATATGAGGGAGAAACTAGCCCTGCCTGTAAACTCTTGACCCATGTGACCTCCAATAAAGTATGGATTTCTCTTTCCTGCCTGGAACATTGGAGTTTTAGACTGTGATCAGAAGCAAAGAGGAATTTCTCCAGTGTCAGGAGAGAGTGCTTTAAGACAGGTGGGATTTTTCTTAATTTGAAGAAGTCACCAAAGCAGAGAGGGGTTACTAGTTGCATACCGCACAGAGTCGTGAGCCATCCCGCTTCCAGGCCAAGGCAGTGATGGTGTATAAGTTGGCAATTTCCCTTGGGCTTTGCCTCTTCCCAGACATTTCTCCGAGGACTCCAGTTGAGCACCGAATTCTGAAATTAAGTGTGTGACTTTTAGAAGAGATGGAGGCTGAGAAAAAGTGAAAATGGGCTTGTAATGGAAGGAAATGAGTTTTGCTATATCAGAGAACAGAGGAAATAAAAGAAAACAGACAAGGTTGCAGGGGGGGGGGGGTCTAATAGGAGAGGACAAAAATGTTCAAGGTAAGTAAACTAGGAAAAATCAAGTCAAAAGTAAAACAGAGTAAGAGAGATAGGAGTGAAAAAAAGAGATTGTGGATATTTAGAAAAATGAGCTGTTAGTATAGAAAAATACAGGAAAAGAAAAGAGAATTGCTAGGAGTCGGAGAAGAAAGGAAGAGACATACATGAGACTGAAAGGGACAAAGACAGCACTGACAAAGCTGGGGTTTAAAGCACTCCAGGAAGAGATGGGACCTAGACTCCAGCTGTTTATGCACTGTTCCATCATTCATGCATTCATTCTCAAACAGCTGAGCACCTATGATATACTAGATGCTAATCTAGGCTCTGGAGACTTGAAAAAAAAAAAATAGAGGCTTTCTTAAGGGCTCTTCAAATTAGCCAGTTAGATACAAACACCAAAGGATAATACAATGTGATAAACACAAAGCCAGTAGTCTGAAAAGGTGCAATGGGAATACAAAGAAAGTAGAGATGAAGTCTGCTGTGGAGGCCTGGGGAGAGAGAGACACACAACCAGAGCACGGTGCATCTTGGAACCACTGGCATGCTAATGGATGGTGGGAGCAGGATGAGGAAAATGTGCATAAATTAAACCTTGAGAATCACTTGATTCTGACGCTCAACCAATCTTCCACTCTGGTTGGGAAGCAAAACCAGGCTAAAGAAGAGTGTACACAGGGAAAGTAGGCAGAAGCCACAGCTGGACAGGGACCCACCTGTCATAGCTTCCCAGAACAACTGACTGGCCCCCAGGACTTGCTGCAGCTGTCGTGAACTCCCGCTCCAGAGGGTCACGGCTGTAGTCAAAAGTTTGTAGCACATGGCCTTCCTTTCCATAGGCTACAATCCTCCGGTCACAGCCTGCAGCCACAATGCTGTTGGTTGCCCACGCCAAGGCATAGGGTGGGCACGGATGGTTCACCAACTTTCCCTAAGAGTAGAAGAGAGTTTCCATCACTCTGAGGACACCACCTCAGAAATTTCTCATTCCTAGCATCTGACACACTCCCTTGGACCATTCTACTTGAGGAAATCTTTTCCCCAACATTTTCCTGCCATAACACATCCTAATCTGAAGACTTCAAAAAATTATCTGTCTTATACCACACACACATCTTCTATGACATTTTAATACATATGCACTTATCAATTTTATGGTCAAAGTGAAAGTCGCTCAGTCATGTTGCTCACTCTTTGTGAACCCATGAACTACGCAGTCCATGGAATTTTCCAGGCCAGAATACTGGAGTGGGTAGCCTTTCCCTTCTCCAGGGGATCTTCCCAAGACAGGGGTCGAACCCAGGTCTCCCACATTGCAGGCAGATTCTTTACAAGAGGAGCCACAAGGGAAGCCCTTATGTTCAAAAGGAAACCTCAAAATACTTGTTTAGAGATCTTCAATACTCATCTAATAAGGCCCCCAAAGGAAGCTGACCTATACATCAACTAACACTATGTAGGCCCACATGGAATATATGACTCTTTTATTTTAGGAAGGCCACATTTAATTATTACACCAATAATTCTTATTGTAAATGATTCAAATAATAGAGGATTAAAACATGACCCTTCTTTTTTTCCTCTATATTTTCCCTTTCAAGAATAAACAACTTTTTTTCTTTGAATATATATACATATGTAAAACATTTTATATAAGTGAGAATAATTTTCAATTTTCATTTCTCTCAGAGTCTTTATTTCCCTTTGCCACTTGATTCATCCTTTCCTATAACTATTAAGCTCTGGCCTCCTGAAAACAAATCCTCTTCTGTGGCCACATCCAAGTGTCTCTCTGCCTGAGGCTTCACCCTTCCAGCCTCCTCCCTGAGCACCATAATCTAAATTCCTTAGATGTCCAACCTCCCCTAGGACATGCTTGGGATTTCCTTCTCCCCTCTCCCAGAGCACCCTTTATTCATACCTGTGACTCTCCCGAGCCTTCGTCATCAAAGAAATACCTAACAATGGTGCCATCTGCATGACCAGAGAGAATTCCTTTCCCAGAGGAACTAAAAAAAGGGGGGAAAGGAAGAAAGGAGAGACATAAAGGAAGTAGTTAGAACATCCTATCTCCCCAAGAAAGTCCCCTTCCTCATCAGACACTACTCTACCTGTGGTTCCCGCTCCCAGCCCTCCCCATCGTTCACACTATGGTCCCTCAAGCCAAGACTCCCCTAGAGCTTTTCCTGCCATTCCCAGGCTTCTGGGATACCATTCTTCCTTACTCACTTTGCTGTCAAGGACACCACATAAGAATCTGTCCCATAGATGGTAGATGATTTGTTAGTTTTGGTGTTTGCTAAACGAACCTGAAAATGGGAGAGTGGATACAAGTCTGTTTAGGCTACTTTCAACTTTACCCAGGACCTAAGGAATGAGAAATAAAAACACAAAAACTGTTCCCTGTGTGGTCTCCCCCAATACGTAACTTGACCCTCAGGGAGAAGATTAACTGTATACCTCTTTCCAGAACCATTATCCCCATCCACAGCCTCTCCTGTGTTTCTCTTCCCTCCTTTACCTTTCCTTCAGCCAGCCCAAAGACAATGATGTATTCTGCTGGCCACTGCAGGCAAGTAACAGCACTCTGGAAGAAAGCAAGAATGAAAAAGATAAGTCTGTCTATGTATCAGTTCAGTTCAGTCGCTCAGTCGTGTCCGACCCTTTGCGACCCCATGAATCGCACACGCCAGGCCTCCATTCATCACCATCTCCCTGAGTTCACTCAGACTCACGTCCATCGAGTCCATGATGCCATCCAGCCATCTCATCCTCGGTCGTCCCCTTCTCCTCCCGCACCCAATCCCTCCCAGCATCAGAGTCTTTTCCAGTGAGTCAACTCTTCTCATGAGGTGGCCAAAGTACTGGAGTTTCAGCTTCAGCATCATTCCTTCCAAAGAAATCTCAGGGTTGATCTCTTTCAGAATGGACTGGTTGGATCTCCCTGCAGCCCAAGGGACTCCCAAGAGTCTTCTCCAACACCACAGTTCAAAAGCATCAATTCTTCAGCGCTCAGCCTTCTTCACAGTCCAAATCTCACATCCATACATGACCACAGGAAAAACCATAGCCTTAACTAGACGGACCTTTGTTGGCAAAGTAATGTCTCCACTTTTGAATATACTATCTAGGCTGGTCATAACTTTTCTTCCAAGGAGCGAGCATCTTCTAATTTCATGGCTGCAGTCACGATCTGCAGTGATTTTGGAGCCCCAAAAAATAAAGTCTGACACTGTTTCCACTATTTCCCCATCTATTTGCCATGAAGTGATGAGACTGGATGCCATGATCTTAGCTTTCTGAATGTTGAGCTTTAAGCCAACTTTTTGCTCTCCTCTTTGACTTTCATCAAGAGGCTTTTAGCTCCTCTTCACTTTCTGCTATAAGGGTGGTGTCATCTGCATATCTGAGGTTATTGATATTTCTCCTGGCATTCTTGATTCCAGCTTGTGTTTCTTCCAGTCCAGCGTTTCTCATGATGTACTCTGCATAGAAGTTAAATAAGCAGGGTGACAATATACAGCCTTGACGTACTCCTTTTCCTATTTGGAACCAGTCTGTTGTTCCATGTCCAGTTCTAACTGTTGCTTCCTGACCTGCATACAGATTTCTCAAGAGGCAAGTTAGGTGGTCTGGTATTTCCATCTCTTTCAGGATTTTCCACAGTTTATTGTGATCCACACAGTCAAAGGCTTTGGCATAGTCAATAAAGCAGAAATAGATGTTTTTCTGGAACTCTCTTGATTTTTCCATGATCCAGCAGGTGTTGGCAATTTGATCTCTGGTTCCTCTGCCTTTTCTAAAACCAGCTTGAACATCAGGGAGTTCACAGTTCACGTATTGCTGAAGCCTGGCATAGAGAATTTTGAGCATTACTTTACTAGCATGTGAGATGAGTGCAATTGTGCGGTAGTTTGAGCATTCTTTGGCATTGCCTTTCTTTGGAATTGGAATGAAAACTGATCTTTTCCAGTCCTGTGGCCACTGCTGAGTTTTCCAAATTTGCTGGCATATTGAGTGCAGCACTTTCACAGCATCCTCTTTTAGGATTTGAAACAGCTCAACTGGAATTCCATCACCTCCACTAGCTTTGTTCGTAGTGATACTTTCTAAGGCCCACTTGACTGCACATTCCAAGATGTCTGGCTCTAGATTAGTGATCACATCATCATGATTATCTGGGTCGTGAAGATCTTTTTTGTACAGTTCTTCCATGTATTCTTGCTACCTCTTCTTAATATCTTCTGCTTCTGTTAGGTCCATACCATTTCTGTCCTTTATCAAGCCCATCTTTGCATGAAATGTTCCCTTGGTATCTCTAATTTTCTTGAGATCTCTAATCTTTCCCATTCTGTTCTTTTCCTGTATTTCTTTGCATTGATTGCTGAAGAAGGCTTTCTTATCTCTTCTTGCTATCCTTTGGAACTCCGCATTCAGATGCTTATATCTTTGCTTTTCTTCTTTACTTTTCATCTCTCTTCTTTTTCACAGCTATTTGTATATGAGCACACAAATAGACAATCTAAACTTGAACAGCCTATCACATGCCACCACCCCAACCGCCCACAGGGAAGGAGAGGCGGGGACATGACTGACTGGGCTCTAAGGAGGAAGGCACAGGGGAGTAAGCAGCCAGGCACCATCATTCATGCAGCAGGAAGAGTCAGAGCCAGATATTAACAAATGCCAACTTCTGGCTGTATTTATAAGCAGATATATTGATACGTTTGTTCCTCCTGATCTCTCAGGGATTGGTTACAACATTACCGTCTGGATGAACTTGTTACAAATGACTTTCTTGTCACCCCTGCCAAATAAAGGAGAGAAGCATATTAAAAACCACAGCCATGAATAATTGCCACAAATGATGCTGGGGGAGGGGAAGGAGTTGCAGACACCATCCTTGGCCCACAAGTGTTGCCTGTCACTCTACGGAAGCCCTCAGAGGAGGCGTAAGAAGGAGCCAGAGTAGCTTTGGAAGAATAACAAAATCAGAACATCACTCCTGGCTCCCCAGGATCTCAGAGGGCCTCCTTGTTGACCTAAGACTGATTCCTCCAGGGATGGGAACACAGGAAACACAGTGTAGGCAAAGGGAGGGCATAAACAGACTCCAGAAGGCCCCTGCCTTCCAAGCCCCAGCGTGGCTCCTTATGCTCTCCATTCCCCCTTCCCAGGGGGGCATTTCTTCCCGCCTTGCCCGTCTTCTCTGGGACACCCCATCTCCCAATCTCTATCCTCACCAGTCTTCTCCAATCCTGTAGACATAGATGATGTTGTCAGTCTGTCCTATGGCAATCTTAGTGGAATCAGGAGAAAAAGCCATGCCCTTCACCATATAGCTCTTCCTGCCATACTAAGAGTGAAAAAGAAAAAAATAAGAAGAAAGAAAGAAAAGGACAGAAAAAAGAAGTAATGAGTATACCGAAAAGAGAAGAAAAGGTGCATGTGTGATGGTAGTGGGCTTGAGAGCTTTGTACTGAGAAAAGGAAGGGCAGGCCATTTCCTATGCCTGTGGCTAGGAAGCAGATAAGGAAGCCTTCTAGGTTTTTAAGGTCCCATCAACAGATTAAGGTACACGTGAGTATTCCCTTCACCTTCATGTCAGCTGGTTTGGTGGAGAATTTATCTCTTCGCTCCCCATGTTCATCATACAGTAAGACCACACGGTCCACTGTGCAGACAGCAAATTTGGCATTGTTCTGGGACCATGCCATGCAGGTGACCTTTGCAGCTCCATCCTGCAGAGGTAAAGGGGACAAAAATAATCCACACGCTGGTGGAGAATGCTAGTTCTAGTTCTATTAGCATTTCTAGTTCCATTACTTCTAGTGTGACTTTGGTCAATTTTCCTTCTAGCACAGTCCTTAAAACAAAGAGATGCCCATGATCTATCCAGGTCTCTGAGGCCTCAGAGCCCTGGATGATGGGAACAAACTGCTTCTAGAAACCATAATGCAAATGCACTAGGAGGTGACACAGTAAGTAAGTACCAGTGTGACCCTACAGTGGCCTTCTTATTCCCTCACTCTGCTACTGAAATAAATGCAAGTGGTCTAATTAAGTTTTGGTCTTTAGCCATTAATTCAATTAATGTTTTTGAGTACCATACTGAAAATGGCACTTGGCCAAGGGCTGAGAGATAGAGACAAAGAGCAAAACATGGTTCCTGCCCAAAGATCTAAAAATGGGAAAAGTCCCATAAGGGAGGCACATACAAAGCACTACAACAGTTTGGAAAAGCCTGAGATAATTTTCCATTTAAATGATCAACACTAAGCTTTGAAGAATGGATACAGTTAAGCAGGGAAATTCTCTGAGGTAGAAGAATGGCACAAGTGATAACAAGTTCTGGTGAATAAACAGTCATTTAATTTAGCTGACACTACGTTGTTAATAGCAGAGCAGAAGGGGGAAGGCAGGAAAAACAGATGGAGGCCAATTCAGGAAGGCTCTTTGAAGCTAGGCTGAGTTTGGACTTATTTGGGAGAAAAGGGAGAGATAGTAAAAGTTCTGGAATGGAAAGTAAAATAATCACAGTTGAGACTTAGGATTCAAAAAATGCCTTTGTTTTTGTTTTATTTCTGTCATTGTTGTTTTTTCCCTTAACAATCCACTTCACAGAGGCCCAAATTAGAAGTGATCAACTCCTGGTGAATTATTCTTGCCATGTCTGTCCCTTCCACCACCAGCCCTGGTGCTCTCTGCAGCAGGATCTGCACTAAGGATTTCCCTCCTAGAAATTTAAAAAAAAAAACATCTAGTTTCTGCTCCGTTTGATTAACTACTTGGGCTGTAGAGCCCTGGCTTAAAACATTGTTAATTTTTACTCCTAACCTACCCACTTTCAACGTCAGAGGTAAAAGGGCCTTTTTTTTCCATCAAAATCCTCAAACCAAATCAGAAAATAGTCACCCCACCACCTTTAGCCTTCTCCAACTCTAACTAAATTAGGTTAGGAGTGTTGAAGGCTCCTCATCAATTGTTGCTGACCATCTTCCTTCATCATTTTGCACCATCTTGGGCACTTAGTCCTTTCCTGCATCTGACATCACCTTATTTTGAAAGATTGAAGGGAGATTTCATTTCCAATTATTCCATTAGGGTAAAGGAATTTTCAAGATACAGATTCAAAGCAATGAGTACACCTCTCTCTTGTTCTAGTTTCCTTCTATTTTCCTAAAGCCACTTGCTCTGTGAAGCCTTCCTGATTCCCATAATCAATCAATTCTCCTTTCTCTACAATATGTACCTCACAGGACTGTTGTGAGGATTAAATGAGGTAGCTGCTAAGTCGCTTCAGTCATGTTCGACTCTGTGCGACCCCATAGACGGCAGCCTACCAAGCTCCCCTGTCCCTGGGATTCTCCAGGCAAGAACACTGGAGTGGGTTGCCATTTCCTTCTCCAAAATGAGGTAGAGAAGAGGATAATAGCTAAATTTTAACGAGCACTACAGATTAGGCACTTCACTAAGTGTGTGATATGCATTATCTCACTTTATCTCATTACTGAGTTAGATGCTACCTTTATGCATCTTTTCCAGATGGAGGCACAGAAAGTCTTAAGTAATTTGCTCAAGTTTACAAACACAGTTTAAGTGGCAGTATCAAGATTTAAATCCACGTGTACCTGATTCTATAATTCACAACCCCAACTTCTTTATATATGCTGCCCTGGTACACATTAAACATTCAACTATGACAGATATTCTTGCTTTGTATTATTTTGCCCTTTGAATTTTTATTCCTTTGAATTTTGAATATCGTTCTCTCTTGTCTAACAGTTTTTCTGCTGCTTTTTAGTTTACAAGGTTCTCTTGTGTATACTACTGCCTTTAAGTCTTTCCCCTAATCCCCTAAAGCTGTGATTACTATTATTCCCATTTTCCAAATGTAGAAGTTTGGATGAGTGCTTAAAGAGCCTGTGCGATAAAGGCTAAAGTCATTTATTTAACGTAGTGGTGACGCTAGGACTTGTATTCTGGTCTCCTAACTCCAAAACCCAGCCTTTCTTCAGCATGTTCTAGGGTTACATCTCTAGTGCCCAGCCTCTTCTGAATCTGAGATTTTCACCACCAGAACGAACGGTGTGGTCGCCTGCACTCCCTTCGTTGAGACATGCACCTAGAGCGCTCATTTAAGCGATGTAGATTATTGTTAGTTGTTTACACACTCGCTTCTTCCTCTAGTACGAGCCTCTAGAAAGCAAAGGCAACAACTGAGGAAGTTCTGGATCCACAGGAGCCCCAGCATGGGACCTGGTACACAACTGATCCGTTAAATGAAATGAACTGAAAGCTACGGTGCTCAGCAGCCCCTATCCGCTACTTCCCACTCCATCGACGGAGCAGAGTCCGTATCACCGCTAAAGCCTTCGGTCTTCTGCACACAGTAGGCGCTCACCGTTTTTAAACTTCAATCCCCACTTTCCGTGGAACACTAAGGCGGGCGAGGGAGGGAAGAGGAACGCGACTCCTCACCTGAGGGCTCAGCAGCGTCCTCAAGTGCTTCAACTGCATGACGAACACCTGTCTCTCAGATGCCTACAGACAGCGACAGCTCCCGTGGTTACCTGGACAACCCGCCACGCAGCCGCAGCGACGGCCGCTGACGCACTAGCGACCTGAGCGCGACACGCGTCGCAAGGTCACCACGCAGTTTCGGGGCTTAGCAAATAGAGCGCGCGCAGGCGCGTTGAGATCTAGGGCGGGACCCTGAGAGGTTTTGCTGACTTCTCTTCTCGACCAATCCCGTCGCGGCATGCAAACCCAAACTCCAGCCACTCCCACAAGCCTTCGGCAAACCCCGGGGTCCTAGTAATCTTGGTCTGTCTCCGTGTTTGATGTTCGTAAACGTGGCTGAGCGCTTTCTTTCAATCCTCACAACCCTGGAGAAAAGCAGGGCAGTTGCTCTTACAGGCCTTTTACAGTTGACAGAATTGAACCCAAATAGGTTATGTAAGTTGCACAGGATCACAAGGCTAATAATGAATACCCAGTATGTGTCTGCCAGGTACCGTGCGAAGTGTTGTACATGTCTCACTTAATCTCAAAGCCACCTTTTGACGGTGATAACATTATTAGTCCCACTTTACATAACAGGAGACTCAAGATTAGAGGACTCACTTGTCTAACCTAACACAGCAGGTTAAGGACGAACTGGGATTCAAGCCAGAGCTGGTACGTTTATACACCCTTTGGATTCCTTCTCAGTGTCTAGCTGCTTATCTCTGTGCCATGCTATTATATATCGTATGACACTCTCATCCCCAGAAATGATGTATCCAGAGTCTGAGAGAAATGTGCTTTGGAACCAGTGGTCAGAGGGAGATAAAGCACCCTACTTTTGAACTAAAAACGGTGAGTTTAAGACTCCTGCTTAGATCAGGATGCTTTTATGGTTTAGGGCAGAGGGCAGACCAAAGCTTGGCTCACCTAACAGATTTAGTCTTGTGATAACTGAGGTTGGAGCCTGGATAAGTATCAAAGATACTTCTTGACTTTGGATTGGGGTTCCTTTCAGAGGATGTAATTGATGTAATTTCTTATAACAAAGTAGAGAGATCAAGATGCAGAAAAGGGAAGTTATTCATAAGCCTCCACTGGGAGGGTCATACATTGACTGATCACACGAACACTGTTACCTTCCAGACAGTGTAGCTTGTGCTGTCCAGAAAGATTCTGGGTTCTGAAGTCTTTCCCCTTTAGTGGTTACAGATGTCAACAGGTATTTCTTTCACTGGCACCAACCTCCCCTTGGAACTTGGGAAAAAGTGGAGGACAGTCCCTATTTTCACAGGAAACAAGTAGGCCCCAGAGCCCAAATTATAATTCTTTTGACAGGACAGTTCCATATCCAGAATGCTCCTCTGGATATAATGGCAGAGAGTAAATATAAACTCATTTATTCTTTATAATTATTATTGGCTTTGACTGAATGAACAGAGAGACGTACAGACAGACAAAAGGGAAAGCAAGGACAGGGAAGAATAGGCACAGAAATGCACATGAGAGGAACACTTTGCCCCCAGGGATCCATTAATCTTTCATTTGTTCCAAAACAATGTTCAGTCCTTTACTGATTACTAGCTCAGTGTTGATGAAGTCAGTGGAATAAATGATGAAGAGTTGGGCTGCCAACGTGGGCAGTGAAGATAAAAAGGCTCCTGGCCCTCTCATGTGACATAACTTTATTTTCCACTGATGCACAAAGAATTTATATCCTCCATTTTTCCCCCCTGCTCCTCCTTCTTACCCAACAAAGCAAAAGAATCGAGGGCCCTAGTTTTCTATGTCCCTTTCTGGCCCCTCTCCACCCATTCTAGACTGAAGAATCAAAGCAAACACCTTCAAATAAGAGTCTGCTCCTGTCAAGTTGGTAGTAGTGGTGTGAGAGGCCCTTGTGGTCAGGGGAGAGACAGTGGAGAAGTGTCTTCAGCATACTAGACAGTACCGCATACAGTCAGCTGCAGTTTGTCCAAGAACCTTTATTGGAAAAATGTCCAGGGGTGAGACCACCAGCAGCTGGAGGGGCTGCCCGTGAGAGGGGGAGCACCTGAGGCTCCATGGAAGACGTTGTAGTGCAGTGCAGCGTCTGCCTCCAGATCCAGACAGTTCCTTTTATTTTCTGGGGGAGAGGGAGTGCCCACAGAAATATTGCTCTCTGAGACCTGGAGGCAAGATGTGGGGGCAGCTGGGGATGCCAAGGGTCTTGATGCAGGTGAAATGGGGGCCCCATTTGTGATCTAATGGGATAGGGTTGAACAAATGACTCTCCTCTGGACCTGGGGGGTGGAAGGATATATCCCATCTGATATCCACTCCCCAGGTCCAGGGGCTCAGAGCCTAACAGACCTACCTTCTGGCCCTGCTCACAGTGGAAAGAGGATGGATACCAGGCCTGAGACTGTGGGAGTGCCATTACCCTCTGGGAAACTGTGGGATCCTTCAGTCTTGGGCAGATCACCATCTTGGGCTCTCCCTGACCCCAGCCCCAGCCCCAGATTATTAGTGCATCCGTCTTCTGGTTCTGCTTCTTCACTCATACGTCAATAGTATTGATGGATGGTGACTTTTTCTGTGAAAGAAGATGGCCTGAATCTCTAATTTCAGGAAAGTGATAGTTTCCTCTATCCCAAATTTCCATTCTCCCTCTTCTTCTGCCCCTCTGTGACCCTTCTCCCTTTCCCTCGATGCTTCTAGACACAACCACACCCTCTTCCCGCCCTCACTGGCCCCACATCACCTGTCTTGTCCCCACTGGCCTTCCCTGAGGACTCTGTTCCGGTCCCTTCCCCTTTTCCTTGGGGTTGTTGTTGGAGTCATTGTCCTTGATGATGTCATACTGACGGCAGAATAGCCCGATTACAGCTGAAACACAATCATACAATCTGAGCCTTGATCTTGACCTCCCCACTCATAGCCCTGAAGGGCAGTGACATACCCGCCGTTTCTAGAAAATCAAAGAAGAAAATCTTTGAATTCCTGTTTCCCATGCACATTACATTCTTCATCATCCTCTCTGGACTCCCAACAGCCTCCTCTCCCTTTCTTCAAACTTTTCCTGCTTATCTCCTACAACTGAATATCTCCCCACACCGTTGCTCTCACCTTCTCCCGACAACCTTCACCAACTCCCACCTTCACTCAGCCCCACTCAATCCACAGTCCCCCATTCAGCTGCTTACTCACCAGCCCACATGAGCAACACCACCACAATGATGACCACCTCCCCTGTCTGCAGTGGTCGCTCTCCATCCAGACCCTCCACTGTGATGTCACCTGAGAAGGAAAAGAAGACAGACCCCAGGTTCTGGGGAGCAACGAGAGAGCTATGCCTGTGCAGACAGTTCAGGATGGAGATGCTGGCATCTAGAGCCAGTGTAGACCTGTCAAAGCACCGTTGCTGGTAGCCACTCTCTGGGAAGCTGTTGGCAGACAGGTGGTTAGGAGACCAAACAGCAGGAGGGCTGCAGGTCAGGTGCTCACTCATGCAGGCTGCAGCTGCTATGAACTGAGGCTGGGTAAAAGGAAGCCTTAAAGCCCTTCCCCCAAACAATTCCTTACCAGCCTGTCTATACTCAGTCTCCTGCCAACCTGCTTTCCTTCCTTTCCTGGCAGTACAATGAATTATATCATCCTTCTACTCATCTAAGCTAGACTGCTGCTTGCTTTGCTGAAGTAAACAGGAGGCCAAAGACCAGGTAAACAGTCAGAGAATCCAAAGCTTTAGGGGGTGAGGAATAATCGAGACTCTCACCTGGGCTTGAGCTGTTGGAGGGTAGCCGATCAGACCCCTTGAGAGTTCGGAAGTGCACCCGGGGCCCTGGGGGCTTTCTCCCCGGAGGCCGATGCTCCTGACCTGCACTGTGTAGTCACTGTCTTCAGCCAGGCCCCAGAGAGCACATGCCCGAGTAGTGGTGTTCACCTCTCGGATCACACGTTGCCCAGGGCCATTCTGTCGCTGCAGGGAGATGATGAGAGAGGAGGACAGCCTCACCCTGGTCCCAGTCCACAAGGCTTAGCCCAGGATTCTTGAACACCCAAGCGCTCTGGAGGACTACGGTGGGAAGGGTAGCTTAAGCCAGGGAACCCCAGCTACCTGTCTCCCAGGGCAGGGGGGGAGCTGGTGGGGGTGAGGGGCGGTGACCAGAGGGAATGCTCAGAGATCCAAGGACACAGGTTGGGGCAGCAGAAGGGTGATTCATACTTGCTGGGAAATGGAGTAGCCAATGACGATGTTGCCTTCTGGGACGTCCCAGGACACAGTGGCCGAGTTGGCTCTGAGGTGAGTGACTGTCACATTCACAGGAGACGGAGGCCGGTCTACGGGCACCAGTGTGTGAACAGGTTACCAGGGTCCACCCCCAGACTAGCTCTGGTGACTCCTCACCTGCTCCCCTTTTACTCACCTGCTCGCACAAAGCCCAGGTCGCAGCTGACCAGCAGGAGGACCGTGGGGCTTAGATATGGGGAGAGGGGCATTAGCGAAGCCATGGTCCCCACCGAGTCCGCTGGGAGGCACCCGGGCATCCGTTTGACATCCAGGCGGGGCTCCTGGAGGTGGCAGGAGTTGCGGGGGATGGGGGGGCGGGGGTCAAAGACTTGCCAGAAAGCACAAGCGGGCAGCTGCTCTCCCTCCTCCCCACACCCCACAGCAGCCCCAGAACCCCCTTTCCCCTTGCCTTGCCCACCCCCGCAGCACCCGGGCGCCCTCAGTTCGCGCCTCTGCTCTGCCCACACCCACCTCCGCCGGTCCTCGCGGTGGGTCAGGCCTCAGGGGGCTGCTCGGTGCCCAGAGGGCGGCCCATCGCCGACTCCGTGGCGCTGTCCCTACCCCATCCCGGCGCGGGCCCGGCCAGGCGGGCAGCGCGGGACCGAGCTGCGGGCAGAGAGCGGAGGCGTAGCGGATGCGGGCCGCGGGGGCCCCGGAGCCCCCAGAGCTCGGACCGGCCGCGTAGTCTGTCCGGGAGCAGGGGGCGGTGCCCGCGCGGCCTGGCGGCTGGCCTGGGTCCCCGGGGCGCGAGGCAGTGCGGCTGCCCCCGCCGGCCCCTGCAGCACGATGTGACCGTCCCGGCGCGCCAGCTGCCGTCTTCTGCAGAGCTGGCCTCGGTCGCTCAGCCGCAGCCCGGCCGGGATGTGCGGGCCCGCCCCGCCCCGCTGGGGTTCTCGCCGCCGTCATCACCGCCCCCCCTAACCCGGTTCTTTCGGGGCTCCTCCCACGACCCTCTCATTGGCGGCCTCCAGTGCCCCCCATCCCTCCTGATCCCGGCTCCAGTCTGCCGAGCCCTCGCAGGGGGATGGGGGGAGGGGACGTCCGGAGAGGCGCAGGTGCGAGGGTCTCGGGATCTGAGAGGCCCCTCCTCCCCAGATGGAATTAGCCAAGTTGGGAAGAGGAACTCCACCCTCGGTGCGCGGGGGACAGAGTCATGGAGATAATAATTATTTTGACAATCTCCTACTTGTAGACTGCGTCAGCTTTTAAGTCTCTTCCCCATTCATGATCTGAAATTGATTCCCTTCCTTCTCTCATTCATTCTTCCACTTATTAGGCAAATATTTATAGAGCTTTCTCTGTGTGTCTGACATGTTAATAGCTGGAGATACAGCGATTATTAAGGGTTTTGGGTTTATAGGGGAAATTTAAAGAGCGACGACCTGTCTCAGCTCTGCGACTTACTCTGTGGCCTTAGGCAAATAGGTTAATCTAAGTTTCAGGTTTCCCACCTGTAAATCAATGAATGCAAAACCTCACAGGGCTGCTGGGAGGATCAAATGACACAATATTGGGGAATGATTTTTAAAAATCTCATAACACTGTGTGAAGAGAGATTATTCTTAATTTGCACCAATTTGTTAGCTACTTCATTTATTCAATAAACATGTAAATCCTTAAATTATTTCATGCTTTGGCTGAGCATGAGACCTGGAATGAGAACCTGGATATGATTCCCATTCTCTCCTCTGTGTAATCTTTAGCAACTAACTTAACTTCTCTGAGCTTCAGTTTCATCATCTGAAAAATGAGCATGTCAATATAACCTTTTTTTTTTAAATTGAATTATCAGTTCAGTTCAATTGCTGAGTCGTATCCTACTCTTTTCGACCCCATGTACTGCAGCACACCAGGCTTCCCTTTCCATCACCAACTTCCGGAGCTTGCTGAAACTCATGTCCATCTAGTCGGTGATGCCATCCACCCATCTCATCCTCTGTCATCCCCTTCTGCACTGCCTTCAATCTTTCCCAGCATCAGGGTCTTTTCCAGTGAGTCAGTTATTTGCATCTGGTAGCCAAAGTATTGGAGTTTCAGCTTCAGCATCAGTTTTTCAATGAATATTCAGGGCTGATTTTCTTTAGAATGGACTGGTTGGATCTCCTTGAAGTCCAAGGTACTCTCAAGAGTCTTCTTCAACACCACAGTTCAATAGCATCAATTCTTTGGTGCTCATCTTTCTTTATAGTCCAATTCTCACATCCATAGATGACTACTGGGAAGTCCATAGCTTTGACTGATGGACCTTTGTTGGCAAAGTAATGTCTCTGCTTTTTAATTTGCTTTCTAGGTTGGTCATAGCTTTTCTTTCAAGGAGCAAGTGTTTCTTGATTTCATAGCTGCATTCACCATCTGCAGTGATTTTGGAGCCCCTGTATATTGTCACCCTGCTTATTTAACTTATATGCAGAGTACATCATGAGAAACGCTGGGCTGGAAGAAGCACAAGCTGGAATCAAGATTGCCAGGAGAAATATCAATAACCTCAGATATGCAGATAACACCACCCTTATGGCAGAAAGTGAAGAGGAACTAAAAAGCCTCTTGATGAAAGTGAAAAAGGAGAGTGAAAAAGTTGGCTTAAAGCTCAACATTCAGAAAACGAAGATCATGGCATCTGGTCCCATCACTTCATGAGAAATAGATGGGGAAACAGTGTCAGACTTTATTTTGGGGGGCTCCAAAATCACTGCAGATGGTGACTGCAGCCATGAAATTAAAAGATGCTTACTCCTTGGAAGGAAAGTTATGACCAAGCTAGATAGCATATTCAAGAGCAGAGACATTACTTTGCCAACAAAGGTCTGTCTAGTCAAGGCTATGGTTTTTCTAGTAGTCATGTATGGATGTGAGAGTAGGACTGTGAAGAAAGCTGAGTGCCGAAGAACTGATGCTTTTGAACTGTGGTGTTGGAGAAGACTCTTGGGAGTCCCTTGGGCTGCAAGGAGATCCAACCAGCCCATTCTAAAGGAGATCAGTCCTGGGTGTTCTTTGGAAGGAATGATGCTAAAGCTGAAACTCCAATACTTTGGCCACCTCATGTGAAGAGTTGAATCATTGGAAAAGACTCTGATGCTGGGAAGGATTGGGGACAGGAGGAGAAGAGGACGACCGAGGATGAGATGGCTGGATGGCATCACTGACTCAATGGACATGAGTTTGGGTAAACTCTGGGAGTTGGTGATGGACAGGGAGTCCTGCCGTGCTGCGATTCATGGGGTCGAAAAGAGTCAGACACACGACTGAGTGACCGAACTGAACTGAAAAATAAAGTCTCTCACTGTTTCCATTGTTTCCCCATCTATTTGCCATGAAGTGATGGGACCAGATGTCATGATCTTAGTTTTCTGAACGTTGAGTTTTAAGCCAACTCTTTCACTCTCCTCTTTCACTTTCATCAAGAGGCTTTTTAGTTCTTCGCTTTCTGCCATGAGGGTGGTGTTGTCTGCGTATCTGAGGTTATTGATATTTCTCCCAGCAATCTTGATTTCAGCTTGTGCTTCATCCAGCCCAGCATTTCACATGATGTACTCTGCATATAAGTTAAATAAGCAGGGTGACAATATACAGCCTTGACATATAATAAAATCATCATCTTTATTTTAATTGAATTATAGTTGACTTACAATGTATTAGTTTCAGGTGTACAACAAAGTGATTCATATATATATATATATATATATATATGTATATGTGCCAGTGTGCTCAGTCACTCAGTCAAGTCGTGTCCAACTCTTCATGACCCAATGGACTGTAGCCCGTCAGGCTCCTATCTCCATGGAATTGTCCCAAGCAAGAATACTGCAGTGGGTTGCCAGGAGAAGGAAACAGCAACCCACTCTAGTACTCTTGCCTGGAAAATTCCATGGAGAGAGGAGCATGAGAGGCTATAGTCCATGGGGTCACGAAGAGTCGGACACCACTGAGCAACTTCACTGTGTCACATTAATATGTATTCCTTTATAG
Source organism: Nanger dama (assembly GCA_917880005.1). Taxonomy (NCBI): domain Eukaryota; kingdom Metazoa; phylum Chordata; class Mammalia; order Artiodactyla; family Bovidae; genus Nanger; species Nanger dama. The sequence goes on from CAKJTW010000018.1 coordinate 34,923,871, forward strand.
GTTATCACAAGATATTGAATATAGTTCCCTGCACTATATAGTAGGTCTTTATTGTTTATCTGTTTTATTTACAGTAGTGTGTGTCTGTTAATCCAAAACTCCTAATTTATCCCTCCCCTCCTTTACCCTTTGGTAACCATAAGTTTGTTTTCTATATTTGTGAGTCTTTCTCCATTTTGTAAGTTCATTTGTATCATTTTCTTTTTAGATTCCAGGTATAAGTGATATCACATGATATCTATCTTTGTCTGACTTACTTCACTTAGTAAGATAATCTCTAGATGCAAATGGCATTATTTCATTCTTTTCAATATCATCTTCTTAATGTATCAAATGAGATACTGTATGTGAAAAGTGCATTGTTCAGTGTAAATAAATGTTGGCTAAACTTGTATTTAGGGCAGATACTTTGGTTTCTAATTCTCACTGCAGTATTTCTATTTCTGTGGCCCTTTCCCCTGTAATATCCAGTTCAGTGTGTGCACCCCTGGGGCTCTGAAGCTTCTGTTGCCTTCTTTCTGAGAGGAGAGTGAAATGGGGTATGTGGGGCAGGGAGGACTGTGTGATCAGGGAGGACTGTGTGACCTGGTCTTCTGATCTTTGCTGACCCTGATGACCCTGATATCTGGCTTCCTGATGCATCCTAATTCCAGAGCACTGATGCCCAGGGATTCTTTCTGCCCTAGGCCTGAGTATTGTCATTCCAGGCTCCAGGCCATCCCAGAGAAGAGGCCATTGTCTGAAGGGCAAGAGTAATGAACCTTGGGTCTTCCTCTTTAGGAGCAAAGCAGAGGCTAGGGACACTGGGTGCCTCTAGAGAGGGACCTGGGAGCTCCCTGGGGGTGACCAGAGTGCTGGGGGACTAGTGATCAGGAAAGGGTGCAGGCCTCTGTCCAGAGGGGGTGGTGTTCAGAGAGGCCCGGGTACTTGGGTTAATCATCACTGTGCCTCATTATCACTGTGCCTGATGAGATGGTCGAATGGCATCACCGACTCAATGGACCTGAGTTTGAGCAAGCTCTGGGAGTTGGTGATGGACAGGGAAGCCCAGTGTGCTGCAGTCCATGGGGTCGCAAAGAGTTGGACTCCACTGAGCAACTGAACTGACTGCGACAGGTAAAGCCCTGCCAACTGGAAGAACAGTCAGTGTGACACAAGAGGTTGTGTGGCTGAAAAGGCACGCAAGACAGTGTGTCCACAGCATCAGACCATGCCAGGCACGAAATGGTTTCAACCTGTGATTGAGACCCCAGAGCCTGGCAAGTGGGAGGTGAGACACTTTCTCCGTGTTGGCCCTCTGTGCTGATTCCTAGCATCCTGTCTGTTCTAGGCTTCCCTTCCCCCTGAGTTTCTGCTGTTCCTGCCCTCCTTCCTATCTTCCTTCCTGATTTTCTTTTCTTGATAGGCCCAGAGTACGAACTGCCGGCTAACTGCTGTGTGTGTGTGTGTGTGTGTGTGTGTGTGTGTGTGTGTGTGCACACACACATTTGTATATGTTTGTCTCAACGCTGTGCCTGCAGCCACTCCCACCTCCACCAGGCGTGAATGAAGCTTTGGCTCCCTGCCCTTACCCTTGGCCCCGCTTCCCCTCTCCTTGTCTGGGTATGAGGCAGCCCTGCCAATCACAGTGAAGTCAAATCATTGACCCGGGATCTGGACAAAGCTGATGCTGAGCAAACTGTTCAGTTGCTGGGGCAATGTGATGCTGAGCTCTTCCAGGAGGAGAGGCAAGTCATGCCCACATACCAAGTGACCCAGACCCATCCCCTGGACACTGCAAATAAAGACGCCAACCCCAGCCCTACCTCAGCCTCTGCCCTCTCAGGCCATGGTTCCTTATTTTTGAAAACCTGAGAGCCTCTCCACTCCCCACCTCCAATCCACTGTCCTTTCCTTGGCTGCTGATGCCTACCTGTTGCCTCCAGTGACTTTACAATGAGTTAATTCTAATCACCATGGAACAAGTGGCTGAAAAATTTCAGAAAGTGCTGAGAGTACCAGCTCTCCATCCCCTCCCTGCTTAAATCTGTGTTTTCCTCTACATTTCTATTTTCTTTGTCTCTGTGTTTCACTTTTATAGACTTTAATTCTCCTTTCTTCCAGTTCTCCCTCTTGGATCCTTACTGTCATCTTATCAACCAATAGTAATTATAACAAATATTGTTGCATACTACTTTATGATTGACCATGCACTTTCACATCCATTACCTTCACAAAAACCTGTAAAATTGGTGTTATTATCTCATTTTTCTTTTTCCTCAGATGGGAAAATGAAGACTCAAGATAATCATAGTGGTGGTGGTTTAGTCTCTAAGTCATGTCCAACTCTTGCAACCCCTTGAACTGTAGCTTACCAGGCTCCTCTGTCCATGGGATTCTGTTCATAGGATTTTCCAAGAAAGAATGCTGAAGTGGGTTGCCATTTCCTTCCCCAGGAGAATCTTCCTGACCCAGGGGTTAACCCCAGGTTTTCTGCACTGCAGGCAGATTCTTTACCAGCTGAGCTACCAGGGAAGCCCACAGTAGCTTGCCAAATACACCCAGCTAATAATTGCTGGGTAATGCACTTCTACCTACCTACCTACCTATCTAGGACAAAGCTGCTTTCGATCCTTTTTGGATTAAGTAAGCGTTTGAATAAATAGCTAAGCGAGAGTTTTGGGTCAGAATGAAGTTTCTCAAATCCGAGGTTCTTTCAACTGCACTGCACTCTCTCTGTTCCGTTCACTTTTGTGATAACAGGAGAGTTCTCTTACCGACAAAGAAGAAAGCATACTTTTCCCAATGGGCTGCGGCCGAGAGACCTAGGCATTTTTCTTTTCTCAGGAGCCTGGGATGGGGTGGGGGGCTGGTGGTGCTGAGTGGAGGGGGCACCTCTGGCAGGATGGCATTCCTCATGTCTGTGAGTATTTCAGTCCCCGGTTTTGCTCTCTCTGCCTTCTTGGGGTGGCCCTCAGGACCATAAAGCTCATCAAGGCTCAGCTCCCAGGCAGACTCCCTCCAGCTCTGACTCGCTTTCTTCTCTGAAAGCTAGATCTTGCTATGGAGCACCATTTCTTCCAAGCCCATGTGAGCCCCACCAGTCCATTGCCAGTGTCTATATGGCCCACACACCCCAAGTCAGTCATCTCCAAGCAGTGTCTTTAAGTGTCAGATTCCAAGCAGTACTGGCTAAACACTAACCTAGGAGAAAGAAGTATTATACAATCTCTCGTTTCCTGGTGCTGCGAATCCAAGATAATTGTTCCTTCCCTGTCTTTACTACTTCATGTTCTCTCCCCATTGGCAGGTCTCCTTTAACCAGCTGATGAAAGGTCTAGGACAGAAACCTACCTCAATGCCGGTGGCGACAGGTAAGCCAAGTTGGCCTATGATTACTGTGCTTGACCTGAATAACGTCTTTTAGAAATTGAATTTGAATGCTTTTAGGCGGAGATTGTGTCAGTTTGCCTTCCACTTTGCATTTTTATGTTGCCTAACCTCATAGGTATTTCAAGTTTTTCACCCCTACCAAGTGTTTATCATGGTGCCCAACAAATAGGAGGTGCTCCTCAGTGATAGTTTTCCCTTCATTTCCTCCTCTCAGGAGCAGCCTTAATAAATCTATAGGCTTCTGCTTCCCAAGCAGTGCCACTGACCTTGCATGTGTCCTTTTAGGTCTGTGGTGGCCTCTAGGGAGGGGACAGAAGATAGTGCCCTGGAAGGATTGAGGAACTGAAGAAGGTCTGTATTTTCCACTGACACTCAGCCAGAGACCTCTGTCCGTTCCTCTCATGGGAACATCAAAGCCCCAATATCCAGCCAAAGCCCATCCCCCACCTCTCCCACCCCACCCCAACCCAAATCCTGCCCTGACATCCTCACAGTAGGTTTGTGTCTGGAATCCTCTTGGTGGCCTCCCCTCCTATGTGGCTGCTGGGAAGAAGAGGGTGATTGTCATTGGCACTTCGGTGGGACTCTGTGAGTATGCAGATGGGTTGTGTGGATCAATTTTACAGGAAGGCAAGCATAGGAGTGAAATAGCGTGGAAGAGACATTGACAAGATTTATGTAGATTTAGCTTGAAAACAGAAAGGATTTGCATAAAGAAGTTTGATTTTATGATTAATTAGGATCCAGTTGTATGCATGTGAATCAAAGGGAAGGGATCCTATCTTAGAATAATTGTGTACCAATCCATTTCACAACAAAAACAGAGAAGTCCAGGGGTCAGCCAACTATGTTGGTAGGTCAGTCCAATTGCTGCCTATTTTTGTAAATAAAGTTTTATTGAAACAGCCATTTATGTTTACATATTGTCCGTGGCCACTCTCATGCTTTAAAGACTGAGTTGTGGAACAGAGGTCATAGGGCCCAGAAAGCCTAAAAATTTGCCTTCTGGTTCTTTACAGAAAAAGCTGACCCAGGACTAGTCCCTCGCTACTTAAAGAGTGGTCCTTACACCAGCAGCATCAGTATTACCCAGGGTTTGTTAGAAATGCAGAATATTAGGCCTCCCTACCTGGGATTTACTGAGCCTGAATCTGCATTTTAACAAGATTCCCAGGTAGTTTGAGAAGCACTGGGCTAGAGGACCCTGAGTTTCCTCTCAGCTCCACAGCTCTGACTCTGACTCAGGATTCACTCAGCAGAGCCTGGACCCCAGCAAGGGCTGGATGTGAAATGAGGTACATGTGGAGAGCAGGACACTGACCTCATGGAGCTTTCAGTTCAGTATGTTCAAACTTTCCTCCAGATTCCTCAGGGGAACTTGTTAAAAATGTGAAGTCCAGGGCTTCCCTGGTGGCTCAGTGGTGAAGAATGCACCTACCAACACAGGAGACGTGGGTTTGATCCCTGATCTGGGAGGATCCCATATGCAGCCGAGAGGCTGGGCTTGTGCACCACAACTGTTGAGCCTGTGCTCTGGAGCCCGGGAGCCGCAGCTGCTGAACTCATTTGCTGCAATTACTGAGGCCTGCGAGCCCTGGAATCCATGCTCCCCAAGTGGAGAGGCCACCATGGTAAGGGGCTTGCGCACCACAGCTAGGGAGTAGCCCCTGCTTGCTGCAGCTGGAGAAAAGCCCTCACAACAACAAAGACCCAGCACAGCTGAAAATAAATAAGTAAAATTTAAAAGAAAAAGAAAATTTAAAAACGTAGGTCCAAGGGATTCCCTGGTGGTCCAGTGGTTAAGACTCAGCGCTTCCACTGCTAGGGGCCGCGGTGCAGTCCTTGGTTGAGGAACTAAGATTTTGCAAGCTATATAGTGCAGCCAAAAACAAAAATAATAATACAAAAATGTAGGTTCATGGGGTTCTCCCCTTCAAATTCAGATCCAGTAGATTTTAACTGGGCCCAGGAAATTGCATTTAAACAACATTTGGGGGTATTCTGATGCACATGGGCCCCGGGCAGCACTAGAGTAACCCCTCATTGTGCCCATATCCCTCTCTAGGCTCCCTTTGTGGTAGGCCAGATGGATTACTGCATGGATAACCCAGACATCTTTTTTGCCAGTCCTGGTTGGTTTCAACCCGTTGAGCCAGGTGAGCCTTCTGTAGTGAAAAGTCGTGTCCAGAGCCCAGGGGGAGGTTGGGAGGGAACCTGTGAAAATTACAGGATGATCACAAAAGAGAGGGCAGGGCAAATATAGCCTTGTTCACCACATCTCAGAATAAAAATGTAAATAAAGGGTGTTTCTAGCTTAGAAAGCTTTTGGTTGGTCGGTTGGTTTGTTCTCTCATTTCAGAAAGGATTGAAGACAGCTTATAAAAGATAGATAAAATATAAGAAAGCATACATTGAAAGCAGAGTGAAGAGGCAAGAAAAACACAGGTCAGAGGATAGAATGAGCTCAGGAAAATGATCCCACAAAGACCAGTACTTTCATCTGCTGTGGGCCCCAAGCCTCTTTTCAAAGAAGAAGTGAGTGCTGACTAGCCTCCTACTTTCTCTCTTTTCCCTATTTTTCTTATTTTAGAGCCCTTTCTCCTTCATTCCACGAGCCCCTTGAGTCCCTCTCTGGCTACTCACATCCCCATCCTGTTCCCCTTTCCTGAGATCCCTGTGCCTCCAAATGACCTCCCTCTTATTCTCTGTCTTAACAGCCACTTTGATCTCAAGAAGGTCAGCATATTATACCAATAATGCTTAATTGTAATTCTGTGGCTGCACTGCCTTGAGAGTATTAAAAAACAACGATTTTTGTAGGAGAGGTCTGATGTAGGCTTGAGGTAAGGTCCTGAAATATCTGAATTTTGGAAGCATCCTTGGAGATTCTGATGTACAGCCAGGCTGGGGAAACTCTGCTAAATAAACCATTGGAGTGGGCCTCCTGAAGAAGTAGAGGGTTTCCTGTCACTGGAGGTATTTCAGCAAAGGCTTGTTGATTACTCAACAGCTGCTTTGTGTATCTGGTGGTGGTCATGGGGAGAGGGACAGCTGAGTTCTTTTGGAGACTTTTTCAACTCTCAGATTCCAGGCATGTGGTGTAATTCACATGAAGGTATAAATGATCTCTTTTAATGGAGGACCTTCCCTTACCAAAAATGTTTCTGCTGCAGTGGATGCTAATTTCAGGCACTGTGACTAAGTGAAATGAAGGATTTCAAACAATGTAGGCGTGGAGATCTTCCAGTTGTTCCTTAAATCAGTGGCTCCCAAACTTGGCTGATCTTCAGAGTCATCTGGGAAGCTTTTTAAAAATACAGATTTGGGGGCTCCACTCCAGAACTTCTGAAGCAGATTCTCAGAGTGGGCATTGAATCCAGAAATGCGTAATTATTTAAAAAACAACAAAAAACAAAAAACAACAAACCTCCCCAGGTGATTTTGAGGACCAGCCAAGTCTGGGAATCTCAGTTTTCAACCACACAGTAAACACTGTCTCCTCTCTCTGTTTAGGTCTCCTCTGTCTGAGGTCTGTAGAAAGTTTCAGAAGTAGTTTGAGGACAAGTTATAGAAAACACTTTACCCAGTAGGTATATAACATATGAAACTTGTTTGACCCAGAAGTAATGCAGATGAAAGAAATATTAAAATAGTTCAAGGGAGGGAACCTTTCTGGAATGCAGTGATAAGAGGAAGTTAGGGAAGCCATAGACAGAAATAACTTTTTGAGTTCTTGCCATGGTGAGTAATTCCCAAATTATCCCCTTTCAAAGCCTGGAGAGCGAACCACAGAAGATCCCCATTCTTTGAGATTCTGTGGTTACACCTAAGCAGATAACAAACCTGTTGCTCTCCTTATCCACACTTTGTCTTGTTCCTGATTAACTTATTCAAGGGAGGTTCCCAACTGTTAGGTGCTATACTTCAGACCTTGTAACTTGGTTCTCTCAGTAGGAGCTTCAGCTAGTGAGGGGTTCACTATTTGGAGAGATTTCCAGAATATATTTTCAGGAATGGGAAAAGCTTCTGACAGACCCTAAAACTGAATAGGTGGTGATTTTTACATTTGGTTGATGGGCATTCCCTCAGGTACCTGCAGAGGGTGTAGCTAGTGTGGTCATGGCAACGAGACCTGTGCAAGGACCAGGTCATGAGGAAGTTCTGGTCTCAGGCTGGAACTTTACACTTGATTGTCGGTTTTTCTCTGGGCTTCAATTGTTGAATGTTTTATTAACCCTCATCCTTGAGGTTCAGGGACACAGTGCTCCTGTGGGCATCAAAGCACATCTCTCTAGGCAATTGTAGACCTCTGATTCTAAAGCTGAAACTCCAGTACTTTGGCCACCTCATGCGAAGAGTTGGAAGAGACTCTGATGCTGGGAGGGATTGGGGGGCGGGAGGAAAAGGGGACGACAGAGGATGAGATGGCTGGATGGCATCACCGACTCAATGGACGTGAATCTAAGTGAACTCTGGGAGTTGGTGACAGACAGGGAGGCCTGCAGGGCTGCAATTCATGGGGTCACAAAGAGTAGGACACAACTGAGCGACTGAACTGAACTGACCCCAATCCCAAGTCTTTGATCTTGACTCCCATCTGAGGTTCTTCCTTTAGGTTCTTAAAGACAATCCCCCTCTGTCTCTCTTTGGGCCCTAGAAATGATCCCATTAAAGACTGGAGTTCAACATTCTGACAAATAGCGGAGCGGATGCAGAAACTGCAAGAGAAACAGGAAGCTTTTGTGCTCAATCCTGCAATTGGGATGAGATCTGCCACTGCCCCTACCCCTTGCCCCCACCCCTTGCCCCCAGCTCAGGATGGTTTGCCATTGAGGGCCTCTAATTTTAGTTTCTGTTACATCTTGTCTGGATTCCTGGCATTGTGTATCTACTGAAATGTTGTAAATCACATCCTATTTTCTCATTTTGTTTTTCTTCTTAAGAAGTGTTATTTCCGTTCTGGCCCTGTCTCTTGAATCAGTAATTGTTAAATACCTAAATGTTCTAGGGGAAGTTTTTATTTAAAGACATTCTTTTGCATCTGTGTGTGTGAGTGTTGTTTTGCTAAGTTCCTTCAGTCATGTCCAACTCTTGGCAACCCCGTGGTTGTAGCCTGCCAGGTTCCTCTGTGGGTATTCTCCAGACAGAAATACTGGACTGAGTTGCCATTCCTTCTCCAGGGGATCTTACAGTATAGAAAGTATCAAGTAGACTGGTGAACTGCTTTATGTCTCTTTTATATGTTTAAATTTCAAATATGGTATTTAAAAAATAATGGGATGCAGTTTCATTCTTCTGCCTTTCTAAAACTCTCCAAAATTGACTTGGGCTTTATAAGCCTCCTGTGCGCCTGTTCCTTTTGTCTCTGGATTGTGACTGCATCTCACTAGCATCATCTTCTCTTCTTTAAATCCCTGATCCTCTCTGCTAGGGATGGGCACGTCTGTGACATTTCCTTGACTTTCCTTCTGCGAGATTTCTGCTGCTGCTGCTGCTGCTAAGTCGCTTCAATCATGTCCAACTCTGTACGACCCATTGACGGCAGCCCACCAGGCTCCGCCATCCCTGGGATTCTCCAGGCAAGAACATTGGAGTGGGTTGCCACTTCCTTCGCCAATGCATGAAAGTGAAAAGTGAAAGTGAAGTCGCTCAGTCGTGCCCGACTCTTGGCAACCCCATGGACTGCAGCCTACCAGGCTCCTCCATCCATGGAATTTTCCAGGCAAGAGTACTGGAGTGGGTTGCCATTATATCACCCACAAGTTCTGTATCTTTCATCTCCCAGGGACTTATCTCTCCTCCTCTCTGTAATTATTTACTTTTAATCTCCTTTTCTCAAACATTGCTTTTTATCATTCTCTTTGCTGTTATCTCTTTCTCTCTTTGGTGTGTCATGTTACATAACATGTTATGGCTGCTTCATCGGTCTGTCCAAAGAACAGGAAATGTGGTGTCTAGATTAGTAAACTGCTATTTAAAAGGGGAGCATGTAGGGGAGAGAAAGTTCTTGGGAAAAAGAAAAATCCTCTCTGAAAACCCTTATCCCCAAATAATGAAAGACCCATTATTCTGGCTTTGTCTCCAAAGTCCTGAATGTACCATAGAAATGACCAAAGCGGGGCTCTTTCTCTCTTCTCTCAGTTACGCTCTTAACCCAGCGTTCCTCCTCACAGCACACTGGGGGCCACTAGTCCTACAAATACCTGTGCAGTGGCCACTAACCAGAGCACGTGTCCAAGAGCCACTGTAACCAGACTGCATGTACAGTGGTCACTAATAAACTCCAGGACCCTCTTTCCACCTCCCAGATTCTCCTGGGTGTCATCACCACTCCCCAACCTGAGGGCCTCAGTGACTCCTGGGTGAAAGGTCGAAGCGCCACCAACATCCTTCTGGAAGCCCTGTTGCCAGCAACCCACAAGACTGTGGACCATTGTAGCATCAGGACCACTGGACCATTGTAGATGGGGCATTGCAGCATCTCCAAGGTAAGGAGGATCTGGACCAGAGAGAGATCAGAGTCGGGCAGCTGGGGGGACAGTACAGGTGGAGGAATGGCAGATCCAGACCTGAGGACTGGGCTTAGCAGCAAGACTGAGGCCCTGTTGGTCCTTCCCTGAGAAGGGAGCTGGCTGGGGACACTGGTGGCCCCATGACACAGTCACAGCATCTGGCTTGTTCCCAGTGGACCCTGGGTTCCTCATGTCCAGACCTGATCCCTGTGCCCACCTGGGACATCCAAAGCTAACATAGCTTCTGAGAGTCTTTGCTTTGGGGATGTGGGGACATGTTGGGTAGAGGTCATATTGCTGTGTGCCTGCTCCCCTCCCCAGGGTCTCTTGCCTGGCTTTCACATGGTTCACTTACCTCCTTGTCAACTGTCTGATCACATCCTCCTCTCAGCACTCTGGATGCTCTCTCCCACTCTCTACTCTTTAGTCTTCTTCCCACCAAAGCCCTTCCTGTGCTTCTTGAATGCAATCTGGCCCTTCTTCCTGTACCTCCACCAGGGACCAGCAGAACTTAGTTTCTAGGGAATTGTGCCTTCCCTTGATTTGGATGGCAGGGACCTAGGTTTTCTGAAGGGTGCACTGAGCCTGCCCTTGGAGATAGCCACCTTTCTCCTTGATGCCTTTTGGAAATCCTACAGACATTTGAGTGGGCTTCTCAGGTGACCTATGGTCAAAGCCCCAAGATCGCCACCCTGATGAAACAGGCCAGCACCAGGTATGTAGATATATATTTGGAGGGAGGAAGTGGCCTGGGCAGAGAATGTTCTGAAAGCAGGGGAGACTCTATACGATATGTTAATATGGGAAATTCTGGGGATGGGGGCCTGTGTGTTAGAGGGTCAGGATAGGCTTTTGGTTCATTTATTCCTATGCTCTTCCATTTGTAATTTTCTCTGATCTCTGGACTTTTTTCACTGTGATCTCTCCTCTTACGTCCTGACCTCTGACCCATCCTCAGCCTGGCGAGAAAGGCCGAGTGCACCTGGTTAGCTGGCAGACCCTGGGCATCATTGCCATCTTGGATGGAGCAGAGTGCATGCATACCTTTGGTGCTGATGGGACTCCTGTCCAGACTTTCCTTCTGATTCTTCCTGATCCAAACCAATCGGTCTGCTATCCAAATTCTTTCCTACTCCAGCCCATGGCAGGGCGCCTTATTCAGTGTCCATCCAGCTCTATCTAGAGGCATTCAGTCAAATGCTCCTTCTTTTGAACCTTCACTCAGTCCTTGATCCCTTGCTTAGCTATGGCCTCCCATGTGTGTTACTCCACACCCTGAAGCCACTTTCCTCCCAGTCCCACTGACACCTTCCCAAGCCTGGAACCTTCCTCTCCTATGAAGCCTCTCACTCCTCTCTCCCTGATTTCCTAGATTTCCGAGATGTCCATGGTTTTCTCATTGGTGATCGCAGTGGCCTGTTTAACTAGGAGGCTGAGCTTATCAACCAGCTGGAAAGATGCTGGGATGTGGGGAAGTTGGGAAGATAACTAGTGTGGAGAGGGTGGCAGAAAAGAGGAAGGTGGAAACAGATAGGGGAATACTATGGGGTTCCTTTCTAGAGCAGGGGAAATGGGTTAAAGGTCATGAGGCTTTGGGGCAGCATGGAGACAGTGTGGGAAGCTCTGAATTCACCCCCTCAACCTGGCTTTAGTCCAGAGCTCTTCCATCAGCTGCGTCATCTTGGGCAAGACACTTTTTACTTCTTTGAGTCTTGGTTTTTTATTGTGCATCTGTAGATAAAAGCTCTGGACTCAGTGTCCTCTAAGGGCCTCTTTGGTCTCCAAGTCTGTGTGCCAGAGTTTATCATGGGAGGGATTCTCTCCTCTTTTTCTGCCCCAGGGTCCGCATTTCTCCTTCTCCCAGGAAGACTTCCTGACTTCCATTCTGCCGTCCCTCACAGAAACTGACACTGTGCTCTTCATTTTCACCCTGGATGGTGAGAAGGAAGATGGGAATGGTGGGGTGAGGGGCGGGAGGCAGCAGAGTGACTCAGAGGAACTATCATTTCCAGGTCTTAGGGTGCCTGCTCAGAGGTGGGAGCAGCAGTATGTATCTTGACTGGGCCCCAGGGCAGGAGGAAGAGCTGCCAGAGAGCCAGCCCTTCCACTCTGATGGCCTCCCCCTCTCCTTAGACAGCCTCATGGAAATGCAGACACTGGTGGAGCAGGGGAAGGAGAAGACCTCCAACACCCAACATCCAGGCCTTGGCACACAGCCCCGTGGGGCAGTCCCTGCCGGTGAGGGGCCAGCCTTGAGGAGGGGACCCCAGGGAAGAGTGACAGCCAGGTCTTCCTGGAGATGCTGCTCCTGCTCCCCTCTCTCTCTCCAGATCCCTCTGAAGAAGCCCTTCTCCTCCATCAGCAGCATCACACGGCCACTGCTTTTCTTCAGGTATGAAGGGAACTTCATCTAGGTATGAGGGATGAGGAGGTAATGTCTATAGTGAGGGGTGCAGAAAAGGAGGGATCCCAGGAATTAGAAAACCCAGGGCTGGGACTTCCCTGGCGGTCCAGTGCCTAAGACTCTGCTCTTCTACTGCAGAGCACAGGTTCAATCCCTGGCTGAGGAATTAAGATCCCACATGCCATGTAGGTGGTGCTAGTGGTAAAGAACCCGCCTGCCAATACAAGAGATGTAAGATACGTGGGTTTGACCTCTGCATTAGGCAGATCCTCTGGGGAATCGACATGGAACTCTACTCCAGTATGCTTGCCTGGAGAATCCCATGGACAGGAGAGCCTAGTGAGCTACAGTCCATGGGACTGCGAAGAGTCAGACATAACTGAGCCATTAACACTTACTTATGCTGTGTGGAATGGCCGGAAAAAAAAAAAAAAAGGAAAACCCAGGGCTAGAGGGTAGAAAGGGTTGTTTGACTTCCACAAAGCCAGCTGGGCAAGTTCTTGTGTTACCAGGTCACTAAGCAGAGTTTTCAAGTCAATGGGCTGCTGCATTCAGTTCTCTTGAGAAAAATGCAAAAATACAGGATGGGCCACCAATCAGCTGACAGATAATCTTCTGTCTTTTTCACAGGTTAGTTATTAATACTACAGTCATCTACACTATGCAGAAGACTTTGAGGCATTTTTTTTTTTTTTTGCAAGTTGTCCTATGAGTTTACTGCAGATAACAGTACACTGATAGAGTCCCTGCTCACTAAGGAAATTATGATCAGTACAAGCACTGGTAGTAACTGTAGGAATAATAATCACTTTGGGTGCACTTTGCAGTTTAGGGTTTGGAGTGAGCACCAGGGTGTCTGGATGCCACTTCAGCTCTGCTTTGTGGCCCAAAAGAAAAAGCAGTTTTACATATCTCTGGTCCTCAGTTTTCGCACACAACATCCCTTATCCTCCAGGGGGCAGAACCAGGCCCCTGAAGGTTGCTGCTGGAGAGATGTGGTCTCATCCATTATTCAAACCACTCCCTCCAGGAAGCTTCCCAATTTGACCAGACAACAGCTGATGTGCTCCTTACCTGCCCTCAGAACTCAAAGGAAGTCCCTCTCCCCTGAGCAGGGAATCCACACTCCTTTCAAAGTTGTCTTTCCTTCTGAATGGTGTTCATTCATCATATCCCTATTTCTCTTGGCATGCTTTCCACATTCACTATTGCTTTTGAGATCTCCCATCTCTCAGAAGTCTTTTCCAATTACACCCACCTTGTCTAGACCCCTTCCTTTTATGTTATATACTTCTTCACACTTATAGGTTCCATTGCATAGTCATGATACCGCATACACAGAGGCCTTTGCACTTTACAAAATATTTCATGTATGTTATCTCAGTTCTCTTAACAACCTTCTAAGGACTGTGTGTTCAGTGTCCCCATTTCCCAAATGAGAAAGTTGAAATGAAGACATTAAGGGATTGTAATCATGACTACACAACTAGGATAGAAATCAGGCTTTTTAAAAATTAATGACTATTATTTTGTGCTGCACTGGGTCTTCATTGCTGCAGGCGGGCTTTCTCTAGTTGCGGCACGTGGGGCCTACTCTTCACTGCAATATACAGCTTTCTCCTTGCTGTGGCTTCTCTTGTTGTGCAGCACAGGACCTGGGCTTGTAGGCCTCAGTAGTTGCAGCCTGTGAGCTCTACAGTGCAGGCCCAGTAGTTGTGAGGCGAGGACTTAGAAGCTCCACAGCATGTGGAATCTTCCTGGACCCAGGATCGAACCCATGTCCCCTACACTGGCAGATGGATTCTTATCCACTGCACCATCAGGGAAGTCCAGGAGTCAGGATTTGAACCCAGGTTGAACCCCCAGGTTTTGTGACTCTAAATCCATGGTTTATTTCACCATATGGTATAAATTTCAACCATGTTCATGAGTTGTGTGAGATTCTTTTATTCATTCATTCAGCAAACAGTTTTAGAATACCTGTCACATACCAGGTACTATCCCAGGGGTGGGGGATATAGTAGGGAATGATAATCTGTGATATTTTAAAGAACTGCATTTTTAAAGAAAATTGTAACTGATAGCAATATATTTTTTAATTGTCAAAACTTTCAGAAATACAGAAATCAAAGAGGAAAGAAACCATCCATAATTCATCTTCTTCCAGGAAAACCTCTGAGACAAATTTTAGAGAATATCTCTTTCTTTTTTAGTGCATATGTAAAATATTTATATAAAAATAGTATGCTCGACATGCTGTTTTTAACTTGCTTCTCTATTTAAAATTATGAACACCTTTCTGTACTAATGTTATTTACCTCATGATTTTATTTATTTACTTATTTATGGCTGTGCTGGGTCTTGGTTCCCTTGCATGAGTTTTCTCTAGTTGCGGCGAGTGGGGGCCACTCTTTGCTGTGGTGCCTGAGCTTCTCACTGTGGTGGCCTCTCCTTTGCAGAACACAGATTATAGAGCACAGGCTCAGTAGTTGTGGCCCATGGGCCCAGTTGCATCCCCGGCATGTTGAATCTTCCTGGACCAGGGGTTGAACCTGTGTCCCCTGCCTTGGCAGGCAGATTCTTATCCACTGCACCACCAGGGAAGTCCCTACCTCATCATTTAAAATTTTATTTATTTACTTGTTTAGTTGCTTATGGCTGTGCTGGGGCTTCTTTGCTGTGTGTAGGCTTCTCATTGAGGTGGCTTCTCTTATTGCAGAGCACCAGCTCTAGGGCACTCAGGCTTCAGTTGCTGTGGCACATGGGCTTGGTAGTTTCATCTCTGGGCTCTAGAGCACAGGCTCAGTAGTTACGGCCCACGGGCTTAGTTGCTCTGAGGGACATGGACTCTTCTGACCAGGGATCAAACCCATGTTTCCTGTATTTGCAGGTGGACTCTTTACCACTGAACCACCAGGGAAGCTCTCTGTTTCATCATTTTTAATGTCAGTATAGTATTCCTTGGAGTGGATGGACCATCATTTTTTACTCTAACCCCAGTCATCAGATGTTATAGTTTCAACATCATGGCTTTTATTAAAATGCTTCATAGAATATCCTTATACACACATTTGACACACTCATTAGTTATAAACCTCCAAAAGTGGAATCACTGGGTTAAAGTATATCTAAAATTTTAAGGCTTTTTGATGCATCTTGGTACCTCCAAAAAGGTTTATAAACAGAGGGTAAAATTGGTTTGTTCCCCCACACCCTTAAAATATTGGGTAGCATTGTTCTTTTTAATCTTCGTTAATCAGCAAAGGGGAAAACAAAAGGCATTGAAGTGTGAATTTATATTCCATTACTATGGAGATTGGCTGCTTAAAGATATTTGTTGGTCTTTGTATATGTGTGTGTGTGTGTGTGTATAATTTTTTTTTTTTTGGCTGCACTCTGCGGCATGTGGGATTTTAGTTCCCAGACCCAGGATTGAGCCCATGCCCCCTGCATTAGAAGCAATTTTTATTGCTTCCTGAATATTTTTATCTTTTTCTATTGCTTCTTCATATCTTTTGGGCATATTCACCCATTCTTTTTAGGGTATTTTTTTTTCTTACTAATTTATAAGAAGGTGTATATATAGCAAGGATGGTAGCCCTTTTTCCCAGTCTATATTTTCCCCTGGTTTATTATCTTTAATTTCTATGTTTCTGATGTAGAGACACTTTATTTACACTTTTTTACATAGTCAGATCTATCAGTTTTTTTGTATGTCTTTGTGTGGTTTTTGTCTTTGGCTTCTGGTTTTTATGTTTAAAATGTACTGACATTGTTTAAAATAAGGAGGCTTCTTTTAAAGCTTATAAATCTTTAGTTGTAGAAATATTTTTCATGTAAAATCTGCCCACACTTTTATTTTGAAAACTTTCAAATCTGCAGAAAAATTGCAAGAATAGTACAATGAACACCCATATGCTTTTCGCTAGATTACCAGTCATTAACATTTTGCCACATCTGCTTCATCTCTTTTTTTCTCCTGAATCATTTGAAATGTAATTGGAGATATGATACTCGACACAAATTACTGTGTTCCCGAAGAACAAAGGGCATTTGTCTCCATAATTACCACATAATTATTGCTCGAGAAAATGACAATTAATACAACATGATTATCTTATACAGACTATATTCAGATTCCCCCAATTATTCTTGTATTGTTTTTATCTTCTGGATCCAGGATCTGATCAAGAACAATGCGTTGCATTGCATTTCATTATGTTTCTTTAGTTTCCTTTAATTTGGCTGAGTCCCTCAGTCATTTTTTATGTTTTTCATCAAAACAGTGATGTTTTAGAAGTCTAGACCAATTGTTTCCCAGTATGTGCCTCACTTTGGATTTGCCTGATTGGTTTTCATTATATTCACCTTAAATTTGGGGGCAGGAATCCTGCATAGATATGGCTGCTCCTTTATCATTGTATCACATGGGGAGGTTCCTGATAGTTTGTCCCTTTGTTTGGTGGTGCTATGCTTGATCATTTGGTCAAGGTGGTATCTTTTAGGCTTCTTTTTATCTTATTCCTCAGCATCTTTCACCCATGATTTTAGCATCCACTGATGATTCTTGGTTGAATCAATTATTACTATGACAGTTTTCAAATGGTGATTTTCTATTTCTACCCTTCTGTCTACATTTATTGGTTGGCGTTTTTCTGTGAAGAAAATCTCTCTTCTCTCCTCATCTTATCTACATTTGTTTAGCATTGATATGAACTCATGAATTTTTGTTGCTCAGTGTGTTTTAATCTATTCCTGTTATTACTCATTTTAATGCTCAAAATGCGAGCTCATTCAAGCTGGCCCTTGTGTTCTTGTGACATATCTATCCACATTAGCATTTAAACACTCTGCTGTGCTGCTTTTTGCAAAAAAAAAAAAATTTTTTTCTCCCTGTTCTCTTATGCAACATATATACTCTTTTATGCCTTGCATTTTTGCTTAACAAGATATACTGAAAATCTCTCTAGCTTATATCTCTCTTCTTCATTATTTACATTTGTGTGTGTGTGTGTTTATGTATCCAGGGGAGAATAGTATAATTTACAGTTGACTCTCTGTATCCATGGTTTCTCCCTGTCTACATGTTGTTGTTAGTCACTCAGTCATGTCCGACTTTTTTGTGATCTTATGGACTATAGCCCTCCAGGCTCCTCTGTCCATAGGATTTGCCAAGCAAGAATACTGGAGTGGGTTGCCATTTCCTTCTCCAGGGGATCTTCCCAACCCAGGGATCAAACCCACATCCCCTGCATTAGCAGGCAGGCTCTTTATCAGTGAGCCACCAGGAAAGCCCCTCTCCACATGTAGGAGCACAAAATGGAGGGGCACAAAAATGTTGGCCCAAGTTCACCTTATACTTCCCCTGGTTCCAGCCGTGGAACCAATCATTTTCCAAGGAACCCTGATTGTTAATAGAAATTGATATTTAGAGAGCTAGGTACTTGGTATGCTCACTGCTCCTGGCTTGTTTTGCCTCCAAGCCCTTTCAGTAGAAAGACAAAGAAATATATAAAGACATATGTTTTCAAAGACACATATATATAATGTACTCTGCTCCAACATCATCAGTATATTTATGCATCTGTTCAGTCCTACAGTGAATACCAGTTTTGGAACTGCTACCCTTGTACCACTGCCATCAACAAATTTACCAAGAAGTGGTCAAGATTTTTGCAGTTCTTTTTGTCCTTTGATCACATCCCACTCAAGATAGATAAAGTGTTCAAAAGTCACTTGTACTATTATTTTTTTCTTTGTGGTTATTAATGTGAGATACAGTTAGGTTCATTTGTTTTTATTTGTTTTCAATTTCATATTTTTTTCAGTGTTTGATCTAATTTTGTCTTTTGAACATATAAAATGTGAAAGTAAAAGTCACTCAGTTGTGTCTGACCCTTTGCAACCACATGGATTATACAGTCCATGGAATTCTCCAGGCCAGAATACTGGAGTGGATAGCCTTTCCCTTTTCCAGGGGATCTTCTCAACCCAGGGATTGAACCCAGGTCTCCTGCATTGCAGACAGATTCTTTACCAGCTGAGCCACAAGGGAAATATAACATGATTTTAAAGTCAGAACTTAAAAAATTGTCTTCTTCTCTATTCCTTTCCTCCCATTCCCACTCATTCTTGCAAGTAACAATTTCATTTGTGACTGTCTTCTCCTCCTGTGTCTTTTTACCAAAAAGTGTGCGTGTGCGTGTATACTTTGCACTTCTTTCTTATACAGGAAGCAGCTTACTATATATACTCTTTTGTGCTTTTGCAAGGCATACTGAAAATAAATGCACTTTGGTTTATAGAACTCTTTTTTGAAAAGAGTCTCTATTTTTATTTTTTAAAAGAAAGTGTTTTATTTATAAATTTATTTTTTAACTGTTTTGGCCATGCTGTACGGCTTGTGGGATGTAGGTTCTCAGACCAGAGATTAGCAGTGAAAAGTGTGGAGTCCTAACTATTGGACTCGCAGGGAAGTTCCTATAGAACTCCTCCTCGTTGTTTTTCATGTTCAGGTGTGCTCTACAAGTGCAAGGTTATTTGGGTAGTTTCTTTGGCAGGGCATTTGAACTGTATGTTTCTGTATATACATGCTGCTGCTGCTAGGTTGCTTTAGTCCTGTCTGACTCTTTGCTCCCCTATGGACTGTAGCCTGCCAGGCTCCTCTGTCCATGGGATTCTCCAGGCAAGAACACTGGAGTGGGTTGCCATGCCCTCCTCCAGGGGATTTCCCCCACCCAGGGAGTCTCTTTTGTCTCCTGCATTGGCAGGCAGGTTCTTTACCACTAGTGCCACTTGGGAAGCCCTGTAAAATGTATGAAATACACTCATTTTCTAATGATATGGTGGTCTTGATGATCCCTTGATTGTGAATTCTTTATAAATTAGAGATATTAGTCCTTTACTTCTGATAAACAGGTAACAATTGAACAAGGCAGTGGTTAGGGGCACTGACTCTCTGTACAGTGGAAAATGGTATAACTTATAGTTGACTCTGTATCTGTGATTTCTCCTTATCCACATTCCTGGGATAGGAACATTGTAGTACTGTGTATTTACCATTGAAACAATCCGCATATAAGTGGACCCTTGCAGTTCAAACCCATGTTGTTCAAGGGGCTCTATATATTATATTTTCTATGAGTTTTAACAATACAAAAGTCTTTGCTTTAATATTTCTGGGGTAAAACTTATCAGTCTATCTTTTATTGAGTCTGTATCTTGAAGAACAGAAAGCACCCCTCATCTACCTCCACCCCCAGACTGGAAAGGAACTCCATCTGTGTTTTCTTTTAGTACGTGTTTTCTTCTAGTAAAAATGGTCTTTCTCTTGCTCTCTTTTATTAAAACCATTTTAAAAAATGAAAGTCTGTTTATTTTACAATGTTCTATTAGTTTTGGGTGTACAACAAAGTGATTAAATTATATAGTATATATAATTCCTTTTCAGATTCTTTTCCATTATAGGTCATTATAAGATACTGAATGTAGTTCCCTGTGCTATACAGTAGGTCCCTGTTGCTTATCTGCTTTATATATAGACATGCCTAAATGTTAATCCCAAACTATCATTAGGAGCTTATTCTTGTGTATAGGATGAGGTATGGACTCAATTTTATATTTTTCTGAATGACTATCCAATTGTCCCAGTATATATTTTTAAAGTTAATCTTTTCCTAAGTGATTTGAGATGCTACCTGTATCAAACTCTCAGTTCCCAGGTGCAATGGTTTATTTCTGGAAATTTGTGTCTGTCTATTAATGTGCTAATATCATACTGTTTAAATATAGATACTTTATGGTATATTTGATGTCTGATAACGGCCATGGACGGAGGAGCCTGGTGGGCTACAGTCCATGGGGTCGCTAAGAGTTGGACACGACTGAGCGACTTTACTTTCACTTTTCACTTTCATGCATTGGAGAAGGAAATAGTAACCCACTCCAGTGTTCTTGCCTGGAGAATCCCAGGGACGGGAGAGCCTGGTGGGCTGCCATCTATGGGGTTGCACAGAATCAGACACGACTGAAGTGACTTAGCAGCAGCAGCAGCAGCAAGGGCTAGTCCTTCCTTCAATACTCTTCTGTATAACTACTGCCCTTGTTCCACATGAACTTATTTTTTAATAAGATTTATTTATTTTTATTATTTTTTGGCTATGGTGGGTCTTTGTTGCTATATTCAGGCTTTCCCTAGTTGCGGCAAGCTGGGGCTACTCTTTGTTGCAGTGCCCAGGCTTCTCATTTTGGTGGTTTCTCTTGTTGCAGAGCATGGGGCTCTAGAGCACAGGCTTAGTAGTTGTGGCACATGGACTTAGCCGATCCAAAGTATGTGGGATCTTCCTGGACCAGGGATTGAACTAGCATCCTTTGCATTGCAAGGCAGATTCTTAACCACTGAACCCACAGGGAAGCCCTCCACATGAACTTTAAAATGAACCTGTCTAGGTTCAAATATATAAAACTTGAAATATTTTTATGTTTGCTTGTGCTCAGTCCTGTTGGACTTTTTGCGACCCCATGGACTGTAGCCTACCATGCTCCTCTGTCCACAGAATTTCCCAGGCAAGAATACTAGAGTGGGTTTCCATTTCCTATTCCAAATGGTTAGTGATATAACTCAGATTTGATTGATATCTCCCCAGCTGCATAGTCTGACATGTAGCCAATAGCATCAGTACTGCATACTGGCCAGCTTTATTCTGATTGGTCAGATTTCTGTTCTTAAACTCAAGAGTGTTTGTTGATCACTTGTTAAGTATTTTCAGTATAGGCCTTGCCAGGGGTTTGTGTGACCAGCTATTTATAGGGTTGCAGAACAAGGAGGTAGTAGTAGTAGTAGCCTGTTTCCTCAGCCTGGTTAGAACCAAGTACTTAGTACCTCAGTTCCTTTACTGGATTCCTGGTACCCTCAAAGATGTTACAAATGCAAGATATGAGGGCCAGGAACAGGTGATAATTAATACAGTCACGTGTATTTGTACAACTTTTAAATTTTCATTGTGATTTCATATCCAGGAAATGATTGTGGCTCCTCACTAAATCAGAAGACCTGGATTTAGGTCCTGATTCTATGTTTCCCTATTAAGTTATTTTACTCTGACTTCTAGTTTCCATGTATGTAGAAATAGGTATAGAAAAAAAATCTGTTTCATAGGATTGTTTTAAGAATTGAATTAATTTTTCAATAAACATCACAGTAACCATGGTATTGATCAATAACCATGTATCAGCCATTACCAAAGCAAATTTTGTCTGCACTTTTGATCCTTGGATTCCTGTCTTATTGTAGGGCCCTGTTTATTCTGCTGCTTTACTGATCTCTCATTTTCGATATCCTCATATATCTACCCTATTTAGAAGTTCCAGCATGAGCTAAGCACCAAGTGGGTGCTGAATACAATGAGTATAGGGGCCCATGTGCTTCTTGGGCAGATCCTCCAAAACCACATGTTGGAGCTCCTCATTCATAACTCCAAGCTCTTCTGGTGAGCCCTGGCCATGCTGCAGGAAGGATGTGATGGCGTGGGTCTGGGTGGGGGCCGGCCCCAGTGCCTAGGCTGCCATAAGAGGCATATTTCAGAGGAATGGAGATGTGTAGATGTGAGGCCTGACTTTTCTTCTGTGCCTCTCCTCCTCCTATCAAATCTGTCCTCCTCTCTAAGAAGTCTGTGTGCACACATGGATGCGTGTTTGTGAAATTATAACTATTAGGCAAGAGTCTCAAGGTAGCTAGATCCAGATACGCAAAATGATGTGCTCTAGAACTTTAGCCCTTAGCTCTGCTTTCCTCTGGGTCACTCTTATTCTCAGGCAGGTGTTCTCCACTAGGTGGCAAACTGGCCACCAGCAGTGCCAGCCTAACATCCTACCAATCCAGCAACCCTGGTGGAAGGAGAGTTTATCCATCTCTGATTCCTGCAAATACCTGAAGGAGGGTTCTCATTGACTTGTCTTGGTTCACATGCTTATCCCTTAGCCAGTCACTGTTCTTTAGGGGAAAACAGCCCTCTGCCTAGGCCTGGGTCATGTGTTCCAATGGAGGAAGGGGCAGGAAGTGAGCATCAATCAAACATACGTCACACGTGGCTATGAGAATGGGGGAACAATAATTCCCCAGAGGAAAATCAAGGTGCTGATGCCAGGAAGAGGAGAAACGGATGCTGAGCAGATAGCACAACAGATGGTCCTGAAAGTAGGGTTGCTAGATATAGCAAAGAAAAGTACAGGACACTGGTTAAATTTGAATTTCAGATAAAGAATAATTTTTAGTGTAAGTATATTCCATGCAATATTTGAGACATACTTACACTATATATATATATATATATATATATAATTATCCATCTGAAATTCCATTTAGCTGGATATCCAACATTTTAATTTTCTAAATCTGGTAATTCTACATGAAAGGAATCAATCAACGGTCATTTAGTGAGCAACCACCAGGGCCCCAAAACAACTTTTTTAAATGAGTAAAACCAACCAGTCAACTGGGGAAAAAAAATTCCTTCATGCTTTTCTTGTTTCCAAAGTTGGGGCAGGTCAGGGGGCCAGAGTATATATGATCCAGTCCTTGCCACCCCAGTATGGTCCAGCTAATGGAGGAGAGACAAAGCCAACACTTGAAACAGAGAACAATTAAGTGTCAAATTGTATGATCCTTACTGAAGTCCAATAGAATGTCAGAGAAAGTAGAATCTAGGCACTATAGCAAAGCAGAAGGTTTCACAGAAGAAGCGATGTTTGAGCTAGGCCCACAGGTTATGGCTCCGGAGAGGTGAAAGGCAGGGCATTCTTGTGAGAAGAAACATTAGCCAAGGCCCAGAATAGAGATTAGGCATGATATGTGGGGGAAAGATCTGGAGTCATTTTCACAGAGTAGTGAGGGGTGATGCAGGAGCAGGAAGGCGATAAATTGTGGAAGATTAAAAACCAGACAGGAATTTAGACTTGGCAAATGTAGCTAGATCTGTGCTGTCCAAGATGGCAGCCACTGGTCATATGTGACTACTGGAGCCCTTGAACTGAACTGAACTTACATTTTGTTTAAAAAGTGAAGCAGTGTAATTTTTTTCATTAAATACAACTTTATTCTTTTGGTAGGACTTTATTTCACTTTTGCATTGAAATTCAGTGCCTGAACTGAAATGTGCTGTGATTGTAAAATGAAAACTGGATTTAAAAGACATGGTACAAAAATATTATAAAATATCTCACTCATAGTTAATTTTTAATACTGTTTACATGTTGAAATAATATTTTGGATATATTGGATGAAATAAAGTGGCCAAAATTTATTTCACCTGTTCCTTTTTAATGCAGTAGTAGAAAGTTTTAAATTATATATGTGACTCACATTTTATTTCTATTGAACAGAACTGAACTACATAGAGAGAAGAAGGATGGTAAAAAAAAATAGAAGCAAAGTTTGCAGATGAACAGTCTTACAGCAGCATAAAAGATGGATGTGGTTTGGGAGGAAACCAGAGGGGAATGAGTTCAGTTTAAGATGACCAGCCTCTGGGGTTGGTGGGATGTGGGCAAAAATGTGATCAATTTGCTATTAATTCTCCAGTTTAACCCAGCCAATCAAGGCCCACCACCAATGCTTTTAGCCCAATTTCCCTTTATATCTGGGGATTTGAGTTTGGGATTGCTTACCGGGATGAATTCTCTATGACTGGTCTTTGAGATCCCAGCCTGATTGCTTTTCCTTCCTTGACCCCATTCTCAGCTCCCCTGGCCTTCTAGACCAACATTGACCTCACTGCTTCTTCCACAGCGGTTCTCCAGACAGCCCAAGCATGATGGTTCAAGAGCCTCCTTCAGGTGATCCACTTCCCTCAGCCACTATTGGATGATATGCAGGAAGCTCCCATCTTCCGTGTCCAGGTTGCACACCAGAAGGAACAGGTAACTCACCAACTGCTAGTCATTTAGGAAACACCAATGGCAACCCACCCCAGTATTCTTCCCTGGAGAATCCCATGGACAGAGGAACCTGGCAGGCTACAGTCCATGGGGCTGCAAAGAGCTGGACACGTCTGAGTGACTTCAGTTGCACTTTTATGAATGCTTACGGTGTGTCAGGAACTTGACTTGGCACTGAATTTACAAAGCTCAGTGACTCTGCCAGGAGTTCCCTGTTCATGGAGGCAATGTGGGTTATGACAAGTATCACGGAAGTGTGAAAAAGTACTACAGGAGTGCAGAAAAGGAGTCTTCAGTTTTGCCTGGAGAGGAGTTAGGAAAGAGAGGGAGAAGGGGTCTTTGAACTGGGTCATGAACCAGGCCTGGATTAATAGGAGTTTTCTGCATCAGGATGAAGGCTTTTCTCTGCTCTTGACCCACCTCATTCTAATTTCTAGTCTTTGGAAACTCCCTTCTATTCTTTCATCCAGCCGGTAGCTTCTGACTCCCACATTGAATATGTGAGCTCCTCCAGGGTTCTTCCTCAGATGACCTCGTCTTCCCCGGCTTCAGTTCTCTCTGCCTCTTCCCTGCGGGTGATCCCCACAGCCTTGCTGAGCCTCCTCTTCCAGTGCTCCAATGCTCCATCCCCAGGCCCAGGCACACCTGGCTGCAGCTCTGTCTGTGGGGCTGTCAGGAGCGCCCTCTTTCGGCCAAGTCGGAAGCGCAAGGCAAACATCCCCCCCTCCCCGCTCCTCCCGGGAGACTCTAAAACCTGCCCTGCCATGAACTGGTGTTTGTGGGCGCGTGGAGGGAGCCAGCCCAGCACGGTCCACACCTTGGAGACTTGCTGGGCCAGCAGCGAGTGTGGTGGGAGGAGAGGCCCATTCTTCAGGAACACCAGCTGTCCGGGGTGGGGAGACGGTTTTCTCTCCTTTGGGGAGAGCTTGCTCTGCAGCCAGTGGTCTCCACTTCCCCTGGCATATTCCAATTTCAGAAGTAAAACTGAATGTCTTCTTCTAAAAAGTTAACTTCCTACTCTCAGCTGATCAGAGTTAATAGATCAAAGTCAATAGATCAGAGGGGAACAGGAAGAATGGCATGTGTTTGTCCCAACAACAGGCTTGTTTCTGTACTTCTCCACCTACCTCCCAATTCTATTTTCAGTGGCCACTGACCCAGATCTTATTCCAGCTTCTTTATATCCCCCATCTCCAACATGTAGGTACAAATGTGCACACACACACACACACACACACACACACACACACACACATGTATTTCACTCCTACACAGGATCACACAAGGAAGGAACAGTAGGAACTTAGATAATTCCAAGGAAAGAGAGAGGAAATTGTGTCCCCAACAGAGGACATCCAGAAAATAACAATCTCAGTTAGGCACGACAGGATCCTCATCATTAGAATGAATGCTACATCCACACATTCTAGCATGAAGTGAGCATTGCATCTCCTAGCCAGTGTTTGCAAAGGAATGTAGGAAACTCTGGCAGTCCTGAATACCTTTCGATGGTGGACCCAACACACACTAGAAACCCCAGTACATTTTAGACCTCAACTATCACCTGTTTTGACAACTCAGAGGCACCCTGGCCCATCCCAGACCCCTGCCAGCTCTTCAGTGCCTGAGATATGATCCCTGTAATAGAGAGCTGGCTCCCCCTTGTGGCCAGAGAGTACCTTGGCGCTAGATACCCAGGAACTCTCAGGGGACAAAACTTCTCTGAAGCTCTCTTGAAACTTTTGGTACAAGGGTGACTGCTAAGGAGCCAAATAGGTTTCAGTTTTATGAGAATATGGTATTCAACCCTTTAAGGACCGTAAGGGCCCGGTCTATACCTGTGGGCCTCCAGCCTCTATTTGAACTCCTTTTTCTTGTTCTACATCTACATTTATGTGGCTTCCTCAGGTCTTTAGCCAATGTGCCCTTCCTCAACATCATTCCTATAGGGCCTTCTGATGGTCATCCACTTGGTTTTTATCCTCCACAAACACCTTTTCCTAACCCTACAAGTCAAGATGAGTAAAGTCAGGAAAAGGCCCTGCAAAGGCTTTCAGTTTCTCTTTACTCACAGCTCTCTCATGCACTCTGTTGGGTAAATCCTTCTCTCCTCTTAGCCTCATGAGTAGGGTCAGGTCAGAGAAGATACCCAGCTTTCCAGGACTGGAGGGGGCAAAGCCGACATGTGCAGTAGGCCTCCTCCCACATGTGGAATGGATAGAGTGCAGGGTCAGATTTCCCCAAGGCTGAATGCAGGACTACTCTGGAAGTCCAGAAAGTTTTCCTTTTTGTGATTTTAGTTTACTTACCAAGTAAACTAAAATAAACTTGGATGATGCAAATTCAGCACGTGAATTCATTACGCGGGCAGTTGTACGTGGCACATGTTATTAACAAGGTGGACTACGACTCACCTTGGGAAGCTTTAGTGGCTCGGCTGTACTCTGGCACTGTAGAGCAGACAAAGGCGAAGATCTGATCCCTACCGTTAGGAACTCACAAACATACATGAGCAATGCCAGTATAGGGCAGAGACCACTGAAGTGGATTAGAATACTAGGCTAGGTACAGAGAACTGCCAGAATTACCCTGAGGAGATTACAGAGCAGGCCAAGAGTCAGGGACAATTTTGAAAGAAGATTGGGGTGGGTGAGGGAACATTCAAAGAAAACTAGGAAAGTCTGGAGACTTACGTGGGTGTGTAGATCCAGCATCAGAGAGTCAAGTCATTGTCAGTGGAACCTGAGTTCTAGGAAGAGATTCAAAGATCTTTTTAGAACTATCCAGAAACATAAGATGATACTTTTTACCACTATATTTTAAAAAAGCAAATATCTGAGGTCAGGAACAGCTGGAGAGTAATCTATAACACAAGGCAGTAATTTATCCTGAAATGACTAAAAGAGTCTATCCCAGAAGACTGGGTTGGATTGTGGAAGATGATGGAAACAGTTTTCCACTACATCCATTTGCTAGATCAAAATATATCTGGACATTGCATATACTTCATATCTAATATATTTAAAAATAGAACATGATTAACATATTTTAAATCAACTATACCTCAATAAAACAAAAATTTTTAAAAAGAAACAAGAATGTAAACTATCAGAAAAAATAAAGTCTATCACAAGGCCAGAAGAGGTAAAGGGGGCATGACAAGTTAATACAATATAATGCCTTGGTTGTATCCTGGACAGAAAAGGGGCATTAGTGGAAAAATTGATGAAATTCAAATGAAGTTTGGACTTTAGTTAATAGTGAATGTACCAAATCACATAGATTTTTTGAATGTACCAAAAGCATGAGATGAGATGAGATGTTAACATTCAATGAAACTGGATACATACCATACAAGAACTCACTGTACTATCTTTGCAGCTTTTCTGTAAATTTAAAATTTCCAAAATAAAGTGTTTTTTCTTTTAAGGTCAAATTTATCGTCATAAAATTATTTGTAATATATTATTATTCTTTTCTGTGTTGGTTGTATGTTTTATATATAGCAGTGTATACATGTCAGTCCCAAACTCCCACTCCATCCCTCCTGTTCTCCCTCCCCCAGAAGCCACAAGTCTGTTCTCAATATCTGTAAGTCTGTTTCTGTTTCATAGAAAGTCCATTTGTATCATATTTTATTAATAGTTGCCACATATAAATGGAGTAACAAGTAACATATTCAGATTTTGGTTTATTTTATATCCAATATTACAACAAAGGGATATAGAAAGGTTGAAAGTAAACGAGTGAATGAAGATATACCATGCAAATATCAACCAAAATAAAGTTGCTAAAGCAATATTAATACCAGACCCAATAACTTAAGGCAAAAAGCATTACTAGAAATAGAGGGTCTTCATAGTGATAAAATAATTCACCATGAATAAGTTATGATTTTAAATAACAATTAAAAATATTTAAACCAAAAACTATAGTACTCCAAAAAAGTACAGTACTCAACAAAAGTATAGTATAACAGAGGATGAGATGGTTGGATGACATCACTGACTTGATGGATATGAGTTTGAGCAAGCTCCAGGAGTTGGTGATGGACAGGAAACCTGGTGTGCTGCAGTCCATGGGGCCGCAGAGTCGGACGTGACTGATCGACTGAACTGAACAGTACTCAAAGGAAAAATAGATTCACAATCATAACAAGAATTGCACACATTTGTCTCAGTTGTTGTTATTCACTCACTAAGTTGTGTCTGACCCTTTGCGACCCCATAGACTATAGCCCACCAGGATCCTCTGTCCATGAGATTTCCCAGGCAAGAATACTGGAGTGGGTTGCCATTCCCTTCCCAGGGGATCTTCCCGACCTAGAGACTAAACCCACATCTCCTGCATTGGCAGGGTGATTTTTACACCTAAGCCACCAGGGAAGCTGCCTCGTCTCAGAAGGTGGTGGAAAATAGCAGCCAAAAGCTTAAGAATAATATGAATTTGAACATTAAGATTAGCAGAATTGACCAAATGGACATAAGGGACACTATCATCACCATCTCCCACCCCACCCCTTGTCCCATATGCAGAAGAGGCAGCTCGAAAGAGACACTATTTTTAACACTTGCGGAATATATCTTATCTTTAGGCACATACAGAATTTTTAAAATTGACCATAAACTGGGAATAAAGTCTTAAAACATTTCAAAGGATTGAAATTAAAGTACATATTCTTACCACAATGCAACTATTAGATAACTAGAAAATTCCCCTTTGTTTAGAAATGTTTAAATGAACTACTAAATAATCCATGGATGAAATAAGAAATGATGGAAATTAGAAAATAGAATAGGATGATAAAAATTCTATATATCATAACTTGTGGCATGAAGCTAAAGTAGTAAGTAGGAGGAAATTTATATCTTCAAATGAACAATTAGAGGAAAGGGGCTAAAAGTGAATGATCAAATCATTTATCTTAAGAAGCAAGTTAGAAAAATTTCAGCAAAATTAATTCAAGGAACAAAGAAGTCATTATATGTCAGTTACATCTTAATAAGGCTGGGGGTGGGTGGGTGACAGAAAGTACAAGTAAGGAAATAATAATGACAAAAGCACGAAATACTGAAATAGAATACAAACATTCAGAAGAGTTGGTTCTTTAAAGAGATTAGTTGACAAATTTCTAGCAAGATAAATACAGGAAAAAGGAAGAGGGGGAGAGATAGGATGTACAAATAACCAACATCAGAAACACAAAGGAGACAGTACTATATTTGAATAGCTGTATGTCAATACATTTGAAAGAGTAAATTAAATAGAAAAATTGCTAGAAAATACAGCTATGGTTTTTCCAGTAGTCATGTATGGATGTGAGATTTGGAGTATAAAGAAAGCTGAGTGCCAAATAATTGATGCTTTTCAACTGTGATGTTAGAGAAGACTCTTGAGAGCCCCTTGGACTACAAGGAGATCCAACCTGTCAGTCCTAAAGAAAATCAGTCCTTAATATTCACTGGAAGGACTGATGCCGAAGCTGAAACTCCAATGCTCTGGCCACCTGATTTGAAGAACTGACTCCTTGGAAAAGACCCTGATGCTGGGAAAGATCAAAGGCAGGAAGAGAAGGGGATGACAGAGGATGAGATGGCTGGATGGCATCACTGACACGAGGGATGAGTTTGAGTAGGCTCTGGGAGTTGGTGATGGACAGGGAGGCCTGGCGTGCTGCAGTCCACGAGGTTGCAAAGAGTTGGACACAACTAAGTGACTGAACTGAACTGAACTGAACAGCTCTCCAAAGCTCAGTCAAAAAAAAAAAAAATTCCCCAAACAAATTCTCAGTTGTTTTATAACCTTCAAATAAATTGAATCTGTAGTCAAAAATCTTCACTCACAGAAAACTCCAGGCTTGTATGGCTTTGCTGACAAGTTGTACAATCACTGAAGCATCAAATAGTTCCACCTCATACAAACTCTTTCAGAATATAAAGAAAAAGGAAACACTTCCCAACTCATAAGTCTAGCATAACCTTGATATCAAAAGCCTGACAAAGAACAAGAGAAGAAATCACAGGCTGGCCTCATCCTTGCAAATAGGTCACAAAAATCCTAAACAAATTCAATTGGAATACAGCAGTACATTTAAAGATAGAATGCTCAATTTACCTATGAAGATGTGTTCACAAGTTAGTAATTATTAGTAATCAGAAAGCTTTATAAGTTATAACCACTATGAAATATCATTACCATATATCTAAATGGCCAAAATTAAATAGCCTGACAGTCACAAAGAGTAAGACAAGACTGAGCAACTGAAACGAGCTGAAACAGCCTGACTGACAATCCCATGGACAGAGAAGCCTGGCGAGCTATAGTCCGCAGTATCGCAAGGAGATGAACATGACTGAGCAGGAGACAAAACAAAAACAGCCTGACAATACCACATGTTGTCATGAAAAAGAGCGAGAAGAACTGCCATTCACCACAGGTGGGACTATTAATCTACATAACCACTTAGGAGATCTTCCCTAGTGGCTCAGACAGGTTGGCACTGTCTACAAGGTTGAGTTATACCTACACTATAATCTAGCAACTTCATTCCTAGATCGATACTTTGGTCAGAGATCCTCAAAGTATAGTTCTTGGACCAACATCATCAATATCACCTGGAAACTTATTAGAAACGCCAAATTCCTGGGCTCCAGTCCAACTTAATCAGCAATCAGCATCCCGCAATCTGTGGTTTAACAAGCCCTTCAGATAATTCTGATACATGTTAAACCACTGCCACAGAGAAATAGAAATATATGTTCACTAAGACACATGGACAAGGATGTTTTTAATAGCATTGTTGATAATGGCCAAAATGGATAACAAGCCAAATATCCATCAACATCAAAATGGATTAAAAAATTATGAAACAGCTATATAATGCTAGAAATATTATCTATATAATGCAACCCAATAATAATGTGAATGAATCTCAGCTTTACAAAACAGCATGAATGACAAAATGGTGAGTGAATATTTAAGACACAAAAACACATTTTTATAGAAATATATTTATATAGAAAAAGTTCTTGTTGAAACATATACCTGTGTTAAGACCCCAGAACTGTACCTCCACCCTTAATCTTTTTTTTTTAAGAAATGCAGTACCTGTCACGTACTGTGTGCTCTTATGACAGGCTTCATGCCTTATAATCTTTATGGTGACTGCAGAGTATTTCATAATACGGATATATCACATTTACTTAACCAGGTCCTTGTTGATGGGCTTTTCAAGAATATTATTTTGGCTGAATCAACAGAATTCTATGAGGTGAGAGGCCATTCTGTCTTCTTTTAAAACAGTGCCTACTATTCAACAGCTATTGCATTGTTTTTCCAAATGAATTTTCCTATAAGAAAAAAAAATGCCCTGGCCAGTTTTATTTATCTTTGTTATCTACTAGACCATTCAGTGAAGTGAAGTTGCTCAGTCGTGTCTGACTCTTTGCAGTCCCATGGACTGTAGCCTACCAGGCTCCTCCATCCATGGAATTTTCCAGGCAAGAGTACTGGAGTGGGTCGCCATTTCCTTCTCCAGGGGATCTTCCCACCCAGGGATCGAACCCCAGGTCTCTTGCATTGCAAGCAGACGCTTTACTGTCTGAGCTATGACCTAAATCAAATCCCTTATGATTATACAGTGGAAGTGAGAAATAGATTTAAGGGACTAGATCTGATAGACAGAGTGCCTGATGAACTATGGATGGAGGTCTGTGACATTGTAGAGGTGACAAGGATCAAGACCATCCCCAAGAAAAAGAAATACAAAAAAGCAAAATGGCTGTCTGAGGAGGCCTTACAAATAGCTGTGAAAAGAAGAGACGTGAAAAACAAAGTAGAAAAGGAGATATCCATTTGAATGCAGAGTTCCAAAGAATAGCCAGGAGAGATAAGAAAGCTTTCCTCAAGGATTCAATGCAAAGAAATAGAGGAAAACAACAGAATGGGAAAGACTAGAGATCTCTTCAAGAAAATTAGCGATACCTAGGGAACATTTCATGCAAAGATGGGCTCAATAAAGGACAGAAATGGTATGGACCTAACAGAAGCAGAAGATATTAAGAAGAGATGGCAAGAATACACAGAAGAACTATACAAAAAGATCTTCATGATCCAGATAATCACGATGGTGTGATCACTCACCTAGAGTCAGACATCCTGGAATGTGAAGTCAAGTGGGCCTTAGAAAGCACCACTACAAACAAAGCTAGTTGAGGTGATGAAATTCCAGTTGAGCTATTTCAAATCCTGAAAGAAGACGCTGTGAAAGTGCTGCACTCAATATGCCAGTAGATTTGGAAAACTCAGCAGTGGCCACAAGACTGGAAAAGGTCAGTTTTCATTCCAATCCCAAAGAAAGGCAATGCCAAAGAATGCTCAAACTACCACACAATTGCACTCATCTCACATGCTAGGAAAGTAATGCTCAAAATTTTCCAAGCCAGGCTTTAGCAATACGTGAACTGTGAACTTTCAGATGTTCTAGGTTGTTTTAGAAAAGGCAGAGGAACCAGAGATCAAATTGCCAACATCCACTGGATCATGGAAAAAGCAAGAGAGTTCCAGAAAAACATCTATTTCTGCTTTGTTGACTATGCCAAAGCCTTTGACTATGTGGATCACAATAACCTGTGGAAAATTCTGCAAAAGATGGGAATACCAGACCACCTGACCTGCCTCTTGAGAAACCTGTATGCAGGTCAGGAAGCAACAGTTAGAACTGGACATGGAACAACAGACTGGTTCCAAATAGGAAAAGGAGTACGTCAAGGCTGTATATTGTCACCCTGCTTATTTAACTTATATGCAGAGTACATCATGAGAAATGCTGGGCTGGATGAAACATAAGCTGGAATCAAGATTGCCGGGAAAAATATCAATAACCTCAGATATGCAGATGATACCACCCTTATGGCAGAAAATGAAGAGGAACTAAAAAGCTTCTTGATGAAAGTGAAACAGGAGAGTGAAAAAAGTTGGCTTAAAGCTCAACATTCAGAAAACTAAGATCATGGCATCTGGTCCCATCAGTTCAGTTCCATTCAGTTCAGTTCAGTCACTCAGTCGTGTCCAACTCTTTGCGACCCCATGAATCACAGCACTCCAGGCCTCCCTGTCCATCACCAACTCCCAGAGTTCACTCAGGCTCATGTCCATCGAGTCAGTGATGCCATCCAGCCATCTCATCCTCTGTCGTCCCCTTCTCCTCCTGCCCCCAATCCCTCCCAGCATCAGGGTCTTTTCCAATGAGTCAGCTCTTTGCACGAGGTGGCCAAAGTACTGGAGTTTCAGCTTTAGCATCATTCCTTCCAAAGAAATCCCAGAGTTGATCTCCTTCAGAATGGACTGGTTGGATCTGCAGTCCAAGGGACTCTCAAGAGTCTTCTCCAACACCACAGTTCAAAAGCATCAATTCTGGTCCCATCACTTCATGGCAAATAGATGGGGAAACAGTGGAAACAGTGGCTGACTTTATTTTGGGGGGCCCCAAAATCACTGCAAATGGTGATTGCAGCCATGAAATTAAAAGATGCTTACTCCTTGGAAGGAAAGTTATGACCAACCTAGACAGCATACTGAAAAGCAGAGACATTACTTTGCCAACAAAGGTCCATCTAGTCAAGGCTATGGTTTTTCCAGTGGTCATATATAGATGTGAGAGTTGGACTATAAAGAAAGCTGAGTGCAGAAGAATTGATGCTTTTGAACTGTGGTGTTGGAGAAGACTCTTGAGAGTCCCTTGGACTGCAAGGCGATCCAATCAATCCTAAAGGAGATCAGTCCTAGGTGTTCATTGGAAGGACTGATGTTGAAGCTGAAACTCCAATAGTTTGGCCACCTGATGCAAAGAGCTGACTCACTGGAAAAGACCCTGGTGCTGGGAAAGATTAAAGGCAGGAGGAGCAGGGGATGACAGAGCATGTGATGGTTAGATGGCATCACTGACTCAATGGACATGAGTTTGGGTAATCTCCGGGAGTTGATGATGGACAGGGAGACCTGGCGTGCTTCAGTTCATGGGGTCACAAAGAGTCAGACACAACTGAGCAACTGAACTAAAATGAACTGAATAGCATAGGTTGATTCCTTGTAAATTTTGTTTTCAGTGAATTAGCTCTAGAAAATCCAGTCAGTTCTGGATGTGATGACAAAATGAAAGTTCTAAACTTG
Source organism: Nanger dama (assembly GCA_917880005.1). Lineage (NCBI taxonomy): Eukaryota > Metazoa > Chordata > Mammalia > Artiodactyla > Bovidae > Nanger > Nanger dama. The sequence continues at coordinate 34,958,263 of CAKJTW010000018.1, forward strand.
GAAAATGTTACAGACTTAGAGTAGAGTGATTCTCTAAGGTCATTTAATTTCTCTGTGTGCTATCTTTTCTCTGTCTCAATGCAATAACAACTAGGAAATGTGTCACACATCGGATTAGGAAATCATATATCACACATTTTCTGAGAGTACCTACTTAAACTATTCCAGCTTTCTTAAATGTACCTGACCTTGTATTCTAATGTCTGGTTTGAAACATATGGCACCATACCTGGACCTCTAGGAAGTGACTGGCTCCAGAGAAGACACTTACAGGGCAGGGCATGCCATTTGGAAGGCTTGCTCTTTTGAAACCTCGCCACTATATTCTCTGGTCTATAACAAAAGGTCCAGTCCAATTCTGGAAGAATCATAAAGGAGCTTCCTTAAACATTGGCTGTCAGAGCAGGGCACAAAGGCAGCTGCAGGAAAGGGCAGCAGGCGTATGACTCAGAGAAGAGACTCAAGCAGCAAGCGCATTGGCTGGACTCTGGGATGCCCATTGTGACATCATATGGAGTTATAGCCTTGAAGGATAAAACTGTTTGGCTGAGACGGGCATGGGGTTGAGTAATGGCTCCCGATCTGGGGGCTCACCATTCCATTGCCACCATATGCCAGCCTTCTACTATTATTTGGTTTCCTTGTCTGGGGGCTTTGGATGTTGTTTTCTGGGAAACAGAATAGGGAACAGGTGGCAGACAACACATGCTCGGAGGTACGTGATGCAACAGTCTCTTGAAATTATCTGCTCCTTTACTCTGCTCCTGGAGACATAGAAACTCCTGATCTTGGCCTATGGAAGGAACTGACAATGGAAAGAAGGGAGTTGAGATAGTGCCTATGGATGTCTTCCTATAAGTCATCCTCAGTCCTTTTCCTTTCATTTCAACAAACTTTGAGCACCTATTATGTATGGCAGCATACTGGGCATTGAAGAAGAATAAAACACCATCTCCACCTTTTCAAGGTGTAGCAGGGGAGACAGTCAGTCAGATATACATATATACATATAGCCCAAGGAAAGAGAAAGGGATGAGTTAATAGATGTATAAATATTGCTAAAGAGATGGGAGGTAAAGAGTATTGTAAGATCTATAAAATATCTTTGGGGGAGCTTAGGTTTGAGTTGTGCTTCAGAGGAAGGATAGGATTTTAAAAGTGGATAGGATGGGGAGAGGAGAGTAATGGATGACTTTCTGGATAGAAGGAATTGATTGGGAGAAAGCAAGGGAAGCAGAAGAGTGTTAGGAGTGTTTTGAAGAGACGTGGAGACATCTCCCTGGATAGCGTGTAGAAGTGTAGGGAATGGTTTGGGGAAAACTGAGAGGAAAGAGGTTAGAAGTCCCCTTGTAGAGAGATTCAAATGCCAGACTGAATACTTTGCATAAATACTACTCTGTCTGCAATTGAAAAATATTAAAGATTTTAAAGCCAGGTGAAAGTGTGCTTAGATCTGTGCCATCTAAACAGAATTTAAACTTAAAAAAAATTTAAACTTTTTCCCTCAAACTTATCATTTGGGAGTCTAATTAAAAAGCAGATTCTGATTCAGTAGTCAGGGGAAGGGATTGAGAGTCTGCAATTCTAAGAGCTCCCAGGTGATGCTACTGCTGTTAAACTGAGCACCATACTTTGGGTTTTTTTGTTGTTTGTATTTGTACTTGTTTGGTGTTTTGTTTCATTTTGGTTTTTGGCCACATTACCTGGCAGAAATCTTAGTTCCCTGAGCAGGGATTGAACCCTGGGCCGTGACACCGAGTCCTAACCACTGGACTGCCAGATAAGTCCCGAGTACCATACTTTGAATGTGAGGCTTTACATACCTCCAGTGAGTGCTTCCCTTGTGGCTCAGCTGGTAAAGAATCCACCTGCAATGCGGGAGACCTGGGTTCGATCCCTGGGTTGGGAAGATCCCCTGGAGAAGGGAATGGCTACCCACCCCAGCAGAATTGCCTGGGGAATTCTAGGGACAGAGAAGCCTGGTGGGTTACAGTCCATGGGGTTCCTAAGAGTCGGACACGACTGAAGCAGCTTAGCACAGCACAGCACAGTGAGTGCCTACGGTAGTTCTCTGGCTTGGTTAAACCTATTAATAGGAGGCTGCGTTAAAAATATAGTGAGGAGAGAAAAGGAACTGAAAGAACCAGAGCAGCAAGATGGGAAAGAGGACCTTGATTCACTCCCCAGTGTTTATCACCTGCCACCAACACCATGTACAAGGCATTCCTCTGGGGATCATGGATGAAGCAGTTAATGGAAGGAACAAAAATCTCTGCCCTCTGGGCTGTAAAAGGATAAGGGCCTTGGGTGAAAATTCAGATGTAGGAAGCAAGGCAGAAAGAGTGAAGGGGAAATTCCAGTGGTTAGGACTCTGAGCTTCCACTGAAGGGAGCATGAGTTTGAGCCCTGGTTGAAGAACTAAGACCCTGCCACACTATGTGACCAAAAAAAAGGACAAAGAGAGAAAGTGAAGAGACTGAGTCTTTTTTCTTGATTGGACCTTAAATACAAACAGTTGACTATGAACATTATCATCATTTTCCTACGAGGACTATATTCATCTTTGTATCCTCCATGCCTGGTATACTACCTTTCACGTAGTAAGCACTCCACATAGGTTTGTGAAATCAAAGAATGGCTTCTCAGTTTTAACCCTGAATGACTGAAAAGATGGCATTTTAAACAACACAGGAAACATCTGACAAAAGTTACAAGTGTGGCGGGAGGCAGAAAATGTATGTAATATGGAGATATTAATCAAGCTTCTCAAATTAATAGTCTAGACCTGGGCTATCCAGTCTAATATCTGTTGGCTACCTATGGCCATTTAAATTTAAATTAACCAAAATTAAATAAAATTTAAAATTTGGTTCCTTAATTGCATTACCTACATTCAAGTGTTCAGATAGAATGATTTCCATCATCATAGAATATTCTGTTGGGTGGCACTAACCTAGACTTTAGATCTTGGAGATAGATAGTGGCTGTGTATTTGGCCACAAAGTCCTTTTAATTTTTTTCTCAGAAACATTTCTCAAATGTGGCAATCCAGATTCAGTGACAGTGTTTTAACTACAATTCCTCTTGAACTGTTTTCAGTCTCTAAGTGGTCTCCTACAAATGTTTTATAGCCTAAGAGCATAGACCCTGGCTCTACAAAACAGCACAACAGCACACACAAAACCTCCCAAAGCTAACTGTGCCACTCCACTAAAAGTAACTAAAGAAACTAATAGGGACATCCCTGGCAGTCCAGAGGTTAAGACTGTGTACTTTCACTGCAAGGGGTACACATCTGATCCCTGGTTGGGGAGCTAAGGGGCTTCCCTTGTGGCTCAGCTGGTAAAGAATCCTCCTGCAATGCGGCAGACCCCGGTTTGAGCCCTGGGTCAGGAAGATCCCCTGGAGCAGGGAAAGGCTACCCACTCCAGTATTCTGGCCTGGAGAATTCCCTGGACTGTATAGTACATGGGGTCGCAAAGAGTCGGACACGACTGAGCGACTTTCACTTCACTTCACTTGGGGAGCTAAGATCCCACATGTCTTAGGGATCTTAGCCAAAAACAAACAAAAAGAAACTAACAAAAATTTCTCAGCATCCCACTGCCTGCAGCATTTCTTAAACTTTTTGACTTTCAAACTTCTTTGCCAAAATTTGTCAGTCACCTTAAGAATTTAAAAATTGTTTCATCACTTTTTCATAACATTTAAGTGATTTGGGATAAATAATATTTCATTTTACAATACCGTGTTTCTTAAAATTGCAAAGTTCATTTTAATATCATCTGTAAGAGATAGATGTTCACTTTTTCTCATGTAACAAGAGATGAATGACATTTAGTTGACTTTAACTTAGCAGATATGAACCCCCCAAACATTTAGGCCTGAAAAATGGCAAATGTATTTCTTTGTCAACATCAAATATAATCCAGCTTAAACTTCCTATTACCTGTTTTTCTAGTATCTGTTTTTCTTCCCATATGAGAACCCTGGAGTAGGTGCAATTTATCCAAAATAGCAGTGGGCAGGTCCTTAGCTATGGAAACAGCTGTTGCTTTTCTTCTCCATCTGAAGGCAAAAATTGCCATTGTGTGCCAAGCTTAGTCACAGAGACCTTTGCCAAGGCCCCCAGTCCACTATATCTGAGCTCTTAAGAGCAGGAGGAATAACTGGCATCAGGCTGAGGGCCTCACTCCCCAGCAAACCTGTAGTGGCCCTGTTGCTTCCCAGTTTCAGTGAGTCGGCTCATCTCTTCTTAACTCCAGAAGCACCAAACACTAAACCTCTGGCACAGTTCAGCTTAAAATTCTCCATAGGCCTAGTCTTATATGAGGGTTATCTCACATACTGAGATATATCATACATTGGAAGTTCCAACAAATCTTTTCAGCACCCAAAAACTAGCTACCTATTCCAGATTAGGAGAAACAAGACTGTAAGAACACAGTCCTGGCTACCGTTTTTGGTGAGGGGAAACAGTTTCTCTCCCAGAAGAATGCAGCAATAAACACAAAGTGGAGTGTAACTTATTCCATGCCGCTCTTCTACATAAAAAAATTCTCACTACATATTTAAGTAAGAAGAAGCTATTTTTTTCCCCCAAATCCTACTTTTTATTCAGGTACACAGGTTCCCCTTGACTTTTACCACAATAAAAAAATTAAAACAACAACAAAGAAAAGTAGAGTGAGTCTATGAAACCTTTTCTAAGCCCAAATGACACAAAGAGAAGTGATAACCTTAGCACATATCTTCCTAATGGATGCATAGAATAAATTGAGATAAAGCACAGATGCTCACAGACACATTTCAAAGCTATGACAGCCTGATGCTGAGATGCTGAGTATAGTTCCCAGGGAAGCTGGGGGGCAGGGCCATTCTTGCTGCTGGAGTGCCTGCTGCTTCTACAACGAGCGAGTGAATGAGTGAAGTCGCTCAGTCGTGTCTGACTCTTTGCGACTCCATGGACTGTAGCCTACCAAGCTCCTCTGTCCATGGGATTTTCCAGGCAATAGTACTGGAGTGGATTTCCATTTCCTTCTCCAGGGGATCTTCCCAACCCAGGGATCAAACCCGGGTCTCCCGCATTGTAGATAGACACTTTACCGTCTGAGCCACCAGGGAAGTCTCACTGCAAAATGAATGTTGAATGCTTTTTGCCTTTGTTTCTCCCATAAAAATAAAAATCCTCTGTAGAATTCTTTCAGTTAGCAAAAACATACTAATATAGGTCTTTCTTAAAATGGAAGCAGCATAAAGCAAGTTTTCAAGAAGTGGAGGATACTTATAGTTACATGCAGTAAAATGCACAGATACTAAGTGTACCGCTTGATGAATTTTGATAAATTCATACACCCATTAACTAACACCCCAGTCAAGGTACAGCAAGCATTGCCATAATCCTGGAAAGTTCCCTCATGTTCTTTTCTACTAGAAGGAAACATAATTTCTGATTTCTATCATCATGGATTAGTTTTGCCTATTCTTGAAACATGTTTAAATACACAATGTTTTAATATACAATGTATATTCTTTACTACGTGGCTTCTTTTTGCTGAGCACATTTTTGAGGTTCATGTATGTTGTCAACAATAAATTCTGAAGTGCCATTATGTCATGCTTATTAGTTTGGAGACCTAATGTATATTGAAATATATAGAATGATATTTAACTACCTGCTGGCATAAAAAATAGACCAAATATTTTCATTTCATGATACAGTGGCTATAATTCTTGCATATTGCATTTCAAAAAGCCAGTTGTTATTTTATACTTAAAAATGTATATTTATTTGACAAAGTGAGGTTTCACGATGTTCAATGCAAATGACACATTGTTGATATGGAACCCTACTTCCAGTAGGAGACAAATTCCTTGGGCAAGTGGTAATATGTTTAATTTTAGTAGATGATGTTGAACAGTTTTCTAAAGTGATTATATCCATTTACATTCCCACAAGTAGGGTGCGAGTGTTTCAGTTTCTCCACATTCTTGCCAGTACTTGTATCTAAGTTCAGTTACTCTAAGGGGTATGTTTGGTATTGCATTGTGGTTTAATGAGCATTTCCCTAATGATTAATGATATGGAACAACTTCTCAGGTTTATTGGTCTTTTGGAAATCCTCTTGTGAACTGTCTGCTCAATTCCTTTGCCCATTTGTAAGGACAGGGTTGTCAGCCTTTTAAATACTTATTGACTTTTAGGAATTCTTTAATTATGCATATGAGTCTTTTGTCAGTTATAGGTATTAAAAACAAATCCTCACTCTGTGGCTTACCTTTTCACTCACAATGGTGTGTTAATAAACAGTTCTTAATTTTAGTGAAATCTAGTTTATCAATTTTGGGTTTATGTTTAATGATTTTTCTGTTTTTTTCCAGTGTGAAAAATCTTTGCCCATTGCTAGGCTATGATGATACTCTTTTATGTTTCTTCTAAAAAGCTTTTTTTTTTCTTTTCCTTCTCACATTTAGATCTATGATCCATCTCAAATTATTTTTTCTGTATGATGTAAGGTAGGGATAAAAGTTCTTTTTGTTCTACACAGATATCTAATTCCTCCAGTAGGGCAGGGAATCAGTGTAATTTAGTTGCTCAGTTGTGTCTCACTCCTTGCGACCCGATGGACTGCAGCATGCCAGGCTTCCCAGTCCATCACCAACCCCCGGAGCTCGCTCAAAGTAAGGCAGGGATGACTATGAAATAAATGAGGCACTCAACTTAGGGACAACATTTAACGTCACCATAAAACTTTGTGATTAAGATAATATTTAATGTAGTACTGTTAAAAAGACAAACTTAATGTGGAAAATCTACAATGAACAAAATATTAGAATTTTAAAACTGACTCTGCACTTACATGACCATACCTCACCACCTCACTCTAAAATCCTGGTCCTTTCTTCCAACACCATTTATTGAAATAACCATCATTTTCTCATTGACTTCCATTGGTGACCCTGTCATAAATTAGGTAATTACATATAAGTGTGGTTGTTTCAAGAGTCTCCTCTTTGTCACACTGGTTTATTTTCTATACTTGCACTGACAACTGTTCTTAAATATATAATTGTTTTGTAGATGGTTTTGAAATCTGGTCTAGTAAACATTCCAACTTTGATCTTCTTCAAAATTGCCTTAGCTATTCTAGGTCATTGAGCAAATTTTAAAATCACTCTGTTAACTGTCACATAAAGACATTCAGGATTTTGATTGAAATTGCATTGGATTTGTGGTTCTAATTAAGGATAACTTACTTCCTAAAAATAATCAGTCTTCTGACCTATGAATGTATTTGTATCTCCATTTATTTAGGTCTTCTTATTTCTTCCAATAATACTTAGTTTTCAATAAAGGTTTTTTAAAATTATAGTGATTGTTTTTCATTTTTATTATGAATTTTTTCAAACAAATCAATAGCATATAGAAGTATATAATGAATCTTCATGAACCCATCACCCAGGTTCAACTCTCTTACCACATAATTTTGTAGCAAATCTCAGATAATATAATTTCATTAATAATTAAATATGAATATCTAAAAAATTAAGGGCTCTTTGAACATACTTAATAATATCATTATTATGCCTAAAACTTTAATAATAATCCTTGAATACCATCAAATATCATCAGTATTCAAATTCCAGTTGTCTCATAAATGATATAAATTATTGTTTACAGTCTGTTTAACTCAAGATCAAATAAGGTCCACATATTGAGATTGGTTGGTGTGTTTCTTAAGCTCTTTCTAATTTGTATTAATAGATTCTCCACCTCTATATTTTTCTTTGCATTATTATTTTTCTTTCCATTTTTGTATTAAAGAAAGATTGGTTGGTGGTTTCTTACATTTTTTCTAATTTGTAGATTCCCCACCTCCATGATTTTCTTTCTTTCCATTTTTTGTATTAAAGAAAGGGACTGTTTATCTTCTAGAGTTTTTCAAGCATAATTTTGCTTATTAAATGCCCCAGTTGTCATTTATCATGTTTTTTGTCTTCTGTGTTTCCTATAAATGAGGAAGTTGGATCTAAGACTTATCAGAATTAGGTTTGTTTTGTGGGGGGCAAGATTATTTCATAGATAATGATGGTTATCAGGAGGTTCAGAGCATTTGGTTTGGTATAATATTTGAAGTGTCATCTTCTAAATGATGCCAATGCCTGGAAATAAGTAGATGTTTTTATATTGATCTTCTACTCAGTGAAGTGAAAGTTGCTCAATAGTGTCTGACTCTTTGCGACCCCATGGACTCTACAGTCCATGGAATTCTCTAGGTCAGAATACTGGAGTGGATAGCCTTTCCCTTCTCCAGGGGATCTTACCAACTCAGGGATTGAACCAGGTCTCCCCCACTGCAGGTGGATTCTTTACCAGCTGAGCCACAAAGGAAGCCTAAGAATACTGGAGTAGGTAGCCTATCCCTTCTCCAGTGGATCTTCCCGACCCAGGAATCTAACTGGGGCCTCCTGCACTGCGGGCGGATTCTTTACCAACTGAGCTATCAGGGAAGCCCCCTTATGCTCAGAGACTTTGCTAAATTTGCTTATCACTCCTTAAAACTTATCTATATATTCTTGTTTGACAAGTATATTGTGATAGTCTATACAATTGCATTGTCTGAGAGTGATAATTTTATTTCTTCTTTTCCAATCCTTATGCTTTTTATTTCTTTTCCTTGCTCTTTTGCACTGACTAGAACTTCAAGTACATTGTTCAACAGAAGTGATGCTAGTGGAAATCTTTATCTTCTTTTTATTTATTTAAAAAATATATCTGTGTATCTATTTCTTTGGTTGCATCAGATTTTAGTTGTGGCACTAGGAATCTTGGGCAGAATCTTCTGTTGCAGTGCACTTAGTTGCTCCACGGCATGTGGGATCTTTGTTCCCTGACCAGGAATCAAACTCTCATCCCCTAAGTTGCAAGGCAAATTTTAATCACTGGACCACCAGGGAAGTCCCTTCTTCTTCTTCTTTTTTTTTTTTTTTAATAAAGAAGGAGGTTTTCCTTACCTCATCCTTCATGTATATTGTTTTCTATGTGATTTTTGCAAATGTTCTTCATTAGATAAAGAAAGCTTTCTTTTATTTCTAGTTTGCTAAGAATTTTAGCATGAATGGGTATTGAATTTTATCAAGGCTTTTTCTGCCTCTATGAGATGCTTATATGCCTTTTCTTGTTTATTCTACTAATGTGCTGCATTACAATTAATTTCTAAAATGTTAAACTACCTGTGAATTCCTGGAATAAATATGACATGTTTGTGATATTGTTCATGATCCTTTTTATGTATTAATAGTTTGCTGATATGTCATTTAGAGTTTTTATATCTGTATTTTTAAAAGTATCTTAGAAAACATTTGTATTTTTTTGCACTTGTAATGATGAAAATGATTGACCTGTAATTTTCCTTTCAAGTACTATCTATCAGATTTTAGAATCAAGGTTATTCTAGTATTAGTATAGTATTAGTCGCTCAGTTCGGAGAAGGCAATGGCACCCCACTCCAGTACTCTTGCCTGGAAAATCCCATGGACAGAGGAGCCTGGTGGGCTGCAGTCCATGGGGTCGCTAAGAGTCAGACACGACTGAGTGACTTCACTTTCACTTTTCACTTTCATGTATTGGAGAAGGAAATGGCAACCCACTCCAGTGTTCTTGCCTGGAGAATCCCAGGGACCAGGAGCCTGGTAGGCTGCCGTCTATGGGGTCGCACAGAGTCGGACACGACTGGAGTGACTTAGCAGCAGCAGCAGCAGTCGCTCAGTTGTGTCTGACTCTTTACGACCCCATGGACTGTAGCCCGTCAGGCTCCTCTGTCCATGGAATTCTCCAGGCAAGAAAACTGGCTACTGTTGCTGCTGCTGCTAAGTCGCTTCAGTCGTGTCCAACTCTGTGCGACCCCATAGACGGCAGCCCACCAGGCTCTGCCGTCCCTGGGATTCTCCAGGCAAGAACACAGGAGTGGGTTGCCATTTCCTTCTCCAATGCATGAAAGTGAAAAGTGAAAGTGAAGTCGCTCAGTTGCGTCTGACTGTTAGTGACCCCATGGACTGCAGCCCACCAGGATCCTCCATCCATGGGATTTTCCAGGCAAGAGTACTGGAGTGGGGTGCCATTGCCTTCTCTGCAACACATGCACATCTGAACACAAATGTGAGAGCAAGAGAGAGAATTGGCTTACATAATTACACACGCTGACAAACCCAATTCTTATGGCAGGTTGAAAACTCAGGGTTTCTATTTCTCAGTCTTAAGGTAGAATTCCTTCCTCTTCAGGAAACATACCTCATTCTCTGCTTTAAGGCCATCAACTAATTGGATGATGCCCACCTACATTATGTAGGGTAATTTCTTTTACTTAAATACTACTGATTTTAGATGTTAATCATATCTTAAAAATACTTCTATAGCAACATCTAGACTAGTGTTTGGTCACACTCAGGGGTACCATTGCCTAGCATATAAAATTAACCATCATGACATAAAATTAACATAAAACTAATCATCACAACCCTTTTTTTCTTCTTCTAAGAATGTTATAGTTTTGGCTCTGCAATCTAAGTCTTTGATACATTTTTAGTTAATTTTTGTAAATAGCATGAAGTGTTCAACTTCATTCTTTTTATTTTTGGCTGTGCTGGATTTTCCTTGCTGTGTGGTCTTTTCTCTAGATGCTGTAAGCAGAGGCTACTCTCTAGTTGTGATGTGTGGGCTTCTCATTGTGGTAGTTTCTCTTGTTGCATAGCCAGGCTTTAGGGCACGTAGGTTCAGAGTTGTGGTTCCCAGGCTTGAGAGCACAGGCTCAATAGTTGTGGTGCATGGGCTTAGTTGCTCCACGCCATGTGGGATCTTCCCAGATCAGGGATTGAACCTGTGCCTTCTGCAATGGCAGGCAGATTTTTTACCACTAAGCCACCAGGGAAGCTCCACCCACCCCCACAACTTCATTCTTTTCTATATGTTTATTCAGATGTCCCAGCACCATTTGTTGAAAGACTGGTCTTTCCCTATTGAGTGGTCTTGGTATCCTTATAGGAAATCAATTGGTTGTAAATATGAGAGTTTATTTCTAGACTCTCAGTTCTGGTCCATTAATCTATATGTCCATCCTTATATTAGTACCAAACTGTTTTTGACTACTGTAGCTTTGTTGAAAATTTTAAAATCAGAAAGTGTGAGTAGTTCAACTTGTTTTTCTTTTTCAGGATTGTTTTGGCTATTTAGGTTCCCTTGTAATTTCATATGAATTTTAGGATAAGCTTTGCCATTTCTGCCAAAATGAGAAATAAAAGGCACCCAAATCGGAAAGGAAAAAGTAACTGGGATTTTGATAGGATTATACTGAATCTGTAAACTGCTTAGAAATATTGCTATCTTAACAAAATTAAATCTTCCCATCCATTATTAAGCCTGTCTTTCCATTTACATTTTCTTTAATGTCTTCAATAATGCTTAGTAGTTTTCAGTACGTAAGACTTACATCCCCTTGGTTAAATTTATTTCTACATAGACAAATACAGTATGATATAATTTATGTGGAATCTAAAAAATAATACAAACAAATGTATATATAAAAGTGTCACAGATAAAGAAAAAAACAGTCATTACCAGAGGGGAGAGGGAAGCGGGAAGAGCAAATTAGGGGTATGGGATTAAGAAATACAAATTACTATGTATAGAAAAAAATATATATTGTATAGTAATATTTTATATTACTATGTATAAAATATATACATTGTACATAATGAATTATAACCATTATCTTGTAATAACTTTTAATGGAGTATAATATATAAAAATACCAAATCACTATATGCTGTACACCGGAAACTAATATTATATTGCAAATCAACTATACTGCAGTAAAAAAATCATTTTTAAGTATTTTATTTTTTTAATTAAAAAATTTTATCCTTTATACTAAAAATGGAATTATATTCTTCATTTTCTTTCCACATTGTTCACTGTATATAGAAATACAACTTATATTTGCGTGTTGATGTTGTATCTTTTAACTTTTAGAGGTAAATTTATTTATTAGCTCTAATAATTTTTTGTATACATGTGTTCTTTAGGATTTTCTGTAAGTAAGATTATATCATCTGTGGGTAGAGATAATTTTACTTTTTCCTTTCCAATTTGGGTGTCTTATTTCTCTTTCTTACCTAATTGCTCTGGTTAGAACTTCCAGTACAATGTTATGAAGAAGTAGTGAAAGTGGGCATCCTTTTTTGTTGAATTATAATTGATTTACAATGTTATGTTAGTTTGACTGAAAATATCTCTTTTCCATCTTTAACTTTTAAAAATTTATTTTTTTATTTGAAGGATAATACTTTACAGAATTTTGTTATTTTCTGCCAAATGGATAGTTTCACTGAGTACAAAGGACTGAGTAGTTATTTTCTTTTAGCATACCAGTGGAAACAGTGTCAGACTTTATTTTGGGGGCTCCAAAATCACTGCACATGGTGACTGCAGCCATGAAATTAAAAGACGCTTACTGCTTGGAAGGAAAGTTATGACCAACCTAGACAGCATACTGAAAAGCAGAGACATTACTTTGCCAACAAAGGTCCATCTAGTCAAGGCTATGGTTTTTCCAGTGGTCATGTATGGATGTGAGAGTTGGACTGTGAAGAAAGCTGAGCGCCGAAGAATTGATGCTTTTGAACTGTGGTGTTGGAGAAGACTCTTGAGAGTCCCTTGGACTGCAAGGAAATCCAACCAATCCATTCTGAAGGAGATCAGCCCTGGGATTTCTTTGGAAGGAATGATGCGAAAACTGAAACTCCAGTACTTTGGCCACCTGATGTGAAGAGTTGACTCATTGGAAGGGACTCTGATGCTGGGAGGGATTGGCGGCAGGAGGAGAAGGGGACAACAGAGGATGAGATGGCTGGATGGCATCACTGACTTGATGGACATGAGTCTGAGTGAACTCTGGGAGTTGGTGATGGACAGGGAGGCCTGGTGTGCTGCGATTCATGGGGTTGCAAAGAGTCTGACACAACTGAGTGACTGAACTGAACTGAACTGAAAAGAAAATAATGTTATTTTAAAAGATGTTATTCCACTGTTTTCTGGATTCCATTATTTTTAAAAAGATATAAACTGTTAATCTTATTGCTCCTTTGAATGTCATGAGTCCTTCATCTTTGGCTCTTTTAAAAATACAGCAACTTTGGTTTTCAGCATGTACTTTCTAATGTACTTAAGTTTGGCTTTTCTTTGTCTTTACATTGCTCATAACACTTCTTGCGTTTATAGCTTGAATCTCAGGCTTTCTCAGTTTTGGAAAGTTCCCAGGGATAAACTTTCCCCCTAAATACAGGCTTTAGTTTTTAGAGCAGTTTTTAGGTTCACAGCAAAACTGAGCAGTAAGTACAGCGAATCCCCATATATCCACTACACTATTAAATTTCTCAAATATTTTTCTATTCTCTCTCTTTCTCTTCTGGAATGCGTATCAGTTTGTCCTTCACATTTCCTGGTTCTTATATCTTTTTTCTCTTTTTTCCTCACCATGCTTCAGTATGAATATTGCCTTCAGATTTCTTCTCAGTTAGTTGCGTCTAATCTGCTGTTACACCCATTTTAAGTTCTTTGTTGTTGTTCTAGAATTTCCATTAGCTTTATTAAAATAGATTCTAGTTCTTGGTTAAGATTCTCCATCTTGTCACTTAATTTCGTGAAGACATAAAGCATGTATGTGTTAAACGCCATGCCTTTTTAACAATATCTAGATTGCCCGAGAGTTTGTTTGTAGTGCTTCTGTTTGTCTCTTAGTTTTCAATCATTCAGTCTTATCTTCAAGTATACATGGCAATTTTTAGTTGAATAACAGATAATTTAAAAGTAAAATTTAAGAGATAATTCAAAGCTCTGGATAAATTTACTTTCCTCTAAACAGTAGAATTATTTTTGCTTCTAAAAGTCATCTAGAGGAAGGAAGGATGATCTTAATCCAATCAAGTATTAGACTCATTGAAGGCTGAGCTTCAGTTTTAGAGACTAGTTTATTTCAGGTTTATTACCAAGCTATGGCCACTTGGAGGTACCAACTAAAAGCCTGGAATTTCTATTAAGGCCCGTCCTTGGTCCCTGAAGTCAGTTTTTGTCCGTTAGCCATATAAAACTACTGAATGTTCTGCTTAGACCTTTATGCACAATTTAAAAAATAATTTTATTAATTTATTTTTGGCTGTGCTGGGTCTTTGTTTCTGCTGGACTTTTCTCTAGTTGTGGTGAGTAGGGGCTACTCTCTAGCTGCAGTGCAAGGGCTTCTCATTGCCGTGGCTTCTCTTATTGCGGACAGAGTATAGGCTCTAGGGCACTCCAGCTTCAGCAGTTGTGGCCCATGGGCTCAGTAGTTGTGGCTCCCGGACTCTAGAGCACAGGCTCAATAGTTGTGGCCCACAAGCTTAGTTGCTCTGTGGTTTGTGGATTCCTCCCAGAACAGGGATCAAACTGTATCTCTTGTACTGACAGGTGGATTCTTTACCACTGAGCCACCAGGGGAGCCCTTGCTAAGAGTGAACATTGACATTTTAGGAATCAGTGAACTAAAATGGACTGGAATGGGTGAATTTAATTCAGATGACCATTATATCTACTACTGTGGGCAAGAATCCCTTAGAAGAAATGGAGTAGCCCTCATAGTCAAAGAGTCTGAAATGCAATACTTGAGTGCAATCTCAAAAATGACAGAATGATCTCAGTTCGTTTCCGAGGCAAACTACTCAATATCACAGTAATCCAAGTCTATGCCCCAACCACTAAAGCTGAAGAAGCCAAGGTTGAATGGTTCTATGAAGACCTACAAGACCTTCTAGAACTAACACCAAAAGAAGACATCCTTTTCATCATAGGGGACTGGAATGGAAAAGTAGGAAGTCAAGAGACACCTGGAGTAACAAGCAAGTTTGGCCTTGGAGTACAAAGTAAAGCAGGGCAAAGGCTAACAGAGTTTTGCCAAGAGAACACACTGGTCATAGCAAACACACTCTTCCAACAACACAAGAGATATCTCTAAATATGGACATCACCGAATGGTCAATACTGAAATCAGACTGATTATATTCTTTGCAACCAAAGATGGAGAAGCTCTACATGGTCAATAAAAATAAGACCAGGAGCTGACTATGATTCAGATCATGAACTCGTTACTGCAAAATTCAGACTTAAAGAAAGCAGGGGAAAAGCAATAGGCCATTCAGGTATGACCTAAATCAAATCTGTCACACTTAACACAGTGGAAGTGACAAATAGATTCAAGGGATTAGATCTGATAGAGTGGCAGAAGAACTATGGACGGAGGTTTGTGACATTGTACAGAAGGTGTAATCAAAACCATCCCCAAGAAAAAGAAATGCAAAAAGGCAAAACAATTATCTGAGGAGGCCTTACAAATAGCTAAGAAAAGAAGAGAAGCTAAAAGCAAAGGAGAAAAGGAAAGATATGCCCATCTGAATACAGAGTTCCAAATAATAACAAGGAGAGATAAGAAAGCCTTCTTAAGTGAACAATGCAAAGAAACAATAGTCTTTCCCATTCTATTGGGAAAGACTAGATATCTCTTCAAGAAAATTAGGGAACATTTCATGAAAAGATGGACACAATAAAGGACAGAAATGGTAGGGACCTAACAGAAGCAGAAGATATTAAGAAGAGGTGGCAAGAATACACAGAACAACTATACATAAAAGATCTTCATGACCCAGATAACCACAATGGTGTGAGCACTCACCTAGAGCCAAATATCTTAGAGTGTGAAGTCAAGTGGGCAGCACTAGAAACAAACCTAGTGGAGGTGATGGAATTCCAGCTGAACTATTGAAAATCCTAAAAGGTGATGGTTTTAAAGTGCTGCACTCAATATGCCAAAAAATTTGGAAAACTCAGCAGAGCCACAAGACTGGAAAAGGTCAGTTTTTATTCCAATCCTAAAGATGGGCAAAGCCAAAGAATGTTCAAACTATGGCACAACTGCACTCATCTCACATGCTAGTAAAGTAATGCTCAAAATTCTCCAAGCTAGGCTTCAATAGTATGTGAACTGAGAACTTCAAGGTGTAAACTGGATTTAGAAAAGGCAGAGGAACCAGAGATCAAATTGCCAACATCTGTTGGATCATCAAAAAGCAAGAGAGTTCCAGAAATGTACTTCTGCTTCACTGACTAAGCTAAAGCCTTTGACTGTGTGGATCACAAGAAACTGTGGGAAATTCTTCAAGAGATGGGAATACCACCTTACTTGCCTCCTGAGAAACCTGTATGCAGGTCAAGAAGCAACAGTTAGAACTGAACATGGAATGGACTGGTTCCAAATCGGGAAAGGAGTATTTCAAGGATGTATTTTATCGCCCTGTTTATTTAACCTATATGCAAAGTAAGGATATCATGTGAAATGCCAGGCTGCATGAGGCACAAGCTGAAATCATGATTGTGGGGAGAAATATCAACAACCTCAGATATGCAGATGACACCACCCTTATGGCAGAAAGCAGAGAGGAACTAAAGAGCCTCTTGATGAAGGTGAAAGAGGAGAGTGAAAAAGCTGGTTTAAAACTCGATAGTAAAAAACTAATACCATGGCAGCTGGTCCCATCACTTCATGGCAAATAGATGGGGAAACAATGGAAACAGTAACAGACTTTATTTTCTTGGGCTCCAAAATCACTGCAGATGGTGACTGCAGCCATGAAATTAAGAGACACTTGCTCCTTGGAAGAAAAGCTATGACAAACCTAACAGCGTATTAAAAAGCAGACAGATTACTTTGCCGACAAATGTCTACCTAGTCAAAGCTATGTTTTTTTCAGTAGTCATGTATGCATATGAGAGTTGGACCATAAAGAAGCCTGAGCACTGAAGAATTGATGCTTTTGAACTGTGGTGTTGGAGAAGACTCTTGAGAATCCCTTGGGATGCAAGGAGATCAAACCGGTCCATCCTAAAGGAAATCAGACCTGAATAGTCACTGGAAGGACTAATGCTGAAGCTGAAGCTCTAATACTTGGCCACTTGATGCAAAAAGCATTAGAAAAGAATCTGCTGCTGGGAAAGATTGAAGGCAGGAGGCGAAGGGGATGACAGAGATCGAGATGGTTGAATGGCACCACCAACTCAATGGACATGGTGAGTTGGTGAAGGACAGGGAAGCCTGGCATGCTGCAGTTTATGGGGTCACAAAGAGTCAGACACAGCTGAGTGACTCAACAACAATAGTCATGGTAGTTTTTTGAAGCTTAGGATGAAGATCTTTCTCAGAGAGTATCTCATCTGTTTTAGACTATGGCACCATCAATCCAGGATAACTTCAAAATCATGGTTTGGGGACCATGCAGATGATGTGAACTTGAGATGCAACTTATACAAAAGTCAATCTGTAGTTACAACTTCCCAGATACTTCCTTCCAGTCCTCTTAACTTCTCAGTGTCAAGGCAACTTTCCCTTCAGGTCTCTGAGGTTAAAAGTGGCAGATTTGTCATTTTGTTGTCCCAGTTGGATATGGTAGCCTTCTATGGATTTCCCCTGACTCATGCTGGTATTTTTGAAGTTTTCTTTAAGAAGTTATTCTGTGCCCTAGGTCACAATGGTTTTTTCCAACATTTTTTGATTTTCTAGTCTACCTTTCACATTTTAGTTTTTAATACATTTAGAGTCCATCTCTATATGCAGTATTAGAAAGTGATCCAATTTTATTTTTCTCTTTATATTGAGCCAAATTTCTCATCACTATCTGTTAAAGAATCTCTTTCCCATTCATTTGTAGAATTCCTTTTTTTCATATTAAGTAGCCATATATATAGGAGTCTCTTTTGAGTTCTCTATTCTGTTCTATTGGCTAACTTGTTCCTGTTTCTATTACCATAGACTGTAGTGTGTCTTAGCTTCTGGTACAGCAAGTCCTTTCTTCGTTCTTCTTTTAAGGTTGATTTAGCTGTAAATAGACCTTTATTTAGCCATACAAATTATAGAGATTTTTACAAGTCCTTGAAATAGTCCAACTGAAATTTGAATTGGGAATGTATTAAGTATAATTTAATTGGGGGAGTACTGACATCTTTATAATCTTAAATTATTCCAGCCAGAGCCTAGAATGTCTCTCCATTTATTCAGATCATGCTCTGTGTCCTTTAATAGAGCTCTAATAGTCTTTTACATGA
Organism: Nanger dama; assembly: GCA_917880005.1. Classification (NCBI taxonomy): domain Eukaryota; kingdom Metazoa; phylum Chordata; class Mammalia; order Artiodactyla; family Bovidae; genus Nanger; species Nanger dama. Next base: position 34,976,441 of record CAKJTW010000018.1, read on the forward strand.
TACTGTTCTGTCTTTTTGGTTAATATCTTGGTACTTGGTCATTTTATTGCTATTGTGAAAAATATCTTTCATTATTTAAAATTATATTTGTCTAGATTTTTTTCTACAGTAGAGAAATGCATTTATAAGACATTTATAAGTTGTGCTTGTATTCACAAACCTTGGTGAGCTCTTTCATTAGTTCTGATGGAGAATGTCTTTGATTATCATTTCAATTGCTTTCATGCTTACTGTTCTACTCAAATGATCTATTTTTTCCCCCAATTTTGATGTTATATTTTTTTCTAAGAAGCTAACCATTTCACTAGGTATTTCACATTTATTATTATAGTTATTCACACTATTTTTCTTCTCTCTCCTCTTCTACTTCAGTTTTCAAGGAGCTTTATATTTACTTTTGCCTTTTGCCCAGGACCACTTTTACTTTCAGTTTGAGGGTTCCTGACTACACAGGGCATATAAATTAGAATTTCAAATCAGTATGAGGGTAGATTCTTGGTTAAAAATTTCAAAGAAGGCTTTTTCCCCACCCAGAGTTCAAGCTTTCTTTTCTGGCAGTATTTTTCTTTTAATTTTCTTTTTTGTCTCTGCTGGGTTTCTGTTGCTGCTTGGGCTTTCTCTACTGCAGTGAGTGGGGGCTGCTCTCTAATCGTGGTGCAATGGCTTCTCACTGTGGTGCCTTCTCTTGTTGGGGAAGATGGAGCTCTAGGCATACGGGCTTTAGCAGTTGTGGCTCTTGGGCCTACTTTCCCTGAGGCATGTAGAATCTTCCTGGCCAAGGACTGAACTGCATTTTTCGAGGAAGGATTCTCCTGCATTGCAAGGCAGATTCTTAACCACTGGACCACCAGGGAAGCCCTGGTGGTATTTTTTTCTAGCTACATTTTTTACCAAGTGTGTAGCAATTTGTGAATCCTGGCTTTTTCCCCCTGGGGTCTCATTTAAATACCATTTCACACAGGCCTTGTCTTTGTCCCCACCTTGCTGTTCCCTCAGTGGTTGACACTGCAAACGACCAAGGGCATTTAAGTATTAACAAGTTTCCATTCTTGTTTCTCAGTTTTCTCCTGATTTTTGGCCTGGAGATTTCCCTTACTTTCTTGTAAGGAGCTACATTCTGCATTTAAAAAGATGTTGTATTTTATTCAGCATTCCCAAGTTTTTATAATGGGAGATTATTTTAGGTCTATAATATGTAGATCATTTTGAGATAAAAATATAGAAAGGCTACTTGTAAATATATCAACTTTTATTTCAACATTAATTTTCCTTTTGCTTATGTTTTTAATCAACAGTCCATTACAGATGTAAATAATATATCATGAAGTATAAAATCAATTTTAACTGTCTAAAAGTCAAAACTACCACTGCATCTAGGGCTACTCTACTGAGTAATAAACTGAGTTTCTTCATCATCAGCATATTCATGAATTCCCAACTAATTGTTGTAGGCTCTTTTAATACACTTTCAGAGACTGATATCCTAATTTAAAGAGAAGGAAAAAAAATGTTTAGTTGAAATTGTAACAATGTCACTTCTGCTTTCAAAAGGACCTGGAACACCCTTGCAGAAACACTAGGAGTTTATTACCTACAGAGTGGGAAAGTCTGACCTGTAGGATGAAATGAAAATCCCGTATAACCTGGCTTCCCACCTACTTTTTCAGCTTCATCTTTCACTACTTAGCAAAGATGCATCTGACAGGGACTTCCCTGGTGGTCCAGGAGTTAAGAATCTGCAGGCCAATGCAGGGGACACAGGTTCTATCTCTGGTCAGGGAAGACACGATATGCTGTGGGGCAACTAAGCACATGTGCCACAACTACTGAGCTCCTGCTCTAAGAGCCCACGAGCTGCAACTAGAGAAAGAGTAGACTCCACTCTTCACAACTAGAGAAGGCCTGAGCACAGCAACAAACACCCATCACAGCCGAAGATTAATTTATTAAAAAAGTACCTGAAAATTGTGATGCTCAGTGATATTCCTGCTTGCCTGGAAGGCTCTTTCTTCACCTAAAACCTTCTGTTGATTCTTCACACTCCAGTACAAATGGTAACTTCTTTGAGTAACTCTTCCTTTCTCTTCCAGGCAGTTAATCACTATCCTTTTTATGCTCTCACATTTCTATTTGTGTTACAGCATTTACCACGTGGTATTGTAACTTACCTGTTTAGACTTCTCTTTTCCCTACTAGCATAAGTTCCTAGAACACAGGAATCATATTTATCTCTACAGTTCCAGCAACCCACACATCACATTGAACACAGTAAGTACTCAATAAATGATTCAGTTGAATGAAGTAACTGTTGCTGTCTTTATGAATGCCAAGTGTTTATATTTATGTCTATGAGGTGAAATGTGCTATCAATAAAGTCTCTAACCTAGAGCATTACTTGATTTTATTTGTTTTTTTGTGCCTTTCTAGACTTCAAAGCAGCATATATTGAAAAAGATCCAGAAATTCACAGGTCAGAAAGATCTTATCTTTTATTCTTCAGTTCAAGACTAATGACAAATCAGCTGCAGGGTCTGCTTTAAGACTTTAACCTATAATAACAGGTAGAAGGAGGAAGGTTGAAAAGATTGTGTTACATGAGAGAAATATGCCTACTCTTTTTAGCAACTACACTTCTGAAGAAATGTAAATGGCTTCATGATTCTTTTCATGAAAAGAATCATGAATTGTTTCATTCCTATCCTCGTACTTCCTCTTCTAATCTCCTTTTGTACAAAGCTTAAAGTATCAGGAAAGAAACTCTGTGAGAGAGGGTAACTATGAAGAGTTTGGTGTAGGAAGTTTTGATACCTTTTTTCTCTACCATAGAGACTGAATAATACTTATCTTTTCCTCCAAAGATATGTATTACTTTGTTTTCCCTACTTCTTCCCCTACCATGATTATTCCTACTGTTTCCAATGGCTTACATTTACCACATGGTGAAGACAGCACACTGTAGCTTAAAAGAGAAACAAACAAAATGAGATGTTGGTTAAATCTGAGCTCTACCACTAATTAGCCTTTTGATCTAGGCATGATTTTGTCTTTGTTTCCTCATTTGCAAAATGAGGGGATTGAACTAAGGTAAGGTCAAGAGTCATAATTTTAATAGATTCTTCACCTCTACTCCCAGATTCACAGTTGGAAAAAAATCTCAGGATGGGTGGCATTGAAGCTAACCTGAAACGGTGAGTAAAATCAATCTTCCCTGTGTATATTTTTTTCTCTCTTCTCTCTCTACCCTACTGATAAATCCTGTGAAAGTTAGGAGTAAGATACCTGGGATTCTGTTTCACTTTCCTCACTATAATAGCTGTTCTCTTTCTAAGTCTCTCTTTTCACTGTTCTCATCAGTTCACTTCAGTCGGTCAGTCGTGTCCGACTCTTTGTGACCCCATGAATCGCAGCATGCCAGGCCTCCCTGTCCATCACCAACTCCTGGAGTTCAGCAAAAATCATGTCCATCGAGCAGGTGATGCCATCCAGCCATCTCATCCTCTGTTGTCCCCTTCTCCTCCTGCCCCCAATCCCTCCCAGCATCAGGGTCTTTTCCAATGAGTTAACTCTTTGCATGAGGTGGCCAAAGTATTAGAGTTTCAGCTTCAGCATCAGTCCTTCCAATGAACACCCAGGACTGATCTCCTTGAGGATGGATTGGTTGGATCTCCTTGCAGTCCAAGGGACTCTCAAGAGTCTTCTCCAACACCACAGTTCAAAAGCATCAGTTCTTCAGTGCTCAGCTTTCTTCACAGTCCAACTCTCACATCCATACATGACCACTGGAAAAACCATAGCCTTGACTAGACGGACCTTTGTTGGCAAGTAATGTCTCTGCTTTTCAATATGCTGTCTAGGTTGGTCATAACTTTCCTTCCAAGAAGCGTCTTTTAATTTCATGGCTGCAATCACCATCTGCAGTGATTCTGGAGCCCCCAAAATAAAATAAGCCACTGTTTCCCCATCTATTTGCCATGAAGTAATGGGACCAGATGCCATGATCTTAGTTTTCTGAATGTTGAGCTTTAAGCCAACTTTTTCACTCTCCTCTTTCACTTTCATCAAGAAGCTTTTTAGCTCCTCTTTACTTTCTTCCATAAGGGTGGTGTCATCTGCATATCTGAGCTTACTGATATTTCTCCCGGCAATCTTGATTCCAGCTTGTGCTTCTTCTAGGCTAGCGTTTCTCATGATGTACTAAGCATATAAGTTAAATAAGCAGGGTGACAATATACAGACTTGATGTACTCCTTTTCCTATTTGGAACCAGTCTGTTGTTCCATGCCCAGTTCTAACTGTTGCTTCCTGACCTGCATACAGGTTTCTCAAGAGGCAGGTCAGGTGGTCTGGTATTCCCACCTCTTGAAGAATTTTCCACAGGTTATTGTGATCCACACAGTCAAAGGCTTTGGCATAGTCAATAAAGCAGAAATAGATGTTTTTCTGGAACTCTTTTGCTTTTTCCATGATCCAGCAGATGTTGGAAATTTGATCTCTGGTTCCTCTGCCTTTTCTAACACAAGCTTGAACATCTGTAAGTTCACAGTTTACGTATTGCTAAAGCCTGGCTTGGAGAATTTTAAGCATTACTTTACTAGCGTGTGAGATGAGTGCAACTGTGCAGTAGTTTGAAAATTCTTCTGCATTGCCTTTCTTTGGGATTGGAATGAAAACTGACCTTTTCCAGTCCTGTGGCCACTGCTGAGTTTTCCAAATCTACTGGCGTATTGAGTGCAGCACTTTCACAACATCGTCTTTTAGGATTTGAAATAGCTCATCTGGAATTACATTACCTTCACTAGCTTTGTTCATAGTGATGCTTTCTAAGGCCCACTTGACTTCACATTCCAGGATGTATGGCTCTAGGTGAGTGATCACACCATCATGATTATCTGGGTTGTGAAGATAATTTTTGTACGGTTCTGCGTATTCTTGCCATCTCTTCTTAATATCTTCCTCTTCTGTTAGGTCCGTATCATTTCTGTCCTTTATTGTGCCCATCTCTGCATGAAACATTCCGTTGGTATCTCTAATTTTCTTGAAGAGATCTCTGGTTAGAACTTAGAGCATTCACTGACAGGAAAGTGAAGTCACTCAGTTGTGTCCGACTCTTTGTGACCCCGTGGACTGTAGCCTACCAAGGTCCTTGGTCCATGGGATTCTCCAGGCAAGAATACTGGAGTGGGTTGCCATTTCCTTCTCCAGGGGATCTTCCTAACCCAGGGATCGAACCCGGGTTTCCCACATTGGAGGTAGATACTTTAACCACTGAGCCACCAGGGAACCCAAGAGATCTCTAGTCTTTCCCATTCTGTTGTTTCCCTCTATTTCTTTGCATTGATCGCTGAGGAAGGCTTTCTTATCTCTCCTTGCTATTCTTTGGAACTCTGTATTCAGATGCTTATATCTTTCCTTTTCTCCTTTGCTTTTCACCTCTCTTCTCTTCAAAGCTATTTGTAAGGCTTCCTCAGACAGCAATTTTGCTTTTTTGCATTTCTTTTCCATGAGGATGGTCTTGATCCCTGTCTCCTGTACAATGTCACGAACCTCCATACATAGTTCATCAGGCACTCTATCTATCAGATCTAGTCCCTTGAATCTATTTCTCACTTCCACTGTATGATCATAAGGGATTTGATTTAGTTCATACCTGAATAGTCTAGTGGTTTTCCCTACTTTCTTCAATTTGAGTCTGAATTTGGCAATAAGGAGTTCATGATCTGAGCCACAGTCAGCTTCCAGTCTTGTTTTTGCTGACTGTATAGAGCTTCTCCATCTTTGGCTGCAAAGAATATAATTAATCTGATTTCAGTGTTGACCATCTGGTGATGTCCATGTGTAGAGTCTTATCTTGTGTCGTTGGAAAAGGGTGTTTGCTAGGACCAGTGTGTTCTCTTGGCAAAAGAGTGCCAAACAAAGAGAACACAAAACATTGCGTTCTCTATTAGCCTTTGCCCTGCTTCATTCCACATTCCAAGGCCAAATTTCCCTGTTACTCCAGGTGTTTCTCGACTTCCTACTTTTGCATTCCAGTCCCTTAAAATGAAAAGGACATCTTTTTTAGGTGTTAGTTCTAAAAGGTCTTGTAGGTCTTCATAGAACCATTTAACTTCAGCTTCTTCAGCATTACTGGTTGGGGCATATGCTTGGATTAGCGTGATATTGAATGGTTTGCCTTGGAAATGAATAGAGACCATTCTGTCATTTTTGAGATTGCATCCAAGTACTGCATTTCAGACTCTTTTGTTGACCATGATGGCTACTCCATTTCTTTTAAGGGATTCCTGTCCACAGTAGTAGATATAATGGTCATCTGAGTTAAATTCACCCATTCCAGTCCATTTTAGTTCACTGATTCCTAGAATGTCAATATTCACTCTTGCCATCTCCTGTTTGACCACTTCCAATATTCCTGGTTCCTATGCAATATTGCTCTTTACAGCATAGGACATTGCTTCTATCACCAGTCACATCCACAACTGGGTATTCTTTTGCTTTGGCTCCATCCCTTCATTCTTTCTGGAGTTATTTCTCCACTGATCTCCAGTAGCATACTGGGCACTTACCGACCTGGGCAGTTCCTCTTTCAGTATTCTATCATTTTGCTTTTTCATACTGTTCATACTGTTCTCAAGGGAAGAATACTGAAGTGGTTTGCCATTCCCTTCTCCAGTGGACCACATTTTGTCAGACCTCTCCACCATCACCCATTCGTCTTGGGTGGCCCCACACGGCATGGCTTAATTTCATTGAGTTAGACAAGGCTGTGGTCTGTATGATCAGATTGGCCAGTTTTCTGTGATTATGGTTTTAGTGTATCTGCCCTCTGGTGCCCTCTTGCAATGCCTACCATCTTACTTGGGTTTCTCTTACCTTGGACATGGGGTATCTCTTCATGGCTGCTCTAGCAAAGTGCAGCCACTGCTCCTTATCTTGGATAAGGTCACCCCTCCTGACCTTGAACATGGAGTAGCTCCTCTAGGCCCTCCTGCACCCATGCAGCCACCACTCCTTGGACATGGGGTTGCTCCTCTCAGCTACTGCCCCTGACCTTGGACATGGGGTAGCTTACCAGTACATTAATATCACTTCAACTATACTAACACATTCTGCTGCATCCAGTTTTTCAGAACTCCCTGTGGGATGGACCCAGGAATATGTACTCTGGTCAATGGACAGGAGTCTTCAACAGATCTTCCAACACCTGGAAAGTACAAGGTCAGGTGGTTTCTGATTGGAGGTTGAAAGTGGTAGAGCTTTTAAGAGGGAGGAAGGAAGGGAGTGAAGGAGGGTGGGAGGGAGAGAGGGAAGGAGGAAGAGAGAGGGGGGGAGGAGAAGAAAGATGGTTAGTTAGTTTTTGTAGTGGGGCAAAGTTTAAGAACCACTGGTCTGTGAATCATTTCTGATGGGAATGGGGACAAATGCCTCCCTTTTTCCTGGTGGAGTAATTCTTTCCATAAGTAAGCAATTAATGTTGGGGAAAGCAACCTTTTTGTTTTCCCTCAGTCCAAAATATTTTGCATTCAAAATGGCCATTGTCTTTCTATCTTCCTACTTTTTCCTGTTTCAAAACAAATGGGAACTTTTCTCTTTATTTCTTAGATCAAGTCTTATGGAATTGGGTTTGCCTGAACCACAGGATATGATTTCTTCTTCTACCTCCTCTGTTTTTGTGGCTCAGGAGCCTGTTCTACCCTGTTGTGACTGTAAGAATGAAGAACATTCTACTGACAGTAGCATCTCCTCTGGATCATCCTACAGCTCGAGCCTGTCTCACCTTCCCGTCTTTTCTGAAGAAACAACTCGGCAATTCAGGAGCCATAGTTTACCTGTTTTACCCCAAAATCAACCTCCTGTGTTCAGGAACCAAGGCAGATCTCTGCCTTCTTTTAGGCTGTCAGCGGGGAAATCAGAAGTTTTTCGGAATTTGGAAACTCTTTCATCCTTAAGCCCTCAAAGCACTTTTATCAACTCTTTTTGAATCCCCAGATCTCCACAGACAAGAAGAAAAAACAAAGGATAAGAGAAGAAGCAAGAGTGATTTGACATCAGATCATAAGCCAAATATTATCTTCAAAGAGAGACCATTATTGTCAGGGACAGCTCCAATCCAGCTGTCTCCTTTGGCTAGGTGGGAGTTAGAGGGACATATGGCTTGGAAGGTCTGTACTTTGCGGGAACAAACAGTACCTCTGCCTGTGAGGGAATCATGGGCAATGCTGAATTATTTAACTGAGGTGCAAGGAGGAGTCCCTGAACCAGAGAAACCCCAATTCCAGCTATCTATGCCCATTCATCAAAGCCCTGAGCAAAATATCAACAATGAATCCCCAGACCTTCCATCTCTTCAGCTCCAGGGGAACACTGGAGTGGAATCTGGATTAAATAGAAGAGAAACAAGAATTTTTCAGACTCTTATCCCAGGTAAACAGTCACAACTTGGAGATGACCCCCAAATCATTGAATCCAGGCCATTAATGACATCAATAGATATTCTACTTCCCAAAAGCTTAGGAGCTGACATCACTCAAGAGGAAATGACTTTACTGAAGAAGGACCCAAAACATGTGCTAGAGCTTAATATAAAGCAGAAGGTCTTAGGTCTTCCAGAAAAAAGAATACAACAGCAACAAGCCCAAGTGCCTAATATGGAGCTGACCCCACAGCTACCATACCAAGTCACAGATAGTGTAAAAGTTACCCCACTGGCATTACTTCAAGTCATGGATTCAATGGGGATGATTCCAGATTCACATTCAGAAGTGATAGAATCTGTGGGTTTGTTCCAGTGGCCACCAAATGAAGTTGTAAAACCAATGGAAGCTATGGAAACAGTGCATGTAAGCCAAAGACCATCATATCAAGGCATTAAATCAGTGGAGGTAACCCCAAGACCTCAGCAGCAAGTTATGGAATCAAGAAAGATAACTTCAAGACCACTGAATCAAGTAATAGATAATGTAAAGGTAACTCCAATAGCATTGCTTCAAGTCATGGATTCTATGGGGATGATTAAAAATCACATCCACCTATCATACAGTCAATGGGAATGACCCCAACAATGCAATATCAAGTTATGGAGTCAGTAAAAGGAGTACATTGTTGGACCATCAAGTCATACAACCAGGAAAGATGAGTCCAAGACTACGACATGCAGTCATAGAAACTGTGGAAATAACCCCAGGGCCACATAAAGTTATGCAATCAGTTAATGTAACATCAAGGCCACAAAGTCAAGTCACAGAATCACTGAAGATTACTCCAGGGCCATTTTGTCAAAATATGAAATCATTTGAAATAATCCCAAGACCATTGCATCAAGTGATAGATTACATGAAAGTGACTCCAGTAGCACTATTACAAGCTATGGATTTTATGGGGATAATTCCACCAACAAAGTCACATGTTATAGAATCTGGGGGTTTGATCCCAGATACACAGTCTCAAATTGCAAATTTAACCCCAAGGGCAATTCAGTCAGATGGTTTGACTTCGAGCTCTTTTACTACTATTGGTACATTTGGAGTGGTAGAATCTGTGGGCTTACCTCCAAAGCCACCACATAAAGTCATGGAATCAGGAGGAGTGATTCCAATATCTCAAGCCAACTCCAGGAGTCTGGAGTTGACTCCTGGGCCATGTATTCAAGTGCCAGACTTTGAGGGGATGACTCCACAACCATATTATCAAGGCATAGAATCTATGGCATTAACACCAGGGCCATCTCACCAAGTCACGGAGTCTTTGAGGTTGACCCCAGGGCATCAAATTCTGGAGTATTCAGAGATGAGTCCAAGGCAAAGTCATCATGTCATAGAAACTATGGAGTTGACCTCTGACCCCTGGATAAAAATGGAGAAATCTGCAGAGGTGACACATTCACATCATCAAATGGTGGAATTTTTAGGGACAATCCCAAGGTCACTGGGTAGAGGTACAAAATCTATGGGAAAGAGCCAAAAGCCACTGCCTCAAGTCACAGAATCTGCAGAAATGTCCACTACATCAGTTCCAGATGTGAACTATAGAGAAATGAAATCAAGTCCACAACTTAAGGTTAAGGGGTCTATGACGTTATCTCCAAGATTGCAAAATTTGAAGTCTGGGAAACTGGTTTTGGCACCAGAGTCACAAAATATAAAATCTGTAGACATAACCACAGGTTCAGTCCCAGAATTGGGAAATTACAGACAACCAGTCTCAACTGTGAACTCTATAGAACTGGCCACAGAACCACAATGGCAGAGTGTAAAACCTGAGGAGTTGGCCACCACACCACAGGGACAAAATGAGAAATCTGTGCAGTCAGCCCTAGGGGCTCAGCTTCATGGTGTGAAATCTATCCAACTGATGCTGGGACCACAACAACAAAGTAAAAATCTACTGGGTTAGTTCCAGCACCACAGTTGCAAAGTAGGAAATCTATAGATTTGGTCCCTAGTTCACAGTTGCAAGGTATGGAATATGTTCATTTGGCTCTACCATCAGAGTTTCCAGGTATAAAAACTGTGGAACTGTCTCCAAAAATAGTACAAAAAGATATGAAACCTATGGAGTTGGCCCCAAAGCCATGGTCACAAGATATAAGATCTGAGGAGACAGCCCCAATACCATTGCATGAAGATGTAAAAACTCCTCAAATGGTAGAAAGTACAAGACTGACTCCTGAGACACAGGTAGAAGGTATGAAATATGAGAAAGTGATCCCAGGAGCACACATTCAAGCAATAAAATCTGTAGAGGTAGACTCCAGACCAAATCATCAAGTCACAGAACCTGAAGGACTGATCTCACGGTATCAAGCTTCAGAATCTTTAGGGATGATCTCAGAACCAGGATATCCAGAAACAGAAGCAAAGCTAACCCCTGACATTGGTCACCATGCGAAAGAGTCTATGGGGTTGAAACAATCATTTTTAGGAAGTACCCCCAGGTCACTGAGCCAAGCATCTATGCAGATGAACTCAATGTCATTCAGGGGCACTCTTGAGCCAATGTTCCAAAGTGTGAGAGCCATGGACGAAACTCCAGTGTCACAGCACACGACACAAGAATCTCTGGAGTTGGTACTAGGATCAGAGATGCAAGGTATGAAATCAAAGATGTTGACCCCAGAGTCTCAAGATACGAAGTTTGTTCATCCAAATCTAGGACCATATTCAGAAGTTATGAATTATGAGAAGCTGATCTCAGAACCACAATTTCAAAATGTGAACTCTGTGTCACTGACCTCAGAACCACAGTCCACAGGTATAAAACCTGAGGAGTTGACTCTAGGTCCATTAAGCCATGATGATTTTGTGGATTTACACATACCACTGGAAGAATCTAGTAGTTTAATTCCTGAGTCACAGTTACAACATGTTGAATCAAGGGAAGTGACCATGGGACTACATTTACAAGGATTGAAATCTGTGGGTCTAACTTCCAGACCAAAGCGTCAAGACATACCACCTACAGAGTTAGCTGCTGAGATCTGGCCACAAGAGGAGGAATCTGTAGTCTTGAAACCTGGTGGTGTGATGCCCAGGCCGTATTTTCAAAAATTTTCAGAGTTGACTCCAGGTCAAGACCATCAAGACACAGAAACTGTAAGACTGACTTCTGAGGCTCTATCCCAAGTTAATTTGCCCCAATTAATGAAAAAACCAACAGATCAAGTTATAGAATCTGCAAGAATGACTCCTCTAAGGCCACATCTTCAAGATACAGAATCATCAGAGATACCCCTAAGGTCAGAATATGCAAACAAAGAAACTGTGGGGTTTCCAACATTTCCAGTTGAAAACATCCAGGAAGTAATACCAGTACAACCATATTTAGAAAAAGGATCTCTGGAGTTGACTTTAGAACCAAGGACACAATATGAGATATCAGAGCCACTACTGCAAAATTTGAAACATGTGACGTTAACCTCGGAGTCATCCCCATTAGTGGTGGAATCTAAACAGTTTATCACAAGACCAAAACCACAAGTTACAGAGTTGACTCCAGAGCCACAGCTCCAGGAAGTAACATCCAGGAAATTGGAGTCAGAGGCAAAACTACAAGATGTGAAATACGTTGATTTAATTCAACAGCCAACTACTACCAAAATGGTAGAATCAGAGAAGCCAATACAAGAGCCAGGCCTACAAAGTATACCAGAGGAACTGACTCAGGAGGTACAGCTCCAAGGTGAGTCCCTGGGACCACAGTTGCCTAGTGTAAGATTTTCAGAGTTATCTCCTGAATCACCACTTCAAGGAGAAAGACACTTAGATTTAATCTCAGGGTCTCCACATCACAGTGTGACATCTGATGAATTGACCCCAGGTTCCCCAACACAAGAAATAAAATTGTCAGATTGTACCCCAGGACCAAAGTGTCAAAATGTTGTATCTATACAGTTGATGGCAAAACCACAAACTCAAAGTACAAAATTCATGGAACTAAGCTCAGGACCATGCTTACAAGGTGTCAGATTTTCTGATCTGACTCTAGACCCAAAGCATCAAGGTTTTGAATATGTGCAGTTAATGCCAGGAAAACAGCTTCAAGATACAAAGACTGTAGGACTTGTAACAGACTCATCTTTGCAGTTAAGTCAAGGGCTCCCGGTTGAAAATATGAAATCCATTCTGTCCGTTGAAGGGTCACAGTTTAACAGTATGAAATCAGTGAAATCGACCTTAGAACTTCAATTTCAAGATATGAAATTTGAGGAACTGAACCTAGGGTCAAAGCAGCAAGATGTCAAATTTTCTGAATTGACCTCAGGGCCAAAGCTTCAAGGAGTCAAATTTGGGAAGCAAATCCCAGAATCACCATTTCATAGTGTGACTTCCATGGAGACAGCTCAAGAGTTAGAACTTCAAGATTCTAAATTAGCAAAGATGTCTCCAGGGCTTCAAGGTGTGAAACAGGTGGGGCCATGGCTACGAGATGTCAAATTTTGTGATCTGACATCAGGAATTCAGTCTCAAGGTTTGAAATCCTCTGAGTTAAACTCAGGGCCACAACTACAATATGTGAAGATTTCTGAGTTAACTCCAGAACCAAAGATGCAAGGAAAATATCTATGAAGTTGGCCTCAGGACCTGAGCAGCAAGGGGTTAAGCCTGAGAAGTCAGGACCAAAGCCACTGTTTCAAGGCATAAAATGTGAAGCAGCAGACCAAATGTCAGGCTTTGAAGGTGACATTTCTTATAAATTAGTTTCAGAGCCACAGAGACCAGATGTAAAATCTATGGAGGTGTCTCCTGGACTCCAGTTGCCAAGTGTAAACTATTCTGAGTTGACCAGAAGACCACTGTTACAAGTTATGAAATCTTCTGGATTGACTCAAAGACCACAGATGCAAGATGTAAAACCTGCAGTGAAGACACCAATCTCAAAGGTTGAAGGTTTACAATCTGAGGCACTAATGCCAGAGCCACAGCTGGAAGATACAAAATCTGTGAAGTTAACCCCAGGACCACATTTAGGAAGTATGAAATCTATTCAGTTAACATCAAAGCCACAACTGGGAAATGTTAAATCTATTGTGTTAACCCCTGGGTCACAGGGGGAAGATGTGAAACCGGCAGAGGTGAGTCCAGGCTCAAAACTTCATGGTTTAATATCTGAGTTGCTGTCCTCAGAGTCAGAGTTGAAAGATGTAAACTCTGCAGTCGTAACTCCAGGACAACATCCAAGAGGTATGAAATCTACATTGCTAACCCCAAGTCCACAGCTGGAAGGTAAAAATCTGTGGAGATAACCTCAGGATCACTGAGAGAAGATGTCAAATCTGTGAAACTCACCTCAGATTCCAAGCTTCAAGGTGTGAAATCTGATGTGTTGGCACTGTCCTTAAGAAATCAAGGATTAAGAACTATAACATTCATCCCAAGAATGCAACTGCAAGATGTGAAAGCTGTGGAATTGAAACTTGGGCCAAGGATGCAAGATGAGAATTCTGTGTTTTTGGCACCATGGTCATTGCTCCAAGGGCCTCAACTGCAAGGTATGAAACCTCAGGAATTGACAAATTTGACAAAGCCCCAAATGCAAGATGTGAAAATTTTGCAGCTAACCCCATGTCCAAAGCTTCAAAATTTAAAACCTGTAGAGGAGACTCCAGATCAAGAGCTGCAATTTGCAAAACCTATGAAGTTGATCTCAAGGCTAAAAAGCAGGTAGTAAAATCTGTGAATGCAAGCAGAAGACAAAAGTTTCAAGGAGTAAAATCTGTGGATTTAGCCCCAAAGCAACAGTTTCAAGAGAGGGCAATTGTGGACTTAACTCCTGGGCCAAAACAGGTTGGTGAGATATCTGTAATCTCACCAGAGCAGCAATGTGTGAATTCAGAGTCACTGAAGAGAGGGTCTAAGTCAGAACATGGGATGTCTTGGGAGTTAATTCCAGAGCTAAAATTTAAAGATGGAAAATTAGTAGATCTCAACTTTGAATTACAGTTGAAAGGTAGGGAATCTGAATTGACTCCAGAATCAAATATTCAAGGCATAAAATCTAAAAAGTTAAAACTTGAACCACAGTTGCAAAGTATGAAGTCTCCTAAGTTGAGCTCAGAACCACAGTTACACCAAGTAAAATCTTCAAAGTCAACTTCAGAGCCACAGCTTCAAGGTGTGAAAACTGCTGAGTTTAAACAAAAGCCACAGCCTGAGAGTACGAAACATATTCAGTGGATACCAGGATATGAGTTTCAAGATGTGAAATCTGCAGGGTTAAATCTTAAGTCACAACCTCAAGGTGGCAAATTTCTAGAGTTGAAATATTCAACACAGTTAAGAGACGCAAAGTCATCTGCATTGCATCTGGGGGCAAAAATTCAAGGTACAGCATATATGAAGTTCAACCTTGGGCCACAGTTGAAGAGGGGGAAAACTCCTGAGTTGTCCCCAGGACCACAGATGCAAGAAGGAAAAGTTTTGGCATCAACCTCAGAGCCACAGTTTCAAGGTATGAAAACTGTGGAGTTAAACCAAAAGCCACAGTTTGGAAGTATGAAAACTGTTCAGTGGATGCCTGCACCAGTGTTTCAAGGTGTGAAATCTTTGCTAAATTTTGAGTTGCAACCTCAGTGTGTCAAACCAACAGAGTTGATACAGTTGAGAGATATGAAGTCATCTGTATTGACCCCAGGGCCAAAGCTTCAAGATGTACAATCTTTGACATCACTCCAAGAGTCTCAGGCTCAAGGTCTCAATGTGAAACCCTGTCTACAGTTTAGCAGGATGAAATCATGTGACTTGACTTCCAAGTCAAAGCTCTGTGACATAAAATCTATGATGTTCAAATCAAGGCTTAACTTGCAAGATGGCGAATCTCCTTCATTGACCCCAGGACCATGGAATCAAGAAGTGAAACCATTACAGTCAGCCCCAGGAACACAGCTTCAAGGTGTGAAGTCTCCACTGCTTATACAAGAGCCACAGTTTCCTGAGGTGAAATCTGAGGTATTAAGCCAAGGGTCACAATTACAAAGTGGTAAAACTATAGAGTTGAACTCCCCACTACACTTGAAAAGTATGAAGTCATCTGAGTTGACTCTTCAGCCAAAGCTTCAGGGTGTGAAATCTGAGGATTTCAACACTGGGCCACAGTGGCAAGGTCTAAAATCTTCTAAGCCACCATTTGAAACAAAGTCCCAAGATAAGAAAGTTACTGAGCTAATACCTGGCTCACAGTTGCAAGGTACAATGTTTTCTAAATTGACTGTGGGAACAAAGACTCAAGGTATCAAATATACAGATTTTGACCCTGGGTCATTGTTACAAGGTATAAACTCTTCTGGGTGGACCTCAAAGGCCAAGCTTCAAGATGTAAAACATAAAGAATTTAGCCCCTGTCCCCAGTTGCAAGTTCTGAAATCTTCTGAGCTGATCCTGGCATCAAAACTTCAAAATGTGAAATTGGTGTTCAACTCTGAGTCACAATTTCAAGGAGAGAAATCTTCTCAATTAATCTCAGACTCAAATTTACAAGATGTGGAATCTGCAAAGTCCAAATCTGGGCCACCATCACAAGGTGTGAAATCTGAGTTGACACTGGGGACAAAGCTTCAAAAAGTGAAATCAGTGGAATTCAAGTCAGGTCCACAGTTGCAAGATATAAACGCTTCCAAGTGGATCACGGGTATAAAGCTTCAAGGTGTAAAATCTATGAATTTCAGGTCTGGATCAAACTTGCAGGGTGTGAAATTGTCTGAAGTTTTCCCAAGGGAGAAGCTTCAAGGTATGAAGTCTGTAGACCTGAAATCTAGTCCAAAGTTACAAGGTGCAAAATCTGATTTGACTCTGAGGAGGAAGATTCCAGTTGTGAGATCAGTAGAGTCAGACTCAGGCCAACAACCAGATATGAAATGTTCTGAACTGATCATGGGTATAAAGCTTCAAGATGTAAAATCTAAAGGGTTAAGTTCTAGACCACATTTTCAAGGTAAGAAATCTTCTGAAGCAGTCTTAGGGTCAATGATTCAGGAAGCGAAATCAATGTTCAACTCTGAACCACAGATACAAAGTAAAAATGTTCTGAATTGATTCAAGGGACAAAGCTTCAAGATGAAAAATCCTTAGAATTCAATCATGGACTGAAGTTACAATGTGGGAAATCTGATTTAACCCAGAAGAGGGAACTTCAAGGTGTGAAATCAGTGGAGTTCAACTCTCAACCACAGAGACAGGGTGAGAAATCTGATTTGAGGCTAGGGTGGAGGCTTCAAGATTTGAAATCTGTTGTTCCACGTCTGCAAGGTGTGACATCCTCAGAATTAACACCAAAGACAAAGCTTCAAGGTGGAGAATCTATAGAATTCATCACCAGCCCAATGTGGCAAGATATGAAACCTTTTGAATTGACTCCTGGTACAAAGGTACAAGCTGTGAAATCTTTGGGGTTCAACTCAGCTCCACAGTTACAAGATAGAAAATTATCTATGTTGACATCAAAGGCACACCTTCAAGGTGTGAAATCTATGGAATTCAACCCTGTGGCAGAGTTGCAAGGTGCAAAATCTTCTGGGTCTATAAAGCTTCAACTGATGAACTCTACAGAAGTCAATCGTAGCCTAGAATTTCAGGTTGCAAAATCCTGTAAGTTGGCCTTGGAATCAAAAATTCACAGTGGGATAATATCTAAGAGCAATGCTAGAAAGCAAAAGCAAGATGAGAAATTGTGTAAGTTGAACCCATGGGAAGAGCTTCAAAATGTAAAAGTCATGGCGTTCAGTCCTAGGACACATTCACAACATATAAAATCTTCAGAATCATGCAAAGGGGCAAAGCTTAAAAATGTGAAGTCTTTGGAATTCAGTCCTGACCAACAGCTACAAGATATGAAATCTTCTGATTTGAGTCTGGAAACAAGTCACCAAGGTATTCAATCTTTAGAGTACAATCCTGGACCACAGTTGCAAGAGGTAAAATCTGAGTTGAGCACAGAGACGAAGCTTTCAGATGAGAAATTGCTGGAATTCAACAATGAGCCTAAATTACAAGGTGGGAGATGCTCTAAACTGAAGCCAGGGCCACAACTTCAATGTGTGAATTATACGCCATTCAACACTGGGTCACAAGTGCAAGATAAAAAATCTTCAAAGTTGAATCCCAGTACGGAGCTTCCAGGTAGAAAATCTAAGGTACTCTGCGTTGGGCCAGATTTGCAAGGTGTGAATTCTTCTGCATTCATTTCAAAACCAAAACTTCAGTGTGTAAACCCAAATGGATGCAAGCCTGGGTCACATTCGCAAGGTACAAGCTCTTCTGAATTAACTTCAGTTTCCAAATTTCAAGGTATGGAGTCTTCTAAGTTAAATTCAGGGACAGGGCTTCAAAGTGAGATATCTATGGTGTTCAATCCTGGACCACATTGCCAAGGTCTGAAAGGAGGAAAACCATCTGAGCTGACTTCAGGGAAAAATGTCAACATATGGGATCTGAGGTGAGACTAAGCACAGAGAATCAGTGTGTGACATCTATGGTGTTCAACCCTGGACCACACTGCCAAGGTCTGAAACCTAAATTGAGTCCAGAGTCAAAGTTTCTAAGTGTAGCACCCAGAGAATGCAACCCTGGGCCACAGATGCGGTGTGCAAATTCTGAGTTGAATCCAGAGCCAAAATCACAATGTTTAAATTCTATGGGCTGCAAATGTGGGCCACCCTTGCAAGGTATACAATCCCTTGAGTTGACTTCAGGGGAAAAATGTCAAAATATGGGAACTGAAATGAATCCAGGCACAGAGAATCAATGTGAGATATCTATGGTGCTCAATCCTGGATCACACTGCCAAGGTCTGAAATCTGAATTGAGTGCAGAGTCAAAGTTTCTAAGTGTAGCACCCACAGAATGCAACCCTGGGCCACAGATGCGGTGTGCAAAGTCTTTTGAATTGAATCCAGAACCAAAATTACAATGTTTAAATTCTATGGGTTGCAGATGTGGGCCACCTTTGCAAGGTATAAAATCCCTTGAGTCAACTTCAGGGGAAAAATGTCAAAATATGGGAACTGAAATGAATCCAGGCACAGAGAATCAATGTAAGACATCTATGGTGTTCAATCCTGCATCACACTGCAGAGGTCTGAAATCTGAATTGAGTCCAGAGTCAGAGTTTTTAAGTGTAGCACCCACAGAATGCAACCCTGGGCCATGGATGCAGTGTGCAAAGTCTTTTGAATTGAATCCAGAACCAAAATTACAATGTTTAAATTCTATGGGTTGCAAATGTGGGTCACTCTTGCAAGGTATAAAATCCCTTGAGTCGACTTCAGGGGGAAAATGTCAAAATATGGGATCTGAAGTGAAGTCATGTACAGGGAATCAATGTGAGACATCTATGGTGTTCAATCCTGGACCACACTGCCAAGGTTTTAAATCTAAATTGAGTCCAGAGTCAAAGTTTCTAAGTGTAACACCCACAGAATGCAACCCTGGGCCACAGATGCAGTGTGCAAAGTCTTCTAAGTTGAATCCAGAGCCAAAATCACAATGTTTAAATTCTATGGGTTGCAAACGTGGGGCATCTTTGCAAGGTATAGAATCCCTTGAGTCAACTTCAGGGAAAAATGTCAAAATATGGGATCTGAAGTGAAGTCATGTACAGGGAATCAATGTGAGACATCTATGGTGTTCAACCCTGGGCCACATTGCCAAGGTCTGAAATCTGAATCGATTTCAGGGTCAAAGTTTCTAAGTGTAACACCCACAGAATGTAACCTTGGCCCACAAATACAGTGTGAAAATTCTTCTGAGCTGAATCCAGAGCCAAAATCACAATGTGCAGATTCTATGAAGTACAAATGTGGGCCACCCTTGCAAAGTATAAAATCTCCTGAGTTAACCTCAGGGACAAAATGTAAAGGTAGGAAATCTTCTGATTTTAATCAAGGGCCAGAACTTCAAGGTATAAAATCTGTTATGTTCAACCCTGTGCAGGATTTACAAGACATAAAATGTGAATTGACTCCAGGGACAAAGTCTCAAGGTAGAACCTCAACAAAGTTCAACTCTGGCCCACAGCAGCAAGGTGTGAATTCTACTAGGTTGAATTCAGGGTTAGAACTTCAATATTTAAGTTCTGTAAAGTCTAATCCAGGGCCACAAATGCATGGTATGAAACCCTCTGAAATGAACCCTGGGCCAGAATCTCATGGTACAAAATCTATGTTGTTTAAACTGGAATCACACTTGCAAGAAGCAAAATCTCCTGAGTTAACTTCAGGGACAAAGTTTCCAGAAGTCCAATTTTTGGTCAACCATGCTGGGTCAGAGCAACAAGTTGTGCAGTCTGTGTTCACTTTGGGCCCTCAGTTAAATGTTATGAAACCTATGTTATTTTTACCAGATCAACTGTTTGAAGATATAAAATCTATGAAGATGAACAAAGAGCCACTGCTTTGTGGTACCAATTCTACAAAACTCATTTCAGACTCTGAGCTGCAGAATTTGAAATGGAATGTGTTTGCTCTAGAGCCATGTTTTCAAAAAGTGAAATCTATGGAATTAAATTCAGGGCCACATCCTCAAGGTATGAATTGTGAGGAGTTGCCCTCACATCTCAGGCAGCATAGTATAAGATCTGTGGTGTTTGCACCAGAGCCATGTTTTCAAGATGGGAAACCTCTGGAGTTGAAACCAGAGACACAACCTCAAGATGTGAATTCTAGTAAACTGATTTCTTGCTTCAGGCAGAAGTCTGTAGTGTCTGAATCAGTGCCATGTTCTCAAGATGTGAAATCTATGAAGTCAAACCTACTGCCCCAATCTCAAAGTATGAATTTTTAGGATCATCATGTCTCAGGTCACAATGCGTTAAATCTGATATCTCTGCACCAGAGCCATGTCTTCAAAATATGAAATCTGTAGAGTTGACACCAGGGTCTCAAGAACAAGACATGAATTGCCAGGAGCTGACTTCAAGATTGCAAGGTGTCAAATCAGGAATCTCGGCACCAGCGTCAACTAAGAACTTCATACCAGGACTAATGTTGACTAGTGTCAAATTTTCAAATTTGTCTCCAGAATCACAGCAACAAGGTGTGAAACATTTGGAGTTTACTCCAGAACCAAAGTTGCAAAGCATAAGGCATGCAAAATCATCTTCAGTGTCTCTGCAACAAGCTATAAAATCCGTGGAGTTAGCATCAGAGTCACTGTTTCAAAGACCAAAATCTGAGGATATAACTCCAAGAACAAGCTCTCAAATGATAGGCTCCTCTGAAATCATCCCTAGGCCAGGTCATCATTTTGTAGAACATGCAGAGATGATTCCAAAGCCAATGCAAGTCCCTAAATCTGTTAGTTTGACTTCAATTTATCAAGTTACAGATTCTTCAAAAATGGCACAAAGTTTGGCACATCAAGACACAGAAACTGTAGATAAATCTGTGAAGTTGACCCAAAAGCCAAAAGGAAAAGCCATGAAAGCTTCAGGAATGCCTCTGAAACTAGATCTTCAAGTACCAGAATTTGTTGATCCAACTCCAGTGCTAAGGAATCAAGATTCAAAATCCTTAGAATTAACACCAAAGAAAAGCCACCAAATCCTAGAAACCCTGGAGTTGCTCTCTCAGTCAGGGTCCCAAGTTAAGGAGTTACATACAGGGCACCTGCAGCAAGTTGTGGAATCTGAAGGGATGACTTCAGGACCCAAGGATCATATTAAAGAAACTATGGGGTTGACCTTCAAGACAAAGCTGAAAGGGGAGGAATTTCTTGGAAGGAGTCCAAAACCAATAAGTAAAACCACTGATGTACAGAGATATTCAAGGCCCTACCCTCAGGCCTGGGAATCTGTGGAGGTGATCTCCAGGCAAAAACTGCCAAGGAAAGAGTCTATAGCATTGAATTCAAAGGCATTTCAAGATGTCCCAGAGTCTTCAGAGATGACAGAAAGGATACGATATCAAGTTCCTGGGTCTACAGGTTTGACCTCTAAGCGATTCCTAAAGGCAAAGCAAATAGGTCAAGTTGCAGGATACGCAGAATCTGCAGAGGTCACCACTGAGACATGGCAACAAGGGGAGGGAAAAATGAAGCTAACACAGTCACAGAATCAAAGTATGAAACATTCAGAAACAGCCCCAGGACTACTGGGTCAAATTACAGAATTCATGAGGATTAGTCCAAAGCCACTAGAACAAGTCACAAACTCTACAAAGACACAGCTTCAAGTTGCTCAAGCAATAGGGGTAAAGCCAATAGCTCCCATCAGAGTTGCTACACCTGTGAAAGTGACTCCTGGGCCACCATATCAAGTTGTGAAGTCTGTAACGTTAACATCATGGCCAAACTCTCAAATGGGAGACAGTGTTGAGTTGACTTCAAAACCACAAGATGTGAGACCTTCAGAGTTTACCTCAGGCCTAAGGTTGCAAAATGCAAAATTTAAGAAATTAAGCACAGAACCAAATTACCAAACTTTGAAAATAATGGATTTGACAGGGTTTCAAATTGTAAAGACTGTGGGGCCACCACTTCAAATTGTAAAATCTGAGGAATTAGCACCAGGGCCAATTCCCCAGATTGCAGAACCAATAGGAGTGGGGCTTAAGGCAACAAATTACTTGGATTTATTCCCAAGGCTATATCTTCAAGAACCAGTAGAATCTGTAGAACTAACTCCAAGGCCAAATACTGAAGTGAAATCTTCAGAATTAACCACACAGCCAACATCTACACTTGAGGCACCTACAGTGTTAAATCATAAACAAGGGCTTCAGGCTGTGAAATCTACAGGGATAAAAACAGGACCTCTTCAAGTCATGGAATCTGAGGATTTGAATCTAAGTGAGGTGTGTCAGAATAAGGACTCTGAGGAGGGATCATCAGAAGAAGAGTTACAAATAGGGAATTATTTCTCTAGGTTTCTACACAACTCTTCAGACTCACTCATCTCAAGTTCTGTCAGAACATCTGAATTAGATCTTTGGGATTCTGAGATGCCACAAGTATCAAGTGTGCTGGATATAAAAACCTTGTGACAGATATTTTGCAACCTGAGGAGTCTTTTATAGACCTTGATATGACACAATCTTCAACTTTTCCCTTATCCCTTCATAACCAACCCCTTGCCGAGACAGCTATTACTGTAAAAACTCAAATTCTGAGAACCCAGGAGTGGATGTCATACCTAATGAAAGGACTAAGAGGAAACATGTGGAGGAGTCAGAGAGCTCACTCCAGAGACTCTCACAACATTCACCACAAGACTGGAGATCACCACCTAGGTTTTTCCAGGCAGAGTCAGGGGCTCAAGGAGCCCTTTCCTGGCCTATCCTGGGCAGGCAACGGAATGTTTGGGAAAGTCGCTCCTCGAGGCCACGACTACCTAGAAAATATCTCTCCAATATGCTAATGCTGGGGAATGTCTTGGGGACCACTATGGAAAGGAAGCTTTCTTCTCAAATATCTTTAACAAAAAGAGCCACTGAAGATACCTGTCAATCTATTCAGAATTTATTTGGGGTTCCAGCTGAATTGATGACATGTTCTGAGAAACTGCTTGAGAAGGGTCAAGGTACTATTTCTCAGCCTTCAGTGGTCAAAAACTACATTCAGAGACATACTTCATGCCACGGTCATGAGAAAAAAACACCCTTAAGGATGTGGACACGTAGTTCCATGCCCTCCATAATACAGCACTACTCTGGGAGTAGAACGAGAATAAAGAAAAAGTCAAAACCCTGTGATATATCCCAGGAAGTCATTCAGTACATGCCTGTTTCATGCACAGGGAGTCAGCCTCCTGCCCCAGCAAAGTCAGAGTCTTCCCTCAACATATTTTTTGCCAGGAAAGATTCTGTTCCAATGGAAGAGACTGAGAACTCACAGAGTGATTCACAGACTAGGATTTTTGAGTCCCAACACTCCCTCAAGCCAAGTTATCTTCCCCAGGCCAAGACTGACTTCTCAGAACAGTTCCAGCTGCTACAAGATTTGCAGCTAAAAATAGCAGCAAAACTGTTGAGGAGTCAAATACCCCCAATGTACCTCCACCTTTAGCATCAGGTCTGGTCCTAAAATATCCTATATGCTTACAGTGTGGCCGATGTTCAGGATTTAATTGCTGTCATAAATTACAGGCTGCTTTTGGGCCTCACCTTCTTATCTATCCACAGCTTCACCTTGTAAGCACTCCTGAAGGCCATGGAGAGATTAGGTTACACCTTGGCTTTAAATTGCGAACTGGTAAAAGACCTCAGCTCCCGAAGTATCACAGAAGAAACAGACCAGTCACACCAAGGAGTCTTAGATCAACATCATTAAGGAAAGCCAAAGGTTATACAAGAGCTTCCAAGAGTCCTACTTCTACAATAAATTTCCAGTCTGGGTCTTCCCAGTCTCCTGCTCCTATAGAAGTCCACATTAGGCAAAGGCAATATGACAGCTCTAGCCTAATAGAAAAGACAGAAATTAGAGAGCCTGGATACTATGAGTTCACTCAAGTTCACTCTCTATCAGAGAGTGACTCTGAAAGCAGTCAGGAAGAAAAATGGGCTAAAGTGAGAACCAAAAAGACCCATGATTCAAAATATCCAATGAAAAGAATCCCCAAGGGAGTTAGATTACAAAATACAAAGTTCTACACAAATGGTAGAGCTGTAATACAGAGTTCCTCTAGGGAATTACCAAACCAGTTAAGAAGGAAGAAGAGTGGAGCATCTCAGACGACTGCCTCTTTAAAAAGACAACCTAAGAAATCCTCCCAACCAAAATTTATTCAACTGCTTTTTCAGGGCCTAAAGCAGGCAATTCAAACAGCACACAGAATTATGGCTTTGGCTGGGCAGAAGCATGAGGACACAACAAGGTCAGACTATTTCTGGTCAAGCAAAACCTACCTTCCAAAACAAAAATCCAGAGACTATTGCTTAACAAGAGACAGCAAAAGACACAGGATGCCACCTCTCAAGCTAAGGCATTCAGACTCAGTCACCAAGCAGGAGAGCACACGGTGGGAAGAAACAGACCAATTCAGACCAGCTCAACAACCAAAAAGGGATAGCTCTTTCCAACTCAGACCTAAGCAATTACCCAAGCCCACATTTTCCCAAAGAAGTACCACTCTCAAAAACATCTCAACCAGCCAGTGTTTGGGTCCTGTTCAAAATAACAGTAGTACCAGAGCTAAGAAAAACTTTAACAGAAATGAAATCGCTAACCAGGAGTCCAAGAACTTCAAACCAGGAATCAGAGTTCATGCTGGAGGGAGACTCTTACAACCTGGTTCTCTTATGAAGAGGACCTCACACAGTCACCTTAAAGGGAAACCCACACACAAGGAACGAAACCACCAGAGCTTCGGCTTCAGTAGGGAAAGAACCCCATGTTATTCTTCTGGAAGAAGCCAATACAGTCCCTCTGAGAGGGGCCAGCACAGTCCCTCTGAAAGGAGCCACCGAAGCGCCTCTGAGAGAAGCCACCGCAGCGCCTCTGAGAGGAGCCACCGCAGCGCCTCTGAGAGGAGCCACCGCAGCGCCTCTGAGAGGAGCCACCGCAGCGCCTCTGAGAGGAGCCACCGCAGCGCCTCTGAGAGGAGCCACCGCAGCGCCTCTGAGAGGAGCCACCGCAGCGCCTCTGAGAGGAGCCACCGCAGCGCCTCTGAGAGGAGCCACCGCAGCGCCTCTGAGAGGAGCCACCGCAGCGCCTCTGAGAGGAGCCATCCAAGCCCTTCTCAGAGGAGCCATCCAAGCCCTTCTCAGAGGAGCCATCCAAGCCCTTCTCAGAGGAGCCATCACAGTCTCTCTGAGAGGAGCTATCGAGGTCCCTCTGAGAGGAGATGTCGCAGTCCCTCTGAGAGGAGATGTCGCAGTCCCTCTGAGAGAAGGTGTCGCAGTCCCTCTGAGAGAAGGTGTCGCAGTCCCTCTGAGAGAAGGTGTCGCAGTCCCTCTGAGAGGAGCAATCGCAGTCTCTTTGAGAAAATTCGTCGCAGTTCCTCTGAGAGGAGAGGACACAGTACTTCTGAGATAAGACAGCGCAAGCCCTCTGAGGGAAGCGGACAAAGTCCGTCTGAGAGGAGCCACAACAATCCCCTCAAGGAGAGACTCAAACACAGCTCCCCTAGGGAGAGGCCCAGGCACGGTTTGAGTAACGATTTCAAGAGTAACTCTAACATATCTCCTAGAGACCACACCAAAAATCCCCCAAGGAGGGCAAGTTTGGAGGCCTGACGCTAGTAGATGGAAGCGACCCGGCCCCGTTATCGCCTAGCTCAAGTCTCCCCTGAGCGGCCCTGGCTTCTTTCCTATTCGGCCAAGGCCTCCACTTCCTAAGCCCTCAGCAATGAAAGAGCGTCTCCGTCTCT
Source organism: Nanger dama (assembly GCA_917880005.1). NCBI lineage: Eukaryota > Metazoa > Chordata > Mammalia > Artiodactyla > Bovidae > Nanger > Nanger dama. Next base: position 35,002,229 of record CAKJTW010000018.1, read on the forward strand.
CTACCTGGGGGAGGGAGAGCGGGAATGGGTCCGTCATTTCCCTAAGATAAATAAAGGGCAATTATTGACCTTCCTGTGCATTAAGAAAGACCACTTTTCTCGCGGGGTGGAGCCTGGGGGCGCCGGTAGGGCAGAGGTGGTGCAAAACGAGGGAACGAAACGGAGGGGCTCTCAAGCCAAAGGTGACGCTCCAAACCCCACCCTCAGTTTCCCGGGTCCCACCGCGCACTGCCGGGGCGGGGTCTCAGAGGAAAGGGGGGCTAGTCACGTGACTCCCCCGTGCCGCAGCCCCTCGGAAGCTGCTAGGCGGAAGTAGACATTCGCCACCGGGCTCGCGGACCCGACTCCACATCCGGGAGCGGAGAGGAGAGCGGAAGTGGCGTTGGTCTGGCCGGAGCCCTTGGGTGAATTTGTTAGGCGTGGAGAGGGAGTGATGTCTTCCAGACTCGGTGCAGTGCCCGCTGTGAGTTTCTCGGTTTGACCGTTACGTTTTAGGGGTAGCGCTGTCGAGCGCGCCACGCGCGGTGCCTCGCTTTTGTCCCCTGCTCCGAGTCGGTTTTCTCAGAGCTCAGCGTAGGCCCCACCCTTCTAGGTCAGATCTATGAGCCCCCGTATGTCCCCCCCACTTTCTGCTGCCCGTTCCCCACCCCTCCCCCTTGGACTAAGTTCCTCAGCTTACCGTAGTCTCTATTCCTTTTACATCCCCAACGTCTCCCGTATCCTTTGTCCTGTCTTTGCGCCTCCCGTGTAGAGTCTTTCTTGGACCAGGGCTTTGAGAATGGAAGAGATGAAGGCTCTGGTGTTGTCACCTGCCTTGACCCCGTAGGTAGGGCGGCGCACTTTTCCTAAAAAGTCTTGCCTTTTTTGGTTTGCAGTAGTAGCCACGGGAGAGCTTCAGTTCTTGGCGCAGGGGGATTCATCTTTTTGTGGTCAAGTTTCAGAGGTCCTTAGCATACACTCATTCATGTGCTTACCATTTGCTAGACCCCGGGACCCACACCCTTTAAGCAGCAGAGGAGCACGAGGATCGTGGGAGCTAAGAAGTAAGTGAGGTTTTCTGCAGTCCATTTATAATTGTATCGCCAGCGTTGTCCAATAGAACTTACTGTGATGATAAACATATTCTGTATCTACACTGTCAAGTATGATAGCCACTAGCCACGTATCATTTTTGAGCGCTGGAAATGTGGCTAGTAGCAGTGAGGGACTGAATTTTAAATTGTATGTTGATTAACTTAAATTTAAATAGCCACCTGTGGCTAGTGGCCATCTGATTAGACAGTGCAGGTCTAATCTTGGTGTTGGGGAGGAAAATGTCCCTTGCAAAAAAAAAGTACGGATTATAATAAAAATGGAATGTGTGACTCTGTAGCTCTGCATTTCTTTAGACGTCATGTATGTACTCACGAATGCATCGATGAACTTGGGAAGGACTGATGAAAATGAATAAGTACTTATATTTTCAAACTACTTGGCTTCAAGTCTGGTTTGTTATATTGTATACTGAATGCGCTAAGCTTTTCCATATTCGTTAATACAAAAAAAGTTCTTGTTCAGGAGATAGAAAGGATTAATTCCTTCATGTAACATTTATTAAATATCTGCTTTGTGCCAGTTGTGTGATAGGTTAGATATACAGACATGAAAAACACAAGGAGATCAACACAATACTGTGTAATGAAATATTTTTATTTCAAGAATTGTATATAATCTTTTGGGAAGAGGAGTGATGTTTGGAAGGGAAGGATTGTCGGAGCAAATCACTCCTTAACAGACTTTCAAGTCAGGGAATAATGGATTTAACCATAAGGAAAAGGATTTTTTTTGTTGGTTTTTCAGAAGAAATAACAATGTGAATTTGTAAGAGGTTTTAATGGAATAGCAAATGGGTAATTGTTAGGAAATGTAAAGATTAATGGCCTCTCATCCGTTGATAATCAGAATCATTGGGCATCAGAATCCGTATTTTTAACTGGCCTAAGATATTGTGAAGTTTGAGAATTACTGGTGAGAACTGAGACTAGAAGAGTAAAGGATGAAACTGTGGAAAAGATCAGTGTGTAAGGTTTGGGTAGAATAAAGGTTGCAAATGATACTGAGATGAACTTAAAATATTTTTCTAATAAAATATAACTATTTTCACCTAGAGAATGAACTAGGGGCTCTTAAAAATTCTTGGTAGATCAGAAAGAAGTTGGAAATAGGTCAAACTTTTCATCTTCGTGATAAGAAGCCAAGACTAAACAACAAATTATTTTAAAGTCACTACCATTATGATAGCCATTGTTGGAGCCAAAAGCTTTTTCTTGTCATATTTATGGAAAGAAAGTGAGCGAGTGAGTGAGTGAAAGTCGCTCAGTTGTGTCCAACTCTTTGAGACCCCCACAAACAGTAGCCCACCAGACTCCTCTGTCCATGGAATTCTTCATGCAAGAACACTGGACTGGGCTGGGTTGCCATTTCCTTCTCTAGGGGACGTTTCCAACCCAGGGATCAAACCCAGGTCTCCTGCATTGTAGACAGATTATTTATCGACTGAGCCACCACAGAAGCCCCAGGAAAAAGAAGTTTGATATTAATCTGGTTTTTAATAAATAATAAATAAATAAACCCTGAGTTGATAGGTACTGTAAAATACTTTAGAATTGTTTTTGTTGAGTGGTTTAAAAATAAGAGACCTGGAGAGAGAATTCCTTATCCACATTGACTTAATCCTCAAGGTGTTAATCACGCTGACATATAAACTATTGATTTTTCACTATACTCGTGCTTATTCATGAGCAGGGAGCTGTCTGAGTCCAACATTGACAGTATAGAAATTCCTATGAGGCTGTTTCTAAAAGGAGTCATATGGGACTTGACTTTATAGCCTGTTGATACTATCAAGTCTTTCTGGTAGAGATTATTCGCATTGTTTGGTATGGTGGGTTTTGGCTCTAGAGGACTGCCTATTCCCATTAAATTTTTTTATACCTTCACTGAGGTATAATTGAAGTGCAGTTGACTGCATATATTGAAAGTATACGGTACCTTCAGCTTTGACATAATCTAAGTACCCATGAAACTGTCACCACAGTCAAGATAAGTTTACCTGCCTCCCATAAGTTTTCTCATGTCCCTTTGCAATTCATTCCTCCCTCCACTCCTGTTGCCAGACACCCAGGACCTGTTTTCTGTCACTATACAGTGGTTTGCATGTAGGAAATTTTTTCATAAATGAAATCAGATACTGTGTTCTCTTTTTGTATGATTTTTTTCACTCAGAATAATGATTTTGAGTGAAAAATAGTTTCTGTTGCTAAAAAGAATTCCTTTATGGATATACCATAATTTGTTTAGCTATCTACCTGAGAGATGTTGCATTATTTTCAGTGTGAGGTTGTTAGAATAGACTGCCATGAACATTATGTGCAAGTCTCTGTGTGGAAAAATATTTTTGTTCTCTTGATAAATACTTAATATATATTTATTAAGATGGTATTTACCATCTTAGGTTGATTAGCTCATATGTCAGGAGTATGTTTAACTTTTTAAGAAATTATTTTGCAAATTGGTATGATTTTACATTCCTACCAGCAATGTATGAAAGTAAGTTTCTAATTTTAGCAACTTTAATGGTGTATAGTGGTGTTTCATTTTGGTTTTAATTAATTTTCCTGGTAAATAATGATGTAAAACATGTTTATGTGTTTTATTCATTCATATATCTTCTTTTGTCAAATGTGTGTTCATGTCTTTTGCCACCAAAAAAAAGTTTCATCTCACTATTGTACTATTAAAAAATTTTTTTTTGACTACAGTTCCTTTGTTACATATATCTTGACTATTTCTTCAAGTCAGTGGTTTGCATTTCATTTTCCTAATGGTATCTTTTGAAGAGCAAAAGTTTTAAATTTATCATTAAAAATAAAAGAATTTTATCATTCTTTCCTTTTATGTTTTGTGCTTTTTGTGTTTTATTTAAGGAAACTTTGCCACCTCTAATTGCAAAGATTTTTTTCCTGTATTTTCTTCCAGGTGTTTTATAGGTTTTGCATTCAGATCTATGGCTCTTTTAGGGTTAATTTTTATGCATGGTGTGCTATAAAGTTCAATATTAATTTCTTATATATCTAGTTGTTGAAAAGCTTTTCCTTTCCCTATTCAATTCCCTTTGCACCTTTGTCCAAAATCAGTTTAATGTACATAGATATGGGTTTCCTTGGTGGCTCAGTGGTAAAGAATCCACCTGCCAATGCAGGAGACTTGAATTCCATCCCTAAGTTAGGAAAATCCCCTGGAGAAGGAAATGGCAACCCATTACAGTATTCTTGCCTGTAAAACACCATGGACAGAGTAGCCTCGTGGGCTAGAGTCCATCCGGTCACAAAAGCCGGACACAACTAAGTGACTAAACAACAACATATATAGTGTGGCTCTGTTTGTGAACTCCTGTTATCCTTTTTCATTGATGTATATGTTTGTCTTTTTGCTAATACTGAACTGTCTTGATACTGTAGCATTAAAGTAAATCTTGAAATCAGTTGTCATGTACTTTCTTGTTTTTTCAACATTGTTTCAGCTGTTATATTTTCTTTGCTTTTCAATATAAATTCTACAGTTTGTCATATCTATAAAAAGAAGCTAAAATAAAAAGGAAGTATGCTGGAGTATTGATTGGTACATATATTGAATCTGTAGGTAGATTTAGGGAGAATTGCCATTTTTAACAATGTTGCATTTTCTGATATATGAGCATATTTTCCATTTGTTTCGGTCTTCATTTTTTTCTTACCATTGTGTTGTAGTGTTCATTGTAAAAGTTTTGATGGCTTTTAAAAAATTTTAATTGGAGGCTAATTACTTTACAATATTCTGTTGGTCTTGGATGGCTTTTGTTAGATTTGTTTTTAGGTTCCTAGATTTGTTCTTAGATTCCTGTGTTTTTGTTATTGTCAATGCTGTTATTTTTATAAGTCCATTTTCTAGTTGCTTGTTGCTAGCAGCTACGACGGAGAAGGCAATGGCAACCCACTCCCTTACTCTTGCCTGGAAAATCCTATGGACGGAGGAGCCTGGTAGGCTGCAGTCCATGGGGTCGCTAAGAGTCGGACAGGACTGAGCGACTTCACTTTCACTTTTCACTGTCATGCACTGGAGAAGGAAATGGTAACCCACTCTCAGTGTTCTTGCCTGGAGAATCCCAGGGATGGGGGACCTGCTGGGGTGCTGTCTCTGGGGTCGCACAGAGTCAGACACGACTGAAGTGACTTAGTGGCAGCAGCAGCAGCTACGAATACAATTGAACTTTTGTACTTTAAGCTTGTATCCTGCCACTTGCTAAATTCATTTTTAATTCTAGTAATTGTTTCATATATTTCCTTAGATTGTAAACAAACTGCGAAAAATCTGGTGAAAAACATCTGCAAATCAGTTCAGTTCCTCATTTATGTCAGACTCTTTGTGACCCCATGGAATGCAGCACTCCGGGCCTCCCTATCCATCACCAACTCCCGGAGTTTATACTCAAACTCATGTCCATTGAGTCAGTGATGCCATCCAACCGTCTCATCCTCCTCCTGCCCTCAGTCTTTCCCAGCATCAGAATCTTTTCAAATGAGTCATTTCTTTTCATCAGGGTGGCTAAGATGTGTAGAATTCTCTGCTTTTCTTTTTCTGTCAGTTTTATTTTATATACTCTGAGCCTTTGTTGTTAGACATGTACCATGAGTAACTATCTCTTCCTGATGTTATTTTTATTATGAAGTGTTTCTTTTTATCTCTGGTAATACTTTTGTCTTGAAGTCTATTTTGTCTGATAGTAAAATAGGTACTCCAGCCTTACTATGTTTGCTGATGGCATAGTATAATTGTTTCATACTTTCACTTCCAATCCACATATGTTGTTTATATTTAAAGTGTGCCTCCTGTGGACAGCCTATATTAAAATACTCTTTTATTTACTCTCTCATTGTTTGACTTTCACCTGGAGTAATTAGGCCATAAACATTTAAATTAATTATTGACATGATTGGATTTAAGTTTGCCATTTAATTATTCTCTCTACCTTGTTTTTTTATTCCTGTGTACCTTCTTTTGGATTATTTAAATGTTTAGTGTTCCATTTTATTTTATTTAATTTTTACTCCCCCCACTTTTTTTTTGGTGGGGGAGAGATTTGGTAATGGTTGGTTTCAGAATTACAATATGCATGCCTATTGTTTCATCATCTACTTAAAGTTAATATCCAACCACTTTGCTTAAATGTAGAAGCCTTACAACCATATAGATCGTTTTAACTGCCTATTGCTGACTATTAAATTATAGCTGTTGTATATGTTACATCTACATTTACCTTACTATATAATGTTAAAATTTTGTTCACTATTTCTCTTACTCTTTCTTCAGTATTGAAAATCCAAATTTCCATCTAGTGTCATTTTTTTCCTTCAGTTGAATTATTTCCCTTTGCGTTTTTCACAGAGCAGGTCTGCTGGTGACAAATTTTCTTAGTTTTTCCTTCATCTTAAGGGTATTTTTCACTGAATATGGAATTTCAGGTTGATAAATCTTTTCTCTCAGGATCTTAAAGATGATGTTGTGCTGTCTTCTGTCCTTGGTTTTTGTTGAGAAAATCATCATTTGAATCATTGTTCTCTGTAATATGTCATTTTTTTTCTAGCTGCTTTCTGGATTATTTTAATCTTCAGTTTTAAACAGTTTCATTAAGATATATCTAGGTATATTTTTCTTTGAATTTATCCTATTGACTGTGTTTGATTTACAGCTCCTTGAATCTGTAAATTTTAAGTCGTTCATTAAACTTGGGGGATTTTTCCACCATTACCTTTTAAAAAATATTTTTTCTTAGTCTCTCTTTCTTTTTCTTTAATTCTGACTATATCTAGGTTAGATCTTTTGATATTGATCCACAGGCTGTTGAGGAAGAAGACTGTTCTTCAGATTGGAAGATCTCCTGATCTTTCTTAAGTTCATAGATTCTTTCCTCTGTTATCTCCCTTTTGTTACTAGTCCATCCTTTGAGTTTTTATTTTATTTGTTATTTTTCAGTTCTTAAATTTCATTTGGTTCTTTTCTATGATTTTTATTTTTCTGCTGATAATTCCTGCATTTTCCTTTATTTCAAGTGTGTTTTCCTTTCATGAAATGTAGTTATAATAGCTGCTTTAAAGACTTGGATAGTTCCATCATCTGCATCATCATGGAACTGACATCTGTTTGTCATCTGTTCTTTAAGAATTGCTTGCAATTTATGGGTTCTTTGTATGCTGCATAATTTTGGATTTTTATTCTCAAGATTGGGAATGTTACTTGTGTAGATTGTGGGTCTTTTTAGAATCCTCTGGGGATTGTTGTTATTATTTCTGTTTAGGTTCAGACCATAGATTCTGTGCTGCTTCTGAAGGCATTGGTTCAGTCTTAGTTCCTTTCTTTGAGTCTTTTTTATGATGGTTTAGAGCTTAGGGGTTAGTTTTAGACTTTTTCAGGTTTTTCAAATCCTGTTTTCAGTTTTCCAATCTTTTAATACATTGGTTTGGATCTGTTTCACACTGATAACTCAGGGGTTAGTCTGAGACTTGTGTGCTTTGTTCAAATCTTATTACACTTTTCAAAGCCTTTGCTAAGCTGGTTTGACTATGTTATATACATACATAGCTCAGGTTAAGCAGTGATTTGTGTGGATTTGTACACAGAATTATGAGATTACCTTCTTTGCCTGCCTTTACTCCGTGATTCACTCACATTCTCTAGTATATAGAGACCCCTTTTCATGGATTCTAAGGCCAAGAAGTTTCTACTGGAATTTAAGCTGTCCATGCCGGTCTGCAGGTGGAACCCATCATATTGCAAAGCCACTTGTGAGAGGGGGAAAAAAACTAGAAAGCATTCCTAGAAAGCATTCCTGTATAACTCACTTCTACCAGTTTTAACTCTTCTGCACAATCCACCTGCTTTTGTTTACTTTTTGAGGTCCAGAGTTTTTAGTTGTAATCAGCAGGAGGAATGGGCTATAGTGGGCATATGCCACCATGCAAAAGTGGGACATTTCTATATTAAAGCTGTAATATTGGACCTCGTGTACAGAGAGCTGAGAATCATTTTTCCCTTTTTGTAACATACTGACATTGTAAGCACCTGTTGTTTTCTGTTTCTCCAATTCCCATGTCTGTCCCCTTCCTCCCAGAGACAGCTGTACTAACAAGTTTGATATTTGTCCTTAAATAGTTGAGTCCTTGTAAAATAGCTAGTGCTATTTGTGTATTTGTTAATTTACTGAATTGACATTGTACTGTAGATCTTATTCTGTTTCTTTTTTCATTCCACAATATGCTTTTTAGTTATGTTCCTAGATGTGTAGAGATAGTTTATTGCTTCTAACAACTACATAGTATTCTGTAGTAAGCATGTATCATATTTTACTTTTTTCCCCCTAAGAATGATCACCAGTGTTGCTTCTAACTCCCTGCTACCACAGACCTCTATGTGTAATTCTTAACCAGCTACCTCTAAAGTATTGTCTTGAGTTTGTTGGTTTGTCATCTCTACTGCAAAACTTCAGTTCAAGTTCAAGCTTAAGCTTTTGTCATCCTTAGCCATACTGTTGCAACAAACTGCCAACTCTTCTCTTTTCATTCACTCGTCCTCTGTGCTGGATTCAACCAGCATCCAGAGTGGCCTTTACTGTAAATCTAAGGAAGGTCTCACACGGTTGGAAAGGGGATGTATCGGAGATCCTGGACGAAAGTTTGAGAACTACTACTCTACTACACTTTGAGGCACCTAGAAGATACTGTGTTGCTACTCAGTAATGTTTGTTAACTACATAAGTGAATGGTCTTAGATTTGGAAATTTGGATCTAGCTGTATACCAGATTTCTGGCTGGTGTAACTCAGATAAGATAGCACCCTTTCTTTAGCTATGAAATCTTAAATATCATGTTGCTTAAGTAAGACAGGGTACCCTGACATCAAGGTTTAGGGCCGAGGCTAAGGGAAAAGGAAGATGAATCAGGCTAGAGCCTACAAACTGTTCTTTTCCTTCTTTATTCTCAGGGGTACTATTTGCTTACTGTCCCTCTGCCAGAGAAATAGAGAAGCCTGAATATACCTTCCTATAGATCAGGGGATCTTCTGAAGGGTCATCAAACACCCTGTTAGTTTTACTACTTTCTTTTCTTTGATGAATTTAGGAAAGAATACCTATTTTGGCTATAAAGTGATCATTTATGGAGAGTGCTTGTTCTTTCTGATTACAGCAAAGTATAATAACAATTGTATGTATTGTATCAGGCCAACTATTTTAATTGTTAGAAAATTATAATCTAAATTGTTTTTATTATCAGGCTTCTTAGTTTTTTTTACACAGGTAACCACCTTGGTTATCTTCTTAGGGTATAATATAATTAATAGGAACTTTATCCCAGACCCTCCTTTGTGGTATTTCTCTTTGTGTCATGTTAGTAGCAGGACCCAATGCTCCATAAAGGATAATAGTTTCCAGTACACTATCCCTCACGATGACTCCTTAAGCGGCTCATCATCCGCTTCTTCATGTGAACCAGTGAGTGATTTTCCAGCATCTTTCCAAAAATCTACCTACTGGATGAAAATGAGAAGGATCAAGTCAGCTGCTGCTTCCCATGTAGAAGGTACCAGTATTATTATCTTATTTTACCTTATTCCAAAGACAGAGAACTCTCTACTTATATTTTGAGGTGGTGGTTTAGTCGCTAAGTTGTGTCTGACTCTTTGTGACCCTATGGATTGTAGACCAGGCTCCTCTGTCCATGGGATTTCCCAGGCAAGAATACTGGAGTGGGTTGCTGTTTCTTTCTCCAGTATTTTGAAGTAGCTGATGTAAATGACTTTGAGTATTAAGTACCGCATATATGTTTCTTATTAGTGATTGAATTTTTGTTTGACTGTGCTATGCAGCTTGTGGCCTCCCTTGTGGCTCAGCTGGTAAAGAATCTGCCTGCAATGCGGGAGACCCAGGTTCAATACCTGAGTTGGGAAGATCCCTGGAGAAGGGAAAGGCTATCCACTGCAGTATTCTGGCCTGGAGAATTCCATGGACTAGTCCACAGGCCGCAAAGAGTCGGACATGACTGAGCGACTTTCATTTCATGCAGTTTGTGGGATCTTAGTTCCCAGGACCCAGCAGTGAAAGCACTGAGTCCTAACCACTGGACAGCCAGGGAACTCCCTTGACATTTTTTAAGGTGTTAGGCTGTCACATATTATTAGTTTCATGAACTGTTCCTCTGTTTCTCTGAGTGAAAGTCTATAGATCTTATTTCTCTAGGCTATACTGGTATCACCTTTCCTTTTCATATGAATTGAACTTTTTTCCCATTGTTCTAGTTTGATCCTCTGTTGAAGGTTTAGGGGCTGGTGGTAAGAGGGCTATTCTAAGTAGAATTTTCTTAGTGGTTATAGTCTGAAGGGTTCTTAGGAGCCCTTTGTCTTGGACAGTTAGCTTCAAATCAGGATCAAACAAATCACACTACCTAAAGGACCTTATTATTCACAGGGAACAATGAATCACTTGAAATGGAGAACAGTACAGAAGGAAAGGGGGAGGTTGAGTCAATTAATGTAAAGTTATATCAACTTCCCTAAAAACTTATCAACACTTGAGGCCTCGCTCGCTGATGATCTTTTTCCTTTCATGATCTTCTAATAGATGATTTAGAGGCAGGCCCAGATGTTCACATATAAACCATACTAAGATTTTGGTTTGTTTTCTTGTGTTATTTCAGGGTCAGGTGGAGTGTCAACCAAAGGAAAAAGGAAACCCAGGCAGGAAGAAGATGAAGACTATCGAGAATTTCCTCAGAAGAAGCATAAACTTTATGGTAAGGGAGTAACTTTGCTAATTCTTTTTCCCTGGGTGCCTAGGTTTTGTTCTTTGAAGGTGAAAGGAACCTTAGGTTTTGGCCCTTAAGCACTTTTGAGCCCTTTGAATTTTTTGGCAAGGGATGGCCTCCAACTTGCCTTATTTTGTACTCTTTTCTTTTCTCTTGACTTAAGGGAGTCAGTTGGTTGAGGGAGTGGGGCACAGTGTGTTGAGGAGGGAAGAGATTTTGGTGGTAGTGCAGGATCAGCAGAGGTGATATATCAGGCTTCAAGTTTCTGTTTTGCATCAGGGAGGAAGCAGCGGCCTAAAGCTCAGCCTAATCCCAAAGCCCAGACTCGCCGTATTCGGAAGGAACCACCAGCTTATGCAGCAGGTATTGCTTTCGGAAGCTTTGTGAGATCTAGTTCTCTCATTCTGTCTTTTTGTTGTTGCTGTTGGTAAAGGAATGATGTACCAAAGCATTTCTTTAGGAGGTACCTACTAAGGACATAGGTTTGAAGATAAGTCATGTTTGTTCAAGTTTTGGCTCTTCGTTAATTCTTTGACTTGCCTCTTAATTTCTGTAAACTTCAGTTTCCTTGTCTCTAAATAGGAATAATAAAGCAGTCAGAATTGTGAAAATTAAATGGGATAAAAAGCATTCACCAGTCTCTGGCACATACGAACACTTAGCAAACTAGTTGTTACATATCTCAGTTACATATCCCATTCTTACATGCTGCTATGAAAAATGTTACTCATTGTCACTTAATAGGTCAGTAAAACTGGGGAAAAAATATTGTCCATTTCTATAAGCCACTGGGCTTGGGAGTGGTTCTTGGATGGTTTTTTGTCATGAGAATTGAGTAGGAGTTTCAGAAACTCTTCACTGTTTGAAAAAAATTATTTCTAGAAGTTATATATAGCAAGTCTTTCCCCCAGGAAGAGAAAGAGCCACTTTATGATACATTTCCTAAAGTCTGAGATTGTGCTTTTTGTTTCTGGAGAATACCGCAAATTGTAAGTGTTCCTTTCTCTCCTTTGTAGGCAGTTTAGAGGAGCAGTGGTACTTAGAAATTGTGGATAAAGGCAGTGTCTCCTGTCCTACCTGCCAGGCAGTGGGGAGAAAGACCATAGAGGGCTTAAAGAAACACATGGAAAACTGCAAACAGGTTAGATAATTTGTGGCCTTTCATAACTCTTACAAATTTTTACCCAAACTTGAAACCTCCTGCACTGTGTTGGATATGCTGATTATTGTGGAGAAGAGGCAGCATTGTGTCATAAAGAGTCTGACAGACTTTGGTTTGAATTGTCATTCAGCCACTTATTTGTTGGGTCATTTACCTTTTCATTTGTGGACCTCAATTTTCACATTTATAAAGTAACAATTATTACTACCTGTATAAGTCATGATAAAAAGAAGTACTTCATGCTAAGTGCCTGTACCATTTCTTGACAAATAGTGGCACTCAGTAAATGGTAGTTCTTACTATTTTAAAAATGTGTAGCCATTACCTTTTTGCCCTTGAGGACATGACAGTGAATTTGGGGGATTTTGAGATTCGTTATTATTGTATAATTTGGGAAATGAAGATATAGGTGAGAGCATTTGCATAGGACTTTGTGACATTCTGTTTCTTTGTTGAACAGTTTGGCACTGAGCAGCATTTTTCCCTTGTAGGAAATGTTTACTTGTCATCATTGTGGGAAACAGCTTCGTTCACTAGCAGGGATGAAGTATCACGTCATGGCAAATCATAATAGCTTGGTGAGAGTGTCTTCTGTCCTTCATGAACATGTGATATTTGGATGTCTTTGCTTGGATGAGTGTAGATACCCCAGTGGAGATGGCTAAAGCTCTGGGACTTCATAGGGGTGTAGGGAAGAAGAGATCCTTTTGATAGAAGAGTTACACACAATGAAATGTGGTTACGGAAGTATTTGAGGTATTTGTGTGTTTCAGTTCAGTTCAGTCGCTCATGTCTGACTCTTTGCAACCCCATGAATTGCAGCACGCCAGGCCTCCCTGTCCATCACTAACTCCCGGAGATCACTCAAACTCACATCCATCGAGTTGGTGATGCCATCCAACCATCTCATCCTCTGTCGTCCCCTTTACCTCCTGCCCCCAACCCCTTCCAGCATCAGGGTCTTTTCAAATGAGTCACCTCTTCGCATGAGGTGGCCAAAGTATTGGAGTTTCAGCTTTAGTATCATTCCTTCCAAAGAACACCCAGGGCTGATCTCCTTCAAAATGATCTCCTGCAGAATGGACTGATTGGATCTTCTTGCAGTCCAAGGGACTCTCAAGAGTCTTCTCCAACACCACAGTTCAAAAGCATCAAATCTTTGGCGCTCAGCTTTCTTTCAGTCCAACTCTCACATCCATACATGACCACTGGAAAAACCATAGCCTTGACTAGACGGACCTTTGTTGGCAAAGTAATGTCTCTGCTTTTTAATATTAGGTTAGCCCAAAGGTTCATATCCTGGGAGATAGAGGCTTTGAACTCTTAGTTCCTTTACATTCACTTTACTGTTTAGGAGAAGATGAAGAAAGCCAGGAGTCAGATAACTTAGATTTTGTGATCATCAGCTTAGATTCTAGTCCAGTCCTTGATTCTTCTCATGGAATTTTTCTCTGTGAATCATCTGCCTGTTTGTTTCTCTTGTTTTCTAGCCCATTTTAAAGGCTGGAGATGAAATAGATGAGCCAAGTGAGAGGGAACGTCTCCGAACAGTTCTCAAGAGACTGGGAAAGCTGAGATGCATGCGTGAGGTAAGAGCCCAAAGACAGCAACTCCATCTGCCTGGAGCCTCAGGTCAATGTCTTTCTGTTACTTGCTCCCATGTCTCCTCCTCCTTTACAGACCTGGTTTTGTGTCATCTTGCAGCATCAGAGTGACTTCTGATTTTTAAGATCTCCTGAACTCATTAACAGTTCTTTATTTTCTTTCTCATCTCCAGAAATGTGTGTGTCTCCCTTTTCCTTTTGTTTGAAGGAGTTTCTTTGTCATACTTTCTTTTGTGTGATAAAGAGGATCATAGTAACCTCATGTGAGAAACTTTGATATTGCTGGGTATTTGGTATTGAGATGGAGTTGGATCATAGATCAAGGAGGAAGCTCTAACACAGAGGAGGTACACAGTTGTAGTTTGTTGAATGCTTACTAAATTGGTTGAGTTTCATGCTTGGTGGTAGAAAGGACTGTAGTTGCGCCAGGGAAAAGGAAGGGTTGTGCCAATGAGAAATGTTGGAGAGGGTCTAGTAATATCAGAGGGTCTAGTTGTGTGATATGGCTCTTTAGAAATTAGAAATCATATCAAAATATGTAAGATTAAAATATAGGCCTTTCTCCTGTGTTCAGAGTTGCTCTAGTAGCTTCACCAGCATCATGGGATATTTGTACCATGTGAGAAAATGTGGCAAAGGGGCTGCTGAGCTGGAGAAGATGACCCTGAAATGTCACCACTGTGGAAAACCATATAGATCGAAGGCTGGACTTGCGTATCACCTGAGGTCAGAGCATGGTCCTGTGAGTACTGATTACTTTCCAGGCCCTGTTTAGGGGTCTATTCTGTGGCGACTGCTTTGCTGCTACATCTTCTGTACATCCTTGGTTCTTCATTTGTAGTTCCTTTTATTCTGAATGTGTTTGTTTGTTCTCTTTTCCCTTGTTTCTTGTGCTGTTCTTTCTACTGTTTGATCACTATTAGGTTAGAGAAATCAAAGTTTATTGTATAGTGTGGGTTGAAGTAAACTCAACTATATTTTTAAAGCATAAGGCATTCTCCCTTAGTTAGAAATTTTATGGGACTCTATTCAGCTGGTTCAGTCCCTCTATTCCAGTTTTCTGGTCCTGACTTTTTCTTTCCCTCATTACATTTCTAGGCTCCCCCACCTCATGTTTCTTTTTAGCACTAAGTTTCAAGGTATAGTTTAGATATGGTCATTAATATTCACCCTTTTTAGTGTACATTATAAGAGTTTTGTAGTCAGTTGTTCTTCCCACTCCCAGCTGGCTGACCACTGATATATTTCATGTCCATATAGTTTTGCCTTTTTGGAATATTATATAAATGAAGTTGTACAGTATGTACCTTTTTGAGTCTGACTTCTTCCCCTAAGCATAATACATTTGAAACTTGTCCATGTCTTACACGTATCATTAGTTTATTCCTTTTTGTTTCTGTCTAGGATGTTTTCACAAGTTGTTTATCCATTCACCAGTTGAAGAACATTTGAGTTTTTTCTAGTTTTTGGCAATTAGGAATAAGCTGCTGTAAATATTGACATAATGGTTTTTGTATGAAAATAAGTTTTAATTTCTCTTGGGTAAATAAAACCTTAGGAATGGGATTGCTAGGTCATATGATAAATGTATGTTTACCTTTATTAGAAACGGCCAAACTTTTCCAAAGCAGCTGAGCCATTTTCTCACCAGCAGCATGTGAGAATTTTAGTTGCTTTGCATGTTTATCAACTCTTGGCTATTGTCAGGTTCAATTTTGAAATCCATTCTAATAGGTATATAGTGGTATTATTTTACTGCTATTTTAAATTTGCACTTCCGTAATGACTAGTGATGTTGACTGTCTTTTCATGTGCTTATTAGCAAATGTCAGTCTTTAGTGAAATTTCTTCTTTAGTGAAGAGTCTGTTGAAATCCTTTGTTCATTTTATTGTTGGAGTATTTGTTGTTTTACTAATAAGTTTTAGGGCTTCCCTGGTGGCTTAGAAGGTAAAGAATCCACCTGCAAGGCGGGAGTCCTGGGTTTGATCCTTGCGTTGGGAAGATCCCCTAGAGGAGGGCATGGTGATCCTCTCCAGTATTCTTGCTTGGCTTCCCTGATAGCTCAGTTGATAAAGAATCCACCTGTAATGCAGGCAACCCCAGTTCGATTCCAGGGTTGGGAATATCTGCTGGAGAAGGGATAGGCTACCCACTCCAGTATTCTTGGGCTTCCCTTGTGGCTCAGATGGTAAAGAATCTGCCTACAATGTGTGAGACCTGGGTTCAATCCCTGGGTTGGGAAGATCCCTTGGAGAAGGGAACGGCTACCCACTCTAGTATTCTGGTCTGGAGAATTCCATGGACTGTATAGTCCATGGGGTTGCAAAGAGTTGGACACATTTAAGCAACTTTCACTTTCATTAAGTTTTAAATATATTTTGAATTTTTAAAAATATATTCTGGACACAAGTCTTTAAGCAGATACATGTTTTACAAATATTTTCTTCTGGTCTTAGTTTGTCTTTGCATTTTTATAGTGTTTTTCAAAGGGTAGGTAGAATTCTTAATTTTCATGAAGTTCAGTTTGTCTTTTTCTCCCTTCATGGATAATGCTATTGTTATAGCTAAGGTATCTTTGCTCAGTATGATGTATAATTTTCTTTTGCTGCATTAAAACAGTCGTCATAAAATTAATGGCTTAAACTACATAAGTGTATTATCTCACAGTTTATTAGGCCAGAAGTCCAGGCTCAGCTGGTTCCCCTGCATAGAACCTCATCAGACTGGACTCAAAGTGTTAGCAGGACTGTTCCTTTATGGAGGCTTGAGGGGCAGATCTCTTTGCAGGCTTATTAAGCTCAATCAAGAATTCAGTTCCATGCAGGTATAGGACTTTATTTCTTTGCTTGCTGGGAGGTGTTCTCAGCTTCTGAAAGCCACCTGCAACCTTTGGCTCATGGACCCATTTGTGCTGGAGTCAGCAACACTATTGAGTCTCTCTCACCTTGGGAATCTTTCTTGTCTCTTTTTTTCTGTCAAACCTGTCTTATTTAAAGTCAGCTGACTATGGACATGAATTAGATTTACCTTAAGACACATGTACCCCAGTGTTCATTGCAGCATTGTTTATAATAGCCAGGACATGGAAACAACCTAGATGTCCATCAGCAGATGAATGGATAAGAAAGCTGTGGTACATATACACAATGGAGTATTACTCAGCCCTTAAAAAGAATAAATTTGAATCAGTTCTAATGAGATGGATGAAACTGGAGCCGATTATACAGAGTGAAGTAAGCCAGAAAGAAAAACACCAATACAGTATACTGACACATATATATATGGAATTTAGAAAGATAGTAATGATGACCCTGTATGTGAGACAACAAAAGAGACACAGAGGTATAGAACGGACTTTTGGCCTCTGAGGGAGAGGGAGAGGGTGGGATGATTTGGGAGAATGGCATTGAAACATGTATACTATCATATAAGAAACGAAGCGCCAGTCTATGTTCAATACAGGATACAGGATGCTTGGGGCTGGTGCATGGGATGATCCAGAGAGATGATATGGGGTGGGAGGTGGGAGGGGGCTTTGGCATTGGGAGATCGTGTACACTTGTGGCTGATTCATGTCAATGTATGGCACAACCAATACAGTATTGTAACGTAGGATAAAGTATTAAAAAAAAATTAAACCTAGATTAATGTTTGATTGATTAACTGATGACAGTAGCCTAATGAAGTGGACACATCAGAACCCATCATGCCCAGGATCGTAAGAATGTTCTCCCTGGGTTTCTCCTAGAATTTTTATACTTTTTATGGTTTATATCTAGGGCTGTGATGCACGTTTATTTCTTTTTATATGCGTATATCTTGACTTTTAACCACTTGTTACAACACAAGAGATTTTATCCTGCTAAGAAGCTTTTTTACCAGTAAAATATGCAGTAAGATGGTGGAGCTTGATACTAGGGGTTAGCAAGCTAGTAAAGAGTTATTTTGATTTTTAGGGCAGGAAGGACAGCCTTTAATCACTGGCTCTAATGGAAACCATTTCTCAGGCCTGTGTTTTACTATGTCTTATTCTTGCAGATATCCTTCTTTCCAGAGTCAGGACAGCCAGAGTGCTTGAAGGACATGAGCTTGGAGTCAAAGAGTGGAGGCCGAGTTCAAAGGCGTTCTGCCAAGATAGCTGTATACCACCTGCAGGAACTGGCCTCTGCTGAACTGGCCAAGGAGTGGCCTAAGAGAAAGGTGCTTCAGGATCTGGTACCTGATGATCGGAAGGTGAGGCAGAAACTTGTATTCATTTTGAACCGTTACGTCTGATATTGTGCTTACTACATGCAGAAAGGTAAACACATTTGAATTACATGACAAACAGTATTTTGCTCCTTTATCCTTGGAGATGGAGTACATATGATCCAGCTTCAGTGTTGGAATTCATATAGGTCCTAGAGTGACAGTCTTTTTCAGATGTTCTTTAAGGAGCTCTCTTAATTTTAGACTACTTCCAGGGGAACCTGAATTCCCAGATTTTTGTTTGGTCTTTGCCCAGTATGTTTTTACTTTGTTAGTTCATATGTAGTAGTTTAATATTTAGTTTAGGTAATAACTCCTCTTATTTGTTTCAGTTTGTTTTTATAGCAGTAGACCTCGTCTTCCTACCTACTTTCTTTTCCCAAATAAAAGCTTATGCAAAACACTATTTTATATACTAAAAATAGAGTTGCACTGACTGGGGGTAGTGAGCCCAAAAATGAAAGAAAAAAAAATCTTAAAAGCAGCAAAGCAACTGAATAAGTACAAGAGAACTCCCACAGGACTATCAGTTGACTTTTCAGCAGAAACTTTGTAGGCCAGAAGGGGGTGACATAATATATTTAAAGCCATGAAAAAACCTACAACCAAGTATCCTACCCAGCAAGGCTGTCATTCAGATTTGAAGGAGAGAGAAAAGATTTTACAAGACAAGTAAAAGCTACAGGAGTTCATCACCACTAAATCAGCTTTGTAAGATATGTTAAAGGGACTTAAGAATATATAAAACAAAAAGATGTAGAATATGTCTAAAACATTTGATGGGGGTAAAATAAAAATACAGGGTTGTTAGAATGCCTTCAAGCTCAAGAGAACAGCAAGTGTATGTTTATATGTGGCTTGTTGTTGGGTTTCCTCTGGTGGCTCAGATGGTAAAGAATCTGCCTGAAGTTCAGGAGACCTGGACTTGATCCCTGGGTTGGGAATAGCCCGTGGAGAACAGAATGGCTACACACTCCAGTATTCCCTCCTGGAGAATTCCATGAACAGAGGATCCTGGCTTGCTGTAGTCCATACTATCCCAAGAGTCAGACATGACTGAGCGACTAATACTTTAACTTCCAAGGGTTGCTATATGTAAACCTCTTGATAACCACAAACCAAAAATCTGCAATAGATAAACATGAAAACAGAGAAAGGAATCCAAAACTGTCACTAAAGATAGTCATCAAATCACAAGGGAAGAGAGCAAAAGAAGAAAAAGGAGCAAAGAAGAATAGATAACCTGAGAAAAGTTAATTAAACACAGTAAGTACATATCTGTCAATAATTACTTTAGATGTAAATGGACTAAATATTCCAATTAGAAGGCAAAGTGACTGAGTGGATATGAAAACAAGATCTGTATATATGCTAAGAGAGACTCATTTCATATCTGACTGACTGAAAGTGAGGGGATGAAAAAAGGTATTCCATGTAAATGGAAACCGAAAGAAAGTTGTTCAGTACTTATATCAGACAAAATAGAACTTAAAAGACTGTAACAAGAAGCAAAGTGCCTGACATAATGATAAAGGAATCAATCCAACAAGAGACAACAATTACAAATAGATACTCAGGGTGCTCATGCTCAGTTGTATCCAGCTGGACTGTAGCCCACCACGCTCCTCTGTCCATGGGATTTTCCAGGCAGGAATACTAGAGTGGATTGCCATTTCTTCCTCCAGGGGATTCTTGACCCAGGGATTGAACCTGCGTCTCCTGCATTGCAGGCAGATTCTTTATCCGCTGAGCCATCGGGGAAACCTGTTGAATACATGAAACATAAAAATACTTGTGTATTTGGTTGCTTTTGGATGGAATATATATATTTAATATATAAAGTCCATGTGGTATAATGTGTCATTTAAGGTGACTTTTCCTTACTGATTTTCGGTCTGGATGATCTGTCTGTTGATGTAAATGGGGTGTTAAAATCCCATGCTGATATTGTGTTACGGTCAGTTTCTCCATTTTTGTTTGTTAAATATATAAAGCAAATATTAACAACCAGTTCTGTACTCTGATTTATTAAAGGTTCTTTAGTTTACCTTCCTTACTTCCTCTATTACCTCTACAGACTTGGTTCTGTCTTTCTATCTCAGAGAATCAGCTTCCTTTCAGATACTTTGATTTTTCAAGTAGGAGGATTCTTTGCTCATCAGAAATGAAACTATCTGTTAGCTTTGAACTTTGTAAGAACTATCTCTGCAGATGTTAAAACTTTTTTCTGGAAACTAGTTAACAGGACTTCTCTGGTGGTCCAGTGGTTAAAACTCTGTGTTCCCAATACAGGGGTTTGCGTTCAATCCCTAGTTGGGGAAGTAAGATCCCGCATGGCTCAAAGCATGGTCAAAAAAGTCACTGGAAACTAGTTACAGTTGTAAGAAGAGACCAACTGGTGTCAAAACGTGTGAAAGAAAGTGCTGGGAATAATTCTAATTTTGTAGTATAAGGAAATAATAGATGTTCTGTTCTCTGAGTCTTCTCACATTCTTTCAGGTTGAACCTTAAGTTTTTGGTGTTAGAAGTTTTTGAATATCAAAAATAAACATGATCTCATTGAAGAAAAATGATAAATGCAGACAAGCAGGAATAAAATAAAAATCCCTCAAAATTCTAGCACCCAGAGAATACTGCTGTTAACATTTTGATTTCTATCTTTTGACCTATGTACATATATTTCTATTAAATATATAATATATATATATTTCTTGAGTATAATGTATACATATATAGAGAGAGGACATATCTGTATTGCTTTCTCTCTCTTTTGTAACAGATATTTTTACTGTGTAATGCTCTGTCACTAGCTTTTTATTTTCAACTTTAGGTGAAATGTTATATTTGAAAGTCTCCTGTTTTCTGTTAAAAGTCAAACTTTTTAAAGACAAAACAGTAGGCAGTGTTTTGAAACATACATAATATATTTCAGGAACTTAAAAGGATCTTAAGATCCTTAAGATCTTAAGTCGGATCTTAAGATCTGACTTGATGAGCATGAGTTTGAGCAATCTCTGGGAGTTGGTGATGGACAGGGAAGCCTGGTGTGCCATGTTTTTGTGTATGAAAATACACTTCTGTAACTCCAGAATTACATGACCTGAAGAGCTCACATAATTCTCTTACTTATGGGATATTTTGTTTGAAAGTTAAGTTCCTCCAATAAAATGTTTCCTGTTTTATAGTTAAAATATACTCGTCCTGGGCTACCGACCTTCAGCCAAGAAGTACTACACAAATGGAAGTCAGATATCAAGAAGTATCATCGCATTCAGTGTCCTAACCAGGTGGTTCTTTCTCTTTCATCTAGTCATTAAATGTTGATCAAGTATCTGCTGTTGTTTCAGTTATTTATTCCTTGTGACAAAGCACGTGAATCTTAAAAAGTTAAAACATTGATTACTTTAGTAACAGTTCTGTAAATCACCAGTTCTGCCCACACTCAGAGGGCAGTTGTATTAATACATGGTATCAGCTGGAATCATTTATGGGTTGCTTTTAGCTGGAAGTTCTGAGTGTTGAAAGGCTTCTAAGCAGCCACTTCAGCTGGGATATTGGCTGCCCATATGGCCTCTCTCTCTTGCATTGTAGTTGAGTTACCAGCAGGATACAAGGTGACTGAATTCTCAAGAGGAATATTCCAAGAGCATAAAAAGCTCAGATCTCTTAGGCCTAGCTTCAGAATTTGTTCAGCATCATATTCATAGCATGCTGTTTGTCAAAGGCATCACAGGACTTATGCAGTCTCAAAGGGAGGGTGTATGACACATTTCCTGATTGGAAAAGTGGCATAGAATTTCCTGCCATCATTAATCAACTGCAATTGTATATGCAGTGCTTTGGGGAGGAATAGATACATGAGAGACATTTATACTAGAGAAAGTTAATTTTTGCAAAACCTGAGCATACAATTTTTTGTGTATTTCTAAGTATTGGAAAAGCACCAGAGAAGAGAATGTTTTAAGCTTTATTAAGCAACTTGCTTATCTCTTTTACTTTTGCCTCTTCTTGTTCTCTGGCTTGCATATGTTTCTGTGTGGTTGTGGTGCAATTTATTTGACTTCTTCCTCCCGAGGATAGAGTGGGTTAATGTGAATGTCCAGATTGCTAAGAAAATGATGCTATTTGATGTCATCTTTACATGCTTTCTTCTTCTCTTTTACAGGGTTGTGAGGCTGTCTACAGTAGTGTATCTGGTCTTAAAGCTCACCTGGGCTCTTGTACATTGGTTTGTAACATTCTGAACTATTTATCTGAACATGACCTCTAAAATAGTCTGCATGGAAGAGAATTCAGATTTGGTGAACGGCTAGTTATCCTGTTGTCTGTAATCTTCAAAGACTGGTTTAGTTTTTTTGTGTGTGTCCCCAAAATTCTTGGTCTGTTACTAGGTGGGATACCAGGGCATGCCAAAGATGCAGAATAGCCCAAAATAGCCATAAGTCATATCAATGAAAAAATTTGGAGAATAATTCATAGTTCTCGGTGCCTATCAGGGATTTAACTTTTTCCACCTGAGCCTATGCTACACTGGGCCTGTCCTGCTTTACTGGGCCTTTAGCTTCCTGGAATCAATTTAACATGTGTTTATCTAGATTGGTGAAGATCTCCAGAGCCATCTGAACTATACTGTCTTCTGGCGATGGGAGATGGGATCCCTGGATGTCAGGTTCACAGCCATTCACCTCGCTGAATCTTTTCCATGTTGACCCAGGGGCCCTGTAGCCCACCAGCCCTGGGATTGCTGCCACTTTCCATTCCTGTTCAGCAGTATCTGCTCACACAAAATGAGCACCATGGAAACCTGAAACTTCAGGAGGGGAGAGAAGTCTTAATTCAAGGCAACAAGGGAGTGGTAGGCTCCCAAACCAGACCTGTGCAGGAATGCTTAGGGGTTTGTCATCTTGATCCTAGTTTGAGTCATTCAGCTAGGTCTTATGGAGGGCGCTTTTCTAATTCTGAATTACCAAGGCATTCTTTACAGCAGTGGATTGATTGTAGTGGGAAGAATTACATGTTGGTCCCTCACTGAACTTAAGGAGTTTGGTCATTTAGGGGGAGAAACCTGGAAGGAAGTGGAAGACATAGGGAAAATGGAAGAATGTGACATCTTACATAATAAAATCAGGGAACTTCAGATTGTGTTGGGGACTTAGTGGGTCCAGTGTTTGGTATAGAGTTGCATTAGAATAGATGTATTATGGTGATAGTATACCCAAACAAGTTTTCCTAAATATATTGCTGTTCTTCACTTTGCTGAAGTCGTATTTTCTCTTTTCATCTCTAATAGTCCCTACCCATTGCCCAGGTAGCACATGTGGCTTGTTGGAAGGGTAGTATTAACTATTTAACATGTAATGGTGTACTTTAACTTTTATCTAGCATGTTGTCTTCTCCGTACTTTGAGGAAGGGAGGCTCTCTGCTGGCACTACCTTGCTTATCTCCTAAATCAGCAGTTTACTTGTGCTGTAACCATTATTTGTATGTGTGAGTTCGGATAGGCTTAAAGTGCTGGGTGGTGATTTGAGTTCAAACAATAAATTGTATTTTTTTCAATATTGTAAATATATGTATGTGTATATATATGTGTGTGTATACACACACTCACATACACATGGATACATACATTACTATTTGGGATTTTCCTAAACTTGTTCCTAAATTGACCAGTCATGCTTTTTTTTTTCTCTCTTGAAAATAGGGAACGTTTGTGGCTGGAAAATACAAGTGTCTTCTGTGTCAGAAAGAATTTGTGTCAGAGAGTGGTGTCAAGTATCACATCAACTCTGTTCACGCTGAGGTGAGGCCTCCTTTTTTCCCACAATTTCATAATCTTCTGGACCCCATGACTGTGCCACAAGGACATGTGGATTTTTTGACTCTTACTTTGGGCTGGGACTTTCAAGAAAATCTGAAGGGTCTACTGGACTCATTAGAGTTAAAAGACTTCCTTAAATCAGATGTAGACTAGTATTTTTCTGTGAAAGCATTTGGGCTTCCTTGGTATCTCAGCTGGTAAAGAATCTGCCTGCAATGCAGGAGATCCTGGTTCAATTCCTGGGTCAGGAAGATCTCCTGGATAAGGGAATGGCAACCCACTCCTGTATTTTGGGGCTTCCCTGGTGGCTCAGACACTAAAGTATCTGCCTGCAATGTGGAAGACCTGGGTTTGATCCCTGGGTTAGAAAGATCCCTTGGAGAAGGGAATGGCTACTGACTCCAGTATTCTAACCTGGAGAATTTCATGGACAGAGAAGCCTGGCATGCTACAGTCCGTGGTGTCACAAAGAGCTGGGCACGACTGAGTGACTTTCACTTACTCATGAAAGCATTTGAAATAACTGTGGCTATGAGCAGCCCTGATTCTTCTCATTAACTTGTGTGCACGGGCTCAGTTGTGTCTGACTCCTTTGTGAGCTCATGGAGTGAGGCCCACCAGGCTCCTCTGTCCATGGGATTTCCCAGGCAAGAGTACTGGAGTGGGTTGCCATTTCCTTCTCCAGGGGATCTGCCCAACACAGGGATTGAACCCACATCTCCCGTGTCTCCTGCTTTACCACTGAGCCACCTGGGAAGCCCTCTGATTACCTGAAGTCTAGTTAAACTAGGCATTTGACAACTGCATTTACACCTTTGGAATTCTTGTTTCACAGCAATGTCTATACTCCTGTTTTCTGGTATTCCAACATCTTTGAGCAACCTGTTTTGAATATTGTTGAAATACTGCATAGAAACAATGTAAAAGATGTTATTGAGAGAACTGAGGTAATTTGAATACTAACTATACTACAAAGTGATAGTAATGAGTCATTGTTAATATTCCAAAATGTGATAATTGTATTGTAGTTATGCAGGGAATGCCCTTGTTCTTAGGCAGATACATGACATTTTTAGGAATAAGGTATCATGTCGGTAACTAAACTAAAGATGGTTCAGAGGAAGGAAGAAAGGGAGAGTTGGAAGGAGGGAAGGAGGGGAAGAGAGATTAACATTGGTCAGTCTAGGTGTTCATTGAACTATTGTAACTTTTGTGGAAAGTCTGTAAGTTTTCAAAATTAAAATGTTAAAAGTTGGAAATGCTTTAAGTTCAGAAGGTCAAGAGTTTCCTCTTGTGGAAAGTTTTAGGAGTCCAGATGAACAGAGAATTTGTTTACTATAG
The DNA here is from genome assembly GCA_917880005.1 of Nanger dama. Classification (NCBI taxonomy): domain Eukaryota; kingdom Metazoa; phylum Chordata; class Mammalia; order Artiodactyla; family Bovidae; genus Nanger; species Nanger dama. Next base: position 35,027,275 of record CAKJTW010000018.1, read on the forward strand.
AATAAATCCGTTATTGCAAAAGCTCAAGGAGTAGAGTGTGCACATTTTGGCATATTTTACTGAAGAAACTATTGTTGCCTGCTGGGGAAAAACAGCAAGCCCCTGCAGCAGTTCTCTGCCCTCAGATGTAATAGTTCTTAGCCATGTGGGCTTCAGCCTCAGTTGCTCAGTCATGTCCGACTCTCTGTGACCCCATGGACTGCAGCACTCCAGGCCTCCCTGTCCATCACCAACTCCCAGAGTCCACCCAAACCCATGTCCATTGAGTTGATGATGCCATCGAACCATCTCATCCTCTGTCGTCCCCTTCTCCTCCTATTCTCAATCTTTCCCAGCGTCAGGGTCTTTTCCAGTGAGTCAGCTCGTCACATGAGGTGGCCAAAGTACTGGAGTTTCAGCTTCAACATCAGCCCTTCCAATGAACGCCTAGGACTGGTCTCCTTTAGGATGGACAACTGGATCTCCTCGCAGTCCAAGGGACTCTGAAGAGTCTTCTCTAACACCACAGTTCAAAAGCATCAATTCTAAAGTGCGCAGCTTTCTTTATAGTCCAACTCTCATATCCATACATGACCACTGGAAAAACGATAGCCTTGACTAGGTGGACATTTGTTGGCAAACTAATGTCTCTGCTTTTCAATATGCTGTCTAGGTTGGTCATAACTTTCTTTCCAAGGAGTAAGCGTCTTTTAATTTCATGGCTGCAGTCACCATCTGCAGTGCTTTTGGAGCCCCCAAAAATAAAGTCTGACACTGTTTCCACTGTTTCCCCATCTATTTGCCATGAAGTGATGGGAACGGATGCCATGATCTTCGTTTTCTGAATGTTGAGCTTTAAGCCAATTTTTTTCACTCTCTTTCACTTTGATCAAGAGGCTCTTGAGTTCTTCTTCCCTTTCTGCCATAAAGGTGGTGTCATCTGCATATCTGAAGTTATTGATATTTCTGCTGGCAATCTTAATTTCAGCTTGTGCTTCCTCCAGCCCAGCATTTCTCGTGATATACTCTGCATATAAATAAGCAGGGTGACAATATACAGCCTTGACATACTCCTTATTTGGAACCAGTCTGTTGTTCATGTCCAGTTCTAACTGTTGCTTCCTGACCTGCATACAGGTTTCTGAAGAGGCAGGTCAGGTGGTCTGGTATTCCCATCCCCTTCAGAATTTTCCACAGTTTATTGTGATCCACACAGTCAAAGGCTTTGTCATAGTCAATAAAGCAGAAATAGACGTTTTTTTGGACTTCAGTTAGTTTTTCTGGGCTTCAGTTAGTGTCATCCATTGTGGTTCCTGTTGCTTTACTGGTTGAAGCTTTGAGAATCCCTTTCCACATCTGAGATTTCTTCAAGAAGGCCAGTCCTTATTTTCTTTTTGAATAATACTATAGCTTTTTATGCTACAGGAAGTGTTTGAGAGATAATAATCTCCTAACAAAATACGGTTTTGTGTAGTTCACTTGTTTCTCCAGTTTCTTCCTCAAAAGTGGGAACCAACAAATTTCACTTAGCCTGGGCCTTGCTCCCAAGCATTTGTTCAATGATTTATGATGATATTTATGAACTCTGTACTATGGTAAACATGTTTACCTTGTTCCTATCATTTCACCTCACTTTCTTAGGCTACATTTTTAAAAACACGTTCAGAAACATGTAAGTGGACAGAGTAGTGTAATGAACAGTTTTCACAGTCCTTGGTGTGACTCATCTTGTGTCACTGATAATTGTATCCACTTTTCTTGTCCTTTTATGCTTATTTTAAAGCAAATTCCACATCACATATTAGCTGTCAATACTTCTTTCAACCTGTGTCTAGAAATATGAGGACTTTTAAAAATACATAACTGCAACCATCATCACACATTTAAACTTAACAAAGATTCCTTAATATCATCATATATGTACTCATTATTTATACTTCCCTAACTGTCTCATCATTTTATTTCAGATTTGGTTTATTCCAATCAAGATCTAAAACCAGACTTCCTGGTGGTCCAGTGGTTAAGACTTCCACTGCAGGAGGAAAAAGAAGTAAATGAATGAATGAATTAAAATAAAATAGACAAATGCAATATATGGACCTTTGTTTTAGAGTTTTTTTTTTTTTTTGGCCTCACCACATGGCATGGGGAATCTTAGTTCTCTGAACAGGAAAACAGTGCCTCTTGCATTGTGAGTGCTGAGTCTTAACCACTGTACTGCTAGGGAAGTCCTTGTGTTTGTCTGTTTTAATCTTTATGCTATCTACTAGAAATATAATGTGAGCCACATGTGTAATCCAGATTTTTCTACTAACTGCATTTTTAAAACATATATATAGAAAACTGGTGAAATTGACTTTAATACTGTATTTTATTTAAACACAATATATCTAAAATACTATCTTTTTAACATGGTAGTCAATACAGAATTATTAATGAGATACTTTACATTTTTTTTCACAGAAAGTCTTTGAAATTTACTGTGTGTTTTACAAAGCTTATCTCAATTTAGATTCAGCACATTTCAAGAGCTTATTAATGACACATGGCTAGTGACAATCTCATCAGGCAATGTAGGTGTTTCTTTTCCCCTATTATTTAAGAAACCAGGCCCTTGGTCACCTATGTTTACTCACATTCTGGACTTGGCTGTTTGCATTCCTATATCAGTGATTCTCTATTTTGCTATTTCCTGTGAATTGGTAGTTAGAGCTAGAAGACTGAGCAGATTTCTTGATTTAGGTTGACATTTTGTTGATTTTATTTCTGTGTTTTGTTTTCGTTTTTTCTTTTGCAGGAATACTTCTTCATTGGGTTCCAGTTCCTCCAGCCCTTAATTTTTAAACTGAGACTCAGAGAGGTTAAGTAGTTTTCTGATGGTCACATGGTTAGAAACAGAGCTGAGATTTATACTTAGGTGGTCTGGCTGCAAAATTAAAAATTGAAATAAAAATCCCCTGTAGCCAAATGCTTTATGTTTCATGAGGAGATCTTCAAAAGGAGAGGAATGGGTGGGATGATGCTAAGTAATCAGACTTTGTAGATCCCTTACAGTAGTACCTGAAGTCATGTCTTAAACAAGAAGTGCTTGTAATGACTGCTTTGTACTGAATTTCTCCAGTTTATAAGACATAGTTCTAAGCTCTAGTTTCATATCTGTTTCCTCCTTACTGTGTTCTGCCCTAATCCTACCTTAAAAAGTCTTCCATACTGCTTCCTCAGGCACTGTATTTTGACTGGATGGTGTTTGTATTTTGCCTCTGTAGGATTGGTTTGTTGTCAATCCGACAACAACCAAGAGCTTTGAGAAGCTGATGAAGATAAAACAGCGACAGCAAGAAGAAGAGAAGCGGAGGCAGCAGCACAGGAGCCGACGGTCTCTAAGGCGGCGGCAGCAGCCTGGCATTGAGCTTCCTGAGACAGAGCCAAGTCTTAGAGTAGGGAAGGATCAGAGGAGGAATCATGAGGAACTGCTAGTGGCAACATCCCATAAAGAACCAGAGCAGGAGCCAGTGCCAACACAGTTTCAGAAAGTCAGGTCCCCAAAGACAAATCATAAACGAGGAAAGAAATAGGCAGTCAGTGCAAAAGCACTCCTGGGAGAGCGGATGGGAGGCTGTGGTCACAGGGACCTGTGTGGAGAGGCCTGAGTCACGGGGGCTGGAGTGAAGAGAAATTTACTCTTTCAGCTATTTGTGTAATGCTGTGACACTCTCAGCTCCTTCCTCCTGTGTAAATTTCACTGTTTTCCCTATTGATTCTTGTGAACCCTCCACCACCCTCATCCCCATCTCCTTTTTGGTAGATTTTCCTGCTATTCTCATTGGAGTCCCCCTGTTTTTCTCTCATCTTGCCCAAAGAGCTCCCCCTTAAGGTCCACTGTAGGCCCTCTTGCCCTGTACAAGACTAAGAAACCTGTTTGATTATCCTTTCCATACTGGGGTATAGAATGTTCTTGGAAATGCCATTGATTTCGTAGTTACTCCATCATCTATCTTATAAAATGATCCCAAACTAGCTTTTTAAAACCATACTGATTGATGATTTTGTATTTGTGATATAACAAGCCTAGAACCTAGAACTGTTGTCATTCCTGTAATAAGGGTCCCCTGTCTGCTTGGGTGACAGAATTTATGGAGGCTGTTTGTTGTCTCATTATGGTTTTAGGATTGAAAGTGAGAAGATACTTAGAATAATAAAGCTAGACCATCTGGATGCAGGTTTTCCTGGGAAATACTTCGTCCCAGATGGCAGTAAGTAACTAGATGCACAGGCATGATATGCAGCTTTAGGAGGAATATGTCTCACATAGAATGACTGGAAAGAAGAAAGCAGCGAAATAAATACCACCTCAAATCAGCTGCAGTTTATTTTGTTCCTGCAGTTTTGAGGATTGAGAAGTAATACCCTTTTACCTCTGATATTTGACACAGAACCCTAATATTGCTGGTACTGCCATGAAGATTGGTAGCCAGGGTGCACATTCCTTTTCTCCTGGACTTGACCTGATGGTTAGTCTGCACTCTGTTAAAGTCCTCGTATCCCCCATTAGCCAAAGTCTGTCTCTGAATTTTCTGAGAATGTTGTTCTCTACCCTTTTTTAGATGTTGTGTTCTGTCCTCTTTATAACCTGAGACTTTGACACCAGGTGTAGATAACTTACCTGGAGTTGGAAAGAAAAGTTCTTTTTCTGATACTCACGCCTAGCTGATAGTATCTGTTAGGCTATTTCTCCTTGAGGCTGGCTTTCCCTGGAGCATTGATTAGAGCAGCTCTGTTATTGTATTTCTGAATTCTCTTCCCCCTTTCCATAAATATTCGTCTTCTGTATTCTTGCCAGTTTTTGTGGCTTATGCCACATAAAAAGCCAGAGACCCTTAACCCTGATGTGGACCAGTACTGCCTTTTCAAAATCTAAAAGGCTGTTACCACTATTAACTGTTCTCTGTGCTCCTCCATATAGCCTTAAAATGTGGGCTTTTGTGAAGACCACTTTGAAACATAGGAGCATTGAAACCTGGTTGGGATACTGCCAGAACAGGTAGTTTTGAAACGAAGGACATGGTCTATCCACTCGACATTGTCATTGGCAGTTGCTCTCTTAAAGCCCTTTCCATTCATGAGGATTGTCAGGGAGGAAAATGGAGAAGCTCTGTTAATTTCTGGTGAGTAAGATTTGGGGAATGTTTGGCAATGGCAAGAAAAATAAACAACTGTGTTAGAATGATGTTTTCCATTTTCATTGACTCCAGCGTGCTACCTGTCTCCTTGCTGACACTGTGTGTGAAGGGAGGGAAATGATGACTAGAGATGGGAATGAGTTTTGAAGAGGTAACATACAGTTTCTCAGTAGTTGCTTAGGTCCAAAATTATGCTGGTTCAAATGAATCTACTCATACCTTGCTTTATTGCTCTTCCCTTTACAGATAACTGATTTTGATTGAAGTATGTACAATTGTTGCTTTAGATATAATGGTATTGCACACTTTAAAGCAACTATAGTGCAGTGTAGTCTACATTGCATACCTTTTTATATGCACTGTTCAGTTGCTCAGTCGTTTCCGACTCTGTGACCCCATGAGCCGCAACATGGCAGGCCTTCCTGCCCATCACCAACTCCCAGAGTCCACCCAAACCCATGTCCATTGAATTGGTGATGCCATCCAACCATCTCATTCTCTGTCGTCCCCTTATCCTCCTGCCCTCAATCTTTGCCAGCATCAGGGTCTTTTCCAATGAGTCAGTTCTTTGCATCAGGTGGCCAAAGTATTGGAGTTTCAGCTTCAACATCAGTCTTTACAATGAAAACCTAGGACTGGTCTCCTTTAGGATGGAATGGTTGGATCTCCTTGCAGTCCAAGGGACTCTCAAGAGTCTTCTCCAACACCACAGTTCAAAAGCATCAATTCTGCCCTTGGCTTTCTTTATAGTCCAACTCTCACATCCATTCATGACCACTGGAAAAACGATAGCCTTGATTAGATGGACATTTGTTGGCAAACTAATGTCTCTGCTTTTCAATATGATGTCTATGTTGGTCATAACTTTACTCCCAAGGATTAAGCGTCTTTTAACTTCATGGCTGCAGTCACTGTCTGCAGTGCTTTTGGAGCCCCCAAAATAAAGTCAGCCACTGTTTCCACTGTTTTCCCCATCTGTTTGCCATGAAGTGATGGGACCGGATGCCATGATCTTCGTTTTCTGAATGTTGAGCTTTAAGCCAACTTTTTCACTCTCCTCTCGCACTTTCATCAAGAGGCTCTTGAGTTCTTCACTTTCTGCCATAAGGGTGGTGATATCTGCATATCTGAGGTATTGATATTTCTCCCAGCAGTCTTGATTCCAGGTTATGCTTCCTCCAGCCCAGCATTTCTCATGATGTGTTCTGCATATAAGTTAAATAAGCAGTGTGACAATATACAGCCTTGACGTACTCCTATTCCTATTTGGAACCAGTCTATTGTTCCATGTCCAGTTCTAACTGTTGCTTCCTGACCTGCATACGGATTTCTCAGGAGGTAGGTCAGGTGGTCTGGTATTCCCATCCCCTTCAGAATTTTCCACAGGTTATTGTGATCCACACAGTCAAAGGCTTTGGCATAGTCAATAAAGCAGAAATAGATGTTTTTCTGGAACTCTCTTGCCTTTTCGATATGCACTGGGAGACGAAAATTCATGTGACTTGCTTTATTGTAAATTTCACTGTATTGCAGTGTACACCCAAGCCCCCAATAATAGATGTGTGCCTGTAATTGGTTTGAGATTAAACTTGCCCAGTCTCATCCAGGGCCCTTACAGGGGATCCTTTTATTTTTGCTGTCCAAGCCAGGGATCAGTAGGACACACTAGACATATTACTGAGTGTTTTTAAGTTTTTAAATCAAATTCATTAGAATAATATTTCCTGAAGTTGGACTGTATCAAGTCCAGCTAGATTTTGGAGCAGTGTGAACTCCCTGCATTGGGGAACAGACATTGGTACAATCAATTTATAAACAAATTGGCAAGATCTCTTAAAATTGAAGATCTGCCCTGTGACTCAGCACACTCTAGGGCTATAAAGATTCCTCCTGCTCAGGGGTTCCAGTAGACATCTATAAGAATGATATTCCAGTCTAAAAATGATACTGCAATCTTATTCCCAATTCATCTTGGAAGCATTCTTGTGCCAGACTATGGCCTGTCCAGCAAAATTGAACAGGGTTGCAGAGTTACAGGGTTATAGGACAAATGGCTACACTTCCCAGGGCTCCACCCAATCCCCCTATAGTGATGGGCTAACCAGCTAACTTCTCTCCAGTGGAGTGTGAGTAGAAATGTATTAATTCTGTGCCAGAACTTTTAAGAGGGTGAGTGTACCTCCATGCTTAATTTCCCCTTCTGGTAGATGTGTATGATAAGGCATCTCTAGGGCGTGGTAGAGCACAACATGGAAGATACTTGATTCCCTGAATCACCTCAAGAAAGACTATTTGCCCTTCAGGAGATCTCAGACTATTATATAGATGAAAAATAAGTGTTCTTTGAGACATAACACAGTCTTGGGTCTGTTTGTGAGCCTCGTCTCCTGTATAACCTATATCCCCTCCCACTAAGAGTCAGCTCTCCCCTATGCCTTCTGTTCACTCCCATGTTTGCCTTTCCATTCTGAACAGTCATCACCTCTTGCCTTTTCAAGAGCTTTCTAACTGGATTCCTTCTTTTCACTGGCTTGGTATACTCCACATACAACTGTGCTGAGTTTTTATAAGTCAGACTTCATTCACTTGCTAAAAGCCTAATGATTTCCCAGTGCACTTAGAATAAAATTCATCCCACTTTGTCCTACAAGGCCGCCTTGCTGTCACCATTAACCTTTTTAAAACCACCTTGGTCTCTGCTCTGCCCTTTTTCTGTCCAGTCCCCAACTATACTTAGCCACATTGACTTTTGTTCCTTAATCCTCTCAAACTCCTTCCCATCTTGGAGCCTTTGCATTCTCTGTTCCCACTGTCTAGAATGTCTTTCCCCAATTGTACTGCAGGCTTCATTTTGTCATTTAAGTCTTGACCTAAATTTTAACTCTGAGGTTCTAACAGTTTCTGTAACATCAGCCTCTTTCCTTTCCAGCATAGGAAAGCAGACAAAAAGTAGACTGAAACCTTAGTTGGCCAACCTGCTGCTGCTGCTGCTAAGTCACTTCAGTCATGTCCGACTCTGTGCGACCCCCTAGATGGCAGCCCACCAGGCTCCCCTGTCCCTGGGATTCTCCAGGCAAGAACACTGGAGTGTGTTGCCATTTCCTTCTCTAATGCATGAAGTGAAACTTGCTCAGTCCTGTCTGACTCGTCTTGACTCCATGGACTGCATTCTATCAGGTTCCTTCACCCATGAGATTTTCCAGTCAAGAGTACTGGAGTGAGTTGCTGTTGCCTTCTCCGAACCTACTGCTAGCTTGCTGTTAAGAATTTCCAAGGGCCTTTATCAGATGACCCACCCCTTAAAGTCTTCAAGTCTTCAGAGGCCTCACTCCCAACAGAGAAAGCCAGAAGTACTATTCCAGATCAGACTCGGGAATTCAAAATAGACAGGATGGAAATTATTCACTCCTGAATTAGATTATCAGGATTGCATTGGCAGGAGAGGGAATTAACAGAATAGTAAGATTCTCCATCCACCCTCCATTCCAACTCATTATCCTTAGTTATATATTTTCCTGTGGTTTTTGCATCCATAGAGAATAAAGGTTTCAAATGTGTTTTGGATGCCACGTTTTAAAGCAAGCTCTGTTTTCAGCTCCACTGACAAACTCTTTAGGTTAAGATTTCTGTGTGCTACCTAACATTTGACTTTGTACACTAAAACTGCATTTTTATTTTATGCACACTAGTGTGAGGAAGACATTCAGAGTTGGTAAGATGTGAGAAAAGATATGAGTAGAAGGTATATTACATTGGAACAATAATGAAATCACTGGGCAATCTTTAATTTTTTTATTTTCAATAAAATAGGAACCAAGACATTACACATTTAACAGCAAAGTTGTTAAAGCTAGAAGTAAAGGCACATGGAGGCAGAATCCTTTTCTGAATCTAAGTATAAGAATTCATTTTACATATGAATGAAACTGAAAACCGGGAAAATCATTCTGAAGGTTTTCATCACTGACAGTTTCTTTAAAGTTGATTCTATTTTTTTCATAAGGGAGTGATGTTAAAATATGAAGCTATATTTCTGTACCAGGATTTAGCATTCAAAGTCCCTGATCTGATCATTAGTATGTCCTAAGTGCCAAAAATGTAACTATCCTAAAAGTCTAATTTAAAATACTATTCCTAGTTCAATTGAAGGGGCATAGATGTAGGATAAATATGACCTAAAGCTAAAGTGCTCTTTCTATTGAAACTTCAGTCATCTTTGTAATCTTAGAATTTGAGGATGTTGCTAGGGAACAAGATGGCAAAAGAATCTTCAAAAAGTTCTCCAAATATATGATCACTTTCTTTTGATACATTTTTCTAAAACAGGCAGAAGCAGTCATCTCACTCAGGTTAGTGGTATTTCTCCACAGAAAACTGACTGACTATACTGTGCCCTCTACCCTTCCTTCACAGAGTTTGAAAGTGTAAGTGAAAGTGTTAGTCGTTTAGTTGTGTCTGACTCTTTGTGACTCCATGGATTATAGCCTGCCAGGCTCCTCTGTTCATGGAATTCTCCAGGCAAGAATACTGGAGTAGGTTGCCATGCCCTTCTCCAGGGTATCTTCCCAACCCAGGAATTGAACCCGAGTCTCCTGCATTACAGGCAGATTCCTTACCGTCTGAGCCACCTTGGTAAACAATGCTTGCAATGCAGGAGACCCAGGTTCAATCCCTGGGTCAAGAAGATCCTCTGGAGAAGGGAATGGCTACTCAGTCCTTGCCTGGAGAATTTCATGGACAGAGGAGCCTGGCGGGCTACAGTCCATGGGGTCACAAAGTGTCAGATACCACTGAGCAACTAACATCACACAGTTTACTCAAAGTTAAAATTGTATGGGCTGAGCATCAGACAGCAGGTCATCCTGTTTACACTTGCTGTTATTAATCTTTCAATCATGAGAAAACTACAGAAGCAGCTACTTGATCACCAGCACAGACTTTATAAAGAAGCTTGAAAACTGCACGTTGTGTGCCAAGGTGGCCAAAGAAGGGAGGATACATGGACATTGGTTGTTTACAGAGCATAAAGCAGAATCTAACAATCTGAAATGCTATTCCTCAGGGGTTTCTTTTTCTGTAAAGAAACCTAACTTAGCTAGGTGGAACACACCACACAACTGTTTTTCTGCCACTTTCTCAAGGTGTTTTTTTGAGGTGGTTTCACAGGTGGATTTTTGGGAAATGGTACTGGGTTATCTGGAGGTATAAGGAACAGCCCAGTTATTACCAGGAGCTAATTAAAGAAAAACCTAACTTAATGGGAAGCCAGTGCTACCAATAATCTAGCAGTATTGGCTGAGAAAAACACCTAATCCTTCATATTAACACATTATAATGGGTATTTTAACCATAGCAACCTGAGAGCTCAAGGCCTTCCTAACCAGGGTTATTTTATATAGCACCTAAGAACCCTTGACTTAGTGTTATTTTAGAAATTTCTTTGGATGCACCTTTGATTTGGTGCCTAGGGCAGGGTTCCTTGTGGTCTTTGGAGAACCCTGTCCATTTGGGCACCGATTACGCTTTTCTTGCAGCTGTTGCCTCCCTCGCCTTAAGCACTCCACGTACCAGTGCTCCTGCTGCAGCAGCTGCTGCTTCTTTTTAATTGGCTGTGAGTATCCTCCAACCGATGGCATTTCTGTACTAGCTCTGGAAGTTCCTTCTGTAACTGTTGGTGCTGTCTGTTGATGTTACTGTGGAACTCGGAAACGTGCTGCTTTGCTGCCTTCTCCAAGGCCTGGTTCTTGCTTTTCAGCTCCTTTGTTACCTTCTTTCCTGACTCCCTTGCCTCTAGCTCACTCAGCTGTGCCTCCAGTAATGCTTTGTCCTGGAAGAACTGGACGAGCATTGCGTGTTTCTTTGCAGCTGTCTCAATGTGGGTCTTCTTTATCTCCTGCTGGAGTTTCTCAATTTCTCTGTCCTGTTTTTCCTTTATCACTGAAATGTCCCTCATTGCCTCCAACTGCTTATTCAAATTGGATAGAGTGTTTTCCTTCTCCAAGAGTTCTCTTTTAAGCGCTGAAGTTTTGTTCGCATATTTGGAGGTTAATTCTTGTTTTCTTTGTTCAATCTTCACGCTTTGTTGTAGATTGTAGTTCCACAGCTTCTCGGTTCTCTGTCTAGACTCCTCTGTTTGTTTAGTCAGGTATTCCTGAAAGAATTGGTTTTCCTTCTGTATGTGATCTTTTTCCTCCAGAAGCTGCAGGGTTTCCACCACTAAGGGCTCTAGCTGAATTTGAGTTTCTTTGATTTCTTTGTCCAGCTTCATCATTTCCATTACTGCTCTTTCCTTAAACCTCTTCTCAACCTTTGTTAGCTTCTCTGGCTTGAGAAAAGTATGTATGAAATTAACATCTGGTTGAAGGGAATCACTGGTGTCCTCAGCCAACCTGAAAGAACAAGCAAGACATTTGCTTATGTTTTTCACGAGAAATTTGAAAATAATTTTTTAAATGCACACTTGTACTGTAATTCACATCTCAAGTATTTGGGAGGACAAATTGATGTCCCTCACACAAGGTAAGTGGGTAGGAGTGGTGGGGGAGAGTGGTAGAACTAGGGGTAAAGACAAGGGAGTGTAGTTCACAACTGACATATCTTTGCTGCAACCCTGAGAGGTAGTCTCTCCAGCTTAAAGAGGAGAAAACAGGTTCAGAGAATTGAAGTGACTTCACCACAGTGTACACCCACAGAAATTCCTAGTTTCTCCGAACTAGGCTCTGCGGATCTCGGATCTCGTCTGTCGCCCAGCAACTCTGGTGCTCGGATCCTGCCAGGGTCCGGAGTCGTGCAGTCCTAAGCTGCATAACGTCCTCAGCTGATGGCCAGCTCTCAGTTCAGTTCAGTCGCTCAGTCGCGTCGGACTCTGCGACCCCATGGACTGCAGCACGCCAGGCCTCCCTGTCCATCACCAGCTCCCGGAATTTATTGAAACTCATGTCCATTGAGTCGGTGATGCCATCCAACCTCTGTCGTCCCCTTCTGCCTTCATAAGTTAACTCCGGGAGTGTACAATGTTCAACAGAGCCTGGGTGTAAAACCCACATCTCACAGCTTATTGAACACTACTGCCACTCTAAAGGGCCATTGGAGCCAACTGGGTGACGGAGGAGTACACGACTCAGCTCTTCAGTTTTCCGGGTGCCAAGGGAGCTAGGGTGGAGGGAGGTGCCCCTTCAGTACCTACTTGACAAACTTGTCAGCCGACTGTTCCCCGGTGTCGCGGTTCTGTCCCTTTCGGGAGACTACCACGGAGCGAGAGCTACTTTTGGGGGCGGCAACACGCGGAAATAGCGTGTCATTACGGGGGTTATTCCCAGTTTCTCCGAACTAGGCTCTGCGGATCTCGGCGTGGCCCAGCAACTCTGGGGCTCGCATCCTGTCAGGGTCCCCTGTCGTGCAGTCCTAAGCCGCCTAACCTCCTCGACTGACGGAAGAGCTCTGACGGCCGGTTCTCCAGAGGCTCGGTTCCCAGCTCCCCGAGGGCTGACAGGAAAACGCACTCTCTTCACTAACGTAGCGCGGGAATCCCTGGTCGTCCCTGGGGTTCCTGGGATCCCTGGTGGACCCTGGGGTCCCTGATCGTCCTGCCCGCCCGGGGTCCAGAGCTTTGACCTTCCCAGGCCCTGCCCGACGACCGTGAGCAGCTCTTTGGTTGGCCTTTTCCAGCTGTCCTCCCAGTGCCTCCACTTCCCCGAAGGGGTCCCTAGTTGGGCCCCCCATCCGGGTCACGACGGACAGAAAAAGGTGCACGCCTCGCCCCTTGGCCCTGCCCTTTCTGGCCGGTTGGGTTGGATTCGATTTCGTTTTGTTGGGTTCTAGACTCATTCAGAATCCGGAAAGTCGCGGGTGTCTCTCTAGCAAGTAGCGTCTCTATTGTCTAGTGGGCGGAGCCAGGAACAAGATGGCTGCGCCCGCAGCTGCCATGGAATCTCAAGCTTCAGGGGGTCCCCGGCCCCCAGCGTGTCTGTTGGTGTTGGGAATGGCAGGGTCCGGGAAAACCACCTTTGTACAGGTGACCTACATGGCGCGGGCGTAGTTGGGGCGCGCGAGAAGTTGTCTGTGGTGGGAGTAAGGCCAGGAGAAAAAGTGAGGGCAGTCTCTGGAGAGTTGGAAGGAACCGGCGCCTGCTTTCAGGGACATACCGGCAACTCCGGTTCCTTTCTTCGCGAAGCCTTCTCACATCCTAACCTGGGTTCATTTAGACTCTTCTACGCACCCTCAGTGCCGATTTGGTATGACTGTAGTTGGTATAGGAATTGTCATGTTATTGCCAACTCCACAAGGCAGAAGCTTAAAGGAATTCCCGCGGTTAATAGAGTGCTCGGTTTCTAAAGTGTAGACTTCTAAACAGTTCTTTCTTGGATGCCTGCCACGTTTCAGGCACTGGGGATACACCAAAAATGACAAAGTTCCCTGCTTAGGTGGAGCTACTATTTTGGCGGGGAGATAGAAACCCCGCCCCCGCTCCAAGTTAAGTGATGGAGTGTAGAGGAGACTCTTGGATGTGTCAGGAAGAAAGGTAGCATTTCAACTGAGAGTAAATGTTGTAGGTGGAGATCAGAGGCGAATAAGGTAGAGGGAAATGGAAGTACAATTCTTCTGGTAAGTTGGATAAAGGAGAGGAAGTTCACTCTTGTCCCTTGGTCCTGCTCTTGGTCTCAGCCCATCCCTCTCTCCATGTCACTGCAGAGGCTCACAGGATATCTGCATAGTCAAGGGTGTCCACCTTATGTGATCAACCTGGACCCAGCTGTGCATGAAGTTCCCTTTCCTGCCAATATTGGTGAGTAAACTCTGCCAGAACTTGTGTAAAGTTTCTTAGAGAATGGGAAACTGTCAACCTATCCTACCGTCTTCAATACTTTCATTTTTAATGTTTTCTGAACTGCCTGATTTCATTTCCCTTAGATTGGCTAGTATCCTGAAACAGCCTTCTTCCTATTTCCCATTTTTTCCTTTGTTTACTCCCTCCCCTTCCTTGTTATTGTTGTTCAGTCCTTCAGTTGCTCAGTTGTGTCCAGCTCTTTTAGACCCCGTAGACTGCAGCATGCCAGGCTTTCCTGTCCTTCATCATCTACTGGAATTTGCTCAAATTCATGTCCATTGAGTCAGTGATGCCATCCAACCATTTCACCCTCTGTTGTCCCCTTCTCCTCCTGCCTTTGATCTTTCCCAGCATCAGGATCTTCTCAAATGAGTTGGCTCTTCCTATCAGGTGGCCAAAGTATTGAACTTTCAGCTTCAGCATCAGTCCTTCCAGTGAACATTCAGGGTTGATTTCCTCTAGGGTTGACTGGTGTGATCTCCTTTCTGTCCAGGTACTCTCAAGAGTCTTCTCCAGCACCAGGTTTGAAAGCATCAATTCTTTGGTGCTTACCCTTCTCTGTGATCCAACTCTCACATCCATACATGACTACTGGAAAAATCATAGCTTTGACTATATGGACCTTTGTCTGCAAAGTAATGCCTTTGCTTTTTAATATGTTGTCTAGGTTTATCATGGCTTTTCTTCCAGGGAGCAAGTGTCTTTTAATTTCATGGCTGCAGTTATCATCTGCAGTGATTTTGGAGCCCAAGAAAATGAAGTTTGTCACTGTTTCCATTGTTTCTCCATCTATTTGCTGTGAAGTGATGGGACCAGATGCTATTAGTTTTTGAATGTTGAGTTTTAAGCCAGCGTTTTCACTGTCCTCTTTCACATTCATCAAGAGACTCTTTAGTTCCTCTTTGCTTTCTGCCATTAGAGTGGTGTCATCTGCATATCTGAGGTTATTCATATTTCTCCCAGCAATCTTGATTCCAGCTTGAGTTTCATCCCCAGCCCAATATTTCTCATGATGTACTCTGCGTCTAAATTAAACAAGCAGGGTGACAATATACAGCCTTGATGTACTTCTTTTCCCAATTTGGAACCAGTCTGTTGTCCCATGTTCAGTTCTAACTGTTTCTTCTTGACCTGCATACAGGTTTCTCAGGAGGCAGGTAAAGTGGTCTGGTATTCCCATCTCTTTAAGAATTTTCCAGTTTGTTGTGATCCACACAGTCAAAGGTTTTAGCATAGTCAATGAAGCAGAAGTAGGTGTTTTTGTGGAGTTCCCTTACTTTTTCTATGATCCAATGGATGTTGGCAATTTGATTCTGGTTCCTCTGCCTTTTCTAAATCTAGCTTGTACATCTTGAAGTTCTTGGTTCAAATGTTGTTGAAGCCTACCTTGAAGCCTTGCTAGCATGTGAAATCAGTGCAATTGTATGGCAGTTTGAACATTCTTTGGCATTGCCCTTCTCTTTGAGATTGGAATGAAAACTAACCCTTTCTAGTCCTGTGGCCACTGCTGAATTTTCTAAATTTGCTGGCATATTGAGTGTAGCACTTTAATAGCAACATCTTTTAGGATTTTCAGTAGCTCAGCTGGAATTCCATCACTTCCACTAGCTTTGTTTATAGTAATACTTCCTAAGGCCCACTTGACTTCACACTCTAGGATGTCTGGCTCTAGGTGAGTGATCACACCATCGTGGTTATCCAGGTCAAGACTTTTTAAAGTACAGTTCTTCTGTGTATTCTTACCACCTCTTCTTAATATCTTCTGCTTCTGTTAGGTCCGTGCTGTTTCTTTCCTTTATTGTGCCCATCTTTGCATGAAATGTTCCTTTGTTATCTCTCATTTTCTTGAAGAGATCTCTAGTCTTTCCCATTCTATTATTTTCTTCTATTTCTTTGCATTGTTCACTTAAGAAGGCTTTCTTATCTCTCCTTGTTATTATTTGGAACTTGCCCATTCAGATGGGTGTATCTTTCCTTTTCTGCTTTGCCTTTAGCTTCTCTTCTTTTCTCAGCTAGTTGTAAGGCCTCCTCAGACAACCATTTTGCCTTTTGCATTTCTCGGGGATGGTTTTGATCACCGCCTCCTGTACAGTGTTAGAAACCTCCGTCTATAGTTCTGGCACTCTGTCTATCAGATCTAATCCCTTAAATCTATTTGTCACTTCCACTGTATAAGTGTAAGGGATTTGATTTAGGTCATACCTGAATGGCCTAGTGTTTTTCCCTACTTTCTTTAAATCTGAATTTTGCAATAAGGAGTTCATGATCTGACCCACAGTTGGCTCTTTGTCTTGTTTTTATTGACTGTATAGAACTTTTCCATCTTTGCCTGCAAAGAACATAATCAATCCGATTTTGGTACTGACCATCTGGTGATGTCCATGTTTAGAGTTATCTTGTGTTGTTGGAAGAGTGTGTTTGCTATGACCAGTGCGTTCTCTTGACAAAATACTGTTAGCATTTGCCCTGCTTCATTTTGTACTCCAAGGTCAAACTTGCCTGATACTCTGGGTATCTCTTGAATTCCTACTTTTGCATTCCAGTCCCCTGTAATGAAAAGGACATTTGTGTGTGTGTGTGTTAGTTCTGGAAGGTCTTGTGGGTCTTCATAGAACCATTCAACTTTGGCTTCTTCGACTTTAGTGGTTGGGGCATAGACTTGGATTACCGTGATATTGAATGGTTTGCCTTGGAAATGAACGGAGATCATTTTTTCATTTTTGAGAATACATCCAAGTACTGCATTTTGTACTCTTGTGTTGACTATGAGGGCTACTCCACTTCTTTAAGGGATTCTTGCCCACAGTAACAGATATAATGGTCATCTGAATTAAATTCACCCATTCTGGTCCATTTTAGTTTACTGATTCCTAAAATGTTGATGTTCACTCTTGCCATCTCATGTTTGTCCACTTACTGTTTACCCTGATTCATGGATCTAACATTCCAGGTTCCTATGCAATATTGTTCTTCACAGCATTGGACGTTACTTTCACCATCAGACATATCCATAGCTGGGTTTTGTTTCCTGTTTGACTCAGCCTCTTCATTCCTTCTAGAGCTGTTTCTTGACTCTTTTTCAGTAGTATATTGCAAGTTCATCTGACCTGGGAAGTTCATCTTTCAGTGTCATATCTTTTGCCTTTTCATATTGTTCATGGGGTTCTCAAGGCAAGAGTGCTGAAGTGGTTTGCCATTCCCTTGACCAGTGGACCATGATTTATCAGAACTTTCCACCATGACCTCTCCATCTTGGGTGGCCCTACAATGATTGATGGCTTGATAAAGGACAGAAATGGTATGGACCTGACAGAAGCAGAAGATATTAAGAAGAGGTGGCAAGAATACACAGAAGAACTGTACAAAAAAGATCTTCATGACCCAGATAATCATGATGATGTGATCACTAATCTAGAGCCAGACATCTTGGAATGTGAAGTCAAGTGGGCCTTTTGAAAGCATCATTATGAACAAAGCTAGTGTGGTGATGGAATTCCAGTTGAGCTGTTTCAAATCCTGAAAGATGATGCTGTGAAAGTGCTGCACTCAACATGCCAGCAAATTTGGAAAACTCAGCAGTGGCCACAGGACTGGAAAAGGTCAGTTTTCATTCCAATTCCAAAGAAAGGCAATGCCAAAGAATGCTCAAACTACTGCACAATTGCACTCATCTCACATGCCAGTAAAGTAATGCTCAAAATTCTGCAAGCCAGGCTTCAGCAGTATGTGAACCGTGAACTTCCAGATGTTCAAGTTGGTTTTAGAAAAGGCAGAGGAACCAGAGATCAAACTGCCAACATCTTCTGGATCATGGAAAAAAGCAAGAGAGTTCCAGAAAAACATCTATTTCTGCTTTATTGACTATGCCAAAGCCTTTGACTGTGTGGATCACAATAAACTGGAAAATTCTGAAAGAGATGGGAATCCCAGACCACCTGACCTGCCTCTTGAGAAACCTGTATGCAGGTCAGGAAGCAACAGTTAGAACTGGACATGGAACAACAGACTGGTTCCAAATAGGAAAAGGGGTACGTCAAAGCTGTATATTGTCACCCTGCTTATTTAACTTATATGCAGAGTACATCATGAGAAATGCTGGACTGGAAGAAACACAAGCTGGAATCAAGATTTCCAGGAGAAATATCAATAACCTCTGATATGCAGATGACACCACCCTTATGGCAGAAACTGAAGAGGAGCTAAAAAGCCTCTTGATGAAAGTGAAAGAGGAGAGCGAAAAAGTTGGCTTAAAGCTCAACATTCAGAAAACGAAGATCATGGCATCCGGTCCCATCACTTCATGGGAAATAAATGGGGAAACAGTGGAAACAGTGTCAGACTTTATTTTGGGGGCTCCAAAATCACTGCAGATGGTGACTGCAGCCATGAAATTAAAAGACGCTTACTCCTTGGAAGGAAAGTTATGACCAACCTAGATAGCATATTGAAAAGCAGAGACATTACTTTGCCAACAAATGTCCATCTAGTCAAGGCTATGGTTTTTCCTGTGGTCATGTATGGATGTGAGAGTTGGACTGTGAAGAAGGCTGAGTGCTGAAGTATTGATGCTTTTGAACTGTAGTGTTGGAGAAGACTCTTGAGAGTCCCTTAGACTGCAAGGAGATCCAACCAGTCCATTCTGAAGGAGATCAACGCTGGGATTTCTTTGGAAGGAATGATGCTAAAGCTGAAACTCCAGTACTTTGGCCACCTCATGCAAAGAGTTGACTCATTGGAAAAGACTCTGGGAGGGATTGGGGACAGGAGGAGAAGGGGACGACAGAGGATGAGATGGCTGGATGGCATCACGGACTCAATGGATGTGAGTCTAAGTGAACTCCGGGAGATGGTGATGGACAGGGAGGCCTGGGGTGCTGCGATTCATGGGGTTGCAAAGAGTCGGACATGACTGAGCAACTTAACTGAACTAAACTGAACAATAACTGATAATTTCACTGAGTTAGAGAAGGCTGTGGCCTGTGTGATCATTTTGGTTAGTTTTCTGTGATTGTGGTTTTCATTCTGTCTGCCCTCTGATGGATGAGTATAAGAGGCCTGTGCAGCTTCCTGATGGGAGGAGCTGGCTGTGGAGAAAACTGGGTCTTGCTCTGGTGGGCAGGGTCATGCTCAATAAATCTTGAATCCAATTTTCTGCTGATGGATGGGGCTGTGCTCCTTCCCTGTAGTTTGGCCTGAGGCAGCCCAGTCTTAGAGTCTTCAGACTCTATGGTAGGGCTATAGATTTCCTTTTTCCTTACCACTACTATTTTCTCTACCTCTTTTTGACCCGAGGGCTATTTGGAAAAATGAAGTGACAGAAAGTCAGTCCTCTGTCTTCTAAGCTATAAACCCTTCAGCAGGCTCTGATACATAAACCTTGTGTATGTAGTTTCTTTCCTTCAAGTTAAGAGCATGAGGGTTTGGTGCATAGTCTGCTTACTGATCTGTAGCCATCTTGCAAAGTTACATGGGAAAATGTGTGTATATATGCTGGTGTACATTGCCATGGTAAGCGGTTCCCTCCCTCATCACACTCTGAGGATAAAAAGATTAAGAGTGGGTGAGAGCCAGTGTCCTGATACTTGATAGGATCTAGGCCTCCTGATTTTCAGACCATTCCTTGGTGTTAGTCTTTTCTCTCCTGGTCTCTTTTTAATCTTATTAAGGTTGTACTCCAAACATACTAATTAAGGAAGACCTGGTATTAAGAAGCAGAAATCATTATGGGAACAATTTTGGAGAAAAAATATTTCTATCTTTTCACTTAAAGGCTCAGTTCAGTTCAGTCACTCAGTCGTGTCCAACTCTGCGACCCCATGGACTGCAGCTTGCCAGGCTTCCCTGTCTATCACCAACTCTGAGGTTGCTCAAACTCAGGTTCATTGAATCAGTGATGCCATCCAACCGTCTCATCCTCTGTCATCCCCTTCTCCTCCTGCCTTCAATCTTTCCCAGCATCAGGGTCTTATTTCCAATGAGTCGGCTCTTCCCATCAGGTGGCCAAAGTATTGGAGTTTCAGTTTTAGCATCAGTCCTTCCAGTGAATATTCAGGACTGATTTCCTTTAGGATGGACTGGTTGGATTTCCTTGCAGTCCAAAGGACTCAAGAATCTTCTCCAACACCATAGTTCAAAAGCATCAATTCTTTGGCACTCAGCTTTCTTTATGGTCCAACTGTCACATCCATACATGACTACTGGGAAAACCATAACTGATTAGATGGACCTTTGTTGGCAAAGTAATGTCTCTGCTTTTTAATATGCTGTCTAGGTTGGTCATGGAGAAGGCAATGGCACCCCACTCCAGTACTGTTGCCTGGAAACTCCCATGGACGGAGGAGCCTGGTAGGCTGCAGTCCATGGGGTCGCTGAGTCCGACATGACTGAGCGACTTGACTTTCACTTTTCACTTTCATGCATTGGAAAAGGAAATGGCAACCCAATCCAATGTTCTTGCCTGGAGAATCCCAGGGATGGCGGAGCCCAATGGGCTGCCATCTGTGGGGTCGCACAGAGTCGGACACGACTGAAGCGACTTAGCAGCAGCAGCAGCAGGTTGGTCATAGCTTTTCTTCCAAGGAGCAGTAGTTGATGGGGTAGGTCTACCGACTGCTGTATAGATTTAGTTAGATATTATTGGATAGATCAATTTCCTTTTTATTTTGAATTCCATCCAGATAAATTTTTTTCTAGTTCTGTTGAGATATAATTGACATATAGCATTGTATTTGATTAAGTTGTATAACATAATGGTTTGATTTACAAACTCAGGAAGTGATTATATAGTAAGTTTCAGTTCAGTTCAGTTCAGTTGCTCAGTCGTGTCTGACTCTTTGCGACCACCTGAACTGCAGCACGCCAGGCCTCTGTCCATCACCAATTCCCAGTGCCTACCCAAATTCGTGTCCATTGAGTTGGTGAAGCCATCTAGCCATCTCATCCTCTGTTGTCCTCTTCTCCTCCTGTCCTCAATCTTTCCCAGCATCAGGCAGTGAACATCTATCGTCTTATATAGATATAAAATTAAAGGAATGCAAAATCTTTTTCCCTTGTTATGAGAACTGTTAATAGCTTTCACATGTAACATATAGCAGTGCTTGTTACATTTATAATATTGTGTATTACATCTCTAGTATTTATTGGTGTTAGCGTTGAAAGTTAATACGTTTTGCCTACCTTCATTCAGTTGTTCTCTCTGCACCCACTTCTGGTAACTACAAATCCAGTCTACTTTTTCTGTGTGTTTGTTTGTCTTGCAGTGTAAGTGACCTGCCAAAGTATTATCATTAGTTCCTGGTACACAACATACTAATTTGAAGTATCTGTTAACGTTTCAAAATGATCGCTATGACGAATCTAGTTAATATCTGTCACCATACAACAGTATTATATTATTATTGACTATATTCCCCACACTGTACATTTCACCCCCATGACTCATTTGTTTTGTAACTGAAAGTTTGTACCTCAATCTCCATCACTTATTTCTCTCCCTGACATCCACTCCCCAAGTTAATGCCTTAATAAAAATGTTATCTGCTTTAACTTAGTTACCAGTAAGTGAGGAGTAAAAAATAAGCCTTTTTCTTGATTTAACTCCCTTTTTCTATATATATGGTCACTGAGAAAGTATTTAAGTTGTATGGAACTTTTCTTTTCATCTCAGACCATCCCTACTGTAACTGGAGAGCTCCTAGCCTAACCTTCTTCTTGGGTTACTTGGCAGTTATCCGTGGCCATAAGGAAGTAAACCAGTGTGAAGCTGGAGAAGTTACTAACAGAGTGCTGAGCATAGAAGCTTCAAAAGCTGGTTTCAGTTTCTTGTCAGGAGGGAAGATACTTCCAGGGTACCTTTTGTCCTCCTAGTCTGTTCCTGAACTTGCTTCTTTTGCTATCACAATTCAGTGATCTTGGCTTGAAAATTTAGGAAACAGATTTGAAAAGTGACTTGGATGCTAAGAGAGAAACTGATTTATTTCCTCAGAGGAAGCAGAGATGACTTGAGAGGTCAATTAGCTTAGATATTATAGAGAGTCTCAAATTGTATTGTTTCTTATGTGTTAAATTCCATTTCTTTGTTTTTTTCCACCCCCCCAGACATTCGTGACACTGTGAAGTATAAAGAAGTCATGAAACAGTATCCTTTTCCACATATACTTTGTTGTTGGCTCATCCCTGGTTAGTTACTTTCTGTGTATTGTATAGCTTTGAAAAAATATCTGTGCCTTTCCTTGTGAAGTATACTAGCAAAAGCATTTGATAGTTTTCAAGTAACTTTATAAAGAGGAGGGATGATGAATATGAGGAGAGACATTGTAGGTGATTAGACATCCTATTTCAGCTTGTGAGTTCCATTTTCTGCCTTTGTCCCAAACTGCAGGATGTTGTGATTAGCACACAGGATCAGCGGCTAGCTGGTGGTGTGCCTGGGTCCACAAGGTAGTATTCCCTTGGTGGATACAGCTATTGGTCACCATCTCTTTAGACTGGGAAACTCAAAGGTTAGTAAGATCAACTGTAAGTTTTGGGTTGGTCAACTCTAAGTACATTGTCCATAAAATGTGTATTTTCCCTTTAGGTCCTACTGAGTAGGAAGACTGACTCCAATCCTCAGATGACTTGAAGAGTGAGAATCAGAGCAGGAAGTGGTACATAGACGATTTTCATGGCTAAAGCTCTCAGGCTGTGAATGCCTGAAATATCTGTCCATTCCATTTGGCCCCATTTTACGTGGCCATCGTTAAACAATAAATGAATGAGGTAGACATCAATAATGAATGTTTCTCTATGAGGTTAAGATTGTGTGGTACATTCTAGTCAATGGAACACTAATGTTATGCTGGGTGTGTGTGTGTGTGTGTGTGTGTGTGTGTGAGGGATTGTCAAGATAATAAACTTTATCATCTAAATTGATCTACAAGCAATTTAAATCCTTAACTTAATGTCTAGGTATGGACTTGGACCTAATGGTGGCATAGTGACCTCACTCAATCTCTTTGCTACCAGATTTGATCAGGTATATCTGTCTCTATTTCCATACACATGGCTGTGTTAAAACTTGTGACTCTTAAATGCCTTAGCTTGATCACATTGGGAAAGAAGGGCAATACATCTGGATGTCCATATAGAACATAAGGAGGCATTTTGGTGGACAGAGAAGTAGGCTATCGGAAGATGATCAACATGGCAAGAGACTTCACACTGAATGTTTATGGCAGCCAAAAAGCAGACACCTAAGAGACTTGAGTTCTTTTGCTCTCTTTTTTTTTCCGCCCATGTGGCTTGCAGGATCTTAGTTCCCCAACCAGGGATTGAATCCTGGGTCTTTGGCATTGAAAACAGTCCTAATCACTGGACCGCCATGGAATCCCCAGGTTCTATTCTTCATCTGTGCAGTTTTACCCCAAGGATAGGTTGGAGGGATGGGGAGTGGGAAGGTCTGCTAGGAAGAGAATGGAATGATTATGAGGCTTTTCACTTGTAGGAGATAGTTGTCATCTATTAGGTTTTTTCTGTCACATTCCACTTCCTTAAGAGAGTTTTGCATCACTATTTTTTTTTTAACCTCGGTTTCACTCAGTGAGACAAACTGTTAACATTTTACCAAAGCACCAAGAAAGAGACTTGGGACTGTCAGATCAAGTCTTCAGCTCCTCAGGTGCTTGCCCTGTGCTCTAGGGTGTTGTGGTGCTGCAGGTGTGGCTTTGTTTCTTTAGTTCCATGAGTATGTTAGTTGGTGTCCTCAGATGGACAACATAGAGATTCAGTTGTTAATGGTGCCTGTGAGGTGGGCCACTCTGGACAGGGCCCTGTAATTTTTTTTTGAACTTGGATTCTGTTGTAATTGACATCTTTCTCTTTTAGGTGATGAAATTTATTGAGAAGGCTCAGAACATGTCTAAGTAAGTGATTTCAGTCTAATGCCTATTTATTAGATGTGTAGTATATGTGTTTCTAAGTTTTTTGAAAGATTTTGGGATACTGTCAAGTTTTGAAAGAGTGAAGTTTGAGATGAAACCACGACAAGTGAAAAACTGTGGTCAAGAAGACAAGTCATTGAGATGCTCTACAGTGTGGAGCTTAGTTTAATAGAATCCCACCCCCAATCACTTTGGAATATGGTTCTGGCTTCTTAGGAGGTATCTTTAGAATTTGAGTCAACTCACTTGTTCAGTTGCCTTCTCTTGCTTGTTGGCATTAAAGTGTCTGAAATACCTTTCTAATCCTTGTTTACAGTAATATAATTCACATGATTCAAAGAGACTTATTTTTAATTTAAAAAGTATTAAAAAATAAAATAGAGTAATATTATCATTGTCTGTGATTAACTGTTAAAGTTTTAATAAGTTTGCTTTTTAAAAGAAAGGAAGATAATTTGTTTTTGTAAAAGAGTATAGACATTACTGTGACTGTTTCATACCATGCATAGATTTAAAATAGGAAGCTATCACCCTTATTAGAAATAACAATCATGATTATCATTATTGCTACTATGAGGATATAGTAGCAGTGATTTATCATCCCAGGTGTTTCTGTTTATATGTACATAGATAGATAGGAGGATGGCTAGATAAGGTGTTTTTACAAAAAAGGATCATATAGCAGTAGTTTTTAAAAAGTAACAGTTTTATTACAGTATGAATTCCCAGACCATAAAGTGCACTCTTTAAAAGTATATAGTTTAGTAGTTTTTGGTTTATTCACAAAGTTTTTCATTGATCATAATCACCTGATTTCAGAACATTTTTATCTCCAAAAGAACCCCATTCTCATTAGCATTCATTCTATTCCCTGTTCCTCCAAGCTCCTGGTGGCTGCAGGCACCATTTTACAACATACATGCATTGAGGGTTCCATTTTCTATACATACTTATCAGTACTTATTACTGTTTTTGATTAGAGCCATCTTAGTGGGGATGAAGTGGTGTCACATTGTGTTTATGGTGTGTATTTCCTAAATGATTAATGATGTTGAGCATCTTTTAATGTACTTCTTAGCCATTGGTATATATTTGGAGAAATGGCTGTTCGAATTTTTTGCTTTTTTTAAAAATAAGTTTCCAGTACACATTATAATTTAATGTCTGTGTACACTCCAGAGTGATCACCTCCAAAGGCCAGCTATCATCTGTCACCATACAGTTGATCCCTTTCACCTCTTTGACCCACCCACAACCCCTTTTCCCTCTGGTAACCACTGATTTGTTCTCTGTATCTTGCTTTTGGTTGGTTTTCTTTTCTCTTTGTTTCATTCTCTCTCTCTTTTTCCCAGATTATTCCATTTATGAGTGAAATTGTACAGTAGTTGTCTTTTTGCTTCTGATTTGTTTTACTTAGCGTCATCCATGTTGTCACAAATGGCACGATTTCATTCTTTTTATATGGCTAAGTAGTTTTCTACTATGTGCATACCACGTCTTCTTTATCCATTCGTTCATCCATCGGTGAACACTTAAGTTGCTTCCGGGTCTTGGGTGTTGTACATAGTGCTGCAATGAACATATGGTGTGTATATTTTTTCTAACTAGTGTTTTTATATTCTTTGGATAAATACCCAGAAGTGGGATTATTGAATCATATATGGTAACTCTACCCTTCAGTTTTTGAGGAATTTTCCTTCTGTTTTTCATAGTGGCTGTACCAGTTTATACTCCCACTAACAGTGTATAAGTGTTTCTTTTTCTGTACATCTGCCTCAACACTTGTTATTTGTTATATATTCGATAAGAGCCATTCTAACAAGTGTGAGGCGACATTTCACTGTGGTTTTGATTTGCATTTCCTTAGTAATTAGTGATGTTGAACATCTTTTCATGTGCCAATTGACCATCTGTGTATCTTCTTTGGAGAAATGTCTACATATTAGATCCTCTCTCATTTATGAATCATGTTGTTTTGTGAATTGTATGTGTTCTTTATGTATTTTGGATACCAATCCCTAATCAGATGTGGTTTGCAAATATTTTCTGCTGTTCAGTAGGTTGCCTTTGGGTTTTATTTTTAGCCATGCCCAGTGACTTGTGTGATCTTAGTTCCCCAGCCAGGTATTGAACCCTGGGCCACCGCAGTGAAAGTGCCAAGTCCTAACCACTGGACCACCAGGGAATTCCCACCTTTTAGTTTTGATGATGTTTTCCTTTGCTGTGCAGAAGCTTTTCCATTTGATGTAGTCTCATCTTTTATTTTTGCTTTTGATTTCCTTTCCTTTGGTGTCCGATCCCCAAAAATTTCACTAAGACAGATGGCAGTGAGGCTACTGCCTCTGTTTTCTTTCAGGTGTTACATTCTAGTTTTTCATTCATTTTGAGTTAATTTTTGTATGTGGAGTGGTCTGGTTTCATTCTCTTGCATATGACTCATTTTCCCAACACCATTTCTTGAAGAGACTTCCCTTTCTCCATTGTATGTTCTTGGCTCCTTTGTTGTCAGTTAATTGTCCATGTATGAGTGAATCTTTATTCTTTTTTACAAACAGCTTTATTGAGATATAGTTCATATGCCATACAGTTTACCCATTTTAATTGTGCAATTCTGTGGCTTTTATGGTAGTTAGAGAATTGTACAGCCATTACTACAAGTTTAGAACATTGCATCCCGTCAAGAAGAGACCTTCTTCTTTAGTTACCACCTTCTGTTTCTCTTCCTCCCTTCCCTCCATTTTCCTCCAACCCCACCGCTATGTGAACAGGTTTCCCAAGAGATTTACACACTGGTTTTGCTTATCTCTCATTTTTAATGCAGTGTGTTTCTAAAACTGTCAGTTTCCTCTGTGACTGTTTGCAGCACTGATGTATTGCTGCTCTTGCCAATGAACCTGAATACTGGACACTGACCAAAGCCGGGGGGAATGTGGTCGTCACTTTAATGGCAATGGGAAGATGTGAGACTTGGCATGGGAGGTCATTTCTTGTCTTAAATGCCCAGATGTTAATGTTTTGTGGTCTGGAATATCTTTCAGAATGCACAAGTAAAAGCTTCTTTTATGATCTTTTTTGACACAGGTATGTCTTGATTGACACACCTGGACAGATTGAGGTATTCACATGGTCAGCTTCTGGGACAATTATCACCGAGGCCCTGGTGAGTATTCTAGGACTTGTTACTGAGGGTTAGTAGAGAGCCAGACAGGAAAAACTTCATCTTTCTGCCTGGGAACTTATGTGGGATAGAGTCATAGAGCTCTGCATACCCTCTTAAAGTAGTTCTTCCTCCCCACAGAGGGTAGGAGAAGAGTTTGG
The DNA here is from genome assembly GCA_917880005.1 of Nanger dama. Classification (NCBI taxonomy): domain Eukaryota; kingdom Metazoa; phylum Chordata; class Mammalia; order Artiodactyla; family Bovidae; genus Nanger; species Nanger dama. Next base: position 35,054,499 of record CAKJTW010000018.1, read on the forward strand.
GGACAGGTCAAGGACCTTTTAACTAAAACTGTTATTATTCTGTGGCTTTAGGCATCCTCGTTTCCAACGATTGTCATTTATGTAATGGACACATCTCGAAGTACCAACCCAGTGACCTTCATGTCCAATATGCTCTACGCCTGCAGGTAATGCATTATTGTTGGGCATAGTGTTGTGTCAAGAAGTGAAGTCTCCATTTCTTCTTTTCCTTCATTTTTGAGTCCTGAGTGCTTCCCTGTTAGTTTGTGCTGCCCACACCCTCTTTAGTGTTTCTGGGTTGGTGAGGGAAGAAAAGCACATATATTCCTTGGCATCAGCCCCTGGTTGTCTTTCTCCTTTGCTTATTACAGAACAGGTGCTGAATGAAAATACACCTTCTGGTAGATGCATTGCCCCCAGTTGAATGAAATCCAGTTCTGAATAGAACCGAGGCTCTGGTCTAAATGCCTTTTTTTTTTTTTTTTTCATGCTAGGAAACATGAGATTATAACATGAGGAGAGACTGAATTAAAAGGTTCATCCGTGATTCTGCATGCACATATTTTCTCAAATGTGGTGCTGTTAGGAGAGGAAGGGCGTGCCCTCCTAGGCTATGTTAGTGCATTAGACCTAGGAGCAAGGTGGGCTATTATTAACACTGAGTTTAAGTTTAGGCATTTACAAAAAGCAAGCACTCCAGTTTGTCCCTTCTAATGTGACCAGGGATGTTCCTTCCTGTTAAACACAAGAAATCCTGATCCAAATAGAAATCTGATATTTGATAGCATGATTTTGTCTTCATGCTGCTGCTAAGTCACTTCAGTCATGTCCGACTCTGTGTGACCCCATAGATGGCAGCCCACCAGGCTCCCCCGTCCCTGGGATTCTCCAGGCAAGAACACTAGAGTGGGTTGCCGTTTCCTTCTCCAATGCATCAAAGTGAAAAGTGAAAGTGAAGTTGCTCAGTCATGTCCAACCCTCAACGACCCCATGGACTGCAGCCTTCCAGGCTCCTCTGTCCATAGTAACTGTTTAATAGTTAATTTGATGAAAAAAAAAAACACACACACACACACACACACACACACACACACACACACACAAACATACCTAGGATCAGTACCAAGGCATTATTACTCCAAGAATAGGAGAGAGTGTGTATGTGTGTTATTTGCTTAGTGGTGGTGGTTTCCTGCTTGGGATGGGAGCACATGTGAGTGCTGTGTGAGAATGGATACCTGTATTTAGAGTCTGAACCCCTCTCCCTTTTAATTACTCAGTTCCATTGGATTAATAACGCAAGCAGGAGCTTAAGTGCCTTTACTAATAATGCCTTCATATTTGATTTTCAGCATCTTATACAAAACCAAGCTGCCTTTTATTGTGGTCATGAATAAAGTAAGTGGAGTCTTCTTCCTGTCTTGCCTGAATATTTCTTTTCATCAGAACCTTGTGTTAGAAGGTGAAAAGGTTGATTTCAGATGCTGGAGAGCAGATTTAAGCTAACTGAAAGCAAAGTTGTGAGCACTTCTCAGAAATGGACTCAAATTGAATGAATATACTATATGTCACTGATTCTTCTCCAAAGTTATTTTAGGCTAAATAGAGTAACTCCTGCTCCACAGCTTATGGGTTATCCCTCAAGATCAGGACTGTGTAAGTGGGGGTGGCGGGGTGGGGGGGGGGGAGTGGCGACTGCCAGTCTGTGGGGAGTGGCAATTAAAACCAAAACTTCTCTGTTGGCCAGAATGCAAGAGACTGTGTACTTGACTTTGGAGTCTGGAAAATGCTGGCCTCCACTGTGGCCATGGTCACTTGGCAGTGGATAGTGAAGGGTCTGTTTTAACCTGGAATATACAGATCTTTGTTTAATTATTTATACTGCACAGCAGTCTTGACTCCTTGTGGCTTGTTTCAGTGGAGGAGGAAATGGGGGAAGCAGAGAAGGAAAATCTATGAATGATTGCTCTTTGTTGTCACCACTTAATTAAAAGAAATTGGGAGAAGGAACTTCCCTGATGGTCCAGTGGTTAAGACTCCACACTTCTACTGCAGGGGATGGGTTCAATCCCTGGTCAGGGAACTAAGATCCACATGCTGTGAGATGTAGCCAAAAGTTAAAAAAAATTTTTTTTTAATAAAATTTCCCATTGTTTGGGGTCTCACCTCATCTCTGGTTGCTGATAATTGTCTTCTCTCTGGTACAGACTGACATCATTGACCACAGCTTTGCAGTGGAATGGATGCAGGATTTTGAGGCTTTCCAAGATGCTTTGAATCAAGAAACTACATACGTCAGTAACCTGACTCGTTCAATGAGCCTGGTGTTAGATGAGTTTTACAGCTCACTCAGGGTAAATTTTCTCTCTTGCTTATGCTGTCCATCTCTTCAGTTAACCTATTAATGCAAAGGGCTGGCTTTGAACATATCTTTGGAGAGGAAGTTCATTACCTTCCAAAAAGTAATTTATAAGGCATTACTTATTAAAAACTGGAGATTTAAAAGATTAAATATAATAGAGACCCTACCTTCAGAGAGTTTATGGTCTAGTTAGGAGAGAAGGCCAAACACAGAGTTGAAATACAATGTATTGTAACTTATATTGTGATATCTTAAGAAAGATTTAAAGTTGGCCTGATAGTGGTTAGGTTGTAGATCACTTTTGAAATGAGGGATTTTGGAGGATATAGCACATATAGGTGTGCTTTGAAGGAAGGGTAAGATTTCTGTAAGCAAAAGAGGGTGTGGATAGCAAGGAGTATGTTCACTGTCCAAGCAAAAACATTGAGATACTAATTTTTATAGAGAACAGACTGTCGTTTGATGTGATAGGGAACAGATGAAAAGAACTGCCGCTTGTTTGGTCCTCATTTTCTTTTTCAGTTCTCTACTTTTCATGGACTTATTACCATGACTTTTAAACTTTGAAATTTGAACCAAATAATGTACACTGTTTAAAAATATGCAGTTGTTTCCTCAGTGGCATTAATGATGCTTTTGGCAGGTGGTGGGTGTATCTGCTGTCCTGGGTACAGGTTTAGATGAACTCTTTGTGCAAGTTGCCAGTGCCACAGAAGAATATGAAAGGTGAGGATAAAAGAACATTTTATTGATGGCATTCTTAGTTACTCACAATTCTGATATGACAGCAGTTTTGTCAGGCAAAATGTTTTGGTTTGCATAATGTTTGTATTATATTTGCCATGCAGATGTATACTGGGTCTCATCACATTTAGGGTTAACAAGTACCCATTAGTTCAAAAAAAAAATATTAAAAAAATTTAAAAACCCACAATAATATAAAATCTTCACTTTATTGAATGATGAAGAGCAGGAGTGATCAGACATTGTAAAAGTCAGATATAAAGATTTTTGGTTTTGTGGACCGTAATAACTCTATCATTGTAGTGCAAAAGCACCTATAGACAATTCCTAAACAATTGGGTGTGGCTGTGTTTCAGTAAAACTTTATTTATAAAAATAGACAGTGGGCTAGATTTGGCCTGTTTGCCACATTTGTTGACCCCGATTAAGAACATAGACTTTGGAGTCAGATAGACATGAGTTAGATTTCTTTTTCCTTCATTTAATAAATGAGTAACTGTAGCATTTATTGTTAAGATTGGTCATTGTGAGGATTATTTGAGATTATTTGAGATGATATACCTATAGCACCTAGCATAACTGCTGACACATGGAAAACATGTTTCTTTATAAATGATTGTTATAACTGTTGTCATGGTTAATACTGGAGTTCCATTTATCTAAAGGAAAGTGGAGTCAGAGCACCTATACACTTTCCTTAGGCCTGATAACTGGCTACTTTCTAGCAAGCTTCATACTTGGTAAGATCCTACTAGCCACATTATTATTTTCAGACACATTATTTTTTGTTCATCAGACAAGGGTTGTGGGTTATTTTTTTTTTTTTTGCAAGTGTTATCAAAGCCTCAGGATAGACTTTTTTCTGTATCATTTCATTGTCGCCCAGATGAATGACATAATTTATATACTGGGCTTCCTGAGTAGGCCTAGCTTCTTTTACTCATCATTTAAACATCTTTTATTCATGTTCATCCAAGTGTATGATGAACTCTTCAGTCATGGTCTCTCCAGAGTTGATCTTCCCAGCTCAGTAGTCAGTCTTTTGTCTCTTTGCTGGTTTCAGGGTGGGGGTCAGGCACCTTGCTTTTAATTCCTTAGGGATAGAGTCTTAGTGACTAAGACTTGTTACATCTGATGTTTGGTGACATAAGATCTTTTGTTATCATCAAAGTACTAGGAAAATAGAAGTGCCATGGAGGGAGGCAGGATAAATTATTAATCGAAAGGATTTAGAGTGTTTCTCTTTCCAGAGAGTATCGTCCCGAATATGAACGTCTGAAGAAATCACTGGTAAGATAAGCTGTTTGTGTTTTAGGGCCATTAAAAAACAGTCATAAACTATGTCCTAATCCATCTATCATAAGGGATTTTGTTTTGGTATATCCTTTAGATATTTGTAAGGGCTTCCCTTGTAGCTCAGCTGGTAAGGAATCTGCCTGTAATGCAGGAGACTTGGGTTTGATATCTTGGTAGGGAAGATCGCCTGGAGAAGGGAAAGGCTACCCATTCCAGTGTTGTGGCCTGGAGAATTCCATGGACTGTATAGGATCAGACAGGACTGAGCGACTTTCACTTTGACTTACATACTTGTGAAATATACTTGTATCTTTTAGATACAGTGTATCCTTTAGATACTTGTTAATTTGATCTGTAAATTTGTATGTATGCTGGCTGCATGCAGAAAGGCCTCTTTTTCCTTCTCTCAATTTGAAGTAATAAAAATCAGGTTTTTCCTGTTATGTGTACGGATCTCTTCTAGTGCTACATCTCCACCCTGACTCCAAGGTCCATTTAAAGGCTGTTCTAGAATTTTGTTTAAGATCAGAGAGGCAGTTCATAACTCTTACCCCCAAATGATCAGGTGTCCTGTCCCCTTTGGCTCCACTGAACATCTTATCATTTGGCCTTCCTGCTATGTCTGCTTAAGGGTTCTTTTGAAGATTTTATGTCCAATTTGTGAAACCTCTAATACAGGTTGCAGAGCCCTCTGGAATGAATTTATGCTAATATGGGCCCACACTGCTTAGTGTTTCTGTCGTCATTCATCCCTTATCTCCCTCATTGTTTAAGTAGCCTCTAGTATTTGTATAATTTGTCATTTCCATTAGAAGTCTGGCATCTAACTTGGGCCTTCATTTTTAATACAATGACGTATTTTTCTATGTATATAGGCCAGTGCACAGAGCCAGCAGCAGAAAGAACAACTAGAACGCCTCCAGAAAGATATGGGCTCTGTAGCCTTGGACACAGGAACTGCCACAGGTACTGGAAGGTCTTCTGGTGTTAGGAACTAAAAGAAGGGTACAGTTATCTCCACTTAGTAGTTAGATGTTTGGATTTAAGGGAGAGAAAGAGAAAAGGATAAAGTAAATGTGGTATTTTATATTTGCCAATCAATTTAGATAAATCCTAGATCTCACAAGTAATTGGCCACCCTTGTTTCCCAATTGAGCTTTTTAACTTTTTAGGCTCCTGAAGAGGGAGTGGTCGTGACAACCTATGGCCTTAGGGTACATGGCTTGATGTTAGGTTCTCTTAGAGACCAGGTAAGAGAAACCCAAGTAAGACGGTAGGTGTTGCAAGAGAGCATCAGAGGGCAGACACACTGAAACCATAATCACAGAAAACCAGTCAATCTAATCACACTAGGACCACAGCCTTGTCTAACTCAGTGAAACTAACTAAGCCATGCCCATGGGGCCACCCAAGAAGGGTGGGTCATGATGGAGAGGTCTGACAGAATGTGGCCCACTGGAGAAGGGAATGGCAAACCACTTCAGTATTCTTGCCTTGAGAACCCCATGAACAGTATGAAAAGGCAAAATGATAGGATACTGAAAGAGGAACTCCCCAAGTCAGTAGGTGCCCAATATGTTACTAGAGGTCAGTGGAGAAATAACTCCAGAAAGAATGAAGGAATGGAGCCAAAGCAAAAACAGTACCCAGTGGTGAATGTGACTGGTGATAGAAGCAAGGTCTGATGCTGTAAAGAGCAATATTACATAGGAACCTGGAACGTCAGGTCCATGAATCAAGGCAAATTGGAAGTGGTCAAACAAGAGACAGCAAGAGTGAACGTCAACATTCTAGGAATCAGCAAACTAAAATGGACTGAAAGGGGTGAATTTAACTCAGATGACCATTATATCTACTACTGCAGACAGGAATCCCTTAGAAGAAATGGAATAGCCATCATGGTCAACAAAAAGAGTCCGAAATGCAGTACTTGGATGCAGTCTCAAAAACGACAGAATGATCTCTGTTCGTTTCCAAGGCAAACCATTCAATATCACAGTAATCCAAGTCTATGCCCCAACCACTAATGCTGAAGAAGCTGAAGTTGAATGGTTCTGTGAAGACCTACAAGACCTTTTAGAACTAACACCCAAAAAGATGTCCTTTACATTATAGGGGACTGGAATGCAAAAGGAGAAAGTCAAGAAACACCTGGAGTAACAGGCAAATTTGGCCTTGGAATATGGAATGAAGCAAGGCAAAGACTAATAGAGTTTTGCCAAGAAAATGCACTGGTCATAGCAAACACCCTCTACCAACAACACAAGAGAAGACTCTACACATGGACATCACCAGATGGTCAACACGGAAATCAGATTGATTATATTCTTTGCAGCCAAAGATGGAGAAGTCAACAAAAACAAGACCAGGAGCTGACTGTGGCTCAGATCATGAGCTCCTTATTGCCAAATTCAGACTTAAATTGAAGAAAGTAGGGAAAACCACTAGACCATTCAGGTATGACCTAAATCAAATCCCTTATGATTATACAGTGGAAGTGAGAAATAGATTTAAGGGACTAGATCTGATAGATAGAGTGCCTGATGAACTATGGACTGAGGTTCGTGACATTGTACAGGAGACAGGGATCAAGACCATCCTCATGGGAAAGAAATGCAAAAAGCAAAATGGCTGTCTGGGGAGGCCTTACAAATAGCTGTGAAAAGAAGAGAGGCAAAAAGCAAAGGAGAAAAGGAAAGATATAAGCATCTGAATGCAGAGTTCCAAAGAATAGCAAGAAGAGATAAGAAAGCCTTCCTCAGCAATCAGTGCAAAGAAATAGAGGAAAACAACAGAATGGGAAAGACTAGAGATCTCTTCAAGAAAACTAGAGATACCAAGGGAACATTTCATGCAAAGATAGGCTCGATAAAGGACAGAAATGGTATGGACCTAACAGAAGCAGAAGATGTTAAGAAGAGGTGTCAAGAATACAGAGAAGAACTATACAAAAAAGATCTTCAAGACCAAGATAATCATGATGATGTGATCATTCAAACTCACCTAGAGCCAGACATCCTGGAATGTGAAGTCAAGTGGGCCTTAGAAAGCATCACTGCGAACAAAGCTAGTGGAGGTGATGGAATTCCAGTTGAGCTATTTCAAATCCTGCAAGATGATGCTGTGAAAGTGCTGCACTCAATAGGCCAGCAAATTTGGAAAACTCAGCAGTGGCCACAGGACTGGAAAAGGTCAGTTTTCATTCCAATTCCAAAGAAAGGCAATGCCAAAGAATGCTCAAACTACCACACAATTGCACTCATCTCACACGCTAGTAAAGTAATGCTCAAAATTCTCCAATCCAGGCTTCAGCAGTACGTGAACTGTGAACTTTCAGATGTTCTAGCTGGTTTTAGAAAAGGCAGAGGAACCAGAGATCAAATTGCCAACATCCGCTGGATCATGGAAAAGCAAGAGAGTTCCAGAAAACCATCTATTTCTGCTGTATTGACTGTGCCAAAGCCTTTGACTGTGTGGATGACAACAAACTGGAAAATTCTTCAAGAGGTGGGAATACCAGACCACCTGACCTGCCTCTTGAGGTCAGGAAGCAACAGTTAGAACTGGACATGGAACAACACACTGGTTCCAAATAGGAAAAGGAGTACATCAAGGCTGAATATTGTCACCCTGCTTATTTAACTTATATGCAGAGTACATCATGAGAAATGCTGGACTGGAAGAAGCCAAGCTGGAATCAAGATTGCTGGGAGAAATATCAATAACCTCAGATATGCAGATGACACCACCCTTATGGCAGAAACTGAAGAGGAGCTAACCAGCCTCTTGATGAAAGTGAAAGAGGAGAGCGAAAAAGTTGGCTTAAAGCTCAACATTCAGAAAACAAAGATCATGGCATCCGGTCCCATCACTTCATGGGAAATAGATGGGGAAACAGTGGAAACAGTGTCAGACTTTATTTTTCTTGGGTTCCAGAATCACTGCAGATGGTGACTGCAGCCATGAAATTAAAAGACGCTTACTCCTTGGAAGAAAAGTTATGACCAACCTAGATAGCATATTGAAAATCAGAGACATTACTTTGCCAACAAAGGTCCATCTAGTCAAGGCTATGGTTTTTCCTGTGGTCATGTATGGATGTGAGAGTTGAACTGTGAAGAAACCTGAGTGGCGAAGAACTGATGCTTTTGAACTGTGGTATTGGAGAGGACTCTTGAGAGTCCTTTGGGATTGCAAGGAGATCCAAGCAGTCCATTCTGAAGGAGATCAGTCCTGGGATTTCTTTGGAAGGAATGATACTAAAGCTGAAACCCCAGTACTTTGGCCACCTCATGTGAAGAGTTGACTCATTGGAAAAGACTCTGATGCTGGGAGGGATTGGGGGAGGGAGGAGAAGGGGACGACAGAGGATGAGATGGACTGATGGCATCATGGACTTGATGGACGTGAATCTGAGTGAACTCTGGGAGCTGGTGATGGACAAGGAGGAGTGGCGTGCTGTGATTCATTGAGTCGCAGAGTCAGACACGACTGAGCGACTGAACTGAACTGAACTGAGAGACCATTCCCTAACAAGCTGAATCCTCTGCTCAGGACTCAAACCCACTTGATTAGACTTTCTCCTGATTATTGGAGCTCAGCCCTTACTTAGTTTTCCTGTGTAGGGAGTGTACTTCTGTTAGTATATTCAGTTTTCCTTTTTTTTTCTCCTCTTTTTCTTTTTTTAAAAATTTATTTTAATTGGAGGCTGGCTAATTACTTTACAATATTGTAGTGGGTTTTGCCATACATCAACATGAATCAGACACGGGTGCACATATGTTCCCCATCTAGAACACCCCTCCCACTTCCCTCCCCATCGCATCCCCCAGGGTCATCCCAGTGCACCAGCCCTGAGCACCCTGTCTCATGCATCGAACCTGGTCCAGTGATCTGCTTCACATATGATAATATACATGTTTCAACCCTACTCTCTCTAATCATCCCACCCTTGCCTTCTCCCAGAGTCCAAAAGACTGTTCTTCTGTGTCTCTTTTGTTGTCTCGCATATAGGGTCATCGTTACCATCTTTCTAAATTCCATATATATGCATTAGTATACTGTATTTGTGTTTTTCTTTCTGACTTATTTCACTCTGTATAATAGGCTGCAGTTTCATCTACCTCATTAGAACTGATTCAAATGCATTCTTTTTAATGGCTAAGTAATATTCCATTGTGTATATGTACCACAGCTTTCTTATCCATTCGTCTGCTGATGGACATCTAGGTTGTTTCCATGCCTGGCTATTGTAAACAGTGATGTGATGAACACTGGGGTACATGTGTCTCTTTCAATTCTGGTTTCCTCAGTGTGTATGCCCATTAGTAGGATTGCTGGGCATATGCCAGTTCTATTTCCAGTTTTTTTAAGGAATCTCCACACTGTTCTCCATAGTGGCTGTTCTAGTTTGCTTTCTTACACCAACAGTGTAAGAGGGTTCCTTTTCTCCACACCCTCTCCACCATTTATTGTTTGTAGACTTTTCAATAGCAGCCATTCTGACTGGCATGAGATGGTACCTCATTGTGGTTTTGATTTGCATTTCTCTGATAATGAGTGACGTTGAGCATCTCTTCATGTGTTTGTTAGCCATCTGTATGTCTTCTTTGGAGAAATGTCTGTTTAGTTCTTTGGCCCATTTTTTGATTTGGTCATTTATTTTTCTGGTTTGTTTGGGTCGTTTTTATTCTTGTTTATATTGAGCTGCAGGAGCTGCTTGTATATTTTTGAGATTAATTCTTTGTCAGTTGCTTCATTTGCTATTATTTTCTCCCATTCTGAAGGCTGTCTTTTCACCTTGCTTATAGTTTCCTTCATTGTGCAAAAGCTTTTAAGTTTAATTAGGTCCCATTTGTTTATTTTTGCTTTTATTTCCATTACTCTGGGAGGTGGGTCGAGAGGATCCTGCTGTGATTTATGTCAGAGAGTGTTTTGCCTATGTTTTCCTCTATAAGTTTTATAGTTTTGAGTCTTACATTTAGATCTTTAATCCATTTTGAGTTTATTTTTGTGTATGGTTTTAGAAAGTGTTCTATTTTCATTTTTTTACAAGTGGTTGACCAGTTTTCCCAGCACCACTTTTTAAAGAGATTGTCTTTTGTCCATGTATATTCTTGCCTCCTTTGTCAAAGATAAGGTGTCCATAGGTACATGGATTTATCTCTGGGCTTTCCATTTTGTTCCATTGATCTATATTTCTGTCTTTGTGCCAGTACCATATTGTCTTGATGACTGTAGCTTTGTAGTATAGTCTGAAGTCAGGCAGGATGATTCCTCCAGTTCCATTCTTCTTTCTCAAGATTGCTTTGGCTATTCAAGGGTTTTTGTATTTCCATTACAAATTGTGAAATTATTTGTTCTAGTTCTCTGAAAATACCATTGGTAGCTTGATAGGGATTGCATTGAATCTATAGATTGCTTTGAGTAGTATGCTCATTTTCACTATATTGATTCTTCCAATCTGTGAACATAGTATATTTCTCCATCTATTTGTGTCATTTTTGATTTCTTTCATCAGTGTTTTATACTTTTCTATATATAGGTCTTTTGTTTCTTTAGGTAGATTTATCCCTAAGTATTTTATCCTTTTGGTTGCAATGGTGAGTGGAATTGTTTCCTTAATTTCTCTTTCTGTTTTTTCATTGTTAGTGTATGGGAATGCAAGGGATTTCTGTGTGTTAATTTAATATCCTGCAACTTTACTATATTCATTGATTAGCTCTAGTAATTTTCTGGTGGTCTTTAGGATTTTCTATGTAGAGGATCATATCATCTGCAAACAGTGAGAGTTTTACTTCTTCTTTTCCAACCTAGATTCCTTTTCTTTTTCTTCTCTGATTGCTGTGGCTAAAACTTCCAAAACTATGTTAAATAGTAGTAGTGGGAGTGGGCACCCTTGTTTTGTTCCTGACTTTAGGGGAAATGCTTTCAATTTTTCACCATTGAGGATAGTGATTGCTGTGGGTTTATCATTCATATATGGCTTTTATTATGTTGAGGTATGTTCCTTCTATGCCTGCTTTCTGGAGGGTTTTTATCATAAATTCTCCTTTTCTTGAAAAATACTCAGCTCCTTTGTCATTTCACCCTCTGCTCTCTTCAGACCCTCTCTGAACTTAAATTTCCATCAGGAAGTTTCCTGAACACTCCACACTTTTATGCTGGACTTACCAGCACACTTGGTCTGCTCACATGTCTTTAGCCTTCATAGGAAAAACCATAGCTGCTTTCAAGCTGAGAGCTAGTAAAAACAAATGACATTACAACTAAGACAAGCTTCTTGAGAGTTGAGTTTTTCCTCAACTTAAAAATGAGACTTCTTGGGTTACTGGCACTTTGTGAAATAAACTAGTGTAGAAATGTTTAATGGTATGAACAGTACATTTAGAAGAGAGAAGATCCTGCATTTTATCATGATCACTTTCATCCTGCCAATTTTTAATCATAGTTACTTACTGATTCAAAATTACCCTTTTGAGGAAGCCTGTGTTTCTGATATGCTGCTGATAGTATTTTACACGCAGGCAGCTCATCTCCTGTGCTGGACCCTTCTGATTTGATCCTGACTCGGGAACCTTGGATGAAGAGGATGAGGAAGCAGACAGTGATACTGATGATATTGACCACAGAGGTGAGAGGTGGCTGAGGTGACTCATGAAAACAGAACAACTACTTATTCTCTCATTGCTTGCCTGGGATCTTTCTGTTATTGAGAGACTTTAACCATGCAGCCAGTAATAGGGGAGAGAGGAAATGGTAAAGGATATAGCACCAAAAGGAGTTCCATACACTGAGTTCCTGGCCTTCCACAAGAATGGTTAATACTGAGCTTGATTATAGCCTTTTCTTACTCTTGTGTCTTCTCATCTTTAGGTCCGAACTCAATTTTGAGTAACCCAGGATTGTTTATTATATTTAAGAATACAGGAGGCCTTAGTGAGCCTAAACTAATCAGAAGGGACTGTAACATTGAGGAGAGAATGGCTTTGGAAACCCTGAAGGGTTTTATGTGGCATAGTTTTATGGACTGTGGACAGAATCTATTTCTTGAAACAACCCTTTTAGGTCCTTGATGTGCTCAAGGGTAAACCTCTCTTTATTTCAGTGTGCTGGATGCTAACATGTAAATTGCCTCACTTAATAATATTTATTGAGGTATAATTTACAAATAATAAATCCCACCCCTTCAAAGTGTATAGTTCAGTTCAGCCACTCAGTTGTGTCCGACTCTTTGCAACCCCATGGACTGCAACACGCCAGGCTTCCCTGTTCACCACCAACTGCCAGAGCTTGCTCAAACTCATGTCCATCAAGTCAGTGATGCCATCCACCCATCTCATCCTCTGTTGTCCTCTTCTCCTCCTGCCTTCACTCTTTCGCAGCATCAGGGTCTTTTCCAGTGAGTCCATTCTTCGCATCAGGTGGCCAAAGTATTGGAGCTTCAGCTTCAGCATCTGTCCTTCCAATGAATATTCAGGGTTGATTTCCTTTAGGATTGACTGGTTTGATCTCCTTGCAGTCCAAGGGACACTCAAGAGTCTTCTGAAGCACCACAATTCAAAAGCTTATCAATTGAATAAGCTATTTGTATATAAATGTTTACTATAACATTATTGATAGAACTAAAAGTCATAAACAACTTAAGTGTATGTTATGGGGGAGGTTGTAAAATGAATGACATTTCCTCTATAGGAAAGAATGTCTCATAGTCATAGAGAAGAAGAGTCTTCTCTAACACTATAAGTATAGTTAAATGAATTTTAATACATATAGTCTTATAGTACCATCATAAGTCTTGCTTACCATCATAAGCAAGAAACAGAACCCCTTCCATTACCCTAAAAGTTATTTAGTCCCTTCCCCCACACCAGTTCCTGGCAACCACTTATCTGATTTTTGTGTCTATAATTCTGCCTTTTCCAAAATGTCATGTAAGTGGAATCATAGTATTTAACTTGGCTTTTTTCACTTAGTATAATGCTTTTGTGATCCTTCCATGTTATTGTATGTATGAGTAATATGGTTTTTTAATTGCTTAGTAAAAACTCAGCAGTGGCCACAGGACTGGAAAAGATCAGTTTTTATTCCAACTCCAAAGAAAGGCAATGCCAAAGAATGCTCAAACTACTGCACAATTGCACTCATCTCACATGCTAGTAAAGTAATGCTCAAAATTCTCCAAGCCAGGCTTCAGCAATACATGAACCAACTTCCTGATGTTCAAGTTGGTTTTAGAAAAGGCAGAGGAACCAGAGATCAAACTGCCAACATCCGGTGGATCATCAAAAAAAGCAAGAGAGTTCCAGAAAACCATCTATTTCTGCTTTATTGACTATGCCAAAGCCTTTGACTGTGTGGATGACAATAAATTGTGGAAAATTCTGAAAGAGATGAGAATACCAGACCACCTAACCTGCCTCTTGAGAAATCTGTATGCAGGTCAGGAAGCAACAGTTAGAACTGGACATGGAACAACAGACTGGTTCCAAATAGGAAAAGGAGTACGTCAAGGCTGTATATCATCACCCTGCTTATTTAACTTATATGCAGAGTACATCATGAGAAACGCTGGACTAGAAGAAGCACAAGCTGGAGTCAAGATTGCCGGGAGAAATATCAATAACCTCAGATATGCAGATGACACCACCCTTATGGCAGAAACTGAAGAGGAACTAAAAAGCCTCTTGATGAAAGTGAAAGTGGAGAGTGAAAAAGTTGGCTTAAAGCTCAACATTCAGAAAGCTAAGATCATGGCATCTGGTCCCATCACTTCATGGGAAATAGATGGGGAAACAGTGGAAACAGTGTCAGGCTTTATTTTTGGGGGCTCCAAAATCACTGCAGATGGTGACTGTAGCCATGAAGTTAAAAGACGCTTACTCCTTGGAAGAAAAGTTATGACCAACCTAGATAGCATATTCAAAAGCAGAGACATTATTTTGCCGACTAAGGTCTAGTCAAGGCTATGGTCATGTATGGATGTGAGAGTTGGACTGTAAAGAAGGCTGAGCGCCAAAGAATTGATGCTTTTGAACTGTGGTGTTGGAGAAGACTCTTGAGAGTCCCTTGGACTGCAAGGAGATCCAACCAGTCCATTCTGAAGGAGATCAGCCCTGGGATTTCTTTGGAAGGAAAGATGCTAAAGCTAAAACTCCAGTACTTTGGCCACCTCATGCGAAGAGTTGACTCATTGGAAGAGACCCTGATGCTGGGTGGGATGGGGGCAGGAGGAGAAGGGGGACGACAGAGGATGAGATGGCTGGATGGCATCACAGACTCGATGGACGTGAGTCTGAGTGAACTCAGGGAGTTGGTAATGGACAGGGAGGCCTGGCGTGCTGCGATTCATGGAGTCACAAAGAGTCTAACACGACTGAGCGACTGAACTGAACTGAATATTCCATTATGTGAATGTGCCTTTGTTTATCAATTCACAAGCCAACTGACATTTGGGTTATTGCCAGGTTTAAGTTGTGGTAAATAAACTGCTATAAAGATTGGTTAATAGGTTTTAGTGTGGACACAGGTTTTCATTTCTCTCAGTTAAAAATATATAGGAGTGGGACCACATTTTAGTTACTTTATGAGGGAAGCATCTCCCCACCTATTGGTCAAAGAAATTGTACATTTTGGGCAACATGATAAATAGAACCTGCTTCTAGGAGATACTTCCTTATTGGGAGAAGTAAACATGGAGTGTCTTAGAAAGAGTACAGTTGACTCTTGACCAACTCAGGGGCTGGGGTACCTATTATCCTTGGTACAGTTTTAACAGACCTCATATAACTAACTTATAGTTGGCCCTCTGACTCTGTGGTTCTGCATTTGTGGACTTCATCAACCGTGGTTTGTATGATACTGTATGTTGTTATTTATTACTGAAAAAAGTTCACGTGTAAGGGGACTCACCCAGTTCAAGCCCATGTTGTTCAAAGTTACATGTACTATTTCTGATGGATGGGAGACAGTGGCTCTCATCCAGTGGTCTAATGGGGAGAGTTTGAAAATAACTCACCTTCTTTTTTCCTTATAGTTACAGAGGAAAGCCGTGAAGAACCAGCATTCCAGAATTTTATGCAAGAATCAATGGCACAGTACTGGAAGAAAAACAACAAGTAGTTTCTAAAATTCAAAATTTTGGAACTCTGTGTGAAGGACTATCTTTATCTCTGACTGGGGGCTACAATCTATATTAAGGATGGGTTTGTTCAGAATAGCAGTTTGTCTTACTAGTGAAACTTCCTGACTCAGACGAAGCCAGGAATAGATTATTTGGACCTGCTAATTCCCATTGGCCTTCCCCTCGGATTTATGCAAGGAAGCATATTCTGTTTTTGGACACTGATATCCCTTTGAGCCACAAGTTGTATCATTTGAACTCACCTACTTTTGCTACTGATGGATGAAACAGAGAACTCAGTAGGCTGGATCTCTAGCCTCTACTTCCCAAGCATTTGCCTTTGAACTTGCACCGTGAGTTCCCTTCCTTTTATCAGAAAGGGCGAGAGGAAACAGGAGCTTGTCCAGAATGACAGTGGAGTCTCCTTGGCAACCAGTCAATGTTGGTGTGAAATGTGCCTCCCACTGGGGAGCTCATTATAGAACATCAGGTTCACTGAAGAAAGTGGGCAACACATAGTTAGTAAGAATTCTGCTTTAGGTGGTGGCTTAAAGAGTTTTAAATTTTCACTCTGTTGTAAGCCTGCTTGTCATCATTTCAAGTAAGAAAATCGTCACTAATAGTCACTTCAGTTCAGAAGAGAGATTTAAAGCCACATGATGTTTACTAAAGTTCTGTGTACACACCACACCTAATAACGAGGTATGAAGCCAGGCCCTGTTTGTATTGTGTCCTTCCTTATGATTTACTCAAAGGACATGGGTTTGGGTCAGGTGCACATTCCATTCTTAATAGCTCTAGTAAGTGTTTGCTTCACCTCCACATTCTTCACAGTATCTTAAAACATTATATTATTTCTCTTAAGAAATTTTATTCCTGCCTAACCTGTATTTCAGTCAGTGGTTCTCAAAGTGTGGTGTCTGGAACAGAAGCATCAGCATCATCTGGGAAGTTACCAGAAATGGGACATTCAAGACCAAAATCAGAAACGGGGTGGGGCACGGGGCCTAGCAGTCTGTTTTAAAATGGCCTCCAGGGGATTCTGATGCATGCTAAATTCAGAACAGTGCTCTAACTCAAACAGCCTATGGCCTAATTCCAGACTAGGTGAATCTCGGGTATCAATGTTCCTATGACCTTCTTCATCAGAGTACCTGAACCTTGGCCATCTAGTGCCTAT
Source organism: Nanger dama (assembly GCA_917880005.1). NCBI lineage: Eukaryota > Metazoa > Chordata > Mammalia > Artiodactyla > Bovidae > Nanger > Nanger dama. The sequence goes on from CAKJTW010000018.1 coordinate 35,071,182, forward strand.
TCTTCCATTTAAATCTTATAAAAATAAAAATATTTTGTTTTACATATTAATTTCAATACTGTGTAACTAATGGGAACCACTGGTCTAAAAACTTGTTCTTTAAGAGAACCACCTGGACAGCAAACCTGTGCATACCTGTTTTTTTCCCCTAGTGCCTTTGAATACTTTTTCATTAAAGAGGAAATCATCTGGCCTATGCTATAAGCTTCATAACAGCAGAGATGGTCTTACTCATCTGTGTATCCCTTGCAAAGGACCCAGTACATAATAGGTACTCAATAAATGTTTGCTGAGTGAACTAATTAAATACTAAATGGCTACTTTCTGGAAACTGACCACCAGATGTGTACTTTCATCAGTAAATAAGGGGAAGTGAAGTGAAAGTCGCTTGGTTGTATCCAACTCTTTGTGACCCCATGGACTACAGTCCATGGAATTCTCCAGGCCAGAATACTAGAGTGGGTAGCCTTTCCCTTCTCCAGGGGATCCTCCCAACCCATGGATCGAACCCAGGTCTCCTGCATTGCACGTGGATTCTTTACCTGCTGAGCCACAAAGGAAGCAAATAAGGGGAAATGAAGCTAAACCTGGAACAGGAAAGGTTTAAACGTGCCAAGAATGTCCAATTAGCAAATGTATAAATGCTTTGGCAACAGTTTAAATCATAACCTTATTTTGTTGCTGTTGCATTCATATTTATTCCCAATACCTGAGACATTTAAGGCACTCAGTGATATGGGCCTTGATTTCTAGTCTACTAAAAGAGTACTCTAAGTTTCACAAGACTTGTATTCTGCACCCCCCAAACCAAACCAGCAGTACTTAACTTGTACACATTTGCTAATTACTCCTGATTATTCCAGTGCTACATCAAGTATTTAATAAATAATGATTGACACTATCAGATGCCACATAGGGCAGATACTGTAATGGATGAGTGACAGCAGTCAAGCTGTTCAGGACACGATGTAAAGCAGAAAGGCGCATATTGTTAGCCTTTTTAGAGGCTGTGCAGATGTAGAATTCTGGTAAAGGAATGGACCACTGTCCTCTGATAGCCAAGCAGATGCAACAAATCAGGCACAAGTCTGTCTATGGACAGGTCCTGTTTGCTTCATTCACAAAGTGAAAGTCGCTCAGTCGTATCCCAACTTTTTGCGACCCCATAGACTGTAGTCCGCCAGTCTCCTCTGTCCGTGGGATTTTCCAGGCAAGAATATTGGTGCAGGTTGCCGTTCCTTTCTCCAGGGGATCTTCCTGACCCAAGGATTGAACCCAGGTCTCCTGCATTACAGGCAGACTGATGAGCCATCAGTTAGTTTTATCATTCAAAAAGGAGAAAATGAAAAGAGCAACTGAAAAATGTACATGCTGAAAATACTGGGTTGCCCAAAAGTTGGCTTAAAGCTCAAAATTCAGAAAACGAAGATCATGGCATCTGGTCCCATCACTTCATGGGAAATAGATGGGGAAACAGTGGAAACAGTGTCAGGCTTTATTTTTTGGGGCTCCAGAATCACTGAAGATGGTGACTGCAGCCATGAAATTAAAAGACGCTTACTCCTTGGAAGAAAAGTTATGACCAACCTAGATAGCATATTCAAAAGCAGAGACATTACTTTGCCAATTAAGGTCCATTTAGTCTAGGCTATGGTTTTTCCAGTAGTTATGTATGGATGTGAGAGTTGGACTATGAAGAAGGCTGAGCACCAAAGAATTGATGCTTTTGAACTGTGGTGTTGGAGAAGACTCTTGAGAGTCCCTTGGACTTCAAGGAGATCCAACCAGACCATTCTGAAGATCAACCCTGGGATTTCTTTGGAAGGAATGATGCTAAAGCTGAAACTCCAGTACTTTGGCCACCTCATGTGAAGAGTTGACTCACTGGAAAAGACTGATGCTGGGAGGGATTGGGGGCAGGAGGAGAAGGGGACGACAGATGAGATGGCTGGATGGCATCACTGACTCGATGGACGTGAATCTGACTGAACCCTGGGAGTTGGTGATGGATAGGGAGGCCTGGCGTGCTGCAATTCAAGGGTTCGCAAAGAGTCAGGGACACGACTGAGCTGAACTGAACTGATAGCATATGGAAAAGCCTGAATGAACTTTTCTGGCCAACCCAATGTTAAAAAAAAAAAAAAATCTGACTGGAAATAAAGAGGATTGGAATACATGGACTAAGTCTAGAGAAGGAAGAAGAAAAATATATGGTTGAGATAGGAGAGGGCTATTTGGATAAGCAAAAGGCTGTTCACAGACTGTGATTTCACAGGAGATTCTGTGGGCAACAGAAACAGTTCGAAAAAAGACTCCTGATAGATAAACTGTGCAATGTTTAGCTATTTCCATTGGATTCCCAATGACTTGAACCAAAAATGAAGCAAGTTAAAAGAAAAAGATTGACATCTTATATCAGCATATATGTGAGTCTGTTCAAGCACAGCTCTGAAGCTTAATAACATTTTCATCTTCATAATATCCCTGCAGTGTAGGCCAGACCCAGTGTGATTCTTCTCGGTTGTGTAAGAGAAACAGGTTGAGAGAAGCTAAGTCACTTATCACATGGTAAAGACAAGTCAGGGACACGTTTTGGTCTCTGGATCACCATCCCAGTGTGATATCTGTGAAAAGTGGCTTCATTGTGGAAAACAACAAAAAATGGATGCAAACGGTAAAAGTAGACTTATTTGGTTAAATCCAGCTCCACTGATATCAGGAAAACCCATTGTGTTTAAGAGCTCAATCATTATTTGTGGAAACAAATTAGAATCCATCAGAGTTTCTGTTGGGTCTTCTAGGTCTGGAGAGGTCTCCCTATTTGCCTTTATATTTTCCTCATCCTCTTTTTGCAGCGCTGGTTGAAAACAGGGGAGGAGCCCATGAGGCTGTCAGTGGAGTGGGAGCCATAGCTGCTGTCTGAGTCATCAGGGCTTTGGGGGATCCCAGCTTCACTCATGCCTGACATTGGCTCCTCAAACACATCACTGCCCAGCACACCGTGCCCAGAAACGTTGCCTTCTTCACTCTCTTGCGGCTCCATTTTCACGTGGGCCAAGTTCCAAAGAGGGGAAGCATTTACCTCTGTACCTGGGAATGGAAAAGAACACAGAACTAGCAGCAAGAAAGGCTGGAACAAAGCAGGTGGCATACACCACCCAGGGCTGGCAGATAACTCAGTTTTCATTCTGATTCTCTACTTGCCTAGAGAATATGGATGTTATTCTCTGCTCAAAAATTACCAACTCAAAATATCTTCTTTTCCACTTCCTCCCATTCCTTTACCTCACCTCATCCATTTCCATTTCCTCTAAACCAGGGGAAACTAAAGCTACGCAGGTGGAAATATTCATGATTTGAAGGCAGGCACAACCATGGGTTCTCGGGCAAGTGTTACATTTGCCTGTCCTTCTACGGGGCTGTCTTGTTTTTCTGCCTTGTGTTTGGGCCCCTGGTTCTCTCTCACATTATGGAAAGTTAGTGATCACTACAAAATGGTGGTAGCAGTTCCCAGACTGCTGAAAAGAGACATGACCCCTATGTCTGCAAGAATTTCTTTCTGGCTCTCCTGCCTCTGTGTCTTCTAGCAATGCTGTTCTGTGGTTATTACGTCTCCCATAGTGAAAGGCTCTGCCCAGTACTTTGAAAATGTGGTCTAATTCTGTTTAGGCCACACTGAAAGACTGGTTGTTTGCATCATTAGGTCGTTGATGACATAATCTATATTTCTAGAGAACTGGGACTTCCTAGAAGTCCAGTGGTTAAGACTTCCACTGCAGGGGGCTCAGGTTTGGTCCCTGATCAGGGAACTAAAATCCCATAGCCAATAAATAAATAAATAAATTGTAAAGAACTGAGCCTCTAGAGTTATTTGCAGTCTTTTGAATAAGCAATCATTGAGCCATCTGGTTCTGAAGGGAACCACGGAGTCTGTCTGGAAGAAGCACCCAGCTGCCTATAATTGAGTTGCCCTATTTTAATCCCTTTCAGGTTCAACTTGTTGGTACAACTCTGACCAAGGAACCCCAACTATTCAAACATCCTTGAGCAATTAACATTACTCCACCTGTCTGGAAGTTGCCTTAATTAACTCAGCACAAGCACCAGGAAAGACCAGAATACAGAGAACAGGAGGCCATCTGTCCACCTAGCTGGGTCGGCTGAATTAACTATCATCAAGAGAGTAACAACAACTTTGGAAAACTCAGCAATAGCCCCAAGACTGGAAAAAGGTCAGTTTTCATTCCAATCCCAAAGAAAGGCAATGCCAAAGAATGTTCAAACCGCTGCACAACTGCAATCATCTTACATGCCAGAAGTAATGCTCAAAAATCTCCAAGCTAGGCTTCAACAGTACGTGAACCATGAATTTCCAGATGTTCAAGCTAGATTTAGAAAAGGCAGAGGAACGAGAGATCAAATTGCCAACATCCATTGGATCATTGAAAAAACAGAGTTACAGAAAAACATCTACTTCTGCTCTATTGACTACACCGAAGCCTTTGACTGTGTAGATCACACAAACTGCGGAAAATTCTTAGAGATGAAAATACCAGACTACCTGACCTTCCTCCTAAGAAATCTGTATGCTGGTCAGGAAGCAACAGTTAGAATTGGACATGGAACAACAGACTGATTCCAAATTGGGAAAGGAGTATGTCAGGGCTGTATATTGTCACCCTGCTTATTTAACTTACATGCAGAGTATATGAGAAATGTCTGACTGGATGAAGCACAAGCTGGAATCAAGATGGCTGGGAGAAATATCAATTACCTCAGATATGCAGATGACACCACCTTTATGGCAGAAAGGGAAGAAGAACTAAACAGCCTCTTGATGAAAGTGAAAGAGGAGAGTGAAAAAGTTGGCTTAAAGCTCAACATTCAGAAAACGAAGATCATGGCATCTGGTCCCATCACTTCATGGGAAATAGATGGGGAAACAGTGTCAGACTTTATTTTGGGGGGCTCCAAAATCACTGCAGATGGTGACTGCAGTGAAATTAAAAGATGCTTACTCCCTGGAAGAAAAGTTATGACCAACTTAGATAGCATATTAAAGAGCAGAGACGTTACTCTGCTGACAAAGGTCCATCTAGTCAAAGCTATGGTTTTTCCAGTAGTCATGTATGGATGTGAGAGTTGGACTATAAAGAAAGCTGAGCGCTGAAGAATGATGCTTTTGAACTGTGGTACTGGAGAAGACTCTTGAGATTCCCTTGGACTGCAAGGAGATCCAACCAGTCCATCCTGAAAGAAATTAGTCCCATATATTCATTGGAAGGACTGATGCTGAAGCTGAAACTCCAATACTTTGGCCACCTGATATGAAGAACGAACTCACTGGAAAAGACCCTGATGCTGGGAAAGATTGATGGCAGTAGGAGAAGGGGATGACAGAGGATGAGATGGTTGGATGGCATCACTGACTCAATGGACATGAATCTGAGCAAGCTCTGGGAGTTGGGATTGACAGGGAAGCCTGGCGTGCTGCAGTCCATGAGGTTGCAAAGAGTAGGACACGACTGAGCGACTGAACTGAACTGAAGCGAGTAACATTGCATCTACATCCTAACTAGGAATAATTTCAAAGAATGTCTGTAAAGCTGTGCTAGTTCTCTCTTCACTAATTAGGAAGAGAATGTTTGGATCTGTAGATCAGTGAACGTATATTTCTTTTTAGACTTTCCATTCCCCTGCCCATCCCTACTTTTGCTCTTCCATCTCCAGACTTTGAGTCTAAAATGCAAGAAGTACTGAGGCTGGCACATCTCCCAGAATCAAGATGGGTAGATTCTCTCTTACTTGAAGCCTGTGGTGAAGCCTCGACCTCCAGGTTAGATGGGAAGCGCTCGTTCTGAGCACCGAGAACTCCCATGGGCAGCGACTGGTCTCCAGAAGCAAGGTCGGCCTCCAGTTCTTCACTGACAGGGAAGGTGATGTCGCTCACAGGTTCCTCCTTGATCTTGACAGGCTTCGTGTCCTCTGTGGCCTTCTCAGGATTGACGATCCTCTCATACTCTTCAGAGAGCTGCTTACTAATCTGTTGACAAGCAAGAGTCAATTTTCCAAAGGAATGTTAAAAGCAAGTTGCACAGCCAGCTTGTGGCATCTGGTGAAAGCAGAAGATGAATACGAACAAAGCATCAGTGCTAATGGGAGGAATTGAGTTTGGAATCCATAAATGAGAGGGACACGTGAAGAAGACTTGCTTGCCAGAGAATGTGTATGTGATTGATTAAAAGGTACATAAAGGGAAAATATTTAAATGTATCAGAACTGGGACAAAACGTGACATTTTTGGCTATACAAACTAACATCTGACATAAATACAACAGGTGGCTAATGAGCGCTATAGGACATCTGGATCACTTAGCAAAGCCGATTGGGTGTTATGAATTTCTTATATTTCAGATTTGGGGAAACCGAAACAGTGAACAAAATGCCTAAGGCCACAAGGGTGGAAGCGATTAGACAGTTCTGGTTTTAACCAAAACGCTGTCTCCCCCATCACACTCTAACTTTGAGAGCAGTGTCATCTCACTCGTTTGCTCCTGGTTCATAGCACTTAACGCCATCTGAAATTAATTTTGATCATTGTTTGTTTACCGGTTTTTGTTTCTCTCTCAACAAGAATGCAAGCTCAAGGAACCTGTCCTATTAAACTGCTGAATTCCACAGCAGGCACTCTATAAATATGTGTTGAATAAAAGCAGGCTAGCCACATGCTATAATTTCACTGACTGAAGAAGAACCCTGGGTCTGGCCAGGTCAGTGTGGGTCACAGCCGGGGCCAAAAGGAAAGTCAAGTCAAGTTCATTCTATTCCAGGCCCTGTGCTCTGCACCCTAGGGCAAGTGTTAGGGATCCCACTGAACACCCCCAGATCACATATCCTTGCACACCCCTCCTCGGGATCCTCTCACCTGCAGCATGTAACTGTGATAGTCCTTGATGCGGTGCTGCCAGAATTTCTGGAGGGAGAGCACGCTGCCAATGCCCACTTCATGGAACACCTGCTCCATCACGTCGGGGAAGGGAGTCTGCCCCAGCCGGGCTTCCCGATCCACAGCAAAGCGCAGCAGCTTGGTGAACTTCAGGCAGTATTCGTGCGCCACATCAGTCAGGGTCTCCAGGACGCTCTCGTTAGCACACTCAAAGCCCGAGTGGGCCAGGATTGTGGCCACTGCCTGGTAGAGGAGCTGTCGGCAGGAGTGCCAGCTGAGTTCAGTCACAGGCTCCCCTTTTCCCCTGAAAGTGGAGACACGATGAGTGTCATTGGTTCTCTTGCAAAGGGGTGACCTGTCCTGTCTTCCTAGGTGGTTTACAATCCTAATCAAACATCTGGCTCAGTTTTCCAGGAGAATTTAAGGCAGGTTATATAGTCCAGTTTTACCTTACTGCCATTTCAGGGCATGTCTCAACGACCCACAGTCATATCCCTGAGCGGTTCTAATTACATAAAGCTTGCATAGGTGATATGTGTTTATAGTAAACAGTATAAAAGGTTATCTACTGAAAAGTAAGTTCCCATCTTCTTGTATCAATTGCTTGATTTTGATCACTTTTAGGATCTGATAAATTTTAAGAGCATAGCTCAATGGTGCACATTTTCAGTATAGCATAGGTTCCTCACATGCTGGGCAATATATGAACCTCTAGAATTTAACTGCAACAAACCATCTGTAAAATAGGAAAGTAATTCAATTTTATAAAAGCAGATTAAAACATATATTGCTTACAAGCAATATATGGATGAGATGGTTGGATGAGAGGATGAAATGGTTGGATGGCATTACCTACTCAATGGACCTAAGTTTGAGCAAACTCCGGAAGATAATGAAGGACAGGGAAGCATGGCTTGATGCAGCATGGGTCGCAAAGAGTCAGACATGACTGAGAGATTGAATAAAAATCACTTACACAGCATTTTTATCCTACTTTATGCTGTGAAATTGGTAGGGGTCCATATTATTATTCCTATTTGGCAGGTGAAGAAATTGAAGTTCAGAGGGGCTGATTTGCCACATGTTTTTGGTAATATAAAGTAATAGAGCTTCTGACTCTAGATTCTATGTCCTTCATAATACTCTGTTTTGCACCTAATCATTGTGGCAAAAATCCTATCTTTCTAAAACAAAACTTCAAAAGCTGTCTGATTTCCTAAAAGTAACTTTTAATAAGCTCCTAATAATTTACCTGTTCTCCTGAAATTCCCTATCTTCTGCTTTCCCCTGACAAAGGAAGTAAATAGATAAAAATAAAATAGGGTACAGAAAATGACTCTTCCCAGAACACTTTTCATTTGTCACCCCGTGCTTACTGTACAGAGTGCCTGAGGAGCTATTCACCCACGCTGCTATTATCTGCTCAGTAACAACTACTGCAATTCACCTAATAACTGGAAAATAAGAAAACCAACTGTCAAGTAATTTTTCATTTACTGTTTATATCATCATTTCCCATGGCCAGTTTCTCTGGACCAAAAGCTAAAGACTTCAGAAGTGCCTAATAAACAGAGCTAAATCAGTACTGTTTTACTTAATATGTGGACCCATTTTAAAGAAAATAATTCCTCCTGCAGCCCCATAACTGATGCAAATTATTTTTATTACAGTGTCTTATATATAAAACCACCTCATGCGAAGAGTTGACTCACTGGAAAAGACTCTGAGGCTGGGAGGCATTGGGGGCAGGAGGAGAAGGGGATGACAGAGGATGAGATGGCTGAATGGCATCACTGACTCAATGGACGTGAGTCTGAGTGAACTCCAGGAGTTGGTGATGGACAGGGAGGCCTGGCATGCTGCGATTCATGGGGTTGCAAAAGTCAGACACGACTGAGCGACTGAACTGAACTGAACCTTCTGATGTTCACAGAATCTTCCTAACAATTAAAATTATAAAACTGACACAAAACTACAAATTTTAAATAATAGCATCAATTTAATATGAGGGACAGTATTATTTTGTAAAAGCTCAATTGCTCTCAAAATGTAAAGTTGGTACCGATTGCTGCTGCTGCTAAGTCGCTTCAGTCACGTCCGACCCTCAGTGACCCCATGGACTTCAGCCTTCCAGGCTCCTCTGTCCATGGGATTTTGCAGGCAAGAGTGCTGGAGTGGGGTGCCACTGACTGCTACAGAGTTAAGTATTCTGAAGTTGGGCACATCGAAACCAATATGTGCCACACATTTCTCATTCCCTTTTCACTATTCCAGTGTCTTCAAAACTTCCAATTAGACAATGCAACATGACATCATCTTGCCTTAATCTAGCCCAACTGCAAACCTTACATAAGTCCATTTCTCTTTTTCATTAGTTTGGGACAATTAAAATAGTAGCAACTATCATCATCAACAGGCAGATACAATAAGTGATGTACAACACAATTAGTTATGAAGCATTTGTACCAAACATTTAATCTGAATCTTATCTTCAGAAAATAATCAGCAAATCCAGTCTGATTTGGAACAGACAAATGACCTGAACTCTTAAAAAGATTAATATCATGTATTATAAAAGGGGATGTTATTCTAGCTTAAAAGACACTAAAGAGGCAGAGAAAGACAAATACTGTATATCATTTATATATAAAATCTAAAACAAACTAGTGAACACAACAAAAAGAAGTACTCACAGATATTGAGAACACACTAGTGGTTAACAGTGAGGAGAGGGAAGGATGGGGCAAGATGGGGTAGATTAAGAGGTACAAGCTACTATGTATAAAATAAATAAGCTACAAGGATATATTGTACAGCACAGGAAATGTAGCCAATATTTTATAATAACTTTCAGTTCAGTTGCTCAGTCGTGTCCGACTCTCTGCGATCCCGTGAATCGCAGCACGCCAGGCCTCCCTGTCCATCACCATCTCCCGGAGTTCACTCAGACTCACGTCCATCGAGTCTGTGATGCCATCCAGCAATCTCATCCTTTGTCATCCCCCTTCTCCTCCTGCCCCCCAATCCCCTGCAGCATCAGAGTCTTTTCCAATGAGTCAACTCTTCGCATGAGGTGGCCAAAGTACTGGAGTTTCAGCTTTAGTATCATTCCTTCCAAAGAAATCCCAGGGTTGATCTCCTTCAGAATGGACTGGTCGGATCTCCTTGCAGTCCAAGGGACTCTCAAGAGTCCTCTCCAACACCACATTTTAAAAGCATCAATTCTTTGGCACTTAGCTTTCTTCACAGTCTAACTCTCACATCCATACATGACCACAGGAAAAACCATAGTCTTAACTAGATGGACCTTAGTCGGCAAAGTAATGTCTCTGCTTTTGAATATACTATCTAGGTTGGTCATAACTTTTCTTCCAAAGAGTAAGCATCTTTTAATTTCGGAGTATGATCTATACAAATACTGAATTACAGTGTTGAACACCTCCAAAATCACTGCAGATGGTGACTGCAGCCATGAAATTAAAAGACGGTTACTCCTTGGAAGAAGTTATGACCAACCTAGATAGCATATTGAAAAGCAGAGACATTACTTTGCCAACAAAGGTCCATCTAGTCAAGGCTATGGTTTTTCCAGTGGTCATGTATGGATGTGAGAGTTGGACTGTGAAGAAAGCTGAGCACTGAAGAATTGATGCTTTTGAACTGTGGTGTTGGAGAGGACTCTTGAGAGTCCCTTGGACTGCAAGGAGATTCGACCAGTCCATTCTGAAGATCAGCCCTGGGATTTCTTTGGAAGGAATGCTGCTAAAGCTGAAACTCCAGTACTTTGGCCACCTGATTTGAAGAGCTGACTCATCGGAAAAGACCCTGATGCTGGGAGGGATTGGGGGCGGGAGAAGGGGATGACAGAGGATGAGATGGCTGGATGGCATCACCGACTCGATGGACGTGAGTTTGAGTGAACTCCAGGAGACAGTGATGGACAGGGAGGCCTGGCGTGCTGCGATTCATGGGGTTGCAAAAAGTTGGACACGACTGAGCAACTTAACTGAACACCTGAAACTAATATTGTAAATCAACTATACCTCAAAACAAAAAAAAAGACACTAAAGAGGTATAACAATGAAATGAAATACATGGTCTTTATTAGGTCCAAGACTGGGGAAAAACATACCTAATAAAAGATATTTTGGGGACAACTGGAAAATCTGAATACAGATGATAGTACTCAGTTCGTGTTCACTTACTTTGATGTGATACTGGTTATTGGGATTATGTAGAAATTTCCTTATTTTTAGGCTAAGGTGAAAAATTTAGGGGTGAAATACTGTGATATCTACAACTCTAATAGATTTGGCAAAAAAAAAAAAACTGTCTATGTGTATATGTATACATAAATGTCTGTATATTTGTGAGTAAATGTGTGTATACACACTTATACATATGTGAGAGAAAGTAAATGTAGTAAAATATTAACAATTGTTGAATCCAGGTGAAGGGTGTTTGTGTTTTTGTCATCCTATTTAAACTTTTCTGTAGGTCTGACAAATTTCAAAATGAAAAGACAAAAGTACTTATTTGGCATCAAATGCAAACTTTCATACTTAAATCCAGGAGTAGCACTAGCTTTTAAGGCAATCACTCAGAGGATTTGGACCAGGGCTTCTCAAATTGAAATTTATGTATGAATCTCTGGAGATCTTGTTAAAACGAAAATTCTGACTCAGGAGGTCTGGGTGAGTCTGACACTTTGCATTTCTAACAACCTCCCAGGTGATGTTGATGTTGCTGATCTCAGATCAGATTTTGAGCAGCAAGGATCAGGAACATTGTTATACTATTATTTCTTGAACTGTGTTATCAAAATGAAAATACACCATTTAAAAACTCTTGTAGAGAACTCGTGGATTCCTAACAGTAAGAGAAGTCCATAAATCTCATCTTGAGGACAATGAGCTAAACCCATAGTATATCTTTTAATTAACAAGAAAAACTAGATTTGGAGGACTATGAGACCATGGCCTATTTTATAAAACAGTGTAGAACTTTGCTCCTAGTAAAGTGCTTGGCATATATTAGGTACTCAATAAATATTTGTTGCATCAGAAAATAAAAAAATACAGACTCTGGATTTGGAAGAACATGGTTCAACTCTTAGACTTTCCACTAATAACCTGAGCAATTTTGGACCGGTCATTTACTCTCATCTTCAGTTTCCTCCTGGAAATGTGGTGACATGCTTAACAGGGTTGTTGGGAAGATTTTTAGAGGAAAAGTAACATATAGCAAAGCCTTGTCTTACCGATAAAAGTCACTCTCTGGGTCACTGTGCCGGACCTGGAATGGTGCACTGGGATTCTTACAATCTAAAGGAAGGAGATCATCAGGAAGAGGAGGTGACCCAGGGCAGGACGGAAGAGGTTCACTCTCTTCAGTCTTTACACCTTCTGTCTGTTGCTGATTCTGGGCCTGCGCTGTAGCAATGAGGTTACGCAGGCGTCGGTTGTGCTGGATCAGCTGAATGGTGTGGATGGTGAGGCTGCAGGGCTCTGAGGGGATGTCCAGCATAGTGGGGGGCTTGGGCTTGTTGGCTGAGGGCTGGTGCAGAGGCGGGTCATGGACTTCTACCAGTCGGAACTCCCGAGGGAGCAAGTCAAAAGAACTTCTGTTGGTCTGGCTTGACGAGATTGGTATCTCTCCCCAGTATCTCAACATTTTGGAATTATAAAGGAAGAGCTCCCAAGTTAAATGTGGATGGTATCCTAAAGGCAGTGTTTTAAAATCTCTAGCAACTGCAGGTTAAGGGCTTCTGTAGTGAGGAATACGAAGTCTAGCCAGGTATTGACATAAAAACTAGGCAGTTCAAGACCACTCAGAAAAGTCAGTGTCAGCAGCACCGCTGGACCAAGGCCGTTCTTCCTGAAGAAATTAAGAGAAATAAAACTGTTAATATCACAGTCATACACTGTGAAAATTCCTACTGGACTGAACCACAAGGTAGAGTTTGGGTCTTTAGTAGACTAATAGCTGCAAGAGTATATTAGGCTATAGTGTCCATATTTTCCAACTCACCCCACTAACTTATTACCAGTCCTGAATGAGTTGCAAGGCAAGACACTTAATGAGACCTGTAATATTTCTCAGATTATCTTGACACATCTTTCCTGGATCCACAGGAGAAAAAGGAGTAGAGTTAAAGATAGGAAAAGGTTCTTCCTTCTTTTTCTTTTTCTGTGCCATGCAGCCTGTGGGATCTTAGTGCCAAGTCCTAATCACTGGACTGCCAGGGAATTCCTGACATGGTTACTAATCTGTGACTGCTTCCCAGGTAGACTAGTGGTAAAGAACCTGCCTGCCAATGCATGAGTAAGAGAATGGGCTCAATTCCTGGGTCAGGAAGATCCCCTGGAGAAGGAAATGGCAACCCACTCCAGTATTCTTGCCTGAAGAATCCCATGGACAGAAGAGCCCGAGAGGCTACAGTCCAAAGGGTTGCAGAGTCAGACACTACTGAAGTGACATAACATGCATGCGTATGTGCCAAGCATGGGAACCTTTAATCCTGGTGGAAAAATGTATGAATCACTATCTTAAATGGTCTTATGCATTCAACTTCTGACATTCATAGGGAAGAATCTCAGATATCTGCTATCTCTTAAATAATATCCCTTCCTTTAGTCTCTCCTTGTATCAAATCTACTCTCTACTGTGATGCTGTGCTGTGCTTAATTGCTCAGTCGTGTCCAATTCTTTGTGACTCCATGGACTGCAGCCTGCCAGGCTCCCTCTGTCCTCGGGATTTTCCAGGCAACAATACTGGAGTGGGTTGCCATGCCCTCCTCCACGGGATCTTCCAAACCCAGGGATCGAACCCAGGTCTCCCACACTGCAGGCAAATTCTTTACCAACTGAGCCACTAGGGAAGCTCAAGAATACTGGAGTACCCTATCCCTTGGCCAGGGGATCTTCCCAACCCAGGAACTGAACCCTTGTCTCCTGCACTGCAGGCAGATTCTTTACCACAGCTGAGCTACCAGGGAAGCCTGTTGTGAGGCTAGACTTAGTATTTTAAGCTTAGACTTAATGACTTCCCATTGACTACTGGAAAAACGTCAAATTTTTTGATTTACCATCCAACACCAATTACAATCCAGCTTCAACTCACTTTTCCAGACTCATTGCCCATGTCTCTTCAAATTCAATAAATATTTATCAAATGCCAAGTGTCATGTGAGGAGATAAAGACTAATTCAAGGTCCTTACCCTGAGGTGAGGGAGAAAAACATGAAAAGAATGTTTCAACATTAAAGTGTGTGGTCAGTGCTGATCTAGAGACACAGACCAAGTTCAGTGAGAAAACACAAAGGAGAAACTTCCTGAAGAAAGTGACCATCTTAGTTCCAACAGTATGAGACTTCTCTGGTTGCGAATGCCATGCATTTCCACAGCTTAATGACGTGATCTTTGCAGGCAATGCCTTGCTACCTGCCACATCCCTGGCAGACTTGTATTCATCCTTAAGTATGATTTAAGTCACCACCCCTATCACCTCCCCAACACATCTCCCCTTGTTAAGTCTCACAGCACTTTGTTTGTCTCCATCACAGCACTTATCCTTGTATTTAAACTAGTACTCGTTTCAATTTTATTCTTCCATCTGTCTCTCACAGTTGTGATCTTGGTGTTTAAGATTTGAGTGCCTACTACATGCCAGACTTTGCCTCTACTGTTAATTCAATTCTCCCAACCTTTCTATAAGTAGATATCATTAAAAAAAAAAAAAAGTATACTATTATTACCCCACTTTTCAGACGTGGAAGCTGAGGCCTTCTGTCTTGCCTAATGTCGGAAACAGCTGAGAGGGAAGATAGAGATGGTCTGGATCCAGGGTCTGCACTCTTAACAACTACACTATGCTCCCTCAATTGGTTTCAGAAAGAATAAAAGAAGGAACGAATACATGAATGGACCAAGTGACAATAAAAATCGTCCTCTCCCCTAACTTGACCCAGAGAAGCAGGAAGGACAGGCATCAAGCACAAGCAATGCCCACATCCCCATCAGGGCTCCTCCCTCACCATCAGCGGACTCGGGCGCCAATCACCGTGTCCTGGGGTCGTCTAATGCTGGGGCAGCCCAAACACAGGGAGATGTGGACCTGGACCGAAGCAAGAGGCTCCACTATGGACTGCCACTTCGCAGGTACTGAACTAGGCGGCTGATGGGCTCCGAGAGGCCTGAGATAAGGGTCGCAAGAGGTCCGGAAGGCTGGTGTGTTGACCAGTGGTTCAAGGCTGCCGGAAGCGCGTCTTCTCAATCAGGCTCTGCCGCAGGAAGTCATTACGACTCGGTTGCAACCTCTAAAGATGCCCCCATTCTGACAGTACCCCTCCCGCCTTTTTCTTGTTTTCCTCTTACTACAACTCCCAGGGATAACTCGCTTTTTCACAAAGCTCTGGGTCGTAAAGAATCAACTCCACTATCGCTGCTAGAGAAGCGTCTGGAGGCTGGAGAGAGGGAGACGTGGAGAGGAATGTAGGGACCCGAGGAGGGTGAGGTTTCCCAGGGACAGATTTTGAGGCTGCTCCTAATTGAGGATGGCTGATAGTCCCTCACAGTCCGAGCCGCTGGCTTCGCCGGAACTCGATGACGACTTCAAGAAGCCAGCCCTGCCGATATCCCCGGCGGCGCGTAGTAAGGCCCCGGCCAACAATCCTCCAAACGCGGAGGAGCTGAAGGAAAGGGCCCACGGCGCTGCCAGACTCTGATTCCGGGGAGCCGGATGTCCCGCCGGCCCTGCCGGACAGCAGGGAGACTAGGGGTCCAGCGGGAGGAGCAGCCGCGGCCGCACACGGCGGCTCCTTCCCCTGGCGGCCCGTCCCGGGCTCCCTCTTACCGAGAGCCGCCGTGGGGCGGCCCCACCACGGCCCCCTTACAGCCTCGAGACACTAAAAGGCGGCACCATCCTGGGCACCCGCAACTTGAAAGGACTGAGTTGCTGCCTTTTCGGGAGGCTCCCTAGCTGCGACGTGTGCCTGGAGCATCCTTCAGTGTCTCGCTACCACGCCGTGCTGCAGCACAGGGTGTCCGGCCTCGATGCAGAAGGCGACGGCCACGGGCCTGGCTTCTATCTCTACGATTTGGGAAGCACCCACGGCACTTTTCTTAACAAAACCCGCATCCCACCCCCGCACCTATTGTCGGGTCCACGTCGGACATGTTCTTCGCTTTGGAGGCAGCACCCGGCTCTTTCTTCTTCAGGTAAGTAGAAAACCCTAGAATTGAAATCTCTGGAGGCCAGTCTGGTGCGTTCCTGAGCTCCTTAAGTTTTCCCTGAGAAAGGAGATTGTTCTTTATGAAAGTGCGGGAACCTGGCTCCTCATCTCCAGACGTCCTTACGCATTGCCTTGTTTCTGAATGTGACTTCAGCCATCCTAAACTCTAAAAGAATTCTTTTGCTTGATTCATCAGGGACCAGAGGAGGATCGAGAGGCAGAATCCGAGTTGACGGTAACGCAACTGAAGGAACTGCGCAAGCAGCAACAAATGATGTTGGAAAAGAAGATGCTGGGAGAAGACTCAGATGAAGAAGAGGAAATGGATACCGCTGAAAGAAAGAGAAATACTAGTAGTCAGGACGATGAAATGGGCTGCACCTGGGGAATGGGTAAGGCTTTAAAACTGCTGCCAGAGGTTAATAAATCCGTTTCTGTTGGTATAGTTAATTTAAAAAAATCATACAGCTTTCATGACTCTTTGAGAAAGATGAGGCAAATACAGTTTTCACATAGGTTACCAAAACAGATTTATTAATTTTTCTGATGCCAAAAACTGAATTATGGGCCTAATTGATTTCTCTTCATGTGTTTTACAATGCACTGCCTTGTTCAAAACTCTTAGCGTATAGTTTAACAATTAAAATTTATTTCATTAACTAAGTACTGATTATCGCTAGAGGGAGTGAAACTACATTCAATCAAATAAAACGGGATATTATCTAATATAGGAGTTCTGTCGAATTTTTTGTACTTTGTGTAAACACCCTGAAATGTGAAAGGCATAAATTGAATTTTCCGTAACACCAAACATTTTGGCGGATAGGTATTCAGGAGTGGAGTCTGAAAAGCTGGATGACCTTAACTGTGTTGTGGGGAAGACAGGTAAATCTTATGAAATTACTTGTGGTAAGTGCCAAACAAAAGCTGGAAACCACTAGTATGCTGGAGTAAGGGTTCAGAGAAGGGAGCAGCCCCTGAGTACCTAGACCTGCATTATCTACTATGGTCATCATCAGCCACACTGGGCACTTACGGGGGCTAGTCCAAACTCACATGTGCCGTAAAGGTAAAATACACACTGGGTTTCAAAGACTTAGTGTGAAAAAAGAATGTAAAATATCTCTTAATACTTTTATTTTGATTACATGATAAGTTCCCTGTTTCTCTTACATTTTTAATGCAGCTACTAGAAAATGTAAGATTGCATATATGGCTTTTGTTATAATGCCTGTTGGGCGACACTGACAGAACTTTGGGATAGTGTATAAGTTTATAAACAGAAGGGTTTTAAGCTGGGACTTGAAGGAAAGGAAAAGAAGCCCTTAGGAAACTGAGCACTGGGACGGTGTCCAGGGCAGGGACTGATGATTTTTAAGGAAGTACCGAGTAGATCAGTCTGTTGGGTGGATATGATAAGTACTGGGAAATTATATTGAAGACAGAGTATAAGACCTGGCTGTGAGAGAATGAGAATGCGCGACTGAGTTTATATTTTTCTTTTTTTTACGTAGAGAATGTGGTAGGCAGTCTTGCTTTTAAAATACATATAGTGATGGAGAACAAAAGTAAGGTGCCATGAAAACAACTTTTAACTTGTCACACAATGTAGAAAACCAAAGATGTTCAGACTGGATGGTTTTGTGCTTGTTCTTCCCCCACCCCCACCTTTCTTTTCATCACTGGTAACTTATCTTTGTGCAGCCTAAAAGGATAGTGAGTGCCAGTCAGATAGTCTTATGTCTGATTGTCTTTGCTTTCTTGTATCCTGCAGGAGAGGATGCTGTAGAGGATGAGGCTGAAGAGAACCCCATTGTCTTAGAGTTTCAACAGGAAAGGGAGGCTTTTTATATAAAGGATCCAAAAAAGGCTCTCCAAGGTTTTTTTGACCGAGAAGGTATGTATATAGATTTTGACCCTGCTGGTAAAACTGTATCCACAAGAGGGTGCTTTTCTAGATCTTCAAGTACTTAGAAATGCTGTATTTTATCTATTGTCCTCCTTGTTCAGTTCTTGCCTGTGTGGTCAGTTGCTTTAGGTTTGTTTTGGAAATTGTAAAAATTCTGTTAGTCTTTTTTCACATCCTGGAAAAAGGAAGTACTTTTTTCCAACTCATCTCATCCTTCTCAGAAGACACAGGACAGGAGTAGTTGGGAAACTGACCCAATTTGTTACAATTTCTTTGTTTCTAATTCCCCTGATCGTTTGTCATTCTTAACATGGATTTCTTAACGTGTCATTCTTAACATGTGATTTAAAGATTGTTTCCATTAAAAAAAAATTAAAACTGGAGTAAAGCCTTTGAGATAATAATTTAAAAAGAACGTTTCTGCAGAGAATTGTTTCAGTAGATAAGCTTTTATAGAACGTTTATATGTATGTGTGTGTATGAGTATAAATATATACATATGAACTGTTTGCATTCTTCACTTAATAGTTACACTTCTAAAAACGAAGCAACTGTAACAAGTTAACATGAAGTCTACAACTTACACGTGTGAAAGCTTCTATTTAGTGGACAGACCCATGTGTGGAAACTTGATTGTTTTGAGTTTGCAGTTCTCTGTCTCAAGCTCGTCCTAATTTTATTATCAGATAATAATTCCTAAGAATAGGAAGCGAAATGCTTTGAAATTTAGTGTTCGGTGTGGTTTGAGACCTTTGTATTCTTATTCAGCCTCTGCTCTCTTTTCCCTTTGTATAAACCGGTAATTTTCAGATGCTATTAAAATTGTTTTGTCTTTCCTCCTCCCACAGGAGAAGAATTAGAATATGAATTTGATGAACAGGGTCATAGCACTTGGCTCTGCAGAGTGAGGTATGTTCTTTTCTCAGTAACATCCATTTCTGGAAAGTGGCTAATTTCAAGTTTAATTTATGGTTATAGACAACAACCCAAAGGGCAATTTTAGTCTTTTTGAGACTATTCACGAATTTGGGGATTGATAGTTTAGTAACACATTGGGGTTATAGAGGGATGGGTAAAAGGTGTAAGGAAAAGAATTGAAATTCAGCTTTCAGCTTTGGCAAGATAGAACAAAATGAACTGAGAGATTAAAAAGCTATCTCAAAAACATGACTGTTACTGTAAAATGTTTTTCATGAGACTTGGAGCTTAGTTCTGTGCCTAAATCCCTCCCATACCAATGCAGATTACCTGTGGATGATTCAACTGGAAAACAGCTAGTGGCAGAGGCCATTCACTCAGGAAAGAAAAAAGAAGCAATGATTCAGTGCTCACTGGAAGCTTGTCGAATCCTTGATACTTTGGGATTGCTGCGGCAGGAGGCGGGTGAGTATGTGGGGACTCTTTTTCCCTTTTTTAAAAAAAAGATGGATAGAAGGAAGGAAGATTGAACACATAAAGTAATAAAACTTCTTTTTAGGGGAAAAATGTAAATTTTACAGAATTCTATGAAATGAGAAGAAAAACATTCTCTATCTCTTTAACTAAAGGTAACTCCAGTACTCTTGCCTGGAAAATCCCATAGACGGAGGCATCTGTTAGGCTGCAGTCCATGGCGTCGCTGAGGGTCAGACACGACTGAGCCGACTTCACTTTCACTTTTCACTTTCATGCATTGGAGAAGGAAATGGCAACCCACTCCAGTGTTCTTGCCGGGAGAATCCCAGGGATGAGGGAGCCTGCTGGGCTGCCATCTGTGGGGTCGCACAGAGTTGGACACGACTGAAGCAACTTAGCAGCAGCAACCTTTATTTATATTCTCCCAGACATTATCTATAGACATGTGTTCAGAACTAAAACCTTTAACAAATACAAACACTCATAGCAAATGCATTTATATTTATACTCTTTTGTGACTTAAAAAATTTTTAATCTATTTTTGGCTGCAGTGGGCCTTTGTTGCTATGCATAGGCTTTCTCTAGTTGCAGAGAGAAGGGGCTACTCTCTGGTTACAGTGTGCGGGTGTCTCATTGCGGTGGCTTTTTTTTCGCGGAGCACCGGCTGTAGACTGCTGGCTCAGTAGCTGTAGCACACGGGCTTAGTTGCTCCATGGCATGTTCCTCCTGGATCTTCCAGGACCAGGGATCAAACCAGTGTCCCTTGCATTGCAAGGTGGATTCTTAACCACTGGACCACCAGGGAAGCCCTTTTTGTGACTTTTTAACATAAGAATGTATCATGGATAGTTTTTATATTGTTGCGTTAAATTTACCTTGTTTTGGTAATTTTTATATCATTGCATTAAATTTGCCTTATTTTTTAAAAAATTGGGCGTGTAATTTTTTTAATTCTGAAGTTACTTTTTATTATTGCAAACTAAATTACATATACTTTAAAACTACCAAAGTCTTAGAATATACCTGTTCTTGTCTTGCCCCTCTCCAGTCTTTGACTCTAGAAGGCCTTTAACTCTTTCAGTTATTTCTTCTGGCATTTAAATATATCCATATGTCTAATCCAATATCTTGTAATAACCTGTAAGGGAATATAACCTGCAAAACAAAAATGAATTACTATGCTGTATACCTAAAACTAATGTATAAATCAGCTATACTTCAATAAAAAAAAGTTTAAAATTTTTCATATTTCTAAAAAACATGAGCATGCTATTATATTTTTAGTCATGTAAACATTGACTATAACAAGTATTTAATGTTTACAAGGTTATGTTTATGCAAATATTAATTACAACTGAGCAGTTGTTTTTTTTCCTAGAGTTAATAATTGTGTTTGTGTGTCATGTGTTTGATTTTTTTGGTACCTCTTTCTCATTCTTCCCACACATTTCAGTAACCTTCTAGTGTGTTTTTCCATATGGTCAATTACGTTAAGTAATTTATCAGTTCTGATTTTTTGGGAGACATTTCTCCTGAAGAGCACTCTTCTTTTAAGGATGCCTGCTCAGAACAATAATCTAGGGCTTCATTTGCTATCTTCCTTGAAATTTCCTTTCTTCTTCTCTAGGGTTGGATTTTCTGTTTCATGATTCTCATATTTTCTCGGTTTATTCGTTTGTTTCGGTGGGACACATCTTTCTGCAGTTTTGGCAGGTTAGGAAGCTGGTACCAACAATGAGGGCATGGATGGTAATAATCTTCAGTGGAGTTCACATCTTTCATTTTTATTGCTCTACTGTTGTTTTGGTGGACATCCTCTAGTAGATTCCTAAGAAAGGATAGATAGCAAGTCAACTTTATTAAACTCTCCACTCTGAATGTAAAATTATTCTGGCTTTACTTTTGCTTAATAGTTTGTTTGGGAATAGAACTCTAAATTGAAAGTAATTTTCCTTCACAACTTTGAGGGCATTGCTCTTATATGACATCCAGCACTGCTATTGAAGTTCTAAACTATTCAGGTTACTGATTATATGTTATCTTTTTTCCCTCCTCTCACTAGAAGTTTGTAAGTTTCCCTTTGTTTTTAAAGTTCTGAAACTTAACTATGATGTACCTTTTTGTGGGTTTATTTTTATCCGTTTCCCTGGGTACTTGTTAGATCTGTTTGATCTGGAAATCTGGACAGTTCAGGAACATTTTGGGAATTGTGCTCTTCTCTCACTTTATCTTTCTGTTCTCTGGAATTTCATTTGTTAGATATTGAACCTCTTGGGCTGGTTGTCTATGTTTCTTTTTCCCTTCTCTCTCCTGTTTCTGTGTCTCTTTTGTTCTTTCTGGGATATTTCTACATCTTACTTTCTGTGTTTTGCTATCAAGATTTCAATATCCAAAGCTCATTTTGTTCTTTGGAAATTCATTTTTAAAACGTAATATGCCATTATTGTTCATGGATTATTAACATCTCATCTCTCTGCTAATCTCTTTTCTCCAGGTTGTTTTTTCTGTTTATTTGTTGTCTATCCTGCATGGTAGAGGTCTTTCTCAGGTATCATGTAGTTCTTAGTTGTAAAAACTATTTAGGGATAAAAAGATGATGAGCAACTTGGAATATATAGGTGGGGCTATTTAAGTTTGAGGAACACTATAGAAGGATGTGAGTGGGCATTTTAGAGGGGAACTCCTGATGTAAGTATCTTTAGATTTTTCTTTTTCTGTTGGCAAGATTCCCCAAAGAGTACTCCTCAGGCTCCTGCATGAAGGGAGAGGGCTCGCTGCCAGCATTCCTGGACCTATGTGGTAGAGATAGCTGAGCATGTTCTCAACATTTAGCCATTTTCAGGACAGTGCTAGTTTTTGAACATAGTACCCATGCCAACTATACTAGTCAATCCATAGTTCAAAGACTTTCTATCTTAAACTCTGGGTTTTTCCTGGGGGTGGGAAGGAAGTGAGTAGGTGGGGTAGATGATCTGTTTCTCCATTAGCTTTTACTCAGGCCTCTTTATTTTGTCACTGCTATCCAGCTCCAGTTCTAGATCCTTTTGAGGATTCTGTAGTATGATCAGATTGGTTCTGTTTTATCCCCTCTGTCGGGTTAGAATTTTTTTTTTTTTTTTTTTTAGTTTTGCTAAGTTAGTTTCCACTCATCTGTCTGCTTTCTAATTTCTAAAAATGTGGTGGTGTTGCTGTCCCCATTCCTATTCTTCCTGTCTTTGTAGGTTAGTGTCTTTAAAAAAGATCTCTTTGCTGCAGTCTTAGTGGGGTATGGGGAGAGAATGAAATTAGATATGTGTGTTCAGTATACCATCTCAACTTGGAAATTACCAGGTTTATTATTAATAAGGACTGTTTTGTTTGCAAATAATAGAAACCTAATGAAAACTCATATGGGGAAAATGTTATTGGCTGTAGAAGTTGGAAAGAGTAACTCACAGGATTGAAGAAAGAACTGCATAAACCAGGGCTGCAAGTTCTGGAAGCAAAACTTAGTGCTGTGAAACCAGAACTCGGTATCCTGAGGACACATGCAACCTATATATGTGTATCTGTATGTCTTTCTCATGAGTGCATCGTTTTATTTTGCAGAGAGAGTCTAACCCCACATGGAAAAGCTGGATGCTTAACAGCCCTGGATTTGTATCTTCTATCTGTAATAACCTCATTGGAAAGAGAGCCTCTTTTTCTCCTATATCTAAATATAACTCTGGGGGAAAGATTCTCATGAATCTGGCTGTGGTTACATGACTGTACCTAATCTAGATGGAATGGGAGAAGAATTTTCTAGAGAAAGAGGGCACTTTTACCACACCCCGGGAAGTAAGATGACAGTAGGATAGATAGACACTTAATGGCTACCATAGTTCCCTGCTGATGGACTTCCTAGATTTTCACTGTTACAATGTTGCATTGATAACTATGGTATAAATTCCTTATAAATAGGATTGCTGGATTAATTGCCTCTTTAATGTTGATGGATGTTGTAAGATTGACCATCAAAAACATTGTGTCAGTGTGCATTCCCACCAACTGTTTGAGAGTCTGTTTTCCCATATCCTTACCAAGTTAAAGTGAAAGTGTTAATCTCTCAGTTCAGTTGTGTTTCACTACTTGTGACCCCATGGACTGTAGCCCACCAGGCTCCTCTGTCCATGGTGTTCTCCAGGTAGGAATACTGGAGCGGGTTGCCATTTCCTTAGACATTATTGATCTTTTTATGTTCTTTCCGGTCTAATATATGCTTCCCTTGTGGCTCAGCTGGTAAAGAACCCGCCTGCAGTGTGGGAGATCTGGGTTCAGTCCCTGGGTTGGGAAGATCCCCTGGAGAAGGGAAAGGCTACCGACTCCAGTGTTGTGGCCTGGAGAATTCCACGGACTGTATAGTCCATGGGATCATGAAGAGTTGGACACAACTGAGCAACTTTCACTTTGAGTCTAATATATATGAAATGGTATCTCATTATTTTAGTTGGTATTTTTTAATTGTTAAAAAAATGTTTGACATCTTTTTAAATGTTTGTTGGCCATTTGTATTTCTTTTCTGTGAACTACTTTGATTATTTTTAAGATTTTCTTTTGGATTATTGGCCCTTTCCTCATTTATTTTTTCCTTTTTCACTAGTTGATTTTTGAGAGCTTTTGCTCATTAAATAAATTAGTTCTTTCTTTGTTTAACTTTTTTATTGTGGTAAAACATACATATCATAAAATTTACCTTTGTAAGCATTTTTATGAATACAGTTCAGTGGCATTAAATGCATTCATGTTGTATAACCATCACTACTATCCATCACAGAACTTTTTCTTCATCTCATACTGAAACCTCGTACCCATTAAATAGTAACTTCCTATTCTTCCTCCCTCCAGCACCTGCTAACCAGTGTTGCACTTTGTCTCTATGAGTTTGACTAGTTTAGGTACCTCCTGTAAGTGGAGTCATGCAATGTGTGCTTTTGTGTCTGGTTCATCTCATTTTTAATAATGTCTCCAAGGTTTTCTCATTTAGTCGCTAAGTCATGTTGGATTTTTGAGAACCCCTCCCCCCCACCATGGACTGTAGCCCTCTAGGCTTCTCTGTCCATGGGATTTTCTGAGCATGAATACTGCCCTTTGTTTTTATATGTATTTTGGCTCCTTGTTGAGTCCTCTCTTTTAATAATTGGTGGTGGTATTTTAAGCTGCTTGCCTACTTGCCTTCTTTCTTTTTATTTTATTTATTTAATTTTATCATTTATTTTATCTATCTCTAGTATCTCGGAAAAGGAAAGCCAAGAACTGGGAAGATGAAGACTTTTATGACAGTGATGATGACACATTTCTTGATCGGACTGGCCTGGTTGAAAAGAAGCGTCTGAATCGAATGAAGAAGGCTGGGAAGGTTGACGAGAAGCCAGAGACCTTCGAATCACTGGCAAGTTTTAGTTATAGAAGAAGCTGTGGTAGTATTATAAATAATGTGTTATTTATATTTGTTTTTTAAATTTTAAAGCAGTAGCATTGAAATCTGGTAGTGAAGTATTATTTTTGTGATCTGTAAGTTTGATGGTAATAAACAACCATGTAGTCTTAATCAAAGTTGGGAAAAAGTGTGGCTTGTTGCTAGAAACTGCGTCTACCTCTAGGTGGGTAGTGATCCATTAATGAGCATTCTTTGGATATGATCTTACCATATCTTTGGATATGATCTTTGGAAAAAGAAAAGGAAAAAGTTCCAAATTGTGATATTCTGAGGTGCAATTGACCTTGGCTTTTGGTAGTCAAGAATTGTGAAAGGAGTTTTTGAGGCGTATAGTTCTGGTAATATAGGCACACCTCAAAGACATTGTAAGTTCAATTCCAGACTACTGCAATAAAGTGAATATTGTAATAATGTGAGTTACATGAATTTTTTGGTTTCCTGGTACATATAAAAGATATATTCACACTATACTGTAGTCTCTTAAGTGTGTAGTAGTACTGTCTCTAAAAAAATAGTATATATCTTAAAAATACTTTATTGCTGAAAAATGCTAACCATCATTCTATCAATGCAGAGTTGTGACAAATCTCTAATTTACAATATCTGCAAGTTGCAAGTAAAGTGAAGCTCCATAAAATGAGCTATGCTTATAGTCTTAAACAGTGTGTCCTTCATGAAATAATCATAAAGTGGCCTGCATTTTCACTATATTAATTAGTATTCAGAGTTTAAAACATTACTCAATGTCTAGCTTTTTTATTCATCAATGAAAACAAATGCTTTGGGTTCTTTTGAGTAAAATAAAGTCTGTGTTTTGTACATTCCTTCTATTTAATTCTTGGTTCTTTAATTCAGAAATCAATTCAATTAGAATTAAATAAATGAAAAATGTTAACTCCATGAGGAGCAGATTTAAATGCACTTCTGAATTAATCCTCTTAAAACTTGTCACAATAATGAAAATAAGAGGAAGAAGTAAAGGAAAGCTACCATATTTTGAAAGATATAAAACATGCTAACCCTGTTAATTTGGTGTTATAGGTTGCGAAGTTAAACGATGCTGAAAAGGAACTCTCTGAAATTTCTGAGAGACTGAAAGCCTCCAGCAAAGGTAAGGGAGTGACTCATTAAACAAATATTTATTGAGTGTCTACTGTAGTGCACTCTGCTAGGTACTAAGGCTGTATTGGTTAGTAAGATATAACAGATATGGAGCCTTTCTAAGGAGCAACATGGAATTTTAGAACTACAAAGAACATTATAAATTATTTGTTTCAACCTTTTTATTTAATAGATGAGGAGAATGAAGCCCATTGAGGCAAAGTGACATTCTAAGATCTGGTACAACCAGTTTCCTTATTCCTAATATCAGTATCATCCTCTGTCCAGCTTCAAGTTAGTGACTTTTCTATGGAAACTTGGGCCGAATTTTAAAATATTTTCAGCCATCTCTCTGAACACGTATTATCCCTTTCTTGGACAGCTCTGTCAGAGTCACCGTCTCAGGACTCTTTGGATGCGTTCATGTCAGAAATGAAGTCAGGGAGTGCATTAGATGGTGTGTCCCGGAAGAAACTTCACCTGAGAACTTTTGAGTTGAGAAAAGAACAGCAGAGACTTAAAGGGTTGATAAAGATTGTAAAGCCAGCAGAGATTCCAGAACTAAAAAGTAAGTCTTAGTTATACTTGAAGTTTTAAATAAGCATGTTTACATAGATACCATTCTGAATTACATCTTTGTTTCTTAGCTAATCACTTTGGACTAGAAATAGAATATAAGAAACTCTTTAAAGCACAAAAGGCAGTGATTTTGAAATGGGTAAAAAACATTTTATTTGTGAAATATAAACTGCTACAAGATTTTTAAAGAAAATTGTATTGATTCCAGTTTCATTGGAGGGCTCTAAATTTTTACTTAATCTTTTAGTGCAGAGTAAACTACTTTAAAAAGCAGAGACATTACTTTGCCAACAAAAGTCCGTTAGTCAAGGCTATGGTTTTTCCAATAGTCATGTATGGATGTGAGAGTTGGACTATAAAGAAAGCTGAGCACCGAAGAATTGATGCTTTTGAACTGTGGTGTTGGAGAAGACTCTTGAGAGTCCCTTGGACTGCAAGGAGATCCAACCAGTCCA
Source organism: Nanger dama (assembly GCA_917880005.1). NCBI lineage: Eukaryota > Metazoa > Chordata > Mammalia > Artiodactyla > Bovidae > Nanger > Nanger dama. The sequence continues at coordinate 35,098,258 of CAKJTW010000018.1, forward strand.
TCCTAAAGGAGATCAGTCCTGGGTGTTCATTAGAAGGACTGATGTTGAAGCTGAAACTCCAGTACTTTGGCCACCTGATACAAAGAGCTGACTCATTTGAAAAGATCCCGATGCTGGGAAAGATTGAGGGCAGGAGGAGAAGGGGACAATAGAGGATGAGATGGTTGGATGGCATTTCCGACTCAGTGGACATGGGTTTGGATAGATTCCAGCAGTTGGTGATGGACAGGGAGGTCTGGCGTGCTTCAGTTCATGGGGTCGCAGAGTCAGACATGACTGAGCGACTGAACTGAACTGAAACTTCTTTAAAAAACAGCAGGCACAAAAGGCTAATTTCCCTAATATAAGGACCTATCCACCAAAGAGACAAATGGGCAAAGCGTATCAACTGAAAGTCCACTGAAAAAGAAATACAAATAACTCTTAACTATATAAAAGAGAAATATAATTACTATACTTATAATAAGAGAAATACAAACACTACAGTGTATTATCATTCTTATCTATGATTTTTAAACAACAGATGAAAAGCTGTGAGTACAGATTGTCATTTTAATGCCTGTATCTGTCATTCTCAAGAACAAATTGATAACTAGTGTATTTAAATACTTTTTAAAAGTGGAATCTGTTCCTTTAAAGGGAGGATAAAGCACAATCTGAAGTTGATTTTATCGTTAACTTTGGTTTCAGGGGAATTATTGGACACAAATGATATTTGAATTACGTTATTGATAGGTGTTAGATTAGCACTAGAGTTAGACTTCCTAGGTTTCATTCTCAACTTTGTCAATTTTGGGGAATTTTTAAAAATATATATATATGTAAAGCATCATTTTGTTTATAAAGTAGATTTGGAGTCTATCAGTAGTTTAGCTTGACAGTTGGTCATAAATTGTACATAAATGTTCTTTTTTTTTAATTCATTTTTATTTGGAGGATATTGCTTTGCAATATACTTTTGGAAATTTTAAGACAAGTTATATAACTTCTTTGATCTTTACTTTCCTCTTCTGTAAATCAGAGGAAATGAGGTTGCAAAGATCAAATGAAAAGCACTTAACAGTGTGCTGGCATATATATATTGTCATCTTGTCATATTTTTTACTGTTACTGATATACTTAGCAACTATTTGTGGAACTGTTTTTGTGGAGCAAAGGTAAAAACTCAGGAGCTTAGTCCAGAGCAAACAAATTAACAATGAGTTTCAATTCCAATTCTGTAATCCTTTAATCTAAGTCAGCTCTGTGAAGTAGTCCAAGCTAGAAGACAAACATCAGCTTCCCTCCAGAACCTCCCTCCTGCTGTCTGTGTGTCTTCAGTTTCTCCTCCCTTTCTTACTTTAGAAAGTAAAGTAAGAAAGAACTGCTTTAGAAAGTATCTGGCCTTCAGATGCTGTGTATCTTCTCTCCTATCTTCTCACTTGAAGGTTGAACTTCCTACCTAATTCCATTCCTCCTCCATCCACAAGGAACTCTTGATTGTGATTCCATCTTCTACTTTTTCATCTCCTTTGGGAGTCTTTACGTGTTCTCCAGGCCAGCCAGGCTATTTAATGGAGCTGAGAAGTATCTGTGTTGCTCTTGCCTTTGCTTTCCTGTGCTTCCTGGACACTTGTGGGGAGGGGATATGAGGGATGTTTGACAAAGCATCTTTAAGGGGAGGCAGGCAGGATTTCCTCCGGTGGCCTTATTAAGGCAATGGGTCTGTCTCAGTAGAGAAAGGGGGAGAGCACCTTGGAGTGGGAAAGACTAGGTAAAAGAAGGCAGGATTGGAACTGGGGCTTCAGTCGAGCGGAGTAATCCGTTTCTGGTATGGGTCCCTGTGAATCAAGAGTGCCAGTGCTGTCCTTATGTTCCAGAATGCAGGGTTGTCCTCTCGCCATGCAAAGAAAGCGCAGGGCCTTCTTCCCTCTTGTCTCCTCATGCTGACTTGCCCCTGTCACTTTTGCCTGCTCTCGGAGTGTCTTGTCAACTCAGCTGCTGTCCTTTTGTTTTGCTTTGTTCTTTTTTCCTTCCATCTTTTCTAATTTTTACAATCTCTTTTTTTATTGCTCTTCCTTAGCTTTACCCTCTGGTGCTTAGCTTTTAAAACTATATTCAGCGAGTGAGAACATTGACAGCTCACCAGTTCTGGGGTCTCTCATTAAGTCTTTGTCAGGATATCCTGCCTCCCACCCCTTACACACATACTTTTTTTTGTTTAAACTTCTGTGCTCAGAGCTGTTGTGTGTGGTTATGATAAGTGTGGCCTCCAGGTAAGTAGGTATTGAGTCCTTTTAGAGGTTGGTGGAAAATAGGGCTTTACATCATGGACCCATCTCCTGCCACTTAGTGGGAATGGGTCATGTCTATGTGTACTGGCATGTTATGAATAAGTAACATGCAGGTAGTACCCAGGTCAGTGTCCTTTGCCACTGACCTGTGTACTGTATGTATCATTTTATGAATGTGAAGTCAGATAGCATGTTGTAAATTAAGCACCTTGTAAATTACTAGACTGCAGTAGCAGCTTCATCTGACCCTTAATAGCTCTGTGTCTGTGTTGTCCATTCAAACTCTGCTGGCCTGAATCCCTCTTCATTGGTGTATGTGTAAGTGTTTACTTTATGGAAAGTTTTGTTTTGCCAAAAGTTTCTTTCTCATGGTATTTTTAGATAAAACCTTGGCCTCACTGGGATATATATATATAAAATTATTCTTTCTTCCTAGAATTGAAAGTCAGGCTACAGATGGAAAAAACAAAGCTAAAAGCTCACATTGCCTCTCTTTGGTGCCATGAAAGGAGGAAGCAAATTCAAATTAAAAACGGGAACAGTAGGGGTAAGTTGTAGGTCAAGGTCTTAAACTTTTAGCTTTTGAGTTATCCTGAGCGAATTTTTCTCTTTTCTTTTCAAGACTCAATGACTCATCACACAGTAATGTGAAAAGAGGCTGTGGACTTGGTACGATCATATCTTTTCTAGGATGTGGTTCTTGGATTTTTCTCTTCAGCCTAGGGTTATCAAGAATTGATGAATTGGGACTTCCTGGTGGTCCAGTGGTTAAGACTCTTTGCTTCCAATGCAGGGGGTGTGGGTTCCATCCCTGGTTGAGATCTAATATCCTACATACTGCCCAGCTGAAAAGAAAAAAGAATTGATGAATTGATTCATGCCAATCTGCATGTAACTGATTTGTGAATTAGAATACCAGTTTATTAATTTGTGATCAGTGTTGCATTTAAGAAAGAGTCTCCTGTGGTTTTTTGGGTTTTATTTTCCTGGTGGATAGATGTTATAATATTCAGACTCAGCTAACACTTGTTAGTAACATAATCTATACACCTGGTTCTGCCATATGGTTTTTCTTCCTTCCTTTAATCCTTCCGTCACTTTATGAGACCTTCCCTGGTGGCTCAGGTAGATGGTAGAGGATCCCATGCTAATGTGGGAGACCTGAGTTCGATCCTGGTCATACTGTAAAGCTGCATGTTCATGGATTTTTTTTTCCCCCTCATAGAAGTTACCCCCAAGCGTCCAGAACTCCCTCCAACTCTAATGAGAATGAAGGATGAGCCTGAAGTAGAGGAGGAGGAAGAGGAGGAGGAAGAGGAAGATGAGAAAGAAAAGGAAGAGCATGAAAAGAAGAAAACGGAGGCTGGAAGCAGTAGGCTGCAGCAGGAGACAGAGCCGGAAGAAGCAGCGCAGGAGACGAGTCCTCCCACAGACTTCACATGTTCTAAAGAAACAAACCATGGTAGTGTCTTCTCTCTCCTTCCTGTGCTGTGCAGGGGGCATTCATCAGGCATAGATTTGAAAAAGCAAAGCCAGTCCTTGCTTATGCATCTTGACTTTGTGACACTTTGTGATAATGTGATACAGCTGACTGTAACATACCTTCCTGGTCTTCCTTTCTTTGCCAGTTATTATTTATTCTCACTGCAAAATATGGGCGAGTATTTCCAGTGTGTTCTAGAATTACTGAAAGTTGAAAGCTATGGAATCTGAAACCTCAACGGCTGTGGAGCAGTCCTGAGCTGCTGCCACTCTGTGACTGGAGGCTGGTGGGACAGGGTGGATGATGGGACCTGACCAGGTGGTCTCAGGGAAAGCCTTCCCTTAGTCATTTTTCCCCCATGGAGGCTAAACATAATTGTATCTGCAGCTTGTACTTCTCAGGAAACATCATACCTCATTCATCTTTTGCCACAGTACCTGGCCGAGAACCTGACGTAGTTTTCACCTACCTCAGCAAAGGGCTAATGAAAAATGTAAAAGAGAAAATTGATTTGTTTTTAAATATTAAGTATAATTTCTTCTGCTTATAAAAGACATATATGTTCATTTTAGAACCTTTGGATCATACATAAAAGTCCAAAGAAGAAGAGAGGAATCTGCCACCCCTAGATATTATTGATTGTCTTTTAATAGCCCCTTAACCCTTGTCAACTGCAGGGGTTGTTTTCCTGCAGGTTTGTTGAACTGCTTTGCAAGATGAAGACTGCAGAGAAAAAAGGGAACATTAGGAAAAACAAAAAACATTGGCAGTAAGCATGTGTGGAAATGTTTGCATATGGACTTCCAAAACCAGGCATGTCCATGTGAAAGCACCAGGCCTGCCTGGTATTTTTAAGTTACTTTCAGCTGTTTTAGGCACAGAAAAGTTACTGTTTCCTCATCTATGAGAAGTAAATCTTTGTTTTTGCATTTTCCTTTGTTATTGGCACCGTGCTTTGCCTTTTCAAAAAAGGCAGTTATACATACTTTTTTAGCATCTAGTCTTTGATTCATTCATTATAAGGATGATACATAAGCAGCATTATAGTGGAGCAGTAAGTATTGTATTTGTTTGTTTGTTTAAGGGCCCAAAGCAAATGTGTGTCTAAAAATAGCCGATTAAAAATTTTGGTTTATAAGATATATTAATTAGTAAATGCAGCTGATTAGGAGTTATTCCAGGCACTCATTTATTTATTAATTTACTTATTTATAAAGCAACATTGGGATCATATTGTACATGATATTTTATAATCTATTTTTTTCTATGTCTTAAATATTCTTTTAAGTGTTGTTTTAATAAGGGGCAAAGTGGTCCATCACATGAATGTGCCATAATTCATTTAATCAATTCTGTATTATTATGGATGTATATTTTTATTAATTTTCGCTATTATAAATATGCTTGTATGTAATAAATCTTGGTGCTCATCTTTGATTATTTTCTTTGAATATATTCCTTGAAGTAGAATTTTTGGTTAAGGAATATGACCTTTTTTCAGGCTTTCAGTAAGTATTGCTAAAAAGTTTTGCATCAGAGATGGCCAGTTTTTGAAGTAGAAAATTGGTGGTTTTCTGTTAGACATCTGGAGGCACGTTTATTGAAAACCTAATTAAGCTTATTGAAGCTAATGATAGCAAAACTGGGTGATTATGTATGTACTTAGCTTTTCTTGCTTTTGTTTTCTTGGGTCCCCACCGCAAATTAAGTTAATACAGTATGCTTTGGTTCTGCATTTTATAGAAAACATGTCTCAACTCAGCCAAGTGGAACAGAATAAAGATTGCCAAGAGATTAGTGAAGCAGCTGCATCGTGTGAGGAGCCCTCAGGCAAGTGGAACAGTGACTCTTCTGCTCCTCACACGGGCAGCCGACTGGTGTCAGAGATGGGGTGGGAGCTCAGCTGCGGGCGCAGACCTGGGGTTGCTGCTGCTGCCAGGGCCATGGACAGAGTCGGAGTATATGAGAGGTGTCCGGTGCCATCTCATTTGTCCTCCTTTTCCTCCTCTGCCTCTTGGGGTTCCCCCCCACCTACAAAGCACCCTAATACCTTCGTTTTCCTCTGGCTCTGCAAAGCCCTCTACAATTTTACCTCTCCCAGAGTTGAGTATGTGCCTGTCATGAGAGTAATTCCAATATTCTTAAATTGGTTGAAAGATTGGCCTGTTAAAAGGACTGGTTTTTTTTTTTTTCCTGCTTTTAACTATAATGATTAAATTGTAAAATAGTAAAGTCACTCCATTTTCCTTTACCTTTTCAAAAGGTGTGATTAAATTCAAGCTTAGGATTTGAAAACTAAGATTATTAATGAAGGGATAGTTGTCTCTTTATATAGTGTTTACAGAAGAGTTTTTAAGAATTAGATTGTGATATTTTCTTCAATAATTATAATACTGTTTAAGGAGGAATTTTTCTTTATTATTTTTCTGAAATAGCCATCACCTCTTTTTTTTTCTTTTTCATAAATTAGCATCAAAGAATGAGAATGAGAAAAGCAGGGATGAATTCAAGAAAAGAAAGCTCCTGGTCCAGGCAAAGTAAGTATTTTAGTCATAATCTTCACTTTTGAAAGTAAAAATGAATCCCTTTTTCATGAACGTATCCAGAAGAGTGACTCCAGGGCTGTCTTAGCAGAATTCCCAGATGTCTACTACTCTTTCTTCTAGAAATCTGGGCTCTTTTATTTTTGAATTTTTATTATTTTAACCTGTGGTGGAAATCTTTGTATTAATATACCAGTGCAGTGAGAGCTTCCTACTGTATGAAGTGAAATAAAAGTTGCTCAGTCATGTCCAACTCTTTGTGACCCCATGGACTGTCCATGGAATTCTGCCGGCCAGAATACTGGAGTGGAAAGCATTTCCCTTCTCCAAGGGATCTTCCCAACCCAGGGATTGAACCCAGATCTCCCCCATTGCAGGTGGTTTCTTTACCAGCTGAGCCGCAAGGGAAGCCCGAAAACACTGGAGTGGGTAGCCTACCCCTTCCCCAGGGGATCTTCCCGACCCAGGAATGGAACCAGGGTCTCCCGCATTGGGGGGTGGATTCTTGACCAACTGAGCTATCAGGGAAGCCCTCCTACTATGTGGGTGTACTCAGTTGAAACAGTTCCCTACCAATGGACACTTGGGTTCTTTCTAGTCTTGTATTATTACAGTGCTATAGTGAATAACCTTAATGTGTATATAATTGGGTTAGGATAATGTAAGTTCCCAGAAGTGGAATTGCTAGGTTGTGTCAGGAGGTCCACCCTCAGGCTGGGTAGTTTCACAAGAGGCCTCATAGGAGCCAGCATGTGATGGAACTTTCGACTGTGTTGTATTACATCATTCACGTGAATACTGAGCACAACCAGCAAAGGGAAAAGGCATGTGGAGTGAAGTCTGGGAACCAGGTACAAACTTCTAAGGGTCCTTTTCCAGCAGTTACATAGGCTGTGCTTAGTTCCCTTCACAACAAGTGACAACTTGTGGAACCAGAGAAGCTCATTAGAGACTCAGTCCCCGGGACTGGTATTGGGGACTGATCACATAGTGATCCTGCCTGGCATCTACCCAAATTCCATTGTCCTAAAAGGAAAGCAGGTGTTCAGCATAAACCACATTGTTTTTATAATTTTGGCTCAGTGGGGCCTTCTTGTCAGGTAGGGTAGTGGGAACCCTCCTGAAATTCAAGTTCCCAGATGCCAACCAACAGGTCTTTCACACAGGCTCTTCAAAGGGTAATAGGCTGCTTTGTTAACTTTTTTGCACCTGGATCAAAAGGCAGATGTCAAATTTTCCTCTCTGGGGTTAGAACTCTCACCTGCATTGGCTGCCTCTTTTAGAAAAAAATGCCACTCTCACTGGCTGAAAATAAGCTTGTTAAAGTTTTATGGAAAAAAAAATCAAGATTCAGAGAGAGAGTGATCCCCCATTTTGGTTACTTATGTCAAGATCATTAGTGCAAACTGTTCTCTCAATTTTTGTTTGCTAACAAAGATAAGGACAATAGTTCTTAGAGTTAAAATTCTTTTGAATAAAATAACATCTTTTCTTTGCAGGTTCCACTGATACTTTCCTCCAAATATCCAGAAGATGACCCAGATTACTGTGTGTGGGTCCCGCCTGAAGGTAGATGGTTTTTACTTTTCTTTTACTCTAAGATTTATTTATTTAGGTTTCAGAATAGGTAATATGTACTTAAGTATAAGAACTTTACAAGAGTATATAGTAGAAAAGTCTCCCTTCTGGAGGAATAGGTAGATATTTGATGATACTAGGAAATTATTGTTAATTTTTTTAAAGTATGAGTGATATTGAGTTATTTTTTTTTTTTTTTTAGAGAAAGTCCTTATCTTCCAGGAATATTGTACTGTATAGAAGTGTTTGCAGATGAAATGATAGCTGGGACTTGCTTAAAATAATCCCGTGGTGGAGGATGAGAGAAGACAGAGGAGGGGCAATAGATAAAGCAGGATTTGCCACAGAGTGATAATTATTGAAGCTGAGTTCTGGGTACATGGAAATTCATTATATTTTTCTCTTTACTTTTATGTATGTTTTAAATTTTCTGTAAAGTGGCAAAAAAAAAATCTTTTAGCTGTACTTTAGCTACTCAGTTTTTTTCCTTTAAAGACAATCAAATATCAGTTCTTATCACTTCTTATATACATTATATAAAATGCCTTTGAAAGCAATAAAATTTCATCACTTTTTTTTTTTACATAAATGGAAGCATATCCTATACCTTAGTTTTGCACTTAATAGTATATGGAAATCCTTCCATAGCTGCTTACAGATTTCTTTCTTTTTTTTTTTATGGTAACATAGTTCTTTTTTTATGGTATGGATGTATCGTTAACGTATTTAACCAGTTCTCTCAATGTATATTTTCTGTCTTTCCAGTCTTGTGCCATTACAAATAAGTCTACAATAAGTAACTTCTAATAAGTATAATTTTGCAAGTATAGACATGCACTTGTAGAAAACAAACTCATAAAAGTCAACGCATTGGAGCAGAGGCTATGAACATTTTTAAGATAGTATAAATTGCATTCTATAGGGATTGTACTAGTTTATGTTCATACATACACCCTTAAGGCAATATAGGGCTTCCCTGATAGCTCAGTTGGTAAAGAATCCTGCAACAAAGGAGACCAAGGTTCGATTCCTGGGTTGGGAAGATCTGCTGGAGAAGGGATGGGCTACCCACTCCAGTATTCTTGGGCTTCCCTTGTGGCTCAGCTGGTAAAGAATCGGCCTGCAATGTGGGAGACCTGGATTTGATCCCCTGGGTTGGAAAGATTCCTTGGAGAAGGGAAAGGCTACCCATTCCAGTATTCTGGCCTGGAGAATTCCTTGGGGTCCCAAAGAGTTGGACACGACTCAGTGACTTTCACTTAAGGCAGTGTATGAGATACTTGTTTCCCCGTGTACTTACCACAAGTTGCTTTTTCTGTGGGTTGGGTTTCAAATATGCTAGCAATTAATAGAAATGTAGGTACTAAAATGCTTGTTTTTTTCTTTGCTAGTAAATGTTAGAGTAGTGGTGAAAAGACTGTAGTTTGAAATTATATACGAAAGGTCATATTTCTATTTGTTTTACTTTTTTGGCCCACTGATAACTGGGTATCTTTTCCCTCCTGACTTGGAAATATGAATGTCTATTTTTCTTTGTTTCTTTTATGCTGATACAGGCCAAAGTGGAGATGGCAGGACCCATCTTAATGACAAGTATGGGTATTGATTGCTTCTGAATCTTAAAGGAAGACCTTGTGGACCATGTGACATGGGATATTTAGGATAATATATCAAGTTGGATGTCCGGAGAAGGAATTCAGATGCTCATTTGTAAAATCTGGTGACTGGCATTTTCTTCTGTACTCCTAGCTTCCTAAATTTACCTACCTACCTGATTCTCTTGAATTTGATATTTATGTTTAAAAGTGTTTGTGTATGTATGTAAAAAGGAACCATATATTTTGAGAATGAGTAAAGTGAGAGACATGAGTTTGTTAAAGTAAGAAGGTGAAAATGTCTCATGTTTATTTAAGGCCACAATGTCTTTCTTAAGCTTTAGGGACTATGCTTTTACTGAGCAATAGGGTGCTTTCGTCAGATGGGCTCTAGGATTCACTGATAATTGCCTCCTCAAGTAAGTGCCAAAATAAGAGGTCATGCCAGGGCATAACCCTGGGTTCTCTGTGATTCTTGGAACTAAGAATAGATACACAGTGGGGTTTCCTACTCCCTCGCACTGTAAGCCTCCTGCCAAGTTTGAGGACAAGCCCTGGCTTACCAGGACACAGTTCAGGAGCGTGCAGCACACCTCATGCACTCAGGCACCAGTGCTGATAGAAACTCAGCCCTTTGAGTATCCTGGACTCTGACCAATCGGGTTAGTCACTCCTCCTGTGGAAAGGTGCAAATAAGGTCACAGAATGAAAAGCTGGATGTCTTCTGCCCACTGTGGGGCCTCTCACCTCTATAACGAGGGGAATAAAAGTTCCTAAGAAGTGAAGAACTATGTCTATTTCCACTCCCACTTCCCATCATTAGTGCCTCTTTTCCACAGGAAAGGAAAGCCTAAGAGTGGAAGCAAGGTGAAAAACCTGTGGGTTAGGCTGGAGGCAGACATAGTAAGCAGGCAGGAGAAAGGCTGTGGCCCAGCAAGAGGGAGTGGATGAGGTGTGGATTCTACGGGATGATGGTGTGTGGCCCACCGAGAGGGAGTGGATGAGCTGTGGATTCTATGGGATGATGGAGGTGGGCAGGAAGCAGTAATGAGAAACTTCAGTCACCCTGACAGATGTCTGGCCTGCTAAAAATAAGTCCGACTTCTCAGAAAACAATACCAATATTGGCATTAAGAGAAACTACTATTTTGGACTTCATTTAGACCAACAGACAAGAACTTGATGTAAGGAGTGACTGGGATTTGGGGGCAAAGTGGCCATGCCACTGTAGATCTAAATAGTGGACTAATCCGGGTCACTGATCTTCAAAGGTAAAACTCTTCATTTAAACAAAGCTGCATGTGCGGTCCTAATACTTGAACAGTTATAAATATACCTAACTCTGGTTGAGTTGAAGGCATCAGGATTGGATGTACACACATACATATGCCTGCATGCATATCTTCCTCTCTTCACTCTGCTCTCATAGTGACCTTGAGGAATCCTAGGTGCTTCACAGAGCACAGTCTGCTTTAGGAAGGCAGATTTCTAAATGTTTTGGGAGTAGTAGGTACGGTCCTATGTCTGGAGAGCACGAGAACAAGTAGGACTCCACTGGCCAAAATAAAATATAAACATGTAACTTGTACAGTTAACATCAGTGTTCAAAAGACCTGCACGTGGATCTTAGCTTCTTTTTATCAAATAGGAGGCACTGGGGACATGACTTATATTCCTTGAGCCTCAGTTCTGTCATGTTTGAAGCCAGGACAGTAATGCTTTTAGCTCTTTGGATATCGGGTTTATTCTAGGATCAGATGAGACCATGTAGACAGATGTGCTTTACACAGTTTTGAAGATACTAGTAGCTGTTATTCACCGCAAGAAAGATCATAACATCTGGGCTGACTTATCTGTGAGAGACTGGATCGTATCAGCGATTCACCACGTAGCTGCTTATTAGAATTACCTAGGAAGGTTTTTTAAGTTTTTGATTCCTATACTTGGATCCCATGTCAGATCAATCTAATGAGAATCTTTGGCTTCCCAGGTACCCAGTGGGTAGGCCGCTGCACTTCTGCTGCAGGGGACACGAGTTCAAGCAGGGACTGAGATCCTATATGCTGCGTGGTGTGGCCAAAAATAAAAATAAATAAGTCAGAATCTCTGGGTCAATCCCTTTTAAAAGCAGTCCAGATGATTTTAATGTACAGCCATAGTGGAGGACCTCTGAAGCAGAGTTGGCAGACCATTTTTTTAAAAATTAATGGCCAGGTATTTTAGACTAGCACACCATACAATCTGTTGTGACCACTCAGCTCTGCTGTTAGAGCACAAATGGCATGGGCTGTATACAATGAATGAGTGTGACTGTGTTCCAATAAATATTTATTCATAAAAACAGGTGGTAGGCCAGGCTTGGCCCAACCTTAGCTCTAGGCTAATTCACTTTTCAGGGTCTCATCAGATTCGAGATGTTCCTTACAACTTCTTTAGGATATTTGAAAAGTTTCTAATCAAAAGGCTAATTACCTACTCCTGTATTATATGGGTTGTAGTTTTTGGTTACCAGAAATCAAAGTGATCCAGTGTCCTTTTCACAGAAATGGAGGCAAGGTTATTAGACATTACAAAAAATATTGTTAACACCAAGAATTCAACAGGTTATCTGTGAGCAGGGTTTCCCTGGTCTACTCTTGTGGCCTCCTCAGGAGTTCTGCATCATATCTGCCTCTGTATTTAAAGAGCAATGGGAAGCCACTGGGGTGTCAGTGATAGTGAAATGGTCAGATTTGGGTCTTTAAAAGAACACTCAAGCTACCTGTTGAAGGAAGGATGGAAGAGGAAAGAGGGGACCAGTCAGGAGTCTGCTGCAGAGATCTAGCTGAAAGTGATGGCAGCTTGAATTAAGTGGAGATCAAGACGCAGAGACAGAAAGGGGTCCTTGCAACAATTTAACAAGTAAGATGGCCAAGACTGAGTGATGGATTATCTGGGAGTGAAGGGGAAGGAGGCTGGAGGGTAATTCCTCAGTCACTAGCTTGTACATCTGAATGGCTGATGCTGTTTGCTTAGATGAGGGGACACTGGAGGAGGACCTGCTGGAGGTGGAGGATATCATAGATGTCATCTGGACAAGTTGAACTTGATGTCGCTTTAAGATATCTAAGATGTCTAGAAAGCAGTTGGATAAAGAGGTCTGGATCTCAGAAGAGGGCTTGAGAACAATCTCAGTCTTCACCAGCTGAGCCCAAGATTCAGACCAGGTGGCAGGCAGAAATTTTGCAGGCAGACTCCAGTCTTGGACAACTCGTCTCTAAATCTTTGGTAGTGGGAACAGTTTTTCTTGGCTACAGGTACTCATTTCTTTGAGGGGAAAGTAAGTTCTACAGTGAGCAGCATTCTGGAAAGAAAAGGTCAGTGGCATGAATTTAAACAGAATCTCTGTCTGCTTTTGGACATTTCTAAGGATTCTGCACAGTACCTGGTATATGCAATAAATATTTGTTGAGTGCCTGCTCTAAAAATTTTCCCTGGAATTGTCCCAATCTAGGATAGAAAGTATGAAGTCCCATTATTTCCCTGTAGCCCATTATAAGCTTTTACCCATTACTATTTCACTGGAACTGGAAGGTGACACAGTTCCTATCTATTGAACTTTGAAGTCATCACCACAGCCTGGGGATCTGTTGCTTTACCACTGAAATGCTGCCACCTCCCGGATAGGGTGTGACAAGTGACCAGCAGCTGTGGACGGCTTCCTGAGAATGGGAGCCAGGGGGAAGCCTGCCAGCCCTGTGGCAATCAAAAGCAGGAACCCAAACCCCTGTTGAGGCTGAGTTCCCATGCAAGGTTTGGTCCACCCCTTTTGGACCCAGCAGGTTTGATGAACTGTTGGGAAATGATGTAAAATTCTCGACCTTTCTGGAGGGTGGGTCACAGCATCAAGCCAGTATGGCATCTTCTCGTGACAGGCTGCTCTTTGATCCTGAGAATCCTCACTTGATGTGAGCATTGAGAAACATTTTTCAAGATTTTTCTCAGCAGTCTGAGAGGACTTTGCCCTGCTTTGTTTTTGAGATTTAGCCTAAGCACAGTCCAGGGAAGGACTGAGAGAGACTTCTATAATAGGGTAGACCAGAAGTTTTAGCCCCAAAGAGGACCCAGCATGGATGACAGGTTTGAGGGCTCAGCATGTGATGGGAACAGTGGTTCCCAAAGTGTAACTCCGCCTTCTTCATCCCCCAAATCAATCTTTATTTCAAGACTTCGTAGAATTTGTTATTCATTTTAATGAGATATCAATAGAATTGATGGTATGACTTTGAATAGATTTCTACTTGGCAAATCAGAAAAGATTTAAGAATAATTCTCCTTTTAAACTTAGTCCACATCCTTGGTTCTGACTGTACTAACTGCCAATTTGATATGGAATTTTAAGTGTAGCATTTAGAGTCCTCATTTATCCTTAAAAGTAAAAGTCTGTTTACTTCTTGCAGAGGACAGTTTTTCTTGCCATCTAACCCGTGAAGGAGCATCTTATAAATCAATGTGTATATCTTATATCTCTTGAGGAAGCATTTCTGCGGGCTTCATAAGCCTTTAGTGGAAAAGGATTCTGTAACCATCGTGTCTAAATGTTTGTAGTAGAGGGTAGTATATAACATGAAACATATATCTCTTGAGGTCTTTGTCTGAAACCAAACACTGTGATTTTGTTTTGCTTTTCATTCTTTCTCTTTTTTTTTTTTTAGCATTAAAAAGATTGACCCCAAGTCAATCTTAAAAATTTCTCCATGTAGAGGTTTTAGGATTCATTCCTCTGTATCGCCCACTCCCCTCATGATTCCTCCCAGATTTCCCTTCCTTTAGTCTGTGCCTCATCCAGCTTTTGTCCACACCTCTGAGCTCTCCTAAAGAGAGAAAACCCAAAAGAACTTCTTGGCCAGTATATCACTGAGCAGAATCCTTGTGTCTGAAACCTCAAAAGCTTCTCCATTATCCAATTCATTTGAGGCTTTAGAATCTGTATCATAGGGTTCCTGTAATTTTTGATCATAACTCATTCCCATATGCTCTTGTCCCTTCCCTTTCTGCCACCCAACCACCTGTACCTTATACTCTAGTAACAATAGATTTGCCCTGAACAGAACTTTTACTTCTTCCCATATTGTCCATCAAGCCTTGCTGTACATGGCCTTGAGCCTCAGTTTCCTTGTTTATCAAATAGAGAAAATATGAGCTACCTCAGAGTATTGTTGTGGAGATTAAATAACTGAGCTGTCTATAAAAACTTCAGCCATTCTTGATACATAATCAGCTCCGCAAAATGTGGTCCTCTTGGGCTTCCCAGGTGGTGCCAGTGGTAAAGAATGCAGGGGGTACTAGAGATGGGTTCCATCCCCAGGTGGGAAAGATCCCCTGGAGGAGGGCATGGCAGCCCACTCTCAGGATTCTTGCCTAGAGAATCCCACAGACAGAGGAGCCTAGTGGGCTGCAGTCCATGGGTCACAAACAATTGGACATGACTGAAGCACCTGGGCGTGCAGCATTGCAATGTCCTCCGACTGAGGGTTGGAGGGCAAGTTCAAGGCCTGGCCCTTCTTACCATTGGGTTTTCCAGGTAGAGAAGGGGCCTTAGAGCTCTTTGTTTCCAGAACTTTTCCAGACAAGCTGGATAATCTCAGCACCTACCATTTTAGCAGTGTTAACGCGGGCAGAGGCCTGGATTCCTGTCCTACTTGGGGCAAAATCAGGCAGAAATACCCTTCCCATCAAGGAACTCTGGGTTACAGCACCTGGCTTTAATTTGGGCTTTAAGTCCTCTGCTGGCCCTGGAAAATCTTGATCTGGAGGGTTGACTCTGGTTTCCTCAGGCTGTCACGCACAGCCCAAGTCAGTGCAACTGTGTCAGGGAGTGACCACAAGAGGGCAGTAAAGCTCCATCGCTATTCAGGAGTTGACTGCCAGAAGAAAAACGTTTCAAAGCAGACTAAGATCCTGCACTCTTCCACAATCAGGATTCTAAAAGACTTCAGGGCAGCAAGCTGGTTCAGGTCACCAGAGTCTTCCCAGGCCTAAGACCCAGTAGCAGCAAATTAGGGACACTGACAAGCTCCCCAAATCTCTTTCCAGCCTGTTATTTCTGGTGCTTCGTTTTAACTGGAGAAAGTCATCCTCCAGTCTTAATGCAAATATTCTATGAAGTTTGCTGCTGCTGCTATCTGTCTTAAAGGTAAAAAGAGGAGCTATTATCACCTTTTGTCTAAGGAAACTGAGGCTCAGAAAATGAAGCAACTTGCTCGAAGGCCTGCCAAGTTCATGGTGGAACCGTAATTCCAGATTCTTTGCTTATTCCTTCTAGTTTTCAATTGTTTATGTTTGTAAGGTTTGTGAGTTTCTCAAGCAAAGAAGACTCCAGCTCATTTGTCTTTTGTCTCTGCATGCTGCTCCCTTAACCTTTAGGACTGTGAATGGGTGTGCTGTATAAGACTCTGTCCCTTAGGAGTTGGATTCTATGACCTCTCTTATCCCCTCTGTTTTAGTAATTCTGTGATTTGGAGGCACAGCCCTAACAACGACAGTGGTGGCCCTGAGTGATCCTGCTGGCTGAACATTTCAACAAGGGCAGCCGCTTGGCTGCCAACCTGTGACAAGCCATCATTAGTAATGCAGGGAGGGCAGAGGACAGTTGGACAGTTTCTCAAAGTGTGCACCAGCATCGCTGGCATTATGAAAGTTGACTTTGGGGGAGGAGAATGGACATGTTTAATTTTAGCAGTTGTGAATATAAATACATGCATTATTTATACATACATACACGTATGTAATGTTGCATAGAATGAGATCAACTTTTAAGGTGAGTTTATTTAAAGAAGAACATTAAGTAACAGTATGGTGGAATGAAACCGGTATACCAAGGAGTGAAGTTCAAGGAACTGTGGTGGGACTTCCCTGGTGGTCCAGTAGCTAAGACTCTGCGCTCCCAGGGCAGGGGGTCCAGGTTTGATCCCCAGTCAGGGAACTAGATCCCAGACTACAACTAAGATCCCACTTGCCTCGGCTAAAAGATTCTGCCTGCTGCAATGAAGACTGAAGATCCCACATGCCGCAACTAAGACCTGGCGCAGCCAAATAAATAAATACATTTTTAAAAAAGGGACTGTGATGAGGTGGGAAGATGCTGTAGTCACAAAACTATTTCATATTTGACTCTGTGACCCTTAAGCCATGAAGCCCTAGGTTGCTGACCTTAAACAAGTCTTGGTTTTCTCCTCTGTAAAGTCAGAGAAGAATTCTTGCCCTCCTTAACTCAAATGAGAACAAACGAAAGCACAGTTAAGTCTGGAAAAGTGTCCAGTGGTGCTGTATCACGATTCCCACTTGCACCCAGCTCTCCCTGGGATCTCCTCTTTACCACTACAGAGGGGGCCCCTCAACTAACATCCGCTTCCCAGATCCCAAGGACTGAGTCCAGTTCTGCTTGTTGTTCACACCTGGACCTGCCATTCTGAGGAGGAGGAGGAAGGAGGGGCTGGAGAAACCCTGGAATCAATCCAGGAACAAGTCCCAACACGTCACTGTTTGCTTTGTCATCCTGATTCAATGACCTCATACAAGGAAGGGAGGGAGCAGAAGGAGCTGTTCTCTCCCAGATACCTAAGGAGGCTTCTGACATCTCCTGTTTTCCTTGTCATGAGAAGAGCAGGCGCCAGGCTGCGATTTTTAAGGTCTGAGCTAATGCTGGAAGCGAAGGAGAACAGCACCTCCCATAACTGGCCTGACTGCTTCTTGGGGAGCTGCCTGGAGCAGAGGGGCAGAGGTGGCTGTGATGGGCATCGGAATCCAGGCTGTTGCCCCTACTCCCTGGAGGGCTCGAGAATACACAGCCCTGTCCACGGGTTCTGAGCAGTCTCAGCGCTACTTGGGTGAACCCTAAGGACTGACAGTCAGCTGTCCCTGAGGCTAGGACAGCTCCTGGGCTGGTTACCCATCTGGTCCCCAGGGGCAGCCGGTAGAGTTGACGGGGCTTCAGTGACCCCAGTGTCGTCATCCTCGCATACCCTGCAGCTTCACACACAGTAGCCAGTGAGTACTTTCTGAGCATCTGCTGTGTGCCAGGCCTTTGGGGAAATGAGAGCTGTGTGTATCAAAAGGCCACACAGGGCCTTAGACTCACCTTCTTACCATGGAGATTGCTGCTGTTGTCCTTACCATCTTCTCTGGTGGCTCAGACAGTAAACAGTCTGCCTGCAATATAGGAGACCCAGGTTCGATCCCTGCATCGGGAAGACCTCCTGGAGAAGGGAAACGCAACCTGTTCCAGTATTTTCACGTGGAGAATTCCACGATGGGGGAGCCTGTTGGGACATAGTCCATGGGGTTGAAAAGAGTCAGACACGACTGAGTGACTAACACACACACACACACACACACACATCTCTTCTGCTACCCTGAACTTAATATTTAAATGAATTATCTTGTTAGCCAAACTGCATTTGTAAGGTGTCATTTCCAAGTTTTTTGTAGTCAGACATTTATGTAACTGCAAATAAGTGCTTCTGATCAACACAAGATAATAACATTATGACACTGAGTATCTAGTCACACAAAAGCAAAGAGATTCAGCATTTTTGCTATCCTGTTTATCCTGGTTAGGCTTTTAAAACTTGAAAAGTAGCTGGCAGTCCACCTGGGGAATCAGTTTAAGGTTTTGAGGCAGTGACTCTCAGCTGGGTTTAGAAAGATAAGCAAGCTTTCACAAGCAGGAAGAAAGAGATCCCTGCAGGCAGAGGGTGCAGAGCAATCCAGGTGCTGGGCCCAGCAGCTCATCCCTGGGCTGGTCAAGGGGATCAAGCTGTGGCTTGAACTCAGTGGGGTGGAAGCTGTGGTTTGGGATGGAGCTGATGAGGGTGGAGGTGGGAACTAGGGATCTTACAGTTGAGCTTAGTCATGTGATGGTCCTGGAGAAACCGAGGCAGGAAATACCACTGGAGTCCCTTTGGTTCCCAAGGGCAGGAAGGAAAAAGATAGCAGAGGCCAAGCCAAAACTCTGCCCTAGAGCTGGCTGGAACCCTGTCTCCCACCCTGGCTGCCCCGCCCCTTAACTCCCAGAGCAAACCATTTTTCTGTGATTTTTGGCTCATCTCTTAAATGTTCCAGAGTCAGAACAGGCTGTGCCATGGTTGAACAAACCTGTTGAACAAATAAACAAGGCAGGCTGTGGGGCTGGGAAAGCACCAGATGTGGGCTCCCAACCAGACCCATGGATTCTGGTAAGTCTGTCCCAAGCCGGGGCCTTGGCTTCTTCCTTCAACCATGAGAGGTGGGAGCCTGGCAGTTTGAGGGGGTCCCTCCTAGCTCTGTGATATAAGCAAGTTTCCCACAGAGAGGAAAACTCCAGAGCTGCCAGTTCAAAAGAAGCCTCCTTTCTTCTCACTACCCAATGCAGCTGAGGGCAGAGAGAGGGGAGATGACCTCATGGCAAATATTGAAACCATAGGACATCCGTTCACTCATTCACTCATCAAACACTAACCGAGTGTCCAGTCTGTGCTGGGAGCTGTGCTGCTCCTTCCCTCCAGGAACATACAAGGAGTTAGCAATGCTCCAGCTGAGGGGACAGGGTCGCAGTTCTTGTGTGTAACTGGTTCTCACCACCTCAGGGCCTTTGCTCCTGCTGTCCTCACCCCTAGACCACCAACCCCTCCTTCCTCCTCCTCCAGGCTCAGCTTCAGTGGCATTTCCACTGCCTGCCCTCTAAGTGATAGGCTGCCACCTTTCTCCCTGTCTCTCTGGCCACACTGCATCACCCTCATAGAATTTATGGCAGTTTGTAACTGCATGTCTGCCCTTCATTTAGTCATTGATTTTTTTCGCCTTTTTGACTTGACTATGAGCTACCTGAGGGCAAGAATTCTGTTTGCATTTTTCTTTTTCACTTTTTATTTGCATTTCTGTTTGCATTTAGCAGCATATACTTGTAGAATTTGGCATGGGCTGGATTTTTTTACATGGACTACCTTATTTAGTCCTCTAGATAGCCCTAGGGAAGAGGCATTGCTATTCTCTACATTTTGGAGTGAAGAGACAGATGTCCAGAGGATGTTAAGTATCTTGCAGTTGGCAGGGCTGAGTTTGGACCTCATCTTTTAATTTTCATTCTATTTAATTGTTATATCTCTTAAGTTTTTTAATGGTATACATTTTAAGACTTTTTTTGATGTGGACCATTTTTAAACTCTTTCTTGAATTTGTCACAATATTGCTTCTTTTTTAGTTTTGATTTTTGGCCTTGAGGTACATGGGATCTTAGCTCCCTGAGCAGGGATTGAACTCACCCTAAGAAGGCAAAGTCTTAACCACTGGACTCCCAGGGAAATCCCTCAGTCATTTTGTAGAATGTCCTTTTGCTTGGGTTAGTCTTATGTTTGTTAGTGATTGGATTAAAGGTAGGCATTTGTTGGAAGGAATCTCACAGAAGTCCTACTGTGCCTCTCAGTGCATTATATCAGGAGCCAACGTGATATCTTTGTGTCCCGGAACTGGTGATGTTAACTTCCATCATTTGGGTAGGGAGGTGTCGGCTGGTTTCTCTGTGGTAAAGTTACTGTTTTATGCTTTGTAATTAGTAAGTAATTTAAGAAGAGATACTTTAAGCCTGTGAATACTCTGCCCTCATCAAAATTTCCATCTAGTTTGTATTTGATTAGTTATTTGATTTTGGCTGTGCGAGGTCTTTTCTGTTACTCGGGCTTTTCTCTAGATGTGGCGAGAGGTGGCTACTTTCTAGTTCTGTGCGAGGGCTTCTCATTGCTGTGGCTTTTTGTGTTGCAGAGCACAGGCTTTAGGGAGCTCAAGCTTCAGTATTGTGGCATGTGGGCTCAGTAACTCCAGCTCCTTGACTCTAAAGCACAAACACAGTTGTGGCTGCTGCTGCTGCTGCGAAGTCATTTCAGTCGTGTCCGACTCTGTGCGACCCGAGAGACGGCAGCCCGCCAGGCTCCCCCGTCCCTGGGATTCTCCAGGCAAGGATGCTGGAGTGGGTTGCCATTGCCTTCTGGCACAGGGGCTTAGTTGCCCCACGGCATGTGGGATCTTCCTGGACCAAGGCTCACACCCATGTCTCCTGCATGGGCAGATGGATTTCTTCTCACCACTGAGCCACCAAGGAAGCCCCGAACTTTTCCATCTATTGATGACTGTTGACTGAATCAAGAATTAGTTGTAAAATCAAGATCTTGGCTCTGATTTTAAGGCTGATGTCTGTATTTCAGAATGATAGCATAGGATGGAAGGGAGGAGGAAGCAAGAGAAAACATCTGACTCTGTAAACTGTTTCTCAGATGTCTAGCATGGAAAGTGGAAGGTGACTGATATTGACTTTCTAACCCTATTAAGAAAAAAACTGAGTGGGTGGAGGATTGGGAGCTTAGGACCAATACATAATCTCTATTAATACTATGTATAAAATAGATAACTAATGAGAACCTACTGTTATAGTGCAGGGAACTCTACTTAATGATCTGTGGTGACCTGAATGGGAAGGAAGTCCAAAAGTGAGGGGATATATGTAGACGTATGGTTGATTCACTTTGCTGTACAGTAAACAGTAATACAACATAATAAAGCAACTATATTCTTATAAAAATTAATTTTTAAAAAAGGAA
Organism: Nanger dama; assembly: GCA_917880005.1. Classification (NCBI taxonomy): domain Eukaryota; kingdom Metazoa; phylum Chordata; class Mammalia; order Artiodactyla; family Bovidae; genus Nanger; species Nanger dama. The sequence continues at coordinate 35,119,339 of CAKJTW010000018.1, forward strand.
AAAAACGACCTGGGAAATCAGACTGGATTTTAAGCAATAAAAGCTTTTACTTCCTAATGGAATAAGAATTTCCCCTTATCTAGCACTTAGTGCCAAACACCACACCAGCCATTTAGCAGACACAATATTTTTAGTCCTCGTAGCCACTGTTTGAAAGAGTACTGTAATCTCCAATTTATAGTTGAAGAAACTGAGATCAGAAGGGTGGAGGTGTTTGCCTAAAGTTATACATCTAGGAGTGGAAGAGTGTGGATTCTGAATAAGATCCGTTGGGCTCCACACTCTTACTCTTTTCGAGGGGAGGAGCTTGGGGTCATGTCATGGCTTTCAGCCTCAACACACATCCTGCCAGTGCCAGTTTTCAATGAATTCCCAGCTTAAGAGTGAGGTAATTCCTGCTCCCCACGTGGATGTTAAGCCCTGGAGTCCTGCAAAGAGGCTGATGAGGTCCCAGTGCGGTGACCTTCTGGCCCCAGCCAGCTGGTCCTCGACCCCTAGCAGCCCCCTGGCCGGAGTGTCCTGAGAGGACCTCCCTCAGCTCTGATGCTGCCCCTAGGGCCCAGGTGGCAGGGCCATCCAGATATTGACCCAACAGCTCGCCTCGCCTGCCCAGCACGGCTGCATCTCCCGTGCTTAGAAAGGCAGGAAACTGAACTCTGGTATTTTAGAAAGTCTTTTAACAATAAGCTTAATTAAAAGGGGATTTTCCAGTTAACCCTGGAGAATTTCAGTTAACCAATGACTTATTGTGTTCTAGTTCTTTGAAATGTGGTTATCTATGTTCATTGTGTATTTAGGGTAAATCTCATCTACCAGACGATTCAATTAAACAGGATTTCCCTAAAGAGGGAAATCCTAAAATTACCATTTGGTATAAGCCACAGAACCAGAGAATAACTATGTTGAAAAGGTTTTAGGGATCATTTAATAGAATTTTTAATTGTTCAGATGAGGAAACTGAAGCCCAGAGAGGACTACAACTTACCCAAGGTCACACGGCTTATTATTGACATAACTATTAACTAGGAACCTCACATCCAAAGTGCTTTCTGCTACATCACGAATAATTAAAAGGTAGGAAACCTTTAGGTCTAGGGTTACCTGCAGGCTAAATTTACCTTGTAGCTGTGTCTTTTGCTTGTCCTGCACAGTGTTTTAAAAGTTGGGAAGTTTCTTGTAAAAATCCAAATTTGGTGTTTCTTTGGGAAAGCTGGACAATCTGGCCACACTGAGCCCAATGGCAATGAAGGGGGGCTGAGCTGCAGCAAGCCCTCTGGAGTAGGGTCATGGGATCTACATTCCATCATACCCTGTCAGCTCACACGTGGGTAAGCTGACATTTCATGACCTACTGGTCACTCTAGGCATTGGGATTTGGGTTCTCTGCTTTCTGGTGGAAGGCACTCCTTAGTTAATTAAAATAAATAAATAAATAAAAGAGGGCTGGAGTGGCCAGACTGAAAAATAGGGGAGACAATGAAGAATCAGAAACACTTGTGTTACATGCCAGGGTGCAGTGCCAGGCATGCAGCTGGTCCCAGGCAAGCTCAGATCAGGGGCTAGAAAGAGCTCCAAGAGCTTCTCATTTAGGTGAAAAAGGTAAAACGTTCACTAGCAATAGGGACTTCCTTCAGGGTCCAATGGCTAAGACTTTGTGCCTCCCAATGCAGGGGGCCCAGGTTCGATCTCTGGTTGGGGAACTAGATCCCATATGCCGCAAAGGAGTTTGCATGCTGCAACTAAAGGCTTTGCACACTACAATGAAGATCAAAGATCCTGTGTGCCACAGCTGAGACTTGGCACACCCGAATAAATACATAAATATAAAGAAATAAATAGCAAAAGAAGATATAGCACCTGGCAAGATAATATGGACTGGTACAGTGAGTAGAACAGAAAAGATGTGCTAGAGTAGTTCAGATGGTCAAGGAAGTTCTAGTGGAGGTGGATCCTGACTCAGAAGTTGACTTATTTTAAAGAATGGAGACACTGTGGGCAGAACAACTAGCCAGGAAGCTATTTCAGCCATCAGAACCAAGAGCCAGGGTTAGGTGAGTGGAGACAGAGAGGGAGGGAAGAGGTGGAGGCCAGAGAGACACCCCCAGTGGGGATGGACAGGATCGGATGTCTGCAGGGAGGAGAGGGAAAGAGAACAGTCAAAGCTGGTGGATCCTCTGTGCCTGGGTGACCAGGAGGAGGTCATGGCCCAAACAGAGAAGAGGAGCTGGAAGGAAAACCTGGATGGGAAATGATGAAGAATTTATTTCTAGACATGTTGAGTTTGAGGTGATAACAGGGTCAGGCAGGTCCAGGGTCAGAATGCAGGCCCAGAGCATGCCCCCCAACCCCCAGGAAGCACTTTACAATCTAGCCTCCCTTTGCCCATTTAGAAGTGAAATCCTTAAACATATAGACACACTGATTAAATGTAAGGAGGCCTACGTAGGGGAGGGGAACAGCAGAAGGGAGTAGTGAGCATGGTTGGGAGGAAACTGTCGGGAAGAGATGCGTCTATGAGTACTCAGGACTTTTGTGCTGTGGCTTTTAATCTCGGGTCTTGGGACACCTAGGGTCTCATGCACAGCCCTGTCTTTAGAGGCAGAACTAAAGTGTGTGTGTGTGTAGTGGAGGGATGGGGGGTTGCCTAAGGACATTTTTTGGAAGGAGGGTGCATAACTTTCATTAGATTCTCAAAGGGGACTTGTCTCCCTGGCAAAGTTGAAAACCACTGAAATGGAAGCCCCTGGAGTCCCCTTGGTGGATCTGGAACACTGTGGTATCATTTATCCTGGTTCCCTGTCATTTTTTTCCCCCAGATCCTTGCTTAGAAGTGTAGTCTAGCCGGCCTCTCTCACCCGGAACAGAGGGAATGTCCCTCCTCCTTAAAGGCCTCTTTTTGGGGTGGGCGTGGCTGAGTGCGTCCCCGAAGTCCCTGGGGTGCAGCGGAGGGGTCGGGTCGAGGAGGCACAACTTCCAGGGGACAGGAGGGGGAGGCTGCGGGGAGCCAGAGCGGATGTCACGGCTTACCTCAGAGCCTGAATTAGAAGGCTGAAAAAAATCACAGCAGGAAATAACGTGGTGCCTAAAATAGAAGCATCAACTGGGAGAGAGGCCGGGAGTAGGTGGCATTTGAGGCTCCCGCCGCGTCCTCCCCAGCGGCTGCCTGACAAGCGCGTCGGAGGAGGAGGCGTGCTGATGAGCAATGGGGCCAGAAAAGGCCAGAAAGGCCGAGGCTGCGTTTCTGCTGGGGAGGAGGGAAGGAGGCTCGGAAAACAGCCACAGTCTGAGGAGCAGAAGGGCCCCTGCTGTCCTGGTCATCTCCCCGACCCCCTTACACACACCTCCACTGTCCCCCTAACCTCCCCCCCTTCCTTCTCACCCCCCACCCCCGACACACACACGAAGCCCCCTCTCCCCATCCTCTTCCTTCCAGCACCTTCGGTCTTCCTCCTAGCCGACTGCCTCACCCTGGCCACTCCCCTACCTTTCCAGTACCCTTCCATCCTCTCTCCTTCCCCCAAAGTCCCCTCCAGGCTTGTCACCTACAGCAGCGCTCCACTTCCACCCCCTCCCACTGGCCCTGCCCCTCTCCTCCAGCAGGCAGGCAGGGGGCAGGGGTCCTTCACCTGGACTCTGCCTCAGGAAGGATTGAGACCACACAAAACCTTTGCCTGCAGACCTGGGCTGACTCTCAGAACTGTTCCCTGACTGTTGGTTCTCCCAGCACATACCTGCTCAGAGCAAACAGCCAGGAACAAAAATAGTAATGGCCACTACTTATAGAGCGTTTATGTATACATGTTAACTTCCCTGGTGGCTCAGAGGTTAAAGTGTCTGCCTCCGATGCAGGAGACCTGGGTTCGATCCCTGGGTTGGGAAGATCCCCTGGAGAAGGAAATGGCAACCCACTCCAGTATTCTTGCCTGGAGAATCCCATGGGCCGAGGAGCCTGGTGGGCTACAGCCCACAGGGTCCCAAAGAGTTGGACATGACTGAGCGACTTCAGACACACAGTCCTCACAACATGATGAAGTAGTATTTTTATCATTCCCATTTTATGGATGATGAAACTGAGGTTAAGACTCTTTCCTTCTAATGCAGAGGGTTTGGGTTTGATCCCTGGTCAGAGAAGTTCTACATGCCTTGAGGAACAGCCAAAGAAAAAAAAAATTTTCTTTAATTATGTGAAAACAGAAAATGATGAATTAACTTGCCTATATTTACAGAGCTAGTCAGGGAAAGGGCCAGGCTTTGGGCCCAGGGGGTCTGACTGCAGGTCCTAACTGAATTTCACACACCATTGCCTCTTAGCTTAGTGTTGTTCTACACAGCTCTTTTTCCTAAAAAAGTGAATTTTTTTTTTTTTCTGAAAATAAGCATAAGGTATTTGAGATTCTAAGCATGATGAGTGCTTGGAAATTTCAATTTTTAAAAAATCAGATAGTTTTATTTTTACTTCTCTGGGTTGTTTTTCCCCCAGCTGTTGCTCTTCTGAAAACAAGTGTTCTCATTTTTGCCAGTCTCAAGTGCTGAGAGTCCTCATCACCATCTGGAATGAAGGGGCATTCATTCGCGCTCAAGTACACTGCCCACACACATACGTGCGCCACTCGCTCCCTCCCGAATCACGCCTTTGTGTTGTTCTGGGGTTAATGGCTGATGATTTGCCAAACAGAATTCTCAGGGAAGGTATGTGGCTAACGTGGCTTCACGCAGGCTTTGTTCCCTGGAAGCTGGGAGTTATTGGAATCGTGGTAAGAAACAGTGGCTAAGGTTGTGGGTAGGGGAATTCAAAAAAAATGTCAGAAGGAAATAATGTAGTTAACATTTATTCATACTTACTAAATGCAAGGCTTTGTGCTAAACATTTTACAGGAATGATCTCATTTAAGTGACACAATAACCCTATGACATTAGTAGTATCATTACCATTTGACAGAAAATTTGAGGCCATGTAAGGCTTAAGGGCAGAGGCTCTGATGTACTGAACCAGCACTTACTGCAGTGAAGACTTGCTGGTTTCTGCAAGGTTTTTTTTTTTTCTCTCCAATATGGAAATATCTTTGTCATTTGCTAATTATAAAAGTAATACATGCTCAGGACTTCCCTGGCAGTCCAGTGATTAAGACTCTGTGCTTCCAATGCAAGGGCAGGTATTTAATTCCTGTTGGGGAACTAAGAGCCCACGTGCCATGTGGCTCAGCCAAGAAAATTAAAAAAGAAAGTAATACCTGCTCATGGAAGAATTAAAACAACACAGAAGTGTATGAAGTGAAACGTTGAAGTCTTCCCCAATAATGCCCCTCTGCGTAGACCTTTAATGCACTTCTCCATTTTAAGATACCTGGTATCCCACCATTATACTCCACAGTGGACAACTTTGCACATGTCAGTACACACTAGATGATTTCCTTAATTCTAGCAGGGGAATTGGTGAGTCAGAAGGTAGAAACATTTACATTTTTGTCACTTGTTGAAATGGATGAAGTATTTTATTTTAAGCTATGGTATTAAATGGAGGGTAAAGAGGCAGTGAAAATAGGCCTTTGTTCTGCTGGCAATAGTTTAACTAGTACAGTCTTTCTTTTTAAAGAAATTTCATTTATTTATTTATTTGATTGTGCCAGGTCTTGGCCGCACGTGGGCTCTTTGATCTTTGTGTGGCATGCAGACTCGTAGTTGTAGCATGTGGGATCTAGTTCCCTGACCAGGGGTTGAGCCAAGGCCCCCTTGGGAGCATGGCGTCTTAGCCACCAGACCACCAGGGAAATCCCTAAGTAGTACAATCTTAAAGAAATATGTTAACATATATTTAGAGACTTAAAAATGTTCACACTTTTCACTTTAGAGAACTTATGGGAGTCTATTGAACTCAAGGAAATAAGTGAAAAAGTAATATTTAGCATGATGATAGGCAAATTTGGGTATGACTTAAATGTCCTTCAATAAAGGAATGGTTAAACAAGTCTTGAAAAAAATTATGACCATCTCCATGCTGGAATACGATATAGTCATTAAAAATGATGGTTTTAAAGACTCTCATAACATGGTAGAAATGCTAAGAAAGTAAAGTGAAAAAGTAATATACAAAATTATATGCATGTATGGTTATAGTTGGAAACCCCTTCTAGTTGGTAAAGAATCTGCCTGCAGTACAGGAGACCTGGGTTTGATCCCTGAGTCAGGAAGATCCCCTGGAAAAGGGAATGGCAACCCACTCCAGTATTCTTGCCTGGAGGTAGACCGTGGGGTTGCAAAGAGCTGGAGGTGACAGAGCTGCTTTCATTCATTCCATGGTTACAGTTGTACAAAAAGAAACAGTAAAGAAATAGTAGCAAAATGATATCATTGATATGTTAAGAGTATTGGGATTAATGCAGTTTTTCTTTTTCATTTTTTTGGTAATGTGGTTTATTTTTGTAGTAAATGTTATATTCGTGAAGAACTGCAGAATCATTGGACATTATCAAAAGACTTTGCTTCCTTTTTCCTCTCTGGATTTGAGTTCTTACCTCTATAAATGAAGCAGTTAGGTTGAAGTTGATGACTTCTAAGTCATCCCAGTCCTGTTATTGTATATTCTCTGATATAGGCAAGCAGTTTTTTCTGTTACAGATTCAAAGCCAAAAGTCAGTCTTCATACTGAAAGTGGACTGATCTGTCCACTGGAACTTATTTTGTGACCATGAGCTCAGGTTATGCTTACATGTGTCAAAGCTTCCACAGGAATTTGAAGAAGAAAACAGAATGTTGGTAGAATCTTCATAGATACATCTTTAGGCTCAGTGTTTCCCCCAGGACATGGGGTATTCAAGCAGTGACTGCCCAGCTTGTCCCAGTGTTGAGGGGCTGTGTCTTAGACCGGCTCCCTCCCTCATTGCCCCCTGCTATGAGTCTGTTACATTGGAGACCCAGTAGGATTTCATTGACCCTGGGAAACAATGGGAAATAAGTGAGGCTAGCAGTCAGGGGAGGCATGTCGAGTTGATCTGGAGAAATCCAGTTGATCTGGAGAAATCCAGTTGATCTGGAGAAATTGTGTGTGTGTGTGTGTGTGTGTGTGTGTGTGTGTGTGTGTGTGTGTGAAGGGACAAGGCTGGAAGAATGCTACTCTGCTGGCACAGCCTTCGTCAGAGCCCTGAAAAGGGCTGAGTGGGCTCTGACTCAGCTCTGTGACTCACCCTTTGTACTGCCGTCTCCATGCTCTGGGCACATCCTCTGGACCATTTCAGCCCAGCCTCCAGTGGAGGAAGGTGAGATCTGGGCCAGCAGCTCCGGATGACTCATCCTGCTGAGCTGGAAGGAAGGGGCCACAGCCCCCTCTCCTACACTCCTCATCACCACCCTGCCTCCCCAGGAGTCCCCATGCAGGCCCAGACCCCATGTGGATGTTATGGCTACTCTACTAGCAGCCCCCATCGAGGCTCAACCCACCCACCCATTCAAATACCTGCTCCCATACCATCATTTCCTTGGTCCCTTTCCCTCGTTGTCCCCTGTCCTTCCTGTGGGCATCTGAGGTCAGCTTATAGGGAGGCTTGTAAGTCTCTCTGGATTGCCTGTCATTCTGTTCTTTGCGTTTCACAACTTCCCAGCTTACAAAGCAGTTTTACATCCCTTTTCTCATTTGATTCTCTGAGACCCTAAGAAGCCTGGCAGGGCAGTAAACATCACCATTCCACAGGGAAGGACATGGAAGGTCACAGAAATGAAGGAAATATTTAAAGGAATTCATGAAAGGCATTGAGGGCTGTGATGCAAGAGGCTTGCTAGGGAAGGGCAGAGCTGTTAGGGCGACTGCAAGGCTTTTGACTGGACAGTGGGCTGGGGAAGAGGGACGGTGCTGGCCACTTTGTGACATGACAAGAAATGTGCCTGCCTGAGAGCAGAAGATGGGTGAGGGGTTTTGACATTATGCCAAGACCAATGAGAGGTTTTAAGTGGAGGACCTGAGGGTGGCATGCCAAGGAGCCAGGAGGCTATTTCCATGGTTCAGATGAGAGTGGATGATCTACCTGTGAGCAGTGGCTCTGGGATGATGTCAGCCCTGAGAAAACTGTAATTTATTCCTGTAAAGAGGCCAGGAGCTCTCTGTAGATGGTGACTGGAGCCAAGCAGAGGGTGAGATGGCTCGGGGAAGAGGGAGGGACACGGGGGACACCACACTTCAGAGCGGAGCCAGGGAAGGAGTGCTTTCCCTGCTTTACGTGAACAAAGGCATGTGTGGCCCCTGTGACAACCACCTCTCAGGAAGCGGGCTTGTAATAAGTGAAAGCACTGCCCACCATGACCTCCATCCATGTGGACAAGACCCTGTGAAGGAGACGGGTTACTACTGTCAGCTCACAGAGGCAAGCGTGATCACCTGCGGGAACCCCTCGCTCCCCCCTTCTGTCATGGTCCTCCTCTTCTACCCAGTGCCGGGCTACGTGAGTCACCCACTGAGGACACAGTCTTGGCAGGCAGCCAGCAAGTGGCCTCTTGGGAGAGTTCCCGGAACCTCCAGTGAACGGTGGCTCCAGGCTCTGGGAAGGGGCCAGGCTTCCTGAGCCCTTTTATCCTCGGGCATTATTTCCAGATAAAATAGGGAATGTCCAGTTAAATTTGCATTTCAGATTGACAAAAAATAATAATAATAGTTTTTTAATATAAGTATATCCCAAACATGAGATATACTTATATTTTTAAAGTATTTGATGTGTATCTGAAACTCAGGTCTGCCTGGGTATCTGTCCTGTATTTTTATTTGCTAAAGACAGGACAGACATCCATGGAGGTGCCTCACTGCCCCCTGCCTACCAGGGCCTCAGGGATTTTCCCTTGTCTGAGGTCACGATAAGACCCAGCCTCTGCATCCTGCAGCCTGCCCTGGGGCTTCATGTAAGGCTCAGGGTTGCATGGGGAGACATGCCTGCCCTGATGGCCTCCCACCTTCTGGTTAACTAGCATCGAACCCAAGCTACTGTGGCCTTCCACGTGTCTGTGGCTCCCTACCTGGATGGACAGCTTGCTGCCTCTGCTTGTGAGGCCTAACTAATGAGGGGACCTCGGCTCTCCTGCTCCGGCCATCAGCATCCCCCAAGGTGTCACATCCAGGCCCAGCTGGTGGTCCAGGAGCCTGCTGCTCCCAGCCGCCAGCAGCTTGCACAGTGGGCCCCGGGCTGAGGGCTGGAGGAAAATGAAGGTTTAAGCTCTGCACTTGGGGTAGTGTAGTGTGTGTGTGTTGAGAGGCTTATGTTAGAAAACAGCAGCACCACATCTGGCCTGGGCTTTACAGAGTTCAAGGTGCTTTCCAATGTCTGAGCTCATTTGACCCTCACCAAGTCACGATCAGGGGTGTGGAAAGGGAGCTGCCTCCTCCTTTATGGATGAGCGACCTGGGGCTGAGAGAGGTTAGGTCTTTGCCCAGAGTCACCTATCCTAACACACGTGAGAGTGGCTGCTTCACCCTGGCACAGAGCAAAGTGCTACAGCTTGGAGGAGTTGGTGAGCTGGTGCTGTGGGCGAAGTTCCTTCATTCCCACAGTAGGGGGTAGACCTGAGGCTTTGCATTGATAACCAGGTGGACAAGTCCACCATCCTGCCCTGGCTGTAAGCAAAAACCCGGGCCTCCCCACCCCACCCCCTGCCCCGCTCTCACTGGCAGAGCTTGGAGAGCTTCTTCGGGATACATCTTATCTCCTGGCTTCTCCAGCAGGAGAGGGGAGCAGAAATCTTGGTGAGGACCTCCCTGGGGCAGCAGGGATGGACGCTGAGTGCCCTGAGTGAGGATCTGGCTCAGTCACAGCAGAGTCTTGGTGAACGCTGAACAGACTTTGAAGGAGGAGGTCACAGTGAAGAGTGCGTACATGAGGAATTGTATATATCTACCTCACAAATATTTTCTGAGTATCCACTGTGTGCCAATCACCATTCTAGATATTGGAGATACTTAGTGAAAGTCACTGAGTTCAGTTCAGTTCAGTTGCTCAGTTGTGTCCGACTCTTTGCGACCCCATTAATCACAGCACGCCAGGCCTCCCTGTCCATCACCAACTCCCCGGAGTTCACTCAGACTCACGTCCATCGAGTCCGTGATGCCATCCAGCCATCTCATCCTCGGTCATCCCCTTCTCCTCCTGCCCCCAATCCCTCCCAGCATCAGAGTCTTTTCCAATGAGTCAACTCTATGCATGAGGTGGCCAAAGTACTGGAGTTGCAGCATTAGCATCATTCCTTCCAAAGAAATCCCAGGGTTGATCTCCTTCAGAATGGACTGGTTGGATCTCCTTGCAGTCCAAGGGACTCTCAAGAGTCTTCTCCAACACCACAGTTCAAAAGCATCAATTCTTCAGCACTCAGCCTTTTCACAGTCCAACTCTCACATCCATACATGACCACTGGAAAAACCATAGCCTTGACTAGACGGGACCTTAGTCGGCAAAGTAATGTCTTTGCTTTTGAATATGCTCTCTACGTTGGTCATAACTTTTCTTCCAAGGAGTAAGCGTCTTTTAATTTCATGGCTGCAGTCACCATCTGCAGTGATTTTGGAGCCCCCAAAATAAAAGTCTGACACTGTTTCCACTGTTTCCCCATCTATTTCCCATGAAGTGATGGGACCGGATGCCATGATCTTCGTTTTCTGAATGTTGAGCTTTAAGCCAACTTTTTCACTCTCCTCTTTCACTTTCATCAAGAGGCTTTTTAGTTCCTCTTCACTTTCTGCCATAAGGGTGGTGGCATCTGCATATCTGAGGTTATTGATATTTTTCCCGGCAATCTTGATTCCAGCCTGTGTTTCTTCCAGTCCAGTGTTCTCATGATGTACTCTGCATATAAGTTAGATAAGAAGGGTGACAATATACAGCCTTGACGTACTCCTTTTCCTATTTGGAACCAGTCTGTTGCCATGTCCAGTTCTAACTGTTGCTTCCTGACCTGCATACAGATTTCTCAAGAGGCAGGTCAGGTGGTCTGGTATTCTCATCTCTTTCAGAATTTTCCACAGTTTATTGTGATCCACACAGTCACAGGCTTTGGCATAGTCAATAAAGCAGAAGTAGATGTTTTTCTGGAACTCTCTTGCTTTTTCCATGATCCAGTGGATGTTGGCAATTTGAGCTCTGGTTCCTCTGCCTTTTCTAAAACAAGCTTGAACATCAGGAAGTTCACGGTTCACGTACTGCTGAAGTCACTCAGTTGGGTCTAATTCTTTGCAACCCCATGGCCTGTAGCCTGCTAGGCTCCTCTGTCTGTGGGATTTCCTAGGCAAGAATACTGAAGTGGGTTGCCCCTGGAGAAGGATCTCCAGGGGATCTTCCCAACCCAGGGACTAAGCCCAGGCCTCTCACAGTGCAGGCAGATTCTTTACTGTTTCTTTACCGAGGAAGCCCTGGGGCTGCCTAAGGATGGAACAAATATGCATGCACTGACGCCTCACAGGTTGCCTCCTCGTGCTTGTGAGCTGTCTGGACCCCAGCAAATGGAATGTAAAATTCAGCCCCTTTGCCAGTTTCTAGAAAAACTTTTTCCTCCAGACATGGGGGTGGGCAGGGCATGTGTGTATAGGGTAGGGGTATTATACTAAAGATTTATGGGGCCGTGATGAGAGGCTGTCAGCCCCCTCACAGGCTCTCAGTCTGAATCAATCCTCAGTTCACCCTTCTCCCAAGTCCCCGTTTTGGCCCTGCAGCCATCCTGGGGGTGCGCCTCCCTCCCTCTGCTCTGCCTCTCACCTCGAGCTCCCAACCTAGCCAGGCTTTCTCTGGCAGTTTTCTCTGAGATGCCCACTCTTGGGAGGGAAGGCTTTTGAGTCATTCTGCTGTCACTGTTTGGTCTCAAAGGACACAGTCTCTTTCTGCAAGATCCCTACTTTCTGACATGGGGATGCTGTCCCTATTCCATTTCTGCTTCACAGAATTATTCCAGGGTGAAATGACCTTGTATCTGAAAAGAATTGTTCTCAGAACCCTCCAGCGCCGTAGGTCATGTCAACGAGAAACACACTTGACAGCAGCTTGCTCTCAGTGTTAGGTCAGCCAGCAGAGGAGCAAGCCCAGTGTGTTTACAGGAGGAAAGCTTGAGCTGCACCCCTCTAGTCTGAATCAGATGTGATTTAGCACCTTATTCTCACACTTCTGTTAATAAAGTAAAACAATAAATACACACTACCATGAAAAGAACATTGACAGCCTGTGTTTATATGTTTATGTTGTGTCTGTCTCTAATGCAACCGCTATGTAGATTTAACAAAATGAGTTTTCACTCACTGTTGGGGGTATGTTAATTAAACCAAAGAGGGAGAGCTGATCCTTTTACTGTGTCTTTCTTTCTTGGTCTTTTTCTTCCTTTTCTTTCTTTCTTATTTTTTTCTTTCTCCCTTAAGACAGAGATGTTGGCCCTTCCATTAACGTTGATTTTGGCTATCTCTGACAAGGCTAAAGCAGAGAAACTAGGTTCTGAGTATGTCGGTTTTCACTCTGCAAAGACTCCAACCAGAGTCAGGCAAATACTCTTTCCATCTGCTGTTCCCAGATAGGGTAGCTGCTCTACCCTCCTCTCCCTGGAAAGGACCTTCCTGTGAGATCTGGATACCTGAATATGGTACCCAGGGCAAGAGATGTATGAATGAGGAGAGCAAGGAGAGAGGAAAGGAATGGAAAAGAAGAGAAAAGAAAAAGGAATATTGAGAGAAACAAGAGAATTAGTGTAAGCTTTGTGAACTCAGTGACAAGAATGACAGACACGATGGCCATCTATACCTGTTAATGAGGAGTTTGATCTTTTGGCTGAAAGTAATAGAAACACAGCTGTAATTAGCTTGGGCCCGAAAGGAGGAGGCATTAGTTCCCTTAAGCTGACTGTGGAGACAGCAGAGGGAGCAACTGGGTTCATGGACGTCCTCAGGACTCACCCTCCTCTTTTGGGTGTTGGTTCCCTGAAGCTCTCGGGCCTGTGCCAGAGTAGAGAGCACCCCTGCCACCAGTGCCAGCACTGACACAAACCCCTGAGACATGTTGGCAAACAGCAACATACCATTTTTCAGTCAGCAGATTTCAAAAATGTTCGACTCTGGTACTCTCAACTATCAGTGAAGAACGGGGAAATTAGAGATGCTAAGGCTCTGATATACTGCTGGGGGGTTTGTAACTTGTCCCAACCACTTTAGAGGGACAGTTGGCCATATTTATTCTCTCTCCCTTTTTTTTTTTTTGGCCTTGCTGTGTGACTTGCGGAATATTAGTTCCCTGACCAGGGATCAAACCCATACACTGGGTTGGGGGTGGGGGGCAGTGAAAGTGCAGAGTCTTAACCACTGGAACACCAAGGAATTCCCTCTATTGTGATTTTAAAGGGCTTCCCTGGTGGTCCAATGGTTAAAGCTCTGCTTCCACTGCAGTTGGCGTGGGTTCAGTTCCTGGTTGGGGAAGTTCGCATTCCTTGAAAGTGAAAGTTCCTCAGTCGAGTCCAAGTCTGACTCTTTGTGACCCTATGGACTGGGGACTGCCAGGCTTCTCTGTCCGTGGAATTTTCCAGGCAAGAATACTGGAGTAGGTAGCCCTTCCCTTCTCCAGGGGATTTTCCCGACCCAGGAATCAAACCAGGGTCTCCTGCGTTGCAGGCAGATTCTTTACCAGCAGAGCTACCAGTGCAGCCAAAGGAAAAAAAAAAAGAAAAACAATTTGCAAACTAAAAAAAAAAATGTGAATATTATTACTCTGATGATGCCACTTCTCAAAATCCTGACCAGTAACTCTCACATGTGTACATAAGGAAATATAGGCAAGGGTGTTACTTGAAGTGTTGTTTGTAGCACAAAATTAGGAATAACCTAAAAGTCCATCTTTAAACTATAGTATCTTTTATACTCTGAAAACATGGAAACTTAAAAAGAATGAAATATACACTGACATAAACCCCTAAGATATCTTGGTAAATGAAGAAAGTAATTTGCAGAATGATACATACAATATGGTGTCACTTAAGTATAAACAAAAACAAAACTTTGAAGTAATAATAGGTGTGTCTGTGTGTATGTTTATGACATATTTCTAAATGTGCCCAAATGCATAGAGAAAGTTCTGGTGAGGGACTAGGATTAGGGGGTGGGGGGGGCGGTGTCACAGGAGACTATCAGGCTTGAATTTTTTCAGTGATAACAAATTATGTATTTAGACTTAATTTTTAAAACTTAAAATGAAAAAGCTATGGAAGCATTCTGATTGGTTTAACTTTGGTCATGTGACTATTTCTAGACCAAGCACTGTAGCCAAGGAGCCCCTAGGGTTCTATGACTGGCCCCAACTGGGTTACACACTCACCTCTGTGAACCTGGGAGCAATATGTTTGATTGGCAGCTCTTTCCATAATTACATGTTGGAATGGTGAAAGAGGAGTTTCCCCTAAAGGAGGGAGGTGTTGTTCTAGACAGGCAACATGATAAGTCCCTATAGTGAAAGCTTTTGAGCCGGCATTGTTGTGGGTTTATGTAAGTGTCATCCAAGGCTGAAATACTTCATCCAGTATATTGTTATTACAATATAGGATAAGGATTTGTTCTGCTCACTGGAAGTTCACCCAGGAAAGTTCTGGGAATACAGTTGTTGTTGTTCAATTGCTTAGTTGTGTCTGACTCTTTGCATCCCTATGAACTGCGGTACTCCAGGCTTCCTTGTCCTTCATTATCTCCTGGAGTTTGCTCAAACTCATGTCCATTGAGTCGATGATGCCATCCAGCCATCTCATCTTCTGTTGCTCCCTTCTCCTCCTGCCTTCAATCTTTCCCAGCATCAAGGTCTTTTCCAATGAGTTGGCTCTTTACATCAGGTGGCCAAAGCATTGCTTGGTATAATAGATATTGGTAGAATGGAGACAACACTACCATAGTCTATGGTTATTTTCATAGTAATCTACAAACAGACAGCTGCAAAGGCAGCTCCTCCCAATGCTCTCAGCAAGGGCAGAAGAACAAAGGAAAAGGAAGACAAACCACCAGCTCAAGACTTCTCCCAAGGCCAGGGAGTTGCCATGACACAGGCTGGGACAGTTTGACGATGATGTGGACTAGGTGTGGGGTTGGGCAGGGGGAATGTCTTCAACCCAGTTGCTCACACCCACTCATGACTAAGTGGTGATTTCTTTCCAGGCTACTGAGAGTTTGTAAATGCTCCTTTAGCTGGTGTAATACCTCACAGTTCAGCTATGGGAGATGGAGACACAGTGGAAGAGAAGGTGGCAAAAGGCCCAGGTCACCCCGGATGGGAGACCCTTGGGGGTGGAGTCACCTAACTCATCTAGATCCTTTCCTCCTTTGCAAAGTGACGAGGATCTCATAAACAGTCTCTCCATGACACTGTGAACATGTTCCTAACAGCCACGACCATCATGAGGGTGTGGTTTTTGAAGAGAGCCCCCTGAAGAAAGAAGAGCAGAGTCCCAAGGATTGAATCTTAGGGGGTACGCCCAGCAGGGAGGGAAAGGTTTGTAAAGGAAAAGAAGGAGTGGTCTCAAAGGAACAATGACAGACAGCTGGAGGTCAAGAAAACCAAGGATACAAAAGGTTCTAGGAGGGCCCTCCCCAACCCCTGCGGTGTTAACACTGGTGCTGTTGGAAGGAGGCCTGTGGGGCTCTGGAAAGAGAATGGTCCCAGAAAACAGGTGAGGCTAGAAGTCAGCCTGCAGAGGAGAAAGAGGGAGATGATGTCTAGTTCTTCCTCAAAAGCTGTATCTAGCCTACGAGGTGAGCCCCAGAACAACTGGGGACCCCTTCCTCCTTCCTATCTTGCTGCTGGGCACTGGCCTCTGCCCCAGAGAACAACTGTTCTGCCCCTGGTCTACAGGCATGGAAGCCTCAGTTCTGAGCCCCAGACCTGATGCTAGCCATTGTCACCCCCTCTGCAAGATAACTGGATCCTGCTGGGTCCTGCACCCACCCCACCTCTCTACTCTCTGTGGGCTGAGGTCCTCCCTGGAAGGGTGCAACCAGCTGGAACCTTTCTTCCCAGGACTGGCCTCCCAAGAGCATGATGGTGGAATGAGCTTCCTTTAGCCAGCTCCAGAGCATGCCTGCCCAGAACCTTGGTGTTCCAGACCATGTGGTTTTCCTGTTTACCCTGGCAGGCTTTCCCTGCCAGGCACGCTGTTGAGTTCCCAGCATGCCTCTCACTTAAGCGCACTTCCTGAATGGAGAAATAGGGGAGAAATATATGGTCTTAAGACACAGCACTGAAGTATTATAATATTAGATGTATACATAAATATATAAATCATATAACATTGTAATGTATACAGCATCCATGTTTCTATTAATATTAGTTTATTTTAGGGGTTGAGGCTTTACTGTAGATACACAATTTGTATCTCTTTTTTTTCCTCATATACCACCAAATCACAAGCATTTTACCAGGCCATAAAAAAAACTTGTGAAGGCATTTTAATTAAGGCCAAGAGAGGCCAATGTAGAAACCAATGTATAGTTGTAGGCAAAGGAGAAGGTGAGTGGAGAAAGAAAGCACAAAGATGCTACAAGGTGAAGGAGTTCAGCCAGGGGTCCCAGTGGGGCCATGAGGGTGGAGGCTGAAATGGCAAAGCTGATGGTGTCCCAAATGAGGAGTTGGCTTGCCCCTGTTTGCTGACCCGAGTTTGATCCCTGGGTTGGGAAGACCCTCTGGAGTAGGGAATGATGGCAACCCCCTCCAGTATTCTTGCCTGGAGAATACCATGGACAGAGAAGCCTGGTGGGCTATAGTCCACAAAGAATTGGACCCAACTGAAGTGACAGCACTGACTCACTGCTTTACTCTCACTCCTGCAGGTGCTCTAGTGACCCTCAGAGATCAGGCAGGGAGTCTACACTCTTTAGGTTCTATGGATTTTTCTGGTTGGAGAAACTTGAGAATTTTAATTGTGGCAACCAAACCTGTTTAGTTGCTGTATGTTGGGCTGAGTCTAGCTTGGCTCAGTTTTCCCTAAGGAACCAAGAGGAGCTAGAGATGTGTATGTCTGGTAGAGATGAGAAACCCAAGCCAGATAGCCCACAGACTGTGCACATTCCAGGGTGGGTTTTCAGATACGTTTCTTTCGTTTCCCACCACCTTGTCCTTTCCCCAGCCTCGTCATCGCTGGCCACCTCAACTCATACAGCTGGGATTCTACCCTGGTGAACACCTCCATCCTTTGCTGTCATCTTTACCGAGCATTTTATTCATTCATTGGAAATATTTAATGAGCATCTCCTGGGTGTCAGATGCCATGTTATGCTGTTGTTAGAAGTCACATCCTTGTCCTCAAGAAGCTTCCATCTACCTAGCAGTCAGCTCAAGGAAACACAGAGATCACCAAACCTTTTGTCTGATTATCAGATTTCTCCCCTCACCATTAACCAATGACAGCTTTGCACACTTCCTTAGAAAAATACATGTGCATGCAACTGTGGGCAGCACCAACCTCCTGAGGCCCATTTATTATTTAAGGATCTATGTTCCCCAAGTTGCAAACAATTGATCTAATTTAACTGTCTGATTTTATAGATCAGGAAACTAAGACCTAGAGACAGAAATGACTTGTCCATAGTGGATTATGGGTTGAGTCAGCCCTGGAAGCCAGGTGACTGGCTCCCCAGACACTGCTCCACTGGGCTTCTCTCTCTTCCCTGTTGGCTGGAGGAACCAGGCTAGAGAGGGGACCTAGGCCAGTTCCCTTTTCAGCTGCTGAGACCAGGGTGTCCAGCCTGCAGGCTCTGGCTTTCACCAGCCCTCTGGCTCCTGGGGTATATGGGCTGGTGATCAGGAGCTCCCAGAACAGCCTCTCTGACCCTAACCACCCCAACAGGTTCCCCCAGACGTCAAGGGAAATGTGAGAGAGGGAACAGGATGTGTTTTCCTGCAAAATCACTTGTCTCACAAGATGATTTGCATACTGGTGGGACACAAATGTCAGTCCCTGCCCATTTCCTCCCTAGAGAAAAGTGTTCCCATCAGAGCTTTCCCTTCAAGGGAGGAGACAGCTGTGTGGGCACAGCCCAGGCCCCCGGGGATGACTTCCTGATAGAAGGGAATCAGACATTAGTGAGGACTCCCGGAAATAAGGAGGCGCCTTTATTTGACTTCTTCCCACTCCCAGGGCTTGGCTGGAAGGGGCTCATGGCTCCAACTCTGGCAGTCAGGCTGCTTCTGTGATCCCTGGAGCCCTGGGCACCCCACCTTGCTCTATATTTGTTGTTGTTTAGTCTGTAAATCGTGCCCAACTCTTTGTGACCCCATGGACTGTAACCCACCAGGCTCTTCTGTCCATGAGATTTCCCAGGCAAGAATACGAATTTTTCCTCCTCCAGGGGATCTTCCCAGCCCAGGGATAGAACCCACATCTCTTGAGTCTCCTGCATTGGCAGGCGGACTCTTTACCACTGTACCACCTGGGAAGCCCTATATTATTATTGGAGTTAAATGACTGGAGGTTCACTTGCTAAAAGAGAGGGTTGACGTGATAGATGAAAAATAATAATAAATAGTGTTTACTCTGTGTCAGACATTGCTCTAAGCATGTTACATGGACTGTAAATTCATTTAATTCTCACAAGGATCCATTGTCTGTATGAGAAGTCAGAGTTCAGAGAGGTTAAGTACCTTGCACGCATTGCATTTAGTTGTCATATTCTCTTCCAGTTTGAAATAGTTTCTCAGCCCTTGTTTATCCTTTAGTGGCTTTGTGAAATGCCCATCAGTTCAGGTTTATCTGATGTCTGGCTGGCTGAGCTTGCATGGTCCGTTTGGTGGGCACCGAGGTCAGGTCCTGCAGCTGCAGAGGGGAGGAGCCTGGGCCAGGCACAACCTCCGGAGAGGGGCTCAGGGGAAGCCGGAGGAGGAACCTGGGCTGCTAGATTCCCCACTTGGCAGATTTACTGGGAAGTGCCCCAAGAACGACAGAGGCTCTGTGGGGGCTTCTCCATCACCCTTTCCCAGGAACAGCCAAGAGAACGCGAGGGTATGTCTAGAGGCCAAGTGCTTCCCGTTGTGGCTTCACTGAGGGCTCCCGAGGCCTCGACCAGCCTGGCTCCGCCTGGGAAAGGCAGCAGAGAGAGACGTCGGGATGTCCGGGAAAGGGCGGGTGGGGGAGACCAGCAGGCCCAGTGCTAGGAAGGAGCTGCCCCTTTCTGGGAAGGACTTTGATGCAAGAACCCACCCCTTCGCCCCTCCCTCCCCCGCACCCTGCACTCCAGTTTCCGGAGGTTCCAGCCCGGTTCTCTGGAAGGCTCTAGGGGAGGAGGCTGCAGCCTGATTCTAATCAGAGGCTGGAAGTGGAGATGGGGGGCTGGAAGGCGGCTGGCTTCACTTGGCCCTGAGCCTGTGTGTTTCTCAAGGACTACCCAGCTCAGGGCCCCACCTACCTTTGCAAAAAGCCTTCTAGCAGCTCCATCAACAGGACTGAGGGCAGCAGAGTCTTTGATCCTGCCCCTCAGCTGCCCAGAAAAGTTCTGCCTCAGGCAGTAGTGGCTTGTTTGTTCGTGCATTCATTCCTTCATTTTGTGGCTGAAGATCCACGTTCCTCACCCTGACCTCACCCTCCTGGGGAAGAAGCTTGGTGGGCCCTCCAGGTGGCAGTCTGGGACTGGGCCTGCTTCTGTTGAGAGCACCGGTCCTCGCTCAGCTCCAGGGCCTTGGGTTCAGGCCACAGCCAGGGCTGAGCCAACCCCAGCTCAGTTTACAGTGTGGTAACTGTAACCACCTGGGGAGGGCAGTGCCTTAGGGAGCCAAGCAGAAGCGAGCAGGGAGAGGAGGAAGGAAACAAATACAGAGTGAGCGCAGAGGCCAGCAGGCAAGTAAGTGCACATCACCTGGGTTCGTGCACTGATCACCAGCAGGTATGCTGTGTTCTACCCTCACCAGCCGTTGACAATTGAACAAGTTCACGTAAAAATCCAGACTTCTGATTTTTCTTGACAAATAGATTTGGCAACCCTGAGCCTGCCGTCCGCATGGCAGCCATGGTAAATCAGGAAACTTGATTGCAGAAACTTTCTTCACTAGTTCCATTATCTGGCTGTTCCCCAAGGGCACCTGTGATCTCATTCAGGCCTCACTACCATCCTGCTGAGGCCAGAAGCATTAACCCCATTTTAAGCGTGAAGAAAGCGAGGGCGAGGCAGAACTGGGCTTCTCATCCAGGTAATCCCATCCAGGTCTGGGCCTTCTCCATGCCCCTCAACTTTTCCCTAATCAGAAGGCTGGTACTCTCAGCAGCAGCTGGGAGGACTGCAGATGCAAACAGCAAATGAAAACCCTCTGACTGTCCAGATCTGGGGCCTCCTAAGCCTCAGAGTCCTGAGCTGGGTGAAGTAGTGCTTAGCTGAGGCACTAGAGAGGCAGGTCTTTACCCACACATGGAGCAGGAAGTGGCCAGTCATCAGTCCCACCTCCACTCAGACAGGTGAGAGGACCTGGGCACCTCTGGTCAGACTAGGTGGTGTCTCCCTTCCTGGCTTGTCTCCCTGTGCTGGAAGCTGGCTCCTATGGCAGGATCTTGCTCCATTTGGCCTTTTTACCACACTTGGTGCAGGCCAGAACCACTAATCACATCACAGTTAGACCAGTCAAGGTTCATTGAGTGGAAGCCCTCTTTCTGGTCGGTTGTACACGCTCCTTCCTTCTGGAGAGGCTTGCTGACCCTTTTCCTGGAAGGGTTTGTCCAGTGTTCCCTGGCAGTTTTTAGGAATAAAATGGAGGAGCAGTGCCTGAGGATGGCAGGGTGTCAGAGGAGGAAGGGTAACTGCCTTATAAAAATAGCTCCACTGTGTATGACACTCTATAAATCCATTCACATCCACGTATAGTATTTGGTTCTCACAACTTGGTGAGCCAGATAGAGTAGCAATTGGCAAATAAGGCTCATCTAGGACAGGGCACGGGATTCTGAGTTCCATGCAACTTACCTTGAGCAAGTTTATGCCTTCTCTTTCAGCTTTTATTTCCTCATTGACTAAAAAAGGTAACAGTTTCTTTATAATGGGTGGTTTTTTGTTTTGTTTAATTTAAAAAGATGATAATCTCTCCCAGCAAGGCTCCTCTGCTCTATAACTTCCGGGAGTATTGTTCACATGGACTACCATGGATCCCCTTGAAACTGTGCCACCCATGGAACTCTTCATGTGTGTGTCGTGATGTAATCTATGTGCTAACACAAAGCCTGGGAGGTAGTAGGTGACTAACAAATATGTACTGAGTGGATGAACTAACTCACTCGTCAGGATGGATATTGAGGGGAGCTCACAGGAAGAAGGAAGTAGTGCTGGCTCCCTGTGGCTGGTGGTGCATTTCCTGCCCATTTTTCTGTGACTCTTGCCAAGTTGCCCTTTGTCCTAGGCCTCTGGGCTCTGAGTTGGCTGGAGGCACAGACTTATCTGTGGGGACTGGAGAGCTGGGTCTGGACTGGGTAATGACCAGCCTTCCGCTCACTTGAAGTTTCCGCTGGGGGACTGGAAGCCACAGCATCCAGATGGCTAATTGCTTTGTGCCTGTTTCTGCAAATCACAGTGATTCACTGTCCCTGCTGAAAACACGCTCTCATTTCAAAGATTTAATGGTTTCCAAAATTAATTTAGCCTCATCTGTTATCCCCCTGCCCTTCTGCACTGTCCCCTCCCCCCAGTATCCTCCCCCATCCCAGGATGGAGTTTTCCGATCCAGAAAACCCACTTTCACCCTGCAGGGCATAGTGGAGAGGGGGTGGGGAAGGCAGGCTCCTTTCCAGGGTCACCTGAGCACATACTGAGCATGGATTTTGGGGGAAGAAGCTTGGGAGGGCAGGGCTAATGTTAGGAACACACTTACCTCCCACCATCCTACATGCTTTTGATCACCCAGCTCACTGACTCTCCTAGATGAAGAACTCCAAGAAGCTCCCATTTGCACTGCTTTGCTTATAAGACTCCCAAAAATCATCTGCTTTTTTTTTTTTTCTTCCTTTGCATGTGAGAGACATGGGCAGCTTTATTTTAGGCAACTCTTTATGGTTCCCTAAGACCTTGAGGCCAGAGCTCTGGTTAAGAGGCCAGACTCTAAGAAGTTTTCCTCCATCTGATTCTGACTTGTTTCTTGACCATCTTAAGACTTCTGTTCTTCCCCTGTGATATAATCCCTCCCTCTGCCTACTATTCATTTATTTAATAAACAGTTATTGAACTTCTCTGTATATCAGGCATGTGCTAAGGATTGAGAACACAGTCACCAAAAACCTCCACAGTCCTGGCCTTTCAGGATTAACTTCCAGTCTAGAGTAGAGAAAGAAAAGGCCTGAGGCCAGCAGGCTGATACATTCTGTGTTAGGGAACAGTGGGGGTAAGGGAACACCCCATCTGGAGGAGCCAGGAGAGACCACTGGACAAGGTCATGCCTGAGCTGAGCCCTAAGTGATTAGAAGGAGTTATCCTGAAGAAGAAGGAAAAAAAGTTGGGGGAGAAAGAGAAGAGGATAGATGAGCAGTGTCCAGGTAGAGGAAATAGCATATGCAAAAGCCCAAGGCGGGAGAAGCCGTGGTTCATATTGAGGATCTGCACACCAGTGCAGCATGACTGGTGGGGAGACAGGGAAAGCAGGAGTGGTGAGAGAGGTGGCTGAAGACAAACGCAGGGCCAGAGCAGCAAAGTCCGTTTAGCACTTTGTGGGGTCACTGCGGGATTCGAAGCCTGGTCCAGTGTGTGCTCTGGAGAAAGCACTCTGGCCGCAGTGTGGAGAATGGATTGGATGGGTAAGACTAGAAGTAGGAAGGCAGTCTGCAATGGCTGCATCTTGAAAGCATTCTGAGACCCTGGGTGAGATATCGCTAACCATATTTTATGATACAAATCGAGAAGGTATCTTTATGGATTTGTAAAATTCTCTCTGTAACTCTTTCGGATTTGGCTCTATATATTGTAAGACTGTGATGTTGAAAACATTCAGATTCCCAGTTATTACATCTTCTTGGTAAATTGTTCCTTTTATCGGTATGAAATGTCCCACTTTTATCCTTATAATGCTTTTTACCTTAAATTCTATTCTGTTTTGTCTGTCAGTAAGAGAGTCATTGAACCAGTCATGGTATATCTATGGCCAATAAAATCACAGAGAGAGGCATTCAGATGTAACATGCCTCCTGATGAAAGTCTACAACACTTGTCTATTAAGCATTTTGACCCAAAGCTGAACCTGAATCAGATAAAAATTCTGTATCTTGTTACTGATTCACAGGAAATACAGGGTACATAAAAAGATGTAAAGAATACACAAAGAGGCAATCATAAAAATCCAGACCCAAATCCAGAAATTCAACAAAAAAAAGATACAATTCAATACATATAATAGAGAAATAGAATTTTAAATATATTTAACATATACATAATGTAAGTATATATGAAGAATAAAAATTACAAAATAAAAGAGACTTAAAAGATATATAGAACAAATACAATTTGATAAAAACAAACTTGATAAAAACATTTTCAGTGTGATGCAATAGCCAAGAAGTGGAAGCAACCCTAATATGGATGGATGAATGAATAAACAAAAGGTGGTATATACACAGAGTGGAATATACAGTGCCACAGCATGGATAAACCTTGACAACATTAAGCTGAGTGAAGTAAGCCAGTCACAAATGGACATAGTGTATGATTCCACTTATATGAAGTAATTAAAATAGTCAAATTCATAGAGACAGTAAGTAGACTGGTGGTTACCAGGGATTAGCTGTTGTTTCATGGGTATAGAACTTCAGTTTTGTGAGGTGAAAAAGTTCTGGAAATCTGTTTATAATAAGGTGAAAATACTTGATGCTACTGAAATGTATGCTTAAAAATGACTAAGATAGTAAATTTTATGTTATGTATTTTTAACCACCATTTTTAAAAAGAATAGGTTCAAGGCAAAAAAAAATGTGTGATAACGACACTGTGGTTATTTTTAAAGAGAGTCCTTAGCTGTTCTGGACGTGTACTGAAATATTCACAGTGTAAATAAGAAGGAATCTTGGACTTGCTTCAAAATCATCTAAGACAAAGACGGAGGAGTGAGTGGGAATAGAGCTGAAATAATGTTACTTACATGTTGCTGATTATTGAAGCTTCTATAATGGGTATAGGGAGCTTCATTATACTATTTTCTTTATTTTGCTTACGTTAGAACATTTCCATAATATATTAGTCAGCTTTTCTGTGCTAACAATTCTTTAAATCTCATTAACAAAATTTAGAGAGGCACTCATTCTCCGGTGTGGACTCAAAGGACACACCTAAACTGTTACAGTTTCTTTTTGTACAGGTTGGTAGTTCTTTTGGTGATGCAATTTTCTCAAAAACTTTGCCTTTTTTTTTTTTTTTAAAAGAACTCTTTTATTTCAGTCAACTCTGTGTGTCCAACATTGTACCCATAATTCTTTTGGAGACTTGCCTCTCTTGTGACTTTGTTATAGATGATTTGAGTTAATCTGCTCCTGTGGAATACTGTGCATACTCCCTTTTTTAATCTAACTGAAAGGATTTACTAAGGGCCATCTCATAATGGGCTTCCCTCATCGCTCAGATGGTAAAGAATCTGTCTGGAAGTTTGATCCCTGGATTGATCCCTGGGTTGGGAAGATCCCCTGGAAAAGGGAATGGCTACCCACTCCAGCATTCTTGCCTCCACACCCTCAGGCTTTAGGTAATCAGTTCTTTTTCTCTCTTGACTTCAAAACTTTAAAATTTATTCTTGATATTCTCTTGATAATGTTTTTGATATCTCATTTGTTATCTCATTTCTGGAAAATTCTCACATATTCTTTGAAAAAGTTACTTTTTGTCACCCTTTTCACTTCCTTCCAGAATTCTTACTATCGGACTCTTGCCACTTCTTTCTTATCCTATCTTTTTATCTCTTTGATGTTTCTGGTTATAATCTAGAAAACACTCCTTACTTCTGCTTTCTTAATCACTCAAGTGTCACACCTTAGAATAGAGCTACAGAGTGTAAAACGGCTTAGCTACAGTCTAGAACTGGCCCCACAGTTAATGCGCACCCCACAATTCCTTTTTCAGTCATCTAGCCCCCTTTGTTTCAGTTTGTTTGACTGTTTGGTGTATGGGACCAGGAACACAGGGAACTGGCATCTTTGGCTTCTTCCTTTGCTGTCTGTGTGAGTAAAACATTGTCTAAGTCTCCAGGTGGCTAATTATCTTTACTGGTTAAATCAGTTAGATCTTGACTTTGCTTTGCCTTATATGCATGGACTTGACAGATACTATCTGTTGATTTTCTCCATGGTAATTGAGGCGTTAGTTCTCTTACATTTCCCCTTTCTCATGTTCCCATATAAGTGTAGATGTGATTTTAAAAATTAGTAGCCAAATGTGAAACTGTACATCATTACAACACTGGGACTTGATCCACATCCTGAGCCTCCTTCCCCTCTGTTGCAAATGCTTATCTTATGATTTTATAAATATAATTTACTGCTGAAAAATAGTATTATATAATTATATTCCCTCTGACTTTGTGATTTTCTTGCAGTTAAAATTTGTCAGTTTTTATTTTGCTTAGTTTCTTTATAATAGCTATTGCTTATGTTCAAAATGTTCTTTCATTTCAGTTCAGTTCAAGTTCAGTCGCTCAGTCATGTCCGACTATTTGTGGCCCCAAACACTGCAGCACGGCAGGCCTCCCGGCCCATCACCAACTCCTGGAGCTTGCTCAGAATCACGTCCATCGAGTCAGTGAGGCCATCCAACCCTCTCATCCTCTGTCATCCCCTTCTCCTCCTGCCTTCAATCTTTCCCAGCATCAGGGTCTTCTCAAGTGAGTCAATTCTTCACAACAGGTGGCCAAAGTAAGTACTGGAGTGTCAGCTTCAGCATCAGTCCTTCCAATGAATATTCAGGACTGATTTCCTTTAAGATGGACTGGTTGGATCCCCTTGCAGTCCAAGGGACTCTCAAGAGTCTTCTCCAACACCAGAGTTTAAATCATCAATTCTTCAGCACTCAGCTTTCTTTAGAGTCCAACTCTCACATCTATACATGACTACTGGAAAACCTTACTAAATAGACCTTTGTTGGCAAAATAATGTCTCTGCTTTTTAATATGCTGTCTAGGTTGGTCATAACTTTTCTTCCAAGGAGCAAGCATCTTTTAATTTCATGGCTGCAGTCACTATCTGTAGTGATTTTGGAGCCCAAGAAAATAGTCTGACACTGTTTCCATTGTTTCCCCATCTATTAGTGCCATGAAGTGATGGGACCAAATGCCATTATCTCAGTTTTCTGAAGTTTTTAAGCCAACTTTTTTACTCTTCTCTTTTACCTTCATCAAGAAGCTCTTTAATTCTTCCCTTTCTGCCATAAGGGTGGTGTCATCTACATATCTGAAGTTATTGATATTTCTCCCAGCAATCTTGATTCCACCTTGTGCTTCTTCCAGCCCAGTGTTTCTCATGATGTACTCTGCATAGAGGTTATATAAGCAGGGTGACAATATATAGCCTTGACATACTCCTTTTCCTGTTTGGAACCAGTCTGTTGTTCCATGTCCAGTTCTAACTGTTGCTTCCTGACCTGCATACTGATTTCTCAGGAGGCAGGTCTGGTGGTCTGGTATTCCCATCTCTTTCAGAATTTTCTACAGTTTGTTGTGATCCGCACAGTCAAGGGCTTTGGCATAGTCAATAAAGCAGAAGTAGATGTTTTTCTGGAACTCTTGCTTTTTCGATGATCCAGTGGATGTTGGCAATTTGATCTCTGGTTCCTCTGCCTTTACTAAATCCAGCTTGAACATGTGGAAGTTCACAGTTCACATACTGTTGAAGCCTGGCTTGGAGCATTTTGAGCATTACTTTGCTAGCATGTGAGATGAGTGCAATTGTGTGGTAGTTTGAGCATTCTTTGGCATTGCCTTTCTTTGGGATTGGAATGAAAACTGACCTTTTCCAGTCCTGTGGCCACTGCTGAGTTTTCCAAATTTTCTGGCATATTGAGTGCAGTACTTTCACAGCATCATCTTTCAGGATTTGAAACAGTGCAACTGAAATTTCATCACCTCCACTAAATTTGTAGTGATGCTTCCTAAGCCCCACTTGACTTCCCATTCCAGGATGTCTAGCTCTAGGTGAGTAATCACACCATTGTGATTATCTGGGTCATGAAGATCTTTTTGTATTGTTCTTCTGTGTATTCTTGCCACCTCTTCTTAATATCTTCTGCTTCTGTTAGGTCCATACCATTTCTATCTTTTATTGTGCTTATCTTTGCATGAAATGTTCCCTTGGTGTTTCTAATTTTCTTGAAGAGATCTCTAGTCTTCCTCATTCTTTTGTTTTCCTCTTTCTTTGCATTGATTTCTAAGGAAGGCTTTCCTATCTCTCCTTGCTATTCTTTGGAACTCTGCTTTCAAATGGGTATATCTTTCCTTTTCTCCTTTAACTTTCGCTTCTCTTCTTTTCACAGCCATTTGTAAGGCCTCCTCAGACAACCATTTTGCCTTTTTACATTTCTTTTTCTTGGGATGGTCTTGATCCTTGCCTCCTGTACAATGTCACGAACCTCAATCCATAGTTCTTCAGGCACTCTATCAGATCTAATCCCTTGAATCTGTTTGTCACTTCTACTGTATAATCATAAGGGATTTGATTTAGGTCATACCTGAATGGTCTAGTGGTTTTCCCTACTTTCTTCAATTTAAGTCTGAATTTGGCAATAAAGAATTCATGATCTGAGCCACAGTCAGCTCCCTGTCTTATTTTTGCTGACTGTATAGGGGTTTTCCATCTTTGGCTGCAAAGAATATAATCAATCTGATTCAGTATTGAGGTGATGTCCATGTGTGCAGTCTTCTCTTGTGTTGTTGGAAGAGGGTGTTTGCTATGACCAATCTGTTCTCTTGACAAAACTCTATTAGTCTTTGCCCTGGTTCATTCTGTACTCCAAGGCCAAATTTGCCTGTTACTCCAAGTATTTCTTGACTTCTTACTTTTGCATTCCAGTCCCCTATAATGAAAAGGACATCTTTTTTGGGTGTTAAGTTCTAGAAGGTTTTGTAGGTCTTCATAAAACCATTCAACTTCAGTTTCTTCAGCATTACTGGTCAGGGCATAGACTTGGATTACTGTGATATTGAATGGTTTGGCTTGGAAACAAGCTGAGATCATTCTGTCGCTTTTGAGATTGCATCCAAGTACTGCATTTCAGACTCTTTTGTTGACTGTGATGGCTACTCCATTTCTTCTAAGGGATTCTTGCCCACAGTAGTAGACATAATGGTCATCTGAGTTAAATTCACCCATTCCAGTCCATTTTAGTTCACTGATTCCTAAGATGTCTAAGTTCACTCTTGCCATCTCCTGTTTGACCACTTCCAATTTGCCTTGATTTATGTACCTAACATTCCAGTTCAGTTCAGTTCATTTCAGTCGCTCAGTAGTGTCCGACTCTCTGCGACCCCATGAATCGCAGCACGCCAGGCCTCCCTGTCCATCACCAACTCCCAGAGTTCACTCAGACTCACATCCATCGAGTCCGTGATGCCATCCAGCCATCTCATCCTCTGTCGTCCCCTTCTCCTCCTGCCCCCAATCCCTTGCAGCATCAGAGTCTTTTCCAATGAGTCAACTCTTCGCATGAGGTGGCCAAAATACTGGAGTTTCAGCTTTAGCAGCATTCCTTCCAAAGAAATCCCAGGGTTGATCTCCTTCAGAATGGACTGGTTGGATCTCCTTGCAGTCCAAGGGACTCTCAAGAGTCTTCTCCAACACCACAGTTCAAAAGCATCAATTATTCGGCGCTCAGCCTTCTTCACAGTCCAACTCTCACATCCATACATGACCACTGGAAAAACCATAGCCTTGACTAGACGGACCTTAGTCGGCAAAGTAATGTCTCTGCTTTTGAATATGCTCTCTAGGTTGGTCATAACTTTTCTTCCAAGGAGTAAGCGTCTTTTAATTTCATGGCTGCAGTCACCATCTGCAGTGATTTTGGAGCCCTCAAAAATAAAGTCTGACATCCCAGGTTCCTATGTAGTATTGTTCTTTACAGCATCGGACTTTACTTCCATTACCCATCACATCCACTACTGGGTGTTGTTTTTGGTTTGGCTCCACCTCTTCATTCTTTCTGGAATTATTTCTCCACTGATTTCCAGTAGCATGTTGGGCACCTACTGTCCTGTGGAGTTCATCTTTCAGTATCCTATCTTGTTGGCTTTGCAAATTGTCCACTGGAGAAGGGAATGGCAAACCACTTTAGTGTTCTTGCCTTGAGAACCCCATGAACAGTATGAAATAATGTTCTTTATGTATCTGTTTAATATCTAACAATGTTTTTCCCTCTAAATAAATAAATGTATGAAATAATCTATCATTGTTCTCTCTCCACTCCCCACCCCTCAAATCCTCTGTTTTCCTGCTTCAGTTTGAATAGGTTTTTCTCTATACCTGGGCCTCAGATGTCATCTTAGGACTTCCTTTTATCAGTCTTCTCCTTTGAATTGTCCTCTGTTTTCTGGAATTTCTTTGTTCCTCCTTCTTGGCTTAGTCTTGCATTTCACTGAATCACACCCTTCACTATCTTCCTAAGAAAAGGTATGTGGGAGGTAAAATTTTGAGTTCTTACATATCTGAAAATATCCTTATTCCACACTTACACATAGCCTTTATTTGGATAAGTATAGAATTCTAGGATTAAAATAGTTTTCTCTCAGAACTTTGGGTTCCCAACACCACTATCCTCTACTATCTTGTACCACTGTTGAGGTGTCTGATGCCCCAGTTTTTACTCCTTCACATACAATGTGGTTTTTCTCTTAGATGCTATGATGTTGTTTCTTTTATCTGGGCATTCTGAAATTCAAGTTATTCCTTGATATCTTCCCTCCAATCTACTGGACATTCAGTAGGTATTTTCAATTTGGATATTTATCTCTTTCACTAATGGGAAATTTTCTTACATTGTTATTATTTTTAAAATAATTTACTATCCTTTGCTTTCTCTTTCCTGAAACTGCATACAGGTGTCAGAGCTTGAATAATCCTCTAATACTCTTTCTCTCCTAATTTTAATCTGTCTTTCTATTCTACTTTCTAGGCGATATCTTCAAGTTTATTTTCCTACTCTTTTGTTTGGTTTTTAATTTTAGCTATCTATTTAAAATTCGTAATTGCTCTTGCTCATTCTCCGATTATTCCTTTTTTTACATCATGGCTTCCCCAGTGGCTCAGTGGTAAAGGATCTGTCTGCAGTGCAGGAGACCTGGAGACTTGGGTTCGATCCCTTGGTGGGGAAGGTCCCCTGGAGGAGGAAATGGCAACCGATTCCAATATTTTTGCCTGGAAAATCCCATGGACAGAGGAGCCTGGCAGGCTACAGTTCATGGGGTCTCAAAAGAGTCGGCCACAACTGAACAACTCAACAATTCTTTCTCATGGATGTGTATCTTCTTTTAGCTTTCTGAGGCTATTAAATATATACATAAAATTTTAAAATTCAAAAAATCATTTTCTTAAACTATTTCTTCTGAGTTCCTTTCTTATTTTAATGTTTGTTTGCTTTAGTCTCTCTCTTTCATGTGGGATACTTTCTGTAGATTTTAGGTGATTTCAGGCTATCCAGTCCTGTGTAACAGTGAGGATCAGTGTGATTGACAGCTGTGTGTGTGGGCAAGGATTTGACTGGTGGGCTTCAACCTTAACCATTTCACTGGGGAACCATGAAAAGCCAATACTTTGAGGATTTCTCTTGGAGGCAGGTGAATTTTTTTTCCAGCGAATCTTCTATCCAGGGGACATATGCCTGAAAGTTCCTTTCTGGGAAGGAGTCTGGTGGAGGGCCCTACTATTATCATATGAACGATCAGTCAGACATCTGCCTTTTTTTCTTGCTGGAATCCTAGAATTTGGGGATGCTCTGATTCAATTTCTCTAGAGAAACCTCCACTCTCTGGTAGGGGCATGGTTCCTGACCATGTGATGGAAGGGTATCTAGAATTGTAATTTCTTCATATATCTCTTCCAGCCAGTTCCCTAGAGTCTAATCCCATGCTTCAAACTCGCTTCTTGCAGAACCTGCTGCCTCTAAGTCCCCTGCCCCTCTGGGCTTTGTGGGGAGAGTCTGCTCACTCATGACCATCGGTTCCTCTCAAGGTCCTTCGAGTCTTAGTTTGCTCTGTTCTGGCGATTCTGTTAGCATTCTCCCAGCCACTTTCTTTCTTTTTTTCTTTAAAAAAAAATTTATTTATTTGGCTGTGTCATGTGGCACGCAAGATATTCTATCTTCATTGCAGCTGTAAGATCTTTAGTTAGGGCATATGGGATCTAATTCCCTGACCAGGGATCAAACCTGGGCCCCCTGCATTGGAAGAGCAGAGTCCTAGCCACTGGGCCAGCTGGGAAGTCCTTTCCAGCCCCAAATTACTGAACTCAGTCTTGTCCATTGATGTCCTCATTTCCACCCTCTGTATTCTCATGAGTCTATACTTTAAAAAGAATTTTGTGGCATCTGTGGAGCAAGAGGAGATAAAGACACATGTTCAGTTTGTTATCTCTAACTGGAAGTTCATACCTACTTTAAAAAATGGTTTCAGATTATATAAATAGTACATACTTTGTAGAAAATTTGAAGCAAACTTGTATGATCCTACCGTCCAGAAATAATCAATATTAACATTTTGGTGTATGGTACCTTTTTTAAAAATAAACTTTTTGTTTTAGAATCATTTTAGATTTACAGAAAAATTACAGTGATGGTACAGAGTTCTCACATACTCCTCACCCAATTCCCTCTATTATTGACATCTTACATTAGTATGGCACATTTGTCATGATTAATGAACCAGTGTTCAGTTCAGTTCAGTCGCTCAGTAGTGTCCGACTCTTTGCGTCCCCATGAATCGCAGCATGCCAGGCCTCCCTGTCCATCACCAACACCTGGAGTTCACTCAGACTCACGTCCATCGAGTCCGTGATGCCATCCAGCCATCTCATCCTCTGTCGTCCCCCTTCTCCTCCTGCCCCCAATCCCTCCCAGCATCAAAGTCTTTTCCAATGAGTCAACTCTTCACATGAGGAGTACACCACTATTGTTCAGTCTCTCAGCCGTGTCTGACTCTTTGTGACTCCATGAATGACAGAGTCCAATCTTTATTCAGTTGTTTTGTAGCTTTTCTCCAGTTTCCCTTTTCTGTTGTAGGATCACATCTAGGATACTATGTTATCTAGTTGTCGTGTCTCCTTAGGCTCCTCTTGACTGTGACAGTTTCTTGGAATTTTCTTGTTTTTGATGACTTTAACAGATTGACAGGTATTTTATAAAATGTCATTCAATTGGGATCTGTCTAATGTTTTTCTCATGATCTGACTGGAGTATGGATTCTGGGGAGAGGAAGACCACTGTTATCATATCAAGAATACATATATCAACATGACTTCTCCATCTCCTTGAAGGCAGAGTATTTATAATAAACAAGTTATTTGGAAGTCTTCTATATGGAGGTTCATCTTTTCTCCCTCATTTATCTAATTATTCAATTTTTAATTTGTATTAGTATGTACTCATGAATATTCATTTTATACTTTGGGTTATAATACAATAATACATTATTTTCTTGTTCAAGTTGTTACAGCTTTAGCCCTTAGGAGCTGTTTCAGTTGGCTTCTGTATTCCTCTGTGCTCTGTACCCACTCCAAACCCCATCATTGTGGAGTTTCAAGCTCTGTAAGATGCTCCCGGATCATTCTGTATATTTCCTGTCCCAGTTCTAGATAACCATCTCTTCAAGGTAACCTAGTCCTTTTATTGAAAAATGGTATTAGAAACCAAGTTCTGGGCAGTAGGTGTGCTTTTGCTACTGGGATTTCATTGCTTCTCAATCCTGTAGGCTGACACAGCAAGGAAATAGATGTGTGTATACTAACCCATGTATGTGTACATATATCTATAAACAGTTCCATATGTAACCATCTGCATTATGTCAAGTTATACATGATTTCCCACTTATGTCTCTAAGTCATTACCACATGGAGCATTCTACCCTTCTCCTGTTTATCTGTAAACACCTACTCCAACAATAAGAAACCTGGCTCTCACCATCTGCCATTCATTTACTTAATTATTCAATTCCAGCGTACATGTGTTGTCAACCACCTGCTTTTTAAGGTAGGAATTTAATTATTCCCAAACTATTTAACATGTCCAAGATTCCATAAAGGACTTTATGCACTCAGTCCTTATAGTCCCTGATCTGCTGCCAATCTTCAGTTTGCCAAACTAAAATGCCGATTCTCACACCGATGTCCTCTCCAGGCTTGGGTTGACTGATTTTTTTCTAGTCTCTCTCCAGCTGAAATGTCCTTCTGTAGGTCTGCTGACAGGAATGCATCATTTCAGACAATCCCCGAGTAACAAACTCTTATTCTACCAAATCTATTCCTAAATGGTTGATATAAATGTGGTATAAAAGGCAGAGCTTGCCTTTGCTGCGAGGAGAGGAGTACGTTCTCTACATTCTTCCTCACTATAGACAAAGTTCTCAGAAGCCAGTTGGGCTGCAATGAGAGAGAGAAGTATCCCTTAAATGGTGTGTTCCCACATCACCACACACCACACTGCCTGAGGAAACACTGCTATAAATAGCACGTGGGCTCCTTACCAGTCGGCCACAGCTGGGTTAACCCAGACATGATGGAGACTTGGTAGGAAGAGGAAAAAGCAGAAAACTAGATAAAGCAAGAAGCGGGGAGGAAGAAGGATGGTGTGGAAAGGGTGCTGATGATATTAATGATACATATAATTAATGATTGTAGTAATCACTGATATTTGCAGAAATCTTCCACATGCACGGTCTCATTTATTTTATTAAGTATAACAACTCGAGAAAGTAAATATTTAGTTCATTGTAAGCTATCTTATAGGTTAAATTGACTTTTGTGGGATCTAAATTCAGGGTTCCTTGAGTCTAGAATCCAAGCTGGGCCAGTGAGAGTTGGTCCTGGGACCATTGCTATTAATAGAACTATTGGAAAAGAAAATGTTCTCTTTTCATTGGAATTATAAAATAAGCATGGGTGGATGTTCAATATATCTAGTTATCTGTTTATTTATTTGTTTATATGCATAGAAGAAGATCTGAAGATAGTATCCCAAATGTTGACATTGATGCATTTTGGGGGAGTTAGGTAATTGGTGATATTTATGGTTTTTACATGTTATGTATTATTTATATTTTCTATAAAGTAGCATATTATGTATATTGTCATAAATTTTTCTGTTGTAAATTATTGTTTTAAATTTTATACTATATTATGTTAAAATATAAATATATCATAGTAGTTTATAATGTTTTCTTATTAATAGAGTAGTATAATTTTTATACTAATATAAGACAGAAGTCCTTTACCCCCTGTTTTTAAAGAATCATCTTGCACCTTCATAGCTGTTATTTTTTTAAAATGTTTATTTATTGGCTGCATCCAGTCTTATAGTTGTAGCATGTGGGATCTTTGTTGTGCCACATGGGCTTTATATTTGTGATGCATATGCAGGCTTAATTTCTCTGCTGCATGTGGAATGTGGGATGTTAGTTCCCAGACCAGGGATTGAAACCGTGTCCCCTGCATTGCAAGGCAAATTCTTAACCACTGGACCACTAGCGAAGTCCCCATGTAACCTCTTAATGCCCACTGATTCCTTCCCTTGGTTACTGACTCAAGCCCAGTTCCCTATGCCTGCTAGGATACTCACCCTTAATCCCAGGATGATCCAGTTCCCTAGAATAACTTTTTTCAAAATAAAGTTTTTACCTTTTCAAAGTAAAGTATTTGTAAACAAGAGATTTTTCAAAATAAGAATATTTAGGGACTGAGAGGTTCTGTCGGTTTTGGCCGCATTCCATCAGACCCTAGGCCTCATCAAAGAGCAGAGTGGAAAGGTGGGTGAGGTTCTGGTGTCACGGAGGTGTTCCTGCTCGAGGCTGACAGTGGCAGGGGTACAAGGGGTGGCTGGGTCAGTTTCACTTGGATTTGTAGTCATTTTAGAAGAAGCTCATTTTTACTTTTCTGTAACCCTGCCAGAGGGAGGAACAAATCACAAGCTCCAAACAAAAGAGAAGCAGCACCAGTGGCTACGATCTTGCTGGGGTTCCTTCCTCCAGGTTTGTGAGAATCTGGGAATTGTACACAGACCTGCCCTCCCTGCCCATCACCCACTCAATCCCGCTCTCTCCCACTGTAAACACAGCCCCCACTCTCAAGTCCCCAAAGCACAGCTAAGGCCAGTCTGCAGCATTCAGAAAACTCCCCATAAACCCTGACGAGATGCCACTCATTCCATAAGAAAACCACCTTTTATAATTATGATGCAGAGCCTGTAGTCTCACATTGTTCTGAATTGCATTGTCTCTTTTCCAGAATAGGTTTACATTTTATCCCTGCATAACCCAAAATCCTATTAAAATATTTGCCTAAAAACAAAAGGGATTATTCCCACGAGAGCAATTTGCTTCCCCCTCCATAGGAGATAGAGGAACTGGGATGAAAACCCAAACCCACACAGTTTAGACTAGCACTTTGTTCCCTTTTCTCACCACTGCAGTTTTCAAAATAGTAGAGACCACTTTCTTCTACACATTTCAGTGTCTACCCATTTGGAAGCAAAAGCCTGGGTCTAACAAGGGTCAGGGGCTTGGCTGGGGGGCTGGGTGGGTGTGGGTGGGCAGTGTGGATAAAGGGGTGACGTGTGTGCCCTGGGATTGACTTTAGGAGGAGGGAGGGAGGTCAGGACACAGAAAGCATCAGTTTCCCTTTGGCTCAGAGTTTACATCTTGGAGTCAGGAGTAGGGAAAGAAGGATAGACAGCCATCGCGGGCAGTTGATCTGACCACTGAGTGTTTATTTCATCTTTAAAGGAGGCAGCTAGGATAGATGACCTCTCAAGCTCCTTTCAGCTCCCGAGCTCTCTGGACCTCAGCCATGTCAGTGAGGCAAGGGGCTTGCTACCCACAGACCTTTTCCTGGATTGCAATCAGCAGCTGCCTGCCCACCTGCCCCGGAGCACTCATTCTCCCTATTCCAGGGCGCCTAGACCTCCCAGACTTCTTAGCTTGAGATAACAGCCTATTGTCCTCTCAGTGACTCCACACCCAAGGGGAGAGGAACGAGGAAACCTTCGGAAGAGTGGGGCCTATCTGATGAAGGTAAGAGGTGGGAGGCTGCCCCACTGCTCCTCGTGCCTTCCAGGTTCCCAAGGGCCCCCACCCAGCTCAGGAGGCATTTCTGGGCTTGGCTTCCTGACAGAGGAGGTTTGTAGGCACTGGGGGAGCTGAGGAGGGTGGTGAAGGCCCTTGGCTCACAAATCTTCATCTTGGGGATTCATTAGGGATTTTTTCCAAGGACTCTTCCAGGGTGGAGGTGGGTATCTTCTAATAGGTTCCCATCAGACTCATGATCAGGTCCCAACTCCTCAGCCTGGTATCAGGATTCTGCAAAATCTTGCCTCAGCCTTCCTGGCCAAACCTCTCTTCGGTTATTTTTCCCAGACCCACTGAGCTCTGGCAACATAGAACTACACTCTAGCAACACAGAACTGCACTATTTCCCTGGACACACTATGCATGTTCACATCTCTGTGGCTACTTTGCATATTGTTTCCTCTGTCTGAAGTGCCCACTGACACTTCTCAAAGAACTATTCATTCTTCAAGACCCTACTCACTGCCTCTTCAAAGCCTTACTTGACTCCTTACACAGGGTTGATTGCTCTGTGCTCCAGGGCATAGGGTTCCTTCCCTGGCTCATCACCCAGTACGGTAATTATTGAGATCTGCATGTCTGTCTTCCTTCTAGTGGCTCCTCTGGAGCAGGGACTGTGTCATTTACTTTGGTAAACCAGTGCCAGGCTAATGATTCTTCAGGCAATATTTGTGTTAGAATGAACACCATTTCTGCTAGATTCATGGTATTTTGAGTAGCATTAAGGGAATGCTTCTGGGGACTTTCCTGGTGGTCCAGTGGTTGGGACTCTGTCCTCCCAATGCAGGGGGCATAGGCTCAGTCCCTGGGCAGGGAACCAGATCCTACATGCTGCAACTATTTAATTCCAAATTAAATAAACATTAAAAGAGAGAGCAAGAGAACACTTCTGTTACCATGGCCATTTCTTGACCCACAATACTATTTTTCCAGACAGGGGTCATGTATCTGTGAGTTTATGTATTCACACAGCATCAGCACAGCACTCCTCAGGTAATTTTATATCTGATTTATTCATTTTATGCATTTACTTGATGGGTGGTTATTATAGTTGCCATCATAAGATTAAGAGACTGAGATGCCAAGAGATTAAGCAACGTCATGTTCAGTGTTACAGTCTGTGTATGGCAAAGCTGGAACTTGAACCTGGATATTCTTACTGCAGGATCTCTGCCTACACCAGAGATTCTCAATAATCTTTGGATCAGCATCACCTGGGAACTGGTTAGACACACCCATCATTGGGCCCCTCCCCCAGACCTACAGAATCAGAAACTTCTAGGGTGGGCCAGCAATGCTTTAACCACCTGCAAATGATTCTACTCCACACTCAACTCCAAGCACCCAGGCCTATATCCTCAGAGCTATACCAGTGGCTGCCCAGAGCCAGAGGAGGGCGCTCCAAGGCAAACTTTTACTCCTGAATAGTCATGGCTTCTGCGATAGAAACCTAGCCCCTGGGTAAAAGGGAAGGAAACAGGTCGACTGAAAGTTAGGAGCCAGAGTTCTATTCCCACGGGTTCTGCAATTACTGACAGTGATTTTGAGCACCTCCCTGGGTCTCAGTTTTCACATCTGTAAAGTGAGGATATTGACTAAATGCTCTCATCTCTAATTTCCCTTTGGCTGTTATCGCTCGCTTTTCGCTAGCTCTCCTTTGCACTATGTTGTCCATGGCAGGACTGCAGTGAAGATGGAGTATGTGTGCTCATGTTTCAAGACTTTTCCCTATCCTTGGAAATTGATCATTCCCAAATTCCAGATCCTTGGTCCAGCTATCCTCCTGTCATCATCTTCTTTGCTGGCAGAAAATGGGAGCAAACATTTGAGTTGACTCATGAAACTTAATTAGGCAAAAGGTAGGAAACTTTAATGATGTTGGATTGGACCCCCTCTGGTTCCCCAGGGCTCCTCCTCTGAGCCTCTCCCTGATTCCTCATCTGTTGCCTGCTTCCTCACTGTGACTGTGCCAGACGCTCTTGCTCACAGGACCATCTCCTGTCCCTGTCCCCGCTGTGAGCTCCTGTGTGTCCCTTGTCCCTCTCTGTGGGGTTGCCTGATTCACAGGCTGTTGATAACTCCCCATCCTTCTGAGGAGGGGTGAAGGGTGATGTGTCAGGGTGACTTCCTAGGTGCACCAGCGAGGGGCTTGGTGGCCAAATGGGGGAGCCCCATGAACAGTGAAGCCCTGTCCTCGTGTTTTCATGTAGAACTCATGGTTCTCCCAGGAGCACACCTGATTGTGGATGGTGTTGTGCTCATTGGTACCTGGTGGGGCCCAGCATTTAACCAGCAGCTGGAAAATCTCCTATATGTAGCAGGCTGAAAAAAAAGGAAAAATGCCTCTTGCCCCTTTGAGATAATGATAAGAAATTCAAGGTGAGTAGTTGCATTGTAAGAGTAGAGCCCTAAGGGACATCCCTGGTGGTCCAGTGGTTAAGAATCTGCCGTCCAGTGCAAGAGACATGGCTTCAATCTAGGATACCCCAGTTGAGGATGCCCCTGTCCCACATGGGCAACTAAGCCCACACACTGCAACTAAGACTCAGTGCAACCAAAAAAAAAATAGAACCCCCGTGAATCAGAAAAGTGGATTGAAGAATTTTAATCTCTCAGGACCTGGGTGTCAGCAGGAGGACATGGCTGAGCTCTCAAGTCCTGAAGGGCTCTGAGAATGTGGGCAGTTCTAGAAGTCAGTTAAAGAAGATAGTGCCTTCAGCAAAGTCACAGGTGCCAGATAAATTAGTGTCAGGCTCAGAGAGAGACTTGTGAGGTTTCTAGAGTCCAGGAAAAGCCTAAAAACTAGAGGACATCAAATATTGCTGACAGCCTTTGGATTAAAAACCAAAAAGATGGTTCTTAAATAAGGTCCCAGAGAGAGCAGGAGCCACTGATGATCCTTCATCAGCTAAAGCTCAGTGAAGCTGCACTTCTCAGCTGCAAGTGACCCAGGAAGCTGGACTCCTCTTGGACTGAGCATTGGTGGAACTACAGGTAGCTAAAGAATATGTGTGTATTCCAAACTCATCAAATTGTGTACATGAAGTATCTTCAGCTTTTTGTGTGTCAATCATACCTCAATAAAATGATTGTTTAAAAAGAATATGTATGTGGATTTGTGTGTAGCTCTAGCTTCTGATGTTGTTGTTCAGTCACTCAGCCTCGTCTGACTCTGCCACCCCATGGACTGCAGCACTCCAGGCTTCCCTATCCTTCACTGTCTCCCAGAGTTTGCTCAAACTCATGTCCATTAAGTCAGTGATGCCACCCAACCATCTCATCTGTCACCCCCCTTCTCCTCATGTCTTCAATCTTTCCCAGCATTAGGGTTTTTTCAAATGAGTTGACTCTTCACATCAGATGGCCAAAGTATTGGAGCTTCGGCTTCAGCATCAGTCCTTCCAGTGAATATTTGATTTCCTTTAGGATTGACTGGAGAAGGCAATGGCACCCCACTCCAGTACTCTTGCCTGGAAAATCCCATGGATGGAGAAGCCTGGAAAGCTGCAGTCCATGGGGTCGCTGAGGGTTGGACACGACTGAGCGACTTCACTTTCACTTTTCACTTTCATGCATTGGAGAAAGAAATGGCAAGCTACTCCAGTGTTCTTGCCTGGAGAATCCCCAGGGACGGGGCAGCCTGGTGGGCTGCCGTCTATGGGGTCGCACAGAATCGGACATGACTGAAGTGACTTAGCAGCAGCAGCAGCAGGATTGATTGGTTTGATCACTTTGCTGCCCAAGG
This sequence comes from Nanger dama, assembly GCA_917880005.1. Taxonomy (NCBI): domain Eukaryota; kingdom Metazoa; phylum Chordata; class Mammalia; order Artiodactyla; family Bovidae; genus Nanger; species Nanger dama. The sequence goes on from CAKJTW010000018.1 coordinate 35,159,299, forward strand.
GATTCTTAAGAGTCTTTTCTAGCACCACAGTTCAAAAGCATCAGTTTTTCAGTGCTCTCTTTTATGGTCCAAATCTCAATATACCCTTTAAATCAGCATGCATTGTCAGCAGTTATTGATCTCCACCCAGTGCCCTGGAGTCCCATGCTCATACCTTCAGCTGATGGATGCTTTCTTTGTGCATCGTGGGCCCCCACAGTGGGCCTGGTAGTTGAGTTCAACCTGGAAGCTGATGACCTGCCTTAGTGGACCTGAGACTTCCCAGTATTCCAGGGACTTGAAGGCTAGGGGAAGAGCCAGGCATTGGTTAGGCTTTCTGGGACTGCTCCAGAATGGGTCCCTCCCTTCCCCAGTCTGCTCCTGTCCAGCTCAGTCTAAAATTGGTCTGCTCTCCTGCAAGACTTGGATTAAGGGATTCTTCTGCACAGGTTCAGAATGGATTTCAACTTCACTCATTAAAATTGCCTAAGCATCCTACTCTCCATCTTAAATGACTTTACAGATCTCAGAGCGCTCATTTCTGGTGTTGTCTTCCATTCAAAGATTTCTCAAGTCCAAATACTTTGGTCATTTGTTTCTGAGGTTGTGCAAGGAGAGAGAGGAGATGTGAGCTTTAGACTGAGCAAGCTGATGCAATCTAGCTGTGGGCTCTTTGGCGAGTCATTTTGCTTCTCTGGGCCTCAATTTTATCACCTGTAAAATGGGAATGTTGGTTCAGGTGCCCTCTGAGGTCTTCCAGCCCTAACATTCTGAGATTCTAGACCCCACTTTGACCAAAAGAGAAGGCTCAGAAGTCCTCTCCGTCACTGTGTGATGTCCAGGTGGAGGTAGAAAGGGCTGCATGTAGCGTTAGAACAGCTGGGAGGACTCTGGGCCCGAAATGTGCTTTCCCTTCATGGACTTGGTTTGGGAGTGCCTGTTGGGTGGGGCCTGGCTGGAAGGAGTGAGACAGTCTCTTCCAGACATCCCCCTGCCTGAGTGGTTGCCTCACAGGCTGTTACGTAGCTCTCCCTACCACTTTCCAGGGTGGGGCGGGGAAGGGCAGCTGAGGAGCAACTGATGCAATAGGCAGGCTCAAGCCTGTGTTCTTCGAAGACTAACTAAGCAAAAGTCGGCTGGCTGGGACAGGCCAACCTGGGCAACAGCTTCAGGGCCCTACTCTTCGCAGGGTTTCAGCTTCCTCTTCTCTGCCTGTAATTGAAATGGGGTTCATTCTTTGGTCACCAGAGCCAGTAATTGACACTTTGTATTATATGTTTGCTCCTGCAGCTCTTTAATCTTATAGTTTAAGAGAATATCCTTCCTTGCTAGGAACTGGGACATGCACGAGTGCACATATACAGTGTAAGGACACACACACGGTGTGGGGACATGTGTGAGTACACACACACATATACAATGCAGGGACATGCATGAATATGCGCGCACACCCACACAGTGGGGTCCTCCTCCAGAAGTAGGATAATTGTTTTGAGAATCTGCTCCCACCAGATCATGCTTCCCACCAGCTCTTCCAGGAGGAAGGGGATCCAGTCGAAAGGATCAGAGAGCATCAGAAGATGGGGAAATTTCCTCTGTATAGCCAAAGCCTCCAAATATGCCCCAAGGGATGCCATTTCTATTCAAGGCCCATCTATCAAATATAAATGAGTCTCTGGGCTACTTTCCATCTCCCAGGGATCTGGATGCCCAGAACACAATAACTAGTCTTTTAAGTTAGTGAGAAGGGAAAAAAAGAAAGTGCATCAAGTTCTCAACAAAGGAAAATGGCTAAATATTGCACTCAAACTATGCCTCCATCATAAATTCCAAGGAACTTTGTCTTACTAAACCCATGCTTCAAGCCTCTGTATTCCCTGCAAAAGGCTCAAGAAGGAAAGCTGAAGTCCAGTTGGGCTCTATGTCCCTTGTAATTATCATAATTTACTTCGTACTTACTATGTTTCAGATCATATGCTAAATGATTTATGTGAATTATCACATTTCATTCTCACAAAAACCCTATGAGGTAGGCTATAATCCCCATTTTACAGATGCAGAAACTGAGGCACAGAAGTTTAAGTAACTTGCCCAAGGACACAGGGCTAGTAAGTGGTAGAGTCAAGGTGTTAACCTGATTCTCCTGACTCCGGGGCCTCGGCTCATAACAATCTGAAAAACCCACATGTACAAATAGAGAGTTTAAGTGGCATAGAATCCTTCCAGGTTACAAAAGGATTCGTCAGAATGTTCTCTAAATCCCAAATTCCTCTGTAGCTTTAGTCGATAAAATCCATAATTTTATTTTTCAGGGTTTGTTTTATGTCCAAATTTTTATGAACATATTTTTTTTCTCTTTTAAAAGCTACTTATATTTATGCTGGATCTTTGTTGCTGCCTAGGCTTTTCTCTAGTTGTGGCGAGGGCGGGGCTACTCTCTAGTTGTGGCGCGCAGACTTCTCATTGCAGCGGCTTCTCTGGTTGTGGCTCCCAGGGCCTGGAGGCTCAGTAGTTGCGGTACATAGTTTTAGTTGGTCTGCGGGATGTGGACTCTTCCCAGACCGGGGATCAAATCCATGTTCCCTGCATTGACAGATTCTTATCTACTGTACCACCAGGGGAGTCTAGGAACATATTTTTTAATCTAACACAGACTTTTGCTCTTTGGGAAGTGTCACTCCTAGACTTTCATCAAATCAGTTCATTCTGTTAATAGTTAACAACTGACTTGCTGTCTTATTGGCACTGGATACATTTAGAAAGGAGCTTTGGACAAGGTAGTTCTAATTTAAGTATGAATTGTATAATTATACATTTGTATATATTCACACATAATCAAATTTAATCAAATGGACAGCCTGAAAGAGTGAAATTGGAGTGTTTTCATGGTGGAGCAGGAGTTGGGGGCTTTCTTCTTGATTTGGCCGTCATCTTGATTTATAGATGTTTTATCTCATTAACCTTAATGTCATGGAGCTAATTAGTAACTCTGAAAACTGAAAAACACACTTGAAGCAGTCCTGTAGCTCTTTAACTTCACCATGTACCAGATTAGACTGGACTCAGTTATTCTGAATCACAGAAGACATCTTTCAAAAGGTTTTGCCTCCTTCATTTGGAATGGCTTACTGCCATGAAAATCAAGCTGGATGTGGATCCCAGTTTTCCCTTTTGGCTGCACATCACATTACATCAAAACCGTCTGAATCTTTCAAATCCCTTGCTTCACAGAGAGACAGACATATGCAGATTGCTGTGATTACCTCTGTTTGGGTTAAGTAGTCCCAGGACCCTGTGGAGGGGCCCGAGGGTCTCACTGCCTGCATTCTGCCTGCTGGTGAGCATCAGGGCAGCTATGTTGGGCCCCAGCCCTGTTCAGGGAGGCTGCCATCTTCAGGATGCAGAAGGTCCCTTGGGTCCTAAGAGCACTATGGGCATTCTTTTCCTTCTTTCCCTTTGTTCACCTCTGGACCAAGACCCTGAGGCACAGGTAGTTACAGTTTTTCTTCCCTTCTGGCTTTCTATGGGAGGACTCTGGGCTGCTTGGGAAGTCCTCCCGCCCCTCCTCCCTTTTTATGGCTGAATTAGATGGTTGCTAGGATAAACGATGGTAGACATCAAAGAGACTAAATAAATCTACAAGAAAAAAGGGGAAAGCTGTTCTCTGGAGAGAGAGTAGGCTAGGTATGGCTGTTGAATGGGACTTTGGGTGAGAATAATGGCCACTTCTCAGGAAACTTCTCAAAGGTTTCCATGATTTTTAAGGCACTTGGAGTTCAATTTATGTTTCTTTTGAATAGGATACTATGTGAAGATGGAACTACATAAAGGAGGAAGGGGGCTCAGGTTTATTCAAGTTACATTAATTTCTTTGAGAAAGGAAAGTGATTTAAGTAGCAAAATCTAAGATGATGACTTGCAGTGGGGTTTTCTGAATTTGCCTGGTCCTGGAACAGGACTGTGAATTGTAGGAATAATAGAGAGTGGCCTCTGATGACATATTATCAGATGGGGAGCCTTGGATCTGTGGGTGAAGCTGAGGTTTCTCCTAAGAGGATGTCACATGAAGGACAAACTCCAATGTTGGAATAGGTGATAACAAGTGAATCTCTATTTTTGATTTAGTTTGAAAATGGACTAGATTGTTAACATACAGACGAATTTTTGTGTGGGCCCTTGTTCCTTAAGTGCCAAACTGATGTTCTAATGCCGTTTGACATGTCTCCCAGCTGAGTGACTCAGCGCTGGCCTCATGGACCCTCCACAGGCTCTCCCTCCCTCAGGGGTGCAGGTGTGTCCCCACCTCGGTCAGAGGCCAGGAAACTAACCACAATCTCCTGGCTAGAGACACAGGCTTCTGCCTTGGAGGCAAAACAGGGTGAAACACAGGCAGGCAGGATCCCAAACCACAGAAGCTCAAGTTAGGTCATCCTTGTGAACATGACAACTCGCTGTCTTTCTTGATCAACAGAAAAGAAACATAGACCCATTCAAAATGGCTCTAAAAGACAGAGTGTGCATGACTATGGCAACTTGCCACTGAATGCTATTCCTAAACAACTGAAAAGTTAATTAGCCATTCTTTTCACAAGGCAAGAAAGGTGCAATGATACATTCACACCAGGACAGTGGAGTATAGGAGTTTAAATCACTTTTCTGGCAGCCAGTGAGTCCAATGTCGGAGTTCATGATCCCTCCTTATATGCACCTGACAACTTGGGGGATTGGGTGCTGGGCAGGGACCATCCTCCCAGGAGATGCTGCCAAGACATTCAGAGGATTGTCCCTCTGTGGGACCCGCCTCTCTGGAACAGTTAGAAATTAGGTTGAGGATTGTGTTGAAGGGGAGGGAGTCATGATGGAAAATTATTATTCTTTTGAAAACAGTTATTCATGGGGACTTCCTGGTGGTCCAATGGCTAAGACTCCATGCTCCCAATGCAGGAGGGCCTGGGCTTGATCCCTGGTCAGGGAACTAGATCCCACAGGCTGCAACTAAGACCCAGGGAAGCCAAATAAATAAATAAACTTTTTTTTTTTAAAGAAAGGAAAACAGTTATTCCTGGAAACTTTGCCATGACTGGTATGGCCATTACCATGGTCATTTTACTTTACCTTAAATATGGACCCCAGTTCAAGACAGAGGTAGATGAGCCCTAGGGAGTGCACAGTTACTGTTTATTCAGTTCATTTGCAGGAATCAAGCACATGAAATTGATGATAAAAATGGCATTGCTTTAGAAGGCATTCTCTCATGTTCACGGTATATTTAAAATAATCATTAGGAAAAAGGTCACAGTGTTTTGAAGAATCTGTCAGGAATCCTCAGCTCAATTTGTTCCTAGGGCAGGATGAGAATGGATTTCTTTGGCTGAAATCCTAGCTTCTATTGTTAGGATGATGCAGGAATTTTGGATAGTAGTACACATAGCAAAAACAAAGAGAAACATTTTCTCTAGACTGACACCCTTGAAGACTACTTCAAATATGAATTATTGATCTGTTCCTCTAAGGCTAGTTAATAACAAACACGTTTGTCTTTTGTAGGATCTACTATTTCCCCAACTCACAAAAGCCATGCTGGTTGCCTTTGACTCTGGGGTAGGTCTTACTGACATCCATTTTAAACAGAGGAAAGAGTAGGTATACTAGAATTGTTGCTGAGTGTAATTAAATTCTACCCACTATAAACACGTTGGAGGCAGCTTCATGGATTCCCTCCTCCAGACCAGAAGAGTTATTTCTGGAGCTGGGGCTCCTTTGGCCACCCATACCCCACTGGTTGCCTCAGCCTCTGGTTCTTGTAGTGGACCTACTTGAGAAGACCAGTGTATTTTTTGGCTGCAATTTCATATAGCCTTTTCATCTTCACAGTTGAGACAACTAAATACATTCCTGCCTCACATGACCATGAGTTCTTCCCTGTGCCAGCATCAGGACCAGTCTTGTCTTGGACAAAAGGCTAGAAAGACTTAGAGCCTAGAAGTTGGCGTCTGGTCATGGTGATTACTGGCCCCACTCTAGCCTCATACCTGGCCCCGGAAACTGGACTCTTGGCTCATCCACTCACTTGACAAATATTTATTGAGCTCCTATTATGTGCCAGGCCCACAAATATGGCAGTAACTAAAAGAGGTGAAAATCTCTGCTCTTCTCTAACTTATACTCTATTTTAAGGAACCGAGCCTTGTCTTCCCATTCCTCTTTCAACCTTGATTCCCTGATCAGTTAGTCACTTCTTCTAGGACAATCCTCCCCAAATTTCAAGGTGCTTATGAATCACTTTGAGTTGCAGATTCTGATTCTCTAGGGTGGGGCCTGAGATACTGAATTCTTCACAAGCTCCCAAACAATACTGCTGCAGCTGCTGGGGGTGTTGCCTGGATTACGCTATGAGTGGCATTGATGCACAGCCAGTAACACTATTGGGGAGTCTGTCAGAAACACAGAATCTAAAAAAATCTCAAGCCTTACTTTGGACGTCATGGCTGAGAATCTGCCTTTTGACAAGATCCCCAGGAGTTTCTCCGCATGGTCTAGAACAGTGATTCCCAAAGCACATGAAACATCAGAAGCACCAGGTGAGAGTTGTATTATTTGGCGTTGAACATCTCACGTGATTCTTATGGATAGTAGGTTTGAAAACCTCAAAGAGCATTTTCGGAGGGCACTTTCCTAGGCTCATGGGACCTCACAGCGAAAAAAGCCTTTGAGATGACCTCAGGATAATCGTCTGAGATTGTGGTCTCCTCTGAAGTTACTGTCACACAAGTTCCAGGTAAGGAACTGAGGCCAAGTCCTCGAGCAGAGTCCCTGGCTGGTGCACGGTGGGGTCAGGCCATACACCAAGTTCTCTTTCCACTGCAGCTGCCTCTCCTGCTGCTGTGATGCAGAACAGCTCCCACCCACCAGCATCCCCAGATTGCTTCTCCTTGACCACACCCCAAATTTTCCTTTCCTCCTGCCAAGAGTTTCAGCCCATTACCTCCACACCCTCACACCCGCTTTATTTCAGCACCCACAGTTGCCACCCTTTCCCCATCTGTGTCACCAATCACGTATTTAACTGGTTGACTTCCCCCAAAGGCTGATTCTGCCAGCCCTTTGATAATGTTTGCAGCTCTTCTTGGGGAGGTGCAGAGTGTGGGTGGGAAGGGTGTTGTCTGCTGGCCTTCCATCCATCTCTCAGGAAGGCAGTTAAGCTTCCTGCTCTTTGTCTTCAGTTCCAGCGCCTTTTTGCTAAGTGTTCTGCAACCTTCTGGAATGCAGGTAAGCACCTCCTCTCTTTACTGACATCCCCAAGACGTCCTCATCCTTTCCAGGCTGGCTACATTCTCCCTCCCCTGCCTACACAGGTAGGTGCTGCTCACCATCAAATGGACACGCATGGAATTTATGGTCTACACTAGGGGCCTTCACTTGGAGTCCATAGATCCCTAGCCCAGTACTTTAAAAATTTGAGTGTACACTAAAATCTCCTAGGGAGTTTAAAAATCCAGACTGCACTGAGATCAATTAAATTAAAAACTCTGGGGGTGGGAGGTAGGCATCAGTTGGTGATAAATCTCCCCAGGCATTTCTTCTGTGCAGCCAAGGTTGAGAACTACTGGAAAGTCCAGGTAAAATTGTTTCTGGACAAGTATATGTCCATTTGGTGGAAAAACTAAGCCACGGCTTTTAGCAGATTCTTAAAGGCTCCAATGACACTCTTCTACTTCCCTTTCCTCCCCTTTCAAAAAGGTGAGTTGACTGGTCTAAGATAACAAGCAGGAAGAGCTTACCAGTTATTAGAGAAACACCAAATACAAGTGTTAACTAAATAAGCAGGTATTAACATGTAGGGCAGAGAAAGTGCCTATTGTTGCTTCACGAAGTGAAGGGGGCTTGGGAATATTGTGTTTGGTGAGATGGGTTGGTCCCTGCCTCTCTCGAGTTAACAGAAAAAAGCTGTGATTTCAGATGCTACCACTACAGAGATCTGATCACATCACTTAACTCCCTTGCTGCCCACGGAACCAAGGCCGCGCCCCCACTACATCATCTTGGCTCCTTCCTTCCTGGTTACCTAGCCCCAGGGATCCTTTCTAGTCACTGCGCTCATTTGTTCACACACTCTAGCCCCAGAAGGATGTGCACTGCTTCTTTATTTATTTTGGACAAGTCTGTGCCCTTGCTTCTATTCTTCTCCTGGTTCCTCCCACTCTCCCTGTCTCAAGTGGACCTGGGAGGGAGGTAGGAGAGAAGAGACAGAGAATGGCTGAAGGCAGGGTTCCCTAGTACAGAAGGTGCTCAGTTCATACTTGTCAAAGTTAGTGGGGCACTGCTTTGTGTTAAGAGCTCCTGGTGGCAGGGAGTGGCTGCTGCTGCTGCTGCTAAGTCACTTCAGTCATGTCCGACTCTGTGCGACCCCAGAGATGGCAGCCCACCAGGCTCCCCGTCCCTGGGATTCTCCAGGCAAGAACACTGGAGTGGGTTGCCATTTCCTTCTCCAGTGCATGAAAGTGAAAAGTGAAAGTGAAGTCACTCAGTCGTGTCCGACTCTTAGCGACCCCATGGACTACAGCCCACCAGGCTCCTCCATCCATGGGATTTTCCAGGCAAGAGTACTGGAGTGGGATGCCACAAGTGTGAGATTGGGAAGATATACAGAGACTTGGAAGCTCTGGCTCTCAAGGGACTTAGATGCCAATAGGGAGGCAGACCAGTGATCAAAGGAGGGCAGGAAACATAACAAGTGCTCTTAGGGGAACCTGTGGAAGGTAGGATGGGAAGTGGAGGGTCAGGAGAGACTTCCTCCAAAGAGTGACTGTTAGACTCTTCCAGGAAAGGCAGGCTCCATGGAAGAGAGATGGGGCTGAATTAGGAGAGTGAGGCCAGACTACAGAAGGCATTGAATGCCAACTTGAGGATACTCTGCACACAGATTGAACCTGGTTGGTGCCCCTAGGTCTTGCCAGCCTTTAGTCTTGCTCCCTCAGGAAGTTTTGCCGTAATACTAAGCTGTAATACTAAGACCCTATTTTGAAGCTGTCCAATCTGCCAGAAGGTGCCTGAGTTGGTGAAGTGAAGTGAAAGTCACTCACTCTCTGCTGCCCCAAGGACTGTAGCCTGCCAGGCTCCTCTGTCCTTGGGATTTTCCAGGCAAGAATACTGGAGAGGGTTGCCTTTCCCTTCTCCAGGGGATCTTCCCATCCTAGGGATCAAACCCAGGTCTCTTGCATTGCAGATGGATTCTTCACCACCTGAGTCACTAGGGGAGTCCCTACAGATGTGAGAGCTGGACCATAAAGAAGGCTGAGTGCAGAAGAATTGATGCTTTAAAACTGTGGTGCTGGAGAAGCCTCTTGAGAACCCCTTGGACTTCAAGGAGATCAAACCAGTCAATCCTAAAGGAAATCAACCCAGAATATTCATTGGAAGGACTGATGCTGAAGCTGAAGCTCCAATACTGTGGGCACCTGATTCAAAGAGCTGACTCATTGGAAAAGACCCTGATGCTGGGAAGGATTGAGTTGGTGAAGGCAGAAGCTATTCTCACCTTGTCCTGTAGTCTCCCTCCCTCAAATGCCCATGTGCCCAGGCCCCTGGGACAGCCAGGGAGCCAGGATCCCTGACTCTGTAGACAAGAACAGTGGCTGTACTTCCCAACTGTAAGTCAGGCAGGATGTAGGTAGGACAGTGGGCTGAATAAATAGGCAGTTAGGGACCTCTCAGCACAGCAGAGAGGTGAACAGCTGTGATCCTAGATCCTTACGGTCAAATCCCAGTGCTAAGCAATGTGGGGCCAGCTAACACAATGCAGACACTGGCTAAGGCCCTGCGAGAGCAGATATTCAGTAGATGTTGTTTCCCTCCATCTATTTTTGTGGGCTGAAAAGCTAAGTTAAACAGCTCTACCTTCTTCCAGGTGCCAAAAAGGATGAGTGCCCCTCCTCTAAGGACTATACCCTTTCCATTTGGGCTGCCAGGATGCTCTAATTGTTCTGCACTTTAATAAGGCACAGAGGGCTCATTATGTAAATTCAGACAAATATACACACATACCCCAGAACATAAATTACATCTATATTAATAAACATTTTAATTAACACTTACCAACTGCCAACGAAGTGTTAGGTGTAAATAACAGGTGGATGTAGGGTAAAGTAATAAGACTAGAAAGCCACTGCTTCTCTCTATTCTATACAAAAATATCAACAAGCAGTGTACATGCTTTTTAAAAAGTAAGCTTATAAGTTTGCTTGAAGCCTGAAACAATCAACAGTATACAAATTCTTATCATTGTTTTCCATTTAAATGGAAGTATTTATTAATAATTTAACATTTGTATGGTGTATCTCATTCCAGAGTCATTCATTCATTCAACAGATATTTAATAGAGGCAGCAACCATTGTTCTAGGCACTAGGATACAGAATTGAGTAAAGAAGACAAAATTCCTGATCTTAAGATGTTTACATTCTGGTGAACAAAGATAGACAATAAGGAAATTAACCAGTACACAAGTAATATTAAATGATAATAAGAACTGTCAGAAAATATAAAGTGGGGTAGAGCAAATAGGGAGTGTGTGCCTATGTGTGCGTGTGCTTGCCCATTGCTTTTTTACATAGAGTGGGCACAGAGGCCTCACAGATTAGGTGACATTTGAGTGACAGGACTTGTTAATGGGTTAGATATAGGGTGTAATAGAAAGAGAGAGTAAGTTGGCTGCCAGGGTTTTCATTTTAGCCACTGGAAAAGTGAAACTGCCACATACTGTCATAGAGGAAGCCTGTGGGGTACAGTGCAATTTTGGGAATTTGATTTTGGGTGTGTGATGTCAAGGAGGCAATTAAGTGCACCAATCTGAAATTTGGAGAAAAGATTGGGACAGGAGACATAAATCTGAGTCTTCAGCTTGTAGATTAAAAAAAAAAAATTTATTTATTTGACTGTGTTGGGTCTTAGTTGCAATATGCAAGATCTTTGTTGAATCATGTGGAGTCTTTCATTATGGCCCACAGACTCTAGCTGTGTTGTGTGGGCTCAGTAGTTGCAGTACACAGGCTTAGTTACTCCACAGTATGTGAGATCTTAGTTCTCTGGCTAAGAATCAAACCCATGTCCCCTGAATGGCAAGGTGGATTTTTAACCACTGGATACGCCAGGTCCCAGCTTGTAGAGTTTTAAAAACATAAGCCAGATGTGACCATCAAGGGAATGAGTGTGGACAGAGAAGAGATCCAAGAACTGGATCTGCCCTCATAACTTCATCACCTCCCAAAAGCCCCACTTGCAAGCACCATCGCGTTGGGGATCAGGTTTCAACATATGAATATGGTGCAGGCGAGGGGATACACAAACATTTGGTCTTTGGTGGATACTCTATAACTGTGGTCCTGAATTGATTCTGTAGTGCTGTTTCCTATCTCTGAGGAGGTGTAGGTTTTGAGTGGTCTGAAGCTCCAGGCTGTTCCTGCTGCTGCCAATGTGCGCATAAAGCTCTCTCCTCCCTGGATGAGGCCTCTGCATGGTCAGACAGTTTGGGAAGGAAGACAATGGAAGTATGACAAAATGCAGGGCTTGTGGGTGGGATTTGAAACCTCAAACTGGAACCCAGAGCAATGGCACTGGAAGAGAATGTGGCCATTTCCATGATCCAGAGTTTCCGTGACTTGTGGAGTCCAAGATTCTGAAGTCATCCCTCAAGAGATGATGCTTCATTTTACACTGTGAGCTCTGAGACAGATTTCATTTAAATGAAAATTCGGTGGCTTAAAATAAAACTTGAAATCCCCTAAAATCTAGTCCAGTGCTGTGCATCAGATGGTGGCTCCTATATATCACAGAGTACCTTGAAGAAATGGCTGATTCCATGTTTGGGCCAGGGAAAGTACAAGGTTAACCTGAGATAGCTGGTGACAGAAAGCAAGGAGGGAAATGCATTAAAAAAAACATTGGACCAGCTTGAAGGGACTCCTAATGACCTCCTTTGGGAAACTTTGAAAATCAAAAATAATAATGACCATGTTTGATTATAAAACAAGGAATAAAAACTCATTATCAGTTCAGTTCAGTCACTCAGTCTTGTCCGACTCTTTGCGACCCCATGAATCGCAGCACGCCAGGCCTCCCTGTCCATCACCATGAAAGGTTGTTGTTGAATCATGACGCCAGGATTCTTGGCCCCCCGGAGGAGAAGAATTCAATCCAGGGCCAGAGACGAGGCTGGATCGCTCAGAGCTTTTGTGTAACAAAGTTTTATTAAAGTATAAAGGAGAGAGAGAAAGCTTCTGACATAGGCATCAGAAGGGGGCAGAAAGAGTACCCCCTTGTTAGTTTTAGCAATGAGTTTATATATTCTCCAACTAATCAAAAGAAGGTCTGGAGGTTGTAAAGACCTCACCAGACCTACTCCCATAATTTACATTTTAAGATAACAGAATTAGCCAGAAGGTTTAATCCAGAGACTCTCCTCAGGCAGAATACATAATACATTGCTGTTATATAATCCTTGCAAAGAGAAGGTTTAATCCAGAGACTGCCCTCAGGCAGAATACATTGTTGTTATATAATCATAAGGAATGTAGAGAAATAAGTTTGTCCTTTCTTCCTCCTTGAGAATTCCAGACCCCTCTCTCCTTGGGGACCCCTAGACTTCTTATCAACCTGCCTAGGAAATGACTCTCTTAACCATCTCCTGTAGTTCACTCAAATTCACGTCCATTGAGTCGGCAATGCCATTCAGCCATCTCATCCTCTGTTGTCCGCTTTTCCTCCTGCCCCCAATCCCTCCCAGCATCAGAGTCTTTTCCAGTGAGTTAACTCTTAGCATGAGGTGGCCAAAGTACTGGAGTTTCAGCTTTAGCATGATTGCTTCCAAAGAACACCCAGGGCTGATCTCTATAGAATTGACTGGTTAGATCTCCTTTCAGTCCAAGGGACTCTCAAGAGTCCTCTCCAACACCACAGTTCAAAAGCATCAATTACTCAGCCCTCAGCTTTCTTCACAGTCCAACTCTCACATCCATACATGACCACGGGAAAAACTGTAGCCTGGACTAGATGGACCTTTGTTGGCAAAGTAATGTCTCTGGTTTGAATATACTATCTGGGTTGGTCATAACTTTTCTTCCAAGGAGTAAGCATCTTTTAATTTCATGGCTGCAATTACCATCTGCAGTGATTTTGGAGCCCCCAAAAGTAAAGTCTGACACTGTTTCCACTGTTTCCTCATCTATTTCCCATGAAGTGATAGGACCAGATGCCATGATCTTCGTTTTCTGAATGTTGAGCTTTAAGCCAACTTTTTCACTCTCCACTTTCACTTTCATCAAGAGGCTTTTAGTTCCTCTTCACTTTCTGCCATAAGGGTGGTGTCATCTGCATATCTGAGCTTACTGATATTTCTCCCGGCAATCTTGACTCCAGCTTGTGTTTCTTCCAGCCCAGCGTTTCTCATGATGTACTCTGCATATAAGTTAAATAAGCAGGGTGACAATATACAGCCTTGACGTACTCCTTTTCCTATTTGGAACCAGTCTGTTGTTCCATGTCCAGTTCTAACTGTTGCTTCCTGACCTGCATACAGGTTTCTCAAGAGGCAGGTCAGGTGGTCTGGTATTCCCATCTCTTTCAGAATTTTCCATAGTTTATTGTGATCCACACAGTCAAGGGCTTTGGCATAGTCAATAAAGCAGAAATAGATGTTTTTCTGGAACTCTCTTGCCTTTTCCATGATCCAGCAGATGTTGGCAATTTGATCTCTGGTTCCTCTGCCTTTTCTAAAACCTGCTTGAACATCTGGAAGTTCACGGTTCATGTACTGCTGAAGCCTGGCTTGGAAAATTTTGAGCATTACTTTACTAGCGTGTGAGATGAGTGCAATTGTGTGGTAGTTTGAGCATTCTTTGGCATTGCCTTTCTTTGGAATTGGAATGAAAACTGACCTTTTCCAGTCCTGTGGCCACTGCTGAGTTTTCCAAATTTGCTGGCATATTGAGTGCAGCACTTTCACAGCATCATCTTTCAGGATTTGAAACAGCTCTACTGGAATTCCATCACCTCCACTAGCTTTGTTTGTAGTGATGCTTCCTAAGGCCCACTTGACTTCACATTCCAGGATATCTGGCTCTAGGTGAGTGATCATACCATTGTGATTATCTTGGTCATGAAGATCTTTTTTGACCAGTTCTTCTGTGTATTTTGCCACCTCTTCTTAATATCTTCTGCGTCTGTTAGGTCCATACGGTTTTTGTCCTTTATTTATTCCATCTCTGCATGAAATGTTCCCTTGGTGTCTCTAATTTTCTTGAAGAGATCTCTAGTCTTTCCCATTCTATTGTTTTCCTCTATTTCTTTACATTCTTTCTTATCTCTTCTTGCTATTCTTTGGAACTCTGCATTCAGATGCTTGTATCTTTCCTTTTTCTTCTTTGCTTTTCGCTTGTCTTCTTTTCACAGCTATTTGTAAGGCTTCCCCAGACAGCCATTTTGCTTTTTGCATTTCTTTTCCATGGGGATGGTCTCGATCTCTGTCTCCTGTACAATGTCATGAACCTCACTCCATAGTTCATCAGGCACTCTATCAGATCTAGTCCCTTAAATCTATTTCTCACTTCCACTGTATAACCATAAGGGATTTGATTTAGGTCATACCTGAATGGCCTAGTGGTTTTCCCCACTTTCTTCAGTTTCAGTCTGAATTGGGCAATAAGCAGCTCATGATCTAAGCCACAGTCAGCTCCCAGTCTTATTTTTGCTGAGTGTATAGAGCCTCTCCATCTTTGGCTGCAAAGGATATAATCAATTCGATTTCGGTGTTGACCATCTGGTGATGTCCGTGTGTGCAGTCTTCTCTTGTGTTGTTGGAAGAGGGTGTTTTCTATGACCAGTGTGATCTCTTGGCAAAACTGTATTAGCCTTTGCCCCGCTTCATTCCGTACTCCAAGGCCAAATTTGCCAGTTACTCTAGGTGTTTCTTGACTTCCTACTTTGACATTCCAGTCCCCTATAATGAAAAGGACATCTTTTAAAATCCATTATAGTGATAATAAAAATTTAAAGAAAATTACACAAAGGGGAAAACATCTTTGTCACCATTGGAAGTGACTCTTATGCTAATGTCTTACTTGAATATTAGTAATTAAAGAGAAAACAATTAGCATTTATCTTGCCTTTTAGGAAGAATTATAATTCTGCCTCAGTTGATTATAGAAAGCTTTTCTTTACAGAGGAAAACTAACAAATGAATAAGGAAAGAAATGTTAGAAAAATTACCACTGTGTACCCCAAAACATAATTCCTGAGTGAAAAAAATCAACAATGAATTGTAAAACCACTGTGGAAAAGTTGATCGGGAGCAAGATATTTTCATATGCTGAAGTATCATCATACAGAACACTGCAAAGAGAAATGAAATCTACTTTTACAATGAAAAGGAAGGAAAGGTTGTGAGGTCTCTAATTTGCTTTTACACAGCTAGCCAAAAACCCTAATCAAATAATATACATATAAAACATGTATATATATGTTATATATGCATATTGAAAATTCAATATACATAGCAGAATCTTAACATTTACTGAATTGGGCACACAGTTTGTTCATTATAATATCTTTTCTACTTTTTGATATATTCAAAATTCTTTTTCATAGAAAATTGGGGAAAGAGAAGAAATACCGTATAGACTCTGGGCCTCACCTCTGGCATCCAGGCCTTTTAAAAGACCCCAGATGACTGATACACTCTCAGGAATGAGAATCACTGATTCAGTGCCCACATTCACCCTGATACTGAGGTCTAGAGAGTTGAAATGACTCTCCAAGGGACAGAATAAACACTAGAAGTCATGTTCTTTGGCTTCCAGTCTTGTGTTTTTTTCTTATAAAATTTCAAAGGAATTTCCTAAATAAGAAACCTTATCCTTTTGAACACCTGAAGCTCTTGTTTGTCAGCAGCTGAACCACACATGGTAAGGAAGGATTTGGCCACCTAGAGGGGGCTCATTTGTTGGAATCTAGGTATGGGAAAAAAAACAAAGAGGTACCCAGGGCAAGGACAGTCCTGATTTAAAAAATTGAGTTGTATTGTATAAAATTTTCTCTTTTTAATAATTTTATTACCTTCAGTGAGTATAATCCATGAGAATAAGTCTTTCACTTGTTTGTAATATTTAATATGTAGATAAAACCACAGATCATAAAAAAAAATCCTAAAATTCTGATTATTAGTTGGGAAATGAGGTTTTGGCTGAAGTACCTGGTGTTGCAGGTACTTGCAGGTTTCTTGCAGAGACATGAAGATTGGAAGATGGCAAGTGGTTAGGTCCCAATGCTAGTGGGAAAGCCGAAGTCAGACAAACTCTGGGTTCAAATTCTGACTTTGCCATTCACTAGTTTTGTGACATTAAGCAAATTATATGACTGCTCTCTATCTCAGTTATTTGCCCCCTATTGCCAGGTATGCTCAAACTACCGCACAATTGCAGTCATCTCACATGCTAGTAAAGTAATGCTCAAAATTCTCCAAGCCAGGCTTCAGCAATACATGAACCGTGAACTCTCTGATGTTCAAGCTGGTTTTAGAAAAGGCAGAGGAACCAGAGATCAAATTGCCAACATCCACTGGATCATGGAGAAAGCAAGAGAGTTCCAGAAAAACATCTATTTCTGCTTTATTGACTATGCCAAAGCCTTTGACTGTGTGGATCACAATAAACTGTGCAAAATTCTGAAAGAGATGGGAATATCAGACCACCTAACCTGCCTCTTGAGAAATCTGTATGCAGGCCAGGAAGCAACAGTTAGAAGTGGACATGGAACAACAGACTGGTTCCAAATAGGAAAAGGAGTACGTCACAGCTGTATATTGTCACCCTGCTTATTTAACTTCTGTGCAGAGTACATCATGAGAAACGCTGGGCTGGAAGAAACACAAGCTGGAATCAAGATTGCCGGGAGAAATATCAATAACCTCAGATATGCAGATGACACCACCCTTATGGAAGAAAGTGAAGAGGAACTAAAAAGCCTCTTGATGAAAGTCAAAGAGGAGAGTGAAAAAGTTGGCTTAAAGCTCAACATTCAGAAAACGAAGATCATGGCATCTGGTCCCATCACTTCATGGGAAATAGATGAGGAAACAGTGGAAACAGTGTCAGACTTTATTTTTCTGGGCTTCAAAATCACTGCAGATGGTGATTGCAGCCATAAAAAGATGCTTGAAATTAAAAGACGCTTACTCCTTGGAAGAAAAGTTATGACCAACCTAGATAGCATATTCAAAAGCAGAGACATTACTTTGCCGAATAAGGTCCGTCTAGTCAAGGCTATGGTTTTTCCCGTGGTCATGTATGGATGTGAGAGTTGGACTGTGAAGAAGGCTGAGTGCTGAAGAAATGACGAGTTTCAACTGTGGTGTTGGAGAGGACTCTTGAGAGTCCCTTGGACAGCAAGGAGATCCAACCAGTCCACTCTGAAGGAGATCAACCCTGGGATTTCTTTGGAAGGAATGATGTGAAAGCTGAAACTCCAGTACTTTGGCCACCTCATGCGAAGAGTTGACTCACTGGAAAAGACTCTGATGCTGAGAGGGATTAGGGGCAGGAGGAGAAGGAGGGACGACAGAGGATGAGATGGCTGGATGGCATCAGGGACTCAATGAACGTGAATCTGAGTGAACTCCGGGGAGATGGTGATGGACAGGGAGGCCTGGCGTGCTGCATTCATGGGGTGGCAAAAGAGTTGGACACGACTGAGCAACTGATCTGAACTGAACTGGCAGGTAGGTGCTTAGATATAGCAGTTAAGATGCTCAGGGCCCAGCCCTCCTAGAAATCCAACACATAGTCAAGAAATAGGTACATTCAGGTGGAGTTCTTAATTCTGGAGAGACTGAGAGTAGATCTTAACCAGATGGAGATGGAGTTGGGCCGGAGGAGGAAAACGAAGGCAACAATTTAAGGAAATAGCGCAGAAGCATGATAGCCTGGAGTGGGTGAGGAACATGCAGAGTTCCTGTGGCTTTAATGTAGTCGACTGCGATTATTTAGTGAAATATGTATGGAAAACATCTAACTTTGACCCAGAAGTAGGAGTTAGGGTGTGGGCGCGAACCCCGAGCGATAACAAAGGTCCTCTCCAAAAATGAAAAGGACTCCACACTCCAGCATCACATAAGTGACAACTGGACTGTAGAGACCACAGAAAAGAGGCAGGCTCAGCCCTGAGGTTTATGTAGGGGGCGTGGCTGTGGAGAACTTCCGGACATCCTTTTCCGGAACAGACCTGTGCCCCGGAAGCAGTTGTTTGTTTCTGGAATTTGGGGCCCGTTACCGAGTCTTCAGGGATACTGTCGCCATGTTCCTGTCGGCGGTTACGTGTAAGTAGGGCTGGAGGCGGCTGCGGGGCCTGCTTCGCGGGTAGGAAGTGGTGACAGGCGGGCCCTGGGACATTGCAGCGTGGAGTGCGCACGCCGGTGGAGAAGCTGCCGCTGCGACGTCCCAGGCCTTTAGGACTACAGCACCCAGCATGCCCCGCGGCCGCGCTCCCTGTGGGGCGAGAGGGTCTTGGGGGTCTTCGGCGCAGATTTGGGTCCGTTTCGGGTCATTCGGCCGGTAGAGTCTGGCCGGCAGAAGTAGGGCTCTCCCTCGCTCTCTGTAGCCGTGTGTCAGCAGAATCACTGGACGTTCTAATTGAGAAAACTTCCAGAATTTTTAGTTCACTCATTTCGAGTTCTCAAGGTGAGAAACAGTGAGTGAGCCTAGGTCGTACAGCGGGGCTGGGAAAGAAGCCCACTGGCCCCCAAGACAGTGTTCTTTGGTGCACCAGGCTGACTTCCCGGATGGATTTAATTTCCTTTCTCCACCTGATGTGATGGTTGTTGAATTTGCATAGGTTAATTTACCAGAAAAAGAGTCTCGTTCTAGTGCAAATATCTGCACCTTAGAAGAAGAGCAAATGGAGCGGATCTTTGGGAAGATTTAAAAGGTAGTCAGTTCAAGTGAAAAGAGATTGTGTAGAGCATTCCATCCAGAATTGTGGTGGTCCGATTGGATTTTTAAAAACATCTATAAAATCCTAACGGATCCCCAATAGCTCGGGAGTAGTTACTTGAGTGACAATTTATGACATGTTTCGTGACTTAAATATTTTTATTATAATCTTAAAATTTGAGCTTTATTTGAATTTTGCATAAGCAAGATAATAAATTTTTTTTCCATTTCTGTTCGACTTTTCCTGCCTATGAAAAAGTTGCCAAGAGCAAGTCAAAGTAAGTAGAAGTTTTTTTTCTTTTTTTTTTTTTAAGGCTTGTTTATGTTAGGTTCATTAGTTCAGCTACTCTCAATGAATCCTTATGTTAAATTAAACATTTGGCTTCAATTTTCTTAAGTCTGATTTGAGGATTACACTTCATGAATTGTTTTGGCCCTATGAACTGTTTACTAAAATATTTTCCCTCCCTCCCAACTGATCTATTTAAGTGAGCTTTCAGTTAATTTACTTAAAAGTTGCTTTTGCTGTCTTGTTTCTAAAGAAATCATCAGGGTTGCCATGCTCTTTGGACTACGACTGCAGTTCTCTTTCCTCAAACTGAGGACCAAGGGCCGTTTGTCTGGAGCTCACTACAGGAATATAACAAAAAAAGCTGTGATTTGACTATCCACAGAGCCAGTTTTGAGTTTTGTAATCTTTTGCATTCATGGTACAAGCATTTCAAAAGTGGCAAAGGCTAAAGATTCCATGCTGTACCAGAGAGATTATTAATACCAAACTGGTATTTCAAAAATAAATTTTGTAGGCAATATCTGCAGTAAGATTTTCTGTGTTAAAAATAAAAAATTCTAAAGTAGGCAGCATTTGTTTATAACCCAAGTCACATAATAAATCCTTAAAGCTAGGTTTTCTGGATTAAAGTTAATGAAAAACATGTATGCTAGTATTCTTCCCTCAATATCTTTTATTACTTTACATAGCTTTTCACACAATCCAGTTATTTATTTTCCTTCTTCACATTCTGTGGGAATCTCCTGTGTTTTAAGTTTCTTTAGAAGTGCACCCTGCCTCTCATGTTCTCTGTGTCCTTCTGGTGCCATGTGTCACATATGTCTTGCCTTACAGACCCCGTGTACACAACTCACTTCCATACTGTTAGTGTTACTTCTCCAGGGTGCAGATGTAGACTTAGAGGGCCTTGCATATTGTGCTTGCCATAGAGCAAGTACTTAATATTCTATCACTCTAATGCATGAAGCACTGTGCTGAACATTGAAAAGGATGCAAAGGTGTGTAATATATCTTAAGCGCTTCAAATTCTTTTTGAAATTAGATGAGAAATCAAACAGCATGATCTACATAGGAAGATAAGAGACCTGAAAAAGTAACAAACACTATGAGGTATTAAAAGGCCCAGTGGGAAAAAACATGAACTTTGTGCTTTGGATGATTGTAAGTTAAACTATGAAAGGGAACAACAAGGTTTTACACATTGTCAGTGTGAAAGTTCCAATCTCTTTATTCTGTTGCTTCCTGATTTCACTCTTACTGCTCATACGTGAAAGATACGTGAAAGGTAAAGCTCTTCGGAGACCACTGTCTTCTTGACTGGCCTGCCAGGGTTACCAGTACGGGTGTATTTTCCTTGTCCTGATTTCTCCTTCTGAAATGTGGGGGTCTGAGTCTATTCCCACAGTGCAGTTTGATTAGTCTTCTTGGTTTGGTTAGGTCATTTCCAAGGCACTCTGTGTAGTGGAACAAATATTGGGAATCAGAACCATTCTAAGATATAGACTGTCTTAGAACTGAACTTAAGGTTTAATTGATGTCCCCCAAGTAATACTACTGTATAGTGTTCTCAGAATGTGCCATCCCCCTACGACTGATTTTAGTCTATTTCCTTAGCTTGTAACAACTTGCTTTTAAATCTTAGAACAATTCTGGTGAAAATGGTGAGCCAAGCTGGAACAGGTTTTTTCCTTCAACACTAAGAGAAGCCGACTGTGGGAGAAACTTACTCTACTGCATTATGATCCAGTAGGTAAGATTCTAGAAAAGTTGCTCCATGATAAATTCAAATGCTTTCAAGGCCTGTTGCCCTTTTCAGATGATGTTGAACAAAGGCAGTTTTGTGGCCCCTTTGTCACTATAGCTTTCATTCCTAGTGTATATTGAAAGTTTACTTTGGTGCTAGTTACTATCCCAAGTGCTGGGATATTCATGGACATAAGATAGACTCTCTGCCTTCAGTCTTGACGATCAAAAGCCTGGTGTTGAAAGGGAGAGGAAGAAAGACGACAATTAATGCTCAGTGCTATGCGAAAAACAAGCAGGATGCTGAGATACACGATAGAGTTGCAAGGAGGTAGATCCCATCTTCATTCTTTAGGTAGGATAGTTCAGGGAATGTCTCTCCAGTTACCCGAAGATTTGAAGGTGAAAAACCAGATATGTAAATAGAATAGGCGATACTGTTCGGGAAACAGAAAGAGAAGTATGTCAAGGTTGAGTTGAATTCTAAGACACTTGGTTGGTTATTAGAGTTGGAATTGGTGCTAGAATCTTATTTCTTCAAATTAATCCATTACATAATGAAATATAGGCAGTTAATGTCGTAATCCCTGGAAAGGAAATGGCAACCCAGTCCAGTATTCTTGCCTGGAGAATCCCGTGGACAGAGGAGCCTGGCAGGCTTCAGTCCATGGGGTCACAAAGAGTCAGACATGACTGAAGTGTCTTATCATACATGTAGCGTCATAATCAGTTATTTCGTTAACTAAGAACAAGGCTGATAGACTCACTTCTGGCCAAGATGGAGCAATGGGATCGAATTTACCTTCCCTCCTGAAACAACAACAACAGGAGGACAATATAGGCAACAGAATGCAGTGACCCTTGAGAGAAAGGAAACAAGTGCTTGTGAATAACCAGACAAAATGGAAAATTCTGTCATCTTTGTTTACCTGCGTAAGTCTTCAGATACGTGAATGCATCATAACACAGCACTCGTACTCTCCAGGCAATCTGAACCCCATTTTATGGATGATGAGTTTGATGCCAAGGATTTTAGTTAAGGACACATAACTTAAATATGTGATGGAATAAAGATTTGAATTTAGGACTGTCTGACTCCAAAACCTAGGCCCTGAGTCACTACGTATGAACCTCTTATTGAGAGAGGAGGCTAAAACTCACTCACTAGTGTGTGACCTCTGGTTGGGCACTAGTATGAGTCTGCCTGATAGCCACCTTAATAGCTGCTTTCAGTTTGTAAAGAAGATCTGACAAGCTGTTCATTAGCTGAACTCATCAAAACCAAAAATAATATCACCTTCAAAAAAATCAGGGCTGTGCCAGTGTAGGGAGGCATTCAAAAGGGTTCTGAGAGGGATTTCCCTGGTGGTCCAGAGGTTAAGACTGTGCTTCCACTGCAGGATTGAAAGTGAGAGTTGCTAAGTCGTGTCCGACTCTGCAACCCCATGGACTGTATAGTTCATGGAATTCTCCAGGCCAGAATACTGGAGTGGGTAGCCTTTCCCTTTCTCCAGGGATCTTCTCAACTAGGGATTGAACACAGGTCTCCCGCATTGCAGGCGGATTCTTTACCAGCTGAGCCACAAGGAAACCCAAGAATACTGGATTGGGTGAAGTGAAGTGAAGTGAAGTCGCTTAGTCGTGTCTGACTCTTTGTGGCCCCATAGACTGTAGCGTACCAGGCTCCTCTGTCCATGGGATTTTCCAGGCAACAGTACTGGAGTGGATTGCCATTTCCTTCCCCAGGGGATCTTCCCAACCCAGGGCTCGAACCCAGGTCTCCTGCATTGTAGACAGGCGCTTTACCGTCTGAGCAACCAGCATGGGTTTAATTCCTTGTTGGGGAACTAAGATCCTGCATGCCATTGTGGCCAAAGAAAAATTGTTATGAGTTCCATTCTTTAACAGAAATAAAATTTCCTGCTGTTTTTGTGATGTGAAACTTTTTGGTCATTCTTTAATAAAATGGGAATTCTAGGTTTGTCCCTGATGATTAGCAGTCTGGATTTCAGGATATATATCTCAAATGATGGAAAATTACTAGAATGATAAGATATATGTCTTAGTCTGGGTTGATATAATGAAATGCCACAGACTAGATGACTTATAAACAGCACAGTTTTATTTCTCACAGTTCTGGGACCTGGAAAGTCCAAGATCAAGGTGCCAGTATGGTGACTTTCCCATGGTGAGGGCCCTTGTCCTGGTTTATAGGAAGCCGTTCTTGCTGTGTTCTCACATGGTGGAGGGTCAGGCAACTTCTGTGGGGTATCTTTTATGAGGATTCATCCCATTCACGAAGGCTCCACTCTCGTGACCAAAGCTTACCTCCTCAAGGCCCCACCTTCTAATACCATCATCTTTGTGGGTTAGGATTTCAACATAAGTTTGGGGAACACAAACTTTGAGACCGTAGCAATATGATATTAGATTGATGTGGTGGATTTCTCCCTCTGACTTCTTTGTATCAGCTGGTGAAAATCCAAAGTGATGAACTTTACAATAAAGTGGTTTTCTAGCATTTTAGCTCCTTTAGAGCTTTTTAAGGAACTTGTACAACATTAATAAATGTTGATTGAATAACCTTATGTGAGATTTTAAGTACTGGATTAATGTACTGGAATTTTCAGTCTTAGTATGGAGATATTAGGAACTTTCTGTCAGATTGATTTTATATTTTGAGATCAGGAAAGGATACAACCATAAACAGTTCCAACCATGAGTTGAAAGTGGAAGAAAATATTCATATATATATTTCAGACAGACGATTAGAGCTTTTCTGAGAAGGGATCGTTGGAGCCTTGACAACACAACTTTGTCTCTTCTAAAGAAAATAATGTTCTGGGATAGCTGACTGCTTGGCTTTCTGCCCACCTACCGAATGCCCTTTGGGCTTGCATGATGTTTGCCTTGCGGCCTGCCCCATTGCCCGGGGGTACCAAATAGCTTGGCAGTTGTCCTAGCATGTTTTACTGCAGTGAGAAAATGGTTTAAGGGTTTAGTTTAAGGGTAATGTTTTGCTTGTCTGTTTTACAAAGAAAATCAGGCAAGGAAACATGGAAAAATTCCCAATTATTTGAGTACTTCATGGTATACTCTATGGCTAGAACCAGCCTGTGTCTTTTCAAACTCCTTTTCCTCATATGAATCTAGATGCAAATTTCCCAGGAGGAAGGATTAAAGGCTGAGGCATAAGTTTAGTAAACTTTGTTAAATATATGAAGGTTTATTATAAGGAAAATGAAAACTTGTCAGTTTTAATTTCTTGGATGACTAAACAAGACAATATTGACTTTAATTGAAGCAGAATAGATTTCGGTTAGATGTAGGGCAAGAACTTGACAGATTCATTCTTCTATGAATTAAGCAGCAAATATTTTGACAGAAAATTAATTTATTGTTTATGACTGAGGGTAGCAGCGTGTCATTTGAACTCAGCTAATACATAGTGTTTGCTCTCTGGCAGCCCTATGAGGGAGATGGAGTTATCCCTCTCATGGGGAAGAAAACTGAAGGGAAGAGTATTTTGAGAAATTTTCCCAAGAACTTACAGTAGATAAATGGTGGAGGCAAGGCTTGAACCCAGTCTTTCTGATTCCAGGCCCCCTATTTTTTCTATTACATGGAGGCAGTTTAGTCTTTTTTTTCCTTTTTAATCAGGACCTTCCTCTCCAATTGGCACTGTTGTTCTTATCTCCTGCCACCATTTGTTTAAACTAGATGCTCTTCCCTGTTAGTTCATCCAAATGCTGCTGCTGCTTGAGAGCCTAAACTTGACCCTCCTTGTGATATGTTTGCCTCACTATTCCAGTCCCTTTTAGTCTTTAGGTTCCTGTGGGGCTTACTGGATGTTCATACAGGTACCTCATGGTATATTGGTACTAAATCAGGGACTCTTCTTACACTTTCATAAATCCCACATTCCCCAGCACAGTTCTGTGGACTTAAAATATTTATTCTTTGAATTAAGGGAATGAACGCAGCAAGTATATCAAATTTTCATGAATAGTCTTCATCAGTTATTCCTATCCAGGGTCACTTAAATAATCTCTTGACCAGTTATCTATGAGACAAGTTCTTTTTTTAATCCATTTTTTAGTTCCGTGTAGAAAAACATGGAAATATTTTTTGCAGTGAATAACACTGATGGGAAGTTGTTTGGGTTCTTTCCTACTGTCTTACAATGCTTTGTAGTCTTCCTTAGAATTTGAAGGAGCACTGGTCCTATTTATGTTTAATAGTAGATCTTTTGAAATATATTAGAAATATTCCAAAGTAATAGAATACATTATTAATTTTATAGATAAATTTCTGTTGACTGGTTAATGGTTATTAATTTTAGCTGCCATCAGGCTCATCCTAAGAGTTTTAAAAAATACAGACTTCCAGTCTCTCACTCTGGTTCTGCAGAAATAGAATTAGGGTAGAGATGGAGGTAAAAGTAGGAATGTGCTTAAATAAGCTCCTGGCTAACTGTTGATAATAGACAGTTTGGGGATCTCACATGCAGGATATCCATATTAATTTTAGAAGAATAACAAAAACAAAGCTAAAATTTCTTTGTATGGTAGGGACAAGTGAGTTGCTATCATGTCATACATAGTCTTTGGAGTTTCTGGATATTCCTTGGTGCACTGTTCTTGTTTTCTTGCAAAGAAGAATTCAGGTAGGGTGGTTTTGTGTGTTTGTGAGAGAGAGAGAGAGAGAGAGAGAGAGAGAGAGAGAGAGGTGTGATGTTAGTGGAATGCTATATAGGGCATTACAGGAACTATCAAAACCTTATTGCCTAGCATCTAGTCTCTTAATCTTTCATCCAGGCAGTGAGTACTTTTGTTTGGTGTGTTTCAGAGAACTATACTCTGTTATGATATTCATAATAATAAGATTTGGGTTATAATAGTAAATCTGTACTTGGATGTATGAAACCATTTCTGGAAAATGTAATGTTTAATGGTATTTTCTCTTTTAGCCAGGCTTCCTTTTCTTCTGCTCAGTTTTAACCACTCTTTTTCTGGAGTCCAGCTTTTTCCTACAGTCTCTCCTTGCTTTACCTCATACAAGAGTGGGCATTAACTGAGTGAAGACATTTTTTTGTCTATAATTTTCTTGTTTTAATTTGAATATTTCATATTGGTTAAATGTGACTTTGTGGGGTATCAGGGATGCCACTGGTTGGCTGGTGGGCCTTCCCTGTTTTCCTTACCATTTTCTCCAGTCCTCTCTGGTCTCTGGGATCAGTGAACTAAGTTTGCAAGTCAGCTCCATCCTCATGACAAAGGAAAGTAAAAAGAAGAGAAAGGAGAGGGCTCATGGTCTGATGTGTATTTTTATTAAAAAATGCTGATGATAAATTTTTAGTTTTCTTTTACAGTCCTTTTTCTCCTCCTACAGTGAAAAAAAAAGTCCTCTTTGTGGAACAGAAAAAATACGCTCCCTCTAAACAATGGATTGAAAATGAATTTGATTTATAAATGAGAAGATCGAGGGTGGGATACTGATTCAGAAATTCTGCAGAGTGTAATAAAAGAAGAGGAAATGGCACGGAATCACTGCCTCCTGTGATTTGAAAGCCATTGTGAAGGAAAACAATGCAGTGAAAACAAGTTCTTCATATTAGGACGTATACCATTGCATCACATTTATTTATCTTTCTGGATATTTTTATAGCCCTTAATAAAATATATTAAAATAGCCTGTGCTATTGTCTTTTAGTGATGTTTTCCCCACTATTTGAAATTTTAAAAACTACAGTACTAAAAATAACCATTGTTTCATGTAAGAAAAGAAAATTTTCCACAGTGAGATTTGTGCAAGAGTTTCCAGTCTGCCCTCACTTGTACTTCATAGAAAAGGCAGGGCCATGGTTCAGAGAGATCTTGAAAGAACTCCTGTGCAATAACACAGATGGCAAAGGTAAGCAGGAATGAAAGGAGGAAGCCAGCCTATTAACACAGAAGGAACCAAGAGAACTTCTATTTTTGATCTGTGCTTATATAATTAGAAAAATGCCATTAGTCCATACTCTCAAACTCAGGTCACCAAAGCATTATCTAGGATTTTCTAGGAACAGTTTGGACTGCTTCTACAATTTTTTTTTTTTTTTAAATAAGAGGCGCTATAGTGTATTTCCATAAAGCTAATGGCTCAGCTTTTGCGGCAGTGGTACTACACAGCCAACCAGCTTGGAAGTTACACTGATTATCCCTAGTGTACAGGTAAGGACTCCTGCCCTCCTCAGATCTGTAATGCTTTCCTACCCAAGCCATTGTTTACCACAAGTTTTCAAAATTGCCCATTTCTCTCCCTGTCAAATTTCTTGTTGAAGGTAAGGACTAGCTCATATTTTGAGCTCTGCTGGTATGTATCCTACAGCATTTAAAGCATTTATAAGGGAGAAGGATGGAGTGTCCACCATGACCACAAGCATTAAGAAGCCAGTGTTGTTCCTGAGTAACAGGTGTTCCCTCCCTGTGGCCCAGTCTTGTCTCCTGAGGAAATGTGAGAGTGCCTCTCTGGAAATGGAATTAGACAGTTGTTGAGTCTTAGAGGCTTGTGGCATTACAGTCAGTCAGCTATTTTTTTAGCATCTTTTGTTAAAGCTCTAATTGAAAGCAATAATAGGTGAGATCTTGGCTATTTTTAGATTGAAACTCTACATTGTGGTATTAGGTTACAAGAAAAATACTTCACTTGATTCTACCTAAACCCAGTGTAAAGGGTCTGTGACATGCATGAATCACTTAAAACAAAACCAACTTAAAATCTGGTTTAGCAAATGACTTGTCTATTTAGCACACAGGCTAAAAGTGGCCCACAGGTGGTGTTTACAGTTTTAAAAACTCAGTTGCTGATACTTAAATGTTGAAAGATTTCAATAAACATTTAAAGTTCTGGCTTCTCTTGCAGAACCAGAAGCTCTGACAACACTCAAGGCAAAGCTGAACATCAGCTGCCCTTCTTAGGAACTGCTTGTGTGGCCCAAGTCATATCCTCTTTCCCTTAACATTCTCTGCTCTGATTCTAGACACTGTTGCTTGCAAATTCAGCTGTTTGGTGTACATAACAGTATTCATGATGTGTTGGCAGTAGAGTTTGCTGGTTCCTGAATGGCAGGGTTGTTTGTACAGGTCTTTGTTATAGTATCCTTAATTCTGTCTAGTTGACTTTGCATGAAAAGCAAATCATTATAAGGAAATAATTGAAGGCTTGAGGATGATTTGGTAAATGAACATAATATTTGCAAAGAAAGGAGGTGACATTTTATAGTAAGCTGCTAATTAATAGTGACCATCCCTAAGTACATTTTATTTCCAGGTATATATTTACTTTGGAGTTAAAAGCAATCAAAACAGATCAAGGGGCAGGTCTTTTTGTATGGATAAGATGACTGTGTTCCTGTGACCTGGACACTGACTGCTGCGATGAAATTAGATCTCTTGAGCATTTCTTCCAAGGACAGATGTGAGTAGTAAGCCAGGTAGAAGGCCAAAGCTCCCACGAAACTGTCACCAGCACCCTGCAATTCAAAGCACATTTGTAGAGATAAGCATGTAGTCATTTGTGGCCCAATCTGTGTTTTCTAAATATTTAAGTATACTTTTAACTTTAGTTTTAGATTTACAGAAGAGGTATAAAGATAGTAGAGATTTCACATAGCACACATCCAATTCTGTAAACATCTAACATCACTAGGGTACATTTGCCACTACTAATGAAATAACAGTGTTATAGTATTAACTAAACTCCGTTCTTCATTCTGGCTTCCCCAATGGCTCGGTGGGTAAAGAATTGTCTGAAATGGAGGAGATAGAAGAGATGTGGGTTTGATCCTTGGATGGGGAAGATCCCTGGAGGAGGAAATGTTCATCTCCAATCCTTGCCTGAAAAAAATCCCACGTTTGGAGGAGCCTGGTGGGCTACAGCCCAAAGGGTCGTAAAGAGTCAGACACGACTGAGTGAACACACATACACACCTACTTCATTTGGATTTCATTAGCTTTGCTTAGTGTCTTTTTCTGTTCCAAGACCTCATCCAGTATACCTGAGTTACACTTCATTGTCATATTTCCTGAAAGTCCTATAGGTTGTGATAGTTTCATTTTTGATGACCTTGATAGTTTTGAGGACTGGTTGAGTATTTTGTAGAATGTACCTCCATTGGGATTTGTGTCTGTTTTTCTCAAGATTAGACGTGTTTATGGTTGTAGGGAGGAAGACCACAGAGGTGAAGTGTCATTCTCATCAGAGCATAACAAGGGTACATACTGTCAACATGACTTACCACTGGTGTTGATCATGATCGCTTGGCTAAGGTAGTCTTTGTCAGCTGTCTCCACTCTAAAGTTACTTTGGTCTCTCTTATCACACTGTGTTCATTGGAAGCACATCACTAAGTGTAATCCACATTTAGGGGTGGGGAGTTATGCTCTACCTTCTTGAGGGTTGAATATCTCCATAAATTATTTGGAATTCTTCTTTATGGCAGATATGTTTCTTTTTCCTCATTTATTTATTTAACTTTATATCAGTATGAAGTCAGGGATATTTATTTCATTCCTTGGGCTATAATCCAACACTACACTATTTATTTTGTTGCTCAAGTTGTTCCAGCTTTGACCATTGGGAGTTCTTTTATCTGGCACTTGTGTCCTTCAGATAAACTCTCATCATTTTGTTTTTTGAGTGCTTTCCTTATTTTCTGACATCTTAAGATTCTCCAAGCTCATTTTGTATATTCTCTGCCCTAGTGCTTGAATTAGCTGTTTCTCCATTAAAAATTCATCAAGGAAGTGGTGAGAGGCATTCAGATGTTATTTTCAAACTAAATGTAGGGACATATAAAGCTTATTCCATTTTCCCTGATTTTCTAAAGACCTACATTGGTGAAGGCCATATAGGAACTCATGGAAACAAAAACCTCCAAACAAAGTCTGTTGACCTCGCCTTCAGATTGGGCAATACTTAGTCATGTGTTCATCCAACAAATGTGTTTAAAATAAATCTGATGACACAATTTCACTTGAAAAATCACTCTGGTATTTAACGGCTTTTGGGGTCATTGTCCAGTTTTCCCCAGTGTGTTGCTTCCTTAGTCCCAAGGGCTTTCATAACAAATCTGGAGGCTCTACTGGAGCCTTTATAAAGAGCCTTGGTATGCAGCACTGTTTCAGTTGCAGTTTAAGTATTTAATGAGCTATGTGCCTAGCACAGTGATGGGTATTTGAAAAACAGTAAAATCCATCGTGGATTAAAGGCTAATGTGGCAGTACTTTACACATACTGTTGAACTACAAGGAAGGGTTTGAGGAAAGCCTGCTTAAGGGGTCCTTATGAAATGGGACAGATTTATAGGGAGAAGGAAGGCCTTAGAACAAAGATACAGGAGGCGGAAGGAACTGAGTGAGCTCATGAGACAGCGAATGGCTTTAAGGAGAATGACATTTCCCCTTGTTTACGCAGATAAGCCGTCAATATTAAACTTGCCAAGGAGTCATAGTAACACAGGTGTGAATTCAACACTTTCCTTCCTCCCATAATGTTTTCTGAGTACTGAAAATATGTCAAGCACTATGCTAGATGCCTTAAAATTGTTTATTAGTGTTTCCTCATGGAAACAATGGAAAAGAGACAGACATGCCCTCCCTCAGTTTGGAGCACAGCAATGTGATAATAGACAGGTCTGAAAGCAGAGAAATCATGAGCTAGGTCGAGGGTGTATTATGAAACTTGGGAAATACTATAGTATATGAAGAGTTATGGCAAACCCTTTTTTTTTGGGGGCAAACTTAAGATTTCATTTCTTCATTCCTCCTTATATCATACACGACGTTAAACTCCTGGTAGGTGAAAGGCTTGAATGTAAAAAGATAAAACTAACATAATATGAAAATTTAGATGAATATTTGAATAATTTCAAGCAAGGAAACTATAAGCAAGTCACTAAACCCCAAAACCATAATGAAAAAAAGAACAGATTTATAAAAATGAAGAAAATATATGTCCAAAGACACTGTAACTAAAGTTAAATGAGGGACTTCCCTGGTTGTTCAATGGTTAAGACTCTGTGCTTCCTCTGCAGGGGCCCCAGGTTCAAGCCCTGGTAGGGGAACCAAGAACTCACATGCTGTGTTGCAAAAGCCAAACGAAAAAGTACAAATTTGGTGAAAATTCTTTTAGTATATATGACATTTTCCTAATATTCAAAGAACATCTTCAAATTGCTGGGAAAAAGACAAATGCCAGATAAAAATGGACAAAAGATACAGTTTGCAACTTCAGAAAAGGAAAAGTAAATTGCCAATAAGCAAACAAGAAAAGTTGCCACATTATCAGCTATTAAAGAAAATTCAAATCAATATTTTTTACCCATCAGACTGATAAAAGAATGAGATTGATAGCAAAAGCAGCAAGATGAAGATAGAGAGGACAATGATACTCTCATATAGTACATTTGTTGGTAGGAATGGAGGAGAGCAATATAGTATTTGTTAAAAAATGTGTGTCTTTTGACTTGGTGGTCTTGCTTCTGGAAATCTACAGAACTGAAAGCTCTGTACCTATATCTGAAAAGACTCTACTAGATCACTTAAATTTTTCTCCACTATAGCCAAAGTCATGGAAACAGTGCTTGGTAGAACTGTGTGTGCCGGAAGCATTATTTCAGCACCAACAATTTTTGTAGCTTGATTTCCATTTATTCTCAGTGCTATACAGTGTGTTGGTAGAGAGTAAAGGCAAATCCTTTCTGTATTATAACAAGGGATTCTTTTTTTTTTCCTGCAAAGAAAACTCTAGGCTAGATGAAAGAAAACCTAAGTCTAGATGACTTCACTGGAGAATTCTAGCAAGTGTTTAAGGAAGAAACAATACTAATTCTACATAAATTCTTTCAGAAAATAGAAGAGACAAGGGAACACTTCCCAAGTCATTTTATAAAGCCAGCATTACTGTGGTACCAAATTCAGACAATGACATTACAAGGAAAAGCAAAACAAAACAACAGATCAGTATCTCTCATGAATATAGGTGTATAAACCTTACAATTTTAGCAAATTGAATATAAATCATGACCAAGTAGGTTTATCCCAGGAATGCAAGACTGGTTTAACATTTTAAAAAGGAATTCACTATATTAAAAACTTCAAAACATTGTATATTACTTATACTCCAAAAAAAAAAGGGCAGAAAAAGCATTTGATAAAATTCTACATTCATTCATGATAAAAATTCAGTTTGGAATAAAAGTATAACTCGATCTTCTTGATAAAGAACATTTGAAAAATCTATAGTTAACATCATTCTTAATGAGAAAGACTGAAAGCTTCCCCCTCTAATACTGAAAACAATTCAAAGATTTGTTCTCACTGTTTCTGTTCAGCATCATACTGGATTTCCTTGCCAGTGCAATCAAAAAGGAAAAGCAGGAAAAGGTATACAGATTTGAAAGGAAGAGTAGAACTCTTACTGTGCAGATGGCATAATCACCTATGTAGAAAATACCACTGCTGCTGCTGCTGCTAAGTCGCTTCAGTCATGTCCAACTCTGTGCGACCCCATAGAAGGCAGCCCACCAGGCTCTGCCATCCCTGGGATTCTCCAGGCAAGAACACTGGAGTGGGTTGCCATTTCCTTCTCCAATGCACGAAAGTGAAAAGCAAAAGTGAAGTCGCTCAGTCGTGTCCGACTCTTTGCGATCCCATGGACCGCAGCCTACCAGGCTCCTCCGCCAATGGGATTTTCCAGGCAAGAGTACTGGAGTGGGTTGCCATTGCCTTCTCCAATGTACGAACAATTATTAATAATAATAAGAAATTAAAATTATCAAAGCAATACCACTTGCAGTAGCATAAAAATATGTTGTCAGTTCTCCCTAAACTGATGTACAGATTCAATGCAATTTCAATAAAACCCTAGCTTGCAATTTTAGAAACTGGCAAACTGAGCCTAAAATTAATATGGAAGTGCAAAGGTCCTAGAATAGACAAAACAATTTTGAAAAAAGTAGAATGAAGTTGGAGGATATCAACTATTTGATTTCAAGAGTTACCATAAGTTATAGTAATCACAAATACTGATGTAAGGA
Source organism: Nanger dama (assembly GCA_917880005.1). Taxonomy (NCBI): domain Eukaryota; kingdom Metazoa; phylum Chordata; class Mammalia; order Artiodactyla; family Bovidae; genus Nanger; species Nanger dama. The sequence goes on from CAKJTW010000018.1 coordinate 35,192,371, forward strand.
TAGACGTGTAGATCACTGAAACAGAAAAGAGAATATAGAAATAGACCCACAGATATATATGGTCAACCTATTTTTGACAAGGTAATTCAATGGATGAAAGGACAGTCATTTCAACAAATAGTGCTGGAACAAATGGGAATCTATTTGCAAAACATGAAACTTTACCTCACATCGTACACAAAAACCAACTTCAAATGAGTCAGAGACCTAAATGTGAGAGTTAAAATGATACAATATCCAGAAGAAGAAAATATAGGAGAAAATCTTTGTAACTTTGTGTTAGGTAGATTTCGTAGGACACCAAAAGCATGAAATATTTAAAAAAAAACTGATAAACTGGGCTTTGTCAAAGTTAAAAGTTTTTGCCCTTCAAAAAGAATATCAAAAGGCAAGCCACAGACTGGGAGAAAATATTTGCAAAACATATGTGATAAAGAACTCACAACTCGCTAATAAAACTCAATATGACAAGCCAATAAAAAAGCAAAAGATTTGAACAGAGGTGTCTTCAAAGAAGACATATAGATGGCAAAAAGTATATATAAAGATTCTAGACATTATTAGACTCCAAGGAAATCCAAATTAAAAACAATGAGATAATACTACATACTGATTAGAAAGGATAAGTTAAAACTAAAATACTGACTTTTGGATATAAATGTGGAACAATCTCATTCATCGTTTGTGGGAATGCAAAATGATACAGACACTTTGGGAAATAGTTTGGCAGTTTCTTATAACATGTAACATACAGTTAACATATAACCCAGCAGTTCTCCTCTTAGATATTTACCCAAGAAGTGAAAACATATATCTACATAGAGACCTATATGTGCATGTTTATAGCAGCATTATTTACAATTGCACCAAACTGGAAACAATACAAATGTCCTTGAACTGATGAATGGGTAAACAAACTGTAGTATATCCATATAATAAAATACTACTTAGCAATGAAAGAAAATGAACTGCTAATACAACAGCGTGAATGAATCTCAAAAGTATTATGCTTAGTGAAAGAAGCCCGTCAAAAGACTACATACCATATTGTATGATTTCATTGATAAGAAATTCTAGAAAAGGCTGAAGTATTGAGATAGAAAGTAGGCCAGGGGCTGGAGACTATCGACTGCAAAGGGACTGCATAGAGAGCTTCCTAGAGTGATAAAGTTCTATATTAAGATCATGTTGGTAAATGATTATATACATTTGTCAAAACTCATTGAATCATCAACTGAAAATGGGTGAAATCTTATTGCATACTAAAATGATATCTCCATAAAGCTGATGTTTTAAAAATAAAGACTGGGATAGGGGTGGGGACATTCAGACATGCAGGGTCATAAACTGTGAAAACCTTAACTTTCTTAAGCACACTGGGCTTACTATTGATCTACTCTAAAGTGCATGGTTGAGATAATTACTGAGATGTTATGACTGGCACATAGGAGCCTATCTGATTTTATACTGAGAGCCCTAATTCTATCACTGTTCTTCCACTGCAGACGTGTCTCTTTTGACAGCATGGGCTCTGAAGTTAGACAGATTTGTGTTTAAATCTTGGCTTTAAACTTAGTATTTTGGGGACATTGGGAAAATTAAACTCTCTGCGACTTTGTTTTCTTATAAATAAACTGAAACTACTAACATCTCCCTCATAGGGATTTTGGGAACCTGTCATTCCCTGCTGCTCAGTAGTCTTACCCAGAGTCATCGAATAGAACTCTTAACTACTTCACATACCTTTGACCTCCGTTGCTCTTCTGCACACTCTACCTGCAGACTGGGCATATTAATTCCACCTTTGGTTCTTTCCCTGCCCTCTTGCCCATCCTCAACATTTCTGCTGAGTCCTCCTTTCTCTGTGTCAAGTCTGAAATACATTGATTGTGCCTTCTCTCACCTGTCTGTGGAACCCCTTCCATTCTCAAAAAGGCCTCCCAGGTTACCCCATTTTGCAACAGCTATTCAGAACACTTCAGTCACCTATGTGTTTAAGCTTAAAAGTGCCATAAACGTTTTCTACTTCCTGTTCACCTTTGCAGATATTGGGGTGTAGATTAAATGTTCAAGTTCACATAAAAAAGAGATCGCTTGCAATTAGGTTGACCTAAAACATGGAGAAGTAATTTATTTAAGGGATGGATTCCAAATATAGATCAGTTGTTAACAATTACATTAAAATTTATTAAGGGAGGACTTCCCTGGTGGTCCAGTGGTTAAGAATCCATCTGCCAATACAGGGGACATGGGCTTGACCTATGGTCCAGGAAGATCCCACATGTTGCTATGGAACAACTCAGTCTGTGTGCTGCAACTGCTGAGCCCATGTGCTGCAAATACTGAAGCCTGTGCATCCTAGAGCCTGTGCTCCACAAGGAAGAGTAGCCCCTGCTTGCTGCAACTAGAGAAAGCCTGAGTGCAGTGGTGAAGACCCAGCACAGCCCAAAATAAATAAATAAAAAATTTACTAATAATCCATAAATCTATACTGATATTAAATAAAGGGAAAAATCCTGGACAAAACTCATTCTTAAAGTAGAATGCCAGCTAGTAAATACAGAAATCTGAAAAATCACCATTTTGAACCCAGAGTAATAATAACTAATTCAGGAAAGAATCATCAATGGAGACATTAAAACTGCTGAATAAAGGCCTGATGAAGGCAGAATATTTACAAGTTTCAAAGTCTCTTCCCACAGATTACCTATTAATTACAAAAGGGAAAAAGAGTAACTCTATATGCAGAAACCTGGTGGACAGTACCTTGACCAAGTGACGACATACCAGTTAAGAGAGAAACTGATGCTCCCTGATGTGGGGCCTTGAAGAGGAAATATGGTCATTTGTGTGATATTCCTGCCCCAAATGCATAACCTAACTTGGATTATGGGGAAGCATCAGACAAACCTAAACTGAGAAAAATTCTATAAACAATGAGGTTGTGCTTTTCAGAAAAGATCAATATCAAGAAAGGCAAAGGTTAAGGAACTGTTTCATAGTAAAGGAGACTAAAGCACCATGACAATTCAGTGAGATGCATAATCTTGGACTGGCTCCTGGACAAAAATTTATAAAGAACATTGCACTGTGCACGGAAGATAAGATTATCTCAGTGTTAAGTTTCCTGAATTCAGTAATTACATTGTAGTGTTTTTTTTTTTGTTTTTAATGTCCTTGTTCTCAGGAGATACATCCTGAAGTATTAAGAGGTAAAGAGTCACCATGTCTGCAACTTACTCTCAAACTGTTCATCAAAAGAAAAAGTATCTTTATGTATTTTGAGAGACACCAATAAAATAAATTGGCAAATTTGTTAGCATTGTAAAAATGTTAATAACCGGTAAAACTGTGAAGAGTAAATGGGAGTATTGCAACTTTTCTGTTCTTTTAAAAATTAAAATTTTTGTTAAGAGAAGTTTTTAATAAAAGACATTTTACTAAAGAAGTTTAAAAAAATCAGTGTTGGTCACTCTTGAATTTTTAAATGGTCCAATTTCAGCCTCTGAATGATCTCCCTCGTTTTCTAAATTCAATCAGGTGGACATCTGAGACAGGCTGGGGCGAACTGAACTGAGAAAACCTCCTTCCTGCAGTTGGGAATACCCCATCTCATTGAGGCAATTTCCTTTGCAACCGAGGACTTGGCAGTGCCACCCACCTGCAAGCCCAGGGGACTGGAAGGAACATTTTCTGGCTGCGACACTGACTGCAGAGAAACTGAATTCTGGGATGTCAGTGGTAGCGTTGTAATGGTGTCCAGTGCTCCATGCCAGTAACACAACTGGTTTTCAACCAGGAGCTTTGACTGAGGCAATTTCATGTGTCAAAACTCCTCTGAGAGGCCAGAAATCTTATCTGGTTCTTTCTGATCTGCTGACTCCCCAGAGTTACACAGTCCTTAAAAGTAGAATGAGCTCAATTAATGACTGCTGATGGGCCAACTCTCAGCTGCCTGGGTCTCCACCTTCTCACCAGAAAAGAGATGGTGGGAGTCTGGGGTGATGGTGGACTACATTCTTCTTCACAAAGAAGGCAGCCGTCTAGCCTCATTCCAAAAACAGTACAAGAAAGCAGGGAGGCTCCTGGCTGACAGGGGTCTGTCAGCTCAAAGACGTGAAGGCCAGTAAATAATATCTTAAAAGTCACATTGCATCAAACAGTGAAAAACTCTGAAATTTAAGCATGAAGTGGTGGGAAAGTACTACTTACGTAGAAGAGTGTTAGGGAAAGGAAGGGAGTGAACTTCTATTGTCTGCTCTGCACCCATCAGGAGGCTGCAAATCTGGGTACTTTCATACACACGAGACTGACCTCATTTAATTTCACAATGACGCCCCTAGCCCCCCACCACAAACCAAGCTGAAAAGAGTCTTCCTCCCTTTTGAATATTTATTTGGCCGCACAGGTCTTAGTGTGGCACTCAGGATCTTATGTTGTGACATGTCAGCTCTAGTTCCCCAACCTAGGATTGAACCTGGACCTTCTGCCTCTGCATTGGGAGTGTGGAGTCTTGGCCACTGGACCACCAGAGAAGCTCCTCCCTCCCTTCTGATGTATTTGTTTGTGCTTCTTTAGGACACTTCAAACACTGTAGCGACTATTCGGTGTACAGGCTAGAGTCTGGGACAGCTTGAAAACTCCTTGAGGGCAGAGACCACATCTCCGTCCCCTGTCTCTTGGACTGCCTCACTCAGCGCTGACTGGGTGAGCTGACCGGAGTCTCAGTCCTAGCTTCACTGTGTTTTTCTCTCCTGGTGCTCTCTTCCAAGGGGGCCAGATGTCCCTCACTGAACTGTGTGTGACTTTGTTTGGTATCAGTGAAAAGGGAGGTTAGGTTGCCACAGCCCAGTTACTTGATAGTCTCACTGTTGAATCTATTTATACCACAAGGCTTTCAAGTGCCAATAAATTACTCGGCTGTTGATTCACATCTTCAGTATAACTATTTTTATACATTGGTATAATTTTTTTTAATGGAAAGTGCTTTAAAAGTAGAAGCTGTATTGTATCACTGTGATTTTCCTTTTAAGTAACGTTCTTTCCAATCAATCATTCTTGGAATAATAGAATAGTTCTCATTGATACAACATGATGGTTTTAACCTTTTACTGAAAATTATTTTTGTGCCAAAAGGGGTGATGGCATAATTCATCTATCTTCAATAAAAATACCCAGGTGGCTACTATTCATTGCCTTCTTAACAATAACTTCCTCTTAAGGAAGAGCCGCCCTTAGAGAATGGATGTGGCATTCTGAAAGTCCTGCTCTCTCGAGGGCCTGCCACTCCTGGATCCTGAGGGGTGCTGGTCTGAGGGACCCAGGAGACAGCTGGAATATCCATGAAGTGGAAGGAGCAAGACACGCCTGCGGAGAACCTGAGGCCTCCAGTGGGGTGGAGGGTGGGAGGCAAGGCGCTCTGCAGGGCTGGTGGGATAGAGATGACACTCACGAGCAGCTGATGAGAGGAATCCCAAGGAGAGAATCTGAGAGGTGGGTGCTCCTAAGGACAGCACCCAGAGGAGGCTTGGGAGGGGGCAGCCTCTGGCCCCAGGTCTCGACGCAATGTGGCCCTGGGGAGGCTGGTGGCTCTTTTCCGTTCTCCTCCCTTTCAGACCATCCTCTCTGTCCGCCTGCCCCCACGCCCCATTCCCTCCCACTGGCCCCTTGCCTGCCTGAGTCTTTGACTATGACCCTGGTCTGCTCCTGCACTGAGCTCACCGGCTCAGTCTCTCAGGGCTCTGCTGTCTGACAAGAGACACAGTGATAAACCTCACAGGTACTGATGGGGCTGCAGAGTCTGGTTATACAACGTGGTTCTGCATGAGGGTGCCAGGTGACAGGGGTGACCCTGGGTCTGCAGGCCACGCTCAGCACTCTGAGCTGCGTGCCTATTCAGAGGCACCTTCTGATTTGCACAGAGTGCCTCAGGGGTTGGCAGCAAAAACAGAGGAAACTAGGATTTAAAGAGGTTAAGTAACTTGCCCATGGTAGGAATAAAGGAGGTAGATGGCAGTAAAGACTGTACCAAGGACATCTGGGTGGAAATCTAGCGGCAGAGCAGGTGGATAAGCTATTTTGGGAGTGAGCTTGGGCTTCTGGCTACTGCTCAATTTTTCCTGTTTCCCCAAGGGAAGGACTTATGTTTTCTGTAGTGATGAAGAATGCCAGGAGTGAAGACCATGAATCTTTAATGATGTCCTTCTGGAGGGGGTCCCATTTCTCTCTGCCTGTTTGGAGCAGGAGCAGAGAAGAGAATGGGAATCAGAGTTGCCCTGAGCAGGTGTGGTGGAAGGGGGCGGGTACAAAGGGAGCAGAGATTATAGGAAAGAATAACCAGAAAAATAATCGGTCTAGCCTGGGTAAGGAAGGACGAGGTCAGAAGAGGTCAACAGGTCAGAGGTAATTAAGGAATGTGAGAACTAGTGTAGGAGAAGAAGGGTGAGAGCTGGTTGTGGGATGTGAGGTTTATTCCCACAGAACAGAAGCGGTGCCAGGTATTAGCCATTTCCTGGGAGTTGTCATGGGAGTGGGAAGCTGGAGTGGAGGTGAAGAGTCCCTGGAGTGAGGGCATCTAGGAACTATGGGACTTGGTGATGGTTCATCCTCATGGCACTGGAGTCATCTTATGTTGGTAGAATTGCATGGGTGGGAGGGGGATGGAGAGAGAAATGGTGACGTGGATGCTACCGTCTTAGACAAACAGAGAATGGCCAGGAAAAGAGGTCCAGACTTTGTAATTGAATTGCATGAGCCTCAAAGATGCAGGAATCTTTACAGGAGAGGAGAGAAGGGGCGGCTGGAAGCTGCAAGAATGTGCCTTAGGATCAGGAGCAACTTTCACCTACAAGGGCTGTGTGGGGAGTTAAGGAGGTGAAAGAGCTTACTTATGAAGAACAGGACAGCCAGAGGTTTAGGGGGCAGAGACGTGCAGAGCAGTAAGGCACTCTCTTGGGGCCCTGTGGTCTCTGGCCCTCCTTTGTCTCTGCCCTGGGTCTGTCTTCCCCTTCCTGCAGCATGACTGTTGGTATTCTCCCAGGTTCTGTCCTTCACCCACTGCCTTTCTCTTCCCCCTAATATCCTGGGTGTGTCAAATACTTTATGGTCTCGACTGCTATGAATCTGAGGAGTCCTTAGTCATTGCGTTTAGCCCAGACTCTCCTCTGTCTTCAGGCTTGCGTATCTCACCTGTGAGTCAGCTCAACCAGCCTCATGTCTCTGGCAGGTGATTCCTAACTCCACATGCCCGAATCGAACTCCTAATCCTGACTGAACATGAGCCTTTTCTTGTCTTTTCAGTTTGTGGCACTTCCACCCTGAAAGTCTTGGGGGTCTTCTAGACAGCCACCAGCTGCCAAGTTTAAATTCTAAATATTTTTTAATCTGTCCCCTCATCTCATCCCTACTCCATCCCTACCTCATGCTCACATAACCACTGGAGGACCACGCTCACTTCCTTCGCTATTCACTCTGTCTCTGATCTGGCCCCTTCCACTCCATCCTCCATACTGCTGTACATCGGACCACCTCACTTCCAGCTTAAATCCCTTTGAACACTTCTCATCTTTCTTAGGATAATGTTAGGATAATGTTTTAGCTCCTTAGCATGGCACATGAGGCTCCCCCCTGCCTACCTCCCCAGTTTCATCTCTTACTTTTTCTTACTCAGACATGTAACCTTGGGCCTTCATTCATGGAGGTGTCTCTGCTTGACCTCGTCCCTACACCAACTCCTAGACTCAACTCAGGTATGAACGTAGTCATCACATATTTACTGACTGGTACCATATTCAAAGCACTGTGTTTTCCTTGATCCCACAAGTCTGGGTTACATACTCTCCTACACACCCCACCCCCGTCCTCCTCCTCTGTGGTCTTCATCACTTCCATACCCTTGGACTAGTGCAAGGCCAGGCTCACTGCTGAAATATGTGCTGACTGAATCAAGGACTGTCAGGAGGCTGGGTGCTGAGTGATTAGCTGAGGAGCACATGCTGTCTCAAGACTGCCCCGTAGGAGGGATGACAATGAGATAGGCCTGTGAAAGTCCTAGTTATAAGGTGTGATGGGTATTAAGTGTGGCTAGGAAAAAAAACCAAAAAAACCATGTGGTGAAAATCCCCAAGGTAAGAACTTGTCAGGCGCCTACAGCAGAACCTAGATGATTTTGCAAGAATGATGTCATCACAAGGGTTCATTTGTTAGGAATCTGTACCCACATTGGATGATTCATCACCCAAACTGCAGAGGGACCCTAACAGTTAAAGTCCTTGCATTCCTGCCCAGTGTGTTAACACATTCCATCTGACAAGCAGATACCACTTTCCTTTCTTCTCAGAACCTCTCCCTACACAAAGCTATTCAAAGCCTACACTGTGGACCTGAATTCCTCAGCCAGGCTCGTGGTTTTGAGGCCAGGGAAAAGGCAAATGGGATGAAACATGACTAAATCCCAAATCAAAGCGCTACTTCTCCTTCATAAAAAGAATATTGCAAGGGGCTCAGGAAAGGGACAGAGAACAGTGGGAATGCACCAGCTTCCCTGCTCCATCCCATCCCTGTGCAGGCAGGGCTGCTGAGGCGGCACTGAGCTGGCTCACCCTCAGGCTAGCTGGGTGGCAAGTCCTGCTTTGCTCTTGCTTCCAGGTTCCAAGAATAGGGCTTCTGCCTCGATGCTAGAAGTTTAGGCATGAGCATCTGGTTAGACCTGGGAGAAGAAACGTCATTGTCCTTAAAGGGCTAGTCATGGATGGGCAGGAGACCTAGTGTTATGAACTTTGGTCTTGGCTTTGAAGGAGCACAGAGGGAACACACACATGGAATTAAGTCCCACCTTTTTCCCTCTACGTTACCTCTGTCATCATTTGGGAATGGTAAACCTACAGTGAAGTCCCTCTGTACACAGCTGGGAAAAATGTGTTTCTCAAGTGGAAACATGTTTTCTCAAGTGGGACAATGCGGTAAACGGTGTGGAGTCAGACAGACCTGACCTGAAGCCCTGATTTCACCACTTTGGCGAGTGACTCAACCTCTCTTGTAAACACTGAACTGGATAACGTATGTGAAAAGGTCTAGCACGGTGCCTGGAGCACAGAAAGTGCTCATCAAGGTGGGGGTACTGGATGGAACCATCTCAGAGGCCTTTTAACTTGCTAGCATTTTGGGAAATGAAAGCCTGTGATCTAAATTGGAGGGTTCTAAGGGACAAAGAAGGTCATGTTCCTGTGGATCCCATGGCTGGGGGTTTCTGCTGTGCTTGGCGTTATGTCCCCAGCTCCGAGCAGAAGAGGGCCTCCAAGAATGCTGTAAGAGTCAGGGAAGGCAGAGGAGGCAGAAGCATGTCCCGCAGCTTTTAATTACAAGGAGGCCAGGCTCCAGAGAGTTCTAGCAGTGACCATCCATGTGTGCTGGGGTCTCTGAAATCCATTTCTCTGTGGGGGCAAGGGAGATCTTTATGAGGCTTCTAAAGAGTTTGTGAGCAGAGACTAAAGAATGTAAAATGAGAAGCAGAGAGGTCAGCGCAAGACTGGGGAACCTGGTAAATCTCCTGCTTTCATTTGGATGAAGGAACAGAAGGTGAACAGTGAGCAAGGGTTCTGGGAGAGGCTAGAGCTGGGAGGGGCTGGAGGACTGCCCGGGAGGGAGGGGCCCTGCTGCACAGAAAGCTGCGCATCTCCACCTGCACTGCTGCTTTGATGGAGGAACTGCCTGCGTCCCCGCCAGCTGGTCACTGGGCAGAGGGCTCCTGCAGCGAGAGGAGGTGGTGGCAGAGCCCCGAGGGTGGCAGGCAGGCTGCATGGATAGTTCCGGGGGATAGTGTGACTCAAGAGGACAGTCCTCAAGCTGCGATGAAACCTGATGTTAGGGCCTCTCCTGGTTAGTGATGGACACTGGGCCACCTGGGCCACCTTCTCTGTGTGACTGACCTCACCACTCCAAATGTGAGCGGAAAGAGAAAGGCCCTGTTAGACTCTTCATTCCCTCCAGGGCATGCATTCCTAATGGAGGGTGAAAACTCATTCTTGTGTGTGTGGGAGAACCACAGTATGTAAACAGACATACACATATATACATATGTATATATTATATACACACACATTTATTTTCATATATATATATATACACACACACACACATACACAGAGAGAAAAAAATATGATTGAGTATCTGTGGTGTTAAATTTCATGGGAGAAGATGACAATTAGGAAAAATAAATCTCTTAAGAGGCTCCTTGGTGTGGTGGGTGGTGATTAATGATTAAAAAATTAAAAAAACATGTTTGAGATATTCCAAAGTAGGGCCTCTCACCACAGAGAACTGCCAGTGGTCAGTCATTCACTTCCGGTGCTTTAAGGAGCCCTAACCAACAGCCTCCAAACTGCAAGGCTTGCTAGGCAGGTGTTGGTAACTCCCTGGTTTCTTTCCACTGAGCCAAAATTCCTCCATCTCCCAGCCAGTTCCCTTCCTGTTTACCTCAGTCAAGAGTCTCCATGGACACCAGTGAGCTGAGGGCAAGCCCCAAACCCTGGAGCGAGGACTTTCACAGGAGATTAGAGTTAGTGTGGCCTGGCCTATCTTGCCAAGGCAGGAAAAGGGCAAATGTTCCCTCCTGGGCAGACAAAACTGAAGCCTAGACAATAAACATACCACAAGATATGATGCTGCTTATACAAGAGCCCCATTTCACAGCTTGAATCTGAGAATTTCTATCTTCTCTTATCAACACATATTCCCATCATAAGGATGAGATCACATCCTTTCCAACTTTAACCTTCCAGCTTTCCCTAACCAGATCAGCTTAGGGCATCATGATGGACAGTGAGAATCCAGTTTTCTTATCATTATTGTGAAAATGCTGCTGATTTTTATTCTAAATAAACCTTAGGGAACATGGACTAATTATTCTGTCATAAATGTTTTGACTTTGGTTTCAACTACTGGTCACCTTAATTTATTACATTTAAATTTCAGTTATTTGGCTGAGGTAGTCTGCTTTTAAAATAGTGTGATTAAAGAAAGCAAATATTTTCTGCCTTAATGTATTTCAAATGATCACTATTTCATATTTATCAATTAGGAAGCCACATGCAGCAAAGTTTAGATGTGATTTTTATTTCTGTCTTAAATAGACATAGCGTTTTCCTTGGCTCCACAATTTATTAGCAATTTGACTTAAAAAAAAGCTTGGTTGCGATGTAATTCATATGCCAAATAATCTGTCCATTTAAAGAATACAGTTCAGTGTTCTGAATATTCAGTTCAGTGTTCAGTATATTCACAGGGTTGAGCAACCATTAGCACAGTCTAATTTTAGGAACTTTCATTTCCCCTGAAAGAAACTTTGGACTCATTAACAGTCACTCCTCACTCCTCCCTACTCCCCCAGATCTAGGAACCACTAATGTACTTTCTACCTCCACAAATTTATTAAGTAGGCAAACATCTGGAGCAAAATCATTTCCTATTTTAATTTCATAATTAACCCACAGCTTATTTTCCCATAATTAACCAATAATTTAATCCTAATTAACCAATTAGATTCCTATAGAATCTCTTGACTTTAGCTGCCACTGTGTGTGAAAAGTAAAGCTGATGTTGGCCTAGTGGGAACTGTTCCGTGTCACTAAAACTGAATTCTCAGTAAGCATTAAGGCCACAGATTAAGCTTTCTTCCTGCCCAGCTATGGTCCCTCAGGAGTCTGTAAAGTTTTCAAGTTAAGTTATAAACACACCAGGAGTTTGGTGTTTATGAATTCCTATGGTGAAGCTGTTTGTACTTACAAACAGCTAACCTCTCAGGGAAAAGCCACCCACACTCTCTTCAAGCACACACACATTAACGAGTCTGTTTTAAAATCTTGGTTGCTCTAGATTTGGTTTGCTGTAGGGAGCTTCTCTTTGGTCCTCTTGGCAGTGACTAGGATGTAGCAGTGGACACTTAGCTTCCTTTTTGAAGGTCATGGTTCCCTTGCACGGGGCTGATGTGGGTGGTTTCAGCATAGACCCTTTCACTGCTAGTGTGAGACATGTTCTGGCATGAGCATGGAGTGCCCACATACATCGTCCATCCACATCACCATCACTCATCACGGAGCTTTCCATAGAAAATAACATGTCTGAAAATGAATATATTTTCCTTGCCCCTTGTAGCCACTAGTCAGGCAATAGTTTCCCTCTCTTAACACCAAATAAATCAGTGGGTTGCAATGGCAATATCTTAGACATATCTACCAAGGTGATGAATCGGTCATAATATGAACAAAAAGGTGGATGTGGCCAAGCAAATGATGACTACAGGCCTTTCCCCAACTCTTTGTCCTGACATAACGCCAGGACTACTAGAATCCTGTCTGCAAAATGATGTGACTTTTGCATTTCCATAGTACTTTCTGGTTTCCAGTGCATATTTGTAGTTGTGACTCACTTTGAATCTCATTACAATCCTGTGAAGTAGGTAGGGTGGGCCTTTCATTTTCCAGATGAGAAACCAAGTGTTAAGAACTGGCTCAAGGTCAAATGGCTAGGTGGCAGACCTGGAATGTTTCAGTGGAAGACCAGTCTCTATTAAAGCAGTCCCCTGGAGAGGCATTCATGTACTCTAGCTTTGCTCAGAAAGGTTTTGAAACCCGTCCTTTGGAATGTCTTAAAAAGCAGTAGCACATCTTTGAATATCCTCAATAAAGGCAATAGTTCATTTTGTAAGCCAGTGGTTATCAAACTAGGATTGCCTTGCTAAATGCAGGTTGTTGAGCTCCACCCCCAAAGTTTCGGATCCATTAAACCTGGCCCAGGATATGTGTTTCTTGGAGAAGGAAATGGCAACCCACTCCAGTATTCTCCCCCGGAGAATCCCATGGACAGAGGAGCCTGGTGGGCTACAGTCTATAGGGTCACCAAGAGTCAGACATGACTGAAACGCATGCATTCATGCAAGTGTTTCTGATGAGTTCCCAGGTGATGCTAATGTTACAGGTCCAGGGCCACACTTTGTGAATCACTATCCTCAGGAATTTATTTCTGGAAAGAGTAAATCATTTAGAATCAAGTCTAGCAATTAAGGTGGGGGATCCAGCTAGGAAGTTCCACCAATGGCCAGAAAAAATGGGCAACTATAAAGAACAACTCTGGCTGTAAGGGAAATCTGAATAGAGAGCTCCAAAAGGTGCTGAACAATGGCCGCTCACTGGACTGATCCTTCTGGATGTATGCTAAAGAACAGTTCTCCTAAGTGCTAGGAACACCTCGTGCAGTCATACATGTCTAAAATGTTCATTATCAACCTTTTATTTTCCAGCTTTAGGAAAACAAAAGAAACCATGGACGTAACACCCACATTAGAAAGAATCCATATTAAGGAAGAATTAATAGCTATTTACAGCAGCTGAACTAGTCAGACTGGTAGAGTGGGGTCCTTTCTGTGCTGCAAACGTGATGGGTGTGGAAGATGAGGGGAAAACTTTGAGTATTCCTACCCTGACTTTCTGTTGAGATCAGGATGGAAAAAGTGAAAAGATCTAATTTTGGATGCCAAAGATAAACAAGCAACATTTTATGGGGAAAAAAATACCAGCAGAAAAGAAAAATGAACTGCATTAGGTACTTAAGCTGGAAGTCAATCCTTCATGTCACAGTAGGGAAGAAAGAGGTGGAGAACTGCCTAAATATTGCTTCTAATTTTATTTTCAATTCTACATTACATTAAACTCTCCGTGTACTCGTCTTTAATTTACAGCAACTGCTGACACAAATTGGTGTGCCTTCTCTTCTTTGACATCAGTATTTCTCTTGAATTATGCATTTCCATCTGGAATGAGGTTTATGAGGCTGAAGGCTTCTTTCATTTAGATGGATGAAAAAAGAGAGGGATCAATGGGGGTCGAGTGCAAAATCTAAGTTAGGTGGGGCCAGATATGTTCAAGGCAGCATTTCACTCTCCCAAAGATTGTAAGTGGTGTTAAAAAATGACTCTGGTCTTTCAACCTTCAACATATTGATTAAAATTCAACTACTAGAGAACAAGAAAAACTCTACCAACCTTAATCCCAGAACTGCCAGATTCTTTATTTATTGGTACCCTACTAATCTTTAATAATAATTTGTAAGAGTAGGGTGATCATAATAACTGCATCACTTTGATCTGATCTAAAATTGAGTCAAGGACTTCTGTGGTGGTCCAGTGACTAAGACTCCATGCTCCTAATGCATGGGGCCTGGGTTCAATTCCTGGTCAGGGAACTAGATCCCACATGCTGCAACTAAGAGTCTTAGCCTATTCCAGGGCAGGGGCAGGGGCAGGGGCATGGCCGGCACGTGGCCAGCATGCTAAGCTGCACAGAACGGCCTGTGGAGACTGAAATTGATTAAAAACTCCATTCTGCCCCAAATGACTGTGGTGTATTAATTTATGCTATAATTTAAAGAATTCCACTATTAATGAGAGAGAAGTAAAATCTTGAATATGAGCTAAAACTGGAATAAAAAGGCCCATTCTTCAGGCACTATTAATGGAAGCTTTGTATATAAATAACTTTATATATTGATGAATAAATGGCACTGACAACTAAAATGTCTGTTCATCATTCACTGGGTTCTAAAGACTGCCCTGGCCTTCTGTGGTCAGTGATCTTTTTCCTTTGTGACTCCACCATTCGAGACAGAACACAGTTAATCCAATATGATTTAGTATCTCAGAGAAGATTCTTCTACAACATTTTCTGCCAAATGTTCCTCTTCTAACAGCTGCTTTTTTATTTCAGTGAAAGCTACTTGAAATAAAATCATTGTTCTCTGTGAAAACTGCATGCTAAATAATATAGAGCTACCAGATTATTAAACAGCAAAGGCATCTGATAATATTAGCACCAACCACAGGTCCCACTTCTGCTGATGCACAACATTTTGAGTAATTAGTCATTGCACAATATTGTATTTATATCCTTTTTTTTTTTGCTTGAGCTGTTAGGCCACAAAATCAGCAGGCAGTTGCTGTTATAAAAGGGTTCTCTGGGTTATTTATAATGTTTCTGCTTCCTTACAGCTACTGCTTCACTCCTGGGTCTTGGGCCAGGTCTACACTGTGAAGGCCCTGAGCAATTGTTCTGTGGCTCTAACTGCTGAAAGCGGGGGTAGGTGAGGCACAGTGCGCCATGCGTGCCTTGGCTGCAATACCTGGTATTTTTGTCTGCACAACCCAGACTCATCACATCCTGGCTGATGTGTCACTTCATCAGCGGGGAGACTGTGTAGTTTCATGAAGGCTGTGTCTTTATCAGGAGTTAGCTATTGTCTAGGGCACTGGTGGTGGGGTGAGATAGGTGAACTAGCATTCTGTTGCAAAAGAGTTTCCTTCAAATGGTATTTAAGGATAAGATTCTCTTCCAAATGTTTCTCTGTTGCATAGACCAGTGATTCCCCCAAACGGTGGCAGGCAGCCAGGCCTGCCCAATAGAAGGGCACAGAGGAATCAACAGAGCATTTCATTGTCTTTTTTTTTTTTGTAAATGACAGAGGCATCTTCCTGTGCCATCTGCAGAGAATCACTGATGATATGAACTATATCTAATGGGAGGAGGTCTGAGCCTTAGGTGAGTCTGGGCTCAAAAACGCTGAGAACCAGAGACCAGTAGAATGATCTATTTGTTCTGACAATGAAATAGGCATCTTACACAGCCCCCCACTCTGCCACCCCCATTTGTAAAAAAAAAGGAAATGAACTACCATTATGTCCTCTGAATTCTTAAGAGCTCTCAAACCCACGTCTCCACATCCCTCGTTGCCTTGTTGCCAGTCTAGGCTGCCATAATCTCTCAGATCAATGCAACACTCTTTGGATGGTTCTCTCTGCCTCCACTCTTGTAATCTCCAACTTATTCTTCACTCAACAACCACATTAATCTTTTTATAAAGTACAAATCTGATAAAATCTATCCCTGGCTTAACCTCTTTTCAATGACTCTCACTGCCTGCCAGAGAAAGTGCAAATTCCCAGGAGTGGCAAACCAAGCCCTTCACGACCCATCCCTGTTCCAGATGTGTGTGCATACGTGTGTGCTGTCAAGCCCAGCTCTTTGTTACCCATGGACTGTAACTCTCTGTCCATGGGATTCTCCAGGCAAGAATACTGGAGTGAGTTGCCATCTCCTCCTCCAGAGGATCTTTCCAACCCAGGGATCGAACCCGTGTCTCTTGTGTCTCCTGCACTGGCAGACAGATTCTTTACCCCTGCACCATCTAGGAAGCCCTGTGTTCCAGCTGTATCTCATCCTTTCCCACACTTCTTGTACTTTGACCTCTTTACAATCAGAACTACTTGGAAAAGCACAAGCACAACCTGTTCTCTTGCTTCTGGGCCTTTTCATGAGCTGTTGCTATAGATTTTAAAGGAAAGAAAGTAGGAGGTGGAAAGCAAGAGTAACTAGTTATCCCTTTAACCCCTGTCCCACTGTAAGACATTTACTCAGCCCCCTGCCACACACACACACATACAAACACATGGCATTCATGCAATTCATCATTCACATGGAGCACATGTCATCAACACTGAAAATACACAAAGTAGACATACCACTAACCTAACACACTTACGCTTTATTACACACTTAAACACAAAGGGCAGACAGATGTTCAGCAAGCTGTACCCCACAAGCTGTTTTCTCACTTCTGTGTCCCCCTGTCAGCAGTCATGGGCATCGAGGGCAGTGGGTTCCAACTCACTGGGCTCTACAGTTTGGCTCCAAATGGGTTTTTCAGCTCCTTATTCCAAGCCTACCCAAGCCTCACACAATGGAAACCTCTTAGGACACCTACAGTACAGTCCTGGGAGCTCTGCTCTGGGGGACACTGCTGCAGCATCCTAGGAAGATGAGCAAACAGCAGACACCCAGTTCACTGCTGTGCCCTTACATTGATATCCAGGACACTGAAGGAGCAGGGAGAAGGGGGAGCTTGGGCATAGGAAGCTAAGAAGACTTAATCATGGATGGGTAAGCAAGCTCCCCCAACCTCATCCTATGCTTTCTTATTGGGAGAGGGACTGTTTCCTGTCCCTTCTGTTAGGGGCCTACTGGATTTAGATTTTGCTCTCCTGACTTTTGCTAAGGCTCTAACAGTTTTTTTCCCCACTACAGCCTTCTTCCACACCCTTGGCCCTATTATTCCCTACCACTGCTCTTCTTTAGTCTCTGGGCATTATGGCTTCTGAAGCAGGGCCAGGGGAGACACTTGGGAGCGCCCAAGATGTCCAGCTCTAGGCACATGTACCAATACATGCAAGTCCAGTTCTGGCCATAGGATGGTACTTCAGAAAAATGGGAAAACCCCCCACAAAAAACAGCCTTGTATCTGGCCCTGGTTCAATTCTTCAAAGTGAAGATGACATTTCTGGTAAGCAGTTACAATTAGATTTTTAGAGCCCTGGGTTTTCAAATGATCACATGCAGGATTAAGGAAGAGAATTTAAAATGTTTAATTCTGCCTGATTAGCTAGTAAATGAGGTGATCTGCTGATGTGGAAATAATGTAATAGAGTTAATAAGGCCCCCCGGCATGACAGATGTCTTGTGCCTTGTCGATCAGTCTCCTCAGCAATTACCTTGTCCTCTGTCCTTTTTTCCTTTTTTAAAATAGTCAACGAACTTCGTTTTGTCATCTTCATCTTTTCTGGCAGCCAGAGTCTGCAGAGTTTGCACAGACATCATGCCCATTTATTAGTATCATTCCTAAGGTGAAGATGGCTATCTCAGAGCTCATTTGGATGTAGGTTTTCTTTCTTCTATGATGCTGATTTCAGAGATGTCATTTAGCCTCTGTAACTTTTTTTTGGGTGGGGGGACCTGGCCTTTCTATGACTGGAGGTAAAACAATCAAAGGGTATGTTTTAGAATGGGAAACTGGGTAATTATTTTGTTTGTAAATCATTAAAAAGAGCATTTGTACCTGAGATTGAGTCTCTCCATTGGCATACTCAATGTGGCATTGATGTACTGTAAGGCACCCTGAACTTCTAGTTCCCTGAGAACACGGCGGGTTGGCAAGGCTGCATGAGTCGATGCTGAGTTGCTTCAGTCATGTCCGACTCTATGACCCTGTGGGCTATATAGCCTGCCAGGCTCCTCCATCTATGGGATTCTCAGGCAAGAATACTGGAATGGGTTGCCATGCCCTCCTCCAGGGGATCTTCTTGACCGAGGGATCAAACTCACATCTCTTATGTCTCCTGCCTTGGCAGACAGGTTCTTTACCCCAAGTGCCACCTGGGAAGACACTCACTGAGGCTAAGTGACTCTTACTAGTTACTTTCCCAGTAGGAACTGGAACTCTTTCCTTATTTCAGGAGGACCAAGCATTGTATTAAGCACTGGGATGTTAAGAGTCAGACAGATGGGCAGGCAGACCTAGAACCGATTCCTGACTCTTCCACCTTATGAGCTGGATGACTCTGGGCAAGTTGTTCACCTTCGGGAGCATAACTTTCTCCTCTCTAAAGTGGCATTAGCCCATCTTGCAGGGTTGTTCTCAACATGTGAGAAAATGCACATGGAGCGCACCACAATGCCGGGCCAAAAGTAGTACTCCGCTTTTCATTATTAGTCTTGTCTTCCCAAGACTCTGTAAGAACCAAGGCATTTCAGAGGTTGAAGACGCCTCAGAGATTGCCCACCCCAAACACATCATGTTTGGGTGCACCACCTGAATCTGAAACATTTCTCTAAACTGCCTGCTGGTTACTGGTTAAACGAAGATGAGAACCCAGGACTTCACCTGCCCATAGCTACTGGGACAAGTGATTCCAGGTAACCCATAGGTAATCCTCTTGAGATATTTCATTATAAAGGTGCTTTACACTGACTCCAAATTTCAGTTCAGTTCAGTTGCTCAGTCGTGTCTGACTCTTTGCGACCCCATGAATCGCAGCACACCATGCCTCCCTGTTCATCACCATTTCTCGGAGTTCACTCAGACTCACGTCCATCGAGTCTGTGATGCCATCCAGCCATCTCATCCTCTATCGTCCCCTTTTCCTCCTGCCCCCAATCCCTCCCAGCGTCAGAGTCTTTTCCAGTGAGTCAACTCTTCGCATGAGGTGGCCAAAGAACTGGAGTTTCAGCTTTTCCAAAGAAATCCCAGGGTTGATCTCCTTCAGAATGGACTGGTTGGATCTCCTTGCAGCCCAAGGGACTCTCAAGAGTCTTCTCCAACACCACAGTTCAAAAGCATCAATTCTTCAGTGCTCAGCCTTCTTCACAGTCCAACTCTCACATCCATACATGACCACTGGGAAAACCATAGCCTTGACTAGACGGACCTTAGTCAGCAAAGTAATGTCTCTGTTTTTGAATATGCTATCTAGGTTGGTCATAACTTTTCTTCCAAGGAGTAAGCGTCTTTTAATTTCATGGCTGCAGTCACCATCTGCAGTAATCTTGGAGCCCCCAAAATAAAGTCTGACACTGTTTCCACTGTTTCCCCATCTATTTCCCATGAAGTGATGGGACCAGATGCCATGATCTTCGTTTTCTGAAGTTGAGCTTTAAGCCAACTTTTTCACTCTCCTCTTTCACTTTCATCAAGAGGCTTTTTAGGTCCTCTTCACTTTCTGCCATAAGGGTGGTGTCATCTGCATATCTCAGGTTATTGATATTTCTCCTGGCAATCTTGATTCCAGCTTGTGTTTCTTCCAGTCCAGCGTTTCTCATGATGTACTCTGCATATAAGTTAAATAAGCAGGGTGACAATATACAGCCTTGACGTACTCCTTTTCCTATTTGGAACCAGTCTGTTGTTCCATGTCCAGTTCTAACTGTTGCTTCTTGACCTGCATACAGATTTCTCAAGAGGCAGGTCAGGTGGTCTGCTATTCCCATCTCTTTCAGAATTTTCCACAGTTTATTGTGATCCACACAGTCAAAGGCTTTGGCATAGTCAATAAAGCAGAAACAGATGTTTTTCTGGAACTCTCTTGCTTTTTCCACGATACAGCGGATGTTGGCAATTTGATTTCTGGTTCCTCTGCCTTTTCTAAAACCAGCTTGAACATCAGGAAGTTCACGGTTCACGTATTGCTGGAGTCTGGCTTGGAGAATTTTGAGCATTACTTTACTAGCATGTGAGATGAGTACAATTGTGCAGTAGTTTGAGCATTCTTTGGCATTGCCTTTCTTTGGAATTGGAATGAAAACTGACCTTTTCCAGTCGTGTGGCCACTGCTGAGTTTTCCAAATTTGCTGACATATTGAGTGCAGCACTTTCACAGCATCATCTTGCAGGATTTGAAAAAGCTCCACTGGAATTCCATCATCTCCACTAGCTTTGTTCGTATTGATGCTTTCTAAGGCCCACTTGACTTCACATTCCACTATGTCTGGCTCTAGATTTGTGATTACATCATCATGATTATCTGGGTCGTGAAGATCTTTTTGTACAGTTCTTCTGTGTATTCTTGCCACCTCTTCTTACTATCTTCTGCTTCTGTTAGGTCCCTACCATTTCTGTCCTTTATCGAGCCCATCTTTGCATGAAATGTCCCCTTGGTGTCTCTGATTTTCTTGAAGAGATCTCGTCTTTCCCATTCTGTTCTTTTCCTCTGTTTCTTTGCATTGATTGCTGAAGAAGGCTTTCTTATCTCTTCTTGCTATTCTTTGGACCTCTGCATTCAGATGCTTATATCTTTCCTTTTCTCCTTTGCTTTTCGCCTCTCTTCTTTTCACAGCTATTTGTAAGGCCTTTCCAGACAGCCATTTTGCTTTTTGCATTTCTTTTCCATGGGGATGGTCTTGACCCCTGTCTCCCGTACAGTGTCACAAACCTCATTCCATAGTTCATCAGGCACTCATCTATCAGATCTAGGCCCTTAAATCTATTTCTCACTTCCACTCTAAATTTAGGGTTAGTTAGTTTGCTTCAGCTTATTTTTTTCCTCACAGAACAGCTGACCTTTTGAGATTCAGTCTCAGTTACCTCTGAAGCACGCTCATTTGCTTTCTTGTGCCAGTTAACTTGAGTTAGTTCAGTTCAGTTCAGTCTCTCAGTCGTGTCCAACTTTTTGCGACCCCATGAACTGCAGCACGTCAGGCCTACCTGTCCGTCACCAACTCCCGGAGTTCACCCAAACTCATGTCAATTGAGTCGGCGATGCCATCCAACTATCTCATCCTCTGTCATCCCCTTCTCCTGCCTTCAATCTTTCCCAACATCAGGGTCCTTTCAAATGAGTCAGCTCTTTGCATCAGGTGGCCAAAATATTGGAGTTTCAGCTTCAATGTCAGTCCTTCCAGTGAACACCCAGGACTGATTTCCTTTAGGATGGACTGGTTGGAATCTCCCTGCAGTCGAAGGGACTCTCAAGAGTCTTCTCCAACACCACAGTTCAAAAGCATCAATTCTTCTGTGCTCATCTTTCTTTATAGTCCAACTCTCACATCCACACATGACCATTGGAAAAACCATAGTCTTGACTAGACAGACCTTTGTTGACAAAGTAATGTCTCTGCTTTTTAATATGCTGTCTAGTTTGGTCATAACTTTTCTTCCAAGGAGTAAGCGTCTTTTAATTTCATGGCTGCAATCACCATCTGCAGTGATTTTGGAGCCCCCAAAATAAAGTCAGCCACTGTTTCCCCATCTATTTGCCATGAAGTGATGGGACCAGATGCCATGATCTTAGTTTTCTGAATGTGGAGCTTTAAGCCAACTTTTTCACTCTTTCACTTTCATCAAGAGGCTCTTTAGCTCTTCTTCACTTTCTGCCATAAGGGTGGTGTCATCTGCATATCCAAGGTTATTGATATTTCTCCCGGCAATCTTGATTCCAGCTTGTGTTTCTTCCAGTCCTGCGTTTCTCATGATGTACTCTGCATATAAGTTAAATAAGCAGGGTGACAATATACAGCCTTGATGTACTCCTTTTCCTGTTTGGAACCAGTCTGTTGTTCCATGTCCAGTTCTAACTGTTGCTTCCCTGACCTGCATACAGGTTTCTCAAGAGGCAGGTTAGGTGGTCTGGTATTCCTATCTCTTTCAGAATTTTCCACACTTTATTGTGATCCACACAATCAATGGGTCACCATAACATTAAACCACAGTCTAGGTGGCTTAAACAATAGAAGTGTATTCCCCACAGTTCTGGAGGCAAGAAGTCCAGGATCTAGGTGCCAGGAGATAAGTTTCATTCTGAGAGCTCTTTTCCTGACTGGCAGGAGGCTGCCACCTTCTGCTGTGTGTGCACATGAGCACTGTGAATGCACACACAGGAGAGTGAGCTCTCTGGTGTCTCTTCTTATAAGGGTGCTAATCCTACTGGGATCAGGGCTCCACCCTTATAATCTCATTTAATCTTAATTGCCTCCTTATAGGCTCTGTCTCTAAATACAGTCACTTTGGGGGCAACGGCTTCAACATATAAATTTTGGAGGAAGCACTATTCAGTTCAAAGGCTTGTATTACATATGGTCCTCCATCCCTCATGAACCCTTCCATTGGTTTCTTTCTTTCTTTCTTTTTTTTTTGGTCATACCATGGCAGCATGTGGGATCTTAGTTCCCCAACGAGGGGTTTGAACCCGTGCCCCTTGCACTGGAAGCGTGGAGTCTTAACCACCGGACCACCAGGGAAGTCCCTCAGGTCTGTTTCAAATAGAAGGTTCCATAACAGTGAAGTCCATGAACTACTAAGCACCTCAGCCTCAGGCATCTCCTATGGCCTGGCCCCTTTTACAGCTCCTCCAGGTCCTCCATTAGCCAAAGACCAAGAGATGTGGTAAAGCCAAAGCCTGGATCATTCATTCTGATATCAGTTGTGAGAATGAGGGTTAAAGAGTTAAACTGAGATATATAAGCAGACTCATTCAGAAAGAAAACCTGAAGATGAGTGAAGTTTCTCTGAAGATCTGCTGTGCATTTGAGTGACAGACACAGTGCAGCTCTGACATTTATTCTGATATTTCCAAAGGAAACTGTATAAAATAACATGTTTTTGAGGGAAATTATTTCTTTAGAAAGCTTAAGAAAAAACTGTCAAAAGTGTGTAGTGAAATATCCAGATTTATGGAGGCTCAAGTACGATGGATCTGAAGGACATGCAAATCTACGTGTCCATATATAATCAGGACTATCCATTCAGAGGTCATCCTAAATCAAAGGGCTACTCAACACATACAGATTTGGGAATGCATGAGAGGTTCCTTATGAGACTGGGAGTGAACTGTGGTCTCTTTGTGAGAACAACACCCAGTTTGCCCTTTGAGAAGTATTACCTATCTTACTTGCTAGATGTGGCTCCAAATAGTTTTTTTGCTATGTCTGAAAGTCGTATTTATTCCAAATTTCAAAGTAATACATTAAAAATACAGGTTTATGGAAAAATTGCAAACAAGAAGAATGTGGAGTAGAACATAGAAGCCCTCCTTTATAACACTTTCCTATCCTCCAGTTTCTTTCTTTTCCCATGAGTAATGGAAAACAGTTTGGTGTTTTATCTTTTTCATTTTTATATTTCTTTTAAATTATACTTATGGATAGCTAGAGTTATTTTTAAATCAATGGCACCATACTATACCATTTAACCTTCTTCTACTGATGATTATGTAAACCTGTCTAGTCAATTTTTTATTATAACAAACAAAGTTAAACATTCTAGAACAAATATTTATATATGTGATCAATCCTGTAGGACAGATTCTTAGAAGGAAATATACTGGGTTAAAGGCAAAACATGTTTTAAGAATTGCTATTGTCAAATTGCCTTCCAAAAACATTCTGTGAATTTATACTCCCACCAGAATTACATGAGAGCATGTGCTTTCCAATTTATTTGGACTTTGACATTAGCAATTTTTTATTTTTTGTGACCTAATGGGCAGTGAAGGGAATCTCACTGTTATTTTGATTTGCATATTCCTGATTTCTTGTAGGGTTGAACAGTGTCTAATTTCTTTTTCTTTTGTATTTCTTCTTCAGTGAATTGCCTATTTACATTATTCTAAAGGAATGTTTGATTTTTTGAGTTGTAGAGCCTTCCCATAATAACACATTCACATTTGCTGTTAACAGATATTCAAAATTATGCATAGAAAAATCTGGATGGATTTATACTAAAATGTTAACAGTGGTTACATATAAGTGGTAGGATCATGAATATCAGACTTTTTATACCTTATTATGTTTGTTCTTTCCTCCTCTTGAATACTAAGCATGTATTAATTTCAGAAAGTGGAAAAAAAATAGTGTGATTAGGGG
This sequence comes from Nanger dama, assembly GCA_917880005.1. Taxonomy (NCBI): domain Eukaryota; kingdom Metazoa; phylum Chordata; class Mammalia; order Artiodactyla; family Bovidae; genus Nanger; species Nanger dama. Next base: position 35,216,601 of record CAKJTW010000018.1, read on the forward strand.
GTAAAGGTGATGAAGGCTCTCAAGGCAATTCTAAAAGAGCATTTCCCAAGGTACTCTGAGTATTGGCAGTATCAATATAGATGTAATTCTCCGAAGGTCAAAATTTGAAAGAAACAACAGTCACTTTTTAAGTAATAAATTGATAGTTAAAGTTAGCCTTATTATTTTATAGTTACCTCTTTAGCACACAAGATCCTGTCGTTCAGGATGTCATTCATTCATTACCTACTGTATTTTATGGCCCAACCCTTTCTGAAGTATTGGCAATCAACAGTAAGGGGCACGCAAACATTTTGGCTATAACAGAAGTTTCTGGACAGAAATGTTCAAAGTCTCTATTGAAGGACAAAACGGCTACTAAGCTTCAAAGACCCCTCAGAAACTCTACCAATTATTAACAAGTGCAAAGAATGTACATGTTGATCAGAAAGGAGGAGGTGGAAGAAATAAAGGTTTGCTAGGGAAACACAGTTTAAGAAGCGTCACGAAAACTGCCACTGGCAGGACCACATGAGACTTGGTGAGTCCCCAGTCCTCTCAGCAAGACTGTGGCTCAGGAGGAAACAGTACCTAAATCTGCTGGATTGAGAAACACCTCTTGAGGGCACCTAAATTCAGTGGTCCTGATTATATCTGACAAATGGCTAGGTGGCTGGGGATGGGAAGCAGGTGGAGGTTGGGGGCAAGGTCACACCAAGATGGAAATAATGATCTTTCCATTGTTGGATTTTGAAAGACTGAACTACCATTCTGGATGATATCTCAGAAGTGGGTCAATGGGAACCTATGCTTGGGAGCTGAATAAGCCTGTGCTTGGATGGCTGAAGGCCAGACCCCAGAATGAGGGCAATATACCAAGGAGGTTACCTTAGAAAGCTGTGGGTAGCCCACCAACCCCAGCAGTCTCCCCACCCTCATGAGCTGGCTTCCAGATCAACTTTAACAGAAACAATTACACTTCCTACTGGTACATTCTCCAGTTTGGAGCTGATTCTCCAGCCCTGTATTGTCCCTTGAGGATATCCTACCTGGGTTGATGCTGTCTAATGCCTCGTCAACAACTGTGAATACTACAGGACTCAAATGCACAGAAAGAAAGAGGAATAAAAACTAGGGAAGATGAATCCCTCATCTCACTGGCTTCTGATTTTTCTCAGCTTCCTTACATACCCTGAATTATGATGATTTATTACAAAGTGAGTGGTTATTGAGAAGACAGATTTAGCCTATGGACAGAATTCTTAAAATTAAGAGTGTCAATGTAGCTTCTAGGACTTAACCATTTACACATGGAAACTTGTAAATCAGGAATTTTACAGAGTCGACAGACCAAGGATAATTAATGTTACAATATGTTATTTCACATGGTCACAATAATCCTACAGTATCACCATGCTTATGTGTAGCTCTGACAGTGGAATGTTCAGTGCAGTCATGAACACAAGAAAGCAAGCTCCTGACCTTCAGGTTGGAAGGACCTGAGCAAGGACATGAGTGCCAGAGATGGGAAAAGAGACACATCTGTCTTATCTTCCAAACTGAGCTGAGGACATCTGCAGCTATTGCCACCCTCTCACTCCAGTACAACGCGAAAAACGGATTAAAAATAGAAGCGATACATCCAACTATTAACACTGAGGCAAAACCGAACACAGCAGCCTGCAGAGGCCTGGTGTAGAGGGGGCGATGGCTCCTTCTAGGGCTGGCTGGCTCCAGTGGACAACGTGCCTATTAACTAAAGAGGTTTTCACCATCCATGCCATTCCTGATGTACTGAATTCCCCCAAGCTTTACGGAGTTATGACTGGAAAATAAAAAGTTGGCTCTGTTTAGGTTGCACAGCAGGATTTTTTTGCTAAGGTGTAATGGATGAAGAGGAGGAGAAAAGGGAGAAAGTTACAAACTGCCTGAGAGCCAGTAATACCCTCCTGACAGGAAACTGAAGGAGCCCATTCGTTCAGAAGAAAATGCCTCCCTCGGAGTTCCGCACCGCACCAGGGGAATTAGCTCATCTTTACTAGGCTTATGAAGAAGCTGAACAGTTGTGTGCAGAACAAGAAGGAGTTTTAATAATGAGAGTGCTGGATGAGAGGAGAAAGACAGCGTACAAAAGCTTGAGGGAGATTCTACGCCCAGAAAATAACTACCCTTGATTCCTGTGGCACCTCCATTGCTCAGGGTTGAGGAGGGGGATGTTGAGTGCCCATTCAGTAGATTTAGTAGAGCAATTAAGTAAAGATTCTTTATCACAAGAGTATCCATTAGTGAAGCTTTTTTATCCATTAACTTTTTGTTATTTTTGTCTGTTCTTTGTTTTCTCAATTAAGAGATAAATACACATACCATAAAATTCACCCTTAAAAAGTGCACAATTCAGTGATTTTGAGTATATCCACAGGGTTGTGCTGGGGAAGGCAACGGCAACCCACTCCAGTACTCTTGCTTGGAAAATCCCATGGGCGGAGGAGCCTGGTGGGCTGCAGTCCATGGGGTTGCTAAGAGTCAGATACGACTGAGTGACTTCATTTTCACTTTTCACTTTCATGCATTGGAGAAGGAAGTGGCAACCCACTCCAGTGTTCTTGCCTGGAGAATTCCAGGGACGAGGGAGCCTGGTGGGCTGCCATCTATGGGGCTGCACAGAGTTGGACACGACTGACGCGACTTAGCAGCAGCAGCAACAGGGTTGTGCAACCATCAGCACTATCTAATTCTATGACATTTTTTATCACCCCAAGAAGAACCCCTATACCCATTAGCAGTCACTCCCCTTTCTCCCTTTTCTCCACCCTCCAGTAACTGTCAATCCACTTTCTGTTTCAATAGATTTACCTACACTGGATGTCTCATATAAATTGAAGTGAATTTATATGAAGGCTACAATATGTAGCCTTTTATGCCTACATTCTTTCACTTAGTGTAATGTTTCAGATGTTTATCTATGCCATAGCATGTATCAGGATTCCCTTCTTTGGCTGAATAATATTCTATCATATGTATTTACCACAATTTGTTTATCCATTTATATCAGTTGATGAAGTTTGGTTTGTTTCCAATTTTGGTCTTTTATGAATACTGCTGTGTGAACACTTGAAGATAAGGTTCTGTGTAATATAAATTTTTATTTCTTTTGGCTATATACCTGGAAGGAGAATTGCTGAGTCTGTTGTAATTCTGAATTTAACTTTTGAAGCACTTCCATAGCGTTTTCCAAAGTGGCTACATCATCTTGCATTCCTGCAGGCAATGTTTGAGGCTTCTGACTTCTCACATCTTAGTCCAGAGTTGCTATTATCTGTTTTTGATTATGGCCATCCTAGTGAGTGTGAAATGGTACCTCATTGTGTTTTGCCATTAAAAAAAAAAATCCAAGCCATCCATATACATAGTGGATGTACACTAAAAGACAAAGCTTAAAGTGTAAATGCCCCATTCCTCTCCATTCCCATTTCTGTAAAGGAAATACTTTAAATTCTTTTATTGCTTTCCTCTGTTTTTATCTTCTATTTCTTGGAGTGTTTATACTGTGTGGGTTTAAAAAAAATCTGTTTTAGATATTATCTGTTGCATTCTAGCTAAGGAAGATGAGCGTTTAGTTCTCTTATCTTCCCTGATGTGCACGCAAATACACACTCACTTTATCTTTCCATTTTCATGATATGATTATAATCTCCATGTTTGGTTAATTAATTATTGTTTCACCCTCAAATTCTGCAAGAGAGCTAAAAATCTCTGGGCATATTCAAACACACTGGATGGCTGGATATTCCACAATTTCTTTCTTTTTCCTTGTTTCTTTTTGTTTCTGGAAGACATTCCTTCTGGAATGGAAGAGCCCACTAAGCTCCTGCTCTAATCTGGACTGACTGAGGATGGGCTTTCCTCATAGCTATTGTCCTGGACCTTTCCTTCAGTGTCACTGACTCTCTCTCTCTCTCTCTTTTTAATTAGTTTGCTTTTTAATTGAAGGATAATTGCTTTACAGAATTTTGTTGTTTTCTGTCAAACCTCAACATGAAGCAGCCATAGGTATATCCTCTCCCTTTTGAACCTCCCTTCCACCTCCCTCCCCATCCCACCCCTCTAGATTGATACAGAGCCCCTGTTTGGGTTTTCTGAGGCATACAGCAAATTCCTGTTGGCTCTCTATTTTACATATGGTAATGTAAGTTTCCATGTTACTCCCCATATATCTCTCCCTCTCCTCCCCTCTCCCCATGTCCGTAAGTCTGTTCTCTATGTCTGTTTCTCCAATGATGCCCTGCAAATAAATTCTTCAGTACCAAGTTGCATCACCTGTTTCCTGAACCCTATATCTTCCTCGGTCTTAGTTTTATCCCAGTTTACAATAGCACATGGGAAATAGACAGGGAAACAGTGGAAACAGTGTCAGACTTTATTTTTGGGGGCTTCAAAATCACTGCAGATGGTGACTGCAGCCATGAAATTAAAAGATGCTTACTCCTTGGAAGAAAAGTTATGACCAACCTAGACAGTATATTCAAAAACAGAGACATTACTTTGCCGACTAAGGTTCGTCTAGTCAAGGCTATGGTTTTTCCAGTAGTCGTGTATGGATGTGAGAGTTGGACTGTGAAGAAGGCTGAGCACCAAACAATTGATGCTTTTGAGCTGTGGTGTTGGAGAAGACTCTTGAGAGTCCCTTGGACTGCAAGGAGATCCAACCAGTCCATTCTGAAGGAGATCAACCCTGGGATTTCTTTGGAAGGAATGATGCTAAAGCTGAAACTCCAGTACTTTGGCCACCTCATGCGAAGAGTTGACTCATTGGAAAAGACTCTGATGCTGGGAGGGATTGGGGGAAGGAGGAGAAGGGGACGACCGAGGATGAGATGGTTGGATGGCATCACGGACTCGATGGATGTGAGTCTGAGTGAACTCCGGGAGATGGTGATGGACAGGGAGGCCTGGCGTGCTGCGATTCATGGGGTCGCGAAGAGTCGGACACGACTGAGCGAATGAACTAACTAACTAACAACAGCACAACAGCATGTCTTTCAGCTTGCATCTCCTAAGAGGAACCACAATACTATTATCACACCTAGGAAAATTATCAGTGATTCTATACTATCATCTAATATTCAGGCCACATTCCTCTGTGTTATTCCTCTGTCCCTCCATTACTGTCTTCCTTTGTGTTTAATAGATATTTTCCAGTGTACCATTTAACTATCTTGATTTTTTCTTTTTGTTCTTAGCAATTGTAGTTAGTTGGTGATTTCAATTAACACCTTAACTTAACCTAGTTTAGATTAATATTAACTTAATTTCAAGAGCATACAAAGTTGTTTATGGATGCTTTCATGTTACCACGATGGTGCTGAGTGGTTGTAACACAGCATGTATGCATATGGCATATAAAGCCTAAAACTCTACCACCTGGTCTTTCACAGAAAAAACTTGTCAATCCTGATCCAGCACCCTGATCTTCCTGATTTCATCTTCTCTCTCTTGCCTCCAAGTATTAAGTAATCTCTTTTCTCTAAACTATCACTGTCTCTCACCTTTCCCGAACCTTAAAAATTATCTGCAGGAGCTCAGAAACCAAATGAAAGGGCACAAGACAGTATCAATGAAGTGTGAAAACCTTGGTGCACATGGCTGTACGTAAGATGCTCAAAGTTATAATCCATCCTGATCTGTGAAAGCCAATCCTTCAACATGAAATTACTGAGCATTATTACTATTGATTCCAATTTGAACATTTCCAAGGCTAGTTTCTCCAATCAGTCCTATACCCAAGCAGTGCATTTCCACATGAATGTTCTGTGGCGGGCACAGGGGCTTTCCCTGATCAGTATCCACTTCCCATCCTCTGAAAAGAGCTCTTTGATTTTTATTTGACATCGGGGATGGGATCATGATGTGAGACACAGTGCGGGAAGGGGGCTGCCAGGGTCTACCACCCAGAGGATGCCAGTGTGAGCTCAAAGCCCACCACAAGGCAAGCAGAGCTGACAGGGCAAGGGTGAACAAATGAATCCTGAGGATATAGTTTAGTTTCTGCGTTCTGCTGTACCTTTGAATGTTCTACCTATGTGCACCAGATACATCCCTTATTCTGAGTTAAGTCATTTAGGTTGTGCTTCTGGAGTTGTGACTGACACAGATGCTGAAAGCAGAGGCTGAGCCACTTCTCAGCAGCCACAGAGGTCCAACAGCTCGCAAGGACCCTTCGTTTTATTTTCAGCAAAAGAAAACAAACTCTTCTGCTCTAGTTCAGGACCTGGAATAGTTTTAGTCTAATGGAGGACTTCCCTGTTGGCTCAGACGGTAAAGCGTCTGTCTATAATGTGGGAGACCTGGGTTCGATCCCTGGGTCGGGAAGATCCCCTGGAGAAGGAAATGGCAACCCACTCCAGTATTCTTGCCTGGAAAATTCCATGGAAGGAGGAGCCTGATAGGCTACAGTCCAGGAGATTGCTAAGAGTCAGACACGACTGAGCAACTTCACTTACTCAATGGAGGACTGAGTTCAGAACTAATGAGTCTCTCAAATGCAAGTTACTGTCTTCCTCGACAAAGCAGAAAAACTAGTGGTTTCAGAAATAAGTAAATATGGTGAGAATAATACTGCCAAGTATAGTTTATCAAATTCCTGATAAAGCACATTTAAAAAGCATTCAGGATATAATTTTATGTAATAGAAGTACTCCTTGCACTTATGTATTTCAATGCATATTTGTATCTAAAACTTTATCAAATGCCCATAACCTTCTTTTTGGATAAATGACCCACATTTTAAAGTCTTTCCTAAGCAACAAAATAAATAAACATACTGTATAAACATAATAAAACATACAATATATAATAAATTAAATCTATTATCTATTATCTATCCATCTATCTATCTATCATCTATCTATCTATCTATCTATCTATCTATCTATCTATCTATCTATCTATATAATACAATAGTAACTAGTGCTCCTTGCTATTTCATTCTAGGCAAGAGGCTTGTAAGATCCGGCAGTGTGCTTATTGTTTAAAAATCTGGCCCCATCAGGGCAGAGACTTTGTCTTGTGTATCATTATATATATATGCACCTAATACATGACTGGCATATAGCAGGCATTCAATCAAGGCTTATTCAATGAATGAATGAATAAAGGTAATGTGGGTATAATTTTACTGATATTCATTTTATGGAGGAAACTGATTCAGAGAGGCTAAGGGACTTGTATAAAGTCCCACAGTGGGCTAGAGAGGGTTAAGATACAGTTCTCCAACCTGATTGATTGTTTTTCTCTTCCAACATATTACCTCTTAGGACCTCTACTGCATGATCCAAAATTCCGGTGCAGTATCTCAGTTACTAAATTATGATTTTCAAAGGCCAAAAGAATTCTGAAATTGAAAAACCTACTGTAGTATCCACAGCCTTGACCTTCTCCGTGGGAATGTGCTTTGGGACAGGTTCTGTCTGTGATAGCATCACACATCCTTCAGCACCTAAGGTGATGATTACAACCTGGCAGCCCCTTTCCAGGAGCACCAACGCAGCCTTCCCAGCATCTGTGGGGCTGCCGACCGCAAGGCCGGTCAGAATCTCAGCCTGAAATACACAAAAAAGAAAAGAAACAGTGTTGAGAATAAGTGACTAGGTCCACTTCTAGATTAGATCTGTTTCTCTAGGAGATGTCTCTCTTCTTTTTCATAACAACCAAGGCCATGGCAAACACTGGTGGATACTGGCTCAGGAAAGTAAATGAAATAATAACAGTGACAACAAAAAGCTATAAAAGATGTTCCTGGGACAAATGGGGAAATTTGAATGTGGCCTGAATATTAGATGATAGTATAGAATCACTGATAATTTTCCTAGGTGTGATAATAGTATTGTGGTTCCTCTTAGGAGATGCAAGCTGAAGTGTTCAGGATTGAGGGATCATGTCTGCAGCTTACTCTCAAATAATTCAACCAAAACAAAAATAAATACACACAGGGGCAAAATAGTAACAAATGATTAGGTGGAGAGGATATGAGTATTCATTGCCCATTCAGCTTTTCCTTATTTATGATGATTTTCATAATAAAGAGTTGGGGAAGCAAAGAGAATTTCACAAAAGAAAGAAGGAAAGGGGGAAGGGAGGAAAAGAAGGAAGCAAGGGGCCACTGCCAGTGATTTTTGATGTAAATCATACCCATAACTTTCACACCTAAATCCTTTTAGTCCTCTCTTGGGTCATAATGCCTTTTTCATATTACTACTTTGCAAACCATTCATTTCTTCTGTTTGTTTTGCTTGAGAAGATGGAAGCAGAGTAGGAGAGGCTCTGATATATAGCAGAAAAAGCAATGCACTGACATTCAGAGACCTCCACCTCTCACTCACTCTGGAAACTTCTCCAAGTCACATAAAATCTGTAAAATGTGGGGCTTGGACAGGCTCAGTAGTTTCTCCCAGAATATAAACAAGTCTCTAGCTGAAGTAGGGCTGAGGGGCTGCAGCCCTGCTTCCTTGCCCGCTAGGTACGCAGCCAGCATCTCCAGGGAACCTTTATGGTTTTGAGATAAGCAGCTGAAACTACACTGGACTAGATGAATCATGTGATGCTTTTTGTCTTAAAAAGCTTATAGCCAGATTCTGTCTTTTCTATGTTACAGTTTAATCATATACTATATTTACTTAAGAGTGGGTCTGTCCCTTCCTGTGCTTGCTCCAAACGTGCCCAGATTAACCCTTCTTGTTGCCTATAAATCATCTCAGTGTCTGCTCATTCTTAGTGTCAATTTTCCCAAAAGCACGAGTTTCACTAACCTCACCATGTACCCCTCAACCTGATCTTTTCCATAGACCCTTTCAGTCTGAGTGGGTTATACTGTGAGGCCACTTTGTTTTTTCATAAAAGAAGGTTTGCATTGATCTTCATTACTGGGATCCCTTATGTACGTTGAACTGGATGGTTCATTTTCAGAAACACTGATTTCTTGTGGTTTTTAAAAACCTTTTAAACAGCTATTCTTTAATGAAAAAATCTTGAACATGAAAAATAATGCATAAACACTCATGTACTTACCACCCACCTTTAATAAATTTTACTTTATTTTATTAAATTGTACTTTATTTTCTTCTAATATTTTTCTTTAAAAAAGTTAAATTATATCTTCCACATATATTATTTAGCAGTGTAGGTTTCCTCTTAACATTTAAAAATTTGTGTTGATATATATATAGCTAAAAAAAAACTGCTCTGTATTCCATACTGCAAATATGCTACAGTTTAAACAAAATCTGTTCTCCTTTTCATGGACACTTTCATTTTTTCCATTTTCCCCCTTTATAAGCAATGATGTATTAGATATTCTTGATATTTATATGTAATCTTTTTTCCTCTAGCTGTTTAAAAATATTTTAATCTTTAGTAAACCCCTTGATTTTATACAGTTCTAATAAAATGTACATCAGTAGAAAGTTATATTTACTTACTTTATATGGTGCTTTTAATACACTTTTGATGTTTTGAGGGCTCATGTCTTTCCTCAGTTCTAGAAAACACCCTACAGTTTTTCCTCTAATAGAGTTTCTCTTCAGTTCCATTCTTGTCTTCCTTCAGTGCAGTTTGACACACGTTGAAGCCTCTCAAGCTGTCCTTCGTTTCTCTAATTTCCTCTTTAATAGTTAACTATTTTTCTTTCTGTACTGTTTTCCAGGAGAATTGAGTTTTCTTCCTCCAGGTGAACTGATCAAGATTCTCTTTTAGTTTGCAAATTCTTCATCCCAGTTTAATGTTTATCTTTCTGTGTGTGTGCGTGTTAGTCGCTCAGCCGTGCCTGACTCTTGACTGCAGTCCACCAGGTTCCTCTGTCCATGGTATTTTCCACGCAAGGATACTGGAGTGGGTTGCCATTTCCTTCTCCAGGGATCTTCCCAACCCAGGAATCGAACCCGGGTCTCCGGCACTGCAGGCAAATTCTTTACCTTTCTATGAGTGCTTTAAAAATTTTTTCATTGTGTTTTCATTTTCAAGACTTCTGATTGGTTGGTTTTCATATTCATATACCATCGCTTCAATTCTGTTTTTCTTTCACAATTTCTTCTTTTTAAAAAATTTTTAATTGGAGGATAACTGCTTTACAGTGTTGTGCTGGTTTCTGCCAACAACAGTGTGAATCAGCTGCAAGTATACATTATGTTCCCTCTCTCTTGAACCGCCCTTCCATCCCACCCCATCTCACCTTTCTAGCCTGTCATAGGTTGCCAGGTTGAGCTCCCTTTGTTCTCCTTTTTTAATGAATGAGAATCTTGATCATGCTTATTTTAAAGTCTTTTTGCACTGTTTTATTATTTGGATTTCATCTTGGGCAAATTCCTCTTCAGATTGTTGTTGATTTTGCTGGATCTCTTGCAGCAGTACATTTCTTCATCCGTAGGCTCACTGCTTGCAATGAGGTGGAGAGTCGGCAGATTTCACTCCCACCAAGTTTATCCTTGCCTTTCTAGTGGTTTAATGGCTGCATCCACTAGGTCCCCAGGGGTCTCTAAACCAGAGCGAGATGTTACATCGACAACAGGGAGTTCCTCTTCTGGGGTTCTTGGCGATACTGTACTGCCCGTCCAATCTCTGCGTCATCAAGTGGCTTGGTTCTGATCTGAGGCAGTCTCTCTGTTCTCCTGTCTCCACGTGTTGGGAGCTTTCTATGTGTTCTCAGCATAGCAGCTTCCACCACTCTTCTTCCTTAGCAGGGAAGCCTTAGCCCAGCACTTCTGGTTTCCAGCCACGGGCACTGCTGCATGGTCCCATGAGTAGTACCTTTTCAGTGCCCATTACCCATCTAGCCACCAATGCCAGTTTCTGGGGTTGGAGTACACATACCCAGGGCTAAATGCTCTGTGATTCTGTTCCATTTCTGATCTGTAGCATTATTTATCTTGTTTTTAAGCTTGTATGTTTTCGTTGTCTCTTTTTATATTTATGTATCAGTGGTTTGTGTGTGGTGCACAAGGTGTATCTTAGAGCATGAATTTACATGATTATCATGATTAGAAGTCATCCATGAGAATGTTAAGTTAAAAAAATTGTTTTTATTCCATGAAGCTTTTGAGGTCAATTTCCTTAAGGACCAGAGTTCAATTCATTTGTTCATTCATTTCATAAGGATTTACTAGGTGCCAACTGTGTTCCAAATATAATATAAAAGGTGATAATTTCAAAAGATAACTATCAATATATTATCACATTGTACATGCTCTTTTCACACTGTGACAATGAAAATCTTCTGTTGAGAGGGTAACAGGGTGTACTTTCCTATGTCAATCATTAGAATGGGCTAGAAGAGACGCTGTGTGATTTACAAAAGTCACATAAAAGCTACCATGTCTTCTGCCGGCTCTTGCGCTCTCTCCTTCACCCTTTCTTAGGAGACTGGATCTAGTGGGAACCTAACTTCCATATTGTGAAGAAGCCCAGACCACGAGGAGAAGAGTTCTGGCCAACAGCCAGCATGTGAGTGAAAGAGGCTTTAGATGACCTAAATCAAATCCCTTATGATTATACAGTGGAAGTGAGAAATAGATTTAAGAGCCTAGATCTGATAGATAGAGTGTCTGATGAACTATGGAATGAGGTTTGGGACATTGTACAGGACAGAGATCAAGACCATCCTCATGGAAAAGAAATGCAAAAAACCAAAATGGCTATCTGGGGAAGCCTTACAAATAGCTGTGAAAAGAAGATAAGTGAAAAACCAAGGAGAAAAGGAAAGATATAAGCATCTGAATGCAGAATTCCAAAGAATAGCAAGAAGAGATAAGAAAGCCTTCTTCAGCGATCAGTGCAAAGAAATAGAGGAAAACAACAGAATGGGAAAGACTAGAGATACCTTCAAGAAAATTAGATATACTAAGGGAACATTTCATGCAAAGATGGGCTCGATAAAGGACAGAGATGGTATGGACCTAACAGAAGCAGAAGATATTAAGGAGAGATGGCAAAAATACACAGAAGAACTGTACAAAAAGGATCTTCATGACCCGGATAATCACAATGGTGTGATCACTCATCTAGAGCCAGATATCCTGGATGTGAAGTCAAGTGGGCCTTAGGAAGCATCACTACAAACAAAGCTAGTGGAGATGATGGAATTCCAGTAGAGCTGTTTCAAATCCTGAAAGATGATGCTGTGAAAGTGCTGCACTCAATATGCCAGCAAATTTGGAAAACTCAGCAGTGGCCACAGGACTGGAAAAGGTCAGTTTTCATTCCAATTCCAAAGAAAGGCAATGCCAAAGAATGCTCAAACTGCCGCACAATTGCACTCATCTCACATGCTAGTAAACTAATGCTCAAAATTCTCCAAGCCAGGCTTCAGCAACACGTGAACCATGAATTTCCAGATGTTCAAGTTGGTTTTAGAAAAGGCAGAGGAACCAGAGGTCAAATTGCCAATATCTGCTGGATCATGGAAAAAGCAAGAGAGTTCCAGATAAACATCTATTTCTGCTTTATTGACTATGCCCAAAGCCTTTGACTGTGTGGTCACAATAAACTGTGGAAAATTCTGAAAGAGATGGGAATACCAGACCACCTAACCTGCCTCTTGAGAAATCTGTATGCAGGCCAGGAAGCAACAGTTAGAACTGGACATGGAACAACAGACTGGTTCCAAATAGGAAAAGGAGTATGTCAAGGCTGTATATTGTCACCCTGCTTATTTAACTTATATGCAGAGTACATTATGAGAAACGCTGGGCTGGAAGAAACACAAGCTGGAATCAAGATTGCCAGGAGAAATATCAACAACCTCAGATATGCAGATGACACCACCCTTATGGCAGAAAGTGAAGAGGACCTAAAAGCCTCTTGATGAAAGTGAAAGAGGAGAGTGAAAAAGTTGGCTTAAAGCTCAACATTCATTCAGAAAACGAAGATCATGGCATCTGGTTCCATCACTTCATGGGAAATAGATGGGAAACAGTGGAAACACTGTCAGACTTTATTTTTGGGGGCTCCAAAATCACTGCAGATGGTGACTGTAGCCATGAAATTAAAAGACGCTTACTCCTTGTAAGAAAATTTATGACCAACCCAGACAGCATATTCAAAAGCAGAGATATTACTTTGCCAACAAAGGTCCATCTAGTCAAGGCTATAGTTTTTCCTGTGGTCATGTATGGATGTGAGAGTTGGACTGTGAAGAAGGCTGAGCTCTGAAGAATTGATGCTTTTGAACTGTGGTGTTGGAGAAGACTCTTGAGAGTTCCTTGGACTGCAAGGAGATCCATCCAGTCCATTCTGAAGGAGATCAGCCCTGGGATTTCTTTGGAAGGAATGATGCTAATGCTGCAACTCCAGTACTCTGGCCACCTCATGCGAACAGTTGACTCATTGGAAAAGATTCTGATGCTGGGAGGGATTAGGGGCAGGAGGAGAAGGGGACGACAGAGGATGAGATGGCTGGATGGCATCACTGATTCAATGCACATGAGTCTGAGTGAACTCTGGGAGTTGGTGATGGACAGGGAGGCCTGGCGTGCTGCGATTCATGGGGTCGCAAAGAGTTGGACAGGACTGAGCGACTGAATTGAACTGAACTGAACCCTCAGTCTTTGAGTCTTCTAGCTGAGACTCCTAGATATAGCAGAAGCGAAACGAACCATGCTGTGTCCTGTCTCAATTCCTGATGCACAGAAACCATGATGGACATAAATAGTTACTGTTGTTGTAAGCCACTGGATTTGGGGGTAATCGATTATGCAGCAATGATAGCCATTAGGATACAACAGTGAATAAGAGATCTCCATGCCCTTCCAGGAGAAGATGGAGGTATTTAATAAGGAATCTGAGCTGTGATGAGTGTTTGAAGAATAAACAGTGATGCTCTGTATGTGTCTAACAGGAAATCTCAACCAATTTGGCAGTTGAGGTTAGTCTAACATCTTATTGTGAAATGGCCACTGTCTCCCACAGTTTCTTTTTCCCAGCGCAATGCATGGGTGTGATGGTTGCTCAAAAATATTGCATAACGTATTTGTGGCTTCTTAAAATTATTCTCCTTGTGGCAGTCTTCTTTCTTATTTCCTTTATGTTCTTGAGAGATGAACTTAACCAAAAGGCAGATCAGGAAATCCTAAAAACCTTCATTAGGCCTTTGTACCAAGTAGAAAACTACTATTACAGTTTATTAATTATAAACTGCATTTCTCTGTATGTTGCATTGTATAATATGTCTTGCCTCACAATGGTGGGGGTGAGTGCTGGTGTAAAACTGTCTGGTCGATAAAAGGGAAAACATGGAAATTTTTTCCCTAAAATACTTCAGAATGAGTGGTATGATATGTATATAGACATTTTATGCAGATATATACATTATGACCCTCAGACGGACTGAGAGGGTGGTTCCCCAATGGCGTGGCCACCAAGGGCTTCCCATGGCATCAATGGAGAACCTGTGTCTGTCTACCAATGCAGTCACAGGGTCTTTACAACAGAATGTAGCAGATGCTCCAGAGTTATATGTTAATTATTTACAGTACTGCTTGATAAAATATAGGACTCTCAGTTAAACTTGAATTTCAGATAAACAACAAATACTTTTATAGTATGTTTAGTATATTATTTCTTGTTTGTCTGAAATTCAAGTTTAACTGGGTGTCATATTTTTGTTTGCTCTCACTGGCAGTTCCAATGGCAATTAGTCCATAGACTATGGAATGATTAAATAAGAAAACAGAACATGGGTATGACTCAGGGAATCCTTTTTTCTAGGACTCACTACTTTTCTTTTTCTACATCCCAGTCAACCGAAAAAATCTGTTTTTATTATGCCCAAGAATTCACATGCAGTACAGTTCATGTGGTTAGTCCTGGATTCTTTGCTTTATCCACATACATGAAAGTCTTTTGGTCTCTCAAGGAAGGAGCACAACCTTCCATCCTTACCTCACTTTCATTGCAGCAGAACACATCCGAGAGGGTGTAGAACTCGGGGTCCAGGTCAGCAATGGCAGGCGCCGGATTGAACAATGTTTTCACTACAAAGGAGTGAAAAGGAGTTCCGTGGTTATCAATTTTAACATGGTGCCTTTGTGAACATTCAGTAAGGGAAACCCCCAAGTACAACCATTTTCCCCAGCAGATTAAAAAATCAACTTAGTTATAGATGTAGGAAAATTTGGACTCTCAATCTCCGTGATAGCCTAGTATCAATTCCTTCTTATGTCCATTTGGTCTGCTTTTTACTTTATAACATTTCAGCCCCAGGGCAAGCATCATTTACAACTAAGGTGGTAACAAAGTTCTAGCAAAGAGCAAGAAGAACATTAAAGAAGAATTTAAATGATGTGGCATGAAAGGACACGTGCAAATGGGAACATGCAGGCTGGTGAACATTTTTGCAGATTACTTTAAGCACTTAGTTGCAAGGCAAGTTTGTAAATCCATTTTCCAGGAAAAAAATAAAGACATGATAGAAAGGAAACAATGAAGAGCTCAAAAATTTCCTGGTAAGGATAGTAAGTAGGAGGGTCATGTACATATGCATGTTTTGAGCACCTATTTTTTTAATATCTTACAAATATATTCCACGTACTCACGCAACCATGCACATTCACACAAAAGCTTACATTCTTGGCTTCTATGGGCAATCTGGGAACATAAAGTAAAGATTGATAAAGGAGGAGAAATTCAATCAGAGGCTGAGAGCTAGCTCTGAATAGGAGACTACAAGGGGAGAATGAATGGGGACAGCAGAAAGAGGAAAATGAGAATGTCACAGCCATCACAGTGTCAGAAGAAGTACATTTTTCAGAGGAGGAAAGTGAGCCTCAGAGAGATGAGGTCAGCCTGAGGACACGCACTGGGAGATGGTTAAGCAGGGTCCCTACCAGGGTCCTCTAGCTTGAAGTCTAGGGTTTAGTCATTTCTCAAGTGGTTGCCTCTCTAGGCCAGGACTCTGTTCATAGCAACACAAGCCCCCCATGCCAATGCACAGTATTTAACAATAGTCTTTGTTGTGGAACCTTGTAAACATTTTAAAAAAGTATTTAAAAATTACATTCACAGGAAGTTCTCCTTCTGTCAAAACACATATGTATCTATCAGAATATCTGACTAGGTTGGTCGGTCTTTTTTTAAACTTATTTTTAATTGGAGGATAGTTGCTTTACCACAGTGTTGTGTTGGTTTCTTGGTTGGTCATATTTTCCTTACCCAGGTCCACTGACATGTGTTTAGTAACTCCAATTTACTATAAACTTGCAGAGTAAAATACTCTAACTGCAGTCCTCAGAGACTCTTCTAGAACAGTGGTTCACAAACTTGGCTGCTTATCAGCCTCTCTGGGAGAGCTTATTAAAATGCCCGATTTCTAGGCTCCACCTTCACTGAATCAGAATCTCTGGGGGTAAGTTCAGTGAGTGTGCATAGTAACAACTTCTGCAAGTGGCTCTCCCGTGGTTAGTTTGCTGCTGATCCATCCATGTTCCTGGGGAAGATGTGTATCCGCACGTAGCTAGTGAAAGCTGTCTACTCCTGCCTGGGGAAGGGAGCTGGTGTATGGCTGCACCTTCTTTGGTCTTACTCAATATTTTGATTTGGTCAGTGGATGTTGACCAGCGGTTTGTAGGCCAACACTATTCCCACATCTTCATTATTTTAGAATCTAGATGTCCACCCTCAGAAATTATATGATATATTTTTGGCTGCTCATATTTTTGCATAGGGCTATTGTGAGGCTTAAATTAGAAAATGGATATAAAAGCCCTCTGTAAACTGTAAACTGTAAAGTGCTGTACAAAAGTAAAGGATTATTACTGTTATTATATTTTCCTTTAGCCATAGCCCAATACCCACGCCTGTTCACCCATCTTGTCTGCCTTCTGTTGGAGTTTGGATCCTGGCAAAAATCTCTCTCATTGGTTTTCCTACTTCAGCAAGGTCTCAGAGATGTCAATTATGCATAAAGGCCCTCATTGACCAGCAAACAACATACTTCACCCTATCTGATCCTCAATTCTGCACCCAGCAGCTCTGAGCACAGGTTAGAGCAAGCTGTCAGGATGGAACAATGGGACAGAGTCATTTTTTTATAAAGGTTCCATTTTATTGCAAAAGAGCCTTGATCTAGTAATTCCTTTTCTAAACCTGTCCTACACACATACACCCAGGCCTGCAAAGATGAGGTACAGTAGTGTTCATTCAGCTCTGCTTGTAACAGAAAAAAACAAAAGAAACTAAGTATCTATCAGAGTAGATAAAAAATTGTGACAAATACTCCCCTGCTACTCAAAAAAATGAAGCAGATCTCTGTTTTGTCATAGAAAGACTTCTATAATTTATTTATAAGTAAAAAAAAAAGTATTATAGTAAAGTCTGTGGTAAGATTCCCTCTTTTTTTTAAACAAAAGAAATAAAATATAATTATATGTGTATTTATATTTATGTACTTACACAGAAGAGAAAAAAGCCTGAGAGGTTACTCACTAAATTAATAAGTGATTAGTTACAAAAGGCTGAGAATAAATCTGACCACAGCAGATTTAATAAATCTGACCATAGCAGATTAGCTGCTATATACCATGCAAAGACACAATTCTTAAAATATACATAATATCTCACATCGAAAAACAAGTACACTCTGAGTGAAATGATATAATGTCTTGGTTTCATTTCAAAATGATCCAAGGGTATAAGTGAAACAAGATTGGCCAAGTGTTGATAATTGTTGAAGCTAAATGATAGTATATATGGGTTTACCATACTATCCTCTATATGTTCACATATATTTGAACTTTTTCACAATAAAAAACAAATTTTAAAGAAACAGTTACATTGAATTTTAAGCAATAATTGCTGGATTGAGAAATTCTGCAATTTAATTTGACTGTAAATACTGTATAAAAACCAGTCAAATCTTATTTGCCTATATCTTACTAAGGGGAAACATTCTTACCAAAAGAAATTGAATACATAGGGTTAGAGTTCAACTAATAACTAAATTTAGGAGAAAAAAAACTGCCATAAAAAAGGATCCTCTTTGGCTCATGCTACCATAAATAAGCATGAATACTTTACCATGATGAAAAAATGAAGAATCAGTAGATGGAGCTCATCAAAGAAGAATGCAAACTTGTAATAGTCAAGATGGAAAAAGAAATGATGTCATCCTGGAACCATGTGAAACTAGAGAACACAGGATGTGCAATGCCGTGGAGTAACTTGGAGCTGCAGAGGTGACAGAAGGTACCCGACAGTAATTATTATTCATTACCACGTACAATGGACTAAACTCCCAATTTTCTTAGCCTGTTGATGGCTGGCACAATAATATCAGTGAGGAACTGGTGAGGCCCAGAAAGGCAATTGTACAGGCAAAGACAGGAAAATGAAGCTGACTCTTAATGTCAGCATGAAAGGCAGGGGCTGGATAGTTAAGAAGGCCCTAAGAGCGAGCTCAGAGAAACAGGAGAAGACAATCACCCTAAGTAAAGAAACCATGGGAGAGTTCAGTTCAGTTCAGTCACTCAGTCGTGTCCGACTCTTTGCGGCGCCATGAATCGCAGCACGCCAGGCCTCCCTGTCCATCACTAACTCCTGGAGTTCACTCAGACTCACGTCCATCGAGTCCGTGATGCCATCCAGCCATCTCATCCTCTGTCGTCCCCTTCTCCTCCTGCCCCCCAATCCCTCCCAGCATCAGAGTCTTTTCCAACGAGTCAACTCTTCGCATGAGGTGGCCAGCGTACTGGAGTTGCAGCATTAGCATCATTCCTTCCAAAGAAATCCCAGGGTTGATCTCCTTCAGAATGGACTGGTTGGATCTCCTTGCAGTCCAAGGGACTCTCAAGAGTCTTCTCCAACACCACAGTTCAAAAGCAGCAATTCTTCAGCGCTCAGCCTTCTTCACAGTCCAACTCTCACATCCATACATGACCACTGGAAAAACCATACCCTTGACTAGACGGACCTTAGTCGGCAAAGTAATGTCTCTGCTTTTGAATATGCTATCTAGGTTGGTCATAACTTTTCTTCCAAGGAGTAATCATCTTCTAATTTCATGGCTGCCGTCACCATCTGCAGTGATTTTGGAGCCCCCAAATAAAGTCTGACAGTGTTTCCACTGTTTTCCCATCTATTTCCCATGAAGTGATGGGACTGGATGCCATGATCTTCGTTTTCTGAATGTTGAGCTTTAAGCCAACTTTTTCACTCTCCTCTTTCACTTTCATCAAGAGGCTTTTAGGTCCTCTTCACTTTCTGCCATAAGGGGGGTGTCATCTGCATATCTGAGCTTACTGATATTTCTCCCGGCAATCTTGACTCCAGCTTGTGTTTCTTCCAGCCCAGCGTTTCTCATGATGTACTCTGCATATAAGTTAAATAAGCAGGGTGACAATATACAGCCTTGACGTACTCCTTTTCCTATTTGGAACCAGTCTGTTGTTCCATGTCCAGTTCTAGCTTCCTGGCCTGCATACAGATTTCTCAAGAGGCAGGATAGGTGGTCTGGTAGTTCCATCTCTTTCAGAATTTTCCACAGTTTATTGTGATCCACACAGTCAAAGGCTTTGGCATAGTCAATAAAACAGAAATATATGTTTTTCTGGAACTCTCTTGCTTTTTCCATGATCCAGCAGATGTTGGCAATTTGATCTCTGGTTTCTCTGCCTTTTCTAAAACCAGCTTTGGGCTGCCCAAAACACTGGCTAGGCAGTCTCTCACTCTAGAGCTTCTTCTCTGTGACTTGAGCAACAAAAACACCCAAAGCTTGGGTGATGTGCTGAACCATGTCATCAAAGTCAAGGTGGTCAGCCAAGAAGCCTGGTTTGCTAAATGGAAAAGGACTAAAGTGGCATTAAAAGATATTTTGTATCCTACCTAGAATTTAATTTCTTGGCAATCTTACAATTTCAATTATTTATAATTGTTCCTGTAATGTTCTATTTGCTTTAAAATGGATATAAAGGCCAGAACCAACATGCATAATTTCATCACAAGCAGCTGCAGCATCAGCTCTGCTGTGGCCCTCCCTCACAACACTGTGACTTAGACAGCAGAGGGCTGCAGAGGGATCTCAAGTCATTTTTGACATTGCAGGTGTTATGTAAAACCAATGCTTTCATTTTGGGAAATTCTGAGACAGTATATACAAAGATGGAGGGGGGACTTTCTTCTCTGTATTTTAACACCTGATATATAATCCAGTTGTACAATGTGTTTAATTCAAACCTCATTGCTTATAAATAAAGAGATAAGGGAGTTGTGAAATAAACCCATGGCAATGGGTTTATTGTCGTCAATGGATGACGACAATGATTTTACCATCTTTTCTGTAGATGGAATAATGCTGATCAGCACCTACGCCAGCCCTGGGCAATGGACAGGACACTCAGTGTTCAACAGATCTTCATTCTCTGTCTGTTCTGCTCTGTGATCAGCCTACTGTCACATTACAACATAAAGGAATGTGAGGGCTCTCAGTCCGATTCCCATGTTTCATGGAAGAAACAGGCCCAGTGCGAGGAACTGACGTACTTGCATGAGGTTCTCCATTTAGTAAGTGATTTGATTCTGAATTCAAAGCCATACTTCATGACTCCCAAACCAGTGCTACTCTACTGTACTATACACTTCCCTCAGGTGAGAATGAAGACACATTAAATTCAAACACACACACACACACCACTCACAGTATAGAATCTAAGCTATGTCTGACTGATAAGTACCAAACAGGAACCAGCTAGATACTAGACAAAGGCACATGTGTGTGCAGTTGCTTGTGTATTTGTTTTATGTGGGTGGGAAAAGGCAATGTCACCCCACTCCAGTACTCTTGCCTGGAAAATCCCATGGACGGAGGAGCCTGGTGGGCTGCAGTCCATGGGATCGCTAAGAGTCGGACACGACTGAGTGACATCCCTTTCACTTTCCACTTTCATGCATTGGAGAAGAAAATGGCAACCCACTCCAGTGTTCTTGCTTGGAGAATCCCAGGGACGAAGGAGCCTGGTGGGCTGCCATCTATGGGGTCTCACAGAGTCGGACACAACTGATGTGACTTAGCAGTAGCAGTAGCAGGGGACACACTGCCGAAAACACTGTAGGGTCTTGTCTCTGTGACTTAAGCAGTAATAACACTGAAACCTTATGCTACATGTTGGAGAGTATTACAATTCATTGGTTTCACTTTTCTAGAGATACTCTTCATAAAGGCTCAGTTCCTTGAAATCAATGGGACACGACAGTTTCTTTATTTAAAGTTTGCCCTAGGACACAGAACTTGGGTCTTGGAGCCTGGAATTGTGGTTTCTACAGTGACCTTGGTTGAGCTAATTACTTAACCTCTCTGAGTCTATCTTCTCCTCTCTAATCTGGGAGAATAATGCATGCCTTACTTTGTCATAAGGCTTTTCTGAGGATCAAATATGTATGAAAGTGCTTTCTAAACTGTAAAGTACATATAGGTGCAGGTATTGCTGCTAAGTCACTTCAGTCGTGTCCGACTCTGTGCGAACCCATAGACGGCAGCCCACCAGGCTACGCCATCCCTGGGATTCTCCAGGCAAGAACACTGGAGTGGGTTGCCATTTCCTTCTCCAGTGCATGAAAGTGAAAAGTGAAAGTGAAGTCGCTCAGTCGTATCCAACTCCTAGAGACCCCATGGACTGCAGCCTACCAGGCTCCTCCATCCATGGGATTTTCCAGGCAGGAAAAATAGTCTCAATATTACAATATAAGAAAGATCATGCAGAATTTCCTGAGGCACGCTGGCTCTCAGGAAAAGTGTGAAGTAGAGTAGGTGGACTGTGGCCCTCCATCACCTACTCCTGCCCATTCCTGATGCCCCAGGTCCTCCAGCTCAACAGAAAAACTGCCTGGCAGATAACAGAGGAAACACTGCTGGACCCCAACCAAATGAGTGCCCGGGTCAGGCTGCCTGCCCATCCAGATAACTCTAGCCTCACCTGTGAAAGGTTAGCTCTTCTACTGTGGTTGCTGTACCTTTCTCTCCTCCACAAGCTGGGTAGGTAACAGGCTATTAGACTAGGACAGAAGGAAGAGTCATCTCTGAGAAGCAAGGGATAGCAGGAAAAGAAGAGAAGTTACATGAGAACATGCTTTGACCTATAAAAGGAAGATAAGAGCTTGAATGAAGTGGCTCATTGTACTCACATCACCTGATTATGATGAGTGCAGTGCGGAGAATGTTCACCATAAGCCTTAGACTTTATCTGTGACACCCTAAGAAAACGTAACCAAATGAGTTTTGGCTTAAAATTCTTTCTGACAGCTTCGAGTCCATTAGAAATACATTAAATGTCAGTGAGAATTTGCCACAGCATGTTGTTTTGCCAAGAGGAAATTTGTTAAATCAGGACATACATTTTAAAATTCTCCACAAAATCATTTCGGTAACTTATTTTCCATTTATTGTATGTAGAACACTTATACTTTGAGAGAAAGCACTTATAAACACACACACACACACACACACACACACACACACACACACTTTTCTTTTTCTTTTTTTCTCCTCCTTTTGTCTTGATGAGAAAGTTTGATCTGGAAAAGTCAGTGTGGTTCTCTCCCTATTTTCTTCTTAGTATAAGTCACAAAATTATGGCCACAATATCAAGAAGAAGCCACTGTCTTAGATAAGTGGCTACTTTTCTTTTGATTTTTTTTCACTAAAGGGTGCTGAGATCAGGATATTATCCTAATTTTAATTTAAAAAAGAAGTAAAAGAGGGAAGAAAATTGTCTACTGAGAAGTCCTACACCAAACCTGACATTCTATTTTATTTTATTTCATTCTTAGAACAATTCTGTAGGGGAATATGTCTATATGCATTTAACAGATATGGCTCAAAAAAATCAGATAATTCTGCTAAGATTATAAAGCTAACAAGAAACAGAAGTGGGATTCTAACTCAGATGATTTCCTATTAGTCAGTGGTTAAGAAAAAAAAAAAAGAAGCAAACAGAAAGAAACTACTTAGATTTATTTCAAGTTTGTTATATGTTGGGGGTGAGAGAAGGGGAGTGGGTGAGAGAACAGATGAATCAAGATTAACCATGAGTTGACAACTGTCAAAGCCAGGTCATGGGTTTCCTTATAGAATTCTGCCTGCTTTTGTGTGTTTGAAAACTTCCAAAGCCTAAGATTAAACAAAACAAAAAGAGCTACTTAAAGGACATTGATAACATAGAATATATTACATATAAATAATCTTTTGTTGTTTTTAGAAAAGATGATAAGGTTTTACAAAAAGGAGGAAGATTTAACCTTGAGTCCTTGAGATGTTTATCCAGGTGGACCTGGGCAGTGATTATCCATGACCTGCAGCTTAAACTCTGCTTCTCAGAATGGAACTCATTCTACTACTTAGAGTATATCTTGGACAAGGGGCTCTTTCAAAGATTCCAGTTACTACTTGAGTTGTTTCTGCTAACTAGACTGGAGATTTATATTTCAGAATATCAGAAATGCTACTCGTGTTATTTCTCCCCTCCCCATTTGTAAGGTTTTCTAACATTATTGAGAACTACAGGAAGACAGTGAATCTCAGATGGGAGAAAATATTTTACTGCAGAAAAATATGGCATTGCTTAACTTGAAAGGTTAACTTTCACTGAGACAGTGATAAAAGCTTTATAGAAAGAAAGACAAATGTGTAAAATTACCTCCATTGCTGTGGGCTATTCTCAGGGCTTCCAAAGAAGTTGCAGGAGTTATTTCTAGCTGGCAGATCATTACTTTGGCTCTGCTAATGGCACTGGCTGCTTCCCTCAGGTCTTCTGTATTCAAAAGTAAATTTGCTCCAGCTACTATAACGATGATATTCTGGCCTATAAAGAATTTCTAGACGTTTATATTAAAAATCAAGCAAAATCAAGCAACAACCAGCAACAACATCCTGCAGTGTTACATTCACCCTTAGAAAACCAGTATATAAAAATGTATTATAAGTATGAATTTTAATATTTCTAAGCCATTCAGGTTAAATTTTGTATTCCCCATGGATCTTCTTTTATGTCTCTATAGGAATCATATTATTATCATCTTGAGCAAAATCTAAAAAAAACAACAACAGATTACCCTTTCAGTATTCTTATGTACACAGAATATTAGCTGATGAATTATACATAACATACTTAAAATAGTTTCTCTTATGGGAAATGGCTGATACAAGGTATATGGTAAAGATTCTGAATCCTAAATGACAGATGTCATAAACATTAAGCTTGCTTAATGCTAAAAACTAATGCTCTGTAGTATGCAGTCAGTTCATGTGTATGTCCCGGGGTATTCTGAAAAGTGATTTTGTAAATCAAAACACATTTTATAATATTAAACAGATAAAAACTGTACTAGGTAAGTAGGTGAAGGTGAAGTCGCTCAGTCGTGTCCGACTCTTTGCGACCCCATGGACTGTAACCTACTAGACTTCTCCGTCCGTGGGATTTTCCAGGCAAGAATACTGGAGTGGATTGCCATTTCCTTCTCCAGGGGATCTTCCTGACCCATGGATCAAACCCAGGTCTCCCACATTGGAGGCAAACGCTTTAACCTCTGAGCCACCAGGGAAGGGAGACAGTGATATCTGGCCTGTACTGTACTAGATCAAACAGAAGCAGGACTGAGGACTCTTGTACGCTCATCACTTGGAACCACTCTCTACAGTCCGACCCAAGCGGAGGAGGGCTGGTGGTGCATTTTCTCTGTCAGGTGAAGTCTCCAGAGCTGTGCTGTCCCTTAGGGTAGTCATGAGTACAAGCCATGTGTGGTGCTTGAGCCCTTGAAATGTGGCTCGTCCCAACTGAGATGAGCTTCAACTGCACAATACATAGCAGATTTCAAAGACTGAGTAGTAAGAAAAGAAGGTAACATATCTCATTAATTTTAAAGAACATTCTGATTACATGTTGAAAGGATAATATTTTGGATTAAGTCAATATATTAAGATCAATTTTACCTGGTCCTTTTTACTTTTTTAAAACGTGACTAAAAAGTGGCTCAGTGGTAAAAATCTACCTTCCAATGTAGAAGATGTGGCTTCGATCCCTCGGTCAGGAAGATCCCTGGGAGGAGGAAATGTCAACCCACTCCCGTATTCTTGCCTGGGAAATCCCATGGACAGAGGATCCTGGCGGACTATAATCCATGGGGTCACAAAGAGTCAGACACGACTTAGTGACTAAACGACTAAACGACAACAGTGGAAAATGTAAATTTATGCATATAATTTGCATTATAGTCTATAGGACAGCCCGACTCAGAGGGATGGGCTGCAGCAGTCTTCTGTGCTCTAGGCTGCTTGTGCTGATCATGTATAGACATGACCTAAAACCTCTTCCGACTACAGAACACGTGCCGGCCTGTCATCTTACCACAGGTATGTGTATTTAAGGACTTGATAACATGGGGGTGGTTTAGGGTAAACCCAATCTCAGTACTGGAAAAATTCAAAGTACCTGCATCCCGGAAGACAGCATACCTCCTCCCTCTCTCCTCCAGTGACTTCATTCTCTCGGCCACTGTCCACTGCTGCTCTGTGTTGCCGACGGGTTTGCCTGGCTTTGGCTGATGTGCGACAAAGCCCAAGACTACAGCCGTCTGGTGGACACTGTCATATGGCTAGCTCATTCACACCTCAAATTTAACTTGTCAGAACCACTACTCATCCCTCCACTTAAAGATGCTGCTTGTTGCCTCTCTGGCTATCTGTATTAGCTCTTATCCCATATGCTGTAAACCAGACAAAGTTTACTGTAATAGGCAGCCCATACACAATATTAAATTATATCTTTGCCTGGAAAACGTGGTATTGTGTCACCCAGATAAGGAAGAAATAGAACTTGACGATATCCCTAGAACCGCACCCCCATCACCGAAAAAGAGGATTCAGACAGGGAATGAGCTGTTGTTGGAAGTGATAATACATAAGATATGGCTTAAAGTAATGGACACAGACTGTTGTTAGGATGAAAACTTTCATCTATTGTTTTTAAGTAGAATATATTTTGGGGGTTGTTATTGCAACTTTGAGATCACTAAAATAGACTAAAAATACCATAATTTCTGTGATAAATGATTTTGTGAAACTGCATTATAAATAAAAGACATATTGGGACAGTTCAGTTCAGTCAAATCCTAATTTAACACAGTGTACTCTGACTCCTCACAGCACAGTAAGTCCTTCTGTCCTAGGAGCTCCATGAAATGCTTCGTCCTTCTGAATACTGTGTGTGTGCGTGTGCGTGTGTGTATGTACGTGCCCAGTCATGTCTGACTCTTTGTGACCCCATGGACTGTAGCCTGCCAGGCTCCTCTGTCCACGGAATTTTCCAGGCAAGAATACTGGAGTAGGTTGCCATTTCCTACTCTGGGAGATCTTCCCGACCCAGAGATCAAACCCTTGTCTCCTGCATTGGCAGGTGAATTCTTTACCACTAGCACCATTCAGAGGGTGGTGGGAAGCTCTCTGAGTATTAACTCTGATTAAAAAAAAATCTTATTTAAGAGTATTTATACTTAAAATAGTTGGCAGAAATTCTAAAAACTTTCCTTGAGGGTAAACAGAAGTTACCGTTTTTTTTTTGACTGCACCTTGCGGCATGCGGGATCTTTGTTCCCCAACCAGGGATCAAACCTGCACCCTCTGCAGTGTAAGCATGGATTCTTAACCACTGGACCATGAGGGAAGTCCTGGAAGGTTACTGTTTTTAAAAGACACATTTCAACTATCACAAGGTCCTGTGACAGACACGGTTGTATATATATATATACTTTTGAGATTTGATTGCTGTTTAAAGAGCAGACAAAATTGAACACTAATGACAAGTTATAAGCAATTGATTGCTGCCATTTGCTCAGTAAATATTCTATAAATATGATTCATCAACTTTCCTTTGCACCTATCTATTTACATCTATTTACTTAGTAACTGAAGTGACAGATGAATACTTAACTACTTTTAGAGATAAATATCAATTCTGGGTTCACATGAAGGGTAATGGGATGCTACAGAATATAAGTATAATTTTGAGGCAACTATATCACCTCATTTGTATTGGATGGACAATTTTGTATTTGAGTGATCAACTTAGGAAGTATAAATAAAAGGAAATATATATATTTAGATTGGAAAGACCATACATTAGGCCTTGGAGTGGTGGGTATGGTAAGAGATCCACAGGAATAGGGTAAAAAATGGATGTTTCTGCCCTAGTTCTGGAAACGATACTCCAATGTGCAAAACATATACCTTCATTATCAACAATGATAGAAGCAGCTCCTGTTGCAGCATCTTTAGTCTGATATGTAAATTCTAAAAAGAAAAAGAAATCATCACGTATGTACAGCCTGGCAGGGATAATCTATTTTTTTAACAATTTCAATGCACTAATCCTTGGAAAAACTTTTTAACCTTTAACCATCTGGAATGATAAAAAAGAAATAAGTAATTAGTGCTAATTTATACCCATCACCTACACAATGAGGAACATACAAGTCTTCACACTTAGTTGTGCCTTTTTTTCTACATTAGTGGCGGCCCAGTAAACCACCCCCGCTTCCAATTCATTCAGATTATTCAGTTGTACATGTGCATTTTCCTCGACCACCATATTTCTTTTCTTCAGTGAAAGAAATGACAGACTTGAGATGAAAGACTAAAGGTCAAACTCATAAAATGAACTTGTTTGATTCTCTTCATTTTCATAAGCTTTGCATCTCATCAGGATTATGGTCTGGCGCGTAAATGGAAATGATGATCAGGCAGCTTTTGGCAGCAGCAAAAGCCCTGAACTGGCGCCAAAGACCTGCATTCTAGTCCTAGCTCTGGCTCCAGCTTAGCTGTGTGCTCTTGGACACATTCAGAACCAATCTGGCCTTCAGTTTTTTCTCTCTTGTGAAATGATGGTATCAGCATCAGTGGTTTCTCAGATCATTTCCAGCTATGACATTCAATGACTTTTCTTAAAATATCTTCTGTGAATGCAGCACCTGTTTTCTCTTGTCACCTACTTTTGAAACATTTCTACGAGATGAAGGTTTGTAACCTCCTACCATTTTATTCCCATCTGGAGAAATACATATGAAAGAAGTAACCAAAGGGTAGTCAAGCAAGACTAGACAAAGCTGAGCATAAAAATTCTCTGGCCACCAGGGGAGGATATAATAACTCTATTCTATATTTGACTTTTCTTATAACCAGATTCCAGAAGAAAGTTATAAAAACTAACTTTAAGAAAGATGAAATTTTACCTGTAGAAATATCATTCTGTTTTAAGTTTTCTATATAATCATTGCCAAAGGAATCTTTGCCAACCTGTACCAAAGAAATGATGAACATTAGATGTTTTACACTTAGTAAAATGCTACAATGTAGTTTTTAGAATACTTAGCATTTTAAAAGGGCATATCTGCACGGTACTTTATAAACAGTAACTAATTAATCTTCTTAATGTAAGATACTAGACTTGATTTCAACCCAAAGAATTGTTATATATTAATGTTCCATTTATATCCTGCCTAAAATGTGAAGCATTAAATGACTGTCACAAGTTCCATAGCTTCATTCTCATTTTGATCTGTTCATACAAAATTCCCATTGAGACAGAGCTGTCCACCATCAACAATCCTCAATATTTATGAAGAATCTCAGTTATTCATACTATATATCTATACTATCTATAGTATAAACTGATATACTATAAATCACTATACATGAAGACAACTTTGGAATGACCTGCCTGGTGTTTAGGAATTTTCTTTATTTTCTCCTCTGACCCTGACATAGAGGTCAAAGAGGAGGGAATTTAAAAAGCCCTAGCTAATTTGGGTAAGTTCAGTTCAGTTCAGTTCAGTTCAGTCACTCAGTCATGTCCGACTCTCTGCGACCCCATGAATCGTAGCACGCCAGGCCTCCCTGTTCATCACCAACTCCCAGAATTCACTCAGACTCACGTCCATCGAGTCAGTGATGCCATCCAGCCATCTCACCCATCTCATCCTCTGTCGTCCCCTTCTCCTCCTGCCCCCAGTCCCTCCCAGCATCAGAGTCTTTTCCAATGAGTCAACTCTTCACATAAGGTGGCCAAAGTACTGGATTTTCAGCTTTAGCATCATTCCTTCCAAAGAAATCCCAGGGCTGATCTCCTTCAGAATGGACTGGTTGGATCTCCTTGCAGTCCAAGGGACTCTCAAGAGTCTTCTCCAACACCACAGTTCAAAAGCATCAATTCTTCAGTGCTCAGCCTTCTTCACAGTCCAACTCTTACATCCATACATGACCACAGGAAAAACCATAGCCTTGACTAGACGGACTTTAGTCGGCAAAGTAATGTCTCTGTTTTTGAATATGCTATCTAGGTTGGTCATAACTTTTCTTCCAAGGAGTAAGCGTCTTTTAATTTCATGGCTGCAGTCACCATCTGCAGTGATTTTGGAGCCCAGAAAAATAAAGTCTGACACTGTTTCCACTGTTTCCCCATCTATTTCCCATGAAGTGATGGGACCAGATGCCATGATCTTCGTTTTCTGAATGTTGAGCTTTAAGCCAACTTTTTCACTCTCCTCTTTCACTTTCATCAACAGGCTTTTTAGTTCCTCTCCACTTTCTGCCATAAGGGTGGTGTCATCTGCATATCTGAAGTTATTGATATTTCTCCTGGCAATCTTGATTCCAGCTTTTGCTTTTTCCAGCCCAGCGTTTCTCATAATGTACTCTGCATATAAGTTAAATAAGCAGGGTGACAATATACAGCCTTGACCCACTCCTTTTCCTATTTGGAACTAGTCTGTTGTTCCATGTCCAGTTCTAACTGTTGCTTCCTGGCCTGCATACAGATTTCTCAAGAGGCAGGTCAGGTGGTCTGGTAGTTCCATCTCTTTCAGAATTTTCCACAGTTTATTGGGTAAGTTGGTACAGTTGAATTCTGTTGTTTAGCATCCTAGCATGCATTCTGATAATGATACTTCAGTTTTTCTTTGGACTCTTCCAGTCATAGACAACATGAGTAGGGTGGCCTATTTGTTACAATTAGTGAATGTGTATTGACACATCATTATCACTTAAACCCCACAGCTTACATTTGGGTCCACTTGGGTATTGTACAATCTTTGTGTTTTGACAAGTGTATAGACATGTATCCACCATTATAGTCTCATACATAATTTGTTGTTCAGTGACTAAATTGTGTCCAGCTCTGTGCAACCTCATGGATTGTATCACACCAGGCTTCTCCATCCTCCACTATTTCCTGGAATTTGTTCAAATTCATGTTCACTGAGTCGGTGATGCTATCTAACCATCTCATCTTCTACCACCCTCTTCTTTTGCCTTTAGTCTTTCCCAGCATCAGGGTCTTTTCCAATGAGTACACTCTTACTCTTCGCATCAGAATATATATGTATATATATATATATGTATATGTATATGTGTGTATATATATATATACACATATAAAGCTATGTATCTTATTCCTTTCATAAGAACAATATAGTCAACTGAGAGCATATCTATGCCTAGGTTCCAATGTTTATTGTATTGAAATGTGGACAAAAAGCAATGGAGATCTGAGTCCTATTTAAAAGGACTTTAAAAAGTCCTTTTATTTGTACATTACAGAGGTGCACAGATGACTTGTGCAATGTTTTGTTGTTCAGTTGCTAAGTCATGTCTGACTCTTTGTGATCCCATGGACTGCAGATGCCACACGCTTTTGGCCTCCACCATCTCCTAGAGTTTGCCCAAATTCATGTCTGTTGAGTCGGTGATGCTAACTAACCATCTTATCCTCTGCTGCCCCCTTCTCCTTTTGCCTTCAGTCTTTCCCAGCATGAAGGTTTTTCCCAAAGAGTCAGCTCTTTGCATCAGTTGGCCATAAAAGAATGCCATCTTCCCTATTTCCTCTCCCACAAAATCTCTTACACATTCATTTATTCTCCTGGATTTACTTTAAAGAAGGATGAGAGAAGTGAACATCTTCCAATCTCCTTTGTTTACTTCTGACTCAAATGTAAGCCTCCTCCCAGTACCTAGAAGTTGATAACCAGAAGACCACTGACAAAATGTGGGCCACTGGAGAAGGGAATGGCAAACCACTTCAGTATTCTTGCCTTGAGAACTCCAAGAACAAGAAAAAGATATGACATTGAAAGATGAACTCCCCAGGTTGGTAGATGCCCAATATACTACTGGAGAAGAGTGAAGAAATGACTCTAGAAAGAATGAAGAGAAGGAGCCAAAGCAAAAACAACACCCAGTTGTGAATGGGACTGGTGATGGAAGTAAAGTCGGATGCTGTAAAGAACAATATTGCACAGGAACCTGAAATGTTAGGTCCATGAATCAAGGTAAATTGGAAGTGGTCAAACAGGAGATGGCGAGAGTGAACATCGACATTTTAGGAATCAGTGAACTAAAATGGACTGAAATGGGCGAACTTAACTCAGATGACCATTATATCTACTACTGTGGGCAAGAATCCCTTAGAAGAAATGGAGTAGCCATCATAGTCAACAAGAGTCTGAAATGCAGTACGTGGATGCAGTCTCAAAAACGACAGAATGATCTCAGTTCGTTTCCAAGGCAAACAATTCAATATCACAGTAATCCAAGTCTATGCCCTGACCAGTAATGTTGAAGAAGCTGAAGTTGAATGTTTCTATGAAGACCTACAAGACCTTCTAGAACTTAACACCCAAAAAGATATCCTTTTCATTGTAGGGGACTGGAATGCAAAAGTAGGAAGTCAAGAAATACTTGGAGTAACAGGCAAATTTGGCCTTGGAGTACAGAATGAAGCAGGGCAAAGGCTAATAGAGTTTTGTCAAGAGAACACATTGGTCCTAGCAAACACCCTCTTCCAACAACACAAGAGAGAACTCTACACATGCACATAACCAGATGGTCAATACTGAATCAGACTGATTATATTCTTTGCAGCCGAAGATGGAGAAGCTCTATACAGTCAGCAAAAACAAGAACAGGAGCTGACTGTGGCTCAGATCATGAACTCCTTATTGCCAAATTCAGACTTAAATTGAAGAAAGTGGGGAAAACCACTAGACCATTCAGGTATGACCTTAATCAAATCCCTTATGATTATACAGTAGAAGTGACAAATAGATTCAAGAGATTAGATCTGATAAGAGTACCTGAAGAACTATGGATGGAGGTTCATGATACTGTACAAAAGACAGTGATCAAGACCATCCCCAAGGAAAAGAAATGAAAAAGGAAAAATGGTTGTCTGAGGAGGCATTAAAAATAGCTTAGAAAAGAAGAGAAGCCAAAGGCAAAGGAGAAAAGGAAAGATATACCCATTTGAATGCAGAGTTCCAAAGAAGAGCATGGAGATGTAAGAAAGCCTTCCTCAGTGATTAATGCAAAGAAATAGAGGAAAATAACAGACTGGGAAAGACTAGAGATCTCTTCAAGAAAATTAGAGATACCAAGGAACAGTTCATGCAAAGATGAGCACAATAAAGGACGAAATGGTACAGACCTAACAGAAACAGAAGATATTAAGAAGAGGTGGCAAGAATACACAAAGAACTATACAAAAAGATCTTCATGACCCAGATAACCATGATGGTGGGCTGACTCACCTACAACCAGACATCCTGGAATGAGAAGTCAAGTGGGCCTTAGGAAGCATCACTATAAAGCTAGTGGAGGTTATGGAATTCCAGTTGAGCTATTTCAAATCCTAAAAGGTGATGGTGTTAAAATGCTGCACTCAATATACCAGTAAATTTGGAAAACTCAGCAGTGGCCACAGGACTGGAAAAGGTCAGTTTTCATTCCAGTCCCAAAGAAAGGCAATGCCAAAGAATGTTCAAACTACTACACAATTGCACTCATCTCCCAAAGACTGTTCAAACTACTGCACAATTGCACTCATCTCACACGCTAGTAAAGTAATGCTCAAAATTCTACAAGCCAGGCTTCAACAGTATCTGAACCATGAACTTTCAGATGTTCAAGCTGGTTTTAGAAAAGTCAGAGGAACTAGAGATCAAATTGCCAACATCTGTTGGATCACTGAAAAAGCAAGAGTTCCAGAAGAACATCTATTTCTGCTTTATTGACTATGCCAAAGCCTTTGACTGTGTGGATTGCAACAAACTGTGAAAATTCTTCAAGAGATGGGAATACCAGACCACCTGACCTGCCTCCTGAGAAATCTGTATGCAGGTCAAGAAGCAACAGTTAGAACCAGACATGGAACAACAGGCTGGTTCCAAATTGGGAAAAGAATGCATCAAGGCTGTATATTGTCACCCTACTTATTTAACTTATATGCACAGTACATCATGTGAAATGTTGGGCTGGATGAAGTACAAGCTGGAATCAAGATTGCTGGGAGAAATATGAATAACCTCAGATATGCAGATGATACCACCTTTATGGCAGAAAGTGAAGAACTGAAGAAGTTCTTGATGAAAGTGAAAGAGGAGAGTGAAAGTGTTGGCTTGAAACTCAACATTCAGAAAACTAAGATCATGGCATCCAGTCCCATCACTTCATGGTAAATAGATGGGGAAACAATGGAAACAATGACAGACTTTATTGTTTGGGGCTCCAAAATCACTGCAGAGGATGACTGCAGCCATGAAGTTAAAAGACTCTTGCTACTTGGAAAAAGCTATGACCAACCTAGACAGCATATTAAAAAGCAGAGACATTACTTTGCCAACAAAGGTCTGTCTAATCAAAGCTATGGTTTTACCAGTAGTTATGCATGGATGTGAGAGTTGGACTATAAAGAAGGCTGAGTGACAAAGAATTGATGCTTTTGAACTGTAGTGTTGGAGAAGACTCTTGAGAGTTCCTTGGACTGCAAGGAGATCAAACTAGTCAATCCTATAGGAAATGAACCCTAAATATTCATTGGAAGGACTGATGCTGAAGCTGAAACTCCAATACTTCGGCCACCTGATGTGAAGAACTGACGCGTTGTAAAAGACCCTGATGCTGGGAAAGGTTAAAGGCAGGAGGAGAAGGGGACGACAGAGGATGAGGTGGTTGGATGGCATCACTGACTGGATGGACATGAGTTTGAGTAAAGCCTGGGAGTTGGTGATGAACAGGGCAGCCTGGTGTGCTGCAGTCCACAGGGTCACAAAGAGTCAGACATGACTGAGTGACTAAACTGAACCGAACCAGAAGTCAGAGGAATAGAAGCCAGTAAAGGAGTCATTCATTGCCCACCACTGAGAGCTAAGTGAAAGTACCTTGAAAACCACCGTGAATGCTACAAGGGCAAGGCCCTGGAATAACGACAATTACAAAGGAATCCTCATGGGTATTGTTGGAGGCTTTCCCATTTTCCCTTCGCACTTTGGCTGTCAAATGTGTGAAAACTTTAAATGTGGCCGTGAGGCAAAATGGCGCTTGTGAGAATCAGGGCATCTGAAACTAAATTTCAGTTCTGCTATTATCCTAATTTAAATGCTTTACAGTTTACTGTAAACTGTTCCACCTGAGCCAGGCTGTAAGGTGGGACTTGTATGAGTTATCTCAGGCAGGTAGGAAACCAAGATTTCTCAGCCTGAGGATGCCCAGGTTACACCCCAGACCAGTAAAATCAGCCCCTGTGGCAGGTGGGACAGTGGCAAGGTACCCAGGTAATTACAACATGTGGCCTCCAGTCAAGGCTGCTGGTTGCATGGTTAGAGCTGGGAGAGTGTCCAGAAAGCTGTGTCTGAGTGGAAATGAAGAGGGGGAGCATGGTCTTGCTTGGTTTCCACTGGGAAGTCAGCTCAGTGGGAGCCTGAAGGGACCTGCAGAATCTGCTGGGGGCAAGGGGCGCATCAGGGTCCAACACTGGCATCCAGGTACTGTAAAAGCTGAAAGCTTTCTTTGGTTTGTGTTTGCTGACTCCAGACTGATTTTGACGTGGCCCAGGCTTGCTTCCCCTTGCTTCTATTTCTCCAAAACTCATAGCTGGCAAAATAGTAGGATTTGTGTTTTTCAGAGTGGTCAATAGAGGCACTCCTAACTTGAATGGTCAGTGTTTGTATTAAAAACATGCTGTGAGTACAATATATTTATGCCTATTTCCTTGCCTTCTACTTACAAGAACTAAGAAGTCCTTTTTTCTCTCCTCTACCCAATCAAACCTCACCTGTTTTTCAAGCATCAACTTAAGGCTTACCTTCTCGATTCTAGCCCTTGTTATTTCTTTCATTTCCAGAACTCCTACAGCATTCTTCATGGATACCATATAATTAAACACTTAATTGAACACCATCTTATCATGTTTGCCCAAACAGTCTTAAAGTGTAGTCTTCCTAAAAGCTTGCTGGAGCATATATTTATCCCTCCCCCAGTCCTGTCCACTAAAGGTGTTCTGTAAGTATTTGATCACCTTAATTGCTTGTCTGTTCATTTTCCTTGAATCTAGCTTATCATTCTTAAAGGGACATGACTTACAGGCATCCAGACTATGCTGGTTATGGCTACAGAAAGCTTCTAGCCAAGGTTTTGCTTAGAATAGCCTTCTTGAAGGTCCCCTCACATTCTTCTGATTGCAGCAGTGAAATATTTTTGGGAAGGAAGACTCTGGGAAAACCACATAGTCTGAGGTAGCTTGTGTGAGGTGAAAGGTAGCTATTGCAGGTGAAAGAAGCCAAGTCAGCAGCAACTAGGGACAGTCACTCACACGTAAGCCAAGGCAACTTAGGGAACCCCAGATGCTCTCAGGAAATCCCAGGTTTCAGCCCTACCTGAATATTGTAGAATGGAACTTTCTGCAATCATGAAATGTTCTATATCTGTGCTGCCCAATACAGACACTTGAAAATGTAGCCAGCGTGACTGAGGAACTCAATTTTTTTTTCTTTAATTGAAGGATAGTTACAATATTGTGTTGGTTTCTGCCATACATCAAAATGGATCAGCTATAGGTATATAGACGTCCAGTCCCTCTGGAGCCTCCCTCCCCATCCTACCCCACTAGGATGTCACAGGGCCCTGGTTTGAGTTTCCTGAGTCATACAGCAAATTCCCACTGGCTATCTACTTTACAAATGTTAGTGTTTATGTTTCCATGCTACGCTCTCCATTTGTCCCAGCCCTTCCTTCCCACCTTCTGTCCCCCTGTGTTCAGAAGTCTCTTTTCTTATGTCTGCCTCTCCATTGCTGCCCTGCAAATAGGTTCATCAGTACCATCTTTCTAGATTCCATATAGAAGTGTTAATATATGATATTTGTTTTTCTCTTTCTGATGAAGAACTCAATTTTTAATTTCACTTGAATTAGGTTGAAATATAAATAGCAACATGTGGCCAGTGGCTAATATAATGGACAGTGTGGCCGTGGAGAGATGTGAATTAGGATCATGGAAAAGTAAAGGGCTGGATTGTGTTGGGAACAAGAGCAGTTCCCCATGCTGAGGGCACCGAGGTGCTTCCTTCACTCTGAAGACTGGAAAGATCTGTCTGCATCGAGGGAGAGCCACTCAGCGGCTTCCACAGTTCAGAACTACGGCCAGTGCTGAGGAGAGTGACTGCAGTTAGTGAGGCCATGATAACCAGCTTGTCAAGTGGGTGAGGAACGATGGGCTGCTTGGGATCACTGAACGGCAGAAAATATCCAGTAATTCCACCCATCAACATATACTCGGTAAATGAAACAGGGGACCAAGATAGCATACCCAGGGACACATGAAATGATACACACTGCTAAAAAAATGATCACATGTATTAAAACAGGTTCCTGAGTTTCAAAGTCAGAATACAAGAAGATACAATTAACAGTAAATCTAAGTTGAACATAATTTAATCTTTGTGATTCAAGAGATTTTGTGGCTTTTCAGTGCCTGAGGGTCACACTGAACAGCACGCTGAAGAGACTATAAGCTGCATTTGTTGTCACATAACAAAACTCAGCAGTTGCTTTTTTTGGAGGAATTTTATGGTTAATTTCATAACTTGTCATTTGTGGCTTTATCATAAAAGATGAAAGAAGAATACATAAAATTCCAGTTTATGCTGTCTGGTTGTTTAAATCCTAGATAAATGGGTGTTTACCTTACTGAATGATGGCTTTTAACATGCAAAGTTAATGTTTCAATCTCCATTATCAGGCCTGCTTATCTGAGAGTGGCGGTGGGTTTGTGATAATCCAACTGTTTCTTCTATTCTTCCTGTATGAGGCATACTGGTTAGGGTCATAGGATCCTAGTGTTTGAACATGCATTTCTATCAATACAGCCAACTAGTTTTAGCCAGTTATCTTTCAACAGAGTTCAGAAAAGAGATTTCACTTCATCATGTATATTATCTATAAAGGCCTGGTGACTAGTTTTTGATCTTTGAAGATTAAAATCTCAGTGCACGATCAGTGGATTGTCCCATAGTAATCTAACATAGAGGGCTTCCCAGATGGCACTAGTGCTAAAGAACCCGCCTGCCAATGCAGAAGACTTATATAAGAGACTCAGGACTGATCCCTGGGTCAGAAGACCCCCTGGAGGAGGGCATGGCTACCCACTCCAGTATTCTTGCCTTGAGAATCCCATGGACAGAGGAGCCTGGTGGGCTACAATCAATAGGGTCGCAAAGAGCTGGACATGACTGAAGCAACTTTGCACACGATCTAACAGTTAGAAGGGTACTTTTATGGCTAACGTGATGGATACATTGCTTTTCAAGTTTTTTTGTGGTGAAGGATCAGGTTTCTGTCCCCCCCCCCCCTTTTTTCATTTTCTATACATTACAGACTAATTTTTAAAATATAACAGTAAAATGAAAATACGAGTCATACAAAATACAAGGCCTAATTTATTATTGTTATATTCAGCAGCTATAAAGTTACCTTCAGATTGCTGAAAATGCTCCTAACTGCTTACTCTCAAGTTTCTGTACTGTCCTGATCAGTGACAGTATGCCCTGAGGACAAGATTTTGAGTAGAACTGCTCTAACATACTACCTCTGTCACAGACCTTTATGCTTTTAAAAATTAAAAACATTTATATTGGAGCACAGTTGATGTTCTGTGGGAGAGGGCGAGGGTGGGATGATTTGGGAGAATGGCATTGAAACATGTATAATATCATATGTGAAATGAATTGCCAGACCAGGCTCAGTGCATGATACAGGATGCTCGGGGCTGGTGCACTGGGATGACCCAGAGGGATGGTATGGGAAGGGAGGTGGGAGGGGGGTTCAAGATGGGGAACAGGTGTACACCTGTGGTGGATTCATGTTGATGTATGGCAAAACCAATACAATATTGTAAAGTAATTAGCCTCCAATTAAAATAAATAAATTTATATTAAAAATGTGTTAGTTTCAGGTGTACAGTAAAGTGGTTCAGTATATACACATACATGTATCTATTCTTTGAATTCTTTTCCCATTTAGGTTATTACAGAATATTAAGCGGAGTTCCCTGTGCTGTGCAGTAGGTTCTTGTTGGTTATCTATTTTAAATATAGTAGTGTGCATATGAATCTGCTGCTGCTGCTAAGTCGCTTCAGTCGTGTCCGACTCTGCGACCCCACAGACGGCAGCCCACCAGGCTCCTCTGTCCCCGGGATTCTCCAGGCAAGAACACTGGAGTGGGTTGCCATTTCCTTCTCTAATGCATGAAAGTGAAAAGTGAAGGTGAATCTGACCATTCTTAAAAGAAAACAGATGACTGTTTATCCCATTGTGTGAAGGAGGCGAGACCAAGTAATTTTGTGAAGGTCCTCCCAGTTTGCTGATTTGCGTGTGGGCTGTCCTGCTCATGGCTTCTTTCTACCCCTGGGCTCATGCTGGGCCACTGAACCTTGAGCTGTTTGTGCTATCATTGTCCTCCTAAGCTGCCGGTTTTTGATATTTAGAAATAACTTCCTTCTAACATTTGGCTTCAGTGGAATGGAGGAGGAGGAAATACTTAATTCGGGTGAGGTCCGATGCAATGTGTCCTAACAGGCTCTTTGCCCTGCCAAGTAGACCTTCATTGTCTATATCTGCCTGAATTTTTAATGTCAAAACATCGCCTCCAATTATCCTTGGGCCATGACCTTGGCCCATGACTCAGCTGAGTACTGACTGCACAGCTCTTAACTTCTGGAAGTGTTTCATTACACATGTATCACTGTACACATGTGGATGGACTCTTGTTTAGCAGCCCTCATCACGGCTGACAGACATTTCTCCTGAGTACAGTGTAAGATGTTGTACCTGTGTCATCAAACAGTGCTCCTTCATCAGAGCTCAAATCTGAGCTTGTTGCAAGGCAGTAGTAGACGGGTTAATGTTGCTAAGAAAGCCATAGAACATTTTCTACCTGTTTTTCTTTTGCTTCATCTGTTCATTTTATCTTGAGTAATTTAATGATTTTGGTTTTCTACTTGGAATTTGTTATCTTTAAGAAACTGCTATAAGGCAGTTAGGTTAATTTGCTCAAGAAAAATATACCTCACAACTGAATGAAATATTATGATTAATGGTTAACAATAACTCTTATTACAGAGATATTTTATTTTTAAGAAGCCTAAGAATACGATGCAATTTGCTTAAGCTTAAATCTATATCTAAAGGTCCCTCAGGGTATCTAAGCAAAAGTAAACTTGTACAGGTTTTAGATGAGGCCATGTTTCCATGTCCTTTCAGTACAGATAATCAGGGTAAATTTCACTGTGGGGCTAAATCACAGATGACTAGATCAGGCACTGTAGACATAAAGAACTTTCAGAATTGTACAGGTGCTCACATAACCATCACACATGGACCAGAATAAAACAAACAGCACAGCTGTTTAATCAATCTCCTTACTGGAGTATTTCCAAAAATACAGCCCTCTGTTTTCTATTCTGCTCACCTCCACTCCTATGGTTTCATGATTCATTTCCCAAGTTCAATTCAATAATTCAAATATTTCTATTTTGCATTTCTCTTTGCCTCATGTTCAATAGACCTAAAATAAAACCAACCTCAAAATCGTTGAGTTGGATGAGATTGCAGGGGACATCCATTTTTGACTTTAATGGGCTATAGGAATAGCTTTTATAAAGCTTCCAACAGGGGGTTCTCTAAACTCTCCTTTCACATCTCCAACTCTAGGGGACTCACCTCTGCCCAGGGGACCCATTTTTGGTGCCTTGCTTCCAATACCAGTACTAATTCTCTGTCCAGATTTCCCAGCCAGGAAATGATACCATCCTCTTTTCACTTCCCAAGCCCTGCTTAAAGCCTGCACCATCTGATTGTTCCCCAAACCCCCATTTCTAATCAGGTATAGGATGGGTCAGGCCTAATACTTTTAATCAGCTCCTTCTCCCAGTCCCATAGTTCTTAGCACATAACAGGTCATCAATAATTAATTGCTAATTGATATTTAAAAAATATTAAGAGTTCAACCTTAGCAAGTGAAAGTTTCTTAATTTGAATTTTGTGCTTCATATGATGTTTTTGACCAAATAGCCAGGTGAGAATTATATCATCATTTAGAATAAGGATACAGCTCCTTAGAAGATGAAGTGATAATTGTATAGTTTATACATCATTTAAAGACTACTGTGGAGAGAAAAGTGCTGTGTACAATGGGAAATGACATTTCAGAGAAATTTTGGTAAAATCTATCCAGCTTACAGGAGACAAATTATTCTTTTAAATTTCTCATGTTTTTTTATCCTCTACTGTGAAGACCCTAGCTAGCTTTCCTAAAGCAAATAAATGATTTTTCCCGTTATACTAATAATGCTAGCATCTTAAAATTTCATTAAAGATGCAAAAATCGAAACATTGGCAGCCAATTTTATTTTCAAATAATTTCAGTAGAATGGATAGAAATAGGATTTCCCTATTTTTACATGTCTTTTCTTAACATACCTGAAAACAGAACTAAAGATCAGTTATGTGCAGTTCATTAAGGCCCAGATTCCTTTCTGATCTGAGATATAGCATTAGAAGGAAACAGCTTAGAGGTGAGGAAACCACCAGTTACTAGACCAAGTTTCCAAAAGCCATGCTGCTGGAATGAAACTTGCTAAAAACAAGATGATTCATGCTGTTGTTTAGAAGCTGGACCACAGGAACCCATCAGAGTAGACTAATTGCCCTCACTTCTCACACTCCAGTTATAAACCTGTTAAATTCAGGGAATGCAGCATTAAGTTATTTGAGGACTTCTACTTCCCAGAGGATTCAGTGAGGTAGAAACTAATACAAAAGACAAGGAAGGTTACTCTCTCCTATTTAAATCTTTAAAAACAATGAGCCTCTCAAAGGCTCATACAGATACTTAAACATGCATGTACATGTACTTCTTTTATAGCAGCACTGTTCACAATAGCCAAAAGGTGGGAACAGCCCATCAACAGATACATGGATAAACAAACTGGTATATACAATGGAATATTATTCAGCCACAAAAGGAATAAAAGTACTGATACATGCTATAAGGTAGATGAACCTTGAAAACATTATGCTCAGTAAAAGAAGCCAGACACAAAATGTCACATATCATATGATTCCATTTATAGGAAATATCCAGAATAGATAAATCCATAGAGACAGAAGGCAGATTGGTGGTTGCCAGGGGCTGAGAGGAGGGGGAATGGGGAGAAACTGCTTAATGGGTAAGTTTTACTTTGAAATGATGGAAATGTTCTGGAACTAGATAGATATGGTGGTTGTATAACACTGTGAATATACTAAATGCCACTGAATTGCTCATTTTAAATAGTTTATAAAAAAAATGAGCTCATGTCTTAAACCAGGTTCTTGCCTCTAGAACCCTCTTCACTCTACTTTATGCTTACCTTGCACACCATGGATGTCTTTGCTCCAAGCCTAGCAGCTTGGACACACTGGTTGGCACCTTTCCCTCCAAAGCCAATAAAAAACTTATGTCCATGGATGGTTTCTCCAGTTTTTGGCAGACGAGAAGTAAGGCTATAATTTAAAAAGAAAAGAGGGGAAAAAGCACATTGGAGACTGCAGTCAATTCAAGTTTTTCAGAAGACAGAGGGAAGTTTATCTGATGGAGCCCTGGTCTTAGCAGCCACAACTGCAAGCAGGAGCAAGAAAGATTCTCTTTTCCTTGAAGATAATATTCAGTAGTTGGGATCACTATCAAGAAGTCATCTGTTTGACAAAATTCCTCGCTCTCATACTGCTATAGCTCTACTTCAGAGCACAACTCTTAGAGTCTGTACTGCATCAGGATTGTTCATGGGTGCCTCCGCTTTTCTTCTTGTGGAACTCTAAGAGGGAAGTAACTTCATATTCTCCCTTCCCAATGCCCAGCACAGAACTTTATTCACAGTGGGACTTAATAAATGGGACCAAGTTAATGTGTTCTGTACAGGTTTATCTAGTCACTTACAAGAAGCAGGAAGTGTGCTACAATTCTGGTAACCATGTGCAGGACCGAAGGAGAAGAGGGAAGTTGCAAATCTTATTTGTTTCCTTGGGGGTGGGGTGGAAGTAGGGTATTTAGATGGCAGGATTAGGTTTTAGTCCTAGTCCATCTTGTATACCATCCATTTCATGCACTGACTCAAAAGAGCATTAATCAAAAAAAAAAAAAAAAAAAAAGGATTCTAAAGATCTTAGTTTACAATTTTTACTATAGAAAATTCCAAACATAAAACTACAGAAAATGTTATAGTGACTTCCCTAGTCCCATGTACCTATCAACCAGATTCAATTATTGTCAACTCAAAGCCAATCTTTTCTCAGTTTGTACCTTCACTGACCTCTCCAAGTGCTAAGGATTTTTACTGACATGTTACTGCCTAGTGAGGACAGTATTAAGTGAGGCAGAAAGAGTAAGAGACTGTCTCTAGGATAACATTTGGAGAAGGAAATGGTTACTCACTCCAGTGTTCTTGCCTGGAGAATCCCAGGGACGGGGGAGCCTGGTGGGCTGCCATCTATGGGGTCACACAGAGTCGGACACGACTGAAGTGACTTAGCAGTAGCAGGAGAACATTAAAGATGTAAGATGTGAGGAAACAGTACCTTTGAAGAACAGACAACTTTAAAAGGAGAAAGAGTTCTGGGTATAGGGGCAAGTGGAGAAGATGGACTCCAGCGGCATGAGGACTGTTCAACTGGCCACAGAGAAGTGGGCCAAGGGCTGTGCGTGTGTGTGTGCTAGGTCGCTTTAGTCATATACAGCTCTTTGTGACCCTATGGACTGTAGCCCAACAGGCTCCTTTGTCCATGGGGTTCTCCAGGCAAGAATATTGGAGTGAATTGCCATGCTCTCTTCCAGGGGATCTTTCCAACCCA
The DNA here is from genome assembly GCA_917880005.1 of Nanger dama. Classification (NCBI taxonomy): domain Eukaryota; kingdom Metazoa; phylum Chordata; class Mammalia; order Artiodactyla; family Bovidae; genus Nanger; species Nanger dama. The sequence continues at coordinate 35,259,811 of CAKJTW010000018.1, forward strand.
GGGATTGAACCTGGGTCTCCTACATTAGCAGATAGATCTTTTCCACTAGGGCCTGGAGCCAGCAGAGAGATAGCAGGCATTAACTAGCTTTAGACAAGAAAGACAGGCCAAGAGATATGTCCACAATAAGTCAACTGAGAACCTACTCTGCTTTAGCAGGTTAGAAATTTATATTCATTTCCCACATAGGCTGCAATCTAACAGAAGACAGTATCTTACTGTATTAGAGTAACAGAGCAGTGCCAGTTCCTACAGGTCCCTAACAGCCTATTTGCAATGGGATGACATGGCTGATGCCAGGAACACATGATCATGTCAATAAAAACCAAGTTTGACCTGTGAACCTCCCTTATGAAGTTATAAAAGTCTCAATAAATTGGGCTAAAACATTGCTCGGTTCCCTAGCAATGCCCTGTCAAATGGTTATTTGAGATTCAAAAGAGACTCATCAATAATTTGAAAACATCCCACTCTACTCCGCCCCTTTTCAATTCTATTTTTATCTTGGATTCTAAATGCATTTATAGTACCGATGGAAAAAATATACATCTACAAGGTTCACTTCTGAAAAAGGTACTCAATCAAGAGAAAAATGCTCTTAATGTAATGTTATTATCCTGTCATTTAATTTAGCAGTGACAAGTGATGATGAGAGTTTGATTTGCATCAGAAATCTTAAGCACTTTAGGATTCTGTTATGAACAGGCAATGATGAGTAATCTGTGTGATTGAGTAACTGTGTGAATTCTTGGCTTATTGATGCTGCTACAAACAACATTCATAACAACCTTAAGAAGAAAAAAAGTATCCAATGGGGCTAAAAACAGGCCGAAATAACTTAATTAGTAAGACTGTCACTAAAGAAACTTATGACTTCCACTATATTTATACTTAGATCTGGGTCACAATTCATTGATTTGAATTAAGTGTATTTTTATTATCAACTGTGGGAAATCATGAAAAACATATCACCAGATTATTATTGGGATGTACGTGTTTGTGGGGGAGGAGTGAAGTCAAGGGTACAGCGTGTATGCGTTTGACGTGGGAGCAGATGGCTGAGATTTAAACTCATTTCTAAACAACTTATATTAACACAAGCACTGTACTGATTTAGCCATCACTTAAATTTCTCACTCCTTTGGAATGTTACTATTTTCTTTTCTGTCTGCATCTCTGTTCTACTCTTATCTCTTCCTCCTCTCAGTTGTCGCCTTTTCCAGCACGAGGACAGGGACAAATGTCTGTACCATCTTATCCCCATTTGCTGACTGGATGAACCTCTGTAAGAGTCTCCTCTGGTCTTTGAAGGGCAGCAGAACATGCCACCCCAAAATATGACCCTAGGAGTTGAGGACTTGCCACTGCAAAATGTGCTGCTTTGGCGTATTATCTGGAGTTGTAGGCACTGGAAAAGCAGCAGATGCAGGGAGAGGTTTGCTCTAAACTCCCTTATCTGCCTATAGGAACTCAGCTGCCATCAATTCCCTCCCTGGAGTTTGATCAACCAGATGGGATGGACTCTTGTCACAGGAAAGGAGAAGAGAAGTCAATACCATGCCTCGACAGCGTTTTTTGCAGACTATCACACCTCTCACCTATTTTTCTAAGGGCCATCAGTTTAGTTCAGTTCAGTTCAGTCGTATCTGACTCTGTGACCCCATGAACCACAGCACGCCAGGCTTCCTGTCCATCACCAACTCCTGGAGTCCACCCAAACCCATGTCAATTGAGTCAGTGATGCCATCCAACCATCTTATCCTCTGTCGTCTCCTTCTCCTCCTGCCCTCAATCTTTCCCAGCATCAGGGTCTTTTCAAATGAGTCAGCTCTTCACATCAGGTGGCCAAAGTATTAGAGTTTCAGCTTCAACATCAGTCCTTCCAATGAACACTCAGGACTGCCATAAGTCTGTCCTAAAAATCATCTACTCTCCCCTAAGGGTTCTACCAGGCTTCCCAGGTGGCTCAGTGGTAAAGAATACACCTGTCAATGCAGGAGACGTGGGTTTGATCCCTGGACCATGAAGATCCCCTGCAGGAGGAAATGGCAACCAACTCCAGTATTCTTGCCTGGAAAATTCCATGGACAGTGGAGCCTGGTGTCCTACAGTCCATGGGGTCGCAAAAGTCAGACATGATGTAGACTAAAAACAATGAAGAGACTTAACACTCCCCTCTCCCTTCCCTATTAAGATGTTATTTAATCCCAAATTCTAAGTCACCTTGTGGATTAATTTCTTCCCCTGGATATCTCCCATGTATATCTGAGGGATACATGTTACTAAATTTCTGTTTTCCTCTTGCTAATCTGTCTTTCATTACAGGGGTCTCAGTCAAGAACTGAGAAAGGTAGAGGGAAGGTGATTATTTCCTCTCCTACATCTCTTTTCCATGTCTCCCTCGTATGGCATCCTTTGTTTCTTCTTATTTGAAGATGTGGAGGTATTGACAAATGGGGAAGAGGAGGCTGGGATGACTGTTCAATTGTCTGGCAATAACAATTCCATGTTTTACAAGACCTTGTGCACTGCATTCTCAATATCAGCAGCATTCCTTTTCTATTAATATAAGCAAGAACTGTAACTATCATTCTTACATTCAGACATTAATTCAACAAATGTTAAATCAGTGTTTTCCAATGAACTTCCTACAGGGCAAAATCAGCTTGCTGACAATAAGATAAAATCTAACCATGATGCAAATAACAGAGGAGTGAAAAAAACATGTTACAGAATAAGATTAGTATAACTTGATTCATGTTTCTTAAAAGGAAAAAGATACTATGTATATATCATCATATGATATGCAAATGTATAGAAAATGAAATGTTAATGACAGATATCCATGAGAAAGATGGGAGTGGGGAGCAAAAGTACACGGAAATGTATGTACCAAGAATATCTTTGTGTTTTATGGGAAGCCACTTGTAACTATTTCAGATTTATCTGGCCTCCCTGCATCCCAGCACCAGTTGGCTTCTTGCAGGTGCAACCTAACAGAACCTTGCCTTGGGCGACTCTCTCACCATTTCAGGGTTTCTGTTTCTGTTCTGGGCTGTCCTGCAGGACAGAGAAATCTGTTAAAATACATCAAGTATCTTGGTATAGATGCTTCTGCTTCTTGGCTTCACTTTCTCTGGCTCCTGCTTCCTGGATTATAGTCTAGCATAGAGGAAGTGCACTCAAGCCTTTGTCTTACTGATCTGCTTTTGCTGAACCCAGATTAAGGCCGTTTATTGCTGATTTATTATTTTTTAAAAGTGAATGAGTTAAAGAGTGGAAAGTAGACTGGAGAGCAACTAGAAAATTAGTTACAAATGGGCAGAAGAATTTCTGAATTAAAGATCCTAATTTACCTTGAATTAGGTTTTTCTATCTTTTTCTTTTCTTTATTAAAGCCATGAAATTAAGGTCAGGTTCATGAAACTGCACAACATACTCTCCTCTGTATGAAAGCATCACCATGATTCTTTCCAATTCAAACATGAGCTCGCAGTAGGGTGGAAGTAGTACTGGTAGAAATATGGGCATCCCAGGTTGCTCAGTGGTAAATAATCTGCCTGCCAGTGTAGGAGACTGGGGTTCAATTGCTGGGTGGGGAATATTCTCTGGAGGAGGAAATGGCAACCCACTCCAGTATTCTTGCCTAGAGAATTCCATGGGCAGAGCAGCCTGGCAGGCTACAGTCCACAGAGTCACACAGTTGGACACGACTGAGCACACATTGGTAGAAATACACTGTTGCTACCACTGAAATTTTTAAATAGTATAAACTTCTGAATGAAGGAGAAAGCCAGTTATAAGAAATATATTTGAATTTAAAACAAATCTGTACCTTTAAAATGTCATGATATTTCAAATTTGGACAGAAGGAAGAAGCAATAAATGTTTAGAGGGGGCCCCAGTCTCCTGGGCCATGAGAGGCCATGCAGTTAGCTTGGTTGTACAAGGCAGGAGGCCTGAGCCACTTACAGACTGCATTACCTTTGACAGCTTTTCCCTCTTTGAACCAGATTCTTCTCTTGCAAAACAGGTTTAATAATACTTGTCAACTCCTTAAATGCCTGGGTTTTGTACTCTGAGTTATTTCACTGACAGGTATTATCAGAACAACTTATCAATTGCTTTTAACTTCTTGACAATGACGTCCCTGTTAAAGATTCTCACAGATGATTCATATTGAAGGAGGGAATGACCTGGTGAAACAGGGATGAGAAGCGTTTTGACCAAAGAGGTCACACTGATACTAACTCCGGCCAAAAGTCAAAGGACGTGCTGCTTTTTGGCTTTTGAATTCCATCCTTTCTTCTTTCAGGCTGCAAGCTTCTGACACACAATACACCCCTGTAACAGGGGATTGTACCATTCGCTTTTACCCAGTTAACATTCATTATGCTCATTTATTATTCCTACAGCCTGTATTTTTCACCCATATCTATTCTTCTCAGCATTTGTGTATGTCACATTTACAAGCATAAGAGTAATTCCCAAACCAAGCTGGTGACAGCTATTTCTACCCTTGTAAAAAGAACTTAGCCTTGAAACTAAAACTTCATTTTGTGGAGCCTAACCCTACATTTGCAGACATACACTTAAGGTTTATTTAAGGAAATGAAACATGAATTAGGGTTTAAATGCGTCTTAACTGATTTCCATTTCTAACTCTCTTCCTGGCTAAACAAGCCTGTGGCTAAAAAGTCATTTTGTCTGAAGATACAGCTACTCTTGTATCAATATAGATAAATAAATTTCTAGTCAGAAGTGGCCAGCATTTCAGCATGTCATATACTTGACTCTTATTTGTTTAAATTTTGCTTATGTGTGAAAAAGCGTGCTAGTCATTGGAAGAGCCAGTAAAGCTTTAGCATGTTATGGTCTTTCATGGCCTTCCCAGACCACCTTATCGGTGAGATACCTGTACCTAACTGAATTTTTGTGAAGTATTCATTCATTCATTCTGACAAGAAGCACTAAGTTTTTGAACCAGATCCAGGCTTTTAATTACTCATAATTGTCTTACTTCTCTGTGTACCAATCCCCCGTGGGGGAGGTGATGTGAGAAAACCTTTAAATAATGAATTTTGGGAGTTGAGGCAGGCCAACCGCCACAGCTGCTGCTCCTCCTGCCCTCTAGGATGGGATGGGCAGAGAGCAAGGGTGGGAGGGAGGGATGGGGAAGAACATGACCTACTGACCTTGCTCTGCAGTGTAAACCAATCATCTTAGGGGAAAGGAGGGGGAGGTCTCTAGGTTTATAACCCCGAGAATGTAAATAAATGTATCCAAGGAAAAGTCTAAATCTCTCCAGAGGTCTCTGACTTTTAGGCTTTGTTTGACATTCAAAAACATTCTTTAATCCAAGTGCCAACAGACTGTCTCAGAAAGTCCTGATCGCACAGCAACGTGAAAACATTTATGGAGAACCGCTTCCCAACAATTTTCTTCATAGCAACACCACTGCCCAACATTACAGCACTCACTTCTCTCCTCTTGTCCTAGTTTCTTCAGGATTCAGTTCAGTTCAGTCGCGTCCGACTCTTTGCAACCCCATGAATCGCAGCATGCCAGGCCTCCCTGTCTATCACCAACTCCCGGAGTTTACTCAGACTCATGTCCATCGAGTCAGTGATGCCATCCAGCCATCTCATCCTCTGTTGTCCCCTTCTCCTCCTGCCCCCAAATCCCTCCCAGCATAAGAGTCTTTTCCAGTGAGTCAACTCTTCTCATGAGGTAGCCAAAGTACTGGAGTTTCAGCTTTAGCATTAGTCCTTCCAAAGAACACCTAGGACTGATCTCCTTTAGAACAGACTATTTGGATCTTAATTGTACTCTCTTTCTTCTTCATTATACTTCCCGGGTGGCTCGGTGGAAAACAATCTGTGTGCCAACGCAGGAGACACAGAAGACCTAAGTTCAGTCCCTGGGTTAGGAAGACCCCCTGGAGAAGGAAATGGCAACCCACTCCAGTATTCTTGCCTGGAGAATTCCATGGAGGGAGGAGCCTGGTGGGCTACAGTCCACGGAGTCGCAAAGAGTCGGACACGATTGAGGGAGTAACAGTGATGTGTTATTGACTTTTTTTCTATTTGTAAAAAGTGACTGATCCAGGGTCTGCAATGTGCACTTTAACTTGGTTTATTTCCCAATGTCACTAAACTACATTACTTATAAATGTAATTTACAGTAGTGTTCTTTCATTTTCCTTCTTAACCTTTGTGCTATTATTGGCATACGTTTTACTTCGACATGATATAAACCTTACAATATTGTGTTATTTTTATTTAAATTGTCAACTACCTTTTAAAGAAATTAAGAAAATAACTCTTTGCATTTACCCAAAGATTTTCCACTTCTGGGGCTTTTCCTGCCTTTGAGTGTATCTGAATTTCCATCCAGTATTATTTTAGTTTCCCCTAAAGGACCTCCTTCTTATTTACTGTAGTGCAGGTTTCTAGTAAGAAATTCTCTTGTCTATTGTTTTTATTTCTCCATCATATTTGAAGGATATAGAATTTTATGTTGACAGTTTATTTTTCCAGTACTTGAAAGATTTCTTTTTTTTTTTCTGGTTTGTATTGTTTCCCACAAGAAGTCTGCAATCAATTTTTGTTCCCCTTATGTAATGTGTATTTTTCCCTCTGGATACTTTCAAGAGTTTCTGTTTATAATTGGTTTGCAGGAATTTGATTACACAGTATCCTTTGCTATGGTTTATATTGTTTATTCTTCTTGGGGTTCATTGAAATTCTTAGATCTATGTGTTTATATTTTTTATAACATTTGAAAAAAACTCAGTCATTATTTCTTCCAATATTTTTATGCCTCTCCCACTTTTTCTTCTTAGATTCCATTTACATGCATGATACACTACTTGTCTCACATCACAGAAGCTTTGTGCATTTTGCTAGGTCATTTTCTTCCCTCTATGCTTCAGTTTAGATAATCTCTATTCTGTCTTTGAGCACAGTGATCCTTTCTTTCATAATGTCTACTCTGTTGATAAACCCCTCCAGTGAATTTTTCATTTTAGATATTGCATCTTTAATTCTTAAACCTCCATTTGCTTCCTTTATACATCTTCCACTTTTCTCCTCACTATATTCATGGTTCTCTTTAAATCACTGAGCATATTTATAAGGGCTCTTTTAAAATACCTTTCTGCTAATTCCATTATCCTTGTTGCTTCTGTGTTGGTTTTGACTTTCTTGGTTATGGATAACATTGACCTAAATAAAAACCCTTATGATTATACAGAGGAAGTGAGAAATAGATTAAAGGGACTAGATCTAATAGATAGAGGGCCTGATAAACTATGGACTGAGGTTCGTGACACTGTAAAGGACACAGGGATCAAGACCATCCCCATAGAAAAGAAATGCAAAAAAGCAAAACGGCTGTCTGAGGAGGCCTTACAAATAGCTGTGAAAAGAGGAGAGGCAAAAAGCAAAGGAGAAAAGGAAAGACATAAGCATCTGAATGCAGAGTTCCAAAGAATAGCAAGAAGAGATAAGAAAGCCTTCCTCAGCGATCAATGCAAAGAAATAGAGAAAAGAACAGAATGGGAAAGACTAGAGATCTCATCAAGAAAATTAGAGACACCAGTGGAACATTTCATGCAAAGATGGGCTTGGATAAAGGACAGAAATGGTATGGACCTAACAGAAGCAGAAGATATTAAGAAGAGGTGGCAAGAATACACAGAAGAACTGGTCAAAAAGATCTTCACGACCAAGATAATCACGACGGTGTGATCACTCACCTAGAGCCAGACATCCTGGAATGTGAAGTCAAGTGGGCCTTAGGAAGCATCACTACAAACAAAGCTAGTGGAGATGATGGAATTCCAGTTGAGTTATTTCAAATCCTGAAAGATGATGCTGTGAAAGTGCTGCACTCAATATGCCAGCAAATTTGGAAAACTCAGCAGTGGCCACAGGACTGGAAAAGGTCAGTTTTCATTCCAATTCCAAAGAAAGGCAATGCCAAAGAATGCTCAAACTACCGCACAAGTGCACTCATCTCACACGCTAGTAATGCTCAAAATTCTCCAAGCCAGGCTTCAGCAATACGTGAACCGTGAACTTCCAGATGTTCAAGCTGATTTTAGAAAAGGCAGAGGAACCAGAGATCAAATTGCCAACATCTGCTGGATCATGGAAAAAGCAAGAGTTCCAGAAAAACATCTATTTCTGCTTTATTGACTATGCCAAAGCCTTTGACTGTGTGGATCACAATAAACTGTGAAAAATTTTCGAAGAGATGGGAATACCAGACCACCTGACCTGTCTCTTGAGAAATCTGTATGCAGGTCAGGAAGCACCAGTTAGAATCGGACATGGAACAAACTGGTTCCAAATAGGAAAAGGAGTACGTCAAGGCTGTATATTGTCACCCTGCTTATTTAACTTCTATGCAGAGTACATCATGAGAAAAGCTGGGCTGGAAGAAGCACAAGCTGGAATCAAGATTGCCAGGAGAAATATCAATAACCTCAGATATGCATATGACACCACCCTTGTGGCAGAAAGGGAAGATGAGCTAAAAAGCCTCTTGATGAAAGAGAAAGAGAGGAGAGTGAAAAAGTTGGCTTAAAGCTCAATATTCAGAAAACAAAGATCATGGTATCTAGTTCCATCACTTCCTGGGAAATACATGGGGAAACAGTGGAAACAGTGTCAGACTTTATTTTGGGGGCTCCAAAATTACTGCAGGTGGTGATTGCAGCCATGAAATTAAAAGATGCTTACTCCTTGGAAGGAAAGTTATGACCAACCTAGAGAGCATATTGAAAAGCAGAGACATTACTTTGCCAACAAAGGTCCGTCTAGTCAAGGCTATGGTTTTTCCAGTGGTCATGTATGGATGTGAGAGTTGGACTATAAAGAAAGCTGAGTGCCGAAGAATTGATGTTTTTGAACTGTGGTGTTGGAGAAGACTCTTAAGAGTCCCTTGGACTGCAAGGAGATCCAACCAGTCCATTCTGAAGGAGATCAGCCCTGGGATTTCTTTGGAAGGAATGATGCTGAAGCTGAAACTCCAGTACTTTGGCCACCTCATGTGAAGAGTTGACTCACTGGAAAAGACTCTGATGCTGGGAGGGATTGGGGGCAGGAGGAGAAGGGGACGACAGAGGATGAGATGGCTGGATGGCATTGCTGACTCAATGGACGTGAGTTTGAGTGAACTCCAGGAGTTGGTGATGGACAGGGAGGCCTGGGGTGTTGTGATTCATGGGGTCGCAAAGAGTGAGACATGACTGAGCAACTGAACTGAAATGATGGATAACATTTTCTTGATCCTTTGCATGCCAGTTACTTTTGAGTGAATGATGAACATTGCAACTAATATATCAATGAGTATCTTAATTTTGTTGTATTTTTCCAAAGGGTTGAATTTTGTTTTTTCAGCCAGCTAAGTTGTGAGTCTGTTTGATCCTTTGAGGACTGTTTTTTAAGAGTTGTTACAGTGAGTATAGAGTAGCCTTTACTTCAGGACAAGTTGACCCCTTTTACTAAATCCTATAAATGGTCCTTATTGGGTATCTACTGAACGCTTCAGGGGTTCAACTATGTCTCTGGCTGGACAGAACTCAACACCTCCCATTCCTGTATAATCTCTGGGACATGTTCAGTTTAGAGCTTTCCAGTAGGAGCCCAGTTTTGTGGCATTTCATTTTTAAAAACATTTATTTATTTGGCTGTGCCAGGTTTTAGTTGTCACACAGCATCCTTAGTTGGGACTTGTGGGATCTAGTTTCCTGATTGGTGATCAAACCTGGGCTCCCTGCAGTGGGAGCACAATGTCTTAGCTACTAGACCACCAAGGAAGTCCCCAGTTTTGTGGAGTTTCTATGCATGTCCATTGAGCATTTAGTAATAGAATCAAAGGGACTCCTATGCAGATTTCTGGACTTTTCTCTGGTTAATTTTCTCCTCAGTATGTGTTGCCATAAATTCTAGCCACTGTAGTCTTCCTAAATTATAAACTCAGTTTTCTCAGCTCGAGAAAATGCCACCATGCTTTCCTTGAACTCCTCCTTTGTGCCATGGTCGGTAACATGCTTCCAGGGCTCACCTTCTTTGTTTCCTTAGTCTTCTGGATAATACTCCTGTTTGTCCCGTATCAGAAACAGTTGCTTCATATGTTCTGCCCCATTTTCTAGTGGTTTATAGTAGTAAGATAAGTCCAGTATTAGTTATTCTAATACGGCCAGAAGTAAATGAATGAATGGTCTGTACCTTAAAAGGTGCTTAGATAGTTCCTCCAGTGTAAACTGAGTCCTCTTCCAATAGAGGACCGAGTACAGAAGGCACCAGGAGAGGCACATAGGTCAAAGTATTAAAAACTTTAAAGTACCAGCTAATGTCAACTATTTCTTTTGAATATATATATACATACATATGTATCAATAACCTCAGATACGCAGATGACACTACCCTTATGGCAGAAAGTGAAGAGGAACTAAAAAGCCTCTTGATGAAAGTGAAACTGGAGAGTGAAAAAGTTGGCTTAAAGCTCAACATTCAGAAAACGAAGATCATGGCATCCAGTCCCATCACTTCATGGGAAATAGATGGGGAAACAGTGGAAACAGTGTCAGACTTTATTTTTCTGGGCTCCAAAATCACTGCAGATGGTGACTGCAGCCATGAAATTAAAAGACGCTTATTCCTTGGAAGAAAAGTTATGACCAACCTAGAGAGCATACTGAAAAGCAGAGACATTACTTTGTCAACAAAGGTCCGTCTAGTCAAGGCTATGGTTTTTCCAGTAGTCATGTACGTATACGATAGTTGGACTGTGAAGAAGGCTGAGCGCTGAAGAATTGATGCTTTTGAACTGTGGTGTTGGAGAAGTCCCTTGGACTGCAAGGAGATCCAACCAGTCCATTCTGAAGGAGATCAGCCCTGGGATTTCTTTGGAAGGAATGATGCTAATGCTGAAACTCCAGTACTTTGGCTACCTCATGCAAAGAGTTAACTCATTGGAAAAGACTCTGATGTTGGGAAGGATTAGGGGCAGGAGGAGAAGGGGACGACCAAGGATGGCTGGCTGGATGGCATCACCGACTCGATGGACGTGAGTCTGAGTGAACTCTGGTAGTTGGTGATGGACAGGGAGGCCTGGCATGCTGCGATTCATGGGGTTGCAAAAAGTCGGACATAACTGAGCGACTAAACTGACTGATGTATATATATATACACAGATATGTATATATATATACACACATATACATATACACACATACATATATACACAAACACACACATATTTATGGCTTGCCAGGTGGTGCTAGTAGTAAAGAACCCACCTGTGAATGCCAGAGACTTAAGAGATGCAGGCTTGATCCCTGGGTCCAGAAGATCACCTGGAGGAGGGGATGGCAACCTACTCCAGTATTATTGCCTGAAGAATCCCTTGGACAGAGGAGCCTGGTGGGCTACAGTCCAGAGTTGCAGAGTCGGACACTAATGCGACTGAGCACACACAAAGTTCACACACAGACACATACACACATACATACCTCCTTACTCCCAGCTGAGAAAAGTCCTGGAGATAGAAGAAAAGCTTGGATAGGTAGGTGCAGAATGAGCTAATTTTGGAACTACAAGTTTCAAGAGGAGAGGGCAGAAGAAATACATATATGTGTAAATGAGACATCAGTGACAGGGTACTGGACAAGATAGGATAGCAGAAAGGTATATAGGATGAGGAAAAGAACTATAGAGGCCAAAGCATTTATTAAAGTTCCTGATGAAAATGTTTTAATTCTTTGAAGAAGACAAGCAAAACATGATATAGACAAATAACTATAAAACCAATATTTTATTTTCTATTTTGCCAGTTAATTATAGTACATTTTAAATTTCAAAATGACTTCTGTCACCACCATTTTAATTATCTGTAGGCTACTTCCTGTCATCTGCTGTGTGTATGCTAAGTCGCTTCATTTGTGTCTGACTCTTTGCGAGCCTATGGACTGTAGCTCTCCAGGCTCCTCTGTCCATGGGATTCTATGGGCAAGAATATTGGATTGGGTTGCCATTTCCTTCTCCAGGGCATCTTCCCAACCCAAGGATTGAATTCATGTCTCCTGGGCCTCTTGCACTGAAGGCAGATTCTTTACCGCTAAGCCATCATTCTTTACTGTCTCCTATGACTCCTGAACTGGCAGGTGGGTTCTTTACCACAGTGCCACCTGGGGAGTCCAGCTGTTAGGTGGATGAGCCTAAATTATAATTCTGGACTTAGAAATCCACTGCCATGTCTTTAAACCACTCAATACTACTTTTTTCACAATCAACTTTCAATTTTTTTAAATGAAAACTTAAAACTACTCTCTTAGCAATATAGTATTATTTACTATAGTCACCCTGTTACACTACATCCTTACAAGTTTTTTATAATGGGCAGTTTGTTCCTTTTGAGCCCATACCCGTTTTGCTCACCCCTGAACCCCACCTCTGGCAACCAGTAGTCAATTCTTTGTATCTATGAGCTTAGTTTTTAAATTAAAAAATTTTTTTAAAAGATCCCTTGTATAAATGATAGCTATTTCAGTTCAGTCGCTCTGTCGTGTCCAACTCTTTGCGACTCCATGAATCGAAGCACGCCAGGCCTCCCTGTCCATCACCAACTCCCAGAGTTCACTCAGACTCATGTGCATTGAGTCAGTGATGCCATCCAGCCATCTTATCCTCTGTCGTCCCCTTCTCCTCCTGCCTCCAATCCCTCCCAGCATCAGTCTTTTCCAATGAGTCAACTCTTCGCATGAGGTGCCCAAAGTACTGGAGTTTCAGCTTTAGCATCATTCCTTCCAAAAAATCCCAGGGCTGATCTCCTTCAGAATGGATTGGTTGGATCTCCTTGCAGTCCAAGGGACTCTCAAGAGTCTTCTCCAACACCACAGTTCAAAAACATCAATTCTTCAGCACTCAGCCTTTTTCACAGTCCAACTCTCACATCCATACATGACCACTGGAAAAACCATAGCCTTGACTAGACGGAACTTAGTCAGCAAAGAAATGTCTCTGCTTTTGAATATGCTGTCTAGGTTGGTCATAACCTTTCTTCCAAGGAGTAAGCGTCTTTTAATTTCATGGCTGCAGTCACCATCCGCAGTAATTTTGGAGTCCCCCAAATAAAGTCTGACACTGTTTCCACTGTTTCCCCATCTATTTCCCATGAAGTGATGGGACCGGATGCCATGATCTTCGTTTTCTGAATGTTGAACTTTAAGCCAACTTTTTCACTCTCCTCTTTCACTTTCATCAAGAGGCTTTTTAGGTCCTCTTCACTTTTTGCCACAAGGGTGGTGTCATCTGCATATCTGAGGTTATTGATATTTCTCCCGGCAATCTTGATTCCAGCTTGTGCTTCTTCCAGTCCAGCGTTTCTCATGATGTATGCTGCATAGAAGTTAAATAAGCAGGGTGACAATATACAGCCTTGATGTACTCCTTTTCCTATTTGGAACCAGTTTGTTGTTCCATGTCCAGTTCTAACTGTTGCTTCCTGACCTGCATACAGAATTATCAAGAGGGAGGTCAGGTGGTCTGGTATTCCCGTCTCTTAGAAAATTTTCCACAGTTTGTTGTGATCCACACAGTCAAAGGCTTGGGCATAGTCAATAAAGCAGAAATAGATGTTTTTCTGGAACTCTTGCTTTTTCCATGATCCAGCAGATGTTGGCAATTTGATCTCTGGTTTCTCTGCGTTTTCTAAAACCAGCTTAAACATCAGAAAGTTCATGGTTCATGTACTGCTGAAGCCTGGCTTGGAGAATTTTGAGCATTACTTTACTTGCATGTGAGATGAGTGCAATTGTGCGGTAGATTGAGCATTCTCTGGCATTGCCTTTCTTTGGGATTGGAATGAAAACTGACCTTTTATATCGTTGCAAATTTTAAATTTTTCCTATGGCTGAATTATATGCCATTGTATATATGTATAACCACATTTTCTTTAATACCTCAATGGACTCTTAGGTTGTTAGTTCTATGTTTAATTTTTTGAGGAACCTCCATTCAGTTTTTCAGAGTGGCTCCACCAATTTACATTCCCACCAACGGTGCATAATGGTTTCCTTTTCTCCAATGCTTATTGCTTGTCTTTTTGATAATGGCCACTCTAAAAGATGTGAGATGATAATACATTGTGCTTTTGATTTGCATTTTCTTCATGATTAGTGATCATCATTAGTGACTGAGCATCTTTTCATGTAGCTGTGGATCATCTATAGGTCTTTGGAAAAATGTCTATTCCGAACTTCTGCCCATTTTTTAATTGTGTTTATATATATATATATATATGCTATTGAATTGTGTGAGTTCTTTACATATTTTAGATATTTTTCCTCAATTCTGACTATAATACTGGACATTCAGTACCTATAATAGATATATTTAATATTTTTATGAACATAGAAAACAGCAAGTTCTGTATTCAAAAAGACTTGTAGTTCATTGCATTCCTCTACTCCCTTTGACACCAAGTGATATTACACAAGAGGGCAGTGGCCTTCACACAATGTCATAATAGATAATTGTTCATTTGGCTGCAGGATCTTCACTGTGTCATGAGGGATCTTTCCGCTGTTGTGCACAGACTCTCTAGTTATGAAACGTGGTCTTAGTAGTTGTGGTGTGTGGGCTTAGTTGCTTCATAACACGTGGAATCCTAATCAGGGATCGAACCTGCATCCCCTGCATTGCAGGGCAGATTCTTATCCACTGGACCACCAGAGAATTCCTGATAAATGTTCATTCTTAAAATTTAACTTGAATGTTGAATCTCTTTGCATATGCTATTCCCTATGATTGGAAATTTCTTTCCCCTGCTTCTTTTGGAGCCAGTCTATATGCATCCTTTAAAATTGAACTCAGTTATTCTCTCTATGGGAGTCTGAATGTAACTGTGTGGGTTAGCTGCCCTGCCTCTACTCTCTAGCAGTCTATGCATGTTATCTCTCATAGACTGTATCCCATCTGCTCTGTATCACCATGGCCTAAGACTTTGCCTCCACACACCAAGTGTCCAATAAACAGCCGTTAAAAGGTATGACCATCGATAGTGCCAGATATCATTTCTTCTTCTTTTAAAAAAATATTTATTTATTTGGCTCTGCCAGGTCTTAGTTGTGGCATGCAGGGTCTTTGATCTTAATTGCAGCTGGCGGGATCTTTGTTCCCTGACCAGGGATGGAATTGGGCCTCCTGAATTGGCAGCATGGAGTCTTGGCCACTGGACCACCAGGGAAGTCTTCAGATACCATTCTTTGAGTGCTCATAAGACAAATAGTGCACTAAGCATCTTATGACTGCTAAGTCACTTAATCCTTACAGTAACCCCAAGACAAGGTTATTAGTTTCATCTCCATTTCACAGATAAGAAGAATGAGAATTAGATTAAAAAACATACCCAAGTTCACCCAGTAAAAGACAGAAGAGCCAGAATTCAAACCAAGGTTGGTCTGACTCCAAAACCCATATAAGATATCATGTACCAATGTATTCAATATCCCTTGGAATTATTTATATTTTGTGTTTTTATAATTTCTCATATAATTTTTGGTAGCTGTACTTTTGAAGAACACTGGAATTTTGCAAGCTGAACCAAGATGGCAAGGTGGGAAAACCAAATAATGGTGTTCTTTTCCTTAGAGTTCATAAAGAATTAAGTTGATGGATCAAAGAAGAAATCCAATGATATTTAGGAAGTAATAAAAAGTAAGTTATAACAACAACAAAAAGTTACAAGCATACCTCAGAGATATTTCTGATTCAGATCCCAACCAGCACAATAAAACAAATATTGCAATAAAGTGACTCACATGAATTTTTTATTTCCCAGTGCATGTAAGTTACCTTTATATCATACTGTAGTCTATTAATGTGCAATAGCATTACATCTAAAAAAAAAAAAAACAACAACATACCTACCTTAGTTAAAAATACTTCATTGCTAAAAAATGCTAACCATTTCTGAGCCTTCAGCGAGTCGTAATCTTTTAGCTGGTGGAGTGTCCTGTCTCGATGTTGATGGCTGCTGACTCATCAGGGTGAGATAGCTGTGGCAGTTTCTTAAACTAGGACAACAATAAAGTTTGCCACATCAATTGACTCTTCCTTTCATGAGCGATTTCTCTTTACAGTGTGCAGTGCTGTCCGATAGCATTTTACTCTCAGCAGAACTTCTTTCAAAATTTGAGTCAATCCTTTTAAATGCTGCTGCTACTTTACTAACTAAGTTTATATAATCTTCTAACCCCCTTGTTATTGTTTAAACAATCTTCATAGCATCTTTACCAGGAGTAGATTCCATCTCATGAAACCACTTTCTTTGCTAATCCACAAGCAGCAGCTCCTCATCTGTTCAAATTTTGTCATGAGATTGCAGCAATTCAGTCATATTTCAGGCTCCATTTCTAATTCTAGTTCTCTTGCTATTTCTACCACATCTGCAGTTACTTCCTCCATTGAAGTCTTAAACCCTCAAAGTCATCTGTTAGGGTTGGAATCAACTTCTTCCAAACTCCTGTTGATGTTAATATTTTGGCCTCTTCCTATGAATCACAAATGTTCTGAACAACATCTAGAATGGTGAATCCTTTCCAGAAGATTTTCTATTAACTTTGTCCAAATTCATCAGAGGAGTCACTCTGGCAGGTTTAGCCTCATGGAATGTATTACTTAAATAATAAGATGTAAAAGTTGAGATTACTCCTTGATTCATGGGCTGCAGAATGGATGCTGTGTTAGCAGGCATCTCAAAACATTAATCTCATTGTAAACAACAGTAATCTCAGTGTATATCTTCATCAGAGCTCTTGGGTGACCAGGTACACTGTCAATGAACACTGATATTTTGAAAGGATATTTTTTTTCCCCTGAGCAGTAGGTCTCAATAGTGAGCTTAAATAAATGTTGTAAATAGATGTGCTGTCATCCAGGCTTTGTTCCATTTACAGAGCATAGGCAGAGTAGATTTAACCTAATTCTTAAAAGACCTAGGATTTTCAGAACGGTACATGAGCACTGGCTTCAACTCTGAGTGGCCAGATGCATTAGCCCCTAACAAGAAAGTTAGCCTGTCCTTTGAAGCCAGGCATTGACTTCTCTCTAGCTATGCAAGTGCTAGATGGTATCTTTTAATATGCAGCTTTTTTGTCTGCACTGACAATCTTCTGTTTAGTGTAGCCACCTTCTTATGATCTTAGCTAGATCTTCTGGATAACCTGCTGCAGCTTCTACATCAGTACTTGCTGCTTCATCTTGCACTTTGATGTTATGGAGATTGCTTCTTTCCTTAAACATCATGAACTAACCTCTCTGTTGGCTTCAAATGTTCCTTCTGCAGCTTTCTCACCTCTCTCAGCCTTCACAGGATTGAAAAGATTAGGGCCTTGCTCTGGATTAGACTATGGTTTAAGGGAATATTGTAACTGGTTTGATCTTCCATCCAGACCACTAACATTTTCTCCATATCAGCAATAAAAGTGTTTTGCTTTTTTACTATTTTATGTGTTCACAAGAGTGAACTTTTAATTTCCTTCAAGAACTCTTCCTTGGCAGTCAAAACTTGGGTAACTCTTTGAAACAAGAGGACCATCTTTCAACCTCTCTCTGCTTTAGACATGCCTTCCTCACTCAGCTTAATCATTTCCAGCTTTTGATTGCAGCCTGAAATATGACAGAGAGATGTGCGACCCTTTCACCTGAACACTTGGAGGCCACTATAGGGTTATTAATTGGCCTAATTTAAATATTGTTGGTTGTCTCAGGAAACAGGGAGGTATGAGGAGAGGGAGAGAGATGGGGAATGGCCAGTCAGTGGAGCAGTCAGAACACACAAAACATTTATCAAGTCTGAAGGCTTATATGGACATGATTCAGCAGCTCAAAACAATTACAATAGTAACATCAAAGATCCCTGATCACAGATCACAGTAACAAATATAATAATAATGAAAAAGTTTGAAATAGCGAAGAGTTACGAAAATGTGACACAGAGACATGGAGTGTGCAAACGGTGTTGAAAAAATGGCATTGACAGACTTTCTCCATGCAAGGTTGATATAAAATTTCCATTTGTGAAAAACATATCTGTGAAGCAAAATAAAATGATGTTATACCTGTACTGAAGAACTGCTTATAATCTTTACGAAGCCTGAAGGACTTCAGAGTTGAGTTTCTTTAAGAATTTTGGCAGAGTACAGTTGACCCTCAAACAACTAGCTTAAACTGTGTGGGTCCACTTATGGTCAGATTTTTTTTCACTAAATATACATTATTGTGCCACATGACCTGTGGTTGGTTGAATCCACGGATGTGGAACCATAGATATGGGGGAGTGACTTAACCCCTGCATTATTCAAGAGTCAACTGTACTTATTTGCAAATAGGTAACTGAAAATTTAGATTTGTTATTTCTTACTTGAAAAATGAAGATTTCTAATTTAGAAAAAAATCAATATTATTGCTATCACAGTCTATGGATTATATAGCATTTTAAACCAGTTTTAAAAATCCAGATGTAAAATATAATATGTAAAAGGTTCTTAAAAACTGCTGCCCAAGTTACTTTCTGCAATAATATGGAAGAATTGCATTAGAAAAAAATTTTGGCCACAGAGGAAAAGCCAGTATCTAAACTGTGATATATTTGGGAAACAAACTAAAAACAAAACAAAACACCTCCAAGCCCCAAAAAACCCAACCCCCTCAAAACCCCCAAGTTTTGTTTAGAAAGCAAATCGACCATATACATACAAAGATTATTATACTTGCCTGACTTCTGCAGATATACAAGAAAAGCCCCAAATCAAGCTAGTATTATAAAAATTGTGAAGAAAGTAAAGTAAGATAGATGGAGACATTTAAAGTGCTCACATGAAGATTTTAAGAAGATAATCAGTTGTCATAAGAACTTTGCACAATTCAAAGAAATCCTCCCCTATGACCTTTGTTGTATGACCTTATCATACAACGAAAGGGTAACTCATCACCATGTGGAGAATACTAACAAGTGATTAAAATTATATCCAATGAGGCAGACTTTGACTTAGTAGTATTCTTGCCTGGGAAATCTCATGGACTGAGGAGTTGGCGGGCCACAGTTCATGGGGTCGCAGAAGAGGTGGACATGACTGAGCAACTGCATTTAACCATGGGAGAAATACACTGGAATCATCTCAGACCTGTTTGGGATACTCAGTTCAACTGTCAGCACACATTAATTATGCTATTATGTTTCAGGCTCTGTCTTGAGATTCTGGGGACATCCACACCCTATCGTCACCGAGCTTACAGTCAAGTGCTAACACTGTAAGCTCACTGTCAAAATGGAGGAAGATCCAGCCACTTAACTATGAGGTAACTATCCTTAGCAGAACTCAT
The DNA here is from genome assembly GCA_917880005.1 of Nanger dama. Taxonomy (NCBI): domain Eukaryota; kingdom Metazoa; phylum Chordata; class Mammalia; order Artiodactyla; family Bovidae; genus Nanger; species Nanger dama. The sequence continues at coordinate 35,279,208 of CAKJTW010000018.1, forward strand.
GTAATTCAAGAACTGATATCCATTGTGTCACTGTTCTGTGACACAATGTGTCAGGAGTTAACACTGTATTATCACAGCTGAGAGATGGTATAACCAGGTATTTGCTGTCGTTTAGTTGCTAAGTCGTGTCTGACTCTTTGCGACCCCACGGACTGCAGCACGCCAGGCTCCTCTGTCCATGAGATTTCCCATAACCAGGTATGGTGCCACTTAAAAACTGATGTGCTCATCTGTGCCAAGAATGACTCCCCAGGGTCAGGAATAACCCTACTCCCATTCTTTCAAAGGGCAATTTCTCCAAAAATTGAGTGTGTTTTGCCACATTCACATGACTTCACAGTTCCTGGTTTTATTGATTAATCACTATTCTCTATCCTGGTGGCACATTAAAAATCTATGGTGGTAGGATGGGAGAGAGACGGGAGGCTCAAGAGGGAGGGGACATATATATATAATTATGGCTGAGTCACGTTATTGTACAGCAGAAACCAACACACCATTGTAAAGCAATTATCTTCCAAGTAAAAATAAAAACATATTTTTTCTCTCTGCAAAAAAAAAAAGAAGATAACTGGGCTTCCTTAGTAGCTCAGACAGTAAAGCATCCACCTGCAATGCAGGAGACCTAGGTTCAATCCTTGGGTTGGGAAGCTCCCTTGGAGAAGGAAATGGCAACCCACTCAAGTATTCTTACCTGGAGAATGGCCATGGACAGAGGAGCCTGGTGGGCTACAATCCATGGGGTCACAAAGATAATTGTAAAGGTGAATAATTCAGTTATTAAATACTTCTCTATCTTTATTAATCACCTTTAAAAAAATCTACGGGAGGAATTTATTAAAAAAAAAATATGATGACTGGGCCCTATCCCTGGAAGTCTAGTTTAATTGATTCTAAGGGCAGCCAGTGTTGAGACCTCTTTCTTCATTTCCAGTGTCTTATGCTAGCTGGAGTCAATTTTTTAGCTCTACTTTCACTTTTACTCTGTTAGTTTCTTTGTTAGAGAAAGAACTCTCTTTCATACTAGACTCCTCACAATTTTTTTTTTCCTCTGAACACTCTCATTTAAAATCTCAAAGGAAAGGCAACAGAATAATGGACAAAAGACACATGGATGGGCAATTCTTGAAAGAAGAAATACAAACCAACAAACATCTGAGAAAAAACTCAATCTCACTAGTAGTAAAATAAGAGAACATTTATCACCTTTCAAACCAGAAGTGTGTTGGTTAGTTTTCTAGGAAATAGGTGTTTCTCACATTGCTGGTGGGAGTGTATTTCAGAACACTTTATGAAGGCAAATTGATAATATATTACAAAAATGTTACTTCCCTTGATCTAGAAATTCTACATCCTGGAATTTTCCTAAGGAAAAGGAAACAAGTCCAAAAGATAAGAGTTCGAAGTTTATCAAAGCAAACAGATCAACTTACAGATATAAATTTAGGACACTGTATCTTCAGGTAATACAGTGGTGAAACCATGCTGTTGCTGAGCGTGGGGTTTACTGAGCTCTTCTTCTGCATAGACATCCCCTCCCCCACCAAGCATATACTTGTAACATGTATGCATGCACAAGGGAGATACATAATTGCATGCTGCTGCTGCTGCAAAGTAGCTTTAGTTGTGTACAACTCTGTGCAACCTCATAGATGACAGCCCACCAGGCTCCCTGTCCCTGGGATTCTCCAGGCAAGAACACTGGAATGGGTTGTCATTTCCTTCTCCAATGCATGAAAGTGAAAAGTGAAAGGGAAGTTGCTCAGTCGTGTCCGACTGTTTCTGACCCCATGGACTGCAGCCTACCAGTTTCCTCTGTCCATGGGATTTTCCAGGCAAGAGTACTGGAGTGGGGTGCCATCGTCTTCTCCACATAATTGCATAAGAGGACATAAAAGAAGGATTACTAGGCATGACCTACCTCTTGAGAAACCTGTATGCAGGTCAGGCAGCACCAGTTAGAACTGGACATGGAACAACAGACTGGTTCCAAATAGGAAAAGGAGTACGTCAAGGCTGTATATTGTCACCCTGCTTATTTAACTTATATGCAGAGTACATCATGAGAAACGCTGGGCTGGAAGAAGCACAAGCTGGCATCAAGATTTCTGGGAGAAATATCAATAACCTCAGATATACAGATGACACCACCTTTATGGCAGAGAGTGAAGAAGAACTAAAGAGCCTCTTGATGAAAGTGAAAGTGGAGAGTGAAAAAGTTGGCTTAAAGCTCAACATTCAGAAAACGAAGATCATGGCATTCAGTCCCATCACTTCCTGGGAAATAGATGGGGAAACAGTGGAAACAGTGGCTGACTTTTGGGGCTCCAAAATCACTGCAGATGGTGATTGCAGCCACGAAATTAAAAGACACTTACTCCTTAGAAGGAAACTTATGACCAACCTAGACAGCATATTAAAAAACAGAGACATTACTTTGTCAACAAAGGTCTGTCTAGTCAAGGTGATGGTTTTTCCGGTAGTCATGTATGGATCTGAGAGTTGGACTATAAAGAAAGGTGAGCATCAAAGAATTGATGCTTCTAAACTGTGGTGTTGGAGAAGATCCTTCAGAGTCCCTTGCACTGCAAGGAGATCCAACTAGTCCATCCTAAAGAAGATCAGTCCTGGGTGTTCATGGAAAGACTGATGTTGAAGTTGAAGCTCCAATATTTGGCCACCTGATGCGAAGAGCTAACTCATTTGAAAAGACCCTGATGCTGGGAAAGATTGAGGGCAGGAGGAGAAGGGGATGACAGAGCATGATATGGTTGGATGGCATTACCGACTCAATGGACATGAGTTTGGGTAGGCTCCAGGAGTTGGTGATGGACAGGGAGGCCTGGTGTGCTGCAGCTCATGGGGTCACAAAGAGTCAGACACGACTGAATGACTGAACTGAACTGAACTAGGCAGGAGCAAAATAAGAGACAAAAGAAAAAAATCTTACCCAGATTTTATAAACTGGAATAGAAAAAGGAGGCTTAAACAGGTAAGATGAAAAATGGGCAGTTTAAAAAGAAATGCAAGATAGGAGAGGAAAAGTACAATTGCTATAGAAAATACTATGGTTCCTCAAAAAATTAAACAGAATTACCATATGATCCAGCACTTCCAGGTACGTACCCAAAAGAACTAAAAACAAAGGACTTAGATATTTGTACAGTCATGTTTCATAGTAGTATTATTTACAGTAGCAAAACTGAAAGCAATGCAGTGTCTGTCGATGGATGAATGGATAAACAAAATGTGGTGTCCACACACACTGGAATTATTATTCAGGCTTACAAAGGAAGGAAATTCTGATACATGCGAAAACATATATAAACCTTAAAGATGTCATGCTAAGTGAAATATCAGTCACAAAACGACAAATACTGTATGATTCCACTTATTCATGAGATAACATAGAAAAGTCGAATTCATAAATAAAAGTAGAATGGTGGTTGCCAGGGGCTGGGGGAGGGAGGGGCGACGGAGTTATTATTTAAATGAATACAAAGTTTAGGTTTGGGAAGATGAAGTTTTTAATTATGGGCTTTTTGAGTTAGTGGTTCTCAACCCTGATACATATTAATATTATCAAGAAGTAATAAAAAAAAAAAAAACCCAAGGCGGACTCTGTCTAGCTGGAGGAAATTGACCAGGTAGAGTGGGTCTATTTTTAAATTTTCCCTGCTGCAGCTAGGGTGGCAAAGACTGCTGTAGGCCAGAGGAAATAAAATATTGTGATTTTTCTATTACTTAAAAAAAGTTCTGGAGATGGATGGTGATGATGGTTGAATGTACTTGTTACCACTGAACTGTACACTTAAAAGTGGTTAAAATAATTTTATGTCTAGTGTATTTTACCATAATAAAAAAAAAAATCTCTCTAAAGGACAATATTAAGCCTTTTGATACAAGTAATTGCATTATTTGCTTTTTCTTCCTTGCAAGGAAACTGTTCCCTAGTAACATTTTGAATTCCTTCTTATTTCTTGCAAATACATGTCAAACTGCTGAAATGCTACTCTAACCTTCCTGATAATGTGTTAGTATCTGAGAGTCATGGAGAAGGCAATGGCAACCCACTCCAGTACTCTTGCCTGGAGAATTCCATGGACAGAGGAGCCTGGTAGGTTGTAGTACATGGGGTTGTGAAGGTCAGACATGACTGAGTGACTTCACTTTCACTTTTCACTTTCAAAGAGAAGTAAATTTTAATCCTGGCTCCAACCTTTATAGGTTGGGGCCAGATCACTGAAGTCTTCCCAAGTCTTGTTTCCAATAATTAAAATGAACAGGGTGGCAGACAAAAAAAACTGACTCAAAGTCTCTAGTTTTATGGTATTTAAGTTTCCAAACCACATTTTTGCTACATTACAAATATCTTTGTTGCATGGGTAGTTGAAATTGTATAGTTTCTGTGCTTTTAAAAGTATTGGTATATTTACTATCTTAGTTTCATTATCTCCAATAAGCAGTTGTGAATTTCCTGAGCCAACTTTGTCATTAATTTCTTCATTATAATTATAAAAGCACATCATTGTTTTTCTTAAATCTCAAAGCCAAATTTAGGATTCACTCCCTCCCACCCCCTGCCCCGCTACTCCCTGCCACCAGGGGATTTGACTGCCTTATAGTTACTTGATAACAACTACTTTGATTTTTAAAGAGTAGAATCTTTTTCCCCGCTAAAAAGCATGAAACCTAGAATTCTTTCCTTCCACAAAGTGCGATTCTTTCTAAGAACTCCACTTTCCAGGTCTTGTCAGTGTGGGAAAGCTAACAGGGTTTGTGCATAAAGAAGCAGCTTGACTCATGCCCATTTTACTTAACAGATGTTTTGAAGTCTTTTACTCCCCAAGTATTTAACGTTTTTCCTCTTTTTACTTCTCACTACTGTCTTAGTTAAGGCCCCTATCAATGCTTGTGAAGACCACTGCTTTCCCTTGGGTCTCTCTGTCTTCAAGGACAAGATCTTTGATGACTTCTAAACATTGCCTTTTTTACATCTGCCTTTGGCACTGAGCAAGCTATGGCACTGAGCAAGCTAAGTGAAATGCAAACCTGACTGTGTCATTTCTATACTTTGAATCCTTCACTGGCTCTCAGAGCCTACAAAATAAGACCCAAGCATCTTAGTATGGCTGACAGGGCCTTTCATTGACAGCTTTTATCTGATGCTCAGCGTACAGTGAACAGATCCAGTGGCTGCTGTCTCTGGCACACCCATTCACACCCACAGCCATGACTTTGCTCCTGCGTGACCATCTCAACTGGTGAAGATGTTCTCCCTTTTCAAGACTTGGCTGGGGAGGCATCTTATCCAGGAACATTTCTCTGTGCTCCCACAGAACCTGCAGGTGCTAAGCACATCAGTGATCTGCCTCTGTGTCTGCCTACTTCTTTGGTCGGTACTGGAGTGGGTAGCCTTTCCCTTCTCCAGGGGAATCTTCCCAACCCAGGGACTGAATCCAGGTGGATTGCAGGTGGATTCTTTACCAACTGAGCTACCAGGGAAATCCCAAAGTATAATAATACCAAGCAATAGGTGCTCTTTCTTTGTCACATGCAATTTACCTTTTAACATATATTTTCTTTGAAGGGACCAAAATTAGCAAATTTCCCATGCATCACTGCTTTTGAATTTAGAGAATTCAGTTGACAGAAACATGTTCAATGAAATATTAATTGAAAAATTGATTTGTAACTGATAAGCAACTTTCAAGGCCAAGTTAAGGAGCAGAAAGAATAATGATGATATGATAATTCTTCTCATATTGGGAATGCATGATACTTCTTGCACCAACATTACTTTGGCTTTTACTTTCCTGAAAATGTGACTGCTAGAGAGATCTTTCTGTTCTAAATACAAGTTAAGAAGCTTTTGTGGAAGGCAGGTTAGAAGGTACTATAATTCGCCAAACATATATAACCTTTTCTAGGTATAATATAAAATTTTTGCCTTTTTTTTCTTGTAATCGAGGTCCAGCATTTCATCCACTTTGGATCTAAAAAGCTTCTAAATTCACTTCTGCCACCATCCAATTAAAATCTTTTGAGAATTAAGCAATCATTTCCTGACTTGCCAAGGATTAAATTTAGATGCTTGGTTGAACATGAGCCTTATCTCTCCAGCCATCACTTTTAATTGGAGCATGTAAAAGGATAACATAGGGTTTTAGTTGACATCATAGTCTATTGCCATGGAAATGTAAACATGGGTTTGTGTTAAACTTGTCTCCAAGCAAGTTTTAGGGGTACAGATAGACTGTGAGACAGGAGATAAATTATGTAAAACAGATCCTCTCAATGTTGGAGTGCCCCAGGAGCACAGACCTGGGTGATCTCATCTTGTCTCATGGCTTTAAATACCATCTATACACTGATGACTCTCAAATTTATATCTCCAGCTCAATCTTTCCTCTGAACTCCAAACTCATATATCTGTCTTCTTGACCACTTCAGCTGGATGCCTGACAGGCACCTCAAGTCTCACACATCCAGCCTGAGCTGCTAATACTGCCCTCTCCCTGTGTAATTTGCTCTATCACCATCTCAGCACATGTCAGTTTCCCCTTCCACTTGCAGAGGGCATAGAGCTGGGGGTAATCCTTGACCTGTCTCGTATTTCTCCGCAAATCCTGTCAGATCTACCTTTAAAATATAATCAGAAGATGCTCACTTCTCCCCACTTGCACTGTTCAAACTACCATTGTTTCTTGCCTGGACTATTAACTAACTCTTAACTGGTCTGTTTCTGTTCTTATGGGTCATATCATGTCACTTGTCTGCTTAAACCCTCCAGTGGCTTTTCGTTTCATCCAGGGTAGGACCCACAGGCCTTTAACCATCAATTATCTTCTCTTCTCCCTTATTTTCTTCTTCAGCTACACTGGACTCCTGGTAGTTCACTGATCCTGCAAGGTGTGCTCCTGCCTCTGGGACTTTGCATACGCTCTTCTTCTGGTGATCTGTATGGCTTGCTTCCTTTCTTTCGGTAGCTTTACTCAAATCACTTTCTCATTGAGGATTTCTGTGGCTAATGATCTAAAATTACTATTTCCACCCCCATTTCATGATTTATTGTCCTGCTTAGCACTTCTGTAACAGGCTGTGAATTTTACTTATTTTTACTGATATTGTTTGTTTCTGCCACTAGAATGTAAGCTCCAAGAGGCAGGGACCTTTGGTTGTGTTTTTCATTGCTGTATCCTCTGCCCTTAGGGAAGTGCAGAGGCACACGGTAGAAAACCAATAAATATTCACTGAGTGAATAATTAAAAAAAAAAAAACAGGTGATACATGTCATAAGAAATAAAGACTAGTGAAAACATGATTAACCAGTGTCTAAAAAAAATTCATCCGTTATTGGGTTTTCATGGGAATCTGTCTTTGGAGGAGCTCTGACTTAATTTTCCATAAGAACAGACTTGATTTCTCTTATCTTTGCCATTTGGAACTTCATAGATGATTGTTCAAGAAGGAAGAGAATAGTTAAATAAATACAGGTGGATGGTAAATAATGTTCATTGTTTGCCATGTTGGATGAGCTAATGATTTTTAAAAATTATTAGCACACAGAGCTTACTATTCATAGTGGACTGAAATTAGAAATGAAAAAAGCTGCTCATTGATTGCATTAGCAGTGTCTGGCACCCAGTAATGCAATATATAAAGTGAGTTAGACTTGGATACTATCCAAGAGGGCTTAGTTACTGAAGTAGTTTCATTTCTAAAGTGATTCTACAGTACAGGCATGGGTGTCCAGGTTGGTTATAGTTAAGCTTAGACAGAAACTAAGAAACAGTCATGGAGATCCTATCTTTAGACCTGAAAATGATAAATCTTTAGTTGTCATTCCTTGCTAACTTACAAAGTAAACACTTAATGAATGCACACTATAAAGCCCTTATATGAACTGTAGATGAAAAGGGCAATAAATATATGCCAGAGTTAGCGGTACAATGATATAATGGAAAGATAAAGGTTGAGAAACCCAGGTTCCCACTGACTGGCTCTATGATTTGGGGTGAGTCATCTAACCTCTCTTAATTACCTCATCTGTAAAATGTGGAGGATGGACTGATAGGCTTCAGTGGTCTTCCAAGCTCTACGCATTATAAGAGTTTTTGACTTTAATCACTGTGGTAGGCAGAATTATGCCCCACCCCCACCTCAAGAATGTCTACATCCTAATCCCCAGAACTTGTGAATATGTTATATTATATGGCAAGGGGGAATATTAAGGCTGCTAATAAGCTACCTTAAAATAAGGAGATTATCCTGAATTATCCATTTGGGCCCAATGAAATCACAAAGGTACTTAAAATGTAGAAGATGGAGGCAGAAGAGTGAGTGTGAGAGTGAAGCTATGTGAGAAGGGCTTAACCGACCATTACTGCATTTGAACATGGATGTGGAAACAATGGAAACAGTGAGAGACTTTTATTTTGGGGGTCTCCAAAGTCACTGCAGATGGTGATTGCAGCCATGAAATTAAAAGACGCTTGCTCCTTGGAAGAAAAACTATGACCAGCCTACACAGCATATTAAAAAGCAGAGACATTACTTAGCCAAAAAGGTCCATCTAGTCAAAGTTATGGTTTTTCCAGTAGCTATGTATGGATGTGAGAGCTTGACTATAAAGAAAGCTGAGCACAGAAGAATTGATGCTTTTGAACTGTGGTGTTGGAGAAGACTCTTGAGAGTCTTCAAGGAGATCCAACAAGTCAATCCTAAAGGAAATCAGTCCTGAATATTCACTGGAAGATAAAGCTGAAACTCCAATACTTTGGCTACCTGATGTGAAGAACTGACTCACTGGAAAAGACCCTGATGCTGGGCAAGACTGAAGGCAGGAAGAGAAGGGGACAACAGAGGATGAGATGGTTGGATGGCATCACCGACTTGATGGAAAAGGTTTGGGAGTTGGTGATGGACAAGAAAGCCTGGTGTGCTGCAGTCCATGGGGTTGCAAAGAGTTGGACACGACTGAGTGACAGAGCTAGTTGCTGAACTGAAGAGGCCATTAGCCAGAATGTGAGCAGCCTCTAGAAGCCAGAAAATGCAAGAAAACAGATTTCCCTTAGAGCTTCCAGAAGGGAATGCAGTTCTACAAAAGACTTGATTTTAGCCTAGTTAGACCTGTATCAGACTTCTGGACTTCCAGAATTACCGGTATTCGATTTGTAAGCCATTAGGTTTTTGGTAATTTGTTAATGGAAGGGATAGAAAAATAATACAAGCAAAGTTGAACCCAAGTTTATTACAGATGCAGGCTTTTAAATAAAAATCCTATACTCAGGTATTCTGCAAAGATCTTCAGAGGTAGCTATAATCAGAAACCATGAGAAGCCTGTTTGAAAAATCGTGGGAGAGTATATGTGTGTGTGCGCGCACATGCACACTTGCGCTAAGTCACTTGAGTCATGTGAGACTTTTTGTGACCCCATGGACTGTAGCCTGCCAGGCTTCTCTGTCCAGGGGCTTCTCCAGGCAAGAATACTGGAGCGGGTTGCCATGCCCTCCTCCAGAGGATCTTCCTGACCCAGGGACTGAACCCTCATCTCTTACATCTCTTGCATTGGAAGGTGGGTTCTTTGCCACCAGCACCACCTGGGAAATTAACTAGTGATTCATGTGAAGAATAGAAATCTGGTTATCTTATAAAGAAAAGAAAATGTCAAGAGAAGAGAGATCAAAGATTATCCACAATGTGAGTTTCTTCTCTGGATCTCACTGTACTCATCTATATGTACAGTGAAGGACTGGGATAAATAATCTCTAAATTTCTCTGGCTCTGAAATAAGCTTTTAAATGCTGATAGATGCTACCATGGGCATTTGAGACCCTCCCTTCCCCAAAGTTTGAAGAATATTCATTTTAGAAAGTAACTATAATTATCTTTAATGTGTAATAGTCAAGCTTCACAGAAAGCTCTACTTAGTTTAACAAAGAAGGGGCTCTGAATTCTAACCTTGACATTCTTGTTCAGGTAGAGTGCATGGGGAAATTGTTCAGCTTTCCTTCTCATGTTACTTCCCTATAGAAGCATGGCAAAATTTTAGCTAGACGGATTTTCTAAAGAATGAATTATTTCAGATGTCTCAAGGTTTAGTCCTTTATGTACTGAATGACTAAACTTTAAATATATTTGAGGGAACTATATCTAAAGTAAAATGCCCCATTTTTATATATAATTTAATGATTACCATATTCCTTTCTCTTGAAAAGAGTCATGACTAATAACATCAATTACTGGAGTAATGCTCTAGACAGCATTTGCAAGCTATGGCCTGCAGGCTGTTTGTGTCGTTTTTTTATATTCTGTACATGGTTAAAAAAAAAAAGGTGTGTGTGCGGGATATGTGGCCTTAGAGCCTATGTGGCTCAAAAAGTCTAAAATAAATATTATCTGGATCTTTGCAGAAAGGTTTGCTGACTCCAGCTCTAGAGAAAGATGTGTAGGCCTCTTCATCAAATGTCCAAAACTAGACTGAACTTTGTTATGTCACTAAACGAAAAGCATTCATCTTGGCACAAGGTAGCTCAAGTATTCGTGGAAAAATAAAAGGCTTTGGGCATTTTTTTTTTTTTGGCTGAGCTGCACAACTTGTGGGATGTTTAGTTCCTGAACCAGGACTCCAACCCCAGATCCACATCAGTGAAAGTGCAAGAGTTCTGTCCACTGGATTGCCAGGGAATTTTCCAGGATCTTGGCATTTAAAATTTTTCTGTTGCTTGTTGATACATTCTCCTCACTTTCAGGTTTTTTTTTGTAATTACTACCTGCCCCTTGCAGTCTCTCCCCTTTCAAATCTCAAGTCTGGAAATTTGATAACCGATAGCATATTCAAAAGCAGAGACATTACTTTGCCTACTAAGGTCCGTCTAGTCAAAGCTATGGTTTTTCCCATGGTCATGTATGGATGTGAGAGTTGGACTGTGAAGAAGGCTGAGCACTGAAGAATTGATGCTTTTGAACTGTGGTGTTGGAGAAGACTCTTGAGAGTCCCTTGGACTGCAAGGAGACCCAACCAGTCCATTCTGAAGGAGATCAGCCCTGGGATTTCTTTGGAAGGAATGATGCTAAAGCTGAAACTCCAGTACTTTGGGCACCTCATGTGAAGAGTTGACTCATTGGAAAAGACTCTGATGCTGGGAAGGATTGGGGGCAGGAGGAGAAGAGGACGACAGAGGATAAGATGGTTGGATGGCATCACTGACTCGATGGACGTGAGTCTGAGTGAACTCCGGAAGTTGGTGATGGACAGGGAGGCCTGCCATGCTGCGATTCATGGGATCGCAAAGAGTCGGACACGACTGAGCGACTGAACTGAACTGAACTGAGCTTATAAACATTGTAAACAATGTAAGATTTAGTCAGTTATGTGAAGACCCTAAAACTAGTTTTTAAGTAAATCACAGGTAGTTTAGTGTAGGTATTTGGTGACTAATTTTGCTAGTCCCAAGGTCTTTTTATTTCCAGGTTCTTAGCTGTCCTTTGAAAAGGCCAGGTGTCAGGACAGATAAGGTCTTACTGTAGTGTGATCATTTTTTATTCTTATAATATAAAAACAGCAGTATATCTGAAAAGCCACTCATCAAAAAATTAAACTCAAGCAATCTAAATGGTAGAATTTTCTTGGAACATTTTTTTTCTTTAAAATAAACAAACATTACTTTTACAATCAAAACGGCGATTTCATTAAAAGAAAAAAGGGAGATATCTTGGAACGATCTCTCCATTCAATCTCACTGCCCTAACTCAACTATTTTCATCTAGCATATTTTGTTTATTCAATGACTTTAAAATGGTTGTATACACTGGAGTTTTAATTTGATTCATATTTGGTTTGCCGTAGGTAATCTATGATTACTCTAATACTGAAAAATAAGCTGTAAATATGAAATGCAAGCAAGCTGACAATCAACATGGTGAAAGATGACCGCCTTAAATTTTGGCTTAGGCTCCAGCCATTTCTTACACATTCACACGTATAATACCCAACCTGGATAGTGTTAAGGCTCGAAACACTTCCTCCATTTAGCGTGCAAAAAAACCCTGTTAAGCGGGCACATTCTCGGAGGTAAAATGACTTGGCCATAGTCACCCGGCTACCCAGGGAACAGGTTTAGCAGCCTAGTCAAGAAAACAGGAGCAGGTCTTTGGAGGCGCTGCTAGTTAAACGAGAGCTTTCACTACACGCTGGCCTTTATGTTCCCTCATCTGACAATGACTTTACAAACTCAAACCTCCCTCTTCTACCCTATCGAGGCACGCGAGGCAGGCTGGGGAAATCTGTCGGATAGTCGCTCAGTTGTGTCCGAGTCTTTGTGCCCCCATAGAATGTAGCTCGCCAGGCTCCTTTGTCCATGGAATTCTCCAGGCAAGAATACTGGAGTGGGTAGCCATTCCCTTCTCGTGGGGATCTTCCTGGTCCAGGGATCGAATCCAGGTCTCCCGCACTGCGGGCAGATTCTTTACAGACTGAGTAGCTCACATCCAAAGTCAACACTCCATGCCCAAAGCCCTACTAGTTCCAAGGCAGAGAGAGGAGAGCGCTGGAGGCGCAGCCTCTGCACGCTGGTCCCGAACTAACCTGACCAGGTCGGTCATGCAGGAGCCCACCACCACCACCGCCGCCGCCGCCGCCGTCGCCTCCGCCACCTCCTCCTGCCACTGCCTCCCAGGGTCCCCAGAGGCGGCCATTGCTCAGAGTCGGCAGTGTCCAACCTGGAGGCTGCCCTTTAACCTTTGCCCCACCCCGTAACCAGAGACGCCGCTCCCACGTTCCCTAACGACGCGGGCCTTCCGGACGCCCGGGTGGGTCGCCCTCCTGGATGCCCGAAATAACCCCATCCACCAACTGCCCCCAGTTTTTCCAGGAATTGTCTTCCTGCACAGTCTCTAGTAGTAGAGCCATCCTACGAGTTCCAGACTCCGCGCAGCTCGGCGCGCAAGAGGTAGGCGCGGAGGCAGGAACTTTCAGGCACCCGGGGGCCGCCCTTCCGAGCGCCCGGCCTGGCGCGGCCGGGGACGCGCACGCCGCCCGGCTCCAGGGCCGCTGAGGGGGCGGGGCGGGGCGGGACGTCCGGGGACGCGCACGCATCCGGCCCGCGGTGCGCGCGCAGGTTGGTGCGTCGGTCGGGGGCGCGCTCGGGTAACCTGTACCCCACGTAGTCGCCGGTTACCGATCCGACTTAAGTTCCAGGTACCTGGACTGGGGCTGGTGCGGGGAGGCTGGATCCCGAGTTGCACAGGTGGCGCTGAGGACCGTGGTTTTACATATGCCCAGGGATCGCCTTCTCTTCCTATAGAGAAGGCCCCTGTCCCAAAGATGCCCTACTCATTCCCGTCACGCTGGTCCCCTCAAGAACGAGCCCCCAAGGCCAGAGGCTGCCCTCTCTCCACACCTAGCCTGCCCCCTGGTTCCTGATTAAGCTCAAGACTCTTTGCATTTTCCTGCCTGATTAGGGGATCGTACAATTTGGGAGAACTTGTCCCCTTTTAGAGCGGGGTGGTCATTCTTTGGGTTCGAGCTGATTGTTTTTCTTGAATGCTGCCCCTTGGAGAAATTACTTCCCCTGTGTACTTCCCTCGTGCGCCGTATGACGTCGACATGACGCAGCAGGACGCCACCCCTTTCCGTTCCATGACGTAAGCTGGGCACGTGTTTCCGTGTTTGTCATCCCATCTTAATTGCGAGAAGGTAGACGATGCTTTAGACGTGTTTGTATTCCCCGGACTGCCCATCAAAGTACCTCATGTGACCCTATCTTGAGGCAGCAAAGCTCTGTAAAAATTGTATTTCTGCATTTCCTTCTGTATATTACACGTCAAAATCAGGAAATAGAAATTTCACAACTAGCTTTCAAGGGAAACGGGCCGCAGTAAATTTTTGCCTACCTGCGATCGATTATTGTGCTTTGTTGTGTAAAAAATACTACTGGGAGATCATCCCCCATCTGTGTATCCCGCTCAGAAGCCAAAGAACTATCATTTTTAGCTATTCGGTGACCTCTGATTTTGGAGTCAGGTTTTTTCCCCTACTCTCCTGTCTAGAGAAGTCACAGCAGCTGTGCTTGTAACATTTTAATGCTGTGTGAAATCTTGCACTGTCAAAAGATAGTATTATGGCTGTTCAGGAAACAAAGACAAATTCATTCCTTCAGGTGTCATTCTAAGGTCATGACAGTTGCTGAATTGGATGGGGTGTTGTCACCTTAAATATAGTTTGGTTTCTGAAGCACGTTTGTTCTCTCTAGCATTTTACCTAGTGAATCACTTAGGCCAGCTTCAGCAGTAGGCCAACATTAGTCTAATTTGTTTCTAGTTGTCAAACAACTATTAGTCTAAATTCATGACTTTTTTTGTTCTTTTTACTAGATGTATGTTTTTAAAAAACATTCGCTTTGATGCTTTCCTCTTTGGTGTTTATTTGAGAAGAAGTTAGGTATAGTGGACTCTGAGGGAGATCTGGATTTGAATTCCAATCCTTCTGCTTGCTAGGTTTGTGACTTTAAGTTACTTTCTTGCTCAACATTAGTTTTCTTATCTTTGAAATGGTAACAAAAATATTAAACAGAGGAAGAGGTAGTTGTTGGGAAGTAAATGAAATTATAGCTAGAGATGGGTAATATAGTGCCTGATATTCAGTAGATTTTGAGAATGTATTGGTTCTGTTTCCATTTTTCATAGAAATGAGAGATGAAATAATAATAGGTATTGTGGGAAAATACATGAAAGAATAATTTTGTAGTGTAGGTAAGGTCCTTTTGCTTTTTTCCAAAATGAGTATTTCTGTTTTGCATATGATCTAGATAAGCATCCTTTCAAGAACTGTGACATCAATGAGCAGAAATAAAAGTGGAAATGTTGCAGAAATAGGGAAAAAATAGACTTCAAAGTGATAATATAGCCTAGTATATTATTCAAAGACAAATGATAAGTTATCTATGTCATCTGTAAAATGGGAATTCTAATATATGCCTTACAATCCAGAATTGTGGAGGTCAAGTGCACTAATATTTATGGAAGCTCTTTATAACTGATAAAGTGTTATAAAATGTACTTGATTTTTATGACTGATAATACAGTGCATTAGATGTTTATTCTTATTTTGTGATGACATATTGGAATGGTGGTGGGAGGCCATCTGTTAAGTGGTCTGAGGAGGACCTTGTTTTATATTTGCAGAAAAGATGATTGCTAAAGTATAAAGCTTTTTCTACTTCAGAGGTACTTTTGGGTGTCATCAGTATGTAGGGTCATGGTGGTTTTTTTTTGTTGTTATTATTTGTTTTTATGATTGTTATTTATTTTTTTGCCCTTTATTACTCTGAAATGTTTAAAATGCGTACTGGTTCTCAGCATTTAGCAGGGAGCTGTAAATCCTCATAGGGCATAGTATATGAAAACTAGAATGAGCACATCATTTACTTGCAATTGTAACTTGCAGGAAATTAATTTGCTTTTGATGTGGGATTATCCTTTCAGATTGAAGAAGAAAATGATCATTTAAATTGACTTATTCACCTCTGAAAGTGGAGGCTTTCATTTAGAAATCTATTAAGAGGAATTCATGTACTCCCTTCTCCAGCCCCATGGGTTTCCAAGTAATTTAGAGATGATTTATTGGTTTTACTTTTGTATTTTCAAGTGTAAGAATTTCTTAGTGCTTTAGAGTCAAAAACTTTTAGATCTATGATAGTTTGTGCTGCTTAATATCTGGATAGGTGTGTGTTTTCATGATTTAATGGTTATGTAGATTTTTGCTACATCTCAGATATGCTATTTTCTACTAGATTTTTGAGGGCATAATATCTTTTCTTCATACCTAAATATTTCTCTAGCTCTTGTCTCCTTATTCATCTTTATTAAAAGATGCTTCTTGATGCTTATGGTGTAACACTAGAGAGTCAAGACAGTTCTGCAGGGAAGAGATCACTAAGCAGGTAATTATACTGTGGAGGGGAAATAAGAAAGAGGTGTATCAGTAAATACAACTACAAGTAAATAACTTGTAAGTAATAATTGCAAATAGATTTGCTTCTCCTGAAATTTTGCAGTTTTATCAATCAAGTTCTTCTCTTTGTGGGGACACAGAGAGGGGACTCCTAACCTAGCAGTGTGTGTGTGTTTTGTGTGTCAGGGGAGAGAATTGTCAGTAAACCCTTCTTAAGAAGGAAGGACCTGCCAGTTGTAAGACAGAGTAGGGCAGCTTTTAAGTAGAGTGTGGCAGCATAGAAACTGGCTTTGAAAAGAGGGAGGCAGTTAGATTTCAGGGGTTGCTGCTCCCCCTGCAAAGTCTGTCTCTTGAGTAGGCAAGCAGTAGTGAGTTAGGCTCTTTTGGAGGGTCACTGTAGGAGGCTGCCATAAGATAGGAGATGAGGTATCAAGCAGGAGATCCTTCTGTGTACTGCACTAGTTTCCAGGAAGATTGTTATTTCTAGTTCCTTTGGATATTCTGATCATCATTCTTTCCTTCTTCTTTCAGTGGTGATTTGCAAGGCAAGTTAAAATGTCTCCAGAAGTGGCCTTGAACCGAATTTCTCCAATGCTGTCCCCGTTCATATCTAGCGTGGTCCGTAATGGGAAAGTGGGACTGGATGCTACCAACTGTTTGAGGATAACTGACTTGAAATCGGGGTATGTACCAGAACCAATTCATCCATTTCCTCATAACAGACCTTTCTCACCAGGCTTGTAAAAGTTGAACACCACAAAAAGTCATCAAGTCATCCCCTTATCATATGTTAAATTGGTTTTGTCCAGTTGTTGACATTTTATGTTTCAGGTTATTTAGTTGTGCTGTGGGCCATTGCTTCATGATCAGACTGGGGTGTGTGTGTGTGTGTGATTAAGGCATATCTCTTTGTTAACAGTGTGCCATGTGATTTTTAGCTAGTGTGTTTTTCATCATTGACTTGTTTTCTTGTTTTGTGTTCTGCGATTCAGTATGCACTCTAAGAGCTGGGATTTGAGATTGTGAATCTAACATTATTTGATAGTTGCTCCTAATAGGAAAATTATAATTACAGCCCAAAATGCGTCATTTTTCACAATGGAATTGAAACAGTAATATCTCATGTCTAGAAATGTTGCATTAAAAAAATCCAGCTTTTTATTTTGAAATAGATTTACTTAAAGAATAGTTACAAAAATGCTACAGAAAATTAATGCTGTTACGTGCTGATAATTGTTCTATAAGTCTTATTTGAATTTTACCGGTTTTCCTATTAATGTTCTTTTTCGGTCCAGAATCCAATCCATGATCCAGATTGCATTTAGTTGTCACGTCTACCTTATCTTCCAAATCTGTGACAGTTCTTGGCTTTCATTGTCTTCCATGATTTTGAAGCTTTTAAAGATAGCATTGGTTAGTTACTTTGTAAAATATTGCTCACTATGGGTTTGTCTAATGTTTTCCCTTTATCAGAGTGAGAAATACTCACTCTGATACCTCCCCTCAGTATTACAGAAGGGATGTATGATTCTCAGTACATCATTAAGGTTGTGTGTATCAGGTTTTGCCACTGTGAAACTGATTTTCCCTTTGTAATTAGTAAGTACATTGTGCAGTGTGTTTGACATTGTGCAGATGTTCTGTTTCTCATCTTACTTTTGTCTGTTAATTTCAACTTCCATTAATGGTTTTTGCCTGCAAGAATTGTTACTGTGGTTCTTGGATAAGAGTAATTTTTAATTTCCCTTTTCCTCCTATACTTAGTCATTTAATTCTTCTGTAAAGAAGCATTACCCCTTCCCTGCTAATTATTTATTTGTTTATTTATATCAGTATGAATTTTGAGGCATTAATTTTATTCTTTGAGTCATAATCCTCAATAAACTGTGTTCATTTATTTTTTTGCTCAGTTGTTCTAGCCTTTGTCATTGGGAGCTTGTCAGGTTTTCTTTTGAGCATATCTCCATAATGTTTTGAACATTTTCTTACTAGAGATACTACATTCTTGATTTAGCTCTTCTTTTAAAAGCTCTTTTATTTTTACTTTCCACAAATCTTGCTATTTTCTGACTAAGCTGAAGACCTGGATATAAGTAAGATAGAGAAAACTAGGTTAGTTGGACATTTCATTGGAGTGGTACGATGCTTTTTAAGTAATCAGTGGGTAGGGGTTACTTTTTGAGGTGATGAAAATGTTCTAAAATTAGTGGTAATAGTTACACAACTCTCTATTCTAAAAATGACTTATTTATGCACCTATAAAGGTGAATTTTATGGTTTGTGTATTATCTCTCATTAAAGTTGTCATTAAAAAGACAAACCTGTGTACCCAGGGTTATTTACTGGCTTGAATGGATAGGACATGGAAAAAAGATCTTTCTTCTTTAGTTTGTCACAAATATTCTTTTCAGAGATATTGAAGACATGACAGGACTGATGGCAGAGGACTGGGAACTGGTTTATGTCAGATGATATAAACACATAAACCTGAACTTCCTACTCTTTTGTTGGTATCCTGAGAAAACAATTGGATTCATCCAGATAAAGTCCCTTTACTTCTTTGTAAACTCCCTCTTTGGTGCTTCCAAATTCCTGAATGTTTAGTTGAGTGTTTAGGTGCAAATAGTGGATCTGATGATTCATTTGAAATGAATCGACTAGACCTGGCCCTGTCTGGACTAACTCTGTAAAAATACTTGAAAGGGTGTTTAATGACTTGTAGTATTTATGGAGTTTACTTTCTTTAGATTTAGAAAAGGAGTAAAATGATCTCTACCTACATTAACAAACCTGCTACAGATAAAATGATGTGAAAAGCCTTATTAACCTAGAGCATTATTGATGCCCTTTATGTAGTACTTAACCGAAAGATTCATGAAAGTTCTTTTGAAACTCATTAACAATTCTTTTCTCAGTGTTTCAACCAAAGTATGAATTCCTGAAGTTTCTATAGCAAAACAATGGCAGAGCTAGAGAAAATAATTTTTTTTTCTGTGTGTTGATTTTAGCATTTCCCTTTCTTTTAGACCAGCAGCCACCTGGTGGCTCAAACAGTAAAGAATCTACCTGCTGCAAAAATGCAGGAGATCCAGGTTCAATCCTTGTGTCTGGAAGATCCCCTGGAGAAGAAAATGGCTACTCACTCCAGTATTCTTACCTGGAAAATTCCATAGACAGAAGAGGCTGGAGGGCTAGACTCCATGGGGTCACAGAGTCAGACATGACTGAGTGACAGACACTTCCATTTTTCAGTCAGTTATGAGAATTGGGATCCATGTTTGGAATTTCTCTTAAATCAGATGTTTAAAATGAGACTAATTTTTATAGATCACAAGAGCCAGTATTGTTGCCATATATAGCTACTTGCCCTTGAAGAGATGAGGTACCAGAGTTTCTGATTTCTAGGTCTGACTCACAGAAGGACTAGATGGGCAAGAATCTATGCAAAGTAAGGTGTTTTTTTTTTTTTTTTTTAAATAGCAATTCACTTTTATTTCTCTTATGGCAACTAAATCTCTCTACCTTAGGTAAGATTATGTGTGTTTCCAAACTCCATTGCTGGGCTGTCAGTATCAAGGACAGGATTCTTGTTTAAAATATTTTTATGCCTCTGTATAAAAACAAAAAATTTTTATGCCTTGAGAATCCTGTATGCAGGTCAGGAAGCAATGGTTAGAACTGGACATGGAACAACAAACGGGTTCCAAATAGGAAAAGGAGTACGTCAAGGCTGTATATTGTCACCCTGCTTATTTAACTTCTATGCAGAGTACATCATGAGAAATGCTGGGCTGGAAGAAGCACAAGCTGAAATCAAGATTGCCGGGAGAAATATCAATAACCTCAGATATGCAAATGACACCACCCTTATGGCAGAAAGGGAAGAAGAATTAAAGAGCTTCTTGATGAAAGTGAAAGAGGAGAGTGAAAAAGTTGGCTTAAAGCTCAACATTCAGAAAACTAAGATCATGGCATCCGATCCCATCACTTCATGGGAAATAGATGGGGAAACAGTGGAAACTGTGGCTGACGTTATTTTTTGGGCTCCCAAATCACTGCAGATGGTGATTGCAGCCATGAAATTAAAAGACGCTTACTCCTTGGAAGAAAAGTTATGACCAACCTAGATAGCATATTGAAAAGCAGAGACATTACTTTGCCAAAAAGGTCTGTCTAGTCAAGGTGATGGTTTTTCCAGTAGTCATGTATGGATGTGAGAGTTGGACTATAAAGAAAGCTGAGTGCCAAAGAATTGATGCTTTTGAACTGTGGTGTCAGAGAAGACTCTTGAGAGTCCCTTGGACTGCAAGGAGATCCAACCAGTCCATCCTAAAGGAGATCAGTCCTGGGTATTCATTGGAAGGACTGATGTTGAAGCTGAAACTGCAATACTTTGGCCACCTGATGTGAAGAGCTGACTCATTTGAAAATACCTTGATGTTGGGAAAGATTGAGGGCAGGAAGAGAAGGGGATGACAGAGGATAAGATGGTTGGATGGCATCACTGACTCAATGGACATGGGTTTAGGTGGACTCCGAGAGTTGGTGATGGAGAGGGAGGTCTGGTGTGCTGCAGTTCATGGGGTCGCAAAGAGTTGGACACGACTGAGCGACTAAACTGAACTGAACTGAATGCCTCTGTAAGTTCTACCATGGTGTCTTTCTAATGTAAGTAAAGGTTGAATGAATGAATGCATTATCTGTTTTCCCAGAGAAGTTGTGCTATTTGGGGATCAGAGTAGTCTGGACTTGTGGTTCAGAACATGTTTGTTGGTCTGAGAGTTGATTGCTTAAATTCTGTTACGCATAATCCTTTTAAATGACATTCCTTGACAAATGAGTTGGTTTTAGAGATTACGGTCAAGTGTGTTACAGTACTGGGTTTACTCTTCTAGGCGGAATTTATATTGAGACCTGGAGGGACTGAATTTTTAATGTTAGGGAATTATTCCATGAGCCTACTGAATGTTTATTAGCTCTCTGCCCTATGTTAATTTGATCACAAGCATGTGTTATTTGTAAGATGCCATATTTTGTCTTTTTTTAGTGATTTACTAATCTTGAAGATGTCTAAGTGTTCCACATTCTGGAATGATGCCTGAGAGGAAAGCAGGGGAGGGCTCACTGCAACCTGTGACAGCTGAGCCTTAGTATCTTTTTTCAGCACACCACAGTGACTCAACCTTACTGGCACATGGCTGTGTTTGGGGCATCTGCTATGACATCTCATCTACCCACAACTACCTGTTGCATGTTTTGGGTCCATGTTCTGAATTTCATTACTTAGTTAAAAATAGATACTCAGTGTAGTTGATTACTAAATGCAATAATTTTGAAAGATGAGTGCTGTCGGCTTTGAAGACTGATCTCAGATTGGCTGCTTTAGTCTCTAGCTGGCAGGCTGAGCCTCTCTCTTTAGCCTCATGTCTAGAAGAGAGTTGCTACCCCGAGAAAGTGTTAGTCGCTCTGCTGCTGCTGCTGCTGCTGCTAAGGCGCTTCAGTCGTGTCTGTTTCCTTCTCCACTGCATGAAAGTGAAAAGTGAAAGTAAAGTCGCTCGTTGTGTCCGACTCTTAGCGACCCCATGGACTGCAGCCTACCAGGCTCCTCTGCCCATGGGATTTTCCAGGCAAGAGTACTGGAGTGGGGTGCCATTGCCTTCTCTGAGTCGCTCAGTCGTGTCTAACTCTTTGCGACCTCCAGGTTCCTCTGTCCATGGAGCTCTCCTGGCAAGAATACTGAAGTGGGTAGCCATTCCCTCCTCCAGCGGATCTTGCCAACCCAGGGATGGAACCCAGTTCTCCCACACTGCAGGCAGATTCTTTACCATCTGAGCCACCAGCGAACCTTCCCTGAGAGGCAATAGTTTAATTTTGAAGATGGGCAACTTTTAACAATTTAACTATCTAGCTGATCACTTGGTCTTTCCATTTTACTTGCTTTTTCATACTCTTTTGTGATCTTTTTCCTTTTTCCCTGTGCCTAGTTTTATACTTTATTCATTATGTATAAATGTATCTCTAAATAATATGTAGTATTGTTTTATATGTTTAAGAAGTTTATGCAAATGATACCATACTGGATGTATTCTTCTGCAACTTGTTTTGCTTAGTGTTAAATTCATCAAATTTATTGATAATTATATTTAACGGTTCTCATTCTTTCTTTGTACTGCTTTATCATATTCCATTGTCTGAATATGCCTTCAATTTTTAAATTCACCCTCATGCTGACTGACTTGTATGTTATTTTAAATTTCTTTTCACAAAGCAAGCCATGATGAACATTGTCCCATCTTTGCTCAAGAAGATATTTTGAGATTATTTTCTGGGGCAAAGGTTTTTGAATTGGGTATGGTTACCCATTTTTGGTTGTAAAATCAGTGGAATGAGTCACCCCATCATTTAAAAACTGAATAAGAGAATGGAACTATCAGAATGTGTCACACTTAATAAGAATAAGCACCATTTTGTGAATTTTCCTTTGAGTTGTATGCTTGAACTGGGTCATAGTATAAAATGTGTGTGATGATCAAAAACTTTAAAAGCTACCCCTTTAGGGTATATTCATAGAAATGGAATTGCCAGCTTTTAGGGTATATGGTATTTTATTCCATCAGATATTGCCAAATTGTATCAATTTCTTTCTACCAAAAATGAATGAGAGTTCTCATTTTTCTATAGCCTTCACAATACTCTGTGTTGTCAGACTTAATTTTTTGTGAAGCTGATGGATGTGAAGTGGTATCTCATTATGCTTTTAATTTGTGATTCCCTGATTACTAGTGTAGTGAAGAATCTTTTCATTGATTTCATCTTTTGGGCTTCCCTGGTGGCTCAGACGATAAAGAATCCGCCTGCAATGTGGGAGACCTGGATTTGATCCCTGGTTTGGGAAGATTCCCCTGGAGAAGGGAATGGTTACCCACTCCAGTATTCTGACCTGGAGAATGGACAGAAGAGCCTGACAGGGTAGTCCGTGGGGTCAAAAAAGTAAGACACAACTGAGCAGCTTTCACTTGCCCATCTTTTAGGTGGATTGTTTATGTGTGTGTGTGTGTGTGTGTGTGTGTGTGTGTGTATATATATATATATATATAGAGAGAGAGAGAGAGAGAGAGAGGGAGGGAGCTTAAAATGTTGTTTATGTAGTTTGGATACTAATCTTTCAGCAGTTACATATATTACAATCTCCATTTAGTTTGTGGTTTATGTTCTTAATTTGGTGCTACTGATATATAGCAGTTTTAATTTAATGAAGTCATTCATCAACATTTTCCTTTTTAGATTTGTTCTCTTGTGTGTGTGTGTGTATTTGTAAGAGAGAGAAGAACCATTTCAGGAAATTCTGTCCTACTCAAAAGTTATATGTCTTTCTCTCAGATATTTTTCTATAAAATACATTGTAAGATAGAGTATAGTTTTTTTCCACCATGAATAATTGCTTGTCCCAGCATCATTTATTGAAAAGCTTCTTTGCTCATGGCTCTGTAATGCTGTGTCTCTTATTATGTCAAGTTTACGTTGCACATGGATCTATTTCTAGGCTTCCTGTCCTGATCAGTCAGCCTCCTTGTCCTTGTGCTAGTTTGTGCTATATTAACCATTACAACTTTATAGTGTATGTTGTGATAGCTGGTAGGAAAATTTCTCCTCATCCATCTTGTTCTAATTCTTAAAACTTGTCTTGCTTAACCATATACTCTTTTTTATAACCTCGTTTATTTTGTTTGTTTGTTTTTTGGCCATGCCATGCGGTTCGCAGGATCTTAGTATCCCAATCAGGGATTGAACCCAGGGCCATGACAGAGAAAGTACTGAGTCCTAACCTCTGGAACTCCAGGGAGGTCCTTCATTGAAATGGTTGCATATGTAAAGAATCTGCCTGCAATGTGGAAGACCTGGGTTCAATCCCTGAGTCAGGAAGATCCCCTGGAGAAGAAAATGGCAATCCACTCCAGTATTCTGGTTTGGAGAATTCCATGAACAGAGGAGCCTAACAGGCTACAGTCCATGGAGTCTCAAAGAGTCAGACATGACTGAGTGACTTTCACTTTTCACTTTCATACTGTTCTTTAAGGATATACCATAATTTACTGAACAAAACTCCTTCTTTTTGACTCACTTGGAAAGGAAATGAAAGGAAACTGACCTGGTGAGGGGCTAATTGAGAACTGACCATCAAGAAAGCTCTCTCTGAGGAAATGACATTTAAGGTGAATCATGAAAGATGAGAATAATTCAATGTGAAGAGCTGGGGAAGTTGTTGTAAAAGGGAATATCATGTTCAAAGACAGGAGAAAGCTTCTATGTTCAAGGCTCTGCAAGGCCACTGTGGTTGGACTCTAGGGAGGGAGTGTGAGAGGGAAATAAGGTGAGATTCTAAAGATAGTCAGGGGCTAGATTATGCAGAGTCTGGTGGGCTAAATTTGGGAACTTGGATTTTATTCTGGGTGGAATGAGAAGCTATTGAATGATTTTAAGTAGAGTGACACGATCTTATTTATATTAAAAATAGTACTGGTTATTATATGGAAAATGGTTTGTGCAGGATAAGGCAGAGTAGTTAGCTGCCCATTACAATAGACCAGGTGAGAGATAATAGAGTCTTGGAATATGGTGGTGCCAGTGGAGATGGAAAGAAGTGAATGTATTTATAAGTTATTTAGAAGGTAAATCAAGAGTATATTGAATTTGGGTTTTGAGAGAGTCAGGAATGACTTCTTTGTTAGCTTGAGTGGGTAGGGTAGATGGTCATGTCATCTGCTGACATGGTAAGGTGAGAAGATGGATGGAGGAGCTGCTTTAATCTGGACTGATTGTGGTCTGTGTCTGCCAGGCAGCTCTCATTGTGTCATGTATCATTTCCTTTACCTCTTTCCTGTGTTGAATCTCATATCTTACTTTCTTGTTTTACCGTCTAGCTTTGTTGGAGCAAGTACTCCAGTAGCATCCTAAGAAAGAGAGAAGAGGAGGTTCCTTTTTGAGTTCTTGAAAGTCTGGAAATGTCTTTATTCTACTTTAAACTCGGTTGATAATTTGGACAAGTACAAAAATGTAGGTTGCAAGTTATATTCCCTTTGAAATTTGGAAGCCTTGATCAGTAATCTTGGGGACTCCTAACACATATTGTAATTTTATGGATGGAATATTCTCTTTTCTTCAGGGATAGTAATTGTAGGGTTTTTTTTTTTTTTTTTTTTCCAGTTGAGGTATAATTGACTAAATGTTTAAAAAACACTCCTTCTTTAGCTTGTAGTATCCCTGTTTTCTCTTTCATCTTGGCGGCTTTCCTTAAACTGATGACTCTTGGCCATGTCTATTAAAGAATGAGGTCCTGAAATGTGAAACTGAAGCTCTTTGTGCGTAGGAGCCTCACTGCAGTGTTATCAGGCAGTGTGATGTTGTGGTTTATATTTATCTCCTATATGTTTGGTCTTCATCCACAGTTTGAACCTCATAGCTCCCCAATTCCTTGGAATTTCCTGAATGATAAGAGCAATGGGATAACATTTGGTCTCTTGTCCTCAGTTTCTGAACCTGCTTCAGGGAAGGTGACTATTCATTCCCACCCAAGATTGGGAGCTGGCCCCTTAGATCGTAGTTTTACAATAGTGAGTATTCGTGCTGCATAATATTGAGTATACCTCTTCAGGAAGATGGTCAATTTCTCTTTTTCACATGTGTTTTTGTATCTGTGAATAAAAGTTTGTGTTTTCTTCATTTTATTCCTGCACATTTACTGTTAACTTATTCCTAGGTTGTTTATTCTTTGTGTGCTATCAGATAGAAATTCTTAGTGGTTTTTTGGCATATATGAAAGGTAGTACAGAAGTTAAAGTAGAATCAAGAAATGTATTGAAAAATTTAATAATTCAGACATCTATTATCAGAATACTGAAGAATGCTTAGGGAGAATTTGGAGAAAGGAAATATAACTGTGACTGGAAGAGCTGAAGCATGGCCGGGAGTGGAGCTGGGTGGGCACAAGCCAGAAGTCAGGGTGATGGAGCTGGAACCCTCTGAGCCATCTTTAGAGGTGTTGGGCAGCAGCATCGTATAGTGGTGAGTATGTAGGTTTTTCAGCTGGTGAGGTCTGAGTTTGAATCCTGACTTTACCACTTAGCAGCAGCAGCAGCTTATGACCTTTGGCAACTTACATACCCTTTCTGTGCTTTTTCTTACACAGGGATGATGTTAATAATTAGGTAATTATGAGAAGCCTTGTGGAGCCCCCACGGTGCTGCAATGGCTTCCAGTGGGGCTAATGTGAACATTTTTGGCTGGGCAAATGAAGCTCCTGAAATGCAAGACTACATGGGTGATTGGCTTGAGAGCATCTACTGCCTTGCCACTGATAGGAATGCTTTTTGGAAGAACTTGATGCTCAGTTTGGGACTTTTGCTGTGGGAGTGTGGCTCACCAGGAGTTTGAGTGACATTGATCTAATGGTACCTCAGCTTGGGGTGTAGCCAAAAGGCACATAGAACCTCTGTGCTGCACTTGAACCTTCTAAAAATAGAGCCTGCAGTCTGAGTGTCCCAAGAACCTGCCCAGAGGGGCCCCTTTCCTCCTCTGCCTGGTTTGCTTTCTCCACAGAGTCTTTTCAGAACACCATTCTCTGGTCAGCTGTCAGGTTTCAGCTGCAGTGTTGTTTTCTGTAAAGTTCTGTACATGATTGCTAAGTTTCTGTAGGGGATTATCGTTGCTCCTGTCCTGTGGAATGATCATATTTTAACAAATACGTGAAATAAAGACTACTCATAAAGATAAAAAGTAATTATAGAGATGAAATGGGATAACTTATAAAGCACTTAGAGTAACTTGGTCATAGTGCTCAATAAATGGTAGCAACTATTATATTGCTATTGTTATGCTACATATAGTATATATATATATTTTTAATAGTTTATATATTTTTTTCATAGTTTATATATTATATATATTTATTATTTCACTGTATTATTGTTGTTTGGTAGTTGGTAGAGTCACATTGGGAGAAGCCAATGACACCCCACTCCAGCACTCTTGCCTGGAAAATCCCATGGATGGAGGGGCCTGGTGGGCTTCAGTCCATGGGGTCGCTAGTAGTCGGACACGACTAAGTGACTTCACTTTCACTTTTCACTTTAATGCATTGGAGAAGGAAATGGCAACCCACTCCAGTGTTCTTGCCTAGAGAATCCCAGGGACGGTGGAGCCTGGTGGGCTGCCGTCTATGGGGTCGCATAGAGTCGGACATGACTGAAGCGACTTAGCAGCAGCAGCAGCAGCAGAGTCACACTGGCATTCCAGAATCAGGGACTCTGTGAAGAGTGAGTGTCCATGTGCGTGGTATAAAAGAGCTATCTAATAAAACCCAGGTGATTCGAGCAAGCTAAGAACTCACACATGTATAATGGAGATCAGAAATCGTAGAGCAGAAAAGCACAGAAAAGACAGAGACTTTTGTTTCTAGGGTAACTTTCTATCTTGTTCATTGCTTTTTGGAGATCCATAGAGGGAGGAAAAAGTGTGGCTAACTGAGACTCAGCAGGGGGATAGATTGTTCATTTGGAATATTTGATTGTGTTGAAGAATGAATGGGTGTGATGATACAAACTTTTTTTTTTTAAGCAGATGGAACCTAACAGTTTTAAACAGCTATCAGAGACTGAACATTGCTTATCCTGAAGCAGAGACAACAGTTTTTAGCAGAGGGTTAATAAGCCTGCCTGGCAAGGCCTGCTAAAATGGTGTGCAGACTAGATTAGGGAGCTCTGTTGGAGGGTGGAGAGTGAGTGTGGGCAGTGGATGGGTGGGGCTGTGGATATTACAGGGCAGATCTCTGCCCAGAGTTCAGGGTGCCTATCTAGGTACCGAAGCATCTAGAAACCTAGTGAACAGTGCATGGTGTTGATGTTTTGAGTGCTGTCACTATGCCCAGGTCATCCTCTAGGAATTAGTCTTTGAGCTTTTTTAACCATTAGAAGCACAGGTTCTTCATCCTCCTCTGCCCCAGCCCCATACTCTTTACTTGTCTTAGATCTTTGTCCTGAGCAGCCTTCTTGTGATTATAATAGTATAATACAGTAATATAAATGATGAAACAGTTAATGGGTCTTTTTAATGTTTCAAAGGGCTGTCATTTATTTTATAGTTTGTACTTAGGATGTTTTGGGGACAAGTCAGAGTGGTGATATTGTCTTTGACCCAGTGAACTCTGCCATCACTAGCCTTGGGAATTTTGGCTAGGATTCCACAGTCTTCCCACAGAGTCTGGGGTGGTGAGTGCAGGATAAGTCTTGAGTCTGGAGTTTTAGATGATTGTCAGTCCCGGGCTTTTCGTGCCTTATAGTGGCTTCATTTCAGAGTGGCTTCTTTTGGGGAAGGGGAATACGTAGAGGGAAGTAGCCAATTTAATGTGCGAAGGGAAGAACAGAAGATTCATTTAGTCAGTTCCTGGCTTTACTTTGCATTGTTCAAGGGAACAAAAAAATCACTCCTACCCTTATTTTTGTCCTCTCTGTTATGTGCAGTTTTAAGGTAGTATTTTTTGACTGGCTTTTCTTTAATTAAAATGAAAAATTTATAAATTGCTTGATTAAAATAAGGTTCTTTCAATACATGCTAATAGGCACATCAGTTTGTGTCAGGGCTCCAATTAAGTGTTCCTGTGCCATCACTTACATGTTAAAGGACCCCTTATGTCCAAGTAACACAGCTCCCTTTGAAGCTTCCATGTTGTTTGAATTATCTTGCTTTTTGATGCCATGGTCTTGAGAAATAATTTTGTAATTTTCCTTTCCAGGGCCACATTTCCTGAGTCATTTAGTTATCTTTCTAATGGCATGTTATGAAAGTTGTTTTTCCCATTGACCTTGCTTCTCTTGACTTTTTGAAAACGTATCCCTTTTGTTTTCTGAAAAGGTTTTTTTATCTCAACCTTTGCTCTTGCCAACTTATTGATAAGAGATCTTGAATCAAGTAGAAGTTTTGGGAAACATTTTGATGTTCTACTATTAAGTAGATATACTGCCCTCAGAAAAATTGCTTGTTTCATCTGTAGACACATTTGTAGCCTGCTAACGCTTCTTCAGTTAAAAAGGATTATTAAAAAATTTTTGTGGTTCGGTGAAGTATGAACATGTAGGTTCAATTTGGGACTTAGCACATACTTTGTTTTTAATGTGGTGAAATATACATAACATACATTTACCATTTTCATCATTTTTAAGTGTACAGTTCAGTGTCATTACACACTTTAGCATTAAACAAGAGCTCCCCGTTCCTCCCTTCCCTCAGCCTTGGCAGTCACCTTTTTTTTTTTTTTTTTTGGTCTTTGAATCTTACCACCTGAGGTACCTCATATAAGTGAACTCAGGAAGAATCTGTCTTTTTGTATCTGGCTATTTCACTTAGTATAATATCTTCCAGTTTTATCCATAGCATGTATCAAATTTTTCTTTTCTTTTTTTTTTTGATTGCACCTTGAGGATCTTAGTTTTTATAGGATCTAGTTCTCTGGTTAGGGATAGAACCTGGGCCTTTAGCATAGTGCAGAGTCCTTACCAGGGAATTCCCAAAATTTTCTTCATTTTTAAGGCTGAATAATATTTCATTGCATGTATGTGCCACATTTTGTTTATCCACTCTTTCATAGATGGACATTTAGGTTGCTTCTACCTTTTAGCTATCGTGAGTAATGCTGCTATAAACATGGGAGTACAAACATCTGTTTGAGTCCCTATCTTCAGTTTGGGGATATACCCAGAAGTGGACGTTCTGGATCATATGATAATTTTATGTTATCACCATACTGTTTTCCATAGTGTGCTTTGTGTTCAGTCACTCAGTCGTGTCTGACTCTCTGCGGCCCCGTGGACTGTGACCTTCTAGGCCAGAATAGTGGAGTGGGGAGCCATTTCCTCCTCCAGAGAACCTTCCGCCCAGGGATCCCACTGGCGTCTCTCATGTCTGCTGCTGGCAGCAAATTCTTTACTGCTAGCGCCGCCTTACTGTTTGCACAGTGGCTGTGCTTCTGCATTGCCCTTGCAATGCACAGGGTTCCAGTTTTTCCACACCCTCACCAACACTTGTTGGTTTTTTTAAAAAAAGTTTAAAAAATAATATCCAAATGTATCTGAAGTGATATCTCATTATGGTTTTAATTTGCGTCTCTCCAGTGATGTTGAGTATCTTTTCATATGCTTCTTGGCTATGAAGAAGCATATATATATTATATGCTTATATATCTTCTTTGGAGACATGTCTGTTCAAATCCTTTGCCTATTTACATTTTTTCACTGATGTTGTCTAGGAGTTTTTTATGTATTCTAGATGCCAAATTCCTTATCAGATATTTGATTTGTGAATACCTTTTCCCACTCCCAAACTACTGCACAGTTGCACTCATCTCACATGCTAGTAAAGTAATGCTCAAAATTCTCCAAGTCAGGCTTCAGCAATATGTGAACCATGAACTTCCTCATGTTCAAGCTGGTTTTAGAAAAGGCAGAGGAACCAGAGATCAAATTGCCAACATCCGCTGGACCATGGAAAAAGCAAGAGAGTTCCAGAAAAGCATCTACTTCTGCTTTATTGACTATGCCCAAGCCTTTGACTGTGTGGATCACAATCAACTGTGGAAAATTCTGAAAGAGATGGGAATACCAGACCACCTAACCTGCCTCTTGAGAAATCTGTATGCAGGTTGGGAAGCAACAGTTAGAACTGGATATGGAACAATAGACTGGTTCCAAATAGGAAAAGGAGTGCGTCAAGGCTGTATATTGTCACCCTGCTTATTTAACTTATATGCAGAGTACATCATGAGAAACGCTGGACTGGAAGAAACACAAGCTGGAGTCAAGATTGCCAGGAGAAATATCAATAACCTTGGATATGCAGATGACACCACCATTATGGCAGAAAGTGAAGAGGAACTAAAAAGCCTCTTGATGAAAGTGAAAGAGGAGAGTGAAAAAGTTGGCTTAAAGCTCAACATTCAGAAAATGAAGATCATGGCATCTGGTCCCATCACTTCATGGGAAATAGATGGGGAAACAGTGGAAACAGTGTCAGACTTTATTTTTGGGGGCTCCAGAATCACTGCAGATGGTGATTGCAGCCATGAAATTAAAACACGCTTAGTTCTTGGAAGAAAAGTTATGACCAACCTAGAGAGCATATTCAAAAGCAGAGATATTACTTTGCCGACTAAAGTCCGTCTAGTCGAGGCTATGGTTTTTCCAGTAGTCATGTATGGATGTGAGAGTTGGACTGTGAAGAAGACTGAGCGCTGAAGAATTGATGCTTTTGAACTGTGGTGTTGGAGAAAGCTCTTGAGAGTCCCTTGGACTGCAAGGAGATCCGACCAGTCCATTCTGAAGGAGATCAATCCTGGGATTTCTTTGGAAGGAATGATGCTAAAGCTGAAACTCCAGTACTTTGGCCACCTCATGCGAAGAGTTGACTCATTGGAAAAGACTCTGATGCTGGGAGGGATTAGGGGCAGGAGGAGAAGGGGACGACAGAGGATGAGATGGCTGGATGGCATCACTGACTCGATGGTCATCAATCTGAGTGAACTCCAGGAGTTGGTGATGGACAGGGCGGCCTGGCATGCTGCGATTCATGAGGTCACAAAGAGTCGGACACGACTGAGCGACTGAACTGAACTAAACTTTCCCACTCCACGGGTTGCCTTTTCACTCGGTTGACAGTATCCTTTGATGCATAAAGGTTTTACTTTTCTTGAAGTTGAGCTTATCTGTTTTTTTCTTTGTTGCCTGTCCTTTTGGTTTTATATCCAAGCAATTTTTTTTTTTTTTAAACCAAGAAGTTATTGCAGAATCCAGTGTCATGACACGTTACCCCTGTGTTTTCTTCTAAGAGCTTTATCATCGTAACTCTTGTAATTAGGTCTTTGATCCATTTTGAGTTTTGAATTAAATATTTTAGGGTATAGTGTAAGATTTTGGTTCAACTTATGTTTTTTTTTGCCCATGCATATCCAATTTTCCCAACACTGTTGAAAAGACAATCTTTTTCCCATTAAATGCTTTTGATACTATTGTTGAAAATCATTTGATTATATATTCAAGGGATTATTTCTGGCCTCTCTATTCTATTTAGTTGGTCTGTATGTCTGTCTTTTACCACACTCTTGAGTATCATAGCTTTGAATTAAGTTTTGAAGTTGGAAGGTATGAGACCTTCAACTTTGTTCTCCTTTTTCAGGATTGTGTTGGTTATTCATGAGTTTCCATATGAGTTTTAGGATAGCATTTTCTGTTTCTGCAAAAAATGTCATTGAGAATTTGATAGAGATTGCCTTGAATCTATAGATTGCTTTGGGTAATATCAATGTTTTAACAATAGTAAGTCTTCAGTGAACATAGAATATCTTTCTGTTTATCTGTGCCTTTAATCTCATTCAGCAATGTTTTTAGTTTTGAGTCTTCAAGTCTTTTGCACGTTGATTAAGTTTATTCCTAAGTATTTTATTCTTTTGATACTATTGTCAATGGGATTATTTAATTTCCTTTCCAGATTATTTATTGTTAATATATGGAACTGTAACTGAATTTTGTGTGTTAATTATGTATGCTGCAACTTTGATGAATTTATTTATTAGTTCTAACAGCTTTTTTCTGGTTGAATCTTTAGGGTTTTCTAAATGTATGACCTTTTCACGCGCAAACAGAGGTAGTTTGCTTCTTTTTCAGGATGGATGTCTTTTATTTCTCTTTCTCGCCTAACTGCTCTAGTTAGGACTTTCAGTCAGAATAATAGCAAGGGGAACACCCTCATAGTTTTACAAACAGTTGAGGTTCTTAAAACTCAAAGAGGCTTTTTTTACCTTTTCACTCTGTGCAAGCACATAGATTTGTGTCCACACTGTATTTTTAGCTTTATGGTGTAAATAAATGTATCTGAGTACATACTGTTCCGTGTAGGACTGAGGGATACAGTCAGGAAAAATAGAGGGGACAATTTGGGTTGTTTACCAGTGGCTTTTAGTGGACTTCTGTCTATAAAATAGTCAAAACAATAGTAGCAGCAATAGTAGCAACAATAGTAGCAATAATAGTAGCAATCGTCTTGGCTCGGCAAATTAGGTATATAACCTCTTGCAACATCACATCACTGCATAAGGTATAGATATTAGCATCCTCTTGTTACAGGTAAGGAAGCAGTCCTGAGAGGTCAAGGTAAGGGTCTCAAGCTGTTACATGGCTGAACCAGGATTTGAAACCAAGTCACTGATTTCACAGCCCTTTTGCTTTCCCCTGAATTTGTTGTTTTTGTTTGATTTTAATTCTGCCACCATATCTTAAGTATAGACCTTGATTCATTGTGGTACCAAGAAAGTGCCAGGTAATAAATGAAGGTACTGCATATATTTTCTTTGATTGGTTAATTTTGAACTCCGAGATGATGTCGCTTGTCTAGCCTTCTCCTTTCTTAGCTCTGTCTGTCTGTGCTTGCTTCTCTTTAAAGGCTGGAGAGGGCTTTGCTGAAATTGAGTCAGGCCTTTGTGTCAGCACTTCTTCAGAGGGAGTGGAGAGCCTGTTATCAATACACCTGCTTCTACCTAGAATAGAAGCCTTTTAATTGAGAATTAGTGACCTAGAAAATTCTGTTCCTTGTTATTATTACTGTATTATTGTAGACCAGGCTGGCATTGGTTAACTCAAGCAACTTTATATTGAGCATGTGCATGCTAAGTCCCTTTAGCTGTGTCTGACTCTCTGTGATGCTATGAATGATAGCCCGCCAGGCTGCTCTGTCCATGGAATTTCTCAGGCAAGAATACGGGGATGGATTGCTGTTTCCTTCTCCAGGGGATCTCTCCCCAACCCAGGAATTGAACCCTTGTCTCTTGTGTCTCCTAATGAGACGAGTCTTTGCCACTAAGGCGAGTCTTTGCCACCAGCGCCACCTAAGAAGCCCCAAAGTGTTAGTCTCAGTCATGTCTGACTCTGCCACTTCATAGACTATAGCCCACTAGGCTCTTCTGTCCATGGGATTCTCCAGGCAAGAATACTGGAGTGGGTAGCCATTCCCTTCTCCAGAGGATCTTCCTCACCCAGGGATCAAACCTGGGGGTCCTGCATTACAGGCAGATTCTTTACCATCTGAGCCACCAGAGAAGCCCTCTTATATTGAGCAGTAAGGGCAGTAATATGATAAGAGCTGTTATCATTAATAAGCTATCATATAAGTACTTTGAAAGATATTATCACATTTGATCCTTATAATAATCTCTTAAGGCAAATAAGGTAACTGAGATTCAAATAAGTTAAGTGACTTGTTCAGGGTCATCTAGCTAGATGATACCATCAAAAGCAGGTCTCACCTCTTTTTCTCCATTACAGGATCTGCCTTTTGCTAATTTCAGGCACACACACACACACACACACACACACACACACACACACACACACACTTGAAATAAACATACATACACACATGTATTTGTTGTCTCAGAGAAGACAGGCTTCTCATCTGGCATCACAGCTATGTCCTCAGTGCCTAGAATAGGACCCAGCCCAGCAGAGGAGCATTAAGTATAAAGCTGGGAATCTGAGAGTAGATTTCATGGTTCCAGGTTCAGAGCCATATCACAGTTGTCTCCTGGGGTAAACAAATTAAGTCATTAGGACCTTGAGGTTCTAATGATCCATGAGGGCATCATGGATCAAAAAAGTGGCTAGTTGTTGCTACTGCTCGTTTCCCCTGGACATTAAAGTTTTAAGCTCATTGATTTAAAAACTTTTATTGAAGTATAGAATACATTCAGAAGACTGCACTTAATCAAATGTGAATATAACTGTGAATTTTCACAAACTGAACACATTTGTGTAATCAGTTCAGTTCAGTTCAGTTGTTCAGTTGTGTCCAACTCTCTGCAACCCCATGAATCATAGCACGCCAGGCCTCCCTGTCCATCACCATCTCCCGGAGTTCACTCAGACTCACGTCTATCGAGTCTGTGATGCCATCCAGCCATCTCATCCTTGGTCGTCCCCTTCTCCTCCTGCCCCCAATCCCTTGCAGCATCAGAGTCTTTTCCAATGAGTCAACTTTTCCTATGAGATGGCCAAAGTACTGGAGTTTCAGCACCCCCAAAACGAAACATTACGAGTTCCTGATACATCCTCCTGGCGCTCTTCCTTCCTCATACACACAAAAACTACTATCCTGCCCTTTAAAAGCATAGATTAGTTTTGCTTTTTTAAAAAAAAGTTTGGTACAAGTAGGATTTATATTCCACAAGACACCATTTTGTGTCTGGTTTCTTTTGTTCAGCGTTATGTTTGTAAGATTCTACATTGTGGTGGATATATTGATTCTCTGGCTGAGCAAGGAGTATTCCATTATTTGAACACACTGGTTTATCCCTTTGGCTGTTGGAGGATATTTGGGTAGCTCCTGGTTTCTGTCTTAAAAAAGTTTTTTTAATTTAATTTTGGCTCTTCCTTGCTACATGGGCTTCTCTCTAGTTACAGTGCCTGGGGGTGCTCTCTAGTTGCCATGTACGGGCTTCTCTCTAGTTACAGTGCCTGGGGGTGCTCTCTGGTTGCTGTGTATGGGCTTCTCTTTGCAGTGGCCTCTCTTGTTGTGGAGCACAGGCTCTAGCGCTAGTGGGCTTCAGTAGTTGTGGCTCCCAGTCTCCAGAGCACAGGTTCAGTAGTTGTGACGCTCAGGCTTAGTTGCTCCGCCGCACATGGGATCTTCCCAAACCAGGAGTTGAACGTGTGTCTCCTGCATTGGCAGGCGGATTCTTCACCACCGTGCCACCAGGGAGGCTCCTAGTTTTTGTTTTTTGTACATAGTGCTGATGTAGACATTCTGGTACCTGTGTTTTGGTGAATGTATATAAACATGTTTGAATCCTCCAGATTTTAAATTAAGAACTGTTAATTAAGTAGAATAGATATTTAAAAATGATTTCCATTTCATATTATATCTAAATAAGGGAGGAGGTTATGCAAGGAAAAAAGAAGGGCTGGAAAGGAGGCAGAAGGACAATATGGGGAAATAAAATTGGGAGAGGGAAAGATCAGAGAGAAGAAAAGGTGAAGAAAACCAGAGGCCAGTGTCCAGACATTGAGAGGGGCTCCTATGTAAAGGGAGCTACTGCAACAGACCCTGACCCAACCTTGAGTATGGACTTCAAGGTTACTTTACTTCGTTTTAGTTTTTTCAAGGAAATTAAAAAAAAAAAATTTAAATTATTTTTATTTGTAGGATGATTGGTTTATAATATTGTATTGGTTTGCCATACATCAACATGATTCAGCCATAGATATACATATGACCCCTCCCTCTTGAAATGCATCTCTTTTAAGTCTCATCAGCTCTTCTCAGAGGCTCTTTGATTTCCAGTCTACCCATTTGCCTCCATCTACATTGTCAGCATCAACTCTTATCTAACTAGTCTCTTCATAAGTGCTCTAGGTCTTCTCTGTAATTCTAATCAATTTAAGTTAAAAATAAAAAATAGATCCTGTGACTCATTCAGAATTATTGAACAGCTTCCCTTTGCTCTTAGAATAACATCTCCAAATGCTCGTTGATTTGCCATGTGGTTGGGCTCCTCTCCCTTGTTCTGCCTTATCTTGTATTGCTTTCCTCCTTGTTTCCTTCCCTGAGCTTCACTGACCTCTCTGTTCCCGAAAGGCCCCAAACCCTTTTCCAGGTGGGGCTTTTGCTCACCTTCTTCCTTTTTCTGGTTCATTCTTTCCCATTACCAATTGTCTGATTTTTGTAATGCTTCGGATTTATCTTGAGTGCAGCTTTTTGTAATTTCAGAGGAGTCCCCCAGCCCCTATCTGAATTAGATCTCCTGGCTGTGTTCTTCTGTAACATGTTATTTAGCACTTACTGCCATTTGAAATTTTGTGCACAGCTGATTATTTAGTGCTGTGTCTTGCCAGACTTTTAGCTCTATGAGGGCAGGCACCATGCCTGTTTTGTTCAAAACTTAAAACCCTGTAGATGGCACCAAGTAGGTACTTGGTAAATACTTGTTGAAACTCTAAGAAACTGTCCTGTGGATGGAGTAATCTCAGTGGCTCACCTCTGGGAAGTATTGCCTGTACTGCCAAAGTGCCACTAAAGGAATGTTGATCAGGACTGAATGCCAAGTAGGTTAAGTGTCAGTCTACAGCATAACAGGTACTGTATGACTGTGTTATACCTGTGTGCGTGTGTAAACAGATACTATATGACTGTGTATACCTGCATGCATGCGTGCATCCTAAGTTGGTCAGTTGTGTCCGACTCTATGCGACCCTATGGACTGTAGTCCACCAGGCTCCTCTGTCCATGCAATGCTCCAGGCAAGAGTGTACTGGCATGGGTTGCCATGCCCTCTCCAGGGATCTTCCTGACCCAGGCATTGAACCTGGGTCTCCTGCATTGCAGGCAGATTCTTTACTGCTGAGCCTTCAGGGAAGCCCATATGTATACCTCTGAATTTCTAAGTGTACAGAGGAAGGTTTGGAAGGATATTAAACAAAGTTTTTTCAGTGTTTAACTTAGGAAAGGGAAGGAGTGTGAGCAGTGAAGGGATTCTTGGTACTTTCATTTCCATATTATTGTAGCTTTTTAATAGTAAAAATTTTTACTTGTGTTTATTTAAAAAAAAAGTAGATTTGGCTTAAGAACAGTTTCTGCTTAGGAGCCCAGTGGGATGAGAAGTAGCAGGAGATATTTGTCTTAGTATTAGGAGAAAAGACAGACATTGGGATAGAAGATAGAAGAAATGGAACTTGAGGAAGAATGGAATTCAAGAAAAAGCATATTTTTCACTTTTTGCTTTTCCCGGTGTAGGTTTATCATGAGGATTCATTGTGTGAGTATATATTTTATACTGTAATAATGACAGAACTTTCAATAGTATTCCTGGAAAGAATATAAAATTTGTTTTATTGTGAATTTAACAGTGGATTCAGAGCTCTAAATAGAAAATATCTTTCTGTATATCTGCCTGTCTTTTACCATAAAGAAATGGGTGATAAATGTATTTAGCACTTGTGTATAGTATAAAGCTCTCTTTTCATTGGCTTTCTTTGTCTTCAGTAAATCCATGAGGAATGTTTTTATAATCATCCCTTAAAATGTATGTGTATATATTTTTAAAAACATGTGAGGTCATAAGTCTCAGAGAGGTTAAGCAACTCATTCAGGGTTACTTAGCTGATAAGTGGTGGAGAATAGGACTGGATCCCAGGTCTTCTTTATCAGATGTTATTTATTTTTCAGGAAAGCATTGGCCAGAAAAAGTTAAAAAATCACTTATTAATACAGTATGCTGTGGAATGGGTGTTTTGGCCATCTACATTTGTGAAACATCTTTATATATGACACTAACAAAACCCATTTACTGGATAGATTTTAGAAATTGTTAGACAGTTGAGACTAAAACTTAAACATCAGAAAGAAGTCAGTTCAGTTCAGTTTAGTTGCTCCAGTAGTTGAAGTTATTCAGAAAAAGCTGTCTGAAATAACATTTTCGAGGCAATAAGTTACCTCAAATGAGCTAGCTCTCAGCATTTTAGATAATTTGACAAGAGTTTGTAGATCTCTACAAATCAAAAAGACTATGGGGAGAGAATACAATTTTATAGTTGAAACTGGAGCAGAAGTTAAAAACATGTAGTTTTTTTATTAAGACCATCACTGATTCATTCTTTGACCTAAATCTCAAGACTCCTTCGTAGTTCTTTTTTTTTTTTCTTTTTCCATTATTCAGGTTATTGAACAGTTGGAAGCTTAAATGATATTGCAAATCTTAACTAAAACTATGTAATTATTGGCATTCTGGAGTAATTTCTTATAGTACAGTACAGCCTTATATATTTATTCAACTTTTCCTCAGAGTAGTATTGATCCCATTTTTGTGTAACAAAAATATCTTTGGGAATTGTTTGTTACTGGCAGGTTTTTATAACTACAGTAGTTCCCCTCCTCTCCTCACTTTATCCATGGGAGATACGTTCCAGAAGTCCCCAATGATGCCTGAAACTACAGATAGTACTGAACTCTACATATATGGTTTTCTTTCTCTACACACATATTTATGATAAAGTTTAATTTATAAATTAGTTACAATAAGAGGTTAACAACAATAATAAAATAGACCAGTTATAACAATGGGGCTTCCTGGGTAGCTGAAACCATAAAGGATCTGCCTGCAATGCAAGAGACCTGAGTTGAATCCCTGGGTGTGGAATATCCCCTGGAGAAGGGCATGGCAACCCACTCCAGTATTTTTGCCTGGAGAATTCCATGGACAGAGGAGCCTGGTGGGCTACTGTCCATGGACTCACAGAGTCGGACACGATTGAGCAACTAACAAACACACAATTAGAAAATATACTGTAAAAAGTTGATGCTTTTGAACCGTGGTGTTGGAGAATACTCTTGAGAGTCCCTTGGACTGCAAGGAGATCCAACCAGTCCATCCTAAAGGAAATCATTCCTGAATATTCACTGGAAGGACTGATGCTGAAGCTGAAGATCCCAGTACTTTGGCCACCTGATGTGAAGAACTGACTCATTTGAAAAGATGCTGATACTGGGAAGGATTGAAGGTGGGAGGAGAAGGGGACAACAGAGGATGAGATGGTTGGATGGCATCACTGACTCAGTGGACATGAGTTTGAATAAACTCTTGGAGTTGGTGATGGACAAGGAGGCCTGGCATGCAGTCCATGGGGTCACAAAGAGTCGGACACGACTGAGCAACTGAACTGAAATGAAAATTAAGTGACTGCAGTGTCTGTCTCAGGATATGTTGTGAGCACCCTTTTTCTTCTTAGGATGATGTGAGATGATAAAATGCCAGCATGATTAGGTGAATTGAGGTGAATGGCGTAGGAATTGTGACTTGGTGTTAGCTACTCACTACCTGACCATTTATCAGAAGGAGGATCATCTGCTTGGGATGATCCTGGATCACTGAATCCTGACTATGTCCATGACTGGATGTCAGGAGCAGACTGCATTGATTGTTGGGGACTGCTTACAGGATGGCCGAAAATTTCATCCTGCTACTCAGAAAGGACATGAAACTTAAAACTTATGACTTGTATATTTTTGGAATTTCCCACTAATTCCTTTGGACTTTGACCATTGGTAACTGAAATCTTGGAAAGGGGAACTGCATTTAAGGGGGGACTTGTTATTGTTGTTTAGTCGCTAAGTCATGGCTGAGTCTTTTGTGACCCTATGGACTGTAGCCCATCAGGCTCCTCAGTCATTAGGATTTCCCAGACAAGAATACTGGAGTGGGTTGTCATTTCCTTTTCCATTAAGGGAAACTCTGTATGTATTATATCCATCTTTGTACTTATTTGTGTAAGAAATGAAAGAACATGTAAGTCAGAAAAGAGTTCTGGGGACCAAAATAGTTCAAATGGAGAATTGAGAGTCCTGGTAGATTCGGAGAATTGCAGAGGTATCAGATCTTTAATCATGAGTTCAGAATGCAGCAGGCCACTACTTCAGGTGTGAAGGCCTAGGATTTAGACTTGAGCGATACTTTCTTTAGATTTTCTAAAAGATTGTGACTTGGTGCCACAGATTCTGCCAGCAGTCATATTGTAAGATTGGGTGATTCCCTTCAAACTGGATCTCAAATTACTTAATATCTTTTAAAAGGATATCTTTTTAAAATGCATCCAAGAACATGTTGGAACTACATCTGGATATAAATGAAGTAGTGTTACAAATTCTGAGCAGTCAGATAGATAATCTGATGATAAATAATAAGCAGTGAGCTATATTGATATTACTGTCAGTTTAACAGGGATATCAAAAGAACACTTGGCAAGGAATAAATTAATAGTGTTTGTTACTATAGGGAAAACCAAAGTGAGTGGATGGACTGGGGGACTTCAAAGTAAAGCAGTTTATCTTTATAATCAAAGACCTTCAGCATTTAAATAAAGGATATTTAGCTAAATGTTTCTCAGTTGTCTTTGGTGAAGGACTAGAGATTTAAAAACTTCCAGTCTGTCACCAAGTCCTACTTTTATAAAATATAAAAAGGAATTAATCAAAAATGAAATTAAAAAACACATGAAATACAAGGTGTGGCTTTTTAATGTTAAACTCACCAGACTTAAAACTGCACTTGTAAATTGCTATAAAATTTTCCAAGTTCTTACTCTCAGTATCTGTTCTTGTCTCATCATGGATTAGTAATAGTTTGTAGTCTAGTACTGGTCCATGGGTCTCACTTTGAGTATCACTGTTCAGGGGGTTTCTGCATTCTAACAGTATAAGAGCTGGCCTTTTCAGAATTCTGAGTGGTGAGACGGTGGTACACTAGTGATAAGTAATTACTAGCTAATAATGGGATAATCTGAGATAATTTTTTTCCTTTTAAACAAATACAGTAGAAAGATATGGTATAAGATTGTAAAATGCAGACTTCTCTCAAAATTACTAAAGTTTTCAATTAGTGGGTCAGTGAAAACTGAGCGCTTCCTTACTTTATTTATGTTTTCTGCATATAGACCAAAGAAGCGTGACTTTGAGTAAGGAGAGAATGTTTACAATATAGTTCTTTTGGGAAACCTTCTTACTTTATTCCTGTACATTTTAAATTTTTTTTTTTTTTTGCTCTTTGCTTGTTAAAGCTATGTATAGATTTATATTTTCTAAGTTGGTAAACATCTTAATGCTCTGCCAGTGACTTGGGTGGTAATTCTGTTTTTCTCTCCTTGTAACTGATGAAGGTTTTTATTGACTGGGCTAGGCACAGTCAGTCAATTTTTATTACACTGTTTTTTGTTAAAATGTTAACATTTGCCATTTCAAGTTTAATGTAGTTCATGGTAGAATTCGTTGCTTTATAAAAACTTAATATAGTTGTGAAGAGAAAAATATCGTATATTAATGCATATATGTGGAGTCTAGAAAAATGGTACAGATGAAACTATTTGCAGGGCAGAATAGAGACGCAGATGTGGAAAATGGTCGGGTGGACATGGAGGGGGAGAAGAGGGCAATGCACTGGGAGCTTGGGGTAGACGCATGTGCACTGCCATGTGTGAAACAGATGGTGGGATTCTGCTGTATAGCAGGGCGCTGGGCTGCAGCGCAGAGCCATGCTCTGTAATGGCCTTGATGGGTGGCATAGGGCGCAGGGAGGGAGGCCTAATAGGGAGGGGCTGTATGTATGCATAGGGCTGATTCACTTTGTTGTAAAGCAGAAACTTACATAACATTGTAAAGCAACTATATCCTCCCCTGCCCCTCGCCAAAAAAAAAAACCCCTTAATAAAGAACTGGTATTGGCTTTTGAAGTCCTATTATAGTTTAACATTACCTTAATCTAGTCTGGAGTTATAGAATTTCAGGATTGAGACAGTAAACCCTAACAGCCACCATGTGATCTGTTAGCCCCTCCTGATGCATCCTTGCTAAATACCTGTTCAGGCTGTGCCTGAGTATCTCCAGTCACAGGGAAACTCAAGTCCCAAGGCTACTCATTGGGCACCTGTGCTGTTACTTCTGTGACACCTTTGTGTCACTTCTGCTTACTGACACAGTAAGGAACAAACTTAGTCCTCCATGTGACAGCACTTTGAATAAGGGAAGGTAGCTGTCGTGTTTTGTGTTTTTCTCTTCTGTAGACTGGCATATAACCTTTGCTTATATGATTTGTGTCCCTTTACCATTCTTGTTGGCTTTTCTGAAAGTGATCCAGTTAATCTCTCTGTTTAAAGTGTAACACCCACAACTGAGCAACTTGTTCGGTGGATAGCTTTGACCGCTGTGTAGTATGTACATGTTTTTCTGTCTTCATTTTTCTGGAAGCTACATTGGAGCTTGTTTTGGACAGAGCGTTGGTAGCCACTCCAATACTATTGCCTGGAAAATCCCATGGACAGAGGAGCCTGGTAGGCTACAGTCTATGGGGTTGCAAAGAGTCGGACACGACTGAGCGACTTCACGTTCACGTTTGGTAGCAAACCATTTGGTAGGTTGTAATCCGTTGGTGTGTTATAAAATCATGTTAGTGGGACTTGATCCACATTTAAAAAAATATCAAATAGGATAGAATTGAGTAAAAATTTCAGTGCATTTCATGTAGTATTATAGCTAAGTATCATAGAAAAAAAATTTTCAATTTATGTAGACACACACTCTTGTGTACGTTTGTATGTGTACATAGTTAGCACATGTGTGTGTACTGGGTGGTGGTATAAAGTGGTGACATGTAAGTTTCTTACTGTGTGTCAGAAATGTGTGAATGTCTCTGATAACTTTTGTCTCTGTCTTCTGATAACTTTTGTCTGTAGATTAAAGAAGGTGATATAAAGTGGTGACATGTAAGTTTCTTACTATGTGTCAGAAATGTGTGAATGTCTCTGGTCTTGACTCGAGGCTTTCTTTCTTGCCTCTCTCTGAGGGCTGCTTCCGGTCTCTTCTGGCTCTGCCACCACTCAGATCTTGCAGCTGATACTCTTTGTTCTGCCATGGGCCCTGCCGTGCAACCTGAGGGGCATCCTGGGCTCCATTTGAATTGGCACCTGGGAAATCCCAGCTCTGCACAGTGGGA
Organism: Nanger dama; assembly: GCA_917880005.1. Classification (NCBI taxonomy): domain Eukaryota; kingdom Metazoa; phylum Chordata; class Mammalia; order Artiodactyla; family Bovidae; genus Nanger; species Nanger dama. Next base: position 35,322,729 of record CAKJTW010000018.1, read on the forward strand.
CTTCTTCTGATTCAGTCTCTGCACAGTAGGACTACTTCTGATAACTTTTGTCTGTAGATTAAAGAAGGTGTAGTAATGAGGTGAGGCGGTACACTGAAGGTTTTTTTAGTGGTTGCTTTAAATTCTAAAAATTATTGTCCAAGTGAAATTAAGGCTTTAATGAAAATAATGTTTGAGACAGTCTTTCCTTCTCCATATTTTTGATTTTGCAGTTGTGCAAAACTGTTTTGCAGTACTTCTAACGGTGAGTACTTATTCTGTGCCAGAATCTGTTCTAAGTATTTGATCTGTATCGTGTCAGTGGATCCTCATAACACCTCCATGGAGTGACTATCATCCCCATTTTACAGATGAGGAAATTGAGGAAGAGACAGATTATTTAACTAACACAAGGCTTTACAATTCATGGTGTTTAACAGTTATATCCCAGATGGCAATCTAAGGAAAAATCCTCTAAAACAACCTAACAATGTAAAATACATGGATGGTATGTTTATCCCATTGCCCTGTAGTTCTTGATACACTTATATTAATATTACTAAATCTTTTCATAATCACTTAGAAGAATTTGAGAATTAAAATTTATTTTCTTTCATCTTTAGAAAGCACCTCTTACCAACAGTAGCGGGAATCCTTTAATGACACTGCAGTCTATTAATTCTCCCACTTCCCTTCTTCTCTGCTCTCCCATTCTGTCCTCCATTTTTATCTCTGCCTTGTCTGGCTCCACTGCAGTACACTCTTCTACTTTTTGCGTGTTGTTTTTTCTTCTCTCTGTCCTCCTCTATCCCCTGCCAGTTTCCCATCTGTTCTTTTTGTACCTTTCCTTTGCACTATTCATGTTCACTCAAATTTATTTATTTTTTATTAGAAAAGCATATATTGAGCAGCTAGTAAGTGTGAGGCACTGTGGAGATACAAACATAAATAAAATGAGTATCATGAAAAATCAGTGAGAGAAAGATCAAGGCTCTGCTAGTTCATTCCCTTGAGAATCTGAACCACTGGAGCCTGCCAAGATAAACACTCTCCAGTCCTTTCTTGTAAGGAGCAGGAATTGAGATTGAGATCTAGATACGTAGGATATAAATGATATAGAATATAAAGCAGAGTTCGGAGAATAGAGAATACTAGGTCATGTTTGGGGTCCAGGATGAAAATGGTGGCATAAAACTGTTATAGGAATATTTTTATTGAACAAATTAAAAGTGTTTAGTGTAAAAATAGCTTTTTCTAAATTTATGTTGTGTAATACATTAAATGTAAAGGAGTAGTATGTAAGTTGGCCTTGTCCCTGGGGATTTCTTATGGTTTTTTTTTTTTTTTTTAGTGTAAGAATTAATGGCATTTTCACAATTGGAATAAGAATCTGTCCAGGACATTTATGTAACTTATTTTGACTTTGACATGACCTTGGAGTGTGCTTGTCATCTCTGGCTCCACTTGCTCACCTGTACTATATATGCAGTAGTTATCAGGTACCTCCTGTGTGTTGTCAGGTATGCTGCTGAGCACTAAGGGATCAAAGATTTAATGTACTCTAGTTCATTATAGAGCTTTTATTCTAGCAGACTATCTGTGTCTTTTGTTTTGCCCTATTAAGGACACTTGCTGGTAGGTATTTTTCCTTCTTCTATCTTGATCAGACCCAACTTACTCTTTGAGGCAGGTTATATTCCAGTGAACCTTCTTTGATTACTTCTGCTGAAAGTGGTTTCTCTGCTCCCTCAGTTTCTATTGTGTTTATTTTCTTTAGCCCTAATTTGGCAATTAATCATGTTAATTGCTTTATGACTTCTATCTATTGTTGTCTTGAGTTATTATTTAAGTTGTGCCTTGTTTGACAGATTTGACTTTTGTCTTCTAATTACAGTTCAGGGTTCTTGAGGAGAGAGACTCCTTTCTGTAACTTACAGCAGTGATCTTGTTCAATCATGCACCTCAGATAATTTGATTATGAACCCCTAATTCATGCAAGTTTATTTAATTATAAAGCATGCTTGTATATTATAAAGCAAATATAAAAAGAGTGATATATCCACTAGTATATATAAAATAAATAATCAACAGGACCTACTATATAGCACAGGGAACTCTACTCTGTATTCTGTAATAACCTCTGTGGGAAAAATCTGAAAAAGAATACCTGAAACTAACAATACACTGTAAATCAACTATACTCCAATATAAAGTAAAAATTTAAAAATGATATAAAATGGAATAAGCATTACTGTAAATATAATTTATATAATTGAAATATTGTTTTTGGCTGTACTATGAAAAATGCAGGATCTTAGTTTCTCTCAGTTCAGTCGCTCAGTTGTGTCTGACTCTTTGCAACCCTATGAATTGCAGCACACCAGGCCTCTCTGTCCATTACCAACTCTCGGAGTTTACTCAAACTCATGTCCATCGAATCGGTGATGCCATCCAGCCATCTCATCCTCTGTTGTCCCCTTCTCCTCCTGCCCTCAATCCCTCCAGAGTCTTTTCCAATGAGTCAGCTCTTTGCATGAGGTGGCCAAAGTATTGGAGTTGTATCATCTTTAGCATCAGTCCTTCCAGTGGACACCCAGGACTGATCTCCTTTAGAATGGACTGGTTGGATCTCCTTGGAGTCCAGGGAACTCTCAAGAGTCTTCTCCAACACCACAGTTCAAAAGCATCAATTCTTCGGCGCTCAGCTTTCTTCACATTCCAACTCTCACATCCATACATGACTACTGGAAAAACCATAGCCTTGACTAGACGGACCTTTGTTGGCAAAGTAATGTCTCTGCTTTTGAATATGCTATCTAGGTTGGTCATAACTTTCCTTCCAAGGAGTAAGTGTCTTTCAATTTCATGGCTGCAGTCACCATCTGCAGTGATTTTAGAGCCCCCCACAATAAAGTCTGACACTGTTTCCACTTTTACCCCACTATTTCCCATGGAGTGATGGGACCAGATGCCATGATCTTAGTTTTCTAAATGTTGAGCTTTAAGCCAACTTTTTCACTCTCCTCTTTGACTTTCATCAAGAGGCTTTTAGTTCCTCTCCATTTTCTGCCATAAAGGTGGTGTCGTCTGCATATCTGAGGTTATTGATATTTCTCCTGGCAATCTTGATTCCAGCTTGTGCTTCTTCCAGCCCAGCGTTTTAGGGGTCAAACCTGCACCTCCTTGCAGTGGAAGCACAGAGTATTAACCACTGGACCAAGAGGAAAGTCCCAGGTGTAACACTTTATATTCATCTTTAACAAATACTTATAATTTGATTTGGAGTAAAGAAATGTGTATTCCCAGTTACAAATTTTTAGAAAACTCACTGGCTCCATAAGAGTTAAGAAAAATTCAATTAAAGAGGAGATGAAGATTATGAAAATAAACTATTTCAAAATGATTTAGTATCATAGGAAAGGAAAATGTGAAGTTGCTTATGCAGGTGGCTGTGTTGATCCACTGACAACAGAAAATCCAGCTCAGACTACTGTGATCACTACTAAGCCTAGACATGGTACACATTCATGGCAGTGGTCAAACTGAGTGTGCATTAGAGTCTCCTGGAGGGCTTGTTAAACCATAGATAGCTTAAAACATATTCTTACTACTTAATGAATATTAAAACATGAACGTCTCAGTTACCACTACCCAGATCAAGAAATAAAATGTTTGGCAGTGCCCCAGAAACTCCTTATGTGCCTTTTCCCAGTCACCACCCCATTCTTTTCTCATTGGTAGAGCACTGTTCTGACTTTTGTAGTCATCACTTTCCGCTTTCTTTGCACTATTTTTATCAGTATACAAACACTGTAGTTTTTTTTTCTAGTCTTGAACTTCAAATAAATGGAAACACACAGTATGTATTCTCTCTTTAAGCAATATGTTTGTGAGATTTATCCACCTTGTTGCCTGTAGGTATAGTTTATTTATTTTATTGCTCTATAATATTTCTTTTGATGGGTGCATCCTAATTTGTCTTCCTAGCTTCCTGAGCTTCCCTGGTAGCTCAGCTGGTAAAGAATCTGCCTGCAATGCAGGAGATCCTGGTTCGCATCCTGGGCCAGGAAGATCCCCTGGAGAAAGGATAGGCTACCCACTCCAGTATTCGTGGACAGTGAAGAATCTGCAGGCAGTGGGAGACCTGGGTTTGATCCCTGGGCTGGGAAGATCCCCTGGAGGAGGGCATGGCAACCAATTCCAGTATTCTTGCCTGGAGAATCCCATGGACAGAGGAGCCTGGTGAGCTACAGTCCATGGGGTCACAAAGACTTAGACATGACAGAGCGACTAAGCACATCCTGTAGCTAATAGGCATTTATATGGTTGTTCAGTTTGAAATTCTAGTTTAGTTGTTCAGTTTGGGGCTGTTTTCAGAGACTGCTACTGTTATTGACATTTTTGTATTCTTTGCTGAGGGCTTACCTGGTGGCTCAATGGTAAAGAATCTACCTGCCAGTATAGGAGATATAGGTTCAATCCTTGGGTTGGGAAGATCCTCTGGAGAAGGAAATGGCAACCCACTTCAGTATTCTTGCCTGGGAAATCCCATGGACAGAGGCATGGTGTCACAAAAGAGTTGGACACAACTTAGTGACAAAACAACAAATTATTTGGTGAGGTATATGTACACATATCAATTGGGATCATTTTAGGAGTCAAATTGTTAGATCATAGGGTTGTATATGTATTTAGCTTTAATAACTACTGTCCAGTGGTTTTTCAAAGTGGCTGTACCAATTTATACTTCTGCCGCAGAGTATAAGAGTTCTCGTTTGTCTTCATCCTTGTCAGTACTTGGTTGAGATTTTAATTTTAACTACCCTGATGGGTATGTTGTGGTAACTTATTGTGGGTTTAAGTTGTATTTTCCTGGTGACTAATTCAGTTAAGCACATTTTCATGTGTTTATTGACCATTTGGATCCCCTTCTACGAAGTGCCCCTTTGGATCTGCTAACTTAGTTGCTGTTTTCTTACTGACTATACAGGAGTTCTTTATATGTTCTGAATATGAGCTTTAGTCAATTTTGTATGTTGTAGATATCGTTTCCCACTCTGAGGGTTGTCTTTCACTGCCTTATGTGTGTGCTAAGTTGCTTCAGTCGTGTCCAACTCTTTGCAACCTTATGGATTGTAGCTCACCAAACTCCTCTGTCCATGGGATTCTCTAGGCAAGAATACTGGAGTGGGTTGCCATGCCCTCCCCCAGGGGCTCTTCCAGACCTAGGGACTGAACCCACATCTCTTATGTCTCCTGCATTAGGAAGCAGGCGGGTTCCTTATTGCTCGCACCACCTTCACTCCCTTAATGGTGTTTTTTGATGAACAGATATGTAATAATATTAATGTGATCCTATTTACCCATCTTTTCCTTTATAGCTAGTGCTTTTGGGAATTTTTGTTCACCCCAAGTCCTTTTTTAAAGGTTTTAATTTTTTATTGGAATATAGCTAATTAACAATGTTGTAATAGTTTTGGGTGGACCAGCAAAGGAACTCAGCCATGCATATAAATGTATCCATTCTCCCCGAAACTCCCCTCCTCTCCAGGCTGCCACATGACATTGAGCACAGTTCATTGTGCTTTAGAGTAGGTCCTTGTTTGTTCACCCCAAGTTCTTGAGGATATTCTTCCATTATCTCCCTCCATCCCAGGTTATCTTCTAAAAATCTTTTTTTTTTTTTTTTTTTTATATTCAGATCTTCAATCCACTTGGACTTGATGTTTGTGGAATGTTATGAGGGTAGGCATTGGGTTTCGTATTTTTCACTATAAGTATCAATATGTCCATCTGACCCAGCATCATTTATTGAAAATAGTTTTCTTTCCTCACTTCTGTGTAGAGCTACCTGTCAGAAATCAAGTGTTAGGTATGTGAGGGTCTTTCTTTGGACTCTCTCTTCTGTTTCTTTGTTCTTTTTGTCTATCTTTGTACCAATATCAGTACTTTAATGATTTATAGTAATTTTTGATAGCCAATAGAGCAGGTTCTCCTACTGAGTTTTTTTCTTATTGTGGTAAACTATCACACAACATTTACCATTTTAATCATTTAAGTTTACGTTCAGTAGCATTAAGTATATTGATGATGTTGTGCGGTCATTGTCACCATCCATCTCTATAACTTTTTCATCTAGCAAAACTGCAGCTCTGTACCCAGTAAACACTCTTTCCCTTCTTCCCTCAGCCCCTGGCAACCATCATTCTCTTTTTGGTCTCTTTGACTACTCTGTGTACCGCACATAAGTGGAATCATACAGTATTTGACCTTTTGTGGCTGGCTTGTTTCACTTAGTGTAGCATTTTCAAGGTTAATCCATATTGTAGCATGTGTCAAAATTTCTTTCCTTCCTAAGGCTACTGAATAACATTCCATTATGTGTGTAGACTACATTTTGTTTATCCATTCATCAGTTGATGAACACTTGGATTGTTTCCACCTTATGGCTATTATAAATAACTCTTTCAAGTTTTTCTTTGTCAAGAGAATCTAGTCTAGTCTTAGTTCTTAATATTCCATTTACATTTTAGATTCTACCATTCAGGTTCCAGATCAACTTAAGAACTATTGTCTTTTCATTACGTTTCTTTTAATTTGTGAACATGGTATCTATGTTCTATTTTTTTGGTTTTCTTTATTTTCTTCTTAATAATAGCTTTTCTATATAGTGCTCTTGTGTAACTTTTGTGACATTTATTTCTATATATTGATTGTTTAATGTTATTTTTAATGGCATCTTTCTAAAAGTTTTTATTTTTTAACTGACTGTTGATGATATATCAATATACATATACAGTATAAGTTGATTTTGTGTATGTTCTTTGTCTAGCAGCTTTGCTAAACTTGAATGTTATTTCCAGTGATAAATGTGAAGATTTTAAAATGCTTTCTACATAAGGCCATATTACCTACAAATAAGTATAGTTTTATTTCTTCCTTTCCAATGTTTATACCCTTATTTCCTCATACTGCAAACTTTGTACTAGTCAGGATTTCAATTACAATGTTAAGTAAAAGTGGTAACAAAGGATATCCTTGTTTCATTCTGTCTCAAAGGGAAAAATTTAACATTTTGTTACTAGTATAATGTTGCTGTAAGTTTTTTATAGATGGCCTTTACCATATTAAGGAATTTTCTTTTTATCCTTGTTTTCAAAGAGTCTGAAAAAATCATGAATGGATGTTTAATTTTATCAAACACTTACCCTGAACTTACTGAGATAATCCTCTTAATTTTCTTTTCTGTTTTGTTAACAGAGTGAATTAAATGCATATATTAGAAAAGAAGAAAGGTTGACCAGTAGTGAGCTAAGCATCTATCTCAAAAAGTTAAAGGATTTCCCCTTGCCTACTTATCTGTTAAAAATAGTATTTGAGCCCATCATTCCTACTGAAATGATATTATAATGTAAATCACATTTTGCTATAGAACACCTACTAAGATTTAAAAATACTCCCCACTCTAAAGTAGAGTTGAAACCTCTCATTTGTAGATGGAGATATAGCGGAGAAACTGAGAATAACAGTTGATGCCACATGAACTGGCAAACACATAATATTATAATTTTTAAAACATTCTGGGCTGAGTCACTTATTTTGGTAATGGCATTTTGGATTCCTATGCTATGAGTTAAATCCCTCACTTTCTAGTAGGGTTCAGAAATAGATTTTAGACTTTAGAGATGTAGAGGATGTACTTGGTATATCAGGAACATCATATGTCATCAAGTGGGTAGTTCCAGTCTCCTGGATAATCATCTGAAACATCTACCTCAGTGTGATTTTGCTGCTTTCTTTACCAATTTTAATTCATGAGTCTTCTTGTAGAAAGGCCTAAGACTTGCCCTAGTGGGTTTTGATGTAGTCATCTAGTTGCACCATAATTTCCTTCCAAGACTGAAGGTGAAAGATTCTGTGAACCAGAAGTTCAGATACCTCCACAGATAAAATGCCCATTTTATAGATTATTTAGATAGCTGTTAAGATATCCTACTTCAGCCTTCTAGCTTCTTTATTGCTGAATTTCAGTCTGGAAACCATGATAATTTTGAAAGTGCTTTAGTCTGAGTGGAATTTTTGGTGTTAGAGTTAATTCAGAGAAAATTAACTCTGTAAAATGAAAATGTGCTGAATATCAACTCACAGGTAATTCACTCTAATTTATGACTTAATAGTTATTTAAAATGCAGTTATTGGTCCTTGAACCTGTTTTTGCTTCATATTCACCTGATAATTTAGGTTGCAAAGGTGAAGACTTCCTTCTTAGCTGATGTTAAATATTGTTGGTTAAGCACACACGTCATTATCAAGAAAACAGGAAGCTATGTAGGAGAACATGCCAAATGGTGAATTAATAGTTAGAGTAAAGGAAACTGACGTCTACTCAGGGAAGGAACCCTAGACTCATCTACTTTGTTCTTTTAGGTGGCTTGAAGAATAGAAATGGTTTGTCATTACTTTTTCCAGAAAGTATGTCAGATAATAGGTTTAGCTTTAAACTGGAAAGCATATATTTTTCATTGTCTTAAAAATGCTGATGTCTTAAAGGTTGTAGAATATCTTCATTTAACTTTGTTAAATCAAGATTAATTCTTGGCTGTTATTCAGATCGTGTAAAGTCTTGTGAAATTGCCTACCTTTTCTTTATAGTGAAACTCTCCTTATTTGAGTACCATCTCAGTAATTAGGAACAAGTAATGATTTAAAAAGGATTCAAATCTAAATTTACATTGCACTATTATTTAAAGATGTTGCTGAATAAATCTAGAGTGTCAACACTGCAGCACAGATTTAATCAAATACATTTGATTGAGAAGAGTTGAGAAGTGTTATAATTCACATTTTTCGTTAATTCTGATGGTTTTCTTTAATTGTTGAGAGATGATTTAGTTTGGTGGTTAAGAAAATGGACCTTAAAAAGAAAAGAAAATGGGCCTTGGAGCTAGATATCCTGGGCTTGGATCTCAGCTCCATCACTTACTAGCAAGTTATATAGCTTTTATTTACCTCAGTTTCCTCATCTGTAAAATGGAGACAATAATAGTACCTATTGCTGAAGGTTGCTGTGGGCTTAAATAGTTTAATTAAGGAACTTAGTGCCCTTTGCACAGTAAATGCCCAATAAATGTTAGCTGCTATTGTTATTATTTATTTTGAAAATAGAGTTATTTTAGGTTATGACTTTAAATTCTGAGTTGCATGGACAATTCTTCAAAGGGAGGACCTTCCACAAATAGTCACTTGTAACTTTCTCAGAGGTGCAGATCAGAACGGCTTCCCAATTCAGTTAAATCATTAGTTCTTGCAAGAAAAGCGCACTAGACTGGGAACCAAGTTTTACGCAAACCTTTCATTCAGCAAACCGTTACCCCATGCGTAGTTGCTGGACTCTCCATGTCTTTGACTGTGCTGGATTCTGAAGATTTGAGATGATTTAAAGATGCTTAAGTCAGGGAGACTAAGATGTGACTAGAGGAGTGCCTTGGAAGTGGTTTCCAATCTGCTGTCGTCTATAAAATGACAATTTTTGAGTTTAGTTGATGATTTCAGTCATCAGTATTGGGTTCGTAGCACTGTGCTGGATTGCTGTACTAAGACATTTTGAAAATGATAAAGCAGTTCTTAGCACCAAGAATCTTAGAACTGGTAGGAAAAACAAACCACCATTAGAAAATAGATCAAAGGTAATATTGAGAGTCATGTGATTAGATGGGAAATAGGAAATTGTAGGGATGATAGTTTAAGAAGATTATTATGCTTAGCATTATCACATCAGTGGCTAGCTCCAAGTTCTTAATAAGGTACCAGAGCAAACTGCCTGAATGGATATTAATTTGAGAGGAACCTTCTTTTTCTCAGAGTACATCATGAGAAACACTGGGCTGGAAGAAGCACAAGCTGGAGTCAAGATTGCCAGGAGAAATATCAATAACCTCAGATATGCAGGTGACACCACCCTTATGGCAGAAAGTGAAGAAGAACTAAAGAGCCTCTTGATGAAAGTGAAAGAAGAGAGTGAAAAAGTTGGCTTAAAGCTCAACATTCAGAAAACGAAGATCATGGCATCCAGTCCCATCACTCATGGCAGATAGATGGGGGAAACAGTGGAAACAGTAGCTGATTTTATTTTTCTGGGCTCCCAAATCACTGCAGATGGTGACTGCAGCCATGAAATTAAAAGACACTTGCTTCTTGGAAGGAAAGTTATGACCAACCTAGACAGCATATTAAAAAGCAGAGACATTACTTTGTCAACAAGTCTGTCTAGTCAAGGCTGTGGTTTTTCCAGTAGTCATGTATGGATGTGAGAGTTGAACTATAAAGAAAGCTTTTGCTGAAGAATTGATGCTTTTGAACTGTGGTGTTGGAGAAGACTCTTGAGCGTCCCTTGGACTGCAAGGAGATCCAACCAGTCCATCCTAAAGGAAATCAGTCCTGAATATTCATTGGAAGGACTGATGGCAGAGCTGAAACTCCAGTTCTTTGACCACCTGAAGCAAAGAGCTGACTCATTTGAAAAGACCTTGATACTGGGAAGGATTGAAGGCGGGAGGAGAAGGGGACAACAGAGGATGAGATGGTTAGATGGCATCACTGACTCAATGGGCATGAGTTTGAGTAAACGCCGGGAATTGGTGATGGACAGGGAGGCCTGGTGTGCTGCAGTCCATGGGGTAGCAAAGAGTTGGACAGGACTGAGTGACCAAACTGAACTGAACTGAAGCGCCACTTGGGAATTCCCACATGCATAATCTTTTAAAAAGGGCGCTCAACACCCTTTGTTTTCTTACCTGTTAAACTTTAAAATAGTGACTCCCCAGTATAATGAGGTAGTTAGAATTTAGTGGACGATACATTTTTAGAGCATGGTTCATCCTCAAACCCTTTTTATGTTATAATAGTAAGATAATGTCTTTTTGTTCTTGCCATTGCTGTATTCCCAGCTTCTAGCGCACTGCTTCATGTGTAGTCAACACTCAAGAAATACATTTGAGAGGGAATCCTGCGATGATCCAGTGGTTAGGCCTCTATACTTTCATTGCTGAGGGCATGGGTTCAATTCCTGGTCAGAGAACTAAGATCCCACAAGCCTCCACTTGGTGTGGCCAAAAATGAAAAACAGTAAGAAAACAAAAGTATTATTGAAAGGCAAATTTGAAGTTACATTTGAATTGTCAGCAATTTCTAAGTCATTAAAAATTATTTTATCTTTAAAAGATATTGGTCTTTTTAAACCTTAGATCTAACTATGTTAGGGCAGGTTGCCATTATGCAAATATAATTTTAATGAAGTTAGTAGCTTCTTACTAGCTTTTTCATACTTGGGTAAGAAAATGTCTTTCTAGGAGAATGAACTTGCGTACTGTATTAGTTCTCTGTTAACTGCATTTGACTGCAACTTCATGGGAGACCTTACACCAGAGTTGCCCTGCCAAGCCATTCCTAAACCCTGACATGTGAGAAACTGTGAGAGATAATAAATATTAGAAATGTCATATTTTGTGATATCATAATATAAAGAGTTTCATACATCTCATTTGAAGACTGTTCATCGGTAAATCACTCTGCCTTATTTTGTTTTGAAAAGGAGTGAGGCACTTCAGACGAAAAAGATAAATCAAGCCATTATAGCGAAGCTTCCTGAGTCAAAATATAAAAGAAGATATTTAGCTTTAAAATATTTAATTGTAGAATAGTTCATATTCATTATTAATCAAAACAATGCAGAAGGTCGTTGAAGAAAGTTCTAAGGATCACCCCAAATCCTACTACATTTTGGTGATGCTCTTTTTGAAATCTGTTTTTGTACATAGACATAAGCACACTTAGATCTTTCTTTTCCATATGTGGAACCTTTCTTTTCATCTATATTTTTCATTTTTTTTTAACCCAAACCTTTTTTTTTTGTTAATTGAAAACTATTGGCCTCCTTGAATATGGTTTGAAATTTCACAGTAAATTAAGTAACATGACCAAAACCAGTTTTAGACGGAGGTAATTTAAAAAGGGGAAACAGTTTAATTGTAAATGAACCATTAGGTAAGATGACGTTGGCTTGTTTCCCATCAAGCTGTTTATCCTAAGAAATATGGAAGACAGCATAACAAGATATTTTAAATAATTTGCTCAATGTTTCCTTGAGGAGAAGCTGAGTGCTGTTCAGAGAGAGAGACAGCTTAGCCTTTCTTCTCTGGTCCCTTGAACAGTTTGGTTCTTGGCCCCAAATTTGTGTATACCTCACAGCCAGACAGAAGCGCTGCAGTTAACCAGAGATTAGCTGATGTACCCCGTGTACAGTCCTGCTTGAGGACTGTTACCTGTGCCACCATCCCCACTTAAGTAAGTGATCTTTCCAACAATAGACAGGGCTCTTTTTTGATGAGTTTTTCTTCTGTCTTCTTTTTGTGTGTGTGTGCTGCTTTAGTGGCTCTTTCAGAATGGCTGTCCCTCCCATGGATCTGCCTCTGTTTCTGGGAAGAATTGGCTGTCAGCTGACACTCAGCTCTGGACTTCCCTTCTCCCTCAGCTTGCTTCTCTCCTAGTTGTCCCTATTGAGTAAATCCTCTTGTCTCCATCGCCCCTGGTCTTTCCCCCAGCCCAAGGGCCCAGCATCTTTCTTGCCTGTAATGGATTCGTCTCTGTTTTCCTGGTTTCTGTTTTACCTTTTCACAGTCCCCTTTTCCATACAGTATACTGGATAATCTTTTAAAAACATAGACTCAGATAATAATACTCTAACTAAAACCCTCGTTTGTACTCAGAATAAAACCTGAATTAATCTCCACCGCTTCCGTGGCTCCGCGTGGTCTGTCCCTTGTGTATCTCTTTGTCCTAATCTTTTGCTGTTCTGATCTCCCGCAGTCACTCTGCTCTAGCCACATTGCCCAGACTTAGCAAGATCCCTTCCCCTAGAAATACCCAACTTGTTCCTGCCTTCACGCCTTTGCACCAGCTGCTTCCTCTGCCTGGAATGCTTTTCACCAGAACTGTGCATGATTGGCCCGTTTGCATTATTCAGGTTTCAGATTTCACCACCTCCAAGGGTCTTTCCCAGTCTTCCAGCATTGTGTGGCTCCTGTTTTATTGCAGCTCCCTGTTTTATTTTCTTCATCACATTTAGCAGTCTTAAACTATCTTTGCACATTTGTCTCTTCTTTAAAAAAAAGAAATCATTTCTCCTTCCCTTGCCAGAATTTAAGTATCATGAGACTGTAGCTCTTGTCTATCTTGTCCACCCTATATTTCTAAGACATGGAGCGATGTTCAGTCAGTCTTAGCTAAGTGAAAGAATCAGTGAGTGAATCACTCAGATGAAGAAATGTGTTTTTTTCCTGCCTCGAGGTGGCTGGGACCAGCCATTCAAGTAGAAAAGGAGGAAGGTGAAAAGGCAGAGCACAAAGATACTTTCCTAGTCCTGGTTTAAGCATAAAGTGAATAATATAAAGTGTGGCACCATAGTGACTGTAATTATTTCAAAATTTAATTCACGTAGTAGAAGGATGAGTTTATTCAAATTAGAATCAGACTAATCTTGAGGATTTCCTGTACTATTAATAACTTCAGTCATTTTAGGTGATTTGATCTTCAAGCCTCCAAAGACACTTGATTGTATGCTTATTCATTAAATTATTTAAAAGCATTGTTGAATATAATATAAGAGAAAAAAAATTCTTAGTGTTGCTTGTAGAGTCATTTCTGTCATTAGATTATACTTCATATTTTATAATGTTAGTGTTTAAGTGTTTTCCGAAAGTGTTTTCGAAGAACTATGTTGTAGGCTAGAAAAGATGTTACTATAAGAGAGATATTTTAGTACCTTTAATAAAATGTGCCCCAAAGAATTTTTTATGTTGAAAGGTAAAGGAGACTGTGATCTTAAAACTTGTAAACAAAATTAAAGTAAGTTGCTCTGTAATTACTAGCGCAGTTTTGTTGTTTAGTTTATAACCTAATGTTTTTATTGGCCCCTAAGGATAAAGAGGAATACTCGACCTGGTGTGCGTGCGCTCAGTCACTCAGTCTGGTTTATGCTAAGTACATTAAAGTTTCTGTCTACTTTTCTCTTTCACATTCATAGAGTTTTGGGAAAAAGTAATAGTAAATCTAATATGAGCTCTGAGTTAGTGTTTTTAGAGTCAGCACTTCTCAAATTTAGTTTCACATGCCGGTTGCCTTTCACAGTGGCCGTCTAGGGAAGTGGCACATTTGTTCCAACAGTGCTTCCTTTCCTTAAACCACTTAGGTAGGTTCTTTTTCAGAAATGTTTCATAGGCAGTTTTGGAGTTATGAAAAAAATCCTTCTTACTCTACCAATGAAAAGCTTTGCTTATTTTTTTCTGACTAAATGAAGACATACAACTTCCTCAACTGACTTCATATTAATATTTTATTAATTTGTGAAGCCATATTGCTGTTACACAGTTGAAGTTATGACTCAGAAGATCATGAGAGATAGTTTACAAAGTAAATCTGTGTAAAGAACAAGATAGTTTACAAAGTAAATCTGTGTAAAGAAGAAAGAACATTGTATAACTTCGCAAGTAATAGATTTAAAAAAAAACAACAAGCTGTTGAGACCTGGGTGACTAACTCACCCCCCCACCCCACCCCCCACCCCGCTTTTAAATTTGCATTTTATCTGGAACTGAGTGCAGAGCGTTGTGCTCTGCTACAGATGTAAGTTACGGGTGCCAAATCTAGAGGAAGCGCCTTGTTTTTGGGGAAAGAGAGAAAACCATCTGGTATCAGAAAAAGGCCAAAAGTGGGCTCTTTTAGTACTAACTGAGTGAAAACTAAGAGTCTATATATGAAATATGACCATAAAACTCCGCTTCTTTTACAATTCTTGGCATCAAAGACTTCAGACCTGTTTTGGATCATGTACCTGTTTTCAAAGTTGAGATGCACTTCTTTGAGAGAAGTAGCTGAAGCAGTGTTGGTGTTTAATGTTAGAAAGCATATAGGTTTTATTGTGAGATAAATGAATTATTTCTTTGAACACAGCTCTTATTTTGTCTTAGCCTCCATGACCATTAAGGGCTTTTAATTTGTTCTGTAAGTCAGTGTTTTAAGTGGTCTGTAAGGATTATTTTTAATTAACTTTATTTAATATTATAAATATGTGGGGTTTTGAGAAATGCTTTTCTTTTCTTTCTTTTTTAAAAGCTGCACGTCGTTGACTCCTGGACCCAACTGTGACCGATTTAAATTGCATATACCATATGCTGGAGAGACATTAAAATGTAAGTAAATGATGACTATTTTGCTGAAAATGTAGATTACAGTGCTACCTATTGGACTTTGTGCTTTAATGTTTTTATTTCTGGCTTTTAAATGCTATCTCGTAAGATATCAATCAGAAGGATTTACCACTTTTGGAAATTTTTCTTTCAGTCCTAGTTCTAGTAAGACAGTTGGCAGGCAGTAAGTTGTGGTCAAGTGGGCATACACATGTTTTTTTATAGCAAAGATCAGAAATCTAAATGACTATAAGGCCAGACTGGTAACATGAATGAGGGAAGTAGGCTAGGGGTAGCAAGTTGGAGCACTCAACCCAGTTTTAGAGGGGTTACCCTTACTGATTTATTGAGAAAAGGTGGAAATCTGCATTTTTATTTGAATTCTCTCAGTTTTTGACATTGGCCACTTCTTCAAAATTACAGTGTGGGCCAGCATTATGTAGGCCAAACCAAATGTGTATGTGGGCTGCCTTGAGCTCTTGAAACTCTGGTTTGTGACCTTGATGAATAAAATGCAAGACCTCCTGTTGGATTCAGTCCACCATCTGCAGCACTTGCCTGGGTTGTGTCAGCACTTCTCTGCCGTTATCACCAGGACTAAAGCTGTAGCCTGTGATGATGGAGATGATGATCGCTTTGGTTGGTTAGTATCAGTACTCTCATCAGGAATTTTCCTTGAAACCATTCTACTGAAGAGGGTATGAAAGTCTGACTTTTCTTACAAAGAGGAGTAAAGAACAAAGATATTGAAGGTGGGACAGATGTAGGACAGATCGGATTGCTACTTTTTTGGGGAAAAATATTATTAACTAAATTTGAAAGAATTGATCAAAGTAAATCATTCACATGCTGAAAAATGTAAGTAGTTCAGAATTTTTTAATATATGAAAGCAGTGGTCCTCTGTCCCATTTCTCTCCGATCCTAGACCTGAGTCTCAAAGGAACCACAAAAAACCTTAAAAAAAATTGTTTCAGTGTCTACTTCTGGGGATGATCTCCATATATCTAAGTAATATGCTTATGTCTCTGTTTCTTGGCTTATCAGTTTTAGATGTTACTATCTTTTGACTTCCTGCACTGATGCATGAGGTATCGGCCTGTTTTCATTGTACTGTTTCTCTCTCTTGTCATCTTCATCTTATAAAGTTACATTATTGCGTTTATATCACCACTGTTTGTTCCTGTATTGGGAAACAAGGGAACAGTGAGAGACTTTGTTTTCTTGGGCTCCAAAATCACTGCAGATGGTGACTGCAGCCATGAAATTAAAAGACGCTTGCTTCTTGGAAGAAAAGTTATGGCCAACCTAGATAGCATATTCAAAAGCAGAGACATTACTTTGCAACAAAGGTCCATCTAGTCAAGGCTATGGTTTTTCCAGTAGTCATGTATGGATGTGAGAGTTGGACTGTGAAGAAGGCTGAGAGCCGAAGAATTGATGCTTTTGAACTGTGGTGTTGGAGAAGACTCTTGAGAGTCCCTTGGACTGCAAGGAGAGCCAACCAGTCCATTCTGAAGGAGATCAGTCCTGGGATTTCCTTGGAAGGAATGATGCTAATGCTGAAACCCCAGTTCTTTGGCCACCTCATGCGAAGAGTTGACTTATTGGAAAAGACCCCGATGGCTGGGAAAGATTGAAAGCAGGAGAAGAGGGCGACAGAGGATGAGATAGTTGGATGGCATCACTGACTCAATGGACATGAGTTTGAGCAAACTCTGGGAATTGGTGATGGACAGGGAAGCCTGGCGTGCTGCAGTCCATAGGGTCTTAAAGAGTCAGACATGACTGAGTGACTGAATTGAACTGATTGGTTACCCTGTAGCTTCAATATTTTTTTTTTTTAAAGATTGTTTGATGTGGACCAATTTTAAAGTCTTTACTGAATTTGTTACAGTTTTGCTTCTCTATTTTTATGTTTTGGTTTTTGGTCCCAAGGCGTGTGGCATCTTAGTTCCCTGACCATGGATGGAACCCCCACACCTTGCATTGGAAAGCAAAGTCCTAACCATTGGACTACCAGGGAAGTTCCTTCTTTTTTTTAAAGACTCATTTAAAGCATTGTATTGTATAGTTAAATGAACAGCTCCTAAAAATTCATAGTAAATGCCTGGCACACAGTCACCACTGTTGGTTCTTAAGCAAAATCTCTGTGCAATAATAGTGCTCACTTAGTGTGCTTTCGTTTAGTTTCCCATTAGCCAATATTCTTACCTGGAGAATCCCAAGGACAGAGGAGCCTGGTGGGCTGCTGTCCATAGGGTCGCACAGAGTTGGACACGACTGAAGCGACTTAGCATGCGTGCATGCATGCATTGGAGAAGGAACTGGCAACCCACTCCAGTATTCTTGCCTGGAGAATCCCAGGGACAGAGGAGCCTGGTAGGCTGCCGCCTATGGGGTCGCACAGAGTTGGACACGACTGAAGCGACTTAGCAGCAGCAGCTGCAACAGTAGCCACAGATTGTGTCTTTTGGCTCCCCACTTTGTAAGATGACGATATTAACCCCTGTCCTCCTTCACCCCTCAGTTTTTGTCTTCTGTTATTTTCCTTTTGCATTGTCAAAGTTGATAACTTACTGTCTGTTCTAAATCTGTAATTGCCGTATGTGCTTTGTCTATAAATTGCTTGACTGATTACCTTGCGGGCCTGCTCCTGCAGTTATCACTGTAGGATTCACCTTTATTCTCTTGGGTTTGACCTTACTTTAAAAAATTATCTGAAAAACTCTCAAATTGACACCCTTTGAGGTGCCTCAGTGCTTCAAAATAGAGGCCAAACTAAAACCTCTTTAGATTTCCAGATGGAAATTGTTTTTTAATATCTGTTGATATTAAAATAGGTCAGAATCATCAAAATAAATGAAACCAACTGCATAAATTTTGAAACAAGTTACTGCTCTCTGATAGTATAAAACTAGAAGAATTTATGTAAATAAAGTCAAAACAGATGACGAAACCCTTCAAACACATAGTTAAAATTCAAGTGAAGATCCGTTGATTTTATTGGACTGGTATTTTGTGAATCTGCCCACCTAATGTCAGTGATCAAAAAAGCAAGAGAGTTCCAGAAAAACATCTATTTCTGCTTTCTTGACTATGTATGCCAAAGCCTTTGACTGTGTGGATCACAAAAAACTGTGAAAAATTCTGAAAGAAATGGGAATACCAGACCACCTGACCTGCCTCTTGAGAAACCTATATGCAGGTCAGGAAGCAACAGTTAGAACTGGATATGGAACAAAAGACTGGTTCCAAATAGGAAAAGGACTATGTCAAGGCTGTATATTGTCACCCTGCTTATTTAACTTATATGCAGAGTCCATCATGAGAAACTCTGGGCTGGAAGAAGCACAAGCTGGAATCAAGATTGCCGGGAGAAATATCAATAATCTCAGATATGCAGAAGACACCACCCTTATGGCAGAAAGTGGAGAAGAACTAAAAGCCTGTTGATGAAAGTAAAAGAGGAGAGTGAAAAAGTTGGCTTAAAGCTCAACATTCAGAAAACGAAGATCATGGTATCTGGTCCCATCACTTCATGGGAAATAGATGGGAAAACAGTGGAAACAGTGTCAGACTTTATTATTTTGGGCTCCCAAATCACTGCAGATGGTGACTGCAGCCATGAAATTAAAAGACGCTGACTCCTTGGAAGGAAAGTTATGACCAACCTAGATAGCATATTGAAAAGCAGAGACATTACTTTGCCAACAAAGATCCATCTCATCAAGGCTATGGTTTTTCCAGTGGTCATGTATGGATGTGAGAGTTGGACTGTGAAGAAGGCTGAGTGCTGAAGAATTGATGCTTTTGAACTGTGGTGTTGGAGAAGACTCTTGAGGGTCCCTTGGACTCCAAGGAGATCCAACCAGTCCATCCTAAAGGAGATCAGTCCTGGGTGTTCTTTGGAGGGAATGATGCTAAAGCTGAAACTCCAGTACTTTGGCCACCTCATGCTATGAGTGACTCATTGGAAAGGACTCTGATGCTGGGAGGGATTGGGCGCAGGAGGAGAAGGGGACGACAGAGGATGAGGTGGCTGGATGGCATCAATGACTTGATGGACGTGAGTTTGAGTGAACTCCGGGAGTTGGTGATGGACAGGGAGGCTTGGCATGCTGCGATTCATGGGGTCGCAAAGAGGTGGACACGACTGAGCAACTGAACTGAACTGAACTGAATGTCAGTGATTATATAGCAAGGTTATTTTGCTTTCCTTAATTTGTGTAACTTTTAGGCCATGGCAATTATAGTTTCTCTCTTTGTAACTGTACTTATTTAAATTACTTCCAAATTAAATGTCTTTACAGTACTTTATACAGTTTATCCCTTGGTATTGATGGGATTGGTTCCAGAAGCACCTGCAGATACCAAAATCCACCAAGTCCATTAGATAAAACGGCGTAGTCCATTCGGTCCTCCAACTCATGCGTTTTGCATCCATAAATATGGAAGGCTGACAGTAAACGTTTGTAAGCGGAGTTTGTTGAATCACGATGCATCACTGGTAGTAGTAATGTAAACAGCTTCTTTATCTAACGGTTCTCGTTGAAAACGTGTGGTATGTGATTTAAACTATAATTTTAACCAAGACTGAATCAAAGTATTTGGAGTTTACTTATTATATAACTTTAAACTCAGCGAAATTAGAAATGGAGACCTTTTTGTTTATTTTGTTTATCAAATTATATCTTCAGTCCCTAGCACTGTAATGATATTCAGTTAGATATATATTGAAGGAATGTGATGAATGCATGCATGAATTTTTGAATCTTAGTGTTCAGATTTTTGTTGGTTGAAGTATAGTGTAGTAAAGAATGTGACATTCTGTTACTTGTATCAGCCAACAGAACTGAACAGAAATTCAGTCTTTAGAAGTTATTTATTACACAAGGAATTTGTAATTGGAACATTGCTCTTAACAATTCAGAAAACAGGAAGGACATACAATATTTTGCAGATTTGGAGTCTGTTTCCATTTTCTTTATATATTTTACTGTGCCTTCTCAAAGCAGATTAATGAAAATAATGTGTGACTAAATTTTATATTTTGGAATGTTTTATGTACTAGGAAATATTTCTTCTATAAATGTTTCATCTGGAATAAAGGAAGCTGAATAAAGGAAGCTTTGCAGTTAATAATAGTGAAAATGAAAGACAAAGGAGAGGGCATATTTCTACCTATAAATTTATGAATCGATTCCTAAGAATTACCCATATGTATAATGAAATCAGTTCGGTTCAGTTCAGTCGCTCAGTCATGTCCAACTCTTTGCGACCCTATGAATTGCAGCATGCCAGGCCTCCCTGTCCATCACCATCTCCCGGAGTTCACTCAGACTCACGTTCATCGAGCCAGTGATGCCATCCAGCCAACTCATTCTTGGTCATCCCCTTCTCCTCCTGCCCCCAATCCCTCCCAGCATCAGAGTCTTTTCCATTGAGTCAACTCTTCGCATGAGGTGGCCAAAGTACTGGAGTTTCAGCTTTAGCATCATTCCTTCCAAAGAACACCCAGGACTGATCTCCTTTAGAATGGACTGGTTGGATCTCCTTGCAGTCCAAGGGACTCTCAAGAGTCTTCTCCAACACCACAGTTCAAAAGCATCAATTCTTCAGCTCTCAGCCTTCTTCACAGTTCCAAAAAAGGCAATGTCAAGGAATGCTCAAACTACCGCACAGTTGCACTCATCTCACATGCTAGTAAAGTGATGCTCAAAATTCTCCAAGCCAGGCTTCAGCAATACGTGAACCGTGAACTCCTGATGTTCAAGCTCTCACATCCATACATGACCACTGGAAAAACCATAGCCTTGACAAGACGGACCTTAGTCGGCAAAGTAATTTCTCTGCTTTTGAATATACTGTCTAGGTTGGTCATAACTTTTCTTCCAAGGATTAAGCGTCTTTTAATTTCATGGCTGCAGTCACCATCTGCAGTGATTTGGGAGCCCCCCAAAATAAAGTCTGACACTATTTCCACTGTTTTCCCATCTATTTCCCATGAAGTGATGTGACCGGATGCCATGATCTTCGTTTTCTGAATGTTGAGCTTTAAACCAACTTTTTCGCTTTCCTCTTTCACTTTCATTATGAGGCTCTTTAGTTCTTCTTCACTTTCTGCCATAAGGGTGGTATCATATCTGAGGTTATTGATATTTCTCCCGGCAATCTTGATTCCAGCTTGTGTTTCTTCCAGCCCAGCATTTCTCATTATGTACTCTGCATAGAAGTTAAAAAAAAGGTCACAGTATGTAGCCTTAACATACTCCTTTTCCTGTTTGGAACCAGTCTGTTGTTCCATGTCCAGTTCTAACTTTTGCTTCCTGACCTGCATACAGATTTCTCAAAAGGCAGGTTAGGTGGTCTGGTATTCCCATCTCTTTCAGAATTTTCCACAGTTTTTTGTGATCCACACAGTCAAAGGCTTGGGCATAGTCAATAAAGCAGAAATAGATGTTTTTCTAGAACTCTCTTGCTTTTTCCATGATCCAGCGGATGTTGGCAATTTGATCTCTGGTTCCTCTGCCTTTTCTAAAACTGGCTTGAACATCAGAGAGTTCATGGTTCATGTATTGCTGAAGCCTGGCTTGGAGAATTTTGAGCATTACTTTACTAGCATGTGAGATGGGTGCAATTGTGCGGTAGTTTGAGCATTCTTTGACATTGCCTTTCTTTGGAACTGGAATGAAAACTGATCCTTTCAAGTCCTGTGGCCACTGCTGAGTTTTCCAGATTTGCTGGCATATTGAGTGCAGCACTTTCACAGCATCATCTTTCAGGATTTGAAACAGCTCCACTCGAATTCCATCACCTCCACTAGCTTTGTTCGTAGTGATGCTTTCGAAGGCCCATTTGACTTCACATTCCAAGATATCTGGCTCTAGATGAGTGATCGCATCATCTTGATTATCTGGGTCATGAAGATCTTTTTTGCACAGTTCTTCCGTGTATTCTTACCACCTCTTCTTAATATCTTCTGCTTCTGTTAGGTCCATACCATTTCTGTCCTTTATCGAGGCCATCTTTGCATGAAATGTTCCCTTGGTATCTCTAATTTTCTTGAAGAGATCTCTAGTCTTTCCCATTCTGTTGTTTTCCTCTATTTTTTTGCATTGATTGCTGAAGAAGGCTTTCTTATCTCTTCTTGCTATTCTTTAGAACTCTGCATTCAGATGCTTATATCTTTCCTTTTCTCCTTTGCTTTTTGCCTCTCTTCTTTTCACAGCTATTTGTAAGGCCTCCTCAGACAGCCATTTTGCTTTTTTGCATTTCTTTTCCATGGGGATAGTCTTGATCCCTGTCTCCTGTACAATGTCACGAACCTCTGTCCATAGTTCATCAGGCACTTTATCAGATCTAGGCCCTTAAATCTATGTCTCACTTCCACTGTATAATCATAAGGGATTTGATTTAGGTCATACCTGAATGGTCTAGCAGTTTTCCCTACTTTCTTCAATTTAAGTCTGAATTTGGTAATAAGGAGTTTATGATCTGAGCCACAGTCAGCTCCTGGTCTTGTTTTCGTCGACTGTATAGAGCTTCTCCATCTTTGGCTGCAAAGAATGTAATCAGTCTGATTTCGGTGTTGACCATCTGGTGATGTCCATGTGTAGAGTCTTCTCTTGTGTTGTTGGAAGAGGGTGTTTGCTATGACCAGTGCATTTTCTTGGCAAAACTCTATTAGTCTTTACCCTGCTTCATTCCGCATACCAAGGCCAAATTTGCTTGTTACTCCAGGTGTTTGTTGACTTCCTACTTTAGCATTCCAGTCCCCTATAATGAAAAGGACATCTTTTTTGGGTGTTAGTTCTAAAAGGTATAATGAAATAAAAGACATTAAAAAAAAACCACAAGATTATCGTGCATTA
Organism: Nanger dama; assembly: GCA_917880005.1. Lineage (NCBI taxonomy): Eukaryota > Metazoa > Chordata > Mammalia > Artiodactyla > Bovidae > Nanger > Nanger dama. The sequence goes on from CAKJTW010000018.1 coordinate 35,345,822, forward strand.
AGAATGATGTTTCCTCAGCTCTTTTTAATGTGAAGAGAAAACTGTTGGGCATTGAAATAGGTGCCAATTTGTGTAAGATTCTCACAGAAAATATCAAAGGATATCTGAATTGAAGAGAAGTCCTTGAATTGCATGACTGTAGAAGAAATAACTAGTACTTAAAGAGGATTGGAAAAGTGACTCTTCAGTGATCAAATTGATTTAAATAAAACAAATAGTAATGTCTAGGATAGTGCCACTATATGACTCAAAATATGCAAGCTTTTACAGCAAAATTCACAGAGGAAGATGAGAATCATGTATATGTGTATTTGTAATAACTGTCATGCTCTATAGTCCTTAACTCTTAAAAAAATTATTGTGTTTGTGCTTTTGTGTATCCTATTTAAATAGGGCAGTAGTGAGGCTGTTTTGATCATTTTTATTTCCAGTCTGTAGCTCATATTTTATTTCTAGTCTGTACCTAGCATTTAAAGAGACTAAATGAATGAAACATGCTCATTCTTTGGATATAATGCTGAGGAGGTTTGATGAAGTGGCAGAATCCTGAAATATTCTCAATTTAACAGGTTTTTTGAACAGCATTATTTCATAACTATAAAGAGAGATAATGGAAATATTTTAAGTTTTATAAAGCAAATCTGTGGCTAGTAAATCAAAAGATTTCTTAACATTGATTTCAAATATGAAATTGTCTTTTGTTTAAAATTGCTGTTTTTTCATACTGACGGTTTGTTTTAATCAGGGACTGTTTGGTTATAAGAAACCCATTGGAACAAACATAAACTAAGGAGTTTGTTTGTTTGTCTTTATAAGGAATTAAGTGAATTCCATGGTGCCCAAGGACAGGAAGTATAACCAGGCCTCATAGGGACTGGAAGGATTGTGGGCACAGTAGTAACCAACCAGGCAGTATCTGTGTTCTTGAGTGTCTTTGTCATGTAACATATTTTCTTGTCATAATATTCACTTTATTCTTTTTAAAAATATTTATTTTTATTTGGAGGATAATTGCTTTATAATGTGTGTTGGTTTCTGTCATACATCAACATGAATCATAGGTATACATATGTCCCCACTTTACTCTTTTTCAACCAAATTTCTGTTTCTCCTCACAGAGAGTAGAAATGACTTCCTGAGCCCCCTAGGACATGGTGACTAAGCTCATGGCCAACAGAGACAGCCTATGGTTTAAATTCCTGGGAGAGAGGGTCTGATTGGCATCTTGGGCTGGGTGTTCACTTGTGATCCAGTCATATGGTCAAGAGTTCTGGTTAATGTCTTGGCTTTGGTACTAGAGGCCAGTTTAACACAAAGTGAGCATGAGCTGGGCCGGTACCCAGGAACCTATCTATCACACTGTTTCAGGAGTTCTTTCTAAAGAGCTTCCAAGTGAAACTAGAGACATTTTCCCTTTGTCTTTAGCAACAGAAGCAATGCCATTGTTTATCATCTGAGAGGAATGATGAATATTTCAAAGCCATTTGTGACAGAGTCAAGAAGTCATGCCAAAAAATTATCTCCAAAGGTTTTGAAGTTGAAAGACTTTTCCAGAGGAAAAGCTTTTTTCCACAGGAAAAAGTGAAAAAAAAAGGATAATGATTTGAATAATATATTATCTCTTCCACGTCTTCAGAGGAACAGTATAAAATTACTGTTCATTTCCAAAGCTTTGATACTACGTCACTAAATTTAAATTTTTTGAGGATTATTACAAGAAAAAGAAAGCAAATCAGAGCTCCTGTTTCAGTAGAATGCACCATTTATTGAACAATAGTCAGACACATACAAAAATTTTTATAGGCAAATTGCAAATAGTGTTCCAGAATTTCTGCTTTACTGAATCTTGAAATTCAGCTTCATTTTTGATTCTCTCTCAAGTAGTTTGGCTGCTTTATGAGTGTGTGTATGCTTCTTTCATCTCAGGTCTATTATATACTACTTTGTCTTAGTCAGCATAGTAAACTCAGAATACTTTCTTTTCCTTCTCTTTGTCCTCTAAGACCTCATTTATGTAGTACTGCGTAGAGACACTCAAGATCTTCATACTGATGACTGTCAAACAGAAACTAAACCCCAAAGGTCCCAGTGGTGTTGTGGAGAAATATGTTGCATCAGCTGAAGGAGATACTAAGGTTCTGTTGATATAGCTAAAAGAATCTTGCACTTTCCTTAGGTTTGTTCTCATACCTTGTATTTTGAACTTTGGTACATCCAAAGGTTGGCTGCTGTGGCTGCAGCTGTTGGCAGTTTTGTTGGTATGACAGTGTTATGTTATGAAAAAGTTCTTCTATTGTTTACAATAAATAATCTGCTTGGGAAATGTTAACCACATAAGCTTTCCCCTCTTCCTTCAATATTTTAGCAGCCAAATCCCACAGCCTAGCATTCAAGGCTGTCATAATCTGCCCTTCCAGCCCCTCCATGGGCCCCCTTGGTGGAACTCAGCTGATGACAGTCCAAGTCAAAAGCCTGTACAAATGATTTGCTTGTTGTCCTTCTCAGATATCCTGCTTGTCCTCTTTCTGCTTTTGTTCACACTGTTTAGTCTTCAATGTTTGTGCTTAGTTACTCAGTTGTGTCCGACTCTGCGGCTCCATGGACTGTAGCCTGCCAAGCTCCTCTGTCCATGGGACTCTCCAGGCAAGAATACTGGAGTGGGTTGCCATGCCCTCCTCCAGGGGATCTTTCCAACTCATGGCTCGAACCCAGGTCTCCCACATTGCAGGTGGATTCTTTACCCTCTGAGCCACTAGGGAAGCCTTTTAGTCTTCAGTAGGACTTCCCTGATAGCTCAGTTGGTAAAGAATCTGCCTGTAATGCAGGAGACTCTGGTTCCATTCCTAGGTTGGGAAGATCCCCTGGAGAAGGGATAGGCTACCTGCTCCAGATCGGCTTCCCTTGTGGCTCAGCTAGTAAAGAATCGCCTACAATGCGGGAGACCTGGGTTCGATCCCTCATTTGGGAAGATCCCTGGAGAAGGGAAAGGCTACCCACTATACAGTCCATGGAGTCCCTAAGAGTTGGACATGACTGGGCAATTTTCACTTTCAGGATGGGCCAAAGAAATAGTAAAATGGCCTGACAGTTCTGTGGCACATTTGGTTCTTCACTCACGCTCAGCAGCCTGCCTCTCCTGTGGCTGCACTCTCTACAGGTCTCCTTGGCTAGCACTCTTGTCTTCAGCGTCACCTGCAAGGAGAGGAGGAGTGAACCAGGACTTTTACTAGGACTTGTAACAGTTGTGCTAAGTAAAAAGTTGGATGTGCAGTCCAGGGATTTAGTTTGCCATCATGCTGAGAAGCATTATAATTTTCCTTGGTAGCATAGTTCATTTTACTTTATTTTTATCTTTTTAAAAGATTCATTTACTTAAGGATTATTATTATCTAGCATTCAAGGTATTTTTAGAGGCTAATTAGGGAGGCAGGTCACCTTTGATTTAGTGACTGTTCTAAAAATGCTCATTGAAAGGCAAGTAAAAGTGCTAATTTTGTGGATTAGACATTAACTCTCCCTTAAACTTTGAGGATTCCTTTGTCTTGGTATTTCAGAATGTTTTTTTCTTGGAATTCATGGAATGTTAGAAGAATTTGTAAGACTAGCAACTAACATTGTTAAAATTTTGTACAGTGAACTTAGTTATAGCTAACTATATGTTTAAATCTGGTTTTGATGCTGATTATTATATATTAATAAATGATATAATTGTTGAAAGTAACTTATTGAGCATATATTTTATAGAGTATTAGACTTATTTTTATACATGTTCTCATTTAATCACACAGTAAGTTTGGGATAGAAATTTATATCCCACATATTTGTATTAACTTTATAGAGGTATAATTTATATAAAACAAAATACCTATTTTAATGTACAATTTCATACATTTTGGCAGTTAGAAATAGCTATTTAACTACACTACAAAGTGTAGAACATTTTCATCCTCCAAAGATAATAGAACATTTTCTTTCCTCCCTAAGTCAGTCCCTTTCACCGTCATCCCCCAACCCATGATCTTTATCTTCTCTCTGAAATTGTAAAACAGTTCTTCCTAATTTAGAATTTCATATAAATGGAAGCATATGCTATGTAGTTTTTGGTGTATGGCTGCTTCTATTCAGCCTGATGTTTTTGAGATTCATCCATATTATTCCTATATCAGTGCTTTGTTCCTTTTATTGCCAAATGGTAGAACATTGTATGGATAATCACCACAGCTGCTGCTGTTTTTTTTTTTTAATCATTCATCAGTTGAAGATTATTTGAGTTATTTCTAGTTTTTGGCTAATATTCATAAAGGTGGTATTAAATTTTTGTTCACTTTTTTTGTTGAGATATGTTTTTTCATTTTTAAGGGTAAATATCTAGGAGTGGTATTGCTGTATTGTAAACTCTGTTAATGGTTAAACTGTTTTCTAAAGTGATTATACTATTTTGCATTCTAGTTATGAGCAATTTGCAACTATATTTCATAGTCATACCAACATTTGGTATTGTTGGTCTTTTAAATCATATCCATTCTAGCGGATGTGTAGTAGTGTCTCATTGTGGTTTTGATTTGCATTCTCATGTGCATGTTGGCTATTCATATATCTTTTCTTAACTGTTCAAGTGTTTTGCTCAGTGTTTTGATTGGATTGTTGGTCTTTTTGTTGAGTTATATATTCTTTATATAGTCTGGAAAGAAGTTGTTTGTCAGCTTGTCAATATTTTCTAATAGTATGTGGCTTTTCTTTTCATTTTTTAATGGTATCTTTTTAAGGGCAAAAGTTTTAATAATTGAACACTTTTTTTTGTTTTATTGTTTATGCTTTTGAATTCTTGTTTAAGCTTTTGACTTCTTGTTTAAGCAGTCTTTGTCTACCTGAAGGTCTTAAAGATTTTATCCTAGAAGCTTTATACTTTTATCTTTAACATTTTGATTCATTTTGGGTTAACTTTGACCATATCTATGTTAATCAAGTGTGGGCCTATTTTTGAAGTTTACGTTGTATCCCACTTATTCTGTATGTTCTTACGTGAATATAACACTGCCTTGATTGTAATAGCCTTGTAGTAAATCTTTAAATCAGGTACAGGAAGTGCTACTACTTCTACTATTTCTGTTTCCATAGAAATTTTAGAATCAGTTTGTCAGGTGTCTACAGAAATCCTGCAGAGACTGCATTGAATCTGGAGGTCGATTTGTGGACCTTAATGACATCAAGTCTTCCAATGGATGAAAAAACCTCTTCATTTATTTAGGTCTTCTTTAATTTCTTTAAGTATTTCATAGTTTTTAGTGAACAGGTCTTATACAAATTGTGTTAAATAAGTCTCTGAATATTTTATATTTTGATGTTAATTTGTAGTACACATATTTAACTTTCTTTTTCTCTTTATTGCTCATCTATTGAAAATACAATCCCCCATGTTTCTTTTTCTTACTTTAGTGCATTGACTAGAATCTTGTTGTTGGATTCAAGTGATGAGAGCATATATTCTTGCCATGTCCAGATTTTAGGGGAAAGTATAAAGTCTTTCACCCTTAACTATAATGTTGGCTATATATTTTTCACAGATACCCTTTATCAGTTTGAGAAGTTCCTTTCTATTCCTAATTAACTGAGAGGTTTTTGTTTTGTTTTAAAATAAAAAATGGATGTTGTATTTTGGCAAATACTTTCTTCATCTATTGAGATGATCATGTGATTTAAAAAAATTTTACTAATATGATGATTAACTTTTGAATATTCAGCTTATCTTGCATCTCTGATATAATCAAATTCCGATTGGTCATGATGTATTAACTTTTTAATATGTTGTTGATTCAGCTTGCTAAAACTGTTTAGAATTTTGTGTTTATGTTAATGGATGATACTGGTTTGTAGTTTCTTTTACGGTCTTTACTGGTTTTAGCATCATAACAAAACTGATTTCAGAATAGAATGAATTGTGAAAGAATCATGAAGGAAAATTGTGAACCATTTTCCTTAGTACTTGGGAATGGTTTCTGAAGAATTCATATTATTTCTTCCTTAAATGTTTGTTGGAATTCTCCAATGAAACTACTTTCAAGTACAGATTAAATTTCCTTAATAGATATAGGCTTAGGGTCATCTACTACTTCTCAAGTGTCAGTAGTTTGTATCTTTAAAGAAATTTGTCTGTTTCAAACAAGTTGGTGAATTTATTGACATAATTTTAAAAATGATATTCTTTTTTTAAATATGTAAAGTCTGCAGTGATATCACATTTGTTTGTCCTGATGTTGGTGACTTGTTTCTTCTCTCTCTTTTTTTACCAGTCTAGATGACTTTTTAATTTTCTCTTTTCAAAGAAACAGCTTTTGACTTCATTCATCTTCTCTGTTGTATTTCTGTTTTCTATTTTATTGATTTCCATTCTGATCTTTAATATTTCATTCTTCTCGTTGATTTTTCTTGCTCTTCTTTTTTATTTATTTATTTTTTAATTAATTAATTAATTAATTTTTTTCCATGTCTCCCCATTCACAATACAGACCAGGTAAAGGGCCTGCCTGGGCTGAGGTGTATATGGGGTGGGTTTACTCTGCCTCCTCTTTCTATACAGTCAGTGTAAGAACACAGCCTGTGGTAAGCATCAGGAGGCCGTTTTTTTTTTAGATTGTTAAGTAGAAGCTGAGGTTACTGATTTGAGATCTCTCTTTTCTACTATAGTATTTAATGCTATAAATTACTACCTAAGTACTGCTTTAGCCTTGTCTCAGAAATCTGGATATATTTTCATTTTAGTTCATCATATTTTCTTATTTCCTTTTGATTTCTTTTTTGACCCATGAGTTATTTAGAAACATATCATTTAGTTTCCAGAATTTTCTGGATTTTTCAGATATCTTTCTTTTAGTGATTTTGAATTTGGTTCCACTATGGTCAGAGAACATACTTTGTATGATTTACATTCTTTTAAAATTGTTGTGACTTGTTTTATGGGTTATGATTTGGACTGTCTAAGTAAATGTGTAGTGTCTTGTGAGGGTACAAAGTTGCTGTCAGTTCAGTACATGCTTACCTTAATTATCTTTGGGCAGTTTCCCCCCACTCCCTTTTGGCAAGATTATGGCACTGGCAATAGTGTCTTCATATCAGAAAAGAGGGACTTGAAGTTTTTCAGAGTAGGTAAAGCAGAGACTTTAAAATTCTGGTTTAACCTAAAAATTAAAGGAAGCCAGTTAGAACCTTACATGGAACAACAGTGACAGATTTTATTTTCTTGGGCTCCAAAATCACTGTGGACATTGACTGCAACCATGAAATTAAAATAGGCTTGCTCCTTGGAAGAAAAGCTATGACAAATCAAGACAGTGTATTAAAAAGCCAGAGGCATCACTTTGCTGACAAAGGTCCGTATAGTCAAAGCTCTGATTTTTCCAGTAGTCATGTATGGGTGTGAGAGTTGGACCATGAAAGAAGACTGAGTGCTGAAGAATTAATGCTTTCGAATTATGGTGCTGGAGAAGACTCTTGAAAGTCCCTTGGACAGCACAGAGGTCAAGCCAGTAAATCCTAAAGGAAATCAACCCTGACTATTCATTGGAAGCACTGATGCTGAAACTGAAGCTCCAGTACTTTGGCCACCTGATGTGAAAAGCCAACTCATTCAAAAAGACCTTGATGCTGGGAATGATTGAGGACAGGAGGAGAAAGGGGCAACAGAGGATGAGATGGTTGGATGGCATCACTGACTCAGTGGACATGAATTTGAGCAAAGTCCAGGAGATAGTGAAGAACAGGGAAGCCTGGCATGCTGCAGTCCATGGGGTCGCAGAGTCAGACATGACTGAGCAACTGAACAACAAGTCAGATTCTTAATGGAAATGTATGGAGGGCCCAGATGTGCTCTGTTTGTTTTGAACTAATTCTTTTTCTTCATTATTTTGGTCCTGAAGTACATTCAACCTCTCTCACCTCTAGGATATTTATACAGTAGGTAGTATAAGACCTTTTGGGACATTTGATGGGCATTCCAGATGGCACAGGCACTCCAGATCACTGTAGGTTGCCTGGCAGGATTTGTGTGTTAGTCACTCAGTCATGTCCGACTCTGTGACCCCATGGACTCTCTTAGGTGGCATTTTCTGATTGCTGATCTCCATTGATTTTCATTGGGTCATTAGTCTATTTTCGAGGAAATAATTGAGATTTCATATTTCTGTTAGGTATAAAGTTAGGCATGAGCAACAAGGGTTGGCCTAGCTGGAAAGGATGCAAGCTAATTTCTAAACCCCACCCCCAGACACACCCAGGAGAGCTCACAGGCTACAAAAATGGCCACAGAGACTTCCAACTCCTGCACTTGCTCCCTAGGCATGCAGTGGATACAGACTAACCACAGGGGTTTCTCCAACTTGGTCACATGTGCCCTTGATATACAGCTATATCCTCAAGTAACCTTAGGCAGCCTCGAGCCCATTAAGGGTTCATAAATATTCTGTACATACATATTACATACATACATCTGGTTATAACAGACTGAATTATGGGAAAGGCACGTGCAATAGAGCCTATTGTTATTAACTTGCAACTATCGATCAAAACTCTCGGTCCAGGCCCACCTGGATGAATATGTAAAAGCTTGAATTTGCATATACCCAGACACACCCCCTTCCCTGATTGACGTTGAGCATACACCTATTTGTATTCCCTTTCCTGATTGGTGGTGGGTATAGGCTGTATTTTGCACAGGGCCAGAACCAAGAGTTGGAAGTATAAAAGGGAAGCCAAGAGGGATCATGGCCTCTCCTTTGGGGTTTGCCTGCTTCCGTGTCAGGAGTGTATTATCTGCTGTCAGTTTAATAAAAGTTGTGTCTACTTGAGCTGTAACTGAATTGTAACTAATCTGTTGTTTCAAATCCTTGCTACCTCTATAAGAGCCTAGAAATCCTGCCTAATTGAGCTGTAATTAAGCTGTAATTAGGCCCTCTACCATACCAAATCTTTGTTACAATAAAACAAGAACCAAGGCAGAGAAATAAACCAACCTGACATTTCCATTCTCCCAAAGGATATGAACCATGTCTAAATTTCCTAGTATGTGATATCATTCATATTAACTTGTATGTGTTGGTTCTTAATAAATCAGTCTCTCTTTATATACTTGTTTGTGTGGTAGATATGACTCTTCTGTTTCTACTGAAATTAAAAAGTGAGACTTCTGTCTAATATAAGAAGCCTAACTCTTCATAGAATAGCCTTTTAATACTTTTCCCAGGTTGTTGTCAAACTTCCAATTTATTGAAAGCCTTCTTCACATTTCCAGAATTAAGCAAAATCTTTTGATTCTTCTACAGGTTATATATCAGTATATAAAAAAGAAAACCAGCAGTGACTTTATCCTTCCCATTTCCCTTTTGATGCCATTCATGTTAATATCATTAGTAACCACCCCACCAGAAACAAATAAATAAAATTCTTGTTTTTCTTCTGCTTTTGGCTACAGGCTAGGTTGTAAAAAGAGAACAAAATGTTTTAGTATGCTCATGTCTTTAGTGATGGGGAATTAGAGCCATTAAAAAAAAAAATAAACAAGTTAACCAAAAATATGGCAAAATAGGAAGGTAGATGCAAGAGGATTTAGAAAGTTCCAGAGTGTTTTACAGATATGGGATTTCAGGTGAAGACCACATACATCTAACTTTTCGGGAAAGTGAAGGGACACAGGAAGAGAGTTAGCTTGAGGAGAAAGAGAAAGGAATGAAAAAATAGTTTTCATGCAGTCTGAATAAAATTATAGTTTCTCCCTCCCCGGGCCTTAGAAATTAGACTCTTTTCCTATTATTGTCACTCTGTATGAGAAACCCTGTTTGATAGTGGTGCTGTAAACCTGAATTGATGTGGCTGCATTCAGTGTATAGGAAAGTTCCAACTCCATCTCTAGTTAGTTCTTCCTTTGTACTTATGCCTAAACCTCTTCATCTGGAGAAGTGCCAATTTACCACTAAATTTAAATAAATAAGAACATTTCTCATCAATAGGGGTGGCAAATTTAGCCCCTCTTTAGAGCACTGAGCAATTTATGACCATATGTTAAATACCATAAAACAGCTTTAAAGACTTGGTCCCTGGCCATTGCCAGATTGTACCGTAGGAGTAGGCAGCACTGCGAGGGACTGGGAATGTTTCCTCCGGCCCTTGGAGGCCTCAGTAACTCACTGATGTCACAGCCAGAGAGGCCTGTTTTCAAACATTCCCTTTATAAAGGTGAAATACTAAAAGATTCCATTTGGCATTTGGGTGCAAAGAAGGCAAGGCTTCTTTTTAATTTTTAAGGGTCGAAATTAGTATGGAAAGTGTTGTGTGGGAGAATGAGTAACTTGGCAGCAGCAAGTCCAGAAGGCAAATCTAGGAATAGGTAATAGATATCCTACTCATTCTTTTTCTTGGAGCGTGAACTGGACTTTTATAAGGCGTAAGCAAACCAAATATCACGTTTCTCAATCGTTTTCTTTTGCCAACTTTATGGAATTAATATTAATGTTAAAAACAATTTTGAAAATTTCGTCCTATAGGGCTGCCAGTTCCAAGGATTTCTTTTCTTCCAGGAGTATGACTCATTATTTGGTGAACTCCAAATATTAGTTTTTATTCTTACCATCATCACAGCCTGTGAATCATTTATGGCATTCTGTGGGCTCATGGCTGAGAAAACGAAGATGTGTTCCAGTAAGCATGTGATTTTTGGTCAAGTAAGTGCCATAGGATCTTTGATGGACTTCTCACGCGTGAGGAAACCACTGGTTCAGGCAGGGGATTTACTGTTACTAAATAGGAATGGGCCTCAAGACGCTTTGTCCAAGATCTTTCTGACTGTTCTCTCTGATGGATAACTCTTCCTACAAAGGAAGATGATGAAATTGGGTGTCAAAGGTCTAGGAATCCTAGCCTTCTTACATGTGTCAGTGCCAGCCCAAGGGCTGACTTCCTGTCAGTTCCTGTGTGGTTTGCACTACATCCTCTTTGACCAGATTAGTGTTTAGGTCATCTATCATAACTGCTATCCTGTGAATTCTTGGCAATCTGATCTCAGTCTGCAGAAGGCAGCTGGCACCCTTGTCTAGGAAGTGCAACTGGGGAGCTCCGGCCTCCCTCTTCCTCAGGCCAGGAAGTACACTATTGTTATCCATTGGTGCTTTCTTCCTTTGAAAGAACAAAAAAATCTTCAAACTTTGGCAACTCCTAAAAGTGCTGGGTAGCAGTTTGAAATGACCCTTTCCATTTTGTTGGTCTAGGGCAAAAACTTGAGTGATCTTTGACATCACTTGTAAATCTTGTTTGGTTTGTCCCTGATGCACGTATATGCATTAGTGGACATTTTCCCCCATTGTGAATGAAGTCATGCTTAAGTCTTCAGAGTCACGTCAGAGTGCTTTGTTTTATTTTGGGCTTTGATTTTTAAGGATATTCTTTTGACTTAGGCTATGTTGTTGCCCAGTTATTTCTTCTCTGTGTGTCTTCTTAATAGTGGGAATTTTCAGTTCCTATTACCAGCATTCATTAAAGACTATTCACTTTGGATATGACTTCAGTATTTGCATTGGATTTTCACTCTTTGGAATAAGTGATCATTTAAAGCTCATTTCTTCATTATTGAATGTAAAGACAAATGTCATCTTAGTTGTCCTGATTTGTCATGCCATAGTTTGGCATTTGCCATGGCAAACACGACATGGTTCATGTCATACCATGAACTATATTGTGGATCTTAGAATAGTTTTTTTCCTTTCTCATGACTTAGAGGTCACATTTGGGCAACTTGATTTTATTCACATAGAATAGGAGTTACCTTTAGCCTAGTTCATCTAAAGAACTTGTTTATAAGGGAATATAAACACATGGATGAGTTATTTTAAGTGGCATCCTTCAGTCTCTCTTGGCACACATCATTTCTACTTCTGACTCTTTTTTCTTTCATCTTATGAAAACCCCATCTTCTGTAAGGTTTCAACGTTGATGTAGCTCTTGGTTTCTTTTGTGTTCTGCTTCTTAAGATGGGTGAGGAGAAAAGAAAGATAAATTGTGCTTCTTTACAGAAAAAAAGGTGAACTTTCTGAAGGTGGATTTTATGTTATATTTATGGACATCAGGCAGTATCATCATATAAAGAGCCTGAATCCTACTAATGCAGTAAGAACAGCATGAAGGAAGAAATTTGGATTTCAAGACATGGGAGAATTTGTTATTCAGATTATTTATATCCAATCAAATCTGTGGTTCCTGAAATAATACACTATTAAACTCTAGGGGTGATATCCCTGAGATCTCTAAGGTCTGTATACCCTACACAGTAGCTGATAAAGAAATGCTTGTTTATTAAATGAGACCAGAGCACTAAAAGAATTATTTATGTGGAAAGTCTCAATTGGAAGGATAGTAAATTTCAGAGGGACTTTGAGTAGGACGTGGGTTATCTAAAGATATTTGAGAAAGAGCATCATGGTTTCTGCATTGAAGACAGGGAAAGAGAGCTTTGAAAGTTTATATAAATCTACCAGGTTGACATGCATATTTAGAAAGAAACAGGAAAAAGACTCACAAAGGCAGTTTTGCCAACACTTGGCTACAACAGGACTAAATGACTTAACTTTGTAAGAACAACTCTTAATCAATGAATTTCTTATTTTAAAATGATAAGTATAGTATATTGGGAAGGAAAGAATAAATTGACTTTGTCCTGAGGGTAGCAGCACTTTTGATTCTATCTTCAGAATGGATTGGAGAAGCAGATCATGAAATGATTAGTGAGACATTAAATACGTTGCTTGACAGTATGCCTAAAGCCTGTGACGAAGAATGAAAGCTCCTTATTGTTGAAATCAGACAATTTGGTCAGCCTAATGTAGAGCAAATTGCAAAATGGTTTCTTTTGCAGTTAATTTTTTATTGTTCTTATTTTCCTGTTTTCCTTTTTCTGTTTTTCTGAGTATAATTTCACTACTCTTGGGTAAGACGAGTTCCAGGCAGTTGTCCTCCGCCATCAAACTATTTACCTGCTTTCTCAGGGTTGTCCATCTCCTGTAGAAAGGAGAGGTAAGGATCCATGAATCTCAAAGCACTTTCGCCCATCCAGTCATTATTGAGCACCTCCTCAGTCCAAATTCTGAAGCCCAATACTTGAGAGCCTCCACTATTTGGCACCATCATAACGTGTTCACATTCTCTCTTTACCCACTTTTTAACTCTGAACAAGACTGCTTGAACAGTCTGTCCCTAACCTTCATTTTCATCTCTTATCTGTCCTCTCCCTTCTGAACATCTCTTTCTTACCAGTGTAGTCTACTTGCTATCCGCTGGGCACATAATTTGCTTTCTGTCCCCAGGTTTCGTTCATTCTCTTACCTTTGCCAGATTTCTCTGTTTATTGAAGCCTACTATGGACAGCCCTCAGCAGTCATTTTAAGAGGGATTTGATTAGACTGAGCATGGTTTTAAACTGAAGCAAAGCAGGCAGTGAGGTGGGAGGCTGTGGCAGGTTGTCTGTAGATGGTCATGGCGGTGTTATGCTCTCCATGCCCTTCTGTACTCAGTGAGACCTTGCCACCTCTCCTTCAGGAGTTGAAGTGTAATTTCCTCCCCTTGAATCTGTGTGGGCTTGTGACTCTTTTGACCAATAGGGTATGATGCAGATAATGGTGTTTGACCTCTGAGGCTGGGTCATCAAAGATAATTGAGTTTTTGTCTTATTAGCAGGGACACTTGTGCTTGGCGCTTTGAGCCACTGCCTGAGAAATCTGACTGCTTTGAGGTTGCCATACTGTCTGGTAGCCAGGCCATCTGGAGACTTCGCATATAGGCACTGCAGTTGGCTATTCTTGCCTTGGGATTATCCCAGCCCAGATATTGGACCCTTCAAACTAATCTGTCCACTAGCTGAGTACCACTTAGTGATATCAGTCAATGCTGTGAAGAGTAAAAGAGTCACTCACCTGCATTCTACCCAGGTTTCTTTCTTGGTTTCTCGCTCTCTCTCTCTTTTTTTTTTTTTGTGTTCTCGTTGTTGCTGTTTTGGCTGTGCTTTGTGGCTTGTGGGATCTTAGTTCCCCAATCAGAGGTTGAACCCACACCCTTGGCAGTGAGAATATGGAGTCCTAATCAGTGGAATTTTCTCTACCCAGGTTTCTAACCCACAGAATCTGTGAGCATAATAACAAAGTTGTTGTTTGAAGCCTCTGAGTTTTGGGGGTAGTTTGTTAGGTAGCTTTAGTAATTAGAATTCAGATCCTGATGAGCAAGAGTGGATTAAGAGCCTGTAGGAGGGCGGCAGAGGTGGAACCCAGGGCAGAGACCAGAGGTGAGGTCTGCAGAGGGAAGAGGAGAAGACAGAATGATTAGGAGAGAAATGGGAAATTACTTTTCATTTTATATTGGAGTATAGTTGATTAACAATGTTATGATAGTTTCAGGTGGACTGAATCAAAGTGATTCAGTTCTATTCTTTTGAATTCTTTTCCCATTTAAATTGTTACCCAGTACTGAGCAGAGTTCCCTGTGCTATACGTCGGTCCTTGTTGCCCCTCTGTTTTAAACATATCGGTGTGTACACATCAATCCCAAACTCCCTAACTATCTCTCTCCACTTCCCCCAACCATAAATTGATTTTCTAAATCTGTGAGTCTGTTTCTATTTTGTAAATAGGTTCATTTGTATTGTTTATGTTTAGGTTCCTTATATAAACAATATCACATGATATTTCTGTGATTTAACTTCAGTCAGTATGCCAGTCTCTAAGTCTACCCATATTGCTGCAAATGGCATTGTTTCCTTCTTTTTAATGGCTGAATAATAGTCCACTGTATATATATGCCACATCTTCTTTATCCATTCCTCTGTCAGTGACATTTAGGTTGCTTCCATGCCTTGGCTATTTTAAACTGTGCTGCATTGAACATTGGGGTGCATGGACCCTTTTGGATGGTTTTCTCCAGATGTGTGCCCAGGAGTGGGATTGCAGGATCATATGGTGTTTCTCTTTTCGTTTTCTCAGGAACCTGTGTACTGTTTTCCATAGTGGCCCCACCAGTTTACATTCCCACCAACAGTGCAGGAGGGTCCCCTTCTCTCCACACCCTTTCCAGCGTTTACTGTTTGTGGAGTTTTTGATGATAGCTGTTCTGACTGATGTGAGGTGATATCTCATTGTAGTTTTGATTTGAAATTTCTCTGATAATTAGTGATGTTGAACATTTTTTTCATGTGCCTCTTGGCTATCTGTATGTCTTCTTTGGAGAAATATCTGTTTAGGTCTTCTGCCCATTGTTTGATTGGGTTGTTTGTTTTGATGGTATTAAGCCACATAGAAATGGGTAAATTTTGAGGGAAAAAGATGAGGAATTCATATCAATGATCTATTATTATTAATTATGTATGTATATATGTTAAATTTGTCTTTGAATTATGTTGCTTATTTTCATCTCTGGGTGAGGTTGGAGTTGAGGTCATCTTTCAAGAAGCAGAAGGTCTGGAGAGGGCCTGACTGCCTGGTGGAGAGCACTGAAAACAGCTGACCTTCTGTCAGCTCTGGCCTTTGACAGGTACTCTGGTGAGCAAAGACAGAAGCTGGGTGTTTAGGCATTATGGTGTGCTTTCCTCAAGTGTACACTGTCGGTGTGAAGCACCTGGAACCCTCAGAAGTGCAGGAGACCCTCCCCAGAGGGGTGCCTTGGACATCCGTGGCTGTGTGGGAGTTCTGAACCTCAGCATGGCTCTTCAGGATTTCCAGTAACACACAGCTGCCTGTGGTTTTGGGGAATGAAAAGGATCCTACCTTTGCCTGGGGACATTGTTTTTAAGTCGCAGCTTTCTTGAGAGAAGAGGGGAACACATCTCCAGTTTTAGTTAAGGACCTTCAGAGGGCTTTTGTCCACACTGAAGACTCAGCACGTGTTATGAATTGAGTGTTGGCATTGCTTTCATAAAAGAATTGTTTTCTGTATCCATCCAGCAGTCTGGCCGCCAGCCACATGCAAGTCAGTTTATTTCTGTGAAGAATTACATGCTCCCAGTCTAAGTGGACTCTTAAGAGTCTGGGAATCTGCAAGTTTTAGATAGCTTTCCATTTAGTAAAATATTTAATTCGTAGTTGGAATCTTTTAATTACTGTTGTAAGGAGAAAGATGCTATAGCCTCATTGAAATACTAATACTGGATAAAAGAGTGCTACTTTTGTGACAAAGTAACCATGATGTTAGAATTTGCCCCTGTGCTATAAAGGATTCTACTATGTTTCACTTGGTCTCTGTTAGGTACTTTTAGATTTCACTATTTCTTATCCCAGCACCACCCCCTCCCCTGCCTGCCCCCTCCCCCCTCCCCGCCGACTGTGTTGGAGCCACCTTGGCACTTCTGAGATGTTGACTTGTTTTTGTGTATGTCTCCAACCCTTCCCTGAAAATGGCAGGACATGTAAATAACTTGATCTTGTAGATCCTGCTTGATATGTTTCTTTCTGACTTGTGAAATTTTCCTTTCTGGAGCTTGACTGTCTCTGTCCTTTGTTATTATCAGTTTGAATTTAAATTATCAAACAGAAAATCTGTCATGATACCATTGCTTAAAACTGTTCATTTTCTGTTGCTTTATTTTTCAGTTTTCTTTTTTTCAGGGGGTATTTGTTTGAATGTTGGCTAGAGCTTTAACTGTTCTTACTTTGGTAGTGATTTTATTTTTATGAATTTTATCATTCTTTACTTTCTGCAAAGCATTTTCTTTTATCTACTTTTGAAGAATTTTATTTAATTTGTTCATCTTTATTTTTCAGCATTCTAAATTTTCATTCATTTGGATAGATTTCCCCCTACTTTAGCTTCTGTGGATTACACGACTTGCTTTTGTTCATTGTTAGACTTGTTTGTGTGTGAACTCAAAGGATCCTTCACTATTTATTTATTTATTTATTTTTAGCATCTTTTTTGGTCCAGCTGCTGGGCATTTCAGAATTATTTGACAGTGAGAAGTATTATTCTGTTTTTTTGTTTTCATTAATTCCACATGCTAGTCCTTGGTTTTCACAGAGTTGCTGAAAGTTTATGAGTGGGCTTTTGCACGATCTTCTAAGCCCTGTTTTGTGGGAGCTGAAGCACAGGGCCTGGGCTGAGATTGTTCTTTGTGTGCTTGTTTGATTCTGCCACTGGTGCTCTGGTTTATGCCAGTGGCTGCAGTCAGCAGAAGACACATTGCTAAACAGTGAACTCATAACTGAAAGAAAGATTGGTGTGGTTTTTTTCTCCCCATCTAGCATTCTGTGGTTATTTCTCCTGATTTTTTGGCAAGTGTTATTTGCCTTTGTCAAGCTGTGGCCACATCAGCCTTAAATTTCTGCTTTGTATAATTCAGCTAGGAATTAAAAAGAAGTATTTGCAATCGTATAGCATTCCATATTTTTTGAAGTATTTATACTTAAATGATCTCACTCTAATTGCCCGACAGCTCTCAGAGGGCCAGTGACTCTGCTTCTTCACATACAAGAGCGGACTTACAGAGTCTAAGTGACAAGGTCACATAATTGGGAAGTCAGGGACCCAAATCCAAGACTTCTGAGTACAAGCCCGATGCTTTTCCTGCAGTTAACATGCTGGGAAAGAATTACTGTCTTTATTATCATACACTCATAATTGGCTTTTCAAGTAGAATCAGATAAAGGCAAGTCAGCGTGATGAGAAAGTCATGCAGGAAATAAGGACAAGCAGAGGCATTGCTGAACAGGAAGTAAACACAGCATCGAACACTCATGCCTTCTCTCGTACATCAGCTGGGAGAGGTGTGGTGGTCAGTGTGACTAATACCTGATTGGGAAACTAAATGACATGCTTCCACTTTTGTGTGGCTCTCTTTTGGACACTTGAAGAGTAATAGCTCATGGATGGATATATTTATTTTGTTTCTGAAGGCAGAAATCCCAAGCAGAAGTTGCTGAAAACAGAATGAGAAGTTAAGCAGGTTTGTGAGAGAGAAAGGCTAAGTGTCACCCCTGAGATGTAGAGAATAGTCGGAAACCCTTATTTTACTGTTTGTGTGTCTTTATGCCTGTGATCTTCAGTTATCTTATAGACCTTGACCTAGCAACATAGCTTTATGATTCAGATCTATTATCTGGCCTAATACATCTTTCATTGTCTTAATTATATCTTTGTGGTATAATAAAATCTGTTGTTTAATTTGCAGTCAGATCATAAATTAAACAATTTTAAGCAACTTTTCAAAATCACTTGGATAGTTTCTCTTTAATGTGGGAAAGATGAGGGAAGAAAATTTAAAGGTCAAGATGACTTAAAAGTCAATATAATAAAATAGATCAGTTATGTAGAGCCAAACTCTTTGGGTATTTTTGAATGAAAGAATTGGCTTTTCATTTAAAAATGTACTTAACGTTTATTTAGAAATGAAATTATCAAAAGATTTTGACCTTAGCATAAGCTTTAAATATCAAATACTCAGCTTTATTTTATGAAACAAAAGGAATCTTAAAGGAGTTAGATATGATCAAAACCAAATTTAATTAAAATAGAATATTCTCCCCTCAACCTATTAGTCTTGCTGTAATTCCTCTTATGAGACACATTGTATTGTTAGAACTTATGTCATCCTAGTAATTAACTGAAGTAAACTAATTTCATTTTTAGAGCTGTAGACTCTTTGATGTCATGTAATCCACCACCAGTTGTAGCAATTTCTTTGCTAAGTGGATATATGGCTACTGTCATCAATGGGAATCTTATCATTCATAAGACAGCATTGCAGAGTGCTCTTCAAAAATATTTTTTGTCCCAGAGACAAAACAACTTTATTTCCTCATCTGTATGAGTTTCATGGTACTAAAAGGAATGCTTAGTGGAATTCTTGTTTGAATTAAGTAGCCAAACCAAGATTCTTTTTATAGCGGTGATCTTTTTTGAAAATGGAATTGCTGGAATTACTAGAATTACCAAATAATTATTAGGGTTGAAAAATTGTGGGTAATAAGCAGACTACAGATGAGGAAAATCATGGACCCAGTATTTAAAGAAAAAAGAGAGATATATTCTTAAAATGACAGATTAATTTTTATGTTGATGCTGGTTAAGCTTCAATAACTGATTGCTTATTTATTTACTTTTAAGCTGATTGTTAAGCAAATGGTTTGAGAGCATTTAAAACATGTTATATGTTTAGTAGCCGGCATAGGTTTACTTAGAAACGAGTTATGCCAAATTAACTTATTTCTTATTTTTGATACACCAGCTGACCTAGGAAATCATTTCAGCGAAAGTCTGACCACATTCTGTGATGTCCTTCTGGATATATGTATTAATGAACCAAAAATGGTTAAGTAAATTTTCAGTAATATGTACAATCACTGAAAGTCTCTAAATGAAATACTCTAGGGTTGTATTTTTGACTGTGTTTTAAGATTTTAATGAATGATACCGACTTATGTGTTCAACTTGTGGGAGAACACAAGTTTAAAGAGGCTAATACAATCTTTCATTACCAGGCAGTATTCAGATTTCCCTGAGTCAATATATACACACAGACACACACAAACATATGTAAACAAAATGTATTTGTGTGTTCACAGTTTGTTTGAATAGTGAGAGTGTATGCACTGCAATAATAGGCTGATGTGTTATTTACAGTCATCTCATCTCCCATCCTTCCTTCTTTCTTGTTTTTCCTTTTTCTCTTTATGGTCATGTCTTGTTCTCTTTCCTCCTCTTCCTCCTCCTTCAGGTTTCTTTCTCTCTTTCTTTTTCAGTCTATTTGTGAAGAAACTGGGGCATTTGTCCTCTAGAGTTTTCACCCATCTGAATTTTGATGATTTCAGCCATGTGATTTAGCACGTGCCTTTGCTGCTGTGTATCCTGTATGAATTAGTTATCAAAATGAGTAGTTTCCTTTGCATTGTTCAAAGATAACTTGATCTAGTGTTTCGTTGTTAACTTATGGTTAACTGGTTATTGGAGTTTCCCAGATGGCACAGTGGTAATATACTTGCCAATACATGAGACACAGGCTTGATCCCTGGGTTGGAAAGATCCCCTGGAGGAGGAAATGGCAAACTATTCCATGTTTCTGCCTGGGAAATCCCATGGACAGAGGAGCCTGGCAGGCTACAGTCTGTAGGGTTGCAAAGAGTCGGACATGACTGAGCACACGGGCCTGACTGACTTAATTGGTTATTAATGTGTTTCAGCCCTTTACATTTATTGTTGTTGATGCTTGAAGTGAGCCATCTTTGGTCAGTGAGAGCCTCTCCATGATGTTCCTGAGTCTTTTCAGTATGACCCCAGAAGCTTTGATAGCTTTCTTGCTTGCTGGCATGATCAGATGTTCCAGGCTCATCTTGTACTTTTTTGCTCTGGGGCTCTAGCTAGCCTTTTCACTCTTCCTCTCCATCCAGGGAACAACTGGGAAATGAGTTTTTGGTAGGAAATTGTTGCACTTTGTAAAGTTGTGTGTCTGTCTCTAGTGAGTTGCTGAGCCAGATTGTCTCAGGTCTCAACCTCCACTTTGGTTTGATTAAGTTGGTAGAGGTAGCTTTAATAGTGTGAACCATTCTCCTCTGTTTGAAGTAGCTTTGGTTTGTTTGCTTAGCCTTCTGTTCCATTTTTTTGCCTTTTGCGTACAAGGATTCTACATTCCTTTTCTGGCTGTGGATTAGAAGTGGAAGGACTGAAGCCCAGTCTCATGACTCTAAACTGTAGGGGCTCAGACAGAGCCCTAAAGCAAAAAACTGTCAGCGATGTGGTTATGGAAACACCCACCCAGTCATGGTTAAACATTTCATTTTTCCAGGAGGAACATACCTTTCTTCTTGGAACAGCCACATGTTCTGCCTTAAGTTTGGATACTTAGAATAGTGGAGCCTGAGACAAGGATTTGGGTACAAATAGTTTATTTGGAAGGTGATCCCTGGAAATATAGTGAGGGAGTAGGGTAGAGAGACAAGGGAGGCAGAGAAGCCAAAAAAGGCTGTATAAATGAGTGGGTTATTGCTGTGGGCAAATGGGGTTAAACCGTACTTCCAGTCTTCCAACTGTAGAACTCTTCCATACTGTCCCAAGGAAGGGCAAGGGATGTTTATATATCCATTCTCATCCTTTAGTCTTAGTGTCATTCACTTTCAGTTTTTGTAGCCTTTTTGTGTTTTGTTTTGTTTTTTGGCCAGGCTCTCTTTTAGGCCAGAGAATGCCCTTAGGGAAATAGGTGAGGTTACTTAAGGTGGATGGGATTGGGGGCAGGAGGAGAAGGGGACAACAGAGGATGAGATGGCTGGATGGCATCACTGACTCGATGGATGTAAGTCTGAGTGAACTCCGGGAGTTGGTGATGGACAGGGAGGCCTGTCGTGCTGCGCTTCATGGGGTCTCAAAGAGTTGGCCACGACTGAGCGACTGAACTGAACTGAACTGAAGCTCGGTGGCTCTTAGTTTATAGTATGTGTGTCTGTGTGTTTGTAGGGGGTGTGTAGCAGGATTAAGAGGTGACGTAGGGGAATGGGAGTTCGGTCTGAGGTGGAGGTTGGTTTGCTCCCCAGTGACCACTTGGCAGTATCTGGAGATACTTTTGATGGTCACAGCCAAGGGTAGAGGAGAGTACTGCTGGCTGGTATTTAGTGGATAGAGGCCAGGGATATTGCTAAACATCCCTCTCATAGGGTTGCCCTGTGCAGCAAAGCATGGAGCCCCAGTTGTCAATGGGACTGAGGTTAAGAAGCTCAGGTGAAATCCAGAGCTGCAGTGAGTGCTGTGGTGGGGGACCAGGGGCTGTGCTGGCAGCACTGGAGGTATCTGCTACATTTCTCTACATGTGCTTTGGGTTTCCTGTGACTCTGCTTTTTGCTCATGATACTCCCTTTATAAATTCATTTCTAATTCATTTTCACTCTTTAATTTTTTGGTATATATTCTGTGTTTTATTTCACTTTTTAAGAAAGAATATATTAATGTATTTTGTAAATTTTTTTTTCTTTTAGAGCCATTTTTGTTATCTAACACACAGCTCAAGCGCCACTTCTTTGATGAAGCCATCTCTTATTTTCCTTACTAATTCCTCCATTTTCAGAATTTCCATGGCATGTTATTCGTCTGTTTACTTTGACACTAATCTGTTTTAACCTTATACAATTTTTTTCTGTCAAACTTTTATTTTTAAAAATAATGTCTATAAAAATTTGAAAGAACTGTACGATGAACATCTGTAAACTATTTAATTTGTCAGTTGTCAATAGTTTACCATATTTATTTCTCTCTACTCACACACATGTGCAGATGTATGAAGTTATAGATTTTATTTATATCTATATGTCTTCATTTTTTGTAGAATCATTTTAAAGTAAGTTGCAGACATTTTGATGCTTCACATGTAGTACTTCAGTATATATCTCTAATGAAAAGGACATTTTTCTTCTACAGAATCTCATGCCATTATCACACTCAAGAAATTTAACATTGATGCAATGATATTATCTAATATGTGGCTCATATTTATATTTTCAGTTGTCTGGTGATGTCCTTTAGCTTTTTTCTGCTGATCTGTGGTCCAGGGAAGAATCATCACAGTTCTTACTGCTCACTCTCTTTTATTTTCTTTAATCTTGAAGAATTCTCTAACCTTTTTTTTTTTTAATTGTTGTCATTGTTGTTGTTTTCTTTTTCATTCATGATACCTATGGTTTTGAAGACTCTAGGTCGGTTGCTTCGTAGAATATCCCACAATTTGGTTTGTCTGATTATTTTTCTTCATGATTCCATTTAGCTTAAACATGTTTGTCAAACTTTCTAAACAAGTGATGTTATGTCCTCAGTGCAGTCTTCATAAGGTCCATGTTGCCTATTCCATTGTTGGTGTTGCTGAGCTTGACCACATGGTTAAATTAAGGCCGTATCTGCCAGGTTTCTCTGTTATAAAGATAGCCTTTTTTTCTATTGTAATTTATTAGTCATCTGTGGGGGTGATGTTTGAGACTATCCTGTTCCTCAATAAGATTTTGTAAAATGGTTTCAGTATCCATTGGCTAATCCTATACTGAATCAATATCAGTGTTTATAGTTATTTTCAGATCTCCTAGATTGCAAGCTTTATTGAAATAGAATTTCTTGATTCTTTTCTGTTACTGACATGACTCAGAGTATTGTATATGCTTAATATTTTGAGATATTGAGTGAATTAATAAGTCAAGATTATCTCTCTAGAAAATGAGAAAAAAATTCTTCTTTCATTCTGCCAGTTCAACCTAAATCTTTATAGTATGTAACTGCTTCAGTGGTTACATACTCTTTGTTAAGCTTTCTTCAAGTATAGAATAATCAGTTACTCTTTTGTTTAGTATTGCTTCACATTTCAGGATTTTTTTCTATAGTGTCCTCCAAACGACAGTGTTTCTTATTCTTCTCTGTAGTGCAAAGTTACTTACTCTGTACTTTAAACTAACCTTTTTATTCACCAAAATATGATATTTAGTTCACAGAAAGTAAAATGTAAATACATAGCAGTTTAGAGGCTATACCTAAATTAATTAACATTAGTTTTTTACTATTTCATGACAGTCATCATTACTGACTGTTTAAAAGAATTATATTTGATTCCTAACTACTTTTAAAAACTATAAAAGAATCATAGAAAGGTTGAGAAAGCTTACTTTCTTTGTATGGTGCCAGATACATTGTAGTCATTAAAAAGAATTGGTAATAAATTGTATTAATGAAACATTTTGTGAATATGCATTAGAAAATTATTACGGCTAAAATTGTCTGCAGTAGAATATTTATTACTCAATAAGTAATGCTAATTCACAGCATTTGGCTTAAGATATTGGTATTTTATTTGCTGAAATAAGAACACAGAAATACAAGGGTAAAGGTTCATTTAAAACATATTATAGCATCTGAAGATGGGACAGTATACCACTAATTAGCCTAAGTTTCTAAGAATCAGCAACATAGCAAATTCTCTTTGATATACCTAAGAATTATGTAGCTTAGGCTTAATTTCCTGAGAACTGTCTCTTATTGTACAGCAACCACTGAAACAACTGGCATATTTTATCTGAAGAAGCGAAAACTAAAGGAAGAGGTCGTTTGCAGATAGTTGATTTAGGGACTGCCTTGTAGAATAATGCTTAGGGTAGGATTTCCATGAATAGGTAAGAGTGATATACAGGCATATATATTTTTCCTATATAAGAAGGTACTTTATTCATCAACTAATAACTATCCAGCAACAGAACATGCTGCTTATGAAGTCGTGAGCACATTTTACCTGGAAGAGGCCATGGAAGGCTGGGTGACCTCTCCTTGCTTTCCTTTCATTCCCTTCATTCTCTTCTTTCCTTTTATTTGTTCCTCTAGCTCTGTGTTGCTCAGTGTGGTCACTGCTAGCCACATATGGCTGTGGAGTACTTGAAATATGAATAATCTGAATTTGAGGTGTGATATAAATATGACACATCAGATTCTGAAATCTTAATACTAAAAATAATATAAAAATCTCACTAATTACCTTTATATTGATTATGCATTAAAATGATACTATTTTGTATCTGTTGGCCAAATATATTAAAATTAATTAAGTTTACTTAATTATTTTGTTTATGATTATTTATTAAATATTTATTTCTTAAGATTATCAATTACAGATAAGATGTAAATGTATTCCACCCTATCTCTCTCAGTGGTTGCAATTAAAAACCCTAGAATACCTAAAGAATGTAAATAGCAGCTACTTGAGGACTCAGAAAAATAAATAATAGATACTAAGAAGAGAGATACGAGCTTAAAGAATGGCCCATATAGAGGAAAGAGGTTAATTTCCTGCCCCCTCCCTATCTTTCTTCCTTTCCCTGGATCTTGGAACCATGCAGGGTGTGGACAGAAGAAGCTTCAAGGAAAACCCTTTCTCTTGGGTCAGAAGATCAAAAGGATTGAGTGGGGGTTAGGATGGAACTTTTTTAAACTGCCGGCCCTAATGAGGTAATGAAACCAGACTCCTACAGCAGCTTCCATAACTCTTTTCTTTTGTTCTTTCATCTTTAGGTGGACATAGACATAAGAAGTGCACTTGGCAGTTCTATTTGCAATTTTTTAAGGAATCTCCACACTGTTTTCCATAATGGCTGTACTAGTTTGCATTCCCACCAGCAGTGTAAGAGGGTTCCCTTTTCTCCACACCCTCTCCAGCATTTATTGCTTGTAGACTTTTGGATCGCAGCCATTCTGACTGGTGTGAAATGATACCTCATTGTGGTCTTGATTTGCATTTCTCTGATAATGAGTGATGTTGAGCATCTTTTCATGTGTTTGTTAGCCATCCGTATGTCTTCTTTGGAGAAATGCCTATTTAGTTCTTTGGCCCATTTTTTTATTGGATCATTTATTTTTCTGGAGTTGAGCTGCATAAGTTGCTTATATGTCTTTGAGATTAGTTGTTTGTCAGTTGTTTCATTTGCTATTGTTTTCTCCCATTCAGAAGGCTGTCTTTTCACCTTGCTTATAGTTTCCTTTGTTGTGCAGAAGCTTTTAATTTTAATTAGATCCCATTTGTTTATCTTTGCTTTTATTTCCAGTATACTGGGAGATGGATCATAGAGGATCCTGCTGTGATTTATGTCGGAGAGTGTTTTGCCTATGTTCTCCTCTAGGAGTTTTATAGTTTCTGGTCTTACATTTAGATCTTTAATCCATTTTGAGTTTATTTTTGTGTATAGTGTTAGAGAGGGGTCTAATTTCATTCTTTTACAAGTGGTTGACCAGTTTTCCCAGCACCACCTGTTAAAGAGACTGTCTTTACTCCATTGTATATTCTTGCCTCCTTTGTCGAAGATAAGGTGTCCATAGGTATGTGGGTTAATCTCAGGGCTTTCGATTTTGTTCCACTGATCTATATTTCTGTCTTTGTGCCAGTACCATACTGTCTTAATGACTGTGGCTTTGTAGTAGAGCCTGAAGTCAGGCAAGTTGATTCCTCCAGTTCCATTTTTCTTTCTTAAGATTGCTTTGGCTATTCGAGGTTTTTTGTATTTCCATACAAATCTTGAGATTATTTGATCTAGTTCTGAGAAAAATACTGCTGGTAGCTTGATGGGAATTGCATTGAATCTGTAGATTGCTTTGGGTAGTATACTCATTTTCACTATATTGATTCTTCCAACCCATGAGCATGGTATATTCCTCCATCTATTAGTGTCTTCTTTGATTTCTTTCATCAGTGTTTTATAGTTTTCAATATATAGGTCTTTAGTTTCTTTAGGTAGGAATATTCCTAAGTATTTTATTCTTTTCGTTGCAATGGTGAATGGAATTGTTTCCTTAACTTCTTTTTCTACTTTCTCATTATTAGTGTATAGGAATGCAAGGGATTTCTGGGTGTTGATTTTATATCCTGCAACTTTACTATATTCACTGATTAGCTCTAGTAGTTTTCTGGTCGAGTCTTTAGGATTTTCTATGTAGAGGATCATCCCACTGCTGGGCATACACACCGAGGAAACCAGAATTGAAAGAGACACGTGTACCCCAATGTTCATTGCAGCGCTGTTTATAATAGCCAGGACATGGAAGCAACCTAGATGTCCATCAGCAGATGAATGGATAAGAAAGCTGTGGTTCATATACACTATGGAATACTACTCAGCCCTTAAAAAGAATAAATTTGACTCAGTTCTAATGAGATGGATGAAATTGGAACCGATTATACAGAGTGAAGTAAGCCAGAAAGAAAAACACCAATACAGTATACTGACACATATATATGGAATTTAGAAGACAGTAATGATGACCCTATATGTGAGACAACAAGAGACACAGAGGTATAGAGTGGACTTTTGGACTCTGAGGGAGAGGGAAAGGGTGGGATGGTTTGGGAGAATGGCAGTGAAGCATGTGTATTTTCCTGTAAGAAACGAAGCGCTAATCTATGTTTGGTGTAGGATGCAGGATGCATGGGGCTGATGCACAGGATGATTCAGGTAGAGGATGTGGGGTGGGAGGTGGGAGGGGGCTTCGGCATTGGGCGATTGTGTTCACCTATGCACCTATGACTGATTCGTGTCAATGTATGGCAAAACAAATACAGTATTGTAATTTAAAAAATAAATAAATTTAATTCAAAGAGAAAAAAAAAAAAAAAGAAGAAGTGCACTTGGGGAGGCTGTAATTCCTACTTTCTACCATAACACCAGGCAGACGCACCCTTAGGAGCCAGAGAGTATAGAGAGAAATTATGAAGTGGAGGGAGCTGGAGAAAAAGCATCCTTTAGTTTGTGTGTGGAATCTCAGACTTACCCTCAGGCTGCCCGTGTGTGGAACTGGACAGAACCAATAGGGCGAAGATTTGAGAGCTGGACTGTAGTGTAGCCTTTTGCCCAGGTCCTAAACTGGTTACTGGGTAATAAACACTTGGGGAAAACCAGGATAGCATTAAAAGGCTTTGAAAACTATACTGACATTTGAACCAAGCCCACCGAAGGCTGAACCTAACTTTTTATCAACTCATTTGACAACTTAAGTGAACAAATTCCTCAAAAGACTTAAATTATTGAAATTCACTCAGGAAGAGGTAGATAGTCTGAAAAATCTGATATCTATTAAAACAACTGAATTCATAGTTTATAGAAGAAATATTTCAAAAGTAAAACTTCAGGTCCAGATTGTCTCAGGAGAATTCTACTAAACATTTAAGGAAGAAATAGCACCAGTTCTACACAGTCTCTCTCAGAAACTGAAGTGGACACAGAATTTACCAACTGATTCTATAAGGCCACATTTTCCTGATAGCAAAACCAGTCAGAGAAAGCACAGGAAAAACAAAGCATGCTATAAACCAGTATCCATCATTTAAAGAGAAAAACCACTCTTCAGAAAATTACCAGCACATTGAACCTGTTCTGTTTTGTTCAGTCGCTCAGTCATGTCCGACTCCATGTTGCGACCCCATGGACTGCAGCACACCAGGCTTCTCTGTTCCTTACCATCTCCCAGAGCTTGCTCAAACTCATGTCCATTGAGTCAGTGATCTAGTGGGAAAAAAACGTATCACTACCAGGTGGGTTTTATCCTAGAAATAGATAACAGATTCAACATTTGAAAATCAATGTTACTTCCATTATTTACAGACGAATATAAGCTATGTAATCATACCAATAGATGCAGGAAAAACAATGAACAAAATAAAAATCTCTTAATGATAAGCCTAAAAATATTATGATGGACTGTAAACTAGAGAGCTAAATCTGACAAGATTGAAGTGAAATAGGGATAAATTTAAAATCCTGAAATGGCTTTTGAAATTCAAGTGTCCAGATTAAGACCAAGTCTTAGCATTAGTGTATATTTAAAAGTTTGGGGGCTTTTTTAGTTGACAGGAAGCATAACATGAGTTAACATTGATATAGCTGCCAGAAAAGCTACTTCAATATGCAATGATATTTGTTAGTACAAGTTTATTGTCTAAAATGAAGGCATGGATTTTTTTTTTTTTTTCCACTTGATCTGTGTTCTTTGGAGCACACCTGAAATCTTGTGTTTGGTTCTGGGTATTACCCTCAAAGAGGACTATAGACAAACTGGTACACTTGCAGAGAAGAGAGAGGAAATGGTAATAAAGGAAATGGAGACCAAGTCATAAGAAAAGTAGTGGAAGAAGCTGGGATATTTAGCCTGGTTATGAGATGACTCTTGGTAGGGTTGAAAGAGAGGTCATAAGAACTGCCCGTGAATAATTGAAGGGCTATGATATTAAAGTGAAACTATACTTGTTCCATAAATTCCTGAGAATCAGTGGATGAAGTTTTCAGAGAAAGAGAGATAAAATTTTCAGAGAAAGATAGGTTAAATTTCAGTGTAAGGAAACACTATATCAGGAGTTAGAACTAACTCTTGGAGATGAGTTACCTCTCCAAAATCTTTGGTAAAACTATTGCCTAAACCTACCTTTCCAATGAAAATTTCCTTCAACCTGGCATTTCCACAAGACTCTTGTCTGACCCTTACTTCCTATAGTTGAGAGTTTCAGTAAATAATCATTTTAGGAAGCCACTGAAAAGAATTTTTCTTCCATCATTAGTGGGCTTCCCTGGACACCAGTCATTTGCCATTTGAATTGTTTCTTTGAAACTGTGTTTTCCTGGTGGTTATTTCAGCTGTAAGGTAGACAAAGTAGCACAATACTATTCATTGATGGAAATAAGGAAGGGAGCTTGGGGACAAGCTTCATTCCTTCTGTAACTGGGGAGCAGGACAAGTGGCCCACTCTGCAGCTCTGGTGACTGGGCCTCCTGAGATGGTGCTCATATATTCCAGAGAGTGTCAGCTACCAAGACACAAGAATGTAGACAAAAACTTTCTTGCTCCTATTGTGCTTTTTATGAAGAATTGTAGACATATATTTTCAAAGAGAAGAATTTCTGCCCCATTGGTCCTATAGTTGTAGTGTGTGAATTTTCAGGGAATCATGAAAATTAAGACTTAACAACAGCCCCATTTTGTTGTTAGATGTTTGTTATACTTCTAGACATTCTAGGAGTTTTGTTTCTTTACTTACTGTTTTTTAAAACCTCACCTTATATCGCCTCTGATTTTATTTTTATTTCTTTGTTCTCTTGCCTGCTCTTCCTTTTTATGAAAAGTTGGAGCAAGCAGTATCCAAGGGTTCTGTCTTCTGAGTTCCTATCATCTTGTCCAAGGTGAAATAAAGGAAACACGATGTTATTGCTCTTCTCTGTGATTTGTGTTGGTCTTTTCTCCACTATCTCTGCCTTGAGGTCAGGGACTGTTTTTTCTACTTCCTGTATATCTCCCCAGGTGTCCAATATGTGCATCTGTGCATGGTGGGTTTTTAATAAATGTTCTTGACTGATTTACTGACTGTTCTTCCTAGCAAGGAAACAGTGCTGCATTTTATTCCAAAGAGGCTATACAGTATTAAGGTAAAGTATTTTAGGAGTTCTTTGAGGTTGAAGGAAAAGAGTTTGAGAAATTCTGAAATGTGTAAGAGTGTGAGATTCTGGAAGACATTTTTGTTTTGAAACTTACTTGTGCAATATATTTTGCTCTGTGTAGTATGGTAATGTCTCTCTCTCTAAAAGGATTGTTACAGTTGAGGATATAATCATTGGTATACATTGTTTTCTTAAAAATTTTTTTGTATATTTAAATAATTTTAGCAGCTTAAAATTTTTTTTAGATTAAAAAAATTAACAGCCCCCACCCCAGTACTCTCCTTTATAAAAAACTCATTGGGAAACTTCTTGAAAAATAAAGATCTTTGTAAGTATTCATCTTATAAAAACATTATTTGCTTTTAAAAAGGACTCATTGCAGAGTTTTTTTTTTTTAATGGAGAACTCTACACTTGCATTTTCAAGATGATTTTATTTATAAAAAGTAATTTACTCATAACCATTCAGTAAACACCTTCTAATTTATTTGTGTTTAAGTTCGGATTAAAGTGAGGTGAATTTTTGCATCAGAGTAAAAACAACAACAATGATTTTATTGAGATATAATTCACATACCATGCAATTCACTCTTTGAAGTGTATAGTTTGGTGGTTTTTAATACATTAATGAAGTTGTGCTAATTCTAGAACATTTTCATCTCTACAGAAAGAAACTTTGAACTCATTAGCTGCTGCTGCTAAAACATAAACAAATGATTGGTATAATATATTGTAGAATAAGGTGCTTGACAGGTTTGCTGAAGAGTAAGTTAATATAAGGAAGGGCTGCCGCTGCTAAATCATTTCAGTCGTGTCCAACTCTGTGCGAACCCATAGACGGCAGCCCACCAGGCTCCCCTGTCCCTGGGATTCTCCAGGCAAGAATACTAGAGTGGGTTGCCATTTCCTTCTCCAGTGCATGAAACTGAAAAGTGAAAGTGAAGTCGCTCAGTTGTGTCCGACTCCTAGCAACCCCATGGACTGCAGCCCGCCAGGCTCCTCCGTCCATGGGTTTTCCAGACGAGAGTACCAGAGTGGGTTGCCATTGCCTTCTCCAGAACTCATTAGCAGTAACTCCCTATTCCATCCTTATTAGGCCCCTGGCAACCATGGATCTACTTTCTGTCTCTATGGATTTATATATTCTGGATATTTCATAGAAGGGGAATAATACAGTAATCATATAATATATAGTCTTTGGTGTCTGTCTGTTTTCACTTAGCATAAAGTTTTCAGGGTTTATCCATATTGTAGCATGTACCAGTATCTTTTTATACTTGAATAATATTCTGTTACATGTATATACCATATTTTGTTTATCCATTTATCAGATGAACATTGGATTGTTTCTGCTTTTGGCTATTGTGACTAATACTGCTACAAACATTCATGTGCAAGTTTTTGTGTGGACATATATTTTCATTTTTCTTGGGTATATACCCAGGAGGAGTCAAGACCTAACTCTAGCGTTTTGAGGACTTGCCAGACTATTTTCCAAAGTGATGGCACCATTTTATATTCTCACCATCAGCAAATGAAGGTTCTGATTTCTCCACAACCTCACCAACACTTATTATATTTTCTTTCTTTCTCTCTCATTTTTTTTTCTTTAGTCTCATCCTTATAAGTATCAAATTATGAAAAACTCTTTTTACCCCACTGAGTTGTCCTGGCACCCTTGCCAAAAATCAGTTGACTATAAACAGAAGATTTATTTTCAGACTCTGAGTTCTATTCCATTGATCTGTATGTCTGTATTTATGTTGTTGCCACACTGTCTTAATTACTGTGGCTTTGTAATCAGTTTTGAAATTGGGACATATGAGTGTTTCAGCTTTGCTCTTTTTCAGGATTACTTTCTGTTCATACAGAATCCCTTACATTTCCATACAATTTTTAGGACTGGTTTGTCAGTTTCTGCCCAAAGAGTTAAAAGCCAGCAGGATTGTTTGAAATCTGTACCTTAATTTAGATAGTATTGCTATCTCAACAATATTGTCTTCTGATCCATGTACAAGAGATGTTCATCTCCCATACATGTAGGCTTTCTTAAAGTCTTTGAACAATGTTTCGTAGTTTTCAGAGTACACGTCTTCACACTTCTTTTGTTAAGTTTATTCCTAAGTATTTTATTCTTCTTGATATATTTGTAAATGGAATTATATTCTTAACTTCATGTTTGGATTGTTTGTTGGTAGTGTATAGAAAAGCAATTGATTTTATACATCCATCTTGTATTCTTGGAACCTTGCAAAACTTGTTTATTAGTTCTCATTGTGTGTATGCATGTGTGAATTCCTTAGGCTTTTCTCTATGCAAGATCATGTCATCTGTGGATAGTGATAACTTTGCTTTTTCTTTCCAATATAGATGCCACTCATTTCTTTTTCTTGCCTAATTGCCCTGGCTAGAACCTCCAGTACAGTGTTGAATAGAATTGGCAAGAGTAGATATCCTTGGATCAGATTCATAGTATTTAGTGGTTTGGAAACATGTATTACTGACAATGCTCCTTTGAGAATTTGAAAATCCAACTTTGTGTCCTCCTGTAGTAACAAAATTTCTTCTATTGGAATTTAGCATGCTATTTATTTTTTGAGCATCAAAGCACAATAGATTCTAGCATGGCCTTCCCCAAAATGTCAATGCCTCTGTTTTATTAACTTATGAGTATAGTTGAGTAAGAGTGAATAATTAGAACATTCATATTGTCTTTGCCTCTTAGTCTTAGCTTGGGCTAATGCTTTATAGTTAGCACATTTGAAGGAGGCTTATAATTTGTAATAGATATAGTTAAAAACCAGAGATAATGATAGTGGTAGGAAAGGAAGTGATTTTATTACTTTTGATAATTTAACTCTACACCCAACTTCTGATGAGTGTATTTCCTTTCAGATTTATTTACTACAGAAAGTGGTAGAGTTAACTCTTCTTTACTTTATTCCTTACTGTAGATTTTGTCAGTAGTTAGATATCCAATTCAGAGAATAGAATTTCTTTCATATACTGAACATTTCTAGAATATATTCTCAATGTATTGTATTTTGCCCTGTCAAACACATGAAGTCAGTATAAGAACATGTTTATTCTCTGACTGTGTATAAGATATGTAGGAAGGTCAAGTATATGTACTTACTTTGTACCGCTGTGTATTTGTGCTTCAGTGTATATGTTCTGTCCCTCTTACTAAATGTGAGCTCCTTGAGGTTAACCATCTTGGTATTGAAATGATAGATATCATAATGCCTCACATATACCATGTGTTTATTATGAATTTTTAAAATGAATGGAGCCACTTAAGTATAAGCCTCCAGTTAAGTATTCTCACTCAATGGCATAACCAATCAGTATTGTTGAATTTCACAAATAACAAGGATCAGTGTGTCCTGAATTTATTAGGGAAGGCTTCATACAAGAGAAGTTAATTAAAGGGGCTCACATAGGATGAATAAGAACTGAGCAAAGAGAAAGAGCATTTCAACTAGGTGTCATAGTTTGGAGTTCAGTGAGTAGATTATGTTGATTGGAATAGAAAATTAGTATTGGCTTTTAGATATCTAAAGAAAAGGGTAGATAAATAAAGAACATTGTGTTTTGGAGGCCTTAAATTCCAGTTTGAAAAGTTTGCTCTTACTCTGTTAGAGAAGCATTTGAAATTTTTGGAGGCATAGCTGTACTTTAAGAAGATATGCTTTATGATAGTATGTGTTACGGGTTGGAGGTATTGGGAGAGCACTTAGGAGGGTATGGTAATAATTCTTCCAGTCTGTTGCTTTTTAAGAACAGAGTTCTTCATTTGCTTTTTCATGCTCAGAATAGTGCCTAGATGAGAGTTCAAATATTTGTTCTTTGGATGCACCAATATATGGACTAAGTCATCTCAGCCTGGGTTGAGAAGTTAGCAGTAGGAAATAGCATATGAGAAGCACTTTGGGGGAAGAATTGCGATGATTTGTTTTCTAAGAGTGTAAGGATATGGGTCAGGTCAAAGATGACATTGAAGTTTCAGCCTGGATAATTAAGGAGTAGCAGTGCCATCCTTAGAAATAGGGAAGTCAGTTAGGGGAAGAGAGAGTGAGAAAAGTGACAGTCATGTGCATGTTTTTAGAGTTGGTTGAGTTTGAAGTTGAAATCCATAGTACACAGGGTTAGTTAGGCTCAAATGAAAACTGAAGTCTGGATGTTTAAATTTAGACGATATTATTGTTTGAGCAGTAAAAATGATTGGACTGATAGAACACTATGTGTGTACATGGGTGCAGAGGTTGTGTGCATGTATACAAGTAGATGCAGTCTTAGACACTAGAACCCAATATGTGTATTAGAGTGTGGATATGCAAATCTGTTAGTGGAATGATGAGGAATGATTCTTTGTGTGAGCAGAGGGGAAAGAAAAGGAAGTTAAAGAGAAAGGGGAGGAACAAAGAGGTAGAACTTAGAGCACCAATTTGCCAAGGAATGTTTGTCTTATGTTTGAATACAGTACTAGTAGTAACAGTAGCAGTACTCCTGTGTGACTTGTTGAGTGCTTCCAGCATGCCAGGCATCTGGCTAGATAGGCTATCTTTTTTATCCTCATAACAAATCTGTGATGTCAGTACTATTATATCTCCTTTTTAACTGATGAGGAATCTGAATACTGAAGAACTTAAAACTTGTCCAAATGACTTGAACTAATAAATAATTAGGAAATCTTGTGATTATAAACCTGACTTTTTGGATTATGAGCCAAAGATTCTTTTCCATTATACCAGAGGTTTGTATGTTTAATTTCTTTAAGGCCAGGACTTTATTTTTAGGAAATCAGTCTTTGATTAAGGCTTATTAATTAGCAGGCAGTGATTGGACAGTCATGTTTCCTATTAACAAAATCTGCATGTACTGTGGATGTAGTTGTTTCTACTTTTCTACCTGGGTATTTATATTTATGTGCTTCCCAGGTGGCACTAGTGATAAAGAACCTGCCTGGGATTCAATGCAGGAGACAGAGGCAGGTTTGATCCCAGGGTTGGGAAGATCCCCTGGAGGAGGGCATACCAACCCTCTCCAGTCCAGTGTATTAGGAGGTAGCACTCTTGACTGCATGTTTTGAATGTTAACTTAAAAGAAGGTATCAGTTCTTTTTGTTTCTGAATGAAAGTGCTTTTCAGTATTTTTGTTAAAACTGTTATAAACTTGTTTTAGAAGTTTTTCTGATGCACTGCTCCAATCATTCATACATTTGCAAAGAAATAAGAACTGACATTTTCCGTATTACAGGGGATATAATTTTCAATGCCCAGTACCCAGAGCTGCCTCCCGATTTTATCTTTGGAGAAGATGCTGAGTTCCTTCCAGACCCCTCGGCTCTGCATGTGAGTACTACAGGCGTGTTCTGTGTTCGGATGATCTTTATTTGTTGAAAGGAAAATAAAGTTGCCTGTTGACAATTCTTTAACAGATACATTTGCTGAACACATAGATTTTTTTCCGCCCCTTTTTTTCTCTCTGCCCTGTGAAATAAGACAACTCCTTTTGTGCCAAAATTATTTAAATAAGAGTTTTTTTTCTTCCTTCACTGCAGCTTTACTTGCAGACTATTTTGAATTAAAGAAAGTCTCTAGCCTTTTGGTTAAAATATTGTTGCTTCAGCTTAAGGAGACATGTTGAAAACATTTTCTTTGTTTTAACTAAATATTGCATGCCTGTAATCAATTTTCTAATGTTTACTAGCACTTCATCACAGGACTTATTAGGGAGTGTTTCTTGGCTTTTCAAGAGGCCTTTTTTTTGTATAGAAGTGAAAGTGGCAAATTTGGACTTGTATATCCATTATCTCAGTCTTATTATCAGAAGGGTAAAGACTAGATTAAATGTTCTTTATTAAGCAAGATCAAAAACTTTGTAATTGAAGTAAAATATTTCTGGATTAAAAGCAGAGAAAGGGGTGGTAGAATTGATAGTTGTCAGAGCACATGTGTGTAAAAAGTGTGTTTTTCATGGCTGCTAGAGAAAAACATATGCCATTTTATTTTAAAAGGTCTGACCAGGCAAAATGTCTCTTTCTTTCCTTTCCCAAGTTTTGGTTTTGCTATGATGCTTATACCATAAGAAGTTCTATTGTTGTTCAAAAACTTTGTTCTTAATTGTGTTTTTTTTTGAAAATTTTTTTGCTGCATTGAAGTTTTGTAATTAAAAGTTTGAGAATTTGCTTTTAACTCTTGTCCTCCGTCCCCTTTTTAAAAAGGGAAGTATTAAACAGGAAGTATTAACCCAAACCTAAAGAATTATCTTAAATTTTGGAATACAACTGTATAAATACAGTTGACAAGAGTAGAATGAATTTGTTAGAAAATTTCTAATTTACACATAAACTGTTACTTTAGGTGATTTCTTTTTCTAAATTGTAGTTTATCTGTTCAATGTTATGTGGCAGCCTGGGTGGGAGAGAAGTTTGGGGGAGAATGGTTATATGTATATGCGTGGCTGAGTCCCTTTGCTGCCCACCTGAAGCAACCATCACATTGTTAATCACCTATACTCCAGTATAAAATAAAAATTTAAGAAAAAGAAAAGAAGTGCCCCCCAAATTTAATTGAAGCTTTGAAAAAGAATTTAGTTTTAGTTTGGACCCTTTAAATGCTTCCCTGATTGCTCAGTTGGTAAAGAATCCGCCTGCAATGCAGCAGACCCTGGTTCGATTCCTGGGTTGGGAAGATCTGTTAGAGAAGGGATAGGCTACCCACTCCAGTATTGTTGGGCTTCCCTTGTAGCTCAGCTGGTAAAGAATCCGCCTGGAATGTGGGAGACCTGGGTTTGATCCCTGGGTTAGGAAGATGCCTGGAGAAGGGAACGGTTACCCACGCCAGTATTCTGGCCTGGAGAAATCTATGGTCTGTATAGTCCATGGGGTCACAAAGAGTCAGACAAGACTTAAGAGATTTTCACTTCCCTTTAAATGCTTTGTATTAGAAATTCATCCCATGTTGAAGCTGAAGGCCTTACCTGAAGAAAATAAGGCAGAAGTACTCCTGTAGATTTCTCCTGTATTAAATCTGCCCATTGGAAGGTAGCATATGCTAAACGCCAAAGTTATATAACAGGCTAAGTGCTCCAGACGCTTACTCCTTGGAAGAAAAGTTATGAGCAACCTAAATAGTATATTCAAAAGCAGAGACATTACTTTGCCGACTAAGGTCCGTCTAGTCAAGGCTATGGTTTTTCCTGTGGTCATGTATGAGAGTTGGACTGTGAAGAAGGCTGAGCACCGACGAATTGATGCTTTTGAACTTGGTGTTGGAGAAGACTCTTGAGAGTCCCTTGGACTGCACGGAGATCCAACCAGTCCATTCTGAAGGAGATCAGTCCTGGGATTTCCTTGGAAGGAATGATGCTAAAGCTGAAACTCCAGTACTTTGGCCACCTCATGTGAAGAGATGACTCACTGGAAAAGAATTTGATGCTGGGAGGGATTGGGGGCAGGAGAAGAAGGGGACGACAGAGGATGAGATGGCTGAATGGCATCACTGACTCGATGGACATGAGTCTGAGTGAACTCCGGGAGCTGGTGATGGACAGGGAGGCCTGGTGTGCTGCAATTCATGGGGTTGCAAAGAGTCGGACACGACTGAGCAACTGAACTAAACTGAACTGAACTAAAATGCTGCAGAAGTTAAGGATACTTGTCAGAAAAGGCTTTGTTGTGGAGGTGAGATTTGTATCAATATTTGCAGAATGGAGTAAAAGTGGGAGCAGTATGGTGGAGAGTGTTTCAAGTGGAGGGAATGACATAAACAAATGATAGGTTTAATATATTGTAGAATAAGGTGCTTGACAGGTTTGCTGAAGAGTAAGTTAATATAAGGAAGGGCTGCTGCTGCTAAATCGCTTCAGTCGTGTCCAACTCTGTGTGACCTCAGAGATGGCAGCCCACCAGGCTCCCCGTTCCTGGGATTCTCCAGGCAAGAACACTGGAGTGGGTTGCCATTTCCTTCTCCAATGCATGAAAGTGAAAAGTGAAAGTGAAGTCGCTCAGTTGTGTCCGACTCTCAGCGACCCCATGGACTGTAGGCCACCAGGCTCCTCCATCCATGGGATTTTCCAGGCAAGAGTACTGGAGTGGGGTGCCATTACCTTCTCCAAAGGAAGGGCTAGAAAAGGTTAAAAAGATAAAATGGGGTGAGATCGTTGAATGCATTGAATTCTAGGTTAAGCGTCACTGAAGGAAATGAAACATGGAGAATTGTCTAACAGTAGTGTGGTATAGATGTGAGAGTTGGACTGTGAAGAAGACTGAGTGCCAAAGAATTGAGCTTTTCAACTGTGGTGTTGGAGAAGACTCTTGAGAGTCCCTTGGACTGCAAGGAGATCCAACCAGTCCATTCTGAAGGAGATCAGTCCTGGGATTTCTTTGGAAGGAATGATGCTAAAGCTGAAACTCCAGTACTTTGGCCACCTCATGCAAAAAAGTTGACTCAATGGAAAAGACTCTGATGCTGGGAAGGATTGGGGGCAGGAGGAGAAGGGGACGACAGAGGTTGAGATGGCTGGATGGCATCACAGACTCAATGATCGTGAGTCTGAGTGAACTCTGGGAGATGGTGATGGACAGAGCCCTGACGTGCTGTGATTCATGGGGTCTTAAAGAGTCAGACACGACTGAGTAACTGAACTGAACTGAATGTGGTTAATATAGTAGATTAGAAGAAATTGAGGAAGAGAATTAAGAACTGTTGTATAGATCTAGGTGGAGGTGGAAAGGAGCTTTAAGCTAAGATGATGCAAGAGGGAACAGATGGAAACAATAAGAAATACATGTATACAATTTATTTTTTTGGAATTCCCTTTAAAATTTGCAAGGCACATCTTCAATATTGGCAAGGATTGTGAATGTATTAGACTTTATCTTTCTATTTATTTATATACTCATTTATTTGTTTTGATTAGAGTGTGGACTTTAAAAGCTGTAAAGGGCTTTAAGTTTTATCTTATTCCACTTTTTGGTTTTAGTATTCAGGAAATTGACCTATACTTATATTGTTGTGTTGGAGTTTATATTATAACTTCACTTACCTGGTATTTAGTTTTGAGTGGAGTTACCATTAAATGTTTTTGGGAAATTAGCTGCAGAAGAACAGCCCCCAAAATCAAAGCCGTATGTCTAAAAGAAAGATCCCAAATATAGGGGAACACCTGTCTCTAGCTATAGTTAATCTCAGCCTTCAAGCAGTCTACCCAGGGCTTCTTCATAGACTAGCGAGTGAGCTGGGAAAGCCTAGAGAATCAACTAGATACAGCCTTCCCTAGTTGAGTAAAGTCTACACAGCTCTGGAGGGTACCCTATATCTTTCCAAACAGTACTTTGAAGTAGCTTATAGGATACACAGAGGGTTAATAAAAATATGTGAGGTGGTTATACATATTTAATTATCTTCTTTGGAGAAATGTCTATTCAAATCCTTTGTCCATTTTTAAGTTGGGTTGTCATTTTATTGCACTTTTTCACCATTTGATAAATTTGGGGCTCTTTGGAGTCAAGTGGGCCTTAGGAAGCATCATTATGAACAAAGCTAGTGGAGGTGATGGAATTCCAGTTGAGCTATTTCAAATCTGAAAGATGACGCTGTGAGTGCTGCACTCAATATGCCAGCAAATTTGGAAAACTCAGCAGTGGCCACAGGACTGGAAAAGGTCAGTTTTCATTCCAATCCCAAAGAAAGGCAATGCCAAGGAATGCTCAAACTACTGCAGAATTGCACTCATCTCACACGCTAGTAAAGAAATGCTTAAAATTCTCTATGCCAGGCTTCAGCAATACGTGAACCATGAACTTCCAGATGTTCAAACTGGTTTTAGAAAAGGCAGAGGAACCAGAGATCAAATTGCCACCATCCGCTGGATCATGGAAAAGCAAGAGAGTTCCAGAAAAACATCTATTTTTGCTTTATTGACTATGCCAAAGCCTTTGACTGTGTGGATCACAATAAGCTGTGGAAAATTCTGAAAGAGATGGGAATACCCGACCACCTGACCTGCCTCTTGAGAAACCTGTATGCAGGTCAGGAAGCAACAGTTAGAACTGGACATGGAACAACGGACTGGTTCCAAACAGGAAAAGGAGTACGTCAAGGCTGTATATTGTCACCCTGCTTATTTAACTTACATGCAGAGTATATCATGAGAAATGCTGGACTGGAAGAAGCACAAGCTGGAATCAAGATTGCCAGGAGAAATATCAATAACCTCAGATATGCGGATGACACCACTCTTATGGCAGAAAGGGAAGAAGAACTAAAGAGCGTCTTGATGAAAGTGAAAGAGAGTGAAAAAGTCGGCTTAAAGCTCAACATTCAGAAAACAAAAATCATGGCATCCGGTCCCATCATTTCATGGCAGATCCATGGGAAAACAGTGGAAACAGTGTCAGACTTTATTTTTCTGGGCTCCAAAATCACTGCAGATGGTGATTGCAGCCATGAAATTAAAAGACGCTTACTCCTTGGAAGGAAAGTTATGACCAACCTAGACAGCATATTCAAAAGTAGAGATTACTTTGCCGACTAAGGTCCGTCTAGTCAAGGCTATGGTTTTTCCAGTGGTCATGTGTGGATGTAAGAGTTGGACTATAAAGAAAGCTGAGCGCTGAAGAATTGATGCTTTTGAACTCTTGGTTTTGAACTGTGGACTCTTCAGAGTGCCTTGGACTGCCAGTAGATCCAACCAGTCCATCCTAAAGGAGATCAGTCCCGGGTGTTCACTGGAAGGACTGATGTTGAAACTGAAACTCCAGTACTTTGACCACCTGATGCGAAGAGCTGATTAATTGGAAAAGACCCTGATGCTGGGAAAGATTGAGGGCAGGAGGAGAAGGGGACAACAGAGGATGAGATGGTTGGATAATATCATCAACTCGATGGACATGGGTTTGGGTGGGACTCCGAGAGCTGGTGATGGACAGGGAGGCCTGGCCTCCTGTGGTTCATGGGGTTGCAAAGAGTCGGACACGACTGAGCGACTGAACTGATTAGGTATCTGTTTCTGCTCAAGTGACCAAATGCCCTTGTTCAGG
Organism: Nanger dama; assembly: GCA_917880005.1. Classification (NCBI taxonomy): domain Eukaryota; kingdom Metazoa; phylum Chordata; class Mammalia; order Artiodactyla; family Bovidae; genus Nanger; species Nanger dama. The sequence continues at coordinate 35,386,798 of CAKJTW010000018.1, forward strand.
AGAGAGGGATTTTCTTGTATTTTTATGTTCACTGTTAAGATGGGACAGTCCTGGGGGATCTGGGATTCATGATCATCATTGTTTATTCACTGGACTGGAAGCTTCTTGAGAGTTTGTTTTGTTCCCAGTTGTATCCTAGGGTCTACAAGCGTGTCTGTTGCTTTGAGATTAAATGAACAGTTTGCCTTCAAGTTTCTGTATTCCTTAACGGACTTGTTGGTTTCCAAGACTGAAATGCTTTAAGTGAAAAATTCAAAGTAGCAGAATGATTCAAGTTTTGAGATATTTGGGGGATAAAAATCAGTTAACAGAAACTCTGAAGCAGTGATTTTTCAGCCTTCCTTTTGCAATACCCTGTGGTGTGTTCAACCGCCTCAGAAGGTATTGTGAAATTCTTTCCCCTCAAAGTCACAGTGATAATTCACTTTAATTTAAAATAAAATTGCATAAAGGAGGAAGGGTGGATCGTATGTTTAAATGAGAAGAAGGTGTTGCAATTATCGTGTGTTAGAAACCACTGGTATCTGACTTCCTAATTTAAAGAAGGTGACGATTTTGTATTTGAGACAAGTATCTTCAGGGTAGGGAACCTAAATGTTACTGCAGGTAGTACCTACTGATTGTTTAATTCCTTCGCTGCCTCTCTTCTGCTTACGTGGAATGTGAGTGGTTAGAGTATTGTACTAACATCTTGTCATGTCTCCTCCCTTGCTCTTCGCTGTTCTCAAAGACATGTTTTGAATGTGTCCATGCAAAATAGTCCATATCTGATGTACATAAAAAGTATTTGAAATACATGTGAAGAAAGCACTAAGCTGAGATGTTCTGCATGGCCAGTTATTGAAAAATGCCATCCTGGTGTGTGGTGCTCCTGCTCCTGGACACGTCCATTGCCATGGCCATTAATGTATTATAAAATAGGTTGCTCTGCATTTTAAAAATATTTATTTAATGTTTCATTGGAGACCTAATGAAAGAGTCATTTTTCACCCTGAAGCTGGACATAATGCTCAAGACAAGTGAGTGAACAAAATTGTAGCCTTGGGTGATATGAACAGGAATAGAGGTGTATGCACAGGGTGCTGTGGGACATGTAGGGGAGAAGTTTATCAGATCCATGGATAGGTAAGTGTTGGTGACCTAAAAACATTATTTGGTTGTTTATGCTCTCTTCTTCTAGAGGTTCACTGTTCCGTTCTAGAAGGTTCATTGTATCATAGGCAGATACACATTGATGGATCACCTTAATCTGGACAGGGACTCTGCTGGGTTGAGGCTGATTTATGGCTATCGTCAGGATGTGTCTACCTCTGGTTTGCTATTGCTCTGGAGGTAGAGCTCTTCATGACTTTTAACCGAGAATCTGGCGTGGTCAATGTTCCTAGACCCTTCAAAGTGCTTGGGCCAATAAAATATTTTAAAATATACTGACATGTTATTTGGGGTTCCTTGATAACTCAGTTGTTAAAGAATCCACCTGCCATGTAGGAGACCCCTGTTCAATTTCTGAGTCAGGAAGATCCGCTGGAGAAGGGATAAGCTACCCACTCCAGTATTCTTGGGCTTCCCTTGTGGCTCGGCTGGTAAAGAAATCGGTCTGCAAATGTGGGAGATCTGGGTTTGATCCCTGGGTTGGGAAGACCCCTTGGAGAAGAGAAAGGCTACCCATTATCAAATTATTCCAATACCCACATGGCATGGATGTTTTCTTAAATTTATTTAAATTGGAGTATAATTGCTTTAAAATGTGTTGGTTTCTCCTATACATCAACGTGGATCAGTCATAAGTATACCTATGTCTGCTCCCTCTTGAACTTGCCTCCCGCCCTTCTAGTTGTCACACAGCACTGGGTTGAGCTCCCTGTGTCCTCCAGCAAATTCGCACTGGCTGTCTGTTTTACATACAATAATATATGTTTCAATGCTACTCTCTCAGTCCATCCTTCCCTCTCCTTCCCTCACAGTGTCCATAAGTTTGTTCTCTATGTCTGTATCTCTATTGCTGCCCTACAGATAGGTTTATCAGTACCATTTTTCTAGATTCCATATGTATGTGATAATATACTATACTTACTTTTCTAACTTACCTCACTCTGGAAACAGGCTCTAGGTTCATCCACATCACTAGAACTGACTCAAATTTGTTCCTTTTTTGACTGAATAATATTCCATTTTCTATGTGTACCATAACTTCTTTATCCATTCATCTGTTGATGGACATCTAGGTTGTTTCAACATACTGGCTATTGTAAATGCTCACAGCATGGATCTTTGTCCTGACAGATCTTATATTCTAAATTTTGTTTTGTAAGACTGCTGATAATTCTGCTCTGCTTTTCAGAAGTGGTTGCTTAATTTTTAGCTTCTTGCCCTGGGCTGCCCAGAACTTATCAGATGTCTTGAGGAGAACTGGCTGCATGTTTGAGGTCTCCAGGACTCTGTTCTGATGACTTTTGGAGTCTAGCAGCAGCTTTGTGCTGTGGAAAGCTTGGTTTATCAGCTTGCCTCCTGTGCCCAGAATTTGTAAATGTCTCAGAGATACCATTCCCTAATGCTTTCTCCTCTGAATTCTCAGCCCTTCCAGTTCTCATTGCTTTAGCACATGTTGAACACCTTCAGATATCTGGCTTTCTGGTTGTTTTTATTGAGAATGTTGGTTTATACAAAGCCATTCCATCCTATCTGGAAGCAAAAGACAGTTGTCCTACATATTATTTTGTCCTTTAATTTTGAAGCAAAACTAAAAATCTTTCAGTTCAGTTCAGTCACTCAGTTGTGTCCGACTCTTTGCGACCCCATGAACTGGAGCACGCCAGACCTCCTTGTCCATCACCAACTCCCCGGAGTCTACCCAAACTCATGTCTATCGAGTTGGTAATGCCATCCAGCCATCTCATCCTCTGTCGTTCCCTTCTCCTCCTGCCTTCAATCTTTCCAGCATCAGGGTCTTTTCAAATGAGTCAGCTCTTCGCATCAGGTGGCCAAAGTATTGGAGTTTCAGCTTCAACATCAGTCCTTCCAATGAGCACCCAGGAACTGATCTTCTTTAGGATGGACTGGTTGGATCTCCTTGCAGTCCAAGGGACTCTCAGAGTCTTCTCCAACACCACAGTTCAAAAGCATCAATTCTTTGGCACTCAGCTTTCTTCACCGTCCAACTCTCACATCCATACATGACTACTGAAAACCATAAATCTTTAGTGCACTGTAAATACCACTTACTTTCTTGGTAAGAATACAGAATTAAAAAATTATTATTAATAATAAAAATACTTAATAAAATTTTCACTAACATTAATAAAAATTAATAAAACGTTAAAAACAGTGGACTTTTTTGTTTCTTATAAAAACCTAGATTTTAAGTTCGGTAGATTTTCCTAAGAGGGAAAGAAGCAAGGGTAAACATTATATAGAAATGACATTTCTGGTTCTCTTGGGTTATTCAGCTTGGATGCAAAGGGTACATCATTGTATGGTTTCAAGTGAATATGAGAAAATTACCAGAAATATCAGTGCGAACTTGGTTTATATGCTGATGAGTTAAAAACTCTATATTTACACCATTATCTATTTTTACTTACCAGCCATGGAAGCATTTTATGAGGTAGGAAGATAATGTTATTCTTTGTAAAATGTACCTCCTAAGGGGAGAGAGTAGAAAGGTCCCCAGTCTAAAAATGACAGTTTATATAAGTTCATCTATTTTTTTTCAAAGGTGTTGCTACTATAACAATTGTGGATTAAGGAGAAGTATTAATATACACACATATGCATACACATAAAATTTTGAAGGCATGTGTTATAAACAAGGCTTTAAAAGCACAGTTGTAGAAAAACAGAACATCTTGAAAGTACAAACAAGGTACATTTAAAATGTTCACTCTCATAAGACAAATGAAAAAAGGCAAACCAAGTTATTTTTTGAAATCCAATGGCAAATATAACATTTAGCAGATGTTGCCAGTTTTGATTTACTCAATTGAATTTGTAAAAATGCTTTAGGAAATGAGGTACTGAATTGAATATGAAGCATTTCCGTTCAAAAATTGCTTACTCAGAGGATTATTTAATGATCGGTTTTGAAGATTATTCATTGTCTTTGGTTGGTCGGTCATCTCTCTTCATCATCCTCTTTTTTAATTCATTCTTTGATATATAATTTTATTTATGTATTATTTTGGCCGTGCTGGATCTTCACTGCTGAATGGGCTTCCCTCTAGTTGCACTGAGCAGGAGCTCTTCTCTATTGCAGTGCGCGGCCTTCTCAGTGCAGCGGCTTCTCTTCTTGTGGAGGCTCTAGGGCACGTGAGCTTCAGCAATTGCGGCACGTGGCCTCAGCGTACTGTCGTGGCTCCTGGGCTCTAGAGCACAGGTTCAGTAGTTGTGCCACATGGGCTTGGCTGCCCTGTGGTCTGTGAAGTCTTCCCAGATCAGGGATCAAACCTGTGTTTCTTGCATTGGCAGGTGGATCCTTTACCACTGAGCCACCAGGGAAGCTCTATCATCCTCTCCTTATCACTTTTCTTTCTCTCCAGCACTCTCCTCAAAGAGTTGGATTTTTAAATTAAAATAATATATATTTTTATCATTAATGACAAATTGTATAGAATACAGATAAGTACCAAGAAAACATACCCTTAATCACACAATTAAGAGATGAGTATTAAAATGTTAATTATTTTAGTGTATTTACTCCTAGTATTTTTCTCTCTGTCACATGCATACATGTCCTTTGCACTTTTCAGCAGTAATTTTTTTACTTTACATACTATTGAAAGCATTTTTCCTTTGATGTTATGAATTCATCTGAAACATCTTTTAAAATTGACTTCTATTCTTCTGCCCTGGAGAGGTTAGTGCCATCCCAGGAAAACAAACATGAAAGTCACTCAGTTGTGTCCAACTCTTTGTCACCCCATGGACTATATAGTCCCTGGAATTCTCCAGGCTAGAATCCTGGAATGGGTAGCTTTTCCTTTCTTCAGGGGATCTTCCCAGCCAGGAATCGGAAAATAAAAGGTGTATCTAAAACCAGTCCTATTCTTAATTTTTGTTTTTCATCAGAAACAATGAGCTTCACTTAAGTGAAATGGGAATAATCTGATTTCTTAAAACCTAATAGTTGATGATGGTAATAACTTAAAAGTTTTTTACTTCATCATTATAAATCTAATTTCTGTGAACAGGGATTTCATGCATATTCCTCTTAAGAAAATAAATGTTAAAAAAAAAAGAAAATAGAGGTGAAATTCAGGTTTTAGTGAAGTAACATCCATATTGTTTTTAACTAGTTTGTGTACAGCATTGAGTAGAGATGGAGAACTCCACCTTTTAAGAGGACTTTGGTTTAACTGGAGAAATGGCTTAAACATAAAAAGAGAAATATTGTAGCATATTGCAGTGCATTGTCTTAACATTTTATGTATACTCTCATGCACTACTATTTGTCTAGTAGTTGTTTGTTTACATTTGTGTCTTCTCTGACATTCTGAGAGCACCTTGAAGGCAGAAGTACACACTACTAAGTTTTTTTTTTTTTTAATGAATGAATATGTTAAGTACCACATTAATAGTGCAGGAGTTCTGATGAAGTAGGGAGCCTGGTGGGCTGCCGTCTCGGGTCGCACAGAGTTGGACACGACTGAAGCAACTTAGCAGCAGCAGCAGCAGCAGTGATTATTGTGCCCTGATGGTCGTATGAGGTTTTATGGGGGAAGGAAGGGTTTTACCTGGGTCTTTAAACAGGGGTCAGTCAGTCAGTTTAGTCATTCATTCGTGTCCAACTCTTTGCGACCCCCATGAATTGCAGCACGCTAGGCCTCCCTGTCCATCACCGTCTCCCGGAGTTCACTCAAACTCACGTCCATCAAGTCAGTGATGCCATCCAGCCATCTCAACCTCTGTCGTCCCCTTTTCCTCCTGCCCCCAATCCCTCCCAGCATCAGAGTCTTTCCAATGAGTCAACTCTTTCCATGAGGTGGCCAAAGTACTGGAGTTTCAGCTTTAGCATCATTCTTTCCAAAGAAATCCCAGGGCTGATCTCCTTCAGAATGGATTGGTTGGATCTCCTTGCAGTCCAAGGGACTCTCAAGAGTCTTCTTCAACACCACAGTTCAAAAGCATCAATTCTTTACCACTCAGCTTTCTTCACAGTCCAACTATTGTATCCGTACTTGACTACTGGAAAAACCATAGCCTTGAATAGATGGACCTTTGTTGGCAAAGTAACGTCTCTGCTTTTGAATATGCTATCTAGGTTGGTCATAACTTTCCTTCCAAGGAGTAAGCGTCTTTTAATTTCATGGCTGCAATCCCCATCTGCAGTGATTTTGAAGCCCTCCAAAATAAAGTCTGACACTGTTTCCACTGTTTCCCCATCTATTTCCCAGAAGTGATGGGACCAGATTAGGTTTAGAAAATGAACAGAAGGGATGGCACTGTAGTCAGGAAGAGAAAGCTACAGAGAAGTATCTCAAACCAAGGATAACATGTTAGAAGCATTGAGCAAAACAGTTTTCTTTTTTTTTTTTTAACTATTTTTCTTAAAATTAGAACATAATTAATTTACAGCATTGTTAATTTCAGGTGTACATCAAAGTGATTCAGTTTGATAGTAAGATATTCAGTATAGTTCCCTATGCTGTATAACTATACAGTAGGTCCTTGTTTATCTGCTTTATATATTGTATTTTGAATATGTTAATCCCAAACTCCTAATTTATCCCCCTCCCCACCCCCACTACCACTGTCCTCTTTGATGAGCATGTTTGCTTTCTATGCCTGTGAAACTTTTTCTGTTCTCGTAGAATAAGGTCATTTCTATCACTTTTCAGATTCTACATATAAGTGATATCATATGATATTTCCTTTCCCTGCCTGATTTACCTCACTTAGTATGATAATCGCTAGGTCCATTCATGTTGTTGCAAAAGGTGGTTTTTTTTTGGCTGAGTAATGTTCCACTGTAATATATGTACCACATCTTTTTATTCATTCATCTGTTGATGGACTCTTAGGTTGCTTCCATGTCTTGGCCATTGTAAATAATGCTGCGATAAATATTAGAATGCCTATATGTCTTCAAATTACATTTTCCTCCAGTTATTTGTTCAGGAATCATATGGTAACTCTATTTTTAATTTTTTAAGGCATATGCATACTATTCTCCATAGCGGCTGCACCAATTTACATTCCCACGGACATAATAGGAGGGTTCCTTTTTCTTCACACCCTCTCTGGCATTTATTAGTTGTAGACCTTTAATGATGGCCATTCTAACTAGTTTGAGATGGTACTTCATTGTAGTTTTGATTTGCGTTTCTCTAATAATTAGCAGTATTGAGCATCTTTTCATGTGTTTATTGGCCATCTGTATGTCTTTGAAGAAATGTCTATATTGGTCTACCCATTTCTTGATGGGTTTTTTTTTTTTAATCTTAAGCTTTATGAGCTATTTGTATATTCTGGAGATTAATTGCTTGTCAGTGCATTGTTTGCAAATATTTTCTCCCACTTAGTATGTTGTCTTTTTGTTTGGTGTATGCAAACTAGTTTTCTCGGAGTAGAATTTGCATAGGTAAAGAGTAGAAAATTATAGAAGTAGATGGAAACAAAATTCTTAGGAGTTTAGAATACAAAAGATTATTCGTTATAGATTTAGGGTGTGATTTGCAGCCTTAGGTTTTAATTTGTTTTCCTTTTTTAAAAAAATATGGTTTACCAAGACATTTTTGAGATGTTCATGATTTGAAGATATCTTTTCCCCTGTGGTCTTAAGAATTCCACAGATTTTTGATGCTTTTCTTTTTAGCTACCTGTTGTGGAGGGTGCACTTTTGGAAATAGTTGTGAAATTAATATGCATACATTAGTTTTTCAGAGGAGTCAGATTTTATTCTATATTTTTAAAGAAAATGATTATTGATTATGTTTCCTTAGAATCTCTAAATTGATTATTTCACATTTCCTACTTGTTTCAAAGACTAGTCTACAACTAACTTACTTTGTGTCCTTTTGGTATACAGGGCCTTATGGGTGAAGGGCTATTTATTTTTTAATAAACTTTTAGATTTATACAATTACTGAAAAGATAGTAAGAGTGTTCCGGTGTACCCCTCATTGTTTTGCCTATCACTAACTCAGTTGGTAAAGAATCTGCCTGCAGTGCAGGAGACCCGGGTTTGATCCCTGGGTTGGGAAGATCCCCTGGAGAAGGAAATGGCAACCCACTCCAGTATCCTTGCCTGGAAAAAATCTCATAGACAGAGGAGCCTGGTGGGCTGCAGTCTTTGGGGTCACAAAGAGTAGGGCACGACTGAGTGACTAACACTAACTAACACTAACATGTTACATTACTATGATACATTTGTACAATTCTGAACCAATATTGATTCATCATTATTAACTGAAGTTCAGACTTTATTCAGATTTCCTTAGTTTTCCCCTGATGTCCTTTTTCTGTCTAGGATCTCATCCATGATAACACATTACATTTAGTTCTCTTGTCTATTTAGGTTCTTGTAGTTGGGACAGTTCCTCAGACTTCCCTTGTTTTTGATGACCTTGATAGTTTTGAGCAGTACTGGTAAGATATTTTATAGAATGTCTCTCAACTTGGATTTGTCTAATATTTTTCTCATGCTTAGACCATAGTTATGGTCTTTTGGTAGGAAGACCTCAGAGCTAAAGTGCTATTTTCATCACATCATGTTTAGGGTACAATACTATGAATATGACTTATCACTATTGATATTGACCTTGATCACTTGACGAGAGAGTGTTTGTCAGGTTGCTTTACTGTAAAGTTACTATTTTCTCATCCTTTCTGTACTGTCCTTCTTAGAAAAGAGTTACTGTGTGTAAGCCACACTTAAAGATTAAGAGGTATGGTCTTCCTCTTCAAGGGCAGAATACCTGCATAAGTTATTTGTAATTCTTCTGTATGGGAGATTTGTGTGTTCTCCCATGTCACTTATTTATATCAGTATGGGTTGATAGGTATTTATTTTATACTTTGGGTTATAGTCCACTACTGTATTATGGATTTTGTTGCTAAAATTGCTCCAGCTTTGTCCATTGGAAGCTATTCAGTTGGCTCCTATCTTCCTTTGACATGCTCCCATTATTATAGATTTGTTTGTTGGAGCACTTTCTTACTTTATAGGACTACAAGATATTCAGTCCCAGCTTATCTAGTTCCTGCTCTAGCCTTAGAATCAACCATTTCCCCAAGAAGCCCTAGTTCTTTTACTTTATTGGAGAAAGGTATTGGAAACCAAGATCTGAGTGCTAAGAGTGCTTGTTGCTACTGGGGTGTCCCCTTTTGGGTCCGCTCAGCATATAGATCAAGGAAATATGTATATATAGAAATATATGTATCTATTAGCCATTTGTATCTGTATTAAGTGAACATGATTATTACTTATGTCTTCAACTCTAATTCACTACCACATGGATCATTCTAGTCTCTGAAAAGTGTTATTTCAAGATACCGTTTGTGTGTGTCCTGATCTCTGCTCTATTGAAATACTATTTCCAGCTAATAATTTGTCAGTTAATTCCTTCTACAAGCATGTACTGAATCTGTAGTATATTTAAGCCTTTGTACCTCTCTTGTCAGCACCTATGCTCCATGCTCACAGTTCAGTAGCAGAAGAAATCTGACTGTAGATAATTATGATATAAGGTAGAAAGATAATAACAAAATTCAGATGGAGAAGTGCTTCAAGAAGGGAAATCATATGATGAATTGTATCAGTTAGATTCTGGTAGCATTCAAGTGACAGAAAATGTAACCTAACTGGCTTAAGTAAAAGAGGATTTATTGGCTCAAATAACAGAGAAGACCGGGGTAGGGGCTAGCTGGGAGCATGACTGATTTTAGGGGCAAATACTTAGTAGCATCAGGGCTTTGTTCTACCCTCCCCCTCTTCTGGCATTGTTCTCAGGTTCTTCATAGCATTTCCTAATACCTCTAGGTCAACATCACAATACCAGAATAAGAGAAAATCTGACATCATGAAGTCATGAACAAAAGTCTTAGAATTGAGCCTTGTTAGTCTTGATTAGCCTCACTTGGGTCATCATATCCATGAGTATTGTTGCTCTGGGAGCTAGAATGTGCTGGTCAGCTTGGCTTTGTACATGTGCTCCATTCCTTTCACAGGTGCTGGTTTTATGATTATTAATTGAGCTATATATACATTTTTGTTTTGTGACCTTTTCTGTGTATGTATTTTATAATAAAATATTAACAAATTGAATTCATCATTCAAAAATTAGCATAATTCCTCAGATTTAGAAAGTCCAGTTAGAAGGAAAACACTTCCAGATTCACGATGTCAGAATTACAGATAACTAGGCAGTGAGAGAAATCTAAGACTAGCTAGAGAAAACAAAAGCGTGACTATTAGACTGTTAGCTGACTTCTTATGGCAGTATGGATGATAGAAGACAGTTAAACAATCTTTAATGCAGTTGAACAAAATCACAGCCATTTAAAATTTGTTGCTAGCAAATATATCCTTCAAGAATTTAAGTGAAATAATTACATTTTTTAGGTAACAAAAACAGAGAGTTCACCATCAGCAAATCTTTACTAATTCTTCAGGGAGAGAAAGGTTTCATTTGGAAAATTAGAGATTTATTAGGAAGATTAGGATATATTCCTTCAGAAAGGAATGAAGAGCAATAAAACATGATGAAGGGAGATAGCAGTAAAGAGAGTATAAAATTACACATCATCCAGAAGGTATTTCAGCTGCAGTTGTCTTTTATATTTTGGTGGATGTTAGAATTTATGTTCCCAATAGATTTCACGTGTGTGTGCTAAGTCAACTTCAGTCATGTCCAACTCTTTGCGCCGACCCTATGAACTGTGGCCCACCAGGCTTCTCTGTCCAAGAAATTCTAGAGGCAAGAATACTGGAGTGGGTTGCCATTTCCTTCTCCACACTTCACGCAGGCAAATATTAAAATTAAATGAGTTTTTCTTGGTATTTACTAATTTGGGAACGAGGACATGGATGTATGTAGGGTGAGAAAAAAATGGCATTAAAGCTTGCCTTTACAAGTGGTTGGCTTAATATTGCCATCCTTCTTGCTAACTCTTCTGTTCTTATGTTGCTGCTTTGTGTAATACTGTGATTCTTTCATGGGGACACTGGAAATATACTGAACCTCCTATCTCCTAAAGTTTCTACCTTAGTCTAGGTTAGAGCCAGGGCACCAGTGGTTTTAGAAAGCTCATTCTCATGTACAACCAGAGCTGAAAACTAAGGTTACTGAAAACGAATATGATTGAAACAGATCTGAATTCTAGTTTCAGCTCTGTTGATTACTATGTGGACTATGCTGACCAGAGTACTTAACATCTATGTGTTTATTTATTAATAAAACTACTAATATTAGTACCTATCTCACAAGGCTGTTGTGAAGAATAAAGTAACATTTGAATGGTAAAATGAAAATAAAAATAGAGGTATAGAAACCAAAATGACCAAAGGCAACATATAATCTTTAACTATAGAAGGTTTAGCAGATGTTTGTATTTTCAGAGAAACCCTCTGGTTTCCTTTATAACTCAAAGCAGTTTATTCTGATCTTTGAGTTTGCATTTTAACTCATATCGAAGTGAGGTTTTGTACTTATTGAACATCTTTAGGTTTGGGATTATTTTACTATACTTGGGTTATCTTCGGGGATGAGAACATTAAAAAGGGAAACAATATTATAAATTTGAAACTAATTCTAATGTATGCTTTCTCCAACATTTTTAAAAAGAAAAAAAAAACTTTAGCCATTTAAAAACGTTTTTGGATAAATTATCTGTATCCGGCTGAGAATTTTATGCCAAACTGCAGCCCCCACATAAGCTTAGAAGAGCCAAGATATTTAAACCTGCAAAATAAAGTGCCAGCACAACCTTTACACTGGTCTGATGTAATCATTTAACCATAGAATGGTTTGTAGCCTTGAATTGACAATGAGTCAGTAGACCTTGTATACATTTTAAAATGTTTTTAAGTTGTCAGAATTATGAAAATACCATAGAAGCACAATATTATCATAAGTAAAACACTTAACATATTTAATGAAGCTTCTTGAATATGTTTCAGGAACATTTGTAAAGAAGCCAGATTGAAAAGTGGAAAGTCTGGATTATAATAGATTTTTAAAAGAAGGTCAGCTCATTACTTATAGTATCTAAAATATAGCATACCAGAAGTGATCAGTCACATTTTTAAATCAAAGGAGTTCTTTAGAAGATTTGAAAAAATTAATTGGTAAGAATAGTGATTAGTATAACCATTGTATATAATTTATATGTTTAAAGGTACATTTTAAAAGGATTTATTTCTTTTATTACCTTGGAGATGTTTGCAAGGTTAACATGAACTTTTAGCACAGCCAGGTTCTACGAGAATTATTTTAAAAATGTAAAAATTTGTCCCAATGAAGTTTGATTTAATGTAAAAACTAGTATATATTTTTTGTATTATATAAAAAGTGTATGTTAACCATTTACTTTACTTTCAACCTCTACCTGGGTAATACTACTCCTAAAACCAAATTCACTAAATCCACCCATATTAGATTTAAAGCATTTTAGGGTCAGAAAATATGAAAAATTGTTTCAATTTTGAACATTTGAGTTTGTATGTTTGTCTTGATATATGAATAGAATTGACTAGAAATAATTTTGATATTAGGTGTAGATTTATGTTATAAATGTTTCTTTTGAAGTTCATAGTGACTATATCATAGGCACCCTGAATTATATTCTTACTGAATCAGAAAATCTGTAATAGTAATTTTCAGACTTTTAGGACTAAAAATAAACAATTGAAATACATCCATTAACCTAATAACTTTAACTTCTTGAAGAGAGCCAAGGATACTTTTCTTAGTTTTTGTTGGTACTTTTTGTACCTTTTTATTTATGACTATTAAAATTGTGATCTAAAATTTTGTGCTGTTTTGCAACATGTCCTATGAGAATTCTTTTCTGAGACAGTAATGCAGTGTAAAATGTTAATAACATTTGAGGTAAAGGATGAATGAAGATTCTGAAAACGGAGAAACTCTTTTAACTGGATTAAAGATTACTGTTATAGTTTCTTTAACTTTTAGTATGAATTTTTAACTAGCGATTTTAAGAAATCAAAGCATAATCTTATATATAATTTTTAGAAATCAAAGCAAAACAAAATTCTTTCTATCTATAGGGTTGCTTTATTTTAAAAAGTGCTTCATTTAAAAAAATTTTATTGTGAAAAATTGAAAGTATATACAAAAGTAGAAAGTATTATATACTAAATTCTCATGGGTCTGTCACCCAGCCTCAGTAATTGTCAGCTCATGATCAGTCTTGTAGTACCCTCATCTGCTTACTCCATTCACTTACTAGCATATTATATTGAAGCAAATTCTGTACATTTTATCATTTCATCTGTGAATATTTTTGTATGTTACTAAAAATTGTAAGGAATCTTTTAAAATACATAACCAAAATATCATTATCTTGTCTTAAAAAAAAACAGTAATTCTATAGCATCATGAAATAACCAGTGTTCAAATTTCAAATTGTCTGAATCAAAATCTATGCATTGTAATTGTTACGTCTTTTAAATATCTTGTAACTTGTCAGTTTTCTCCATCTTTCGCCCACCATTTGCAGTTTATGATTGAAGAAGCAGATCTATTTGTCTTTTAGATTCTGTTGATTATAGTCCCGTGGCACAGTTTAACATGTTCCTCTGCATTTCCTGTGAATTGGTAGGTGGGAGTATGTCCCAGATTTTGTGCACCTTCAACCACCTGGTACATAGTCACAAACCAAAAATAACCCCACCCTCCCAGAAAAAGAGGTTCTGAATTTTATGATAGGGACTACATGCTGTATTTTATATATGAGCTATAGAAGCATCTTTAGTTTTTATTTAGATAATTGTGTATAATGTATGACTGAAGATTAAAATTTACAATGACACTGGATATAGCAAAATGAGACAAATGTTTGTAAAGTAGATAGAAAAGAACTATCAAAATCAACAGAAGGATTATTAAGGTAAAGTATCCTGGATGCATTCATTTTAAGGACAGCCTATTCACTTAAAAACCTCTAATGATATCATTGTTTTTAAAAAACATACTGGCAGTATAATATGCTCTCATAAAAATGACCTTGATTCATCAGGAAAGGTGAATTATATTTAATATGGCTTATTTTAAAGAATAACCATAACTAGAGAGTCAACAGTTTGGCATTTAAAGGACTAAAGAATTACCATGTCTGTAAAATATGGTGTTGTGGTTAATCTGCAATTCCTGTTAATAATATATGTAAATATGTACATTTCAAAGATAGGAGTCATATATAAAAATTATAAAAATTCTGCTTTATCAAGAATAACTAGGAAATATGTGTACTGGTTAATCAAATATTCATAATCATAAAAGTTTACTGTGGACATTATATATGGATCACCAATTCTTTTAAAATAATTGATTTTTGATAAAAATACTCTTTACCCTTAAAGTAAAAGATAATTTGATCTTTTTTTGATGATTCAGAAGCTTTTAAGGGACTGTTTATAGCATCAGAATTATTATTAAGCTTGATTGTCAAATTGTAGCTGCATCGTAGAGCTGATTAACGCAGATTTCCAAAATAATGTTAATTACCAGAGCATTATCACTGGATTCAGGAAGCCCAAATGGGCTTTGCGTCTGTGGTATTCACAGTCATGTAAAGAGACTTACAGGCACCAGTGTGCATGCATTTGTATGTATGGCTGCCTATATAGATGTTTACACATGTGCACATATGTACATATTACTGTTAAATTTATAATCTATATTGTTAAACACATAACACATATATACTGACTTGTGACATGTGTAGCCATTACTAGTGCTGAGGAAATTGCAAATTGAAGGAATTTGATCAAAATTTACCAAGAGGAAATTGGCTCCAAGGCATAATGATTTTGGCTGGAGGAGAGAGTGATCCTGGCACGGTATGCTCTCTGTTTCCTTGTGAGGGCTCCAAGATGATAAGAATTAGCTACATAGAGGCAGATGCTTGGTAGTTTTCTGGAAGCACAATTATAAGGTTTATGAAAAACAGGAAGATCAACATCTCATGCAGGTTTTTTCTGAACGGAGAACTGATTTAATGTGCCATTTCGCACCCCTTAGACCTTAACTGTTGAACCAAGATAATTTGATTTTTAAAATAATTTTTTTTCTTACTTTAAGTGTGCTAGCTTTTGGAGAAAAATTGTGTCTTAAAAATGCTTTTAAGATAATAGTTTTCAGATTGTTCAAACTTTTAATGATTGATGACTTTAATTAGTCTTACTACAATATTGTATTTTCAGAATTGCTGTCCCATTTCCTTTTGTCTACTTCTTCTCATAACCACAGATTAACTTGGCTCCCAAGAGCCAGTATCTCTATTGACACTGGAAAATTTTCAGATCCTTTAATATATTTAACTTAGTTCATAATGAATTGAATAGCAGTGATCATTTAACAGATCATTTTGAGTGCCCACACTGAATAGCCCATGATGTCTAGCACCCCTCTTGCACACAGATGAGTAAGATACTGTCCCTGTTCTTGGGTAGTTTATAGTCTTATAGAAGAAAGGTAATATAAAAAAACTGTAGCACCCATTCTTCATGAACAGTAGTGGGTGCACTGAATAGGAGAACTTTCTTTTCATCTTTAGTTTTCAGTGTCTGAGAAACTTTAGCCATTTGTCTTGCATTTTGCTTATGTGACGCCAACAAACACCTTATATATCTACTGTAAGTGAAAGGACCAAGGAAGGAACTAAAAATTAATCTTAGTAAATTCCTAAAATCTGAATTTAGGTGTTGCAAACTCAGATGCCTAGAGGAGCCAGCCAGGCAATACAAATGAGTGAAAAAGGTCAGTATATAGCAGTTGTAGTTGGTGGTGGTTGTGTCCTGCTGAAATGTGTATGCTTTGTCTAAAGATTTTCAAGTGGAAACTTTGTGTAGGTCAAACAAAGTGTGTCTGCAGGCTGAAGCTGCCAATTTGCAGTTCCTCTGTAATTCCTTAATATAAATGAAAACATCATAAAAATATTTGAGAGAAAAGAAGTGGTTTAAAATTAAACACAAATAGGGACTTTCCTGGCAGTCCAGAGGACAAGACTCCTCACTTGCTCTATAGGGGATAAGGGTTTGATCGTTGGTCAGGGAACTAAGATCCCACTTGCCACAGTGTAGCCAATAAATAAACAAACAAACACACACACACAAATAAATACTTCCAATTTAAGAACAATCGCACCATTTAGTAAGCTATTTGGTGCTTTTTTTCTGGGACATAGATGATGGTAAAGAATGCACCTGCAATGTGGAAGACCTGGGTTCGATCCCCGGATTGGCAAGATCCCCTGAAGGAGGGCATGGCAACACACTCCAGTATTCTTGCCTGGAGGATCTCATGGACAGAGGAGTCTTGTGGGCTATAATCCATGGAGTCGCAAAGAGTCAGACACGACTAATCACAGCATACAGATGGCATTAAATTAGGGATGATGGGTTCTCAGGAGGAGCCTGGAAGATAGAAATCTAGGCAGATGAGGGGGATCGAGTTTGTAGGAATTCACAAGAATGATGTTGTTTCTCCATCACTGAAGATTTTCTTTTCTGGGTGTAAATAGCCCTGGATTTCAAATGTTAGTTATTGTTAAAAATAGGTCACAGGTCTGAAGACACATTCTGTTATTCCTGGGAAATGTTCAGGGCAACTCGAATGGAAAGCTCTAGTGGAGGGAGCCTTTAGCCATCATTTAAACAGTGGATCTTATGTGAAGGATCAGTGAGCTTATATGAAATTATTTGGGTCTTTGAGCACAATAAGAAAATTCATCAGAAAGATGATCTAACTTCCTGGGTTTCTGCCTTGCTATCAGGATACCTGAACATGACTCCAAAAATTACAGAACAGATTCTCTAGGGCCGCAAAATGGGTGTCCCTCTAGGCTTACTGAATCAGTATCTAAGTGTCTTGTTCAGTCACTAAGTCGTGTCCTACTGTGACCCCATGGGCTGCAGCATGCCAGGCTCCTCTGTCCTCCACTATTTCTTGCAGTTTGCTCAAATTTATGTCTGTTGAGTTGGTGATGTTACTTAACCATCTCCTCCTCTGCTGCCCAGAGTGCAGGATCTGAGAGTCTGTCTTTTTAATAGATACTTTTACAGTTATTCTGGTGATAGACAGGATGGGAACTAGAGCTGTAGGTAGAGAAAGTTTCATATATTGCTGAGAATACCAGGTTTCTTTGGTCAATGAAGATTGTGTACCTACAGACCTTTATTACAGAATTTTTTTAAAAGTGGTGTTTATTAATAGAAAGAACCCCATTCTGTCTGATAAAGTATGTTGATGGTAATAGATATTGGTGGCTTAGGTTATAAGGGCATTGTTAAGATTCTTGAGGCACATCGTTGGCAGGGTATGTATTTGTAATTATTTACGCTGAGATCCAGGGGAGATTGTTTGGGTGGTATAATTTGAAATGGACACTTCTCTTTGCTGATCTGAGAAGCACCACAGTTTTGAAAGCAGTGGTTAGAAGAATGGCCTTGGGGACTGGAGAGGGATGTTGAGTTTAAGGAAGTAAAAATTGATGAAGCTGAGTAATAATCATTGTGTATTGCTGAGCTGACAAATGGCTTGGGGCTGTCACTGTGGCTGCTGTTGTGGGGGCCTATTTTTAATCTCTCTGGAGAGAATCTGTGCAAAAGATGTAAAGGCTTCTTAGTGGAAGCTGCACACTTCAGGTCTGGCATGGAACCAGCATTCATAAGACACCTAGTACAGTGTGTCCATGCCGATTGTCTCACTCAAGTGGAGGGAAGGGAAAAATACCTCCTGTTTACAGGACCACGAAGGCAGTAAAGGCCTCTCTGAGCTCGTGTTAACAAAGTGCTGGGCTGCTGCTTGTTGTATACGTTTCCAAGACACATGTCATTAATCAAAATGTTCTTATCTGGTCTGAAACAGTTCTTCACTTTTCTCCCTTGCAACCTTCAATAGCAGTATTGGGTTTTTCAGAAATCTCACTTTATTACCCACTGAATCAAATATCTTACTGGTATTTGAAAAGCTCTGGGATGGGGAACATCTCCAATACCTATTTCAGATTCATTTTAACTTAACATGTACTGAATGAGCTGTAATATATAGCAGTGCGGAGAAGGCGATGACACTCCACTCCAGTACTCTTGCCTGGAAAATCCCATGGACAGAAGAGCCTGGTGGGCTGCGGTCCATGTGGTCACGAGGAGTCAGACACGACTGAGCGACTTCCCTTTCACTTTTCACTTTCATGCACTGGAGAGGGAAATGGCAACCCACTCCAGTGTTCTTGCCTGGAGAATCCCAGGGACAGGGGAGCCTGGTGGGCTGCCGTCTATGGGGTCACACAGAGTTGGACACGACTAAAGTGACTTAGCAGCAGCAGCAGCATATAGCAGTAGAGTCTTCCATCTTTCCTTCCTTTCTTTTAATTTACTTTTTCCTTAAGGGAAATTATTTTAATCATTATTGGGTTTGTGGAAATAGATTAATCCTCTGTGTAGATTTTCCTACAGTAATGTAAGAAGCTTTCTTTTTCCTCTGGCAGAAAACATAAGGACCCATGTCAAATGTATACTTTAGATTAAAGGGCTCTCAAATAATGATCAGAGTTTATGAATGTTTCCCTCTGTTCTTTGTCTTAGGGAGGTGAAATAGTGACATGGTGTATCAGTACTTTTTATTTCTTCTCTCCCTCTCCTTTTCCTCATCCTTCCTCATTTTCTTCCAACAGAAAACCTGATTCAAATTAGCTTAAACAATAAAGGGAGAGTTCATTGACTTACAGAACTTAAAAGACCAGAGGTGGGCTTCAGATAAGGCTTGGTCCAGTGGCTACAATACTGTCATTTAAGGACCTAGTTTCTATTTCTTTTCTTCTCTGCTCTGCCTTCCACTGTGTTGACTTTATTCTTACTCTTCATATTCACCCAGCAGCTCAAGTCTCTTCCTTAGTGAATATAAAATTGTTACTCCAGTTCAAACTTTGTATTCTCCTATCATGGGAAGAAAGAATACTTTTATTTCTTAGAAGTCCCAGCTGATGTCTTCATTTTTCTCATTGCACTTGACTGGATGTGTGCACATAGCTGAATTTCCTCGGTGCACAGGAAATGTTGATGGGGTTAGGCAGTCAGCACCATGGAGCTTGAAGTAGAAGGTCTTACTCAAAACTCATGCCTGAGAGTAGGGAGGGGTGGTTTCCCAAGGAAATTTGGGTTTGTCTTATCAGAAGAAGGGAAATGGATGTTAGAAATCAAACAATAGATGTCTACTAAATGTGGGTTTAGGCCAAGGATGTTATATGGATCTGGAGTGAGGTTTAGTTTTTAGGGGGAAGGATGAAGACATTGAAAGCTTTTACTATCTTGTGTGTTACATTTTTGGTTATCTGTTCCTTTAGTTGATGGTCTACTTTACATTGCTTTTTCTTCCTTGCTCTCTCGGTAATTGCCTGTGGCTGGTATAACAGGAAGAGCTTGAAGAAGAGCCTTCTTTTCAGTTGGCATTTCCTCTAATTATTTATATGCAAACAGTGTTACTAGGACTTTGGTTGCTTCAAGACCTCTGGCCAGAAAGTCCCAAGACTGGGATTTTGGCTAAGAGGACGAAGGTCTGTCAAATACTGCTGGTCTGGAATTAAGTCCAGGGAGCTCGCTATGGTAGGAGAAGCAGTTGTGTAGTATAACTCATTGTAGCCCAGGGGCCAACTCTAGCTAGGGCAATCATTGATAGGGCAGGGGTCAGAAACCAGGCGTTGGAGCTTGAAGGTGTTTGTCTGGTTAAAAATAACAACTTGGTTGAAGCTGTTTGTTCTCTTGTTTTGTTCCATATGGCTCATTCCTATAGGTCTCTTTGTGATTATCATAGTTGGAAAGAAATGAGAATCTACCCTGAGGTCTGGTCCTGACTTAAGTGGAGAAGAGATTATTGTCTTGACAGGGGAGACTGGGTAGGATTCCTGTGGTGTTGTGACTCACCTATGGTTATAAAACACTCAGTGCCAACAAAGGATACTAAGCTTGAATCATCTTCTTCCATTATTTAAATAATTTGCTCCAAGTTTAAAATCTCTGTGCAGAAATTGGGATTCTTTATCTTTTAAGTTTAAAAGACTCCTGAAGACATTTTTCTAATGAAAAGTGAAATCCTAACAAAGTGTTTACTTTAACTAAATGATTGCAGTTAATTTCTTGTAAAGAAACACAGAAGCACACTTTAACTTAAAATAAGCTCACACTGTTGTTTCTTGTAGTACAGCCAGGAAAACCAGAAACAAGCTGTTTCCTTCAAAATCACATCCCTGGATGATATTCGAGCAACCTGGACAATTTAAATGCATCCCCAGGAAAAACAATTTGAGTCAAGTTGGAAATCATATTTGCTAATTTCCTTTCTGTCATGGCAGTGTTGCCTTTTATTCTCAGAGTCCGAGTAGGCTTGATTGAGAAGGTGTGTGGCATCAGAGGCTCAGGTGAATAGCAACATTCACTTCAGATCCGCAGCCAATCTGGGGTCATGAAAGGTTTTTTTTTTTTTAATTGGGGTTTTGCTGAACTGGATACATGTACAGCCAAAAGGAATTTAAGTTTCTTTAAAACACTTTGCTGGCCAGACAGAAAGATTTCTAAATGTTTAGGGATCACTAGTCAAATTTACTTTCATGCATTGGAGAAGGAAATGGCAACCCACTCCAGTGTTCTTGCCTGGAGAATCCCAGGGATAGGGGAGCCTGGTGGGCTGCCATCTATGGGGTCACACAGAGTCGGACATGACTGAAGTGACTTAGCAGCAGCAGCAGCAGTCAAATTTTAGTCTACACTGACATTTTGTTCAAATATTGAACTTAATAATATTATTTATTCATGCTTTTAAAAATTTGTTTGAGAAACAGTAGGTATAAAACTTAAGCATTTTGGCCCCCAATAGATTTGATTTTGTATTTTAAAGATAGCACCTTAAAGTTGTGTGTGTAGAGACAATATCTTAGGGAAGAAGTAAGAGTGGATTTGGTCATTATTAAATTCAGCAGTTAGTGAGTTTAGTGTTTCCAGTCTTAGTTTTTTTATATTCATTTTGGAAAAAATGCTGGTTCTGTGCTCTAAGTGGTTGTACTGTTAAGAGAAGAAAGGCTCATAAAGGCTCTGGGGAGCCTCTTTGTTTTCAACTTTGTTCCACTTGGAGCAGGGTTTCCAAGATAGAAAAGAATCTGCTGTTTACTTTCTTCCTCTTGATAGACAAGAAATGCTGGGTCAACAGATGTGGTTTGAGATTCCTTTCTTCCCCTGCTCTCTTCCACCCTACATTGCTCCCATCTCTCCATCCCAGTTCCAAAGAAACAGAACTTAGAAATGTTCCGGCTGCCCCTAAAGACCTACTTGAAGTAGCAGTTCAGAGTGTCCTGGGGTTGCATGCTGGTCACTTTCTTTTTGGAGGAGCTGAAAGGTCATTTGTAAGCAACTTCTCATAGGCAAGAAGTGATATTACAAGGTGTTTTTTTTTTTTGTTTTGTTTTTTGAGTTTTGTAAATGGAGCTAAAACTCTATTTTGGAGATGTACTGTGCTGTGCTTAATCACTCAGTCATGTCTGACTCTGCGACCCCATGAACTATAGCCTGCCATGCCCCTCTATCCGTGGGGATTCTCCAGGGAAGAATACTCGAGTGGGTTGCCTTGCCCTCCTCCAGGGGATCTTCCCAACCCAGGGATCAAACCCAGGTCTCCTGCATTGCAGGTGGATTCTTTACCGTCTGAGCCACAAGGGAAGCCTGTATTTTTGAGATACTTTTGTATATTTTAGATTAAAGCATGCTGACCTGTGGAAGAAAGCAAACATGTATGTCAGTTCCAATGAGTCTGCTGAGCATAAAACAGGGATGGTACAGAAATTCTGGTGTGATGCACCAGTAGGTGGTAGATATTTGAAGATTCCCCAGAACTCCTCTGTTATTTGGAAGTTTTGCTTACCTAGCAGTTGTTGGTGAGGCTGCCCACTGAATGGCATTTAAAAAAATTCAGATTTAGGATTTTTTATTTTTCCTTTTCTCATTTGCGAACCTGTTGGTTCTTTCATAAAATCATGTGGAAGAGTGATTTTTCAGAAACCAAGCTATTTGTGTATTTTGCCCAACACATTACCTTTGTCCTTCTCAAAGGTGTTTATCTGTCATGTTCTATATTGGCATAGGGTTAGTGTCACATTACCACTAGTATCCAGAAGATTTAAGCCAGGGAATGGACTGCTGTCTTTTTCTTTTTTCCTGCAAGGCAATAAATCAGACCTTTTAGAAAAGCCTAGGTCACAGAAAATCCAGGGAATTTAGTCGTTGATTGAAGAGAGAGGTCAGAACCTTGGAGAGCTCTAGAGAGAGCAGGGACAGAATGCAGTGGAAGCTGCCATGGCTGGCCCCAAGCAGACTAGGTTTATTTGAGAAGATTGTGGTTCCACTTTGTTCATTGTTAAGATATATATGATTTAAGGAGATAAATCCCTTTTACTCCCAAGCCATGGGAGCTCTCTCTCTCTATTTATATATATAAAATCTGTAATTTCATGACTTGGGGCTACAGCCTTATAAACCAGAGAAAATGCTTTTCTTCAGCACATCTAGAAGATCCTCCAGGCCATTGTATGATTTCAGATTCCTCCTGGGAGGGCTTCCGGTATCATGATGAAGATGGTCTCAAATAGGAAGGATAAAAGAAGCATAAGATTTCAGTGAAGTGTTTACTAGGCAATGGCACCCCACTCCAGTACTCTTGCTTGGAAAATCCCATGGATGAAGGAGTCCATGTGGTCACTAAGAGTTGGAAACGACTGAGCGACTTCACTTTCACTTTTCACTTTCATGCATTGGAGAAGGAAATGGCAACCAACTCCAGTGTTCTTGCCTGGAGAATCCAAGGGATGGCAGAGCCTGGCGGGTTGCTGTCTCTTGGGTCTCACAGAGTTGGACAAGACTGAAGTGACTTAGCAGCAGCAGCAGACTAGATCCACTTTCCAAAAAATAAAATTTTTTTTTAAATAACACGTTAGGTAAAGCTTCAACACAACCCAAACTCAAACCAAACCAAAACAACCAACCAAAGAAAAACCAAAAGCAGAATGACAGAGGTGTTCCGGTTAAAGCAGGTTAAGAGGCTGGGGTGCCCTCTACTAGGTTTACTCCTGGCTCCAGCAGTAGCCACTGAACACAGGCTGCAAATTGCCACATTTGAGCAGAATATTTCAGTTTACTTCTCAGACATAGTTCTTAAGCAAGTGTGAGAATTTAGCTTAATTGTACTTCTAGGAATATTTTTACTAGCCCATATTAATCCCCCAAATGGCCGTATGTTGGTCGTCATCTTAGCTATTCATTTGGATGTCACAGATTTGCATCTCTTTCTAATTAGCTTCTGTGCTTCCAAGAACCCACTGAGTTTTCAAGACTCTAATTAACAGCAACTTCAAAGAACATGGCAACATTCTCAAATCTCAGATTCAATAGGCTCTCCTTATAAGCATGAAGAGAATTATTAGACTATTTGAAAATAAAACCATTGAGGATTATAAAACTACCCTAATTAATTTTTTGCCATACCAATATTTATTTCTGTGAGTACTCTATACATTGTAGAGGTCTCAGTGTGGCTCCATCTGGGGAATAAGAATAGTCTTTCTGCAGAGTGGAGAGATCTGATAATATAGATTGTGAGGAAGATTTACCTTTATTCTTTATTCTCTTATGCTATCAGAAAAAATGCTATTTATCTTACCATGTTTATATTACTGTTTCAATGAAACATTAGTTTATGAAAAAGAAGAAATCAATAAAATCACATTTATTTGCTTATTAGTCAAAATCACTGCAGATGGTGACTGCAGCCATGAAATTAAAAGACGCTTACTCCTCAGAAGAAAAGTTATGACCAACCTAGATAGCATATTGAAAAGCAGAGACATTACTTTGCCAACAAAGGTCTGTCTAGTCAAGGCTATGGTTTTTCCAGTGGTCATGTATGGATGTGAGAGTTGGACTGTGAAGAAAGCTGAGCACTGAAGAATTGATGCTTTTGAACTGTGGTGTTGGAGAAGACTCTTGAGAGTCCCTTGGACTGCAAGGAGATCCAACCAGTCCATTCTGAAGGAGATCAATCCTGGGTGTTCTTTGAAAGGAATGATGCTAAAGCTGAAACTCCAGTACTTTGGCTACCTCAATGAAAGAGTTGACGCATTGGAAAAGACTCTGATGCTGGGAGGGATTGGGGGCAGGAGGAGAAGGGGACGACCGAGGATGAGATGGCTGAATGGCATCACCGACTTGATGGACGTGAGTCTGAGTGAACTCTGGGAGATGGTGATGGACAGGGAGGCCTAGTGTGCTGCAATTCATGGGGTCGCAAAGAGTCAGACACGACTGAGTGACAGAACTGAGCTAAACTGAACTGAAGGTTATATACTTTTCATTGTTTTTTAACTTTTTATTAAGATATAATTGACATACAACATTTGGTTTTAGGTGTACAACATGTTGATTTATGTATATATTACAAAATGAATACCACAATAAATTTAACTTTCATCACCATACAGTTATAGATTTCTTTTTCTTGTGATGAGAACCTTTAAGATTTACTCTCTTAGCAGTTTTCAGGTATATAGTACAGTATTATATGTTGTGTACAGTACTAGGTAGTTGCACATAATTTTGTAATGTGTCAGATAATTTTAAAGAAGTGTTTCTAATTTATATCTATACTTTATCCTCTTATTAATTAACAGTTTTTATTATAAGCATTTTTTAAAAGAAATTTTTTTCCCCCATATAAGATTTTTCCCCCTTCCTTATTAGTCAATGATGGTCCCAGGGCTCATTTACTAATTTGCTTATTTCTCTTCTTCATCTCCCCAGTGCTGTGAATCTAGTACATTGTTTCCTGACTCTTTTCATATATTTGTGTCATTGTGAGTGAATTTGCTTTAGTATGACTGAGAAGCCTTGTTTTGAATAAGTGAGATGTGATTTGGGGGTGAAGTGAGTTAGGGATTTGCAAGAGGTATAATCTGCTGTGTCCTCACGTTAAGGAAGCTCACATAAGAAGCTGAGGATTGGTTTTGCTTTTTCAAGTCTGCAGGGCCATCAATTTGGGAGTATAACGTGTGGTAGAGTGTATCGATGAGAGAGACGTGGGAAGGTTGAGGGTCACACAAACAGGAGCATCCCTTAAATCAGACAGCCTGTAGAGTGAGCCAGAATGGGGAATCCAGAATTACTGCTAGATGGGAGACAGGTTGTGACTACAAAGAGGCAGATGCCAATTATTTGGTTAGAAACTGATACTTTAGTGAATATCATGTCACTGAGGGTTGGCAGGTTTACAATATATGCTCTCAGTTGTCTACACTTGAGTATCATCAGAGTTGTTCAACCTCTTTAATTAACCAGCATTTAAAAAGCACTGGCATGATATCGTCCCTGAACTGCTTCACATGTGTTTGGTGAGAATGAATGAAGTTTCATGATAGTAGTTCATTTTGTCTGTTTTCGTTTATTATACTTTTATCACTTTCTCCTAATGCACTTTTACTCCTTCCCATGCTGATATATTACATGTCCCGTGCCTACTCTTCTTGACCATCCTCATTTAAGATTTCCTCTTTCATATGTCACTAAAAATAAGTAGAATAAGAACCTTGTGCATAGAGAGAAAAACTTACTTTTCTTTTTTTTTCATAAAGAGCTTTCTTAATTTATGTTCCCTCAGCCTTTCCTTGAAGAAGCTTTGGGCATTTTTCTCTATCTCCTTCTCAAGAGGGTGGAAAACCCCAATGTCCTGCATTGTTAGACCTGTTTTTGAAATATGCTTTAGTCTTAGAAAGTGACCAAAATCTTCTGTATCTTCTATGTTCTCCCCTTCTAGGCCAAGTAATTTAAAGCACAAATGACTTCATATGTAAAAGTGGTCATGCAGCAGCAGTAGAGGAATCTTTATCCCAGTGAACATATCTCTGCTTCCCTTGATGGGAATGTTTTTCAACTAAGTTGTTTTCCACTGAAGTGCACTTTGAATGGCCAGAGAGGTCAAATGCATTTCCATGTATTGGGAGGTTGCATTTAATGGAAAGGGACTGCTTGGCATGTCATTACTATGCATTTAATGATTACATTGAATCACTTGAAATGAATTCAAATTGGTAAGAGGTGTTTGCCAGTTTATATGCTTTCATAATTTAAAAAATTTTTGTAGATATAGGCTGTAACTTGCCAAATAGCTAAAGAGAAATTTTAGAATTAACAGTTTAAAATGAGAGACTTCGCTGGTGGTCCAGTGGTTAACCATTTGCTTTCCAGTGCAGGGAACACTGATTTAATCCCTTCCAGTGCAGGGGACACTGGTTTAATCCCTGAACTAAGATCGCATGTGCCACGGGGCAGCTAAGCCTGTGTGCTACAGCTGCTGGGCCCACACGCTGCAACTACTGAAGCCTGAGTGCCGAGGGCCCGTGCTCTGCCACAGGAGCAGCTACTGCAACAAGAGCATGTGGCACAACAACCAGAGAGCAGCCCCTGCTCACCACAGCTAGAGAAAGATTGCTCATGCAGCAGAGAAGAGCCGGTGCAGTACAACAAAGAGCCAGTGCAGTGAAAAATAAGTGAATAAATAAGGTAAATAAAGAGTTTAAACGGAGGCAGCTGAAGCTTTTTCTTTTTGTATTGGAAGAAGGACTTGAATACTTGACCAAGAAAGGGAAGATTGTATATTTTTTTCTATATGTCAGTGTTTAATGATGATTTCTGAAGGAAATGCATAGCCAGCTATATAATGATCATTTTGAGTTTTATACTGTGTTGTTATATCCTGTTGATACTTTAAATGTGGTCTTGAGTACCTCGAAAGGCTTACAGGCTCTTGAGACTAAGAGGTTTGCCAGTGAGGAGTTTATACTCTTTTTGTTCAGTCACTTCATAGCAAGGGCTCTCTTTGATTCACTGTAGAATGCTGAAGCTCCTGCTTTTTCCTCTGTTCATCGAGTCTTTATTGGATATTCCTGAAGAGCTACCTTTACTGTAAGTGAAAGAGTGTTTAGTGACTTTTCCATTGTCATTTATTCTCTAAGTCAACCCACTCCTTGGGGAAAAATCATTATTATTCTTTTAAAGGATGTATTTCTTTACCTTCTGTTTGTTTTCTTTTGATAGAAGACTTCTCTGGTGAGATTGGTCATGGTATTAATGAATGTGATTTTTGGTATTATATAAATGAAATGTGTTAACATTTGGAATATCTCAATAACTAGTGAATCAGTATTTTCTAAATGACCAATGAATGATGGTGCAAAGTCATACATGAGTAAAAGTTTCATTTAAAGTTCAGGATAGACAAATGGAATTTAGGGTAAGAGTGTAAAATAATTATCAATATAATTTTATCCTACTGTTTAACACAGGGAATTGGATTCAATATCCTGTAATAA
This sequence comes from Nanger dama, assembly GCA_917880005.1. Classification (NCBI taxonomy): domain Eukaryota; kingdom Metazoa; phylum Chordata; class Mammalia; order Artiodactyla; family Bovidae; genus Nanger; species Nanger dama. The sequence continues at coordinate 35,414,377 of CAKJTW010000018.1, forward strand.
ACCATAATGAAAGAAAAAAAAGTAGTTTTAGATTCCAGATTACAACTAACCTTTAAGAAACCACCACTTGTTGAGTTTTGGTGTAGTATCAAAGAAGAACATCCAGAATTATTTGGAAAGGCTGTGTAACTACTCTTTTTCGAAGTACATATTTGAATGAGGCTGTATTTTCTTCATATACTTCAGCCAAAACAACATATTGCAGCATTGAATGTAAAAGCACATATGAGAATCCAGCTCTTTAATTAAATCAGACATTAAAGAGTTTTGCAAGAATATGAAACAATGCCATGCGTCTCATGATTTTTTGGAAAAATAGTTTTTTCATTAAAAATGTTTTTATGTTAACATGTAGTAGGATTGTTATTTTTAAATGAAATAATATTTGAAACTTTCTGTTTTAACTTTTACTATAGTAAATTAATCCATATAATTCATATATGTAGAAGCTCCTTGGGGTCCCCAGTACTTTATTTATTAATATAAATTTATTTATTTTAATTGGAGGTTAATTACTTTACAATATTGTATTGGTTTTGCCATACATCAACATGAATCCGCCGCAGGTATACACGTATTCCCCATCCTGAACCCCCCTCCCTCCCCATACCACCCCAATACTTTTTTAAGAGTATAAAAGGTTCCTGAGACCAGAATGTATGAGAACCTGTGCTATAGTGCTTAAGCGGGGACTTGGAGCCAAATTGCTTAAGTTCAAAACTCAGCTTTATTATTTAATAGCTCTGTGACCTTGGACAAGATGCCAAACTACTTTTGGCCTCAGTTTCTCATCTAAATAACATGCTATAATAATGTAACTTGTAGGTTGTCTTAAGGATTAATTTGAATATATGAAAAGTTCTTAGAATTTATATAGTACTCAGCAGGCTGTATAATTATCACCTTTTGAGCAACACCAATAATGTATTGGTGTTTTCCTTTATAGATCTCAGATTTCTAAATTTCTAGAGATTCAGTGTTTTGCGATATTAACATGGTCTGTCATCAGTAAAGTCTCTGATACCCTTGACTTTTCTACACCATTCCACACCCCCTCCCCCCGCCCCCGCCCCAGCCAAAGTCAGTGGTTCTCAACCTTTGCTGTAGTTTAGAATCACCGGGGAGCTGAAACAAACAAACCCTCAGTGCCCAAGACCACTTCAGATTGACTCAGTTAAACCAGAATCTGGAGGTAGAAATAGGGACCAAACATAGTATTTCCCACTCTTGAAGCCTGAATATTCAGATCCTCTGCCCTGAGATTCTCTATCCTTCCATGTTCTCAAATAGTTTATTTATTACAGCTTATTTCTCTCTCATCTTTTGTATCACTACACTTGGAGGGGTGGTAGGTGTTTTCCTGCTCGAAGCTGCTGCCAAGGAAACCATCATTCCCTTTTCCCTGACACCCCATCCCCAGCCTTGAAACTCAGCCCATCAGACAGTAGGACACACTCCTCCCTCCTTGTTGTTATCTAGAGACATCCTTTGAAGATTTTGGCACATGGCTCACAGTTATTTTCTTAGCACTGTTGATTGCTCTTTTTGTGACTGCAGGTGATTTAATGTTCACATAAACGCTCCTCCCCACATGCAGGCCTCTCAGTCCCTGACTTCCTTTCCTGCAGGGATCTTGTCCTCCTTCTGCCTCCCTCAGCCAGGCACATGCTCAGCCAGTCCTTGTCAGTACCCATTACAGATCAAACATCCTGTTCTCTGACCACAACTCCTGTCTTTTAGAATTCATTTTTTTTTTTTTTAAGAATCTCAACTGCAACAATTCTTCCGGCTTATCAGGATCATTGATCCTGTCATTTTCCCACTAACTCTCACTTCTCTTATGAACTTACCTTGCTTTTTCCTGGCTTAGGGCATCTTTCGTCTATGTCCATAATTACAATCACTCTTCTGCAAGCCCTCAAAGAGCTCTTGCCCTCTTTCTTTCTATTGTACTTAACTGGCAAAATCCCAACCTTTGTTAAATCTAAATTCCTCCCACTCTACATTGCACCCAGGTGAGTGAATTTATGCTGATTGGTCTCACTTAAAATCATACCTCAAGCTCAGTGGGGCTTTTAGTGCTCTCTGGAATTCCTCCTCCATTTCCCCAGTTCATTCATTGTTTATTGTTCTAAATGACTATTGCACACTCTCTTCTCAAACTTCCTGTATCCCCTCCTTCCTCACTTTCAGCTGATGGCCTTGTTTCAAGAAAATGTAAACTCTTAGGAGAGAACCACAAGCTTCTCTGACCGCATAGAACAACCTGCCTACGTTTGTAATCCTAAACTGGCCTTTTCTCTTGTACCTACAGATGGATTCTCTGTGCTCATTTCTAAGTCATCCCTCTTGGGGATCCCATTCTGCCTATCTAATTGTTATCTTCTCTGATGGTGTTCTGTGCCCACTTCCCTTTACAGCAGCATGTTCCCCTCTCTCTATGGGGATATTCCCTCAGACTGTAAACATCTGAGCAAAACTTTCTCTTCCCCTCTGGTTACCAGTTTGCATTGTCTGTATCACGTTTCTAATTTCTTTCTACTGTTCTCTCTTAAAGGTTCTACAGTCAAGCTTCTACTTCACCAAGATAGCCCTTGTGGAGCACACTTTTACCTGTGTGTCAGCATATCCAGCCGTTAGTTCCTAGGCCTCCTCTTACTCAGCAACACCATTTGGCACAGCTGATCACTTCTCTCTTTGAAGCTCTTCCTTCACCAGTTTTCTCAGTAGCATTTATTACCATCTGATTTTGTTGATTATTTATTTTGGCCAATGAAACTGTAAGCTCCTTTAGCAAGGACTTGGTTTATTCCTGTCACTGCCTGGAACAGTGGCTGATACAGAATAGGTACTTGATACGTACTTGTTGAATGAATGACTGTGAGCTTAAAAGCAGCTATATTACTTGTCAGATCTTTCCCATCTCCTCTCCTTTCCCTCCCCTCTCCTCTCCTGGTCAGGACACAGCCGTGTCCTTTCTCTTTCTCCGGACCTTGCATTTCCTAACTGTATTTCCTGTCATCTCTACTCCATTCCTGTCTTTTTCAGGCTGAACCACCACCAGTGTGCTTACATGTCTGTGGGGCTCTAATGTTTACAGAGCGTTCATTTATATCTGGTATTATAGATGCAGATGGTCTGTGGATCTGAGTTGAATGACATTAGCATTTAATGCTGAATTTAGGTGCAGATGGAAGAAATTAAAATTTTGAAAGAATAAGAAACAAGTCTTTAGAGCTAAAATTATGGTCTTCTTAGGATGTTTTGGCTTCTTGTTTTGTTACTACCCTACTTTACACTTTACTATTTCTGCCTGCCCATAGTGGAATTCTCCTTGATTGTCTGCAAGAATTTCTAGAAAGCAGGAAAAATCAACAAGTTCAAGAGGCCCTTCTGACTTCAGCTCTGAGCTTATCATTAATTAAGAGTAGTCTGTTTCTCTCTTAGATTATTTGTGGGAATATAAATTGGTGCAGCTTCTATGGAAAACAGTATGGAGGTTCCTTAAAAAAACAAAAACTAGAGTTGCCAGGTGCCCAGCAATCTCACTCCTGGGCATATATCCGGAAAAACTCTTAATTGGAAAAGATACATGCTTGCCAGTGTTCATAGTAGCACTGTTTATAATAGCCAAGACATGGAAGCAACCTAAGTATCCACTGGCAGATGAATGCTAAAGAAAATGTGGTGCATACCTACAATGGAATATTACTCAGCCATAGAAAGAAGGAAATAATGCCATTTGCAGCTACTTGGAGGTTAGAGATTATCATACTAAGCTGAAGTAAATCAGAAAGAGAAAGACAAATACCCTATGATATCACTTATATGTGAAATCTAAAATATGATCAAAAGGCACTAATTTACAAAACAGAAGCAGACTCAGAAACTTAGAAAACAAACATGGTTACTAAAGGGAGAAGGGTGGGGAAGGATAAATTAGGCGTTTGAGATTAGCAGGTATAAACTATATAAAATAGAGACGCAACCAAGTCCTACTCTATAGCAAGGAAACTGTATTCACTATCCTTTAATAAACCATAATATGAAAAATAATATATATATATATACACATATATATCTGTGTGTATAATTGCATCACTTTGCTGTACCCCAGAAACTAACAAAACACTGTAAATCAACTATACTTCAATTTAAAAAAAAGTCTGTTTCTCTTAGATTGTCATCCCTCTTTCCCTCTATATTGATGAGCCAACGTGATACTGGATTTGTGCGAAAACTCATTTGTTACTGGGCTTTTCTTTTTGGCTTCTACAGAACCTGGCCTCCTGGAATCCATCAAACCCTGAATGTCTCCTACTGGTGGTGAAGGAGCTTGTGCAGCAGTATCACCAGTTTCAGTGCAGCCGCCTTCGTGAGAGCTCCCGCCTCATGTTCGAATACCAGACGCTACTGGAAGAGCCGCAGTATGGAGAGAACATGGAAATTTATGCCGGGAAAAAAAACAACTGGGTAAGGTTTTTCGAGAAAGGAGAAAAAAGGTCACTTTATCTGTAATAGAATAAAATCATCAATTCCAACCTTCATTTATAATAAACCCTGGCCATTTCCTAGATAAACATGATTGAGGATGCCCGGATACTCTCTCAGTCTCACACCCACAGCCCCTGACTTCTGAGTGTCTGCAGCTGGGAATATGAGTCTCCAAATTTTACAGACTTCTCAGGCGATATCTTTGAGAATCCACATAAACATTAAGGTCTCTTAAAAACTCTGAATTATGAGAAAGTATATCGTATCTCAGTCAGATGAGAGAGGTCAGTAACTCCGGAGCTAACTAGCTTATGTGGAGCCTTTTATAATTTCTTTTATATTGTGTGATCCTTCAAAGACACAAGTCAGAGTGTATCACTCCTCTGCCCAGAACTTTCATATCCTTCTCTTTTTTTCTCACAGTAAAAGCCACCGTCTTTCCAGGGGTATCAAAGAGCTCAGCGTGATTCCCGTCACCACCATCCTCCATCCATCGTTCTTGCTCTCTCTTCATCTCCTGCTTTGCTTTCTAAAAATAATCATCTCAGCCACACTAGTGCCTCGCTGTGCTGCAGACACACCAGACATGCCACTGCCCTTGGGTCTGTGCATAGCTTTCCTGTCATCTGGCTTGTTTCCCCTGTATAATCACAAAGCTAATGCCCTTCCTCCTTAAAGATTTTACTCATATGTGACTTTCTTACGAATGCCTGTATTAACACCCCCAATTTTTTAAACAGCTTTTTTGAGGTATTATTTTGACATCATATATCCACCCATTTTAAATGTAAAGCTGGTTGAACAACCACCATCAAACCAGTTTTCGAATGGTTCCATCATCCCAGTGATATCCCTCAATGCCCATTTTTATAGTTAATTCTATTCCCACCCCCAGTTTTGGGCAACCACTAATCTAGTTTCTGTCGATATAGATTTTCTTTTCTGAACATTTCATGTACTTGCATACTTGGGAAATACTGAGTTTGGTTTCAGACCACTGCAAATAAGCAAATATCAAAATAACGTGAGTTACATGAATTTTTTGGTTTCCAAATACACATGAGTTATATTTACACTACACTGTAGCCTATTAAATGTGCACTAGCATCGTGTCTATAAAAACCTTTGACATGTTCTGCTTAAGTCCAGCGTACACACAGGGGAGGCATTGCATAAGCGTGAGCACCCCCAGAGATCACCGGGAGCCCACCACACTTACTATGTTTGTTGTTTGTCTCTTCCCAGTGGAACGTAAAGTCCACAAAAGCAGAGATATTTGTTCACTGGAAATATCGTAAATACTTAGAACAGTGCCTGGCATATTGTTTACATTCCATAAACATTTGTTGAGTGAATGAATGAATGAGTAAACTCTAGTTTATTTAAGCACAGAGTAAGTTTAGGTTCCCTTCTCTGTGTTAAGCCTTTCAGATTTCTCTCAGCCTTTCTTTTCTTAGGTTAAACATACCTCTCCCTTTTTGCTCTTCAGCTCTTTCTCAAAGGACATGTTTTCCAAGGTCTTACATGTGATTAATGCCTTTGAATCAGTAGGACTAAAGTTTATCCTTGTTACAAATCATCTTGTTTGTTCAGTTCAAGGTTTTTTTTGTTGTTGTTGTTTGTTATTTTGTAAATTTGTTTATTTTATTGTGGTAAAGTTCAGTTCAGTTCAGTTCAGTCCCTCAGTCGTGTCTAACTCTTTGCAACCCCATGAATTGCAGCAGGCCAGGCCTCCCAGTCCATCACCAACTCCCGGAGTTCACTCAGACTCGCATCCATCAAGTCAGTGATGCCATCCAGCCATCTCATCCTCGGTCGTCCCCTTCTCTTCCTGCCCCAATTCCTCCCAGCATCAGAGTCTTTTCCAATGAGTCAACTCTTTGCATGAGGTGGCCAAAGTACTGGAGTTTCAGCTTTAGCATCAGTCCTTCCAAAGAAATCCCAGGGTTGCTCTCCTTCAGAATGGACTGGTTGGATCCCCTTGCAGTCCAAGGGACTCTCAAGAGTCTTCTCCAACACCACAGTTCAAAGGCATCAGTTCTTTGGCGCTCAGCCTTCTTCACAGTCCAACTCTCACATCCATACATGACTACTGGAAAAACATAGCCTTGACTAGACGGACCTTAGTCGGCAAAGTAATGTCTCTGCTTTTGAATATGCTATCTAGGTTGGTCATAACTTTTCTTCCAAGGAGTAAGCATCTTTTAATTTCATGGCTGCAGTCACCATCTGCAGTGATTTTGGAGCCCCCAAAATAACGTCTGACACTGTTTCCACTGTTTCCCCATCTATTTGCCATGAAGTGATGGGACTGGATGCCATGATCTTCGTTTTCTGAATGTTGAGCTTTAAGCCAACTTTTTCACTCTCCTCTTTTACTTTCATCAAGAGGCTTTTTAGTTCCTCTAAATCATAATACTACGTAAAATACATAATACTAAGTAAAATGACAGAAGAAATGGAAATAGTTTACTATAATTCTATTATTGTTATATTCAAACTAAGATACATTCAGTTCAGTTCAGTCGCTCAGTCATGTCCGACCCTTTGCGACCCCATGAATCGCAGCATGCCAGGCCGTCTTAACTATTTGTAAGTGTACGGTGCAGTAGTGTTAAGTTTGTTCTCATTGTTGTGCAGTCACTCTCTAGAGCTTTTCCATTTTGTAAAACTGAAACTCTGGACCAATTTAAACACTAACTCCATTTCCCTGCAGCCCTTGGCAGCTACCTTTCTACTTCCTATCTGTATGATTTTGACTCCTTTAGATACCTCAGATAAGTGGAATCATCTAGCATTTGTCTTTTTGTGGTTGGCTTATTTTGTTTAGCATACTGTCTTTGAGGTTCATCAGTTTGTAGCATGTGACAGGAATTCTCTCCTTTTAAGGCTGCTTGGTATTCCATTGTACACTTATGCCACATTTTGTGAATCCATTCATCTGTCAGTCAACATTTGTGTTGCTTTCACCTCCTGGCTATTGTGAATAATGCTGACTACACCTGAGTATGTGCAAAGATACTCCTTTGAATTCTTTTGAATATATCCCCCAGAGTAGGATTGCTGGATCATATTGCTAATTCTGTTTTTAATTGTTTTTCTTGAGACATCTCTGTGCTGTTTTCCATAGTGGCTGCACCATTTTATATTTCTACAAGTAATGCAGAGTTCAAGATTTTAAAATGTTATTTTGAAACTTTATTCATATGGATAGTAAGGAAAACTTTACTGAACTTAGTTTATCCTCTAATCCAAGCATTTCTTATATTAAACAATCAACTTAGTTGTCCTGTCAGAAGAGTTGTTAGGTTAATTTGGCATGACTTCTTAATGAACCTGTTTGTGTTGTCTTTAGTACTGATAGATTCCTTTAAAGACAGAAATCACTGTCAAACTAATTGGTCTTTAGTTTTTAGGATTTTCCTTCCTACCTAATTCCCCCTTTTAATATTAAGGCTGACTTTAAATTTATCCAGTTTTATGGTGCCATTTCTAATCTAAGGATGTTTGAAATTATGTTCATTGGCCCAGCTAATACTTGAGTTGTAGTTCTCCTGAGTGTAGGAGTATAGTTAGATAGTTTGAATTTATAGTATATTTAAAACTTTCAATTTAATGTTACTGATTCTCCATTCTTTACTTATAAAACCTACTACTGGCTATGTTTACCCCGTTTATTTTCATATGTTGTTGAGTAGTTTGTAAGCATCAGGGCAGTGATTATGGACTGAGGGGAAGTAAAGAAACTGAGAACCCTGTAACAAGACAAGGTGGACAATTAGGGGTTAAGCTTATAGCAAACCAACCCAAGGAGGAGATCAATGGAAGTAGGAGCTGAGACACTAGAAGTAAAAATATAGGTATATGAGTTAGTTTCTGGTCCAAAAACAGAACATAAAGGTGAATCTTGTAGAATGAAACACACTGGAGCTTGAGGAATATGGTAAAGGACAACTTGGTACTGGAATTCAAATACACCCCAAGAATTTGGTTGACAAACATGGGACCCTAGCAGAAAGAAAGGAGTTTGATTTTGAGGTGAGATCTTTTGAATCAGAGGCTGTATTAGTTTCCTACTGCTGCTGTAACAAATTACCACGACCTTGGTAGCTTAAAACAACACAGATATATTACCTTATAGTTCTGGTGGTCAGAAGTTCAAGGTGGGGCTCCTGGGCTAAAATCAAGTTGTTGGCCAGGCTGCGTTCCTTCTGAGGGCTCTGTTTCAGGGCTGAAGAAATCAAAGAAATGGGCAGATGTGCTTCAGAGGTATTATCTTTGAGAAATGGAGAAGCAGAAAGATCCTCAGGGCTGTAGAAAATAAAAACCATTCTGGAGATTTTTAAAAGGAATTGCACTCAGGTCTTTAAGTGGATGGTTTGCAGGCATTTAGATAAGAATGCAATAGTTCGTTGGAAGATTAGTTAGGTAACTAAGAAACAGTTATGGCAAACTTATTTTATCCTTTTAAGGAAGGTGAATATTATTAGATTGTCTCATTTTCAGTAAAGCATTCAGTCATTCTCTCTTAGTATTCTACTGTGTGCTCCTTTCTTAGTTGTCTGAGTCTCTGGAAGAGCTACATCTAAGAGACTGGATGTACGTCTAGTTTGCCATCAGATGTCTTGTGAAATGTCACAGAGCTACTCCTTTGATCCTATATTGTTCATTCTTTTATTAGGTAATTGAAAGGCATGCTTTTCAGTTTTTCTGATAAGACAGAGCTTAGAAAGATAATTATTTTGAAAGACTACAGAATCAGTATTTTAAATTATATTTATATGCTCTAGAATGCTGCACCATACCTGTAAGATATAATTCAACAGGGCTAAGCCAGTATACCAGTGATAAAGAAAGTCTACTGTGCTGCTAATGGTTGGAGTTAAAAAAAAAAAAAGCAGTCCTGGCTTTTGCAGTGTTGAAATCCAGTTAAGAAGACTCAACATGTATTTGTAAAAAATGAAATAGCAGTGCTAAATAGATTGCCTCAAATGGGATGGACAGCCTGTATACGATTTCAGAAGAAGACCCAATCACTGAGAAATGAAGTAACTATGGAGCCTTCACTGGTGAACCGGAACTGACCTAGGCCCTAAAGGAAGGTGGAGATAGGTACCACTATAGGTAGAGGAGGCCAGTGGGTTATATGGTAGCAGAAAAACTTAAGAGGGAAATTCAGTGTTCAGTGATTAGGACTTCCCCTGCAGGGGGCCCAGGTTCTCTCTCTGGTTGGAGAACTAAGATCCTGCAAGCCATGTGGTGCAGCCCCCAAAAAGAAAGAAAAACTTATAGGCGTAGCATATGTGAGAGACAAGAATTATAAGTATTCATATGACTAGTTTATGGATCAGTAAATCACGTCTATTATTGTAGCAAGAAAACCTTTTAATATGAAATAAATTGATATAGGAAATAAAATGTGAAAACTAATATATTCTTTTAATAAAATAGAGTAAGAATCAATATGTTCTTTCTGGGCTAAATGTGAATCCATGTATTATGGTTCTCCTGATCCTACTAGTCCACCTGATAAATATTTTCTGTAAGGAATCTAAGACTGTGCATAATGACTGAAGACCTTTCGATTACAACATCCTGTGTTCGTTTGAGAAGATGGTGGTTTTCGAATATTCCCCTTTCTGTTTCCACCTTTGCCATTACTGAAGTTTTCTTTCTAGAATATATGTTTACATTCTTAACCTTCCATTTCTGCTCTTAAAGTACAAGGCTCCTAAAATCCTGAGATGCCTCTTCTGTTTTACCATCAGTTGGCAAAAGGAAAAATTTAAAAACCATGTAGAAGAGAGAGCGAAGGCTCTCGTCTCCTGTCAACCTTCTGACAAGCATGTTAATTTGAATTACAGTGCTTCTCCATGTCACTGCAGACACTCTCCTTTTTTTTCCTCAGTTTCCAGTTAGAGGATTTCAGCAAGTGCACATTTGAAAGTAAACACTAAAATTAAAAAAAAAAATCAGCACAAACTCTTTATTATTCTTTACCATGGTCTTTTTATGAAGCCATCTCTCTTATTGCTTTGTCCATCTCCTTTAATGAGTAGAGTTTTGGACACTGTTTTCTTAGTCTGTGCTGGTTTTATAATTTTTAATAAATGCCAATTTTTTTAAATCGAGAGAAAACAGATGATACATTGGGATGCAAGGTTACCTGTTCAGAATGAAGAATTCTAATGTTCCTGCATGATCAGAGTAATTTTAAGAAGATATATTAAATAGTTACAGATTTACAAGAAGTTGCAAATGGTACAGAGAGGTCTTATATACCCTTCACCTGGTTTTCCTCAGTGGTTATATTTTATATAACCAAGAAATTGACATTGATACAAAGTATGTGTATGCCATTTTATCACATGAGTAATTTCCTGTAACCACCACTCTAGTTAAGATACAGATTACTACAAAGACCTCCCTCCTGCTATTTGAGCTGTTATTTTTAAGATTAGAATTTTAATTTTGATGAATGTCCCAGTGTAAGCCATAGATACTAAAATTATATTTACTGTTTTGATACAGTATATCAACCTAAAGGTACATTATAAGTTTTCTCAATGGACTAAATTTAAGGTCTCACTTTATACTGTAAATAATCAACTGCTTTCCTGCTTGTGTCAGTAGTATCTAAAGAACCAATGTCAGTTAATAGTAGCAAAGCACAGTAAGCAAGTTTGTGAATTTTTCTTTGGCTTTTGTTTTAATTCCCAGAGCTCAAAGTTAGTCTGTCATCCCTAATATTTTGATCAAAGGCATTTTTCTTTCCTGCTATGAGAAGAATGTTTTGAGATGTTCTAAAACCACATATTTTCACATATTTTACATATTAAAGATCACCAGTGGGTGATCTGTGAGATAAAACATTTTTTTAGCAACTGATTTTATCCTTTTGTGGGAATTTTCTTAATAATAATATATGATGGAGACCCCCTTTTTTTTTTTGCTGTACCTGGCCACAAATCCCGGTAAGATTTTAAGAATTTATGGCTTATAAATTAAACTCTGGCAACATTTTTAAATACTGTACAGAGAAGAAAGGAGCCATTTCATGATAGCTCTTCATCTGAATTAATGACATGCTTTTGTCACCCCAACTTGCTGTGATATTATGTTTGAAGGAAAGTATATGAGCAGTGTTAAAAGATAAACTGAGACATACTAAAATTTTTAAGTTTATTTGAGCAAATGTTGGTGCAAGGTGGTTAGGAGCATTCTATTGCTAAGAATTATGGGCAAGGGATTTACAGAGAGGACTTGGAAGAAAAGCAAGGCTGTTGTTTGGCTAGAGCTTGAAGTGGTTGCATTATTTGGGAAAGACTAGTTGGCTGTTTATGACTGGCTATTCTTAATCTTAAGGCATTTACAGGAACTGATTCTGGTTTAAGTTCCCATTTGCTTAAGTTGGCTACCAAGGCACTAAAGTAATCTCATCCTTACAGTCTCGTTTGATTAATTTTATAACAAGGTGGTTCGAGTATAAGCTCCTTTAGGGCAAAGGCTTCAATAATACATGAACAGTGAACTTTCAGATGTTCAAACTGGGTTTAGAAAAGGCAGAAGAACAACAGATCAAATTGCCAACTCCCTTGGATTATAGAAAAAGCAAGAGAATTCCAGAAAAACATCTTACTTCTCCTTCATCGACTATGCTAAAGCCTTTGACTCTGTGGATCACAACAAACTGTGTCATATACTAGTCATATAACATATGTGGCTACTGAGCACTTGAATGTGGCTAGTCTGAACTGAGATGTATGCAAATATGAAATACACAGCAGAGTTCAGGAAACTGGCACAGAAACTGGTCTCATTAATAATTTTTCATGTTGATTATATACAGAAATGATATACTGTATATATACAGTATATCTGGATATACTGGATATATGCTATTGAAATTAATTTCCCTTTTTACCTTTTTAAATATGGCTATTAGAAAATGTTAAATAATGTCAAATTGCATAGAAGGATAATAGCTGGAGGGTCTGGAAGAGGGTGACTCTTTCACTGCTGGCCACGATGATGGAGTAGATATTCTGGTGACACCATTCTGCCACATGGAGCAGGGGATACAGGGGGCGTCTCATCATCTTTGTTTAATTTATGCCACTTGGGAGTTACAGTCTAATGGCATTTCACCTGTGGCAGGGATAAACTTGTGGTTGCTCCTTTGGAAAAATGTGTAGCATGGTAGTGAAATCTATTAGAGTCACTTCTTACAACTGTCGAGGTTTGTTTGTTTTTGTTTTTAACCGCATGGAACTATTAGGAGTTGAACATTATTTAAAATAATAGAACCAATGACAGGAGCACTCACATTTTTATTGTTTGTGTAATGGAATTTGTTATATTGGATATTGACCTGTATGTCACTAAGAGTACTTAGGATCTTGTCACAACAGTTTATTTCTCAAGTTTTTACTTTTTTCACTAAAAGTAGTTGTGTGCGTGTATGGGTGTGTGTGTTTGGGCCTAAATTTCTTTATATCTCAAGTTGTTTAAAGTGAATAGTGCCACTTGGAAAGCCCCTATATACATACATATTCCCCCTTTTTATGCAAATAGTAACGTATATTGCATATCCTATATTGCAGCTTACTTCTGACTTTATATAGCTCAGATCTTTTTTCCATATAAGCATTCCTTTAAAAAGATTGTATATTATTACACTGAATAATTGAACTGTAATTTATTTAATATGAATTTTATTGTTGGGCATTAAAGTTGTTTTAAATCTTTCACTGTTACAAATAACACTGTGGTAAATAATCTTGTACATCTGACTTTGCCTGTGTTCCAGTATGTCTATAAGATAAATAACTAGAAATGGAATTACTGGATTAAAGATTATATGTGTGTTTATATTATCACCAGAATGCCCTCAGAATGTTTATACCAATTTATTAACCCAGCAGCAACATAGGAGAGTGGTTGTTTCTCCACAGCATTGCCAGTCGTAAATTAAGCATATTTGCAGATTTCTGTCATGTTTCGCTTTGCATAAGGGCCAGGTAGCTCCTGTTAGACTAACCCATCCACAGATACAAAGCCATGTACCTTAAGGCACTGGAGAGTGATCAAAAGCAGGTAGATATTAGATGGGAGGTTGATACTTAGAAGGGAAAGCAGAGCTTATGGGATAAAATCTAAACGTCTAATATGTGTGAAAGAAAGCAGGAAAATAATTTGAATAAATAATGCCCAGATATTTTCAAATAGAATGGAAGACATGCATTTACAGATTTAAGAATCTCAACACACCCCAACCAAGACAAATGCAGGGAAAAACAAGGCACGTCATAGTCAAAATACTGAAAACCAGACATAAAGAGAAAATCTTAAACCACCACAGAAAAGAACACTTTCCATACAGGTGAAAGTTATTTGTGTCACCACTAACTTTTCATCAAAAACAGTGGAGGTCAGAAGACAGTGCAGTGCTATCTTTAAAGTGCTGATAGATTTCCTCCAGTCTGTTTGGTGAAAAATGATACTCAATTTAGTTTTAATTTGTATTTCTTTTGATATGAATGAGGTTAAGCATTTTTTTATATGCTTAAGAGTCTCTTGTATTTCTTTTCTGTTTATCCTTTCTTTTTGTTCTCTTGGATTTTTAATCTCTTCATTAAGAGCATTGCTGTTGGTGATGGAGTTGCAGATATACTTTCCTCAACTTGCCAGTTGTCTTTTAACTTTGTTGATGGTGGTTTTTTATCATCCAGGCCCTTTTTATGATCGGGTAGTCAAGTTTGTCTATTCTTTTGTGGCTTTTGAGTTATAAAGTCATTACCTGCTGCCAGGTTTTATAAAGACATTTGTCAGTGTTTTCTTCTATATGGTTTCGGTTTTTACACTGAAATCCTTAGTCCACTTGGAGTTTTTCCTTATATATGATGTGAAATATGGGTCTAAGTCTTATTTATTTCTAGATGGCTACCCAGTTGTCCCACATTATCAACCAGGCACTAAATCTTCTGGGCTGATTTCCTGTTCCATTAGTATGTCTCCTGATGCAGCAGCAGACTATCCTGCTGTAATTACAGTGTTTTTTATATGATGCTTTGCTGTTTGGGATAGCTAGCCTCCTTTCATTGCTTTTCTTCTTCACAGTTTTCCTGGCTGGTATTTTTATCTTTTCTTCAGAATAGAAGACGTTTATCAGTTCCTGGCTGGTATTGTTTTTCCACACAGTCTTTTGACTCAGCTTTTTAAAGTATCCTCACGTAATGAGCCCCAAAGCCTAGACAGAGGCTCCAGGCCAGGTCTTCCTGGATATGCTCTCAGAGCTCTCTGCCCTTTTATGGATATTATTTTTTGGAGGTTTTGATTTATAGGTGTATTATTTTATTTTGGACTAATGACTGACTCAATCACTGGAATATAAGCTCCAGGAGGGCAGGGATCATATTTCTTTTACTCACTGTATTTTAGTGCCTCATATAAGGCCTGGCACATGTGAGGCTCTTAATCCACAGTAATGAATAGATGAATAACTTTTGAATCTTGAGGATGAGTTTTGACTGTTATACTCTCAGTGACTTCAGGCAGGTTTCTTGACTGTTCTAAACCTCAGTTTTCTCATTTCTAAAGTAGATGTAAATGAATTATACTTACTGAACTGCGCTTTGGGAATAATTAAATGATATACCTTAGAAAACATTTTTGTGAAGTGTGAGCTGTTCTAATTAGACTAACTTTGGCTTTCCTTCTCACCTGTGGTAGATAATTATGTGTTTAACAAGGAACAGTCTCTAGATTTAGGCTGTTGGTTCTGAGTCCATTTGAAGATTCATCCTTACCAAGCTGTCCCCCAGCTGAAGTTAGTCACTCTTGAGTATTTCTTAGCTTTTAGCTACCTAAGCATTAAGACAGTCAATTTCAGATAATAGCTTGTTTGTTGACAGCAGACTGTCTGTAAGAAAGGAAGTACAATTTCACTTTGCAGAGCAACCTTGTTTTGGAATCCATTCTGCACAAGATGTCTACCTGCCACTTCTGAAAGGAAAAGAGAACTACGACACAGCTGTTGTTACCAGAAGAAAAGCTTAGACCTAACAAACTGCCAAAGCTCAGCGCTGTTAGTTTAGGTTACTTGCCAATGTACTATAACTTGAAGAAAAGGGAGGATGTGCTTATTTATTGCTAATGCTGGGGAGATTGCCATTAAAGCAGTTGGCAGAACGGCTGACATTTTAACGGTCGTAGGTCAGATCATCTTCTGCGTCTATCGAAGAGAAGATTTGACCAAGGATTGACAAAAAGGAAATCAGATGATTCTGTTGACTTGGCTGCATCTAAATGTCTCCTTTTCGGCTTACAGGAAAGATTGCTATGGAAGCAGTCTTTGATGTTGCAACAGAGTGGCTGTAAATTGCTTGAATAACTGTTGGAACTTCAAATACAAAAACAAAGGAAGAGTCACTGTCTGAGGTCGAACTTGAGGAGGAGTTTTCACTTGTGTTATGCTCCTCATGTAATGTTTAGGGCTCAAACATTTTACATTAGGATATGTTTTCAATCACTGTTTACTCAGTTTCCCAAAAAAGGGTTCACTTACAGGTTGCAAGGAAAATCCGTGGCAACTGAAAACTGAATTCTAGAACCTTAGTCTCCAACATTTCTGATGCTATTAGAAACAAGTGCAAAATTTTCTTTGTTCTCTCAAAGGCAAAATAAAGAATGTATAGTAGGCTTGAAAGTTAGAGATCATAAAGCACTTTTTATGGTTTCCAAAAAGTTCAAATTCTTTTCACACTTTTAAGCTTTTTTATTATTAATTTAGTTATGTAAATCAGCCCTTTTCTGATAAATTAATATTAATCCTGAGATCAGCATTTCTTTTATTGTGAATTTAGCTGTATAAATCAGTCTTTTGCCACCAAACATAAATTTATATTAGTTCTAGGATCAACATTTTGAGAAGGGATAAAGTAGGGACCGTCTGAGCATTTTAAAAAGAATGTTGGGCAAAAATAGCCAGTAGAATAAAAATACATTGTGCAAGCTAAAATAGGGCAAAAGAGTTGAAATGCAGCCCATGGACTAAAAATAACTGGCAGTTCAAATGAGTCCAAGGGCTAAATATGTGAATATCTTCCGATTACCTTATATGTAGAAGAGTTTTTAATTTTTTTAAATCGCACATTTCACTTCTTTTGTTGTTGTTTTCAAAAATAGTCTAAGAGCCATTGAGTCTAACAAACTAAAAGATCGGAGTTTGTTAACTTTAACATTTTAACCTACAGGTTGACATTTTTAAGCTAGTAGGTAGAAATGGCTATTTATTGATTGGTAGGGAGTTTATCTAATAGGCATTTAATGTTCACTCATTTTATGAGTGATTCTTGCACAGCCTACAGGGGTTTAGCAGTGGTACACACTGGGGAAGTTTCTAGGAGACCTGAGATCAGTGTTAGTGCTTATTTGTGCCAGAGACACTGACGTTGTTGCTGTTTCTTGAACATTCAGGTGGACTCCTGCATCAAGCCTTTTACGCTTGTTCTCTTTACCTGAGATATTTCTGCCCATGTTTCATATGGTTTACTTCCTTACCTCTTTCACATTTTTGATCAGTTGTTACCTTGTCAGATGCCTCTATGAAGAAGCTAAATCCCTATCATCTGAGTCTTTTGAGCCAAGGAGAAATGTAATCTGACGAACACTGAAAGGATCTCTCTTCCTGTGGTGATGGCAATCAGTTGCACATGAGTGATGGCTGAAGCGTTTAGGTGTGGTTGCAGTCATCTAGGCTGGAGATAACAATGGCTCAGGTCAGACGGCTATGGAGGTGGTGGTATGTGGCCGGACTGAGGATATAAATTGACAGTAGAGTCAGCAGGATTTGCTGCCACTTGGAATGTGGAAGCAAGAGAAACATAAAAGTCAAGAGTGATGCTGAAGTTTTTTGGCTTGAGAGATAGAAAGAATGAAATTGCCATTCTCTGAAACGAGGAATGAATATCAAAGGGAAAGTATAAGATCAAGATTTCGGTTTTTGTTGTCATAGCTGAATAAATGAAACTTGAAGTAGAAAAAGATCTGAGATGGAGATAAAATATTTGAGAACCATCCAGGCATAAAATCAGGAACCTGGATGAAGTCACCCAGTCACCTGGGGAGTGTAAAGAAAAGAGGTCTTGGGGAGAAGCACTGGTACACAACAGCGTTAAGAGGTTGGGGAGACCAGAGGGAGGGCCAGTGAAATAAAAAGCTCAGAGAGATTGGCTCTTGGAAATCAAGCAGAGAAGGTTCCAGGAAAAGAGTGGTCAGCTATGCTGGAATGCTGCTGATAGAACAGCTAGAAGATAAAGACTGAGAAAGGACATTAGATTTGGCAATGGTGTGGTCACTGGTGACCTTCGTGAGCTGTTTTGGGAGAGGGATGTGGCGGCAGGGCTGACTTAAGAGGCTTTTGGAGAGAAAAATAAAAGAGAAAATGTAAACCTCAAATATAGACTAATCTCTAGAGAAGATAATTTTGTATAGTAGAACAGAGAAATGAGATGGGACTTGAAGAGACCTTTCAAATGATGTTTGCATGCTAATGGGAGTGAGTGGGTAAAGAGGAAGAAATAGAGTTTACAGAAGATGGAAAAGGGGGACCATTGCTGGGAACCTGTATTCTTTGATGAGTCTTCCTCCCTCTAAAGCCCTGTATGCATCACTCAAGGGAGACTTCCGTTCTCTGGGCTGGATTACCTCTTATGTGTTAGTTGCTCTGTCGTGTCCAATTCTGCGACCCCATGGACTGTAGCCTGCCAGTGTCCTCCGTCCATGGAATTCTACAGGCAAGAACACTGGAATGGGTTGCCATTTCCTTCTCCAGGGGATCTTCCTGACCCAGGGATGGAACCCAGGTCTCCTGCTTTGCTGGCAGACTCTTTACCCTCTGAGCCTGCAGAAAAGCACCATATTCCCCCTCTTGTAAGTTCCTGTATAATTCTGTTTCTCCCATACATACCTGTTTCAAAGTATGACCTCTTGTACTTACACTTCACAGGGTATGTTAGTCCTCTAGCAGCTTCACAGAACACTAAAACCACACTTTCTAATAATCTGGGACTATAACAGAAGGTAAGAATTTTATCAGACTCTTTCACAAACCTTCTCCCTTCCATCATGACGAGCTGTTTATAGATCCTTAAGTGGCTCTCAACTGTTCTCTTAAGTGTTCGGTTGTGAGTAGCCTGTGCGATTAGGGTTCAAAGATGATTCTGAGGTTTCTGGCTTGAGAGACCGGAAGAATGGAATTAGCATTTACTGAAAAGAGGAATAAATATCAAAGGAAGAGCACAGCTGCTGAGCCCTAAGGAGTAGCATCATTTCTCACCATTGGCATTCCTGGTGGCATGATGACTTCTGGGACCTCAGTATTGATTCTGGCCATTTGGTTCTCTGTTTTCTGCCTTTTCTGTCATGGGATTAGGCTTGTGGGGTTGAAGAAGTACTCTGTCCTTAGCCAGAGATTGATGTTAGTTAAAAAATGTTGCATGCAGTAAAACACAAAACTATGTGGATGGTAGCTATCATTTTTATCTTTTGAGCTCAAGGTTTATGTTTCTGTTTGCATTTTCAAGGTTTTAGGTCACAGTTAGGGCCAGGACCTTGAAGCCAGTCACTTGGGTATTTGTAGAAAGAAGTGGTGACTCTTGTGAAATCTTATGTAAGAGGTGTGCATACATCCTTAAGTGTGTTCATCCACCCATCCATAAAAAATATTTATAAATGCTTGCTGTGTTTAAAGATGTGTTAGGGAGTTTGAAGTGCTTGTTTTGTCAGGAGGGAAGAGGTATAGATTCAGGGAGCTCTTTAGTGGTCATAATATGAAAAAGGCAGAGACCACTCTTTAGAGTAGTTCTAGCTCATCCCGAGAGTTCTTTGTTCAAACAGCACGTCGTAAGAAAACCCATGGTATCATAAGGAAATCCCAACCTGCACTGCAGGCTTGCTGTCAGAGGGGCTGAAAGACCTAGAACCTCACTACCTCAGCACCCCTCTTTGTTGCCTTTGCAGAAGTTTCTTAGAACTCTGAGGTGTCTGCATAGCACAGGTGGAAAAACCGCTCCTTCTAGACCATGACAGAGTTGTTTTTCTTTTTTTTTTAAATGTCATTCTTTAGTCTTTCCCATCATAAAAAAATACAATAAATTATGATGATTTCCCATTTTAAATTGAGAGGGAAACTTATTTCTTTTACATGAGTTTTCTGTTTTTAAAAAAATAGAAGTTATTATTTAACTTGGTTAAATGTTTTAAATCACAAAACGTCTGTACATCTTTCCTGTAGAGACTAGTTCATAGAACTGCTGAAAAATTTTAGTTGATGAATATTAACAGATCATCGGGAGTTTATAGAGTCTTATTTGGGGTACTTGCTGATATACTCCTTTATATATGTGGATAGAAGTTTGACCTTTGTCCTTACTTCCAGATGTAGTATAAAGGATGGTGGTTTATGTCAATAGCCCATGGGTTATAAATATTAGTGAAATGGTCTGAATGCTTTGGTAAAATCAGAATGGGCAGGTCTGTGCCTATTGTTTGGATTTTTAAAAATCACACATTCATGCATTCTTTTATACTGTTAAAAAACAGAAAGGTAATACTACTGCATTATAATTCTAGTGCACATTTAAAATGCAGATTAAAAATTCTAATTGTATTTTTAGTAACTAATAATTTAATAATGCTTTTTGATTCTCCCCTACTTTTTCAGCTTTCTTTTCTTGCTTGATGTTAGGAAACCCAAATTGAAGATGCCTACAGTTCAAATAGGTTGAACTTGTGGCCTTGGCTGTAATTGTCACTTCATAATCTATTTTTATTTTAATCTTATTATTAAATCTTATTATTTTTTATTTCTTGCAGACTGGTGAATTTTCAGCTCGTTTCCTTTTGAAGTTGCCAGTGGATTTCAGCAATATTCCCACGTACCTGCTCAAGGTAAAAATGTATGATTACCACTATGAGAATGCAGTTGAGCTTTTTAAGTCATTATTTAACTTTGAATATTTGTATATTTTGCCAACATTTTGTTTAGATGATGAATTCTATTAAAAATTTTATTGCATGAAGATCCAGTGAATTAGTTACCTAAGAGCTAAAATCGTAGCCCTAAAAAATAAATTCAAAATGGACTTTCCGTATAAGAAAAAATTAGTGTAAACAAAATAAACCTTGGGAAAAAGACTGCCTTTAGTTAATGATCTTTTGGGGATGAAAGACTCTTAAAAATTACCTTAATATTCATTCTGTCTTTAAGTAGGATTGCATATTAACTATTTTGTGCTACAGGGCATTTCATTTTCTTTATTTATGTTAGCACTTGATCTCAGGCATCTTCAAAGTTGGACTGCCCTAGAGAGATGCAGAATTGAATTAGGCCAGTGTATATGTTACTTTAAAATACAGTGAGGGCAGGGGATGGCTTGGGAGCCGCTGCTTTGGGAAGGGATCTGCAAAATGCTTTGTAGAGGGGAAGTGGAACCCAAATCCATACCAGGCTGTGATTGTTGTTGTTTAGTAGCTCAGTCGTGTCTGACTCTTGGTGACCCCATGCACTGTAATCCACCAGAGTACTCTGTCCATGGGATTCTCTAGGCAAGAATACTGGGGTGGGTTGCCATTTCTTTCTCCAGGGGATCTTCCCAACCCACGCATCGAACTTGGGTCTCCTGCATTGGCAGGCAGATTCTTTACCACTGAGCCACCAGGGAAGTCAGGTGAAAGAAACTAAATGGACCAGTGAACTGGCAAGTTCTGAACAGGAACCCTTGAGACAGGGGCCTAAGTTTATTGTGGATGTGGTTTTGGGTATCGCCTCAGCCATATTTAGCCTGTGGTGATATAGCTTTGCTGTAACGTAAGAAAACTTCTGCCTTCCAAATCTGATGTTATTCAGAGAGTTAATCATATTTATTACAGTCTAGAGAGAAGATAAAATCCTCATGCAAGTATTCCTGTGTATTATTGTAGTCATTAATAACATGAGATTATTCTTGATAGTGATTGGAGTTAAAGTATAGTCTGATAGAAAATAAACTATAGACCATAGGAAAGATTAGGATTTTTTTTTTTAGCATTCTACCCATGGGGTTTATTAGTTTTTTCCCCTAAGTAAAACATGGGATTTTTGTGCCTCATTAAATTTTCATTTTTAATTTCTAGTTGACTGTTTTCC
This sequence comes from Nanger dama, assembly GCA_917880005.1. Lineage (NCBI taxonomy): Eukaryota > Metazoa > Chordata > Mammalia > Artiodactyla > Bovidae > Nanger > Nanger dama. The sequence goes on from CAKJTW010000018.1 coordinate 35,436,059, forward strand.
CACTCTGTATCTAAGAATTGTGAAATCCAAGTGAGAATGAAAGTTAGCAATTTATATTAGTTTCTCAATACTCCTGTTGTGGAAAACATACATATTAGACCTGTAATTACCAAGCATAATTAATTTGGTTTCAACAGTTACTGTGCTCTATTAGAATAACAAAGTCTCCTTGGAGACTCTTACATAACAGACTCACTGACTTCCATATGTCCAGTTAAAACTCTATTTCTGCTCATTTAAAACAAAATTTAATAGTATATGAGAGGATTATTATTCACATAGTCACTTTAATCCTTGATTTATAGTTACAGTGTCTTTGTTTTGATCTGTTGGGCCTTATCAGTTTGAATGGTTATCCTGTTTATTTGAACTTAGTGTTGCCTCTGCTCATGTTCTTGAAGGTCAAAGGAAAAAAAAAATACACACTTTTGGATCATAATCTGTGTAATTTTTTTCCCTCTTTGAAATCAAATTTCTGTATTTTCTGTTCTAAGAATTCTATCTTTATGTTGTTATGCCCTTACTTTCCTTGCCAGTCAGATAGGAAAAAGGTAGAACCTATTTGGCAAAATTGGAAAGTGTTTTTTTTTCCTCTCCCAAAGTACAATGAAGTACTTTTTCTACTCTAAGTAAAACGCCTACCTTGCAACACTAATGTCTTTCTGGATCTTTTAGTTCCTGCAAAGAGAGTAAAACAACAGGACAAAATATCAGTGTAGGCAGGTTCATTTTTCGCCATACCCTCTCCAGCATTTATTATTTGTAGACTTTTTGATGATGGCCATTCTGATTTTTGTGAGGTGATACCTTATTGTAGTTTTGACTTACATTTCTCTGATAGTTAGCAGTGTTGAGCATCTTGTCATGTACCTGTTGGCCATCTGTATGTATTCTTTGGAGAAATGTCTATTTAGATATTCTGCCCCTTCTGTTTAGGTCTTTTTATTTGAAATTTTTTATTGGGTTGTAGAGCTATTTGTATGTTTGTTTGTTTGTTTGTTTTTATATTGGCTTATATGAGCTGTTTGTATATTCTGGATATTAACCCCTTATTGGTTGTATCATTTGAAAATATTTTCTCCCATTTAGTCAATTGCCTTTTCATTTTGTTGATGGTTTCCTTTGCTGTACATAAGCTTTTAAGTTGAATTAGGTCCTGTTGATTTATTTTTCCTTTTGTTTTCTTTGCCTTAGGAGACAGAGCCAAAAATATTGCTGTGATTTATGTCAAAGAGTGCTCTGCCTATGTTTTCTTGTAGGAGTTTTATGATTTCAGAGCTTACATTTAGGTTTTTACTTCATTTTGAGTTTATTTTTGTATATGATGTGAGAAAATGTTCATATTTCATTCTTGTACAAGTAGCTGTCCAATTTTCCAAGCACAGTTTATTAAAGAGACTTTTCTTCATTGTATATTCTTGCCTTCTTTGTCGTAGATTAATTGACCATAAGTATGTGGGTTTATTTCTGGACTTTGTTCTGTTCCATTGATCTATATGTCTGTTTTTGTGTCAGTACCATACTATTTTGATTACTGTAGATTTGTAGTGTAGTCTGAAGTCAGGGCATATGATCCCTCCACTTTGTCCCTCTTTCTCAAGATTCTGTTGGCTATTTGGGGTCTTTTGTGTTTTCATACAAATTTTAGAGTTCTTTGTTCTAGTTCTGTGGGAAAATGCCATTGATATTTTGATGGGTGTTGTAGTGAATCTGTAGGTTGCCTTATGTTGTATGATCAAGAATTAATGATTTAATTCTTCCAGTGTATGAACATTTTATATCTTTCCATCTGTTGTGCCATCTTCAGTGTCTTTCATCAGTGACTTATAGTTTTCTGAATAAAGGTGTTTTACTTCCTTAGGTAAGTTTCTACCGAGTTATTTTTATAGATGTGATTATAAATGTAGTTGTTTTCTTGATTTCTTTTTCTGGTAGTTCTTTGTTAGTGTGTAGATAAGCAATGGATTTCTGTATATGAATTTTGTGTTCTGCATCTTTAGTGAATTCATTGATGAGCTCTAGTAGTCTTTTTCTGTTATCTTTAGGATTTTCTGTGTATATTATCATGTCATCTGCAAACAGTGACAATTTTACTTCTTCCCAATTTGGATTCCTTTTATTTCTTTTTCTTAGCTGATTGCTATGACTAGGACTTCCAGTACTGTGATCAGTAAAGGTGGTAAGAGTGGGATGCTATCATTCTTTTATATAGTAGGGGGAAAGAGGTAATAGCATGATCATTTAAGAAGTGTGTGTATGATAGTCACATTTTGTGACTTGTCATCGGAAGACTGAATTTTAGTTACTTTGCAGTTTTAAAATTCCTCACTCTTCTTACCTTCCCTTAGGAAGAGGGGAAGATTTTGCATTCTGTGCAGCCAGAGAAAGAGAATTAGGTTGATTAATCTCCCTGGATTTCTTTCCTCCCCTTTGGATGAATACTTGCTTTGTCCTTTATTATGCAGAATTGTTTGAAAGTCCATTTAATTTTACATATTTGCTAGGAAGGAAACTGATAACTTCTCCCAAATAGTTTCTTTTTAAAAATATAGCAAGCTTATTAGAGTGATATATAATATATTGATTGTAGTTGCTTCTCAGAAAGCATTCAAGATAGCAAATATTAAAAAGCCCCTGATCCTGGTAAGTGAATATAAATTCAATGAATTTTTATTTAGTGAAAATAAATTTTATCCTTATAAAATATTTTTCTCTGAACCATTCATTAGATGATGCTTCAAAGTTTGAAACTTTTACTTTATGAAATTTTTGGATCCAATAAAGTCACACTTAATAAGCAGCTTTTATAAATAAAGACTGCTTTAATTCATTCCTATGAAATCTAGTCTTAAAACAGCTGTCTGGTACTTGAAAAACCATAAAAATTCCCAGGAAACCCTCATCTTATCTGAAAGGAAATAGTTTCTGTCTAATCAAATAGGAGTAGGCATACTTTTATAAAAGTAGGAATGTTTACCTGGAAGAAAGTGCCATAAAAGTAGAGTGCTGTTTATTCCAGTAATAATTCTGATTTATCATTGCTAAAATTGAGCCAAATTTGCATTTGAGACTTAATCATGTGGAAAGTAGTGAGATGGTCTAGAAATAGCCTGCAGGATATTTCCCTTTATTTCTTCATTAAGTAGGAGACAAATGACTACTTTTAGTTCATTGTCCTTGTCCCACCTCCCTTCTATAGAGAATCCGGGCTTAGAGAAAAGCATACTCTAGATCAGGGGCTCTAGATGTCTGCACTAGAGGGCACGATAGTAAAATTTTAGGCTTGCAGGCCATGTGGTCTCCATCACCTACTTAACTCTGTTCAGTCACTGCGTGAAAGCAGCTATGACAGTATCTCAATGAATGATTATGTCTGGGTACCAATAAAGCTTTATTTACAGAAAACCAGACATTAGATTGGCTTTAGACTGTGGGCAGTTGTTTGCCAGTCCCCTTTCCTAAGTTATAGGATGGAAAGTGGGAGAAATATTGCTTCACAGTATCATCATAGAAAGATGAAAAAAAAAAGATTTGGTTCACAGAGTTCAAGCTGTTTTTAATACTGTGGTCTGTTTATTTTTATTTAACTAGTACCTTGAACTTGGTTGTAGTCTCCCTCTCTCTTTTCTTCTTCCTCTCTTCCTTTCCTTCCTTATTTTCTTCCTTCCTTTATTCCACCTTCTCTCTTACATTTAAACAGTCTGTTAGCAGCATATAATTTACTAAGTTCTCTTCCAAGTCTTAGTTCCCCTGTTAAAATGTGGTCAGGCTATTGCATACCATATTGGTTTGTTGGGAATATCAGTGAGATGATGAAGATGGTAGTACTTAATACACTTCTGAGCTTGGAGTAAGTGCAGAATAGAAATGGTTTTGATTTTATTTAGTCATTAATTTATATTTCAGAGTATTGAATTTATTGTGTTCTAGGAAGAAAGTAAGCACTTCATTGAAATTAAGATAGAGTTATAGTTACTGCTTCTTTTTTCTTCTGTCCTGTTTTCCCCCATCTAGAATTCAAAACCCAAATTTTCACTTGCCCCAATTTTTGAATATAATTTATGGTAATCTGAACATAGTATTTTTCCCTACCGAAAATGAAGAATGGCAGCTTCTGTGAAATTTCTCCTTTTGGTTTTGTTTTATTGTTTTACTGTTTTCTTTTGCTTTTATTTTTTTATGGTATGCTTTTGTTGTTTCCTCTAAATTATAATTTTATAGTGGAGCTGTGTCTCAGATCACTATTAGTTGGCCAGCTTTGTTGCCTTGTCCCCATATATCTTGTTAGTTCTTCAAGTAGAGTGTATTCTATTACATAACAATGCTTTAGTATCATGAATTAGTTCATACATGATTGATAAATAGTGGAAGTATATCAGTATAAGGCAAAAGTTGCCATGGTTTATAGTTAATAGGTTGACCACCAAATAGCAGCTGAATGAAAGTTCACTAGTGCAGATGAATTTAGCAAGCTGTGAAGGCTTCTTGTATGGCACACAATGTCCATTCACTTCATTCCTTCCACTTGGCTCAGTTTTGCTGTACATTCTGTTTTTAAGTATTTACTGAATAGCTTCTTCCCATCTTTGTGGAAAAGAAACAAACATAAGACAATAAGCCAGAGCTCTTTCTCACTGGCATCATTACATTTTGTCCAGAACCTGCTTCTCCACTATAACTTCTAATGATGATGTCCCTCTACGCTTTCCTGTAACTCAGCTGTTTCAGGCTTTCCTTGTCACCCCTTTCATTAAGTTATCTTCAGCTTTTTAAAAGTCCTATACTTAGTATAATAACTCTTTGTTTATTACAACTATAGCATGTCATTTTAGGTATATTAGTAGTTTCACTGGATATACTTTGGTTTTTGTTAATGCTACAGTTACAGAGTTGTACAGGCAACTGTAAGGTAAAGTCTAGACTTGGCATAGTTTTCTCATAAACCTCTTATTTTTAATGTGTGATTTATTAGAATGCAGTTTTTTAAAGGAATGCAGTTTTTCACTTTATAGCAGAAGCACTTATATTCAAACAGCCAGAGATTCTGTTCTTTTAGGCTAGGCATCTTTTGTCTTTTCCACTTATATGTCATAAGTCTTTAAATCCTTCTCTATCCTTGTACTTCTCTTCAGTAGGTATTCCAGATTGCTGGCACCTCTCTTAAACTGTGGTGCCCAGAAATATGCACAAAGCTTCAGATAGGATTGATCAGGGCAGTGTTCATTAGAACTCTGATCATCACCATTAGTTTGTATTTATTGAGCTTGTGAAAGAAAACTAAACCTCCTTATTTTACTAATCCTGTTTTATGTAATTGGTTTTTTAAGGCAAAGTATAGATGAATCCCTTAATATTGATTCCTTTTTTTTTCCCCAGCTCATTTATGGGGGAAGTATTGCCACCTATAATTCAGAAAGGAAAGTGTGGATTGAAACCAGATAGTTCAGTGAGGGTAACAAGAATTGTAAGATATGATCATTACAGGTTGACTTTTTCTTTTTTTTTGGAGCTGTTTTCTCAACGGTGACATTTCCCCTACTCACATCATAAAGTTACTGCCTGGCACTTGACAGGGGTAGTGTCAGTTTATCACTGTCATCTGTTACTGTTAATGTGTTTTCATCAATCAGCAGACATACAATTCAAATAAAAGTAAAATCTGGTTTGGTGTGTAGGATGATTGCATAGGCAATAGTAATGCAAGTCATAATAAATTAAGTACCATAAGAGAAGTACAAAGTTCTTTAGTGGATTGGTGAGAGATTACATCCAGGTAGAAAAGACCTTTATAAAGGAGGTGATATTTGAGATGGGCCTAAAAGACTTGTTTTGATAGAGAAAGTATGAGCATGGTTTTAGGTAGCAAGGAAAGAACATTTGGAGAATAATGGAATAGTTTAGTTTGCTTAAATGACAGAACATGTGTACAGACTAGTGAGAAATAAGAAAGGAAAGGCATTCTTAAATACACAAAATGATATAGAAAGTGAAAGAAGTGAAAGTGAAGTCGCTCAGTCGTGTCTGACTCTTTGTGACATTGTGGACTGTAGCCCACTAGCCTCCTCCGTCCGTGGGATTCTCCAAGCAAGAATACTGGAGTGGGTTGCTATTTCCTTCTCCAGGGGATCTTCCCGACCCAGGGATCAAACCCAGGTCTCTTGCATTGCGGGCAGATGCTTTAACCTCTGAGCCACCAGGGAAGCAAGGGAATGATATAGATAGAGTCTTAAATATTCAACCATGGAGTTTAGTGACTGTTTTGAGTAGTACTATGATTGGGATTGTATTCAGGAAGAGAAATCTGCCAGGAAACAGTATATAAAATGACCGGGAGAAGGAGGAGGGAAATGAGGCCGGTAGGCAAGGCTCAAGGAATGTAGAACTGAATATTAAGGCTCAAGGTGACCATATTTCAGACTCGATGAAGTTTTCATACTTGTAGGTGGTGTGCTTACTCACCTAACTCAGTGATCAACCTGAGAAAATGGAGGAGAGGAAACGGTATAGTCAGAACCTTCTAGTCAGTGCTATCCAAAGTATATGTTTTTACTCATGAAGAAATAAGTACAGAATTGATAATCTTTAGAAGCATTTAAAGCAATTTGACAGAATAATCATATGTCTGTTGACTGTAATGATAAAAATATTGGGTTTGCGTTTTGATGTTTAAATTTTTTTCTCTTTATAATAACTCATTTTTAATGTATTTTATGAAGCCATCAATCTGTGAAGGATTAGAAAAAAAAGCAAACAAACAGTAGCGTCTCCGTTACCGTAGATATTTTGAGAAGCCCTGTTCTGGCTCACACCTTGTCTTCTAGGACCCCAGCTGCCCTTGCCTCCCTTATCCTGAGACACAGCAATCTCTTAAGTATCCTGGGGTTCTCAGTTTTGTTCTTTTTTGCTGAGCTGGGTGTTGTATTCACTGTTAGACAATATTCCAGTCTCCTTTTTCCTCTATAAACGTACCACCAGGATTTGGATTAGCAAAGGAAACTTCAGCCCTTGATTAGAATGGCATCTAATACAGAACTGGTGGAGAGGGATTTTGTTTTTTTCTTTTATAAAATATTTTAAAACAAATTTTAACAGCACACTTATATTTTGATCTTAGTTTCATTACAAAATAATGTCACAGTGATATCTTTCTACTATTTTTCTGAAGATCCCATTTCTTTCTTGAATCCATTTACTGCAGCTTTTGTTTTTTTTCACATGATGACCGTGCTGTTGAAATGGGTGACACCCAGAAACAACGTTGGCGTCATTCTTTGTTCCAAGGGTGCTTATAAAAAGCTTTGGCTCCCTTGAAGCAGGATGGACAATAATTTAGGTTTTTCAAACTTTGTGCTAACTCTGGAAAAGTAGTCTATACTGCTTTGAATATCTGTTCAGTATGTGACTACTTCATGAAAATAGTCTTTAACATAAAATCCTGGAATATTGATGGTTGATGGTATTCTTAACCTCTTTTGCATAGCCTAGTACTCAGCAAAAGTGTGGTCCCCGGACTCCTGGTGTCACCAAGACCATTTTAGAGGGTCCATGAAGTAAAAACTATGTTCAAAATAAAATTAAGAATTTATTTACCTCTAGGTTGAGTAGTGAAGTTTTCTGGAGGCTACATGGTGTGGTAACATGTCATCATCACTCTGATGGGCAGTAATGTGTTGGCTTATGTGTTCTTGTATTTAAAAAAATTTTCAGTGTTTAGCAAAACATATTCAAGAAGAAATGGCTAACTTGAATAGTCTTATGTCTGTCATAGTTAAATGGTTAAATACCTTCCTGTAAAGGAAACTATAGGCACATGATGCCTTCACTGGTAAGGTTCATCAATTATTTAAGGAAAAATAATACATTAATTCTACACATTCTTTTGGAAAATTGGAAAAGAGAGAATGCTTTCTGATTGATTTTGTGAGGATATCATTACCTGATAACAAAAATCAAACAAAGATATTACAAGAAAAGAAAAATACAACTGAATGTCTTTCATGAATATAGATGCAAAATTCAAAATAAAATTTTGTATTGTATTGAAACTCAATACAGTAATATATTAAAAAAAGGTAACATATATCATGACCAAGTGGAGTTTATCCCAGGGATGCAAGGTAAGCTGCATGTTTAAAAACCAACAATATGATTCACTGTATTACCAAACCAAAAAAGAAAGACTGTATGATCATTTTAATAGGCACAGAAAGAACATTTGGCAGAACCAAACATCCATTCCTGATAAAAAGTCTCCAGATAAAAACCCAGGACTAAAAAGGGACTTGCTCACCTGGTAACTTGTATCTCTGAAAAGTCTATAGTTAATATTATACTTAATGGTGGGAAAGACCACTGTTTTTCCTCTAAGGTTAATAGCAAGGCAAGGATGTTTACTTTCACCAATACTGTTCGTTACTGGAGTTTCTAGTCAGTGCAATAAAGCAAGAAAAAGGAATAAAAGGTACACAGAGTAGAAAGGCTGGAGGATCTGTCTTTATGCACAGAGGATATGATTATTATGTAGAAAAACTAAGGAATCTACAAAAATGTTTCTAGAACTAATACATGAATTTTGGTCATATTGCAAGATACAGGATCAATATATAAAAATCAGTTATAGCACTTTCACTTTTTTCCTCTAACAATGAATAATTTGATATTAAAACTAAAGCTGAGAGAAGTTAACTGGGTTATGCAGGTTACCTTATCTATATGTGGCAGAGCACAGGGTTTCCGTTCAGGTTTGTCTCACTTGAAAACCCAGGCTCTTTCCACCATGAGAGATTGTCGTGCAGACTAGTGGTAGAGCAGGCCTGTTTCTTGGTGCAAAGGGGAGAAACTTTATTGTTACACATTCATAGGTCTGTCTAGCCTCTGATATAGTAAAATTATGAAAATACTTCTATTTTTGACAGAAACTTTTTGGGGCAAATACATTCCACCTCCACCCCTCTCTAAAAGTTACTTCAGCAAGTCACTTGGCCATGAATGGAACCTGCTTCAGTCTTGTGTATCCTGTGGTCACATGTGTCCTGCTTTGTAGACTGGTAGAGTCATCTAGCCTTGTTTCATTTGAAATCTATTATAGCCTGTCCAGAAAACTTTATTACAATTACGTCATTAAAGAGCAAGACTTATGAGCCCTGTTAAGGCTGCATAAAATCTGTTTTCCACCCTGAATATAGTTAAGCAAGTTCCCACAGTAGTTTTAGAATGATTTAGTCTTTTCTAGGGTCCATAACTGATGTTGCAAAAAATTAGAAATCAACATGAGGCTATTCTTTTTCAGTTTTTCAGTCATTTTGAATGATTACAACACTCTACTGTTTAGTTGACGGTTGATCTCTTTTAGGAAATTTGTCATAATCCCATATGCTGAAGATTAACAGGCACAGAACCGAGATTTTATGCTAGAACATTCAGGCAATCCATAATCTCAGTAAAAAAAAATTTTATACCTGAAATTCAATTTATTTACCTTGTTAGCACACTATCAGCTGTTTCATTATTAGACAATAACACAACAGTTCAAGGCAATTTAATTTTAGTGAATAATGTGGCATAAAGCTCCCTAAAATTAAAATCTACAAAGCAAGAGTGCTGTCTGATTTACAGTGTGAGGCCTGAACCTGCTGCCACCATTACATCTCATTCAGGAATTCCATCCATGCCTCTTTTATGCTATGTATTAAAATTTTAAGGAAAAAAAGATAATAGATTCACATGAAGGGTCTTCCCATTTATGATCCTATCCCAGCTCTTGCTTCTCACCCACAGGTTTTACAGTTGGCAGCCAGGTCTTAATGCTGTGGGAACTCTGCTCATGAGATCCTGGCCATGACGAGAGTCACCCCTTGGATCTGATTCTCCTTTAATCTCCTCTCTCTTTTCTAAGCATAAATAGTCTGGTTCTTTCCTTGCTTAGATATGGGATGTAAGGAAACTATATCTGCACACATGCTCTGTTTGGAGGGACTCTTGGGATAGCTGACAAAGTTCTATTTTTTTGACCTGGGAGGTTCTTTTGAGGGTGTTTGTCTTTAGTAATTCACTAAGCTATAGATATTTTTGTGTGTCAGTTTCTGTACTTGTAGTTGTATTTTTCAATAAGGGTAAAAAACCCAAAATATTGATTGTAGAGGGTTTTAAGGAATTGTATTCTAACTCCATTTGTCATGCCTAGTCTTGTCTTTTGCTAAGAAACTCAGGACTATAAAATCTATTATATTGTAAGAAAATCTGCTTCAGAGCCATCCTCAGAAAGGGGTCCATCCATTCAACAAATATTATTGAATTGTTACTGTATTAGGCTCCATACTTGATACTGAGGATGTGTATGGGGGAAACCTTAATAAATATGGTCTGTGCCCACACTGTGTTTCTAATCGTATCAGTGATACCACAGGTTAAGAGGCTATTTATTCTTTGGTATACTGTTTGGGAATATTGTCATAAACATTTATATTTTTAACTGAAGTCATTCTTCCTAGTAGACACTTATCCTATGGGTAGTATAGCAGTTATTTACAATTGCATAATAAATTATTCCAAAACTTAATGCCTCAAAACAGTGAACATTCATTATGCCATAGTTCCCCTGGGTTAGGAATTTGGAAGTGACTTAGCTGTGAGTTTCCAGCTCAGAGTCTTTCGTATGGTGGCTCTCAGAATGTTGGCAGTGATGTAGTCATCTGAAGGTTTATCTCTTCCTGGAGCATCCACTTCTAGGATGGCTCACTCACAGGACTGTTGGCAGGAGAACGTAATTCCTCATTTAGACGGACTTCTCTAGGCTGCTTGAGTGTCCTCACAACATGGTACCAGACTTCCTCCAGGGCAAGCAATCTGAGAGAGTAAGAAGGAAGCTTCAGACCCAGTGTCTAAAGTCTCACAGTGTCTCCTTCGTTCACTTAGTTAGAAGTGGCTTAAGTCGACCCCACAAATAGAGGACTTTCTGGTAGCCCAGTAGCTAAGACTTGGCACCCCTGGTGCAGGGCCCCTGAGGTTCAATCCCTGGTCAGGGAACTAGATCCCACATGCCACTACTAAGAGTTTGCATGCTGCAACTAAAGATCCCCCTTGCTGCAGCATAGACCCGGCACAGCCAAATAAATAAATACTCATATTTTTAAAAAGATATATTGGAGATGGCACATGGAGGCCAGAAGTGTAGGTTAGAACAGACAGCAAATATCTAGCAGTTACATGATACAGTAGTAGTGGTACATAGGAAGGAAAGGATTATATTTGTGAGCTTAAGCTCTTTAAGGAAGAATTAGTATTGTCTTTATATTTCCCTGCATTCTAGGGTACTGTCCTGAACACAGTATACACTCAGGAAGAATTTGCTTAAAAAAAACAACAAAAACGTGTTTGTGTATATCTCACGTGATAGTAAAGTAATGCTCAAAATTCTCTAAGCCAGGCTTCAGCAATACATGAACTGTGAACTTCCAGATGTTCAAGCTGGTTGTAGAAAAGGCAGAGGAACAGAGATCAAATTGCCAACATCCGCTGGATCATTGAAAAAGCAAGAGAATTCCAGCAAAACATCTATTTCTGCTTTATTGACTGCCAAAGCCTTTGACTTGTGTGGTTCACAATAAGCTGTGGAAAATTCTGAAAGAGATGGGAATACTAGACCACCTGACCTGCCTCTTGAGAAACCTGTATGCAGGTCAAGAAGCAACAGTTAGAACTGGACATGGAACAACAGACTGGTTCCAAATAGGAAAAGGAGTACGTCAGGGCTGTATATTGTCACCCTGCTTATTTAACTTCTATGCAGAGTACATCATGAGAAACGCTGGGCTGGATGAAGCACAAGCTGGAATCAAGATTGCTGGGAGAAATATCAGTAACCTTAGATATGCAGATGATACCATCGTATGGCAGAAAGGGAAGAAGAACTAAAGAGCCTCTTGAAAGAGGAGAGTGAAAAAGTTGGTTTAAAGCTCAACATTCAGCAAAGGAAGATCATGGCATCTGGTCCCATCCCTTCATGGCAAATAGATGGGGAAACAGTGGCTGACTTTATTTTTTGGCGCTCCAAAATCACTGCAGATGGTGATTGCAGCCGTGAAATTAAAAGTATGGTGAGTCCTTAAAAAAATAAAAATAGAAATGTCATACAATCCAGCAATTCCACTTCTGAGTATTTATACAAAAAAAAAAGTAAATGCTAATTTGAAAAGGACATATACACTAAAATAATCATAATAGCATAATTTATGGAAGGAACCTAAATGTTCATCAATAGATAAATGGATAAAGAAGATGTGGTGCATATACAATGGAATATTCAGTTCAGTTCAGTCGCTCAGTGGTGTCCGACTCTTTGTGACCCCATGAATCGCAGCACGCCAGGCCTCCCTGTCCATCACCATCTCCCGGACTTCACTCAGACTCGTCCATCGAGTCTGTGATGCCATCCAGCCATCTCATCCTCGGTCGTACCCTTCTCCTCCTGCCCCCATCCCTCCCAGCATCAAAGTCTTTTCCAGTGAGTCAAATACTGGAGTTTCAGCTTCAGCATCATTCCTTCCAAAGAAATCCCAGGGTTGATCTCCATCAGAATGGACTGGTTCGATCTCCTTGCAGTCCAAGGGACTCTCACGAGTCTTCTCCAACACCACAGTTCAAAAGCATCAATTCTTCAGCACTCAGCCTTCTTCACAGTCCAACTCTCACATCCATACATGACTACTGGAAAAACCATAGCCTTGACTAGACGGACCTTAGTCGGCAAAGTAATGTCTCTGCTTTTGAATATACTATCTAGGTTGGTCATAACTTTTCTTCCAGTGGATGTTGGCAATTTGATCTCTAGTTCCTCTGCCTTTTCTAAAACCAGCTTGAACATCAGGGAGTTCACAGTTTATGTATTGCTGGAGCCTGGCTTGGAGAATTTTGAGCATTACTAGTCATCCATTAAAGAAAAAGAATGAAAAAATAATAATAAAAGATGCTTACTCCTTGGAAGGAAAGTTATGACCAACCTAGACAGCATATTAAAAAGCAGAGACATTACTTTGTCAACAAAGGTCCATCTAGTCAAGGCTATGGTTTTTCCAGTGGTCATGTATAGATGTGAGCGTTGGAGTATAAAGAAAACTGAGTGCTGAAGAACTGATGCTTTTGAAGTGTGGTGTTGAGAAGACTCTTGAGAGTCCCTTGCAAGGAGATCCAACCAGTCCATCCTAAAGGAGATCAGCCCTGGGTATTCATTGAAGGACTGATGTTGAAGCTGAAACTCCAATACTTTGGCCACCTCATGCGAAGAGTTGACTTACTGGAAAAGAACCTGATGCTGGGAAAGACTGAAGGCAGGAGGAGAAGGGAACAACAGAGGATGAGATGGTTAGATGGCATCACTGACTCAGTGGACATAAGTTTGGGTAACTCTGGAAGTTGGTGATGGATAGGGAGGCCTGGCATGCTGTCGTTCATGGGGTTGCAAAGAGTTGGACACAACTGAGCAACTGAACTAAACCAATATAGTATCTGTAGAATCACAACATGACAGTGTAGGTGATTTCTTTTATTATTTTAGCAAACTCTGCTTTTTCTGCTGATTTTTTAAAAAGAACATTATCCACATTATAGCAATTAAAATCTTAAATCTGAAGAAAACATGGAAAAGGATATTTAATTCTAGAACTCATTCTATTTTTATTTGGTATGTATATTTTACTTGATATGATGAGACTAGTCTAATAAAGGATAGAAACAGACTCCTGATTATGTAATAGCCTGCAATTATTTTTATGGCTATTGCATTCCAGTCTTCTTATGCAATATTTACAATGTACATGTGTAACAAGGGCACAATACAAGTTCTAACAATCTTAACCATAAATCAGAATCAAGTCATGCAATGTAACATCTGTGAACTTGCTTGGCTGATGCAGACAACCTTTGTTAAGAATACATAAAATTCTAAGTTTACAACTCTGTAGTAGATTTGGGGTTTTAAGCTCTAAAATTTAATTACCCTTCCCACCCTATAATTAATTCTGCCAAGACATTTTGATATTGGTTTAATTGTGAAGATGGGGAAAACTCATATATTACAGTTTGAAAAAAATGAAATGTTTTAAATATTCTATGAATGTAATGAGAATTTCAGCAGATTATGGCTACAAAAGATTTATGATTCAGCCTGAAAACATAACCTATGGAAAATCATCAACTGTGCAGAATGAGCTCTTCCAGATGACAGATCTTACTAGGAAAACCTGCCAATAAAAGAGAGAACGCTAGAAGAAAAAGAATCCTGTTGACTTTCAACATATGGCCTCGACACTGACATTCTTATAGCTTTTAGTGAATAGCAACCCAAAATAACTGGGTTGATAAAAACCAAAAAAGTAAAAAAATAGAATGCATGAATTTAAAAAAAATTCTGCTCTGATTTTTTTCTTTACTTTTAGTTCAGAGGACTTAAAAACTTTTTAAAAAAAATCTTATATTGGAATATAATTGTTTAACAGTGTTGTGTTAGGTGTACAGCAGAGTGATTCAGTTATACATATACATGTATCTATTCTTTTTCAAATTCTTTTCTTAGGTTATTTTAGAGTATTAAGCAGAGTTTCCTGTACCATGCAGTAGGTCCTTTTATCTGTTTAAAATTTAGCAATGTGTACATGTCAATCTCAAACTCTCTATCTGTCCCTCCTTCCCTTGGTAATATATGAAGGTGATGAAGTGGTACATCTTCCTTATAGTTTCACCTTTCAGGATAATAATGACTCCTAGCAAACTGAAAATAAAAGACAAATACCCATATATATTTAGGCATTAGTGAGAAAATCTGAATTATCACATATTACCCTCTCTATTGGTTCTCTCAGCTACATACTCCTTGCATTGGTCTTTTTCTCTCCCACTCTTCTTTCCAAGGATCCTGCTTTTTACCCTTTTTAGTTCAGCCTTTTGAACTACTTAAGAAGTGGGCCACTAAAGATGATCAGTTTACTTCTTTGGAACTATGAAGATTATACAATGTGTCTCAAGGTTTTGTGATTGTTGACTCATGTATTTGTTTACACTTTCATTCAATATAGAGTACTTACTGTGTGCCAATCACTGTAACAGAGAAATCTATAGTTTATAGGCTAAATCCTATCTGACAATGAGTCAAAGAGTTAGTTGCAGCTAGTTAAGCATAGAGATCAAGTGTACCTCTAATATTTCCTTTCCTGAAATAGAATGGACTCAGATTATTCCCTCTAGAGAGCTCTTAGTTTCTTCTGAATTCCGTTAAGGTTATGGTGCTAATTTAGAGCAGTATTGGCCCATCTAGAAGATTAACTGCCAGGTAACTGCAAAGCCGACTAAGGTCCATCTAGTCAAGGCTATGGTTTTTCCTGTGGTCATGTATGGATATGAGAGTTGGACTGTGAAGAAGGCTGAGCGCCGAAGAATTGATGCTTTTGAACTGTGGTGTTGGAAAAGACTCTTGAGAGTCCCCTGGACTGCAAGGAGATCCAACCAATCCATTCTGAAGGAGATCAGCCCTGGGATTTCTTTGGAAGGAAAGATGCTAAAGCTGAAACTCCAGTACTTTGGCCACCTCATGGGAAGAGTTGACTCATTGGAAAAGACTCTGATGCTAGGAGGGATTGGGGGCAGGAGGAGAAGGGGATGACAGAAGATGAGATGGCTGGATGGCATCACAGACTCGATGGACATGAGTCTGAGTGAGCTCTGGGAGTTGGTGATGGACAGGGAGGCCTGGCGTGCTGTGATTCATGGGGACGCAAAAAGTCGGACACGACTGAGCTTTTAAACTGAACTGAGCTGCAAAGCAGTGCATTAATTAACACACAGACACATAAAAGTCTCAGTGTTCCAGGTCTGTTGCATACTAGTTGTGTACTTTGGTACACACGGAGTTGCAGCCTATTTCCAAGAGTGGCTCTGAAGAGTAAATGAGTTGGTATCTGTAACTGGTTAGTTCAAGGACTACTGCAGAGCCCTCTAGTAATGTTGCTGCTGCTGTCACTTCAGTCGTGTCCGACTCTGTGCGACCCCATAGACGGCAGCCCACCAGGCCCCCGGTCCCTGGGATTCTCCAGGCAAGAACACAGGGGTGGGTTGCCATTTCCTTCTCCAATGCATGAAAGTGAAAAGTGAAAGTGAAGTCGCTCAGTCATATCTGACCACTTACTATCATTACTCCTATTGTAATTGGTATAAAAACTAATTCTTAAAATAACAGGACAAATATTTACTATCTACTATGATTTACAAACAAATCCAAGGCTAGATGTTACATTGAATATATGCAAAAGAGTTAGACCTACTTTAAAGTACAGTTTCAAATAGTTTCATTAAACCTAACTGTAATCAAAGTACTTTTTCATTCTAGTTTTCTTTATAGTTTTAAGAAAATCTTTTAATTTGCGCAGATCTTTCTGGTGTCTTTTTATGCCTGCTCTGGAGATGCTATGAAAGCTTACCCCTTTATTAGCTAACCTAAAATTTTTATGTCCATGGTAGCCCCGATTCTAATATCCCATGCCTGTCTCTTTTTTCTGTGGAGAGAAAATACTTTGTCATCTCTTACTTCCAGTGAAGCCATACCTTGGCTTTCTTCATAAATCGCCGGGGAAGTATTAATTGGTCAGTAAAAAAGAAAACTGAAGCACTAGATTACGTAGGAAGCATTGTCCTGTCTCATCTGCAGTTCGAGGAAAAGCTCACTTACTGCTCTGGTCTCTAAAGTACTTTTCTTACTAATCTTAAATTGTTAACAACTTGGTTTTGCCCTGGCAAACATATTTTCTTAAAGAGATTATGCATTTCTCTCTTTAAATGGATATTAAAGCCATCAGAAGAAAGCAGTGTTTCAAATGTAAAATTCATTGGGCTTTACTTTCAAGTAAAAGTTATACTCCAAGTGTATGCACTTTAGTTTTTGTAAGTTAAACCTTAAAAAAAAAAAGAACCCTGAGCAGGAGCTCAGGTCTGTAGAGCTCAAGCCTGTAGTCAGAGAGTCTGTGTCTGAACTACAACTGTGCAGCCACCACTTACTGTGTTACCTTGGTGAGTTGCTCAAACCCACTAAGCTTCAGTTCCCTTAAATATAAAATAGTAATATCTGTCCCTAACAGGAGACATCTCTCTCTCTAATGTCACCTGTTAGCTCTCCCCTCAAATTTTTGTGCCCCATCTCAGTCACAGCCTTCTTCCTCACATCAAGGATAAGCACTACTCTGAGTTTTAGGAAAAACCATTGAGATTCTTTATTGTTTCATTAACCAAGTGTGTAGCCTTCAACTATGTAGTAAAAAGTGAAAGTCGCTAAGTGGTGTATGACTCTTTGACTCCATGGACTGTAGCCTGCTAGGCTCCTCTGTCCGTCGGGCTTCTCCAGGCCAGAATACTGGAGTGGGTAGCCATTCCCTTCTCCAAGGGATCTCCCCTACTCAGGGATTGAACCCAGGTCTCCCTTCTGCATTGCAGGTTGATTCTTTACCGTCTGAGCTACCAGGGAAGCCCAAGAATGCTGGAGTGGGTAGTCTGTCCCATCTCCAGGGAATCTTCCCAATCTAGGAATTGAACTGGTGCCTCCTGCATTGCAGGTGGATTCTTTACCTGCTGAGCTACCAAGGAAGCTCCTTCCTTCAACTATAGTTGTATCTTATCTGTTGTTTTAAATTTGATGTGTTTTCATGTATCCCAGTGTTCATTGCAGCAACATTTACAATAGCTAGGACATGGAAGCAACCTAGATGTCCATCAGCAGATGAATGGATAAGAAAGTTGTGATACATATACAAAATGGAATATTGCTCAGCTATAAAAAGAGTGCATTTGAGTCAGTTCTAATGAGGTGGACAAAACTGGAGCCTATTATTCAGAATGAAGTAAGTCAGAAAGAGAAACACCAAGATAGTATATTAACACATATATATGGAATTTAGAAAGATGGTAGTGATGACCCTATATTCAAGACAGTGAAAGAGACACAGATGTAAAGAACAGACTTTTGGACCATGTGGGAGAAGGTGAGGATGTGATGATATGAGACAATAGCATTGAAACATGTATATTACCATATGTAAAATAGATGACTGGTGCAAGTTCGATGCATGAAGCAGGGCACTCAAAGCTGGTGCTCTGTGACAACCCAGAGGGATGCGATGGAGAGAGAGGTGGGAGGGGGTTCAGGATGGGGGGACACCTGTATTCATGTCAGTGTATGGCAAAACCACCACAAAAATTGTAAAGTAATTAGCCTCCAATTAAAATAGTTTATTAAAAAATTTGATGTCTTTTAAGTCTTCTTCTTTTTTGGGGGAGGCGGTCTATGGGTTCCTCCTTTATTCCTTTCCTTCCATCTTTTCCCCTCTGAAGAACACAGGTCACTTACATTTAGAGTTTTCCACAGTCTAGAGTTTGCTGATTGTAAACTCATTGTCTGTGAAGTATGTTCCTATGTGTTTCCCTCAAATTGGCAGGTAAATCAAAAGGCTTAATCAGATCTGGGTTTAATTCCTTTGGCAAAACTATAGGTGATGGTGTGTTCTTTTCTCAAGAGGCACATAAATGTCCTTCTTTTTGTGATGGTAGCAAACATTGGCACTTAATGCTTAGATCCATTAATTCATAGGGAGTTGCAAAATGGTGATGCTGTAATTTTATCATTGTCTTTCTGTGGATTAGCTGGAATAATTGGATAAGGAGATACTTTCTCTCATCTGCTATTTGGTTATCCAATGATTGAGTTCATATGGGAAAGGCTGGTCCAAAACCACTGAATCCTAACCCCTCCCCCATTTTTGTTTCCATAAAGCAAATCTATTTCTTTGAATTTAATTCTTAGAGTCTTCATATCAATTTACATGATTAAATTCCTGAAAAGTAGTTAAAATTTTCTCATATATGTTACAGTAATTTGAAGGGGAAAACAGCTTGGGTTTAGTTTCTTTGGTAAAACTAGAGGTGTTTTTGCCTTTTCCTTGAACAGTAAAGACAATTTGTGGAAATGCACTATGTTGAAAACTTATTTATGCAGCACAGTGATTTATAATGTTCAGTTTTGCTCACTCTCAACCCTGACGCCCTCTGTAAACTTGGTGGTGCCGTCCCCCTGTGTTGTGTTCGATGTCACTCTCTGTGGAGTCTGTGGCCATGCCGGTCACCTTCCCTTTGTCTTCGTTGCATCTGAGGACCACCTGCCCCCTAGTTTTACTCAGTGGTGATAACCCTTCACTGCTTCTTATCTGGCCGTGATTTCTCTTAGAAGTTTAACACTCCCTCACCCACTAAACCACAAATGAATTCAGGGCATAATCTTGGAATTTTCTTTTCAAGCTAGAAAGTTGCGTATGTGATGTTTCTGTTAGAGCTGAAGCTGGTGGAGCTGATAGAGACCAGATCTTGAATGTTGTAGAGAGCAGACTGCGTTTCGTCAGTTTTACTTTTCAAAGTGTTTGAAGTGGTATGTAAAGAAATAAGAATCATTTGTTACCACAGCTTTACTCTTATGACAGGAGCCATGACAACAGAGTCCTTCTCTGACCCTGAACTCAGTTCCTACCTAAGATTTAGGATCGCGAAAGTGTGTCCTAATAAAGAGCTAGTTACGGATTTGGGAAGATGGTTGAAGTGGGTGAAATGTCCACTTGACCTTCAGATTCTCCCTTGACTCAAGTTAGGAAAAGTTGATGGTGTGCTGTGCTTTGATGTCTCCCCTTGTTGCTGTCTATTAATGTGAACCTCAAGTTCAGAACACTTTTTGGTTGTTCAGCTTAGCATCTCTTAGGGCCATACCAAGTTCTCTCTAATCTCTGGTCAAAAATCAGATGCCACTGGTATCATTTATATTTCTTTATTCAACAGATTTACGAAGTGTCTTATTTCTGAGAGAAGGGGCTAGGACCAATGCTTATAAGGCAGAAGTGAAATTTTGTGCTTTGTAGATTTGTGTGTGTCTATAAATAAAACAGGATGTTAACTTCCTCAGCCCTTCCTAAGAGTGTCATTATACTGTTGGTAAATCTTCAGTAGACCCATTTCGCTCTCTCTGTACTTTCACATTCTCTCTTCTTTACCGTTCTCCATGGCTTTAGTACAGGTCGGGGAAGATGAAAACTGTGCAGTATTTATTGGAGGGAATGGTCGTCCAAGCACATGAGGACCAGTGAATGGCACTTGTTTATCATCCATAGACACCCCATTGATTCAGATGAATTTGGATTTTCAAGCTCTTGTTTGAAATGTAGACTTTCCTTGAGAATAGTGAACTTTATACTCTTAGTGTACATTTAACCTAAATAGTTACTTGAGATCATGCTTCTGCCTAAAATCTTTGGGAATTGGGGGATTGCTACAGACCAGGAAAAGGAGGGCGTTTTGGTTTTTAGTTGTTTTTTTAAGAGAAGCTCCCGTAGGGCGTGCCTAAGGTAGTCACAGACTTTCCCAGTTCATGGACCGTTAGGACCACATCTGTGTTGAATTCTGAAGATTTTCTATACTACTTAGTTAAGAAGTCAGCTGTTGTCTTTGCCTCCTTCCAGTTTTAATACAAAGTACACCCAGTACGGTTAATACAAGTTCTGACAAGTGAGCTTTTTTTTCTTGATCACAATGGAAACTATTTGAATCTAGCAGAGTATTCTGGGACACACAATTGTCTGGATTGGACCACACCTCTGGTACAAAAAAGCTGAGAGGGCTGTTTTTTTAATTTCTTCTTTAAAAAAAAATGCAGGTTAATTTGGCCTGCAGGCTCCTAACAAGTTAGTGAGGGAGCTGTACAACTGGGGGCCCCATCTCTATAGTAAGCAGTGACTCCCTAGTTCATAATGGCATTCCCTTCTAGGCAAGGAAAATTGGTACTTACATAAGAAAGGATGAAAGTACAGTCATCTCTCAGAATCTGTAAGAGATTTGTTTCAGGACCCCTGAGGTTACCCTAATCCCTGGGTGCTCAAATTCTTTATATTGCTATTTATTGCTTTATATTGCCACTTTAACGTGGCACAGTATTTAAATATAACCTGTACACATCTTTTAGTGTACTTTAAATCATCTATTCAGTTCAGTTCAGTTCAGTCGCTCAGTCGTGTCCGACTCTTTGCCACCTCATGAATCAAAGCACGCCAGGCCTCCCTGTTCATTACCATCTCTCGGAGTTCCCTCAGACTCATGTCCATCGAGTCCGTGATGCCATCCAGCCATCTCATCCTCTGTTGTCCCCTTCTCCTCCTGCCCCCAATCCATCCCAGCATCAGAGTCTTTTCCAATGAGTAAACTCTTCACATGAGGTGGCCAAAGTACTGGAGTTTCAGCTTTAGCATCATTCCTTCCAAAGCAGTCCCAGGGTTGATCTCCTTCCGAATGGACTGGTTGGATCTCCTTGCAGTCCAAGGGACTCCCAAGAGTCTTCTCCAACACCACAGTTCAAAAGCATCAATTCTTCAGCGCTCAGCCTTCTTCACAGTCCAACTCTCACATCCGTACATGACCATAGGAAAAACCATAGCCTTGATTAGACGGACCTTAGTCGGCAAAGTAATCATATGTACCTAATACAATATAAGTGCTATACAAATCATTGTAAATAAACAGTATGGAATTAGCTGCAGGACAAATTCAAGCTTTGCGTTTTAGAGCTTTCTAGAATTGTTTTTCCGCAAATATTTTTGGTTTGTAGTTGGTTGAATCTGTGGATCCAGAACCCTTGGATACAAAGACCAACTGTAAGGTTAAGTTTGAAAAATCGTTGCATCTTCTTATTACCATTTCAAATTAGAGCTACCTTAAAAACAAAGTATGTAGGTATGTGTGTGTGTGCACCTACCAGCCCAGCTTTTTCCTCAGGTCCATCACTTGCATTTGTTTACAAGTCTTTGTGTTCTGCAGTTTTTGATAGATATGGAAAATCACTTTATTTGTTCATATACAGTGTCTGTATACAGCATTTGCTGTTGTAGTTCATTAAAAAATTTTTATTTTTATTTTATTTTGCTTTAAAATACTGTATTGGTTTTGCCATACATTGACATGCAGTTACTGTAGTACACAGCTAATCAAATAGAGTGCTCTTTTGCCTGTGATTCCTGTTAACTCTAATAAAATCTTTATTTTCACTTCATTTGAATAAGACTGTCTACTTCCATATTGTCTCATGGCTTTTTCCTCATTTGCTGTATATATTTTATAAATTACATATTATAGATTATTACTGGAGAAGGCTATGGCACCCCCACTCTTGTACTCGTGCCTGGAAAATCCCGTGGACAGAGGAGCCTGGTAGGCTGCATTCCATGGGGTCGCTACTAGTCAGACATGACAGAGCGACTTCACTTTTACTTTTCACTTTCATACATTGGAGAAGGAAATGGCAACCCACTCCAGTGTTCTTGCCTGGAGAATCCCAGGGACGGGGGAGCCTCATGGGCTGCCATCTATGGGGGTGCACAGAGTTGGACACAGCTGAAGCAACTTAGCAGCAGCAGCATAGATTATTACATTTAATTAAAATATTGAGGTAGAAAATTTCATCCCTATTTTTTATAAAATTTTATATTTGAAATGTTTATGGAGATAACTCCTGGTTTAGTAATTTAACATACAGCTTAATTGGAGGTCATTTCAATCCTAGATGACCACTTAACATTTTTAATAAAGAATCTTATTATTTCATTTTTATGCTATATATCTATACCATGAGCTTGCAAAAGATAGATTCTTTTTATCTTTGTATCATCAGTACCTAATTTAGATGATCAGCGGTGTTTTTCAGCTCGACATATTGTTTCATTAATTGCAAATCAGTAGTGGGAATAAATGATTGAGAAAATCTGTAAGTATTCTCTCAAATATTATCATCTTTAATTTTCAGAACCTGAGCAAACCTTTCAGCCTTTAAGTTTTGGAGACAAACACTAAAATTGCCCAGAGTTTTGTCTACTTACTGACAATAGAATTAAATATAATTAATGGGGGTGGAAAGACTAGTTAATTATAAAAGTACAAAAATGTTTGTAATACAAAGTTTAACTTTCTTTATTTGAATGTCTTCTTACAGCATATATAAGTAAACTTTTTGCTCTTTAAGGACTAGATCTATGTTCCTATGCTCTTTGTTCCTATGTTTTATGAATTTAAAATACTTTTATAGAGTATATAAGATGCTATTAAAATTGTAGTAACTTTTGGTTTTTATGCTGTGGTATAATTATCCTTGATTACAGACTTCACAAGAGGTAGTGTATGGAAGAGCTGTTTATCTCACAAACATTTTCACATAAGATTCTAGAACTTACATTCTAAGAATAAAGGCTCTTCTTTTTGAGGTAATTTAAACCTAAATGAACATTATTTCAGAGAAAGATGAACTTTATTTTAAAAAGGACAACTGTCTTTGCTTTTGAAGTACAAATATTCTTTAACATGGATAGTTCTGAACACCCAGAATGCTCCCAGTGTCTAATTTGATCATATTGCTTCTTTTCCTAACCTCCCTCCCCCTCTTTAATCTCACCCCAAAGAAAATGCTCAGAAAATACAACAAAGACACCAGGTACTATTATCAGACTTCCTTTCTTTACTTCACTAGAGTTTCAGTATCTTGAGAAGGAAGGACAGCTTTAAGTGCAGTTTTCATCAGATTATTTGTTGTTCAGTTTCTCAGTCTTGTCTGACTCTTTGCATGGACCCCATGGACTGCAGCACACCAGGCTTCCCTGTCCTTCACCATCTTCCGGAGTTTGCTCAAACTCATGTCCATTGAGTCGATGATGCCATCCAACCATCTCATCCTCTGTCATCCCCTTCTCCTCCTGCCTTCAATCTTTCCCAGCATCAGGGTCTTTCTAATGAGTCAACTCTTTGCATCAAGTGGCCAAAGTGTTAGAGCTTCAGCATCAGTCCTTCCAATGAATATTCAGAATTGATTTCCTTTAGAATTGACTGGTTTGATCTCCTTCTTGTCCAAGGGACTCTCAAGAGTCTTCTCTAAGACCCACAGTTCAAAAGCATCAATTCTTCAGTGCTCAGTTTGCTTTATAGCCCAACTCTCACATCCACACACAACAACTGGAAAAACCATAGCTTTGACTATATAGACCTTTGTCAGCAAAGTAATGTATCTACTTTTAATATACTGTCTGGGTTTGTCATAGTTTTTCTTCCAAGAAGCAAGTATATTTTAATTTCATGGCTGTTGTCACCATCTTCAGTGATTTTGGAGCTAAAAAAAATAAAGTCTCTCACTGTTTCCATTGTTTCCCCATCTATTTGCCATGAAGTCATGGGACTGGATGCCATGATCTTAGTTTTTTAAATGTTGAGTTTTAAGCCAGCTTTTTCACTCTCCTGTTTCACTTCCATAAGAAGCTCTTTAGTTCCTCTTCTCTTTCTGCCATAAAGGTGGTGTCATCTGCACATCTGAGGTTATTGATGTTTCTCCCGGCAATCTTGATTCCAGCTTGTGCTTCATCCAGCCTGGCATTTCACATGATCTACTCTGCATGTAAGTTAAATAAGCAGGGTGACAGTCTACAGCCTTGACATACTCCTTTCCCAATTTTGAACCAGTCCATTGTTCCATGTCAAGTTCTAATTATTGCTTCTTGACCTTCCATTATTAAGTCAAGACAATGCAATACTAATAGAGAGAAAGCAAGGATGACTACCAGGTTTCTGGCTTGGGTAACTGGGTAGATAGTGGTGCCTTTTATATAGATGGGGAGGATAGGGAGGAAGAGGGGTACGAGTTTGGGGGCGGGATGAAGAGGTTGAGGGGTTGACTAAGAATTCCAGTTTTGACACGTTAATTTGGAGCTGCCTAGTAAACGTTTGGGCTTCCCAAGTGGTGCAGTGGTAAGAATCCACCTACCAATCCTGCCAATGCAGGAGACACAAGAGATGCAGATTCCATCCCTGGGTCGGGAAGATCCCCTGCAGTAGGAAATGGCAACCCACTCCAGTATTCTTGCCTGGAAAATTCCATGGATAGAAGAGCCTGGTGGCCTACAGTCCAAGGGGGTTGCAAAGAGTTGGACATGACTGAATGACCAAGCACACACACACAATAGATATTTAGGTCAAGATATTCAGTAGATAGGATCTGTAAGTTAAGTCTGGAGTTTGGAAGAGAGGTTGAAGTGGAAATGTAAACTTGGAAGTATTGCCCAGATGTATTGGTAATTTGGATTGTTAAAATAAAATTCCTTTCTAAATCTCTTGATACTTGAAAAAAATAAAACAATTTGGAAGTTTTTAGCACAGAGACATTGCTTAGACGCATTGGAATGCCTGGGGTCATCTGAAGAGAAAGTACAGAGACTGAATAGTCCAAGCCCTGAGGATTATTTAGAGGTCTTGCAGAGGAAAAGCAATCAGTAAAGGAGACTGATGAGGGTGGTTAGTAAAATGGTAGAAAACTCAGGAGAGAGTGGCATTGCAGAAGCTGAGAGAGGAGATGGCCCAGAAGAAAGCACGGTCAACTGTGTCTACTGCTGCTGAGCACTGACAGAGGAAGATAGTGTTAAAATATGGTGGCTACATTGCTTGTTCTTCATTTATTCATTTGTTCACTTGTTATTCATTAAACAAATGATTTTCAACTCAGATCTTAAAGTTATTAATATTTGCAACTTGAACCAGATTTTCATCTCTTATTTTTGTGTCAGTCGAACATACCAGTTGATATATACTCTCAAATAAATTGAGAAATATTGATCTCAATTTCTCTATCAAATTATCAATACTTTCTAAGCAATAGAAATTTATAGAAGGGAAAAATGACGATAAAAACCATTACTCAAAAGGCATCAGGTGTGCCAAAGTGGCCTCAAAAATTTTCAGGGTGCTGGATGATTGAGAAAGGTGATAGGGGAAGGGATATAAAAGGGTGGAAGATACACAGGCACTTCTTTTGTATTTTATGTGTTTCTTTATATGCATAATTGATAAATTGGTGTTAATTGTATCTGTCTGGACTATTTCATTAAAGGGGAGAAAAACCTTTTACACACACGTCAAGAGAGTCTTCAGAATTTGATGATGACTTCAGTGACAGTGTTTCTTCATTTTCTTTTTGTTGTCATAAAAATAAGGCAGGAATTTGAATAAAAGCTAAATAAAAGCTCTTTGCTTCCTTTATTAGGAAATATAGCTTACTAAAGAAAAGTTTTATGATTATTTATTGAACTGCAATACAATTTTACTTATGTAAACTTTGTTCTGTATAGTAAGTACATTATTTCACCGTTGATAAGTATGACCAGTGTATTTGTTTGTTATTTTTAACAGGATAAAACCACAAAAAGTTCAATAATGTGTACATTGGAGAGATCCAGGAAATCTGAGTAACTCCCTTTATATATATTTCAAAATAAAATTTTGAGCTCTAGATCCTTGGTCAAGTATCTTTCCTTCATAATTCTTTTCACAGGAAATTCAGAGTCTAATTATATTATTTGGATTTACAGTGCTTATTAAGGAATATGATTCTCTATAAATGTAAGCACCCCCTTTAATTTGCAGTAAAGATGGATGGATTTAATTTTATTGATTGAAACAGTGTCAAAGATATTAGAAGATAAAATGCTTTACTTTTTTGTTCTCAGATGGACCCTTTTGAAGAAAGCAGAATTATCCGACCCAGGGATTGAACCCGGGTCTCCTGCATTGTAGACAGACGCTTTACCGTCTGAGCCACCAGGGAAGTCCATTGTTTTGTTCACAATGGCATAAACAGTAAAAGTTATTTTCTACTGTTTCACAAATATGTTACCCAAAGATCAGTCATGAATCTGGGCTTAGAGGTATATTTCTATGGATTTACTGTACATTTATTTGTGTAATAAATTCTTTATTTTATTTTATTTTTACTTTATTCTGCTTTATATTACTGTATTGGTTTTGCCATACATTGACATGAATCAGCCACGTGTACACAAGCTCCCAATCTTGAAACCCCCTTTCACCTCTCACCCCATATCATCTCTCTGGATCATCCCCGTGCACCAGCCCCAAGCATCCTGTATCCTGTATCGAACATAAACTGGCGCTTCGTTTCTTACATGATAGTATACATGTTTCAATGCTATTCTCCCAAATCATCCCACCTTCTCCCTCTCCCTCAGAGGCCAAAAGTCCGTTCTATAGATCTGTGTCTCTTTTGCTGTCTCACGCACAGGGTCATCATCACCACCTTTCTAAATTCCATATATGTGCGTCAGTACACTGCATTGGTGTCTTTCTTTCTGGCCTACCCCACTCCACACAATTGGCTCCAGTTTCATCCATCTCATTAGAACTGATTCAAATTTATTCTTTTTAAGGGCTGAGTAATACTCCATTGTGTATATGTACCACAGCTTTCTTATCCATTCATCTGCTGATGGACATCTAGGTTGTTTCCATGTCCTGGCTATTATAAACAATGCAGCAATGAACATTGGGGTACATGTGTCTCTTTCAATTCTGGTTTCCTCGGTGTGTATGCCTAGCAGTGGGATTGCTGGGTCATAAGGCAGATCTATTTGCAATTTTTTAAGGAATCTCCACACTCTTTTCCATAGTGGCTGTACTAGTTTGCATTCCCACCAACAGTGTAAGAGGGTTCCCTTTTCTCCACATCCTCTCCAGCATTTATTGCTTGTAGACTTTTGGATTGCAGCCATTCTGACTGGTGTGAAATGGTACCTCATTGTGGTCTTGATTTGCATTTCTCTGATAATGAGTGATGTTGAGCATCTTTTCATGTGTTTGTTAGCCATCCGTATGTCTTTGGAGAAATGCCTATTTAGTTCTTTGGCCCATTTTTTTGATTGGATCGTTTATTTTTCTGGAGTTGAGCTGCATAAGTTGCTTGTATATTTTTGAGATTAGTTGTTTGTCCGTTGCTTCATTTGCTATTGTTTTCTCCCACTCAGAAGGCTGTCTTTTCACCTTACTTATAGTTTCCTTTGTTGTGCAGAACTACAGGATCTCATTTTTTAAGGAACCCTTCAGCAGTCCTTTTATAAAATGAGTAACTTTTATAAGTACCAATTTTTAGGTTGGATTTTTCAAAATAGTTAACATTGGATGCCCTGTATTTTATTTGTCCTTAATTAATCATGTTTTCTAGGGACGTTAAGAAACCTGTCTTGAGTTTCAGCCTTCTTATTTTTAATTCCAGAATTTGACTAGATAATCTCTGAGGTTCATCTTTAAAATTCTGTGATTCTCATTTAAAAATAACTGTGTCATACAGCATTTAAAAAATTATTAAGGACCTGGGTATTCTTAAAGCATTATTGGAACACTGAGGGGAAAGTGAGTGTGATCTCAGTTATGTAGATGGACAGTTACATAGTCTGTCTATTGGGCAGACTACTTAGATGAGGCAGAAAAATCCATAAACTACCTGCCTTGCCTAAGAGGAAAAAACATCTCCAGAACTAGTGGAAGAGATGGTACTGCTTATAGATGAGCTATCTATCAGCTGATGGTTTTTTAAA
The DNA here is from genome assembly GCA_917880005.1 of Nanger dama. Classification (NCBI taxonomy): domain Eukaryota; kingdom Metazoa; phylum Chordata; class Mammalia; order Artiodactyla; family Bovidae; genus Nanger; species Nanger dama. The sequence goes on from CAKJTW010000018.1 coordinate 35,464,534, forward strand.
TTGTGGTAAGATATATATGACAAAATTTCCCACCTTAACCATTTTTAAGTCGTATAGAGTTCAGTGGTTTAAATGCATTCACATTGTTGTATAGCTATCACTGCTGTCCATATCTTCATAACTCTTTTCAAGTTGTAAAAATGACACTCTGTGCTCACTAAACAATAACTTCCCATTCTCCCCTCCCTTCAGCCTCTGGAAATCATGGTCACACTTTCTGTCTCCATGATTTTGACAACTCTAGGTATCTCATATAAATAGAATCATATAATGTTTGTCTTTTTGTTAACTTGCTGATTTTACTTAGCACAATGTCCTCAGAGTTTATCTGCGCTGTAGCATAATGCAGAATTTCGTTCCTCTTAAAGGCTGAATAATAGTCCAACATGTATATATGTGTGTGTGTGTGTGTACACTATATTTTGCTTATCTGTTTATCTTTCATTTTTTTTATTAATTAAATTTATTTATTTTTTTAATTACAATACTGTATTTGTTTTGCCATACATTGACACGAATCAGCCATAGGTGAACACAATCGCCCAATGCCGAAGCCCCCTCCCACCTCCCACCCCACATCCTCTACCTGAATCATCCTGTGCATCAGCCCCATGCATCCTGCATCCTACACCAAACATAGATTAGCGCTTCGTTTCTTACAGGAAAATACACATGCTTCACTGCCATTCTCCCAAACCATCCCACCCTTTCCCTCTCCCTCAGAGTCCAAAAGTCCACTCTATACCTCTGTGTCTCTTGTTGTCTCACATATAGGGTCATCATTACTGTCTTCTAAATTCCATATATATGTGTCAGTATACTGTATCGGTGTTTTTCTTTCTGGCTTACTTCACTCTGTATAATCGGTTCCAATTTCATCCATCTCATTAGAACTGAGTCAAATTTATTCTTTTTAAGGGCTGAGTAGTATTCCATAGTGTATATGAACCACAGCTTTCTTATCCATTCATCTGCTGATGGACATCTAGGTTGCTTCCATGTCCTGGCTATTATAAACAGCGCTGCAATGAACATTGGGGTACATGTGGCTCTTTCAATTCTGGTTTCCTCAGTGTATATGCCCAGCAGTTTATCTTTCAATGTACACTTTGGTTGCTTCCACATTTTAGCTATTGTGAATAATGCTGCTATGAAAATAAATGTACAAATATCTCTTCAACACCTTGCTTTCAGTTCTTTTGGGTATATCCAGAAGTGAAATTGCTGGGTCATTCAGTAATTCTGTGTTTAATTTTTTGAGGAACTGTCATACTGTTTTCCACAGCAGCTTTACCATTTTACATTCCTACCAACAGTGCACACAATTTCAGTTTCTCCACATCCTTGCTAATACTTGTTGTTCTCTGTGTTTTTGAGAGTAGCCATCCTAATGTGGGTGAGGTGGTGTCTTATTGTTTTGATTGGCAGTTTCCATAATGATAAGTGATACTGGAGATCTTTTGATGTGCTTATTGGTCTTTCATATATCTTATTCGGAGAAATGTCTGTGTAAGTCCTGTGTCCAGTTTTGAGTCAAGTTATTTTGCTTTTTTGATGTTGAGTTTCAGGCATTCTCTTTATATTCTAGACATTAATCCCTTATCAAATGTATGCTTTGTGAACATTTCTTCCCTTTCTGTGAGTTGCCTTGTTATTCAGTTGATACTTTTGATGCACAAAATTTTAAAAATTCCTTATGGAATCAGATTTGCATGTTGTTTCTTGTTATCTGTGCTTTTTGGTATCATATCCAAGAAATCGTTGCCAAAGCTAATGTGAAGCTTTTGTCTTGTGTTTTTGTCTAAGAATTTTATTGTTTTAGTTCTTACATTTAGGTTAATTTTTGGAGTTAATTTTTGTATATGGTGCTAGGTAAGGGTGCAGCTTCATTCTTTTTCGTGTGGATGGATATTCCATTTTTCTAGCACTTTCTGTGGTAATGGTTATGAATAACAGTAAACAAAACAAGTGATCCTGTTATGAGAGACCCTCCATGCCTTTGATTTTCAGTGCCTGTAGACCACATTGTTTAGAGCATGATTCAAATAAAAGAAAATTGCTTTTAAAGCCTTGTAAAATTACCTTGACATTCTCATTTTTAGTAGCCCTCAACAAGCATATCAATTTCATTATTTCAGTGAATTCCCTGGTTGATTAGCTGGTGACTTGATTTAGTAAACATTTGTCAGGCTATGTCTTCCCTGGAGATATACTAAGCTTGGAGTATGTAAGGCATCTTTTCCTCATCCAACAGTGTTAAGTTAGGAAAGTGTTGTGGTAATATTATGAGTACAATTGTCTAAGAACATTAAGAACCTTAGTCTGGATCTTTTGTAACCATAAAAGGCAATGTGTCATGCTTTCCTGTTTTGCATGGATGAGAAGGGAGTAAAAAACACCAAAAGAATTTTTATTGCATAGAAATATTTCCTTCCTAGCAGGGAGTGTGTGAAGCAATAATGAGCCTTAAAAACAATCTTATATATTAATAGTAAGAGGAGAGAAAGGTAGGGAAACACAGTACAGCCACACAGACTTGAGGGCTGATCATGAAACTGCTGATTCCAGCCAGGGTCCCTTCTCCCTCCCTGTACAGCACTTTACTTTAATGTGCATCTTCTCACAGCCCTCTTAAGATGGGTTGGATAAGTTGTAGCTTCCTCTGTCTGGAAGAGGAACTTGTCAGAGTCTGTGGTGCAGATAATTGATGAAGACAGGCTAGAACCACACTTCCCTAATTGCCAATCTGTGGCTAAGACCAGAGGAGTGTCCTTTGTGTTGAGAAATTGTTTTCCATGATGCAGATTGCTCAGTACAGAAGATGTCATTTTTAGTGTATCCAGTGGTAACTTGATCATCATAGACCGTCCCCACAAAATACCATCAGTCCACCTGAATTGCTTGTTTGAGCACAGCTTGACATGGTCATCACATCTCAGCACATCTTAAGAGCACACATTTTCCATCAGACTGATTCACACTGGGCCCTTCTCACATTGTTAATGACATACTGCTCACACTTCTTTTACTGCCATTTCCTTCATCTCTTTCCTAAAATAACTTAGGTTGCTGAATTGAAATGACTGTGAATCTCTGTTTACACCAAATTAGAAGAGGCCAGTGGCTTCCTGAGTTTGTCTCAGACCCATCGCCTTTCGGTAGACCAAATCTGCTTCGTTCTCTGGGTGTGGAAATGATACAGCTACTGTAAAGATACAGGAATTAGTTCTGCCAGGTACTCTTCTAAAGATGTGTTTATGTGCAGTTGATTTTTAAAAAGAATTCTGTGCTGTGCATAAGAATTAAGGTAACAATACCTTAATACATGTTCTTACATATTGTTGTTTAGTTGGTAAGTTGTATCCAAATCTTGTGACCCCATGGACTGTAGCCTGCTAGGCTCCTTCTATCCGTGGGATTTCCCAGGCAAGAATACTGGAGTGGGTTGTCCGTTCCTTCTCCAGGGGATCTTCCTGACCCAGGGGTTGACCCCATGTCTCCTGCATTGGCTGACAGGTTCTTTACCACTGAGCCACCAGGGAAGCCTCTCTTATATAATAATAATAAATATGTTCTGTATCTTTTTAGTAATGAGTTATAGTGACAAAGTGAAGATAATCTAACTTTATTTATTTTCTTCTGAGATGAGGAAATAAATCTTGAGACTAAACAGAGCTGGCTAACATTTCGTTGGTGTGACTGTGATGTGTCCTTGGGACATGATTGTGGAGGAGAAAATAAAAACCAAGCCATTCACTCTGATACCAGTGATTTAAAAGTGGAGAGCAGTTGTTCTTCAGTATAATGCATTTTTCTGTTTTTAGTTAGAAGTGTCGCATTCCCGGGAAGACACTCAGTGCATTCTCAGTGCAGTGCAACTATGTGGTGTGAATTCTCTGATGTGGTTGAGAATTGGTATTGCATAGCTTTAAAAGACATGTTTTAAAGATAAAGGAATGGGGAACAGAAATGTTGGAAGAGGGAATACTTTATACCATCTTAATTCTGTTAGTGGTTAAGAAGAGCAATGGCCCAGTTACCCCTGGGTTCCAGGCCCATCTTTATCACTGACTCTGACCATGGGCAAGTTATTTGACTTATTTATGCATTTGTATCCTCTTCTCTAAAATGAATATAATATCTATCTCATAGTCCAGTTTTAAGGATAAAGTTAGATGACTCATGTGCACTTCATTATAGTCTCTTGCATGTAAGTCCTCAGAAAATTATTCTTAAGTCATTTCTTCACTCCTTTATGTAGTTTCCCTCCTATTCTTAGCTTCTCTCATAGCTCAGGTGATAAAGAATCTTCCTGCAGTGCAGGAGACCCAGGTTCAATCCCTGGGTCGGGAAGATCCCCTGGAGAAGGGAATGGAAGCCCACTCCAGTATCCTTGCCTGGGAAATACCATGGACAGAGGAGCCTGGTGAGCTGCAGTCCGTGGGGTTGCAAAGAGTCGGGCACGACTGAGCGAATAACACTCTCTGGCAACCCACTCCAGTACTCTTGCCTGGAGAATCCCATGGCGGGAGGAGCCTGGTAGGCTACAGTCCATGGAGTCGCAGAGTCGGACACGACTGAGTGACCTCACCTCACTTCACTTCCTATCCTAAGTGAAAACTGATTCTTCCCTCTTCTGTGGAGGTCTTATTTTTCCCCCTTACCTTGACTTGTTGAAGAAGTATTGAAATGCAATCCTTTGTCAACCTGTACCATTCTCTTCAAGTAATCATGCTGACTTTGTCCCCCTAGGACTCATTTCTACCTTTTTAGGCAACCTCAGTTCCTGGGTCATGTCTTTCCTCCTTACCAACTGCCATCCTCCTTACCAGCTTTGGATGTGAGATGGTGATCCACTCATCATTTTTCACCCAGCTAGAGTCTTTCCACCTTCATCTCTGCTTCCACCGCCCCTTTTAGCTGTGCCTTATACTCATCATTGCTTCTCTGCTTCTAAGGTTCTCTTCTCTGTTTGCAGAGTCTTGAGCTACTGCCTCTTCCATCCAGGTCTTTGCCTTGAGCCATTCACTCTCTGTTATTGTTTAGTTGCTAAGTAATGTCCAACTCTTTTGCAACCCAGTAGACGGTAGCCCATCAGTCTCCTCTGTCCATGGAATTTCCCAGGCAAGAATAATGGAGTGGGTTGCCATTTCCTTAGGGATCTTCTTGACCCAGAGATGGAACCCATGTTTCCTGCTTGGCAGGCAGTTTCTTACCACTGAGCCGCCTGAGAAGCTCACTCACTGCTAGATACTGCTAATCCCCTACCCTTCCTGGTCCCCAAAACCTGCTTCACTGCCACTTCCTGCTTCACTACCACTTCACTATCACCTAGCCATGCGCTTGGTCTGCTGTGTGCTTTTCCCCTTTTGCGATCTGATGGTAGAACATTATGGGAGAAATTTCCAGACCCATGCTGATTTGGTTTACTACCAATTTGTGATTCTAATTTCACTTTGGGCCCTTTTGTGGCTCAAAATTTATCAATTCTTTAGCATATTTTCTGCATGACTGAAAATATATATTCCATTTTCTCTGTGCTTCCAGTTCTAAATAGCCATCCTTCCTCTTGGGAAGTGATTTTACCTGTTACTTCATGAGATTATTGTTTCTTGCTACTGTGCATATACAGTCATGATCCCTGGAAAACTCATAACAAAATGTTACCCAGCAACATTGTGTCTCTGAGGTCTGCTTGAACCTTTAAGTAACCAAATATCTAACTCTTGCCTTTGTCTTAGCTTTAGAAAGTGGCCATCTTTGACATAGATGATGTTTTCTTCCTTGTATGTATATATTCAGTAATTTGATGAACTGTATTTATTGAGTGCACTGTCCTGTGTTAGGTAGTAAGAGATGTTAAAAGAGAGTAAAACACATGCCGTTTTTACACTTGTGCTAACACTTAGAGAAGGTCTAAAGACAGAAAGTCACAGGAACTACCAAATTGATTAGAATAAGGGTCGGAAAAGGCCTCTGAAGGGGTGTTAAGAGGGAACTCAGAGCTGGGCTTGGGAAAGAGATGTGTCATTTGATGAGATGGTCTTGCAGAGGACATCTCAGGGATGTGAGTGGCATTCTTGGCTGGAACAGCCTGAGAGCAGGCCTTGACTCTGTTGAGAGATGTGTGTAGATAGGCATTTGTCTAGCAGACAACATAAACATAAACCCTTGTAGAAGCTTATACATAGAATGTACCCATCATTTTTTTGTGGGTGTGTTGAATTGTATTTGAAAGTAGAACTTGGAAGGGCTCCATAACCTAGGCGATTCCTTTCCTCCTTTCTAGAGTTATAGGTCTTGAGGGAGCCAAGGGGTATGTGGAGGGGAGGATGTTTATTTTGGTTGTGCACCTTGGGTATCTCCATTTCAGGTGGTTTCCTGAAGAGAGAGTGTAGATGCCTTTCCTTGTACTGTTGACATTTTAGTCTGTTGCTGAGGAGAATAATCCTAGAGATTTGATCCATTGGAGGGAATCCAGGAAGCCTAAGTGTGGACTCTGACAGCTGGTCTAGGCCGGTAGTTTAGGGGCCATGGTCCATGAAAACAAGGCCTAAGAATCCCTTCCTCCTTCTCATAGTCTGTTAGGAAACCATGATAAAGAAAGAAACCCAAGGTAAACTCTAAGTGTCCCCATTTTTGACACTTTCCCAGTCCTGTGTACTTTATTTTAAAAGATAGGCTATGTATTGGGGCATTGCTGGTGTCATTTTACTTAGTGTAGTGTTAGAAGCACACCAGACTAATCTCTTTTTTATTTTTGTTTAAAAAAAGAAAAAGAAGGTTGCTCTTACAGAATGAAGAGTAATAAATAGTACTAGGACCAATAAAAGGAAGGCATTTCCAGTCCATTTTTACAAGAAATAACACTTTAAACCTTTCTACTTTGTGCATTTCCCAACTTGAACACTGCTCTTAAATGTCATTTATAATCAGATATAACATAGGGAATGTTTTAAATACTACCTTTCAGTTGGAGATGAATAGAACATAACTTATATTGTGTTAACAAATACATAAGTTGCTCTAAGGTGCATATTAAGCTTTAACGGGGAAAGAGATAAATATTTTGTGTCTGTTAATGTTTAACTCAAGTAACAGTAAATCTCTAAAGTCTACCAAAACATGAAATCATTGCACAATGCATGGTACATTGTGAATGTATTCTTCAGAAGTGATTTATGCATCTGACTTTTATGGCACTGAATTTCAAAACCTCATAAAGAAGCCTTTTAGAGACATGTCATGCTGACCTGTGTTGAGGGAGAGGTAAGATTTGCCTGTGTGATCAGCTCCATACCAACTTCACTTTCAGAATTATAGATGTAGTTGAAAAGTTACATATTGCTGATATTCAATAAGTGTCTGTTAAATGAATGAATTACTTGAGTCATGTATTAATGATCTCTCTAAAATTTGAGCTTTTTAGCCCCAATAACTGAAAGTTTATTTCTCGTGTATCATATTATCATATTCTTTCCTTCCTGTTGGGCAAACCAAAGAGAATCTTAGTGTTTCTGGGATTGCCTCAGGATCATCACAAACTACTTGTATGTACTTTAAAAATTCATATCATAGCATCTTTAATATATGGCAGTTTTAATATTTTGGCATCTCCTACACATTGATTTATCAGGGAAAATTATGTCTTTATTTTACTTTAAATGAAGTACTGTTTTCAGAGATGATTTCCTTAAATCCATCTGCACTGAAAAAATGTAATTGATCTGACATTTTGTAAAGGTTTCATTGAATTATATTCTTGTCTTGTGCTGTGCAAGGATATGTACATATACATTTTCAGTTAAGATTGGCTTTAGGATGTGTTAAGGAGAAAAGATAACAGTACATATTTTATGATCAATATATTTTAATTAGTCAATTTTCAAATGAGCTTGTCCATCTGTAAATTGTAGATAGTATATGCCCAACTGCAGAAAAAAATGATTTAGCACTTAGACAAATAGAAGAAAGAATTTTGGATATATCTGTGTGAAGCTCATATCCAAGAATAGGCTGGTTTGTGTATGACCCAGTGTTCTAACACATTGACACAATCCCCAGTACAAGGAAAAACTTGACTTGGGCTTTAAAACACAAATACTCTTTGAGTTCATAAAACAGTTTTCTCTTTTTCCCCCTTCCTAACTAAATTAATTTAATTATTTATTAACCACTGTGAGAAAATTTTGGACCCTGGAGTAAACATGCCTCCATTTTTGAGGAGCTTACATTTTTACTTTACCAGTGAAAGGGTTTATCAATGAATACTTGTTTAATGCATGTGGATACCTCTTTCAGGTTTAACAGTTTTTAAGTTTAGCATAGCATGTAAGTTCCTTTTGTGATTCATTGAAGTGTTTTTTTCTTGCCTGAAGGAAAGCAAATGTTTAAATATGCTTCCAAGGGCCTTATCTATTTTTTAGTCTTGTGATTTTATAATTCAACTACTATAAAACTTCTTAGAAATTGTAGAACAAGTACTTTGGTAGAGATGTATTTTTCTCCTCTTCAAATGAATAATTTCAAGAAAGTTCTTAGGACAAGCACAAAAATGCACCTGTAAGTCTCAAAGAAATTGCATTTTTCTTGATTCCAATGTGGTTTCTTGAATTGTTTCTAATGGCTTCATATATCTTCAAAATATCTGTGTAGTCAGCCTACTCTCCAAATTGTTATTGTTCAGTTGCTCAGTCATGTCCAGCTCCTTGCAGCCCAGTGGACTACAGCATGTCAGGCTTCCCTGTCCTTCACTATCTCCTGGAGTTTGCTCATACTCAGGTCCATTGTGTTGATGATGCCATCCAACTATCTGATCCTCTGTCATCCCCTTCCCCTGCTTCTCCAAATTAGGAGAAAACAAATGTTGACTTGGTTTTCCTCTGCTCTGCCACTGTACTTCAGCAACCTTTTTATGTATTTTTGTTTCAAGAATGCAAAATTAATTTTAATATCAGTTTAAGCAGATCTTCTCTGCAAATTAGCAGAGAAGAAAAACAAAAAGTCTACTCATGTAATTCATCAGAGTATAGTTGCCTGTTCATTTTTTCCTTCTTCAGTGTGGATAAACAGAAGGTGACTGTGTAGGCAGTTGGGACCCTTTTGGCATGGAGACTCTTATCTTTCTAGGAAATTGTGTTATATTTTTCCTTTGAAAATGTACTCCATTTCAGTTTTTTTGTTCTCTTTCTCTAGAACTCCAGTTTATTGGAAATTAGGCTTCTGGATTATATTTCTTTCCTTTTTTTTTTGGTTATGCCTCTCTTGATTCTTTTTGCTTTTTTTCATTCTACTTTCTGGGAGTTTTTTTGTTTTTTATCTTTATCTTTAGTTTTTCCATTGATATTTTAAACTTTGCTATCATATCTTTAGGATATTAATTCAGTGTTTTTTTAATTTCAGTTTTTCTCTGAGTCCTTTCTTGTTTATGTTGGAAGCTTTCCTTGAAAAACTGGTAGTTCTTTTATATTTAAGAATGAGATATTAAAAGTCTAAACAGAAGCTGTGTGTTGCAGTGGGTGGCGGGTGAGAAGAGAGATTGACTTTGTGTTTGTGTGTGTGCGCAGGAATGCTTGTTAATTGAGGGCTCAGCTGTGGAAAAGATCAGGCAGTGAGCACTCTTTTTCACTGGAAGATACTCAATGACCAGTATCAGTAGGTGCTTCTGGAGGAATTTTTAACTTCTCTAGAGAGTAAAATTTTGTCTCCTGACTGGAGACAGAGGAGAGGTGTGAGAACATAGAGACCTGACTGCTGACATTCTAGGAGTGAATTTCTGGTTTCAGCTCTGTGATGTGAAGACCCATCCTTACCACAAGAAAAATGCCGGACCAACAGATTTTTGTGAACCCATCAAAGAACCAAGGTCATAAAACAAATGACCACCCCCAAATCTGGAAAGAGACAGGGGCCTTCAATAGATAAGAACATAAGCATTCCCTTATCTGAAGTAGAAGTCACTGCATGATGGTAGGACGATGGAACTAGAAATTTTGATGAATTGCTGGAAGCCAGGGGTGTTGAGAACCTGATGTTTCTGGGGCCCACAGCCATAAAAGGACTCTGTTCCTCTTTTGCAATCTTATACTTAGAAGATTCTCTCCTTGTGTTTTTTTAGCTTGTTCTCATCTAGACATTTAGGATCATAAATGGCTAGTATTCTACTGAAACTTGTCATTTGGGTGCATAAAGTGGTGACAAGCATAGTTCTTTATACCTGGACCCCAGTGATGGCCCTAAAGCTCTCTATTAGGGTCCCCTCCCAAGCCGCAGTGCTTTAAGTTGAACTGCTCTGGAGCTGCACATGTGGAAGAAGATGGCCTGTGAACTCCTGCAATTATTCTTTCTCTCAGGTGAGGAAACTTTTCAGGGCAGGGTGACTATTGAATTCCCGAGAGATTCTGAGCTCTTCCATGCCAGTGGTGCTCAACCCTGGCCACATTTGAAGAGCTTTCACGACTCCTAATTGCTTAGGTCACACCCAAGACCAGTTAAATCAGAATCTCTAGGGAGGGGTCCCAGACACCTATCATTTTTAAACTCTCCAGATGATTTCAAAGTCACTGCTCTGAAGGACAAATTAAATCTTTTCATTTCTAAGTAGCCCTATATCTTCAGAGACAACCTGGAAAAATAATCTCTGACTGACTGTATCTCAGTACATACCTGGTAGGATTCTGTAGCCACTTTATACCCTGTGGCTGACAGGCCACACTCATTGTGTGTCTCTGTGTGTATATCTGCCTCGATGTGACAAATCTTAGGTAGCAAGAGGAAAGATAGCCTCTTCTGTTTTATTATTATATCCCAAGTGTCCAGAATCACTGCAGATGGTGATTGCAGCCATGAAATTAAAAGACACTTACTCCTTGGAAGGAAACTTATGACCAACCTAGGCAGCATATTAAAAAGCAGAGACGTTACTTTGTCAACAAAGGTCCATCTAATCAAGACTATGGTTTTTCCAGTGGTCATGTGAGAGTTGGACTATAAAGAAAGCTGAGCACTGAAGAATTGATGCTTTTGAACTGTGGTGTTGGGGAAGACTCTTGAGAGTCCCTTGGACTGCAAGGATATCCAACCAGTCCGCCCTAAAGGAGATCAGTCCTGGGTATTCATTGGAAGGACTGATGTTGAAGCTGAAACTGCAATACTTTGGTCACCTGATGCAAAGAGCTGACTCATTTGAAAAGACCCTGATGCTAGGAAAGATTGAGAGCAGGAGGAGAAGGGGACGACCAAGGATGAAATGGTTGGATGGCATCACTGACTCAATGGACGTGGGTTTGGGTGGACTCCAGGAGTTGGTGATGGAGAGGGAGGCCTGTTGTGCTGCGATTCATGGGGTTGCAAAGAGTCGGACATGACTGAGTGACTGAACTGAACTGAAGTGTCTAGAACAGTCTCTGTCCTAATAGGTTATCAAAGATATTTGTTAAGATTAATGAATTCAGCTTTTTTTCTTTAACTAAAAGGGCACAAAGACTGTTAAATGGTCAAAACCTCATTCCATAGTCTTGATTGCTAAGGGCGGTACCAGCCTGGATTGTGTGGCATTCAGTGAGGAAAGACCTTTCCTCTTCCTGTAATGTGTGTTTTGAATACCCATGGTTTGCACAGGGCTATGATGGCTTTGATAAAACACACACCTTTGACACTGTGCCTCGGAAGAACTAAAACTCAGAGAGCCAAACCTTTAGAGAAATAAGAAACATCTTAATACAAAAGTGAAAATCACTGTGAGCTAGATTCATTTTTCCATTTAACAAGTGGGTTTTGACCATCTCTATCTTGTAGTCATTGTTCTAACTATAGGAGTCCCTGAGGTGAGTTTAACAAATTACCTGATATATTGGTCAGTAATTTAAAAATGTAACTTTAGGGCCTGCTTTTCATTCTTTTCACAGTCAGATTTTGGACCAGAGCCCAAATAAAGGATTTCTGGCTCTTATAGTAGATGATGAAATCTGTAATTGCACTTGTAGTTTGTAGTAAACGATCTGATGAGAAAAAAAGTGGATATTTTTATTATCCTTATTTTACAGATGAGGAAACACTTTAAAAAATGTATTTATTTATTTATCTTTGTGCTGGATCTTCATTTCTGTGAGGGCTTTCTCTAGTTCTGGTGAGTAGGGGCTACTCGCTCCTTTTTATAAGTAGGCTTCTCATTGTGGTGACTTCTCTTGTTGTGGAGCAGTGGCTCTAGGTGTGTGGGCTTTAGGAACTGAAGTTCCTATGATCTTAGAACACAGTCTCAGTAGTTGTGGCACATGGGCTTAGTTGCTCCGAGGCATATGTGATCCTCCCGAATTAGGGATTGAACCTGTGTCTCCTGTGTTGGTAGGCAGATTCTTTACCACTGAGTCACCAGGGAAGCCCAAGATGGGGAAACACTTTTAATGTACTTCAAGTATCTTGCCCAGGTTCATAACCAGTAGTAGGACAGCTAGGATTTCAATCTAGGTTCTCCTGTATTTTCAAATATTCAGAGTAAGAAGCTTAGTGTTTTGCTTGTTATGTTATGGCAGATTGAATTAACTTTGTACTTAGTGCAATGAAGTTACATACTATTAAAAATTTAGTTACAATAGATTAGTTTTAGTGCCATTAATATTTGTTTTGAGATCACCTAGAAGCTATCCCTGTTAATCTCTGTGGTGTTTTTGTGTGCATACACATGTGCGTGCATGTATGCGTGTGTTTAATGAGTTAGCATTATTTTACTGGAAGATGTGACCTTTTGAAGGTGCCTTCAGGTGAGTTGGCAGAGCCACTCATTACACTTAGGAAGGGTTTTTCAGTCTCCAGTGTTCAAATAATCTTGGAATAACTTTTACCTGTCTTTGTTAACAAGGATTATACTTATAACTTCTTAACTCCTAATACACGAATAAAAGGTACTAATCAAGAGATGGCCAAATGACAGAGGGCTTGTATCTGGCACAAAGTACTTAGGTCATTGAGAAAAGTAAATTACCTCTTCCAGTTTCTATTCTGGCTGTTGTTTTCATGTCCTCATTGTCTTTCCTGAAGATTTCATCTATCAGAAAATTTAGTTTTGGACGTGAAATAGATAGAAATGCTTCTAGCTCAGGGTGCCTCCAAGGGGGTTGTTTTTCTTTAAGATCTCTATCATTTAAGATAGATGTGTCTTCTGGTTTATCTCTGGAAGATATTCACGTGTTAAGTTATACATATAGCTAAGCAAAGGACCCATGGCCAAGTAGAGTGATTTTGTTTCTGGAATTGGAGGGCAAGGGAAAAGCCCAGACTTGCCATTTGCTGTGAGTGCAACCTTGAGCAAATTGCTTAGCTTTCTCAACCTGTTTTCTTACCATGAAGATTAGGATTGTACAGTTTGTGTTTCTATTTTCCTGGGTTTTGGGAGAATCAAGTGAGACATTGTGTAAACACACATTCTTAACTACCAAATGCTGTGTAAGTGATGGACTTCATTGTTTAAAATCCGCCATGGTGATCATGTCGTTTTCCTCACTCTTTTAGCCTTAATAAAATATTTTCCCCTGATACTACCTTTATATTTTAGTTTTTCAATTCACATAAAGATATGAAAGTAGTCAATTTATTTTTACTTAAATTCTGCTCTCCATCAGTACTTCTTGTTTTCTAGCCCTAAAACAATTAAAATGTAGCTAAGTGTCAATAAAACCTTGCTTTGATTAAAAGTGGTATAAAAAATGCTATTTTCTTTAGTAGAGGTTTTTTTTTTTTTTTTTTTAATCAAATGTATACATGATACTTAGGTGTTACTTGTTCAGAGTTTCAGTGTTTTCTGTTGAACTTTCCTGGGAAAGTAGGGGTGCCTTTCCTGGTAGGGTGGGGTTGGGGTGGGGCCAGGGAGACTAGAGTGTATCTTGGATGATTGTAGGGATGGGAAGTAGTAGAGTTTCATTGCTGCTTATGGTGTGAATGGAGCAGTTTTGTTTCTCAGAGTCAGGGAAGCGTGTAAATACAAATCTCTGATGTTCAACATCATCCTGAATTGCCTCCTTGTCTCTAAAAGATAAGTTATTAGGACTAGGGAATATGGAGTTGAAGTGAAATATGGCTTAGTTTTCTCTTTGTGCTACCTTGGGAAAATAATTTTGTCAATAAAGGTGTGTGCATGTGTGCTTTTGTCACTCAGTCGTGTCTGACTCTTTGTGACCCCATGGACTATAGCCCACCAGGCTCCTCTGTCCATGGGATTCTCCAGGCCAGGGTACTAGGAGTGGGTTGCCATGCCCTTCTGCAGGGAATCTTCCCAACCCAGGGATCGAACCTTGGTCTCCTGCATTGCAGGTGGATTCTTTACCAGAATCTGAGCCACCAGGGAAGCCCAAGAGCACTGGAGTGGGTAGCCGATCCCTTCTCCAGGGGGGCTTCCTGACCCAGGAATCGAACTAGGGTCTCCTCCATTGCAGGTGGATTCTTTACCAGCTAAGCTACCCTGGAAGCCCCAATAAAGGTGTACAATTATATAATAATTTCTCTAATTGTCTTACACGTAAAATTTAGCGACCATTCTCTGAATTTGCCATTTTCAATATATGTGTTGCTAAAATCAGCTGTAAATTTCAGCCCATCAGTGTAGTTTAGTAAAATTGGTTATTATGAGGCCAGAATAACTCTCCCAAAACCTATTAGGATACTGCAAGAATAGAAAATTATAAACTGTTATCCGTCATGTGTGAGCACACAGAAAGCTTTAATGAAATATTAGCAAATAGAATTAAATATTATATTTAAAATGATAATAATACATCATGACCAAGTAGAATTTTTCCCTGGAATACAAGGTTGATTTAACTTTCAAAAAGCAATGTAATTAACTATGTTAACAAAGAATAAAAATATGATCACTTCACTAGAAACAGGAAACACATTTGACAAAATTCAATACCCATTCATAATGAAAGATAAGGAAAACTTAGTGAACTGTAAGTATTAATAGAAGGTAACATCTTCAGTCTGATTCAGGGCATCTGTAGGAAAGCCATAAATAACATCATACTTATGATGAAATGTTGAATGTACTAAGATCAGGAAAAACACAAGGATGTCTGCTTTTACTACTTGCATTCAACATTGTATGGGATGTGCTAATCTGTGCAATAAGGCAAGAAAAATAAATAAGAGACACAATGATTGAAAAGGAAGAAGCAAACATGTATTTGCAGACATTACAATTGTGTGTGTAGAAAATCCAATAAAATCTACAAAAAGGCAATACCTTTACAAAGGGTGAATTTAGCAAGAGCATAAGATACAAGGTTAATATTAGAAATAATTTATTATATTTAAATACACTAAGAGAAGAACTAGAAAATGTAATTAACAATATCGTTTAAAGCAGCATCAAAAACATAAAATAGTTAGCAATAAGCTTAATTAAAAATGTAGATCTCTACACTGACATCTATAGGATATTACTGAGGTACCTTACAGACCTAAAAAAAACGGAAAGATAAAACATGAGGTAGAGCCCGGGAATCTTGAAAATATCCCATGATGCCTTGAAACAGGGGCCTGGGGGAAAATAGGTTAGAATGGGTTCCTAAAATTGCCATAGTACTCTGTACCTGAGCAATCAGTCTTAATCATTATATGCAGTCTCCCTCAGTCCCTCCCTCCCTCCCTCCTTCCTTTCTTCCCATTTTTACACACACAAGCTCACACAGACACACACTATTGTACCTTAATCACTTGTACTTATTTCTGCCACCCTCAGTGGACTATGAGCCCTTATAGGTTCAGGATCATAGGATCATATCTTCTTTGTCTTCATATTCTCAACTTTGGGCTTAGTCGCTCTGGCATGTGTTCCCTGAGTAAGCTGTGCAAAATACATTTTGCTGGTGTCATCTTCAGGCCATTCTTTTTGGTTTCCATTGAAGTATAAAATGGCAACTTTTGAGGAACTTAGTTTAAGATGTGATTTGTCCCTGTTGTATTTAGTCTCACTGAGTTTTAATCATTAACGAATCTTTGGGCTATTTTGATCCAGATTTGAAGAGTAATCTTTCTGTCCATTGTCTGCATATACTTTACCGTCACAAAACTCTCATAAAGAGTGTTTTCTGTGTTAATCCCAACAATTTCCATGTGGTAGATAGGACATATACTGTTATTTTTTTTTCCTTCATTCTCAGGAGGAAATTGAGCCAGAAGGTAAGCAGCTTACACTGGGTCTTATGGCTAGTACCTAGTAATGCTGGGAGGGCTAAACCCATTTCTTTTTTAAAATAATTTTTGACCACACTGCAGAGGCATGGGGAACTTCCTGACCAGGGATCAAACCCATGCCCCCTGCAGTGAAAGCATGGAGTCTTAACCACTGAATCATCAGGGAAGTCCCTGAACTCATGTCTTTTATTTCAAATTCATTTTTCTTTACTCCACCATATCACTGACCACCATCTTAGCTGAGCTGTTTGCCCCTCTTTTGGAGAAGACAGCATGTCAGCAACATGGTGTCAGCACTCTGCTTCCTTTATTCTCTGCATAACCACACCTTGCTTTGGGGGCCAAGAGCCAGCTATTGTGTATACTTGTAATGACAATAAATATAGAACATTAATTTCCTTGTGGTTTCTTTTCAATATTTAACTTATCCTTAATTTAGTTTTTTTGTGATTTAACCATTCCTTTGTTTGTTTACTTGTTCATTCTTTTATCTGTCCAGCAAATGTTTATTGACCATCTACTGTGTTTTTCAGATGTTGAATAAAACTGAGGCTGAGCCCTCAAAGTGTTCACAGTTAGTGGGGAAACAGATAAGAAGTCAATACTATAATAATTAAGAGAGAAAAGCAGACAGCCCTGTGAAATATTTGAACCAGTCTGAGAATCAAATATTAATAGTGCTGTTAGAGATTGACAGCATGAATCTGTGGCAAACCAGGGGGTGGGAGGGCTAACTTATGAAATTATAACCGAATTCTTATCTGTCCTGAGCCAGGTTGAGGAACACACAAATGTCCAGCAATATTTTCTGGCCTGTTCAGGGCAGGCCCAGGTTAGATAACCAGAACAATGAGATGTCCCTTCTCAAATTTAATTTAAAAGTTTTAAATCAGATTTGAGAAAGTTTTCTATAAAAAATTAAAAGCCACGCAAGTATCTATCTTTATGTAGAGAAAGAAATGACAACATTATATTTAAATTCAGTGTTAACATCTGTAATGAGGATAGTTTAAGGTCTGTACAGTAAATGCTTTGTTAATTCAGAGACCTAATTTTTAGTCTTGGTCATAACTATGTCTGGCCCAGGTAGGTATTCAGTAAAAATCTTCATTAAATTTCAATAAATTTAGAGGCATTAAAAAGATCTAAATATAAGTAGAAAGAGATTGTGTTAGTCACATAATATAGTATTTTAAGATACTCCTCTTGGTCTGATGTAAGTATTCAATTTTTAAAAAAATAATAAGCTTTAAGCTTTCTTACAAATGAAGAATCTGATGAATATTTGGTTATAAGTTAAATGTAGGTTAAGTCATATAATTACAGAATGTTAAGAGTAGAAAGGTTTTAGAAATCATCTAGTCCAATTTTACTTAAAAAAATTTATTTATAAGAATACACTTGAATTAGTTCTAATGAGGTGGATGAAACTGGAGCCTATTATACAGAGTGAAGCAAGCCAGAAAGAAAAACACCAATACAGTATACTAACACATATATATAGAATTTAGAAAGATGGTAACGATAACCCTGTATGCGAGACAGCAAAAGAGACACAGATGTATCTAGTCCAGTTTTAAAGTTATTCTAAATAAATAGGTTCTGAGTCATTTACATGACTCCTCCTTCCTTCCTACTTTCATTTTCTCTACTTCCTCTTCTTGACCACATGAAATCAGGCAGGACCCACATCATACACCGAAAAATCTGGGACTAGCTGGGGAGATCAGGTATATATAAATATCAGGTATTTATATATATGAAATATATAAACAGGTATACATTGATAAAAAACTCACTGCCATCCCATTTTCCTGTGCTCCATTCACCTTCCAGTTCTCTATAATCACTTTTATTACTTATTCTTATGTATCATGGACAAGAGGAACCTCGTGGGCTTATGGTCTGTAAAGTCGCAAAGAGTCGTACACAACTGAAGTGACTTAGCACAGCACAGCACACACACGTTGCCTTCCGGGATGTCTTTATACTAGTACATGCATGTGCATATATGCAGTCTTATTTATCCTCCTCATACAGAAGGTGTCATACTGCATACAGTACTCTGCATTTTCAGGGGTTTTTTTTCCTTAACAAATGTATTTTGGCAGTCTTTTTATGCTGCCATATAGCCCCCTGTTTCTATGTTTTTCACAAATGCCTTGTAGTTTATCATGTGAATGTATCATGGCTTCTTTAATCATCCGCTAGAGACACCTGATTGTTTCCAAACTTTGGCTATTATAAATAAATAAAGCTGCAGGTGAATAACTTTGTATATGCGTTATTTCCTGTGTTTGCTGGTATATTTGTAGGCCAAATTCCCAGAAGTAGGAGTGCCAGGTCAAAGGATAAATGCATTTGTTATTTTGGTGGGCAATGGAGAGTTTCCTCCATAGCAGTCGCTCCATTAGGAGTGACAGAGTGAAGACATTTCTCCAGGAGATCTTTCTAGAGCAAGTTTTGGTCGGATGCATGTCTTCTGTGCTACCATAATACCTTTTGCCTCCCGTAGCAAAGCCTTTATCACATGTGCTGTAATTGTTGATTTATTTATCTGTCTTCCTGACTACATGTTCATTACTGTAGTTTTGATACTTAACACAGCACAGAGCCTGATGCAGAGGTGATAGTCAATAAATATTTGTTGAATGGATGAATGGAAACAAGTTCAGTCTTTTGATTTATGGTCCTCCTTCCTTCCTACTTTCATTTTCTCTACTTCCTTCCTCTTCTTGACCACATGAAATCAGGCAGGGCCCACATCATACACTGAAAAATCTGGAACTAGCTGGGGAGATCAACGGGGAGATGGGAACAGGAGGCAAAGCTTTGTACCCAACCCTGGTCTAACTGGATTTTCATAATTTATTCTACTAAGTTAGTAGTTATTGTTGTGATACCTTAAAATGGTCTTTCATTGCCTAATTAAGCTGTATATCTTTCCAGGGTTCATTTTTCTTGGACCACTTTTTCAATTAAATTCTGTTGAGTGACTCTTTTTCTTTATATGCTATGGGTAGTAACCTTACATCACATCCATCACACCTTACCAGTTTACTCTCTCTGTCTTTTAGATGTCTAATATCATATTGCATTATATTGGTATTGTTGATATTTGATATATTTAGGGGAATAGATATTTTTATCATGGAAAGTATCTTGTCCGTGATAATATTTTACTTTTGGGGGAGCAGTTTTAAAGTTCTCTCTCTTCCATAGTTGGAATAAATATGCTATTCTGGTTTCTTCTACGTGTATTTTTGCTGTTTAGCTTACATGTGTGAATGAGCTTAAGGCTCTAAGTTAGTTCTTTGCATTTGGGTTCACTTCACAGTTGCTCAGTAGCACCTTTTCCTCTTATAGGATTGCTTTAGCCTGATCATTATTTATGAATTCTGTTCTGAGTTTTTTCTGCTTCAACTAATACCCTTTCTTTAAGAAATAATTTTCCTTTTGTAACAATTTAAATAGTTTGAAACCACTATCATAACTTGAATGTTTTTCTTTTGGTGTTTTTCCAACTTTTCAGACAGATGTGTTTTAGTACCAATATCAAATTCTGTAAATTCAGTATTTTATTTAATCTACATAATAATTTGGGGAATGTTGTCATCTTTACTATATTTAGTTTTCCCAGCATGGAGCAAATTATATTTCTCCATTTATCCATCGTTCTTTAATTCAACTATCAGACCTTATGTCATTTTGAATAAGATGTCTCTAATTTTCTGATTTAAATTAATACCCACTTACTGAAATTTTTGTCATTGTTATGAATGAGATCTCTTCCACTGCATTTTTAGCTGTGACCCTTGTCACTTAGGCCCATAGTAGTTTCAAATGGCTTTTTATCCTGCAATTTTGCTGATGTCATTACTTTAAATAATGACTTAGTTATTTTTTTTTTAATTTTAAATATTTTTGTGAATTTTTTTGTTCTGATTTTTGTTTCTTGGCCGTGCCACACAGCATGTGGGATCTTAATTCTCTGACCAGGGATCAAACCTGCACCACCTACACTGGAAGCGTGGAATCTTAACCACTGGGCTGCCAGGGAAGTCCCAACTTATTTTAAATGACTCGGTATTTTAAATTGATTTTAGTAAGTTGTATAATCATGTAATTTCACAACATGATGTTGAACTATGTCATATATAAAACATATTTTTTCATACCTTTCTATGTTTGTACTTTTCAATCCTTTTCCTGATACCTAATGGCTCATTCAGTGAAGTAACTATTAATATCTTCACTTCTCTAAGAACTAGGAAATAGGGGAATCAAATTACCCTGTGAAAGCTGTAGCCAGCACATAAACAGATGAAGATATTAACATGAGATATTCTCTTTGGGAGGTGAAATGGACTCCAGGTGAGCGATATTACACCTGTTTGAATGTAATCATGTATCTGGAGAAAGAGTATATCAAATGAAAACTAAGGAAAGAACAGGAAAAAAAGATCGTTATAGAGTCAATTTGGTAATCCCTGTTCCAGTGTTATCCAAAATAAAGGAATGGGTGAATTCTGAATAATCTGAAAGTTGCAGGATAAAAAGCTATTTGAAACTACTACAGACCTATGTGCCATGGGCCACAGCTAGAAAATGCACTGGAAGAGACCCCATTTCGAGTTGGATGCAGGAGGATGTTTGTTGCTCATAGTCTAAGCACTCCTAGTATCCTGTTGGCCCCACTGACAAGATTATTCCTAGGGTGAGCTTGATGCATCAGGCTTTATTAAAATGCAGTTCCTCTAACTCACCTGGGTTGCCTGGCAGCCCACATGGGTCTTCCTCATGCAAAGAGCATGCCATGATAAAGGGGCTTGAAATATTCCATTCCCTGTGACTAATTTATTGTTACAAAGCAATGGACTGGCATTATGGGGAAAGAACATACTAACCATGTGAACTTGGAATATTTTAGTACCTAATTTCCCATTGTAAACTAACAAGTTAGCCTTCTGGTTGTATGTCACCTATCCTTGGGCCATGGCCCTGCAGTTGGTGTGCAAACAGAATCGAGTTTCTGAGCTCAGAAGGCTCAAAAAGAATATAAATGTGCTCCTGAGGTCTCTTGGAGAGAGCCCGACAACCTGGCTGTGGTGTTTGCATTGGCAAAAGGCTGAGAATGAGTATTTTAGTTTTCTATGAGCACTTACTGCAGTGATGCTGTGATTCTTACCACTTCTCCTTTTCATGTGACAAATTTTAATATTTTTCTCATGTCCAGTCATGCAAGTGTAAACTTTGCTTGTTCATACTGGAAAATTATTTTAATGTTGTCTTGTATTTTATTTATTAAGATTTTTATTTAGTTATTAGGGCCATACTCATAAAAAACTATTGTGACTCTCTTGTCTGTTTATGGGAAATAAAACCATATTTGCTGTTATTTCATAATGTATGTAAATGTTGAATCACTGTATTATGAAACAAATGTAATATATGTTAATTATACATCAATTAAAAATTATATTTGCTTTGTGAAGTAGATTGAAAAGCATAATATTCTTATTTATTTTGGAAAATTTAGAAACATTCTACACCAAACTGATTGGCCAGAGGCATTTTTTAAAATGGTAGTTCCTAATAACATTTCTTTTTTGTAACTTGTTCTTTTCCATTTGCTGTTTCTGGGTACTTCTTTTTTGTCCTCCAGTTATTTTGAATTTTTATCCATTTCTATTTAACTACTAAATTTATTAGCAGATAACTAAAATTTATATTGCCCCAATTAGGAAGTGAAGTCGCTCAGTCGTGTCCGACTCTTTGCAATCCCATAGACTGTATGGGATCCTCCTATCAGGCTCCTCCGTCCATGGGACTTTCCAGCCAAGAGTGCTGGAGTGGATTGCCATTTCCTTTTCCAGGGGATCTTCCCGACCCAGGGATCGAACCTGGATCTCCTTCATTGCAGACAGACGCTTTACCGTCTGAGCCACCAGGGAAGCCTCAGTTAAAAAAACTACTATTTTCTAACATATAGTCTTGATTTAATAAAATGATTTTTCTCTGGATTAATGTTATATTTTGCTTGTTATGTTTTTTTCTGCTCTTGGTTTTGTTTTTGCCTTTTCTGACTTTAATTTGATATTTTCTTTTCCTAAATTCTTTTAGACAGATTCTTGTTTGTTTTTATTTCTTTCCTTGGTAATCTATACAGTTGACAGGCCTGATTTTCCTTAAGATGGCTATCTGACTTTTGAAAGTCCTAAGAATTGAAATGCTTTCTTTATGGATATGCATGTAGGGCCATTCTTACAGCCACTAATAAATCATTTGAGAATTGCCTTCTTAGTCCTCACAGTCAAATGATTTTATTACCTTTTATTTGAATAGAGATAGGAAGCACAAACAAGAAGGCACTGGAGAGGAGACTATAACTGGAAGAGAGAAAATATTATCTGTTGAGTTGTTTTTTTTTAATGCCACAGAGAGAAAATAGCCAGGAAGTGAGCTGTCAAATGAAAGGGCAGATGAAGGCTGCTGGTCCACGGAGGTGTAACCCTGAATTCAAAGTCAAGGGGCTGCCCCTCTGCCAAGCCAAGCAGGAAGTGGCTTTAACATCATCAGTTGTGGGGCCATTCGTTTATCATGGTTAGAAGGGACCAAACTAGAAACTGATGCTGCACAGTCAGGCCAGAATTTGCCAACGAAGAGTTTATACACAAAGAAGGCAACTGACAGGTGTCATTTCCAGGTGCACGGGCCAGGAGCAGTGTGTGTGGATTGCAGGAAACAGGTGGGCCAGGTGTTCCAAGGTGGTCTGGGATAACAGGGACAATGATGGTGGCCACAGTGACCGCCACCCTTTATTCATGGTGTAACTGATACTGTCGTTTTATATAACTACTCCCATTTTACAGTTGAGGAAACAGAGGCTTATCCAGGTTTTAAATAACTTACTCAGCCAAGTGGTCAAGCGAGCAACCAGGGCAACCAGGGAGAACCTGATTCTCACTAGTTTGTCTAATCTGGAAGCCTGTACTCTTTCTACCTTTATCATATGGTCAGGAATCGAACATGCACAGACACATTCACACATGATTCAAACGACTGACACAACAGGATTACAGCTGCTGAACCTAGGCTGGTGTTTATATGTTTTTCCAAGTGTGGTTTTTCCATACGTGGTGTATGTCAACAAGAGCTGGCAGGTATGTTTTGGCAGGTGGAGTGAGGCAAGGTCCCCTGAATTCCTGCCACTGAGATTACAGTTCTAATGCCCTCTGCCTACTTCTCTATCCTGTGCCATAAATGAGAAAATGTAAGTTTACAGAGCAGAGTGAGGGCTGAGATAGAGTGTGTCTTCCCAGGCTGTGAATCAAAAGGCTTCGCCTTCAGTTGCCCTGCTTCCCAGTCTGTGTGTGAGGAACCTGCAGGCCTCTTGGCTTGCCCCACTTCATAAATTGCAGCCTGTGCAGGCAGCTAGCCGGGTTGGGAGAAAATATTTGTTTGTATTTATTTTTATCTCACCTTCCTAGAATTTCTATTTGTGCATGTTTTATGATATTTATAATGTATTAGCATAGCAGTCCATGTATATAGGTTTTCAGTAAGTACATAGAAGATATGTTGATCTGAAGCCCAAACTTAAAAAAAATTTTTTTATGGAAGTATAGATTACAATGTTATGTTAATTACTGCTGTACAGCAAAGTGACAGTTTATACACACACACACACACACACACACACACACACACACACACACACACACACACACACACACACACACACACACACACACACACACACACACAGGCTTTCTTGGTAGCTCAGATAGTAAAGAATTTATCTGCAATGCAGTAGGCCCCGGTTTGATCCCTGGGTTGGGAAGATCCCCTGGAGAAGGAAATGTCTTCCTAGTCCAGTATTCTTGCCTGGAAAATTCCGTGGACAGTAGGCTACAGTCTGTGTGATTGCAAAGAGTTGGGCACAACTGAGCAACTAGCACACATACACATATATCTCTTTTTCATGATCTTTTCCATTGTGGTTTATCACAGGATATTGACTATAGTTCCCTGGGCTATACAGGTTATCCATTCTATATATTGTTTTTAATCTATTCTATATGTAATAGTTTGTATCTGCTGATTGCAAACTCTGTCTATGCTTCCCGCCCACCGCATCCCCAGCTTGGGAGCCACAAGTCTGTCCTCTGTGTCTGTGAGTCTGTTTCTTTTTTGTAGGTAAGTTCCTTTGTATCATATTTTAGGTCCCACATATAAGTGACATCTTTTGATATTTGTCTTTCTCTTTCTGACTTATTTCACTTAGTATGATAATCTCTGGTTGCAACCATGTTACTGCAAATGGCATTATTTCATTCTTTTTTATGGCTGAGCAATATTCCATTGTATATATGTACCCCATCTTTAGCCATTCGTTTGTAAATGGACATTTAGGTTGTTTCCATGTATTGGCTATTGTGAATAGTGCTGCTATACCTGGGGGTGCATATATTTTTTTTAATTAGAGTTTTGTCTGGATATATGCCCAGGAGTGAGATTGTTGAATCACAGGGCAGTTCTATTTGTAGTTTTCTGAGGAACCTCCATACTATTTTCCATAGTAGCTGCACCAACTTAAATTCCCACCAACATTATAGGAGGGTTCCCTTTTAATGATGGCCAGTTTGACCTGTGTGAGGTGGTACCTCATTGTACTTTTGATTTGCATCTCTAGTAATTAGCAGCATCGAGCATCTTTTCACATGCCTACTGGCCATCTGTATTTCTTCTTTGAAGAACTGTGTTTTTAGGTCTTCTGCCCATTTTTTGATTGGGTTATTTGGTTTTTGTTGTTGAATTGTATGAGCTGTTTGTAAATTTTAGAAATTAAGCCCTTGTTGGTTACATCATTTGTGAATGTTTTCTTCCATTCTATAGGTTGTCTTTCATTTTGTTTCTGGTTTTATTTGCTGTGCAAAAGCTTATAAATTTGACTGGGTCCAATTTGTTTATTTTTGGTTTTATTTCTATTGCCTTGGAAGACTGACCTAAGAAAACATTGGTATGATTTATGTCAGAGAATGTTTTGCTTATGTTCTCTTATAGGAATTTTATGGTGTCACATGTTATGTTTAAGTCTTTAAACTATTTTGAGTTTATTTTGTATATGATGAGAGGGTGTGTTCTAACTTGATTTACCTGTGGCTCTCCAGCTTTCCCAGCACCACTTTCTAGAGACTGTCTTTTTCCCACTGTATATTCTTGCCCCCTTTTTCAAAGAATAATTGACTATAGGTGTGTGGGTTTATTTCTGGAAACCAAATATTTTAAATTGATATTTTTAACTTAATGCTTTTAAATGTTTGGAGGTCAGTATTCTAGGGTAGTAGAGCCCAAACCTGATGAGCGGTTCAAGCTCTTGATTAAGTTGAAGAAAAAAATCCACGTTTCCTTGGCCCAGATGTGTGTACTGAATCATAATGGCCAGGGGTAGGGTCCAGTGATGTGCTTTTAAATAAGGACCAGGGTTGGAACCAACTGCTCTAGAATATGGTTCCTAAAAACTATCTTATTGCTTATAGTTGCTGGGAAAAAAAATCTTAGTGTCAATGGTATCAAATAGACAGTTGGAAACCTATAATGCTTTAAAGAGTATTTATGAGAAGGAAATGGCAACCCACTCCAGTATTCTTGCCTGGAGAATCCCATGGACGGAGGAGCCTGTTAGGCTACAGTACACGGGGTCGCAAAGAGTCGGACACGACTGAGCGACTTCACCTTATTTGTTGTTTGTTTTCCCCTGTGGAAAGGTAAGGTCCAAGAGGTGGTCATTATCTAGCCTGTTCCCCACTTGTTCCTAGAATAGTACCTGACACATGGAAGTGTTCAGTAGTAAATATTTGTTGAGTAAATAATGAAACCCTTTCCCTACTGTAGTTAGTATGTGTCCTCTCTTTCTTCTAGTACCAAAGAAAGAATTGGTTTCAGCTGTACTGCTGTCAATTCGAAGTAATCTGATAAAATCCTTGGTTATTCTTCTCTTATTGCAATGTTTTAATGTTCAAAAATTATGTAAATCCTCATATTTTATTACATTTGTAATGCCATCAAAGAAAGTAGTGGAAGTAAGAAGGTGACGTAGAGCTTTGCTTTGATTTCATTTCTCATTTCAAATCCCTGTGTCTTTAAGGAAAGGGCTAAGCTACAACTTGGTCATTCTCCAGATTCAAAAGGAAATGGATTGTAGCAGTTGTGCCTTTGTAGAGCAGATGTTTTGGTTGGAAAGACTGTAAGCCATCTGACTCATAATAAATCCTCAATTCCAGTAAATTCCCAGTTTTCAGTTACAGTAGGTAGGATGCAAGAAAACAATGTCTTCCACTTTGGGAACTTTGAGCTTTTTCACAAATTACCACTACCCCCTGTGCATTATTGTGTGTGAAAGGATGAAATACTAGGGGAGGTTAAGAGCAATTCCAGGAATAGACTCAGTTGGTGTTTGTAACGGAGACCATTGGAGGTAAACCAAAGCCACGGACTTGCCTGACACAATACTAATGATGAGAAACAAAATAGCATTGAGTTTTCTTACATATTCCCCTATTAAAATCATTTCTAAATTATACTGATTTGAATAATATATAAATAGGCCTATAGTTTACTATTGCCTTATGGGTAGGATTCCCTTTTAATTTTTTCTCCATAAAACTTTGAAAGTAAGTATATGATTACTTACATGTTATCTTGAATTTTAGAAATTTGTTTTATTGGGGAATCTATTCATACATATAAGCTTCTCAAAACTCTGCCAAGACCTATATCCAGTGTTTTATATGGATAAATCAAGATTATAGAAATGATATTAAATATTTCACATTTTGTATTATGAGCTTGGTGGAGGGAATTCATTATTGATGAAGTAAACTGGCATCTCGTTGTCCTCCCTCTGCTTTTATGTAGCAGTCAGTTTCTTTCTAACCATCACTAAAGTGAGCAGAATACTATAATCTTCACAGAGATAAATGAGGAATTCAACATCTCCTTGCTTCCTCAGAGAATGACTGTCCAAGCGAGAGCACCATTGCTCTAGTCAGGAGGTTGACTCTGATTTCTGAAAGCTCCTCATTTTTTTTTTCTTAATATTTGTTTGCTTATTTTGGCTGCACTGGTCTTAGTTCCAGCTCGTGGGATCTTCATGGAGACATGGGGGCTTCTTAGTTGCTGGGCATGCAAGCTTCTTTGTTGCGGCATGCATGTGGTATCTAGTTCCTAGACCAGGAATTGAACCTGAGCCCCCTGTAATGAGCGACCAGCATCTTGCCCTCTGGACCATCAGGGAAGCCCCTCTGAATGCTTCTTAGGTGACCTCTTCTACCAAGCGAAACGATAGAAGTTTGGAAGGAAGCAGTTCACTTGCCCAGAACTCCTGACATTTCCTGGATTGGTCTTTGGCTTTTTTCTTATCTAGTATCACATTATTTAGAAGTAATACTGTTTTCTTTATACTCCTGTATCCTTTGGTTCTTTCCGGTTTTAGCTGATTAAGTGGCCATTGTATACTCAGAAACCTCATTTAACACAGTGTGTTAAGTGCTCATTTTTTGGTCTTTATATTCTAAAGCACATTTGTACATCTTCAGAATTGCTGTCTCATCTCTTCAATGACAGAAAAGGTAGAGACGACAGTGTTCCTGAATTCACCCACTGATAAAAATCTGAGATGTGGGAGAGTCATCGCAGGAGGCAAGAAGCAGACGATTCTGACTGCGACATAAAGGGGAGAAAGCAGAAGTGGTTAGTTCCGTGAGAACTTGTCTCTCCTGTGGTGAATCACATGATGCCTTGCACGTAGCAGGCTACTGGATTGTAGTGGGAAAAGCATGGGCTATGAGTGAGAGAAATCTGAATTTATTTTCTGATGCTCCACTTTCTAGTAGAAGATTTTGGACATTTTGCTTAATCTCTTGGAGAAGTTTTTAGATCTGCACAATAGAGATGACAGTATCTATCTTGAGGGTTGTTGACAATGTAAGTTTAGGTATGATGTGTGGTACCCAGACATAAATCAGCCTTATTAAAGTATTTTCTGTAAGAAACTGGGACTACTTTAGGCATCAGATCTTGACTCCAAGATCAGGTGGAGGTCAGCCATTCCTGGTAGATAATTATAACCAAACCTGGCAAAATTCCTTAATTTGGGGGAAAATGGCATTATTTGGAGAAATTACTTAACTGTGTTGTGATTTGAGAATTATATATATTTCATTATGCAGTTAAGCATAAACATGTACCACAAGACTCTAAAACATGTATAATGGGTTTCTAATTTAAGATTCCAACTCCTCTCCTCCTTTTTCTTCCTAAGAGAACAGTGTCTTTGTATGGTCTGGTCTGGATTTTTATCATCTATTAATTCTTTTCTTTTTATATTTGGAACAATATCAAATTCATACTAGAAATATAAGAACAATACAAAGCATTTTTTAACCATTTGAGAGTAAGTTGCAATGTGATGCCCTTGACCTTCATAATACTGTAGCATATTTCTTATAAATAAGTACATTTCCTACACAATTCCAGTATAGTTATAAAAATTGGGAAATAAACATTGGTGTAGTACTACCATCCAAATGTAAGACCTTATTCAAATTTTGCCATTTGTCCCACTGATTTCCAAAATGGAGAGAAGAATTCCATTTAGAATCATGGATTTTATTCTTTTGTCATGGCTCTTCAATTTTTTAATAGTTCCTCAGTTTTTCCTTGCCATTCACAACCGTTTTGAAGGTTATAGACCAGTTTTTAAAATGTGTGAATGTGTCCAATGTTCAGCCATGATTGGGTTCTATGTATGCATCTGTGGGAGGAATAGCACAGAAATGGTGCTGTGCTCTCACTGCACCTCAGGTGGCACATCCAATCTGTTTACTCATTGATATGATCACCCTGGTGACTTGTTTAAATTGGTGTCTGTAAGGCTTTCTACAGCAAAGTTGCTTTTTTTTTTTTTTTTAAATGTAATCAGTAAGTATTTTTGTGGAGTGGTCCTTTGAAACTATACAAATATCCTGTTTTTCATCTAACTTTGTTTACAACAGTATGGACCCATGACTTCCTGTTTGAGTTAATGGACTATATAGTCAGTTAGCATCATTGTTTATTTTGATGCTCAGTGTTACTTCTATATCTAATCTGTGTGTATTAACCAACCATGTTCATACTGATACCTCCATTTCGAATTTAATACACTGAATTTGTTTATACATATTTGTATCTTTCTTCTTTGAAAGCGATAAATCCTATTATCCATAATATACTTTGGATATACTTCCTATTATCTATAATATATTATAGCTATATTACATTGGTTATATATGTAACCAATATGTAACCAATTGGTTACATATGTCCCAGTGTTTCTGCTGTCCCACCGTCATGTGGCCACCTTCTGCACTCTGCTTGGGCTCAGACATCCTGCACCAAATTGCCTTTCTATGGGGACATCCTTCTTGTTCTGCTCTGGCCCACTGTAGAGCTTCCCCTTCCTACATTTAGTCTTGCCCTGCAAGCTGCTAGAATATTCTTTGTAAAGCAATCTGATCACATCATTACTTTGTTTGTAATCCTTTATTGCCTTTCCCTTAAAAAAACAAACTCCTTGGTTGTGTTGCTGCCTGAGAACTGGAGAAGGTCCTTGCTTCAGGGCTGCAGCTCTTCAGCCGCCTGACAATGTCATCTCATTTAGAACAGCCACTGCCCCTGCACAGCAACTGTGAGAAAGGTGAACAGTCTCTGCCACTGCCTGCTGGCCTCAACAGTTCCTGAGTGGAGCTCCCCATGAACAGCAGCAATGGCAATGATAATAGCAATGGGAAGAATGGGGGGCTGGAGCACATACCCTCCTTCTCCCTCCACAGTGGGGACATGGAGAAGATTCTTTTGGATGCACAGCATGAATCCAGACAGAGCAGTTCAAGAGGCAGTTCTCACTGCAACAGCCCTTCGACAAGATGGGCAGGTCATGTTTGATGTGGAAATGCATACCAGCAGGGACCATAGCTCTCAGTCAGAAGAAGTTGCAGAAGGAGAGAAAGAAGTGGATGCTTTGCAGAAAAGCATAGCCTGGGTGTCTGACTGGTCCAGTAGACCTAAAAACATTCTACCCAAGGAGTTCCACTTCAGGCGCCCTAAACATTCCCTTTCCTTCAGCATGAGTTAAAGTGGAGCCATGAAGGGGGCTCTTCTCCACAGTTTCTTAAGGTGTTCATTCCATCTCTCTTCCTCTCCCATGTTTTGGCTTTGGGGCTAGGCATCTACGTTGGAAAACGACTGAGCACACCTTCTGCCGGTACCTACCGAGGGAAGAGAGGAGCCCCTGGGCCAGCACGTGACTTGTGATGTGGTGTCTTCTCATAGTAGTTCATTTGAACTTGAGACCATTGTAAGCATGACCCAACCTCCACCCTCTTTTAATGTATCCAAATTCCAGTAATTCTCAAATCCAGTATTTTATTCCAACTTTGTTGAGGCATTTTACTAAGCTTTTAGGCCTGTAAAACACTTTAGAATTTTCTAATAAGAGTTTACTCTTGTCTAGAAATTTGCAAGGGCTTCTTTTCCGCAGATGCCACCAGCAGATTATAATTTTGTCAAGAATGCCATTGTCTCCTCTCAGTACCACCAGACCTAGAACTGCACCCTTCATGGTATAAATATTACTCTTGCAAGATAACTCCCACCTGTCTCTTCAAACTAGACCAGGTTGTAAATGATATGAAAGCTTTGTTGTTTTGTTTTTCAAGACAAAGGCAAGCTTCACTAAACTTATGAAAAAGAAAACAAAAACAAAACAGACAAAAAATGACACAAGGAAAAAAACATTCTGGACAACAAAGTTATTTGAAAAAAAAACAAAAAACCAAAAAACTCCTTGGCTGAAATGCATCGAAGTTGTTTATGGTCAGGCCCTTAAACTTGTCCCAGAGTTCCTGTGGGCCAGTGGTCCAGTGGCTAAGACTCCACAGTTCCAATGCAGGGGCCCAGCTTCCATCCCTGGTCAGGGAACTAGATCTCACATGCCACAGCTAAAGATCCCACGTGCTGCAACTAAAACCTGGTGCAGCCAGATATTTATATATAGACTTGTTCTGCTTCATCTGTCACCCCTCCTCACTGGTGTCCATTGTTTCAGCCTTTCTGAACCCTGCCCTGGGTGTGCCATATGCCTCTGTACCCCCATAATCTTTCCGCGTGCTCTTCTTTCTTCCTTTCACTTCCTTATACTTTCTATTCCTTCAGAGCACTGTGATTCCTTCCAACTAAAAGCATTATTTCCTTGATGTCATTTAGTCACTAAGTCGTGTCTGACTCTTTTGCAACTGTAGTCAGCCAGGCTCCTCTGTCTGTGGGGTCTCCCAGGCAAGAACACTGGAGTGGGTGGCAGTTTCCTTTTCCAGAGGATCTTCCCAACACAGGGACCGAACCTGCGTCTCCTGCTTGGCAGGGGGATTCTTTACCACTGAGCCACTCTGGAAGCTCAAGATTATCTCCTTAAAAACCTGCATGTGACAGCCAGTTTTGCCCTTTCCTTAACTCCTCTCCTTTTTTCTACCAAAGGTTCACACCTGCATTATAATATACCTTTGTTCTAACAATTTTAATCAAATGGTCAGGTTTTTTTTTTTTAATTGTTTATTTAGTTTTTCTACTTGTCTCTTAAGATTTTGAGGGTGTGTGTTCCTAGCACCTTCTGGGTAGTGCCTAACACATAGTAGGGCATTAATAACATGTTTATAGGGATGAATGAATGAATGAGTCCTGAGGTCAGCACCAAAGGTATAATCAGTATAGAAGGAGAATGGAATTAATTGAAGGCAGGAGAAAATAAAAGAAATCTGCAATATATTCTGCCCATGGTGCATAGGCTATAGTAGGTCCAGTCATGGTTTATCTTGGGGAGAAGCCCAGTTTAGTTTTCTGAGGCACTGGGAAGGTGTTCTGTCTGCCCTTGTATCTTTTTTTCTAATAGTTTGCTTGTTTGTTTTTTAACATAGTTCATGAAACCTGTTTTGGATTATTGTGCAGGTTTTCTTGTACACTTAACCAACATTTGATTCTATAATTAATAGACCCAAGAGAGCCTGGAACTTAAAGGGTTCAACTTAATCTGCTTAATTACATTCTTTCATGCTTATTTGATATTAATATAAACTTTTTTTAGTAAGTTTAATCCACATTCCAATGTGAACCAGAAATGTTAAGCTGTTAATAGCTTCCTGGAGAATTGCAACTTGCTTGGATGCTTCAGTACTTTCATCATCATTTATGCATCGTGAAATGTCACAATTTCTGTTCATAAGCACAAAACGCAAATGTTCATCAATCGGTCTATCTTCAACCTGTTATTAGCTTAGAAATGAAGTATTCTTCACTAACCCAAGCCAATGATAAAGTCTAACTCAATTTTTAGTTGATCTAAATCTAGTCATCAGCACTTCTATAATTAGTCAAGTTCTAAATAACAAAGCCGCCTACTCAATAGTTATGCTAAGTCCAACATTGAGTTTTTCATTTTGGGAACTTTTTAGTATAATATGTTCTTCATATGAAAAGTCCACTCCTCATAACTTCCTCCTCTTTTGGGGTCTTACATTTTCTTTTTGATTCACACAGACCTCATTTAGTAACCGGCACAGTTTGGGGAGCAGATTTGGATATAGTAGATTGATGTAGTGAAAAGAAGTATTGAAGCAAGAATCAGCAGTCATGAGTTTTGGTTTTAGCCCTGTGACTAATTAGCTCTACACATCAGACAAATCACTTCCCTTATCTCAGTTTCTCCATCTATAAATCTACGAAGTGTGTGTGTTGGGATCAGTGGCTACAAACTTTATTTTTAATATAATAGAAACCTTTTACAAGTGAAATCTTTCTTCCAGTGCCCAGTATACAAAACACAGTAGTAGCTGCTCTTAAGACACTTAAACTCTGTAGGTACACGTGATCCCAAGTTTTCCCCAGAGCACAGGGTAACAACCCCTGGCCCAGATCTCTAAAGGTTTTTTTTTTTTTTTAAACATTCTCTGATTTTATTTACCCTTCCCTCATGTTCTTTCACCTTTGGCACAGTACCAGTGTCATTGACCCTAAGGGGATAGTGTCCACAATACCAGCTCTCTTGACCTGGGCCCTTTCTCTGGCTCCTCTGTAGCTTATGGATGTGGCCAGTTAGAAGAATTTTTAAGAAATATCTTATTGTACTTTTCAGCTTCTACCACAGTTCTTTCCTCCATTTAATTCTGAGTTTGGGGAATATGCCACAGAGACTTATTTTTAAATCCTAAACTTTGTCTAAGATACTTTCCACACTCTTCCACAGCCCCATATGACATCACAGTTCTTCTGTGTTCTCTTATTTAATCACAGGATGATTATCTCAGTCCATTGCTTTTCAGTTCTCTATTTTTGAACCAGTTTTCTCTTCTTTAAGTGTCATTTCTCTAAATCAGTGCTTCTCAGACTTTAATGTTCTAAAGATCATCTAGGCCTTTGTTAAAGTGTCCCCAAGGTGAAGCTGATGCTGTTGGTCTGATTAGCGAGGCTCCACCCACATAAGGCTTCAGCTGCTGGCTGTTCAGGAGGGTAATGCCACACCTGCATTTAGGATCTGGTACTGGTTCTCTGTCTCTACGCGTTTTGAACTAGATAACCTGGATTACCAAAGTGGTAGAACTGTTTTCCTGGGAGGACACCAGGACTTGCTGTTTAGCATCTTCCAGGCTGAGAAAGTTAGAGCTCCTTTTCCTGCCTTTTACTACTTGTAAAAGTTTTGCATTTTTCCACTTAGGATGCTCATTACTCTCCTGCTTTATCTCCTTATAAAAGTCTAATGTCAGAAAAAGTCTGATGAATTCACTCTTAACACATTGAAGAACTGATGAGTTTTTCAGCCTTAACCTTATAATGATTAATCATGTCTTATCTTACTGGATCTCTTATTGAAGAAGTAAGAAAAAAAGTTTCTCATCTTCATGTTTTTACATATGAAGTTGGGAGATGGATTCTTGCCATTTTTTCTCTCATTGTTTCCGTCAAAATGTCTTGCACATGGTAGGTAAATCATTACTGACTTAGTGATAGCACATCGTGTGTTATTTGGAAGTTGATTAAAAATAGCAAAAAGATTGCTCTTGCCTTTTATCTTGTAGGGTTTGATCTCTCAGTCAAGTGTTAGAACTTGAATTTTCCTATTATTCTAGAGTATATCCTGAATCCAAGGATAATGGCTCATTCTGCCCAAAATTACACCTACTGATTTATATTGGAAGGTCAAATTAATAAACATAGACCTCTGCTATTTCTGCAAGGGAAGTCTGCTTGTGGAATCCGTCTTTGAATCAGTAGTTTCCTGGCAAGCATATGTAGTCATTTTTTATACATATATTTATACATTTGTTCATCAAATATTTACTGGGTGCCTATTTTTGTGGTAGGCACCGTACTAGGCACTGAGAATACAACAGTGAATGCAGCACTGCCCTTAAGGAATTCAGCCAGATACATGCTAAGAGCACACATGTAAGTAACTTTAAAACACAGACAAAACAATCAAATGTTATCATATACAGGGTGTAGCTAAACATCTGTAGGATCCCAGAGGAGAAACCATTACATCAGAGGGCAGGGCCAGGAAGTCTTGTGAGAGGACATGGCAGCTGCGTGTGACTTTAGACAGCAGATGGAATTGGGAGGTTTGGGGTTGAGGGTTGCACGAGTGGCAGGATGGAGTGCGCAGCTGCTGCAGTTAGGGTGTGTCAGTGACATAGTGTGGAAATGAGGTTGGAAAGATACCTTGCAGAGGCTGGAATGCCAGGGGACACTTTTGAGTCTGAGAGAAAGATGCAGTATTTATTTGTCAGAGCTCTTTTCCACTCTGAAATCATTCATCCAGCCAGTTCCAGAGGGATAGCTCCAAGCCACTAGATTTTTCAGAGCTCCTAGCTGCCCTTTAGTTTCTGAAGATAACATCAGTATGCAAATCAGAAGATCTCATAATGCTTTAAGGAGAGAGTGTCCAGTAGGTTCCATTTTCTGTTTTAGCACCTGTGGTTTTTGATTGTCGCCAATTAATGAGGGTACGGTACCAGGTGTCTCAAATCACGTGGAAGTAACCAATTGCCTAGTTGCCATGGGCACCAAACAGTTTGTGCCAAGAGACTGGCTGGGTGGGTGGGTGCAAAGGTGTTACGCGCTTCTAGGGTGCCTTTCCTTTCTGTCCTCACTTGCAGAACCTCCCAGGAAGAATCTCTAAGCCCCATAACTCAAAGCCACCTAACAAGGAGAGGAAAGGATGGAGCTTTAACAGTAGGAAGAATAGCATGGTAATGGATATGATCTCAGACCTGGAGTCAGGGAGGAAAGAATAAGAGAAATGAAACAGCGTTTAATGAGCCCCTTCTTCATGCCTGGTTCTGTGCTCCATGTCTTACTAAAAAAATACAAAAACATGCAAACTCTTAGCAATTTTTGTTTTTATTTCTGTAGCTAAAAGATCACCATTTTTGTGCCAGTTGTTAAGTTGTGTGATAAACTTGCAAAGCAGTGTATGTGTTCAAATAGTGAGCCACTAAGGTTTGACAGCCATTAGCATTGGCACCTCTGTTCCATTTTCCTTCATTGGGTAAGTTAGGGAGGCTACAGAACAGCGAGGGCAGGCTGTTCCATCCAAGGCTTGGGGGTGGGTTACTCTGCCATTTCAGATCTTCCCAGATGAGAAGCAGTAAGTGCAGGGAAATAGCCTCGTTGCAGCCTCAGCCTGGTGCTGAGGCAGATTGCTCCAGTAAAGCTTTCTTCTGGCACGTGCAGAGGCATGCCATGCCTCTCAGTCCTAAAAGCCCTTTCCAGGTTCTGATTAGAGCCTGGCAGTTAATAGTATGCAACAAGTATTTAGATAACCCAGGGATGAAAGTCTCTTTTTAGCACTTAATTCTGTAAATTTCCATTTGCCATGGTTATCATCTGTATGAGTCAGTTTAATCATTTACAAGAGAAAATGTTGGTTGTACATGAAGAAAAACTACCTCTAACCAGCTGAAGCACGTAGGTAATTTATTGGCTATCCAAAGTCAGAAAAAGGTTGAAAGCAAACAACAGGAGGAGCAGGACACAGCTGGACCAAGCACATGGGTGTGCGTGCTGCCAGGACTCTCTTCTCTCTCAGCTCTCCTTCTCTTGGTTGTCATTGTTACTATTCAGTCAATAAGTCCATGTCTGACCCATGGACTGCAGCATGCCAAGCCTCCCTGTCCCTCACTCTCTCCCAGAGTTTGCCCAACTTCATGTCTGTTGAGTTGGTGATGCCATCCAACTATCTCATCCTCTGCTGCCCTCTTCTCCTTTTGCCTTCTCTAGGGTGTGGGCTTTGCTCTCTCACGATGGCCTGGCCTCTTTTGTGGATGGGGAACATGGCTAATGACAGTTTCTTTTGCCTCTACAAAAGGACTAGGTCACTCTTCTAGGGACCCATCAACTCTTCCCAGGGGGTTGGAACTGGTATCTCTGCCAGGTACTGTAAGGATTGGGGTCTAGGCATGGGGACTGGAAAAGAAAGGGGCTTCCCAGGGTAAGAGAAGGTGTCAGCCAAGTAGTATCACAGATGTCCACTATATCAGCTTTCATTTCAAATCTGTGTTTTCTATCCTTTACAAAGAGCTGTATGAACTCTTATGTAAAAGCTTTATCTACCTTTTCGTTAAGTTTTGGAGACATACTGAGGATGTGGTAAATGGTGTTCATATTTGTTCCATATGTGCTTAAAGAAAACTCACTATTGTTTTAACTTGTTTTGTTGGGCTCCTGGAGAACAGTCTGGCACAAGGTTTCTATCAGTAGGTGTGTGTAAAATCACAACTCATGTCTGAGGATGTGGTTTGGTACAATTTGTAAAACAGTTGCAGAAACTGATGCTTATATAAATAAGCTTAGCTTCTTATCAACTCAGTAAGAACACATTGTTAGAGTAATAGGGGAAATCCCACACTCCTGGTTCTTTCTCTAAAAATGTTGGTGAGGAGAGAAGGTAATGGAAGCCAGGAAATATTCTGTGCTTCTGATGAGGACCCTGGCTGTATTGCAACTCCCCACTTGCGCCTCCTCTCCCCCGAGCCTCCAGAGAAAAGGCTCCATTTCACACACCATTTAGTCAGAAGATTGGTGTTCTCAAGACTATGTCTGTTAAGTATAATAACTGTTGAGACAGTAGTTGACCAGTGAAATCTTGATTATGATTATTTTGAAAGAACCAGGAATTCTTTTTTCCCCAAAGTTATTTGTACAACATGTGTTTCAATTTAGCTTTATAAACAGAAGCTATAACCAACATATTAGGGGTGAGTGGAGCTTCACAAGCAGATTCCTGCATAAATGAGGCCACTGAAATGGTTTCTGTTTATGAAAATAATAAGCAAGATATAAATTACAAAAACGCTGTTGCTGCTGCTGCTAAGTTGCTTTAGTCGTGTCCGACTCTCTGCGACCCCGTAGACGGCAGCCCACCAGGCTCCGCCATCCCTGGGATTCTCCAGGCAAGAACACTGAAGTGGGTTGCCATTTCCTTCTCCAAGGCATGAAAGTGAAAAGTGAAAGTGAATTCACTGAGTCGTGTCCAACTCTCAGCAACTCCATGAACTGCAGCCCACCAGGCTCCTCCATCCATGGGATTTTCCAAGCAAGATTATTGGAGTGGCATGCCATTGCCTTCTCCAAGAAAAACGCTAGCCCCATACTATATCATGACATCTCATAGTAATGAACTCAAGATGTCACTTTTGGAAAACATGGGTGGGTGACAGCAGCTCCATCCTGGTGTTTGGGACTCGCCCTCTTAGAGCTGCTGTTTCAAGAATATGGAAGGTATCCTTTCCCGACCTGATGATGAGTGCTTCTTATTTCCACAGAGTGTAGTTAGTTAATCATGTGCTGTGCTTTGCTGTGCTTAGTCGCTCAGTCATGTCCAACTCTTTGTGACGCCATGGACTGTAGCTGGTCAGGCTCCTCTGTCCATGGGGATTCTCCAGGCAAGAATGCTGGAGAGAGTTGCCATGCCCCCTCCAGGGGATCTTCCCAACTCAGGGATCGAACCCAGGTCTCCTGCATTGCAGGCAGATTCTTAACTGTCTGAGCCACCAGGGAAGCCCTAGTTAATCACAGAATGTACCTAATCATACATACAATTGAAGGAAGGTTGGTATTATGTCTTAGAACTCCACAGCCCTCAGCAGTGTTCTCAGAGAAGCCATCCTTCTTCCTTCGATGAGTTTGTGTAAAGATGTCAAATAAATACATTTTGTTTGGCATGGTGATCTTTATAGCTTTTAGTCTTTGTACTCTTAGAATTTTAGATTTCTTGCCCCACAGTTTCTAAAAGTAAACATTAAAACACATAAAGCATATATTCTTTTCAATTTGCTTTGAATACCCATTGATGCAGTCAGGATAGTCTTCTTGGGATAAAAGGGAATAGGGAGTGGTTTGTTAAGTTTCTCATGGTTGTTTGAAGCATACAGGATTTAGACACTAATTGGAGGATGAGTACATGTACAGCAGATCTCTGCTACCTTTTCTGCATGTGGGTTTCCATGGTTTTTACGTTTTTCTCTGAGTGCTGATACTTTCTTCTTTGTGCCCAACAGTATGTCAATGGGTATAGCATTGTAGCTAGGAGTCTGGGTACTGAGTCAACATACATGACTTCAAAATGCATTTTCACTGTTTAATCACTTTCAGCCTCAGTTTCTCCATCATCAAATGTGTAATAACAGTACCTACCTTATAAGGTTGTCATGGCGATTATATGAGAGAATGTATATAAAGCACTAAGCAAAGTGACTATTGAATAAACACTTAATAAATGTCAGCTGTGGTTATTAGACATAATAGGAAGTAGCTCTCTATCCTGCCCTCAAGAAATTCGCAGTCTATTTGGAATATAAACTCTACACTGCTTAAATAGCATGAGGAATTCATAAGGCAACATGTAAAAACTACCAAGAGTAAATATAGATCATAGTGCAGTTGAAAGGAATCTTAATGAAGCAAGTGAATTTACAGAGTTAAATTAAAATCACACCACTTAAGAAAAAGAGAGAAAGAGCATTTTAAAATTATACTTTATTTTTTGATTGAAATATAGTTGAGATACAATATTATGTTAGCATCAGGTGTACTGTATGGCGATTTGACATCTGCATACATTAAGAAATGATCACCATGATCAGGCTAGTAACCAGCTGTCCCCACACTAAGTTATTACAATATTATTGACCATATTCCTTATTCTATATATTTATATCCCTATGACTTACTTATTTTATAACTGGAGTTTTGTACCTCTTAATCCTCTTCACCTATTCTGCCCTTCTCAACCATCACAAGAGAAAGAACTCTTTTTTTTTTTTGGCTGCATGGCATGACATGTGGGATCTTAGTTCCTCAACCACAGATTGAACCTGTGCTCTCTGCATTGGAAGTATGGAGTCTTAACCACTGGACCAGGGAAGTCCTGAGAAAATGGTTTTTATAAGAGGAATGGCAAGTGCAAAAGTGTTAGTCAGGGAAATACATGAGAAGTAGCCCAGTTTCTCTGGACTCAGCAGAGAGAATTGTTCTATTCTCATTTTCATTTGGTGAAACCAGATCTGAAGTAACCCTCTTAAATGCTGTCTTCACATGGTATATCAATATATTGAAGTGAATATTAGCCAAGAATGCAGTATGTGGTGAGATAAGCTGTAACTAGGCTTTCAGAATCCCGACCCCGGTGCTGCAAGCCCTGCTGCATGGAACAGAGGGGCCCAGGGTCGGGAGCCAACTAGCAGGCCAAAGGGCCCAGTATGATGCCCAGTGATTCCTTACTCTTGTATCCATTTTGCTTTCTGATTGAACTGCCTTTCCTTGCACTTATATATTTCCCAGCACTTTGATGAAGAGAAAGTGGCCTGATTTCCAAAACGAGCAGTGTCATTATTGGACAGAGACTTAGCAGTGAGACCAGGGTCTTCCCTTAGGTACATCATTTTTCTTATTCTTCCATATTTCTTTTGCTGTTGTTTCAGTCACTCAGTCATGTCCGACTCTGCAACCCCATGGACTGCAGCATGCCAGGCTTCCCTGTCCTTCACCATCTCCTAGAGCTTGCTTAAACTCATGTCCATTGAGTCAGTGATGCCACCCAACCATCTCAGTCCTCTGTCATCCCCTTCTCCTCATGCCTTCAGTCTTTCCCAGCATCAGGGTCTTTTCCAGTGAGTCAGTCAGCTCTTTGCATCAGGTGACCAAAGTATTGGAGCTTCAACTTCAGCATCAATCCTTCCAATGAATATTCAGGATTGATTTCCTTTAGGATTGACTGGTTTGATCTCCTTGCAGTCCAAGGGACTCTCAATAGTCTTCTCCAACACTACATTTCAAAAGCATCAATTCTTCAGCTCTCAGTCTTCTTTGTGGTCCAAACTGTCACATCCATACATGACTACTGGAAAAACCATAGTTTTAACTATATGGACCTTTGTCGGTAATCTCTCTGCTTTTTAATATGCTGTCTAGGTTTGTCATAGCTTTTCTTCCAAGGAGCAAACATCTTTTAATTTCATGACTACAGTCACCATCTGCAGTGATTTTGGAGCCCAGGAAAATAAAGTCTGTCACTGTTTCCACTGTTTCCCATCTATTTGCCATGAAGTGATGGGACCAGATGCTATGATCTTAGCTTTTTGAATGTTGAGTTTTAGGCCAGCTTTTTCACTCTCCTCTTTCACCTTCAAGAGGCTTTCTAGTTGCTCTTTGCTTTCTGCCATAAGGGTAGTGTCATCAGCATATCTGAGGTTATTGATTTTTTCCCCAGCAATCTTGATTCCAGCTTGTGTTTCATCCAGCCCAACATTTTGCATGATGTACTCTGCATATAAGTTAAATAAGCAGGGTGACAGTATTTCTTTTGCCTAATGTCTTTTTTTGACCGCATTGCATCTTAGTTGTGGCGACAGTATCTTCCTTCCATCATGCAGGATCTTTCGTTGTTCTGCACCAGCTCTCTAGTTAAAGTGCATAGACTCGCTAGTAGCGACCCTTGGACTCAGTTGCCCTGGAGCATGTGGGATCTTAGTTCCCTGGCCAAGGATCGAACCTGTACTGGACCACTGGGGAATTCCCTTGTTGTCATGTTTTAATGCTAGTAGAATCCAATTCAAATTTTAACTGGGGCTGCTTATACTGATATATAACAGTGAATCTGTAGGACATATTACTGTAAATCTCCTGTCTCAAGTAATGAGAGGCCACTGCTGAGTCTCCATAAGCTGTCTTGACCACTCTTGAAACTTCTGTTCCCTCCTCACTCTTTATCCTTTTCTCCAGCTTTAATTTTCCTCCATAGTATTTCCTAACATACTATATATTTTACTTACTTTGTTACATGCTTGTTAAATGAATGGTAGCATCGTGAGAGTCTCATTCTCTTACTTGAAAAAACTTGACTTGGAAAAACCTAAATGTATGTAATCTGATGACAAATCTATACTGTCAAAATTCTCGGGCCTCTAGAATTTAGTATATTTTAAAATAAGGTTCTGTTTTGGAAATTTTTAATTTGCTTATATCTTTTAAAAACTCATACTTTTGTATAATGAGGTGCTCACTCAGATGTAGTTTTTAGTCACCCTAGGAATCATGATTAATCCTGGGTCTTATTTAATATAATTTTAAATATAACTGAAAATAGTTCTTACTCTGTTTTTGACAGACGGGATAATAGCTTCTTTATAGTCTTTATGTCCACAAACTGGTTTTAGTAGTAATGATTATAGTTTTGTTGTAAAACTTTTAGAATTGAGAAATGCAATTTTTTTACAGCCTTCCTATATGACATGTGGTTTGTAATATATATTGTCCAGCTAATATTTTCTATCAGTAACTAGTTAATTGATGGTTTGATCCTACATATAGGATCAACATATAGGGGCTTGTTTAATGGCTGCTTTCCTCATTTGGAAAATTAGCATATCAAAAAAGTACAGCATAATGATAAATTGTACTTGTGTCTACTTTCATTTCCAAGGCTAATTATTGTCTCTTTTATACCCTTTTGATATTACAGTGAGCCCCAATGGAGAAAAGGTATATAAATAAACCATTATAACCTAAGCAGAGTGTTAACTTTTATTGGTCAATATATCCTTCGCTTATGTATAGTTCAGATTTGAGTTTTCTTTGATAAAATCTGAACTAGTTGTAGACTTATGGCACAGAAGAGATAAATACTGAGAATCTTTGTAACAGAAAGGATTTTCTGTTTAACTTCATCATTTACTCACTCTTACAGTCATTCCTGAGTAATTCAGTGTTTTTTCAGCCAATTTGCTATATTCCAATTACTATGTTCCAGACACTGGGGATACAAAAATGAACAGGAAAAACTCCCAGCCTGCAAGGAACTCACCATCTAGTGACTATTCACTGCAAGCCACAGGAAGCCCTTTCTGCTATAACCAAGTGCCATGCCAAATGCACTGATAATTCCCAGCAAAATATCACAGCCATGATTGCCTCGCCATATGCATATCAGTGCCTGACATGCTTTTGTAAAGGTGTGAGGCAGTATTTTTGTTTCAGCTTTAGCAGATTCGGCATTGCCCCCTACCCCATTTCAGTCTGCTGCAGTTTCAAATGGCGCAGATAGGAAGCCCTGAAAATGTATACTTGTACATTTAAAAATTTCCCCTGCTACACTGTTAACCACCCTCTGTTTTCCAAATGCTGCCATTAGTGGTTACAATAATCATCTGTAATGCTAGCTTCTAAGAACCATGGTACAAGAGCTTCTTTTATAATTTCCCAGATGGGAAGGAACACATGTACAAGCCTGTTAGAGCTGCAGAAACTGGAAGCAGCACTGTGTAGATTTGTATTTTTGTAACTCTTTGGGCTTATTTAAGCTCTCAAAGTCAAATTTACGTGTCCATTAGAAATCAAATACCAACTCAGGGGAAACTCATGTGCCACACCAAGGGGAATAAATCATATATAAAGAAGTTCATAAAAGGAACTCCTAGAAACAGCTATTTTCATACTCAGACTAATGTTTCATGTACTTTTTGCAGGATGCCAGATAATAAATGTTGATTATGTAAACCAGGGTCATTCCGGTTGTTTGGAGGACTGTCTCTGAGCATTTCTGTTCTTTGCTTAAATAGTAGTGAAATGCAAAGTTCAAAAGCAGGAAAGGGAAATAATTATAAGTTATTCATAGGCATATGGAATGAAGCTGTTAATTAAAAGGATTTTTAGTGGCCCCCATTTCTTTCAGTGGTCTTTTTTTTGTTGTTGTTTTTTTTTTTAAACAGAGTTCTGTGACTTGTAGTCAGAGACCTTTAACAAGGAAACTCAGTTGTTGGGCAAAGGTATCTGAAAGTCAGTTCAATGTTAGTTCTTTTTTATTGTCTCTCTGAAGGTGACTACTTTTGCACTTAGATTATAAAATGAATTTGTCTCTCTGAATGTGAATTTTTTCAAGCTCAGCTTCACCCTTAATTTTAGATATTTTATGAGTTTTAGAATCATATAATTACATAGTTTCTATTTGCTGAGGCTATAAGTATTTTTAAATTTTTCCATCCTTACTTTACAGAAAGGAACATACAAAGTTGGATTGTTTCTCATCTATAAAAGAGTAAAAAGTGATAGATAAACTCAGACTCCCAATCTTGGCTTTCTTTTTAAAACCACTAGTTCTGGGGACTTTGGTTTATTGGGGAGGGGAGGTAGGGGAGAGAACAGGAGCCAGGAACCAATACTTATTTCCAGACATCACTGGTGACAGCAACTTTTATAAAATTTCTAGGTGTGGAGGAAAAAGGTTAGGAATTAACATTAAATTGTTCATTGATTTATCCATTCAGCAGACATTGAGTGGTTTCTTTGTTCCAGGCACTGTACTACTTGTTCCTTGTACATACTTCCTCTGTCATCCCACCTAAAGATACAGTCCAGATATACATGCATTGAAAATCTACATTTAAAAATAAAATTGTAACAGTGTTAGATGAAAAACTAAGAAAATGGTTAAACAACCTCTGACTTATTAGCTAGATTTAACCCTATAGAATTCTGAATTTTCTTCTGATGTCAGAAGAGCCCCCAGACAAAGTCTGAAGCCAAAAAGAGAAAATATTTATAGTACATGGAATAGATAAGGGTTAGTAAATCTAATAAACAATAACAAAAACAACAACAAAAAGTCCAAAAACCTTTAAGCAAACTGGGCAAAAGATTTGATGGGAAAGTTTATAGGAGAAATGTAAATAATCTATAAACAAGTAAAAAAAAATGGCCCAGCTTCATTCATTGAATATAAATTGAGGTACAATTTTCCAGCTATCAGATTGCCAATGTCAAATGAAAGAGAAACAGCCAGTATCATCCAGTTACTCAGGGTGAATGGAAAGAGGCTCTTTCTCATACTGATGCAAATTCATGGGCCCAAATGTGAATTTTTAGAAAAACAATCTATTAAAATGTGAAATGTTTATAGCCTTTGACCCAGCAAGCTGAGTTTTAGTTATCTCCTAAGAAATAGAAGTCCCACTACTAAAGGGTATTTATCCAAAGATACTTATTGCAGCAATATCAAGTGGCTAAGAACTACAGGCAACATGAATGTCTGTTGCTAGGGAATGGTTAAATACAAAATAAATCCATGACGTGAAATATTATGTGACTATTTAGAAAGCCAGTGGTAGAGTCCTGTGTATAATAGGAC
Source organism: Nanger dama (assembly GCA_917880005.1). Lineage (NCBI taxonomy): Eukaryota > Metazoa > Chordata > Mammalia > Artiodactyla > Bovidae > Nanger > Nanger dama. Next base: position 35,509,493 of record CAKJTW010000018.1, read on the forward strand.
TCTCATTAGGGAAAACAGAACACACAGTTAAAGAGTTATTTATATGCAAGTGTGTGTATGTTTTTATGATCATAGAAAAAGCTGTTTAAGGCCACATACACGGTTACCATTGGTTACCTTGAAAAGCAAGGATGGAAATGCCTTTTTAAAACAACAACAACAGCAAAACTTCTGTATCGTTTGACTTGTTACAACAAGCCTGAATTTTGTAATGTAAAATGAAAAAACAATTGTGAAGTTAAAAGAGAGGAAGAAAAGAAAGGGGGAAGTGGCCAAAGACACAAGAAAAGACTGGGAACATATAGTTTCTTAGAAGCAAGAAGGAATATTTTCAGAGGAGAGAGAATTCCATGTCAAATACTGTTTAGAGATCAAGTAAGATGGGGACCAAGAGGCATTTGTTGTCTTTAGTGGCTGTCCTGGTAGGAAGTAGGGTCAGAAGGCTACTAGAGTGGGCTAAGGGGAGGTTTAAAGAGGGGAGGGAGTGAGACAGGGAGTGTGGACCAGTCTTTCAGCAGCAGTCTATGCAGTGGAGGAGGAGAGATGTCAAAGAGAACGCAGGGAACTAAGCAAAGACCTGCATGATTTCTTTTATTTCTTTTAAGAATTTTTATATTTTAAGATGGGAGAGGCTTCCAGTCCTTGTCCCTATGTATACTTGCCACAGTTGTGCATCCTGTAGACACAGTAGAAGGCAGAGCAAGGAGATCAAAGATGCTAGAGGTAAGCAGGTAAATGTGAGGACCAGCTTTCAAAGATACAGGAGAAGCTGGGCTGAGGCTTGTTTTAGACCAAAAGAAGGACATCATGTCTGAGATTCCCAAGTATCACAGGCAGTGGTTCTTAAAGTCTGGGTTGGGACCCTCCTAGGATGTCTGCTGAGAACTTGTGATCTGATTTAGAAATGTGAGTTGGCTCTTAGCAGTGCCTTAGTGTGAAAAATGTGCAGTTCTATTAAGTTTCTTAAAAACTTGTATTTGACTTGAAGCCATTTGTGTGTGTGCGTGTGTGTTAGAGTCGCTCAGTCACGTCTGACTTTTTGTGACCCAATGGACTGTAGTCCATCATTCTCCATCCATGGGATTCTCCAGCAAGAATACTGGAATCGGTTGCCTTTCCCTTCTTCAGAGGATCTTCCTGATTGAACTCAGGTCTCCCACATTGCAGGCAGATTCTTTATTGCCTGAGCCAACAGGGAAGCCTCTGTAGCCACTTACCAACCAGAAATAAATTGTTAAGGGTTATTAAAATTTTCTATTCTCAAATTGAAATCGCCATGCTATGAGAATTTATTCTAATTCGGTATTTGCTTCAGAAGTCTGCCAAATACTCAGTGCTTGGCAGTGATTGTAAAGTACATTCACATAGTGGTAAGTCCCACAGTTTTAATTCAGGACAATTTAGTATATTATCATTGTTGGCTTGAGTTGATTATGACATTCGATTGTTGCTATTCTTGTTTTTTAATTATAAATTACAGTAAGTTTAGCTTTATCATTATCAGTTCAGCCTCTCAACGTTTCTTTGTTTTTGTCTTATAAGATTCTTGTAACTAGACTTCTAAAATACATATGTCTTATGGTTCACATATGAATCATCCATGATCATTTTGCTTAAGCAGATATGTATGTAACACCCTGCCATTTGCATGTACAATGGCACACTTCATAGTAATATGTTTCTTGGCAATGTTTACTATTTAAATAACAGTACATTATCAAGATAGATATAATAAAATTCCTAGGGTATTTTAAGATTTTGTTGTTTGGTGATATAAATCATGTTTATAATGCATCTTCTTCCTAGGAAAAATAAATTTTAAGCCATTTGTATGTATTATATAAATTATAAGACATTATGTATCTTGCTAGCAGAATGTTTACTGTAACTTAACTTTTATGTTTTTGTCTAATCTTTTATTAACACCAGATTCACTTTTCCCTTCTTGGAATGTGGGAACAACTAAAAGATTGGTGGGGATCTTTTTATTACTATGGTGGAGTTTGGTCAGAATGTTTGAAAGCTGCCACTATTAAAGAGTGACTAGATATGTAGCAAAGCATGTATGGAGTCTCGAAACTTGAATCCAGGTGACCCACACTGCTGGCCTTACTGCTGGCAGACAGTAAGCTGGCCACCAGAAAAAATGTTATGAGAGCAAATACTAATGACATTGTGTTTTTCATTAACTGTTTAAGGATGTGAATGAAGACCCAGGAGAAGATGTGGCTCTCCTTTCTGTCAGTTTTGAGGACACTGAAGCCACTCAGGTGTACCCTAAGCTGTACTTGTCACCGCGAATTGAACAGTAAGTACTGGTGTCATAATTTTATGTAGCCTGATGATTCTTCTTGTTAAGGGGATATGATTGCTACTTCTTTTGCCAGTCTTAAATTCTTAAAATGGTTTCTCTTTATTGACTTTTGTTTTCTTAAAATGAATTGTATTTAGCGTTTAGATTCCAGATTAAATACAGACAGTATTTGCCATAGTGATCTTTGGATAAGACTTAGCTCTGCAGTTTGTGATGTGAATACTATGCCTGGGTCCAAACTCCTTACAAATGTCCCTGGGTATGTGTGGTTGGGCTTCCCCTGATGGCTCAGTGGTAAAGAATCCGGCTGCCAAGTAGGGTTGGGAAGATCCCCTGGAGAAGGGAATGACAACCCATTCCAGTATTCTTGCCTGGAGAATCCCGTGGACAGAGGAGCCTCGTGGACTACAGTCGACAGAGTTGCAGAGACAGATACAGCTGAAGTGACTTGGCATGCATGCACTGACTAGTGGAGAGAGGGAACCATGCAGACACGGTGGGGGCGGATCTTTCAGCCAGGGGAGAGCATTCCAGACAGCAGGAGGGAGGCTGCTGGGGACTGAGAATCCCAACTCTGGGGCTGGTGCCGCTCCTATGAGCTCCTGAAGCACTCCTCTGCATCCCTAGCACAGTGCACCCTAATAGTTAATGCATGCGGGTTAACCCGTTTGCCTCCCCCTCCAGATAGCAACTCTGAGGATGGTGCCCTGCTTGCCAGACTAATAGGTTAGCCCTATGTCCCCTGGCAGTCCATGGGGTTGCAAAGAGTCGGACACAACTGAGCAACTGAACTGAACTGATGTCCCCTAGGGCTTCCCTGGGTGGCTCAGTTGGTAAAGAATCTGTCTGCAGTGCAGGAGACCCGGGTTCGATCCCTGGGTCAGGAAGCTCCCCTGAAGAAGGGAATGGCAACCCACTCCAGTATTCTTGCTTGGAGAATCCAAGGACAGAGGAGCCTGGCATGCTATAGTCCATGGTATCACAAAAGAGTCAGACATGACTTAGCGACTAAACAACAACATGTGTGGTTACCTTAAAGAGGACTGCTGAACAGCATCCTACTCAGTTTCTTGTGTATTCATAACTCTTCTCATTGTTTGTAAAAATGTAACCAGTACCCTGACAGTATTAACTTATTCAGAAGTTAGTGAAGGGAATATTATTAGAAGCAGATAGCTTAAAAAGATGACGTGGTTTTTTTTTTGCATTGAAATAGTTCTGTATCACTTTACACAACATTCAGACTATGTGGTACCAGTAGTTTGATATTACTTTGTGTTTTAACTCAGTAACTTTGTTCATCAGTAATGAATCTTATAAGCACTAACCTCACAATGTGCTTATTGTTGGCTAAAATTCTTTAGTAGCTTATTCTACTTCAAAGGAAGTTGAGGTTCATTGAAAATGGATTGTAAGCAGATTTGGTTGGGAACTTCTGACAGGACAGATTTTTCATCAGCAGAGAGAGTTTTTACAGACTCTGCTTGAAATGTATTATTAAAATTCTCTGTAAGTCATCTAGTCAGGGTTGGCTGATTTCTGTCTGAGATGTGGTCACCATCCACATTCACCCCCTTCTCCTTAGTTGCTCCTAATTCATAAATCATGGACATACCATCTTACACACTGATAAAAGACATGGCTCTTTATACTCAAATACGGAAGATTATGAGCATTAATAACCCACAGGCATTCTCTCATCTATTTATATACCTCTGACAATACCTGGAACAGGATCTTAAAGTAGCAGCCACTCAATGAATCTTTTAATTTTTAATTGAAAATACTGAACCAGAGCAGTAAGAGGCCAAAGGGTATTGGAGATAATACAGTGAAGTGGTAACAGGCAAGGGTTCTGAAGTCAAGCATATGTGATTTAAACCTGGATTCTGTCACTTACCAACTGGCAAAATAGTTAACATCTCTGAATTTATTGCCTCATCCATAAAATAGGGGTAATCATACCTTTTTCGTAGTTTTGTTTTGAGGATTATATTAAGTACTATTCATAAAGCATTAATTGCATTGCCTCTCACTATAGCAAGTTGGAGCTAGTAATGTTATTATTATTGATATAGTTTATAGGAGAAGAATGAGTGACTGAGTGAGTGGTTAGTAGGACAGATTGGGGCAGAAAAAGAGAGGATGAGTAACCATGTGAGCAAATACTAGTTCCAGAGTAGCCACTCAGTACATACAGAATGCATTAAACTAAGAAGGTATTTTGATGATGAGAAAAGAGAGTTGTAAAACAATCACAAGATATAGGTAATAAGAATATTATCAGTTCAGCTGCAGCCAAGAATTTGCCAGCATTTACATTATTTTTCTTTGAAGTGACTGCTCCTAGTTTGCAAGTAAACTTGCTAATAAAATATTTCTCACTCTAAAATCAAAGATATGGTGGGAAAAATTATTAATAAAGGGTATATTTTTAAAGTGATTTCCTATTTCTAAAATCTAGCTTTCTACACCCCCAACCCCTTTTATGTCAAGAACTGGCCACAGCTTACTCTTCCAGATCAGTTTCCTGTCATCTCTCCCCATGCATCCTGCTTTCCTGTCCTTCAGCTGGACTCCTTCACTTGAAGTTTTCTACATTCACATGTACTCTCTTGCTTCTGTGCCTTTACTAAAGCTGTTACATCCACATAAAATGCCCTTCTCTGATGCTGTCTTTGTGTTGAAATATTATACATTTTCTAAGACTTTTTTCAAATGCTGTCTTCCACCCATTTTCCCTGGGAAAAATTAATCTAGCCTTCTTCTGAGTTCTTGCAACACTAAATTTATGTCACTCTTATAATCTGCATGCCATAGATTTAGTTAATGTTGTGCTTTCTTTTCCCCCATCTTTTTATCTATATCTCAAGCAACTCATGGGCAAGGAGCAAGTCTTTTCATTCCTTTAATGCCTTTACAAATGGAGTGCAGGGTAAATAATATCAAATAATAGTAAATAATTGACAGTGTTCTAGGGCAGTAAGTAATTTTCACAAGAAAATGTGAAAATGCATCATTGAGAGGTTGTACGTTTTACTGTTTGATACAAGTTCCCTTAATAGAACTGCATGTGTAATACCAAAGAAAACGATTAAACGTTCTTATATCCTTGAGTAAAAGTTGTAAAAATCAGCTTTTAGAGAAAATTAAAATGGAAAGTGGTCAAATTGTAGTATGATCTTCTAAGGGCTTACATAGTTATTAAAGTTATTCGTATCTTTGCCTGACTCTTATAGAGTTCAGAGCATAGAAAAGAAGTAATGTCATTTCACTAAGGTTAAGGTCATAGGATAGATTTTAGGAACTGAGAGAAGAGAGGTTGCCACTATCTTTGATATTGTGTTAAGCTCTCGTTTCTATATTTCATACAATCCCATCAAATTTTAACTGTTGAGGCATTGATTATAGAGTCAGACTTGGAGAGTTCTTCAGGAGTCATGGGAAAAGCATCCTACGTGAACCCGCCCAAAGCCGATGCCAGACGCTTGCCCTAGCTCAGGCTTGCACACTTTTGGCTTCTGCTGTGGCTCTTTCGAGGAAGTCCCAAGTCCCATGCACTGTATTTGACAGGCAGAAGCCCTGGAGATCGACAGCCTGATCCACAGTACGTAAAAATTGATAAAAGACTTTTCATGGCATGGAAAGCTGTCTTGAGCCTGGGAAACACCCTGTTTTAGTCTGGCTGATGTAATGTCTCTGCCCCAGCTAGTCCATGCAGTAGGCAAAGGCACTGTGCTCACATTAACTAGTCTAAAAAAAAGAAAAGGCTACTCTTGGGTCTTGTCATCACATATAGGAAGAGGGATAAATTTATTTTACTCTAAAGATTTCTAGGGATATGGATACCAAATGCCCCCAAATCAGAGACTCCCACAAAGAGAACATCTGTCAGAGACACTGGATAGAAAACTCTCAAGTGTATTATAATTTATGAAGCTCTGCAATGCGGTCTCACTTCAGAAATCTGTCGTCTGGTGTTTCTGGCAGTGCCGGGACCATGACTGACTGAACGCCTGTATAGTGTTTAGATGCTTGTTGTTTTCTGGTCTCTCGCTGTGTTATGTGTATGGCTTGCAGAGTAAAATGTTCTGAGAACTTTGTGTTCTTCTCCAACAAGGGACTTTTATAAAATGCACGTTTCAGGGTCCATACATCTGTTTTCAAAGGAACCCATGCCAATCAGTTGAATTAGACACTAAGTAATGTTCATTAAAAAAAAAAAGTGGTAAGGTATGCAAGAAAAGCTAATGGTCAGTTATGTAAAGTAGATTTTGGTTGAATAACAGGAGAAGGGGGGTGAAAAACTAGATTCCAAACCAGTTGCCTTTTTTTCCTGGCAGGAAAGCTGGAATCGTAGGGTTACGTCATCAGAGCTGGCACGGATCCTTCCTTGCCTTCACCTCCGCCCCAGACTACGGCAGTTCCAGCGGTGACACCAGAGGTCAAATGGCAGCAGAGGCTGCACAGTTCTCTTCCCCAAAAGGTGCGGGCCTGTCCTTGGCTGCAGCCGGTTAGTGGGAGTGGTTTGAAGAAAACCAGCTCGTCACTCCCTGTGCTGTTCCCACTCCGTGCATAAAAAGAGGACTTCAGCCCCTGAGGCGGGCCAGGTGGCATCTTTCACAAGTACAGAATTTGTTTTTAGAACTTTGTGTTGTTGAGTTACAGCCCCGCCTTGGAAATAAATACTCAAAGCTTACCAGCCCGCAGACATTCACCATTAGTGAGGCCTGTGTGCCTGCGAATATCCATGCATTCATTCTTTTAAGCAACAAAAACACATTGAAAAGTGACCCAGTATAAGGTCCTTTACTAGATGCTTCAGAGAATATCAAGAAAAATGAGATATGGCTTATGCCCTTAGTTTGCATATAATCAGTAAGGGAGATCAGAACAAATATGGCAAGTTCCAGCTTGTGTGTAGAAATAGGACAATAAGACTTGGCATGAGAAGCCCTCTGTTCCTCTACTTGCTAACTGGCAGTCTTGCTCAAGAGACTTTAACGTTTTTGAGCCTCATTTCATCTTCTGTAAAGGGAGATACATCTTAAGCTTCAGTTTCATCCACTCCAAGGAGATATGGAAGTGCCTACAGTAGTGTTTGACTCATGGTTGATGTTCTGTTAGTGTTTCTCGAGTTATATAAACACCCAAGAAAAGATATTAATTACTGAAAGACTTAAGGGAAAGAGAAGGAGATCACAGTTCCAATCAACTTGTTGAGGAGAGGACTTTGGAAAACTTTGGAAAGTATGGCTCTGCCAGTGTGATGTGGCTTTTCTAGAGATTAGATATGGTAATACTGTAGCAATAAAAATATATTTGTTTAGTGTTTTGAAATGTTCAAGTTGCTTTACAATTTACCATCCCATCTAATCTTCATGGTAATATTCCTGGCTTGCATTTTTTTAAAGTTGATGTATAGTTGATTTACAGTGTTGTGTTAATTTCTGCTATACAGCAAAGAGACACAGTTATACACACACACACACACACACACACATATGTTCCTTTTTGTATTCTATTGTGTTTTACCATAGGGTGTTAAAAATAGTTCCCTGTGCTATACAGTAGGGCCTTGTTTTTTTCATCCATTCTGTATACAGTAGCTTCTATCTGCTAACCCCAGCTTCCCACTCCATCCCCCTGCACCATCGTCCCCTTTGGTGACCACAAGGCTGTTCTCTGTGTCCATGAATCTGTTTCTGTTTCATAGATAGTTTCATTTGTGCCATATTTTAGATGTCACATCTCAGAGTTATCATATGGTATTTGTTTTTCTCTTTCCGACTTCACTTAATGTGATAATCTCTAGGTGCAGCCATGTTGCTTCAAATGGCATTATTTCATTCTTTTCATAGCTGAGTAGTATTCCATTATATATATGTGCCACATCTTCTTTATCCATTCATCAGTAGATGGACATTTAGGTTGCTTCCAGGTTTTGGCTACTGTGAATAGTCTAGCATGAGTTTTATAATACATCTTTTCCCCTCTAAAAGCTGGATTTCTTAGATCCTTCCTGGTATCCTTCACTGTCTTTACTTCCTTTCCCAACACATTAAATTATGCTAAATTATGTTTCCCGTCCACCCTAGGGCTCTTTCATGGCCTCACCTCTTTGTGGACGACCCCCAAGCCCCCATTTTGAATCCGAGCTTTTCTCCCTGTCTACAGGTCTGCTTTTCTAGCCATTTGATAGATTTTGTGTCTGTACGTTCAACTGACACCTCAAATTCAAAGTGTCTGAAATGGAACTCATCATTCCTCGAGTGGATGTTTCTGCTTTGCAACCTTCTTTCTGTTCACTGTGCCTCTCACGGTCTTCAGTGCCCAGTGCTGTATCTCAAGATCAATAGTCAGCCCATTGTTTTATACCAGAGACCCTTTCTCCACAATGTCTTTATTTTTGCCAATTTTCCTGTCATTTTAGTTTAGTTCTTCAATTGCCACGTCTCCTGATAGCCTTTTAACTTTCCCTGCTATTTCAGTTTATTTAGCACAAAACTCTCCTGTCTTCTTAAAGTAAGTTCTGGTCATATCATGTCCTTTCCTTGCTGCATCCACACCGCCAGTGCCTCCCTGTTACCAACTGAATTAAGCACATCTCTCTCATCATCCACAGTATTCTCTCTTTTAATCCCATCTGGTCCTTCTACCCTGATCTGGCCTCTATATTTCCTGTTGTTCAGCCAAACTGGTTTTTGGTGTGTGATTTCCTGTGGACACAGGTTTTATTTTTTTCACTGTTATACCTTACTACTTCTTATACTTGAACATTAAATTTCTTTCCCTTTCCTGTGGGGTCTGTCCAAAAGGCCTTCTCCCTCACCACCTCCTTTGTGGCGTGATGGTGACCACCACTGTCTGTGTCCGCAGCATGACTGTACTCTCCCCTGGCTGTGCCTCTGTTGTCATATTGTTTCCCTGGACTATAAACTCCTCATGGGTGGGCTTCTTCTCCCAGCAGTTGAGGTCTGGCGAGCCACAGCCCACCTCCTGCCAAGCTGGCCCTGCCCTTGCTCCCCACGTGAGCTCAACCACAACCCCCACTGATTAGACTCCTGGTGGGGCAGAAAGCTCTGAACTCCTTATATCCGTGCCTGCAAATGCAAGTGGTTTCCATCATTATTTCTTGTTGCTGTGCTTTGTGACCAGCCAGCAGGCTTGTTCTTCTTGTGGACCCTGGCTTTGTTTGGAGAGGTGGAATTTATTTTGTAGAGGGGCTTATCAGCTGAATCCTGGAAGTGGTGCATATGCTTGTGATCTCATATAATATATAAAGTATGAAGTGTTAGTCGCTCAGTTGTGCCCGATTCTGCGACCCCATGGACTGCAGCCCACCAGGCTCCTCTGTCCATGGGATTTTCCAGGCAAGGATACTGGAGTGGGTTGTCATTTCCTTCTCCAGGGGATCTTCCCAACCCAGGGATTGAGCCCAGGTCTCCTGCGCTGCAGGCAGATTCTTCAGCATCTCAGCTATGAGAAGCACATGTGGCTGCATCTGACCCATCAGCTCCTCCTCCTGTGGCCTCTCCAGCCTCCCTTTCCCTGTCTTTTCCCCATGGTGTGCCTGGCCACAGACACAACCACCGTGAATATTTGGCTGGCCTGTAATCCACAAAGGCTGGGATAAACTGAAATTTGACCAAAGGGACTAGAGAGAAAAGGGGGATGAAGAGAACTGAATATTAATACTTAGAATTAGGGGTGAGAGTCAATGAGATTGTGGATATTAAATTCAGATAAACCAGATAAAATAAGTTAAAAGCAGTGAGCTAATTCAGTATTTTGTGAATTTTATTTAAATTTGATACTGAACACATCTTAACAGGATGGGAAATTTTCATTTTAGATGCTAAAAAGATTTTTAGAATAATTGAGGAGGCGTACGATTAAACACAAGTAGATTTAAAAGAAATCTTGCCCTTTAACTTTTAAAACTGCATCAGTTGTCTCACGAAATGGACCCCAAATCTCTTGGGGTGATTTTGTGTCAGGATTTAAGTAATAGAACATCATAGTAAACATGGTTTAATTTAGCTTTACTTATGTTTACTTGAGTCACAGAGATAATCGTATAATAAATATTGTACTGCTGGAGATTTCTTTTTTTGTCTTTGATAAATATATAGTCCTGAGTATGCTAAGACAACCAGCTGTCAGGAGATGCATATTTGGTTTTAGTAGAGCAAGCTATCTGCGCCTCTGGGGACTTGAGATGTTCGTTTTACTAGTCTGGGAGCAGGGCCAGAAGGGTTCTTCATGACTTAGAATGGAATTCTGAAGAGTAAGTTCAGCAAGTTTTCATTAGCAAGTTTGGCCTTTTGTCTTGCCCGTGCCTCCCAAAAGATCAAGAGCTCAGCCTGCCCTTTGAAACATTACAGAAAAGAACCAGAACAGAATTTAGTTCTGGGAGAAAAATCAATCAGTCCCCAAATATCATATTTTTGGAAACATTGTCGTGCAGAACTCCCACCTCCCTAGCCACCCAAGTTAGTGATAGATTAATGTTTTAAATCTAGCTTTCTTTTCAGGCAAACAGTAGACTTTTAGAAAGAAGATGTATATAAATGTGTGATAGCTTAAATCTCACTAGTACTGGTTCTTAAACTCGTTTGACCTTTAAGCTCTTAGATTTGTTTTGTGTCTTTGGGCAGTTCTCTGCCTTGTTTCTTTTAAATGCTTTTCTCTTCTCTATAGTATAATGATTAGCTTACATTCTTACAACTTAGCTTGATATCTTTAAACTATAAGATATAATGTGTCCCCACTTAAGAGCTGAGGCCAAGCACCTTTCCATTAAATAGCTCAAAGATTTTGTGCCAAGTTTTTTCTGTAATGAAAATGAGAAGTTTATGATTTTCGATTTAAATGTATATATCTCAACAGTGAAGCTCTGAGCACTGATCATTACATATAGCCAGTGTTCATTTATATTTCACAAGTAGGAAAATATTCCTCAATGGAAGGTCTGAGACGAAGAGTGGGTAGTTCTTGAAAACATTAAGCTGTATTATAGGCAGGAGCAGAGAAATTACAAAGCAGAAGAGAAAATGGTCTAGAATGTTTCAGAACTGATGAAAGACACCAAATAAAGGAAATACAAGGAATCTCAATAGCTTAAATAAAAAGAAACTGACATCTATACACATCATCTGAATAGCAAAGATGTAAAGTATCTGAAACAGACGCATCATGTGGAAAGGACTAGCAGACTGACACAGATCTCTTTGAAAATCTTGGAGAGCCATGGACTTTATCCAGGGAAATATACAGGTGCAAAAAGTTCAAATGCAGTTTTGAGAATACCACACCTGCCCCTAAAATCAGTTCATAAACTTTAAGGATCATTGTTCTTGGTTTCATTTCTGCATTGTTAATTGCCTTCTACAGTATCTCATGCTGGAACAAACACTGAAGCTTTAAATTTAATATCTAGAGTGTAAATCATCATCTAATATTACCCATTTCCTCTTCCTCAAAATCTGCTTTTTTTCTATGTTTTTATTTTCAGTAATGATTTAACTATCCTACTGACCTTAGCCATGAAACCTACACATCCTATTTTTGACCTTCCTCCCGCCATTGTTTCCTGAACTTAAAAGCAATCTTTTTTCTCATAAGCAATCACTCACCAGTTTTATCCAACTCGTTACTTTTCCCTGTATCTCCCAGGCATATTCCTTTAAAAAAGAAAAGAATTATCTATTCTGCTTTATTTTCAAGTTCCAGCATTTTTTGCTTCATACTGTCTTGAAGTCTGAACTCCTCCAAGACGGTTTCTTCTTATCCCATTGTTTCAGATATTTTACCCTTTAATTCTTTTGGTCAAGAACTGAGTGGAAGTACAATAGAAACCTGTGTGTAAAAAAGGTGGCATGAAGGTAGAAAAAAGTTGATCATTGGTGCTGTGAGGCACTCATCCTCATTCTTTTCAAGTGTGAGGACCTGTTTTTAATGTTGAAACCTTTTACACAAGGTTGACTACAAAAAGTCAACACAAGAAAATTTTAGTATGATGGAATTGTTCTGTATCATGATGGTGGTAGTAGATATACAACTCTATGCATTTCACAAAGAGTGAATTTTACTGTGGGTAAAAAATAAACTTAAAAAACATTTCACAGACTTGTGTAGAAAATAGTAGTACTTTTTAGCATTTCATGTTATTAGTGATGAATTAAATGCCTTTTCAGTGAACTTACATTTTATTAATCTTAATAGGTTATATATTGGAAATAGGTTATATTTAAGTTATATTTGAATAGGTTGTATAACCTAAATAGGTTATATAAATGGATATATACACACACACACACACTTGTATGTGCTATATATTTGTGAATAATATATGTATATAGGTATGTGTATGCATATATGTATCAGTTCAGTTTAGTTGCTCAGTCATGTCCAACTCTTTGCGACTCCATGGACTGCAGCACGCCAGGCTTCCCTGTCCTTCACCAAGTCCCAGAGCTTGCTCAAACTCATGTCTATTGAGTAGGTGATACCATCTAACCATCTCATCCTCTCTTGTCCTCTTCTCCTCCTGCCTTCAGTCTTTCTCAGCATCAGGGTCTTTTCCAGTGGGTCAGTTCTTTGCATCAGGTGGCCAAAGTATTGGAACTTAAGCTTCAGCATCAGCCCTTCGAATGAATATTCAGGGTGGATTTCCTTTCAGATTGACTGGTTTGATCTCCTTGCTGTCCAAAGGACTCTCAAGAGTCTTCTCCAACACCACAGTTCAAAATCATCAATTCTTCAGCACTCAGCCTTCTTTATGGTCTACCTCTCACATCCATACATGACTACTGGAAGAACCATAGCTTTGACTAGATGGACCCTTCTCAGTAAAGTAATGTCTCTGCTTTTCAATATGCTGTCTAGGTTTGTCATAGCTTTTCTTCCAAGGAATGAGCATCTTTTAGTATGTATATGTATATATACATTTGTGTATATATACATAAATATGCATATTTTTATATATGTGATATCACACACAGCATTTACATAGCATTTAATTGGAATTCAGATGCTTAGTGTTTAGTAAATTAGTAAACCTGTAAGTCTAAGGTTGCATAGTGTCTTGAAGCCAAAAGATTGAAAAGGCTTGCTACAGGGGTGTCTAATGAATGACCATTTTTCTGAGAATGATGATGTTCATACTTACCAATATTTGCTTCAGTAAGAGTACATTGTAACTTCCTTCTTGTTCTCAAAATAGCTAACATAATCACTATGTTAGGAAGCAGTTTTTAACCTCATTGTTTTGGCTCATAGTGGAAGGACAGATTCATGAAGACCCTGCCACTTGCATTCCTCTTTGCCCAACACAAGCACCTAGGTTTCTGAGTTTAGCTTACAGTGGAAAGAGAGGACCACCAGGAGCAAGGATCCAGGGGGTTGAGCCCTGACACTTTGGGATTTTCCTCTGATGTTTGGGCCTTGATTTCCAAGAAACTCATGCGTTCACAGTACTTCTTTCCCAGGGCTTCCAGCTCTCAGATATTCTAATGGTTCTCATTTTTCTCAATATGTTTCCATCTCCACAAGGGTCCATGAATTGATCTGTTGTTGTTTAGTCACTAAATTATGTCTGATTCTTTGTGACCCCAGGGAATGCAGCCCTCTAGGCTCCTCCTCTGTCCATAGGGTTTCCCAGGCAAGAATATTGGAGTGGGGGGATCGAGCCTGCATCTCTTGCACTGGCAGGCAAATTCTTATCATTGAGCCATCAGGGAAGCCAAATTGGTCTATGACATTAATATGAATTTAATAGCTTTTACTTAGTTTTCAAAGCAGAGTGTGGATGTGCATAGGGTGATAAGTCAGTTGGGTTTTAAAAATAAAGTCATTCTACCTCATCTTCATAAAAATGTATATGGTTTATGTTCACAACATGATTTCAAAGGGTAATGACTTAATACCAAAAGATAATGGCATGGTTCTTGATTACAAGTGTTTGGTAGGAGTAGGTAATGACTAAAGCTCTTAATGTGTAAAATTAATGTATAAAGTGGAACCCCTATACTGTTGTTGGAGGAAAGGTTGAACACCAATGTTGTCAGATTTTACTGTGTGACCTTTTATTAAAGAACATGTCATTTGATCCTGGTATGTCTGATTTTGAGTCTTATAATATAGGGCTAATAATTATACTGGACTTTTTCTGCACTGGTTAAAATTCAGACATGCTGTCTTTTACTAGCAGCACTAATGACTTTAATGAATGGAGAAGCCTTTAGTTTAAAAACAAAACAAATGAGTTAACATAATATTGTAACTAGGACCGTAACAGGGAATGGACATCCTGTCTGTGAACATTATCTTTTATAGACAGCTTCAACAAAATAGAGGTCATACCTGAAAAAGACTGAAATCTGCTACCTTGCCGAATTTCAGCTAAAACCAGGCCATTAATTTAAAGAATTTATACATCAGTGGAAAATTTATTTTACCAACAACCTTTTTTCTCTTACATGTAAAGAGCTTTGCCCTCCTGCTTTTTAATCCCTCTCATCCCTACTCCACCCCAATCTTTGAAAAGGATGATGTAAGACTGGGTTATTTTGTGCTGAGTTTTCATCCTGAAACACGTTTTTATAGCTGTGTTTCTCTGAGAAAAGTTTGTGACCAAATGGCAATAACGTTTCCATGTTTCCATTTCCTCCTCTGATCTTGTGCTTTTGTGCAAACTTCAGTTTTGTCAGAGTTTGACATGACTAGTATGCTATGGGTGCTAAAGAAAATTACACTGAAAGCTTTTGAAGATTTAGTCATTATACTCAATATGTATTGAGTATATGTGGTTCCTTGGGAAAAACAATCAATATATGTGGTTCCTTGGGGAAAAAAAGACTATAGAGGGTATTATTATTCTTCTGTTCATACAATTCTGTTTATACAATTAAAAAACCCTTCAAAATATTTGTTTGTAGGTATCATTTGTTTTAGTGATTGGTTTCTGTTATTTCTGTTCTATTAGTGACTCTTCATTTACTTTTTGAACATACTTTCTTAAGGACATAGATAAACTTTGGAGCCCTGTTTTTCTTGGTCAGTAGAGAATTTAACATTAAAGGTCCAGATGGTAGAAACAACTGAAATGGCTGTCAGTAGGAAAATGACTGAAACTACTTTGGCATAGAATGAAGCAGTAAAGGACTAGGTAGATTTCTGTTTACTCACATGGAAAGTTTTCTCAGTTAAAAAAAAAAAAGAGCAAATATCAGAAAGATGAGCAGAATCGTACATTTTTATGCTTAAAAAAAAAAGCTAAAAATCAAAATCATAGTATATATTCTCTACAAGGAAGTATGTGTGCATGTGGATGTGTATATGTGTACTGGATACTAATGGTAGCTGATAGTTAATGAGTACTTGGGTCACATGTTTTTAGCATGCTGTACCCATTAACTCACTCAGTCCTCACAGCAACCCTATAAAGTTGGTTACTACTATTGCCCTCATCTTATAGATGATGAAGCTGAAATTCAGAAGGGGTCTCTTCAGTTCAATGTCTGTCTGCCTCCTATCCTCCTATAATCTCAGGAAGAAAGCCCATAGCTTTTTACTTGGTACCTTATTTAAAGTGTGTTTCTTCATTTGTAGCTTTGATCTTTTTCCTGCTTTCCACTCCATACTCAGTACAGACAGATATTTCCTAGTCAGTCTTCAGTTTCCTTACACACTTTTGTTGATCAGAGCAGTTTTGCACGTATACCTTTCTGGGCTGATATTTACAGACTTTTTGGAAGGATCCCCCATCATTTTAGTTCCAAAGGCTAACATAGCTTGAAGACTAACTGGGTCCAAGGTCTGATTCAGTCCTTTTGCCCAAATTCTCAATTCTCGATAAATGTAGTTGAGCCAAGGCATACTCCTCCCCTCTGCTCTCAACAGCCACTTCACCTCTTTCCAGCCCACCTACCCTTGCCATGAGGAGCAAGTCTCTAGTGAAACACCAAGGCAGAGCACTGCTTGGCCATAAGACAGATGGCGGTTTATGGCCTGACTATAACTTTCTGGTTCTGTGAACCTCGTGTAAATTACATCTCTGTGACTCAGTTTCTTTATCTATAATCCTCATAGAATTTTTGCTAACATTGAATGAGAGAATGTATATAAATTGTTTTAAGATCAGTTCAGTTCAGTCGCTCAGTCGTGTCCGACTCTGCGACCCCATGAATCACAGCACGCCAAGCCTCCCTGTCCATCACCAACTCCTGGAGTTCACTAGTGCCTGGCATATTGTAAACACCAGATACCTAATAAGTTGCTGTGTTATTATGATTGTCATCTCAATCAACATCATCATCTTCCTCCTCCTCTTGAAATACTTGGAGATCCCAATGTTTGAAAATTCTACTCCAGATCATTCCCACCAGGACCATAGGTATTATCAGTCTCCTGAATTCATTTAGGATAGGCTAGTGGGGGAAATACAGGAATAGACATGAGAATATCATGGTGACTATGACAACCATGACCATCAGTGGGCCACCTCAGACTGCTGACAGGCTAGACCTGTTGAGTATTAAATCTGGATACTGCTCAGCCTCTGAGATCTTCAGACTGAAGCAGGCTTTCCGTCAGAACAAGAAGGTCTAGAAAGTCTTCAGGGCTCTAGTGAATCCATACTGATTTTGGCTTGGGTCCTAGTCTTAAGCACTCTTACATGGATCAGATTTCCAGCATTTTTAGGGATTTTAAGAAAAGTCAGTATGGGCTTTTCAGTTCAGTCTGGATTTAGAGGTGATCAAAATTCCCAAAGGGAGTCGTGGAACTAAGGAAGTCTTCTTCTGTGCTGACCAGATTGTCTGGGTCCTGAGTTGGGCTGGTTGCAGAATGAAGTGGGATCTGAGGATCTGCCTATCATTTGGGCCTTTCTGGAAATCTGAAAGGAGGCTTTTGCACGTAATCCCTGTTCCTCTGCATGATCACTGTTGCTTGCATACACGACAACTAGAACGTTTCAGTTACTTGCAGAGTGAAGAGAGGGCCTATCTGGACCCTGACCTTGGACTGACGAATTCTGAATGCAAAGATTACAGTAGGCCTCAGGGCAGCTTTACCCTGTTAAGCCTGACATGGAGCCTCTTACTCCCACCAGCTTTTTGGAGCCCAGTCTGTCCTTTCTTAGAAATTAAAGTCGCTTTCTTCTTCATTTTAATGAGTCATTTTTAACTTTTACATCATTGGCTTAACACTCTCGTCAAACAGATTAAGAACTTTAAAAATATTATTTAGATTTTTTTGCCCCCTTCCTCTGTATCTTTCATTTTTTAAAGAGAAAAGACAAGTGGTAACAAGTACATTAAAAAATTAATTTAAAAAAGAAGTACATTAAAAATTGATTATTTTTCTCATTAGGAACTTCTTTTGGTAACATGACACATTTTCTCATGTGGATGTTATTCTTTGTTTTGTCATGTGGTCCTGTCCTGTGCAGGGCAGGACATGCAGCATCCTTAGCCCGGCTTGTTGCTCGAATGACCCCTCAGATATTGAGACCACTTCATGGTGCATGTCCCCATGCATTTCCATATCCCCCTAAGAGGGTGCTGTCACCCTGGTTGAGAAGGAAAGTAATAACCTTTTTCCTTTGAGTTCCAGATAATAAAATGAGCACTTTGTTAGACTGTTTATCTGAGATCCTTAGTCCTATTCTTAGCAGAGGTTTCTAGGAATCCCAGAAGTGCTTTACTTACTCTGTGGTTGTCAAGCCTCTTACTTCCAGACCAGGATCTCATCTCTTGGGACATCCAAGAAACAGAAACATCCACAGAAATGTGGATCCACAGAAACAGTGTCACATAGCTCAGGCTGGCACATTTCAGGTTTGCTCTTGCCCTTCTGTGTTATGATACCCTTTAAATTGGGCTACATGGAGACATCTGCTTTGGGGCTGCAGTAAGGGTATCATGACTTTTTAAGATTACTAATTTTCCGTAGAGTCACCAGCCCCCTACTAATAAGTTAAATTTAAAATTGTATGCGTATGTTGATTATTTGGACTCTGGGACATGCTTTGCCATGGAAACCATTCAGTACATAGTTAGGTTACCAAGGAAACTAGATGTTCTCAAGCCATAGTGCCTGCCGTGTAGAGCAGCACATTTAGAGAGATAGGGCCCAGTCCTTTTATTCCTCTTCAGTGGCTGTCACTTGTACAGCTTGCCTTGCTGGGCGGTGGCAGGGGGCCAGCAGTGATCCAGTCACAGCAGACTGGGCAGACTCAGTTCAGCCAGTACAAGTCTATATACCATCTTTCTAAATTCCATATATATGCATTAATATACTGCATCGGTGTTTTTCTTTCTGACTTAGAAATGATGACCCTATATATGAGACAGCAAAAGAGACACAGATGTAAAGAACAGACTTTGGGATTCTGTGGGAGAAGACGAGGGTGGAATGATTTGAGAGAATAGCATTGAAACATGTATATTATCATATGTGAAATAGATCACCAGTCTAGGTTCAATGCATAAGACAGGGTGCTCAGGGCTGGTGCACTGGGATGACCCTGAGGGGTGGGATGGGGAGGGAGTTGGGAGGGGGGTTCAGGATGGGGAACACATGTACACCCATGTCAATGTATGGCAAAAACCACTACAATATTGTAAAGTAATTAGCCTCCAATTAAATTAAATTTTTAAAGTCTATATACCAAGAGGTCTGCAAACAAAGCTCAGGCATATCTTCTCTATATAAAGTATAAACGTAGGGCAAACCACAGCTGAGCTGCTGCTTGGCCCTGGATTGTGGTCTGAAACAGTGGTGATCGCCTTTCCTTTATTGCTTGTGAAACTCCCTATGCATCCCAAAGCCAGGGCAACTGGAGCCGGAAAGAACACAGAGCGAATGGGGTACTTTTTTTCCTTCCTTGTGTTATCAAGTGTCCTTGCAAGAAATTACTGTTTCTGAGCCTCCATGTGGGCCCTCTGTCACCCAAAGAAAGCCAGCCAGCTCAAACCAGACAGGAGTCTGTGCACAAATGCTTATTAACCCACGATGTAGGTTCGTGAGTATTAACCACATTTCTCTGTTATTTGTCACTTATCCCAGTAAAGATAGGAACCGAGTGGCCTCTAGACCCACTGTACTCTTCTAAAGACAGGGGTGGTAAGAGTATTAGTGCTATCCTGTTTTTATTCTCTGTTTTGAAATTAAGCTGAATTTGGCTTAAATGTTTATAGTGCCTGTCTATCGCCTGCCCTGGCATGGTGGGTTAGAGTCGCCCTTCCAAGCAATGAGTGTATAGTGCTGAGCCCTTCCATGTTGCTTCTGGGCCTCTTCACTTGGTGTCCTCTAGTCAGGGCGATGGCTGCCATCCTCCTGTTTTGTCATCACCCTTTGGGCCTTCCTCATTTTATAGTCTGTTATTTCTCATCTTTGTATGCTGTCTTACTCAAAATATTTTCACTTTAAATATATATTGCACTTCCGACCTTAGAAGTATATTCTCCACAGTTACCTTTGCAGGCTAGATAGGACACGCATGGCCATCTCCATTTTCCCGAGCTAAAGTCACAGCTCAGATACCTTAAAGGCCTTGCCCAACTCTCACCCCCTTTCCCAGCAGGTCTGGAGCTGGACCTAAGGGCTTCTCACTCTCTTTCCACCGTGGCCCACTGCGTGCCTGTGCTGTTGCGGCTTCCTGCAGCCCTGCTTAGATGCTTAGTTGCTCAGCTGTCTCCGACTCTTTGTGACCCCATGGACTGTAGCCCGCCAGGCTCCTCTGTCCGTGGAATTCTCCAGCAAGAGTACTGGAATGGGTTGTCAAATGCCCTCCTCCAGGGATCTTCCCAACCCAGGGACTGAACCCAGCTCTCTCACATTGCAGGTGGATTCTTTACCGTCTGAGCCACCAGGGAAGCCCATGAGTACTGGAGTGGGTAGCCTATCCCTTGCTGTTTTCCTGCTTTGGGTTTTTACTTCAGCGCTAACAATCCCTGGTAGAGAGCTAAACTTCCTTCTCCAGCTGCTTTAGACAGAGTTCTTGGCGCTTTGGCCCTGCTGTACCTCTTCAGCAAATTGGCAGTCTCAGACTGCCATGACTCCTGCCATGACTTATTTATTAGTGAATTGGTACCTTTGCATATTTTATAAAGTGAATTAATGCCTTCAGGTATTCATCTTGATGGTTAATAATCATATTTTGTTTTTATATAGTGTCTTTTCATCAGAAGCATATATTATCTTCCATTATGTAGGGGAGGTTAACTAGTTAATTACTTGTCTAAAATCTTAATAATAAGAGCAGAAGAGGGGAAAAGAGAACTCATTTCTTTGAGAAGCTCATGTGAAACAGATGTCGAACTAGGAACTTTAAATATAGGATTTCATTTCATCTCCGAAAAGTTCTGTGATGTTTCTGTAAGATGGTATAGAAAACTCAAATGAGCTTTTTGGCCAGCCCAGTATTTTGAAGAAACTGTAGGTCAGACAAGCCAAGTAACTTACACTGCAAGGAAAAAGTAGATGAAATATTGCAATCTAGCCTTCTCTGTTCTGAAACTCATGTTCAGTCTACTCTCCTGTGTACCTTCCTCTTGGGCAAAGGGCTCAGTTTGCAGGGCTTATAGTAACAAACAGAGAGGTGCCTGGGACACTGGGTAACACAGAGAAGGAGAAGGTAAGCTGGGGGACAGCTATTTCTTTTTCCTGATAACTCCCAGGAAAGAGCGAACTCACTCCTTTCCTTCTCCTCTGAAGATCATGAATGTATTGACGAATGCTTCGATACAAGTTTGAGCTTGTCACTTAGTTGAACCAGATGGTAAAGAGTCCACCTGGAGTGTAGGAGACCCAGGTTCAGTCCCTGGGTTGGGAAGTTCCCCTGGAGAAGGGAATGGCTAGTGTAGGGGAAGAGCAAATTAGCCAAGATGGCTCTCTGGCACCACATCTTCTCGCCCCATGTTTTGTAAATAATGACTTTGCGTGGTTATGCAACTGCTGAGATAATTTGTAGACCTATATAAGCACCACCTGAAAAGCCCTTGTGGCTGTATCCACTGGGTCAACCACAAGAGAATACAGCATGTCTCCTGCGTGTCTGCCTTGCTGCTGTGGCAGTCAAGAGAGAATAAAACATGCTTGCAGTTCTACAGCTCTTCACGTCTTCTTCCAGCTTCCCCCACTTGCTCCTTGCCTACCCTGGGTTAAGTGATCAGCGATGCAATTGGCATAGTTAGCAGGATACAACGACACAGCTACCCACTCCAGTATTCTTGCCTGGAGAAATTCCATGGACAGGGGAGCCTGGTGGACTACAGTCCATGGGGTCACAAAGAGTTGGACATGACTGAGCAAGTAACACTTCCAAAGTAATCAGGAGCAGTGAGTCAGTGTTTTAAGAGCTGTTCAAGGAGGGCCCATTCAGAAACATCACCCACGCCAAGCAGTTAGAAAGCTGCTTGGAAAGAGTGGTGCTTCTCTCCCTAGGAAGGCAGCGCGACCTGGGAAAAGAGGGCCAGCCTGGAAGGCAGGAGTACCGTGTTGTGGTTGTATGACCCTAGATTAGTAAGTCACCTCACCTGGCTGAGTTCCAGTTCCCTTAACTGTGAAACGTGGGAACTGAACTCAATGGGCCTCCCAGCAACTGCAGTTTTATTATCATAAACATGTCTTTAGCATATTCATAGGAAAAGAATCTTTAGAAAACAAGACTGAGAGAACGATG
The DNA here is from genome assembly GCA_917880005.1 of Nanger dama. Lineage (NCBI taxonomy): Eukaryota > Metazoa > Chordata > Mammalia > Artiodactyla > Bovidae > Nanger > Nanger dama. The sequence goes on from CAKJTW010000018.1 coordinate 35,531,497, forward strand.
AAAAACCTCTTGCTACTCAATGTCCTTGCCAATGACAGTTTTCTTTGGGAACCTAGTGTCAGTATCTCCCAGGGGTCTGACTCTTTTGCAGAAAATAGGGTACCACTGGAGGCAGTGCTGCAGTCAGACTTGTGGGTGAGACAGTTATTGATTAGTGAGTGGCTGGGGATAGTGTTTAAGGTCTTCAAAGACATCTGTGATTTGAGATTTTGCTCCGTAGGTTCTAAAGAAAACATCCCAGGCTTTGAAATTTCTCTTGAACACCATTTACAGCTCTTCTCGCTGACTCCAGATGACTTGTGATGCCCTTGTTTATGCCCACGTGCTCCAAGCAGATCGGCTGCTCTGGAGGTGTGTAATCACTAAGGAGGATAATGGCATACTTGTTCACTGGACAGTCAAGTGTTCCTACAGTAATTCTTAAATAGCTAAAGCTAACAGCTAACTACTTATATAGTAAGTATGAAAAAACTATAATTTAGAGCAAGATAGTTAAAAATACTTTGGTCCAATTTGATCTCTTAATAAACTACAAAAAATTTAACATTTGTGGTTTAAACTGCCTCTGGCTTTCTTTCCCTAAATAGAAAATTCAGTTCAAATCCTTTCTTGGAGAAAGACAGGAGAACTTTCAGAGCTTTCAGAGGACCTTCCCTCTTCCTTGAATCTAGCATAGGCCTTTTTTGGTTTTGGCGTGGAGAGGGGACGTTGCAGGAGCTGAATAGCAAGGAGGAGCTGGGAGACTTCCTGCTCTACCATAATGATGTCTTTGTTGAGAGGTTGGGGAGGCAGGACTGGACAGAAGAAATTGCAGAGAACCAACAATTGAAAAAACCCAGGATGAATGATGCTATCTGCCCCCTGTGGATTCAGGTTGGAATACCAACAGAAATATCAGTATTTTGATTTGTAAAAATAGTATGATACCAGAATAGCAAAACTAGTAAAATTCCCCTTGCTGGAATAAGGAAGAGAAGACTTCACAGAAGAAGTGTGATTTGAGCTGAGTTTTAAAGGACAGTCACTAACTACTAGGCCTTGAGCCCTAAAAAAACATCAGTTGATTTGGCTGGTGACGACAAGAGTTTCACGTAGTGTTAGTTGCTCTGTTGTGTCTGGCTCTTTGCGACCCCATGGGCCATAGCCTGCCAGGCTTCTCTGTCCATGGACTTCTCCATGCAAGAATACTGGAGTGGGTTGCCATTCCCTTCTCCAGGGAATCTTCCCAACTGAGTTATATGCTATTCCTTGCAGGAGTTCAGTCTGTAATTTAGCTGGGGGGCAGTGGTGTAGATCTTCTGTTCTTTAGTTCTGTCCGTCTATAGTTCTGTTCTTCATTCAGCTGCATCTCTTCTTTGTAATAAAAGCTTCCAGTAATCACTTGAGCAGTTCTGTGTGTTATTCTTAGTGGGTAACACTTTGATACATTAACACCTCATAACATTTCACACAGAGTTGTTTTTTTCTCCCCAGTGACTTTAGCATTTAAGAATGCAAAGACACATTAGGATTTTGGATCCTGTTTCTTGGATGCTCCTCTTTTCAGAGGCTTATTCACAAATGGCTTTTTTTTCTCTCTCATACTTTTTTCTTTAATGGGCATTAAATTGGCCCGTTGTTTGTCACACCTGTTTTCTGAGCTTTTAGTTGGTGTATTTGAAAATGCAAAGCGTGTAGCAATCACTTTCTCTATCTAAAGGCTTTTGTTCTGCTTTAATCTGTTCATATACATGAGTATTTCTTGAGGTTGCATTTTTGGAACAGCTTTTCAGTTCAGCTTCTTTCTGGTCAAGATTTTAGAAATTCTAGTCCAAATCTTAGCCACTTATATTGCTGTTTAATTGAAGCTGTGTTTAAAAAAAAAAGTAATTCATTCATTTCACTTGGTTTTGCTATCTCTGAGACCTCCAAGTCTTTGTTGAATGTGTTGAATCAGAATTTTGCTGTTTTATTAGATGGCTTTCTGGAAGCCCAAAGAAGTGCTTTTCAAAAGTGTGACCAGAAGACTGTTGATGTGTAGTGTAGATTTCCTGAACTCATCCCAGAACTACCAAATTAGACTTTTGAGGGCTCTGAAATCTAGGCTTTTAAAAGCTTCGTAGGTTGTGCTGAGCACAGAAAGTTTGGAAAGTTCTGCCTTGAGCATTTATTTATTATATATTATATTTGGGATTCATTATTACCTAATTGTCTTCAGGACATGCTTGAGTGAGGTTTGGACTTTATTTCTGTGGATTCTCTTTGATTTGACTTTTTGTGAAGCATACTCCTCTTTCCCTGGTATTCAGTAGCATTACAGAGAAAAACAGGCTCCAACAGTGTTATCTAAACCCAAGTCACCATACCGTCTTAGGCCTCTTGTTTGTGTGACACTTGGATACATACAAGGGCAGCACACCTACTTGTGATGCTTGGAAATCACCCTCCTGGGTCACAGAGGGCCACATAGCACATTAGACGTTAGAATATAGCTAGTCTAAGCTCTGGAGCCTTATAATAATAGTAATTAACATAATGATACTTTGTATTTCTCAAGTGTTTCTAAGCCGAAAGCCTTCAAGTGCCATATTAAATATGGTATGCAACACCTGGGCAAGAGAACTCAGTGCTGAGTTTCTCATTTTATAGATTCAGAACCTAAAACTGAATAAGAAAGTTAAGCTTTGACACTTCGACACTTCTTTGGGATAAGGACACATTCAACTTAAGAGTAATGGGACTCTTTCCAAGAAAACGTTTCTGATTTGAGGGGAATTGGGTAGTGGTAGGATATTTTGGTGTTCCAGGGTATATCCTAAGTGAAAACGTTTTTTGGTTACTTTACTTAATTCCTTTAATAACTAGAGGTGTTTACCTGGAAAACACCATCCTTTTATTAGAATTTCTGTGCATCTTATAAATCCCATGTTCCTTTGGGCTCCTTCATCTGCCTTTCCTTTACTGAGCCTTCTTTATTTTCAATGATTTATACAAGTCAGTCATTTATTAAAAATAAAATAAATAGAACCTTCTAGAAAGGACCTTAAAGATCATATCATCAGGCCCTTTTGTTTTATACGACGAGATACTTGAGACTAGAAGGGTTAATTAAAAGACTCACCCAAAATGGCCCAGAAAGTTTGGATATGAAAGATTTGAGCATTTAAATTCTATTGTCTTAACAGATCTCAGTAGTGCTCTCCTGCTGCATTCTCAACTGTAGTCACCACGTTTTACATTAGACCCTCAGACTTCATTCATCTGACAGCTCAAAGTTTGTATCCTTTTTCCAGCCTCTCCCTCATGCCCCACCTCCAACAACTTTCCTTCTGTTTCTAGAGTTCTTACATTTGTGTGTTTTATTATATCTCTGTTCTCAAATGAGCTGGAATATACATTAAGTGAATACAGTATAGGGTTGGGAGTCAGTCCAGGTCCTTCAGAGTCCCTGTATAGTTATCACTATTTTTTTCTTGCCATTTTGCTTTCTTTAATGTTCTTTTATTAAGTTCACCTTTGGAGCCTACGGTATTTCCTTGCTATTACTACCTTTTACATTTTCTTCCATTTGCTTTTCCTGTGTTCTTCCCATCGTCTCCCTTCTATTTCTTCTGCTTTTGTTGCATCTTAAATAGTTAAATATCCCAGAAGCATAAAATTAAGTTTTTAAAAAAATCCTAAATATGTTTATCATTTAGAAAAGGCAGACTTAATTAAAGAAAAAGTACTGAGAGACTTCTGGAATATTTGAGGTTTTTTTCTTAAGCACTTTAGCAACTGGAGAAATAAATCATTCTTAATTATCTCATTTTTCAGCATTCTTTAGCTCAGCAACAAGTGTATGCATAACTAGCATTCTTCTTAATGGTGATTTCTGGTGACTTTTGCCTTACAAATAAAATGAAGAACAATTCCTAAGATAACAGATTAAGAGAAGATAGGAAATTTATTCATCAAATAATTGATTGATAGGGATCATCTCCTTATAGCTAGAGTGCAGAGTAAAAATCTCAGTGCAGGCTGAGAATGCTGGTGACTTATGCAACAGAGTTCTTCATCTTCATACCCAGATGACTGAGGTACACAGTAAAAGTACTTGGGAAAAATGGAAAAGGCCTTACAAAAGCGTTGAATTAGGAACTTCTTATTTGAAGCAGTTCAGCTCTGTAAATATTTATTGGGAATCTGAATAATAAATATTAGTGTACTAAAATCCAGGTGCTGGAGACACTGAACTACAGAAAGAGAAGTAGGAACAGTGAGGGAACATAGTATTTATTCTTCCCTCTGGGAAAGGAAAACAGGGACAGAAATACTAACCACATAATTCCCCATCTTGACCACCAGAGGGGGCTGTCAGCCATAGACAGCTCAGTTGCTGTTCCATCACGCTTCATTTTGCAATGGGGTGAAAGAAGTGTGAACTAATTGTTATATATGTGGATAATTCATATCATGAGATACCCCTGTGTTAGCACAGTGGTGGTGGTGGTGGTGAAGTCGCTCAGTCGTGTCCGACTCTTTGAGACCCGTGGACTGTAACCTACTAGGTAGGCTTCTGTCCATGGGATTCTCCAGGCAAGAATAGTGGAGTGGATTGCCATTTCCTTCTCCAGGGTGTTTACCAGAATTTTCTACATCGCTTTCCTGTTTTTACCTCCTGCACCTAAGAAGAAAATGAGAGTAATCTGATGTGATTTGTTTGTAGAATAATGCTAGTTATTATTAACTCTTTTTCTGAAGCTTATAAATTTACTTGGGGGCACAAGTATGGATAGTTTTTTCTAAGTATATGTACCCACACTTAAGAGACAGCATGATAAAATTTATTTCTACTTTTTCTGCCTGTAATCTTGCTATCCTACTCAGTTTTTAGTCTTCCTTCAAGATTCAGATTAAATGTCGTCTCCTCTCCAGAGCCTTCCTTGGCACTATTCTGCGTAACAGAGCTAAGTGCTCTCTTTCATACTCCTGCATGGCTTTATGCTCAGTCAGGGTTTTTAACCTCATTGAATTAAAATGTCTTCAGTTTATCTCTGTCACTAGTTGGAAGATCCTAGAGACTACATAGTATTTATATTTCTGTTCCCACTGCTGTGTACAAAACCAAATACAAAACCTGGTGAGTATCAGTCACAGAGTGAGTAAATTTTTAAATATTTGTGAATTACAGTTCTACATAGACTATTTAAAGAATATTGTATTATATATTAGTAGTTATGGAGCCTTTCCCAGAATTATAAATAAGCTATCAGGAATCATCTTACAAAATAATTGATTTTAGAAGACTTTTAGAAAGTAGTATTTATCCTAAAAGTGTAGAGGTTATAGGATTAGCTTCTCAGACCAGGCCCTATATATGGCTTATCTTTTCTTCCTGTAGTTTGCTCCCAATGCAGCAAATTTATGAAATTTTGAGACCTATTTGGAATTTTCATTTTGTGACTTGTTTGAAATGCATTTTTTATTACTTAGATTAGAAATGAGCATTTTCTTTAAATGAGTTTAGGTAGTCTAAGGACATATTTGAGTAGTAGGCCAAATTTGATTCAATATTATAAATTTTTAAGTGGAACTTAATGGGAAAATGTGATTCACTCCATTCAATTCAATTGATAGAAATCTTTTTCATAGCCAACTTTTCTTTAAAGTGAATTATGTGTTTCTGTTTAGAAAACAAATGTGTTGATGTATAATTTTTACATTTCTGTAAGGATGAAAATAGTAAGCCCTTTGACTTAAAGAAACTTGTAAGACTTTGTTTTTCTAGAAATAACATCCCAGTTACTTCCCTGTATATGGAAAATTTCCATTTCTCTTATCTTGACTGGAGAAGTTTCTCCTGGGCAGGTTAGAACTCTAAAGAAAAGTATTTCATCATCTTAAATGAGCGTTTATCAAGTGATTGCTATGGGAAGGTCATACTACAGTCTCTTGGAAAAACCCCACTTATCCAAAGGTGAGACTCCTGGTAACCCCCAGGAAAAGAGCCGTGCTCCCTGGACTCAGAGAAAGGGAGTGAGTCTGAGTATTGAAGAGCCTATTTTATTTTTATTTTTTAATTAATTTTTATTGGAGTATAGTTGCTTTACAGTGTTGTTGAAGAGCCTGTTTTAAGGACAAACTCTGATTTTGTTTTATTAATATATTGACCTGGCAAACTTGGTTAGTCTATTTTTATACCCACAGGTATATGAAGTAACATACATGAAGGTAGGTAGGCTGATCTATGTATACTTTTGGTAGCAGCAGCAAATACAATTTTAAGAAAGCAGGAAAAAAACAAAACCTAAATTACATTATATCAACTGACTTCTCCAGTGTTGGCTCCACGTCATCAATAGAGTTTAATAGTGTAAAATTAATTCTGTTTAGCAGATTATTTAAGGACGTGAGTGGGGAGATCAGATAAGCCTGGGTTCTAGTCTCAGATACATTCACCCAGGCATTCAAGCTGAATTTTTCTTCTGTGTCAGGAATATCATGAAACAATTTAAAACCAAACTGGAAAATTATCTGTCACAAATATAACAATAATTAACATCATTTCTGTATAAATGATCAGAAGAACGCTCAAGATCCCATTGTTAAAAGATAAAGAATAATGTCCTTCAGTTTACAAAAGAGGAATAAGACAACTAACAAATATCAGGCCTTATTCACTGTCCCTTGATGATCCAGAAACTCAAAACAAAAACAGCACAATACTTGCATTAGGTTTAAGTCTGCAGGACAGTAAACCTATACAGACTCAAAGTGAAGAAGCTTGCGTAGAGAGAAAAGACACAGATCTAGAGGAAAAACAAAAATGACTGCTTGTATTATATAGCTTCATCAGGAAAGTTTAAAAATGCTGATATACACACAGTTCTCCTAATAAGGTGGCTCCCACTTCATGCCTCACTATGTGATCCTACAACTGTTGGTAGCAAAGGTAGTTTTGGTAAAGGGCTCCCTGTCTCTGTTCTGTATCTCTGTGCTGCTACTGTTTTACCGCTCTAAGAGGGTTTATCCCTTAGGACTACAGTATTCACACTTACATTTTTATTTTCCATTCTTCAGACCTTTCTGGTCTGTCTCCTTCATTATTTAGAAGCCAATTCTTACTCTTTCAACATTACAAAAGAGGCGGTGAACTCAGCTTGAGACATCCACCCTCCTCTTGATCCTGCATGCCTAAGGCAGCTTTGGCCTCCATTATTATTATTTATTATTGCATGATTGACACTTTGACTCTTTAGCTAGGGATTGTGGAAGGTTTTTTCAATAGAAAAGAAGTTGAAGTTGGCGGAGTACGAAATCTTTGTTTATTCTCATTAATGCGTTTGTCCTTTGTTTCTCTGTTTCAAGTTATCACCTGTGGTTTAAGCTATCTGGCAACTTCAATTCTGCTTTTAGTTCATGCCTGGAAATTTTATTGGTATGGAAAGCATATTTTGGAGCCTTAAGTACCATCAACAAAATTGTCTTTTCAGTTGAGTGGGTGAGAGAAAAAGCTTCTGTTTTATCTGAAGTTCCTATGTTCTGAGTGAATTGATTTATACCAAAGTATTTCAGGATTTGTTTGTTTATTTGAAGAAATGAAAAGTATAGCAACCAGTTTTTGAGTGCCTGTCACATGCCAGGTGGGCTTCCTTGGTGGCTCAGTGGAAAGAATCCACCTGCCAAGCAGGTTCGATTGCTGGGTCAGGAAGATTCCCAGGAGGAGGAATCGCAACCCACTCCAATATTCTTGCCTAGGAAATCTCATAGAGGAGCCTCATGGACTGCAGCCCAAGGGGTTGCAAAGAGTTGGACATGACTTAGCGACTAAACAGCAGCAGCCCACGCCAGGCACTTGACTAGCATTGTTTGGGTTGGGGTAGGGAGTTGTGAAAGAAGGATAAAGATATCACTGTCTCAAGAATGACAGTCTCTTGGTAGAGACAAGCACAGCAGTAACCAGCTGGAACAGTGTGGTCAGTCCTGTACTGGAGGTGGGCACGCAGATCCGCAGGAAACCAGCTGGGAGAGCCATGCACTTGGTCTTCTGGATGCCCAAGGACTCACAGAAAGTGTGGCTCCTGACGTGGACACTGCAGGAAGAATAACAGTTTTCCAGGAGGGGAAGGGCAGCCAGAAGGGATGTGTGAACTAGGCCCAGGTGGGAGAATGTGCCTGGCATTTTCAGACACTGTCAGGGAACCACCATGGACGTTTAATCATGTGTCATCCTGGCTGTAGCTTAATCATGTGCCATAATTTAGTTAGGTAATACATGTACTCAACTAAAAGTTAATGATCCAGAAGGATTCTACATCCTCAAAAACAAAAACAAAAAAAAAACAACCACCAAATTATTCTTTTGTTCTGGGCTCTATGCACAGAGCTTACCATGTGTTCAGCTGGAGCCAATGTCCATCCAGGTCCCTGAGCCTCCTAGCCTGCTGGGTTAGTTGTCTGTCTTCATACATTATATTGCCAGCATGTCCCTGTTCACTTGGCCAGGGCACTGGGCTGCAGAAGCAACAGTTTAAAGGAGCCCACACACGTGCCCTTGCGTGCTAAAGCACCACCCACACAGTCACACAAATATGCTTTTTGTATTCTTTCTATTATTCCTAATAGAAAATTGAGCTCCCAGAAGGTACTTTCTAAATATTTGGTGGCTTTTTTTTTTTTCTTTTTCGGCACAAGCACTACATTTAGCACATGCAAATATCACATACACATTTATCCAGAGGACTGAATTAAGTGAACTGGGAAGGGACACAATTGTTTAATAAAAAAATAAAAACAGTGGTAGGTGGAACTTCAAAGGACTTCATAATGAATAGTGAGTGTGGGCAAGTGAGCAAAGGGTTTGATCTGGTGGCTATTAGTGACAGTGGTGAATAGGAGAGTTTGGAAAGTATAGAAACTTGTGGTCTAAGAGTTGTCAGAATCTGGTACATGAAAGATGTCTACTATCCATGCTCTTTTCCCCTTTAATTTAAGGCTATTTAGTCAAATTTCTGAAGACTACTACAAAGTTAAAAACTATTAGTGTGGTTTTTCGTGAATTTATTAATGATGGCTTATAACTGTGGTGATAGCAGTGTGCAGTTGTGAAGAGCCAGCTTTCCAACAGATTCCCATTAGCGGAAAGGCTCATAACTGAGGAATTAGTTAAACCAGCCAGACATCTTCAAGGAATTATGGGTAAGCAGTTTTCTTTTCAAGTGGTTTATAAAGCATCTGAAAAATGGCACTGTGGGGCAGAGGGCACATGTCCAACCATTGCCCTTCTAGGGGAAGGGACACTAGTTGGCACTTTCTTGTCTTTGGTTGCCTGAACCCCAGAACTATTCTGTGACCCCTAGGGTTCTTGGGGTGACTCTAGGGCTTGGGTCTGGTGATGGAGGAAGCCGAAGACCCACCTGCTTCAGCAGGTTCAACAGTGCACATGACCCCAGAGTTTGTCATGAGGATGAGGACAAGAATTGGGTTGAGATTAGGTGGAAAGTGGAAATTATATATAGGTTAGATAAGAATATGCCAATTTTAATTTTCCCCATTTTCAAAGAGGGTCTGGTTTGATCCAGCCTCCCAGTGTCTCAAAGCTCCTTCTTCCTTTTATTCTGAAACTGTTTAGAACCCAGATTCTCCTTCCACTTTTCAAGCAAGGATTAGCCAGAGCTCTGTGGCAGACCTGTCCCGGATATTATCCTAAAACCCCTTGAGCAATGCTGAGCCCTGCATTCAGAATGTAAAAGGGAACACAAGTGGGTGTGTCCCTTCTGGCAGTTGTCCCCTTCCAGTTCTTTTGTGGTCAAAGAGTCCTGCATAGCAGTTGCTCAATGCCAGGCTGGCACAGCTGCAACTCATTTAACCACTCATCTGTTGAGTGAAGGACTGTTTCCTTTCTACATTTTGGGTAAACTGAGGGATAAGATGGTTAACTGTTTAATCTAAAGCCAGGGATAGACTGGTGGATCTTGGACCAAACATTTGGACATTCTTTTGCTTGCTTTCAATTTCAAACAGAATTCACTAGGCTATACTGTTTCCTGTACCTTAATTAGCATAAGTTGAAATCTGAACAATGGTAACCATCTCTTCAGATAAAATACTATCAAAAAATGAATACCAGTGGTTTCAAATAAAGCGTTTTGAATTTATACTCAAGTGGTTAGAGGATTGGCAGTTAGTTGCTGAAGCATACAATTTAGAAATTTGAAATGTTGAATTTTTACTCTTTCATGCTGCCTTTAGGAGGTGTTAAGGGCATGATGAAGAAGGTGCCACCTTTGGACTCTGAGTACAGGGCTCACACCTGGGCAATAAAGACACAGGATGCTTGAAATGTACACCGCTTTCTGCAGAGGGACACAGTGAGGAACTAGAACTTGCATAGTGGTTAAAGTATGGACTCCAGAGTCAGAAGGACCTGGCTTTAAATCCCACCTTTGGTGCTTACTAGCTGGTAATACTGGACTAGTTCCTTAACCTGTCTATGAGTCAGTTTTGTCCCCTGTAAACTGGGCATAATGACAGTTGTGGGGATTGAGTTCCAACACATAAAGCAAATAAAGTGTCTGGTATACACAACCACACACAGAAAGCACTTGTTCAGGAGAGCTCTTGCTGGCGTGACCTCCTCTGTTACCGGTCTCTTTCCTAACTAAGCACTGTTACGCTCATTAACGCATTTCATTTTCCCCCACCAACCAGCCAGGTAATCCTCTTCCTTCTGCAGCTAAAACAGTGTTGGCTGAACATTTGCATTTGGAAGCATCTTGACTGAATATGACACTGCATCGGTGACATTTTGATAGCTGTCACTGCATGGTTTAGTTCCAGCATCTTTCAGCACATTCAGAAGCATCAACCTTTACATGTTGGGGCGTCTCCAGCAGCAATTATAGCCACAAATGAAGAAAAGCTATACATGTTCCCATAAAATATCGAGATTTGTGTCACAGGCCTCTGGTGACAAAGACTTGTTGAACTGCTAGATGTCAGCTTTTTTTCCCCTTCAGATAAAATTAAACTGTGGCGTAACCATCCACTCCATTAGAATAAATTGGTTTTTCAATCACAGTTCTATAGAAAATCAAATGTGGTACCATATGTATGCATAACCATTTTTTACTGTGTGTGGACAGATAGAGGGGATGTCCCAAAGAAAAGATGTTGCAATTGTGTTTGAGGGCAGGCTTCTGGCATGCCCCACCCTACCTCTGACCCCTGTGAAATCTTTGCTGTTCCCTACATGCCTTCCCTGCTCAGCTACTCTGCTTTCTCCATGACCTTCTTCTGAATGTGAAGCTCTGAGTACTGGTACTTGTTCCAGCCAACTCAGTAGGTGGACTCTGTTAAGTTTCATAATTAGTTTTCTTAACAGCCCCAACTGGCCACTTTCAAAGTGATTATGTTAAAGCAGCCTCTTACGTTGTATGGCATAAGTAAGTCAGTAGCTGGCTCTACCAGGAGACTTCAGAGATACAGAGAGCTATATGCCTGTGGGGGCAGGGGGGAAAGAGTTTTTTTTTCTGGACTTGAGGCAGGTCAGAGCGAAAAGATATATGGTGGGGGGAATCCCGTATGACTTAGATAATCAAGGCACCATGGTTATCATGACTTAAACTCCTTGTGTAAATAACACAGAGCCAGGAACAAAGGTCAAGGGAAGAAGCATAAGGCCATCACCCCTGCCTGGTACTTAATAAAATGCCAGATTTAGACATTAATGCCGAAAGAGAATCATAAATGCCTGTGCTCGCGAGGCGTTAGGAAGAGAAAAGGCAAGTAAATTGAATGTCAGTACAAGTTTTGACCACAGCCAGAAACAAAGATGGAGAATGAGGCAAAGTCTGTCTTCATCTTGACACGATGTACTGTTCAGAGTGACACTTGTGTAAGATGGGCTGGGCAGACAGACTGGGTCAGAGGGTGCAGAAGTGGACCCACGTGGCCCAAGATACTAAGGTGAGGTGATCTACTGTCTTTGAGGATAGGAATTAAAGCCACCCAACCTCCTTGGGGGTGTTTCCCTCAGGGCACTCACTGCCCACTGAAAATTGCTAGTGTTCCCATCTAATTTCACCTCTCGGCCCACAGCTACTCACCTCTACTCTGTTAGCGAGGCAGAAACTAACAGGTGATCCTGGAGACTGGAGAAGAATTTGCCCAAGGATCTCTCTCCTTAACAGAAACTCTCAGACTCAGTGACTGATTACAAGGGACACATCTGGCACAAGGAAACAGGTGCTTTCAATGCATTGTACTGAGTATCTTGATACCATGGACCATAGGGATGGGAAGCAAATGCTGATCTCCCTGCATGTGACATGTCTGGTGACTTTAGTGGAAACAGTGAAAATGGAGCGTTGGGAGAAACCCGTACAAACAGAGCAAGGCAGTTCTGTACATACATGTGACTGATGTTTGCCCGTCCCTCCTTCTGTGTGCTTTTGCCATGTCAAACACAACTGAAGGAGAGCTGCCCCCAGCCCCAGCACTGACTGGAGAGAGTGGAGTGTGTCCTAGCCTGGAATAGGCCTCTTTCTGGGCCACTCTCTGGGCTGTCTGCACAGAGAAAACACAAATAGAAACCTCGGGCACATAAGGACACACACAGGCCACAGATCCTGTCAAAGGGGCTCCATCGTGTTCCGAGTGAACAGATGTTTATTCCACAACATTCTCCTTGGGGTCTGTCCAACGCATTAAAAAAAAAAAAAAAAAAAAGGCAAAACAAAACAGTTTGCACTAATTATTCCCTTTTGCTGCCTTTGCTTGTTTTGCTTTGCTCTTTTCTTTTTCCCATACGTTAAAAAAACTATTCGTGTGAGGAAATTCTGCCCAGCTGCTTGCTGGAACAGACCCTTCCATAGCTTAAACCAGGAACCCTTTGTTCTTGGATCGGAGTGGAGCTCAGATTGCCTTGTCACATGTGTCTTGGCGCTTCTTCCCTGAAGTTTATAGGCTTTTTAAAATCCATTGCCTTTTTACTCCAAAGATGATCGGCTTTTATAACTTTTCTTCAAGTGAATTAATCCAGAGCCCCTCATTGTTTTGGGGTTTCTTCTATGGTTCAGTCAGTATTTTACTCAGCAATCATAATTAAGCACATCCTAAGTTTGGTGACTATTATAACACTATACTGGGTATTAAAAGAGAAATTAAACACTTTCTCTGTCACTAATTTGTTCTTCACTTCATTATTCATTTCCTTCATTCAAGAAATATTTTTCCGCTCTTGCTGTACACCAGGTCTGCACTGGGTGCAGAAGAATCAGTAATGAGGAAAACCATGCTTGGTCCTTGCCTTCAAGGAATTCCCAGTGTAGTGCTGGAAAAAGACATGGAGAGGATTAATTGCAGTTCAGGGTGATACATGCTGTAACAGCAGGGTGTTCAGGGTTCTTTGAGGAGTGGGAAGAATGTAATGGGCTCTGCCTCAGGTGTCGAAATAACTTCGGAGCGTACCTGATGTGGGAGAGTATTGTAGACAGAGACAACAAGATATTCAGAGTCAAGGAGGTGTGAAAGAGTATGTTTGGAAAATGAACATTGGTTCAGCGGGGTCAGTATCTAGGGTGCAAAACCAGGAGGTGCAGCAGATGAAGCTGGAAAAGTAAGATAGGCATCCAGGTTGGTAAGGTCGTTTTACATGCCATGTTTAAAAATCTAGAACATGTTGTATAGAAAACGAGGGGAGTAGCAGCAAAGGCTCTTAAGCAGAGAAAATACATACTCGTTGCCGTGGGCTGAATTGTGTTCTTTCCAAATTCATATATTGAAGCCCTAACCACCCCCACCACCCCATATGTCAGAATGTGACCATGTTTGGAAAGAGGATTTAAAGAAGTAATTAAGTCAAAATGAGGTCATCAGTGTGGACACCGGTCTGTATGGCTGATATCTTTATAAAAAGAGGAAGTTAGGGCACAGATACACACAGAGGGATGACCGTGTGAAGACGCAGGGGAAAGTAGGCCAGCTACAAGCCTGAGACAGAGGCCTCAGAAAAAAACACAACCCTGCCAGTACCTTAACCCTGGACTTCTAGTCTCCAGAATTGTGAGAAAATCAAGTTCTGTTTTTTAAGACAATGACTAGTGAAACACTTTCAAAGAAAATAAGTAACAACATAGGAAAATATTTTTGAGATTTCTTAAAGATTTCAGAAATATATTTATTTTTAAGTACAGTTGGCCCTCCATATCCAATGGTTCTGCATCTGTGGATGTAGCCAGCCAGGGATTGAAATACCCAGGGAAAAAATCTCCAGAAAGTTCTGAAAAGCAAAACATGAACCTGCTGTGTTCAGGCAACTATTTACACTGTGTTTAAACTATTTACATAGAATTTACATTGTATTAGGTATTATATGTAATCTAGAGATGATTTAAAGTATGGGGAGGACTGTGCCGTAGCTTTTATGCAAATATCACACCACTTTATAGCAGCCATAAATTTTGATATCTGCTGACGTCCTAGAACCTACTTCTGATGATTGCTAGGGGACAACTATAATCTGTGTGTTTCCAGTTCCAGTTCAGGTGCTCAGTCATGTCCTACTCTTTGCGACCCCAGAACCACAGCATGCCAGGCCTCCCTGTCCATCACCAACTCCCGGAGTCCACACAAACCCATGTCCATCAGGTCAGTGATGCCATCCAACCATCTCATCCTCTGTCGTCCCCTTCTTCTCCTGCCCTTAATCTTTGCCAGCATCAGGGTCTTTTCAAATGAGTCGGCTCTCCGCATCAGGCGGCCAAAGTATTGGAGTTTCAGCTTCAGCATCAGTCCCTCCAGTGAACACCCAGGACTGATCTCCTTTGGAATGGACTGGTTGGATCTCCTTGCAGTCCAAGGGACTCTCAAGAGTCTTCTCCAACACCACAGTTCAAAAGCATAAATTCTTTGGCTCTCAGCTTTCTTTATAGGCCAACTCTCACATCCATACATGACTACTGGAAAAACCATAGCCTTGACTAGATGGACCTTTGTTGGCAGAGTAATGTCTCTGCATTTTTAATATGCTGTCTAGGTTGGTCATAGTTTCCTTCTAAGGAGTAAGCATCTTTTAATTTCATAGCTGCAACCACCATCTGCAGTGATTTTGGAGCCCAGAAAAATAAAATCAGCCACTGTTTCCACTGTTTCCCCATCTATTTGCCATGAAGTGATGGGACCAGATGCCATGATCTTAATGACAGGTTATTTTCACTATTTGTTAAAGCAGTGTAAGTCCCTTTGGTAGACAACATTTTGTTGGCTGAGATTAGTTACTCTATATATTCCGAGGTGGAGAAGGCAGTGGCACCCCCACTCCAGTACTCTTGCCTGGAGAATCCCATGGACGGAGGAGCCTGGTAGGCTGCAGTCCATGGGGTCGCTACTAGTCAGACACGACAGAGCGACTTCACTTTCACTTTTCACTTTCATGCATTGGAGAAGGACATGGCAACCCACTTCAGTGTTCTTGCCTGGAGAATCCCAGAGACGGGGGAGCCTGGTGGGCTGCCATCTGTGGGGTTGCACAGAGTCGGACACGACTGAAGCGACTTAGCAGAAGTAGCATATTCTGAGGTAATTAACCTGTGGTACCTATAACAATAATGTTCACATACTGAGCGTTTTTCCTGTGCTATCTTATTTAATCTGCATTTTTACCTCATAAGGTGGATACCATTAATATCTTTCTTATTACTGATGATGAAACAAAGTCTTAGAGAAGTTAGTAATTTTCCGAAGATAATACCACTATTAAATGTCAGAACTAAATTATTTTATCTATCTAACTAAATGAAAGTTTTCATTTATATTTGGAAAGACTTTTTGGACCCCATCCAAGAGCTTTTTGTTACAGAAGAACTCAAGGAACCCAATGTAATGTACTTTCAACTGAAAAGTGTCCTTGTGGTCTAGACTTGGAAGATACTTTTAAAGAAGATCCAGCACAGAGGTGAACCATTTTATTATAAAGGGTGGATTGAAAAAATACATCTTTTATCTCTGGCTATTATAAAAGTTTTATCCTTTGTACTAAATTAAGTAATTTAACCAGAATCTGATTTTGTTGGAAGACCATTATTCATACTTTGAATACTGTTATCAGAGTATGTTTGATTCTTTTATGAGCCGTGGCCTACTACTTCTAGAAGTTTGCACATGGCCTGCTTTGATATCATGGGGGTTCATTTCTGCTTTGTACAGGTAATAACTGCTCCTAGTGGCCGTGAATTTTTCTCCTTTCATTTATTCCAAATTCTACCCCCCTTTTAGGTTTTGAAAGGTGAGACCATACAAAAGCTGAAATGGATTGGGTTTATGACCCAAGGCCCTTTTACCATTTTTGTCCAATGCATTGTTGAAAGTTATCAACATGTTAATAATTCTCAGAGGACAGGAAAATTAGTTCTGAGCAAGATTGTAGTATCTGAAACTTGTTTTTTAAATGGATTTGAAGGGCCTGCCTAAAAGTTGAATGGTTTCAAGTCAGACTGGAAATGCAGACAAGAAGTTATTAGAATCTTCACACTTTTTCCCTTTGTCTTCTATCTGGGTGGGCACAGATCTGCTAACTTCCTCCATGGTGTGAGACAGTCTCACTTCTCCCCAGATCAGTTACTTCAGCTAAACTTTCAGAAAGACAGTGACACTAGGAGTAAAGATTCAGTCTTATCATTCAGTCATTTATTGGCTTAATTCTAATACCCTGCTTTTTCCCCCTTAGATGTGGTGGGGCTTCTGACAAACTGATAAAAGATGTAGCTTACTTCCAATACATG
Organism: Nanger dama; assembly: GCA_917880005.1. Lineage (NCBI taxonomy): Eukaryota > Metazoa > Chordata > Mammalia > Artiodactyla > Bovidae > Nanger > Nanger dama. The sequence continues at coordinate 35,548,239 of CAKJTW010000018.1, forward strand.
GGCTTCTGATTATCTTCCTGCTCACACTGAAGACCTGATAACTGAATTTTAGTATGGATTCATTTAAACCTTTACTTCTTTTTAAACCCTAGGAAGGACTATGGGTTATTTTTTAAGAGCAGTTCTGAGCTCTGTATTGGAATTTCACTTCAAGCTATGGTAACAACACTTGAAACCTATTACTTTAACTATTCTTATAGCTGTCTTTGGTTCAGGGAGAAAAATCACGTATATTTTATGTGTATGATAAAAGACATTTTTATTTTGCTCTAAATATGTCCAGTGTTGTTGGCGTTGTTGCTTATTACCTCTTCTGGAAGATAATATGAGAATATTATCTTGAGAATATGTGTTGAAAACTTTTAAAAGGTTCATATCAATTGTTCAGGATTTCACTGTGTTAATATAATTCTAACCTGGGTCTAATCTAACATGAGGGCTTTTTAGCTGACATTTTTATGTTCTTTGTGACCTCTTCAAAGAAACAATCTAAATATCCAATAATAAGGGACTAGCCAAGTATATTGTGACATCAGTGTAACAGAATCCTGTTATCCATTTAAAAAATATTTATTTATTTATTTGTTTGTTTTTTGTTTTCACAAACATTTCCTTTTTTTTCTTTACACGAATTAAATTTTTTTTGGCTGCACTGGGCCTTCGTTGCTTTTAAGTGGGCTTCCTCTAGTTGTGGCAAGTGGGAGTTTTGTCATGAAAATATATTTATAATACAGGGCATTCCAAAAGTCTTCAGTTCAGTTTTAAGCTTTAATAACCTTAGAAGTATAAATGCTTCAGATTTTCAAAAAGCAGTCTTTGAAAGTTTAATTATATACATTTCTTTTATACTTGTTTCACTTTGTGGATTTTGAGTCATTTAAATTTTTTTGATTTCAGGTAATATTTGTCAAAGAGACTAAAACAAAATTAAAATTAAAAATTTATCTGAAACTTTATAAGTAACGCATATTTTATAATCTTAAGCACAAAAATTATAAAACAAAGTAAGTAGGAGTGATAATTTATTAAAATAGACTTTTAAAACAATTAGTGTAGCTTGAGTCCAAGTATTTAAAATATATATACTTGAATGCATTGAAAATAGAAAAGAAAGGCTGTACATCAAAACTAATAGTAACTTTCTCTGGAGTAGTAGGATAATGAATTGTTTTAATATTCCTTTTTGCTTTTCTCTATTTTTCAAGTTTTCTATAGTGAGCATGCATTACTTTTTTATTCAAAAAAGTATTTAAATACTTTAAAGAATAGAACTAATATTTTGACTTCTCTGAAACCCAAAGGTCATAGTTAGTAAATGTAAAAAGCCAGGAAATATTAACTCCATCCACCAATTGTCGTTAAACTAATTAACTTAGCTATTGATTCTGAAAATAAAGAACAATTATAAAATATAAGAAAGATTTCTCCCTAAAATAGCTAAAAGCTGTGTTCCAAAGTTTTTTGTTTGATTGAAAGTATCATATTTTAAGATATTTTTAGATATTTGTGGAACTACAACAGAATCATACAACTGCAAGTGGGAGATTAGAGGGCATTTTGATTATTAATGTTTTGTATTTTATGATTCTAAGAGATTATACAAAGATTAATGAATAGAAGCTACAAAGCAAAAGAATCTAACTTCACAAGAAGAAATTCATTTCTCTCTCATATTTTAAGACAATTTTTTAAGAAAAATCAGGTGGTATATCCATAAAACAAAAATTTTAAAAATTTAAGCAAAGAAAATAATATAAAAGGATATATAATGCAAAGGACATTTTCTGCATTCCCAGACCACCTAGACTTCTAGATTCTCTCCCCAATTATAGCGAGTTATAAAACTGTGTTCTTTATGAGTATAAAAGTATGAAAGTATCTTTCTTGTCACTTGTATATCATACTATACAAAGTATGCTGCAACCTTTTTTTTTTTAATTTTACAATATATCATGGAGATTATTCTATATTAAGCCAAATGGGTCTGTTGAATGTTCGTAACATAGTTTATTTAACCAAATCCTTGATGATGAACATAGCAGTTTTTGTTTTCATTTTTCAGCCTTTTGCTACTCTCCCTACACCGACTACCTTTGTACGTACCTTGTGGAGTAATGTTCTAACAATCACATATGTCAATGAGAGATGATGGTGGGATTCTCATATTCCTATAGTACTGATAGTTTTGAAGGCTTTTTCCCATATATCTTCTTCTTTGCTTCCCTTCTGAAATGATTAGCTGTCCACTGCTGGAAGTGGGCGACCATCAGGTGCATCCAAGGTTGCTGTGGAGAGAGATCATTCATTTAATGGTTGGGAGTGCCCTCTGGTTAAGGAGTCAAGAAATGAGACAGTCCATTCATATTTTCCTGTCTAATAGGTCTTCCGAAAATAAAGGCTTCCCCCAACCCCCACAGTTGGTATTTTCTTATTGATAGCAACTGAAGGCAAAGGGCAGGGAATCTCATTGTCCTTTAATTGTTTTTCATGTTTTGTGCCCTATGCTCATTGTTAATTGGACTACTGTGGCTGAGAATTTCATTTATCCCTTGTTGGAGGCACTTCTTAATTCCATATTGAAAGTGAAAGTCCCTTAGTTGTGTGCAACTCTTATGTGATCCTATGGGACTATACAGTCCATGGAATTCTCCAGGCCAGAATAGTGGAGCAGGTAGCCTTTCCCTTCTCCAGGGGATCTTCCCAACCCAGGATCGAACCCAAGTCTCCTGCATTGCAGACGGATTCTTTACCAGCTGAGCCACAAGGGAAGCCCAAGAATTCCAGAGTGGGTAGCCTATCCCTTCTCTAGCGGATCTTCCAGACCCAGGAATCAAGTCAGAGTCTCCTGCATTGCAAGCAGATTCTTTACCAGCTGAGCTATCAGGGAAGCCCTAATTCCGTATTAATGAATAAATCATGTCATTGACACTTCTAGGACTGACTCTTCTAGGATAGGTATAGCACTTGAAGTGTTTAGTGATTTGTAGGAGACATGTCAAAGTTTGTAGATTGGGACCTTATTTTCCTCAAATTTTAAAATTAATGTCTTTTCCTTCTCTGTAGCTAACTTAGAAACAATGGCTACTTGATTTCTTTGTGTGTAAATTTTAGAAAAGACTTTCTTAACATGCTGTATGTTCTTTGGAGTTTAGTTCAGGGATGTGATCAAAAGGGAACAATACAGTCAGAGGAACTCAGGAAATGCACCTGTACTAGAGGCTCCCCACCTCTGCTGTGCTTTCTTTTCTTTCGAGGGGTGCATGTGTGTGTTTAAATTGTCCTACATACCATCCTTAGTAGAATTGACCAGTCCTTTTTTTCTGGCATCTGATAGCATGATCAGGTAAGTGTGTTTGTTCAGGGCTTTGAAGAACAATATCTACGATACTATGCGTGGGTTTATCTCCCTATTCCTAAGTTGGACATTCATTGTGTTAATTTTTCTCATCAAAAAGCCAAGAACAGATTCTTGTGCGAGTTTGGAGGAGCTCCTCTGAATGGTTACAGAACAGGGACGATGCAGTTGTGTGTTTCATGCCTCTGTGTTTAGCCCTAGCGTGCATTAGCCCCAGCCCACCCTTTGTGCATTTGCTTCTCTGTCCTGCTTCTGGCTCCCTTGGATAAGACAAGCACTGGAGGGGGTGGGGGCTAGGGCTCTGGGACCCTGCCTTGACATGTCTTTTTTTCACCGGGACATTCTGGAATTGTTCTTTCCATCAGCTTATGGTTCCCTGTAAAGAAGACTTGTCTTGGCATGATGTGGCTGCTCTCAGAGTAGTGTGTGTGTGTGTGTGTGTATGTGTGTATGTGTGTAAAAGGGAAGGAGGGAGAGACAGGAAGATAAGGATGGGCAAAAGTATTCCTATATTCTCCTGTTTTGAATAGAAGAAATCAAATTTAGAATGTTGTCAACAAGCATTACAAATATGCTTTCTGAGACCTGGTAATTTAATGCAACTTTTAAGATCTAAAACCTCATGTATTAGTCAGTTCAGGCTGCCATGACAAAACACCATAGACTGAGTGCCTTAAACAACAGAGTTTTATTTCTTGCAGTTCTGGAGACTGTAAGTCTAGGTTCAAGGTGCCAGTCTGCTCAGTTTCTGGTGAGGGCTCTATTCCTGGCCTGCAGACAGCCTTCCTCACAAGGCACAAAGAGCAATCCCTCTGGTCTCTCCTTCTAAGTGTGTCGATTGCATTGGTACAGAGCTGTACCGTGACTTCTTCTCATCTAATTACCTCCCAAAGGCCCCATCTCCAGATACCATCACACTGAGAGTTAGACCTTCAGCACATGACTTTGAGGAGAGCACAAACCTTCAGTCATCACCTGAGGAAGGCTTGGTAGGTGGGGTGCCCTGGCACAGGTTAGCATCTGCTTTTGACAAGACCCTAGTTGAGCTAAAGCTGACTAATAATACATAAATAAGTGACTCTTTACTTTCCCCACTTTGGTGCGTACAAATGGCAACCTACTCCAATTCTCTTGCTTGGAAAATCCCATGGATGGAGGAGCCTGGTAGGCTACAGTCCATGGAGTCGCAAAGAGTCAGACGGGACTGAGCTACTTCACTTTACTTTCCCCACTTCGGTGCATACAATTCACAGCTTGAACGCAAGCCATTAGGCCTCATAAGACTTCAGGCAAGGACCAGTTGGGCTGCCCATATCCCTCAAGTCCACACAGGCCCAGGAAGGCATAAGAACGGTTTTTGTTACTGTTAGTTATCTGGGGTGTCCTAGGATTCAGAGCACCAGGAAGATGTGCTTTAAGTCATTAAAAGAAGCTATGGTGACCCAGGCCAGCTCCAGTGATCTGGCTCCCAGATTGTAGAGTGCAACAGGGACAAGGCTTTGGATCACACCGAGTGTGGCTTTAATGCTTGCAGACTGACTTCATGCCAGGATCACAGCGTCCCTAATCTTTCCTTGCTGTTTTTAGATTTTTAACTCAGTCAAATCTAGTTGTTGGATTAACATGATGTCATTTCTGTTTGATTTATCAATGCATCACTTGACAATGTACTGCCAAGAAATCAATGACAGTTCTGTATTGCCAATGAAAATTTCTGGCAGCTTAAAGCATTCTGTGGTACAGGTTGATACATGACCTTTGGGTTTGCAAGCCTTGGATATAATCCAGGAGAAAACAAAAAATGAAGATGAGATTGAGAAATCGAATTTACAAAGTTTAAACAATTAGGAGAATGAAGAAAAAGATTAACCATAAATTCCTTTAGTATATAGGAATTTGAGTAAAAAAAAAAATTAAGGGGCAGAATACCTTGCTTGAAGTCATTAAAAGCAGTTAGGAATACAGGAAGATCAAACCAGTCAATCCTAAAGGAAATCAACTCTGAATATTCATTGAAAAGACTGATGCTGAAGCTGAAGCTCCAGTACTTTGGCCCACTGAGACTAAGAGCAGACTTATTGGAAAAAACCTCGATGCTGGGAAAGATTGAGGGCAGGAGGAGAATGGGGCAACAGAGAATGGATGGTTAAATGACATTACAGACTCAATGAACATGAGTTTGAGCAAAATCTGGGAGACAGTGAAGAACAGGGAAGCCTGGTGTGCTGCAGGCTGTAGGGCTGCAAAGAGTCATACATGACTTGGCTACTAAACAATGACAATCCCTTGCTTTAGAGTAGAATGGTACTTTCTAGCCAATTTATTTGTGAAGTATCTTTCACTAAGAAGTTTTCATTTTCCCATTAGTCTTCATAATAGGAATCAGAAATATAGTTTTGCATAAGACTGTGTTGTAAACCCTTGGGATGGCCTGTTCGCCCATTCATTCACTCATTAAACAAATATTTATTGGACATTTACTGGCAGTGTTCTAGGCACTTGAGGATACAGCAGTGAGCGGAACAGATGAAGTTCCTGTCCTCATGGAGAGTACACTGTAGTTGGCAGAGACAGACAATCAAGTAAACAAGAAATATTCAGAAAAATAAAGCTGGGAAAAGGGTCAGGGTGTGTGGATATGGGTAAGGATGAGAGATGAAGTTGCTGTTTTGGATAGGCTGGTCAGGGAATGCCTCCCTGAGAAAGCAGCATTTCAGCAGAAGGAAGTGCAGGAGTGAGCCATGCATAGATCTGGCTGAGAAACACTGTGGGGAGAAGAGTCAGCAAGCATGAAGGCCTGAGATGGGAGGCTGCTGAGAGTGACCCAGAATCAGCCAGGATTCCAGTGAGGCCAGGGCACAGCCTGGCAGTGGGGAAGATGAATGATGTTATCTGTCATTTTATCCAGATCACTCTGACTGCTGTCATGTGAATGGATGAAGGGGATCAGGGTAGAAGCCAGGAGACCAATTAAGAGGCTCCCGCAAGAATCCACAGGAGAGATGATAGTGGCTTTGAGTGATAGCAGCACAAGTGATGGTGAGTGGCAGGTTTCTGAATATACTGAGGCAGTTGAAAATTCGCTGATAGACTGGATGTGGAGTGAGAGTGGAATTATTGGAATTAGGGGTAATTTCAGGGTTTTATTTGGTTAGTGAGTTTTCATTGGTTTAATTTGAGAAATTAAATAGCCATTTACTGAAATCAAAAGCACTGTGGATAAGTGAGATAGAGGAGAGAAGACCTAATCTGAGTGCTGGAGCTCCAGAATGAACCAGCCCAGGGCAAAGGTGAAAGTCTAAGTCAGAGGTCAGCAGATTTTTTTCTGGAAAGGGCCACATAGTCAAGAGTTTATGCTTTGTGGGCCAACAATTCAGCTATGCTAGTGTATCGAAAAAGGAACATAGACAATGTATAAAGTAAGGAACAAGGCTGTGTTCAATAAAACTTTACAAAGCTAGGCAGCGGGCTGCATTTAGTCCATAGACCATAATTTGGACCATAATTTGCACATCCCAGTGTCTGTCTCTATACCAGGAGTTTCCCTTCTTTCTTTCATTCTTTCTCAGACTCTGGGATTTTCTTTTATTCCAGGCAGACGCTTTACCATCCGAGCCACCAGAGAAAACCCCTTTATTCCAGGAATCCCTTTTAATTAGATAGCCATACTGTGTAATAGGACCAGGATCTAACATTACTGTTAAATTGGTCTGGCCTGATTCAGTAAAGAGAAGTCCTAAATTCAAGATACTACTTTAAAGTTCTGTGCCTTACTATTTTTAATTCACTTATGTGAGGAGAATTACACAAAAATTACTGATGATGTGATGATGGATAATCAGTAAAAGTCAGTTACAGAGAAGGAGACAAATTTGCAGCAGGAAAGCTTTAGGCTATATATAAGTAATAATATTTTGATGGTAAAAGTTGTTAAATATTTTGCCCAATACAGTTCATGGGATAACTGTCTTAAAAGATGTTAGTTTTCTTAGGATTTTGCTTTTTAATGTTATTTGTATAATTTGAAGTAACCTACTGCATAGGGTGATTGTAGCCATGAAATTAAAAGACACTTGCTCCTTGGAAGGAAACTTATGACCAACCTAGACAGCATATTTAAAAGAAGAGACATTGCTTTGCTAACAAAGGTCCATCCAGTCAAGGCTATGATTTTTCCAGTAGTCATGTATGGATGTGACAGTTGGACTATAAAGAAAGCCAAGTGCTGAAGAATTGATGCTTTTGAACTGTGGTGTTGGAGAAGACTCTTGAGAGTCCCTTGGACTGCAAGGAGATCCAACCAGTCCATTCTAAAGGAGATCAGTCCTGAGTGTTCACTGGCAGGACTGATGCTGAAGCTGAAACTCCAATACTTCAACCACCTGATGCGGAGAGCTGACTCATTGGAAAAGACCCTGATGCTGGGAAAGATTGAAGGCAGGAGGAGAAGGAGACGACAGAGGATGAGATTGCTGATGGCATCACCGACTCAATGGACATGAGTTTGGGTGAACTCCAGGAGTTGGTGATGGAGTTGGTCTCAAAGAGTCGGACACGACTGAGTGACTGAACTGAACTGAACTGATGTACATTTTATAGTCTGAGGACAAAGGCATAAATGCATGGCTTTGAGTTCTCTTTTGACCATTAATAATAATTAATCTGTTCAGTTAGTAATATGTGTTTAAGGTTCCTTTGTGTCTTATTATGGCATGATCATTTCTTTTTAGTGCTGAATAATAGTCTGTTGCCTGGATGTACCACAGTTTCATTTATCCATTCATCTAATGAAGGACATCTTGGTTGCTTCCAAGTTTTGGCATATGAATAAATTTACTGTAGACATCCACATGTAGCTTTTGGTATAGATCTAAGTTTTCAGCAGGAGCTAGTAGCTCAGACAGTAAAGCATCTGCCTGCAATTCAGGAGACCTGGGTTCAATCCCTGGGTCAGGAAGATGCCTTGGAGAAGGAAATGGCAACCCACTCCAGTATTCTTGGCCTGGAGAAGCCCATGGACAGAGGAGCCTGGTGGGCTACAGTCCATGGGGTCGCAGAGTCAGACATGACTGAGCGACTAACACACACGCAAGTTTTCAACTCTTTTGGGTAAATGTACCAACCTAGATAGCATATTGAAAAGCAGAGATATTACTTTGCCAGCAAAGGTCTGTCTAGTCAAGGCTATGGTTTTTCCAGTGGTCATGTATGGATGTGAGAGTTGGACTGTGAAGAAAGCTGAGTGCCAAAGAATCGATGCTTTTGAACTGTGGTGTTGGAGAAGACTCTTGAGAGTCCCTTGGACTGCAAGGAGATCCAACCAGTCCATCCTAAAGGAGATCAGTCCTGGGTGTTCATTGGAAGGACTGATGCTGAAGCTGAAACTGCAATACTTTGACCACCTGATGCGAAGAGCTGACTCATTTGAAAAGACCCTGATGCTGGGAGGGATTGGGGTCAGGAGAAGAAGGGGACGACAGAGGATGAGATTGCTGATGGCATCACTGACTCAATGGACATGAGTTTGGGTGAACTCCAGGAGTTGGTGATGGACAGGGAGGCCTGGAGTGCTGTGATTCGTGGGGTCGCAAAGAGTTGGACACGACTGAGTGACTGAACTGAACTGAACTGAACTGAACTGAAAGGTACACAATTGCTTTTGTTTTTTTAAACAAAAACTTTTTTTTTACCTTGGTGTTTAAAGAAACTGCCAAACTGCCTCTCCCAAAGTGGCTGTACCATTTAGCATTCCTGCCAGCAATGAATGAGAGTTTCCGTTGCTCTGCTTGCTTCACTAGCATTTGATGTTGTTGATGTTCTTAGATTGGGGCATTCTAATAGGTGTGTAGAGGTGTCTTTTTCCCTGATGACATGTGACATGGAACATCTTTTCATGTGCTTATTTTCCATCTACTTATCTTCTTTGGTGTGGTGTCTGTTAAGGCCTTTGGCTCACTTTTTATTTGGGTTGTTTGTGTATTTGGGCTTCCCTGGTGGCTCAGAGGTTAAAGCATCTGCCTGCAATGTGGGAGACGTGGGTTCAACCCCTGGGTCGGGAAGATCCCCTGGAGAAGTAAATGGCAGCCCACTCCAGTATTCTTGCTTGGAGAATCCCATGGATGGAAGAGCCTGATGAGCTACAGTTCATGGGGTCGCAAAGAGTTGGACATGACTGAGCGACTTAACTAACTAACTTGTGTATTTGGTGTATTTGATTGTTTGGTTGGTTGATTGGTTGGCTGGGTGGTTGAGAAGGCAGAATTAAAAGTATATTTCCAAAGAATTGTCACTCGTGTATAAACAATCCTAACAACCAGCTAAAGAAAGCAGAACTGTGGAGAGTCAGTGTCAGAAAGGATTTGGAGCATTTGTGTTATAGTTCCAGGTTCTTAGCCTTTAAACAGAGGACCCAAATTGGGGTGGGTGTTTCTGCTGTGAAATTATTACAAAGACGACAAACTCATTTGAACACTCACTGTTGTTTGTAGACTAAATAAATAATGTCTAACATCTGTATACCATTTGTTTAAAACTGAATGCAGACTCTGCTGTGATTAATAAATTGGAATTTTATTTTCAACTGTCACTGTATTGAGAGTTTCTTTTTTCATTACTTATTGCACAGATTTTTGAAGTGTAACTGCCTTCTAATTGCACAGACTCTTGAAGTATAACTGCTGCCATTTGATTAGGCCAAGAGAGATTTTGATGTGTTAAAATGCCCCTCATGCCTGAAAAGTTTGAGAAATGCATTTCTAGTCCAACCGCTCAACTTACTTTACAGCCTGGGACACTGAGATCCAGAAGATTTACGTGACTGCCTTGGGGTGGTGGAGATTGTCAGTAAGAAAGTAAGGACTAGATCCTGGTTCTTTGGGTTCCAAAAGTGAGTTATTATTTTTTTTAATAGGTCATATATGGCTCCCGTTAATCCAAAACATCCCTTTGAATCACACAATACACTTCTTACACTAATTACACTTCAATACACAATCATACAATACAATTTACAAAAATATACTTCTCCCCTCAATGTAAGTGAAGGTTGTATAATAATGCGGCATGAAGTAAGCAAGCCACAGCAACACAGTGTGACACATGACAATGCCTGGGTTCACTTTAGAAAAGATGGGACGTTTCTGCAGCTCAGCAGCCACCTTATCATGGAGCCAGTCACCAGTGCAGACAGCATCTAAATAAGCCTGACAGGTGTTCGCCCCCTTATCATTCTTAGGCAGATTCCATAGGCACACTGTCAAACCAGGCACACAGCTTTTCACATCGCTTTTGGAGAGAAGATGCTGCACAAAAATAAAGTGCACTGATCTGTTTGTGAAAGCTGAGAGCAGACGCCAACATCTGTTAACCAAATGGTGGTGGTGTACAAAATGCGTCTCCTGTTTATGTTTGTGTGTGTTTTTTCTTTTTCCTATTTTTTTTTTTAAAGAAGGGACTTGTTTTCCTTGGAAAATCTTTACATCAGAGAGCCAAAAAGTAGTTACCTGATCACAGAGATACATACATAACACTTCCCTCTGTGCTCTTATTCATACAAAACTTAACTCCTAGTCTGTTGAATGACAAAGTTCGCGTTTGGACACAGGAGATAAGTGTGCACTTGCTTAGTTGGGTCTCCAACTCCTTTCCTGTTGTTAGCTTTCTTTTGTAAGTGAAATAAATTCCGGGCTTTCTGTGAAGCTTAACCAAAGATTCAGGGCTATGACTTAAAAAGATGATCTGCCCTGCCTTCTATTCAATTCTCTCTAAGTAGTTTTACAATTCATGAAACAGTTACTGTGCACTGCCTTTACATATAGACATATTTAATATTAAATGCATCATTGGATGGCATGCACACACTACTTTGTGAGGTGGTTTTAATTAAGTCACTTATTTTCTTAAGACTTCATCTTGATAATTTTCTTTCTTGGTTCATAATGAGATGGAAAATATTTCTGCCTCTACTGTCCTGAAACCTTTGTGCTCTTGTCTTATGTTTATTGAAACTGAAAATAATAAGTAAGACTGTTTAAATCATGGGTGTCTGTAACCCATTTATGTTGAGAAACGGGTCTTTGAATAAATTAAAAAGAACATAAAGACAGGTGTAGAAAATGCTTGTCAACTGAGAAGACCCACCCAATTTAGAGTAGTGTAAATGCTTCAAAACCTCATTTCTTATCAGAACGCAGTTGTATTGGAACAAAACTCCAGAGATAAATTCATCTGCCTGCAGACAGAGCCATCCACCTGAGCCCCAGGTGGGTGTTTGTGTTTGGGTTGTTTCTAGGTAGAATGATCTCATGTTCTGCCCTTACCACAGGATTGTGCAACACTGATACACACCTGTGTTTTGATCTTTAAAATCTGTCGTGCTTACATGTCAAGCAATTGTAAATAGCTTCATGGATGATCCAGAGCACACACCTGCCAGAAGCAGCACTGGGCACAGTTTTGGAACTGACTTAGACTCCTGTAATATTAAACTCAAGTTATACTGAAAATGTATTAGGTCTCCAATTCCAGTCTTCTGCCTGAGATTCTTGTCTTAAAGTGTATTGGTCCACAAGTGACCCCCAGTGTAGGGGTCAGTGCATGAGGGCTTTCCAGATACTCTTAAAGAGAGTGGGACAAACTACCTAGAAAGTAAGGCAAATTACCTGAATCACCACCTTTCTTTTATTTTCAGTATTTATCATAAATACTTATTTTTTGACCCTTTTAAATATGTGTTTATTTTTAAATGTGACAGTTTAAAAATGTGTTAGTCGCTCAGTTGTGTCTGACTCATTGCAACCCCATGGACTATAGTCCACCAGGCTTCTCCACGCATGGGATTCTCCAGGCAAGAAGACCAGAGTAGGGTGCCATTTCCTTCTCCAGGGGATCTTCCGGATCCAGGGATCAAACCCGGGTCTCTCACATTGCAGGCAGACTCATTTCTGTCATATCTGCAAACCCGTGGTGAATTCCTACCTTAGCCTACCACCACATTTTCATACTGTCCTTTCTGGGCGTCTTATCACTTTCTTCATCCTACTTCCACATTCCCCTGTGTGACAGTGGCCTAACATCCCAGCCATTCAACTGGCTTGCTGCTTAAAAACACTGTTGATGACTTCCTTAAACTGTCCCGTATTCTTTGTGGCAAATAAGTTTGAAACTGATATATTATGTGGGTTGGGGGACCCTAGAGTTCAAGGGCTTGAAAACAAGTTGGTTACAACCTTAAACTCTGCTGAGAAATAGTTAGGGCCAGAATCCAGAGTTCAGTAGTAGGCCCGAAAACACTGAAATAAATTACTGGATATTGGAGGGTAGAGTTTGGCCTGTGTCTTCTAAACAAACAACTGCCTCTGTCTTGTATACAAACTCAATCAGATGCTAACAGCTATTTGTCAAAAATGTACATACCAGAGACTGAAATGGAAAGTGGACAAAGCCACCAGGCAACTAGGCTTCCCCGACAGCAGGCCCTGGGGCCATCTAGGTATGTAGCAGGATGGTCTCTTCAAGTGCTTTCCTTCCTTGTGAGCTCCCGAAGGACAGGAAAGCAAATCTACAGTTCCTTGAACCCCTTAGTGCCCAGGCTATGGTTGAATATAAGAAGCACATATTTAATATTTGCTTTTTTAACTGCTTAACTGTAAGGTAGTACTGAATACAGGCTAGAGTTTTAGACAGGTTTTGTTTGCTGAATTTATGAGTTCCTTCATTTTAAAAAAAAGATTTATTTCCTATTTGCCTATCAATATTCTAAGCATTGTAGATTTATAATTAAGTATAGATCAGAGTTTTACTCCCAAGGGGCTTGCAGTTTAATTGGGCAGATAAGGTATATACAAGAAACAATTAAAGAATACAACAGCAAACATAACAGTGTTGTGAGGTGCAGTTAGAATAAATGTGCTGTTTGGATATTATAGGCAGTGAGAGCAAAGGGAAGAGATCAGCATGGGCCAGAGTCTTCAGATCCTGGCACATGGATTGCACAGAAAATATTGGTTGTACAGAAGGACAGAAGATTGGAAATAGGCAGAACAAAACAAAAAAAAAAAAAATTTTTCTTTGAAAAGGAGCTGTTTTTGTTACATACCACTTACAGTAGTATCAAAAATAGGAAGTACTCAGGGATAAATTCCACAATTAAAAAAAAGAGGTTAAAAAATCTAGATGCTGAAAACTGTAAAGGAAAAGTTAAAGAAGACATAAATAAGTGAAAAATATATTATCCATGGGTTGTAAGGTAGAGTATTAAGATGTCAGTTCTTAGCTAGATTGATCTCTAAGATTCAAGGCAATCTCAAGCAAAAATGTCAGCAGACTTTTTTTCACAGGAATTGACATCCTGACCCTAAAATATATATTTAAATGCAGAGGAGCAAAAGTAGTCATAACAGTTTTTAAGAAGAGCATAGTTGGAAGAAGGACTTATATTACCTGATTTCAAGAATGACTATAATGTTATAATTATCAAGGCACAGTGATCCTGATATAAAGAGATAAAAGTAGATAAATGCAATAGAGTACTGAGACCAGAACAAGATCTACATATACATGAACAATTTGATTTTTACAGAGGTGCCAAGGTGACTCGACAGGGAAAGGATAATCATTCAGCAAGTGACCCTGGAACAATTGGAGCCATAAGCAAAATGATGAACCTCAGTCCTTTCCCCCATATCAAATACAGAATTAACTCAAAGTGGATTATAGACCTACATAAAGGAGCTAAAATGAGAATATTTAAAAGAAAACATAGGGCAAAAAAAAACTTAGTAACTCTGGGTTTGGAAGAGATTTCTTAAAGATGGTACAAAAAAAGAAAAAATATTAATAAGTTGGACTTCATAAAAATAATAATGTTTGCTCTTCAAAGGCACCATTACAAAAACAAAATGGCAAGCCAATAGGCTGGAGAGAAAAAATTTTCAAAACATGTAAAAATTTTCAAAACATGACAAAGAACTTTGTCAACGTATACAAAGAACTGTTCGAATTTAAAAAGAAGAAGGCAAACAGCTCAATAAAATATGGCAAAAAAATATTTGAGCATATACACAGCCTTTAGGGAAAGATGAATCTAAACCACAATGAGATAACACTATACATCCCCTTTCACTGCTGAAATTAAAAACACCAGCCAAACCAAGTGTTGGCAAGATATAGAGAAACTGGAACTTTCACGGGAGTATAAATTAGTACATCTGCTTTGCAGAGCAGTTTGGCAGTTTCTTACAAAGTAAAGCATACACCTGCCAAATGACCCACTCATTCTACTCTCAGTACTTAGCAAAAGAGACAAAAGCATATGTCCACAGAAATATTTGCATATGAATTTTCATAGCAGTTTATTTTCAGTAGCCAATAGGTGGAAACAATTCTAGTGTCCATGCAATGGGTGGTTGGATAAATATATATTGTGGTATGTCTATACGATGGAATATTACTCAGCAGTTAAGGAATATGCTATTGAAATATCCAGTCATTCTGGATGGGGGAAAAAAACTAGATAAAGAAGAGTACATACTGTATGATTCAGTTCAGTTCAGTCACTCAGTTATGTCCGACTCTGCGACCCCCTGAATCACAGCACACGAGGTCTCCCTGTCCATCACCAACTCCTGGAGTTCACTCAGACTCACATCCATTGAGTCCGTGATGCCATCCAGCCATCTCATCCTCGGTCGTCCCCTTCTCCTCCTGCCCCCAGTCCCTCCCAGCATCAGAGTCTTTTCCAATGAGTCAGCTCTTCGCGTGAGGTGGCCAAAGTATTGGAGTTTCAGCTTTAGCATCATTCCTTCCAAAGAAATCCCAGGGCTGATCTCCTTCAGAATGGACTGGTTGGATCTCCTTGCAGTCCAAGGGACTCTCAAGAGTCTTCTCCAACACCACAGTTCAAAAGCATCAATTCTTTGGTGCTCAGCCTTCTTCACAATCCAACTCTCACATCCATACATGACCACAGGAAAAACCATAGCCTTGACTAGACGGACCTTAGTCGGCAAAGTAATGTCTCTGCTTTTGAATATACTGTCTAAGTTGGTCATAACTTTCCTTCCAAGGAGTAAGCATCTTTTAATTTCATGGCTGCAGTCACCATCTGCAGTGATTTTGGAGCCCCCCAAAATAAAGTCTGACACTGTTTCCACTGTTTCCCCATCTATTCCCCATGAAGTGATGGGACCAGATGCCATGATCTTCATTTTCTGAATGTTGAGCTTTAAGCCAACTTTTTCTGTATGATTACATTTATGTAAAGATCTGGAGAACACAAATAAGTCAACAGTGACAAAGCTAATCAGTGGTTGCCTGGGGATAGGAGTGATATAGTTACAGGAGGGAGAGATTACAAACGCAGGAGGAAACTTTGAGAGATGATGAATGTGTTCATTATCTTGATGGTGATCTTAGTTTCTTGAGCGTAGTGTATACCTATGTCAAAAGTCTCTAACATTGTATGCTTTGAAAATGTGTAGTTTATGTCAGTTTTTCCTCAAAGCTGTAGGAAAAAAATATTGATTGCTTAATATGATCATTTTCATCTAACTGATGACATCAGTCAAAGAGATATTTCCGACAGGAGCAAAGTGTCCCACTGATGTTGGCAGGAGATTATACATGACGCCAGGTAGAGAAGCTAAAGCATCACAGTTTGTGGGTTTCTATCTCCTGTCTCAGTTTCCTCATGTGTGAAATGAGAAGAATCATAATATCTGTCTAGCCTGCCTCCCAGAATTGATATAAAAATCCTGTGACCATTCCTAAAAAACTGTAAAATAGCATAAAGGGTTATTAGTACAAATAGTACAAAAGGTTATTGCTACTTCTTTTGTATCTTGCCTGGGATCTCATTGTCGGCATATTTGTTGCTTAGGAAAACCCAAGGTATGTCAGTCACCCTTGCAGTTTACAAGAAGGAAGAGAAGGCTATGTCATGATCACTTCTATATAGAAACAGATGATGTCCCTAAATTTATGACATGATTGTCATGGACACCCCACCCTGCTCCTTCGGAAGCAGTCCTCTCTCTTCCTTTTTTCCTCTTCCTGCCTCTGCTTCCTCATTTTGCTTCATTCACTTAGTCAGCAGATAATCTCTGAGCACCTGCCAGGTGTCAGGTCCTGTAGGCAATAGAAATAAAACAAGGAAGAAAACAGATGAGTCAGTGCCTTTGAGAAACTGCCCTTCAAGTGTGTGTGTGGGAAGAGTGGAGGGTATGCAGTTTGATATGTATTATGAGGGGGAAAGAAAGGGGTACTGTGGAGCACTTGAGAGGACCCCCTAACCCAGACTTGGGGTGTCAGGGGAAGGAGACATCTAAATTGAGACCTGAGGATAAGTAAGGGTCAGCCACGCAAAGAATGGGAGAGAGTTCCACTCAAAAGGGACAGCATGTGCAGAGATGTAGAAGAAAGCTTAGTATGACTGGAGATGAGAGTAGAAGGCAGGTGGGTGAGATGAGGATGCTTTCTGGGGTTTGTGGTGAGAGCAGGGGAGCCATGGGTCAGCTTGCCCACTCTCTGGCTCCTGTTTGGTGGGCCTCAAGATTAAGAAGGTGGCTAGGCAAGATTTTCTTGGATAGAACTAAGCTTATGGTGACCAAACTGACTTTGTTTACATTGTTTTTTGCCAAGAAGACAGAAACTTCAAGTAAGCAGCAACTATCACTTATGCTGGTTAGTAAAACCATACTTCTCATTATCTTCCTCACAACGTGTGATATGTTTGCAACATAGACATTTTAAATGGTAATCCTATACCAGAGAGAAAAGAGTGCTCTAGCAGGAACAACTGTGAAGCTTTGAGTACAAGGAAAGCTCTGAGGTAAAATGCAAAGAGTTTATTTTTTTAACAGTAGAATAATTAGTTTCTTTTTCACCTTTTCACAGATGTCACATTGGCACTTTTAAACACCTTGGGAGAAAGGCATGCTAACTTTTGCAAGTTGCAGCTTGCTGTTAAGAATTCATCTTCAGTTTTTGCTTATTGGTACTTGCATTGGTCTTCCCTTTATCTTTTTACTGTATCATTTTATGTTTGTTTGGACAGGGTTTCTTCTCTACTTTTCAGATTCCTTAGTCTCTTCCAGATAGTTATACAGACAACCTTTATAGAAATTTCCCTAGTTGTCAGTGTAGTTTATTTTTATATCCATGACATAAAAATTCCAAAGGGCAGAGGGCATGGACCTTATGAAGCAAACTCCTGGATTCAAACTGCAGCAACTGAGCAAAATTCATCCTTTTGGTCAGGGGTGGTGGGGGCGGGGGTGTGTGTGCCTTAGAAGGTCAGAGCCTCTAGGTGTACTAGTGTATTCTGATTGAACAAAATAATGTTGTTATCTATTTACATCACGTGTGTGTGTATATGTGAACAGCCTGTGTGTGTCAAAGTGGCTCCCCATTGGACATAAGGTCTCAGTCAGTGTATTTGACAAAGACCATTAGTCCACTTACTAGCAGAAATGCGTGTGCCAAGTGAAAGTAACACATTTTCCACTCAAAATAGTTAAAAATTCAAGTCTGTTTAATGCAAAAGTAGCTTTGGGCAAGTCTAACACACACATAAAATATTAGCGTGAACAAGCAAAGACAGAATCCCATCCCAGAGGCACTGGGGCTGTAACCAGTGCCAACAAGTTTGAAGGTGTTGCCCTGTGAGCCGCCATACTTTAGAAATAAGCATCAGCTTCCGCCATAGTGAGCAGAGTGCCTCTCACCATTGTGCATAATTAATCCAAAGTTAAAAACTTTTCCACAAAAACAATTTTACATGCTTTTTTTTTTTTAAGTTAAGCCTGGCGTTTGCCACCAGGGACTCAGCAAACAGTGCCTGCTCTGCCATTCTCTTGGACTGTGTCTGTCAGGCTGTCCGTGACCCTTTTTTTAACCTTAGTTCCTTCATCTCTCTCTCTGAATTGGCACACTGGTTGACCAGTGAAAATGTCAGCTCCAGGAGGACTTGAGCCTTTATTTTCTACTCCTCAGGAACAACATTATGGGTAGAAGAAAAACACATTCTTTTGAGTCACACTGACTGTTGGCCCAAAGCTTCATGCATGTGTGTCCTTGACCAGTTTTTTTAGCCTCTCTGAGCTTACTACTTTATCTCATAATACTTAACTTACTAGGCTGAAAGAAGTCAAAGAAATAGTGTGTGTGAAATAAAAATCAGACGACTTTTATGCTTTTCAAGTGCTCAGAATGTGCTTTCCTCCCTTTTACAAGCACCACAGATACTCGCAATGGAAAATGGGCATGGCATATTAGAATGCTTAGAATGTTTCCTCTTTACAGTTATCTACACATCCTACTCTTTAACCTAGATGGGAGATGAAGATGGTAAAAGAGATTAAGCAGATAATTGGTATTTTTGTTAGAAGGAATCAGGAAATTATGTCTACTGCAGCCATGGTTGAGAGTTCTCATAACCACACCTGATTCCATATCTGAATCATTTGGGGAACTTTCTGACACAAAATACATGTCCCAGCTTCTGTTTCTCCTGGTATGCAAGATTAAGTACCTAAACAACTCTGACCAAAAACTCTGGAAATGAAATAAAATAAAAACTGAAAGAAAGTTACATAGCTTCAAAGGCCAGAAATAATGTTTAAGCAGAAATTCAGTGGAATGGGTTAGCACTCAAGTCAGCTTTCAGTCCAGGGACATGTACTTAACTGTGATGCCCTTGGGCTTGGGTTCTGATAACTTGTTGGATGTGGGGCTTCCCAGGTGGCACAGTGGTAAAGAATTCACCTGCCAATGCAGGAGACACAGGTTTGATCCCTGAGTTGGGAAGATCCCCTGGAGTGAAAAAATGGCAACCTGCTTCAGTGTTCTTGCTTGGAGAATCCCATGGAAGAGCAGCCTGGTGGGCTACAGTCCGTGGGGTCACACAGAGTCAGGCATGACTGAGCATGTGTGCACGCACACACACAACTTGTTGGATGTAGGGGACAGGAGCCAAATCCAAGGTTTTGTCCAAGGTGAGGAGTCTAATAAGAGGGACCTGAGAAAAACTGGGGCCCCAAAGTACAAAACCCTCCATATAAGGCTAAATGAGAAATCTGTAGTACAGAAGGGGACAACAAGGAAACGTGTCTACCTTGGGATTGGGTAGAAGGGAACACAAGCTCTTTCCTGAGAATTCACAACTTCAGGCAGCCTTCAGGCAAATTTGCACCTGCATTTACACTGTCAAGAGGGTCTGAAAGCCTTTAGCGAAAGCCTTTCCTTTAACATAGTATTTGGTTGTTGGTACCCAAGCTGCCTTCCTGCTCCACATCCAAAGCACCTGCCCCTCCTTAACCTTCTTGCCTTTAGCTCCAGTGACTAAATACCAGGAGATTGGGTCTTCTTTTGACCTTCAGATACTGGAGTTTTTAGTTGGCTGCAGTACCCGTCATTAATATCAGTCTTACCTCAGGCCTTTAGGTAAGCAGAGACTGCCCCTCCCCCCATGATAGCCACAGTCTTTGGCCTTTACCTGCAGGATGCAAGTGGGAAGGGGGAAAGAGAAAGGAAGAGATTTTTTTTAATGCCTTAACTGTATTAAAAATAATTTCTGATTGTAATAACTTCCCCAAAATAAGCAACCCTAAAGCAGGCCCTTTCTGGGCTTTAGGAAGCCAGGGGGTGTGGATTAAGAGTGTGGTCATTTTGGCAGCAGGACAGAGAGGGGAGGATTTCAACTATAGCAAGATCTCCTAAGGCAGACAGTGGAGGAGAAAGTTGGTGACTGGGCCTTAGGTTTCCCCAGGGCCATGCCCACTAAACAGCCTGGAAAGGCAGGCTCAGGGTGCCTGCTGTTTAGGTGTGGTTATTAAAAACTAGAATTTGGGGTTTGCTGGCTCTAGCTTATGTACCTGTTCCCATGGTTCCGACCCAGCATATCTTTTTAGAGCCTTCCTTGTCTTTGCAATTCTTGGATTTTTTTTTTTTTTTTAAATAATGCAGTGCTAATCTCTTTGCTGGGTCAGCATTGGGGAGAGACAATTGATTTTGGAAGCATCGTGCCAGTTGGTGTAATCCCAGAAGCAAAGTGGCATGCGCTACATTACATGCTGAATTGACTTCTTGGCTGACTCACAGCCTCTGCTCTTTCATTACATGCTTGTAGCAAGTTGCATGTTTTACGTGTGTATTCTTGGCCAGGCTGGCACAGGTTAGTGCCACCTAGCTCTTCCTGTTCCCAGCCTGTATTTGCTGCTCGGGCAGCTGTGGGTTTTTCTAGCAGATTGCAGTCTTTATTTCCTCAATATAAAAGTTTAATGACTTTGTCCACTCCTATACACCCAGCTCCTAGAATTGTGTTTGGCAAATAGTGAGCACTCAATAAATTCTCTGAATGAATTCTTATTTTTGTATCAACGGCAGTTAAAGTACAGAGGATAAAGGGAGACTAGGTATGAGCTAAGGAGATTCGGGACGAGTGACCTAAGGCAGGATTGGAGAAGAGCTCAGGAGTTGTGTTGTCCCATTAGTTGGCAGTAAAGCAGGTGAGGAGTGAAGAACCAGCTAGAGTGCTGGGTCACTTTGGCAGATTGGGTTCTGGGAAGGTTAACAGTGTGTTTCTGGCCATAATTTAGGAGCCACGGTGAAGCATAGAACAAAACACCCTGGACAGTAAGACAAAGTAAGTACTCTGTGATTGACATTAAAGCAGGCCATGGGTAGAGCTGGTCTGTCCTCAACATCCTGTTATTTTGTGAAGTAAATATTAGGAAACCCCTTTCCATTTTGTGCATGTTAATGAAAATGAACTGTTAATCACAGCTAGCACTGCTGTCTTCTCTACTAAATGTGTGAAATGTGCCTGTTAGGGAAATATGCATTCTCTTCTTGCTTATCTTCTTCATGGTTGATTTAGAATCTACTTTCTGAATAACCTTCCTGTCTGCTAGACTACTGACAGTGCACAGCACTTAAAGGAAAAGGCAGGAAAAGAGACTGTGGTCTTTGCACTAAATTCCTTTCTCTCATCAGTCACTGATGAGTCTTCTGTGCTCATTTTTCACGGATCATCATTCAGTGTTTGCCCCTCACTAAGTCCCAAGTGTCTCTCCACTGAATGTTTTTGTATGTTATTACTGTCTACTAATGAAAGGCTGAAAGGCTAATTTGTTAGAGAAGTGAATGAAATATAAAATAATCTATAGATATTAACCCTCTTCTTCATTCCCTGTTAATAAAAGCAGTGTATCATTGCAGGTGGAAGAGAGGACCACGAACTATCCATTTGTAACCATACTCTGCACATTCTCAATTGGCCAGAAGGGTCAAGTGTGTGTTAGTAAGCAGCTGGGAGTTTGCTGAAGCAATTAATTGGACTTGTCATCTATAAATAATAATTTAAATAACTTCCTCTTCTTGCTCACTTGACTGAAACAGACATTCAAATTTAAATCATCAATGACCTTTTCCAAAATAGACTAGAACTACAAGGTTTGGCTGTTTTATCAAAAACTCTATTCAGTACTCTGTGATGGCCTACATAGGAAAAGAATCTTAGGAAAAAAAGGAGTGGATATATGTGTATGTGTAATTGATTCACTTTGCTGTACACTTTGAAAATAATACAACATCGTAAATCCACTGTCAGTTCAGTTCATTTCAGTCGCTCAGTCGTGTCCCACGCTTTGCAACCCCATGAACCGCAGCACACCAGGCCTCCCTATCCATCACCAACTTCTGGAATTTATGCAAACTCATGTCCATCGAGTCAGTGATGCCATCCAGCCATCTCATCCTCCATCATCCACTTTTTCTCCTGCCCTCAATCTTTCCCAGCATCAGGGTCTTTTCAAATGAATCAGCTTTTCCCATGAGGTGGCCAAAGTACTGGAGTTTCAGCTTCAGCATCAGTCCTTCCAAAGAATACCCAAGTCTGATCTCCTTTAGGATGGACTGGTTGGATCTCCTGGCAGTCCAAGGCACTCTCAAGAGTCTTCTCCAACACCACAGTTCAAAAGCATCAATTCTTCAGTGCTCAGCTTTCTTTATAGTCCAACTGTCAAATCCATACATGACTACTGGAAAAACCATAGCCTTGACTAGATGGACCTTTGTTGGCAAAGTAATGTCTCTGCTTTTGAATATGCTCTCTAGGTTGGTCATAAGTTTCCTTCGAAGGAGTAAGCATCTTTTAATTTCATGGCTGCAATCACCGTCTGCAGTGATTTTGGAGCCCCCAAAATAAAGTCAGTTACTGTTTCCACTATCTGCCATCTATTTGCCATGAAGTGATGGGACCAGATGCCATGATCTTCATTTTCTGAATGTTGAGCTTTAAGCCAACTTTTTCATTCTCCTCTTCCACTTTCGTCAAGAGGCTTTTTAGTTCCTCTTCACTTTCTGCAATAAGGGTAGTGTCATCTGCATATCTGAGGTTATTGATATTTCTCCCAGCAATCTTGATTCCAGCTTGTGCTTTCTCCAGCCCAGCGTTTCTCATGATGTACTCTGCATAGAAGTTAAATAAGCAGAGTGACAATATACAGCCTTAATGTACTCCTTTTCCTATTTGGAACCAGTCTGTTGTTCCATGTCCAGTTCTAACTGTTGCTTCCTGACCTGCATACAGGTTTCTCAAGAAACAGGTCAGGTGGTCTGGTATTCCCATCTCTTTCAGAATTTTCCATAGTTTATAGTGATCCACACAGTCAAATCCACTATACTCTAGTTTAAAAAAAAAAAAAAAAAAAGACTCTAGGCTGTTTATAAGTTTACCAGGTTTTTGGATTTTGTTTTTTGATGGGGTAGGGGGTGGTAAATTTCACTAATAACCAAAGAGTTGTAGCCTGTGTAGAAAACAAGCAGTGGTTACCAAAGGGGAAAGACAGGGGGTCATGGGGGTGGGGGGGAGAGAGATAAATTAGAAATGTGGGATTAACAGATACACAGCACTATATATAAAATAGATAAATCAACAAGGACTGTAGCATAGGAAACCATATTTAATAGCCCATGATAAACCATAATGGAAAAGAATATGAAAACAGACACATATATATGTAATTGAATCACTTTGCTGTACAACTGAAACTGACACAATATTTCAACTGCAGTACAGTTTTTTTCCTAAGTAGGAAAAAAATAGAAAAAAAATGAATTATGTCCTGCGCTCCATTTTTTTTTTAAAAAAGTAGTATAATATTTCTATATTTAAGGTTTTTTTGTTGTTGTTATTAAGGATTTAGCTATAACGAAAGGAATCCTAGTATTATATGACGAGGATAGCAAAAATAAACAAGATGCCAGATTTTAGAGATGAATCTGAATGTCATATTCCTTGGTTCTAGTATCACATAATGATTGTTTTTACCCAAAAATACCATATGGCTAATATGGACCCAATCTCCTCGACATTTGTTTGCTGCTCTTTACAGATATTTTCATTTATATTTATTTTTTATATCAGAGGCTTTGAGGATGCCAAGAGAGATGATATTTTGGAGGAAGTCAGTGCCCACTCAGAGAGGCTGTGGCGTCAGCTTGGGTGTTACATGGTGCTCTAAATCTCAGGGTGCGTAAGGAGGAACCTTCAGGTTGTGGCTTTCATTGGCACCAAGGGACAAATCATTGAAAGTTTGCTTAAAAGTTCTTCTGTTGTGAATAGGTGGGTTTTTTAATATGAAGGGAAGGAAGGAAAAAACAAAGAATAAGCATGACCCAACTCTTGAGATTTGGCCCTACCAGGAATTTCATCTCCATTTTGTAGCCTCATCTAACCCTCTCCAGCTTCTTGCCAGGGATTTCTTAAGTCTCGAGACGGACAAAGATCCTGGCTGGCAAGAAACTGCAGTGCATCAGCAGGAACAGGTTGCAAAATGAAGACAAAGCCTCTGGCAAGACACGAGGGAGTGGTGGAGGCCTGGCTGCAGAATGGAGATGAAGGCCTGGGTGGTGAAAGATCACCGTGGTCACCGCACACATGCAAAGACGGGCTGTTCCTCCCTCAGGGGAGTCATGTGGGGTGAGCCACCGGGAGGGTTGGCCAGGCCAGCAATTGGGAACAGCAGGCCAGGGGCATCCTTTGCCAGAGGAAGTTAAAAGCTTTAGAACTGAGGGTGCTCCTGGGTCTCAGGACTGTCTCTGGGTGCAATTCACTCCTCTGTGCTGATAAGGAGTACGCGACCGGTTGTAAAGCACCGCAGGGTCAGAGAAGGAAAATAAATCTTAGAGAAGATACCAGAAAGGTTTGGTTAAATACTGCTTAATGGAGTACAGCTTGTGACCAGGGTGCTTACTGTGTTCCCAATACTGGATTACTTTAACCCTGCTCTGTTAGCTGTCCTCAACTTTGACCTTCCTCTCCCTCCTTGGCTGCTACCCCCACCCACGTGTCCCCTGCTTCCTGTTGCCTCCCCTCCCCCTTCCTCCCTTTCTCTCTCCTTGTCCCCTCTTCTTTTTCCTCCTATTTAAGAAGTGACTCTTCTCTCAATAGCTTTATCAAGAACTGCTTATATTCTTACAGTGTTAAGAAGTTCCTCGGAGGATAGAAAATTTTACTTTAATTCCAGCATCTAGTTGTTTCAGAAACAGCAAGGTGAATTGGACTTGCCAAAGCTGAGCTTAGTGTTACTGTTCTGGTTAATGTGATGGGAACAGGTTAGCTGGAGGCTTTTGTTAATTTAATACTTGCAGCTAGGGAAAGAAGAGAGGACATGGCATTATTTAACTTGTTTGTATGTCCAAAAGAGTATCTTCAAATATTCAGCAGAAAAAAATTGAACCTTTGAGTACAAATCATCAAAAAAACTCTCATCCTTTCTTTAGAGGTATTTTTAAAATAAGAGAAAACCCAAGCGAAAAAAAAAAAACTTAATAAAAATCATCAGTAAGTAGTACAAAATATAGCCTATAAACACAATATAGGGCTTCCCAGGTGGCTCAGATGGTAAAGAATCTGCCTGCAATTCGGGAGACCTGGGTTCGATCCCTGGATCAGAAAGATCCCCTGGAGGAGGGCATGGCAACCCACTCCAGTATTCTTGCCTGGAGAATCCCCATGGACAGAGGAGCCTGGCAGGCTGTAGTCCATGATGTCGCAAAGAGTTGGACACAACTGAGTGACTAAACACACAAACAACACAACAGGCAAACACAATACAGATGTGTGTTTTTAGCACTTCAAACATGGGAAATTCTTCCCTTCTTTTTACTACCTACCGTTGATTATGGCAAAGCATTGGTAGGTATTTTGTACTTTAACCTTCTGAGAAAGAAAACATTCTTACCACTGAATCTCTGTGGGACACTTCCTGCCTTGTGTATGGGTAGTCATGTCTCAAAATTAACCCATACCAGAATTAGAAAAGTCAAAATGAAGTGTCAGAGTGAGCTAAGGTGGCAGGTTGGACTTCAAACCTTTGTAATGAATTCTCTTGGTTTATTTCCTTTTTTAAAATTTATTTTTAATTAAAGGTAATTACAATATTGTGTTGGTTTCTACCATGCTTCAGCATGGATCAGCCATAGGTATACCTATGTCCCCTCTTGAGCCTCACTTCCACCTCCCACCCCATTCCACTCTTCTAGGTTATCACAGAGCACTGGTTTGAGTTCCCTGAGTCAGGCAGCAAATTCCCACTGACTGTTTTACATATGTTAGAGTTCATGCTTCCATGCTACTCTCTCCATTCACCCCAGCCTCTCCTTCCTAACCCCCCCGCCCCGTGTCCATAAACCTGTTTTCTATGTCTGGCGTCTCCACTGCTGCCCTGCAAATAGGTTCATCAGTACCATCTTTCTAAGTTTCGTATGTAGGCGTTAATATATGATATTTGTTTTTCTGACCTCACTCTGTATAATAGGCTCTAGGTTCATCCACCTCACTGGAATGGGCTCAGATGTGTTCCTCTTATGACTGAGTAATATTCCATTGTATAAATGTACCATAGCTTCTTTATCTGTTCATCTGTTGATAGACATCTAGGTTGCTTCCATGTCCTAGCTGTTGTAAATAGTGCTGCAGTGAACATTGGGCTACATGTGTCTTTTTCAGTTATGTTTTTCTCAGGGTATATGCCCAGTAGTGGGATTGTCTTTGTGACTATATTTCTCCAGGGCTGCCTTTTATTTTAGGATCTTGGTTTCTTATTTTACAACATCTGTCAGTTAATTCATTAAGAAAGGGACTTACTTGTAAAGGCTACTGTGAAACAGTCTTGATCTACTCTAGCTGTTAAAAAGCAAGTAACAACATCAGTATTTTTCATTTGCTTAAAGTCTTTTATATTCAGATCCCCATCACTCCACAGCCCATTTCATTTTATTTGTCTGCATACTTCAGTCAGTAATTTTAGGAAGAACTTCATGAATGGTTGTCATCTAACTCCTGCCAATGCTTTTCTACTTTTTGTGTGTGGTGGTGGTGGTTCAGTCACCAAGTTGTGTCCGACTCTTGTGATCCTATGGACTGTAGCCTGCCAGGCTCCTGTGTCCGTGATTCTCCAGGCAAGAATGCTGAATTGGATTGCCATTTCCTTCTCCAGAGGATCTTCCTGATCCAGGAATCGAACCCAGGTGTCCTTCATTGCAGGCAAATTCTTTACCGACTGAGCTATGAGGGAAGCCACCTTTGTATGTGGTATGAGTATCTATGGAAACTTGGGGTGGAAAGTTGAATTCGTCCTACTGCTAGGTTAATATAAGCACAGTTCCATGACCACCAGTCTGTTCAAGGGTTACTTATTTTCTCTGTTTACTTCTTTCCCTCATCTCCATTCAATTCTCATTCCCATGAATAATATTCTTGATATGCCCTTAAAAATATATTGTGTTGTTTTGTGGACTTTACAGAAGTGATGTTTTTCACTCACATAGGTGATTACTAAAGTTCATGTTCTGTTTCTTACATTTGCTAGGCTTTATTCTTTTAAGATCTTTCCTTTATATCTAGGTTGCTGAACTTGATTGCCATGTGGGGTTCCATCAGGCATCCATCACATTTTCCTTTTCATCCCCATAGTGACAAACAGCTAAGTTGTCTCAGTGTGCTATGTGCGGTGAACATTCTTACAGCACGGCCAGGTTGCTTTCCCAGAAGCGCTGTGCCACATTAGAATCTCATCAGCAGTCCCAGAGATGCTTGTGGTCCCACAACCTCACCAACACTTTGTATTATACAAATCTATAGTTTTTGCTGATCTTTATGGCATCTTGCTTTAATCTTTATTTCTCTGATTATTAGTAGACTGATCATCACTTTGTTTGCTCTTACACATTTAAGTTTCCCCTTCTGTGAATTGCCTGTTCATATTTTTGCCCATTTTTATATTATTTCTCATTGATTCACTGGAGTTCATTACATATCTTAGTTATTAATTCCCTGTTATAATCTTTGCCATTATCTTCTCTCTGTATGTTACCTGTCTGTTCATTTTTTCTGTTGTTCCCATCTTTGAATGGATATCATTGTTTATTGTGTTTAAATGTTTATAGCTTTCCAGAAAAAGTATAATTTTGTATTTGCATTGAACTAGAGATTGGCAATAAATGGTATAAAAATTATGATGTTTAGGTCATGACCTTAGAGAATTCAAGAAGCAACCTGACTTCTGGGATGAGAAGCAGTGTGCAGAATGTATCCCCTGGGAACCTACAGGGAAGACCAGGACTCCATTGCGTGCTCAGTCACTTTAGTTGTGTCTGACTCTGTGAACCCATGGACTGTAGCCCACCACGTTCCTCTTATCTGTGGGATTTTCCTGGTAAGAATACTGGAGTGGATTGCCATGCTCTCCTCCAGTGGATCTTCCCGACTCAGGGGTCGAACATGCGTTTCCTGAATTTCAAGAAGATTTTTCACTGCTGGCTGAGCCACCAGGGAAGCCCCAAGACACCATTAGACAGATGGAATTCAGGAATATTAGAAAGATCAGCAGTGGAGAGTAACCAGAATTGCTGACGTCTTTTCTGAGTCTTCATTTTTCATCTGGATTCTTGATAATGATGATGATGAAGATGGTACTGATCCATGAGATGATGATCGGGGTCTGAAATCCCACCACTTGCCCACCTGCTCTTGTTGCCAAACCAGCACTTTGGCACATTTCTCAATTTAGAGGAAGGGGCATCTTTTTGTCATTTATCCTTTGGGGAGGAGTATATCTTTTTAAAAATTTCTATAAAGATTCCTTATATGCCTGCAGCAGCCCTGATTAAGTGGCAGTGCTATGATTTGACTGCAGCCCTACCTAACTACAAACGTTGGTGACTTTGCCGCAACTTACCACTATTACAACAGCTACCCCTTTTAGTACTACAGTTACTAGGGAGAGAGGGAATATAGCATCTGATAGTCCTTGAGTGCTTGCCGTGTGCCAAGCACAGCATTCAGTGATGAACACATGTTATTTTATTTGATCTTCACAGTATCCCTGTGAGGTGAGTCCCGAGAGTAGCTATCTCACTGGCAGAATGGGGATTGAAGCCAGTCTTTCCCACTCTAAATCTCAGGACTCACCCAGTATGGTAGTAGCTCCTCTGAATACTCAAGGATGAAGTATCTCAGAAGACAATTACTGCACTATTAGAAACCAAACAACAAATTTTTTAAAGCAACAAACTTTACGGGGGATAGCATTAGTTCAGTACTCTGTCAATAAATGTTTCACTTAATTTAGACACACAACCATCTTGAATGCTGACATTTGAAGAAAAAAAATATCAGGTTAAAGTAGAGGACACAGTAAAAAATAGATAAAGATTATTGTGAAAACTCTGATGGTGAAGTTGGGATATTTCCAAGAGAGTTTAAGTTTGATGGTATAGGCTGCCTGTTAATCAGGTCTAATTCTTCTCCTTTTCCTTAATATGAATAAATGTCTAGCTCACTGTTAAATCCTGGTAGCTTCTCTGTGATTTATTAGGTCCCTGGTTTCTGCTGTTACTGTTTTCATTCCTGTTTTGTTCCTTTCCTTTACGAAGGGAACAAACACAGAGAATATGTTTTTCTTGAGCAATTCATCAAGCATTGTGAGTGAGAGGGGAGGCGTTAAAGGCTGTGTGCGTGCGTGCGTGCATCTGTGTGTGTGTGTGTGTACACACCTATGTGACTGGAACAGCCCACCGGCAGTAGGTTTCACTGAGCTCTGATAGCAGATCCCTGCCTGCAGGTAGTTAGCTCCAGGTACCGCTCTCCAGAGTTCATACTGCGCAGCTGCACGAGAACAGACTCAGGGTGGGACAGAGAGAGCCTGGCCCAAGATGTTGTGTCTGTAGCTGGCCATGTATATTTATGGAACATTTCCTAACAGGGTGTTGCTATTTGAAAAAAAAAGGTTACTTGTTGAGTTTGGTACTGTAGGACAGTGGTTTTGAAACTTTTAACATTTTTTTTTAAAGTTAACAAATACCTCCTTTTCCAACCCCCATATTTACAACTTAGGATCAGGACCCAGCCTGGTGGAACTCTGTTTACTCAGTCTTTGGTATGTCCAAAAAGGGGCCCCTGAGGCACTGCCTTCTAGACAGATTCTTCTTTTGTACCTTTCCCACAATTTTCATTTCCCTTTTTTTTCCTTTTCTTTTGCATACCTGCCTGAGTGTTCACCATCTTCTCCTATTCTTCAGACCAGTATGGGAGTTCCTAAGCAGCCCTAGGAACTTGAGAGTCCCTTGGACTGCAAGGAGATAAAACCAGTCTATCCTAAAGGAAATCAGTCCTGAATATTCATTGGAAGGACCGATGCTGAAATTCTAATACTTTAGCCACCTGATGTGAAGAACTGACTCACTGGAAAAGACCTTGATGCTGGGAAAGACTAAAGGCAGGAGAAGGGGACGACAGAGGATGAGTTGGTTGGATGGCATCACCAACTCAATGGACATGAGTTTGAGCAAGCTTCAGGAGTTGGTGATGGACAGGGAAGTCTGGCGTGCTGCAGTCCATGGGCTCGCAAAGAGTCGGACATGACTGAGCAACCGATCTGACTGACTGAAGCAGCCCTATGCTATTAACAGTTTTATCCTCTGTTTAGATAGGATTTGACAAACCTACCAGGTGAGCAGGGGCTCTGGAAGAAACAAGTGGGGTGATGCGATAGTGATCTCTAACCAAGTGTTAGGTGGGCTGATTGATGATAGGTTTCACCTGCCTTTCTCTTGGTCCCCTTTCTCTGCTGGAAGGTCAGAAGCACGGACAGGTGATTCTAGTTATAACGCTGGCTTTGTGATCTCAGGCAAGCCTTTTTATGTGTCTGGGTCTCAGTTTCCTAAAATGTACCAGGAGGCTAAATTAGGTCTGAAGGTCCATGAGAAGTTATTTGCAGTAATAACTTAGGATATTCTTGGCTAGCTGAGTTGGTCATAGTTGCTGTCATGCCCCATTCCCAAAGCTCAGAGATCCTTTACTGGATAAATGTGGGCTTCCAGGCTGCATGTGTCCATAGCAGGAATCAACAGCTCACTGTGTGGATTCTTCCACTTGAGTGGAGGTGGAATTAGGTGAGGATTGCTGTGTTTCCTGTCATGGCTGCATTGGGTGGAGAAAGTTCTGATTACCTGTTAGCTATCTGCCTAGGATTGACATCCCACAAATTGAGGGTGGGGACTTGGCCAATAACAGAAACTTTGGACTTTAACCTGATCTTCAGATTCCCTGTAAAGGTGTGGTCTGGAGGAAAAAGGTTACCTTGATAAGGAACAGAAAACATTTTGAAGTTTCTACACATTGAGAATTGCCAATTGAGAGTAGGGAAGGCCTGCCAGATTAGTAGATGATGTGTGTAATCATCATTAGTAGATGATGATTAGTAGATAATCGTGTTGTTATTGTTGTCATGTTATTCATTCATTCATTCAGCATTCATTCATTCAACATACATTCACTGAACAGCCATGTGGCAGATACTTGTTCTGGACACTGAGGGCTCTCTTTAGTCCTCAGGGCCAGTGCTGAGAACTGTTTTTACTTATACACATTTGCTCTGCAATTAGGGTTTCTTGCCATTAGGAGGTAGTGATTTTTTTTTTTATACTACATAATCCAGTCCTAGGATTTGAGATATTAAACATAGTTTATGTAAGATAGGGATTCTAGTATGATTTTCCTTTTTCAGGTCAGTCGCTTACTCGTGTCCGACTCGTTGTGACCCCATGAACCGCAACATGCCAGGCCTCCCTATCCATCATCAACTCCCGGAGTCCACCCAAACCCATGTGCATCGAGTCGGTGATGCCATCCAAGCATCTCATCCTCTGTCATCTCCTTCTCCTCCTGCCCTCAATCTTTCCCAGCATCAGGGTCTTTTCCAATAAGTCAGCTCTCCGCATCAGGTGGTCAAAGTATCGGAGTTTCAGCTTCAACATCAAACCTACCAATGAACACCCAGGACTGGTCTCCCTTAGAATGGACTAGTTGGATCTCCTTGCAGTCCAAGGGACTCTCAAGAGTCTTCTCCAACATCACACTTCAAAAGCATCAATTCTTTGGCACTCAGCTTTATTGTCCAACTCTCGCATCCATACATGACCACTGGAAAAACCATAGTCTTGACTAGACAGACCTTTGTTGACAAAGTAATGTCTGCTTTTGAATATGCTGTCTAGGTTGGTCATAAGTTTCCTTCCAAGGAGTAAGCGTCTTTTGATTTCATGGCTGCAATCACAATCTGCAGCGATTTTGGATCCCAGAAAAATAAAGTCAGCTATTGTTTCCCCATCTATTTCCCATGAAGTGATGGGACCAGATACCATGATCTTCGTTTTCTGAATGTTGAGCTTTAAGCCAGCTTTTTCACTCTCCTCTTTCACTTTCATCAAGAGGCTCTTTAATTCCTCTACACTTTCTGCCATAAGGGTGGTGTCATCTGCATATCTGAGGTTATTGATATTTCTCCCGGCAATCTTGATTCCAGCTTGTGCTTCCTCCAGCCCAGCATTTCTCATGATGTACTCTGCATATAAGTTAAATAAGCAGGGTGACAGTACACAGCCTTGACGTACTCCTTTTCCTATTTGGAACCAGTCTTTTGTTCCATGTCCAGTTCTAACTGTTGCTTCCTGACCTGCATACAGGTTTCTCAAGAGGCTTAAATAAAATTATTCCATAAAATAGGTAATTTTAAACTCACTTTGTCAATAAAGGTCTGTATAGTCAAAGCTGTGATTTTTCAGTAGTCGTGTACAGATGTGACAGCTGGACCATAAAGACTGAAAAATTGACGCTTTCAAAGTGCAGTGCTGGAGAAGACTCTTAAGAGTCCCTTGGATAGCAAGGAGATCAAACCAGTCAATCCTAAAGGACATCAACCCTGAATATTCATTGCTGAAGCTGAAGCTCCAATACTTTGTGGCCACTTCACGTGAAGAGCATACTCATTGGAAAAGACCCTGATGCTGGGAACAGTTGAGGGCAGGTGGAGAAGAGGGCAACAGAGGATGAGATGATTGGATGATATCATTGACTCAATGGATATAAGTTGGAGCAAACTCCGGGAGATAGTGAGGAACAGGGAAGCCTGGCGTGCTGCAGTCCATGTGGTCACAGAGTTGCACATAGCTAAG
The DNA here is from genome assembly GCA_917880005.1 of Nanger dama. Taxonomy (NCBI): domain Eukaryota; kingdom Metazoa; phylum Chordata; class Mammalia; order Artiodactyla; family Bovidae; genus Nanger; species Nanger dama. Next base: position 35,581,111 of record CAKJTW010000018.1, read on the forward strand.
CAACTGAACAACACCAGAAAACTCTAAGGCTTGATTCTATATTTTAAAGTCATTGGTATGGAGAGAAAGCAGAAGTCTTAAGTAAATTATGTACTTTGTTCATATACCTTTAACTTCTCTAATTGTTAACCCTGTGGTTCCATTCCCTGGCGTCTAGAAGAGGAACTATTTATTCTTTTCTTGCACCTCCTTTCTTAAATGTAGAAATCCCTGGACTCATTGGCTCTGTGGGTTTGAATAATGCCGTTCCATCTCTGCAACATTATTAACCTCTTGACAAAAAAAAAAAAGCCTGCAGGGGGAGCAGAGCCAGAGGAGCTCCTCTCTTCTATGATTCTCCTCCCCTACTTCCTACCTTTTATTAGTTTATAAGGTATTTGGTACCTCTGCCCACAATGCAGAAAACCTGAGTTCGATCCCTGGGTCTGGAAGATCCTCTGGAGGAGGAAATGGCAACCCACTCCAGTATTCTTGCCTGGAGAATTCCATGGACAGAGGAGCCTTGGCAAGCTACCGTCAGTGGGATCACAAGCGACTAATACACATGTGTCTAGGATGGAGACAGGTCTTACAGCTCTAAAGATAAATAAAATGTGTTTTGCACCCCTGAGCTGCTCACAGTGTGCGAGGAAGAACAACATAGGAAATAGTAAATTATGCTATACCATAGAATGTACTGTGGTTTTTTTAACTTAAATTTTTTTAATTAGAAAAACTTTATTGTTAACATTGTTCTTTTTCGTTGTTGCTTTTAACTTTTTATTGAAATACAGCTGATTTACAATGTTGTGTTAGTTTCAAGTGCACAGCAAAGTTTTTCAGTTATACATATATATGTATATGTGTGTGTATATATATATATATATCACACACACACACATATATATTTTCTTTTATAGATTCTTTTCCATTTTGAGTTATTGCAAGATATTGAGTATGGTTCTCTATACTATATAGTAGGTCCTTGCTGGTTATCTATTTTATATATCATAGTGTATATATTTTAATCCCAAACTCCTAATTTTAGAGTACTTTTAATGCATGTAAAGAATTACCATAGCACTTGGCACTATGGTGCTATTCAAAATATTTAACAACCAATATAGCTCTGGCATTGATCAATCAGAATTCATGGAGCTCCATCCTCAGAATGGAGCCAGCTAGTGCTGTTGCTCTGGCGTGTACAGGCTGAATATCTGTGATGCCTGGCACACACACACTAGGATTGTGTGGTGCACTGACTGATCAAATCCAGTCTTTATCCCCTTTCCATAGTAGAAAGTGCTGTGTCTGCATTATGAATGAAGTATACCAGAATAGGAGAGAGTGCTGGCGACATCCTGAAAGACCAAAGAGTAGGACTTTCACCAAGGTATGATAATGGTTGAGGTGGGTATTAAAGAGGGCCCTGAAGCATGCCCAGTGGCAAAGGTGGTAGCAGGAGATAGTATTTCACCTTCAAGGCTCAAGAAAAGAAAAAGATATCAAAAGTCTGTGCTACAGTGACTTTTGTTTTCAATGAAAAAGGAAGTACTTTGTTTTTCCCTTAGAGAGAGTTATAAAGTGCAAGAGAAAGGAAAAGCGAGGGCAGTCAAGATTGCCTCCTCTTAGTGCTTAGTGCCTGTAGATGCTCCTGGATTGGGTGTTCCTTGAAACTGAGGTACGGTAGCGGAGCTTAGTCACTGAGTACTTTTGGCCAGCCCCTTACAAATGAATCTACACAAGGCAAGAAAAAGTACTTCCTCAGAGCAGATCCCTTGAAAAGATTCTATTTCTTGAAAACAAAACATTTAAAACACTTAAACAGAACACTCAACAGAGATTTTGGAACAGTGATTTCATCTCAGCATTAACTGTTAATTTCTGATGCAAATGAAGACAGAGGTAAAGACAATTCAGGTGTTTTAAATCTGTTTTCAGAATGTGGTTTATATGATTTGGTTTGCCAAGTTTACCATGATACTTTTCTTGGCTCAATAATAAAATTAATTCTCATTCCCTATAAATGGGGCTAATAACTGTCTCATGTTGTTGTGAGGATTATATATGGATATAGGTATACATACATATATATAATGCTTAACAGATAATAGACATTTAGTAAGTTCTGGCTGTTGTTTTTATATTGTTCTTACAGTGTCTGTATATTTAACAATAATTTATTAAGCTGTCTTTAGTTCTTTAGTTTGTGACGGAGTTAAGTATAGATTTTCTTACAAGAATGTACCATTTAATTTTCAAATATTCCATATATTTGAATAAAAAGAATAAGCGATCTACTCTTCTGTCAGTCCAAGACTAGTCAGTGTTTGGTCCTTACCCTTCCATTCCTTTTCTTTGCACATGTCCTCTTTTTCTTCCTTTCTCCTTCCTCTTCATTTCCCTGTTTTTTGGTCACAAGCCAACGCTAGTGATAAAGACCCTGCCTGCTAATACAGGAGATGAGGGCTCAGTACCTGGGTTGGGAATCTGGGTTGAGAAGGAAATGACAACCTACTCCAATATTCTTGCCTGGAGAATCCCACGGACAGAGGAGCCTGGCAAGCTGTGGGCGAGCTATGGCCCATAGGGTTGCAGAGTCGAGCAGTACTGAAGCAGCTTAGCATGCACACACACAAACTGTTTCAGGTGAGCCAGTTTCTACCCTTCCACTCTCATGGAGATTTCTTCTTCTCCTCTTCCTTCATTTTATTTTTCCATTTTTCATAGTTCCCATAATTGTATTTTAGGTTTCTTTCTCCTTAATCTCTGATTCCTTAGAGAACATCTGGATGGCCCAGCAACCTCAGGACAGCCACTCCTCATGGTTTGCTCTTTTATTTCCAAGCCCCAAACGACCATGATCGTGATTAAACTATCTGAGAGATAACCTGAATCCAAAGTAATAATAATATAAAATTAGTGACATTAATGTCTAAAAGCCTTTATGGTGCCCAGAATTCCTTAATAGAATCTCTTCTAAATTTTCCATTTCTCTACTCATTTTCTTCTAATTAAACCTTCTTTCCCTCAAATGACAGTATGAAGAAAAATTAAAAGCTCCAACTTAATTTTTGTTTAATTGCCACATTTCAAAAGAATTCACTTCTATTATTTTCTCAATGCAGATTTACAGTATTTCTGCCACTTTATGAATTTTAAAAAGCTTTAGTGGATTGGCCTGAGTCTAACCTCCTTTATAATGTTCTTTCTAAAGGAAGATGCATTCCCCAAACTCCTCACAAACAAGCCAAGTTTACCACTTTGTTGGTAATTTGGGCCCTCCCTGAACTAAATGTTCCAACTTGTAGAGGATTGCAGTTCTCTCAGGTATTGTAGAGAACCAAATCAGCCTGTAAGTGTATTACTTGGTTCATCCTCCTTGGAAAGAAACCCATCTCACTAGAATTGCCATGACAACTCTGTTTTCATACGGTAAAATAGACACACTGACCTGAGGTCAAGGTTACTGGAGCAAAGGTACATGATGGTGACAGAAACCGTCGTTCATGATCTTAGACTTTTGGCTCTATTTCTCTCTTAGCTGCTTTTCTAATTTTTGCCCCTAATAAGCATTTATTAAGCACCTATTGTATGGAGAGTTTATATAAGCCCATAAAATATCTACCATAAGGAGTAAAGAAACAATGTAAAACCCTTTCACAGACATAGAATGAATTCCCAATACCTTACCATCACCTTCATAATCGGCCCTCTGCCAGCACGTTTGACCTTCTCCCACCTACCCCTGTGCCCTCCGCTTTATCCTCACTTGTTGACCTCTTTCTCTGCTTCAGGCCTGCCAGGCTTCTTACCTGCTGTTTGAGCTTTTGCACTTACTCTTGCCTCTGTCAAAGGGACTTTCCCCCAGAGGTTTACTTGCTTGGCTCCATGTTACCATTTGGGTGTCAATTTAAATTTATTTCCTCAGAAAGCCTTTCCTTGATTGCACTAAAGTTGCCCCCCACGTAAATAGTTATGCTCTTTAACATTATATTTTCTTTCTTAGTGCTTTCTGTTCTCTTCAATTACTCTATTATAATCATTATTGTGTTGTTTTTCTCTTATTAGAATATAAACACTGTAAGAGAAACAACAGTATTTGTCATGTTCCCTGCCATGTGTGTTAGTATTTGTTGAATGAGTGAATGAAGAGGAGGGTGATTGAGTTTCATGGGGGTCAAGAAAGGCTCCATGGATTGGCACTTAATTGTTTCGGAAAAGATGATAAGTATGATTGGGCAGAAATAGTGGCCAGAAAGCATTTTATGTGTGAGGAATGATCCATACAAGTAAGTGCTGTGTGGAGGTCAAAAACCATTTTTTCGGTAAGAGCATTTCTGAGTGTCCAGATCAACTGTGGTGAAGGGACCTCTTAGAGAGTGAGTGTGAAGGAAGCTGGATCAATGAAATTCAGAAATAAGCAAGTAGTTCAAATTTGACCTAAGAAACACAGGGACTCATTCCAGATTCAAGAAAATAAACAGCAGACCTACAGAAGAAAAAGCAAAAAGCCTTACATGCTTAAGCAAATCTCTATTTGAAGAAACATGTCTAAAGTTGTACGGCCTCGGAGGAGAGGGGAGGTGGGACGAGTGAGACTAGTGACCTGGAAACTTTACAAAGAACCTTTAATTGCTCTTTCCTCCAGGATAAGCTGAGTTTTAAAGTTCATTAAAAGCATGATTTTTCAAACATTTGACAGTGGATACCCACAAAATGAATCTATTTTTAGCTTGGTTTGAATGTTGATTCTCTTTCCTATAAAAGAAATAATTAAACAAGTACAGAAATAGTAGAACTCAATGACAGTAATAAATAACATTTAAAATTGTGCCTGAGGCACAAGATTCTTTACTTTTCACAGTAACCCGGTGAGCTTTATTATTATACTCATTTCACAAATGAGCAAAACTGAGGCTTGTGTGCATGCCTGCTCAGTTGCTTCAGTCGTGTCCGACTCCGCAACCTCATGGACTGTGTAGCCCGCCAGGCTCCAGTGTCCATGGGCTTCTCCAGGCAAGAACCCTGGAGTGGGTTGCCATGCCCTCCTCCAAGGGATCTTCCCGATCCAGGAATTGAACCTGCATCCCCCATGACTCTTGCATTGCAGGTGGATTCTTTACCTACTGAGCCACTTGGGAAGCCCAAAACTGAGGTTTAGAGAAATTTTAAACAACTTGCCCTAAGGTCAGTATACTAAATGGATATTGAATTTCAAATCCTAGAGCCCATCAGTTCCAGATCAAGGACTCTTAACCTCCTCATTTTTCTGGCTCATTTACACTTTAATTTTTTAAAAAGTTTTTATTTCATATTATGTATGTATCTCCATGCTTTTATTTGGAGTGCTGACTTTCCTACTAAAAACAAATTACTTCTTTTTAGCCTGCAGATACATACTGCTTGCCTACTATAGTCACGGTATTAAATAACATATTAACATTCATTGAAAAACCACCTAGCCAGTTATATATTGTATTACTTTAGAGAAAATTAAGTTCATTGAATTCATGTTTTCCTCCTCAAAAATTCTCTTTGTAAGTATAATAGTATATCTAGTATAAACATAAGAATTGAAAGCATAATTTATATAGTTTGGGAACAGAGTTTTTTATGTTGATATCTAAAAGTGAAAATAAGTTACTAGAGTGAGGAACTGCCTCATATCTTTTACCCATTTTCACCAATTGTTTATATTTTGCCCCAGTTGCCTTACTATTCTGTGTATTTCTATTTGCGTATTATGATTATCTTCTAACACAGCCATCTGAGAATAAGGTGGGGACATGGATGTTACCCTAAATGCTTCCGAAGGCATTTCCCGAGAACATGGGCCTTCTCTTTCATAGCCACAGTGCAGTTATCAAGTCAGGAAGTGTATCACTGACACAGCACTATTATCTAATCCCCAGCCTGTATTCTAATTTTGTCAGTTGTTTCCCATTATATCCTTTATAGCTATTTTTTACCCTGGTCCAGGATCCAGTCTAGGATCACATGTTGCCTTTAGTTGCTGTGTCTCTTTATTTTCCTTTAGTTTAGAATGGTTTCTCAGTCTGTCTTTATCTTCCCTGACCTTGACAGCTTTGAAGAGTAGAGGCCAGATATTTTGTTCCTCAATTTGGGTCCCTTTGGCATTTCCTCATGATTGGATTCAGATTACGACATTTGACTACAGACATGATAAGTGTCCTGAGTACACCATTCTGAGATGCACGTGATGTCAGTTTGTCTCCAGATTGGTGATGTTAGCTTTGATCACTTGGTTAAGGCAATGTCTACAAGATTTCTTTATTGTAACGTTACAAATTTTCTCTCTATGACTAGTAAGAAATTTATAGAGACTGGTGTTAAAACTATGTAAGTGTCCTCATCAGACTTTAACCAATTAGTTTTAACATCCATTGATGACTGATGATTTTTCTAGCTTTGTATTACCTTTTACATTTATTAGTTGGCCTTCTACTGAAAAGATGAGTTTTTCTTATCTATTTATCCATTTATCTATCAGTATAGGACTTAGCAATTATGTTTTATTTGGTGGAATATGCACCACTATTATTATCTTGTTACATAAGGAAAGATAAATTCATCTCATTGTATTTGCTTTAAAATACAGTTGTATTTGGAGTTTTGTATTAGATTTCTACAGCTACTATAACAAATTGCCCCAACTTTAGGAGCTTAAAACAACATGAATATATTATATTATAGTTATGTAGGTCTCAAGTCCAGTACAGTTGTCACTGAGCTAAAATCAAGGTGTTGGCAGGCTGTATTCCTTTTGAAGGCTCTAGTGAAGAACTTTGGAGAAGGCACTGGCACCCCCACTCTAGTACTTTTGCCTGGAAAATCCCATGGGCGGAGGAGCCTGGTATGCTGTAGTCCATGGGGTCACAAAGAGTCGGACGCGACTGAGCGACTTCACTCTCATTTTTCACTTTCATGCATTGGAGAAGGAAATGGCAACCCACTCCAGTGTTCTTGCCTGGAGAATCCCAGGGACGGGGAAGCCTGGTGGGCTGCCGTCTATGGGGTCGCACAGAGTCAGACACGACTGAAGTGACTTAGCAGCAGCAGCAGCAGCAGAGCACCTATTCCCTGGCTCCCTTGGATTGTTGGTGGAATCCAGTGCCTTGCAGTCATAGAACTGACATCCTTGTCCTTGCTGGAGGTCAGCTAAGGGCCTCTCCCAGCTTTTCAGGGCTGCCTGCATCCACTGGTTCCTGGCCTTCTTCCTCCATCTTCAAAAACAGCAGATCCAGTGTCTCTCACACTTCACGTCTTTTCTGTCTCTTCATCTGTTGTCACATATTTCTTACCTACTCTTTTGTTACCTCTTCCACTTTTAAGGACTCCTGTGATCAGATTGGGCCCACTCAGGCAATCCAGGATAGTTGTATTGATGTCTTTAACCTTTAGTCATTGCAGGGTCTCTTTAGCCATGTAAGGTAACGTGTTGGCAGGTTCTGGCAGTTAAGGCTCAAACATCTTTGTGGAGCCATTATTCTGCCCACCACAAATGCTTATTCTTGTTCAAGGCTTATGCCGGAGACTTCTATTTAAACAAACATCAGGCAGAGGCTTGCAAGCAAATGAACTATTCAGTGAGAGACTGAACAAAGTCTGAACTTTCAGTTAAAAGTATAGGCTTGTGGGCTACTCCGGTGGCTCAGCAGTAAAGAATCCCCCTGCAATGCAAGAGATGCAGGATCCCTGGAGGAGGGCACAGTAGCTCACTCCAGTGTTCTTACTTGGGAAATCCCATGGACAGAGGATCCTGGCGGGCTACAGTCCATAGTGTTGCAAAGAGTCAGACACGACTGAAATGACTGAGCATGCACACATACACGGTAGACTTGTAGTAGTAATAGTCAGAAGTGGGAGCTGAGAAGAATATGTAGACAAGTGGGAGCTGAGAAGAATATGTAGTAGCAACAGGGCCTCAACCACAGTCTTGGAAGGTTGAACAGACCATTTAGGAGCCAAGTAAGCATGTGAGGCTTCTTGTCCAAGTGACCCTGTTGCAAAATAAAGCCATGATGCTGCTGGCTGCAGGGACTTCAAGTGCACCCAGGCTGGTGAGCAGAATCAATTGGATAGTTGCCAGGGTTTCATTTTCCTGGATTTAGGACCTGCCCTCTTTACAGCATCTAGACCATCTGTTTATGAATCATGTGCTTTCCTCAACTAGTCACTATTTCATAATTTGGTGCCAGGAAAGTTTGGGCATTCAGATTGGATCTTCCAGGAATTATAGGACTTCTTATAAAGCTTTCCTTAATGACATACTCCCAGCTTTTTGAATCCAGATATCTACCTGTCAGTCTGTACCACTGCATCAGCCCAGAGAAGAATGATGGAACCAAAAGAGATCTGAGAATGAGTTGGCCTCATCCTTGTGCATATAAGGAAACTGGACAGTGTAAGAGTTAAGTGATTGCTAAGGCCTACCAGATGGTCTGTGGTAGGAGGCAGGGTGTCAGGTGGTGGTGAAATTGTGTGGCTTCAGGAATTAAATGGCCCAGCTCAATCCAGTGTCCGTGATTTACTGGATGAGTTAATTGAATCAGTTATTTAACCTGCCAAGCCTTACTGTTTGTCTGTAAAATACATCAACCTTATAGGGCTTTTTGTAAGGAGTAAATAAACATAATAAATGAGAATTCTCAATACAATGCCTGGCTCAAAGAAAGTGTTCAATATGTGTTAGGCATTATGACTGCTCTTCTAAATAGTGGTAGGAATCAGATCAATAATATGGAGTCCCAAAGTCCTTGGGAATTTTAGGTTCCCAACCCCAGAACCAAATGATGAACTACTCTGCACACCCCTCAGGGGCTCCATCCATTGGGTCCCTGCCTTTTTCCTTTTGCCCTCACCTGTCCAAGTTCAGTACCTTCTCTTCTTTGCATTCACTTCTTTTTATATCCTGGTCCCTGTTACACTCACAGGTAATAAATGATGATTGTAACTTTCCAATAGCACCAAAGAACCAAGTACACAGGGTGAGATGTCAGAGCTGTGTCCTACTGCAGCTCCCCCTTGGTGTCAGGTTGTTTTGCAGCAGCATCTCCTCAGCCCCAGGGAGAAATTGGGATAGAAACCCCCTCTCCACTTGGGATTTCCATCAGGTGATCTGGAACTTCTAACCTCTCACCACGTCTACCCTGCTCCCACACCCACTTCCTCCATTTATTTCTTTTTCCCTGTCTGTCTGTGTCTCCACACAGACACACGGAGGTCCAAGGCCAGTCTCTCAGACACCCAGGCAGACCTTGTTTTCTCTGATTCTCTCCCCTTCTGCTTCTGTTTCTCTTCCTTCCCTTCTGGCGGATGTGCTCTAGCCATCTTCTTCCCTGAACTGGGGGCTCGTCTGACCTGGGCGGGACCACCCACTTCCTTAGGACAGTCAATGAGCCTCAAGTCTCCACCTCAGTGAAAGGAGGGGAAGTACAGATTTACTGGGAAGTACAAAGTAGTTCAGTTTCGTGTTTTCACAGTGTTGTCCCTGCTAGTTCATTTGGGGTTTCTGTAGTTATTGTTGTTGCTTTAGTCACATGGATGGTTTGGCATCTTACAGACTGGTCTGCAGCTTGCTTTTTTCCCCTTTAACAACACATCCTGGCCAGTGTTCTCACTCAGGACCTTCTCATGGCGGCGTAGTACTGTGTCGGAAGAGTTCACTCTAATGTATTCAACTCTGCAATTGACAGATACTTCAGTTGTTTGAAATTTGTTGTTTATGTCTGTGACTCAGTCCTACCAATATGAACCCGTCATTTCTTCTCTAGGAGTTGGCTTCAGTCCGCCCGCGCCCCCCACTCCCCTGCTTCTGAGGAGGCCCCAGTCTCTCCGAACATGCCCACTGCCTGTGTTGAGTCTGAAGGGCAGTTGGTGTGTTTGCTGCTCACTCAGCGAGCATGGCTGCAGCTTAATAGTTTGGGGATGTGATGTGAGTGAGCACAAGGCTCCCCCGGCTCTGAAATGACCTTGACCCCATTCAGTGAGAAAATACTCAGAAGAGACAGTTGTGCCGAATTTGTCATCACCAATACTGAGAAGCAGTCTTGGTCTGGCTGGGAAAGAAAGGTGCTGCTGGGAACCCAGCCCCCCTTGCAAGGGGCTGGAAGCTCTGTGATGGACCACTGAGCCCTGTGTGCTCAGAACTTGCTAGATGGCCCCGAAGCTGTGGATCTCTCCCTGCCTTTCTCCTTGAAGACTATAAATATCCACATAGATTTCTATGGGATATTATTCTTGGAGAGTACTTAGGACTCCTGAGAATTAAATCATGTCCTAAACTGAATTCTTACATTGAGCGGTCCATTTGGCATCTTCTGGGTGACTCTCGGTGACACTGATACCACGCATGCAATATTGACACATTCACTACTGTGGGTCAGGATTCAATAGTTATGGTTCAGCCACACAGCTTGTTAAGTAAGTCATTTTGACAGTCCCCTGTATGCTCTTAATATTGCTCTGTTAGTAAATTTTGAGTGTTTTATTTTAAAGATTTAAGAGAACAGTAGTAGTAAAAATTATGAAGCGACCAAGAAAATGAGTTGTAAAGAAGTTAATAATAGGCCAACTTCAATTATATTTGACCGGTTAAATTGGCATCATCCTTGTCTACTTTTTCCAGAACTGGTTTCCTTCCTGATACAACCTTTCTGCTTCTGTTGTAACTTATGCCACTGGGTTAAAGAAAGCAAACACATCTCCTTCTGGGGTTATCATGTTCCCCCAGACAGATTTCCCCAAGCTGCCTGAACCAGTGGGCTCTCCCAGGCTTCCTGCTGCTCCTCCCTCAGGCCTGCCTGGCAGCCTTTGTCTGGGAGTGTGTAGACCTGTGTTTATTGTCGTGGCTGATTTGAATCATCTATTGCAGAGAATTGGATAAAAATAGTATTTAAACTGACGGAGGTATTTTTAAAGCAAAAGATGCAGGTAAATAAATAAAGATACTCAGAAACAGGCTCCAGTTTTGCACAGGTGGGTGTTAACAGAACTGAACTCCTACTTCCTTCATTAGTAAGTAAACAGTTTATTTAGTAAATAAAATGTGTTTTTAAATGACAGGAATCTACTCAATAGTTGTTGTTTTTGTTTAAGTTCTGACTACGCCGATAGCCTCCTCGGTCCCTCACCTCTTCAAGTTCCCAAGAAACTGACTTTCCCAAGAGAAAAGACTTTCTCGTCATCTTTCCCCCAGTTTCCTCTCCCTAGTATCTCCAGAAAATGGGTCCTCCAGCTTTCTGGGTTTTGGAGTTCAGGGCCTGGAGGTCTGGGAGTCCCAAAGAAGGGAGCAGTGTTCCCATCCAACATCCATGCCATGTTTTACTAGGGTGATAGCACCCTGCACTCACGTTTGTAGGCATGTCCTGGCACTGTAGCTGGCACTGGGGCCTGGCACCTCTGCGGCAGCAGCACAGTGTGGAGCAGAGGTTGGGCTGCTGAGCAACACCTGCTGGCGGCACCCCCCCTTCCCTTCGCTGCCTTGCGTCAGTCACAGTCTGTCCCATTGGGCAGCCAGGGGTGTGTGCCAGGGAAGAGGGGCTGGGAGAAGGGCTGGAAGATCAGTGGACAGCTGGAATGACACGGATGATTTGGCTCTTAAAGGGGTAGTTAGGGCCAGAGTGAATGTTGGCAAAATTAGAAGACTGGCGGTTTCACCTGTTAACTAAGGTCTTTATCTCCTAAGGATAAAGGACTCCTTCTTCTGTATGTTTGACATGTGATTCTTCTGCTGGTGTGAGAGGGCTTGAGAACCTATCCTATTCATTCACATCAGAACCAGCTACAGGATTTGCTTTTTCAAATCACACATTTTTTCTAAGGTTCTAACATGCTGCTCTACAACAGGGATGTGCATGTTAGTATGTGTTAGTCATTTAGTTGTGTCCAACTCTTTACGACACCATGGACTGTAGCCCCCAGGCTCCTCCGTCCATGGGATTGATTTCCCAGGCAAGAATACTGGAGTGGGTTGCCATTCCCTTCTCCAGATCTTCCCAACCCAGGGATTGAACCAGGCTCTGCTGAGTTGCAGGCAGATTCTTTACCATCTGAGCCCCCAGGGAAGCCCAGAACAGGGATGGGTAGAGATTTCTCCTCTCCCCAGAAGAATCTCTGGAGGGTATCACATCACTTGAGTATAGTGACACCTTACAGTTGTTTCTAAGTGACTTGGATGTTGGGCATATGGTTTTAATTTAAAAAAAAAAAAAACCACTTTAACTTTATACAAGCTCTTTTGTGATAAGTACAGGTATCACGAGAGCCAGACCTGAGAATTGCTGTTGCCTGTAAGCTGAATGTGAATTTTCAGTGTCTGCACGCGAATTCAGCCCAAACTTTACTCAGCTTGCTAAAATTCGGGGTGCTTTGTGCTTCAGCTAGGGGTACTTGGAGTGGCTGCCCCCCTTGAAACAGCAAAAGAATGCCTGAATAATGCTTGAGGCCTCTGCTGACAACCCTGAGCTCTCACAAAACTTTGAAGGTTTGGCCCACATACCATCAAGAAGCCAACATCCCGATCCTAAGTACAGGCCTAGCCTAAGGTTAACAGTAAGACCAACATTTTGTTGCTTCATTTTCCTATTAAGCTCCAGATCGCTGATTGAAGCAGAATTCCAATGTATTGACACACCACCACATTGTTAACACGACAGGGAGGATTTGATTATGGGAGAACAAGTCCAAAAACGGTAAACTGGCAAAAAAAAAAAGAGAGAGAGAGAAAGAAAAAAGACTCTGGGGCCTTGTTTCTCAAGGCAGCTTTTGTGGTTGCATTCCTTTATTTGATGTGGTTCCCTCCTTCTCCTGTGCCAAACGGTACAATATGGGAAAAATGATGAAGCTGCAAAAAGGGTGGGATGGCAGGGGGCAGAGGAGATAGGGAGTGAACCTTTTAGTAACAGTAGAAAGAAAACAGAGCTTAGGGATCAAAGACAGAAATACCTGTCTCTCCAAGCAGGAAGCAGAAAGACACACAGGAGTCCTTTCCCCATGCTCAGGGCAAGGCTGAGACACTGTCACCTGGCACCTTTCAGGCCAACCCAGGCGGGCACAGTAGACAGGGTGGCTGAAAGCTGCCTGCAGGTGAGGAGAATCAGCTTGAGAACATCAAGGCTGAGCATACTGTGCCTGCGTTACCAAGAACTGGGGTTAACCTGAGAGGGCCCCGGGGAAGAGGGGTGGGGACCAGAGGTTGCCTCCCATCAGCAGATTATGGGAATCAACACGTTTTTAACACCAGCCACCCTCAGAGGCCAATCCTCGGACAATATTGGAATCTAGATGAGGAAAAAGCTTCCGTGCAGAATTAGAATTTTATTTATTTACAATTTTCAGGCTGGGCAGCTTTTCTGTTGTGCGGTTTGTGACTTCCCAAAGTGACATTTTCTGAGTTTTAAAATTATCTCTCTTTGCACTGTGAAAAGAGCATCTGTGATTCATCTTAATATTTCTGAGGATCAGTCACCAACGAACAGCTAGTATTTCGGGTGGGAGGAAGGTTTCTGTAGGCAGCTTTCTCACCTAGCATAGAAGTAAAAGCACCAGAACACGCCTCAAGCGTCATTTGAGATCATATAAATAGCTCTCTCTTGCAGTTCTAATCCAATATCATTATGAGAACTCCCACAGTCCACGAGTTGCCTAATGTTCACCTCACCCTTGCCTGAAAAAGGCTAATGCTTGTGGTTTACCTACTGATTGAACATAGTTTCTGAAAATGCTTGTGGTTTACCTGCTGATCGAGTATAGTTTCTGAGAGGTTTGACCAAAGGATCTGCTTTTCATTTTGGCTAATCTAATCTAGGTCTTTTGGCCTGTATTTCTTCCTGGATATTTTCCTCAGCTTCAGCATCTGTAGAACTGTCAAATGATCCTTTAATCCTAGTTCAGGAGTCAGCAAAAACTACAGCGGCCCTGGCCGTATCTGGCCTGCAGCCTGTTTTGTATGGCCCGGGAGCTCCAAATGATTTGTGCATTTTAAAAATGATTAGAAAAACGTGTAAAGAATAGTATTTTGGAACTTGTAAAAATTATGTGAAATTCACATTTCAGCATCCATAAATAAAATTTTCTGGAAACAGCCGCGCACACTTATTTACATATTTCATCTGACTCTCTTCCTGCTACAGCATCAGACTTGAGTAGTTCCGACAGAAAAGGGCTGCAAGGCCAGTGATATTTACTACCTGTCCCATTGCTGAGAAAGTTTGCCAATCCCTGTCCTCGACCCTTAAAACTTTCTTTTCACACTGTTTCAGAAAAGGTAGATACATTTACAGACTTCTCATGTACATTTTAGAAGTTAAACTCTCATCTTTCTTTATTCTTCCAACCTTAATGCCACAAATATTTATTGAGTGCATACAGTGGACGTGGCCTTATTATTATTTCTGGTGTCTTAGCAGTAAACAAAACAAATAATTCCCATTCTAGAGAAGTTTACATTCTAGTGAAGGGTAATGGGAGAAGATGGTAAACAAATACAATATGCAAAAATGTTTTATGGAGCTCTGTGCCATAAACAAAGTAAAACAAAGAAGAGGAGTTACTGGAAAAGGAGGTGGATTGTTTTAAATAGGTTGTTGAGGAAGCTTTACTGAGAAGGTGGTGCTTGAGTAAGGCGTGAAACAGGTGAGGAAGCCCCGCACACAGCTGGGAAGAGAACTGCAAGGCAGAGGGGACAGTGGAAGAGCTGAGCCAAGTGTGCTGAGGGGGAACAACCCTTGCATAACTGGGAGGCAAGAATCCAGACGAGAAGCTATTCTAGATTGGACTGAGTCTAAGGAGCTGATCAGTTAGAGCTGACTTGGACTGAAATGGGAGAGCAGGAGCAGTAGGTTTTGCAGGCAGAGTTTGCTGAAGGGCAGGTTAAGTTTGAGCTACATTTTATACACCCAAGTAGAGGTGATGAGTAGGAAGTTGGCTCTATGAGTCCTGAGTTCAGTGAAGGTCTAGCAAGGGTATAAATTTAGAAGCTGTGGGTATAAAAGAGCTATGTTAAGCAGTGAAGCTGGCTGAAATTCAGGCTCAAACCCCAGACTCTTCCTTCTCTTTAGGACATTTCTCACTCTAAAACTACACAGAACTTCTTTTTAACCTTGAATTTTCATTCCCATCCAGTTCACCATTGACATGCCTCAGGATGGACATCAGAGCTTCTTTTCCCCTCTGGACAGATGCCCTTTGATCAGTAGATATCCCAGACAGCCTGAGGAATGGAACAGGCTTTTCTCACTGGGGCAAAAACTGCTTGGTGTGGTCCGGGCCCCACAGCCTGCTATCCATAGAGTTCCTAGCCTTTGATCACATGTCTTACCTTGTTGTGTAGAATCTGTTTCCTCCTTCCTTCCAGCTGAAGTCTTGATTTGACAACTCATTGCTTTGCCTTTTGGTTACCTGCACGTGACGGGACTTCATTTTGCCCACGTACACACTTAGCTATAATCACCTTTTTCTAGTTGTTTCCATAAATGTCTGCTCTCCTATTTAGACTTTGAGTCCTTAAGAGCACATCTGTGTGCTGTTCTTCTCCTCTTGTCCACACTGCCTTTCAAATAGTCAGTGACCTTATGCCTTGGGGATGGAAGGCAAATTTGCTTTTGCCACACGCCTTCCCATCCTCATCCCTGCTGTGCATCCTCAGGAGGTACAGGGCAGGGTGTGAGGCATACCTGCACTTGATCCACTGGGAACCAGGTCAGCCTAATCAGTCACCTTCTGTGGATGGGCCTTGGCTGTCTGAGTTATTAATAGGCTCCTTAGATCATTCTTATGCAATCATGAAAAGAGTGCAGAGGAAAGATTCCAAACCCACTTTCACTATGGCCAGTCTTAAACCCTGGACAAATTATCCATCTCAAGCCTCTGTCTTATCATCTCCACAGTGAATTAACACTTGTTACAAAGCAAAGGAAAAAGGAAAGATATAAGCATCTGAATGCAGGGTTCCAAAGAATAGCAAGGAGAGATAAGAAAGCCTTCTTCAGCGATCAATGCAAAGAAATAGAGGAAAACAACAGAATGGGAAAGACTAGAGATCTCTTCAAGAATACTAGAGATACCAAGGGAACATTTCATGCAAAGATGGGCTCAATAAAGGACAGAAATGGTCTGGACCTAACAGAAGCAGAAGATAAAGAAGAGGTGGCAAGAATACACAGAAGAACTGTACAAAAAGATCTTCACAACCAAGATAATCACGATGGTGTGATCACTCACCCAGAGCCAGACATCCTGGAATGTGAAGTCAAGTGGGCCTTAGAAAGCATCACTACGAACAAAGCTAGTGGAGGTGATCGAGTTCCAGTTGAGCTATTTCAAATCCTGAAAGGTGATGCTGTGAAAGTGCTGCACTCAATATGCCAGTAAATTTGGAAAACTCAGCAGTGGCCACAGGACTGGAAAAGGTCAGTTTTCATTCCAATCCCAAAGAAAGGCAATGCCAAAGAATGCTCAAACTACCGCACAATTGCAGTCACCTCACACGTTAGTAAAGTAATGCTCAAAATTCTGCAAGCCAGGCTTCAGCAATACGTGAACCATGAGCTTCCAGATGTTCAAGCTTGTGTTAGAAAAGGCAGAGGAACCAGAGATCAAATTGCCAACATCCACTGGATCATCTAATCAGCAAGAGGGCTCCAGAAAAACATCTATTTCTGCTTTATTGACTATGCCAAAGCCTTTGACTGTGTGGATCACAATAAACTGGAAAATTCTGAAAGAGATGGGAATACCCGACCACCTGACCTGCCTCTTGAGAAACCTGTATGCAGGTCAGGAAGCAACAGTTAGAACTGGACATGGAACAACAGACTGGTTCCAAATAGGAAAAGGAGTACATCAAGGCTGTATATTGTCACTCTGCTTATTTAACTTCTATGCAGAGTACATCATGAGAAACGCTGGGCTGGAGGAAGCACAAGCTGGAATCAAGATTGCCGGGAGAAATATCAATAACCTCAGATATGCAGATGACACTACCCTTATGGCAGAAAGTGAAGAGGAATTAAAGAGCCTCTTGATGAAAGTGAAAGAGGAGAGTGAAAAAGTTGGCTTAAAGCTCAACATTCAGAAAACGAAGATCATGGCATCTGGTCCCATCACTTCATGGGAAATAGATGGGGAAACAGTGTCAGACTTTATTTTGGAGGGCTCCAAAATCACTGCAGATGGTGACTGCAGCCATGAAATTAAAAGACGCTTACTCCTTGGAAGGAAAGTTATGACCAACCTAGATAGCATATTGAAAAGCAGAGACATTACTTTGCCAACAAAAGTCCATCTAGTCAAGGATATGGTTTTTCCTGTGGAAATGTATGGATGTGAGAGTTGGACCGTGAAGAAAGCTGAGCGCCGAAGAATTGATGCTTTTGAACTGTGGTGTTGGAGAAGACTCTTGAGAGTCCCTTGTACTGCAAGGAGATCCAGCCAGTCCATTCTAAAGGAGATCAGACTTGGGTGTTCTTTGGAAGGATTGATGCTAAAGCTGAAACTCCAATACTTCTGGCCACCTCATGCGAAGAGTTGACTCACTGGAAAAGACTCTGATGCTGGGAAGGATTGGGAGCAGGAGGAGAAGGGGATGATAGAGGATGAGATGGCTGGATGGCATCACCGACTCAATAGACATGAGTTTGAGTAAGCTCTGGGAGTTGGTGATGGACAGGGAGGCCTGCCGTGCTGTGATTCATGGGGTCGCAAAGAGTCGGACACAACTGAGCAACTGAACTGAACTGAACTGAACCTACTCTGTAGTGCTCAATCATTCGTGTCCAACTCTTTTGCAATCCCATGGACTGTAGCCCACTAAACTCCTCTGTTCATGGAATTTTCCAGGCATGAATACTGGAGCAGGTTGCCATATGCCTACTCCAGGGGATCTTCCTGACCCAGGGATTGAACCTGCATCTCTTATGTCTCCTATATTGGCAGGATGGTTCTTTTCCACTAATGCCACCTGGGAAGCCCCACCTATTATGTAAGGCTGTTGTAAAAACCCAAATGAGGAGCACTTTGGAAACAAATTATAAAGTGCTGTGTACTAGTACCCTGGCTGACTGCATCTCCTGGTATCCTTTCAGTCTTGGTGTGTGAAAGCCAGGCTCCAGCTCCCTACAGGTTAGCTCTACAGGCTAGCCCTACAGGTTAGCACAGAGACCAGTGCTGTATGTGGGAAGTCATTTATGCTGTTTATAGGCCTATGGTGTGTGTGCTTAGTCGCTCAGTCATGTCCAACTCTTTGCACCACTTTGGGCTGTAGCCCACCAGGCTCCTCGGACCATAGGGATTCTCCAGGCAAGAATACTGGAGTGGGTTGCCATTTCCTCCTCCAGGGGATCTTCCCAAACCAGGCGTCCAACCTGGGTCTCCTGCATTGCAGGTGGATTCTCTACCATCTGAACCACCAGGGAGGCCCATTCATAGGCCTGAACCTTCAGTGAATACTGACAAACAGGAATCAAGTTGATACATTTCTCTACCCTGGTCAGACAGATGGTACTTTTTTCCTCTTCTTTTGTCCATGATTAAAACCTGTGTACAATGAGGAGGAGGAAGTTATAAAAATGCTTGTGGGTTTAGTCTAGGGTAACTATTATATGCATTGATTTTTTCCCCAGCTTTATTGAAGTATAATTGACAAATTAAAATGTAAGATATTTACAGTGTACAATGGAATGATTTGATATATTTGATATGTATTGATTTTTCTCGGTAAGTATGTTTCAAAAGTAATTCATAGGAACAACAACCTCTACCTGTGTAGTAGCAGAGCAGTAAAGTCATTCATTGGAGTCTCAAAGTTGTAAATAACAAATTCACTCATTCCTAATGACTAGTGTTTGAGAAATTGTGATAGAATCATACTGCAGGTAACAGGCCAGGGATCAACATACAATAAGAGGGGAAAAAGCTTTTCCTTCCCTTCCCCTGTTCATGTCTTGCGTGGCCAGGCATCATTATAAGTAGTTCATACCAGATCTTAATAGAACATCTGCTAAGTTCATTGTTGTTTTCCAGGGCTTACTTTAAATGCTTTTCCACATGCTAACAAAATCCTGATGGTGGACATCTGTTAAGATTGTCCCTTAAAGGCTTTTCTGAGATGTTAACAAACTTAAACACATTTCTGAACAAAAACTTGGTTAGTGTTCATGTCATTAGACAGACTCTGTGTGCAATTAAAACATTCTCATCTTTTGTATTTCTTGAAGTATAAAGTTGCCTTGCTTGCATTTCCCCTCCTTTCTCCTGGAAAGTGCCCATCAAGTCTTCTGGCCCTCAGAGTTTCTAACAGTTCATTTGCCTAGGATAAAAACGTCCCTAACCACTTCAACTTCAGGTACCTACATAGGTTTAATGAGTGTTCCTGGCACTGTCTCAGGTCAGTCAGCCCAGGCATCTGCCTGAAGACACCCAGGCCGGAAGGAGCCTAATAGACCTGGCACACATGGAACCAGACGTCAGGCCTGCAGATAAGGATTCAGTAGTCACAGCAGTGATCAGTGAAGACCTGAGAGTGGTAGACTGAAGTCAGAGAGACCTAGATTTAGATGCCAAAATGGCCACCCTCTCCAGTATTCTTGCCTAGAAAATTCCATGGACAGAGGAGAGGAGCCTGGCGAGCTACAGTCCATGGGGTCCCAAGGAGTCAGACAAAACTGAAGCAACTTAGCACACACACAGGGCCATTTTACCACCTGTGTGACTTCAAGGAGCATTATGTGGCTTCTCTAAGCTCTAGCCTTCTCATCTGTAAAATGGGACAAAACCTCTCTTGTAGATTGATGTGAAGAAGAAATGATATCATTCATGTAAAGCACTCAGTATAGTGCCTAATATTACACATAAAACTTCATAAATGGAATGGTTATTCACCACTCCATTCTGTGGAAAATTCATTTTACCAACTAAATCCCCCATATTGCCTTTTAAATTCTCTTCTTTTATACTGCGACTAAGCAAAGAATGTGTATGTGCTTTTTCGCTCAGTCATGTCTGACTCTTTGTGACCCCATGGACTGTAGCCCATCAGGCTCCTCTGTAAATGGGGATTCTCCAGGCAAGAATACTGGAGTGGATTTCCATGCCCTCCTCCAGGGGATCTTCCCAACCCAGGGATCGAACCCACGTCTAGCAAAGACTACCTGATTCAGATTTGATCATTATAGTATGCCTGCTGCTGCTGCTGCTGCTAAGTCACTTCAGTCGTGTCCAACTCTGTGTGACCCCATAGACATCAGCCCACCAGGCTTCCCCGTCCCTGGGATTCTCCAGGCAAGAACACTGGAGTGGGTTGCCATTTCCTTCTCCAGTGCATGAAAGTGAAAAGTGAAAGGGAAGTTGCTCAGTCATGTCTGACTCTCAACGACTCCATGGACTGCAGCCTACCAGGCTCTTCCATCCATGGGATTTTCCAGGCAAGAGTACTGGAGTGGGGTGCCATTGCCTTCTCTGATAGTATGCCTACAGCCTTTAAAATTAGTCTATTTAATAACTCCATAACCTTCTAGATAATTTAACTCAGCATTTCAACTTCTTTAGACTTTGCTCCAATTAGGAACGTTTTCTGAGTGTTTAATCCTACTCACTCCACTCAAACATTTCCATTTTTATATGTCCCTCTAAAAATGGGGAACAACAAATGGAATAAGATCTGATTTTATGCCATGACGTACGTTTAGTGGAACTTTTTGATCAGGTGCACAAATGGAATACAGCCAGGCCCACATCCATGTCTCAGTGAAGGTCTCATCTAGTGTGACTCCCCAATTTTCTCCTACTTATAAACTTAACTTGTCATTCTGATCTTTTATTTTATTTTCCTGTTATACTATTTTATTCCCCTGTTATAGTCATTGAGATTTTTAGTATTTTGAATTACACTCTGATTTTGTTTAACTGAGGGGTGGAGAGGCTCTTAAGTAAGGGCTCAAAGCTGAATCTATAAAATGAGACAGTGGCTAACAACAGCTGTAGAAAATGCTTTACTACATAAAAGAAAATCCAGTTAGGAAAACAACAACAACAAAACCCAGACTCTTCGCTTAGTGTAGGATTCATACTTTTGGAAACTACATATGAGTTTTCTTTATCCTACCCAGCTAATATCTTGTGACATGATATCTTAAGAAAAAGTGGGATAACAAGGTGATGAATTTCATGGATGAAGGTTTTCTGAGGATAATTTCAGCCACTTCTACTAGTGTTTCAGTATATAGGTAGGGATTAGTAGAGATTAAAGTTTTAGAAATTCCACACCATCCTTCTTATGAAAAAATTTGTAAAGAAGAAGGGCACAGGCTTTGGAACCAGAGAGACTCAGATTCAAACCCTGCAACTTACTTGCTGCATAATCTTGGACAAGATACTTAGACTCTTAGAATCTCAGTTTCCTGATCTGTAAGTTGGATCACCTGGCAGAATTCTTGGGCAGTTTCGAGCTAATGAAACATTTAGTAGAGTGCCTGGCAAAAGTGGATACTCAGTAAATAACAGTGACTTTTGTTTTATTGTAATGGCTTTCCTGGCACACTACCAGGAAACATACTCTCTCATTATAGAGTGCCCTAGATTCTTGAGGTCCCTGGCATTTCTCTACCTTGAAAGGAGTTAACAGTGGTGCCCAAGTCTTGTATTCAAAATGGAAAACTCAAGTCCAGACACAGATTTAGGCATATAGTTCATGTTTCTTGGATTGACTTGAAGGCTCACCTTTCTTTAGAATTTCTCTTAACTTGGAGGCCAGTAGTGGCTGGTGTCCTTCTATCATCCTTGAAGTTCTCCATTTTCATGCTTCACCCTCATACTCCACTGAACCCTACTGTAGAGGAGGTAACCAGGTCAACTTCCTGTCCCTTGGAACCCGGTTCAAAGGCAAAAACGAAACACCAAGACCACTTCACGCATCTCTGACCATGACTTGATGTAACCCTGGACAAGAAACACTCACACAAGAGGCATTCTAGAATAACATCTCTCTTGGAGTGTGTGGTGCTATTTTCATATTCAGTTCAGTTCAGTCGCTCGGTCGTGTCCGACTCCTTGCGACACCATGAAGTGCAGCACGCCAGGCCTCCCTGTCCATCACCAACTCCCAGAGTTCACTCAAACTCATGTCCATCAAGTCGGGGATGCCATCCAGCCATCTCATCCTCTGTCGTCCCCTTCTCCTCCTGCCCTCAATCCCTCCCAGCATCAGAGTCTTTTCCAATGAGTCAACTCTTTGCATGAGGTGGCCAAAGTACTGGAGTTTCAGCATTAGCATCATTCCTTCCAAAGAACACCCAGGACTGATCTCCTTTAGGATGGACTGGCTGAATCTCCTTGCAGTCCAAGGGACTCCAAGCGTCTTCTCCAACACCACAATTCAAAAGCATCAATTCTTTGGTGCTCAGCTTTCTTCACGGTCCAACTCTCATATCCATACAAGACCACAGGAAAAACCATATCCTTGACTAGATGGACCTTTGTTGGCAAAGTAATGTCTCTGCTTTTGAATATGCTATCTAGGTTGGTCATAATTTTCCTTCCAAGGAGTAAGCGTCTTTTAATTTCATGGCTGCAGTCACCATCTGCAGTGATTTTGGAGCCCCCAAAAACAAAGTCTGACACTGTTTCCCCATCTATTTCCCATGAAGTGATGGGACCAGATGCCATGATCTTCATTTTCTGAATGTTGAGCTTTAAGCCAACTTTTTCACTCTCCTCTTTCACTTTCATCAAGAGGCTTTTTAGTTCTTCTTCATTTTCTGCCATAAGGGTGGTGTCATCTGCATATCTGAGGTTATTGATATTTCTCCCGGCAATCTTGATTCCAGCTTGTGCTTCCTCCAGCCCAGCGTTTCTCATGATGTACTCTGCATGTAAGTTAAATAAGCAGAGTGACAATACACAGCCTTGATGTACTCCTTTTCCTATTTGGAACCAGTCTGTTGTTCCATGTCCAGTTCTAACTGTTGCTTCCTGACCTGCATACAGGTTTCTCAAGAGGCAGGTCAGGTGGTCGGGTATTCCCATCTCTTTCAGAATTTTCCACAGTTTATTGTGATCCACACAGTCAAAGGCTTTGGCATAGTCAATAAAGCAGAAATAGATGTTTTTCCGGAGCCCTCTTGCTGATTAGATGATCCAGTGGATGCTGGCAATTTGATCTCTGGTTCCTCTGCCTTTTCTAACACAAGCTTGAACATCTGGAAGCTCATGGTTCATGTATTGCTGAAGCCTGGCTTGCAGAATTTTGAGCATTACTTTACTAACATGTGAGGTGACTGCAACTGTGCGGTAGTTTGAGCATTCTTTGGCATTGCCTTTCTTTGGGATTGGAATGAAAACTGACCTTTTCCAGTCCTGTGGCCACTGCTGAGTTTTCCAAGTTTGCTGGCATATTGAGTGCAGCTCTTTCACAGCATCACCTTTCAGGATTTGAAATAGCTCAACTGAACTTGATCACCTCCACTAGCTTTGTTCGTAGTGGTGCTTTCTAAGGCCCACTTGACTTCACATTCCAGGATGTCTGGCTCTGGGTGAGTGATCACACCATCGTGATTATCTTGGTTGTGAAGATCTTTTTTGTACAGTTCTTCTGTGTATTCTTGCCACCTTTTCATAGCTGTGAAAAGAAGAGAAGCGAAAAGCAAAGGAGAAAAGGAAAGATATAAGCATCCGAATGCAGAGTTCCAAAGAATGGCAAGGAGAGATAAGAAAGCCTTCGTCAGCTTTCAATGCAAAGAAATAGAGGAAAACAACAGAATGGGAAAGACTAGAGATCTCTTCAAGCAAATTAGAGATACCAAGTGAACATTTCATTTTCTTATTAGTGTAACTCTAATTTCTACTTTGACCCTTGAGAGAGATGGATCTTTTGAGAGTAGTAGTATCCCCACTGTACTCAGGAGAAAGTGGAGAAGGACCAGAGAGAGCAGACTTGGTAAAAGCAAGAACTGCAGTTGAAAATCGATGGCCCTTCTGGTTTTCTCTGGTGCTAAATCATGTTTTCTTCGTTTTTATTTGGCCCATAGGTAAGGCCCCACAGGAACAGAGGGGAGTTACTATTTCATAATGGGTTAAAAACCCATTGTCCCAAGTCAGGCTTGCAGACAGGCTGATTGCCTGCCTTTTCCATGCCAGAATGCCCTAAAATATTTCCTTATGCTATTGACTGTAGCCAAGTCAAGTCTTCAATATTAGAGACGCTTTGAATATTTGCAGACAGAGCAAGGTCCACAGAGGCTCAGTTAGCTGTATTTGCATGGAAACAATAATATTAGTACCTAGTCAGTTCTTATATTTGACTTTTAAAACCCAAGGAGGACAGACTTGGAATTGTTTTTCTGGCTACCTTTGGGTCTGTTTACCTCCACCACTGGAAAGGTTTCTCTAGCTCTGGCCTTGTCCTTGTCATATCTATCCATGGACTCAGTTTCAGTTCTATGAATTATCAGCTAGTTTCATGTTTCATTGCAGCCCATAAGGAGATAGAAGGTGCTTTCTCATCAAAGCAGCCCTTTTCACCCTCTCCTCTCAAGTTCAGCTTGAGACCCTGCCACACCAATTTAGTTTCTCCATCTTTTAACCCAGCTTTCTCCTTGAACTGCTCCAGAGATCAGAAGAGTCAACAGCCCCAGTGGTCCCTTTCATCTCCCCGTCACCCCGTCCCTAGCCCCTACTCAGCCACAGAGTAGGTTAGCAAGGCCCGGCCTCTCACCAGCCAGCCCTGCATTCCTGAGAAGAGCTGAGTGAGGCTGGGCATGCCTGCAGAGAGGGAGTTTTCTCTTGTACATGCTCAGCACGGTATTTTTTGATTCATGAATATTAAAGGATTTGAGATCACAAGGCCTTACCTCCTCCATCTTACACCCTTTGAAAACATAATAGCTCTTTTATTTCATGGCACTTGACTTTGTTTATTCAGCATGATCAGGGCAGCATTCAGGCTATAGCAAGCCTGTTAAATATTTACCCATGAGGCGGATATTTATACATGAATCAGCAGCACTTATCAGCATGCAATGCTGGAAGTCAGGTTCAGAACTCTCACAGGCTGAAAAACTACTGAGTTAAATAGAGTGCAGTGAGTTTCCTTTAAGAAATCAACTCTCATTTAAAACTATCCTTTGTAGTATCTGAAGTGCTTCACACATTAAGGCTTCCTTCTCCTGCACAGCTAAGTCATTCACAACGAACATGACAGAGTGGTTGGTCCATCACATCCGAGATGCAGTGAATCTTGTTGTTTGACCATCTGGGTGTGAACAAAATCAGGAGGAATGCTTGCCCTGCTGCCATGTGGAAAGTTGTGAAGGGAGATGAGCTGTGCAGCACTGTGCTTCTGTGGTGGCCCGAGTGCTTCTAGAAGCCCGTTAACCTCATTGAAATCCTGACCCTGCTTACTGGTAGTCATCCCCAGTGTGTCTTTCCATCCTTGCAACCCTCTCAAGATTATACTCCACCCCCCGCTTGGGTGGCATAGTGGTAAATAACCCGCCTGCCAGTGCAGAAGATGTAAGAGATGTGGGTTTGATCCTTAAGTCAGAAAGATCCACTGGAGGAGGGCATGGCAACCCACTCAAGTATTCTTGCCTAGGAAATCTCATGGACAGAGTAGCCTGCAGGCTACAGTTCATGGGGTGGCAAAGAGTCAGACACGACTGAAGTGACGTAGCACACACACCCCCTCCCCAGGGAGGTGCATAGTTCAGCAGTCACAGCAGCCTGGACACTTGCAACAGGCTTCCCTGAATTCAGATCCCAGCTGTACCATTTCCCAGTTGTGTGACTGCAGGGAAGTTTCTTCTGCT
This sequence comes from Nanger dama, assembly GCA_917880005.1. Lineage (NCBI taxonomy): Eukaryota > Metazoa > Chordata > Mammalia > Artiodactyla > Bovidae > Nanger > Nanger dama. The sequence continues at coordinate 35,606,913 of CAKJTW010000018.1, forward strand.
CTCTGAGCCTCAATTTCTTCTCTTGTAAAATCACAATGGTGACTTCCACCTCATTGAGTTGTAGAGAGGGTTCAATTAGATAATGGGAAAGCACCTAGCAACCAGAGTTAGTTCTTGATAATCAGAGAAGCAGGGTGCAGAGAGATGGCCTGGCAGAGCAGCTGGCCTTTGGGTTTCTCCAGACCTCTGCTTCTTTCTATTATTATAGGTAATTTTTGTTTAGTGGTTGTATCTCAGAAGCAGAGAGAGAGATTCAAGTTGATTTTTCACACACTGTTTTTACTCATTGTATTCAATTTAGTAAGTGATTTAAAACTTATTCTGTAGTATTTTATACAGATCAAAGTCCATTGCTATCAATTCCAGGGAACTGTCCAAATCATTTGGGGGCTGAGGGGGTGGTTTATTATGCTAAAAATTGTTTCTCTAAGTAACCTATGAGAAGCCTGGATCTTAGTATTCTGTTATGCAGATATTTCACCATAAACCACAGGCTATAGATACTGGATTTATTGTTCTCGTAATTTAAAATTTTCTTCTTAATCAGTTTTCCATCCTAATGGAACCAATAGACCCTTGGAGTGAGATGCACACCCTCTGTGTACTTTTGCACACATAAGAGGAAACAGAAAGCCTTCCTCTAGTTCACAGAAAGTCACAAGAATTTTCCTAGCTTTCTTCAGAGTTGAGGCTAAATCTAATCTAGTGTCTACTCTGAGAGTAGCAAATGGAAATGATGTTTCTTGCTAATTCTGTGCAGTTACAGGGTGTATGCGATTCATTAATGTCATACTTAGTCAAACACAGGCTTCCCTGGTGGCTCAGAGGTTAAAGCATCTGCCTCCAATGCAGGAGACCTGGGTTTGATCCCTGGGTCGGGAAGATCCCCTGGAGAAGGAAATGGCAACCCACTCCAGTATTCTTGCCTGGAGAATCCCATGGACGGAGAAGCCTAGTAGGTTACAGTCCACGGGGTCGCAAAAAGTCAGACACGACTGAGCGACTTCACCTTCACCTAGTCAAACACTGTCTCAGAATCTTCTCAGTTTTCGGAGTTGTGCATTTTACTTATCTTCTGAGTAGGGTAAGTCAACAGCGAATGTTTCCACTCGGTATTAAGTTACTCGCATCACCTGAAATTTTGTTTCTTGTGATTTCTCATTCCCATAAATAACCATAATATTCATGTTTACTTAAAAAAAAATAATTTCAGAAATCTGTAGTCAACAGAGTGGCAGACTGGCCCTGGAGTCTTGGGCTGGTCACAGATACTACTCCATGCACCACAAGCTCTGCGTGTGCGCTCTCAGTCAGTGCCGTCATGTCTGGCTCTTTATGGCGCTGAGGATGGTAGCCCGCCAGACTCCTCTGTCCTTGGGATTTTCCAGCCAAGAATGCTGGAGTGGGTTGCCATTTCCTCCTCCAGGGTCCTTCCTGACCCAGGTATCGAACGCGCATCTCCTGCACTGCAGACAGATTCTTTACTGCTGAGCCACCAGGGAAGACCACAAACTCTAGACTGAGTCTCTCTGCTCTAAACTATTTGAGAATGATTTTCCAGACTGTTATTGTGAAATGTTTTGTTTCCATTTACAATCTCATTACTGTAGGGACTTGGATAATGAATGATCACAGCATTAAGGGATTGAGGGGTCTTTTTATATCCTGTTTGTCTTAAAGAAATGGTTTAAGGGGGTCATAGAAGTATACACATTAAAATAAAATTCAAGTAAGAAGAACAAATTAGGACCAAAGAAGAGTAGGACAAAAGATTAAATCAAGATTAAGAATGATATACAAAATGCATGCTATAAGGTTCTGAACAATTTTCTTAATAATTCTATGCCAGTTAATTTAAACTGAAAAGAGAATCTCCAGGAAAGTTCTGGAAACTGTTTCTAGATCAACAGTGTGTCTTAGTGCTCGGATTGATGATTTTTTACTGTCCTTTCTTGTTTAGATGAATCGAACATCAGTGTTGACTGTGATTAATTGCATACTTTCTACCCATATTGGCCCACAGACTCCAGTTAAGCATTTTCAGAAAATGCTTAACTGCTTAACTCCATTTAAAAATTGAGAGCTTAAATCATCTGGATTTCTGGCTTCAGTTAAAAATTAGAATCTGATAAGACCAGGCGTGTGTTCCTACATATTAGAAACCAGCTGAGGCTGAGCAATGGGAGCCTTTCCCAATGTGTGCACAATCTCCAGTCCCTACCTGCTTCTCTGCACTCATTTATAAAACCTATCTGGGCTGCCTAACCGCCAGGGTGACTGCCTCTCCTCTCGACCACCTACTTCATATGGCTCAGTGGTTAAGAATCCACCTATAATGCAGAAGACATGAGTTTGATCCCTGGGTTGGGAAGATCCCCTGGAGAAGGAAATGGCAACTCACTCCAGTATTCTTGCCTGGAAAACCCCATGGACAGAGGAGCCTGGCAGGTCCATGGGCTTGCCAAAGAGTTGGACACGACTGAGTGACTTTCACTCACTTCACTCACAAGAATGAGAAAACTAAAGTCCAAAGAGGCTGCTCAAGGCCGCCAAGCCAGTGAGCTGCAGGACTAGTCCCTTGGTCCTCTGTAACACCACACATCAGTTCAGCACTTAATGAATGACCTATCTTTGCTTGGCTCAGTTATGAACTGGGCATAATCAAGAGTGTAAAAGTCTGTGTTTCAGTTACAGGTACAATCCATTCGTGTTGGTAAGACATTTACCTGTGCCAGTCAAAATTTACTTATCTGTATTTTTGTGATAGGATCTTGAGTTGTCATTAATCGTTAGTTATGTGTAATGTGAACATGCTGCTGTAACAAAATGGATTAAAATATAGAAATGGAATCATAAAGTGAAGCACCTAGTTTCATGATCATTGATTCAGGCAGTTGGTGGGCTGACTTGGACAAGAGAAACCAAGTGTGCTGGGAATGTCACGTAAGTTGCTTGAGCCCTAAGAGAAGTATCCACTGTACTCTTGTCCTTTCAGTGCACTTGGCGGCTCCTCGGCTCTTCACATCCCAGCTTTTCCAGGAGGAGGCTGTCTCATTGATTATGTTCCCCAAGTGTGCCACCTGCTCACCAACAAGGTAAAAGCGAGTCCCCTGCCTCCCCCAGCCTTGTAAGGCTCCTTCCTCCAGCATCATGGTGCAGACACCATCCTCTCCACCCTATCTTAGTTTCAACCTCCATCTGACATGGCCTTTCCTGCTATGAATAGATTTCATCAGTTTCTCTCCCACTTTGTTTGCCCTTCTTCCGTTTCTAAGGATTCCAGCCTCCCTGTTCCAGTCTTACCTTCATCTTCTTTAAAATTGGAGGATAATTGCTTTACAATGTGTTGTTTTCTACCATACAAAAACTTGAATCGGCCGTAAGTATATGTATGCCCCCTCCCTCAAGAACCTCCCTCCCACCTGCCCCACTAACTCACTCCTCTGGATTGTCATAGGCACTGGGTTAAGCTACCTGTGTTATACAGCACATTCCCACTAGCTATCTGTTTTACATGTGGTAATGCCTATGTTTCAATGCTGCTCTCTCAATTTGTCCCCCTTCTCCTCTCACTGTGTCCACAAGTCTGTTTTCTATGTCTGTGTTTCTATTCCTGCCCTGCAAATAGGTGCATCAGTACCATTTTTCTTGATTTCATATATATGCATTAATATGCGATACTTGTTTTTCTGACTTACTTTACTGTAAGTTTACAAACAGGCTCTAGGTTCTTCTACTTTACTAGAACTGACTCAAATTGGCTCCTTTTTATGGCTGAGTAATATTCCATTCTATATGTATACCACAACTTCTTTGTCTGTTCACATGTTGATGGACATCTAGGTTGCTTCCATGTCTTGGCTATTGTAAATAGTGCTGCAGTGAACATTGGGGTACATGTGCGTTTTCAATTATGGTTTTCTCAGGGTATCTGCCCATTAGTGGGGATGCTGGATCATAAGGTAATTTTATTCCTAGTTTTTTAAGGAATCTCCATACTGTTCTCCGTGCTGGCAGTGTCAATTTACATTCCCACCAACAGTGCAAAAAGGGTTCTCTTTTCTCCACACCTTCTCCAGCATTTCTTATTTGTGGATTTTTTTGATGGTGGCCATTCTAACCGGTGTGAGGTGATACCTTATTGTAGTTTTGATTTGCATTTCTCCAACAATGAGTGATGCTGAGCATTTTTATTGTGTTCATTGGACATCTGTATGTCTTCTCTGGAGAAATGTCTGCCTAGGTTCTTCATCTTTTAAACGTATATTTTCTCATTCTTGAATTTCCATTATGCCCTAAGTTTTTGCTTCTTCTTATGGTTTAAAAATTTTCAGCTCTTTTATTTCCCAATTATTATGTGTGTGTGTATGTATGTGTGTGTGTTTGCCACTAGTTAATATCACAGTGATCCTGTCGAGCGGCTCTCATCTCTTTGCTGCTTTTCTGTACAGCACGTTTTAATAGTTGGTTCCTGATTTTTCCTGTCATGCCCAGGAACAGTTTGCCAGAGTCCTGCTTGTTGGGATAGGGTTTCCAGGTCAGATTGGCTTACAGCCAGATTTTATGGAAAAGGCAATGGCAACCCCCTCCAGTACTCTTCCCTGGAAAATCCTATGGATGGAGGAGCCTGGTAGGCTGCAGTCCATGGGGTCACAAAGAGTCGGACACTTACTGAGTGGCTTTGCTTTCACTTTTCACTTTCATGCATTGGAGGAGGAAATGGCAGCCCACTCCAGTGTTCTTGCCTGGAGAATCCCAGGGACGGGATAGGCTGGTAGGCTGCCGTCTCTGGGGTCGCACAGAGTCGTACACGACTGAAGTGACTTAGCAGCAGCAGCAGCAGCAGCAGCAGCCAGATTATAGCCAGATTATCTAAAGCTTTCCCTTAGCTGCCTTAATGAGCCTTTACACTGGCAAGTAACTGAGCTTACACTATTGGTTCTTATCAGTTATTTCTGCAAGGATAGAATATATTTGTTAATGTCCAGCCAGCTTATTTAGCTAAACTCTGAAGCTATTAGTCCACAGACATACTGACTTTCTTTCTTCTCCCACATGGACTTAGTTTGCTTAATTCACCAAATCCTATTTTCTTTGCTTCTGTTGACTTGTTCACAATGGTTTGGAAAATAAATCTTTTCTTTGTCTCTTCCATTCAAAAGATAGCTCGTCTCTATATAGAAAATTCTTTAGAAATATAATATTTCAAAGTCTTCAGTATTATTTTTTAAATGTCAAAGGAGCTAAAATCTGGCAACTCTGCAGTCTGTGGGCTTGGCACAGATTCTAGGGCTTTTAACTCTCACGGAGTGGTTGCTGTTCATTGGACCAGATTCCCCCAGCCCCTGCCCTCCCACAAAACTGATCAGAGGACTGCATTCTTACTTACAGTGTAGGTTTTACACTGCCTTCAAATCTGTGTCCCAGTATTATAGAGAAAAATGCAAATTTGGTCTTCCAGAACGGAGAAGAAAAGCCTTTTAAAGCTCTCCAATTGAGATTAATTTCTAGTCATACATTCTCCTCAAAAAAATTATAATACCATTTTCCCAGAAATACAAGAATCAGTCAGTTTTTCTTATCTGGTTCCCTTTCATTAATTTCACTTGTCTTTCAAAATTGATGTTCTTCTGCTTGCTACAAACGAGGACAGTATGGGCTGCTTTTAGAAACAATCTCTTCAAATGAATTTCCATAATTGCATTGGAATCTATCTTTATAGCCAGTTTTGTTGTGGGTTTCTGTTAAAATGGTTTTCTGTTTTTAAAATCAAGTATACAGAACTGTTTTTATCCCCTTTTAAAACAAAGCCACTTAAGCAAACTTATCATCTGTTTTTCTTTCCCCAAAATAACATTTCTGATCCTGCGTTGAGCCTGCAAAGCAAGCACTGTTTTTATAAATTGACATAAAACCCCTATTATATAAATAGAATTGTTTTACTTTTAAAGGGTACAAATGGCTATCAGTACCAATTGTGTCCAGGTTATTTCAAGCACTTTATCTCTGAGCTTTTGTTATCCATGGAGACTCAGTGTGGCTACAGCCAATATAAACTGTTTGGGGGGTCTTTTTCTCCTACTGTTTCAGCCATTATAAAGACATTTTATAAGGAATGTATTTTTGCGTTAGAAACTGATGGGTAAATGACTAACTTTCAGATGCCTAGCTTAATGAGTTCACAATTTTTTTATAGAAACTGTCACTTGGTGTTAAGAAGGAAATATAAAAAGGCAAAATCGCCTGTTGTAACACTTCTTATTCTGAATGTTACAAACCTAAAAAGAAATAATTGAGCATTACTGTCCTTTTCAGTAGGAGCTGTAGTTCAAGATAACCAGTGAGGCCCATTTGATGAGAGGAAACTCTTCTTTATGGAGAATGCCAGCTGTTAAATGAGATAGAATGAGAAAATACAAACATACCATTTTTCAAGCCTCAGTTGAAGTAATTGATTCAGACAAGGATCTCCAACAAATACCAAAACCATTAAGGAACTTGGTCTTCCCATGCTTCGAGGAGTGTATCCCTGGTTACTCACTATGGCAAAAGGGAACCATTCCCCTACAGTACCATGGTCTGGCTAATGTCAACTTAACCAGTAATCAAACTCAGTATCACCTAGGAAGTTTTCTTGCCAAAAATGTTTAACCTGGATCTAATCACACCTTTAGCTCTAATTTCCAATTCATAGGAAATACAGAAGGTAGAGAAAAAAGGAAGGAGACAATTGGAGAGTCTAGAATGCAGGATAAGACAGTTAGCTCAATCTCTGAAAAGTCAGTATTAGGCACACACACTCACCTCCCAGGAGGTACTATTATTCTATAGTAAAAGACTTTCTAGATTAAACGCCTGATCCCTGTTTATATCCTTGCTTTTTTTTCAAATGTATTTTAGGGAAAGTTGGGAAGTTTGGAAAATTGTCAGGGTACTAAATAAATTCAGAGAATGAATTACTAAATTTTGTTTCGTGTGATAACAGTATTGTGATTGTGTAGGAAGCTTGTTTTTCAGAGATGCATGCTGAAGTGTTCAGGGGCACACTGTAATGATGTATCTAATTTCCTCTGAAACATTTCAGCAAGATTGATTGACAGGTTGATAGATAGGTAGATGGCTAGATAAAGCAACTAGACAAAATATTCACAGTTATTGAAGATAGGTGTGGGAATACGGGTGTTCATTTTACTATGCTTTCTACTTCTGTGAATCTTAGAAATTTTACATGATAAAGCATTTAATAATTCCCTACTGTACTCAGCTGTGGGTTCATGTTTCAGGTGCAGTATGTGATTCAAGGCTATCACAAAAGAAGAGAGTACATTGCTGCCTTCCTCAGCCACTTTGGCACGTAAGTTCTTCATTAAGACCATAAATCTGTGATGCCCTCACATCCTGGTGACCCTGAGGGGAGGGCTCAATGAAGAAAATGGCACTTAGTTCTTCCATATGATACCTTTCAGTGCTATTTTGGTTCTTCCTGGTGTGTTGCTCACACTAACGCTCCCAGAAAGACATTTTTTTCAGCATTGTTTGTCAAATAGAGTCAAATATCTTCCCTGGAGCAGCCACATAACTAGCCCTGAACACCACAGTAAAAGTGGTTGTCATACCTGCTTCTTCTTGCACTCTTCACAGTCTACACAGTACTCTCGCCTCCGTCATCTCGCAGTGGTCATGAGGTGAGCCAGGCGGGCATTCCTGGCACATTCTCTGAAGAAAAGCCTATAAAACTTGACCAGTTTGGTCCCCTGTGGAAGTCTCAGAGAGAGCTGGGGCAAGAACCCTGTTCCTCAGAACTCAGGTCTCCTGATAAGACTCCCACTCCTCACAGGGCCGCAGAGATTTGGGAAGGAAATCTGACTTTAGACACCAGCACCATGACTCACACTTGGGATTAGTGTGTTGGAAGAAGGCCCTGCGAGAGAGGAGGGCGGTGTGTAGCTGCGGTTCCCGGGTGGGCGTCTCCTGGCCACCCACCCTGCTCTGCCCCTTTCCTTCACGTGGCCCGTGCTGGCTGCTCTGCAGCTGTTCCCTAATGGTGGCAGAGCCCTTATCAACCTCCCGCTTAGGGCTTAGCTCGGGGGCTGGTGGGGGGGTGCATTTTCCTCACAGTCTCTTTAAAAGGTGGAGCACACTCTGTCTAAGCACTAAGCATTTTAGTGCTCTCATTACCTCCCACCTCGTTCCAGAGAAGGTGTGTATATTAAAATTTTAAATCAGTAACTGAAGAAATTAAGATAAAAAGAATGAGAAGATGAAATCAAGAATAAGGTTAGGATATAATTTTACAAATGTGGCATAATTAAAAGAAAATTTCTGACTCCTCAAGACAATTTCAAGAAATTTTCTCATTATCCATTGTGGAATTTCTCATATCGCCAAAATAGAGTAACAGTATCTAAATAGCATAACTGTTAATGAGTCTTTTAACACTTAAGGTATTTTTCAGCTTTCTTTATGTGCATTTTGAGAAAGTGGTTATGATATGAACAGTACTTAATAAATAACTCTCCTAGTCTTCTCATTTTTGAGTAAGATTATTTTTTGTGTATATTACTGAAAATGAAGATGTTAGCCCAGTGACCTGCAAAGCAGGGTGCGTGTACCTCAGGGGCATTGCCTCCCCTCACTTCAGTGGTATTCAAGAAAAGGGTGAAAAATTGCATTTACACTTGTTAACAATTGTTTTCAAATCTCATTCTATGTATGTACATTTTTGTGTTTTATTATACATATAATATAGTAGTACTTGTCTATAACTACAAAATTGTATACAAATACTACTATATACTGTACTATATGCATAATGAGAAGTATTCTGTCAGTGCTTGTTTTTGCTTATGGGGTGCAGGATCTAAAAAGTTCAGATATCAGTGTTGTAATATTGAGTAAATTACATATCCAGAAAAGAAATACAAACTGATGAATCAAGTTGTTGACTTAAGTCAGCAGACTTTAATGATGTGTCAAGTCTTTGAGCCAGTCTCTCAACCTTCAGTGCCTCGGTTCCTTTACCTTCACAGTGGGGTCAACTGTTCCTTCCTACTTAAACCTGGAGGCCATCAGTATTAATGGTCTGTTTAGCTTGACTCAGCCAGGGAGAAGGCATTTCTAAGGACAGCAAAGGTCTCCTTGTATGGATGAGAGAGAAAGTTATCCTTGTCCTCTCTGTGTGGTTAATATTGGCACATTATGATGGTGTCACCCCCTGTACACTCAGCTCCAGAGGAAATGGGGGAGAGGAGCCCATCAGAATTCAGTCTAGGCCCTTCTGTGTTTGGAGACTGTTCTCCTTTGACAAGGGAGGTGTGCATCTCCCATCTGAACCCCCACATCCACCCTGCTAACAATGCTACTTTGTCTTGAGCCCAGTGGGGAAGATCGGGGGCACAAGAGAAAGGATGCCAAGTACTTTGGAAGATAGTCATCTATAATCCTGAACTTAGTAATACTGTCATTGCTTGTGACTGTTCAGTACCTGAATTAAAGTGAGGCTGGACGGTCACTGTATAGACCTGGGGTCTTTGCTGCCCTGACTTCTTCATTTGTCCTTTTGCTCATCACTAGGGACTAACATTTGCATAGTATTTTGTGGATTGTTATTGTTGTTCTCTCACTAAGTCATGTCCAACTCTTTGTAACCCCATGGTCTGTAGCATGCCAGGCTTCCCTGTCCTTCACCATCTCCTGGAGTTTGCTCAAACTCATGTCCACTGAGCCAGTGATACCATCTAACTATTTTATGGGTGGCCCTACTTGTTTTTCACAGCTCCATGATGAAGTTTGCACATATGATTATATTTGTTTTACAGATAAGGAAACTGAGGCTCCAAAGGCTAAGTGATTTGCCAGAGGTCATAATAGATAGTAAAGCTGTAACTCAAACCTAGATGCTTTCATTCCAAATCCCACATCCTTCCTGTGGTAACACTCACTTATCTTAAATGTATCTCGGATTCAGTAACCTTGCTTCGTGAACATATTCTTTACTTGGTTCCATCTCTTTGATACCTTGTTTTTATGAAGGTTTTTTTGTCTGTGTGTGTTTTTATTACTTAGAGGTGTCGTGGAATATGATGCAGAAGGCTTTACAAAACTCACCCTGTTGCTGATGTGGAAAGATTTTTGTTTCCTTGTACACAGTGAGTATATTTTTGCTATTAGCATGTCAACATACATTTCTGAATGCACTAAACCACATGTAATAATGAATATAACAGCCTTTAGTGTCCTGACTTGGTTCCTTTTACTTAAGTTAGTGACGGACAGGGAGGCCTGGTGTGCTGCGATTCATGGAGTCGCGGAGTCGGACACGACTGAGCGACTGAACTGAACTGAACTGAAGTGTATTTACTGCATGATCTCAACCAGGTATAATTTGCTACTTGGGGGATGTTTGGTAATGTCTGGAAACATTTTTGTTTGTCATGATGGTTAGGGGACTGGGACTGGCTTTGTTGTTCCTGGCCTCAGTGGGTAGAGGGCAGAGATGCTGTTAAACATCCTACAGTGTATGAGACAGGTCCCTAAAGCAAAAAGTTATTGAGTCCACAGTGTCAGCTGAATCTAAAACCCTATCCTAGAGAGGGCTCTTTTCCAGTGGCACTAGTGGTAAAGAACCCGCCTGCTAATTAGGAGACATAAGAGATGCAGGTTCAATCCCTGGGTCAGGAAGATCCCCTGGAGGAGGGCATGGCCCCCCGCTCCAATATTCTTGCCTGGAGAATCCCATGAACATAGGAACCTGGTGGGCTACAGTCCATAGAGTTGCAAAGAATCAGACACAACTGAAGCAACTTAGCATGCATGCATCCTAAAGAGATTTCTATTTTCTAAGTATCTTTCCAGATTCAGGCCTCAGAACTTTCAAGATTACTCAAAGTGTAGTGCCTTGATCATTTGATTAGCATTCTTACTTTTTAAGGCAGGGCTTCCCAACCTCCAATCCATGGACCAATCCCTCCTATTAGATCAGTGATGGCATTAGATTAGAAATACAGCACTCAATAAATGTAATGCACTTGAATCTCCCCAAACCATCTCCTTCCTGCCCCCCGTCCATGGAAAAATTGCCTTCCATGAAACTGGTCTCTTGTGCCAAAAAGGTTGGGGACTGCTGGCTTAAGGTATTTCCCAGTAGTAACTGCCTTGTCAGGCAGTGTTTCACATGGAGCTCCTACTCTATATAACTAGTCTTACATGGAACCATCATTTCAAATACATCTGAAAAGTACATGCATATTGTCTACATTAAATATATGCACAGAAAAGCAGAGTTGGAGAGGTGACAATTTTCATCTTGGGTGTGCCTCAAACTAATTATATGACCTTGTTCAAATTGCTGGGACAAACCTCCCCCTGCTTTAGTCTCCTCTTATGTCACTGGGGATCGGGTTGTTAAGTCCTGTAGAGACATCAGCAGACAGAGCTTATCCTGCAATACAGGACCAGGTGGGAGAGGATGTCCCAGTCAAGGCCTCCTGGCACTCTCCTCTTTGCTCACCATCTTCTGTGGCCCTACCCAGCTGAGCTGTATACTAGTGCTCCCAGCTCTCACTTTTGATTCTGACCTTATATGCCACAGCTTTGGTTTTCTGTTCTGAGTGTTAATTCCTTTCTGAGATCTCACTTCCTATTTGCCATGTCCGCTTTGCCCCGCCATCTTGATCCTGTGATTCTGTGATTCTGTTTCTAGCTTGGTAATCTGACCCCAGATCCTGAGTATATGCTTGGTTTGTCTTTCATGACCCTGGACAGCTGCCTGGGAGATTAGTCTGGTGTGTTTCCTCTAGGCGGGCTTAGCAAGAGGGGTCTGTAACCTACCACAAACGGTGGTGGCTGTGGGCAGAGGCCTCCCAGAGGAGCTGTGAGAGAAGGATTCAGAAGGAAGGACACATGGAGAGACAGTTAGAAACAGTAAATTAGATGACTGCTTCAACCAGTTTTTTTCATCCCAAAGTGGCGTGAAATCTCAACAGTCTTCCTGAAAACTTTCTTTGGTCTCCTGGCCATGATTCCACTTTCAAAAAGGATGTTGTTCAGTCACTAAGTTGTATGTATCCAACTCTTTGCAAGTCAGGCTTCCCTGTCCTTCACCATCTCCCAGAGTTTGCTCAGACTCATGTGCATTGAGTCTGTGATGCCATGCAACCATCTCATCCTCTGTTGTCTCCTTATCCACCTACCCTCATTCTTTCCTAGCATCAGAATCTTTTCCAGTGAGTCAGCTCTTCCAGGTGACCAAAGTATTGGAGCTTCAGCTTCAGCATCAGTCCTTTCAATGAATATTCAGGGTTGATTTCCTTTAGGATTGACTGAGTTGATCTCCTTAGAGTCCAAGAGACTCTAAAGAGTCTTCTTCAGCACCAGAGTTCGAAAGTATAAATTCTTTGGCACTCAGCCTTCTTTATGGTCCAACTCTCACATCTGTACATGACTACTGGAAAAATCATACGGATTTTAACTATATGGACTTTTGTCAACAAAGTGATGTCTCTGCTTTTTAATATGCTATCTAGCTTTGTCATAGCTTTTCTTCCAAGGAGCATCATCAAAAAGATGATGTCAGGTCATATCAGATATATGGAAAAAGAGATCCTTGGCACTAATCTTTCTCGCTGTGTTTTCCACATGGAACTCAAGAATGGCTGCTTTGGTGGTGCTGGAAGGAGAGGTGTTCAGAGATAAGAGAGCGTCCACCTCTCAGTTCCTGTTAGCTCTCTTCTCAGTGTGCTCAGTGTTACAGCATTTCCTGTTCCCTAGGAAGGTCTATTCCCCAAAGAATATTTTCTCCATAGTACAGTGTCCAGTATTTCTTACAGCTCCTTCTCTACCTTCCTTTGTCAGACATGCAGAATTAAGTCCCAGAGTCATATTTTCAAAATTACAGTTTCATTTAGTTTTGATTACTTCTTCAGAAGCACGGAACCCCCAGACACTCATTAGAACAGGCACAGGGACCTAGAGGTTTGCATAATTAACTCTTTGCAGAGTGTTTCCTCAGGCTCTTCCTCCTTTCTGCCGCAGCCCATTTGCTCCCTTCTCTTGGCATCGTGGCCACATTCTTGTCTCTTCGGCAGATAAGATCTTATACAGACAAGGGACAGAATCAAGGGACTTTGATGCTATTTACTACTCCATCATTAACTCACAGCCTGTCGTTAAATAAATTATTTCCACCCTTTTTCTTCTTATATCTAAAATGTAGGACTTGCTACATCATCAGAGTGAAACTTGCCTGTTATTCAGTCGCTAAGTCCTGTCCTACTCTTTGTGACCCTGTGGACTGCAGCACACCAAGCTTGATTAGGTAATGCATTTTATTCAGTCATACTGTTAAGCATCTGAGACGCACCTTCTTTGGGAAACACCTGCTTGCTAGGTTATAACCCCCAAGGGACCACTTGTTGCTTTTGTTCTTGCCATGAAGATGGGAGTTGAATATGGAGTGGCAGAGACTTAATGATAGAACATTGCAGTGAATTATTCTGAGACCCCAAGAACATGAAAAAGAAAGAAGTGCCTAGAGATGGAGCCAGTTTTCTGTGGCTGGCTCACTACTTCATGGAGATTGAAGAGCTGGCAGGACACAAAATAATGTCTCTGATCTCCCCTACCCTCTGTTCTGCCCAGGCCTGGGAAGAAGACTATTGAGAGGATAGGTGCTGGCAGTGATTTTGAGCCTTTTGGATGCTACAGGAAAGAGGCACTGTTCTCTTGAGGCCAGTGGCTCTGACCTCAGCCTTTGCCAGAGCGCGGAAGCAAAAATGCCCTAGGGGAAAACATCGTACACATTCTTGGATCTCTCAGGAGACACTGCAACTTCCTGGCATTCTGGTGGTTCCAGGAGTGGGAGCTGTGGCCATGATTATGGCCAGGGAGTATTTTTATCCATTTATTCCTTCTTTCCTTCCTTCATCTAGATCAGTATATCACGAGATTTGAAACCACAGCAAGAGCAAGTACTTGCTCTCATTCAGAAACTGTTTTCAGAAAGGTTTCCTGGTCACCATCTAAGAATTATCTGTAGTGGTTAAATATGTAATTCTGTATTTGTCAGGCTGTTTGTACCTCTGGAGGTAGATGCTGTCTTTAAACCAGCAGCTTTTCAGAATGCTGGGTGACAGGGGAACCAGAGAGCAAGGCATAGTAGTGCAGAACAAAAGTAACCACTGGGGAAAATTGACTCTTTCTTGGCCCCTGCCAGCCATGCTGCCTAAGGTCACAGGGCTGCTGCTTAGAAGCAGAGGGTATTAAGATTCTGACAGAATGAGAAGCTGTCTTTTCCCATTACCTATAATCCCTGTCAGTGACCCTTTGAGTCATTCAACCTGGACCATAGGCCTTTTCTCCCTGGCAAAATACCTGTTAGACCAAATCTGACTGTTTTAGGTGTTCCATTTCGTTTCTTCTCTATGCCTAACCCAATCAATTTAGCCAATGCAACTGAGCTCTAAGTTTATGGAGAACCTGCTGTGTGCTCAGTATTGTGCTACGTCCCAGAAGATATAAGTAAATAACTCAGGCTTGACCTTAAGACAGTTGGAATCTATACAAGAGTTGACTGCCTACAGCCTATGGGCAAACTCCACCCTCAGTCTATTTTTATATGGCCCTCAAGCTGAGAATGGTTTTCATGTTTTTAAAGGGTTTTTGAGGAGGGATGAGAAGAATATGCAACAAAAATGATAAAGTCTCAAATATTTACCCTTTGACTCTTTACAAAGTTTGCCAACCCCTGACCTAGTTAATGAGACAAGAGATCAGATAAAGGTGAAGTATACTGATATGCATTTTTAAAAGCAAATATTTTGTGAGCTTGCTTACTATATACAAGGCACAAAGTGATATGTAGTCCAGAGAAAACTTTATGTGTTTTATATATGAGAGAATTAGAAGGACACCCTCCCTAATGGAGTCTAATAAGAGAAAGAGACAATAAAGAAGTAAACTAACAAATATATGTTACAAATGATGATAAATACCATAATGGAGCAAAACAGTGGAGAAGGCAGTGGAATCCCACTCCAGTACTCTTGCCTGGAAACTCCCACGGATGGAGGAGCCTGGTAAGCTGCAGTCCATGGCGTCGCTGAGTCAGACACGACTGAGTGACTTCACTTTCACTTTTCACTTTCATGCACTGGAGAAGGAAATGGCAACCCACTCCAGTGTTCTTGCCTGGAGAATCCCAGGGATGGCGGAGCCCAATGGGCTGCCATCTGTGGGGTCGCACAGTCGGACACGACTGAAGTGACTTGGCAGCGGCGGCGGCAGAGCAAAACAGAGGGCTTTGAAAGAGCTTAAAAGGGGAGCTGTTGTTATAATGGTCAGGGAAGCCTTGTCATAGGAGGTGACAATTCACCTGAGACCTTGATGAGCAGTTATTCAGATTCAGGAGGTTTCAGGTGGGGAAATGTCAGCTTCTGCAAAGAGCTACAAAAGGCAGTAAAAAATTCTGCATGCACCTGAGTGGATGGAGCACAGTGAGCGAGGAGTCATACAAGAGAGGTTAGAAAGAGAGTCAGGGCCGGGTACGAGTGCCTCACGGGCCGTATATATCAGAATTGAGTAGCAGATGCTTGAAAAACAATGGTTTAAGCAAAATAAAAGTTTATTTCTTTCTTGTGTATAAACAAGCAGTCCAGGGCCAGAATGTCAAATCCAAAGGACACATGGGACCAAAATTCCTTTAGGCTTTATCCTCTATCATCCTTCACTGTGGTTTCCTTGCTTAAAGTCCAAAAAGCTGTTGGAACTCTAACCGTCACATCCATTATCCAACTAACATTTCCAGACCTCCTCGTTTACTGAGACTTAGCTCATATGGCCTCAGCATGTGTGTTTGGGCAGACTGGGAAATGTAGTTCTTTTTCTGGGGCAACAAATGCCCAGCTAAAAATCAGAGTTCTTTTAACTTGAGTGAGAAAGAATGGCTATTGAGTAAGCAACTGCTAATGAAGCGACTTAGCAGCAGCAGCAGCAGCCTCTTTCAATCCAAGGAGGGAAGTTTAGATATAGGTTAAATTTCCGTCAGAAAACGGATGGCACATCACACAGGTGGTGGTGGTTTAGTTGCTAAGTTGTGTCCGACTCTTGCGATCCCATGGACTGTATCTCGCCAGGCTCCTCTGTCCGTGAGGATTCTCCAGGCAAGAATACTGGAGTGGGTTAGCCATTTCCTTCTCCAGGGGATCTTCCCAACCCAGGAATCAACTCAGGTCTCCTGCATTACAGGCAGATTCTTTACTGATGGAGCTATGAGAGAAGCCGCATTACATCTCAGGGGTACCTAGGGAGAATTCAGTGGAACCAAAAGGGCTGATTAGCAGCAGAAATAGGGAGTCATGACCTTCCCTAGGACCCCTGGGGTGAGAGGAGAGTGTGGGTACCAGAAGCTGGAAAGAACTATAGTTGTTGCTGTAGGAAAGGGTTTTCTGGCAGGAACTGGGGACGGCCTTTCATTGAGGAATGTTGATACTACTAACAAATGCAGGAAGGATTATTTCTACTTTTAGTTCTGTCTGTTTTGTTCTTAGGTACATGTCCATTCATAACTGTTTCATCCTCCAACGTTTTGACCTTTTTATCATTATGGAATACTCCTCTTTGTTTCTAGTGATATTTCTGAACTTAAAGTCTATTTCATCTGATATTAATAACCTGTTCTAGCTCTATTTTGTTTATTGTTTGCTTGGTATACTTTTTCTAGCTCACTGCTTTCAACCTATTTTTTTGTCCCTAAATGCGTTTAAATCTAAAGTGTGTTTCATAGATAGCATATGTTTGGGTTTTGCTTTTGTATGCATTTAAAGAAACTCTGCTGTTTTCTTAAGATAGTTTACTCCATTGACATTTTATGTAATTGTTGGTATGGTTGGATTGGGGTCTGCCATTTTTATATGTTTTCTGTTTGTCTTATTCTTTTTTTCTCTTTTACTGCCTCATTTGTGTCAAGCAGAATTTTTAGTGTACTGTTTTGATTTCTTTGTTGATACCATTTGGTTGTTATTTTCTTAGCAGTCTTTTCTAGATATCACAGTATGCATCTTTAGCTGACCCAGTCTACTTCAAGATTAATGATAACTTGATTCTGGTAAAATATAACAATTTTACCCCTCCTCCTCCCCCTTGTTTGTGCTCTTGTTGTCATATATGTTATATCGATATGTGTCACTGTGTAAATACAACAGTACAGCTTTTTGTGTTATTGTTATAAATAATCTTATATCTTTCAAAAAAAATTAAAAGAAGGTAATAATTTTCTTTGTATTTTGCTCTGTCCATTATTTAAGGTACGTCTTAGTAGGACCTTGTTATTCCATTTCATAGCTGTAATGGAGGCAGAGGGAAGTGGCAGGGTTTATTTTTTCCAGCAGATGATGAGTTTTTACTCTGATTTTTTTCCCTTTATTTTGAATAATTAAAAGTTAACACAGTTTTTTTGGTATTTGTTTTTATCTGTCTCTTTCCATTCATTCATTACTTTTAAGCTTACTTTTAAACTGTTCAGAAAACAGTTATTTTACTTTATAAAGAGCTCAGTTTCTGCTAAGGTTTTTTTTTTTTTAAGTAGAGGAGATTGACATCTGCAGACTAATTTTGCTAGTCATTTAAATAATTCTTTCCTCATAGGCCTGTAATCAAGGCCAATAAGCTAGAAATCAGGACAGCTTTTGAAATTTTAAGTAAAAATCAGAGGCTTCTGTTTATTGTTGCAAATGCCCCTTCCAAGCTCTGATTGTGTCAGGCTGTGTGATTGCTGGTCTAACCAAGGAAATTATTTACATTGATGTATCACTGTCTTTTCACCACTCAAGGCAGAGCTATTAAAGTGACAGCTACTCATCTCCTGAGCAAAGTGGTGTGAACTCATCTCTTTGTCACAGAAACAAAGTCTTGTAGAATATTTAGCAGCAGCAAACAAGATAGCTACTAGATAATTTACTAAAACCACAACTGTGCGGTTTCCCAAACCTACTTACTTTTTGAATACAGATCACATTTTTATATAAATAAGCAGATTTGAAGAGTAAATCAGTAAACAAAGTGATTAAAACTAAGAATGATATGCATGAGAATTCATTTCAAACCAGATTTGTGAAAAGTGTAATATAATCTTAGAATTAGTATACTTAGATCAGGCATATATCAAACTTTATGATTTAATTTTATCATTTTGGTAGAAATAATAACTATCAAAGCAACAAGAACTAAAATTGATTATGAACAAAAGGCGAAACCAATCAGTTCTCTGTGCTGTTCAAAATGTTTTAAAAATACAGAAAAGATGAAGAAAATCTCCTTTCTAATGTAAAATGCCTTTTGCTTTGATTAAGAGAACTATGGGTCTTTTAGATATGGGTCTTTTAGATTTGGGTTAATTTTTACCCTGGACTTCCTTGAAAGTGGTTAGCTCTGCTGGGCAAAGTGGTTTTTGTCTTTTGATTACACACACACACACACCCTATTCTAGGTTTATAGCTCAAATAACTCCAATCCTTTAGAAACCACTGTCACTATTTTGATTCAAATTGAAACTTCTGTTTCATGTTGAGAGTCTACTTACAGAAAGTGTTTTTTTGTAATTTCTGACACTTATTTGAGAATTCATTTCATTTTCATCAGGAATATTCTCTTCATTCTAATACCTTGTGAGACCTTTTCAGTGAGTTTAAAGGGCTTGTAAGGAAAGAGGTTGTGAATATCAGATCAGTTCAGTTCAGTCACTCAGTCATGTTTGACCCTTTGCGACCCTATGGACTGCAGCACGCCAGACCTCCCTTGTCCATCCCTCCCTGTCCATCACCAACTCCCGAAGTTTACTCAGACTCATGTCCAGTGTCACTATCCAAACATCTCATCCTCTGTTGTCCCCTTCTCCTCCCACCTTCAGTCTTTCCCAGCATCAGGGTCTTTTCAAATGAGTCAGCTCTTTGCATCAGGTGGCCAAAGTATCGGAGTTTCAGCTTCAACATCAGTCCTTCCAATGAATATTCAAGACTGATTTCCTTTAGCATGGACTGGTTGGATCTCCTTGCTGTCCAAGGAGCTCTCAAGAGTCTTCTCCACCACTGCAGTTCGGAAACATTCATTCTTCGGCACTCAGCTTTCTTTATAGTCCAACTCTCACATCCATACATGACTACTGGAAAAACCATAGCTTTGACTGACGGACCTTTGTTGACAAAGTAATGTCTCTGCTTTTTAATAAGCTATCTAGGTTGGTCATAGCTTTTCTTTCAAGGAACAAGGGTCTTTTAATTCCACATGATTCCAAATACCTTCTTATATATGTTATAGTATTCTTTTCAGCTGTAATTATTGGATTAGCTCAGTTGCTAAAACGAATTTATCTTAATTAAGAAAGGTCATGAAAACTCAGTGTTTTTAACTTAAAAATATTTGTAACTGCTTTGAAATTAACAAATTATAACACAACAAGGCACCTAACTCAATGAAAGAAAGGACTCATTTTATAGAGAGTAACTTTTATAGTATCAATCTCATTTAGTGTAACCTTTCCTTAGAATTAATTTTGAGGTATTGTTGAAACATGGGCATTATTTGGGTGTAAAACTTTTAGTGCTGTTGAAGATAATAGTTATGGTAACAGTAGGTAGCAGATATTAACTGTATACCATGCTCCAGACACTGTTCTCAATATTGTGCATATATATGTGTGTGTGTATATATATATAGTTATTCTTCCTCATCATCCTTCTGAGGATAATTACTAGTAACTTCCCATTTTACAAATGACAAATCTGTGGCACAGAAAGAATAAATATATTCACTGTGACAGAGTTGGAATTTAAATCCACAAACTGATTCCAGAGGTTATATGAAAATGAACTGCATTTCTACAACAGCTTCATGTCATTGGTTGGCAGTGTCCCCACGAATGTGATGAATGTTGCAAGCTTTTGGAGTTTCACAGAGAACTGTGAGTCCCAGGAACTAAAGTAAAGGATCGGTGTCCATCCATGCAGTGGGAGATAGGCATATAGTGTCTCATCTCCCAGGAATAAGGGTGAACATCTCACCAATGACGTTACTGATATGAAAGCAGTGGGGTATAAAACTGGTGTTGCTCCTCAGTGGTGGTAACAGTTTGTCCAGCTGTGATAAAGACATGGAAGCAACCTAGGTGTCCATCAGCAGATGAGTAGATAGAAGCTATGATATATATATATACAGTAGAATATTACTCAGCCATAGAATAGAATGAATATTGTCATTTGCAGCAACATGGATAGACATAGAGATGATCAAACTAAGTGAAGTAAGTCAAAGACAAATATTATATGATATCACTTATTCACTAAATCTAAAAAATTAATACAAATGAACATATTTAGAAACAGAAACTCACACATAGAAAACAAACTTATGGTTATCGAAGCAGAAAGGGGGAGGAAGACAAGAGTATGGGATTAACAGAGACACACTATTATATATAAAATAGATAAACAAGGGTTTTTACTGTATAGCACAAGGAATTCAAAATCTTATAATAACTTATAATGGAGAACAGTGTCAAAAGAATCTGTGTGTGTGTATCTGAATCACTTTTCTATATACCTGAAACTAATACAATATTGTAAGTCAATTATAGTTTAATTTTTTAATAATGAAGATTGGGGAAAAAAACAAACCAAAATGAACAAAAAGAATTACCAGTTCCTAATTATTAAGAACTAGATTTAAGCTGTTTAGACATAGTGAATGTGGTCAGTTATAATGGTTCATTATATAAAGACTGTGCACACCTACAAAGTCAAATGTTATGTGAGCCAAATAGGCAACATAGATGGAGTAACCCAGGTTCTAAGACAAGAGGGTGTGGTAGGAACTGTGGCAAGCTGCAGACTCCTTTACATGATTTTTTAATTTTTAATATATATAGCACAATCCAAACATTTCTGTAGGCTTGATCTATCCTGAAAGTCTATGAAACCAAAAAAATTTTTTAACACTTTTTATTATAAAAATTTCAAACAAAACACAAAAAAGAGAGAAAAATATAATGAACCCCCATGTACCCAACATCTGTATTGCAATTTTGTCTACCTTATTTCTTTTTTTTTAATTTTCTGAAATATTTTGAAGCATATGTGAAATATGATCTCACCTATAATTCAACATGTCTCTCTAGCAGATAAGAAATTTTTCAAAGAAGATGTAACCAAAATAGCATTACATATAAAATTCTTTAATATTATCTAATAGCCAGTCTATGTTCAAATTTTCCTATTTGTCTCATACATGTTTCTTTTTGTTGTTGTTGTTCTTTTTTACAGTTCTTTTGTTCAAAGCGGGATCCAAATAAGTCAAGACCCATAAATCTTGAAAAATCTTTCTTTAGAAATGTGGGCGCAAATAATGGGCATCACTACCCATTTTCCTTCCCTAAATTTAGTTTTAAAAGCTAAGGAGTGAAATTGATGAAGATATCACTTCACCCATGGGCCCATAGAAGACAGCTTCTCACATTAGTATACTACCTTCCAGTTTCAAAAGTGCTTTTAATCATCTTGTTTACAATATGAACTATCTATCTTTATGCCAATTTTGGATAGAATTCTTGGCACTTGAATGAATGGTTAGAAGTCATCTTGCTTAGGGATTTTTAATTTTTTTTTATGCCAAAGACTCCTTTGGTGAACCCTATGGATTCATTCTTCAGTGTTTTAAAATGCATAAAATATAGTATACTACAAGGAAGCCAATTAAAATGCTGTTACCACACCTTAAAAAAAATAATAATGGAGATATAATTCTTTTTAAATACCTTAAATAACCATATCTATGACAAATGTAATAATCACTGCAATTTTGAAGTAGTGACGAACATAAACTATTTTGAAAATATGAGCAACAACCACAATGTGATATAAAAATACCTGTGATTTTTCTTGATACCAAAGTCAGGGTACTGCTAACACTGTTACAGATGGTTGCCTGCATTCATAATTAGAAGAAATGCTAAATTTCAGTTAAAAGTAGTGAATATAAAGATATACATTTTTCCCATGCAAGTTCCAAGATGCCCTGAATTTTATCCAAGGACCTTTGTGGAAGAGAAGGAAGAGAAGGGGGTTGCATGGACCTCAGATTAAGAATCTCTGAAAACCTTCTGTGTTACAGGAGTAGGATGTGGGTCAGTGGCTGACCTGGGGCCATGCATGATATAAGGGGAAGAACAGGCCTAGAAACCAGGTTTCCTAAATCCAGTTGTTTTTCCTATATTTGAATGGCTCAGTTCCAAGATACTAAGATAGGTAAGCACTTTTATAACAGTATGTGTTCAGTATTGTACTGCTGATATCTTAACACTAGCCTGAAGAACTAAATAATGTTCAGCATAAGGAAAATTCCAGAAAATAATGCTCAGATTTGAGGTTTGATGGCTTTTTCAATTACATATTGTATACTTCCTAACTGTACAGGTGCAACTTTCATAAGTCAATGAGGCAGATTTTACCATGAGGATAGCAAGAAGTACTGAAGGACTTCCCTGGTGGTCCAATCTGCCTTCCAGTGCATTTGACCCCTGGTTGGGGAGTTAAGATCCCACAGACCGTGGCCCAACTGAGCCTGCGCACCATAACTAGAGAGAATCAGAGCACCACAATGCAAGATCCTGCATGACACGACTAAGAGCCCAAACCAAAAATAAATAAATAAATTTTTTTTTAAGTCATGTAGCTTAAAAAAAAAAAAAGCCACTGAAGAATGCCTAATAGAGAAGGGACAAATATTTGCTTTTATAAAAACAGATTATTCTCATATGTAGAAGATGATTTGAAATGTGAACCAGGAAATCAGAAAGATGGATTAGGCAAAAGACGATTAGACCAGAACTAGAGCAGTCATAATAGAGATGAAGGGAAAGAAGATATTTCCAGAAATATTTTGGAAGTAAAACTGGCAAAACTGAATAATTGATCCCAGTGCAGGACTGAGAAGAAGTAGGATGATTCCCAGCTTGCTTGTATAAGCATCTGTTAGCCAATGATGCCAATCACTTGAAGCAGGGGTTATGTGAGGAGGAGCAGATTTGGAAATGCTGAGCCCAGTTTGGGATATGTTAAATTTTATGAGCCTCTGGATATCCAGGTGAAGACTCAATGAATGAATATTTACATAAATTGAATGTGTGGTGGAGTTTCTCACGGGCTTCACCTGGAGTCCATCCCAAGTTAGAAACCCCTGGTCATCTCCAGTCTGCACGATTCAGAACTATTGGCTTGACTGAACTCTTAACAAAAGGATTCAGTCATACGTCACACTGACAGAGTTTTGGTTTGAAACTTAGAACCTTGTTGGTGACTTTTCCTCCCATAGAGGTGGTCCAGATTCTTGACATGGCCTGGTGTAGAATGTACTTTAAGAGGCTTTAGGGAGTGACTTCTGAACTGAGAATGACCTTTGGGTAAATTTAAATGGTTGTGTTCAGATAGGTGAAGTGAATGTCAAGACACAATTAAAAGGACAGATGCTGTCTGATTTCTACTTGTATGAGTACCTACAGTAGTCAATGTCACAGACCAAAAGCAGAATAGAGGTTACCAGGGAAGAGGGAGACAGGGAGTAGGGAGTTGTTTAGAGATAGAGGTTCAGTTGGGAAGATGAGAAAAGTCCCGGAGAAGGGTGGTGGTGCTGTTTGCCCAGCACTGTCAGTGTACCTAAAGCCACTGAACCGTACATTCAAAAATGGCTGAAATGGTAAGTTTTATGTTTTACCACAATTTGAAAAATGAAGAAATTAAAAACCAATTCATTAGTAGGCAGGCATCTTATTGACCACATTTCTTCAGTCTTGGTCAACCTGGTATTTTTTCTCTTCAATTCATTCTCGGAGGTTACTGAGAATGATAAGAAGTGCTTTCTGATGATAGGTGATGATGATAGTGATCATGATGATGCCATTGTCTTATTAATACATAAATAACATCACTTATTGAATGCTCATTATGTGCAAAGTACTGTGCTAAGTAGTGCTTAACATTCCTAATTCCATGTACTTCTCTCAACAGCCTTATAAGATAGCTACTTATCCCCATTCTACAGTATAGAAAACTGAAGCACCTAGAAAGAAACTTGCCGGGGTCACCTAGCTAGTAGTTGAAGGGAACAGCATTTGAACTAAGACCTTTCCAGAACACTTGTTCTCCATGTTCACTAAAGCTTCCCAGCCCACATGCTGGGACACACTCTTGGGGTGGGGACAAGCTCCAGGTAGGCTGCTGATCATTTCTGTCCTTGGAAATTAGGACTGGGCTCAGGACTGGCTCCTATAGTTAGTGATCTCTGCCTGCCTTACATATTTTTCCTGTTGTGCCATAAAATTATAGTACTTTCTGACTTCAGTTCAGTCACTCAGTTGTGTCTGACTCTTTGCAACCCCATGAACTACAGCATGCCAGGCCTCCCTGTCCATGGCCAACTCCCAGAGTCCACCCAAACTCATGCCCATTGAGTCGGTGATGCCATCCAGCCATCTCATTCTCTGTCATCCCCTTCTCCTCATGCTCTCAATCTTTCCCAGCATCAGGGTCTTTTCAAATGAGTCAGCGCTTCACATCAGGTGGCCAAAGTATTGGAGTTTCAGCTTCAACAACAGTCTTTCCAATGAACACCCAGGACTGATCTCCTTTAGGATGGACTAGTTGGATCTCCTTGCAGTGCAAGGGACTCTGAAGGATCTTCTCCAACACCACAGTTTAGAAGCATCAATTCTTTGATGCTCACCTTTCTTTATAGTCCAACTCTCACATCCATACGTGACTACAGGAAAAACCATAGCCTTGACTAGATGGACCTTTGTTGACAAAGTAATGTCTCTGCTTTTTAATATGATGTCTAGATTGGTCATAACTTTCCTTCCAAGGAGTATGCATCTTTTAATTTCATGGCTGCAGTCACCATCTGCAGTGATTTTGGAGCCCAAAAATAAAGTCTGACACTGTTTCCCCATCTATTTGTCATGAAGTGATGGGACCAGATGCCATGATCTTCATTTTCTGAATGTTGAGCTTTAAGCCAACTTTTTCATTCTCTTTCACTTTCATCAAGAGGCTCTTTAATTCTTCTTCACTTTCTGCCATAATGGTGGTGTCATCTGCATATCTGAGGTTATTGATATTTCTCCTGGCAATCTTGATTCGAGCTTATGCTTCATCCAGCCCAGAGTTTCTCATGATGAACTCTGCATATAAGTTAAATAAGCAGGGTGACAATATACAGCCTTGATGTACTCCTTTTCCTATTTGGAACCAGTCTGTTGTTCCATGTCCAGTTCTAACTGTTGCTTCCTGACCTGCATACAGGTTTCTCAAGAGGCAGGTCAGGTGGTCTGGTATGCCCATCTCTTTCAGAATTTTCCACAGTTTATTGTGATGCACACAGTCAAAGGCTTTGGCATAGTCAATAAAGCAGAAATAGATGTTTTTCTGGAGCCCTCTTGCTTTTTTGATGATCCAGCAGATGTTGGCAATTTGATCTCTGGTTCCTCTGCCTTTCCTAAAACCACCTTGAACATCTGAAAATTCACATTCTGTCAGAATGTGGTCCACTGGAGAAGGGAATGGCAAACCACTTCAGTATTCTTGCCTTGAGAACCCCATGAACAGTATGAAAAAGCAAAAAGAAAGGACACTGAAAGATTAACGCCCCAGGTCGGTAGTTGCCCAATATGCTGCTGGAGATCAGTGGAGAAATAACTCCAGAAAGAATGAGGGGATGGAGCCAAAGCAAAAACAACACCCAGTTGTGGATGTGACTGGTGATAGAAGAAACAAGGTCCGATGCTGTAAAGAACATCGCATAGGAACCTGGAATGTTAGGTCTGTGAATCAAGGCAAATTGGAAGTGGTCAAACAGGAGATGGCAAGAGTGAGCGTCGACGTTCTAGGAATCAGCAAACTAAAATGGACTAGAATTGGTGAATTTAACTCACATGACCATTATATCTACTACTGTGGGCAAGAATCCCTTAGAAGAAATGGAGTAACCATCATAATCAACAAAAGAGTCCGAAATGCAGTACATGGATGCAATTTCAAAAACAACAGAATGATCTCTGTTCGTTTCCAAAGCAAACCATTCAATATCCCGGTAATCCAAGTCTATGCAGTGACCAGTAATGCTGAAGAAGCTGAAGTTGAATGGTTCTATAAAGACCTACAAGACCTTTTACAACACCCAAAAAGCTGTTGTTTTCATTGTAGGGGACTGGAATGCAAAAGTAGAAAGTCAGGAAACACCTGGAGTAACAGGCAAATTTGGCCTTGGAGTACAGAATGAAGCAGAGCAAAGGCTAATAGAGTTTTGCCAAGAGAACGCACTCGTCATAGCAAACACCCTCTTCCAACAACACAAGAGAAGACTCTACACATGGACATCACCAGATGACCAATACTGAAATCAGATTGATTATATTCTTTGCAGCCAAATATGGAGAAGCTCTATACAGTCAGCAAAAACAAGACCGGGAGCTGACTAGCTCAGATCATGAACTACTTATTGCCAAATTCAAATTTTCTGAGTATGTGCTATCATTTGAAAACGGTCGAGGAGCACAATGTATAAACTATATAACACTATTTATGCAACATAATACTATATTGCCTCTTCTATAACAATCAAAAGACTCTATGTATGTGATCAAGAGAGTCCCTATCCTAGTGTACATGAGGGTTTGAATTCTGAGTCTTAGTTCTTTTCTGTAAATGAGTTACTTATCCCTGCATTACTTCTGATACTCCCAACTATGAATCTGTCTCTTTGTACTGTGAGTCTTTTGAACTCTGCCAAGTGTTGAAAAGGTGGATTAAGAATTCCCTGTCTCTAGGGAGACCATAGTACCCACCAGTGATCAGCACTTTGCCTACAGGGGACCCTAGTGAAGGTAATTACAAAAATGAATCTATCCATGCAGCCAGGGAATTAACAACTACATTCACATTTAAAATGCCACGCACCCAGCAATCTCTGACCTAAACCCTTGTCTGAACTCAGTTTGTTTCCCAATAAAGATACAAATTTAGTTCTGTGCATGTTTTCCGGTTCATCTGTCAGGTTAGGTCTTACTTAGCTTTATAGACCCTAACAGTTGTAGAAATGGAGTTTGTCTTTTTATGTCCTCCCAGGTGGCAGCTGCGTTTAACTCCGTGAACATTTAAGCATATTCTTCATGACAGGCACCATACTGAATACTAAAGATAGAGGGCTGAAGGGGACATGTTCATTTTCCAAAGGAACTCACAGTCTGCTATACTCAAATTCCCTGAGGCTTTTCCCAATGAACACTCTTCTTTTTTTAAATCTCTTCGGCTGTGCTAATATTTCTTATTTTTCCATTTGGCTGTAGCATGGAAACCATGTGTTTTGTAAACTGTCTCCTATGTCAGACAAATTAAAAGAATTTGCAAAGTTTATGCTTCGGTTCATGTTTGGTTGAGACCTCAGAAATGAACTGTGGTCTCAGCAAAGCATCTCCCAATGGCATAGCCTTTGTTTTATGTTGGAAGAATGGAGAGGGCCAAACCTTCTGTTCAAACTGTTCCACCACAGACAGTCAATGAGAAGGTAGAAGCCATTTCGATTGGGACAGTGCTGGAACACTGTATTTACAAGAAAATGAAAACATGCTCACTTGGCCTTCAACCAAGAGGACAGAATACTTCAAAAGGCCCATTCTTCTGGGAGGTGAACAGCCCAAGATTGCAGGCTTAGTGGACTCCACAGAGAGTAAACAAAAAGAGACTATACACTCGAAGGTTCAAAGACAGTTTATTCCACATCATTGACTGTTTCCATTATTGTCGAGATGGTGGAAGCTGCAGAAAACCAACACAGTCAGAAGGAACTGCTTCTTGATTTCAGCTTTTCAAATTTAATTCTTGTAACAACTAGAAAGTCCTTTGAGACAACCCAGGTTTTACTTTGGTACCCTGAGAGCATTTGTGTTTTAAACTGCTTAAAACCCAGAGGAAGTCCTAACTTGTGGTTATAGAGTAGATATGGGAGGAAAGACCTCAGCTACTAATTCTAATCTCCTTTTGTCTGGTTGAATGAGTTAGGTCAGCCTCAGTTTCCCCGTATAAAGTGATCATTTAATTAAATCAGTTGGTGTTCTGAAACATTGTAATAAGCTAAGGAGCAGAAAATTGAAAAGCAAGGGTAGCAGTTCCAATGGTTCCCCCTCCATGGTTCCTGGGTATTTCCAATTTGGAGAGACAGGAAGGAGGTAAGACCTCGTCCAGAATTCTCTGGCATGTACAGACTTATACTAAGACACACACACTACACAAATACACACCTCAGTGATAATGCTCAGCAGACTTTATCCTTCTGGAACTAAGGCTTTGAGAAGAACAAAAGTAATTGTCACACCTCCCCCACACACAAAATAGGAATCCTCCCTAAGAATGTCCCTTAAATTTTGTATTTTATTGTTTGAATAGGCAATATATATTCATTTAGAAAAGGCACACTATGCAAAATCTCATCCTCCTCAATCCACCCTGTTCGTCATCTTGTCACATTTATTAGTTTTTAAATTCAGGCTTGCATAGTTTCTTTATGCGAATAAAGTAAAAATGAGTATATATTGTGTTTTTTTTCTTTATTACATGAGAAGCAGTGTATTTCACACCAGTCTGCACCTGGAACAAGGAGGACCTTTATCTTGTTGCCACAAAGGCGTAGTCCCTAACAGCCCCTCAGTCTTGGTCACTGAGTTAACACAAAGGCTCAGTGCCCACAGCTTTCCAGCGCTTATAAATGTAGGTGGGATTTGTATAATGCTTTGTCATTGCCAAATTGTTACTAGAAATGAGTCTTCAATATCCTGTGTAAAACTTTTCAGTGTTTCAGAGTACTTTCCTATTTATCATCTTGTGTAATTTGAATCTGCCAAAACCCTATGAAGTTTTAGGGCAGGTACTCTCCTTGTTTTTAAGGTGAAGAAACCAAGGGCAAAGGGTGTTCCCTGGGGCATCCTCTGTACCTGATACCACTTTATGTTGCTGTTTTCTGAAAACCAGGGAGAAACTGCCTTCCTCCCTGTGTTTAATACTTCTCCATATTTATGATACTGTCTTTCACAGTTTGGTAAACCTTTTTCTTTTGAGATCATTATATAATACCTGTGAGGGTAGCACGTAACAGAGAGGGATGCTGAGTTCCCTTCACCCAGTCTCCTCCTTGAACAACTGTGGTGCATTATCAGCAACCAGGATACTGACATTGACACAACCAAGACGCAAAAGTCTCCATCACCCCATGGATCCCTGGTGCCATTTTATAGGCATACCTCCCTTATTCTACCCTCAACCCTAGCCCTGACCCGACCCCTTCTGACACATATACACACACACTAATCTATTTTAATGGAGGTTGTATTAGTCAGGAAAGCCTTACAGATATAACAAGCAACCAAGCCCCGTCTCTGTGGCTAACAGTAAAGGTTTATTTTTTGTGATATCACTTCACTGATGGTCAGTGGGCAGTTTGGGGAGGGCTCTGCTGCTTGCAGGCATCCCAGAGCCTGGGTGTTTCTATTCAGTAGCTCCACCATCCCTTGTGGCCTCAGCATTCTCCACTGCATCCTTTGTCTCAGGCCAGCACGTCCAGGGTTGTAGGGCCAGGTCTAGGAAGGGGCATTTATCCCTCCCGTCCACAGTCCATAGATCAGAATTCAGTCATGAGGCTTCACCTCATTGCAGAAAGGCCGAGAAATTTTGTTTGGCTTTGCCCAGCAGCAAGTATTTGAGGCACACGTGTACAAGAGTAGTCTCAGTGGCATTGTTAGCCGTGGTATCAACTAATGAGAGAGTGAATGTTCACTCATAGGGGAGTGGATAAATACTGTTAAACTCACCCCATAGAATATTACACAGTTGTGGAAATGACAAAACCGTATCTGCACACGATGAAGATGAAATCTTAGAAATTCAATGTTGACTGAAAGAAGCTAGTTACAGGACACATCCTAAGTGATAGAAGTTATATATAAAAAGCTCAAAAGTAACCAGAACCGACACTATATTATTTAGGGATAGGGAAATAGGCAGTAAAATCATGTTTTTAAAAAACAAAGGGGGACTTCCCTAGAGGTCCAGTGGCTAAGATTCTGTGCAGGGGTACCAGGTTCGATCCCTGATCAGGGAGCCAGATCCCACATGCCATGCCACAACTAAGACCTGGCACAGTCAAATAAATAAATATTTTTTAGAAAGGAATGACAGTGGACAGTAGCTATCTCTGGGCAGAGAGGCAGTGGGTTGAGTGGAGAGGGAGCACACAAAGGGCTTCCAGCTGTAGCTTGTGTCTTTGTTCAGAGAGGGAGTGTGGATTCAGGCACGTTGTTTTTTCAACATGTATGTGCGTTATGAGCATTCTTTGATATGTATCAAATATTACATAGTAAGTTTAAAAATGAACTTAAATGCTATCATTAGTAGCAATACAAATAAGGCTTTATTAGTTATAAGAATATGGCAAGGAACAGACACATCACTTGAAAAGGTGACATAGTAATTCGTGTTCCTCATGCAGTGAAAGCAACCCACTTTGGGGCTGGGTCCCCCTGAGATCACACATGTTGCTGGCCCTGTGGTCAGTGTCAGAGATAGCCCCGTGTCCTGGTCAGAATCCTTTCTGGTTCTCCAGTCGTCATCACACTCTCAGCGTGTCACTTCGCTTGATGTGTATTGTGGCAATTATTCCTTGCAGAGAACCCTGCAAAACTGTATTGTGATCCTTCGCCATGAAAGGCAAGCTTTGTGTATCTAAATTTCCTAAAAACTGTCCCTTTAAAAGTATCTTCTGCCTACAAAGATGCAACTGAATCCCACATCTCAGCAAACAAAAGCTGAGGCTTGTAACAAGCAGGAGTCATCACTAGACAGTTATCACCGCAGGTAAAGGCCCAACTTCCAGGGCAACCAAATGACTTAATAAACACGTCAAATCTCCTTTATCGTTAAGTGAAAGACCCAAAGAAGCAGCATGGTAACAGTCGACAGCCAGGCTCCATCCCTTATCGAGCTGCTGGCAAACTGTCTTGTAAATAATCAATCCAGCTCTCTGGGTTCCTGTTTTCTCCACCCTTCTCCCTTCCCCCTTCTCCTCCTCCTTCCAAGTTTCAGCCTCTGCTGTCTCCACCCTCTGTAGGCTCCACCTTCTGTAGAGGACTCTGCTCTCTGCACCCAGAATGAGTCAGCATATGGATACATACCCACGTTTTCAGGGAAATGGACTGAGGTTATCAAAAAATGGAATCCCTCTAACCATAGATAAAAATCAAGGCATTTACAGCAGCCTGGAGAGTGAGTCCAGCAGCCGCCCACACACTGGAACGGACAGTACATCTCCTTTGGGAAATACCTCCCTGGGGAGTGACTTTTGGTCTCCGTAAAATGTTCACTTGTCAGACAGCAAGCCCTTTGTAAAAGGGAAACAGACTCTGTCAAAACTGGGTGGCGATGAGATAAAGGCAGGCCACTCCTGTTTGAATGTTTGTCCTGTTGGTGGGGATTTTGTTTAACAAGGTGCCTACCTTATCTGTCTTCTTTAAGATTTATAGCTTCAGAGCCCATAAAGGGAGGCCACAGATATGACCGTGGGCTGTAGAAAGATTAAAAACAAACCTAGGCTATTCAATAAAAATAATCTTGAGATATTTTGGATTTTCTTCTTTTTTTCCCACTGAGGATCACATCAAAGGCCCTAACAGTACTTGCTAATAGTACTTAGCAGCACTTGGCTAATATACATATTATGAAAATGCTGGAAGGAATATTGCCTTGACACTGTTTATAGCACATGGGCTATTTTTCTCTACTCTGCCCTGGAAAATGGGGTTAAGCCCACTATTCAATTAAAAATTAGTTTTTGAAACCTCATCTTGGACCATGCAGTGTATCAGGTACACAAGTAAGATATGATCCTTCCCTCAAAGGAACTTAGAATTAAAAATTCACCAACATATCCTACTGTTACAGAAAATGGTGTTAAAATTGTCACTTAAGAAAGGACCAGATCTAGGAACAAGCCTTTTTAGTGCTGATGTCTGAAGAGCATTTCGGCCACTGCTGCTGTTCATCATGGATTTGATTGAACCTACACTGGAAACCACCTTCATCTTCTGATTGCTGAACCACAAATCCTGTTCTCCTGGATGGCAAGTTCTTTCTCCAGTCTCCTGATAACTACCCTGCTGTTTCTATGGAAGAGAAAATATCTGGGCCCTCAGTCCACATCACAAGGATAGTTGTCATGGACCACTCGTCATGAGACAGTCACTGTGCAAGATGGCTTACGTGCATTGTCTCCTGATCCTTACAACAGTCCTGCCAGATGAAACTCATGATTGCCATTTCCCGAATGGAAAGGTAGAAAGCAGAGAGGTTTACTGACATACCTAAGATCCCATGAGTGGTAAATGCAGGATGATTAGATGAGGTTCCAGATGTTTAAATTCTAACTCTGAGCCCTTTCAGCTCTACCTTGCCTTATCTTACTCACTCAGTGATGTAATGCTATGATTTCTTGATTATTGCAATATGCTCTTGCCCTGTTTCCATGGGATGCAGGCATCAGGTATGTAGTGGGTACATGAACACCAAGTTGACATATACAGAGTATGTGCCAGAGCCTTGGAGACAAAAAAGGATGCAGAGCATCTTATTTGGGTTTCCGATATAGAAGATAGCCGTCCACAGACATACAGCTAAAGCACAATGGAATGCTTTGCTCGTCTAACAGTGTTGAAGATACAAGGAGGCAGCTGTGTCACATGGATGCAATTCTTCAGGAGAATACAGACACAGTCTTCAAGTTTTCACCTCTCATCCAAATAGAAGAGGTTTTTGTACGTGCCATGGTGGTTGGCTGTGTTTGATTTGGTTGGGCCTCAAGCTGGACCAGAGCCACCAGACCACTTCCTGCTGCACCAGGGCCATTGTTTCTTCAAGGTCTCCCCCACATGGGGAGTGAACCAATGTAACCCCCTCCTCACCGCTTGGGCCCTCACGGGCATGACTCTGCCTCCAGCTGCAGTGATGTGACTCAGCTGCAGTCTTCAGATAGCTCCTGGTGTTCTCGCTCAAAGAAAGAAATTCTGAGAGAGTGACCTGTCAGCGTATTGTGAAGGAAGCAAGGCTCTTCAAGATCCACGCCACCCTTTCCCCACCTTGACTACTATGGCTGTAGGAATACAGATGTCTCTTCAAGATACTGGTTTCGTTTCCTTGGATATATACCTGGAAGTGAGATCACTGGATTATATGGTAGTTCTATTTTTTATTTTTTGAGGAATCTCTATATTATTTTTCATAATTTCAGAACCAGTTTACATTCCTATCAGTAGTTCCCTTTTCTCCACATCCTTGCTAACATTTGTTATCTTTCGTCTTTTTGCTAAGAGCCATTTCTTTCTATGAGGTGATAGCTCATTGTGGTTCTGATTATTATAATCTTGAGCACCAGTTGGCCACTTGTATATCTACTCTTGAGAAATGTCATTTCAGGTCCTTTGCCCAATTTTTATTGGATTATTTGGTTTTTTGCTTTAAGTATGAGTTTTATAAATATTTTGGATATTAACCACTTATCAGATAAATGGTGTACAAATACTTTCTTCCATTCCATAGGTTACCATTTCACTCTATTGATTGTTTCCTTTACTGTGCAGTAACATTTTTATACAATCCCTTTTGTTACCTGTGCTTTTGGTATTATATCAAAAAAATTTTTACCCAGACAAATGTCAAGAAGCTTTTTCCTCTGTGTTTTCTTCTAGTGGTTTTATAGCTTTGGATCTTATGTTCAAGTATTCAATCCATTTCAGTTGATTTTTATATAGTGTGACCTAAGCGTCCAGTTTTCCTCTGCATATGGCTGCCCAGTTTTCTGAGGACCATTCATTGAAGAGACTATTCTTTCTCCATTGTGTGTTCTTAGTAACCTTGTCAAAGATCACTTGACGGTAATTGAATAGATTTATTTCTGGGCTCTCTACTCTGCTTTAGTCCATATGTCTGTTTTTAATGCCAGTACCATACTGTTTTGATTAGTGTAATTGTGTGATATATTTTGTAATCAAGAAGTATGATGCCTCCAGGTCTGTTCTTCTGGCTCAAGATTGCTTTGGCTATTTGGGGTCTTTTGTGGTTTCATATGAATTTTAGGATTTTTAAAATGGTAAAAATTACCATTGGGATTTCAACAGAAACTGCATTGAATCTATAGATTTCTTTGGGAGTATGGTAAATATCCATGTATTTTACAGTAAGTATTCCATTAACAGAGAGTGAAGGAATCTCATGGGGTAAGATTTTAGATACATACAGAAGCATCTATCGCCTCCATATTCATCCTTTGTTGAGTCATTAGCTAAAAGGGAAAAGACCAACCAAGAAGGTTAACTATACAGTGTAGTATTAGAAGACTCTGCCTATCCATTTGAAATTGGTAAGTTTAGAATGGATTTTCTAGTTTCATAGATATGTGCTTAAGCTTGGTAATTGCCATCAGCTTATGAAATTTATGCTAATTAGTAACATTTATTAATTTCAAATTATTCATGTAATCATATTCTAGGCACATAGTAGATTTTAGAGATGGTTTCTACTCTCAGTGGTAATAACTTTTGGTTGGTATGTTTGTAAAAATATAGACAGAATGGGTACAATTACCCTTTAAGAGGAAAGGAGAAGGGAGAATTATGTTAGCTGGTAGAGAATTGGGATAATTCTTTTGGGAAGCATCCAAGAGGTCTTAAGTTTCTCCTATGAAGGTAGGGTATGGTAAATAGAAGATAAGAGATTCTTTCTAGTGTTTAGACCAGTTTAACTATTCACAAAAGCATCAGTGGAGGTTTATGACCCAACTGTGTTCAGAGGTGTAATTCAGAAAGCCTAATAGAAATCAAAACTCGTGGTAAAGCTGTATCATGGATAAATGAAACATTAAATTTTTGCTTTGGTTTGGAATTCTGTCAGTTTGGCCTAGTAAATGTGGCAGTTTCATGGGAAAATCATTGTTAAGGCAAAATCTCTTAAACCTGTAGCTTCAGGGAGCGAAACAGAGTGTAGGATGAACCCCATGTAGTAAAAGGGGCAACCAGTTCCTTGGACAAAGGCAGAAGTCCAGTGAAGACGTGGTTTGATACCAGTTTGTGTTTGCTCCAGAGGCTGGGGTGGGGGGTGGGGGGGTGAGTGAAGCAGAAAGCTGAGAATTGGACAAAAGTCTATTCAGTTTGGTTTAGATTCAGTAGTCACACAAAGTAAGAGCTTCCCAGATGGCACTGTTGGTAAAGAACATGCCTGCCAATGCAGGAGACATGGATTGGGGAGATCCCCTGGAGGAGGGCATAGCAACCCACTCCACTCGTCCTGCCTAGAGAATCCCAGGGATAAAGGAGCCTGGCGGGCTACAGTCCATAGGGTCGCAAAGAGACACGACTGAAGTGACTTGGCACATGCACGCGCACATACATACACACACACAAAGTAAACCAATAGTCCCCAGGTCTCTCCTGTGTCAGGAAACAAGATGGTGCCTGACTGTGCCTGCCAGCAAGTGGTTCCGTGTCTAGCAGGGAACTCTGTGAAACCAAGAAAGCCCACAGCAGGGAAGGAATTTCCACAGTTCTGTGGAACTGGACAAAGTTCTGAGGAAGCTGGAGAAGGCTTCACAAAGACCCCATGTGGACTAGGAACTGACAGGGCTGACGTAGCAGAGGGAGGCATGAGCAATAGGAGATGGGGAGGCTGGGGCCCAGCAGCACCGTGCTCACTCAGAGCCGTGAGAGTACAAAGTCCCCGACGCACAAGGTGGTCTTCACAGCCACTGCTGTCAGCCAGTCTTCTGGAATCCACAGGACCCTTTACTCTGACTGGTGAAGGCACAAGATAGGAGCTAAGACAGACACATGGAGCTGACAGAGGGCATCCCAGGCTAGGAGACGGTTTCTACCAGATTCCCTGGATTAAACAGCTTCTGCCCCACCCAGCATTTAATGGCAGGACCAGACTCCCATGACTGAGGCTCCAGACCTTGGAATGGAGGGTCATTTCTCCTCTTCTCTTACCCACTTTATCCACCTGGGCTGCACAGGGTTCCAGACCCAGCCGTACGTCAGGACCCCTCAAAGTCTTGAAAAAGTCTGACACATGAACACCTACCTCCCTGCCTCTGTCCTCTCCTCAACCCACCCCCCACCCCACCCCCTTATTACTGAATCAGAATCCAGAATTGGTGAGGGGGAGATGCTGAACTTACATATTTTTTAAAAACCTCATGGATAAGCCTGAGGCATAGGTGGTTTTGAGACCCACACACATCGTAGAAGGAGCCCTCACCTCACAGTCAGGAAATCTGGGTTGAGTTTCCAGCCTCACCTATACACTGGCCCTGAGACTGTTTCCTCATCTATTAAATGATATTGTTGCTTATCCTGCCTACTTCACAGGGGTTTTGTGTGGATTAAATCACGTGATAGCCAACTGGAAGCCCTCCTCTGCTCTAGAAATGCAGGTGCTCCTTAGCCCTGTTTGCCCCACCCCCTGCCTCCACCCCAGTTTACAGCCAGTCACCTCACTCCTGGATTGTTTCTGGGCTAGCTGGTTGGTTTGTCGTGCCTGCGCCCTGCCACCAAGTTAATCCTCTTGAAAAACCACTTCTGTTGTGTTTCTATTCTGTTCAGCGTCACCTCTCAGGACATAGGCTCCCCATGCCCACTGCACTTTCTGTCTCTTTCCCACCTTTGGCCTCTTTGCTGTCAGTCCTTGACCTCCATATATTTCTTGCATTGTTTCTGAAAACCTGTCTCGAGTGTTTCTAATCTGATCACCTCCATCTCAATCTGAATAACATAATTATGAGACTTTAACATATATTGAATAGTTCCTTCACTGTTATGTGTATTTGCTTCATTATTCTGGTTAGTTTGCTTGCCAGGGCCCCAGACTACTAGGGCTGATTGATCTTTTAAATGATGTTATTATATGCAGTGCCCCGACGGTGACAGGCCCTGGGCAGAGCTGGGAAGTGCAGTGGCCAGAGCATGCTGACCGGTTTGTAAAGCCCTTTCCTTTATAGGTGTCTTTTCACCTCACCACCCTGAGAGGTAGATAGTTAGGCTCCCCATTTTACAAGTGAGGAAAGAGAGGCTTGGGAAGGATAAGTAGCATAAAAATTGCAGGAAAAACAGGGAGGTGAAGGAACTCTGTGTCCTGAGGAGAACCAGAGTGGCTGGAGCCCATGATAGGGTGCAGATGTGAGCGACAGCTCCTGCAGGTAGTGCTCAGGCCACAACAGGTGCCCGATGCTGAGACTGAATTAGTGGAGAGACCTGGCAGAAGGGACCAGACCTGACAGGCTGCAGTAGGTGCCCCTGTAGGGGACGGCTGCTCCCCTGGGGTGAAGGTCAGGCCAGCGTGACCCCAGCTGGCCTCCTGGGGACAGGTCAAATGTGATTCGGCCTCTGCCCAGGTAGGACCCAGGCAGTGGGTTTTGTAGGCCATTTCCTGGGGAATTTTCAAATGGACCAGTGGTTTCATCTTCCTATTCTAAAGCACCCCGGTACCCTGTGTGATTATCCAGTTGTGGCCAACTGGTCTGATATCTTAAAGGAGACGCTAAAACAGCAGTGGAAACTTCCTAGGTTTCAAGGTATCAGTAATTCCATTCCTGAGTAAACACTGATGAGAAAGAAACCCTTCCAGTCTTCTCTGGCTTCAGCCAGAGTGTAGTTTAACAGTGCGTTGATATTTCCTGACTGCTCCCTGACTTATGAAGGTATAAGCTCCTTGCAGGTAACATGCTCCTGCCCTGGGTTGAATTCCTTGCACTTATTGCCTAAGTGGGACAGGCCCGGGGTGGGGCAACTGAGAGCTGGCAATGCCAGGCCCACAAATGCAGGCAAGCAACCGAGAGGCCAGCAGGCAGGCCTGAGGGCTGGACAGCTATCCAGCAAGTGGGTGGAGTACTGAAGCTTAGTTGTGTGGCTGAAGAACCCAGGGCGTGGCAAAGAAATTGACTCCTGGAACAGTAAAGATGAATGCTTAATACCCATGCATTTATTAGCATGGCTGGTTCTTTTGTCAAATATATCATACAGTCACAGTTTAGGATTTTAGAATAAACAAGATTACTGATATTTCTTTCAAAAGCTGATAAGCACTCCTTACTAAAAGTTCAGAGTCTTTGATTAATCTTCAACTTAAAATATTAAAAATCTAGTTTTCATAAGCTATTAGAAATATTTTTCAAAGGAGTCCTTTCCCCATCCTGCACCCCAAAGCCCTGCCCACATCAAAGGTTAGGAGTAAACCATATCTTCTGTAAACCATCTGATGAAATTCCTCCCTTCCCCAAGTCTACCAAATTTTGATCTTCAAAAAAAAAAAACAAAAACAAATGGGGCTAATGTGACAGTAAGATTTATACCTTCACAAGTAAATATTACAGTTTGGCTGGGTTGCTTGTGGAAGCTTGTCAGGTCACAGTGACTCACTTGCATAGATGAAGTTATTTTTAGGGATGTAATTTGTACTGTTTAGAAAAGAATAAAGAGATGGTAAAAGGCTAGATCGCTCATTATAGTTTACAGAGCTCATGAACCCAGCATCCATGCGAAAGATGACTAAGCAACGGGTCGGTTGGTACTTTCTCTCAGAATTTTACAGACATGAGTCACCCACTTGAGATTGCAGACACAGCACCGAGGTACCTGTGACTCAGCTCCCATTAGGACGAGCACTTGAATTCAATTCTGATACACTTTGGTAGTTAAGGACTGAGGAAATTACATAGCAAAGCAAAATACGTCTTTCTAGCACGCAGCCATCAGATGTTTTTAGCAAGGATTGATTTATCTTCAGCTCTGGCCTTTGAAAGACTCTGGTTTATGCTAGGTGATCTGCCCATTCTATCTGCTGCTCTCCATAGCAGTGCCCCCTGACCCTAGGGTACTGCTATCCTCACCCTTTCTGCACTGAGCTGTCCAGCATTCAGGCCTACTTCCTTTAACCAAATGTGTATATGTGTGTGTGTATACGAAAGATCTTCAGCCTAACATGGAAATTCTAGTTTTCTTAAGCTGGGAGAAATAGCAAAAGACTTGCTTTCCCTACACTGTGCCCAGGTCAGGGAGTAGAAGAAATAAAATGGTATTTTCTTAGGGTATTTTTGTATGTTTTTAAAAAGCTGTGTACGCAACCTACACATCCACGTGTGTGGTCACAGATCAGTAAGAACCATCTGTGTACGTAAGCAGACTTTTTGAAGTGAATGCGTTATTCTCTCTTCAGGGCTGCTGCTTTGTTCTCAGGCACAGGGCTCTGCTGGCCCCGAGGTGCAGCCGCGCACTAGGATTGCCCCTGGTCATCACACACGTGCCTTATGCAGCCCGAGTTAAGCCCTCAGAATTTGACCCCTCCGTTCAAACACACAGAAAATGGTCCTTTGCAGCTTGTAGACATATCAATAGACTATTCATAACCAACAAATAATATTATGCTTGCTGCTGCTGCTGCTAAGTCGCTTCAGTCGTGTCCGACTCTGTGCGACCCCATAGACAGAAGCCCACGAGGCTCCCCAGTTCCTGGGATCCTCCAGGCAAGAACACTGGAGTGGGTTGCCATTTCCTTCTCCAGTGCGTGAAAGTGAAAAGTGAACATGAAGAGGCTCAGTCGTGTCTGACTCTTATTATGCTTGTTACTTTTATAAAAGAAACATGAACATGGTTACAAAAGCACATACTCCAGAAGGAAATGCAGTGAAAAGTGAAAGTACTCTGCCTCACCCCACTCAGGGACAATCACTGTTAACCACTTCTGTCACCTGGCAGTTACTTCTGAAACCATTGTATTCCTCAGCTGCTATGCCTATAGCACTATTACTAAGAGTGGCAGGCCATGCACAGGCTACAAACTGGGTCCTTTTGTCAGAGAGAAAAGCCTTGTGTCCATTCAAGTCAACTCAGCAGACATTTGGGGATCTCCTATGGACTGAGCCCCTGTCGGGAGGAGTGGTCACAGAAATGGGTAGGAGTTTGCAGATGTGCAAATACATGAATACAACCACTGTACAAAAATGCTATAACACATGTAAAATACAGGTGTATAAAACCCCTTCTGTGGGATTTTACAGAAGCATCCAAGAGCTGGGTCTTTAAGTGCTTAATAGAAACATGCTGTGGAGAGAACCAGGCAAGGATGGCGCAGGGAGAGTAGTGTACTCGTGGACTGATATGGTGCATTTAGAAGACTGGGAATAATTCATAAACTTGAGTGTTTAGAGTGTGTGAGTAAGGGGGGTGTTAGGAGATGAGGCAGGAAAGAAATATGCCTGATGAGGAAGAGCCTTGCACATGAGGAATTCAAAAATGCGCTATTCCTGATGGAGAGTCTAGGAAGGATTTTAAACAGAGCTGTGCTGTGATCTCACTTATGCCACAGGTCTGATAGCAGAGTGGAGTATGAGTGCTAGTGGGAAGAAGCCTGGGGTAGGAACTGCTTCTCCAGCAGGCCTTTGTGAACACTCAGATTTTGGAAGCGAGGGGGAGTGGCAGATGGCTGTGTGATGCATGGTGGGGAAAGCTGAGTAGAGAGTGAAGGGTCCCAGAGTTGAGGGGAAAGACTGTGAGCCTGAACTTGTTGAGTTTGAAGTGTCTAGGTGGTAAGCAGGTGAAGTCAATAAGTAAGCAATGTAAGACTGAAGTCTGGGAAGAGCCCTCCTAGTTGATACAGATCTGTGATCCACGTAGCATGGGACAGGGGGAATGGCCGAAGGACCGAGCCTGTAACCGGAGAGGACTGAAAACAGCTGTGGGGAAGGCAGTCAGAAGACTGCGGGTGGAGACAAAGAAGCAGTGGCGAGGTAAAATGAGAACCAGGAGAGAGCAGAACCAGGAAAGCAGGAGGTGCAGATGAGGTGGGAGTGAAAAACATTTGCTTTGGTAATTAACATGGACAGTGTCCATGTGGGAAAAGCAGTTGAAAGAAACGTCAATGTGTTAGAGTTGGCAGAAGCCAGGCATGAATGGGTTACAAAATTAATTGATAGTGAAGAAGGTGGACCAGTCCACTTTATAGGGGTTTAGAGAATGAAAAGAAGAGATGGGAAGTAGCTAGTATGGGTGTTGGTCACGAGGGGTCCTTATGGGAAGAGGAGGTTCTTCAGCATGATGAGAAGGAACCAGTGGAGAACAGATTGTAATTTAGAGGGAAAAGAGAGAGAGAGATCTTTGAAAGAGCAAAATCCTAGAGGTGGTTTAAGAGTATGGAACCTGGAACTGGATCAAGGAAGGCGATTTGAACAAGAAGGAACTCCACCACCCCTGAGGCAATAGGAAAGGATACAGATATGAGAGTTAATTCATCCCTCTATCACCAGCTCCCAGCAGTGCCTGGAGTATAGTCAGCACTCAGAAATGTCTCTAAATCAATGAATTTTTAAGTCGTAGTATTTTAGAAGTTATTATTTTGTGGCTCAGCATGAATAGTTGATGAGAAGGTTGGGGGTGTGGCCACAGGGAAATGGGAACTGGGTAGGTTGGCTTGTTAGATGCTGATGTTACACTGATGGTTACAGAAACCCGAGTAGAGAGGAGGACTTGAGGCCAGTGTAGACATTTCTCAAGAAGTTAGTGTGTAACCAGGAGACTGAGTAGATAACATACAGTGAGAATCAACAGAAGTGATCTAGCCGAATGGTAGAAGCCTCAAATAGGGTTGCTTTTCTTAGGGGCAAGATTGAGTGTGTAGGCCAGTCCGGGGAAAGAAGTGGCTTCTACTCAAGGGAGTGGCCCAGGGGGAAAGCTAGGTTCCACTTGGGACAAAGAGGTGGCAGGAGCATTCTGGGAAGAAAGTGAGAAGGCTTATCTTAGAGTCGGAGCAGAGGTGGCGTTCTGATACAGTGAGTATTTGTCCTGTGAGGATCCAGAGTGAAAGGACATCAGGAAGAGTTGGGAGGATAGATTTTTTTTTTCCCAACAAAAGATGAGCGTCACTGTAAGAGAGAGACTAATTAGCTAGGGAGGCAGTGGCTGAGAAAGACGCTATGCAGGGGCCTTTACATGGACAGTGGGTTGCAAGGCAGTCCCAGCAGCCAGGAATGTCGTGGTGGAGAACTTGACACTGTCTGCAAGTCTGCAGAGCCTCAGAGGGCCACAGTTAGTTGGTAGTCAGATGGCCCAGGATGCCACCTCCACGAGCACACATGTTCCAGGAGAGCTCCTCTGGAGGCCTGGACTGTCCCTGCTCCAAAAACGCTTCAGGCACGTCTCATGGCCTCTCTGACCCGAGGCTCAAAGTACAGTCTGCAGCTGATTACCTGACCATGAAGATGCATGAAGACAATGCGAGTAAACATGGAAACTTTTATAGCTGTTTGACATTGCTACGGCACCTGGGCATGATTGTTTTTCTAGTCATTCAGTTTTATCAGTCTATGACAGATTGGAATTTAAAACGAAACACAGTAGGATGTTTCTGGTGGTCCAGTGGCTGGGAATCCACCTGCCAATGCAGGCCATTATGCACGTGGTCCATCTCTCATACCAAATCATAACTGATTTTTAAATAGTTAAAACCCTATAGGTCTTTCTGTACTGTGCTAGAAGGTGCCTCAACTCTCACCAGTCAAGAATCCCATGGTTGGGAATGCTCATGACCACTACCTTTGAGTTTCAGACAAGCAACTGTCTTCTCATTTGTACAAGTCTTAAAACTTTTGAGCTCTTTAAACCAAATACATGCACATATATACCTGCATGTATTTAGATATGCATGTGAGTGTGTGTGTTGTTGTTTTAGTTACTCAGTCATGCCCGACTCTTTGCAACCCTGTGGACTGAAGCCCACCAGGTTCCTCTGTCCCTGGGATTTCCCAAGCAAGAATACTGGAGTGGGTTGCCATTTCCTTCTCCAGGGGATCTTCCTGACCCAGAGATCTCCTACATTACAGATGGATTCTTTGCCACTGAGCCACCAGGAAAGCCATACGTGTGTGTACACACACATAAAAGATGACATCTCTTGGTAAAGAATTCCTCTGGACCTGAGCTCCCACACCTCTCCTATAGATCCATATTGGTGCCTACTCAGGGCACCCCTTTGCAGACTCTAGATTAATCTAAGGGTAAGTGATGACTTAGCAAGTTGAACATTGAAAGAATCAAACCTGTTTTTCCATGCAGCCAATTAATAAGATATCTAAATAATATTAACCTTTTGGCTTATGGAAACAAAGAGAATTCCATCACCAAGAGCACTGATAAGGCGTAAGAGAAGGGTGGGGCGGGATAGAATAGCTATTGTGAGAGCAGGAAGGCTGAACCAAGAAGGGGTTAGCTTTGAGCCCAGATCAGGTTCTGTTAAGGTGTGCCCTGGTTTAAAGTACTTTATTTTAAAGTCCTTTGGATCTTCCCTCTTTTTTATTCTTAATCTGATTCTTTACATCTGTCCCTCAATACTCTTGTGTATATGAACTTCAGCTACTATATTCAAACCTTAGTCTTAACTGAAGCCTGATGGGCTGTACCACACACACCCTCTTAAGAAGGGCAAGCTGTGTAGGCCTTTCCTGACCTGCTCCACCAACATTTAAGAGTTATGTTTTTATCCAGGAGACCATGGTTAGTCCCCTGTCGGCTGAAACAAGGGGGAGAATTAAGGTAATCTAGCTGGTGCCAGTGTGTAGGACAGACAGAGAAGCAATTCCTGGAGGCAGAGAAAGCTTATTGAATTACTTCAGGTGTGAATTGATTCATATTTGGAGCTGACCTCAAATGGTTGGCATGGGAGGCCTAATGCAGTTGTTCTTAGGTTTAAACAAAAGTATATTCAGTTGCATAAAGTGGGCTGCTATTTTTAAAAATACAGAGGTATAGAGTGGACTTTTGGACTCTGAGGGAGAGGGAAAGGGTGGGATGGTTTGGAAGAATGGCAATGAAACATGTATATTTTCTTGTAAGAAACGAAGCGCCAATCTATGTTCAATGTAGGATGCAGGATGCATGGGGCTGATGCACGGGATGATTCAAGTAGAGGATGTGGGGTGGGAGGTGGGAGGGGGCTTCGGCATTGGGAGATTGTGTTCACCTATGGCTGATTCGTGTCAATGTATGGCAAAACAAATACAGTATTGTAATTAAAAAAATAAATAAATTTAATAATAAAGGGATCATGTGATAAGGTTAAAAAAAAAAAATACCCATTCCCACTTCTGTTTATCACGATGGAAGTAGATGGGCCTCCCACCCCACCAAGTAGGACAATGCCTTGTGGACAGTCCTCTCCAGGTTGTGCTGCCAACAGTGAGCCTTTCAGAGATGCAAACAGCAGGATGAAGAGTCAGTGGTGACTCAAAGGTCCTGAGCTTGGCTGAATATTAGACCCAGCCTTTGTGGATGAGCAAGCTTACGGCTTTTATTTCAGACGTGTGGTATGATTCTTCCCCTGTCGATAGCAGGACATCCTAACGATGTCAGAACCATGGGTTTAAAATCTGAAGACCTGAATCCAAGGTCCAGCTCTGTCACATAACTGTAATTTTAAATGAGCTTCTTTCTGTTCCTGAGTTTCAGTGTTCTTACCCATAAATGGGATAATATGCCACCTTTACATCACAGATGAGATATGAAAACTTTTAAGCCAGAAAATGTATATTATGACATTTGCCAGGCCTCTGGTCTAGAATTATCAGATTGCACAGGTGAGCAGTCAGAAGGATAGATAGATTTTGAAGACATCAGAGTGTACTGAGATGGAGCTTTCTGGGACTTTCTAAAGGAGGAAAGTTCAGGGCCAACCCTTCAGGGTTAACTATCCCTTACCTG
Organism: Nanger dama; assembly: GCA_917880005.1. Taxonomy (NCBI): domain Eukaryota; kingdom Metazoa; phylum Chordata; class Mammalia; order Artiodactyla; family Bovidae; genus Nanger; species Nanger dama. The sequence goes on from CAKJTW010000018.1 coordinate 35,651,779, forward strand.
GGCTTTGTGGGGAGTTGTTACGCGGATAGAGAAAGGAAACAGTAAATGTTTTAAAAGGAAAGGAAGTACAAATCGATATGGTGTCATGGAAACTATGGGAGAAGAACAGACATGAGCACCAGGGTCTAAGGCCATTAAAACCCCATAGATATGACCGTAAAATATCTTCTCAATCCAAAAGAAAGAAAACAAGGAAATTGAAACATCAAAAATAAAAATCCTTAAAAGCCTGAGCTCATTGAACCCATAGGAATAACTCGTGAGGTCTGGAAGCAGGCACATTCTGTTCTTCCTCTTGGTCTGTGAGGACTGTGAGAGTCAGTTGTACTTTCTGATTCACGGCCAGAGAACGTGCTTGCCCATAGCAACCTCTGACTGAGATGGCAGACAAGCCACAGTGTCCCTGAGCAGAAACTCCTTCCAGAATATCAGAAACAAGCAGTAACTCTAATTTGTAGCACTTGTGATAGAAAAAAACACAGACTCCAGACCCAGACTGGCCAGGGCTCACCCTGGCACCGTCTCTTCTTCCTGGCTGCAAGAAGATTCTTGGGCTTGCCGCAGGGCATGGGCTCCCTCCCTAGTGAAAAGGGACAAGAGAACCATGTGGCAGGAAGCACCCAGCACATTGTAGGTACTCAGCAAATGCTTGTTTCCTTCCCTTTTCTTAGCATTAAAAAAAAAATGTACTTATTAGAATGGAACACAAAAGTGAAAACCACCATGCCTAACTTTTCTCTAGTAAGAGATTTTTCAGACTTGGGTTAAGGGAGAACCCAGAGTCATACTGTGGACTTCCTTGGTGGCTCAGTGGTGAAGAATCCATCTGCCAATGCAAGAGACGCGGGTTCAATCCTGGATCGGGAAGATCCCCTGGAGAAGGAAATGGCAACCCACTCTAGTATTCTTGCTGGGGAGATCCCATGGACAGAGGAGCCTGACGGACTACAGTCCATGGGGCCGCAAAAGAGTCAGACAGGACTTAGTGGCTAAACAACAGCAACAACAAAGTCACACTGTAAAAGCAGCTTTGGTAGCTGTGGTTTACTTTGCTCCTATAGGGAGATTTGCTGAGCCACAAGAGGCTTGCTGGATGGGGGTCAGGACCCTGGGGTCCTCTGTCAGCTGCCCAGGCAGCTCACCACTCTACACCACAGGCTTTTCAGTTCAATGGATAGATGGCTTCCAAGGCCTCTTTCTGAACTGTGGTTTAATGAGTTTGTCCTCCGTTGTGACAAGACACGGAGATCTCTAAGCACCTCACCTGCCTGTAGCTCAGCTCTTCCCTGAAAGCACATCTGTCAAAAACACAGCTGAAAGGGGCTAGACTAGAGAGGTATTGCAAAGTTTATGTCTTTCACTCACAGGGACCTCAGGCCTGACTCCCATACCTGCTGTTAAGCTTGGTGTACTAGTCCCCTGATTCCTAGCAGCCTAACTGCTCAGAGAAGGTCTGTGGTCTCTAGACAGACTAACCTATAGCCTGAGCTGGGCAGTGGGGGTGGAGGGAACTAAGAAACTATAGCCAGCAGAATGCTAGACACTTAGACACACACGCCTCATTCGGCCTGGGTTGTCATGACTATATGGCCCACTCTGAGAGCTAATATTCATAATTGTGATTTAAGTCGTTTAAAGGGGGATATGGAAGAAGTAAATGTGAAGGCAGCTTTGGAAAGATATCAATCAAAAGCAACAGAAAGGGGAAAAATGTTTTGGAGCTTGCAAAGAAGAGCTCTCAGTTATTGGGTGCAAGTCTGCTTCTCTTAGGAGAACCTTTGCTTGAAAAAGATTTTATTCTTTTACGTTTGGATATACAAGTCAAGCAGCTAATTTAAGTCAAAGGCTTGCCTCAACATGCTCACCTTGTGTTTATACGTGTGTTCTCTATAATTCAAGTTGGGAGAATATGACAGTTTAAAAACATCATTTTAGACAGCTGTCATACTTTCATCTGAAGTGAAATTTCTAAATGGAGTTGCTATCAAAAAAGAACATGAATTAGTTTCTATTTTCCAACTGTATCCCCCTCCCATTCTCACAGAAGAGATAATAACTAAGGAGATGGCCAAAGAAACAACTAAACAAAAACTAGGATAGTTCATGGACCACATAGCAGTCTTTAAATATACAAAGATTCATTACGTTTCTGCTTTTTTTTTTATCCAAGCACAATGGAAAACTGTCTGACTGAGTTTTCAGCAGGCTTCCTCTCTGTTTAAATGTTTTATGGTTTTTGGTCAGCTCTTGCTGCAAAACCCCATTTGACTTTATATTCTCCAGAGCTGTGTTTTTTGTTGTTTTTTTTTTTAATTTGAAGGAAGAAGATTATAGAATTAAAAATGGGGAGTTCCCAAGGACTCTGAATTTGCCCCACATAAAATGATGGGCAGAACTAAGTTGGAAGCTTAATTGAAAGAGCCTGGCTACCTTAATCTATGGGCTGTATTTTCTCAGCTGGAAGTTAGGTTGGAGAAAGAAATTATGTAGACTCAGGTTTGTTTTAATTGCTTCTAAGAGAAAAGTGAGTAATAATAGGTATCATTATGAATATCTGCCACCAGGGAAGCTTATGAATATCTGCTAGATGCCAGGTATTCTACATGTATTCATTATGTCTTATAAACCACCCAACAGCCTTGTATGGTAGGTACTATACCATTTTAAAGATGAGAAAACCTAGACTCAGAGAGTTTAGCAAATTGCACAAAGTCTCCCAGGTCATAACCGGTCGAGTAGGAATCAAGCCTGGATCTGTCAAATTCCTAAGATCATATTCTCTCCACTATACCTACCTGTTCTTACATTCCCTTAGGCTCCAACCTTTATTTATCGAGCACTTTCTATGTGCCAGATGCTATACCACATGCTTTATTTTCAACCTGGAGGTTAGAGTTTTTCCAGTTTTACAATGAGGAAGAAGCTCAGAGAGGTCAGTGAATCTACCAACGCAATATGATCACTAGGTGGAACCGAGGTCACCACCTCCAGGGCACATGGTTTTCACGTGACCCTTCAGCCTCACCGAGATGAGCTCTTTCCTGTTCATCTCACCAGACGGAACCGAACCTAAAGCAACCAAAGAAGGGAGTGACTTATCTCTGAACATTTCCACAACCACCTAATCTAGTGGGTGAGACATTTTCCTGTAATTTTGATACCCCAGCACAGTATAAATCTGGAGTGGAGAATGCTTGGAAAGTGTAATACACAAAATATAAGTTCATGCAGCTTTCTACATAGGAGAATGACAGGGTGGCCAGGGTTCTAACGCTGTCTTGTAAGGAAACATACAGTCACTCTTGAGGGTTCTGGTTTCCAAGCGCTGCCACATATTTGACCTAAACTATTTCCCATCCCAGTCTTACACCCAGTCCCAAATCTCAGGCTCTGCTGTAGAATTGTCCTCATAGGAAGTTAGAGTTGTTTGAGAGAAAACGGAAGACTCCTATAAGCTGACGACAGCCCATCGCCAAGCTTACCACTCAGAGCCTTCTTCTGACCATAAGGAACACACTAGTAAGTCTTAAGAGATGTTTTGTAAAGTGGAATCGGTTCCCGAACTGAGAAGTGAATGACTGCACTCCTCTAATATTAAATAATAAATTTTTTGTGATTTGTGCATGTGTACCTTCTAAAACATTCTCTTTTCTAGAAGATTTCTACCACTTGAGAGTATTTAAATTACAGGAAAATTTCTGACCAGAGTGGGTGGTGTGGGATAGCTTCCCTAGAAACGTTCAAGGATCTCGCTGCTCATGGAAGAAAGTCCACACTGCTTTGCTTTATGCTCATGACTCTCCACAGTTTGGCATATTTATCCAAAGCCCCCTCTGCACCAGGGTCGTATCCTCTGGCCAGTGCTCCCTCTGCCCTGATCATCCTCATCCCCTCACCCTCCTCTGCTCTGACTGCCCGAGGCTGTTCCTTCTGCCTGGAATCCCCTCGCCTTTCCCTCTTCCTTCCCTGTCACAAGCCTCCCACTGCAACTGCCTGTCCAAATCCTGGTGGTCTTTCAAGGTCCTGCTTATCCAGCAAACCTTCTAGAAGCCCCTGGATTATCTTTCCACCCCTACCCAGGCAGTTACTACCTCTCTTATAACCCACCGTCATTTTCCTGCCTGAGAACAGTGATGGTCAGGGGTGAGGACCAGGCTTTACTCAACTTGGCCCCCTAGAGCTAGCTCATAGTAGATTCTCCAGGAATGCTTCTCAAATTGGATACTTGTTGCTGTTTTCTCTAGCATATAAAGCTCACAACCAGACCCTTTCAAAAATAAAAATAACTAGTTTCAGAATTCTTTTTCTTCTTAAAGCCTAGTTAGTCATCCTTCATTTTGGAGTAGTTGCGTTATTTGCAAATTTGTGCCTGGCAGGATGTTCTAATTTTTCAAGACTGGAATTTAAACTGACCATTGTCAATCCTCCTCCTTTTCAGAATTTGTCCTGTTCCTTCTAATCATCTGCCTTTAGTAAATCACCCATGATTTTTGAAATTAGAAGCTTATGACTCTTTAAAACTTTGCCCAGCTTTTAAATGGCAAGGATTTTGCATTTGAATGTATTTTAACTTTTTAAAGGATTATTCTAATCAAATTCTTCCTTAATTTAGCCAGATATCTGTTTTAATCCTTCCAGGCCAGGAGTTTATTTATTGTGACTACATTCTTTTAAAGATAGAAGTTTAAATGGTATTAAATTATGTTGGACTATAAAGGAAGCTGAGCACCGAAGAATTGATGCTTTTGAACTGTGGTGTTGGAGAAGACTCTTGAGAGTGCCTTGGACTGCAAGGAGACCCAACCAGTCCATCCTAAAGGAGATCAGTCCTGGGTGTTCATTGGAAGGACTGGTGTTGAAGCTGAAACTCCAATACTTTGGCCACCTAATACAAAGAGCTGACTCATTTGAAAAGACCTTGATGCTGGGAAAGATTGAAGGTGGGAGGAGAAGGGGACAACAGAGGATGAGATGGTTGGATGGCATCACTGGACATGAGTTTGAGTAAACTCCTGGAGTTGGTGATGGACAGGGAGGCCTGGCGTGCTGCAGCTCATGGGGTCACAAAGAGTCGGACACAACTGAGCGACTGAACTGAACTGAAATGCTATTTATGATTTTTCTCTGCATCTCTTAAAAACATGCTTCCTTTTTATGTCTCGTGCTGTTGACCTCTCCTCACTTTTATGGTCTCTGCCAGGCAGAGTTCCTAGACATACATCAACTACCTGCTGTGTGTCTAGCCCAGTGTTCACATGTGGAGAATATAGAATTATGACAGGAACACTTCATTGTTAGCAATTCAGCCAAGACTATATAATGGGGACATGTCACTTAGTGACAGAGTAGGCAAGAGAGGCTACCTGGAAGAAGGCCGCAGAAGCAAGAGTAGGGACTGAACCAGAAGCCAGGCCTGAGGAAGTGCCAGGATCCAAATGGAACGCATCCTCAGGGGACACGGAAACCAGAGGATATCACAGGAAGCACACAATGTCACACCTACCATTCATTTCCAGGAAGCGAGGGTCCTCATGTGTAGCCTGGGACCTGCAGCATGGGGTATGCTCACTCCGTGTGTGTTAGATGAGAGAATGGACGAACCAGGAAAAGCAGGCAGAGAAACACTGGGGTAGGGAAGGTTTCCCACGCTGGGAACCCCTCGGTCCTGGCCTCGACCATTGGCATTCTCTTTTCTCCTGGGGAGGACAGCCCTGATGAGGCCTTGTTTGGAGTACAAGTTGAAAGCATGCAGAGTTCTAGGAAGAGACATTTCCAACAAACTGAGTCGTGATGAGAGGAAACCCAGATAAACCTAGGGAAGGAAGGAGGTTCCTCCAGGAAGGGAGAGCAGCTTGGCTGTGAGCTTCCAAGGGCAGCATGGGCTTCCTTCATCTTTGTGTCCCCTGTTGCTCTCCACGTGTGCAAAGGTGAGGGCGGTGGTGAGAAAGAAAGTGGGATGGGTAAAATAGGACAGATTATAGCTTCTCTGAATTGAATGTATACAATACGAAAAGAGTCAAATAAAAATGGAAAACTGATGACTTCCTTGGTGATCCAGAGGTTAAGACTCCATGTTCCCAAGGCAGGGAGTTTGATCCCTGGCCGGGGAACTAGATCCCGCATGCCCCAACTAAGAGTTCACATGCTGCAACTAAGACCTGGCACAAGGAAATAATTTTTTTTTTTTTTTAAGAAAATTGTTACATCTGCATAACATCAAACCTTTATTGACTTCTTCCCTCTTTATGGAGTATCCCCTAGACTCTGGTTCTGATTCAACCCTTAACCTTCTGGATCCAACTCAAAATCCATCTCTCCTGCAAAGCTTCTACCTCAGGCAGTGTCCCTCCCTCAGCACGGATGCCATGTCCTCACCTCTGCTATCACCCTACGTGAGCTGTGGGGGCTTCTCCCCTCCCCTGTGCCTGCCGGTGCTCAGGGCCCAGACCCCTTCATTCCTCCCAGCACTCCGCCTTCCACTCAGCAGATCTGGGGCGACTCAGTGGGCCAGCTGACTGTGCCAGCCTGACAGTGTTCTCATGAGAGAATGTCCCCCTTCTCCAGTGCCTCTGTAAGCTGTATTCCAGGTTTTCTGCACCATTATCTTCTATGTCATTTTATTTTTCTTTACAACTTTGGTGTCTTATTTTTCCCTGAAGACCATTCAACTTTCTAAACCCTCTTAGTTTTATAAGTGCTCCCATTTAAAAAAATAATATTTCTTTGAATATATGTACAAGGATCATAGAAAACATACCCATGTACTTTAAAGGCTAATAAAACACCGCCGACTTCAGAAATGGAACATAGTGCCAGTATCTTAGAAGCCCTAAGCGTGTCCCCCTCAGGAGTAACCACTCCCCTGAATTTTATGTTACATGATACTTCTATCACGTAACATATACCTGTAAACAATATATCATTATTTTTTCCTGGTTTTGAAATTTATACAAATGGAATCATATTGATTGTCTTGTGCTGCTCTGAATATCAATGTCTGTGTGCTTTACTTGAGTATATAAAAGTACCAAAACAAACACCATGTACCCACCTTAGCCAAATCTTAATATTTTGCTGGTAATTGCTTCTGCTTTTGTTTTCAGTTTGTTTCTAAAGAAAGAGCACATTACTGATTTGGTTGCATCCCCTTGAGTACCCCTCCATGATGCATTCCTATCCCTCTCTCCTTTCCCATTACCCCCAGAGGGAACTTCTTTCCTTAATCTGGTGTTTATCATTCCCGTGCACATTTTTATACTTCTTCTACATAGGCATTCATAAGCAGTGTGTAATAACATATGCATGTTTTTGGACTTTGTAAGTATATACTGAACACTGCTCATCTTTAACCTGCTTTTTCCTGAGCATTATGTTCTTGAGGTTCGTCTGTTGGTGCATGTAGCCCTGGCTCATTCGTTTGAACTGCTGTAAGGCATTCCATTGGGGAGTATACCACAGTCTCCTGTTGATGGACACTCTTAAGATGTTTCCAATTTTTGTTATCACAAACAGCACTACAGCAAACCTTCTCCTACCTTCTTATGTACTTGTGGCAGTGTTTTAGGAGTGAGAATGCCGAGTTATGAAGTCTATACATCTTCACTTTTACTGTACAGGAGGTTATAGAAATTTATATTCTCATTGTCAGTGGTGAGAAATTCCAGTGTTCCACATCTTTGACAATACTTGGAGATTGTTGGTGTTCTTAATTTTTGCCAGTCTAATACGTATGAAATGGAATCTCCTTGAGGTTTATAATTTTGCATTTCCCTTAAATACTCCTTTAGTTCAACAAGCGTTTATTGAGTGTCTCTCCTATGTTACGTCATGCCCTGTGCCAAGTGCTAAGAATATAAAATAAATAATTCGTGACCCTTACCCCTGGGAGCACTCAACTTTTGTAGTAATTCCCAGCTGGAGAGGCATATCAGAGGCACTTCGGGTGCACTTTCAGGAACCAGAGGTCTGAGATGGGGCCCAAGGGTTACTTCCTTGGTGATGCAGATGCTGACTTCTAGTTGAGACCCTCTAAGCTCATGGCAGGAGAAGCTTAGCTGATATGGTTCAGCCTGGGTTCATTTATGTGGCCAGGTAGGAGAACCTGGCTCTTCCTGGGCACACACTATGGCATCCCTTTCAAAGTGAGATTCTTCCTGGAGTTTTGTGTGAATGGCTCATTGGAGGTCGGAATTATTAATTTGTCTCTGTAAAGTACCTCAAAAGCAAATGCTAAACAAAATGTAAGCAGGAACCAAATTTCCTATAACTTCACCTACCTGGGAAGTTAGCCGTAACCCGGAAGGAAATGAACAACAGCAGGCGGAAGAGGAGGAGGAGATAGTATCTGAACTCCAAACAGTGCCTGAACCAGAGCTCACACGGCATCACTTCACATCATACAGCCCCTGCTCCACACCAGGTCCCGGCCTACAGATAGAGAATCAACCACACTGACTCTTTAGGAGCTGAGACGCAGGCTGGATGAAGCAGACGAAAGACAAAGAGAAGAGGCAAGAGAGCGAGACCATACTGAGGCTGGGCTGGCCATGGTGAGAAGTGGCAAAGGAAAAGGAGCCAGAGAAAGGGACAGAAATAAAGTTTGTGGTCGGGGGTGAATGGCACACACAAGGCAGTAGCACTGGGGACCTCAGCACCACCTCAAAGGCATGTCAGCTCTTTAACTGAACGGTTTTGGGGGTCTGGCTCGTGGTAGGAGGCATTTGTGAAAGAGCAAGTACAGTCTTCTCTTTCTTTAAGCTTTTTATTTTATATGGGAGTATAGTTGATTAACAATGTTGTGTTAGTCTCAGGTGGACAGCAAAGTGAATCAGTTATATCAATACGTATACATACATCTATTCTTTCTCAAATTCTTTTCCCGTGTTGGTTGTTACATAATATTCAGCAGAGTTCCCTGTCTATACAGTAGGTTTTTGTTGGTTATCCATTTTAAATATAGCAGTGTGTACAGGTCAATCTCCAGTTCCCTAACTATCCCTTCCCTGCTTGTAATCATAAATTCATTTTCTAAGTTTGTGAATCTGTTTCTGTTTTGTAAATAAATTCATTTTGTATCATTTCTTTTTAGAAGTGAAGTCTTATTAACACTTGAGACTCTCATGTATAATGATCTTTTTGTGTGTTGTTTGTCATCAAGAAAAGGCTAAATTCTTTTCAGTATGTTATTTTACTGAGATGTAAATGTCTGTACAAAGTTTAGAAAGAGATCCATCAAAATAGTTAAACACTGTGAAAATTTATGCTATAGTTAGAAATTTCACATATATAGAAGTGTATAAAACTAGACTGAAAGAAAAATATGAAGTAAGGAAAAGGACAAGTCGGAGGAAAGAATGAATGTTTATTTACTACCTGTTGTGTTTTTGTTCAGTTCTTTCAACAATGCTATAAGAATTACTATCCTCATTTTTCAGGTGAGAAAAATCAAGAATCAAATAGATGAAATATTCTGCCTATGGTCTTACCACTAATAAATGAATAGGGCTCAGAATTGAAACCCATTTTTATCAGACTCCAAAGGCTGTCTATACTTTTTCCATCATATCATGCTGTCACCTTCATGCTAGGATTTTTAGCATTTACAGCAAAATCCAAGAAACTTCAGGCTTTAATTTGTTAATATTACTACACCCCAAAGGTCATCTGTTTACATGATCAAATCACACCAAAAAGTAAAAAATTGAAACCAGTGTATTAAAATGTGGTTAATATTTGGTCTCCTTGGTCACTTACATATAAGGCCATGATGATAAAAAAGAGACTCCATTTGCTTTTTAATTCCTTGAGTAGAGACACTTCTGAATTGGAAAACTTGTCTTTTCTGTTTCATATAGGTGAGTATTTTGGATATGCGGTGGTTAGCTTTCTCGTGGTTGGGATCCATGTGTCTCAGAGGTTTAGTTTGTAGTTAGTAAGATCAGGGGTGGTCAGTCAATAAGTGGCAACTTCCCTAACTGGTTGTGTGCCCACTGCGGGGAAAACCTGGGAATGAGACGTGTACAAACTGCTCTTAAGAACTGACCTCAGATGGAATCATCGTTGAAAGGAGAGTTTACAGCCAGTCAACATGGGGTTAAAACTAGCTCCTATTGAGGCTTCGAGGAACTGGAGGGGCCTGAGAGGACTGGAAATCGGAACGTAACCATAGCCACCACAAAGTGAATCCATGAAGCATCTTCGCTACTAGCCCAGGCACACAGGAATCAGAGTTGGGAAGGTTTGGAGGAATGAAATAATGGCTGACTTGTGAATAATGATGAAAATATTTGATGATGCGACTCCCAGGGAAGCAATTATGGTTAACCCCTCATTTGTCTGGCATTTTCAAGGGTTGAACTGTCCCACGTAACTGAATTTTCCAGACAGCTAAAACTTTCCTATTTATGCGCCTTGAGTGTTTTTAACCATGCTTGATGGAAATATTTCTGAAATAGATTATACAATTATCCTGCCTTCTTGAACAGAAGCTGCAAGGAATAACATTTCCTTTAGTTTCCTTGCACTGCAGGTCCAAGAAGACCTGATTTAAAAAGTTGAAATAGTTAGGTCTTGTAATCGTCTGACATAACAAGGAATCCAGAGCTGGGCAGTGCCAGAGAGAGATGAATTCGACAGCTCAGTGACGTCAGGCTGACTTTCCGCTCATGGTCACGAGATGAGTGCCAGCTCCAAGCCTCAAGATCTCACATGATAAGATCTAGGCAAAAATGAAATGGGGGCTTCTCCATATGTATCTTAAATTAGAACAAGATTTCTCAGAGACCCCTGGCCAACTTCCACTCGGGTCCTGTTGGCAGAACTGAATCACATTTTTTTGCCTTGGTTTTATAGAAGGTTGAGGGAGTGAATGCTCTCCGACTATGGGAGGAGGTGTCTGAACATATAAAAGAAGATGGAGAATGGCTGTTGGTTAGGCAACCAAGAGTGTTGGCCCCGTTACCAAGATTGGGAGTGAACATCACTATGTATGGTAATAGCTTGAGGGAACGATCAAGCGCTTTGTTCCTACACTGAATCGCGTCCCCCCTGCCCCCAACTGGGATGCTTTGTGATTTCCTAAGTCTGCTTTTATTTATTATTCTCTCTCAGTGCTTTGTGCCAGACTGCTAGTTATCACTATTTGCTGTTAATGTCCCTTGTTCTAATCTTGCCATAATTAGATTTTTTTTTCTTTTTCCTGGAAAAACCATATGATCAAACTTGTTAGAACAAAGCCTGAAATGTTGAGTATCTGGCAGCTGTCCTGTGGATTGGATACACAATGTGGCATTTTTCTTTTGGCTGTTCAGTGTCATTTTTCCATTGTTGAGGTCTGAGGCTGGGAAGTGAAGTTTCTCGAGAGTCTTGTGAACTTAGATAAAACTAATGAAGTCTTCTTCTGGTGCAAAGATGAGCACATAGGAGCAGTTAAGCATATTTACTAGAGAAGATAAAGCCATCAGAACTTCAGCATGGTTTGGAGAGAGGCGGCAAAGTTTCTCAGTGCATCTGGCGCCTCTCAAAGCTGCTCGGCGGGCAGTTCTCTGGGACTGTGACCAGCAGAACCTGTCACTGCTGTGACCGTCCAGCATGAGGCAAGCTGGTGCAGAACTTAATTATTCCTGCCTTCTGCCAGGGCCTCAGAGCCCTGTGAGCAACTCCTGTGAAGTGCTCAGGTTGAACAGAATTAGCAGTGTTTGAGTGTGACTCGTTTCAACAAGTTCTTGAAGAAAATAATGCTTAGGAAATGGCTATTGAAAATTATACTGAACAAGAAGGGGACCATTTCTTCTGTGGCTGAGAGCTGGGCAAAACTCAGTCTCTGAATCCAGAAAGAAAGAAATAGGAAGTGCTTGTGAAAACAACGCTGACAATCAGTAACTGAATCCAATGGAATGATGCTACTCTGGGAATCAAACCTGAACTAGTAGAGTTGGATTCTAAGGAAGCAGATGTTCAGTTGCTCAGATTTAACATGGCTGAAACGACGAGCCCAAACTGCCCAGAAGATTAGGAGTTTCTTAAAGCGAGTTACCTGTTTGAAGGCTCAGCAGTCATTATTTTAATGTGTCATAAAAATCATGACGTAGCCTGTAGGCAAAATGTAAAGTGTCAGAAGCATTTGGAGATTAAAAAAAAAATTTTGTTTTGTTTTTTAATTCTAACTAACTTGTACCATTCAAATCATTCTTACAAGAAAAATGCAAACTAGTTCTCATAGGTATTTTAGTTATTAACTCCTTAGAACATTTTTAAAGAAGTCATCCTTCCACTGACTGCAGACTGATTCAGGCAGGATACACCCTCATTAAACTGAGCAAGATATTTATACTTTTTAAATTTATTTTCTCATATGTGAATTTATCTGTGGATTACCAATTTTTATCTTTGAAGGGCCCTGACCAGTCCTACCCCTTCTAATGATGTAGCCACTGTGTTCAAATTTTAGTATTGACTCCAGCTACACTTTTTAAGAAAAATCTCCATGACAAAATAATCATGTAATCAAATACTTTGGGGGAAATCTTGGTACATATCAGCTAACAGGTTTTTTAGAATCAGAATAACTCACTCATTTAGGTAAATAAAATTATGTTTATATTTTGAATTGTTCCTGGTCTTAATTGGGCATTTAGTGGGTCAGAGTAGATGTTTCTGGACTAGGTGGGAAAATCACTTTTTAGCCTATCAAAATACCAGTGGCTCATTCTCTATAAAACAAAATAACAGGAACAAAAATAGAATGCATTTCAGCCCTAGAAAGCTGGTAGCTTAAGAATCATGAAGCTTCTGATATTATCTATATTGCTTGGATACTGAATGATGACTATACTTACTTTGAATTGGTAAATTATTGCCATTGAATTTTATTATTGAAAATTACTGCTGTTTTAAAGGGAAACTTGCATGTTAAATACTTTGCACCAATGCTATAGCTATTGCTTTGGAGATTAATCTGAATCTCATTTTATGTATGAAACATATAAAATATAAACATGGTTGAAGTCAAATTAAAGTACATGTGAATAGGCATTTTTTTCTAAAATTAATCAGAGGAAATGAAATGAGTAATCAGAAGAGAGATAAACAGTTTTGGAAAACGATATTTATTCCAAATGATTGAAGATATTTCATATCAAACTCTGTAAGATGAAAGGATTCAAAAGGGAGTTCTGAATCTAAGTGCTTATCATGTGAATTAGTGTGTTTTTCATGTTTCATATTATTCCTATATGTTACCAGATTTTTGCTTTGGCACAGACATGTATTGAAACTGCATTGAGGCACTTGGAAAATGTGACTAAAGAGTGGACATTCAAAATCTTGCCACTTTTCTTTGGTTGGGGGTGATTCATCTGTAGAAACCCCCTACAGCACTGAGTCAGAGTCAGATATACTCAGAGGTCTAAGAGGCCTCACCAACTGGACAGTTTTTTGTTTTTTAAGTTTGCTGCAAACCTAACTTCCTTCAAAAAATCATTTTGGGTACTTGGTGGGCCTGTTCCAAGTCAAAGGTCACCCTAACTGACTTGATGATACATGTATAGCTATCTAGTATGTCTTTTTTTTCCCTATATTTGCCTCATGGAGCCAAAAGGATGAACCCTATACATCCTTCACAGTAGAGACTATAGCTTCAGTTCAGTTCAGTCGGCTCAGTTGTGTCCGACTCTTTGCAACCCCATGAATCGCAGCACGCCAGGCCTCCCTGTCCAGCACCAACTCCCGGAGTTCACTCAGACTCATGTCCATCGAGTCCGTGATGCCATCCAGCCATCTCATCCTCTGTCGTCCCCTTCTCCTCCTGCCCCCAATCCCTCCCAGCATCAGAGTCTTTTCCAGTGAGTCAAATCTTCCCATGAGGTGGGCAAAGTACTGGAGTTTCAGCTTTAGCATCATTCCTTCCAAAGAAATCCCAGGGTTGATCTCCTTCAGAATGGACTGGCTGGATCTCCTTGCAGTCCAAGGGATTCTCAAGAGTCTTCTCCAACACCACAGTTCAAAAGCATCAGTTCTTTGGCGCTCAGCCTTCTTCACAGTCCAGCTCTTCACATCCATACATGACTACAGGAAAAACCATAGCCTTGACTAGATGGACCTTAGTTACTAAGTTGTAATTTTGACATAGTGAGCAGTAAACCCAAGAGCAAAAGGCAATGTGAGCCAGTGGAAGGAGCTTAGGATTTAAATTATAGGACTAGATTTGAGTCCTGCCTTTGTGTAGCTATGGTATGAACAAGTTAATAAACCTTTTAGAGCTTCAAATATGTCATTTATTAAATGCAGCTGTTGAAAATAATGTCTGCTTCAATGAATTATTGGTCTCAAATTAGATAAAATATATAAAAGTACTCTGTAAAGCTAGAAGAGTCTATACACATTTTTCTTGTTATTCTTTTTTAAACGGATGTGCCTATTCTGTGTCCTCAGAGTGAGTAACATTTACAGAAATACATATTATATGCCTTGAGGAATTTGACATTGAAACAGTCTGTGTTTTTAGTGATAGTTTGCCTGAACTGAAAATAGGAAGTCATTTTATTTTTAAAAATGGAGTTAAAGGATCCCCAAATGAACATAAAGCACATAATATTTGTAAATAGCAAATATTCAGTATATACTATAACAGTAGACATATGTAGTCCCTGTGGCATTCCATTAAGCAGATCATACTGATTGAGGAGATATATATGGTAACATATATGGAAAACGTAAAACTGCTCAGTATCAAAGTTCACCGCTAAATTGAAAATAAAGTGATATACTTTGGTTTTTTTCCGGTGGCCCAGTTGCCATCTCCTGTAGAAAAGAAAGATTATCACTTGCCATCTTGATCCTCTTTCCAAATCCCTTCTTTAAGAACAGTCTTCTTCAAATTCTGGATGAGAAAGACACTGCCCAGCCTTTGATGAGTTTATGATATAATAGATACTTAAAAGAGATATACAGTTAACTTCTCTGTGAATACTGGACAGGTAATAAGTGCCACAGCAGTTCAGGGGGCTGGGATTGCCCAGTCTCTGCGACTGTTTCCTAGTACTCTTTCAGCACTTACCTACACATCATGCCTCATATAGGTTAAATTTTTATTTATGGGTGATTTGCCTCTCTACCTAGATTATAAACTCCTTGAAGGCAGGAAAGACACCTTGTCTTGGATTGGCCAAAAAGTTTGGAAAACCCAAATGAACTTTTTTTTTAAATTTAATTTTTATTTTATTTTACTTTACAATACTGTATTGGTTTTGCCATACATTGACATGAATCTGCCACAGGTGTATACAAGCTCCCAATCCTGAACACCCCTCCCACCTCCCTCCCCATGTCATCTCTCTGGATCATCCCCGTGCACCAGCCAAATGAACTTTTTGGCCAACCCAATATTTCCTGGGTTCTCTCTCCATACTTGTTAACTAAGTGTCAGCCAGTGTTTATGGTTTAAGTAGAGTCTTGTACCCACCATTCGTATTTAGCCAAAAATGTGTATTAAGATGCATTTAATCCCTAACTGTCGTTTCCTTTCTTCTGTCTTTACAGTTGACCTGCCTCTTTTTTTCCTCGAGATCAGCCAACTCTCACATTCCAATCTGTCTATCACTTTACCAACAGTGGACAGCTTTATTCCCAGGCCCAGAAGAACTACCCATACAGCCCCCGATGGGATGGAAATGAAATGGCCAAAAGAGCAAAGTAAGTGAATTGTTGTTTTTGTTGTTTTATTTGGCTGTGTTGGGTTTCAGTTGCGCATGAGGGATCTTCATTGCATTTTGCAGGATCTTTCCTTGCAGTGTATGGACTCTCTAGTTGTGGCATGCAGGCTCAGTAGTTACAAAGGTGCTTGGGCTTAGTTGCTCCATAGCATGTGGGATCTTAGTTCCCCAACCAGGAATTGAATCTTCTTCCCCTGCATTGCAATGCGGATACTTAACCCCTGGGCCACCAGGGAAGTCCGCTGAGTCAATTTTTATTTCTTGCAAATAGGTAACATATTGTTTATCTAGTCCAGGGGTTGGCAAGCTACTGCCCTGTGCCTGTTTTTATAAATAAAGTTTTATTGAAACATAGCCATACCCATTTTTAAACTTACCTTCTGTGGCTGCTTTCATGCAACAACGGCAGGATGAATAGTTGAAACAGACCACATATGGCCTGGAAAGCTGCCCTTTATAGAAAAAGTTAGCCAACTCCTCTTCTAGCCTCATCAGGTAGATGTCTTTTAAAAAAATGGATTACAGGATATCTCATCTACCTTTCTATTTAGGTTAGATTCTATTTACTAGATGGGAATTGGAGTTGTGTATAAACAATGTCTATGATGAAAATATTGACAGCTGCTTTCACATTTTTTAAAATGGGAAATTTCAGCAGACAGTAAACAAATAGAATTTTGGTCTTGTTAGTCAACATGTAGATCCACTTCCTAGTTTTTCATATGGAACTGTAATGCCTTTGAAGGAACAGAGTGAGTTATATTCCTCATTGCATCTCTGCAGCCATTGCCCAGAGTAGGGCCTGCATCATCTTTGAATAAATGGCTATACAAATAACTTCAGTTCAGTTCAGTTCAGTTCAGTCACTCAGTCGTGTCCGACTCTTTGCGACCCCATGAATCGCAGCACGCCAGGCCTCCCTGTCCATCACCAACTCCCGGAGTTCACTCAGACTCACGTCCATCAAGTAGGTGATGCCATCCAGCCATCTCATCCTCTGTCGTCCCCTTCTCCTCCTACCCTCAATCCCTCTCAGCATCAGAGTCTTTTCCAATGAGTCAAATAACTTAGAACTATTAATATCCTTAGGGAAATAAGTTGGGAATTTGAGGTTGAAGTTTAGCTGGAGTTTGGAATTTAGAGATATAACTATTGCACTTGAACCTCTCAGTAGAAAGTGTTCCCCAGTCATATGGAATAGGTAAATATAAATGCAGAATGTTTTTTATAGGTAAGACTTTAGTGTCTGGAGCCCCAGTCATCTTCATGAACAGTGGCCTTCCTAGACTGAAGCAACAGTGAGTGGGTCAGTGTCATAGTTTCCAAAAATAAATTATAGAGTGGCAGGTAGTTATTACTTTATCATACAGCTGTATGCTTACACCTGTGATTCCAGCTAAAGGATGTTCAGATCCAAAGAATTACAGAGATGAAGAATATCGATTCATCATCCTCTTCATTGCTCATCCAGTATTCACTGAGCATCTCCCATGTTCCAGGCAGTGTGCCCAAGGCTGGGGATACGGTGATAAACAACTCAGAAGTTTTCCATGTCATCATGGAATTTGTAACCCAGCAGGAGAGATCAAAGCGTTTATGATATCAAACCAACTCGTGATGGTTTTTTAAAGTGTGTACTAGTAAAACCTGGCCTTCCAGACCTAGAACGCTCTTGATTGGTAAGGCTTCTTGCTCGTTTCTTCCCTGCTGTGGGTTCTCTTTCAGTCCCCAGGTGCCCCTTGGCATCTCCTATACTTTCTGTAGTACGAGGCTTTCACTCTCAGCAGAGTTGGGACTCTTTTAAATAATGACAGGACAGCTTTCTCTAAAAACCCAGATTGCCTCAGATTCATATGTGGAATCCAGAGCTGTTGTTGTCTGAACCTTCAGTGTGCCCTTCCTCCCTGTGTTTTTCCTTTTTGTCCACAATGCCCAAGTCTGAAATTCTATTTAAGGAAAAAAATAAACATATGCAAAGGTAAATAATGACGATGAGTAAGACTTACTTATCTTGAAATAAACTTGAAAGGGGGATTATGAAATGTGTTTTATGTTTGAGGAATTGCATTTTAATTTTCTGGGTTTTCCCAGGGTCTACATAGGATCTGCCCTTAAAAGACGGGCTGTTATTTGTGGTATGTGCTGTGGAGTCTAAACTAGATGTGTTTTTGTGGTTTCCATGGCAAAGTTATCTCCTTGTATGTGTGTGTATGCATATGTGCATGTGTAGCCATAGACACACGTGCTTTTTCAGTAAACTTTTGAGCATGTATGAATTTAGTCTTTAAGGAGTTGCAGACCAAAGCCTGTGATTTCAGTGTAGGCCTATCGTAAGTGAAGCTTATTTATCTTAACAGATTGGTTCAGAATTGCAAGAGGCATTTGCTTTATGTTACCACTAGCCTAAAGAAAACATCTGAAGTAGTGTTTTTAAAAAATCTGCCTTCTACTATAGTGAAGACGGATCCATTTTAAGTGTAATAAAAGAGAAAGTCAGCAGCTCATGCTAGAAAGAAGTAGTTTAAAAACTCCCTTCTTAAACTGACCCAAGTGACTTCCCTGAGCTATGTCAGAAGTCCATAGTGGATAAGCACAACCAGAGAACTTCCCTGCAGTACAGTCTAGAGACTGGGGGAGAAGGTGAAGAGACAGGACAGAAAGAGACAGAGGCCAGCTGCAGCATCCCTTGCACTCCCTGCTTCTTCGTCCTGTGAAAATGCTGTGTGCACACAGGGCGCACAAGGCTGTAATGCACTTGGAGAGCTCTGCCTCGGACATAAACACTCTCATGGTTTATGAACAGCACTACAGCCCTTGGAGTGGAGTCAGCTGTTTATTCCCTCCCATAGAGCAGAATTCTAAACATGTGAACTCAGAAAGGCCACTTTCTGGCACTGACCAGGGCTTCTCCTGTGACTTGTACTTCTTGCTCATGGCTATCCAGCAAGTTCTGTCCTCACAAGTGAATCCCCTCTGCTGGGCGAGCACAGGCTTTGGGGTCATGTGCACTCTAGTTCCCATCACAAGTTCTAATCTGTAAGCTCTGTCACCTTGGGCAGGGCTATTAATCTTCCCAAACTTCATCCTGTAAAACAAGACTGTACTCCTCCCTATGATAGGCTTGAGGCAAAGAGTCAGTCAGGGGGTGGACATGGCAAGGACCCTTGGTAGGATTTAGCTTCTGCTTTGACTTACAGTGCCTTTGCCTGCTTCTTTCCTCCTGCTCTCTTTCTGCTCCTGCAAATCTCCCCTTCCTTCTACAGTCTTCCTTGTGGTTTTCCATCCATGTTAACTTACAGGCAGTTCTTTCACCTCTCTCCAGTTTGGGTTGACTATTGGTCATAGACTGCTTTGAAATATCATTTGTATTGTTCTTTGCTTTTTTACATCTTTGTATACATCTCATTTCCTTCATCAACCTGTGAGTACTTTGAAGGCAAGGGTTTTGCGTATATATTTTAAAGATATCTTTATCATTTAAACATATTTATTGTAGCATAATTTAGGTACACTTATAGTTTACATACAATGAAGTAGACAGATTCAAGTGTAACTTCTGATGGAGTTTTGACAGTTACCTTCTACCCCTTTCCAGTTAGTCTCCTCACCCCCAAAACAATGCTTTTTTTCTATCATCATGTCTTAGTTTTTCCTCTTCTAGATGCTTCTTATAAATGGAATAATACAGATTGTACTCTTTTATGTCTTTTGTGTTCAACATAACTAATTTTAGACTTCTCTGTTATGGCATTGCTTCTTTTTCCTGCTGAGTAATATTTTATTATCTGAATATACTATAATGTACTAATCCATTCATCTGCATATGTGTGTTTAGGTTGTTTCCATTTTGGGGATTTTTATGAATACAGCTGCTATGAACTTTCTTACATGAGTTTTTAATAGACATGCTTTCAATTCTGTGGGTAGATAATTGGGAGTGGGAATGTGTGTATGATGAACTTTATAAGAAACTGACCACCTTTTTCATAATCGTGCCAGTTTGTACTCCCACCATTAATATGTCAGGTTCCAGTTGTTGCATATCTTCTCCAACACTTGGTATTGTCAGTCTTTTTAATTTTAGCTATTCTACAGGGAGTGAAGGGATATCACATTGAGCTTTTAATTTTGATATTCTAATGATTACTGATAAGCATATTTTCATGTGCTTATTGATATAAGCACATGTTCAAATTTTGTGTATTTTTAACCAGGTTGTTGGTCTATTTATTATTAAGTTTTAAGAGTTCTTTATATATTTGTCAGAAATACGTATTACAAATATTTTCTCCCAGTCTGTGGCTTGCTTTTTCATTTTCTTAACAGTATCTTTTGATGAGCAGAAAATTTTTAATGAAATCTGTTTTATCAGTGTTTTATTTTTATGTTAATATTTTTGTATCCTCATAATTATTTGCCTTCCACAATTGCCTGAAGAGATTCTCCTCTGTCTTTCTCTAAAGCTTTGCTTTTGGTTTGACATTTAGGTCTATAATCCATCTCAAATTCATTTGGGGGTATGGTATGAGGTAGAAGTTGAATTAATTTTTTTGTTTATATATCTCCAGGTATTTAAGCAACATTTGTTGAAAAAACTTTTTATTTTCCCCATGGAATTACCTTCATGCCTTTATTAAAATAAATAGACCATATATAAGTGGTTCTGTTTCTGCATATTCTGTTCTGTTTAGTTTTCTGTTTATATACTAATAGTTCTTCAAGTCAGGAAATATAAATTCTCCAACTTTATTCTTTTTAAATATTGTTTTGGTTGTTTTAAGTCCTTTGTATTCCTGTATAAATTTTAGAATCAGTTTGCCAATTCCAACCGCAGCCTTCGAAAAAGACCTGCTGAGATTTTGATTGAGAGGGCATTGAATCTGTAGCTCAATGAAGAACTGACTGACATTTTAACAATACTGAGTTTTCCAATCAACAACATGATTTTTGTTTAGATCTTCTATATTCTATCTCAGATATGTCTTAAGATTTCATGTGGGACTCTTGTATATTTTTAGTGTTTTTGCTTTTATTATGAATGATAGTTTTTCAGATTTCATTTTCCAGTTGTTGCAGGTATATAAGAATACAAATGACTTTTCTCTATTGACTTTGCTAAATTTATAATCCTACCAAGTTCTAGTAGCTTTTTTGTAGATTTCTTAGGATTTTTACATAAATAGTCATATCATCTGTTAACAGCTTTACTTCTTTCTTTCCAGTGTTTATAATCTTTATGTTTTTGTGTTCTTTTT
Source organism: Nanger dama (assembly GCA_917880005.1). Classification (NCBI taxonomy): domain Eukaryota; kingdom Metazoa; phylum Chordata; class Mammalia; order Artiodactyla; family Bovidae; genus Nanger; species Nanger dama. The sequence continues at coordinate 35,672,744 of CAKJTW010000018.1, forward strand.
TTTTTTTTTAAACCTTCTATACTGACTGGGACCTCCAGTTCATTGCTGTACACAAGCGCTATGAGCAGACATTTGGCTTTATATATCCCCTAAAGATTAATGTTAGCATTAGGTTTTATTGATGTGTCTTTAGCATATTAAAGAAATTCCCCTACATTCCTGCTTTGCTAAGAGATTTTTATCATGACTGAGTATTAAATTCTGTAGAATGCTTTTTCTGTATCTATTGACATGATCCTGTGTTTTTCTTTTTCTGTTAAAATGGAGAATTACATTCATTAGTTTTTGACTGTTAGACCAACCTTGCATTCCAGCAATAAATAAACCCTTCTGAGTCATGATACTTTATCCTTTTTTATATTATTTGATTCAATTTGCTAAAATTGTATAGAGAATTTTATGTCTATGTTCATGAGTCATAGTGGTCAGAAGTTACTTTTCTTGTATTGTCCTTATTAGACTGTTACAGTAGCACCAAACTGGCTTCATAAAATGAATTGACAAGTTTCTCTGCTTCCTCTGTTTTCTCAAAGAGTTTGTGTAGGTTTTGCATTATTTTTTTCCTCAATGTTTGGAAGAGTCTATTTGTGGGAAAAATTAAATGTCTGTACTACATATAGGGATATTCAGATTTTTACAGTTTCTCCTTCTGTTAGTTTTAGCAAGTTATGGGTTATTTTTTAAAGAAATGTATCCATCATATTTAAGTTGTTGAATTGATTGGCATAAAATTGCTTATGGTATTGTCTTACTTTCCTTTTAATATCTGTAGGATATAGTGATATAACTTCTTTTATTCCTTAGAGTGAAAATTTGTATCTTTATCCTCTTATCCCCTTTTCTTTAAAAAAAAATCTAGTTAGGGGTTTATCAGTTTTTCTGATCTTTTCAAAGAAGCAGCCTTTTACTTTGTTGATTTGTTTCCTGTGGTTTGTTTTCCATTTTGTTCATTTATGCTTTTATCTTTATTATTTCCTTTGACTTATTTTCAATTTAATTTCTTCTTTTTCAGTTTTCATTTCTCAAAATGGAAGTTTAGATCATTGATTTTAATCCTTTCTTCTTTTGTAATATAAGCCTTTAAAGCTATAAATTTCTGGCTAAGGTTTGTTTTAGCTGTCTCTCTCAAATTTTGATATGTTGTTTTTCTTTATCATTTTGTTAGAAATTTTTAAAATTTCTTTTGTGATTTCTTTTTGAACCATGAGTTATTTATAATTGTGCTGCTTGAATTTCAAATGTTTGGGGACTTTTCTAGATGTTTTATTGTTACTGATATCTAATTTCTATTTTAGTCAGTTATAATCTGTATGGACTTAATCCTTTGAAATCTGTTGAGATTTGTTATATGACTCAACACGGAGTCTATCTTGATAAATAGTCCATGTGAACTTGAAAAAAATGTATGTCCTGCAGTTTTGAGTATAGTGTTTTAGATATGTATTAGTTACTTGTTAGTAGTATTCAGTCTTCTATATCCTATTTTTGTGTGTTTATTATTATATCAGCTACTGAAAGGAGGTATTAAAATTCCACCTATGATTTTGGATACGTTTATTTCTTCTTTTAGTTCTGTCATTTTTTTGCTTTTTGGATTTTGAAGGTTTGTTGTTTACATACATACATATTTGGAATTGTTACATCTTCTTGATAAATTGACCCTTCTGTCATTATGAAATGACTCATGCTGTTTCTGATAATACTCCTTCACTTGAATTCTGCTGGGTGTAATATGAATCTAGTTTCACCAGCATTCTTGTACTTATTTTTTGCATGGTATATCTTTTTTCACCCTTGTTCTTTCATCCTGTGTGTGCTTTTATATGTCAAGAAAACCTTTTATAGCTTGTTGTATAAAATCTAGTTTGATAATCTCTGCCTTTTAATTGGAGTATTTCATTCATTTACATTTCATATTATTAATGAGCTGGTTGCATATAAATCTGCCTTCTTCCTATTTGTTGTTTAATTTCCCCTGTTCTTTATTCCTTTGTTGTTCCCTTCCAAATCTTTCATTTGATTTATTTGAGAATTTTTAGTACAACATTCTGTCTTCTCTTGGTCTTTAAGTTATAGCTCTATGTATCATATTTTAGTTTTTAACACACTAAAATACATTCTTAATTTGTCTCAGTCTATGATGAATTAATACTGTAATATTTCAAGTATAATGTAGAAACCTAAAACAGTATAATTCTCTTTATAAATTCTGCTGTCCTCTGATATATCTTCATATATCATGAATCCCACAATATATTGTTATTACTTTGGCTTTAAATAGTCAGTTGACTTTTAAAGAATTTTAGAAAAGAAAGAAAGGTTATGCTCCACTTTATTTGGTGATTTCCAAATAAAGGTAATGGAAAATATATTTCCCCTCCAAAAAGAAAAAAAAAAGTGTCTTATTTTTAAATGTGTTTGGAACAAGCCATCAGAGAGCCATATTCAGCCTGTATGCAGAGGACATCGAGACTCTCAGTCACCAAGAAACGATACACCTGCATGCCATCCAGGCACCTCTGCCTGCCCTGTGGGACTTTGCCATTTATCATGCACCCTCACATACTTTCTTGAAATCATCACTGTAGTCCTATGAGGAGTTTAGTAAAAAAATTTTCACCACCCTTCATACGTATTAAAAAACCTGAGGCTCAGAGAGACTCAGTGACTTTAAGGGCACACAGGTAACTTATAGTGGAGTCAGGACTCAACATAGGGCCTCTGACTTTCTGTACATCCACACCTAGGCAGATAGATAAAGTTTTCCATTCTCTTTACCACTTCTGAGCCTCCTTTCTCAGAAGCCTGGTATTTGAGTAACATAAATATAGAGAAGAAATACATGTGGCCTTTAAGAGTACTGACCCTAAAGTCAAGAGAGAGTTGGATTTAAACCTGTCTCTGCTACTTACTAGCGGTGTAACTTTAGGCAAATATCATAATCTGAGTCTGTCTCCTTATCTATAAAATAGGGAAGCTAGTTTAGAATATCAGGTCAGTTCAGTTCAGTCGCTAAGTCATGTCTGACTCTTTGCGACGCCATGTACTGCAGCACGCCAGGCCTCCCTGTCCATCACCAACTCCCAGAGTTTATTCAAACTCATGTCCATTGAGTCAGTGATGCCATCCAACCATCTCATCCTCTGTCATCCCCTTCTCCTCCTGCTTTCAATCCTTCCCAGCATCAGGGTCTTTTCTAATGAGTCAGTTCTTCGCATCAGGTGGCCAAAGTATTGGAGCCTCAGTTTCAGCATCAGTCCTTCCATTGACTATTCAGGACTGATTTCCTTTAGGATGGACTGGTTGGATCTCCTTGCAGTCCAAGGAACTCTCAGGAATTCTTCTCTAACACCACAGTTCAATAGCATCAATTCTTCAGCACTCAGCTTTCTTTATAGTCCAACTCTCATATCCATACATGACCACTGGAAAAACCATAGCTTTGACTAGATGGACCTTGTTGGCAAAGTAATATCTCTGCTTTTTAATATGCTGTCTAGGTTGGTCATAACTTTTCTTCCAAGGAGCAAGCGTCTTTTAATTTCATGGCTGTAGTCACCATCTGCAGTGATTTTGGAGCCCCCCAAAATCTGTCACTGTTACCGTTGTTTCCCCATCTATTTACTATGAAATGATGGGACCAGATGCCATGATCTTAGTTTTCTGAATGTTGAGTTTAAAGCCAACTTTTTCACTCTCCCCTTTCACTTTCATCTAAAGGCTCTTTAGTTTTTCTTCTCTTTCTGCCGTAAGTATGGTGGCATCCACATATCTGAGGTTATTGATATTTTAAGTAGGGTATGTGATTTTCTATTGTTGATGAACAACAGAAATTTAACATCTTATAACAGCACAAATTGTTATCTCATACTTTCTGTAGATCAGGAGTCCAGCACAGCCTTCCTCACTTCTCCATTCAGGGTCCCAAAAGATTAAAGTCAAGGTGTTGGCTCAGGCTGTTACCATATCTGAGGCTCAGGGCCTCTTCCAAACTCATTCAGATTGTTGGTAGAATTCATATCCTTGTGGTTGTAGGACTGAAGTCCCTGTTTTCTTGCTGACTGTCAGCTAGAGGCTGTTCCCTGCCGTGTGGGCCCCTCCATTGTCAAGCTTTTAGTGGTACATGAAATACTCATATTTCCAATTTCTGACTGTGTCACTGACATCTGGACTCAGATTTAAAGGGTTTATTTGATTAGTCCAGGCTTACCAATTAATACCCCTTCCTTCAAGTCATCAATCCATTCCATGTAACATAAACCACTGTGTGTGTGTTTGCTCTGTTAATCAGTCATGTCTGACTCTTTGCAAACCCATGTTCTGTAGCCAGCCAGACTCCTCTGTCCATGAAATTTTCTAGGCAAGAATACTGGAGCAGGTTGCCACTTTCCTGTTCCAGGGGATCTTCATGGGATCAAACCCACATCTCTTACATCTCCTGCATAGTAATCCACTGACAGGAATGAAATACATCATTTTCTCAGTCCTGGGGCTTATACAGGGAGTATACACCAGGGAGTGAGGACATAGGAGCTATCTTAGAATTCTGCCACTACACAGGTAATACAGGTGAATTGTCCTGCATAGGATAATGGCATGTTGTAAGCATTCAGTAAATGTTAGCTATCAATGTCATCATCCCTGGAGGAAAAACAGAGATTTTTGATTAGCAGGTAGCAGAGTCAGCATTGCTATCTATACATGTGAGCCTATAAAACAGTCCCTTACCTCAGTGACTTCACCAGAGATTCTTTAGTTCTAATCTGCCCCATTCATGGTTGCTACCCTCTGTGGTTGTGTCTTCTTGGTGCCAGTATAGCTGGTTTGAAAAGTGGAAAAATTCCAGCCTTCAACTCTTTAATCTACATAAAACCAACAATCACTGAAAAAAGTTGAACCCACTAGTTACCTACCTTTGTATCTTGTACATAGCTTTAGCTCTACAGGTAACTTTTATAATCCTTCCTAGCTTGATAAATCTATGAATAGATGGCATGAGTTTTCCCTGAGTTTCATTGTATAAAACCTTAAGTTGATTCTAGAGGTCTGAGTAGGTTCTTAGAATAGAATTTAACCCCTAAACCACCTACTGCAATGGCTTGTCACACATTAAATCCATTATATAAATGGAGTATTTTGAAAAATAGCTTCTCAGTCAACACATGGGATTAATTCATTGTGAACTGTCTAAAACATCTTGTTTCCCCCTTGCCTCCAGGTCAGAAAGAGATGTTAGTTTCTTATTCAGAAACTTATCCAAAGCAGTCTATATTTCCCCATATGTGGCTTTTCACCATGCATACTCTATTATTTGTCATTCCATTATCCTTGCAGAACAACTTTCAAGAATTTTTTAAATTGTACATTCTGGACTACTACAGTTATTTTTCGTTGTTAATACCTTAGTATTCCCAAAGACACTGTTTTCTTTAGACTTCTCATTAGCGGCCAAATGCTTCAATCCAGTCTTACACAGTAGTCTTATAAGTCATGCAGATAAAGACAGATCTCCTCTCCTCAAGAGAAAGGGGTTCGATGTCCCGTCACCTGATGTACCCCCATCTCATCCCTTACTATGGCCTCTGGGCCCCTCTGGGATGCCATGGAGCACAGTATGGAAGCCCCAATCCTAAGAGGGTACTTCACAGTATGGTCTCAGGACCCCCGAGGCCTGAGAATTCCTTGGAGACCAGGGTAGGGCTGCTGATGGGGAGAGGATGATCATGAAATATAAGTGGTTATAATGTGAGCCTATTTATGTGTTTGTTTCTCCAGAAATTACTCACTCACGTCTTCTGGTAAGATTTAGTTGTGGCATCAGGCCTCTCTCTCAGTCCCTGTGCTTGGCCAGCTGATCACAGGGAGTCCTGGCTGAACCAGCTTTGGGGCCCAGGTAGCCAGTCATCGCTCAGTGTTAGGGAAAACCCTAACACATGGGGACTTCACAGCACTCTCCTGGGACCACTGCCCCTCCTTTCTCCCCTTTATGGTTATATTTTTGAAACTCCCATCTGGCATCCAAGGGTATGGGTTGGCCAGGAAGGTAAGAATTGCGGCCACTATGATTGCTTACCCCCACAGCGCTTCTGAGGGGGAGCGGTGTAGCTGCAGAACTGAGCCACTCTGGGCACGAAGCCCCCTGAGCAGAAGGGAGAACCCGAGCTGGGCAAAAGCAACCAAGCTTAGGCTCCCAGGAAGCTTAGCCTCAGGGGCCCATCAGGGCCCAGACCTCAGTGGCAGAGCCTGCAAGCCCAACTGCTGCTATGATTCATGTGTTTTCTGTTTTCCTTCTTTTTTTTTTTTTTTCCTTTGAGTTTCCTAGTAGTAGTTCCCTTTAAAAACTCCCAACCTCATCTCAGCTGAACTCCCCAGAGAGAAGAGGGAATTTTTCAAGCCCAGGCTAGCCTAGCTTGGGGGATGAGAGCACCCGTTGAGGACTAGAGAAGAACCAGTGATGGTGCCTGCAGAGGAACTGGTTGAGGACCCAAAACCTTCCTCTCCTCCAACGTGCCCTGGGTTCCTGCATGCACATGCTTACCATACCCCAGGTTTAGAAACAGAGAGCATATGCATGCATGCCCAGGCATGTCCAGATCTTTGCAACCCCATGGACTATAGCCCATCAGACTCCTCTGTTCATGGGATTTCCCAGGGAAGAATACTGGAGTGGGTTGCCATTTCTTCCTCCAGGGGATCTTCCTGACCCAGGAGTCGAACCTGGGACTCCTGCAGAAGCTGTGTGAAATTATTGCATCCTTGAACTTGCACAGAGATTCATTTTGAAAAGTATTTTCAAGGGATTCAGTTTGTTTTTCCTCTGAGAAGAGAGAGCAACAGAGATGGGAGGAATCCAAATGTGCCTGGCGTCCAGGCCTCCTCTCCAAATTGCGTAGGTCAGAGAGAACATGTTATTTATTAGAACCTGACATCTGTTGCTGTGAAATGATAAGCTCCATTAAAAAGCTTGGCCATCAATTACTGCTAATACAGCCCTCATCCTGGAGTAGGCTGCTCACCATTCTTACAGCCTGCACAGACCAGGCTGTACCAGGCACGGAGCGTTTGCAGCCCCAAGCAGCCTCCCTACTCCTTGCACATGACCCCACAGGCCATCTCTTCCAGGTCCTCCATCTGTGTTCCTGCCTTCCTTTGATTTCACTCTTTGGCCACTCTGTTTTGGGGACTGAACCCCCTGTTCAGGCTGCTTTCTCATTGGAAAATAGGGTGAGGCTTTACCCTCTGGTCTCAGTCGTGCAAGCCTGAGTCACACCAGAAGCTGCAGGCGGAAGGGTAACGGAGTGATCAGCAGGTCTAATTGGAGGAATTCACCTAGTTGTCCTGTTGTGAAAGCTACTGATCAGCTCAGGCTTGGATTCTGATTATCCCTCCTGGATGGGAAAATTTCATGATAACCAAGTATAGCTACTTCCTTGTTTGTGAGTTACACTCCTGCATTTTCTTGGAAAAATAGACAGATGTCTTACAGAGTCGGAAAGGAAAGAGCTGGGGAGTTGGTTTGGGATTTTTATAGTGTACCAAAGTAGAAACTTTGGAATTAAATACTTCTGTAATACTTACGGAATTAAAGTTGCCTTTGAATGGATGGAAGGAAAACCGTAATGAAAACTCAAAGAATAATGGCCTGGGAGTTAGGAGACCTGGGTCGCATCTGGACACCATTATTAATTTCCTGTGTGAACTTGGAAAGGACACTTCACATTTCTGGGCCTCAGGACCCTCATCTGAAAGTATTGGGCGAGTAGCCGATGATCACCAAGCTCTGACTTATTTCTGGAATTGTAAATGAAAATTGTGTTTAAGGTAATTTCACATATTTTTTTATTCTTGTTGAGAAAATTCCATCTCTGTTGCCAGAGGTCAGGCACAAATTGAAAACACTGCTAAATGGAATTAAGTACACTACATACGTGATGCTTTTTTGTACAACCCGTATCTAATATTTATAGAACACTTCACCTGTGGAACGTGCACACAGATGCCCTGAACACACACACCCAGTAAAATAATTCTCGATGTAATACTTTTTCAGATGTCAAGTTAAAACAGCTTCTTAGGAATTAGGCTTGACTGTTCAGATGTGCGTGTTGGTTTCTGACAGGTGCTGTTGGGGCTGCTCAGGGCTGTCACGTGTGATGTGGAGTCCAGCCAAGGCAAGAGGGCCAAGCCTCATGATTCTATCACTTCTCATTAAGGCATGAATTTTAGAAAAGGGGGAGGCAATCAAAGAACAGCTATCCAATTTGTGCATATCATTAGTGACAAGCAGAGGCCTTGTTTCTGCAGAAATGAGATTCTGTCTTGTTTTTTGTCAGTTTCCTCAGCACAGGGGCCACCTGTGAAGATGCGCTAGATTCATGACTTGTTAAAATCACAGCTTTATAGAGGTGAGCAAAAACAGGGCACAGATACTGGGGCACTTACCACCATGTCAGTGACCCTCCACAGCCAGTAGCAGGGGGGTTAGGTGGCCGAGCAGGACTGCACCTAGGAAGGTAAGTCTGTCAGTCGTGGCCATTCTCAAGCTGTGAGACGAGGAAGGGACCTCAGGGATCATCTAGCACAGCCAAGGTTGAGTGTGGTCAGCATTTGCCGTTGTGGCGGAGATGAAATGGAGTGATTGGTGTATTTAAAACCCTCAGCACAGTGATTGGCATAGATTTGACACTTCATTTTCATTTCCTGGAAGAATTTGTTCAGAGCCATACAGTACAGAGATTAGAACCCTGTGTCCCTGATTGCTGGTCCAGGGCCAGCCCAAGCCATCTCTGACCTCCCCCTCTTTTCTGTGCCTATTTCTTGCTCCCTTGCTCACAGGAGCAGCACAGTCGAGTCTGGGGCCGAAGGGTAGCATGCCTGCATTCACATGCCCATCACCTTCCCATGGGGTGACCTGGCATGGGAACCTTCTTCCTAGCGGCTCACCTTGGAGGCTGAGGGCATCTGTGGCCGTGGAGGCAGCCCAAGGTATTCTTGAGCAGAAATAGCTCCTCTGAGAGTGTGGAGACCTGGCACTGAGTACCTTTAAAGGAGGGTAAACATTCCTGTGGCTTGACTTATTACTATAATCAATGGGCCAACGAAGAAAAGGGGTATCATAGCAGAGCAGGCCAAAGGAAGGACACTGCTTCACAGCTGCCTGCAAACCAGCAGGAAAACTGCAGATCGAGAAAAGGACGAAAAATTCCAGTGACTCCTATCTTCCCAGACAGACAGAACCTCTGGCACTTAGTCATGCCTAATGAAAAATGGAAGCCGAGAAAGCAGAAGTGAGCCTGGAGTGATCTCAGGTAGTCCTTAATCCAGAGTTACTTCTGAGGAGAAAAAATGGTTTGCTTCCTTGTGTGCCCTGGATGATCAGGGCCGAGTTGCCAGGTGGAGCTGCCATGGCGTGGAGAAAGCAGGCTTTAGAGCACCTGTGATTGTAAGAATCAAATGCAGCAATGGCTTCTGCAGTGAAGTCATTGCTAGTATTGCTAGTGAGTCATTCAGCAAACAGTTAAGAGCTATATACACACTACAGCTGACTCTCAAACAATGCACAGGTCAGCTTACAGTCGACTCTGTATCCAGAGTTTCTCTGCATCCACGGATTCAACCAACCACAGACTGTGGTATTTACAGTTGAAAAATATCCATGGTTAAGTGAACCCTCACAGTTTAAACCTGTATACTTCAAGGGTCAACTGTATATAAAGAGTATGTGCAAGGCACTGGGGACAGCACACACACACACAGGCACAAGGTCATTGCCCTCCAGGTGCTGAAGCTCATCTACCTGTTGTGTAGAATCCCAACTACAAAGCTTACTGATTGATTTTCGGAATGGTCCATCACTGGCTGAGATTCCATTCCAGAGATGGCGCATCCGTGGCATTAATTCCTCAGTATATTGAGTACAAGTCAGAATTGCAAAGCAGGAGGCTCTGTAGCTCCTCTAAAACTCAGATTTAGAAAACCAAAATTTTCTGTAATTGATCATTTTGGGGATCAAATAACCCTTAAACTGTCATTATTTGAGTTGCCCAAAAAATGAAATTAATGGGAATATATATGTAAAGGCAAGATTATATTGTTTCTTTGTCAGAATAGGTGATATTATTCAGTCAGTCCTGATCATTTTATAGATGATGATAATAATAAATATACATCAAGTACACCGGCACAGCTGTTAACAGCTTATGTATTGATATTTTCACACTGTGACTCTCATAACAACCCTGTGAGACAGGTACTGCCATTACACCCATTTTACACATGGTAAAGCTGAGGCCCCACAAAGTGAAATGGCTTGTCCACTAGGTCGTAGTGTGATATAGTGTAGGATCTGAGGATATAGTTTGGGTTTCCCAACTTTTAGACTGATGTTCTGCTCTTATAACGCCCTGCCACTCTTCCACAAACTGATTGCCTGAGGTATCCCCAAATTGCCAGACAGCTGAACTCAGCTGTCTGTTTGGAACTGCAGAGCTTCCGGGTGCTCGCTCAGGTTTGGTGAGCCATTGTATGGATCTGTAGTGGCAGACGTTTAGGTCAGGTTCTGTCCAGATCACCAGCACTCTTCCCATTTGTTTATTCATTGAGCTGACGTTTTATTGAATTCAAAGTAGGTATCAGGCACCGTGTTAAGTGATGCGTGGGATGCAGTCTGCCTTCACTGGACCAGCTTTCTGAGATGAACTGCTGCTAAGTCGCTTCAGTCGTGTCCAACTCTGTGCGACCCCATAGATGGCAGCCCACCAGGCTCCCCCGTCCCTGGGATTCTCCAGGCAAGAACACTGGAGTGGGTTGCCATTTCCTTCTCCAATGCGTGAAAGTGAAAAGTGAAAGTGAAGTCGCTCAGTCGTGTCTGACTCTTAACGACCCCGTGGACTGCAGCCTACCAGGCTCTTCCGCCCATGGGATTTTCCAGGCAAGAGTACTGGAGTGGGGTGCCATTGCCTTCTACATAGATGACTTATCAGGCAGAAGCCTGTGCAATGTGCAGGCAAAACACAGTTGGCGCAGTTGGGAGTCCAGAGGAAGGAGATGGCGTCTGTCTCCTGAGATTGAAGTGGCTGGCACTGGAGGTCAGAGGTTGGACAGGAGCTGATGTGCAGAGATGGAGAGAGGATGCTCCTGCCAGATGATGCTCAGAGGCCGGGAAGCACAGGGGTTCCAGGTAGGCCAGTCTGCTTTGAGGAGGGCTGCAGTAGCTGAGGCAGGAGAAAAAGAAAGAAAAGAGGCAGATAGCAGAGTTCTGCAACGTGGAGAGAATGTGTGCTCTGGGCTCAGCCACCCAGGATTCACATCTGGTTCTGCCGCTTTCTGCGGCATTTTTGTCACCTCTGTGGATGCTGGTTTTCTCATCTGTGCAGGAGGGTGACAGTCCTCTCTCACAGGGGGCCGTGGATGTTTTTGGTGTTTGTTTTTGGGTCTTCATTGCTGTGTGTGGGCTTTCTCTAGTTGTGGTGAACGGGGGCTACTCTTCATCGTGGTGCATGGGCTTCTTATTGCAGTGGCATCTCTTGTCGCAGAGCACAGGCTCTAGGCACGCAGGCTTCAGGACTTGGCGGCATGCAGGAGTGCTCTGTGGCATGTGGACTCTTACCAGAGCAGGGATTAAATGTGTCCCCTGCACTGGCATGTGGATTCTCAATCCCTGGACCACCAAGGAAGTCGCTGTGGATATAAAATGGGAAAATGATTGTAAAATGTCTGGGTTATTGTTGTGGGCAATTAATGGTAGCTTGTTATTAACTGCTCTGCTAAGACACTTGATTCTCTTTTCTGTAGGCAATAAGATTTTCCTTAAATCAGCAAATTACATACTGATATGGTGACCTGCCTTGGCATAGGATCACAATAGATCCTCCTTGCCTTAGAAATAATAAGGAAAGCAGTAAAAACTGAGATCTGTGGTCACACATGTCCATTCCTATAAAGGAATCCTTGTCTTGGGCCGTTTTACCTTTTCTTTGCTACCTCAATGCCCAAAGACCTAGTCCTACTCTCCAAGTTAGGGGCTCCAGTTACAGCAATTGAAAATACAAGTTGCCCAGGTAAATATAAGTATATCCCTTGCAATATTTAGGATATACTTATACCAAAACATTATTTGAAGTTTAGTTGAAATTTAAATCGATGTGGGTATCCTATGTGAAGGGACAGCTCAAAAATCAGTTGAACAGTCTGTCCACTGACTTGGGGAGGAGGACTCACTCATTTTCTAGTCCTCTCCCTCTGGTAATAAAGGCTCAGCAAGACTTTGGCCGTGCCTTCAAATCATTTCCTGCGTAGAGACAGTAAATGCTGACAGGTCCTGCTGTGTGTCTCTGGGGTGAGAGCAGAGGTGGGGGGCGGGGTGCAGGATGTCTTGTACTAGCCTTCACATCTCCTCAGCCCTCTTTCTTTTGAACATTCTCATATACAGTTGGCAGAATAAAGACAGCATTTGTGGTCTAGTAACTTGTCTCTTGAAATAAGGGCAAGCCCTCTTCACAGAGGTTCTTCTAGAAACATTGCTAAAAGTGGGGACTATAGCTGCTCCTGTGATGTGAGTAACTTGAAACAGCCAGAGCAGGTGTGATGGTAACCGACTGGATGCTCCTTACTCTGGGAAGTCTAGGGACTGCAGAACTGGAGCTTGGAGGATGATTCAGCTGCCTTACTGCAGGTGAAATAAAGAAGACCCAGGGAAGGGAAGTGCTTTGCCCAGGGTCACACAGGGATCCAAAATCGGAGCCTGAACTTCAGTCTGGGTCTGCCGCCTTGCATTTTTCTGTAATAATTTAGGGGGTCTGAGAATTCCCCACACACTAGTTTGGTGGACTTGGCAATGTTTTCTCTGGATGAGTTGATAACTCTTATGTCCAGATGTCAACTTGGTCGTGTGTCCCTCAGAACTGCAATGCTCAGTTTCATGCTTGCCACCCTTAAGAGCAAGATCACTACTGGTAGAGAGCTCATGGCACTTTCTAGACCAGCTTGATCTTGGCCCGCCCCAACAGTGCCTCCTTGCTGATCCCTTTGCCCCACCCTGACCAAGTGTTCTGTGGTTGAGATGGAAAAATCCACCTCAAAGCAGAGGGCTTTTAACCTCAGTTTCAGAGGAGTAATTTGTCCACGTAACAGGAGGTGAAAATTAAAATAAAGCAGGGCGTAGGTTGGAGCAGTACAGCACTCCTGGGCTTAAGAGTGCCTTTGACCTGTCCCCCTGAGACTGTAATGATGATCTGGCTGCCAGAGAGTTCTTAGAGGACTCCCTCTGTTCAGTGGTGTCACTGGCGAGGTGGTATTAGCCCTAAGACCAGCTTTATCTGCACACTCTGAAAGCGGACCTGACGGTGCAGGCAGAGCCAGCCCACGTGGAAGCCCGGAGCGGTGATCATGGGATCTTCCACTCTTTATTTTCTTGTTCTTGCCACAACCTGTCATGAGACCAAGAAAACTTGTTTTGAAAATGCTTGACAGCCAAAACAACCTGTTCTCGGCCCCGGACGAGAGGGTTTGTCCTCTATGACCATTTCTGTACTGTTTGATGTTTGACTGGCTGCTGACTGGAAAAAATGAAGTTGCTGTTTTCTTCTCATATTGTTCACAGACTAGGGCCAGTAGCTTGCCAGGTCCTTGTTTCCCGTTTTTTTCCCCAGCCCTTCGCCAGAGAGATTTTAAAACAGTGCCTGAGTTTAAGTGATGAATGAACATTAGCAACATAAACTTCTGAGGATTTAACCGATGGTTACACCTCTGCAAGCAGAGCTTGAAACGTGGGTTGTCTTTCCCAGTCCCATTAGATTTCAACCTGTGATTTTCCACTTGTGTTTTGGTCCTCTTTCCTGAAGTTGAGCGTGTGAGTCAGAATCTCCAGTTATCCAAGTGGCAACTTTGGGCTTCCACACCGATGGCTCTGAGACAGCAGCATCTCTTCTCCCAGGGGTCTTGGTTTTAGATGGTCTCGGGTGGGTCCTGTGAGTGGGAAGGAACCGCTTCACTTCTATTCTGCAAATAGAGGGATTGAACTGGATGAAGTATTGGCAAACAATTTGTTGTTTAGTCACCAAGTCATATCCATCTTCTTTTGCGACCCCGTGAACTATAGCCCGCCAGACTCCTCTGTTTGTGGGATTTCCCAGGCAAAAATACTGGACTGGATTGCCATTTCATTCTCCTGGGGATCTTCTCGACCCAGGGATCGAATTCAAGTCTCCTCTATTGACAGGCAGATTCTTTACCACTGAGCCATCTGGGAAGCCCTTGAAAAACAATAGCCAGAGGGTGAATTTTGCCAACTGCTTGTTTTCATAAATAAAGTTTTATTGGAACATAGCCCCACCCATTTATCTTCATGTTGCTTATGGCAGCTATCACTCCAAGGGCAGAATTGAATTGTAGACAGGGTATATGGTCAACAAAGCTGAAAATACTTGCTATCTGGCCCTTTATAGAAAAACTCGCTGATCCCTGGATTAGTTGACCTTTAGGGTTTTCTAATCCAACTTTTTATGACTTTTGAACTCATAGCAGGTTTTTTTTTTTTTTGTCTTTTATAACAAGAACTCCTGAAGTAACTAATAAGGGGCCAACTAGAAGGGACCCTCTCTTCCCTCTAGTAGTTACATTGCAAAAGGTTGGGACTTATTTTACTTTGTTTTTAGTTTATTTTGCTGTATGTCTGTATTTGTTTATTGGTCTGGCATCTTTGGTGTCCATCAATTTTGGTAAAAAGACACCAAAGCTGAGTAGGTCTGATTGCATTCAGTGGCATGGTTCAAGGTAGGACACCCGTTTGTACCCACATGGAAAAAAATGAGGATTTGTTTGCATGATAACTATGGCAGGAAAGGGAGCCAGTGCTGCTCTGAGAACCTGTGTGGCTGCCCAGACCCACCCCACCCGCTGTTTGTGTTTGCCTGTCTGAGTCTGAGCGGTGAGATGGGGGCAGGAATAGCTCAAAGTGGTGAGGTAGTTTGGTGGCCGTGGCTAGAAAAACAGGAAGAAGCCTTGAAAAATGCAGAGACTAGGGAAGAACTAATCTTTTAATCTTCTTCCCTCGGTGCCAGTCCGAACAAGAGGCCAACACAAAGTTTGCATCCCAGTGACATGCATTGCATACCCACATTCCCAGTGTGTAATAGGGGATCCCAGGCACAGAGCTGTGTGGTCCTCCTATCAGGCCACCCTAGCCCATAAAGAACTTCTGTACGAACTAGAAAAAAGTGCCCCTTTGGGTTGGTGCAGGCTTGGCTAACAGCTTTGAGTAAGAAAACCTTACCCCTTTCTCTTGGCATCTAGCCCTGGGTAAACCAGCAAGTGGGCAGGGGCTGGATTTCAGCCTCCACTTGCTCCCTTGGCCAGACTTCTTTTGCAGGACAGACACTGCTCTGCCTACTGTAGCAGTCTCTCCTGCTTCCTGGCATCTCTGAAGTCTAGGCGGGGTGGGGTGGGGGTTCCTCTCACGGGGGCTTGCTGGCCGAAAAACAGCTCAACTCTGCTTGGCTTTGGTTTTTGAGACCACAGCAGCCTGGGCTGGCCCCCTGCATGTCCATTAATACCCACTCGCTCAGCAGCGCTGTGGAGCAGGGTGCCCGAGAGCCTCGGGGCAGGGAGCACAGAGATGTGGCCCCCACAGCTGCACGGGGGGCCCCGATCTGGTCAAGGTGCTTACTTTGGAGAGCCCACAGCCTGGCTCTTCTTTGCCAACTTCTGACCTGAAACTGGCTCAGTTCAAGGAATGCACACAGTTTTCCACAGAGTTACATCTCAGAGGTAATACACTGGCAGCACAAAGAAATGTGCTAAGAGGGCCAGAACAGACGAGCTCCCGGCAGTAAGAACTGACCTCACCCCTTGGGCTCTGGGCTACATGTAGCCCAGGGTGCGCAGTGACGACATTGCGTCAGACCACCCTCCTCTGCAGGGCGTGTTTTTGGCGTGGTTTGAGAAGGCTATTATGCACTCTGCATGGGTGAGACAACTTTGTGGTCAGATCTGGTTTCCACCTCTCAGCTCACGTTGGAAATTGTATTGGGCCGGCCATGTGGGTAAATTTTGAAAGATTCCTAAACCTACCCTTTTCATTTTGCGTCTATCAGCAGTTCCCAGCAGATAGTTCAAGGCTAGAGGATTGGGAAGAAAGCCTGGGAGCCCAGAGTAGCCAAAGACCCAATATCTACTTCCGGTCCCCTTTCTTGGTCCTTACAAGGCTCCTGGGAATAAGAAGGAATGTAGTTTGTTGCTGTTCTGAGCCCCTAGCCAGTGTGAAGTGCTGTGCTAAGGAACAGAGTCCTGTGGACCAGAGTGCTTCTCTCTATGCACTAGAAAGATGCGATGGAGGGGAGAATGGGTGGAGAGTGGGCATTCGTGCTGCTGCACCCAGTGGGGAAGATGGTGGGAGCCCATGAAGTTGACACTGGAGAATAGCCCTGTACCCTAGTTTCGGACCAGAACCTCAGGGCTGCGAAGAAAGAAATCTCCCAGTTAGGAAATGTTCCCAATTTAAAAATATTACTTTTCCAAGTCACCAGATGCGTGATAATGCCCAGCACTTTTAGCTACAGATGTTATGACCAGATATGGGGTGGGGAGCAGCACTCAGCAGGGCCCTTCTAGTGGAATATGGGTGCCCGAGAGCCATGCTCATCCCGCCCCAAGCCTGTGGCCACAGAGGGCCCCTGGAGCTGGCAGTGTGCTGCCTCAGGGCCCTGGCTCATGTCTGAACCTCACTCTACCTTTTCCACGTACCTGACCCTGCATAGGTTACCTGCTCTTTCCCAGGCTCCCTCTTCATGTGTACAGTGGGAGCAAAGCAAAACTATCTCATACACATGCCTGTTGCTTGGATTAAAATGGGGTTATTTTTAAAAACATAGTATAAACTGCAAAATACTAAGGATCGAGTGAGTTCATTTACTTATCCAGTAACTATTAAATGCCTACTAGGAGCAGGCACTTTCAGGCAGTGCCCCAGGTATTCCAGGCCCTCCCATAAACAGGAGCTATTCAACACATGTGTGCTAAAATCGAGTGAAATGGGAGTTCCTCAGCTGGGTGATGGGAGGGGAGAGTGGGGGGGGAGAGTGGGAGGGGAGAGTGGGAGGAAAGGAAACTACTCGGGTGTGAGTTCTGACCGTGTACCTGACACTGTTGCTTAACAGTTTTTCTCTGGGTTCATCAGAGAGAAACACGCAGAGACTCAGAGAGGTTAAGTATGACATCCCTGAGACACACAGCCACCAAGTGACTGAGCCACGTTAGACCTCAGTAACCAGGGATCCCAGATGTTCCCTTGCCACAGAATGACACGAGCAATCCCTTCTCTAGCCCACTTTTCTCCTCCCAAGCTGCCCCCAGATCAATGAGCCAGGCCAAATTCAAGCCAAAACGACCACCCCCACCCCATTCTAGGCCAGTAGAATTTCACGTGGGGATCATGTGAAATCAGGGCAAAATGAGGCTCTATCACCACAAGCCAAATCTCTGTTCACAAGGGCGCAGGTTTTAGGAAAACAACAGCCTTCGATGCATGCTCAGAATTCCTTCTATGGCAAGCCACTGTGAGAAAAATCTCACCCAAACAATGCACTCTTGGCCGCCAAGAGAAGGTGGCTGTCTTTTCAGGCATAAAGCTACCAGCAAGGACCCAGAAGTCACCCCAAGGAGCTGTTGGTTTCCCCAGAAGATCTAGCTGTTTAAAATCAGCTTAGCAAAGGATTCCATTCACCCCTCTGCCTGGCCTCCCAGTGCTGAGGCCTCCCTTACCTCTAAGTCCTGGGAGAGCAGGAGGGTCATGGAGCTCGTTGTCCTCATGTGGGTTTTCAGTTGAGCA
The DNA here is from genome assembly GCA_917880005.1 of Nanger dama. Taxonomy (NCBI): domain Eukaryota; kingdom Metazoa; phylum Chordata; class Mammalia; order Artiodactyla; family Bovidae; genus Nanger; species Nanger dama. The sequence continues at coordinate 35,690,568 of CAKJTW010000018.1, forward strand.
GTCGATGAATCCTTTTCTCAGATGTAACACCGTGCATTTATTCTGAAAAAGGATTTTAAAGAAAAAAACAACTAAAGAGATCATTGTCTGGCTTGGTCTCCAAAAACTAGTCCAGGTATTGTCTAGATTTAAGATGATCAACTTAGGAAAGATTATTCATTCATTGTCATTCAGTCATTCAACAGAACTTTAGGGTATTTCTGGGTCAGTGAGGTGCACCCCCAAGAAATGAACACAAAAGCCTCCTGTGTCTACACCATAGGGGGAAACATCTAAAGAACTGCGTTTAAAGATGGATAGACCCAGGGCTCCAGCTGGAGGAGGGCATGACAACCCACTCCAGTATTCCTGCCTGGAGAATCGCAAGGACAGAGGAACCTGGCGAGCTACAGTTCATAGCGTTGCACAGAATCGGACACAACTTAGCAACTTAGCACACACAACTCCAGAGCCAGCAACATCCAGGGAATTCCTGCCTAGGAAGTCAGCCTGGCCCTGGAACTCAGAGCACACGGGGAAGGCCTCGACTGACCTCCACCATTCAGTTCACAAGGCTTCCTGAACCTTGGTGACACTGAGCCACCAAGCTCCACCCATGGGTGACTGTAGAAGTAGACAACATGTGTACAAGGGACAGCAGCCAGCAGCCCCAGACAGTTGTTTAGTTCCAGAAGGCAAAAGTAGATTCCGTGGGTGGGGCTTCCCAGGGGACAAATTCCAGTTCAGGAGAAGGAAGACCATCATAACTGTTCAGTGCTGCAGGCTCTGCGGAGGGCCTGATGATTATGCCAGGCCTTAAGGGTGGTTAAGTTTTCAGTAGATACCGAGGCCCTCAAAAAGTGTTGCATGGCTCAGGAAAGTACCCTTCACCTGCAAAGCAAAGGGACTCCTACTTACCTGGCTCCCAGAATTGCCAAGATGAATTAATTATTGTTTGTGAAACACTTTAAGAGTCTCCAATGAAAGACCTTGTATAAATGCAGATTATTATTATTGTCATTAAAAGTGCTAGACAGACGTCTGGCCTGCTGGATAATACGCTGGCATAGCTCTGAACAGCAAAGAAAGTCAGTTCCAGGCAGCAAGTTTGCTCTAGGTGCTCCAGAGGAATAGCAGGAAGAAACAGTGGGCGGAGAAGGACTTAGCCCCTAACTGTGAAGTGAAACCACCCAACTCCCACCCAGGCTGAGTAGGCAGCAGTCTGTCTGGGAGTCCAGGGCCCATGTGTCTCCTGAGGGTCAGGCTTTGCTCAGCTCTTTCCCTTGCCCCCTGCAGGGAATAGCTCTTGTGGAGTACAAGAGCTCGCCATGAGTGAGTGAATGTCTGGTTGTCTGCTGGTCTGACGGATGAATGCTGGCCTCCATTCTTGGAGTCCTAAGTCAGATCTGGAGACAAAAGAGAGATAGATAGAAACCTCTTGTCATGCCTTTGATGGTGCTTATTAAGGCTCTTGAGGGAACCCCTTTAGCAAAGCCCAGGGAGAGGTCATTTATTAAATTACTGCTTCCACTAAAGAAACTGTCTCTGGCTAAAGTGCTTGGATTGATACCAAAGCAATAATAATAATAATGGATAATAGTACAGTCGGCCCTTCATATCTGTGGGTTCCACATCCAGAAAATATTTCAAAAATATTTGGAGGAAAAAACTCCAAAAGTTCAAAAAGCAAAGTTTGAATTTGCCAAGCACCAGCAACTATGTACATAGCATTTATATTAGTATTTACATTGTATTAGGTATATAAGTAATCTGCAGGTGATTTAAAGTATATGGGAATATGTCCATAAGTTACAAGCAAATTCAGTCAGATCTCCACATTTGTACATTCCATACCCACAGATTCAACCAGTGGAGGATAAGAAACCAGAGTTGGTTTAATCTGAGGCTGCGGAAGCCAAAGATACGGAGGGCTAACTAGTACATCACTTTATACAAGGGACTTGAGCGTCCTTGGATTTTAGTATCCGAGAGGGTCCTGGAACCAGCCTCCTGTAGCAGGTTCCAGGGGATGACTGTATATTAGACCTGGAAGTAAATGCAGAGGCCATCCCTCACTTTCCAGATGAGGCATCTGGGACACAGAAGTAAAGTGGCTTATCCACGGTCGCATAGCAAGAGCCAGGATCACAACTCATGCTTAATTATGTCAGGGTAGTAATCCCTCCCACTGTATAGCATTTTACAGTCACATCACTTCTGAACAGCTCTGGAGAGTTTTTAGAAGGCCACAGACATTACCGTTAAAGGAACCTTCTGGTACCTTTGCTCTTCTGGGACTCATTATTTGGAGAGCATTTCTGATGCCTCCTGCGTGCCCTTATGGCGACTGCAGGTGCCTTTCCTTCTCCAGACACTCAGACTAGGCCTCGTTCTTCCGGGAGGATGTGTTGAAACTTCCAGGGACCAGGTGGGCAAGTGAGCCGGAGGCCTAGTTCCTCCCTTCCATCCCTTGTTCTCACAGTCGTAATTCTACTGGAAAGTCACAATGCGGATTCCTAGATGAGGGCTAAGGATACCAGTCACCACCTCTGGACACACAGACTTACAGGATGGAGGAAACAGATATAAGTGCAATGGAGTTAGCAGTGAATAGCCCTCGGCATTCATTACTGGACCATTGCAATTCCAATATTATGGAGTTTTAATGAAGGAGAATAAAAGATCCTAAAATGATGTTTGGGAGGGGAGGATCACCAAATCAAAGAAATTTGGAAATCATCTTTTCCACGCCTTCATTGTGTGAATGAGGAAACAGAGGCGTGAGTCAGCGTCACACAGCAGGTGCAGACATGGAGGCCTCAGCTCTGTGCTTAGCCATCAGCACTCTTTCCACTGGAAATCCTGGCGGTGTGCAAAGTATGTGCACTCTGGAGTCAAGCAGCGTTGCCACCTGTTAGCGATGTGATCTTAGAAAATTACTTGCCTTCTCTGAATCATAGATTTCTCATTGGCAAAAATAAAGATATAGGTGTCCCCCTCTTTTGGAAAGTTCACTTTATGCCACTTCGCTTTTACAAAAGGCCTACGTTAGTGCCTGTTTTCTTCAGTGACCCAAAGACATCCAAAGAGGATTTTCACTTTTATTTTTTTAAAAAGGCAAAAAGCAAAAATAGCTTTTATTGTTTGTTTTGTGGCAAGCCCTTGTAGAGGCAGCATACACTCCGAGCAGCCGGAGTGGCACCGCCAGCCTCATTCCCCAAGAACCATGCTCTCATCTCAGCATCAAGCCACTATTGCTCACTTTCTGGAATTGCTGCTTTTCTATCTGTGAGCCTAGGTGTCTGGGAATATTATTTTAGCTGCTGGGCCAGGGGATTAGCCTGAAAGAAGAGGGACCATAGCCCTCCTTGCTGTCCTTCCCCCAGATCTTCAAGGGGTATCTGTGAGCACTCAGCTAGGAGGGCAAACACCCAGAGTGTTGGCGTGACCTGGAGGTGCCTTCAGAAGCCAGTAGACAGGGGCCCAGGCAGCTATGGAAGACAGAGCTTCAGCCTCTAGATGCTGAGAGTCTAGTGAGAGAAACCAAATTTACAACCAGGCAAACAACACTTAAAAGCCCCAGAGAGACTGTCTGGAAAGGAGGAGAATAGTTTATGCTCCAAGAGGTTGATATCCTAAGTGTTCTCTGTCCTTTGGGGTCCAGTACTCCCCTGTGCCGGCTGATGCCTGGTGATGCTGAGCGGAACGCTGAAGACACCATCCCCTCACGCTGCCATGGTCAGCTCCGCCAGGACCCTGGGCACTTCCTCTCTGTGGGCAGTTCTATGGTTTTTCCCCTCTTGCTGACTAAGGGGGAGAGGGTTGTCTGTGATCCTGACGGTGACTCACTACCATCAGACAGGCAGCTGGCTTCCCCTCAGCGGTCCAGCACAGGTGAGCTGTGTGAGTAGCCCTCCTCCTGACGGGGCCTGTGGACGATCCCAGCACCCTCCACGGGCATCTGCCTGGCCATCAGCAGAGCCAGTGCTGGGCTCCTGCCCATACAGCCCCAGGCAGAGTGAGCAGACAACTTGAGATGCCCATTGCCATGGCACCTACCACCTGAGATACGTCAGATGTAGGCGCACGTAGGGCAACAAGGTGGACACAGAGAGTAGCTCTGCTCTGAGGTCCCAGGCCTCAAGGAGCACCGCATTCCTTAGGCCCCTACACCCACTATCTGGCCTAAGCTTAGCGCAGACAGGTGTACTGGGTCACCACAGCCTGCCCGCCCCCACCTCCCGGGTAGAGGGGGCCAGCCTTTCTCTGTGGCCACACTGTCGGCTCTTCCTCCCAGTGTCTCATCAGGTTCACAATGGAAAGAGCATCAGCCTGAGAGTAAGGAGATAGGGAGGACAGGCTCAGATTCTACCTACTAGCTCTGGAGCCTCAGGGCAACCCCTTGGAACAGCCATTCATTTGTTCATTCCTGCCTGTGAGGCCTGTGGATGGTGAGCACCATGGGGCACTAAGGAATGAACCATCACCAAATTCTGCCCTTCAGGGACTTCCAGAGAAGAGCTAGGCCTTGTGAGAGGGGACCATTAACTTCTCCAGCCCTTAGTTTTCTGTTCCCCATAATGGTTGGAGTATACAGCTGCTGAGGTTTCTGTTATAAAATTTTTTCATTCTGAAGTACATCTTTAAATAAACCACATGTTTATTACATCGCTTGAGAAATGTTTGGTGAGCTGCAGTGTGTCGGCACTAGACTCGAAGCTGGGCTGCAGAGAGGGATGGACATGTGCGAGGGGGCTTGCAGTTAAGGAGCTTCTGGTCAGATGTGGCGGGGGCGAATAGACAGATGTGGGCAGAGCTAGAGCCCTGGGGAGGAAGGGAGTCCTGTGGCTGGGGAAGCCCACGAGGACTACCCTGCCCCTCATCCTGCCAGCTGGCCGTCTCATGGCCTCCTCCTCAGACCCTGCACCAGGGGATGCCGAGGGGGCAGAGGCCCCTGCAGTCCCCACCACCTCCACCCCCACTCCTGGGCAAGGACTGGGCCTGCAGTTGCAAAAGCTGGCTGCATGCTGCTTTAGCCCCAGAGGAACTGGCTAGGCTCCAGAAGTCCTCCTCGGAGAGTCTCAGAAGGAAGGAGAACCACTAGGTAATTTTGATCATTTCAGTACCCATTGACAAATACCCTATGATTTAGAAGGAGGCAGATTTCATCCCAATACTTTGATGTCTAGAAATGGATTCCAGTTGGTTGTTTGTCCTCCTAAAACAGCACTTTATTTAATTCAACACATACTGAGACTACAGCCAGCTTTCTCGTGGGCGAGGAGCCCGAGCTGTATAAGAGAGTCTAGACACCAATCTAAACATCTCAAACTCAAGGCAGACCATGGCTGGGCCTGAGGTTGGAGGCCAGTGTGCCATGGAACCTGGCAGAGGGGAGATTGATTCCATCTGAGGGCGAGGGCCTCTGCCTGAGGCTGAGAGCGTATTCTCAGTGTGATATCAAGCCTTTTGCAGCTCATGGGTTAGTTTTCTTGCTTTGCGAGCTTAAATTCCTTAAAAACAAACCAGGCCTGCTTGAGGATTGGCACCTCTAGGGAGACTGTGTACATGAACCAGTTATAACCACTTGTTTGTTCCTGAAGCCCATACCAGCAATCCAGGCTGGCTGCCAGGGCACAGCTACAGAATAAGCTCCCATCGTGCCAGGCATTTGTTCACCAAGGCGCCCAGAGTCGGGTGGGCTATCTTCTCAGGGGCTTTTGGAGGGCTTGGGGTGATGGGCATCGAGGCAGAACCAGGTCTCTTTGTAGAGATCCTATTATGAGGATGACCCCTTTGCCACGGGAGAGTAACCCCCGATGAGTCAGTCTTTACCATGGCTGTTCAGGACCATGAGGACAAGGCAAGACCACAAGGATGATTAGCGGGACTTGTCTTACACTATTTACAGGACCGCTTTGATTTTCAGACCACAGTCAGCTTGCATATGACTGATTAAAAACATGTGCCAGTTGAAGTCACAGCTGCAGAAGAAAACTGGAAAAAGAAAGGAGCCTTAGATGTTTAGGAACTCGCCTCTGTTTGCAAAAATGAATTCTGACTTGATCTGTATGTCCTTGATTTCCTGACAGTGAGGTTCATGTCCCCGAACCACTTCTCCCACCCTGCCCCACCCCGCCGCCCCCTGCACTGGCCTGACTCGAGCAAACATCATAAGGCTCATCTTATGATTGCCCAAAGAAAAGCATTTGGGAATTCCAGAAAGAGACCTCAGAGTCCTATTTCGGAAGAGAGCAGCTGTTTAGGCTTCTGCAGAATCAAAGGTCCCAAGTAAATGAGGCTAAAGGCAGCAAGATCCCAGGGGCTACTCCGTCAAGTCGTGCTCCCGTGGGAAGACGAGCTCTGGTGGCATTGGGGCCAGAGACTCTCTCGACTGAATCTGCTCAGCGTCTGTTTCCTCACCTGCAAAATGGGACCATGACTCCTGCCGCACGCGGGAGTATTGTGAGCGGCGCCTGCGCAATGTTCAGTCTGCTTTGTGGGCTTCCTTCCTTTTTCCCTGGAGTCTCCAACCTCTTGGGACTTTTTATTCTCTGTTTTTTGTTTTCATTTTCTTAAAGTGGTACTGATTCAAATGTTTAGATGTTGATTTCACAGATTTTTGTCCTTTTGAAAAGGTCCATTGAATAAATCGAGGCTTACATAATTCCAGCAGGGAAAACCCCTTTTGGTGAGAAAGGCTCCTAATTGCCTTCATCTCAAGGCCTCTGAGGATTCCTCTCACAGCTCCGTGTCCTTACACTCCTTAGTGCCCCCAGAGCCCCTGCCCAGGAGCATGATTTTCCAGGCATTGTTACCCCCTGACAACTTAGCTTGAGCTCCCTGACTCTGGACCTCTGCTCAGTGGGAGGGCAGACATGGCCAAGAGAAACGAGCCTCCTCCTTCCCACCACTGCCTGTGGTTCCCAGGACATGTGTTCGGAGCTCTGCCATGTTTGCAAAAAAGCATCCCAGATAATGATGAGCTCTGCCTTCCCACACCACAAGTCCTTACAGTACCTCGAGGCCTGGGCTTGGCTGGTGCCTTTGACCAGTGAAGGTCAAAACACAAAGAGGTTAAGTGGCTTGCTCAAAGTCACGTGGCTTTCTCAGAACCATAACTGGGTGGCACCTAGAAATGACCAAGTATCCATCTGCCTTTCGGAGGTGAGGAGCCGGGCCTGGACTATAGCCCATGACTTCTGCCTCGTGGCTCAGGGCTCTTTCTGCTCACCCCGCTGTCTCTTCTTTTCAGTACTTGTTGTCCTGGACAGAGAAAGGTCTGTTCAAGGACTGGGCCAACTGTGATACCCCTACTTCCGGTAGCCAGAGCCATGTGGTTATCTTAAACATCTGTCAGGCCCACAGCCCACCTTTCCCCAACCACACTCTTGACCAAAACTGTACACAAGAGCACACCCAGAACTCGGACAAAAGCCAGCCAGGGGCGCAGGTGCCTCCCGCTGCAGAGCCCGTCCTTAGATACCATGAGTCCACCTCCAGCCGCTCTGGGCTGCATTTCCAGAGGTTCATGTCAAGCCCTGAGACCGACCATCTCTGTGCCTCCAACTGCGAGCGCATATGAGTGAAAAGTGATCCAAGAAGGCCCAGAGGGCAGAATGAACTGGGGCATTTCCATCCACACAGGCTTTCTCTCTTTTTCTCTTTTGCAGCCACACATGCCCTGGCTGTTCCCAGGGACTCAGTCTTTCCCCCTCAGACCCAGCTGGGTGCCCATGGTAACAGTTGACGTCTATTGATCAAGTAGTATGCCAGGCATCAGGCCAAGTGCTTACTTGGAGCATCTCATTTAATCCTCATGAGGATTATTCTTTAAGGTAGGCATTATGGCTTCCCTTTTATAGTTGAAAAAATTAAAGCTGAAGAGGTGAGTCACTTGCACAGGTGGGACGGCCAGTAAGGAGCAGGGCCAAGCCTTGAGCCCAGGTGTGGCTGGCTCCTGAACACACAGTGCCTGTCCTGCACAGCCTCCAGCCTGTGAGGCCTTGGAGATCATCGAGCATAGCTCCCTGCCTTGATGATGAGGGATCTGGTGCCCAGAAGGGAAGAAAGTTATTCCTGGACCCCAGACCCAGAAAAGCAGACCCACTGAACTCCCCAGCACCCTGATTCCTGACCTCAGGAAATTCCCTCCTGGCTGTGCCTGTGAGCTGAGGCCAGGAGCCAATCCTGCTTCCAATTCATGGAAAACCTACCAGACCTCGGCCTGGAGTCAGATCTTTAAGTTTTATTCTGTTGACCTGAGACTCTGTGATGGACTAAGTTGTGATTTTATAAACCCAGAACGAAGGAACTGAGGTCAGTGGAAAGGGTCAGAACCTGATGTCGTCCTCAGGCATATTTAGCTCTAATCTGGTCTAAAAATAATTTCCTTCCAGTGTGAGTAGAATGGGAGCTTGACTGATCCTGCAGGTCCTTTTGACCAGTGAAGGAGGATGTGAGAAGACCTTCCCTTCACCACCAACACAGTTACACTTTTGAAGCTTACCATACACTTTGTCTTTGGGTCAAAGAGTTTTTAAAGGTGACAGACTAGTGCCATTGGCAAGTGATATATTCTGAGCAGCTCTCCACTTTCTCTGATAAAAAAACTGAAATAAATGAAAACAGTGCTTCAAAATATATATATATATAAATGGCTGGGAGCCAGTTGTCATTTTCCCCCTCTCCCCCTTTCTCTGAGCTGACTTCGTGCGGCTCCATGTTGAGAAGTGCTCACTGACAACAGCTGGTAGCATCATGCCTTTAAACAGCTCTGCTCCGTACTGCTTCCCCTTGGCGTCACACAGTTTGCCCTGGCAGGGAAAGCCCAGGACAGAACAGGAAACTTTAGAATTTTCTGAAGAAGGAAAGAGCTTGCTGTAAAGCTTGCTCCCTCTTGCCAAGACCTTTCTGTCGAAGGAGCTTGCACTGGTGTGGTCCCTTTCCCCAGAAGTTTCCAAGGAAAAACTGAGCTGAGGAGATTTGCTTCATCAGATTTGCCCCATGTGACACCGGGCATGAGGAGAGAGCCCGGGAGAGAGGTGCCCACCCTGGAGCCCAGGGCCCGTTTCAGCAGCAGTCAGTCCCACTCCCTCGTCGGGCACCTATTGTGGGACTGACCACCTCTCCCTATAATGTCCTCACCTGTGACCTAAGACAGGCGCCATGCCACCCAGTGCTCGGAGTCCAGATGTCCTTTGGGCAGGAAGGCAAATGCAGAGGAGGCTGGCAGCAGCCCATCGGTGCCAGACCCCCTGAAGAAGGGCCACCAGGCCCCCCTCCAGCAAATACAAATCCTGCTGGGGAAATAGCAGCATGTGAAACACAGGGAAGGAATGAACAGCCCTCACGACTGGTGGCGGCAGCCAGTCAACACGCTTCCTTTCCACACGTGGTCCTGTGAGAGCATCACATCAGGGTGGGTGGGTTTGTTGCCCCTTCTCGCCCTGGGGAAACAGAACTTGGGGCATCTCTTGCCTGGTCCACCTTGGGGCAGCTCATGCCTCATTGCAGTCCTCCTCCCCAAAAGGATGATTGTGGGCAAGGGTTCCAAAGTTCTGCGTCTCAGAAAAGGTGGCGGATTGGCTGGAAGCGGGATGGTGGAGGGTGTTGATCCTTCTCACTGAGAGTCGGCATAGGCTGAAGTTTAGAATGGACGACACTTCTGCAATTTTCTTCCTCAGAATCTAAATGTCTCATCTGCCTGCTTTCTGGGCTTGCTCTCTTTCACCCCCAAAGCCTGCAAGGGACCTGCTTTAAGTGCTCTTACAAACCGGTGGCCATCAGTAGTTACCTTAATTACAGCCACGAAGTCCTCACCGGGCGCTCTGTACAGACCAGGCCTGTGGGGTCACCAAGAAGGAGACTCACTCCCTCCTTTCCGGGGCTGGCAGTGCCACCCAGTCCGCAAAGCCGTGTGCACACATGAGCCATGCCCAGAAGCAGCACAGAGAGTGTCTGCACTCAGGGAGAGAACCTTGGGAAGGCTTGATGGAGGCAAGGGCATTTGGCCTGAGCGTGACTAAAGGCCTGGGGTGGTAATGGCATGTGTGAGGAAGAGCAGGTGGCCGACAGGAGGAAGTGGGAGTGGAGGTTGGAGTCTGGACCATGCATGGGCCTCAGGGGGCTTATGACACCCCTAATTGCTCTCTTCTCACGAGTGGACATCCCCTCATTGCCTCTCACGGCTTCAGCACGTCTGCCATCTGCCTTTAAGGGAGCACCCTGACTCCTAATGTGCTTCTGATCTCCTGTGACATCACAGTGAGGAGACTCACCTGTAGGTTTTCTGGAAGAGGATCTTCAGCTTTCTTAGCTTCTCAGTGGTGAGGGCAGGGCATGATCCCAAAATGTGATTGAGGAAAAGTGCAGATGATGACAATCACGGCACTCCAGGCTGTGGGTTTGAGCAGATGAAGGGTCTTGGTTGGGGTAGGGACACAGACCCACGCTCAAAGAGAATTCATTTACCTGCAACAGGAAGATGAAGCCTTGCATCCCAGGAAGAAATAGCAGCGTTGCAAAAGGTAACAAGGCAGGGAGCCCAAGGTGTGGGGAGGAAGAGTAAGAAGCTGCAGGATGAATTCGCTGCAGAAGTGTAGGGAGAAGTGGAAGGTGAGGGATCTGTTGCAGAAGTACCAGGGCCCGACGCACTTTCAAATGCGTGACAGCAAAGAACACATCCATGTGGCACGCACTGGCTTGGATGAATGATAGACGTTCAGGTCATGATGTCCTGGTTGGAAATGTGAGACTGGCAGTTTGGGAGAGAAGGACTGGAGACCCAGATTCCAGGGGCAGGGCAGGTGTTCTCTGCTGAGGTTGTTTCAAGCCTGAGAGGAAGCGAGGGGAGTAGAGAGCAGGACTGGAAGAGGCCAAGGAGAGATGTCATCTGGAGGTGAGGAGGAGCAGGGAGAGGAGGGAGGGAGCAGGTCTGGATGTGTAAAGTCCAGGCAGAAGCTTCTGGATGCAGGAGCCGCTGCAGAGAGGCTGCAGAGACTAGGACTGAAAAGTCTAAGAAATCCCTGAAACGTGAAAGAGGGCTTCCCGTGACCTGGCGTTGTGGGGAAAGGATCAGGCAGGTGTCATCAGTGATGCTCTGTGTGGCTACCTCATGGCAACGCTGAGGCTGCTGAGTTTGTGGGGCTCTTCGGCCAACATCGAACCACTCGTTTGAGCTTCTTGACTCCTGAGCAGTTCTCTGCTTTTTCTCATGGGTGGACATCACCTTGTTGCCTCTCACAGCTTCAGCACGTCTGCCTTCTGCCTTTAAGTGAGCACCCTGACTCCTAATGTTTTTTATCTCCTGGGAGCCTGGAGCACCAAGTTTACTAGAACTGTATCCTAAATATTAATAACATAGTTGGATAAGGTACCTGAGGCCTTTATGGTACTGATGGTGACAGGTCATCTAGCTTGTGTCCCAGGTCCAGGGGAACCACTGCTGGATAAGTCAGCTGCTCTGATCTCACCAGCATCAGGGGCAAGAGAGGGGGACTGGGAGGCACACAGGGTGCCCACCTCAACCTCTCCATCTTGTTGCCCTCTGCTTCCCACTGTGCCCTTTCTTTTCTGGAACAGTGTTGAGTTCCCAGCTCACATGCACCAGTCCCATGCTCCCCAGGCCTCTGCTCCTGCTATGTCTTTCACCTGGAACATGTGTAAAATGCCTGCTTCACCTCCTCCTCCATGGATTGCCCCCAGGCTGGTGCCTCACGGCACCTCCGTAAGTGCCCTCACCACAGCAGTTGGTATTTCTTCTGTGTCTGCTTCTCCTCAAAACTGAGCTCACCTGCATGGGGTGCCATATCTGGGGCATCTCCCAACCCCTGGCACCTCAGATAGTGCCGGGCACGGCCTCCTGCTGTTAGATGGAAAGTCTGTTTCTACAGGTTCGAATCTGGGTGCCGGAAGAACCAAATGGTCCGCCCCCAGATCCTGTCACTAGTCTGAGAAGGCTCTCCTGACACCCAGACTGATTTTCTTTCCAGTAGATCAAACCACGAGTATGTTTGCAAATAAATAGAGACCATGGATCACTTAGAAATTCCTCGTATTAGGCCTTGCTTATGTATACACAGGAGACCTGGGTTTGATCCCTGGGTCGGGAAGATTCCCTGGAGAAGGAAATGGCAACCCACTCCGGTATTCTTGCCTGGTAAATCCCATGGATAGAGGAGCCTGGTGGGATACAGTCCACAGGGTCGCAAAGAGTCAGACACAACTGAGCCACCAGCACTTTTTTCTTTTCTTTGTCTGTATGAAGTTGATCCAACTGAGTGAAAAGTACAACCCTGTTGATATTTCAGATCACGAAAATGACTGGTTGCTTGGCTTGATCACTCTCTGGCTTGTAGCTTGGACCCTTGGTTTTGACTTGGGAAAGGCCAGACAGAACCTGAGTACTGATGTCTAACGGGAATTGGTAGCCAGGAAGTTCTGAATACAGGTCTTCTAAGCATCCATGAGAGAGAGCACAGCAGTGAACTGCATGGACCTCTCTTGGAAAAATCCAGAAGGCTTTGCATCAGCAGAGAAGGAAAATCCAGCCCAAGATGCATGAACAATAAATAACAACTGTTCTGAGTTAGGTTGAAAGCTCTGAGTTGCACTTTTTTTTTTTTTTTCAAGTTGTTTGTGCTAACCACAATTTTTTTTTTTCTCCCTTTTCCCACCAGGGCTTATTTCAAAACCTTTGTCCCTCAGTTCCAGGAGGCAGCGTTTGCCAATGGAAAGCTCTAGGAAACACCAATCTTGAGAGGTAGCCAGCCAGACTGCTCTGTCCACATGCGTGTCGGCACATAGGGCTGCTTCCTGGAAGCCATTGGAATGTCTTCATGGCAGCGTTTCGCTCACACAGCAGCTTTGCTCCGCGGCTGGAACCCAGACTTGAGCTGGCTGGCGGGAACCTGGGTCCCAGAGCCCCCCGTCTCTGGTGGCTCCCTCTTTGTTTCCTGCAATATATTTCTTAGTTGAAAGAAATAAAGTCACAAATCATGATGCTGTATTTTCCAGGGAAAGTAAGACATCCTGAATGCACACACCCTGATTCCAAAGCCTTTGTCTTAGACCTCTTTTAAGCTTTCAGATTAAACACACCTTTGCTTTTCTCTTTCCCCCAAAATGAGTGCCTGTGTGTTTCACACCCCGGCGTTTCCCATTTTAGACAGTCCTCCAAAAGCACTTGTAAAGGTACTGCCTGAATGAGTCTGACCAGCTGGCAAGGTTTCAGCCACTTCCCAGCTGGGCGCAAGACCAGTGCTCAGGATCAGCTAGGCTCTAGCACCAGCCTCACCTCCAGGCCCCTGTGTGCATGCCAGGCGCAAAGCCCATCCTGACCCAGGAGGTGGTCATTAAAGTCATTAAAGCTTGTCGAATGCCTCAAGAAATTTCTCTCTCTCCTCTCATCCCTCCTCCCGATGCCATTGGGAGAGTTGTTTGGGCTGATGAAGCACTCTGTGAATTATACCTGAAAGACACAGGTAGGGTCCCGTGGGCGAATGCTAGGCTCAGGCCTGCCAGCTCCACTGCCACCCAGGAACAGGACTGGGCAAGATACCCTGGGCAAGCTCCATCTTCCCTAAATTTGTGGATTATCAGAGCTGAGTGGGGTTTCGGAAGTCATCTTTTTCACCTCCGAATCCCTCTCCTCCTGCTACTCCCTTTAGGGTCAGAAGTGAGAACCAAGGCCCACAAGCTAAAGAAATACTCCCAGTGAATTAGGGCAAACCTGGGAGCTGAGAGCCATCACATGACTTCCCTCAGCTTATACCCAGGCTGACCACGACCAGCTTGTCCACTTGACAAGATCTAGTTTAGTTTAGTGGGGTTCCACCCTGAGGGCTTTCAGCCCCGGAAGTGGGACCCTGGCACGGAGGCAAGAGAAACAAGCTGACCTGCGTGGCCTGGGCTCCTTTCTTCAACTCACCTGCCTCCCACCCTCTGTAGGGCCTGCACAGGTAGAACCCCACCCCTCACTGTTCCCTCAGCTCCTCTGTGGCTCCTGGAGCCCACATAAACCTGAAAGGGAGCCAGCTCAGGGCCCTTGTGGGGGCCGGTGAGAGACACCCCTCCTTCCAGTATTGTCCACCATTCGAGAACGTTTTCAGGAGGCAGGGGAACCACTAGAAGAGACCTCTCAGCTTGGCTTCCAGCTAAAGGGCTGCCCTCCTCTGGAATCTTTCACCACGTGAGTACTTCACCTTGAAGCCTTGGGAATTACTGTGACAGAGAACAGTCCGGTGTCCTGTGTCCACACCCCAGCTCTGCCGTCAGCCAGCTGTGTGACCCTGAGTAAGTCCCTTCCTGTGTAGTCAGAACCACCCTGGGAGATTTTAAAGAACCACTGCCCAGGGCCCCACTGCCGGCCTGCTGAATCACATCTTGCTAGCTGAGGCTCGGGTGTCTGGATTTTGATAAAACTCCCCAGGTGATTCTGTTGAGCAGGTGGTCATGACCACACTGGATTCTCTCCTGACTGTGGCCAGCTGCCTGCGTCACCTACGTCAGGCCAGCTGTGGGCCAGGCTCCACTCTCCTGCTCCATGACATGGTCACTTAGGATGGAGGCGCATGGATTGGGCTTGCTGCACACAGAACCAAGAGTAGGCTGAGTCAGACTTTGTTTCAGACCCAGTAGGGGTTTCCAGCTCGAGTTCTAGCAGGGGCTGGTTGGCAGGTATGAGATGGGTGCGATCACATGGCCTGGACCCTTGGCATTTCAAATAGCCAGTCAGTAGGGGCAGCAGCCAGTACTGGGCAGTGCAGCCCAGGAGTGGCCTTCCTGCCCTTGCCAACCTCTAGGGGCCCAGATGGCTCAGGCTGGCCAGACCGTCCATGGTAGCCCACACATCTGTGAAGCACGCCCGACCAACCAGAAGTGCTATCTGCGCTTTATCTCAGCATATCTCTACAGCAGACCTGTGAGGTAAGCAAGTGAGGAGGGTCCCCCTGTTCCACAGATGAGGAAACAAGATCAGAGAGGTTAATTGAGTTACCCGTGATCACCAGCTAGTCGGTGCCAGTTGAGACTCAGCCCATGCTCCAGATCCAGTGCCACTTCTCTAGGAAACTCTAGGAAACAAGGGCTTCCCTGTTGGCTCAGTGGTAAAGGATCTGCCTGCAGTGCAAGAGATGCAAGAGACTCAGGTTCAATCCCTAGGTTGGGAAGATCCCTTGGAGTAGGAAATGGCAACCCACTCCAGCATTCTTGCCAGGAAAATCCCATGGACAGAGGAACTTGGTGGGCTACACTCCATTGGGTCGCAAAGAGTCAGACGTGACTGTGCAACTAAACACACATGCACACTAGTGAACAAACAGGCTTTTTCCCCAGTGAAGGCTGAGGTACTATGTGTAGCTTTGTGAGCGTGGAGATGATAGGATTTTTGAGAAACTTTCAGCCCCAGTAGCACAGAGGGAAGGTTTGGGCTGCTTTTCTTAGGGGCAACCAAACAACAGAAGGTGATAATAGCCACTTCATAGTTCAAGTCCCAGGCACTCAGAACCAGTATTTGTGAGATTTTTATCTCCACCCCCAACAGCAACGGAAGCAAGTGGCACTCGTAAATGGGCGACAGTCGCCTGTGTGTGTGTTAAACACTTCTTGCTAGTTCGGCCCATCGCTGTATTGTATCTGCACCCAGAGTGCAGCCCAGGACTAATTAGTAAATGGCTATAAAATGCTTTGAAGATGAAAAGTGCCATATATGAGAGCACATTATTATTACCTCGTAAATCCTGTCTCCAGCTTACTCAGCCTTTGTAATTTCAGTTGCATCTTTAAGCTCAGCACAGACAAGGCAAAGGTGTTATGAGTGTTTGCTGCTAATAGCTAGATCAGGGCATCTCCTGGGGTGCCAGGGAGGAGGCACAAGAGACTGGAGAAGCAAGTGTTCATCCTTCTTCCAGCCGTTTGGCTTCCTGAGGACCCACCACCAACAGAGAGAGAGTGCTTCATTAGAGAGAGAGAGATGGGGCCCATTTACTCTTCAGGATGAACTGGAAAGTGGATGAGCTTGAGGAGGAGAGAGACTTACATTTGAATCTTGGCTCTGCCCACTGAGTCACTAGCAAATATATAACAAGCTGTTCTAAAGCAGTTTAAAAAAGAAGACGAGGGTAGAAGATGAGGGTTGGGGGAGAAGGAGCCTCGTTTGTATCATTTGCTGCTTTTCATGGTGTAAATGCTCCCACCATGACCGATTCCAAGCTCCCAGCATGAGGTCACTAGACGCAGGCTTGGGGAGAGCACAGAGAGCCATGTGGTGGAAGCCTCTTGGAGTGAGCAGGCTCCAGTGTGGATCTTAAATCTCCCTGAGTTTTGTTATCCTCGTCTGTAAAATGGGAATAAATACCATCTACCTCCTGGAGTGGTGAGAATTAAATAAGAAAAGTACATGAAGCACCAAGTAAGGAGCTTGGCACAGAAACGTTTGCTAAACCATGGCTGTTGCAGAGCAGAAAAGGATTTTTTGATGTTGACTTTGGCCTTTTCCTAATAAGTCAGAATGCCCTTATTTGAGAGTCCTGCTTGGGCTTCCCTGGCAGTCCAGTGGTTAAGACCCCATGCTTCCACTGCAGGAGGCATGGGGTTGATCCCTGGTGGAGGAACTAAGACCCCGAATGCAGTACAGTGTGGAGAACCAAAAAAGTGTTGCCAATAAATGTGGCCTTTGGAAAAGTGACCCTGTCTTTATGACTAGGAAGAGAAGATGATGTCATCCTGATTTTAATAAATGAGGGATCAGATGTATCCATGAATGTTCCCTCCTCCCCTGCCCCCACACCAGTCTTGCTTTAACTCTCAGCAGGTCCCCAGGCGCTCGAAGTGACCTGCTTTTTTGCCCCCACCTCCCGTGGGCAGGAGAATCAGAAAGCACAGGCCACTTTTGCTTCTAACTCAGTTTCGGTTCCTGACAGCTACAGGCCCTTGTTTTGGAGTCACAGCCTAGCCAGAGAAACGACCACACTCTTGCTTGGGCTATAAATAGAAAGAGCCCAGAATCTGTCCCAGTTCATGGGGACTGGCATGTCCCACAGTTCTTAACGTGAATGTTAAAACAGCATCTAACGGTAAGGTGACATCGAATTCTCTCAATGGCATCGTCTTAATTCACTGGTGCTTTTAAAAATGAAAACGAGGAGAAACATCCCCTTCATGTATCTTTGGTGCTTATGTGCAGTGGCAGGAGAACAAAAGCCAAGAGAGTAGACCAGTCATGTAACAGTCACAGTGTGCTGAGCGGAGGCCACACTGAGCGCTGCCCTTGGGGAGCTGTGAGGGATAGTTCCATGCTAGCTGCTTTTCTTTCTTTTTACAAATATTTATTTACTTGGCTGCTCTGGGTCTTAAGTCGCGACACATGTTCGATCTTAGTTCCGGCATCCAGGCTCTTTAGTCGCGGCATGTGAGATCTAGTTCCCTAGTCAAGGATGGAACCTAGGCTGCCTGTACTGGGGGCCCAGAGTCTTAGCCCCTGGACCGCCAGGGAGTCCCACCAGCTGCTTTTCTAGTCCTCGCAACCACCAAGCGAGTAGGTGTTTTGATCCCTGTCTTGTAGAGAAACTAAGCTCGAAGAAGTTGAATAACTTACCTACAGACAGGAAACTGGTACATTTCCTATTCATCCATTGTTTCTAACTTTCCCTCCCTGACCCTCATTCTCTCCCTTTCCATCCCCTTCCTGATTTCACAAAGGAAGTGAACTCAGATCTCTGTTTCTACTTCCTTTTTCCAGCTTCCCCAAATGAAGAGAGATTTATTGAGCATCTACTTTGTGCACAGCTCTGTATAAGACATTCATATACCTGTTTTCGCTATTTTCCCCAGGAGGAAGAGGGACTTGGATGGTTGGGACTGGTCAGGGTCAGATGCCCAAGGCTGCTGGTTCCAAGGCCAGGCTTCACACAGTGGTTCTCTGTGTCGGTGCCCCAAGTAAGATGCTCTGCAGCAGTCTTTGCAAACATGGATAGGTCTGTCTATGTGGCTGCCTAAATATATACAGAAATACCAGTTGATTTTCAGATGGTTGAGCCAGGGTCAACCTACAGTTAAAAAAAAAAAAGTCTGACTTCAAAACTTGTGCCTTATTCTCAGGTTAAAGTCCAACACACACTTGGTTGAAATAATGGCCTAATATCTGGGAAAAACAAGATGAAAATAGTTGTAATCATTAAGGAAAATTACCAAGGTATTACCAAAGACAGCAGGATCTATGACTGACTCCAGGTTAAATATGAAATAACTCCAAGGGTTATTTCCTAACATAACTCATGTTTTCTTCTTCAGAGTTCCCACATTGACTCCTTCATTCTTCTCTGATTGCCTGAGAAGAACCACACTTTACAAGCCTGCAAGGTCATGGTTGGGGTCACGATGAATTATGACTAATGGTGGCAATAAAGTAGCCCCACAGGCCCCAGGAGTGGCCAGATGGCCCTCCCTGCCCTGGGTCAGCTGCCTTGGTACCATCAGGATGAGCCAGATGGTGTGGGACACACTTGTTCCTCCAAAGCATAGCCCACCACCCCCTTCTTTAAAGCCCCCAGGGGGCAGAGTCCCTCTACAGAGGTCTCCTCATTCCAGGGTCTCTTGGAATATGCCCTTGGAGCCAGCTTAGAAGCCACTCAAGAAAATTCATTCCTTTCAGTTCCATAACCACATTTCTGCCACAAAATGGAACTCCCCAGCTCTCGGAGACCTGTGGCTGTTAGAATAGGTGCCAACAGAGTAGAAGCTAGGAGGGTTCCAGGTACCTCTAGAAATAAGGTGGTGGATGGCTCTTAATGGTGACACCGTGAGTGATATTCCAAGCCCTTGTTCTGGGTCCTTTGCATCCATTGCCTTCTTGGTCCTCTGACCCTTCAAAGCACTAGGACAGGCCACTGCTGCAGAGAGAGAGTCAAAGGGAGGGGTCAGGGCTCTGCTGGCAATTCCTGAGGGCAAGATCATTTGAGGAAGGCAGTGACTCCCCACCTCCCAGGGGGAATTTTGAATGACATGGTTCATGCGGGTGCATGAGTTCAAGTAGGTTCTTGGAGGGGTTTTCCCTTGGATTTATTTTATAGCCCAGCTGGAGGCTGGTGTCATGCCATGCCTGGGAACACGAGGACTGGGGCAGGGGTCACTCACAGGCGAGACCACCCTGAGAGGAGACGCAGTTCACCTGGAAGTGTGGCACACCCACAGGTGCACACAGCTGGGGATTTAGCTGACCTGACCCTGCTTCACTCTCTGGACTCAGCGCAGGCCCAGGTCGGGGCAGACGCCTCACCCCGACTCCACACCATGGTGCTTGGCCTGTGCTGGCCAGCGGGTTGCACAACCCAGCCGTCTCCCCACTTGCCACCTGCACCGACACCCTAGGCTGCCCCTCGGCCACCCTGTTGCCTCATCTGCTGTCACCCCTAGCCTCCGGAGCTGGTGGCGCCTCCCCCACCTCTCCCACTCCAGCTACTGGCCGGTCAGCAGCCGGAAGCCACCGGGCAGTGACCCCTTCCAGAGCTCTCCCCAGGCTGGAGCCTCGTGTGGGTGAAACCAAGCCCTGGGCTAATTGGCTTGTTGTTGGACTTGAGGCCGTGGGCTCTGGAGCCAGCTGGCCTGAGTCAAATGCCGCCTCCACCGCTTTCTGGAGGCGTGGACTTGAGTAAGCCGCTTGACCTCAGTTTCCTACCCTGCGAAATGGGGCAACTGCCTGTGTCCTGGGGCTGGCAGCGGACTTGGTGAATCCAGCCATGAGGGCCACTGAGACCAGCTTTGGCAGAGTCAATGCCCAGACAAGGCTGTCTTTGGTGTTAGCGCATTTTCGGTCTGATGCAGGCTGTTCCTTGCCTTCTCAACTGCTTCCTTTCCTTTAACATCCCTGCCCTTGAGCATCGCCTGACCAAAAAAAAAAAAATCCTTTTCTGCCCCTGCCATCCAGTCTCATAGATGAGGCTCCCTCCTAGAACATCTGGGAGCCCTTGCTGCCAGTCTCCTACAGTCCCACTGGCCCACAGCTGTCCCCTCCCCTCCCGGGGTCCCCAGCAAGCCTGTGCTGAATGAACCTGGGCTCCCCAACTTGTCACTTCTGTCAAGCTCCTAAGACCCCCTTATTTCAGAAAGTTTTGCTTGTTCCACTGTATTTCTTAAGGAATCATTTGAAACCAATGACTTACATACTTGCTTACATTCCAGTGAGCACCGGAGACTGGAAGTTACCTCACTGAATGGGCACGTTTCCAGTCAAAACTAGAACACTTTACTAGCTGGGGTTCCTCCTTGCTGGTAAACAGGCAGTAGATACGAGTCTTCCTTAAAATCTTGACTGTCTACGGTGGACCTCTTTCCTGCCTTTCAGACCCCCCCGTTGAAAAGCCTGGTCTGCTTGGGCCAGGCCCAGGAGTTAAATGGAGAAACAGAAGGAACTCCTATTGTAACCATCAGCTCCCTCTCCAGTACCCCCTCCTCCTCTCTCTCACATGTGAGCCACCCGGGTCTTGACAGGCCGCCCAGAGAGTGAAAAGCAGGTTTCCAGGGCCGGAGACGGTAACGTCATCCAGAAACCTTGAGGAGAGTCCCACACCCATGGAAGGGTGGCCAGCCCTGCAGAGGCTGTGGGAAGAGATGCCAGGGCCATCCTGGAACTGAGAGATGGACTGAGTTCAAGGAAGACACAGGTGATCTCAGGCTGTCAGCTTAGGATAAACAGATGTGAAGCAGAACAGAAATCAATGCCCAGCCAGGTAGCCCTCCATCCCTTCCACACTTGTTTATTGAGTACTTTCGGTGGGCCCAGATGTGGGAGTTGCTTCCCCAGAAAGTAGGAATTGAATTCCGTCTGTCAGCACCCCGCCCCTGATCCTGGCACTGAGGCTGTACTGATGATAAAACCAGCCCTGCCCCAGAAGAGCTAGGGAGGAATAGGCAAGTACCAAAGGTCAGTCTGTCCAAAGCTATGGTTCTTCCAGTAGTCATGTATGGCTGTAAGAGCTGGACCATAAAGAAGGCTGTGTGCTGAAGAATTGATACTTTTGAGCTGGTTTTGGAGAAGACTTTGAGAGTCCCTTGGACTGCAAAGAGTTCAAACCAGTCAATCCTAAAGGAAATGGATCCTAAATCATTAGGACTGATGCTGAAGCTGAAGCTCCGATACTTTGGCCACCTGATGTGAGGAGCTGACTCATTGGAAAAGACCTTGATGCTGGGAAAGACTGAAGGTAGGAGGAGAAGGGGATGGCAGAGGATGAGATGGTTGGATGGCATCACCAACTTGATGGATATGAGTTTGAGCAAGCTCCAGGAGATAGTGAAGGACAGGCAAGCCTGGCATGCTGCAGTCCATGGGGTCGCAAAGAGTTGGATACGACAGTGACTGAACAGCAACAACTCCTCCCCTCACCCCCAGTGCTGACAGGGAAGACAGTGGTAGGCTGTGTGGTGAAAGCAGAGTCACACTGCTTAGGTCCAGGCCATGCACATCAGGGAGGGCTTCCTGGAAGAGGGGCCAGCTATGCACACATTTAGCCTCTTGGCCCCACTAATACTTATCCCTTTGCCTCACCGTGATGTGCCAGCTCCCTGGCAGGCTCTGCAATGGGGCCAAGGGGCGCATGGTGCCTAGTTTGGGTGCATATGCAATTATTGCTTGAGCTTGCACTTGTTGCCCGCGCACTGTTCGAGAACAGCAGTGCATAGAGCGTAACAGTCCTGCTCTGCTGGAGGGTCCACTGGAAAGAGAGAGGAAACGGCACACATGGTAGACAATAAGAGAGGAGGAAAATAAAGCAGGCACGTGGAGAAGTGTGCTGTTAACCAGGGTGGTCAGGGAAGGCCTCACTGAGGAGGTGACATTTAAGCCCAGACCTAAAGGAGGAAAGTGAAAGGGACAGGGCATGGCCCTCTGCCTTCCCTTCCCAGAACCTGCTCCATCCGCAGGGCCTGGTGTGGACTTGCCTCGGGTCCCCTGGGAACCCATCCAGAAATTCAGTGCTGGAACCCAGAACATCCAGAGGTGGCAGGCAAAGAGCAGTGAAGCCCTCGAATCTCCCTGGGACACAGGAGGTCTGGGCAGTGAGGAGAGACCTGGAGCCCAACCCTTCCCATATTTCCCACGCCCTCAGCCCCTCTCTCTGCCTCTACTCCTGCCACTCTGTGGGAAAGGCAGGTGGCAGGGGGCCCTACCAGGCAATGGGCAGCTTTTACTGTGGCTCTTATCAATGTGTCACCAATGTCTAGGTTTCTGAGGGCCATCAAGATCATCAGGGCTAATGCTAACTCAGGTGGGCAACCTGAGGCCCAGAAAGGAGCAGGGACCCAGCAATGAGGCTAAAACCCAATCCGACTCCAGTGATTTTTCACCTTCCTCTTGAACTCAGCTGCAGTGAAGTGGCTCAGTCGTGTCTAACTCTTTGCGACGCCATGGACTGCACTGTACCAGGCTCTTCAGCCCATGGAAGTTTTCAGGCAAAGAATACTGCAGTGGGTTGCTATTTCTTCTCCAGGAAATCTTCCCGACCCAGGGATCGAACCCCGGTCTCCCGCATTGTGGGCAGATGCTTTACCATCTGAGCCACCAGGGAAGCCCAGCTGAGGCAGATGCTAAGCAGGCTCTTCCCCAGTATCTTGGGGCCATGGTGATGAGGAGAGTAGGAGGATGCCCTGAAGGCAGGCAGGAGGGTCGGGATCTGCAGGGGGCCTTCCCTGTCAGGGCCACCTTGAATGGGAAGGTGGGGAGGTGAAAGTTCAGCACACCCCCCTGACCCCCCCACCTCCAGCTATTCTGCAAACCCGGGGGCAGTGGCCCCCGGGAGGAGCACCTTTTTTCAATTTTCCCTCAGGCCCTGCAGACACCTCCCTCCAGCCCTGATGCAGGTCGCCTGGCCTGTTTTGGAAAGGCTCCCTAGCCAGCCTGGGCTGTAGCTACAGCTCGCTATTGGAGAGCCCGTGGGCCTGGGGGAGGCCGGAGGGCACAGTGGTAGCTGGAATGCTGGCCCGGCCCTGGGCTGGTCGCCTCTTTCCTCCTGGCCCGCCTGGGAGCCACGATGCTGCGTCTGCTTGGGGTACCATTTCCTCACATGGTGCCCATTCCCGTCCAGGCCGGACGTATCTGCTTCAGGCTCCTGTCTCTTCTTGTGTCAGCCCCTGGCCCACCCAGAGCCCCTAGTCACTGGAGCCACCCCTACCCTACAGGCGGGGCTGCCACACCTGTCCACTGTGGTGGGCCAGGGCCCAGTCCTCCGGGTCCCTGGCCTGACTCAGCCCCTGGGGACCCCCATGCCTCCCGGAGCCCTGAGGCTGGCAAGGCCGCACACATAGGGCCGGAGCTGGCCTCCCTCGGCCTTGTAGTCTGCATGATGTTGGCAAGACCCTTGAGTCCGGGTGCTGGCATCCACCTCCTTCCTCACAGGCTGCCCTGAGTGGTGGACCTTGTTCCCCCAACCCCCGTCTCCATTAGGAGGTTCAGAGCCATCTGACGGTGACCCAAGTCTGGGGAAGGAAGCTTCGTGTTTGGCGTCTCCTTTCTTCTAGGGGCTCAAAGCATTTTTATAAGCATTAATCTCCTTTATCCACACCAGCTGTTGTCTTGTTTGCTCTTTGTGTTTTATTGTTAGCTGACGTGTTGTGTTTAACCCTTGGGCAGCCAGCAAGGGGAATTCCCCAAGCCCAAGGTGGTGTAAGCACAGGACGCCTCCCGGCCAGCACGGCGGGGACCCTGGGGCCAGGTCCCACCCCGGCTGCTGGGCAACGCCTTCTGCCATATCTGCCTTTGGCTGGGTGTCTGTCTTCAGGATCTGTCTGGGCAGTAGGGAAGGTGTCCCTGTGAGGCCACTGCTGGATGAGTTGTGAGGTGGGGATCCCAGTGGCTAAGATGTGTGGGGAAGAGAGCGCTGGAAGAGGAGGGAGGAAGCCTAGGCTCCACCAGCCGCTTGCTGCTGTGTGACCTTGGGCCAGTCACTTCACTGCTGAACCTGGGTTTTTGGAGATATACAACAGGGGTAATGAGACTCTGTGAGTACTGAGTTGGAGTCCGTAACAGTGATCTGTATGCTACAGCTCTGGGCGAACGTCCAGGGCAGGGCACCCCTTCTTCGGGACAGGTGTTGGTTGAGATGATCCCGTAGGGATGTCAGTCTAGAATCCCACTTGGATTCTAAAATGAAAGGAGCTTTTCCCTTCTCCCCATACCACCCTGAGCCTGTGTCCTGGGCCCCAAGTGACCAGAGCAGAGGGCAGTGAGGAGCGGGACGGAGATGTGTCAGGAATCAGCCTCAGGTGCCACCAGATAAATGGCCTGACCTGAGGGGGCTCCTTGCGCTGCTCTGCGCCACAGGCAGCTTCTGCCATTCACAGCTCTTAGACACAGGTGAGCCCGCGGCGTGAGGGTGAAGCCAGCCCCTCCGCTGTCTGTCAGTCTCTGTCGGGGCAGGACCACTCTGTAGGGCTGTGTGGTTTGCTGGTGTGGTGCTGGCCTGCCCAGAGGAAAAGATGCATTCCCGGCTCACAGACTGCTGTCTGCTGACTGTGTCTCACTCCCGTGGATCCTGAGCCTGCACAGCGGGATTGCTGTTGTTTAGTCACTAAGTCATGCCCGACTCTTTGTAAACCCCTAGAACTGTAACCTGCCAGGCTCCTCTGTCTGTGGGATTTCCCAGGCAAGAATACTGGAGTGGGTTGCCATGTCCTTCTCCAGGGGATCTTCCCAAGCCAGGGTTCCAACCCATGTCTCTTGTATCGGCAGGCAAATTCTTTACCACTGAGCCACCTGGGAGGCCCTGCACGGAGCGGTGCTTTACTCAAATTCACACGAAGGTGCCCAGTGCCTGGGGAGGCCCTGCCTGACTGGGCACTCTCCAGGGGAGGCCATGGTGGGCAGTCCAGTTGGGCAGAAGGGAGTGCCCTGCCACCCTTCATGTTTGGCTCCACACGTTGCCCGCCCCGTCCATGGCCGAGAGCCACCGGGGAGCCACCACAGAGCAGTGGAAAGCATTCCAGCATTTCCTCCTGAATAGACCAGCTTAATAACAATACACCTTCCCCAGTCCTTCATCTGCCATTCTAAACTCCCCAAAGCACTGAAAACCCAAGGTGTTTTTTTTTTTTTTAATATAACTTAGTTGGCATAAAAATCTGGCCTGATCAAACATGAGACTACAGATAATTTTTCCCACTTAGGGTGAATAGTCATAGGCGTTAATGAAGAAATAGCAATGTGTTTCATCACGGGGTGCTGCCCAGACCTCACTGCATTAAATGAGGTATTTATATTACCTTCCTAAAAATGCAATAACATATAAACTCTGAAACGCAAGTGACCAAAGGTTCTAGGTAAGAAATTCCAGATCCATAATAACCAGCACTTGGTATGGGCCTTTGAACAAGCTCGAGAGGGTGGTGAAGGGCAGGGAAGTCTGGCGTGTTACAGTCCATTGAGTCACAAAGAGTCGAACACGACTGAGCGACTGAACAACAAAGTGTAGGCCTTGCTGTTGCCCAGATACTGTGCAGAGAACTTCACTCATATAATCCTAATAACTCAACTTATTTCCATTTTACAGATGAAGAAACTGAAGCCTGAGGAGCTCTGTAACATTCATATAGTTAACTGAGGATGGTGCCAGGATTTGAATCCCACTAATAACCTTCCACCATAAAGATGAGGAGATTGTGGTCCAGAAGGAAGAGGGATGGGCTTGAGGTCATCCAGGGAATCCTGGGTGGAGCTGGAGCCGCCCCCCCACCTCCCCTGCCAGCTGTGCCTGCTCCTGCTGATGGGGGGCTGGCTGGTTGGGGGAGGTGAGTCCCCCAGCAGTTGCTCAGGGGCTCACAGGCTGCTCAGGCTGGGTTTGCCCAGCCCATCCGGGAGGGTTTAAAATAGAAGACGTTCCCGTGGAAAGTTGGAAGATTCCACTGGATTGAAACCAGATGATGCTGTGCAAACAGACCCCATCAGCAGGCGCAGAGCTGGGCCTGTGCTGAGCCCCATGCTTATTCCCAGCCCAGGGCAGGCAGAGAAACTGCCCTGGGGCTTCAGAGAGGTCAGTGATGCAGGACACTGGGCAGGATGAGCTCTGGCTGATGGGCAGGAGACCCTCTTGCCAGCAGAGAAGTGTCCCCAACACTTTCACCTGCTCCATCTGTTTTCCAGTTTCTGAAGATGGACAGAGACTCTAACAAAGCGTTTCCCCATTGCCACAATCATTTCTTTACTCCAACAACTTGTTCTCCTGCAAATTCAATCCTTTATTTGCATGCCCTCACTCATGCCACAAACATACGGGACTTCCCTGGTGTGATGGCTGCGTGTGAAGCAGAACACAGTGCTGCCCTTCAGAAAGCCCCAGACACACCAAATAGTCATCTTAACAGGGCTGGGGGCTTGAGGCTGCCGGCACAAGAGCAACCCCAGGCTGCTCAGGGAGGGCTTCTCAGAGCAGGCACTGAACAGGAGCCCCGAGACAGGGAGAAGTCACGTCTTCCTGGAGCCCGGCTGTTCTAGGAAAACTCGTCTCCTGGCAGTGGCCACATGAAAGAGGCCTGAGCAGTTTCCACAACAATCTCTAGGTCATACTCCTTCTAGGAGCAGCAGACTAAGTTCTCAGACATAGACATTCGAGCTGGAGATTGTCATTCAGCACATGGGTCACATCACGGGTCACCTCAGCTCAGTGATCTCTCCCTGAAGAACAGAGCTAGGAGCTAGACTACAGAGGTGATAAGGGCAGGCCCTGACCCAAAGGAGACTGATGTGGAAGTTGCTCAGGTCACTTCCATGTGGCCCCGCCAGGAGACAAGATGGGCTTATGGGTAATAACATGATGTCTAGGGTTATTTCCAAATATTTTTAAAAAGTGGAGTGGGAAGTAGAGATTAGAAAATGTTGATGGGTATTGAAGCTGAATGGTGGGCTGATGGTGGGGGTAGGGGTGTGGGTCATGATACTTTTCCCTTCTTTTGAGTGTGTTTGGACTTTTTCATGATTTTTAGTTACGAGCAGAGAGAAAGTTTGTGAGTTTTTAGAGCACTGACTCCATAGAGCAGCTGGAGCCAGGCAGACAAGACCTCAGTCATCCTACCTTGGAAGCAGATGGGATGGGAGATCCTCTGGAGTTAGGCCCAGAGGGCCCTCAGGCTCAGATGATGGCACCCCAAGTTGCCAAGAGACATCACCCCCACTCTCTCTAATCCCTCATCCAACCAGGCACTGGCCCTTCTTAAAAGCGAAAAAGTATCATCGCTCAGTCGTGTCCAACTCTTTTGCAAACCCATGGACTATAGCCCTCCAGGCCCCTCTGTCCATGGAATTCTCCAGGCAAGAATACTGGAGTGAGTTGCTATTTTCTTCTCCAGGGTATCTTTCTGGCCCAGGGATTGAACCTGGGTCTCCTGCATTGCAGGCAGACTCTTTACCATCTGAGCCGCCAGGGAAGTCCTTCTTACTCTACCTTCAAAACTGAAGCGGAGAGCAGTGCCTAGGAATGAGGCTCCCTGGGCATCGTGCTCTTGGCGAGCAGAGGTCTAGCCGATAGCTTCCAGAGAAGTCGAGGGGCTGGTCCTTGGTGTCTGACCCTCACCATCCTGGCCACCTGCAGAGGTCACTGTGGCCACCGCGAGCCTGTGGTGCCCTGTGAGCCTGTGGTGCCACGTCTCTGCCCCTGTGTCACCAAGCTTGGCCTTTGAGTGGGCCTCACCCGGCTCACTCCAGGGACGGCTACCATGACCTGGGGACCTTGCTTCTCCCGGGTTCCAGAGCCAGGGCCGCAGCAGGGCAGCTGGATGGCAGGTTGGTATGGAAGAACGATGCCCGCCCCTCAGAGAGGCCCTCGTTAATTACCATGGCAGCAAGGGGAGCGAGGAGCCTTCTAAGGACCGAAGGAGGCAAACCTGCTTCGCCTGGGGGCCCGGCTGCCAGGCCAAGTCTAGATAATTGGAAAAGCCTTCCTACTGTGTCCGTCAACCAGATGCCTAATGAAGAAAACGGCTTTTCTGTGCTCTCTCGGGCCCCCACACACAGCCTGGGCCGGCCCCACAGGGCCATGCAGGCCCCACAACCTGACTTTCCCAGGCCCCTCCCACCCAGAGCAGGGCCCAGGAGGCAGCTTCTCAGTCACGAAGCAGCCTGTGAGGCCGGCTCTGAGCCTGGGCCTCCTGCCAGGAGCGTGAGCCAGGGGGAGCTGGGCTCAGACACCGACCCAGTGCCTTCACTCAGGGCTTGCTGCCCTTGGCCCTGCCCCATCCCTACCTCCCAGTCAGCCTTGGGCCTGGCAGACCAGCCCAAGGTCCTGCCTGCTCTGGGGCCCCAGAGAGCAGCTCCTGTCGATGGGCTGACGAGAGGGGAGGGTGGCCAAGGGCAGAGAGTGGAGAGGAGCTTCCCAGGACTATGGCTGTGGAATTATCACCCTCTCCCCACCCTCGGGTGCAGGAGAGACCTCCCCACCCCAACCAGGAGCTGCCAGCAGGGTGGGCAGGCAGGCAGCTATGGCTGCCTAGGGAGTGGTTTGTAATGACCAGCAATGATCTGGGGGACAGACTCCAAGGAGCCTGGAGGCCCTGCCGCCAACCCAGCCTGTAGCATGGACGCGCCTGCTCCAGCTGAGCTCTGGGAGCCCAGGCCAAGGACAGAGGCGCCCGCCTGGTTTCCTCCCAGGCTTTCCCGGAGACCACCCACATGGGCACTATCTGCTCCCATCATTGTCCAGATCTCCAGCTCAGCCCACAGACCCAGCAGTCTCTGAGTGGCTCAGGCTTTCTGCTCACTTGGGGACAGCTTAGTCCCAACAGCTGACCCAGGAAGACATCTGTGCCCCAGGGAGTAAGACGGAAGGTTGACATAGCGGAGGAGGGTGGCCCAGCCCTGGAGAAGCTCCCGCCTGGACTGGCCATTGACCCCGAAGACACAAGCTTCTGCAAAGAGCTTAGGCTGCACCAGGGTGGGGTCTGTCCCCTAGCATCTACTTTGCCGGCTCAGCCCTTCATCTCTCTCCCCAAAGGCACCCCCTCCCCATGCCCAGGTTCTGTCCAGTGGGACGGTTTGTACCGTGAACCTTGACTCAGGCTGCACCCCGCTTGAGAGTGCCCTTTGCCTCCTCTGTTCCCTTCTCAGGCCCCTGGCTCCCTTTCATCCCTCCTTCGGCACACTCAGTCCAGCTTTCTGGAATGGGGTTTCTGCTTCAGGTCAAAGTTATTAGAGCTCTGTGGTCAGGACCACAGTCCTATAGTCTTGACTGTCCCAGATTTGAATCTCAGCTCTGCCATTTCCTAGCTGGGTGACCTGGACCAAGAGACTGAAGCTCATTTTCCTCATCTATAAAATGGAAACAGTAGCCACTTTGCAGGGTTTTTTAAAAAATGTTTATGCACTTATTTATTTTTGGCTGTCCTGGGTCTTCATGGCTACGTGGCCTTTTCTCTAGTTGCACAGAGCTGGGGCTACTCTTGAGTTGTGCTGCGTGGGCTTCTCACTGTGGTGGTTTCTCCTGTTGTGGAGCACAGGCTCTAAGGTGAGTGGGCTTCAGTAGTTATAGCACAAGAGCTCAGTAGCTGCAGATCTTGGGCTCTAGAGCACAGGCTCAGGAACTGGTGGCTCACAGGCTTAGCTGTTCCCGCGGCATGTGGGATCTTCCCGGAGCAGGGATCAAACCTGCGTCTCCTGTGCTGGCAGGCGGATTCTTGACCACTGAGCTACCAGGGAAGCCCCTGCAGGTTGTTTTTAAACAGTGGTTCAATGAGACGAGCGTGTGACATGCTGAGTGTGGGGCTAGGCCCCCAGTCACACAGTGATCATGAACACGGTGGCGGTGCTGGCCCATACCCTGCCACGAGGTTTCCCGAGGACAGGAGCCAGGTCTTTTGTCTCTGTGCCCTCTCCCCTCCCTTCGTTCCCTGCAGCACCCTGCGGCGTGAGCGGGACAGGCACAAGGTGGGAGGCCCAGTAAGGATTTGGGTCAAGTAGAAGGAATGGCCCCCTGGGAAGGCAGAAGGGCCCTCCTGCTCCCCAGCAGTGGACAGGCCTGAGCTGAGCTGACTCTGGGTCGCTCTGGCCATCCCTGGCCCCAGCCTGAAGTCCAAGCTCTTTCTGAGGAGGCCCTACTCGGCCAGGACCCCTCCCACTGTGGGTACAGGTGCCCCTGGAGAGGAAGTGGTCTTGCCTTGGGAGTCCTGGAGACCTCTGCTTCTCTAGAAGGTACCATTGGGGCTCATTTCTATGCAGCAGACATTCTTGAACACTGTGTGCCTGTGGCTCACTGGGGCCTTGGGCAAGTCTCAAACCTCTCTGAGCTTTAGGTCTGTCATCTGTCACTGAGCACTCTATAAACTACCTACTTCAAAGGGCAGTTAGAACATCACTTGAGATAATAGAGCATAGAGCCTGGGAGAAGAGGGATGTTCAGCAGACGTAAGCCGCTCCTTCCGGGTCCCCCAGCCCTGGCATCCTCCAGACTTTGTGGGGCTGGCAGGGGGCAGGAAGGGGTTTGTGGCCTGGTTTGAGGAAGGGGAGGGGTCCTCTGTGCATGGCGGGGGGGCCTGGTTCTGTTACCTAGGACCCCGGAGGTCCCAGCCCTTCCTGACCAGCCTCAGGGCCCCCAGCTCCTGCCCTGAGCCTGATTCCCACATGTAGAGAGCGCTGTCCAAGCCTGTACCAGCCCAGGTTCTTGTTGCTAGAAAACCCACTTTGGCCATCCCAGGTCAGCCTGGGGACGCCTGGCCTGGGGATACCTCCAGCTGCCCTCTCTGAACCTTCAAAGGACCGTGCAGGCCCCATTTCCCAGGAGCAGCGAGATTTTGAGCAGTAAAGTCTCTTCTGGTTTATCTGGAGGAAGGAAGATGACGTCATGAGGTAAACCGCAACAGTCTGAAACCACGAGGCTGGGTGCCCCAGTGATGTTTGCTTTTTAGCAAAAGTTACTCATGTGCACAGAGGGACAGAGAGCTTGGGCCATTCTGGTCAGAGGAGAGCCGGGAAAACAGAGGGAGATTTCCAAACATGGAACCACAAGAAAGGAGAGGGCTCCCAGACAGGACTGACGTCAGAGGCCAGGCAGGGCGGCTTCCTGGGGTGCTGCGGGCAGGGGCCCTGGGGCGGGCGTCTCCTGGGCACCTGAGGCACCAAGGATCATGTTTACTGTGGTGGGTGTAAAGAGTACTAATGATAATAATATTGGCAATAGGGGCCATTTATGTGTGCCCCTGACCCTGTTACCTCCTCAACAGCACCCTGAGATTGCACCCCGTGAAGTTGGCATGATCCCCACACAGAGATGAGGGAGAGGGGCTGGTGGGCCTCTGCTGTGTGCCTCCAACCTTAGAACAAGCCTGTTTCCTTTCCAAGGCCTGGGTGGAAGGCTCCCAGGTCCAAGCCCCAACCTCCTCCTAGTTACTAGGTTACCCTTGGAGGCTCAGCTTCTTCATTTGTTCCATGTCCTGCTCATAAGCTAAGAGGTTTCCTCACATGAACCCCACTCTACAGTCTCATTCCATTCCTTTCTCTATCCTTTGAGCAGCTTTCTCTGGAGAAATTGGCTCTGAAGGGTAGGCCCAAGCACTGTCCTGAGGGGCTGGTGAGCAGGGATGGAGGGGGGTACCCTCTGTGTAGGGGAAAACGTGGACAACTTGTGTGAGGATAGAAAGCTGTCTGGGGAGGCCAGAAGGGGCTTCCACACCCCCTCTCCAGGGCTGCATGAGTTGAGGAGCCAGTGCCTATAGGGAACGTGTGGGGTCTGGGTGGGGCTGGGTGGGAGTGTAGGGGTAAGAGTGGTGCCCTCCAGGGTAGGTGAGATCCTTGATTGTATGGTGTGCTCTGACCTGCCCCAGGTCCAGACCCTCTACCTCGGGGAGGGGCCGTTGCGCCAGCTTTGACCTACTCTGAGAGCTGCAGGGGCTGCTGTGTGGGGCGGGAGATGGGAGGGCTCGGTGCAGTTAGCCAAGGTGTCTTCAGCGGACTCACTGCTGTTTGAGTTGAGGCCCACACTTTTCTGGTCTTTTTCTTATAATGCAAATACACAAGGAGAGAGAGAGCACTTCATCACCCTCGAAGGTCAGAGTGCATAACAATGTGGTGACATCCAACAGGAGCTCTCTTTTTATAGAGGAGGAAACTGAGAGCAGAGAGGGGACAGGATTTCTCCACAAGCGCATGCTTAGCTCTCAAGAGCCCAGGAGCCAGAACACAGTCCCACCCCCTGCCCCCTACTCGCCAAGGGACTTTCCCTCTGGAGCACAGATGTTACCATCCCAGTATAAAATACCCATCAGATTCTTTCCAAGCCATCCCCAGCTTTGCGCAGAGAGCAAGCTTGGGATTGAGGAACTCTGGCATGCAGATGTGGAACTGGGGGAGGGTCCTGGGGGTCCAGGGCCCAGGGGAGGCTGCCAGAAACAGACTTAGACTCCCTTGCCCTTTTCCCAGGGCCAACTCAGCACCTTAAGTGTGAGGATTAGTCATAAGCAACTGCTTGACCTCAAAAGTCATGGTACACTGGGTTGGTGTCGCCGTGATGCTTCTGTGACTCACGGCCCGAGGTGACATGAGGCCCAGAGGGACGGGCAGAGATCCCACTGGCCTAGCCAGATGCTCTGGGGTCTCTGCTGCCTGCAGCCATCTCGCTTGGCAGGAGGGGCTTTAAGGAAAAGAACCACCGGCAGTGGAAGGTGGGCAGAAGTGGAAGTGGAAGAAGAGGCAGGCAGCTGGGGTCCAGCCCTCCATCTGCTGGGGCTTAGTGGTGGCCTGCGGGGTTCTCTTCCTTCCCCCAGCATCAGTCTGCTTGTCTGTACAATGAGAGGGCAGATCAGATGGTCTCTGAGTTTCTTCCCAGCTGGAGAACCCAGCAGTTCTTCGGGAGGAGAGGGTAGTTTGGTCTTGAGGCCTGGGCCCCGAGGCTATCAGAGCTTGGTGTCCTCCTACCCTGCTCCCGTGCCATGCGGGTTCTACTGGGGCCAGGCCGCCGACCCTCGGAGCTCACCCCTGTGCTGACTCCTCTGTGGGGAGAGCCTCGGTGTGTCTCAGCTGAAAGACCTCCCAGATTCCTGGATCTCACTGTCTCCTAGATGGGCAGAGTGAGGCCAAGAGAGGGTAAGGAGCTTATCCAAGGTCACCAGCGATCCAGGAGCCAGCTTCCCATAGCACCAGCTGCCTTGTGTTTGCACCTGAAGGAGCCCTCTCATCGGAGAGCTGGAAGCAGCCAGATTCCTCAGCAGTCCTCACAGCACCACCTCCACCAGCATTCCAGCATGGGCTCTGACCCTCCAGCGCCATCACCCCCTGCCCCCATTCCACTCCCCTTCCTCCAACCTCTGTGCTTCTGCACTCTCCTCACTCATTCTCAGAGGCAGGATAGTGCCTGTAGGAAGGAAGATGCAGATCCAGGCAACCTTGACCGGGGTCAGCTTTCATTCTCACTGTGCTTTAGTCCCTTGACTGTGAAATGGGAATGCTAGACATGTCTTCTCAGAGGGTTGTTGGGAAGCTTAAATAAGTCGATACCAGACGGTGCTTAGAACAGGGCCTGGCATTTACGCAGGGGCTGCTACCATCCATCCATGCATTTGCTCAGTCTGTCCTGACTGTTTCCAAATAGGTTAGAGATGATCACAATGGAAAATACAGGCATAAGAGGCCTTTAAAGTCTGGTTTCAAGGAATACAAGGCTGAGGTAGAAGAGGAGAGAGTTGTCCCAGAACTGTGGGCTGAGTAGCTGTGGCCTCAGAGCACAGCTTCCACGCTGGCTTGTCCTAAAGGTGATGCTGTTGGTGCCAGGCTCTCTTTTTCTGATAAAAGGAAGCACACCAGCTTTTCAGGAGAAGAGAAGTTTTTTTCTGGCTCAACGTTTTAAATGGCAATGTCTTGGGCAGAGATTCTCCCCAGCCTTCCCATTCCACTTTTTGAATCCACCCCTGAGAAACTCGGGGCTCCTCTTCATGCCATTCCACTCTCCACCTTTGGAAGCTGGGGAACTGGGGGCCCAGGACCGCTGCCCTAAAGCGAAGCCCTCGGCCGTCCCAGGAGCAGAGCTAGCAGCTCTGAGAGAAGCCAAGTCAGTGAGACCCCAAGGGCCTTCCCTCTGAGGCAGAGCGGCCCTCCCACGGGCTGCTTTCCCAGCAGCCGGAGCAGCCAGTGCCCCAGGTAAGGGGGCCTGGGAACGGCCACCGAGAAATCCCAGAGCTGCCCACACACTTCCCCTTCTCTCAAATGCCAGGAGGCAAGGGGAAGGTGAGCGGGGCACTCCATACTGAGTCACTGGAAAGACTGGGGGACCCAGTGGGCAAGGGTCTCACGGCATCTCCTCCAGGACCCCTGACAGGGAGTGCAGTCCTAAGTGTAGCCCAAAACCACCTGCACAGAGCTAGGTAGCACCAGGGGATGGAACCTCCCTCTCCCCTGCCTCCACATGTACACACACATGTTATGGGGACAATGGGAACTGCCCTCCAGTCCTGTGCAAAAGTCCTTTGCAAAAGACTTGTGGGGCCGCCAGCTGTCACCCACCTCTTGGCTGGAGGAGGGCCCCTTTCCTAAGCCAACTGCATGGGTGTTTCCACAGTGTCTCATGGGCTTCCATCCTCAGCTGTGAGCCTCTCTGCAGTGGGAGGAATCCGCCTGCTTGCTGTCTTCCCAGAGAGCCCCCTGGAGCCCAGCACAAAATGTACCAGCTCCTGGGGGCCCAAGTGCAGCCAACCCCCATCCCAGTCCCCGGAGCCAGCTGGAGGGAGCAGGGAAGCCAGCCCAGCAGCTGGCCTGGCAGCTCTCCCTCCTGAGGTGGTGGGGAAATGCCTTTGGTACCAGGATGTAACCATCAGGATGTAATGATTTGCCCACATCAAGGTCTGTCCATGCACTGGTCACAAGAACAGTTTGTCCGGGAGGGGTTTTTGAAGGCCGACACTAGACATGAGTGTGAGGGAAGTCCCAGCTGGTCCTTGGCCCCCTCCTATAGTTCATAGCTGGTATCAAGAGGCAGAGCTCAAGAGCGTCCCTGGTGGTTCCGTCGGTAAAGAATCCATCTGCGATGCAGGAGACCTGGCTGGGTTCAGTCCCTGGGTTGGGAAGATCCCCTGGAGAAGGGAATGGCAGCCACCACCCCCCACCCACTTCCCTAGGAGAACCCAACCAAAGGCCTCTGGTCTCTTCCAACGCTAGGCCTCTCCTTCTCCTGGCTGGGCCTCCACTCTCTCTCCTCAAGGCACAGCCCAAGCCCCATCTCCTCCAGGAGGCTTTGTCTGATGAAAAGACCGTATGAAATCCTGGCATTCACCTGTTGGGAAAGAGCCCAGTTTTGGAGTCCGAAAGGTCTAGGTTAACCTCTCAGCTCTGTTCTCCTTCACAGGTTGCAAGTTTCCATCTCCCACTCAGTAAGTGGGAACAAGCCTGTCCTGGGAGTACAGAGGCTGAGAAGCATCTGTTATTTTGGCCTTCCCAGGGTCCATTCCTCTTTCTTTTGGTGATATCATAGACTTGAACTTGGATGTGTGGTCCAGGTAGAGCTGACCTTACTTCCTGATTCCCATGTGAAAACATGAGAATGAGGATAGTCCATTGCCCTGGCCACAGAGATAGGTTCCCAGGGATGGACATGCAACTCACACCAGGCCCGTGGGAATCCTACTTGAAAATTTAGCTGGAGTTACTGAGACTTCATTTCCATCAGAGTTCTAAAACGATACGCTCAAGTCCTAGCCACCTCTAAAGGTGATCCTGTCTGGACAGAGAGTCTTTGCAGATGTAAGCAAGTTAAGATAAAGCCATACTGGATGAGATTAGACCCTAATACAACGACTGGTATCTTAATTATTGTTGTTGTTATTTAGTTACTAAGTTGTGTCCAACTCTTTTGCGACCCCATAGACTGTAGCCCACCAGGTTCCTCTGTCCATGGGATTCTCCAGGTAAGAATACTGGAGTGGGTTGCCATTTCCTTCTCCAGGGGAACTTCCCAGCCCAAGGATCGAACCTGTCTCCTGCACTGGCAAGTGGATTCTTTACCACTGAGCTCCCAGGGAACCCAGTATCTTTATAAGAAGAGGGGAATTTAGAAGTGGAGATACACAAGGAGAAGGCCCCATGACAAGAGACAGCAATGTGAGTGATGCAGCTGCAAGCCAAGGAGCACCAAGCGGTGCCAGTAGCCACGCGTGGCTGGAAGAGAGGCCTGGGCCAGTTTTCCTCTCAGCACCTCCAGAGGGGACAGGCCTTGCCAGCACTGTGGCATCAGACTTCTGGCCTCCACAACTGTGGGAGAATGCATTTCTGTGTGTTAAACCACCCAGGTTTGTGGTGATGTGTTACAGCAGCCATGGGAAACTAATACAGGCCCAGAGGAGGGACGGAGCCTGAGACCGAAGCCAACACTGGAGACAGGGCCGCGAACGTGCACTCTTGGCGCCAGCACCACACTCGCATCCAGCAGGGGCTGAAGCAAGAGCTTTACTGGCCTTTTCAGTCGTCTGGGCCAATGCATTCCCTGTTTTACGTAAAGCTGCTTCAGCTGAGTTTGTCTTTCAACCGAGAGAGTCCTGCCTAATACAGAGATGGTGGATGTACAATGCACAGGACAGTGCCTGGCCCAGAGGAGGCTCTGTGTGGTTACTGTTACTGCTGTCGTCATTCTGTTCCCGACTAGATGGAGCACTCTTTAGAGCAAGGGTCACATCTCTCCTCGGCGTCACTGCCCGGGTTCCCCGGAAGCAGGCTCTGACACAGACAGCATGAAGGATGTTTCTTAGGGAGGGGCACTGGGATTAACCCCAAGGGGGCAAAGGGGCAAGCAAGCAGGGCTGGGCAGAGGGAAGCCGAGCAGGGCTGCCCAGTGACAGCCTCAGCCAGCCCTGTGGGAATCCTGGCACCAGAGCTGCTCTCCAGAGTCATTTCGAAGGGGTCCTTTATACTCTCGAATGCATCGACACGAATCTGTGCAGCCCTAGGAAATGTCAGATCTTGGGCGAGGTGGATCCCTGGAGCTGAGGCCATGCCTAAAGGGCCAGATGGCTGGCCAGCCCCCTTGGGAACCTGAGCAACAAGTCCTCACCTTAGGGGACCCAGCTGGGCCATCATGATGCCCACCACACTTGGGGCATAACTCAGAGCCTGGCACCCAGTAACTAATCATTGGTGAAAACATTCCTTCATTCACTCAAAGCCAAGGTTGACAGGGCAAAATCAGGTGTCCTGGTGGTCTGACATGGAATTCTTGGCAGAGGGGTCCTGGTGGTGGTTGGGTCTGATAGAGGCACTGTGAGGAAGCTGGCGAGGATGTGGTCAGGGTGATGTGACCATGATTGGTGGTAGGGCCTTGTCTGGCACAAAGTAGGTCAAATGAGTACTGAGGGTTCAGGGTGCCGAGGCAACGTTTCCCGTGCTTAGAGCTTTAGGCTCCTGGGACTGTAACACACCGCTTCCTTTTCTGTGTTGATTTCTGTATGTTAGGGTGGAGTCTGGAGGCCGGCTAAGTCTTCAGAGTTTTCTTTCTTGTGTCTCTCCTGCCTCCACAGGCAGCTCTTCTTATAGCTGGGGTGTTCCCCAATCTCAGCCCCCAAGGGTGACCTCCTGCGTGGGCTCCACAGGCCCAGGGCCTCGGGATCCGTGCTGGCGGGGTCGGGCCCTCCTGAGAAGCCAGGTGCTCCTTATCAGATGAGAAACCAAGAGTCAGAGAGAGGAAGCTTGTTGTTCAAAGTAACAGTCCGTGGTTGAGTCAGGAAGCAGGAGCCACTTCTCCCTGCTCGGCCTTCCTCGTGCTCAGCGCAAACCACAGCTCTAGCCACAGCCTTCCATCTAAGGAGCGTCCAGCCCCTCTGCCTGCAGCTCCTCCTTGCAGAGGGCTGCCTCCTTGGCCTGGCGATTGGGGGCAGGGGCTGCCAGCTGCACGTGCCACGGGGGTTAGCCCAGGGCCTGGGCTGAGGATCAAGAGGGTGTCAGGCCTCCCAGGGCTTCTCCAGGAAGCGGGGAGCAAACAAAAGGCCCTCCTGGCCACCTTGTCCTGCCCTGCCCCCTTCTCCTGTCACAGGTGAATGGAAAGTCTTGAGGTAAGATCTTCCTGAGGCCACACAGTAAGGGGTTGAACTCAGTGGTTGTCCTGTTTTCTCGATAGTTACTCACCTCCCCAAGTTTACACAGAGCCCTTAACTCTGTGCTGTGGGCCAAGTCGCTTCAGTCGTGTCCGACTCTTTGTGACTTTATGGACTGTAGCCCTCCATGCTCCTCTGTCCATGGGATTCTCCAGGCAAGAATACTGGAGTGGGTTGCCATGCCCTCCTCCAGAGGATCTTCCCGACCCAGGGACTGAACTCGTGTCTCTTCTGTCTCCAGCAGTGGCAGGCAAGTTCTTTACCACTAACGCCAGCTCATCTTATTTGCAAGCGGTCTTAACAGAGAACAATGCAATAATATGCCAACTAGAACAAACACCCCTGAAGGATGGGTCACCAGCAGGGAAGGATGTTGGTGATGGGACGGGCAAGCCCCTTCACCTGTGGGTCCTCCCTGGCTTAAGCGACCTAGGCTGCTGTCTAAGAAAGGTAGCTACACTAGAGGAAGGGCATTTTTTGCTCTGTGAGCACCTGGCTGACTTGGATGTGCACAGGATGGTCTAGAAGGAGTCAGGCAGGAGGAGATGGGGAAGTTAGGCTGCCCAACAGAGGAAGAAAACCTGAGAGGGCACTTAGGGAGGGGAAGGTGGGGAGGGAACGGGGGGCAGACCTGGAGAAGCTGGCCCTGGGACTCTGGGGCCCTGCAGGGAGAGGCAGATGGGAAGTCTTGTGCCTGAAGAGCATTTGAAGAGCTGGAGGGTGCAGAGTGCTTTTAGGAGTTCTCTGCTTCTCTATCCTCCCAGTCCACTGTGCAGTGAAGACTCCTGGCTCTGGGTGTGGGAGAGCTGGCTTTTGATGGAGAGGAAAGGACAGATTGCCTGAGCTGTCACTGGGTGCCACACACAGAGAAACTCAGAGGCTGAGGGGCCCTGAACCTAGGTGCCCCCAATCTCACCCCCACTGGGTGATCTGCAGACACCCTGGGGAGGGCCCTGGACTCCTTAGACCCTGGTGTGGGGGTCTCTCGCTGATTCTTGGAGACCTCCGGGGCCGAGGAGACCCCAGCTGACTCTTACAACTGCATTTTCTGATTTGTTCTTCTTCATGCCTCTCTGTGGGTGGTAATGTTCTACCCATTTTCCAGCAGAGACACCTGGGGCCCTGAAAGGTTCATTAACCCCCACCTGACCACACTCCTGGTAGATGGCTGAGCTCGCCCCATCTCTCCAAACACTCACGCTCTGCACATGAGGGGGTGGGGCGGGGACTGAAGCTCAGGCCCCAGGCTCCATAGCTGGGATCCAAATCCTGCTCTGACCTGACCAGCTTTGGTGCTTTAGGTAAATCAGACTCTCTGAGTTTCGGTTTGGCTCTGATTTAGGCACGCGGTAGATGCTAAATGAGTATTAATATCACCATCTCTATTACTCAGCAGCCAGAGCCCAGGATGGAAGCCCTCCCCTGGGGATAAGCTCGATCCTGCTGAGCGGGTCCCATCCTCCCTGCCTCCTTTCTTCTCCCTCCCAGCTCTGCAAGAAGGACAAGCCTCCAAGTTCATCCTGGCATTTCTGGCATGTCCTGTCCCTTGAGGAGTGAGGGTCCTACCCAGGGGAGAGGTGTCCCTAGCCATGACCCTGGGAAAGGCCGGTGACCACACAGAGTCCAGGAGGGGCCTTTGGGACGAGGGGAGTGTGGTCGGAAATGGGCGGGGTGGAGGTGTGTGGTGGCGGCCGGTCTCTTGGTTCCCAGCTTAAATGGAGAACTACAGAGAACAGCTACTGAACCACAAGCCAAGGGCCTGTACCTTCCCTGCCTCTCCGTGCTTCCTTGCCACGGAGTTCCCTGTGTCTGAATTCTGTTCCTAGATCCTAGGCCTGACAGATTAGCACCTGTCTCGGCTGGAAAACCTGCTCTCAATACCCCCACCTCTCTCTCCTCCATCTGTACTGCGGGAATCCGGGCCCTCTCTCTTCCCCTTTCTGCCCGGGGATCCGCTCAGCCTCTGAGCAGCCACCAGACCTGCAGTGCTAGGTGGTCCTGGGCTCAGAGCAGGGCAAGATTCAGTGGCCTGTGGTCGTAGCACTGGTGCCCTGTCCCAGGGCATCATTACCCATTTTCCAGATGAGACCCAAGATTGCCCAGGTCCATGGAACTTGCCATCGAGCTGCTAGGATTTGAGTCTAGGGATTGGCTGAGGCTGACAGCTGCCGGGAGGATCTGGAAATGGGAAAGGGAAATGGAGAATGGCTTAGGGGTGGGGAAAAATACCCAGTTCTGCCTATAAGTAGAACATATCTATCACGTTTTGTGGGCACCATCTGCAAAAGCCTTTTAGCATCTACTTGAAGACGTTTAATTACTTAGTACAAACAATAATAAGAACAGTGGTTCTGTTGGGCTTTCTTTGTGCTAGGCAAGTCTACTAACTCATTGAACTGAATCAACCCTCAAGTTGAGATTAGGAAAGACACCCCTCCCTTGGCAACAGTTTTGACCTCTGCCTGCTCTGATGCCTGGCCTCACAGAGCAGGCCATCAGCTCCCCCTCTCTCACCTCCGCACCTGAGCCCAGGAGAGGGCAGGACAGTATTCCTCTAGCATGGTGTGTGTTGAGCCATTTCACCCTTTTTAGAAAGAAAAAGAAGTCACCTTCCCCTTAGGGATCTTCTCAGCAAACCAGGCCACCAGCTCCTCCCTGCCGTTGCAGTCTCACCAGCTTCCAGGTCATGACCCCACTGGCCTGGGGCACTAACTCTGCCAGTTTCTTGGCCTCCACTTG
The DNA here is from genome assembly GCA_917880005.1 of Nanger dama. Classification (NCBI taxonomy): domain Eukaryota; kingdom Metazoa; phylum Chordata; class Mammalia; order Artiodactyla; family Bovidae; genus Nanger; species Nanger dama. The sequence goes on from CAKJTW010000018.1 coordinate 35,731,320, forward strand.
GGGAGATTTCGACAGCCAAGTGGGCAGTCCGTCCAGATCCTTGCTTCACAGTTTCTTGACCTTTCCAAACCCCATGACTTACCGCTTTTCTTCAGCAAGACACCCCTGGCCAAAATGTGAGACTTGACCCCACCAGGAAGGGCTCTATTCTTTAAATTCCCCTTTAGAACTCTCTGCAGCTTGCTGTGCATCTCTCTGTCCTATGCCTTCCAGGGACACAAACCCCCATACACATCCGCTTTTCTCTCACTTGCCCTGTGTCCTTTCCTCCCTACCTGCATCCTGGTTCCACCCCACCAGGACATCTAACCAAGACAAGAAAGAAAGGCAACACCAGGCTCTTCTCACTTATGAATATTGGATACATAATTCCTAAATATTAACACACTGAATCAAGTATCATATTCTAAAAAGCACATCCTGACTGAATAGACATTATTCTAACCACAGAGAAAGAGATGTGGTTTTAATACTGCTAAGTTTTATACTATAACTCATATTAATATATCAAAAGAGGAAAAACAACTTGGCCATTTAGATGAATGCCAAAAAATCTACTTAATAAAATTCAATACCCATACCTCCTTAAAAAAAAACAAAACTCCTAATAAAATTGAAATAGGATACTTCTTTAATGTGGTTTTAAAATATCTATGTCAAAGCAATAGAGCCACGTGTGATGCTAAAGTATCAGGGATATCGCTTATTAAAGCAGGCATAAGAAGAGGGTGCCAGGATTTGCCCCCATTCTTTGACATTATTCTGGAATAGACAATCAATGCTATTGGTTAGAGGCAATTGCCTAGAGGCAGTGATGCCCTGGTAGCAAGAAGCCATCAAGAGCCCACTTCTTAGTTTTGAAATATCATTCTCCATTAGAAGGAATCAGAGCTAATAGCTGATCCCAGGGCTAGAAAAAGAAAAATACAAGATGAGTTTAAAATAACTTTTTGTGCCAGAAACTAAAGAAACAGTCCAAAAATAATGGGGACATGTCAAAATGACATTGGTATTTCCCTGAAGGCTAAATTGTAAACAATCTGAGCATCAAAATAAACAGTGATGGTAACAGATTACAACCTTTGGATTAAAATAAGAATCTGTGAGTCTATAATGATATAAGTGAATAAATGGTCAAGAAAAAAAAACTCTTCCTTACAGTAGAATGCCAACTAATATGTGTAGAATGAGTGATGGAAACAGATCTTCTCCATTTGGCAACCAACAGCCCTGTGGTTGAACAAGGCTGGAGTCATCAAAGGTGGGTGGAGATCTGAAGAGAAACGGGATATTAGGGTAGTCTTGGAGTACCTCCCCACCACATATGTATCGAAGACAAAGATGATGCTTTTATGATGTAGAAACCCAGCAGGCACCTGCCTGACCTGTGATCAAGGTTAGCATCACTGTTGGTGGGCCAGGTCAGTAACGTATGCCCAGATGTGGTGCCCTGAGATGACCACATTATCATTTCTGTGGGATTCTTGCCAAGAATGCATGTCCTGAGAGTGGACATGAGGAAACCAGGACAGATCCACCCTAGGGGACATACTATAGCCTGAATGGCCAGTACTCTGTAAGACTATCAAGGCCATCATAGAAAGATCAGCTTGCTCCAGATTGAAGGAAACTAATGAGGCATGATAACCAAATGCCAGTCAGACGTGGACCCTGGGCCAGAAAGGCAAATGAGGCATTCCTGGATCAGTTGGAGAAATCCGATGGCATTAAACTAATTTTTATTTCCTAATTTGGAGGAGTAAATGATAGTAACATGGAGTAGGAGATGGCAACCCACTCCAGTATTCTTGCCTGGAAAATTCCATGGACAGAGGAGCCTGGCAGGCTATAGGTCATGGGGTTGCAAAGAGTCAGACACAACTAAGCAACTGAGCACACACAAGATAGTAACAAGCAGAGGGTGTTTGGGGGAAGTACAAACTGGAGTATTTGGGGGTCATGGGGCATCCTGTCTACAAGTTTTTGTCAAATGGTTCTGAGGGAAAAAGGCAGATGTATACGTACGTCCGAAGAGAAAGGAACACAAATAGAGATTGCGCAATTGTGGTCAGTCTTTATCAGAGGATCTAGGGGAAGGGGATATAGAAGTTCTTTGCTTCGTTCCTGAAAAGTTTCTATAGGCTTGAAGTTATTTCAAAGTAGTAATGACTGGTGAATAAACCTCACGCTGGTCATGGGGCAGACAGTTCTCACATGGCTCTGCTGACAGGTGCTGCCGCAAGTGTGTAACACCTGATACTCGGGCACTTTTGTGTCCATTTAACTGCGCCTTTCATTCCTGACACAGAATCTCCAAACTTTTGCCAGTGACTCAAGCCCATATCTGTCTCTTTCTCCCTCCCATTTTGTCAGATGACTTATTTTTCAGAGAAACTATAGGACGTCATGAAGGGTGTCTATTAATTTCCCTAAACTTATCTCGGTATCTGTCCTTTCCATTTATTCTCAACACACTGCAACATGGTTCATCTAACCTCGAGACGGGCTTCCCTGATAGCTCAGTTGGTAAAGAATCTGCCTGCAGTGCAAAAGATCCCGGTTTGATTCCTGGTGGGGAAGATCTGTGGAGAAGGGATAAGCTACCCACTCCAGTGTTCTTGGGCTTCCTTTGTGGCTCAGCTGGTAAAGAATCTGCCTGCAATGTGGGATACCTGGATTCGATTCCTGAGTTGGGAAGAGTCCCTGGAGAAGGGAATTGCTGCCTCATGGATGGGGGAGCCTGGTGGGCTGCAGTCCATGGGATCGAGAAGTCGGACACGACTGAGCAACTTCATTTTCACTTTTCACTCTCATGCATTGGAGAAGGAAATGGCAACCCACTCTGGTATTCTTGCCTGGAGAATCCCAGGGACAGAAGAGCCTGGTAGGCTGCCATCTCTGGGGTTGCACAGAGTTGGACACAACTGAAGCGTCTTAGCAGCAGCAGCAGCCAGGATTCTGGCCTGGAGAATTCCATGGACTACAGTCCATGGGGTCCAAAGAGTTGAACATGACTGAGCGACTTTTAAATTTTATTTTATTGTAACCTTGAGACAGAGTGTAAAGCCCCCTCAGATCTGTGATTCATCAGCCACAGAAACCCCTCCCGGAGGCCTCCACCCTCAGGCTCTGATCTGGATGGGTCGCCCTCCATGCCTGCAACACAGCTGTCCCCTGAGATGTCTCTCACCACTCATTCCATTCCTGGGTTCCTAGCTCTTCCTCTTTTCACTTTGTTAGGAAAGCAACTTGAATAACAGCTTCCAGTGAAAGAATTCACGGGAGGTAAACTTTTTGAGATTTTCCATGTCTGAAGATTGCACATAGCTAGTTTTTGTATATATTTTTCTACCCTCACACTTGGTTTAACCGAGTATTCATTAAAGACTGTTTTCCTTCACAATTTAAAAATACAGCTTCCTTGTCTTTTTGCTTTCAAAATTGCTCTTAAGAAGTCTGATTTCATTCTGATTCCTAATCCTCTTCATGTGACCTGTTTTCTTTCCATCCTGGAAGGTTTTAGATTCTTTCATTTCTCTCCATTCTGAAACTTGACGGTGATGGTCCTTGGTGTAGGTCTTTTCTCAGCTATTGTGTTAGGCCTTTGGTGGGTCCTTTCATATTGGTCACCTATATCATTTCTTTGATTGCTTCTCCCCTCAAATTTCTCCATTATCTTTTTCTGAGATTATTTACAAGCAGATGTTGGAACTCTTGGATCCATTCTCTAATTCTCCATCTTGTACTTTCTCCCTTTTCTAATATTTTGCCTTTTTACACAATTTTCTGGGAAAGTTTCTTGACTTTATCTTCTTACTTTTTCTATTAAATTTTTTAAAAAGGTTTTCTATCACATTAATTTCAAAGCTTTTCATTAATTTTCCAGCGTCACCTTTTAAACTGTCACCTTGCTCTTATTTCATGGATGCTTCTCCCATTTCTTTGAATACTATAGGTTATTTTAAAGAGGCTTCTTCTGCTCCCTGACTGGTTTGTTGGAGGCAGAGGAGGCTCGAATACTGTGCTTGAAGCTCCCAGCCAGAGCCTCTATCCTGAGGCCTCTCACTTTGACAGTCACCCGAACCCCTTCTAATTCCTTACCTTCGCAAAACCCACCCATCTTATGCCCATTTCCTTAGCAGCCTCTGCCATGTCTCAAGAAGATATCCAGGGAAAGAGTCTTACAATCCCAGGAGTAGGTGCCTCAGCCCTCCTTCTCTCCATCTCAGAGCTCTACTGGAACTGAAGGTTTCAGAGGAATTTCTAGTGACAGAAGAGTCAGTGAAGGAGCCCCTATGAGTGAGAAGGACCTCCCGGTGCCCTCCCTATGGTGCCAGTAAGCTCCCTCTCTCCTTGGGGAAATGGTCTCAGGGGATGGTGGCATGAAGGAACTGGCTTGAACCAGCTTAAGAGAACCAACTGTTAGGGTTTTGAGAGATGAGTGAGCTGACTGATGTTATGGCAGTAGCTTGAAGTCAGCTATGGTATTTACACCACTAAAATTGGCAAACGCTACATGTCAATCTTTTTTTTTTTTTTTTTGGCTTTGCTTTTTGAAAGGTTGTTATTAAACATTTAGAACACATCTCTGAATATCAGTATCACTCACTCAGTGCTCTGGTTCCTAGGGAATGGAGCTTAGGAGCAAGACAAGGACCAGGACTTGCGCAGCCCCGATGGGGCTTCATGCTCTGAGGCTGGATTTGCTATGGAATATATCTTTAGCATGCAACCTTAAAGCACTGATTTTACTTCGTGTACTTGGAATCATGGCTTGTTCTGCAAACTCATGCAACCTGTCTTCAAACTTCCAGCTCTGGAATACTTTTAAAAATTACCATATCCATATAGCAGGGCACCAGGGAGCGAGTCAAAAGCACCAGAGGCTCCTGATAGTTTCCAGGAAGCAAATGGGCTTCCCCCAGAAAAGGTGGATGGGTGTGGGGCTCTCTAGTCCAGTGAGTCCTCGATAGACTGACAGCCCAGAGCCACCCATCTCATCAGTCACAGAGCCTCATGCTTCTTCCCCTTCTTGAATGCCCTTGGAGAGAGAGCTTGGAAGGTTGGACTCCCATTGGTTCACTAGAATTTGACATGATCCCACCCTCCAGGTGACAAGAGGAATTTGGGGCATTTCTGAACGCAACACCCAAAGCAGTGAGCTGCCCCGGGTCTCATCACCGCTCTCCCGGTCCCATTGTGCCCTCTGCTTTCATGGTCCTCCTTCCAGTCCCCTCAGTGCCAGCTTCTGCCACCCAGCCAGCCTGGAGATGGGCTTCCCTGAGGGAAGAATTAGAGGAACAGGTGAGGAAGTGCCTCACCTGCCCCCTGTGGGCCGTGGATGGCTGGCCCAAAGGAAGATGCTCAAGTGTACCCGGGGTCTGAGGATATAAGAGCCAGGGTGGCAACAGGTTCTAGGAGCCCTGGGCCAGCTCTTCCCTTTTCTACCCTGCTCTGACTTCACTTCTCTCTGTGCCTTGGTTTTCCCAAATGTGAAATGGGACTAATCACCCTCAAAATATCCCTGCAAGGTACTAATTACCATTTGTAAGAGACTTTGAGATCTTTGGATGGACTATAACAGTACTAATAATGGATAATAATACTCTGCTCTTCTCTGGGGCCTTTCATCCATGGATCTCAAAGCTTTTTACAAACCTTAATTAATTCTCACTACATCCCAGTGCAGGAGGCTGATGGTCATTAGCCCAATTTTTACTGGTGGGGAAACTGAGAGAAGCCAGGAGGTTGGCTTGAGGCCACACAATAAGTCTGCAGCCCTGTGAAGGCTAGAACTCACAGCCCCTGGCCCCTGGGAGAGGACCACATGATGTAGGCTCCAGCCCAACCTGGCAGCAGGGCTGACAGAGCAGCAACAGAGCCTCCTCCTGGAGTGGCTGCCAAGGGGAATCTGGACCACTGAACTCTCAGAGGACTTGGGCAAATAGGAGTAGGCCCCTAGGCATGGGTTTTGCTAGCTGGTCTAGAGATTTGAGGAGAGAAGTAACATTGATAGGGTGCCCCGTGTGTGCCAAGCCCCTGTTTAAGGCACTGGTGTCATTTGAGTACATCCCACCCGTGATAGGCATAGTGTTCCCATGTTGTTCTCGTATCACAGGTGAGAAAACTGGCTTGTTGGAGAAGCCACCATTTATGGTCACCTGTGTTGGACTAAACAACGTGCTGGTGCCTTCGTTGTCACTCATATGGGCCACAAGTCATGCGGGTAGCATGAAGCATAATTAGGCATCATTTTAGAGATGGGAAACTGAGGTACCCAGAAGAAAAGTGACTCGTTCAAGGGTGTGACCTTGGACAAGTCCTGTTCTTCCACAACCTCTCCCTACCCCCTGAGTCCTCGGAGTCCCCCAGCCCTGACTCCCTCCCAACCCTATGGGAGGGAGGCTATGTGAGATCATGGCAGGAAAGGCTTTGAAGTGCTCTGAGGCAGCACCCAGGTCCTCCCAGGGGCAGATGAAAAGCCTCCTCCCCTGGGTTCTTTGTTATCCCACAGGAAAACTCTCAGAAGATGGAAATGACACAGTCACTGGGCTGACCAGGGATCACCTGGGGACAGGGCCCCATGGGCTTCCCTTAAGACTTCTAGAATGCACCCCCATTTCCTGCCTGGGGGATCCTCTGGGGAGGATCAGGCTTCCTGCGACAAAGGGCTGAGGGTGTACCTCCCCTCCAGAACAGGGTAGGGAGAGTCTTAGGCCAGGGCATGTGACTGGACAGTTCCTGCCCCTCTTTGGGGCCCTGGTCTCCCAGGGAGTTAACCTAGAGGACCTCTGAAGTCCCTTCTGGCTCTGATGATCCCTGACACTCTAACTTGGATCCATGCTCCCCAGAATCCTGTTTGTTAATGATTGCCCCACAGGAACCCAGAGAATTCATTAGAGAGCAGATTCCTCCAGTGTGACAGTGGTGGGAGCTTTAGGTCCGAGCAGGGTGTCTGGGGAAAGATTGAAGGCAGGAGAAGGGGATGACAGAGGATGAGACGGTTGGATGGCATCACCAACTCAATGGACATGAGTTTGAGCAAGCTTCGGCAGTTGGTGATGGACAGGGAAGCCTGGCATGCTACAGTCCATGGGGTCACAAAGAGTTGGACACAACTGAGCGACTGAACTGAGGGTGTCTGGAGACCTGGCTCTGGCCCCCAAAAACAAGCTGTGTGATCTGGACAAGGGTTTTCCTGATCCTTGCCTTAGCTTCCATGTTGGTAAAAACAGCAGTGGGGGATGCCTGAGGGGCCTTTGAAACTGGAGGAAAGAAATAGAAATGGCGAGATGAGTCTCTGTCTGGGGTGGGGGGTGGGGGGCAGGGCATGCAGGGGACACAATGCTCACTGAGTAAAATGGGTTGGAGGAGGTTGTGGGGTGGGAAGAGGGCTGTGGAGTGATATTTGGCAGCTGGAAGGGGGGTGGAATGAGGCTCCAGTCGTAGTGTTGCCTACTGCCTGCTTAATCTTGATAGAAATTCTACCTAATATTTATTTATGCAGCCTTTCCTGGTGGCTCAGAGGTTAAAGCATCTGCCTGGAATGTGGGAGACCCGGGTTCGATCCCTGGGTCGGGATCCCCTGGAGAAGGAAATGACAACCCAGTCCAGTACTTTTGCCTGGAGAATCCCATGGACAGAGGAGCCTGGTGGGCTACAGTCCATGGGGTCACAGAGTCAGACACGACTGAGTGACTTCACTTTCACTTTCATCCAACTTAACAGAATGCTTTCTCCCCTGTTGTCTCTTTCGACTGCCCTCCCCATCTGTGGGAGAGGTCTATGAGCACTCCCAACCTACAGATGAGGAAACTGAGGCTCAGAAAGATGAAGTCATCTCAAGGACAGCAAGGTAGTAAGGAGCAGACCCAGGTTTCTAGCGCAGGTCTGTCCCTGAGACATGCTTCTCTAGCAAGTTCCATACCACAGGGTCCCTTCTGGAACCAGTGCAAGGCAGCCTTGACCTGGGTTGAGGGCCTTGATGGCAGAGTCCCCTCATGGGGCCCTTTTCCTCCTCCCAAGGCTCCTTGGGGGTGGCAGTTGGGTGAGGGGGCTGGCCCTGAGGGAGGAATCTCAGATGGTGAGTCCAGGGTGCGGCCTGCAGTGGGCGGGAGGCACTGGAGGCTGCTGCTAGCTGGGCTGGGTGGGGCAGGGCGGGCACGGGAACAGTGTGACCTGGACGGTGTGACCTGTGATTATTGAGAGCTGCACACAGTGGCTGCGATGGAGGCAGGGAGGCCCCCCGTGCTTGGGGGTGGCCTCACCACCACGGCTGGGGCCTCCGTGCCTCCCCGCCTTGCTGGTCCCCCTCAGCCACAGCTTGGCTGCTTCTAGGAGACGATGCTGTCTCTCCCACCAGCAGGCCCTCCCCTGGGAGCCTGCTCAGACCTGCCTTCCTCACAAAGCTCGGTAGCAACTCCCTGGGGCAGAAAATGTCTCTTCTGAAAGCAAGACAAGAGTTTAATTAAGCCCTAAACGCACACAGTTGAGCCTGAAATTAGGGTGGTGATGGGAGGGGGAGAAGGCAATAGAGGAGGGGTGAGGGGGTCGCGGGAGTGCTGGGGGCGGAGCAGGGGGAGCTTCGACCCAATTCTGGCTCAGCTGAGCAAAACAAGCCTACAAGCAAACATTTACAGAGCTTGCGGGCATGGTTACAAAGCCTCTCTGACCTGGAGAGGGGAGAATGCACGTTTCCTCTCGTGTTTGGGGTATGTCTGTGGAGGATTTGGAAAGCGGGAGAAAGAGCAGGGAAGTGAAGCGAGGCCAGCCTCTGAGAGCAGATCCTGAGGCTCTAGGGACACACGAGGGTGCCAGGGGGCAGGGCTGTGGGGACGCTGGGGGGTCCTGTGAGACTGCAGCTAGGCCAGTGGGAACCCTCCCCATGCCCAAGGCCAGCTGGGCTCTGGGTGAGCCCAGCCAACCACATGCGCAGGTGTGTCAGGCCTGGGGCTCCTACCCAGCACCCTGCTTGGCTCACCCAGGTGTGCAAAGCTCATTCTGCTCGCTAAGAAGGCAGGCAGCAGCCAGCCAGGTGCCTGACAGGCTGGGCTCCCCGCTGGAGGACAAAGTCGCTGACACTGGCTTTGCCGTGGCTGCAGGCCTTGGGGGAAGTCAGGAGCTTTGAGGGGGACAGAGGCTTCACCCTCCTCTCTCCCCTGTCCCCAGCTCTCCCCAGGTTGTTGCTCAGACAGTCAAACCACAGCCTCCTCCTCTACCTGGCAATTAATCCTGCTGTGCCCTGCAACCTGGGTTGGGTCTTACTCTGCCAGATACTGAAGCAAGAAGAGACGGGCCGCCGGGCGTGTTATCGCTTGTCTCTGGGGCAGAGAGGCGGTTGCGACAGAGCCCCTGCGTGCGTGTGGACGTGCCTGCGTGGAGCAGTGAGGGAACATGCTGTCCTCGGGGGGTGCCCTGTCCCCCTTCCCTGTGTGTGTGGCAGGGAACCCAAGGGCAGGCCCCACTTGACTGACACAGAAGCCACCACCCGCCCCCTCCCCGGACAGGTCATCTGATCAGTTAGTGGAGATGCTGTAGGTTCTTTGATTTAAAGGACTCTCTGCTGAAGACACCAAAGTTGGGGTCTTTGCCGGGGCTGTAGAGAACACCAGCCAGGGTTCAGCCACTAAGCGGCCCCCCACTGGCTTTTTCCTAACTTGGGCCTTATGCCCTGATGGCTTCCCCTTCCCAGGGCAGATGGGGAAATCCTGGCACAGGCTTTCTGTCACTGAGTCACAGGTGTCCTGGAGGTATGATGACCGCTGGGCAGAGGGTCAGGAGAGGCCCCAAGCTTCTTTCAAGGAAGCCTCTCTCACCCATCTGTGCTTATCTCCCCTTGACAGCATCTCTTTATCCTGTGGCTTATCCTTATCCTGTGGCTGCTGTGACAAATTACCACCGACAAGCTGGCCTAAAATGACAGAAGTGTGCTCTCCTGCAGGTCTGGAGGCCTGACGTCTAAACTCGAAGTGTGGCCAGGGCCTCTCAGCCCCTGGTGGCTGCGCTGTTTTGTAGCCTTAGCGCATCTGTCTCCATGGTCTCCACGTGGGCACCTCACTAGGTGTGCCATCTCCTCGGCTTCATTCTTATCCAGACACTTGTCGCTGGATTTAGGGGCCATCCAGATAATCCAGGATGACCTCCTCTGTTGAAATCCTTAATTTCATGACCTGCATAAACCCTTTTTCCAAATAACACATCCCTAGGTTCTGGGGATTGGAACATGGACTTATCTTCTGGGAGCCATCTGTTGCCACACCCGGTGGTCAGTTAGCATGAGTTGGACCCCTCCAATGACGGGAAGCTTGCTGCCTCATGGGTTGGCTCAGTTCATGTCTGCTGCTGCTGCTGCTAAGTTGCTTCAGTCGTGTCTGACTCTGCGACCCCGTAAACAGCAGCCCATCAGGCTCCGCCGTCCTGGGATTCTCCAGGCAAGAACACTGGAGTGGGTTGCCATTTCCTTCTCCAATGCATGAAAGTGAAAAGTGAAAGTGAAGTCGCTCAGTCGTGTCCAACTCTTCGAGACGCCCTGGACTGCAGCCCACCAGGCTCCTCCGTCCACGGGATTTTCAAGGCAAGAGTACTGGAGTGGGGTGCCATAATTCATGTCTAGACAGGTCTAATTATTTTAAAGTTCTTCCTTGGGTGGAGCTGAAATTCCACTCAACAAGAATCTCTACCCACTGGCCCTGGTTCTGTCCTTCAGAACATATCTAATGTCCCTAAATAAATCAACTCTGTTCCCACTGCCCCATGACCTCGATTACAATGCAAAAACAAAGTTCAAAAAAGATGACCCAGCTTAATCCCGGAGTCAGAGACAGTACACAGACCCTGGGGTCAAGAGACCTTGACTCACTGAAGGTTCTCTCCCTAGAATCTTGTGCCCTCAGTTTCCTCACCTAATGCTAAAGGGCTGGTTGAATCACTCTTCCCAAGGGATGCTTTTGAAAAATGTATCCTGGATATTTATAATTTGTACTGGCCTACAAAAGCCTCTGAGAAGCCCTGACTAGAGAAGCCCACTGAATTCAGTCATTTCCAAACTTATTTGAAAATGGAGTCATTTTATTGACTACCATCTTTTTTATCACCCTGCAGAACTTCTGTGCTGCTTTGGAAGAAGAACCAATTCTGTGATGCCTGGTCTGTTAAGGTCAAACAAATAGTTGAGTTCAAGTTCCCATCCCTAGAGTTGTTGACAGGCATTTTGCTAGAGGTGACACACCGTCCATTACAAGCTGAGAGTCAAGGATCTGGAAAATGAGAAGCCTCTTCCTTAAGCCACAGCTAGCCTGGGTGAGGTTGTGGGTGGGGGTCTCCGCCCAGGGGCCCTGGGCCTGTGGGGGGTTGCCCTGTGGGAGGAAGCTAGGAAGGAAGGAGCGTTTCTGCTGTCCCGCCCTCACAGGATCTCCTCTTCACATCCCTGGGGTCCAGACTTCTCTTCTGCCTCAGACTCCACCTACTCAATCCTCCTTCATTAGGTAAAGATACCTCTGAGCCTGGGGGCTTTCCAGGTGTTGCTAGTGGTAAAGAACTTGCCTGCCAATGCAGGCAGACCTAAGAGATGTGAGTTCAGTCTCTGGGTCAGAAAAAGCCCCTGGAGGAGGGCATGGCAACCCACTCCAGTGTTCTAGCCTGGAGAATCCCATGAACTGAGGAGTATGGCGGGCTACTGACGACAGCATTGCAAACAGTCAGACATAACTGAAGCGACTTAGCACGCACCTCTGAACCTGGCTCTTCCCAAGCTTTCTGCTGAGGGTCCCAGTGAAATCCCTCTTACATTTGCTGGGGGGAAGGGGGTGGGCAGGAATATCCCAGAGAAGGTGGATCTTCTGAAATGAGAGCAAGAAGACCTCCCAAGGGAAAGGCAGGGCTGGTGGGGGGAAGAGAAGGGCCTGCAGGTGTGTCCCAAGGAGAAAGGGGAGGGAACCTGAGGGTGGGAGGGAGGGGGTGTGGGGCTCCTACCCTGGGTGCAAGAGAAGGATGGAAACATCTAAGCGACAGCTAAACTGAAGATGACGATTGACTGAGAAGGCCACCAGGGTTATTTCTCTGGCCCCAAGTGAGATTACATCCAGGCTATTATCCTCCCCCAGCAGGGGCAACCCAGCTCAGATCCACCTCATATTATATGGAGTCCCTGTGGCCTGACGGTTTCATCTGCAGATACAAGTTCACCATACTCTCAGACACAGCTCAGGGTTACTTACTGACCACCGATATATCAGGGACTATGCTAGCTGCTTTTACGTGTATACTATTTCATTCTTGCAACCCCTAATATTTTACAGATGAGCACACCAAGACAGAGGTTTAATATCCTGCCAGAAATTGAGAGGAGAAGCGAGGAATAAGACCAGCTCTGGCTCCCAATCCACCCCACAGCTTTCGATGGTACTAAGTGGTGCACCCTTGGACCCTGATGGTGTGGGCAGTTCTCCCATAGGTCTGGCCCGAGTCTCTCCTGCTCTTGTCTGAATTGGATCAGATGGAAGGACCATGTCAGTAGGTTGGTTCTGCTCCCAACCCAGCCTCAAGAGACATCACCCATCCCTTGGTACAGGTGGTAGCCTTCCAGTTACTGGGGTGGGGGAATGTTTGCCTTCTGTTAATGAAAAGAAATAGATGTGATAATAAATAAATGCCCAACCCAGTGCAGCAATCGATGTCCCTAACAATGAGGCTCTGTGTTTGCTCTCAGCTGTGGGTTATGTTCATTGGCCACAGTCACTGCTCAGGAGCCCCTGGGCACATCATGCCGGGTGGGGCCCCAGGTGTACTTCCCAGGGGAGGAAACAAACCTTCCTGCCTTCAGATACTAGAATTCATCCCACTGCGTGAGGTTCCTACAGACCTACTTCCAGGCACCCCAGGCCAGAGAGAGGGAAACGGGCCAGGTTCACAGAGGAAACAGAGCCCTACTCTTTGCATCAGGAAATGAGTCTGCTCCCAGCTCTGCCTCTGCTGCCCTGGGTGACCTGAGACCAGCCTAGTTCCTTCTTTGAGCCTTAGTTTCCTCATCTGTCAAATGGGTAGGGGTAGAGTAGTAATACATGATCTCTCATGTTCCTTCTAGCTCTGACATTACAGGACCCTGTAGCCATGGCCTCTCCCAGAGCTGCTTTATGAATTAAGCATATGGGCCCCTAGCTGGTGCTTCTTGGGGCTCCGAGAACCCAAACTCTTCCCCTGCTAGGAGGCCAGACGTCCATTCCCGCCTCAGCTTCCCTCAATCCTTTTCTTTCCCACTTTCTCTAGCTGCCATGGGTCTGGAACTTCCCAGTTTGCAAGGCATTTTTCAGAAATATTATCCCATTTGAGCTTCACCCCAACCTCGTGAGTTAGGCAGAGAAAGGGATGTGGGGCTTTCAGCACACCCAGGTGTCAGGCCCCTCCTTGATGCTGCAAGGAACTTTCCCCATAGCTACAGAAATCCTTTTGGGAATAAGCAGAATATAAGTAAATAGAGAGTGGGTGGATATTTAGATGAATGCATATGTGCGTGATCCTCACCACACCCTGAGGTCTTGGTGGTATGATGGTCACCACATTACAAGGGGAGGAAAGTGAGGCTTAGAGGGGTTCAGTAACTGCCCTGGGTCCCGTGACTCTCAGGCAGCAGAGCGAGGATTGGAACCCAGACCTCTCTGATCTAAGCCCACAGCCCTTTCTGAGCACCTACCTGTGCACAAATTAACCTTCTCCACCCCACTTTGCAAATGAGTGAATTTGGTGTCTAGAGATGATGTGATTTTGTCAAGGGTTTGCAGCTCTGAGTAGCAGAACCAGGATGCATGCCTTGTCTTTTGCCTACAAACCTAGGGTTGTTTCTGGAAACATCTCAGTTGCCTCCAAAGAAAAAACAGTGGTGTCCCTTCCTCCCTCCCTTTCTGCCTCCCTTCCTTCCGGAAACATCTCTTATCTCCCAAGTGCTTCCTGGTCTGGTAGGGAATCACGTGCTGTGCTCTCTGTGCAGACAACAGGGCCACCACCCCTGGGGCTCAGGGTGTCTCCAGGGGGTGTGGGTCCCCAGGGCAGCCCATGTGCCCCATGGCCCACATCAGCTGACCCACAGGGGTGCCGGGTGGGGTGCTGACACCTGGGTGCGCTCAGTAGGGGTCGTGCCTGCACCCTATGTGTCATTCTTGGGGTGCCCGTGAAACTGTACATGGCTGCCCTCCCCAGGTGAGCATACCCTGGACGGCTGGAGTGCTGGGGACTGTGGGGGGTGGGCGAGAAGCACCGGACACGACGCTGCTCTCCCAGGCCCTTGCCCTCTGCGGTTCCCCCACCTCTCTCCTCTTGGTCTCTACTCCAGGCTCTTCTTACTCCCTCCCACCCTCTACCGTGGTGACTTGCTTAACGCTAGATTTTTGTCTTCCAGCTGCAGCCCATGGTGTGCGTCTCTGAGCAATGCAAACACAAACAGAACACTTCTCCCTGAGGGGGAGCATTCAAACTTGCTTGGAAAACTCAGGCTAAGGCCATAGCTCACATTGTGTCTTCTAAGAAATTATCAGTGGAGGAGTGGTGTGTGCTTCAGCCCGCTCTCCCTCTCACGTGTATATCACAGTTCTGGTCTCTGTCCCACGTATATGCACGTGTGTGCGCACACATGTATGTGGGGGTGGCATTTTGGGGTAACTGCATTGATGTCTGAAACACACATCCAGACGGAGGGGACATATGTATACTGTGCCTGACGCGTGTTGATGTATAACAGAGGTCAATGCAATGCTGCAGAGCAGCTCTCCAATAATTGTATTTTGTTCTATACTGCTCCATATTGTACAATTATAATCTTTGATAATTATTAGTTACTCAAGAAGAGTTAGCTTTTATGAGTATTGTTCAATTGTCATCACTAATAAAATGATACTCAGAAAACAAAAACATCCAGTCAGGTACACAAATTGTGTGCAAATTCACTGAGTTTTTAGAAAGTAAACACACAACACACATGTAAGTCTAACCTAGCCAACACACAGGACTCAGCCCTCACGCCCCTACAGTTTGCCTGACCTGCAATGACTTCTAGATTCATTTTGTCTTTAAAAATTATATAATAGAACAACACAATCAGTATCACTTTCCATCTGGTATCTTTTGTTCAACATTATATTTTCTAATTTTGTGTATGTGTCTAATATACATATACACACATCTACATACACTTGTGTTTATCCACACATACACATGTCTGTGTATGGGAAAAAAAATACATCTTTTCTGCCTCTTTTCTTGCTTAAATATTCTAAATCAAGATGCAAACATTATGTCATTTAATCCCTATGTTCTTCAGCATGCATCTAGAAAATATGGCTATTATCTTATATGAATGAATACCATTATCCCATTTAACAACAACAAAAAGTTTCTGATCCCATCCATACTAAAATTTCCCAAACTGTGTGTTTACAAAAGAAAGTCACAGATGCAGATATAGCTCTGATCCCATCACTGTGCCTGCTTCCTTTCCTCCCTCTTCAAGTTGCAAAATATTAGCACTGCCTTTGAAATGAAATCCAAATCCCTCCACTATCAGCCAGATTTCCAAGTCTGGCTCAGTATTCATAGAATGGTGAGGGTCAGCCAGTTCAGACTCCCTTCTGCTTTCTGAATCTCCTTATAACATGCACCGAAGTCTGGCCTCTTTTGAACATCTTCCCCAAACTTCCCATGATATTGACTGGCAGGGCTGCCTTCCTTAGGCTAAAGTTAACTCTGCCTCTCCCAATACCAGCATCCACCCTTTGCCCTAGCCTCATCCCTTAGAGCCATACCAAATAGACCTAGCTTTTTTTTCCACAGGGAATGCCTTCAGATATTTGGAAATAGCTCAAAACAATTCTCTCCTCACCCCCTCCCCATACTACAAATTTTAGAACATTCACCTGGTCTCAGTCAACCCCCATCACTTGATTCTTGCCCCTGCATACCCATACTTCCCTGAACCTGGGCTCTTCCTAAAGCTGTCTACTCTGCACCTCCCCCAGCTTCACCTTAAGCATCTCATCTGACTCCTGAGGCCAGTGTCAGAGCCGCTGCCTTCACAAAGCCTTTTCTCCAGGTGTTCCACCTGCTATGCTCTCACTCTCTGCATCAGCCAGAGAATCCTGGTGGCTGCCTTGTGGTGTTTACTGTGCTCTAACTTGTTTCAAATTTGTTTGAGAATCTTTCTCATGCCTCACCAGATTCCAGATACTTTGAAGACAGTCACTTCCCTACTTGACATTGCTTATTTCTGAAATGTCTAGAAAATAGTAAGTGCTAACAGTAGGTGCTCTTTAGGTGCTCCCTGGTGGACTCTTTTACTTGAAACTGACAGATTTATTGTTGTTCAGTTGCTAAGTCATGTCTGACTCTTTGCAACCCTGTGGACTGCAGCACCCCAGGATTCCCTGTCCTTCACTATCTCAAACGCATGTTCATTGAGTTGGTGATGCCATTTAACCATCTCATCCTCTGTCATCCCCTTCTCCTCCTGTCTACAATCTTTCCCAGCGTCAGGGTATTTTCTAATGAGTCAGTTCTTCACATCAGGTGGCCAAAGTATTGGACCTTCAGCTTCAGCATCAGTCCTTCAAATGAATATTCAGGATTGATTTCCTTTATGATTGATTGGTATGATCTCCTGTCTAGTCAGTCAGTTCAGTCGCTCAGTCATGTCTGACTCTTTGCGACCCCTTGAATCACAAGCACACCAGGCCTCCCTGTCCATCAACAACTCCCAGAGTTTACTCAAACTCATGTCCATTGAGTCGGTGATGCCATCCAGCTGTCTCATCCTCTGTCGTCCCCTTCTCCTCCTGCCCCAATCCCTCCCAGCATCAGAGTCTTTTCCAATGAGTCAACTCTTCGCATGAGGTGGCCAAAGTATTGGAGTTTCAACTTGAGCATCAGTCCTTCCAATGAATACCCAGGACTGATCTCCTTTAGAATGGACTGGTTGGATCTCCTTGCAGACCAAGGGACTCTAAAGAGTCTTCTCCAACACCACAGTTCAAAAGCATCAGTTCTTTGGCACTCAGCCTTCTTCACAGTCCAATTCTCACATCCATACATGACCACTGGAAAAACCATAGCCTTGACTAGATGGACATTTGTTGGCAAAGTAATGTCTCTGCTTTTGAATATGCTATCTAGGTTGGTCATAACTTTCCTTCCAAAGAGTAGCGTCTTTTAATTTCATGGCTGCAATCACCATCTGCAGTGATTTTGGAGCCCCCCAAAATAAAGTCTGACACTGTTTCCACTGCTTCCCCAACTATTTCCCATGAAGTGATGGGACCAGATGCCATGATCTTTGTTTTCTGAATGTTGAGCTTTAAGCCATCTTCTTCACTCTCCTCTTTTACCTTCATCAAGAGGTTTCTTAGTTCCTCTTCACTTTCTGCCATAAGGGTGGTGTCATCTGCATATCTGAGGTTATTGATATTTCTGCCAGCAATCTTGATTACAGTGCTTATGGTGCTTCTTCCAGCCCAGTGTTTCTCATAATGTACTCTGCATATATGTTATATAAGCAGAGTGACAATATACAGCCTTGACGTACTCCTTTTCCTATTTGGAACCAGTCTGTTATTCCATGTCCAGTTCTAACTGTTGCTTCCTGACCTGCATACAGGTTTCTCAAGAGGCAGGTTAGGTGGTCTAGTATTCCCATCTCTTTCAGAATTTTCCACAGTTTATTGTAATCCACACAGTCAAAGGCTTTGGCATAGTCAATAAAGCAGAAATGGATGTTTTTCTGGAATTCTCTTGCTTTTCCATGATCCAGCAGATGTTGGCAATTTGATCTCTGGTTCCTCTGCCTTTTCTACAACCAGCCTGAACATCTGAAAGTTCATGGTTCACGTATTGCTGAAGCCTGGCTTGGAGAATTTTGAGCATGACTTTACTAGCGTGTGAGGTGAGTGCAATTGTGCGGTAAGGGACTCTCAAAAATCTTTTTCAGCGCCACAGAAATTGACATATACTCAACTTGAATTGGCTCCAATGGAAAAGGGAATCTCTTTTAAAATGGAAAGTCTAGGAGCAACCATTCTAGGCTTGCCAGTGTCCAGAAGGTGCAACAGAGTCATCAGAAGCCTGTTGTTCTCTGTTGAAAAGAGAGGATGTCTTTCCCAAGGTTTCAGCCAAAGCCTCAGGTCTGCCTCTTAGCCAGTGTTGTGTCGTGAACACAGCCCTGAACTGTTGGCGACTGTGGCCAGGGAAACAGGTGTTCTGATTCGTTAGAACTGCACCGTGTGGCCTTGTATCCATCCCTGGGGCCCAAGGGTCAGGATCAGTGGGGAAGTGGAGGCTCTCCTAAAGGAAAATCAGGGCGCTCCTACTAGAAAGGGAAGTGGGCACGAGGCTGCCGCCTGACAGATTCGTCAGCACTGGAAGGAGACCTGAGACAAGCAATGAGGTCTCCTGCTATTGGTTGTTCTATGAACTCCTTTTGCATCCCCTGTGGGCCCCATGTGTGGAGGAGAAAAGCAAAGGCCAGGCACATGGGAGCCTGAAGACCTGGGTACACTGTGCTCTACCTGCAAGGTAGGTATGACCCTGAGCCCATGGCTTACCTTTCCTGAACCTCAGTTTCTCTGTTTGGAAAATAGGCCAATAACACAGGTCCTAGCTACTGCATGCCCAAGTATGCAGAGATGGTTTGTCATGATTCCATGCCAAGCTAGGGGGAGATTCATTAACCCCTCCCATACCAAGAGTCTGGGGCCTAAATCAGTTCAGTCACTCAGTCATGTCCAACT
This sequence comes from Nanger dama, assembly GCA_917880005.1. Lineage (NCBI taxonomy): Eukaryota > Metazoa > Chordata > Mammalia > Artiodactyla > Bovidae > Nanger > Nanger dama. The sequence goes on from CAKJTW010000018.1 coordinate 35,750,081, forward strand.
CTTTGCGACCCCATGGAATGCAGCACACCAGGCTTCCTGTCCATCACCAACTCTCGGAGCTTACTCAAACTCATGTCCATAGAGTCGGTGATGCTATCCAACCTCTCATCCTCTATTGTACCCTTCTCCTCCTACCTTCAATCTTTCTTAGCATTAGGGTCTTTTCCAATGAGTTAGCTCTTTGCATCAGGTGGCCAAAGTTTTGGAGTTTCAGCTTCAACATCAGTCCTTCCAATGAATATTCAGAACTGATTTCCTTTAGGATGGACTGATTGGATCTCCTTGCTGTCCAAGGGACTCTCAAGAGTCTCTCCAACACCGCGGTTCAAAAGCATCAATTCTGTAGCGCTCAGCTTTCTTTATAGTCCAACTCTCACATCCATACATGGCCACTGGAAACATAGCTATGACTAGACGGGCCTGAATGCTCGTGTTCAAATCCCAGCTCTGTTTCTCTTTTGCTCTGGAATCTTGAGAGAGTTTACCTTTCTTGACTTCAGTTTTCCTCATCTGTTGAATGGGGATAATTGTAACTAACTCATAGAGTTGTTGTGAATATTAACTCAGTTAATATATATGACAATTAAAACACTGTCTGGTATGGGGAAGCCCTATAAAAGGTTTTTATAGCTGTCACTATTGTTGGTGCTTCCTGCCCAAACTATTGTGTGTGTTACTCTCTATTTCTCTCAGCTAGATTGTGAGCTGCCTGGGGGCAGGGCAGTCCATCCAGGCTCCAGACTTCTCCCCCTCCCCCTTCCTCAGGAAGTGCTCAGCAAATCCTGGGGTCAGGCTGATGGATAGCTGCGAGAGCCCGGTAGGTCTTGGACTCTGACCACATTAGAAGTGGAGGGAGCCTACCTGGAACCTCTTGCCTGGGTTGGAGCAGGAGGCAGAAAGCTCATGCTGGAGTCTGGGTTTCTATAGTCCTCAGGAGAGAGAGGATAGATGTTTCTGTGTGAGACTTGAAGATGCCTGGCAGGAGACTCGTCCTGGATGGAGAAGTGGTGGGGAAAGTGTCTCCCCATCTAGGGCTTCTCTGTATCCCTTGCCCTATGACAAGGCTTGCATATTCAGTCCAGCCTCTTGTTGGCAGATGAGGAAGCAGAGGCCTGGAGATGTTAAGGGACTCAGTCCAGGTCACACAGCCAGCCACAGCAGGGCCATCCTTGAACCTCTGTTTCTCAACTCAAAGCCCAGTCTGAGCTCCTCTCCTTGTGCAGATCTTGGATCCAGAAGAGGAAGCAAAGGAAACTGTCCTGTTCTTCCTCTCCAGACCCAACAAACATTCCTACCTGGGGTCACTTCTGTTCTGACTCATAAAGATATTTCTGAATAATAGCACTGGTCACCTTATCTCTGGAATGTATCCTGCTTAAACACACACACACACGCACACACACACAACTGGGGAAGTACCTTCTTTCTGCCTGAGTCTTCTAAGGCAGTCACTACTCAGAGTCTCTCAGGGGCCATGAGCTGAGCTGGGACCAGAAAGGCCTCATTTGCATATGCTTTCTGAGAAGTCTTGCACAAACTTCAGCATAACGCTAAATGTGGTCTAAATCAATCAAAAGGATTTGCTGTTGTTTGTTTGTGTTCTTTCAATTGGAGGTAACGTATAGTAGAGGGCCCTAAGCTGAGGGCAGAGCTTGATGAGTTTGTCACATGCATGCAGATATAACTACCACCCAGATGCAGAATATTCTGTTTTAATATTAATATTAGGATGGCCTCTAGAGCAATAGTTTTTGGACTCCCTTGCTTTCACATCTCCTCCTTGGTGTACATCCCATAAGTGAAATGGAACTCATTGTGGGTAAGGGCACGGGTCACGTCTCAGAATACTTCAGCTGGGTGGGCCCCTCTTGGAATGTAAAGGAGGTTGTGTAAGGCCACAGGGAGGAGTCAAACATTGCTTATTCACCCAGCTCTTTCTTCCAGATGCTGATCTCTTTTGATCCATGGTTCCCAGCCTTTCTTTCTGCCCCCACACCTGAGGGATACAACACATTCCCTTGGGATTAGTGGCTGAGTGTATCCCTGAAGTTTAAAGGGAGGGGAGGTGCAGCTTGAAAAGCTGTGTGGGTTATTCTGGTGTTTACCCTGACTCAGGGTAAGATCTGAGAGTCACTGATGGACCGTGTTTCCCCCATCCTAAAATGCCACCTGTGAGAAGATATATCTGGGTTTAACAGCATCTGTGCTGGTTTTTCCTCATTTGCTGAACATGTCTTCCCCACCCCCCCACCAGATCCACTGCTCACCCTTCCTTGCCCTTCTCTGTACCCTAGGAGGCTGACAGGGGTGGGAGAGATGGGCTTGGGATCTTGTCACCATCCTCTTCAGGGCTCTCTCTGGCAGGGGCTGATGGATGGCCTTCTTCCATGGTCCCAGTATGCACAAGGCTCTTAATAACTCTATTTTCTTCCCTTTCCAACCCTGGGGGTGGTCAGCAGTTTCCACCACCTGTGACTAGGCCTGAGGTGCAGCAAGGCCCCTTGTCACTCTCATTGCCCTGCTCACACCTCTTTATGGAAATGTTCTATTAAAGCCTCTTCCTTTGAACCATCTGGGCTGAAGTCTGTTTCCTGATGGACTCCTGACTGACCCGGAGATCTTGGTACAAATAGAAATGCTTCCAGGTTAGTCACTGATTATAACTTGCACCTGATTTTCAGAAATGTTCAAAATGTATGGTTTACAATAGAGAAATGATGGCAGATTCACTCCAGGTTTGGTGGGTAGAGGACCATTTATCATTAAGCCGTGGACTTTGCTTCTGACCTGGCAAGGCTGGGAGAACAGGTAACAGGCTGTAATGAATGTAAAGCTGGGTGAGAAGGGTTTGTGTTCGGACTCTGGTTGGGAAATCTTGAGCAGGCTGCCTTGCCAGTCTGTTCCTCAGCCTCCTCTTTGCCAATCCAGAGTCACCCTGATTGTTATCACATCCCTGGCAGGGATGTTGTATGAGGAGAAAACGAGACCATGTATGTGAAAGGGCTTCATGAACTGTCCATCACTCAGACAGGAGGGCCAGTGCAGTCCAGCCAGGCAGTCATTTGGTCAGGAGTCAGACATCAGACAGGGAGGAAAGAGGAGGAAACACCTAACTTTAGTGCAGGGAGGTCCCAAGACCCAGAGAGGCAATGAGAAGGCAGCCCAAGTACCTTTTTCTCCCCATCTCATTTTATGATCTCTTCTGGCACTTCACATGGCCTTTCCTTAACCTGAGTGATAGTGGTGGGCGCTGAATTAAGGAGCACCTCTAAGTGTAGGGCAGAGTCACGCACAAGATGAAGTCCATGCTTTCTGGGGACCAGTAAGAGAGAAACAAAGACATTCCCGTAGGAGGCAGGGCATGCATGTCCTGGGTAAGAGGAGGAGCCTGGTGTCATAGAGGATCAGCTGCACTTCCAGCTGGGTCACTAACCCTCTAACTAACTCTCCTGGGCAAGTTACTTCATCTCATTTTCTTGATCTGCAACCAGGGAATAGTACCCACCTCAAACTTTTGTTGGGAGGATTGCATGAGACAATCCCTTAAAATATTCTGCCTGGTAAGTGTTCAGTAAAGATTGGCCCCTATTCTCCTTAGTATCTTATTCCAGGGAGTCAGAGAATCCTTTGTTACTGGGCGATCCTGTAATGATTCCCCACAGAGGGGCCATGAACTGGGCTTGGAGGCTAAATTCTCGGTTTGGCATTCACTTAGTCCGAGGCACCAGTTGCACCCGTCGGCCGGTCCCGCAGCATCAGGGCGCTGCTCTCTGTTCCTGGCGCTCAGGGACTGAGAGGTGAAGGCCGGCTGCAGATCGCGGGCCTCCCGGCGGACAGAGGGAGCCAGCACAAGTTCTGGAGCCGGGAAGGCCGGGATCAAAGCGCTTCGAGGCAGGCCGGGGCGCACCAAAGGAAGGCTAGCGACTTGCATCAGCACAGATTCCGTGATGCTCTGCAGACGTCTCGGGGCTGCTGGGCTTTACGGGAACCCACAAGAAAGGAAAGGGCTGGGGAGCAGGCAGGGCGGGGGCGGGCGAGGGCTCGAGGTTGCGCTCGCCCGCCCGCGCGCCTCCCGGCGGCGCCTGCCCGGGCCTGGACGCGCCTGGGACGGCGGAGGCCACGGAGGAAGCATAGGCTCCCTTTCCCCGCCTCCTTCTTTCCCCGCGAATTACTGGAAGGACTGTGTGGGAGAGACCCAGAAGCACTGGATTTTCAAGCGCAGGGTGGGGGAGGGCCGGGTAGCCGCTGCAGCTCAAAGGAAAACTAAAAGTGCGTCTGTTAGTGCCGCTTGGACACGCCGCTGCTCCCAGGAGGGCGCTGGACGCCCGACCGCGCCTGACTTTGTAGCCCCACCTAGGAGTTCGCCAGGCCGGCCGAGGACCGTGCGGTGCGGGAGGCGACGGAGGGGGAGTCAGAGAGTGTCACGATTTATTCTCCTGCGCTCTCCCCACACCGTCCCCACCTCCAGTTTTCTGGGTTTTGCCGCTGCCGCTGGGGAAAGGGCTGAACGGTTTTGCGTCAAAGGACTGCATTTACTCAGTCCTGCTGGGAGAGGAGCGGTAAACACACCCAGGCAGGCAGGACGCGGGATTAAAAAAAGAGAGAGATGGCAAAAATGCCAAGACCCGCGCTGAGTGTGCGCATCCATCTGCCTCGCACTTCTCGCCCCGACCCGTGGAGTTGCGGACGCTGCGCTGCAGGCGGCGAGGGAGGTGCGAGGAGCCCAGCCAGCCTCGCCTCTCCACGCGCGTCCTTGGGGATGGAGCCGAGGACAGAATGTGTTTTATAGCTGTAAACAATGACCCCGAGTATTGTTTAGGATTACCGTATCTTAGGGCCATTGGGGCGGCCAGATGCCGCCAGCCGTCCCGGAAACGCCAGCGCTTTATATAGAGCCCCGGGAAAGCTTTGAGTTCCCGGCTGGGTTCTATTTTTCTTTCCTAGCAACACCTCCACTTTACAGATAAGGAGACTGAGGGCCGAAACTGTGATGTGTTACAGTGCACAACTCTTCACAGCCTTCACGCATCTTCCCGCTGGAACATTAAGAGCTGGGTATGAGACGAAGGCAAAGCGTGGAGCAAAATTCAATTTCCTTGACTCCTAGTACAGTGCTCCTCCAGATCATCATCTCTGCAGAAGGACTGAAGTTCCAGAACTGACAAGGGCCTTAGAAGGTCATGTCTCAATCCCTTCGTTTTACAGAAAGAAACTGAAGCCCAGAGAGGTTAAGGGACTCGCCCAAAGTCTCACAGCTCGTAAGCAGCACAGCCTGGCGTTCACACTCCAAGGCCTGTGCTCTTTACCCCGCACCTCGCCCCGCCCCGCCCAGCGAGGCGGGAGCAGCTAGGAATCCGGACTACCTACTGCCTGAACTTCGCTCCAAAACAGCTGAAGACAACGTTGGGGCACGCCCTCTCTCGGGTCTCCCTCTTCCTTGTTTGTGTGTGTGTGTGGTTTTTTTTCCTTTCAAATTCTTAACAGTCGAGGTTGCTTATAATGCCCGATTACTATTAGATGCGTCCTAATTGCCCAGCATAGAGGGCGGCCGGAATGTCTTGACTGGTTAATTTCGTCTTCAAGGCTGCTCCTAACAAATTAATTGCAGGGCCGAAAGAAAGGGGAGGCGGGCGGGAAGCAGTGGGCAGCCAGCCGCGGAAGGAAAAATAGGCAGGCCGGCCCCGCCCGGCGGCGCTGCGCCCCGCCAAGGCCCGGCCGCAGGGGAGGCGCGGATACCCAGGGCGCCCAGGGCGCCCGCTGCTCCGGGTGGCGCCGCGAAGGGCGCCGACGACCGTGCGCGGCCGCGCCCTCCCCTGCGAGTGGCTCTGCGCGCCCGGCTCCCGGCCTCGCGGTGGCGCCGCACTGAACCGCCAGTCTCGCTCTTCAGGACTGTGATTATTTTCTGAAACCCGGAGCCGAGGCCCGCGCGGCGGCTCTCTCAGGGGCCCCGCCCGCGCCCCTTTCCCGGGCGGTGGAGAAGGTGGGGAGGCCGTGGCGCGCTCGGGAGCTGGCGAGGGAATCCCTCTCCCTCCACGTCACCCGAAAGCGAGGGAACCCGCACTCGCGTCCTCTAACGCAAATGACCATCTTTGGCAACGTACGCCAGTGGAACAGACCAAGGGCGCGTGGCCCGGGGGGTGGGGATGGGCCAGGCTGCCTCGGCTCCCCCAAACCGCGCCAGCGGTCCGCTCCCCACCCCCGCCACCGCCTTCCTTCCTCGCGCAGGGTGTGCGGCTGGCGTCAGCGCGGCCAGGAGCCGGGGCAGATAGGGGAGCGCTGCGCCCGCCTCCTCCCGCGCGTCTTCCTCCTCCTCCCCCCCTCCTCCTCGGCCTTCTCCCCCCGCCTCCCCGCGCGCTCCTCCCTTGCAAGGTGGAGTCGGGTTGACGTGAGGTACAGGGGCTGGAGAATAAAGAGTGTGGAGTTGAAATCGTGCCATTGTAGTGACTCATCTCGGGCAGAGCGCTGGGGCTCCGAGCAAACCTGCGAGCAAGCGAGCGGCGCTCGGCGGGGACCGAGAGAGGGAGAGAGAGGCGCGGACGGGCGAGGCGGGCCCGTCCGGGAGCGGGCGCCGGGAAAAGGGTGCAGGTCCGGGTGCCGGAGCCGCGGCACCGCGTCCCTCTCCACGCCGGCTCAGCTGGATCCTCCCGGGCGCAGGCTGCCTTCTTCTCCTAGTCAAGTGTCCGAGCCGCTCCAAACTCCGGCGGCGAGTCGGCCACAGGAAGTTTATTCTCAGCTCCTTTTCTAAAAGGAGGAAATAGAAGTTTCTCCAAGCGGGCAGCCTTTCTTTCTGCCCCCCCCTTCTTTCCCTCCTTTCTTTTCTGCCCTGATATCGGGGGTCCCCAGACCTGGCAGGCTTGACCCGCCGGGTTGACTCCTATTCTTTTTAATTACCGATTTTTGATTGAGCCGGCGGTCCCGGCTGGGGCCCGGTTGCGCGCGGGGGCGGGAGGGCGCGCGCAGGGGAGGGACCGAGGGACGCGCGGACTTTTAGAGGGAGGGACTGGGTGGACAACTGGTCCCGCGGCGCTCGCAGAGCAGCAAAGAAGTGGTGTAGCGCTCGGCGCTCAGGAGGCCGTTCCCGGGGTGCCTCCGCCGGGGGGGACAAGCCCGAGGCGCGGCCAGCAGAGAGCCAGCGCACAGCACCCTGTTTCCTCTCGGGCCCCCACCGCGGATCATGTACCAGGATTATCCCGGGAACTTTGACACCTCGTCCCGGGGCAGCAGCGGCTCTCCTGCGCACGCCGAGTCCTACTCCAGCGGCGGCGGCGGCCAGCAGGTAGGTGCGGGCCCCGGGTGCACCTGGCGACGCGAGTGGACCCCCGCCTTCCTCTCGCCGCCACTGCCTCTTTTGCTTTCTTTGCCCTTTCTCTGTTTGGTGAGAAAATAGCTACGGGCCACCATTGTAAGTTCTGAATTCTCATCTCCTGCCCACACCTCCTTTCACCCCCTCTACCCTCGCCAACACTTTTTAAATTTTTTTAAACTGGAGCGGCGAGTGGGCTGAAAGAACCTACAAACCGTGTCCTTCACACTACATCGTATCCAGACAAGCTCCTGGAATTGCAGGTCCCGTTCCCAGAAGCCTATACCTCCCTCCTCGCCCAGGAATTCATCTCCATTCCCCTTTATCTCCGTGGTGGACCCCTCTCCCCAAATTTTTCACGCACGGGCCCCTTCCGACATCTAGAGAACTTATTCCTGCGGAAAAAGCCATCTCCTTCTTTCCCCACCCCGACCCCGCACCTTCTCCCGCCGTTGGTTTTAGTTAATTTCGGAAAGAGGTTGGGGACTCGGGAACTGGCTGGGCTCCTTCAAGTGATCCAGAGTGAGGGCGAGAGTTGTCACTCAGGGAATCAGGTGCGAAGGTCAGGAAGGAGGAGGTGAGCCTTGATTGGCTCAGGCTGCGTGCGTCTATGTACCCTGAGCCCATCCACCTCCTGTTAGGGTCGGGCTAGGAGCCTGAACGTCCACGCAAAGGGGCGCCTTGGGGTCTGGGGAGTACCTGGGGCCAGGACGGCTGCAGAGAGAAGGGAGGCTGGAGAGACTTCCTCTAGGCTCCTGAATGGTTCTGGAAGCCGAGAAATAACTTGTTTCTAAAGCAGGCGGACTGGTTTGTACTGGAGGGGTTGTGCCTGCCATCTCTGTCTATAAATACCAGAATAAATACCAGAAAGTTGCTGCTAGGTTGGTGGTGCTGGTGGGGTGCCTGCCCTCTGCAATAGCCACCCCCTACCTCACCCACCCACCCACCCACCCAGAAGCTTGTGATGGAACTGACTTAACAAGGCTGCTAGAGCCTGAAGCCCCGTCTTGGTCAGGATCTGCCGAGTCTCTAGCCCAGTTGGCTGCAGCGAGTTGCTCTGGTTAGGCGGTGGCCTTGGCCTCTATACGCCAGCCAACCAGGAGGGGCTGGGGTGGGCTTCCAGGGAGGAGGGACCCTGATGGAGAATAAAATGGAAACGTGGCTCTCTTTAGTAACTGAGGAGGGATATCTTATTCCAAAGCTGTTGCCCATACTTGGTGGATCCTCAAAACGCTTTTCTGTGTCTTCCCTCTACCTGCCCTGGTATCCCCATAAGCATCACTGGAGAAAGCCTTGTCAGTGCATTGAGGGTACAGTCAGTGCATGCACCCTTAATAATGAACACTAAGGTGATGAGTTTCAAATCTTGTCCCAAAGTGATTGTTTGCTTTCTAGCCCCATTGGTGGTTTCTGTTGAATCCAGCCATCATTAGGCAATGGGTTAGAGTCATTTGAAATCCATTCCCTCATTCTCCAGTTCAACAGCCCCAAAATGTCCCTCTCTGCCTCTCCAAATCAGAAAGGAATCTTTTGATTTCTCATTTGCTCCTTTGGCTGCCGTTTCTGTGGCAGTCATCACTGAAATGTTACAACCTTGCAGCCGGGCTTTACTGAGACCCTGGGGCTTAGATGGAAAATCAGACCGGACATCAGTGCCCCGATTGAATAATCTGTGTCACTAGGGCTTTGAGCCCAGGATGTGAGTGGAGGCAATTCCCTGTTTTGGAAGAAAATCAGACAGGAAACCAGAGCTAGGAAGAAGGAAGAGAACTCAGTCCAGCAGAGTGTAATGGGGCCTCATTACTGAAGCAAAAAGCAGCTGTTGGCTAATTCCTAGCGTGCTGTAACACATGAGGATTTTGCAATTAGTAATAACTGGTGCACGGGGTTCTTGCGTATGTGCCTGTCCATTCGGCCCAGCAGCTCAAGCAAGGAACCTTTCAAACCAGAGGGATTGGTAAGGTAATGCGGCTTTGGGCAAGTTTCTCAGCCTGTCCACTCCTGAGGGAGGGGTGGCGGGAGGACGGGAGAGGGTTTTTCCATCATCCCTGTGACTGGGAGCAGAGCTGTTCTGTGGTCCTAAGAGCTGACGTGAGAAGCTTTTGTTACTTCACATGTCTGTGACCCCACCCGGGCTCAAGGTAACTTTATTGCATACCAGATAAAACCTGTAATCACTTTATTTCTCTTAGCTTCCTTTATGGAGAGACTTTCCTGGCAGTTGGTGATGGGCCTTCCTCCTTTTGTGGCAGCTCAGTGTAAGAGCTCTGGTTTTACCTTGGACAAGTGAATATTATTTTTTCTCCTCTCTTTGTTTGTGGGGTCTAATATTCCTTAGAAATTTGTTGCTGTTTACTCAGCCTAGGACTTTCTTCTCACTTCATGAAGCTTGGTCTTAACACATGGCCGTGAGTTTCAGTGACTTGAGGTGGGGGGGTCAGATAACTCTTTGTTAAAACCTCTGTTCTTGTATGTGGCAGGAACTTGAAGTATGAAAAATATTTCCTGTTCCAGTTATAGTTTTCATCTCAGACGTTGGTCATTGGTGATTTGATTTGCCCCTAATAGTTGCACTGCCCGCCTCCCCCAACCCCAGCTTTTTCTCTTTACTGTTGTTTTCTCTCTTTCCTAACTTTCCTAGGAAAACACCTCCCAGATATATGCCCTGGCTGACTGCTCGACTCACGGTTTTAGGCCCTGATCATTACGCAATCCAGCCAGTTACACAAACATAGGTCATTTCATAACTTGTTTTCATCAGCTTGGCCCCCTTTTAATGAAAAACAAAACAAAACAAAAACAAGACCCAGAACTTTTCCAAGGCTGCCATTTAGTTTCTCAGATAACTTGTGAAAATAAATCAAAGGGGACAGTTCCTTTTTGGAACCAAGGAATACCAGAATAACTCTATTCTTTGGCAACCATTCTTTTCCAAGAGACAGACACACATACACGCACGCGCACACACACACACACACACACACACACACACAAAATTCCCCAGAGTGAACTTTTGCCAACTGTACCAGGCTGGGACATTCCTCACATCAAAGAACTTTTACCAGAAATGACTGTGATTCCCAAGTCAGCCCCAATCATGCCTCTTTAGTGCCCCCTACAGGACATTCTTAGAAGAACTATCTGGGGAATGTATTTTTCCAGCCTGAGAGTGTTAACTTGGTGAGTTTTCGGAATTCTTAGGACCTTTTTTTTTTCTTTTTAATTCAAGACAAATAAATGTCATATATTTAACAGTGGTTAACTGGGAGTTGCTTGAATTTGAAATGCAGTTTCTTTTCTAATTTTATTTTGTTCTAAATAAAATGGTTGAAAAAGGAGTGCTTTTTTCTTTCTCTATTTTTATATCTGTTCATTGGCAGCACAATGCCTTCAAATTCTGAAGGCTTGTTTTTTTTTAATATTGTTTGTAGTAGGACACTTGAAATTGTTTGAGGAGATGGTCTTCAGAATTGGTGGGAAGGTGGGAGGTGTATATTAAGGGTCTGGTGCCCTTTTTTTCTTTTGCATTGATCTCACAGATGTTGTAGATTAGGATCAAACAAAATGTTATCCCAGGAATTTGTCTGTTCCGCTGATTCTTGCTGGTGGAAGTCAGTGTCACTGGTTCATCAAAGTGAATGGGGTGAAGCAGCAGTCACGTATTGTCTGAGTGGCAGTTGAATTTTCCTATCCAACCCCGAGTGCATTTCCATTGCTTTATTTCTACCTGGCTCATTATTCAAGGTGTGTGTAGAGTTAGGAGCCTCTGTTTTTTCTTTCCTGTCTTAATACAAACACACCAGAACTTATGCACCCAAATCAGCAGTTGTCTCCTTCATAATCCTTCCTTGAGGAGACTAAATTCTTATTTGGATGCTGTGGTTATTAGTCAGACTCAGAAAGATTTTAGAACACCCCTGTTTGGAATTGGCTTCGGCAAATTCTTTTGAAAACCCTCCCTCGTGACATATTTTTGTCTTTTGAGGGTGAATTTGAAGGAACCAAGGGTGATGTGTGAGATCTGGGTGATCTGGCAGGGTCTGAAGCAGGATGTGATTCCAAATCCTGCTGGTCTCCATCTCAAGAGTCTTCCTGGGAGAGCAGTCACCAGGACAAGGCACACAAAAGCAGTCACCTCTGCCACCTAGACCTTTCGATTCCCTGAACCCCCACCTTGTTACAGAGGAATAAATGCACTGGTTTTGAGAATTCAGGAGGCTCGTTTTCTTGTCTGTCCATTGAAAGAAAGAAAAAGAAGTAGTGTTTGGTGACTACATCTCTTCCGTGCTGTATGTGGCATCTTTTGTGGCCACAGCATTTCAACATGGTGGCAGCTGCCCTGCTGGAGGCAAATAAATCTGTTCCCAACCCCAGCTGGTAACTCTGTCCCTCTTGGACTCACTGGGCCAGAGAGGGAAGGTGTAAGAGTCGTCTTAACCAATGCCCCGTCACGGGGGCAATGACTTGGCCGTGCTCACCTGCTGTGGTTGTAGAGAGGATGAGATGGCATGCCATTCCCATGGAGTGCAGAGCTGTCTTAGGCTTGGTTGGGGGTACAGAGTGGGATCTACAGAAGGGTGGCGGGAATTCCCCCTTGGAGTGGAATTTCTGTCCAAAAGGGCCCTGGAAGGAAAGACATCAGGGAACCTGGTGGACAACTCAGTACTGGTCACCTTCTTTTCCTTGCTTTTTTCTTTTCTCTGCTGTTCTTCACCCTAGCAGTTAGGGGAAGGAGGATAACATGATTCGTTCAAGTGAACCTGGAAGGAATCACTTGGAAAATGGGCAGTAGGGGATTATGAGTTATTGATGACTATTTCCATGATGACATTAGTGCTGACCCTCAGGAATGAAAGGTCAAAGGTCAAGGTGATGTCCCATATAGAATCTGTGAAAATTGGCTGAATTCCATAGAGAAGGCTTTGGAGAACACCCCACGTATAGTCAAAGTACAGAGCATTTGAGTCAAACTGGACCTCAGCAGGTTTATTCTGGGGCATTTGAGGCAGCATTCGCCCTGCCCTCTCCTCTTCCCCCAAGCGAGTCTCCTGGGATGTTGAAATTTTCCTTTTCCTGTGCTGGGAAACTAAAAAAGGGGGTTCTTAAGAGAGAGAACCCAGTCTCTTCTCAGACATGCATAATCATTTCTACCTGTCGAGGCAGGTCCCAGATATTCAGGGTTTTGATGGCTTGAGTGCTTGGTGGCCCAGTCAAGAGTCAACCTGGTGGAGAAATGCCTGGCTGAGGGGATGGACCCTGAACACCAACTCTGATTCCATCTTGAATACCACTTCTGGGCCCCTCACCCCAGGATTTTCTGGGATAGGCCCTGCCTCATCCATGTCTGCAGGAAAGCAAACCCTACTTCCTAGACCTCTCTGAACCTGAGGCCCTATAGAGTTCAGAAAGGTCATTTCCCCAAGCTAGCAATTTCTGGACTGAAGGGACCTCTCTGATCTGATGAAGCTGGGTAGCGTTAAAGGCTCCGTGTTTCGAGCTTTCTCATAGGCAGCAGGACACACATACTTATTGAGCAGCCCCAAGGCTCCCTTAAATTCAGGATAAGGAGGTTTTGCTGCCCGAAGACCCCTATCAAGGCTTGTAACCTCAACATTCGGCTTCAGGTTCTGGAGATTCACGCTGGCTAGTGAGAGTCCATTGCTTGACTCCCTGGGTTAGAAGAATTGTTCTGCTTTTTGCTTTCTCATTTCCTCTCTTTATTCTTTTCCCCTCAACCTGAGCTTACCGAGATGAGAATAATCCTCTAGGACAGAGGTTGCCAAACTATGGCCCAGGTCTTTTTGTAAATAGGGCTTAAGAGAGCACAGGCACGCCTGTTTGTTTACATCTCGTCTGTGGCTGTACTCACGCTACAGTGCCCGAGTTGAGTAGTTGTGACAGAGATCTTACGGCCTGCAGAGTCTAAAATATTTACTATCTGGCCTTTTACAGCAAAAGTTTGCCAAATTGCCAAAGGGGTTGGGGGGAGGGGGCAATTTGTCCTTTTATAGGCATTCTTGCCCACCCAGAAGTCAACAGGATGACACAGTTAAATAAAGCATTTGGAGACTCTGCCAGACTGGAATGCCACACAGCCATCCAGCACCTTCCAAGCTGTCCTTAGAGGAGGAGTTTTCAAGGGAGTGGAGAGCCCCAGGGGGTCAAGTAAGGGTCCTGGGTTACCTCCCCTAGCCCCCCACCCCCAGCACACCAACATCCCTGTTGGTGCTGCAACAGGGATCAAACCACCCTGTACCTGCAGCTGAGAAGCCCCATCTTGGTTTCTGTTCGGTGTTAACCCATTGGTAGAGAATTGTGATTTCTCCCCAACATGACATGTGACTGGTTCTTGGGTCCTTGGGACAGAAAAATGCCAGGCTAACTTCTGGGACCACAAACTCCTGAGGCTCACCTCTTCTCTCCAACCCCAGTGTCACTTTCTGAAAAATAGCTTCAGAGTTGACGCAAAACACAAATCTGCCAGATCTCACTTAAACTTTGTGTGTGTCTCAGAGAAGCTCCTGCTGGAGACGAAAGCCTTCTTTAGCAGTCCCCTCTGGGGCTGGGACACTGTTTTCCTTGCAGCTCAGAAGCAGTGTGTTACCCAGATGGCTTTACCTCCCTCTGAAACGAGTTGTGCGTGCATTTAGAGGCAGTCATTACCTACTGCCTTGTTTTTATTGCGTCTTGTTTTGTCTAGACCAAGCTTCTGCTGCAAGGAATCTGGCTGATGGCCGGGCACGGCCTTCTGTAGACCTGCCATCGCAGAGAGTGGACCGGAGGCCCCCTGAGAGGGGCTGAGAGTCTGCCACTTAGTTCTGAGCAGAATTAGTCTTTGCAGCGTTGCTTCAGGCTTTTGGCTCCCCTCCTCAAGCCTGAAATGGGAGCTCTTTTGTGTGTTGGGATGAGGAGTCAGCTTCTTGGGTGCTCTCAGGAGAGGAAAGCTGACAGGCCCCTGCCCCTGCAAGGAAGGACATTAAACTGTCCTACTAGATGCTTCGGGTGTCTTTCAAACCCAGAACCTGCCTCGGGGGAGAAACAAGAAAAATGCTGGGTGCTTCCCAGGAGTGAGAAGCTGGCAGTCCTCCCAGGAGCCACGCCCTGCCACAGACACTTCCAGTGATGGTGCGTGTGGTGGCAATGGTGGCCGTGATGGTCGTCATACTTGATGATGATGATAGCACCTTCCATTTATTTGGAGCACCATTTCTCAACCCTGACTGTACATTGGAAGCTCCTTAGTTTTTTTTTGTTTTTAAACACCTTATCAGAACCCCACCTGAAAGCAGTGATTTTAGAACTCTAATGGTAAGGTTGGCTCCTGCACTGGCATTTTCGAAAAGCTCCTCAGAATATTCTAATGTTGCAGCCAGGGTTGAGCACCACGGATGTGCTTTCACAGCCTGTGATTACAAGCAGCTGCTTATTTAATCCTTGTGATAGTGCAAAGAGTTTGGTGTTAACTGTTCCCCTTTCCAGACAGGGAAACTGAGTCCCCAGTGATTCACTAAGGCCTCACATCCAGGCCTCCTGACTCAGATGACCTCCCAGCCTCCCTCCCAATTCAGCATCCTAAGAGAGACATAGCTGCCTGGGCTTTGGTGCTTCTGCACACACTCAGCTGCTCATGTGTTCCCAGTGCCCTCTTCCTTATGGCCAGCCCTGGTTGTCTGTTTTTCCTCCTTGAAGATCATTTCCCACTTGGATCCTTCCATGTTCACTGCACCGAGCCCTCCTTCACCCACACCACACATACTCAGGTACACCTGGTACTTTTCAGTTAGCTCCTGATAAAAAGCCCAGTTGTCTTTGTCTTGGGAGATGACTCAAAATCCATTCTTGCACTGGGCAGCTCATTGCCTCCCAGAATCCATCGCGCTGGCAACTTCACAGAATCCCATAATCCATTTCATCCAGGTTAGTCTGGGAGGTGAGACAGCCCCATCCCACCACCTAGATTGGGGTCAGGCAGGGCAGTGAGCAAGGAAGGGTCCCCAGCTCCCTGAGCTGCAATGAAGTACTCTAAGCTTCACTTTTCTTTACACAGAGGAACACAGATGTCATCACCAGGGGCAAAGACCATGGTAGAGGCGGCTGCCATTGCTGCTGATGCTTCTAATCTTGTTTGGGCCGCAAGAGCAGGGATGCTACAGCATCCATGCTAATGTCAGTGGGCTTTCATCTGGGGTCAGACAGATCTGTGGGGCCTCCTGGGTGAGGGAAGCTCTGTAGGGACCCTGGGTGGGAATGACCCTGATGCTCTGTCCAGGTGCATTGGGGGTGGATACCAGGACTTGGGGCTGGACTTCAAGATAGGAAAAACAATTCTGCAAAGCGTTGCATTGTGTGGGAGAGACCTGGCCTCTCTGTCAGACTGAACTGGGTTTGAATCCTGACCCCACTGCTTATTAGAACGTGGCTTTGGATAAGTTACTTAATCTCTCTGAGCCTAAATTTCTGCCTCTAAAATGGAGATAATGGTAGTTCTTACCTCAGAGGGAGAATTAATGGGATAATCTAGGTTAAACACTACCGTGGTGCCTGTCATTTAGTGAGTGCTCTGTAAGTGTTAGTTATTATTGTTTTCATCACTGCATCCCCCAAGTTAGGGGAGAAAGGATGTGCAGAACCTTTTTGTGGGGACAGGAATCATCTGAGGCTGAGGGTTCCAGGAGGGGTCCTCTCCCTGAAAATCTGGAAGCTGGGGGGTCTTCCCCCTTCTCCCTCCTCCTCGCTTTCTAGTAGCTGCCCTGAAGAAAGGCCAGGCCCAGCTGCTGAGGAGCATGGCCCATTTTAGCTTAGATACTCTGTCATCATGTTATATTCTAAATAGACTGCTCCCTGCAGCATGTTCCACAGGGCTCTGCAACGTGGTCTGGGCATAAATTAAGTGACAGGGAGAAAACTCAGAGCTAGCAGCATGAAAGTTTCCCACAGGCCTGTGAGCTCAGATAGACAGATACATGAATGGGTAGAGAGAGATGCAGTGTTTCTCAAGATGGGGGTGAAGGTCAAAGAGGGCAAGGACAGCAAGGGGAAGTCTGGCAGCAAAGGCTACCACTTTCAGTCTCGTGGGTCAGGGGACATCTTTTCATGGACCTGGTCTCACCCTGATGGGATCACAGCCCCAGGATGAAACTGTTTGGAAAGTAACAGAAGCAGACATGATAAGCTTCCTGGTGATCTTTGTTGCTGTACGGCAGTTGGTCTACAAATATCCTCAAAGGATACTCAGCTGGTACCTGGGGAATAAGAGCAAGTGACCCAGAGGCTTAGGTGGCCCAGATGGGAGGCCTGCTCTCCTGCAGATGGGGGCATAGCTGGCCTGGAGGGTTTCAGAGAGGGCCTGCTGGGATGTGAGCTGCTGAGGACCACATCTGTCCTGGCAGCCATTGGGGATATGTCCACATCTTTCCTGAGCCAGTGGGGGATGGAGTTTCCAGGACCTCAGTCAGGGAGTGGATCTGACGTGGAAGAGTTAAGATCCCCTTGATTCTTGGATGTGCAGGAAGCCCGCCCAGTTATCCTGACCCCGGCACTCCAGGCACTGACCCTACTTTCTGCTGGTTTTGGCCTCCTATCTCGGCTTGGCCTGTTTCGCAGTATTTGTTGGCTCAGTCCTATCTTCCTCTTCATTTCAGAAATTCCGGGTAGATATGCCTGGCTCAGGCAGCGCCTTCATCCCTACCATCAACGCCATCACGACCAGCCAGGATCTGCAGTGGATGGTGCAGCCCACGGTGATCACTTCCATGTCCAGCCCATACCCCCGCTCGCACCCCTACAGCCCCCTGCCAGGCCTGGCCTCTGTCCCCCGGGCACATGGCCCTCCCGAGACCCGGTGTGATCAAGACCATTGGCACCACGGTGGGCCGCAGGAGGAGAGATGAGCAGGTACAGTTCTGTTCGGGAGCCACATTAGTGGCTTTATAATGCAGAGTGTTTTCCTGTAGACTGGCGAGGAGCAGGTGTGTGTTCTGGGAGCACTGGGGAGATGAAGGAACTCAGGACCCTCATCCTTGGAGGGAGAGCATGCGACCTGAGAGTCAGGCATCTTGCCCATGTCCCTTAGAATCTCTGAATCTCAATTTCCTCAGCTGTAAAATGGGGATGGTGTCTTGCCAGCCAGGACTTGCTGCCACTGGAATGAGATCATGGTGGGAAAGCACATGGTGAATGATGAGGCGTCAGCACATGGGCAGGACTGTTGGGACCTGCCTACAGCAGTATCCTCTGATCCTTGGCAGAGGAACCGTGGAGTCAAGCAGCCGATGAACCCTGGCTGGGAGCCTTTGTGGGCTTATCCCCTAAGTGTCTCCTAGTATCTAGTATGGGCAAGAACCCAGCTGTCCTAAAGGGGCCCTCCTCCAGGCCAGTGCTGCCCACGGTGTGTCCATCACCCCTCCATGTCCCAGGCCTCCAACTCGAGGCCGGAGCCCATTTCAAGTGCCTGGGATGCACATTCCGGAAGTGCGTCTGGGACTCTGGGGTCTTTGGAGTGTGCTCAGCTCCTTAAGCTCCAGGGACACACGGGGGAGTGGGGGTCAGACAACAGCAGCCTTTTTTCCCCTCAAGGGGCTTAGCTTTGAGCAGGAGCCAACCTGGCTGGGAAGGATGCCAGAAAGGGGTGGGATCTCTGCTCTCTAGATAGCATCTACCCGAGCCTCCAAAGGCCTATCATCTGTATTAGCAGAGAGTGGGGCAGTGATGGCCCTCTGCTTCCCAAAAGAGAAATCAGAGTCATGCATAATTCTAGAAAGGAGGGAATGAGCCTTGTAAGAGCCCCACCTGTCCCCCTTCACAGATGACACAGCTAAACAGTTACCTGGGGCTGCTTGGCCAGTGAGTGGGGAAGTGTGGTCTAGAACCAGGCCTCTGTGATTCCACCCCTCTGCAGTGCTCTTTCTACAACACCATGCCACCGTGAGTCCAAGGAAGGGAAATACTTTAGTAGCAGAATCCCTTTTTCAACTGAAATGTTAGCCTGGATAATTACTTTGATTACAGCTTTGGAATCCCTTCCCATTTCAGCCACTGTCCACCTCCACTCTGGGATCCCCAGGCCCACAGTGTTCCAATACAAGGACCTTTCAAACGTGGTGCCCAGTGGATAACTGGGCATCCAGTGCCACCAGTCCCTTTGTGTGTGTGCTAAGTCACTTCAGTTGTGTCTGATTCTTTGTGACCCTATGGACTGTAGCCTGCTAGGCTCCCCTGCCCATGGAATTCTCTAGGCAAGAACACTGGAGTGGGTTGCCATGCATTCCTCCAGATCTTCCCCACCCATGGATTGAACCCACATCTCTTATGTTTCCTGCATTGGCAGGCGGGTTCTTTACTGCTAGTGCCACCTGGGAAGCCTGCCACTAGTTCCCAGGACACTTAGAATTACAAGGATCACTGCTTTGAGGAACCAGAAGCTTTTACACGAGTCCCATTCCTCTGAGGACAAAGCTGGGCCTTGTATCTGCTACTTGTTGGCTTGTTCTCTTAATGGCAGGACCCTGTGCAGGGGCAGCATGGGGAGATGTGTGTAATAGACATTAACAGTTCCCAGGTCCTTTTGGGCTTCTGCTCTTGGGGCAAGTGGCCAATATCCCCCCTCCCTGCTGCTTCCGTACTGTAGTTATAAATATGTAGTAGCAGCGATCCCAGTGTCCTCTATAAGTGTGCTTCCTTCAGGGAGCTCAGGGCACCAAGCTTTATACTCACTGGTGATCTGGATTATCCTGGTATGTAAAGGACCCCTTATCCTTTACAAGCTAGGCTTGTGAGGGACTCCCAGGGTAGCAGGACAGCCAAGCAAGATGTGCTAAACACTCTTCATTCTTTTATCCAACTCTTTGTGACCCCACGGACTGTAGCCTGCCAGGCTCCTGTGTCATGAAATTCTCTAGGCAAGAACACGGGAGTGGGTAAGCTATTCCATTTTCCAAGGGATCTTCCTGACCCAGGGATCCAACCCGGGTCTCCTTTGCAGGTAGATTCTTTACCATCTGAGCTATCAGGGAAGTCCTTTTTCTGGACCCAGGTCACACCAAATTTGCAAGATTAGAGAAGAAGAGACTTTGGAGACTGGCTTTTCTAAATTTCCCTCTGCACCCATTTTACAGATGAGGAAACTGATGCCTAGAAAGAAGGAACTTGCTTAGGCTCATGCAGTGAGTGGCAGCAGAGCCAGGACTAAAATCCACCCCCTTTGACCCTCAGCCCTATGATTTTTTCCATCACACCACCCAGGCGTGCCCTTGGAGAGTTTCCTTCTGTTTTTGAGAGAGAAGGAGAGAGCCAGGAACATTTTATCCCATGTCAATTAGTTCAAACCATCATTCGGCAGCTTAGAGGAAGCCTAGGCAACAGCATCCTAGAACTTGGCTCTTCAGGTTTCTAGCTCTAGGGTCTTTTCTCTGAGGCTCATTTCCGCCTTCCCAGCCTCCCCCAGGGGGCAGAGGCTTATGGCGCTGGCCTGGTGCCTCACTGCCTCCACTGGGGCCTGCCCCAGAGGCTCCCTCTGAGGCCAGCAGTGGCGGGGAAGGGAGGGTGTGTGTGGCTTGTGGGTGGGTACGTGGTGGTGTGACACACTCATGCTGTAACCATATTGTCACCGCCCCTGAACACTTCCTATGCCAACAGCTCCCACAAGTTGCCCTGTACCTCACCAGACACTTCTTAGAAGAGAGAAACTTCTAAGGCACTGGGGAGGCCAGAATCTGTCCAGGGGGAATGGAAGCAGAAGTGGATCAGGACCAACTCTCTGTCTAGTCTACCCCTTGTCAGTGAGGGAGCAGGGTGCTAGCTGGGCCTCAAGGGGAGCCCTTGCAGCCTCTTGATGCTGAGCCCTGAACCTGGGGCTGCAACAGGGCCATCAGGCTCTCTCGGTCCCTCTCGGGCTCAGGCTGAGATGGATTTTGGAGCAGCAGGTATTCAGGGCCTTGGCCAAATGGTCTTTTGTGACCTCAGCCTGTGATCCTCTGTGATCCCACAGAGAATAGAGTGCCCCCATCTGTGTTCTCTGGGTGTCTGGTTGATTTGCTGCTCAGTGAGTGCAGCAAGGGTATCAGAGAGGAGACCTCTGGACTGTGTCATCTTCTTTCCAGCACTTTCTGGTTTAGAGAGGACTCTCACACTGCATCTCATCTGATCCCTGCAGAAGCTTTGTGGGAGGTGGGGCAGGTCCTATTAACCCCACTTTCCAAATGAGGATCTGAGGCTCAGAGGGTCAGTAATCTGTCTGGGTCCACCCAGAAGTGCCACATCTTCATCTGGCTCTGAGCCACCCAACACCTCTCAGGAGAGAGACCATGGAGCCATCAGCTTTCTCGGGAAGTGGGGCAGGGGCTTGAGGAAGGAAGTGGAGCCAGGATCCAGTGTGGGCTCGAAGACCAGGCCTTTGTAAGAGGGTTGAAGACTAGCAGGAATGTAATGTTACCAGCTGGATGGGCTCAGGTCAGTGCACCCCATGTGGAGGCCGCTGCAAGGACAGATGGTGCTAGGGAGGGACATAGTGATGCTATGCCCTGCTCTTCAGGCAGTGTCCTGGGGACTCTGGCCTGGGCCCAGCCGGGGGCCCTCTCCCAGCCCCTCCAAAAATGGCTTTGGCCTTTCCCCACATGTCCCTTGAGGGAAGGACTTGGGCCTTACTGCCCCCAGAATCTTCTAAGCCCCCAATACATCACTTGGCACCTAGATGGTGTGCTGTCAGGGTCTGATCACTGAAGGAGCGGGTCTTTCCTTTTGAATTCCTTCCTGCCTTGGCCCACAGCCCTCTACTCACATCACCTCTGGAAGGGCTCTGTGTAAACAGTATCATCCCTGTTGGTGGAGCAGAGTTCTTGCCCTCTGGCCTGAGCTGCAGGCTAGGTCATAAGCTCTGCAGGCGGATTTTTGTTCATTTGGTTTGCTGACAAATCTCTAACCCCTCAAACCATGCCTGGCATGTTGAAGGGCTGGTTGGTTGAATGAGTAGATGTGGTGGGCAGCAGGGTTTTAACCTGCTCCAGGGCTCCTC
Organism: Nanger dama; assembly: GCA_917880005.1. Lineage (NCBI taxonomy): Eukaryota > Metazoa > Chordata > Mammalia > Artiodactyla > Bovidae > Nanger > Nanger dama. The sequence continues at coordinate 35,771,392 of CAKJTW010000018.1, forward strand.
CTCCTTTTTGCTCACCAGGCACACTGGTGAGTCCTCTGGGTTGAACTGCGAGCAGCTAGCACTTGAGGGCTGGCAGAGGGACTTGGGAGTGGGGTGGCCCTCCCTTCCGCCCTCTGGCAAGAGAACATGCCTCCCTCCCGCCACCCCAGGTGGTTCTTACTCTGGGCCCAGCTACATAATCAAGTGGAGATAATAAGGCTTGCAGAGCAGGCAGAGTGTTGGGGAGGAGTAATTAGGCCAAGTTGGGAGGAAGCTGCTTAAGTGGGTGGGGCCAGGCCTGGCACAAGGGGACTCTCTGGGGAACCGTCCCAACTCATTTTCTCGGGTCTTGGCACTGAATCAGGGCCAGCATGACACATGCTGCCATCATGCCTGGGCTGGTGAGTCTCTGACCCATGGCTACCCTGCTCTCTCTTCAAACATGTGACATCACCTTCTGGGGGCTGGGCTTTAGTTCTGAGTGCTCCCCTACCCCCAGGCACCCAAACTGGGATGAGGTACATGTTCTGGGGCCCCTGAACCATGTTCCTCTTGCCTTCCTCCTTCCCTGCCCTGTCCCAGAAGGGTTTCTTCCCCTAATTACAATGCGGTTAAAAGTGGAAAATCTTGGTGAGCCACGCACCGAGCCTAACCATGATCCTTGGCCCTGGCCTCTAGCTGTCCCCTGAAGAGGAGGAGAAACGTCGAATTCGGAGGGAGAGGAACAAGCTGGCTGCGGCCAAGTGCCGGAACCGCCGCCGGGAGCTGACGGAGAAGCTGCAGGCGGTGAGGAGCCCTGCGTGGGGTGGGCGCACTCCTGGGTGGGCTGGAGCTGGGACCCCAGGGCTCCTGGCCCTCTCCCTTCCCTCCCTCACCCCTAGTGACTGACAGGAGAGTTAGTATGGGCAAAAGCATTCCTTCTTCTGAGCACATGGGTCAGCCCTGCCCTGATTTGAAGGGCAGCGGGCGGGGGGTGGGGGTGGGGGGGCGGTGCAGGGGAGAAGGGAGCTGGCCTTTATCGCCCAGTCTGGACCCAGAGAGAACTGGATGAACTTCTTGGGCCTGGCATCTTGTCCACCTCAGCACCCAAAGGATCCTGTGCTGAGACCTGCTGGGGCTCTTGGGTGAGGGATGGCAGAGGGTGTCGCCGTTGCCAGCCAGCAACCAGGCAGGCCGGGCCTGCCCCTCCAGGGTTCCTTTTCCCAGGTTCCAGCCACCTCCATGCCTGCCTGCCTGCTGCTGGCAGGAGTGGGCCCAGCCTGGCTTCAGCCATCTGGTTCTCTGGGCTTCTCCCACCTCTGCAGGGTCTTGGCGCTCCCTGGGTCTCATGGGTATGGATCATAGGCAGCTGAGTTGTACTATCTTGGGGTTTTCTCATCTCCTCCGTGGGCGGGAGGGTTCCCTGCCTCTGCTCTGAGCTTGAAGCTGTCACCTCATTGGTACCTCATTCTGCCCTGTGAGTCATTCTCCCCCACCCCCACCCCCTCTGCTGGCTAATTGTCCCCACCTGGGGGCTCTCAGCCCCGCCCTTCCCTCGCCAAACCTTGACCTGACCGGCATCACGTAACTCCTCCAGAGCCCAGCCCTCTGGGAGGGGCCGTGTGGAGGAAACCCAGAGCCAGGACTGACTCTCCCTGGGTGGAATGTTTTCCAAGTGAGGAGATGAGGTCGACTGTGTCAGTGGTCCTTGCGCTGAGCAGCCAGGTTGGAGCTCTGGAAATTGAAATGGCCTTGCAAATCCTATTATTGTATGTAATCCTCCCAGCTACCATTCTCCTGCTTCCACTTCCCTGTGTCCATCCCAGAGCCCTTGTTCGTGGGCCTTAAATGTGCACCGGGTAAATTCTGTGATGCCCGTAGTACTGGCCTGTGGAGATGTTAGAGGCGGGAGGAGGAGTGGGAGCTCTCCGACGCCAGGTGGGGCAGATCCATTAGTGATCAGCACTCCCTGGGAGACACCCTGGAGAGCCCTCCCCACCACTAACCTTTCAGGGAGCCATATCCCCCTGGGTCTACCCCCAGGTGCTTCTGCCACCAGCCCCAGAATAGCCTGCCCCCGAGGCCTGTCGGTTTTCCTCCCCCTCTCTTCCCTTGAAGCCTCACACCCTACACCCCCGCCTCCCCACGACCCAGCCGCCCAGGCCTCTGAGCCACATCCTGCACAGGAAGCCTCTCAGAAGCTCATGGCGCTCATCAGACCCTTGAGACAGATGGAAAGTTTTTTTCACTCCGGAATATGCTGTGCTCTGCTTAGCGAAGCTCTGGCCCATGTCACCTCGTTCTCAAACAGGAATCTGTGTTAGGGAAAAGTGGGGAGGAGGCTGGTGACACATACCTCTCCGTAAATTCCGTGACGACACCCCCCCTTCCGCCCCCCCGCCACCACGTGCATCTGTTGCTTCTCTGGCTTTGTGTGAAAGGAGGGGCTGAGGTCCTTGCAGAGGGTCCCTGCTGGCCTCATTTGCCCACTCAGGCTGGCAGGGGTCTCATCTGTTGCAGCATGGGGGCTGAGCTGAATGTTCTCTTGGGGTTCTGTGAGTCCTGAAGAGCAAAAAAAGGGAAGAGGGGCAGGGAAGATCCAGTGGGATGGATTGAGCGCTTCCTACAAGCCAGCTACTCTTAGGCTTGTGTGTGCAGACAAATATCCAGTCACGCGGCTCAGAGTTCAGTGTCGATACGGGGCTTGAGGAGGCATGGGTTGGGGAGGGATGCAGCTGCCTGTTCTGCTCCCTTCCCCCGCCAGGTCTCACTATTACTCACCCCCTCGGGGTACCAGGGGCAGTCCTGACAGAAAAGAGTAGCAGCACGTGGACTCTGCAATCAGATACCTTGGAGCCAGATCCAGGCTACCCTATCTGCTTACTCTGGCATCAGGCAAATGATTAAACCTCTTGGAAGCTCAGTTTCATTATCAGTGCTCAGTCATGGCCACTACAAGGGTTAATTCACCCTTTCTGCAAACTGACTCACCTCTACTCAACCTGGAGTTCTGGAAACAGAAGGAATCCTGAACATGCAGGTGGCCCAGAAGCAGTCAGGTAGCTTCATGGTCAGCCCTCTGAGGACTGTGTTTGGTTTTCCCTCTCTCACTCAGATTTGACAACCCCTGGCCCATCCCCTACCATCCCTCACAGACCCCCTCTTCCCCTGCAGGAGACCGAGGAGCTGGAGGAGGAGAAGTCGGGCCTGCAGAAGGAGATCGCCGAACTGCAGAAAGAGAAAGAGAAGCTGGAGTTCATGCTGGTGGCCCATGGGCCCGTGTGCAAGATCAGTCCCGAGGAACGCCGGTCCCCACCGGCCTCCGGGCTGCAGGCCCTGCGCAGCGGGCCAGTGGAGGAGTCGGTGCCGTGGTGGTGAAACAGGAGCCCCTGGAAGAAGACAGCCCCTCGTCCTCATCGGGCGGGGCTGGACAAGGCCCAGCGCTCTGTGATCAAGCCCATCAGCATTGCTGGGAGCTTCTATGGTGAGGAGCCCCTGCACACCCCCATCGTGGTGACCTCCACTCCTGCCATCACTCCGGGCACCTCGAACCTCGTCTTCACCTACCCCAGCGTGCTGGAGCAGGAGTCGCCAGCATCGCCTTCTGAGTCCTGCTCCAAGGCTCACCGCAGAAGCAGTAGCAGTGGGGACCAGTCGTCAGACTCCTTGAACTCCCTACCCTGCTGGCTCTGTAACCCAGCTCCTAGGGGCAGGGGTGGGGTCCTCGTCACTGCCTCCTGCCCAGGGACCAGCACCTTCCAGCGCTCCGGGGCCGTGAGGAGAAGAGGGGGGACCCTGTCAGAGAGCTTCCTGGCTCTGGGGAGACCCAGGTGGGATTTGGTGGTGAGTTGCCGGAGGACTTGGATGAGCTCTTGGAAGTCACAGGACCTCCTCCTCCCTCGTCCGCCTCGCGAAGCAAATCCTGTTTCTTGAAAAACATTGGAGAACTTGGTTTGGTGGACTCAGGCATCTCCCTGGCTTCTGAAGAGCCTGAAGCTGGTGTGGGCCGATCCTGTCCCTTGGTTCCGATGTGTCTCTGGAGTGATGGTGTCCTTCCCACCCCACCAAGCATGCTCAATGCCTTTTTGGTTTCACCTTCCCTCTATTTGCCCCTTCCTTCCCCCAGTGTCAGTTTCACTTCCTGTTAGTTTTTTATCAAATTTGCCATGACATTTCATCTGGGTGGTCTGAATAGTAAAGCTCTTCATTTCTGAAGAGGGGGCAGCAGGATGACTCTTGGGCTGGGGCTGACTTGTCCAGAAGGGGACAGTCCATGTGCAATACAGAACCTTCCCTCCTCTGACACTTCTGGTCCACCACCATCTCCAGAACTGCCAGCAGGTCTCCTTGAGCTTTCCAGGAGAGGCCACCATCGCCAGGAGGTTTGGAGGACCCTTCCTCCCCATTCTCGGAGACGGCTTTTGGAGGAGCAGCTTGGCCAGAAGACAGGGTGTGAGTGAGACAGCTGGGGCACGTTTTGGGTTTGCCAAATGCCTAACTACCAGGCCGGGAATGGCCAGGAATAGTGCCAACGGGCCACACAGGTGTCCCAGCCAGCCTCTCTTCACCCCATGTCTTGAGTAGGACATCTCTTGTAATTACTGCCTCGTGGTTCTGCCCTGGACCCTTCTTCCTTCCTCGGAGCCACACGTCACTCCAAGTCCCTGCCCGCTCCACCCTCCCCCACCCTGCCTCTCAGGGTGACGCCACCCGTGGAGGTTTAATGAGCGTGGGCCTGGCCCCTCCCCAAGCCTCAAAATCGCCTCTGCTGTGGATGGAAAGGCAGGGGGGAGGAAGGAGGGAGGCAGTCAGAGTGGGGTTTGCCTGCAGCAGCCCCAGCGCCTGCTTCTCGCCTCTCACCAAGGTGCTGGGCTGTGCTACCCTCTGTGGTCATCTGCTACCTGATGGATCTCGCCCTTTTCTCTTACGCTCCCGGCCCCCTCACCCCAGTGTGCCTCTCAGGTCCACCAGCCAGCTGTGAGCATCTGGCCCAGAGCTGCTGTTGGCTTGCAGCTTAGGCGCCATTCCCCAGGGGCTGCTGAAATCAGATGAATCCCACTGCAAGAGAGCTGCCCCTTCCCGTGGGGTGGGGGATGGGGAAAAGGGGTCCTCCAGCCCCCACCACCTCCCCCGGGGGCACAGCTCTGCAGAGCTCAGCGGAGTCCCTGCCTGCCACCCCTTGGAGACTTTTTTTCTCCCCAAGGCTGGTCTTCCAGCATTGGCCCCTGCTGGGCTAGTGCTCTGAGGGAGGCTCCGCTGTTGTGATTCAGCTCTAGAGATCATTGTATGATAATTTAAAACTAATAGATATTATTTAAATCAACCCAGTGGGGGTTAAATCTCAAAGTTGGACTTGGGAGAGAGAGAAAAAGCGATGACATGATTGCTCACCTGTTCCCTTCACAGACCCAGGCCTGGCATGCCGGCTGGTATTTAATGTTCATTACTCACTTGCCATGCCCTAGACACACAGAATGGAACAGCCCAATGCCTAAAATACGCAACCCACTATGACTGGGAGTGATGTGTGGAGGGGTAGGGCTTGCAAAGAGAGGAGACTAAAAGAAACAGGATTTTCCCCCAAATGCTTTAAATATGTATTTCCCACATTCCTTGGCTGTGACACTGCCCACCAGTTCCCCAGAGGTTCTGAGAGGGTAATAAGATGGGGCCTTCGGGTTTCTGGCTTCAGATTAATCAAGGATACAGAGGTAGCTAGGCGTGGCAGGAGACAGGCGAAGAGAACTAGGGGTGAACTCAGCTCTGAAAGACTCAATCATCTCAAGTGGCATTTGTGGCCATCTGGGAGCTATTTGCTTCTTTTTGAATATATGTGTTATATATTTCTTAAATGAAGCTGCTCTCTGGTATTTTGTTTCTAAAGTCCCTTTGTGCCCCCACTTTGCACAGCCCTAATCCCAAGGCAGGCCCCGGCATGTGACCTGGGGCCAAGCTGGACATTCCTGAAGCGGAGTCTGGCTTTAGTTCAGATTTCAAACTGCACTGGCTTTGGGACCAGCAGAAAGCAAGAACCTAGCCGCCTTGCAGGACTTTGAGGCCTCTGAGCTGTGTTTCTATTCAGGACCCTCTAACTTTGTTCTTGGAGGTAGTTTGGCTTCCTCAAAGCCAGAGGTTATTTGGAGAATTCACTCTTAACTCAGAGGCATATCCTCAGTCACTGTCTTGTGGCTGGTTCTCTAAAGTTGCTGCCAGACACCAGGCCTGCTGCTTCCTCCTCCTCCCTTTCTCCTCCTCCCGGGAGCAGTGGCAGGGGAGCCTTTGGACTTGGGCAGGGAACCCCATGCCCCCCTGTGTCCCCCAGCCGTGAGGCAGCTGGTGTGGACTCCAGTTGGGCTGCAGGCAGCTCTGGGACAGCATAGGGCAGGCACTCCTTGACAGGCTGGTGTGAAACACAGCCTTGGCCACCTGGCTAGCCTCTTGGGAACAGCCCTCTTCCTGTCGAGTGGAGGGGGACAGCTGCTGACACAGGACAGAGAGGAGATCCCAGGTGAAGCTTAGGGAATTACCAGAGCCAACTCAAAGCAGAGAAATTCACTGGGGAAGTTTTCAGAAAAAAAATCATTTTTCTGCCTGTGAGATTGGCCAGATGTCTTCACTGTGGCCCATCCCACAAGTATCTCAAAGCCAGGAACCATCAGAGGCTACTGGTGCCCTTTCTCAGACTTTGGGGAAGGGAGTCTCCCCTCTGTTCCCACTAGGCTCCATCTTAAGGTTGAGCTCACCTTATAGGCATTGGGACTTTTCTCCCTTTTCCTTGATGGACCAACAGTACTCCTTGCAATCTCACCTTGTAACTTTTAGGTTGATTTCCTCCCTTGATCAGACATCCATGTGGCCTCTTTAAGAAGGAAAAGAATAGCACCTACTATGTGCCAGGCACTGTTAGGCACTTATATATATATATATAATATATATATACTCTCTTTAGGGTGAGACTAAGTGATGAGGACTTCCCTTATTAAAAGCCCACCACTGATGGATCAACAAAAACACTTGGAGGTGAGAAGGTCTTTCTTCAAAGATACAAGGCAAGATTGCCTTCAGTCTAAGGTTTGTTCTCAAAGACCCACCCCCTACAATATCCTCCCACCTCTAAATTTGTTTCCCCTGTGATGTGCTCCTTTGCACTCTTCAGATGGTTAACCTGAGTCCTTATAGAATTTGTGGACCAATAGGATATGTGGTGTGTGTAACTTTCTTTTAAAAACTTAAGTAAAGTGGTCTTGCTACTTTCTGCTTGTTGAGTCTTCTTGGCATTCAATCTTAAAAGCCAGCATCTCACTATTTATTGATGGGTTGTGTGTATGTGTGCGTGCATGTGTGTGTGTGTGTATATTTCTAGGTGTGCCCATGTCCTCCTGCACCTTTTAAAAGGAAACCCAGTCACCCCACTACCTATTTGACATCTTCTCATGCTTCTAGTATATTGGTCGTACATCAACAAAGGGTTTTAATTTTCTGAGGCTGACATGTTCAGGAGGAGCTGGGTCAAATTTTGAGCAGGGCATGGGAAGGGAAGGGGGAGAAGTAATTGACATTTATTTTATTATTTATTTTAAATGTTTACATCTTTGTGTTGTACCAAGCCTGAATAGAAACAGATAGCATTAAAATGCTCAGTTCCTCTCTCCCTCTCTTTCTTCTTTATAATTTTTTTTAAATTTAGGCTAATGATGCTTTGTTTCTAAAATGACTTGTGACTTGTGCTGTATAAAGTTGTATAAAGAAAGGTTCTGTTTTTAAAGATGGTGTGTCATTCCTCTGGGGACAGTGGTCACCAAGAACTCTGCGTTAGAAGAGAATACAAGGAAAGATCCTGCTCTGTTCCTCAAAAATTATTTTCTCTGTGTATGATTAAAAGTTTATTCCATTTATTTTAGTTTGTGGTTACTTGATGTCGAGGAAGAAAAAATTTTCATGTCTGTATAAAGAATAGGTATCAGGGTGTCTTTTCTGAAGTGAAAGATGTATATATAGTATTTTGGTATATCGTGGCAAATCAAAAGCTTTGTGCATCTGTATTTGAGGTATGTTGATGATGTGGAATAAAGACTGCTCTAAGATCCTGGAGGTAAAAAAAAAAAAAAAAGTTGTACAAGATTCCTACAGCTTGATGGGGGATTTAATTATCTTTCTGAGCACCTTGTTTTTAAGTACTGGTGAAATGGTCCTGTTGGAAAGGCTTCTAAATAGGCCTCTCCAGGCAGGACTATGAGCTCAAAAATCTTTGTATAGTTTTGAAATTTGAGGAGTAGCTCAGCTCTGAAGCATCTCTGGTGGTGTTTTGTTGTTGTTCTGTTTTGTTATTTTACTGTAATACAAGCCTACAGTTTTTGCACTAAAGAAAGCTTGTTAGAAAAAGCTTGCTGCTATGGAAGAAAGAACATATTTACAACTTTTTTTCCTTTTTTTTTTGTTAGCTTTTTCACTTTCAATTGAGTAGCTTTTTGTAGAATAAAATGAATTAAGATTGAAGAGCCTCTGATGGTTGGTTTATTCTGTCTTTTCTTCCTATCTTTTCTGTCGCTTCTCTTTTTTTCCTTCTAGGCTTTTTTACTTTTGGCTCCATGGGCAGAGTTGGTCTTTCCGTTGGGAATGGGGAAGCAGGGAACAACTCCCTGGGAATCTCTTGGCAAAATTAGAAGGTGAGCTGCTGGGGGTGAGGCTGCCTAGACCTTCCCCACCTCCTTTCTCATGCTTCTTTCTCTTTATTCTCGCCAACTCTCCCAGTCCCATTTCCCACTTCTTAGGGCCTGATTCTCAGCTAGCTGCCAAGTACTGCCAAATGCTAGCCACTAACAATTCACAGGGCTGTCCCTTCCTGGGGGCGCTTTGGATTTTGTTTCAATAAAATTGACTCTGGGGACTTGAGAATCTTTAAAAAGCCCATTTAAGGTATTGCTCAGAGGGTCCAGGTGGTTGCATGAGGTCATATGCAGGCCTCTGGAGACAACCAAGGCATGTACATCTCCGGACATCCTTTTTGAATAGACACAGGTTGGTGACACTGAGAAGTGTCAGCCAGACCCTGCTGCCCAGGAAACTGGGGGTTAAGTGAGAGTGTCTGTCCTAGGTGCTCTTCCCCTGCAGTGAAAATGCTATGGAGGCACACGTTTCAGTAGTTAGCAGTCAGGATGGTCGGCAGCAGCCGAGTGTTAGGTGCTGAGTTAACACCACTCCTAATTTGCGGAAGAGGAGCCCAGAGTGAAGGCCTCGTTCCTTGGAGGACCCAAGAGCTCTGGGCTGTGAGAGGTATGGGCACTCTGAGTCCTAGCCCTGCCCCTCTACTCGTAATCTCTCTGAGCCAGAGTTTCCTCTCTGTAAAGGGGGAGGGTATTGATAGTGCTGTGGGAACCCCCATGTTTTATCTCCTTTCCCTTTTGAGAAGGCCTGGGGTATGAGGAACCGGACATTCAGAAACTCTTGGCACTGGGCCTCCCAGCAACAACTTCTGCCTGAGTAGACAACACAGGCCATGGTATCTGGGGGTCTCAGTGGTACCTGCATTTTTCTGAGCAGTTGATGTGGCGCTTTTCGGTGTAAGTGTCAGGGAGGCAAACGCTGGGAATGTTCACATCAGCTTCAGTCGGCTTTCCAGGTTATGCTGTCCTGAGAGAAGTATGTGTCTCTGCTTGCCTCTCATGCCTCGGCCCTTCCGTCACATTTTTCATCTTCCAGTAATACTTGGAAATCTCCTTCGTTTGTTTGAATTCGCACCTCTTCACCCACATGGCAATTAGAGAGGTTGGTGATTGCCAGGTGCTTATTAAGTGGAGTCATAAGTAGTCCTGCTTCTCTGGGCAGCTGTAAATACCTTAAAAGCATGCAGAAAGCTTTTCAGTTTAGTTTTTTTTTTTTTTTTAATTGAGAAAAACAATAAGGGGCCACCTCCACTGGGTTCTAACAGGGTCTGTTGGGGAATTCTGCAATTCTGGCTGAGTCTAGGCTGTCTTGGTCCAAACTGGTTCAGTGATCTGGCTTGATGGTAAATGCTGTCGATTACATTTCTAACAATGTTGGAGTTCTTCGGACTGAGTGGGGTTCTCTCCCAGGAAAGACATCTTGGTGAGGAACTCCCAGGACCGTCCCCTATGTTGGACCTAGAGTTTCCCAAGTGGATGCTTGTCACTGGGCTTTCTTTGTTCACTGGACACTGCTGGGTAAGGGAACAGGAATTTCCCCTGGAGTTGCTATTTTCCAAGGTGGTCAGCTATGTTTGTTTCTTGGGCTAGTGAATGAAACGGGTATATGTGAAGGCAGAAGGAAAGGTATCAAGTGCTAAAAAAGGGGGAAAAAAGGAGGAGACTTGCTTATAAACTTGACTGATGCAACTTGATTATAGCATAGCCCCTGGGTTTTGAGCTCCGAGCTGTGTTTGAAATGAAAAGGTGTGATTTCCCCTTGGGTCCTGTGTGTTTAAAGGATGGATGGGTACTTGTTCCTGGGCAGCCCAACCCTGCTGGCCCAGGGCCCACCAGGCCTGAAGGTCGAAAAGGAGTGCTGACGGCCTTCCCTACCCACCAGCCTCGCACCTGCCCTTGTTCGAGAGTCTGTTCCTCCCCTGACACAACCAAAGGACTGTTTCCTGAGAAGCTCTGAGCTGTTAGGACAAGTCCACCTGCCCTTCTTCACAACTGGTCTTCGCCTTTTCAGGACCTGCCTGGAGTGGAGAGAGACTGTGACCTCGGATTCTGCCCTCTGGGATGGGATCGTTCTCCTTCCGCCTCACGGGACCCAGCGGACAGACAGATGGCCCAGGAGAGCATCTGGGGTGCCATGCGCAAGCTGTGAGCTGTTGTCTCTGGGAAGTTCCCCCTGGTTTAAAGGAAAAAATAAAACCTGCTCCAGGCTCCACCTCTGGAACTATCAAATCCTTAATCATACTAAACACCTTCAGAAGTCCTTGTTAAGGACTCAGCCAGTGAAGTAAGAAACCAAAATACACACACTCAGCTGGTTGGTAATAGTGCTCAGCTGAGTGTCTCTGAGGACACTTGGAGGTCATGCTTATACATGGGGGGACTCCAGTCTTGATCCAAAGGTGTAGTACAAGGTGCTCTGGGACCTTGACTCTGGGGCTGCCCTAGAATACAGTACTGTCGTGCCCTTTGGGACATTTAGAAATGATTCAGTGTTTAGGTATGCAATTTTTTTAAAATTGAGGTAAAATTCACAAAACTATAAGAGCAACCATTTTATGAATTTCTCTGGCAGTCCAGTGGTTGAAACTTGCAGTGCAGTTTGGATCCCTGGTCAGTGTGCTAAGATCCCATATGCCTTCTGGCCCAAAAAAAAAAAAAACCAAAACCATAAAACAAAAGCAGTATTTTTAACAAATTCAGTAAAGACTTAAGAAAAACTGGTCCACATCAAGAAATCTTTTTAAAAGTAACCATTTAAAAGTGAACAAATTCAGTGGCATTTAGTACCTTTACAATGTTGTGCAATGACCATTTCTGTCTAGGTCTAAAACATTTTCATCACTGTGAGAGGAAGCCCTGACCCATTACCCAGCTGCTCCCTGTCCCCCTGCCTCCCGGTCCCTGGCAACCACCCATCTGCCTACTGTTTCTATGGATTTACTTTGAAGTCGAACTTTTGAGAATCCCAATGACTCTATTTTCTGAACTAAAAAACAATCATGAGACCTTAGCATGGAAAATAATAGCTATGAATAGTGATGTAGTTTCCTTATTTTAGTGTTTTGTAGATTTTATATGCTTTCACATACCTGGTCTTATTCAGAAGCCCAAGAGACAAATGTTGCTGAACACATTGGAAATTATCAGCTCCAGGAGAAATTCCTTTTCCCTTACGCAGTGGTGTGTCTGGTACGCTGGCAAATACAGTCACCACCTTGATCTGCTGCATGAGGCTTGCATTTGTTTCTCAAGGAAAGATGGAAAAAATATGAAAAGACAGATTTTGTTCATGGATAAAAACAGGCACTCTTTTTGTGTTGTAAGCATAGGAAAACCACATTTAAATTAACTTTAAAAATTAATGTAGACAGAGACTGTCACCATCATATTCTTACAGGTATGATGGAGAAAATATTCATTCAAAATTATTTTTGTGTCCCTACCAAGTCCATGACACCATGCAGACACCGCTGGGGATAAAGTTGTATAAGACTGTTTATACAGATGTTATATAAGGTGTTTCTTTGGCTCACAGTCAAGTGTTTTCATTTGAAATAACAATTACTACCTAGAGGTTTCCCTCAAGGAGGTTGCAGTGTGATGGGAGGAAAGGGACAGGAAAGAGATATTCATAGTAGAATATGGTAAGTGGCTCAGCTTGTGGCTGGTGGGGATTTCAGAGAAGATTCTGCAGTGGAAGGGTCCCTGGGCTGGGAGGGGAGTGGAGTCTGTACAGGACAGAGTCGAGGGTGGGCATGCGGGGCAAGGAACAGTCTGAGCAAAGACCTGTGCAGAAGGAAAGCATGAGGCAGCCTTGGGAACCAGGAAGGAGGTATCTGGAGCATGGGCAGGTTTAGGGGATGCTGGAAATTTAACCTGAGATCTTAAGAGCCTCAATGACAGGCTTGAGTCTTGCTGTCAGTTGGTCATTCAACCCAACGTAGTGCCTGTTTGTGCCAGGCTGTCCTCCGTGCTTTGGAGATAGAAGTGATAAGCACTCACATGCATACATACACAGACACATACACACACACAGGTGATAAGTACTCACATGCACACACACCCACATGCACACACACCAGCCATTGTCTAATGGGGCGGTCTGATTACATAATTACAAGGTCAGTGAGCACCTCAAAAGACATATAAGCTGTTGTGGCTGCGGATTATCACCGGGACTTTCCCTAATCTGGGGGGCTTTTCCAGAACTAGCCCCACTTAAAGTGAGACCCCAAAAGTCAGCAGAAATGAGACCTTTGTTTTGAGGTATTGGGAGCTATAGACGAAGGGCCAGTGGATGCGGCTACAGTCACTCTAGGAAGATTAAGGTAGATGTGCAGGATAGACGAGGGGTGGGGTGGAAGGCGGCCAGGGGCTGGGAGCCCTTGAGAAGGCTCTGCCCACAGCCCAGGAGAGAGCCAGCCTGTCTCCCGTCTGCCCTCCTTCATCTGCTTTAACAGAAAAGGGGTCCTCCTGCTCCCCAAAACTCGTTCCTCCCACCTTCTTCTCAGGGATCCTCTTCAAGTAGCTTCTTCCTCTTCTTATTCCATCATTGACCTTTACCTCTCTAAGGGTCCTTGCCTTTAAATGAGGTCAAGTCTCACCCATTTAAAAAATAAGAACCCTCCATGACTCCACCCCTAGGTCAGCTTCAGAGTTGTCTCTACGTGCTGGGCCCACTTCCTCACCTCCCACTCTTCCTTCAGCCCACTCAAGTCTGCTTCCACCTCCACTGTCCTGAGGCTACTTCCTTGTGACCAAATCCTACAGACTTGTCTCAGCCCGCATCTTCCTTGGCTGAAGCCACGCTGATGGCTCTGCTCACTGCTCCTTCCTTGCAGGGCCATTTTCTTTGACTTGCTTCTGTCCTTGTCTCTCCCTCACCATCACCAACTCCTGTCTTGCCTCCTAAGTGTGTTTCAGATCTGAGTGTTCTATCCAGCTCTGCGGTTACTGTCCTTGTACAAGCCTCTGTCACTCCTCACCCGGACAACTCGGGGCACCTCCAGTCCCCTCCTACAGCCAGAACATCAGCATTGTGTCTACAGGTTTTGGGTCCCAATCACTAAACTGATGATGTAAGTCTCCCACTCGACCCCTGTCTTCGAGGTATATCAATTAGGATTACATTCAGCAGCCAGTGACAGAAAACCCAAATAAGCAGAACTGTGAACACAAAGAGCTTCTTTCTCTCCCTTAAAAGTCTAGAGCCAGAAGCTTGAGGGCTGGTCTGGTGGTTTCAGGAAGTTGTCAGGGGCCAGGATCCTCTTTCCTGTCCATTCCCAAGGTATGGCTTTAATTTCCATGATCTACATTCTAGCAAACTTTAGCCATCATATTTGCTTTCCAAGAAACAGTATAGCAGAATGGGAGAGGGGCTTCCCCTTCCCTCTTTTATTTCAACTCCCATTTTAGAGACTTTCCTGAAAGTCCTTTTGACATTTCTGCTTTTATTTTGTTAGCTAGAACATATACACAGGGTGAGAGCTAGCTGCAAGGGAATCTGAGAAATATAATCTTAAATACAGCCTTAGTGATATACAGCCTTAAGGCATAAAATTGAGGGTTGTGTTATTGAGGTAAAAAGGGAAGAAGGGGCACTGGAGTAACCAAAGAACAGTTTCTGCATAGTCACCCCAAAAGTCATATGTCCCCATTCTTGTACATCAAATTTTTTCCTTTCCTCCCCAGGGAGATGACCCCAAAGCCTCATGCAGATCAAGGATCATCAGGCTATGTGCAACCCTCCTCATGGGCTCTACATGGTCTGAGCACATAGACACAAAAACCCTCCACCCCATGCTGACTATGGCAGGTGGGATAGGAGCAGGATAACTGCCGTGAGGACTCCCATTCAGAGAAAAGAAGCATGGGAACACATCTGGCACTGGTTCATGACAACAATCAGATGCTGATGGGCTGGAGGAGGGAGCCCCTACCCCGGCAGTGAAGCTTTGTCCATTAACCATGTCTCCAGGCTTTTCCTTCTGGGAGGCTCTTATCCCCCACGGCTACACCTGAAACGGGCATTGGTGAGCAGGGCCCTGGGAGCTTCAGAGTGTTCACCTCTACTTCCTGCTGCTGCAGATTGTGGATCCCAGCGATTGTTTTAGAAAGTAACGGTCATCGTCAATACTTTTTATTGTTTGTTCAGTGCTTTCAAAAAAAAAAAAGAAACAACTTAGCAGGCTTTCAATCTATCTGCTTCCGATCAGTTTCTTGTATAAAATCCACAACTACAGACCTAGTGCAGCCATCATTCTAACACTGCAGGGGAATCGGGGGGGTGGGGGGGACTTGAGAAAGTTAAATTCAAACTTCCCTGTGCCTAACCACACGTCAGTTTACTTTGATGTGAAGACCTTTAGAGTGATATGGAAAGGCATCTCCTCCCAGAGCTCCCCTCTTGCTTTGCAATCTGGGACTTCAACTGGAAGATGGACAATGAGGATACACACTTGACTTGCTCTCACACTTGCGTCCTTTCTCACCTCCTCCCCGCCATCCTCCAGACCTGAGATCAGGGCTCTCCTGTCTGTTCTCCTCTTTAGATACAGCTCTAAGGTCAGTTCTGTCAGGCTAGCTTCTTGATATGTTACAGAGAAAGTTAAAGACATCCAGAATATCCTTTTTCTTAATAAAGACTGTCTTTCAAGACCACTGTCTGGCTGAAGAACCTGATTTTGAATGTCTGCAGCTCAATAGTCCTTATCCCCTTCTCTGAATATTTTTTTCTTTGATCACTCTAACACCTCTTTCAAGACAAGCAGACCAATGCACTGACCAGGAAGGTCACATACACAGAAATGCAAAAAGAAATGCAAGTGATCCTATTTTTCAAAATAGGATCCTGCTTACATCATTCAAGACTTCCTGTTTTGCTGAGGGTAAGTCCGAAATGTGTAAGAGTGTTCTGTGGGGTTTGATTCCTGCTACCTCCCCAGCTTCATCTGGTCAAACTTCCAGCTTCACATTTTCACAAGAACCACACTGGACTTTTCTCAGTTCCTTCAGCACGTTTTGCAGAGGACCTTCATAACAGCTTTAGTGTAGTCTGGAAAGCTCTTTGCCTCTCTCACTGACCATCTCCTGTTTATTCATTCCTCAGGTTTCAATTTAAAGGACTTGCCATGGCATCTCTTAGAGTACCTTGCACATTTGGGACTATTTAATTATTTTAAACAACATATGATGTATCTCTGCTTCCCATTGGAAATCAGCTGTAGAGGGGGCAAGAATGACCTCTCTTCTGTCTGCCTGGCACATCCTTAGGTCATCATAATTTCTAATCTAATCTACATTAGAACAATGAGTTTCTAAAATGCAAATCTGCTTGAATTTCTTCTCTTTTCACTCAGGTTAAAGTCAGTCTCCTTTATGCAGCTTCCAAGGCAAAGTGTGATCTGGTCCTATCTTTTCTCACTTGTCTCCCTCTCCCCTCCCATATTCATCTAGATTGAAACATTGGTTAGGGTATTGTAGGGGCTGAACCTTTTCCCACAAGTCTTCAGGTAAGTTATGCCTAATTCCTGGTATAAACGACTCTTATCCTTTGGCGCCTAGCTGAGAGAGCTGCATTGATGGATGGATGGACATGCCATTCATTCTGTTCTAGGCACCAGAAATGGTGCTAAGTGCAAAGGAAACAGCATGAACAAGGCAGACAGCGTCCCCAGTCTATCTGCCCTGGATAGCGTCACCCTGAGGCTGAGTTACCTGTCTTTCCTCTGGGCTCCTCTGGCTCTCTGAAAAACCTCTAGCAGTGCCTCATCACATGGCTGAAATGATTGCTACCCGTCTGTCTCCCCTATCTTCTGTCTTCTACCAGCCCAGAAGCTATTTGTTGAATGACTTTAGGAAGCATGAAAGTCCTCTTCTGCGGGTAGTTACAAGAAATAGGAAATGGCATAGGACAGACACTATGGGCAGGGGTGCAGGGCAACACGGACCAGGGGGCAAGAATAGACACAGAGGAAACAGAAATGGCCCTTGCTCTTCCTCCTTTCTTAGGGAGTTACAGAAAATGTGGTCCAAGAAAGGAGTTTGGAGCCAGACACAAAAGGTCACATACTATATGATTCTGTTTCTTCCATTACTGGAATAGGTACACCAAGAGAGGCTGCACGTGGGTTGGTGGTGGCCAGGGGCTGAGGAGAGAGTGGATGGGGGTGATGGGTACAAGGTTTTCTTCTGGGGGCAGGAAAATGTTTTAGAACCAGGGAGAGGATGTGGTCGCAGGACACTGTGAAATGTGATAAATGCCGCTGAAATGTACACTTTAAAAATGGTTGATTTTATTACATGAATTCCACCTCAAGAAGTGAGGAAGGAAGGAAGGACTTGGAAGCTGGAGGAAGGGAGAGAGCATTTCTTTCCCCAGCCAGTCCCAGATGAAGTCATAGGGATTCCTGGGACTCTGGGGCTTGGTGGGCTTTGACAGGAGAGTCTCCCAGGGTGT
Organism: Nanger dama; assembly: GCA_917880005.1. Lineage (NCBI taxonomy): Eukaryota > Metazoa > Chordata > Mammalia > Artiodactyla > Bovidae > Nanger > Nanger dama. Next base: position 35,788,471 of record CAKJTW010000018.1, read on the forward strand.
CTTGTTCTTCTCTAGGTATAGGTAAGCCTGGAACACCAGGATACTGGCCCCTATGCATCCAGGCATTGGCAAGAGCATCACAGTCTTCTCAGACACAGGGACTAGAACGACAGGCTTTCCTGGATGCAGAAGAGAATGCTCAGCACATGTGTGCACCAAGAATTAGGTCTTGAAAGCCAACGGTGAATAAGTGTTTGTGAGGGTGTGTGCTCAGCGTGTCCAGCTGAGAGGCAGCATGGTCAAAGGGCAACCACCCAAAAGGGCACTGCTTTCGAATCCTTCCTCTGCCAAAGAATGGCTATGTGATCGTAAGCAAGTCACTTTTCATTTCTGAATAAAAATAAAAGCCACAGCCATTGCTGCTGCTGCTGCTGCTAAGTTGCTTCAGTCGTGTCCAACTCTGTGTGACCCCATAAACGGCAGCCCACCAGGCTCCCCTGTCCCTGGGATTCTCCAGGCAAGAACACTGGAGTGGACTGCCATTTCCTTCTCCAATGCATGAAAGTGAAAAGTGAAAATGAAGTCGCTCAGTCATGCCCAACTCTCAGCAACCCCATGGACTGTAGCCTACCAGGCTCCTCCGCCCATGGGATTTTTCAAGAGTACTGGAGTGGGTTGCCATTACGAATGAGAAATGGTATAGTCACTTTGGAAGATAGTTTGGCGGTTTCTTATAAAACTAAGCACACTCTTAAAGTTTTTTCTTACTTTATTGAAGTATAGTTTTCTTACTTTACTGAAGTACAGTTTCTTAGTATATTGAAGTATTGTGTTAGTTTCTGGTGTACAGCAAAGTGCCTCCGTTTTATATAGATATATAATAGTTTGCATTTGGTAGTCCCAAACTCCCACTCCACCTGTCCCCCTTCCTCCAGCCCCTTTGGCAACCACAAGTCTGTTCTCTGTGTCTGTTTCTGTTTCATAGATAAGTTAATCTGTGTCATATTTTAGATTCCACATATAAGTGATAGCAGATGGTATTTGTCTTTCTGACTCCACTTAATGTGATGATCTCCAGGTCCATACATGTTGCTGCAAACAGCTTCACTTCATTCTCTTTATGGCTGAGTAGTAATCCATCACACACACACACACACCCCCACATCTTCTTTATCCATTCATATGTCAATGGACATTTCGGTTGTTTCCAACACATACATATCTATCAACAGTTACCTTAAATGTCAATGAGCTAAATACTCCAATTAAAAGAGGGAAAGGTAGGTTGGATAAAAAACAAGAGTCTACATTAAACATATTCCTTATGAACCCACAGTGGTGCTTCTAGGTATTTTCCCAAGTAAGCTGAAAAGTTATGTCCATGCAAAAATCTGTGCATGGATGTTTACAGTAGCTTTATTCATAATTGTCAAAACTTGGAAGCAAGCAAGATGCCCTTCAGGAGGTGGCTGAAGACAGAAACTCTGGTTTCCATCCAGAAAATGGAATATTATTCAGTGATAGAAATAAATGAGTGTTTAAGCCACAAAAGACATGTGCAGGGTATTGTGTGGACATAGAAGATGTGCTTTTATTTGATGAACTTTCTATGTAAAGGGTATATGTAATAAGATGTTGGAAAGAAGCATTACTTTAAACCAAGGCCAGTGGCCTTTCTTAGACTTGTGGGAACAGGAGCAGGTGTGTGGGTTGTGGAGGTGCCAGAGCCTCACTTCCTCTATGTTCTCAGGAGTCCTGGTGGTGACCTGGGTTATCCCCACCCACATTCTGCATACCAAGCCCAGGGTCCAGCCCTCAAACAGCAGTGAGATGGAGCATAAAGGAACCGGGGTGGCCCTTCTGGATTTTTCACACTCAGGATGGAGCCAAGAGCTGACCCTGAGGGATATAGCATTGGGGTTAGCAGGCATTTAAGGCTTTAAAGTCCTATTGGGTGGCTCATTAGCTGTGTGAACTTGGATGAGTTACTTAACTTTCCTGAACTTCCATTTTCTTATTTGCAAGATGAGGATAACCCTTCAGAGGATTATTGGAAGGATTATGTGAGATAACATACTTAAAATGACTCAAACCCGGTAAGCCCTGCATAATGATTTACGCCATTGTTACACAGCTACCCTTCCTTCTTACAACACGATGGAGGTGCAACCCAGAGAGTGGAAGCAGCTGGTTCAAGGCTACACAGCTGGCTCATGGCTGTCTGGGGCTTCCTCTGAAATCATTTCCCTGGCTGCCTTGGTCGGGCCTTTTCTGAGAATCCCTAGCAGATAGGATGAATTGATAGCCTGCATTTCACATCATAGTCAGCCCCCTGTGCCCATCAGACAATGGAATTACAAAACCATAGTCTGCTACTTTTTCCAGCTCTGCCACTAGTTTGCAAACTGGGATGGTTTGTTTGAGTTCCTCTGTGCTGAGTTCTGCCCACTTCACAGAGCTGGCCTCCCTATGGGAGACAGCAAGGTTCCAAGGATCACACACCTCTCCCTCTGCAAGAGCTATGTTAGCATTCCAGAGCCCCTGGCCTGCTCATCCTGCAGCCAGACCCAGTGCCAGACACCCCACCCCAACCTCTCCTGAGTGGACCCAGACTCATCAGCATTTCCCTGACTGTGTGACACCTTATCCCCTCCTCAAAAGTGCTGCCTGACATACAGATCTTTTGTACCATTAAAATGAATTGAAAGTACGTTATTCTCTTTGGAACATTTCACAACAGCCCTGGAGATAATGAAAGACATGTCGGTGTTGTGAAATAGAACCAGGAGTTCCGGCTCTGTAAAGTTGTCTCCTGACACCCCAAAGCCAGGCATTTGGTGACTGGCAGTGTCTGCCATGGGCACATCTCCCCCGTTGAAGTCTCTGCTACTTTGGACTCCTCCCATCCCTTCCTCCCACCATGTCAGAGCTCCCCCATAACTACTGCCTCAGAAGCCATCACTCCTTCCCCTTCTCTGTGCCAGGGACCCTGCTGCCCAGACCACCCCAAGGGCTGGAGGAGTAGCTGTGAGCAGGTTAGGGCCATGGCCAAGAAATGCAGGTGGCCTTTAGAAGCTGGAAAAGACAAGAAGATGGATTCTTTTCTGGAGACTCCAGAAGGAATACAGCCTTGTAGAAACCTTGATTTTCGTCAGTGGGATATCTGATCTACAGAGTAAGATAATAAATATGTTATAACATATTATCAGAGAAGGCAATTATAACATGTTATTGACCAGAGATGTATTAATATGTCTTTTGTTCAGTTCAATTCAGTCGCTCAGTCATGTCCGACTCTTTGCGACCCCATGAACCACAGCACACCAGGCCTACCTGTCCATCATCAACTCCCAGAGTTTACCCAAACTCATGTCCATTGAGTGGGTGAGGCCATCCAGCCATCTCATCCTCTGTCGTCCCCTTCTCCTCCTGCCCTCAATCTTTCCCAGCATCAGGGTCTTTTCAAATGAGTCAGCTCTTCGCATCAGGTGGCCAAAGTATTGGAGTTTCAGCTTCAGCATCAGTCCTTCCAATGAACACTCAGGACTGATCTATAGGATGGACTGGTTGGATCTCCTTGCAGTCCAAGGAACTCAGAAGTCTTCTTCAACACCACACTTCAAAAGCATCAATTCTTTGGCACTCAGCTTTCTTTACACTCCAACTCTCATATCCATACATGACTACAGGAAAAAGTATAGCCTTGACTAAATGGACCCTTGTTGGCAAAGTAATGTCTCTGCTTTTACTATGCTGTCTAGGTTGGTCATAGCTTTTCTTCCAAGGAACAAGTATCTTTTAATTTCATGGCTGCAGTCACCATCTGCAGTGATTTTGGAGCCCAGAAAAATAAAGTCTGACACTGTTTCACTGTCTCCCCATCTATTTGCCATGAAGTGATGGGACCAGATGCCATGATCTTAGTTTTCTGAATGTTGAGTTTTAAGCCAACTTTTTCACTCTCCTCTTTCACTTTCATCATGAGGCTCTTTAGTTCTTCTTCACTTTCTGCCACAAGGGTGGTGTCATCTGTATACCTGAGGTTATTGATATTTCTTCCAGCAATCTTGATTCCAGCTTGTGTTTCTTCCAGTCCAGTGTTTCTCATTATGTACTCTGCATAGAAGTTAAATAAGCAGGGTGACAATATACAGCCTTGATGTACTCCTTTTTCTATTTGGAACCAGTCTGTTGTTCCATGTCCAGTTTTAGCTGTTGCTTCCTGACCTGCATACAGGTTTCTCAAGAGGCAGGTCAGGTGGTCTGGTATTTCCATCTTTTTCAGAATTTTCCACAGTTTATTGTGATCCACACAGTCAAAGGCTTTGGCATAGTTAATAAAGCAGAAATAGATGTTTTTCTGGAACTCTCTTGCTTTTTTGATGATCCAGCAAATGTTGGCAATTTGATCTCTGGTTCCTCTGCCTTTTCTAAAACCAGCTTGAACATCTGGAATTTCACGGTTCACATATTGTTGAAGCCTGGCTTGGAGAATTTTGAACATTCCGTTACTAGCACGTGAGATGAGTACAATTGTGTGGTAGTTTGAGTATTCTTTGGCATTGCCTTTCTTTGGGATTGAAAACTTCCTTTGGGAATGAAAACTGACCTTTTCCAGTCCTGTGGCCACTGCTGAGTTTTTCAAATTTGCTGGCATATTGAGTGCAGCACTTTCACAGGATCATTTTTAGGATTTGAAATAGCTCAACTGGAATTCCATCACCTCCACTAGCTTTGTTTGTAGTGATGCTTCCTAAGGCCCAGGACTTACCTGGTTGCTCAGATGGTAAAGCGTCTACCTACAATGCGGGAAACCTGGGTTCAATCCCTGGGTTGGGAAGATCCTCTGGAGAAGGAAATGGCAACCCACTCCAGTACTCTTGTCTGGAAAATCCCACAGTCAGAGGAGCGTGGTAGGCTATAGTCCATGGGGTAGCAAAGAGTTGGACATGACTAAGCAACTTCACTTTCACTTTTCCTAAGGCCCACTTGACTTCACATTCCAGGATGTCTGGCTCTAGGTGAGTGATCACACCATCGTGATTATCTGGGTCGTGAAGATCTTTTTTGTACAGTTCTTCTTGTGTATTCTTGCCACCTCTTAAGTCTTTTGTTACCTGAACATTATTGACCAGAGTGTTTCGATGTTCACCCATATAACAATTCACTGGCCACAGGCATTTCTTTCTGCAAAAATACCCCAGTCGATAATGTGTTCAGCCAGAATGTTTGAGATGATTTGGTACAGCAGCCAGTGAACCAGTGAAGCTGCTCAGTCGTGTCCGGCTCGTTGCAGTCCCATGGACTGTAGCCTACCAGACTCGTCCATCCATGGCATTTCCAGGCAGAGTGCTGGAGTACTTTTTCCTTCTCTGGGGATCTTCCCAACCCAGGGATTGGACCCAGGTCTCCCGCACTGCAGGCAGACACTTTACTGCCTGTCTGAGCCACCAGGGGAGCCCAGTTACAGCAGCAGTAGGAAGCTAATACGGTGGGTGTGCAGCTGAGATAAGCAACAATACTTACGGCAGTAATTAGTGTTTATTGAGTGTATACAATATGCCAGACATTATTCTTCTGCTTTCTGTATTAGTGAGCTAGGGCTGCCATGACAAAATACCACAGACATTTGTTTTCCTAGGTTTCTGGAGGATAGATGTCCAAGATCAGTGTGCCCACAGGGTTTATTCCTCCTGCGGTCTCTTTCCTTGGCCACCCTTTTGCTCTCTCTTCATGTGGTCTTTTCTCTGTGTGCCCATTTCTTTGTCTTTTCTTCCCACAAGGACACCAGTCACATTGCATTAGGGCCCCACCCTAATGGCCTCATCTTAATGTCATCACCCCTTAAAGGGCCTGTCTCCAAATAAATTCTGAGGTACTGGGGGTTAGGGCTTCAATGTGTGAATTTGGTGGGGGATACAATTCTACTCATAATATGTGGATTATCTCATTCAATTCCCAAGTAACCCATGCGTTAGAACCCTTATTGTCATAATTTTACAGGTAAGGAAACAGGCTCAGAGTGGTTAAGTTGCTTCTCCAAATTTACATAGCAAATAAATAGCAAGGCCAGGTCTGAAAATAATCAGTTCGTATCCTTTGCTCTTTGTTTCTATGAGAGAAATGACTGCCATTTGGGATTTGCAGGTGCACGGGGGCTGAGGAAACATTGACTGATGAAGGAATGAGTGGGAGTCGCTCCCACGACTCCTAGAAGAACATGGTCCAGGCTGGGCTGAGCCTGAACGCAGCTTGTGCCCCCACTTCCCCAGGTTGGCAGGGAGTGCTTCCAGGGGAAAACCAAGAAGGAGGTAGGTGGCCAGGAAGGGTGATGAGAGAGAAAATGTGCTATCCACTATTCCCCAAATGAGCACACTCCTCAGAGGTTTTCTGCATGAGGGGGGTGGTCTGGTTTCTCTTAACCCTCAAAGAACTGTGGCAGACAGTTTTGTAGCTTGAGGTATCCCATGGGCAGTGCTGGGAAGCTAGTGCCAAGTCCCTCCACCTCTAACTCCAGATTTCAGGTACTCAGATGTCCCAAGAGAGCTCCTCTTCAATATGGACAATCGCAGCCAGCTGCAAAGGAGGGATGGACAGGGACACGACCAGCTGTCTCTTGGACACAGGTGGCTGGCCAACACCGAGGGCTGAGGCTGGACTTGCCTTGACCTGGCCTGACAGCTCATTTTGGTCACTGTGGCAAAGGAGACAGCTGCCCATGAGGGCCAGGCGGGTCTTTGGCTGGTCGCCCAAATCAATGGGAATGGCCCAGTTACCTCTTGGGACTGCAGAGAACAATAGCCTCGGAGTGCTCAGCCCTCAGAGCATGGAGCTCCAGCAGACCCTTCCCCAATCAGACTCTCAGCTTGCTGTGGTCCAGAGCCATGCAGCCCACCATCCCTACTCTTGACATCTTCTCTCCATTCTATCCCAGTCTATAACAGCAGAAGGTAGAGACACTCTGCAACAACTTTATCGTGATCCAATATGGTACTCATAGAGGGTCGCTCAGTCATGTCTGACTCTTTGTGACCTCACTGACTGTGGCCTGCCAGGCTCCTCTGTTCATGAAATTCTCTAGGCCAGAATACTGGAGTGAGTAGCCTGTCCTTTCTCCAGGGGATCTTCCCAACCCAGGGATTGAACCCAGGTCTCCTGCATTGTAGGCAGATTCTTTACTGTCTGAGCCACCATGGAAGCCCCATAGAGGAGAATTTGAGGTCCAAAGGGTCAAATAGAACTACTATGGCTCCCATGTCATCTTAGGCTCTTGGTGTGAGAAAAATGTAAATATTATGTAGCCTTATTCTTCCCACTCACCATGACAAGAGTTGAATTTCCTATATAACATTCCCAGGGTAGAATGATTACCCAGCCTTTACTTGAACTCCTTCAGCGATGGGGAGCTTACCTCTTTGTAAAGCAGCAGATCACAACCCCCACCAGGCTGGAGAGTTCATCTTCATACTGATCCTTCCCTACATCGTGTCCCATCTGCTTGCTGCTGCTTCCACCTGTTGTCCCCACCAAAGATGGCCATTCCCCATTCCTCATGGCTCTTCAAAGAACGTCATGGGGTTCAGCAGGAGGAAGGAGGTTCAGCCTTGTCTATCCTCAGGCAAGGGCTGCCCTGAGTCTCAGGCACACTCCAGAATGACTTCACTCTTCCTGACCTTCTCGATGAACCGGCACTGCTGCCAAAGGCGGAAGCGTGGTGGGCCTCCAGGCCCTTTGGACCACAGATACACAGCTGTGCTGGCTGGGAAGGCCTCAGCCCACTGTCTGAGTCCTGGTGGGGCTTTTCTGGGTCCCTAGGGCCTGGAGTGAAGGACACGACACCCCAGAGACAACGATGACCTTGGAATTTGACCACCTGGGTCCCTGCCCTAGATTTACCGCTTTCTAGTCCGTATCCTTTAAGCTCGTTGCTTAAACTCTGAGCTTTAGTTTCCTCCTCTGTAAAATGGGGAAATATTGCTTTGTTATGAGGATCAAGTGACATCACATGTAAGAAAAAGGTTTATCAACCAAAACAGGCTCTGCCAATGAGTAACCAGTTCCAGCCATTAGCAAAGGGGCTTGTGGGGCTTGGAGATTTCTCTGGTCTGGGCCTTCCTAGGAGGGTGAATGTCTGAAGCGGAATTGGTTTAAACAGGACTTCAAACTCCCTCGAGGCCTCCCTGTGGCAAGGCATGATGATGGAGCTCCATGCCTGTGTCTTCAGGAGCAGACTCTGGCCCAAGTGCCTCAGCCCTGCTTTAGAGACCTGAAGAAAGCAGATAAGCCTCACAAAGTCAGGGCTTTGTGTGGGGTCGAGGAGGGAGGTACCAGGCAGGGCCCCCTCACCCCCAGCTTTCAGGTGATTCTCCTTTCCTCTCAGGAGACCCCAGGGCTGCTGCCCTGAGCCACACGTGCATGGCCTCTGCCCATCGTGGCCTGCCCTGCCTCCCTGCCCAGCCTTTAATGTGCTCAGTCGCTTCAGTTGTGCCCAGCTGAACCCTGCCAGGCTCCTCTGTCCATGGGATTCTCCAGGCAAGAATATTCTCAGCCTTTAATGTAGATACAGGTTAATTCTCATTCCCCAACAGAAGGGTTTACTGAGGGAAGCAACTGAAGAGTGGGTGTGGGGCCCAGCCTGACAGTAGTGGAGGAGCATGAAGTGAGGGGTCTCATCTAATCCCACCCCTTATTGGACAGATGGGGTCCTGCTCCAGCCCAGTTCAGGGGGCTAATTTGCTGTGCTGGGGACTCGTGTGTCCCAAGCCCGGGTTCTTTCCTGGCAGCTTCCTTGGCTGTCTGCAGACTCTGGGCCTCCAGGCTGGCTTCTGGCAGCCCTGAGCTCCGTGATGGGGCAGAGATGGCAGCTGCCCTCACCCTGCTGATGTCACAGGAGCAGGAGGCTAGGAGCCTCCACAAATAGCAGCATGTCGCCACCCGCCTAACCCCAATCCGGTTTATCCTGAGTTAGCAGAGGCACCTGTGGGACGGACTCCCCAGGCGGGGCCGGCTGGGCGGCTCCGGCCTTCCTCATGTCACATGCCACAAACGTGGGGGTGGGGGAACGTGGGGAGGGGAGCTAGGTCTGGATCATCTCGGGGCTGTGAGATGATGTGGGCCTGGTGGGGGTGGGCAGGCAACTTGTCTCAGTGAGGCACACTCCCGCCCCACAGTGACAGGGTCCATCCAGGGGGCTGAGGGCAGTGTGGGCAGGGCCAGTCCCCTGGCTGGTCCCAGATACAGGGTAGAGGCTGGGCTGTGCCCGTGGCCTCCCCCTTTCTGCCTGCTCATCCACTCAGCTTGGGCTCTCCTGCTATAAAGCAGGAACAAGTCCCATCCCTTACCTGCCTGGGGGACATTGAGCCGGAGTGAGATAATGTCTGCACAGCTCAGCCCTCCACCAAGGAAGGCAGCCTCGAAACACGAATCTATTTTTACTGCCTAGAGCTCTGCCTGGCTCCTTCTGGGGGCCCCTGCTGCTGCCTGGCCCCCTGGAGACAGACATGGGAGCTGGGCCTATGTGCAGGCCCTTCAGGCCCGTCCTAGGCAAGGCAGTGGCAGAGGCAGCTCCGAGCAAGAGCCCAGCCCCTAGCTTTCTGGGCCCCCTGGCCCTGGGGCTGGATTAACTCCTCACAGGCCATTGTTCAGGGTTCAAGGAGCCGCCCGTTCCTGGCATTCTGGTTCCACCAGGAGTCTGGGCGGACAGGCGTGGCCGGGGCCTAATGAGCAGGGTGTGCCTCGAGGAGTTGTTAGGAACAGGGTGACAGCTGTGGGCAGGACCCGCCCTCGGCTGGTGGGCGGGCCGGTTTGCACAATAGTCACCTGGGCTGGGGGCACTGCATGGCATCCTGGCCAAGTGTTTATTTTTAAAAACAAATACTCAGCTTTGGTGGTGGTGGGGAGAATATTTCTAAATATTTAAAGGACATCTTGCCAACACTTTTTAAACCCCCAAATCTACTGTATTAGGAAAGCTGTTGCGAGTTTATAAAATTGCTCCCAACTACAAACTCCAGGAGATACTGAAGGACAGAGAAGCCTGGTGTGCTGCAGTCCATGGGGTCACAAAGCATCAGACATGACTTAGCGACTGAACAACAACAAAATGAGTAGAATGCCAGGCCTATATCTGGGTTCTTATCTCCCTCAGCTTACCCTTTCCCCACCAGTTTTAAAAGGAAAGGGTTTCTGCAATCACTAGGCCATTGTGGGCAGGTGGCCTTATACCATGGCCATCCTCCACACCTGCGTCAGGATGGGTCTCCTGGTCTCAGTCCTCTGCAGGCAAACATAATTGCCTGCTGTCGTTTCCTGGGGTGAAAGTTGCTGGTAGGAGGGTGGCTTCCTGGCCTGCCAGGTTTTCATGGTAGAATTGTCACCTAGATCTCCAGCAGCTCATGGAGTCTGGAATGAAATCAGTCCTCTGAGTAATAACCAAGTGGAAGTGGACTCAAAATGCTGGGTGTCTGTGTGACTTCGGGGGACTGTTTCTCTGTTTTCCAAAGCAGCTCTCCTGCCCGGCAGCAAAGGTTAGTCTGTCTGCTGCATACGTGGGAAAGGGCCTGTTGAGACAATGTTGAAGTATGTGTGAGAGTGTGTGTGTGTGTGTGTGTGTGTGTGTGTGTATGTGTGTGTGTGTGGAGTGGAGCCTTGCATCCCGGGTCCTGCTGTTGGCTGGGAGGCTTCTAGCTTAGAAATGGGACTGTGGAATCCAAGGGCTCAGTGGGAAATGCTGTGGGGAAGACAAGGGCAGGCGGGCCTGAGAAGAACACTGTGGTGGTAGCAACGTGTTTTGGAAACTTTCTGCGGCTGCTGCTGTGTCTAGCAACAGGGCAGACCCTGGAGACACCAGAATTTCTGTGGGGTGGGGCTCAAAATAGAGGCCGTTCCTCTAGAATCTCTTTCTAGGATCATAAGCACTAGAGCCCCAGCGAGGACATCTGCTACAATCCACCAGTCGGCCATTTCGGTTCTCAAGCAGCTTAGTCATGCACCACTGCAGACTCTGAGAAGACCATGAGATGAGCGAGCCCGGGGTGATCTCCAGTCAGCCTGGATCTCTCTGCTGAGCCCCAGACCCTGTGGACCGCCCATCTGACCCTACTCATCGTCTTCATAGGGCTGCAGGGTGAACACCACGGTCTCTGCTAGGAACACTCAGGGGACTGAAAAATGCAAACCTCATCTCTCCCACCTCCCTACCTCTCAGGTCCCTGTGTTCCAAACAGTGGCTCCTTCAGCCTTGTGGGATGAGCTAACCTCGTTCTTCCATTTGCCTCTGCAACACACTATAACTTGTATCCTTCCCTCCATTTTTTCCAATTGACTTCAGAAAAATTTAAATACCACCTCCCCTCTTCTGGGGAGCATTCTTCAGCCAAACCTTTAAACTCTATCTCAGTAGAGGGAGTTTCCATCACCAGCAAGGGAAGAGGGTCACTGGAAAGAACTGGAAGTTGTTGAAGCAGATGACAGCCACTGGGATGGGAGGAGGTCAGAGCAGAGCATCTGAAAGTATCCTCAGTCTTACAAATAAGATGCTTCTATGTTGTGATGATGGGATTGAGGTAAGGGGGGTGCAGGGGTGATGACTAATTTAGTAGGAGACCTTGAACAAAGCTACTCCCCATTCCAAGCTTTCATTTCCCCATTGACAAAATGGGAATCATGAGTTCCATCTCTCAGGATATATGATATACCCCTTATGAATTATAAACACAGACCTGACCAGTAGGAGATGCTTGCTAAATGCCAGCTCTCCTTCCCCTTTCACAAGGCAGCAGTCTGCTCCAAAGGCCAGGGGAGTCTGGAAAGTGCCCTAGAGCTTTGACATCCCCCAGGGCACTCTTGGGAGATTGAGGAGGTCGAGGGACCAACCAGCAGGGGTGACAGGGACTCTGAAAACTGGGGATCGAGACATTGCCAGTACCACGGCTGTCATGCTGGTCTCTTAATTAGCCTGCGTTAATGAACAGCATGATTCAGGATCTGCTACTTCTCAACGATGCCCTTTCTTTTGCCTTCCTCCCACCTGGGCCCAACAGCTGTTGCCACCCCAATTCCATCGTCTACATCACCCGTCAGCCACGTCAGGGAGGTGGGGTCTGCTCTCCTTGGTCCCCTGCGCCTCCCGGCTCCACCCCTGCCTGGTTCTTGGACCAGCTGAGCCAGAGGGGAGTCCCAGCTAGTGCTGAGGAACTTTGTGCAGGAGGCCTTGAGCTAGTCCCTTCAACACAGGTGACAGATGACAGACTTGGCAGAAGCCGCACAGTGTTATGGGTGGAGTTCAGGCTAGCGGACTGAAGCCTCCCAGTGCAGGGACTCAACTCACTCTCCTCAGCCTATTTCCCTCCTGCAGCCCCGCACGCACAACTGAGGTAGGGCCTTGCCCTTCTTGTACATGCAGACCTCTAGGGGACTGGCAGTGTCCAGTTCTCAGAAAATGCGTTCATGAGAGAGGTCTCCTGAACTTTCCAGCTCCATCTGTCTCTGTCCTCTGGGCAGCCGAGATGAGCTGAGACCTGGGAACTTTAAAGGGTCTGCCATGTTGCTCAGCTTAGAGCAGGGAGCCTGACAGAGAGGACTCACACTCTTCTCAGTGCCCACTGACTTGTCCACGGCCATCCACAGCACCTTCCATGCCCCTGAGTTACCTTGCCTTCTATTTCAAGGACTATATAAATGTTATGAAATTAACTTGCTTATGTTTGACTCCTCGTGAGAGTTGGACTGTGAAGAAAGCTGAGCACTGAAGAATTGATGCTTTTGAACTGTGGTGTTGGAGAAGACTCTTGAGAGTCCCTTGAACTGCAAGGAAATCCAACAGTCCATTCTGAAGGGGATCAGCCCTGGGATTTCTCTGCAAGAAATGATGCTAAAGCTGAAACTCCAGTACTTTGGCCACCTCATGTGAAGAGTTGACTCATTGGAAAAGACTCTGATGCTGGGAAGGACTGGGGGCAGGAGGAGAAGGGGACGACAGAGGATGAGACGGCTGGATGGCATCACCGACTTGATGGACATGAGTCTGAGTGAACTCCAGGAGTTGGTGATGGACATGGAGGCCTGGTGTGCTGTGATTCATGGGGTTGCAAAGAGTTGGACACGACTGAGCGACTGACCTGAACTGAGTAACACTTGTTAGGCTATATGTGGTAGAATATTTTGTTTTTTAAAATGTGGTATTGTGCTGTGCTATGGTCAGTTGTTTCAGTCATGTCTGACTCTTTGTGACCCCATGGACCATAGCCTACCAAGCTCCTCTGTCCAGGGAGTTTTCCAGGTAAGAGTAGTGGAGTGGGTTGCTACGCTCTCCTCCAGGGGTCTTCTTGACCCAGGGATTGAACCCGAGTCTCCTGTGTCTCCTGCACTGCAGGCAGTTTCTTTACCACTGATCTACCAGGGAAGCCCTAAATTGTGCTACAATACATATTATATCAAATATACCATCTTAACCATTTCTAGGTGTACATTTCAGTAATGGTAAGTATTTTCACATTGTTTGCAACCAATCTCCAGATTTTTTTTTCCAAAACTAAAACTCTAGACCTATTAAACTAAAACTCTAGACCTATTAAATTAAAACTCTAGACCTATTAAATTGAAGAAAGTAGGGAAAACCACTAGACTCTTCAGGTATGACCTGAATCAAATCCCTTATGATTATACAGTGGAAGTGACAAATAGATTCATGGGATTCGACCTGATAGAGTGTCTGAAGAACTATGGATGGAGGTTTATGACATTGTATAGGAGGCAGTGATCAAGACCATCCCCAAGGAAAAAAAAATGCAAAAAGGCAAAATGGTTGTCTGAGGAGGCCTTACAAATAGCTAAGAAAAGAAAAGATGCAAAAGGCAAAGGAGAAAAGGAAAGATATACCCATTTGAAAGCAGAGATCCAAAGAATAGCAAGGAGAGATAAGAAAGCCCTCCTCAGTGATCAATGTAAAGAAATAGAGGAAAACAATAGAATGGGAAAGATTAGAGATCTCTTCAAGAAAATTAGAGATACTAGTGGAACATTTCATGCAAAATGGGAACAATAAAGGACAGAAATGATATGGACCTAACAGAAGCAGAAGATATTAAGAAGAGGTGGCAAGAATACACAGAACTGTACAAAAAGATCTTCATGACCCAGATGACCACGATGGTGTGATCACTTAACTAGAGCCAGACATCCTGGAATGCAAAGTCAAATGGGCCTTAGGAAGTATGACTATGAACAAAGCTAGTGGAGGTGATGGAATTCCAGTTGAGATATTTCAAATCCTAAAAGATGATGTTGTGAAAGTGCTGCACTCACTATGCCAGCAAATTTGGAAAACTCAGCAGTGGCCACAGGACTGGAAAAGGTCAGTTTTCACTCCAATCCCAAAGAAAGGCAATGCCAAAGAATGCTCAAACTACCGCACAATTGCACTCATCTCACACGCTAGTAAAGTAATGATCAAAATTCTCTAAACCAGGCTTCAACAGTATGTGAACTGTGAACTTTCAGATGTTTAAGCTGGATTTAGAAAAGGCAGAGGAGCCAGAGATCAAATTGCCAACATCCGTTGGATCATAGAAAAAGCAGGAGAATTCCAGAAAAACAACTACTTCTGCTTTGTTGACTACACCAAAGCCTTTGACTGTGTGGATCACAATAAACTGTGGAAAATTCTGACAGAGATGGGAATACCAGACCACCTGACCTGCCTCCTGAGAAATCTGTATGCAGGTCAGGAAGCAACAGTTAGACCTGGACGTGGAACAACAGACTGGCTCCAAATTGGGAAAGGAGTACATCAAGGATGTATATTGTTACCCTGTTTATTTAACTGATATGCAGAGTACATCATGAGAAATGCAGGCTGAAGCACAAGCTGAAATCAAGATTGCTGGGAGAAATATCAATAACCTCAGGTATACAGATGATACCACCCTTATGGTAGAAAGCAAAGAAGAACTGAAGAGCTTCTTGATGAAAGTGAAAGAGGAGAGTGAAAAAGTTGGCTTAAAACTCAACATTCAGAAAACTGAAATCATGACATCTGGTCCCATCAGTTCAGTTCAGTTCAGTCATTCAGTCGTGTCCGACTCTTTGCGACCCCACGAATCGCAGCACACCAGGCCTCCCTGTCCATCACCAACTCCCAGCGTTCACTCAGACTCACGTCCATCAAGTCCATGATGCCATCCAGCCATCTCATCCTCTGTCGTCCCCTTCTCCTCCTGCCCCCAATCCCTCCCAGCATCAGAGTCTTTTCCAGTGAGTCAACTCTTCACATGAGGTAGCCAAAGTACTGGAGTTTCAGCTTTAGCATCATTCCTTCCAAAGAAATCCCAGGGCTGATCTCCTTCAGAATGGATTGGTTTCATCTCCTTGCAGTCCAAGGGACTCTCAAGAGTCTTTTCCAACACCACAGTTCAAAAGCATCAATTCTTCGGCGCTCAGCCTTCTTCACAGTCCAACTCTCACATCTATACATGACCACAGGAAAACCCATCACTTCATGGCAAATAGATGGGGAAACTATGGAAACAACTCTATTTTGGGGGCTCCAAAATCACTGCAGATGGTGACTACAGCCATGAAATTAAAAGAAGCTTGTTCTTTGGAAGAAAAGTTATGACCAACCTAGACAGCTTAGTAAAAAGCAGAGACGTTACTTTGCCAACAAAGGTCCGTCCAGTCAAGGCTATGGTTTTTCCAGTAGTCATGTATGAATGTGAAAGTTGGACTCTGAAGAAAGCTGAGCACCAAAGAACTGATGCTTTTGAAGTGTGGTTTTAGAGAAGACTCTTGAGAGTCCCTTGAACTGCAAGGAGATCCAAGCAGTCCATCCTAAAGGAAATCAATCCTGAATATTCATTGGAAGGACTGATGCTGAAGCTGAAACTTCAATACTTTGGCCACCTGATGGGAAGAACTGACTCATTGGAAAAGACCCTGATGGTGGGAAAGATTGAAGGTGGGAAGAGAAGGGGATGACAGAGGATGAGATGGTTGGATAGCATCACCGGCGTGATGGACATGAGTTTGAGTAAGCTCTGGGAGTTGGTGATGGACAGGGAAGCCTGGTGAATAGCAGTCCATGAGGTCACAGTCGGACATGACTGAGTGACTGAACTGATTAAATCCATTTCCCCCATTTCTCCTCTCCCAAGCCTCTGACAACTGTCTTGTTCTTTCACTGAGATACACTACATATAGTGAGATAAATAGATCTTAAGTGTAAAACCCATAAATTTTGACATATGTATGTACGTGTAAACATCTCTCCAAACAAGATGTAGCATCTTTCTATCACCTCACAAACTGGCATTATTTTCTTTTCCTTTTTCTTTTTAAAAAAATTTAGTTTATTAAAACTAAAGCTAACCAAAAAACCAGCTCATCTATTTCTCCCCACTGTCCCCCTTTCCTGCCTATGCTGCTGCTGCTGCTGCTGCTAAGTCGCTTCAATCGTGTCTGACTCTGTGCGACCCCATGGACTGCAGCCCACCAGGCTCCTTCATCCATGGGATTTTCCAGGCAAGAGTACTGGAGTGGGTTGCCATTGCCTTCTCCGTTCCTGCCTCTGGCAACCACCAATCTGTTCTCTTTATCTGTTAGCGTGGTTTTTAAATTAAAAAAAATTTTTTTAGATTCTTCATATAATCCTCCTTTTAAGAAACAGTTTTATTAACTATAATCATATCACCATGTTGTACATTAGGTCTCCAGCATGTTTCTGTCAGTCCCCATCTGATTTCTATCATCATAGATCAGTTTTCCCTGTTCTAGAACTTCATATAAATGACATTATACTATACGTATTCTCTTGTGCTGACATTTCTTTCAGCACCGTATTGTTGATCTATGTAGCATCTATCAGTATAGGCACACCCCAGAGACACTGTAGGTTCGATTCCACTGCAATAAAGCAAATATTTTTGTACTTAATTCTTTGTCTGATCTGATCTTTTAGACTCTTTTGTTAGTTTGATGACTTTTTAAAAACTTTTAATTTTATATTGGATATAGCCAATTAACAGTGTTGTAACAGCCCTAGGTGCTAAAGCAAATATTGCAATAAAGCAAGTCACGAACAATTTTTGGTTTCTCGGTGTTTATAAAAATTACATTTATGCTATCTTGTAGTCTATTAGGTATGCAATAGCATTATGTCTTAGAAAACAATGTACATATCTTAATTAGAGAATACTTCATTGCTAAAAAATGGTACCCATCAAATGACAATACAAGGTTGCCACAAACATTCAGTTTGTTAAAAAAAAAAAAAAGACGGTATTTTCAAAGCTCAGTAAAATAACCCACAATAAAGTGAAGTGCAGTAAAATGACACATGGCTATAGCTTGTTTTTTCTATTGCTGAGTAGTATTTCAGTGTACAGAGATACCACAGCTAGCTTATTTACCCACATATGGATGGATGTTTGGGCTATTTCCAGTACTTGTGGTTATGAGTAAAATGCTGTGAACACTTTTGGAGAAGTGTTTGGTGGCTATATGTTTTTATTTCTCTTGGGCATATGCTTGGGAATGGAACTGGTGAATCACAGGGCAGATGTATATTTAACTTTATAGAAAACTGTCAAACTCTTTTTCAAAATAGACAGCCCCGCTAACAATGTCTGAGTCCCAGTTGCTCCATGTCCTTGCCAACATTTAGTATTGTTGGTCTTTTTAGGTGTAGCTGTTCAGTACATGTAAACGCGATTGTATGGTGGTTTAATTTGCGTCTCCTGATTAACTCAATGATGTTGAGCAATCTTTAATTGTTTATTGGCCAATCTTCTTTTGTGACATGTCTGGTCAAGTTTTCTGCTCTCTTTTATCTAATATTTCTTTATTTGGGGGAAGTTTCTTTTATTGGAGCTTCCCAGGTGGCACTATTGGTAAAGAACCTACCTGCCAACACAGAAGATGTAGGAGATGTGGGTTCAATCCCTGGATTGGGAAGATCCCCTGGCGAAGGGCATAGCAACCCACTCCAATATTCTTGCCTGGAGAATCCCATGGAGAGAGGAGCCTGGCTGGCTACAGTCCATGGGATAGCAAAGAGTGGGACACAACTGAAGCGATATTGATCTGTTGGTATTCTGTATATATTCTGGATACCAAAACTTTGTCAGATATATGTTTGGTGAATATTTCTTTGTTAGACTGGCCTGCTGATTTTTGTGACAATGTCTTTTGATTTTTAAAGAAAATTTTGACGAGGTCTACTATATAAATCTCCATTTTAAAAAATGGTTTGTGCTTTTCATGACCTGTTTAATAAAACTGTCTTCTACAAGGTCATGAATATTTCCTGCTCTGTTTTCTTTTGGAACTTTTATAGTTTTAGGTTGCCTGTTTAGGTCTGTAATCCATCTTAGCATAGTTTTTGAGTATGATGTAATGGTCAATATTCATTGTTAAATATGTAAATATCCAGTTATTCTCCCACCATGTGAAATTAAAGACTTTCCTTCCCCGTTGAATTACCTTGGGGTTTTTCCTGATTTGCTGATGACCAGTTGACTGTATGTGTGTGGATGTAGTCCTGGACTCTGTTCCTTTGATCCCATTGTTTATTCTTATGCCAAGACCCACCATCTTGATTACTAGAGCTTTAAACCAGCTCTAGTAATCAATCAGAGTCCTAAAGCAGGTAGCAAGAATCCTCCATGGGGCAGTATAGTTTTGAAATATGAACCCATTCCCTCAAGTATGTATCCTCTGCCCTTTTCACCACAATTCTGTGCTGATTGCCAAGGGGAAGTCAGCACAATCTCAAGAGCAGTCAAAAAGGGAGACTTCCTGGCTTTGGTTTTGAAAGCCCAAGTCCTCCGAGGACTAGAGACAAAACATTTGGGGAACACAGGGTGATAAAAAGCGGCTCATCCATCCACTTCTAGTTAACAGTTCTTCTAACATGAGAGAACCCACCATAAGCTTGGTGGAAGGAATCAGAACAACCATGCACCCCTACACTGAGGTTAGGATCTCAGGGAGGCAGGGGGAACCCTGCAGAACACCTCCTGTCTCTGATGGTCCAGGGAAGGAGAATGAATCCTGGACCCTCACTGCGGCCCCGGGGAAGAGCTGTGCCCTGAACAGCCTGTGTATCAGAACAATGGCCATCCCAGCAGAGGGATGAAAAGTTACCCTAGTGCCTTGGTTCCCTGTCTGTTCTGACCCTAAGAAAGGGGAGAAGGAATCATGAACTGACTGTGATTAATGTCCTGCCACTTTGGTAGCAAGGGGTCTGAGCTGAGTCATAGGGAAGGAAAGCAAGTAATATCCTGAAGCACATGAGTTTATTATTGAAGGTTTATCCTGCTTTAAATGGAACTTCTAACAATCCATATTTAAATAACTGAGGCTAATGATAATAAAGAGTGAAGGTGGAGGAGAGGAGCCCTCCTGTCTGCTGGGAGAGGGACTGGTGAAGAAGAATCAGGAGGCGCACTGGCCAGTCCATTTGCCTGCCTCACTAATGTTTCAGCTCCTGCATCTAGGATCTCAAGATGCTGTGAAACAACTCATTCTATGTTCTTCTGAGATCTAGTGCCGCCTCTGTTCTGAAATGCCTTTTAAAATCCCGCCCCTTGATGCATCAATCTTGTCTTGAGCAATTCAAAAGACATCAGAGTGGGTCCCATGTGACATCTCAAGATCCTCGTGGGGCAAAGCTTGGAGGTGAGTCCCATTTCCTCTACGGAGGGACCATCTGGGGAACCGAGGCTCCGAGTGAGGACACCGTCTTATCCTGGTTGCAGAGAACATCCACGTGGGTCTGCCTCAGCTTCACATTCCTGCCGCTGTCGTCCATGCTGTCCATGTCCTGACTGCGCCCATGTTAGGAATGGGAAGCTGATGCTTCAGCGCTATTTATTAAGTGCAGGAAATCTAGTTTGCATGTCATTTTGCTTATAGTAGTATGTTGAGCTTGTACTTTAACTCCAAGAATGTAAAGCAAACATTTCAGAACACGTTGAATTAATACCTCCCCTTTGCTGAGATCCCATTTCCACCAAATGTCCAGAAATGGGACATGTGGATAATGGAAAACAGACCAAAAATATTTGCCTGACTGGCATTGTGGATTAGGGTGTACAGGAGAGTGTAAACACACACACCCACTCCACGTATGCACCCTGCAGATTGAGCCCTGGATTAATGTTCTTTCAAAGCAGCCAAGGCTAGGCTGCCAAGTTCAGGGTTGCCTGGGGCCTGGCTGTGCTGGGGTGAGGCTGGGGTGCTTGGGTCAAAGAAACACAGTGTCTTGGAACCCAGTGAGAGCCCCTGCACCCGCTGCCCAGAAAGGAGTGGGGGCTGTCAACCCATGTTGAAAAGGCTACTGTCACCCAAAGGTTGGCAGAAAGTCTGGGGGAAAGGGGAAAGGACTTCTAGCTTGTTGCTGACTGGCTTTTCCTAGCTCCTATTTAGGGTCTTGTGGCCCTTTCCGCCAGCAGGACTCCTGGCCCATGTCTAAGTGGCCTGGCTCGAGGGAGTATTGAACTCATTCACCCTCCCAGCAGTTGGGCCATGACGCGCATGGGGCTCTTACTCATCCCGAAGTCATCAGTCATGTTTCCAGGAGTATGAGTAATTCAGGGAGGGAGGGGGAGGGGAGAGGACTGGCGATTGTGGGGGTGGGGTGATGTTGAAGAGGCAATGTGGCCCAGAATGAGCCCTCATCCCTCTTATTCCAAAGCTGGAAATGTTACTTGTTTTGAGAAGTAATGCATCCTTAATCTGCTGCAAAGTGTCGTGTGTGTGTGTGTGTGTGTGTGTGTAATGCTGACAGTTTAAGGAAATTGGAACCCAAAGCAATAAGGACGTCTCCTTTCATTCCAAGGCAGCTGAGAAAGTGTGGTAGCCCAGAGAAGGGTTGCCAGTAGGATACCTCTAGGACTTACTGATAAAATATGAACTTGCATTGTTCTAACACATTATCCCATGTGTCTCTCTGAGGGGAACGTAAGCTCAGAGAAGTCTCTTGAATTGCCCACCACTGGAGACTGTCAGAGCTGGGAAAAGAACCTGGGTCCCCACACTAGTCCAGTACCCACCTCTCTGGACTGTGAGGTCTGGTCTATGCAAGCCCCTGGACTTGTTTTCTCTGCCTGACCAGCTTCCATAGCTGGGTCAGCCTGGACCCAATGGTTGTCCCCACCCTTTCCTACATCACATTCTCACAGAGGTCCTGTCAGTGGGTACTGCTGATGAGGTCCAGATTGTTTTTCCCTCTTCCTGCTTTGGGGCCTGGCTGCCCCAGAAGAGGGTGAAACCTCTCCTGAGGCAGTAACAGGTGGAAAAGTCAGGAGACCACCTCTGGGATGGTGAGCTGGTGAGCTGGTCAGCCTGGACTATAAGAAGTACCCAAGGAAGGGTCCTTCTGGCCCAAACCTGAGGAGTCAAGTACAGCGGTCAGGCATTTGGGCTATGGATCAGCTGAGGAAAGTGACGTCTTAACCCTGTATCTGAGTTTCTTACGTTTCCTGGCATACTCCTCTCCCGGGAGCGAGAATGGATGGAATACATGGAATACTTTCTTAATACCCTGGAAGAAGAAATCCTGCAGGAGATACACCTGGAAAAGGAACTCCCACTACGTGAGCGGGCTTCCCAAGTGGACTAGTGGTAAAGAACCTGCCTGCAAATGTAGGAGACGTAAGGAACCAGGGTTCAATCCCTGGGTCAGGAAGATCTCTGGAGGAGGGCGTGGAAACCCACTCCAGTACTCTTGCCTAGAGAATCCCATGGACAGAGGAGCCTGGCGGGCTACAGTCCATGGGGTTACAAAGAGTCACGCACGACTGATGCAAATTAGCCCCATGTACTTGGTGAGCACTTACCGTGTTCCCAGACATTGCACTATGTTTCACATGTATTATCTTTTTGGATCTTCACAAAAACTCCCTGTGAGACAGGCAGTATGATCCTCATTACACTGTGAAGAAGCAGAGGCATCACAGCCTATGTAACTTGAGTTCCATCACCAACTAGTAAGTGAGGGAGGCAAATTTGAATTCCGATCTGACAGTTCAATGCCTATTCCATAGAGTCATCCTGCCTTAGAAAGTCTACAACAGCACAGGAAATACATCCTAAACCACCTCGTCTCAGGGGCTAACCTCAGATGGCAATCAAAGAGAAAGCTGTTGTCACAGGAGAACGCCTTCTTGAGACCAGAGCCTCTTATCAGCTGAACTGTGTTCCCCTTAAATTCATAACACCAGGAGATAGCAAAGGACAAAGAAGCCTGGCGTGCTGCAGTCCATGGTGTCTCAAAGAGACATGACTTAGCAACTGAACAACAGCAAGATTCATAAATATTGAACTCCTAATATGATTGAATTTGGAGACACTAGCTTTAAATAGGTAATTAAGTTAAAATGAGGTCATATGGGTGGGCTTTCATCAATGTGACCGATGTCTTTATAAAAAGAGGAGGTCAGGACACAGACACACACAGAGGGAAGACCATGGGAAGTCATAGGGAGAAGGCGGCTGTCTGCAAGGCAAGGCAAGGAAAGAGGCTTCAAAAGAAACCAGCCTGCAGACCAGCCTGCTTCAAAAGAAATCTGCCTGCAGTGCAGGTTCTTAGACTTCCTGCCTCGAGAATCGTGGGAAAATAAATTTCTGTTTAAGCTGCTCCATCTATGACACTTGGTTATGGCAGTCCTAGTAAATTAATTCAGAACCTCCTTTAAAATTCACCTCTGTGTTCTCTGCACACGGTAGGCACTGCATCCACGTTGGCTGACGGGCAGGAGGAAGGAAATGCCGCTCCAATAGGCAGAGAGAATTCAAATTTTGACTTTTGCAACCAGTCTCTATCCTTCTGTTGAAACTTCCTGTTTCTGAAGAACAGAGATTTTTACAGATCCCAGAGGACATCCAGTAAAACCAGCAGTGATTACCAAATAATTCTGGTTTTGATGAGCTCAGTGGATATGAATCAGAAGCAGACAGAGAAGTGTTTCCCTTGAAATACACTCAAGGTTAAATGTTAGAGGGAGAAACAAAAATATGTTTGGGAATTTGTTGCCAGCCAGGAAATATGGGCAGTGTTGGCACCCCAGGCCAGGTGGAAAAGGTCTTTCCTTCCTTCTGTGCAGAACAGAAGCCACCATGGGCCTGGGAGAGCCTGATGCTGATACTGTTGCTCATGCCAGGGCCTTTCCTCATGGTTCTCACCCAGGTCTCCTTTTGAAAAAGGAATTTCCGTGTTAAGAGTCCCTCCTGCAAGCCTCGTTATCTTATTAGGCTGTGGCCTAGAGCAGTGGTCCCCAACCTTTTGGCACCAGGGACCGATTTCGTGGAAGACAATTTTTCCATGGATTGGGGGAGAGGGAAGGTCTTGGGATGATTTAAGCCCATTGCATTTATTGTGCACTTTATTACAGGCTTCCCTGGTGGCTCAGTTGGTAAAGAATCTGCCTGCAGTGCAGGAGACCGCCTGCAACACGGGAGATGATGGTTCGATCCCCTGGGTCAGGAAGAGCACCTGGAGAAAGAAATGGCTAGACATTCCAGTGTTCTTGCCTGGGAAATCCCATGGACAGAGGAACCTGGTGGGCTATGGTCCATGGAGCCACAAGGGTTCGACTCGACTGAGCAACTAAACCACCACCCTCTTATTTCTATTATTGTTACATTGGCTCCACCTCAGAGCAACAGACATTAGATTCTGGAGGTTGGGGACCCCTGACCAGAGGATAACCTGGCTCCAGCTCCCCCAGGAGAGAGTCCTGGTAACTTCCTCAGAGTTGTAGAGGTTTGGGACAGGGAGGCAGTATGAGGTCTTCACAGCTAGGGGAGCCCCCCAGACCCTGACTTGGGGAGCCAGGGCTCTGGGTCCTGTGATGGGATCAGAAGGGGCATGGGTGAGAAGGTTGAGGCAGGGAAGGCCACACATCATGGTGAAGCCTGGCTGTTGTTAAGTGCAGCCTGTGAAGCTTCCGTACCTGGGGAGGAGCTGTGAAAAATCATGGAAAGTGAGTTCAAGCAGGAGGTCCTAGGAAGGCCTCGTGGTAGGCGGGTTTGGAAGTGGCGCTCATGTGAAAGCTTCTGGTTTCTCAAAGCAGTGATCCTTGTACTTCTAAGTGTCCTGGGGACTACTGGCAGGCTTCCCAGGAGGCACTGGTGGTGAAGAACCTGCCTGCCAATGCAGGAGACATAAGAGACGTGGGTTCGATCCCCGGGTTGGGAAGGTCCCCTGGGGAGGGAAATGGCAACCCACTCTGGTGTTCTTGCCCAGAAAATCCAATGGACAGAGAAGCCTAGTGAGCTGCAGTCCACAGAGTTGCAAAGAGTCGGACATGACTTAAAGCGACTTAGCACACAAGAGCTCAGAAGGCCTGGCTTCTGATTTTGGCTCTGCCACTTATTGGCTGTGGGATGTGGGCAAGCTTCCAATGCCTGTGGCACCTCAGACCTTACATTCATCCACAGGGGAAATCGGATCTACCTCTGAGGGCCACTGGAGGGTGGCAGGGGGATGTGTGATGAAACCTCCAATGCAGGCCTGACCCCGTGAGAGCACCGTACTGAGGCCAGTCTCTTCTGAGCAAGCCGGTCACCTGTCTATCAGAGTCACTTGCCCATATTAGACATGAGGTCTCCTCTCCCAAGAGGGGGGGCCTGATCCACGCTCTCCTGGGTTTACACCTTCCAAGGACCTTGATGCCTGGAGAGAGCATCTCAGCTCCTTCAGGATCGGCTATGCTTCGGTCTTCAAGCTCTTTTCTCACCACCGTCCCCTGCACCCTTCTCAGGAACTACCTACAGCTCCCCAAACCTCCCCCACCCTGCAACCTCCGTGACTGCCAGCACGGTGCTCCTTCCTCTGCCTGTAACTCCCTTCCCCCTCCCTCTGTCTGTCTGGTGACAGACATTACTCCCTCCCACACCACGTCTCCTCCCCACCCTCCCCTTCCCTCCTGGGGGCAGTCTTTCCTGCCACTCCCCCAGTGCCACCCTCCCTCAGCCCCATCTCCCTCTGCCCGCTGCACACCTAGCTCTGCAGCGGGACCGCTCTTTCCTTTCCTTCGAGGCCGCCAGCTCCCGGTGTCTTAGTTCTCGCACCCTCTCCATGGCCTAGTCCAGTGTCTAAAACAGGATAACAGCTCCATCGATGTGTATTGGAAGACTTAATGACTTACTAAATGAATGACTTCTCCTGGGTATGGGGGCCAGACTCATGAATGAGTCACAGGGCCTTGCCCCCACCCACTGACCTGGGTTTAACACTCCCCACGATAACATCACTAGTTACCCTTAATTCTCAGAATCACCCATGCCTTCTTTCTTCTCCTTTTGGTCCTGTCATCCCCCTCCTCTTCCTTCCTTCCTCCTCTGGGAGCAGCACCTCCAAATAAGGCGAAGCTCTTCCTGGGGCCGGCCATGTACAATCACGATTTTTGCCCAGTTATCCTCTGGGATAATTGTGAGATAGTCATGAGTTCGATCCCTGGGTGAGAAGGTGGAACAGATGACACAGAAACCCTGCAGGAAATGTGGGGCCTGGTGATCAAGTTAACTGAGTAGGAACCTGGGAGGACGTGGGTGGGGAAAGGAAGAGCGTGTCTGATGAGACCTGAACCAAGAACAACGGGCACGGGGTGAGGGAATCTGGCAGGTTTGGGCCCCTTAAAGCCTCCATTTTCCAAGAAATTCCTGGTTCTGATTTGTGTGGCTGGGGTGGGACCACTCTTACCCATACACTCATGTCTGGCTGCCTCCAATCCCTTCTGGAGGCAGTCGTCCTCCCTTGACCCAACTGAGATGATCAGGCACGAGCCCAGAGGTTCTTGCCCTTGTTATGAGCCCCAGCCAAACTCAGGGGCACCCTGCCCCTTTCCTCTCATTTCCCCAAGACTTGCCCCAACTTTCATTAAGTTTCATGGAGGCGTTTCAGGCATGTTATGAGGCTTGGCCTTGTAGAGGGTGCCTCTAGGTCACTGCCATTTTCCAGTTGTATACTTTGTCATGAGAATGAAAAAATAAATGAGCACCCTGCTTCTGGAACATTGATGTTTACAGGATCACAAAGGAGCAGACAGGCTATCTGCGATTCTTAAAAAGAATGCCCCACCATCTGAATGAAAGGCAGCTCCTGAAGCTGGAGAAAAATAATATTATAATGAATAAAAGGAGTGCTACTTCATGTCCCTGGTGGAAAATGTATGGCATGAAAGTTGGTTTGTAAATAAGTAAAAGTAAATTAACCCAAGGAGAGAGAAATCAAAGGAGGCTTCTTGGTAGGGTCTTAATGGGCAGAGGGGCACCAGCTGGCCACACTTCTCCAGTCATCTCATCTGTTACCTCACTAGCTGGTGAGCCCTATATAAGGCTTTATAAGCCCAGTGGCTTTATATAGCATCTCCCTCTCTCTCAATCCTTAGGGCCTAGCACAGGTTCCAGCACACTAAGTAGGGTGATCATATAGTCTATCATCCAAAGCAGGACACCTCAAGAGTGAAAGGAGGCCATTAATCACTATGTCAGGACAACAGTTGTAATCTGGGACTAATGCATGAATGAACGAATGAGTGAATGAATGAACAAATGATGCTTTAAAAGGCTGAGGCTGTTGGCACTGAGGCAGCCATGGCTTCCTACTTCCCCTGATGTCACAGTCAAATAGAAAATTCATCATCATGTACCATAGGTACCATCACATGTTTTATGGTCCATCTTTGTTCTTCTCTTGCAGACAAGGACTCTGGCTGCGGAGAGAGAGGCTGGGCTGGGACGGAGGGGCCCTGCTGGTCTCCTCCCACCGAGGGCACTGCGTCCTTAGGTGCCAGGCCCTGAACTAGGTGCTCTGTGTTCTTAGTGCATTTAATCCTCCCACCACCCTTGCGAAATAGCTGCTCTTATAACCTTTGGTAGGTGAGTCAACTGAGGCTTAAAGAAGTTAATTAATATGCCCAATGTCACACATTGACCAATATCAGAGCTGCAACCCAGGCCCAAGTCTGTTGGAAGTCAAAGCATGTGGTTTTAACAGTCCCCAACCTTGCTTTTGTGTGGCCTTCTCTCTCCTGCTTGGGGCCCCAGTAATATCGGGTTCATCAAGAAGAGGGGTCATGGGGACTGGGAGTTGGGGAGAAGAACAGGAACAGTTTGTCTCCCTGGTGGCCAATCCTATGTCCAGTTGTGGGTTGGATAGGGCAGTGGCCAGGTCAGGATGGTGAGCAGTGGGCTCTTGGAGGGTTATATGCCTTCCAGGCTCTCCATGGGAGAGGATGCCCAGACCCAAGTGTGTTTGAGTCTGCATGATGGGGAGGGTGGGTTAAGGAAGAGAAAGCAGGCCCCTCCTACCTCCTGCTAGCCTCCTCCCCACCTTCACCCCTGCGAGGCTGTGGGGTTTCCTTTGACCTGGCCGGGCCATTTTTCCAGAATGGCCATCTGAAGCCCAGCCCCAGCCCACTGGGAGAGGCCCAGTGGGCTGAGGCCTCCAGCTGGGGTGGACAATGCCACACCCTCCGGCCAGGCTGAAGTGGAGGGGGGAGGCAGAGTGGGCTTGGGCTCAGCACTCTGCTGGGTGGACAGGGGCAGTGAGAGGGGTGAGCCAGGCTGAGTGCAAGCCAGGAAAGGGTTAGACTAGGGCTCTGCTGGGCACTCTGCCCCCACCTGCACATCTCTGCCTGAGATTCTCTTCAGACAGGTCTTGGCCCTGGCTGCCAGTATGGCCCATCCTGGAGACTTTGCGGGCCAAGCACAGCTAACTGGCGCCCTCTAGTGTCCACCTCTCTGGGCCCAGTTGCCCCTCCTGAAACCACACATCACACACAGCTCCCCTGAGCCCATCCCTCAACAATCCCCCAAACCTATCATGTGTCTTCCAAACCAAGACGTCTCTAACAGTGAGAGGGGGGCTCTGAGGATAACGAGACTGGGACAACAGCAAAAAATGGGACTGTCCCCAAGACAGGGCATTTGATCTCCCTCAACCCAGGTCAACCCCCCACCCCACCCCCAACCACTGTGGCTTCCAGAACCATCTCTGGGAGGCATCCCATCGAGGAAATGAGAATCTCATCAGCACGAGGCCTGGGAGAGCGGGTGATCAAGGACCGCGTGGTCAATACACAAGTGGCAGCTGCCTGGCTGGTGGTCATCACCTATTGGTCTAGCTTGCCCAGTTCCAGCTGGGCGGCGGCAAGGAAGCTGCATCCGAAGCTCCTTGTGAAGCAGGAAGGAGGACCTGATTCTGGAGTCCAGTGCACAGCAGGAGGGTGGCGGGTCATGGAGCCGATAGACTGACCGAAACGTCGGCCTTTGGGTAACTGAGACATCCCCGCTCCTGCCATTTGGGTCTTGCTGGGGCATCTGGAGAGAAAACCGCCCCTCCACCAAGAGAAGGAGATTTTGACATGGCATCTCTTCCGGCTAGTTTTCGGGTGGGTCCTCCATCTCCCCGCCCACCCCTTTTGGGGGTGGCGTTCGCCATGCCCACGTCTCTGCAGGGTGCGCTCCATGCCATCAGTGATGAACACGGGCCAGTGTGTGGGCCGCCACCTGCCCCCGCCCCAGTCACCCCCTCCATTTCTTCGTCACTGGCTCGTGGCTTCTGGAACAAGGCTGGGGTGATATGGTAACTGCTGACTCCCTGGGGCTCCCTGATGTGGGCTGATGAGAGGTGGTTGGCATCCTACCCTGGGGAGCCAGCCGAGAAGCCCAGGGGCCAGAGCCTGGGCAGAAGGACCAAAACAGGCTTGGGAGAGCAGAGGAGAGGAGGTGCCTCAGGACTGGGGAGGTGGGATGGGAGCAAAGGGCTTCCACAGGTGGATCTGGGGCAGTGGGGCACAGTGCTGACTTGGGCTCAGCCTGGGGTGGCACTCTGTGTGTGTACGATTTGAAGAGACTCATGAGTGACTTTGGTGAAGTCAGGCAGCTTTGGAGGCAGGGCAGATATCGTTCTGGAGAATTCTTTGGCATAGGGATGACAGGGCAGGTCTGGTGCCTTGTGTGGGAAAGGGAAGAAAGCTTTCAGTTGGGTTTTTTTGTTCCTCAAACCAGTCTGCCCACATCCCTGGCATCTGTGTTCCGGGAAGGATCTGTTCGCAGCCCTGCGTGTCTGGGCCTGAGGGGTAGAGCGCCTAACGTGAGGCCTGTGGTCTCTCCAGCCTCACCCCCAGGGGTCGCGGCCACTGCTGGAGTGGAGGGAGTGCCCGGCTCTGCCCCTGCTCCTCCTGCTCCTCACTCCCTCCTCCCCCCACCCCATCCCCCAGCCAGTGGGCTGTGCTCTCTGTGCTGCCTCATCTCTCCTGCGGTGCTGGCTCTAACATAAGGCTTCCTTCTCCCGCCACATGCAGGGCTCTGCACAGCCAGCAACACACAGACACTGGGGCTGGAACAAAAACCCAGGCTATGAGACCGGACTCTGCCATTTACCAGCTATGTGGCCTGGGGCAAGACAAACTCTTTGAACCTCAGTCATCTCATCTGTAAACTGAGGATAATAGCACTTGATGGTCCTTATCTCATGAGGCTGTCATGAGGCTCAAATGCATGATGCATGAACACTGTGCAAAGGGCTCTGCCCATGGGAGGGATTATTATTACTGTTTTCATACCACATGGGAGACCCAAACAGAACACTCATCCAAGACTGGAAACACGTGCTGAGAGCTGTGCCTTGACTCATTCTTCACTGTCTAGTGAGCTTATGGTGTGCCAGGCCCTATTCTAGGCACATGGGCTGCACAAACAGATATGGGCACTCACTATCCTAGAGCTCACATTGTAAAGGAGGAGCTCCCCACACTCCCCTCTACTCAGCTCACACTCTGACCCATCTCCTGCATCTGCAGACCTAGCCTGAGAAGTCAGGAAACATCAATCGGGCTTCTAGGAACTCTTCCTAAAGACCTCGCAGAAGCCCTTGAGTGGAAAAACAAGGTCATTCTGATACTTGCTGGAACATTCAAAGCATTGTAACAAGAAGAGAGCACAATCATTAAGTCTAATCACCCATTTTACAGATGAAGAAATTGGGGTCCAGAAAAGTTTAACTGCCTTGCCCTGGGTTATACAGCTGGTTACCCGATTACTCATTCAGTCAACAAACATTTATTGAGCTCCTACTCTGTGCCACCCACCAGGCACCAGGGACAAGGCTCTGCTTTAGTTTTGGCCTATGTAAGCAAATAAGCTAATTTCAGGTGGTAAGAACGGCTGGGTAGAAAACCAGGCCTCCAGATAGGGAGATGGGGTGACTAGGGGTTGGGGAGGTCAGGAGAGGCCTTGCGAGGGGTGACATTTAAGCTGAGGAATCAAGTAGAGGGCTTGAAGGACTCCCCTCTCCACACTTCCAAGGCAAAGGAGTGCCTCTCCATCCCTGCCTCTGGGAAAAAGAAATGGCATAGGAAAAGAAGATGGGGCTGTGAGCCCTCCTGCTGGTGAACACGTGTCTCTGAGCCTACAGCTGAGTCACTGTGTGTGAGGAGCGAGGTGGTGGCCCTCTCTGGTACCCAGATCTCAGGGTGTCTGGAATTGCTGTTTTTTTTTTTTTTTTAATAGACTTTTTTTTTAGAGTTCGAGGTTCACAGCAAAATGGAGCAGAAACTACAGAGAATTCCCGTATGCCCATGATCCCATATATACCCCCACCCGGCATGTGCACAGCCTTCCCGCCATCCATATCCCCCACCAGTATGGCCCATCTGTCACAATCCATGAACCTGCGCTGACATGTCATTATCACCTGGAGTGTACGGCTTCCCTTTTAGGGTTCACTCTGGGTGTTGTACACTCAGCGGGTTTTGACGCTTGTCTCCATCATAATAGCAGCGCACAGAGTAGCTGCACTGTCCTCAAAATGCCTTGGGCTCTGCCGATTCGCCCTGCCCTCCTTCCTATCCCCTGGCACCCACTGAGCTTTTTACCATCTCTGTCATTTTACTCTATCCAGGAAGTCACAGGGTTGGAATTGTACTGTCTGTAGCCTTTTGAACTTGGCTTCTTTAGTCATCTGCATTTAAATTCCTCTGTGTCTTTTCGAGACTTGATAGCTCATTTCTTCCTCTTCTTTTTTTTTTTAGAAATTTATTTTTAGCTTTGGTTGCACTGGGTCTTTGTTGCTGTGTGGGCTTTCTCTAGTTGTGGTACCTAGACTTTTCATTGTGGTGGCTTCTCTTGTTGCAGAGCGCGGTCTCAGTAGTGGTGGTGCCTGGGTTTAGTTGCCCTGTGGCAGGTGGAATCTTCCCAGATCCAGGATCGATCCTGTGTCCCTGGCATTGGCAGGCAGATTCTTAACCACTGGCCCATCAGGGAAGTCCTCATTTCTTCTTAATGCTGACTAAAGTTCTGTCTGGATATAGGGGCTGCCTTTGTTCTGGTTCTGGTTTTTATCTAGCTTTTCCTGCAGTGGTTTCAGCTTGCAAACCTTTCCTTCCCTGGGGGTGGGGTTGAAGCAGGCATGTTGCTGCCTTGTGCTTGTGGCAGGTCCAGCTGGAAAGGATGGGGTCTCTCTCTGGGCCCCAAGGCTGTACCACCCCTGGTTCCCAACAGATGGCCACACCACTCTGCCCTGGCCAGCTTCTAGTTGGCAATGACTGAGAGGGACAAGGGCATCTTGGAAGACTGTATGAGGGAAAAGGAGAAGTGGTGGCTGTCCCCATCGGCCACCTCTCTCCCCCTCTCCCAGGCAACTCAGGTAGCCAAGCTACATTTTTTTGGTTTGGGGCAGTAGGAGGACCTGGAGCATTTTGCCATCCCTGTTCTTCAACAAAAGACACAATATGGTCTAGAAGACTGGAAACTACCACTGTTCTCATAATGGGATGATTCCAAGGTGGAATTCTCTGTGCAAATAACCCCATTGCATGGGGACAGCCTCCCTGGGATAAAGAGCAAGGATGCTGGCACAGTCTGATCTTGGAGCTGGCAGCCTAAAGGGGGAAATATTTCTGGAGAAACAGGCTACTCCTTTTGTCAGCAAGACTGAACCACAACTGGGAACGAACACAGACAGTGTGGTATCTAATACATACAGTTCAGTCGCTTCAGTTCAGTTCAGTTGCTCAGTCGTGTCCGACTCTTTGCGACCCCATGAATCGCAGCACACCAGACCTCCCTGTCCTTCACCAATTCCCGGAGTTCACGCAAACTCATGTCCATCGAGTCAGTGATGCCATCCAGCCATCTCACCCTCTGTTGTCCCCTTCTCCTCTTACCCCCAATCTCTCTCAGCATCAGAGTCTTTTCCAATGAGTCAACTCTTCTCATGAGGTGGCCAAAGTACTGGAGTTTCAGCTTTAGCATCTTTCCTTCCAAAGAATGCCCAGGGCTGATCTCCTTTAGAATGGATTGGTTGGATCTCCTTGAAGTCCAAGGGACTCTCAAGAGTCTTCTCCAACACCACAGTTCAAAAGCATCAATTCTGCAGCACTGAACTTTCTTTATAGTCCAACTCTCACATCCTTACATGACTACTGGAAAAACCATAGCCTTGACTAGATGGACATTTGTTGGCAAAGTAATGTCTCTGCTTTTTAATATGCTATCTAGGTTGGTCATAACTTTCCTTGCAAGGAGTAAGTGTCTTTTAATTTCATGGCTGCAGTCACCATCTACAGTGATTTTGGAGCCCCCAAAAATAAAGTCTGCCACTGTTTCCACTGTTTCCCCATCTATTTGCCATGAAGGGATGGGACCGGATGCCATGATCTTAGTTTTGTGAATGTTGAGTTTTAAGCCAATTTTTCCACTCTCCTCTTTCATTTTCATCACGAGGCTCTTTCGTTCTTCTTCACTTTCTGCCATAAGAGTGGTGTCATCTGCGTATCTGAGGTTATTGATATTTCTCTCGGCAATCTTGATTCCAGCTTGTGCTTCCTCCAGCCCAGTGTTTCTCATGATGTACTCTGCATATAAGTTAAATAAGCAGAGTGACAATGCACAGCCTTGACGTACTCCTTTCCCTATTTGGAACCAGTCTGTTGTTCCATGTCCAGTTCTAACTGTTGCTTCCTGACCTGCATACAGGTTTCTCAAGAGGCAGATCAGGTCTGGTATTCCCATCTCTTTCAGAATTTTCCACAGTTTACTGTGATCCACACAGTCAAAGGCTTTGGCATAGTCAATAAAGCAGAAATAGATGTTTTTCTGGAACTCTCTTGCTTTTTCCATGATCCAGCAGATGTTGGCAATTTGGTCTCTGGTTCCTCTGCCTTTTCTAAATCCAGCTTGAACATCTGGAATTTCATGGTTCACGTATTGCTGAAGCCTGGCTTGCAGAATTTTGAGCATTACTTTACTAGCATGTGAGATGAATGCAATTGTGTGGTAGTTTGAGCATTCTTTGGCATTGCCTTTCTTTGGAATTGGAATGAAAACTGACCTTTTCCAGTCCTGTGTCCACTGCTGCATTTTCCAAATTTGCTGGCATAGTGAGTGCAGCACTTTCACAGCATTGTCTTTCAGGATTTGAAATATCTCAACTGGAATTCCATCACCTCCACTAGCTTTGTTCATAGTGATACTTCCTAAGACCCATTTGACTTCACATTCCAGGATGTCTGGCTCTAGATGAGTGATCACACCATCATGATTATCTGGGTCATGAAGATCTTTTTGTACAGTTCTTCTGTGTATTCTTGTCATCTCTTCTTAATATCTTCTGCTTCTATTAGGTCCATACCATTTCTGTCCTTTATTGTGCCCATCTCTGCATGAAATTTTCACTTGGTATCTCTAATCATCTTGAAGAAATCTCTAAGTCTTTTCCATTCTATTATTTTCCTCTTTTTCTTTGCACTGATCACTGAGGAAGGCTTTCTTATCTCTCCTTGCTGTTCTTTGGAACTCTGCATTCAGATGCTTATATCTTTCCTTCACTCCTTTGCTTTTTGCTTCTCTTCTTTTCACAGCTATTTGTAAGGCCTCCTCAGACAGCCATTTTGCTTTTTTGCATTTCTTTCTTGGGGATGGTCTTGATTCCTGTCTCCTGTATAATATCATGAACCTCCGTCCATAGATCATCAGGCACTCT
Source organism: Nanger dama (assembly GCA_917880005.1). NCBI lineage: Eukaryota > Metazoa > Chordata > Mammalia > Artiodactyla > Bovidae > Nanger > Nanger dama. Next base: position 35,822,399 of record CAKJTW010000018.1, read on the forward strand.
GGCTATCAGATCTAGTCCCTTAAATCTATTTGTCACTTCCACTGTATGATCATAAGGGATTTGATTTAGGTCATACCTGAATGGTCTAGCGGTTTTCCCCACTTTCTTCAATTTAAGTCTGAATTTGGCAATAAGGATTTCATGATTTGAGCCACAGTCACAATACATCAGTGAAATATTATTCAGCCTTCTAAAAGAAGAAAATTCTGATAAATGTTATGATACAAATGAAACTTAAAAACATTTTCTCAAGTGGAATAAGCCAGACACCAAAGGACAAATATTGTTTCATTCCAAATAGGAAAAGGAGTACGTCAAGGCTGTGCATTGTTACCCTGCTTATTTAACTTCTATGCAGAGTACATCATGAGAAAGGCTGGGCTGGATGAAGCACAAGCTGCAATCAAGATTGCCGAGAGAAATATCAATAACCTCAGATACTCAGATGACACCACGCATATGACAGAAAGTGAAGAAGAACTAAAGAGCCTCATGATGAAAGTGAAAGAAGAGCATGAAGAAGTTGGCTTAAAACTCAACATTCACAGAACTAAGATCATGGCATCTGGTCCCATCATTTCATGGCAAATAGATGGGGAAACAGTGGAAACAGTGGCAGACTTTATTTTGGGGGCTCCAAAATCACTGCAGATGGTGATTGCAACCATGAAATTTAAAGATGCTTACTCCATGGAAGGAAAGTTATGACCAACCTAGATAGCATATTAAAAGCAGAGACATTACTTTGCCAACAAATGTCCATCTAGTCAAGGCTATGGTTTTTCCAGTAGTCATGTAAGGATGTGAGAGTTGGACTATAAAGAAAGTTCAGTGCTGCAGAATTGATGCTTTTGAACTGTGGTGTTGGAGAAGACTCATGAGAGTCCCTTGGACTGCAAGGAGATCCAACCAGTTCATTCTAAAGGAGATCAGTCCTGAGTGTTCATGGAAGGACTGATGCTGAAGCTGAAACTCCAATACTTTGGCCACCTGATGTGAAGAGCTGACTCATTTGAAAAGACCCTGATGCTGGGAAAGTTTGAGGGCAGGAGGAGAAGGGGATGACAGAGGATGAGATGGTTGGATGGTATCACCCACTCGATGGACATGAGTTTGGATAAACTCTGGGAGTTGGTGATGGACAGGGAGGCCTGGTGTGCTGCAGTCCGTGGAGTTGGAAAGAGTTGGACACGACTGAGTGACTGAACTGAAGTGAACGGAACCACTTATATGGCATATCTGGAATAGTTAAATCCATAGAGACGAAAAGTAGGATGGTGATTGCCATGGGCTGGGGAGGGAGACAGAGCTTCAGTTTGGGATGATGAAAAGTTCTAGAGGTGGATGGTGGTGGCGGCTGCACTCTCTTGCAAGTGTATTTATTGCCACTGAACTGTACACTTAAAAATAATTAAAGTGGTGCATTTTTATGTCAGATATATTTAACTACCATAAAAAAAGCTTTGTAAAAAAGATTGAACCAAGATCATGAAATCATAAAGTGCACTGATTCCATCATGTTCTTCTACCGTGGTTCATATTCCCTTCCCACCGCCCCCACCCCCATAACAATCCAACATGCAGCCCTACTGCTCTGAACCAGCACTTCAAGAATGGAGCTATCAGAGCCTCAAATGAACTCGGAACTTCAGCTGAAAGGACTCGAGTTGAACCTAATGGCTGAGTCCCTGCTGCCTCAGGTGTAAAATAGGAAAAGAATACTTGCCCTTTCCTACGTTACAGAACAGTCACAGAATCAGTGAGGTTACGTATGCAAAAGCGCTTGTAAACTCTGAAGTCCTCTGAACAGATAAGGAATCTTTGCAGTATCATCCTTATTGCTTGCCTAGGTCGTTGGCTCCATATGGGGACATCTCTGATTGTTGGAAAGGTCAGGCAGAGTTGTGAAGTGGCAAAGGTTGCTCTTGCTGTCCTCTCCTCTTACATATTTCTTAGGATGTCCCTCTCCGTTTAGCAACTTCATCTTCCCTCCCGACCCCTTGATACTATGAGTGAGGCTAACCTCCTGCCTATATCTTGTCTCTTGGGAACTGTGCAAGGAAAACCCACTTCTCTGGTGTATTTCCTTGGCTGTCACACTTCTGTCACACTCCAAGGCATTCCTGACACCAGAAGTATGGGGCTCGGCCCCACCCTCCAACATCAAGTAAATCGATGACACCAGCTGTTTGTCGTACATGGAATTTCATCCAGTTCTGACAGTATCTACCTGGAGATAAAGTCAGATGTCATAGGTTAGGGCTTAATTCCACAAGGCTGCCCCTCTGCCTCACTTTCTTTTTCCTCCTCCCTCCCTCCCTCCCCCTTCTCTCTTTCTTTCTTCCTTTCTGTCTTTCTTTCTTTCTCTTTCTCTTTCTCGCTCTCTCTCTAACCATGCAGCATGCAGGATCTAGTTCTCCAACCAGGGTTCAAACACATGCCTTCTGTTGTGGAAGCATGGAGCCTTAACCACTGGACCTCCAGGGAGGTTCCTTATTCCCCATTATATATTTTAAATTTTAAAAAAATTTTTTAGAATTAAAAAGATATACTTATGACTGTGCTGGATCTTCATTGCTGCACGTCGGCTTTCTTTAGTTGAAGCAAACGGGGGCTTCTCATTGCAGTGGTTTCTTTTGTTGTGAGCACAGGCTCTAGGGTGCTCAGGCTTCAGTAGTTGCAGCTCTGGGGCTCTAGTGTATAGGCTCAGGAGTTGTGGCTCATGGGCTTAGTTGCCTTACGGTGTGTGGGATTCTCCTGGGCCAGGGATCAAACCTGCGTCCCCTGCACTTACCATCCCCTGCATTGGAAAGTGGATTCTTTAGCACTGAGCCACCAGGGAAGTCTCTCCCACTTAACTTTAGATGCCAATTTCCAAATCCAGGTTGCTACCGATGCTGCTGACTGATTGACTATAAATCGGAGGAGGTTCATCTAATTTGCTGCAGTGGCTCACAGGCCTCAGGAACAGTTTCTTTACATTTACTGGTCTATTATGCCTGTGTGCTCAGTCATGTCTGACTCTTTGTGACCCCATAGACCATAGCCCGCCAGGCTCCTCTGTCCATGGGATTCTCCAGGCGAGAATACTGGAGTGGGTTGCCATTTCCTTCTCCAGGGGATCTTCCTGACCCAGGGATCAAGCCTGAGTCTCTGGTGTCTCCTGGGTTGGCAGGTGGATTCTTTACCACTAGCACAGCTGGGTGATCATCACTCCACTTTCCCTCTTCTCTTGCTGGAGAAGGTGAGGTGGGGCTGAAAATCCCAAGTTTCTAATCGTGGCTTGGTCTTTCCAGAGACCAGCCCCCACCCAAGAACCTACCAAGAGCCACCTTATTACAGCAAAAGCATTGCTACCCACCCAGGAAATTCCAAAGGATTTAGGCATTCTGTGTCAGAAACCAGGATCAAAGACCAAATATTGGAACAAAAGATGCTCCTAGTGTTCTTATCATGTGGGGACTTATAAGGGTTTTAAGACTCTGTGTCAGGAACTGGGAAACACATAAATATTTTTTCTCTTACCTCACAGGATTCAGAATACCTCCTCCTCCAGAAAGTCTCTCCAGATACTTCTGGTCTTTCCCTCATCTGAGCCAGATAGGGGTTGGGGAGCTGTGTGAGGCAATGAATGTATCAATGAAATTAATACTTTCATTGTTGAATGAATTGCCACCTTCATTTCCTATACATGTGACCTTGGAAAACTACCTTTCTGAGCCTGAACATCTCTCTGTAAATTAGTGGCAATACATGATTTAACAGGCTAGTAATGAAGATTAAATGATATAACCAGTAGTGATAGAATATGAAGAATGCTCAGTTAATAATAGTTTCCTTCCTTTAAACTCTCATAACTCTTTATCTGAGCTCTCAGTCTTGTGTTGTAGGTATTTGTGTCACTCATTCATTCAACAAATGTTTAAATAATTATGAAGCCAAAACGTATTATGAAGAAAAGTAAAAACAAAGGCGACTGGTTAGGGAAAGACTTCACTGATTTAGCATCATTTAGGCAGATCATTGAGGAAGTCAATCCTGAAAATACCACAGAAGGAGATTGGGGCAAGAGCAAAGTCCCTGAGACAGCAACGTACTGGTGTGTCTGAAGATTGAAGGCAGGAAGAGAAGGGGATGACGGAGGATGAGATGGTTGGATGGTATCACCTACTTGATGGACATGAGTTTGAGTAAGCTCCTGGAGTCAGTGGTGGACAGGGAGGCCTGGTGTGCTGCAGTCCATGGGATCACAAAGAGTCGGACATGACTGAGCGACTGAACTGAAGGAAGCCAAGGCGGCCAGATCAGAGTGAGCAAGAGAGGGAGGGAGGAGGAGCAGAGAAGGAGCAGGGACCACTTCACAGGAGGCTTTTTGTAGACGGTGGCAAAGACTCTTTTTGTTTCCTGGTGAGATGGGAAGTCAGCAGACAGTGATGAGCAGAAGAGTGAAAGAACTGACATAGGCTTTAAAAGGATCACTCTGGGGAGCTTCCCTGGTATTCTCTTTCCAGTGCGGGCAGTACAGATTCAATCCCTGGCTGGGGAGCTAAGATTCCACATGCTTCGTGGACCGCAATACTGTAACAAGTTCAATCCAGACTTTAAAAATGGTCCACATTAAAAAGTCTTAAAAAATTCTTTGACTGCTATGTCCTATGCCATTGACTGCATGGTAGCAAGGGTAGAAATAGGGAGATTGATTAGCAGATTAGTGCAGTAACCCAGGCAAGATATGTTAGTGGCTTGGACCAGAAAGGCAAATATGGGTAGAAAGAATGGTCAGATTCTGAATAAATATTGATTTGAAAGGAGAGCCAAGACTACTTTCTGGGGAGTAAGAGAAAGACTTAACCCTAGTATTTTTGCCTGGGGAACTGTGAAGATGGAGTTTTCATCATCAAAATAAGGAACCTACAGGGAAAAGTGGATTTGGGTGGGGCAAAGTGGAAATTACAAATTTGATTTTGTATTCATCCAGTCATTACTATTTGCCATGGTCTTAATTTGTTTCTAATAATCCACATTTCCTTATATTACTTTCCTTCAGCCTGAGAACTTCAGTTAGCATTTTCTGTAGTGAAGATCTGCCAGTGGTGATATTTTAAAGTTTATCTTTAACTAGAGATATCTATTTTAACTTCAGTTTTAAAGAATATTTTTGCTGGGGTAGAATTCTGGGCCAAAAATTTTTACTTTCAGTACTTTAGAGATGTTTCTCCATTGTTTCCACTCCCTACCAACTTTTTCAGTTTTATTAAAGTCAGTTCAATTCAGTTCAGTTGCTCAGTCGTGTCCGACTCTTTGTGACCCCATGGACTGCAGCACATCAGGCCTCCCTGTGCCTCACCAACTCCTGGAGTTTACCCAAACTCATGTCCATCGAGTGAGTGATACCATCCAACCATCTCATCCTCTGTCATCCCCTTCTCCTCCTGCCCTCAATCTTTCCCAGCATCAGGGTCTTTTCAAATGAGTCAGCTCTTCACATCAGGTGGCCAAAGTATTGGAGTTTCAGCTTCAGCATCAGTCCTTCCATGAACACTCAGGACTGATCTCCTTTAGAATGGACTGGTTGGATCTCCTTGCAGTCCAAGGGACTCTCAAGAGTCTTTTCCAACACCACACTTCAAAAGCATCAATTCTCGGCGCTCAGCTTTCTTTAGAATCCAACTCTCACATCCTTACATGACTACTGGAAAAACTATAGCCTTGACTAGATGGACATTTGTTGGCAAAGTAATGTCTCTGCTTTTTAATATGCTATCTAGGTTGGTCATAGCTTTTCTTCCAAGGAACAAGAGTCTTTATTTCATGGTTGCAATCACCATCTGCAGTGATTTTGGAGCTCCCCAAAATAAAGTCTGCCACTGTTTCCACTGTTTCCCCATCTATTTACTATGAAGTGATGGGACCAGATGCCATGATCTTTGTTTTGTGAATGTTGAGTTTTAAGCCAACTTTTTCACTCTCTTCTTTCACTTTCATCATGAGGCTCTAGTTCTTCTTCACTTTCTGCCATAAGAGTGGTGTCATCTGTGTATCTGAGGTTATTGATATTTTTCCCAGCAATCTTGATTCCAGCTTGTGCTTCATTCAGCCCAGCATTCCTCATGATGTACTCTGCTGCTGCTGCTGCTGCTGCTGCTGCTAAGTTGCTTCAGTCATGTCCGACTCTGTGCGACGCCATAGATGGCAGCCCAGCAGGCTCCCCCATCCCTGGGATTCTCCAGGCAAGAACACTGGAGTGGGCTGCCATTTCCTTCTCCAATGCATGAAAGTGAAAAGTGAAAGTGAAGTCACTCAGTCTTGTCCAACTCTTCATGACCCCATGGACTGCAGTCCACCAGGCTCCTCCATCCATGGGATTTTCCAGGCATATAAGTTAAATAAGCAGGGTGACAATATACAGCCTTGAAATACTCCTTTCTCAATTTGGAATCAGTCTGTTGTTCCATTTCCAGTTCTAACTGTTGCTTCCTGACCTGCATACAGATTTCTCAGGAGGCAGGACAGGTAGTCTGGTATTCCCATCTCTTAAAGAATTTTCCATAGTTTGTTGTGATCCACACAGTCAAAGGCTTTGGCATAGTCAATAAAGCAAAAGTAGTTGTTTTTCTGGAACTCTCTTGCTTTTTTGATGATTCAATGTATAGTGGCAATTTGATCTCTGGTTCCTCTGCCTTTTCTAAATCCAGCTTGAATCTCTGGAAGTTCACAGTTCACATACTATTGAAGTCTGGCTTAGAGAATTTCGAGCATTGCTTTGCTAGCGTGTGAGATGAGTGCAATTGTGCGGTAGTTTGAACATTCTTTGGCATTAAGGTAGAGCTGATAAAATTATAAGATATCTAAAGTACATAACACAGAGATTTGATATGATATTTGTTAAGGTATAACTGATAAAATGATAGGATATCTAAAGTACATAACAGTGATTTGATATACGACCCATGGTGAAAGTTTGCCCCCATCTAGGTTGATTAGGACATCCATCATCTCATATATTTATCTTTTTTGGGGCTGGATGAGAACATTTAAATTCTCCTCTCTTAGAAAATTTCAATTATACAATACAATGTTGTCACCTTTAGTCATCATGTTATACTGTAGACCGTCAGGGCTTATTTATTTTATACCTGAAAGTTTGTATACTTTTACCACCTTCTGCCTGTTTCTCTGACGTATAGCCCCTGGCAACCACTCTTTTGATCTCTTTCTATGGGTTTGACCCTTGCCCCCTTTATTTAAGATTCCACATATAAGTGTAAGTGATAGCATGAAGTATTTGTCTTTGTCTGACTTATTTCACTTATGACAGGATTTCCTTCTTTTTTAAGGCTTAACAGTATACTGTTGTACATATATACCATATTTTCTTTATAAATTCATATTTGGAAAGGCACTTCAATTATTTCCATACCTTGGCTATTGTAAATAATGCTGTGATGAATGTGTGGGTACAGATATCTCTTTGAGATAATGGTTTTACTTCCTTTGGATATATATCAAGAAGAGGGATTGCTGGATCACGTGGTAGTTCTATTTTTATTTTCTTGAGGAGCCTCCATACTATAGTGACCGTACCAGTATACATTCCCACCAACAGTGTACAAGGGTTCCCTTTCCTTCACATCCTTACCACATTCTTCTCTCTCTCTCTTTTTTTCGTAATTTTTCTGATGATTAGTGATGCTGAGCACCTTTGCATGTACCTGTTGACAATCTGTATATCTTCTTTGGAAAAATGTTTATTCAGGTTATTTGTTCATTTAAAAACTGGGTTACATGGTCTTTTTCTATTGAGTTGTACAGATTTGTTTGTATATTTTGGATATTAACCCCTTTTTGAATATCGGTGTCCATTATTTCTGATGAGAAGTCAGTGTCATTTGAGTTGTTTTTCCCTCTATATGGGCTTCCCTTGTGTCTTAGCCAGTAAAGAATCCGCCTGCAATGTGGGAGACCTGGGTTCAGTCCCTGAGTTGGGAAGATCCCCTGGAGAAGGGAACGGCTATCCGCACCAGTATTCTGGCCTGGAGAATTCCATGGACTGTGTAGTCCATGACGCACAGAGTCAGACATGACTTTCACTTTCTCCTCTATATGTAAAACATCTTTTTCCTCTGGTTACTTTCAAATTTTTCTCTGTATCTTTGATTTTTAGCAATTCAATTGCAATGTGCCTTGGGGAAATTTTCTTTGTATTTGTCTTGCTTGGGGTGTACTGGGCTTCTTGAATTTGTAATTGAATATCTTTCACTTCGAGGGAATTTTGGCTATTTCTTAATTCTTTTTTTTCTGTCCAGTAGTCTCTCCCCTTTTCTTCTACTATTCCGGTTACATACGTTAAACATTTTGATAGTGTTTCTTATGCTCTGAGGTGCTGCTCATTTTTTTCAACTTTTTTTTCCTCCTTGTCTTCAGATTGGATGCTTTCTACTGATCTAACATCAAGGTCATTGACTCTTTCCTCTGTTATCTCCATTCTGTTGTTAAGCCTAGCCAGTGAAGCTTTTATCTCAAACATTACCTTTCTCAGTTCTAGAGTTCCCATTTAGCTTTTTAAAAATAGAGTTTATTTTTCCCCAAAGGTTTTCTATCTCTTCATTTGTTACAAACACATAGCCACTTACCTCATGAAATATAGTTATAACAGCTTATTTTAAAATTATAATCTACTGATTCTAATGTGTGGGTCATCTCAGTTTTCATTGATTGTCTTTTGAGTATAGGTCACATTTTCCACATTCCTCATGCACTGAGTAATTTGGGGATATCCTGGACTTGTGATTAAGTCATACGACTCTGGATTCTGTTGTACAACTCTCCCCAAAATGCTGGACTGTTTGTTTGCTTTAGCAGGCAATCAACTTGATTGTATTATCAGACTATAAACTGTCTCTTAGGCCACAGTTCAAATCTCAGTTCTTTTATTCTTATCTGGGCCTCTTAAGCCTGCCTCATGTATTACATTTCAGGAATTGTCCAGAGATCTGGACAGAGCTTATACATAAAAATGTATGGCTTTTCGTCTCTGGGTGTCTTTTCTTGGAGTCCTCCCAACATTTTCTACAGGCTGTGGCTGCCTTAAATTCTCTCCTTTGAATCATCAGGCAAGAAGGACCGTGGGTTTTCTATTATTTTAACTGCCCTGTGTGACTCTACTGTGGCCTGCTTCAGGCTAAAAGCCATTTTTTTAAAAAGGAAACATGCCCTATGCATTCTCTTTTTCCAGATGTTGATTCCTCTTCAGAAACTGCTTGCTTTTGTTCACTCTCCAGGGTAATTGGTTTTCTAAGTGTTCATAGTTGCTCTCAGCAGGAGTCTATCTCCTATGAGCTTAACTGAACTATCCTGGGAACAGAACTGTTAAAATTTTTGGTTTGGACACATTAAGTTGCAGAACTCCATTAGACATTCAAGTGGAGATGTTCACTATCCAGTCAGAAATGCACCTGGAGTTTCTGGAGAGAAATTATTCAACATTTGAATGGATGGTGTATAAAGTTATGGGTGTAGGAAAATCAACCAAGATGTGAATATACCTATAGAAGAGGGAACCAAACCCAGTTGTATTCCAGGGCTTAATGATCAGTATGATGAGGAAGAATTAGCAAAGAAAATCAAGAAAGAGTGGACAACAAAGGAAGAGAAAAACCAAGAGAATGTTATCATGAAGTCCAAGTGAATGAAAAATTTCTGAAAAAAAAAGGCAAGGCAGTCACCTGTATCCAATACTGCTGATAGATTAAAATGAATAGTAAAAACTGATTTCTAGGGGACTTCCCTGGTTGGTGGTCCAGAGGTTAAGACTCCACATTCCCAATGCAAGAGACGTGGGTTGGATCCCGGGTCGGGAAACTAAGATCTCGCATGCTGTGCGGTATGGCCAAACAAATAAATAAAAACTGACTTCTGGATTTAGCAACAGGAAGGTAGTTAGTAAACCTAAAATAATTGTGTTGTTCAAGTGGTGTTGGTTCAGTTCAGTCACTCAGTCGTATCTGACTCTTTGTGACCCCATGGACTACAGCACGCCAAGCCTCCCTGTCCATCACCAACTCCCAGAGTTTACTCAAACTCATGCCTATTAAGCTGATGATGCCATCCAACCATCTTATCCTGTCTTCTCCTTCTCCTCCAGCCTTCAAACTTTCCCAGCATCAGGGTCTTTTCAAATGAGTCAGCTCTTCACATTAGGTGGCCAAATATTGGAGTTTTGGCTTCAGCATCAGTCCTTCCAGTGATTATTCAGGACTGATTTCCCTTAGGATGGACTAGTTGGATCTCCTTGCAGTCCAAGGGACTCTCAAGAGTCTTCTCCAACACCACAGTTCAAAAACTGTGGAGTCAGAACTCACTGAAATTGGAGTCAGAACTCAATGAAATAAAGTGAGGAATCGAAGTCCAGGAGAATGGAGAAATCTATCAGGGAATTTTACCATCAAAGAAGGAAGAAAGATGTGATTGAAACTGGAAGGGGTTGTGTGACTTCAAGAAGTTTTGCTTTGCTTTTTGACATCAGGAAAAATTGGACCATGTTAGTTTTCTAGAGTAGAAAGTAGTTGAGAGGAAATAACTGGTGTGTTGAGAGAGAGAGGACAGGCTTCTGTGCACATGTGGGGAGTTGGTCTTAGATAAAATCATGAGCAGCTCTTTCAGAGCAGCCGGAGGCAAGAAAGGAAGTTGTTAGATGTCGGATGTGATGAGGGTGGGAAGGTCTATTATGAGAGGACCCAGAAGAGGGAGACGTAGAAAGGGGCAGCACACCAAAAGAAATCTCCCTCACTTCTTAAACCAGTTTGTGTCAGACTTTGGGTTGCTTAGGGTCAAAAGTATCCTAAATGATAAATATAGTTCTTATGAATCTTTCAGAAATGAATTTTCATAGACCAGAGCATTACCATTTATAAGAAATGACCACAAGGGACTTCACTGCTGGTCTAGTTGCTGAGAGTCCGCACTCCCGATGCAGGGGGCCTGAGTTTGCTTTCTGGCCAGGAAACTAGATCCCACATGCTGCAACTAAGAATTCACATGCTGCAACTGAAGATCCTGCATGCCACAACGAAGACCTGGTACAGTCAAATAAATATCTATATATCTAGAAGGAAATGGCTATAAAGTAATAAACTTTCTTATTAATGGACAGAAGTTCTGAGTCCAAATGGGTATTTACCATGCTTTCATTTACTTCTGGGAAACAATTCCAAAGAATGTCACACCTCAAAATATCTTTGGACTCTATTCTATTTTGAATTCCTTTAAATATCTGTTACACATTTTGAGTACTCTCAAAGATGACAGATTTGGTCTTTTGTTGGTGGATTTGGTGTTGGAAATATACATAAGCTATCTGGGGTTGAGTCTGGCAAAAACCTTTTTATTTTTAAAGTTTTTTAAAATTTTTGGCCGTGCTGCACAGCATGTAGGATCTTAGTCCCCTGATCAGGGGTTGAATCTGCGCACCCTGCACTGGAGACCTTCCCAGGTGGCACTAGTGGTTTAAAAAAAAACAAAAAACCCTGCCTGCCGATGAAGGAGACATAAAAGATGTGGGTTTTATCCCCGGAAGATTCCCTGGAGGAGGGCATGACAACCCACTCCAGTATTCTTGCCTGGAGAATTGCCATGGACAGAGGAGCCTGGTGGGCTACGGTCCAGTCCATAGGGTTGAAAAGAGTTAGACACGACTGAAGTGACTTAGCACACACACACTTAACTCTGCATTGGAAGCACAGAGTCTTAGCCACTGGACCTCCAGAGAAGTTCCTGGCAAATACCTTTTAGATCAAAACTTGTTCCACGGAAAGTCCAGTGCAACCTGGAGCCTGAGTATGGGAAAGAAAAGTCACTATCCAGAGCTTGTCCTTTCGGAGTAAAAAGTCATCTCAAATCCTTCTTAGTTAGCCTGACCATTCAACCCTGTGGATTATTTTCTGCAGGCATCATACTGCTGATGGCAAGGAAAACAGCCAATGTGGACTTCATTTCTGATGTGCAGAAAGTCAAATTTTCTACTGTGAGACAGGATTATCCTCAGATGTGTGTGAGGCAAGAGAGCCACAGAAGGGTTTCTGTCTTCTCATTTATCTTTCACAGGGAGTTTGCATCTTTCTTACTTTTTCGCTTTCTCCCTCTCCTCCTCACCCCCTTTCTCATTCTCATGCCCCCTCCTCCCCTTTGTTATTGAACTATAATTGAAGTATAGCAATGTAAGTTCCAGGTGCACAACGTTGTGATTGATATTAATTATCACCACAGTAGGTCCAGTTACCATATGCCAGTATACAAAGATATTACAATATTATTGACTATATTCCCTGAGCTGTTCATTTCATCTCTATGACTCATTTATTTTATAACTGGAAGTTTGTACCTTCTAATCACCCTCACCTGTTTCACCCATTCCCACCTATTCCTCTCTGCTTTAGCAACCATCTGTTTGTTTTCTGTATCTATGAAATTGTTTTGTCTATTCATTTGTTTGGTTTTTAGATTCTACATATAAGTGAACTCATACAGTGTATATCTTTCTATGTCTGATTTATTTGACTTAACATAATACCCTCCAGGTCCATTCACCTTGTTGCAAATGACAAAATTTTATTTCTGTGGCTGAATAGTATCCCATTGTATATATACACCCCATCTTCATTATCCACTCATCTATCAACTGACCCTTAGGTTGCTTTCATATCTTGGTTATTGTAAATAATACTAGTATGAACATTGGGTACAGGTAACTTTTCAAACTAGGATCTTTGTTTTCTTTGGAAAAATATCTACAAGTGGAATTGCTGGATGTTATGATAGTTCTATTTTTAATTTTTTGAGGAACTTCCATACAGTTTTCCATAGTGGCTATACCAATTTACATTCCTACCAGCAGTGCACAAGGATTCCCTTTTCTCTGCATCTGCCAATACTTGTTATTTTTGTTTGTTTGTTTTTGATAATTGTTCTAACAGATGTGGTTTTGATTTGCATTTGCCTAGTGATTAGTGATGTTGAGCATCTTTGCATGTATCTGTTGGTCGTCTGTATGTCTTCTTTGAAGAAATATCTACATATTCAGATCCTCTGCCCATCTTTTAATCCTATTATTTTGTTTTTTGAGTTGTATGAGCTTTTGTATATTTTGGATATTAACCCCTTATCAGATATATAATTTACAAATATTTTCTCTCACTCAATAGACTGCCTTTTGTTTTGTTAGTGGTTTCCTTTGCTGTGCAAAAGCTTTTAGTTTGATATGGTCCTATTTGTTTATTTTTGCTTTTGTGTCCCTTGCCTGCTGTAACTGATGTCAAAGGATGTACTTCATATGTTTTATAGTTTATAGTTTGAGCTTTATAGTTTGAGGTCTTATATTTAAGTTTTTAATCCATTTTGAGTTTATTTTTGTATATGGTGTGAGAAAGTAGTCCAGAAGGATTCTTCTGCATGTAGCTGTCTAGTTTTCCCAACATCATTTATTGAAGAGTCTATCTATTCTCCATCATATATTCTTGCATCCTTTGTCTTAGATTAACTGATCATGTAAGTGTGGGTTTATTTCTGGGCTCTTTATTTTGTTCCATAGATCTATGTGTCTGTTTTTGTACCAGTACTATACTGTTCTGATTACTATAACTTCATAGTATAGTTTGAAATCAAGGAGAATGATACTTCCAGCTTTTTCTTCTTTCTCAAGACTGTTATGGCTATTTGAGGTCTTTTGTGTTTCCATACAGATTTTAGAATTATTTGTTCTAATTTTGTAAAAAATGCCATTAGACTTTTGATAAAGATTCCATTGAATTTATATATTACCTTGGATGGTATGGTCATTTTCATAATATTAATTCTTCCAATCTGTGGGCATAGTGTATCTTTTTATTTGTTTGTGTCATCTTCAATTTCTTTCATCAATGTCTTAGAGTTTTTTTCAATACAGCTCTTTTACCTCCTTGGTTAGATTTATTCCTAGGTGTTTTATTCTCTTTGATGGAATTGTAAAATGTGATTGCTTTCTTAATTTCTCTTTTTGATACCTCATTGTTAGAGTATAGAAACACAACACATTTATGTATATTAATTTTTGTATCCTCCAACTTTACTGAATTCATTTAAGCTAAATTTTTTTGGTGGCGTCTTTAGGATATCCTGAATATTCATTGTAAGGACTGATGCTGAAGCTGAAACTCCAATACTTTGGTTACCTGGTGCAAAGAACTGACTCATTGGAAAAGACCCTGATCCTGGGAAAGACAGAAGGCGGGAGGAGAAGGGGACGACAGAGGATGAGATGCTTGGATGGCATCACTGACTCAATAGGCATGAGTTTGAGTAAACTCTGGGAGTTGGTGATGGACAGGGAGGCCTGGTGTGCTGCAGTCCATGCGGCTGCAAAGAGTTGGACACAACTGAGCGACTGAACTGAACTTAGGATATCATGTCATTTGCAAACAGTGACAGTTTCACTTCCTCCTTTTCAATTTTGATTATTTTATATCTTTTTCTGTCTGATTACTGTGGCTAGGACTTCCAATACTATGTTGAATAAAAGTAGTGAGAGTAGACATCCTTGTTTTGTTCTTGACCTTAGAGGAGATGCTTTCAGATTTTCACCACTGAGTATGATTGTTAGTGGTGGGGTTCTTATGCTGTGCTGTGCTCAGTCATATCTGACTCTTCATGACCCCATGTACTGTAGCCCACCAGGCTTCTCTGTCTGTGAAATTTTCCAGGCAAAATTACCTGATCCTACTCCAAGAGATCTTCCCAACCCAGGGATCAAACCGGCATCTCTTGTGTCTCCTTCATTAGCAGATGGATTCTTTGTTTTTCTAATTCCTTTAGGTGTAAGGTGAGATGGTTTATTTGAGATTTTATTTTCTGTTGTAGGTCTAAATCACTATAAGCCTCTCTCTTAGAACTGCTTTTCCTACTTATCATAGATTTTGGATCATTGTGCTTCCATTTCCACTTGTCTCCAGATTTTTTTTTAATTTTCTTTTTTATATTTTCAGTGACCCATTGGTTGTTTGGGCTTCCCTGGTGGCTCAGAGGTTAAAGCATCTGCCTCCAATGTGGGAGACCCAGGTTCGATCCCTGGGTTGGGAAGATCCACTGGAGAAGGAAATGGCAATCCACTCCAGTGGATTGCCTGGAGAATCCCATGGACAGAGAAACCTAGTAGGTTACAGTCCATGGGGTCGAAAAGAGTCGGACACAACTGAGCGACTTCACCTCACCTCACCTCACTGGTTGTTTAGTAGCATGTTGTTTAACCTCCACATGTTTGTGTGTGTGTGCTTTTTTGTAGTTTCTTTCTTATAGTTGATTTCTAATCTCACTTCATTGTGGTCAGAAGAGATGCTTGATATGATTTCAGTCTTCTTAAATTTATTGAGACTTGTTCTGTGGTCTAATAGGTGATCTTTCCTGGAGAACATTCAATGTGCACTTGAAAAGAGTATGTATCCTGCTGCTTTTGAATGAATGGTTTACGTCAGAAGTCCTGTATGTATTTAATCTGATCTGTATCATTTAAGATCAGAGTTTTCTTTGATTATCTGTCTGAATGATTTGTCTGTTGATGTCAGTGGGATGTTGAAGTCCCCTACTGTTACTGTCTTACAGTTTGTTACTTCCTTTATGTTTGTTGATATTTGTTTTATGTGTTTAGATACTCCAGGGTTGGGCGTGTATATATTTATAATTGCTATGTCTTTTTGTTGGATTGATCACTTAATCATTATGTAATATTCTTCTTTGTCTTATCAGTCTTTGTCTTAAGTTCCATCTTGTATGATTGTATTGATACTGCAGCTTTCTTTTTGTTTCCATTTGCATGGAATATCTGTTTTTCATCCTCTTACTTTCAGCTTGTGTGTGCCTTTAGATCTGAAGTGAGTCTCTTATAGGCAGTGTATATATAGGTCTTTTTTCTTTTTAATTCCATCAGCCACTCTATGTGTTTTTGATTGAAACATTTAATTTATTTACATTTAAAGTAGTTATTGATAGTTAGGTCCTTATTATCATTTTGTTAATTGCTTTCTCTTGATTTTATAGTTCTTTGTTGTTCTTTTCTTCTTTTGTTCTCTTCTCTTGAGATTTGATGACTATCTTTAGTGTTATTTTAAATTTCTTTCTCTTTTTTGCATATATATATAATAGATTTTTGGTTTGTGGTTGCCATGAGATTTATAATAGCTCTGCTGCTGCTACTGCTAAGTCACTTCAGTCGTGTCTGACTCTGTGCAACCCCATAAACAGAAGCCCACCAGACTTCCCCATCCCTGGGATTCTCCAGGCAAGAACACTGGAGTGGGGTGCCATTTCCTTCTCCAATGCATGAAAGTGAAAAGTCAAAGTGAAGTCGCTCAGTCATGTCTGACTCTTAGTGACCTCATGGACTGCAGCCTACCAGGCTCCTCCATCCATGGAGTTATTTATTTCTAAATAACTTCTAAGATACAATTAAAGGCCCACTTATAATATAAACAGATCTGTATTTTACATCATTTTTATACTCATCAGTCACTTCAGGGAAGGGTTTGGTTGGAGATCTTCTAATTTTAGTTTTATCTTCACTTATTTCCATGAGTTCTGCCTTTGATTTGCTTAGGGCCTCTACTATTACATTAAAGTCTGTCATCAAATGGTTTAACCTATTAAATTTTATAGCCATATAACATATACACATGATTATTTTAAGTTGATCTTTTAAATTTGTACACATTTTAGTAACCCTGCATTTTTATTCTCCTTGTCACATTTAATGTTTCTGATATCATATTTTACATTTCTCTGATTTGTGTATCCCTTTAACTACTTATTGTGAATACAGATGATTTTTACTACTTCTGTCTTTTAACATTCCTACTAGCTTTATAAGTGGTTGATCTACTACTTTTACTATGTATTTACATTTGCCAATGGTATTTCAGTCGTTATATTCTTCAGTTCTGATTGATTCTTCTTTATATTTTCTAATTCTTTGTTAAACATCACACTATGTTCATCCATTCTCCTGAATTCATGGAGCATCTTTATGGTCATTAACTTGAACTCTTTATCAGGTAGATTATTTATCTCCACTTTGCTTAGTTCTTCTTCTGGGATTTTATCTTGTTCCTTCATTTGAAACATATCCCTGTTACCTCATGTTGATTTTCTGTTTTTATTTGTACGTATTAGGTAAGTTGGTTGCATTTCACAATCTTGAGTAGGTGGCCTTATGTAGGAAACATCCTCTGGGATCCAGCAGCATACTTCCTTTTGGTCACCAGAGCTATATGCTCTAGGGGTGCCTATGTGCTGCGTGGGTCCTCCTGCTGTAGCATGTTGACTACCACGGCGCACTGGTAGATGGGGCTAGATACCATCCCTGTTGGCTGTCAGGCCTTACTTTGTATAGAGGCTGCTGGCTGCTACCTGGAGGGTAGCCTCAGGACTGGTGCCAAATGACTGGTGAGTGGTAAGACCCTGATGCTAATAGGCTAGAGAGTGGATTCCAAAATGGCACATGCCAGCACCAGTGTATTTGTGATAGAATGAGCTCCCAAAATGCTGCCACCAGCATCTTTGTGTTTAGTGGGAATCCCATTTGCCTCCTGTGAGGCCCTCTACAATCAGCAAGCGGATTTGACCCCAAGCTCCTTTCAAATTACTGCCTCTGTGCTTATCTCAGAGCAGGTGAGATTTTGTACATCCTTTAAGAGCAGAGTCTGTTTCTTACAGTCCTCTGACTCTCCTCTGTGCAAGAGCCCCTGACCTTCAACACCAGATGTTCTGGGGATACATCTTCCCATTGCAGGACCCCTAGAGTTGAGGAGCCCCATGTTTGGCTCAGGCCTCTCATTCTTTGGGAGTAATCTCTGCAACCATGATTATCTCTCATTTGGGGGTCACCTACACAGGAGTATGGGTCTTGACTACACTGTATCTCTCCCTTCATACCTGTGTTTTGTAGTTTCTTCTTTACACCTTTAGTTGTGAAAAATCCTTCCTGCTAGTCTCGGTCATCCTCATCACCCTGTAAACAGCTGTAATTCTGGTGTGCCAGTCAGAGGAGGAGCGCAGGGTCTTCCTACACTGCAGTCTTAACCATAAACCCAAGTCAGCATCTTCAGCTAAAACAAAGTCACCAGCAGGCATTTGGACTGTTAGTTTTCTTGAAAACTTTGAATTCCCCAAGGAAAACTACTCATTGGTCTTCGCTGGTAGCTCAGACAGTAAAGAATCCACCTGCCATGTAGGAGACCCAGGTTTGATCCCTGGGTCAAGAAGATCCCTGGAGGAGGAAATGGTAACTCACTCTAGTATTCTTGCCTTGGAAATTCTATGGACAGAGGAACCTGGTGGGCTACAAGTCCATAGGGTCGCAAAGAGTCAGACACGACTGAGCGACTAAGCACACACACAAGGAAACTACTCAGGCAGTGTTTGAAAGTGTGGAATACAAACTAGAGCAGGGGTCAGAAGCTACTGGCTCAGTTTTGGCTGTTGCATTTATTAGCCCTGCAACCTTGTATAATAAACTCATGGGGGCCCCAATTTCTTCATCTGTAAATAGCAGTGATTCATATTCAACCCAAGAAGATTAAAAGAGGAAAGGTTTATGAAAGCACCTAGCAAGATGCAATAAAGGAGTCATCTTGCTCAAGTTCAGATTCTAGCTCTGTTGTACTAGCTATGTGACTTCAGGCAAGTTACGTAGCTACTCTGCCTCAGTTTCTGGGTGAACAGACATAATAATACCCACCTCACAGATTTTAGATCAATCAGAGTTTAGTGCAGAAAACAGCAGAGAAACAGTTTCTGCCTTCCTTCTGTATTCCAAAATTCCTTCTAATTGGTGGACCCTATTTCATATCCAGAGCCTCAGCTGCAAGCTCCTTTCTAGCCTCTGCAGTAGGAAGGAGGATGCTGTGGGGGCTAAGGAAATCAATGCACACACACCTCCCAAGTTACTATGAGGATGAAGTGAAATGATGTGTATGAGGGTTTGGTAAGGGTTCAGTAAACATTAGCCACGGTTACTTTCAGCACACATAATGCTTGAAATATATATTTTTTTCATTTGTAATAGATTAGAATATAAGCTACTCTGTTTACACAAAGAGCAACCCTCTACCTCCATGTCTTATGGACCCAGGTTTTCCCACAGCAAACTGAAGGTCTGAGTTTCCCTATTTCAATCAATATTATTCAGGCTTTAGACACTGGTGTCTACTGTGGACCCTTGCTGCTGCTCTTTGAGAAAACTACTGAATGATTTGAGATAACGTGTGTAGAATGTAAAGTGTTCTCACTATCTTTGGAGAGCTACTTAAGAAACTATGACAGTAGTTTCAGTGGTGTGTGCAGAGCTGGGGGTGGGGACTGGTTGCATACGGAAAAGAAGGGGGGAGATTTGCATTTCACTTTCAGTGAGAAGAGTCGACATTGTCTCGTTCCTTTGAATTTTGTGATACGTTTATATATTATCTATTTCAAAAGTTATGGAAAAGGTCAGTCTTTGAAGCATTTTCTGATTTATTATTGGCATTCCACTTCAGAACAAAGCCATCGTAGGATCAAGTTACTTGACTCATAGCATCCTGATTTTTAATGCCCGTTTAGGGCACTCATCACAAACTGGCTGCCTGCAGTACAGGAGACCAGGGTTCGATCCCTGGGTACGAAAGATTCCCCTGGAGAAGGAAGAGGCAACCCACTTCAGTGTTCTTGCCTGGAGAATTCCATGGACAGCTAGGCTACAGTCCATGGGGTCATGAAGAGTTGGACACAACTAAGCGACTAACACAGAAATCAGGGTGGGTAGAAATGGATTATTTACAGAAGCTCCAGCATGAAAGGCAAAAAGCAGGGTATAATTCTGCCCCGACTCCAGTTCTTGTGGAAAGGTGTCTAAACAATCTGCTCCAGCCCTTAGGTAAGCCTGAAATTCAGGGTACTTGTGTTCTCCAATTCTGATGGCCAGGTATCTTCTAGCAGGTCACTGAGGACTAGCTGCTCCTGGTAGCCAGCTCCTGCAAGGAGAATAGCTCAGCATAGACCACACCTTTGTGCTTCTGTGTTTTTTTCCCCCTCTTTGGTCAGTTTCTTCAGTCTGCAGATAATAATAAAGGAACGTATTTAACAGATTACGTAATTCAGGAAATGGAGAAGGGATACGGATTATGCAGCTAGTTCCTTGCCATAACTCGGGCACTTAGGCAATCTTGGGTGAAAGGTATCAAGGAGCTGAGGTGGAAGGGTCAAAGAAACAGACCTGGTCATGGGGCAGACTCCAGAGGCTCAGTGGCTGTAGAAGTTTCTGGCTTAATCCCAGGGTGAATTAAGGCATGTGATCAATGAAATTACCAAGACAGTAGCTGTCATCATGGAGAGGTATTTCTCCAAGTGGCAGGACACTCAGGGGAGCAACTTCATCTGAGAAGACTGACACCGTCTTCCTGATGAAAGTCTGGGATCTGCCGCTGCCTCCTTGACTTGTGTACAGTTGTTAGCATAACTGATGCCATCTTTGACCCTTACAGTTTCTCCTGTCCTTTGGCTGACCCTACCCAGGACTGTGCTGTGCAGTGAATCACTCTTCTGTCATCAAGGGCTTTGTAGTTAATAGATTTTGCTTAATAATAGTTAGGACTGGGTAGCCACTGTGCTCTGTTAGTCCCCAAACAATGATAAAAACCTTTGGTGGCATATTCCTGGCACTCATGTGACTTATTACCCATCATAGGAATGCATGTCCCATTTCCAAGTTCCTACCCCCACATCTTGCAGTCTTCTTGCAGTCCTTGCATCTCCATTGGACTGCAAGAGGATCCAACCAGTCCATCTTAAAGGAAATCAGTCCTGAATATTCACTGGAAGGACTGATGCTGAAGCTGAAACTCCAATACTTTGGCCACCTGATGTGAAGAACTGACTCATTGGAAAAGACCCTGATGCTGGGAAAGATTGAGGACAAGAGGAGAAGGTGGTGACAGAGGATGAGATAGTTGGATGGTGTCACTGATGTGATGGACATGAGTTTGAGTAGGCTCTGAGAGTTGGTGATAGACAGGGAAGCCTAGTGTGCTGCAGTCCAGCTCACAAGAAGTCAGACACAACTGAGCAACTGAACTGAACCCCAGGTCAACTATAAAGTTGTCCCAATGGCATTTTGGCAGCACGGAGTGAAGCTGCAAGTGATTCTAGATCATCGCCTGCCTGATCAGATCCCACTCTGTGAGTAGATTACCCTGCAACAAACTGATCCGTGGATTATATGGAGCTGCCGACCTCAATTTTCAGTCTCCAGATGCTGTATCAGTTTGGTGGGCACTTTTGTTCCCTCTGTCCTCCAACAACTGGGAACAGAGCCCATCCAAGTTTGGTCCAGGAGGTTGGCTTTTATTCACCCATCATAAGCCAGCACACGCACACATATGATATGTGGACTTGCCCATTATTGAGACTAAACTTTAAAGAAATAGTTGGCAGTAAGTTGTGACGCACTCTTTTTTTATTTTAATGCTGGTTATAACCAATCAAATTGATTTCATAACCCACCAGTGGGTTCCAACCAGTAGTTTGGAAAACACCACCCTAACCACATAAGCTAATCAGTTCTGGGTCTCTCTGGTTCTCAAGGGTGGGGAGCCACACAAAGATCCCAAGAGTCTCTTACACAACCTATTATCTCAGCATATCTATCCATTCCCCACTATTTGCATATACAAACTTCAGAGTGCACTTATGTAAATGCACACTTTGTCCTCCGTGACCTAACCTCAAAGAGCCTCACTCTCCTGACAGTGGAGCCATAGTGCTGAGCTCACCTCTTTATTCCTTTCTTCTGTCCTTTGAACTCAGCACTCCGCCTTTTCCACTCAATCCCTATGGGAGGTCCCAGAAGGTAAAATATTTGAGTCACAGAATGTCAAGGATGAAAGAGACCTTAAGAATCATGTAATACAACCACCTCTTTGATGCATCTTGGTAGTCTCCGGCCTCTGCTTGTATTCCTCCAGGGACAGCAAGCTCACTACTACCAGGGACAGCCCCTTCCCTCTTTGGACAATATTAGTTAAACCAAAATCTGTTTACCTATGCTTCCATTTATTACTTTTTGTGTCAAAATTAGTCTTCTTGGAACAGTGCCTGGCACATAGTGATAAATATTTGTTACTAGTATGACAAACCTAGACAGTGAGTTAAAAGGAAAGACATCACTTTGCCGACAAATATCCGTATAGTCAAGGCTATGGTCTTTCTGGTAGTCATGTACGGTTGTGAGAGCTGGACCATAAAGAAGGCAGAGCACCAAAGAATTGATGCTTTCGAACTGTGGTACTGGAGAAGACTCTTGAGAGTCTCTTGGACAGCAAGGAGATCAAACCAGTCCCTCTCAAAGGAAATCAACACTGAACACTCTTTGGAAGGACTGATGCTGAAGCTGATGCTCCAATGCTTTGGTCACCTGATGCAAACAGCCGACTCATTGGAAAAGACCCTGATGCTTGGAAAAACTGAAGGCAGAAGGAGAAGAGGGTGACAGAAGTTGAGATGGCTGGATGGCATCACTGATACAATGGACATGAACTTGGGCAAACTCTGGGAGATGGTGAGTGACAGAGAAACCTGGTGTGTGGCAGTCCATGGGGTTGTGAAGAGTCAGACATGACTGGATGACTGAACAACAGTATAACTAGCAGTTGTTGTGTTAGTGCTGTGAACAGTAATAACTAATCTCTAACCCTTTCCTCACACAACTGCTCTTCACGTGTTCAAAGGAAGGCATTGCGTTGCCCGAGCCTTCTCTTTTCTCTGCTAAAACACCCACAATTCCATCAGTCCTTGCTGTAGTGTGCTTTCCTGCCCTTTCCCATCCAGTTCACTGTCCTGCTGATGCAGGTGGGTCTCTAACAGGTTGGTGAAGTGAAGTCGCTCAGTCGTGTCTGACTCTTTGCGACCCTGTGGACTGTAGCTCACCAGGCTCCTCCGTCCCTGGGATTCTCCAGGCAAAAACACTGGAGTGGGCTGCCATTTCCTTCTCCAGGGGATCTTCCCAACCCAGGGATCGAACCCAGGTCTCCTGCATTGCAAGCAGATGCTTTAACCTCTGAGCCAGGTGGATACTTCCTCTGAAAACACAGGCCTCCAGAATTGGCCCCAGGCTTCCCTGGGGCTAAGAATCTGCCTGCCAATGCAAGAGACACGCAGGAGATGTGGGTTCAGTTCCTGGGTTGGAAAGATCCCCTGGGAGAGGAAATGGCAATCCACTCCAGTATTCTCGCTTGGAAAATTCCATGAATGGAGGAGTCTGGTGGGCTACAGCCCATGGGGTCATAGAGTGGGACACGACTGAACACGCACACACTCCCCGTGTGGGGCACCAGGGCAGAGGGCAGAGACTTGTACCTCCTGTGACCTGAGAGCTTGACGGCTAATTATGCTGCCCAGAATTAATTACTAGTCCACATCAGAGTAGAGAGAGGCTGCACCCACAAATAATGGAGGAGCAGGAGATGGCATCCCTTCCTCCAGAGCACATTCCTTTGGGGGAAATGTACCAGCTGCCCTCCTGGAAGGAATGAGGCCTGCAGGCATGTAGTGAGCCCACCCAGGAAGAATTAAACATCCCGTGGCCGCCCCCAGGAGTCTCAGTGTGGCCAAGTGGTGGAGCTGTGATGATCTTGGGAGGAAGCACTTACCCTGCTCCAGCCAGTTATCACCATGCAGGAATGTAGGCCCTCGTGTTTCAAGATCATCCATCTTTTCTAAAAAGCCAGAAATATGAAGCTTTAAAATAGAATCATCCCACTTGAAAAAGTCAGCTAGTTCCAATTTTTTCCCTCCATATACGGTCTGAAGCAAAAATGTCCAGGCTAGACCAAATGCTGTGACCTCAGCTCTCCCGTTAGACTTCTGTTCTTTATCTGCAGAGCAGAGGGCCTTGGAGGGTGAGGCTGGGACTCAGTGGAGCCTGGTGACTTCCAGGCTGGAGCCACCCTCCTCTTGCTTCAGTCTCTCCGGACAGTTTTCGAGCCACGTGGCAGCCAGGGCCAAACTTGGAAAAACAGCTCTGTTATCTGAGCAGCCCGAGGGAGCTCGCCTGAGTCTTACACGAGTGTTTTCTGGGCAGGTGGAGAGGGCAATTAAGCCTGCCATATGGAGAAGAGGAAGGTTTTAAATGGAATCCACCCCCTCTTCCTGCAAGAGGCGGAAACACTGCCACCTAGTCAACATTACCTGCTCTGTGGGGCTGGGAATCAGGCTTTCCTCGGCCCCTGTGACTTCTTAAAGTAACTTCATCTCTCCTTCCTTCTGACTGCAAAGTAATGAACATAAAAATGCTTTTGTGTGTTTTCAGATATAAAGCATGCAAGACAGGGCCAAAATGTAATTGGTTTTCCTAAAATTTTTTATTCATTATGGGATCCACGGAACTATAGATTTTTAGGGCAAAGGGAGCCTGTCAAGTGGTGAGCTGGCCAGATGGGATAAACTGAGGCAGAGCGTCATTTGCCTAAAGTCTTGCTGTTGGTTCACTAGTTCCTTTATTTCATGTCATCCTCCCTATGATTTGAAAGGATGAACCCCAGTTTCCCCTCACCCCCTCCCACCACTCACAGCTGGCCTGGTCAACTCACCTTTGCCATAGTATCATATCTTGTGCAGAGTATAAAATTTGGATAAAATATAAATTTTAAGATATAATTTTATTCTAAATAGTTAGTAAAAAAAATTAATAAAGCCTTTATTTATATGTAACACATGAAATAATGAGAGTCCCCAAAAGTTTTAAAAATTATTTGCTGATTGCATGATTTGAAACCCGGCAGGCCAAGTGAATGATAAACTGTTAAAAAACATATGGAGCTATGACTTCAGTGAGTAAACAAAAACTACTACCAGACACTGTCAAGATTGGTTTTAATTTGCATGAGCTTTAAAATGTGCAGGTTTCCAAAATTCATGTTTCACATAAAATGAAGTACCTGGTACTCCACTGAACATGTTTTATTGTTTTCCCGATTGATGAAGCCTGCTCTGATCTGAGAGCTCTTGGTGATGAGGGAGACATTGTTGGCTCCCTTCCCAACAGCTATTCCTGCTTTCTACCTTGTGAGCAGAATCCCACTTTTGCTTAGGTATTGATCAACAATATGTTCAAAGAAGGTGGTACCAACACTAAGAGTTGAGTCATGCTTGCTCTAGGCCAGACATGGTAATACCATCTCCCTTGCCAGTGACTGATCGATCCAGTTCTGCCCCTGAGGAGGAGTCAGCTGGAGACCTCTGGGAATGATTTCCTCTGACAAAAACCAGACATACACCAAAAGAGCCATGTTTCTGTCCTGCCTTTAGACATTGTTATATAAACATGAGATGCTTGGAGATGTGGCAGTCATTTTGCAACCATGAGGGAAAACAAAAGAGACTTGCAGAGAACTATATGCCAGGCTGAAACATGTGTTTTATGTTAAAAATAAAGGGACAGGTAAGAAAAGGGAATAGATACAGAAATGTAAGGCATATAGGGCCAGACCTCCTAGCAAGTCAGGACCAAAGCTGAGGTGACATTGGGCTCCCCCCTCTTAGCTCTGGAAAGAAAGGAGCTCTTTCTCTTGCACCAGGGATATGAAAGAAAGATATGTATTTGGAGTGGGAGCAAAGGGTACTCAGAAGGTGTGGGAGACCCAGAGTGTCCTGTGCACCCTGAGGGGAGTGTGTGGAACACTCCAGCGTGCGTCACAGGCAAGGGGGCTCCAGAGAGGACACAAGAGCGTCCTTGTGCCCCATACTTATGTATGGAGTTGTGTGATAGCGTGGAAAATCTTCTCCCCTGGAAATGAAGCCATTCATCAATTCACTCAGTCATCTTATTAATTTACAAAATGCTGACTTTGGGCCATACTCTGTATTGCTTCTTTGTGGGATGCAAAAAGGAGAACACAGCCTTGCTGCCTTTTTGGCATTTGCTATCCTGCACAGAGAGACAGATTATGCCTGCAAATTCAGAACCAAAAAGGACAAATCAAAGAGCAGGTGAAGAGCCCAGGCAACCAGGGCTTGAAGGCTGCCCTGGGGAATGGTCTCTGGGACCTGGGTAGTCAGAAAGGGCTTTGTGGTGACAAGGACAAGAAGAGGAAGGAATCTGATGATGGAAGTTTGGGACCTGGAAGACAGGGAGAATGGAGATTCACAGAGTTTGGGGTGTCAGAAGGAGGCTTCATCTTATTTCTTGGCACCAGTGGGAGAAGTTTAAATTCTAGATCTTAATCTATGTTCTAATTTGTGGTTTCATTCATGTCAATACATTTTCACTGAGCAGCTACTGTACGCCAGCATGTGCTGGCAACTGGGGCCAAAGAGAGGTAGATCCCTCCAGGAGCTCTTTGTCTATGATGAGACAGTCAAAGACAGGGGTGAAGTGCTGTTTCAGGAGAGACACAGGATGCCACCAGGCCTGGCCAGAGAAGGGACACCAAGGAGGGCAGAGGGGATGGCAAGGTGGTTTTCAGGGGCACAGATGGAAATTTGTCTTGGGGCTCCAGGAAATCCGCTAGGCTGGGGGTTGGGCTTCCAGTCTGCTGATGAATCCATCCTCCACTTTATGGTTCAGTCCCTAAGGCCAAGAGCTCACCCTATCTCTTTGTGCGGATGGTACCCCTGGTCCATCTGATCATTTTGGTCTCTTATCCCAGTTGTTGTTCAGTTGCTAAGTCGTGTCTGACTTTGCAACTCCATAAACTGTAGCACACCAGGCTTCCCAATCCTTCATTATCTCCCTGAGTTTGCTCAAATTCATGTCCATTGAGTCAGTGATACCATCCCACCATCTCATCCTCTGTTGTCCCCTTCTCTTGCCTTCAGTCTTTGCCAGCATCAGGGTCTTCTTCAGTGAGTCAGTTCTTTGAATCAGGGGGCCAAAGAATTGGCGCTTCGACTTCAGCACCAGTCCTTCCAATGAATACTCAGGTTTGATTTCCTTTAGGATTGACTTGTTTGATCTTGCTGTCCAAGGAACTCTCAAGAGTCATCTTCAACAACACAGTTCGAAAGCATCAGTTCTTTGGTGCTCAGCCTCCTTTATGGTCTAACTCTCACATCCATATATGACTACTGGGAAAACCATAGCTTTGACTATATGGACCTTTGTCAGCAAGGTGATATCTCTGCTTTTAGGAAGGGGGTTGAACAAGGAAAGACTCTGCTTTGCCACGCTGGGCAGATTCGCTTTGCCTTGAGTTATATGGACATCTGTAAGTTGACACCTGTTGTGCTGGGGTGAGGAAGTACAGTGTGGACCTGTCCTGTACACGTAGTTCTCTGTAGGCACACCTTGAAGACTGCTAGGAGGAGATGGGCAGCTGTGAGCTGTCTCGAGAGCCTGCTTCCGGCTCTCGGAGGGGGAACCATCAACACTAACATTCCTACTGAAAGTAACTCTGTCTGAGGTCACCTGGTGGGAGAGAGCACCAGGGGCCTTGGGAAGGAAACCCCTCGAGTATGGTGCTCCATTGGCACAGTGCAAAGACACGAAGCCATGTGGAGTGGACAAGCTGGTGAGGCAGGAGCCCGTGGGGAACAGCTTCTCCTTTGGCCCTTTTAGGGTCTTTTTCTGCTCAATGAGGCCTATTCCTGCCCAAGGCCACTGTTGGAGGGACAGGAGAAATGGGAAGATGGCAAAAGTAGTCCAGTGCCTTGGGATGCGGCGTAAGACCAGATGGGGATGAAAAGGCAACTGGCCTCTGTTGGTTTGGCGGCATCTCCAACCACAGAAGTGTTTGTCCTTCCCAGGTTGGGTCCTTACCGTCCATCCTCACTTCCACTCAGCAAATACCTCCTGTGTAGGACCCACAGGGACACAGAAGCAGTTTCTGTTTTAGGGAAGTCTGTCACCTATAATAGAGGGCCAATTTGGGTGAGACCCCAAATGTGCCAGAGCTTCAAAGCAGGGTGAGGTCACAGCTGGTAGGAGGGGAATGGAAACAGCTCCATAGTTAGCTTTCCTGAGTCTCTGCCAGGAACCACGTGCTGCCCTGAGCACCTCGCACCCCTGGCCTCCTTTCATCCTTGCTTCACTGAGGGATGGATCAGTGCTTGTTTTTATAGATTGGAAAACAGGCTCAGGAGACATGAAGTGACTTGCCCAGGGGCAAAGAGCTTCAGAGTGGCCAAGCAGAGATTAAGGTCAGAGGTCTCTGGCTCGAAAGTGCATAGTCATGTACATTTGCTTGGCTGCCAGATGAGACAGGTGGGGTTTGAGATGAATCCAGAGGGGAAGAAACTAGTTAGATGGAAAGAGGAGGAAGGTAGTTCAGGCTGAAGTTACAGGCTGAAAAGAGGTGGGGAGACAGCCTGGTACCAGTGATGTGTGGTTTGCTCAAAGGGAGTCTTTCAGGGCAAGGGAGGAAGGGAAGGTTTTGACTCATCATGGAGGGTATTGAGGGCCTGGGCCAGGGGCCAGAGGAATCCCTAGTGGAGGGAAGAGCCTCAGCGATGGGAGAAGTAATGACAGAGAAGGCTGAGGGCTTTTTGCCACCTCCTTTTGTGTTCCTCCCACATAGTGACCTTGGGCAGGAATAGGCCTGGCTGAGCAGAGAAGACCCTTAACAAGGAAAGGTTGTTAAGAACCTTGGTTGAGGAGGAAGGAGGGCAGCTGGGAATGTGGGCTGGCGGGGAGGGGGCAATGGAAGAAGTCGCCTCCCTTGTTTGGGCAGTGGAGCGTCTCGGAGAAGAGCACCCAGAGCACTGCTGTCTTGGGCTGAAGGTGCAGTGGGGAGACCCCAGGGCAGAGCCTAGCAGCGCTCAGCACCCTGGGGAGGAGAGCAAGAGGCCCGGCACGAGGCAGGTGAGCAGAGGGAGAAGGGGGCTCGTGAATGATCAAGGTGAGAAAGGACCCCACTGTTGGCTGGGTTGGGGGGCATGAGGAAGGGCCAGGGTCTGGTGACAGCCACAGTCAGTTCTCGAGTATTCTCCCACAGTCCCAGCTCTGGCTGTGACATACCATGAGTCTGTGAGTTCATGTATCTTGATCAGGGCTGAAGTCACTCTTGGTGGGGGCAGGTCCCTATGTGGTGATACCTGCGTTCACAGGTCCTATGAGGCATTTGACCCATGGTGCTGGCTCTGCTCTGGGGCAAGGTCTGTGCCCTGGACCCAGATGGAAGCAGCCATGCCCACATGTCCCCATCTCTTGGGATCCCCGCCCTACCAGACCTGTCAGCCAACCTTTTATCAGTCTGCCTATGGCTCACCTCCATGCCTTTGCCCAAGTCCTTCCAATGAGCACACATCCTTTCTTCCAGACCACTCCAAGGTTTGCCCACTCCAAGCAGCTTGCCCTCAGAGACCTAGCCCTTACTTTCTGCTCAGTGGTTCAGTATCCACCTACATGCTCTTTCCTCGAACTTACACAGTCTCTAGGCTTTATTTCTGTGTATGTTCATTGTACTCCCAAAGAGATGATAAGATCATTGAGGGTAGGGAATCACATATTTTCTGTCTCCCTCATAATACCTAAACTTGATTCATGGAAGGCCCAGCACTCATGGAATGTCAGATGAATGGGAATTCCCTTCCACCCACATGTAGGTCCTGCACCTCTAGGAATGTAACCCTAAAACATACCCAGAGGATGCAGTAAGATGCAGGTGGGGAGCAGGGCCAGGCAGGAGCCGAGGCATGCCACCGTCGTGATGTTTCTCTGGAATGATGCTCAGCTGGGAGGGACCTTGTTGATGATCCAAACTTCTTCCTCCACTGACTGGTAAACAGAAGTCTCAGGTGGGGGCATAGTTGCCCCCAGGGGCACAGAGCTGAGCTGAGACTCCAAGGCACACCATGAAGACTAGCAGCAACTCCCTCTGCTAAAACCCAATTTCCCAGGTCTCAGATCCTTGGCTTCTCAGCAGCATCCCCATGCTTCTCTCTGACACAAACCTTTTACTTCTCTGGCCAGTTTTCCTCTGGCTAATCTTTAAATAATTAGCAGTCTAATGATTAGGATTGGGATGCAGTCCTTGGAGTTTTCTCTTTTCTCCCTCCATCCTCTCTCCCTAGGCAGACTCATCCCACATCTGGAATGGCCATCTGACTCCCACATGACTCTGGTTCAGAATTCTCTGCAGAGTTTTCGATCCATTCATCTGCTGCCCCGCTGGCATCTCCTGAGAATCCAAAGTGACACTTCTGAAGACTTCTGAAGTCCTCCCTCAGCATTCTTCCAAACCCTTCCTCCCTGCCCAATGGTCCCTACTCAGCATGTGAACCACTGTCGGGGCCAGTGCACAGGCCAGAAATGGAGACAGTTTTCCTCCCCTCTTGTGCATAATCTGTAGGTTTGACTTCCTGCGCATCTCTACATCCCCACCACTGTCAGCCTGCTTCAGACCTCCTCCACCTCCCGCCCAAAGGCTGAAGTCTCCTGTCTGGGCTCCCTATAGTCCCTAGTCCACTCAGCCATCAGTCCACTTTTTTAAAACATTAGGTAGATCCTGTCACTTTCCCATTTTGATCCTTCATTGGTTCCTGGTCTCTCTTGGGATAAAGGCCCAGGTGTGACTGAGACCTGTGAAGTTTGAATAGCCCCTCCTACCTCTCCTGCCTCCATCTCCCTTCTCTCCGCATTGCAGTCTCCCTGGCTTTTCCCAGGATCCTGCTAATCATAGAGTCTTGAAATGAGCCCAGAAAAGATCCCCTGGCCACACGTTTCCATATTCTTATCTTACATGCATTTGTAAAATGAACTCATGTTTCCCTCTCTAGCTGCCTAGAATCTAAGCTCCATGAGGTCAGGGGCCTCCCAGGGCACATAGAAGTAGCTCAGGAAGCATGTGTTGGCTCTTCGGTCTCTCTCAAGGGTGATGTGCCTGGGTTCCGGTCATTGAGATACAGGCAGATGTGTGCCATCCTGTGCTGGGTAAGGTGTGAGCACCTGGGCTGGCACTGGGGGAGTGGGCTGGGGGACAGGGGATGTAGAGAGGGTTTGGAGTACAAGATCCAGGGAGGTGATGGTCACAGGGAAAAAGGCATGCTGACTGAGGGACTTGGCTTTGGATTTGGGGAGGAATTGCTTTGTTTCCTGGCAATATGTGATGGGAGGAAGGAGAATCCTCTTGATCACAAGATGGGCAGTTCTTGTTTTCTCTTTAAATCATTAACACACACTGGAGACTCATGAAGTGATTTAGAGTCCAGAATTAATGAAACTCAGCAGTGAATGATACGTTGGGGCTGAAGAGATAAAGTTTTTAAGAATAATTCTTGGGTCTGTCTACAACCACTGTTGCCATGTGCTGTAGGAATGCAAACGAATGTAGGGAAATCATACGTTCGGTTCTCAGTTTCTTGAGTTTGAGGTCCTATAAAACATCATAGTGGAGATGGTGAGTCAATGAACCTATGAGTTCATAGGATTTGAAGGTTGGAAGAGAGGACTGGCTGGGAATTGAAATGTGGGAATTACCAATGCATAGATTTTCAATGAAGCCATGAGTTGGAGGGGGTGAGTGTACATGAGATCACCTTAGCAGACAAGGAAAGAGACAGAGTAGGTCCAGGCCAGCCTCCTGAGAAGCCTGCAAAGGAAGCTGAAAAAGAACAGCTGGAGAGAAGAAACCAAGAAACTAAAAGCATGGGGGTCATCTTCTGAGAAGAGGGGTAGCAGTCAGGGGAGGAGCAAACTGGAATGAGCAAAAGCAAGGCAGTGCTGTGTCTAGGGTTTTGAGACAGGCCTTTGGGGCAGAAGAATCAGTATTAAAAACTGGGCCTCATCTGTATTCTGTGTGATCTTGGGCAGATTTCTAAACCTTTCTGTGGTTTATCAGAGTCTGTTTTCAGATATGTTACAGTATGAAAATGGACAAGGCTTAGAATGGAGAAAATCAGGAATTTGAAAATTCCTTTTTCTCAGGCTTTCTGTTTGAGTTATAACCAATTATAAACCCTCTAGTTACAAACAAGGTCCTTCTAGAATCAGAGAAATAAGAACAGGCTGACCTGCCTCTGTCAACAGTACCCTGAAGAGAGGCACACAGGTGCTCCCTGGAAAACAGAGTTTGTGGTGATAAAGCTCCTCAGAACTAAGCCTGATCCAGGCCTGTCTGTCCTGGTGGCTGGAACTCAGCACCAATCTGCCCAGCAGGCCCCCTGCATTAGTGCCCTGGGACAGAAGGGACCCCACCCACTCCCAGGCCAGTAGCACAGCCCTCACCCCGGGTGATGCTCATCAAAAGTAAACAGGGAGCCAGCCAAGCAGACACACTCATGTATCATCATCATTACCGAAGCTATTAACACTGCACATGGTGTGTGTGGGGGTGGCTGATGGCCAGCCCCACAGCAAGCTGGTGATGCCAGACTGCAGCCATCCCCGTCCCACAGCCAAAGGCCCAGAGGCCCCCTCCTGGATCAGCAGCGTGGATCAAAGACGTTGACAGCCGGTAAGCTGCCCTGATTCTGTGGTAGACAGGCTCTTTTCCTCCTCTGGCTCCGTGGTCTGGGAGATGCCCTCCTGGCTGGAGGTCTGCTCTAAACACAGGCCAGGGAGGCATGCGGGGGTCAGGCCATGATGGCTGAGGCTGCGGGAGCCAGGAGCCTCCCAGTGTGGCTTTAAGCCTGTGAGATTCCCAGGAAAGACCAGGAGACTTTGGTTATACCCTTTGGATTTGAAGGACAGGTCATAACTCTCCAAGGATGCAAAAGGATCAAATAAGAGAAAGCTTAGCCACATAGCACAATTCTATGTGCCCGCCCCACTCCCACCCCCACAGTGGGCAGACTATTCTCACCACCACTTCTCTCCCCCAGGGCATTCCCCGACTCCTGCCCCCAGGGACCTCGGCTCTAGAAGCTCCAGAGAAGAGCTTCTCCTGTGTTCTAGTGCCTACTGGCTATGCTGGCCAGCCTGTCTCCACAGAAGGCCCCTTCCCAGAAAGCCCAGAGGTGTGGGCCCTGGGTTTTAGTTGGTATCTGCTAGTGCGAGGTCTGTGCCAAGTCTCTCTGACTTAAACTTGGCCATTCCTGGGCTGCGGTAGACAGGGCAAATGCCCTGGGTTCTACCCTGAGTAGCTGAGCAACTGGGCAAGTTCCTAATCCTCTTTGGGTTTTCATTTCTCATCGGTAAAACTGGCCTAAAATCTCCATTGCTGCAAGTGTTCTGGGGTGACTCAGCCCTGCAAGATGAGTGGGAAAGAGCCCTAGACTTGAAGCAGGGACTACAAGACCTAGCTCACAGTCACAGACCGGCCCTGCCGCTTTCTTTGCCTCACTCTTCTCCACTGTACAATGGGGGTAGAAGGGACTGACGAGATGGCTGCTAAGGTTCAGGTGCCCTCTGACCAGTTCTGACCTAATCCCTGCTGTGTTCCTGCCTCTGGATGGGATCCTCCCTGAGAGGGGAAAGTACGTCACCAGCAGAGATGGAGCAGGGCATCCTTCTTTGGTCCACTGGTCCTCCTGAGATGGAGCCAGAGTACAGCATCTCCCCCTACAGGTTAGTGGGTGCCCCATGCCTGGGCTGTGAGGCAGTCAGCCTGGGTGGTCTGTTTAGACTCAGTGCCCAGGAGTAAATGGTCACATTGCCAAACTCTCCCACTAAACTGGGTACATGGGCCAGAGGCTGCCCTCCACCAACGCACCATCAAGAACCTTCCGGGGCTTCAACAGGCTCATCTCTCAGTCATGCCAAGAAGAAACTAACAGACATGAAATAGACGCTTTGGGTCAGAATCTTCTGTTTACAACTTACTGGTTGGGTGACTTCAGTTCAGTTCAGTTGCTCAGTCGTGTCGGACTCTTTGTGACCCCATGAACTGCAGCACACCAGGCCTCCCTGTCCATCACCAACTCCCGGAGTTCACTTGGATTCACGTTCATCGAGTCAGTGATGCCATCCAGCCATCTCATCCTCTGTCATCCCCTTCTCCTCCTGCCCCCAATCCCTCCCAGCATCAGAGTCTTTTCCAATGAGTCAACTCTTCACATGAGGTGGCCAAAGTACTGGAGCTTCAGCTTTAGTATCATTCCCTCAGTTGTGGCTTTTAACCCCCATGGATATAGCTGGTATTAAACAAGATAACATTCATTTATGAGTTGGATTAGAAGATGCCTGGCACCTAGTAGGTGCATAGCAAATGCTGCTCAAGTCTTCACCTGCGTGTAGGTGCATAACGTGTACAGAAAGGGAAAGGCATTGACGATCCCCCATCTCCAGCCCTGCTTTGTGGGGCAAAGGTGGAGGGGGGACGCGGTGAAGAGGTTTGGGAGAAGTCCTGGCTGATCATTTCAGTCTGCAGATTGCCCCATCGGCTCACTCAGTGTTGTGGGAGTACCACAATCTTCCATGTGCTAGGAGGCGTAGCAGTTGGGAAGCACTGCTGGACCGGGGGGCTCAATGTCTGGAGATGGTGGGGTGAGAGGGGAGAGAGGGACAACAAGTGTGTGACTTGAGGATGTCAGAGTTCATGCTGGGGGATGCCTCACGCTCCCCATCTGTAAATGCTAGTCAGATGACGCCCTTCTCTGTGCAAAGGGCTGTGTGGGAGGGGGTGCTTTGTATGCTTGAAAGAGGCAGCTCATCTCACCACTTCCCCAGTTGCCATGCTCCTCTTCTTTGTATTGCATGTAAGAATGGAATTCATGTCATCGATTTCACAGATCAGGAAACCAAGAAGAGGAAAGGCCTGTTGGTGAACTGTAGCCCACACAGCCTGCAACTCAGGGACTGGGCATCTCCAGACACCAGGATCTGGCCCTGTCCCATCTACTCCCTGAACTCAGGGGAAATCCCAGAGTTTTTTTATCCAATATGTTCATGTGGGTTTCCTCTCTGGAGGGGCTGCCAGGTCAGTCTGACTTTGCCAGCATCCATAGCCTGTTCTGGCATCAAGCTGCATCCCCTGGACCTTTGGTTCATCCAGCACAGCAGAGATGAAGCCTCTTCATCCCTCAGTGCTGGGCACTGGGCAGGCCTCAGTTCAGTTCAATCGCTCAGTCGTGTCTGACTTTTTGTGATCACATGAATCACAGCACGCCAGGCCTCCCTGTCCATCACCAACTCCCAGAGTTCACTCAGACTCGCGTCCATCGAGTCAGTGATGCCATCCAGCCATCTCATCCTCTGTCGTCCTCTTCTTCTCCTGCCCCCAATCCCTCCCAGCATCAAAGTACTTTCCAATGAGTCAACCCTTTGCATGAGGTGGCCAAAGTACTGGAGTTTCAGCTTTAGCATCATTCCTTCCAAAGAAATCCCAGGGTTGATCTCCTTCAGAAGGGAATGGTTGGATCTCCTTGCAGTCCAAGGGACTCTCAAATGTCTGCTCCAACACCACACTTCAAAAGCATCAATTCTTCGGCGTTCAGCCTTCTTTACAGTTCAGCACTCACGTCCATACATGACCATAGGAAAATCCATAGAATTGACTAGACAGACCTTAGTTGGCAAAGTAATGTCTCTGCTTTTGAATATGCTATCTAGGTTGCTCATAACTTTTCTTCCAAGGAGTAAGAATCTTTTAATTTCATGGCTGCAATCACCATCTGCAGTGATTTTGGAGCCCCCCAAAATAAGGTCTGACACTGTTTCCACTGTTTCCCCATCTATTTCCCATGGAGTGATCTGGGACCAAATGCCATGGTCTTCATTTTCTGAATGTTGAACTTTAAGCCAACTTTTTCATTCTCCTCTTTTACTTTTATCAATAGGCTTTTTAGTTCCTCGTCACTTTCTGCCATACGGGTGGTGTCATCTGCATATCTGAGGTTTATTGATATTTCTCCTGGCAATCTTGATTCCAGCTTGTGCTTCTTCCAGCCCAGCGTTTCTCATGATGTACTCTGCATATAAGTTAAATAAGCAGGGTGACAATATACAGCCTTGACGTACTCCTTTTCCTATTTGGAACCAGTCTATTGTTCCATGTCCAGTTCTAACTGTTGCTTCCTGACCTGCATATAGATTTCTCAAGAGGCAGGTCAGGTGGTCTGGTGTTCCCATCTCTCTCAGAATTTTCCACAGTTTATTGTGATCCACACAATCAAAGGCTTTGGCACAGTCAATAAAGCAGAAATAGATGTTTTTCTGGAACTCTCTTGCTTTTTCCATGATCCAGCAGATGTTGGCAATTTGATCTCTGGTTCCTCTGCCTTTTCTAAAACCAGCTTGAACATCAGGAAGTTCACGGTTCACATATTGCTGAAGCCTGGCTTGGAGAATTTTGAGCATTACTCGGCTAGCGTGTGAGATGAGTGCAAGTGTGCGGTAGTTTGAGCATTCTTTGGCATTGCCTTTCCTGGCTCCACTAGAATCCATCATTGAACTTGATGCTCAAGTTCCTGTCTAATTTAGAATGTCTGAGGATAAAGCCAAGGCCAGGGTATTTTTCTTTCTTTCTTTCTTTGGCTGCTCAGCATGTGGGATCTTACTTCCCTGTCTGGGGGATGGAACCCACTCTCCCTGCATTGGAAGCATGGGATCTTAACCACTGGCCAAGCAGGGAAGTCCCCCACAGGTATTTTTCTTAAAAGCTCTCCAGGTGATTCCATTGTGCAGCCAGGCTTGAGAACCACAAGGTGGGAGATAATGGTGTGACCTGGGGGAAAACCATGGGCTGAGTGCCTCAATATTGTTTCTCCATTATTTTTCCCATTCTGCTACATGGAATTGGAATATCATGCCTCTCTCCTCAGTGTTCTATTCTAAAACAGAATGTGTATTCCCTTCATGTTTTCTGTTCTGCACTATTGAGATGATCTTTTTATAGCAGTCTTGGTTTCTTTCCTTTTATCATTTCATTCATTCATGTATTTGTCCAACATTGAATGAGTACCTGCTACAATAGGCAATGTGCCAGCAGCTGGGGACATAGCAAAGGACAAAGAAGTCAGGTCTCATGAGGTGAAGTGTGCATTCTACTGGGATTTATCCTCTTGTTCCTTCTCTTTTTATTAATAAGGCTGTGATACTTGAAAATCATATTTTTTTCCTAGACCTCCATTGCTGGTCCCTTCTTCATTTTGTCTCCTACTGATTCACTTCTTAACTGAACTCTTATCTTTAGTATATTGACTGTAAGAAAATCCTCTGCCCCAGGCAAACTAAATCTGCTCAGTCACTCACACTGGACAGTGTTTACCGGTGTATGTGTACATATAGGCTTGTGTTTTGTATCCACAAGAACACACGTCTGGGTAACATTCAGGTCTGGAGATGCCTATTCCAAGCCTCCTTTTACTTCTGTGACCAGGAAGGGCTAGGTTTGGTTAGACCAGCTGTAGCTTTGCCCTTGGAGAATATCCGACAAATGAATGAAGATTTGAAGGCCTTGTACGTGCAAGACATCAAGCTAGGTGCTCTGCGGGGAGGGTTCCAGGAATGCTAAGATGGCAGGAAGAGAAAGCCCCAACCTCTCCCTTAGGAAACCTACCAGGATCATGGGGCCATTTCCATGCAGGACTGAGCGACACAAGGCTGTCATGGTGAAGGCCAGTAGGTGCTTCAGAAAAGCCAAAACTTGGAGCAGACACTTCTCAGGGTCTGATTGTCATCTTGCAGATTATTCTGAAACGGATACTCCTGGTTCCACCCCTCCCACAGTTCTGGTGTGTACCCTTCCTCTTCCAGCTATGGACCTTCTTTAGAACAGGCCCCAATGGGTACTTGTCCTAAACAGCAGGCACACACTTCCACCTCATCGCCAGAGCACACCTAGGAGCCAAAGACTAGATTTTCCTTTGTTGAAAGAAGAGAATAATTTTATTTACTCCTTGCTCACAACCATCTAAAAGCTGGGTTTGTACTTTCTTCTCAAGGCCCAGATCTAATCACAAGTATGGCGGGCTTCCCAGGTGGCGCTAGTGGTAAAGAACCCACCTGCCAGTGTAGGAGAGGTAACAGTCATGGGTTCAATCCCAGGGTCGGGAAGATCCTCTGGAGAAGAAAATGGCAACCCAGTACAGGATTCTTGCCTGAAGAATCCCACCGTCAGAGGAGCCTGGCGGGCTACAGTCCATGGGTTGCACATGACTGAGCGACTGACTCTTTCACTTTCCACTATGGCTTCTCACTCCTGGCACATGGGAATTTGGGGTGGCTGTATCCTTACCCAGAGGGAAAAAGAAATAGCTTTCTTTTTGTGAAGTCTAAGGATTTCTTTGTGGATCTGATCAACGACTCTCTGAGGTATGGTTTTCTTTCTTTTTACTGTGATCCATGTTTAGAAATATATATTGTAATAGTGTAGCACCAGGTTTAGTTGAAATTAAAGTTTCTTGCTGCTGCTGCTAAGTCACTTAGAACATTACTTATCCTTACTATATACAATGCACTCCATTACACTATATCCTTTTCAGTTTTTAAAATGGGATTACCATCCACCAAATAAAATTCGTGGAATAATAATAGACTGTAACCCTCCAGTTTGAAAAATACTCTTCTGAGGCCCCTTTAAGCCACACAGGCCCTGTGGCCGAGGCTTGGTCTAGCGCCCCCCTTGTGGATCCTTAGACAACAGCAAAGTGAAAGTGAAAGTTGCTCAGTCCTGTCAGACTCTTTTCAGCCCCATGGACTATACAGTCCATGGAATTCTCCAGGCCAGAATACTGGAGTGGGTATCCTTTCTCTTCTCCAAGGGATCTTCCCAACCTAGGGATCAAACCCAGGTCTCCCACATTACAGGTGGATTCTTTACCAACTGAGCCACAGGGGAAGCCCTTAGCTTCTTCAGCACCAAGAACTAACAGCAAGCACATAGCTTTTTCAGTCACCAAAGGGCCTTCTGACCAAGGCATGGACTGCCATCCCTGAAAGATTTGAATTCCTAGGGCTGTGCCTTTCCCTAAAGGAACAGCAGCTGAATGTTGCTAAAATCTGAAATGGAGCACCTTCCAATCTCTAGGACATGTCCTCATAGGATATTTTAGTAGCAAAAATCAGAGAACAAGTTTATAAACTTTGGGAGTTTGGCAAGTCCTTTTCCCCTTGTTTTCACAGCTGCTAACAGATCACAAAGGTCATTGGTGCTAATTAGACTAAGACGTGTGAAGAGAACACCACAGAGGGGAACAGGGGTGCCCAAGAAATGTTATCCCCCACTGCCACGCGGCTGATGAGAATTCCTTGATGCGCTGACAGGACTCAAAGATTTTTTTTTTTAATCTAAGAATTATTCAAGTATACAAAAATGCTTCACAAAGGTTCAAGATGGTTTTAAATCACTTCTCAGTTTTTCTAAATGGAAAAGGGGTCAGAGATTGGTACATATGTCACTCCAGCTGGGCCATAATGGTCATGTAGAGAAGCAGTAAGAGATGGAAGGGGATACATGGACTCCAGGCTATTTCTGCCCATTTCTCATCATGCTTGCCACCCCCACCTGCAACTGACCTAAGCATGAGTGAGGACCTATGAACACTCGTGCAGTCCAAGCAGGTTCAGGGATGCTCCTCAAAGCTGCTGGTGGCCTGGAGCTGACTCCTGAACTCCTAACATCATCATAGAATGGGAGCTTTGGGTCTCTCATTGAGCTTATGGGCAAACTGATGAAGACAACTGGGCAGTCCAGTGGCTAAGACTCCATGCTTCCACTGCAGAGAATGTGGGTTTGATCCCTGGTCAGGGAACCAAGATGCCCCATGCTGGGCGATGAGGCCAAAAACTGAAAATAAGAATGAAACAGAGAACAAGGGTCAGATGCTCAAATGACCCCTGCAGACTCATCTTGGGCTTACTACTTCTTCCTTCTCTGCCTTGTGTGCCACCCTCTGCCAGGCTCCAGGACCAGTGGACGGCCAGCTGGTCAAGTTAAATAAGTGCCTCTACACCCCTGGTGTGACCTGAGACCTTCGTGTCACCCTGAGGCTGAGCCTTTGACATAGCTAAACCTGTGGTCACCCACAAGCCACGTTATTCTGAGCAGGTGAGGAAGGAAGACATCTTAATGTCTGGAAGTCAGAAACAAAGGGGCCACCCACTTGGTCTTCACTTTATACTTAAGACAATCCAACTATGATCTTATGCAATTGAGGAAAATGTCAGCAGATCAAGACTTGAGACTGGATGATAGAAACCAGCTCAGTCTCCTGGTTAGATCTCAGGAGCCAGGCCTTGGTGCTGTTAGGGTGGCCATAATGTGAGGATGATTTAAATACATCTGTTTTATTAAACACGGGCCATCGTTCCTTGATATTTGCAGGAATAAATTTCAGCTTCACCCTCAAGATTCTTTTGTCACCCATGCTTCAAATTCCAGCTCCATCTGCTCAGCCTAGATCCAGCCCAGTATTCTGGCTCCGTTTGCCCAGAGAAAGCTTCTGGTTCTATCCAGTGAGCTCCACGGCTCATCTCTTGGCTTACATCTGTCACTGCAACATGCAGCCAGTAAGTGTGTGGCAGGCACTTCAGCCCCACACTCCCGACCACCCATGGCTCTGGGGGTGGGCGGTCTGAGAAAACCTCTCTGCACCAAGCAAACCAGGGAGCCCGTCGGGTGCCCCTGAGACGCTGTGGGAACACATCACACACTCAAAGACCTCACATTTGGAGGTGACTGTTTGGTTTACAGATGTTACAAGGTGCTTTCGATCCTCTCGTGGCTTTCATTTCCAGAACTCACAGCAGAAAAACTGGGGCCAACCCAAGGGATGACCCCAAGCTCTGACCCGGGATTCTAGCCCAGCACCTTCCATTTCCAGTGCCCGGACACTAGCAATTTCTGGGCCCTCACCATCCTGGAAGGCCACTTGAAGGGGGCTATGTGGTCTTGGTCTTCTCATGTCTTTGCCTAGAATGTGCCACCCATCTTTGACCCATCTACCTTGAGAAGTCTTCTGCCTAAATGTTAATATTTATCATTTACAGCTGGCCACGGCCCCTCTCAAAGGTGAAGACAATAAAATTTATGACCGGCGCTCTATCAGACAACAGAGGAGCATAAAAGCCACAGGAAGAGTGAGAGCCCATTAGTTTGCAGACATCTGGAAGGTTCCGGCATGGGGCTGCTGCCCTGCGCTTTCCTCCTGGGGCTGCTACTGCTTCTGGGGCGAGGTAAGTCCACTTTTTGCTCATCGGGCAACCAATGGCTTGGCCCTGCAGGTGTCCCACGTCGCTTCGCTCAGAGCTTGGAAGAGGAGCAGGCAGGTTGCAAAGCAGAGATTTGAGTGCCTACAGCTGTGGGGAAGAGGCGGGTCTTGAAACAGGCGAGAAGGTGCAGGCGAGAAGGTGCAGGTGGGGTGCAGCCCCGTGGTGGGGAAGCAAGCAGTGGGGGTAGGGCCCTGGATGCTCCTCTGTGCTGTGTGGTCTTGGGCAAGTTCTACCTCCTTGGACCTTGTTTCTTAACATGGAGATATTAATACCTCTGCTACCACTAATGGTAAGCCCATTAGTATGATCGCATGGGCTATGCTTGTTTTTTTGGCTGGAAGGGGAGAGGGAGACAGATTTGATGGCCCCGTGCTTTTTAGGGATACTGGCCCTGATTGAAACGAGAGGTCACCCAGCCAGGGCTCTGGACTCCTCAGAGCTAATGGTTAGAAGACTGGGCCTCTGCCCCTCTTCTCCTGGCCCCTGGCTCTTCCTTTCTCCCTTTGTCTAGAAAGGCAGAATCTCTTAAATCTGAAGTAGACCTTAAAGATGACTTTTTACTCTCTCCAAATGAGAGGCCTGGGCCCAGAGTGGGAAAGCCCTGGAGGCCCCTGACGGAGAGGAGGAGATGGGGACAGAGGCCAGGGCCCACTGGCGTCCAAGCCCTGCTTCTGCTAATTACCTAGGATATGTCGCCGCTTTCTCAGAGTCTCTGGGGTGGGAGGTAGGTGTGGTGGTGGAAGATAGTACCTTCTCAGCTCTCTGTATGGGAAGACTGCATTTTCCTGACTATTCCTGAGGCATGCTGCTGCTGCTGCTAAGTCGCATCAGTCGTGTGCAACTCTGCAACCCCATAGACAGAAGCCCACCAGGCTCCTCCATCCCTGAGATTCTCCAGGCAAGAATACTGGAGTGGGGGTGCCATTGCCTTCTCCGTCCTGAGGCCTAGGAATCTTTATTGACCATTTGAACTCTTTTTGTGAAGTGCCTATTCTTGTGTGTTTCCCATCTTTTTCCCCAAGGTTTGTCCTTTTTCCTACTTTATTTTGTTTTAGTTTTTATTATACTCTGTGCACTTGCTGTTCGTTTGGTATAACCAAAAATATCTTCTGTTCTGGGCGCTTGTTTTCCAGTCTCTTTATAGAGACTTTAAGAGAGCAAAATTCTAAATTTAGGAGGAAGTAAATTCACCAGGAAACCCCAGAGGTGCTGCTGCTAAGTCGCTTCAGTCGTGTCCGACTCTGTGCGACCCCATAGACGGCCTCTCACCAGGCTCCCCAGTCCCTGGGATTCTCCTGGCAAGAACACTGGAGTGGGTAGCCATTTCCTTCTCCAATGCATGAAAGTGAAAAGTGAAAGTGAAGACGCTTAGTCGTGTCCGACTCTTTGTGACCCCATAGACGGCAGCCCACCAGGCTGCTCCGCCCATGGGATTTTCCACGCAAGAGTACTGGAGTGGAAATGAGAACAATTGGAGGCATTTATTCTGAGGTTGCCTCCCAGGTGGCACAGTGGTAAAGAATCTTCCTGCCAATGCAAGAGATGCCAAGAGACGCAGGTTCCATCCCTGGGTTGGGAAGATTCCCTGGAGAAGGAAATGGCAGCCCACTCCAGTATTCTTACCTGTAAAATCCCCTGGACAGAGAAGCCTGGCAGGATAATGTCCGTGGGGTCACAAAGAGTCAGGCACGATTGAGCAAATCATTGTGTTACTTCAAAAGTTGCTATGGCCAGGAGGCAGCTGCTATCATTTGCATTGGGCAGAGATGCCTTCAAGGCAGGCAGAGGAGTGGGAAAGCTTGATGACCAAAAAGGAGAAGGTTTCAGGGGTGCTCTGATTGGCGGCAGTTGCCAGAGGGAAAGTCGCTGCAGGTGGCTAACTGGAAGGCAGGCCCTAGGAAACATACTCGGCTTCTCTGGTCCGTCCTGTGTTGGGAGCGGAGACAAAAGTAGGGGTACTGCAGACATGAACCAGGTCCTGACTGTGCTAGGCTGGTTGCTGTGGGAGTGCTGGTGGGGCTTCCTTGCCTGTCTACTGCAGACGTGTGGGTCAGAGGTGTATTGTCAACTATGGTCTGGCTACTGTCTGTGTATTACCTGTCCGTTTCTAAAGTTTTTAAATCTTTTCTGGTTTGTGCTTTTTGTGTTGTCTTTAAGAACGTCTCTCTGGTCTCTGGGTCAAGAAGATATTATCCTATATATCCTTCTAAACATTTTATAAATTTGCTTTTTTCCATGGATCTTTTTAAAGACATCCGGGATTGATTTTTGTGACTAATGTAAGAGGAGAACCATCCCCCTCCTTTTTTTTTTTCAATCGTACAGATGTGTCCAACTCTGACTCTTTTTAACCCCGTAGGCTGTACAGTTCATGGAATTCTCCAGGCCAGAATACTGGAGTGGGTAGACATTCCCTTCTCCAGGGGATCTTCCTGACCCAGGAACTGAACTGGAGTCTCCTACATTGCAGGCGGATTCTTTACCAGCTGAGCTACCAGGGAAGCCCCTGGGGGGTTTTTTCCTCTCACACAGTGTCTGATTGTCTCAGCACCATTGAACAGTTGGTTGCGTCTCACCTCTTTTCCCATATAAAGGATTCACAAGTGCCTGCATCTGTTTGAAATCTGTTTTGCTTTATTGGCTGCTTTGTCTATTTTTGTGCCTGGAGCACATTATCTTAATTCTATAGGTTTATAGTAAGCTTTATTATTGGGAAAAACAAGTTTATTTTATCTTCTAAAGAAGTGACTTGGCTTTGAACTTTCATATAAATTTTACTATTTGTCAATTTCTACCCCCCAAAAACCTGTCAGACTTTTGATAGAAATTGCTTTTAATTCTATGAATTGTTTAGGGAAAATAAATCTCTTTACAATACTGAGTCATCTTTAATGGCACTCAGTGCTTCATAGTTTTCTCTGAGGTCTTGCATATGTCTTATTCATTTTTTTCTTAGTTATGTGATTCTTTTGGTGTAGGAGGAATGGAATGTTGAATTATTATTTTGAAAATGTTATTGATATATAGAAATAAATTTTTATTTTGTACCCAATTAAACTCTTGGGTTTCCCTGGTATTCCGACAGTTAAGAGTCTGCCTACAGCGCAGGTTTGATCCCTGGGTGGGGAAGATGTCCTGGAGAAGGAAATGGTAACCCATTCCAGTATCCTTGCCTGGAAAAT
The DNA here is from genome assembly GCA_917880005.1 of Nanger dama. Taxonomy (NCBI): domain Eukaryota; kingdom Metazoa; phylum Chordata; class Mammalia; order Artiodactyla; family Bovidae; genus Nanger; species Nanger dama. The sequence continues at coordinate 35,866,655 of CAKJTW010000018.1, forward strand.
TCCAGGGACGAGAAGCCTGGCAGACTATAATCCATGATGGATACAACTGAGCGACTTCACATGTACAAACTTAAAAATTTTAATAAGTTATCTGTATATTCTTTTGAATTTTCTGTAGACGCAATCCTGCTAGTGAGGACAGTTTGGTTGCTCTTTTTCAACCTGTATACCTTTTCTTTCTTTAGCCTTACTGTGTGGGCTGGTGGCCTCCAACTACAATTTTTTCATAGTAGTGATGGTTGGAGGCACTCTTGTCTTATTTCCAAGTTCAAAAGAAGAATATTTTTAATGTTTCATCAGTAAGTGCGGTGTTTGCAGGCTTTTCTGTAGGTACTCTTTATGAGGCTAAGAAAGTTCTGTTTTATTCCTAATTCGCTAAGAGGTTTAAAAAAATGTGAGTGGGTGTTGAATTTTATCTAATGCTTTTTTGCACTTATTGAGATGATTGTATGATTTACTCTAATATGGTGAATAAGTTAATTGGCTTTGTATTATTTTGTTCACTTTTCCAGTCATTGCTTGTTAGATTTACCAAAGGCCACACACTGCATTTATTCTCCTGCCTCTTTAATCCTTTTTAATCTACAATAGTTCTTTAGCCTTTTTTCTCCCTCTTTCTTTTTTATTTTGTATTTTTGTGTTCTTGAAAAATTGAGGCTTGCTCTTTTGTGCACTGCAGTTTGAATTTTTCCAAATTGTTTCTTTATTGCTACAGTCAGACTAAACTCTTCAGGTAGAAATACAACATAGATTGTGTTGTGTCCTTGATGTATAACGTTTAGGGATATATGTGATATTAGCAAATATTTTCATTGATGTTAAATTCGATAATTTGGTTAAGATGGCATCTGCCAGATTTCTCCTTTGTAAAAGTACCTCCCCATGTGATTTACAATTTGTAGGGAGAGACCAAGTGACTGTTCTTATAACTAATGGTTTTAGCATCCATTGATAAATTTTGCCTGAATTATTACCATGGTGAGTGTAAGATTGTGATTTTTAAATTTCTATCATTTACTCTTCTACTGTTAGTTGGCATTCCTGTTTAAAAAAATTCTCTTCTAAAAATACCCCATTCTTTTAGATTTATCTTTCATAAAAGATAAAATGGACTTATGGATTCTTTTTTAATCAGTGTGTTATAACCCAGCCTTTTGCTTACTCATTTTGATGCTCAAGTTATTGGCCTGTGAGAGCCTTTCCAAGCTGACTTCTGTTTCCTCATCAATTTTTAAGCACCTCTAACTTTATGGAACAAGTTATTCAGACTAATCTATTTTCCCTATTTCAGCCATGCAGTTAGTAATGCCTGGAAGATGTTAATTGATAGGGGCTTTTATTTAGATCCAGGTGCTAGTGGTATTCATTGCTGCTGGGGTGTCATTATGTCTAAGCTCTCTCAGTGCAGAGCTCAGAAACATAGTTTTCTTTTTAAAAAGATGTGTTTATACAGATAACTCTACTTTTAGTTAGGTTAGGGTTTTATCTCATTGTCCTGTTCCAGACTTGTATTTTCCTTATCCCCGCAGTGCAACTCGATACATTTGTTCATTTGTTGAATCCTATAGTATACACAATAATAGAATTACTGCAATACTACACCCCAAACAAATGAAGTTCAACATATTTTTTTTTTTTTTTTTTGTCCTTAGACTGTTCTGTTCCACTCAGGGTATGTAATCAAAATATTTTGATCAAAATCACTTGTATTAACTCTTTTCTTCTCTCTGTGTGGTTATCTATTTGACATATAATTTCGTTCCTGTTTATATTCAATTATAAGGTTTCTCCCATTCTTGTTGATTTTTACTTTTTTTTAAGATTTTTTTTTTTTGATGAGGACTATTTTTAAAATCTTGATTGAATTTATTACAATATTGCTTCAGTTTTATGTTATTTTGCTTTTTTGGCCATGAGACTTATGGGATCTTAGCCTCCTGATCAGGGATTGAACCCATACCCCCTGCATTGGAAGGCAAAATCTTAACCACTGAACCATCAGGGAAGCCTCTCACTTTATTTTTTTAATATATAAAACATTAACACGGTTCAAGAGTCAAAGCTATGTGAAAAGATATATTCAGAATTTCCATTCCTGTCCCTAGCCTTCCCATCCCATTTCTGCCTGTCCCCGTAGGTAACAGATTTAATTATTGTCATATCCCTTCTATGTTTCGCTTTGCAAATATTTATTATTTTTCTTCTTGCACAAAGATAAACTATTATACATTTCTTTTTCATCCTGTTTGTTTTTTCATTTAACAGTGTATCCTGAAATTACATTATATCTGTTCAGCTATCTCTTTAACTTTTTTCCCAACTATAGGATATTTCATTGTGTACCACATGTATTCAGTCAGTCTCCCAACATAAGCATTATGTTGCTTCCAATATTCTGCTATTTTAGGTAATGCTGTCATGAAGAATCATGTACATGTGTCTCCTTTATGTTTTTGGAGGTATAGCTTAAATTCCTAAAACTGGGATTTCTGGGTCAAAGGATAAGTACACAAATGGTTAGATATTACCAAAATTTCCCCCAGCCATAGGGATTGTACCATTTTACATTCTCATTGGCTATATATATATATATATATATATATATATGTATATATGAAAATACCTACTTCTCCATAGCTTGACAATCGAGTATATTGTCAGGCCTTAGAATTCTTGAAATGTCACAGATGAGAAGTAGTATTTTAGTTAAATTCTCTGATGTCTTTAAAAAAAATCATGTATTTTCAGGGGCCGAAAAGCAATGAGAGGGTAAGTTCCAAAAGTATCAACACTTTTCGGGTCTCATGCCTGCACTGGGACTTGCATAATGTCCACTGACCAAAGGCACTCACACGGCTAACCCCGGGCTTAAGGGGCGGAGAACTCAACCTCCCCTCTTGCTGGGAGGAACAGCAGAGTTGTATCGCCAAGTGACAAACATTCAAGGATAGAAAGAGTTCGTGATTATTTTGCGATCTACTTTACCTATTTTCTTGCTCTTGTTTTCTGGGATTTTCATAGCTATTTTGCATGTTTATTTTTCTATATGAATCTTAGAATCAATTCACCTAGCTTTAGAAAAAGAAAGGTATGGCTGTTTTATTGAAATTGCCTTAAATTAGTAAATGGAGGAAAATAGGTTTATTCAGAAGTATTTTATCTTATATTATTATAAATGTCTTCCATTATATTTGCTAACTGAGCCAGGCCATATACTGTTGTATGTGAAGGTTTTTAATTTTTATGTGAATTTTATACTTTCTATCTTGCTAAATCACTTTATTGTTTGGATTAGGTTTAACACCGATTCTCTAGAGTTTTCAAGGTTACTCTCACATTATCAATAGTTTTCCTTTTTCTGACTTTTGCTTTTCTGATTGCATTGTCTGCTCCAATACAGTGCTAAAAGCAAGGGAGAGAGTGAAATTCCCACTCTGTTCCTGGCTTTAGTAGAAAACATTTTCCTTGTTCAGCTAGATGATAGGCTTTGGGAATTATACACATATACACATAAATTATATTTTGTGTGTTCACATTAAGGAAATATCCACAAATTTCTGTTTTCTTGAGTTATGTTTATATTTATCGGAAATGAATGTTAAAGCTGTTGAAGGTCTTTTCACCTTCTTTGGAAACAATCTTTTTCCTTTCAGATTTTTGAAAATTGGTTTCATTTTTCAAATTTAATTTACATTTAGTTCTGTATCAAATTTGCAATGTCACTTTAAAAAATAATTTTGTGTTCCTATAAATATCCTCAAATTTATTTTTAAAAAACAGCAGTTCTATAATTTTTGTCTAATTTCAGTCTTCAAAGTTTATCTATTTTCTGCTTTGTTTTTTTCTGCTAATACTTGCTCCTGGATAAGTTGTTTGTTTATGTGCTTGGTTACTTTTTAGTGTGTGATGCTTTAACTCCTTGAAAAACTAAGATTCATTGAGGGCTAGGAAGAAGATGCCTGTCTTCAGAGACTATGAACATTATCTGTCAGGCACCTGGGGCACTACCATTATACCCTTCAAAATAAATTCATGGTGTGAGGTTCAGTAGAACAGCCAAGCCCCATGCTAAGCACTGTACATATATAACAACTTCCCTTTAATAAGGGTGTACTATTCTCCTCATTTTATAGATGAGAAAACTGAGACTCAGAAGTTAAATAACTTGCCCAAATTCATCCAGCTAATAAGCACAGAAGCCAGAATTCAGTTCTGAGTCCACAGAAAAGGCCTTTCACCATCTTCCTACATCACAATAGAGCCCAACAGAGGAAAGACCCAAACCAGAGCTTTTGTTCAAGCTTTAAAATGGACTCAACAAAACACATATGAAAACAGATTCCTGTTCTGAAAGTTTCAATTTAGAAAAGTTTTGATATAGAAAACTGAAACATCCCTATCTCAAAACTGCAATTTGCTAAAGCAAGTTGGCAAGGAAGCCCTATGCCTAATAAAATACAATTTTCTCTAGAATTTCACTTTCCTGGCAGGGGTCAGAAGTTCTCCAGGAGACTGTCATACTAGTAAATGAAGGCTCTTGGCTTGGTAGCACACCCAGGCCAGGCCTGTTGCTGCAAAGCCAAAGATGGGAACTGGGCGAAGTCATTCTGTGAGGAAAGGAATGCCTCTTTTATTATTAGAAAAAGTAAAGTTAGTCAATGTTTGTTTTACAAGGGCCTGCAGTCCTTCCTGGAGTTTACCTATATAGTCCTCTAGAAATAGTCTCTTTCCAATTAACAGAAAGCAACCTTGAAGGACTTCTGGTTGGCCCAGATCCTTCCAGTTATTGATGGACGGTGGGGGCGGGCAGGGGGACTTTCTCAAGTCGCCTGTCTAGTTGGTGCAGAGCCATCCCTGGAGCTCTGGTGTCAGACTCTCTCCTCTACATCAGATGCCTGAATCCCTATTCCCACCCCCGCTTCAACTCACACACTTGCCTCTGAATTCCTGCCCTGAGTAGTAGGCACAGGTATGGGATTTTCCCTGGGGGCTCAGGAGTCCTACTTTTCTGGAATGTCATCTGCACCTTGTAGGTACTGAAGACTTTATTGTCACACATCATTTTCATCTAGTTGCATTTTTGCTACTGTCAGTTAACTGTCTGAGCACCCTTCCAAGAATCCAAGTAGGGCTGAGCCTGGTTGGGAAATAAAAAACCAAATGTAAAGAAGCCTCTGGGGAGAGAGAACTGATCTGCATAAAATCACTGGAGAAGAATTAAGCACCAAAATATGTGCAAGTAGATGTAATAAAAGCAACAGGATTCAGAGAACTGAGAGATGAATGTGGGCTGGAGAAGTTTCACGTGGGAGTTGGAACTCAATTAAGTGCTGGGGATGAGTGGGATTAATGTACAGACAGAGGAAAGACAGAGGAACAGGGAGGGCATCCAAGTCAGGGAAACAGCGTACCCAAAGGCAAAGTCAGGGCTCAAGGTGATGGGTCTGAGGAGCAGGGAGCAGGCCTGCCGGACTGCAGTGCAGGATTGGTGTCGGGGAGGTGATGAGTTAGGTAAAAGTGCGATCTTGAAATCCTTCAGTTCAGTCACTCAGTCGTGTCCGACTCTTTGCGACCTGATGGACTGCAGCATGCCAGGACTCCCTGTCCATTACTCAAACTGATGTCCATCGAGTCGGTGATGCCATCCAACTATCTCATCCTCTATTGTCCCCTTTTCCCACCTTCAATCTTTCCCAGCATCAGCGTCTTTTTGAATGAAATTTCAAATTTGAAATCCTTAGATGAGACTTAGAGACTTCTAAAATGATGTAATCCAAATCTGTTATTTTACATTAAAAAAAACTAAACCCTATATGTAAAATAGATAAATAACAAGGTCCTACAGTGTAGCATTAAGTAAAAATGTTAGTTGCTCAGTAGTGTCTGACTCTTTGCAACCCCATGGACTGTAGCCTGTGAGACTCCTCTGTCCATGGAATTCTCCAGGCAAGGATACTGGAGTCGGTTGCCATTTCCTCCTCCAGGGTATCTTCCCAACCCAGGGATCGAACCCAGGTTTCCTGTATTGCAGGCAGATTCTTTACCGTCTGAGCTGCCAGGGAAGCTTAGTAAACTATATTAAAATCATGTAATAAACCATGTGAAAGAATAGGAAAAAGTGTGTGTGTGTGTGTGTGTGTGTGTGTGTGTGTGTGTAACTGAATCACTTAGCTGTACACCAGAAGCTAACATAACATTGTAAATCAACTATAGTTCAATTAAAATGTAAAAGCCCCAAAAACTAAGCCTTAGAGAGGTTAAGTGACTGGCTCAAGGTCATGCAACAAGCCTAGGGTTTTTGCTGTATTGGGAAGTGGGAACTATTCAGTGTTCTCCAGCAGAGGAGTGGCCTAAGGGAAGTGGTATTCTGGGCAGGATGAGCCTGCTGGCTTCAAACATAAAAGGTCACAAGCTGAAAGAAGCAATAGACTGGTGAGTCAGCGGGCCTGGGTCCTAGAAAGAGGCCCTGCATGGTGTCTGCTGGGCTCTGGTGGCCTGCTTCCCTCTTGGCTTCGGCAGCCATTTCCTCTTACACTCCTGCGTCTCAGGGAGAAGCAGTGGTCCTCAGGCAATAGCCCCTTCTTCACACAAGCAGGTAGTTTTCCAGGGAACTCCAAGCCCTTCATAGATCCATGAGCTTGAGAATAAAGCAGCTTTCCAAATGGAAAAATTCCCTTGGGATTCCATGATTAGTGTCCAAGCAATTCACAAATGCTTTGACAATTTCTCCCAAAAGGCCTAAGGGTGATACAAGAAAGGCAAGAATTTTTCTTCCCATTTACCTGGTAGGAAACAGAGAACTGGAGTGAAGGCCTGGGAGTCAATGGGGACAGGTCCAAAGGGTCCTGAGTTTCCATCTGGGTCTTCAAGTCTAGACACTTTGATTCCAGGAATAGCCTCTTTGTGATGCCTCGGAGCAGTTTTCAGGCATGAGTTAAATCACCAAGGTAAATAAACGTGAATTCTCTAGTTATATGAGGAAATCCCAAGACATTGAGACTGGAAGGACCTGAAAAGGGTCTACGCTTGGTCATCTCTCTGATATTGAAATTTGAATAATCATAGCTACCAGTTACTGACTCTTCATCATGCATCAGATGCTGCACTTTGTGTTTACATGTGTTTAATCCTGACAGCAACTCCAAGAGGCAACTATTATCAACCTTACATTAAAAGGGAGGAAATGGAGGTCTGGAGAGATTGACCAGACCAAGGGTGTCCAAGCTCCTAACATCTGTCTGATGTGTGCCACACACTTGCCTTGGTCCTCAGCCTCGGCCTGGACCAGGTGCCCTGAGTGGCCCATTCTTACTGAGGTAGCCCAGGCTATTCTACCAAGGGACAGTCTATCTCCAATGGTCCTGTCCTGGTTTGGGGGTCATGTGGAACACCACCATCCCCTTTGGTTTTCCAATCCTTTCAGATCCTGAGGGGAGTTCTCATATATCCCCCTAAGCTTCCCATCTCTGGTCTTAAAATGTTATCTGACTATCCTTTAATGTGTCCTACCTGTTCTTTGATCGTCTTTCCTTCTTTCTTGTCTTCAGATTAAATATTTCTATTGTTTCAGTTGCCCCGTGCTATCCTGCTCAGTGTTAGCTTGCTGACTATACAGTTTTGTTATTTTGGTATTTGATTATAGCATGCATCCCTGTCCTATTAAAGTCTAATAGAAATAAATGAATGGGCTTCCCTGGTGGTTCATACAGTAAAAAAATCTGCCTGCAATGTGGGAGAAGGGAATGGCTAACCCCTTCAGTATTCTTGCCTGGAGAATTCCATGAATAGAGGAGCCTGGTGGGCTATATCAGTTCTTGGGGTTGCAAAGAGTTCGACATGACTAAATGACGAACATTTAATCATTTCCCAGATAAAGGGAAAACCTCACACAAGTGTAGCTCCATTCAAATCTGCTCATGTGACATATATTTTAAACTCTACACTGTATTCTTTAAAAAAATTATTTATTTGACTGTACCAGGTTTTAGTTGAAGCGTGTGAGATACAGTTCCCTGACCAGGGATCAAACCTGGGCCCCCTGCATTGAGAGCACAGTCTTAGCCACTGGACCGCTGGGGAAGTCCCCTTTTTTTTTTTTTTTATGTCAAGTTTGGTCAACTTTTTGTCTGTAAAGGGTCAAATGGTAAATATTTGGTTTTGTGGATCATGTATGGTCTCTAACACAAGTTATTTGTTTTATAACCCTTTAAAATGTAAATGTCATTCTTATCTAGTGAACCATATAAAAATAAGCTATGGGCAGATTTGATCTACAGGTCATAATTTGTTGACTTCTGTTTTATACAGGCAATTTTATTTTGGATTTACCTCCATATTTACTCTTTGTGTACTTCATTTCTTTTTATATTACCATGCTTCCACATAGGATCATCTTCCTTTTAGCATTTTAAATACATCATTCCACTGCCTTCTGGCCTCCACCATTTCCCGTAAGTCAGCTGTTTACCATACTGTTGGTCTCCTATACATTAAAAGTTGTTTTTCTTCTGCTGAGTTTTGTTTACCTCGGCTTTAATCTACATCTAGACACATCAGTTATTACAGTTGATGTGTCCAGGGAAAATTCGCTGGAAGACAGCTGGCTCTGGTAAGAAGAAAGCTTTTGTCAGGTTTGGTCAGGGACAAATTAGTCGTCCTAGAAGGCAATGGCAGCCCACTCCAGTACTCTTGCCTGGAAAATCCCATGGACAGAGGACCCTGGTAGGCTGCAGTCCATGGGGTCGCTAAGAGTCGGACATGACTGAGCGACTTCACTTTCACTTTTCACTTTCATGCATTGGAGAAGGAAATGGCAGCCCACTCTGGTGTTCTTGCCTGGAGAATCCCAGGGACGTGGGAGCCTGGTGGCCTGTCGTCTACGGGGTCACACAGAGTTGGACACGACTGAAGTGACTCAGCAGCAGCAGCAGCAAAGTGGTGTTTTTGTTTGTTTGCTTTTGTTTTTTTCCCTGCTTCTTTGATCTGTGGCTCAGTGTTCTTCATCAAATGTGAGAAATTTTCAGCCATTATCTCTTAATCTCTTAATTTTCAGCCTCTCTCTCTCTGCCTCTTCTGGGGCTCATTACCTGATTATTTTGTATACTTGACAATACCCACACACTTCTGATGCTCTATTCATTTTTCTTCAATTTCTTTTCCTCTGTATTTTTCAGAAAGGTACTTTCTATTGATCTTTAAGTTTACAGATTTTTTTTTTCTGCCATCTCAAGTCTGTTACTGAAACCATCTAGTAAATTTTTCAGTTATTTAAATTATCACTTCTGGACTTTTTAAATATAGCTTCTATTTGTTGTCTCTAACCTTTTTTTTTTCTTTAAAAAATAAATTTTTCTTTAATTCTTGAACATATATATAATAGCTACTTTGAAAACCTTGCCTACAAAACTCAACATTTGGGCCCACTCAGAGCCAGTTTTCATTGGTTCCCAGACTAGTTTTTCACTGGCTAGTTTTCATGGAAAACTGGACATGTCTGATAAAATTGAGCATTCTGCTTTATTTTTCTGAGGATTGTTGGTTCATTTTTCAGTTTCTTGCCTCAACTTAAACTGCTTCCCTCACAGAGGGCAGACACTGATATCTTTGCTCAGTGTTTTCTTTTCTTTTTTAACATGGCATTCTAGGAATCACCCTGGGTTTGCATGATTAATGATTTTGAAAAGGATACTGGTGGCCAAAGACCTTGAGTTTCTCAGGCTCTGTTTATTGGTCTGTGTGTAGGGTGGGACAAGAACACAAATTTGCAGCCAATTCTTATGTTTGTTTTCACTTAAATTTTATGTGAATTGTACAAGGTGGTTGTATATTTTGGAAATTAAGCCCTTGCCAGTCACACCGTTTGCAAATATTTTGTCCCATTCTGTAGGTTTCCTTTTTGGTTTTTTGTTTTATAGTTTCCTTTGCTGTACAACTTGGACAGCAAAGAGATCCAAGTAGTCCATCCTAAAGGAAATCAGTCCTGAATATTCATTGGAAGGACTGGTGATGAAGCTGAAACTCCAGTACTTTGGCCACCTGATTCTAAGAACTGACTCAATGGAAAAGACCCTGATGCTGGGAAAGATTGAAGGTGGGAGGAGAGGGGGACAACAGAGGATGAGATGGTTGGATGGCATCACCAACTCAATGGACATGAGTTTGAGTAAGCTCCAGGAGTTGGTGATGGACAGGGAGTCCTGGCATGCTGCAGTCCATGGGTCACAAAGAGTCAGATATGACTAAGTGACTGAACTGAACTTACTGTGCAAAAGCTTGTAAATTTGATTCAGGTCCCATTTTGTTCATTTTTATCTGTACTGCCTTGGGAGACTGGACCTAAGAAAACATTGATAAGATTCATGTTTTTCCTATGCTCTCTTCTGGGAGTTTTGTGGTGTTATGTCTTATGATATCTTTATGTCATGTCTTTACATCTTTAAGCCATTTTGAGTTTATGTTTGTGTATGGTGAGAAGGGTGTTCTCTGACTTCATCAGCTTATATACAGTAGTCTGACTTTTCCAACACCACTTGACAGAGACATTTTTCCATTGTATATTCTTGCCTCCTTTGTCAAGGATTAATTGACTGTATGTGTCTGGGTATATTTTTGGGCTCTCTATTCTGTTCCATTGATGTATATGTCTCTTTTGTGCTGATACCACTTTATTTTGAGTATTGTAGCTTTATGGTACTGTCTGAAGGAGGGCTATGCCTCCTGCTTTATACTTTTACTTCAGGATTACTGTGGCAATTCTGGATCTTTTACAGTTCCATGTCAATTTTAGGATTATTTGTAAAAATGTCATGGGTAATTTGGTAGGGATCACATTAAGTCTGTAGATTGTTTTGGTTAGTATCATCATTTTAACAATATTCTCCCAATCCAAGGGCATGGGACAGCTTTCTATATACTTGAATAATTTTCAGTTTCCTTTATTAATGTCTTATAGTTCTCAGCATATAAGTCTTTCATCTCCTTGGTCAGTGTTAGTCATGTCTGACTCTTTGTGACCCCATGGACTGTAGCCTGCCAGGCTCCTCCATCCATGGAACTCTCTGGACAAGAATACTGGAGTGGGCTGCCCTTTCCTTCTTCACCGCCTTGGTCAAGTTTATCCCTAAGTATTTTTTAATGCAATATTAAAAGTTCTTTTTTTTTTAACATTTTCTCTCTGATATTTCAGTGTTAGTACAAAGAGGTGCAGCTGATTTTCGTATGTTAATCTTATATCCTACTGCCTTGAGAATTTATCAGTCTAGTAGTTTTTCTGTGGAGTCTTTAGGGTTTTCTTCGTATAAAATCATGTCACCTGCATATAATGACAATTTTACCTCTTCCCTTACAATTTGAATACCTTTTATTTCTTTTTCTTGTCTGATCTTTGTGGCTAGGACTTCAACCACTATGTTGAATAGAAGACGTGGGAGTGGGCATCCTTATCTTGTTCCAGATTTTAGCAGGAAGGCTTTCAGCTTTTCACTGTTGAATATTATATTGACTGTGACTTTGTTGTAAATAGCTTTTAGTATGTTGACATATGTTTCCTTTATACCCACTTGTGGGAAGAGTTTTTATCATGAATGGATATTGAATGTTGTCAGTGCTTCATCTGCATCTGTTGAGATGATCATGAGGTTTTTGTCTTTTATGTGGTATATCACACTGATTGATTTGCCTATATTAAACCATCCTAGTGAACTTGGGACAAATCCCATTTGGCTGTGGTGTGTGTTGTTTTTTGTGTGTTGTTGAAGTAGGGGAAATGACTAGACCATTCAAGTATGACCTAAATCAAATCCCTTATGATTATATAGTGGAAGTGAGAAATAGATTTAAGGGCCTAGATCTGATAGAGTGCCTGATGAACTATGGATGGAGGTTCATGATATTGTACAGGAGACAGGGATCAAGACCATCTGCACGGAAAAGAAATGCAAAAAAGCAAAATGGCTGTCTGGGGAGGCCTTACAAATAGCTGTGAAAAGAAGAGAAGTCAAAAGCAAAGGATAAAAGGAACGATATAAGCATCTGAATGCAGAGTTCCAAAGAACAGCAAGGAGAGATAAGAAAGCCTTCTTCAGCGATCAATGCAAAGAAAGAGAGGAAAAGAACAGAATGGGAAAGACTAGAGATCTCTTCAAGAAAATTAGAGATACTAAGGGAACATTTCATGCAAAGATGGGCTCAATAAAGGACAGAAATGGTATGGACCTAACAGAGGCAGAAGATATTAAGAAGAGGTGGCAAGAATACACAGAATTATACAAAAAAGATGTTCACTACCCGGATAATCACAGTGGTGTGATCACTCACCTAGAGCCAGACATCCTGGAATGTGAAGTCAAGTGGGCCTTAGAAAGCATGACTACAAACAAACCTAGTGGAGGTGATGGAATTCCAGTTGAGCTGTTTCAAATCCTGAAAGATGATGCTGCAAAAGTGCTGCACTCAATATGCCAGCAAATTTGGGACATGCAGCAGTGGCCACAGGACTGGAAAATGTCAGTTTTCACTACAATCCCAAAGAAAGGCAATGCAAAAGAATGCTCAAACTACCGCACAATTGCACTCATCTCACATGCTAGTAAAGTAATGCTCAGAATTCTCCAATCCAGGCTTCAGCAATATTGGAACCGTGAACTTCCAGATGTTCAAGCTGGTTTTAGAAAAGGCAGAGGAACCAGAGATCAAATTGCCAACATCTGCTGGATCATGGAAAAAGCAAGAGAGTTCCAGAAAAACATCTATTTTTTTCTTTATTGACTGTGCCAAAGCCTTTGATTGTGTGGATCACAATAAACTGTGGAAAATTCTGAAAAAGATGGAAATACCAGACCACCTGACCTGCCTCTTCAGAAACCTGTATGCAGGTCAAGAAGCACCAGTTAGAACTGGACGTGGGACAACAGACTGGTTCCAAATAGGAAAAGGAGTACGTCAAGGCTGTATATTGTCACCCTGCTTATTTAACTTATATGCAGAGTACATCATGAGAAATGCTGGGCTGGAAGAAACACAAGCTGGAATCAAGATTGCCGGGAGAAATATCAATAACCTCAGATATGCAGATGACACCACTCTTATGGCAGAAAGTGACGAGGAACTAAAAAGCCTCTTGATGAAAATGAAAGAGGAGAGTGAAAAAGTTGGCTTAAAGTTCAACATTCAGAAAACGAAAATCATGGCATCCGGTCCCATCACTCCATGGGAAATAGATGGGGAAACAATGGAAACAGTGTCAGACTTTATTTTGGGAGGCTCCAAAATCACTGCAGATGGTGATTGCAGCCATGAAATTAAAAGACACTTACTCCTTGGAAGGAAAGTTATGACCAACCTAGATAGCGTATTGAAAAGTAGAGATATTACTTTGCTAACAAAGGTTCATCTAGTCAAGGCTATGGTTTTTTCAGTAGTCATGTAAGAGTGTGAGAGTTGGACTTTGAAGAAAGCTGAGTGCCAAAGAATTGATGCTTTTGAACTGTGGTGTTGGAGAAGACTCTTGAGAGTCCCTTGGTCTGCAAGGAGATCATCCTAATGGAGATCAGTCCTGAGTGTTCATTGGAAGGACTGATGTTGAAACTTCAATACCTTGGCCACCTCATGAGAAGAGTTGACTCATTGGAAAAGACTCTGATGCTGGGAGGGATTGGGGGCAGGAGGAGAAGGGGACGACAGAGGATGAGACAGCTGGATGGCATCACCAACTCGATGGACGTGAGTTTGGGTAAACTCCGGGAGTTGGTGATGGACAGGGAGGCCTGGAGTGCTGCAATTCATGAGTTCGCAAAGAGTCAGACATGACTAAGCGACTGAACTGAACTGAATTCAATTTGCTAATATTTTGTTTAGAACTTTTGCATCTATATTCAACAAAGATACTGGCCTGTAGATTTCTTTTTTTGATGGTGTCTTTGTCTGGTTTTGGTACCAGGGTAATGGTGGCTTCATAGAATGTCTTTGAGAATACTCCCTGCTCTTCAATTTTTTGGAAGAGTTTGAGAAAGATTGGTATCAGTTCTTCATTGTATGTTTGGTAGAATTCACCTGTGAAGCCATCTGGTCCTAGACGTTTGTTTGCAGGGAGCTTTTTAGTTATAGATTTTATTTCACCTCTAGTGATCTTTCAACTTACCTATTTCTTAATTTGAAAAAAAAAATCTATTGATTCAATTTTGGTGGGCAGTATGTTTCTAGAAACTTGTCCATTTCTTCTAGGTTGTCAAATTTGATGGCATATGATTGTAACGTTTCCTTATGTTTTTGGTATCTCTGCAGTATTGGTTATTATGTCCCCTTTTTCATTTCTCATTTTGTTTATCTGTGTTCTCTTTTCTTCTTGGTGAGCTTGGCCAGATGTTTGTCAATATTGTTTACCATTTCAAAGGATCAGCTCGGTTTTATTGATTGTTTCCTATTTTTTTAATTGCTATTTTATTTATTTCCTCTCTGGTCTTTATTATATCCTTCCTTTTGCTGACTTTAGGTTTTGTCTGTTATTCTTTCTCTGATTCTTTTAAGTGGTAGGTTAGGTTGTTTGAGATTTTTCTTGTTTTTGAGGAAGGCCTCTATAGCTGTGAACTTCTCTCTAAGAACTGCTTTTGCTTTATCCCATAGATTTTGTATGGTTATATCTCTGGCTTGATAATGAAACAACAGCTTTCAGCAAATTTAATGTATCTCAATATACACTTTGTATATTGTCCTTCACATTTTCCTTTTTAGAACAGTGCCTCGAGCCCTACACTCTGCTTCATTTCTCCATAAACCTTTACTTCATTGGTGAAGTGAAGTAGACACTGGGCTAGATCTTTTGCTTATGTTATTCAATTTTTTAAAATGTATGAACTATAGAGTACAAGTATATCCTTGGTCATAAAAATCTTTTTTTTCTTTTTTAAATTAAAACTTCTATTTACAGCAAAGACCAAAAACTTTCTTTGAAGAGCAGTTTATCCCCGACTCCCTCAGGCCTGAAGTCTGAAAGACCAGGAGATGTGCTGAGTGGGACATTTCTCAAAGATCAGAGGAGAGTTGCTCTAGCACCTGTATTTCTCTGCTTGTGAAGATGCTGCAAAGCCCAGTGAGGAGCTGTGGCAGTAGCAACTAGCCTGGTAATCTAGAGGTAGATCCAGGCTCCTACCTGGGATGCCTGGGGCTCAGGGCTATTGCTGATCACTAGAGATGCCATCTCTTCCCATTTCACTTTAATCTCTTTTCAGTAGTGTCTAAATTAGACACTGGTTCTCAAACAATAGCCCATGGGCCAAATTCAGCCTTTACCTCTTTTTGTCTGATCTGTGAGCTAAGAATGATATTTACATTTTTAGATTTTTTTTTCCCCACATGAACTTCTGGTTATTCTAGCATTTGTTGAAAAGCTGTCTTTTCTCCCTTGTGTGGTCTTTGCCCTCTTATCAGAGAGCAGTTGACTCTCTGTGGGTCTATGTCCGGGAGCGCTCTCTTGTTTCATGGATCTGTTTGTCTGTTCTGCCAATATCCCCTATAGCTTTATGATAACTTTCGAAGTTGGGCAGTGTCAGTCCTCTGACTTTATTCTTCTCCTTCAATATTCTGTGGGCTCTTCTGGGTATTTTGCCTCTCCATATAAACTTTAAAATCAATTTGTTGATATCCAGAAAGGTTTTTACATTTTTTTAATGGTTAAGAAAAATAAAAAGATATTTCATGGTACATGAAAATTATATGAAACTCAATTTTGTCTCTATAAAGTTAATTTGTTTACATATTATCTATTGTAGCCTTCACAGTACAGACAGAGCTGAGTATTTGTGACAGAGACCGTATAGTCAAAAAATTTAAAAGACTGACTATCTGGCCCTTTACCAGAAGTTGACTGAGCCCTGGTCTAGATCCTAGGCTGTTACTTACGTTTAGTTTGGTTCTGAGCATGGCCCATGGGGCCAGACTCCCTGTTTTCAAATCCTTCCATCACCATTTGTTCACTGTGTCTCCTTTAAAATGTCACTTACCCTTTCTGGGCCTGTTTCTTAACCGTAAGGTGGGGAGGATAGCATTTATCTCACAGAGTTATTGTGAAGATTAAATGAATTGTTTCATGTAAGTGCTTAGAATAGAGCTGGGTACCTAGAAACTGCATATAAATATTGACTTCCATGCTTGTTTTTATCCTGGCTTAAAAAGAATATTACCAAATGGTCTCAAATCTCTCCGCTGCTAATTCATCTACCCCACTGCTTCCCAGAGTGGTGATCACCTTAAAACGCACCCTAATGCTCATCTCTTCAAAGACCTGCCACAGCTTCCGGTTGCCTGTGGAGTAGCCTGGCATTCACAGCTCCGCAGCCCGGCCACCATCTGTTGGTGCAGCCTCATCTACCTTGCCCTCCGGTTATGATCGCTGTGCTCCAGCCCTTTCAAACACTTTGTATTTGTCCACATCTCAGCACCTTCCCATCCTGTGGTTCTTTCTGCTCAGAAGTATTTCTTGTGGACATTTCCAAAGGGTCACAGATCTGGGGGCAAGATACAACCCACATTTCTGTTACGACTTCCTACTTGGAAATCAATGCCAGATTGCACTGTAGGCATGAAATGGAAATACACTCTTGACCCTCATGAAACTCCAGATAAATTCTTTTCAGGTTCAGGAAGCAAAATTGCAGAAGAAGGCTGGAGTGGAAAAGAGATCAAGTCCCCTCTCCCCAAGTCAGGCCTCCCTTTGGCCTTGTCTGATGCTGTCTGGGGGTTCTTGCATGGCATGCCCATTCAAGGAATGTGCACCCTGGACAGAGAACTGGGTGGAGAGAAGCTAGAGGGAGCAAGGGAGCCAGACCTCTGATTACATATCAGTATCATAAATGTTTCTTGACGCTGTTGAAGTAAGCATCAAGATTATGTATCAGTGTGAAAAAGAAAGCTCAAGATACAGCATTAACGGAGCTTGTAGGATATAATATTGCATCCACACTGATTATGACTGAATGAAAAGTGAGAGTGATCAGGAGCCTGATGATGGACATGAGTGTGAGCACATGAAACCACTCTTGGCTATAAGGGTGCCGTCACCATGGGTGATTGTTTCAGTTCTTTTATTTAGAGTGCTGTTACTGTGCTATACCCTTATTTGTGTATTTAGAAAGCTAAAGGTTTGATGGGGAAACTCATTGACTTATAAAGTGACTCTCTCATTGAAAACAAAATTTAAAAAAACTAAGTTTTAAAACACTGGCATGAAGTAAGCTGGGACAAGAACAGTGTCTTAGCAGTCTCTTCCCTGCCTTTTCTTCCTCTTCACTTCATGTTCAGTAAGGTGTCTGAAGACAGTCCTTGTCCAGCTATTATGTACAGTCATGGCTATTGGGAATGCCACTATTAGCTCTTGTCATAAGTTCATATCACCCTTCAGACTGTTGCAGAATGTCCTCCGCTTTACCTGATTCCTCCCGGCTTCCCAAACAATAGCAGTTATTTATCCAACATCACTCTCCCCTTGAGTTCTGCCCTCCACTAAGCAACCCACAGAGCAATCTGCGGTAATGTGTCTGTGCAAGATATAGGGTTATTGCTAACCCCTCCCAGATGACACTTTTGCTTCACAACCTAGGGGTTCTGCCTTAAGAGGCTGCATTAATGGATGTACAGGGTCCCAAACAATGGAGGTGATAGTTGGAGGAATGGAACCTGGACTTTCCTAACACAAGGGACATTAATGAGCAGGGCAAATGGGTAGGGTGGAGAGGAAGCACATGAAAGCTGTGAATCTAGAGCATGGACTTAATTCCAGATGAATAACCAGGACAGTTCTTGCTTGCTTTTAGGAACGACCCAGGCCCATACTTCCCCTGGAGAGAACACATTGGAAGAGCAGCTGTGGCCAGAGGTAAGGGCTTTGTCTTCATGGGAGAGGAAGTGACTTCCCTGCTGAAGGGTGAGTCTAAGTCTTGATACAAGTTGACAGGCCCTTTCCTGAGGCCTTGGGGGTATAGGACTGGGTGAGCTGCTTCCCCAGGGACAGGCAGGTTACCTGGCAGAGTGGAGGCAGCGTAACTGTAGCTCCTGGAATGTGGGGCTCAAAATCTCTTCAGACTGAGCAGGTAGTTCCCAGAAGTGCCCAGAAAAGCTTATAAACAGGCTGGTTATCTCTGTGAACCTTGAAGCAGATGCTGTGAGTTATCCGAAGTCATTTGGGTAAGGTTTTCCCAGAATATCTACAAGATAAGAGTTGAGAGTAAATGCTTTATCTCTTACTGAAATCAGTAATTCATGAGAAATTAACTTGTGTCTCCTAGTGACAGATGTGCAACCAATTTACTGCACATTTTTCCCCATTGGAATCTTTCCCCTTTTACTCTCGGTTCTGGAAAGAATACATGTGATCTCCTTCCCCAAAGTCCTCTACCTGATTCACAGAAGTGGAGGCTGCTTTGGATGTACATGTGCATCTGAGGCAGCCAAACGGCCTTGAGGACCAGCCCTCCCCCCACACCCGTCACTTGCTTTCAGCAGCCCCTCTGGGCTTAGGACACATTCTGTTCCAGTGGGGACACAAGAGTCTCCCAATTTCCACTTTATCCAATTCCCAACTGTAAATAACATGCCCCATATACCCACTTTTGTATAAGCAATCAAATTTAAAGAAGGAAAGTAGATAATACAAAAAACATGACATCATAGAAGAGATTTAAAATTTTTTTAGTCTAGATATATTGGGTCTCTTCCTGATTTCCTTTTATTGTGATAAAATATACATAATATAAAGTTGATCATCTTTGAGTGTACAGTTCAGTGACATTGACTATATTCACATTGTTGTATACCTGTCACCACTTCCTATCTCCAGAACTTTCTCATTATCACAAGAGTTGGGTTTTATTCTTTACCCTACCTCCCTCCCTCTCCACCCCACTGTTCTGAGGCATCCTTACTTGCCACCTCTAAAATCGTTCTCAACAGGCATATGTCTCCTTTACTAACTGAACTGGGTAAAGGGTTCAAAGAGCATGAATATGGACAATTGTTGCTTCTGGATTTTGAGCCTCATAGAATAAGTACGTGGTCATCTCTACCTCAAGCTTTCAGGACCTGTAACGTTCCCTTACAAGGCAGTTGATATTTCTGACATTTGGTTTCAGGGGCAGAACCTGAAGAGTTTTTCATTCTTTTGCAACCCAGAGAATGTGCCTTCTCCAGGATCCAGTGTGCCTGCTAACTCAGGTAAGTGACCCTGAGCCATGAGCCAGGAAGGCCAGCGTCTTCTCTCTGGTGTGGCTGGCAGAGGCTTGAGCCCCACTCTACTTGCACCTTTGGCTGTTCACATCTTCCCTCTTCCCCTGTCATTTCTAAAGAGGGACACAGCCCAACATACCACTCAAGAGATAAAGCCAACATGGCCCCGTGGTGGTTTTACCTGAGTAAAGGCGACTTCTGGGAGCTCACCTCTAAGGGGGGTGGACCATGTCACAGGAGCTGTGGGTTGGATAGATCTTGGCTATGCACGTACCTTCCCAATCCTGTAATGTAGCCACAGTGGCTGCTCTAGACATATTTTTTTCCTATAATGGGTTCGGTTCATCTAATACCTGGATGCTATGAATGTTGCTGTTGAGCTGGTCCTCTTCTCCAGCTTTATCGTCTTACATGGCTGCATTATGGACTGTGTTTAATGGCTTTGCTTGCATTGTACTGGCTTACCAGGATTTCCAGTTAAGCATGCTATTCTTACTATTCTGCCATGTAAGAAGTGTGGTTAGAAAAAGAAACCAATGTACTTCTTAGGAAGTGGCTTCTTTAGGAGGCTTACCCTTAATGCCCCCATAACATGACCAAGGAATATATCAGTGGTTTCTAAGGAAACTTAATTTTAAGGATGCTGGTGACCCCCAGGTAGGTCATGGAGCCATCCTGCAGCTTGTGTCTGATATTTATGAGTGTTCACAGGCTGTTCACAGCCCTGTTCTCTGGCAAGCCTCCAAGCCGACATGATCCCTTTTGAACCCAAATGGTTTTCATTTTACTGTGTTGCTGTCTTATTAATGGTGGCCAAGAAATGCAGAGTCAAGGGATAGAGGGAAATGAGAGGCAGAAAGAGCGCCAGGTGAGAAGGAAAGGAGGTCCGTGAGTAACCTTCCATGGGACACCTCCTTGGAGATCCTGAGACCAGTCAGCAGTGTGGCCTCCAAATGAGGACTGAGCCTCTTTGGAGCAGGTTTAGGGCTTCCAGTGACTTCTTGGTCTTCAGATTCCCCCTCCCATGGCCAACCTTGGGGCATCCTTGGGGTGAGGACCTTGGGTCTGCTTCTCCCATTTGGCATCCTGGGCCCACATTGTGTGAAATGTAGATCTGATCTTCTTACATGGGTTCTTGTCTTTGCAGTTCACTCCCTGAAACCTTCTGATATTAAATTTGTGGCAGCCATTGGCAATGTGAGTATAGCAAGGAGATGGAGGTGGGAGGCGGGGTTTGGGACTGAGGATTCTTTGAATGAGCTCCTAGTAACCAGGAAGAATGTTTCACTTGGGGAGAGAGAACATTCTCTGAACTGGAAAAATCCTAAAATCTAGGGTTCTGAGTTGATGTTATTGTTTTAAATTGAATGACTGACTCTCTTTACATTAGGATGAAGAAACTTTTGAACTTTCTCATGAGTAAATCAAACCTATTGATAAATAAGCCAAAGATCACACAGAATTTTAAAAGCAATCTCTTAAACTATCTACTTATAAAGAAGAAAAATGTCCTTACTTGCTTGGCAAATTTTTAAAAACACACCCATCTTTGCTAATAACTTTGAAGTGGTATTGTTTTATGTGGTCAGGAACTGAGAAAGGGAGCAATAAGGGAAGGATGGAGAGAGGAGAGAAGGATAAGCAGGAAGAGCGGAGGCTTGGAGAGCAGAGCCAGTGTGATTTCCGGTCAGTCCTGGCTTCCCACAGTCCCACTGCTCTGGTCTCAGCCCTGCAGCCCCACAAGTCCTAGCAGCCCCAGGGGCATGGACCACGAATCAGGTGTTCTCAGCTCTGCCCTGTACCCCTCACACCTGAACCAATACCCCCTCGCCTCTCCCCTTGCATGTCTTCCTCCCATCTCTGCCCACCTCGTTTCCTCCCCCTGTCCTGTGTGTCGCCGCTGCCTTCTGCACCCCTGCCCCTGGCCCAGGCTGCCTCCTTGCTGCAAACCCACCCCACTTCCCTGCACGCAGCACCGGCCATAGGTGAAGACTTCACATTAGAAAAACTGCCAGGCCCAGTGAAATCTGCAGCCAGGGCTCCCACCCTTGTTCTTTGCTGCTTGTGATGGCGGGGTTCAGCCTGCACGTGTGACGGTGTGTGTGTGCGTGTGTGCACATGGAAGAGGGGGTGGCGGAGGTGTCCCAGGGGGAGGGATGTAAAGGAGAGCTGGGAATAATGAGAAGGGAGATTTTCTGTCACGAGGAGCACATTGCCGCTGCCGAGCCTGTGTCCCTGCGCTGCTGGCGACATCGCATCAGGACTGTGTGACCCTGGGAGGAGGACTCGCGAATTCTCCTTCCCGAGGCAGGGAAATTTCCTGCAGCGGACTCTCCACTCCAAGCCAGGTTTCTAAAGTTAAACCAGTCAGCGGTTTCCACTCTTTGGTCCTGGCTCTGAGAGAGTTTTTTGACTCATGAATTATTCAGCCTCACAGCTCCTGCTGTCACTCAGCTCACCCTCTCTTCTCCTGGGAGCCCAGGGTGCTGGGAGATGCTTTCAGTCCATGATGGTCTCCCAGCCCCCGATCATTATCCTCAACCTTCAGGATAAGCCCCAAGAGCACAGTTCGTAGGAGGCTGCCTGCCTCTGTCTGCCCTGAGAGTCAACTCTCATGAACTCCAGCCTGGTTTATGAAAGACATCAGGATAGGGAAAGAAAATGGAAGACAGTGAAATGAAAAAGAAGGAAGGTGGAAAGCCGGTGCTTTTGCTCCAAGTTCGTGGAGCTTCCAAGGCCTAGCACTTACTTGTGACTGATGCTAGCACTTGTTTGCTTAATTAACCTGGACTTCCTTTTCCTCACAGAATGTTAAAGATCAGAGTCATCAAAATTGTTTTCAAACTAACACTTGTGACAGACATTCATTATAATGAAAATATGAAAATATGTGTAGATAGTATTAAAAATGGAAGATCTCATTCATATCTATTCTCTTGTCTCAACAGCCATATACATACACACACATACTTCAATATATAGGGTGTGTGTGTGTGAGAAAGTGTGTATGACCTAAATAGGGTTACACTGCAGTATGCTATCTGTGACCTTTTATCCGTCTTAACTAAGAGTCACAGACCTTTGCCGTGCCAGGGAGGTTATAATCCACCCTATCAAATTCCTTGAAGCCAAGGCTTGTGTCTCAGTTATGTGTCTCTAGGGCCACAGAACATGCAGCCAGTGAAAAGTGTGAGGGTAACAGGCAGGAAGGCCAGGGGTCTCCAAACAAGGAAATAGCCTGCAAGTGTCAGACATCTTTATCTCTTAAGCGGCAGGAGGAAACAAACTAGGGATATTTTTTCCTTCTCTATACAGATTTAAAAGGAGGTTTCTCTTAAAATACTGTGTTGCCATAATGACACCTGGTTTCACCTGAAGTTAACTAATGCCTTTTTCTTATGAAAATGTTTATCTTAAGCTATGCTAATGTACTATGCATTTACCCCAAACTCTGTCTTCAAGTTGGTTCCGCCTCTTGGCTCAGAACCTACTTGACAAACCACTATGTTATACTCAGATACTGTTCCCTTAATCTATGTAACTGAAACTATTTGTATGGTGATCTGCCCTTCTTCAAGATTCAAGTTAATCATTTTATGGCCCAGGATGAACCATTTGGTGCCAAGATTATCCCAAAATGCATCTTATGGGTGAGAGGCCTGGTGCCATTCTGAGTTTTAAGACATTCCTTTCTTTCATTAACAGACTGCTTAGTGACTATATAACATCCAGCTGAAGACTAGCAGGAGGGTACTCTTTCTGCCCCCTTCTGATACCTATGTCAGAAGCTTTCTCTTTCTCCTTTATACTTTAATAAAACTTTATTACACAAAAGTTCTGAGCGATCAAGCCTCGTCTCTGGCCCCTGATTGAATTTTTCTCCTCCAGGAGCCAAGAATCCTGGTGTCTTTGCGTGATTCAACAGCAACCTTTCAAGCATAGGGGGAAATGGCCAGCGGTTGGCAAAATGGTAGCAGACGAGTTTGCTGGGCTTGTTCCAGCCTTCCCCTCTGTGACCTCGCCCTAAGCTCTCCCATGCTCTCTCTACCTCCTTCCTCTCGTTCTCTCCCTCCCCTCCCCCACCCCCACCTGGCTTTTCTGAGGAAAACCTCTACTGTCAGTCAGGTCCACTTTGGCCAGGCACAGGCTGACCCCTTCTCCTCAGACCCAGAGCCAGGCCTCCCTCAGGATTTCACCTGACTTGCATTTGCATGTGGTTTTCTGTTTAATGTGTTACCTTCCCTCAGAAAACTTTTTCAAGCTCCCTCTTGTTGCAAAGAATAGAGGACTCCATCCCAGTCAGAGGAGAGTCAGCCTGCCCTCCCCAGAGGGAGCCAGAGGTGTGGCCCATTTTACAGACTGATGGGCTGCTTTGAAGCTGGGTCCTGAAGGACAGGCAGGCCCTTCAAAGGGAAGCAGCAGCAGGGTGTAAGGTAGTGATGGTACACCATCACCTGTCATCACCACACCTGGAGACACTGTCTTCTAGGGGTTTCGAGGGAGAGAATTTGTCAGAACCTGCAAAAAATACTACTATTGACAACAGCTAATATGTGCTGAGCACTTTCAGTGTTCTGGGCACAATTCCAAGCATCTCTGTGCTTAGTTGCTCAGTCATGTCCGACTCTGTGTGACCTCACGGACTGTGCCCGCCAGGATCCTCTATCCATGGGATATTCCAGGCAAGAATACTGGAATGGGTTGCCATTTCCTCCTCCAGGAGATCTTCCCAACCCAAGGATCGAACCTGTGTCTCTCATGTCTCCTGCATTGGCAGGCGGGTTCTTTACCACTAGCACCATCTGGGAAGCCCCCAGGCATCCCTGGGACCTCACGAAAGACAGGATTCTCATGGTCTCACCTCAACCCTATGACCAGGGAAACTCTCCAACTGAGTCCTGTGTGGTTCAGCTTTTACCAAGAGGACAATCAAACGCTTATTCATTGTTCATTCAAAAATAGTATTGAGTGAGTATTTATTGAGTACTTATGATGCATCAGATGCTGTTCTAGGTCTGAGGAATATAATCAAGAATAAAACAGAAGCAAATTCCTGCCCTCCTGGAGTTTTCATTCTAGGCAAGGGAGACAGACCACACACGTTTTAGATTGTGTATTAGATTCTCTAATTATTTTAGAGTATGGAAAGTCACAATGAAACAATCTATTGTGTTTCTATGAAGGGTGTTAACATTCTACAAAGACACATTTAAGTCTAAGCTCTCCCACCCAGTTTTCTAACCTGAAGAAAACGTTTACACCCGTTATTCCCTGAGTTTGGACCAGCAAGCTTTGGAGAAAATCGAACATCCTTTCTTCCCTCCCTGAAAAATGAACGCAGGCAGGTCTGGCCATTTTCTGGATCCAGGGATTCCCTTTTGTTGGTGGCAGGGAGTGTACTGCAGGCAGCTGGGGTCTCCCTAGGACCAGGCTCTGCCACCTTCCTGGCTGGGCTGTTCACACTCCATATCTTTCCAGCTTCCAGACTCGGGGATGGATGACCTGGAGGAACAAGAATGGTAATTGTTCGGGAGCAACAGAGCTGAGCTGAGCCTCCAGGTTGATAAGTTCTTGTTGTTCCCCCTGCTTCATTGGCAGGGAGACCTGAGGGCCAGGGAGGAGACACCTGCTCCAGGCTCCCTTAGGGGCAGGCAGAAGAGTGGAGACCAGAACACAAACTCCTGCCTCTTCTTCCAGCGTTCTGTGCAGGAATCCCCCTGGCTCCCTGGGGTGAATAAGGGAGGAACAGTGGGAAGGGCTGAGTAAGGGGTTCTTGCTCTTCCTCCAGCCTCTGTACTCTGCTCTGGGGGATGCAAGCAGAGTTGGCCCAGGGTCAGGCTCACTCTACGTGGCAGTCTGTGCCCCCTTCCAACTTGGGACCAGACTAGAGGGGCGGGGAGGAGGGTTCAGAGCTGCTCACCCCATTTTGGGAGCTCCATTGCCCTCTGAGGTGTGCCTCTGTCTCCAGGAAGGATAAATCCAGAATCAGAGCAATTCTGAGCCGAAGCCTGTTGTGAAAGAGGCCACAGCAGTTGAGGGCAAGCATTGGTAGGCGACAAACTCAGGCTGGCGTTGTATGCTTGCTTCTACTTACAGGACTGAAAGCAGGAGCTGCAAGCGTGCATGGGAGTGGTGACTGGTGAGTTTGGTGTTTCCATGGCTGGAATCCAGATTGTCCCTGTCCCTGCCAACACAGCAACCCTTTGGTGAAAGAAGAGGATGTGCCCTACTGACCACATTGCAGCAGAGCCTGAGGAAAGCGGAGGCAGTCTGAGAGGACAGAGAGGGAGCCAGGGTGTGAAGAGTCACGCCCTTGAAAGGAAGGCATGAGAGATGTGTCTGAGGGTCCCTGAGTGAGAAGACTCCAAGAGACATGGGGTTAAGGTCAAGGGATGTAGGAGAGGGGTCAGGAGTGCCTGGGCCAAAATCCCAAGGCTTCTTCTCCCCCAGGACCCCAAGGTGGGACCCACAGCACTTTGTCTGGGAAACTGTTCACCAGTCACTGCCCCCACCGCCACACCCAGGAGAAGACCCAGCTCCAATTATCAGTTCATTTCATTTTGTAGTATCAATTGGCTTCAGCAAAGTGAAATGAAAAGAATGAAAACTAACCATAATCCCTCCATCTAGAGATAATGATTGGGCTTCCCTGGTGGCTCAGATGGTAAAGAATGTGCCTGCAATGCAGGAGATCTGGGTTTGATCCCTGGGTCAGGAAGATCCCCTGGAGGAGGAAATGGCAATCTATTCCAATATTCTTGCCTGGAGAATTCCATGGACAGAGGAGCCTGGCATCTACAGTCCATGGAGTTGCAAGGAGTCAGATAATCAGTATTAACATTTTGGCCTTTTATATATAAATGTGCTTAGGAATATGTTATATGTAGCATTTTTTTTTCCCCACTGAATATCAGAGGTTCCTTGCAACTCGATTAAGTCATCCTGAAACCCCTGAATGCCTTAATGCCAGCTGAATTAGCCTGGTGGATAGAGTCACCTACGGCTGGTGTTCATAAGCCAGGAGCAAGAATACCACCTTTCACTCCATAATTAGAGCGAAAAGACTCGGGTGGCAATGCAAATGCTCTCCTGAGCTGACACTCAAGCAGAGCATAATAACAAGTGAGGTAATTGGTGCCCTGTCAGTTTAGCCCATGAATGTCACCAAGGACCTGGGAATTATGAGGCTCCTTGCAAAGTGAGGGATAAATAAGACACTGGTCCTGCCATCTGCCCTTTCCATCCATCAGGAGAGGCAGAGGCCTGGTGTCCAACCCTCCAGGATCTGATTGACAGGTGAGGGGACATTGGTGGCCAAAGTGGTGGGGGTCCTCTTGCAGAGAGTCAAGGGTTCAGAAGGAGTGGGCCCCTGTGACTTGGTGACTATCTCAGCTCAGGCTAGGTTTGGCCTTGTTTACCTTTAACTGGCAGGAAAAAGAAATGAAGGGGTGTATTTAGGGAGTCTAGGAAAATGGGGTGTGGTTTAGATCCTGAAACCGTAAGCACAGCTATGGCTTTACCTGATTTCTCAGTCTGTCTCCATTTTGGGGTCCCTCACCCACCTGGTAACAAGTCCTGCTAGCCCCTCATTAAGTACAGCATGGCCAGGAGCCCCACTGACCAGAGGAGCAGCAGAAGGCAGGGCGGTGAGGGCAGGGTGCACCTGCATGCCCTTAGGGATAAGACTCACCTGGAGCTGACAGTGAAGCCAGTCTAGGTAAGAGGGATGGGCCAGGGAGGGGGCGATACTGGGTAGCCAAGCCTGCAGAGGAGCAACTGGTCTTCCAGGAGAAAGTGCCACAAGAGCATCAAGGCCCAAGTTCAGCCCTTCTGTCCTTCGACCCCAGAACCTTAGAGCCCTTCCAGTCTAGCTGTGTCCTCTCACCCACCACAGCCATGAGTCTCAGGGGAGGTAAACAGACCTTCCCAAAGCTATACGGTCAGTATGGGGCAGAGTCCCTGGGAAGCCAGGTGGTCCAGCCCCCACAACCTGCGTCCTTTGTTCTGACTCCAGAGATGGGTAACTAGGACAGAGCAGCTGCCAGCAGCCCTAGAATAAGATAATGGGCAGATTGATGTGAAAAGACCCAAGGCCATGTTTGATCACAAAGAAGCGGTGTTTTACAAACACCTTTAATTTGGTCTTCCCTGGTGGCTCAGCAGGTAACGAATCCACCTGCAATGCAGGAGACCTGGGTTCGATCCCTGGGTTGGGAAGATCCCCTGGAGAAGGGAATGGCTACCCACTCCAGAATTCTGGCCTGGAGTATTCCATGGCCTGTATAGTCTATGGGGTCGCAGAGAGTCAGACAGGACTGAACAACTTTCAACACCAGGCTGTTTTGTCATTCATCCTCGCAGACCCTCCTGATGTGAAGAAGAAAAAGTGCCCCATCCCCCACCCACTCACACGTGCGCACTCTCACACAGACACACTCACACAGACCCTGTCACCTTCAGCTCTGGGTTCCCACCACGAGTAGGGGATGGGCTCTGTCCACGGGCTGGTCAGGGCGCCATAAAGGAGGCTCATGAGTCTGGGTTGAGGATGAAGAAGTTGTGGCCCCAGGTGACTGAGGGGGCTGCCCAAGCAGATGAAGCCCAGTGGACGACTCCCGCTCTCCTGCCCCTTCTCTCTCTGCTACCTGCACAGTGTCAGCTTCCTTCAGAAGCAGCCCCTCTTAAGCTATCTTTTGGATTCTGCTCCAAAAGCCCCAGGCACTTGTGGATGGGGACAGTGGAAAGAGGGGCCAGGGCGGGGAACACCACTTCGCTGCCGTGACACTCTCCCCATCTGCCCTCTCCTCCCTCTGGAGCAGATGCAGCCTAACTGGTCCTGACAGCGCTATTTTTAGCGGTCCTCTGGCTGTCAGCTCTGGGACACGTCTTCTGTGTGCTCCCCGGAGCCTTCCCGCTCTGCTGTCACAGGAGGAGGGAGGGAAGGGAGGCAGCCTGCCGAGTCCCCCATCCCAGCGCACTTTCCCTAACGAGTGCGCAGCGCAGGACAGTGAAGAGCTTCGGGATCGAGTGCTCAGGCTCAGATCCCAGCCCCCTCAGTCAGCTGATGTAGCCTCTCCCAGCCTCAGTTTTCCTTCACATATACACACCTCGGGGCTTAGCACTCGGCTGGCCAGCACCTGGTGGATGCTCCTTTTCTCAACTCTGTTCATTTCCAAGGGCCTGCTACATGGTGACCCTCACAGCCCAAGGCAGGTCATGCTTTGAGACAGGGGCGGGGCCCCTGGCACCTCACCCCAGAGTGGGTCAGTCTTTACAGGTGACCACCGGCTGCTGGGACCACAGCCTCAAACTAGCTCTCTCTTTAGTCCTTTCAGATGTCATCAGACACTTCAGCCCATCTGTTCTGAAGCCCATATGCGCCCTTGGGATGGGAGCAGTAGGCCGTGATGCTGCTGAGTAAGCTCTTTTCTGGCTCTCTGCAGGGCTGGGCACCCTGTCTTCCTTGGCATCTAGATGGGAGGCTTTGATGATGTGGGGGAGGGGGAAGGGAGAGGCTGGTGGTGCTGGAAGAGTCAAAGAGGCTTTAAAAGAAAGATCTGTGTTAAGTCAAAGCCGAAATGTGTCTCCTGTGCTGACTTTAGTCTGTTAATGGGCCTAATAAAAAAAATCAGGTCAGTGTCTGCCTTCCAGGACTCAGGAGGGGTGCAAGGCAGCCTCCTGCTCAGAGCCTTGTGCGTAGGCTGGGGCAAGCGGCAAGCTTTCAGCCCCTGACAAAGTTGTATTTAACTGACTTTTCTCTTGGCTCCCTTCTCTCTGCAGACACTTGTGGATTCAGGCAAAGACCTGGTGAGGAACATGAAAGAGAACCAGGTGAGAATCCATCCACCTCTGCTGGGGGCTGTTCTATCTGCTAGGAGGCCATCAGACCAAAGACAGCAGGCCCCCAAAGCCCTGCAGCCATCATGCCCTGAGCTTGGCAACCAGTGTGGCCTGGGCCCTCCAAGAACACCCCTGCCCTGGTATCCTCTGGAGGCCAGTAGAACACAGGAACTCTTCTCATAGTCCCCAGTTTGGTCCTACCAAAGTTGGCATATGAACTAAATAACTTCTTGCTCAGCGAGGTGGTTGAAATCTTGGGTTCTAGAGGAACACCTGTTGGAGGGTGAACCCTGAGTTTCCACCTACTAGCTGTGTGACACTGGGTAAGGCACTTAACCTCTCTAATCCTCAGTTTTTGCATTTATGAAATGAGAGTAATACAAGGGCCTGAAGCACAGGGCTAGGGGGAGATTCAGTGAGGTGCTGGGTGCACCTAGCACAGAGGCAGTGCCCAGTGCAAGCCTGCAGCTATCATTGTCATTGAAGAGACTGTCCCGTCATTGTTAATCATCATTCCCATTCTAGTTCTTGGGTAGAGGCTTCTGTCACAGGCATGCTGGGGCTCTAGTCCCTACTCTCCTAGCAGTGTAGACACCCCTTTACTCAGAAGCTCACATATGGGTTTGTAATAAGCCACCTCTAATCTATTGTGCTGTCCTTATGGACAAGTATCAAAGCTAGGGAGCTTTGCTACTCAGCTGGCTTTTAACAAGGGACTTAGCCTGAACCACTGGAACCAAGGGAAGCCATTGTCTCAGCCAGCCATGCATTCATTAAAGAGTTGGGATGTTCAAGCCAGGTCATTCCAGTTTATACAAGGAGAGGGGCAAATATAGGAGCAATGCTATAAAGAATGGCTTCTTCCAAACTAGAGATTCTCAAATTTCTGGAATGATCATAACATTCTGGAAAATGGCTAGAGGTCTTGAATCAAATCTTGTCATTTTGCAGATGAGGAAACTGAAGCCCCAGAAAGTCTTAAGACCTGTCTGAGTTTACAGCCAGTTAGAGCTAAAATCAAAAGTGCCTGATTCACATCCAGTGCTCCTCCGGAGCACCATGCTGCCTCTTACAAAACAGAAGTTTGTTTTTTTGTTCCACAAGTAACACATGTTCATTAGAGAAAGATCAGAAAACACAGATAAACAAAAGAATACTAAAATCATCCCAAACCACCCTTAAACCTGATGTCTAGAGATAGTTACTGTTGACAAGTTAGTGTACATTCCCTTCCGTAATTTTTCCAAGCACATACGTTTGTATACATTTTATAAAATAGCCATGTTACTTGATGTATATACTTTTTACAGTCTGCTTTTCTTGACATCATATTTCTGCTGATGGCAGTTATGCTTTCCAGCACTGTTTCAACAGTCACATCGTGTTTCATGTCATGAGTGTTCCATAGTTTACACAGCAATCCTCTATTTTAGACATTTGTATTGTTTCCAACTTTTTACTCTTATGACAAGACTTCATCATTGTAGCTAAGTCTTTCACATATCCTTTTCCTTAAGACTCATTTTTGGAAATGGATTGTTGGATCTAGTGGTAAGCCTCTTTAAAAGTTTTGATGAATTTTTCCATGTTGCCTTTTAGAACAAGGATTGAATTGGGGTCTCCCTCATTACCGGCAGATTCTTTACCATCTGAGCCACTGATCTGGGGGATTCTGATCTAGCGGATGCTAAAGTTCTACAACTTTAAATGCCTACCCTAGATGTCTCCTTTTGAAAAATCCATACATATGGTTTGGGGAGGGGGTTGTATGAAATCAAAAGGCATTCAAAGAAAGAAGCTCTTTTGGCACCAGGATTCCCTGGCATCTCTTTTTCATGCTATCGTCCTTTATTTCTTTTTATAGCAACTTGACTTTCAAAATGATTGGAAGCTCATCAATGTGTTCTTCAGTAATGCTAGCCAGTGTCACCTGTGTTCCTCCACCCAACAGGTAAAACCGCAGGTGGGAGGCAGAGGGATTGCAGATGCTGGGGTGGTGCTGAGTGAATGAACTAAACCTGACTGATCTGCACCTGGCAGGCTGGGCCTGCACCTGGCAGGCTGGGCCTGATGGCACATGTTTCCAAGTTAGGGCAGGCAGGTAGACAGACAGACAGATATCTAAGGGTCGAGGAACCATGCTGAGGGACATGCCTATACGCACGCTTAGTTGCTCAGTTGTGTCCGACTCTTTGCAACCCCATGGACTATGGCCACCAAGCTCCTCTGTCCATGGGGATTCTCCAGGCAAGAATACTGGAGTGGTTGCCATGCCCTCCTCCAGGGAATCTTTCCAATTCAGTGATCAAAACCAAATCTCCTGCATTGCAAGAGGATTCT
Source organism: Nanger dama (assembly GCA_917880005.1). NCBI lineage: Eukaryota > Metazoa > Chordata > Mammalia > Artiodactyla > Bovidae > Nanger > Nanger dama. Next base: position 35,898,047 of record CAKJTW010000018.1, read on the forward strand.
TTGCCACTGAGCTATGGGGGAATTTTTAACTTACCATCCTATCAGGAAAAGGAAACCATGATATAGATAAAACTGAGCCAATGATCATTCTACAACTGTGGAAAATTCACTTTCTGATAAAAGATCATTTTGCCTCTTGTGGCTCCAGTTTTATTTAAATGCTGACATCAGGAGTTAAAGCAGGATCTGTACCTTTGGCATTGCCTCTTAACTAGTTTACTGTGAACTCCAGTTTTAAAGGAAAGTTGTTGAGTTGTTCATATAGGTTGACTATATTGTCAAGGCTCTTTGGCTTTCCCAGGAATGGGATATGAAATATGTGACTTTTAAAATATTTTATGTAGATGACTGACTGTGACTTATGTCTTTATTGAAGAGTGGCTAGGTTAGGATCAGTTGAAGGTGAAAGAGTGGCTTAGGCCATGGTGACATCAACGTCACACAGATGATTCTTCAGGAGCCTGCTTGCCTCCAGGATATGGCCCCACCACTTACGACAGTTCAAGTGCCTGCCCGCTCTCCTTTCAGCCACCTTCCAGGGCCTCCACCAGGCCATGGCACCAGCAAGGGTGAAGTTTCTTGGGTGCTGTCCTCTTATTTTCTGTGTCCCTCTTCCAAACACATACTCTTGCTTTCCTCCAAATGTTCCACGATTCCCGGCCTACCATCAAAACTCCACTTCCTTTAGTGATGTTGGGCATGTAGATCTTGAATCTTGTTCTACTTCATTTCTGTCTTCTCCCATGGCAAGTGAAATTTATATTATGTTTATTCTGGGCACCCTCCACTTAGGTCATCACACAAACCAGCATGTACTCATGAATTTACACATTCATGCATTGAATGCTCAAACAAGCGATTAGGCATTGCTATATTCCTCTGTATATCCACTCATGCATCCAACCATCAGTTATCTATTCATGCATAACTTCATTCTTTCTTCTTACATGCAGGCACATATTATGGTGTTTATGATGAGCTGTTCATGCTAGCATTTGACTTTTTAATATTTGAATGTATTCATTAACACTTCCACTCATTCATGATTTCTTCCACACATTTTATCTTGGGTTCAAGCATTGCTGCATGAATTCTTGCATTCTTTCATGTATTTACTCCTCCACTATATTACATTGATTCCTAAATACGTACACATTCCTAAATATATACGTACACAATTCCTAAATATATTCCTGTGTGCATGTGTCCATTTATGCATTATTTACTTTTAAAATTTCTAACTACACAAGCAGTGCTCAGATGCTTTCTCCTTTTAAAAATGAAGCATTACAGTTAAAGCAAAAATATTCTTTAGCCAACACCTCTGATCCTCTCACTTTTTCTCCCAAGTATTTTGCACATCTGTAATTCCTAGTATTCCTTTATGGGTGTGTATATGAGAGAGGTTTAACATAAATAGTGTTATATTGTATCTACTATTGAATAATTTTTTTCACTAAATATTTTTGAGATCTAGTCATGATGATACTTATAGATTAAATTTATTCCTTTAATTGCTAAATAATGTCCCATAGTGTATGTTTACCAGACTTTATTTTGCTATTTCTATATTGGTGACCATTTAGGTGTTTCTAGTTTTTCACTATTGTAAACAATCTTGTTCATTTACTTGAACATAGTGTTTTTCTAATACAGTGATTATATTTCATTGTATTCAATTATAGTGTAATTATATTTTGAATTATAGGTTGAAGTATATTAATGGGTCAAAAATCAGTTTAAAAGATTATAACCAAAAATTATAAAAAATAAATAGAATAGAATGCAATACTAGAGTTTATTGCATGTAGAGTTTGTTGGCTTGTGATTATTTTTGTTTTATTTATATATAGATATGTATGTACTGGGTTGTGATGTGAAATATACCTCACACCATGGGTCACGATCAAGGCAGCTTGAAGAGAAGTGCCTTGAGTAGATTCTTAAACAGAGAATTGCTGGTCATCAGATACATACACTTTAAATCCTAAAGGACTACCTAATTGCCCTCCAAAGGAGCCAAACCCATTTATAGTCTAATATCTTAGGACCAATGCCAGCATGTAAAGGGGCTTTTCCATACCACTAAGCAGTTCTCAGATACCAGCAGGATGTCCTACAATTCAACTCAATTCTGACATGATCTACCTAGAGATAGCATCAGACCCCACAGGCTAAGGGCCCAGTCCTCCAAGACTGCCCCCCCACCCCATATTTCAGGTGCCAGTCCCAAGTCCAGGTTGTCATCTGAGCTTCTGCCCAACTGGCTATAGACTAGAGATTCCAACAAGTCCCTCCTTGAGTTCAGTTAGTTTTCTTGAGTGGCTCACAGAACCCAGGGAAACATTTTACTTATTGGGTTATTGGTTTATTATAAAAGGACATAACTCGGGACCAACCAGATGGAAGAGATACACTGGGCAAGGTATGGGGAACGAGCCAGGACCCTCCATGCCCTCTCCAGCTGGGCCACTCTCCCAGCACATCCAGGTGGTCACCAACCGGGAAGCTCTCTGAACCTATCCTTTTGGGCTTTTATGGAGGCTTCATTATATAATATGATGATTGACTGAGTCATTGACCAATGGCAGTTGATTCAGCTTTCAGCCCCAGGTAGGGGGGTGGGGTGGAAACTTAAGTTCCAACTCTCTAGCCACAGGGTTGATTCTCCTGGCAACCAGCCCCTGTCCCTAGGTGTAGTCCAAAAGTCACTTCATTAGCATAGCAAAACATACTTTTATGCTCTCACCATTTAGGAAATTCCAATGGTTTATGAACTCTGTGCCATAAAAGGGACAAAGACCAAATATATACTCTGTATTATAAATCACAATATCACATATTCTCACCAACGTCTGAGCACACCCATTCTCTACAACCTTCCCAACACTGTTACCAACCTAATGATTCTCTTTTGTCACTATGTGAAATTCCTTCAAGATCTAGTCATATGGATTAAGTTTGTTCACGTTAGAACCTCACACTTTTAATTGGCTGTAAACATATGACAAAAGTAATCACGCCTCACCTCTGATTTCTAAATGGCTACATACCAGTGACTTAATCTCTGTAAAGTGAGCTCACCGTAGCAGTGTTTACTAGCATTCACTTAAATTCCCACTTCGTTGCATATTTTCTTCTCTCTTGATTTCTGTTTTGCACAAAGACCACCAAGGCTCTTGAGTCTAGAATAAATCCCACCTCCACTGCCATCACCCCCAGAGGACCTCGTGGCTCATAGATCTGGCTCTCAGCCTCCTTAGCCTGGGTTGGCTGCTTCCCCTCTTCATTCCTCCAGTCTTGCTTCTGTAGCACAGACCCACCCCTCATATCCTAGTCTTCCTGGTGGTGCTTCTGGTCACAGCTAACCCAGAACCACCCTCTGAGAAGCTCTTACACAGCAGTTTACTTCCCCAGTGGACATCACAGGCACAGCCTCTCCATGAGGGGTTGTTCTGCAGTCTCAGGAGTTGCGGGAGGTACTCTGAGACTGTGGGCTCCAGGCTTCCATCTGACCTCAAAGCAGTTCTACCTTTACTGGCAACATACATACATCAGGTTCCCTGAAATAGTTCGTATGAAATAAAGGTATTTTACTGTTAAGGAGAAATTGTACACATATGTTCCTGTCCTACTTAGGACCTGGAATTTTCCTACTATATGAGGCCTTGGGGCTCCGCTCATGGGGAACAGACAAGGGCCTGGGTCCACATTTGCTCTTTAGGGGTTTCTTAAGACCAGAGTTGTAAGAGGAAGATGATGAGGAGCCATTCATTAGACAGTGACAATGGTGCCTCAGGCCTGCTATGGTGGGTCCAGCTATTCAGAGGTAGGTGCTTCAGAGGCAGCTGGTAACCTGGCTCATAGCAGTGACAAGGGACGATTTTAGGGTCTGGACTCTTACTTACTGCTCTCCAGTTAAAGTCTAAATGTGGCGAGTAAGAAAAAAAATCAGAATAAGAGAGAGGAGAAAGGAAAAAGATGAAGACTGATACTGCAAGAATTCGTTCCTGAATCCAGTTTGTTTGCCCCATGCACAGCGGGCCATGGGACACCAAGGTTTGCAGAGAGAAAGGATTTATTCACCAGGCAGCCAAGTGAGGAGGTGGGAGAACAATTCTCACATCTACCCGGGACATTTATGGGATAAAGAGACAGGGTGATCTGAGGCATGGGGAGTGTGGGAGAAAGATGAGGAGAGAAGGAAAAAGTGAGGGAATTGTAGTTCTGCACAGGTGCAACCAAGCTGTTAATACCTGCTTCTTCATGGGACATGTGTTCAGAAAAGCGCTGTGTCGGCCTGTTCTGAAGGTGGAATTCAGGGTCTTTTGGTATCAAAAGGTCATCAATGGAACACTCAACACATGTCCATTTGGAGGTCTCAACTATTCTTATTCAGCTGTAGCTTGAGCCAGTGAACAGCTGACTCCAAATTCCTGAAAAACAACTTGGGCAAACATCTCATTGTTTAAGCTTCGTCATGCTTGGAGGACATACAAGTTATTGTAAAAACAATTAAAGTGAGCTTGATAGTGAAAGCAGATTACAGTTCATTATTTATTAAGCAAGTTACAGTTTAATGTATCTAATGGATAACAAACCTCGGTTTCAAAATACACTCACTTATTCTTTCAGATGCCTTTAGAAATGGATGTCAACATTTTGGAGGGCACACACTGGCAGCATGACTCAAGAAATCTAAACGGTGTTTGTGCGTTTTGGCTGAATAATCTTACTTCTCGGAATGAATCCTAGGGAAATAATTTGTTAGAAAAAGTTGTCTGGTTGCAGGCACATGTTTGATAATGGAGCATTTTTCTGATATCAATGGAAATATGCAAGTTCATTTGAAGAAGCAGGGCTTCCCAAGTGGCGCTAGTGGTAAAGAACCCTCCTGCCAATGCAGGAGACGTAAGAGATGTGGGGTTCAATTCCTGGGTCAGGAAGATCCCCCAGAGAATAACATGGCAATCCACTCCAGTATTCTTGCTGGAGAATCCCATAGACAGAGGAGCCTAATGGGCTACAGTCCCTAGGATTGCAAGGAGCTGGACACAACTGAAATGACTTAGCACGCACGCATGCATTTGAAGAAATAAACTTTTTTCCTGATTTCAACTTATGGAGGAGTTTATCATATGTGGCATCATAGGCAAAGGACATTTTATAGGAGTATCATGTCTTCCACTAAAGAACAGGGACAGTTGGTGCCCCACAGACAACCATTCAGCACTTGGTTAGCCTAGGTGGGCCCCAGCTCACTCTGCAGCGGTGAATAGGCACCTTGACCAAGAATTTTCTAAAGCAGAGTTTGCAGTCCAAGGAGAACCATGCAGGGACTCCTCAAGTGAAGAGGGATGCCCTGAGTATGGTTCAGAGGGGAAGTGAGGCCCTTTCTCAACAGACTTCCCATGCCTCTTTAGAAGGGAAAGTGTGATACTGAATGTCATGCTCAGGAGAGAAAAAAATGAGACAGAAAGCTTTATTTCTGGCTATGGCAACAGCATGAGCAGAACTGGCTAGCTGGGGATAGCCTTGCACTGAAGCAGAGACACAGGATGGGGAGACTGCCCTCCAAGCAGTCCCAGCCTGAGTGATTGACAGCTGTCTCCAGAGTCAGTGCCTGCAAGGCATGCTTTGTCTTCCACATTGCCTCAGGGGACATCAGGTTTGCAGGCAGCTGAGAAGATTGTCTTATTGAAAAGTTTACTTTTGTTTTGTTTTTACACTGAAAATATAAACCAAGGTTGTTTTTTTGACGTGCTCTTATTTGCTTATTTTCATTACACAAGAGGAACTGGGTGGGTAGGAGGTATCTTAAATAGTCAGTGACAGGAGTCCTTTCTTGGGGCGGATGTGGCAGGGAGAGGTCTGCAAAGAGTGCCATGGAAAATTTGGAGGACCTCCTGAGTCCTTAAATCCAAGCGTAATTATGTTCCCCCTCTGGACCTGATTTTCTTCAGGTCAAAGTTATTCCATCAGCCTTTGGGAGTAAGTCTGGTCTCCTGTCCCAAATGTCAGCTTTCTAATTGCCTTGATCTTGGGCTTGCTCTTCCCTGACATGAAACTTTTTTCCTAGTGGTGGGTGATGGGTCGGGGAAGTCAGAGAATGGACCAAAACAACAACAACAACAATAACCTAGGGAGCTCTGGGAACTCTACACCTGTCTATGGGAGACTGGGATCTAGAAGGGCCTTTGTCACTATCAGGCCCATCGAGGTGGATGGAGGTGGCTGGTGAAAGCAAGAGACAGGCCGGTGTGAGCCTGGGCATCTCGTCCCACCCACATTTAGCACATTTCTCCTTCCATAGCAAAGTCACGTGATGAGCAGCATGGACCAGCTGACCAGGATGCTGGACTACCTGCACCAGGAGGTGAGGCTCCCCCAGCTCTGTGGGCCCAGGCACCCAGAACTCCGTCACAGGCGCCTGCAGCAGCCAAGAGAAGCTGCCCTTCTGTGGGTTGGTGGGGTTCTGGTTTCCTTTAAATGGCCTCCACTGGGATGGGGAAACAGACTCCCAGGAGGGATCCAAGACCCCAGAGAAAGGGAACGCATTGGAGGAGCCAGGCTTCTTGGCCTTTTGATGAAAAACAAGGCAGATATAGAACTCTTTACTCTTGCAAAGGATATTCCTGAGGACCTCTGGAGAGGAGGAAGGATATAGGCCAGTTCTTCCCTGGGTTCTTGGTGACCTGCTATTTCCTGAGGACTGGCTCTGACTGCGTCTAGGGTGGTGATGGCCTGGATGGGCCTTGAGAAGCCTCAAAGCTCCACTAAGTGACCAGTGAGAGCACTGCATGGCCTGGAAACCCCAGGGGAACTCTGGGAGGAGAAGAGTCTACAGTCCTATGATCACCAGGTCTTGCTGCCCTGTCCATACTGTGGTGGGGAGGCACCCTGCCCACCATGGGGGATGATGGCACAGTGGCAGGGCTAAAGCATTGAACCAACCCTAACCAACTATCTCCCAAAGGGCCTACCTGTTTAACAAAGAGAGGCCCGTTGTGCTCAACTGGACCCCAAACTAGGCTCAAACCAAGGGTTCCAGAAAGGCTATGGAGCCGTGACCCTGACTCTGCAAATGTTCATCTTTTCCCTTGTATCCCCCTAGGTCCCCCAAAGCATTTGTGAACCTGGTCGATCTCTCCGAGGCTCTGAGGGGCTCACACTGGCATCAGAAGACTCTGCTTAGGTAAAAGGGAAGTGGAAGGGGACCAGCATTTACGGCTTGGTGCCATGTGCCAGGCACTGTGTGAGGCACTTCACGTGCATTAACTGATCCAAGGGATGGAGTTGGAGAGAGGCGAGGGGACGTGTGTGATCACACAGCCGGTGGGGCAGAGTTGGGCTGCAGGAACGGCCTGAATTAAGGAATGAAATAGTCACTCTGGTTGACATGGCGCCAGGTGCCCTACTCACACCAGAATGACTTGAGAGTTTAAAAAACAGCTTGGGTAAAACATCCAGAAGCCAAGACGTGTTACTTTAGGACACTGGAGAGGCAATTTAGCCTAAGTGGATTTTATTTTCACACAACTTGATCCCCGTATATTTCTGAAATGTTTCAGAGAATTTAAACTTTCTGAACCTAAATCTTGAGATTTCTGGCCTTGTACCCAGAAAAGATATCCTTCGTGATGTCCTTGGTGATGGATAGTGCTGCAGTCCATGGAGTCGCAGAGTCGGACATGACTGAGCCGACTGAACTGAACCCAGAAAAGAAGTTCACGTGGATAAAGTCAGGACAGGGATGGTTGGAGGTGGTGGCGATGGAAAGGAGCATTTGAAGAGGAAGAAGGGAGAGGGTCTCAGAGTAGGGGAAGAAGGAGAGAAGGTGGGCCTCTGGGGGAGGAAGGGAGGCAGTGCATCAGGAGATGTCTCCATAATGTACCCTTTTTCTCCCGGTGTGTCCCTCCCATCCTCCTTTCTTCTTTCCTTGCTTCCTTCTTTCTCCTGGGCCCTCTGAGACCCCCAACTCGTCCCTTCCCTGCTCCCTAAGCAGCACCCAGGTCCCTGCATCCCCCTCTTTCCCCAAGGGGGCTGCCTGGATGGTCCCAGCACCGCATCCACACTCACTTCTGGCTTGTTTTAACCTGCAGCCCCACGGCCCAGCCCTGCAGGTGCTCAGGGAGACCTCGCGGCTGAACAGTGTTGTGACCCAGTGGGCTTACCAGGTGAGCCCACTCTTGGACACTGGCTGCTGGCTCACAGGGGAGGGTGGCCGTGAAAACAGAGGTGTAGGAACAATGAGGGTGCCAGCTTGCTGAAGGTGGGGCCCCAGCTGCTGAAGCCGGGACTGAGAGTCAGGAACCCAAGGCAGCAACTCCTCTGGGGTCACTTCCAGGTGGTGATGTGATTTTCCTGGATGTAAAGTGGGGACTATAGTACTAGTTACTAGGAGGAGAGTAGATGGAAGTGCAAAGGTGGTGGTGGTACCTACGGTTAAACATGCTGGAAGAACTTTGGAGATCACTCAGAGATCGTTTGGTCATTACCACTTATACTGTGGCTGCTGAGCTAGTTTGCCCAGATTAGGCTTGTGCCCCAGACTATAGCCAGGAACAATAGCCCCTGAAGACATGTATCTAGCTTACAGCAGAGACTCCATGACAGTGTGGATGGCTCAGCAGAAGCCTTCATCCCCACCAGCAAACAGCACAAAGCATAGCTCCCACTAATACACATTACCACAGTGATTTTTAATCTAAGAAGAAATTTATTTTTATTAATTTTTTTAAGAAGAAATTTATACCTGTGAAGCTGTATGGCCCTTAACTCACTCAGGAAAGGACAGTTTCTGACGGGGTTGTAGCGTATCTCTCTACAGAACTCAGCCCTTGAAGAGAGCGTGGGGGCCCTAGCTATGTGCTGGGCAGCTATATACTTCTTGAGCTCTCAGAGAATATATTTCAGGTCTAACTCTGCTATTACCAGCGCGGGTGGGTCATTCTGACTGGGGCAAGGGTGAGGGACTTGCTGGGAGCTCCTTGCTCAGAGGACGGGAGGATGGGGCAAGCTGAGCCTTGACGGTGCTCATTTCTTCAGGATACTTGGGAACGTCTGCTGGCCTCCAGCAAGTACAACGAGCAGGAGTCCTTCGTGGTCGTCTTCCAGCCTTTCTTCTATGAGAGAGCCCTGCCACCACCCTCAGTGAGTGAGGCCCGGCCCACACCCTCTCCTGCTCCCGCCCTCTCCTCCACACGAGACCCAGCCCAGGATGTGTTAGGGGAGATGCGGCAGTTCTCTCTTATACTCTGGGGGCCCGTTTCCCTGTGCGGCTGGCTAACCCTGTGAGGTGGGTTCCGAGAGGCCGAGCAGCCCGGAGGTAAAGAGCATGGACTTCACACAGACAGCTTCCAGCTCTGGAATGGGCTGGCTGTGTGACCGTGGGCAAGTTGTCTGAACTCTCTGTGCTTCGGTTCCTCACCTGGGATGTTAGGGCCATTGTTAGTAGGGTGGTTGTCAGTTCAGTTCAGTTCAGTCGCTCAGCCGTGTCCGACTCTTTGCGACCCCGTGAATTGCAGCACGACAGGCCTCCCTGTCCATCACCGACTCCATTGAGTCAGTGATGCCATCCAGCCATCTCATCCTCTGTCATCCCCTTCTCCCTCCTGCCCCCAATCCCTCCCAGCATCAGAGTCTTTTCCAACAATGAGTCAACTCTTCACATGAGGTGGCCAAAATACTGGAGTTTCAGCTTTATCATCATTCCTTCCAAAGAAATCCCAGGGCTGATCTCCTTCAGAATGGACTGGTTGGATCTCCTTGCAGTCCAAGGGACTCTCAAGAGTCTTCTCCAACACCACACTTCAAAAGCATCCATTCTTTGGCGCTCAGCCTTCTTCACAGTCCAACTCTCACATCCATACATGACCACAGGAAAAACCATAGCCTTGACTAGATGGACCTTAGTCAGCAAAGTAATGTCTCTGCTTTTGAATATGCTATCTAGGTTGCTCATAACTTTTCTTCCAAGGAGTAAGGGTGGTTGTCCGGGGTGAGTAAACAGGTGTGAGGAACTTAGAACAGTGCCTGGTGTGGGGAAGCTCTCCGTATCTCTCAGCCATGGTGACTATTCAGGGTGGAATTTCCAGGCACCACGCCACACTCCTCTCTCTGCAGGCTCCTCCACACCCATCCTTACAAGGGAGGGTGATCTGAGTTGCTTCCCTCACCCAGGTCACTGAACCAATGCCTCTCACCCCAGGAGGCCCGCAACCACAAGCGCTGTGGTGGGTCCAGGCACGCTCAGCTCAGCAAGGTCTCTGACGCCACTGAGGCTTTAGCACCGTGCATCTGGGGCAGTTTTCCTCCAGGCTCTTGGTTTCTGTTTCCTGGAGTCACTGTGTCCCTCCAGGACTTCTGTGATATTTAAATAGTGGTTTAGAAAGAAGAGGAAGAGGAATATTAGTTCTCATCCCCCTCCTACTCAGACCACCCCTGAATCACTTCCGTGCCACCTGTTCCTTCTGCTCTTTAGTTCAGTGTGTACAACCCCACGATGACAAGTAGCAGCCAGACGTGTAACCTGCCCCTCCAGGCCCTCACCTCCCAGCCCTGACCCCAGACAGCAGTCCTCTACATTCCCACCATTCTTAATGGGGAAGCATGAAGGATCGAGGCACATCAGGGGCCCCCATCTCTGCCAGGAGAGCTTCGAGAGTGTGTGGCAGGGCTATCCCATCCCTCGGGGGCACACAGGGCTCTTCATCTGGTTCTCTTCAGAGGGAGGCCATTCCAGGATCCCACTGCTCTCGGCTTGACTCTCTGGAACAGCATGGTGAGTAGCTGGGGGTCCCGGGGCTGCACTGATAACCTGGGGTTTGTTCTGTGGAAGGAGGGGCAGGACTCTGCTGCTGCGCCTGACCTGCCGACTTGCTGCTGGAGGGGCTGCAGGAATCACGCAGACTCCAAGATGATGGTGATCCTGGGCCACCAGGGGCCCCTCCCACACCTAGTGAAGGCCCAGCTGGGACCCCTGGGAGTTTCCCTCCTCTTCCCAGAAGCTGGGCTGTAGCCCTAACAGTGAGCAGGGCTCCCTGGAAAGCCTCAGGTCCGTTCTTCCTGGAGGCAGGGACACGCCCTGGAGTCTGTCTGGGGAGACTTCACTGGGAGTCAGGCACTAGGGATCAGGCTCCTGTAGCGAGTGGGTCTGGGTTTCCCTCACTTCACACTTAAGGGCTATCATGCGGTTCCCAGGGCCCAGGGTGGTGCCTGGAGTGAGCGCAGACTCCAGAGTGATGAAGACCTGGGCTCAAAGCTCTCACGGGGTGTGTGAACCTAGGGTCTCAGCTCCCCTTCTGCTCCCTCCCTCCCGGCCCATGGCGAGTACTTACACAGTGACCCTTCCTCTTCTGACTGGGACAGGCTTTCCCCAGACTCTGAAGTTTCCTCCAGGGCTGTCTGGGATTTGTCAGTGGATGGAATGTTCTGTCAAGACTCTGAGCCTCTCCAGGACACCAGACAGAGACCTGATTTTGCCATTTACTTTTTTCCCCATCCAAGCTGTCTTATTTTTAGACTTCCCAAGACAGAAACTTGGTTTTCTTCTTCCTTGAATAAGAAAAATTTTTCTCTCCATCTCCTCGACTGGGGTGCAGTGCTGAGTCCATGAGCAGCTGCAGTTGGGTGTGTGGTAGCCGATGAGACAGGCAGGGCAGGGCCGGCCCCGGCAGCCCGGGTCCATGGAGTCACACCAGCCTTCAGAGGAGGCATTTGATTTCTTTGGATGAGGACCCTTTTAGTGGGCCTGACCCCTGGGCAAGATATTCCCCCAGAAAACCACTTTGCTGCTGATCTCCTGTGAAGGGCCAAGGAAGGTGACTGGTCCTACACAGGCTGCCCTCCCCCCACCTCTCTCTGCGGGAGGAGAGCTGATGCTTTAAGCTCAGCCAAAGCTCTCTCCTCCCCAGGAGCCCAGAGGGGAACAGAAGGTCTCGCATTCAAGACCAGGGACTGAGACCTATTTGGTGTCCCAGGGGCTTTGAGGTGGAGGTGGCTTTCCTAGGTGGGCAGTTACTTGCCCACCCCAAACAGCAACCATTTCCCAGCGAGAGGCCTCACACTTCCTGGAGCTGAGTCACTAGGGAGAGAAGTGTGTCCCCAGGAAAGTCTGTGCCCTTCTTCCTCTTGGGTGAAATGACAGGCTATCCCACCATCTCACTCCCAGAGCAAGGCCAGCTGCCAGAACACACAGACAGCTCCTGCAGGCCCCGGGTAATTTATGAGAAATCAGGGCGGTAACAGGTTTTGGGAAAGGGCACTGGGTAATGAGCCAGAAAACCTAGGTTCGGGTCCAGCTTTTGGTTGTTTCTTGAGGTGCATCATGTGGTCTTTCTGGGCCCCCTTTTCTCTCCTGGCCAGCCTCAGAAGGCCTTGGAAAATACAGGAGCATTCCCCCTTGGGTTCTCCCCTGTGTCCTCCCAGGAACATGGGGAGACCACAAGCCTCCCTTCCTTCACCTCTGTTAAGTCTCTGCTATGTTGGACCCCACCGAGACCACGGAGTTGTCAAATCCAGTTATGTCCATCATGCCCAGATTTGCAGACCCAAAGAGGCCTGAGGGAGGGCCACCCTCTTGCTTGGGGAGCAGAGAGGCGCCAGCAGAACTGCTATGACCACAGGGACCCGGATTCTATCACTTCTCTCCTTGGCCTCACCCCAGGACACAACAGTGGGGCTGGCTGGGCCAGCCACACAGTGTGTGCTCCCCTGGCTGAGCTCGGGATGGGTGTGAGCTCTGAGAGCTGGTAAAGGAAAACCCCACACATCTAGCACCATCCCAGCTGAACGAATCACTCGGATGGAAGCTCCCGACACAAAGCAGAGGAGGATTTGTGTTTGGGATGTAATTCATTCCCAGGCCCTTCCTGCCTCCCCGGTAAATTCTGATAATTCTTATACAACAGTAGTGTTGACTAGACCCACCTGTGGGAGCTGTTGCCAGATCCAGTGGCCACGGACCCGCACCTTCTGCCAAGCCTTGTGCCTGTCTTAGAATCTCAGGGCAGAGCAAGAAGGCTGGGGAATGGCTCCCAGTGGAGTGGGAATCTCAAGAGCATGTCTAAGGCCATCCCCCTGCCCCTCCCACACTCCAGTTCATCTTGGGGGCAGGGAGGCCAGTGCACAGGAGATGCAAGCAATGAAAGTACTGAAAGGAGACCAGGAGCAAAGCCCAGCATCAGTGTCCCTGGAGTGTGTGCGTGTGTGTGCAGCGTGGGGGGTGGTGGTCGGAGGGACACACAAGTGTCCTTTTGATGGACCACGTCATTTTCCTGAGGATGGAGGGTCAGAGCAGGTGTAAAGGGAATTAATGGCAGCAGGAAGGATGTAGGTGATGGATAAAGAGACATTTAGGATAAGATTATTCATGCAAATGGGTTTATTGAGAAAACCTATGAATCTTCCTTTGGAGTCCTTAAAAAAATTAGGCTCTGTGATATCCATTTGACTAAAATAATCATAATGTGGTTTTCTCAATGTTTCTTTCCAGATTCTATCACTGATTAAATTCTTGAAAGGTTGGAAAAATCAGGCCAGTTCGACTTCAGGCCACCAAGCCAGGCCCACTGAACACTTTCTTTCAGAGCGGTCCTGAACCTTATGGGTGGGACTCCCAAACTTAGAAGTGTCCACCATCAGAATAAAACTGAAAGGAGCTGAGGAGCCCTGTTCTTCCTCCAGCTCCTGAGCGAAAGGTTGCCACTCCTTTGCCAAAAGGTTAATTGCACCCTTTATCTAACCTGGTCCGTTTGGTGACAAGCCAATCCCAAGAAGGGTAAAGTTCTTTCCTGTTCACTGGGCACAGATGCTGGGATAAGATACTGCTGAGGAGTCTAAAAGGCTCTTGCAAGATGGCAGAGCCCGTGACTGAGCCAGACAGGGGAGTCTGTCCTGTAGTCTGCTCTCTCTTGTGTCTCTTATTGGGGTGCTTGGGAGGGGAAGGGAGTAGCAGGATGGGGGTGCCCTAGGAGCCCAGCCCCTGGGCACAGCAGTGATAGCAGCAAACACGAGGTTTCCAAACAGTAGTGGTGCGGGCAAGAGAAAATCTACGATCTCTCAAAGCCACTGCATTTTCCTCTTAAGTGTTTACAAATGTGTGTGTGTGTGTGCATTCTAAGTTGCTTCAGTCGTCTCTAACTCTTTGCAACCCTTTGAACCGTAGCCTGCCAGTTTCTCTGTCCATGGGATTCTCCAGGCAAGAATACTAGAGTGCGTTGCCATACCCTCTTCCAGAAAATCTTGCTGACCCAGGGATCATGTCTTTTACATCTACCTTCATTGGCAGTTCTGTACCACTCATTCCACCTGGGAAGTCCCTTACAAATGTACAGTGAACATTTTAAAATACCAGAAGGAGCTTAAAATTCCTCCTCCATTGAATTCTCCAGCTGCCTTCATTTTCTCATCTTCCCTCCAATGAATTTCCTGGAGTGGATCCTCCACTGCTCTCCCTGTGGATACACCACACGCTTTTTGCTACATCACTTTTTGCTATGTTAGACAGGCTTCAGTTATCATTTAAGTAACTGCCTCTATCAGTGCTGATACCACTATCACTGTTCCTGAAATGTAGACACACTCTCTAGTTGTTAGCATGTGGCCGTGCTGTGCCCCATGCCCCTGCACCTCTGTGTCCCAGGTAGAAACACGGGGCTTGCCAGGTGACCAAGTGTTTCATTCATTCCCTGCTGGTTTACACCATGTATTTGCCTTTCCTTCCCATTCCTATTCTCCTCTCAGAGGGAAATGTAATCAGGGAGCCAGGCAGCAGCAGGGCAGCAAGGACGAGGGACAGGAAGTCAAGCAGAATAAATAACCGGCTGCTGGAAGGTCAGGAAGCCGGCAACTGCATGACAGTGACCCAGGTCCTCGTGTCAGTTGTCTCTCTGGTGTTCAGTTTCCCTGTCATAACAGTGGGCTGGAATCGGTGGTTCCTCTCCTGCAGTGGAACTCAAGTTGTTGTTCAGTCACTCAGTCATGTCCGACTCTGAGACCCCGTGGACTGCAGCATGCCAGGCTTCCCTGTCCTTCACCATCTCCCTGAGTTTGCTCAGACTCATGTCCATTGAATTGATGATGCCATCCAATCATCTCATCCTCTGTCACCCCCTTCTCCTCTTTCCCTCACTATTTCCCAGCATCAGGGTCTTTTCTGATAAGTTGGCTCTTCATACTGGGTGGCCGAAGTATTGGAGCTTCAGCATCAGTCCTTCTGATGAGTATGCAGGGCTGATTTCTTTTAGAATTTACTGGTTTGATCTCCTTGCTGCCGAAGGGACTCTCAAGAGTCTTCTCTAGCATCACAGTTTGAAATCATCGATTCTTTGGTACTCTGCCTTCTTCTTTTTTTTTTTTTTTTTTTTGCTCTGCCTTCTTTATGGCTCAACTCTCACATCCATACGTGACTATTGGAAAAACCATAGCTTTGACTAGATGGTGTTCAGTTCTCTCTGGTGTTCAGTTTCCCTGTAATAGGAGCAGTGGGCTGGACATTGGTGTTTCCTCTCCTGCAGTGGAATTCAGCTTGAGCAGGCATCAGAATCCCTGGAGGACTTGATAAAACACAGAGAGCTGGGTCCCACCCCAGGGCTGGGGGCTGGGAAGTGGCATTTCTAATGTGTTCCCAGCTGATGCTGCCCGCCCAGGGTCACAGTCTGAAAAACACAGGGCGAATGAGCCCTCTCTCAGTGGTACCCTACGATGCTGCCACCCGTATAAGACTTTGCTGTTCTAAATATTACCTTCTATTCCAGGTGCAGCCAGCAGGACAGAAAGATGAACCATTTAGTGCAAAAGAGAGAAGGCCTCTGAAATGTCCCTCCCAGGTAGGCAAGGACTGGAGGGGGCAGAAGGGGGTGGGGGAATCTCCTACTGAGTTGGGAAGAATGGTGGGGTCACAAAGAAGTGGGCTTTGCTGTGAAAGTGGGTCTCACCTGGATGAGACATTAGCCCCATTAGAGTCATGGGTCTATTCTTCTGGGCCTGGGCACACCTAAGGTTTATACCTGTGGGCCAGGAGAACTGTTTCAATAGAACTCAGGCCCCTTCCATACCTATGCAGGGCATAGGAACAAAGCCACAGCTCACCTGGCCCCAAATGCCAAGATGGGTGTCTTAAATATGTGCCTAATGTATAGTAGGTATAGAATTAATGTTGATGAATAAATTGATTTTTAAAAATGACAATGTAAATGAGTAGAATTCCTCTTATCACGTAATACTGGTCAAATTTTTGTCTTTCTTGATGAATTGGTAAGTTTTTTGTTACCGGGCTGTAAGAACTATGCAATTCATCCTATTTTTCTCTTGGCCTTGGCTCTCAGGAAACTTTAAGTTCTATTTTCATCTTAATATACCTACTGCACCTGGTGTCATGAACCTCAGGTAGAGAGCAAGAGATGCTGACTGTGGCAAATGGGGAATTTCAAAGTGTTAATGAACTCCTGCAGGGAACTAGTAGGCAGTGCAGAAAAGAAAAGCCAGACCGTGGTTTTCTCATCATTTAAAGGATGGTATGAATGCTTCAAATTGGCTGAAGGCATTGCTGGATTATAAGACCTGATGATTCAAAGGATATGGATTCCTGGATCATGGTTACAATACATTATCTTTCTCTGCAGGAGAATCCTTATCTGTTCACCTACAAGAACAGCAACTATCTGCCCAGGATGCTAAAGCCCCAGGTGAAGACTGAGGTACGGAGAGGTGTTCTGTGATTGACAAACATGCAAATGAACCAGGGGCAGCCACTTGATAAGTCTTTAGAAGCTTCCAAGGGGTTGGTTCATTATGTGCTGGACCCCCAGGGGCAGGCTGGAGAGGGTGAAGGAACATGTGTGGGGGTGTCCCCTAGGTGCTTGAAGCAGGGCTGCCCTACAACTCCATCTTTAAAATGATCTTGGCAACCAGCGTCCCGTGGCTTCACTGGGTATGCTGGGGCTTAGTGCTGCTGGCTCCCTGTCTATTTTGATGTGAGGCAAGAATCTTTGTATATGATTGTGCTCAGTCATGTCCGATTCTTTGCGATCCTATGGACCATAGGCCACCAGGCTCCTCTGTCCATGGGATTTCCTAGGCAAGAATACAGGAGTGGGTTGCCATTTCCTCCTCCAAAGGATCTTCCCAATCCAGGGATCGAACCCACTTCTCTTATGTCTCACGCATCGGTGGGCAGGTCCTTTGCCACTAGCACCACCTGGGAAGCCCTAAAAATCTTCAGGCGCTCCTCAAATCTCTGACAAGTCCTTTTAAACTCATCCGAGCCCTTAATCTGAAGAGAAAGTCAAGAAAAGACAGGGAAACAGGGTGAGATCTGAAAGCAGTCAACATGGAAGTCCTCAGCCGTCAGCTACCCCTTAGGAGCCGCCTCACACTCACTCACGTCTTCCTTATGACTTATCTCATGGGTCTTTTTCTAATACTTCCTTTTGAGATTAGATAGGGCACTCCACAGTCCTCTGTGGACACAAGAAACACTTGAAGGTTGTCATCCTCCTTCTCAGAGGACCAGGGACCAATGTGGATTGAGACGAATTCAGTCCTAGCACCACCCTTGCCTCCCTATTGGATAAAAGAGGGTGCGATTTGCTCTGGGAGGTGAAGGCAAAGCTGATGGCCAGGGCCTGCATCGCAAAGCCCGAGAGATAACAGTCTGAAAGACTTGATTTATCAACTCTTCCCACACTTTCTCACTAACATCACAGCAATAAGGATACATCTAAGAGGCGATACGGCTCAGTGAGTTGAGCGAGTGGGCTCTGGGTTCAAACCCAGACTCTTCCTATTACTGGCTCTGTGTCAGCAGGCAAAGTACTCAACCTCTCTGTGCCTTGGTTTTTCAAATCTGGGAAATGATGAGAGTCATCATCCTACCTCATAGAAGTGTTAAGTTATAAAGTATAATGCACATTTAACAGTATCTACCTAGTACGTCAAGGCTGTATATTGTCACCCTGCTTATTTAACTTATACAGAGTACATCATGAGAAATGCTGGACTGGAAGAAACACAAACTGGAATCAAGATTGCTGGGAGAAATATCAATAACCTCAGATATGCAGATGACACCACCCTTATGGCAGAAAGTGAAGAGGAGCTAAAAAGCCTCTTGATGAAAATGAAGATGGAGAGTGAAAAAGTTGGCTTAAAGCTCAACATTCAGAAAACAACGATCGTGGCATCTGGTCCCATCACTTCATGGGAAATAGATGGAGAAACAGTGGAAACAGTGTCAGACTTTATTTTGGGGGCTCCAAAATCACTGCAGATGGTGATTGCAGCCATGAAATTAAAAGACGCTTCCTCCTTGGAAGAAAAGTTATGACCAATCTAGATAGCATATTCAAAAGCAGAGACGTTACTTTGAGAACAAAGGTCTGTCTAGTCAAGGCTATGGTTTTTCCAGTGGTCATGTATGGATGTGAGAGTTGGACTGTGAAGAAGGCTGAGCGCCGAATAATTGATGCTTTTGAACTGTGATGTTGGAGAAGACTCTTGAGAGTCCCTTGGACTGCAAGGAGATCCAACCAGTCCATTCTGAAGGAGATCAGCCCTGGGATTTCTTTGGAAGGAATGATGCTAAAGCTGAAGCTCCAGTACTTTGGCCACCTCATGCGAAGAGTTGACTCATTGGAAAAGACTCTGATGCTGGGAGGGATTGGGGGCAGGAGGAGAAGGGGACGACAGAGGATGAGATGGCTGGATGGTATCAGTGACTCGATGGACGTGAGTCTTGAGTGAACTCCGGGAGTTGGTGATGGACAGGCAGGCCTGGAGTTGGTGATGGACAGGCAGGCCTGGCGTGCTGCAATTCATGGGGGTCGCAAAGAGTCGGGCACGACTGAGCGACTGAACTGAACTGAACTGAACTGAACCGGGCCATGAGTTTTATATAAGAGGGAGCAATACAGCCCTTCAGGATACACTTACTGAATACAAGCTGTGTACCACTAGCATGCAGGCTCTGTGAGGGCAGGGGCTCAGGGCAGGTATCTCATCACTGTCAGCTGAGAAACTAAATGAGTGGGTGGATGAAGACCAGGTATAGAAGATAAAAATACAGATGGTCTAGTGGGGTCAGCCCGCAGTGGCAGCACAATGTACCAAGCACTGTGAGGTTCCCATAGGTATTCTGAGAACACAGCTGGAAAGCACAACAGGAGGGAGCCGAGAAGTCTTCCCCAGGGCTCCCACGACCTCAGCCTTGGGGGTGACGAAGGCGTAGCCAGGTGGGTGGGAGGAGGGAAACGGGGAAGGAAGAGGAAGGAAAGGGCAGAGGCGGGTGTTGGGCAGAGACACGGAGGGGACAGAAAGCTAATGGACGATTTGGAACGCTGAGGGCCTCTTAGGCCATGCCAAGGAGGATGGACTTTATGCTGCTGTTCGTACAGAGTAGAAACATGCATATTTAACCAACAAGCATTTACTGAGCTTCTATGTGCAGTGTTATAGGCTCTGGAAACACAATAATCGAAACAGACAAAAATTCCTGTTTTCACTGAGAGTCTGGGCAAGGGAGTGATTTTTATGCTCTGAATGGATTCAGAAGGCTAAGGAGGAAGCCTACAGGCCAGCAGCAATGGTGCTGAAGAATACAGTCATATTTTAGAAGTGATGAAGCCTGAAATTAGGCTGAGCGCTGAGGGACTAGAGAAGAGGGGCAGGCCTGGGAGCAGCTGGAAGGGGTTCTGCGGACACTCGGTGTGAGTGTTGAAGGAGAGAGACAACTCCTAAAAGATGCCCAGGTTTCTATATTAAGTGGTATCTCCCCAATAGAGGCACACTTCTCACCCAGTTTCTTACATGGAAGAACCATTTCTTATTATTTCTCCACGTGTCTCCTTTCAGGTGAGAGAAGGAGCAGAAATCAGGTGCTCTGACATGGATCCCTCTGACACGGTTCCCACCTCAGGTACACGGCTCAAGTCCACTGATTTGTAAACTCATGTGAGGTCTAAACCCATCACAGTAAGAGTAGCCTTAGGATGTCAATCCCCACCATCTGAGATGTACCTGAGAGGTGTTCAAGGCCATCCAGCTCTGTGTGTATACTTGCAAGTCCATGCCTGTATTTGATTGTTCTTTAACAAAAATGTGATAACATTATCAGAAAGCATTTATTGAGCATTAACTGTGTGCTAGGCCATGCTCTGCAAAGGGCCCAGTGTCAGGTGAGTGAGGTGATGTCATTGTCCCCGCTGGGAAGCCTCGATGAGGCAGATTTGTTCTGTGAAAAGCAGAACTATGTTAAGCAGGAAGCAAAAAGTCTATGCTCTGAGTAGGGCCATATCAGGGTGTACTCTAACACCGCACAGCACAGGAAAGCACAAAGTCTTACACA
Organism: Nanger dama; assembly: GCA_917880005.1. NCBI lineage: Eukaryota > Metazoa > Chordata > Mammalia > Artiodactyla > Bovidae > Nanger > Nanger dama. The sequence continues at coordinate 35,918,391 of CAKJTW010000018.1, forward strand.
CGTGCCGTTTTTACTACTTCTGGGTATTTTCAAAATGACTGTTACTGGGTCATGAAAGTGAGACTCATGGAATGTTCTAGGCAGAGATCTTCCCAAAGAGGGGCTGCCTAAGGGCTAAAACTTTTCCTCCAAATGAGTCAAACTGGGGGTGATAGCTGTGTGCACTGGACCATGGAAGGCCCCGGGTCCAGGGGATGTGGTGGCCCACGTGACTCAGAACCGCAGCCTAGGAGCATCTCTGCAACCATGCGGTGGGTTCTCGTGCGTCCTGGGAGTGACTCGTGTGTTCATTGATTTGTTCCCTTGTTTACGCATCTATTAGATGATTGTTGAATGCCTCCTATGTGCCTTCCAGGATAGAAAGCAAAGTTTGGAGATGTTACGGTATGCAAATCTTTCTGGGCAGGTTGTCTCCTTTTGCTGAGTGTTAGTAGAACAAGTAAGTGTCACTTGCTCTTCATGCCTGTCTTAGCTCTACACACTCTAATCAAGCCAAGTGACTGGCAAGTAAGTTAAAAATCTTCTCACAGATCACTTCAGTATGTAACTGGCTCTTGACTAAGTTGCAGAAGAATGGAATAGGTGATAGAAGTCTTACACCCACAGCATCTTTATGCTTTTTCCCCATATTAGTGACAGCCTCTTCCTGTCGGTTAGTTCTGTTTAGTAACAGAAACAAATTATTAGCTTCATATGTAAGCTCTCCAATAGCAAAAGCTCAAAGATGTATGTGTATATGTACATTACATATGCATGTGTGTATACACATATATGTATACATATGTATACACGTGTCTATACATATATGTGTGTGTGTATGTGTATGTTTGTGTAAGAGGAAGGGTGGTGTTTGTTTTAATAGTCATACTCTCTACAGTGAAATGATATCTATCCTCTTTTAATCTTATTCTAAAAGATGGTCTGTAAAGATTTTGTAATCTGTCCAGATTATGTTCCTATCACAACAGTGATAAGCAAGCAGTCCATTAGAGCATATCTGAACATCTGAAAGCCAAATGAAACGTGAACCTCTCCTTTATCCCCTGACCCTGGAGATGGTCCTGTTTATTGGCACTTGAAGATGTAAGCACAAGAAATCTTGAGACCTTGAGGTATGAGATGCTCTGGTGATAGTTGTTTGGATAAGCAGGTGGACGGATATAGGCATCCTTGATCTAACCAAGTAGGCCTGGGAACAAAACGCCGGCACTGGCCTACTGGGTGGCAGTACTTAAGGGCTAATGCTGGGTTGGCCTCTCTGAGTACCCCCGCTAAAATGCATAATTTCGAAAAATGGCCACAGCTAACTGGACAAAAATGAAAAACACATTTCATTACTGCACTTGATATCTGATTGGACATTTTAATCACACTTGTGGCTGTTGGGGCAGGAGAAAGACTTAGCACCGGGTCACGCTATTACCACCCTCGATAATTGTCACATTTTTGGTGAGGTCATTCACCCTTCTGGAGACCATGTTTACAATTTCTAATTGAGATGAAGGCATCTGATATGTACTTATAAGAGCAGATCATCTATCTTTACATCGCCAGTGACTCAGCACATGGTGGGAGCCTGATAAACGCTTGTTGAACTTATCTTTATTGCAGAGTATATCTACTTCAGCAAGTCAAAAATTCCCAGGGTTGAAAAAGATCCTAAAAACCCATTGCACCAAATTGCCTTCCATTAAGACAATTTTTCCCTGAGACTTTGTTATCAAATGGCTGTTTTACCTTCAGAGTTATTTTCAAAAACCTTCTTTGTAGTCCCCTTTTCTAATGTCTCTCTCAAACCAATCCACCAATACACTCAGCTAATGAACAAGTGATAATTTCAAAATAAGTTACTGCCTTAATCAACAGGCCACAGCCCCTGGCCGCCCACGTGCCTCATATCACTCCATCCAGCGCCCGTAGGTGATGGTGATGAACCTCTTCTGCTGATCTGTGGGGTTTGGGATGAAATATGTAGAGCTGATGTAAGTAATTTTTATTGCCAGTTGCTGTTTGGTAGCATGAATAAGTGAATGCATGCATGCACGCTTCTAGTTTCCTCCTTCTGGTCAGTGGGCTGTGGCCTGTGTTCAGGCTCAGTCATGTCTGACTCTCCACACCCTGATGGTTTTCAGTGCATACATGAAATTTATTGAATGCTGCCTCCTGAGGGCTTTATAACTTCATAAGTACTTACATCATTTTGTATTAGTTCATGGCACTGTCCATAAGATCACTGGGATAAGTTTAAAAAAAAATACAATGGGCCTTGAGGATGACTTAAGGTTTTCCCAGTGAGAAAAGGAGTAGCATTTTGTAAACAGGAGAGTGGCAATAAGGAGCCAGAAAGGGCACTGGCTGTCTATTGAAGTTGGCTATCTTGAAGTCAAGCTGCTAATTCCATGCAAAGGGGGAAAATTCATAGCATTTGAAAGTAGAACAAAGTTAATTCTATGCCAATGTCACCAATAGTATAAATTAGAACTAGTCATTTATAAGTCCCTGACATCATTTATTTAAAATGAGTGATTCCAGCGCTGATATTGAATTTGCCCAGGTTGCAGCACTGTGATCATCCGGGGCTTTGCTTCATTGTGAGTCAGTGGTGAGCTGTCCAGGGCACAGACTGTCCAGTGTACATCCAGAAGCTGTTTCTAGAGTCACCGCATTCTCATGAGTCTTGGGACCTAACTAGCCTGTGACTGGGAAGTCATGATGCCCCACGGGGAATAACAGCCTGCCTGTCCCCTGGTGATGCAGAGGTTAAAGCGTCTGCCTGCAATGTGGGAGACTGGGGTTCGATTCCTGGGTTGGAAAGATCTCCTGAAGGAAATGGCAACCCACTCCAGTGTTCTTGCCTGGAAAAATCCCATGGACAGAGGAGCCTGGTGGGCTACAGACCACAGGGTAGCAAAGAGTTGGACACGACTGAGTGACTTCACTTTGTCCCCTTAGCGGGACCCACCTACTGAACAAGTTCAAACTCACCCGAGACACTTGGATGAATGTATTTCCCTTCCCTGCAGTTTCTTTCCATCATTTAGAGCTTCAAGAGCTGTAAACTCTCTGATACAGAGCCTCTTCCTTAACCTTTAATTCAGCTGAACACATTTCTTGAGCTCCTATGTGCCAGTCACATATTTTTCATGTAAACTCATGCCAAAGCACTTCAAAGTAGGAAACACAGACTAGCCTGGGCCAGCAGTTTACCACCACTGCAAAAGTCCTTATATAAGTCCCTAAAATCTGAGAGCAAAGGGTTGGGCAGCTCTAGCTGACAATTGAGAGAAAGTTGGTTTTTCAGATTATGGCCCTAGGTAGTTTAAGAACTCCCAAGCATCAAAGCTTCTCCCTGCCGTTCCTTTTGTGTCCAGTGGGCACTTTCCCCATTCTGTAGTCTAGTCAACCATTTTCTGGTAATTCGTGAACTTTCATCATAGTTTAGATGGCCTTCTGATAAGAGGCCCCTTCTGTAAAAATGTTGATGAGTTAACAATATGTTTATCAACTTCTTTCAAGGTGATGGACAATCTGTACCAGATAATGTTTAGGCTAATCAGACCACACAAATTTAATCTTATCTCTGAAGAGTTCTCTCCCCAAGGAGAGCAATTGTTAAAGTGCTTTGCTGTGGTTCCAGGCTGTGTCTTTATCATATATGATGATATTAACAAAACTCAAATCGGGGATTCCAGAATAACAAGCCAATGAAATGGGTGTGCAGGGTTCTATTCTAATAAGATCCCAGATGAGTCAAACTTCTGCCATCTCTATTTGGTTCTTTTGGTTTATTATCTCTTCCAGGTCATTTCTTACAGAATGACCAACAGGAAGCCACCCCTTCCAATATGCATATCAAGCCATATACACGTATGTACACACACAGATGTGGACATACATGAGCACACATATATGTGTGTGTTTCCTTTCTGCCTGCTACAAATTTAGGAGGCAGAAATGGCCAGCTTCAGCCACCCCTTTAGAATACTGTAATGTGCTTTCAAAGCAAATCTCTCATCTCCTCCACATTTTACCAGCCCCAAAGATTTCCCCTAACCTTTGCACACTCGTTAGTGTTCCCAGAATTCACTGTATTACACATTATGGCAACAAGAATACGGTGATTGGCCATCATCATCAGAAGCTAAAATAAACCCTCTAGAGTTGAGGAGAGGAGGTCTTAGTTTTCATTTTGTTGCCTTTTTACCCAGATCCTGATTTCTTTGAGAAGAGGTCATTTCAGAGTTCTCAGGCTCAGCCCCGTGGATGTGTGCTAACGTCTGCAGCTGGCTTTGTGATTTGATATTGTTCTTCTAACCACAGAGCCTTGGGCCCACCCCAGACCTACTAAATCAGAAACTCTGAGGGTGGGGACCAGCCATCTGTGTTTTAACAAGCTCTCCAGATGATTCTGATGCATGCTCAAATCTGAAGACCACTAATCTCTATATTTTGCATACACACATTCGCAGCTATGCATGGTTTAGTTTTCCTGCTGTCATAGGAAAGAAGCAGGGACTTTTACTTTTCAATGAGAGCAAATTCTCAGTGGGAGCAACAGTTCCCCATAGGCGGACAGCATAGAAGTTGGGTAGACAAGATGTCCCCATGGAGGCAGCAAGACCTGGAGATCCCTTTGAACATTGTTTCCGTTGAGTGTGAGTACAGCTTCCCATGCAGATGTGATCATACAACATGCTGTTGAGTGAAGTAGACTCTAGGTAGTCAGGTGGTGTCGAAAGCATCTTTTTCTGCATTTCATTGCCCTCATCACAGAGTGACTTGGTAAAGAAGGGCTGTTGAGAGAACCTCCTGGAAGATAGATTTTAGTTTATTTATCTTAAGCAGTGGTTCACTGAAATGAAATGTTTCTTTCCCTGTTGGAGTAGTGGGCCACTCCCTGGTATAAATGCTACGTTAGACTTCTTCCAAGGCTGAAAGGTAATTGACCAGTTAGTGCAGCATCACACAGCTAGAGACTACGGAAGGCACATCTGAGGAAAGACAGCTGTGTCAAAGTCTGGGTGACTATGGGAGGAGGTACTCCAGGGAAGTGGGAGATATAAGGGGGAGTAGGAGGTGAGCTTGTGATTTGATGAAGGAATAGACGAAAGGTGGTATACCCACACAATAGGATATTAGCCATAAAAAGAACAAGGGACTCGCAGCTGCTACAGCATGGGGAACCTTGAGAACATCATGCAAAGTGGAGGAAGCCGGACATACAGGTCGCATTTTATATGATTCCATTTATATGAAATATCCAGAGTAGGTAAATCCATAGGCAGAAACCAGACAGTGGCTGTCACAGGCTGGAAGGAGGGCAGAGTGACTGGCTTAGTGAGTACAGGTCTCCCTTGGGAGTGATGAAAATGTTTTGGAACTAGACAGAGGTCATGGTTGCACAACACTGGGAATGTACTAAAGGCCACGAAATTGTTGATTTTAAAGTGGTTAATTTTATGTCATGTAATTGCACCTTTTTTTAAAATAGTCAATAGCATAAAGGCATTTCCCTTTTCACTTCAGAAAAACTGAGCTGATTTTTTTCTAATAAAATATAAAATAAAATATAATATTTTATCCCAAATATCAACAGAGCCTAGCATAGATGAAGTATAGGTTTCACCTCCACCACAACTCCCTCCTCACTCCCAGATCAGGTCATCAGGGAATGTTTATGCCCTGAGGATAACTGCCCACCTGTGGTACCAGGTTCACCCAACACCAGCAGATGCCCCTCTGAAGTGGGGCCACCTTCCAGCTCGCCAGCCCTGTGCCCAGGAGCCCCAAGGAGGAGACTGGCAGTCAGGCTCCATAGCTGCTACTGCTGGGCTTTAGGACAAGGATGGGCTTTTAGCATCTTTGTCCAAACGCAATTTCCCTACTTTGTGTTAGTCTTCCTGGAACATTCTTCCCTGATTCAGAGGAGACAGGAAGCCCATCTTCTGTTCATCTTTGCATTCAGTTCACAGGCTGAAGCTGGCTGACATCAAGGTCATAGGAGCCCTGGGCGACTCGCTTACGGTGAGTTACGGATGGGGGAAGGAAGGGCAGGAGAAGACAAGATCTTGGTTAATAGGAGAATCTCACTTCGAGCCCTCATCTGTGCCATCATCCGTGAGCTGCCATCATCCGTGCAACCTCAGTCCCTCTCCACCTCCCTACCCACCCTGGAATCCAGCATTCCCCACTGGTGTTGAGTTTTCCACTGCCATTCTAACCTCATCTTTCTTCTCCTAACATTGGATTGAAAAAGAGAGCAGGAAGTGGGGGGCCCAGAGGGAGCCCTTGAGATAGAAGTGACCCAGCCCAGACCACACAGCCTGTCGGTGGTGGGGTGGAACAGTATGAGGTCTCCTGCTCACAGGGTAGGGCCCCTTCAAAGACCAGATGCTTTGTTCTGTCCACGTAGGAAAGCTAAGGGATTGTGCCAAGGGCCACGTGACGATGCAACAGGAACTAGTGCTACTGGAGGGGGTGAGAAACCAGGGTCAGGGGAAGAGATGGAAATACTAAAGACGATCCAGCCTATGTCTGCAACTGCCCCGTGGTGACCTCCCAGGCCCCACAAAGAGTGATCCAGAAAAAGCAGGATCAAGCCCTTAGCGCCGGGGTGGGAGGTGGGGGTCCCTGCTTCTGGTCCACAGCCCTCACTTCACAGGAGTCCAGCTTCTGCTCTCGGGGTCAATAAGGTCAAGGGCCTCCAGCTGAATTTCCCCCAACTACCAGCTGATGCCTATCATGTCTGGCCTGTTCACACTGATATGATCTCACTCAGTTTCCTCAGTAAAATCCTGTGATTATCTCCTCAAACTTAAACCAACAAAGAAGGTGAAGCTGGATGAGGCAAAGTGAGTACCACGGCCACAGAGCCTGTAAGTGCTGGATACGGACAGAACTCTCAGGCCCGGACTCTGAGGCCAGAATCCTGTCTCTGTCCCATAGCCCTCTTCTCCATGACCCCTCACGACTCTGCCCCAAGGCGGGGACACCTCTCCTGGAGGCCAGCCATCCCCCGCTTCCTTGAAATGGCTTGTCTCAGAAATAACAGGCGTCAGGCAAGGGACATGAACGTGTGGTGCGTCACGTGGTGGTTTTAAAAGACTCTGCTCTTTCTTTAGCTGAGGAGCAGGTACATGGCATTTTGTTTTAATTTTTCACGTTGTACATATGCAAGATCTATTCATATCGAAGGATTATAATATTCTTCCTTTTATGATATAGTTCACAGCTTTTAGAAAAATGGGGCCCTGAAATGAGTCCTTTGGAAAACCACACTGCAGTCTAATTTCCAGAGCACTTTTGCCAGCCTGGTGTCTGGGCAGGATTTCCCAGGGTGGGTTCCAGGAGTCCTAGCGGGAGCTTGCACTCATTTCTGACAAAGCAGGATTCACATCAAGACGTGCTGTCAAGACTCTGGGTTCCAAAGGGCTTGGCATTCTCTCCTGGCCAGGACAAGAACACAGACCCCCTGGTGAGCAGGCAGGAAAACCACCCCAGTGTTGTTCTCTTTTCAGGCAGGTAACGGGGCCGGGTCCAAGCCTGGAAATGTCCTAGACGTCTTGACTCAGTATCGAGGTCTGTCCTGGAGGTGAGTACAGCCATGGCAAGGCCCAGAGATCCCTCGTTGTCACAGGACAGGGGAGGATCCCCCTGAGTGTGTAGAAAACAAGTTCTCTAGCAGAGAGATGAGTCACCTGGTGCTTTTCCATGAGAAATTTCTAGGTTTAATTTAAGGAAGGTATTTATCAGCTTTCCCAAACCACTATTTTTTTCCCAAACAAGTCTGGACCTGAACAGGAGGCATTTAGGGAGAACCTACTCAAACATTTGGGCTGGAAAAGATTGAGCTTCCATTTCTCCTCTGGGCAGTAGTCTCAGAAGGAGGCAGCAGCCTTCAGAACCACAGTTGAGTCTGAGTTCCAGCTGCCTGCTCTGTGTGACCTTGGGCAAGTTATTCAACCTCTCTGAAGTGGTCTAATCTTTGATGCAGAGACGATAATACTGGCTTAGCGTTGTCACGAGGCTTGCATGCTAAGTCGCCTCAGTCATGTACAACTTTGTGCGACCCCATGGACTGTAGCCCGCCAGGCTCCTCTGTCCATGGATTCTCCAGGCCAGAATACTGGAGTGAGTTGCCAGGCCCTTCTCCAGGGTCTCTCCCAACCCAGGGACCAAAACCACATCTCTTAATTCTCCTGCATTGGCAGGCGGTTCTTTACCACAAGTGCCCAGGTCACGAGGCTGAGAGAGAATTTAAATGCCTAGCACAACGCCTGACAGAAAGGAAGATATAAATGGTAGCTGGGATCACTACTGAAGGGCCTTCATTTAACAGACGAGGAAGCGTGGCTCAGAGAGGACAAGTAACCTGTCCAAGATCACACAGTCAGATGATAAAGGGGCAAAAAGTAGGGTAGATGGCTCCTGACCCCTAATCCACACCTCTCCTAATCATGTATATATATCTTGTGCATGCTGGTCCTGCTCCGCCCATAATCAGATCCAGGCACTGCAGACGGTGGTGAGCACCACTCCAGCTTCACCCTTTAAAGTCTGGCTCATGCCAACGTGAGAGGGCAGGTTTGATGTTTCCTCAGCCTGCAATCCATCATCTCTGGCACCAGCTTGGACCTGAGTGCTGAGTCCCTGGCCTCCTCCCTGATGATGCTCCACAGAGTTAAACCCCAAACAGTTCTGAGAACCTTTGAAATGTTCCCAGATGTACTTGGCAGAGAAGGAGTAGATAGGGAAAAGCAGGGAATCCAATCAACTCTGGAATGCTGTGTATTTTCATGCCCAGAAACCCATCCAACTTTGATTTCCTTGGAATTTTAGAAGTGGTTTGGAAGATGGAGAAGGCTCTCTAGAAGACACCCTTTAAAGACGAGTTTTCTCCAAACCAAACAGGAAGAAAACCATGAAGGCAAACTTTTTTTCCTTTTAATGAAGGGGCCCACTTAATTCCCTTGCCTCGAGGTTCAAGCTCAAACTTAAAAAACAAAATAAGTCAGCCCCGCTGGTTTAAACGAGTTTTTATTTGGACATTCTGGTTTGTGAGGCAAGTAGAGAAAAGTTGCTGTGTTCTGGCTTTTTCTTTTCTTTTCAGTTTTTCTATAGAAATAATGAGGAAAGGGAAAGATCCAACCCCAGAGTGTTTCTCAGAAGGAGGAAGGTGTGTCTTGGTGGTGTCTGGGGGTGTTTCAGCGTCGCTGGCAGTTTTAACCTTCATTTTCTTTTTTGTCCCCACGACGACGACGTAGTGTGGGCGGCGACCAGAACCTCAGCAGCGTCATCACCCTGCCCAGTGAGTACGCGCTCCCCCAGGTTCGGGGCGGGCCCGCCGCAGCCCTGCGCGTTTCAGCAGCTCCCCCTGGCGGTGACCGTGGGCTTAGCAGGGAAACGGGCTGCAGAAGACAGCCGTGTTCGGCAGGGGGCGCTGCTTCCCCAAGACGGTCTCCTCGCTCTGCTTCTTGACAGTAATTAAAGCCTTGCAGATTTTTTTCTTTAAAAAAAAAAAAAGAGAGAGAAATTGTATTTGAGGAAGGAAGAGAGTAAGAGAGAAAGAATGCTCCATTCAGCTCTTAGTGCAAGTTATTATTAAGAAGTGATTGAAGAAGGAAGGAAAGGAAACCCCTCTCTGCTTTGCCTGTCATTCTGACCTGAGTACCTTTCTGGGAGGCATTGACTTAGGCTTGGACTGCGTTAGGCACCACTGCATACAAAGACGTTGAATTCCTGTGTGTCCGGTTTAGGGAAAGCTGCTATGGCAGCAACAGAGATGAAGTTACCTTGTTCAGGCCATGCAAACACAGCCATATTTGGGGCGCAGCATTTTCCTTAAATTGCTTCATCAACAACCTGTTTGGAATGATTTGTTTAAACCTGACTGCATTCTTTCAATGGTCTTATCTTATTCATCTTTTCATTCTCCTTAGTGCATACACAATGCTTGTTCTTAAAGCACACATAAAATACGTGTTATTTTCCCTTAAAATCTTCTGGCTAACAGTTTTGCCTGAGAGGAATTTAATTGGTCCCATTCTCGTTTGCTTTTCTTGTAATTATCCTTAGTAATATATCTTTAGCAGTTAAGAAATTGTTTCAGCTCTAAAGCCAGACTTTGATGATAAAGATGGCTTGATTGCTACATAGGCAGAACTGGTTGGACTTCATGTGCTATCTGTTCTTGCTATTTGCAAATTCTGTTGAGTGTAAGTAGGTACAGTTCTGTGGCACAAGTACCCCTTGTCTTCTTTATTTTTAGGTCCACACAAAAGAGCTATGAATAAACTCCACTATCGCTAGGAGATGGTTGAGGTTGCTTTTGTGAATGTAATTGACTGGGCTGTGAGCTGGACTAGCGTACACAATGGTTTGCTGGGCTCTCTGATTGCCATGCAGTTGTGGTCAATAACATGACTGGAAACCATCTGATTCAAGGTCGTCCACTAAAATGATCTGTGGAAAAACTGAGAAAAACTCACACCTTAGATGGATGCCCCTGACAAGCTTAGCTCAGCAGTGCAACATTGCCTATTCAGACTTCTTTACTAAAGTTGTGAAGACAGATTGATGGTAGGGACCAGTAATCTATGTGGAAATCATCATATAGCCATGTGTTGGAAAACTTATGAAAACATAGGGTCAGAGCGGAAGCTCATTTCAACTCCCTCTTCAATTTAGTCCAGCAAATACTCCTGCGCTGGGTGCTTGCGAAACAGGACAATTAGACAAGGCCCCTGCCCTGATGACATTACTAATGACTGTTTAGGGCCATGTCTCCCTAAAGACAGAAGCGCATACCAATCATTATTGCCACGTACAAAATTTAGGGGAAAATAAATAAGAAAGTTGTTAACCTTGCCTTTTGAAAGGGGGCTTTAAGAACTGGAATTCATCAGATAAGGAAAGGGAATGGAGCGTTCTTGGCAGAGGTAGCTGCATGCCCCAGCAGGCTCTCACCCGGTCCAATGACGAGTGCCTTTCAGTGACATTCCTGATAATACCTAGGGAGCCAGAGATGGATTCTTCCAGTAATGAGGAGTCTAGGACAAGCCCTTCTGTTTTCAGATAGCTCTCTAGTGATCTCACAATGCTTCCTTCTATTGAGTAGAAATCAGAGTAGCTATCATCCCTTCGTACAATGTTTCCAGAGCCACAGGGAATGAGTTCAGTCCCTCTGGGTTGCACAGGCCCTGTATCAGTGCTTGGTTCCAGAGAGCACCCTGCTGGATGGCATGGTGCCTGAAAGTCCGGACTGATACCTCGCCAGTGCTTTCCCACATCCTAGAAGATTGCAGGTCTGGAAAAAATACCCTGTGTTAGAGCTGCAAGACTAGGTTTCTAGCTTAGGATTCTATGCTTAGTAACTGTATGACTTTTAACAGTTTTCCTAGACTTTCTGAACTTTGAGTTATTCTTACTTCAGTCCATAAACATTTATTGAGCACATGTGAGGCTCTGGGAACTCTGACCCTTCTGCTCTGACCTTGTGTTTTCATAAGTTTTCCAACACATGGCTATATGATTATTTCCACATAGATTATCTGGTCCCTACCATCAATCTGCTTGCAGGAGTTCTCAGCCAAGTTGTGGGCAGAATGCAAAATGGAAAGGGTGGATCCAGCATGGTAAAGGCGTTAGAATGAGTGAGATTGAAAAGATGAACAAAATTGGCAGCAGGTAGACTGACCAGAGTAGATGGGGGAATAGAGCCTGAAAATCAGAAATGAAAAAGGAGATGCTATTACTGAAATAAAAAGGATTATGAGAGAGTATGTTGAACAATTGTATCCATACAATAGAATATTATTTGCCAATAAAAAGAATTGAAGTACTAATACATGCTATAAAAGAGATGGAAACTGATAACACACTAAGTGAAAGAAGCCAATCACGAAAGACATTGTATTCTATGGTTCCATTCTTACGAGCGTCCAGAGTAAGCAAACTTATAGAGACAGAAAGGAGATTAGTGGTTGCCATGGGGCTGGAAAGCTGAGTGCTGAAGAATTGATGCTTTTGAACTACAGTGTTGGAAAAGATTCTTGAGAGTCCCTTGGACTGCAAGGAGATCAAATCAGTCAATCTAAAGGAAATCAGTCCTGAATATTCATGGGAAGGACTGATGCTGAAGCTGAAACTCCAATACTTTGGCCAGCTGGTGCCAAGAACAGACTCATTAGAAAAGACCCTGATGCTGGGAAAGAGTGAAGGCAGGAGGAGAAGGGGATGACAGCGGATGAGATGGTTGATGGCATCACTGACTCAATGGACATGAGTTTGAGCAAGCTCCAGGAGTAGGTGAAGTACAGAGAAGCCTGGCTTGCTGCAGTCCATGGGGTTGCAAAGAGTCGGACATGACTGAGAGACTGAAATGAACTGATAGATAGGGCTGGTAGAAATGGGGAGTGACTGCTAATGAATACCAAGTTTCTTTTTGGGGTGATGAAAATGTTCTAAAGTTTATAGGGGTATGGTTGCACAACTGTATGAGTGTACTAAAGGCTATTGAATTGTACTTTGGTAAATTTTATCTTATGTGAATTATATCTCAGCAAAGTGATTATATGTTTAGAGAAAAGCAAAGTGCCCGAGACCCATACCTGAGCCAGACTGGCACTTATTCAGCACCAATTCATTGAGCCTCTGTGTGTGCTGCCCACGTGGCTCAGCATCATCCTTCTGGACATTTTCTTTGGGGGCCAAGTTAACTGTAAGGGTGAGGGCTATGGGGTGGGGGGGGGCTCTGCTTTGTCACCAACACCCCTTGGCACTTATCAAAGGAATTCAAAGATGGCTTTGGGGTACTGACATCTCTTCCTTGTATTTACAGACATGCTCCGGGAATTCAACCCTTCCCTGAAGGGCTTCTCCATTGGCAAGGGAAAAGAAAGCAGTTCTGGGGCCTACCTAAACCAGGCTGTGGCGGGAGCCCGAGCTGAGTGAGAATCTTGGGGGTGAACCCCCAGGGTCCTGTGGGGACCTGGTCGGGGCCCTTGGCCTAGACCCCTGGTCTAGGTGTATGGCTGAAGGCTGGGGGGTTTGGTCCAGGGGAAGGATCTGAGGGTCAAAGATGGCTGGGTGGGCTCTCTTGGGGGGTGTCCCTTGCTCTGGGGCACAAAAACCCATTAGCCTACCCTAACCACACCCCAGGAACTAGTCACAATCGGTTCTGATGCCAGGTACATGCTTTGATCAAATTGCTTTGCCTCATCCATATTTCTTCCAGAATAATCACAAACCTTACTTTACCATGTAGTTCCTAGGGATTCCTATGTTTTCATTCCTAGATCCCCTGATATCATTCTCTCAATTCTCACCACCACCCTACCCACACCCCTACCCATGGGGGCTTGAGCCCCCACCCCCACCCCAAGCTTGGGCCTCCACCCCACCCCAAGCTTAGGCCCCCAGCCCCCCGGAGTAACTATTATTTATTCAGGACCAGAAAGGTGACAGATTATCCAGAGCAGAGATCGTGCAAAACCTAATAGGCTTTATCATGAATTCTGTGACTTCCTTTTCCTTTTGGTGGGGGAGGGGTGAAAGGCTACCACTTTATGACTTAAAATTTGAGGCTTACATTAATATTACCTTAATCTTGCTTTTTTCCAAGAATATGTCAACTGGTAGTATAAGAAGAAAGGCAGTTCTCAGAATGATTAGATGAGGAAGCCATCTAAGAATGAAGCCTGAGGTGAAAGCATGGAAGTAACCAAAGCAGAGAGTGATTCATATGGCCCTGGATTTCTTCCCTGCTTTCCCCCAGGCCCCGGGGCTCTTCCATGCAAGAAATCTCTGTATGCAAGCATGTCCTATGTTGTAGGGGAGAGTTAGGGACTATTATCCCAGATTATTATTATTACAGATGAAGACACTGTAGCACCAAGAGATAAAGCCTGAGCAAATGTATTATCTCAACCACACGGTCTCTCATCTTTGTGCCTCACAGGCTTTATCTCAAGTTCCGATAACAACCTGTCCTACTAGACAGCAGTGCGCAGTTTAGAAAGTACCTTTGTTATCTCTCATATGTCCTGTGTAGTAACTGTGAGATTGAACAGAGGGTCAGATGCCCATGTTTCCTTGGTGATGCTGCTGAGGCTCAGAGAGGCAAAGTAATAATCATCCCAACACTCTAGTCCATAGAAAGATCAGCAGCCCTGCTAACTTCAGAGCAATTGATGAGGAAACTGAGGATTGAAGAGCAGTGTCCATCCAGGAATCTGATGCCTAGCCTGCTCTGCTGGTCACATGACTTTTTTCTTATGTCTGCCCTCAGGGATTTACCTGTTCAGGCCAGGAGGCTGGTGGACCTGATGAAGAATGATGTGGTAAATCTGGGGAAAGTGGCATCTGGGCCTACTTGAGGTAGGATACTCACAGCAGGGAGTAGGCGGGAGGAATTATGGAGATGGAGAGTTTCAACTCTGGGGGAGAACGGGGACACATGGGAATCCAGAGAGGCCACCTTAAAAAAAATGATTTAGCACCTGTGACCTCAGTACCCCCAAACCAAAGAAAAGAAATTATTAATGTCCCCACTAGACCTCCAGTGTGTCCGGACCCATCTCTCAGCGTTCAGCACTTTGTATTTTCCTAGACTTGACTCTGGGGCAAGACATTTACTTGTTTGTTTCCTATTCATTTCAGAATATAAATTTTCAGGAAGACTGGAAGATAATAACCCTGTTTATAGGCGGCAATGACCTCTGTGATGTCTGTGATGACCCGGTAGGTCTCCAAGCCCTAACTCAAGATTCCCCCAGGAAGAATTTCCACCCCGGGTCACTGGAACAGTGCAGCTGGGTTGGGACTTGGCTAGTGGTCAGGCATGGATCCAGCCTGGGCAATGTACTGGGGCCAAGCAGACAGTGAAACACTGCTCTGTCCATAAGGAGCTCACACCTCCAGGGCAGGGGGATGCAGACAGCTCACCTTCAGCTGTGATAGAACTGTACCCAGAAGAGAAGCCTGGGGTCAGAACTGCTTGGGATTTGGCATGGGGGTGGGGGTGGCATCAGAGGTTTACAGAGAGCAGGAGAGTCTGGGTTGTGAACACGAGAAGCTTTGTCAGGCAGAAAGGGGACCAGCAGAGCAAAGTGGTGGGTCTGGCTATGGCTTGAGAGCATCTGCCCCCAGGGGTGACTCTGTCCCCCAAGACTCCTCAAGGCTTGCTTTCCTGGCATCAAAGTCACCAGAGTCTGGGTTTTCCAAGCTGTGTTGCAGAGGGCTCACAGTGGGGCCTGAGGGCCACTGGCTACGGGGTGGAGCGGACGAGGAGGTGGGGCCATGGGTTGCTCCCTCACTTCCCCTGAAGCTTTGATCATTTGGTAGAGCAAGGCTCTTGGCTAAGTTTCATTCAGAGAAAGGGTTCCACTGCTTTTCTTTAAAAAAGTTTGATAAGCA
This sequence comes from Nanger dama, assembly GCA_917880005.1. NCBI lineage: Eukaryota > Metazoa > Chordata > Mammalia > Artiodactyla > Bovidae > Nanger > Nanger dama. Next base: position 35,933,805 of record CAKJTW010000018.1, read on the forward strand.
CAAGATGAGGGGAAATTGCCCTTAAAATGTTTTACCCTTGGGGAGGGGAAGGCAGGAGCCTCTTCCCCTCTCCTTATCTCCTCAAGTAATATAGTTGAGCTGTGGGTTCCCAGGCATGGGCAGCTCCAGGAGAAGTTATCAGCCACTAGGATGTTCAAGCTGCAGGAGGTCTTAAAGGCCCCTGCTCCAGCATCCCAATTCAGAGGTGTGATGGGCTTTAGCTAAGGCCCTACCTCTAGCTGACGCAAAGTGGGTCCAGAGCTTTCCATAGCAGAAGAAAGGGTGTTTCCTGAGGGTCACAGCCTTAACAACCTTGAGGACTGTGAGGTTAGGGTGGAAGCTGGGGTCCCAAAAGACAGCCTGTGCTTCAGTGTTGCCCATTCAGACTGAAAGGCAGGGAGGAGGGGACCCAGGAGAGGAAGCGGTCCTGGTTACAGAGAGACTGGGTGGTGACTGGGGTTAATGACGGCGCCTCTCCCTGCAGGTCCGCTACTCTCCGCAGAACTTCGTGGACAACATTGGGCAGGCTCTGGACATCCTCCACGCCGAGGCACGAAGGCTGCCCCACATGTCCTCTGAGCCGCTCAGCCACGGGCCTCATCCTTGGGCATCTGGCTTCCAGCTGAGACCCTCCCACGTGGCCCCCTTCTCCTGGAGACCAGCGCCGGGCACGCTGTCACCCTGGGCCCAGCAGCCTGAGCACACGTGTGTTAACAGCGAGCAACAGAAAGGGAGGGAGACAGGGATGACGGATGTGGGTGGGCTCAGGTGACAGGCCACAGATCTGACACCCAGCAGGAGGCACAGGTCCCAAGCCTGGGGGAGAGGCTGGCGCTGCCCAGCCTTGATCTCTTGGGGACGATCTTGCCTTTGCTCAGGTGCCCCGGGCCTTTGTGAACCTGGTCAAGGTGCTGGAGATCATCAACCTGAGGAAGCTGTACCAGGATAAGAATGTCAGCTGCCCGAGGCTGATCCTCCGGTGAGTCGGATGTTCTCCACCTGTTCCCCAAAGGGCCTATAGGACCCTTAGCAGTGAGTGGCTCTGGCTGGTGAGAAAAGCCAACGGTAGGAGTGTGAGGAGTGCTGAGACCCCCTGGTCAAACCTGACAAGGCCTCCTGGAGGAGACCCCCAGGGCATTGTGCCTGCCACCCCCCTACCCCTCCGACCCAGTCCAGGCTCCTATACCCTCAGAGGACATGCATTTGCCACCCAGTGTACCTCTTTTGCCATGACAACTCAGGATGCTCTTTAGTCCTCCAGGGAAGAGTGAAACATGAGGGACGGGCAGGCCTCTGTGGGCCAGGCTCACTAAGGCCACGTCTTTCTCAGTGTCCAGAGCCTCCCTGCTCCCTCCCAGAGGCCCAGCTCCCGGCAGAGGAGCCTCTGTTCAGCATAGGTGCTCTGGGCTGCACATTCACAAAAGTAGGGCTGCAGTCACCTTCTAGGAGAGAGGGTGGTCAGGTCAGAATCAGCAGGGTAGAGGACAAAGAACCCTCGCCCTGAGAGGCCGCCTTCATCCCCAGCCTCCAGAGCCGAAGATGGCTCCCCTGCTAATGTTACATGTGACCCTAGGGAGTAAGACAGCCTTCTGCCCCGAGCGTGAGCCGTTCCTGCCTGCAAAGTCTCCTCTGGCCTGTTAGCCCAGATCACGGTGGCTGTGCCCTCCACCCCTTCTTCCTTCCCCAAGCTCTATACAGGCCTCCATCATAGGCCTAACACATCACGTGGTAATGACCCTGAGTGCCTCTCCCCCTCAGCCCTGAGCTCTGTCTAAGTCACTGCCAGCGCAGAGTCAGGGCTCCGTGGCTGTTTGCTGAATGACTGAATGAATAATTCACAAGGGCCAGACCTGCTCTTGGAAATGAAGGGGTATCTTGGCTGTTCCCTGAAGATGCATGCCAAAGCGCCCCCAGGGGGCCTAGACTGCATGGGTCCCCTGGGGAAGGCCCGGATGCTGTGAACAGTGGGAGGGCGGCTGCCAGCGGCACATGCCTATTAGTGCAGCTGGTGTCAGGCGGGCTATTTTTGGCTGCTGACTCATCCCCTGGCTCCCACTTTCTCCAGTCACTGGGCCACATGGGGCGCGGGAGGGGACAGAGAGAGTTCAGCGTTTTTATTCCTTTTCAGAGCACCTCACCTAAAAGCCTCTAGCTGCCCACCACTACAAGGTTTCTAGACGATTAAAGCTGAAGGTTCAGAGTTGGCATTTGTCTGACCTGGAATGGCCAAGTTGCTGACAGTGGGATCAGGAAGGCTCAGGGTCACCACATTCTGCCACCTGTCCGCTGTCTTATCTCAGTGACTGTGCTTTCCTTGGTGGTGCTGAGTCTGCACTGAGCCATCCTCACTATTATTGCCTCCTGCCCACGGACCATAAGCCAGAATTTGTGAGATGGCTAGTCAGGGCGGAAGCGGCTTAAACAAGGGTTGAGAGCTCAGGTTTAGACCAGAGAGACTTGAGTTCAAGTCCTGGCTCCCATACTCAGCATCCACGTGAACTTGAGAAAGTACTGAACCATGTGGAACCTTAGTTTGCTTATCTGTAAAATGGGGGCAATGAAAAGACAGTTTCTAGAATAGCTAAGAGGATTCGGCAAGTTAATACTCATGAAACTCTCAGCACAGTGAGCTCTCAGTATGTGTTATCATTATTATTGTGTTGTCACTGTTATTTAGGAGGAGGCTTGCCTTATCTCTCTGACACTGTTCTCAGACATTCATCGGGTAACTTGGCTCCTAAAAGTCACTCCTGCAGATGCCAGAAGATATAACTATTTCATTTTCATGAGCAAATCCAGATCTGGGAAATTTTCTTAGGTTTCAGCTGGTGCAGTTGACAGGTTAGCCAGCCAGAGCCGCCCGCCCCCGCCCTCCTCCTTAGCACAGGCATCTGGTACCTTTGAGTTAAATATATTCTGAATCTCAAGCCAGTGTTCCTGTGTCATGCTCTCAGACGGTGGTTCTGGTGGGTGAGCACCTCTGTGGTTTGTCTGCAGGAATCTGTGTCCCTGTGTCTTGAAGTATGATGATAATGCGACAGAACTTGCCTCCCTCATCGAAGTGAATAAGAAGTATCAGGTAGGCTGGGAACTGCTGTGTGGTTCACAGTTCTGGTTAAAAAGGAACAGACACTTAGATTATTTCAACTTCAACCTCATGTGACTTTACCATTGACCAGTTTGCAGATATAAAGACCGCCCCCTTCCTCCAACGCAGAAGATTCAGTTTATTTGAATCAAGTTACAGAGCCAAGTCACTCAACACACATGACCAAATCTCAGTTCCTGGCCTTACACCAAAATAAATATTTCCAATTGTGGAAATGGGTATGAGGTTCCATGGAGAATGGGTATGAGGTTCTGACTCCTGGGGCAGGAACCCTTGCCACCCAAGAGAACCTGGAGGATTCAGTGCGACAGCACGTACTCCATCTGCCCTCCCTGCCCGGGGGAGCAGGTGTTATTAGGTGTTACTGGGGTGCACAGGGAGAAGGAAAGCTGATGCTCTCCCAGCATCCTGTGGGCTGTCCCTTTGAGGCTTTTTTCCATCAAATCTTTGACCAGAGCAATGGCCTCTCTTGAGTTTTGTCCCAAAGAATCACCCAGTCACTTGAGAACAATGGTCACCTTCCAGCTCTTCCAGGCTGGATATGATGCAGAGAGCTTCCAGGGTGGATCAGTCCTTCAAGCCCATGGACTCCTTGGAGCAGAACCCCTCCTGGCAGCCTCTTTCAGAGCAGCCTGGTCCACAAGTGGTGTCTGGGCTCAGGGCAGTGACCTGTGTATCATTCTTCAAGGCCATTGCCGGGCCCTTTGAATGACTCCTCAGAGCACTTCCCTGTGTTCCTTTGTCTCTGCTGAGGAAGTCATGGCCCTCACCAGGCGAGGGAAGGCAGCCAAAGTTATGTCTGTGAAAGCAGGCCTTTTGCAGGAGATGGGGTTTGGGTGCAGAGCATAAGCGCTTGTGCAATTCTGGTTGGTTTACTGTTTATTATTATATCAGATGTATTATTTTCTATAACTTGATTTATTTTTGGCTGTGCAGGGTCTTTGTTGCTGCACAGGATTTCCTCCAGTTGCGGAGGGCAGGGCTACTCTCTAGTTGAGATGCTCTGGCTTCTCAATGCCGTGGCTTCTTTTGCTATGGAGCTTGGGCTCTAGGCATTTGGGCTTCAATAGATGCGGCATGTGGGCTCAATTGCATGGTTCCCAGGCTCTAGAACACCTGCTCAATAATTGTGGCCCATGGGCTTAGTTGTCCCTCATCATGTGGGATCTTCCTGGATCAGGGGTGAAACCTGTGTCTCCTGCATCGGCAGGTGGATTCTTTACCACTGAATTACCAGGGAAGCCCCAGATGTATTATTTAAGCAGACTATCTGGAAGAGCTAAGGTCAGAGGCCAAGCCACCAGAAATTCAAGGGTCGTGGAATTCTCGGGCCATGCCATAAGAATAAAATCAGGCCAAACAACACCATAGACATCACTATCACTGCTGTTCCTAGAAACTAGATGCACTCTCAGCAAAAAGGATTCTGTGCTGTCCCTCCGTCTTTCAATCTCTAGTTTCCAAACCAAAGCCTGAGGCAGGAGTCCCCACACATCTACTGGGGGACCCATGGACGTGTGTGAGGGACGTTGGGAGAGACAGCATCTGGGCTTCTCGCCTACAGTGCAAGGCGGGCTCTTCACACAATGGAGTGGGGTCAGAGAACCAAAGAGAAGGAGAGCTCAGTTCAGTTCAGTCGCTCAGTCATGTCCAACTCTTTGCAACCCCATGAATCGCAGCACGCCAGGCCTCCCTGTCCATCACCAACTCCCAGAGTTCACTCAGACTCACGTCCATCAAGTCAGTGATGCCATCCAGCCATCTCATCCTCTGTTTTCCCCTTCTCCTCCTGCCCCCAATCCCTCCCAGAATCAGAGTCTTTTCCAGTGAGTCAACTCTTCTCATGAGGTATCCAAAGTACTGGAGTTTCAGCTTTAGCATCATTCCTTCAACATCATTCCTTCCAAAGAAATCCCAGGGCTGATCTCCTTCAGAATGGACTGGTTGGATCTCCTTGCAGTCCAAGGGACTCTCAAGAGTCTTCTCCAACATCACAGTTCAAAAGCATCAATTCTTTGGCGCTCAGCCTTCTTCACAGTCCAACTCTTACATCTATACATGACCACTGGAAAAACCATAGCCTTGACTAGATGGACCTAGTCGGCAAAGTGATGTCTCTGCTTTTGAATATACTGTCTAGGTTGGTCATAACTTTTCTTCCAAGGAGTAAGCGTCTTTTAATTTTATGGCTGCAATCACCATCTGCAGTGATTTTGGAGCCCCCCAAAATAAAGTCTGACACTGTTTCCCCATCTATTTCCCATGGAGTTATGGGACCAGATGCCATGATCTTCGTTTTCTGAATGTTGAGCTTTAGGCCAACTTTTTCACTCTTCAGTTTTACTTTCATCAAGAGGCTCTTTATTTCCTCTTCTCTTTCTGCTGTAAGGGTGATGTCATCCACATATCTGAGGTTATTGATATTTCTCCTGGCAATCTTGACTCCAGCTTGTGCTTCTTCCAGCCCAACGTTTCTTATGATGTACTCTGCATAGAACTTAAATAAGCAGGGTGATAATATACAGCCTTGACATACTCTTTTTCCTATTTGGAACCAGTCTGTTGTTCCATGTCCAGTTCTAACTCTGGCTTCCTGACCTGCATACAGATTTCTCAAGAGGCAGGTTAGGTGGTCTGGTATTCCCATCTCTCTCAGAATCTTCCCCAGTTTATTGTGATCCACACAGTCAAGGGCTTTGGCATAGTCAATAAAGCAGAAACAGATGTTTTTCTGGAACTCTTTTGCTTTTTCCATGATCCAGCAGGTGTTGGCAATTTGATCTCTGGTTCCTCTGCCTTTTCTAAGACCAGCTTGAACATCAGGGAGTTTACGGTTCACGTATTGCTGAAGCCTGGCTTGGAGAATTCTGAGTATTACTTTACTAGCATGTGAGATGAGTGCAATTGTGCAGTAGTTTGAGCATTCTTTGGCATTGCCTTTCTTTGGAATTGGAATGAAAACTGACCTTTTCCAGTCCTGTGGCCACTGCTGAGTTTTCCAAATTTGCTGGCATATTGAGTGCAGCACTTTCGCAGCATCATCTTTCAGGATTTGAAACAGCTCAACTGTTCCCTAAAATGGCCTTCACAACCTCTCTAGATTAGCCAACTATTCCCAGGTCTGCTCTCGGTGACCACTGAGACCCTGCTGTAGCGTCCCAGACGAGCTCACAGCTCAGCCCCATGAGGCCATCATGTCCTCCTCTCTCAGTCCTCTGACTCTCTACTTCCTGTTCCTCTCTCCTTGAAGATGAGCATTGCTGTTATTTATTACCACCATAGGAGGAGGCAATGGCACCCCCACTCCAGTACTCTTGCTTGGAAAAGCCCATGGATGGAGGAGCCTGGTAGGCTGTAGTCCATGAGGTCACTAAGAGACCCGACTGAGCGACTTCACTTTGACTTTTCACTTTTGTCCATGTGCTAGGCCTTCTCCACACTACTTACACCATTTCTGAAAAGTTGCGGTGGTAAGCTGGGGGTTGGGGAGGGGTCTCCACTGTGAGCCATTGTGGGTAATTCACAGAGGCTCTAGCAGCATTTAAAAGAATTTAAGGGGTGGTCCAGGCCTCAGTGAACATCCTCCACTTACAGGTGAGGAAACAGAGGTCTAGAGAGGGAAAGCAGCTTGCTGAAAGTCGCACAGCTAGTTAGTGGTATCGTACCTTCTGCCTGCCTCAAAGCTCTGTAACTGAAAGAGTCTCCCCCAGGAGGTTAGAGCTGATGTATTCCCAGCCTGGGGACTCTCTGGCTGACCATGGAAAACAGAAGGTGTCCTGGTGCCTTCTAAAGTAACTGCGCTAACGTTCTGGGTGTGGAAGCCTGACTTCCCCCTCCAGACCGGGTCCTGGCTCCGAATGATGGAAACCCAGCAAGCACTGAAATGGCAGAGTATGGCAGAAGTGGGAGCCAGAGCTAGGGTAACTGGTCCTTCTGGAACCAAGTCTAGGTGTAAGCTATGAGAGTAACAGCTCTGCTACCTCCTAGATAGATCTGAGCACTTCAGGGGTGCATGGAAAGGAACACTCATACTCACACACACTGCTTGCATGAATGATACAGATGGCCATTAAATGTGGTTGTTAATTCACCTTTGATTTCCTGAACCAATGTATAACATAAATAAATGTAAGGGTAATCCCCCAAAGTCATTAAATCAAATTTGTACTCACTCCCACCTCCACCCTAATCTTTAATCAGAATCTTTAAAAGAGGCTCAAACTGATGGACTTAAGTTTTTCATTTTTCCCAGCCTGGGTCAAATAGATGCAATGGCAGCAGAGGTTGGGGCCAGGGTGTGAGATAAAGGCTGATCTGAAACATAACTATCTGGCTCCTGATCAGTAGGGATTTTTACTGCAGATTGATTTCACTCAAAGGTCAGATTGTGTTTAATTCTCTGATGGAGAACGAATCCACACAAAGACCAGACAGGTGCAGAGAGCCCCCTGACCCCTGACTCCCTTCCTCCTGCAGGAGGGGACTCACCAACTGGTCGAGAGTGGGCGTTATGACACCAGGGAAGATTTTACAGTGGTCGTGCAGCCATTCTTCGAAAAAGTGGACATGCCCATGACCCCGGTAAAGCCTCATGGATAAGTGGGAGCTACAGGTAGTGCCCAGCTCTTTCTGAACCCCACTGGTGTTATCTGCCGCTCCTATGACACAGCCACTCTATTCTGTCCTATGACCAGGAGGGGTTGCCTGACAACTCTTACTTTGCTCCTGACTGTTTCCACTTCAGTAGCAAGGCTCATGCCCACGCAGCCAGTGCCCTGTGGAACAACATGGTAAGATGACCAAGACAGGGAAAATTATGATTCCTCTGATAATAAAAGATTCCGGAAAGTGTTCAGAGGACTTCAGAGACCCATCACTCAGGCTGTGAGAGTCCCCACATAGCACTGATAATAAACCCCAACGCCTCTGTCCCTCCCTCCCTTCCCCAGCCCTGCCTCCTGACTTTTCCAGTCTTGCCACCTGTTTATCACTCCCCATCTTCCTGCTTCTTGGTTTAGTTGCAACCTGTCGGCCAGAAGACAAGACAGCATAATTTTGAAGACCAGATCAATATCACATGTCCAGACCAGGTAGAGTGAAGAGCACAGCCTTCCGGGGGTCTACCTAAAGCCTCTTTTGCAGCCTTTTGAACCTTTCATTCAGGTTTCTCCATTCCTTTCATCCCAGGTTCGCATCCACACCCCCAGCTCTGTTCCCCTACCCACCCAATCCATACTGCAGTTAACCATCCACAATCCCCCATATGATTGGACTATGAGGGGTGACAGCCAGTGGCCAGGGAGGCCCTAGGTCTCACCTCTGTCTCTCCCTGTCCCCACGAGCCCTGGCACACATCTGCACCCAGGCCTCTTTCCAGCTGGGAGGAGGAGAGTGATAGTACCATCCAGCCCTCATGTTGGAACTGAGGCTGGGAGGACATTAAGGGCAGGATGGGACCTCTCCATGTGGTCCTCATGGCAGGATGAAAGAGTGAGGGGCTGAGACCTGGAATAATATCTTCTAGGATGGAGGTGAGGGTGAGAGTGGGGAGGTCCATTGGAAGCCAGAGATAAGAAAGCAGACATTCACCAGGAACACAAAGTAGATCTCCTGTTCACTCGCAAATTGTCAGAAAGCTTCTCGGACCTTTGCAGCTGCTCCCTCGTGCCTATCAGTTCCTTCCTCTGGATTCCCAGAGGGATCCCGGGTCCGGGACAGGAACCTGCTGAGCAGGGCTTCAGGGAGCAGAACCTCAAAGTGCTTGGCTTTTCTTTTCTGGGTGTGAGGCATCTAGGCTACTACAGGGCAGGAGTGGCGGGGTGGGAAAGGGGGTAGGAGTTCGGGACCTGGGCTTGTATTAGTAGACAGTGGGACTCTGTTAGAAGGGGGCAAGGTGGAGAAAGAGGTGACCTAGCCACCCCGGCCAGCTGGGTAAGAGGCAAAGTGCAGAGGTACTAATTCCTGGGAGCCCTGCAGGGTTTATTGTGGTTGTTTAAGGGGTTGCGAAGAAGGCTGGGTGCATCCTGGGAGGGGGCCCAGCAGTCACCCTGGAGGGCAGGGACTTGGGAACCTGGCAGGTATTTCTGCACGTGGGAGCAGAGTAGGAGGCAAGTTGACTTGCTCCGGTGGTTCACCCCCCTCTTCTCACAGGCCCGGCCGTTTCTGAGCACCTACAAGAACCTCGTGCAGGTATGTACTTGTTGCTTCCTTTCAGCTCAGCCGCCAGTGCAGTGGGCAGCCTCTAGCAGGCACCAGTCCTGCAAGGCAATGGGAATGTGGATGAGCATTCCTGATGGACAGTTGGACAGTTGGCGGGTATTCACACTCTTCTATAAAGTCCATTCACCTACATCTTCAGACAGTGGGGAGGGCAAAGTACGCACTATTGATAACAGTTCAGACAGGGGGCTAGCCAGTCAACTCTCAGCCTCGTTAGACATAAGTGAAGAGAACCATTCCCTTATAAATCTGCTGCAGAAGTGAGGGGATAGGGAGGATATGTTTGCAGTGGGCTGGGATCATTTTGTTGATGTTGATTTTGGCACTGGATCGTAGGGATGGTGTAGGAGGATCAGAACTAGGTTAACAGGTGGAGCCTGGCCTGACACCCAGAATAACCTGGGGCACCTTCTTCAGATGTCCTGCTAGGCCCTCCCCAGGGTGGGGCCCAGGAATCTGCATTCATTAAAGTTCTTGGGTGAGTCCGATGCCCAGCCAGCTTCTCTGGCCCCTGGCAACCCTGGGATCTATTCTGCATCCCTAGGATTACGGGAGCCAGCTGCTGTGCAGTGACAGAGCCCCTTCTGCCTCGCCACCCACCTCAGGTAAGCCCCTGGTGGCACACCAGGACCCTGGGCCCCTCTACAAGAACTCAGTTAATAGCTAGTGCTTGCTTCCTGTCTGGATGGCCACTGAGGAGAAGTCCCCCTCTTCTATAGCAGAATCTGACCCAGCAGGACCCAGAGCAGCCAGGGTCCCCCGCTCCCTCCTGCTAATGGGAACACATGTGGAGAAGCCACAGGAGAGCCGCCCTCAGTGGCCCAGCCTGGGCTGTGACCTCACCAAGGCCCAGAACCGGGGTGTACAGTGCCCACCAGGGAATCCCCACAGAGAGGCAGCTCTGTGGGTCACCCCTGTGGCCCCAGGCTCTGCAGTCACTGCTGCCGCCTGGAAAGTTCTCAGGAGTCATCAGAAGACAACTAGGGGCAGGAAAAGACCCAACATGATTATTCCTCAGACTCTTGGAAATTCAGAACCCAGCTCTAAAGGGGCCATGCATCAGACTGTGACCTCCTCTCCAGTGCCCATCTGGTCATGCATTCCAGTCACAGCTAGGATCCCACGTGACTGCTGGCACCAAAGCACTGGGGGATCCCATGGTGCCCGAGCGTCCTGCCCTCCCCTCTTCTTCTCCCCCTCTCGACACCTCTCCCTTCCCGTAGGCCCAAGTTGATTGGTTGTGTCTCTGATGGGGAAGCTGTTTTCCCCTGCCCTCTGCCTCCATGGCACCACAGATGCTCAGTCCTGCATGGCCCCAACTCACACGTGGGTTATGCACCTGTCTGAAGCAAGAAGCACTGGACTCTGATGGTAGCTTCCTCCCCACAGACTCAAGTGTGTGTGTGTGTCTGTCTTTCCAGTGCACACCCTGAGACCTGCAGACATCCAAGTTGTGGCCGCTCTGGGGGATTCTCTGACCGTAAGGACTCTTGGGCCCCATCCTTGCAGGGTGAGGGTGACTGTGTCCGCTCCAGGTCCCCATGCTTTTAGCTCCAAGGCCTGTGCTCCTGGCCTCTGCGCTCTCCCACCCCTCCTCTGTCCTGACTCCATCAGGCTGAGAGCAGGATGAGGGTTTGATTTTGCAGTCACGTTCTCAGTCAGGTGTGTAAGTGGGAATTCTTCAGGAGTGAGCTGAACTGTTTCAGGCAGCAGAGGTTATGAACACTTAACATCACGTTTTGTACAACTGCAAAAAATAATGTCATTTTTTACTCAAAATCTTCTAAACCTTCCATGAGGGCGCTTTCCCCTTGGATTATACTTTACAAGCAGCTCCAACCCTCACATCTGTTTCCTCTTTGGATCTGCCCGCAAAGCAGGAAAGACTCTGTAGTTGTGGTAAAAGTTATGCTCTTAAGTTCCAAGAAATAGGGCCATGGTATCATTCCAGAGCACCACTTTCTGGCAGCACTTCTGAAGCCATGAGATTGCCTTACAGAGTGTCCCCAAGGGAAAGAGAACTGTGAAATGCACGAGAAATCTGTCCACTGCAGATCTGTAGGCTCTTTCTTCATGCACATCAAGAACTTAGGAGCAGAATGCTGCTAATGGTACTGAATCTGACGTTCGTAAAGCACTTTAAAGGCTTCATAACTGATTTTGCAATTATGATCCAATTTGGTCATAAAAACTATCCTGTGAGATAAGCAGGGCATGGGCTCAGGTCTGTAAGGAGGCAGCTGAGATCTGGGGAAGGCATGCAGCTGGAAAAACAGCCATCCCAGGATTTCTGACCCCCTGGGGTGATGCTCTGCTCAAGCTCCAGGGAACACCTTGGGAAGCCCTGCCCATACGCAGCCTCTCCTTTCTCTGACTTGCTGATTTTCCCGTGGATTTTGATATTTGGATATGTTTTCAAAGGCTGGCAATGGAATTGGCTCCAAACCGAATGACCTTTCTGATGTCACCACCCAGTACCGGGGCTGTCGTATAGGTAATTGTTAACCTGTGATCCCCTCCCACCCCATGCTCACTGCTTCCCCCAACCCCTAGAGATCGAGTGGGGATGTGTCTCCTGTAAAATGTATAAATACCATAGAGCAAGGACCAGGTCTGGAGGGGGCTTTCAGAAGGAAAATCTATCTTATTTCTCGAAAAATGGAACAATTTGATGAGTGGAGAGGATACTTTTCTTTGATAACTCTTTTCTTTTAATTGTGCAGAAGAAGCAAACCGAGGTTCTTATCAGACTTCTGGGTCAACAAATTCAACGTGAAATGCACCAGAAAAGCACCAGATCTCTGAGTCTTCACCTGCCCGTTTGCATATATATGTGCCCATGTGGTTGTTCCTACGTTTCTTGTTTACTATCTGTCTGTGTTTATTCATGTTGTTTATTCACGTTGTGTAGCCACATCTCTGCCTTTATGTATATGCATACATCTGTACAGAAAGTTCTGAAATGCAGCACCCACTTCAGGCGGAATCAGCTGAGTCAAAAACCCCAACCAATAGGCATTCCAGGGCCCCTTCCTTGTGCCTGCATAATGGGGTAGTGGGGGAGGGTGGTATGGGAAGCGCAGGCTAAGCCTTATGCTCAGTTGGCAAGCGCCTGATGCTACAGGAATATAGAAGAGGGGATACTCAACCCTGCCAGGTGGGAGAGGAGGGCTTCCCAGAGATGGTGGCACCCCGTTAGGCCTTGACATGTTAGCAGTTTGGTAGGCGAGAAGAGTATTCCAGACAGGAAGTAGGGAAGCTTAAGGCATGTCAGGAGGGTAGAGCTGCACGTGAGTATTCTTGTTTCTTTCTCTCCTAATGAAGGTCTTGTTTATGAGCCCTGTGAAGTCATTGGTGATGAGCTCAGGACTCTGCCACGAGAGGGCAGAGCACTGATGAAAAGTGGGGTAGCCCAGGGCCGCCCCTCCCTTTCCTGCAGAGAGAATCAAACGAAACGTTTCTCTCAAGGAAGCGAGCGGGAGCAGTGTGCAGCTATGCAGGCTGCGGCAGCTCCCTGGCCGGCCCTGAGGACCGTCCTAGAGAGAGGGTTTTTCCTGGGTGAGGGGCATCCTCACTCAGCCAGCAGCCACCCACAGAGAGGACGCAGGTGTGGATAGTGTGGGGACATCAGCTAGCGAGAGCTCAGCTACAGGCCTCCCGGCGCGTGAGGTCCCGTACACCTTCAGCCACCTTCAGGCGGGGGGGTCCCTGAGGAACAGTCAAGGTTGCCTCTTACCCACTGGGTCCCAAGAGTTACCGAGGCTGCAGGAGAAACACAAACCAGAGGGAGGAGCAGGAGAGTGGAGGGTATTATAGGCAGAAAAAAAACACGAGGTAGGGGCAGCTTTACTTGGTCTGAGCTAAAGAAGGAGGCAGTTTGTCGCATCTTTGTGTGGGAAAACAGATAATAAGACAGACAAGCCAGCCAGCAGTTGACAGGTGAGCTACCCCTGGTGTGGTCAGGGGAGCAAGGTGACCTGCCTAACTTCACAGTTACTGCGCAGATTCCCAGGATTCAGATACAGACAGACCATCTTCCGCTGAACTTTTCTCTCTGCAGCAGTGGAAAAAAATCCAGCCATTGATGTTTCTTCCTATGAGTGAGGTCTAGTAAGACCTGATGTTTTAATCTTCTGGTTCCGTTTTCAAGGCCTCATATAGTCTATGGCTCCTGTCCCTTTAAACCCTTTATTCTAAGTGTTTCAAAGACCTGCCCCCAAACCCACATGTGTTAAAAGTAGAGGTTCTTGGTCAGAGTCTAAGAGATAGTTTGACTCTTCATAAAATATGTAATGTTTCCCAAACTGTGTTCTATACAACACTAGCCCCAATCTTTGTGTGTTGGGGGAAATTTTTCCTACTGTATCCTTCCTCTGAGAAATTCACATGCATATAAGCATATTAAAGGCTCTGAGAAGCCGGACAATGAAGAAATCTATTTAAACTGTGTCTGTTTAATCCAATATTTCCCTTAATCCCAGAACACTTTGTTTGTTCAGAGTACCTGTTAGCATCTCCTGGGAAATGTCCATGTAGTAGACCAAGCTGAGAAAAAGCAATTTTCTGAAGCTGTTAAAGCTTCTGGATAGGAAATAGGAAATTAATGATTCTAAGTAAACTAAGAATGCAATTTGAGTGAGCCTCTTTCTCCAAGGAAACAAAGTGGAGGGAGTGGACCTCACGGAGTCAGACTAGGGATAAGAGTTCTGGTAGTGGTTAGTGGGTAGCTATGAGCAGGCCTTGCAGGAAGAGGTTAGGCTGTGAACATTTCCAAGGCCCCTTGGCCTGTAAGAATCACATGGCAGTGAAAGGCCCAGCTCTGGCTAGCTTACTGGTGTGCCAAACCTGGAGGTCTTCAGAGAATTGCCTTTCCTTCAGTTGAAATGTTGGCTTGATTGCTCATTTAAAGGACCAAAATAAAATTTATTTATCAAAAAAACCATCTCTTTGTCTTATTAATTAGGAGTTCAGTCTCACATTATTGAAACTCCTTTGATAAATGTTATCAAGCATCAGTTTTGCATTTCTCTGCATACTGTGAGTGACTCCGGAACAAAGCCCATCCTTTGAGCTCATGGTGTAATATGCACTCCATTCGTCTAAAGGATCTTGTCTAAACTAGCTGTTTCATGTGGGTCTGTTTTCTTTCATGTTTCCTATAGTTCTGCTCAAAATGAGGGTTTTCATATTTTTGTTTCTCCTTATTTATTTGTATAATTCTCTCTTTTCTCCTGGAAATGGGCTCTGAGAGATTTCTGTAGCCTATTGTCTTAATCACCTACCACACTTTGTAGAACAAATTATAATTTTAGATAAGAAATTGCAATAGAACGTACTTGATGTGTATGCATTTATATGTTTCTGTGTTTATAATTTTTTAGTTTTTATATGTTTCTAGAAGGAGGAAAGGAGGCAGGGTTAGAAGACAGTGATGGGAGGGGTATAAGTCTTTGTCATCTCCTGCCAAGTGAAAAGTATTGATGAAATGCTTTTGGTCCAAAGAAGGAAGGCTCAGGAAGCAGCTGAAGTAGTAGCTTCGTGCAGAGTTGGGGAAGGATCAGAAGCTTTAAAAGCAGTGCCCCACCAAAGGCCAGGTTCAGTTCAGACACTGGATGGGAGGTGGGAGAGAGATACCTGAGTGAGAATAGAAGGAAAGAGCTTACCTGGCTGCTTTTTCTCTCCACCTTTTGAGGATCTTGACCCTTTGACTTAAGCCCTTGACCCAACCCTAGTATAAAATAGTCAATTTCACTCCAAGCCTTCTCTTGAATGAAGAACAGCCATAACTTTGATTCATGGCCTGTCCTACGAAAGTCTACACTGGTGGGCTGAATGCTAACACTGTATTCTCTGAAACCTCTTGGCCTGGAATAATATACTGGGATGGAGGAGGGAGTCACAGAAGAAAAATAACAGTAAATATAGTACATCTGAACAGTGGACTTCATTAAAACAGGAATATATCTCCCCTTGCCTCCCACACGTGTTCAGTTTAAATGCATGAAAGAAACTGAGACTTTTAGTGTGTCTTGAAGTTAGATTGAGGGCCATAAAACTAGATTATATTAAATTAGATCAGGTGTTGAAAGGCAGTGCAAGGCCATCCCCTAAACTTTCCAGTGGAATTTACCTGACCACTGGGCAAAGAAGAGCTTATCCATTTTCTAAAGGTTTCCAGTTCAAGCTGGTTTTTAGTTACCTTCATGGTTTTAAGTCTCCATAGAAATTTGATTAACCCCTGTTTGCCTTAGCTTCTTACTCTGTAAAATGGAGATAATTCATCTATATCCCAAGCTTGTTTGGAGATATGAGATAACTAATGTAGAGCATGGCTGGGTGCATAGTATAGAATCAGCTAAGTATGCGCCCTCCTGATTTGCAGAAGAAAAAAAAGCCCTCAGATTTCACCTTCAAATCCTGGATTTGGAGGAGCCAGCCTCTTGGGGAATTCACATTTTTTCCAGAATCCCTCAAACACAAAGAGGTGGCTCTGGGGCATGACAGATGCTGATGGTGTGGGTGTCTTTAAAAGATGGGGGCACTTTTCTATAAAGCCTGTACATTGATTCAGTCTTTCTCACTGACTTGCTCACTTTCTACAGTTCAGGAGGGGACAGCTCCCTGGAGAACGTGACCACCTTACCGAGTAAGTAACCACCAGTGTCTTGAGTCTGTCCACTGGGTCCATCTCATGCCCAGGCTTCCTGAAAGTGCCTCTTGGCTAAGAAAGGGAGAAATGACATCTTCCTTATGGACTGCCATTGAAGTGAGAGGACAGACCTGTGGACAGGCCACTGAAGGGGATGGAAAAACTAGGTTCAAACCCTGGCCCTTCTATATGCTGGCCAGGTGACCTGGGCCAAGTTACCAAACACCCTGAGCCTCAGATGTCTTCACCCAGCCCAAAGGGTATGAAGATAGATGAGCCAGAGAGTATGGCTGCACTGCAAAGTATAAAGAAAGAAAAGAAAAGCTGGGAGGCTCTTGCTGCCTTGGCTCAGCCTGTCATCAAGTCATCTGAGGCCTCAACTCCGTTCTGGGGCATACTCCACCTCCCACCCTAAGCTCTCTGTGTCCCATGCACCCCCTTCTCTTCCAGATATCCTTCGGAAGTTTAATGGGAATCTCACAGGCTATGCGGTGGGCACAGGAGATGCCAATGAGACAAATGCATTCCTCAATCAAGCTGTTCCTGGAGCTAAGGCTGAGTATGCATTTTTGAGGGGAAGGAGCTGTTGGGTAGGGGAGTGGGAGGCACATAATTCCCTTCAAGGCTGTAATTCTGACCTCTGTGTACACAGGGGGCCTTTATTTACAGCAGTGATTTGAGAGTCTCTTGGCCATTCTCTTCACTGGCTGCCTCTGGGACTGCGGGGAGGCTGGATGGCTGGCTCTTGGACAGAGACCATGATCCTAGAGCATGAACTTGGCCTTGCTTTCCTGTGTAGCATGTTCTAATCTTCCAGCTACCTGACCCACCATATCCAATTTTTAAAACTTACCATGGCAGAATGGTATTCTCTCCAGTGCCTCACGAGTGGCAGTTTCCCTCATAGATCAGGGAGTATCAACCAAATGGATGGGCAATACAGAGTTTCCATGTTACAGGCTGCTTAGAGGAGCTGCTCAGAGGAGTGGCAAGTCACGTCCTGTCCTTGTGCCCATTGCGGGGCTGCAAGAAATGCAGCTGAGAAGCTAGAGGCTGCTGGCACCAACCACTCAGCCCCCAGGCTGAGCTCCAAGGAGACCCC
This sequence comes from Nanger dama, assembly GCA_917880005.1. Taxonomy (NCBI): domain Eukaryota; kingdom Metazoa; phylum Chordata; class Mammalia; order Artiodactyla; family Bovidae; genus Nanger; species Nanger dama. Next base: position 35,950,884 of record CAKJTW010000018.1, read on the forward strand.
TCCTCCCACACCCCACTCCTCGAGGCTTCAGCCACCTGGGTCTCCTCACTCCTGGCCCAGCCTGGGAAGACCCTTCTTGATAAACAGAAACAGCCAAGATGATGGTACACATGGACCCACCGCCAGGTGCCAGGAGACCTCTGGTCTGTGGCTCCATCTCACACTAAAACAGGGACCAAAACTAGTGAGGAGCTGAGGGTGCTGAGAGCTAGTCTTTCCGTGAGTTATAAACCCAGGTGTGTGTAGGGTGTATGTTTATTACCCACCTCTTTCTGCGCATGTGTGCTCAGTCACTTCAGTCGTGTCCTCTGACTCTTTGCAACCCTGGACTGTGGCCCGCCAGGCTCCCTGTCCATGGGGTTCTTCAGGCAAGAATACTGGAGTGGGTTGCTATGACCTCTTTCTAAGAGAAGCATTTAGCTAAGTTGTGCCATTACCAAAAATGACACCACTAACATATACCTAAGAAAAATCACAGCCACTGGTGGGGGAGGAGGGGAAGAAGCAGCTGTGTCAATATGAGACTTTTAACTATTGTGCTTGAGCATCAAATGCTCAGCTTCCTGGCAGCCAAGGTAAAAGAGGAAGCATGCTAAAACTTTCCTAGATCTAATTTCAGAGTCTATACCAGTCCTTTAAAGGAGATGAACAGTTTCCTGCACGGAATCATTAAAGACACTTTGCACGTGGAATCCTAGAAAGGAGACCACGCGTAACGAATATAATTGGCAGTACCCTTGACTACAGAGGCTTAGGACAAACACACAGCTACTTTTGTGAAGGGTTATTTGTTGTAATAACTTCTCCCGAAGAGGCAAGTAGCTTCTTGTCCCTGAGCCTCAGGGTCTCTGCCAGCTCATGTTGGAGGGTGGGGGGGTCAGAGGTGGGGTGAATGCCATGGAAGCCTCCAGTTCAGGCCTTTTAGGATGAAAGATTCAGGGGCTCTTCCTCAATGGGACTGATTTCTTCTCCTCCTCAGGGAACTTGTAAGCCAAGTCCAGACTCTGATACAGAAGATGAAATCCGACCATGTAAGTCAGAATTATGATAATCTTTAAATACTAGCTTGCCAGTAAAATCCCCAAATGGAATTGTTGGCCATGAAAACAGTGAGCCCCTGGTCCCTAGAGGCGTTCAGGTGGCAGAGGGCAGCCTCTGTCAAAGGCTGCCTGGAGGAGATTACGTCAACCAGGCGGAGGTTTGTCGCTGATCACAGTGACCCTGAAAGTCCTTCCTGATGCTAAGAATCTGTGGTCTATAAATAAACCTCTGAAGCGCAGTCAGCTCTGAGGTTCTGATCCTGTTATTTCAAAAGGGCAAGGAAGTTTTAGAGGTTTGAATGGATTTCCTAAAGCTGTGTTGTTTTTTGGTTTGTTGGAAATCATCAAGCATTTTCCTCCCTCTGTACAGAGAGTAAATTTCCATGAGGACTGGAAGGTCATCACGGTGCTGATTGGAGGCAGTGATTTATGTGACTACTGCACGGACTCGGTAATGGGGGCGGGTCAGGCCTACGCATTGCTCTTGACTTTGACCTGTGGGCCCTGGAGATCCTCTTTGAGAACAGTCCCTAGAATTAACCTCAGGATTGTCCAAGGATACCTGTGTGTGTGTGCATGCACACACAATTCACACGTGTGCACATACACACACACACTTTCCGCAGCCCCTCAAATTTCTGTCCCCACCTCCCTGTCCCAGGTAGTGTGAGTCAGCAAGTGGCAGATATACCGGGCTTCTGTTCCCCTCTCTTATAACTCCTGACAGAAAGAGAAGAAACAGTAAACTCCAAGCAGTTAGAAGTGGGACTTGACACGTCCTACTCCTGAAGTAAAGCTCCAACTGAAGGTTGCAGGCTTCTGTCTAGCCCAGCGAGTACGCAACTGTTCATCTCAGATTCTGGCGTGATGAGCTGGTCACAGCTAGAGGCCAAGGGAGATCAAGGCCTTGGGGCTGGAGCCGGGGGCCAGGGGAAACACCCAGTTCTGCCCGCTGCCCTCTCTCCCTAACCAGCTTCTCCTCTCTCTCCTGTCTCTTCCAGAATCTTTATTCTGCAGACAATTTTTTTGACCATCTCCGCAATGCCTTGGACATCCTACATAGAGAGGTGGGTGGGGGCTCCCACAAACTGGATACCGCTCAAGTATGGTGGGGAGAAGAGAGTAAAGCACCCCCTTTCCAAGGAGCTGGACAAGGACATGGGCTCCTGTCCTTTCCATAGTTTGGGGGTACCCCCAAGGAAGCCTCATGCTATTTGGGACCAGTTCCAAGGGTCTCAGGAGTTCCCAGGCAAGAATGTTAGAGTGGGTTGCCATTTCCTTCTCCAGGGGATCTTCCCAACCCAGGAATCAAACCCAGGTCTCCTGCACTGAAGGCAGATTCATTATGAGCTGAACCCTCAGCATTCAGACCCAAGACTGCCATGTTGGTCCACTCTGGGAGGCCCGTTCACACTACTACCCATGTGGGTGGCAAAGACTGCAGGACTCTAGGTGCTCGCCTTGTGCTGATACCTCCCAGAACCCCACTCAGGGACCCCGGACCCTGGTCCCACTTCTCAGGGTCCTAAGGCAGCTGGCAAAAGAAGCTTCCCAGGCCCTCTCTCACCCAGAGCCTCGCACATAGGTACCCCGGGCGCTGGTCAACCTTGTGGACTTCATGAGCCCCAGTATCATGAGGCAGGTGTTCCTGGGGAACCCCGACAAGTGTCCCGTGCATCAGGCCAGGTAAGCGGGTGCTTGTTGATCTGGTTCACATGGTGGGAACTCCTTGGGGTCTCTGGGACTTGGTCTGTCTGTGTGCATCTATAAAGAGGTCTGTGCCAGGACCACCTGCTTCTGGGAGGTCAAAGTGAGGGCCCCCACTTCCCTAACCTCAGGGTACCATTGAACCTCTGTGATGGGGAAAGTTGCCGGGCAGAGGTCAGGGCTGGGACACACGCTAGTGTTGGAGAGACAGTGCAGCCCAGCCTGTGAGAAGGAGTGACATACAGGTGTGTCCACACACGATGAAACCATAACAAAAGCAAAGCTCACTTGCCTTTGCGGGGAAGAAGTGACCTGGGGAGGGACATGCAGAACTTCCCGTTGGGAGTGTTTTGTTTCTTAAGTGGAGTGAGAAGTACACAGGTGTGTGTTTTATTGTTCCTCCTGCCTTACACATCCATTTATTCACTTAATAAATGCTTTTTAAAGTCTTACTCTGCACCAGGTTTTGTTTTGAGAAGAGAGATCCTTTTTAACATCCAGTAGGTTTTATGAGTGTGAAATAATTTATCATAAAACAAAAGGGAACACAGCAGGACACTAGTGTGAACTCCAGAGGTGTCTGGGGACCTGAGCAACAGGCTCACCAAAGCGTGCATTTGTACTTATTTTTAAACACTAGACATGGGCTTATTGCCTAAATGCATTTGTATTTGTTGAAGGCCCAGGGCCTGTGGTCCAACACTTAGTACTTTGTTAAGGTGAAAGGGTGCCCATCCATATATCCTCCCCTTATGCATTCCTGGGTCAGGCCTGAAACCTACCCCTGAGCATATGCAGCATGGCCTCCTGCGAGCCACTCCCCCACCTCCACCCTGACTGCAGCTTTGGCTCTGGGTCCTTCTGTCTCCCCTCTTTTTGCAGCATTTTATGCAACTGTGTTCTGACCCCGCGGGAGAACTCCCAAGAGCTGGCCAAGTTGGAGTCCATCACCCGAGCCTACCAGGTAAGACCAAGAAGGTCTCTCCTCCACCTCCATCAGCACACCAGCCCAGAGCCCCCTGGGGAGGCTCATAGGAAGGGAAGAGCTATTCAGAGTTTGAGAGGCAACATCACCATCCAGGCCACTTCCTGGCTTAGGTATCTCAGGCACCCCGGGCAGATTCACAAAGGAACCTAGGTGACAAAGTCCTCACGGACGAGCTGTCTTGCTGGCTCAGCCCCAACCCTTGGCCTGACAAGGGGAATAGCCCTGGGTGCCCCATGGGACTGCCTTTCCCTCCCCTGCCCCCCAGATGCCCAGCTGCCCCCGCACCCCCCCACCTCTCCAACAGGCAGGAGACGAGCCAATGAGGGTGTTGCAGGTCCCAAACCTAGGGGCCCTCTGGAGGCCTCTTCCAGGTTGCTGTTCCTTTTGGGACTTCCTGCTGGCCCTTCAGAACTTGCAGTCCACTTAAAATCAGAACCAAAAGGAGGCACAACCCATTTCCAGTTCTCTGGAAAGAGATTTGTCATCAAGTGTGTTTGTGTTCTCAAGAGAAGAACTGAGGTAGCCCACCTGTTGAGGGAGATGGGCACAAGGTCACTGCCCATCACCCCCAGCCTTGCGCTAACGGGTACCTGGAGCACCCGGGCCTGTGCTGAAGATGCCCACGGATGTGTCCCCAGAGCAGCATGCGTGAGCTGGTGGAGTCTGGTCGGTACGAGACGCGGGAGGACTTCTCTGTGGTTCTGCAGCCCTTCTTCTACCACATCCGGATCCCTGTCCTGGCGGTAGGCTCCCTGCCCTCCCTGACAGGGCTCCCACAAGGAGGAGGAAATCCAAAGTGGAAATGCCAAGTGCTTCCATAGACTGGGAACAAATGGGGTGGACCCAGGCAGCTCTCTAGCTGCTGGTCTGGTGTCTTCAGCCTCCTTGAACATCAGAACTGTATTCAAGAGGCAGCCCAGGGTTTAATGTTCTCAAGACTGCTCATTGCAGCCTCCATTTTACTAAGTACCTACTACATGCCAGGCACTGTGCATACCGTATGTAAAATCTTCACAATTACCTTCTGAGGTGGGCTTTATCACCTCCGCATAAGAGAGGCTCACAGACAGGAATAATCTTTCCTAGAAGCTTGCAGGAAATAAGGGACAGAGGTGAGATTTGAACACGTCCAACCCCAGACTGTTCACTCTCGGCCCCATAGCCAGCACTGTGGTTGGTGTTTCTCTCCCTGGCTCTGCTCTCCACCTGACTCTTCCATTCTGAGCAGAAGGGCTCTGTGAAGGGGCCAGGGTGGGTACTTGGGTCTGTCCACCTGGGCCTCCATCCCAAGGGCCTACCGGAAGAAGCTTTAAGCACCTAGACTTTGCCCGGGCCTGAAGCCCTATTCTCCCTACCAAGCTTACTGGGACCAGCTGGTCAAGAGGTGGGAAAAGCTGTTCCCAGCTGGCTGGCTAAGACTTCCTCAGGGACTAGGATCTCATTCCCTCATCCATGGCATGGTTTGCATAAATACACCTAAATATATATATATATATAGCACTTTTTAAATTAAATAATGGGAATTGTGAGATCCAGAAAGCAGGTTGGGGGCTTGGGGTCACTCAAGGTTGTTGATCTGTGGGACTACTCTGAGCCCTCTCTCAAGGTGAGCTGGCCCTTAGGAAGCTGGAGGTTGGGAGCCCCCCCACCCCGCTGGGGATGCAGGGTGTCGAGAGGTCCACTCCAGAGGGCAGGCCTGCCAGTGAGCCCCACTCTCTATCCTCGGCACCAACAGGATCTTAAGGATGTCTATTTCTCTCCTTCAGGATGGGCGCCCAGATGTGTCCTTCTTCGCCCCAGACTGCCTCCACCCAAGTCAGAAATTCCACTCCCAGCTCTCCAGGGCCCTTTGGGTCAACATGGTAAGATGAGTGGGGTTTCCTGGTTCTCTGGGGTTCTAGTCTAGAGCAAAGCACCAGCCCCTCCAGAATGGAGCTTGTTCTTGGCCTCCCTTTGCAAGCAAGGTGTGGAAGAGAGTGATTGGTATCTCTGTAGAAGTCAATGTAGAATGAAAAATACAGAGTCCTTAAGATTCCTGGATCAACTGCATCCTCTCCGAAGGGCTTTGAACTGTGATGCAGGACTCTTTACATGAATGAATGCAAGGCAGAACCCTCATGTTTATTCAGTATTTTCTATGTGCCAACAACTCTGCTAGGCAGTTTAAGCCATGTTTATCTCATTTAAGCTTCTCAACAGCCCTGCAAGACTTATAAGTTTACAAGGAAGCTGAATCCTGCAGAAGCTAAGAAACTTGCCTGGTATCCCACAGCTGGTGACTGGCAGAGCCAGGAGGAGAAGCCAACCCCCTGAAATCAAGTTCTGAGTGTTCCCCCACTGCAGGATGCCCTGCCAGGGAATGTTCACTTCAGCGGAGACAAATTAGTACACTCACGGCTCTCTCTTCCTCCCCCATCAGCTTGAACCACTGGGAAGGAAAACAGATACCCTGGATCTGACAGCAGACATACCCCTCTCCTGCCCTGCTCAGGTAATGCTGCTCTCCAGAAACCCAGAGCTCAGGCCCTGCCCATCTCCCTTTACACCATCCCCAACCCCCCACCCCCTACCCCAGCACATGTCTGTCACCCATCTTGCCCCTTGCCCGGGAGCAGATGGATTCAGAGGATGGAGGGGAGTGGAGGAGAATGGAGAGGGGAGAAGAGGGTGCAGAAGCACCTCTGTTTTTGGGAGAAGCAGGTGGGAGAGGAGGCCTGAGCCCAGCGGAGGGAGAGGAGCAGGGTAACACATGTGGATTCTTCAGGAGGGGAGTTAAGCCAGAGGTGGCCAGACTGAGCATTTCAGCAGAGACACGTGGGGCCAGTGGGAAGGTCCACCTGCAGGTCGGTGGCCTAGGGTGAAGCCAGCTGAGCTCAGAAGTTGCAGTTAGTGGTCATGGAATCCGGATTGGGAGTGTCTGGCAGGAAATAGGTCAAAGAGGAAAGCCCTAGAGCCACCTGGGGAAGGGACAGGCAGGACCGGCTTTGCAATAGTTGGAGTGAGGCTAGCCTGGGCTCATTTTAAGGAGAAAGATATAAGTGGTTGTTAGGCCTAGGAGTGGGGCAGGTACACATGCCCTTTGCCTTCAGCTCCCTCTTCAAGCCCCTGTCTTAAGGCTTTTTAACCAAATAAGGTTGAGGCCAGAGAGTCCTTGACAGCAATGAAAGGGGGACAGCCTGACCCAGTCTGGGAGGCCGGGTTTCCCTCCTGGGTCTGACTGCATCACCCTCTCCCACCGTCCTGATGGAACAGGGAGAGGACCTACATCTGCCCCATGTGTCTGCCAGGGGTCTAGAGGCAGTGGGCACCCTTCCCTGTCTGCTGCCTTCCCCACACCAGTCTCGGACCCAGGCTCAGCCTTGGGTACCATTAGCCTCAGCAGGCGGGTGAGTTGAAGGGATTCAGAAGTAGAGGCGGTGATAGTAGAGGGCTCAGATGCTGGGTCCAAGGCTCAGGGCAAAGATGATGGTCAAATGATGTAACAGTCAGTGTAGCGTGGATGCCTCTGTTCTAGTCGGTCAGATGCGGGCTGAAGAGGTGGGGCAGAAGCCTAACGGCCCTTCTGTATCACATGCAAATGCTTAAATTGCTAGATCCTGAGCTTGTCCAGTGCATTCTAGGGGTAGGGCCAGGCAACCTGGGTAGTAGAGGCATTTGGGGACTCAGAGTGGTGGCTATAAACTGTTTGGGGGGGTGGGGTGGTATTTCAACATTTTAACAACCATATGGCCATACTGAACATCAGCCATGGGAAACCCTCTCCAGTCTGCCAATTCTCCTTCTATTTAATAGTGAAAGTAATAACAACCCAGTCCAGGGAGCCATCCTTTGCTCTCTTTCTTTCCTTCTCACAAATATCTACTATATACCAGGTTGGAGCCTAGGCTCTGGGTCGAGTAGAGCCCTGTCACCACCGGCCTCAAGGCCCCAGACCAGGCAAGCAGCCCCGAAAGGCTACTGCCTTGGCCAGAACCTCAGGCCACTCCTGAGCTAGACTCCGCTCCTCCTCCTGGACCAGCCTGACTGAGCTGTTGGTGAGCAGAGGAGAGCAAATCCAGCCTCCTGGAACTGTAGAAGCCCCGCCTGGGAGAAGCGGTTGCCAGGCAACCCCAGAGCCCATTCCAAAAGATCCATCTGTTGGCCGGCCCAACCTCAAGGCACCAGGCACTGTGGAATCCTGCACTCCTCAGGTCCCATCTGCTCCCTGCAGTGTGCCATGGAGCTATATAAAAGTCCACCAGCATCTCAGTGTAAGCTGACAGGGGCCAGGCAGCACATATTTTAATCCTAGCTGAGTCTAAACATAGAGGCAACAGGCAGGACCCAGCGGGGAGGAGGGGCTGAGACAGATGCAAGCACCGGGGAGCTTCTTTCTCAACTTCCTGCCTGCTCCTCCCCCAGCTACAGTCAAGGGCAAGTGCATTCTGCCCAGCCAGGTCAGGTGCTTAACTGCGCTCTGTGGATTTCTGTTAGACTTTCAGGTTGGACATGTGATTTTACAGGCAACTTTAGCTTATTTGGTCTGTGAACCGTGACTGTGGTCCCCTTGCTGCCCCTCATCACCTCTCTGCCCACTCCTTCCCTAACCCAGGGCAGCTGCCTGTGGCCCCTCCTCAGGCTTTGAAGAAATGGGCTCAAAGACCAGCAGAGTCCTTTTTCAGCTCTTATTTTTCTTGCCCTTGAAAAGCATTTGTCAGAGTTAACCACCTCCTCCTTGAATTTATTCCTCCCTGCATTTGTGGATGGAAAACCGCCTGGACTGCTCTGCTTTTCTAGTTTCTGGCCCCTCCCGTCTCCTTTAATGACCCCTCTTCCCTTCTCCCAGCCTCAAAAATGTGGGCATTCTCCAACTTTCATAACTCAGCCTTCTTCTCTTTTCTCTTTCTCTACACATTCCTCACTCTGAGATTTGTCCATTTCCAGGGTTTCCTGTTAAATTTCCTTGCCTAGGATTCCCCAACCTACATCTTCATTTATTTTTTTTTCTCCAAATTTGAGCTATATTTCTAACCCTTCAGAGGTCTTTCTCCCTTGGATATAAAGTTTACCCAGAAGACAGGTTAAATATATGATCAGAGTACCAACAAAGTAGAAAGATTTAGTGAGACAAACAGAAATAATTTCAAGTGATATTTCATCATTCAGTCTTTCCTCTTGAGAAAAACTGAGCTTTGTGGGATTCTCTTATACTTTATTGTTTAGCGATATTTCTATTTTAGCATTACATATGCGAGGCTATTCTCTTTTTAATGCTTTGGATTTCCAAATCTCCCAAATCTGCCATGAACCCATCATCTCAAACTCAACATTCATTTAGAAAATAATTTTTGAGGAAGAATGTCAAAATAGGACTGAAATCAATGTCTTCCCAAACTCCCTAGTCCTGAAGGGTTCCTCTGTCTGTCCATATCGTCGTGGTGGCCGCAGTTCTGCAGGTGTGAAACGTCAGGCACCTCACCTGATAGAATCCTTCCTAGTCCCTCCTCTTCCCACTTCCACTCCCCCAGTTCAGGTCCTTGTCACTGTGGGTGTTAAAATTGTTATCTGCTCCTTTCCATCATAAAGCAACAGAGAAATTTATAGCTTTAGAATCTCCACGGGGAGGGCTTTGGAGTCCTGTTGATGCAACCTCTCGTATAGTTGAGTTATTCTACCACATCCTCCCAGGCTTCCCAAGTGGCACTAGTGATAAAGAACCCACCTGCCAATGCAGGAGACATAAAGAGATGTGAGTTCAGTCCCTGGGTTGGGCAGATCCCCTGGAGGAGGGCTTCAGTCCATAGGGTCGCACAGTTGGACACAACTGAAGGGACTTAGCATGCATGTACCACATCCTCCCGAAGCAAGCAGAGGCTTATGGCCTCTGCTTAAACCTCCACACCCTCAAGGCAGTGCGTTACTAACAGCCAAGTGGCTATCCATTAACAGCTTGTGGAATCAGCCTAGTAGGTTGTGTTTGGGATGGGATGATGGGATGGGATAGGAATGTCAGTGGGTACTCCTATGTCCTCCTCCTTTTTACCACTACCACCCTTTCCTGGATCTTCTCCTCAATTTCCTCAACCATTTGTGGCAGACAAGTATTCCAAACCCCCTCTATATACAGTAGATATGAGTCCTTGGAATATGACCCCACTTAAGTCGGTGCCCGGGCTTGACTATACACACCTGGTTTGGTCCGAGAAGCACAGAACAGAAGAATACCAGCTCTCCTTCACTGTGGAAGTTTACACCTGTTAACATGGCCAGGATGCCCACGCCCTTTCCAGTAGCCACTGACTCATGTTGCTGACTCACATCAGTGGCTGACCAGGCTCTGCCTCCAGGCAGGCTGCACCATCTTTTCCCAGCTGTACTGAGGAGGACAGTATCTCGTGCTGGCATTCAGCGGGCTTCACTTTCTGCTTACTGGTGTTACCAGCCGAGCCTAGGAGAGCCAGCAGACAATCTGCTGAGTTCCAGGCCTTTCACCCAGTCTGACTTACGCATAATGCAGCCGACAATCAATAAAATAGGCCCCAGGCGCTCGGGCCCCTTCCCTGGGCCTGTCCTGGACCTGTTCTCATTGTTCCTTCTCTGGCCTCACTTCCCACCACATTCCAGTGTCTCTCTGACCTCTGACCTCTTAGTTCAGTCTCTCCCCTCTGGCCCTTCCCTCTACCTTGGGTCATGTGATGAAATAAACTCCCCAGCTTGACTTTCAGCACGTGCAGAAGGGCAGGTGGAGTCTGCCCTCTGGTTCCTCTTATGCTAGCTACTCTGAGAAAAGCTCCGGCTCCCAGGCCCTGTGCCCAATCCAGGTCTTGGGAAGTGGGGGAGAATAATGAGGAGTGGCCTACATGCCACTGAGACTCATCTTTAAGGACCACACATTCCCAGATCTTACAATCCTTCCTCGGCAGTTACTGCACTTACTGGACACACTGTTCTTTGATGCTTCGCTACCCAATACTTGTCATGTTTTCTGCCTCACTGAATTGTATGCCTCTGGATCCTCCCTTCATCCAGCACCTAGAATAGAGCTCTGAACACAAGGGGATTTACAAAGGTGAGTCAGTTGCTTATAGGATGCTACGTGCCCTCAGCTGCTAGGGAATCTCAGGGGACAGGGGACACTGAATAGCACTGGCCAGAGACAAGTCTGGTTAACCGTGGTGACATGCTGCTGTAAGGTCTCTCTCCCCTTGCACTCTAGCAGATGGTCCAGGGCACACTTCCTGCCCTTGGCCCTGAGTGCTCCTTTGGCCCGCGTTTTGAGGGTCTGAACTCAGACCAAAGGAGAGGCGTGGCATGCCCCAGGGCGCAAGGTCTGTGCTGACGGCTGGGGGTTGGGTTTTGTGCATGTAGATTTCATCCTCCAAGTGAACCGCTAAGACCACCTCCTCATCCCTCTGTCTGGCCCCAGGTCTTTTTCAGGCCTGACCCTGGTGTGAGCCATGGAATGAGGACATTGCTGGTCAGGAGGCCTGATGGATCAGGCCCAGCTCTGCCCTCAGTGCACCTGGGGCAGGTCCCTGCTCCACCCTGCACTTCAGTTGCCCCTCACCTGTCAAATGGGATCACTCAGGGTTGAAAACTCAGATGCAGTGCCAGGCTAGAACAGGACTGTGTGGGTGGGATGGACAAGAGACAGTGGCAGGTCGGAACTGAAGGGTACACGCCTCTTGTGGCAGCATTCAGGGCTGTCATCTTTTTAAACACCTTTCAGGCCAAAATAAAGCAGATGGGCAATGGGTTTTCAACCCCTGGAACAGATATACAATGACATCTCCTCCAACATTCTGGCTCTTCCCACTTACTCCCATTTTATTCCCAGATTTTCAGACCGTGGCCCTTCTACTCCACTGAGCACGACTTGTGAAGGTGTTGACAGCCCTGGGCTGTCTGGGCTGATCTCTGTCTTATGAACTTTTTCTTGCTTCACTATCATTTCCACATTTTCTCATTACCTGCTTTCCCCTGCTACCCCTCTGACTACTTCCTTCTTCCTTCTTTGACTAACTTATCACCCACAACGGAATACACTTAGATTCTTGACGGGGCATGTATGAAACCAATGGTGAAAGAGAAAGGTGAGAAGGGAATGAAGAGGCTGTTTCATGAGAAAAAAATGCAACCAGCGTATGTGAAGCCAACCCGAAATGGGTAAGGGACGTAACTCAAAGGAGGCGAAATCATAGCAACAGATGTTAAAAAACACTGATGATCATAACATTTTTTGGAGACAAAAAGATCCCTATAATATCAATCTTTTGCCAGAGCAATGACAAAGGAGAGAAAGTCATTCTGATGATTAGGAAATGTTCCATTGTCAGGGTGAAAAGAAAAGCACAGAACCCTGAAAAGAACTTGGATGGAACCCTTTTAGTCCTTTTATTGTGCATCCCTTGTCAAAGCTGTTATGTAAAACCCTCTAGGGAATGAATGAAATTTTGTCTTTATGATTCTTTCTAAAATGCAGAAGAATCATGTTAAATGAACCTAGAGGACAGGACTGTTAGTACTTAATATTTCCTAAGCAGTCTTCCAGGCTGTCACGTAACCTCTCCCTGTGGTTTCTTTTCCTCTCTTAGACTGAGCCCTTCCTGCGAACCCCCGGAACAGTAACTACACATACCCCACCACGTCAGCCATTGAGGTAATAACTCCTGACACATGTCTGCCTCTCTCAGAGACAAACCGTTTCCACCCCCCGCCCCCAGCGACTCAGGGAGTGGTGTGGATTTCAGAGAGGCAGCTTAAGCAGAAACGTACCCTTCTTACCTACTGGATACTGGAATGTGAAACAAAGGCTCCCGAACCACAGAGTCCCAGGATTGTCCTAACTTGTTCTCAAGTGTTTTCCTGACGTCAGCAACCAACTAGAGGAAGTGCCTGTGGATCAGTCATCTTTGGCCTTTGCACAGACATCATTTCTGATCAGGCAGCTCAGCCTTTCAAGAAGGGATGAGGGGGGAGGCAGTGGGTATAATGCACATCGATTTCCTGTAAGGTGGGAGCTGAGTAGGAAGAGCCTCAATTCCAGGGGCTGGGCCCCCAGGAAGCTGATGTATATGCAGGTGGGTCTCCAGGGCTTGTCTGGTTCAGGTCAGTCATTCTGGCTCTGAGGATTTAAGGCCCATGGCTTTAGGGACAGTTGCTGCAAAGATGGCCTGGAAGATCCTGAACCACACCAGGCCTTGTGGGACAGGCTTGGTCCAGGCCACATCTGTCGGCCACCTGCACAGGGAATCAATCACCAGTGTCAGTTGAGCACCTAGGGTTTGCCCAGTCTTGTGCTAGGGGCCAGCAGGGATTCAGAGGAGTGTCAGACATAGTTCTGTCCTCGGGAGTTAGAGGTCATTTCCAGACTGGGCACCTCCTGTGTGTTGGGCACTGTTTCAGGAAGATAGAGCTGTAGAGCAGACAGATGGAGCCCATCCCTTTTACGGACCATACAGTCTACTGAAGGAGGCATCCAATAGATAGCGAAGCATAGTCATGTCAGAGAGTAAGGACAGTCTTGAGAAAGTGTGATGGGACGAGGAAAGCACATTCTGATGAGCTGTGACCAGGACCAGCGATTGCAGAGGCTCAGAACTGGGGCTGAGTTGGGGGCATTTGAGGGGAGAAAGAAGTCAGCATGGCTATGGGCATGCAAATGAAGTAGAGAGTTTGGGGTCATGAGATAAGCGGGGTCATCAAGGGCATAATCATACAGAATCTGAACCCCTGAGAAAGAAGGTTGACCTTTGGTGGAGAGCTGTGAGAAGATCTTGGAGGTTCTAGGAGAAAGTGGTATAATCTGGTTCACCTTTTTAAAAGAGCTCCCCGATTAGTGTGGAAAATGGATGGGGGAGTAGCAGGAGTGAGGAAAGACCTTTTATAAGCCAGCTGAAGCACTGAGACTAACTTACAGGAAAATACTGAAGAACTGTCAGATGCTCAGCTCTGAGATACAGGCCACACCAGCTTCATGGCTGGGGTAAGGCCACCGTTCAGCCTCTCCGAATTCTCTCAGGCTCACATTAGCCCAACAGAGGCTTATTTCAGGCCAATCATGGACCAAAATCCATTAGAACTGAAATGCCGGCTGCATCTTGTCAGTTAGACACTTGTTTATTTATCTAACGTGTGTTTATTGGATGCCTAAATGGGGCAGGTGCTGTGCTAACTGCCAGATACACATGACGAACAAAGTGGTTCTGGCCCATTGTCTTTGATCTTAGTCTCACATGCCTTTACTTCTGTTGCTGGAAGAATGAAAAACTCAGGCACAGGAAGTGATTAAAAAAAAAAAATACTTTGCTATTTAAATTAGCCACAGACGGGCCACATCAACATTACTTGAGAACTTGTTAAAAATGCAGAGTCCTGGGTGGCACCCCAGTCCTGCTGACTCAGGACCTGCATTTCCCAAGACCTGCAGGCGATCTGGGTGCCCTGGCGTAGGGTGCAGTCTATTCACCCTAAGCAGTTCTTCCCTTGGGACAGACGAACGTGCTCCAGTTCTGACCTGCGTCTGCTGGCCTGCAGGGGATGGGCTTGTCTCTGGCTCATCAGTTCTCTGAGATGTTTCTAAAGCACTCACGGCTGTAGAATTATTTTAAATGGCATCTTCTCTGGATATTTGTCATCTACACACAAACATGCTCTTGATTTCAATAGAACCTCCACACAGAATAAGGACTCTGACAAAATGACTAATTGAGCAGTTCCTTGGAATAAACTCATTTACATCAGATTAAGCAAATAGTATGTAAAGGAAGTTGCATTGTTGCTCCCTTGTGAGAGGAGTGTTTTAACACGGTGTGTCTACATCAGCCTCTGATCAGATGAAAGAGACAAACTTCCAAAGGTTTGGCAACCACACACCTAGAGAATCAGCCAACCAGACAACACCTATGTGTGGAGCCCTCCTGTGCACTCAGCACTGGGCTTGTCCCTCAAGCCCCTCTGGGGACATGCAGGTGTCTGGCACACTAGGGAAGGATGTTTGTTTCTCTCCCAGTTGCTATGCCCTCTGCTTCCTACCTCATCCCCTCCACCAGCACTTGGAAAGTGTGCTCTGTATTCCAGAGTCAAGAGAGTGTGACTAAAAGCCCACACAGGCCATGGGCTTCCCTGGTGGCTTAGTGGTAAAGAATCTGCCTGCCAATACAGAAGATGTGGGTTTGATCCCTGGGTGGGGAAGAGCCCTGGAGAGAGAAGTGGCAACTCACGCCAGTATTCTTGCCTTGGAGATCCTATGGACAGAAGAGCCTGGTGGGCTACAGGCCATGGGGTTGCAAAAGAATTGGACATGACTTAGCAACTAAGAAAACAAACAAAAAATCCAAGTTATAGACTTTCATTCATACACATGCAAGGGACTGGTTGGCTATTAAATACACAAGAAGACATACACACATTCAGAAATGATATACAGAAACTAGAAACTTTGCATCTGTAAAAATTTGTAAAAATTTCACCTTGCTCTCCTAAAAATATTGTAATTATTGTTTTAGTCCTGGCATTGTAATTAATGTTCATTAGTTTCACGTTAAACACCACCACCTAAACCCATGTGGAACCCTGTGGTTGCCCTATGGAGAGGAGATCTAAGACAGTAGTTTGCGAACTATGCAATGATCACCTGGGGAGCAACTAACAGGTATCGGATCCAGGTGCCACCCCAGACAAAGTCAGAATTTCTGGGGATGAGATCCAAGCACTGTTTTGTGCATGGGGAGGTGGCAAACACCGTTTTTCTCTTTGATTCCCCTCTCACTCCATCCACAACCCACAGCTCTTTGCCTCACATGATCCTCTACAGTGACATAGTTTTAGCTAAGGAATTCTTGGTGGAGACTGAAAGAAGGTTGAGGAGGCATTTGTGTTTATGTTGGTGTCAATACAGAATCTTAGGATAGATTCTAGATTAGTGAAAGTGAATGTGTTAGTTCCTCAATTGTGTCTGACTCTTTGCGGCCCCATGGACTGTAGCTCACCAGGCTCCTCTGTCTGTCAGATTCTCCAAGCAAGAATACTGGAGTGGGTTGTCATTCACTTCTCCAGGAGATCTTCCTGGATTTCACATGAAAGAATCAATGACCTATATCCTGGATGCCAGTGTCTCTCAGCTGCCTCTGCCGGTTTTCATCAAGGCACCATGTTCAGGGAACAGCTGTGTGCGGGGAAAGAATTCTTTAGCTAACTCTTCTTGGGCTAACCTTCCTGCACCGTGAGTGTCTGCTGTTGTGTGTTTGCTTTTGTCGATTTAGAACTGGGGCAGTGACTTCCTGTGTACGGAGCAGAATCCTTCCAATGGTGTCCCCACGTCAGGTGAGTATAAACGTCATCACCCCCTTCAGTCAAGGGCTAAGCGGCAGGTTCCTGGGAGAACCAACAAGCACATCTTGGAGCCTTGAGCAGGCCTTGCTGATTCCTGTGCACTGTAGACCTTGATCCTGGGCAGCCCATGACAGCTGGGCTCCCAGGTGCTCCACAAACCACACTTCTCATCTCAACTTATTCCTAATGGCAACCCCTCAGGGCTCCCTGCCTAGTGAGGTAGGTACAGTCAGGGATGAGGGTCCTCTCTGCCTGTGCTCATGATCCCCACAGCTGGAACTTTCTTGGACCCCTCAAGAATTGGGTTCCTCTCCAGATGGCTAAGAGCCATCACGCCCATTACCTTCAGTGCCTTGGTTGCTCTGGATGCATGGAAGAGACAAATTTTCTAAAGCCTTAGGCTGGAAATAAGTGTAATGGGGATGGATGGGATGAGAATGGAATCTCAGGCTTCTAGTTAGGTTAATAGTTTAAAGGAAGACCTCCGCCAACCATTCATCTCTTTGCCTGTCTCCTTAGTCCATGAGCTCCGACCAGCGGATATCAAAGTGGTGGCTGCCCTGGGTGACTCGCTGACTGTGAGTACAGAGCATTCAGCATCTAGCTGACTGTCGAGAACCTACCTGTGTCTGGCACTGAAGCACAGCCAGGGAGCCACGAGACATCAGCAGGCAATCTAGAAGCCCTGCCCTCCACCCTTCCACACCCCTGCTCAAACACCACCTCCTCCCATGAGGCTTCCCTCCAGCCCCAGATCGAAGCCATTCCATCCCTTCTTCCCCCCTGTTCCCAGGCATTTCATCTGTATGTGCTAAGGTACTTATCCAAGTCTGCCTGACATCACTAGGGAACTCATCTCCCTCACTCCCTGCTCGGGTGGTGGGTCTACCCACAAATCACCCAGCTCCCCTTCACCCCATTCAAAAATGTGTTCTTGGGGGCAGAAGGGACCCAATTTCTGCACATAGTACAGTTTCACTAAAGGAATTATATTGGCCAGCCCAAGATTTCACTATTGCTGTGTGTGAGACAGTCTGCTAGATTTTCAGAGGGAAAAGAAGTATGAGATGTGGTCTTAACCCTCTTAAAACTTGTCCAGCTGGGGAAATAAAAAACTTACACTGAAGGAGACACCTATCCAGATAGGTGACAAATAGGACTCTTGAAATCAGGTATTCATGTCCATGGAAAAACAACTTCCCCATATGTGTGTGAGTGCAGCGGGGAAAGCTGTGGAAGGGTATACATCAGGCTCTTAACCATTCATCGGCTCTGGTGGTGTGTATATGTGGGTAAGGGATGAGGAGGGATGTAGAACCTGTGGCAGGAGGCAAGGTTATTAAAGTAGGGATAAATTATTAACTAAAAATCCTTGTATTATTTCCCTGGTTCACTTACTTTTATAAGTTTCAAAGAGGAATTTCTCTTTTTTATTAGTAGGGCCTTTAGGTAAAGCTTGATGGAGGAGGTAGAAGGTCTTAGGGAATGAACTGGAGACTTATGGGCTAGAAAGGAGGAAGTTTTGTATTCTGGAAAGGGATGGAGTGGCTGTTAATAGGCTGCCCCAAGGCTCTCATGCTTCAGATCAACTTGTTTAGACCTAAAGGGGTGTGTGGACAGGAAAGGGGGCTAAACAAGAAAGGAAAGTGGAAACTAGGCAGTAGTGAGCTCAGAATGTTGGTGAAGGGTCAGGGTCAGGGGAAGCATGAAGAAGCAGATGTGCTTGGAGGAGCAGGTGGGCAACTGAGTGAGAAGGGAAGAGACACTGGGGGCTCGGGCCAAATGGGGCCAAGGCTGTCCATGGCAAGGAGATGAGAGTCTCACCAGGGAGTATGGCAGAGGGAACACAAAGAGTTGGAAGCCAGAGAAGATGGGAGGAAGCATCTTGCTTCTTCCATGACTTGGTTACTGGTTGTGTGTGGAAGGTCGGGGAGTCAGGACAATTCAGAGATTAAGCGGCTGGAGAAAAACCGGTACCATTTTCAGAAAAGGTAAATCCAGGTCCCAGCTGCTACCCCAGGGCCAGAGGGGCTCTCCCCAGTGCCCCCAGCCTGCCCCTGACCCAGCCCAGCTCTACAGCCTTCTCTTTGCCTTTTTCAGACAGCAGTAGGAGCCCGACCCAGCAACTCCAGTGACCTCTCCACATCCTGGAGAGGACTCTCCTGGAGGTAAGGGTGTTCTCTCATCTCTGTTGATGATGCTCCCCATACAGGCGTGGGTGGTATGTTTCCCCATCACTTGTCAGAGATGAGGCCAGGTATCCATGGCCCAGCGCTGGAATGCAAGGCGATGCCGTGATGCTCATGCTAGTCCTAAGGGGGATGGGAATCCTGCCTTGGGACAGCCTCTCTGGTTCTGACTCAGAAACATGATGACTGGTGATTTTAACAAATGTGCTTTCTCTTCCCCAGCATTGGAGGGGATGGCGACTTAGGGACCCACACCACACTTCCCAGTAAGTAGCAACACAGAGAAGCACCATCACTGTGGCCGTAACAACCCCTCGCTGTGGCCAGGGCCCTCCCTTGAGCAAGGGAAGAGAAGGTTATCTATAAGGAGGGAGAGTCAGCCCACCCTGAAAAGACCAGGAGCATCCGGTCTACACCTGTGCCCCAGCATTGTACATCCATCTCCCTCTCACCTGTGCACTCTTCCATCTTCCCCTTCAAAGACATTCTGAAGAAGTTCAACCCCAACATCCTCGGCTTTTCCACTGGCACCCAGGAGGAGACAGCGGGGCTGAACGTAGCTGCAGAAGGGGCCAGGGCTCGGTGAGTAGACGGGGTTACCGGAGGGACAGAGGAGGGCAAGCCTGAGAGATCGGGGGAGGAGAGAAGGGTGGTGTCTGAGCAGTACCAGTGGCTATGGATGGAATGCTTTTGCTACCCAGCCCCGAGCTGCCCCTCACGTGGATTATCTCCTGAAATCCTCGCCCACTTTGAGATGGGTATTAGCATGAGGACCCAGAAGCTTAAACCGTTTCCTGAACAGCCCAGGGTCATCAGCGCAAATGCCTGGAGAAACCAGGATGAAACAGGCTGAATCAGAGCCTGTGGCACTGTTAACACCTCTCAGGGCAGGAGGAGGAAGCACTTGAGGGTAGCTGGACAACAGGCAGGTGGCCGGGGCCCAGGATGCATCCTGCTGACTTCAGCTGACCTCCCCACCCAGGGGAAACCAGAGTCGAATGCCTGGGGGACTCTCAGCACCCCTGGAACGCAGAGCAGGGCCTGACAGAGGGCTACCCTTCCTTTCTCTCTCTTCTCGTCTCTGAGCCTCTAGTGCTGGACTCTGAAAAGGCTGTATCTGACACTAGGGAGTTAGGTGGTAGAGCCCCTAAAACACCGAGGCAGTTGTTTGTTTTCACTTGGATTTCTGTGGTTGACAACAATCCAGATAATTAGAGTTGAAATGCCTGACAGAGGTCATTGATTTTCTGCACGGAGTGTGCTGGGTCTTTGCTTTGTAGAAGGGTTGCTGCAGTCACATCACCAGGGAGACAGAACCGGCTTGACTCACTCTGTTTACAGGCAGCATTCCTTTCAGACACGGTAAGGAGGGCCCCACGCTTGCTAGGTTTGAGTCTCTGAGCCACAGGAAGCAATGTCAGTTCCTCAGCGTCATAAGCAGGAAGAACTTATTTTTCTGTGAAAAACTGGGCTGCCTGAGGCTGTAATATCAACATCTAGTTGCTGGTATTGCCATTATTATTATGATGATCATTATGGTTTTATGAATATCATTATAGAGCTCAGGCTTCATTAACCAGGAATTGATTCTTTAGTCTATTGACGTTCAAGCCCCTTTCCCTTTCTTGCTTCACTTCTCTTAAACTGCCTTTTCTATTTCACTACTGCTTGGTGTCCCCGTGAGAACGAAGAGTGGCAGGGGAAGTGGTCGACACATGCAGCTTCTTGTTAGGATCTTGGAGGTCCTGTGTTAGGGGAAAGGACAGCAAGCCATTAGTCAGCTTAAGTAAGCAAGAATGGAGCACCGTTCTGTGAGCCTTCCTTATCTGCCCTGTGTCATGTGGCCTGGTGTGGAAAAGGATAAGTTCACCTAAAGAGAGAGATGAATGCTGCAGCAGAGCAACCAGGATAATGAGACCTCCAGTTAGATTATCTATGTCCAGCCCCCCAGCCTTGCTGGCTGTGTGACCTTGGGCAAGTCACTTAGTATCTCTGAACCTGTTTCCTGATAATGGAGATAATAATAGTACCTACTTCTCTTGGCTGTCACAAAGATTCAATGAGACCAATAACCCACCTAGTTTATAATACGTATCCAAAAAAAAAACCCCAAAATGGTCATCATTAGGGTATTTTCTTTCAAAGGTTTATTTAAGATAAACTTCCTTTCTATCAATCAATAAGCAAGAATTCACTGAGCACCTGGGAAGGACTGAGCCCCATGGTGGTTACTAAAAGATACAGAAGAATCAAAAAGTGAACTGTCTGCCCACAAAGAGCTTGCTGTCTAGTTAAGGAGCCTACACCAATAGGAAATAATTTGGGGGGAAGAAGTGTTGTTTATGGCAATGTTGCAGACTGAAATGATTTTGTACTCAGAAAACAGAAAAGTGTAAAATGTGAACTGGGCATTCTAGTTACAGACAGGTACAGACCCAGAAGGGACACCAGAAAACATCTAGTTCTGCCTCTTTGTATAGAGATGAAAAAATTCAAGGTTAGCAGGGTTCCATAACTTGGGTGAGCTCCACAGCAAACTGGTAGCAGAGCTGGAAGGGGATCCCTGGTCCCATAGCTCCCAAAGCATGGCTCTGCATGTCAAGACTGAAAAAGGAAATGGAGATGTGGGTAAACAAACCCAGAGAGAAGGCTCCTAGGGGAGACAGGGCTTGCTCTGAGCTTGAAGTGTGGGAAGAACTTGGCTAGGGAGAGGGGAAAAGAGGGCATTCCTGACTTTCGCTAGTGTTCTTGGAGGGCTTATCACCCACAGATACCCCTGTTCATATCTCAAACCTGTAAAAGATTACAGAGACTTCTGTGGTCACCTTTAACCAAACCAGGCTTTCCTTATGAATTTCATAGCAATAGCATATGAGATACGGTCCTGAGTGAATAAACGAGAAACATGGCAGAAATGGTGCCATGTGTGCCTGGCCACACGCCCAGCTCACTGTGGACATGCAGAGATTTAAAATACCCATTCTGTACCACTTCCTTCTTTTATGACTTCTTCCATGGAAGCCTCCATTTGCTGTATCCCTTCTGTTATACATATGTTTTAAATAACTGCTTTATTGAGGTATAATTGACATAAGTACACTGTACCAGTTCCCCAGTGGTTCAAACAGTAAAGAGTCTGCCTACAATGCAGGAGACATGGGTTCAATCCTGGGTCAGGAAGATCCACTGGAGAAAGAAATGGCAACCCACTCCAGTATTCTTGCCTGGAAAATCCCATGGATGGAGGAGCCTAATGGGCTACAGTCCACAGGGTCACAGAGAGTGGGGCACAACTGACTAACACTTTCACATTGTACATATTAAAAGCGTGCAATCTGATCAGTTTGTTATATGCATATACCTGTACAACTATTACCTCAATCAAGATGATGACTATATCTATCACCTCCAAAAGTTTCCCTATGCTGCTTTGTAATCAGTCCCTCCCTCCTTCCCCTTCCGGTCTCTACCCCACTCACTTCCTGGGACCCAGGTAACCACTGACCTGCTTTCTTGGCACTATAGATTAGGTTTAATTTTCTAGAATTTTATAGAAACAGAGCCATATATGATGTACTCTTTTCCCTTTAAAAAAATATTTCCTTATTTGGCTGTACCAGGTCTTAGCTGTGACTCGTGGGATCTTAGATCTTTATTGCAACAGGCAGTCATTAGTTGCGGCATACAAACTCTCAGTTGTGGCATGGAGGGTCTAGTTTCCTGACCAGGGATCGAACCCGGGTCCCCTGCGTTGGGAGCAAGAATCTTAGCCACTGGACCACCAGGGAAGTCTGTGCACTCTTCTTGTTGAACATCTTTCACCCAGCAAAATTATTTTGACATACATCTCTGTTGTTATGTGTATCACTAGTCCATTCTCCTTGACTGCTGAGCAGGGTTCCGTTGGCATGCCTCTCTCTAACCTAGAAGCATTCGTGGCACACATCTAGCAGGTGAAGTGAGGACTAGCCCTGTCGGTATTTGTCTCCCTCATCCTGCTTTGTTAACAGCGGGGGAAAGTGAGGAGATGGGGACTGGTTTGGAAATCCAAAGGAATGATAGAGAAGAAAAACAGAAGGATTAAAAGAAGAGAGACTGGGACTTAGAGGTAAAGGTTGAGGGACTTATGAAGCTTGGAAAAGAGCAAGCTGAGGGATCATTTGGGGTGATGGCTTTTTCAATATACAAAAGGTTATTTTTAAGACAGGCAGCCGAATAAGAACTGAACAGGCTTAGCCTGCAATGAAAAGAGCTGGATGAAATATAAGGGAACGTCCCTGACGGGAAGGTTGAGCAGATCCCCACTGCTTGCCCACCAACACCCCCGACACCATCCCTGCTGCCGAAGTGGCCTCAGAGGACCAGGCCTGCAGAAGGGGGTGGTGAGATGTGTGTCAGCCCCCTGGCAGGGTCAGGATCAACTGGGGCTGCAACACCCACAGCAAATCTTTGATTGTTCATAGGTTGAGATTTCTTGAGAACTGAAAGCCTTTCAATACCTTCTAAAGCAATAGGTCTTTATATAACGTTTTTTTTTTTTTTCCTGAAACATCTCGCCAAGCCCAAATCCTACAGCTTGAGCCCTTGCTCGTGAACCAGCTCTAATGGTCCCTTCCCTTCCCCTGCCCAGGGACATGCCAGCCCAGGCCCGGGACCTCGTGGAGCGAATGAAAACCAGCCCTGTGAGTACAGGCCCCGGGCCACCCTCTGCCTTTAGCTGGGGTGGGGGCAAGTGGCCCTGAATGAGCCCCCCTTTGCGCCGCTGCACTTCAGTCTCTTGGCTCATCTTCACGAGGGACCAGATGAGCAGGTCTTGCCACCAAGATGCCATCTCTGCTGCACTCCTTCCCCAGGCACCCTCCCCTCCAGGCTGGCTGCAGGAGGAGAGATGAGCAGAGGGCTGGCGGAGGCGGCAGGCCTCAGCCTTTGGCATCTCTCCATTGTACCCAAGAGCTGGCTTCCCAAACCCTATCATGTAAACTTGGGCTTCTAAAAATAGGCTTCTCATTCCAATCCTTCCTCCTTCCCTCTTACCCGGCCCCTCTAAACCTCCTCTCCAACACTTTTTCAATGCTCTGGGTTTATGCCTTGGAAGTCACTGCCTGGCAGCACTCCTATTATGGGGCTGCTGAGTGGAAAGCAGGCTCCCTAGAACCTCTCCAGCCCCCTCCTCACCTCTCTGTCCAACCGGTCCCCTTCTCTAGACCCAGGCAGCTCTGGGCTTTTGCTTCTAGATGCATCTCTTGCCCTGGGCTCCTTTGAAGGCCTTTGGATCGCATTTTATTGTTATTCGGTTGTTAAGTCATGTCCGACTCTTTGCAACCCCACAGACTGCAGCACGACAAGGCTTCCCTGTCCTTCACTGTCTCCCTGAGTTTGCTCAAACTCACGTCCACTGAGTCGGTGATGCCATCCAACCATCTCCTCCTCTGTTGCCCCCTTCTCTTCATGCTCTCAGTCTTTCCCAGCATCAAGGTCTTTTCCAGTGAGTCAGCTCTTTAGTAGTATGTTAATACAAGCCACCTCCTCCTGGACTTCAGGTTTCTATGATCTCTAAGGAAAAAAAGTTCTCTATACTGAACACACACACACGAACACATACACACACACACGAACACATGCACACGCACACACACACACACACACACACACACTCTGGAGTCCTTGCCTAGCACCAAAGTGAGGGTGAGGGAGCCCCACGTGATATCTTCTCTCCACTGTGACACAGGATGAAAGGCACTGGGCGGAAGGGATGTCTAGCACATGCTTGTGCCCCCTGCCCCCACCAAGGCCTAAGTGGGCTCTTCTGCTCCATCAGGAAATCAACCTACAGAAAGACTGGAAGCTGATCACACTCTTCATTGGGAGCAATGACTTGTGCCATTACTGTGACAATGAGGTAGGCCCCTGACCAGCCAGCCCCCTGGGGGATGGAACTGATGGCCAAGGTCACTGTCTGTATCGAGGCTGGGACGTCCCCCGTGGGAGGCACCTCGGCCGGCTCTCCCAGGCACCTGACTCTGCCCAGACAGCCCGGTTCACACATGCTGGACAGGCCAGCCGTCCCCACTCCTGGAGTGGCTGCTGCATTGGTTCCCTGATTCCAGATGTATCTGGACGTCCCCACTCTCAGGCACTGCTGAGGTGGTCTCTCTTACAGCCTTAAATACTGTTCTCTGGTAGCCAGTGGATAACCAGGGAGCCCCCTCACCTGTTTGGAGTCTCTGCCCAATTTTTCGGTGTTTCTTCAGGGTGGAGAGGTTGCAGGGGGAGGGTGAAACAGTCATAAATATGGTTGATACAGTTGAACCAATCCTGATCCATGGCTCACTGCCCTTCAGGGACAAAAATGTTCTAATCACCTTCAGCCAGCCTATGAACCCAACCCACTCCCAACCTTGTTTCTATGGGGAGATACGTCCAGACTTACAAACTTTGGGAGGTAATAACTTTTGGAATTCATCTTGTTCTCAGCTGAGGATGTGCTATATTTTATTTGGCCAGGAAAAAAAAAAAAAAAGCAGCTGCCCTAACTCAGAGGTTGTGCTAGAATGTTTGACAGTCACAGGCAGCAGGGAGAAGGCATTTATCATTCTTTGTGGCTCAGAGAGACAGTCCCCAAATTCTAGATGAGAACCAGACTCCCCCACACAGGGACCTCTCTTCCTCACTGCCCAGACTAGAGGCAGAAGTGATCCAACCCCATGGGATTTTAAAGGTCATTGTGTCCTGCACTCCATGGGGTCCAGGAAGCCAGAAGTAACCCCAGAAGACCTGTCTTCATGCAAAGTCAGGTTTACCTTCCTGAGAGCAGCACTTTGTGGAAATGACTTGGGGCCACCACCAGGATTCAGGCCATGTTTTTGGAAGGGGCTAAATCAGCCTCCAGTTGGGAGAGGGGCCAAGAGAAGAGGCCCGCAAGCTGAGTTACAAGGGTAGAAGTGATGGGGAGGCCGTGGCAGGGGGCCAGCACTGTCAGGATCTGGGTTAGAGATACCATGGAGAGGGTAGGGTGGGGCCGTTGATGGTACCTAGTAGGCATCAAGGGATGACTGTTCTTTTTTCGGCCTTGCTGGGTCCTTGTCATGGTACGTGGGCTCTTCATTGCAGGCTTCTCTGGTTGCAGCATGCAGGCTCCGTAGTTGCTGGGCGCCGGTTTCTTTGCAGCATGTGGGCTT
Organism: Nanger dama; assembly: GCA_917880005.1. Taxonomy (NCBI): domain Eukaryota; kingdom Metazoa; phylum Chordata; class Mammalia; order Artiodactyla; family Bovidae; genus Nanger; species Nanger dama. Next base: position 35,976,298 of record CAKJTW010000018.1, read on the forward strand.
AGTTCCCTGACCAGGAATCAAATCCACATTCCCTGCATTGGCATCCACTGACTACCAGAGAAGTCCCCAAGGAGTGACTTCTTACCGGAGACTGTGTCCCTCAGCAACAAGGGTTGGGCTTCCCATCCGGTGCAGGACCCTCCTGTGCTGGGCATCAGGCCAACTTCTCCCCCTCCTCCCAGGAGCTGAGCAGAGCCCCTTCCTTCTTCACAGGAGGCCCGCTCCGCTGAGGAGTATGTTAAGTACATCCGGCAGGCCCTGGACATCCTCTACGAGCAGGTAGGGAGGACAGCGGCATGTTCCCGGGTCCTATTTCCTGCCAGCAACCAGGCGGTCTGCTGGCTCAGCAGCGGTCTGCTGGCTCAGCAGCGGTTGCTCCCTGAGCACAGCTAGAAGGTTGACTTGTGTTCAGTGAGATGCACACTGCACAGAGTCCCCCAGGAGCAGGTACCTGGATGGATGGGATGGGAGGGAGGCAGCTGCCAAGCTTCTCTATGGGGTGGAGTCTAACTGGATCTGACTCCCTTGGTTGGGTGGCAAAGAGCCTGCTTCTGGAGCCAGGTGGCCTGACTTGTAGCTAGGCACTGTGGCTTCCTAGCCATGTGACTTTGGGCAAGTTGACTGTGTCTCGGTTTCCCAATCTATAAAGCAGGGCCAATAAAGACCATCCCACAAGATAATATAAGGCACGTTCCCTCTCTCGGCCTCAGTTTATTGGTAGAATTGGGGGAGGGGGGAGTACACTGTAGACGATCCCCCAAGCTCTTTCCAGCAGTAAGCTCTGCTCCCCCACAAGTGCTTGGGGACCACTGAAGCCCACCCCCTCTACTCTCCACAGCTTCCACGGGCTTTCATCAATGTGGTAGAGGTCATGGAGCTGGCTGACCTGCACCAGGGTCAAGATGGGAAATGTGTCATGCCACTGCCAGCCCAGTAAGTAGACGGACGTGGTCCCAAGGCGAGGACACCTAGGGAGAATGGGGCTCAGATGCCAGCGGGCGAGACAGAGACTGGCAGAGCTGGACAGTCCTGTTCAAGGGGCAAACATCAACAATTAGCCAGGGGCTTGGAAAACCATCCTAAAGTGTTGCTACCTTATTGAATGCCTACTGTATGCAAGTTGCTTCAGTTCTCTGGACCTCACTTTGCCTTTCTGGAAATGATCTGTGAGGGCTCCAGAATTTCTGTGGTGCCAGACCCCAACTTCAGCAAGTTGTTCCCTGTTTGAGAGGCAGCATGAGGTGATGAGCTTTCAAGACAGATCTACTGGGCCTCATATCCTGGCGTTGCCATTCAGAAGCTGTGGGACCTTGTACAAACCACACCACCTCTCTGGGCCTCTTACTCACATGTAAAAATCTTCTGGGGAAGTAGAGGTGATGTCTAGGGGAAACACATGTAGAGTGCATAGTCCCGCTTGGGCAGGCACTTAGGAAACAGTAGCTATAACGTGCTTCTTAGGACTGGCCTTGAAAGCCAGGCTTAGAGCTAAGTTACATCATGCAATAATCTCTGTTGGCCTGGAATTTGTTAAAGCTCAGCCCTGACCCTGCAGGAAGTTGTCCTCTTTAAGGCCAGAGGGTTGCCCAGAGTTCCTGTGACGGTTTTTATGGGGGAGGAGATTCTACAGGGTGGCTAAGAAGCCCTATCTGGGGTCAAATGGTTTTGCTGGGAAGGTGACCAGATGGTTCCAATCTTGCCTGGAACCTGGTCCCTGCATGGAGCAGCCAGTACCGCCCAAGAGCATCTTCCTGCAGGAGAGTCCTCAGCAGCTGAAGGTAGAGAAGGGAGGCCTCAGGAACATGAAGGAAAGCTGGGCCACTCTGAGAATCTTCCCAAAACCCCAGCCCCCCCGTCCCCGGAGAAACTCCAGGAGCCACAGACTAGGGAAGGAAATAGGCGGCCAAGGAAACGGATGGCCTGTCCACAGGAGCCCCAGGCACTGTTGCCAGCCCTTCTGCCTTCTCTCCTAATAAGCACCTGCTGGATCTCATGTCCCTGAGTCATGCTTCTCTGAGCCAGGCCCAAGAGGCAGCAAGTCTGTGTTGTGGGGGCACCTGTGTGTATGGAAGGGGGTGGGAGCAGCCTCCCAGGGCCCCTGAGCCTCAGGACTCCTCACCACACAGGAGCAACTGCACCTGCCTCCAAGGCTCCCAGGAGAACTTGCCAGAGATTCAAGAATTGAAGACGGTGAACTGGGACTTCCAGGTGACCCTGAGCCCCTTTCCCCCCCCCACCCTCCTCTTTACTCCTGAAGCAAAGATTGGGAAAGTGGGTGTTTGGCAGGGTTCTGCTGCAAGCAAGGCCACTTCCTAAAGGCAGATCACAGCCCCTGAAATGTGTGTCCAGGTAAACCAACATCAGGGGAGGGGAGTGAGAACTCAGAAGGGAAGCTGGAAGCAACCCCTCCTCTCAACTCTCAGAGGAGGCATCACCCCTTCACCCCTCCCCCACCCCACCCAGAGGAGAGATGGACTGTGTTCACTGCCCTTGGGCTCCCTCCATCCTCACTTTCTCATGTCTGTCTCTGCTCTTGCTGTCCCCTCCCTGGACCTGCCTGCCTGGGCCTTTCTGCAGTGTGGCCATCTCACACTCAGAACTTTGTCTTCTTACCTCTCTGAGAAGCTTCCCTTGACTAAGCTCCCTGCTGGCAACTTCAGTCAGCACTTCACTGACCCTAAAGCCACACATGATTTTGACTTTTACATCTCACAGATGGATGACCAGCTCCTTGAGGGTGAGCACAGCTAATCTATCCCTTTTATAGTCCACCTTTGTGCACTTAAGCAATGCCAAGACTGTGGATACTCATCCTAAGGTCTAAGGCATTTTGAGGAGCTGGTGTTGAAAAGTTCCCCATTTGGACGGGGAGTCCCACGTTCTAATCCACTTCTTCATGCAGTGAGAGCAGGGTGGTGTCCATGCCTAGTGCAGCCTAGGTGGACGCTTGTGCAGTAGAGCAGCTCCTCTGGGTCTCCTGGCCCTGACACGACCCACCTGAGGCCTCAGGGACAGCCTGTCTGTCCAGCCTCGCTGTGGGACTGAGCAGCCTCTCTCCCCATCCCTAGAGTGCCCTGTCGACACTCTCCTACCAGTACCTGCAGCGTGAGGACTTCGCCGTGGTTGTACAGCCTTTCTTCCAAAACACTCTTGTCCCCCTGAACAAGGTGAGCAGCTGGGAGGCACGTGTATAGTGGCCGTTATTTTGGGGAATGTATTTCCTTCTCCACATGGGCTTTTCTGGACAATCTCTCTCCAGGAGTGCTCCCAAGGAGCTGCTGTTTCTGCTTTTGCTCCTTCCCCCTTTTGAGTATTACTTGAACTTAGATGTAGTTGGAAAGAAAACGTGAAAATTAATAGTGACCAAGCTCCCCAGGTATGGCCCTGATATTTGCCATGGAATAAAATGAAAGCTTCCCCAAAATATTCTTTTCAGCTATTAGGGCAGGGATGCTGAAGGAAAAGGGATGGACTGTAGGTGGCTATGAATCCAGGAGACCTGGGTTCAATCCTTGGGTCAGAAAGAGCCCCTGAAGGAGGAAATGGCAACCCACTCCAGTATTCTTGCCTGGGAAATCCCACATGCAGAAGGGCCTAGTGAGCTACAACCCATGGGGTCCCAGAAGAGTAGACACAACTTAGCCACAACAAGCAATTTAGTTGCTACAAATATTTTAAAAATAAAAATTCTAAAACTAGGTAGTTTCTCCATCAATATCTGAGCCAATTGGCAGCAGAAATGAAAGGCTGGAAGGTGGACTGCCCAGGGTGCCACTGCCTGGGGCAGAGGGATTGGGCAGGTAGCGGCCCTCTCATCTCAGGAAGATAATCCCCTTCCTTTGGTCACAGAGAGGGGGCGCTGACCTCACCTTCTTCTCCGAAGACTGTTTCCACTTCTCAGAACGTGGGCACGCAGAGATGGCCATCGCTCTCTGGAATAACATGGTCAGTACCCATGGGTCGAGTGGGCTCGGGTCAAGGGTACCCCCAAGGATGCTCTTTCCCACAAAGAAAAACCTGTTGGTTGATATGGCTCGTTTCTCCCCAGAGTTCAATATGGCAGCTCACGTATTTGTCCTGACAGATTCTATTCTTTCTGTAATTTCCCAGTGCTGTTGCGGTATAACTTTGTCATCAGATAGACTAGATGAAAATATCAGCATCAACTCTTTACTGTGTGATCTTGGGCCATTGAGCCCACTCTGGCCATTTGTGGGCTTCCCAGGAGATGCGGGTGGTAAAGAATCCGCCTGCCAATGCAGGAGACACGGGTTCGATCCTGGGTCAGGAAGATCCCCTGAAGTAGGAAATGGCAACCCTGTCTAGTATTCTTGCTCAGAAAATTCCATGGACAGAGGAGCTTGGCAGGCTACAGTCCATGAGATCACAAAGTGTCGGACGTGACTGAGCAACTATGCACACACTGGCCATCCATATCAATCTCTACAAAACCAGCAAAAGTGGCACATATCTTAGAGATAATGTGTGTACCGCACCCAGCACAATCATCCCCACACTCCCTACTATTATTTGTTTAAACGTTAAAAGAGCCACTCAGCCAGTTTTCCCAGGCTGCCACCTACCTAGTCTAGTTCTTTCTGGTGGGGAGAAAAGGAGACCTTACGAAATGAAGGTACAGCCCAGGGGCCACAGCCCTGTGCCTTGACCTACCCTTTACAGCTGGCCACTCATGACTGGACACTCAGCTGTGCTTGCCCAGAGCTTGACAAGTAACCCTGAGCGCTGTATCCTCTTGTGCAGAGCAAATGAAATGCCTTTCCAGTCCACTGGCTTCTTTTGATCTAGGCTCAGCGGGTAACCCAATCCCCACCCCAACCTGCATGTTCTCTCCCTTTCTCCCATGGTGACTAAATCATCCACACGCCTGCTCCTTTCACTGCAGCTTCAGGCCCACTGTAACTCTGCCAGGCTCTGCTGTGCAGATATTCCCACACCCGTCAGCTCCACCAGCGTGGCCAGCATCTTCCTCGGCTGACTCACAATATTGACTTTCTCCTTAGCTACACCACCTCCTCCTCCTCCTCTCAGAACAGCATGTAAGGAGGTTTTCTCCTTGGCCTACTTAATTGCAGGCTCAACCTCCCTCTGCTTGTGTTTTCCTGGTGTTTTCCTTCTGTTGACATCACAGTCTGCCCACTCCTGGAACTTTCGTCATCTCTGTCCGTCCAGGACCGGGAATGGCAATTAGAACACTTTGAGTTCGCTCCCAATCCTACTTCCACAGTGGTTGTTTAAAATCAAAGTTAAAACAATATAATCCCTGGGAGCAGTCATGTTTCTCTTGATTTTTGCTTTGAAGTCCAGTTGACTTTCAGTGACCGAGTCATTCAACTTCACGCTTTTAACCACCCCTGCCCCTGTCCCAGTAAAGGCTGGATATCTCTGCATGGTTTCCTTTCTCCTCCTGCAACCCTGGGGGATCCACAGATTCCAAGGAGGGGTGAGAATGCTAAGCCCTTAGCCCTTCCCTCCCAGTGACCCCATCAGGGTATGGTTTTCCTACCTGGGGGTATTTGGAGCCTACTCAGTGCCAGGACCCTCTGAGTCTCCTGGGACCAATGGCCATATTGATGACTTGAGCATTACAGGACCCACCTGTCCCATTCTGCATGATTTAATGTAGTTCTGGCCTTTCTCTTCCAAAGCAGCTCAGTAGGTCTTCCCATTAAATGCTTCTGTTTCATCAAAGCAAGTGGAAGGGATTTAGATCTGAAAACGAAAGGTAAATGCTGCATGGAGCCATATTATTGCTACTACAAGACTGTTCATAGCTCCCCAGCCATATCCCAAATTTAAAAAACAGCAGCAAACACAAAACAAAACAAACCTAAAATTATGTGAGTATGTTATCCTATGCTATATGATTTGTGGGAATAATTACATAGTCCAGTGTTTTCCTCCAAAAGCATCCCAGATATAAACCTACAGCATTGTGCCAACTTTTCAGGTCATCTTCTTCCTGGAATTTCACCCCTAAAGTGGCATAAAATAAGTGACAAACCAGTAGGACTGGAGAGGATCTTAGAGGTAGATCATCAAGCCAGAATGCTCTGTAACTAAAATACAGAGACATGGAACAATTTGTGAGGGGTCAAATAGCCAGCAAGTGGCAGAACAAGGATTAGAACTCAGGTCTAATCACCAAGCCTCCTGGCTACAGCACCAGCCTGATAAGCACATGTGTAACCGGTGAATTCATGTCTCATAATTAGCCCTATGACATAGTGTCTGCAGGCTTTGGCTGATACCCCGGGTGCCCCTCTGTGGCAACAGACACTCTCAAAACTATTCCATCTCCTGCCCCTCCTCTAGGAACAGATTTTGCCTCCTTTTTCAGAGACTTTAGCAAAGCCAGAAACTCCAACAGCACTAGGGCATTGTTTTTCTCTTCCTTTTTCTTTTGTCTTCTTACGAACAGTTTCGCCGCCTCTTTTCTGATAACTATTCCTCCACTGATGCCTGCTCCCTCTTCTGTGGAAACCTTACTCTCTTGTAGCACTGACGTCTCCCTGGTCATCTCTCCTACCACAAAACAGAAAACAATGCTAGCCTCCTAACTGGTGTCCCTATCTCCAAGGCTTATAGCCGTTAAAACAGCTCTGGCTGGGTATTACAGTTACAGGGGCTCTTAAAAATAATGAATACCTACAACCACTTTGTATGTCTACTAAAGCTGAAAACACATATTCCCTATGATTCAACAATTCTACTCCTAGGTATATCCCCAACAGAAAGGTATACACACATTTCACCTAAAGATGGACAAGAATTTTCATAGCAGCACTATTCATGACCTCCAAACAGGAAACCCCCAAATGTCTACCAGTAGCAGAATGGGTAAACAAACAGCACATTCATGCAATAGAATAACCTCACAGCAATGAGACTAAAACTTTAACAACATACAACTATATATATAAGCTTCAAAAACAAGCAAATATATACATGGTCTTATTGGGATGTGAAGAGAGCAAGAGGGAGCTTTTGAGTGTTGATCATATTCTGTTTCTTACCTGGATGCTGACTATGTGGGTATGTTCATTTTGTTATAATTTATCAGTGATTCATTTTTTATATTTGTTTCTACATGTATGATAGCTTCAGTTAAAAGAAAACAGTGCTTGGGCCTGATCCCCAGAAATTCTGACTCTGTCTGGGGTAGCACCAAGATTCAATACCTTTTAGTTGCTCCCTAGGTGATCATTGCATAGGGTTTGTGAACTACTGCCTTAGATCTCCTCTCCACAGGGTAACCACATGCTCTCCATAAATGAAATATGACCAAGTCACATCCCTGCTCTCAAATGTCCAAGGTTGGCCCCTCCCTGGGGAAGAAAGGCTGGGCTCCTTAGCCCGGCATGCCAGGCCTTCCGGGTCTTGGCCCCAGTTAACCTCTCCAGCAGCCACTCCTACCCAGTGACGTGCACTTGGTAATCCAGCAAGGAGTGAAGTTTCCTGCACCCCCATGCTGGCTCCTGCCTCTCTGAGTTTGCCTTTGCTCATCCCCTTCTCTGGCTGCCCTTTCTACCTCCTTCTCCTGACTAGCTCTGACCCACCTCAACACTGGCACTCAGGCGCCAGCTTCAACAAGAAGCTTCTCCAAGTCCCAAGAGCAGGCTAGAGCCCCCACCATCAGCCCGGGCCCCTGGTACTCAGTCTTGTCATTTGCCACCTTGTTGTATCCACAGTGTCTGTCCTTAGGAAAGGTGGGTTCTAGCAAATACAACTCCCTTTCCTGAGGGCTCCAGGTCTCTGACTCCAGTTCATCCATCCATCCACTAGGCCACTGTTTCCTGAGCACCACGATGCCATAGGGGCTGCCCCAGGTGCTGGGGAAAAGAGGTGCCCTACACTTGGAGAGCTTCCAATCCAGTGGGGAAGAGATTTAAAAAAGAATCAACAAGGTAGTTTGTGACCACATTCAGGACTTTTAAAAAATTAAAGCAGAGTGCTGGGACAGAGAGAAATGGTGGGAGGAGGGAGGCCTCACTGGAGAGTGACGCGTGAACTGAGAACTGACCGTCAAGAGGCTGCCAGGCAAGCTGAGGTCTCAGGCCAGGGTGTTCCAGGCAGAGGAAATTGGACCTGTGTGGGCCAGGAGTCAGGAATGAGCTTGAAGTGTGTGAGGAGTGTAAAGGCCAGAGTGGCTGGAGGGAAGGAAGCAAGGTCAGAGAGGTGGACAAGAGCAAGGGCTGGGTCCTTGGATGGCTTTTGACAGGGGAGCCGTGTGACCTGGTTTGCCCTCTGGCTGCTGCAGAGAGATAGCTAGGAGGGAAGCAAGAGAGGAACTTGACCATTGGGAAGCTGCTGAAAGTCCAAGTGGAAGGTGAAGGTGGCAGAGACCAGGGGATGGCAGTGGAGAAGGAAGTTGTTGGATCTGGGATGTGGTTTGGACTGGCTGGTGGATGAGGCAGAAGAGGAATAAGGGATGACTCTTCAGTTTGGGGTCAAGGAATCTGGGTGGACAGTTGTTCACAGAGAGAAATACAGTTGGGAGGGGAAATCAAAGTTCTTATTTTGGACATGGTCAGTGTGAGCTGCCTTCCAGAAGTCCTCCTGGAGGAATCAGGTAAGGTGTTAAATGTATGATTCTGGAGTTCAGGGAGTCAGCAATGGAGATTTGGGGGGGCGGTGGGAGCAGGGGGCAGAGAGAATGTGGGGATGATTAGCCTAGAGTGCCATTCAAGGCCACAGGATTGACTGAGAGCAACTAGAGAAAGATTAGGTGAAAAAAAGCATAGGGCCAACCACCAAACCCTGGGGCTTTCTTCCAACTTTTGGTCTAGCAACAGATGAGAAGTACAGGAGAAGGAGAGGGGAGGGAAATAACAGTGCTGTGTCTTGGGATCCAAGAGAAGTGTTTTGAAAAGGAAGCATCACCTTTGACAAATTCTGCTGAAAAGTCAAGCAAGACAAAAAAGAAAGTGAGCGCTGAATCTAGCAATATGGAGATCCCTGGTGACCTTGACCAGAGCTTGAGTCAAGTGATAGAGACAGAGAGAATGGGGGATTAGGAAGGTGTAGTTCAGTTCAGTCGCTCAGTCATGTGTGACTCTTTGCGACCCCATGGACTGCAGCACACCAGGCTTCCCTATCCATCACCAACTCCCAGAGCTTACTCAAACTCATATCCATTGAGTCTGTGATGCTATCCAACCATCTCATCCTCTGTCGTCCCCTTCTCCTCCCACTTTCAATCATTCTCAGTATCAGGGTCTTTTCCAATGAGTCAGTTCTTCACATCAGATGGCCAAAGTATTGGAGTTTCAGCTTCAGTATCAGTCCTTCCAGTGAATATTCAGGACTGATTTCCTTTAGGATGGACTGGTTGGATCTCCTTGCAGTCCAAGGGACTCAAGAGTCTTCTCCAACAACCACAGTTCAAAAGCATCAATTCTTCAGTGCTCAGCTTTCTTTATTGTCCGACTCTCACATCCATACATGACTACTGGAAAAACCAAAGCTTTGACTAGATGTTCCTTTGTTGGAAAGTGCAACAAGAGCTAAAAACAACTCTTCTAGAACTATGGGGAATAAGAGTGAAGGCAGTCGGGGGGGGGGTGGCGTGGAGGAGGTGAAGGCAGCGTGAAGAGGTGGGAGGGGCTTCAACCTGGGAGATAGAGGATAGAGTAGATTGTGTACCAAGCTGAAGGAACCAGTAGAAACAGAGAAACAGATACAATCATCAAAACCATATGATTATTACTTTCCTCTACGCCAGTGAGTCCCTGGGCTCCTGGAATATCACTGGGGTCAGCCCGCCTGATCTGTAGCATCTGCTCTGTCTCTAGATGGTTCTGTTACAATAGAAATAATGCTGTGTTACCTATGTAAGCCACCTCCTGCTCACACGTGTTTCATCTTCTCATTTGATGCTCACGACACCAGATGTGGAGTTGTCCGCTCACAGTTTAATGCCCCACCCCTAACCCGGGGGCAGTTCCGGGAGCCCGCCTAGCCCCACACAGCATTATTAGCAGAGCCAGGACCCCAGCCCATGAGCCCACTGTGCTCTGTCCATTCAAAGCAGCATCTCTCCCAGGACCAGAGCATCTCGTTCTCCTCTAATTGTTACTAACAAACAGGTACAAAAAGGCTTTAAGACCACAAAAAGCAAGGTCCTGGGCCAGGTGTGGTCATTAGCTGACATAGTGGACTTTCACTTCCCTCCTGGGCAGTACCTGGGTGTCAGGAGCTGATGAGGTCAGGAATAGGCAGGGAGCGGATCACAGGATGGTGGAGGCCAGACGTTCAGGATGGAGTCTGGACAGGTGAGTGCCAGGGATCCATCTCCTTGGTGCAGGCCACGTGTCACAGGGCAGGGTACTGGCTAAAGATGCTGGGGAGGAGGTTACAGCAGCCTCCAGCTCATTCTCAGAAGGTCCCAGGTCAAACGCGTTAAGCTAAACATGAACCATAATTGCTCCCCAGGAGGTTTCAAGTAAACCTTTTCATCTATACAAAAACACACAAAAGTAGCTCAAGCTAGAAAGTTCCAATTTCTTAAGGATCAACAAGTCAAGCGTAGTAATGATGTCATGGTAACCAGTGCATTTTCAAAGTGTTCTTGAAATTAATTATCCCCAGACACTTCAAGAAGTTGGGAAATACGCTCATCACCATTTTTAAAGCTGAAAATGCAGAGTATCTGCATTCACAGCCACCCCCAGGGATACAGGGGATAGAGGTCCTGAGCCCTGCGTCCCCCAACTCATCATTTGCTGAGGCCTCTGAATGGGTCAGACTCACCTGGGTCTCAGTGTCCTTCGCAGTAAATCCCAGATATAGATTCTGGGTCCCTCTGCTCTGATGGACTCTGATTTGACAGTCTCTGAGTCGGAAGTCAGGTACAACTCTGGCCTCAGGGTGGCGAGTGTCGGCCGTGGGTCTTGCCCCTTTGCTGGTTTCAGCAAAAGGGAGGAACTTGGTGTGAGATACTCCTCCCTCCAACAGCGGTTGGGTCTCAGCCTTGGAGGAATTCAATGTTCCTTTTTCTCTCTTCAGCTTGAACCCGTGGGCCATAAGACCACCTCCAACAACTTCACCTACAGCCGAACCAAACTCAAGTGCCCCTCTGCTGTGAGTAAGGTCCCACCTCTCTGGTATGCAACAGATGTCTGAGCTGGGGTTGGAGGGCCCTGGCCACCTGGAGGCACCAAAGTCCCCTGGGAGGCTCTACCATCAGACACGGCCATTCACGACCACTCTTCTCAAATCTCACCTCCCCTGGCTGCCCCTGACATTTCTCAGGTCCTCAGGGCGCTCAGCCGGGAGTGAGGCAAGGGGAGAAAACACAGGCTCACCAAAGCAGGAAGAGGCCCAGGGCAGGCAGATGAGCAAACCCTGGCCAGACCCTCATTACCCACCATGATCCCAGAGGGTCTGAGGCATCCTCTGCCTTAAACGTGCACCAAGGAGCCCTCCCTCACCAGGCGTGCTCCTGGTACTGGGGGCTGCAAGGCAGAGAAATAAGATACCATGTCTGTGCTGGGTGCCTGCATCGTCTTTCTGGCTTTCCAGCACTCCCAGTGTCCAGGCCCAGACACCCTCCCCCAGATCACTGACAAAGCCCCCCACCTTGCCTCCCTGGCTCTTCTCTGCCTTCTCTGTCCATCCTGTAATCATTGCCAGACAGAGTGGCATAGCTGGAAGGAATCCAGTCTTGTCAAGACTGCTTGAAACCTTTCCCTGGTCCCCATGTCCCACCGAAGAGAGTCCAGACCAGAGGCCCACCTCCCTGTATCACCTTAGAAACACAACTCCACTCCTGGAAAATGGAGCCACTTCCCAAACAGGACCCCGATGGCCCCCGTCTGTGCTTCCACTTCTGCCATCTGCTCCCCCTGGAGGCTCATCCCCCATCTCCACCTGTGGGAAATGTTCACATCCTACAAGGCCCAGGTGTTGCCCCTTCTCTGCTGTTGTTCACCCTAACTCCTCTACACTCCCATCCCAGATGCATCCCAGTGTTGGTGTCTTTTCTCTGCATACCTCTCACAAGCCCTGACCCAGGCCCTGTGATTATTTCTAAACACCTCTCATCTCACAGCTGGACCACAATGACATCACATCTCAACCCTCAGGCACTCTCCAAGCTCCCAGCATGTGCCAGCATGCCATCAACCTTCACTGGGGGAACAGAACGGATCCAGGGAGACAGGCCCTTTGCATTTGGGGTGCTTAGTCCGCTACAGAACCAGCTGTCCTTCCACCCCAAACGTCCCCATTCACAGGCACCCCTGGGACAGGAGAAGGGGAGTAGCTGTCCAGTGGCAGCCTAGAGGGAACAGAGGTAGGGGCTCTGCCAGCACCCCAGGTCTCCCTTCCATGGGTCACCTATCAGTTCCTGATCATTCAAAACTGAGTTGACAGGAAAGGAGGTGCTGGTGAGAAATCAAAACCAAAAGGGTATCCACTTTGGATACCCCTCCTCTTTCAAGGGGCTTGGGCTGAGTGTGGATGAAGAAGCTTTACAAATAAGAGATGGGCTATAGAAACAAGGCCATTGCTGCATCACTGGCATGGGGACCACACAAGCCTCAGATGGGTGGTTTTCCAGCCCCTGACCCAGAACTCTCTCCTCTTCCACAGGAGAACCCCTATCTCCACACCCTGAGGAACAGTCAGCTGCTCCAAGACCAGGCTGACCCAGAACCCCAGTGCTCTCCTGGGCTGTGCCAGTGGCGGCAGGAGGCGGCCTAGTGGTCGGTGTCGGTGCAGTGATGACCTGGAGAGCCCTAAGAGGTCACCAGAAGGAAAACACTCCGCTAAGTCTGAACACCATGAGTTTCTAGGCCTGCCAGCCTTGTACGGGCTCCCATCCTGAACTCCCTAGCCCTCCACCTCGGCCCTCGTTTGCCCACTACAAAAGCCATTCCAAAGCTGGGGCACAGGAGGCCACATGGATAGTCATGACTTCCTGGGCCTGGGACCTATCCTCCTGGAACTGGTGCATTTAAATAAAGGCCAAAGCTGTTCTATTCTTGAGCTTGCCTGCTTGAAGTGCTCACCTTTCACCTCTTGCTTACTGCAGGTATGGAAACTAGAAACTTTCATCTCAACCAGAACTGCACAAGGGATGGCCAACCAAACCCAGACCGTCACCCTACAAGCCTGTCTTCCATCACTTAAACCCTATTTCAAATGTAGGGGAAATGCCAGTCACCATGGCTGGAATTTGGGGGCTTGCTGGCCACCACTGGGTACAATCCAACACATATCTGTTATGCACATTTCTGTACTCAGGGCAAGGTAGAAAACACTGTAGTACCTCCAAGGTTGTGCATGTCATGGCCCAGCCCAGAGATGAACTCTTTTCAAAAGACAAGATGCTCTGTGACTGTGTGATTCAGTCCTGGGGCAGCAGAAGGTAAATGTGTCTGCTCTTGAGAATAGCAGTTCCTTGGGAAAGGTTTCTCAGAAGAGAGCAATTTTGAAATGTCATTTTACAAAAGGATTGGGACATGAACATCTCATATATCCTCAACCTTTCTTGAGGTGCTAAATTTAGGAAAGAATCCCTCTTTCTACAGTATCAAGTTTATGAGAGGGCTAGACAGAGTCTGTTAACACAGCCTCCCTTCATTCAGCCCCTACCAGGTACAAGGCCCTCAACTGAATTCTTACACAGATAAGCTCTTTTATTCAGCACAAAAACTCAGGGAGAGGATAATAAAAACTCTGAAGACAGAGCTAGTGATTGCACAACATTGTCAACGCACTAAATGCCACTGAATTGCTCATTTTAAAATGGCTAATGATATGTCATGGGAACTTCACCTCCAATAAAAAACAAGCAAAAGTCCATTAAATCAGGATCTATGTATCTTTCTGATCCCATAGCCTGAGATGACAAAGAATATGATATATTATCTGAATGTGTGGCTTTCATCAAACCCCATTACCAACCTGAGTCCCAGTTTCTCAGACATTTCATCTATACAATGGAAAAATGGAAATAAGAGTATTTATTTTGCCTGTCTCCCAGCCTTGCTTAAAAACAAAACAAAACAAAACAGAAGCTGTATAAAAGTTTTCTGTTCTCTAAAACACTGCACACATGAAAGTGGGTCATTTTCTCTTCTATGAAGAGTTGAGCTAGGGTCTATATTACTGGGGACTCTGGTTCAGGGATGGGTTTGGGGACTTGGGAGTAATGTGTGGATGAAGACTACTTGCCTTCCACTCATGGAGGTTCATCATCTTGTTTCTCTTTGGCAAAAATGAATAGTCTCTCCAGAGGACCTCCCAGACCCAGTTTTCTAGTTTCAATTTCTGCTTCTGAACAAGAGGAAATGGCATACCTGCCCCACTTCTTCCTGTGGACAAAAAACAGTAACTAAATAATCACAGACCCTAAAGAATGACCACATCCCAGCTTGTGTTCTTGGCTTAACACAGCATAACAACCAAGATAACCCATGAGGTTGAAGAATTCAACTTTTTAAAAATTCCCTAAGTTTCCATTTCAGTAGTTCCTACTTCAAAGAACCGTGAAACTCACAAGTCTACCCTCACTTGGACTGGAATTGAAATTTATACTACCTGAGTAATCCAGGAGCCCCCAGTCTGAAAAATTTATGAAAGATGTTGTCCCACACGGGGAACCAAGGAACACTTGGAGAAACAAAAGGAAATCCCTCCTGGAGGGACTCAACCACATACCCACCCACATTCCCAACAAACATATGCTAAAAACCCAAATTTAAAAATACATGAGAGTGCTTACTTGAACCTGGTGGTAGTATATATACACTGGAACATTCCCTTTTCCCCCAGGAAAATGTTCAGTCTAGTTAGGAAGACAACCATGGCCACACCAGGAGCAAAGTCACCAAATCCTAAAAGCTATGCTCCATGGTACTTCCCATGGAGGCTTTTTCATTCAAAAAAGGTTGAAAGAAAAGCGTTAGTCCCTCAGTCATGTCTGACTCTTTGCAACCTCGTGGACTGAAGCATGCCAGGCTCCTCGGTCCATGGAATTCCCAGGCAAGAATACTGGAGTGGGTTGCCATTTCCTTTTCCAGGGGATCTTCCTAACCCAGGAATTGAACCCAGCATCAAAAAGATTAATGTGGATTACACTTGGTCAAAAGCCTTCATAAAGAACATGGAAATCTGAGTCATGAAGGATGAAGAGATGCTTTGGTTAGAGGCTGAAAAGAATGGGGTCATGGAGACTGGAAAACTCCATTTTAAGTAGAGAGATGAATGAGTATGGTGTGTATATAGGACAAGAAGAAATATGTTTTCCAGAAAATGAGGATGTGTGAGCCAGATATTGTCAGATTGGGGCGGGGGGGGGACACTATGGCAAGGACAAAGAATTAATATGATTATATTGTTATAATAGTTATAGCATCAGGCTGCATTTGATTTGGGACTGAATGCTACTAGGAAAAGATTAGTACAAGAAAAATAATGCCAATAAAAATTGAAATACAATGTTTACACTACAACAGAAAAATGGTGCACAATTAAGCTTCCATATGCCTTTGATCATCCCCGCCACCACCTTTTTTTTAAACAGAAGAGAAACTCAAGACTCAGAAAGTGTTAATTGACCCAGAGTTATGGTTTCATTCCATAACAGAACATTTATCAAAATGAATACTGGTTTCCAGAGTAGGAGAATAACTCAAAAATACAAAATAGATGATTCTAGCTGAAAATTGGGCTGAACTCCAGATAAATGTGATATAAGATAAAATGTGATCTAGAAAAACAGGGATACATATTAGCATCACAAGGCCATGATGGCACCATAAGTTTCTGTGCTTCCAATTGGTCTGAAGAATTCAGCCATCTCTAGCTAGTAAGCTTTTAAAAATTTACTATAGGACTCATCTGGTGGTACAGTGGATAAGAAGCTGCCTGTCAATGTAGGGGACGGGTTCAGCCCCTGGTCTGGGAATATTCCATGTGCCGCAGGACAACTAAGCCGGGACACCTCAGTTACTGAAGCACACATGCTTAGAGCCCGTGCTCTACAAGAGAAGCCACTGCGATGCGGGGCTCGCGCATCACAGCAAAGAGTAGCCCCCACTCGCCACAGCTGGAGAAAGCCTGCACGCGGCAACACACCGCAGACGCAGCGCAGCCAAAAAAGGAAAGAAAAATTAACTCCAGTGGGGATCTAGCAGCTAGCAGATCTCTTAATTAGGGGAGAAAATGAAGAAACAATCCCAGTGAGAATTAGTAGACACAGTATATGACAGGAAACATATGATAGGATTAGAGCCACATTTTATGTAATAGTACTGATTACAAGTAGATTTCAGAAGATTAAAGACAAAGGGCACTTAAAACATGAGATAAGAAAAAGGTAGTATTTTTTAATAAGGGCAGATTTATTAAAAAACTAAGAACCAAATGGAAATTCTAAAAATAAAATATATTGTTATTAAAATAATCATTAGATTTGTTCAAATAACAGATTAGAAATGCAATAAACCAACACATCTGGTGTATTTACTGTGTATCAAGTACTGTTTTTAATAGTCTATATTACTCATTAATTCTCACAACAGCCCAATGAGATAGGTACTACGGTTATCCCAATCTTATAGACAGAGAAACTGAAGCAGATTCACTGTTTTTTCAGTCTTTTTGTTAGAATTAAATTAGATGAAAGCAATAGTTTAAAAAGTAGGTATTCAATAATGCACTCCTTCCCATAGCCATATCAAATCCAATAGATTATTCAATGGGGACTTGGTGAAACAAACATAATAAGGAAAATATATTTGGTACCTTACAATTTACAAAGCATTTTTATATGTTTTCATTTGATCCTCACCACAAACTTGGAAGCAAATTGCTGTATTGTTAAGAAAAAATATCCCAAACTTAGAAGGAAGGCAAGAGTGACCACATGTCCTGTTAATGTCACTGTTGAACAAGCTCTCTAAAGAAATAGTTATCTAAAATACACCTGTGTTTGACTTTTTATTTGATTAGAGCCCAGATACTCTGAAATTATGTTAACTAATGTTAACATATTTCTGACTGATAAAAAAGATAAAATCAAGGTTATGATTTTATCACCCTGTAGAACATTAACCAGTTTTCTATTAGCAACATATTTCAGCATTCCTTTGGCCAACTAACAATGTATATCTCCTTCCTCAAATTCTCATTTAAACCAAACTTGATCATCATGATGATTCCCTCGTTAATAACTGAGTTAAAGTCTAGACGGTGGGATGGCATCACCAACTCGGTGGACATGAGTTTGAGCAAGTTCCAGGAGTTGGTGATGGACAGGGAACCCTGGTGTGTTGCAGTCCATGGGGTCACAAAGAGTCAGACACGACTGAGTGACTGAACTGAACCGAAAGTCTAGACCTATGTTCATCCTATATTGAGAATTTTTAACTTTTTGAAAATACTTTTTAAAATTCATAAGGAAAAACTTTTTTAATTATGAGAAAATATATAAAACAATAGGATATATTATAAAAACCTAATAGGGTTGAACAAGTGGAAAGCAATGATTCATTGATTCCATCCCTAGGTGATGCTTCTCAAATAATCATTTGCAAATGTGTCTCTTTGGGGAGATGTGTACAAGAATATTTGTGGCAGTGTTGTTCGTAAAAACAATAAAGCCAGACATGAGATGAATATCCATCAATAATGGACTGGGAAAATAACTTATGGTATATTAATCTAAGTATTTATGCATCAGTGAAAATAACTACCATTCATCATCTTGGGTGACTGACATATAACTGAGCGAAACGAAAGTATGGCAAAGAACACATGTAATACAGCTCCATTTAAACATGGAGTTAGTAGAAGTAGTCAAGGAAATTAGTGTAACAATTATCAGAAAAATCAGTAATGTTACTTTTGAGCGAAGGAGGGGTTGGCAATTGGGGAAAGATCTACAGAAGGCTTCTAAGATACTGGAACGGCAATTTCTAAATGTGGGTGGTAGTTTCACAAGATCTTGCTTGATTACTGTTCTTATAATTGAATGTATATACACTTCAGACTTTTTCTGTATGTGTACTTCATATTTTTTAAGTTAAAAGAAGGAAGGAGAAAGATGTTTTTATAAAAAGAACCAAGCTAAATTAAACTGCTTATTCATTCAGTGACCAGTTGGAGGGTTTTTTTTCCTGAGTACCACCTACAGAAGTTGTGAGTGCTCATTCCAAAGTCATCTGAGTGAAATACATAGAAGTCAAAGTTGACCTGGGCAAAGAGAGAGAGATTCCACATCCAGCTGGCAGGGAATCTGCCTCCCTGCAGCAGATCAGTTTGAGTCCAGCTCCTGAGCAAGCATGGGCTTCCCGGTGGCACAGAGGTAAAGAATCTGTCTGACAATGCAGGGGGAGCAAGAGATGCAGGTTCCATTCCTGCGTCAGGAAGATCCCCTGGAGTAGGAAACGGTAACCCACTCCAGTATTCTTGCCTGGGAAATCCCATGGACAGAGGAGCCTGGCAGGCTACAGTCCATGGGGTCGCAAGAGTTAGACCACTACTGAGCGACAAAGCACACCTGAGCTGCATGGCATTGCTGGGTGGCAGCCAGGACTGGCCAGGCTTCAGCAACAGGAGGCCACTCAAGTGTGTGCCCGCTGTGTCTATGCAAAATCCGGAAGACTTGTCACTAGAAGCTTGTCCCACTATTTGGCAGCTGGCACTGTGACATGCCAAGGGAACGTGTGCCTTCCTGGAGGCCCAGGGTCCATCCCTACTGGGCTATGGCTGTCTCATCTAGGAGCATGCCCGCTGCCATCAGAACACTGTCACCCAGTGCTGGGTGAGCAGGAAGTGAGGACAATGAGAGGAGCAGGAGAAAGCAGAGGCTTCTCCCGAATACGTTCACCTGGATGGTGTTTCAGTAGCTTGAATTCCATTCTTTATGATCAAATAAAGTCTCGAGCACCTGCGGGCTCTGGGAGGAGGGGAGCTGGGGAATAGACAGAAGTATAAAACGATTCCCATCCTGAATTATTAGGACTGACCTTCTTTCTTCAACTGCAATAAAGTAGGGATAACGTCTACCTTAAAAGGCTATTAGCAGATTAAATGAAGAAAACGTATGAAAAGGGGCTGGCAGAGGAGGAGTTAGATCAATGGCAGCTGTCATTTTCCTCATCTCCTGTGTGCAAACTGGGCTGATAGCGTGTCCACAAGCCCTGTTCTCCCTACCCTCAGCCACTCTGCTCTGTCCACTTGGGTTCTCAACCCAGAATAAAGTGATTCGTCTCCCAGCAAAGCTCAGCCTCCCCTGGAAGGGGAAGAGCGGAAGAGGCCTCTCCTCTGGATAGAACAATCAAGGCAGCAGCCGGGGTCTCCCACTCAGAGGTGAACAGGGTGGCTGCAAGTGCCTCTGATAGTTCCTTTCTGAGCATGAGTTAATTTAATTGGAGTTGTCTGTCTTTGCTGATATCCCAGAAGGATATGAAAGAGGTTGACAGGACCGCCTCCTTCCAAGCGTTATCATCTTGGTTCCTCTGACTTGCGGAATATCTCAGGGTCTAGGATACAAAGGAGGGTAGGCTCACACCTCCTGGTTCCCACATCACCTGGGAAGCAGCCGTTTCCTCTGCCCACTCCATCAGGGGACTCTGTCATGGAAGAAAGTCTGGTTTTAGTCCATTTCTATACCTGCCTTAGTGAAGTGAAAAAGCTAGCCCTGCCTTAGACCACTTAGTGCTCTGTGTTCTCAAAAGCCAGACAGGACCTCCCTGCAACCCTGTTCCCCATTTGTGGGCAGAGGAACAGAGGAGGCCAAAGGGCATCAGCCCCCTAGAGAGGAAGTGCCAGGCCCTGGAGTAGAATTGAGGATGCCCTATCCACAAGGAGGCCTGCAGGGCAGGTTGGTTTTTTCCACTTGCTGGAAAAATCACTCAGAGCATATCTCCTGTGCCCAGGAAATCAATGATAATGTCATTATACATGGAGGCTCCATTTCGACCTTTCTCTTGCAGCTCTATTTCTGTAACTCATTTTACACAGGAAGACACACGATCGGGATCTCTTTGGGTCTGAAATCCCCTGAGCAGACAAGGAAATAGTTCTCAGAAATGGTCCCCAGAATAGTTCACCTTCTAGAAGGCAGCACAGGGACCTGCGACAGCAAGACCTGTGCTGGTGCATATCACTAGGCCGTTGTGAAAATTCGAGAGAGTCTGAGCGTTAAGCACAGAACCCTCCTGGCACGGAGTAAACACTCATGAATTTAGCTACTAGTAAGTGTTTTTCATAGGATGCACCTCAGGCTTCATATTTGATTGTTTTTGTCCCTCTGCCAAATGCTTATTTATGTATTCAGTCCTTTCCCCCGAGTTGATATTTATGTTGCTCCTATGACAGAAACACTTTTACCGATCGTTTTCATTCAGCCAGTCAGCCAATCTATGGAACTGAGGCTCATAATCATGTGTCCTGTGTGGGCCATGAGTAAACCTCAGCAAGAAAGATAGGTCATCTCCAAGGTATTTATAGTCTGCTGAAGGCATTGCCACACTCTTTCAATTATGTCCCTGCAAAAAATACTAGCA
This sequence comes from Nanger dama, assembly GCA_917880005.1. NCBI lineage: Eukaryota > Metazoa > Chordata > Mammalia > Artiodactyla > Bovidae > Nanger > Nanger dama. The sequence goes on from CAKJTW010000018.1 coordinate 35,996,838, forward strand.
CATGAACTACAATGGAGAGATGTTTATTTATAAGTTGTATTACCCCACTAAGCTCCTATGTTCACTGGATTCTCCAGGCAAGAATGCTGGAGTGGGTTGCCATGCCCTCCTACAGGGGATCTTCCTGACCTTGGGATCGAACCCAGATTTCTTCTATCTCCTACATATATATCAGGAGACAGATATATATATATATATTAATATATCAGTTACAAAACACATAAAAATAGACTTTGTAAAGAACAAGGTAGTTAAGATTTGGGAGGAAGAGAGCATTTTGATTGAATACATTTCACTACTTTCAAAATCTTGGGGAAATTCCCTGGTAGTCCAGTGGTTAGGACTCCATGCTTTTGCTGCCTAGGGCATGGGCTCAGTCCCTGGTCAGGGAACTAAGATTCCGCAAGCTGCATGATGCAGCCAAAAAATAAAATAAAATCTTGATTGAGAGCTTTGTGATATGACCATGCAAAGGTCTGGCTTTAGCTTAATTTTCTTTGTAAACTTGTCTTCAAAGGTAGTCACGGCTCAAAAATAAGAAGAGATAGAAGAAAGAACTGACCGCAGCAGGAGAGGCATCCTGTCGAGTCCTGCTCCTGGTTTCCTGTGTGTACAGTGCCTCTTCCCAGGCAGAACACGACACCCTGTTGCTTTCATTTGCTTCCCAGCGCTTGGTGCACAGAAGGTGTTAAAACACTTTTGCCCTTAATCCCTACTAATGCTGGCTGTGCTCTGGGCAGGGCTGGGGGATACAAATGGTCACCGCCTTCTAGGGCCCAGGACTGGGTGCAGGACAGCACTGTGACGACTTCCGTGATCCTCAGACACTTTGTCTTCATGGGTACCTTCTTCCATAAAAAAAAAAAAGACAATTTAAATAATGTATTTTACAAGTGTTTTGGCATAAAGACAAATATAATCCAGGCAGGATTTTTAAAAAGCAAAACGTGGTCATGGCTTGAAAAAGGATTCCTCACCAAGATGGATAGTTCCAAACAGAAGATGTACCTGGTTGGCTGTGCTAAGTCATGATTCTCATTCAATCGTGTAAAGATTTTTGTTAAATGTCACTCATGAAATACTCTTTTTCTTAATCTTTTTATTTTTAGCAAACTAATTGAAAAGTGTCCCATTTTTTACAAATGGGCTTATACTCCACAGTTGAAGCCATTTTCAAGTTTTAAAGTTTGCCTCCTAGATGTCTTTAATGTACACAGATACGAGAATTTATGGAGGAAGTTCATGACTGTCAGAAGCACAATCACATAATAGTAACTATGCTTCCAAACATCTACTTTCAAAGTCAGCTCCCACCACCACCTTTGTTGTCATTTTATTGACTTTTAAAAGTTTAGTTTATTGAATCATAGTTGATTTGGTAGTTTTAGTTGCTAAGTGTCTGACTCTTGCAACCCCAAGGACTGTAGCCCGCCAGGCTCCTCAGTCTGTGGGATTCTCCAGGCAAGAATACTGGAGTGGATAACTGTTCCCTTCTCCAGGGGATCTTCCCAACCCAGGAATCAAACCAGGGTCTCCTGCATTGCAGGCAGATGATTTACTGACTGAGCTATGAGGGAAGCCCAATGTGTTAATTTCTGTTGTATAGCAAAGTGATTCTTTTTCATATTCTTTTCCATTATGGCTTATCACAGGATGTTGAATATAGTTCCCTGTGTTATACAGCAGGACCTTGTTGTTTATTCATTATCTAGATAATAGTTTGCAACTGCTAATCCCAAACTCCCAATCCTTTCCTTCCCAAACCCTCCCTTTGCTCTTTTTATTACTATAATTTTGCTTTTGGCTGCTCTGGGTCTTCGTTGCTGTGTGTGGGCTTTCTCTAGTTATGACAAGTCAGGGCTACTCTCTAGCTGCACAGGGCTTTTCCTTGAGGTAGCTTCTCTTGTTGCAGAGCTTAGGCTCTAGGGCATGTGGGCTCAGTAGTCGTGGCCCATGGCCTTAGTAGTTGCAGCTTATGGGCTCTGGCACTCAGGCTCTGTAGTTGTGACACACAGGCTTAGTTGCCCCAAAGTATGTGGGATCTTAGTTCCCAGACCAGGGAGGGAAGGAACCGGCATCGGCAGGTGGATTCTTAACTACTAGGTCACCAGGGAAGTCTCCTTATTTTTGTTTTTAAGGAGTACCTTTGCATATCACACTCTACAGCTTACTTTCTGGAAGCAATTACTTCCTCTCCATTTCCATGAAGTGAGGTGTGGTTTTTTTGTTGTTTTTTAATATATGCTAAGTAACATATTATCAACAGCCAGTTGTCATCATAGAGAAGGTCAGCAAGTGTGAAACAGTTGTCTACTGGCTTTAAAAATGCATAATTCATCTTTAGTCTTGGTGGCTTCTACAAGCACATTGCCAAAATATTTACATGGTGACTCCCCATCTCCTTACAAAATGTTATAAGGATTCTATGACACTTAAAAATCTGGCTCTAGAAACAATAACCACATTGATAACATCCTATCTCTTCCTGTACACTTTTGGCTTTGCTGCGAGTTTGCCAACAAATGATACAGTGAAAGAATTTCATTGACGGTGCTGTGTTTGTACTCTTACCCAGGAATCTTTTATTCTAGTTAATGCAGTTACTCGATTAGTGAAGACATTTCCACAATTTTTCCAAAGTATTGGTTTTATTAAAAGTAATTTTCTGTTGAGTATATATCTTCACTGGTACATTTTTCTTTTTTTTAACGGCACACATAGAAAGAGAAAGAGCAACTGCGTGTATATTTCATAACTGAAGTGATTCAACAAATACTGTAGGCTAAGACATATTGGGTTTTTATCTATATTTTATCCAGATGCCCAATGCTTCATAATTTGTTCAAACACTTGGCAATATTTTCTGTGCATCTTCCAACAGTGAGCCCAGACAAGCACGTACCTATTCTTTTTGCACTTGTGGTTTCTCGTTTTATTTTTGTCATTATGGCATGTGGCTGTTTGCTAGTAAGAAAACTAAAAAAGAAAAAAATAAACCTCTAAACATTTACTGGTAAGTTTAGTGAATTTTATAAGGTATTGAATTCAGAACACTATGATTTCAAACATCACTTTTAAAAAGTGTAGTGGTTTGCTGACATGTTATCAACTGCTTAGTTTTTAAATGTCTTGTGAATCCATAGGACTTCATTTCATTAGCTTAAATCTGAATACACCATAATGCACTTAGGGAAGGCATTATTACCAGGAAGAGGTGCTTATAAATTCATAGTCTTTATAGACATCTCGACTTCTTGATAATGTCAATGTCAATATTTTGGGGCATGTGGTTGTTGTTTTTTGTATAGTTTTTGGAGGTTTTTTTTTTTTTAATCTCCTTGTCAGGTCTACTTAGATCATTGTTCTTTTTTTCACAGTGCGGCTTTGAAAAGCCCTTACTCTCAGGATTGTCAGCTCCACCATTTTTCTTGTGGCTTTAATTGGTCTGACAGCTTGTTGTCATACAGCTTTCAGCTCTGGTTCTATTACTTTCTAACTCTATGAGCTGGGAGGACAGTCATCACACCACATTGGAAGTAGATGATTGAGCAAAGGACCACTTTCAACCCCTCTGTGTTGGGCTCACACTGCCACCCCTGGGAAACCACTCATGTTTGTGACACTTGCATGAGAACGCCAGGGTCAAACCTCAGATAAGATACTAGGTAGGTCAGCTTCTTTCACTGATATCAGAATCAGAATCACCTGGAGAAATTTTAAAAATGCAGATTACTGGGCTCCATCCCAGATCTTCAGAATCAGAGTTTCCAGGATGTTTACAGAGAGCAATTTGTATTTCAACAAACTCTCCAACTAAGTTTGTTTTGCATTACTTTATCACCCCACTGCTTTACCTCCACCCTGAATTGTTCAGGTGCATACTAAAAACTGAGAACAAAAACTAATAGAAAAAGATTTAAGAAAAAAATTGAAAATGCATTATTTATTTTAGAAAATAACTGTGTGGTTGGTTTGTAAGATAGAATGTATCAGCAAGTGATTATGTTTCTATCTTAGCATTCCTGATAGTTACCTAAATTACTCTTAGATTCAAACTTGAAAAGCAGTGCTCAATATTTTTCAACTTTAAGCCTATATTGTTATTAAAGAGTCTAACTCTTCCCCTCTCTCAAACTTGTATCCCTCTCCTTTTCCTGGCTCCCAAGTTTTACATAAATCATGTGGTCATAGCCAGGTGCTTTACCTTTCAACATTGTATCCTTACAACTTCATGAGGAAGGTATGATTCTCATTTTTAAAATGAGACTGGAAGCTGAACCCCAGTAAGAATCAATAACTCATCCACAGTTAAGAGGTCAGCAAGTAGGCTTCCCTGGTGGCTCAGTGGTAAAAAAAAATCCACCTGCCAGGACAGGAGACACGAGTCCAATCCCTGGTCTGGGAAGAGCCCAGGAACCAAAAACAACTGCGCCCGTGTGCCACAACTAATGAAGCCCTTCTGCCCCAGAGCCTATGCTCTGCAACAAGAGAAGCCACCGCAATGAGAAGCTCGTGCATCAGAACTAGAGAAATATCTCCCTGCTTGCTGCAACAGGAGAAAGCCCGTGCAGCAGTGAAGACCCAGCACAACAAAAATAAATAAATAAAATTATTTTTTTAAAAAGAGGTTAGCAAGTAACAGAACTAGAATTTGAAATCTGTCTAGCTTCAAAACCTGTGTTGTTGAAATTTTAAACACTAACAAGTGTTGGTGAGGCTGTGGAAGAATTAGAATCCCCACACACTGTTGATGGGCATGAAAATCATACGATCACCTTGGAAAACAGTTTTAAAGTTTCTCCTAAGGTTAAAATGTACCCTTACCATATGACCCAGTAACATATTCCTGTGTTTGCTCCAAAGAAAAGAAATATATGTCTATACAAAAAGTTGAACAAAAATGTTGATAGCAGTTTTGTTCATAAAAGTCCAACACTGGAAGTTCAAACTAATGACAGGAAAATGGAATGAACAAATTAGAGTATACCCATACTATTGAATACTACTCAGCAGTGAGAACTACCAAGCCTCACAACATGGAGGGATCTCAAAAGAAGCCAGATATGTAGGAAGTACTCTGTGGGCCTTCCCTGGTGGCTCAGATGGTAAAGAATCTGCCTGCAATGCAAGAGACTGGAGTTCAGTCCCTGGGTCAGGAAGATCCCCTGGAGAAGGAAATGGCAACCCACTCTAGTATTCTTGCCTGGAGAATCCCATGGACTACGGACCCTGGTGGGCTACAGCCCACGGGGTTGCAAAGAGTTGGACACAACTGAGCAACTAACACTTTCATATACTCTGTGTGAAATTCCATTTATATGAAGTTCTAGAAAAAGTAAAATAGATCTATAATGACAGAAAGCAGATGTGTGGACTCCCTGGGCTGGGGCAGTGAGTATAAAAGGGCATGAGGGAGGTAATTTTGGGTAATGAGACTGCTTTATATCTTGACTGTGGTGGGGATATATTTGTCAAAACTCATTAGATACACTGAAAATGGGTGCATCGTATCATTTACGTTACACCTCAATAAAGTAGATTTAAAAAAAAAAACAACAACAACTTGTGCTCTTTCCGCTGAACCACATTGCCTCTTTCTCTGACTCTACCATAAATCACACACTTTGCCCACTGGCCAAGTGAATGATGTAATGTGCTGTGGCATCTACGATGGAGGCCGCACAGCTGCCCCTGGTGACTGAGATTTTGGTGCATATTGTTAAGGTCCTTTAATGGACCGGAACCTGGTGGTCTGGAGTCGACTGATTGGAAAGTAAAGGAGAGAGAAAGAGGCTGATATTCGTTGGTTTACGCAGAAAGTCAATAAAGTCCCTGACACAGGACTTGCTCTGTTCACGAAGGCCTCAGGCACCCTCTCAATGGGATGAAGCCCCGGCAGGTAAGTGAACTCAGAGAGCCTCTGCACTCCAGGGGATCAGCCTGAAAAGAGGGAGAGGGAAAGAGAGAGGAGGGAGGGGGGAGAGAGAGAGAAAGCAAGACAAGAAAAGCTCTGATGGAGCAAAGGTGTTTTATTCAACATTTTGTACGTATTTATACTCTTACAAGATAGCTATTTTCAGCAGAGATAAAATCAAAACTTACAAGTTATCAAGGAAACATGAGGTCATCCATACGAAAAGAGAGAGGACTGTCAATCACTTTTACCATATGATTCATAAGAAGGAAGAGGATACTTATCACCATATAGAAAAACTAACGAAGGAAATGCCTGTATTCCTCAGCCCCCGGGAGAGGCTTGCCTCTCCTCTTAATTCCTGAATATTCAGGAATTAATAAGGAACAGAGAATTCCTGACAGATTCAAAACAGCACCCAGGGAGCCTCCTGTTAAATGCTTCCTGACAGCATACCACGTCCAAGTTCATTCCTCTAAATGTAGTTTTAGCCTGAGGCCCCATCCAGTGGTTGCGGGGGAGTGGACGGGGGACAGCTTTTGTTTTCCTTGTCATCTGTGCTGAGGAACAAAAAGGTAGGGTATCCCTGGAAAATTCTCCATACAGGGCTGGAAGGGCACCACCAAGGAGAGAACCATGCGCCTCCCCTGGCACCACTAAGAAACCTAATGGGAGCCCAAGTCAGGAACAATGGCAAAGTTGGTGCCTACCCTGGCCCCCTTCTAAGTATCTCCCACACTGAGGAGGGGCTCTGGAAGAAGGAGGAATGCATCTCCTCCTATCCCTGGAACTCAACATTTTTCAGTCACCTAGATGCAACTTCACGTCACACCTTCTCCTTGACTCTTTTTCCAGCTTCTAACTGCCAGCACTACTACTCCCTGTCTAAGCTCTGAATTCACTTATTACCTTGCCTGCATATGAACAGCTTAATTCTACTGCATATAAACCCAAAGCAATCTTGAGAAAGAAAACAGAGCTAGAGGAATCAGGTTTCCTGACTTCAGGCAATACTACAAAGCGATAGTAATCAAAATAGTATGATACTGACACAAAAACAGAAATATCGATCAATGGAACAGAACACAAAGCCCAGAAATAAACCCATGCACCCATGATAAGTTTGTCTATGGCAAAGGAGGCAAGAATAGACAATGGAGAAAAGACAGACTCTTCAATAAGTAGTGCTGGGAAAACTGGATAGCTACACACAAAAGAATGAAATCAGAATATTCTCTAACACCAAACACAAAAATAAACTCAAATGGATCAAAGACCTAAATAGAAGTCCAGATATTATAAAATTCTTAAAGGAAAACATGAGCAGAACATTCTTTGACAGAAATTGTAGCAATATCCTTTTTAATCTACCTCCTAGAGTAATGAAACTAAAAGCAAAAATAAATGGCACCTAATTAAACTTAAAAGCTTTTGCAAAACAAAGGAAATCATAAATAAAATGAAAAGACAACTCACAAAATGGGAGAAAATATTTGCAGATGAAGCAACTGAAAAGGGATTAATCTCCAAAATATACAAATATCTTGTGCAGCTCTTTATCATAAAAACAACCCAATCAAAAATGGGCAGAAGACCTAAACAGACATTTCTCCAAAGAAGACGTATAGATGGCCAGAAAGCACATGAAAAGATGCTCAATATCACTAATTATCAGAGATAATGCAAATCAAAACTACAATGAAGTATTATCTCACACTAGTCAGAATAGCCATCATCAAAAATCTACAAAAATAAATACTGGAGAGGGTATGTAGAAAAGGGAAAACTCCTACACTGTTGTGAGGACTGTAAATGGGTGCAACAACTATGGAGAACTATATAAATGTTCCTTAAAAAACTAAAAATAGAACTACCATGTGATCCAGGAACCCATTCCCGAGTACATATCTGGAGAAAACCATAATCCAAAAAGATATGTGGGACTTCTTTGTGGTTCAGTGGTAAAGAATCCACCTGCCAGTGCCGGAGATGCAAGTTCAATTCCTGACCCGGGAAGATCCCACCTGCTGCAGAACAACCAAGCACATGTGCCACCACTACTGAGCCTGTGTTGTAAAGCCCACGCACTGCAACTACTGAAGCCCGCGCACCCTGGAGTCCATGCTCTACAATGAGGGAAACCACTGATATGAAAGCCCATGCACCATGATTGGAGAGCAACCCCCACTCTGCAGCTAGAGGAAAGCCTGCACGGCAACAAAGACCCAGCACAGCCAAAAATAAATTATTTTTTAAAAGATACATGTACCCTCAGTGTTCATTCCAGCACTATTTACAATAGCCAAGATACAGAAGCAACCTGAATGTCCACTGACAGAGGAACAGATAGACAGATACATATATACAAAGGAATATTGCTGCTGCTGCTGCTGCTAAGTTGCTTCAGTTGGGTCTGACTCTGTGCGACCCCATAGATGGCAGTCCACCAGGCTCCCTCTTCCCTGGGATTCTCCAGGCAAGAACACTGGAGTGGGTTGCCATTTCCTTTTCCAGTGCATGAGAGTGAAAAGTGAAAGTGAAGTCGCTCAGTCATATCCGACTCTTAGCAACCCCATGGGCTGCAGCCTACCAGGCTCCTCCGCCAATGGGATTTTCCAGGAAAGAGTACTGGAGTGGGGGTGCCATTGCCTTCTCCAACAAAGGAATATTACCCAGCCACAAAATGAAATAATGCCAATTGCAGCAACATGGATGGAACTACAGATTATCATACTAAGTGAAACAAGTCAGAGAAACACAAATACCATATGATACCACTCATGTGTGGAATCCAATTTTTAAAAAATGATACAAATGAAGTTATTTACAAAACAGACAGATTCACAGATATCAAAAACAAACCTATGGTTACCAAAGAGGAAACATGGTATAGGGGATAAATTAGGAGTATGGGATTAACATACACACACTCAGTTCACTTCAGTTGCTCAGTCGTGTCCGACTCTTTGCGACCCCCATGAACTCTAGCACGCCAGGCCTCCGTGTCCATCACCAACTCCCGGAGTTCACTCAGACTCACGTCCCTCGAGTCCATGATGCCATCCAGGCATCTCATCCTCTGTTGTCCCCTTCTCCTCCTGTCCCCAATCCCTCCCAGCATCAGAGTCTTTTCCAAAAATGAGTCAGCTCTTCGCATGAGGTGGCCAGAGTACTGGAGTTTCAGCTTTAGCATCATTCCTTCCAAAGAAATCCCAGGGCTGATCTCCTTCAGAATGGACTGGTTGGATCTCCTTGCAGTCCAAGGGACTCTCAAGAGTCTTCTCCAACACCTCACTTCAAAAGCATCAATTCTTCGGCACTCAGCTTTCTTCACAGTCCAACTCTCACATCCTTACATGACCACTGGAAAAACCATAGCCTTGACTAGACGGACCTTTGTTCGCAAAGTAATGTCTCTGCTTTTCAATATGCTATCTAGGTTGGTCATAACTTTTCTTCCAAGGAGTAAGTGTCTTCTAATTTCATGGCTGCAATCACCATCTGCAGTGATTTTGGAGCCCTCAAAAATAAAATCTGACACTGTTTCCACTGTCTCCCCATTTATTTCCCATGAAATGATGGGACTGGATGCCATGATCTTTGTTTTCTGAATGTTGAGCTTTAAGCCAACTTTTTCACTCTCCTCTTTTACTTTTATCAAGAGGCTTTTTAGTTCCTCTTCACTTTCTGCCATAAGGGTGGTGTCATCTGCATATCTGAGGTTATTGATATTTCTCCCGGCAATCTTAATTACAGCTTGTGCTTCTTCTAGCCTAGTGTTTCTCATGATGTACTCTGCATATAAGTTAAATAAGCAGGGTGACAATATACAGCCTTGATGTATTCCTTTTCCTATTTGGAACCAGTCTGTTGTTCCATGTCCAGATCTAACTGTTGCTTCCTGGCCTACATATAGATTTCTCAAGAGGCAGATCAGGTGGTCTGGTATTTCCATCTCTTTCAGAATTTTCCACAGTTTATTGTGATCCACACAGTCAAAGGCTTTGGCATAGTCAATAAAGCAGAAATAGATGTTTTTCTGGCACTCTCTTGCTTTTTCCATGATCCAGAAGATGTTGGCAATTTGATCTCTGGTTCCTCTGCCTTTTCTAAAACCAGCTTGAACATCAGGAAGTTCACGGTTCATGTATTGCTGAAGCCTGGCTTGGAGAATTTTGAGCATTACTTTACTAGCATGTGAGATGAGTGCAATTGTGTGGTAGATTGAGCATTCTTTGGCATTGCCTTTCTTTGGGATTGGAATGAAAACTGACCTTTTCAGTCCTGTGGCCACTGCTGAGTTTTCCAAATTTGCTGGCATACTGAGTGCAGCACTCTCACAGCATCATCTTGCAGGATTTGAAATAGCTCAACTGGCATTCCATCACCTCCACTAGCTTTGTTCATAGTGATGCTTTCTAAGGCCCACTTGACTTCACATTCCAGGATGTCTGGCTCTAGATGAGTGATCACACCATCATGATTATCTGGGTCGTGAAGATCTTTTTGTACAGTTCTTCTGTGTATTCTTGCCATCTCTTCTTAATATCTTCTGCTTCTGTTAGGTCCATACCATTTCTGTCCTTTATTGAGCCCATCTTTGCATGAAATTTTCCCTTGGTATCTCTGATTTTCTTGATGAGATCTCTAGTCTTTCCCATCCTGTTGTTTCCCTCTATTTCTTTGCATTGATCACTGAAGAAGGCTTTCTTATCTCTTCTTGCTATTCTTTGGAACTCTGCATTCAGATGCTTATATCTTTCCTTTTCTCCTTGGCTTTGCGCTTCTCTTCTTTTCACAGCTATTTGTAAGGCTTCCTCAGACAGCCATTTTGCTTTTTGCATTTCTTTTCCATAGAACTACCATATTATCCAACATTCCCAAGGTGAATACATATCCAAAGGAAATGAAACCACAGTCTCAAAGAGATATCTTAACTCCTGTATTTACTGAAACATTACTCATAGTAGCCATAGTGTAGAAACAGCTTAAGTGCTGATTGATGGGTGAATGGATCAAGGAAATATGATATTAATATATACACACACAGAGTGAATATTATTCAGCCTTAAAAGAAGAATATCCTGTCATTTGCAACAACATGGATGAAGTTGGTGAGATATTATGCTAACGATCAGTGAAATTAGTCCGACAAAGGCAAATTACTGCATGGCATCACTTATATACAGACTCTTGGAAAAATTTTTTTAAATAACATCAAACTATAGCAACAGAGAGTTGAAAAGTGATTGCCAAAATCAGGAGAAGTTGGCAAAGGTTATAACACTTTCAGCTATAAAATGTGAAAGGGCTGATGATCTAATATGGTAGGATAGTGACTACAGTTCATAAGAGTGTATTGCATACTTGAAATTTGCTGAGCAAGTAGAACTTAAATATTCTCTCTCTCTCACACACACACACACACACACACAGTGGTAAATATGTGAGGTGACAGTGTTAATACCATAGGGGGAATCCTTTCAAACTGCACATGTATATCAAATCACATTATACACTTAATATACTTTGCAGTTTTTGTCAACTGTACCTCAATAAATCTGCAGAAAATTTAAGTACTGTAACCATAAACCAACCAACTGCTCCTACAGATAGCTTCTCATTTAATTTCCCACAGACCAAAAAGGTTTATATGCGTTTTGTGCCTACATCTCCATAAAATATCTCACCAGGTATCCTAATATAAGATTTCCTCGTTTCTTTTCCAGAACAATCACCTGAATTTTATTGACATAAACTAAATATAGGTTGTTTTTGCCCTTTGTCAGCTGAGGTTATATTTCTAAGTCCTTCTATCCCGCAATCACTTGAAACAGCCTAGCGAATCAGAGGCCAGCCCAGTTTCAACCCTGGCAATAAATGAGTTTACTTGTATAACTCACATGTAATGGATAGAAATGGATGGAAGTGCTCCTAGTTAGTGTTTTTACTATGACTCCACTTGAGGTCTGCAGTGCACTGATGTCTTGAATATACTGTGGCTTTTCCATGGCATATAGTGCCCCGACCCTGGCTAGATTGAACAGGAGCGAATGCCAGTTGGAATGCCAGTTGGTACTGAAAAGAGACAAAGGAGAGGATGGCTAGAGAACGCAGATCCACAACAAGGCGAGGACATGAGTGGGTAAGTCAGAGACAAGCAAGGCATCCAAAGCTAAAGAGGTAAAGGGTAGAGCAGAAAGGAAGGGAAGGAAGGGAGAACTGCATGGACAGTTTGGGATCGGGGCTTAAACAAAATGAACCTGGGTGGTTGACACATGGATGGTGGAACCCTGAAGGCCAGTCTTATTTTGTTCCCCAGAGAGACTGTGCTCTTGGAAGACCTGTCATAAACCTGTCCCTTCTTAACAAAATGATGGCATATCAAGAGGGCCTAGAATTGCCAAGTAACATAAAAGACACTCGGTTAAATTTGAATTTCAGATAAGGGTGTCCTAAGCAATATTTGGGACATACTAACACTGAAAAAAATTCATTATCTGAAATTCAAATTTAACTGGGCATCCTGCCATCTTAAATCTGTCAACCTTAGGAGGGGTAGATAATTTCTCACCAAAGAAAATGTTTGAGAATCACACCTTGACAGAAAGCTCCCACCCCAACAGTGAGATATGAGTGTAGACACAGTGAAAACAGAGACAGCATTTGAAGGGAGCAAGCAGGACCATTAAGAAACTGAAGCGAGAACAGTAGAGGCAGGAAAAGAAAAGAAAATAAGTGAGATTTAAGATGTAGAACAGGGGCAGAAAAGTGCAAGTGATGCCAGCCTTATAGGGTATTGAGTTACTTGCAGAGGGAAGCAATAAACCCAGGCTTCAATCCTGAGCAAAGTAAGCTGACACTCTTCCAAATAGAGAAGGGAGCCAGCAAAAAGAGTGAGGTCAAGTAGGACAGCCTAAGATCAAGAAGGGTAGCCTGCTGGCAGTGTATCCTGGACAAGCTATTTTACTTTGCTGAGCCTCATTTTCTCAGTTGTAAAATGAAGATTAAAAAACAGGGTTTTAAGCCCTAACTCGGGCACTTGTGTGTTCTAAGTTGATTCAGCCATGTCTGACTCTTTGTGACCCTATGGACTGAAGCCCACCAAGCTCTTCTGTCCAAGGGATTCTCCAGGCAAAAGAGTGCAGTGGGTAGGCATACCCTCCTCCCGGGGATCTTCCTACCCAGGCATTGAACCCGCATCTCGTTATGGCTCCTATATTGCTAATTGGGTTCTTTACGACTCGTGCCACCTTGGAAGCCCCCAAGCACTTGTACCACTATAGATTTATTTTACCTTTTCCAGTAATGTCATATAAATGTAATTATAGAGAATACATTCTTTGATCTCTGGCTTATGTTTTTCCTCAGTTCATCCATGCTGTTCTTATTTTTTATTTCTAAGTCGTATTTTTCTGTGTGGATATACCACAATTTATTTATCCCATTCACCTGTTATTGGATATTTTGGTAGTTTCTGGTTTGGGATTACTGTGAACAAAACTATCAAGTACAAGTCTTTGGGTATGTTTCATTTCTATTGGTAAATATCTATCAGGGTAAATATCTATCAGTGCTAGATGACTGCTGGTCACATGATCAATATTTGACAAATTGTAAGTGCTATACAAATGATAGTTTTACTTCCACTAAGAGAGAGAAAAAAAATCATATCCAGATAGGCACCTTCTTTAAACCAATCAAATGGCAAATACAAATCCTCATCAGCTCTTCTAGCCACATTGGAGATGGTGGATTTCTATGCCAATGGGCAACTGAGGAAGGTAACTACAGAGGGGCCAGTAACCGGTGTTCCTGTTTGGCACCAGAAAGAGGAAACTGGCCACCGGCGGCCAGGCCAGAGAGAGGCAAAGGAGATATTGGCCCTTGGCAATCTCAACTCAGTAGGGCTGGTGAGCTCCAAGACTCTCCATGTAAACAAGATACCCAGTTGACTCTGATACACAGGTCTGGAAACTGCAGATAATAGTTCTCAAAAGGTGGTCCTCTGAAAAATAGCATCAGTATCACACGGGAACATACAAGAAATGCAAACTCTCAGGTTCTATCCCATCAAAAATTCTCAGAGTCGGCGGTGGGGGGAACCCAGCAATCTGTGTTTTCAAATGCGTTCCAGATAATTCTGATGAACATCCAAGTCTGAGAACCACCATAGAAGATCAGTGACTATTGAAGTAAAGTGAAAAAGTTGCTCAGTCATGCCTGATTCTTTCCCGACCCCATGGACTACACAATCCATGGAATTCTCCAGGCCAGAATACTGGAGTAGGTAGCCTATTCCCTTCTCCAGGGGATCTTCCTGACCCAGGAATCGAACTGGGGTCTCCTGTACTGCAGGCAGATTCTTTACCTGCTGAGTTACCAGGGAAGCCCATTGGGACTTTCCAATACAGAGGCCTCTGCTGAGGCCAGAGCAGGAGGAGCAGCAAGGGAACAGATCCCATGAAGAAAAATCAGGAAGCATTGCTGGTTTCAGCCCAAATGGCTATGGTTACACATAGGACTCAGCCTGATTCAAAGACGCAAGGACTGACTGCACCCTACTCCCACTCTGTCCCTCTGGGTCCTGCTCAGTTGGGTGAGGAAGGTGGGCAGCTTCTGTCCTGATAAGTATAGAAAGGCTAGGTCCCTAGGCTTTGCAGATCTTTTCTTCTGAATTTCAGTGTAGTTTGGCACATTGATTGAGACAGGCTGCCAGCGCCAGTGCACAAGACCCCAAACACTAGCTTTAAACGTGTTAGACTGTGATAACCAAGCTTTAAAAAAGGCACTGGGGGAAAAAAAAAAGAAAAGACTGGAAGGAAACATGCTGAATTCAAGATGAAAGGGTAGGCTAATCTTAAAATCACAAATCTGTTTTGTTCAGGTTTCAAACCCTAACCACCCTTCCTACAGCACACTCAGGAGGAGGCAGAAGGCCAGGGCCCCAATATGGAAGCAGAAAGCACTGCAGGGGTGTGCCACTGGCCCAGCTGAGCATGGGTTGGACTGAGTTTCCCAGTGTTCCAGGAGATGTTAACATGTGTGCCAAGGGAAAAACAAAAAGGCTATAAAAAAGTTTGGAAAACTCTACTTTCTGTAGCTCTCACCTAGAAATTCACATTGCGTATTTGCACTTTAAAGGTTCTGAGGACTCCTGCAACACAGGAACCTGTGTAGCTTCCTTTGATCCAGTATGTCCCATCTTTACTGAGCACTGACCTTGCTGTCTTGACACACTCAGAAGCATCCTAGGGAACGGTGTTCTGCAGACCATCAGCTTGGGAAACAGCTCTACAAAAAACTGTCAGACATTCTTGCACTCCATTTCCTGCTTCTGTCACTGCAGTCCACTGGCCAGCTTGCCTTCCACCATGGATTCAGACCAACCTAAACACTTACACCTAGTTCTGTCTTGGACAGAAGTCTAAAAACAGCCTCTGCCTAATGCAACCCTAGAAAGTGTCTGTCTTGGTATTCTTGGTCTCTTGCATAGACACTTTCTTTTTCCAGACTGTTTGTTGCCAGACATGAATCATTGACAATTCTTCAGAATTCTGGGCCTGGGTTCTGAAAACCCAGACTCTGGGCTTGACCTGCCTTCTGCCCCAGCTCTTTCAGATCAGAGCCTGGCTTGCTGGGTGGCGCACCCTGCCTGCTGCTCTCCACATCAGCTATCTCCGAGCATGACCTTGGACCTGCTCAGTTCTGTACCTGTGCCCTTCCCTCCAGAAGCAATCCTGCTCCCTCCCCTGGGTGTTTCAGGTCCTGTTATTCAGATGCCAACTCAGCTCCCAGAGCACTGTGGGTAATTCTCAGGCGTTTTTCTAAAGAGTTGTATTTGGGGGTACTGGTAGTAAATCTGCCAGGGCATGGGTGGAGTGCCGCCCCCACCCCCCCCCCCGAAGATACTCAGTTGGCTGGCGACACTGTGTATCCACGGCAAGTGACCCAAAAAGCACTGGAACTGGGGACACACTATTTGCATTGTAGACCTAGAGCTGAGACCTTGAGCTATTAACCCCTTTGAGCCTCAGTTTTCCCATCTATAAGATGAAAATAACAACACCTGTCCTGCCTACTTTAAAAGAAGGCATCAGGAGGAATAAGATGAATAAAAGTCTCATGGGCTAATTACAAGTGACCATTGCCATAACAATGAAAGGTGTTATTACCAGTAGCGTCTTCCTGCCCACATCATAGGCTCAGGATGGGAGCAAGGCAAAGGGGGCTGTGCCTTTTTTTTCCCCCAAAGGTTGGCTTTATAAGCAGTTGTGAAGTGATAGTGACCTTGCTGACCATTTCCCCATGTCCACCTCGTTGAATTCAAAGCTTCAGTGAAGTGAGCATTCAGCCTGCTGCTTTAACACAGAAGGATGGCCATAAACAAACGGGGTTGGTCACTGGACTTAGGGAGATTTGAGTTCCTGCTCTGGCTGGATAAGCACCATGCCCCAGAGGAGAATAAATGTGCCCCTCTCCATGGAGCAGGCCCTCCCTGCTAGGATAAAACCACAGGCTCACTGATGAGACTCAAGTAGAAGAGGGACCTATGGCTCCTTGGAGGAGACAATGAAACAGGGGCTGATGACACTTGCTCTGGAATCAGGGGACATGGATTTGCATTCCAACCCTGCCACTTGGAGAAGGAAATGACAACCCACTCCAGTAATCTTGGCCTGGAAAATCCCATGGACAGAACAGCCAGGTGGGCTACAGTCCATGGGGTTGCAAAGAGTCAGACATGACTGAATGACTAAGCACCTGACACTTACCAGCTCTGAGACCTCAGACATAGAATGTAGTTTCTTTTACCATTATACTTTTTTTTTTAAATACAGGTAATAGTGCCTACCACATAGGTTGAATGACAACACCATGAAACTACCAGAGCTCTACATGAGTACAAACTAGAGGCAGAGGAGGTGGAGATGATGGAGTTGGTGCTGGAGAGGCAGAACCAGAAGTGGCAGTGGTAGAAGTGAAATGTTGGTGGGAACAGAAGTGATGGTTGTCATGTACAGTGGATTGGATTCCAGAGGAGAACCGGGTGTGTGCAAAATCTCCAGAAGTAGTGGCTCAGATGGTAAACTGTCTGCCTGCAATGCGGGAGACCCAGGTTCAGTCCCCAAGTCCAGAAGATCCCCTGGCGAAGGAAATGGCAACCCACTCTACTACTCTTGCCTGGAAAATTCCATGTACAGAGGAGCCTGGTAGGCTACAGTCCTTGGGGTCACAAAGAGTCAGACATGACTGAGCAACTTCACTTTCACAATGTCCAGTCTAGAAAGAGAGCCTCAAAGATCCTAAAACTCAGCCAAGACCCCTAACATGGCCATGGGATCCTAGTGACTACATCCCTGGAATCCAGGAAGGCTTTCGTCACAAGGGGTGCTCAGTGAGGCTGACACAAACCTCTCCACCGCAGGGATGTTCCTGGGAGTCAGCAGTGTGAAGAGGGGAAATGCTTGCCTTCTGTTTCTGCCTGGTCGTGGCGCTAGACCACAGGGCTCAGCGAGTGGCAGACAAGGATGGGAACTAGGTTCTTTGCAAATTCCAACCTATCGTCTTCTGCTTTCCAGTGAAGAAGACTTCAGCCTTTTTAACCACCTCTCAGTGAGGCCCAGGTGGGGATGTTAGATCCAATCACTAGGTGACTGGCCAGCTTTTAGGAAGGATGAATATCTCTGCTCCAAGTGTGGCCCAAGGACCAAGAGGATCAGCATCATTTAGGAGTGTTGGAAATGCACAATCTCAGGCCCCACCTGGACCTACTGAATCAACATTTAAACTAGATTCTTGAGGGATTGTTTTTAGGGGATGTCAGCTGGAGGCTTGCAGCGGGGTGGTGATGTGTGGAGAATCTACTTCTTTGCATTTTGCAGCTTATAGAGGCCACCTGTATTCCTTGGCTCCAGACTCCTTGCTGCATCTTCAAAGACAGCAATAAGACTCAAAAAACAATTTCAGAAGTGCTCATTTAGTGAGCTATGTCTGGATTTAAGTCCTTCCTCAGTCTCTGGTGTCCTTTTTCACAGTATTCAATTAAATATTCATTCCTGTTCATGCAAGAGATACTCCGTATGCATCTACCTGGTACCAAGCGTTTACCAGACTCTGGAGACAGGGTGGGAAACAACACCAGCATAGTACTGAAGAGCTCGTAGTGACAGCTTCCAAAGGAATGGAAACCAAGGCCATGGTCAAAACCAGTCCTCCAGGGCAGAGGCTTCCCCTGGCTGCTTTCTGTGAGATGTCCAAAGCTCTGGACACTCACCGTAACACATTCCCACGTGGACAGTTCACCTTGCTGTGGACAGTAGAGCACAGGGCGTGTTTATGGATGCAGGTGCTGGCCTCAGTCCCTGCCATACAGTAGGGACATACTGCACACACACAGAATCGAATTGCTCAATTCCAGCTGGTCGCCTCTCCTCCCCCAGCCTCTCTCTCCTCCCCTTTGCTTTGTCCCCTCCTTCTCTCTTCTTTCTCCTCCTCCAGAATTGTCCCCCTAAAGGTTTCCTTTCATGTGATTTTCCCCCTACATCTTCCAAAAATCTCCATGTTGCACTTTACCAATCTGTGTAGCAAAAACAGCTGGGGACCCAATGGCTCTCCAGAGTTTAAGCCAGGATGACACACACACACATCACAAACCCCTGACGCACAGCACTTGGGAACATTTATATTTTGTAATGTGACTCTTCCTTTTGAAGGCTCTTCAGCTCAAATGCATGGTTGGGGCAAGCCAATCACCCTCCCACAGGCGCCAGGACGCTGGGATGCCTCAGCCACCCACTCCAGGAAGATTAGATGCAGCTGTAAGGCTCAGATATACCAGGAGGCCTCGCCTCTCAGTGACATTTTAAAGGGCCACGGAACCACTCTGTTTTGACTAATAGCAGCAAATACAGCTCAAACTCAAAGGGAAACAGGGGGCACAGGTGGAACACAGAACAATCAGGGGTGTTTGAAGAGAAATTCATTCCTACAGAGAATGAAGTATCGGGTTGTTCCAAAGTGGTGGCACAGAGCAGATGGCCTGTGCAAGGGCCCGAGGCCACAGTCCACCCTGGCTCTCTCACCAACGTGCAACCAGAGCTAGATTCCGCGTCCACAATCGACATTGTGGGTGAGGCCCAGACCCCAGCCTTCCCTGTAATTGTGATGGATACTGTGTGACTCCAAGCCCAGAGGACAGAACTTGATCTCTAGGATAGAATATCCAGCATAGATTCTCTCTTAGAAAAGAAAGAAAGTTGCCTCTGGCGTTCCAAGGGAAGGAAACAGACTCTCCCCAGCCTCCTGTTTACAGCAAAGCTGACGCAGGCGGGTTGAACTGTGTTCGTGCAAGGCACTCACTCGGATTTGCAAAACACAGAGGGCTCAAGTCCCCTATATGGGATGTGGGTTGGGATGGGGGAGCAAGGAGCCTTCGTGATGAAGTGGATGCTTCACCCTCATGATCTCCTTCACCCTCACGACTGCACTATTTGTGAGGTAGGCATGAGGGAACCCATTTTAGAGATTTAAAACACTGAACCACAGCAGGATGAAGAGAAATTTCCTTGAAATTCCCAGATTAAAACCAGGGTTCAGAGCTGTTTGGCCCGATTCCAATGTGCTTTTCTTTGCAACCCTCTTGGTTCCTGCCAGAAGCCTCCCCCAGGGAGGACAGTGTGGGGAGGTGGGGGGTGGTGCATGAGTGAAGGCAGACTTGTAATTAAAGCTCGGAAAATCCATGACCTCCTTGGAAACTATCTAACTGATAACATCCCACGTTGTTGCCCAGCAATGGAATCTGGGCTCAGGCATCGAAAGCCCCGCCTCCCCCTGCCCCCACACCTTTCCTGGTCTGAAGCCAATCCCGGCAGGCATCCAGCCCTCTCAGCCCCTAGCCTGGACATTGACATCACCTTTCCAAGCACACATCTGTTGCAACAGACACCCACATGTCCATTTACCTTCTCTTCTCTAACCATCCAGTCACCACTGAATTCTTGAGTAGCTCTGTTTCTGGGCCTGGAGCACTCGCCTCCTCTGCTCGTCCCTGCTATGAGACCTTGCCCCCGCCTCACCCAGCTCCAAACCTGGTGGATTTTCAGGTGGCTACCCCTCCAGCTCTTGCTTCCTTCTACTCCCCAAGAGACCTCCCCTTTCTGTGTCCCACACTTGGGCTCTAACAAGCCCTCGTATGCCAAAACCAGTTACTGATGTGGACACAGTAAGTTTTTGGCCACCTCTCTCAGAATCCACCTCCGCAAACTGGTGCCAACTTCCTCTCCACCCCCACTGCTAAGATCCCCAAATTCCTTCCAGCCCTGCCCACCTGAGCCACGACCTTCACAGGTGCAGACAGTAATGGTGATGTGCCTGTGAGGACTGGTGCATTACTTAGCATCAATGGGCAAAACATGGAGGCTGGAACTCTCACTGCCGGCCAGCAAACATGGAATTGTGGGATTTAATTACAGCTCTGGGACAATTGATTTTTACCAACAACTTTTCATAAGATGATTTATTGATTTTAACATGACACATCTAACTCGGGCATGCCAGTCCCTGACCGCATGTAATATTGATATCCCATTCATCTTCCCGTCCCTGAAATGACAAAGCACCTGCAGGCAGAGATGTGAAACAGAAACCTGAAGGCCCAGGCTCGTGGTGTAACAGCCAACTGCACCCCTTCCGAGGGAAGCAAGGCCCCCACTTCACCAGGGCAAGCAGCTGGAGGAGGATGGGTGACGAGAAGTGTGGGAAGTGCCAGGCACACTGTGAAATGTGGAGAATGCAAATTGCTCGCTGACAGTGTTTGCTCATGCAAGGCAGCCATGAAGGTTACTGCCAAGTAACAGGACAGAAATCAATAACTCACTCACAACCAGGCAGCCTAGAATCTTTGGCCAGTACCCAAGAGCACAAGAGAAAGTGGCCGAGGCCAGCATCTGCGCTGGCCTGGCCCGCACACTAGGGCCTGGCGTCCCCAACCAGGGCTGCCTGTCCCAGCGGCTGCCCACCCTCCTTCGCAATGGAGTCGCGCCGGTTCCCTTACCTGTTATCCCTGGCTGCCAAGGTTCCTGCAGGATGGACCTCCTCTTCCCAGGAAGCAGCGTGTACTGGACAGATACCTTAGTGGCTCTTCAAAGCCAACACCTCAAACAGGCCAGGACACACCTCACTAGCCCGCCCGCCACTCTCACTGTAGCCCAGAGAACCTGTCAGCTCTTGCATCCAACCCTTTACACCTCTCACCTGAGCGCCTACGAGAGCAGTGTTTCTCGAATCATCTAAAATTCAGATTGCTGCTGATTCAGTTAGCCTGAGGGAATCCGAGAATTTGCCTTTCTAACAACTCCCAGGTGATCCTGGTGCTGCTGGTCCCAGGACCACCTTCGGAGAGCCGACCACTGAGTTAGAGGAAGCCTGAGTGTCCTCTGAACCAGTCTAAGGCACAGCAAAGGCTTCGTGCATGCGAGTATGCGCTCAGTCACTTCCGTCGTTTCTGACACTTGTAAACCCGTGGACAGTAGCCCACCAGGCTCCTCTGTCCATGGGATTCTCCAAGCAAGAATACTGGATCAGGTTGACATTCCCTCCTCCAGGGGATCTTCCTGATCCAAGGACTGAACCCACGTCTCCTCCATCGGCAGGTGGATTCTTTACAATTGTGGCACCAGGGAAGCCCCAGCTAGGGGCTTCACTATCTTGCAAAACTTGTCCTGAGCCCATGATGGAACTAGACAGAAAAACACATCAACAGCCCTACTTTCCTGTTGAGTATAAGACTTCCCTCCTCCCTGAGCGAGGCCTGGCTCTAATGTTGTCCTTGGGTTCCTGTTTGGGGGCAGTCAACAATTAAATGAGACCTTTATGGCACTTTAATAACAGTGTGTGGGATGGGCCCCGAGATAAACTTTTACTGAAGTCCAGGCAGCTGCAGATTACAGGTCCAAGGCCTCCCACGAATTTACAAGGCTGGCAATGGACAGAGGCCAGACAGGCCTGGTGGGATGGCCCTGCCTTCTAAAGGCAGGCTCTGAGGTTCCTCTCTGGGCTCCCCTGGAGGTACTGCTGCCTTATGAAGCTGGTCTCCAGGATTTCATTTATTTACAAAGCAAAGGAATGTGGAGCTGGTGCAGAGAGGTAGATGATTCAGCAGTCTCTCTGGCCTCCCCCTTCTAGGGGCTAGGAGTGAAGGAATGCAGGCTCAGGCCTGCTGGAGACCTAACTGGAGCACTAACTGATGTGTGACCTCAAGCAGCGTCTCTGCATCACCGAACAACTTATTTCTTCTGTCAAAGGGAAAAAAATGTCTTGTCTAACTCATAAGGTCATGGCAAATGCATAATGATGCTGTAAGACATTATTTATTTTCATTATTATTATTTTTCTTAGGATCTAATTCATAAGGTCATGGCAAAT
The DNA here is from genome assembly GCA_917880005.1 of Nanger dama. Lineage (NCBI taxonomy): Eukaryota > Metazoa > Chordata > Mammalia > Artiodactyla > Bovidae > Nanger > Nanger dama. Next base: position 36,019,177 of record CAKJTW010000018.1, read on the forward strand.
GCATAATGCTGCTGTAGGAGTTTATTTTCATTAAGAGAGGATTATTTATCCCAAAGCAATTTCTTCCCTGTTTTGTGACACTTTCCTGGCCCCTCCTTCCTATATATTTTGCCAGTAGTATCTGTTTATTTGTCAAACACTTGTTGAGCCCCTCCTCCTTAGCAAGCACTGCACCAAATACCAGAGCCCCAAAATGAAGCAGACAAAATTCTCAGCCTTAAAGAGCTCTCAGCCTAGTGGGAGTGATAGCAAGTGTCAAATAATCCCATTCCAGTGAGATGTGCTGATACCAGGGTATGCAGAGGGCACTCTGAAACAGAGGTGAGGCCTAATATTCCTATCTAATATTTAGGCTTCCTTTTCACTTGGTCACAAATTTGGTGACTGCTATGCAGTCACCGAAATAAAGATTATAATTTCCATTCTCCCAGCACCTAGATTTGATAATGTAACTAAGTTCCAGCCAATGAGATATAATTGCAAATGGTATGAGGATACTTCTAGGAAACAGACAATTAGTATGTGCCCTTTTCCCATACCCCTTCCTTCATCCTGTTGCCTAGAATGCAGATGTGATGGTTGGAACTCCAGCTGCAACTTAAAACCATGAGGACAGAGATGTCTTTGAGATGATAGAGCAGTGAACTAGAAGGGGTCTGGTTCCCTAACAGTTTTGTGTACCAGTCCTGGGCTGCCTATCTCCAGAATTCATTCACATGAGACAGAGGAAATAAATGATCTCATTTTAAAGCCACTATCATTTTGGGCTTTCTGATACATGCAACTGAGCTTAATCCCAACTAACTCAAAGCCGGGTTGAATTAGTGGCCTGAGAACTTTTGACTTCATTTTGTAGGCAATAATAAGCTACCGACAGTTTCTAAGCTGTGGAGTAACTTGAGGTGGAAAGATAAATGGAGAGATAAAGGGAGAAGATAAAGAAATGACCTAAGATATAAAGAGACTATGGAAATTTATTTCTGTTGATAGAAATGAGGAATTCTGATTTGAAGGGACAGTAGGTGAGCATGGTTTTAGACTTGTGGTCTTTGAGGCAACTAATGATTCCATGTTAAAGAGTCCAAAAGGGAGCTGGGTTGTAGATGCAAATCTTCAGAGAGGTAAGGACTGAGCTTTAAGAATTCATTGTATAAAAGAGCTGACATACCGCACCACAGATGACCTTTGAAAACATTGTGCTAAATAAGATAAGCCTGTCACAAAAGGACAAATACTGTATGATCCCACTTCTATGAAGTACCAAGAGTAATCAAATTAATAGAGACACAAAGTAGCATGGTGGTTGCCAGGGATTGGGAAGGTGAGAACCGGGAGTCAGTGTTTAAAGGGGACAGAGTTTCAGTTTTACAAGGTGAAAAGACTTCTGAAGACAGATGGTGGTGATGGTTGTACAATATGAATATAGTTAACACCGCTGAACTGAGCTCCCCTGGTGGCTCAGTAGTAAAGAATCTGCCTGCAAATGTAGGAGACTTGGGTTCAATCCCTGGGTCAGGAAGATCCCCTGGAGAAGGAAATGGCAAACCACTTCAGTATTCTTGCCTGAAAAATTCCATGGACAGAGGAGCCTGGTGGGCTACAGTCCATGGGGTTGTGAAGAGTCAGACACGACTGAGCAACTGAGCAGTATGTAATATCACTGAACTGCTCACCTAAAAATGGTCAGGATTGTAAATATAAAGATATCTATCAATAAATAAAGGAAATATCCATTGACTTTTAAAAGTACTAGTCCAACCCCAAGAGTAGATGAAGTTTCCTAGAAAAGTGAGATAAAACTGCTCACCGTTGAGGAACAGAAAAAGGAAGCTGATCTAAAGAGAGATAGTTGGTCTGAGAGATGGAAGGAGAGGGAGGAAAGGCTTTGCATCACAAAAGGCAAAGAGGTAGAGAATTTGTGACATGATTCGGAAATTTTGAAAGTGGCAATGCCAGGGGAAGAGAGAGAGAGGTTGTTTAGAAAAGTCTAACCAAATTGTTTGGTAACAAAAGAGTCTGAGTAAGCAAGACTGAAACTTCTGGTGGTGCCAATCAGCTTTGATCAAAGAAAATGTCAAGTACAGCAAGACTGGGCTTGCATGAAAGGCAACCCATTCCATTGTAATTATTTCCAAAGTAAAAGGGCTGCCTGCATGAAGAACAATGGAGAATCCACCCAATCAGAAGTCAGTTTCTGAGCCATGTTAGAGAAACCCAGGCTTCCTAGGTGGCTCAGTGGGTAAAGAGTCCACCTGCAATGCAGGAGACGCAGGAGATGTGGGTTCGATCCCTGGGTCAGGAAGATCCCCTGGAGGAGGGCATGGCAACCCACTCCAGTATTATTGCCTGGAGAATCCCATGGACAGGAGCACCTGGAGGTCTACTCCAATCCGTGTGGTCGCAAAAAGTCGGACACAACTGAAGCGACTGAACATGCGCACACACACATGCTGAGAAACCCAGAAATGCAGGGTAACATGTGCCAGCAGCATCTGGGGAAATGCCTAGGAAGAGGGAGAAAAATGGTCTCAGAGAAAGAATTCTAGAAAAGTCCCTCCAATTTGAGTCGGTCAGGAGAGGTGACCTTTAACACTTGATCCATCTGTGATCACTGTAAGAATTAACTGAGACCAATGGGGGGAAAACCAAAAACCCTTGTTTAAGGTCTGATAACAGAATTCCTCTTAGGCAGAAACTGTCTTCCCACAAGATAGTACCTTTGCTTTCAGACGGCAGGTGTGACTAGAGGCACAGGCTGTTGCTGCTGCTGCTGCTAAGCTGCTTCAGTCGTGTCCGACTCTGCGTGACTCCATAGACGGCAGCCCACCAGGCTCCCCCATCCCTGGCATTCTCCAGGCAAGAACACTGGAGTGGGTTGCCATTGCCTTCTCTGAGAGGCAGAGGCTAGCAGGAGACAAACTTCTGACGGAGAGAGTTAAACAGGGCTGCATCGGTGAAGGGATGGGGGTACAGAGTGGGGACCCGCAGGAACACAGAATCACCAAAGGACTTCTAAAAACAGAGGCTCCTCATAATCCATTGTGTGCAACTCAGTAATGAAAACACACTCCTTCTGTCTCCTCAAACTTTGTTCAAGTAGGAAAGTTTTGGTAAAAAGTAAGGAACAAAGGATAAATTCCCTGTTGGTACAAACACCAGGGTAGCAATAAAGGGAAAGGCTACCCCCAGAACAGAGAACAGGAACTCATTGCAGACAGGAAGCTGGACCCAGAGGTCACCTTGAGAATGAGAGCAGGAAGTCCCCAGGCAACGTCTGGGGTAGATTATCGTGAAGGTCTGCCTTCGTGAACAGCTGTGCTGGAACTTGGGGCTATTGGAATAGCCAATCAATTTTGCAGTAATATACCATTTGTCAGAGAAGGCAACGGCACCCCACTCCAGTACTCTTGCCTGGCAAATCCCATGGGTGGAGGAGCCTGGTAGGCTGCAGTCCATGGGGTGGCTAAGAGTCGCACATGACTGAGCAACTTCACTTTCACTTTTCACTCTCATGCATTGGAGAAGGAAATGGCAACCTGCTCCAGTGTTCTTGCCTGGAGAATCCCAGGGACAGGGGAGCCTGGTGGGCTGCCGTCTATGGGGTCGCACAGAATCTACATGACTGAAGTGACTCAGCAGCAGCAGCAGCATACCATTTGTATCCTTATTCTGGCTCCATCCTGTCTCCTTCAGTTCAACATTGTTGTTCAGTCGCTCAGCTCACTCGTGTGGGACTCCTGGCGACCCCACGGATTTCAGCACTCCAGGCTTCCTTGTCCTTGGCTACCAATTCAATATAACAAGTTGCAAAGAGGAGGGGGTGGTTTACAATGTCACATGAATTTGAGAGAGCAAAGAAAAGGAGAACTAAGGAAAGGTCATCAGTTTTCATGACACTGGAAAGGAAATTTTCAGCAGAAGTAAGGTACCTGCCATGGGATGGATTGTGCACTGCACCAAGGCAGCCCATTTGCAAGGCATCCTCCCTTCCTAGTCCTCACATAGTAGATACTCATGACAATTCTCCACCCAAATGGAGAAAAGTATCTCAAGGAATGGGTCCCACTCCCCACTCTTTTGTTGACCCTGCCACAAGCAAGGCTTGTGGGATCTTTGTTTCCCAGGCAGGAATCAAACTGGGGCCCATGGCAGTGAAAGGACCAAGTCCTAACCACTGGGCAGCCAGGGAATTTCAGGGTTCCTTTTCTTAAGTGGCACAGGTGCCTAATGGGCCAGCAGAAGCCTCGGTGGGGACAGAAGGTAGATGGCACAAAGGTTATAAATGAATCACTGGTGAAGAAAGGAAAGCCATGTATTCAGAACTCCTACACAGGGATATATATTATTTATCTATAGCTGCATAATCAACTGCTCCAAAATTCATCAGCTTAAGACAACAGATATTTATCATCTCACAGTTGTGTGAGTCAGGAAGCCAGAACAGGCTCAGCTGAGTGGTTCTGGCTCGGGGTCTCCCGTAAACCTGCAGTGAAGCTGTCGGCCAGAGCTGAAGGATCCACTTGAGCGCTTTCTCGTGGGGAAGTTGGCAAGCTTCTGCTCTTCCAGTTGTTGGCCTGAGGGTCTCAGTTCCTCACCGCACTACATGGCTGTTTCCATAGTGTTGCCCACAACATGGCTGTTTGCTTCCTCCGGTGTGAGTGATGCAAGAGAGAAGGATGATGGACAGAAGGGATGAGGAAAGGAGAGGAGGAGAGGGGAGAGGAAGATGGGAGGGAAGTGTGGCTACATTTCTAATACAGAAACCATAGTCTTTTCATAACCTAATCTCAGAAGTGACATCCCATCCTTTTTGCTCTATTCTGTTCTTAGAACAGGTCAGTAAGTCCAGCCCTCATTCAAAGAGAGGAGAGTAACCTAGAGTGTGAATACTGGGCAATGGAGACCAATGGAGACATCTTAGGGGAGGCCTGTTGGGATATCAAGGCTCAACCAGTATTTCAGAGAGAAAGCAAAATCTCTCTCTCATCCTGAGGATGAGACAAATGGAAAAGTTCTAAGCTCACTGTCAGTGCTTAGATTGTTAGCTCACTGTTAGTGCTTGGAGCACTAACTTGTGCTCCAAGTTAGTGACATGGACCCTGAGTTGAGCCTGATGGCAGAAATCTTTGCCACTAGACTACCCCTTGGAAGGGACCTGGTCACTAGCTTTACAGGGATTTAAGCTTTAGTGCCTAAGCAAAGCTTTCTCTGCATCTACCTCATATGAATGTGAAGAAAGTTTGTGAATGCCAACAAAGGTTTCTAATCAGCAGAAACAGCCCATGCCAACATCTACAGAGGCATTCAAGAAAAATAAAGCACCTCACAGGCCAGCTTTGATTCTGTTTTCCGTGTGGGCAGAACTGTTATGCAGAAGCATGGAGGAAAGAAAAGGCTCATTAGATCTGCCAGAAACAGGCAACAATTGTTTCCCTCACCTCCACTATCAGGGGCCCTGTCCAGGCCACCTAGTAGGCTGGGCTTGAGGCTGCCAACTATGCTGGAGAATAAAAGTCCTGTATAGAGAGCAGCCTCTTATCTCATCCTGACTCACACCTTTGTGGAACTCTCTATGCTTTCTTTTAAACTTTAGGACACAGAGAAGCACAGGGATGAAAGAGAAGTCTTAACTTGGAACATACCATTAGATGACAGCCAGCTCTCCTGGATTCCTTTTTAGAAGCACCTGGAATTTCTGAACCACTCTGGAGTTGATTCAATTCACAAATATTTGAGGACCTGTTAAACATGATGGGTCAGCTCCAGGCCATTGGTTGTCTTGGATGAAGTGGGTCAGGCACTAGGAGGTGGGTCAAGCTGGTGGGCATGGTGGCAAGAATTTGTCATGTCAGTGGTTACAGTTCGGGGGTTGGTTCATTGAGGAAGGAGATGTGTATGGTAACCATGAATCCAAACATCAAAGTCAAGGGCAGAGACTGACAGGAGATCAAAGGCAAGACACACATAAGACAGAATCTGGATAAGGGAGCCAAGGCTAATGCTCAGCACTTCCAGGTGAACAGAGAAAACATGTATAGCCCTGGTCAGAGAGCAGAGGCCAGGAGCCAGCATCCTTTCCTGGAAACAGGCTCCCTTCTGCCATGTTCAGCATCCCATCCATATCTGGCACAGTGATCATTTAGGTGCTCAGGCCAGGCAGGAGAACACGGAGGTGCTCAGGCCAGGCAGGAGAACACATCTCTGTGTGTGTACTTAGTGTCTGGCTCTTTTCGACCCCAGGTACTGCAGTTCACCAAGCTCCTCTGTCTTGGAATTCTCCAGGCAAGAATAGTGGAGTGTGTTGCCATTTCCTTCTCCAGGGAATCTTCCTGAGCTAGAACTCGAACTCAGGTCTCCTGCATTGCAAACAGATTCTTTACCATCTGAGCCACTAGGGAAGCCCAGTCATCTCTGTAGATACCTATAAGTCAAGGTTTGGGGTCTAAGATGGGCATCGGGAAACAAGCAGGGAAAATTGTCCAGACCCAGCAGCTCAGGATCCAGAACAGGTGGGTGGGGCCAACTAATAGCCCAATCAGAGTATGACTGCTGATTTCAGGAAATTCTCAGGATTAATTATAGAATTAATTATTTTAAGCAGGATTCTGCTGGACTGAGGACTAAAGCCATGTCTGTCTTACTTTGGGGGTGTCACCAGGCTGGCACAGAGGCTGGCATGAAATACATGCTCAGTAAGTATGTGTGGAGGGAGCAATTGATCCCAGAGAAAAGAGGGATTTGCAAGGGTTGGAGCACAAGCCCAGGACCCAGAGGGTCCTCACAGTCAGTGCAGAGGTAGAAAGGTTTTACTTCCAGGTTATAGGGAATCAGCTGAAGCCAAAGGAGCCCAGATTTCAGATTGAGAGCAAGGGATAAGGTGCCAATCTTCTATTTCATGTCCCTGTCACTCTCCTGGCTGTCCAGAATAGAACAGAGGGTTTAAATGACAACAGCCATTCACCTTTCCCAGAGCCCAGTCTCCAGATGATGGACCTCCATAAGCAGAAACCAGGCTAACAACTTCAACATGAGACTGCGAAATATTCCCTATACCCAAAACTAGGTTGGTGGCCTTGAGCAAGTCATTTAGCCTGTATTGGAGCTTTAAACTCTTTCCTCATCTGTACTGAGCAGAAGCTTTTTAATTTGATGTAGTCCTGCTTGTCTATTTTTGCTTTTGTTGCCTTTGCTTTTGGTGTCAAACTTTAAAAATCATTGTCAAGGATAATGCCAAGGAGCTTGATTTCTCTGAATGTTCTTCCTAGGGCTTTACAGTTTCAGTTCTTGTGTTCAAGTCTTTCATTCATTTTGACTTGATTTTTGTATATGGTGGAAGATAATGGTCCAATTTCATTCTTTTGCATATGGTTGTGCATGTTTCCACATTTATTTCAGAGACTATCCTTTCTCCACTGTGTATTCTTGGCTCCTTTGTTGAAAATTAACTGACCATATATACATGGTTTCCCTTCTAGGCTGTCTATACTGGTCTATGTACCTATTTCTATTCTAGTACCACACTGTTTTGATTACTATAGTTTTGTAATATAGCTTGAAATCAGGAAGTGTGATGCCTCCGACTTTGCTCTCCTTTTCTCAAGACTGCTTTGACTATTTGGGGGTTTTGTGTTTGCATAGATTTCTAAATTATTTTTTTCTACTTACATGAAAAATGCATTGGAATTTCTTTTTATTATTTGTTTATTTTTACTTGGAGGATAATTTGCTGTACAATATTGTGCTGGTTTCTGCTGTACATCAAGGTGAATGCCATAAATATACATATATATCCTCCCTCTTGAGCCTCCTTCCCATCCCACCCCCAGTGGAATTTCTACAGAGGCTGCATTGAAGCTGTAGATTGCTTTGGGTAGTATGGACATTTTACCACTATTAATCCTTTCAGTCCATGAGCACAGAACATCTACAAGAAACCATCACAAAATAAAAAGGCAACCTATGGAACGGGAGAGAATATTCACAAACCACATACATGATAAGGAGTAATATCCAAAATATATAAGTAACTCATATAACTCAGCAAAGAAAGCGAATAATAACAAATAAAAATGATCTGATCTGACATTTTTTCCCAAAGAAGACATATAAATGGCCAACAGGTACATGAAAACACACTCAACATCACTAGACACCAGGAAAATGCAAATCAGAAAAAAAAACATACAAACCACAATCATGTCACACCTCTTAGGATGGCTGTTATCAAAAAGACAATAATGCTGGCTAGGATGTGGAGAAAACACCTGAACACTGTTAGTGGAAATGTAAACTGGTACAGCCACAACAGAAAATAGTATGGCTGTTCCTCAAGAAATTGAAAAGAGAACTATCATATGATCCAGCAATCCCACTTCTGGGTATATATAGAAAGGAAATGAAACTATTATCTCTAAGAGATATCTGTATGTTCATGTTCATGGCAGTAATATTCACAATAATCAAGGAAATGAAACAACATAATGCCCATTGATGTGTGAATGGATCAAGAAAATGTGGTATAAAAATACAATGGAATATTATTCAGCCTTAAAAGAGAAGGGAATCCTATCGCTTGCAACAATGTTGGATAAAACTAGAGGAAATTATGCTATGTGAAATAAGCCATACAGAGAAAGACAAATACTGCATGGTATCACTTACATGTAGAATCTTAAAAATAAAAAACATTTTTAAAAAGATTAAACTCATAGAAACAAGGAGTAGAAAAATGGTTGTCAGGGGCTGGGGGGTAGAAATAGGGAGAAGCTGGTAAAATTGTATAAACCTCTTTTTACAAGATGAATACAGTCTGAGGCTGTACTCTGTAAAACATGGTGATGGTAGTTAACACTGTATTTGTGTAATTCAAACTTGCTAAGACAAGGGTGTGTTAACTGGACAGGGCAGAGCAGAGGAAGCCTTTCACAGTGTACACGGGCTTCAGATTATCACATTGTAACATTACATATCTTACCATTTTGTAAATTATACCTCAATAAATCTGAACAACGAAAGAAAAGTTTTTTCCTCATCTGTTATTCAACCAGAAGATGACTCTGGTTTATTTTCTGATATTCTGTGATTTAACTTTTCTGGCTTTGAAGAGGACACGGGTCAGGATTGATCCCCCATGAAAACCCAGGGTGGCTCATCAGCTACTAATAAGAACTGGAATGGGTCTAGAGGAGATACCCGTACACACCCTCTGTGTTCCGTTTCCATGGAGTTTGGTTCTGGAACGCCGTGTCTGTGAAGAAGGTGAAGCATATTTCCTGTAGGCAGTTGCTTATGCTCCCTAAGCCCTCTGGGAAAGAGGCTGCATGACAAAGCTGAAAGCTTGTAGCCTTAAATATGGAAGACCTGGATCCTGGTCCTGAACCGGGCGTGCGAGTCAGCAATTCATTCACCCTCTTTGGGTCTCCATTTGCTCATCTCTAATGGACAGAATGCCCACTCTGACAGCCTCACGAGACTGTGGAGAGAGTCCTCACCAAAACGTTAAGTGCTAAAACAGGCGTATTGTTAGGAGAGTCTTGTCAAATGGCTGGTGGGAAAGAATGAAGAATGTGTGAGGCAAAGAGCCCACAGTTTGGAGGCACAAACGACTCCTTAAAGGTTTGTACATTCTGGAAATTAAGATGAAGGCTGGACTTTGTGAGTCTGTCTGGGGAGAGGCAACGTGGCATAGCTGTCGAACCTGTAAAACTGGTGGATCTTGATTCCACCGTTGCCATTTATGAGCTGAGTGGCTGCAAAAGTCACCTTTTTTGAGTCTCCACTTTTCTCATCTATAGCATGGGTATAATCTTTAGCCATGCCTATTTCCCAACGTCATCCCTTGATCAAATAAAATCATTGTTTCTAAAAATGTAGTTCACTAGAAAGGCCATCACATGCTGGGTGTCAGTACTCCTGGGAGAGTCGGGCACTTAACAGGGACTCTTAATAATTAACCTGGCTGAGTACCCAGCAAGGCGCATCCAGGCTATGGCATTGGCTCCGGCATGAGAGTAGATGGACGAGACAGACACTACACGAGACAGTCTGTGGGCAACTATGAGACTTCATCTGCGTCCAGAACTTTCCCCTCCTCCCTAGCCTAGAGCCTTTCCCATTAGATTCACTCCCACGAAGCATATTCAATTGAAAGAGAGCTCAGAGGCCAAGGGCATCCAGGCAAAGGGCAAGTAGGGACTAGAATCCAACCACAATTCCACCTGGCAGGGCCTGAGCTTGCCCAGAGGAAGGGATGTTTTTCTCTAATTCTCATGGACAGCCTACCATATGCACCAGCTCATCCCTCCGCTGGAGGTTAGGAAACAAGTGATCAGGGTTTAAATGAACAAACGTTCCCCTGAAATGTGAGTCACTCTTCCACTGCCTCCCTTTAGTAAACAGAACTCTGGAGAAATAAAATGCCAGCTGGTGAATTCTGTGTGTGTGTGTATGTAAACCTTAGTCCTAGAGGGTATGGCAGGAGAGGGTTGTATAATGAGACCCACACAGGAAACCTAGTGTGGGCCCTGGGAGCTGGTAGATGTGGGCCAACGCAGGAGGAGTGAGCAGGGCAACATGGCACCCCAGGATATGGAGGGTAGCTTGACCATCAGAAACTTGGCTGACCTCAGACTCTTGCTGAAGATCAGTGCTTCCAGCTTGGGCTGTGGGGGAATAACCGCAGTGCGTGATATTATATGAGGTGTCCCAGGACTCCACCCTCTGACCTCTCAGGCGAGCCCTTGGCCTTCCACCAAAGTGCTTGCTAGAGCACCTTCACCCCCCCTCTCCTCATTTTGGCAACATGGTAGACCTTGAGCACAGCTAGGTAGCCTCAATCCAACAGGAAGAAACAGTCAAGGCCGCTCCAAGGTCACTGCATCCACAAGGATTCTGGTGACTCCCATGCCCCTCCTTTCTCTCCAGATGAGACACCTTATTGTCTGGGGGCGTGCCAGTCCTCCAGGGAGTTCTGGGAACTGGACTCTGGGCAAGACAATAAAGAGAGACAGTGGATTGTGCCATTGTGGGAAGGGAAGAACGCTTTCCTTCAGGGAGGGCAGCATAAAAGCCCAGGGTGTAGCTCCCTATGAACCTTGGCAGTGCAGCCTCGCAGCCAAGGGCACACTCACCTCATAGGCATGTCCATCAGCTTTCTAGGCAAGCAGAAGGGCCACAGCAAAGGGCTTTCCTTCTGGTGGAATGAAGGCTCTAGCCTAACCCTTCCCCATCTTTCCTCACTTTGGAGTTGAGAAACTTATCCATGGAGAAAAGGAAAAGAAAAAAAGGACATATCTAGGGTAAACTGCACACCAGCCCCCAAGGCTCCAGTTTTGAGGAATGGAAAATAAAGGCTACTTATTATCAAAGACCTTGTTGGTATGGATGAAGGCCTAGACATAAACACTTTAAGACATTTATTTATTAATTTATTTTTGGCTACGCTGGGTCTCCATTGCTTTCTCTAGCTGCGTCAAGCCTGGGACTACTCCCATCGCACTGGCTATTCTTGTGGAGCACAGGTTCTAGGTGCACAGGCTTCAGTGGCTCTCAGGCCCTAGACCGTGCAAGCTTCAGGATTCGTGGCTCCCAGGTTCTAGAGCACCGGCTCAGTAGCTGTGACACATGTTTAATGCTTCATGGCATGTCAAATCTTCCTGGACCAGGGATCGAACCTGTGTCCCCTGAAATGGCAGGTGGATTCTTATCTACCATACCACCAGGGAAGATTCCTTCAATTTTGATACAAAATTGATCCGAAGGCCAAAGAATCACCTCTTTTCACAAAAGAATAATATATTAACACAATAATGCTGTTGATTATTCTAGCCCTCATTTACAGCCCATTCACATTTCTCATATTGTTGTCTGTGCTTTTTGATATGTTTGAACATCCACAGAGCGTTAGGAGAAGCACTCAGCTATGTTCTCCCAGTTATCTCAGAGAGCAATGGATTTTCTTTTTATCAGGCTTCCCCTTGGGGCTCTCATAATAGATCACTATGAAACAGCCCACCCCTAAAATCTGTGGGGCCCAGCACAAGAATACAAATAGAGCCCCATTTATGTAGATCTCCATTTATGTAGGTCTAATATTTAAAGATTACAGATCAACCTAACAGTTATAAAAAGTTATACCATCCTAACCAGGGCTTCCCAGATAGCACAAGTGGTAAAGAACCTGCCTGCCAATGCAGACAGACATAAGAGACTCAGGTTCAATCCCTGGGTTGGGAAGATCCCCTGGAGGAAGGCACAGCAACACACTCTAGTTTTTAGTCTGGAGAAGCCTATGGACAGAGGAGCCTTAAAGGCTGCAGTTCACAGGGTCGCATAGAGTCGGACACTGCTAAAGCCACTTAGCATGCACGCACACCATCCTGTCCTAATGAATACATGTTCACATTGACTCAGAAAGCCAATTTCACATTTAGAACTCTTTTCCTCCTCAGAATTCAGCTACCAGTGTAGAATTCACCCCAAATGCTCAGACCTGGGCTCATGGACCTTTCTTCCCATCCCCTATCATCTGCCCATATCCCAGCCCATATACACAAGATCCCTCTACACACCCCACCATCAGCCTCCCATATGGTACCCTTTGTACAGACTGCCCATATTGGCTGTGACCTCCGCCTTTGGTAGGAAAAACCTGGGAAGAGACTTGAAGAAGGCTGGAAACAGGCTTGGGATCATTTAGGCAGCAATTCTAAGTACCATAGAGAATCCTTAGGTAGCCAGAGAAGGTTATAGAAGAGGTAAATGGGCTCAAGACAGTCAAATTTCCTTGGTCCTACAGACCCCTTACCCATCTGTACCCACAGAGAGAGGCATAGTTGAAAGACGGTCATAGTGGGGGTCCTGTTAAGTCCAGGGTCCAGGGTAAGAGAGGGTATCTAAGGGCATTATTATTGTGTAAAATCTGAATCCAGGAATTCATTGCTCACCCAGATCACTCCCCATGACTCCGGACAATCCCCTTCAACCCTCTGGGCCCAATTTCCTCAATTATTATTTGAACCAAGAATTTTTCAGTGCATTTACAGACATCAAATCCTATGCATCCTCTCCAGATTAAATTCCAGTAACACATATGGAGTACCTATCATGGGCCAGGTGAGTGCTTTTGCATACATGGTCTTATTTAATCCATTATTCCCTCACTGCACGCCCACTTCACAACCAGACAAATTTATGGAGCTGTGCCCAGGTCAACCCACTCCAGTACTCTTGCCTGGGAAATCCCACGGATGGAGGAGCCTGGTAGGCTGCAGTCCATGGGGTCGCACACAGTTGGACATGACTGAGTGACTTCACTTTCCCTTTTCCCTTTCATGCATTGGAGAAGGAAATGGCACCCCATTCCAGTGTTCTTGCCTGGAGAATCCCAGGGATGGGGGAGTCTGGTGGGCTGCAGTCTATGGGGTCGCACAGAGTCGGACACGACTGAAGCGACTTAGCAGCAGCAGCAGCAGCAGCAGCAGCCCAGGTCAAACATCCCAAAGACTTTCAGAGATGGAACTAAAAGTGCAATTCTAAGAGCATCCAGGAGGGAACCTAAGATTCGAACAAACCCACAGTCCACCTGCAGCAGCAACCATGAGGGACTGGCAGAGAGGACACTATGAAACAGACCTGGGGGATGGGTGCCTCCTGCCGAGTCTACAGGTGGAGAGTGAGCTATTTAGGACTGCAGTGCAGACACAATTCCATACTCACAAAAAGCAGCTGAAAGTTCCTAGGTCATTCTATTTGTCTTTTTTTTTTATACTTTTTGATGTTGCCACAAGGCATGCTGCTGCTGCGTCGCTTCAGTCGTGTCCGACTCTGTGCGACCCCATAGACGGCAGCCCACCAGGCTCCCCCATCCCTGGGATTCTCCAGGCAAGAACACTAGAGTGGGTTACCATTTCCTTCTCCAGCATAGTGGGATCTTATTTCCCTGACCAGGGATCACACCCACACCCACTACACTGGAGGCACATTCTTAACCACTGGATCACCAGGGAAGTCCCTCTATTTGTTCTTAAAGGGAGATGTCTGGGCCAGGCAAAGAGAACAGCAGTGGGAGAAGGGAACCTAAAATCGGAAGAGACGTTAAAGTCAGTTCCGGGATTCTTGTGCTAAGACTTGAGGCAGGTCTGCAGATGTTTGGAAACAAGGCTTCCCATCCTTTTTCTCTTTCCCTAATATTCTCTAGCTTGTGAAAACATCTCTGCCTGAATACCCCAGTTCTTGAGGTCAAGTTGATTCATGTACTTATTCTCCTTGGTTAGCTGGCCTTCCTCAGGTCAAGACCTACTATTTGACCTTGAGTGAGTATCTTCATTCTCCAGGCCTCAGTGTTCTCAATTGTAAAGTGAACCTTCAGAGGACTAAAAGAGATAGCACTTGTTACGTGCCTGGCATAGGACAAGCAGTCAGCAATCGTCAGATACTAGTATTATTATCCTTTCACATGGGAGAGCAAGAAAAAGACAGAAGCCAGTTTTGAGCCGGTCAGCCCTGCTGTCTTCCCTGAAGGACAGTGGGCCCCTTACTCCCGAGGACACCGCTCTCTGGCCTGTCACATCAGATGCAGGACAGCTGGTAGTCACACAGCAGAGTTGATCAGCCAAGCACACTGCACACCTGGGCCTTATCAAATATTGATGGAGTGTATAATGTCTTCTGAACACAATACACCTCTTCTTGAACGTGAGCCCGACCTTCTCTGACCCCAGAGGAGGGTGATGGCTTTCCATTCCCTTTAAGCAGCTCTACATCTAAGGAAACTTGTCCTCATCAGGGGCAAATATCTCAGAGTGTGCAATCTTTTCTGCAGCAGGAGGAAAGCTCCCACTGCCTACTTTCTGGGTTTTTCCTACTAGACCAGCTCCCCAAGAAAGAAAGGGATAGAGATGAAAACTAATGTTGGAAGCATGTCTTCTGTGTCAAGCACTGCATACATCGTCCAGTTTAACCCAACAGGCCCCCTATAACGTGGGTAGGTTGAAGGCAGTGGGATGTAGACTTGTGTCTAAAATCAGTTCGCTTCTGTTGAGAGTACTCAGAAAGTGAGACCAGAAGTCAGGAAGCCCCCAGGATCCAGGTAGGTCTATTCCTGGGGCCACTCCTCCAGCTCAGGCATGCCTGGCTGTGCAACCTTCCTCAAAGGCTGATCACAGAGTAAAGCCAAGTCAAGACTCTACGTTCTCTCTGTGCTTCTAATGCAGGGCACACAGGTTTGATCCCTGGGCGGGGAACTAAGAGCCCACATGCTGTGAAGCGTGCCCAAAACAAAACAGAAAGACAAAACAACAACATCAGCAACTCTCAGTTCTGCAAACTAGTGCTTACCAGGAGGGAGAAGGAAGCGGGTAGGCACACCGTAGGGAGTAGAAGAGTAAGAGGTACAAACTATTAGGCAGAAAATAAACTACAGGGACTTCCCTAGTGAGCCAGTGGTTAAGAATCCAGGCTTCCACTGTAGGGGGCAAGAGTTTGTTCCCTGGTTGGGGAAGTGAGATCCTGCATGCCATGCAGTGTGGCCAAAAATAAATAAAATAAACTACACGGATATATTATACAACAAGGGGAATATAGCTAATATCTTATGATAACTATAACTTAAAACTTGTGAATCACTATATTATACACCTATAACTTATACAATATTGTATAGTAATAAACATCTACTTCTGCTTTATTGACTATGCCAAAGACTTTGACTGTGTGGATCACAATAACTGCGGAAAATTCTTCAAGAGATGGAAATACCAGACCACCTGACCTGCCTCCTGAGAAATCTATGCAGATCAGGAGGCAACAGTTGGAACTGGACTTGGAACAACAGACTGATTCCAAATAGGAAAAGGAGTACATCAAGGCTGTATATTGTCACCCTGCTTATTTAACTTACATGCAGAGTACATCATGAGAAACGCTGGGCTGGAGGAAGCACAAGCTGGAATCAAGACTTTATTTTGGGGGTTCCAAAATCACTGCAGATGGTGACTGCAGTCATGAAATTAAAAGACAGTTGCTCCTTGGAAGAAAAGTTATGACCAACCTAGAAAAGCAGAAACATTACTTTGCCAACAAAGGTCCATCAAGTTAAAGCTATGGTTTTTCTAGTAGTCATGTATGGATGTGAGAGTTGGACTATAAAGAAAGCTGAGTGCCAAAGAATTGCTGCTTTTGAACAGTGGTGTTGGAGAAGACTCTTGAGAGTCCCTTGGACTGCAAGGAGATTCAACCAGTCCATCCTAAAGGAAATCAATCCTGAATATTAATTGGAAGGACTGATGCTGAAGCTGAAACTCCAGTACTTTGGCCACCTGATGCTAAGAACTGACTCACTGGAAAAGACCGTGATTCTGGGAAAGATTAAATGTGGGAGGAGAAGGAGACAACAGAGGATGAGATGGTTGGATGGCATCACCAACGCAAGGGACATGAGTTTGAGTGAACTCCAGGAGTTGGTGATGGACAGAGAAGCCTGGTGGGCTGCAATCCATGGGGTCGCAAAGAGTCAGACATGACTGAGTGACTGAACTGCAGCAACTATATTTCAACTAAAAGGAAAACAAAAAACAAAACAAAACTAAGTTCTATGGTTCCCTGTCAAGCAATCCCTGACCAGCTCATGTCTCCTGACCCTCTGAATTGAACCTTGTTTTCAGATTCTTTGTAAATAAAAGTCTATCTATTCTTTTAAAATCCTCATTGATAGTAAATATTTATTGAGGTGTCCCCTGTGATGGGGCCCTGCATAGGTTGGGGCAGGATGGGACAAAGTTGTGGCACATCCATTTCTCAGCACAGCTTCAATCAGTATTTGCCTCAAGTTATTTATAATCGACTTACAAGTCACAGGGATTGTGCTGATAATCAATGGTATTTATAAAATGCATGAGAATTTAGAAATTAACTCCATATTAGGGCACTACCAAAGGAAGATTACACGTCTCCTGGGATCTTCATGACACCCTGACGAAGTCATCAGGATTTTTATGAAAAAACCAAGTCAAAAGTGTTCAATGACTGTCTCAGAGGTAGTGCTGAGCCAGGACTGGAATCCCAGTCTTTTTTTTTTCTTCTTTTCCTTTTTTTTTTCTTTGCTGTGCCATGTGACATGTGGGATTTTGGTTCCCTGACCAGGGATGGTCCTCTACAGTGGAAGCACGGAGTCTTAATCACTGGACCACCAGGGAAGTCCCCCAATCTGTCTCATAAATGATATTTAATATGAACCATCTTTGTAGAGGGCTCTCCTGGTGGCTCAGATGGTGAAGAATCTGCCTGCAATGCGGGAGACCTAGGTTCGATCCCTGGGTTGAAGATCCCCTGGAGGAGGAACCCACTCCAGTATTCTTGCCTGGAGAACCCCCACGGACAGAGGAGCCTGGTGCGCAGCAGTTGATGGGGTCGCAAAGAGTCCGACACTACTGAGCGACTAAGCACTGCATAGCACATCATTGTAGGAGCCAGCAATTTTAGTAATTAAATAAATAGTTGTTTTTAAAAAGACTGGGGCAAAACAGAGAAGTAAAGTGGAATGGCTTGACTCTGATCACACAGCTAGCCAGGATTTGAACCTAAGCAATCTAGCTGCAGGGTCTGGTACTTAACCATCATATCTTCCTCTGTAACAACTTAATTTCTACACCAAGTTCCCGTCCACTGGGGAAGCAGAAACCTAAGTTCTGTCATTTTGTGATTTTTCTTCCCTTTTCTCTGAAGTGTGTGCAAGTTCTAGTGGCAGGGGTAGGGTGGGGGCAGGGTGGGGTTGGGGTTTACCACGTGCCAAAGGGCATCTCATGTTGAGGTAGTCTGGAGTTGGCTGACCCCTCAGGGCCTCAGCCATCATGTCCCATGTGGGTAGCCCTCACTGTCCACTGTCCCCACCTCCAGAGGGGTGCCATGCCCAGGGCAGGGAACTCACTCCACTGTTCCCTGCCATGCTGGCCCTAGGAAGTTCTGTGAGGCAGGCCAAGGCCCCGTAGACCAAAGCTCACCACGTGGCCATCCCCCTCTGTGGTCTGGTGACCTCCCCAGGGCTCCTCTGCAGGGTGCCGATAGTCTCTCATCCTCCCCTTCTCTTGCCCCCCCAATTTCATTATCTTGTGTTTCCCCCAACCTTTCTGTCTACACCTGTAGCTCCACCTGGCCTCCTGAAGGTAAATTTATGGGGCCCCAAAGATGAGGGGGGGGGGGGGGGGGGGGAAAAAAAAAAACTTCCCGGTAGCTCAGCTGGTAAAGAATCTGCTTGCAATGCAGGAGACTCCGGTTCAATTCCTGGATCAGGATGATCTGCTGAAGAAGGGATAGGCTATCCACTCCTATTCTTGAGCTTCCCTGGTGGCTCAGCTGGTAAAGAGTCTGCCTGCAATACAGGAGACCTGGATTCGAGCCCTGGGTTGGGGAAGGTCCCCTGGAGAAGGGAATGGCTACCCACTCCAGTATTCTGGCCTGGAGAATTCCAAGGACCATATAGTCCATGGGGTCATAAAGAGTTGGACACGAGTGAGCAAATTTCGCTTTCACTTTCAAAGATGGGAAGGGGCTTCCTAGGTGGCGCTAGTGGTAAAGAACCCACCTGCCAAAGCAGGAGACATAAGAGATGGGTTTGATCCCTGGATGGAGAAGATCCGTTGGAGGAGGGCATGACAAACCACTCTAGTATTCTTGCCTAGAGAACTCCCATGGACAGAGGAGCCTGGTGGGCTAAAGTCCGTGGAGTTGCAAAGAGTCAAACACGGCTGAGCAACTAAG
Organism: Nanger dama; assembly: GCA_917880005.1. NCBI lineage: Eukaryota > Metazoa > Chordata > Mammalia > Artiodactyla > Bovidae > Nanger > Nanger dama. The sequence goes on from CAKJTW010000018.1 coordinate 36,037,930, forward strand.
CACAGCACACAGCACAGGTAATTATCAACATACATACACATATATATGGAGGAAGATCCAAGAGTGGATATAGTAAGGCGTCACAGTCTACCATGTATTTGAGGGAGATCTGGTATATATGGAGGAAGATCCAAGAGTGGATATAGTAAGGCGTCACAGTCTAACATGTATTTGAGGGAGATCTCACAGCAGGTAAACACTGATTGACCAAGAAGAGAAAAAAGGCAAGTATTCATATTTCCACCCAGTCAACCCAGGGATAATAACACCACCCTTCACAGCGCCAGAGGAATTGAGGGGAGAAGGTGGTGAGTTGTTTCCTTCACACTCGAAATACAGTCAAGGTGAGACAATTAACTTCATTCATTCTTGAGCACCTGCTATATGCCTGGTACTAGTACCTGATACCACCACCTGGTACCGGGGATTCAGCCAAGAACAAACCTAACACACAAAACGTACAGCAGGTCCAGTGCCAGTAAGAGGCCACAAAGTCCAGCATTCCAGGTGGATGCCATGGCCATGCATCCTGAAGAAACATCAGCTCCCAGGGTAAGAGGTGGACACGAGGTCAGAGACAGAGGGCTCTTGGCAGAGAACCTGATCACAGTGAGTGCCCAGTAAATGCAGCTACTGATGGTCATTATGAGTCTTCCCCAGTCAGGAGCCATTGCTGTTTGGACTCCCGTGGGCACCTCCACTGTGGCCATGGGGCCAGGCCAAAGAAGCCATGTGTTCTACATCAGGCTTGGTGGCCCCAGGGACCGGTGTCTCCAATGTTGGCAACGCAGCCCCCAGACGTTGGCTCTGGCACAAGCACTCCTGGCCCCTGAGCCTAGAGAGAAACCTGCTTCCCAGCACGACTCCCACATTCCTTCTGGGTAGAATGCCTTTATATGGCCAAGTCCTGTGGGCAGGGATTTAATTAACTCTTTACATGCCTTTGCAAAACTCTGCACAGGAGAACAATTCTTCCTCTATCCACGGAAAACGCTGATGCCAAGGGAATGTTTATATTTGGTGATTCTCCAGTCTCCTCTTTATGAGATCCTGCAGTGCCAGGTAACCAGGGCAGGGATCTGTCTGAGCACCTCAGGGACAGGACTGAGTCATTCCTGGGGGAGTGGGAAGAGTTTGTTTAGTTAGTTTTCAGTTGGGCAAGAATGTTGCATGCCTACTGTGTGCAAAGCATGGTGTGAGATATACAAAGTTAGAGAAGACATAACTCTTGATACAAGAGAGTAAATACATAGTGGTGAAAAAAAAGGAACAAGTAATCTGGGTTGCCCTGGTGGCTCAGATGGTAGAGAATCTGCCTGCAATGCAGGAGGCACAGGAGACTCAGGTTCAGCCCCTGGGTCGGGAAGATTCCCTGAAGAAGGAAATGGCAACCCACTCTAGTGTTCTTGCCTGGACAATCCCATGGACAGAAGAGCCTGGTGGGCTGCAGTTCCTGGGTCACAAACAGTTGGACACGACTGAGGGACGAAAACTACTTGCTACTACTAATCTGGAAGAAGCATGACCCCCTAGACTATCCAGAGCTCAAAACCCCAAGTTTTAACACAGGGGTCTGACAGGAGAGGGAAAAGCCAGGGCAGCTATTTGATCCTCCCCTCCCCACCCAAGGGGACTGGATAAGGTCAGTCTGTGAGAGAGGATCCCCGCTTATCTGTGACACACCTGCTGAACTGGCCTGTGTCACCCGGCTGCCTTATCAGAAGCCCTGTCTCACAAGGCCAGTGAGGGTCAGCACAGCAAGGAGGGTGGTGAGGTGGCTTCAAGTCCCCAAGAGGAAAATGAAAAAGCTCAGGCTTCCACTAGACTGCAGAAGAGCCTTCTAGAAGGTCCTCTGGACACCAGGCAATGCCTGCATCAACCTATGGCAGGTGCAATTTCCACTCTGAACTCTGAAGCCAGTGACCCATGTCCGTATTGTCTGTCCCCTGCCTTAAACCTCCGGGAGGTTACATCCTTACTGCCAAGCTCCTGTGTCAGCTACTCAGCCCAGCATCCCAAACCCACCCCCCGTCATCGACAGCAGGGACCCTTCCAGCATCTCCCCAGTACTCAGGCTGCTCAGGCCACCTAGAACAGCCTCCCCTGCCTCCACCTGTTGAAATCCTGCCCCCTCCCTCAGGGCGACCTCAAATGCCCTTTCCCCTCACAGAGGCTTCTCTGTTCCCCCAACCCCCACTTCCTGCCTGCCCTACCACCCCCCACCCCCCTCACCCCCCCACCCCCACTCCCCACCCCCCCCACCCCCGCTCCTGAAACTCCCCTGCATGTCATACCTGCCTGGTGTCACATGTCTCACCCCAGCCAGGACAGGCCTCTCTTACTTCATTAACTTGCCAGCAACCTGAGATCAGCCTCTGTCCTATCCCCTCCTTTTCCCTTCACCAGAGCCCCTTGCAGTAAGGAGCTCTCTGTGCTCCTAGCCTCTCCATGTTGTCTGCTGGCCCTGCCTCCCTGCACGAGCCATGCCTGCCCCTCCTAAAAGGTGATGGTCAGGTCCGCTGGAAGCCCGCTGGGGAGATCCTTTGTTGTTCAGCTTTGGCACTCATTCACATAGAATCAAATTGCTATGAGGTCCAAATGGACCCTCCCCACTCTTCCTTTCCTTGAAAATCTTGGTCTAGTATTTGGATTTTTTTTGCTTTAATTTTTGCTGGAGTAGAGTTGATTTACAATGTTGTATTAGTTTCTGCTGTACAACAAAGTGAATCAGTTATACATATATATCTCTCTCCACTCTTTTTAAATTCTTTTGCCATGTAGATCATTACAGAGTATTCAGTGGAGTTCCTTGTGTTATCTATTAGTTACCCATTTTATGTATAGTAGTATGTATATGTCAACCCCAATGTCCCAGTTTATCACTTCTCCTTCTTTCTGCCCCGGTAACCATAAGTTTGTTTTTCTACATCTGTGACTCTATTTTTGTTTTGTAAATAAGTTCATTCATATCATTTTTTTCAGATTCCACATATAAGCAATATCATATGACACTTGTCTTTATCAGACTTAATTCACCTAGTGTGATAATCTCTAGTTGCACCCATGTTGCTGCAGATGACATTATTTTACTCTTTTTATGAATGAAGTAATATTAGCTGAGTAATATTCCATTGTATATGCCTCCAAAGAGAGCTGACTAGAAAGCCTCTCTGTGTATTCTTTCAACACTGACTTCACTCAGAATTCTGCACAGGAAAGAGGCCCACTCCAGAATCAAGGAAGCGTCATCTCTCCCAGCTTTCATGTGAGGCGCCACCTCTGGTTCTCATCCTGCCATTCTGATTATTCTGACTTCTCTTTCTGCAGCTCCTCAGTCCCTGTGGTCTCCAGCCCTCTTCCCTCCTTGATGGCGTCTCCCTCAGAGGATGGGCCCAGTGCTACAGCTCCTATGATCTCTTCAAAGTTGTTGACCTGAAAACTCCAGACCTCAAGTTCTTATGTTCCATAGCCCTCTGAGCATTGGTACTTGTACATGCACTTAAGATCTTTGCAAATATAAATCCCCAAGTACAAACTCTACCCTCCTCCTGGACTTCTGCCAGCGCTACCTTCAAATGCAGGTAGGGCCTTCAAAACCCCACTCTGGCCCCAAAATGCTCAGAGTCACTCTCAGAGATGAGAACTCTCAGAATTTACCCCTAATCTTCCCTTTCCCCTACCCACATCTCTTTCCCTCTCCCACCCCCACCTTGCTGCGGTCACCCTTCCTTTCTTCAGGCCAACCCTCCAGCAACAAGCACCAATGGACCTTCCCTGGTTATCAGTCTTCTTGCTATTTCCCAGCCTCAGGCTTGGGTTTTCTTCTTCACCAAGATGGAGTAACAGACCCTCCTTCAGCCGGGTCCTGAGTCCACACATTGTTCCCTGCTCATAGCAGCCCCTACCAGCCTCAGGAACTTTCGCACAAACGCCATCACTTATTCAAGTTGCAAAGTCCAGGATCGGTGTAACACCTCTTGTCCCTCAATGCCTACAGTCACTCACTCTTCTGCTGTAATGATTTGGGAATCTCCCTCTTTAGTTCCTTCACCCTTGTTTGTCATCCCCCTCAAACATACTAACTACACTCCCTCTCCTAACAGGCTCCTGTGAATTGTGGCCCCACTACCATTCTAGAGTTCAGCACTTGGCTGTGAGTCTGCCTCACACTACATGGTGAGGCTGGAGATGGGGTTCATCAATCCTGAACCCCTAATGTTGAGCAAAGGTCTCTTTATATCAAATTGTGCTTTAGTCACTCAGAGGAGTCACCAGGATCCTCTGTCCATGGGGATTCTCCAGTCAAGAATACTGGAGTGGGTTGCCATGCCCTCCTCCAGGGGATCTTCCCAACCCAGAGACTGAACCCAGGTCTTCTGCATTGCAGGAAGATTCTTTACTATCTGAGCCACCAGGGAATAGGCACTCCATAAATGAAGAATTGAATGAGTGCCTATCTGCCTGCTATGTGTAAAATCTGATGAGAAGTCCTAGGTGGACCCTGAACTTGCCCCCTGGGAATGGTTGGATATGGACATACAAAGGGATAACAGCAGCAGGACAGCAAGGGAGAGGTCCAGACTGAGTGCTGCGAGACTCCTGAGAAAGGAGAGGTGACCAGAGGCTGGAGCTTCAGGAGGCATCTTCTAAAACAGGCAGACTTAGATAACTAGAAAGAATGTGAGGTTAATGCAGGGAAGAGAATGGGGAACAGAGAAGAGGATTCGAGAGCCAAAATGGCACTTGGCTTATCTGAGCCACCAGGGAAGCCCACTTGGCTTATAAGAGATAGTAAGGAGACTTGTTTGAGGAGGGCAGGTTGGAAAAGTGGGCTGGAGTTCAATTGCAGGGGCAGAAAAAATACCAGGCTAATAGCAATAACTTAGCTAACTTTTTTTTGATCATCCACTAGATACCAGACATTAATCTATGTTTGTTCATGAATTATCTTGCTTACTTTACAAACTCCTGAAGTAATTACTATGACTATGGCCATTTTACAGATGAGGAAACTAAGGCACAATATGGTTACGTTATTTGTCCATCATAGGATGGTTATATTATACAGTGTCAAGTGGTAGAGAAGGTTTGATGCTAAGTCTCACCCTCCTATCCATTAACCTCGGCAGCCTAAGGCTTGGTCGTTATCCTGAAGGAAGCAAGAAGATATTTTAAATGGGGGTTGGGGGTGGGCAGGGAGAGGAGACGGAGAAGAGTGTCACACACCCACTGGGGCTTGGGAAGTAATCATCCGCGAGCACTCTTTAGAGTGGATTTGAAAAGGAAATCCTGAAGTCTGAGGGGTTAATTCAGAAGAAGGGGACAAAACAGTGCTCTAGAAAGAGATCCTCAAATTTCATGAGAAAACCTTCATTTGAAGTCCATATCAGTACTTAAAAGGCAGCTTGGTCCTTTCTTAGGGACTCAGTTTTCCCATTTGTAATTGTTAGGGAGAATTGGAGTCCCTTCCAGCTCTGAGGTTCTGTGGTTTTATCAATATGAGGATTTTGTAATGTGAAGAGATAGCCACCTGAATTAATCCTTGGAGTAGAATAGGGGCTTTCCAATTGGCTCAGTGGTAAAGAATTCACTTGTAATGCAAGAGACGTGAGTTTGATCCTTGGGTTGGCAAGATCCCCTAGAGAAGGAAATGGCAATCCACTCTAGTATTCTTGCCTGGGAAATCCCATGGACAGAAGAGCCTGGCAGGCTATAGTCCATGGGGTCGCAAAAGAGTCAGACACAACTTAGCAACTAACTAAACAACGTAAAAGCAGCAAGTCCCCAGCTCCAGTCTCACACCCTTTATGGAGCCTTTCTGATATGGCCTCTAATTCATGTGCCCTTCTTGTCAGCACCTCCACATTGGTCACTTAACGTGAACGGCCTCAAACCATTAAGGAACTTGGAGGGTTATGTCCTCAACAAACCCACAGCCCCAGAGGTCAGCATAGTCCCATCTTAAACTTCCCTAGGCTCTTCCCTTAGCACCTGTGCAGATACACTACAGATATTCACTAAAGACATCCTGAATTTTGAATAACCTCCACGTGTACAAGCCTAAGGTTATTTAGCCTGTTACTTACATCATGCACCAGGTAACCAGGACGTATTCCTGTGATGGAGTTCTGACCTTGCCACAATCATAGGCTCCTCTGCACTCAAGACCCAGCAATGCTACTTCTTGGCTGAGTGATTCTTGCTCTTTTAGTGTCCCTTATCTATAAAATCAGATTAGTAACCTACTTCATAACATAGTTGTGAGGATTAAATAAGACTGTATGTGTTAATGCATGTTGTAAAAACAAAATGCTATCTAAATATAAAATAATGTAAATCCTACAAGGCACTGAACCAGGTTTAAGCTCTGATTCCAAAGTGGCCTAGCCATTTAATTTGGACTAGCCGTTTAGTTTCTAGTCTCTTCCATCCTCATATGCACTCTCTCCTTTGAAGCCCTCATGGTCCTCTTGACCTATGTTTTCCCACCCCTCCCCACTCCCAGGCTCTAGGGATCAATTTCCTTCTCAGCCTTCAAGGACTGGCTAAAATCCTAATGACCACTCAGGTCAGGATTCTTTTTCTAGGTCATCAGTTTAGATGATTTACATTCTCCTGCAAATGGCTTCATCCTAATTATACATCCACCTTCCTCTCTAGACCAAGGGTCAGCAGACTTTTTCTGTAAAAGTCCTGATGATAAATATCTCAGACTTTGTGGGTTATATGGTTGCAATGACCTGATTCCATGACTGTAGCCAGAAAGTCATCACAGATAATATATAACTGAATGGACTTGGAAGTAAGTAAGCTTTATTTTATACTCCATTAACAGGATGAGAAGGCAAAATGATAGGATACTGAAAGAGGAACTCCCCAGGTCAGTAGGTGCCCAACACGCTACTGGAGATCAGTGGAGAAATAACTCCAGAAAGAATGAAGGGATGGAGCCAAAGCAAAAACAATACACAGCTGTGGGTGTGACTGGCGATAGAAGCAAGGTCTGATGCTATAAAAAGCAATATTGCATAGGTATCTGGAATGTCAGGTCCATGAATCAAGGCAAATTGGAAGTGGTCAACAAGAGATGGCAGAGTAAACATCAACATTTTAGGAATCAGAGAACTAAAATGGACTGGAATGGGTGAATTTAACTCAGATGACCATTATATCTACTACTGTGGGCAGGAATCCTTCAGCAGAAATGGAGTAGCCATCACGGTCAACAAAAGACTCTGAAATGCAGTACTTGGATGATGCAATCTCAAAAGTGACAGAATGATCTCTGTTCGTCTCCAAGGCAAACCATTCAATATCACAGTAATCCAAGTCTATGCCCCAACCAGTAATGCTGAAAAAGCTGAAGTTGAACGGTTCTATGAAGACCTACAAGACCTTTTAGAACTAACACCCAAAATAGATGTCCTTTTCATTATAGGGGACTGGAATGCAAAAGTAGGAAGTCAAGAAACACCTGGGGTAACAGGAAAATTTGGCCATGGAATGCAGAAAGAAGCAGGGCAAAGACTAATAGAGTTTTGCCAAGAAAATGCACTGGTCATAGCAAACACCCTCTGCCAACAACACAAGAGAAGACTCTACACATGGACATCACCAGATGGTCAACACTGAAATCAGATTGATTATGTCCTTTGCAGCCAAAGATGGAGAAGCTCTATACAGTCAGCAAAAACAAGACCAGGAGCTGACTGTGGCTCAGATCATGAGCTCCTTCTTATCAAATTCAGACTTAAATTGAAGTAAGTAGGGGAAACTACTAGACCATTCAGGTATGACCTAAATCAAATCCCTTATGATTATACAGTGGAAGTGAGAAATAGATTTAAGGGCCTAGATCTGATAGATAGAGTGCCTGATGAACTATGGAATGAGATTTGTGACATTATACAGGAGACAGGGATCAAGACCATCCCCATGGAAAAGAAATGCAAAAAAGCAAAATGGCTGTCTGGGGAGGACTTACAAATAGCTGTGAAAAGAAGAGAGGTGAAAAGCAACGAAGAAAAGGAAAGATATAAGCATCTGAATGCAGAGTTCCAAAGAATAGCAAGAAGAGATAAGAAAGCCTTCTTCAGTGATCAATGCAAAGAAATAGAGGAAAACAACAGGATGGGAAAGACTAGAGATCTCTTCAAGAAAATCAGAGATACCAAGGGAACATTTCATGCAAAGATGGGCTCAATAAAGGCCAGAAATGGTATGGACCTAACAGAAGCAGAAGATATTAAGAAGAGATGGCAAGAATACACAGAAGAACTGTACAAAAGGATCTTCACGACCCAGATAATCATGATGGTGTGATCACTCATCTAGAGCCAGACATCCTGGAATGTGAAGTCAAGTGGGCCTTAGAAAGCATCACTACGAACAAAGCTAGTGGAGGTGATGGAATGCCAGTTGAGCTATTTCAAATCCTGCAAGATGATGCTGTGAGAGTGCTGCACTCAGTATGCCAGCAAATTTGGAAAACTCAGCAGTGGCCACAGGACTGAAAAGGTCAGTTTTCATTCCAATCCCAAAGAAAGGCAATGCCAAAGAATGCTCAAACTACCACACAATTGCACTCATCTCACACGCTAGTAAAGTAATGCTCAAAATTCTCCAAGCCAGGCTTCAGCAATACATGAACCGTGAACTTCCTGATGTTCAAGCTGGTTTTAGAAAAGGCAGAGGAACCAGAGATCAAATTGCCAACATCCACTGGATCGTGGAAAAAGCAAGAGAGTTCCAGAAAAACATCTATTTCTGCTTTATTGACTATGCCAAAGCGTTTGACTGTGTGGATCACAATAAACTGTGGAAAATTCTGAAAGAGATGGGAATACCAGACCACCTAACCTGCCTCTTGAGAAATCTGTATGCAGGTCAGGAAGAAACAGTTAGAACTGGACATGGAACAACCTGATTGTTTCATAGGAAAAGGAGTACATCAAGGCTGTATATTGTCACCCTGCTTATTTAACTTATATGCAGAGTACATCATGAGAAACGCTGGGCTGGAAGAAGCACAAGCTAGAATCAAGCTTGCCGGGAGAAATATCAATAACCTCAGATATGCAGATGACACCACCCTTATGGCAGAAAGTGAAGAAGAACTAAAAGCCTCTTGATGAAAATGAAAGAGGAGAGTGAAAATGTTGGCTTAAAGCTCAACACTCAGAAAACGAAGATCATGAGCATCTGGCCCCATCATTTCATGGGAAATAGATGGGGAAACAGTGGAAACAGTGTCAGACTTTATTTTGGGGGGCTCCAAAATCACTGCAGATGGTGACTGCAGCCATGAAATTAAAAGACTCTAACTCCTTGGAAGAAAAGTTATGACCAACCTAGATAGCATATTGAAAAGCAGAGACATTACTTTGCGAACAAAGGTCCGTCTAGTCAAGGCTATGGTTTTTCCAGTGGTCATGTAAGGATGTGAGAGTTGGACTGTGAAGAAAGCTGAGTGCCGAAGAATTGATGCTTTTGAAGTGAGGTGTTGGAGAAGACTCTTGAGAGTCCCTTGGACTGCAAGGAGATCCAACCAGTCCATTCTGAAGGAGATCAGCCCCAGGATTTCTCTGGAAGGAATGATGCTAAAGCTGAAACTCCAGTACTTTGCCCACCTCATGTGAAGATTTGACTCACTGGAAAAGACTCTGATGCTGGGAGGGATTGGGGGCTGGAGGAGAAGGGGATGACCAAGGATGAGATGGCTGGATGGCATCATGGACTCGATGGACGTGAGTTTGAGAGAACTCCGGGAGTTGGTGATGGACAGGGAGGCCTGGCATGCTACCATTCATGGGGTCATAAACAGTTGGACATGACTGAGTGTCTGTACTGAACTAAAGCTTTATTTACAAAACAGACACAAGGCCAGAATTGACCCAAGGGCCATAGTTTGGCTCACCCTGCTCTAGACTGCCAGCTTCCTAAAGTACTGACAAACTTTTCCTTTTTTCTCTGCCTTCATGTTTAGCCTCAATGCCAAGCACAGAGTTTAGCCCCAAGAGGTCTCAAATAATGTTTAAATGAAGAAATAGCAGTAATAGTAATAGCATCCTTTTACTGAAGCCTTATCAGGTGCAAAATATTTGGAACTTTGTGAGAAAAGTATGGGAGTTGCCCTGGTGACTCAAATGGTATAGAATCTGCCTGTAGTACAGGAGACCTGTGTTTGATCCCTGGGTTGGAAAGATCCCCTGTAGAAGGGGAATGGCAACCCACCCCAATATTCCTGCCTGGAGAATTCCATGAACAGAGGAGCCTGGTGGGCTACAGTCCATGGGGTCACCAAGAGTTGGACACAACTGAGTGACTAACAAAAAAAAAAGGTATATATTATTTCACTTCACAGATGAGGAAAATGATAGATGAAGGACTTTGCCTGCAGAGCTGGCAAACAACAGAGACTCACACCCAGGTGTGTGCAAATCAAACCCACCAGTGCCGTGCCATGTGTGTGTGCAAATGTTAACTACATTGCATCTGAGTGGTGTGGTTGAAGTAGGTGTCGTCTCGTTTTCCTGGCAAAGTTAGCCAAAGAATCTCCAAGTCCCAGCCTGGCTTCCCAGGCAGTCTCAGGCCACCGCACTGTGGGGTGAACACCATCTGACTTGTTCTTTTGTCTCCTTTTCTCTCACTCGCCCAGAGCCAGTCCCTCCATCTGCTCTGGCATGCACAACTCAGCCGCAGGCACACTGGGACCTCTCTGAGCATGAACACACCCTGCCTTGGGGGGTGGGGGAGCTGGGCTGTTTGGTGCACCAAGAGCCTGGCCCCTCCCCCCTGCCCATCTCTCTCAGGAGCCCAGAGAGGGTGAACCATCGTGGCGTCTCCCAGCTGCTAAAGTGGGACCACCATCCCAGACTCTTCAAGAGACAGAGGGAATTTATAGGAGGGAGAGAGAACAGGAGATGGGGGTTAAGGGCCAGATCTGAGTTCAGCTACCTAACTTTGTGTTCCCCAGGCTTGTCTCAAATCAGCTTAGAATCCCAGGCCTTAAAAGGACAAAGGTAGGGAAGAAGCCGATCATTTTTAAGTAAATGATCTCCACGATGTTCCAAGATTGAGAACAACGTGAAGAGTCCAGGTTGGAAGCAGGAGGTAGACACTGATACTCAGAGGCACACAACAAAATTTAATCTCTACACTTCCAGGAGCCGCTATAGCATTGGCTCGAGCAACTAGAATGAGATTTGGGGAAAGTCCCTGAAGCAGTGGTCAGGTAGATTGGAGGAAACCAGCCAGGAAGCTGCCATCCTGGGGGAGCTGTTCAGAAGCCCTGAAGCGGGGGATGCGGTGGGAGTGGGGAAGTCCTGCCTTATTCTTTGCTAGCACTACCCTTGCTCCCCACCTTCTCCTTCTACTTTCTCTCATCTTTCAATCATTCAACAAATATCACTTGAGCCCTACTATGTGCTCGCGATAAACATGGATACACCTGTTCTGTTCTCTCTCTTCCCCATCTTTTCCCTTTCCTTTCCTCCCTTCTCCATGCCTCACAATCTCTCTTTCCTTGCTTCTCCAACATCCTCTTTCATGCTATTTTCCAGCTGGAATTCAGGAGTGAAAGCCTAACTCCCATCTTCTCGCCGGGGGCAGGGGGCTGGTAGTCAGGGGGCTGCACGGATTTCCTGGAGAGAGACTGCACAGTGGGCCCTCAGAGCTCAAAGTGAGCATCATTGTGGTCTGGAGACCAAAAATGCCCCCAACCTCCCACCCATTCAGGCTAAACATATACACCATGCACTCTTACCCCATCATAAACCAGAAAAAGACAGAAGTACGCTACCTCCACCAAGGTGCACATCAGTGACCTCACTCCCTACAGTGGGGTCACAGAACTCAACTAGTCAAGGTCCAAACACAAAACAGAAAGCACCAAATATTTACCACAATGGGGATCTATTTAAGGCATGAAATTAGTTACAGGAGTGACAGAGGAGCTGGTAAATCTATCAGGGATGATGAGGCAACCTTGAGCAGTTGGAAGCAACTATCACCCCCAAGGACCAGCGGGACGAGGAAAGAGAGAGGTAGCATTACCTGAGCCCAGGGACCTGCCAAAAACAAGAATAGTAGCAGGTCATCTGGCAGGCACCCAAGACACCAAAAGTCACTGCCAACAATGGCCCAACTTCCCACCAACAACCTGGTCAGAAACCACTGGCACCAACCCTCTGGTGTCAGCCTCCCTGTGATTCAGAGCAAGCAAGAGACCTGGACTGGTTGGTCTTTGCATGTTCCCCTACCGTGTACCTGTGCCAGGCCTCCGGAGGCCCACCTGGCTTTGCCTTTGATCCACAAGTTTGGGTCCTGAAGGTCTCTGATGTCTGGAGGCCAGACAGCATCTGGGCTCCATTTCCGCACACCCTTGGGTCTTGCCTTCTGGATGTTCGAACTCACTTGTTTCCATCACATCTTCCTTCCTTTCTCCTTTCCTCCCTCCCTTCCTCCTATTCTGATTCCATCTCTCTTCCTTCTTTCCAGTATCCCTCATTCACACATTTGGCGATATGTGGCTCACCCTCTATGTGTCAGGCAATGTGCTGGGCACTGGCCACATGTTGGAGGATGAGAACTCCTCCCTGCCCTCCAGGAGTTCACAGTCAAGGGATAATTCCATCTATAACCCTCTGAAGCAAAGACAGGGGTGGTCAGTTCTGCCTGGGAACTGGTCAGGGAAGGCTCACAGATATGCTAATGTTTAAGCTGATTCTCCAAGAACATTTCACAAGTAAGTAAGAAGAAGCAAGGCTTTCCAAGCAGAGGAAACAGCAGATTCAAAGATCTGGAAGCAAGAAAAATCAAAATCCAGTGGGCAGAGGACGTGATGGCATGACAAAGGATGGGTAACATCTACTAGGCAGGGCTCGTTGCTGAATGGCCTTGCAGGCATACTTTTCCTGGGAGCTATTAGAGGATTTTAAACAAGAGAGGAAGCCTATGCGAACTGAACTCTAGAAAGAGTAATCTGGCTACAACATGGAGGAGGGACGGGGGTCAGACCTGAAGCTAAAAGACTGGGGAGAAAGCTGGTGTCCATGCAGGAGTCCAAGCAAGCCAGGCAAGGTAAAACCAGCATCTCTGGGAGAAATCCACAAGGACCTCGTCATAGTCAAGGTCTGATTGTTTGAAAAGAAGGAAAAGAAAAGAGAAAGGAAGAAAAAGAAAACCTGTTTGGAGAAAGTCAAGGTTTTCTCCAGTAAATCAGTTGTTAGGGGCGTGTGTTGCTAAGCTACAGCCCATTCTAAAAGGAGCTTTGGGGGAGGTGGGTGTCATCAGCCAGGTTGCTCCCTCCTCCAGGCCCAGAGGAGGGGAAGGGGTTGCTCCACCTCCAGGAAGGACCCACAGGGTGCAAATGGCAGCAGCACAGCAGGGAGACGAGGCTGCAGGGCCTTGGTGGTGTCTGACATTCAAGCTGAGTGCGCATCTCATCAGCTACTCACCATGGCTGCGGTGTGCGATGCTCCGGCGCCAGTGAGCACAGCGCCATTTCATTATGTAGGGTCACAAGCTCCCATCTGTCTTTTAACCTGTTTTTAGGCCGTGGAGGTATGGGTTTTTCTGTATCTCTACTCTTGCAGGTTTGCCCTGTGCAATCAAAGAGGCTTTAAAAAAAAAAAAGTCAATTTAATCATCCAATGATTTAACTACGATCACCTGTAGCTTCTTAAAATTCGAAAGACGGGTGTGGAGAGAGTGGAGGCTCGGTTTACTTCCCAATGTCTGAGTCTGAGTGAACTCTGAGAGATGGTGATGGACAGGGAGGCCTGGCGTGCTGCGATTCATGGGGTCACAAAGAGTCGGACACGACTGAGCGACTGAACTGAACTGAACTGAAATTGATGTATTTTCCCCTGGAAATGAAACGTGAAGCAACAGGGCCTGGGGTCTTGTAGGGGGCTCCTCATGGGATCTGGGCATACTGTGTGTGGCCAGGAGCTCCAGCTGCACATTCCTGAGACTTTGTTTCCCCATCCAGGCCCAGCACATATCAGCTTTGTGTTTATCGGGGTTTTTAATTCTTTCTTATTTACTTATTTCTGGTTGTGCTGGGTCTTCGTTGCTATGCAGGTTACTCTCTAGTGGCGATGTGCGGGCTTCTCATTTCTGTGGCTTCTCCTGTTGCAGAGAACGGACTCTAGGGCGCATAGGCTTCAGTAGCTGCGGCACATGAGCTCTGCAGTTGGAGTTCCCAGGCTCTAGAGCACAGCCTCAGCAGTTTTGGCACACAGGCTTAGTTGCTCTTCAGCATGTAGGGTCTTCCTAGATCAGGGATCGAACCCATGTCTCCTGCATTGGTAGGCAGATTCTCTACCACTGAGCCACCAGGGAAGCCTCCCATCTTTGTGTTTATAATAGTCACTCAGAGACAAAGTACTCTTAAAGGTCGATCACATCCTACCTCCCTTCTCTGATTTCCAGATGTCCTACAGCCTCTGCCACATCCCACTTGACCAAGTACTCCTGGAGGTAACTGTTTAGGGAGAGAAGCCAGTGTAAGCTGCCTCCCAAGATTAGGCCCTGAGAAGTGAGCACAGGGAAGTGATGGGGTGCCTGGGCAGAGGATTGATGACAGTTGAGGGAACCAAGACCTGACTGGAAAGAGAAAGCCTGGCAGGAGAGGTGAACTGAATCACAGGGGTTGCAGCTGAAAAACAGCAATCAGGAAATCTAGGCTGGAGATAGAGAAGCCTCTAGAGGAGATGACCAGGGCAGGGACGACCTAGAGGAAGAAACTGAGGAAGACACTGATCATTGTCAGCATCGCCTGTTGAACTCCCTCCCACCTGTTGAGCAAACACCGTGCAGGGCCCAGTGGTGGCACAGGGCGAACTCTTCCCGAATCCTTTCACATCTGCACAACCCAGGCCCCAGGGACTTTTGTTTGCCTCTCTTACCAAACATAACTTTCCCACTTCCTACCTAGGGGTCCTTGGAGCAACTTACTTAACTTCACTGTGTATTGATTTCCTCATCAGTAAAATGGAAATCAAATCATCCCTACTTAACAGAGCTGTTGTAAGGATTAAATATGTTACTATATGAGAGACGCTCAGAGTGATTACTCAATAATTTACATCATTACTGCCATCATCTGCACTTTAGTGAAAAATTAATAGATTCTAAAACATGGATGGGGGTGGAAACCTCTCACCCTCTTTCTGTGACTAGGCAGAAAGAAGGCTGAGAAGGTAAAATACTTCCTGAGCCCACACAACAAAATGAGTGATGGAGCCAAGATCCAAACTCAGATCTGCTGGCTTTACAGCTCAGGTTGCTTCCACTGTGTTCGTTCATCTCTCTTGGTTCCCTGGATCCTTGGTACTAATGGATGTGGGGAGCAGCCTGGGCTGGTGGGAACAGCACAGCTGTGGAGTTGGACACCTGGATCCCTTGTCCTACGTGTTAACTGGTGACCAGGGACATGGTACTTCTACTCTCTGGACCTCAGCTTCCCCACATCAAATAATAAGACCGCCTCGCCAGGGGTGTTGTAAGGACAGTGAGGCCATCGAGGTGAAGAGGACAGCACAGAGCGTTTACGTTTGATGACAAGACTGTCATCAAAAAGCATGAAATGATTCTGCTGCTTCCTCCCATTGCCTGTGGATCACTCACTGCTGTTTCCTGGCTTCCTGTCCACCCTGGGAAGTCATTTTTACCTCAGTTCCTGAAATACCTTTGCTCGCTCTTTGTTATTTTCTTTCCCTCTAGTTTCCACCTACTTCAAGTTTCTAGTCCCTGTTTGCAGTCAGTGCCGGCACCTAGGCCTTTAGCTGGAGAACTGAAATACTGTTTCATTCCAAGGACCCATTCCAAGCCCAATATGGGATTGGGTAGAGCTGGTCTTTGACTTCTCCGACTTTGCATGCACCCTTTCTTCCCAGCCCCTGGTACCAAGGGCCCCTAGGTTCCCTAGGTTTTCTCTTCCTATAACCAAAACGGATCTCTGGACAGAATCTGAAATTCCTTCCCATTCATGTGAAAGTGACAGACAATCACTAATACCTCTAAAGAATATATATATATGTATATACATATACATACATATGTATATTAAAGCAATGGCAACCCACTCTAGTACTCCTGCCTAGAGAATCCCATGGACAGAGGAGCCGGGCGGGCTACAGTCCATGGGGTCACAAAGAGTCAGACACAACTGAGCAACTAACACACACACACACACGCACACACACATATATTTGGCTGTGCTGGGTCCTTGTTGCTGTGTGGGCTTCCTCTAGGTTCAAGGAGCAAGGGCTCCTCTTTGTTGCAGTGCGTGGGCTTATCTCTGGCTGGCTTCTCTTGTTTCAGAGCACAGGCTCTAGGCATGTGGGCTCAATAGTCGCGGCACCCAGGCTTTAGTTGCTCCAAAGCAGCTGGAATCCTGCCAGACCGGGGATCAAACCCATGTCTCTGCATTGGCAGGTGGCAGGTGGATTCTTATTCACTGTGCCACCAGGGAAGTCCGCAAGAGCATTTATGTATTTTTAATTTTTTTTTTTTTGCCGCTCTGCAAGGCATGTGGGATCTTAGTTCCCCAATTAGGGATCGAACCGAGGCCCCCAGGATTAGAAGCACAGAATTTTAGCAACTGGAAATCACCAGGAAGTTTGCAGCATTTATATTTTAATGAGAGTGAGAACCTTCTGCCAAGCACTGAAATCTCCCTGCAGAATTTCAGTTTAGTGCGTCTCCAAAGTGAAGGGCCTTCCCTATACCATGCAGGTAGTTGGGACTCACCTATGCATCATCCAGGCCCTTGCAGTGTTTCTGGAATGTTTCCTTGCTTTGGGATCAGTATGTCACACCTATGACAGCTCTTATCTTTGTGTCTTAAAGAGCTCTGGGAATGTTAATTAATGCAAGATCTTCTGAAAAGCAGACTTGCAGGCGGCAACCTCCAACTACAACTGCAGTTTCGTTTATACTTTTATCCTTATACTTTTAGACTTAAGTCTCCATCAAGAATAAAATTCAAGGTTTCTAAAGCTCAAGTCAGCCCTTGTTCTAGCAAAGAGGTAACATGCCGCAGTGTTCTGGACATATTTTAGTTCCATTCCTAGCCAATTTCTAAAAACGTGTTTCATTATTATTATTCCATTTGTATCAGGTACCGACCTCAGGATGCAGGTTCAAGTTCTAGCTCTGAACCCCAACTTCATGACCTTAGGCAAGTCTTTTAAGCTTTCTGTCTCAATTCCCTCATCTATAAAGTGAGATAATATTATAGTACCTAATTCTGGGGATTGCTGTGAGCCTTAAATGAGATAATATCTGCAAAGTACCCACCCAGTTCCTGGTTCTTAGAGGCACTCAGTAGAAGTCAGTTCCTTTCTCTCTTCTTCCCCCACATCCCCACTCATTTGCTCCACAACGCTGTAGAGAAGTAAACAGAGAGATCCATTCAGGTTCATCCAAACCACGTGTTCTAAAAAGGACGTACATTTGGTTATTAAAAATGTCAGACACCCATCCTTTTTGTTTAAAGGTTTTTCAAGGAGGAATTTGTTAGGAGTTTGAGATTAAAATATACACACTATTATATATTGGAGAAGGAAATGGCAACCCACTGCAGTATTCTTGCCTGGAAAATTCCATGGACAGAGGAACCTGGTGGGCTACAGTCCATGGGATTGCAAAGAGTCAGCCATGACTGAGCATATCAGCACATTATATATAAAATAGATAACCAACAAGGACCTAGGGTATAGCACAGGAAACTATACTGATATCTTGTAATAACCTATAATTGAAAAGACTCTGAAAAAGAATATATATATATGTATATATATATATATATATATATATATATATAAAACTGAATCACTTTGCTATACACTTGAGACTAAAACATTGTAAATTAACTATATTTCATTTTTTTTTTAATTAGATGTTTTGTTCTTTTTTTCATTTTCTGTTTGTGCTAAGTCTTCACTGCAGCATGCAGGATTCCCTTGTTGTGGAGCACAGGCTCTACAGCATGCGGGCTCAACAGTTGCAACACGTGAGCTTAGTTGCCCTGTGGCATGAGGGATCTTAGTTGCCCCAGCAGGGCTCAGACCCCTGTCCCCTGCATTGGAAGGCAGATTCTTAACCACTGGCAACCAGGGAAGTCCTCCCCCAAAAAATTTTTAAAGACTTTTCAAACACTCCATTTTCACTTTTTCTACCCTTTCCTAGGAAAGAGAAGAAAGAGTAGAAAGTGAACTGAAGAGAAAGTTGTGGAAAGCTGTGTATGCTGATCATTAAGACACACCAAAATAAACAGATTGCTTTGAACAGAGAGATTATTTACAGTCTGCAAAGTAGAATTACCAACCTGGCCTAAACTGCAATGTATTAGAAAGAAGCCAGCCAACTGTTTCCTCCTTTGGAAGCCCCATGACAATTAAACTGTCAGCTGGTATGGCTGGTATTCATCTGAAGGTTGCAATAACAAAATCTTGTCCAATTCACTACGGCCTTCTTTAACCTGCTCCGGGTGCCTCCACTGTCCTAGATCCAGGTAGGTGGGGCAGGTGGATAACTGCAAATCACTAACATCTTTCTGATTTGGGATCAGAGTAAGGAGATCAAGGGCAGTGATTAGATCTAAGAACAAATGTGAAGTTATGCTCAGGAGACACAGCTGGATATTAAGAGACCAGGTCAGAAAATAGAATCACAAATTGTGGATGAATCCACCATGGGTGCTCAGTAAATGGAACAGTCAGCATCAGTTGACCCAAAAGTGCCAGGCATGCAGCAGGAGCCAAATGCCAACCCTGGAGAATGAAATGAGTAGACAGAAGAGAGCAGAGACCAGGAAACAGCCAAAGGTGCAAACCAGTAGAACAGGTTAAGGTCAGAACTCTGTGATCCCACTGCTAAATCCAAGAGTGAGTAACAGCAAGAACAGAGGCCCTCAAGAACAGACCCAGGCTGAGGGCTGGTGCATTTCCACCAGAGCAGGATTGGAACACTCTGAGGGGAGGGGAGGGTCCCTCCCCTGCCTTGGACACTGCCTTGTGCTCAGAGCCTGGAGCAGAGTTCAGCAAACCCACAAAAAGAACTACATAAATCCTGGCCATTGACCAAATCAGCAGAAGCCAATGAGTGAGCAAGATGAGAAAGACTGGGAGGTCGACCAGATGGAAGGCACAGCACCTGAAATGGGCCTTTCTCTACCTGCCTTAGAGCACTGGTAGACAACATCTTCAATGGGACACACCTCATACCTTCCACTGTCTGCTTCCTTAGTTCCCTGTGATTACCATAAGGAATTCTGATCAAGTTGGTGGCTTAAAACAGCAGAAAGTTATTATCACATGGTTCTGGAGGCCAAAAGTCCAAAACTGGTATCAATCGGCCAAAATCAAAGAGTCGGCAGGACCACACTCCTTCCAGAAACTCTAGGGCAAAATCTGTTCCTGGCTTTTCCAGCGTCTGGGGGCTGTCGACATTACTTGTTTCATGGCTGCATTACTCTAAGCTTTGCCTTTGGTTTCACAGGGCTTTCTGTGTCTGTATGTCTGTGTCTGTGTCTGTGTGTCTGTGTGTGTATAAAATTTCTCTCTGCTTCTCTCTTATCGGGGCACTTACAATACCATTAGGTTCCACTTGGATAATCCAGGATAATCTTGCCAACTCAAGATCCTTCATTAAATCACATCTGCCAAGACCACTCCCTACCCCTTTTTTCTTACAAGGTAACACTTGCAGGTTCTAGGGATTAGAACCCAAAGTCTTTGAGGGGCTTTGATTTTGCCCACATGGGGCCTAGGGCATCAGTGATTTGGACAAGATTCCAGGTTGCCCCTCACTGGAATGACTTCCCTGGGTGGCTCAGATGGTAAAAATCTGCCTGCAATGCAAGAGATCTGAGTTTGACCCCTGGGTTGAGAAGATCCCTTACAGAAGGGAAGAGCAAGCTACTCCAGTATTCTTGCCTGGAGAATCCCATGGATAGAGGAACCTGGCAGACTACAGTCCATCCCTGGAGTAGGTGGCAGGGCCAGCAGCAGAGCTGTCACACCAGGGCAGAAATGAGACACAGCAAGGCAGAGCAGGGACGTGCGGGAGGCTGGTGCAGACCACATGGCAACGGGCAGGGTGACTCAGTGAGGCCGTGGGCCACAGTGGCGCTCAGCACCAGCATCTGGGCAGGGGTGTGTTAATGGAAAACGTATTGAACACCTGGCCTGGGGAAGGAAGAGACCAAGGCCTAGCTGATTGCACTGCTTAGGTTCAGAGTCTTGGTGGATGGTACTGGGAGCCTCAGGCCTGAGAGCCTGTGTCCAGCCTCCCTAAACTGGGCCCAGCTGGTGAGTTCAATGAACAGGACCTAGTCCCTGGTGAGTTCACATCCTACTGGAGGCAGGCACAGCTCCATCTTCACAGGGCTGTCTTCCTCTGTGTCTCTTATAGGGATGCTTGGTCTTGAATTGAGGCCCACCTAGATAATCCTGATGATCTCATCTCTAAATCCTTAATTTGATTACATTTGCAGAGATGCTTTTTCCAAATAAAGTCACACTCACAGTTTCCAGGATGTGGACATGTCTTTTAAGAGCTTCCCTGGTGGCTCAGATAGTAAAGACTCTGCCTGCAATGTGGGAGACCTGGGTTTGATCACTGGGTCAGGGAGATCCTCTGGAGAAGTGAATGGCTATCAACTCCAGTATTCTTGTCTGGGAAATTCCACGGACAGAGGAGCCTGGTGGGGTACAGTCCATGGAGTCACAAAGAGTTGGACATAATTGAGCGACTAAGCACATAAATACATTCAACTCCACTTTCCCTGTCAAAATTTACCTTTCCTGTGTTTCATTCCTTAAGTCCCAATGTGATGTTAAGTATTTTGAGCAAAAATTGTTAAAAATTTAATGCATTACCTCTCTATTTTATCAGAGAACTCCTAGAAACTTAATGTCTGTCAAGAGACAAAGGCTCTCTAGGAATTTCAAGCTCTCTGACAAAGATAGCTTTGGGGAGTGGCTCTTTTATCAGCAGCCCTCTTATCAAATCACTGTTTACTGAGGATTTGCCCTAGTATCTCCATCACTGAAAATCTTCCGAGAGTTTGGAAATGCTGATTTCACCATTTCCTCTGCTAGCTTGCTAAATAATGTTTGCTTCTTTTTATTCCTAATCCTTCCCTTTCAAACTAGTAAATAGTAATCCTGCACGGTGCTAAGTAATTTACAAGTATCTTCTTTCATGTTCAGAACATCTCTATGGGCTCGGAAGTATCATCAGTATTGCACATGTAGAAGAAGACTCTGCAACTTCGAGGGTAAGAGGCAGAGCTGGGACCCGAACCTAGGCTCTCTCTTGCCCCAAACCCATGATGTTAGCAATTCTCAACAGGAAGTTCCCACAGACCTTAGAATGGTGTCGCTCTGGAAAATGGACTGTCAGAAGCATGATGGAGTGGTCACAGGAGCCATGGTGGAGGGTGCTGGCTCTGTTCCCAGGAAGTCAGGATGAAGGAGAGTTATGATAGACCCTTGGGGTCTGGAATGTGCATTTATTAGGACCACCATGACTGAGAGACCCCTTACTTTTAGTCATATGGAACCTCAAATGGGCCAGGTTGAGAGGCACAAATGTGTGTGTGAAAGGACCAAACTGAATCCTTCTGCATGTTTACTTGTGAATACAGGGGGAGGGAAAAATGAGGAAGAAAATACATTTGAGAAAACAAGTCTAATTTCTAGTAAGATGGGATGCCTTTAATACCCATAAAGGTAATAGGTAATGTTATTGTGCCACCCCGAGCAGGAAGAGACTTTGCCCCAGTGATGGTCTATCAGACTAAGCTGCCTTACCTCTCAGGAAGGAGGAAAATAGCATTTATTTGAGCATGTAGATTTTTAGACCATTTTCCCAACATTATTTTACTTAATCCTAAAAATCATCCTCTGAGGAAGATGTTAACACCCTGACTTTACACATGGGGCACTCAGGCTCAGAGGGCCTTCATGGTTTGCCTAAGGTCACAGAGGACAAGGTCACTTGTGGACAAGGCAAAGTGAAAGGTGGGCAAACAGCTGGGCAAGGCAAAGCCATGACTCGTGCTCACATATTCTAACTTCAGATTCGGATTTCTGTCTTGCATTGTAACTCTAAGTTGGAGATAAACCCTGGCGATGTTCCACTGCTTGTTTAGATGTGAAGAAGAAGCCACCTGCCTCACAGGAAGTGGAATTAGGAAACCTGCAAAGACACAGCTCGTGTCCCTAACCTCTCATGTCTCCTTATCTCTCACCCAGCCTTTGCCCACCTTTGCCCAGAAAACTCCTTGAACTTGAAGAATCACTTCAAATTGTCTCTTGGAAACTTTCTAGATCCACCACCCTCTGGCTCCAGGTAGAACAACTATTCTTAGACCCATATAGATATGAGCTGTATGATTAGAACACTTTGAATATGCCTGCCTCTGCCAGTAAGATGTGAACTCACCAGGGACGGGGTTCTATTCATTGTGGCCCAGCTGGGCCCAGTTTAGGAGATGGGGCACAGGCTCTCATGTCAGAGGCTCCCAGTAGTTGTTGTGGTTAAGATTCCGTATTACTAATGCAGGGGGCCCAGGTTCCATCCCTGGTCAGGAAACTAGATCCCTCATGCTGCAACTAAGAGCCTGTATGTGGCAGCTAAGATCCAGCCCAGACAAACAAATAAACATAAATTTTAAAAAATAACAAGAGCTTATTATGGGCCAGGCATTGCGCTCAGCACTTTCCATATATCAATTTATTTTTGTTATCAAAGCAACTCCAGGAGGTAGGAGCCTCTAGTAACCCCTTCCACAGACAAGAAAGCTACCACTAGCGGTAGAGCCAACCTCAAGCCCTGGGTTTTCTGGGGGTCCTGGACCAGTGTTACTTCCTCTGATTCATCTTGCCTCCTGTTCACACTAGCACACAGGCTATAATTTGACTTGGATGCAGTTCAGATTTCTGAAAGGTTTCTCTGTTGTCCCAAGTCTGGAGGACTTCCATCAAGTGTATGTGTGGAGCTTGCTTATTAGTTTCTAGAGAGTTCAAAACACCCACCGTGCTGAGAAGTATTCCACTGCCCAGACATTCACAAACACCCTGCCCACATTTTCAAAAGTCTCTCTACCTAGTCCAATCCACCCTCCTCCTCCTTCTCATTAGAAAAATTGAGAAAATTATAGGGTGTAATTAATATACCCCAAAACCTGCAAAATATAAATTGTTGTAGCATTGATCACTACAACGATGATCATACAAAAAATAGGAAGGAAAATGTTAAAGATTTCAGCAGATTTTGTATCCCAAGTCATTAAAAGGAAAAAAAAATCTTAATGGAGGCTGGTAGAGGGAAGAAAGCCAGGGAAGAGATACAATGAGACAGAAAGCAAGATTCTTTATATTCATAAATCCTGAATATCTGAATTGATTTATTTAGAATCAGTGGTAATTTGCATGCCCTCCTATGAAATGCTGAACAACTTAATTGAACCAGCAAACCACACAAGATGGCCAACGGACAACAAACTGCTTTTGGAAGTGAATTAGGACTTCCTAGATCATTTTGGTTCTTATGGGATCTGGGTACAAAGAACAGATGATTGGAAGGGTGAAAAAACTTGCCCATTGTTGTCCACAGAAGTAGGATAATGAAAAGAGAACAGGACCAAAGCAGAAAACCTAGTTTCAGTCTTAGCTTTGACATTCATTTTCTATGTGAGCTTAGACAAAGCACTTGCCTTCTCTGGACTTTAGTTTTTCACGTCTGCGGTTGATTTCTACGGTGCTTTCAAATTCCATAATGATATTCTTAAGCTATATAGAATCACAACCATGTTTTTTTGTTTTGCTCTGCTTTTGCTTTTCTTCTCACAGTTGTATAATCAAGTAAAAGACTGAGATGTGCTTGCTGCTGAACACACACATTTATCCAGAGGGCAAAGCCACACAGACATTTGATTAAAAATCTTCTGACAAAGGCTGTGTCTCACATCCAAATCCCAAGTTCAATAAAACTGCCTTGAGATGCTGGCCGGGGCAGCCTCTGCTAGGAGGAAGTCCGTGGAGGCCTCTGAATTTCTTTCATTGCAACACTCTCAGAAAGTTAGCCCTGTCATTAGCCTGCAAAGTAAACACCATCCTCTGCAAAAGCCCGGTCAGAGGCACCTAGAGTCAACCTCGCTCTTTTAAAAGAGAGCTTTCACCATTCATCACTCCACCAGGCCCTGCTTTAAAACATGAAAACAAACATGGGACTCCCCTAGGAAATCACGCTGGCCTTTCATCCAAAATCATGGAAGGCTGTGGGTAGAACTCAGAATTATGTTTCACTGGCTGGTCCAGATCACAGTTTGTCTGGGAAAAAAAATCAACAGAGGGGAGAGAAAGGCAGGGTCCTGAGGCTGGGGGTAAGAAAAGAGCCTCTCTGCTGCGATGCCATAGAGCTGTGCATGGTATTAACACATTCAGAACATTTTACCCAGAGTCTAAAATTTAGACTTATTAATAAGCATTTCTTTGAGGAATTTTTACCATATCATTTTGTTCTTATTAATTCAGATTCTGCTTCATTACATTAAAGCTGCATCTTGTGTTATGTCTTAAATCCCCACTGAGCTAGAAAATTCTTCGAAGACAAAGGAAGTTCCAATTCTTTGGTTTCCAAGCCCAGCAAAGAGCCCGGTGGTGAACTGAGCTGAGACAGGCATACTGCCTTGGCCAGAACGCCAGCTGCAGTTCTTCAATCTGCACCCCCAAGCCCTTCTCCCACCAGTTTATCCTCATCCATTTCCGTGACTCACAATGCACTACTTCCTCCCCCAGGTCTGAGAAGACTAAGGAGGGCATTGAGGAAAGTGTTATGAGGTTCCTACATGGCCCAGTCTAGCCTATACTCCATTCTGGACTTTCTGAATAACGATTAACAATAATAATAGCTAACACGTATTGAGTACTTACTATGTGCAGGCATTGCCGGGTGATTTCTTTTTGCCACACAATTCATGACAACCATATGAAATAGCTACTTTTATCATCATCATTTTACAAATGAAAAAACTGAGGTCAAAGATACACACCTAAGAAATGGTAGACCTGGGATGCAGACCAGGGCTGTCTGACTTGAATCCTATGTTTTATCATCTCAGATATATTGCTTCCTAAACTGGTTTGTATATGACTTAAGAGAAGAGATTCTGCCTTTTTTTTTTTTTTTTCCTGAACTGTCACAGAACCTAGAGGAATTCTGAGCAGTAAATAGTAGACTCATGGTACATTCCTGGTAACTGACTGATAGGAGACCCTTGCCCAGGGTAGTCAAATGCCAGAGACAAGAGTGACAGAAGGATAGACAGGGATCCTGCAGAGAGTTTGGAGAACTGCTTAAAGCCAGGCCAGTTTAGGTGTGGTAATGTAAGCACAGAGATCCCTTGTAGGCAATACTTGGAAATTTCCAGAAAGCTCTGAGAAGGAAGATGGCTTTCTCTCCTCTGAGGAAGACTCTCCAAGGAATAATGAGGCATCCAGATCTACAGCTAGGGCACAGGGTGGCTACTGAACCAAACCTAATTCACAGTCCCCATCCATTGGTGATCAGCAAGGAGCCAGTGTTGATCTTTGCAAGCAACTGCTGATTGGCTATCCCAGCTGATATCCAGTTTAGAAAAAGGTAAGCGCTCAACAGTTCCTATGCTTTGGGTGGTGTGCAGAGTTTTTTTTTCCTTTCTCTACACTAAAAATATAAACTTTAGTAGGGGACTTCCCTGGCAGTCCGGAGGTTAGGACTCTGCACTTCCACGGCAAGGGGGCCAGGTTCAGATTCTGGTTAGGGAACTAAGATACCACAAGATGTATGTAGTAAAATAATTATATATATATATGAAGGAAACATATCGTTTAAAGAGGTTAGGATCTCAGATAGGTTCTAAAGGCCTTATTTTACCCATCGTTAATAGTACTGAGTTCAGTGGTACATATCGGTTACAAAGAATCATGCTTCTACAAGAAAATGCAATCTCAGTTCTTTATCAACCTTTCAGGATCCCCTAGCCCTTGGAGTAAGGATTCAGGACAGGAGCTCTTCGTTGTTTATGACTGATTTCTAGTCAAGAGAGGCCATATATGATTATGACACACTGAATGAATGAGGGTTTTACAGTTGATTGAACAGAGACAGATCATAGGAGGCATGCCTCCTTATGTGGTCACACAGCACATGGTAATATAGGTAAGCCATTCACAAGGACTTGCCCCTTAGGTACCATCCTCAGATTGGAAGCATTTACCTTACATAGATTCCACCTTTCTCTAGCCAGCATTGCACACTATGTTGACTCATCATTTTGAAAACTAGCTAATGGGCTGCTAAACTGCTTTAGTACCCAATGCGAATTTTTAAGAAATAAAGTTCTTTACCATATCTCCTCTTAGCTATTTTTCTTTTCTGATGAGTAATTACAAATATCCTCTAGAATCTTCTCATTTGCCTACTTAGAAGAAACTCAAAGTAACAAGACAGAAACCTGCTGGTTCAATCATATACAAGCAGCCCAGGAAACATGTTTATGAAAAAGGGAGAATCACAAAGTTTAACATTAGAAAGAATGGGAGAGAAAAAGCAGTACACAGAGGAAACACAAAATGAGATGACAGAAATAAATCCAAATATGTCAGTAACCACTAAATGTGAATGGACTAAACTGAACTATTAAAACTAGAGAAAGTATTAGATTGAAAAATATTATAAATCCAAATATATTTTAGAAGAGACTTATTAAACTGTAAGGATGCAAAAGGACAGAAAAAAGCATGAAAGAATATAGAGATGTCAAATACTCACCAAAAAAAAAAAAAAGTAATGTGGTTATCATATCAGACAAATGAGTTTAAAATGAAAAAGCATTATTAGGGATAAAGTGAGTCACTACATTCTGATAAAAGTGTTAATTCATCAGGTAGGTGTAACAACTCTAAATGCAGATGTACTTAAAGTTGACCTAGGAGGAATTATTTGACATGTTCTTAAAGG
The DNA here is from genome assembly GCA_917880005.1 of Nanger dama. Classification (NCBI taxonomy): domain Eukaryota; kingdom Metazoa; phylum Chordata; class Mammalia; order Artiodactyla; family Bovidae; genus Nanger; species Nanger dama. Next base: position 36,064,951 of record CAKJTW010000018.1, read on the forward strand.
ATCAGTAGGAGTTCACCAGAAAGACAAGGGGAGAGGGCAGGGAGAAGAACATGCCAGAGAGAGGGAAATGTAAGGCACCAAAATCCAGAGAGGTAAGAAAATGTAGCACTGTATGGAGGTCTAAAGCACTGGATAATTACACTGATGAAATCTTTGTTTCTTTTACACTTTCATGTACCAGGAAGAACTAGACCAAGTTCCTCTTCAAAATAAAACCAAAGCCACTAGAAAAAGAATATTTACTTACACAGGGACGAGAGGACTGAAAGAGTTATGGTTTCATTTTCTCTGGCAAGTCCTGCACTGCAGATTTACAAAATCCCAGACTAATTTTCTCTGGTGATGTCATTTTCACCCTGGATGATGACACATCCTAAACCATCATGTGGCTGATACCCTCTGGCTGTCATGGAAAAGTCCAAACAAAACCAGCAGCATTGCTCAGCCTCAGAGTGCCAGCAGGCTGCCTTGGTTCCTCGCTTTCCAAATTACAATCTGACTTGTTACATATAATAAAAAAGAGGGTAAGAAAGGAGAAAGAAAAACAATTGTGGAAACAATTTCATATTAACATCATGACCTAATGCATCCATCTGATCTCAATTGGCAAAGGAAGCAGAAGATCCAGTCTGACAAAAAAGATCCCGGATACTTGTACAACGGGGTTCTGAGCTAGGATCGTCTTTTTATTTACTGTCAGTTTCTTTATATATTGTCAGTCAATCGTGAGGAAAAACCTCACAGAGCAGCCCAAAAGTTTCAGTAAGTAAGGCACACTTGACAAGGGATTGCTTTTCAAGATTTCAGATGATTTAGTTAATTTGTGGCCGTTGAATTCAGACCCTATTTTTGCTGATGCTTTAAACGAAGAAATTATCTAATATGTGGTAGGAATTGGTGCTTATCTGACTCAGACAGTAAAGAATCTGGCTGCAATGTGGGAGACATGGGCTAAGTCCCTGGGTGAGGAAGATTCCCTTGAGAAGAGAATAGCTACCCATTCCAGCATCAGTTCAGTTCAGTCGTTCAGTCGTGTCCGACTTTTTCTGACCCCATGAACCGCAGCATGCCAGGCCTCCCTGTCCATCACCAACTCCTGGAGTTCACTCAAACTCACGTCCATTGAGTCAGTGATACCATCCAGCCATCTCATCCCTCGGTCGTCCCCTTCTCCTCCTGCCCCCAATCCCTCCCAGCATCAGAGTCCTTTCCAATGAGTCAAATCTTCACATGAGGTGGCCAAAGTACTGGAGTTTCAGCTTTAGCATCATTCTTTCCAGAGAAATCCCGGGCTGATCTTCAGAATGGACTGGTTGGATCTCCTTGCAGTCCAAGGGACTCTCAAGAGTCTTCTCCAACACCACAGTTTAAAAGCATCAATTCTTCGGCACTCAGCTTTCTTCACAGTCCAACTCTCACATCCATACATGACCACCGGAAAAACCATAGGCTTGACTAGACAGACCTTTGTTGGCAAAGTAATGTCTCTGCTTTTGAATATGCTGTCTAGGTTGGTCATAACTTTCCTTCCAAGGAGTAAGTGTCTTTAATTTCATGGCTGCAATCACCATCTGCAGTGATTTTGAAGCCCCCAAAATAAAGTCTGACACTGTTTCCACTGTTTCCCCATCTATTTCCCATGAAGTAATGGGACCAGATGCCATGATCTTCGTTTTCTGAATGTTGAGCTTTAAGCCAACTTTTTCACTCTCCTTTTACTTTCATCAAGAGGCTTTTTAGTTCCTCTTCACTTTCTGCCATAAGGGTGGTGTCATCTGCATATCTGAGGTTATTGATATTTCTCCCGGCAAGCTTGATTCTAGCTTGTGCTTCTTCCAGCCCAGCGTTTCTCATGATGTACTCTGCATATAAGTTAAACAAACAGGGTGACAATATACAGCCTTGACGTACTCCTATCCCTCTTTGGGACCAGTCTGTTGTTCCATATCCAGTTCTAACTGGTGCTTCCTGACCTGCATACGGGTTTCTCAAGAGGCAGGTCAGGTGGTCTGGTAGTCTCATCTCTTTCAGAATTTTCCACAGTTTATTGTGATCTACATAGTCAAAGGCTTTGGCATAGTCAATAAAGCAGAAATAGATGTTTTTTCTGGAACTCTTTTGCTTTTTCAATGATCCAGCACATGTTGGCAATTTGATCTCTGGTTCCTCTGCCTTTTCTAAAACCAGCTTGAACATATGGAAGTTTACCATTCATGTATGGCTGAAGCCTGGCTTGGAGAATTTGAGCATTACTTTACTAGCGTTTGAGATGAGTGCAATTGTGCGGTAGTTTGAGCATTCTTTGGCATTGCCTTTCTTTGGGATTGGAATGAAAACTGGCCTTTTCCAGTCCTGTGGCCACTGCTGAGCTTTCCAAATTTGCTGGCATATTGAGTGCAGCACTTTCACAGTATAGTCTATCAGGATTTGAAATAGCTCCACTGGAATTCCATCACCTCCACTGGCTTTGTTCGTAGTGATGCTTCCTAAGGCCCACTTGACTTCACATTCCAGGATGTCTGGCTCTAGGTGAGTGATCACACCATTGTGATTATCTGGTGAAGATCTTTTTGTACAGCTCTTCTGTGTATTTTTGCCACCTCTTCTTAATATCTTCTGCTTCTGTTAGGTCCCTACCATTTCTGTCTTTTATCAAGCCCATCTTTGCATGAAATGTGACAGAATGTGTCACATCTGACAGAATGTGGTCCACTGGAGAAGAGATTGGCAAACCACTTCAGTACTCTTGCCTTGAGAACCCCATGAACAGTATGAAAGGCAAAATGGTAGGATACTGAAAGAGGAATCCCTAGGTCAGTAGGTGCCCAATATGCTACTGGAGATCAGTGGAGAAATAACTCTAGAAAGAATGAAGGGATGGAGCCAAAGTAAAAACAATACCTAGCTGTGGATGTGACTGGTGATAGAAGCAAGGTCCGATGCTGTAATGAGCAATAATGCATAGGAACCTGGAATGTTAGGTCCATGAATCAAGGCAAATCAGAAGTGGTCAAACAGGAGATGACAAAAGTGAACGTCAACATTCTAGGAATCAGCAAACTAAAATGGACTGGAATGGGTGACTTTAACTCAGATGACCATTATATCTACTACTGTGGGCAGGAATCCCTTAGGAGAAATGGAGTAGCCAGGATGCAATCTCAAAAATGACAGAAAAATCTCTGTTCATTTCCAAGGCAAACCATTCAGTATCACAGTAATCCAAGTCTATGCCCCAACCAGTAATGCTGAAAAAGCTGAAGTTGAACGGTTCTATGAAGACCTACAAGACCTTTTAGAACTAACACCCAGAATAGATGTCCTTTTCATTATAGGGGCTGGAATGCAAAAGTCGGAAGTCAAGAAACACCTGGGGTAACAGGAAAATTTGGCCTTGGAATACGAAATGAAGCAGGGCAAAGGCTAATAGAGTTTTGCCAAGAGAATGCACTGGTCATAGCAAACACCTTCTTCCAACAACACAAGAGAAGACTCTACATGTGGACATCACCAGATGGTCAACACCGAAATCAGATTGATTATATTCTTTGCAGCCAAAGATGGAGAAGCTCTATACAGTCAGCAAAAACAAGACCAGGAGCTGACTGTGGCTCAGATCATGAACTCCTTATTACCAAATTCAGACTTAAATTGAAGAAAGTAAGGAAAACCACTAGACCATTCAGGTATGACCTAGATCAAATTCCTTATGATTATACAGTGGAAGTGAGAAATAGATTTAAGGGACTAGATCTGATAGACAGAGTGACTGATAACTATGGGCAGAGGTTCATGACATTGTACAGGAGACATGTATCAAGACCATCTCCATGGAAAAGAAATGCAAAAGCAAAATAGCTGTCAGGGGAGGCCTTACATATAGCTGTGAAAAGAAGAGAAGTGAAAAGGAAAGGAGAAAGGGAAAGATATAAGCATCTGAATGCAGAGTTCCAAAGAATAACAAGGATAGATAAAAAGCCTTCCTCAGATCAATGCAAAGAAATAGAGGAAAACAACAGAATGGGAAAGACTATCGATCTCTTCAAGAAAATTAGAGATACCAAGGGAACATTTCATGCAAAGATGGGCTCAATAAAGGACAGAAATGGTACCCATTCCAGTTTGGGTACCCGTTAGTGGCTACCCGTTGCCTGGAGAATTCCATGGACAGAGAAGCCAGGCAGGCCACAGTCCATGGTTTCACAAAAGAATCAGATATGACTGAGTGATTAACACTTCCAAATATACATATATACCCATTTTTAACTTTGGTGATGAAAACTGGAAAATCAGAGGAGGAGGCAAGAGGGATGTGAGAAAGGATTGTTTCTTTTCCTGGTTTCTTCTAAAATGTCCTTTACTGCAAGGTAAATCTTGTTGTTTTTTTAATCATAGCAGAAAGCATTCTCCGTATCAGAGAAAGTGAAGGGCAGGCCTTGAACTCTGTGCTCTGTTTTCTCTCCAGCTATCCAGGTTTGTCCTCTGCTCTTCAAGGAGCTCTGTCCCTCTCTTCTCTTATTGATTCCTCCTTTCTTTGTTCATCCCTTAGTTTCTTTCTTGCCCAACACAGATTGGAAGAACTTTTGTAACCTAGTACTTTATGTAGAGGCTGCTTTATTTCATTAATTTAGCAAGTGTTTCTCAAACGCCTGCTGTCTGCCAGCACTGTTGTGGGTGCTGGAAATACTGCAGTGAACGAAGCGGAAGAAATCCTTTCTGTCACCAAGTTCCCTTTAGGGGCCGCCATGGAAGGTAACGCAGAGGAAGTGGTCTCTGAGCTGACATCTGAATCATGAAAAAGAGTGAACCCAGGGGAGCACACTTGGAAGAGGCTTCCAGCCAGAGGGACCAGACCCAGAAAAAACTGCTTTGAGAGGAGCATTAGTTCCATGCATTCCAGGAAAATGAAGGAATTCCATGAGCTATTCCTGGGATCTGGTCACCCGCCCATGAAGGGCACTTGTAGCTGCTAGGTCACTGGACTACAGCCATGCCAAGAGAGAAAGACACACCCCCTGCTCAAAGTGAGAAGTTCAGATTCTAAAGGGTGGCTTCTAATTCCATTCTGAGCTATGGAGCTGGAGCTCGGGGTGGGGGATCCTGTGCTTCCACAAAAGCAGTGTGATAGCTGTTGGCGATGGCAGAGTAGAAAGACTAGAGCCTGAGGAGCAGAGAGGGGAGGCCAGTGCAACAGTCCAGTCTCCCAAGGTGGTGGCAAAGAACAAGAGAAAGATGAGGACTCTCTAAGAAAGGGAGAATGGGGGCACAGTGTCTCCCAGAGAAAATTTATCAGTTTGGATGAGGAAGAATGGGGGTTAGAAATATGAAACAAGGGAAATTAGCTTAGCTTTCTGCTCACAGAGTTCCAGAGTCAGCTTAAAAGCAGTCTCAAGAGAGAGACCTAAACACCTGGGGGACCAACAGCCTGGAGCTAACACACAGATAGGTGTACTTACCTGTATACTTATCTGACTCACATGCATCACACTTGTGCACACTCTCATGCAGCCATCACAGGTGCCTTTTCATCGTGTGCCAGGTTGAGGGAAAGGTGCACAAATATTGGATTGGCCAAAAATTTTGTTCAGGTTTTTGTATAACTTCTTATGGAAAAACTCAAATGAGCTTTTTAGCCATCTCAAAACCTTTTTACGCAGGAGGACCAGTTCATTCTTACAGACTGCATCCTCAGTGCATTTTAACCTTTGTTTCCCTTCAGTAAAACATGGAAGTCACAAGCGTGGGTCTTTGCACAGTCGGTAAGTCATGTCCGATTCTTTGGGACCCCATGAACCGTAGCCACTGGACTTCTCTGTCCATGGGATTTTCCAGGGAAAAACACAGGAGTCGGTTGTCATGTCCTCCTCCAGGGGATCTTCCAGACCCCAGGATGGACCACGCGTGTCTTACATCTCCTGCATTGGCAGGAGGGTTCTTTATCTGCTGAGACACACTGGAAGCCCAAATGTCCCATATTACCTCTCAAAGCTATTTGAAATTTCATAGTAAAAATAGTAACTAAAAACAAAACAAGGTGATTTCAGAATATTTCTTCAAGCTGCGTATGTCCTCTCTGCCCAGATTTTGGTCTGCACCTTTCTGATTTAGAGGCTTTCCATCAGGATCTCTGCTGAGTTGTTGAGCCTGAAAGGGTGGCCACATCTGCACACCAGTCTTGGGCTGCGTTCATTAACCCAAAAGAGAAAAGGAAAAGGCAACAACTTAGTGGACTGCCAAAGCTTGTCTTTAAAAATACATAGATGGGTTGAGTCAGGGAAGGAGAGGGACCCTGGGGGTAAAGAGAGAGCTTACTTGGCTTCAGAGAGCAAAGCTAGGACCAGGAGCTAAAATTTTCAGTAAAAATTTCATATTAAAAAAAAAAAGATCTCACTAAAGATGCTAAAGATCAAAACTTTTTAACAGTGGCTGAAATGCAGGTGGGCTGGGTTGCAAGCAGGAGCCTACCCTGGGTCTAGGGTCCCTTGCAACACTTTTGTTCAATGATTTGGTTTCTATCTTCACACCATGAGTGCAGCAATGAGTGAGGATGTTCACAAAGAGTTTTGTTTTCTTTCCTTCACGAAGTCAATTAAAAAGAAATATCAACTTCATTAGCCATTAGGGAAATACAAAGCAAAATCCCAATGAGACATCACTTACCACTCACTAGGATGGTTATAACAAAAAGATAGACCCTAATGAATGTTGGTGAGGATTGTGTAGGAACCAGAACCTTCATGTATCACTGGTGGTGATCTCAGAGAAATAGCAGTGGACGGTCCTGAACAGAGATCTTGGCTCCCTGCCCAGGACTTGAACCTGCATAGCCTGTATGGAAAACCAACAATCCTAGTTGCTAGACTACCAGGGGTAGAAGCTAAAAGCAAAGTGGCCCTGGTCCTTGCCCCTGTTTGAAAGCAAAAATGTTTCAAGGAGGGAAAACTGTTAAAACAGGTGTTGTTGTTCAGTTGCTAAGTCATGTCCGACTCTCTGCAACCCCTTTGACTGCATCACACCAGGCCTTCCTGTTCCTTACTATCTCCAGGAGTTTGCCCCAAGTTCATGTCCATTGAATCAGTGATGCCATCCAACTATCTCATCCTCTGTTGCCCTCTTCTCCTTCCGTCCTCAATCTTTCCCAGCATCAGGGTCTTTTCCAATGAGTAAAAGCAGGTACAAAGTTTCTTATTAGAGATAGAGCACAGGAAATGGGCATGCATACAGAGAAACATTTTATTTAAGACAGAAGCAAGGCAGAAAAACACACCCTGAGAGAAAGGGTATGGGCGTCCTCTCTAATGAGGAGGAACACAATAAAGAGGCAGTTAAATTATTTCTATAGGACAGTTCTTCTGGGTATTTGTTTACCTTTGGCCAATTATCTCACTTCTCTTTTCACACCTGAGTGGTCCTAGAATCCTCTCCAACAGGCATGTGCAACTTTTGCTAAGATAGCTCCCACTGCAGAGGCCTGTGGGGGTATGTCCACACTTACAATGGGGTGGCACTCCCTACCTTTTGACCCCCAAGGAGCCTTTCTGCACATGTACAGACTGGCAAGTGTTCCTTGACCTCGGGAGTGGTCATCTCATCTCTACCTCAGCTGAGCTCAGCTCCTGCCATTAACTTTGCCCTTGGAGTGTCTGGGGAAAACTAAAGCTTGAGTTTTACTCCACTTGACAGATATCAGCTGTCCGGCCGAGAGGCTCATCTGTCTCCTACCTCAGTGGGAATGTTAGATGGTGTAGCCTCTTTGGAAAACAGTCTGGCAATTCCTCAAAATGTTGAACATAGAGTTGTCATATGACTCAGCAATTTCATTCCTAGTTATATACTTAAGAGAAACAAAAACATTAGTCCACACAAAAACTTGTACATGAGTGTTCATAGCAGTATTATTCAAAATAACTGAAAACAACTCACATATACACTGGAAACAACTGAAATGCCCATCAACTGATGGATGGCTAAATAAAGTGTGGTATATACATATAATGGGATGTTATCCAGCAGCAAAAGGGAATGAAGTCCTGATACATGTTACGACGTGGGTGAACCTTGAAAACACTGTAAGTGAAAGAAGCCAGTCATGAAAGACTACATATTATAGGATGCCAGCTATGTGAAATGTCCAGAATAGGCTCATCTATAGAGACAGAAACATAAGTAGATTGGTGGTTGTCTAGGTCTGGGGAGGAGAAGGAAGGGTGAAGAATAGAGGGAGAGGAGTTGGGGAGGAAATAGGAAGTGACTGCTGATGGCTACACAGTTTCCTTTTGGAATAATGAAAATACTCTAAAGTTGATTGTGATGATTGTTGAGCAACTATGCAAAAAACAAACAAAAACCCCTCACAGCTAACACAACATTGCAAATTAACTATTGTTGTTGTTGTTTAGTCGCTAAGTCATGACTAACTCTTTGCAACCACATGGACTGCAGCACACCAGGCTTCCCTGTCCTTCACCATCCCCTGGAATTTGTTCAAACTCATGTCCATTGAGTGAGTCATGCCATCCAACCATCTCTTCCTCTGTCATCCTTGAACTCCTGCCTTCAATCTTTCCCAGCATCAGGGTCTTTTCCAGTGAATTGGCTATTTGCTGCTGCTGCTAAGTCACTTCAGTCATGTCCGACTCTGGGCGACCCCATAGATGGCAGCCCACCAGGCTCCTCTGTTCCTGGGATTCTCCAGGCAAGGATACTGGAGTGGGTTGCCATTTCCTTCTCCAATGCATGAAAGTGAAAAGTGAAAGTGAAGTTGCTCAGTGGTGCCCGACTCTTAGCGACCCCATGGACTGCAGCCTACCAGGCTCCTCCGTCCATGGGATTTTCCAGGCAAGAGTACTGGAGTGGGGTGCCATTCCCTTCTCCTGGATATTTGCATCAGGTGCCAAAGTATAGGAGCTTCAGCATCGGTCCTTCCAATGAATATTCAGGGTTGATTTCCTTTAGGATTGACTGGTATGATCTCTTTGCTGTCCAAGGGACTCTCAAGAGTTTTCTCCAGTACCACAGTTTGAAAGCATCAGTTCTTCTTGCTCAGCCTTCTTTATTGTCAACTCTCATCCATATATGACTACTGGGAAAACCATAGCTTTGACCATACAGATCTTTGTCAGCAAAGTAATGTCTCTGCATTTTGATACTCCATACAGGTGATCATAGCTTTTCTTTCAAGGAGCAAGCTTTATACTTTAATTTAAAAATCACATGACATTAAAGAAATAAATTGATAAATTTTAAAAATTGACAAGCACACAATGATAAAAATGTATAGTATGTGGATTATATTAATATCTCAATAAGACTGCTAAATAAAACCAAAACAAACAAACAAAAAAAAACAGAATGCTGGCAGCAAGTTCAGAATGTGAATTGGTTGATGTATCCCAGACCAGTTTAGATTTCAATGTCAATACATAGGGGCAGTGGGAGAGATAGAAAGAGAGGGATCAAGAGAGAAGGAAAAAAGAAGGGGAAGAGGGTATAAAAGAAAAGAAAAAGAACTATTCTCACAGCACAATGGGAAGCAGATTTTTAGCATAAATATTATTTGTAATTTGCTAATTAAAGCAGGATCTCCATCATGTAAATATGTACTTCTGAATACTGACACCAGAGGTGTTTTTAAGATGATTTATTCTGAGTTTTCCCCTGAAACCCAAACAACAGAGTACTCTCAGTTGCACCCAGTGTTTAGCATGCGCGCACGTGCACACACACACACACAAACTTGATGAAAGACCATCCCCAAGAAAAAGAAATGCAAAAAAGCAAAATGTCTATCAGAGGAGGCCTTACAAATAGCTATGAAAAGAAGGAAAGTGAAAAGCAAAGGAGAAAAGGAAAGATATACCTGTTTGAATGCAGAGTTCCAAAGAATAGCAAGGAGAGATAAGAAAGCCTTCCTCAGATCAATGCAAAGAAATAGAGGAAAACAAAGAATGGAAAAGACTAGAGATCTCTTCAAGAAAATTAGAGATACCAAGGGAACATTTCATGCAAAGATGGGCTCGATAAAGGACAGAAATGGTATGGACCTAACAGAAGCAGAAGATATTAAGAAGAGATGGTGACCCAGATAATCACGATGGTGTGATCACTCATCTAGAGCCAGACATCCTGGAATGTGAAGTCAAGTGGGCCTTAGGAAGCATCACTACGAACAAAGCCAGTGGAGGTGATGGAATTCCAGTGGAGCTATTTCAAATCCTGAAAGACGATGCTGTGAAAGTGCTGCACTCAATATGCCAGCAAATTTGGAAAGCTCAGCAGTGGCCACAGGACTGGAAAAGGCCAGTTTTCATTCCAATCCCAAAGAAAAGCAATGCCAAAGAATGCTCAAACTACCGCACAATTGCACTCATCTCACACGCTAGTAAAGTAATGCTCAAATTCTCCAAGCCAGGCTTCAGCAATACATGAACCGTGAACTTCCTGATGTTCAAGCTGGTTTTAGAAAAGGCAGAGGAACCAGAGATTAAGTTGCCAACATCCGCTGGATCATTAAAAAAGCAAGAGAGTTCCAGAAAAACATCTATTTCTGCTTTATTGACTATTCCAAAGCCTTTGACTGCGTGGATCAAAATAAAATTCTGAAAGAGGTGGAAATACCAGACCACCTGACCTGCCTCTTGAGAAATCTGTATGCAGGTCAGGAAGCAACAGCTAGAAATGGACATGGAACAACAGACTGGTCCTAAATAGGAAAAGGAGTACATCAACGTTGTATATTGTCACCCTGTTTATTTAACTTATATGCAGAGTACATCATGAGAAACACATCATGAGAAACGCTGGGCTGGAGGAAGCACAAGCTGTAATCAAGATTGCTGGGAGAAATATCAATAACCTCAGATATGCAGATGACACCACCCTTATGGCAGAAAGTGAAGAGGAACTAAAGAGCCTCTTGATGAGAGTGAAAAAGTTGGCTTAAAGCTCAACATTCAGAAAACTAAGATCATGGCATCCAGTCCCATCACCTCATGGCAAGTAGATGGGGAAACAATGGAAACAGTGGCTGACTTTATTTTTCTGGGCTCCAAAATCCCTACAGATGGTGATTGCAGCCTTGAAATTAAAAGACGCTTACTCCTTGGAAGGAAAGTTATGACCAACCTAGACAGCATATTCAAAAGTACAGACATTACTTTGCCAACAAAGGGCCATCTAGGCAAGGCTATAGTTTTTCCAGTGGTCATGTATGGATGTGAGAGTTGGACTATAAAGAAAGCTGAAGAATTGATACTTTTGAACTGTAGTGTTGGAGAAGACTCTTGAGAGTCCCTTGGCCTGAAAGGAGATCCAACCAGTCCATCCTAAAGGAGATCAGTCCTGGGTGTTCATTGGAAGGACTGATGTTGAAGCTGAAACTCCAGTACTTTGGCCACCTCATGGGAAGAGCCAACTCCTTTGAAAAGACCCTGATGCTGAGAAAGATTGTTGAAAGGAGAAGGCGACAACAGAGGATGAGATGTTTGGATGGCATCACCGACTTGATGGGCATGGGTTTGGGTGAACTCCGGGAGTTGGTGATGGACAGGGAGGCCTGACGTGCTGCGGTTCATGGGGTCACAGAATCAGATACGACTGAGTGACTGAACTGAACTGAATTAAAGCAGGATCTCTATCATGTAAATATGTACTTCTGAATTCTGACACCAGAGGTGTTTTTAAAATGATTTATTCTGAGTTTTCCCCTGAGATCCAAACAACAGAGCACTCTGAGCTGCACCCAGTGTTTAGCAAGCACGTGCACACACACACACACACACACACACACACACACACACACACACACTAGATGAAAGTCCTCTGCCCCCCACTCCCCGAGATTCATCACTTCATACTGGTTCAGCATGATGCTAAACATTTCTTCTTGAGATAACACCATCCTGAACTCATGGGACTGGTTCTGTACCTCTTTTGCTCTCTGTCTTCTAAATAAAAGGTTTGTGGGTTGTTGTACTGCCCATATTAGAAATAAAAACTATTTTGGGAAGATTTGAGTGTCAGAAGCTCTTAGATAAGAAAAGATGAATTAAGTTGTCAAACTCTTCTTTTCAGAGTATGAGTGCAACAGATTCTTGTATAATGAAGTATCATTATACAGGGGCGCTTAGAGTCCCTTTTCTTTCTCCTCTTTGTGTTGCATCTCATAGTCCTGGAGGTACTTGAGAATTATATGGCACTTGTAACAATTGTACAGGTGACTGAAGATATTTCACAGAAGCAAACCATTCATATTACTTTTAAAATGTAAATATGTAGATGTAGCGGCATGAAACATAATACTGATTCTTTATATTGATAACTAGATGGATATTAAACACAAAGATTGCAATCATTTAAATTTATAAATATATTTAATAAAATTTAATAAAATATTCAGTTAAAGTTCAACTATATTTAAATAATTTTATTTAAAATGGTGTATTCATGTATTATTTTCACATTTTGACTTTAATTTTAACAGATAATACAAATAGTTTAAAGCAGAAACTTTTTGAAAATATTCTAAGTAATTATAATTTAAAATGTACATTCATTTTAACTTACATTTTGATAACATGTACTCAAATTTTAAACATTTTGAATGAGATTGCACTTTATTTTCAATTTGTTATCACTGTCAGTTGAACACAAATTACATGAAAATCTTTAAGAACATAATCAGAAATTCCCTGGTGGTCTAATGGTTAGGACTCTGAGTTTTCACTGCCCTAGGCCTGGGTTTAATCCCTGGTAAGGGAACTAAGATCTTGCAAGCCGTGCAACATGGCCTAAATAAATAAACAAAATATGGCTCTATTTTTTATTTTTAAAACAAGAACATAGTAATTTTGCTAAAATCAAGAAAATGTTGCAAAATAAATGAATGATTTATGGATTACTTATGTCTTTTGTCACTCTTACAAAATGTCACTAGCTCATCCAAATTCCTTTATTAAACTGTTGCATCATAGCTCAGTTGGTAAAGAATCTGCCTGCAATGCAAGAGACCATGGTTCAGTTCCTGGGTCCAAAAGATACCCTGGAGAAGGGATAGGCTACCCACTTCAGTATTCTTGGGTTTCCCTTGTGGCTCAGCTGGTAAAAAATCTGCCTCAATGTGGGAGACCTGGGTTTGATCCCTGGGTTGAGAAGATATCCTGGAGAAGGGAAAGGCTACCCACTCCAGTATTCTGGCCTGGAGAATTCCATGGACTGTATAGAGTCAGACACGACTGAGCAACTTTCACTTTCACTTTACATGCCAAAGCAGACAAACATACATTTTTAAACACCCACATTTGAAAATTCCTTTAAGTACAATCCCCTGTAATGTACAACCAGCAAAGCAACCATGACATCCTCTCATTTTCTTGGCTAAATTTAGAAGCATAAATTTTCAGAACGTGAAATTAAATTACAAAGGTCATAGGACAAATGAATAATAATCCATGTGTGGTTAATTACACTTAGTTCTAAAGAACAAAGTCATCCTAGCCTCTATATAAAAATTGTGTGTATAGTTATTTCATTTTGAAATGTCAAAGGGTTACTTGGTTTCAAGAGGAAAATGAATAAGCACAAAGATATTTATGTAATACTGGAAAAAAATATTCCTTAGGAGAATGTAATGTTTAATTCTTTATTGCTTTCTTTTGTCCTGTGGCTGGCTTATAAATATGCAATGCACAATTCTTTGTGCCGCTGAAATTAAGGGTTCACAGTATTTTTAGTCCTTTCAGAGAAAAGAACCAAATAATTAAGATACAGAAAAGATATGATTGTTTCCCAACAGTTACTAAATCTGATGAACCATTATAGTCATAAGATACACAGAATTACATTTAATCTTTTTCCATGAGATAACCTGTACTTTTAACTTCAAACCAGATGCTGTTTTTATCTACCCTTAATACTTCAGACTTCAAAAGGAAAACATTTCTGAAATACTTGAATCAAAGCCACTTGTCTGCCTAGTTTTTATTTCTACTGTAATTAAAGCAAGGAACTTAATTGTGAGTGAACTCATTCTAATACTCCAATAAGACAAAATAAGCAAGCCATATTGTTAATAGCAATGATGGAAGTGATACCTCTGGGCGGTCTAGCAAAGGCTTACCTGTGACTTGGGGTGTTTACCTAAAAAGACACACTGAGGTCAGCTCAGTTTTTGTTTTTGAGGGTAATTTTGCTCTGCCATGTTCTGGGAGATCAGACAGAGTTTTCCTCTCAATTTTTTTTTCATCTGTTGCCCTAGGACTTATGTTCTAGCTTATTCCAGTTGGTTTAACAAGCACCACTGGACCCTTATTGTCAGACACTGTGCTGAATGTTAGAATTCAAAGATAAAGACTACAGTCTTTGGGGTCAAAAAGCCCAACCTAAAGGATTCAGATAATGGGAATACTGTGTGATACGTATTCTCTACTAGAGGCATGAGTATGGTCTAGCCCAATCTACAGATTTTGAGTCCAGAGGAGAGAATCATTTACTTCATCTGGATAACTCCTCTAGGGTCCATTCAAACTATAAAATGTATATGATTCTAGTTGATGTATATGACTGATGTATATGTATATGATTCTAGATTTCTTATTATTTCAGCTGAGGCATTTAACAGACCTTCTCCAATGCTGACATCAAAATTGGTCTTACAGCCTCTTCCAGGCTTCTCTTAATGTTTTCCTTATGTTATTAACCTACCTAAAACCCCACAGTTACTTTTTATCCAAGAAGGGCTGTTTTGAGAGTGCAGTACCCCTTCAGCCTGATTTGGTGGAGAATGACTTTGTCATCTTAACTCAAGTTACTTTCCACAGACTCAAATTTTAAAATGAATACAAGTCTGAGACTTAACTCCTCTTTTCTATTTTGGAAAAGAGAGGCCTTAAATTGGTTCTATCCTGTGATTTATTGGGCAGCTTCTTGCCAGTGTCTGAGGCTGGTCCCAGTCTCAGTTTCTTGGTTTGCATCACGTAAGCACATAGGGTTTGCTGATTCAGGAATCATTCTGTTCTTTGTACCCTTCTGTTGGCCACTTCTAAATAAGTAGAACTATCTTCCAGCTTAAGCTGTAAAACTCATGTTTTGTTTTGCTTTTTTGAGGAGGTTTCAAGAAGACCCAAGGTAAAATGAGATGAATTGTAAATCAGTGAATTTCAAATGGGAGTAAGGAGGGATAAGAGCTTTTTCAAACCACACAGCACCCCTCTGCCCATCCCTGTCCACTGCTGCATCTGAGAATGACTGCTGGAGAAAGTGATAATAGCAGATTAGAATCTGGAGGCCAAGTTCCCTTTACATTTCTGTCACCAGCTCCCCAGATGCTCTGTGATCCTGGTTTGCTGTCTGGTCAATACACTAATCTGTTCATCTCTATATTTTGAATTTAAATAAATAAAAATTATAAGTGAAATTTCAAAGAATACTGAAAAACTATTGTAGAAAAAATATATGTATTTTGACTGTCTGCTGTACTTAATCCCCAAAACAAATGGCAGAGTTGGTTGAATTGGGTTCGCTCAGTAAGCTTCATTTCCCCCTCAAAGAAGCAGACATTCAATTGTAGCTGGAGGATGCAGTTTCAAAATGATGCCATTCATTTCCTGGGATGCATCTGAGGTGTGTTATCCAACCCCCAAGGGCATATCCCTTTACCTAAGGGATAGTAGAATGCTGACAAGGCCCAGCAGAGCCAGGCAGTTACAGACCCACAGCAGGTGAGGGTGTAGCTTGGAGACCCTCATGAGAAGTCTCAGAGAGCCTTTGAATTTGGTACTCTCTACCAGTTACCTGAGTTCATCTCATTCTTGGCCAAAGGCATTTTCTCCTTAGCTTTCTCTAAAAGTCTCATCTTGCCCTGCCTCCCCCTCCACTTTAGTTCTAAAAATCCTTGTTCTCCCTAGTGTCCTAAGAGGCAATAGCTCTTGTCTGGCCACTCAGATCCTTGTTCCTCTCTCAGACCTACCTATCTTTATGGCTTTGTTGCTGTTCAGTCGCTAAATCACGTCCAACTCTTTGAGACCCCATGTACTGCAGCACACCAGGCTTCCCTATCCTTCACTATCTCCTGGAGTTTGTTCAAACTGTCTGAGTTTGTGATGCTACCCAAGCATTTTATCCTCTGACACCCTCTTCTCCTGTCCTTAATCTTTCCCAGCATCAGGATCCAATGAGTTGGTTCTTAACATCAAGTGGCTGACTATCTTTATGGCTAGCCAAATCTAATTTATTATCAGGCCATTTACAGAAAAAAAAATGTGTCAACCCATGATCTAAAGCAGCCATGGCTCCTCTGCAGGGGTCCAGCACCATCACTCCTGGCCTCTCATCTTTCCCTTGCTCAACATCCCCTCAGGAAGTCACATGAGTTGTACTACTGTTGAACTTGGTAGAAGAAACAGAACTTAGGTCAGCCCTTATTTCCACAGAGCCAGCCTATCATAGCAGGATAAATTCTGGTCTATTCTCTGCTGTGTAGTACAGGGCCAACAATCACTCTGCTCTAGAACTTTGTCTCAGGATAGACTCCAACTGACCCAAGCTCATAGAGACTGCTATATAGCCAGAATTCAAACTTATTCCATTTTAGTGATAAATGTAATCAGCTAGCCAATGGCCCCTCACATCAGCAGACTGGGGCATTTGCTCCTGTAGTCAGGGAGCAAAGTGATTTAAATTCTCTATTTACAGCATCACAACTGAACAGGGAGAAGTAGGGAGATGATCTATCAAAGGATACATTTGCCACAGAAACAAAAGAGCTCATATTCTTGGGCAAGGCCCATTCTCTCCCAAAGAGTATTTGGGAAGCTGCTATCAACTTTGGTTTCCTAGGCTTTGGTTTTCTGTGCTATAGGCTGACTGCACCTCTGCCTACCACCTCTGTTCATCCAGGTTTTCTCCAAACCATCAATTAGCTTTACACTTGTTAAATTAACCGTTACTTTCTGGTGCTTGCTAACCTGAGATTACCCCCTAGGTCTCCTTGGCTGAATTTATAAGTGTTTCCAAAGTTTTCAGTTACATACTGATTATCTATCAGCTTACTTCAATTGACTTACCACAATCTCTGTATCGTGTGTGTGTGTGTGTGTGTGTGTGTGTGTGTGTGTGTGTGTCTTACTCATTTAACTCCCAGAAGGCAACCTCATTTCCTACTTCCAGGTTTCTTTGGAAGCCATTACTCCATTTACTGCCAACAAAGGCATTTTTTGAGCTCTCTGGAAAGAAAGCTTTCAGTGTAATTTTTTTTATTATACTTTAAAACTTAACTACCTGAATTAAAGCACTTAAGTAGTTTTTGCTGATTTCATATTGTAATAACTTATTATAATATGAGCTAATGATGACAAATACCTTGTAAAGCCTCTCAGTATAACTCATCTGGTTTTTAACCACTGTTAGTCTTATGCAATAAATTCAGCACATCTTTAAGATCTCTGATTTGTTTTCAAAGAAGATGGATAAAAATATTTGACTCTTAAGCAAAGAAAAGCTAGCTGGATGCCTTCTACAATCAGAAATCAGTCTCGGATCAGAAGCATCTACCCCCACTATCTCCCTTTTCTTCCTCACCAAACATCTCTCCTGTGTGAGGCATAGTTTGGGGCACTGTAGCTATAATAGTGAAAATATGACATGATAGATTATTCTTGACCTAATGGGTCTGGATTCTAGTTGAGGGAGACAGACTATAAAAAAAAAAAATAATAAACATGAAAGATAGCAATACCTGTTAATTACTACAGAAAACAAAACTGAATAATATAATAGATGGAGGTCATCAGTTTAAGCTGAAACCTCAACAAAAAGTAGGAGCCAATTATAGGAAAATAAGGGTAAAGAACATTGCCAGAGAGGAGACCTGAGACAGGCCTGAAAGGAGAAACAGGCTTGGTGAGTGAGGGAAGAGAAAGAAGGCTGGAGGGTGGCTGGTGAGGAAGAGAGTGGGAATCAGAATATGACTTCCATCTAGAGCATGGGATGGGGAATGTGTCAGGGGCAAATACCATGATAATTTCCTCAGTTAGAGGGACTGTGGAAACTGTAACTGCCTTACCCTGCCTTATGTTTTCACTCTATCTTAAAAATATGTAATAAGCAAAAGGTGGGCATATAATATGGGTTTGTTCAGTCTCCATAGCATTATCTCTGGCCAAATTCATCTGTAAGTTTTTGTAAGATTTATCACGTGATACCCATGTTCCAAACAAATGAAATGACGTTTGAGAAGAGCAAAGGGCAAGGATGTTAAAAATTCATCACCATGCCCCTCAGGATCTCAGAGGTCACAAGTGGTTAAAAGCCAAGTGCAGAAAAGTAAGGCCCAAGTGAATGACTTTTTATGAATTGTTTCATTAAATTTGATGAAATTATCCCTTTGTAGAGGGATGGAGGTATCAGGATTCTGGGTCTCAAAATGTGTCTTCCAGCTCAATGGGACCAAGGAAAGGATAAGTCAGGTCTCAAAATGTATGTTGGCCCTGAAGTTTGCAGGTTTGTAAACTCATTGTTCTCAGTTCATTTGTGAGAGAGCTGGCTCTGGGGGACTGATTCACATTAATCAGAGTTATAACAGACTAATTAATAAAGTACAATGCTATTTATTCATTACCTATGAGAGTTATAACTACCAACTGAAATTCATATATTTGGTCAGCACACACTCTTCCTGGTAGAAAAATCTATTTAAGATATTAAATTAGAGTTGGATGGCTAAAAGTTAAATATGCAAGCTGAACAAATTGAGTTGGACATTTGGAAAGGCAATATTCATTAAGCAGTGTTTTTTTCTTTACAAGGACATACAGTCCTAGCTGGGCAAATGATCTACTGTTCAGCTGGACAGGGAAGGCCAGTGTTGGAGAAACACTGGCAAATTTTTACTCGCAGTCTCTCCTTTTTCCTAGAACTGGGCCACTGATTCCCAGAGGGTGGTCTGAAGGCCACCTACAGAAAGTACTCCTTGGGTAGTTATTAAAAATGCATTTTTCAGACCCTGCCCCACACTTCTGAATCAGAATCTATAGTCTTGGGCTGGGGATACTGATTTCAATTATTTTTCTGTGGAACTGTAAGCACATCAAAGTTTTGAAAACCACTGCTAGCTGCTAGGCTATACAGCCTTAGGCAAGTTAGTTATTTAATTTCTCCAAGACTTAGTTTATTTGTCTGTAAAACAGGGATAATAATAGGTCCTATCTTCCAGAGCTATTGCAGGGATCAAATGAGTCAAGACATGTAAAGCCCTTAGAGCAGTGTCTGGTGCCTAGTAAGCCCTCGGTACCCACTTCCTGTCATTATGATTATCATGATAATTGTCATCCCCTTCATTGTCATTATTTGGCTTGCCACATTCTTGTTTGCTTACCAAATTTTACTTTTTTAGTTAATCAAAGCCAAGTTTATTGGTTATTATAGGAAAGGAGACCATACCCTTGACAGAGTCTTAGAAACATCTCCAAGATTGTTTTTCAGTGATGACATTTCAGGATTTCTGCTTCTTAAATGATGGAAAAGATGGTATTCTAAGCCATTTCTAAATCATGTATCAGAATGGATTTATTTTCCAGAAAGTTTCTAATGGCATCCACAGTATTTGAATTCAAGTTTATTTTGATCTCAGAATTTGGTACATCTTTGCCTCTGCTTTGAAAGTTAGGTTGCATCTTACTTGGGGCTAAAAGTTATCTGTTCACTAGCAACAGCAACATATCAAGTTATTTAAAGTCATTTCTTTAAATGTTGTCACTTACCATGAATTACCCTCACCTTTACACCTTCCTTTACAAAATGAACACAATGTAGAAATAGAGTTCTCTCATCTAGAAATTGTTGAGTGAAATCTCTTACAGTATGTATGTCTTAAAAATCTAAAAACAGAATCTAAGAACTATCATATGACTGAGCAATCCTACTCCTGGGCATTTCTGGAAAAGATGAAAACTCTAATCTAAAAGGATACATGTACCCTAATGTTCATAGCAGCATTATTTACAATAGCCCAAACAAAGGAACAACCCAAATGCTCATCAACAGATGATCTGTTTAAGAAGATGCGGTATGTGCATGTGTGTACACACATACTCACAGACACACACACACACAATAGACTATTACTCAGCCATAAAAATAACGAACTACTGCCATTTGCAGAAACATGGTTGGACCTAGAGAATATCATTTTGATTGAAGTCAGACAGAGAAAGACAAATATTTATATGATATCACTTTTATGTGGAATCTAAAAATAATACAAATAAATCTATACAAAATAGACTCACAGACATAGAAGTCTGTTTACCTTATGGTTACCAAAGGGGAAGGAGTGGGGGAAATAAACTCAGAGTACGGAATTAAGAAGACTACTATACATAAAATAGGTAAGCAACGAGGGTTTACTGTGTAACATAGGGAACAATATTCAATTTCTTGTAATAACTTATTATGGTTATTACAAGTGGCTTCCTGGTGGCTCAGTGGTAAAGAACCTGCCAATTCAGGTAGACACAGGTGACACAGGTCTAATCCCTGGGTCAGGAAGATATTCTGGAGGAAGAAATAGCAACCCACTCCAGTATTCTTGCCTGGGGAAATCCCATGGACAGGGGAGCCTGGTAGGCTACAGTCCATGGGGTCACAAAAGAGTTGGACTCGACTCAGCGACTAAACAGCAACAACAGCAAAACTATAATGGAAAAATAATTTGAAAGAAAAACAATGTACGTATACAAAACTGACTCACTTTACTGTACACCCGAAACCAGCATAATACTGTAAATTAACTATGCTGCTGCTAAGTCGCTTCAGTCGTGTCCGACTCTGTGTGACCCCATAGACGGCAGCCCACCAGGCTCCGCTATCCCTGGGATTCTCCAGGCAAGAACGCTGGAGTGGGTTGTCATTTCCTTCTCCAATGCATGAAAGTGAAAAGTGAAAAAGTCGCTCAGTCATGTCTGACTCTTAGCGACCCCATGGACTGCAGCCTACCAGGCTCTTCCGTCCATGGGATTTTCCAGGCAAGAGTTCTGGAGTGGGGGTGCCATTGCCTTCTATACTATACTATACTATACTATACTATACTTCAGTAGAGTTGTTGAAAATGAATACATTTTTGCTAAAACAAAAGCTGAGTCTAACCTGGTAAAGAAAAAGGGAAGGTATACCCTGGGTTTAGCCAGGGCTTAACTCCTCTGACTTCCTTTATGTCCAATCTGCTTCCCAGGGCTGGGTCTCTCCCATTCTAATCAGTATGGATTCTTGTCCTTCCCTCTCACTTCTGCTCACCAGTAAATTGTGAGCCTACACTACCCACTGATCTGCAGTGGAGGGAACAGCCTGAGTTACTGATGACAAGCATGGCTCAAACAGCTTGCTGAGAGTGAGCCATGCCTACCAGACTCACAGTGCTCCACTTGGCTCTCCCCATTTCACTCACGTGCTGGTTTCTGCTAAACATAGCCCAGTTCCCAGGTCACCAGCTGGCAAGGCTCTGAACTATTTTTAGCTGGGTCCAGGGCTCAGGGCACTAAATTGGGATAGGTAGCTGAGATACCGCTCCAGCTTTTAAAAATAATAACTTCTATTTTTCTCTCGTTACAGTTTATCATGACTTCGTTTTAGACTTTTTGGAAAATATTGCTGAGGAAAAGGTGAGAACATGGAAAACACGTAGCAAAAAGAAGAAAATTAAAATTCCCTAATTTTAGGGCAATACTCTTCATTGAGGTGCTATATCTATACATAGTAAAGCATACTAATCTTAAATGTACATTTTGATAAATTACGGAAGTATGTACTTCTTTAACCCAAACCCAGATCAACATTACAGATATTCCAGCATCCCAGAAAGTTCTTGCTTGTTCCTCTGCTGTCAATATCCCTATGCCTCACACACCTATAATTCCTATCCTGACTTTTATTACTTTTATCTATTTTTGATTTTCATATAAATGGAATCATATAGTATATACTTTTGGTGGTGGGGGCACACAGCACAGCTTATGCAACCTTAGTTCCCTGACCAGGGATCGAACCTGCACCCTCTGCGTTGGAGGCACAGAATCTTAACTACTGGACCACCAGGGAAGTCCCCATCATCATGGTTTTCTTTTATATTTCTCTCTGTATAGAAGGGAATGGCAACCCACTTCAGCATTCTTGCCTGGAGAATTCCATGGACAGAGGAGCCTGGCAGGGTATGGTCCATGGGTTGCAAAGAGCTGGACACAACTGAGCGACTAACACACACACACACACACACACACACACACACAATGTTTACTTATTTATTTATTTTTGGCTATATTAAGTCTTCATTGCTGCATCGACTTTTCTCTAGTTGCAGTGAGCGGGGGTCAGGGGCGATCGCGGCCTATGCTAGTTGCAGTGTGTGGACTTCTCATTGCGGTGGCTTCTCTTGCCATGGAGCATGGACTCTAAGGTGCACAGTCTTCAGCAGCTTCGGCACGTGGGCTCAGCGGTTGTGGCTACCTGGCTCTAGAGCCCAAGCTCAATAGTTGTGGCACAGGGGCTTAGTTGCTTTGCAGCATGTGATATCTTCCTAGACCAAGGATCAAACCCATGTCTCCTGCATTGGCTGGCAGATTCTTTACCACTGAGCCACCAGGGAAGCCCTCATCATGGTTTTCATTTGCATTTCCCTAGTGATTAATGACGCTGAGTGCTTTTTCAGACACTTATTGGACATTTGAACAAGCAAAATGCTTGTTCAGATCTTTGGCCTGTTTTAAAAATTGAGTTGTTTGGCTTTTTCTTATTGGTTTATAGAATTCAAGCTATTTGTTGGATATCTACCTATCTGTGTCTCTGTCGATCTGTCTCCTCTTGGTCTGTGCTTGCCCTTTCACAAAACTTACTGATCTTAAGGAAGTCAAATTTATCAGTCTTGTCTTTTATGATTCCTGCTGCTGTTGCTGCTAAGTCACTTCAGTCATGTCCGACTCTTAGCTACCCGATGGACTGCAGCAGGCTCCTCCGTCCATGGGATTTTCCAGGCAAGAGTACTGGAGTGGGGTGTCATTGCCTTATCCACCTTTTATGATTACCTTTTCTATATCCTATTGAAGAAATATTTGACTGCCCTGTAGCCATGAAAATTTTCTCCCATGTTTTCTTCAGAAGCTTTATTGTTTTACCATTTAAATCTGTGGTTCAGCTGAAGTTAATTTTTTTCTGTATAGTATGAAGTAGAGATCAAAGCTCTTTTTTTCATAAGACTATCCAGTTCCTACAGAATTGTTTACTGAAAAGACCATTTTCCCCCACCACATATGTCTAAGTCTTTTCTTGACTCTACTGTCTTTGTCTATTCTTGCACCCATGCCACATTATCTTAATTCCTGTAATTTTATATCAATATTTTAATTTGGTAGTGTGTGTGTGTTTTATTTGCTCAGCTGTATCTGACTCTTTGTAGCCCCTCCCTGGACTGTAACCTACCAGGCTTCCCTGTCCATGGGATTCTCCAGGCAAGCATACTCGGGAGGTGTGCCATTCCCTTCTCCAGGGCATCTTCTCAACCCAGGTCTCATGCATTGCAGGCGGATTCTTTACCATCTGAGCCACCAGCGAAGCTCTTAGTAGTATAATCCCCAGCTTTGTTCTTTCTCTTCAAGGTTGTCTTATCTGTTTTAGGTTCTTTGCGTTTCTATATACATTTTAAAGACAGCTTGTCAGTTTTAACCACCTCCTCCCACTTCAGAAAAAAACTAATTGAGGTTCTGACTGAGTGCCTTGAATCTATACTAATTTGGAGAAGACTGATATCTTATTCTCATTTTCCCAATTCATGAACATAATACATAGATCCATTTATTTAGGTCTTCTTTAATTCTATCCTACTTTTATTTTAACTTAGAAAAAGATTAGGCATAGGGGTTTCCCTCTGTGTGTGTGTGTCTGCTTTGTTCTCTTTTGCTTTCCTTCTTACAGCTCTCAGACACCCATCGAAACGTATACACACGCAAAGTGTAGTACATGGTCACTGGAAGGGGACTTCCATGTCTCTTCTCATGCTCCGAGTAGATATTTGCATATCTCATGGCTCAAGCAAAACCCATTCTACACAGGAATAGCTGGAATATATTTTTTAACTAAAAAGTATTTTATTCATTCAAGCTACAGGAGAAAATTTGGTCTTAGCTACTAAAAATGACAGTTTTGTGGCATTAAGTCAGATTCTTGGACCCTCAGAGTCCTCATTCATAAAAAGAGTAAGGACTAGGACATTAAAGTTCTTCTAAGCTACAACACTCTACTATTTTACTCAAAGGATATCTGTGGTAGAGAGAAAATAGATGAGCTTAAATAAACAAAACATATCAGAATATAAAATACATATTTAAAGGAAAACACAGGATGAAGAAAATACATATACTCAATATATAGACTAAATAGGATCTTCCCATCCAAAATACATTGATAGAAATTCATACAAAATATAGATCCAAATACGTATGGTCAATACACACCTATATTCCGTGAGTAATTAAGAAAAATGAACCCAAAGTTTGCACACTTGATTATAAATGTAGTAAGTCACTATATGGAAAAATGGAGAGGCTTGTTAAAAATGCAAATTAAAATGGCATTAGTGTATCACTATCTACCTACTATACTAGCAAAAATAAATGGAAATTATAAAAGCCCAGTAACAACTATACTATGGAAAAGTAAGGTATTTATTGGGTATATAATATTTTGCTACTCAAAAATATCATTGTTTAATGAGTTTCCTAGAGTTGGGTGTTTAAATTGTCACAGGACAAAATTTAATGAAGAGCAACCTGTGAATATGTATAAAAGAGCTGTAAAATTGTTTATCATTTTTACTGATAATGGAAATTAAAATTTAAAGCTTTAAAAAATATTAATAATAGTATTTTATTAATAAAAGCTTGGGCACAGTCCAAATCTTTCAATGAGGAAAAATTAAATAAAAGAGGAAACAAAATCTTAAAAAAATGATTTACTTACATCTCTGTTCAACAAATGTTTAAGTAACTATTTGGAGGAGATCGAAGTTTTAAGAAAATCTTTAAGGCTAAATCCCTAGTCTCATCCTTTACGGAGCTCAAACTCAGGGAGACAGATGTAATAATTTTCAGATATATTAACTCTCAATATTCACGACAACCCTGTGAAGTGGATATTATTATTGTCCTGAAGCACAATGATGAAGTAACTTGCTCAAAGTCAAGGCATTCTAGTTTAGGGAATATCATCCTTTATTTAATTAATCTCTAATCATTAGGCCCAGCTGTTAAGTAGCAGGGCTGGGATGAGGATGGAGGTTGTGTGGCTCCAGAAACTGAGCTCTGAACTCCTGCATCAAATACCTTGGTATTTTTATACAGAAATAATGGGAGCTAAGTATCAGTAGGTACGAAGTGTCGTGGAAGCACGAGGAATAAGACTGAGGACTCGGCAGGGGTGCAGGATGGAGAGTGTGGCCAAAGATGGGGGCAGGTCAGGGAGGAAAGTTTATGGAAAAGTCAGCAGAGGCAACATGGACAGCGCAAGACCAGCTCAGGTGTTTAGATTTTTAGCCTGGAGATGTTGTGGCCTGAAGGATGTGAGAGCGTAGGCTGGAGGATGGGAGACCGGCTGGGAGGTTTCTGTAACTATCCCAGTGAAAGGAAAGGCACATCTGAACAGAGGCAGAGGAAAGAAGAGAACCAACTGTCCAGAGCTGTGGACTCCACCAAAACATGGAAGTGTGCTAATGGAATATATAGGCTGGCAGGTAGGGAAAGGGGCCGAAGAGCACAAAATGACTTATATGGTGCTGATGCCTTCTGAAAATGTGTAGGGACATGGCCTGAACTCCAAGGGTACAAATGGAGGGAAAGAATGAGCCCAGACTGAGGGCTCAGCATTGTTCTGAACTAGGTTCTCCCTGAGTGTTACCTCGTTCAGTGCTCCCAGCTCTGCCAGGAAGGTGTGAACATTCCTATTTCACCGTCAAGGGTACTGAGAGCCCCAGGGTTTAGGTGAGCTGCCTGAGTGGTATGGCTTGTCCATGGTGGAGACACGGTGTGAGTCCCGGGCTGTAAAACCCCAAAATGCCTGCTCTAGCTACCATGGAATCCTCCTCATTCCAGGAGAAAACTTCATGATCCCTGAAGTCTGGATCAGGACAATTGAGGGAGAAATTCAAACTAGGAAGACAAGTGTGAAAGACTAGCTTGGAATCATCTTTGGTCCATCACTCTCCTTCATCCCCCTGTACTATCCTGCACCGCCAATTTCTGTTAATCTCATCACCAAGGCAACTCTAGGTGTTTCCTCCTCTCCACTCCCAGTCCCCGCTCAGCCCAATCCTGCCCAGGCCCATCTAATTGAAAGGCATTGTATACTACTCTCTCTCTGATCAAACATTTTGAGAAGGAACTCTTCAAGCCTTTCAAATAACATTGCTTCCTAAATGGTCTTCCTGTTTCCACTCTTATTTTCCCCACATTCTGAGGGATTAGGTTGTGTCTCTGTTCTCAGCCCTCCAGGACCTCCCATGACACTCAGTATTATCCAGGGTCCCTGACAAGGCTCACTCTCTTAGGACCCTCTCTGCTTCTGACTCCTCCTCTTAGCCTGTCAAGGCTGTTCTTCCTTTATCTATGCTACACATGTTGCCACCTCAGGGCCTTTACATGGTACCTCTCTTTGTTAGAAACAATCAGTTCTCACCAACCCACCCTGAGATATTTACATGGACCCGCTCTCATTTTATTCAGATTGCTGCTCATTTATCACATTCTCAGAGATCCTCCCTGACCACCATCTCTAAAAACCATTTTTCTTTATCCCCAGCCTCTTACCCTGCTTTATGTTTCTTTATGGCCCCTGAAAACTGAGAGTGAAGTTGCTCAGTCGTGTCTGACTCTTTTTGACTCCATGTACTATAGCCTGCCAAGCTCCTCCATCCATGGGATTTTCCAGGCAAGAATACTGGAGTGAGTTGCCATTTCCTTCTCCAAGGGATCTTCCTGATCCAGGGATTGAACCCGGGTCTCTCACACTGCAGGCTGACTCTACTGTCTGAGCCACCAGGGAATCCTTTTATAGCCTCTAACACATGTATGTGCATGTATACGCCACATCCCAGGAAATCAACCATTGTGCTTTGCCCAGGGGTTACTGGGCCAAGGCACCTTCAGTGTTAAACCCAGACAGTCCCAGGCAAATCGGGATGGATTGATCATCCTACACTTGCCCTACCAGAATATAAGCTTGATGAGGAAAAACTTTATTTTGTTCTCTGCTGGATCCCCAGCAGGTAACATCATGCCTGGCATGGAGCAGGTGCTCAATAATCATTGAAGGAGAATATATGAACAGTTTCCTGTTTCCAAATAGCTCTAGGTTTCAACTTTCCTGCCCAGCATTCTAGTTCCTCCTAGACTGCTCGCCTTAATCAGTTCAGTTCAGTTCAATCGCTCAGTTGTGTCTGACTCTTTGCGACCCCATGAATCTTAGCACGCCAGGTCTCCTGTCCATCACTAACTCCTGGAGTTCATTCAGACTCACCTCCATCGAGTCAGTGATGCTATCCAGCCATCTCATCCTCTGTTGCCCCCTTCCCCTCCTGCCCCCAATCCTTCCCAGCATCAAAGTCTTTTCCAATGAGTCAAATCTTCACATGAGGTGGCCAAAGTACTGGAGTTTCAGCTTTAGCATCATTCCTTCCAAAAAAAATCCCAGGGCTGATCTCCTTCAGAATGGACTGGTTGGATCTCCTTGCAGTCCAAGGGACTCTCAAGAGTCTTCTCCAACACCACACTTCAAAAGCATCAATTCTTCAGCGCTCAACTTTCTTTGCGGTCCAACTCTCACATCCATACATGACCACAGGAAAAACCATAGCCTTGACTAGACGGACCTTTGTTCGCAAAGTAATGTCTCTGCTTTTCAATATGCTGTCTAGGTTGGTCATAACTTTTCTTCCAAGGAGTAAGCATCTTTTAATTTCATGGCTGCAGTCACCATCTGCAGTGATTTTTGGAGCCCTCCAAAATAAAGTCTGACACTGTTTCCACTGTTTCCCCCGTCTATTTCCCATGAAGTGATGGGACCAGATGCCATGATCTTCCTTTTCTGAATGTTGGGCTTTAGGCCAACTTTTTCACTCTCCTCACCTTAATCACTTGCCTTAATCACTCCACCCTATTTCTTATCACTCCCTGTGCACACTCTCTGCCCCAGGTACTCCAGTCTCTTTATACTTCTGCAAGTTCAGTTCAGTTCAGTTCAGTTGCTCAGTCGTGTCCGACTCTTTGCGACCCCATGAATCGCAGCACGCCTGGCCTCCCTGTTCATTACTATCTCTCGGAGTTCACTCAGACTCACATCTATCGAGTCCGTGATGCCATCCAGCCATCTCATCCTCGGTCGTCCCCTTCTCCTCCTGCCCCCAATCCCTCCCAGCATCAGAGTCTTTTCCAGTGAGTCAACTCTTCACATGAGGTGGCCAAAGTACTGGAGTTTCAGAGTTAGCATCATTCCTTCCAAAGAAATCCCAGGGTTTATCTCCTTCAGAATGGACTGGTTGGATCTCCTTGCAGTCCAAGGGACTCTCAAGAGTCTTCTCTACCAGAAATGATCCCTTCCCCTGAAGAACCCCCCCTGGCTCTCCTGTCTGAGCCAGCCTCTTTGATATGCTTTGTTTTATTTTTTGCAATCTGTGCCAGTGAAAAATGGAGGATGGATGCATGGGCCCCTATCAGAACTTCCTAGGGCATTGTTCCAAAATCTACTCCTCTCCTCCCAATGCTAAGAATTATTAACAGATAGGACTTCCTAAGGGGAGGAAGCTGAATTTGAAATTTATTAGAATTTTAGTCTGTCCCTATAAGGATATTGAATACTCTGGGATGTCTTTGTTTTATTGTACTCTTTTTCATCAATAAGAAATCATTGGTTTGCTGTTGTGTGGTGGTATTTCCAAGTGTTATGAATTACCGTAAGACATTTGACTTTGGTCTTTTGCTTTTGGTTTGAGTATGGGAGTGAATGGGCTTTCCTGGTGACTTAGGTGGTAAAGAATCTGCCTACAAGGCAGGAAACCCAGGTTTGATCCCTGAGTTGGGAAGATCTCTGGAGGAGGGAATGGCTACCCACTCCAGTATTCTTGCCTGAGAATCTCCATGGACAGAGGAGCCTGGAGGGCTACAGTTCATAAGGTAGCAAAGAGGTAGATATAACTGAGTGACTAACACTTTCACTTTCAAGGGGAGGAGGGGAAATCAAATACTGGTATTTTCAAAAAGCTCCTGAGATGATTGACAACAAACATGTAGCACCTTGTGTGAAAGGTCCTGATGTAAACCCCACAGGGCTTCACAACCCAGCTCCAGCCCCTCAGCTGCACTTGTATTATGGTCTCATCTACTCTCTCCTATTCTGAAAGGCTCAGGATCTAGACCACATTCCCAAGACTGATCCTGGGCGCCTGGCGTAACATATGGACAAATCAGGGTTGCATATGTAGGACTGTTGGTCTCGCTTGGGAGCCCTCTCAAGAGGATGAGGTGGTCATTTCCTACCCTTCTCCAGCCATTGATGTGAATGGACCTCTCTTCCCTCTCTTTCTGGAAGTCTCTACACTACTGGAAAACCACTCACCTTCTGCCCACTCACATCCTGCTGTGAGTGAATTATCCCTGCCATCAAAGCAGATTACAGCCACTGCCAGGGCCCACCCCCCTCCTCACCTCCTCTTCTCACAACCCTGTCCCAGAACCGGTCTACTGAACCAGCCCCAACCTCTAAGTTGTACTGTGTGGTTGTTTCAGCCAGGTCTTAGACATCAGACCGAGATGGTGACTCAAAGTAAGCCAAAGTCTTTGAGCTTTCATTCCCACGTCTACACAGGGAAACGTACGGACCTCACAGGATTTTTAGTGGGATTAGATGTGATAATGTCAGTAAAAATTCCTAGCACAGGGTAGGAACCACCCACTACCCATCCCAACCGGGGCACCCCCCATCCCAGAAGCCTTTTTTCGGACAGAGGAGCAATGCCTGTCACTTGGACATGGGGAGAGTGGTTCTTCCAACCAGTTTGGGTTCTGTCCTAACAGAATCACTACTAGAAGTACCCCAAGGTCACTAGAGTTTGGGATTACTCCAGCTTGCTCTCTGGATGGCTTGTTCAAACCTGCACTGGAGTGTGAGAGGCTCCTTTTGAGAAACTAGAGAGTCATTCTTTGAGCTGGTGGCACTGTTACACCACACGTGAGCAAGACAGAAAAGTGCTGTGCTGACGGTTGAGCAGGCTGTTCTGGAAGACCAAGGGATGATAAAGAGGATAAGGATGGGGTGGGGTGCAGGCTTCTAGGGATTCCTGTGCAGGAAAGAGGGAGGTGAAAAGAGCATGTTCTTGCACAGGATGGTAGCTTTCAAGTAAAAATCAGGAGGAAAGGGAGGGAGGCTTGGAGCTGGAAGGAGTGTAGACGAAGAATACTAAGTCTCCATTCAAGTCCTAGTTTTGCTAAATGCAATGCAGCCTTTTAGATCTCAACTTCCTCAACCACAAAGTGAGTGAGATCAAAACAACTGTATCTTTTTAAAAGTTCCCAGCACATACATGTTCATGCCCTTATTTTTTATCTCCTACCCTTACAGTCTTTATCCTTTGGCTTGGAGTCAACTTCTCCCTAGTAACAAATCTCCAGAAGCCATGAACTATCTTCAGCATCCCCCCACCACTTTATGAGATCCGAGGTACCAGAGCCTCCCTCACTCTCCATCTGCCACGCCAGCCTTTGTTTCACATTTGGGGCTCAGGTCTGCCTATAAATTAGAGCTAGAATTGCTTCATGCCTATTGCTTTGGATAGTGGAAAACACTGATAGATGTTTTCTGCCATGCCAAGTTAGAATCCTCAATGGCTTTTCCCATAAACTTTGTTATACGTAATTGGTGGTTGGAGTCCATATTACCATGGATACTCTTCTACAGTTACATGAAGGATTAAATTGATTTTGCAGATGGATCTGGGATTTAACCATCACTTGTATCACAGTCTCTGTGGGAAAATATATTCTGTGTTCCAAACAATTGACCTTTTGGAGTTGATCCAGTTCCTAAGTTGGGGACAGCCTGTACCATGTTACATTTTGGATTTCAGTTTTGTGTCCTAGAATCAAAGATTTGTTAGAGCTGGAAGAAGCTTTGGATAGCTAATGGAGCTAATTTTGTAGGTAATGAAGCCAAGATTCAGAAAGACAGAGAGATTTGTTTAAGGTTATTCAGCTACTTTGGTCTCCCACCTTCAAGCCAATGCCTTTCCCACTCTCCAAATTATTTTGTGGTCATTTTCCCAAACAGCCATTAAACCACCTGAAAGTTGAGAAGATCATGCCTTCTTCAGTGCAGTATCAAACATACCAAATATTTCATAAATACTGAATGAATTCATTATTCACTTTGTTTTGGAGGTCTGTTTGCTGTAAGATGTCCTCAAATAACAACACGAGGGCATTTGAATTAAGAATGTATTAACAGTAGACTAGATTTGGTTTAAATCAAGATAACTCAAAAATAACTTTTTAAAAATCTCAAAACAAACAACCCTCAAAAATATTCTATTTAACTAGTGTTTCTTATATAAAAGGGTCTATTTAGTGTTGGATATCACTCCAATAACTATTTTTCACAGCTCACAGGCACATCTGGTTTTATTTTTAGAAGATACATGCCATTAATTTTAATGTGGTCTTAAGGGAGAGCCACTTATTTTATAACTACATTAAAAAACTTAATAACTCTTTGTTTTATTTATGAAAGCCAACTGAAACAGAGACTAACATCATTTGGATACACTAAATGAGGTGAGCTCCCATCATTAGAAACAAAACATTTAAACTGGTTTACTTGAAACAGTCTTTCCATTTGGTATACTTTTCTTTACCAGAACACACAATGAGTTATTTCTTGAATATCCTTGAATGAGCAAGATGGGAGAGCCTGAAAGAGAAACTATCTTATATATGTAGATATCGTGGCTTTATTGTAACAAACTATGGCGTGACCTAAATAGATAGCTGGCCCTGTAATCTAATTGCAAGAAGAAAAAAGAGCCATAGATCAACTCTTCAAATTTTAAATAGCTATCCTTTGTGACTGTTGCCCAACCAACTTTAATTGTCTTATAGTTAACTGTTCTATGCAGCCAGTTAACTCCTTCAATTCATAGGCATTTACATTGTGATCACAAAGGATATACCAGAGAGTTACTCTAAGAAACAGCACTCAACAGAGAGAGAGAGAGAGTTAGAAGTCAGGAAGGGGAAGGTTTGAGACCAAGGGTGGGGGAAGAGGCATTTGGTTCAGTTCAGTTCAGTTCAGTAGTTCAGTCATGTCAGACTCTTTGTGACCCCATGAATCGCGCACGTCAGGCCTCCCTATCCATCACCAATTCCCGGAGTTCACTCAGACTCACATCCATTGAGTCAGTGATGCCATCCAGCCATCTCATCCTCTGTTGTCCTCTTCTTCTAATGCCCCTAATCCCTCCCAGCATCAGAGTCTTTTCCAGTGAGTCAAATCTTCACATGAGGTGGCCAAAGTACTGGAGTTTCAGCTTTAGCATCATTCCTTCCAAAGAAATCCCAGGTTGATCTCCTTCAGAATGGACTGGTTGGATCTCCTTGCAGTCCAAGGGACTCTCAAGAGTCTTCTCCAACACCACACTTCAAAAGCGTCAATTCTTCAGCGCTCAACTTTCTTCACAGTCTAACTCTCACATCCATACATGACCACTGGAAAAACCATAGCCTTGACTAGACGGACCTTTGTTCGCAAAGAAATGTCTCTGCTTTTCAATATGCTGTCTAGGCTGGTCATAACTTTTTTCTAAGGAGTAAGTGTCTTTTAATTTCATGGCTGCAGTCACCATCTGCAGTGATTTTGGAGCCCAAATTTGGGGGGCTAAAATGGCTGAGGACATGCCTTATAACTTAAATGATCACTTTGGTGCTTGATTATTTTCTCATATGGGTATTGAAATGAAACCAAAAGTAAATCCTAAGCAAAATTCTTGGTCATGCCTGGGTGTATACTGAAGCTTGGCTCTATACTGATAGAGGTAGCCTCCTACTGATGAACGTGTCCTGACCTGGTTTCTCAATATCCTTGAAGTAAGCTGACTACAAAAGCCTGTGATATTTGATTACAGAATGGCTGCCCTCAAGGTATGTCTAGTAAAATTTAGAACTTACTGCCATTTAAGACTTATTCAAGACTTGATTGAAAGGAATCATGTTCACGGAAAGACAGTTTGATGAATGTTGATTCATTCATTTATAAGCTATCTTGGATTAGTCAAGGCAACAAAAGTCTATATGTCATTATCACAACCTTCATACTTTGTTACCTAAAGCTACTCAGCTTCACACCATATCGGCTATTGACCAATATCAAGAGGCATATAAAACGTCCCTGTGAAAGTCTGCACTGTCTTTACTAAAAGGAATCATGAGGCTACTGCTCACTGCGTTCTAAAGTGCCTTCTTTGAGGACAGTCCACAGGGACATCTCTCTGGTCTCAGTACAGTGACAGCTGGGTTTCTCTGAGCACTGGTCTAGCTCAGGCAATTCTTGTCAGTAAGTACAAATAAGATCATGATTTTATTAAGACCCTAAATCATGATTCCCCAAGTCCTATACAGTCAGGAAGTCCAACTTCCCTCCACAGACATTTCTGGAATTACCCAAGGATATTAACATGCATGTTGTCACTCCTAAGCCCAGTGGCATGGTGGTAAATGTTGAACAACCACTTTTCTAGTGGAAAAAAGCTCTGGATTTATAGCATGCACTGATTTCCTTGGTGTAAATATTCCTCCCACCTTGGCCAATATGTCACTGAAAGTAGAGTTGGAAAGTGATGCATAATAGCATTTCATTATATAGTATTTCCACCTTACAGATACATGTTAACAACTTTTAGAATATGCATAATAGTAAGATGTAGCAACATAAATAGAATGTGATGAATCTTGAGTAATCATTACCTTTGACTGTGTTATATTTATTGTAAGTCTATATAATTTGCTTTTAAAATAATGATTGTTTAACAACTGTCTTGCAAAATTCCCTGAAAGTTTAACAACTGGCTCTGACACAGCACTATCTGGGTTGGGACTCTAGCTAATGGTTTGCTTTAGTCTGTTATTAATAGATTAACAATCCTGGTCTCACCAGGAAAAGACCTTAGCCTTATCCTTTTTCTAAGTCTGGCCATATGTCCAGAAAGAAAGGTAGGCAGTTTCCTGCATGTAATCAGGACTACTACCTTTTAGTCCCCTGTTCTAGAATCTGCTGGTTCTCCAGGTTCAGGTGCTCTTCAAAGCCCACCAAATATTTTTAGTGCTCCAACCAATGTCTCCTATACCACTGGCAGCTTTCTTGTGTCTCTGCTTCTAAGCTGCTGACTTCCCTAACTGGCGATCCCATTCTGCCCACAGGTCTTGCTCAGACTCAGGCTAAGAAATTCGTCAGTGTCAGTGTGTGCTAAATGAGGCTTCTGTCTCTTTGGGACCTACCTACCCTTGATCCTCACAGTGGCTCCAACTGCCTCTATTGCTGCTGCTGCCTGCAGCACTCCCTTTCTGGTCTCCAGATCTCCACCTCTTACCTCTTCCTCCGTCCTCAATGTCTTGCCTACATTTTAAGTTCTAAATTAATTTTGAAAACTGAGATTTACATAAATGTGGCATGAAAAATCACTTAACAAAGAAGGATGAAATGGAAGTGAAGCATGACCAGTTTTATAAAATAGGCATTCATCTATCTCTTCCCTGCTTTAAGAAAGTTCACTTTATGCAGCTTTGACTTTATGAAAGACCTACGTGAGTATCTTTTTCTGCTAACTGAAAGAAATCTAAAGAGGACTTTCATTTTTACAAAAATGTGAAAAGCAAAAATAGTGTTTAGCCTTAGTTCTCCAGTGGGCTGTGACAGAGGCAGTGCTCACACCAAGCACTACCAAGCTCTTTTCCCTAGGAACTATACTCAGCATCTCAGAATCAGGCTGCCAAAACTGAATTGTGTCTGTGAGCATCTGTACTTTATCTGATTTATTCTGTGTGTCTGTTAGCAAGATATGTCCTAGGGTAATTGCATAAGAATACTCTACTTTCAGATATCAGGGAAAACCCACTATATATGTATATATAATAAAAATATTTATAAAATAATTATATATTATATAAATAAGTGTATATATATATATTCAGAAGGGCTTCCTAGGTGGTGCTAGTAGTTAAAAACAAAAACAAAAACCCAAAATGAAACCCATCTGCCAATGCAGGAGACATAAGAGATGAAGGTTCGATCCCTGGGTTGGGAAGATCCCTTGGAGGAGAGCATGGTAACCCACTCCAGTATTCTTGCCTGGAGAATCTGTATGGACAGAGGAGCCTGGTGAGCTACAGTCCACAGGGTTGCAAAGAATCGGACATGACTGAAGCAACTGAACACTCATGTGCATTCAGAAAGAAAACAGAAAATGGTTATCTATGGCTGGTGAAATTATAGGTGATTTTTATATTTTTTCTTTCTTTTCCAAATTTCCTTTGACCTAAACTGACATGAGGCATAATGTAGTCTTTATTTACCTTATATTAAAAAGATATGCCTATGATTTTCTTTAAAAAAAAAAAATTCAGTTTACAGTGAGCTATCCCAAAAGCTGCAGAAGTGTTTAGTAATATATAGTATACACACTAGTCAAACTTCAAAATCTGAAGAAATCTGATTTTAATTCTCATGTAATATTTTTGGAGGCAGATCCCACAGGAAAATTGGTTGGGCCACTAGTAATATAGCTCTTTCATTTTCACGATAGTCCCTTCTTACCCAGGATTCTAAGACACTAGAAAATCGGGTGAGGGTGGGGGTGAAGGGCCATCTTCCATCTGTAGGCAGTACTCAGAACCACTCTCCAAGCCCTTCTGACTCCCAGAACTCTGCTGAGACTGCGCTCTCTCTACCCTACTCCACTTGTAGCATTTTCTCTAAGGTGCTCACTTTCTCTCTGTATAATTCAGTTTACTCTGGGTGTTCCTTGTCCGTTAAATGTATCTGCATATACTGGACCCTAACTGAGGACAGTGTTCAAAGTTCTCTTTCATGGGGGTTCATTCAAAAACCTACGATCATGATATCCTGTCCCATCACTTCATGGCAAATAGATGCGGAAACAATGGAAACAATGTTTCCATTAATAACTGGAAACAGTTATTTTCTTGGGCATCAAAATCACTGCAGATAGTGACTGTAGCCATGAAATTAAAAGACGTTCGCTCCTTGGAGGAAAAGCTATGACCAACCTAGAGAGCATATTAAAAAGCAGAGACATTACTTTTACAACAAAGGTTGGTACAGTCAAAGCTATGGTTTTTCCAGGAGTCATGTATGGATGTGAGAGTTGGACCATAAAGAAGGCTGAGTCCTGAAGAATTGATGCTTTTGAACTGTGGTGCTGGGGAAGACTCTTGAGAGACCCTTGGACTGCAAGGAGATCCAACCAGTCAATCCTAAAGGAAATTAGGCCTGGATATTCACTGGAAGGACTGATGCTGAAGCTGAAGCACCAATACTTTGGCCATCTGATGCAAAGAGTTGACTCATTGGAAAAGACCCTGATACTGGGAAAGATTGAAGGCAGGAGGAGAAAAGGATGACAGAGGATGAGATGGTTGGAGGGCATCACTGATTCAATGGACATGAGTTTGAGCAAGCTCTGGGAGATGGTGAAGGACAGGGAAACCTGGCGTCCATGGGTTCACAAAGAGTTAGACATGACTGGTCAATTTAACAGGAATGGGTCCCATGAAAAGTGGAGGATAAAAAGGCACTTATTTAAGTGTTCTAAAGGATTGTTACTCTTAGAGGCTCGTGGAGAGATCTGGGAAAGTGGCATCCAAGTCCATAAGCTGGTCTACTCAAGTTCCAGATACAGTTCAGCCAGAACACTTACTCCACTTGCTGCTGACTAATTGCAATTTACCTTGGACACTATAAAGCTTAGAACCATACTAGTGACCTATCCCTAGCAAACCAAAAGGACCTTATGCCATGCATTTTGCACACAATACTGCTAGTTTTACCATTATCTCTCCCTCAGTTTTCTTTTGTGCTATTTTTCTCTGTTCAGTTCAGTTCAGTCGCTTAGTCATGTCTGACTCTTTGCAACCCCATGAATCGCAGCACGCCAGGCCTCCCTGTTCATTACCATCTCTCGGAGTTCACTCAGACTCATGTCCATCGAGTCCGTGATGCCATCCAGCCATCTCATCCTCTGTTGTCCCCTTCTCCTCCTGCCCCCAATCCCTACCAGCATCAGAGTCTTTTCCAATGAGTCAGCTCTTCGCATGAGGTGGCCAAAGTACTGGAGTTTCAGCTTTAGCATCATTCCTTCCAAAGAAATCCCAGGGTTGATCTCCTTCAGAATGGACTGGTTGGATCTCCTTGCAGTCCAAGGGACTCTCAAGAGTCTTCTCCAATACCACACTTCAAAAGCATCAATTCTTTGGCGCTCAGCCTTCTTCACAGTCCAACTCTCACATCCATACATGACCACAGGAAAAACCATAGCCTTGACTAGACGGACCTTAGTCGGCAAAGTAATGTCTCTGTTTTTGAATATGCTATCTAGGTTGGTCATAACTTTTCTTCCAAGGAGTAAGCATCTTTTAATTTCATGGCTGCAGTCACCATCTGCAGTGATTTTGGAGCCCCCCAAAATAAAGTCTGACACTGTTTCCAC
Source organism: Nanger dama (assembly GCA_917880005.1). Lineage (NCBI taxonomy): Eukaryota > Metazoa > Chordata > Mammalia > Artiodactyla > Bovidae > Nanger > Nanger dama. The sequence continues at coordinate 36,102,743 of CAKJTW010000018.1, forward strand.
TGTTTCCCCATCTATTTCCCATGAAGTGATGGGACCGGATGTCAAATGTTGAGCTTTACCCAACTTTTTCACTCTCCTCTTTCACCTTCATCAAGAGGCCCTTTAGCTCCTCTTCACTTTCTGCCGTAAGGGTGGTGTCATCTGCATATCTGAGGTGATTGATATTTCTCCTGGCAATCTTGATTCCAGCTTGTGCTTCTTCCAGCCCAGCGTTTCTCATGATGTACTCTGCATATAAGTTAAATAAGCAGGGTGACAATATATAGCCTTGACGTACTCCTTTTCCTATTTGGAACCAGCCTGTTGTTCCATGTCCAAATCTAACTGTTGCTTCCTGACCTGCATACAGATTTCTCAAGAGGCAGGTTAGGTGGTCTGGTATTCCCATCTCTTTCAGAGTTTTCCACAGTTTATTGTGATCCACACAGTCAATGGCTCTGGCATAGTCAAGAAAGCAGAAATAGATGTTTTTCTGGAACTCTCTTGCTTTTTCCATGATCCAGCAGATGTTGGCAATTGATCTCTGGTTCCTCTGCCTTTTCTAAAACCAGCTTGAACATCTGAAGTTCATGATTAGGAAATCCTATCTCTGTAAGTCATCTGAACCATCATAAAATCCTTGTTTGGACAATGCTTCACTTCCCCACCCCTCACCCCCACCAAAAAAAAAAATCCACCTGTGATTTCTGTTCTCAGCGTTTATGATACAGCACATGCATATTTTAAGCATCTCAGATCACACACTGAGGGGGAGTATATCACAACTGTTGACAGCGCAGACACTGGTGCTAGATGCCTGGATTTGAATCCCAGATCTGCCACTGAATTGGGGCTAGGTACTTAACCATTCTGAGTTTCAATAAATTCCACCTACAAAGTAAAGATTGTAATAGTACCTACCTCATAGGGCTGTTGTAAGGAGTAAACAATACATGTTGTATAACATTTATAACCGTGCCTGAGCACATACGGGGATTTCAAAATGTTAGTTATTATTAGTGATATGAGAGTGGGGGAGCACTGCCTTGAGCTTGAAACAGCATCTTAAGTTTCTGGACAAACACCTGAGGAATGATGAAAGACTCTGCCTCTGACCGCTTCTGAGAACAGGCCAAAAACTCTGGCTTATCTAGATCTTTTGCATGGCTACTGTTTCCCCTGCCCTTCTAGAGGCAGAATTATGTGATGGAAAGAAGAGGTGAGCAACCAACCTTTCTGAGCCTCAGTGTTTCTTTGTCCCTCTCTTCTACATTACCAGATGTGGCAGGAGCTGAAAACACAATGATAAACTGGGTTTACCGTGTAGCTCACAGTCGAGTGTAGGAGATAAATGCAAAATCACATGGTAGAATGATTTATCCATATAATGAAGCTATTTTTCTTGTTGCTAAATGCACTGTGGAAAACAGTAGCCAGAGAATTTAAGACGTAGGGTATGTGAAAGAGATCTAAAGCAAGCAGACAGCGGAACCCATGTGACATATTTTTATTGCTGACCCTCCCAAGGCCCACTTCAATTTATTTCATCCACGGACACTTGGCAACCAACCTTGTGGAACCCTTGGATTATAAAACCCTTTATTTCCAAAGTCAAACTTTTCCAGTAGAATACCCGCTTCTCGTTTTTCAAACGGACAAATCCAGCTTCAAACATGGGTAACAGCAGTCCACGTTTCCCGCTTACTGAAAACGAGGAATTGCTTGCCAAATCAGGGACTGAAACCAAGAAAAGAAAAGCGAGGCGGGAACAGCCACAACCGCGTCTGCGTAGCGCCGGGGCCCGGCCAGCTGGGAGGCGGGAAGGTCAACACTGCCTACGCGCGCTCTGCGTAATGGGAGCTTCCCCAGCGCCGCAAACCCTGGGAGCCTCCGGGGCGCCTGCGCAGCCGCCGAGATTCAGCGCAGTGGAACTGGCGAGGAAGGGCGACGCACCTGCGTGAAGGGGGCGGTGCGGCGCGGCGGCGGGAGAACCGAGTCCAGTGCGATTGCGCGAGGGCAGGGGGGGTGGGTGAGGCGGGGCCGCGAGGGGTGTACGCCGTGCGCCTGCGCGGGGCCTGCGTGGCGCGGTGGCGGGGCCGGGCGGTGTGGAGTGAGTGGCGCTGCGGGTGGGGCCGTCGGCGGCGCTGGTGAGCTTTGCGGAGTTGGGCGGTGCCGAGGAGGAGGAGGAGGAGGAGGTGGCGGCGGCGGCGGCGGCGGCGGCGGCTGGGTCTGACGCGGCCCGGTTCGTGGGGGCTCCGCTTGTTTATTTATTTATTTATCGTGGGTGCCTCCGAGTGTGTGCGAGCTCCACTGCGAGGTGGGGACGGGGTGGGGGGAGGGCCTGGGGGAAGGGGGAGTTGGAGTTGGGGTCGAAACGCCGCGTGACTTGTAGGTGAGGGCACGCCGAGCGGTCGCCGCAGACTCCGCCGCCGAGAAGCCCTTGTTCCCGCTGCCGGGAAGGAGCGTCTGGTGCCGACAAGATGGCGGATGGGGAGCTGAACGTGGACAGTCTCATTACCCGACTGCTGGAGGGTGAGTCGGGGCCCGGCGGGCCGCGGGAGGGGACGCTCTCCTTACCTCTTCTGGTCCCTCTGGCGCTGGAGCCCAAGGGAACACCCCCCCACCTCCGCCGCCCGCTTCCCTGCTTTTCCCGCCCCGAGGCGGCCGCCGAGGATGGGGGCGAAGGAGCTGGTGGGTCGGGGGAGCGGCCTCCGGGAGAGAGGCCGAGCGAGAGGGGCTGTGCCTGCGGGCTGCAGTGCCCCGCGGACCTTCGGAGACCCGCACGGCGGCGCGCGGCCGGGGGCGCGGGGTGACCCTTCCCAGGAGTGGGAGATGCGTGCTCCGATGCATTGTATGCCCGCGAATTGTGTGTTTCTCCTCTGTTCTCTTTGTGCCTTGCCCTTGGCTGCCTCCCGATTCTTGGAGTGAAAAAAATTTTTTTTAATCCACCTGGGAAAACTGTTCGATCTGTTTAAGCAAATTTTACAGGATCCTACAGGGCGAACTATTCAGGGAGAAGATAACACTAGCGAGAGTACCTCCCATGTCTAATTTAGCTTTAAAAGATAGTAAAACAGGTCTGACCGAGACGAAGAAGCACGCCAGAAATATGTAGACACACGTTTGCTGTAGGGATTTGAGAATTTTAACAGGTTTGAGCAGGATTTAATTTTTGCACAAACTTAGAAAAGGTCGACTGTAAAGCCTCTTGTGTTTAAAGGGTCTTTACAAGTCTTCGCAGCTTTTGAAGTTTCTGGGCCCTTCTGTTTTTATTGGATAGTTTTATGTGAGGGTTGGGGATTGAGGGATAAGGAAGAGATGGAGAGGCCAGGATATTATTCAAAGCCCATCGCGGTCTTCTGCCCGCGAATGCCTTTATCCCAACATTTGCGTCATCACTAACTGCTTTGTGAGTGTGTAGAAAAGAAATTGACCCATTAAAAAAAAAGATTTAGAGTCCTCTCTGTCAGAAACCGTGGCAGGATTACATAGACGTTTCTTGCTTTCGAATTTCCTGAAGATAATTGTTTTTCACAGTGAAACAGTATGTACTTACTGTGATGGAAAAGCATCACGGAAGATTGTATGGTTGGGGGGCGGGAGGGAGGGCGCTGGTTCCTTTTTTGGCCGAAGTGTTGGTATCTCATCAGTTTCTGTGTATACCGGTTGTGTAACAAACTACGGTAAATTTGCTGCAGATGTGAATCTTCCAGCAGTGTGAGACTGAGTGTCTTTTAGGACTGAAAAAGAAGCAAAGTTTTACCAGGAACTCTTATTTGCTTTTTCCTTTACTATTAAGTTATTCTTGGGAGGCCCCCTGGTGCCTGCAGTCAGTGTTCACTGTTTAAGACTGTGGATTTTAACAGATGTGAACATCTTGCTGGGTGTGAGAACATTTGCTTTGGGGGTAAATTATTTTTTTAATTATTTGTGGTTCTGAGAGGGAAATGTAGCTGTTTAAAAATTTTAATATCTTGTTAACTTTGGGAGAAGTTTATGCTCACCATGAACTTGGCTTGTAAATTTAATTATTTAAAAATATGATGCTTGTATCCAACTTCTTCATTTTTCTTTCCCATATATTTATTTATATACTTTATAGGCATAAGACCAGATAAACTTACGTATTTTTAAATGTTTGATGTGGAATGTCTTAAGTCAGATGATTTTAAGATTATACATAATTAAGAAACTTCACTCACGGATTGTTCAAGATTACTAGGAAAAAGATATGGTGGGGAAAATAGGCTAAGTGATTGTTTCTGTGAATTTGAATTACATCAGTGTTCGGTTCTGGTTTTTGATGATCGTTTTCTAGACATTTTCCCCTTTTAAATTAGCAAGAATTTATTGACCTGCTTTGTGCCAGTCACCAGGAATGCAAAGACAAGAAAGACACTATCTCTTCATTCAGGGAATTCCCAATTTAAACAAGTGATTTTCAAGCTTTTGCAACCTGCTCTCTGTCAGTAAAGGGTACCATTACTTGCTTCTTAATCCTGGGAAGTATATTTAGTTTTGACAGTGCCTCCCTGGGATTCTTAAATTCTCCAGGCTCCTTTCTACTTTGCAAAATCTAGACCTGTCCAAAGACATCCAAAACAGACATGGGTTTTCTAGTAAGTAGTTATTTTTAGTCTTGAAATAATTTTTTTTAGTCTCCAAATAAAAATCACTTGATTTTCAGTGACATTACATTTTAATTAAATTTAACTCAAATTCAAGTGAGGTTGCTTAGCAGAATAGCTGTAGTTAAATTTTTGGTTTGTCTTTAGTATTAAAGGAAAGTACATAACTTGATCAGCAATATTTAATCTCATTTTAAAATGTTGATTGTAGTTCCATAACATAGTTTCGATTTTTTTTTTATTGCATCCGATTACCAGTCAGCTATAACACTTCGAGTATAAATGTCATGAGTTGGTTTGTGTTTTCTTAGGTGGGCAAATCATGTGATTTTCTAAAGCATCATTTACATTTAATTTTTTTGTTGATATTATTTAATTTAAAACAGTATATTAATTTATTGTTTGGACAGTGCATATTCCTCCAATACATTTTCTTGATTAAGTTTTACTTACTACAAAGCCAGAGATTCCTACCACTCTCAGCTGTAGTGACCCTGCTACTACATTGTTGTGGGTTTATCATCGTGCTTTTGACTGGTTGTTTAAATTGAAGCTAGTTTCTGTGAGTATCCTGGGAAATCCACTAAAAGCTTTTTACTTTGATGAGCCGCTCCAAAAGGACTTAGGATGGCAGTGGGAGTATAGAGAAATCACCTGGGGAGCTTTATTCAGACTGTCAATGTTGAGTTTACTTTGGAGGAGTTGAAATAGGATGAGTAGAATCTGCTTCTGGGTGGTTAAGATTGTGCTAGCTTTGTTCCCAAATACAGACATGATCCAAGTGTTTAAAAACTGGGCTGTATCAGCTGATGATAACTAACGTGCCCATTATATATATTATAGCATATATTTGATTGTGTATTATGAATGTGTATCATGTGCATTTAAAACTGAGTGTCTGGGATATGCTTTTCTGATTATAAAAATAAGCATTCTTATTCTTACAGGAAAGAATTTCTTATATGAAACTGAAGAATTAAAACCAAAGTCCTCCCCATAATTCCATGATCCAGAGATAACTTGTTGAAATTTCAATGCATTTTTCTTTCAGATAGTTTACATCTTTAGAATATTGTTTTATGTAGCTTTATGAATTAATTTTTAAACATTTTCTTGCAGTTTTTTTTTTTTTACTTTGCTACAAAGCTAAACTTAGTATTACAAGATAAATTGTAGACTATTAGTATCATGTTAGTAGACTATTAGCAAAAACAGAATATGATTGTGTTTATATTTTTGGCCCACTACTTATGGAAATCTTGGGATCTGTATATTTTTGTTTTAAGATTTGTTTTTCACTTAATCACAACCTATCGGATGTCTAAATTTGTGAAACTGCTGTGATTAATTTTAGTTAAGCTGGAAGACTAAGCAAATAGGAAGTTTACATCTTTTGTGTCCTTTTGAATGTCAAGAAAAGGAATGGATTTGAAAAATGAAGATTAATGAAACCATATTAAAGCCCCCTCCCCCCACCCCCCCTTTTTAAGCTTTATTGTTGTTTTTTTGGCTGCACCACACAGCTTGTGGAATATTAGTTCCCCAGCTAGGAATTGAATCCTGGTCCCCTGTAGTGAAAGCACTGGATCGCCAGGGAATTCCCAAGTCTCTCCTTTCTCCTTTTTAAATAATAGTTTTATTGAGATACTATTCACATACCATGCAATTTCACCTTTTGGATTGTATAATTGAGTGGTTTGTAGTATATTCACAGAGTTGTGCAACCCATCAGTCACCACCATCAACATTAGAAAGTTCTCCCCACCATTCTCAAACACACCCTTGTTACCATTAGCTGACAAGTCCCTTTTCCCTTCACTCCTCTCCAGCACTAGGTTACCCCTAATCTACTTCCTGTTCTGGACATTTCATGTGAATGAAATAATGCATTATGTGATCTCTTGTGATTGGCCTCTTTTTAATGTTTTGCACGTTCATCTGTATTGAAGCATGTGTCAGTATTTTGTTCCTTTTATGGCTAAACAATATTTCATTGTATGACTGTACTACGTTTTTATTTGTCCGTTTGTCACTCGATGGACATTTGAGTTGTTTCCTGCTTTGGGCTATTGTGAAAAATACTGCTATGGATGTTTATGTACAAGTGTTTGTGTGGGCATATGTTTTCATTTCCCTTGGGTAATATAACTGGGAGTGGAGTTCCTTTGTCAATGGGTAACTCTGTTTAACCTTTTGAGGAACTGCCAAACTGTTTAAAGCTTCTTTTCTGATTCAGTTGTTTAATTATGAACCAGCAGTCTAAAGGTTAGGCAGTTTGCAGGAAGTGCTAGTTGATCTTGGCAACCTCAACTTCTGCCAGGCAAATGTTGTGTGTAAACCCAAGGCCATGTCTCTTGGAAAAAGCAGGTTGAGGAATAGGGGAGATAGGCTGGAGGTTGCTTTCTCTCCTTTTACTTGTCTTTAGATGAAAAGCTGGAGAAGGCATAAAGATGGTTCATTGTTCAGAGACTGAGCAATTAAATGGTTTTCCTGTTAGTTCCAGGTGAGAGAATTTTTACAGTTTGAAGAAGTAGTCCAGAGTCTTATTATTGTATTTGAATACAGGGCTTTTTTGATAAATGTCCAAATCCAAGATTAGGATTTATTGGGATTTAGAAATCTATTTACATTTGAGTCTAGAGACAGGATTATATTAAGATTTAGGATTAGTGAGGAAGATAGTAAATTTTATCAAGTAACTTTTTTCCTCTGATGTCTTATTATCCACATTTATTGCTGTAATAGAATATCCATTCTAATATCCTGTGTTCTCAAGAAACTCTAACAGGTAAAATAATGCAGCTGTTAAGAATGTCAAAATATTTAGAAATAATTAAAATCTCAGCTTCTGAAACAAAGGTTATCCTAGAAGTCTTAGGCTCTAGGGATGCAAGAAGAAATGATTTGCAAATATCACTAGGCTTAGTGTGGTGTGGTGGTGGAGGATATAGATTCACAATTGAATCTTCTAGGATTTAATTTTGAGTCAATAGAAATTTATCCCCTTGGACAGCAATCACTGCTCTAGTGGCTAGAAGTAGTCATTTCAAGGCTTACTATTTCTGGGAAAATAGAGGATCAGTGAACACAGGAAGCAGAAAGAGATGGAGGTTACAGTTCTCCTTTCTTTTGGTAAACTCTCCACCTTCCTCCAAGATTGAATATGGTTACCTTTGAAGTCTTGGTTATTAGTAGGTGAAATGCAATTTTTTTGCACCTCATACTCTGTAATACACTGCACCTCAGATTTTCCTCTGTTAGATAAAATGAAAATGCTTTAATGGAAATTAAGTCCTTAGTCCACAATTAGAGGTAGGAGGCTAAAAATGCAGAAATTCATTCTGAAGTTAAATATGTGTAAATAACCAGTAGGCACTAGCTTGATAGAGGAATTCAGTTCCTGCTCTAGGTGGATACTTGCCATACATAGGGAAAGTAATAAAGGACAGGGGCAGTTGTCCTTTAATCTGCCTATCCACCTGTGTATAGCAAAGTGAATTATGAGGTCATACATAACCTTCCTAGTAATCACTGACCTCAGGGCCCTCCCTTCCCACCCTTTCCAGATTTTCCTGCTTCTGTGCAAAGACTAGGTTTATTTCATCATGAAAGAGTTTTAAGCCTTGGGTTGTTCTCAGACCATGCCTGAGTTTCCATCTTAGTTAATTACCAAACTACTGATAGAAACATTTTCTTGATTTGAGTGCTTGCCTAACACCATTTTAACTTTCCCCTTAATCCTGCCACCTATTTTCAACATTTAAAGAAATCAAGTTACTTTTCCCCATAAAAGAAATATAAAGTGAAAGTGAAGTGGCTTAGTCGTGTCCGACTCTTTGCTGCCCCATGGACTGCAGCATCCGTCTATGGCTCCTCTGTCCATGGGATTTTCAAGGCAAAAGTACTGGAGTGGGTTGCCATTTCCTTCTCCAGGGGATCTTCCCAACCCAGGGATCAAACCCAGGTCTCCTGCATTGTAAGCAGACGCTCTTACTGTCTGAGCCACCAGGGAAGTCCAAAAAAATTTAAGGACTTCTATTATTATAGCTTTCTCTAATGTTGTACTTAGCAGTTATGGCTCTTTTATTTTAAATGGAAAACTGAGAAGGAAACTTAATAGGTACTTTTAAGTCTTTCTGTGATATTTGAATATTAAACAATTGAGCCAAAGTAGTGAAAGAAAATGACTAGGCTTCTGAGTGGAAGTGAAAGATCTAAGTTACATAATGACAAAAAGGAGTGTATTTTATGAACATCAGACCTTAGCTGCAATTGTTACGTGAATCCTAAATAAAATCAGGTGTACATTTGTTTACTCAAGGTGTATCTAAGTATTGGTACATGCTGATACTTGTTAAAGATATAGGTTCTGCATGTATTACAATTTCAGCTTACCCCCAGTTTCTTCTGTATTTCGAGGATGATAATAGGTACCTGCTTCATAATGTATCTGTTTGTAACAATTAAACTGGTAAAACACTTTGAACATAATAAAAGCTCGGAAAATGGGTTAGTGTTCTTGTTTAGTGTAAACCTGAGCCAAGATGAGGTAAGAGGGCTTCTTAAGCTGGGGAGCCCTGGACCCTCTCCACAGTAATTTTTGAGAAGGTTTATTTCTAGTGAGGATCTAACAGACGTGCGTTGTTTGTTTCATACAGCCACACATAGTACTGCATATGTGTAAAACATTTCTTTCCTATTACTGTTACTTGGCATTTATAGTCTGGTTTGACATATTAATGTTGGTGCTGAGGGAAAGAGAGATTTCTAGGCAGAATAAAGTGGTGAAAGGTGATTTAAGGAGATTAGGTGTATGCTTTCTTTTCATTAGGGGCTAGAGAGCAGTGGATTTCAAACTTTGAATCTTGAGACTACTTTATATTTCATAAAAAGAACTGAGGACAAGGATTTTTGTGTGAGTTGTTAATCAGTACTGTTAGAAATTAAAACTATGAACTTAAAATTTTGATAACCTGTTTACATAAGTAGAGTTTGCTTTCTACAACAAAAATATTAGGGATCAGCACATTTCTTTAATGTCTAGCTTTGTAGAAGACAGCAGAATTCTCAAACCGCTTTGCTTCAGTTTGTTTTGATAACATTGTTTTGGTTGAAGTATCTGAAGAAAATCTGTACTTTTACAGATAAATTGGAAAAGAAAGGAGTATTTTAAAAGCATTTATAGATAATGGTGGATATTCTTTAATAGTATAATAGAAATTGACAAGTGGTAATTTCTTAAAGGTTAGTTTTAATGTAGAATCTGAAATGTTCTCTTACATCAAAATCCATTGATCTATCTTGATTTTAAATGGATCTTACAAATGATTTTGTAACATGCATTGGTTCTTTTAAAATCACTGGTTAAGGTGATTTATGCAGATATTCAAAGTTGACACAGTTTATACAACATGAAAGAATCCTGTTTGTTAATTTAGAATAAGGTATCAGATGAGTCCTTAAGTGTGAAAAAGCTGCCAGATTCATGGTGCTGGATACAAAGTCTCCAAAACTTTAATTTTCACCAGCAACAAATGCTGTCAATTGTTTCATTTGAAATGACAGGCTCACTCACTCTGTTCATTTTAAAGCATATCTGATAAATGTCTTGAGTGAGTAACCATAGTTTGTTAGTTGTGCTTTCCAGCAAAAGAGCTGTTCTGTGAAAGAAAATTAGCCAGATCACTTTGGCACTTCAGCAGTCACTCTAGAGCTTTTCTTGGAGACAACCATTGTACTCGAATATGCACTGGGAAAGCTGCAGGGAGACTTCGCATTTCCTCATGCAGAATGCTAGAAAGATACTCAGTGGTGGAGATTTAATAAAGTTCATCGTTTTTACTGCTTAAGGGCATTTTAAATTGAAACTGGATCTTTCTGTTTTACTGTAAGTGCATGGCACGGTAGTGCCACTGACTTGGTTTCTGCTCAGGTGCCTGCATTTTAATCATCATTGTTTTCACCATGCATATGTCAGTGCAGTGAAAAAGAGGATCACACTCGGAGAACCCCCAGGCCTAAGGCACTCTCTTCTAATCCTGAAATGTCTAGCCTGCCCCAGTATCTGTTAAGTTTTCTTCTTTACTCTTTTTTCATTATCTGTTTGTTTACTAGTGTACCTGAAATGATACAGCGATTCACAGACTCCTCTGAGAAATCATGAAAGCCTTGGGCCTTTTCTGAAAAATATGCATGTTTATATACACAGTATTACAGACGGCGGGGGGTGCGGTGGGGGGTGGGTACAGAGCTCCTAAGGCCATCTGTAGACTCAGATCACATTAATTATTACTATCAGCCAAACTTAAGATAAAATTATGGCAGTTGCGTAGTTCCTTCATTTAAAACCAAAATTCCACATTTTGGCCAGTTGTAAAAATTTTACGTTTTTAAGTTTGCTGTTTAGTATGTAACCTTGAGTGAATCATTTTAGTATTGTAGAAATTAAAATATTAAAGGTTAATGAAGATTGCTAAGATTTCATGGGGCAAAAATAGTAGTGGAATTATTCTCTTGACATTCTTTCTGTTTCAGAGAAGACAGTTAATTAGTAAAAACTTGCTGGAAAAATAGCATATTGTTATTGAAAAATAAAATTTAGGATACACACAAACACACACAAATACATATCACACACCATTTGTAATTTAAGAGACAAACCTGCATTGAAAAGACTTTTAAAAGAATTTGAAATATAATGACTCAGTATAATTTTTTGCAGTCATGAAAAGGGACTTCTTTAGAGGAGAAGACAACATTTTGCTTAACTGAGGTTCAAAGTTGGTGTTTTGTATCATCAGAGTCAATGGAAGTGTTTGTCTATTGTTGATCTATAATGAGACTTTATGTATTTTATCTTGGAAGCTGTCTTAACACAGACAGGTAGGTACTGCCAAAACTAATATCAATCCACAAGCATATGGTTTTAGTTAAGTGATTTTAGTCATCACTTGGAAGGTATTTATAGGATTTCATTAGTCCTCTCTTGATATCTGCCTTTTAGCATGTCATTACATTACAGATTAATCAATTCCAGTGATAGGTGTAAGCTCCTCACCTGCGCAAATAAATGAATTTTGATATATTTTGCATTAGCACTAAGATCTGATGAATGCTGTTAGAACTGTGGTTTGAGCTTAGAAAATAGTATTCAGTGCAAAACTATGAGGGAGTAAAAATCTCACTTGTTTTAACTTTTGACAGCTCTGAAACTGTATAAAGCAACCTGACATTTGCTTGTGACCCAGGCAACATTAGTTGTTAAAGTGACTTACTATAGTATATGTTTCACATACAAGGTTTTTTGTTTTGGGGTTTTTTTTTTTGCATTTTAATTTTAGGTTTTAATTGAGGAATTTTATTAGGTTTGTAGCAAAATTAATTTATAAAACCTACTCTCTGTTTGATAATAGTGATTGGGGGTTACTCTTCTCATTCAGAAAAATTTCAGTATCAGCCCTAAACCTTAAAAAAATATCAGTAAAACTTCATCACTAGTGAACTGCTCTGGTAGGGCAAGTCAGGATATTCAGCTTTTGTTTCAAACATTTGTGGAACCAACTGTGGTTAGGTTCATGAGAGCTAATGAAGTATACCATTGGTATCACTGGTTCAGTGGTGTGATTAGAATCTTTTTCCATTCAGTAACTGCACCATAAACTTTAAATACCTTCAATTTTTACAGGCTTTTAAAAGTTACCCAACTAAGTCTTTTTCTGCTCCATGCATAGTTTGACCTCCATCATTGTTTTGGGTTTGTTTGTTTGGCTTCTTTGGGAAAAAAAATTTTTTTTAGGCCACACAGTGTGGACTGTGGCATCTTAGTTTCCTCACCAGGTTTGAACCACGTTGCTCCCCACCCCCACCCCACTCCCTGCCGTGGAAGTGTGGAGTATTAACCACTGAACCGCCAGGGAAGTCCCTCTTTGAACATATTCTTGCCTGTGGTTGTTCCACTCATACTGTTCATAGAGGCTAACTTTTCTGTCATTTCAAATTCAGTATTGGCTCCTCAAATAAGCAACAAATAAGTATTGGCAATATCTGTGAATTCATTCATCAAGAGCCAATGAAACCACTCAAAATTGTTTGTTTTTTTAACTGATAATTGATGTTGCTTCCAATGTTGTCAACTCTTCAAGAGCTGTTTTTATAGAAAAAGACTTCAATAAATGCATATAGTTTGGGACATATTTCTTTGGCTTTTCGAAACAAACATGATTTAATTAAATCACCATTAGTAAATGGCTTTCCTCGCTTGCTAATACATGAATCAGTTGGAAACTTACTTTCATTGCAGCCTCATTTCTATTTTTGTGCAGAAATTCTGTTGTGATGAGATTCTGTTAAAATTTTTTAAAAAAGTTTTGTTACTGTCCTGTGAGTTGGGAATGTTGTGACAAGTGCTTGGTTTCCTAATGTTAACACATATTTTTTTCTTTTAGATGGAAAGTCATAAATATAATGCCTGGTAGTCTAATTCAGTAACAAAATAACCTACACTCCATTGTGCCTTAGGCATTCACATTCCACTTTTCTTCCTTTGACATGATGATTATGCACTAGTAATAAAAGTAAAATAAAATGGCACTCAAGACATTGTTGAGTTATAGCTGTACCGCTACAATTTCTAGAAACTTGGGAAACAGTGCAGAGCCATGAGGGTACCCCACGTACTCGCTGCCACAACTACTCAACTCTGCCATTGTAGTGTGAAAGTACCTGTTGAGTTCAGTTCAGTTCAGTCACTCAGTCATGTCCGACTCTTTGCTACCCCATGAATCGCAGCATGCCAGGCCTCCCTGTTCATCACCAACTCCTGGAGTTCACTCAGACTCACGTCCATCGAGTCAGTGATGCCATCCAGCCATCTCATCCTCTGTCGTCCTCTTCTCCTCCTGCCCCCAATCCCTACCAGCATCAGAGTCTTTTCCAATGAGTCAACTCTTCGCATGAGGTGCCCAAAGTACTGGAGTTTCAGCTTTAGCATCATTCTTTCCAAAGAAATGCCAGGGTTGACCTCCTTCAGAATGGACTGATTGGATCTCCTTGCAGTCCAAGGGACTCTCAAGAGTCTTCTCCAACACCACACTTCAAAAGCATCAATTCTTCGGCACTCAGCCCTCTTCACAGTCCAACTCTCACATCCATACATAACCACCAGAAAAACCATAGCCTTGACTAGACGGACCTTAGTCGGCAAAGTAATGTCTCTGTTTTTGAATATGCTATCTAGGTTGGTCATAACTTTTCTTCCAAGGAGTAAGCATCTTTTAATTTCATGGCTGCAGTCACCATCTGCAGTGATTCTGGAACCCCAAAAAACAAAGTCTGACACTGTTTCCACTGTTTCCTCATCTATTTCCCATGAAGTGATGGGACCGGATGCCATGATCTTTGTTTTCTGAATGTTGAGCTTGAAGCCAACTTTTTCACTCTCCTCTTTCACTTTCATCAAGAGGCTTTTTAGCTCCTCTTCACTGTCTGCCATAAGGGTGGTGTCATCTGCATATCTGAGGTTATTGATATTTCTCCTGGCAATCTTGATTCCAGCTTGTGTTTCCTCCAGTCCAGTGTTTCTCATGATGTACTCTGCATATAAGTTAAATAAATAGGGTGACAATATACAGCCTTGACGTACTCCTTTTCCTATTTGGAACCAGTCTGTTGTTCCATGTCCAGTTCTAAAGGCATTGATAATACATAAATGCATGAGAGAGGTTCTGTTCCAGTAAAACTTCATTTATGAATGCTAACATTTGAATTTCATGTAATTTTTATGTATCACAAAGTATTATTTTTTCCCACCTCCCCACCAACTGTTATTAAAAATATATAAAGGACCAAATTTCACCTTGGACCTTAGTGTTTTCTCCCCCCTTTTGTTGTAAACATGATTTTGCAGAAAGATTGCTTTATCAGGAGTCAGGTACCTTGGTGCTCACACCCAAGTTTCATGACTGATTGATTGACATAATGTAATGAGTTACGGCCCTTAATGTCTAGTCCTTGGCAAAGTTTTTCTCAAAATTCTTTATAAAATCATATGAATTTCTAGTATATACCCAATCATCATATTTTGTGTACTTACTATTTTTGCTTGAGCAGAAGGTTTTGATCTTTAAGAGAAAAGAAGTACCAGTGAGTTCACCAGTCACTCCTAGAGGCATAGGGGAGTAGACTCCAAATAAAAAGTGGCAGTCTTACTGGACTAAAGAGGAGAGGTGGAAGTCTGGGGCAACTAAAGCCGTTGAAACTTAAGTCCTAAAGAGGAGAGAGTCACATAGACTGTAACCTCAGAATCTGTGGTCGACTCCCCCTTAAGTCGAGGACTTCCCTGGTGGCTCAGACGGTAAAGCGCCTGCCTACAATGCGGGAGACCCGGGTTCAATCCCTGCGTCAGGAAGATCTCCTGGAGAAGGAAATGACAACCCACTCCAGTATCTTGCTGGAAAATCCCATGGGCGGAGGAGCCTGGTAGGCTACAGTCCATGGGGTCACAAAGAGTCAGACATGACTGAGCAACTTCAAGTTCACGTTCCCCTAAAGTCACTGACTTCTAAGATGCACACATGCAAGGGAAGATTCTAAGAGACCCAGAAGAATCTGAGCAGAGATTCCAGCGTTGTCTAGTACCTGCGTGGCAAAAGTTGAAGTTCAGACTTAATAAAGTAAGAGAGACTATATTGTACCCTGAGTTTTCCATTGAGACCTCCATCATGGCCAAGATTGAGGGCAAAGTGAAATAGACCCGCCCTCAAGAAAAATGTGGGTGCATTATTGCCATGCTTTCTGCTGCTAAAGGAAACAACCCTCTATGGAGAAGATGTCATAAAAACTACTACAATTATTCATCCATAATCAAGTATTTCATTCAGTGAAATACTACAGGAATGCTAACATGATCAATTGACCAAAAAAGGGAAAAAAGGTATAAATCCACCTTATATAATTCATATATTAGAGATGTGACACAGACTTTAAGATAACTGATTTAATATGCTCAAGGTAAAGAGGAAAGGAAAAATTTTATCAGAGACCTGGAAACTCTATAACCAAAAAATATGTGAACTAAAATTAAGTATTTCGTAGTTGTGTTTACATACTTGCAAATTAGAAACAGCAGAATAGAGGAGTAGTAAACTAGGGAAAAATAGTTGAGTGGAAATTCTGCAGTGCTGAGAGAGGAGGAAAAAGGGGGGAATATAGAAGGCAGAAGACAATGGAAAAGTTTAACATGTCACTTCACACCTGTCAGAATGGCTGTTATCAAAAAGAGAACAAATAGCAAGTGTCGGCAGGGTTATGGATGAAAGGAAATGCTGGTGCACTGTTGGAGGTGGGGGGTAAATTGATGCAGCCACTACAGAAAACAGAATGGAGGTTCCTCAAAATATTAAAAATAGAACTACTGTAGGATACAGCAATTCCACTTCTGGGTATATATCTAAAGAAAACAAAAAGACTTAATGTGGAAAGACACATGCACCTCTATGTTAGTTGCAGCATTATTTACAATAGCCAAAATGTGGAAACAGTCTGAGTGCCCTTTATCCAGTGAATGGATAAAGAAGATATGGTATGTGTGTTTGTATTGTGGACTATTAGCCATAAAAAAGAATGAAATCTTACCGTTAGTGACAACAGGAATGGACCTTGACAGTATTTTCCTAAGTGAAATAAGACAAAGACAAATACTATATGATTTCACTTGCATGTGGAAGCTAAAAAAACAAAGCAGGTGAACAAATGAAACAGAAACACAGTCACAGAACAAACAGATGGTGCCTGGGAGTGGGGCCTAAGAGAAATAGATGAGAAAGGTTAAGAGGTGCAAACCTCTCAGCTGAAAACTAAATGAGTCAGGAGTGTGAAATGTACAGTTTGGGGAATGCAGTCAGTACCTTTGTATGGTGACAGATGGAAACTAAACTTATGGTGATCATTTTGAAATGTATAGAAATATCAATCACTCACTGTGTTACACCAGCAACTAACAGTGTTGTAGGTCAAGTATACTTCAAAAACAAACGAACTTGTAGGAAACAAAGATCAGATTTGTGGTTACCAGAGGTGTGGTTACCAGAGGAGGGGAATTGATTGAAGGTAGTCAGAAGGTACAAACTTCAGTTATGAGATACATACTGGTTATGTAATATACAACATGATAGTTATAATCAGCACTGCTGTATGTTATATAGGAAAGCTGTTTATAGAGAGTGGATCCCAGGGAGTTGCCTGGTGATCCAGGGCTTTGGACTCTGCACTTTGACTGCAGAGGGCCCAGGTTCAGTCCCTGATGGGGGACCTAAGATCCTACAAGCTACATGCACAGCCATAAAAGAGAAAGAGTGGAACCTGGGAGTTCTTATCACAAGAGAAAAAAGCTTTTTTTTGTTTTACTTTGTTTCTATGTGGGATGATGGCTATTTACTAAACTTAATTATGGTAATCATTTTGTGGTATTCTCCTTAAACTTATTCAGAGGTGTATGCCAATTATATCTCAATAGAACTGGAAGAAAAAAAGATTTTTAAGGGGGAGAAAAAGAATTTTGACCTTTATTCCACACCATACACAAAGTTAAGGTAGATTATTGAATGAGTTAGGCTAAAGAATAAAGTATCTAAAAGGTTTAAAAGGAAATATAAGGAAGTACTTCGGAGAAGGCAAACATTTCTTGAACATGATGTAAGACACCAAAAAAAGTTTTAAGATAGATTTAAATACGTTAAAGTATATCAGTTTATCAAAGGCAGCATTAAGAGAATGAAATTTTCTTGGTCTCCAAAATCACTGCAGATAGTGACTGCAGCCATGAAATACACTTTCTCCTAGGAAGAAAAGCCCTGACCAATTTGGATAGCATATTAACAAGCAGAGACATTGCCAACGAAGGTCTACCAAGTTAAAGCTGTGGTTTTTTCAGTAGTCGTGTATGGGTGTGAGAGTTGGACCATAAAGAAAGCTGAGCGCCAAGGAATTGATGCTTTTAAATTGTGATGTTGAAGAAGACTCTTGAGAGTCCCTTGGACAGCAAGGAGATTGGACCAGTCCATCCTAAAGGAAATTAGTCCTGAATATTCATTGGAAGGACTGATGCTGAAGCTCAATACTTTGGCCATCTGATGCGAAGAACTGACTCATTGGAAAAGACCTTGATGCTGGGAAAGATTGAAGGCTGGAGGAGAAGGGATAAGATGGTTGGATGGCATCACTGACCTGATGGACATGAGTTTGAGCAAGCTCCAGGAGTTGGCGGTGGACAGGGAACCTGGCATGCTGCAGTCCATGGGGTTGCAAAGAATCTGAGGGTACTGAGCAACTGAACTGAAACTGGGAGAAGATACTTACAATGTATCCAACAAAGAATTTGTCTGGAATATGTAAAGAATTCCTACAAATCAGTTAAATCTAGTTTTAAAAAATGAACAAAAGACTTAAAATGAACTTCACACACAAAAAGGATGTCCCAGTGGCCTACTGAGCATATGAAAAGGGTAATGCAAACCAAAATCTCACTGAACTACACCCAACAAACTGACTAAAATTGTTGACAAAGAGGTAGAGCAGCATTGCTGGTGGGATTGTAAATTGGTTTAACCACTCTAGGAAACTGGTGGTATCTGCTTCTTCCTGTGACCCAGCAATCCTCCTGTTATATGTATACCAAGAGAAATGTACATGAATATTCATAGCATTCATAATAACCTCAAACAAGAAATGACCCAAATAGAATAGATAAATATATTTTGGTGTATTCATATGAGAAAATACTTCGAATGGCTGCTAAATACAACATGCATGAATCTCACGTGACAGTGAACAAAAGAGTATATACTGTTTATAAATTTATACTATAAATTTCTATTTATCTAAAATTCAAAAACATTAGACTAATCTATGCTGAAAGAAATAAGAATAGTAACCTTGGGCATTATTATTGAATGGTTAGGGCTTAAGGGAGCCTTGAACTGCTGGAAGTATTCTGTGTCTTGATCTGGGTGGTGGTTACCTAGGTGTATACATAAAAAGTGTATATAATAGCTCAATCGATTTTTAAACAGTAATAGTACAGTAGATCTTTGCTGTAACAGAATTTTCCCCTGGCTTGCACTTATTACCTGCTGAAAATTTTTTTTTCTGGGAAATTTTTGACTAAAAATTTTATGTGGTGGACTAGAAAGAGTATTGACTTTTGAGTTTGAAGACCTTGTTCTCAATTCCTTTCTGCTGGTTTTTATTCCTCTAGTAATCTTGTGTAAATTATTTTAATCTCTTTCTGTTATTGTAGAATGTAGGTAGTAACTTCCCTTTTTAATTTCCAGGATACCAAAAGGATTAAATGAGATGATCCATGTGAAGTTGCTTTGCACTAAATTAATTATGCAGATATGTAGTATGTTCATAATTTAAAGACACTTGGGTCTAGGTTCATAAACCCACATTCTGTAATTCCTCATGAATGTTGTGATAGTGATCTAGTTCCCCTGTGTAACAGATTGCCTAGATTTATTCCTTTTTATCAGATAACTGAGAATTTTGAAGTGTTCTTTCAAGTCTTGGAGTCTGCTCTGGTGGGACCATGACTTTTGCACTGAAAGACAGTGGGATTGCCCTGAGCAGTTTACCCTATTCTCCCAATCGTTTTGCTGATGTATTCCCAAGATTTGGTCACATGTCAGAAGCTTAACCTTTGGAAGAATCTTTAGCTTCTCTAAACTTCATCAACTTTTAGAAGTGATTGATTATGAAAGTCGCTGTTTGATTTGCCTGTGGAGGGTAGGGGAGTGATTATCAACTACAATTTTAAGAAAGTACTGATTGCAAGGTATCTCCTAACTTTTAGATATATTAATTGGGATAAAGCATGCAGTGAAATACAAGAGGTTTTGGTAAATTTTTAGTTTCTGTGGATTAGCATGACTTAAAAGTTGAAGCATTTTTAGCCCTGTAAAAATGTTAGTTGAAGTGTACCTAATTGTAACTTAAATTACTTGCATGGGAGGCCAGAATTAAAGATGGAGCTTACAGAGGCAGTAAAGCAAATATGAGATAAAATATTCACCACTGGAATTTAGACACTTTAACACATCAAAGTGACCCACACTAGTCTTAATTTGCTTAATAATCATTGCCATTAAATTAAAACTAAATTTTGATAACCAAGAAGTGTTTTATTACTACAGAATCACAGCAGAAATTGTGGAAACTTCTATGAGAGCCCAAAGTATTTTGTTTGTATTGTCCATTGCTGTTATTTCTAAATAATTACTTTCAGATGTGTGTTTGTCATCTGAAAGCCCCCAGAAACCTTTAATCCTTCAAGGAGAATACTTTTTACCCCCTAAAACTAAAATAGGTATTTGATGCACTGATGGTAAAACCTTTTTGTAATCATCATTTCCCACATTTACATTTTTGTACCAAGATTAATAATTGTTCCTATTGCAGGGGATTGAATCTAAGCTAGTATTTTAGATACTTAGAGGAAGATGAAAAGTTGTATGTTTCTTCATCTTTAAAAATTCAAATGTTAACAGAAAGTAAGTAATTGGTTGAGAACTACTACTTAACTGTAAAAGGCTAAGTTCCCATAGTAAAAGCAGTTCTGATCATGGTTGGGATTTCAGAAATGGTCTTACTCTCATATTTGCTTAAAACACATTTCAACATTGTCTCTGTTATATTTCTATATTAATGGATTATATATATGAATAGGCTTTTGCAGGGTTAGAGGCGCTTTTTTCCCCCTCTTTTTAGCCTCTTTCAACCTGACAAAGGAATCCGCAATTTTTAGCAAGAAATATATGGATTAAAATGTAAATAGGAAGTCATAAGCGTATATAAAAATGTAGTCTCTGTTTTCTTTAATAAATGCTTTTTCAAAGTAAGATTGGCAGCTCACAGTATATTTAAAGAGAAAGAGCCAGTAGGGAAGGTAATAATGAGAGAAAATGATTACAAGTTCAATTCAGTAGGGCAAGGGCTTCCCTTGTGGCTCAGCTGGTGAAGAATCTGCCTGCAATGTGGGAGACCTGAGTTTGGTCCCTGGGTTGGGAAGATCCCTTGGAGAAGGAAAAGGCTACCCACTCCAGTATTTTGGCCTGGAATTCCATGGATGACTGAGCAACTTCACTTTCACATTTTCAGTAGGGCAAATAAGGAAATTCTCCATGGACCATTCCTCCCCATTCCATCCCAGAAGTTACTGGGAACCATATTAATTAATGAGTTTTAGTCACTTGAACTGCAAGGCCTCAAAATGACCCCTGAAAACAAGACCACATTTCCATGGCAGCAGCCTTAAAGAGCATTGGAAACCACCAACAGTGAAGATAGAGATAAGCCAAAGATCATAGAATAACCTACTGTTAGCCATGGAACACAGCAGGGTATCTGGTAGTTTGTTGCCTTTGTGAATCTTCTGATATTCAGAATATAGACATGATTCCTTTTTTAAAAATTACTATTTTATGGATAAATTTTAGAAAACTGACCATTTTATTTACTGTTTACCAGTACGAGGATGTCGTCCAGGAAAGATTGTACAGATGACTGAAGCAGAAGTTCGGGGCTTATGTATCAAGTCTCGGGAGATCTTTCTCAGCCAGCCTATTCTTTTGGAATTGGAAGCACCACTGAAAATCTGTGGTATGTAAATGGGTAAAGTTGGAAACAATCTCTTTTGAATCCACTACACTGAAGATGAGTTAGAGAAAACATCTAAAAAGTTTTGTAAAAAAAAAAGGTTTGCTAGGTTTTATTACATACAATTGTAGAAGTTGAGACTTTGAGGAAATGACAAGTTAGAGATGAGAAGAAAATGTTTGCTATATATACAGCAGATTAAAAGATTGCTGGTCATACTATACAAAGAGTTCTTAGAAATAAGAAAAAGATAATACAATTCGAAGAGATTCAAATGACCAGTAAACATAAGATTCTCAGACTCACTTGTAATCAGTGAGATACAACTTAAAAACAAATCTGGGACTCTGATAAAATTGGGGGGATAATGTCAAAAATTGTTACCTGTTGTTATCAAGGATATGGATTCGAGTACACGGGTACAGAATTTGGGGGTCGATATGGCCGTTTCCATGGTCTTCTGACTTGGTTTTGATTGTTTTTATTTTGAAGATTATATAACTATACAATTTGTATTTGATCTTTCAAATCTTACAGTGGCTTTTGTCCAAAGGCAAAAACTTAAACCTTAAGTTAACATATTGTTATAGTCAGAAAAACTGTTGGCACAGAAAAGCATTTTTCTATAGTTTATATAACAGTAGGATGTGTTATGTATAATGTACTGACTTTTGGTTTGATAATGCAGTTTTTCTTTTAGTAGTTGTTAGTATTTATCACATAGCTTTTATGAACTTAACCAGCAGCTTTTGAAGAGATAGTTGAAATTGTGTGGAAATGATCAGTCCCTTCTATGAATTAAATGAAGCAAATTAAAAGTCATTTTAAAATATAAGTGACTCAATAGTCCCAACAAGATAGTCTTTACATGCTTTCATAAAGAAATAATTTGAAATAAATAGAAGTTATTTATACTAAATATTTAAGTTTTTGCTGTTTGCTCACTACTAGGCATAAAAAAGTGGACCTAAGTTAAATTACCAGATAATGAAGTTAACGGTATTAGTATATAATAAATTAACCTCAAACTTTGTGACTTAAGAACATTAATTTATCATGTCACAGTGTCTGTGGGGTAAAAATTCAGGCAGAGCTTAGCTGGATCCTCTAGTTTTGAGTCTCTCACAAGACTGCGGTCAAGATGCCATCTGAACCTGTAATCATCTCAAGGCTCAATTGTGAAAGGATTCAGTTCCTTATGGGCCAGTGGACTGAAGACCTCAGTTCCTAAGGAGATGTTGGCCCATGGCCACCTGTAGTTCTTCATTAGGTGTACTTCTCCATAAGGCAGCTTAATCACAGAGCATGAGAGAAGGCAAGAGAAAGTGCAAGCAAGATGGGAAGCTACAATCTTTGTAACCCAGTCTCAGAAGTGACAGCCCATCTCACTTTTGCTGTATCTTCTTCGTTAGAAGTAAGTCACTAGTTACAGCCCACATTCAGGAGAGAGGATTACATAAGGGTACAAACATTGAGAATCATTTCATAGAAGCTTCTTTACCACAGTAACCGTAAACTTTCTGAAACTGGCTTTTTCTATTTTTAGGAGATATTCATGGACAGTATACAGATTTACTGCGATTATTTGAATATGGGGTTTCCCCCAGAAGCCAACTATCTTTTCTTAGGAGATTATGTGGACAGAGGAAAGCAGTCTTTGGAAACAATCTGCTTGCTATTGGCTTATAAAATCAAATACCCGGAAAACTTCTTTCTCTTAAGAGGAAACCATGAGTGTGCTAGCATCAATCGCATTTATGGATTCTATGATGAATGTAAGTAAAAATAAAAGCGTTTCTTTTTAATTGGAAAATTCTCTAATAGTTTTCCGTTCAGAAGAATTCTTTCAAGAGTTTTAAAAATATGATCAAGCAGAAGCCCAAGAAGAGAGCCTTTCGTGGAAGAGGATCCTGAAACTGGGAAACATGTTACTAGTTAAATAGGTTTCTGAGGATCCCCTGGGTCATGTTGTTTCAGGTTGGCTGCAGCTTACTCAGCTAAAAGGCCCTCTTGTAATTAGTTTATGTAGTAAAAATATCCAGGTGGAACAGACGTCACTATAGATAGTAAGTAGCTTGTTTTTAGTCTCCACTAAGGTTTTAGTTTTCTTGTGATGTGATAAAAAATCTTATTGAGCCTGTTTCACCAAAAAAATTGAGGAGTTCTATGAAATTATTTAAAATTTGAAGTTTATTAGAATTTTAATCTGTACCTATAAGGATGTTGCATACTCTGGTCCTTATTTTGTTGTACTCTTTTTCATCAATAGAAATCACTGGTTTGCTGTTGTGTGGTAGTATTTCTGAGTGTTACAGATGACCCCGTTATGTTTTTGGTTTTGGTTAGGTTAGGTTTGGTTTTGGTTTTGGTTAGGTTATGAAAGTGAATGGGCTTCCCTAGGTTGGGAAGATCCCCTGGAGAAGGGAATGGCAACCCACTCAAGTATCCTTGCCTGGAGAGTTCCATGGATAGAGGAGCCTAGCGGGCTACATTCCATGGGGTTGCAAAGAGTTGATGCGACTGAGCAACTAACTTAACAAGAGAGTGAATGAACATATGTTTGATTAATTAAAAGTTAGAACCAATTAACAATGATTTTCAAGTGGAATTTTGTTTTTCAGTGCTGAATTCTCCATTAGAATCTATTTTTTCTTTTTCCATCCTTAATTATGGTAGAGCTATTAGAACCCCTCTCTCTTTGTTTCATGTAATCATTTATTTGACAAACTTTTGAGGATGTATTATATGCCAGGCACTATTCTAAATACTAGGAATGCAGCAGTGCTCAAGAGAGATGATTTCTGTTCTTAAAGAGTTTACATTCTGGTCGGAATGATTTTATATTGCATTTTTATTTCTAAGGTGTAGTGTATGGTTTCAGTTGTTTAAATCAGACCAGTAGATAGGAAGTGGATTGTAGCACACCAAGCTATAACCACTTTTCTGAAGCTGTATCAGAAATAGAGGTGTATTATTAAAGGATAAAATATGGACTTGAATACTATTAAGGATAGAAAAGAAATCAAATGAAATGTATGTGAGAGCAGCTTGTAAAACTTTCAGTTATGCTTGTTCATTGAGAGAAAGGTTATGGCATAAAAAGCATAGGAAATGAGTGCTTTGTGTCTTTTATTCTTCCCCTTGGTTAGTTGTTGCAGCTTACTACCAAATTCAGAAAACTCAGTAACTCCAAAAAGGTGAACATGGATTTAAGACTGTCTTCCTTGTAGTTCTTGATGTTAGATTACAGGAAAATTATAGCCTTTGTGTCTCTATTTATCCTTGCTGTGGTGCCAAGTAGAAATTTACTCAAAAGTTAAGCACCTGGAAATTCTCCTTTCTTGGCAGCAAGTTTATACCATGTTACCAATGCATTAGAGTTAAAAGGGACAGTCTCCAGAGGCACTCTGTTCACTTCTGCTTACTTATTTTGGCTAGATACTTAACATGTTGAATGAAAGAAATTAACAATCTGTTAGATTGTTTAGAGTTGCTATATTATAGTGATCTTAAAAGGCAAAAATGTTCAATTTGCTTCATAAAACACCTGGCAAAATCTTTTTAGTCTTCATAATTTTACAGAAGGTGCTGAATGTTTATTGTATGTATTACCAAGTGACATTCATTATAGAAAAAAGTGCTAAGTGAAACATAAAGAAAATTTGAATCATGTATAAGTCTGTGGCTGTTAGAATAACTAATGAGAACAGTTTTAGATTTGTTCTGTTTGTCCTGTTTTTAGGCAAACGAAGATTTAATATTAAGTTGTGGAAGACCTTCACTGATTGTTTCAACTGTCTGCCTATAGCTGCCATTGTGGATGAGAAGATCTTCTGTTGTCATGGAGGTAGACTAGTAAATAAAGTGATTAAAACTGTTTTAAACATAGCCAAAAATACCTTTTAATAACTAGAAATTTGTGGTTATTTATACATAATAAAAATGCAGATTTAGTACTTGTCTTTAAAGAATTTCATATATGAGGAGGATGACCAGAGTTTTGCTTGAAAAAATGTCTTTGCCTCAGTTTTGACAGAAAACTATCAGTGAAAACGCAAGGATCATGACTATTTTCTTGTCTCTATTAAATGCCTTTCATCAGAATTCACATATAATTGAGTTTAATATTCTCACATGCCAAGAGTTCTAGGCTTTATATACTATGTCTGCTTACGTCCTAAAAGTAATAATAGAATGATAAATCTATGACAGTTTATTTGAAAAACTAACATGTGTCTAGCAATTGCCTGGATACCATGAAAAAATATAGATAGTGCATGATCTGGCTATCTTGAAGCATTTTAAAACCTATTGATAAAACATATTTTCAAAACAGATAATTGAGTAATGAAAGGAATTTGTCAGGGTACTTGTTGACAGTAATTATAATGAAAAATCAGGAAAGGAGAGAATTGTTGGGCAAACATTTATGAAAAGGACTTGAGAGTCTCTGGTTGAAGGACTGTGTGAAGGCGGGCCCAACTAGGATGTCAAATACATTTTGGAGAACTATGGGATCAGATTTTGGAAATGTGAGCACTGGGCAAAGGAGTTTGTTGAATGGTTTAATAACCACATTGGGTTTTTGTACAGGGAGATAATTTAATGAAAATAGTTTTTCATCAGTGTGCAGGAAGAATTAAGGTAGAAAAATGCTAAAAGATAAATGCATGTGTCTTAGCCTGAGGTAATAAGTTGTTTATTCTTAGATAGAACATAATTTACTATGTTAGTTGAAACATTGTATAGGAAACACTAGACATTTAGGAAATGTTTACAATTAAGTGGTAAGAAGTGGCCAGACTTCTTAGTAGGAAGGACTAGAATTGAGTGCCTTCCTATGAAGAGCAAGGAATGGTTGGAAATAAAGAAAAGTGGTAAAATTTTTTCCTTGAAAAATCTTTTGAAATGAAAAGGAGTTTTATTTCTCTGGTAGGGAAAAATAGGGAAGACCTAATCATAATGTTCTTTTATATCAAGGTGGGATTCTATTTCATTACCCAGTGTTTTACAGATAACATTGAAAGGAATGCTTGGAAGTATCTTTGATTTCACATAGTGAATCTACTTTGATTAAATGCTTTTTATTTGGAGTGAAAATTTTTTAGGTGTCAGTACTGTGAGTCCTGTTCTCATTTATAGGACTGTCACCAGACCTGCAGTCTATGGAGCAGATACGGAGAATTATGAGACCCACTGATGTCCCTGATACAGGTTAAGTATATAGAGAAGTTTAATCTTGCGTGTGTGTGGGCGGGGGGGTGGGTGGGGGTCACACCATGCAGCATGCAGAATCTTAGTTCACCAACCAAGGATCGAACCTGTGCTCCCTACATTGGGAGCACTTGGGAAGTCCCTTAATCAATTTTTAATGTAAACTGTTGGCATATTTGAACTTTATTATATTTAATGAGAGTAGGACTGTATTGTGTAATAAATAGAGCTTTGTTTTAGTAGTCCATAAGCTAACTACTGAGCGACTGAACTGAAGCTAACTACAGATTACTTGGAATAATACAAAATATTTCACTCTCCACTAATTCCCCATAGTACAGAAGTTTATAATTGTAATATGGTTGTGTCAAACTTATTTTTTGCCTAAAATCTTGCTGTTTTTTGCTCAGTGTACTAAAGCATACTGAGAACATAATGATATCACTCAGAATGCTGCTCATGAGTAAACATCAACCATATAAACGGTTGTATAGATCCTCTCTTATCAGTAAGCCACTGACATATCGCAGTACATTGTCTCCTAACAGTACCAGTGTTTCTGTGTTGATTATTTCTTTAAAAAAAAAAAGCATTTTGCCAGATTTTGACTGTAATTTGGAATATATTTGACTAAACCTAATAGAAGCTAGTACTTAAGTAATAATAGAGTATTTAAAATAAGGTACAATACAGATTTCCAGGGATTACATCTTGAGAGTTCCTGTTGATGGTATAGTTCAGGCATAAGTCAGTTTCAAAGATGACATGTTAAGTTTCTCTTTCCATCACATTTTAATGGGAAGTTTTTGAGATGCCATGAAATGGCCATTTTGAGCTTTCATATTATCTGTCATATTTAGAAATTTATTTTCTAAATTAATATTGTTGAAACAATAGCCTAATGATTATTAGGGCTTATTCATTAGGGCTTGGATTTTAAACATTAAACCTTGACTCTCGGATTCTTGTCCTGATTCCGTTAAGGTTGAAGAATGCCACATCGTTGTTGCTATGATTATTTGATTTTGTATGCATCCAGGCAGTTGCATTTTCCAGATAGTCCCGAAAGCCAACTACATTCTAGTTATTTTGTCATATAAAAATCATAGAACAGTATCTTAATCTCTCACTGCTGCTTTTGTAGAAACAGACTGGAAACTATGAGCATTATAGAGCTGTGTGTGTGTGTATTTAAAGAATCAGCTTCTGATTGTTTAGAAACCAGAAAGAGCTTGTAAATTGAGACCATCATAGTGGATTTATTATACTGGTGGATTTCTTAAGACAGGAGCTTAGGAAATGATGATAGAAATTAAGTGTACATTGCCACCATTTCTACAATGTTTTAGATACTTCCCCTACCAAGATAAGCTATATTGTGACTCAAAATGAAGAGCTCTTTTTGTTATAAGCTGTATTAGTATATGGATTATCCAAAAAAAAAAAAAATCTTTGACCCCAACTCATTCTAAAACAGTCTTCCCTTAGCATTTATTCATTGTACTTGAAGCTTAACCATTTTGTACTTCTAGGTTAATTCTTAGCCTTTCAGGAGATCTGCTATTCTAATCTCTTCTTTTGTTTTGACAATACCTTTCCAATACTTAATTGCTCATTCCTTCTCTGTCTGCGTATTAAGTGTTTGATTCCTCAGAGTAGATTTCTTGGTCTTCTTAATTTACATTCCCAAGATGGTCTCAGTTCCTCCTAAGATTTATACTACTGTTAGAATGATGAAGATGTTGTTGTCGCTAAGTCACATCCAACTCTTTTCACCCTAATGAACCGCAGCATGCCAGGCTTCCCTGTCCTTCACTGTCTCCTGGAGTTTCACTTCAGTTCAGTTGCTCAGTTGTGTCTGACTGTGACTCCATGGACTGCAGCACGCCAGGCCTCCCTGTCCATCACCAACTCCTGGAGTTTACTCAGACTCATGTCCATTGAGTCAGTGTTGCCATCCAACTATTTCATCCTCTGTCATGTCTTTCTCCTCCCACCTTCAATTTTTCCCAGCATCAGGGTCTTTTCAAATGAGTCAGTTCTTTGCATCAGGTGGCCAAAGTATTGGAGTTTCACCTTCAGCATCAATCCTTCCAATGAATATTCAGGACTGATCTCCTTTAGGATGGATGGGTTGGATATCCTTGCAGTCCAAGGGGCTCTCAAGAGTCTTCTCCAACACTATAATTCAGAAGCATCAATTCTTCGACACTCACTTTCTTATAGTCCAACTCTCACATCCATACATGACTACAGGAAAAACCGTAGCTTTGACTAGACAGACTTTTGTTGGCAAAGTAATGTTTCTGCTTTTTACTATGCTGTCTAGGTTGGTCATAGCTTTTCTTCCAAGGAGCAAGCATCTTTTAATTGCATGGCTGCAGTCACCTTCTGCAGTGATTTTGGAACCCTAAAAATATAGTTTATCACTGACTGTTTCCATTGTTTCCCCATCTATTTGCCATGAAGTGATGGGAGCAGATGCCATGATCTTAGTTTTCTGAATGTTGAGTTTTAAGCCAACTTTTTCACTCTCCTCTTTCACTTTCATCAAGAGGCTCTTTAGTTCTTCACTTTCTGCCATAAGGGTGGTGTCATCTGCATACCTGAGGTTATTGATATTTCTCCCGGCAATCTTGGTTCCACCTTGTGTTCATCCTCATCCAGCCCAGCGTTTCTCATGATGTACTCTACATATAAGTTAAATAATCAGGGTGACAATATACACTCTTGACATACTCCTATCCCTATTTGGAATCAGTCTTTTGTTCCATGTCCAGTTCTAACTGTTGCTTCCTGACCTGCATACAGATTTCTCAAGAGGTGGTTCAAGTGGTCTGGTATTCCCCTGTCTTTAAGAATTTTCTAGAGTTTGTTGTGGTCTACACAGTCAAAGGCTTAGGAATAGTCAATAAAGCAGAAGTAGATGTTTTTCTGGAACTCTCTTGCTTTTTCTGTGATCCAGCAGATGTTGGCAGTTGGATCTCTTGTTCCTCTGCCTTTTCTAAATTCAGCTTGAACATCTGCAAGTTGAAGATTCATGTACTATTGAAGCCTGGCTTGGAGAATTTTGAGCATTACTGTGCTGTGTGTGAGATGAGTGCAATTGTGCGGTAGTTTGAGCATTCTTTGGCATTGCCTTTCTTTGGGATTGGAATGAAAACTGACCCTTTTCCAGTCCTGTGGTCACTGCTGAATTTTCCAAATTTGTTGGCATATTGAGTACAGCACTTTGACAGCATCATCTTTTAGGATTTGAAAGAGCTCAACGGAAAGTCCATCACCTCCACTAGCTTTGTTCATAGTGATGCTTCCTAAGGCCCACTTGACTTCACATTCCAGGAGTTTGCTCACACTCAATGTCCATTGAGTCAGTGATGCCATCCAACCATCTCATCCTCTGTCACCAATATTTAAATATTTTTAGCTCTATTTTTTTAAGCCTGAAAACTATAAAGTCAAGGATTTGATCTGATTTTGTTCCTCCATACTTTATTTAAATCTTCCAGGCTTTTGTAGAAAATATTTTCTTCCCTCAAATTGATCTATAGCTCAACTATAGTTACAATGAAATCTCAGTTGGATTCACAGAATTAGACAAACTGATTCAGAGGTTTATATATAGAAGAACAAAGGATTAAAAGTAACCAAGACAGTCCTAAAGAAAATTAATGAGTGGAGATAGACCTACTAAATGGAAAGATTTTATTTACAAGCTCTAGTATGTTGATGTCTCAGTGATAAAGTAGATTGATGGAATAAATTATAGCACCAGAAGCAGGATCGGTAGCTCTGTAAGTAAAGGATGAAATTACTCAGTTGCTGAGTCAGTTGGTATCCATACAGAGAAACTATAGACAAAAGATGAAGAGCCTTTTCCAATATCATCTTTAGAGCATTCTGTGCATATGTTTCTTACCTGTTTAAAGGGCTGGGGAGTACTACCTTAAGCCGGGCAACATTGTGTATGTGTGGTTACTTTAACAAAAAATAGCTGAGTTTTATAGGCTGGGATACTAGGGGGCAATGATTGGCAGTATTTATTAAAAGGTAGGAGGACAGGAGAAGAAATGTGATGTAGATATACTTTATTTTATAAATTCTGTGTTTTTATCCTTTAAAGGTTTGCTCTGTGATTTGCTGTGGTCTGACCCAGATAAGGATGTGCAAGGGTGGGGAGAAAATGATCGTGGTGTTTCCTTCACTTTTGGAGCTGATGTAGTCAGTAAATTTCTGAATCGTCATGATTTAGACTTGATTTGTCGAGCTCATCAGGTATGAAATACAAAACTTTTGGATGTTTTGATATTTATTAACTTCATCCAGGTCTATGCCTTTTTTTTATTATTTTGAGAAAATTGATATCTAAGAAAGCTAATTATTACAAGGAAAACAGAAGAGGTAAATCCTATACCTTGATTTCACAATTAATAACCTAGTGATTAGTTAACTCTTTCTTACCCTCTAAGAGGAAAGATTTCAAAGGAATATATTTTTGTAGTGTATTACAATATTAACAAATTTTTCAGTGCTTATCTGCAACCTTCTAGAAATATTTGATCCCATTTTAATATGATAGTTACATATTATAGATAACAATCAAATACATTGTATGGATTTTGATAAGAACAAACCACACTCTAAAAGACACTTTTGAGATCATTGGGAAGATTTTATTATAGACTATGTGTTAGATACCAAGGAGTCATTGTTAATTGTTTTAGCTGCGATGAATTGTATTGCTATGTAAGAATGATGTCCATATTTTTCAGAAATGCATGCTTAAGTATGTAGTGGTAAGATGTTTTGCTTTAAAATACATCAGAAAAAGGAGCGGGAAATAGATGAAATAAATGTAGAAAAGTCTTGCTAATTATTGAATCAGGGTGGTAAGTAAATATCCAATCCTCATGCTCTCTAGAACATAACTGATTTGCAATACGCTGAAAAGCATTTTAAAAAAATCTTTTTAGCTGCTTTTATATATTTTAAATTTGTAAATATTTAAAGATTCCTTGTTTATTAAGGTAAAATTTATTGAGTTATTTATATGCTATATATACTTACATAGTTTTTTCCTGCAGCTTTGTGCCCCATAAACCTTGACTGCTTCTACCTGTTTATGTGAAGATCCTATGTGATAACACTGATGACAAGCTTCTCATTTTCTGTACATGTTGTATATCACATGCCCTTTTTCTGTTAAAATTTTCTTGTTCAATTGAATGAAGTCATATCCCCAAATTCTTTGCTTTTTGGCAAAGTTGTGTTTTAATCAGTGAGCATTGTGTTTATATAAGACTTGTTGTTGTGTTGTTCGGTCGCTGAGTTGTGTCCAACTCTGTGACCCCGTGGACTGCAGCACAGCAGGCTCCTCTGTCCTCCACTGTCTCCCAGAGTTTGCTCAGATTTATGTCCGTTGAGTTGGTGATGCTGTCTAACCATCTCATTCTTTACTTCTCTTTTCTTTTGCCTTTGATCTTCCTAGCATAAGTCTTTTCCAGTGAGTCAA
Source organism: Nanger dama (assembly GCA_917880005.1). Lineage (NCBI taxonomy): Eukaryota > Metazoa > Chordata > Mammalia > Artiodactyla > Bovidae > Nanger > Nanger dama. The sequence goes on from CAKJTW010000018.1 coordinate 36,134,726, forward strand.
CTCCTTGCATCAAGTGGCCAAAGTATTGGATGCTGAAGCTCCAGTAAAGGAGCTTCCAAGGAATATTCAGGGTTGATTCCTTGAGGATTGACTGGTTTGATTTCCCAGTCAAGAGACTCTTGAGAGTTTTCACTAGTACCACAGTTCCAAAGCATCAATTCTACAGTGCTCAGCCTTCTCTGGAGAAGGAAATGGCAACCCACTCCAGTGTTCTTGCCTGGAGAATCCCAGGGACGGAGGAGCCTGGTGAGCTGCCATCTATGGTGTCGCAGAGTCGGACACGACTGAAGCGACTCAGCAGCAGCAGTAGCAACCTTCTCTGCTTTTTGATATTCTGTCTAGGTTTGTCATCACTTTCCTTCCAAGGAGCAAGTGTCTTTTAACTTCATGGCTGCAGTGATTTTGGAGAAAATAAAATCTGTCGCTGCTTCCACTTTATCCCCTCCTGTGTCCCATGCAGTGATGGATGCCATGGTCATTTTCTAGACACCTCCAAATCCTGTTCTGCTTATTTTCAAGCCTGTTAACCTCTAAAATTAAGAGACTTATGATGGGAAATAACACCATTTCCTTTAAAAAAAACAAAAACCTTTTCTTTTGGTAAATATGTGAATAAATAAACATACGAACAAGCAAACTAAGAACTAAAAGGACCTACTGAATGCCAGGCAGTATGCTGAGCTGGAGTCGATAAAGTGGCCAAGGTGCTTTCTCCCACTATTGTAGGATAATTTTGCTTAATCATAGAATACATAAAAGTCTTAAAATGTATTTTTACGTGTTCTGTAAATAAATAGAAAATGTTTACATATCATTGCCTACCTCTCAAAGTTGTAGATCTGAGAAACATAAATTGTTTAATTTACTGAGGAATTGACAACAGATTCTAGAAATCATTTTAAATCGTTAAGGAAAAGAGTTATATACATAAAAATCTATAGGCAGCTAATTTGTAGTAGCACAGTCTGTATAAATTAAGCTCAGCTTAGTAAAGTTTTCAATGTTTGTAATACTAATAGGAAATTAGAAAGTAGAAGAAAAATAATCTGTCTTTCATTGTCTGGTTATTGTTCATTGAATCAAGGATTTTATATTTGGACAATAATGCCATTGTCTAAGAAGTATTTGGTATCTCGACTCCCTTTAGACACTGTTCCTATTAGCATATGGAGAATGGTTGTAGAACACTTGAAAATGGTATTTTTGAACTTCAGTAATCATAAATTTATTTCATTTAAGCTAAATTCTTGGCTTTATAGAAAAAGCCAATTTCAATATTTTCTCAGGTAAGTTTAAGAATAAAAATCAGGCTTCCCAAACAAAATAGGGGTTTATATTTTTTCAGGTCTTTGTCACATTTATCTTAATTAGTACTGATGAGAATTTTAAAAGATACATAAATGGTTTTTTTTTACTTTTTCTCTGCCAGGTTGTGGAAGATGGATATGAATTCTTTGCTAAGCGACAACTGGTAACCCTGTTTTCAGCCCCAAATTACTGTGGCGAGTTTGATAATGCTGGTGGAATGATGAGTGTGGATGAAACTTTGATGTGTTCATTTCAGGTATGCTATATGTATACTTTTGTTTATTTCCCCTTTTTTGTTCTCTTTTTAAATATTTTTAACAACTGGAAATCTTTTTAATTAAAGTATAGTTGATTTACAATATTGAATTAGTTTCTCGTGTACAGCAAAGTGTTACATACATATTCTTTTTTATATTTTTTTCCATTGTGCTTTGTTGCAGTATATTGAATATAGTTCCTTGTGCTGTACAGGAAGACCTTGTTATTTATTTAATTTATATATAGTAGTTTGTATCCCAAACTCCTAATATATCCCTCCCCTACTCTTTTTCCCCTTTGATAACTATAAGTTAACATCTAGAAATTTAATTTAAAACTGTTGTCAGAAGAATTTTCTTTCAGATTTGTGTTCTTTCCTTGAGGAAGTATAGGAAATCAGTTTTATTCAGAAGTAATTATCACTCTTGGACTCCCTATAGATTTCTATTTTCATTCACAAATACTCTAGTCTTTCAGGTATATATCTCATAATTAGAGTTTGGAAATCTAAGTCATGTCAGTCATTCTTGATGGAATGTGTTTAAATTGGAAATTCCTGAATGAATCCTTAGGTAGTGGCTTTGCTACTAAAAGAATGTGAATTCAGATTTTGTTTTCTTTTGCAACATGAATGGATGGGACAGTCGTTGAGTAGAAAGAGTTTATGAACGCTGATGAAAATGATGTAGAATATTTGCCTAGAAAACCCTTCCAAATAATCTTAAAAGTATCCATTTGTGAATATAGAAACATTTACATTTAAGAAAGAGACTAGCTTTAGCATACTACTTAATCATTCTTGTTCATGGACTAAAATAAGTTTATTTTTTGTCAACACCCTGTATTTCTCTTAAAAATGTAAGAGAGGTTTCCATTACTATCAGCTAATACAATTGAATGCTAAATGTTTGATTTCTCATTCAGATTTAAATGTAGTAACCAGGCCATATCCTTCAACAAATAGTTTATATTTTTGTGTATTTTTAAAAATATATAACCAAAGTGTTGCTGGGGATGTGGAGAAGTTGGAACCTTATATATTGATAGTGGGAATGGAAAATGGTGCAGCCACTTTGGAAAATAGTTTGTCAGTAACTGAAAAAGTTAAACATAAAAAGTTTCTATATGACCCAGCATTTCCACTCCTAGGTATATACCTGAAAGAATTGAAAATAGTACTCAAATACATGTATATATACATGTTAATAAAAAGAACATTATTTATAATAACCCAAGGTAGAAACAACCCAAATGTTCATCATTTAAAGAATGAATAAACAAAATGTGGAGTATCCATAAAATGGCATATTGTTTGGCAATTAAAAGTAATAAAGTACTCATACATGTTACATCAAAATCATTATCTCCGTGAAAGAAGCCAGTCACAATAGCACAAATTGTCTGGTTTCATTTATTTAAAATAGCCAGAAAAGACAGTTCAATAGAGGAAAGTAAAGTAGTGATTGTTTAGAGTTGAAGGGGGTTAGAACAGTCAGTAATGGAAATAGTGAGTGAGTGAGTGCTTTTGGGAACAAGGTTTCTTCCTGGAGTGACAAACATGTTCTAATGTTAGATTATACTGGTGGTTTCATAGTTGTAAATATGTTAAAAATTGTTGTCTTTCTACATTTTAAATGGTGAACTTTATGATACATAATATATATAGCTAAGTGAAAGATCTGTATACACATAATAAATGAAGATTGAAGGTTTTGTGACTAATTACCCTCTAAATAAATAGGAGAATTATGATGAGAACCTGATCTTTTGACTCTTAGTGTTTTTTCCTCATCACAGAGATAACACTAGTTTGAAAATTTTTATACTTAGATCTAAGGATTGAATAATTGATGGGTTTTGTGTACTTGAGCTTTTGTCACTAAATTGTCAATGGAATGACCAATAATAGTGATTTTCAGACATTTGTACTTATTTATTTTTTGATACTTTTTAAATGTGAGAAATGACTGTAGAACTTTGCTTTTTTTTCCCCTACAATTTTACAATTGATGTCATTTATTGAGAAGCCTACTGTGTAACAATAATTTCCTTAAAATTATTGTACTTGAAAAAGCTAACATTGTTATTAAATTATTTACTTTAAGATATTGAAACCATCTGAAAAGAAAGCTAAGTACCAATATGGTGGACTGAATTCAGGACGTCCTGTCACTCCACCTCGAACAGCTAATCCACCGAAGAAAAGGTGAAGAAAGGAACTCTGTAAAGAAACCATCCGATTTGTTAAGGACATACTTCATAATCTTTAAGTGTGCACTGTAAAACCATCCAGCCATTTGACACCCTTTATGATGTCACACCTTTAACTTAAGGAGACGGGTAAAGGATCTTAAATTTTTTTCTAATAGAAAGATGTGCTACACTGTATTGTAATAAGTATACTGTTATAATATTCAACAAAGTTAAATCCAAATTCAGAATTACCCATTAAAGTTACATCTTCACGTATCACAGTTTTTAAAGCTGAAAAGCATCCCAGTTAAACTAGATGTGATAGTTAAACCAGACGAAAGCATGATGATCCATCTGTGTAATGTGGTTTTGGTGTTGCTTGGTTGTTTAATTATTTTGGGCTTGTTTTGTTTTTGTTTGTTTGTTCTTGCTGAAATAATGGCAAATTCTTTAAATTTTTTCCCCAAACATTTAAAAAAGTGCAATGTGGGAAGATTTTTGAAGACATTCATCAACTATTAATTTTCCATTGCTTATTTACTTATGTACCTGTTTGATCTTACTGAGAAAACTTATGCCTCATTACAGTAAAAAGGAATTTAGAGATATTTTTAAAATACGCAAACTGTCCAATCGAGTGATTTAATCAGTTTGGGCAACTGTTACAGCTGATAGTGAATATTTTGCTTCATACAGAAATTGCCACTGATTTGAGTTTGTGCACTCTAATTTTAACTTATTGATGCTCTATTGTGCAGTAGCATTTCATTTATGATAAGGCTCATTTAGTATACCCAACTAGTTGGTAATGTGATTATGTGGTACCTTGGCTTTACGTTTTAATTCGCACGAAACACCTTTTTGGCATGCTTAACTTTCTGGTAACACCCTCACCTACATTGGTTTTGTTTTTTTGGGGTTTTTTTTTGTTGTTCTTGTTATTTTTTGTTTTTAGATCCACAGAACATGAGAATCCTTTTTGACAAGCCTTGGAAAGCTGACACTATTTTTCTCCCTCTGTACGAAGGATGTATTTATATGAATGCTGGTCAGTGGGACATTTGTCAACCATGGGTATTGGGTGCTTGACTGTCTAATATTGCCATGTGAATGTTGTATACGATTGTAAGGCTTATGTCACTAAAGATTTTTATTCTGATTTTTCATGATCGAAATTCATATGATATTGTATAGACATGCTTTGTAGTGAACTATAGTAGCAATAATTTCTGTACACGATCAAGGGTTTATTGCAGCCTTTCTTTTCCTGTTCTCTTTTTTTTAAGGGTAGTGTTAACAAATGACAGGAATAAGAAGAGTCAACGTAAATATTTTAGGAGAACTTACAGGATACCAATTCGTAATTCTTTGGGTGCAACACTTTTGGATGTGATTCTAAAAGCTATTATTGAGCATTGTCAAATTTGTAAGCTTCATAGGGATGGACATCATATTTATAAATGCCCTCCTATAAGTGCTACCATAGATGTGAAATTCTTGACCTTAATATCGTCTTTGAAAATGTAAATTGAGAATTCTATTAACTTACATCTTAAGAATTGGCGTATTGTATTACTGCAGGAGATTTGATTTTCAGCACAGTGCAAAGTTCTATCAAATGCATATGTCTTCTTTTTTCTAATGCCATTTTGTTTTGAAGCACATTTTAAATGTAGTTTTCTCATTAGTAAAAGTTGTCTAATTGATATGAAGCCTGACTGGTTATTTTAGTCCTTTTTTTTCCTTAACAGTGAAACATTTGAACACATTTTATTCAAATAGATTTTTAATATCTTTCATGCTGAATTGGTTCTTTTTAAAAATTGTTCATATACTGCTTATGATATATTAGGTCAAACAGGCTTTTATCTAATGTGATTTAAATATCTTCCCAACTGAAGAGTAAGTTGAACAATTTTTAATAGAATTTTAGCTGTACTCTTAGTAGTCACAGTGTGAAGGGGGTCTAGAAAATAAGCCTTTGGGAGGAAACAGGGCAGTCTTTTGTTTATCTTAGTGTTAGTTAAAACACATTAATTTGAATCCTCTATACTGAGTTTTTATAATAATTTAGTCAGGTTAATACTAAATCGTCACTAATTCAGCAAATTAATATTGGTCATTGAATTTGAAGAATGGAAATTTATCACACTTTAAAATTATTCAGTCTTCAAACCACTTTTAACAGCTTCTTTTCATATACTGTGTTCATTACAAATATTATTTGCTTGGTAACACTGTTACTTGAAATAAATAAAACTTTGTTTCTTAGGAGAAGAATATCAAAAATTCTAGTGTCACTAATTTCTATTGTTCTTCCCTGTCACTAATTTACGTCGTTTTTCCTCTCTGAATTTTAATAATTTTCTGTATTCAAATTTATCTTTATTCTAAATGTCATGATATTCAGAGTCACTGAACACACTAGATAACTGTGATAATGTGATGGATCACATGGATTATGTTGGTCAGTTTCTGTTCTTGAATGGAAAGAATCAACTACAAATATTTGAAGCTTTAGCATTCACTATTTTAATTTTGCCTGGGGACCAGTTTTAGTCATGATCAGCAAGACTGGTTTGTTCAAAATGTTGGGTCAAAATACCTGCAAGTAGAATTTAAAGTTTAAAAAAGTGACTAATTGGAAGTATGAGAGGTTATAGGCCTTTTAAAAAAAAATTCATCTGAGGGAAAACTGGGAGCATCTTGAGATGTCTTTCAAGAATATGTAAATGTATATTATTAATATATTGAGCCCAAGAACTTAAATATATCTCCATTTATAAGTTCAGATACATTCCTTTTTCTCTTTGGCAACTCTAACTTTTGAACCAAAAAAACCCCAAATTTTTTTCTTTCACATTCTAAAAATGTGTTTAGATAAGAAGGAAAATAGGCAGGCTTACTCTACCCTTGCTACTGTGACTTAATCCACCTCTTCTGTTCCTTGTAAATCCATCCATGAATAAAGACTGTCCGTGAAAAGATACTTAACAGCCTCACTGTACCAGTTGCCTGACATAGAAATACTGTGTCTCTCTTTGCTAATAGAGTTTAGTGTTCTATAACTTTCGTAAACAGCTAAAAAGTGGTTAAAAGGAGTGCAAAGTGACAGCATACCTTGCAAAGTGAACAGTAGTTAAGACATAAGTTGATTCCATGTAAGTACATACTTTAAAGTTTTATTATCTTTATTCTCTTTATAATGTTTCAACAAAAGTGAAATTTAGATGCAGTGTAGAAATTTTGATCTGTTAGTTTTACCTATACATTTGAATGCCAGAATTTCTAAATAAATCCATTGATCAGAAAATTTTTTTAAGTCAAAACTTACTTTCTTCAGCTACCACCTCTTCTTACATTGGTTGACTTATTAAATCATAACATTCTTTAATTTCTCATTGTTACTTTCTTTACAGGTGGTATTTTATTAAACCTTAGTTTTACTTTGTTGTTTTGTTGCTTAGTCATGTTCAGCTCTCTGTGACTCCAAGGACTCCAGTGCTCCAGGCTCTTCTGTCCATGGGATTTTCCAGGCAAGAATACTGGAGTGGGGTGCAATTTCCTTCTCCAGGGGATCTCTGCCCTCCTACCAGGGATTGAACCCAGGTCTCCTTCATTGCAGGTGGATTCTTTACTGTCTGAGCCACCAGGGAAACATTTACTTTTTTATTCTACTTTATTCTTAAGTAGCCATAAATCTGCTTTATTGTTACAAAGTCTTACTTGTAACACACATTATTTGAGGTATCAGTAGTGTGGAAGCTTATAAGTTTGTTGTGCGGTCTGTGTTGTACATATGTGAAACAGAGTGAGAATAAACTGCCTGAAGCTCATAGACTCAGCATTTCTTTGATACTATGTGCAAAGAGGTGAAAACCCAAGGTCTATCCCTAGAGGCTTTCTGTTAAGCCTGGCCTGAGCTCACCAAGTTAAGATATACATTAATTTTTGTAGCTTTCTAAATCTGAGTAATTCAGTGGATGTACAGGCCAAAAAATCTTCCTGAGAGAGCAGTAAGACAACAACTAGACATCTGAAATTATCATATTATTATACTAATTATAATTATTACTAGTTATTAAAATTGTGCATTTTAGTATACTAATTTATAGTCTTATCACATATAAACATGGAGTTTTGACAAAGTCACAAAGACGTGACTTTGAGCAACAGTATAGAGCAACAATAAAGAAGTAGTCCAGAGAAGTCCTTAATATATGTAACAAGTTTAATTGGACTAATTTGTTATATGTAACAATAATAAATAATCTAATATATTTCTTCATGGGGGAAAGAGCAGAGGAAACAAAACTGGGGTGGTGTTTTGATATAAGGTAACCTTTTATCAGGCTACCCTCCAATATGTAATTCTCAAACTGATACTGGCACCGTTTGAAAATGCTTGTACTCACCAACAGGTTATTAACAAACTGACACCTATCCTACCATTCTTGGGCAGACATGAGCTCTGTCTCTATAGCTTTCAATATAAGGATTCCAGAAAAGACAGGTGTGAGGGGTGGAGTCACCTCAAACATATTCTGGTAGAACTCAGGAAATTACTCAATACCTCAGAAAAACTTATGTGAGGCCTAGGGCCCTATTCTTAGCACATGTATCTGTTACGCAGTTTATGCCTTAAGTTTTAGAAACAAATCCCCATCTTCCAGGATAATTGCCCTCAGGTTTTGTCACCCATCTTAGTTGGGGCTTGGTCATGCCACTGAAAATCAAATTTGCTATACAGATCCATTAGTATGTTGGGCATTCCTACAAAAAGTTCTTTTTGGGCCTTAGAAGCCTTTGGGTCTAGATCAGTCTAATTATATGTGACTAGAATGTAAACGCATATGGACCAGAGATTTTTGTCTCTTGTTTGATGATGTGTCTACAGCTCCTAGTGTAGTGCCTGGCACATAGTATGGATGCAGGTGTTGGTTTAATGAATGACAAGTGAGTTTCAAAAATTACTATTATTGGTTCTCTTTTGACACTTTGATCTTTTGGAGAACTTAGTCAAAAATAGTTCCAGTTTTTATCCTCATCTAACTGCTTTTTCTGTCTTACAAGAATGCTGGAATAGTCTCAGGAGAAAATTGAGTTGGATATGTATGGCAAAAATAGTTTGTTGTCAGAACTATAATCCTTATTTGGTAAAACTCTGGTAAATAATGAGAAGTCAGTGTTCAGTTGGTTGAAGGAACATTTCTCAGCTAATTGCTGACAGGCACACTGGGGAGATTGTCTCTTGTTCAGTATCAAGCTTTCCAGTATCCTTATGGTTACTTTCTTGCCTCCCCTTTGCTTCATTTTATTTAGGTTTTATTTTATTGACCTTAAAGTCATCTTTGTTGTGAGCCACTTCAAACATTTTTAGGAAGGTGATGTAGTTTTGTGTGACACTTTGTCTTTCAAAAGTCAACCCAGTAAGTGAACACTTAACACTTAAAACCAGGAATCAAAACTTGAAAGTGGACAGGCTGTTGCCTCAATTTAACAAATAAGGATTATGTCAAAAGTAGAAGCTAGAATGAGGAAAAATAAAAATAGATATTTTCATTACTGAACAGAAAAGTGAGGTACAGTGGAGAAAACTGGAGAGAAGTTTTATCTTTTTGATTATTGCTCAATGCTAATACTTCTGAAGAATTTTTAACCTCTACCATATAAAAGAGCAATTAGCTGTACTTGGTCGTAGTACAAAATTCCAGGAAGCGAATTTTGCCCAGCTTGAATCAGTGGCTGGCCCTTAAGATTAATCTTTGTCACACAAAGTCTGAAAACATGTTGGTAAGATGTCGACAAATGGAAACTCCTACATAAAATTAGTACATACAGTTCCTTGGCAAATGAATTTAGTTAGCATTGATAATAATCCTTAGCTGAAAATGTACATATTCAAAAGCCAACAGTTTCACTTTAAAGCATTTATAGAAAAACTGTGTGTGCCCCATGGGGCATACATACATAAATAGAAGTAGTATTCAAAATATTTGACTTTAATACATGTGCACTGATCAGTCAGCCAACCAACTAATCAGAGCCTGTGCAAGTTATCAAATTAAGTGGCCTTACAGAGACAGCACAACAGATAACCAGGTCTGTGTATGGGAATACTCAGAGTAGTCATAGGGAAAAATAACCCAAATGACTTGACAGGAGCATTGATTCATTATGGCATATTTATAGAACAATCCTATGCAGAATGAAAATGATTCACTGTCATGCATTAGCATGTCTAAGTCTTAAAAGTATGGAGAATAAAGAGAATGTTAAGTTTTCAAACAAGATTTATGCTTTGGAATATGGTAAATCTAAAATTAATGGAATGAGGGAATTCCCTGACAGTACAGTGGTTAGGCTTTCAGAGCGCCTGGGAGGAGGAGGCGAATGGAGTGGGAAAAACAGAAGTCACCTCTTCTGGGAAGTAAGGGAAGGGAGGAGGAGCATACAGAATCTCAACAGTACTATGTTCTGTTCCTTGGGTCTTAGGTTTCATACTTTTTGGTGGGTGGTGGTTTCTTGAATGTTTATTTTATGCTTAGCTTGCATAAATATTACTAATATTTTTGTACATATCAAATATTTTTAAATGTGTACAATCCCATTTATGTAAAAAATGCCTGGATTTTGATTTAAAATGGGAGACATCCAACTCTTACCTTTCACTTAACACTGTGGAGCCACTGTAAAACCTTATTGGACTGATTTCAATTTTGTTGTGTCTCAGGGAAAAGGCCCAAGGAAAGCGAGTGAGATGAGTGAATGGCTGGTTAGTGGAGCAATCAACACACATTTATAGATGGGCTTTTATGGGCTCCCTTTGTGACACCTCAGAATAATTAGTAACATCAAAGATCACTGATCATGGGTCACCATAACAAATATAATAATGATGAATATGTTTGAAATATTGCAAGAATTACCAAAATGTGATAGAGACGTGAGAAAATACTGCTGTTAAAGCCGTGCTAACAGACTTGCACAGGTCTGTTAGGGTTGTCACAAACCTTCAATCTGTAAAAAAGAATGTAGTATCTGCAAAGCAGCATGCCTGTAGTAGACATTCAGTATTCAGTAAACATTCTGTACACAAGGCTGGAAACTAGTAATCACAGTAAACCCTGATATCTTGGGGAAAAGAACCACCAGAGAAAGTGGGATAAGGCTTCAAGCAATGTTTCTTCAAGAGAATCAGTATTTAAGGTTTTCACAGCCAGTTTGTTTCTTGGTTCCCTGGAGAAAATGTCCAAGATGCTTAAAAATGAATTCCCAGATTGTATCCTCTTACATGTAGGTGTTTTTGCCATCCTCTAGAAGGGTGAGAGCCCAAGAAAGAAGGGAACTAAATAATCGTTCTTCAGAGTTGCTGACTGAGGAACTAATTGCTAGGAAATACCACAAATAGGGTTTCCCAGGCTGCTCAGTAGTGAAGAATCTGCCTGCAGGAGATTTGGCTTCGATCCCTGGGTCGGGAAGGTCTCCTGGAGTAGCAAATGGCAACCCACTCCAGTATTCTTGCCTGGAGAATACCATGGATAGAAGAGCCTGGCGGGCTACAGTCCTTGGGGTCACACAGAATTGGACAGGACTGACCTTGCATACACCACAAATAGGCAAGGTCAAATTCCTTTAAGTGTACATGAAATTAGAAGCAGTGGCTGACTTTATATTTTTGGGCTCCAGTATTATTGCACATGGTGACTGCAGCCATGAAATTAAAAGACGCTTACTCCTTGAAAGTTATGACCAACCTAGACAGCATATTAAAAAGCAGAGACATTACTTTGCCAGCAAAGATCTATCTAGTGAAAGCTACGGTTTTTCTAGTAGTCATGTATGGATGTGAGAGTTGGACTATAAGAAAGCTGAGTGTCAAAGAATTGATGCTTCTGAACTGTAGTGTTGAGAAGACTCTTGAGAGTCCCTTGGACTGCAGGGAGATCCAACCAGTCCATCCTAAAGGAGATCAGTCCTGGGTGTTCGTTGGAAGGACTGATGCTGAAGCTGAAACTCCAGTACTTTGGCCACCTGCTTCAAGAGTCGACTCATTGGAAAAGACCCTGATGGTGGGAAAGATTGAAGGAGAGAGCATGACAGAGAATGAGATGGCTGGATGGCATCCCTGACTCAATGGACATGAACTTGGGCAAATTCTGGGAGATAGGGACAGGGAAGCCTGGCGTGCTGCAGTCCATGGGGTCGCAAAGAGTTGAGACACGACTTTGTGACTGAATAACAATAATGGTGGTAGTTGAAAAATCTAGAAGCAATGCAAATATCAAAACGATTTAAACTTGGTCCATCCATTCTGGAGTAGTGTGCAGTCATTCAACTGCAGCAACGTGATATATCAAAGGGGTGAGGAAGCAGGTTACAAATTAGAAGTGAAGAGGAAAAGATGTCAGGGACAAAATTAAAAAGCTATGAAGAATCCTTTTACTCACTGAACAAACATTAAGCACCTTACATCCTAGGCACCAGGCCAAGGGCTAGAATGCCGCCAAAATGAAAAGGTCCCTGTAGAAGTTCGAACAATAGATTGAACAGGATAGAAGAACATGACCCCTTCTCAATGAGCCACAGTATTCACACATTTTTCAGTTTAAGTTGCCTTTTCCTCTGTTCTTGTAATTAACGAGGCAGCTATTTATAATTACTGCTGCAAAGTTCCTCTCTGATTCTTCATCCTCTGGCTATTGATGTCTCCATTTTTCGCGTACCTGCCAGTGTATGTGTTTGGTGCAGTGGGGCAGAATTCCCGGCCCAGCGGTGCCTCTCCGTCTTGCTAGAGGGGAAATAAATGGCTCTAATCCAAGCCTGACTTTGTTATGTGCCCAGGGGAAAGGGGTTGTATTAGAAGGCAAGAAGAGGCCTGGTAGGGTCTTGGCCTTTTTACCAGGCCCTTTACGGGAGGGGAAGCAAGTTCAGTTCAGTCGCTCAGTCGTGTCCGACTCTGTGACCCCATGAATTGCAGCATGCCAGGCCTCCCTGTCATCACCAACTCCTGGAGTTCACTCAAACTCACATCCATCGAGTCAGTGATGCCATCGAGCCATCTCATCCTCTGTCGTCCCCTTCCCCTCCTGCCCCCGATCCCTCTCAGCATCAGTCTTTTCCAATGAGTCAACTCTTCGCATGAGGTGGCCAAAGTATTGGAGTTTCAGCTTTAGCGTCAGTCCTTCCAAAAAATACCCAGGACTGATCTTTAGGATGGACTGGTTGGATATCCTTGCAGTCCAAGGGACTCTCAAGAGTCTTCTCCAACACCTCACTTCAAAAGCATCCATTCTTCAGTGCTCAGCTTTCTTCACAGTCCAACTCTCACATCCACACATGACCACTGGAAAAACCATAGGCTTGACTAGACCTTTGTTGGCAAAGTAATGTCTCTGCTTTTCAATATGCCATCTAGGTTGGTCATAACTTTTCTTCCAAGAGTAAGCGTCTTTTTATTTCATGGCTGCAGTCACCATCTGCAGTGATTTTGGAGCTCCCCAAAATCAAGTCTGACACTTTACACTTTTTCCCCATCTATTTCCCATGAAGTGATGGGACCTGATGGCATGATGTTAGTTTTCTGAATGTTGAACTTTAAGCCAACTTTTCCGCTCTCCTCTTTCACTTTCATCAAGAGGCTTTTTAGTTCCTCTTTACTTTCTGCCATAAGGGTAGTGTCATCTGCATATCTGAGGTTATTGATATTTCTCCCGGCAATCTTGATTCCAGCTTGTGCTTCTTCCAGTCCAGCGTTTCTCATGATGTACTCTGCATATAAGTTAAATAAGCAGGGTGACAGTATACAGCCTTGATGTACTCCTTTTTCTGTTTGGAACCAGTCTGTTGTTCCATGTCCAGTTCTAACTGTTGCTTCCTGACCTGCATACAGATTTCTCAAGAGGCAGGTCAGGTGGTCTGCTATTCCCGTCTCTTTCAGAATTTTCCAGTTTATGACGATCCACACAGTCAAAGGCTTTGGCATAGCCAATAAAGCAGTAGATGTTTTTCTGGAACTCTCTTGTTTTTTCGATGATCCAGGGGATGTTGGCAATTTGATCTCTGGTTCCTCTGCCCTTTCTAAAACCAGCTTGAACATCTGGAAGCTCACAGTCAAGCAAGGAAAAGTAACGGTAAAAGGTAGCAGGCGTCGCGCGCAGCCTGGGCTAGCCCCGCCTCAAGGGGCGGGCTCCGGGTGCTGATTGGCCTGCTTTGGCCTCGCTCGGTTTGCGGGAGTTCTCGGGGCTCGCGGAGCCGCGGTGGAGCGAACTGTGAGTAACCGTCTGAAGCGTAGGGCGTCTGTGAAAGGCTGGCCGCCGGTCTGGCCCTCGCTCACCAGGCTCGGGTTTCCGCAGGTACCCTCCGCTCGCTCTCCGGCTTAGGGCTTCGCTGGCGACTGTACAGTTTTGGCTGTGCCTGGCTCCTCCGTCCCCTTTTGCCTCCAACCCCGGCGGCCTAAACGTGTGAGGCTATGGCGGCGGCGTCTCGACTCCTTCCTCACACTTCCGCCCTTGAGTGTCCTCAGGTTCCGCTGGGGAGGCGGAGGTGTAGCAGCAGGACTGCGCGGAGCCCCGAGGAGCGGGGTGGAGGACGACGGCGCAGTAGAGAGAGGAGGGAGGGCGCTCCCCTCGGCCGTGTGTGTTGGGGTTTGCCACACTTTGCTCACCCGCGGAGACGCGTCCCCAAGGGCTCGCCGTGCCCTCTCCTCAGCGAGCGCTACCCCTTTCGGAAAGTAAGACCTTTAGGAAAGAGCTCGCGCCTCCCCGCAGCCCGCCCGTCCTTATACAGCTGAGCGCGGGATAGCAGTGTTTTTAATTCATCCTGCCTCTTGAGTCCCATTAAACGCATCTTTTTTTTTTTTCCAGGAGCATCTGCACCAGAATCCTGAGACCTGAGTTGTATCTCAGGGCTATGCCCTTAGCCCATTTATCAAAATTTACAAATGTCCTTTCCTAATATTTCCAGTATGACTGTAGGCCGTACTGGAATTAAAAACAAAACCAAAAACTATTATCTCAATATCACAAGCGAGAAAAGGGAGACTCCCAGAAGTTAAATAACCTAAGATCATATCACTGGTGAGAATCAGGTCTTAATCCAGGTCTCTTGTCCAGTATTTTAACATTTATTCTCAGCCAGTTCTGTCCCTTTGCCTTCCCTCATACTTTAAAATCCTGTCTTATATATAGTATGGAGATTCCTTTAAAAATTAGGAATAAACCACCATATGACCCAGCAATCCCTTTCCTAGACATATACCCTGAGGAAACCAAAATTGAAAAAGACACATGTACCCCACTGTTGATTTACAATAGTTAGAACATGGAAGCAACCTAAATGTCCATTGACAGATGAATGGATAAAGAAGTTGTGGTAAATATACATAAGGGAATATTACTCAGCCATAAAAAGGACTACATTTGAGTCAGTTCTAATGAGGTAGATGAACCTAAAGCTTATAAAGAATGAAGTAAGTCAGAAAGGTAAATATTGTATACTAATGTATATATGGAATCTAGAAAGTGGTACCAAAGAATTTATTTGCAGAGCAGCAGTGGAGAAGCAGACATAGAGAACAGACTGACGGACATAGGGAGAGGAGAGGAGAGGGTGAGATGTATAGAGAGAGTAACATGAAGACTTATATTATCGTATGTAAAATAGCCAAAGGGAATTTGCTGTATGTCTCAGGAAACTCAAACAGGGCTTCTGTATCAACCTAGAGGGGTGAGAGGGGTGGGACGGGGGAAGGAGATGGGAGAGAGGTTCAAGAAGAAGGGGATATATGTATACCTATGGCTGATTCATGCTGAGGTTTGACACAAAACAAAATTCTGTAAAGTATCCTTCAATTAATAAATATTTTAAAAGAATTATAAAAAATTATCCTCTGTCTTAAAAAAAATTCTCATTTGACTTGCCATTCTCTTAGTATGTCTAAATGAAGAGCAAAAATTGAAGTTACCTAAGGCTGGAATTTGAACAAAAATGTATCATTGATAGCTTCTCTCCTTAAATTCCTTCTCCATAACTCTCTTGCCAGTGTTTGCTTATTAATCTTGACGAATTTCCTCCTGTTTCTCTTTTCTCAATTTTTATATGAGACAGAATAATGTAAATGTGATCATTATTTTTTATAGAAAATTTGCATTTGGTTTCATCATATATCCCAGGTTGTTTTAATAAAGCAATACTTCTTAAGTTACTTAACATTAAGTAAAAATGACATCCTGGGAGAAGTGCCACCATTCTGTTTTCTGGCACATCCGTCCCCTACTCCCTAAGCCTAGCCCTCACACCCCAATGTGAGAAGTGTGACTAGTTTTTCCATCTAGATTGTAAAGCTGCTCTTTCTTTGGTGGGGGGGGGGGAGATACAGATGAGGATCTAGGAAGAAAGAGGAGTGGAGAAGAGGGAAGCAAAGTAGAAGAGAAGGAATTATATATAAAAGTAATTGAATATAACTTACTCTGCCTAGTTCTTCATAATCTAGCCCTGTGCTGTCTAATATGGGTAGCTACTAGCCATATGTGCTTATTAAATGGTTGAAATGTGGCAGGTGCAACTGAAGAATTTTACAATTAAATATTGAAGGAATATAAAATATTTTTCCCTTACCTCCTAGATCATTGTTTTGGAAAGACTACATTTCACTAACTCTTGCAAATTTTAGCATTCAGAATTGAGATATAATACAAACCAGATTTCAAAGACTTGGTATAAAAGAAGAATATAAAATGTCTTCTTAGTTTTTATATTGAATACATGCCAAAGTTATATTTTGGATATGTTCAGTTACATAAAGTATATTTGTAAAATTAAATTGACTTGCTTATTTTTGCTTTTTAAATGTGGCTTTAGAAATACAAATTTATGTATGTGGCTCACTTTATATTGGACAATTCTGATCTAGCCTCACTATATCCAATTTTATATTCCATTCCTTCCTTCAGCAGGGAAGTTTCTGAGGGTCAGGAAGGAGAATCTGTACCTAACTCACTGAACATCAAGGGAGGCACGACTGCCTGGGTCACTGTGAGTTATGGATTCAGAGATTCTCATTAGGGTCTTAAAATAGTTTGCTGCTTTGGCTATTCATAACTGCATTTCCTATTACCCTATAAATACTTTGATCATAAAAGTAATACTAGTAATTATGTGAACTAATTACCATCAAATGTAATAGTGATTATGCATATCATTAAATACTGATGGATTAAATTTCAATTTTTATTAGACTAAAGCATTATTAGACTAATGCTTCCCTGATGGCTCAGAGGTTAAAGCATCTGCCTGCAATGCAGGAGACCTGGATTCGATCCCTGGGTTGGGAAGCTCCCCTGGAGAAGGAAATGGCAACCCACTCCAGTATTCTTGCCTGGAGAATCCCATGGACAGGAGGAGCCTGGCAGGCTACAGTCCATGGTGTCATAAGAGTTGGACACAACTTAGTGACTAAAACACCAACCAAAGCAGTTTACATTCATATACACTGAAATAGCCACTCAAATAGCATAGTTATACACTCACAACTTTAGAAATTAAAGTGATCAATTTATGAGAATCCCTCAATGCATGCATTTCTTTGCTAGAATTGTTTTTAACTTTTCAAAAATATCAATAAACACTTGTTGAATCAGTGAGTTTTATTACATATCCGGGAATTAACCAGTTAGAAAATGTTTGTGTGTATGTGAATTGCTTTTTAACATAATAATGGTATTGATAATAACTTAGTTCTCAAAGCAGTTTGCCTTATTCTATAAAAAATTTGAGATGACAATAATCATATAAAATTATGTCAGTACAAGCAGAATAAAAATTATCAGGAAAAAAGAATACCACAAATAGATTATAAACGCAGCACAGTTTCTGTAATTAACTTTAAAATTTGGTTTTTAGTTCCCTAGTAGTCAAAGCAAAATAGTAGGCAGTATCTTATTATTTGGGAAAAGAGGCATACCAGACTCAAAGGAAACATAGCTTTTCTTGAAGTGAATAAGAATGTGATAAATAACTATGTGTTTTATTTTTACAGGAATCGTGGGAAACCAAAATGAGGCATAATCAGCTGTGTTGTGAGACACCACCTACTGTCACTGTACATGTAAAATCGGGTTCAAATAGATTGCATCAGCCTAAAAACCCATTACCCTGAAGCGTCCTATTTTTAAAGATAGTTGGCCAGCATCTGAAAAAAATGCACATAATGGCAACAAGTCTAAACGCCCCAAAGGACCCTGTCTAGTTATACAGCGTCAGGAAATGACTGCTTTCTTTAAATTATTTGGTAGGTTTAAAATATTGTAATAGAGGTAATTATAAAGTACTTAAAAGTGAGAGAATGTAAGTTCTGTTTTATCATTTTCATGATAATCAAAAAGGATGCTGTTGTTTTCTGTGTCCGATTTTCTATCTCAAACCAAATTTGTTTTTGCCTTAGTCTGCTTTGTTTTCTTCCTCAGTGCTAGATTTTTGTTTGTTTTTGTTACTTTTAGAGTAGAAATTCTGACTCATCTAGCTTCTAGACTACTTAATTCAAGGGTCAAATGTAAATTCTGGGCAATTCAAGGTCATAGCATGAGTTCTGTTTGACCTAAAGTAAATACACATAAAGTCTCAGGTGAGCTAACTGACTTGTGTCACCAAGCCTGAGGGGTTTCCCAGGACTCAGTGCTAAAACTGAGCAAACTGATAAGGTTAGTCAACCTAGAGAAGTTTCAGTATAATCTCTGGGGAATATTATTAAAATTAACTATGCTTTATCATAATGCTCATATAATAAAAATAAATTTTGTTCAGATCTTGAAACAGTGCTGCTTTGCTGATAATCTTAAAAATAGCCAAAAAGAAACTTTGTAGTATTTCTACTGGCCCAAGAAAGAGGACCTTTTTTTTTTTTTTTTTTTTTTTTTTGAGGTAAGGTATTAAGGTAGACAGATTAAAGGGTTGGATAGATAGATTCTGGTACTTATCTGTGAGACTGAATCAAGTAGCTATCACAGACTGGTAGATTGAGGCAACAACCTTACTTGCTTATAGAGGAAAGGAGATGCATAAAAGAAGAGAGAGTTAGGGACAAGAGTATTTGCCCTTCTGAGAGGACAGAAGTCTTTAAAAAATGGGGAGGGGGTTCCCTCTCTATTAAGAGTAGAGCAAAATTATTACCCACAAACTTTTTTGTTATTCATAACTGAATGTGGGAAATAAGGAAAGATACATAGCTCTACCATTTTAGGTAATTTAAGAACTAGAAATGGAATTAACAAGGCAGAGATTAATTCTCAGAAAATTGATACATATTGGAACTTTCCATTTGTTTGACTATACTGATAATATTTCTAGGATATAACAAAAAATTATACTTAGTTATTTAACTAAAAATGAAGGGGAAATGGTAAAAAGTGGATTTTTTTTTCCAAATTATTTTCTGACAGCTACACATATATTTTGGTATTATGTATTTGAGCCTTTATTTGAAGTGAGTGTTTCTTACCTATTTTTTGGATGTTATTCTTTTTAACAGTATTTTTCTCTGTTGATCTTTTTGTCATAACACTGTCTTTCCAAAATTAAATGTTAGTTATAAATAACATGAATTTTAAATCTTCCTTACATAGACATTTTCATGTGTATTTGGATAATAGATAATTGGACAGAGGTGAGATAAATATGAGGATAGAAAAAGAACCCAAAACTAAAAATACCCTCTACCTAAAAGGAGAAAGTGTTTTTTTTAAAAAAAGATATTTAGGAAACAGTATTCATTGAGTCATTATTTCTTAATGACTGAGTTATCTTTATCAGATTCCATTTCCAACTGTTAAAGATTTGTTTTGGAAATTAACAAAGAGCCCATCTAGAGCTGCCCAAAACATTCCTAAAAGAGCTACTGGAATATTTAGTAAATCAAACACTACTGGCATTCCCTGTCTAGTCTGGGCTATATATTAAGGCAAATCAGATAGGAAGCCAAAAAATAAAGTGGTAGTTTTCTGTACAGTGCTTGCAGTGATAAACACACTAAAGAACCAAAAACTATACTTTGTATAACGCCAGTCCAGCCGTTTTGTGTGACTTATAAGCATTGTTTATAATCTTATGTAAAAATTAATTCTTCAAAAGGAAACCTGTTTTCAAAAGACAAGTCATAGCCTTCTTTTGTTGTAGATGACGATTTAATTCAAGATTTCTTGTGGATGGACTGCTGCTGTAAAATTGCAGACAAGGTAAATTTGATAACAGTATAATCATTAACTAGCATTTTTATGTTACTGGACTGTCAGGACTTTAACAAACCTTATAATGATTTTCTATCTTATTAATTAAGGTTAAGAAAAGAACTAACTTAACGTTGCTCCTTCCAAATGGAATCCTTATACGTTAGTATAAAACATACATTCATTACATCTATACTCAAGGAATTGTAAAGTATTATTGATTTAGGTTCATATGATTTTAAACCCATATTTGTTTGATTTAAAACAAGAATCAATATAGATGTAATATGTTTTTTGTTTGGTTGGTTGGGTGTTTTTGGTTTGGTTTTGCTTTTTGTTATTTTTTAATTGAAATTCAGTTGATGTACAATACAGGTGTACACTATGATTCACAATTTTTAAAAGTTACACTCCATTTATAGTTATAAAATATTTGCTGTATTAGGCTTCGTATGTTTTGATCAGAATTGTTACCTTTTATAAGGTAATAACATCTGATAAAAGTTGTTGATTATACATTTTAATATTTTGTAGATAATTTAAATGAAACAAATCCCAGTAATCTTGTAGAGTAAAATTAGTTTATCTGATTCTTTATATAGGAATCGGTGTTTCATAAAAGAACATCATGATGCTGGTTAATACAGTAGGGATTGTGATGTCTCTGTACTCTTTAGGTTTAGCCAAACAGTTAGAATTTCAGCTTTATAAATGTCATCTTAGACCAGTTAGTCATATCAGAAAATGCAGCATGACTTCATATCCCATTTAAGATAATGTGCCAACCAACAGAAAAGAGAATGAACAGACTACCTCATGATTAAATACCCATTAATTTAATATTGATGTAAACTCTTTTAAGCTTAAGATAACAAAAAATAAAATTGGAGGTTTTCTTTTAAAGTTTGAAAAAATTTTTAAAATACTTTATTCTACATTACAATACTGTATTTGTTTTGCCATACATTGACATGAATCAGCCACAGGTGTACAGGATCTCCCAATGCCAAAGCCCCCTCCCACCTCCCACCCCATATCATCTCCCTGGATCATCCCGTGCACCAAACATGCGGTAGTACATTTAAAATTATAATAGAGACAATAGAACAAAGACCATCTGTGTACCTACCATCCAGCTAAAACAGTCATTAACTCATGGCTATTCTGTTTCTTCTCATTTCTCTCATTTCTCTCCCTGGATTATTTTGAAGCAAAGCCCAGACAGCCTAACATTTTATCCATAAATATTTAAAGATGTACTTTTAAAAGTGAGATCTTTCTAAACATAATCAATGTCACTAATACCTTTAAAAATTAACAGTAATGCTTTAATATCAAATATCCAGTTCATGTGAACTTCTAAAGTTTAAATTTTAGTTTTAAGTGCCTTATCGGTAAAGTTATTAGACAGCAGGGTGGAGTGCCTCTAAAGTAATTAACCAGTAATAGTGTATCTTAACAAACTAGTATCGAGTCCTCTACTGAAAGTTACCTTGAAAAACTTGGAATCACCTTTGTGGTCAAACCTGTGAAGGTAGGATGAATTAGCTATCTTATGAGAGGGAATCTAATATTTGTATTGTAACTTGTTTTTAACTTGTACAGGCAGAACCTGGCATGGGTCCTAATAACAGACTAGACATGTCTTCCTAATAATACATTTAAAACACTTTTCCCAGTGAAAATAGAGCCATGTGATTCTAATTTCTGGTTAGAAGTTATTTTTAAATTATTTTGAGTATTTTGAGTATGGATGCCTACAACTAACTCAAAGAATTGAGAGGGGAAAAATTGCATAAACACATACATCAAGCCAGTGTGGCAACAGAGTAACAGTTGATGAATCTTGGTAAAGCATGTATGGTTATTCACTTGATTATTATTTCAGCTTCTTTATATGTTTGAATAATAGAAAAAAATGAGTTTGGGGTTCAAAAGATATTAGCAGGAATAAAATTTAGGAGTTGATTCCAATTATGACTTAATCATAAGTGATCCAGAACTATTTCTCACTGTTCATATGGATTAAAGGAAGCCAAAAAATAAGGACTCAAATAGGTGTTTCTGTAATAACGATAAATAATGCTTTATTGTTTTAGCATAGAAAGACAGCTAGTTTAAAGCAGTTTTACTTATGAAAGCAAAACATTAATTTTAACTTTTAACTTTTTTCTCTATAGTATCTTTTGGCTATGACCTTTGTTTATTTCAAGAGAGCTAAATTTACTATAAATGAGCATACCAGGATAAATTTCTTTATTGCTCTGTAAGTATGCTTTCTACTAAGTGATTTTTATGGTAGTTATTTATAAGTCGTGTCTGACTGTTCTTGACCCCATGGACTATACAGTCCATGGAATTCTCCAGACCAGAATACTGGAGTGGGTAGCCTTTCCCTTCTCCAAGGAATATTCCCAACCCAGGGATGGAACCCAGGTCTCCTGCGTTGTGGGTGGTTTCCTTATCAGCTGAGCCGCCAGGAAGCCCAAGAATACTGGAGTGGGTAACCTTTCCCTTCTCCAGAAGATCTTCCTGACCCAGGAATTGAACCAGGGTCTCCTGCATTGCAGGCAGATTCTTTACCAACTGAGTTATCAGGGAATCGCAATATATATACCTTATTTAAAATAGAGGCTTTTAAAACCCTGGTATATATCTTTGAATAGGCCTCCCTGTTTAAAGGCTGTATGGTTTTTTTTTACTTTAATAGGATATTCTTACGTTCTTTTCATTGATCTTATGCCTAAGATTTATTTTTTAATATTCCACTTGAGTTTATATTGTACCTTTCACATTGTCATACTTTATATAGTGTTCCATATAAATTATCCCCAAAATTTCCTCTTTTGGACTTAGAGACTTGTTAAAAGCCAGAATATCCTCTTTGAAATTTAATATTTAGTAAAAATCATTATAACTATTGCCCTTTTAAGTTGAACAGTTTGTGGTAAATACTCTAGACAATCTCAGTATCAAAAGCCCAGTACCTGGATACAATGCTACAGTTTGAAATATATGAATATAATTTTAAGTACCTAACTAAGGAGCTATATATAAACATATTGAAGTTAAATATCACAGCAGCTATTAGCAATGAAGAATTTAAAGTCTGCTTAATTCAGAATGTAATTCAAGAAATAGAACTAGAGGAAATTGATCTTTGCATGTTTTCAGGAGATAAATTTCCCCATGCGTAGGAAAAAATGAACTCAGTATAAAATTTGATGATGATTGCTAAATTGGAGGAACATAATAGTATTTGCTAATTTGAGTATCGTGTGAGGCATCAGAAAAATGTTTTCTATAAACTCATTTAATTTTCCTATGAGATATATTTTTAAATTATCTCCATTTTACAGATAGGAAAAATGAAACTTAGGAAGATTAAATGCTTTCCAAGATCACAAAAGTTAGTAAGCAGCGGAACTGGGGCACAGATTAAGTTGTGATTTGCCAATGGCCAAATCCAGCCATTTGACACTAAGCTGTATTACTGTTGATGTGTCTTTTAGTATTATATCTGTATGTTGACGCAATATATATTTTGTAGTTTTTTTCTCACCTGAAAATTGAAAATAAGCCAAAATAAACTTTAAGTCAAACCACATGCCCAAAATTTGATTTGACCAGCTTTGTAAAATTATTACCAGCAAAGCACTTTGTTAGCTTACACTGTGTAGTAGCATGTCAGGTTTTATTGCACATTGTATTATAAGCTTCATATTAAAAGGAACATGAATCATAATTTCCATTTTTATATCTAATCATACTTTTGATATATAACCCCACTCAATGTGAAGTGAAGTGATAGTCGCTCAGTTCTGTCTGACTCTGTAGTCCCATGGACTGTAGCCCACCAGGCTTCTCTGTCCATGGAATTTTCCAGGCAAGAATACTGGAGTGGGTTGTCATTCCCTTCTCCAGGGGATCTTCCTGACCCAGAGATCAGACCTGGGTCTTCTGCATTACAGGCAGGTTCTTTACAATCTGAGCCACAGGGGAGGCCCACCCAACTCAATAGTTCTCATTAAATATTTTCTCAGCCACAGTTCTATTTCAAGTTATTTTCTATATATTCTTTTAACACTCTGAACTTCTACTATTATTTTTCTATATTCTTTTTAGTTATGTATTTTTTTCATGTTGCCTTTTCTACTTGACTATAAACTCCTTATAGGCAAGGAACATGTACCTTACTATTTTTGCATACCTCAGTGGCTAACATAGAATTTCTTAATTCTTTATTTGAATAAACATAATTAACCCTATGCAAAATAAATAGACTCTGCTCCAAGAAAAATCTATTTCAAATTAGAAGACAACTTACATGTGTAAGATACAGACATTTCATTGCATGGAGCCTGAAAAATTGTTAATATAAAATGGAATCATAATGTGGTCCTAATACAATATTGAAAAGTGAAAGTGAAGTTTCTCAGTCATGTCCAACTCTTTGTGACCCCATAGACTGTAGCCTACCAGGTTCCTCTATACCATAGTGCATTATCAGTTCAGTTCAGTTTAGTTGCTCAGAAGTGTCCAACTCTTTGCAACCCAATGGACTTCAGCACGCCAAGCTTCTCTGTCCATCACCAACTCCCAGAGCTTGCTCAAAATCATGTCCATCGAGTCGGTGATGCCATTCAACCATTTCATCCTCTGTCGACCCCTTCTCCTGCCCTCAGTCTTTCCCAGCATCAGAGTCTTTTCCAGTGAGTCAATTCTTCGCATCAGGTGACCAAAGTATTGGAGTTTCAGCTTCAGCATCAGTCCTTCCAGTGAATATTCAGGACTGATTTCCTTTAGGATTGACTAGTTGGATCTCCTTGCAGTCCATGGGACTCTCAAGAGTCTTCTCCAACACCACAGTTCAAAAGCATCAATTCTTCGGTGCTCAGCTTTCCTAATAGTCCAACTCTCACATCCATATGTGACTACTGGAAAAACCATAGCTTTGACTAGATGGACCTTTGTAAAGAAATATCTGTGCTTTTTAATATGCTGTGTAGGTTTGGCATAGCTTTTCTTCTAAGGAGCAAACATCTTTTAATCTAATGGCTGCAGTCACCATCTGCAGTGATTTTGGAGCCCCCCAAAATAAAATCTGTCACTGTTTCCATTGTTTCCCCATCTGTTTGCCATGAAGTGATGGGACTGGATGCCATGATCTTAGTTTTCTGAATGTTGAGCTTTAAGCCAACTTCTTCACTCTCCTCTTTCCCTTTCATCAAGAGATTTTTTAGTTCTTTGTTTTCTGCCATAAGGGTGGTGTCATCTGCGTATCTGAGGTTATTGATATTTCTCCCAGCTTGTTTTCATCCAGCTTGGCATTTCACAGGATGTACACTGCATATAAATTAAATAAGCAGGGTGAACAATATAGAGCCTGACGTACTCCTTTTCTCAATTTAGAACCAGTCCGTTGTCCCATGTCCAGTTCTAACTGTTGCTTCTTGACCTGCATACAGATTTCTCAGAATGCAGGTAAGGTGGTCTGGTGTTCCCATCTCTTTAAGAATTTTCCACAGTTTGTTGTGTTCCACAGTCAAAGGCTTTGGCATAGATGTTTTTCTGGAACTCTTTTGATTTTTCTATGATTAACGGATGTTGGCAGTTTGATCTCTGGTTCCTCTCCCTTTTCTAAATCCAGCTTGAACATCTGCAAGTTCAAGATTCATGTACTGTTGAAGCCTGGCTTGGAAAATTTTGAGCATTGCTGTGCTAGCATGTGAGATGAGTGCAATTGTGCGGTAGTTTGAACATTCTTTGGCATTGCCTTTTGGGGGATTGGAATGAAAACTGACCTTTTCCAGTCCTGTGGCCACTGCTGAGTTTTCCAAATTTGCTGGTATACTGAGTATGGCACTCCATATGTGCATTATAGATTTTTCATAATCAGCAAGAATGAAAGGGGCCAACCTCTTCCAACTCTATCTACAGTTTACTAACAATTATTAGGGACATTAAAGTGAGAAATTAACTTGATGTAATTTCACAAAGGACACAATTTGACTCGAATAACTGAGTGAGTTTAACAATGAGGTGCTTTATGATATTAATAATATACATATAATATAAATAGTATTAAAATATATAATTATTTTAAGGGAGAATAAAAATATATAAGTACTCCTATTAATGTAACTAAATATGAATGGGTGCTTTTCAGGTGGCGCCAGTGGTAAAGAACCTGCCTGCCAGTGCAGGAGATGCAAGAGATGTGGGTTCAATCCCTGGGTCAGGAAGATCCCCTGGAGGAGGGCATGGCAACCCACTCCAGTATTCTTACCTGGAAAATACCATGGACAGAGGGGTCTGGTGGGCTACAGTCCATGGAGTCACAGCTGAGACAAACATACACACACAAACAAATATGAATATGTGCATGGTTAAAAAGATTACATAGGAGTGTATACAATTAAAAGTAAGTCTTCTCGTATCTCAAAATCTTGATCTCCCTCCTCAAAGATAATTAACAGTTTCATATGTATCTGTCTAGAAATAATTTTCTATATATGAACCAGTGTGTATGTTACATGAATAGAAATATACTTCTGTGTGTGCTTTAAAAAGTGTTTTAACAGGAAATATCTACAGAAGAGTGATTGGAGTGTATATGTATGTGTGTGTGAAAGAATAAAAGAAAAACAAACATTCATGTACCCCTGACTTAAGAATAGAACATTACCAGAATCTTAGAAGCTCACAGCACAGTTTCCCAATTAGAGCCTCTTCCTTCCATAAGTAATCATTTTTTTGCTTTCCTTTATTCTATGTATATACCGCTAAATAATACATTATTTTGTTATTCCTATTTGGGGGCTGTACAATGAAAATTATATGTACCTGTCTTCTGTAAATTCCTTCATTTGCTTTATGATGTTATTCTGAGACTAATTTCTATTGATATGTGTAGCTGTAGTTCACTTTCACTACAGAAAAAAATACTCTTGTTTCTTATATATTTGCATTTTTTCCTACCATCTTGTTGTGTACTTTGTAAATATTCCATTTTTTTTTCTGTTTCTTCTTTCCCCTCCACTTTTATCTTTTTTTTAAATTAAGATTTAAAAAATTTTACCTTTGACACCTTTTTGCTCTACTTCTTTGGAAATCTTACATTCTACACCTATTCTTTCAGCAATTACCCTAGTTATTTTTAATTACAAGACCCAACTTCTGTTCTCTTATCGTACAATTCCATTAGTTCTACATGATGCTCTCTAAAAGTTAGATATTATTATTGTTGTTTTATAAATCCACATTTGTTTAGATTTGCCCACATATTTCTATATTTTTCATTACTGTTACTTCTTGTATCTCACACCTTCCACTTGGGATCATTTGCCTACCTTTCTCTTTGCTTTTAGACCCCCTTTTATTGAGTGTTTGTCTGTTATTTCCAGTATCTTCACACTTCACTTCTGTTTGTTTTGCCTTGTTCCCTTATATGTTTTATAAATCTTTTAACAAGTTGCCTTTTTTTTCTTAGAAAATCATCTATGGAGCTTGCATTGTTTCCATTGAGAAATCTGCTTCATCCTTATCTCTATTCCTGTATAATTTAATGTGTCTGTTTTTTTCTCTGACTGCTTTTAAGATTTTCTCTATATAACTGGCCCTAAGCAATTAATCAGAGAAGGCAATGGCACCCCACTCCAGTACTCTTGCCTGGAAAATCCCGCGGACAGAGGAACCTGGTGGGCTGCAATTCATGGGGTCGCTAAGAGTCAGACACAACTGAGCGACTTCTCTTTCACTTTTTATTTTCACACATTGGAGAAGGAAATGGCAACCCACTCCAGTATTCTTGCCTGGAGAATCCCAGGGATGGGGGAGCCTGGTGGGCTGCCATCTATGGGGTCGCATAGAGTTGGACACGACTGAAGCGACTTAACAGCAGTAGCAGCAAGCAATTAATAATGATATGTTTTGGTATAATTTTCTATATATTTTGTGCTTTAGAGTTTATTCAGCTTCTTTGTGGGTTTATAGATTTCATCAAATTTCAAAATTTTTCAGTAATTATTTCTTCAGGTGTTTTTTTCTGTCCACCCACTACCCTTTAGGGATTCTCACAGCTTATTGATGCTCTTCATTATTTTTGTTTAGTTTTCTCATTGTGTTTCTTTTGGATAGTTTATATTGCTATGTCTTCAGTGCACAAATCTTTCCTTCCATGACATTTAATCTGCTGTTACCCTCACTCAGTGTAATTTTCATTATACACAAAGTTTTCATCTCTAGAAGTATACTTTCAATGTGTCTACTTGTCTTTTTGAACATCTGGAATAATTGTAACTGTTTTAGTGTCTTTGTCTATTACTTCTACCATATATCAGTCAATTTTGATTGGCTAATGATTCTTCTTATCTGTCCTATTTTCCTACTTTTGTGCATGCCTAATCCCCCTCAGGTATTTGAGTGCAGAGAAAGACCATAAGAAAAGGTTAGAGGGAACACAGTGCCTAACATTCGCCTGCGGCTCAAATAGTGCCTGTTCGCACCAGCCAGACGAAAAACTTCCAGTTCACACTGAATAATTCGGTACTGAGTAGGGTACGTGGAAACATCTTGCCCTAGTGGGGAGTAATTAGCCCCAAACTGAACATTGCTCCAGATCCATCTAACAAATCAAGACTTAAAAAGATCAGACTGTTTCAATAACTGCATCCTAGAGCAAAGCTCAAAATTTATAGGAATATAAAAATATCCAGAACTCAACAATATAAAATTCATTCTATCTCTAATTTTTATATACATTTCTTTAATCATTCATAAGGCTTGAACATCTGTTACTGTGTTTATAAACAAGCTGGATTTTTTTGTATGTGCGTAAATTCTTCCTGTCCTTTACCCATTTCTTTTTGAGTTGTTGGTCGTCTTTTTAGGTATCTCGCTAACACAGTTGAAGAAGATGAAGAAGAATCCAAATATGAAATTTTTCCATGGGCTTTAGGGAAAAACTGGAGAAAATTATTCCCTGACTTCTTAAAGTTAAGGGACCAACTCTGGGATAGAATTGACTATAGGGCTATTGTAAGCAGGCGATGCTGTGAGGAGGTAAGATTTTTAAATGCTTTTTATATATAATCTCTGTTTTCTCTTTATGTAATTTTCCCTGTCTTGTTTTTTAATGTGCTTCTAATGCTTCATTTTTTGTAAATGAAGGGTAAACTCCTAACCTTGATGATTACCATGAGTACAACTTGTATATTAAAATGTTGATATTTTAAATTTATAGCACAATAATTAAAAAGTGTCATTTCTTTTTTTCTGAACAGCCTACTTCCATAGAAAGTATTTTTATTTTAGTGTATTTCTACTCTCTAAAAGATCACCAATGTATTAGGAAGAAATAGTGTGCACATTCCAAAGTACCTCAGGGTAATAACATTGGAGCTGAATAATAATTTCTATTAAATAATTTCCACTAAAGTATCAAAATTTTACATTCACAAGGTTTAAATATAAACAGCGTGGTATTAAAATTTAAATGAGCTTAAAAACTATATCTCTGTTCATATAGCATACATAAAGTAAGTTTCGTTGATGACAGATTCTATTAATGTAAAGCAGAAAGACACTAAATTAAAAGATTATTTTATCTGATGTTCTGGTTTTCAGTAAAGAAACTTAATGTTTCAAACTAAAAATATTGGAGTAGAAAATTAATGGAAGGCAGTAACTAGTTCATGTAATTAAGTTAATATAAGCAAGAACTAGTTCAGAAAAGTTTGGGTAGATAATGCTGTAATTAAATGAAGTCATATCTAGTTTAATGACTACAGGCCAGAGAAGCCAGTTAATGGATTAGTGTCTAACCTGAGGGAAGACTTTAGAGGTATGTCACAGAACTCTGTCTAGAACTAATCTTGTTAATTATATTTATTAATGAGATGAAGTTATAGAAGTTATATATTGTTTTGGATTAAATTAGAATTCTTGAATATTGGGAGAAATGCAAAGATTCAGAAATAACTTAGAAGACTGTACAGCACATGATTATATTCAGTAGAAAAATATGAAAGGATGAGTATGTATGACTGCCTCCCTTCCATTAGTAGATCTTCATTTATGAATTTGAAGGACTCATTCCAATTACAGGGCATTGAAAAATTCCTGTCTTGTTACTTTTTGTTACTGCTTCCCCAGGTCAGGAGTGGGTAATTTGTGCACCTGTTGCCATCCTTGGTATGATAGTGCCCTTATTTGAACACTCTGATTTTATCAAAGTAAATGCTTCAAGCTCCATGGAACACTCAGCGAAGTGCATGGAGGAGACACTAGAGGCAAGAGGTCAGGATAGGCAATGCTTCCTCATGGCAGACTGCCTACCACTCCTAAAATACAGTGACTCATTTTAACTGCAACAGTTTTATTCTGTTGGAGCTGGAATTACCTTGGTTACTGGCACCAGACTGTTAGAGAATGATGTGGCTTATAAAAGAATACAATGTTTTAGACACCTGAAAAGTCAGTTGTAATGACTTTTTCACTGATTTTTCACTCATTTTACTGACACTGAAAATGTCAGTGGGATTTACAGAAAAGTTCAGTCTCTCAAGGCTTCAGCACTGAGAACTAACAGAGTTCTCCCCTAATTCCAGATTGGCGTATCTAATTTCCTACTTCATATTTCATTATCTAGTAGATACCTCAGACATAACATACTGAAAATTGAGTTTTTGATTCTCCCACACAGACCTCCACATTTGCTCCTTCTACAGTCTTGCACATGTCAATAAACAGTATCTTCATCATTCTAGTTGTTGGCCAAAAACTGTCACCCTAGGTTTTTTTTTTTTTTTTTTTTCAGATCTATACCTTAAAGAAATATCCAGCATCCCACCATTTCTCACCTTCTCCAACACTAAACCCTACTTTGTCATCTCTTGCCTCAACTATTTCCATAACTTTCCAAATAGACTCCCTCACAGTCTTTCTCTCCTATAGTTTATTCTTCATAGCAGCCAGAGTAAATCTTTTAGGAAATCAAATCATGTTTCCTCTACTCAAAAACCTTCAGAGGTTTCTCATCTCACAGAGTAAAAGTCAACATCCTTATCTTGCTCCACATGGTCTGCCAGCTCTCCTCCCTTATTTCGTTGACTTTATCTCCCAGCTTTGTTCACTTTACTTCAACCACACTGGCCTTCTAGCTATTCCTCAGAGTCATCAAGGATACTCCCACCTTGGAGTCTTTGCACTTGCTATTCCTATTATCTGGAATGCTTTAGGTATTTGTTAGTATGCTTCACTTCCTCGCTTCATGCAGAACTCTGCTAAGTGTCACCTCAGAGAAATCATTCCTTACCACCCTATATTGCATAGCATCTCCCTCAATGGAATAAAAATTGAAGAGTCCAGAAATTTATGTTCAATTGACTTTTGGCAAGGGTACCAAGAAAACTGAGTGAATAATCTTTTCAATAAATTGTGCTGAAGCAACTGGATGTCCACATGCAAAAGAAAGCACCTGGACCCCTGCTTCATATTATATATATAAACTAACTCAAATGGATCAAAGACCTATATTTAAGAGCTAAAAACTATAAAATTCTTAAAACATAGGTGTTAAATCTTCATGACCTTGGATTAGGTTTCTTAGATGTAATAACCAGAAGCACAAGCAAGAAGAGAAAATACAGATTAAAAAATGAGCATCATCAAAATTTAAAAATATTGTTCTTCAAAGGGCACCATTAAGAAAGTGAAGAGACAGCCCAGAAACTGGAAGAAAATCTTTGCAAATCATCTATCCTGTAAGGTACTTGTATCAAAATATATAAACAGCTTTTAAAACTCAGAAGTAAAGAGACAACCCAATTTTCTAAAGGGCAAAGGATCTGAATACACATTTATTCAAAAAGATATTCAGATGGGCAAAAAGCACATGAATAGATGCTCAACAGCCATCAGAAAAAATGTAAAATCAAAATCAAGGAGATACTTCTTTACATGCACAAGGAAGGCTACAATTAAAAAAAAAGACTGATAATAACATATTGACAAGGATGTGGAGAAATTGGAGCTTTCACTTCTGGTAGGAGTGTAAAATCATTTAGTTGCTTTGGAAAACAGTCTGGCACTTCCTCAAAAAGCTAAACAGAGACCATATGACCCAGCAATTCCACTCTTAGTTTTATACTCCAAAGAAATGAAAATTATGTTCACACAAAAACTTGTACATGGGGCTTTCCTGGTGGTCCAGTGGTTAAGAATCCACCTTA
The DNA here is from genome assembly GCA_917880005.1 of Nanger dama. Classification (NCBI taxonomy): domain Eukaryota; kingdom Metazoa; phylum Chordata; class Mammalia; order Artiodactyla; family Bovidae; genus Nanger; species Nanger dama. The sequence goes on from CAKJTW010000018.1 coordinate 36,166,938, forward strand.
CAATGTAAGGGATTGCAGTTTGATCCCTGGTCCAGAAAGATCCCACATGCCATGGAGCAACTAAGCTCGTGTGCCACAACTACTGAGCTTGCATTCTGCAGCCCAGGAGCAGCAACCACTGAAGCCCACATGCCCTTAGAAACTGTGCACTGCAACAAGAGAAGCCACCATGATGAGAAGCCCATGTTCCACAACTAGAGAGTAGGTCCTGCTTGCTGCAACTAGAGAACATATAGCAATGAAGACTCAGCACAGCCAAAAATAAATAGATATTTTTTGAAAATGGGAATTATTTATAATTATTATTATAAACAGGAATGTTTGTAGCAAGCGGCCTTATTCATAATAGTCAATAGTTTTAAAAACAACTGAAATGTCCAGCAGCTAATGAATGGATAGACAAAATATCAATACAATGATATATTACTTGGCAATTAAAAGCAATAAAGTATTGATACATGCTACAAAGTGGATGAATGCTGAAAACCTTATGCAAGTGAAAGAAGCCAGTCCTCAGAGAGCCACGTAGTTCATTTACATCAGCTGTGAAGAATATATAAATCCAAAATCATAGAAAGTGGTTCCCTGAGGCTGAAGTGGGGGAGGAATGGAGTATGACTGCCTTCTCTATGCAGTGATGAAAATGTACTAAAATTGATTGTGGTAATCATTGTGCTACCCTGAAGATATCAAAATCCATTGAATTCTGTACTTTAAACCAGTGAATTGTATGATATCTGAGTTATATCTCAATAAAGCTGGTAAAATAGCAAGTAGTACGTCTCTCTATTACTCTCGACTCCTTTTCCTGGTTTTCCTCACAAAACTTAGCCATTGTATAACACTCTTTTACTTACTTACCTTGCTGATGTCTATTCCCCTACTAGAATATAAATTCCAAGAAGGTCTTTTTTTTTTTTTTTGGCTTCATTGTGCAGGTTGCATGATCTTAGTTCCCTCAACCAGGGATTGAACCTGAGCCGTCGGCAGTGAAAGTGTTGTGTCCTAATCACTGGACTGCCAGGGAAGTCCCCAAGGGGGTCTTTATTCTGTGCTTATTACGTGTACAGTATCTAGAACAGTGCCTGACTTGTAGTAGGTACTCAGTAAATATAACGGACTGATACAATGGAACTTGAAGCTTCCATTTCTTTTTCATACTTTCTTATCCATGAAAACCAACAAGGACCTCTACTGTTAACAAGGAAACTACATTCAGTATCTTGTAATAATCAATAATGGAAGATAATCTGAGAAAGTATACAACTGCATCACTTTGCTGTATACCTGAAACATTGTGAATCAACTGTACTTCAATTAAAAAAAAACATTAAAAATAAACAAGACTATGGAACAGTTCTTTACTGAGTAGCCTTAGCACTGACCCTTATCCAGATATCCAGATATATAATTTTGGGGGAGTAGAGGTGAGGATACATGCTAAGAAATTTAGTTAAGTGTTCTATGCATTTGTTATTAAGAGCCCAGTATTGGCACACTGACAACCCATTTTTTAGTCACATATCTGAAAATAAATGGAAGTTACAATACTAACTACAAACTGGCTTACAATAATCATACTACACATTTGCATTGTGCTTTACATAATTTATATTTTCATATAAATTAGCTTATCCTCACAAAAGTACTTTTGAGGATTGTAGCATTCTCATTTTATAATTGATGAAACTGAGGACCACAAGATCATACATAGTTAAATGGCAGAACCAGACTTCACATCTGATGGTTTCCCAATGTTCTGTGTTCTCTGACATCTGTCATTTCATTAAGTGATGTTTAAAGTATGGTAGTAGATAAAAGATCCACAATGAAAATAATGTTAATACTTTCTGAGCACTGGTCTCAGTACCGCACATGTACTAACTCTCACAATTCTTACAGCTAACTAGGTATTCTAGATAAGGAAACAGGCACAGAGAGACTAAATGACTTCTCCAAGGTCACACAATTAAAAAGCAGCACACCAGTATTCAAACCTAGGCAGTCTAACTCGGGAGTCATTGCTTTTAACACCTTATATTATACTGCCACTTGAGATCAAAAGAAGTAGAATGTATATAGAGAAAAACAGCCAAATATTAAATTTTAAAAACTCACTAAAGCTCACCTCCACTCTCCACCAAGAAATCACTAAAAATAACAGAAGAGTGAGATGAAGTAAAAAAAAAAACTAGGATAATGTTTCTGATAGGTCAAGTGCTAGCAATGCTTCAGAGAAGTCACTTTCATAGAATTGTAGAATTTGATGACTCTAAGTGACCTATTTCCTTATATATAGAAGGCCTTGTGGCTCAGAAAGTTAATGCAATTTACCTAAGATCATAGGAACTAAATAGAATTAAGACCAAAATCTTGCTTTTTTGACTGTGGTACAGTTTTCTTTTAAATTCACTGTTGTTATCGCTGTAACATTCTAATGAGTGTGCAAAATATATGTAGATCTCATATATATTTAAAAGAGTGTGCACTTGCCTGCACTTCTCCGGGTTAGCATGTGGAGAGACTATGATGCCTAGTTTATTGCAGAAAGAACAATATTAAATCTTCTGTATTGTGCCCTTTGCTTCAGAGTTCCCTTTACTTCATAGTTCCCTCTGCTCTCTTCATTAGACTTTGCTGTAGGGTTCCTACAAAAGTTATATTGTTGAAGGCTAGTAATGTCAGTGGCCTCTTAATTTCTTATTTTCATCTATCATTAAGAAATATTTAATGACTGTGTACTGTTGTAGAGAAGGGAACTGGCTACCCACTCCAATATTCTGGCCTGGAGAATTCCATGGACTCTCTAGTCCATAGGGTCACAAAGAGTCGGATACAACTGAGCAACTTTCACTTTCACAGTTGTGGAGAGGGCATTTGAGAGAGAGAGATGTACAAGAAGCTGTTCCTGTCTGGAAGGGGTTACATGCATAAAAAAATATATCTGAGTACTAATATTTATATGCTGAGTCCTAATATAGGATTAATAATAAAACAAAATTTGAAACCTGGAGTTTTAGAAAGGTGGGATTTATGCCAGGCATTGAAGGAAAAGCAATGCTAAGACAAATAAAGGGAAAAGCCATTCCAGATATGGGAAATAGAGAAATACTGAGGAAAAATTATAGACAAATTTGGAAGGAATAAGGCAAATTGACATTTTACTTCCTCACCTTGTATATTTCTTAAATTTTACATTGTCATAGAAATATATATGATTACAGTTAACATCTTTATTTACTTCTACCTTTTAAAAGATATATAACTTTAATTACATGTCTTTGGTTGAAAACTTTTTCAAGGATTTAAGAAGTAGATTATAAAATAAATCCAATCCTAAAGTACACTTTAAAAATTAGCATAGCTACATGGAACTCTGCTCAAGTTATATGGCACTGTGGATGGAAGGGGAGTTTGGGGGAGAATGGATACACATATATGGATAGCTGAGTCCCTTTGCTATTCACCTAAAACTATCACATTGTTAACTGGCTATACCCTAATACAAAATAAAAAGTTTAAAATTAAAAGAAACTATCGTAAAGTTAGCATAGCTAGTATTCTTTATTCATTGCTTTGAATGAGACAATAACTGCAATAACCCTATTTTCTGAGGGATTTGGCTTTAACCGGGACTGGGGGTGGGGGTTGCGGTTAAGGTTTTCATTCTTAACAACAAAAGCTTCTTTCCAAAAACAATTTTATATGATCTCCCAAATTGAGGTTCTCTAAGCTGCTCTGTCTTCCCTTAGCCCCTCCTGGGATCCCCAGCGTTGTGTGTGAAACCAAGGGCTCCTCAAACCAGTCTGAAAAATCACTTGACTAGGCAATTAATAAAGCACTGTCTATCTTTTTGAATTATAGTTTTGTCCAGAAACTTAAATTTTTAAAAGCACTGTCTAGCTCTCAAATTCTACAATTCTAATTTACCTTGGGTCATTGATAACTGCAACTAAACATTTTTTTTGTTTGTTTAGAAGTATCATTAGAAGTAACATATAGAAGTAACATTAGAAGTAACATTTAGAAGTATCATTAGAAGTAACATTTAGAAGTATCTAACATTCTGTTTTTAGACACCATGAGGTCAGCAGGTAGGTACATTTTCCTAGCTTGTCTTCTTAAATGGCTATCATTTGCTTTCATTGGCCAGATGTTTACTGTGTGATAAGGATTTTATACATATTTAACCTTCAGGACAATCCTATGAGGCAGATAGTATCCCCAGTTTTAGATATGAAGAAATTGAGGCTCCTAAAGTTAAGTAACTAACATCATACAACTAGCAAGTGGCAGAGCCAGGATAAGAAACTAAGTCTATCCTGACTCTAAAGGCAGTACCTTATCTAACACACCTTAGAGAACAGTGTCTGATACATAGTGCAGAATCTTCAGTACTTTCTAAATAATTCCTCATCTAATACTTGCAACAACCTGCTAAAATAGACAGTATTATTCTCTCCATACTACAGACAAGAAATAGGTACAGAGAGGTTAAGCAACTTACCTATGTTCTCATTTACCATATCTCTTGCTATTGCAAACATGCTAAGATAAAGATACGTAGGTGGAAACCTCAATATAAAATATTCTCAACCCAATACATTCCAAAGTTAAAAATGATGTATTATTTGGAGGGCATTATCTTTCCCAAACCTAGAATATCTGAGCAAAACCTGGAAAGTTGCTTCAGTTCTATTTCCTGTTAGAAATAATTTAAATATTCTACCAATTGTTATCTTAAGGATCCAAGCAATACTGCCCTATCTTGAGATGCTTTTTAAAAAACATTTTTTTAGATCTAGTTTTAGAGATAGTATTTCTTAAGTTATAATTTTTGTTCTTTAACTAAATTTTAAAATCTTATTAAAAATTCTAAAAGAAAGCTTTCCACTATAGGTTATGGCCATTGCTCCAACCCATTATATATGGCAACGAGAACGCTCTGTGCATCACAGTGGAGCTGTTAGAAACTACAACAGAGATGAAGTTCAACTGCCCCGGGGACCTAGTGCCACACCGGTAGATTGTTCACTATGTGGTAAAAAAGGAAGATATGTTAGGCTGGGATTGTCTTCATCATCATCTTCATCCAGTGCTACACTAGAGGTGGTGGAGAAACATTCTCAGGAATCACACAACTCATTCTCAGTGGACAAAATAGTTGATATTTCTCAAGCTTATAGCTGTTCTCAAGGTATGATTTAGCAATATGGCAGATCTATACACCTTAGTAATGAATCGAAGTTATCTGTTGACCTGTATGTAGTCCCTGTAGGCAGCGGTATGTAATAATTTTATACTATAACAATATGAGTTAAATTAGTATTGAAAAATTTCCCCTTTTCGGGTGCTACTTTTTGTTTTGGTATCTGTTTTGTGGTAGCTTACCTAAACTAAGAGATTTTTAACGTGACTTTTGTTAAATTAAAACCTAATTCACCATGGATCCCAAGTGTTTTAAGAGCCTGAACCATTTTCTTTGAAGTTTATTTTATTCAAAGCAAGTTAAAAAAAAATAAATTTACTTCTAATCTCACCATCCAGCTTTATCAATGAGTAACTTTGGTTTCTTTTACACACTTTTAAAAACTAAAATAAAACTAACATGTAACATTGTATTAGTTTTAGGTGGGTGACATAATGATTTAATAGATGTTGCAAAATGATTAACACAATTTTAGTTAACATCCATCACCACACATAGTTTTTGTTTTTCTCTTGGGATTTTTAATTTTAGGATTTTCTTCAGTTCAGCTCAGCTCAGTTCAGTTGCTCAGTCTTAGCAACTCTCAAATATAGGATCTTGTCAAATATAGTCACTGTGATATACACTATATCCCCAGAACTAACTTATTAATCAGTCAGTTCAATCACTCAGTCGTGTCCCACTCTTTGCGACCGCATGGACTGCAGCACATCAGGCCTTCCTGTCAATCACCAACTCCCAGAGCTTACTCAAACTCATGTCCATCGAGTCAGTGATGCCATCCAAACATCTGAACCTATGTCGTCCCCTTCTCCTCCTGCCCTCAATCTTTCCCAGCATCAGGGTCTTTTCAAATGAGTCAGGTCTTTGCATCAAGTGGCCAAAGTACTGGAGTTTCGGCTTCAACATCAGTTCTTCCAATGAATATTCAGGACTGATCTCCTTTAGGATGGACTGGTTGGATCTCCTTGCAGACCAATGGACTCTCAAAGAGTCTTCTCCAACACCACAGTTCAAAAGCATCACTTCTGCATTCAGCTTTCCTTATAGCCCAACTCTCCCACCCATAAATGGACTACTAGAAAAACCACTGACTAGACGGACTTTTGTTGACAAAGTAATGTCTCTGCTTTTCAATATGCTGTCTAGTTTGGTCATAAATTTCCTCCCAAGGAGCAAGCGTCTTTTAATTTCATGGCTGCAGTCACCATCTGCAGTGATTTTGGAGCCCCCAAAATAAAGTCTGACACTGTTTCCACTGTTTCCCCATCTATTTGCCATGAAGTGATGGAACCAGATGCCATGATCTTTGTTTTCTGAATGTTGAGCTTTAAGCCAACTTTTTCACTCTCCTCTTTCACTTTCATCAGGAGGCTCTTTAGTTCTTTGCTTTCTGCCATAAAGGTGGTATCATCTGCATATCTGAGGTTATTGCTGTTTCTCCCGGCAATCTTGATTCCAGCTTGTGCTTCATCCAGCGCAGCATTCTCATAATGTACTATGCATATAAGTTAAACAAGCAGGGTGACAGTATACAGCCTTGATGTACTCCTTTCCAATTTGGAACCAGTCAGTTGTTCCATGTCCATTTCTAACTGTTGCTTCCTGACTTGCATACAGGTTTCTCAGGAGGCAGGTCAGGTGGTCTGGAATTCTCATTTCTTTCAGAATTTTCCACAGTTTGTGGTGATCCACACAGTCAAAGGCTTTGGTATAGTCTATAAAGCAGAAATAGATGTTTCTCTGGAACTCTCTTGCTTTTTAGATGATCCAATGGATGATGGCAATTTGATCTCTGGTTCCTCTGCCTTTCCTAAAACCAGCTTGAACACCTAGAAGTTCACGGTTCACATATTGTTGAAGCCTTGCTTGGAGAATTTTGAGCATTACTTTACTAGCATGTGAGATAAATGCAATTGTGTGGTCATTTGAGCATTCTTTAGCATTGCCTTTCTTTGGGATTGGAATGAAAACTGTCCAGTCCTGTGGCCACTGCTGAGTTTTCCAAATTTGCTAGCATATTGAGTGTAACACTTTCACAGCATCATCTTTTAGGATTTGAAATAGCTCAACTGGATTTCATCACCTCCGCTAGCTTTGCTCGTAGTGATGCTTCCTAAGGCCCACTTGAGTTCACATTCCAGGATGTCTAGCTCTAGGTGAGTGATTACACCATTGTGGTTATCTGGGTTATGAAGATCTTTTTCATACAGTTCTTCTGTGTATTCTTGTCACCTCTTCTTAATATCTTCTGCTTCTGTTAGGTCCATATCATTTCTGTCCTTTATTGAGCCCATCTTTGCATGAAATCTTCCCTTGTATCTCTAATTTTCTTGAAGACATCTCTAGTCTTTCCCATTCTATTGTTTTCCTCTATTTCTTTGCATTGATCACTGAGGAAGGCTTTCTTATCTCTCCTTGCTATTTGGAACTCTACATTCAAATGGGTATATCTTTCCTTTTCTCCTTTACTCTTCTCTTTTCAAGCTATTTGTAAGGCCTCCTCAGACAGCCATTTTGCTTTTTTGCATTTCTTTTTCTTGGGGATGGTCTTGATCCCTGTCTCCTGTGCAATGTCATGAACCTCCATCCATAGTTCATCAGGCACTCTATCAGATCTAGTCCCTTGGATCTATTTCTCACTTTCATTGTGTAATTGTAAGGCATTTGATTCAGGTCATACCTGAATGGTCTAGTGGTTTTCCCTACTTTCTTCAATTTAAGTTTGAATCTGGCAGTAAGGAATTCATGATCTGAGGCACAGTCAGCTCCCAGTCTTGTTTTTACTGACTGTATAGAGCTTCTCCACCTTTGTCTGCAAAGAATATAAACAATCTGATTTCGGTGTTGACCATCTGGTGATGTCCATGTGTAGGGTCTTCTTGTTGAAAGAGGGCATTTGGTATGACCAGTGCATTCTCTTGGCAAAACTCTACCACGAGCTCATTCCCATGGTGGGAGTGAGTTGTCCCACCATATCAGACTCAAGAGCACTGCAGGAAAAGGGGCCCAGTCAGCTAGGGGCCAAGAAGACACTGTCATTTATCTTATTACTGGAAGTTTATACTTTACACTGCTTTCACCCATTGCCCCTTTCCTCGCTACCTCTGGCAACCACCATCTGGTGCGGTATCTATGAGTTTTTGATTCCACGTATAAGTGATATCACATGGTATTTGCCTTTCACTATCTCATTTATTATTTCACTTAGCACAATGCCCTCAAGGTCCATCCATGTTGTCACAAATGGTAGATATTCTTCTTTTAAAGATGTGTGTGTGTGTGATATTCTTCTTTTAAAGATGTGTGTGTAAAATATTCTCATTTTATTTTCTTTATCCATTCATCTGTTGATGGACAATTAAGTTTTCTGTTCCATTTCTTGACTATTGCAAATAATGCTGCAGTGAACATGGAGATGCAGGTATCTTTTCAAGATAGTGGTTTTGTTTCCTTCAGATAATACCCAGAGGTGGAATTGCTGGATCATATGGTAGTTCTATTTTTAATTTTTTGAGAAGCCTGTATACTATTTTTTGTAGTGACTGCATCCAAAAGTGCACAATGGTTCCCTTTTCTCCACATCCCTATGAAAACTTGTTATTTCTTGTTAACCGCCATTCTAACAGGTGTGAGATGTTAGCTCATTGTGGATTTAGTTAGCATTTCCCTGCTAATTAGTGATGTTGAACACCTTTTCATGTACCTGTTGACCATTTGTATGTCTTCTTTGGAAAATGTCTGTTCATTTCCTCTGCTTATCTTTTGATTGGATTTTTTTTTTCTGTTGAGTTTTATGAGTTCTTTATATATTTTGGATATTAACCCTTTAATAGGTATAAGATTTGCAAAAGTTTTCTCCCATTCTGTGGGTCCCTTTTCATTTGTTGATGGTTTCCTATACCATAGAGAGCTTTTTAGTCTGATGTAATTCCACTCTTTAGTTTTGCTTTTGTTGCCTTTGCTTTTGGTATAAAATCCAAAAGCAATTGCCAAAACCAATTTCAAGGGCCTTACCCTCTGTTTGTTCTAGGGTTTTGTGGTTTCAAGTCTTAAATCCATTTATTTTTGTGCATGGAATAAGATACTGGTCTAGTTTTAAACTCTTTTACATGTGGCTATCCAGTTTTTCCAACTCCATTTATTGATGAGACTATCTTTTCCCAGTGTGTTTTTGACTCCTTTGTCATAAAGTAACGATATATGTAGGTTTATTTCTGTGCCCTCCATTCTATTCCATTGATCTATGTGTCTGTTTTTATGCCAATATCATAGTGTATTAATATTGTTTTGTAATACTATACACTTTTCTATTTTATGTTTTTTTCCATGTTTGCTTTTTTTTCACTTAAAGCAATTTGTCATTATTTAGTCTTTGAAAACCTGATTTTTAGTCATGACATGGTGTAAGTACCACAATTTATTTGCATATTTCTTTGGAGTGATTTACATGGTTTTGAACAATGGTTGTTGCTCAGTTGCCCAGTCATGTCTGACTCACACCCCATGGACTGCGTCACACCAGGCCTCCCTGTCCCTCACCATCTCCTGAAGCTTGCCTAAGTTCATGTCCATTGCATTGGTGATGACATCCACTTCCCCATCCTCTGACACCCTCTTCTCCTTCTGCCCTCAGTCTTTCCCAGCATCAGGGACTTGTCCAGTGACATTCATAACAGCCATTCACATTGGCCATTCACATCAGATGACCAAAATACTGGAGATTCAGCTTCAGCATCAGTCCTTTCAACAAGTATTCACGGTTGACTTCCCTTAAAATTGACTGGTTTGATCTCCTTGCTGTCCAAGGGACTTTCAGGAATCTTCTCTAGCACCATAGTTCTAAGGCATCAATTGTTTGGTATTCTGCCTTCTTTATGGTCCAGCTCTCACCACCATATGTGCCCACTGGGAAGACCATAGCATTGACTATACAGATATTTGTTGGCACTCTGTGAACTGGAACATTCAGGTTTGACCTAAATCAAATCCCTTATGATTATACAGTGGAAGTGAGAAACAGATTTAAGGGACTAGATCTGAGAGACAGAGTGCCTGATGAACTATGGACAAAGGTACATGACATTGTACAGGAGACAGGGATCAAGACCATCCCCATGGAAAAGAAATGCAAAAAAGCAAAATGGCTGTCTGAGGAGGCCTTAGAAATAGCTATGAAAGGAAGAGAAATGAAAAGGAAAGATATACCCATTTGAATGTAGAGTTCCAAAGAATAGCAAGGAGAGATAAGAAAGCTTTCCTCAGTGATCAATGCAAAGAAATAAAGGAAAACAACAGAATGGGAAAGACTAGAGATCTCTTCAAGGAAATTAGAGATACAAAGGAAGAATTCATGCAAAGATGGGCTCAATAAAGGACATAAATGGTATGGACCTAACAGAAGCAGAAGATATTAAGAGGTGGCAAGAATACACAGAAGAACTATACAAAAAGATCTTCATGACCCAGATAACCATGATGGTGTGATCACTCACCTAGAGCCAGACATCCTGGAATGTGAACTCAAGTGGGCCTTAGGAAGCATTACTACAAGCAAAACTAGTGGAGGTGATGGAATTCCAGTTGAGCTATTTCAAATCCTAAAAGATGATGCTGTGAAAGTGCTACACTCAATATGTCAGTAAATTTGGAAAACTCAGCAGTGGCCACAGGACTGGAAAAGGTTAGTTTTCATTCCAATCCCAAAGAAAGGCAATGCTAAAGAATGCTCAAGCTACCGGACAGTTGCACCATCTCACATGCTAGTAACGGAGAAGGTGATGGCACCTCACTCCAGTACTCTTGCCTGGAAAATACCATGGACAGAGGAGGCTGGTAGGCTGCAGTCCATGGGGTCACGAAGAGTCGGATATGACTGAGCGACTTCCCTTTCACTTTTCACTTTCATGCATTGGAGAAGGAAATGGCAACCCACTCCAGTGTTTTTGCCTCGAAAATCCCAGGGACGGGGGGAGCCTGGTGGGCTGCCGTCTATGGGGTCACACAGAGTCGGACACGACTGAAGTGACTTAGCGCAGCAGCAGCACATGCTAGTAAAGTAATGCTCAAAATTCTCTAAGCCAGGCTTCAGCAATACATGAACCCTGAACTTCCTGATGTTCAAGCTGGTTTTAGAAAAGGCAGAGGAACCAAAGATCAAATTGCCAACATCTGCTGGATCATCAAAAAAGCAAGAGAGTTCCAGTAAAACATCTATTTCTGCTTTGTTGACTATGCCAAATCTTTTGATTGTGTGGATCACAATAAACTGGAAAATTCTGAAAGAGATGGGAATACCAGATCACCTGACCTGCCTCTTGAGAAACTTATATGCAGGTCGGAAAGCAACAGTTAGAACTGGACATGGAACAACAGACTGGTTCCAAATAGGAAAAGGAGTACGTCAAGGCTGTATACTGTCATCCTGCTTATTTAACTTATATGCAGAGTACATCATGAAAAATGCTGTGCTGGATGAAGCACAAGCTGAAATCAAGATTGCCGGGAGAAACAGCAATAACCTTAGATATGCAGATAACACCACCCTTATGGCAGAAAGCGAAGAAGAACTAAAGAGCCTGTTGATGAACATGAAAGAAGAGAGTGAAAAAGTTAACTTAAAGCTCAACATTCAGAAAACCAAGATCATGGCGTCTAGTCCCATCACTTCATGGCAAACAGATGGGGAAACAGTGGAAACAGTGGCTGACTTTATTTTTCTGGGCTCCAAAATCACTGCAGATGGTGATTGCAGCCATGAAATTAAAAGACACTTACTCCTTGGAAGGAAAGTTATAACCAACCTAGACAGCATATTGAAAAGCAGAAACATCATTTTGTCAACAAAGGTCTGTCTAGTCAAGGCTATGGTTTTTCCAGTAGTCATATATGGATGTGAGAGTTGAACTATAAAGAAAGCTGAGCGCAGAAGAATTTATGCTTTTGAACTGTGGTGTTGGAGACGACTCTTGAGAGTTCCTTGGACTGCAAGGAGATCCAACCAATCCATCCTAAAGGAGATCAGTCCTGAGTGTTCATTGGAAGGACTGATGCTGAAGCTAAAACTCCAATAGTTTGGCCACCTGCTGCAAAGAGCTGAATCATTTGAAAAGACCCTGATGCTGGGAAAGATTGAGGGCAGGAGAAGGGGATGACAGAGGATGAGATGGTTGGTTGGCATCACACATTCAATGGACATGAGTTTGAGTAAGCTCTGGGAGTTGGTGATGGACAGGGAGGCCTGGCGTGCTGCAGTTCATGGGGTTGCAAAGAGTTGGACACGACTGAGCAACTGAACTGAACTGAACCATGAACTGGAAATACATTGAGTCACCCACATTCTAATTTCCATTTAAATTATATTTAGAAAGGTTGTTTTTCTCTGACATTCCCAATTTGAAACAGAACCAGAATAATATTCTAGCAGCAGTGATCCTTTTTATTTCTTATAGTACCTTTGTCCCAGATTTTCACCCATCTGAACATAGGACTTCAATTTCTTATGGCTCATTACTTCAGATTTTCACCTATTTATTTTTACCACATCCTTACAGCACTAGCTACTGAAGTTTTATTAAAAAGAGAAACTAATCTTTTAAGACTCTTGAAGGTAGGGGTCATGCCTGTCATTGTTCCCTTCCCTGCTCAGACAGTAAAGAATCTGCCTGCAATTTGGGAGACCTGGGTTGGATCCTTGGGTTGGGAAGATCTCCTGGAGAAGGGCATGGCAGCCCACTCTAGTATTCCTTCCTGGAGAATTCCATGGACAGAGGAGCTTGGTGGGCTACAGTCTATGGGGTTCACAAAGTTAGACACGACTGAACAACTAACACTTTCACTTTCACTGGCCATAGTAATCACTAAATATTTTGACTGATCATTTAGTCTCTTCCCTTGTAACATCTTCAAGCATAATTTTTATTTGTTCACTCATATTGGAGGGTAAATAGGATCTTATAAAATAAGAGTTGCCTTTAAGTATCCCTCCTCTCTCCCAGCTTTTTGCTTACACTCTTTCATCCTCGTAACAGGTAAGATTTACTAGATGTTTAAAATGTTCCATGCAGTGTGATGATTGTTTTATATTCATAACCTCACTTAATACTCACAGCCAAGCCTAAGGTAAATATTAGTATTTCCACTTTGTAGATAAGGAAGCAGAGGCTTAGAGAGGTTAAATACTTTCCCCAAGGTGGTAAGAGTAACACTTGAACCCAGGTCTGAATCTACTACAGCCTGAATTCCAATGATGCTATACTGATCTCTTTGATGAAATCCTGCCTTCTGTGGTAAAAATAAGTTGCCACAGAAGTCCTAGCTGACTGCCAGGGACTAAGGAGTTGGTGAAAGCATTAAGAACAAAGTCCCTGATGGAAGGCTGTATGAACTAGAAGAGAATTCCAACCACACTTTGAACAAATATTTAAAGAAAGAAGAACAGAAGCATTTATATTTTATTCAAACTAGCCCCTCAGATATCAGGAGTAGTCACAGCCTATTCTTAGACTTTGATATTTCAATGGGAAATCAGAGTGCACCAAGGGAGGAAGAAACTCTGCCAGTCAGCTTGCTTCAAGGAGAGGATAAAAAAACAAACAAACAAAAAAACAGGTCTTGGAGGGATTTTAGGTGAAAAGGGGGCACTCGATTTAGGGCAATTGTAAATGGGATTGTGCTTTCATCTGTTTCTGGATGAACACTCTGACACCCTGGCTTAGGATATATAAGTCCTATATAGGAAGAAACAATTACTTTCTCATTTCTGTTTTGCTCTCAGTATTAACTCAAGGCTAATGTAAAACCTATTGTTTCAGGATGACAGAGGGTAGGCAATACAAAGAAAAATTATTGTTGTACATTTGACCAACAAACATATTCATTTTCCCTCAATAGTTTTAACAAGAGAGTGAGCTAATTGGGGCTGGGGAGGTTTAAGGATAACATGATATTATCAGGACTGTGGTCATTCTCTCACTGCCTCAGCAGCTGTTAATGCCAGTAGTGGCCTCTATTCAGCAAAATTCTCTTCCTCGAGTTCACATCACCTAAGGTTTGTGGTTGCAGACAATTCATTCTCCAAGAGAGATACAAAGAACTCATGCTCTGCTCTGGGCTTTTATGCTAAAACTAGCAATAGATGGTATCCATGCTTCCATCCTTCTTTCAAATATAAGCAACTTCTTGCTTTTCAGGTTAAAATCATGTTTTTCTACCTTAACATATTTTTTCTCAAAACAACATGTTCAACAACAAGTTTATATAAACATTTATAACATTAAGAATAAAATAGCTGATTTTGATAAGGTTGTGGGAGATAGATGAAGCATTCTATACAAATTTACATGCATCACAATCACCAATCACGTTATAAAGGTTTAAACAAATATTTTTTCCTCAAAAATAAATCCTTCTCATTTAATACTTGACTTCACCAAGAAATCCTGAAGTGGCAGTATGACGTTCATTTTACTGATGAATAAAAAAACTCAGAAAAGACAGTTGCATAGTAAAACAGCAACAATAAAAACGCCAAGATGGAACCCAGTTTTTTCTGAAGAGATAGTACATGTTTATACCAACTAAATTACCTTAAGCTATTTTAGGCTAATCTATCTAAAAACATGGGTACATATTATGTATTATCTGAGGACTCCCCAGAGTTTAGAGTGAAGCCAAGGGAAAGAAAGCAATATACCAAACCTTACTCCTGGGTCATGTAGGCAGGCATGAGACATTCCAACTGCTATATAATCTAAAAGCAAATAATTTTCCCTCAAAAGTAAATCATTCTCTGAATTTGCTTATTTACTTTTGTCATTACCACTGTTCTAGTCATCCCATTTTAAAATCCTTAATGAAGGCATAATCAGGGCTTATAAATTACCAATGCTAATTATATAATCAACATTTACAAGCACAAAAGATTTCAAAATTAACTCTGCAGGGTAAAAGACATAGTGAAGCCTGTTCCAAGGAATTAATTTATGAGCCGGGTGTTTACTGAATCCTGTTCAGCCCAGAGAAATAAGGGAAAGGGCTTCTGAACGGTGGATGAAAGTTTGAATATATATAGCTTCTCTCCCTCTACATCCAGTGAACCACCAGCTTATCTGGTTCTTCCTTTACAATAATTTTTAGATTCTCTCCTCTTCCACCATTCCTAGTTTATATTACTTCTAATCACCTCATAGTTGTACATTATGTATTACTATGAAATTTCTCATTTAATGGTTTTTCCTTCCATTAAATACTCGGACACTGCTAACAGACTTTTAAAAAATACCTGCTTTTGTATAAACACAGAAACTTTACTTTCCTACTGATTCTGAAGTAAGTTCAAAATCAAAGTTTTCCACAGGCCATGAGCTATATACTTACATTTCCCCTAGAACAACCAAGTCAACATTGATGAAATAATACCTGATCCAGTGTAGGCTTCAAAGCCATCAGCAAACTTTTACTGACCATTTACGGGTAGAAAAGTCAGGACTTCTGAAAGTTACTAGGAAGACAGTTGTGAGTCAGTCACAGATCTTTTGGAGTATTTTATGGTAAATGAGGGCCAGACATGAACCGAGAAAGCTAACTTTAGAAGAAGGCATCTGTCCCCCAAACTGAATTATATGCTTAGTATTCAGTGAGGAGATGGATAAAGGGCTTAAACTGGACTTTGATTAAATATACAAATAAATGTTTATTTGCTTCTGTAGTTTTGTTTCCAACTCATTATTAGAATCAACACTGTTAGGCCTTGTTCAGTTCAACGTCTACTGAGCTGTGTACCAAACCAATTATTCTACATGAAACAGGAGAAAGCACAACTTTTCTCTCAATCTTTAAGTCATCCCCTTCTCCAAAAAGTACAATTAGGGCCTGTGTTCAAAACAATAAATGAAGGACAGAATTTCACTAGCAGTTAAATAGAAGGGCAAAAGAATGGGGAGTATTCCATGATGGAATTTAAAAATGTATATTAGAACTTCTAAACAATTGGAAATCTTATAAAAACTTTAAAGCTATTATTATTATATGAGTGTTCAGATACTTACCACACAGAAATAGTACAGAAGACTTCTGTGCTTATGATTTAATCACTTCTCTAAATGCAACCAAAGTGATTTTTTTTTCAAAACACAGATCTAAGCATGTTACCCCTTACTTCACTAAACCCTTCAGTAGCACCCCATTTTTCTTGGGTTAGACCAACTCCATAACAGGTCTACAAGATCCTGCATGGCTTGGCCCCTACCTTCTTTTCAGTCTCTTTCAGTCAACCACAATATCACTGACCCTTTTTGTGCTCATTTCCCTTGCTGTAATTAACTCTTACTTACCCTTCAGGTCTTGGCTCAATTGTCACTTGCACAGTTAATTACTTTACTTGATTAAAATCTCTATGGTACCCTCTACTTTTCTGAAGCATTTACAACAGTTTTAGTTTTATATTTGTGTGATTTTTCTCATGTTTATCTCTATTACAGGGTATAAAATCCTAAAAAGGCAGAGATTTTAGACTAGATTTTTCCACATAATGAAAAGTATGTAAAATGTTTTTTAGGATATGTATATTAAGTAGTTCTAGCCTAAGAGATAAGTAGCATTTATCCTTACAGGCACTACTTCAAAACCTATAAAAATCTATATTTAAACAATAACTCTAAGCTTATGTTTATCTGTAAAATATGGATAACCTTAAGGATAAGGAACACATATTAAATAAAAAGACATTATAAAGTCCTTAAGACATGTAAGGCACATGGTAAATGCTAAATGACTGGTGCCTATGAATAATAAAATCTAGTCCTAATTAGTTCATATTTATAAAGTGTATCTCTCCAAACTTTTTTTTTAGCTGCATCATGCAGCTTGCAAGATTCTAGTACCCTGACCAGGGACTGAACCTGGGCCATGGCAGTGAAAGTGCCAAGCTCTAACTGGACCGCCAGGGAACTCCCCAAACATTTGACTTATATAACAACAGAATAATTCTGATGTTCTTTCAAACTGTTAAAATAATCCTGTGAAGGGCAAAAGAGATTCAAGAATTGTTACATCTTTTGTTACAATTTTAAAGATAGTGATATCATTATCATTTTTCTCCTATTATTTACTATAGTCTAGACTTGTAATTTTTAAGATACATACAAGCCATTAAGATATATATTTAAAATACACAGATACATAAAATTTACCTCAAAATGCATATTTTATTTTGGTAGCCAATGACCATCAATCAAACAAAGAAAAGAAAACTAATTTCATGAAGAAAGACAAATCTATGGAGTGGTTTACAGGAAGTGAAGAATGAAATGGCTCAACTAAACCAACTTGGAATCATTTACTACAAAATGCCAAACTGCAAGACAAGTGTCAATATGGGACACTTAAGCAGTTTTGAAATGTTACATGTTTCTCCAGCATTTATTACTTTTCAAAGTTACATGTAAAAGTTATACAAATCATAGTGATAGCTAAAAATACCAATCTATGAAAGTAGTAATTTGCAATATAAAGTTCTATTTTGATACTTTTCAAGTCTTCAAATCAGTTGTCATCTGAGGTACTCAGTTAAGTTGTGGTTTGCACTTCCTCAACTTGACAAGAAAAGCTAAATTAAGGGGAGAAAAAAGGTAAGGTGATTGCAATAATGAGAAGAAAACACCATATAATATAGCCTGAAAAAAATTACTCACCTGTATGACCAATTTGCCAGTGTATAGGTCTAGCAATATAGGGAAATGATCCATAGGGAAAATCAGAATGTGATTCTTCTATTATAGAACAAAATATGTATTATAAGCTACATAAAATATTTGACAGTTTGTTTACAAAACTTAAACAATAAATTATTGTCCCTTTCTTGTAAGTTTTTTCTCTCAGTTTTTTTTTTTTTTTTAGTGTGCTTGTTTTGGAGCTATTGTGACAGTTATCTTACAGAAGCAACTTGTCGAGGATTACAGGATAAACTTTATATATGGTTTTATTACCAAATGAATAAGCACATATCATAAATCTATAGATGACTGAAACTTGTTTATGGTCTAAATAATGTATACATACAATAAGGAACTAAATTTAGTTCTTGGAAAAATTCCAGCAGCATACTAGAAGTTGCTTTTTGGAATATTAGCTATTTGCATACCAAGTCCTATTAAATTCTTTTCCTTCAGTGATAATCACTGATCTAAATTTAAAACATTCTTTAGTATATTTAAAGTATTTCATAAGCCAACCCCCTTATCACAAATATGAATATTGTAAGAAGTTCAATTCTTCAAAGGTATCAGTTTTACATAAAAGGCAGGAAAAGTCATGATTCTTTCTCTTAGAGATTTTAACTTAATAGAATACATACATTTCAATTTCCATAGGATAAAATAATAAATCTCTGAGAAATATTTTTATAATGTATTGCTCATACACTCAGGAATATATTCTCCATTTATTATTGCAAACACATGCATAAAATAGAATTGAAGCTCACCATGGTCATCATATTGAAACATCTCACCTTCAATTCTAACTTTTTCTTGAGAGTGTGCTTGTAAGTCTGTGTTGATTTTAGGTTCTACTTTTGGAGCTAAAATTCCATTTTTCTGTCTTGCAAGGCAAACCAACCAATCTCTGACAATAACTTCACTTATCTTTTCACATGAGAGGCCAAGTTCACAGATGCGAATTCCATCTAAAAGTTCAATAACCTGTGTGATGCTTTCAAAACAGTGAAAAATGTACTTTAAACTTCTACTACAGCAATAACTTTAAGTTCACTATACCACTTATCCCAATTTAAATGCTATACTGACATCAAGACAGGGAGGGGGAGAGTAAAAATGCAAGTTAGGGCACAAAAGAGAATACTAAATAAAAAATATAGATTACACTTTTAAAAATTTTTCTTCTAAATTGTTAGAAGAACTAGCCATCTTATATCACTGTTTATGTAGAGGATGATTTAACCAGAAATATAACTAAATTTGGTACATATGCTCTTTCATAACAGTTTTACGAGATAAAATATACATCTAACTCAGTTACCAAATGAACATTCTAGCCTAGTATTTAAAACAAAAGTATGTTTAAAATAACATTAAAATATGGCTGATTTATGTTGATATATGGCAGAAACCAACACAATATTGTAAAGCAATTATCCTCCAATTAAAAATAAAATAACATTACAAAAAGAACAGTCACATTACTCACTTTGCTAGATATATAGCACATATACCACCCTGTTTAAGATTTGGGAATAAAACAGGCAAAGCAACTTGAGGATTCAACATATCCAAAGCTACCTATAGTGGGGAAAGAGAATCAGACTGAGTTTTGTTTAAATAAAACATGTATTTCTTATTGTGGTAAAATGATACACTTTGGGAAAGCAGTTAAAATACCCAGTTAAAGTATTTCACTTTTTAGAATACAGTACTGATGATGATCATTTTACTTCTCTCAAAAAGGCACATTTATTATTGTACATTTTGTCATAATTCTTGACTACATAAAAACTGTAATGGCAAGTCTTGTACTTGACAATATTGATAATACAGGAATCTTTAGCTACGTTTATACATAAACACACACAGAGTTGCCCCTTGAATAACATGGATTTGAACTGTGCAGATCCACTTACACAAGGATTTTTCAATAGTAAACACTACAGAACTACACAATCTGCACTTGGTTAAATCTGAAGATGTAGAACCCTTGGATATAAGGGAACCATGGAGAGGGAGTCCTGAAAGTTATACTCAGATTTCTGACTGCAACCAGGATTGTTGCCTCTAAACTTCGTGTTGTTCAAAGGTCCACTGTATATATAAATTTCAATGCTTTATTTCAGCCTTTTGCAATAGAAATTCACACTATCTCAAATGTGTATTTTTATGTTCAAAAGAAAACTTTTGAATATTAATTTTAGAGATTCTAAAATACAAGAATCATGTCCCTTATTTCTTTACTCTTCATTCAATTGCAGAATACAAGGCTATATACTCAAAGATGTCAAATGAATACAATGTGTAAGTGAAATTTTAAAAAGATTTCACTGAAAACAAAAATAGCCAAAATAGAAAATAACTGACTTACTGATAACTCCAGAAATCTAATCTAGTTGGCACATCCTTAAATTTACTAAATTAGAAAGTATTCTGTTCACGTTTTTTTTTTTTTTAATAATGGGTCATCATTCATTAATAATTTCTTAACCAAATATTTATTGAGCAACTTCCATGTGCCAAGTATCTTGCTAAGTGGTAAAAATAAAATGGGAGCTTACATTCTATTTTGTTTCATAGGAACTTATATTCTAATTAAGGGATAGGCATTAAACAAAAATTCAATAAATATGTAATTTAGAGAGTAATGAGTGACATGAACTACAAGATTATAAAGGAGAATATGAAGGACAGAGTGACAGGGCAAGGAAAGGAAGTGCTATTTTATACATAAGCTGGTCATGGAGAGACCTGAAGAGAGTGATTAAGCTCACCCTGTGGAAATTTAGGGGGAGTGTACTCCAGATGGAGAGAAGAGCAAATACAAATGCTCTGAGGCTGAAGCGTATTTGGTGAGTCTGAGAAGGCCACTGTTGCTGCAGTGGGGACAGAAGTGGGAAAGTGGCAAGAGAAGAGTTCTCAGATGATGGGGATGTGGTGGAAATGGGGGAGGGAAAAATTATGCAGAATCTTACAGACTTTAGCTTTATTCATGAAGAGAGAAACCACTGGAGAGTTTTAGACATGATCTGACTTTTTAAACTTTTTGAGTGTGGTAAACATACCATAAAACCTGTCATTTCAAGTGTATAGTTCAGTGGCATTAAGTATATTCTGACTTGGGCAAGGAAAGACTTGCAATAGCAAATAGCATTGAATGTGATAAGACAGAGCCAATTAGAATTAGGATTGGCTGTGAGATATGAGAGAAGTAAGGATAAATTCAATGTTTTTAGCTTAAGCTACTGAAAGAATAGAGTAAATTTTCCTAATTTACTATTGAGGAAAATGACTAAGACAATGGGAAGAACAAGCTTGGGGAGAAATATTTGAGAATTCAGATTTGGACATGAGTTTAAGATGCCTATTATATATCCAAGTAAAGATCTCAATGACTAATCAAGGGGCCAACATTGTAGACATAAATGGATTTCTTTGATTGTAGTCTTATTATATTGACAAGTACCAAAAGTCAGACTACCAAGCAGCCTGCAAATCCAAAGCTCTTATACTCAGCCAACAATATTACCATTCATTAGCCATTCAAATCAGAAATTTAGAGTTATTATATATTGTTTTCTTTACCTTTAATTCTCTTTTAAAAATCTGTAGAGTTATGATGCTTCTGTTTGGATTAAAATTACCTAGTCCTACAAATCTATCTCCTAATATTTCTCAAATTCATCCTACTGCTAATGCATAGAAACCAAACTTATGGTTACCAAATGAGAAACAGGTGAGAGTGATAAAGTAGGAGTTTGGGATTGCCAGATACAAACTATTATATAGATAATCTAAACAACAAGGTCCTACTGTATAAACACAGGGAGCTATATCCAATGTCCGTTGTTGTTCAGTAGCCCAGTTGTGTCCAACTCTTTGCAACTCCATGGACTGCAGCACACCAGGCTTCCCTGTCTCTCACCGTTTCCCAAAGTTTGCCCATGTTTATTCACTGAATCAGTGACGCTAACCCCCATCTCACCTCTCACATTCTTCTTCTGCCTTCAATCTTTCCCAGCATCAAGGTCTTTTCCAGTGAGACAGCTGTTTCGCATCAGGTGGCCAAAGGATTGGGGCTTCAGCTTCAGCATCAGTCCTTCCAATGAGTATTCAGGGTTGATTTCCTTTAAGATTGACTGGTTTGATCTCGCTGTCCAAGAGATTCTCAATTGTCTTCTCTAGCACCACAGTTCAAAGACATCAATTCTTCGGCACTCAGCCTTCTTTATCGTCCAGCTCTCACATCCATACATGGCTACTGGAAAAGACCATAGCCTTGATTATATGGACTTTTGTTGGCAAAGTGATGTCTTTGCTTTTTAATACACCACCTAGGTTTGTCATAGTTTTCCTGCCAAGAAGCAGTCATCTAATTTCATGGCTGCAGTCACCATCCACAGTGATTTTAGTGCCCAAGAAGAGGAAATATATCACTGTTTCAAACTTTTCCCCTTCTATTTGCCATGGAGTGGTGGCACTGGATGCCATGATCTTAGTTTTTTTAATATTGAGTTTTAAGCTGCCTTTTTCACTCTCCTCTTTCACCCTCATCAAAAGAGGCTCTTTAGTTCCTCTTCACTTTCTGCCATTAGTGGTATCATCTGCATATCTGAGTTTATTGATATCTCTCCAGAAATCTTGATTCCAGCTCATAACTCATTCATCCTGGCATTTCACATGATGGACGCTGTATTTAACTTAAATAAACAGGGTGACAATAAACAGCCTTGTCATGCTCCTTTCTCAATTTTGAACAAGTCAGTTGTTCCATATAAGATTCCGTTTCCTGATCCACAGACAGGTAAGATGGTCTGGTATTCTCATCTCTTTAAGAGTTTTCCAGTTTGTTGTGATCCACACAGTCAAAGGCTTTAGCATAGTCAATGAAACAGCAGTAGATGTTTTTCTGGAATTCCCTTGCTTTTTCTATGATCCAGCAAATGTTGGCAATTTGATCTCTGGTTCCTCTGCCTTTTCTAAACCCAGCTGTCCCTCTGGAACAGAGGGACATAACTTATGTAACTTATGTAACTCACATAACTTTGTGAGTTACAGTCCAGAGGTCGCAAAGAGTCGGATACAACTGAAGTGGCTGAGCATGGCACGCACGGCACAGGCACATTTATTAACAACTCTGGCACCTAACTCAGTATGTATCTCTGCTCTAAATCCCACCGCGATATTAAAGGAAAATATTCCTCCCACTCTTAGAAATGCAAATGGGAAAAATAATGAAGGAAAATCCTTTTCCATACAAAAGAAGTGTGGTCTTTGTTTTCTTTGTACTCAATACTAGGTAATATCATAGAACCCACTTTAGAAAACTTACCGCATCAAATGTTAAAGATTGTATGTCCTCGGTTGCTCCTAAAATATCCTTATGAATAAAATCTACATTGTCTGGCCAATCTTCTACATGACTTATTTTCCATGAATCACGCCAGTGTCTATAATTCTTCATAGCCAGTTTGTGGTAGTCCTTTCGAATTTCGAAACTTATGACTCGTCCTTGTGATCCAACTTAATTAAAAAAAATTATGACAGTATATAGTATGTCAGTTTATTAAAAATGTCAGAAATTTATTTTTCAAAGATATTACATGGGTGTGAAAGAATAATTCAAATGGTTCAAGGTTACAAAAGTCTCTATCCTATCCCAAATCCCCAGTCAGTCTCCCTCTTCAGAGGCAACCATATCACCACAGTTATTTACCCTTCCCAAGATAGTTGGTGCCTCTACAAGTGTGCAAATATTTCTTTTTCTGTTTTTAACACAGTGTTCCATCATACATACTATACTGTCCTGTACCTTTCTTATTTAGCAATGCCATTTCAGTGATTAATGATCTACTGAATTTTTAAAAAGAGTTATTATGTTCCCTTGTATGGCTATGTTTATTTAACCAGTCACCTGCCAAAAACATTTAGCTGGTTTCTCATCTTACGCTATTACAAACAATACCGCAGTGACAATTATTTTGCCTAGGTCTTTGTAAACATAAGCCAGTTATATATATAGGATAAAGTCCTAAAAATGGAATTGCTGACTCAAAGGACATGTGAATTTTTTTATTTTGAAATTACCAAATTGTTCTCCAAAAAGATGATACCAATTTACATTTGACCAATAATGTATTAGAGTGCCTATTTCTCCATACTCTCTCCAACAGAGTTATCAAACTTGTATCAACCTAAGAATTGCATACAGTTTATCACTGTAGTTTTAACTTGCATGTCTTTTGTTAGGATGAAGTCAGGCCTTTTGGATACTTGAAAGATACTTGGGGCTTCCCTTGTGGGTCAGCTGGTAAAGAATCTGCCTGCAATGTGGGAGACCTGGGTTCAATCCCCACGTTGGGAAGATCTCCTGGAGAAGGGAAAGACTACTCACTCCAGTATTCTGGCCTGGAGAATTCCATGGACTATATAGTCCATTGGGTCACAAAGAGTCAAACAAGACTGAGCCACTTTCACTTCACTGTCAAAGATACTTGTATTCTTGTGTGTGTCTGAAAAACTTTCAAACTATCATAGTAATACTGCAGTCTCACAGAAAACTACTACATTTTAAATACAGCAATTAATTTTCTATCCCTCTCTGTAGGAAGTGATTTGATTTGGAAGTGGAAGCTGTCCCAGGTTAATCAGTCTATAGTTAAAATGAGTTTAAATTCCAGCATGTGTCTTTAAAATATAAGTCCAGTTATAATTCATCATGTTCTCAAGGGATAAAAATTAATGTTAATAGCAGCATAAGCTAACCTTTTAGAAAATTATGGAGCAAAAATATCCATCCTGAAGGTAAATAGCAATGATTTCTTGATCACTCATAGGTTAGGATTATTCATGCTATGTGACACTCCTCCAATACTATAGGTATTAGAAATATGGACACTCCTATCTCACAAACTTTTATAAATTCACTTTGTCAAATGCATTTAGGAATCAGTCACAGACTGTGAAGAAATGGCTGCCTTTAACTATGCACAGGAAAGAGTCCAACAAAAGATGTGGGGAGCCCAAAATGAATTTCCTGACCCAATATAAGCTGGATTATGTTTGTATGTGATGACATTAGGTCAAAAAACAAAAGGTTTAAGTTTAATTCAATATATGTCTATCTGTAATCTTTAAAAATCTACTCACATACACCTACAATTGCTCTAACAATGTTTATTAGCCTAAAAAGAATACACTAATAAAAACAACATGAATGATAAAAAAAAAATTTATCCAAAGAGAGTGCTATTATTAGGTGAGAAAGGGAACACCGCAGAGGCAGTCAAACAAGCCAAAGCAACCCTGACAATTAGAGGAATTCAGTGGCCAAAAGGAGCAGTAATCAGCTACCCCAGTGACCAGAATTCAAGTGGTGGTAACATGAACAGATATCTGTGTTTACTATATACCTCTTGGTTTTTGACCTTCAAGCAGTACTTTAACCAACTGACAATTTTTAGAGACTTTCTCTAAGAAAGGAAAATTCTTCATGATCTAGTTTTAATAGTTTAATTAATTTATTCATGAACAATAATTCTTTGCCTCTAATAGTATATGACTCTTCTCCAGCAGCTGACAGCTCTTTTCCCCCTTCTATAGTTTCTAATACTGAGTATTCATTTGGCACTATTATTAACAAAAACATGTACACATGTGCACCAAAAGACAAGCACAAGAATGTTCAGAGGAGCACTGGAGCACTGTTTACAACATTCAACTCAAATGCCCATCAACAGCAGAATGGATAAGCTGTGCTTTACTCACAAAATGGCAACTAAAATGAAATAACCACTGCTACATGTAATGACTGGACCTCACAAACAGAATGTTCAATGAAAGTAACCTGAATCAAAGGCGTACCGTACTAAAGGATTCCTTTTATGTAAGATTCAAAACAGGCAAAACTCATCAATGGTGATTAAAGTCAGAGTAGTGGTTACCTTCTACTTTTGGATAGGATAAGGACTGAGAGGGATTTGAGGTTTCAATAGTACAATAATATTCCCTATCTTGATCTGGGCATACATGAGTGT
Source organism: Nanger dama (assembly GCA_917880005.1). NCBI lineage: Eukaryota > Metazoa > Chordata > Mammalia > Artiodactyla > Bovidae > Nanger > Nanger dama. The sequence continues at coordinate 36,192,902 of CAKJTW010000018.1, forward strand.
GGTCACTACATAAAAATTCACTGATGTATACACTAATTATCTGTGCACTTTTCTGCAGCTGTATTATGTTCTAATAAAAATTTCAGTTAAAGAAAAAGCATGGAAGGAGCAATAGAAAGCAAACAGAGAGAGGGTTAGACAAAAAATGACTTGAATAAATGTACAAAATAGAAAAATCATTGCTTACATTTGATTTCAAGGAGAATGCTCCCCCATCACAAAGTTATGTGAACATTTTCTGAAACATCTGTATCTATTTAACTTTCTGTTATTATGAACAGATTGAATGTTTTCTTTGTCATCTAAATTCAATTCATTTACCCTAATCTCTTACCTGCTTTGGATAAAAATAAGCTCATTCCACCAGAGCCCGAGCCAGCTTCCAAAACAGTATCACCTGGGTGGATATTCATCATCGACAGTATCATATTTATATCCTATGATTGAAATACAGCAAGGGTGATTGTGTGGCCAATAAATATGTACTAAGCACCTACTCCTTCAAATATTATGTTGGGCTTGGAGAAAAGTGGAGGGAAAAAAAAAGGATTAAACTCTGGCCCTTTCTACCAAGAGTTTATAGTTTACTTGACAAAATGAGAGATTGAGGAATCAATTAGCAAACACAGAAGGACTTAAGTATAATACTGAAATTACAGATAATTAGTAACATTAAGAACTCAGAGAAAGGAGAGAAATCAGCAGACTATCCTAGCTTAAAGACATAGAAAATGTAAGGAAACAGTCACAAGGTAGGGACTGCTGCTGCTGTTGCTGCTGCTGCTAAGTCGCTTCAGTTGTGTCCGACTCTGTGTGACCCCATAGACGGTAGCCCACCAGGCTCCCCCATCCCTGGGATTCTCCAGGCAAGAACACTGGAGTGGGTTGCCATTTTCTTCTCCAGTGCATGAAAGTGAGAAGTGAAAGTGAAGTCACTCAGTCATGTCCGACTCTTAGCGACCCCATGAACTGCAGCCCACCAGGCTCCCCCATCCATGGGATTTTCCAGGCAAGAGTACTGGAGTGGGGTGCCATTGCCTTCTCCAGGGACAGCTTTCAACAAAAAAGAGGTAGAATAAAACACAGTTTGCTAATCTGAATCCAGGCTAAAGCATTTAAACTTAACATGGTAAGTAACTAGGATGTGTCACTGAGGTAATATAAATGGCATTTTATAAAGATTAATCTGTCAGGGCAATGCAGGATGTACTAGAACTGAGAAAAATTAGAAGCAGAAAGACAAGTTAGGAAGTTATTACATAATCTGCATTAAATGATGAATTCTCATTTAGAGTTAGGATACCAGGAACAGACAGGACACATGTGCCAAATTTTATAACTAAAGAATTGTTTTGTTAACAGGAATATCATGGATGATAGTAGTAATAGCTGTTTATTGAAACTTCACCAGGTGCCAGGCTTCTGTTAACTATGCAAACTGCTTTCAAATTTTATCTTGTTTAATCAGAAATAATAATGAGAAAATGATCACCATTGCCATTATAAGGATGAGAAATCAGAAAGTTCAAGTAATTTGCCCAAAGTCACACAGCCAGGAATTAAGTGGGCAAGTAATACTGATGCTGAACTCCCAAACACCATGCAGTTGACTGTTACACTATTTGTTATAAATACTATAGAGAGAAAAATGTAAATGTTAGCATTTATTTCATCATTCCCCCAACAGCAAACCTTTCGAAGCTGCTAATAAGCAGCATATCAATTAAGTTTTTACTATCTTTTTCTTCTTTGGGAAAAGCTGCAGTGAAAATTCTAAAATAAATAAATAAATAAATAAGGTCCTCTGTTGAATCACAAAAAAAAAACAAAACTGTGTATTGGGTTTGGCTGCATAAGAAACTATTATTATTTAACAGGTACAGTGGTCCAACTGAAAGCCAAAATGTATTTTCTGAAATGATGGACTAAGACTTGAACCCAATGATACATAGACACATAATATTTAAGGCATACACTTCAAAAAGTTTCAGTCACAAATTCAAAGTCTTTCAGACACGCATATCCTTTTCCATCTGTCAGGCACATGGGAGCAGAGGTGGGAGGGGGCACACAGGAGTGGGAGGCAGCTCCAGCAATCATTTCAATGAAGTGCCCTCGAGAAGCAATTGTTTCCTTGGCTCTTTCATATAAGACGTAGAAACATTTCATTATATATCACAATGTAATAATAATAGAAATAAGCGCACAATAAACGTAATGTGCTTAAATCAACCTGAAAACACTCCCCACCCCCCACCCCAGACTGTGGAAAAATTGTCTTCCATGAATCCGGTCCCTGGTGCCAGAAAGGTTGGGGACCATTGCTCTAGGACATGAGGTCTATGTTGAGAGCAAGGACTATAGTTCACCACTACACCTCTCTAAAACAGTGCCCTGAATGTATAAAGTTGGTTATTTGCTGAAGAAAAAATGAATGATTCTTCATCTAGGACTGGAGGAAGAGTTGTTATAATTACAAATGAACATTCTACTCAAGGACAGTGACTATGATCAATGATTAAAATAATCCACTAGCAATGGATATAAGACTGTAACAAGGAATTGGTAGGTAATTTCCTTTAAAGAATATCCCTTTTATGTTTAGTGTCTTAATTTTAGCTGTTTTAATACAAACATTTTTCCCTAATGATAAAAGCATAGTAATAAATCTTTTGTTAATAAAATATATTTTGGTCACCTGATGTGAAGAGTGGAATCATTGGGAAAAAATCCTAATGCTGGGAAAGACTGAGGGCAGGAGGAGAATGGGGAGACAGAGAATGAGATGGTTGGATAACATCAAGGAATCAATGGACATGAGTTTGAGCAAACTAAGGAGACAGTGAAGGGCAGGGAAGCCTGGCATGCTGCAGTCCGTGGAGCTACTGAGTCAGACACAGCTTCATGACTGAACAACAACCTCTAATAACTTACCTCATTAAGTATGATGCTTAAAATATCACCACAATGGTACTAAACAATTGTCCCCAAGAGTTCAACATTCTCTTGAAGGCTGAACCTGCAAACTTAAGTATTATGGGGAATAAATGTACATTCTTATTAAATGCCTAGTGAGTCCACACCACTCCATAATAGTAAGTCACTTTACAGATAAGAGAATCGAAGCTTCCAAGTTAAAATTAAAATCTGGCTGTTTCTTCCTAGAATTAGAAATAAAAAATATGTAAAAGTTATAGCCATTGGTTTAAAAAAAAAGTGAGAATAGAAACTTGAAACATTCTGAGAGGTGCTTTAAGTACATTAATCAGGTCTGTAGTACTGCATTCGTTTTGTTCTTAGCAACTCCCATGGCATTACCTTAGGATATGTTATGGCAGGCCCTCTTTGCATCAGTAACACATAATCCTCCAATGCCGGCCTCCTCAGCATGAAGTGCTTACCAGAGGAACTCCTCAGAATCTGGCCGGGAAACTTCCCCACGATCTCGCTGAACGGGACTGTCCCCCAATTACTATTTAAGTGTCCGGCGTTGCTCAACCTAAATAATTTTTTATATTGTGTTTCTCTCTTCCCAGTCTCAGCTAAAATCAGCTCCCCGACCCGAAAAGGCACCACTCTGGAAGCGGACCAGGAAGAGGAGACGTGAAAGATTTCGTCCTTGGTGGCAGGCTGGACCAAGGCGGGCAATGAGGCACTCCCGGATCCCGGGTGTGCAGGATCCGTCCGGCCCTGGTCTCCACTCGAGCCCTCGCTCTCTTGAGGAGGTGACTCCTCTCGCGGCGTCGGGAGTCCCAAGCTTTCCGGCGACGATAGACGTCTGGTCCCCAGTCCCCGGACGGGGGAGGGAGAGATGGAGGCGAGTCTGCGCCTGGGGCTTTCCTCTGTGCCGCCTCGCGCTCTCCTTCATTTCCCGTGTCTCTAGGTGAGGCTTTAAAACACAGTAACCGGCCTCTCTCGAAGGACTCTCGCCCAAGGCCGCGCAGGAAGAGACAAGTCCTGAATCCTGGAAACCTCTGGAGGCACCGCAGCGGTAGTAGGACCAGACCCACACACCTGGTTGACAGCATGACGACCCGCGCAGGCGCAGTCGCAGACGAGTGACGGAAGGCCCGGCGAGGCTCCGCCTCTCGCTGCGCGTAGCAGTGACGCAGCCTCCCCCGGCTGGACGACTATTGAGCGGGAAGAGCACAGCTACCGCGCCTGTCTCCAGAGGGGGCGAGGTGGCCGCTCGTCCTCGCTGATTAACTGTCCCATGAGTGGGTCCCTTTCCTGCACGGGGGCGCGTTTTCCTCTTTGGAATGTGTTCAGACTAAACAATTGACCGCTGGCACATCTCCACCAGCCTCGTCCGGGGACGACAGGATTAACAGAGACACAGCCTGTCAAAGCGCTGTTTAAACTGAAGTTTTGTATGTTAGCTCGCTAGTCACCAGGAACAGGAACGTCACTCAGTCACCATCAGTAAAACTGGCCGCGAGATGTGTTTTACAGATTGCTTTTGTACCTACCACCAGCTGACTGTCTCTCCTTTCCCGGCTGACCGCCTCCTTCTTCCCCTGCTCTTAGCGAGTCCCTTTTGACCGGGCTCTGACTACTTGGATGTCCTCCCCAGGCCCTGGGAGTAGGCCACCCTAGATTAAAGTGATTGTATCCACCGTGTGCTCATTTAACAGAATGGTTTTCAATAACTAAAATATAATACTTAGTTTAAGTATTTTACCCTCCTCAAAACCAAGCAGAATTTTAGTGTCAAAATGGGAAAGTGAAAGTCGCTCAGTCAGGTCTGACTCTTTGCGACCCCCATGGACTTCTCCATGGAATTCTGTAGGCCAGAATACTGGGGTGGGTAGCCTATCCCTTCTCCAAGGGATCTTCCCCACTCAGGACTGGAACTGGGGTCTTCTGCGTTGCGGGCGGAGTAAGACCTTTGCTAAAAGGAGTGGCAGAGCAGAGGGGTGTTATAGGCTACATTTCATTCCCCACACCACCCCAACCCCCAGCCTGCTAACTAAATTCATGCACTGAAGTCCTAACCTTAAATACTTCAGAATGGGACTGTATTTGGAGACAGGGTCTTTAAAGAGGTAGTTAACTTAAAATGCCATTAGAGTGAGCCCTAATTCAGTATGACTGCTGTCCTCATAAGAAGAGATGAGGATCCAGAGGGAACACCATGTGAAGACATAGGCCGAAAATGACCATCTACAACCAAGGAGAGAAGACTTAGAGGAAACCAGACCTGCCAGCACCTTGATGTTGGACTTCAAGCTTCCAGAACTGTGAGAAAATTAATTCAATTGTTTAAGAAAAAAAGAGAGAATTCACTGTGTTTTCTAATTCTCTCTTGCTGAATCTCTTAAAAAATTTTTATTTCTAGGTTTTGGCACTCCTTCCCACTTTTACATAAAAATGAATTTAACCCTAAAAACTAAACAAAATTAATAACAGGGGGAAGTTATCTATGGAGTCCAAAATCTCATTTGACATTAAATATCACTAACTTGTTTGCTTAATATTAATTCAGTCGATAAAAGTTCATTGAGGGTTCGGCATTACAAGGCACATTAGATATTTATTTAATATAAGTTTACAGAAATCCTGTGTCACAAATAAGTATTCCAGTTTTATGCATAAGAAAAATGACCCAGGGAGATTAAACGATTTGGGCAATAGCCCATAGCTGACAAGTGGCATGACAGGGTTCCCTATCTAGGTCAGTCTGGTTCAGCAGCCCATGCTCTTTGTACTGTAACACCCCTTCTCAAAGACCAGTCAACAGTATGACTGAATTCAGAGATAGCATGGGAATGAATATGTTCAGAGAGCTACTAATTCAATTTGAGAAAATAAGTCTTGTTATTACTTTCAAAGACATAAATTATTTTTAATCTGTGCTTTCTAAAATATCAACCATTGTAAACTCCATCAAGACTTCTCTCTTTTAATCCTAAACATGAAAAGACAAAACAGCCCTGCTCTCCCTTTCCCAACTGCATGTGTCACTTTTGTTTTCGATTTGTTTTAAGAGAAGTTCCTTTTATTAAATATGGGTCTGAGTTGGAACCTTCTGAATCTTAAGCCTTACAATTGCTTTAAAATTTATCATTCCTACTTTATTATCTCTTAAATGTTATTTAAGATATTTGGATGTTATTTCAGAAGGAGTAAAAATTAGAAGGTACATTGACAAAATATGGGAAGTACATTTAAATGCATAATTTCTGAAATTGTAAACAGTAAATAGCATTCCTTTCTTTCTGTTGTTTGAATAACAAATACAGTGATATAAATATTTTGTCCTACACACATCTAAAACTACCAATATTGAGTATGGCTGCTCAACCTCCAGCCACTTCATCCCAATTCTAGTAAGTAAGACGGGAAAAGTGGGAAGAAGGTCATGCCCTCTTTGTTTAAAAACACTTTCCTAAAAACACAAATATCACTTCTGCTTACACTTCATTCACCAGAACTTAGTCGCATGGCCAGATCTAGCAGCAAGGAAAGCTGAGAAATTTAGTCTTTATTACAACTGAATATCACCCTAACCAAAAATCTGAAATTATATTAATCCTGAAGAAGAGAGAAATGGATTTGAAGGCAACTAATTGTTCTTGTCTGGAGAATCCCAGGGACGGGGAGCCTGGTGGGCTGCTGTCTATGGGATCGCACAGAATCGGACACGACTGAAGCGACTTAGCAGTAGCAACAGCAGCAGCATTTTCTCTCCCAGGATCGTGCTAGTGAAAAAGCTGGCTTAAAACCAACATTCAGAAAACAAAGATCATGGCATCAAGGCCCATAAAGGAAATCAACCCTGAATATTCTTTGAAATAACTGATGCTGAAGCTGAAGCTCCAACCCTTTGCCACCTGATGGGAAGAACCAACTCACTGGAAAAGATCCTGATGTTGGGAACGATTAAGGGCAGGGGAGAAGGGGACAAAAGAGGATGAGATGGTTGGATGGCATCACCAACTCAATGGACATGAGTTTGAACAAACTCTAGGAGATAGTGAAGGAGAGGGAAGCCTGGTGTGCTGCAGTCCATGGGGTTTGCAAAAAGTCAGACAACGACTTTGTGACTGAACTAAGTGAAGGACTTCCCTGGTGGCTCAGATGGTAAAGCGTCTGTCTACAATGCGGGAGACCTGGGTTCGATCCCTGGGTCGGGAAGAGTCCTTGGAGAAGGAAATGGCAACCCACTCCAGTACTGTTGCCTAGAAAATCCCATGGATAGGGGAGCCTGGTGTTCATGGGGTCGCAAAGAGTCAGACACAACTGACACTGAAACAGTGAATTAATTGGGGATCAACTGTTTGATAATCTGGTTAGCACTGACTTCCCATGTGAGGTTTGTGATCAATTTAAAGTAGATTAAGAGTCATAATAAGGTGGTTGTGGCTTTCCTCTAGTCATCTTCAGTTGTTTGTGGGTGAAGAGTTAGATTTTACCAATTTTACCAGGTTTGTGTTGTTTTGGCCCCACCTTGCAGCTTGTGGAATCTTCTTAATAGTTCCCTGACCATGGAGGCAATGCCAAAGAATGTTCAAACTACTGAACAATTGCACTCATCTCAGTCAGTCAGTCAATTCAGTCACTCAGTTGTGTCCAACTCTTTGTGCCCCATGGACTGCAGCACAGCAGGCCTCCCTGTCCATCACTATCTCCCGGAGTTTACTCAAACCCATGTCCATTGAGTCAGTGATGCCATCCAACATTCTCATCCTCTGTCATTGTCCCCTTCTCCTCCCACCCTGAATCTTTCCCAGAATCAGGGTCCTTTCCAACAGAGCCAGTTCTTCGCATCAGGGGGCCAAAGTATTGGAGATTCAGCTTCAGCATCAGTCCTTCCAATGAATATTCAGGACTGATTTCCTTTAGGATGGACTGGTTGGATCTCCTTGCAGTTCAAGGGACTCTCAAGAGTTTTCTCCAACACCACAGTTCAAAAGCAGCAGTTCTTCGGTGCTCAGCTTCCTTTATAGTCCAACTCTCACATCCATGCAGGACTATTGGAAAAACTATAGCTTTGACTGGACAGACCTTTGTTGGCAAAGTAATGTCTCTGCTTTTTAATATGCTACCTAGATTGGTCATAACATTTCTTCCAAGGAGCAAGCATCTTTTAATTTCATGAAGTCACCATCTGCAATGATTTTGGAGCCCAAGAAAACAAAGTCTGTCACTGTTTCCATTATTTCCCCATCTATTTGCCATGAAGTGATGGGACCATATGCCATGATCTTAGTTTTCTGAATGTTGAGTTTTAAGTCAACTTTTCCACTCTCCTCTTTTACTTTCATCAAGAAGCTCTTTAGTTCTTCTTCACTTTCTGCCATAAGGGTGGTGTCATTTGCATATCTGAGGTTATTGATATTTCTCCTGGCAATCTTGATTCCAGCTTGTGCTGCATCCAGTCTGGCATTTTTCATGATGTATTCTGCATATAAGTTAAATAAGCAGAGTGACAATATACAGCCTTGACATAGTTCTTTCCTGATTTGGAGCCAGTCTGTTGTTCCATACCCAATTCTAACTGTTGCTTCTTGACTTGCATACAGATTTCTCAGGAGGCAGGTCAGGTGCTCTGGTGTTCCCATCTCTTTCAGAATTTTCCAGTTTGTTGTGATCCACACAGTCAAAGGATTTGGCATAGTTAATAAAGCAGAAATAGATGTTTTTCTGGAACTCTCTTGCTTTTTCGATGATCCAGTGGATGTTGGCAATTTGATCTCTGGTTCCTCTACCTTTCCTAAAACCAGCTTGAACATCAGGAAGTTCATTGTTCACATATTGTTGAAACCTGGGTTGGAGAATTTTGAGCATTACTTTACTAGCATGTGAGATGAGTGCAATTGTGAGGTAGTTTGAGCATTCTTTGGCATTGCCTTTCTTTGGGACTGGAATGAAAACTGACCTTTTTCAGTCCTGTGACCACTGCTGAGTTTTCCAAATTTGCTGGCATATTGAATGCAGCACTTTCACAGCATCATCTTTTAGGATTGGAAAGAGCTCAACTGGAATTCCATCATCTCCATTAGCTTTGTTCACAGTGATGCTTCCTAAGGCCCATTTGACTTCACATTCCAGGATGTCTGGCTTTAGGTGAGTGATCACACCATTGTGGTTATCTGGGTCATGAAGATCTTTTTTGTATAGTTCTTCTGTATATTCTTGCCCCCTCTTCTTAATATCTTCTGCTTCTGTTAGGTCCATACCATTTCTGTCCTTTATTGAGCCCACCTTGGCATGAACTATTCCCTTGGTATCTCTAATTTTCTTAAAGAGATCTCTAGTCTTTCCCATTCTGTTGTTTTCCTCTATTTCTTTGCACTGATCACCGAGAAAGGCTTTCTCTCTCCTTGATATTCTTTGGAACTCTGCATTCAAAAGGATGTATCTTTCCTTTTCTCCTTTGCTCTTTGCTTTTCTTCTTTTAACAGCTACTTGTAATGCCTCCTCAGACAACCATTTTGCCTTTTTTGCTTTTTTTTTTTTTTTTGGAGATCATCTTGATCACTGCCTCCCGTGCAGTGTCATGAATCTCTGTCCATAGTTTTTCAGGCACTCTGTCTATCAGATCTAATCCCTTGAATCTCTTTGTCACTTCCACTGTATGATCGTAAAGGTTTTGATTTAGGTCATACCTGAATGATCTAGTGGTTTTCCCTACTTTCTTCAATTTAAGTCTGAATTTGACAATAAGGAGTTCATGATCTGAGCCGCAGTCAGCTCCCAGTCTTGTTTTTGTTGACTGTATAGAGCTTCTCCATCTTTGGCTGCAAAGAATATAATCAATCTGATTTCAGGATTGACCATCTAGTGATGTCCATGTGTAGAGTCTTCTCTTGTGTTGTTGGAAGATGGTATTTGCTATGATCAGTGCGTTCTCTTGGCAAAACTCTATTAACCTTTGCCCTGCTTCATTCTGTACTCCAAGGCCAAATCTGCCTGTTACTGCAGGTATTTCTTGACTTCCTATTTTTGCATTCCAGTCCCTTATAATGAAAAGGACATCTTTTTTGGATATTAGTTCTATAACGTTGTAGGTCTTCATAGACCCATTCAACTTCAGCTTCTTCAGCATTACTGGTCGGGTTATAGACTTAGAGTACTGTAATATTGAATGGTTTGCCTTGGAAACGAACAGAAACCATTCTGTCATTTTTGAGATTGCATCCAAGTACTGTATTTTGGACTCTTTTGTTGACTCTGATGGCTACTCCCTTTTTCTCAGGGATTCTTGCCCACAGTAGTAGATATAATGGTCATCTGAGTTAAATTCACCCATTCCGGTCCATTTTAGTTCATTTATTCCTAAAATGTCAGTGTTCACTATTGGCATCTCCTGTTTGACCACTTCCAATTTACCTTGATTCATGGACCTAACATTCCAGGTTCCTATGCAGGATTGCTGTTTATAGCTTCGGACTTCACTTCCATCACCAGTCACATCCACAGGTAGGTGGTATTTTTGCTTTGGCTCCATCTCTTCATTCTTTCTGGAGTTATTTCTCCGCTGATCTTCAGTAGCCTATTGGGGACCTACCAAACTGGGGAGTTCATCTTTCAGTGTCCTATTTTTTTGCCTTTTCATACTGTTTGTGGGGTTCTCAAGGCAAGAATACTGAAGTGGTTTGCCATTCCCTTCTCCAGTGGACCCATTTTTTCAGAACTCTCCACCATGACCCGTTCATCTTGGGTGGCCCTATAAGGCATGGCTCACAGTTTCACTGAGTTAGACAAGGCTGTGGTCCATGTGATGAGATTGATTAGTTTTCTGTGATTGTGGTTTTCAACCTGTCTGCCCTCTGATGGAGAAGGATAAGAGGCTTATGGAAGCTTCCTGATGGGAGAGAATGACTGAGAATGTTCTGATGGGCAGGGCCATGCTGAGTAAATCTTTAACCCAATTTTTTATTGATGGGCGGGGTTGTGTTCCCTCCCTGTTATTAGACCTGAGGCCAAACTATGGTGGAGGTAATGAAGATAATGGCGACCTCCTTCAGAAGGTCCCATGCACGCACTGCTGCACTCAGTGCCCCCAACCCTGCAGCAGGCCACCACTGACCCATGCCTCCACCAGAGACTCCTGGACACTCACAGGCAAGTCTGGGTCAGTCTCTTTTGGGAACATTGCTCCTTTCTCCTGGGTCCTGGTGCACACAAGATTCTGTTTGTGCCTCCAAGAGCTTGTTTCCCCCAGTCCTGTGTAAGTTCTGATGGCTCTATGGTGGGGTTAATGGCAACCTCCTCCAAGAGGGCTATGCCATACCCAGGTTTACTGCACCCAGAGCCCCTGCCCCTCATCAGTCCACTGCTGACCAGTACTTTCTCAGGAGACACTCAGACACAGTTATGTCTCAATCTCTGTGGGGCCTCTGGGTCCTGGTGCATACAAGGTATGTTTGAGCCCTCAGAGCATGTCTGTCAGGTATGGGCTTTGATTCTAAATGTGATTTCGCCTCTACTACTGTCTTGCACTCATTTCACAAGCTAGCAATGTAATGCTCAAAATTCTCTAAGCTAGGCTTCAACAGTATGTGAACTGAGAACTTCCAGATGTTTAAGCTGGATTTAGTAAAGAAACAAGATCAAATTGCCAAATCCATTGGATCGTAGAAAAAGCAAGAGTTCCAGAAAAATATCTTACTTCTGCTTCATTGACTATGCTAAAGACTTTGACTCTATGGATCACAACAAATTGTGGAAAATTCTTAAAGAGATAGGAATACCAGGCCACCTTACTTGTCTCTTGAGAAATCTGTATGCAGGTCAAGAAGCAACAGTTAGAACCAAACGTGGAACAACGGACTGGTTCCAAATTGGGAAAGGAGTACATCAAGGCTGTATGTTGTCACCTTGTTTATTTAACTTATATGCAGAGTACATCATGCGAACAGGCTGCAGCACAAGCTGGAATCAAGACTGCCAGGAGAAATATCAATAACCTCAGATATGGAAATGACACCATCCTTATGGCAGAAAGGGAAGATGAACTAAAGAGCCTCTTGATGGAAGTGAAAGAGGAGAGTGAAAAAGCTGGCTTATAACTCAGCATTCAGAAAAGTAAAATCATGGCATCCAGTCCCATCACTTCATGGAAAATAGATGGGGAAATAATGGAAACAGTAACAGACTTTTTTTTCTTGGGCACCAAAATCACTGCAGATGGTGACTGCAGCCATGAGATTAAAAGATGTTTGCTCCTTGGAAAAAAGCTATGCCAAAACTAGACAGCATATTAAAAAGCAGAGAGATTCCTTTCCAAAGAAATAAAGGCCCATCTAGTCAAAGCTGTAGTTTTTCCAGTAGTCATGTATGGATGTGAGAGTTAGACTATAAATAAAGCTGAGTGCTGAAGAATTGATGCTTCTGAACTGTGGTGTTGGAGAAGACTGTTGAGAGTCCTTTGGACATCAAGGAGATCCAACTAGTCCATCCTAAAGGAAATCAGTCCTGAATATTCATTGGAAGGACTGATGCTGAAGCTGAATCTCCTATAGTTTGGTCACCTGATGTGAAGAACTGACTTGTTGGAGAAGACTCTAATGCTGGGAGATTGAAGGCAGAGGAGAAGGGGCCAACAGAGGAAGAGATGGTTGGATGGCATCACCAACTTGATGGACATGAGTTTGAGCAAGCTCCGGGAGTTGATGGTAGACAGGGATGCCTAGTGTGCTGCATTCCTTTGGGTTGCAAACAGCTGGACACGACTGAGCAACTGAACTGAACTGACCACGGAACTAGGGCCCCAGCAGTAGAATTTTGGAATCGTAACCACTGGCCTGCCAGGGAACTCCCCAGGCTTGTGGTTTTACTAAGACTTTTACAAGGGAAAGAGGGAAAGGAGTTGAGGGTTGTAACAAGAAACTTTAGGATAAATTAAGAGGAAAGTGCAACCATCAGGGAGGAGAGATGAGGGATGGTGAAAAGACTATAGGATGAATGAATTGATGGTCTGGTTGGGTAGAAGGACCGGCTGAATGCTGGGAGTTAGAGTGAGTGAGCTGAAAAGTTGGTGGTATAGACTGGTGCGTGGAAACGGCGATTATGAAAGAGGTGCATTTATTGCATGGCAAGGTATGGAACGTGATAGTGGGAGTGAGTTTCTGGTGTGGCACAGAGAGCATTGAAAGGGAGGAAGTCAAGGAATTGATATGCTTGGGTATCAGAGGGTCATCTATATAAACCCTACATACTCATTGAGTCTGGTTGTCTGTGCTCAAGCTCTTCCTTCATTGCCCAGCTCTACACGTCAATTTCTTATCAGAAAGATGTAGATGTTGATAGTTTCTACATCCTAAGGACTAAATGAATTAATATACACAGAGCACCTAGAAGACTGCCTGATGTATAATTCGTGCAAAACAAGCTTTTATTTTCATTTATGACTAACAAATTTGTAACTCTAGCTCATAACTGTCTTCATGAAGACTGGTGCAAGCTCTTTTATAACAAAAATCCGAGAAATAGCTGTCTATACTTTTTTGCCCTTTCTCACCTCCCATTCCCCCCTTCTATTTTCCACAATGAGTTATTCCCCTACCTCTGTACTAAAATGCTTTTGAAAAGCCAACAATGATCTTGATCTTGCCAAGTTCACTGATTCTCAGTATTCTTCTTACAGCATTTGACATGGTTTTGATTATGTCATGCTTCTGAAATCCTTATAAAATTTTTGGTTTCCAGGGCATCTCATTCTCCAGGGCTTTAATCACTGTTAACCCTTCTTAATCTCCTTTGCTGGGTTCTCTTTCTGTTCCTGACAGATTGGCACATTTTGGGGCTAAGCTTTTTCTCTATTTATAGTTACACTCTAGATGATCTGACCAGTGCTACAATTTGAAATAGCATCTGAATACTAATGCATGCAAAATTTATATCTGTGGTTTCCTCATATATCTGACTCCCCACTGAATAACTCTATTTGGATGTCTAATGGCCATCTCAGCCTTAACTGTACAAAACAGAAGTCTTGATTTCCACTCCATCCAGACCCATTTCCCCAGTTCAGCCAATGGTATCACCATTCACTTATTCTGTCAGGCCTTAGAGTCATCTTTCACACAAGTCTTTTCCTCCTCCTTCATAATCAATCCATTTAGCAAGTTTTGTTGGCTCCAACTTCAGGGTATATCTGAATCTGGACCATTTCTCATCACCACAACCCACCATCCTCCTTCTTTCTTGTCTCTTTGCTTTCATTCTTGCCCCTCTACTCTCTCCACGAAACATGCAGGAGGCCTTTTAAAATGTAGATCAGTTTATGTCATTCCAGATAATATAAAATGCAGATTTTACCATGACTCTCTCTACTTATAAAAGATTCAGAGTCTCCTATAGCCCTGAGGGCAGTGGGTTTCTTTTGTGTGTGTGTGTCTTTCCTGCTGATCAATAAACTCTGTGTGGCTGAATAGTACCTGACATTTCTTGAATCAGAACGCACAGATTTGGTGAAATGTTATGGAGACATTAAAAACTGAACATTTGGTGCGGTAACATGGGATAAATCTTGACCAGAGAAGACTGAATAGACTCTCCCACCTTAATTAAATACTGTTATGACTGATTAAATTGTTAACGTGTGCAGGATTACAGATTTTAAGTGGATAAGGAAAAACAGGGTTGTCACAATCACATAATTATAACTGAACGCTTGTTTCAACCATCTCGTTCAATCATGTTATTTAAATTAAAACAAAAAAACACCTTTTCCTTTTTTTTTTTTTTTAAAGGCAGGAGTCCTGTCATTCTCCACTCACTCGTCTCCAGAACAAATTAGCACTGAGCCCACTGGGCCACCGTCCACGGGTAGGCGGTCCAAAGCTCGCTGGCATACTCCCTCTGCTCCCTGAACTCCCTCCGCCCTACTTCCTCCCTCCAGGCCCCGCCCCTCTCCGATGCGCCTGCGCACGAGCGAACACGTGGCTGCCGCGGAGCCAGAGCAGCAATGGCGGCGGGTGGCGGTGGTGTTGCGGACCCCCTGTCCCCCGCGGGGGTTCCTTGCGCTTTCTCCCCCGCAGAGCCAGGCCTATTTCGCTTTAGCGTCTACCGACGGTCACCTGCGAGTGTGGGAGACAGCCAACAACCGGCTACACCAGGAGTACGTGCCTTCCGCGCACCTCAGCGGTACCTGCACCTGCCTGGCCTGGGCGCCAGCGAGGCTGCAGGCCAAGGTAAAGTGAGCAGAACGGCGCGGAGCGGGCACTCTCCCAGGCTCGGCCTTATTGCCCCCCGGCCCGGGGGCGCGCGGTCTGGCATCGCGCGTGGCCCTCGGAGGCCCGGGGCGAGGAGGCACCGAGCGCGGTGGCGGCGCAGGGTGGGCCCATGCCGCCACCCCCGTGTGCGGCCTGTCCAGAGGGCAGAGACAACGGGCGCGGCCAGATCCGACGGGCAGTGGACTTGAGCCCTACCGGCAGGCTCCGTGCTGTCTGGGCCTCTCCGTCGCTGGGGCCGCCATATTCGCCGAGGCCCCAGGCCCCCCAGGGGCGGCTTCCTGCTGCCCGGCCGGTTCTCTTGCTTGCGCTCTTTAGAACTCTGGCTTTTGACAGAGCCCCGCTTTGGGGCAGTACTATTCTCCGACCTTTACCGAGCTCATCGACTTTACTTTGGGCAGTTAAAATGAACAAGTCCGTTTCCTTGCTTCCGGACACCCCCCATCCCCCCCTCCCCAACCCCCCACCTTGGGTGCCGGCTCACCACGTGTTCTCTCCCACGTCTAGGATGTGAGACTCTTGAAAGTTCTAACTTTTCCCAGCCTGGGTTCCATTCTAAGCCATTTGAACCTTCTTGCTTTTAAAATTTTAACATCTGCACGGCTTGCCATTGATACATTCCCTTGTCCCCAAGTCTGAAGTCTGCCTTAGGACTTGGAGGTAAAGTGAAATTGTAGCTTAACTTAACGAACGTGAGTCCAAGTGAAGTTTCTCTTAGACGGTGCTACTGCTGAGTTAGGGAAAGCTTTTTCACTCTTAGGGACCCATCTCAATTAAGATGCCATTCATTTTTGAGTCACTCGACTACGTCTGCACTAACTCAGACGCACGTGGGTACTGCGCCTATAAGGTAGCCAGCCCGAATCAGTGCAGTGTGATTTGAAAATGTCAGTATTGAGATGTGTGGGGTTTAGCTAACACTCTGTTCAGCCTTTAAAAGTCAGTGTTTAAACACAAATGCACTAAAAAGGAAAAACAAAAACAAAACTGTTTAGTACAGATCTTAACTCCCTCTGACTATTCCAGGAAACTTTCCTCTAACTTTTTAGGTTGAAAGTCGGGATACAACTAATTTGTTACACTTTGCATGAGTATGTTTAGATATTTTTCAGATGTTAAGCTAGGTTTTTATACTTTCTAGATGAAGTAACTCCGATAGACTATTAAAGAAACCTTATCAGTGCACAAAACTAGGACTTAAAAAAATCACAGTTGTCATCAAGATTACAGCACTAGGCATATTTCTCCTTTTCAGATTTCTGTGTTTGTGTTTTTTAACAGTCTTGTAAAATGATAATAGTTCTAATGGTGATAGAAAATGTGGAGCAATGGTTAGATGCAAAGACCCAAACTGGACTCCTGGCTTTGAATCCAGGCTTAGTGTCATTGTATTTGTGCCTCTAGTTCTTCATTTGTAAAATAGGAGTAATAGTGCTCACCTCAAGAGTGGCTGTGAAGTTTAGTATTACTTAATGTTGCCTAGAACGTTTAGAGTGGTTCCTGGTGTGTAAGTGCTGCTAGTATTAATTGTTGTTACTATCTCTTATTTGCATGATTAGTCCTGCACAGTAGATTAAAAACTAACTTTTTGCTTTGTTCAGGAAGAACAACCAGGTTTTGGAAAATCAAACAACTTGAAAAACACCAAAAATAGAACCAGGACTGGAATACAGGTGTTTAGAGCTCAGCTCGTCATTATGAGCAGCAAATCGTTACTATTAGGCTGGCAGACATTTGTCACCCACTTGATTTTCTCTTGCCTTGCAATTGTATGTCTGAGGAATAAAACTTTTACCTAGTCTTAAACTTCCTGTTAAAATCAGTTTGGGATTATTTATAGCACAGTGATACGGTAGAAAGATGGGTTTGGTTTCATACCCATGAACCAAACTTGTTGTGTCACATTGAGCAAGCCACTTTACTTTTGGAGGCCTCCTTGAAAAGAGTTGGGCTACATTAAAAAAAGTTCTTACAGGCTTCAGTATCCTTTTACTTGTATGCTCTTACTTTAGCCAGCTGACTCTATGAAATGCCCTAAAGTCACATTTTAAAAAACTTGAGTGTCAGAACTAAGAAAGTTTAACTGACCTCACCAAAGCCTTAATAACCGTTGAAGTAGTTGTGGCCATTAGAGTCAAGGGCATTGACTCCTGATCCAGTGCTCTTACTTGAACCTTAGATCTTGAGTCACAAAATTGAGAACTGGGAGCAATATATAGACATCCAGTGTTCATCATCTTGGGATTGTATTCTCTTGGAGCATCAATTTGACATGAAAAATAGGGAGAGAAGTGATTTTCCTGTATTAAACTTGCATGTGTACTTTGTAAAATTTTAAAGTCAGATGATTTTTAAAGATAGTGGTTGCTGCAAATCTTCATTTTCTACCTTTGCTCCCAGGTCCCTGGGTTATGATTCTTGCCACTTAAGTTCTAACATGTTTTCATAAACTTTTATTGTAGATTTATATTATTTTATAGGAATATTCTCTGGTTTAGTAATTGGCAGTTTGCCACCCAAGGACAAAGTTTGGTGACATTACACTTATTAGTGGAGAAAAATGATGTGGTGCTGGGTTTCTTGGATGACAGGAGTTAAAGCAGTGGTTCATAAATTTTTAGAAAAATTAGACTGCTGCTTCTTGTTCTTGGTCACAGAATGATTATAATTCTTTGCCTCTATGTCACAGTAGTCTTTAGGAATTTTTATATGTATTATGTAGCTAAGCATTTTATTTCAGTGATGGAGCCTGGAGGAAGAGGACCGTAAATGATGATGAGGAACATGCAAGGAGACAGGTTGATGGACTGGGTGAATGCTGTTTTTAGAGTCTGAGGTTTATGTGTTTAAGGCTGAGATGTTAGATGATATGCCAGAGGCACGCATTAAGTGGTTGAGCCACCTGCTATTTCATTGCTCCTTTAAGATCCAAACTTTTCAGTTTTTCGCAAGTCCTGAAGAAAGACTGGCTACCACAGTAAATGCATTTATGTTGTTTTGCTGTCACTGCAGTTAAAATGACCCTGCATAGCTTAGTGCTTATTGAATGAAGCACGTGGCATCTCAGGCTTTGGACAGGGCAGGCACAGTAGCATTAAGCATGTTTCTGGGAAAGACCTGAGCAACCCCAGTCCTAACCCTTAGAGAAGCAGCACAATCTACTTGTGTTACGGTATAATGCTCTGCATATTAGATCTTATTGACAGAAACAAAAATTCCTCTGTTAAGATTTATTTTTGATGTACATAACTGTATGTAATTACATGTAAAATGCACACATTTTATTCATTGTTATCCATGAAACTTTAGCATTTGCCAGAGTAAGGGACAGCTAAAATAGGCCAAGAAATGGTGGCATAGGAGACCAATTGCAGAATGAAACTTGAAATTTTGCCATGATTTTCAGTGACTAGAGGTCAGTATTTCTCAAAAATAGGTTTCGAACCGTTAGTGGATTGTGAAATAGATTTAGTGGATTGTGATAGCATTACAGAAATGGCATAGACAATATAGAGTGTATTTTCCATAGTAAAGTTTAAGTTTTTTGGTGAAACTTGTTTTCAGCTGTATACACACATGTTTTTATGAGTGTGTATGTGTGTAAACTCTTCTTACTCTGGGATCTCAGCCTAAAAAGTCAGTGCTTAATTGATCAAAATCAGACTTCTCACCACCTGGTTGTGCTTTTTCTGTCTTCACGTCTATACTATGCCTTGATTTTATGAATCATGTGCATGCAGATTCTCACTCAGCCTTCCCATTGCCTTCTAGATCAAACACTGCTTTCTTGAGACTGTTGTTGGCATTTATTGCTTATCTCAGCCAGCCCTTCACATTGGCGAAGACTCTGTAGTCTGAGTAATAGACCCAGTCCTTTTGGTCTTCATTCTTGGTACCTTCTGGAGCTCAGATTTCTCTTCTCTCTCCCCCTCTCTCTTTTTTTTTAATTTCCCCCTTTGTGTGGCTTGTTGGATGTTAGTCCCTGACCAGGATTGAACTGGAGCCCAGCAGTGAAAGTGCCAGAGTCCTCACCACTGAACCACCAGGAAATTCCCTGAAACTCAGATTTTCTGATCACAGATAGATGAACTAAATTTTTAGCCAACCTTTTCCATTACTTTATGTATTTACACATGTCATTAACATGCACATGACATGAAACAAAGTAATATGACTAAGACATTAAAGAAGAAATAAAGACTATTCAGATATACTGTGTCTGTAATGCAAAGCAGACTATGACTTGAGTCTTAAGAGAAAGAAGAGGTTTTTGTGGAGAGAACATGTTTGAGTTTGCCCCTGAAGCATGGATTGATTTTTTTTTTTAAACCAAATTGAAAATTGAGATGGGTAGGAAAAATACTCTCCCAAAAGGAGGGACAAGCAGATGGGAAAGTGTCTTCGTGATTCTGGTGGCTCAGATGGTAAAGAAACTGACTGCAGTGCAGCAGATCCAGGTTAGATCCCTGGGTTGAGAAGATCCCCTGGAGAAGGGAATGGTAACCCACTCCAATATTCTTGCCCAGAGAACTCCATGGACAGAGGCGCCTGACGGACTACAGTCCATGGGTTTGCAAAGAGTCGCACACAACTGAGCAGCTAACACACGTTCTTGACTAGGGAGTGTAATATAAGGATGGAATTGGAAATGAGACTAGGAAAGGTGGACTGGAGGCAAATTGTGTATGCCTTTGAATGCCAAACAGTTGTTTTCTTGATTTCTCTGGGGAGTCATTGAAATTTTTGATCACAGAAATAATAGGTTCTAATAGAAAATGCCAACAGAAGTCTGTCATAGTCTATAATCATTAGTACCACTAAACTCTTGATTTCAGAAATATTTAGTAATGGGGTTAAAATATTCAGTTCAGTTCAGTCGCATCCGACTCTTTGTGACCCCATTAATCGCAGCACGCCAGGCCTCCCTGTCCATCACCAACACCTGGAGTTCACCCAAACTCACGTGCATCAAGTCGTTGATGCCATCCAGCCATCTCATCCTCTGTCATCCTCTTCTCCCAGCATCAGGGTCTTTTCCATTGAGTCAACTCTTCTCATGAGGTGGCCAAAGTATTGGAGTTTCAGCCACAGCATCAGTCCTTCCAGTGAACACTCAGAACTGGTCTCCTTTAGGATGGACTGGTTGGATCTCTTGCAGTCCAAGGGATTCGCAAGAGTCTTCTCCAGCACCACAGTTCAAATGTGTCAATTCTTCAGCGCTCAGCTTTCTTCACAATCAAACTCTCACATCCGTACATGACCACTGGAAAAACCATAGCCTTGACTAGACGGATCTTTGTTGGCAAAGTAGTGTCTCTGCTATCTAGGTTGGTCATAAACTTTCCTTCCAAGGAGTAAGCATCTTTTAATTTCACGGCTGCAGTCACCATCTGCAGTGATTTTTGGAACCCCCCCAAAATAAACTGTTTCCCCATCTATTTGCCATGAAGTGATGGGACCAGATGCTGTGATCTTTGTTTTCTGAATGTTGAGCTTTAAGACAGCTTTTTCACTCTCCTCTTTCACTTTCATCATGAGGCTTTTAGTTCCTCTTCACTTTCTGCCATACGGGTGGTGTCATCTGCATATCTGAGGTTATTGATTTCTCTCGGCAGTCTTGATTCTAGCTTGTGCTTCTTCCAGCCCAGCGTTTCTCATGATGTACTCTGCATATAATAAGCAGGGTGACAGTGTACAGCCTTGACGTACTCCTTTTCCTATTTGGAACCAGTCTGTTGTTCCATGTCCAGTTCTAACTGGTGCTTCCTGACCTGCATATAGGTTTCTCAAGAGGCAGGTCAGGTGGTCTAGTATTCCCATCTCTTTCAGAATTTTCCACAGTTGATTGTGATTCACACAAAGGTTTTGGCATAGTCAATAAAGCAGAAATAGATGTTTTTCTGGAACTCTCTTGCTTTTCGATGATCCAGAGGATGTTGGCAATTTGATCTCTGGTTCCTCTGCCTTTTCTAAAACCAGCTTGAACATCTGGAAGTTCACCGTTCACGTATTGCTGAAGCCTGGCTTGGAGAATTTTGAGCATTACTTTACTAGCATGTGAGATGAGTGCAATTGTGCGGTAGTTTGAGCATTCTTTGACATTGCCTTTCTTTGGGATTGGAATGAAAAGTGACCTTTTCCAGTCCTGTGGCCACTGCTGAGTTTTCCAAATTTGCTGGCATATTGAGTGCAGCACTTTCATAGCACCATCTTTCAGGATTTGAAATAGCTCAACTGGAATCCCATCATCTTCACTAGCTTTGTTTGTAGTGATGCTTTCTAAGGCCCACTTGACTTCACATTCCAGGATGTCTGGCTCTAGGTGTGTGATCACACCATCGTTAAAATATTAGGTTTCACTAAAACGCACATTGGTTATATAAACTTATCTGGTTGCATGTGTTACTTGTTTGGACATATGCATCCTGCTGAATGAGAAATTAGTTTTAAAAACGAACACAACTTGGAGAAAACGTATGTGAGTTGTTAGTTGTTTCAGGTTAACTAAGTGGATTATTATTTAGGTTTAGACCAATGATCCTCAAAATTGGGCATAATTTCTGTAATATTCCTACCACTAGCCTCTGCTTGCTTCTCCCCAAAATAGAGATTTTGCTGATAGGGAAATGAGGGCTTTGGATATATTAATGTTTAATATCTAAAATTTCTTTGTGCTTAAAAAAATAATTTTATTTACTTTTGGCTGTGCTGGGCCTTTGTTGCTGCTTAGGCTTTTCTCTGGTTGTGGTGCGTGGGCTTCTCACTGGAGTGACTTCTCTTGATGTGGAGCACAGGCTGTAGGGCCGTGGGCTTCAGCAGCTGGGGGTCGAGGGCTCCGGAGCACAGGCTCAGTGCTTGTGGCCCACAGGCTTTAGTTGCGCTATGGCATGTGAGATCTTCCTGGGCCAGGGACTGAACCCATGTCTCCTGCATTGGTAGGCAGATTCTTTACCTTGAGTCACCAGGGAAGCCCTCTTTGTGCTTTTTAATGCAGATGCATATCTACAGAAAAACATACACATATTTGGATTAGCCCATGTTCCACACGTTAGAAACCTCAGTGCAGGTAATTTTAATTTGATTTGGGGAAAACCAAGAATAGAAGAGATACTTTCTAGAATCTTTCAGAGAAGAGTTTCCAGATGAGGTAGTATTAGGTTGGTACATTTTCCTCTGCTTCCCTTGCCTGAATTTGATGTCTGTTCATAACCTTATGCAGAAGCCACAGTTGCCCTCTGGGATCACTCAGAGGTGGCTTTAGAAATTCATGTAACTGAAGGTGGAACCTGGGACACTTCTTAAGTTCAGTGTTCAATCAAATGAAATGTTACAGATGAGACCATCAGACTTGGACTTTGACTTTAATTGTAACTTCTCTTTTGGGTTTATTAATGTAAATACATTTCTCAAGACTTGTAACATATGGATTATTTTTTCCATATTTAAAGATATCTTATTTTTTGTTAAATTTTACAATTTTTTGTTGACTTAGTATGTCCAATGAATCAAATTCTTCAAATGTAACATCTCTATAGGATAATTAAGAGGAAAGAAAGAAGAAAATGCCTTATAAATCTACTCCTCGATAGTCTGTGCACTGGTAACATCAGTTTTCATTGGTGGTTTTTTTGGGTTGGGTAGATTTTGTGTATTGTGAACTGGTTTTTATGTGCTGTAGAGCAAAGATCTTGCAGTATTGAGAAAAAAAAGTTCTCTTTTTTATGGTATTGGTCTCTTTTACATGAAAAGAATGGATTTCTCAGAATTTCTTTATGTTAAAACATAGCCTAACAAGCTTTAATTTTAAAAATTATAAATATATGGAAGAAAAGTTGCAAAATTATAAATTATTATTCAGCATTATAAACTCTAAAATAGTACTCTGAAGTTGTACTCACTGGTTGTCTTCTTGATGGACAGATAGAAGCTGTTAGTTTCATTTTTGAAGTCTAGGAAGGCTTGGACCATTTGACACTAATCAGGAACACAGCATGGAACTTTCAGATTGACTCTTAATCAGTCACTGGAGCCACTTCTCTTGTGTGTGCTTTGCGCTCCTCTGAGAGTTCAACTATTTTGTGACTCAAATTGAAGTAATTGTATGTTTATAAATATAAAAACATTTGAATCCCATTTCCTGAAAATGAAGCCACAAGGCAAGGGAAGATTTTGTGGGTAAAGGGGAAAGTATTGGCTGCTTGTATATGGATCTGTAATGTCTTTGCTTTGGAGTGGAGACTTCACTTGGACTTGTTTGGAATGGTTGGTTTCTAAGAAGTGGAAAACAGGCTGCTTGGAACCCTTAGAACCCTACCGAGAGCATTCTAAATTCTCCTGTTTGCCTTCCTTTCAGAGAGGTAGGAGACAGGGACAGGTATTAGAAGTTCTTCCTGTGGAGTGATTATAAGTAGTGAGAAAGAAATCATCTGAGAGCAAATCCCATCTCCACTTAAAAAAACATTTCTTAGAAGCAGGTACATTTCATTTGTGGGCTCGAGGGCATTTGCATTTATGCATTAATGATGGTTCAGTGTTTGAAATAATAAAATAAAAATTGTCTTTTTTTTCCCCCAGGAAGGTCCACAGAGGAAAAAAAGGAAATCAGAAGCTATAGGAACAAGTAACCGGACCGACTTGTTGGCTCTTGGTACAGCAGTTGGTAGTATTTTATTATACAGTACAGTAAAAGGAGAATTACACAGTAAATTGATAGTAAGTACATATCTGTATGTGTATGTTTTATATAAAAGAGAGATGTTGGGAAAAACAAAGCAGATAATTATGAAAAACAAAGCAGTTCAGGATATGCTATAGGATCTGTAGTATAGGGGCATTTTTCTGCCCCTTCCATATTTAAAATTTTAAACAATAATATTTGATAATAGCTGTGATAGGCAACCTCGTCATTATTATAGGTCAGAATATGAAGAGTGTGAAGAACTGTTGCGTAGGCTTAAAATAAGAAAGGATAGGAAGAATTCTGAGTATCACAGTAGCTGAAAGAAGGAGCACACCACCTCCAGGGCTCGGGAACAAGGGAAGCTGTGAGATTGTTGCTGAAACTCAGACCTCTGAGAAGCAGATGTTGCTCTTTGTGCTGATGTCTGTCGAGGGCCCTATGGACTGGAGGTCCAGACTTCTGGGAGGGGGAAGTGGGCACTAGCTGCCTGCTGGTATCTTTGAAAGGAGCTGATGAGACTGGTTCTCCAAGTGTTGAAAAAGCTACATCTAAGTTCAGCTGCTGCTGAAAGGATTGCTCCTGCTGGGTTGAAGAAATGCTAGGGTGATGCAAACTGGGAGACAGGAAGGAAGCAGGTCCCTTGGTCTGGAGCCCACTAATGATCCCACTGGCAAAGCAGAAACGGGTTTGCAGAACCCCAGCCCAGCATCCAGAACAGAGACATGTGCGCTTGGTACTGCAAGACAGTAACTTAATTGGCACAATTTGTTTCAGACAGTTATCTATTACAGTATGTTTTTGATCACTTAATTGTGTCTGTATATAGGAGTGCTTTCTGTATTTATAAATGAAAGACTATTTTCTCTTTTAAGTAACATCTATCCATAGGTAACTTGGAATACCTGAGGTTAGGGAAAAGAATTATATCTAAATTAAAAAATTAATTTATTTTAATTGGAGGCTAATTATTTACAGTATTGTAGTGGTTTTTCCATACATTGACATGAATCAGCCATGGGTGTTATGTGTCCCCCATCCTGAACCCCCGACCTGTACCTGAATTTATCAATGAGAGATCCTCTGTTGGTAGTTTTATCAGTCAATTTTGTATCCTGATACTTCCCATTATATTACAGCTTGAGTAATTTTTATATTTGTTCAGACCTAGTTGCCTAAAGTCCTATAAATTGTCTAGTCCCTTGGTGGTATTGCTGTTACTGACCATTGAGGTAGTTTCTGATTTTTTGTTATAAACCTTTTTTTTCTTACATGGGTTCCCACAATTACCCTACCTAATGAGTCCAAGGTGTGTGTTAGGTGTTTTTATACAAATTTTTTCTGAAAGTTTTCCTAATTTGTCCTTGTCTCAGCGGTGGCAGGGTACCTATGTTTCAGCGATGTTTTTGTCATCGTTGATTATTCTATTAAAACAATAATGAGACTAACCAAAAACTCAAGCTTATTTAATAGGTGAAAATTTTTATTTGATTTTTAAATCTACGTTTAAAAATATATCACTTGTTTTTATATTAAATACTGTAAAAATAATATACAACTGAAAAATCTTTCAGAAGTTTATGTAAAGGGACACTCCCTTCATTCCTCCTTCCTCCACAAGGTGAGTGTGGACCTCACGTTGCTTTTACCCCACTGTACCCCAGATCCCATCTTTTGATTTGCTCAGTCTTCTGTGATCAGCAGGGACCTACCATCGGGTGCATGGTGATACTGTTTCAGTCAGGTACAGATGTGATACTGATGGAGGTTTGAACTCCTTTTAGGTCATTTTGTTACCTTGCAGGATTATATATAAATCTTTGACAAGGAATGAATTCATTAGAAATAATTGGTATTGAGTCAGTGTTTGTTGAATGAGTAAATGAATGAATGAGTGGACAGTTGCTAGATTGCTTTCCAAAAAGGTATGCTAGCCCTCTAGCAACATATTAGTGCCATTTTCACTGTAGCCTTACCAGGATGGATATTACAGTGCTAAAAAATTGGTAGATGAACAGACTGAAAATGTTGCTTTGTTTTGCTTTTATATCTTGGATTACTTACTGAAAGTTTTAAAAAATTTCTTACTGAGTTTTTTCTATGGAATTTATCCATTCATATCCTTTGTTCAGTTTTTTGTGTGTGGTTATAAAGTAGGGCTTTGAGTAGATAGCTGTTAGGAAGGAAGTGAAGTATTGAATTTAATGTTTACAATTATTTTTCTTTTTTGATGGGAGCAATCTGTATGAAAGTAGTAGTGAGTTTACCTTTATGCTTAGCTTAGATATATATATACAGTTGTGATTCATTGTATGTATATTTAATGTGAATTTAGGTGGAAAGAGTGAAAAACATTAATTGCTCAGAGGGTAGGTTTTACCCTAAGATTTAACACCTTACTCTGCTGAATGAGCTTGTTCTGGAATGTGTTAGATGGGAGACTTGAATCTGTCTTTCTGCAGTTGATGTCTCCGTTTCTATGCGGTGCCTCTGAGTAAGCAAGCATTTTGCTATGCTAAGTATATTTAAACTTACATCCATATGATATGAGCTATGACACATGGAAACATTCAGTGTTTCCCTGAAGAAACAATGATTTTTAAAATTGAGAGAGTATTTGGTGCTTTTTTTGCAAAGGGATTTTCAAGGATAGTTTTAGCTGGAAGTGAATTTTACCTTAAGTGTTGACTTTAAACCCTTTAAGATTTGACTTTACTAGTTCACTCAAGTGTCCCAGACTGTTGCCACTATACATGAAGTATTTTATCATTCTTAGTGCTGGCATTCCTATCAAAAGCAGCAGGCATTTAGGATTAATACTTTGACTTATGATGTGTGTTTTTCCAGCAGAGGGGAAGAGAAGGTTAATATTTGATAAAGTTATTGCAGATTTATCTCATTTTTGATGTTGGAAATGGATATTCATTTTAATTAGGTTAATGGGTAGTCTTTCTTATTAGGTTAAGGCCTAACATTTTAGTTAAGTGTTCAGTAATCAATCTAGGGTTCATATTATACATTATACCAGATGAGCTTTTTTTTTCTTTAAAATTTTTTTTTTAAAAACCTGCAGAGTGGTGGACATGACAACAGAGTCAATTGCATACAGTGGCATCAAGACAATGGCTATTTGTATAGTTGTTCAGATGATAAACATATTGTGGAATGGAACACACAGACATGCAAAGTAAAGTGGTGAGTAACATTGATACTTTGGGGATAGCTCGATGACTATTTGGGAACGCATTAGGGTTTTGACAAATCATGGCTGTATTCTTGATATAAGTAAAGTTGGATATTGGATACAATGGGGAATGCAGATACTGATAAGGTTATAGACTGTTCTCAAGGAATTTTTAATCAAATTGGACATAGAGGTTTTTAATACATAAAAGTTTATGTATTAAATACATAAAAATATATTACACATAAAAAGAGGATTTTAATACATAAATAATGGTACAGGAGTAAAATAACTGCATAAGAGATGCCATAAGGTAGCATGTAATTCAGAGAAGGCAGTGGCACCCCCACTCCAGTACTCTTGCCTGGAAAATCCCATTGACAGAGGAGCCTGGTAGGCTGCAGTCCTTGGGATTGTTAAGAGTTGGACATCACTGAAGCAACTTAGTGGCAACAGCATGTAATTACTGGTCAAATGAGTAGGGCGGTGTTAGGAAGGCCTGGTGGAAGAGAAGAATTTCAGCTGGTCTTTTTAAGAGAGGTAAGATGGATAGGGCAGGAGAATCTTTTTGAGGGTGGGGAAAGGAATTTCGCGTGGGGATACGGCAGGAGCAAAGGCTAGGAGAAAGAAAAGTGAAAAATTTACTTGGAATGGGGTAGTGGAATTTAAGAGGAGGGCCATGCTGGGGAATAATGGCTGGTAGAGGATATGAACCAAAGTATCTGTATAAGAGTCTGGCCGTAAGTTTTTGATAAAAATCTCAGACAGTCTTCTAGTTCAAGCACCTAATCCTGAGTGACTGTGTAGTAGATGTTAATGTGGACTGTTGAATGCAGTTGAACTTACGCAGATGAGGATCCTAAGGAGGTTAATGATACTCATGGTCTTACAACTAATAAGTGGCAGGGGAGTTCTAATCCTGCTCTCTTGAATTCTGGCACAGTGTTTTTCTGCTGTACTAAAACTAATTTTTTAGAGTTTTAGATTGTTTGATAAGCAGGAGACACTGAAGGTCAATGTCATAGGAGCAGAGTAACCCAAATAATGTTTTAGGAAGAAAATCTTCTAGGATGGTGTAAAATATATGGTAAGGAGCTAGTTCAGAGTCAGACAGGCTAGTTCAGAGGAAGAGTAACTAGACCCAGCAGAAGGGGTGGTGAGAGAGGCTTAGAATCTTAGAGGTTTGGGGGTGAGTGGTGCAGAGTGAGTCATCTGGCTAGAGGTTCAGTGCTTAACGACACTCATGGTTGTAAAGAGACACCTGTGGAGATTCTTGTCCACTAGTTCAGGGTGGGGCCCATGCAGCTATACTTTTAAATGCCGTCTAGATGAGAGTTCACCAAGCCAGTCCTTCCAGGAGTGACATAATGTTCAAGGCACTGTTCAACATGTTATACACAGTATTGTTTTTGTAACACTGCAAGGTGGTCTCCGTCCCTGTTTTGACTTGAGAGAAGTTGAATCAGAGTCTGAACTTTCACCCAGCTACACTCTCTCATACAATATTGTGTTTACAGTTTCATTTTTGGCATTCTTATGCTATAGTTAATTGATTTTATTTTCCATTTTAGGAAGATGAGGATTTAGCTCTTAGTCCCTACCTTTTTCCATCCCCATTTTCCCAGTGTTGTAATGTCACACTTTGATTAAACAATATTCATTGTTCACGTTCTACCTACCTAAATACTGTTTTAGATGAGACTTGGACTGTACTGTTTGCATTATCTTTGGGCACAAAATTTTGGGGTGTATCATTGCTTCATTTGCTTAGTTTTGTATATACTTGTCATTAGTTCAGTCTCATTCCTGCAATAGTGTAAATTTCATTTAATTTCAGACACATCAGTTGATGAATCAGTTATTTAATCTTTGTAGGCTTTCTTCCAGTTTCATTTATTTGGAGGACTTCTCTGCTTTATTCTAGTGATTATCCTGAGATTTCCTTTCATTATCTTGAAAATTCTCTTGTCAGATGGAATCTCTGTTTCCTAGATCCCATTCTTCTCTTAGTTGGTTTATTTCTTCCTTTTGGTGACACACACAAATTGGTAGCTTCCTGGAAGACAAGCAGAATCTCAGTACATTACCATGTACGTCTTCCAGTGTCTTTATTCTGTTCTCACAGTTGATTAATAATTTCAAGATACAGACTTTGAGTTGGAAATAATTTCCCTCAGGATTTTGAAGCATTGGTTCTTTTTTTTGGCTTTCATTGTTAGCTATTCTTATACACTGAAATATTCTGTGTTTTGTTTGTTTTTTTCTTTAGTCAGTGCATTGTGTTGGCCCTTGAGGGACAGTTTAGCCTGGGAATTCCATTCTTCTTGTACTATAGATCTGATAATTTAATTCCCGCTTTCTCCTTTCTCTTATACTACGTACTGTTATTTAGATACTGTATCTCCCGGACTAATCCTTTAAGTTTCTTACTGTATTCTTATTTTAACTCTCTTGTCTTTTCCTTCAGTTACCTGGGAAATTGCTTCAATTTCACCTTCTAAGTCTTGTACTGAATTTTTAAGTTCCTCAAACTAAATTATTAATTTCTGGGAGCTATTTTATGTTCTTTGAATATTTCTTTTTCATTCTGTCATGCTTCTTTCATGCCTATAATATTTTCTAATTCTCTGAAGTAGTGCAGGATTTAAGTTTTTTTTACTTATCTCCCTCTTGAGGATGTGTTTTGATTTTTGTTTGGTTTCTTTCATGTTAAAGACATTCTTCAAGTGACTGGAGATCCTTGACTGCCTGTTGTTTTTTTGAAAATGAAACATTAAAAAGCCCATTGGAAAGCCTGTGTGGGTGTGTGGCTCAGTTGCTGGGCTCATTTGTCGAGTGGTTGGGAGGCCTTCAGAGTTAGTATTGTAGGTCACTCCTCTGGAACCAGTCACATTTCCTATTGCTTTTCCATCTTTAAAGTGCACATTACGCCACTTGTGTCTCACAGGTCTGATTTAGTGGATCTAGGTTGGGGCTTCAGAATTCACACAAATTCCCAGGTACTGCTCATGGAGGGAGGTTAACACATTAGGTTACAAACCTCTTAATGGGGGGGGGGTGGGCTTTGGTGGTATTAGCTCTATGCTGTCATTTTCTGTGCTCAGTGGTGAAGTAGATTCAGAAAGCTTATCAGGATGATGATCATGTATTTTTTTTTCTTTAAAGTCTCTCAATTCAGTGACCAGATAGTAAATAAGGAATATAGGTGAGTGCTGAAGCTGTGGGATTTGGTGAAAAATTGTCAAGAATGTTTGGTACCAACGAGGGTAAAGGAAAAGTTCTTGCTCGTTACTGCAGCATTTCTTTGATTATTGGTGAGGTTGAGTTTTTCACGTGTATTGTCAGGTTGCCTTGCACAGACTTCTCATTGTGGTGGCTTCTCTTGTTGCGGAGCACGGGCTTTAGGGCTCTTGGACTTATTGCTTCAAGGCATGTATCTTCCCAGACCAGAGACTGAACCCATGTCCCTGCATTGGGAGGTATGTTCTTAACCACTGGACCGCCGAGGAAGCCCTTGTTTTTCTATTTTTATGAGTTTTTTTTTTTTTTTAAATCAAAGAGTTCTTTTTCTCTTTCTAAAAATGTTTATCTGGCTACACCAGTCTTAGTTGGCAGTATGTGGGATCTAGTTCCCTGATCAGGGATTGAACCCAGGCCCCCACATTGGGAGCATGAAATCTTACTGGACTACCAGGGAAGTCCCTAGGAGTTCTTTCTTGAATATAAAGAGATATTTATATATTCTGAGTATTAATTCTCTTTTTAAATTTTAAATTTATTTTTTAATTGAAGGATAATGGCTTTATAGAATTGCGTTGGTTTCTGCCAAGCATCAACATGAATCATACATATACATATGTCCTTTTCCTCTTGAACCTATCTCCCTCCCCACCCCATCCCACCCCTCTAGGTTGTTACAGAGTCCCAGTTGCGTATATATTTTTGTATTCCCCCAGGCTTTTGCTTTTAATTTTTATGACTTATTTTGTAGTAAGAAGTTCTATTTAATTAAATTTGTTTTTTTATTTTTTTTTCTTTGTGATTCCTTATTTGTAATTGTTTTGGGAGGCCTTTTCTAACCCCAGAATTATAAAAACATTCTCATAAATATTTCTTTATTTTTCATCAGTTTTGATTTAATTTCTAAAGTTCATTGTGTATTTTAAGAATCTAATTTTGTTTTTCCTTTTTTTTTTTTAAAAGCACTTGTTATTGTTTAATGAGTTTCCCAGCATGTCACTTCAAGCTACCAGTACACAAGCTGCACTTATACTCTTAATCTTCTCCTCAGCTCTTCTGCTGAAGAATTTGGCCTTGAGTTTGCCTTCACAAAGACAGGCTGCCTTGGGAGCTTTTCCCTTCCCCAGAACTCTGTAGTAACCCAATCACACTACATCAGTGATAGGGGCAGCTCCAGTCTTGGTCTTGGCAGCATTTACCTGTGTCTGTGTACTGACCAAGGTCCATAATTTATCATGGTTGATAGTTGGACAGAAACCCTGGTTCCTCTTTAAGTGGCACTGCCTCATACCGGCTTTCCCGAAGTATCTTGGGTGATGGTTTCTGGTGTTTGCTGAGGTGACTGTGGCTGTGGCTCACGTGGCTCCTAAGTTTTGGGTTTTCCTTAATTTGGATGGCATGTTGGCAGCCTAGATAAAAAAGAGTAATTTTGTTTTTCTGAATGAGTTATTTGACAGTTCCAATGTGTCTAGCAGAGCAATATGTTTTCCACTTTAGAATTAACCTTTTTGGTAGGAAAATTGCTGCTGTTATTTCTTATTAATATAAGTGAATAACCAGGCCAAGCTCCTTGTTGCTTATAAAAGTTTGTTAACGTGTGTGACAGTCTGCAGACACTCTTGCTGCTAATCGTATTTGTGATATTAGAAAGGGATCATCTATACCTAATTTATTTTACTCTATCAGATGGGGCCATATCTGTGTGCATTTGGGGGTAGAAATAGCCTTTTTGTACCATAGGTTGAGAGAGCATTTGTGCTGCTAAGTAAATTCTCAACCTTTCAGAGAATGCAGGAACTTTTGAGGGGATAGTGGCTTTGCAGAGGTCCAGCCAGCATACACAGTTTCCTGGGTATTAATAAAATCTACCTCATGGATCACAGGATACACAGCTACCCATTATACACTCTCATAGCTCTTACTCACCCATTTCTTGGTACCTTTCCAGATGCTCTGTCCTGTTGGGGAGGCAGGACCTTGGAGATCTGTCCAGGGTTGGTTACTTGACTCAAGATTCGGGGGATTGCCATTTGGCCTAGAATCTTAAGTCGCATTTTTAAGGCTTGATTTGTTTTTATTTTTGCTCTGAGTAAAGGTTCCTCCCCATTTACTGAGATGTTTTTATTTCTCTTCAATACAGCAAATGGAAAGGTGATAATAGCAGTGTCAGTTCCTTGTGTATCAGCCCAGATGGAAAGATGTTGCTTTCAGCTGGTCGAACAATCAAACTATGGGTTTTGGAGACCAAAGAAGTCTACAGAGTGAGTGAATCAAATAAGTCGTAAGCATAACAGTGGTCTGGAGCAAGTATGGAGAAAGGCAGGAATCTGAACAAGAGAATATTGTTTTATAAGATTTGTTACTTTGAAGTATATGAAACAGTAGGTTTTTAATAGACAAAACTTAGCCTCCAAATCTGTTGAAATTAGATATGTCTGTTTCACATGCATTGCAAAAATGAATATAAATGGAAGAAATGAGTAGAATTTGAATTAAGTCTCTGTTGATAATTATAATTGTATAATAATGATAGTAATTTTTAATTTCTAGCTTGCATCCAGTATTTGGTACACTTTTAGTATTTAACTAAGGAAATTTAGAATTAACACAATACTTAGCTGTGGAGATGTAGACTTAAGATTTAGTGTACTTGGGTTACTGAACTTTTGGTGCTATGATGATGCCTTAAAATTGTGGTTTCGACTCACTGAGAGTAACATGAAGACCTACAATTCCTTGGCTGTGTCTGAGCACCCAAGCACCCCCTTTGAAATGGGTAGAATGAAGTGAGTCTTTAGGGTAAAGATGGAGGAAAAAAAGATTATGGGGTAGGGTCATGGGAATTGGAAGGGACATCTTTAATGTTCAACATTTTTCAGATGAAATTTTTTAAAGTGAGAGGAATATAGCACAAATAATTAGTAGTCTGGAGCTCTGATTTCAGATATGTATTATCTATATTGTTTCTGGTACATGTGAACTCTTAGTTTTTGTTAACTGCTTTATGTCCATCTTCTCCTAAATGAGATTTAACTTTCTCTAGCACTTCACAGGACATGCAACACCAGTTTCATCACTTACGTTCACTACTATCAGACCTCCTAATGAGAGCCAACCCTTTGATGGAATTACAGGTCTTTATTTCTTATCTGGAGCAGTCCATGACCGGTTACTTAATGTCTGGTATGTGGTCTTTTGGATTTGGGAGGTAACATTACCTTCAAAGGATTGGTCACATTTATTTACATGGTTAATATAAATGATGAATATGAGATTGGCTTTATTGTATCTAATGTTAGATTTACATTGACTTGTAGTGAGAAATTGAGCCTGCCTAAAAATCACATCTTTATGAGAAAAATTTAAGAGTGTTACATTATAGAACTTCCTCTGTGCTTGTTTAAAGATACACTAGGCTGAATATTTTTGTGACTGGGCAATTTAAAAACCTTAAAAAAATTTTTTTATTTTTATTTTTTTAAGAAAAATCTCTTTATTCTGTTGAAAGAAATGACTACTGGATTAGTTCAGTAATGTCTGTTTGCTGGTGGTTTAATACATACATAGGTGATGAACTTATGCTAAATAACAGTTTATCGAACTCAAACACTTTCCCTGTAAGAATATCTTAGCCTTTTTACTTTTAGGGATACTAGGCTTCACCTCAGCATTATTCTTGGGGGCCATTTTAAACAGAAATCACCAACCAAAAGCACAGGAGCAAAAAGCGTGGCACTAAGCAGGCTGTGAAAAGAATCCTTAGTATGAAAGCTGCAGTAAAAAGGCAACATTGCCTTGTTTAACCTCATGGGTGTTGGGCTGCTCATATTCTTCACTTCTCTGTGTGTACCTATTAAAGACCGTGAAATCACGGCAAATACTGATTTTGGGGTCTGCAAATAAATTTTAACAAGTAGGCATATTCTCAAATAAGGAATCAACAAATAATGAGGTCATTTATCTGTGTATTTCTGGACTCTGTTTTCTCAGTATTACTATGATGTTAATTCTCCTCACATTAATCTATAAATACTGAGTGAAGCCAGTCAAAATATCAGCAATGTGATTTTAAAATTCAAGTGGAACTGCAGAGCACTTAAAGTAGCCAAAATGACTTTGAAAGAGAAGTTGGAAGACTCACTTCAAGACTTGGAAAGCTGTAGTGATCAAGAAAGTTGGCATTGCCATCAAGATAGACGAATAATGGAAAAGAAGGTTGCTCATTGTTTAAGTCTGCCACAAACACATTAATGCTTTCTCTTTTCCCATGCAACCATGTTACGTGGTAGTGACGCAAATATTTTGCTTATTTTTTCTTTAATTACCTTATTTAGCTTTCAAAAGATGAAAATGCTTTTTGGCCCCTTTTTCCTTCTCCCAGTGTCTTGCCATCTAAACCTTGGTTTATTATCTAGGCAGGTCCGGTCAGAAAACAAAGAGAAGAATGCAGTGATGTCTTTTACAGTTACAGATGAACCTATCTTTATTGACTTGACTTTGTCAGAAAACAAAGAGGAGGTAAGTGGCTCGTTTTATTTATTTATTTTTTTTTGAGAATTTGTTTTTGGACTTCACAAATACTCTTTTTAAATCAGGATTTTGACGATGTGATGGTTCAGGAAAGAGAAAGAATGAACTAAAACAAAAATCTTAGACTGTTTGACGTAACCATTGGGTTCTGTGTCGAGTGCTCATCAGGGCAAAGGACAGGGCGTGGTGGCGCTTTCAGTAATCCAGGTTTCCAGGCCCGCCCGGCTCCCTGTTGTCAGCCAGTGCACTTGGCAGTAACTTAGTGCCTCTGAACCTCCAGGCTGCGTGGTCATTGACTACGCTGTCTTCATAGTCAAAACTTCTGTTTATAAACTTGACAACTTCTACTTGAATTGTTCTTTTAATGGAGGGATTATTTTTAAATTCAAAAGTTGTCCATCCTTACTGTTCTGATTTATCTCTGGTTATTATTTGAAGGGTGGAGAGGGTAGCCGGATTTTCATAAGTAATTATTACAGTAGACTGAAGTATATTTCCTATTAGAGTAATGTTACGTTTTTGTTTTAGCCTGTCAAGTTAGCTGTTGTTTGCAAAGATGGT
This sequence comes from Nanger dama, assembly GCA_917880005.1. Classification (NCBI taxonomy): domain Eukaryota; kingdom Metazoa; phylum Chordata; class Mammalia; order Artiodactyla; family Bovidae; genus Nanger; species Nanger dama. The sequence goes on from CAKJTW010000018.1 coordinate 36,228,276, forward strand.
CAAGTTCATCTTTTTGAACACATACTAAATGGGTAAGTAAGAAAGTTCTCAAGTCAGAAATGTGTTTTCTTCCTGTTTGAACACATACTAAATGGGTAGGTAAGAAAGTTCTCAAGTCAGAAATGTGTTTTCTTCCCGTGACTTGCTACTGTTTGTTTATACTCCCACCTCAGCCTTCTTTACTTTGTTACTTTTCAGGTAGGTCATTCTGAAAGCGTTAATTCTTTGTCTGTATGAATATATACATTCCCATGAAAACTTGAGTTTTGGAGTTGTGGCTTATTTGTTCATATTTGTGGTTAAAGAGGGTGGCTTTTTGTGCTGTGTATTTAGTAAATTTTGTTAGTTCTAACATCAATTTTAAAAGAAATTAGCTTAGTAGGAAAATTTTGTTGTGAGCTTTGGTGAAACTTTAATTTCTAACGTTGATAGTGTTGCCCTTGTCACACAGTGGCGGGTCAGTGACTGCTTGTATTCTGGTGGACAGAGAGGATGTTGCTGATGTTGTGTATAGTAGTCATAGAACAGGAATCAGTAAATTATGGCCTGTAGGCTGCATCCAGTAGAGACCATATGTGGCCCCCACCAAAGCAAAAACATTTACTATCTGGCTCTTTATAGAAAGTTTACCAACTCTTGCCATATGCTGTGAACATGGACTGAGACTCAGTCAGTGTGCATAATGATGTGAAACTTTAAAATGGTTTCAACTTTTTATTGTCAGTTGGTGGCTTCCCTCATAGCTCAGTCAGTAGGGAAACTGCCTGCAATGCAGGAGACCTGGGTTCGATTCCTGGGTCAAGATCCCTGGCGAAGGAAATGGCAACCTCCTCCAGTACTCTTGCCTAGAGAATCCCATGGATGGAGAAGTCTGGCAGACTTTACTCCATGCTGTTGCAAGTTGGACACGGCTTAGTGACTTAAACCACCACCACCACTACCCTTCCTTTTACAATAGGAAGTATGAAAGCAGTATACATTTGTTTTAAAACATTCAGGACACATAGACGATTATAAAACCCAAGTCTCTGATGCTCCATTGAGTTCCACTCCTTAGAGGTAGCTGTAAACCTTTCGGTGTGTAGCCCTCGAGGCCTTTGTTCACATAGTCATGTGTGTGCGCGGAACGTATAACTGAAGGCCCAGAAGAGGGCCACAGTAAGGACTGGGGCATTTCTTCTTGGGCAGTAGCCTACCATTAAAGGATTTTAAACTGATAATTGATGGAGTTTGACCTAATTTTTAAAGACATTGCAAAGAGAATAGGCCATAGAAAGGTAAAGGCCAAAGCAGAGGCCAAAAATCCTGGCTGAAGATGGTTGTGGCGTTGGGAAACTAGAAAGAGAGAGTTGGAAAGCTAGTGGGGTGCTTAGAATTGGAGTTATTTATGGAGGATGTGTACTTACTGGTGATAAGATGTCTGTGGTGTGAGTGTGTGTGGCTGAGATATAGGGACGGATAAGGTTGTTGGAGGCAAAAGGCTTAGGACTGAGACGGAGGGAGGGAGGGAGGGGGTGTGTCAGAAGGATCATCCGCCTGCACACTATGTGTGGAGGTCACCAATAAAGGAATTCTTCAGCAGAATTGTTGGACAGAATGACAGTGAGCCACTCACGTCTTTAAGAAATGCTGAGTGATCCAGAGGCCATTGGATTAAGGTTAGCTGGTGACAGCAATTTCTGTGGTTTTAGAGATGGTGGAAGAGGAGACTGCTTGTAGCGAATGTTAGTAAACCGGGTGCACACGTAAGTCATGGCGAACGGTCCTGGCACAAGGGTGTGGAGAGGGCTGCCGAGGTGAGCAGCCTGGAGCAAGGGGAGGGAGCTCTGAGGTTGAGGATCTCATTTCATTTATGTTTTACTGATTATTTTGCTCCTGGAAGTGTGTTGCAGAGGTCATGATGAGTGTTTGGAGATGGGCCTGAGGGGAGTAGAGTGTGGACAGAGCCATTCAGGGCTGAAAGCTCATGGTGCTGACAGCACACTTGGGAGCTTTGGGGTGTGTTGTGGGGATACAGCAGGTGTACCTCATGGCAGGTTTTGGGGGTGAGGTCTTGAATGTTGGCAGGGTGGGGATAGATCACAGAAACACTGGTGCTTTGGGGACCCTCTCACTCCTGGTGGTGACATGGAGGCCACTGGAGGATGCCATTTCTTTACTTAACACCAGCTTCATTCGTGTGAAATGCTATTTCACATTTTCTTTTTGATATTTAATTAATTAATTGATTTTGGGGCTGTGCTGCGTCCTCGTGGCATTGTGCAGGTTTTCTCTAGTTGTGGTAAATGAGGGCTAACTCTTTTCATGATGTGTGGGCTTCTCACCGCGGGGGCTAGTCTTGTTGTGGTCTGTGGGCTTCTCGTTGCAGTGGCTTCTCTTGTTGCAGAGCATGGGCTCTGTAGTGTCCAGGCTTCAATAGTTTTGGCTCCTGGGCTCTAGAGCACAGGCTCAGTAGTTGTGGCTCAAGGGCTTATTATTTGCTCCTTGGCATGTGGGATCTTCTGGATCAGGGGTTGGACCCATGTCCCCTGTATTGGCAGTCAGATTCTTATCCACTGCATCACCAGGAAAGTCTTATTTTCACATTTTCTTATGTAATTGTTTTTCCATTTCTAGGTACTGCAAAAAGCCTTTGACTTCGAACTGTACAATTCAGATAGCAACACCTGGGAAAGGCAAGAAATCAACACCAAAACCTATCCCTATTTTAGCAGCTGGTTTCTGCTCAGACAAAATGTCATTGTTGCTTGTATATGGCAATTGGTTTCAGCCCACCATTGAGCGAGTGGTACGTAGATGCTCCTGAAGTAAAGTAGTATAACATCAATACATCTCTGGTAGATGATGAATGTGAAAGGATACATTGCTCTGCTTATTGGAATACTTAAGAAGATGTCATATATTTCCCTTTAACTGAGGGACCTTTCAGTGTATGGTTTATTTTAACTTGTGAGAACTTTGGTTCTACAGTTGATCCTTAAACAACATAGATTTGAACTGTGTGGGTCCACTTTTACACGGATTTTTTCAATAGTAAGTACTATACTACTACACCATCCAAGGTGGTTGAATCCACAGTTGCAGAGCTATGGATACATTGTAAGTTATAAGTGATGAATTTTCGGTTGCATGGAAGGTCTTTGTCCCTAGGTTCTGCATTGTTTAAGGATCACCTATGTAATTTTACTTAACTCAGTATATCCAAAATAGCATTTTAATGCTGAGTCAATATAAAACATTATGTGAGATGTTTTACTCTCCTTTCTTTATTTGGTATTATGTCTTTGAAGTCTGGTATGTATTATTCACTTGTAAGCACATCTCACTTTGGGCTAGTCACATTTCAAGTGCTCAGTAGCCACAGGTATGGGTGAATGTTGCCCAGTTACCCAAAAGATAAATAAGATTTCGTGGTAATATCACACATTGAATATTCCAAGTGGAAATGTGATAGGTGGGGCAGTGATTTAAATTTTTTGATTACAAAAGTTTCTTGAGGACTTTTGGTGTGTCATTATGAGCATATCCAGTAGATGAGGCTGTGAGAGAATATTTTTTGCTCAGGCAATCTGTTGTTGATTCGATTTAAAACTATTTATTTACTTTTAAAAAATATAATACATGGATATGATATGATAAAAAGGGGAGATAAGTGTTAAGCTGTGAACATAAGTCTTACCATATGTGACTCCTTTAATAATCCCACTGTCCAGATGCAACCTGTTACCTGTTTGCTTTGTGTCTTTCAGATATTGATTGATTATGTGGATATAGGAAATTACCTATAACTTTAAAGCCTTATAGATATATAGGGGTTTCACTGCATAAACCTGTTTATTATTGTATCAGGACATAGAAATTCACCTTCGAGCTAGTGCTTGTCTTTGACTAGCCTGTGGAAGGATAGCAGTGGGAAATTTTAGGGTAGGACCAATCTTTTTAACAGATTATTATTTACAAGGGCAATGAGCTGATAATATTTTCTTTAAAACCTGTTACACTTTAAATCTCAATCTTAAAAAGAAAACTCAATCTTTTGAAGCTGCACATGTGAAAACTTTGAGCAGTTCATAACTAAGGAAAGTAAACATAATGTCTGCTATCTTCAGAGATTATCCATTTTCCTCAAATGTTCCCAGTCTGAATGATGATCAGTCTGAGTGACCAGGAGTTTTTTCTGGAAGACTTCTATAACTTTTTGTATTTTTATAAATATGCACAAGTAGGCATTTCTTCTTCACTTTATTCTTACTCCCAGTTACTCTGTTTAACAGTTTTTCCCCCCTCTTCCACCTTCTGTCTCCCTTGAAAATCCTGTCCCCAGGCTTTGAATTCCAAAGAACCTCATATGTGTTTAATAAGAGATATTTCAAACTGCTGGGCCCCAAAAGTAGAAACAGCTATAACAAAGGTGAGTGCATTGTATATTACAAGTTAAGAAAAAAGATATTTGAATTGAATCGTCATGTAATAATTATGTTTAGACTTTAAATATTTATTTGTGATCTTGTCTTTGTGGGGTTGGGTTTTAGATATCAAGATTGTAAAACTTTATTCATTTCTGTGTTCTTAATTTGTTGAATGAATGAGTGCATAGGTGACTAGAAGTTGAAAACCTTGGATTTAATTCTTCCTCCTCTATCCCCTCATGCAGTATCACTGAGTAAATATCAGATTTGTCGTTATTTTTATCAGTTTCTGTACTTAAAAAGCAGCATAACTTTGTTGAGAGGATTGTTGTATTTCAGGGTGAAATAAAACCTAAATCTGTGATGGGGCTGGAATTAAATACCATATATAAGAGCATTATTGTGATGCTCTATTTTGAATATAATGTGGCATCTACATGTAGACTTGTGTTTGGCAGTCTAATGACCAAGATATGCTATGATGACATCCATATGGTTTACGCTTCTGGCTGAGTTTCAGAGATGACACCTTTCTCTTGGCTGTCTGAGCATTTTTGGCAAAGATCAATTATTGAAGGTAGTAGTAAAATGGACAGCTTCACTGTTAATGTTTTTAAGTCAGTGTGTCATTAGGTAATAGGTAGATTTTTATTTTTCTTGATTTCTTTCTCTTACCTGGTGTTGAAAGCTTTAAAACCATGAATGTTCCGATTGTACTTAAATGCCCATATTCAATTAAAATGTATCTTTAACTCATATCCTATGGAGTTAGTTGTATTAAACTTTTCAGCAGAAAAACCTTTTAAAATCTGTCAGTTTTCTCACTGGGGTTAAATCTTACAAGGACTAAAGACATAATTTCCTTTGTCGCATGCCTCCTGTTCCTGTGTAACAGGTGAGGACACCAGTGATGAATTCCGAAGCAAAAGTTCTGGTGCCCGGGATACCTGGTCATCACGCAGCTGTCAGGCCTGCTCCTCCACAGACCAAGGAAGTAGAGAGCAAGAGGAAATTGGGGGAAAAGGAGGTAATATAATCCTTTTGACCATTTTTGAGTTTGAAATTTAAGATGACTTGGGAGAATCTAACGGAATATATTGGATGGAGCCAAAGCTGAAGACTTGAGAAAACCGAGAGACAAAACTGTTGACTAAAGAGGGTGCTCTTCTGGCCATTTGTTAATTTTTAGCTGTATAAGGTAATTGTAGTTTAAACCAGGACTTGCTGTGATGATTTTCATTGGGTTTCGCATGTTGCTGAGTTCCAGTGATGCCTTTTCTCTTGGCTGTCTGAGCATTCCTGGCTGGTTTAGTGCTAGTTAGTCTTTAAAAGTGGTCATCGTTATAATCTCTTAAAGCACTTACACATTTCTTTTGCAACTTTTAAAACCCTATTATGGTTTACTGTTCTTGTCAATGAAAAGTCCTCTTTTTTCTTCCATTCACTTGTCACTCTTATCTAAATAATCTAAAATTTTAACTGTTTTATTGTTAGAGAAAGAATGTTATGTTTCTTTACCTGATTTTAAATGTCTTGATTTATTCATAAAAATCATTCCTCAGTAACATGGTATCTGTATGTAAAAATAATGGCCAACTCTCTCTGGCTTGGCCTGGATCCAACCCTTTAATTTTATCCTACCTTTTAAAAATTATTGTTCGTAAAACATATCCCAGACAGGAGGCTTTACCAAGGCATATTTGTTTGTTTTGGTAATAACAGAACATTTGTATTTTGATTAATTTACCAAGGGGCTGCCAGAACATAGTTGTTAGATTTGCTTTCAGAAGGGATTGGTTAAGTACAAGTGAGTTTTTGTAGCAAATAAAAAAGAAAAATAAGACATCTTATAAATTTTGGGGGGAACCTGTCTTTGTGCTCTTTTGATAATATTTGTTAGCAAGAGACTTGAGGTTGATGGCAAGAGAAAGTTATAGAAGGGAGAAGCTTTTATAGAAAATTATAAAAGGGGAAATTATAGGTTTTTTCTTAGGCTGTAGTAATCAGATGCCAGACCCTTATCTTTTTGAATCTTATAGAGGGATTTTTATGAATTACATTCTCAAATTGTGATTTTTCAGGTTTTTCTTTTCCCCCTAAAATTTGTGAATTTGCACTGTAGATATTATACTTGTGTGCAACATTGGCTTTATGGTGATGAGATTCTGTTGGAGTGAAAAACAGCATGTTTGTGTTTTTCAGTGTTGAGGTGTGAATCAGAGCTTTTTGTCTCCTGAGACATAAACACAGAGTAATTTGACCAAACTGGTTTAAGTCTTGTCTGCTGCTGCTGCTGCTCAGTCGCTTCAGTTGTGTGACTCTGTGCGACCCCATAGACAGGAGCCCACCAGGCTCCCCTGTCCCTGGGATTCTCCAGGCAAGAACACTGGAGTGGGTTGCCATTTCCTTCTCCAGTGCATGAAAGTGAAGTCGCTCAGTCGTGTCCGACTCTGCAGACCCCATGGATTGTAGCCCACCAGGCTCCTCCACCCATGGGATTTTCCCGGCAAGAGTACTGGAGTGGATTGCCCAGGTCTTGTCTGGTGGAACATTAACTCTTCATTTATGTTCTATAGGTTAGCATTGAAGAACGCCTGGGAGCCCTGGATATAGCTACAAAAAAGAAAAGGACGACCTTCCACAGACAAATAGTTTTCCAGTTCTCCTCACACAGGGCTTAGAAAGTAATGATTTTGAAATTCTAAATGTAAGTATTATAGCAGTTTTTAAAGGAAATAAGATGGTTAATTTTTCTTAGAAGGCAATTGACAGCACATTTGCAGAGGAATAGAGTCACGTACTGTCTTGAATTTAATGTTTTGTGAGTTTAGTCAAATGTCTATCTCTTGGTGGCACTATACAGACAGTCACCAACCTACAAAGGGATTGAATTGAGTTATTTTGAACCTGGAATGCATTTTCTCATAGAAATATTGTTGTGACTTGTTACTGGGTTCTTAGGCTTTAGTTCACAAAAGCCTTTATAAACGTTGTGTAGCTGAATTATAATACTCAGCATTCTAGATCACAATTTATATTTTTTTCTGTAGGAAAATGCGTTCCTGAGTTTTTACTCTGGATTCCAGAAACTTATTTCCCCCTGGCCGTGAGAGGGGGCGGTGAGGTGGAACCTTGGCAATGGATAGGAGGTTTGAGGAAAAATTCAAGAGGGTTGGGGGTATATAAAGGGAGGCATTTGCTATTTTTGTGTTTGTAAGTTGGTGACTGCTTGTATGTTGCTTAATTTGGTCCTCTTAAATTCCAGAATTTGAAAGTGGTCTGTAGAGAAAATTTAAGTGTAAAAAAAATGGACTTAAGCACTACCGGATTAGATTAAAGCAGGTTTATGTTTGCTAAGTGCATTTGTTATTAGTGACTCTTAGTGCCACTTAGTATAGATGTGACTTGAATAGGCAACCCATGAATAATGTTTCTCTGCTTTATATTTTGATAAATGGGAATGTCCTATGCTTAAGGTGATTTTGTAAAATGAGGGGGAAACCAGACATATATGAAAACCTAAAATTACTTTCAAAACACTTTGTGAGTGTATGTATCTCGGGAGGTTGATTTTAGTCTAACATGGTATAGAAACCTCGGTGAGGATTTGGTGAAAAATAAGCTACAGAAAACAATTGACAGTGTTTTAAAAAATATAACTTATTTGCCATCATAGCTTACTTAATTGTGCTTTGAAAAATTCCTTAGTAGTACAAGTGAATCAATTATCTTTTTTTTTCTTAAAGAAACATCTCGTAATAGTACAGTGGGCCACAGTGAACCCATCACTCAGTTTCAAAATTATCATCACTAACCAACTTGTCTGTTCTTGTTTTATCTGTTTGCCATGCCCCTCCCCAGGCTATAGTGAATCTAATTTCAGACCTATTATTTATTTCAACCACAAATATACCCCTGTTCAACTCTGACAATAGCAATTCTTTCTAAAAACATAACCACAATCTGTTATCACACCTAAAAAGGAAATGGTGATTCCTTAAAATTATCAAATATCCAGTTAATATTTACCTCTGGCTGATTGTCTTGTGAACTTTTATTTTTCTCTTTCTTTAAAACTATATTCCAGCAAAATCCACACTGAGGGGAATATTGGTCCCTTGGATTTAATAAAAATTAAAGCTTCTTTCTTGAAATGGCACTGTTAAGATAATGAAAAGGCAAGCCATAGGTTGGCAAAAAAATGTGAGTTATATATCAGACAAATAACTTATATCCAGAATTTACAGAACTCTTTTAACTCATTTGTGAGATTCAGCTCAAGTAAAAACCAATTGATAAAGGTGTGAACAGATATTTCACAGATATTCCAATGGCCAGTGAGTGCATATAAAGGTATTAAACATCATTAATCTTCATAAATGCAAATTAAAGCCACAATGAGATGACAACTGCATGCCCATTATAGATTTATTAAAATGTAAAAAACAGTGCCATCTGTAGGGAGTATGCAGAATAACTGAAACTCTCAGCAGTTTGGCAGTTTCTTAGGGACCCATCTGCCACAGGAATGTGCCATTCTGTCCTTAGGCCTTTACCGCAAGAACCAGTGTTCATCCAGAGACTTGTGCAGTAGTGGTCAGGGCAGCCTTGTTTCTACCAGCCCCAAGCTGGAAAGAACCCTTGACATGTGAAGGGATAAACAAATCATTATCTAGCAGTGTAAGGAATGTGTACTGCTTCATCAACAACATGGATGAATATCAAACTTATGCTGTGAGAAGGAAGCCAGGCAAAAAAGTACATAGAGCTTGCTCTCATTTATATAAAAATTCTAGAAAATGCAAACCAAATATATAGTTCAGTAGTTGCCTGAGGGAGCTGGGTTGAAGGGAAAGCTAGAAGGGAAAGAGTCCAAGGAGTAAATGTCCTGATAACTTGCTGACTATACTTGTCTGATAGCCATAAATTCTTCATTTAATCCCTGCCTCTATTTGCTGAAATTCAGTTGGTTCTTCTGTGGTTTTTTAAATCATTTTTACTGACTATTTTCCTGTAGCGTCCTTAGTTTCTGAGTATGCTTATTTATATTTTTTTCCCCCTCACAGAAAGTACTTCAAACTAGGAATTTAAACTTAATAAAGAGAACTGTATTAAGGATGCCCCTGCATGCTGTTATTCCGTTGTTGCAAGAGGTAACTGAGTATACTTTTCATTCTAAGGTCCTAATGCTGTGACTCGAAGATGAAAATCCAGACATGGATTTGCAGTATGTAACGAGCAGGGTACTTAAGAGTGGGTGATAGACGACCACTAGATCTCCTCAGCCAAAACTTTCCCAACCTAGATTTTTTTTCTATATATTAAAAAAATTGAGATATAATTTACATACCTTTAAAGTGTACAGTGTTTCACAGTATATTATCGACTGTACAACTGCCGTACCGAAAAAGACAGCCTGTACCCATTGGTCACGCCCCATGTGTCCTTACTCCCCAGCTTCTGGCAGGCACTGATCTATTTTCTGTCTTTGTGTCTATTTTGGACATTCATTCATAAATCCTAGCCTAGATTTTTTATCAGAAAATTACTGTTCTTTTAGGAATGTATTCCTAGATGATGTTAAATTGGTCAAACATTTAGGAATTAGGAAACAAGAATAATGATTTCCTAATGTAGCTTTGCTTTTCTTTTGATTCTATGGATGTGTTTTCATGTGAATTCATGGAGATTGGCTGGCTCTGAAGTACTGTGACTAATACTGTTTTTCTTTTCCTCAGCTTACAAAGAGATTACAAGGACATCCTAATAGGTAAGACGTTTAGGCAACCTAAATTGCTTTTTTCTCCTTTTAGAAAACAACTTTATTATCAGGTCATTTAGTAGATTAATATTTAATGATTTAGGCCTAATCATGATGTGTAAAACTGGCCGTTTGTAGAACTTGCTCAATCTCTGGTAGTTGCTAAAAGACACTATAAGGAAAAGATGTATATAACTAAATCTTATGAGTCATCTTTTGTTAATTTGATGATTCAATATTTAGATAGGATGTTGATGGGCTTCCTCAGGTGTGCCAGTGGTAAAGAACCCACCTGCCAGTGCAGGTAGATATAAGAGATAGAGGTTCAATCCCTGGGTCAGGAAGATCTGCTGGAGGAGGGCATGGCAACTCACTCCAGTATTCTTGCCTGGAGAATCTCATGGACAAAGGAGCCTGGCGGGCTGCCATCCATAGGGTCGCAAAGAGTCAGACACGACTGAAACAGCTTAGCACACACACAGGGTGTTGTTTTCTCAAAGATCTTAAGCTTGTACTATGGCATCATCAGTGTCTATAATGGATTTTTTTCTAAGTTGTTTTTCCTGATAGACTCCATTAGACTTTGGAGCTCACAGAGGAAAGTTGAAGAGTTCATTAATTAGGGCCTGACTTAACATTTTTGGCCTGTTTGTCTTAATGCTAATTTGGAAGTCTTTTGCTGTTTGTACCTTATGATGAATAGATGGGCTCAGATACATGAGCATAAAATGCAATGTCAACTGAGCGCAATTTACTGCCTTGGTATCAGTTAATTATGAAGTGAAATATTAGTTTTATATCTGGAATTGAATGATTTTTAGAGGAAGGGGTTTTTGTCCTGTTACCTAGTCCATATAACTACCCTGTCCCTTTCCCAAGAGATTCCTATATTAAACAGACCTCAAATAGACCCAGTGGAGGAATGAAAGGACTGTCATATTCAATAGTGGTTTATTATTGGAGTCATTTTCTAGATCTTTATAACTCTGTTGTATTTACTTTGGGATTTGTGAATATTAGTTGATTTGTTGTTGTTGTTGTTTTTCAGTGCTATTTTAATGGTTCAGTGGCTAAAATGTGTGTTAACGGTCCATGCATCCTACTTATCCACAGTAAGTCTGTTCATTTGGAGTTGTCGAATAGTTTGGATTTGATAAGGATTATAAACCTTAACAAAAACCATCTACCTTTTAACTGTCAGCTGCTGCTTTTAAAGATTTTGTTTTTTTCCCCAGGTGCAATATCATAGTGTCATTGTTGTTACCTTTTATAAACCAGTCTTTTGTTGATCCAGATTTTAGAAGTAATATATATTCTGTAGAGAAGCTTGAAAAATGCAGAAAAGAGAAAAGTTACATAGGCGCCTTCAGATGTTTTTCTATATACACAACCTGTTTAGCAAAATTATCTTCACATTGTATGTATCTCTCTGTCTTCTGCTAAAAAGCTGAGTAATTTTGAAAAGTTTATATCCCCGTGTTAACATGTCTGTTGTACATTGCCTCAGGAGGCTAAATGGATGGTTTGTGATAAAAATGATATAAATATTTAATACCTGATGTTTTGCTGGGGCTACTATCAGCTTATTACCTATACAGATGTAAGGGAGGGAGTGTAAAATCTTAAAGCAGCACCAGGAAAAAAAAAAGTTCTTTATCTCAATCTCATAATAGAAGTTGCATAATAGAATTACTGCATCATTAATTCATTTATATTAAACTATAAATAAAATCATGCAGTTGGCCTTTTCCTCCTTTTATTTGATTATCTAACATCTTTCAGTAGGTTTTCTTGAAATATTTTAATGGAGAGTTGAAAATTCTTAATTGCTCTTTAAACTATAGTTCTTCCTTTCTTAACACAGTTTCACTCGATTCTTGCCTGATCACTGTCCCTTGTTCTCAGGCTCCTTTTTCTTCAGTAGTTTGAGATAGGAAAGACTACTGGATAACCTGTTTTGAGTTTGGCAGTTCGTTCTCCGTATGTCTGTGGTGATCTCTGTCAGGGAGTGAAAATGGAGGAAGAGACGGGGAACAGAATGCATATTGGTTTTCCTAGCTTACAGAAGCCTTGGGAGATTGGGGGGTGGTGGTTGAGTGGCATGGTGATGGGGACAGAGAGGTCGCCACAAGCATAATACAGCACTTAATTTGTGACTTTGTTGAATTGCTTAGAGGTGAAAAGAGCCTTAGGAGGACTTGAAGTGAATCCCTTCTGGGTTCAACCCTTAAGTTATAACTACCAGAATAGTAGTTGTATTACGTAGGTCAGGGCAAAATAGACTGGAAGTATAGTGTAGGGTAGATCTGCAGCCCAAAACAGTTCTCTTTCCTCAGAGAACAGTGCTTTTCTTCCACCTTTCCTTAATTTCTTCCTTATCAGGTGTCTTTAAGCACTTTCTCTTAAGTCAAAGACTGCTAGGCATGGGGGCTTTAGTAATGTACACACACTCATTTTTACTGTTTAACGTTTGAATGAAATACTCTTTCTTATTTAGTGTCAGATAGGAGGGCAAGTAAAGGCTAAAGGGCAAAGAGTGGGGTCCCTATTTCTACTGCTCTGGAGGGACGAATAAAATAATGTCCTGCTTTAATTTCTGAAGCATAAGTCAGAGGATTCATTAACAGGAAGTACGTTTGAAATACTCTAAGGTCAGCTTTGTAGTCTGTCACTCTGTCCTGTGGGTCTCTGGAAGCTCTGAAAAGTTTCCTGTAGCTACTGGGACCTAATGTTAGAGAGGTCGATCCTGTGATGTCATCAGAGAGGAAGTTTCAGAGTAAAGTCTTTTTAAGAAATATGTGGTTGAGGGTACTTTTTATTTAGTGTCTCCTTTATATTGATGTTCTCAAAAATAATATGATCAACACAAAGAGGTCCCACCCTACAGTTTGTCTGGCCTTGCAGTTTCTCCTGACCTTGTATCAGTGTATTATTTGTTTTTGCTATTAGTACAGTAAAGACCTCTGCAAGTTTGAGATTTTGCTAGGCTATGTGATGGGCTGCCACTGCTGCTAGAAGTGCAAGCGTTTGCTTGGGGCTGAATATGCAGGCATATGTGAACGTGATTTCTGTATTTCTTGTCTGTGTTTTGTTATGATAGTGTCAATGTATCGTTTTTATTGTCATCTTTCTGTAGTTGCCTGACTTGGTACCCCAGCTGGGTACACTGTACCAGTTAATGGAAAGCAGAGTAAAAACTTTCCAGAAGCTCTCCCACCTTCATGGAAAGCTCATCCTTCTGATCACACAAGTGAGTAGATCAGATTGTTTTGTGCTAAACATTTGAATGTGAGAGTAATGCAGAGAGGAATGAGGATTGTTTGCTTGACTGTTGAAAGTGCCCTATTTCAGTTAAAACAAAAACTAGTAGATGAAGATCTAATTTTTAACTAGGCAGTGTTCTATACTTGATAGTAAGTAAGCTTTGTAGCACCTGTGTCAACTTTAACTCATCACCATCAATGTTTCAATTGTTAATATAGTTAGAATGGTTGTGGTGCTGTGAACAAGAATCGCAGGATGTTGCTACAGCTTTTGGTTATAGAAGGAAATCTTACCTTGGAAGCATTTTCAGCTTACACAGAGTGATTCTTTCTTGTATTTGATGCACTTGCCTTTTGCCTGGTATTTGAACTACATCATGTTAAGGTCATCCATTACAGTGGCTGAGGGTGAGTTTACTGTTGGGGAAGGTTGTGTGATACTTGAGATAAATTTACGTTTCACTTCACAATAGCACTTGATTATCTTCCAGGTTACAGCGTCAGAGAAAACAAAGGAAACGACTTGTCCTGCTCAGAAGGCAAAGTTGGTGTATGAAGAAGGTAAAGACTTCGGGTATATGCTAAACAATTCATTTTCACATTGATTCAACTCTGTGACTTGTGAGTAAGATCGTGCTTTGGCAAACCTTCCCTGATAAATTGAACAAGCCCTTGGCGAAATCAGCAAAAATGTGATCAAATCAAAGAGAGGGCACAAATAGAGTAACAAAAAGAGCATTGGGTATGGAAGAGATAAATAGAAGGGCACATGAACAGCCATGCAGATTCAGAAACCCTGGATGGTATAGGTAATTTCTTGGGAAGCTTCAATGACCAAAATTGACTTAGAAAGAGAAACCTTGAAGTGATAGTTTTAAATTTACTTAATCAAAATCTTGCCTCACAAGGTACCAGGTACAGGTTTTATAAATGACTTTTATCAGTCTTTTAAGGAACAAGTCATTTTTGTCATTCTCGAATAATTCAGGCATTTTATGAATCAGAACCAGAAAAAGTAGTCAAAATAGCATTTTAGGCCATCCTCAAATATCCTAAGTAGCAGATTAGTTATAGAAGTAAAGTCATGTTTCGTTGCCAAGTAGAATGTGTTATAACATGATTTAGCAACAAGAAACCTTATCACTGTAGTTATTACCACATTAACAGATTACCATGAGCACTATATATTAAGCAACCTAGGATTTTAAGTAAGGGAGTTTCCTTAATAATTCTACATCAGACATAAAGTTTAGAAGCATTCTCATAAAGTCATTAACAAGACAGTAGTGTACCTTTTATTACTTCTGGATATCCTGCCTTGTACTTTATGAAAGAAATGAATTCTAGAACATTGGACCTTGCAGTTGTTATTCTTCTCCACATAGAAAATACAGCAGAATCTGCAGTTGCACTGTTATTAAGATATGCAAATAGAAAAGCTTACTGGATACCAAGATCTAGCAAAAAGGAATTGGTAGCATTATTATGTCCCAGTAATGTATGTCCATAATGTCCAATTCAGAAAATGTATTAGGAAAAAAGATCCCTCTCACAGCAGCATCCAAAACTGTCTAGAAATACCTCTAAAAAATGAAACAACACCTTTATAGAGAAAGCTATAAAATATAACTGAAGAACATAAAAACACAGCTGAATTAATTACACTTTTTGTGATCCCACCTTTCCTCCCCCTTTTGTGGAGATATAATTGGCCTAACATTGTGCTCCTTTTAGAAGTACAACATCATCCTTCTTGGGTGGAGGACAGCTAAATCGCATTTCTGAAAGTAAAGTCAGGAGTCTGATTCCGTTTATCAGCTTTTAGTGCTATGCCCTTTGCTTTGATCACAAAATTAAAACTAGGTTTCCCTCTTACAGAGTCTTCTGAGGAGGAATCTGATGATGAAATAGCAGATAAGGATTCTGATGTGAGTAATTTGTTTCCTGGTACATAAATATGCCTTATATCCTTGTACTCGGTAAGAACGAGGCCTTCAATCATGCTTTCTTTGCTTACTATTTCCACCAGGATAATTGGGATGAAGATGAGGATGAGAAAGCAAGTGAAAAAGATGAGGATGTTGATGAAGAGAATGAAGAGGAAGAAGGGGATGATGAAGACAAAGATGAAGAAAATGGTGAGGACAGAGATGTGGCAAGTGAAAAGGAATTAAATGGAGATTCTGATTTAGATCCTGAGAATGAAAGTGAAGAAGAATGAACAGAAAAGAACAGGCCAAACGAACTGTGTAAACTGGCTCACCTTACCCACTGCTGCCGAGTTCTCCTGGGGAGGGTTCTCTCTGACAGATGCCAAGGACCGCTGCACATTTCCAGATTCCTGATGGTGGTTCCTGTGCCACTTTGCTGTCCTGAGCACCCCAGACCTAACTGTGTAAATAAGAGAGTTTCATTCAAATGTTAATAAACTTTACACAGTAAATAGACACATTTTCTGCAATGTACTGACATGAGTGTCCATTATATGGTATATTTTTATAATATAATATCCTAGTATGATTGGATATGCCAAGAATTGACATAAATGAAAAGACATTTCCCACGTAGGGGTTCAAGAACTGGACTTTAATGAAGGAGTCAGCTCCTATCTCAGGTTGGTATCTTTCATCACATCCTGATATGAAGCAGCACGAGAGAATTTTAATTTGGTACATTTTCATAAAACATGAAGGGGTAAACTAAAAACTGGAGTAAAAATGATTGTGATAAAAAAATAAAATCACCTGTTTTCCTATTTTCTCAACTGTGGTAATCTGATTTGAATCAGATTGAATATTTGGAGTGCTTCCCCAAAACAACCACTTGTTTTTCAAGCTGTCATGTGAAATATTTTTAAAAATACACAGAAATCATGATGATTAAAAAGTAAAGAATTAGCCATATTAAGGATTTTTCTTGACTGCAGGTTGCCTGTAAAGAATCATCAGTGTATAGATTTAGAAGTGCTCATTACCTGCAACTTTTAAAAGATTCAGTTACAGCTGCTTTTGAAGAGGTTTTCATTTTTATTTAAACTACTAATGGATCAAAGAACAATTGTTTATTTTTTTCTCTTTGGTTTTAGATATTAATGATAACCTTGTTGGAATTTTTTTCCAAAGAAAATATTTTTATAATTCCGTAATTTAATGTGTTCCTTTTCATCACCCACTCTTGGCAGTGTTAGGGTATGTTTACCTTAAAATAAATCTGACTCAAGATTTTTTTGTATGTATAAAGAAGTATTTTGTGTGCTATAAAAGCCTTTTCAAATTATCAGTAACATTTTTTTTTAAAGAATGAGCCAGTATTTGCTCAGTGCTCTGTAGGGAACATGCAGATGGAAGCTCAACTCTAAGAAAGGGCTGGGGAGATGGGTGTATTTTTCCCACCTGTGAATATGTAAAACATAAAACCATTATCTCCGAGGGACTTCTCACTTCGGTGGCAGATTTCCGTGCTCAACTAGTGGAGCTGGAGCCATACAAGCATCTTGGGAAAGTTAGAGTCAGCTACTGGTGTAATGTATAGTTATATTTGTCTATAAATGGAGCTGTTTATGGCAATTTAATACCATTCTCTTTGTAAAGTGAATAAATATTCATCTTTACCCAGTGCTTGTCTTGTGGTGTATGTGGGGAACACAGCCACAGGTTTGGGCTTGTGTGTGAAGGTTTTTTTAAAAAGGATCTTGTTCCATTAGCAATAATAGGCACATGCTTTCAAGGCTTTTTGGATAATCTAGAATTTGTATCAAAGTGAAGCAGCTAAGAACTTTCCAAAGCCAGTGGTGGTTCCTTGATCCAGTCCCACCTGGCCGGGCCGTGCTCCTGCGGGCCGTGCTCCTGCAGACCGAGGCTGCCGTGATGGTCAAGGGCACATGTGGTCATGCATCAGGCCCTGCTCGGTGGTGTGAGTCAGATTTCGTCTCTGCCCGACTACCTAGAGAACTGTGGTGGATGCTCACGATTTCTTGTTTTAGACGAATCCAGAGTTAAGTCCCAAACTTAGGAAGATTGTTTCCTAGTTTCAGAGTATTCTGCTCCTAATCCAGTCAAGAGTTTTGAGGATGTGGTGGTGTTTCTTTTTTTTTTTTTTGAGATTTTTCTTAGCTTTTTCATTTTGAAAAATTAACCCTCTGCCCTTGATCAAATCAAGGATCACATACTGTATTTGGTTGTCATTGCTTTGTTAATCCAGAATATTCCCCCTTGTGTGTTTCATGATTTTGATATTTAAGTAAACCCACATAATTTAACCTGTGTTACAGAATGTCCTATAAATGGACATTCTATAAATGGAGCTTATAAAATGTCCTTATGATTAGATTCTTGTTTAAATGTTTTTGGTGAGAAAACTAAATAGGTGACAGTATTTGAGATTTGTAAAAATAAATTCTGGGTATGGATGAGTATTTGATGAAAGTAGATGTGAGGCTCTAGGTTTGGGATTTTTGAAGCCCTTATGAGGGTCAGAAATGGGATCTATGCAGTGAGATCATTTTGGGTACATTGATATATATATGTATATATTTTTATATATACACACATAAAATGAAGTCGCTCAGTCGTGTCCGACTCTGTGACCCCTTTGACAGTAGTAGCTTACCAGGCTTCTCCATCCATGGGATTTTCCAGGCAAGAATACTGGAGTGGGCTGCCATTTCCTTCTCCAGGGGATCTTCCCACCCCAGAGATCAAACCTGGGTCTCGCATTGCAGACGTTTGCTTTACTGTCTGAGTCACCAGGGAACCCTGACTGTTACAATTTTTGTGGAAGTGAATTCTCAGCAGTGTACATTTAATCACATAACATACTGATTGCCTAATCTGAGGGATTATTTAGTTGCTTGTTAATTGTCACTCAGTTACACGATACAGAGCTGACATTCTATCAGAAAAGTGTAGGGACTTTCCTGGTGGCTCAGTGGTTAAGAATCCACCTGCCAGTGCAGGGGACGTGGGTTCAATCACTGCTCCTGGAAGATTCCATGTATCAAGGGGCAACTAGACCCATCTTCCATGCTCTAGAACCCTGTGCTCTGCCACAAGAGAAGCCACTACAATGAGAAGCCCGTGCGTTGCAACTAGAGAGTAGCCCTTGCTTGTTGAAACTAGAGAAAGCCCACGAGCAGCAGCAAAACGCAGCCAAAAATAAAAATTTTTTAAAGCAGTAGACAGTATACGATGTGTAAGGTATGAAGAGGAAGTAATTCTATTCAGTATGTTAGGAGATACGGTGACTGGGGAAAAGTGAAAGTGAAGTCGCTCAGTCGTGTCTGACTCTTTGTGACCCCATGGACTGTGGAACCCCATGGAGCCACTAGGTTCCTCATTCCGTGGAATTTTCTAGGTAAGAGTAGAGTGAGTTGCCATTTCCTTCTCCAGGGCATCTTCCCAACCCAGGGGTTGAACCTGGGTCTCCTGCATTGCAGGAAGATGCTTTACCATCTGAGGCACCAGGGAAAGGAGTAGGACATGAGGAGTTGGTATGGGGGAATCCATTTGCCTAATTTAAGCACATGATCGGTATAGGGCTTATTGCGAAGGTGAGATTTGAACATAGACCTGGAGGAGGTGAGGAAGTTAGCTAAGTGGGTATCAGTGGAAGAGTGTTCAGGGTAGAGGAAATGATAGGAGCAGAGGCCACCACGTGTCCTGGTGTGCTGAAACCATGAGAGGAGACCAGTGTGACTGGAAAAGAACGAGGAAGGGAGAATGTTAAGTGAGAGGTGGTGGGGACTTAGGCTAGGGTGGTAGTAACCGACTTGGTGATAGTTGGTTGTTTCAGGGATTAGTTTAGAACTAGTAGGATTTTGGTGAGGTGTGAGCAAAAGAGAGGAGTCAGGTATGACTTGTTATGAGGAGACCAAGATGAAGCTATGGGTGGAGCTGATTTGGGGAGGAAGATCAGTAATTGGATTTGGGACATGTTAACAGATACCTGTTGGGAATGTAAATCCATTCCCAGTTGATTTGGTGCCGGGGGCAGGAGGAGTGGGGAGGGGGGTGAGTTTGGGTGGAGGGAGAGAGCCACAGGATCAGGTGAGCTGCTCCAGGGAGTGACTGCAAAGGAAGAGACCCGAGCATCAGACTTAGAGACCCCCAGGGACACAGTGAAGGTGAGGCAGGCAAAATTGAGGTTGACTTGCTCTTCCATTTGCTTTGAATCTGAATTCATGACATCCCTCAGCTATAGTTTCTTTCAGCAGTAACTGATAGTCCTGGCGGGTCCTACCAGGTTTCTGTGATGCCCTTCCTATGGCTGCTTGTTGATCCTTTCTTTGAAAGCAACTCAGGTGTAAAATTCGTTTCCTTCTTAATCCAGTACAGTGTTGTTCAGTGGCCCCTCAGCACCGGCCCTTGTGTCCAGGTTGTACACCGGATCACAAGACAGGCAGAATGAAAGACCACAGCATTGTAAACAGGCTAGCAGGCATCATTCCAAAAGGAACAGTGTGGAAGAAAGCATAGGCTAGGTGGCGCCCTCTCTTCTATACGGGGCGGCTGACTTGGTGTGAGAAAGTGAAACTGTACTTGTCAGCAGTATAATGAATATTCATGTGTATGTGTGGGTCATTTTAAAAATATGAAAATAGTTCTGAGAAGAACAGGGTGATTATAAATCGCACTTTATGAGGTGAGGAGTGTCAAATGAAAAATCTCCAAATTGAAAGTCATCACTTAGAAAATTGCCTGGCATATTCTTTCTAGGTACTAATGGCTCTTATACTTTTTGGATGCTGAAGTTTAAAAGGGATTTCCTAATGGAAATAAATGTGAAGGAAAGCATCTTGTTACAGCCTTGCCTTTGGCCTTGTATGTTTTGTTCTCGTTTGAAAGAGGGGAAGGGTTGTGGTTGCCAGGCAGTGCAGTCTCTGAGGTCAAGGACGGCTGGGCAGCCGCCTCAGCGGGCCCTGTGTGGATGTGACGGTCCGAAACCGGGCCATAGCCTTACAGGTTCAGAAACTTCATTTTGTCCTCCATAGAGCTGTTTTAATTTCATACAGTCAGAACATTGGCCAGGCTTCCAAGAGAAATTGATATTTAAATGGTGTATTTATTAATAGAAACACACTACATCTCTCCAGTGTAGCAGTGCTCAGATTGGGTGGTGACCTGCACAGAAAAGTCACGCGGGAAAAACCAGTTTTGTAATTGGAAGACTGTCTTTGCACCAGAGTGTGGAACTGGAATGGAAAAATGAACTGGATGGTCTTAATAGCTGAGGGCAGTGGACCGTGTATCGTCTGTACTGAAAGGGTCAGCATTCTCCCCTGTGTGCTGCTCTGGCCCCTCCTGTAGTAAACAGGACTGTTACTGTGGGTGGAAGCTTGGTGTTGGGTCTCCTCAGGCACCTGCTGAGGGCTCCCTGTTAGGGTGCGTTCTCGTGGTTCAGGGACCGTGAGTACCCCAAAGCATGGTCACAACTAAGAAACACGCTCACTATTTTTCGTTCAGTCACTCAGTTGTGTCTGACTCTGTCACTTCATGACTGCAGCACGCCAGGCTTCCCTGTCCATCACCAGCTCCCGGGGTTTACTCAAACTCGTGTTCATTGAGCCGATGATGCCATCCAGCCATCTCATCCTCGGTCGTCCCCTTCTCCTCCTGCCTTCAGTCTTGCCCAGCATCAGTCTTTTCCAATGAGTCAGTTCTTCGCATCAGCAAACTTTGATTTTGTTAATTATTCCCAACCTGTCAAAGTCTGTGGTCCCCCTCTTTTTTTCCTTTGTTATGGTAAAATATACATACCACTTTAACCATTTTTAAGTATGTAGTTCTGAGTCATTAAGTACATGCTGGTTCAACTGGCAAAATCTCTTAACTGGTGATTTTTGTGGAAAGATCAAATCCGGAAACGAAAGAGCAAACACTAATACAATCCATCAGTCTGTTGCGGAGACACTGGATTTGGGACCAGAATCTCCCACGATGAGTCCACACTGCAGCATGGTGACGATAAACCTCTCTTTTTTGGCCTGTGACAAGAGAGTAAGGGCAATGTGGTCTGTTGCAAGGATGCTGTGAGCACATACATTGGAGCACAGTGCCTGGCAGAGGGCTGAGTTTTGGAACAATTAATGGTTGGGCATTTTCCTTTATGGAAGAGGAGGAGGGGCACAAGTTCCAAGGGAAACCCCTTTCTATCCCTGGCATTTTAAAAAATTCAGACAAAGTAAGAACAGTTCCTCTTTTCCACAGCTAAGAAAGTGAACTTAAATCTTTTAAATGTATTTTTAAAACATAAATGCATTTCATACATTAAAAATTTTTAAACACATTGTAAAATACAAATGGAGGTCCAGTGGTTAACACTCCATGCTTCCCAGTGCAGAGGGCACAGGTGTGATCCCTGGCTGGGAAACTAAGATCCTGTGTGCATACAGTGGCTTAAATAAATAAGTAAAATGCTAGGAATATTTATTTTAAAAAAGAAAAATAGTAAAAGGAGATAGATACAATATAACATTACAAATGATTCTCTCTCTTAACGTTTTATTTTCCTTCTTTATGCTTTTGATATGTTCCAAGGTTTACTCAATGAATGTCATTACTTTAAAACAACAGATTTAAAAATACATTCAATGTATTTGAATACATTAAAAATTTAATATATTTTAATGTATTTTTAAGATACATTTGTATTAAAATACATTTAGTGTATTAAACATATTTAATGTATTAAAATACATTGAATGTATTTTTACATTACATTAATGCAGGAGACTTAAGAATGTATTTTTACATTATGTCCAATGCAAGAGATGTAAGAGATATGGGCTCCATCTCTGGGTCGGGAAGATCCCCTAAAGGAGGAAATGGCAACCCACTCCAGTGTTCTTGCCTGGAGAATCCCATGGACAGAGCCTGGCAGGCTATAGTCCAAAGGGCCGCACAAAGTTAGACAGGAAAAGCAGAGACATTACTTTGCCAACAAAGTTCTGTCTAGTCAAGGCTATAGTTTTTCCAGTGGTCATGTATGGATGTGAGAGTTGGGCTGTGAAGAAAGCTGAGTGCCGAAGAATGGATGCTTTTGAAGTGTGGTGTTGGACTGCAAGGAGATCCATCCAGTCTATTCTGAAGGAGATCAGCCCTGGGTGTTCTTTGGAAGGACTGATGATAAAGCTGAAACTCCAGTACTTTGGCCACCTGAGTTGATTCATTGGAAAAGACTCTGATGCTGAGAGGGACTGGGGGCAGGAGGAAAACGGGACGACAGAGGATGAGATGGCTGGATGGCATCACTGACTCGATGGTCATGAGTTTGAGTGAACTCCAGGAGTTCGTGGACAGGGAGGCCTGGCGTGCTGCGATTCATGGGGTCGCAAAGAGTTGGACACGACTCAGCGACTGAACTGAACTGAATTGAAGTGACTTGGCGCAGCACTTTCTCGTTAGAAGGATGTCAATGCAGAAAGCAGCCACTAGGTGTCAGCCTTACTTTGTGCAAATTTCTTATCGCAGCCCAGGCATCTTGAGGAAAAGCTTCTCTTCCTGTGTAAACTCCCATGACGCGCATGGGGCTTGTGTTTTCTGAACCCCACCTCTGGGCTTGGCCCAGAAAGGCTCTGAGGTGCTTCCAGCTCTCTTTTCTGATGTCCTGGTCCCCAAACAGAAACTTGAATGTCTATAGCCCAGCAGCTTGTATCAAAAGTGAATTCAATTCAGAGGAGATAGAAAGTCTAGGCTGTGGGCCAGCACCTCCAGATATTGATTTGGGCAGCACCCATAGAACAGGCAACTGGTCTACCTCCATCCTGGACTACCAAACACCAGTCTGACAATGGGCTCAGCTGACAGGAAGCAGCAGCAGCTCCTAGTCTCTGAGTCCCAGAACATGAGTAAAGAAAGTTAGTCGCTCAGTTGTGTCTGACTCTTTGTGACCCCATGGATTCCTCTGTCCATAGGATTCTCAAGGCAAGAGTACTGGAGTGGGTTGCCATTTCCTTCTCCACGAGATCTTCCCAACCCAGGGATCAAACCTTGGTCTCCTGCATTGCATGTGGATCCTTTACCACCTGAGCCATCAGGTCAACCACCCTGAGAGTGAGTTCCAGAGCATAGGGAACTTGAATTGATGTTTCCCTGCATTTCCTTCAAAAATGAAGTAATTAGAATAAGGCAAAATCAGAGAAAAAGCACAATACTGTTCATCAACTACATTAATTTCCCCAGTAGACTTTGTCCATGAAAACCAGGACTTTACATTGTCAATGACAGTGTGGAGACCAAGTGTTTTTCTCTTAACTCCCTTTCCCACATTATGAAAATTTCAATACACAGAAGTTAAAAGAGCAGTATCATTATCTCTATGCACACTGCTTAGGTTGAACTGTTGTTGATATTTCACTTTATCTACATTTGTGTGTATGTTTATTTTGGCTGATCTTTTAGAAAGTGAAATGGAGAGGTCATGACACTTTACTCCTAAATACTTTAGTGTAAATTTTCTAAAAATTATGACCTCTAAAATTATCACAATGCCGTATTATACCAAAAAAGAATCAAAGAGTGATTTTTAATATCATTTAGTATCTAGTTCATATTCAGTTTTTCCCAGTCGTTGCCCAGATATCTTTTATAGTCGGCTTTTCTCAAGTCAGGATAGTCTAAAGCACTCATTGGATTTGGTTGTTAAGTCTTTTCTTTTTGACCTTGCTGCTTAGCTTGTGGGAATCTTAGTTCCCTGACCAAGGATCGAACCTGTACTCTCAACAGTGAAACTGCAGAGTCCTAACCACTAGACTGTCAGTCAGGGAATCCTCTATTAATTCTTCTTTGGTTACTTGAGACTCTAACACTGACTCCTCCCCTTTCCCCCTTCAGTTTTTTTCTGAGATGACACATCGTAGAGACCAGGTTTATTGTCTTGTATTAATAGAATGGGACACAGGCTAGATTTGTTTCACTGCTGTGGGTGTAATTCATTTCCCTCTCCCTGTATTTTCTATAATCTGGATGTTATATCTCAGTCTTACCCAACAGAACTTTCTGTGATGATGAAAATGTTCCTTGCAACGTCCAATATGGTAGTCACTAGCCACGTGTGGTCACTAAGCACTTAAAATATAGCCAGTGTGGCTGAGTAACTGGATTTTACATTTTATTTAATTTTTATTCATTAACATATTTAAATAGCCACACGTAGCTGGTAGCTATGGTATGGAACAGCATGGATCTTAAAGTTTGATTAGATTTAGCTTCAATAGTTTTGAAGACACCAAGGTGATGCTGTGTATTTTACATTGCAACTCATCGGGAGGCAAGATAGTAACACACTGTCCCACTATGAGTCAGAGTAGTTTTTTAAAAAACTTTATCAAGGTATAATTTACAGACAATAAAAGCATTTTAGGTGTATAGTAAATAGGTTTCAGCAAATGTTTACTCCTGTATAACCATGGCTCGATCCAGATATAGGAAACCTCTGTCACCCCAGCTGGTTCCCTTGCGGCTATTTCCAGTTGACCCGAATGTGCCCCCTCCTAACAAGTCTGGGGCAACCACTGATATGCCTTCTGACACTATGGAATAGCTAGCTGTCTTTCAAAGAGCTTCATATAGATAAAATCAATAAATGCACTCTTTTTCTTTTCTTTTTAAAAACTTTTTACTTTGTATTGGAGTATAGCCGATTAATAATGTTGTGATAGTTTCAGGTGGAGAGCAAAGTGACCCAGCCATTGTTGTTGTTCAGCTGTGTCTGACTCTTGCGACCCCATGGACTGCAGCACGTCAGGCCTCCCTTGTCCATCACCAACTCCCGAAGCTTACTCAAACTCATATCCATCGAGTTGATGATGCCACCCAACCATCTCATCCTCCGTCATCCCCTTCTCCTCCTGCCTTCAATCTTTCCCAGCATCAGGGTCTTTTCCAGTGAGTTGGCTTTCACATCAGGTGGCCAAGGTATTGGAGCTTTGGACCCTTATGGACTCAGTCATACACATGTATGTATCCATTCTCTCCCAAACTCCCCTCCTATGCAGGCTGCCACATAACATTGAGCAGATAGAGCAGCATTATTTTTT
Source organism: Nanger dama (assembly GCA_917880005.1). Taxonomy (NCBI): domain Eukaryota; kingdom Metazoa; phylum Chordata; class Mammalia; order Artiodactyla; family Bovidae; genus Nanger; species Nanger dama. The sequence goes on from CAKJTW010000018.1 coordinate 36,253,743, forward strand.
AAATTAATTTATTTTTAATTGGATGATAATTGCTTTATAATATTGTGTTGGTTTCTGCTGTACACTAGCATCCTGAAGAAGATTAGTCCTGGGTGTTCATTGGAAGGACTGACGTTGAAGCTGAAACTCCAATACTTTGGCCACCTGATGCGAAGAGCTGATTCATTGGAAAAGACCCTGATGCTGGGAAAGATTGAAGGAAGGAGGAGAAGGGGATGACAGAGGATGAGATGGTTGGATGGCATCACTGACTCAATGGACATGAGTTTGGGTAAGCTCCGGGAGTTGGTAATGGACAGGGAGGCCTGCCGTACTGTGGTTCATGGGGTTGCAAAGAGTCGGACACGACTGAGTGACTGAACTGAACTGAACTGAACATGAATCAGTCACGGGTACACATATGTCCCCTCCTCCTTGAACTTCTCACCCCATCCCATCCCTTTAGGTTGTTGCAGAGCCCCAGGACGAGCTCCCTGCGTCATACAACAAATCCCCACTGGTCATCTGTTTTACATACAGTAATGTATATGTTTCCATGCTGCTCTCTCAATTCGTCCTGCCTCTCCTCCCCCTACTGTATCCAGAGTCTGTTCTCTTTGTCTTTGTCTCCTTTGCTGAGCTTCCAATGAAAGATACTCAACTGAATGCTTTGAGATTCATTGATGTTGTAGCATGTATCTATGGTTTGTTCTTTTTATTGCCCAGTGGTATTTCACTGTATGGATATGCCACAATTTGTTTATCCCTTCTGTTGATGGAGATTTTGTTGTTTCCTGTTTAGCACTGAGAGCTAAACTTTCCCTCTCAGTGCTGCTTTAGCTGTATCCGACAAATTTTGATAGGCTGTGTTTTCAGTCAATACAAAACATTCTCTGATTTCTCTTTTCTCTTAAGAGTTCTCCTTTTTAAAAACTATAGTTGATTAGTTGTTTGCCAGTTGCTTCATTTGCTATTGTTTTCTCCCATTCAGAAGGCTGTCTTTTCACCTTGCTTATAGTATTCTTTGTTGTGCAGAAGCTTTTAATTTTAATTAGATCCCATTTGTTAATTTTTGCTTTTATTTCCATTATTCTGGGAGGTGGATCATAGAGGATCCTGCTGTGATTTATGTCGAAGAGTGTTTTGCCTATGTTCTCCTCTAGGAGTTTTATAGTTTCTGGTCTTACGTTTAGATCTTTAATCCATTTTGAGTTTATTTTTGTGTGTGGTGTTAGAAAGTGGTCTAGTTTCATTCTTCTACAAGTGGTTGACCAGTTTTCCCAGCACGACTTGTTAAAGAGATTATCTTTACTCCATTGTATATTCTTGCCTCCTTTGTTGAAGATAAGGTGTCCATAGGTGTGTGGGTTTATCTCAGGGCTTTATATTTTGTTCCATTGATCTATATTTCTGTGTTTGTGCCACTACCATACTGTCTTAATGACTGTGGCTTTGTAGTAGAGCCTGAAGTCAGGCAAGTTGGTTCCTCCAGTTCCATTCTTCTTTCTCAAGATTGCTTTGGCTATTCGAGTTTTTTTGTATTTCCACACAAATCTTGAAATTATTTGTTCTAGTTCTGTGAAAAGTACGACTGGTAGCTTGATAGGGATGGCATTGAATTTGTAGATTGCTTTGGGTAGTATACTCATTTTCACTATATTGATTCTTCTGATCCATGAATATGGTATATTTCTCCATTTACTAGTGTCCTCTTTGATTTCTTTCATCAGTGTTTTATAGATTTCCATATATAGGTCTTTAGTTTCTTTAGGTAGATATATTCCTAATTATTTTATTCTTTTCATTGCAATGGTGAATGGAATTGTTACCTTAATTTCTTTTTCTACTTTCTCATTATTAGTGTATAGGAATGCAAGGGATTGCTATACAAGCAACTTATGCAGCTCAACTCCAGAAAAATAAACGATCCAATCAAAAAATGGGCCAAAGAACTAAACAGACATTTCTCCAAAGAAGACATACGGATGGCTAACAAACACATGAAAAGATGCTCAACATCACTCATTATCAGAGAAATGCAAATCAAGACCACAGTGAGGTACCATTTCACACCAGTCAGAATGGCTGCAATCCAAAAGTCTACAAGCAATAAATGCTGGAGAGGGTGTGGAGAAAAGGGAACCCTCTTAAACTGTTGGAGGGAATGCAAACTAGTACAGCCACTATGGAGAACAGTGTGGAGATTCCTTAAAAAACTGCACATGGAACTGCCTTATGACCCAGCAATCCCACTGCTGGGCATACACACTGAGGAAACCAGAATTGAAAGAGACACATGTACCCCAGTGTTCACTGCAGCACTGTTTATAATAGCCAAGACATGGAAACAACCTAGATGTTCATCAGCAGATGAATGGATAAGAAAGCAGTGGTATATATACACAATAGAGTATTACTCAGCCCTTAAAAAGAATACATTTGAATCAGTTCTAATGAGATGGATGAAACTGGAGCCAATTATACAGAGTGAAGTAAGCCAGAAAGAGAAACACCAATACAATATACTGACACATATATATGGAATTTAGAAAGATGGTAATGATGACCCTGTATGCGAGACAGCAAAAGAGACACAGAGGTATAGTACAGACTTTTGGACTCTGAGGGAGAGGGAGAGGGTGGGATGATTTGGGAGAATGGCATCAAAACATGTATACTATCATGTAAGAAATGAAGTGCCAGCCTATGTTCAACACAGGATACAGGATGCTTGGGGGCTGGTGCACGGGGATGATCCAGAGAGATGATATGGAGTGGGAGGTGGGAGAGGGATTCAGGACTGGGAGCTTGTATACACCCGTGGTGGATTCATGTCAATGTATGGCAAAACCAATACGGTATTGTAAAGTAAAATAAAGTAAAAATAAAATAAAATAAATAATAAAAACTATAGTTGATTTACAATATTATATGTTTCATGTGTGTAACATAGTGATTCAATATTTTTATAGACTATACTCCATTTGAAGTTATTATAAAATATTGGCTCAATTTGTGAGTTCTCCTTTGACTCAGGGATTATTTAGAAGTGTCACCTTTAACTTCTAAATACTTGGGGACTTTCAAAGATCTTTTTGTTAATTTCTAAGTTAATTCTGTTGTGGTAAGAGAACTTCCTCTCTGTAAATTATTTTTAAATTCTTATTAAGACTTGTTTTAGGGCCCAGTTATATGATCTATCTTGGTGAATGTTTCTTATTCACTTGAAAAGAATGTGTATCTGCTCTTGTTGGGTGGAGTGTTCTACATTTGCGTTCGTTGTTTAGTTGCTGAGCCATGTCTGACTCTTTTGTGACTCCACGGACTGTAGCCCACCAGACTCTTCTGTCCATGGGATTCCCCAGAAAAGAATATTGGAGTGGGTTGCTATTTTCTTCTCCAGGGGATCTTCCCGACCTTGAGATTAAATGTGTGTCTTCTGCATTGCAGGTGGATTCTTTACCACTGAGCCACCAGGGAAGCCTAAATTGTTCTGTAAATATCAATTCAGTCAAAGTGTTTGAGGGGCTTCCCTGGTGGCCCAGTGACTAAGACTTTGAGCTCCCAATATAGGGTGTCTGGGTTTGATCCCTGGCCAGGAACTAGACCCCACATGCCTCAGTGAAGATCCAGCATGCCCTAACGTAAGACATAGTTCAGCCAAACATATAAATATTTAAATAAGTATATACCCCTTAAAAATTGTTTGATAGTGTTCAGGTTTTCTACTTTCTGTGTCTACTTATCTTATTGATTATCAAAAGAAGTCTATTGCAGTATTAACTATAAATGTGGGTTTGTCTGTTTTTCTTCAGTTCTTCCATTTTTCTCTATATGTATATTAAGCTTTGTTATTTCTTACATACACATTTAAGATTGCTGTATCTTCTTGATTAATTGACCTCTTTGTCATCATGAAATGTCCTTCTTCATACCCGGTAATATCTCTTACCTTAATGTCTACTTCACCTAACATTAATGTAACAACTTCAGTTTTCTTATGCTTACTGTTTGCACAAAAATCTTTTCCCATCCTTTTAACCTGTGTTTTAGATTTTAAAGTGTATCTCTTGTAAGCAGCATGGGCTTCCCCTAGTAGCTCAGTTGGTAAAGAATCTGCCTGCAATGCAGGAGACCCCTGTTTGATTCCTAGGTCTGGAAGATCCACTCTGGGATAGGCTACCCATTCCAATATTCTTGGGCTTCCCTGGTGGCTCAGCTGGTAAAGAATCTGCCTGTAATGCAGGAGGCCTTGGTGCGATCCCTGGGTTGGGAAGATCCCCTGGAGAAGGGAAAGGCTGCCCACTCCAGTATTCTGATCTGGAGAACTCCATGGACTGTATAGTTCATGGGGTCGCAAAGACTCAGACACAACTGAGCAACTTTCACTTTCATTTTGTCAGCAGCATATAATTACATCTGGCTTTTACCCAGTCTGACTCTCCTCCTGTTTTTGAATGTTTAGACTGTTTTCATTTAGTGTAGTCATCAGTATGATTGGGATTAAGTATACCATTTTGCTAATTGTTTTCTATTTATCTCCTCTGTTCCTTGTTCCTCCTTTCCTCCTCTTTTATGACTTTTGGGTGAATATTTTAAAAATTCCACTTTATCTTCACTACTAGCTAATTTGCTCTACTTCTCTGTTTTATTTCTTTAGTGATGGCTCTGGGGTTTGCCATATTCATCACATGGTCCTACTGAATTCCCTAGTGAATGCCCTGAGTTATCAACAAGGACTCTCTCCTTCCTGGTTAGTTGAGACTAAAGTGCTGTGTAATCTCTGGGAGCAGTTCAGCTCAGTGTTTCTTGGTAGCTCTTTGACCTGGAGTTTTATTCTACGTGTGAGCATCTTGTATTCAGTAAAGACTCAAGGGCACTCCTGGGAAGGGTTTTTTTTTTTTTTTTTTTTAGCTGATTTTCTCCCTGCCTCTCTCCATAAGAACTCAGTCCTTCAACGTCCAGGTATCTCAGCTTTTCTGAACCCCCATCTCTGTCTCCTCAACACACTGGCTTGGGGTTCTCTGTCCCTGCTGTGTGGTCTGGAGGATACTTCCAGGAAGAAAGCGAGGACTCCTACCAGCCTAACTTCATCTGTTTCTTTTCTTTTAGGACTCACTGTGCTACCTGTTGTCCATTGTCTGAACAAGTGTTTCATATGTTTTGTCTGGTTTTCTAATTGTTTATTGTGGGAGGGTAAATCTGGCCTATGTTATTCTCTTATGTCATAAAGAGAAGTCTCATTTAACTTTTGATTATTGATCTTTTTTATGTAGCTACATAATCTTTATTATAGTAATTTAGAAATGCATATAAATAATCTATGTTCATAGCAGAAAATCCTTGAAATGCCCATTGAACTAAAATTCATCCATAATCTCCTCTATCCTGAAGTAAGCACAAATAATGTTTTAGCATATATCTTTCCAGACTTTTCTATGTTCATATGTATCTATGAAACTAGGACTATACTATCCAGTGTAACGATGGTTTATAACGGCTGCCTGGTCCCCAGGAACAGAGGAGAAATGGCAACTAGTTTTTGTCCATATTATGACAACTCATAAGTTTTATAGGAGAGCCTCCTACATTTCAGACACATTTGTAAGACTCTGGATTTGAGAAATTTCACACATAAAGAAAACTGTGTGTATGTATATAAAATTCTGCAAGTCTGCAAATGTAAAATTTTGAAAGAGAAAGAATTTTATATAACCTCCCCCGCCAAATAAAAAGGAAAAAAGAGAGAAAGAACAAAAAACAACAGATTTAGCATTATATTTTTAGGCCTCAAAAGGGCTTGCTTGTCATTAAATGCACTGTTTGAGTGGGCAAAGACCGAATTTTTTTTATGAATTGTCAGGCTTCAAGAATTTTGTTCAAGTCTGGACTATTCATTAATTTGGACCTTTAAAGTTAAAAGAAATAAACCAAATAAGCCACCCTGCTTAAAAAAGAAGGAGGTACAAATTAAAGTTCTGTAGCTCTTTTCACAAAATGCCCTCTACTAGCCAGATCAGAAGTGGCCGCTGGTCAGCACGGAGTGAGCATGGCAAAAGCTTTGAGGTTAGAGTTGTGAGGACCCAGACTCTAGCTGCAAGCTCCGGCAATTTCCTCATCCACAAAATGAAGGTAAGTGTGACTCAGAGGCTGACTGTGAAGACGAATAAAATTTGTAATGTGTCCAGTGACCAAAACCACACAGGTGTTCAGTAAAAAACCTCAGAGGTATTACAAAACCAGCTCCAGATCACAGAGCCAGCAGAGTGTCAAGTACAAAGTCATCTTCTCCAGGCCTCAGTGTATTTATTCCCTTTATCTTCATATATTTTCCAGCTAAAGTCTCTCTTTTTTAAGACACTTTACTTGTTATGTTTTTCCAGAACACTGAAAACTCTATCATGACCCCTTGGTTTCCACAGTCAGGTGTGCTCAGCTGTCATGGATATTTTCTCCGTGTCTCTCTGTCTTTCCCTTCCCTCCCCTCCCCGAGTCTGTCGCTTTTCCTCTGGGTGTCTCTTTGGTGGAGGGGAGGCCATCTTGATTCTCCATACCTTTGTCCTTCTCCTCCAACCACATACCCTAAGAAAAGTGTGTGTGCTGGGTGTGCTTCTGGGGGATGCACTCCTCTGTGTCACCCACTTAGTCCTTAAAGAGCCATTGCTGGACATCCCTGGGGGTCCAATGGTTAGGGATCCACCTACATGTGGGATCTGGGAAGATCCCACACACTGGGAGCAACTGAGCTCAGACAATGCAACCACTGAGCCCACACACCTAGAGTTGGTGCTGGGCAGCAAGAGTCACCATCACAAAGAGAAGCGCATGCACCACAACTAGAGAAAGCCTGAGCATAGCACTGAAGACCCAGTGCAGCCAAAAAGTAATAAATAAATTTTAAAGAGCCATTGCTTCCATTACTGTAGTCCAATCAGCATTCCAGAGGCACTCTTTCCCCCTCCCCCACCCCCTCAATTCCCCTCAGGTTCACCCTGCCTCCGTCAGCCCCAAGAGCTCCAGGAAGATCAACATGAGAGGAATACAGGATATTTGCTCCTTGATCTCACTGGAAGAACATGCCGTCACTATAGGGAGGCAAGAATGACAAATGTCCATCTATATTTTATGACAAAGTGTCAGGACATTCTCTGCACAGATGGTTTTAGGAGGGTTCTAGCTGGGCTTCGGGGACTTCTCAAAGTCTGCTGGCTGCCTCTGGAGACTGAGATTGGCCATGTGACCTTCAGTTCTGGTTTAGTGCCATTCATCAGTTCAGTTCAGTTCAGTTCAGTCGCTCAGTCGTGTCCGACTCTGCGACCCCATGAATCGCAGCACACCAGGCCTCCCTGTCCATCACCAACTCCCAGAGTTCACTCAGATTCATGCCCATCGAGTCAGTGATGCCATCCAGCCATCTCTTCCTCGGTCGTCCCCTTCTCCTCCTGTCCCCAATCCCTCCCAGCATCAGAGTCTTTTCCAATGAGTCAACTCTTCGCATGAGGTGGCCAAAGTACTGGAGTTTCAGCTTTAGCATCATTCCTTCCAAAGAAATCCCAGGGCTGATCTTCAGAATGGACTGGTTGGATCTCCTTGCAGTCCAAGGGACTCTCAAGAGTCTTCTCCAACACCACAGTTCAAAAGCATCAATTCTTCGGTGCTCAGCCTTCTTCACAGTCCAACTCTCACATCCACACATGACCACAGGAAAACCATTAGTACTGGGTCTGTCACTGCCTGTCAGGGGTACCTCAGAGGACTCAGAGGCAGGGTGTCTTGGCCCACGATGGCCACCTTCCCAGGTGGGAGGTCAGAGGCTTTGACCTTTCTGTGGCCAGTGAGGCAGGACATGCCCACACCTGTAAGGCAGAGACCAGAGGGTTGGAGTACCAAGGAGATCTGGGTTATTAGTGCTAATGGGTTCTTCTTGTACTCATGGCATCTTGATGTACAAAAACAAGCAATAAAATATAAAAACCAAAGATTTTGGAACCAGATCAACCTCTGTTGGAATCCAGACTCTTGGGCTTCCGTTGGTGAGGTCCTTGATAGTGGCTCTCCCCTTAGGTTCCTTGTCTTTCTTGTAGAACTAGAGATTAGCCATTGTAAGTAAAAAAATGCAACTGCTCTGCACATAGTAGGTGATCACTGAATGTTAATATCCTTTCTTTTTCTCTTTCCTAAACTTGAGTTGTCTTTGACATTGTTCCTATAGCAATCCTTGGACAGAAACAGGGAGAATATTTGTATTCCCATTTTAGAAACGGGAAAATGGGATTTGCATAAGATCACAGGATCACAACAGGGCTGGGTCTGGACCCCAGAAACTGATGCTGCAGTAGAACTGCTATGGAAGAAGACAAGCTGAGCTTTCATCCTGGCCCTTCCCCTGTTTGCTGGGTGACCTCCCTGAGCCTCAGTTTCCTTATCTGTAAAGTGAGGATAATAAGAGAGTCTACCCCCAAATGTTATTGTGAGGATAAAGGAGCTAATGTTTATAAACTGCTTAGACTGGCCAATAATAAACAGTGCGTGCTAAGCTGCTTCAGTCCAATCCAACTCTTTGCCACCCCATGGACTGTAGCCCACTAGGCTCTTCTGTCCATGGGGATTCTCCAGGCAAGAATACTGGAGTGGGTTACCATTCTCTTCTCCAGGTGATCTTCCTGACCTAGGGACTGAACCCGCGTTTCTTATGTCTTCTGAATTAGCAGGCAAGTTCTTTACCACTGGTGTCACCTGGGAAGCACATAATAAACTGTAGCTCTGATGATTAAGTGAGACTTACAAAGCCCTCTCTCAGGGGCTTATTTTTGGATATTTTCTTGGGACATTCTGGGAAAGTGTCCTTTTGAGTTCTGTGTGTCCTGAATGTTAACGAGGGATGCTATTGTGCTGTGCTTAGCTGCTCAGTTGTGTCTGACTCTTTGCAACCCCCTGGACTGTACCCTAGCAGGCTCCTCTGTTCATGGAATTCTCCAGGTAAGAATACTGGAGTGGTTTGTCATGCCCTCCTCCAGGGGATCTTCCCAACCCAGGGACTGAACCCAGGTCTCCCCAGATTGCAGGCAGATTCTTTACCGTCTGAGCCACCAGGGAAGTCCAAGAATACTGGAGTGGATGGCCTATCACTTCTCCAGGGGATCTTCCTGACCCAGGAATTGAACTGGGATCTCCTACATTGCAGGTGGATCCTCTACCAGCTGAGCTACCAGGAAAGCCCTAATGAAGGGTAAAGGGAGTTAATCAGTATCCCTCTATGTCCAGCTACTTCCCCCTGACAGGAGGGTATACTGTGTGGGCCTGTGAGTGCATGTGTGTTATGTTAGAAACCAGGGTAGGCTTCCTGGAGCAGGTGTCACTCAGGCAGCAGACCTGAGCTCGCCATCAGTCGCCATCTCCCATGTGTATGTATCTTTTTGTGACAGTGGCTCAGGGAGAGTCCGCTCTTAATATTCAACTGGCAATGACAGGCACCAAAATTTGATTTATATCCATGGTAACTGTCACCCAGGGGAACAGTGAGAAAAGAGCCTTTTCTTTCCATCCTCGTCAAACAGAGCCAGTGCCCAGAGACCATCGGGCCTGGCTCTCCTTCTGGCTGGCCCCAGCTTGCCTCTCCAGAGATGTGTATGTCTCTTTCTCATCTCTCCCTCCCAGGGAGACCCAGCTTATGGTTCGAGGCTGCAGATCTGCACTCCTGAAGGCAACAGAACAACGACCCAGCCTTCCTGCCTTTGAAAACTTCCCTGAAGCTTGGCCCCTCAGGTGCTGTGTGGGAGGCCTGGGGAATCCGTCATATTCCAGATAAGGCTGAATTGCTCAAAAAGCTTGCATTTGTGGTAGCTGATAGTTTTGCCCCTGAAGACTGGTGGTGGTGGAGGGGGCAGGGGAGATGCTTGACGGAACTTTTGGGGTGGGAAGGCCTCCTCCTTCTCTCTCCTCACTCCTGAGGCTGTTGGCATGTCTTCTCTGAGGTATTTTTTTTATGGGAAGGGGTTTTCATCCTCATCTGCTTCTGAAAACTTCTCTGAAGAGAAGTAAGGACGTTCTGGTACCAGATGGAGGGGAGAGCCACTCCTGACTGATCTGGACAACTTTGTTAAGATCTGATTTGTCTTGATGGGCCCAAGGGGTAAAATATGATTTGATTTATAAATTTGTTAGTCAGTTGGGCTTAAGTTGTGAGCTGGTTGCTTTGGAAACTTTGAGACAGATCAGAGCATTGTTTTGTAACCTACGTTCCTTAAGATTCTCATCCTGCGAAGTAGTTCATGAACAAACAGGTCTATGGTTATATACATTTGGAAATTGGTTCATTTTGTGTTTTGACCTCGCTGCTCGGGTTGAGGGACCTTAGTTCCCCAACCTGGGATAGAACTTTACTGCCATAGCAGTGAAAGTGCTGATTCCACTGGATCCTCAGGAATTTCCCAAGGTGGTTCAGTTGCTAAGTGGTGTCTGACTCTTGTGACCCCATGGACTGTGGCCCACCAGCCTCCTCTGCCCATGGGATTTTCCAGGCAAGAGTACTAGAGTGGTTTGCCATTTCCTTCTCCAAAGGATCTTTCGGACCCAGCTATCAAACCCGGGTCTCCTGCTAAGCAGGTGGATTCTTTACTGTCTGAGCCACCAGGGAAGCCCATAAAGGGAATCCATACAGGGCTTTCCTATACTCTATCCCTTTATTGGAACATTATGACACACAGAACATGTGAAAATGCCCTGAGATGTGGTATATTTAAAGAAACTATTGCAGCATTATCTAAGTTCATGTTTCCCAAACATTCTTTACCAGAATTTTTTTTTTTTTTTTGCACTCACATTTGTTCCATAAAACAAACCTGGGGAATGGCTGGAATGGAGATTCCCACTTGTTCTAATGCAGGTCTTGCCAATAGCATGATTTCAGAATACAGCTAGAAGGAAACATAGGATCTAGCTGAGATGAAGAGGACTGTGTGGCCCATTTCCCCCATATTCCAGAATCACGGAGCTGTAAGTCTTCTTAGTGAGGTTGTTGTTGGAGGTTGGAAAGAATGAAAAATGTCCATTGAACTGAGAAGTTATCCTGAGGAAAAATGAGGCAGGCAGCTCCATATAATCAATGGATCAGTTTATTACAGGGTAATTTGCTGACAGGGTAGATTTGGGCAGACAACTATCTGGAAGCTGCACAATTTGAAAGTTAACCTAAGGTAGGGGGTAGGTGCCTGGAAACTGTACATACATTTCTAAGTCAAGATTTATGACAGGTAACTAGTCTTATGGGTGCTGGGAAAATGTCAGCGAAGTTCCTCATCATTGTTTAGGGACTAACAGAGCCTAGAGTCCACTTGGTTCTAACGATTATTAAATAGTATCTATTAATTACAAACCCCCTGCCAACAGTGAAGTGATTTACTGCTCAGTGCAGTCCTGGGGAGGGTCAGTGGAAGGACAGGAGGAACTGAATGGACCCAAGATGGTGTCAGTTCAGTTACACTCACAGCTAATGGATTGGGGAATGGGAGGCTGGCTGGGAGAGCCTGGAAGAGGGCTGGCTGCCTTCTCCTCACACAGGCCTAACGTTGGAGACTTCACTGCCTCCTGCGGGGGTCCATCTGTGAGCTTGTTAGGAAGCTCACCTTCCCGTACATCTGTAAAGTACTGTCCCAGCCCCTGGAGTCACGGAGCTGAGCCCAATCCACTGTGGACTGTTATCCCTTCAGTCTGGAGAAGGGAATGTCTACCCACTCCAGTGTTCTTGCCTGGAGAATTCCACGGACAGAGGAGGCTGGTGGACTACAGTCCATGGGGTCGCAAAGAGTCGGACATGACTGAGCGACTAACACACACACAGCCCATCAGTGGCTCGGTGGAGCCCTCACATTCCTCTCTGAGGTCTTTTTTCTATGTCTTCTGTGTTGCTTATGTAACGTGGTCTAGAGCACCTCACAGTCATGTTTTCATTCCTGGGAAGCCTCAGCAGTAGCCTAAAATGCTTCAGATATGCTCTTTCATTTTGTTTCATTTCAAGAGTTTTAATTTCTTCTATTTACCTATAATCTCTCTCTCTCTCTCTCCTTTTTTTTTTGACATTGGATATGGTAGTGACAGGGGTTCCCAGGTGGCACTAGTGGTAAAGAACCCACCTGCCAATGCAGGAGATGTAAGAAACACAGACTGCATGCCTGGGTGGGGAAGATCTCCTGGAGGAAGGCATGACAACCCACTCCATGACTGCGGCATGTTTTGAAGCAGATTTTTTAAGGTTTATTTTGTTTGGAATTGGATCAACTTCTTGAACTCTAGATTAATGTCTTTCACTAAATTTGAGAAGTTTTCAGCAATTATTTCTTTGAGTATCCTTTTAGCCCCACACTTTTTTTCTTCTTCAGCCAACAGTACAAATGTTACATCCTTGGTGTAATCCCCCAGGTCCCTGAAACTCTGTTCATTTCCTTTCAGTTTATTTTTTCTCTGTTGTTCATATTGGATAATTTCTGTTACTCTCTCTTTAATTTTACTGATTATTTCCTCTGCCAGTCATATTTACATTGTGTTATTTATTTCAGTTGTATTTTTCAGCTCTAAATTTCTAGGTGGCTCTTCTTTATTTCTTCTTTATTTTATCTTATATTTCTTGGGTGAAACTTTCTATTTTTTTAATGTATTTTAAGCATGTTCATAAGCATGCTCATAATCAAAGCATTTTATGATGCTGCTAAAAATCCTTGTTAGACAATCCCAATATTCATATCATCTTGTTCCATCACTGATTGTCTTTTCTCATTTAAGTTGAGATTTTCCTTGTTGTAGGTATAATGAGTAATTTTCAGTTTTATCCTGGACATTTGGGTGTTGGGTGTGATGTTTGGAGACTCTAGATCCTATTTATCCTTTCTCTGCAAGCCGTTACCCTGTTTAGGTGAAGCCCAAGTAGGGATGGATGTTCCAGTTTCCCACTGGATCCCACTCACACCATCCCAGTAGAAGCAGGCCACTGCCTCATACTGCCAAGCCTTGTCTCACTGCCAGTGAATGGAGATGGAAGTTCCATTTTCTACTGGGCCTTGCTTGCTGGAGGCTTAAAAAGAAAGAAGCAGTTTAGTTCATTTTACAAATTGAGCCTAGGCATTCTTCTCCATGGGTCCCCAGGGGGCTTGTCCCAAGTGGTCCATGTGACCTAACCTTTCTGAGTGGCTAGGACAGTGTTAGTTTTTAATAAGGCAGTGCCAACCAAGGGGTAGAATCCCTCCCCACATCTGCCACCCAAAATGTGGTGCCCAGAGTGGTCTGTAGCCTGGAAATAACAGTCCCCATGCCTGCTCCTGGGAAAAGTTGTTAACACTGCAGGGAAAGGGAACTCTATCCCCCTAACCATTCCCTCCGCCTCCACACTGTCACTCCCACCGTGTATTTTGAGTGCCTGCTGTGCACTCTGGCTGGTGCTGCTTCTAGGGAATCTTAAGATCTGAACTGTGCTATCAAGGAGCTCACAGCCTAGTGTGTGTATGTGAATGTGTGTATGTGTGTGTGTGTGTGTGTATGCGTGTGTGTGTATGCGTGTGTGTGTATGTATCTGCGTGCACATCCAGGTACAGGGAAAGTGAAAAGTGAAAGTGAAAAGTGAACGTGTTAGTCACTCTTGCAACCAATTCTTGGGACCCCATGGACTGTAGTCCGCCAGGCTCCTCTGTCCATGGGATTCTCCAGGCAAGAATACTGAGTGGGTTGCCATGCCTTCCTCCAGGGGAGTCTTCTCGACCTGGGGATTGAACCTTAGTCTCCTGCATGGCAGGTCGAGCTGTGCTGTGTGGAGCCACAACATGACTAAAGAAGCAGAGGAGACCCTGGAGAGTCAGGGAGGGATCCCCAGAGAGAGGTGTCCAGGGGTGGTTTGTGTATGTAGGGGTGTGGGAAGGGCCTTCCAGGTGGAGGGAACAGCATGAACAGAGGCCAGGAGTAAGGGAGAGTGTGGGCACTTGCACCCCTCAGTGAAGTCCCTACTGAGAGCCCAGCTATGTATGGAGAAGCCTTTTTGTATATTTAAACCAGGGAATCAGATACTTTAAAATGGAACATATAGTTCTGGGCACTGCTGGACCGAGGCAGTCTAATTTATTTTACAAATCAACAAGGACCAGGAGGACCTCAGTGACATTTTTACTGAGGGAATAGGGTCAACATGTAATCGTCTTCCATTGAGAAAACTCATCAGCATGGGAAATTACAGAGTGTAAGTTTCTGAGATCTTGAGCTGCTTTCTGGGTAGACAAGGGCTGTCCTCTGTGGATGTGGTGGGGCGACTTCTCTGGTATTTTCAAGAGCCCTTCTCCTGGCTTGTGATACTGCATGTTCGGTTAGTCCATTTAATTCATTCATGTCAAGTGTTTACTCAGTGCTTTCTGGGTAGTCTGGGCCTTGTGCCCTGAGCTGAGTGTTTGTAAATAATCACTCATAACCTTTGTTTTCAGGGAACTTGCAGAAGGTGGAGGGACACAGACATGGAGTCATCAAGCTCAGCAGAGAGTGCGATGACAGGAGCATGGGGACTGACTGGAGACAGAAGCATCCTTGAGTTGGGTGATTGGAACGAAGTGTCAAGAGGGTTTATGCAGGTGCAGGCAGGATATGAAAAACTGCAGGGTGGTGCAGCAGCTTGCTGGTCACACTGGGAACCTCCATCACTCATGGATGTGAAAGGAGTAGTTATAAGTCCTCCAAGACAAAGAGGCCACCTGGCAGGAGCCAGGACTTTCATGTGAAAAGCAGGACTGTGTGGAGGAAGTGGGGGAAGCCAAACCTTGGTCCCTCTTCTCTTGCCTCCATTAGCTAAACCCAAGGGAACCAGAAAGCAAGAGGGCCTGTTGGTATAGCCCAGAGAGGTGAGCCTCCATCTGCTGATGGGCACAGAGCAGAGTTGGGGGAGGGAGCACAGAGCAGGGTGGGGTGGGGGGAGCACAGAGCAGGGTAGGGGGGAGGGAGCACAGAGCAGGGCTGGGGGAAGGGAGCAGAGATGTGCTGCACTCAGACTCGGAGGGAGCACAGGGGAGGCTTCCCGCTGGAGAGGATGTTTTTGCTCCCTGTTAGTCTCCTGGGCATGCCGTAACGAAGCACCACACCCTGGGTGTTTCGGAACAGCAGTTATGTCCTGTCCCCAGTGCTGGAGGCCAGAAGTCCAAAAGCAGCTGTTGGCAGGGCCCGTTGCCACTGAAGGTGTCGAGGAGGGAAGGTCCAGGCCGCTCTCCTGGTTGTTGGTAGTTGCTTGGTTGTGGCAGCGTCACTTTAGTCTTCACGTGGCGGTCTCCCGATGTGTGTGTCCAAAGTCCCCCCTTTTTATAAGGACACCAGTCATGCTGATTCCGGGTCCACCTCTTAATTTAGCTAATTACATC
Source organism: Nanger dama (assembly GCA_917880005.1). Lineage (NCBI taxonomy): Eukaryota > Metazoa > Chordata > Mammalia > Artiodactyla > Bovidae > Nanger > Nanger dama. The sequence continues at coordinate 36,269,099 of CAKJTW010000018.1, forward strand.
TCAAATACAGTTTCATTCTAAGTTCTTGAAGGCCAGTACTAAAACATATGAAATTTTAGGAGATTCAGATCATCCCGTCACAACCTGTGTCCTGAAAGTTGGCGGGCAATCACACGTATGTGTGTGTGTGTGTCCTGAAAGATGGATAAGAATTCATCAGGCAGACAAACACATGTGTGTTTGTGTGTGTGTGTGTTTGTGGTGGGGCTGTGGGTAGAGCTATTACTTAAGAGGCCTAAGAGCCACGTGCTTGGGGCCTCTTAGCACTCACACTTGAAGGTGGCTTTGGAGGTCCTGTGATCTGGTCTCTCCTTTCTCCACGCCTTCCCTGCAAGCTCCCACCCGCTTGGATTCCTCTAGACTCTCTGCCCTGCCTAGCAGGTCTCTCTAGAGCATCTGCCTGCATCTGTGGGGACTGATACTTAAATAACTTGGGGGCTTCTTTAAGAAAGAAAATAAAATTAGATATGAAAGTCAGTGAGGAGCAGAGAGAGCCAGGACCAGGTTGGAGGGGCTTGTTGACCATGGTGTTGAGTGTGGTCTTTACCCCAAGGACACTGGGAGCCCTGAGAGGTGTCCAGCTGGGGAGCAACCATCAGATCTGTATTTCAGAAGCTCTGACTCTCACTGTGATGTGAGGATGAGTTTGGGAGGAGATACAGCCACTCCCTCCCCCTAACCCCTGGTGGAGTGAAGGGACACAGAGGCTGGCCTCCTCTTGTCTCCTTCCTGTCTGGCACTCTCATTGCTGACTTGCTCTCACTAACAAGCTGTGGGACATGGGCAAGGGCTTACCATGCTGGGTCTCAGCTTCCTCATCTGTTTCCTCATCTTCATGCCAGTTTCTTCGTGCCTTCCAACCTTTCTTCATGGATCCAGTGCAAAGCGGAGTTAAGTCTCTCCTCACTTCTTGCAGCCATTGATCCTGGTTTCGAGGATGTGCCTCCCTCCTGGGGCCTCTGCTGGAAGGAGTTCAGAAGTTCTGTTCCACTGACCAACTTGCGTCCCGAGGGGCCATGGTGAGGCCTCCCTCTGAGGCCCAGCAGGCCTGTGGGCTCAGGGCCAGTGTCTGCCACGGGGATCTTGCTCCTGCTGCCCACCGCCTGGTCCTCCTTGGCCCTCCTGGAGATTGGTCACTGCCAGCTGCTCTCCCAGGGCCTCAGGAGAGTCCCCCACTGGCCCAGCCTCAGTGATGTCTCTGAGAAGAGGAGAGAAGCCCAGGAAAGGGCCAGGAAGGCAGGGAGTGGGTACAAGTGGCAAGTCTTGTGTATGTCAATTCAATTGCCAGGCCTCCTGGATGTGTGAACAGCCTCCAGCCAAACCTCTCTGCTCTGTATTTCACATGCCTGCCGATTCTTCTGTAAAGAATGAGGGCGGGGGATCTGCCTGGGAAGATTCTTAGCATCTTTGGGTGAGTGGCTCTTTGCATGGCTGCATAAAATCAGTGAGGCCTCTTGGATGGTGAAGGTGAGAAGGGAGTAGCATAAGGGGCAGGAGCAGTTGTCCTTCCAGGTGGGAGATGCCAGCCCGGGATTCTGTTCACCAGCCTGGGTTCAGTGAGGATGTATACATGGGCTGCTAGGATCCATGTTTCCAAAAGTTGGAGCAGTAGACTCTGATTTGGGAGAAGACCATAAGGGCTTCCTGCTATGCAAATATTTTAGTGGTGGAAGGCCACGATGGGCTAGGCAGACAGGGTGTTACATGCACCTGTTTAATTCTTACAGCAACCCTAACAAGTCGTGCTGTTAATACACCCATTTTCTAGATGAGGAACTGAGACTGAGAAAGGTTAAGTACTGGCCAGAGGTCATAGAGGTGGAAGATGCAGAATCAGGATGCAGACTCAACTCTGCCTGCTGCCAAGGCCTGGATGTTTATACCACCTGCCCTGCAGCCTCTAAAAGTGTCTTGACAGTTGAAGCAGAATTGGGCCCAGAGGCCAACTGAGGCCAAACCAGGGGTTATTTGCCTTGGATTCCCCACCCCAGGCCTGCCGTGCTGGCCCTTGCTTGGGTTACCACGCTCTCTCTCAGGAAGCCCCACAGGACAGGCTGGCCACTTGGGAGTGCCCAGCCCAGGGCAAGCCCTGGAGGAAACAAGGCTGTGGGGAAACGTCTCCTGGCTCCCTCTCCCCCACACAGGGAGCAGCGGTTGCTACGCAGACTTGTTTGTTCAAGGCTAGCCAGACGACGGGCAGAAGTGTGCCAGCAGCAGGGCCAGTGGCTGCCCCCAGCACCTGCCCAGACGGGAGGCCCGCAGCCCAGGGCTGCAAGGCTGGGCTGGGCCGGGGCAGGCCAGGTGTGGGGCGGCCCCGTCTTCACCTCTGTGGACCCACGGCAGCAGCATCTGCGGAGAGACTGTGGGACCTGGACTCTGGTGACAGGGGTCTGGCCTCTGGATGGAGAGGTGACAGGTGATGTGTCTGCCAAGCTGTGGGTGCGGGGATGGGAAGGGAGGGTGAGTCAGGGTGCCTGAAGTCCTTGGTGGGGTGTCAAGGAGCTGATCTGGAGCAAGGACAAGGGTGCGCTAAGAGGAGGGATACCTAGCCATGATGGAGTCTGAGTCACTGCCAGGAAGTGCCTTCCCCTCTCTGGGCCTTGCCGCATCAGCTTTGTATGGGGAGGTTGGGTCCCTGCTCTCTGAGTGGAGACCCAGGAAGGAGGTGCTGTCCTGGGCTGTCTCCTCCCCCGGCCACAGCCTCTGCCAGAGCTGGGGGTCAACACTGCACGGTTCAGGCGCCCACCTAGCTGAGGCTCCCCGGGAGAGGGACACGGGTGGGTGTGCGTGCTATGAAGAACGTTAAGGGTACGGGGAACTCATGTGAAATGGAAGTCTTGGAAGGGATCTGGGTTTGAATTCTGGCTTTACTTCTTACCTGCTGTGTGGACTTAAGCTCCTTCCTCTCCGAGCCTCAGTTTCCTCACCTGTGAAGTGGGGGTTAAATAATACCTTCCTTGGCACTGCTTGTGAGGCGTGGAGATTGTAAGCCCCTGTGCTAAATAAAGGCCATTTCTTGTCATGCTGTTAGTATTGGAGAGATGACCCTGTTCCTTTCCAGAACAGACTTCAGCTTCCTGAAACTGAGGCTTTGCCAGCCAGCCCTCCTGGACAAGGGCCCATGCTGGCCCAGGGGCCTCAGGGGGCTGATATGGCCTCAGGGGGCTGATATGTCCTCGGGAGCACTGGGAGGGGCTGGGGAGGGCTGTGCTTGGTGGGTGGGTCACTGAGGTTGGTCTCTGAGCATGGGGTGCCGGCTCCAGGCAGGTGGGCAGGGGCGAGCCGTCCGGCTGGCCCCTGAGCCCATCAAGCCTGCACTATTCTCCACCACATTCTGGGAGGATGGAGCCTGCAGCTCCCCTGACTCCACGCTGGCTGGATCCCAGGACTGGCTCTGTTTCAGCCCCTGGAGGCTTGTTCTGACAGATTTGAAGGAAGAGCAGGTAGTGGGAGTGAGGGACACAGAGACGTCAAGCTGGGCTCTGGAGAGACTTGCCTCTGAAGGCCTCCCGGTGCCCCCAGGGCCACCGCAGAGGCCCTGGACTCTGCTCAGCCAGTGTGGATATTTAGAAGTTGATTACTGTATGCTGAACCTCTTGCAGATAGAGGAATGTTTAGAACTCACAGTTTAAAGAAGAGTGAATGTCTGTGTAGCCACCACCACCAGGTCAGGAAATAGACATCCAGGCAGGACCCTAGAACCGCCCCCCATGGAGCCCTTGCTTGTCACAGCAGCCTCCCTCCCCACAGGGTCAATCATATCCTCATTTTCCCTTGTTTTTCCATAAGGCTTTCCCATTTATGTATGTTTTTCTAAATGCTCAGTTTAACTTTGTCTTCCTTTGAACTTCCTATAAACAGAATCACACTCTATGTGTCTTCTGTGTTTGACTTCTTTCACTAAACATTACTCTGTGCAGTCATCCTTGGGGTTGAGTAGAGATCTGGTTTGTTCATTTCCATTGTCATGGAATATTCCACAGCGTGAATACACCACAACTTATATCTCCATTTTCCTGTGGGGTGTTGAGATGATTTCTAGATTTTGTGTGTATCAACAGAACTGCTGTGAACGTTCTCCTTTTTCCTTAGTTCACGCATGTGAGGTTTGCTCTAGGGTAGATGCCTAGGATGAAATTGCTGTCCATAGGGTTTGCATGTCTTTCCCTAGCGGTTGACCCATTTATGCCTCACCCACTGCACATGCTCTGCGTCTCTTCAACACTTGGTACCATCTACAATTTTAATTTTTGGCAACCTTTGCCGACGGGTGGTAACATCTCATTCTGACGTTAATTTGCATTTCTGTGATGATGAGGAAATGAACACCTGCCCGTGTCACCTTTCTTCCTCCTCACTTTCCTTCCTTTTGGTGCTTCCATCCACACTGATCTCTCTCTTAGCTCCCGCCTCCCGACACTCTGCTCAGGTTCCTGACTTCCCTTTTTCTCTCTGTCCTCCTGCCCCCTTCCCCCATCCTCTCATTCTGCTTTTTGGAAAACCAATCTCTCATCTGCATTATTTCATCACTGATCTTTGAGCTGCAGACCTGGCTGACCTGGGCTCCAGAGGAGCTGTCTAGAGGTTTGAGATTTTCACTTTGTCTCTGCTTCTAAACCTCTGCTTCTTGGTCCAACTCACATCCCTTCTTGGGCCTTGGATTTCCCCTTACTGAAACAAAGACAGAAAAAACGATGGCCTTCTGAAGAAGCTGTTTCGATTTTCCAGGATAACCTGGCCTAGACCCTGGAGAGGCATGTGGAAGACTCTAGCTCTTGGTCAAGAAGAGTTGAGCTTCTCCTGGGGGCAATGGGAGAAGGACAGAGTGGTGCTCTGATGTCAGCTGAGGTTCTTACAGGGAGATGGTTGTCAAGGGTGCTTTCCTGGAATGTGACAGACACTTAGATGCTGGGTAAGGTCAGAACCAGCTTTGCTGAGACTATGATGGGGAAAGATGTATTATTTCTTCCCAGTCTCTTCTGAGCCTCTGGTACCTGTAAGTGTTCACAGACTACAATTTGAAGCTGGGAGCTCCAGCTACTGGGCAGGGATCTCTGAACAGCCAAACCATCTATAGAAAGCGTTCTGGGGACAGTAGACCATGTCATTTTAAATTCAAGACTCCAGAGCTATGATCAAGCTCTGGGATGACTCGCTCCTAAAAGTGGGACACTTAGGGTGGGCGGCAGGCTTCCAGGTCCAGCTGCATAATTTCAGGCAGAATTTGATTCAGGAGCACTGAGTCTCACCAAGGAATTCAGACCCTGGGGAGGTACTCTCAGGGCTCTGATCAGGCTCTGCACTGCTGAGTGACTGTTTTGAGAAGCCTCAGTAGAAGGCTGGAGAAGGCACCTTTCTTCCTAGCTCTGCTCAGGGCCTTGCCAGCTAGGGGCTAGAATGATGCCTTCAGGGCTGTGGGTCCTGGTAGGCAGTGGCTCTTGACATTCCTGGATATGTCATAGAGCTTTTCATGAGCCCCCTCTTTTAAGAGCCAGGAAAGCAGCTGACCTCTGAGATTTCCTTGCTGCTTGAAATTTAGTGGCAGGAGAAGCAAGTAAAGGCACATCCTATTCCCACAGCGTGAAACTTCATTAAATTAACTAGGACAGGTTTTGATCTCTAATTTACATTCACATTAACATTATATACAAGAGTGGGGGAAGGCTCAGAATATTCTGGATTTTATAAATTTATGGATATGTTACATACCTATTGTTCCCAGGACTGCCACTTGTTCATCTGGTACTTTTGTATGAGTTAGGAAAAGATGCCTCTTTAAGACATTCTGAGCTTCCTCGGTGGCTCAGATGGTAAAGAATCCGCCTGCAGTGCAGGAGAAGTGGGTTCAATCCCTGGGTCAGGAAGATCCCCTAGAGAAGGGAATGGCGACCCACTCCAGTATTCTTGCCTGGAGAATTCCAGGGACAGAGGAGTCTGGTGGGCTGTATTCCTCGAGGTTACAAAGAATCAGATATGACTGAGTGACTAACATTCACTTTTCACTTTCACTTAAGACGTTTACTTTTATTCATCAGAGAAAGGCTGTGATAAATGTGCAGATCTGTAGTGTCTGCAGTGTGAATGGTGTCTCCCCTTAACTATGATGCTCTTGTGCAGTGTCCAACCTGAACAATCAGACAGGGCAGCCCTGCCTCTCTCCTACCTTCATTATTTTTCAAATACAGCTTAAATAAAACTTTCTCTCATATGTAGGCTTTCTCATAACTTTGAGGCCAATGATTCTCATATCAGAATTCCTGGGGAGGGTGTAGGGAGCTGTTACATATATCACAGACCTAGACATGCAGGCAGCTGTCCTCTTCCTCTCTTTCACTCATCCCCCAAAACACACACTGAGCTTCACAAGTTGAAGACCACAATCCTCAGCTGTGTTGGGGCATAAAAATGGTTGAGAAGTACTGCTTTGGGCTGCTGACCATGAGATTCACCCTGTCCCAGGAGGTCACTGAGGTGTAGGCGTGGCCTATGCCAGCCTACCCACTGCCTCCTGCTCACCCCAGGGAATTCAGGCAACTGACAGACGTTTTGTTGCTTTAAGCAGTGCTTTCACTTTGCCACCCAGCCTGAGCCAGGCCTCTTTAAGTTTTATTTTTTAAAAATAAAAAATTTATTTTAATTTATTTTTTTTCTGTGTTGGGTCTTCATTGCTGGGCACGGGCTTTCTCTAGTTGCAGAGAGCAGCTCTTCATCGCAGTGTGCAGGCTTCTCGTTTCCGTATCTTCTCTATCACGGAGCATATTGGCGTCTGGGCTCAGTAGCTGTGGAGCACAGGCTTAGCCACTCAGCAGCTTGTGGGATCTTCCTGGCCCACAGCTTGTGAAATCTTCCTGGGCCAGGGATTGAACCCATATCCCCTGCACTAGCAGGCAGATTCTTAATCGCTGGACCATCAGGGAAGCCCAGCCAGGGCTCTTAGCTTCTGGCCTCAAAGACTTTCAAAAGGGCATTTCCTCTCCTTGAATGTCTGATTGCCTGCAGTAAAATTGTTATTCAATAAACAATAGTGTTAATAGCCGCTGTTTATCGAGTAGTTGCTAGGGCCCAGACACAGTGTTAAGTGCTTGTCCTATTTTATTGAATACTGTCAATAACTGTGTGACAGTGTTATTCCCATTACAGTTATATGCATGCTCAGCAAAGTTTAGTCACGTGAAGTCACACAGCTAAACGGAATTTAATTCAAGTCTGTCAACTCCTAAGCGTCCTCTCTGGCGTACTGTATACCACTACCTCCAAGAACAGAGGACTTCAGCCCTGCTGCTTCCGTTGCCTTGATAGTTACTTAACATTTTTTAAATGAATTTTATTTTCTATTCCAAATTGTGTGTGTGCATGCTTGTGCCACCAAGTCATGTCTGACTCTTTGTGACCCCATGGACCGAGGAACCTGGCAGGCTCCAGTAACTCAGCGAAGGAAACTAAGATTTCTTACTTCCGTGTTGATATGTGCCAAGAACTGGGCTACATGGTACTAAATATTATGCCACTTCACTTCTGAAATCCAGTAAGAAGGCAGATATTATTGTCCTCATTGTATAGATAAGAAGATTGAGACTTTTAGAAATTAAGTGACTATGGAGAAAGAAATGGCAACCCAGTCCAGTATTCTTGCCTGGAGAATCCCATGGATTGCCATTTCCTTCTCCATAGTCACTCAACTAAGTCTCAGTGTTTTTATCTATACAGTGAGGAGAGTGCTTCGCACATATCAACATGGAAGTAAGAAATCTTAGTTTCCTTCGCTTAGTTACTTCTCAGTAAAGATGTGCTTTAATTTTGATTTCTTCATTCATTCATGATACAAGCGGTTATTAAGAGTTATTACTGGAATGTCCCTGGTGGTCCAGTGGCTAAGGCTCCAAACTCCCAATGCAGGGGGTCCAGGTTCGAGCTCTGGTTGGGGAACTAGATCCCACATGCCGCAGCTAAGAGTTCACACACCACACCTAAAGTGTTGCAACTAAGACTGAGAACAGCCAAATAAATACATTCAAAAAGAGTTATTACTATGTGCCAGGTACTGAGTTGGACATTTGTCTGCATTTCTGTAAATTCCCATGGGCCTACACCTGGTACTGTCTGGAGGACAGAAGGGTTATAGGAGTCTTGATCCCACCTGATCCCATGATGCCAGGAGAGCCAGTGGGTGCAGCTCTGGAGCTGCTGGAGGGGCACAGAGGAGGAGCAGTGAAGGTGGGGGTGCTGTCTCATCTGGGCACTGCCTTCCTGCTGGCCACATGCCAGTCATAGCTGGAGGCAGTGCTGGGGAGCAGGGTGTCCTGAGATGCCTCTCACAGAGGGCCTGGCGGGTGTGGGTATCCATCTCCTGGTTCTGGCTGGCAGGAGACTCTTGGGATACCCAGCTCCAGGAGTGGCTGAGTCCTTACCTGGAAGTGGAGAGTCACTGAGGAGATCAGCTCTGCCTCAGGCTAACAAAGATGGAGGCATCCAGCTGGGGAAGGGGTGGGAAAAGGAACAGAATTGTTTTTTTTCTGGGGTCAAAACACATCATATTCCAGGGCTTCACTGCTCTCGTGCTCTGTGGCCTAACCTCCTATTTCGTGGATGATATCAAAGCCTTCCTGCCCATTCCCTCTGGACGCCCCTCTGTTGCCTCCCTTCACATCCAGGGACCAGACCATGTTTAAGCCAATCCCCGCCCCGCCCCGCCCCGCCCCCGCCTCCTATCCAGGTAGCTCTAGGGTCCTGCTGCACCAGTTCCCCTGGCTCCCTTCACACCTACAGCCTTTCCCTTCTCCTGGCTCTTTTTCCTTGCTCCAGTAGTTCCTATCCTTAAAAGAGACACAGAGAACAAGCACCAGCTTTACCCACCCTCGCTCCTCCCCAGCTGCCACCCACGCTCTCTCTTCTTTCCCATCCAGCAGCTCTGAAGAATGATCCCTACCCATTGTCTCCTTGACCTTCCACATGTTTCTCAAGAGCAGCTGCCTGTGATCTCCTGGTTCCCCAGGCACAGAAGCGGCTATCAATAACCTGGTTGATGTCCTCAGGGCCACATCAATGGGCTTTTCTCAGTTCTTACCCCTCCCGACTTCTTTGCCGTGTGGACACTTCTGCTTATTCCCTGCTCTCTGGGTTTTCCTGGTACCCACTCCCTAGCTCCCTGAGTGTCCTCGCTCCAGCTCTCCTCTCTGGTTGTCAGGTCTTCCTGGTTCCAGGCTCTTTCCAGAGTCTTAGATGGTAATACTATAGAAATGAATATTGCTTCCACAGACTCTTTTTTTTTTTTCTAATCTTTCCCCCGTTTTTTTTTGCCATGCCATGTAACTGGCAGGATCTTAGTTCCCCAACCAGGATTGAACCCAGGCCACCTGCAGTGAAAGCACCAAGTCTTAACCACTGGACAGAAAGGGAATTCTTGCACAAGACTCTTAGGCAAGCAAAGCTTTTCATTAAAAGAGATAGTTTATGCTCAAGGTAGAAGGTGGGGAAAAGGGGCCAGCTCAAGGGGTGAGTTGCTTTTATTAAAAAAAAGGAGGGCTGGTCTCATGAGCACTGGCAATTTCCAGAAACAGTCAAACAGCTTTGATCAGCGGTGGGTGGCTATCAGGAATAGGGAAGTGTTTCTGTGGGGGAAAGGTTGGCATGAGAATTTTCTGCAAGAAAACACAGGAATACATAAGGTTGAAATTGACAGTTGAGCTTCTGGTCTTGTGGCCACTATGTATGCCAGGCATTTGTGCTCTAGCTTGTAGGGCTTGTTTTGCCCAAGGCTGTTCCCGGGTCCTGATTCCAAGATGGTTGCACTCCTGCCTGTCTTGTTTCTACTGACAACATCTGCTCTCATGGCTTCAATTGCTGTCTGATTCTCAGGGGTTCCTGGCCTGTGTCTCCAGCCCAGATAACCCTCTCTTGAGTCTCAAACCACTTTCTGGATGCCTTTACCTGGGGGCCCTGGAGGAGCCACAAACCAACTTGTCCAAACCAGGACTAAGGGTCTCTCCGGGCTGGCACCTGCTTCTGTGTTCACCATTTCAGCAGCAGAGGTACCCTGTGCTCCGGCGCTCTCATCAGATCCCTAGACTCGGCTAGACTCCTCCCAGCCCTCCTATCCTCTTCAGTCTCCCTGTCTTGCTGATGTGGTTCCTGCTTCTTTCTCAGATCTGACCCTGTTCTCCCATTTGAACCACCTCTGCCTGAAATCACACTCTTCTGTCTCCAGGGTTATTTCCACAATCTCCTGCCCTGTCCACCCACATCTGTCTGCCAGCTGCCGTGAGCTTCATACATTACAGTATGTATGCAGAACTGGATGCCACGGAGTACTGATTGCTTACTAGGGTCCAGACTCAGTACTGAATGATTTTGCATTTTATTGGACATATTATTGAAGTGGGGTAGGCAATATCTCTATATTTTTGCAGTTAAGGAAACTTTGGCTCAGAGAAGTTTGGCAACAGGTCTGTGCTCACACATCTCACAGGTGCTGGAATTTAATCTCATTCACCTTTGGATGTTAGTTCCTCACATACAGCTCAATGAGTGAGCAGATCTCAGACTTTCAGTGATAGGCTGAACTTAGGAGGTCAGAGTCCGGTGAGTCACCCGAGAACATAGAGTTTTCCCTGGAAGTCTATGGGGTGGGCTACCTTTGTGGGGGGGAGGGGACGGGGTATGTATGGGAGTGGAGCTGTGGGCGGGTGATTATTTTCAGGGGAGACACTGGGGTACAGAAAGGGGTCAGATCTAAACTCTGACATTAGAGGCAAATCTTGCTTTAGTCACGCATATTTTCGTGAGCTAGTGTCTCTGCTTGGGTCCTAAAATTTTGTCAAAACTTCCTTCCCTAGGAAAGTTCATCCTGGGTCCCCACTGAGGGGTCTGCATGAAAACATAGGTTAGATGATGTCATTTCTCAGCTAGAAATCCTTAGAGCTCCCTTTGCCTGCAGAACAAGCCCAGACTTGACAGAGCTGTGCAGGTACCGGCCCTTGACTACCTGCCTAGACTTGGGCCCTCCCGGCAAACACTAGACTCAGGCCTATTCGGTCCTCCGTGCCTTTGCTCAGAGTTTCCTGAGCCTGGATTGCCCTTCCTACTTCCCTGCCTATCTATGTCCTACTTCCTTCCCAGCCCAGTGAGGATGCAGCTTTTCCACGGAGGATCTCTGTGCCTAGTCAGATAGCACTGAGGCTCTCCCCATGTGCCCATCCCTACCTGGGACCAGGAAGGACTGGATTCTCCAGGTGTTGCAACAAGCATTCCTTGGGCAGTATAGAATCACCATGAAAATAGCTGGAGACTCATCTAGTTTGAGCCTCTTACATTGTAGACGTGCCGTCTCTTCCTTGTGAGGGGTGCCTGTTTCACCTGGGTCTGTCTTGGAGGAATGGAGGGCTGGTCCTGGTAACTTTAAAGATAGCATGGGTTTGCACGTTTGTGCATGTGTGTTTACATGTAGGGGAGAGGAGAGAGAGAAAGATCTAATATTCGACATTAGTGATTACCTATCAGCAGTGGTACTAAATTATGTTTATACATGACTTCACGGAATCCTAACAAAATCCTTTGTTAGAACACTTTTTCAGATGAAGAAATCAAAGCTCAGAGGAATTAAATAACCTGCCCAGGTTCATTCAAGAGGGCCAGGGCAAGGTCCCAGCCTCCCTGTGTCAACCTCAAAGCAGAGTTCCAGGAGTCCCGAGTGGCTGTTCAGGGAAGCCTGGGGTGGGGGGTGGGGTGGGAGGGCTGCTTACCCCCAAGGCCCCTCTCCAGTGAGTATTTCAGCGGGGACATTTTTTGGGTTCAACTCTAGGTTTGGTGACTCAGTCATCTTTCCCTTTTCCTCTCTTTTCTCCCTGACATGGCACCATCATTCCCATCAAACACATCTGAGCAGGTGAGCTCTCTGACTTACTGGAACCCACGTCCCAGGACTGGGGCCAACCCCATCCCAGTCCCCTGTGCTGACCCTTCCTCTCTCTCCTCAGAGCCTTGCCCTCCTGCCTGAGGACTGTTCATTTGAGGGCCAGGCTCTGCCCAGCTCCTGGAGGCTTGCTCCAGCTTCCAGAGCAATGTGGACCCTGTGGGCTGTGCGAGGCACAGGACGGTGGGGGACTTTGTCCTTGCGGCTGAAGACATTCTTTCCTGGGACAATACCTGTTTGTTCCCTTTCCACTTGAAACCCGAGTCCCCTTCAGTCACCTTTCTTCATTCCTGTGACGCTGGTCACCATGGAACCTCTTTAGCCACAGTTTTAGTGGAAGGAGTGGACAATGGTCAGCTACCTCAGGCCACTCCATTTCCTGAGTGGGGACTCTGAGACTGAGGGTGGAGGAGCCAGCCCCCTGGGGGAATTCAGAGCATCATGGGGTGAGGAGGGAAAGCCCCAGAAGCTCTTCACTGTAGCCCTTCAGGTCAGGGACTGGTTTTCCCATCAGGGACAGTCTCCTCTTGATGCCCAGGACAGTGATGGGTCAAACGGGGCTCAGTAGATTGTGCCTCAGAGGTCAGCTCTAAGTACTGTCCATGCCAAACCCCACAGCTTTGATGTCATCTGGAGTGGAATATCTGATTGTGGTTTTTATAGTTTGGGCATAGATCTTTAAGTTTCCACCAGGCCTTGGGAGGCGCCACCGTGTCCTGACAGAAGACGTGGTTATCCGTACCCAGGTGTAGACACCTCCCATTTGCAGGTGCTGAGGAGGCCAGTAAGTGGATCCTGAGGGCCTGAGGGGTCAAAGGTGTGAACGTAGGAGAGGGGAGGCCTGAAAGGGACTCTGCTGGGTTGCCTGGGCAAGCCATGGAGTGTACTCAGTGTTTCCTTCCACACTGTTGGTTTTCCTCAGGGCGTGGAGGGACAGGGGCCATCCTGGTCTGCCAGGGAGGCAGTGGGGAGAGGGATGGAGGCAGTCTTGCTCAGAAGGTGCCGTTGAACCTCACGTGTCTGGATCCTCGGGCAGCTCTAAATCTCCTCTCTTAGCTTCATAGATATGATTCCTATGGGGACACTGGGACAGCATATCCGCTTTGATAGTCTAAGGTCAGAGTCAGGGCTGGCATCTTCTTATACAGGGAGTCTGAACTACAGCCTCTGTGAACATCAGAGTTGCTCAGGAGTTGAGGGAAGAAAAAAACCAGACAAAGCCCAGTGGCCGTTCCCTGGAAGAGTCTGCTTCTGTGGAGGTCTGGGTGCCACCTTGGAATCTGTCATTTGAATCAGTTCCCAGGAGATTTTGATCTGCAGCTGAGACAGAACAAGGGTGATAGCTAAACACCACGTTTCCACATGTGATTCACACAGAAAGTCTGCACCCTGGTTAGATTCAGGTAGTAGGATTCTATGGCCTCCAAAGCCTGGACTCCAGCTTGTTTACTTTGATTCAGTCTATCCCACCAGGAATGTTCCTTCTGGGTTTTGCTGGAAGCAGCCATCTTGGCAAATTCTTGAGCCTCTTTCACTCAGAGAGGCGAGAGGTGGGGTGTTGGGACCCGTGGAATAAAATCTCCCTCCACATCGCACTGGAGAAGGGACATGTCTCTCAGCTATTCTGGGCTGCTTGTCACTACTGTGACAGGCAGTTGCCTTCTCCTCTGATTGTGACGAAAATTCTCCTCAGAAAACCGAGTGGCTGGAGACTGCAATCAATCAGCACGAACTCAGAGGCTGGGCCGGAACCTCTCTTTGGCCAGGGGTTGCTAGGAGCTGTTCTGCCTGCTGGGGTCTGAGTGGGGACATGGTGGGCCGGCTTCCAGACAGAAGGCAGGTGTTTTCAGTTCCTGGGTTAGGATTTGTTGCTCAGCAAAAGAGTCTGGCATTGTCTCCTCCCTGTCTCAGCTGGTATCTCAAGGGACCTACTCTGGGGCAGAAACTAAGGGATTTGGAAGGTGTGGCCTTTGTCCTGATTTTATCATTGATCATTTCTGGTCACTCACCTCCCTACCTGTCAGGGTGGAAACGGGTCACTATGATATCAGCGGAGAATTTATAAAACTGAGTGAACTTGCAGAGTCTGCGGCGAGATCTTTATTACATGGGAAAAGAAAGAAGTCAGGTCAAGGGCAGGAATGAACGACTGATCCCGGAGGGTTAAGGGAGGCTGGAAAGAGGCTTGGAGGCGTCGAGCGGTCAGCTCAGGACAATGGTCAGCTCAGGCTGGAAGTGTCTGAGGTTGGCTTAGTCAACAAAGTGAGAATGAGGGCCAGGAACTTTGTGCAGAAGACCGGTGTGCCTGAGAGAAAACAATGGAGTTAGTCTCTGCAGAGTCCCCTGCTGCATCCTTGAGTGATAAGAGGGGTTGCAAAGCTTGACTCAGCATGAGCTTCCAGGGCAGCTACCAGAGTAATGAGGAAAGTAGAAACTGGTGGGGAAAGGCATTGTCAGACTCCCCCTTGATAAGCTCCACCTTCCCCAAGACCCTGAGGTGACCACATGGTCACCAGCAAACCAACGCCAAAGCCACCAGCAAAGCTGGGTTCATGCGTTTCACTGGTACTCTTCATAATGGACTGTCCACAGTCATGCAGGCTGTCTACATGGACTGTCTACATAATGGACTGTCTATAGTCATGCAGTCTTGAGAGTCCCTTGGACTGCAAGTAGATCAAACTGGTCAATCCTAAAGAAAATCAGTCCTGAATATTCACTGGAAGGACTGATGCTAAGGCTGAAACTCCAATGCTCTGGCTACCTGATGAGAAGAACTGACCCATTGGAAAAGACCCTAATGCTGGGAAAGATTGAAGGCAGGAGGAGAAAGGGATGACAGAGGATGAGATGGTTGGATGACATCACTGACTTATCTGAGTTTGAGCAAGCTCCGGGAGTTGGTGATGGACAGGGAAGCTTGGTGTGCTGCAGTCCATGGGGTTGCAAAGATTCGGACACAACTGAGCGACTGAACTGAACAGTTATGCAACCTGGGGACTTGGAAACTTTAAAGTGTCCCAGAGAGTCTGAATGTTAAAAGTGCCCTTCAGTCCATGCCAAGTGCTAAGTTGCTTCAATCACGCCTGACTCTTTGCAACCCTATGGACCATAGCCCACCAGGCTCCTCTGTCCATGGGATTCTCCAAGCAAGAATACTGTACCGGGTTGCCATGCCCTTCTCCAGGGGATCTTCCTGACCCAGGGATCAAACCCGTGTCTCTTTACATCTGTTGCACTGGCAGGTGAGTTCTTTACCGCTAGCACCACCTGGGAAGCCAGTGGCAGATTTCTTTACAACAAGAATGCTTTAAGGGCTTCTCTGCTGGCTCAGTGGTAAAGAAACCACCTGTCAACGCAGGAGACAGTTTCAGTCCCTGATCTGGGAAGATGTCTGGGAGCAACTAAGTCCCTCTGCCACAATTATTGAGCCTGTGCTCTAGTGTCTGGTGGCTGCAACTATAAAGTCCACATGATGTAACTACTGAAGCCCGAATGCCTAGAGCCTGTGCTGAGACAAAATAAGCCAGGGAATCAGAAGTCCATGCACCACAACTAGAGAATAGTCTCTGTTTGCTGCAAGTAGACAAAACCTCGCACAACAACAAAGACCCGGCATAGTCAAAAAGAAATAAAATTTTTAAAGCTCTTAATAAAAAGAAGAAAGAATGCTTTAGCTCCTGGTGGGCTTCCCACAAAATGGTTTAAAAGTGTCTGTGATTTGTACGGATCCTCTCTGCCTCTCTCCATCGTACGCCCCTGGATGTTATAGGTTGGGGTCCTCTGGATGCTTGAGGATTGTGCTCAAGGCCCAGAAACTAGCTGCTGCCTCTGGACAACTCCCCAGGTGACTCCTCCACCCAGGGCATGGGCACCCGTGATGATGTACCCCCAGGTAAGGGGCCCCAGGGAAGGTTGGCGGGGTGGGGGTCTTCCTTGGATACTCCCGCAGGCTCTGCTTGGGAGATGTGGTCGGGCCGCCAAGCCTTTCCATCTGGGCCAGGCTCTCCGTGGGCTCTCCCTGCTCAGCCTCCTGTGGGGGGCTCCCTATGTGGCTGCAGATTCCTCAGCCAGGGCTTTGCCTCCACTCTGAGCTAATGGGCTGACTGAGGGTAGTGCTCTGTAGTGGGAACATGAAGATGGGCCAAGGATGCAGGAGTGGGTCCATGGGAGGGCTGGGTGGCCCCATTTTCCTCAGCTGACAGGGCAGGAGACAGTGAGGCCAACTCTATCAGGAAACAGCGTTCCAGGGCTGGCCCTGCCGCTGGAGCCAGCTGCGTGAGCCCGTTTCTGCTGGAGGGTGAGGGAGTCAGAGGTCCTGCCTGGAGCGAACGGGTGCTTGTAGGTGGAGCTGCTGCTCCTGGCAGGGGCCTCTGCAGGGGCCTGAGACCCCTTGGGAGGAGTGTGGAGAACTGGGAACACCTGAGCAGTTCAGGGAACAGGTCACTGTGCTCAGGGCCGAGGACCGGGGAGCCATGAAGGAGGCTGAGAAGGTGCAGTGTGGGAAGGGTTTGGAACAAAGCTGGGAGAAGTCACATGGAGTGGGCTGGGAAGGTGGGCTTTGGTGGGAAGCGTGGTGCCCTGGCCGGCTGGGGTCAGGGTGGCAAGCCCCCACCTGAGGGCAAGGCTCTGATTTGGGGGTGGGCCACAGAATGCCCGGGGCCGCCTGTCCCCTATCCCGGCCTTAGTGGACTCTAAGATGCTGCTCTCCCTGCCTTTCTGTCCCCAGCCAAAGTTCTGGCTCCCGTGGCCGTGCACTGTGGCAGCGATCCCCAGAGCAGTGCTGGGCCCCTTGCACTCCCAGGTGGAAGCAGTGACTCCAACCTGAAGACATTTGGAGAAGGTGAGACAGGGGGACCAGCCTGGTGGCCCCATCACATCAAATGGCCTTCGAGTGTCCCAGCAGCCTCTCTGGGGCCTTGGGGCAGAGATGGGCCATTCCACCTGGCAGCCATGCAGACAAGGTCAGTGACCACAGAGCAGAGCTTGGACCTCATCCTGGAGGAAGGAGATGGGTGTGTTTAGATGCCTGACTGTGTCTTCAAGCCATGGGCTGGCGTTAATTTAACCCTGGTCCCTGCTGGACATGTCCTTTTGTTTTAGGTGGGTCCTTGGGCTTCCCTGGTAGCTCAGGTGGTAAAGTGTCTGCCTGCAATGTGGGAGACCTGGGTTCAATCTCTGGGTCGAGAAGATCCCCTGGAGAAGGAAATGGCAACCCACTCTGATACTCTTGCCTGGAAAATTCCATGGACAGAGGAGCCTTGTAGGCTATAGTCCATGGGGTCACAAAAAGTCAGGCATGACTGAGCGACTTCCACCTCACTTTTCAATTCTCTGCCTCAGAGGATAGAGGTGTATGGAGGGCTCCCCTCCAGAACAGGGAATAAGTGGGGCTCTACTAGGAACTGCAGGAAGGTCCCGTGAGCCCCAGGGAGGCAGAGCTGAGGTCCCGGGGCCTGGGTAGTGTTAGCACACAGGGAAGCTGGGGGAGTGGGCTCCTCTAGCATAGCAATTCTTGCCTCAGCCTCCCTCCAGCTAGCGCCCAGTGCCCTCCTGGAGAAGCCGTCACAGCTCTTGAGTGGACATGGGGACCCTGGCAGCCTCAAGCTGGATGCTCCCTGAAGGACTGGCAGGCCAGGAATGGCCACCCCAGGAACCTCGCGGCCCTGCCTCTGGGTCCCCACCCACTGGTACCGCTTCCCCTCGCTGGAGTCAGAGGCCAACAGTGTGGCCCGGGACACCACCCAGATCAAGGACAAGCTCAAGAAAAGGAGACTTTCGGAGGGCTTGGCAGCATCTTCCCCTTGGTGAGCCCTGGGCCCTGCCCAGACCCCAACCCTAAGGTCAGGGACCCCAGGCCACCCGGACTGTGAGAGTCAGCAAGTGTGCAACTGGCAGCTGGGGTCAGAGGTGGTCGGGGGCACCCTCTCTACAGCCCCTGCCTCCTCCCTGGAAGGCCGTCTCCCACTTGGGCCTCTGCAGCGGCTCCCAACCGGACTCCTCATTCCCGCCTCGCCTCCCTGCTAGTCTTCACTGCAGAGGCATTCTTTTCAAACACAGATCTGACCACCTCTTTCCTCCCACTTCTGCCAACTATGCTAAAGCCACCCAGTGGCTTTTAAGTGGATACAAGTACTACAGCCCACTGCCTTCCCTCCCTAATTCAGTACTAATTTTGTTCCCTTTTCTACCCAACCTGCTTCTGAATTTTAATTATTTAATTAATTTATTCTGAATTTTAAATAGGTGACTTTGACACTTTCTACCAAATTTTACAGGAGTGGGAAAGGACACTCAGCACAGTCTAGGGGTGGGCTTGGGGCTGGGGGAACATCTGCCCCTCCTCTCACCATCCCAGCCTCCCCAGGACATAAGACCCTGTTGCCAGCAACTGAATTAACTCCACTCCCCACACTCTGGAGACTCACTTACTCCCCATCCCCACCCCATACAGCCTCTTTGGATCCCAGTGGAGGCCCCAAAGGAGTTCCCCTGAGGACTGCCATCCCCCGCGCCACCTCTCAGAGGCTGCTGAGGGTGTCCAGGCCAATGCCGCCCATCCAGAGCATCCCCACCACCCCAGAAGCCAACGGAGCCAAGGAGAAGGGCCTGGACCTGCCCACAAGCCGTCAGGGTCCTCAGGAGCTGAGGCCTGGTGCCCAGGAGGTAAGGCAGTTGGACTGCTCTGAGTCTTGCCTCCCTGTCCTTCTGTTTTTTTTCTTTCGATATTTACCAATCCCTATTCCTGGGCCCTGAGCATCTCTGAAGGTATCTTCTCCAGTAGTTGCCCCAGACGTACCCGAGCTGGCTCCTCCTAAGCAAATGCTGTGTGACTATCCATCTTACAAGTGATGGTTCTCAAGCCTTCTCTGATCTAAATGTTCCAGAATTTCCTATGGTTCTGACCCTCCTCATTTTGGCAAGGGACTGTGGCAGAGGAGAAAGAATACTGGGTTAAGACTCAGGAGATTTAGGTTCTGATATCTACTAGGCCTCACTGACTGTGTGACCTTGGGCAAGTCACTTCCCTTTCTGGGCCTCAGTTTGCACTAAGAAAAGGGAATTGGACCTGATGTTGTTGAGGATCCCTTTCAGCTCTGATGTTCTAGGATTTTCTGAAATGAGAACAGGAAAACAACTAGTAATAATGACTAAAGGGGTTGGAGTAGGAATGAGAGGACCCCTTTTTGTTTAAATGGTAAGGAAACAATGAGCTCAGAGGTCCCAGGGTTGTGTTAGAGAAACAGGATACTTATCAGTGCTGTGGATAGAAGGGACCACCATGCGCGTGGCACCTGGGAAGTGAGCATCCAGAGTGAACTGTTTCATGGACCAGACCCCTCCCTGACCGCTGCTCCCAGGTACAGATTTCCCAACAGTACCTGCACTGCAATGATGAGAAGATGCACAAGTCCCTGGGAGGCATTGTGATCCCACCCATCCCAAAGGCCAAGGTACCTGCTGGGACCTCCCGCACACCTGGCTCCCTTCCCAGCCTCTTGCCTCTGGGCCAGGACATCCCTCACGGGCCTCAGCCCCCCGCACCACACGGTAAGCAGCCCTAAATCAAAACTACCTTGCAGTCCTCTCTCTACCCTCCAAGATCTGCTTGGACTCCCTATGACTGAGTCTCCACACCAGGGCAGAGCTCTGGCGGCCAGATGTGTGGAGGGCAGGGTCCTCCACCATGAGCCTCTGACCTGGGGCAGTCCCAGAGCTGGCCCTTGATTCCAGCAGGAGGGGTGTATAGGCTTAATTAGCAATGTCTTGACCTCTGTCTTCTACCAGTGTCCTGATATGTGTGGTTGCTGCCCTGATGAATAGAGCATGAATATTTTTAAAGCGCTATTGGATTCATGATAGCTCTTTGTGATGGTGCTTTTTCTTAATGAATGGACATTAAAAATGCAAGCATTATTGTGTCTATGTATGGGGCGTAGTCTACAAAAGTTCTGGACTAAAAGGGAATCAAAAACTGGGGAATCAGTGAACAGGGAGAGTGAATAAAGAATCAGTGAACAGAGAGAGAGGGAGAGATAGAGACAGGGAGAAGGAGAGAGCGCTCTCTTTGGGGTCTCCTGTACCCATTTCTCTCAAGGGTCCTCTGTCTCCCACATCGCCTCCCCTTCTGTCCCAAGACATGTCCACATCTTACTGTGCCCTGGTGGAGTATGGGAGCCCATCTGTGGACCTGCTCCTGGATTTAAGCTCTCTGCTTGATTTTTGTACCGACCTCTTCCTCCACCGGCCTCCACCTCCTTACCAACGCCACCGCCTCCTCGTTTCCTGCTCAGACACCCACCTCTTCCTCCCTCTGAGAGTTCTTGGTGGCTTTCATGACTCTCTGGCCCCTGATAAGTGACCCTTCCACCCATCCCTGTGCTCTTGAGCTGTTGAGGTCCTTGAATTCTTTGCCTTCCTCACCTTCCTGACTTCCAGGCAGTCTCCTGTGTGCCCCCTTTTTCCTCGTTTCTTAAATGTATTCCAGAACTCTTCACCTCTATCTCCTTCTTCTTCCTGGGAGTCTTATCTGTGCAGGTGGCTTCCAAGGTCAAGTGAGATGGGAGACTTCTGCATCCCCTGGGCTTCCCTCCTCCTGTTGAGCATTCCCAGGACTCTCAAGGCTGATGCAGATCCAGCGTTGGAGGCAACTGCCACAATATACCACCACAATATATTGCCACAATATACCACCACCACAGCGTCACGGATGGAGCTCTTCGTGTTTCCCCTGTCTCTCTCCCATGACCTCTCAGTTTCCACTGGGGTGCAGGCGTGCTCTTTGAGCTTCCAATTTCAGCATAATTTTCAACTCTTGCCTCTTGTTCCTAACAGATTGCCACATCCCAGGAGGGCTTTCTTAAACAATGAGAGACGGTGTGGAGGCTACCCCCTGCTTGCCGCTGCTTTTGCTCTTAGTTTGTACTTACTGGCTCCCTTTTGACCTCCCCCTGGAGTTCCTACTCCATCTCCTTGTGGCCCTGAGCTCTTCATCCTGATCTTTTGTTTTCATCCACCCACCCCCCACTCCCCGAATACACCCCTTCCATGCACCTCACTTCTATTGACTTCCTGGTGCCAGCAGCTTACACAGGAGTCTCCTTGGCCAGATATTCAGGGTGTCCCAGTCCACCACTTCACACTTCCTCCTGTGCTGTTCTATGGGAGCCTGAGTGGCAACCCGCCCCCGCCAATACCCCCCATGTCCAGCCCTGGACAGCACCTCCCCACAGCCCCAAATGAGCCTCTTATCCTTGGCCTGCTGGTCAGTTCCTACATATTTCAAGCCCCAGCTCCATGTCCACCCTCTCTATCAGGTCTTCCCTGGCCTCCTCGGGAGTAGGGAAGGGCTCTGTTCACACGGCATCCAGCCTGTGTGCTGTCCAGCCACCTCCCATCTACTTACTTGCTCACCTTTTATTTCTATTCTTGAACTTGCAGCACTGTAAGGCAGGGGCTATATCTGGACACTTCTGTGGCTCCCATGGTGTCAAGTTCCCATGTTAACTGCCATGGATTAGTCACATGTGGATTAAGCAGATAACTATTGAAGTATCTGCCTATTTGCTATCAGGCTGTGACATGGATTTCTCTCCATTGACTCCGTGAGGCTAGCTAATGGCTGGGAGGGAGACTCCATTACCATTTCATCCGTCCGTCTGTCAATGTGTCCGTGCATCCATTGAGTCACTGTTAAGAACCACTCTGTGCCAGACACTGGGTCAGGCCCTATGAAAGCAAAGCCAAACAAGATATCCTCTGTGTTCTGGGAGCTCATAAGAGAAATTTACAACAGACCATTGACTAAAAGCCCCAGTGAGGTAAACACTAAGGTAGAAGGCTGCCTCTCATTCTGAGGAGCACTGTGGAAAATTATTTCAATCAGGCCAGGAAGACTTCTCAGAGGAGGTGAGGCCAGTTGGGTTTTGAAGGCTGAGGCAGAGTCTGTGAGATGGAGCAGAGGGAGAGTTGGGAAGGACGATTGACTGAGGCATTTAGGGCAGGGCTAGCTTTCCAGCAGCACCGTGTCTGTGTGTGACGGGGGGTGGCGCGCAGGCGGAAGGGCCCGTGTGCGCAGCTGAGGAGTAGAGCTTTGCCCTGAAGCGGTGAGGTGCCGCTGGAGGCTTTTTGTGTGGAGATGACATCAGATCCTGACTTAGGAAGGCCACCCTGGCCACGGCCGTGTGGCGTGGGCTGTGCACACTGTCAGGACGGCCTCAGGGATCCAGGGGGAGAAGCTGTGGGCACCTGAATGGGCAGAGGCTGTGGGTCCCTCGTCTGCAGTGTTCAGTGTGCAGAGGGGCTCGGAAAGTAAAGACGTGGGGGAGGGGCTTGGTGACTGGATGGCTGTGGGATGAAACAGGGAGGGAGCTGAGGCCCATGCCAGAGTTACTGGATAAACAGCCAGACAGATGGTGGTGGCTTCAACAGGACAGGGAATTAGGAGGAGAGGCAGGCTTTGGGGCAGTGGAGTGGCAGCTTGTGAGTGGGTTCAACTTGTGCTGCTGGGGACACCGGTTGATGCTCAGATGTCTGGCCAGGTGCGTGAGAAGACTGTCGATGCAGGAAGAGCTTTGCCGTTCCATCATTTTCGTGCAGCCTGGTGGGACCACCTCAGGTCATGATGGGGGGTTCAGCAGAGGGAGGAGGGGCTGGAACACTGTGCGGAGAAAAGTGAAGGCTCTCTGGGTGTGGGTGACCTTGGCTTCTGTCTTTTCTGCTAATGGGTCTCTAGAGAAGGGAAGGAGAGGTTTGCCAAGGTCCACAGCTTGAAGGGAGGCTGAGCCACGTGCTCTGAGGCTACATCCTCTGCTCAGAGGGAAAGGGAAAACAGCCTCCAGCTTGAGGTCAAAGGGGTGAGGCTGTGGGCCAGGAGCCAGTGGCGGTCGGGTCTGAGGGAGGAAGCAGCGCCAGGATTACCAGTGCCCCATGCTCACTCTGTGCCTAGCCAGAACCACCAAAGGGACTTCCCTGCTCACCTCTGCCCCCAGCCCTGTTGGCACAGCTGGGCAGTGGGGGGTTCCAATGGCAAAGACCTAGTGGTGGGTTCCAATGGGCAAAGACCTAGTGCCCTAGTTGGGTGCCCTGGGGTGTTTACCAATGGTCTCCAAGCCACGCAAGTCCTCCCTGGGGGTCCTCCCTGGGGGTCCTCACCTAGGAGGCTGTGCCTGTCCCAGGGAGCAACTCTGAGTCTTGGTTGTCCCAGGCTCTGGCCTTTCCTGTAGACCTCTGGTCTCCTGACCTCCATGGTCCCCTCAGTAGGAGCCCCTATATCTGGGCGGGCACTCAGGTGGGCTCTCCTACAGCCTGTCCTCCAGCCATCCCAGTCTGGGTCACCCTGCTGAGTGAAAACTCTGAGGCCAGAGCACAGGATGCCGTGTCCCAGTTCTCGTGGCTTGTCACCCTGTCAGCCCCCCAGAGCCTTCTGCTGTCTACACGTTTCCCAGTGAGAAGAGACAAGTCCATGTTAGATAATGCATATCTGGTCTTCCTGGGAATGTAAGGCCCATGAATGCATCACCACCTGTCTTAGTGATGCTGTGTTCCCAATGTCTACACAGTGCTTTGCGCACAGTACATCTTCAATAGGGTATGGTAACACACTCGGGTATTATTGCCTGGAGAATCCCATAGACAGAGGAGCCTGGCAGGCTACAGTCCATGGGGCTGCAAAGAGCTGGACCTGGCTGAAGCAACAACATGCATGCATGAATGAGTAAACAGTACTGTTTATTTTAAAAACTGCAATTAAAACCAGAGCCAGGAATGCCTCATCTTTCCTTCCTGTGCTCAGTTTGAACTGAATGTCTCCTACAAAGCAGTGGTGATTTCCCATCAGCAGCAAAGGGGGTCATTCCCTCTAAACCCTGGAGGGGAAAAGGAGTGGGTCCCCGAGCTCTCACGGGTTGTGAGAGGACTTGAAGTCAGTCTGTCCTGAGCTGGGGAGGAGATTCACCCCCATTTCCTGTGCACACAGCAGAGACAGGGCTTCCTGTTGGACTAAGTGGTTTACTCATGGAGGCTGGCTTCCTGGGGAATCAATGGTCTATGCAGCCAGAAAACAGGGCTCTGAGTTTTGTCTGGACCAAGTCCACTAGTCACCCTCAAGTCCAGAAGGAGATGCATCTCCTGCTGCCTTGAACACCTGGCCAAGAGCCTCTTTACAGGGGCACCCACAGCCTCCTCTGTCTCATCCCCTTCTCAGCTGTCACCCCATCCTGGAGCTAGCCTGGGAGCTAGTTCTTGCTTGCTAGATAGTGCAGCAGGAGCTCTTGCTTGCCATCTCTCATGGTGCTTTTTTCCTCTCCCATTCTTCTAAGATTGGTCCAGGAACGTGGGCCTTGGGAGAAGACCCCAGATCTCTGGGTATGTACTCGCCTTGTACCCTTCCTTTTGTTACTTGACTCTCTGGTTCCTGGGTTGGATCATGGGATCAGAATTAAGGCTAGAGATCTGGGTGCCCTTAGACTCACTGCCCTCATTTCATGGAGGGGGAAGCAGAAGTCACCCTGGTGCCAGGGAGGATGGCCCCTGCTCTGTGCTACCCTCCACCAGCGTAGGTTGCTTCATGATCGCCCAGCTGAGAGAGATGGTTCTATCCCATCTGATAGAGGAAGGGGTGCCCTGAGGCTCACCAAGCTGGGCCTTGTTAGTCTCAGTGCATAGAAAACACGCAGGTCCTTGCGGCTCCAAAGGTGGGGTTTTGTCCCATCCTATGGCTGCCCCTGGGCTTCCCAGGTGGTGCTAGTGGTAAAGAACCCGACTGCCAGTGCAGGAGATGCATGGATCTAAGCGAATAGAGGATTCCTTTCCAGACGAAGTGAGAAATTAAACTGCATCCCGTGAATCCCTTGATCAACCAATCCTGGGAGGTTTCAGCCTCAGGGGAAAAAGAGCCAGCTGGGCTGGCAGTGAGGCAGGTGGTTGAGGCTCAGAGAGGCTCTCCAGCCTATGACCTAATTCGTGGGGAGGATGGAAGGTCGAGTGAGGGGACATGGGCAGAGTACCCTGGGTGGCAGGCCTAGGGGTGTTGGCAGCAGCTGCTGTGCTGACTGGCAGGAGCAGGTGGACTGTTGCCTAGCTTCCGGGCAGGTCACCCTGTAATCAGCTCAGCAGCGGGTCAGTTGGTCAGGGGAGGCTGCTGCCCACGAGGCCCAGGGTTAGGATGCCCAGCTGGGCCCGAGAGGCAGGCCTGGCATGGCAACCTCTGCTGTGGCAGTCTCCCGCTCTGGCCAGGCTGTGGCAGGGTGCACAGGGGCAGTCCAATGTGACACACACGGGCACCAGTGTCCCTTGAGAGCTTCCTGAGAGCACTGGAAGGGGGTCTGGGGACAGGGGGACGCCACCCTAGAGCTACTCCCCTGTCTGCCCCACCAGGTGTTGCTTGAAAACTGGGTCTTTGTGGGGCAGGGGCCAGGCTGCTTGGACAAGGCTTTCCAGGGTGTCTCTTGGAGGCATAGGCGAAAGGGGGCTACAAACTGGCAGAGTCCTCAAGAAGCTCTCTGACCTTCCAGCTGTCGGCAGGGGACAACACTGCCCGATGTGGGCACCACGTCTAGCACGCAGTTAGGGCTCACGTGGTAGTGTCTGGAAGCTAAGGGTTTTCTCGCAGTCCCTACTCTGGTGAGCTGGCACCTGGACACCCATGCCCTCGGCCCAGCCTTACTTCCCGGCAGACAGAGGCTTTGCCCCTCCTCCCCCTTGGTTCTGGAGTCTTCTCCCAGGAGGGATCTTTGGTAGAAGACAGGGGCTGGACAGAGATCTGGTGGTCCCCAGGAGCCCTGCCAGATCCCCAGACTCAATACACCCTTTCCAGCCTCAGGCAGCCCCAGGTGGTGGCCCCCTTCCCAGAGGAGCCCTGATTTGCAAGCTCTCTCAAGGCCAGTGACCTCCAAACTTTGTGAGCAGGAGAACTTGGTTAACGTTGCCTTAATTAAAGAAAAACTAATGGACCTACCCCCACACTGTCCCTAAAACAAGAAACATGCTCTTAAGGTCTGTTAATTGGGGAAAACACGGAATGACAAAGATATACTACGGATTTGATGTCATTTGGAAATGAATTTGAATATTATTAATCATAAGAGCATCTGAAGGTCACTAGGTCTCAACTTTCCCATCTGTAACATGAGAGCATTGGGCTGGCATTAGTTCTCTGGCTCTTTCCTGTGGTGGCATAGTCTCAGATAGGAGCATGATGGTGTATAATGATCAATGGGCTCATTTTGTTTTTCCTCTTTCTGAAGTACATGCCTCCTGGTTAAGACAGACTTACATTCTCAGGAAATATCTTAAACCTCTTAGATAACAGGTCTGCCCCTATTTCCTGCCCACACTCCTCTCCACCCCATCCCACCCCCACCCCATCCCAGTCTTAGGATAAAGTGTGCAATAGTTGTTGATAGATGGATGCATGGATGGGTGCATGAAAGGGGAGGGTGTTGGTCCTCAGGCAGCCTGTTCTATTCCTGCCAGTGCTGCTCTGTAGAGTGAATTTCACCTGTGCCTTCCCTTTTAAGGCAGCACAGGGGAGAAGCAATGAGGGTGGAGGGCTTAGACAGTTGCATGTTACACCAACCACAGGGCTGCAGAGCCTTAATCCCAGCAGCTGCTGCTCTCAGATGCTGGGTGTAATCAGTTTTACTCTTGTTCTCCACTCTTCAGAGCCAAAACCTTTGATCCCGCCTGTCAGAGATAGGTCTGCTGCCCCTGAGAAGCCTGCCCTGCCTTTATCTCAGTCAGCTCCGATGCTGACATCCTTTTCCTTCAGCCATGCCAAAGAAGCTCACCTCTTGTTAAAAGAAGAGGACCAGAAGGAGAGTGGAACCAAGGTACCTGGAAAGTGAGGGGAGAGGAAGCTGGGGTCAGAGTACACCACTGGCTGAAGGCACACATGCTTCTGAAATACACGAGTGTGGGAGCGGCTTGAGGAAAGCAAGGAGGAACCCTGAGGCAGCTGCTC
Organism: Nanger dama; assembly: GCA_917880005.1. Classification (NCBI taxonomy): domain Eukaryota; kingdom Metazoa; phylum Chordata; class Mammalia; order Artiodactyla; family Bovidae; genus Nanger; species Nanger dama. The sequence continues at coordinate 36,295,969 of CAKJTW010000018.1, forward strand.
TAGTCCTTAAGGGTGGAACCTGTAGATGGGTTTGGGGTGAAGGCTATGGCAAAAAGAGAGGAAAGAAAGGAGGAGAAGGATAGAGGTGAGGGGGCCCAGGTGAAGGGGAGAGTACAGCAGGGAGCCGAGGGGGTGGGGCTGAGGGAGGAGGTGAGGACAGAAGGAGGTCACACATGGTTCAGAAGGAGGCAGGATGTGGAGGAGATGGCAGAAGGGCTTAGGTGAACCAAACCAAGTAATCTGAACCAGCACCCAAGATAGCAACCTAGAGGCAGCTGACTCAGAGGCAGATCAGCCAAAGGCTGTGTTTCACAGGCTGACAAACACCTTGTACTTCTAAGGTGACCTTGATCCAGATGATTCATACAGATCCTAGTCTGGATGAATTTAGTGAAACTTGCGGAGTCAATGGGCTCAGTGGTAAAAGAATCCATCTGCCAAGGCAGGAGTTGCAGGAGACCCTGGTTTGATCCCTGGGTCTGGAAGAGCCCTTGAAGAAGGCAATGGCAACCCACTTCAGTATTCTTGCCTAGGGAGTCTCATGGACAGAGGAGCCTTGTGGGCTACAGTCCATAGGGTCACAAAGAGTCAGACAGGACAGAGAGCATGCATGCGTTCAGTTCAGTTCAGTCACTCAGTCGTGTCCAGCTCTTTTCAACCCCGTGAACCGCAGCACGCCAGGCCTCCCTATCCATTACCAGTTTCTGGAGTTTACCCAAACTCATGTCCATTGACTTCCCTAGTGGCTCAGACGGTAAAGCGTCTGCCTACAATAAGGGAGACCCAGATTCGATCACTGGGTGGGGAAGATCCTCTGGAGAAGGAAATGGCAACACACTCCAGTATTCATTCTTGCCTGGAAAATTCCATGGGAGGAGCCTGGTAGGCTATAGTCCATGGAGTCACAAAGAGTCAGACACAACTGAGCGACTTCACTTCACTTCACATGTCCATTGAATCAGTGATGCCATCCAACCATCTCATCCTCTGTCGTCCCCCTTCTCCTACTGCCCTCAATCCTCCCAGCATCAGGGTCTGTCCAGTGAGTCAGCTCTTCACATCAGATGGCCAAAGTGTTGGAGTTTCAGCTTCAACATCAGTCCTTCCAGTGAACACCCAGGACTGATCTCCTTTTGGATAGACTGGTTGGATTTCCTTGCAGTCCAGGGGACTCTCAAGAGTCTTCTCCAACACCACACTTCAAAAGCATCCATTCTTCAGCGCTCAGCTTCCTTTATAGTCCAACTCTCATATCCATACATGACTACTGGAAAAACCATACCTTGACTAGATGGACCATTGTTGACAAAGTAATGTCTGCTTTTTTAATATGCTGTCTAGGTTGGTTATAACTTTTCTTCCAAGGAGTAAGCATCTTTTAATTTCATGGCTGCAGTCACCATCTGCAGTGATTTTGGAGCCCCCAAAATAAAGTCTGACACTGTCTCCACTGTTTCCCCATCTATTTGCCATGAAGTGACGGGACCGGATGCCATGATCTTCGTTTTCCTGAATGCTGAGCTTGAAGCCAACTTTTTCACTCTCCTTTTCATTTTCATTAAGAGGCTCTTTAGTTCTTCTTCACTTCCTGCCATAAGGGTGCTGTGATCTACATATCTGAGGTTATTGATATTTCTCCTGGAAATCTTGATTCCAGCTTGTGCTTCCTCCAGTCCAACATTTCTCATGATGCACTGCATATAAGTTAAATAAGCAGGGTGACAATATACAGCCTTGATGCACTCCTTTTCCTATTTGGAACCAGTCTGTTATTCCATGTCCAGTTCTAACTGTTGCTTCCTGACCTGCATACAGATTTCTCAAGAGGCAGGTCAGGTGGTCTGGTATTCCCATCTCTCTCAGAATTTTCCACAGTTTATTGTGATCTACACAGTCAAAGGCTTTGGCATAGTCAATAAAGCAGAAATAGATGTTTCTCTGGAACTCTCTTGCTTTTCCAATGATCCAGCAGATGTTGGCAATTTGATCTCTGGTTCCTCTGCCTTTTCTAAAACCAGCTTGAACATCTGGAAGTTCACCGTTCACATATTGCTGAAGCCTGGCTTGGAGAATTTTGAGCATTACTTTACTAGTGTGTGAGATGAGTGCAATTGTGCAGTAGTCTGAGCATTCTTTGGCATTGCCTTTCTTTGGGATTGGAATGAAAACTAACCTTTTCCAGTCCTGTGGCCACTGCTGAGGTTTCCAAATTTGCTGGCATATAGAGTGCAGCACTTTCTCAGCATCATCTTTCAGGATTTGAAATAGCTCCACTGGAATTCCATCACCTCCACTAGCTTTGTTCGTAGTGATACTTCCTAAGGCCCACTTGACTTCACATTCCAGGATGTCTGGCTCTAGGTGAGTGATCATCGTGACTATCTGGATGCATGTGTACATACATGCAGAGTCACTGTTATGGTCTTCCTTTGAAACAGAGATGTAAGAGTGCAATAAACATATCTTGCAGCCTGCTATGTGCATGTGCTATGGGATCCAGTGATGCTGATAAGGCCCAGGTACCACATCCTCCCTCTCCAGCGATGGTGACAGACCATGGGCCAAAGGAGGAGTAACTCAGGGTCATGAAATGACCTCATCCTGTACCCACCTTAGCCACTCACTCCCATGGCCATACCATAGACCTCGGCACTGCAAATAACATCGTCCTCGCCATCATCTCAACCTCAAGCAGCCCCGTTTGCTCACTTCCTTCTCCTAACATTCTAGCTCAATCCATCTGACATCCCAACTCTAGCACTTGTCTTTCTCCTGCATCAACAATAATTTCCTTGAAGCTGGATCATCCCCACCAGCATCTTAGCTCTCTCTCATCTTAAGAAAACCAAACTGAAGCAAAGATTCTGCCTTGTCTCTTTACCAGCCTCTCCTGAGCGTGGGCCAGTAGGCTTAGACCCCGCAGCCCCACTGAAATCGCCCCATTGAGGCACTGGTGGATCCACCTTCCCATGTGCAGCAGTCACAGTGCTCTTTCAGCTTGACCCATTGCCCGCCTTTGTGACTCGTCCTTCTTGAATTTCCCACCAAGGAATGGAAATGAGGGCTGCTTCTTTCTTGCTTCTCTGACTACATCAGTTACATCATTCCTGGTCCTTCTTTGCTGGCTCCTCCTTGTCTTCCTGACCTCTATGTGATGGCACTTAGAACTCACACCTATAGCATCTTGTCTATTTACACTGACCACTGTAACCTGAATCCTGACCTATGGCATTAGGTACCACCTCTATGCAGAGGGCTCCCAAATTCTCCCTCTCCAGCCCAGACCTTCCCCTGAACTCCAGGAGCTGTTAAATTATATGACTGCATTGATATAGCACTGATACTCAGCAGCTATTTGTAAGGCCTCCCCCAGACAGCCATTTTGCTTTTTTGCATTTCTTTTCCATGGGGATAGTCTTGATCCCTGTCTCCTGTACAATGTCATGAACCTCATTCCATAGTTCATCAGGCACTCTATCTATCAGATCTAGGCCCTTAAATCTATTTCTCACTTCCACTGTATAATCATAAAGGGATTTGATTTAGGTCATACCTGAATGGTCTAGCGGTTTTCCTACTTTCTTCAATTTAAGTCTGAATTTGGCAATAAGGAGTTCATGATCTGAGGCACAGTCAGCTCCTGGTCTTGTTTTTGCTGACTGTATAGAGCTTCTCCATCTTTGGCTGCAAAGAATATAATCAGTCTGATTTCGGTGTTGACCATCTGGTGTTGTCCATGTGTAGAGTCTTCTCTTGTGTTGTTGGAAGAGGGTGTTTGCTATGACCAGTGCATTTTCTTGGCAAAACTCTATTAGTCTTTGCCCTGCTTCATTCCATGTTCCAAGGCCAAATTTGCCTGTTATTCCAGGTGTTTCTTGACTTCCTACTTTTGCATTCTAGTCCCCTATAATGAAAAGGACATCTTTTGGGTGTTTGTTCGAAAAGGTCTTGTAGGTCTTCATAGAACTGTTCAACTTCAGCTTCTTCAGCATTACTGGTTGGGGCATAGACTTGGATTACTATGATATTGAATGGTTTGCCTTGGAAACGAACAGAGATCATTCTGTCGTTTTTGAGATTGCATCCAAGTACTGCATTTCGGACTCTTTTGTTGACCATGATGGCTACTCCATTTCTCCCAAGGGATTCCTGCCCGCAGTAGTAGATATAATGGTCATCTGAGTTAAATTCACCCATTCCAGTCCATTTTAGTTTGCTGATTCCTAGACTGTTGACATTCACTCTTGCCATCTCTTGTTTGACCACTTCCAATTTGCCTTGATTCATGGACCTAACATTCCAGGTTCCTATGCAGTATTGCTCTTTATAGCATCGGACCTTGTTTCTATCATCAGTCACATCCAGAGCTGGGTATTGTTTTTGCTTTGGCTCCATCCCTTCATTCTTTCTGGAGTTATTTCTCCACTGATCTGCAGTAGCATACTGGGGACCTACTGACCTGGGGAGTTCCTCGTTCAGTATCCTATTATTTTGCCTTTTCATACTGTTCATGGGAGAAGCCTTACAAATAGCTGTGAAAAGAAGAGAGTGAAAAGCAAAGGAGAAAAGGAAAGATAAGCATCTGAATGAAGAGTTCCAAAAAATAGCAAGAAGAGATAAGAAAGCCTTCTTCAGTGATCAATGCAAAAATAGAGGAAAACAACAGTATGGGAAAGACTAGAGATCTCTTCAAGAAAATTAGAGATACCAAGGGAACATTTCATGCAAAGATGGGCTCGATAAAGGACAGAAATGGTATGGACCTAACAGAAGCAGAAGATATTAAGAAGAGGTGGCAAGAATACACAAAAGAACTGTACAAAAAGATCGTCACGATCTGGATAATCACGATGGTGTGATCACTCATCTAGAGCCAGACATCCTGGAATGTGAAGTCAAGTGGGCCTTAGAAAGCATCACTATGAAAAAAGCTAGTGGAGGTGATGGAATTGCAGTGGAGCTATTTCAAATCCTGAAAGATGATGCTGAGAAAGTGCTGCACTCTATATGCCAGCAAATTTGGAAAACTCAGCAGTGGCCACAGGACTGGAAAAGGTCAGTTTTCATTCCAATCCCAAAGAAAGGCAATGCCAAAGAATGCTCAAACTACCGCACAATTGCACTCATCTCACACACTAGTAAAGTAATGCTCAAATTCTCCAAGCCAGGCTTCAGCAATACGTGAACGGTGAACTTCCAGATGTTCAAGCTGGTTTTAGAAAAGGCAGAGGAACCAGAGATCAAATTGCCAACATCTGCTGGATCATTGGAAAAGCAAGAGAGTTCCAGAAAAATATCTATTTCTGCTTTATTGACTATGCCAAAGCCTTTGACTGTGTAGATCACAATAAACTGCAGAAAATTCTGAGAGAGATGGGAATATCAGACCACCTGATCTGCCTCTTGAGAAATCTGTATGCAGGTCAGGAAGCAACAGTTAGAACTGGACATGGAATAACAGACTGGTTCCAAATAGGAAAAGGAGTGCATCAAGGCTGTATATTGTCACCCTGCTTATTTAACTTATATGCAGAATACATCATGAGAAACGCTGGACTGGAAGAGGCATAAGCTGGAATCAAGATTGCCAGGAGAAATATCAATAACCTCAGACATGCAGATGACACCACCCTTATGCCAGAAAGTGAAGAGGACCTAAAAAGCCTCTTGATGAAAGTGAAAGAGGAGAGTGAAAAAGTTGGCTTAAAGCTCAACATTCAGAAAATGAAGATCATGGCATCCAGTCCCGTCACTTTATGGGAAATAGATGGGGAAACAGTGGAGACAGTGTCAGACTTTATTTTGGGGGCTTCCACAATCACTGCAGATGGTGACTGCAGCCATGAAATTAAAAGACGCTTCCTCCTTGGAAGAAAAGTTATGACCAACCTAGATAGCATATTCAAAAGCAGAGACATTACTTTGCCAACTAAGGTCCATCTAGTCAAGGCTATGGTTTTTCCTGTGGTCATGTATGGATGTGAGAGTTGGATGTGAAGAAGTCTGAGTCCAAAGAATGGATGCTTTTGAACTGGGGTGTTGGAGAAGACTCAAGAGTCCCTTGGACTGCAAGGAGATCCAACCAGTCTATTCTGAAGGAGATCAGCTCTGGGATTACTTTGGAAGGAATGATGCTAAAGCTGAAGCTCCAGTACTTTGGCCACCTCATGCGAAGAGTTGACTCATTGGAAAAGACTCTGATGCTGGGAGGGATCGGGGGCAGGAGGAGAAGGGGATGACCGAGGATGAGATGGCTGGACGACATCACGGACTCGATGGAGGTGAGTCTGAGTGAACTCCGGAGGTTGGTGATGGACAGGGAGGCCTGCTGCTGCTGCTAAGTCGTTTCAGTCGTGTTTGACTCTGTGCGACCCCATAGACAGAAGCCCACCAGGCTCCCCGTCCCTGGGATTCTCCAGGCAAGAACACTGGTTTGGGTTGCCATTTCCTTCTCCAGTGCATGAAAGTGAAAAGTGAAAGTGAAGTCACTCAGTCATGCCCGACTCTTAGCGATCCCATGGACTGCAGCCTACCAGGCTCCTCCATCCATGGATTTTCCAGGCAAGAGTACAGGAGTGGGGTGCAATTGCCTTCTCCGACAGGGAGGCCTGGTGTGCTGCGATTCATGGGGTCGCAAAGAGTCAGACATGACTGAGCGACTCAACTGAACTGAACGGATACTCAACATCTGCATTTAGGTCTCTAGTTATATTTCCAACTTATCTCATCCAAGATTTTAACTGTTGAATTCCCACCCACCCCACCCCCAAACTTCCTTTTCCCAGTGTCCTCTCTCTGTGAATGGCAGTAAAAGGCAGCTCAGACTTCCAGCTGCTCTGACCCCAAATTGCAGGCCCATCCTGCCTCCTGTCTCTCTCTTATCCCACACCTCATATATCAGCCAAAGCCGTGGGCTCTACATTTGAACTTGTCCAGAATCTGGTCATTCTATCATTTTTCCAGCTATGCTAGTCCAAGTCCTGCCATGTGGAAATTCTTGGTTCTATTTTTGCAGCTTCTTGTGAATCTTTAATTTTGTCAAAATAAAAAGTTATAAAGAACAATACTTAGAGAATCCCCCCACCCAGCCAAAAAAATAAAAGGAGTTGGGGGAAGAGGGAATCAGATCATGTCATTCTTCTGTTCAGAACCTCCAGTGACTTGCTGTGTCCTCCAGAGGAGAAGCCCAAGTCCCCACCATGGACCGCTGGGCCCAGTGTGCTGTGGCTCCTGCCCACCCTCCTCCCAACCTGTGTCCTGCCTTGCCTCTGACTCTGGGCATACCAACCAGCGTCCTCCTCGGGGCTCACAGCCACACCCAGCAGCCCCCAGACTCGGGGTCTGCTCCTTGGTTTGTTTCTGTCTCTGCTTCAATGTCACCGCCTTGAGATCGCCCTAACTGAAACAAACTCCATCACCCCATGTCCCTTTCTTTCCTTCCCATGCATGATTGCCTAACATCAGAGGCTGGTCTGTTACTGCCGTCTCACCACTCCACATAGTTCTTTAGGAGCAAGGCCTCTGAGTTTCTGATCATTTTCAGAAGAGCTATCGGCACCCAGGAGCCACTCATGTTCCTGATGACTGAATGAATGAAGAAGGTATAGAAAGCACAATTGGGTCTGCAAGGTGACGGAGTTTGCTCTGACCTTGTGCCAGATTCAGGTCACCATTGCCAGGTCTGCCCAGGAGAGGATGAGGCTGAAGGAGATGAAGGAGATGGAGTTATTCCGCAGGGCAAAGGAGCCAGAGAGGGACAGAGAGCTCACTTCCCAGAGCCTGGGCTTCCGGGAGGACCTTGATGAAGGAAGGTACTGGGTGTTTGGGGAAGGCGCCTTCAGGCTGGGGACACTTCTTCACCAACACCTGAAAAAAGAGAACATTTTCACACTTCCCATCCACAGAGTCTCCATCCTGAGACTGGACAGGGAGTCACATTTGCTCTCTCGTAGTTCACCGATGGGCCCATTTCCAAAGGGGGGCTCTGGGGCCAGGCAGGACCGGCTCTGTCCAAGGACTTTCTCTGCCTCCACAGGCCTCCTTCCCCTCCGGGGCAGCGGGACCCTGTCTGTGCCCACCGGGCTGAGCAGCCCCGCAGGAACAACCTCGGTGTCATCCTGAGGAAGCGGGCCAGCCGGGCCTCATTGCCCAGCATCCCCATCAGCAAGCAGGAACCCAGCTTTGCCCGCCATGCTTCAGGTGGGGGCCAGGCCAACTGGTGGGGGCATGTATCTGTCTCTCGGTATGTTGTCTTGGATGCTTAGGGGCGTGGCAAGGGTGACCTCTGCTGCTCTGCTTCTGCTTGTTGCCCTTGTTAGAGCAGGGGGCAGCCTGGGTTGCCAGAGGGAGGAACAGTAGTGTGTCTATGGGCCAGCCCTGTTGTAAAGGGAACTGTGGATGGCTGGACAGGTGTGCCCAACTTGTGTGACATGTCCTAGAGGACCCACCAGAGCACCAGGATCACAGATGCTGATAACAGTCTCTGAGGAAATATCTGGAAATACCTGGAAGAGGAGAAAAGGGAAAATCTTGGGCTCCTCCCTGTTGCCTCATAAAATGTCAGGGCTGGTTACAGACTGGGATGCAAGGAGCTGAAGCTTCCGTGGGACACTCAGGCAGGTTCCAGGGGACAAGGGAGGCCCTGTCCCCGTTCTACCAAGGGAGGGTCTATTTTTCCTCCCCTTTTGGCATATTAGGGCTCTATGTGGGATTTCATTTGAAAAATTTTGCTACAAAAGAACATTTGAAAACAACCAACTTGGTTCAGAGTTTTTTTAAGTGTAAGATATTGTAAGACATTGGTGGGAGAATAGAGCATCATTTGGATGCTAGAAATAACACTGGTTCACCTTTTTATTTCTTTCTTTCTATTCTTTTGATACCATTGAGTAGAAAGTCTTAATCTGGTGCTAATTTTTAACACCTTACTAAGACTTTCGAGTTTCCTCTCTAAACAAAGAGATCTTCTTCCTGGCTAGAAACTTCAGAAGCTGACTGCCACTTTATAGCAAGAGTTTATAATATTCTTTTACTCTGACTGTAAATATTTATCACACACTATGACAAATAATCATTCACCAATTATGGTAGTGATATAAATTTCCCTTAAACAAACTTATTTAGGGGTTTCCATTTCCTTCTCCAGCAGCAGCAGCAGGGTTTGAAAAGTGAGTTGAAGGAAAATACCCGATAAATAAGGGTACTTAAGAGATATGGCTGAAAACCCCAAAACCCATGGAAGTGGTAACTGAATGGTTGGTACTTGGGAAACATTGATCTTTCTAATCTAAGATACTTCTTTTATAGACAACAGACTGAGACCCAGAGACTCAGAGTCACCCAAGGTCACCCAAGACCACTCAAGGTGATGGTGGCCTATAGGGACTTAGACTGTGGCTGATGACTCTTGATCCATTGGCAAAGCTGAGATGAGAATCCAGGAATGAATGAGGTCTTTGTGTCTTGGCTTTAAGGAGAGTACTACCCCTCAGCTCACTCTTGCCTTGGACCTCCTGGGTACGGCACTGTGAAAGCCACGTTAAGACGAACCTCTGCAGAGAACTAGAGGGGAAGTGAGAGATTTGGATTCCAGTCCTGGCTCTGTTAATGAAGGAGCTGAGGGACGGTCGGGGGGGACCCTGGCTTCACTAGAGGATGGAGAAGTGGGGAGAAGGAGGAGGAGGGAGAAGTTGTAACACAGGCTCCTGGGTGGAGACAAGGTTAGAGCCAGGGAGTCATTCCTTGATAGAATTGCTGGCCTCACCTCCAGCCACAGACAGGGCAGGATTAGGGATGAATTACCAGCTGGGTGGGCTTGGTCACATGACATCAAGCAGCCTATCACAGGCCAGTGTGTTTATCATAATCAGGTTAGCAATGGTAGGGATAAAAATGGTCAAGGAGAGATTGGAGTTAGGTGGTCTCCATGATTCCCTAGGGAGTGCAACCCAGGCCCTGGCTTCTACCCCTCACAAGTCCATTCAGCCTGCAGACCCCCACCCCATCTCTCCTTTCTCAGTAAGGTGGCTCAGTGCCGTGCTGTGGAGGCCACAGGTCTTCTGGGTAAACCCCCTGCTCCTCTCCTTTTCTTACAGCTCAATCCTTACCCGCGGTTCTCACTTTGGGGTCTCCTGAGTGGGAAGAAGAGGAGGAAGAGATGGATCTTCGAGCTTTCAGGAGTTGAGGCCTTTCTCGAACCCTGAGCTGGGGCTGGTGGATGCCCTGCAGTGCCTGGAGAGCAGTGACTGGTGAGGAAACAGCCCGTGTGCCCTGTGATGGGGTTGGGTGGGGCTGCATAGGAGCTCCTGCCCCGGGCCTCTCCCCCACTGCAGACCCTGGTCCTGCGGAGTTGGGGGGCAGGAGTAGGGGTGTGCGTGTGAGTCGCATGGCCAGTGTCTGTCCCGGGCTGCCAACAGTCCTGTGCACTGGGCCTAGGAAGTACAATCTGACCCTGCAACGCTTCCATGGGGGCCTGAGGAAGGTTAGCGTCCTTCCTTCCTCTAAGTCAAGTTCATCCCGCTCCGGCGTTCCTCCCCCACACAGTCTTGTGTGCTGTGTGCTAAGTCGCTTCAATCGTGTCTGACTGTGCGACCCTATGGACTGTAGCTCACCAAGCTCCTCTGTGCATGGGATTCTCCAGACAAGAACACTGGAGTGGGTTGCCATGCCCTTCTCCAAGGGACCTTCCCAACCCAGGAACGAACCCGGATCTCTCATGTCTCCTGCATTGGCAGGCGGGTTCTTTACCACTAGCGCCACCAGTCTCGCTCGTGAGCAAAGTGATGACTTGAGGTCCCATTTGTGGGAAGGCCTCCTTCAGTCCTTGTGTTCAAGAGCCTTCTCTTGCAGGCGCAGGCTCTGTGGGTGGCTTAGGCCTGGGTTGTGGGGGTGGGCCTCCATCCTGGGCTGGGGTGGGTCATGGACCCCGTAAAATGGCCTGTACTGGCCTGTTGGCCTTTCAGCCTGGCTGTGACACCAGGACACTGCCCCTAATGCCATCCACTCCCCTCCCTGCTGCAGGCGGGGGTGGTGGCGGTGTGGGCGTGCTGCGTGAGAGTGCCCTCCTCCAGCCACCTATGGCAGGGCCGGGACTTGCTTCTCAGGCAGATGAAGGAGAGGGGCCTGGTGAGCATCCAGCGCCTGGCAGCCTGTCACTCGGAGGTCCTCACCGGGAGGCTACACGATGTGTCCTTGGCCGTGACGGGGGAGGTAAGGGCTCCTGTGTCCTGTGTGCTTTGCTTGACTCCCAGCCAGCCCCCCTTCCCTGGTGCTACTGCTAGTGCTGGTCACACAGAAGCTGCAGAGGGGCCCATGGCTCCCAGGGCATCCCTGTTTATTTCTCTACTCTCAGCCACGGAGGTGGCAGCTAGACACCCATTTCTTAGATTGGAAAATTGAGGCCCAGAGTTTCCTTATTTCTAATCTCTGGGTATTGAGATCTGTCACAGCCCTGCATTGTCCTCTGTACTTAGAATACCTGAGGAGGGATGGAGTGTTCTGGGCTAGATCTCCAACTTGGGGGCAGTTGTAACATTTCCCAAATCCTTTCTCCTGTGAGGCTAGGGCTTGGCCTAGGCCGGGCCCAGATGGGCAATAAGATGTATCTTATCACAAGCGGAGGCAATGCCCCCTGTCCTTGGGAGTAGACTGTCCTCGTTGTGGGGGTCTTGTGAAGATCAAATTAAATATTAATTGTAGAAGTGCTTTCAAGACTGTTGTACAAATTCCAGATGTAATGACAATAGTAGGATTGATAATTATGATGATAATAAAAGTAATGGTGTTTTTAAAAAAAATGAGACTGTTTTGCCCAGAGCTACTGCAGAGTTTCCATTTCCAGTTTGGCCAGGCCTAGGCCTGGGTGAGGGTGGGGGCCACAAGAGGGCTGGTGCAGGGTTCCTCCTTTCTATGCGTTGGAGCCCTTGGCAGGGCCCAGCAGTCCTGCAGGTCCCCTGCCTATTTCTCTCCAAGGTCACCAACCTCCGCTCCAAGGTGTCCCGCCTGGCCATCGGTACCCTGGGAGACCTCTTCCGGGCCTTGAAGAAGAACATGGACCAGGAGGCCGAGGAGATCACCCGCTGCCTGCTCCAGAAGATGGCAAACACCAGCGGGTTCATCCAAAGGCGGCCAGCCGGTCCCTGGGGGCCATGGTGGAGCACGTGACCCCCGCCCGCTCCTGGTGGCCCTCACCTCCGTGGGCATCTAGTACGTGGGGACCTGAGTGAGGGCAGCCTGGGGAGGTGAGGCAAAGAGGAGAGGCGCTGGGAAAGGGCAGAGCAGGGAGATGGTGCAGGTGCCTCAAGCATTTTCCTTGGGGAGAAAGACCCCTGCTCCCCGGTGGGCCTCTCTCCCGCCTCTCCTGGGCCAGGCTGGGGATAATGAGGGCAGCTTGTAGTTGTCCCAGGCCCCAGCTGGGAAGGGACGGGTGCTACTGTCTGCCCCACACTGGGGAGCTCGAAGTGGCGGTGGTACTGTCCCCAGAGATGGGGCGGCAGAGGCAGCCTTCGGCCCGAGTCTCACTCTACCCAGGGGAGGGATGCTTCTTTCTGATGAAATCTAGGCTGTGAGCAGAGCAAGGCACAAAATCTGCTCTAGCTGGCCCCACTTGGCCTTCTGGCGAGGAGGAGGGGACAGGCTGCTGTCAGAGCCCTTCTGCAGCCAGATCTGCTTTCTCTTTACAAAAACCAACATCAACAGCAAAACCAGAAGCATTACTCCAAGCCCTTTCTCCCACAGGGTGACACAGCTCTCAGCCCCAACAAGACAGTCCCTGACCATTATGCCAGGCAGCCTACTGGGTAGAACCCAGAGTGAGCTGTCACAGCCAGAAGGCCTTTGCCCACAGACTCCTGAACCACATTACTTAAGTTCACAGCCTGGATTGTTACTAAACTTCCCCCAAGCTTCTGTTTCCTCATCTGTAAAACGAGACCAGGGACAATAATAAAATTGTTGGGAAGAGTACAGGAACTGATTTATGAAAGAGGGGGTAGGGGGAGCGCCTGTCTCTACCTGACATTGACTGAGGGCTGATTGTGGCTGTTTTTAACCAGGGAGAACTCAATTGTATTTTTTTTCTGGATTCCTCCCCATACCTCTGCCTCCTCACCCGCACGATGATGACAAAAGTAGCTTGTGGAGTTGAGGAGATGCTGGTTCAAAGGTGTCTAGTGCAGAGCCCGGCAGGGAAGGTGTGTTCATGTTAAACTGAGCCAATTGATTCTTGTCAGGTAGAGCCATGGGAGCCTGGAACAGGGCTGTGCATTGAGTTCTCCAGGATATTGCTAAAGTGCAGATTCTGACTTGTATGCTAATACACTGGTCCCTGGACCACACTGAGTAGGGAAGCCTTCCTTTGTGTTCTAGTGGAGTGGTGCCCAGTGGGGAGGAAGGGGCTAGTGTCACCTAATGCAATGGACTGTGGACACATTGATCACATTGAATGAAGTGAAAAGGGGGAGGTGACATCCCATGGGTTCCTCCTGTAAGTTTTCAGGTTCCCTTAGAAACCACCCATCAATCTCCCATCCCACCTCCTGTCTCAGTTCTGCTCAATGAACACACAGTAAATGTCCACGAAGTGCTGAAGAGTCACCATGCCAGAGGGGAACAGGGGATTCAACTGAGAGAGGGACTTGCTGTCTGCCCCCTGGGAACCATGGGGTACCCTGTATTTACCAGGGGACAAAGGACAGCACCCTTCCTGCCACCCCCAGAAAGTACTAGGTTTGTCTGGGGGCTCAGAGAGGCAGAGGTAGGGTATCCTAGGTGGAGAGAAAAGTGAATTTAGGCAAAGGCAGCACATGAGCTCAGGAAGACACAGGGATGGCGGGCACACAGTGGGCCTGGAGATGTCACGTGGCTTCAGTTCCATTGTCAGGAAGGGACTGGTCTTCCTTGAAGATTCCCCTGAGCCCTGGAGGGACAAAATTGGGAGCCCACTGTGGCATGAAACATGGAGGCACAACTGTAGGTCCCTGTGTGCCAGTCTGGGGATGCCCCCCACCCCCACCCAAACCCCATTCCTTGGCTGAGCCCTGGCCCGTGACTGTGTTTCCTTTCAGCCACCGCAACCCCTTAGTCCGGAAGTGCACTGCCGAGCACCTGTCGGTCGTCCTGGAGCAGATAGGCGCCGAGAAGCTCCTCTCAGGCACCAGAGACAGCACAGACATGCTGGTGCAAAACCTGGTGAGGCTGGCACAGGACTCCAACCAGGACACCAGGTACTGCAGGGCCCAGGGGACGGCTGACCTGGCCAGCCCAGGCAGACAAGGCCGCCAGCCACCCCTGAGGGTCCAGCTTCCCCAGGGCCACGGGGAGGGACAGTGATGGACAAAGTTGTGTCCTTTCCTTACAGCTGTAATCCCACCTTGCCACACCACCACCGCCAGAGCCAGGCCCGCTCAGGGAATGGTCACCACCCTCACCTCCAATCTCTCTAGCCATTGCAACCCCTACCATCTGCCTCCCATCCCTCACCTTTCACTCCCCCTCTAGCCATTGCAGTCTTGCTCTAGTTTCTGTCCCGGTCCAGCTCCATTCCCTATAAAGCTATCCATTCATTCATTTTTTTTTCAAGAGATATGTGATGTGCATTCTGTTCATTACTATGAGCACAGGTGTGAACAGGAAAAATTAGACCCCCATTGTCTTGGATCTTACCTCCTAGTTGCATAATAAACAAGTAAATAATTATGACAATTTTAGACACAAATAAGGGGCAAAACAAAAACGTAATGGAGAACAAGGTAGGGACTACTTTAGGTTGAGAGTCAAGGGAGATCTTGCTAAAGATTGACATTTGAGTTGAGAACTAATTGGCTAGCAGGGCCCAGCTCTTTGAGGATTTGGCGTGCAAGAGTCCCAGCAAAGGCAGGTGGTACATCCCCTGGGATGGGCTAAGTTGGGTGTTGAATGATGAGAAGGCAAGGCTTCGTGGAGCATGGTGAGCGAGGGGAGTGGTGGGCAGTGATGGGGAGGAGGCAAGGCCAGGCCGGGGTGGGGGGCGCCTCATGGGTCAGGGGTTGGGGTTCTAGTAGGAGTCTTTAAAAGCTGGGGTTGTGGCATTTATCATACTTCTCAGTTCGTGACATGTTATGTCTGGAGCCCCCACCGCTCCTGGTTCAGCTCCAGAGGACACGTCCACTGTGTTCTGTGCTGTGTCCCAGGTGGTGTGTTCACATGGGCTGTCCCAGGGTGCACCTGGGAAGGCAGCATCACACACATGCACCCTCCCCATGCACTCCCACAGGACTGCACCTCAGGATTGCAACCCCATGGACTGAAGCTCCTCTGTCCATGGAATTCTCCAGGCAAGAATACTGGAGTGGGTTGCCCTCCCCTTCTCCAGGGAATCTTCCTAACCCAGGGATTGAACCCGGGTCTCCTACATTGCAGACAGATTCTTTACTGTCTGAGCTACCAGGGAGGCACCCCCTACCCTGCCCATGAGGTGCCTATATCCTCCACAACCTTGCAATTTCTGGATTTCACATTTTTACCAATCTAGTGGATAGAAGTGCTAGCTCACTGCTGCTTCTTTCCTTCCTCCCTGATTACTAATGCATTTGGGTGCTTTTTGATATCTTTGCTAGTCTTTTAATTTTTTTGAAAAAGTCTCTCTGACCACTGGAGGATTGATAGTTGGGGAGAGGAGCCAGGATATAGGTGGGATGCTAGGTGGATGGCTACCCCAGAATCTGGGCAAGTCATGTTGGAGGCTGCAGAAGTGGGAGGGAGTGGATTGGGGTGTATTTTGAAGGCAGAGCTGATTGCAGGTTGGTGGTGAGGATTTCAAAGAAGAAAAACCCCACTTAGGTTTTCAGATGAACTGTGGGGTGAGTGAAAGGGCCATCTACTGAAGGGAGGAATATTGTCAGGGAAGTACTGAATAGAAGGTTTGATTGGTTTGTTCTTCATCATGGGTAGGGAAAGAGAGGTTAAGATCTAATACCTCTCCAGATCTAAACCCCTCGCCGACCTCTCTCTCACACTGGATGGCATTGACTGCACTTCATTTTCTTTCTTGGAACCTTATGCTTCTGGTTTCCATGGCGCCACACTCCCTGGTTCTCCTCCTTCCTCTGTGTCTTTCTCCCCCATCTTCCCCCTCGCCCAGATGCCCATGGCTTCAGGAGTGTCTTCAGTCCTCATCCCCACCTTGCAGCTTTCTTTCAGTGGCACCGTTACTTCCTGTGGCTCCAGTCACAGTGAAACTCCTGATGCTTCCCTGTGTCTCCCTCCAGGTGGCTCCTTCTCTGAGCATCTGTCCATCTCTCTGATGCCTCCCCAGGACCCATCATTGGGATGTCTCACTGTCATCCTAAATGAATTCACTGCCTTCTCCTGAAGGCTGCTTCTCTGGCTGTGTTCCCTCTCTTATTAAAAGTCACTATTATTTACTGAGTCATCTAAGATTAAAAATGGGGAAGTTATACTTCATTTTCTCTCCACATTTTAATATCTTAGAATCCTAGGCATCTCACAGCTGTTGTTGGCCAGGCAGCAATTAAGACTTTGGTTTTACTATCTACACAATTGCAAACTTGATCCTCGTTGCTCATCATATAAACCTTTGAATTACTGTTTGTGTGGTAGGAACTACATTATGAGACTTTGTTTGCTGGTTAGCCTTTTATATTTATTTTAAGAAGTCACTGTGGAGACTTGTTGAGTTTAATCGTTGTTTAAAATGTCTTTAGAAATATTACACTGTTTTTAGTGTTGAAGTGAAGAGTTATTGTGTATGAGAAAAGGCATGGAAATAGAGTGTTGGGGCATAAATTCGATATTAATGCAAACATTCATCACTGAAGGAAAGACCCAGATTCCACAGTTTCCTACAAAGCAGTCATCAGGTACTTTACCTGACCTAAGGAAGGAAGGCAGTCCCCACAAGAAGTGTTACTTCTGTTTCTGAGAGAGCATGTAGAAGGATGGATGGCTTTCACATGTGGGGCCGTGTCACTGAAGGCAGTGGAAATTGGCCATGTCTTCTTTTCTGTTTTTCTTTTGGAAATAAATTAATGGTGCATTTTTATAATTAATGAAGTTTTAGATGGAGGGAATATGATAATTCTGGATGCTTCGGGCTCCACCTCCAATCAGCTGCCGAACCCTTCGATTTCATCTTCTTTAGCAGCTCTTGAATCTGATTATCCTTACTTAACCCAACCCTCCTGCCTATGTCAGGCCTTAGCATCTCTTGCCTGGATTATTACAGTGGCCTCCTAACGGGTCTCCTGGACCCAGCCTGGTCCCCAGGGATTCATCCTCCACACTGCTGCCTGAGACATTCTTTAAAATTGTTTATGTGTTTATTTTTGGCATGCTGGGTCTTCGTTGCTTCATGTGGGCTTTCTCTAGTTGCAGCGAGTGGGGCTCCCTCTTCATTGTGGTTTGCAGGTTTCCCACTGCAGCGGCTTCTCTTGTTGCAGAGCACAGGCTCCAGGCACCGGGCTTTGGTAGCAGCAGCAGGCACACAGGCTTAGCAGCTGCAGCTCTCAGGCTGCAGCGCCGGCTCGGGAGTTGTGGCGCGCTGGCTCAGTTGCCCGTGGCCTGTGGGATCTTCCTGGACCAGAGATCAAACTCATGTCCCCCTGCACTGGTAGGTGGTTTCCTCTCCACCAGGCAAGTCCTGAGACATTTCGATTTTAGTGCAAATCTCTCGTCATTCCTCAGCTTCAAGCCCAGGTCCTTCACATCTCCCTAAACTGGGTCTTACCTTTCTTCTCTATCCTGTTCTCTTCCTGGGTCCGGTCTCTGCCTGCTATTCTCCAACCGCACGCTTGCAGATCCAGCAGACTGTCTTACGGGCGTCCTCTCTCCTCCACTTCCTTCTTAATCTCATTTGTGAACTACTTATTTTTGTGGCTTCCCAGGTGGCACAGGGGTAAAGAATCTGCCCGCCAGTGCAGGAGACACTGAAGATGTGGGTTCAACACCTAGGTTGGGAAAATTCCCTAGAGTGGGGAATTTTCTAGAGGGGAAAATTCTAGAGTAGGAAATGGCAACCTACTCCAGTATTTTTGCTTGGAAAATTCCATGGACAGAGGAGCCCGGCAGGCTACAGTCCATGGGGTTGCAAAGAGTTGGACACGATTGAGTGACTGAGCAACTGAGCGCACACACACTCATCTTTTGAGTCCCAACCCAAGGTGCCCCCTACCACCACGATTTATCAGGTAGAGTTGACCTCTCCCTCCTAGATTGCTCCACCATACCCTTTCTCAGACTTCTAAATGTCTCCTGCTAGAAAAAAGTTAATACACTTTGGTATAGCCATCCAACAGAATATTATTTAGCCATTAAAAAGGATGACTTGGGGAGATGATCAATGATAAAGTGAATAAAGCTGGGTAAAAGTTACATATACATTCTGATATCAACTAAAAATATATATGTGTAGAAAAATGATTATAATAAAATAATATAAAAATTTAATAGTGGTTTTCTCCTGGTAGTGGGATTATGGTCAGTGTTTATTCTGAGTTGGGATTACTATCACAATTAGAAAAAGTACTAAAAATTCTCTTACTATAATTAGAAAAATTATGCAAAGCTGTAAAGCAAATTTATATTGCATTCCTGAGGCTGTTGTTTCATCCTGCTCTTTCTCCAATGGCAGGTTTTACGGCCGGAAGATGGTGAATATCTTGATGTCAAACACAAAGTTTGATGCATTTCTGAAGCAGTCCCTCCCGTCCCATGACTTGCAGAAGGTCATGACAGCTATTAAACAGCGGGTGAGTTGGCAGGTGGCGAGGTGTGAGCTGGTCTAGGGTGGGGATCAGGCCTGAGCCTGGCAGCCTGCAACCCTCAGTCGGGTCAAGGTAAGGGGTCATGCACTCTAGAGGCTTTCATTTCATCTATGATGCCTGATGGGTAGAATTTCCTTTCCGGTGCTCAGACCTGGCTCTGCCTCTCACTGCCTGTGTCCCTTGTGCCTGCCTAGTGATAGGGAGAACGGCTAGTACCGAAAGCTGGCTGACTCAGTCAGCCGGGCCGAGGCGAACGGCTAGTCCCGAAGCTAGCTGACTCAGTCAGCCGAGCCGGGAAGAACGGCTGGTCCCAAAGCTGGCTGACGTCAGTCAGCCGGAGCCGGGAAGAAGACCGGCCTCTCGGGGCCGGCCCTAAAGCCCCGATCCAATCAGGGGACAACGGGAAACCATAGACACCAATCACCGCTGTAGTCTGCAAATGCTACCTCGGTGGGAAAAAGACCTTGACCTGCCGGCTAGCTCTCAAGATAAAACTTTCTCGCACCCCTCCCCGCCTCGCAGACTCCCTCGTTCCCCTGCTTGCTTGCCCCTGGGAGTTCTGCCCGGGAGCGACCGCCCGAATAAAGGCCTTTTTACTAACAGTCCCTAGAGGTGGCTTTTTCTTCCCGCGGCGTTTTCTTACACCTAGGTTTTCTTGCCTTCATCTTCTAAGTGGGGATCTTGACCTCTGGAAGGCTCCTCAAGGCCCTCCCAAGCTCTCCTGGGTGGAAGGGGTTATTCCTCTTGTTCCAGTTTAGACTGGAGCATCTGGCAGTTCCCCAGAAGGATGCACCTTTCAGCTCATGTTATGTGTGTATTTCTCAAGGGAATAGAAGATGGTGATGAACTTCCATCCGCCAAAGACCGCAAGGTGTCAAGAAGTCTGGTGGTGTATGAGAATGGGCTGCCTGGCCAGGACGGGTACAGTAGCTCTTGTCTCCCTAGGGCTTTCCAGAATGAATGGAGGCTTGGCCCAGGGCCTGCAGTGTCCCTGGGTGGGGGGAGGGGTATGCATTTGGGCTACAACTGAGCCCTACTTGGTCGGCAGGACTCATGGGTGAGTTTATGGGGAGGGTTCCTCCACCCACATCTTGGGGAGGGCAAATCGTGGGCTAGGGAGCATCTGCCAGTAGAGATGGGTTCCTGAAGTCTCAGCCGTGTAGCTGCTGTTTAAGGGAGATGGGGTCAGGCTACATGTGAACTCAGGGTTCATCCACTTAGAGCACCTTTCGCCATCAGAGTGGCCATCCTGGGACTAATTTAGAGGCAGAGGTAGAGTCAAGGCAGGTGAGAAGGAATAGGCCCAGGGGTGAGAGAGTGGGCATCAGGAGGAGTTAGACACCCAGCAGGAATCTGACAGTCACTCCCATGCCTGAAACTAAACTCCTGTGGGAGACTATCTGGACTCCTTAGCTGGACTCCCAGGGGAAGCCCCCTCCACCTCTTCTAGACTAACTTCCTGCTCTCAGCCAGACCTCAGCTCCCCAGCCCTCTGAGTTCTCTCTTTCTTGTGCCTCTGCCTATGTGTGTCATCTACACCTGGAACATGCCTATTTATTCTATAAGATGTGACCCCCTTCCCACCATGACCTTCCCTCAGAAGCTCTCTCTGCCCCTCTGCCCCCATGTGCTCTAGGTGGACAGGTTGCCCTGGCCTTCAGTCCTTCACCTCCCAATGCTCCATGAGCTCCTTGGGCAAAGACCACGCCTCTCATCTCATTGCTCACAGTGTCCAGCAGAGCTATTGGCACACAGTTAGGCAAGGAGCCTGGGGTATAAGGATGACTGTCAGAATGGATGATGCTGGTCTCTGCTGGGCGGGACCCAGGTGTAGGGCAGAACTCAGAGACCCAGGTGAGCACTGGGGGTGGGGATAGGAGCTCTGTGTGAAGCAGCTCTCCTGTTGGCTGGAACAGACCAGGGGAATATGATGGGCCTGTAATGTTAAGACAAACATTAAGACAACAGGGCTTCTTAACATTTCCCTCTTCCCAGAGGATATGAGCAGAGCCTAGAAGACCAGGGGGCAGGATGCAGGCTCCTGGCAAGACCTTCCCCAACTCTTAAAGTGTGTCTGTTGTCCTTCCATGGATTTCCACCCTCACTCCAAGCTCCCTCACCCCATTCCTAACTTACCTTCTGAAAAGAGGAAGGAAAAAAAAAGCAAGAAGAAAGAGCCCCGCCCACTGATAAGGGGACAGAATCCTAGGCACCCAATTGGCACCCTCTTGAGGAAAAGGCACTTCGAGAGTTTCCGGGGCCTGTGACCCCAAGCAGTGGGTGGAGGGGAGGCTCGAGTAGACTAAGCTGCAGGTCAAACTCTGGTTTCAGCCCCATCTGTCTTTGGGGGCTGTGCATGGGGCAAGATGTATGTTCATTCCCTGGGGCTGCCCAGGTCAGATGCTTGTTCCATGCAGGCTCAGCTCCAATGGCCCACGGCTGGTGGGGCTGCGCTCCTCTATGCGGGGCAGCTTAGAGATGGTGGAACAGCTACGGGGAGCTGACGCGGCTGCTGGAGGCCAAAGAGTACCAGTCTCGGATGGAAGGTGTGGGGCGGCTCGTTGAGCACTGCAGGGCCAAGCCAGCGCTCATCACTGCCAACCTGGTCCAGGTGAGTGCCACCCCCACACCTGTCCTGTCTCTCCCCGCAGTGGGTGCAACTTCACTCTGGAAAACTCAGGAGAGGGTTGGACATTGTGCCAGTTGCTCCAGGGTACAGGGAGCCTGACAAATATTTGCTTTCCAGTTTCCAATGTAATGACGTAAGATTATCTGGAAGTGGCCAAGATGACAAGGACATTACTTCCTGGTGGGCACCTTGAGACCACTCAGAGTCGTCCTGGGCATTTTTCACCCTCCTAGCAGGTATATAAGGAGGAGGGTGGAGATGGAGGTTGCCATGGCTAAAGGCTGCCCCCAGCCCTGCTATGCACATGAGGTTTGGGGGTAGAACACGTGGTTGACCAGGCAGCTGGGCCAAGATGGCTGGATGGGTGGGTTCAGAGAAAGCACAGGTTTCACAGTCTGGAAATGAGGGCAGATGCCTGCTTCTTCCAGGAGTGAGGCCTCTGACACTCAAGCCACATAGCAGAGTAGTTAAGACACAAGCTTGAAGTTTCTTACTAGCTGTGTGATCTGGGAAAAGCATTTAACCTCTCTCAGCCTCAGTTTCTGTTTTGTATTTTAATGGTAAACTGAGGATGAGAACCTGTGCTTCATGGGTCATTAAGATTACTCTATGAGCGAGTTGAGAGTACCTAACAAGATGCTCTATGCCCTTTGCTCCCAACGAGTATTCAGTATACAGTCCTTTCCTCTTGTCACCTCCCCCTTTGAGAGGTGAGCTCTTCATCACTGGGAATGCTCTGACATATGCTGGATGCTCCCCATCAGGAAGGAGGAATCCCTGCTGAGGGCAGCTGGCTGGGCTGTAGGACTCCTTCCCAGCCTGGGTTCCCATAGGCTCTTGGTTTCTGTTCCCTCAATAGGTCTTTGATGCTTTCACCCCAAGGCTTCAGGATTCCAACAAGAAGGTGAATCAGTGGGCACTGGAGTCCCTCACCAAGATGATCCCCCTCCTGAGAGAAAGCCTACAGCCCATGCTGCTCTCCATCATTATCGCTGTAGCAGACAACCTCAACTCCAAGAACACGGGAATTTACACGGCTGCGGCGGCAGCACTGGATGCAATGGTTGAGAGTCTAGGTGAGCCTACTCTGAGCCCCTGCTGGGCTCTGGTAGGTGGCTGGCTCCCTCCCTGGCCCCTCTGTTAAGCTTAGGATGGACATTTCCACCTTCCCTCCTCTGGAATCAGCAGAGCAGTGAGAGGCACTGATTGGCTCTCAGGCCAAACACTGAACTGCCTGAAAAGTTCATTTGGGATTTTCTGTAACGTCTTATGGAAAACCCCAAATTACCTTTATGGCCAAGCCAATATTCCCTGAGGCTGCACAGGGCATGGGTGGGCAGCCCAGGGCCTCCCAGGTTCTTTATTGGTAAGCTTTTCCATGTCATGTCCATCTGGTAGAAGTGGAGACAACCTAGTCTTGCCTTCTCACGGTACACATGATGGAAATAACTCACCCTGGGTCACATAGTGCCAAGCAAGTGAGCCATTGGGGTACTGATGGAAAAACAGATAAGGATCACTGAGAAGGAGTTAGAAGAGTTGTCAACTTTTTTTTAGTTGTAGAGATAGTAGTAGGGGATGTGGTCTGTATGGAACCAGGCAGGATGCTGGTGAGACAGGAGGGCAAGCCTGTTGGAAAGGACAAAGGTGACCACCTTGACTGTCTGATATAGAAGTCATGTTGGGATCCTTTGACTTTTTGAGCATGGAATGAATGAGAATTGCCTTTGCAGTGATTTGGGGTGAGGAGTGGAGAGTGACAGTGGAGTGAGGGATTGGGGAAGAATGAGAAGAACAAAAAGGCGGAAGCCAAGGGAGAGACCTGAGGAAAGATGGCAGCTCCTTTGTCCCTTATGAGCTTTGCAAGATCAGGATCACATCTTTGTTCTGGAACGTTAGGTGGAAATTTTGGTGCATCTATTTCTTTTTTTCCCCAAACATTATACTGTTATTTTTATTATTATTATTATTATTTGGAATAAAGCAAATTAACCAGGCTTCCCAGATGGTGCTAGTGGTAAAGAACCTGCCTGCCAGTGCAGGAGACATGAGACATGGGTTCGATCCCTGGGTTGGGAAGATCCCCTGAAGGAGGGCATGACAACCCACTCCAGTATTCTTGCCTGGAGAATCCATGTACAGAGGAGCCTGGCGGGCTACAGAGTCGGACATGACTAAAATGACTTAGCATGCACAGCTGACTAGCAAGGTGTGGTCATTTCAGGTGAGCAGTGAAAGGACTCAGCCATGCATACACATGTATCCATTCTCCCTCAAACCTCCTTCCCATCCACGCTGGCACAT
Source organism: Nanger dama (assembly GCA_917880005.1). Classification (NCBI taxonomy): domain Eukaryota; kingdom Metazoa; phylum Chordata; class Mammalia; order Artiodactyla; family Bovidae; genus Nanger; species Nanger dama. The sequence continues at coordinate 36,319,660 of CAKJTW010000018.1, forward strand.
AACATTGAGTAGAGTTCCTTGTGGTTGTCCATTTTGTCGTTGGATATCCATTTTGAATACAGCAGTGTGTATATGACCTTCTGTTATCCATTCCTTTGCTAGATGATTAGATGGTCATGTCTGGTGTATCTAGTACATAGGCTGAAGTGCAAGTTCAAAACCTCAGATATGTGAGAATGTAGTAAATGATAGACTCATGTCCAGACCAGTAGTCTTTCACAAACTAGTCTTGCCTTGATGTGAGGAAATGTTTGATCTGAGAACCACACTTGGCTCTGTTGCCATAGTTCCAACGAGCGCAGAGCCACGTCCTTCTTCTGGAATGCACAAGAGCATCTATCCCCACGGTGTGGCTGGAAACACCACCGGGCACACCCACCCCTCCTCCCCATCCCGCACCCTGGCCTGAGCTCAGCTCCCTGGGGCTGGGACGCCAGCTGTGTCCTTGGCTGGAGCCTCCAGGAGAAGTTTCAGTTTCAAATTAAAGGCCTGGTCAGGCCCTTCTCCGCCTCTTGAGATCATAAATATTGTCAATTTCCTCTCTTCATCTCAGAGGGAATTTATGATTTGCTGAGTTTGTTGCTGTAGAACAAACAAAATAAATCCAGCTCTAAATTACAGCTTGTTCTCTGCACTGCTCTGGGTAAGTGAGATTGCTGTTGCCAATAACCAAGGCTCTTGGTAAATCACCGTGGGCCCTAGATTTATTGGGAGAACCAGCACCAAGCAAAATAGGCTTTAGCTGTTTAAAGAGGCTGAGCACTCTTGTCTGAGGAGAGGAGCTTTTAACTCTTCCCCATCCAGGGATTTTAGTTTCCCCTGTTTCGCCATTGAGCTGGCCTCCATGAGCACACCAGAGCACCTGAACTTTGAGCTACAGAATCTGATGTCTCACACAGTCACAGGCTCATGTCTCCTCTACTTTGGGCCTTGCTATACCTACCTGGGCTGGATACCCAGAAAAGGGAGCCTAGGGATGGTCTGCTTTCATGATCTGACCCACCTTGAGGCAGGTTGCAGCATCCAGGAAGGTGTCAGTTCTTTTTTCCTCCTGGAACAGGGTCCCCTTGGGGATGGCTGACAGCACTCCCTCTGTCCATCAGCCAGAGGATTTGGTGCAAGGAGAACGGAGGGAGGGGAGGTGGCCCCATCCTCCTCTCTAGTCTTTAGGTCAGTGCTAGGCTGGAATGGAATGGAATTGGCTTCAAAGGGATGGATGGAGCCCACTGACCCCCTGACACAAGGCTCCTGTGGCTCCTAAAGTGTCAAGCCTAGGGTCTTGGCTCCTGGTCATTTGAGCCACACCCTTCCAGCCTAACCAACAATGCTTGGTTTTGGAAGTTTTCTTAACTGTGAAGTAATGAGCCAACTTTGCAATCCATGAAGGTCAGAATTGGTAGGATTCAGTTGCCAAGCTTTCCAAAAGAATAGTGCTCTTCTGCCTGGAATGGTCTAGGGCTGCCCTGCAGAGAAAATAATGGATGCAAGAAACAAAACTTCCCAGTGTCCTGGGGGACTGGGTGGTGGATGTAGAGACTGTGGCAGGTGTGACAGGAGAGGAGGAACATACATCCTCTTTCCCGAATCACCCAGGCTGAGCCCGGCAGCGCTAATTGACCCTTAGCCCCCAGAGACCCCTCCTGGTAGTGGCGTGGGGTCCTTTGAGCAGAAGGAGCTTTCTCCCAAGCTGGCTTCTTCATGCCCCACGAGGGACTCTGGGCTCCAGGCTGGAGAGAAGCTGTGAAATGCTATGATACAATTGTGCAGAAAGTCACAGCACGTTACTGTTTGTTTCCCACTCAGTGGGGCTCAAGAGGGTCAAAAACACAGCCAGGGCAGGCTCTCTTCTGGCATAAAGTCCAGTTGGCACAGCCAAACTGGGAGATTGGCCTTTTAGGTGACCTCTTGTTTCTAGAATTGGGTGATATAGTCTGGGCATCAGATGCCACATCTCTTCCAGTCCTCGCTTTTCCCGGGGTGAGTGGGCCAGTGGTGTGCTGGCTGACAGAGCAGGTGGGATTTCTACCCATGTTCGCTTTTGGGGACAGTGAAAAAGGAGACATGTCGGGAGCCTTGTTCCCTATCCTCTGCCCTTGGGCACTGCCTGCCTGAGGGCATCTCTGGGGCTGAACCTGGGGTATCATCTCTTCTATTCAGCACCAAGACCTTCTGATTTCAGGAGAGTTATTTCGGGGATCAAGGCGGTTCCTGAGCAAAGACTGGCTGGCTCTGTCTTTAGGCTCTGTTACTGGGATGGTTACAGAAGAAACTTCATTAATTAAAACATTAGGCTGCTGACAGCTCACCTGGCTCCTGGTCAGACTGAGCGTCGAAGAAACTATTTAGTGCAGCCTCTGGCCATTGCTGCAGGGAGCGGATAAGCTCCAGAATGGGCAGCATCAGATCTACTTTTGCTCTTTTGCTCTGACTTTAAATTCATTACTTTATACAAATTATCTGACCAACATTGTGTTGTTAATGAAATGTAAAATTCATCCAGGGTGTCCCTCTGATATACTCACTGCTTAAAAATGTCTCTCTTATCTTCAGTTTTTTTGTCTGCATGTATACAAATTTCATAATATTAATAATAATGTAAATACAATTTTGACTTTGCTCCTTTCACTTAACACCACTCAATTTCCCACTCTGTTAAGTAGTCTTTCTAGTCAGCTTTATTAAAAATATAAAGTTTACTTTCCACCTCTGTAAAAGTCATACTTATTAATTACTGAGCAAAAGAAAAATGGAAGCATTTGGAAGGAAAAAAACTTACAGTCTGGACTCCTTAAAGAAACCATTGCTGAGAGTTAGCATTTTTCATGTTAGGTATTTTTTTTCTGTGTATATTTGTGTACAGTGTCATGATAATATTACACATTGAAATTTGCATCCTGTTTTTAAAAAGCAGAACATAAGTATTTACACATAATTATGCACTTGAGTCACTTTCAACAGCTCCATCATGTGCTATGTCATAACTTGTATTTTTCTGATTTGGTGGCTCATTCCTAGTTTTCCTGCAACGAACAGACCTAGATTTGGTGGCCACAGAGAATTCAGTTGTGTGACATAACTTACAGGTGGTGGTGGTGATTTAGTCACTAAATTGTGTCTGACTCTGCAAGTCCATGGACTGTAGCACCACCCCCAAGCTCCTCTGTCCATAGCATTCTCCAGGCAAGAATGCTGGAGAGGGTTGTCGTTTCCTTCTCCAGGGGATCTTCTGAACCCAGGGACTGAACCTGCATCTCCTGTTTGGCAGGCAGATTCTTTACCACTGAGCCACCCGGGGAGTCATAACTTACTGAGTTTTGTGCTTATTGTTGGGAGCCCAGTTTGACTCCAGTGTCTTTGCTGCCACTGTTTATGATACCATGTTTTTTTTTAATGCTTTTTTTTTTTTTTTAATTGGAGGTTAATTACTTTACAATATTGTGTTGGTTTTGCCATACATCAACATGAATCCACCACAGGTGTACACGTGTTCCCCATCCTGAACCCCCCTCCTTCCTCCCTCCCCGTACCATCCCTCTGGGTCGTCCCAGTGCACCAGCCCCAAGCATCCAGTATCATGCATCGAGCCTGGACTGGCAATTTGTTTCATATATGATATTATACATGTTTCAATGCCATTCTTCCAAATCATCCCACCCTCTCCCTCTCCCACAGAGTTCAAAAGACTGTTCTATACATCTGTGTCTCTTTTGCTGTCTTGCATACAGGGTTATCGTTACCTATCTTTCTAAATTCCATATATATGTGTTAGTATACTGTACTGGTGTTCTTTCTGGCTTACTTCACTCTGTATAATCGGCTCCAGTTTTATCCACCTCATTAGAACTGATTCAAATGTATTCTTTTTAATGGCTGAGTAATACTCCATTGTGTATATGTACCACTGCTTTCTTATCCATTCATCTGATGGACATCTAGGTTGTTTCCATGTCCTGGCTATTATAAACAGTGCTGCAATGAACATTGGGGTACGTGTGTCTCTTTCGATTCTGGTTTCCTCAGTGTGTATGCCCAGCAGTGGGATTGTTGGGTCATAAGGCAGTTCTATTTCCAGTTTCTTAAGGAGTCTACACACTGTTATCCATAGTGGCTGTACTAGTTTGCATTCCCACCAACAGTGTAAGAGGGTTCCCTTTTCTCCACACCCTCTCCAGCATTTATTGCTTGTAGACTTTTGGATTGCAGCCATTCTGACTGATGTGAAATGGTAGCTCACTGTGGTTTTGATTTGCATTTCTCTGATAATGAGTGATTTTGAGTATCTTTTCATGTATTTGTTAGCCATCTGTATGTCTTCTTTGGAGAAATGTCTGTTTAGTTCTTTGGCCCATTTTTTGATTGAGTCATTTATTTTTCTGGAATTGAGCTGCAGGAGTTGCTTGTATATTTTGAGATTAGTTGTTTGCCAGTTGCTTCATTTGGTATTATTTTCTCCCATTCTGAAGGCTGTCTTTTCACCTTGCTTAGAGTTTCCTTTGTTGTGCAGAAGCTTTTAAGTTTAATTAGGTCCCATTTGTTTAATTTTGCTTTTATTTCCAATATTCTGGGAGGTGGGTCACAGAGGATCCTGCTGTGATTTATGTCGGAGAGTGTTTTGCCTATGTTCTCCTCTAGGAGTTTTATAGTTTCTGGTCTTACGTTTAGATCTTTAATCCATTTTGAGTTTATTTTTGTGTATGGTGTTAGAAAGTGTTCTGGTTTCTTTCTTTTACAAGTGGTTGACCAGTTTTCCCAGCACCACTTGTTAAAGAGATTGTCTTTATTCCATTGTATATTCTTGCCTCCTTTGTCAAAGATAAGGTGTGTGGATTTATCTCTGGGCTTTCTATTTTGTTCCATTCATCTATATTTCTGTCTTTGTGCCAGTACCATATTGTCTTGATGACTGGCTTTGTAGTAGAGCCTGAAGTCAGGCAGGTTGATTCCTCCAGTTCCATTTTTCTTTCTCAAGATTGCTTTGGCTATTCGAAATTTTTGTATTTCCATACAAACTGTGAAATGATTTGTTGTAGTTCTCTGAAAAATACTGTTGGTAGCTTGATAGGGATTGCATTGAATCTACAGATTGCTTCGGGTAGTATAGTCATTTTCATGATATTGATTCTTCTGATCCATGAACATGGTATATTTCTCCATCTATTAGTGTCCTCTTTGATTTCTTTCACCAGTGTTTCAAAGGCACCCCCACTCCAATACTCTTGCCTGGAAAATCCCATGGATGGAGGAGCCTGGTAGGCTGCAGTCCATGGGGTCGCTAAGAGATGGACACAGCTGAGCTACTTCCCTTTTAATTTTCACCTTCCACTTTCATGCATTGGAGAAGGAAATGGCAACCCACTCCAGTGTTCTTGCTTTGAGAATCCCAGGGATGGGGGAGCCTGGCGGGCTGCCGTCTATGGGGTCGCACACAGTTGGACACGACTGAAGCGACTTAGCAGCAGCAGCAGCATATATAGGTCTTTAGTTTCTTTAGGTAGATATATATTCCTAAGTATTTTATTCTTTTTGTTGCAATGGTGAATGGACTTGTTTCTTTAATTTCTCTTTCTATTTTCTCATTATTAGTGTATAGGAATGCAAGGGATTTCTGTGTGTTGATTTTTTTATGCTTTCTTAAAAGTTCTTCTCTCGCTTCCCAGTAGCCTGGGGATGACATGGCCTGGTAGCCTTGGAATCACATTGAATAGGACAGGTGTGAGGCCTGCTAGACCTCAGCCCATTTGGCCTGGTAGCCTTGGAATCACATTGAATAGGACAGGTGTGAGGCCTGCTAGACCTCAGCCCATTGTAGAGAGGGGAGGCTCATTGTAGGCTCAGGGAGGCCAAGATGACTGGCTTGCCAGCCCATGGCTAATTTCTCTGTACAGAAGGCTAGTCTTGCCCTTTTGTGTGGGCAGCACCAAGGCCAGTGTGGCTTCTTATGATATGTAAAAGGAGCCTGTGAAAACTCTGGGTTAAGCTAATTGAGCATGGATTTTTAAGTTTTTGAAAGTTAGATTCCAGCCTCTTAATTGAAGAGGATTCATTTAAGGTTGCTGAGTTTCAAGAAGGTTGCTGGGCTTTCAGAGTATTTTAGGGTAACCATAGTAATAGTAGCAACAATAACTTATATTTACATAGTAACTGTCTTCTCAAGGCAGTATCCTAAGCAGCTCTATGTGGAAAGTACTAATATTATTCCCATTTTATAGATGAGTAAACTGAGGTTTAGAGATGGTGACTTGTCCAACATCTCACAGTGAAACATGGAAGGGCCAGGGTTCAGATCCAGGCAATCTGGACCCAGTCTACCCCCTTAGCCACTGTCCTTTACTGACTCCCAGTAAACCTAGGAGTGACACAAACGGTGAGCTGTCACTTTGGAAGTAGTCAGGGGTAGAAAGGCAACTACTTGGGGTGGTATCTGGGGTGCATAGACCAGTTTAGGCCAACTTAGCGTGTCTGCTTTAGCATTGCCTTGCTGTCCATAAGCATTTATTGGGTATCTGTTGTGTGTCCGGCACCATGGGAGCATGGACTGGCACAGATGTCCACTGGCTGTACATTTTCAAGTATTCCCCAAGATCTCCACTTCTCTTGGGCTCTGGGAGGTCATATCAGTGGCCAGGGGTGGGGAAGTATAGTGGCACCCAGAGAATATTCTGGACTGAGTGTTGATGGGGGACAGCAAGGGGAAGAAGTCCTTGTTCACAGAGGTGAGCTCATGGCTACCATTAGCCATGGGTGGGGTGACAACAAGAAGCACCTGGAAACGATAATGCAGGAGATGTTGATAAAAATCTATTCTTACACATTTATAGCTTTACCAGGACACCCTGAGACCTCTTCTTGCTAACTGAAATATTCTAGAACCTGGTATCTCTTATCTCCCGAACAAATTACTTGAGACTCTGGAACTTCTGCAAGTTGCAGAGATGCACAGGATGTACATGTATATATTTTCCCCTCTGTGTTTCTTACAGGTCTCAGCAGGGAAGCAAGGGAAGCATAAGTTAGCTCTTAGCTAGAATGGCTGCCTGAAGGGGAAACAAAGCTTTGATTGCCCATCTCTGGGGATGCTGAGGCTCGGTGCTGAGGCATGAACTCAGAGAAGGTGGAATACGCCTGGAAAAACTTCCTTAGGCAGGTTGCTAATCTCTGTCTCCTGAAGAGAAATCTGGCCTTGAGATGGTCAGCTCCTGGAAAAGGACACCCTTGCTGGGTGCACCTCACCTCCGAGAGTCACATCCCTGAATGGACTTTGGCCCTTGCTTGCCTCCCGTGGAATTCTGCTGTGCCTGCTGTGACTACAGATATTGGGAGCTCTGTGTGCTGGGCACCTCCTCAGATCTTGAAGGGGCAATCCAGGAGTAAAAGGAGTTCCTTTTACTGCCTTGTGTATTGTCTGGGTTAGCACCCCTTTCTCAGGTAAAGGGCCACTTGCTTCATCTTGCAGATCTTTGGTGAAGGATACAGGACTTCAAATGTAGTAGTTTGGGAAACCAGGAGGTGTCACCTAGAATGGGGAAGAGGGAGCAGCTTCTGAAATCAGTAGCTGTGGGATCTGGCTGGAGTTGACTTTAGAAGTACAATCAAAGAAGGTCAGCGAGTCTCTTTATCCCCAGAACATCCCCCAGCCCGTTTACCGGGGCTTTATCATTAGTGGCCCATCTGTAATAAACACTCCTTTAAAAGTGAGAAGAGCTCCAGCCCCAGGCTTCATCCATGGGTAAGACTGGAGTGCTGAGTATAGGGGCACAGGAAGGCTATAAATAAACTACCGAGAGATCATTTGTGCTCCCCCTCCCCCCACACACCCACCACCACCCCCAACCTGTACATTCCCTCCTCTCATCCTACCAGAACCAGTCAGGGCTTCTGCTCCGGACAGGGTGACCAACCATCATGGTTTCCCAGGAATGCAGGGCTTTCAGTGCTAAAATGGGGAAGATCCTGGGCAAATGGAGACATGTTGGTCCCTGTAGCTCCAGAAGCCCCAGGCTCTTGCTTACATGAGCATGGAGCCTCCCACACTCTGTAAGAGTTCATGATTGAGTATCCGTCTCTTTGTCAAAGGAGTCTCTTGAAGGAAAAGAGGAGCAGAAGGAGGACCAGGTTTCATTTAGTTCTTAGCTTCATGCCTGTTATGTAGTGGATATCAGTAAATGTTCAGTGTGGAAATAACTGACCAGCAGGCTGTGGGTATGTTCTATTGGTTAGAGCCCAAGTTTGGGCTTTGAGGAGATACATGATTTCTGAATTCTGATCCTAGTTATGATTATGGCTCAGTGCCTCAGTGTCCCCTAAAACTATATCTCTATATCCACATCTGTATCCATTCATCCGTCTTTCTCTATATCATTCATCTGTTATCTATTAATATCATCTATCTGTATCTATCATATGTTTTGTCTATCATCTACCTATTATCTATATCTATCATCTATAATACTGATCTGTCTACCTCCCTCTCAATTATTTAGCTGTGTTGCTCTCTTTCTCATTTACCAATCATGCATCTATCATCGGTCATCTATATCTATCTATCTATCTACCTACCTATTTTGCTCTAAAGCTCACAGCAGTTTTGAAGAAATATAGATAATATGAACCAGATCTTCTGGGAGTAAATGGGGCCTATGTGGGCGCCAGTCTAGCTGCCGTAGGCCACTCACTGTTCCTCAAACACTCCATGTACGTTCACTGTTTTTCCAGGCACCATTGTAACCTGGGAAAATTCATCCAGCTTCCCGAAGGGCCTCTTCCCCTGTGAAGGTGCGGCAAGTACCTTGCCCTGAACAGCTGGTGCCTCTGCTCAGGCCACGGCATCATGACTGCTGACGCTCTCCTTCTCTTCCAGACAACCTTGGCCTTCTCCAAGTGTGTGCTGGGCGGGTGCGCTTCCTGACCGGCCGTGCCATGCTTGAAGTCACAGAACGTCTGTCTGGTGAGCTCCAGCCTTCCAGCCCATCTCTCTTCTCTCCTGGCATGGAGTTGAGCCACCACTTATCTTAGACAAAAAAAAAAAAAAAAAAAAAAAAAATCAAATAATCCTACTGACCATTTAAAAAATATGATAAGCTGCTTGTTTAAAAAAATGTATTATTTATTTGGCTATGCTAGGTCAGCTGCGGCATGAAGGATCTTCGATCTTTCTGTGACAGGCAGGATTTTTTCTTTTCAGTTGCAGCATGTGAGATCTATAGTTGTGGCATGTGGGATCTAGTTCCCTGACCAGAGATTGAACCTGGGCCCCCTGCCTTGGGAGTGTGGAGTCTTAGTCCCTGGACCACCAGGGGAGTTCCGATAATCTGGTCTTAAAAAATAATTCCAGAGGTGCTCCGTGTGTGTTGCCTGCCTGAGGGTATCATTCCTGCTCCTCTGTCCACCCTCGTCTCTTGCTCCAGGTCTTACCTCTGCAACCTGGTTCAGTCCTCCCAGGGCCCCTGGAGTTGCCCCTTACTTCCGGTCCAGGTGCCAGGCCTGCTCCGAACAGATGGCCTGAGTGAGATCAGGCTGGGGGCTACGATGCAGCTCCAGGGCCAGGGGTGGGGGTGCCCTGAAGTGAGAATGGGGTCATGTAGCACCTTGGGTATCAGACAATGAACCCTTTCCTGTTACTCAAAGTCAGCATTCTCTGATTGTATAGGTACTTTGTGGGCCCCAGAGATGAGTGGGTATCCATTTACTGTGAATATTATCCATCTATTTCCGCTCAAAAACAAGAGTTTCTGCATAGTTCTTCTGTTAACTCTGTGTCAGCCAGGAAAAGGGAAGAAAATGTCAATTGTCACAAGGCATGGACTAATAATAGCACAGCTTAACACGGGAGTAAATCTCCTGCTAATTACTTCAGCTGCCTTTTGAGCTCGACATTAATGGCATTTTCTCATGATGCTGGGACTGTCAGCTGGGGGACACCCAGCTCCCCTCAGGCAGAGAAGTGAGAGTGGAAGTGAGCTTTCTGGGGCCAGGGTGTGGACGTCTCCCTGCCAGAGGAGAGAGTCCAGGGGAAAGGCGTCATGGGGGGAGAAGTGGGTGAGGTGTGAAAGATTAGGAGGAAGTGAGCCCTTTACCCTTTGGTGGGGTCAGGGAGCCTGGGCTCAGCTGCCTGGGATAGTTTTCACCTCTGTGTTCACAGGAGAGATTCAGTGGAGATTTAGGAAACCTTTGAGTTATTTGTTGTTGTTCAGTAGCTCAGTCGGGTCTGACTCTTTGAGACCCCATGGACTGCAGCATGCCAGGCTTCCCCGTCCTTCGCCATTTCCTGGAGTTCGCTCATGTTCATTGAGTCAGTGATGCCATCCGACCATCTTGTCCTCTGTCACTCCCTTCTCCTTCTGCCTTCAGTCTTTCCCAGCATAAGGGTCTTCTCCAGTGAGTCGGTTTTTTTCACATCAGGGGCCAAAGTATTGGAGCTTCAGCTTTAGCAGTAGTCCTTCCAATGAATATTCAGGGTTGATTGCCTTTAGGCTTGACTGATTTGACCTTCTTGCTGTCCAAGGGACTCTCAAGAGCCTTCTCCAGCCCAACACTTCAAATTCATCAGTTCTTCAGCACTCAGCCTTCTTTATGGTCCAACTCTCACATCCATGCATGACTACTGGAAAAACCATAGCTTTCACTATATGGATCTCTGTCGGTAAAGTAATGTCTCTGCTGTTTAATATGCTGCCTAGGCTGAGGGGTTAAGCAGATGATTTGTTTTCTTTCCCTTCCCTCTGGCTGCCCCTGACCCCTCCCCCTTGCTCCCCCGCCACCCCGTCCCTTACCCCTTTCCCTCCCTTTGCCCCTCCCCTCCCTTGTTCCTCCCCCCACCACTTGCACTCCCCCCCACCTCCCCTTGCTCTGCCCATCTCCCGTTGCTCCTCCTACCTTTCCACCATCCTTGGGCCTGACCAGGTGGCTTCGTGGTTAACTGTGCCCTCCCTACTCAGCCTGTTTCCAGCACAGGTGACATAACTCTCACTTCTTGGTTCCCATGTTATTACGTCAATGTGGCTGAGTTGGCTCCTTGGGTGCAGTCCTGCTTCCCAGGAATGAGGACCTCCTTGACTTATTCCAGTCAGTTTTCATTCCAATCTCTAAGAAAGGCAATGCCAAAGAATGCTCAGACTACCACACAATTGCACTCATCTCACACGCTAACAAAGTAATGCTTAAAATTCTCCAAGCCAGGCTTCAACAATATGTGAACTGTGAACTTCCAATGTTCAAGCTGGTTTTAGAAAAGGCAGAGGAACCAGAGATCAAATTGCCAACATCTGCTGGATCATGGGAAAAGCAAGAGAGTTCCAGAGAAACATCTATTTCTGCTTTATTGACTATGCCAAAGCCTTTGACTGTGTGGATCACAATAAACTATGGAAGATTCTGAAAGAGATGGGAATACCAGACCACCTGACCTGCCTGTTGAGAAACCTGTATGCAGGTCAGGAAGCAACAGTTAGAACTGGACATGGAACAACAGAGTGGTTCCAAATAGCAAAGGAGTATGTCAAGGCTATATATTGTCACCCTGCTTATTTAACTTCTATGCAAAGTACATCATGAGAAACTTTGGGCTGGATGAAGCACAAGCTGGAATCAAGATTTCTGGGAGAAATATCAATAAACTGATATGCAGATGACACCACCCTTATGGCAGAAAGTGAAGAGGAACTAAAAAGCCTCTTGATGAAAGTGAAAGAGGAGAGTGTAAATGTTGGCTTCAAGCTTAACATTCAGAAAACTAAGATCATGGCATCCAGTCCTATCACTTCATGGCAAATAAATGGAGAAACAGTGGAAACAGTGGTAGACTTGATTTTGGAGGCTCCAAAATCACTGCAGATGGTGATTGCATCCATGAAATAAAAGGTGCTTCCTCCTTGGAAGAAGTTATGACCAACCTATACAGCATATTCAAAAGCAGAGACATTACTTTGCCAACAAAGGTCCATCTAGTCAAGGCTATGGTTTTTTCAGTAGTCATGTTTGGATGTGAGAGTTGGACTATAAAGAAAGCTGAGTGCCAAAGAATTGATGCTTTTGAAGTGTGGTGTTGGAGAAAACTCTTGAGAGTCCCTTGGACTTCAGGGAGATCCAACCAGTCAATCCTAAAGGAAATCAGTCCTGAATGTTCATTGGAAGCACTGATGTTGAAGCTGAAACTCCAATACTTTGGCCTCCTGATGCAAAGAGCTGACTCACTGGAAAAGACTCTGATGCTGGGAGGGATTGGGGACAGGAGAAGAGGATGACAGAGAATGAGATGGTTGGATGGCATCACTGACCCAATGGACATGAGTGTGAATAAACTCTGGGAGTTGGTGATGGACAGGGAGGCCTGGCATTCTGCAGTCCATGGGGTCGCAAAGAGTCAGACACAACTGAGTGACTGAACTGAACTGTGTTACTGGGCATGCCCTAAGAGGCCCCCATTGTGGGATGCAGGAACCCTGAGGGTATGGCCAGAAAGTGAAGGTACACATTCCATGGGAGATGGCATCGGGAAAGCCTCACTGGAGGCTGAGGAGGGGCTAGGCCATTCTCGCTGGTTCACCACTGTCCCAGGCTGGCTCTGAAATCATAGGGGCACATGCTGCAAAGTATCCTGGGGGATTGGATGAAGTTGAGTTGATGAAGGAAGGACAAATTGGGGGTATCTCTAAAAAATAAAACAAAACTCCAGACCAGCCCCTGAAATGTGGTACTCTAGAGATTTGGGGCAGTGAGGAGTGGGAAGAGGGTGGGCTTGGGAGTCAAGACAGGCTTGGCTTCTGCCCTCTGCCCTTGTTAGTTTTGGGGTCTTGGGCCATCTCCTTGACTCCTGAGTGTTGGTTTCCTCCTCTGTGAAACAGATGACTGTCCTGCCTCTCAGGTGAGAGTAAATGGAGTCACGATAGAAAGAAACCTCTGAGCCCTGGGCTCAGGCTCAGGCAGTGCTAGTTTCCCGGGTGTGTCTCAGTTCAGGAAAGCTTCCAGTTTCTTTGCCCATAAATAAATCAAGTGCTTCTCTCAGCAGTGTTTGCCTTCACCAGCACTTATCCTTTGGCAGAATGACACGCAGAGTGTGCCGATTGTCAAGCAAGCATTGTTAGCACGAACGCACTTTGGTTGATGCGACCAAAGCTGAGGGCTCTAGCAACCTGTCTGAAGTGGCGTGGGGTACCCCTTGACATGGCCTTGACACTGGGGACAGACCTGGCATTTTCTGTGTGATGGAGGGCTTGCTGGCAGGTTTTAGCCTGTCTCCGGGTTTCCCAGGGTTTAGGGAAGGCGGGGGCGGCTGGGGTAACCAGGTTTGGAGGGTTCATCATTGGAATGAATGACTCTGAATGAGGATCCGTGCAGAGCTTGATGGTTTGCAAAGCATGTTTGTGCCTCCCGTGTTACTACTGGGCTTGTCATGAGGTTTGGCACTGAGACACCAGGGAGGCCATGATGGTCTTATCTCCTGCTGGCAGTTTTATTTTCCAGAATGCTTCATTTGAGAGAATCCTGATCTTTCTCCCTAGAACAAGTTTTCTCTGTGTGAGTTCTCCTAGGTGGTAATGCAGATTAAAGCACTTTTAGGGCTAGCTTCTCTGTCACGTGCGTACCCACACAGGCACTTCACCTGCATCTATTATCTAACAGTCCCGAGATTTTGGTTCAGAATTCTTTTCCTCACTTTACAGGTTAGGGGATAGGCTCAGACAGGTTGGGTGGCTTTCTCAAGCTCACACAGCTAGTAAATAGCAGAGAGGATTGCAGCCTGGATGTGCCTGCCTCTTCCCTCTGCCCTGGGCTTCAGGGGCCAATTACTCTGTCACAGGCTCTGAGCACTTTCGCCTTTGCAACCCCCCTCCTCCATAAACCAACAAACCAAAAGTTTAAAATTATATTTTATGTTTGGTTGATATGAACTCAAATATAAAGCAGGTTAGGCATCTTCATACTTTTTTTCCTTCTGACTTTAAAAGAACTTAAAATATTTCCATGGGTCCTGAGGCAAGTTGTGAGCCCTAGGTCATGTGTCTAATGACCCAGGCAATCGGCCCCTGGGTTGCTTGCCTTTTGGAGGACAGAGTTGGTGTCCCCTTCCAAGAGAAGGCAGTGAGGGAGGGAGAGAGTGCCTGACTCAAGTAACTGTCCCTTTTTTCTGTCTGGCAGTGCTGGTGGCCTCGGTTTACCCCCGAAAGCCTCAGGCCGTGGAGCGCCACGTCCTTCCAGTCCTCTGGTACTTCCTGAACAGCATGATGGGGAACGGCGTCCTGCCCGGGCACAGCGGGAACGTCCGCACAGCCGTCTGCCGGCTGTGCAGGAGCCTCCATGAGCAGATGGGCTCCCGGCTGCAGGACTTGGCTGCCGGCCAGCCAAAGCAAGTCCTCAAAACGCTCCAGGAGCTCTTAGACACAGAATCCCCCTGAGGCAGCCCCGAGGTCACCGATGGGGAAGGCATCCAACAGCAGGACAACTGGCAGCTCAGGCCCCTTTCTTCTGGGTTAAAGGTGGATCTGGAATGGGCAACTGTTATTTTTATCTTATTTTTTTATGATGGAATAATCTCCTGGTCTATTTTTCCCTTAGAGTTCCAGATGTATATAATATATTTTGAAGTAGAAATAAAATAATTGCTTATTTTTCTAAGGTTTTATTATCTTGTATTTTTTTCTTACCTCGGAGAATTTTTCAATAGCTAGGTTTGTGCCAAAGAAAACAGAATGTGATGTGGAAACACCCTAAAGTGCCCAATTTTGGGTGAATGGATAAAGATGATGCAACACACGCACTGCCCACACGTGTAACATATGTGGTACACCTGCACACACACACACATACACACACACATACACTGTAATACTAAGCCATAAAAAGATGAAATCCTGCAACAACATGGGTGAAACCTGAAGGTATTATGATAAGTGAAATAAATCAAGCGGAGAAAGACAAATACCTTAAGATTTCACTCATCTGTGGAATATGAAAGAACAAAACCAAAAAAAAAAAATGAACAAACTAAACAGAAGCAAATAGATACAGAAAATGGAGTAGCAGTTACCATAGAAGAAGGGTTGTAGCGAGGATGGGCAAAAAGGGGAAAGAGGATTAATCGTAAGGTGATGAAAACCTTTGGTGGTAAATTCATTGTAATGTATACAGAAGTCAAAATATAGTATTGTACACATAAAGGATGTGTACCTGATGCTGGGAAAGATTGAGGGCAGGAGGAGAAGGGGACAACAGAAGATGAGATGGTTGGATGGCATCACCGACTCGATGTACATGATTTTGAGCAAGCTCTGGGAGTTGGTGATGGATGAGGAAACCTGGCGTGCTTGCAGTCCATGGGGTCGCAAAGAGCTGAACATGACTGAGCAACTGAACTGACTGACACACAAAGAATTCTAGAAAGAAACAAAACATGGCAACAGTAAAACCAATTGCTGATGCTACTGAGACAAAGAACTAGGGAGAAAAAGTGTAGCACAGACACCCCCCCATGTTGCAAATCGTGTTGCAGCATAGCTCCTGTCTGTGAATAGCTGGAGAAGCCCTGTTGCACCCAGAGACCCTGAGCTGCTCACTCAAATCCAGCCCATCTGTCATAAGCCTGATGTGGGGTGAACACAAGCATCTCTGGGAGCATCCTGCATCTGGTTTACAATATCTTCAGTGCGGTATCTGCTGGTCCTGTGGGAACTTTCTAAAGGATCTAAAGGCAAGGAGAGTTTGACACTGACATCGACATTACTAAAAGCCTTCTCTGCAAGGCGACTTTCTGGCTAGTTTCTGAAGAGGACTAGATTATGTTTCACACTTGAAACTTTTTTCAAACTCCAGTCACTTATTTCTTTTTGGCTGTGCTTGGGCTTTGCTGCTGCACAGGGTCTTCTCTAGTTTCGGAGAGCAGGGGCTACTCTCCAGTTGTGGTGCTTGGGCTTCTCATTGCCGTGGCTTCTCCTGTTGTGGAGTACGGGCCCTAGGGCACGCGGACTTCAGTAGTTGTGGCACGTGGGTGCAGGAGTTGTGGCTCTTGGGCTTTAGAGCACAGGCTCAGTAGGTGGTACACAGGCTTAGTTGTCATTCGATATGTGGGATCTTCCTGGATCAGGGATCAAATCCATGTCTCCTGCATTGGCAGGTAGATTCTTTACCACTGAGCCACCAGAGGAGCCCTCACCCTTGAAACTTAAAGGACTAGATGAAGAATAAAGCTCCGGACCTGCAGATGTCTTGTGAGAGCTCTGAAACCACACAGGTTACTCTGGCTGGGGCAGATCACGGAGTTGGAGAGGTGTGTTGGATGTGGGCTGGGCCAGAACACAAAGCTGGAGCCACTGGTGGAGCAGTGAGAGAATGGGGGACGGGGTTCTGGCAGTGAGAGGGAACAATGTCCCAGGCTGGGGTTCTGGACACAGTGAGCGTGGCTCTGTCTTGCCAGGGTTGGCAGGCTGACAACAGTATGACCAGGAAGAACTAGAGCTCAGATCATGACCTCTAACATATGCTAAGGTGAAGGCTGAAGGGGCAACATCCCAGTGCCAACCAAGGAGCCATAGCACCTCTGGGGCAGATCCGAAGGCAAGTCCCCGAGGCCCAGCTTCAGACCAGCAAGATCTCTGGCAGGCCCACCAGTGGACCCCTTTCCACTGTCACCTACCCCCAGGTACAGCATCAGGTCCACTTCAGTGTTCTGAGCCCCTCCTGAGAGTACAGCCCAGAGCAGGCTGGGAAGCTTTGAACCAACTCAATTGTTTCCAAACTCCTGGACGCCCCCAGCTGGGGAAGACTCTTTTTCATTATGTGATGTTGCCACCACATAACTAGGCTCTCCCCCTCCCCTTGGCACAAATGCCCTGGGGTGAGGCTAGGCGTGGTGCAGTCATCCTGGGACTTGGGCTTTTAATAGGCGGCTTAAGTGTGTGGGTAATTCCAGTCCCAGCCTGAGCAGCTTCTCACCTTCTTATGACCTTTGCTGGGGCTTCCCCCTGCACCGCCTCACCCTTTGTTGATTCTGACTGCTGCTGCTGCTAAGTCGCTTCAGTCGGGTGCGACTCTGTGCGACCCCATAGACGGTAGCCCACCAGGCTCCCCCATCCCTGGGATTCTCCAAGGAAGAACACTGGAGTGGGTTGCCATTTCCTTCTCTAATACACAAAAGTGAAAAGTGAGAGTGAAGTTCCTCAGTCGTGTCTGACCCTTAGCAACCCCATGCACTGCAGCCCACCAGGCTTCTCCGTCCATAGGATTTTCCAGGCAAGAGTCCTGGAGTGGGGTACCATTGCCTTCTCCGGTTGATTCTAACTGGCTGAGGTTAAAGACCTGCTAGATGGTGAACCCATCAAAGACACCCAAGAGGCTGATTTTACACAATTTAATTAATTGAGTTTGCTTGGACTCTAAGTAGGCTTTTTCAGTTTGGTTTGGAGACTGACTTTTTCTGCTGGTCCAGATCCTAGAGACTTAGGGACTTCCTTGGCATCCAGTGGTTAAGACTTCACCTTCCTATGCATGGGGTGAGGATTCAATCCTTGGTTGAGGAGCTAAAAATTTTTTAAGAAAAAAAAAGTTCCTAGAGCCTGTCAGAATGTTTCAGAATTTTTTAGAACTGTAGACGTGTGTGCTAAGCTGCTTCAGTTGTGTCTGACTCTTTGTGACCCCATGAACTGGGGCCCTAGCCTGCCAGGCTCCTCTGCTCATGGGATTTCCCAGGCAAGAATACTGGAGTAGGTTGCCCTGCCCTCCTTGAGAGGACCTTCCTGACCCAGGGATCGAACCCAAGCCTATTATGTCTCCAGCATTGGCAGGTGGGTTCCTTACCACTAGCGCCACCTGGGAAGCCCGATAGAACTGTAGGAGCTGAGAGATTTTGAAGGCAGAAGTTAAACTCAAAGACATTGATTGCCCTGTCTTCCTGCATTTGGGTCCTGCCTTCTGTCTTCAACCCGAAGCTTCCCATCTCCTGTACTTTGTACCCATCCTCACTTTTTCTTGAACATCTGAAAAGCAAAGAATAAATCTTTATGTGGTTTTTTTCCTTCACTATCTTAGGTTTTAATCTAGTCTCTGGGCAGCTGGACTCTGTGGGTGACACTCCTGGCACAAATCAGTGGGGAGGGGCTGGATGGTTCTGGGTGCCTCAGGAAATTATGTGGAACCTAGGAAAATGGTACAGATGATTCTATTTGCAAGAAGAGAGAGGCAGATTCAGGGAATGGATGTGTGGACACGGGTGGGCCAGGGGGATGGAAATAAGCCAGGAGATTGTGATTGGTGTGTGTGCACTGCCATATGTAAAGCACACAGCTAGTGGGAACCTGCTGAACAGCACAGGGAGCCCAGCTCTGTGCTGACCTGGAGAGATGGGATGGAGCGGGGGTGGGAGGGAGACCCAAGAGGGAGGGGCCTATGTACACACACAGCTGACTCACTTCAGCTGACAAGACTGAGAGACTGAACTGAACTGATAGGCATTTACAGGATAAAGAAGTGAGAGGGGTGGGGGGCAGGGCAAGGGTGATGGTCTGAGGCATGGGGATTGTGGGGAAAGGTGATTAGAGACTGGAGATACAAGACTGTCACTCTGTGCAGGTTCAACTAAGCTACATGCTTCTTCATGGGACATATGTTCAAAAGATGGTGGCCTTAGCATGTTCTTAGAGTGGAGTTTTTGGCCCTGTGACATCAAGAGGTCATGACATTTACACATGCCCATTTGGAGGGTGGGTGGTCCCAACCAGTCTTAACTGGCTTGAGCTGGGCAACAGCTGACTCCAAGTTCCTGAAAAACAACTTAGGCAAACAATAATACATAATGCTCGGAAGACACACAAGTTTTTGTAAAAACAATTGAAGTGAGCTTAGTCAGTGAAGCCAGGTTACAGTTATTATTTATTAAGCAAGTTATAATTTAATGGGTCTAACTGATGACTAGCCTTGGTTTCACAATGTATTGTTTGATATATTTATATATTGCAAAATGATTACCACCATAGCATTAACTAAAACCTCCATCCGGCCACATAATCACTACTGTTTTTGTGTGTTGAGAACATTTAAGATTTACTCTCTTGGTAACAGTCATCTATATAACACAGAATAATTAGCAATAATAGGCATGTTGTATGTTAGATTCCCAGAATTTATTAACCTTATAATTAGAAATTTATACAATTTGATCACTATCTCCCCATAGCACAGCCCCCTGGCCTTGCCCCCTACCTCCTCAGCCCCTGGTAACCACCATTATACTGTCTGGTTTTTGAATTCACCTTTTTTGATTCTACATGTAAGTGAAATCATGCAGTATTATCTTTCTCCATCTGCCATTTCACTTTTCATAATGCCCTTAAGTGTCATTCAAGTTGTTACAGATGGCAGGGTTTCCTTCTTTCTTGTGACTGAATGGTATTCCGGTGGATGTGTGTGTATGTGCGCGCGCGTGTGTTTGTGCGTGTGTGTGTGTGTGTGTGCGTGCGCGCGTGTGTGTATCTCACAGTTTCTTTTCCCATTTCTTTTCTGTCTTCTCTTTGTTTCTTTTCTCAAGGGTTTCTAATGGGTGGCCCAATTCTGAAATCACTGTAAAATCAGAGGAGCAGAAAGCAGCAATGGCTTTGGCCCTGTGGGCGTCTGGGCTGTCAGCTCTCTCCACCTGGCAGCCCTGGGCTGTCCTGGCTGGGGACAGAGATTGATGGAGGTCAGATATTGGAGTCAGAGAGGCTAGACTCAAGTTCAGGCACTGTTGCTTCTGGCACGTGGCCTTGGAACCACTTGTCAATCTCTCTGATCTTCCCTTATTGATCTTGTGTGTGTGGGATAGGATTTGTGGAAATCAATGAAGAACAACCAAATGAGAAGTGCGAAGACTCTTTATTCAGAGCTTGCTATAGCCAGGGAGTGTTTTGGCAAGATCTCGTGCTTTGGCAGAGGTTCAAGGGTGGGCAGAAGATTGGAGAAAAGGGGAAGGTTTCAGGTATGCCATCATCATTGGAGGCTGTTGGCCTGGGGAAGGTGTAGACACCGTGTGGCCCATGGCCTGCTGGCAACAGCAGTATCTCTAATGCTTGTTAAAGTGGGGATCCTTGGGTCACACTCCAGACCAACTGAATCAGAAACTTCAGTCATCCTTACACACTCTGAAGCGCCTGAGACACAGCTTCAGTGCTCTGAGTGGTTGTTAGGGTCCCAGACTAGTCCACACTTGGGAACCAGCACCCTTATTTCAGTATTTCTCAAATGCAGTTGATGAAACCTTTGGGAAGAGGCATGGAGACTGGAGAAGGGAGGGAGACAGGAAGCAAGGTGCTTGTTAAAAATCAGACTTTTATTCTCAGCTGTAGACCTGTCCCTGGAGTGAGGGACCTCGGGGTCTGATCTGCCCAGGATCAGACAGTTTGTAGAAGCAGCGTCCTGATTGCCTGTTCTCAGCAGGGCTTCAGGAGTCCCTGCACAGGCTGGCAGGGCAGCGTCACAGTGCGTACAGATTGCTCATCAGGTGGGCATTTATGAGTCAGGGACCCTTCAGGGGGCCCAGTTTGGTCCCTGTCGTCACTGGGGCTTACTCAGAGGGCATTATGGTTTCTCTGTATCCTACCACCTGGTGTTCCAGTGAAGAAGGTTATAACATTTGAAGGTTTTGTTTTGCTTTAATCACAGCTGTATAATTACCTCTCTGTGGGTTGACGTCTATTATTAGCATCACCTTGGGTTCTCCTTGAGAATTTTTACATCCAGAAAGTGATCCAGCACCTCTGTGGGCTGTTGTCAGAAGCTGTTAACTGAACCAAAGCTTTAACATATCACCAGGTTTTGTAAACATAGCCAATCCTTTCCCCTTCCAAAGGAGGGAAAAAAAAAGCCAGATAAATAATTTTCATGAAGGCAATTTGTTTCCCAGGGGCTGTATTTCCTTTTTTGTCTCATCCAGCAGTTTTTTACTACTGTGGGACACTGACAATAAAGTAGAAGAGGTGTCTCCAGAGTAAGGCTTTGTCTGCTCCTGCCAGAAGGCTTCACCTGGAAGTCCACTCTGGGGGTCATGGCAATGAGCAACAAATATTTTTGAAAAGACTTTTTTCCCCCTTAATGCCAGGGACAGTTTTATGTGTGCATGGAGAGGAGGGATGGGGGAGGTGGTTGAGGTGCGTAGAGGGGATTATTATTTTTAAAATTTTCTTGGAAATTTGAGTTTCCATCTAAGTTAGTTTAATAGGAATGGCTATCGCTATAGCTAGACTTTGGCTGGATAGGAAAAATAATTTCCTTTCTGTAAAAGTTGGAGAAAACAGAGAATTTCTTCCAGAGAAGTTTATGGTTTTCCTAGACTGTTCCCAGAATAATCTGAACGTTGTTGCAATAGGTTTTAGAACCAAGGCTGGCCAGGGAATAGGGGACTTTCTTTGCCATAGGCCGACAATGTGTCTTTGGAGGAAAACATCTGACATCTCTCAGCCTCTCTTTTACTCCATTTGTAAAAGGCAGTGAAAAAATACTTATTTTGTTCATCTCCTAGGATTTTTTTCCCCAAAGATCTAATGAAACAATGTAGATAATTGTATTTTGAAAAAGTAGAGTGTTATACACAAAGAAATAATTATGATTAACTCTAGTCTTATCTCAGTAAAACCTGCTATTCTGAAGACATGCCAGTCATTCCTACCAGCTGACTGACAGATCACTTACAACTCAATGTGGGAATAAATGGGAGATTCAGAAGCTTAATTTGCTTTTCCCCTGTTTGGTATGTTTGACATATGTAGTTGTGATTGCCAGCAAAATGTTTTAAAGTCTTTTCACTTTGAAAGACGGAATTCTTCAAAGAAGGAAGTCAGTTTTAGTGGAGTTTGACAGCTGTTTTTATCTTTCTCTAAGGATCAAAGCACAGATCTAGGAGGGGGAAATGGTCTTGAGTTCTTTTCTTAATCAGAATCTTAGCATGCAGAGACGGCAGAACTGAACTCTAAAAACAAAGATGACAGAGGGATTGTGACTTCAGTCCCCCAGATGGCTCCAGAAGATGGTTTAGAAAAGGCAGGTTTGCTCATGTCTTACAGATGGCAGGACTAGTTGATTAACGTTGTTATTACTGCCTGGTAGATGAAGAAATGAACCTGTAAAGCCAGGTCACAGGACAAGTCAATGGAGGTGTCAGGTCTCCAGCCGGACCAGGAGGAGTGGGAGAGTCTGGCTCGCAGGGAAAGGGTCACATTCACCACATCCTCCCTCCTTTTCTCCTTTCTGCGTCCTTCACTTCTGGCCCATCTGGTTTGTCTGGGGCATTACCTCAGTCCTTAGTGTTGCTGCATGCCAGTCAGATTGCTGCCTTGGGTGCCAGACTTCAAGGATGTCTGAAATTACAGCATCTGGAACCCAGACTACCAGGTTGGTCAGCTTCTTCAGTCACCTGATGCAAGGCCCACAGACTATTGTAAAGTTACTTTCTGAAGTCCATGAGTGTAATCAAGCCAGCAGCATCCAGGGTCCTCCATAAAACTGAATTAGAGTCTCGAGTGAATTAACTGTTTGCTCCTTCGCATGTGCAATGCATTTTTAATTACATTTCATAAAACTGTCTGAATGGATTGATGGAACTTTATTTAAACTTCTGGTAGTATAAGGAGGAAACAATAGTGCAGTATAACATGTTCTGTTAATATAGGCTTGAAACACATTTACTTTATGGCAGTTCAACAGACTTTGATATGGGGCTACTTAAAAATATATTACCTTTGATAAGTTTGCTTTGGCAGATAAGAGTGGATGTTGGCAGCCTGTATACAGTCAACCAGATGATTAATTGACAAGCATGTTGACACTTAATAATTCATGGCACTAGCTCCCCTGATACATACAAAAATACTGGGTTATTTTAGGAAAAAGAATATATTTCTCAAAATCCCTTTCATTCACCTTGTAGGGTTTATGAGGCAAGTCTTGTCAAACATAAGCTCTTCACAATGAAAGTAAAGTCTCTTTGGTCTGTGTCTGCCCTGAATTTTCTATCAACATGGGTTATTTTAGGTTCTGGACTGGGTATATGATGCGAGGAAGGAATATAGACCATGCTTATAGTAAGGAATCACACAGACCCAAGCTATGAAAGGAAGTTATATTTCATTCTGAAGATTGGTTTTATATTTGCAAAAAGCTACCATTATTCCACTTGAATATTATATTTGCTTTTTTTACTCCATGAATCCTTTTGGCAGAACTAGAAAACTGCGGTTCTCCCTTGGGGCAGCACTCTTTGCTACATCACTAACGAACTGGATAAAGAGAGGGCTGAACACCTCCTCTTCGCAGCTCTGGGGTCCCCATGGGCATGGAGGGTGGCCGTCCCATCCTCCAAGAAGAAAAGGAGTTGGCCTCAAGAAGAATCTGGGTATGTTATGCACCCCTTAAATGAATCTCCTATGTGGGCTTGCTTTGCCTTTATACTCAATATCCTTCTTGGTTTCTAACTGTGAAGAAAAAGAACAGACTCATAAGTCTTTAACAGATTGGGTCCATTGGCTTAACTAATTTAAAAAGACAAAACAAAACAAAAATCTCTGCTCTCCCCTCCCCTAGAGCACAGGAAGTGGATTGGACCCAACACGGATGAGGGTCTTAGGCACAGGAGGAAGGCGGGGAAGAGTGACCCGTTTGAGAAGCTCCAGAGCTGGGCTTGCCCCACATGGGCACCAACAGTGAGTTTTTTCCAAGGCAGAGCCAAAAACACAGGTTTGAGGAAAGGCCTGGCCGCAGGAAGAGTGAAACAATGGATTTTCACACAAGTGGTTCAATGGGGTGAATTTAATTTATTTTTACAGAGTTTAATTCAGAATGTAATTTGGGCTGAGTGCAGTAGTTGGGATGAGTGAGTGGAAAGTGAGTGAAGGTTGCTCAGTTGTATCTGACTCTTGGTGACCCCATGGACTATATGGTCCATGGAATTCTCCAGGCCAGAATACTGGAGTGGGTAGCTGTTCTCTTCTCTAGGGGATCTTCCCAAACCAGGGGTTGAACCAGGGTCTCCCACATTGTAGGAGGATTCTTTACCAGGATTCTGAGCTGCAAGGGAAACCCATAGTTGGGATAGCAGCCCCTGAAACACATCTTTGGCTCATTTGTCCCTGGGCCAGCTTGGCACTGCTTCATCTTAGACCTTTACTGCCTCCTAGCTCTTTGGCCTCAGCAATCCTTCCCCTTTCCTGCTCTCCTGGAACATGACTTGGGATTCTTGAAGCCTTTGGGTCCTTGGGCATCTTGATGGCTGTACTAGCTCACTGCCCCTGCTGCCTGGGCCTAGAGGTTTCTGGGTCTCTCATTCTATGGCATATGAGAATATATGGTGGCAGCCTGGCCCTGTCCTGGTACAGCAGGTGCTCAGTGGAGGTAGAGGGAGAAAAACTCGTCAGCTGCTTCACTGCTGATGGCAGGACTCCTGGGTGCCCTGGATCCCTCCACTGCTGCCTGCAGGACAGACAGGAGGGGTGGGTGCTGGCTGCTACTTTACCAGCCTAGCTTTCATGGGGGTGGGGCTCTCCTCTTACAGAACCACCTGCCAGGCACCCTCATGAAGGCAGCAATGGTTCATTCCAGACCCTTCCAGGGCATTCTCTCTGATACTGAGCCTCTTCCATCACATAATATGCTGCCTGGCTCCTAGCTACCCACTTTTCCCTCATATCACTGCAGCTGGGTACACTCAGCCCACCTCCCACCCCCCCACCATCCCACACTCAAACCAGCCCCAAACCTCTAAGATAAGGCCCTTTGGGGGAGGGTGGCGGGGCCTGGGCTGGAAATCAGCCTCACTTTCCATTCTTTTGGATCTGGCTCCCCGTTCTCATCCTATCACTAGACTTGTCATTGCTGGGGTTATGTCCCCACGTAGCATCCAGTTTCATCAGCTGGGTCCCGGTCTCATCACCCGGCAGCTGGGGTTCTATGTTGTTTCTTCAGACCTCCAGGAAGCCGGCCTCAAAACCTCACACAGAGCAGGACACCTTCTGACCAGTTCTTACCTCTAGACTGGATGGCTCCACACTGCTCGCTTTCTGAAAGCTTGCCTATGGAGCCCAGCCCTCGGCAGCATGCTGCCAGCCTAACCGTGCAGGGAGATGGCCTGAACAAGCTTTATCCCTGAAGCTGGCTGCTCTCACACACTTACCCAGGTCCTGCTGCTCGGGGGGCTTTAAGCTTCCAGGGTTTCCTGAGCCTAGGCAGTTCCCAGGATCCACCCTCCCGCCTGGGGTGGGACTCCGCCCCACTGTGGCCTGAGTTCTGCTCTAAGATTTAGAGCAGATACACAGCAAACACCATCTCACGGTGGGCGTTCACAGACATTTCCCCACAGAGGGGCAAGTTGTGGCCCTCGTGGTAGTCTAATCAACACTTTCTTGGATGTCTTGGAAGGGATGATCCCTGTCACCTCTGAGTATCTGAACAGGTCAAGGAGGGATTCCTTTATTCAGAGCTTCAGCCTGTCCATGGGGGAGGTAGCTGAATTCTCAGGACCCAGTTTAACACGTTCTTGAGTCATGATCCACTTCAACAAGACAGGGCTTGAAGACTTTAATTTTTCCAAACTTAAAAATCAGCTTTGCAGCAAAGGTGAAGGATTGCCCCTTTGCTGTACCCTGTGGGTGAGAATTCTTGTCTTTTGACAACTCACTGCGCTGGCACTGAATCACCCAATTACTGCAAATTCTTTTCTAAACAGAAAGCTCGCCACAGCCTCCAGTGGAAAAATTCCAAAAGCTGCCGCAAATATCTAGCTCAGTTGGCAGAAGCAGGGTTTTGGCATGAACAATGGCTCTTCACTTCAATTTCAACTCCAGCAGAAGGTCTGCAGATGACTGGGAATAAAGTTGGCTGAGAAACCCCTGTAGGAGATTGGTTGTGTGTGTGTGGGGTGTGTGTGTGTGTGTGCGTGCATTTGCACCCCTTACCCACACGTCCTTCTGTGCTTCAGTCCTCGTAGGGCACAGAGAAAAGGCTGCCTTATTTGGGAGGCTTGGTTGTACCCACTCAGTCTGAGAGGCATGTGGGTGTGTAGGACAGAGCATCTGACACATGCTTAGCTGGAAGGGCAACAGGACTGCACCAATGGGCTGGATGCTTTGCTTTCAGGGCTTTGGAGTTGAGCTTGGGAAGCAGAAGAAGGAGGGTAGGTTGAGCTGTGTGTCTTAATCTCACCTCAGGCTTCTTATCTCTGGAGCAATCAGCTTCTCAGCAGAGCTCATAATGGGTACTTGAATGCCGTGCCACTTTTTAACCTTAAAAAAGCATTCTGTTTGTACAAGTAGGTGCATGCTTTAGGCAAATGGAATGATGGGATAGTCAAGGGCAATGGAATGTTAAAAAAAAATAATGAAAGATAATAGATTCTAGTGCCAGGCACACCTGTGCAATTTTTCCTGCTCTTCCTAGCTGGGTGAGCTCAGACAAGACACTTGGAGGGTGAGTAGGCATGGGGGTACTTTGGTTTTCTTGCTGCAAAACTAGGAGAATGCTGTCTGCTGCCTTCATTGTTGAGAGAATTAGACAGTTTCATGAACACCTGACTCATCAAGCATGCTGGAAATGCATTTTCCTGCTAAATTAAGGCCAACACTTGAAGGATTAAACAGTGTAATTGTGGAGTCCATGTTGATAGTTAACCTTTGACCCTTGAAGCAAACCAGGACCCAGGGCTGCACACAGTAGTTGTTCAGAATTTAGCAGACCCCTCGGGCAGTGCCCCTTCCAGGCCTTTCCTGCATCTCAGCAGGAGTCTGGTTGGCCTACTCTCTCTGGGGCTAATGCTTGGCTGTCACTCTTGCTTTCTGGGGTGACTGACATCAGTGTCACCCAGCTGGCAGCCCATCAGGTCACTTCCTTCTGCTGGGACTTGTCCTGGGCATGGCCCACGCTGGCCTCTCGCTGCAGCCCGTGGCCCAGCACGCAGAGCTCTGGGGATGGCGCACCCCTGCTGCTGCCCTTCAGTTCCTAGGCCACACGGGCTGTTCCATGGCTCTGTGTCCTTGGGGCTCTCCTCGCTGCCGCTGCAGAGAGAAAGCATAGATGCCAGTCAATCCCTCCTCGTTGCTTCTGGCCCCGCCCCCTCTCCATTCTGTCTCTCTAGCCCTCCTGTCTGTGTTGCCCACAGACCTGGTGGGGGCCCTTGTGCCAGGCCTCTGCCTTTCCATATCAGCTTTGCCTGCTGGTGCTGTCCTTGTGGTGTCTCCTCTGGTGGGGCACCATGGGAGCCACACTCCTGGCGTTTCGGAGGACAGGCTGAGTCCTATCTTTACCTGGGACAATCAGATCCTGCAGTTTTGGACAAAACAGATCCCTCAAGAACGTGGGCTTTTATTTTGTTTTTGTTTTAAAGTGTTAGTTGCTCAGTCATGTCTGACTCTTTGCAACCCCGTGGACTATAACCCACCAGGCTCCTCTGTCCCTGGGATTCTCCAGTTTAGAATGCTGGAGTGGGTTTCCATGCCCTCCTCCGGGGGATCTTCCTAACCCAGGAATCAAACCTGGATCTCCCGCATCACAGGCAGATTCTCTACCATCTGAATCACCACTTCTTATTTCATAAAGGGCTAGGATTATCTAGTTGAATTAAAAATAAAAGCAACACCAACAATAACAGCAAAAAACAAAACAAATGCAAAAACAACCCGGCTTTGCTCTGCTGCCACCCTTTTCCTGAATGGGATAAAATGAAAACTGCTTGGCCCAGACCTAGCCTTTGAATAAAACAGAGCTTCCCAGCTGCTGAGTGCCACAGTGAAGGGGCTCTGAAAAAGGGGGCCACCCAGTGTGCTCTGGCGGCACAGAATGGAGGGTGGTCCCAAGCACGGAGCAAGCCTAGGCCAGATAGGGAACCAGCTCAGAGAGCCACCCTGGCCACGGGCAGCCAGGCTAGTCCCGCACCAACCACATGGAAGGTGGAGTCGGCTGTCTAGGTTCACGCCCTGGCCCTTCCAGTTACTAGCTGTTTGACTTGGAGCGTGTTAATTAATCGCCTTGATTCTCAGTTTCCTTCTTCATCAAAAGGAGGTAGTAATGATACCCATCTCACAGGACCCTCAAAGGTTTCAGTATTGGATGAAGCATGGAAAACTCTCCACGCACTACCCAGCACAACATAGGCACTCAATGAATAGTCAGCTGTCACTGGTGCTCTTTTGTAGCATGACCAGAAATTCACACCCGCAAGGGACCTGAAGGACCACTCTGTCATATGGCACCTGAGTCTCCAAGCCTCTCCATCAGCTACCCCAGGGCCAGGGCGAGACCCAGCTCTCCATGTGCACAGACCAGAAGCCCTTCTCTCTGCCCACAACAGGACCTTCTAGACTGTATTAGGAGTGTGCTCGGCTCTGCGTGCTTAGACTTACATGGGATATCCAACCAGCAGAGGACGAGTTTGAGTTTGGACCCTGGCAAGATCAGGGTGGCAGGAATGGGAGTGAGGGGGATGGGCACTGGCATTGGCCGGCATACATAATTTTCAGGTGGTGAGGAGCCCACTCTGGTCCTTAGAGCCAGTCTTATCTGGCGTCAGCCTCTGGCCCCATCGTGAGTTCCTGCCGGACCCAGTGACGTGTGGGTAACAGCACCCACCTTACTGTTTGTTTTCCCTGTGCCCCTTTGGAGCAGGGGGAGGCATGACCCTTGGCTGCCCGTGGATGGGAGCAGCTACCAGGAACAGGAGGGGCAGGCCCAGGGGACAAGCTGTGGTGCCCAGCATCCGTGGATGCTGACACTGAGGTCTGACACAGGATTTGGTTCTAGCATTGTGTCTTCTCCACCCCCAGCCAGGTCCTACATCTTCATGAGGTTCAGGCCAGGAAGTCGATTTTTTCAGTCGCTGTATGGCTGTGGTTGCACCTGTTCCCAGACCTAATGGGGAAGCAGGCTGCCCGGCTCTCTGGATCCAGGAAACATGGCTGCTGAGAGCCCCTGCCTGGCTAGTCCTATCCTGGGAGGGAGTAAAACACCACGTTTGCATTTAGGGGAGCAAGTCTGGACACACTGAAACCTGGAGAGAGACAGCTGCCTCCACCAGAGGATTCAGTAGGTAACAGTTGAGGCTTAGTAACTGAGCTTCCTGGGAAAGCCTCCAAGGACTGTGCCCAATCCCTGGGCCCTGAGATGGGGAAGGTATCAACACCATCATGTTTTCTGAAAAAGGGGCTCATGCCTAGCATGGGATGACAGATGGGAGATCAAAACCAGATGCAGGCCAGTGCGTCCTACAAGCCTGCTTGGCTGCACGATATGGGTGGGGCTGCTCCTGCAAGTCCCTGCTTGGGGAAACAACCTGTTCTGAGCAGTTCCTGGCTTTCTGGCACTGACTTGTTGCATGATCTTGGGGAAATCAGGCTCAGTTCCCTGGCATTGTTTCCTATACACAGGAGGGCAGAAAAAATGCTTGTCAGCTACAGAGCTGCAAACGCCCTGCTCTTAGAGCTGGTTGGCTTTTGCTCCCAGATGCCAACTTTACAAGGGTTGGGTGGGGAGTGTGTGTGTAGGGGTGTCTGGGGAAGGAGCGTTTTCCCATTGCTGCCATCACATGCTCACAGTCGCACAGTTTGGAAGAGCTTGGAGGTGTGGTCTGACCAGGAGACAGCAACGGGTGTGAGTCACTCTGTGACCTTCCACGTGACCTTGGGAAGGCTCCTGTTTATGCATCTTCCTTTTCCTCCCTCTTTCAAGCTACAATCACTCCCCAACCCACCCCAACTCTCCGCATATTGAAATTCAGGACATAAAACAATCTTTTAGGCTGCCCTATTCCGAGGAGAAGCCTGAGAGAATGGCAGTATTTTCTTCTTGAACAATTTTATATTACTTTATTATTGCTCCTGCTGTTTTAAAATGTTAGTGTTTTTAATTAATGCCATTTTATTGTCCCTGTTCTCTCAAGCTCTTCTCCGGAAGGGCACAGTTTTAGAAATCAAATCACTGAGTAAGTAGCGAGCGTGAGGAATAATGCATTAACATTTATAGAGGTTCTCAGATGAAAGGTACTGTGTTGTAGGAAGCGCATTTTAGATTTAAGAAAAGAGCAACGTTACATTAAGATTCGTGCAAAAATAATCAATATTTCATTTCTTTCAAGTGGCTGGGGAAGTTTATATAACTATAATCACACACAACTTTCCTGAGATAATATCTTTATTTAAAATTGACTGCCGAGTACTTTGTGAAAAATTACCATGTATGCCTCGACAGACTGAAGTCTGTAACATGTATCACTCTGGCAGAAATTAACTTCTCATTTACACAACTGTGGACACTGAAAAGATAGCAAGGACTGGTGCAGGCTGAGCTTTGTCTGATCTGATATCAAGACACACTGATAAAAGCTCCTCTTTAACCGACCTCAGATGTACACGTTTCTCCCCATGCCACAATTCAAGAAAAGATACCTGTCCCTGTATATCCTGTAAAATAACCACATCACCATATGAGTCCTTTCAATGGCCAGGCAGTGGCTATACTTTGAGTCATGTCCTCTCAAAGCCGCCTGCCCAGGCCTGTCTGTGTGGCTGGGCCACGAACATGCCCATCAGCCGCCCCTTCAGGAGAAAGGTGCACTTGGAACTCAGCCGGCCCAGGGCAGGCAGGGAGGCCCCTTCCGTGTGCGTTCTCAAGCTCAGTGCTCATGGGAAGTCTTGTTCTTCCTCTACGCACTCTGAAAGGGGAGATGGAGAAGGAGGCAGGATTGGGGGTCCTCAGGAGTAAGAGGAAGCCCAACTTTTATACTCAATACCTCCAGGATCAGCCGTTCTTAAAGTGTGTCCCTTGGCTGCCTCCCAGACCTTTTCGAGGAAGGTGTTGTTTCCAAGTTGTCAAAACTGTGTCCATAATAATATTAAGATGTTATGTGCCTTTCCCACTCATTCTTTCATGAATGCAGGGTGGAGTTTTCCAGACTACAGGATGTGTGACATCACAACAGATTGCCTACAGATGAAGTTCAGAGAACCCAGCTGTCTTTCTGTGAAGCCCACACCCTAAAGAGATTTGCAAAACTTCAGAGGTTTGCAAAACTAAAAGACAGTGTCACTCTGCTCACTCAATTTTTTTGTTGTTGCAGAAAAAATAGTTACTTTTCATTATATTATTGATGTTAACATAGAATGGGGCATTTTAAAACTTAATAAACACTCTAGACATCTCTCAACTTTAATTTGTAATGCAGTAAAAAGTGATAGATGCAATGCACAAAGGCCTCTTGAGGGTCTCAGTTTTTAAAGAGTTTAAAGAAAGTCCTGGGACCCAAAGCACCTCACGCTAAGATGCTGGTCTACTGATGTAAACCAGAAAGGACAGGAATCAAGCTGCTGGCTCCAGGTAACCATGACTCAACTTTGGGGGCCAAGTCACTTCATCTCAGTCTCCCCACCTGTGAAATGAGGGGCATGTGTGGCTGGAACAACCTGGTTGTTTTAAACTTTATTTGTATTACAGCAGAGCCTCTTGCAATGAAATCTTTCATGGGAACCTGAAATGTGTAACAGATGAAAAACTGTTACTTCAGGTTGGGGCACTGGGAGACCGGATATCTTGATACTCCCTTTCCAACTTGTTCTTCTCTTGGAGCACAGTTTGAAAACTGCTGACCCAGATGATCCTAAGGGCCCCTCAGCTCTGTCCCCCAAACCACAGGACTCTCCTTACCTGCTCTGGCCATGCTGGGATTCACAAGTGCTGCTGGTGGCAACCGGGACAGGCAGGTGAAGGCGGATGCCCGGCCCGGGGTCAGAGGCTGACCTTCGGATGAAAGGTTGAGGGTTCAGGGCACACAGAGTTGTCCCTCGCTGTGAATCCGCCCTCATTCGTGGCCCTGAGCTGCCCCTCCAGCCTCCTGTGGGGGTCTCAAGAGGACTCCCAGCTTCAGGGGGCAGCGATGATGGGGTGAGTGGATGTACTGTTGAGAATGGTAGTTTAGCTTCAAACAGAGAGGAGGTGGCTGGGCAGAAAATGGAACGTGTGTTTCCAGATGCCGTGGCTGCCCGACAGTCTTCAGAATCTTGTGTTTCCTTGGGCCCCTGACTGGGAGATGCTGGGGGAGAGGGGGAGGGGCCAGAGGCCAGGGAACCGGCTTCTGTGCACTGAGGAGGGGGACTGGAGATCTTGTGCTGAGCGAGTGGGCTTGCTGAGGGAGGGCTGGGCAGCTTGTGCTGGAGGGGAGGGAAGCTCGTTTCTTCACTGTTGGGGGCTTAGCACCCTGGAACTCACTGGAGGGCTGAGGGGTGGGCTAGGGGACCCATGTACACAGGGTGCACTTGGCTGGGCAGATCTGTGAGTGGAGGGCAGACCCGAGTGCCTCTTGTCCACTCTGGGCGTCCAGTGTGCCCTTGTGGGAGAGGCCTTCCTGACTAGCACAGGGCTTCGGCCTTGGGTCTGCCTTGGGGCCTCGGGAGAATGTGGTCCCCGCATTGGCCTGGTCAGGCTGGATTGTGAGATCCTGTTCTGCCCAGATATGTGGCTGGAATGGAGCCAGTGGATGACCTTCCGGGGAGGCTTTGAGAGGCCTGAGGCCCTGTCTGCCCGTACCTGACTCTGCGCCCTGCTGCCCTGCACCTCTGGGTTTGCGCTAGCTGCTGGTGGGTGGTTGAAGTCCAAGGCGAGCTTTCCGGTATTGCAGCCACCCTTGCTGTTCCCTGGCTCTGCGCTGCGGGCCCTGGTGAGGGTGGCAGTGCTCTTGCTGGGCAGCAAGTCAGTGGGGCTCATGGAGACTCTTAGCCTTGGGGAAGCCCACATTCTCCGGGCAGAGCCAGTCCCTCCCAGCCCTGGCACGTGGGTCCCTTCAAGGGGGCTCTCTGCCGCCTCGCCGCTCTCAGGGGGCTCCAGAGAAGTGAATGATTGGTCCATCAGAATTTCCAGAGGTGGCGGAGGGAGATCCTCTGCATTCTCCTCTGTTTCCCAGTTGAGGTCCTCACTCTTGGCTGCTTCAGCTGTGAGCAGACGGGGAAAGGTAGGAACTAAGGGCCTCCAGCCTGGGCCCATCCTGAGAGATTCTCCACCCAATGCTGGAGAAATCCTAGGTTTTGGATACAATGGGGCCAGCCCTCTGTAAATGGGGAATCTGGGAGGCATGGTGGGGACCCCCCACTTCTTGGGACAGGGGGCTTGGCCCCGAGTCCCGGGATTCCCCCCAGCGTCCTTAGACTCTCAGTGGGACTGAAGGTTTCAATGAGTTTCTTGACCGATGTTCTGGTGGGACAGCTCCTGATGGTCTGGTCCCTGACCGCTGGAGCCTCACCGGCCCTCTCGCCCGGTGGGATGATGTTTGGGAGCCCCTCAGGTTTTCCCTGCCCGGGCTGTTCTCCCTCAGGGCGGGAGCAGCACTTCTGCAGGATGCTCTTGTCCTGACTTGGCAAAATGCTGAAGTTCTTGGTGAGGGATGACTTTAGCTTGCTAATGGCGCTGCTCGGGACCACCTGGCAGCGGTTGTCTGGCCTCAGCCTTGCAGCTCTGGGCTGCATGACTGGCTCTTGGCTCTGCCCCTGCCATCGGGTGCCCAGGCTGTAAAATGCCTCCAGCCTCTGGCTGAGGTCCCTCTGGACCCTCCGCAGCTCCTGGAGGGTGGGATCCTCTGTGTGGCGCTGCAGACACCCCTCGGACTGGGACCTCCTGTGCCTCGAAGGGGCCCTCCTGCTGCCGCTGGCCGTGCTGGGTCTTGGGGGCACTGTGGTCCTCTCCTCTTCCTCCATCCAGTCCTGGTGCTCCGAGGGCACAGGAACAAACTTGATCCTTTCACTGATTGCTTCCTTCATCTTCAGAACCATCTCCCGGGCCTGGGGGCTTCTGAGTCTCCGGGGGTGTGGCTGAAATGGGCTTTCAGCACTGGCAGGTGAAGACCGCGGCCTTGGATGGGAAGCGTTTTCCCGCCAGGCGCGTGGGCTCGTGCAGCTCCCTTCGTCCTCCTCCTCCTCTGAGCTGCTGTCCTCCCCTTCACTAAGGGATGGAGTGTCCATGAACCTGGAGCCTTTAGAAAGGTGTGCTTCACCGGAAGTCCCTATCTCAGGGGACCACACAGAGTGCTTTGGCCCAGCCCCCAAGGCCTGGAGGCAGTATTTTCTGGGCCTGCGACAGAGGGCCAGGGGCTCCCTGATCCACCCTGCACTGCCGGATGAACCTTCGCTGTGAGAGGCCTTGAGAGTGGGCAGTCCTGGGGTCCGTCTAAGCCCATCCGGAATGGACTTTGCTGCCGAGTGTGTCCTGACAGCCTGGCCTCCACTGTGGGTGCAATTGCCGGCCTCCACTCTGCAGCCTCCGGCACTAAGTCCCAGCTGGCTTGCTTGCCCAGCTTGTCTGCTAGCTGCACGGACTCATTGTCCGCACCGATGCCACTGTCCTCAGAGCAAAGGGGTAGATCCCACGCTTCAGGGTCGCTGTGGCTGCTCGCCAAGCTCTCCAGGTGCCCCAGAGCCCTGAGGAGGTGTTCATCTGCGCCCCTCTTTGTACTCAGCTTGTTCTCCAGGTGGGCTGCAGCGGCGTGGAGGTAGCTGCCAGAGCTCTCCAGGAGGCTGCTGGTGAGCAAGGCCACCGTGCCGCTGAGCTCCTGCAGCTTGCTGACTGTGTACTGCAGAAGCTGCTGCAGGAGATCTGGCTGCTCCTGGGGCTCTCCTTTCTTCAACGGCCAAGCCAGATCCTTCTGAACCTCCTGGAGGAGCTCGTCTCCATCCTTGGAGATCTCCCCAAGAGCTGGTTGACCTCATCGAAACATAGCATCAGGAAGCTGACCATGGGCTGCAGCAGCTCGTGGGTCTGGGTGGCCCGATGGGTGATGCTCAGAACTGCTTCATATTTGGAGAGGCAAGCGTGCAGATAGGTGTAAGTGTGCTGGTGGGCCTTCACCAGGGGGTCGGGGAAGTCCACCTTGTCTTCAGACTTGTGGGCAGGAAGGATGGTTTGGCGGTAATGACCCTGTTTGCTCGACCTGTGACACTTTGGTCTCTTTGCCCATTTGGAAGTCTCCTGGGTATTACTTTCTTCACTCTCTTCCCCGGAAAAGGCTGCCCCTTGTGACCCATGGGAGCTCTGTCTCTTGAATGGAACGTCCGTAGCCATGTAGCTTTGTGATTTGTTCAGCTGGGATGGGGAGGTTTTGGTTTCTGGAATCAGTCTCTCCATATCTTTTGCTGTGCCTGCAGTGGGATCCCTGGTGAGCTGACAGAGACTGTCAGCCACGGTCTGGTTCCACCTGGGACTAGGCTGTTCTTCTTCTGTCCGTTGTCCCTGTGACGAGCCCCCTCCGGGGTCATAGCAGGTGGAACTTTGAACCAGCAAAGGGAGGGAGCCTCTTTCACTGGCCCTCTGATGTCCTGGCAGAATTGCTTTGGGCTTTTTAAAAACTGGATGCCACTCTTGGCAACACTGTTAACAAGATCACTGTGGGAAGGTGTGCATCCCATGATGTCAGCCTGGCGTCATCTCCCACCTGCAACCCTCATAATTTTCAGAGGATCGTATTCAAAATAGGAATAGAAGGCAGTCTTACTAGTCCATCCGGGCAATCTGCAGGCCAGAATCCTTTGAAGTCCAAGGTGCAATGTCCTAAACTTGCAACCAGCTCTCTTCACTTCCTTGGCCCCGTCTCGCAGAGGTAGCAATGCTGCTGTCCTGGTGATGTTCTAAGGTTTGAGCCCTCTGCTGCTAGTAAGCAAAAGGGCAATTCTAAAGGACTTCAGTCTCGTGGATTATGGGCCTCTGAGTGTTGCTTGTGTCCTCACAGATGTTCATGGCAAGTGGAACTTTAAGCCTATTAGGTTAATCATGCCCCAGCCAGTCAGCACTCACAGTGTGTTCTAATATAGAACTTCTCAGCATTTACTATCTTGGGAAGCGGATTATTTTTGCACGTGCTTATGCTTTTAATTCTGTTCAGACGCCTGCCTTATGAAACCTAGAGAAACGAGCCATAATTGCAAAAGGCTCTGGAAGAGACACATTTGTGGAGAGGAAATAAAGGGCTCACTGATGACAGATCCTTAAAGAGAAGTGACTTTCACAGTTTAATAAGGGCACGGCAAGCTCCAACCTATTACTACACAGAAGACCCCAAAACATACAATAGATGGGAACAGAAGTGATGCGTTGCTGTTTGTGTGGCTTATAAAATAGACCACAACTTTCTAGTGCTGGTGAATGTCTCTGAATAAGATGGGGAATAAAGAAGTCCAGGTGGCTTTCGTTTACATGAGAAAAGGAAGGTAGATTGCTTGGAGGCCTGGAGGGAAAAGCAGAAAAACTCACCACCGGCTCAAGGCCAGTTACTGTAGACTATAGCCGCTCAGGGAGGCAGTGCTCTCGCAGGAAAACACCTTTTATTAAGCCTTTCTCATAGGCAAAGAGAACAAACTGTGGAAAATTCTTAAAGAGATGGAAACACTGGACCACCTGATCTGCCTCCTGAGAAATCTCTATGCAGGTCAAGAAGCAACAGTTAGAACTGTACATAGAACAGCAGACTGGTTCCAAATTGGGAAAGGAGTACACCCTACTTTTTAAAACTTATATGCAGAGTACATCATGAGAAACGCTGGGCTGGAGGAAGCACAAGCTGGAATCAAAATTGCCAGGAGAAATATCAATAACCTTAGATATGCAGATGACATCACCCTTAGAAAGCAAAGAAGAACTAAAGAGTCTCTTGATGTGAAAGAGGAGAGTGAAAAAGTTAGCTTAAAACTCAACATTCAGAAACCAACATAATGGCATCCTGTCCCATCACTTCATGGCAAATAGATAGGGAAACAATGCAAACAGTGACAGACTTTATTTTCTTGGGCTCTAAAATCACGGCAGATGGTGACTGCAGCCATGAAATTAAAAGACGCTTGCTCCTTGGAAGGAAAGCTATGACCAACCTAGACAGCATATTAAAAAGCAGACATTACTTTGCCAACAAAGGTCCATCTAGTCAAAGCTGTGTTTTTTTCAGTAGTTGTGTATGGATGTGAGAGTTGGACTATAAAGAAAGCTGAGTGCTGAAGAATTGGTGCTTTTGAACTGTGGTGTTGGAGAAGACTCTTGAGAGTCCCTTGGACTGCAAGGATATCCAACCAGTCAATCCTAAAGGAAATCAGTCCTGAATATTCACTGGAAGAACTCATGATGAAGCTGAAACTCCAATACTTTGGCCACTAGATGTGAAGAAATGACTCACTAGAAAAGAATCTGATGTTGGGAAAGATTGAAGGTGGGAGGACAAGCGGATGACAGAGATGGTTGGATGGCATCACTGACTTGATGAACATGAGTTTGAGTAAGCTCCGGGAGTTGGTGATAGACAAGGAAGCCTGGTGTGCTGCAGTCTATGGGGTCGCAAAGAGTCAGACACAACTGAGTGACTGAACTGAGCTGAGCTGATAGGAAAAGAGGCTAATGTGGGGCAGTGTAGAGCAGTTATGAGTAGAACTTAAGGGAAAAATGTGTTTTCCTTTTCAACCCCAGCTTCTCAATCTGAGCCTGGTGCTCTTGCCCATAGCTAAGGTAGCAGCTGCCCATTTAAAAACTTCTTTAAAACTTTCTTTGCTGTCCATAGAGCTTCACTTGTGGCTCAGCTGGTAAAGAATCTGCCTGCAATGCAGCAGACCTGGGTTTGATCCCTGGGTGGGGAAGATACCCTGGAGAAGGAAAAGGCTACCCATTCCAGTATTCTGGCCTGGAGAATTCCATGGACTGTATAGTCCATGGTGTCACAAAGAGTTGGACACAAAGGTCACAAAGAGCTGGAAAGAGTTGAGCGACTTTCACTTCACTTGCTGTCCATAAAATGCAGAGCAGGCATTTGGAGTAAGAAGACTTGGGTTTAAATACTGACTCTTTATCCTTTAAGTTGGGGGAATTTCCACAAGTTATTTAACTTCCCTGGGGCAAAATTCATCTCTGAAATGGAGATAGTGGCACCTACTTCATGGAGCTGTTGTGGGGATTAAGTTAATTAGTGCGAGGTAAGTGCTTGGCACAGTGCCTTGCAAGTGATAGGTACTCAAAAGAAAAGAAAAGGAAAGAATTCCTTATTCCTCTCCCCCTGGCATCTAAGCCAATTATAATAATAAAAGTCATGAGAAAATTCACTAGTTTGCCCAGGACCAAGCCCCAGTCCTATTAGGAGTTGTCTGGAAATAACTGCGCACTGAGGCTTGGGGTCCCAAAATCAGGTTTCTGCTGCTCTGCGTCTGTGCAGGCCCTTTCCTCAGCACACTGCTGCCTCAGGACTTCTCTGAGACCTCCTAGTGTCTGTTTTCTGTTTGCAAGCACACAGTAATTCCCACCAACTGCAGGAGGGAGACAGGCTTTGATGTAATCATTTCAGATTTGAGGGTATTCAGTTTGTTGACATTGTTTAATTTTCCTAATAGAAAAAAAAGATTGCATGGAGCACCTCTTAAAGTTACTGAGAATGGAGTTACATTCTGCCTTTATTGCTTTCATTTTCTCTTAGTGAAGACTGTACAACCAACAAAAATAACACTGTAGGTTTTAGGACTTAGGGATCCCTTTTTGCCGGGAGCAAGCTGAAGACTGGCTACCAGGCTGTGAACAGAGCCTGGTGTCTATCACAGCCCTATGCCCCAGAGTGCATAATTAATAAAGTTCTCCAATTTGTTTATTTGAAGCAAAGCTCATGGGAAACACAAAGCTGACTCAGTGCCCGGGGGCGAACTGTGTTAGGCATCAAAACGTTGTTTCATTTGTCAGGGCCTCGGTTGGCCCAGTAAACAAGCATGCCAAGTGGGAAGAGTTCTCTCTCTTGCATTTAACACAGTGCCATGCTCATCTGAAGGTTCTTTATATAAGTTCTTCTCCTCTTGGGCTTTTGCTTGAATCATCTTTGTGAAAACTTTTGATCTAAGTGGCTAAAATTATTTTCAAACCAATGATCAAAATAAAAGTATTTGCCTGGAGGATCAACTGTCAAATAGCTTTGTGCCTTATAGACAGGTTTTCTTGACTATTCCAAATAATTTAGGAAGCACTTTCTTCACTGCCTCTCATTTTTCATTAAGACTCACTTTTGTTTTTCTTCCTTTTCAAATTCGTGTTACTTCAAATTAAAAAAGAGAGAATTGCTTTGAGTGGGAATGTAAAACGACCTAATTACTTTGGAAAGCAGTTAAGCATACACCCACCTCCTGACCCATCATTTCTACTCCTAAGGATTTACCCAAGAGTGTTGAATGCCAAGGTCCAAAAAAGAGACTGGTACAGGAATATTCCTATTAGCTTTATTCCTAATAGCCTCAAATTGGAAATCATCCAACTGTTTGTTAACGGGGAAATACATAAATTTGGCATTGGAATACTTGCCAACAATAAAAGGAACAAACTATCGAATCTGTAACAACATAAACTTAAAAATTAGTATGCTGAATGAAAAGAAACCAGACGGGTCCCACCAGAGGGAAGGCTACGGGGTTAGGGTTACAAACAACCCTAACCTAAGCCAAGTAGTGAGAAGCAGCTCTGGATTTGTTCTGCAGCCCAAAGAAGTTCTCCAGATTGCCCTTCCAAATTGTCTCTGTCTCTGATAAGGCCCTTTGGATTGACAGCTTGGCTAGTTGGTGGTCGTTGGTTTAAAGTCTGTCTCCGAGTAGAGACTTTCAGATGACCCTTAGTGTCATTTCACAGATGATTGATTTCCAAGGTCCCTTCTGACTCTAACAACTTTGTTGTTAAGACTGTGGTTCTGTAATAGTTTCGCCTTAACAGGAAACAAAGTATTTTCCTTCAGAGCAATAATATAAAAGTCTGATTGCCATCCCTTCCTTACAAGTGGTCATTAGGAGACCACTCTCAAACCCTGTAACATAGGAGACCCCAATCTCAAACCCTGTAACATAGAAGCCCCCTCAGTGGTCCAGACTTGATCTGATTTCAGCTCAAATGATAGCACAAACATCAATCAGATTATACAATACTTTCATGCTCTTCCAACTTCTTAATGCAGTAGTTATTTATCATAGTATTTTTTAAATCAGAAAAAAGATATTACTATTTAATCTGAAGACAATTCATTCACATAAATTAAACTTAAGAGGTGAACAGTCTTAGTGACTTTGAGAAGATGATGATGATGTTTATTGTCATGAGTGTTTCAGGCTCTGTTGCAAACACTTCACATATCTTCATTAATTATACTATATGTAGCTCATGCTTCGGGAGGAGCAGGTTGAGAAAGTGAATATACACAAAATAGAGTTTAGCATTATCATTAGACAAGACCCCACACCAGGAAGAGAGGAAAGATTAAATTAAGCCTAGTGTCTCTGGGAGTTGGTCCCTGAGATGGTTGTAAGGATACTCTGTACTGAAAAGTCCTTGATTCACTGGGTGAATGGATCCCTTCCTTTCTTCACGTCTGAGCTTTCTTCCACTTCTCAAGCCCAAGAAAAATCCCTAGCTTATTGCCTTTGACTTCTAGATCTCAGTCTCTCCTTCTATAACACAGGGATGGTGCAGGGGAAGGGCTCCTGGCTTTCAAGTCAGAATACAGCACATGGAGGAGGAATTAATCAAGATTCTTCCTAACTGTCAGATCACTGCTCACATGTTATTAGAAGAACCCTTTAGAAGAACCTTTAGAAAAATTGTACTAAGCAGATAAGCTGTGGGACCACTTTTTAATTTCCAGTAGGGAAAGAGCAGAATCTAATTTTTGACTTGAAAAACTAGTTGTTTACTTGTATATTTACTTTAAAACATATATACCATGGGCCTTGGAAAGATCTTGGCTGCTAGTTGTACAAACTTCTCAAAATAGACTCTTTACTCTTGTTATTTTTGGTTTTGTTATTTGGCACATTTGGGGAAAGACATCAGGTGATGATGTGAATTCATGGTGGAATGTGGGTGAGGAGCCAGTCTCACGATTTCTTAGGGTTCTCAAAGCAAGTAGAGAGAGTTTTTATAACATCGTAGCCTACTCTGTGCATTTTTCCTTATATTTAAATACTGTAATATTTTCTGAGCAATTGCCCTTGGATTGAAGAGCAGACAGCAGATTCAGTTCTCTCTCTCTCTTTTTAATGTTTACATCTGTAAGAATGTCTCTGCTGACTGGGGGATGAAACACCAACCACTGCATATAACCTAGTCTGGGAAATTTCATTCCTGTTCACTGATAACTTTTTTGAATGCATTGCTTTTATAAATTTAAGATTATTAAGACGAAAACAGCCTCCTTCCAAACAGCCAAGTATTTATAGTAATGTTTAAGGGAGATTAATTACCCAAAGATAATTGGAGAACAAATAAGGCAGGTGATAATTAAAATACTTGATATTTAAAAACTAAATCAGCTGAAACTCTGAATCTTGGACTTTTAGACTCCAGAACCATGGGAAAATAAATTTGTTACTAAGGCCACCCCATCTATCGTATATTGATATGGCAGCCTGATGAGACTAAAAGAGATATTATTTTTTAAGAATGGTATATTTTTGTTATAGAAACTTGTATATGAATGTTCATAGCAGCACTATTCACTATAACACTATAGATAAAGATGGAAACAATAGAAATGCCCATCAAATAATGAAGGAATAAGCAAAATGTGGTATAGCACATTTTATTTATTCATTTATTTTATTTATTTATTTTATTTATTCACTTCTTTTTATTCAGTCATAAAAGAGTGAAGTGTTGATAACATTGTAACATGTTAAACCTTGAAAACATGCTAAGTGAAAGAAGCTAGATACAAAAGGTCATATCTCATTCCATTTACATGAAATATCCAGAATAGGCAAATCCATAGAAAGAGAAAGTAGATTAATGGTTGTCAGGGGCTGGGGTAAGGGGAGGATGGGAGTGACTGCTTAAGGGGTAGAAGGTTTCCTTTTGTGGTGATGAAAAGATTCTGGAACTAGAACTTAGTGATGGTTGCATTAACATTGTGAAGGTACTGAATGCCTGAATAGTACACTTTAAGGAGGTCAAAATGACAAATATTGTTTTGTGTGCATTTTACCACAACAAAAGAGCGGTATATGCAAATGTAAACATTTAGAAAATACAGATAAGCTCAAAGAGAAATAAAAATGATTCTCTATCTATCCTTTTCAATAAAGGCAGATTCTGCTGTACTTACCATTTGGAACCTAGCTTATCTCCTACTGTGTCATGAATTTATACTCATATAATCAGGTATTCTTTACAGCACTTTTCATGGCTACACAATATTCCATTGAATAGAGAAATGACAGCTTCTTTTGCCAGACTCTTACCATTAATAGGTTATTTCTATTGAAGTATTCTTGAAATGTCCTTGTAGATAAATCCATGCTGACATTTGTGAGCATTTTCTCAGAATAAATTCTGAGATGTGGAATTGCTTAGCCAAAGAACATAAATTCTAAAAAAATTGACTTTACTTTTTAGGACAGTTTTAAGTTTACTTGGAAACTGAGCAGAGAGTTCCGTATATGCCCCTCCCCCCACTCTGTTTTCCCTATTGTTAGTCTCTTACATTAGTGTGATACAGTTGTTATTGATTAAGGAACCAACATTGACACATGATTATAACTAAAATCCACACTTTATCCAGATTTCCTTAGTTTTTACCTGATGCTATTTTTCTGTCTCAGGACCCCGTCCAGGGCACCATATCACATGTAGTTATCACAGCTTCTTAGGCCCCTCTTGACTGTAGCAGTTTCTCAGACTTGCCTTGTGTTTACAGTGATCTTGCCGGTTAAGTCCTGGTCAGCTTGTAGGCTGTCCCTCAACTGAGTTCTGTCTGATGTTTTTCTCATGGCTAGATAGGGGCAGTGGGGTTTTGAGAGGAAAATCACAGAGGTAATGTGCCTTTTTTGTTACATCATATCAAGGGATATGCACTGGCAACATGAGTTATGGCTACTGATGTTGACCTTGATGTTGACGACCATGATGTTGGTGTTGACCTGACCGAGGCAGAGTGTGTCAGGTTGCTCAGTTGTACTTATTCCCTCAGATTCTCTCTACTCTTTGGAAATATTCTGAGCAGTCACTTAGGGAGAAGGGAGTTATACTCCCCATGAATATAAATATTTTTAAGGTTTTTGGCATAAGTTGTGAAGTTATTCTTCAGAAACATTTTACCAATTAACATTCTCAGCAGCAGTGTGACTGTGTCTACTTCACTGCAAATTTTCCAGCACTGGATATTATCCTTTAAAAATATCTTCTGAATTTAAAGAGGAAAAATGGCATCTCATTTTCACTTGCATTTATGAGTTTCCTAGAGAGTTGGTATATTTTAAAAATTATATATTTTGTTGGCCATATTAACATTTTGACTGATCACATAAGTTGTCACATTGCCAGTAATTTTTTTTTAAGTTTTCTCTTTTCCTTTTAATTTTGTTTATGGTATTTTGAAGAGACACAGAAGTCTTCATTTCACATGATCAGTTCTATCAGTCTTTTTCTTTATAATTTCTATCTCTGTTATCATGTTTAGAAATGCTGCCTTTATACTTTGTAAAATACTTGGACAAATTTATATTCAGGGAGTTATTATTATAGTGTTCTTTTTCTTTTATTATTGCTTATTTATTTACTTGTTTATCTTTTGTTGCTTATTATTATTGTTCACTTATTGTTGGTTGCACTGGGTCTTCGCTGCTGTGTGTGGGCTTTCTCTAGTTGCGGCAAGCGTGGGCTACTCTTCATTGAGGTGCATCTCCTTCTCATTGTGGCGGCTTCTCTTGTTGTGGAGTGAGCTTCCATAGTTGTAGCACGTGGGCTCCCGTAGTTATGGTGTGTGGGCTTTAGTTGTGAAATCTTTCAAGATCAGGGATCAAACTCATGCCCCTTGCATTG
Source organism: Nanger dama (assembly GCA_917880005.1). Taxonomy (NCBI): domain Eukaryota; kingdom Metazoa; phylum Chordata; class Mammalia; order Artiodactyla; family Bovidae; genus Nanger; species Nanger dama. Next base: position 36,363,430 of record CAKJTW010000018.1, read on the forward strand.
GCAGGTGGATTCTTTTCTTTTTAGGAAACATTTTTTTTTTAAAGTTGAGTTTCCATGAAATGGGAGGATGTGGCTTGACTAGATTGAGCTTTATTTCTGAAACAGCTAACAGTGGACACATTTCAAGATGGATAACTGTAACTTATGGCCTCTCATGGAGATTTCTGGGACTGGCTTTAATATTTTGAAGAATTCTCAAAATGGAAGTGAACTGGCTGACATATAATACTAAGTTATTTGGGAGCTACTCAATGGCAAACAAATGGGATGACTTGGAAAATGTATGTGAGCACTTAGTGAAAGACGAGCTTTGAAGTTCATGAGGATAAGAAGTGTGACTGTTAAGCGAGGATACTAATTTGATCACCATGCTTCAGTAATTTACATGTTTAAATAAGCAGTCAGATGTGAGAAGGGGACTTGGGGTGCTGGGGTGCTAGGGTAACCATAAACAGGTATTTCAACAAGCAGCTATTTCCCCAAAATATGTTAAAAACAATCTCATTTAGAAATTTCTTCTTGGGTCAATTTCAATCATAAAATAAAATTAATCTAATACTGTTAGTTGTACCTTACAAGGTAAAATAGTGAATAGAAATAAACCAGATTATACTGTGGCATACTGGAATGTGGCATGTCAATGGATGTGCTCTTCTCTTTCCTTACACTCATCAGATTTCCTCCATGCATCTCATAGCCTTATCTGGAGGGTCCTGAGAGAAGAGGTGCTTACGTCCCCTCCCTGAACCACAGATTGAGGTTGGAGAGAGAGCAAGCCAGCAAGCCTTGGACAGAAGTGCTTAAAGTCAGGTCGCCTTGTTGTGCTAGAGTAGGAATGGTGTGTAGTGTGAGGCATGTGAGGTGCAAGAGGATGGAGACTTGCTCCTTCCCATCTCCCACAATCAGAGTGGCATAAGAGGACACCCACAATATCCCAAAGGCTTCCATGTGGAGCAAACTGAGCTGAGAAAGAGACAGAGACCAGGTTGGCCCAGGATGAGGTATGAAAGCCAGGGGAGGATAGAGCTGTCCTCTTGATGTGCGTGCGTGTGAAGTCACTTCAGTTGTGTCCAGCTCTGTGTGACCCTATGGACTGTAGCCTGCCAGGCTTCTCTGTCCATGGGATTCTCCAGACAAGAATACCAGAGTCGGTTGCCATGCCCTGCTCCAGGGGATCTTCCCGACCCAGGGACTGAACCTACCTCTCTGTGTCTCCTGAATTGGCAGGTGGGTTCTTTACCACTAGCCCCACCTGGGAAGCCTTTTAATGGAGAGGATTAAATGGGAGTCCTCTGGTGGAGAAGGCAATGGCACCCCACTCCAGTACTCTTGCCTGGCAAATCCCATGGATGGAGGAGCCTGGAAGGCTACAAGGTCGCTTAGGGTCAGACACTACTGAGCAACTTCACTTTGACTTTTCACTTCACACATTGGAGAAAGAAATGGCAACCCACTCTAGTGTTCTTGCCTGGAGAATCCCAGGGATGGGGGAGCCCGGTGGGCTGCCATCCCTGGGGTCACACAGAGTCGGACACGACTGAAGTGACTTAGCAGCAGCAGCAGTGGTGTTCCCCAAACTACCCAAAGGAGCTTGAGTCATCTGCTGCAGCCAGAGCCAGAGAGCACAGACTAAGAATAAGAAGCAGGCGCCAAAGGAGCTGAGGTCAGGGAAGAGAAGGGGGCAGCAAGGGTAAAAGAGAGGACATTTTCAGCCTAATTTTGTCTGAATTATAAACTTGAATTGACTACGGAATGACTGAATCCAAACGAATTTATCTGAGAGTAACTAGATTAAATGTTCTCTGCTTTGAGGCAGAATGGAGACTCAAGGCAGAGATTGCACTCAATTATAGAAGAACAGAGAAAATTACGTTTTTGCACACTCGAGTCAGTGATGGGGAAATTTGTACTGGCTCCAATCATTCCAGGTAGCCAAGTGTTAGTAAAGTCTCAAGAATAGATCACAGAATCATTATGGGCTGCGCTTCCAAGTTATTACCTCATCTGTGGCCACAGTGCAGAAGGTCCACGCAATGTCTCGTCATCAGAAATCATGACGAAATCCTTTCAAATTTCTGTTCAAAATGTTCCCTTTATATTAGAAAGCAGAGCTAATGCTTGTTGGTGGAACAAGTACATTTTTTGAAGTTCTGAAGAGATTCAGTCCAGATTATAACCTTATGATTCTAAAAGCAGGAGGTATGCAATTGCAGGTTGCTGTGAATATCTTCTTGAGTATATCTTCTAGACTCACTGCCAAGTGCTGAGAGGGTTGGGGGTTTGGGGGTGGGTGGGACAGGGCCTTAGGGTTCCTGCTTCTGAGGGATATTGGCAGGAACTTGGAGAGAGGGAGAAGAATGAGCCAGGGTATCGATTCTCCCCCTCTCCCTTTGGGAGAGTCTCCTCTGTTTCCTAGGCCTCTTCCTTGCTATGAAGTGAAGGGCCAGGCCATTCCCCCTCCTCTGCCATTGCTGCTGGACCTTCAGCGGTAGGTTAAGGGCATAGCTGATGGCCTCCGGCCCTTTAAATCTGGTATCCATAGCACCACAGGCAACGTCATTATTGTGTATTTGCTGCCTGTAGGGAAGCAGGCTGGCAGTACTCAAAGGAAGACCCCACCCCAGGGAGGCAAATCAAAGCCTGCCACCACCACCCAGGCTTTCTCCAATTGGAATCTGCATATGGGCCCAGGGGAGCCCATTATGAAAACACCTATTTCCATACACTCTAAACAATCTGTGCTCTTGTTGAGGAAGTCCCATGAGAAATTGAAAAATTTTTTTCTGGGTGACGTTGAGAAGACTGTGACATGATTTGGGTAAGTTTCATCATGAAATGAATCTTGTGCCCACCTGGGCCTCTCTTGAAATCTCATTTCTGGTAAGGCACAGGTGAATGTCCTGGACAAAGCACACTGTTATTTAATTTTCTAATTTAAATAAATTTATTTATTTTTGGCCACACCTCGTGGCTTTGTTGTTCAGTTGCTAGGTCATCTCCAATTCTTTGCGACCTCATAGATGGTAGCATGATAGATTCTTCTGTCCTAATTCCCAGAGCAGGGGTTGAACCCGTGCCCCCTGCAATGGAAGCGTGGAGTCCTAATCACTGGGCAACCCCACATCTATTATTTTAGACAAATTAACAGGGGTTTCAGTGATTGGACAAATACTATGAGGCAATTTAGACATGTTTTACAGAAATGCATCCTCTTTTATAATTGCATCAAAAGTCAAAATGTCAATTCAGTGCTAAAAGCCTGAATGGAGTAGTAAAAACTTCAAAATCCACCTTTTATTTCCTTTTTATAACTGATAAGCCAATATTAATGTATTATTTTAAATTAAAGTCCATAGTTTACATTAGAGTTAATTCTTTGTGTTGTACAGTCTATGAGTTTTGACAAATGCATAATGTTGTGTCTTCACCATTATAATATCATAAAAATAATTTCACTGTCCTTAAAAATCCCCATGCCTTATCTATTTGTTGTTTCCTCCCTCCTTCCCCAGCCTCTGGCAACCAATGATCATTTTACTGTCTCCAGTTTTGTCTTTTACAGTATGTCATATAATTGAAATCACATATGTCACTTTTTCAGACTAGCTTTTTCAATATACATTTTCAGGCTAGCTTAACAATATACATTTAAGATTCCCCAAGTCTTTTTGTGGCTTGATAGCTCACTACATTTTATTGCCAAATAATATTCCATTGTACCACAATTTGTTTATCCATTCACTTGTTGAAAGATGTCTTAGTTGTTTCCAGTTTTTATGAATGAAGCTGCTATGAACATTTATGTGCATGTTCTGTATGGATGTATGTTTTCAAATCACTTGAGTGTGTACCTTGGAGTGAGACTGCTGTATCATTTGGTAACACTATACTTGCTTCCTAAGAAGCTACCAGACTGTGTTTCAAAGTGGTTGCACCACTTTTCAGTCCCACCAGAAATGAATGAGATTTCCAGATATTCCAAAGTCTTGCCAGAATTCCGTGGGTTTTAGGAGTTCTTTTAGGATCATTGGGATTTGATTTTCACAAATACCTCAGGGTAGATATTTTGAGCCCTTTGCTTCCCTGAGTCAGAATTACAGGCTCATTCCAGGGAGTGTTTCTAAAGAGAAACACTGTCTGGGGAAAAGCTACCGAAAGGGTCTGTAGCTTTTTCATTTGGTAGAAGAATAGAATTTCATGTACATACATCAGGAAGAAAGTAACTTGCTTGAGAGGTCAAAAATAGTGCCACAAGAGCCCCTGGGACGCTCCCCTGTGTTCCCCAGCCCCACTGCCTGGCTGCACTGAGCTCTCTCTTTGTCATCTCTGTCATTTCTGGCAGGCAGAGACCTCGGTGGGGTCTCTGAAGAGTGGGGAAAGCCAGGAGGCAAAAGCATGAAACCCATAGCTTGAATCTCTTCTTACTACTAAGAGAAGAGCAGATAGGACATTAAATGCAGTTTTTTTCTCTCTTGGTCTGAGTTAACTAACCTCAAGAGGCTGCTTATTCAGGTCACCAATAACGACCCTGCAGGGATTAAAACACTTTTTTCACAGTGAAAGTACACATTCACATTCAGAATTTTAGTCAATAATTTCTCCACAGACATTGTCTTCCTTCATAATGTCTCTCTGCATCCAACTCTCCCCACCTCTCTATTGCTGTTACCCCCAGCTGAGTTCAGACTACCCCCGGACTATAACGGTGGCCGCACACTTCACCTCCTTGACTGCACAGTCTCTCATAGTGACTCAGGTTCAAAATATCGAATCCATTCTTTTCCTTCATAAAGTCTTATTCATTCTTTCTCTGAAGCATCTCTTCATTTTGATTCTCACCTTATCCCCAGCCTCCAGCACCTTACCTCTAACTCTCCCATATATTCTGCATCAAATCTAGACTCTTTAACCTGGATCCAAGGTGTTTCCTCCAAAAACTTACAAGACCCATGCATTGTTCCTGTCTTCAGTCCACTGCTGTTCATGTGTATCCCTCTGCCCGGCATTTTTCCTTCCTTCTTCCTCTAAAGAACATTGGAATTCTATCTCCTCTATCTAGGGTTGCCATTTCAAGCAAATAAAATGCCCAGATATCCAGTTAGATTAGAATTTCAGATAAATAACAAATAATTTTTTAAAAGTATAGCCCATACTTACACTGAAAAAATTACTTGTTTATCTGAAATTCAAATTGAATTGGGCAACCTATGTTTTATCGGCTCACTCTACCACTATGGAAACTTCTTGTTACATGATTCAATTGTTTTTTTGTGGGGCTATTCTGTGTGACCTATGGGATCCTAGTTCCCTGACCAGGGATTGAACCCAGGCTGTTGGCAGTGAAAGCATGACATCTCAACCACTGAATTGCTAGGAAATTCCCCAATCTAGTTATCTCTGATCTCATTTTTTTTAGTTCTACAAACAACTAATTCAGTCTTTCATTACAAGCTATCTTGTATTATTGATTGTATATACAGAATTAATACCTGTTGGTCAATTATCAAATACTAGGCATTGTGTTTAGTTCTTTTTATACAATAGCTTATTGAATTCTTAGAAGAAATATGTGATATAGTAGATACTACTCTGATACCCATTTTACAAATGAGGAAGCTGAGTCTTTGAGAGGTTATTTTATTTGTTCAAGATCTCAAAACGAATTAAAAGTTCAATTTTCATTTGTCCGTGGAGTGACCAACTTGTTCTGGTATCTCTGGTACTGTTCTGGCTTTAAAACAGAAAGTGCCATATCCCGGGAGCCCTCTTGGTTCCAGGGAAACCCTATATGTCTAACTTCAAAGCCTAGAATCCTATCCTCCTTTCCTTTTTTTTTTGAGAATTTTAATTTTTGACTAAGTTAGGCTATAATGTCCTTAATTTCAAGGTAGTATCTAATGGCATTTATGATACTTAGAATTATTTAGTACATGCTTGTCAGAGGAGAACCAGGAGCTCCCCTCACTCGTCATACCTCTTCTCTTGGGCCTCTTTGGATGGCAGGGCTGAAGACTGTGTGGACCACTGTGCTTGGAGATGCGCAGTCCCAGATGCCCCTGAGATTTGTGCATGGCCAGGAGCCTTTGCAACAGAGGCACGCAGGTCCATCTTCGCTTGCAAAGGTGCTAGTCTATTGTTGCTATCAATAGCAGCTGTGCCTCTAATGGTGAAAATGCAGCTCCTTATTAGGTGTGTGGTCCCTCACATGACAGGCTGAACCTGGAGAGACTTCCTTATTCGAATTCTGAGTTAGGACAGGGTGAGGCTGGGGAAACAGAAACCAAGGCGCCCAGAGGAGTGAAATGCCATATGGTGGGAGCAAGCACATCAGCACCTTGCCGGATGGACAGCACCCAGAGAACCGAGTGGCTGGTGTTTTTCTTTTTTTTTTTTTTGCTGAGAGAGTGCTTTTGTGCAATAGGCGCATGTCCAAAAGATTAATATATTATTACATTATTGTGTAATAACCAAGTGGTTAAAACGATGATATGCAGGTCTTCTTGTTATACTGCAAAGTGATTACGAGGTATGATGGAAAAGGCAGAAATAGTAGGTTTCCATCCCCTAGGGGCATCTGTAAAACTTGTCTCAACCTCATTTTGAATGCAGGTCATTATTGGGGCATGTGTTAAATATAAAAACTAAGCTGTATGTAAAGAAATCATTTATAAAAATCATTTGCTATTTAAAAAAATATTGAAATTGAACTGATAAAGGCTAAGACTCTCAAGGTGGCTATTTTTAGGTACTAAATTTCACTTCAAAATGCTTGAGTTTTAAAATGCACTTTTGTTTCCGCCTTTGTATTAAGAGAGTATACCAGATATGGAGCATAAAGCTTAGGTGCAGTTTCCATTTTGAAGAGCACTGACAAGTTCTTTCCTCTTTCCCTCGTTAGAAACTCAGGTGTCTTTTCCTCATCCCAATAAGACAGGCTCTCAGTCTGTTAGTGTGACATTCAAAACCACTCCTGGTTAAGCCCCACCCTACCTTTCCAGCTCATCTCCACCTAGACTCTTTACTGTCTTCCAAACAAATGAGAATTTAGTTTTTCTGCCTCCAAGTCTTTCTCTTGTGAAGTATCATTAGATATTCACTCTCTTGCACTAGACTCTCTGGGTTCAAATGCTGGTTCTGCTACTAACTACACGATCTTGGGAAAGTTATCTAACTACTCTATGCCCTGATTTCTCCAACTAGAAAGTGAAACTAAAATATTTCTCCTTAAGGGGTACAATAATTCATGTCAGTGCCTAGAACAACACACAGCATATACTAAGCACTCGGTAAATACTAGTTCCTCATTTATATTGCTGGATCACACTGTTCTCTCAAATTACTTCAAAATATATCTCTTCCTTGCCTATTCTTCTCTGCCTTTCTCAGGCAGAGAAAGACAAATATCATATGATACTACTTATATGTGGAATCTAAAAAAAGGCTACAGGACTTTACTGGTGGTCCAGTGGTTAAGATTCTGTGCTTAATTAAGCATGGGCTTAATCCCTGGTTGGGGAAGGTCATGACATGAAGTGTGGTCAAAAAGGAAAAAGAAATTTTCAGTTCACTTCAGTTGCTCAGTCGTGTCTGACTCTTTGTGACCCCATGAATCACAGCACGCCAGGCCTCCTTGTCCATCATCAACTCCCGGAGTTCACTCAGACTCACATCCATCGAGTCCGTGATGCCATCCAGCCATCTCATTCTCGGTCGTCCCCTTCTCCTCTTGCCCCCAATCCCTCCCAGCATCAAAGTCTTTTCCAATGAGTCAACTCTTCTCATGAGGTGGCCAAAGTACTGGAGTTTCAGCTTTAGCATCATTCCTTCCAAAGAAATCCCAGGGCTGATCTCCTTTCAGAATGGACTGGTTGGATCTCCTTGCAGTCCAAGGGACTCTCAAGAGTCTTCTCCAACACCACAGTTCAAAAGATTCCATTCTTCGGCGCTTAGCCTTCTTCACAGTCCAACTCTCACATCCATACATGACTACTGGAAAAACCATAGCCTTGACTAGATGGACCTTAGACGGCAAAGTAATGTCTCTGCTTTTGAATATACTGTCTAGGTTGGTCATAACTTTTCTTCCAAGGAGTAAGCGTCTTTTAATTTCATGGCTGCAGTCACCATCTGCAGTGATTTTGGAGCCCCCCAAAATAAAGTCTGCCACTGTTTCCACTGTTTCTCCATCTATTTCCCATGGAGTGATGGGACCAGATGCCATGATCTTCGTTTTCTGAATGTTGAGCTTTAAGCCAACTTTTTCACTCTTCTCTTTCACTTTCATCAAGAGGCTTTTTAGTTCCTCTTCACTTTCTGCCATAAGGGTGGTGTCATCTGCATATCTGAGGTTATTGATATTTCTCCTGGCAATCTTGACTCCATTTTGTGTTTCTTCCAGTCCAGCGCTTCTCATGATGTATTCTGCATAGAAGTTAAATAAGCAGGGTGACAATATACAGCCTTGACACACTCCTTTTCCTATTTGGAACCAGTCTATTGTTCCATGTCCAGTTCTAACTGGTGCTTCCTGACCTGCATACAGATTTCTCAAGAGGCAGGTCAGGTGGTCTGGTATTCTCATCTCTTTCAGAATTTTCCACAGTTTATTGTGATCCACACAGTCAAAGGCTTTGGCATAGTCAATAAAGCAGAAATAGATGTTTTTCTGGAACTCTTTTGCTTTTTCCAGGATCCAGCAGATGCTGGCAATTTGATCTCTGGTTCCTCTGCCTTTTTAAAACCAGCTTGAACATCAGGAAGTTCATGTATTGCTGAAGCCTGGCTTGGAGAATTTTGAGCATTACTTTACTAGCGTGTGAGATGCGTGCAATTGTGCAGTAGTCTGAGCATTCTTTGGCATTGCCTTTCTTTGGGATTGGAATGAACACTGACCTTTTCCAGTCCTGTGGCCACTGCTGAGTTTTCCAAATTTGCTGGCATATAGACTGCAGCACTTTCACAGCATCATCTTTCAGGATTTGAAATAGCTCCACTGCAATTCCATCACCTCCACTAGCTCTTTTTGTAGTGATGCTTTCTAAGGCCCCTAGACTTCACATTCCAAGATGTCTGGCTCTAGATGAGTGATCACACCATCGTGAGTATCTGGGTCATGAAGATCCTTTCTGTACAGTTCTTCTGTGTACTCTTGCCATCTCTTTTTAATATCTTCTGCTTCTGTTAGGTCCACACCATTTCTGTCCTTTATCGAGCCCATCTTTGCGTAAAAGATTCCCTTTGTATCTCTGATTTTCTTGAAGAGATCTCTAGTCTTTCCCATTCTGTTTTTTTTTTTCCTCTATTTCTTTGCATTGATCACTGAAGAAGGCTTTCTTATCTCTTCTTGCTATTCTTTGGAACTCTGCATTCAGATGCTTAAATCTTTCCTTTTCTCCTTTGCTTTTCACTTCTCTTCTTTTCACAGCTATTTGTAAGGCCTCCCCAGACAGCCATTTTGCTTTTTGCATTTCTTTTTAAAAGGGTAAGAATGAACTTATTTACGAAACACCAAAATAGCATCACTGTGTAGAAAACAGACTTATGGTTACCAGGCGGTAAGGTGGGAAGAGGGATAAATCAGGAGATTGGGGCTGACATATAACACTGCTACATATAACATAGATAACTAATAAGGACCTACTGCACAGCCCAGGGAATTCTACTCAATACTCCATAATGATCTATATGGTAAAAGAATCTTAAAAGAGTGGATATATGTATACACATAACTTATTCACTTTGCTGAACACTTGAAGCTAATACAACATTGTGAATTAACTGTACTCCAACAAAAATTTTAAGAATATATGTACAGCTTCAAGGATAAATATATATATATAACTTCAAAATAAATAAATAAATAAAAATAAATATATATATATATATAGCTTCAAAATAAATAAATACCCTCCTTGAAACTTTTCCAGATCACCTCATCTTGCAGTGTGCTCTTTCTCTTGGGAAACCCCTAGTTACTGACACTGTTTCTTTGGCAGGGGTTAACGTTCTTCTCACCTGCTCATGTCTTATAGCTACACACACACTCCAGCCACTCACCGGGGTGTTCAATCAGCTCTTTCTTGAGCAGTCACTTTGCATCAGGCCTTGTGCCCATGGCATCACAGGGAGGCAAGCCCTCTTTATGTCATTTGACAAAGGAGAAAATTAAGGCTCGGAAGAGTTAAGGGATTTGCTGGGGTTTCAGAGTAAGGGTTGATGATTCTGGGCTTCCAACCTAGGTTGCTCACTCTCCCACCTTTACTAGAAAACAAGTCAATCTTACATCACGGATGCCCTTAAGGTAGGAGGCACTCAGTGTACTTTTCTGGTGGTTTAATGGATCAATATGCAATTTGGTTGCCTTTATAACTGTCATTCAGTAGTGCGTTATGGTTGTGATTATCTTGATAATGATGAAGATTCTGCATGAAAAATTTTGACGGGCTTTGAAAAGATAGACTATAACTAATTCCTCTTGGGTTGAACCCTGTGTGGATCTGAAAAAGCAGTTCACATTCGTTTCTACTTGAACTGTTCCCTGCTGCTATAAATACAGTTAGATATGGAATGTTAGAACCGATTTTATTATCAGTGCTGCTTCTGTCACCAAGGAGACTTTCCCATGACTCAGTACCAGCTAACTGATCTGTCAGTGGCTTTCTTTGTTGGGTGAGTCATTCGATCCATTGTTGACAAGGTGCAAGCTGCTTTCTACCCACTCTCAGGAAGCTCCAGCGGGCCTGACATTCTCAACCCCTAATCAAGATGCTATTAAAGCAGCTGATGATTTACAGTGAACAAGGATGAAACTGTATTGGTTTTGTAAACAGCTACTGGAAAGACAACTTCATGTAGCTTTAGTGATGTATGGATGCCTCCCTCCTCAGAGTATGTGCATGCATGTGATACAAAGGCAACTTCTGAGATTTCTAAATTCCTTGCATATAATGATGTATCTTTACTGAGAAATCTCAAAGAGCCAGGCCTATTCAAGCAACAAATATTTTATTAAGTTTTTACTACGTGTCAGACGCTGCTGTAGGTACTGAAGCTACAGCAGTAACAGAAATAGACTAAAACTTCTGCCCTCCTCAAGCTTCTTCTTTTAAAAGTTTTTATTGGGAAAAGAAATTGCAAACTTACATAGAAGGAGAAAGAATAATTTTCCTATTATTTGGCTGTAATAATTACCAATGCTTTGTCATTCTCTTTTCATCTATCCCTCCCACAATACACTTTTTTATTTTAAAATGGAGCATTTTAAAGCAAATCCCAGATATTAAATATTTTATCATAAATATATGTTAGTATGAATCTCTATCAGATAAGAATTTTTAAAATAAAAATAAAATCATGTTACTATTAGACCTAATAAAATTAGCAAAATATCTTGATATCATTTAATATCCAATTCGGACTAAATTTCCCTTGTCTCCAGAGGTTTTTTTATATTTCTTTGTTTGAATCCAGATCCAGACAGGGTGTGATATTATAGGTTGTAGAGATAGCTCTTATGTCTCTTTTGATTTATACCAATTTCCCTTAGCTATTTTTTGGATGTGGTTATTCAACCTGGAGAAGTTCTCACAGTTTGGATTTGGCTGAATGAATCCTTCTGATGTTTGTGATTTTCCTTTATGCTTCACATTTTCTATAGAATGATAGATATATCTAGAAACTTGACTAGAGTCAGTTTCAATGTGCATGTTTGGTGGTGGGGGTGGGGTGCATACTGGAACTAACTTCCTAGTTGAAACTGGACTGATGCTGTTTTTGTGTGCTAGAGATGTTTCTGGAGGTGTCTTCATGGCCAAAAATTTGAGTGTGTGTGTTAGTTGCTCAGTCGTGTCCAACTCTCTGCAACCTCATGAACTGTAGCCTGCCAGGCTCCTCTGTCCATGGAATTCTTCAGGCAAGAATACTGGAGTGGGTTGCTAGTCCCTTCTCCAGGGGATCTTCCTGACCCAGGGATTGAACCCACATTTCCTGCATTGCAAGCAGATTCTTTACCATCTGAACTACCAGGAAAGTTCAAAAATTTGGGTGATCAGTGTGAAAAACTAGCTTTTGTACAATAGTCGCAGTTTTGATCCTCATGCTATGAAAATTCCTTTTGTTCCTTCTTTTTATGCTTGACGCTAAAGAAAATTTACAAGTGGTTGTGTCACATGATGTTTGTGAGTGGCACCAACTGGAGGGCCCCAGAATCGCTGTCACACACAGGAAGAAGGTGGTTTTGAAAAATTCATTTAGATATTGACTTCTTGGAAAGCAGGCTAACAAAAGAGAGAAAACACTGAATCTAAATGAGATCAGCTGAACTAGATTATCTGAGGGTCTTTAGGGTTTATGTATTTTGTGAAAGATATTCAAGTGATTTGAATGTGCAACCAAGAATGAGGCCCACAGATTAATAAGGCTTGTGAGATCTTCCACAGGCAGTCCCCGGTTGAAGTCCTGAGAAAGAAAAAGAGGTAGATCAGGGAATGGCAAGCCCAAAAGAAGCATCAGTAGAAAGTTCCTGGATCTCTGGTGGCTATCAATTTGTAAAGATTTCAGTGGTGTTGATGAATTTCTTCATTAATAAATTATGTTATGAATTTTTAAAAAAAGAATGACAAGGGGGACTTTGCTTTGTAGAATCCAAAAATATGAAAGAAGGAAGGATGATTTTATGAGCCCACAGCAGAGGAGAGTTGCTATTTACTGACATGGGAAGGTTATGGGGAAGGGTTCTATTTTGAACATGTTATATTTGAGATGCCTATTAATGAACAGATGTCTATTAATCTAAAGCATATTCTAGATTAGAAGCTGAGTAGGCAGTTGAATACATGTCTGAAATTCACGGCTGGAGGCAGACGTTTTGGTATCATGAAAATAGAGACGGTATTTAGAGCCATGGATTGGATAAGATCACCTAGTAGATGAGAAATTGGCTTCGTGGAAACCACATGAACAAGATTCCTACAGGACCCTTGTAAGGGTTTCTCTGAGGCGTATCTACAAAGGTGGTTGCTGAGTCATAAAGAATGCTGATAATTTTTCACTAAATATTACCAGATTGTTCTACAGAATGTATTTAGCAGTTTAAATTCCCATCAACAGTGCTTGAAGATTCCCATTTCCCCATATGTTTGTGAGCCCTGGAGAGTATCTTTCTGAATTTTGCCAGGCTAATGGGTAAAGTAGTGACATGTTGGAGTCGACCCATGAGAACTGATGGAGCACATTTCTTCCCTACTTTTCAGTGGCTTCACACTGGAAGCTTGAAATCATCAGGGATGAGAGTATTTGTACCTTGGAAATTAGCAAACACTACAAATTAGGACTCTCCCTCAACTCCTATATATACCAGCAAACCAGTGGCTATCAGCAATATCACACCATCTATCTTTCCATTCTCTCATTACCAGTGAGTTTGAGCATCTCTTCTATGAATGTTTGCCATTCTAGCTTCTTCTTCTGTGAATTTGCCTATTCTTACCCTTTTTTTACTTTTATGTTGGGTTCTCTGACGTCTTTTTATTGATTTGCAAAAGTTACTTACATATTTTAGATATGAATCCCTTGCTGCTTTTGAATATCTAATTTCTTCCAATTTGTCAGCTGTTAACTTTTTCCGTAGTATCGTTCACTGAAGAGAAACCACAGGGATACAGTCAAATCTCCTAGTCTTTTTTTGAAGGTTTGTGCTTTTGCAATCTTGTTTTATGAAGTAAATCCCTACCCCACATACATAAAGATTTTCTTCCACATTTCTCCTACTTTCTACCTATTTTTCAAATGTGGATCTTTAATTAATCTGGAGTTCACTCTGAATATGGTAGACATGGAGCATTCAACTCTATTTTTTCTTCTTAAATTAAGCTCATTTTCCCCAAACCATCTTCTAAATAATTTGAAACTTTTCTCATTAATTTGCAGTTCCATATTTACATATGTGAGGTCCCGGGTCTGCTTCTGAGTGTTCTATTTTGTGTGGCTGTTCTATTTGTTCCTGTACAAGTAGCATACTATTTTTATCACTATGTAGTAACGACAGTATCTGCCAGGGTAGGTTTTCTCTCTTTGCTCTTGTTTTTCAAAATTGATTTGATTTATTTAACATTTGATTTTTCTTTATTGAAGTTTTCTTTATTGAACTTTATTGAAGTTTCTTAAAATTTGAGTTCCTGTTGGAATATTGGTTGGTATAACATTGAATTTAAAGATTAAATGGATATTTTTACACTGTAAAGTCATCCTATCCACAGTATATCTTCATTTATTCAATCTTCTTTTATGTCCTTAAATAGAACTTAAAATTTTTCTCCATAAAGATCTTGTAAGTTGCTAGGTTAATTCTTAATATTATGCTTTAGAATTTTATTGATACTGTGAATGGTCTCTTATTGTCTATTATATTTCTTGGGTGCTTACTGCTGAAGTAGAGGAAACATCTGATTTTTAGAAACTGATCTTGTATTTGGCAACCTTGTTACCCTGGCCTATAACTTCTAATAGTTGATTCTGTTGCTTTTATATGGTGAGGACCCTCTCTGTGAACATGTTAGGGATTTTAGGATTTTCACAGTGTTCTGATATTCTACATTTAACTACTTCTGTATTAAATGTGTGTGTTAGTTGCTCAGTCGTGTCTGACTCTTCTGCAGTCCCATGGATGGCAGCCCACTAGGCTCCTCTGTCCATGGGATTCTCCAGGCAAGAATACTGGAGTGGGTTGTCATTCCCTTCTTCAGGGGATCTTCCTGACCCAGGGATCAAACCCATGTCTCTTATGTCTCCTGCACTGGCAGGTGGGTTCTTTACCACTAGTGCCACCGAGAACTACCTCTGCTGGTCGTGCTCCAATCTGGCACTCCAATTCTAATAGCTAGATGTTTCTTGTTCACTTGCATTCTGGAAATGAGCCCCTGTCTTCCTCCCCTGTGAATCCTATCCAACCCTGAGCCCATGTACAAGAAGTAACACTGTGTTCTTTTGACCCCCCACCCCTACTCTTTTCTCATGGACTGCAGTCCTGTTAAGCACTGAAGAGACCTTCTGGATGCTAATGTTCTGTTTGTCTACCCGAATTTTTCAAAGATCCCTGCTACTCATGCAGCATTCCTGTGTCCTGAATGCCCCCAAAGGACACTTGTGTAGATAATACAACACAGTGAATCAGCACAGGCCTTCATGTTACACAGACTTGGGTCTGAATCCTATTTCTGTCTGAGGATACAGTGAGTGAGTTCCACAGCCTCCTGGAGTCTGAGTCTTCATTGGTAAAGTGAAAACAAGTAAGATCTGAAAGACAGGAATCAAACTGTGCTCATATTGAGCATGATGAGTCAGTAATGCCCCTGTCTCCACACTGATGCTGACTACTGATTCTGGTCAACTTCTGGGACTGCAGATTATTGCTATACTGTCCAAGAACCTTGTTGTGCCTTCAGATATAATTGAATCTCAGCAGCTGTGGCTGGACAATTTCCCCATGTGGTTTCCCACCCCTTCGATGGTTCAAGTTCCAAATTCTGGCTCCATATCAGTGCCCAGTCCAACTCTTGGTTTGAGAACTGTATAGCCCATGGGGTGTTCCAAGAAGCATGACTCCAATGAGTGCATGCATCTGTGATCATGGGCTAGGGAGTAACCTCAGTTTTTTGAGTAAAGGCAACCAGGTGAGTGGGAGATTCTTTCTCTAATGGCTTCGTATCCTTGGAATTTGCGAATGTATTAGACAGTGTTTGGGTAAGGCAGAAAAAGCCAGTTGCCTGGCTGGTTCTAACACAGACTTTCATTATAGTGAGGAACCACCCAGCCAGCCACACCCTGTCACCTACTAAGAGTGTTCTCAGAGGGATAATTTAAATCAGCAATAAAAGTGAACTGTATAGGTGGGAAGTATAGCAACTTTTGTTACATAGAGAACTTTATGAGTTTCTGTGGCTCACTGACAATAGGGCTTATTTCAGTTCTGTTCAGTTCAGTCACTCAGTCATGTCTGACTCTTTGAGACCCCATGGACTGCAGCACTCCAGGCCTCCCTGTCCATCACCAACTTTTGGAGTTTACTCAAACTCATGTCCATTGAGTTGGTGATGCCATCCAACCATCTTATCCTCTGTCTTCCCCTTTTCCTCCTGCCTTTAATCTTTCCCAGCATGAGGGTCTTTTCAAATGAGCCAGTTCTTTGCCTCAGGTGGCCAAAGTATTGGAGTTTCAGCTTCAGCATCTGTCCTTCCAATGAGTATTCAGGACTGATTTCCTTCAGGATGGACTGGTTGGATTTCCTTGCAGTCCAGGGACTCTCAAGAGTCTCCTCCAACACCACCGTTCAAAAGCATCCATTCTTCAGCGCTTAGCTTTCTTTATAGTCCAACTCTCACATCCATACATGAACACTGGAAAAACCATAGCCTTGACTAGACAGACCTTTGTTGGCAAAGTAATGTCTCTGCTTTTTAATATGCTGTCTAGGTGAACTGAGTTGAACTGAACTGAGGTTGGTTATATAGCTTTTCTTCCAAGGAGCAAGTGTCTTTTAATTTCATGGCTCTAGTCACCATCTGCTGTGATTTTGGAGACCTCCTCAAAATAAAGTCTTATTTATTTACAGTTCCTTAAAGTCAGCCAAGGCCAGATTGCCTTCCTTCTTTCAACCAGTTAAACAGGTGGGTGGGGTCAGACAAGAACTGGGTGTGGTGAGAGCAAAGAGAAGGAGCAGGAAACCTCAAAGGGAGGAGGAAGCATCTGTGTTACTTCGTTCTCCTGAGCGTGTATGAGGTGCTGGACCTGCAGGGACAGCGAGACTGGCAGCTGACCAGGGACTGTGGGATGGTCATGGTGTTTACATATTGCATAAGCACTATGATTTTTAGTTGACAGTATGCTCAACCTGATTCGACAACGTGATGTGACTGTTGCAAGTGAGTACTTTCATATTTTGAGCTATGCTGATAGAAGCACAAGACCAAGAAAGAGGTGGCAGTCTCTCCTCTCTGCACTCAACAGGACATCCCATTCATTCCTGGGCATCACAATTAAGAGAGCTCTAGACAAGCTGGGATGCACCATAAAGAGGCCCCTAAAATGCTGGTGAGTGGATATTAACAGAGTCATATATGGAGCCACTAAGGAGCACTGAGCATGCTTGTTCTGGATTCCTTGGAGTTGGGCATGATCTGAAGTCTAAAGCGGAGAAATGGAATCCATTAAGGAGGAGATGCAGGGAACAGCATTTTAGCTCTCAGGGTAGGAAGAACTTTTCAACAAGGCTAAACAAAGATAAAATACCCGCTTTCAAAGGAAGTGCATTCCTGCTTACTGGAGGTGCTCAACTATGGCAACTTGGTGGGAGGATACTGTAAGGGGGACTTAAGCATCTTTTCTAATGTCTGGAGCCAATTATTCTAACAGGAAAAGATGTTCTAGAGCCTCAGAGGACTTACTTCTGCTCCTGAAGATCTGGTATAGCTCTTGCAGGCACCGTGTTTGGTCAACGTGGAAGTACAGTGTAGCAGTTGGTGTATCAGATGAAAAAGGCCTCAGAGGGAGTTGTTACAGTGTTTAATACTACTGCCTTAGGGTTACAGGCTTCAGTCATGGGAAAACATGGACTTATTCAGTCCCATCATTAAGGGACTGTCAAATAACACCTTTTCTTTGAAGCAGGATGCCAGCATTCATCACCACTTTCTGGTTCTTATGGGGGATGAAGAAGGGGGCCAGGAGAGAAGGGGGTGAGAAGG
The DNA here is from genome assembly GCA_917880005.1 of Nanger dama. Classification (NCBI taxonomy): domain Eukaryota; kingdom Metazoa; phylum Chordata; class Mammalia; order Artiodactyla; family Bovidae; genus Nanger; species Nanger dama. Next base: position 36,381,168 of record CAKJTW010000018.1, read on the forward strand.
GAGCAACGCAGCAGGGGAAATAAACTTCTGGGACGAATACTGCATCTACACTGCCATGCTGCTGCTGCTGCTGCTGCTAAGTCGCTTAAGTCGTGTCCAACTCTGCGACCACATAGACAGCAGCCCACCAGGCTCCTCTGTCCCTGGGATTCTCCAGGCAAGAACACTGGAGTGGGTTGCCATTTCCTTCTCCAATGCATGAAAGTGAAAAGTGAAAGTGGGTTGCCATTGCCTTCTCCCTACACTGAAATACTTGGGTGTAATTATTCCACTTGGAATAAAGCTTTGACTAGGCTTTTGCAGCAAGAACTGCAAGCAGATAATTGACTAATGGCCTTATTCTGGGCCATGCACTGAGCGATATGGGGGAGCCCCAAAAGGGTAAGACGTGGTGCCTGCTCCTAAGTAGAGTGTTTGAGCGCTTCTAGTCCAGGGATGAGAGACAGAGAGGCAGGTTAGATTGTTTTAGTTAAAGGCTTTGATGGAGGAGCGTCTGTAAAGCAGGCCACGAGCTGCTTCCCCAAGCATGGCCTAGGGCCAGGTGGGGTTCCGCAGAGAGCCTGCCTCGTGTTGTGGTGGAAATATCCCAGTGGCGTCTCACCCTCGCAAGGTTAACGCATGAAGCTCACCAGACCTTCCTGTCCTCGAACCCCAGCCTAGGTCTGCGGAGGGGCTGCAGGGGCGCAGGCAGGAGGCGGCGAACACGGGCGCGCGCTCCCTTAGTCCTCGCTCCCCGGCGCGTGCGCGGGGCCGGGACCGGGGCCTGCGCGCCGCCCGGGCGCCTGCACTGCGCGCGCGCACCGACCCCGCGTGGGGCCCGGCTCCGGCGCGCGCGACGCGGAGGTGGCAGGCGGGAGGGGCCGGACGAGGGCGGGGAGAGGCGAGACGGGGAGGCCCCGCGGCCGGCTACCGGAGACAGGCACCCGGCCGGAGAAGCGCGCCTCTTGGCCTTCTCTCCGCGCCCCTGCGTTCCCGTCGGCAGCCCGGAGAGGCCCGGAGGAGGCAGGTGGGGCGGGAGCGCGCGGGGGCCCCGGGCCGGGCGGGCGGGGGCGCGGGGGCGCGGGGGCCTGAGGGCCCGTTGGCGGTTCGGGGAGGGCGGCGCGGAGGCGCTGGGAGAACCCCCCCACCCCCGACGCCCGGGTCGCCTGCAGTGGGCGCCGGTGTCGCCGGCTCCCGGAGGCCTCCCTGGGGCGGGGGCGGGGTTGGAGCGGCCCACGGGCCGGGACGTGGGTGTCTGGTTTCCGTTTCTCACCGCCCGTTTAACTTCAGGATGAGACGCCAGGTGTGTGGGACGGGCCGGACCCTGCTGCGCCGCCCCAACCTTGACCGCCCCGGCGCCCTTGGGAGAGCCTCTCGCGCGCAGTGATGCGCAGCGTGCTGTGCCCAGCCCTTCGTGGTTTTCCTGAGAGGGCCCTGTTCGCATCTCTCCTGCCACCCCTTTGCTTATTAAACTGTTTGAGAAACCTTTTGCCGGAGACAATTCAAAGATAAATGACTAAGATAAATGACTGCCTCCAGTCGTTCGCTACCCCCAGATTCCTTAGTTCTAAATCATGGGAAGTTGGGGGAAAACACTTCCTCAGAGACTGCTCAACAGAGACGCGGCTTAGACCTCATCCTTGTGAGCTGGATTGATGGGTTTATAACGTCAGCTTTCTTTTGAATTAGATGTCAGGTTGTTCATTAATCTAGAGACTATGTAGGCGATTTGGATTTTAACTCTGAGACAATGTTTTGATATGTATCAGAGGAGGATATTCTCATGGGATAATAACTTGCTGTATGTTCCCTGCTTGAGTGTGGTTCACATTGTAGCAGTATCAGAGTGTAAATTGATGCCTTTTAAATATTTCAGTGAAAAAACACCCTCCTTTTATGAAACATCCATCAAATACTTTAATCGTACTTCACTTTCACATTGACACTTGTCATTTATGTATCTTCTGCACAACTTAAAGTCATCTAAATGGCAGAAGATCACGCAGTGAAGGACATGGAGCAACTGTGTAGGGAAAGCAGAGAAATGGAATTGGCAGAAGTCTGCATTTTTATGATGCAAAGCCATCCTGGTTCCACCCTGTTTTGCTACCATAATTATGCATTTTAAAATATTTTTGTTTGTTATGGACAACCTGGGCAGAAAGAGTGAATCTTGAAATGGAATGAATATGTTTATTTCTGTCTTACAGAAGATTTGGCATATGGTGTATTATTTATAGGATTTATTTCAGACGTTTCATATTTACCAGAAACAATCCCACCAGCAAGGCTTTTAAAAATAATATTTATATGATGTCTTTTATGGCTTGTAACAACTCCAGTTTTGAAACATACTAGTGATCTTCATGTAATAGAATCAACTAAACTCTTTAGCCCTGTGTAGATCTGTGAACATCTGGTTACTTTTAGACTTGCTATTCCCTTGTTAATGGTGTATAATTAAGTACCACCATGGGCTTGCTTAGTTTGTTAGCCTCTGTTTTTTTTTTTTTTTTTTTTTGTCATTTCAGGCATTTGTATATTTTCTCATCTGGAATTCGAGTCCACAGAATTTTCTATTCTGAGGGAAGTATTCTTTGCAGTGTTCAGTACGGTGGCTACTAGCCACATGTGACTTTTGAGTCCTTGTATGGGGCTCGAGCAATGGAGGAACTAAATGTTTAATTTGTATAGACACATGTGGCTAATAGCTATCTGGTTGGGCACTGCAGTTTTAAATTATTCTGGAGAAGGCAATGGCATCCCACTCCAGTACTCTTGCCTGGAAAATCCATGGGCGGAGGAGCCTGGTAGGCTGCAGTCCACGGGGTCGCTAGGAGTCGGACACGACTGAGCGACTTCACTTTCACGCATTGGAGAAGGAAATGGCCAGCCCACTCCAGTGTTCTTGCCTGGAGAATCCCAGGGATGGGGGAGCCTGGCGGGCTGCCGTCTGTGGGGTTGCACAGAGTCGGACACAACTGAAGCGACTTAGCAGAGCAGCAGGAAGCCTTCACTGGCCCCCTTGAATCCAGCACTTATTTCAATTATATAGTAATTTCAAATTTCTTGTAGGAATTCTGTTCTTAACTGTAATCTACTAGATGACATATCTATTTTCTCTACCTTTGCTGTGCCAGGCTAAGACTTAGTAAATGCTTAAAAAATATTTGTTGAATGACTAAATGAACTTGTTGAGGGCAGATGCCTTTCATGTTCTCTGTAAGGCCTATTGTTCAGTTGCTCAGTGGTGTCTGACTGCAACCCCATGGACTGTAGCACACCATACTTGCTCAGTGATTAAATAGATTTCATGTAGATAACAAATAAATGGGTTATTAGAAATATACTTAAAATGCTTATTTTGGTAAGATTATGTTTTTTCGTATCTCCTGAAAATAAACACTCATAACAGAATTCTATATGAAAGTAAATGAAAGGGCCTCATGTTTCCAACTCATGTGGATGAAGCTTGGATTTCCTGATAGCTGAGTAACAACTCAAAGATATGAGTTTGAATAATATGCCCTTGAACTATATTCCAAATAAATCTGAGGCATCTCTTGGTCTCAGTGAGTTTCTTTAGTGAGGTCCTGATAGCCGTGAACCACTCTGGAAGAAGTTAATGGGCAACTCCACTCAACACCGTTCATTGTTAGGGCATTGACCAGGAATCTCTGAAAAAAAACCCACCAAATATTAGAACGATGTTACAAGTTGCTTTTACTCAGAGCTGATTTGGGGTGATGGAATTCCTATGTATATCATAGTTTAGGGAATTTGATTCTTGTTATTGCATCTGTTGCATACACAGTTAATTAGGGCCACCTTTTTTTTTTTAATCTTAGGTTATTTTGCATAACCCATTATCACCAATTAGCCATAGTAGGATTTGAAATGAAAACATGTGCTCAATCCAGCTCATCACAACTCTAGATTTGACCAAGATTCCCAGATCTTTAGATCCAGAAATCACTTTTAGGAAAGGATTCTAAAACTATACAGAAGTTTGTAGAGATGTATAGTTTTCTTAAGTGGGTCAAAAGGTAGAAGGTTGGGCTTTTCATGTCAGAAAGGAAATGGGACCAGGGGAAAAAATGCAATGAAGACACAAAATACCTGTTAAGAATGTTCACTACATTGTTCAGGTAATATGGTAGCTTTTTTGGGTTTGAAATATCTAACATGTAAAATAAAGTTGATTACATCTTGTTGAATGAATCATCTTTCCACCTTGAGTCTAGGATTTGAATATTTATTAAATGTGTATATTTAATAAATTGTTATTAAATGTGTTTTTGAATGGGAAACTCCACTTTTTGAAAGAGAAGTTTTGAAAAGTGGCTTCTTAACCAACTCAGGAAGAAAACCACTTAATCATTTTGCTGAAGAATTAAGAGTGTGAAAAACATGGCTGAGTCCCAAAGTGTGACTGTAGTCAAATATTAATCTTCCTAAAACAGCTTGAATTAGGACAGTCTTCTTTAAAAAGTCAGTGATTTCCCATTGCTCATGGAATTAAATGGTTGGTATTTGGTCAGGTATATAAAGCATTACTGAGGAGAGTCCTAAAAAACCATGTCAGCCTTACCTCTTTCTAGATGTGCCCAGTTCCAGCCTGCTGTTCCTTTGATGGGCTTTGCTTTTCTGCCTACTCATCTTTCAAGACACTTCTCAAATAATGCTTTTTTTCACTGCACCATTTCTCATTCTCAGGAGCTCCTGCTGCAAACGTTCCTTGTACTGAGATTATGGAAGATATTTAACTCAGTTTTATCAACTATAGTTATTAGTACTATTTTATTCACCCTAGTTGATTTTAAGCTACCAAATAAGCATGGGCCATATTTTGCTCATTTTTGTATTCTCTGAAACATCTAGAATAGTGTAGTGCCTTGTACAGATTAATATTATTAAACTTTATTTCTGTTCCTTGGCTTCAAATGACACTTCATACCTGGTATAGACTGTTTTCCCCAAATTTACTGCTAATCTGTAGAGGCCAACAAGCAGAAATCCTGACTGACTTTGAATACAGGGAAGCTGCAGTATTGAAGGAGAGCTGTCCTTGTGGTAGGCCCTACGTTTTGGAATTGTTAGTATTTGAGGAAGTTCACCATGCCATATGGCAACAATTTTTCTCATTTATGTGGCCAGGTTAATGTCAAAATGATTCAGAGTATTGAGTGGTGAGACATTTTAGCATCCAAGAAACCTTGAGAGCCTTTAACATAGTAACACTGGATTAAGTTATTTAATATATAATATCCATGACCATGTAAACCTGTACCTCATGAAAAAAGGAAATTTCCTTACTCTTTATCACTTTCTGCTAGTATTTAGAAAACATATGAATCTAATTGGAAATAAACCACTTATCTCAGAAAGGTGACTGCTTGGAGTAGGGTGGTGGTGGTAGGGAAGCGTGATATGTTAAGGTGATAAACTGCTGGTTAACCAAGTAGAATAGAGCACACATTGAGTAGTATCTAGCCTAGCATTATCTGCTACACTATCAGTTAACTACCTTTACTTATTCTGTTCTTTCTACTGAAATAATCTATACTCATTTTTATTTAGCTTGAGTCGGGCACGACTGAGTGACTTTACTTTCATGCATTGGAGAAGGACATGGCAACCCACTCCAGTATTCTTGCCTGGAGAATCCCAGGGACAGAGGAGCCTAGTGGGTTGCCTTCTGTGGGGTCGCACTGAGTTGGACACGACTGAAGCGACTTAGCAGCAGTAGCAGCAGCAATATAGTTTTCTGCTTATATTTTAAATAGATACAGAGATTCATAATATTTCAGACTTCAAAGATTTGATGCAGAAGAAACTGGAAGGCTTTTAGCCTCATAGTTCAGGTTTACTAACATTTTCTCTTCATTCTGTGTCATCTCTGATATGTGGGTCACGGTGCAGCTGTTGTCTAATTTGGAGCAAATTTATCCTGAGTGCTCAGGTTTCCTGGGAAAAAGAGGTGATATAAGTGATGTGGCTTAAAGGCAAGACCTTCCATCTTCCGCTGGATGGACTAAACAGATCCTCTACCTTGTTAAGAAGTGAAACAATGTCAGTAAGCTTCTAGATTTAGATTTGTACAAGTGATGTGGTCAGTTTTCAATTAAGTTTTCTGGGATGTCAGAAAATAATGATGTTCTAAACTTGATTATTTTCATATGATGAGCAGATGGCACAAACCATTTGATGATGTGATAGAAGCTGTGCCAGATCCTATGAGAAGTTTGAGATGAGTCTACCAGGGATACTATCTCCTTGCTTGTTACTGCAAGTAAAGAGGACATCACCCATTTAGATTAGTTCAGTGTTTAAAAAATGTTTTCACCTATTATTGGGAAATACATAGCAGTTTTTCATTCCTGAGCTTTGTCCAAAAAGATTACATATGCTTTTGACCTTAAGAGACAGTGTGAAGCAATGTATATTCATTAACAGTGGTTTGCTAAAAGGATTTTTTTCCCCCTCACTCTCTAAAGAGATGTTTGAAGGTTGACAATAGGTTAGATATTTTTTAAAATAGGCTATTTGTGATTGGAGGCAGTTATTCTAAGTTGCATACAAATATAAGAGATATGCTTTTTTCCTCTCTCTCATTAAAGGTGGCTTTCTAGAAGATGACCATAGAAGACCTTCCAGATTTTCCATTAGAAGGAAGTTCTTTGATTGGAAAATACCCATTTTTATTTCAAGGTTCTGATACACCAGTTATCTTTTCCATTTCCGCAGCACCAATGCCTTCAGACTGTGGTATGTTAAGTAGCTGTGTTTATTTTCTGTGAACTGATAACCTGACTTCTGTTTTATACTTTTTTGTATTCCTAATTTTTCCTAAAACCATTTATTGTGGTTTTCATAAAATTGCTAAAGTTTTACTTTTTCAAAAATAACAGTTACTTATTGCTTTTCCTGCCTTTTAAGCTGAACACTGTATGTCTGCCGTCAGCGTTTTTACTATGTAAAAATGTTCATTTTAAGCACCACCATGGATTCACAAGAGTTTATTTTTAAAATGCAGTAGTGCTTAGACACCTAGCATCCTTCTGCTATTGATATATATATATTTTGGTTAAATATATTGACTTGTTTAAAAGCCATGTATAAAAAAAAAAAAAGATGTAAAAACACTGTGAGGTAGCCTTTTTAAGGGCCCTGTTATCTCTGAAATACTGGGATTCTAATTAACAAGCCAAGTAATCACTGCTGAAATGATCCAAATTTGGATGACCATGTAACAAAAAGTAATGTGTTTTAATATACAAACAAGCCTAATTTGGATTCTGTTCAACTGTCTCCCATTATAATTATCAATGTGTACACAAATATAGTAAAACAAAACCAGAAAAACCCTATACTTATGCAGAGAGGGTGAGACCTTTCCTGGGAACGTGGAACGAGATTGATTCATATTTAAACTGGTTCATTAAACATTCTTTGTAAAATGTAGATTTAGTAGTATTCTGGTTTTTAATCTATTTAGACTTGTTTTCCTGGGACTGTATTTTATCAGATAGGTGATAAAGGAATAAAAGAAAACTGGAAGGTGAACTTGATGGATGTGTCACATTTCTAAGTTAGATAGAGTTTTTCAAGTAAAATATGGGGTCACCATTTCAAATTGTCTTTGGAGGTAGAAATAATGCAGTTTTTAAACATTAGTGAAAATATAATGATTGGATTGTGAATTTGTCTTTTTAGCCATATCCATTCTAATAACTACTCATCTCCAAGTATGCTATTTTTATATGTTCAGTTTCTGTAGCAGCTTGCCGTGTAGTTATCAAAGGGGTTACATAAAACCTGTGCCTAGATCTTGGGAGTTATTCGCAGTTTTTACAGAAACTGACTGGATTGATTTTCAGATATTAAAAAATCAGTTATGCAGGAAAAACCTTGAAAAGCACTTTGTACCTTGCTTATGGCACTTACCTTGTTCTATCTTGAGTCATAATTGTCTTCTTTCCTTTCCCAGACTACAGCTCTCTGGATGGAGGAGAAATCACATTTTGTTTTTGATTATCTCATTGGGCTAAGGTAGTCATTTGTTATTAGTTGCTCAGTCAGTGTTTGTTGAATAAATACATTGAAAGATGAAAATGGGTATCGATCCCTTTGTACAACCAAAATTAAACATTGTCTGAATTCTTAATAGGTCCTTAGAATCTGAATGGACCTACAGTTCCACTTTCCCTACTCATTTCCTAGTATAGAAATTCTGTTTCAAGATCTCTGATAGGTAACCATTCAGCCACTTGGATATCTTCAGTAGCAGGAAACTAATAGTTTATTTCATTGCTAAAGTTTTGGTTGTGATAAAAATTGTTTTTGTATATGGCTTTTTTGTATTTGTATGTGGCTCAAAGTATGCCTCCTTAAAATTTTGGCCAAATGGTTTGATATGTGTGTGGAACAAACACTTTTTATATGATAACCTTCAAATGTTTGAAGATAATCTGGCTATTTTAAATTAGTCTGTACTGCTTTGGGCTACACATTTCTGATTCCTGTACCAGGCCCTCATCATCAGGATTTCTAGACCTTTTCACTCCAGCTGTTCTCTTTTTAGTATGCTGTAGTCAGTGCCTTAAAACATGGCATCCAGAACTGTGTTTGTTGAGTAAGTACTTGTTGAGGGCCTGTTATGTGCTAGGTCTTGTCCCAGGTACTGGGGATAGCACAGTGACCAAGAGCGACATTCTGGGAAGGAAAACAGACAATAAATGAACACATGAATAAACAAAATGTGAATTTTATAGGTGATAATGAATTCTGTGGAGAAAAGAAATGGACAGAGGATAATGGAGCAGAGTGGTTGTTAGGTGGGCTGGTCATCTGAAGAATCAGAAGCATCTGGTTGAGAGAAGAGCCTGGAGAGACATGTTCCAGGCAGAAGAATAGGAAATCAAAGACACGGAGTTGGGGGAAAAACTTTGGTGTATCCAGAAAAATAGTGGAAGGCCATTGTGGCTGAGAAGCAAAGTGGTTGAGGGCAGAATGGCAGGAGATGAAATTGGGAAGGAAGGCAGGGACCAGACCAGGCAGGATCATTTAGGCTTCAGAAAGGAGTTTGTATTTTTTTCTAAATGTAATGGGAATGTAATTTTGTCTATCTCTTCCTACAAAGAAATTGAAATTATTTTAAATAATAAACTTTAAAGTTTAAATAATTTAACTTATGTATGCTGCTAAAATCTGTAAATTTTAGCTCAATAGTGAATTTTCTTGGGAGGCAACATCATAGAGGAAAGACAATAGACTTCGGAGGCAGACCTGGTTTTCTGCCCCAGATTTGTCACTTTCTAGCTGTCTGACTTTGAGCAAATGTTGGTTAGTCTGAGCCTATCTATATAATGAGACTAATACCTATCAGGTAAGGTGTTTAGTAAAGTGTAAGCATTCAGCAAATACTGCTTTTCTAATGCGTCTCTTCTTTAGATGCTTCTGGTTTTTTAGAGTCCCTAGCTTCTTTTTCAAGATTAAAGAATCTGATTTTCTTCTGTTCTTTTATTTTCTGGCCATAGGATAATCTGTTCTCTGAATCTTAAGGAAGATTTAAGGAGTTTAAAAATCAAGTTTAATTTTGTCTAACATTCCACATCTTTACTGATACATATTCCAAATGACCCAGTTCCTTGGCCTCAATGCTTCCTTTCTGCATTATCACATATTGCTCCCTTATTTTGTGTACATAGCAGTTCCCCACTGGCTTCTCAGTGGGTAAAAAGTAATGCCTGTTTACTATAGAAGGTTTGTAAACTACAGAGAAGTAACAAGAACATTTAAAATTACACATCATTCTAGTACCACTGTTAATATTCTGGCATGTGTCTTTCTACTATGTATGTTTTAATTATGGATGTGAATCTATTGTTCATGACATATTTATGTTTTGAGAGGTGAAAACATCTGTAAACTTTAACAGATTTTCTGTGCTTTAGAGGAAGTTCTTGGACAGTTTAGGATTTGAGATCAGTGCACTCAGATTTTTGTTTCATTTGTGATAAGACGTGGTGTGATGCATGGAAATCTCATTCTCACAGCGCTTCAGAAGTGCTTCGTAAGGTTTGGTGATCCTGACTTGCTTTTGAGACTTGCTTAAGGTAAAATATTTCTAGCGCCTCAAAGTATTTGTGTCATTTGAGTCCTGGTCTTGTTGTTTATTATTTTTAACATATGCTTTTGGAAATTTTAATAAATATAACTTATACTTTTTTGTATTCTTTAAACAGAGTTTTCTTTCTTTGATCCTAATGATACATCATGCCAGGAAATTCTCTTTGATCCCAAAACCTCTGTATCAGAATTATTTGCCATTTTAAGACAGTGGGTTCCTCAGGTCCAGCAAAACATTGATGTTATTGGAAATGAGGTAAGGAGTTTTTATATCATAAATCTTATGTTATTAGGATTGTTAATTGTAAAATATCTCCCCCTCCCATTGGAATGAATAGGTGGTGATAAAAGGAAACCTTTTAAAGATGCTGATGCTTGTTCTTTGTATCTCTGGATTTTTCACCAAAAGTGAATTAGTGCTGTATAGTCTTTCCATTGGGGCTTCCCAGGGTGGCTCAGTGGGTAAAGAATCCACCTGCAATGCAGGAGACATGGGTTCAGTCCTTGTGTTGGGAGGATCCCTTGGAGTAGGGCATTGCAACGCACTCCAGTATTGTTGCTTGGAGAATCCCATGGACAGAGGAGGCTGACGGGCTACAGTCCATGGGGTTGCGAAAGAGTAGGACACAAATTAAGTGACTGAGCTCCCACACAGCGCAGTCTTTCCATCATTCCCATGCTCCTCACTTCCTTCCATCTGGAGTCCTGACATTTTGACTCCTGATGGGAGCAGGCATTTTTCATATTTTCATACAAATTAATTTATAAATTAAAAAAACACTTTCATGAGGGAATTTGATTACCATCATGTTTATCTATACTTTTGGGTGGCTTGGTAAAGATGTAGACTTCAATATGATTTAAAAACTCTGAATTTTTGCAACAGGAGTAAGAGAATAATGCTGGGTTCCTTGACCAGCGTACTGTCATGTGTTAAGGAAGTGGGCTTATACTTTTTCAAATACTGTTACTCCCATTAGAAAGGAAATTTGCTTGTCCTTTGAGAGGTTAAGGAACCTATTTTGAGTGACAAATTACTTGAGAATATTCTTCAAGAGTTTCCTTTGGTCTGGTGACAAGTTCCATTTTCATTATTGTTACTGGGTACAGACTTAAAATTCATCCATAAGAGAAGTCAGTTCTGTACTCATTTTGTGCATACATGCTCAGTTGCTAAGTCATGTCTGACTCTTTGCAACTGCATGGACTGTAGCCCACCAAGCTCCTCTGCCCATGGGATTCTCCAGACAAGAATACTGGAATGGGTTGCCATTTCCTCCTCCAGGATTCATTGAGAACTAATTCAATAAGACTGACTATCCTGGTTCCTCAGTATTGGTTTGAAATCAGTAGACTCTTATGTTGTAATCATATCTTCCTTGGTTTCTTCAGATTCTTAAGAGAGGTTGCAATGTGAATGACAGAGATGGATTGACAGATATGACTCTTTTGCATTATACATGCAAATCTGGAGCTCATGGTATTGGTGAGTATGTGGCGAGTCTGTTAATGGCTTGAGACATCTATGTTTGTGCTTGTATGTCAACCAGAGTCCCTGCAAGGGCACCTAGTTGATGATGATAATATTCCCTGAATAGGTGAGGATTCACTTAGGTCCGCCCCACACCTTGTTCCTGTTCCTCCCTTTTCTTGAGGGAGTCTTTATAGTCTGGTACCTCCCAACTTTTCTGGAACAGGCTTCATGCCTGCCTGCTTGCTAGGTGAGAGTAACTAGTAACACCTAGAACCTTCCTGAGGGTTTATAGCAAGGTTTAACAGTCCATGCTTTTTCCCAGGCATCCCGCTCTCTACAGACCCTGGTCTTTATGTCTGTCTAAGGTCTGTTCCTACATACATATGTGCATAGTTTCCAAAACTGGTATTTTCCTGTACTAGACCACTGCCTTTTAATGATAACTTGTGAATACCTCTCCCTGTTTCAGTAGTCTGAGACAGTGCTTCTTAAACATGATGATGCAGGACTCTTCTGTTTTTTTCTTTCTGCAGTCCATCATGGACTGATAGTTTTGTAAAATAAAAATGAATATTGTAATAGAAAAATGAAATTAAAGACATATAAAATATAAGCCCAAATATTTTTCAAAAGCATAAAATTGCATTTCAGTTAATATATTCAAAAGAAATGATTACGCAGGGAAAAGAGAAACATTATCAAAAGTACAAATTATAGTCTGGGACTGGCAGTGGTCCACAGAGTGCACTCTGAGCAGCGGGGTCTGGCACACTGGTTTTAATGGCTCTGTAGTATTCCATTATATGGATGTCTCATAATTTATTTAACCAGTGTCTTATTATTGTACTTTTAGGTTGTTTCACAATTTTATTCATAATAAAAAGTGCTGTGATGAACATCTTTACAGCTATGTGTTTATCAGTATCCTTGAGTATGATTATTTTGTAGAAAGAATAAATTCCTTGTAAAAGTGACAGTTTTTGAGTTGTAAGTGTGTATTCAGTGTGCTGTTTGCCTAGGCTTTTTAAATGAGGTAGTAGACGGCATCCATTGGAACTTAACATTTGTACTGAAGGAAAGTAATTTAGAAAACCTTCTCTAGGTGATGTTGATACAGCGGTAAAATTTGCAACTCAGCTTATTGATCTGGGAGCAGATGTTAGTTTATGCGGAGTCGATGGACAAACATGAATGCCTTGCATTATGCTGCTTATTTTGATGTTCCTGAGCTTATAAGAGTGATTTTGAAGACATCTAAACCAAAAGGCAAGTACTACAAGATCACCACTGGATGTTATTAATTGAACACATTATTGATGGCAGAAAAATTATAACTCAAAGTTATTTTTACTTGTGATCCATCTTGTTCCATATGACTTCCAATCCCATTTTATTTTTCAGAAGTAGTTTGAATTTTTAAAATTGAAGATTAGTTACTATCTTTTCACAAAGATTTAGTACAGAGACATACAAAATAAAGTGTTATCTCATTTTTTATATCTCTGCACATTCCTCAGTAGAACATGGATTTTATAAAGTGTAGTTGAATCTATGTATAGATCTTTTGTATTATTTGGGTAGCTAGAAATTTAGAGCAATAAAACCTTCAGAGCTGAGCACTGAAATCATGAAGAATATTTATTTTAGGTAGTATTCAGTTCTGAAATTTTGTGATTCCATTAAAGGATAGACTTTTCATTTTTTTTCTTCTTGTCTTGATGGTGCTTGATGTCCCAAAATTGAGCATCAGAATGTCTAAATCACAGTCCTGGTTCCTTTCAGTGGGCAGTTTTCTTTAGAGAAAAAATGACAACAAATGCAGTAGTATTACTTTATGTTGAAGGTTGTGTGCGGTGTTTCCTTCATTTGTAGAAGACTTGTTTTAGAGATTCAGTAGATAAATCTCCCAGAATGTTGTTTCTAACCTCTGCTTCATATAGTTATCCAGCTCTTCTTTCCCTGTTTATGTTTTCACTTTTTGAATGATGTTAGGAAGAAAGCCTCTCTTGATGGTACAGTGTCTTTCATAACTCAGGACAGTGTTCTGAGTGTGTCATGGTTTGTTTGCAGTTGTGGGTAGGGCATGTAAGGTGGTGAAGCAGTCATTTGATTCAGGCAGGATTAGCAGAACCAGAGGTATATTAAACCCACATTATAAAAAACAGTCGAAATGGGATATCCAAATCTGGAGTATATCTTGTATTTATGTATTACATCCTGATGATTTGTTGAAAGTTCTTAAAATGTTCTTAGAATTGCAAGATTCTCATTCTTACTGTGAAATCCAAATTCATCATAAAGTATTGTGAATGAATGCAGCATGTAGCATATGTTTAATTACACTTTAATTTATTCCGGGTTTGAGAAGTCTCCATTGTTTTACCTTCTTTTTTCTATGAAGAGGCAGATAGTAAATGTTTTAGGCTTTGTGGACCACATGGTCCCTGTTGAAACTACTTGATTCTACAGAGTGGTGTGAAAGTAGCCACAGAGAATATATAAATGAATGCAAGTGGCTGTGTTCCAATAAAACTTTATTTATGAAAACATGATGAGTTGGATTTGGCCGTGAGCCACAGTTTGCTAGTCCCTGATCTAAACCCTGCTACATTATCATTGTTGTGGCCAATATGCAAGAGGTTTAGTGAAAGAGTGTGTTAATATAGTTACTTTTACAAATATGAATTATTGCCATTAATTGCTTTTAAGTATACTTTAGTTTGTGATGGTTAGAAAACCCATGATAACTGGAGTCCATTTGATAGTGAAATTTTATTATACTAAGAAAAAAATTAGTTAACCAGATTATAATATGCAGATTTTATTCCACTGTGAGAATGGTCCTTCTAGTGGGTTGGTTTAAGTCACGTCAATAGCTTATACCCCTATTCCCCCAAATAAATTCAACCCAACCTGCCTCTTTTCACATTATGATAGATTAACTAAAATTTTTGTTAATACACTTGTGATGTTCAATTACAGATGTGGATGCCACTTGCAGTGACTTTAATTTTGGAACAGCTCTGCATATTGCTGCATATAATTTGTGTGCAGGTACCGTGAAATGCTTATTGGAGCATGGAGCAAATCCTGCATTTAGGGTAAGAGGTTAAATTAAAAGTGAAAAATATTAAAAAGAATTAAAACATCTAACATTATCTCCCAGGAAAGAGTTGAATCTGGATGTTGTTGTGGAACTCTTCTATGAGTGAGTAATTTATATTTTTTGTGCTGCATATAAAGTAATAATGATAAATTTTATCTCAAATAAGTTTAAGGGATAGCAGTGAATTTCAGTCCTTTTATATCAGTAAGCTCTACTAACCTTACTTTCATTCAGCTAAATAAAATGCTCTTTACAGCTGATCATCTTTGAGTTTAAAAGTATCTTTCATTTAGGCTTTTGCTTTATTTATAAATCCTTTAGCTATTAAATAAAAATGCATATATTAAAGTTTATATTTCTGCATTAAACCACATTTTAAATTATTCTGGAAAGAAGTTTTATTTCAGACAGTCTAAAAAGGCCTATTTAAGAATGGAGGAAACCTTTAAAATTGACTTAAAGGAAAAATTTATTTTTCACGATCGAGTTACTTACTTACAAAGTTAACACACAAGACTGAACTTCATAAACTTCAGATCGTTTGGTATTTCATTGTCTTCACGAAAGTGGCTATGAGTGTTCTTTTCTGTTGCATTAATAGCAGTGACTTGCTCTGGCAGGGATTCTTCACTGAGTCTGTGCGTTCTCTTGAAGTGGCGGCAGTGGTAGCAAAAGCCTCCTTCCCTTTTCTTTTCCTTGCTTTCCTGTTTTGCCTTCCCTGCCCAGTTCGTTGCCACTTTTCTTTCTGTTTAACCCCATTGATTATTCAGTCAACCCCTCTGTTCCTCCTTTCCTCCCTCCATCCTTCGTACCCTATTGTTTTTTAGGCACTGGGGGAACACATGCGTCTGGGACAATACATATGGCACTGAGACAATAAATGCGTCTCTGTCCTCAAGTAGAATAGCATCTAGAGAGGGGAACAAACGAGAGAGCAGGCAGATTTACTGTAGTGTGTCAAGCTGAGTGTGTTAGGATGGGGGACGGGCAGGGTGTGGCACAGAGTGTCATGGGGTTGCACGGGAGGGAGTCTGTCCAAGCCTTAGGAAGCCTGCTTCCTGGCATAGGTAAACTTGAATAACAGAGTTGAGAATTAACCAGGTATAGGAGGGAGCTGAGGAAGGCCCATTAGGCAGAGAGAGTGGCGTGCACAAAGGCCAGGAGTTGATTGGAGGGTGAGGGTGATAGGTGCTTGCTTTTGCTAGTGCAACTCTTGGCAAGACCCCATTAATGGAGAGAGTATTTTGCATCTAGTAAGATGCAGTGAGGTATGTCATGGAGGTAAATTACCAATTCAAGCCCAAAGTAATTAATAGATTTTACCCACTTTTGGTAGTTAATACTTGAAAAAAAACAAAACTACATGTAGGTCAGCAGTAGCCCTTGGATCAGACCCTAACTTAGCCACTACTTTAGAAAAAGTGAAATTCTATAATCATGAACAAATCTTCTTATGTTAACATGACATCATTATTATTTTATTACAATTTAGTATTTTTTAAACACTGAAGTTTTAGTTGCTAAATTTTATTTAGGAATTAATAGAAGTGTGTGACTTACTCTAGAAAGGTGAGAACTTAAAAATCTGAAGTAAAATATTCATTGTAAAAGTAGCCTACCACTTAACAGAACAGGTTTGTTGATTTTAAAAAAGTTTTTTTCCCTTCTTTCTTTTTCTAAGAGTACATATTAGCACTACAGATAATTTTCTTTATATTTTGTACTTTGAAATTGGGGATCCAAATAGTTCATCATCATCCCCCAAATTTGATAACATGTCTTCCTAGTGTATTTTTACTTAGAACCAAACTGACTTGAATTTAAAAAAAAAAATGTGAGGCCCTTGCAGACTAAGTGTTCTAAAAGCCTCATTCTTTTATCCATGTGGGTCATTTGAAGATTATCTTATTATTATTATCTTATTATTATATCAGAGGAGAAGTAAAGGGAAAAATGTTTCTGAGCCAAAGAATCTTGGTTCATCTCATGAAGAGAAGATTACAGTCTGGAATCTTTCTGGTAAAACCTGAGTTTTTAGTTAGGGAGCATAGAAGAAAGAAGGCTTGTTTGAGGGAAGGACGGCATGGAGCTGAGAAGAGCTGAGAGTCCACTGGTTGCTGAATGTGGGCTGACTGAATGTTGTCTCTGCTGCTGTCATGGAGATGACGCTGAGCGATCACTCAGTCGTCTCTCCTTGCCTAAGTCTCCTAATTGGCAAATTGGAAATGGTAGTAATATTTTACTTGTTTAGTTGGTCCCTCTTGCTGCAATAAAAGCAAATTTGTAACAGGCAAGTATTTTTATCTCTGTCATTCACAAGCTTTTTCTTGATGTGATAACCAAGTGAGAATCTATGGGATAGAGTTTTGCTTATATAAACACCATGCAAATTTTAGTGGGCCCTGTGACTTTTTTTTTTTTTTTTTTTTTCTTGCAGGATAAATCCCAGCCCCAATTTTAGAAGTGTTGAAACTATGGATTCTGTTCTCAAAATCTGAGTCTCACCATGAGTGGGCAGGGTGGGTCAAGGTCACAGAGCCTAGGTGGAGTCTCGGGAGACCGGTGGGAGTGTTGTGTCCGGGGTTGGGAAGCCAGGCAGTCCCGTGACTTCTATCTCCAGAAGTGCCTTCTCCACACATGCTACCCACTAACAGCCTGAGCTCCTGTTCTTCCCTCAACCTGGACTGCCCCATGTTCCCTCACCTCCCTAGGCCTCTGCACCAGTGCCGCTCAGCACTGAGGCCTTCTCTGCCCCCCGTATCCATGTTCCTCTTCTCTGCCTTGTTCTTCTCTCTGCCACTTTTCACCCTTTGATACACCATACATTTTATTTATGTGACTATAGTCTGTCCCTCCATAGGCTGTGTGCTTTTTGAGAGTGGAGCTATTGATTTCTTCACTGTGTGTGTCTTTAGCACTTAGAATGGGCAGGTAGTAGGTGTTTCAGTTCAGTCGCTCAGTCGTGTCCGACTCTTTGCGACCCCATGAATCGCAGCACGCCAGGCCTCCCTGTCCATCATCAACTCCCAGAGTTCACTCAAACTCATGTCCATCGAGTCGGTGATGCCATCCAGCCATCTCATCCTCTGTTGTCCCCCTTCTCCTCCTGCCCCCAACCCCTCCCAGCATCATAGTCTTTTCCAATGAGTGAACTCTTTGCATGAGGTGGCCAAAGTACTGGAGTTTCAACTTCAACGTCAGTCCTTCCAAAGAACACCCAGAACTGATCTCCTTTGGCATGGATGGGTTGGATCTCCTTGCAGTCCAAGGGACTCCCAAGTGTCTTCTCCAACACCACAGTTTATAAGCATCAATTCTTTGGCACTCAGCTTTCTTCACAGTCCAACTCTCACATCCATACATGACCATAGGAAAAACCATAGCCTTGACTAGACAGACCTTTGTTGGCAAAGTAATGTCTCTGCTTTTGAATATGCTATCTAGGTTGGTCATAATTTTCCTTCCAAGGAGTAAGTGTCTTTTAATTTCATGGCTGCAGTCACCATCTGCAGTGATTTTGGAGTCCCCAAAAATAAAGTCTGACACTGTTTCCACTGTTTCCCCACCTATTTCCCATGAAGTGATGCGACCAGATGCCATGATCTTCGTATTCTGAATGTTGAGCTTTAGGCCAACTTTTTCACTCTCCTTTTTCACTTTCATCAAGAGGCTTTTAGCTCCTCTTCACTTTCTGCCATAAGGGTGGTGTCACCTGCATATCTGAGGTTATTGATATTTCTTCTGGCAATCTTGATTCCAGCTTGTACTTCTTCCAGCCCAGCATGTCTCATGATGTATTCTGCATATAAGTTAAATAAGCAAGGTGACAGTATACAGCCTTGACGTACTCTTTTTCCTATTTGGAATCAGTCTGTTGTTCCATGTCCAGTTCTAGCTGTTGCTTCCTGACCTGCATACAGGTTTCTCAAGAGGCAGGTCAGGTGGTCTGCTATTCTCATCTCTTTCAGAATTTTCCACAGTTTATTGTGATCCACACAGTCAAAGGCTTAGTCAATAAAGCAGAAATAGATGTTTTTCTGGAACTCTATTGCTTTTTCCATGATCCAGGGGATGTTGGCAATTTTATCTCTGGTTCCTCTGCCTTTCCTAAAACCAACTTGAACATCTGGAAGTTTACCATTCACATATTGCTGAAGCCTGGCTTGGAGAATTTTGAGCATTACTTTACTAGCGTGTGAGATGAGTGCAATTGTGTAGTAGTTTGAGCATTCTTTGGCATTGCCTTTCTTTGGGATTGGGATGAAAACTGACCTTTTCTAGTCCTGTGGCCACTGCTGAATTTTCCAAATTTGCTGGCATATTGAGTGCAGCACTTTCACAGCATCATCTTTCAGGATTTGAAACAGCTCAACTGGAATTCCATTACCTCCACTAGCTTTGTTCGTAGTGATGCTTTCTAAGGCCCACTTGACTTCACATTACAGGATGTCTGGCTCTAGGTGAGTGATCACACCATCGTGATTATCTTGGTTGTGAAGATCTTTTTGTACAGTTCTTCTGTGTATTCTTGCCACCTCTTCTTAATATCTACTGCTTCTGTTAGGTCCATAACATTTATGTCCTTTATCGAGCCCATCTTTGCATGAAATGTTCCCTTGGTATCTCTAATTTTCTTGAAGAGATATCTAGTCTTTCCTATTCTGTTGTTTTCCTCTATTTCTTTGCATTGATCACTGAAGAAGGCTTTCTTATCTCTTCTTGCTGTTCTTTGAAACTCTGCATTCAGATGCTTATATCTTTCATTTTCTCCTTTGCTTTTCACTTATCTTCTTTTCACAGCTATTTGTAGTGTTTGTAGTAGGTGTTTGGTGAATATTTTTGAATAAATAAATGATCAGTTTAACTTAACTTTTTTCCCAGAATACTTTCAGATGGCCATGTAGAGCTCTGAGCTGATAATGAATTGAAAAGTTTCTCTTTATCTGTAGAATGACAAAGGGCAGATCCCCGCTGACGTTGTCCCCGACCCGGTTGAGATGCCCTTGGAAATGGCCGATGCCGCGGCCACTGCTAAGGAAATCAAGCAGATGCTGCTGGACGCTGCGCCTCTGTCATATGATCTTTCAAAGCCCTTGCTTCCAAATTATGATCGTGTAACTAGCAAGGCAATGCTGACGTCACTTGGCCTGAAGCTGGGGGATCGTGTTGTTATTGCAGGACAGAAGGTATGATAGTAGCTGCCGTCTCTAAAGCCATGTCCAAGGTCATGACGTGGCTTATGTGCCAAGGGTGCAGTGTGGCTTGGGGTGTGTTTTTGCTTTGTTTTTAAGTTCAGTGTTTAGGTAGAAAGATACTTAATGGAAAACATGAGATTTAGATGCATGGTTACTGTAAAGTATAACTTAAGAATATAAACTATTAGTCAAACTGAATAATGAAGGCATCTGTATTTAAATGGGAAAATACTGGAGGGCCTGAGTGAATTTACAGGCTTCCAGTCTGCAGTTTCCCCTTGCGGCTCCCTCTTCCTCAATAGTGGTTCTCCCAGAAATTGCTACTGTATGAAAATGCAGCAAATGTGACTCTTACTGTTCCTGCCTTAGTTGTTATGTGCTTAGGATTCTTATGCCTTCTTGGTCCATCAACTCTTTTATCATTATTTGCGTCTGTTTTTATCCCTAGTAATATTTTCCTTTTTCTGAAGTCTGCTTTGAGTGAGTGCTTTTTAAAGACTTCTGTGATAGTTACAAGAGTAGAAAATTTAGGATTACAAGTAATATTCAAAAGTTACCCTGATTTATATTTCTTTAGGTTGGAACATTGAGATTTTGTGGAACAACTGAATTTGCAAGTGGACAGTGGGCTGGCATTGAGTTGGATGAACCAGAAGGAAAAAACAATGGAAGTGTTGGGAAAGTCCAGTACTTTAAGTGTGCTCCCAGATATGGTAAGGTAGATACTGCCTAATTTGATGAGAATTAATGTAAAGTAATACAGTTTTACTCTTTGATTAAAAAAATTTTTTTTTATGGTTGAATTTGATTCATAATGCTGAGGCACAGTATTTAATGACCCATTTCAACTAGTTCATATACTTTCTCTTTTCTGTTATTAGTTTATTTTTTAATTGAAGGATAATGCTTTATAGAATTTTGTTGTTTTCTGTCAAATCTCAACATGAATCAACCATACTATACATATAAGCCCCTCCCTTTTGAGCCTCCCTCTCATCTCCCACCCCATCCCACCCCTTTAGACTGATACAGAGGCCCTGTTCGAGTTTCCTGAGCCATACAGCAAATTCCTGCTGGCCAGCTATTTTACATATAGTAATGTAAGTTTCCATGTTACTCTCTTCATATATCTCACCCCTTTTCATTATTTTTTAAATAAAGCATTCTCCCTGGTTATAAATGAATGAAGAGTCTGCCGTTTTCTTACTGAGCAGTCTCGTGACTGATAGAGTATGTCTTACTAGGAGTGCACCCAGCTCTGTGGACCTTCCTGAATCCTGCTGGTGGTGGTGTCATGACTGAAGAAGGGCTTTTATTCTTTATTACCAAAGAGCTGCAGTACTCTAGAAGCTGAAGAACTTGAAAAATTAGAAAAGCAAGTGAAGCCAACTTTATTACTGTGCTTCTGAGCTGGAATGATTCTTTCTTTCTCTGACAAATGTTTGCTTAATTTTATTTTCTCTGTTTCTTTCTCTGTCTCTCTCACACACTCTGACACATTGATTTCTAATTGCTTCTGTCACTTCCTATGTTGAGAATATTTTCCCAGAACATTAATTTCCCTGTTTGCAAAGTATTTCATCTTGCAGCTCGATATGGAGGCAGTACAGGGTAGTGTTTGAAGAGTACAGGCTTTGGAGCCTGATGGCTGGGGTGTGAATCAGCTGTTCTCTCTAACAGCTATGGGACCTTCTTTCTCTTCTTGTGTTGCCTCAGTTTTCTTCTGTAAATCTAGGATAACAAACCTACAGAGTTCATGTGAGAGTTAAATGTATTGATAAATATAGAAAGCACCTAGAAAAGTGCTTGGTTCCCTGTAAGCACCCGAAAAATATTAACTACCTGCTACCTGTTGTAAATGTATCAAATGGGAGATTGTGTTGTTACTGCAGGACAGACGGTATGATAGTAGCTGCTGTCTCTAAAGCCATGTCCAAGGTCATGACATGGCCTCTTGCCAGGGGTGCAGTGTGGCTTGGAGTGGTTTTATTTTGGAGCCTGGCCATTTGGGAAACTCACCAGTTTCCTTGCATCATACACTTAAGCTGGAGCCTCATTTTTAGCTCTATTAAAATTTTTCTTTATAAAAATGTCTATGACGTTAGATTTAAAAAACATAAAAAAGGAAAAAAATGTAAAATCGCCTGTATATGTTTTCTGTTTATTTTTTTCCACAAAATTTGGATTATAAGTAGATAGTCTGCATTTTTAACTGTCTGCATTTTTAACTGACATCCTATTAGAATTTCTATAAATCTTTAAACATTTTTTGAAAGAATAATTTTTATATGATTCCATTTCCTTTAATTTTTCTTATTTGATGGGTGAAATTTGTTTGATTTCATATTTCTCTTGATTGTGGTGAAGTGGATTGTTTAAAATGTTCTGTTGTAGCACATGTATTTTTTGTATTGTCTTGGTAATTCCCAAGAAATAATTACTTATATTGTTTGTCCATTAAAAAATTGGGATATTAGTGTTATTTTAAACTGGTAACAGTTTTTAAAATATGCATACATATTTAGGATGTTAAGCCTTTATATTTACTACAGATATTTTGCCTAGTTTGCCATTTTCCTTTGAACTCTATCTGCAGTGTTTTTGGACATGTAGTTTTATGCAGTTAAAAAAGACTTTTCCTTTATAATTTCTTAAAACTGCTTTTATGCTAAGGTAGGTCATTCTTCCTAATCCAAGGATTCATTATAGGTTATATATTTTATTCTTTTGAATGTGTTTATTCTTAAATACTGTATTAGTCAATTAATTTGGAGTTTATTTGGTTAGTTGTATGAGGTTAATTAAGAATTTAATTTTCTTCTATTAGCTAATTTTGGCAACTGTCCAGCAGACTAAGGGCAAGACCAAAACCATTAGCAGCAGAGAGAACCGATGTAGATCAAAGCCCTGGGAGAGGCTTAGACTGTAACAGAGTATGTGTGGCCTCCCTAACCCCATCATCCCAAGGAGAGGCATGCATGATTAGGACAGAGGTGGATCCCCAAGGACCTTTCCTCCATTCCTCTTTACATATTTAAATGGCAAGTTGAGGGGCAAGGGTCATGTTTTGGATTATACAGAAATGGGCATAGTCCTTCCTGCCAAACCAGCTCAGCAGTCTGAGCTCAGGCTTTGCTGAATTACTTGAGGTGTGGGGAGCAGGAGAGGTGGAGCACCCCCTGATGAAGCAGAAGCCAAAGGTTTCTCAGCAGCAGGTTTTTTTCCCTTCTCTCTAAATCTGTCCTTTCCCTTTGACTTGTTGTGCTTCCTTTATTATGAATTAAGTTCTTCTAAATGCTACAGTCTGTTTCAAGATTGTTTTGTCCCATTGATCTGTTAATTATAGCACATATTCAGTTCAGTTCAGTTCAGTCCCTCAGTCGTGTCTGACTCTTTGCGACCCCATGAATTGCAGCACGCCAGGCCTCCCTGTCCATCACCAACTCCCAGAGTTCACTCAGACTCTTGTCCATCGAGTCAGTGATGCCATCCAGCCATCTTATCCTTGGTCGTCCACTTCTCCTCCTGCCCCCAATCCCTCCCAGCATCAGGGTCTTTTCCAGTGAGTCAGCTCTTCGGGTGAGGTGGCCAAAGTCCTGGAGCTTCAGCTTTAGCATTATTCCTTCCAAAGAAATCCCAGGGCTGATCTCCTTCAGAATGGACTGGCTGGATCTCCTTGCAGTCCAAGGGACTCTCAAGAGTCTTCTCCAATACCACAGCTCATCAACCTAGACATCGTATTAAAAAGCAGGGACAATAATTACTTTGCCAACAAAGGTCAGTATAGTCAAAGCTATGGTTTTTCCAGTTCTCATGTATGGATGTGAGAGTTGAACTATAAGGAAAACTGAGCACCACAGAATTGGTGCTTTTGAACTGTGGTGTTGGGGAAGACTCTTGAGAGTCCCTTGGACAGCAAGGAGATCCAACCAGTGCATCTTAAAGGAGATCAGTTCTGGGTGTTCATTGGAAGGACTGATGTTGAAGCTGAAGCTCCAATACTTTGGCCACCATATGTGAAGAACTGACTCCTTTGAAAAGACCCTGATGCTGAGAAAGATTGAAGGCAGAAGGGGACGAGAGGGGATGAGATGGTTGGATGGTATCACCGATTGGATAGACATGAGTTTGAGTAAACTGCAGGAGTTGGTGATGGACAGGGAGGCCTGATGAGCTGCACTCCATGGGGTCACAAAGAGTTTGACACGACTGAACTGAACTGAACTGGGTCATACAGTCTCTTGTTGCAACTCTTCAGCTCTCCTGTTGTAGTGAATAAGCAGGCATAGACAATATGTAAACAAATGGGTGTGGCTGTGTTCCAACAGAATATTACAAAAGTAGGCAGCAGGGAGGACCTGGCTCTCAGGCAGTACTTTGCCAGCTCTTATTTTGAGATTCCATGTTGCAGTTTACAAGTTTCAGAGTCTTTCTTCTGCTTTTTCCTTTTCCCTATTTTTGGAAACTTCTTTGGAAGCTTTAGTGTTTTTTCTCTCTTTTTTAAAAATTTTATTTTTTTCTTTAGTGTTTATGTTTTTATTTCTTATTAAAATTGTAGTGGAGTTTTAGAAGAAATTATGGGTAAACAAAATAGGTTATGTTTATCTAGAAATTCATTACTCTTCTGTTTAAAAATAATTCTTCCTTAGATGTTTATTTTTAGTTAAGCCTTATAGTTATATGTGAGGATCTGAGGAGAACCCCATTGCTGTTTTGATTAGCATGAGATTCTAAACAGGAAGGTTAGCACGTATATGGTGCACGCTTTGGACTTTGATTGTATCCAATCATTGCGTTAAATTTAGTTTTGCTTCTCTCAAATGATTTAGTTAATTAAAAAAGCAAGGAGGATGAGAACTATATAGTTCATTCATTGAACAATGTTATTGTGACTTTATGACACAAACAAATTTGAAAAATAATTCATAGTCTGCCCTCATAAATGTTTTGGTTTTTGATTTTTTTCAGTCTTTTCTATATCCACACATATAACTTCTCACAGATATAATCAATGCAGTCAAACTTACAGTTCAATTTTTGTTTTCTTGAATTTGCTTTTCATATTTTTGTATATTTCTACATAATCATAATTGTTCTAGTTGTTAATGGTGGTGTGATAGTTCATAAATATAGTTGATTCATTCCTTCTATTGCCAAATAATTGTTTTCTCTTATAATATTGCAGTGTTGGCACATTCAGGTACACAATCTTTTCCTCCAATTTGAATTATTTTCTTATAATTTCCAAAAGTGTGATTGGGTCATAGTTGAAAACTAGGAGTTGCCTTTATTCTTGAAATCTGTCTTCTCCTTATAATATACATGTGTAACCTTGTTCGCACCTCTTAAATATGAGTGTTTCTTTATAGTTAGTATCATAAAGTAAATTAGGGCAGAATTCTTGTCTTCCAGGAAGATTTTACAAATGTACATCCCACAGTATAAAATAATTTATTTCTTCAAGCCCTTGATTTGAGAATGTATGTGTGTTTGGCAAGGAAAATAATTTAGAGAAAAGAATAGAAGGTCAAAGAAAAATCTGATAGTCGGTAGACAGAAGAGAAAAACATTGTGGAGAAGTCAAAAGATCTCGGAAGATCAGAAGGAAGTACTGGAGAATCCAAGGGAGGAAAGAATGTCAAGATAGCAGAAAAGCAGTAAAGTTTGCACTTGTTAGTATAAATAGAGCACTCACTTTTTGTTTTCCTTTAAAACCTATTTTAAAACAAGTTGTTTTAATGTATTATATTTTGGTCATAATGTGTCTTTGTTAGTTTAGGTGTAAACACTGAATGGAAATGTATAGTACACATATTATGAGTTTATTTTTTCCTCTTAAATGTCTTAGCCAAATAATCTTGGTATTTACAGTTCATGTTCCCTGTTTCTAATGTCTGCCTGTTTATATATACTGGAATTTTATGCCCAGATAAATTTTTTTAATGGAATTTTATACTCTCAGCTGCAGCAGAGAGTATAAAGGCTGCCCCCTCCCCCCATCCCCACATGCCTCTCCTCGCCAGCACACACTGTATTGTTTCTGATTTTCAGATGTTGAGGGATAAGCCTTGGGGGAAGATTATATTTTGTATTCAAAAGTATTTTATATCCCAACTATGTGTCAGGCACTATAATTAGGTACATTGGGGGAATGCAGAGATGAGTAATCTTGAATTTTGTCTTTAAAGTCTGGAAAGGAGATAAAACATGGACATAAAAAGTTATAATATGGGAAAAAATATGTCCTAAGGAGCTATAGAGAAAGTGACATAGAAGAATAGTTTTTATACTATATAGTAAGGGTCCCCAACCTCCAGGATCTAATGCCTACTGATGTGAGGTGGAGCTGATGTAATAAAAATAAAAATAAAGTGCACAGTAAATGTAATGCACTTGAGTCATCCTGAAACCATCCTCTCAGCCCAGTCCGTGGGAAAATTGTCTTCCACAAAACTGATCCCTAGTGCCAAAGAGGTTGGGGACCACTGCTTATATAGTACATTATTATTTGCTGGTACTTAGAAGTAATTATATATAAAAGTATAATTATTACTTCTACTCATTCCTCTTTTCCTTAGTTTCACATAGTGCCTGATTATGTTATGTGCTTCTTGAATTACTGTGTATGTTGTTAGTCTTGACAACTAGATTGTAAACTCTCTGAGGGCAAGTACTGCTTCTTATTTTTTTCTCTCTCTCACTACAAGGACACCTAGTAGACACTCAAAAAGAACTTAAAGATGTTTTGCTACTGAATGGTTGTACTTGTCCCTTTATTTGAAGTGCTGTCAATTGTTTAATATTAAAATTCTGCCTTTTCTCTTAGGTATTTTTGCACCTCTTTCAAAAATAAGTAAAGCAAAAGATCGAAGGAAGAATATAGCACACACTCCTTCTACAAAAGCTGGACCTCTCATCAGGTCCCAGAAAATTGATGTAGCTCACGTAACATCAAAAGTAAATACTGGTAGGTCAACCAGAATGTTAGATATCTTGTTTTAATTTTAATCCATGGAATACCTTATATTGCTTCAGACTTCTTGCTTAGCTACCTGTGAAACCTGAATTTATTGTCTGCAAAGTACTTGGTTTATGATTTTAATTCCTAACAAGAGTATTTCAGATATGTTCCTTCCCTTTCCCCCATCTATCTCCATACTTTTATCTAACCTCAAAGCTAGGCTTTATACCTCTGATGAATATGCAACACAACTAGCTTTATGTTTCTCACCTATTCAAGAATTTTAGTAACTTTTTAAAGATTTATTTTTAACATGGACCATTTTTTAAAAGTCTTTATTGAATTTGTTACAATATTGCTACTATTTTTATGTTTTGGTTTTTTTTGGCTAGGAGGTATGAGTGATCTTAGCTCGACCAGGGAAGGCAAAGTCCTAACCATTGGACCACCAGGAAGTTGTCCCTACTGAGATTTTCTTTTTGAATCAGAGAAAGTCATGACTCTTGAAACTGGCTGTCAGAAACCTTTTGCTGATGGAGGGTCTTACTGTTTTGCAGTTGAGCTGTGGTTGATCATGTCTCACTGTCTTTTGTGTATACTGTTCTCACTCTTCCCTTCATACTTGTCCCAAGCTGTTTCTCTGCAATGTTTGACTTCTCCCGGAGGTCCATGTCTTTGTGTACCTCCTTATTCACATCCTGTTTCTCCGTACCCCCTGATGACCCAGGTCTCTTTGATCTCTTCATTCTTATCCATACTACCTAGTTGCTATTTTTTACCTTGGGTTTTGTCCTCTGATTGCCTTTTCCATGCAGATCTTTTATTCTGTTGGCAAAATCTTAAACTTTAAATGGACTGTGAGAGTATTTTGTACTTTCATATTCACTGTGGCTTCCCTGGTGGCTCAGATGGTATAGTGTCTGCCTGCAATGTGGGAAACCCAGATTCAATCCCTGGGTTGGGAAGATCCCCTGGAGAAAGAAATGGCACCCTACTCTAGTACTCTTGCCTGGAAAACCCCATGGACAGAGGAACCTGGAGTCTACAGTCCCTGGGTTAGCAAAGAGTCGGACACGACCGAGCAACTTCACTTTCACTTTTCATTCACTGTGGCACATAGCACAAGATAGGCACTTAATACAATGAAACTAAGCCATGCCGTGTGGGGCCACCCAAGACGGGAGGGTCATGGTGGAGAGGTCTGACAGAATGTGGTCCACTGGAGAAGGGAATGGCAAAGCACTTCAGTATTCTTGCCTTGAGAACCCCATGAACAGTATGAAAAGGCAAAATGGTAGGATACTGAAAGGAGAACTCCCCAGGTCAGTAGGTGCCCAATATGCTACTGGAGATCAGTGGAGAAATAACTCCAGAAAGAATGAAGGGATGAAGCCAAAGCAAAAACATTACCCAGTTGTGGAAGTGACTGGTGATAGATGAGATGGCTGGATGGCATCACTGACTTGATGGACATGAGTTTGAGTGAACTCCAGGAGTTGATGATGGACAGAGAGGCCTGGCGTGCTGTGATTTATGGGGTCACAAAGAGTCGGACATGACTGAACGATTGAACTGAACTGAACCCATCAATAGCTAAAGCAGGAGGGCTCTCTACCATGAATAAAGTAGTGTGTCCAGGAATTGGGTTGCCCTTTCTACTCTGTTCCATTGACTTATTTGAATATCCCTGTGTCAGTACTGCACTTCATGATTACTATAGGTTTTTTTTTAATCTTGATTTCCATTAGAGGAAAGCCTACTCTTTTTCTTGAATTCTTGAACAGTGTCCTACCTGTTTGGCCTTTAAACTTTTTTTTTATTATTTTTTAAAATTAATTTTTTAACTTTACAATATTGTATTGGTTTTGCCATACATTGACATGAATCTGCCATGGGTGTACATATGTTCCCCATCCTGAACCCCCCTCCCATCTCCCTCCCCATCCTATCCCTCTGGATCATCCGAGTGCACCAGCCCCGAGCACCCTGTATCATGCATCAAACCTGGACTGGTGATTTGTTTCACATGTGATAATTTACATGTTTCAATGCCATTCTCCCATATCGTCCTGCCCTTGCTGTCTCCCAGATAGTCCAAAAGACTGTCCTATACATCTGTGTCTCTTGCTGTCTTGCATACAGGGTTATCATTACCATCTTTCTAAATTCCATATATATGTGTTAGTATACTGTATTGGTGCTTTTCTTTCTAGCTTACTTCACTCTGTATAATTGGCTCCAGTTTCATCCACCTCATTAGAACTGATTCAAATGTATTATTTTTAATGGCTGAGTAATATTCCATTGTGTTTATGTACCACTGCTTTCTTATCCATTCATCTGCTGATGGACATCTAAGTTGCTTCCATGTCCTGACTATTATAAACAGTGATACGATGAACATTGGGGTACACGTGTCTCTTTCAATTCTGGTTTCCTCAGTGTGTATGCCCAGCAGTGGGATTGTTGGGTCATAAAGCAGTTCTATTTCCAGTTTCTTAAGGAATCTCCACACTGTTTTCCATAGTGGCTGTACTAGTTTGCATTCCCACCAACAGTGTAAGAGGGTTCCCTTTTCTCTACACCCTCTCCAGCATTTATTGCTTGTAGACTTTTGGATTGCAGCCATTCTGACTAATGTGAAATGGTAGCTCACTGTGGTTTTAATTTGCATTTATCTGATAATGAGTGATTTTGAGTATCTTTTCATATGTTTGTTAGCCATCTGTATGTCTTCTTTGGAGAAATGTCTGTTTAGTTCTTTGGCCCATTTTTTGATTGAGTCATTTATTTTTCTGGAATTGAGCTGCAGGAGTTGCTTGTATATTTTTGAGATTAGCTGTCCATTGCTTCATTTGGTATTATTTTCTCCCATTCTGAAGGCTGTCTTTTCACCTTGCTTAGAGTTTCCTTTGTTGTGCAGAAGCTTTTAAGTTTAATTAGGTCCCATTTGTTTAATTTTGCTTTTATTTCCAATATTCTGGGAGGTGGGTCACAGAGGATCCTGCTGTGATTTATGTTGGAGAGTGTTTTGCCTATGTTCTCCTCTAGGAGTTTTATAGTTTCTGGTCTTATGTTTAGATCTTTAATCCATTTTGAGTTTATTTTTGTGTATGGTGTTAGAAAGTGTTCTAGTTTCTTTCTTTTACAAGTGGTTGACCAGTTTTCCCAGCACCACTTGTTAAAAGAGATTGTCTTTATTCCATTGTATATTCTTGCCTCCTTTGTCAAAGATAAGGTGTGTGGATTTATCTCTGGGCTTTCTATTTTGTTCCATTCATCTATATTTCTGTCTTTGTGCCAGTACCATACTATCTTGATGACTGTGGCTTTGTAGTAGAGCCTGAAATCAGGCAGGTTGATTCCTCTAGTTCCATTCTTCTTTCTCAAGATTACTTTGGCTATTCGAGGTTTTTTTATATTTCTATACAAATTGTGAAATTATTTGTTCTAGTTCTCTGAAAAATACCATTGGTAGCTTGATAGGGATTGCACTGAATCTATAGATTGCTTTGGCTAGTATACTCATTTTTACTATACTGATTCTTCCTATCCATGAACACGGTATATTTCTCTATCTATTTGATGTGTGTGTGTGTCCTCTTTGATTTCTTTCACCAGTGTTTTATGGTTTTCTATATATAGGTCTTTATTTCTTGGGGTAAATATATTCCTAAGTATTTTATTCTTTCATTGCAATGGTGAATGGAATTGTTTCCTTAATTTCACTTTCTGTTTTCTCATTGTTGGTGTATAGGAATGCAAGGAATTTATGTGTGTTGATTTTATATCCTGCAACTTTACTATATTCATTGATTAGCTCTAGTAATTTTCTGGTGGAGTCTTTAGGGTTTTCTATGTAGAGGATTATGTCATCTGCAAACAGTGAGTTTTACTTCTTCTTTTCCAATCTGGATTCCTTTTATTTATTTTTCTACTCTGATTGCTGTGGCCAAAACTTCCAGTACGATGTTGAAGAGTAGTGGTGAAAGTGGACACCCTTGTCTTGTTCCTGACTTTAGGGGAAATGGTTTCAATTTTTCACCATTGAGGATAATGTTAGCTGTGGGTTTGTCACATATAGCTTTTATTATGTTGAGGTATGTTCCTTCTATTCCTGCTTTCTGGAGAGTTTTTATCATAAATGGATGTTGGATTTTGTCAAAGGCTTTCTCTGCACCTATTGAGATAATCATATGGTTTTTATTTTTCAGTTTGTTAATGTGTATTACATTGATTGATTTGCAGATATTGAAGAATCCTTGCATCCCTGGGATAAAGCCCACTTGGTTATTATGTATGATCTTTTTAATATGTTGTTCAATTCTGTTTGCTATAATTTTGTTAAGAATTTTTGGATCTATGTTCATCAGTGATACTGGCCTGTAGTTTGTTTATTTTTTTGTGGCATCTTTGTCAGGTTTTGGTCCTAGGGTGATGGTGGCCTCATAGAATGACTTGGGAAGTTTACCTTCCTCTGAAATTTTCTGCAAGAGTTTGAGTGGGATAGGTGTTATCTCCTCTCTAAATTTTTGGTAGAATTCAGCTGTGAAGCCGTCTGGTCATGGGCTTTTGCTTGTTGGAAGATTTCTGATTACTGGCCTTTTTATAAATCAAACTTCCATATAAACTTTAGAATAAGCTGTTAGTTCAGTTCAGTCGTTCAGTCATGTCCAACTCTTTGTGACCCCATGGATTGCAGCATACCAGGCCTCCCTGTCCATCACCAACTCCCAGAGTTTACTCAAACTCATGTCCATTGAGTCAGTGATGCCATCCAACCATCTCATCCTCTGTCATCCCCTTCTCCTCCCACCTTCAATCTTTCCCGGCAATAGGATCTTTTCAGATGAATTCAGTTCTTTGCATCAGGTGGCCAAAGTATTGGAGTTTCAGCTTCAACATCAGTCCTTCCAGTGAACACCCAGGACTGATCTCCTTTAGGATGGACTGGTTGGATCTCCTTGCTGTCCAAGGGACTCTCAAAAGTCTTCTCTGACACCACAGTTCAAAAGCATCAATTCTTTGGCATTCAGCTTTCTTTATAGTCCAATTCTCACATCCATACATGACTACTGAAAAAACCATAGCCTTGACTAGATGGACTTTTCTTGGCAAAGTAATGTCTCTATTTTTTAATATGCTGTCTAGGTTGATCATAACTTTCCTTCCAAGAAGTAAGCTTCTTTTAATTTCATGGCTGCAGTCACCATCTGCAGTGATTTTGGATCCCCAGAAATAAAGTCAGCCACTGTTTCCCCTGTTTGTCCATCTATTTGCCATGAAGTGATAGGACCAGATGCCATGATCTTAGTTTTCTGAATGTTGAGCTTTTAGCCAACTTTTTCACTCTCCTCTTTCACTTTCATCAAGAGGCTTTTTTGTTCTTCACTTTCTGCCATAAGGGTGGTGTCATCTGCATATCTGAGGTTATTGATGTTTCTCCAGGCAATTTTAATTCCAGTTTGTGCTTCGTCTAGCCCAGCGTTTCTCATGATGTAGTCTGCATATAAGTTAAATAAGCAGGGTGACAATGTACAGCCTTGACATACTCCTTTTCCTATTTGGAACCAGTCTGTTATTTCACGTCCAGTTCTAACTGTTGCTTCCTGACCTGCATACAGATTTCTCAAGAGGCAGGTCAGGATGTCTGGTATTCCCATCTCTTTCAGAATTTTCCACAGTTTGTTGTGATCCACACAGTCAAAGGTTTTGGTATAGTTAATAAAGCAGAAATAGATGTTTTTCTGGAACTCTCTTGCTTAATAGAATAAGCTGTTAAGTTTCTTTAAAGAAAAATCTCTTGGGAGAGGGGTGGGGCATTGGGAAAAAGGGAATTAAGAGGCACAAAGTTGTAGTTAAAAAATAAGTCATGGAGATGTAGTGCATAGCATAAGGATAAGGATGCTGTTACAATTCTGTAGTGACAGATGGTAACTAGACTTCTTGTGGCAACTGATTCATAATGTCATATATACAAGTGTTGTACACCTGAAGCTAGTATATTATTTATGTAGCTATACTTCAGTTAAAAAAATAAAAAGGAAAAATAAGTAAATAAGATGATAAATGTATCCCCAGGGCGAGAGGATATTAGTTTGCAACGACAAACTGGAATTATATCTCAAAAAAGTGCTTGTCTAAAAATCAAGAGTTATTTTGCTCCTCAACAGAAAATTACCTTCTAGACAAATGAATTAACAAATTATGTTAATGCTATTTTTAGTGTCAAAAAATAAAAGTATGTATTGAAATTTTAATTGGTATTGCATTGAAGCCTGAAATCAATTTGAGAAATGACATTTATGATAGTCTGTTAATTATAAGCTTGGAATATCACTGTATTTAATTGGATTCTTAAAAAATAACTCAGTAAAATTTTATGATTTTCTGTATATTTTGCACTTGTTTTGTTAGGTCTGTTCTTAGGTACTTTGTACTTTTTGATGCTCTGTAAATGGTATCCTTTTAACATGAAGCCCAGAAGTACACAACAGATATGGTAGGAAACCTCAAAGAGGAGCCCTCTATTTCTGGTCTGAGGAGCAGGAAAAGGAATCTCCTACTAGACAAAGTGGAGGAAATCCCTGTTTTCCTTTTCAATTGCTTTTTAAAAAAAAATCTCTGTGGTTCTTTCACAACCTAGTCCCTAAGGAATCCTGCATGTTGTAATAGCAGCAGAGGATGGCCAGGCACCTAAAACCCCCAAGGGAAGGAACCCTTGCTTTTGGCCAGAGAAACTGTGGTCCTGAGAACGTGGATGGAGTCCCCATTAATTTTTTTTTCTTTTTTTCTCACTGCTTGGCTCTCAAGAGATTGTATGACAGAGCAGAGCAATGAAAGTCTAGGCATTCTATCCAGAATATCAGGAGGGGGTGCTTCTTGAGACCGTGTGAGGAGGGAGCTCAAGAAAGTGCTCTCAGAATGAGGGGGCTTACTGCCAAGCTGTGTGTACATGCATCTGACCACAGGCTTTGATCTGCACAGACCTCCACTCAGATCTCAGGCTGCCTACTGGCTGGCATAACACAGAAGCCAGATCAAAGAGGCTTTGGGAACCAAACTGACATTGGAACCACAGTCACAGAAGGTGGATAGGAACTGCCAGCCTGAACCTAACTGCCTGCTGGCTGTCCAGTGCCTGCGAAAACAGAGCAGAACAAAACAATCCACATTCTCCATAGAATTTTAAAAGAGACCCAGAGTCCTATAAAATAATGTTTGTAATGTATAGGATACAATGAAAAGTTGTTCTAAATAGGAAAAACTGGGAAAATCTTGACAGCTCTGAATGAAAAAGGCAATCAAAGATGCCAACCCTGAGAAGAACAATTATCAGGTAACTATTTCAAAGAATATATTATAACCCTCTGAGAATTAAGGGTGAACCCTCTTGAGACAAATAGAAGATTTCAGCAGAGACATGAAGATAAAAGGAAGATCCAAATAATGCATGTGCACACACAGGAACACAAGTAGCGCTGAGGTGATCTGAGCTTGGTGGATTGTAGCAATGTCAGTATCCTGGTTGTGATTTTATGCTATAGTTTTGTAAAACGTCACCTTTGGGGAAACTGGGCAAAGTGTGTGAGACATTGCCCAATACTGTTTTTTTCACAACTGCATGTGAATCTCCAGTTATCTCTAACAATTCAAATAAAAGGAAAGACTCAAATGGCTATTTTAGGACTGACAAATATAACTGAAAGTAAGAAATTTACTCTGTGGGTCGCCTTCACAAAATCTCTCTTCCCAGCCCGTCCATCCAGGGTCTGCAGTTGTAGTTCTGGCCCTCACTCCCGGCCTCTGCTTCCTGTCTCTCCTCCTTTTGGTTCCTCCTAGACTTTGCTGTCTGGCTGACGTTATCCACCTATGAGTGGTCACTCCATCCCTCCTTTCTACAGCCCATCAGAGGCTTGTTCCTTGCTGAAGAGCGCCAACCCTGTCACCCTCTAAGGTTGTAATGTGACCCATCCACTCGGTTTACTTCTCCTGCGTCCCCTTAAAGTCCACTTCATTCCAGCCAATCCACTTATTCTTTTCTGACCCTGTCTTTCTTTATATTCTCTTTATCTGTCCATAATGCCTACCCTAGTTCTTTCTGACCATACCTCCAGTATTCTTTGCAAGAAATCCAACCTGTCTCTGAAGATGCGTACTGGAATGTGATGTTCTTGATGAGGTGTTAATTTATCTTTACAGCAATGATTATTGTCTCCTCCTTCAATGCTAGGGCTTGTATCAAACATGTCCTTGTATTTCGATTATTCATATCTGTCTGCCATGCCAAATTGAAAAGGTCTTTCTTTAGGACTGAGACTATGGCTTGCTTTGTTTGTGATGCTCAGAGTGCCAAGCTCAGTTCTCCACCCAGAATTCTTTGTGAGCAAGTAGAATTGGAATGGATTCTAGATGGAATTCAAAACTGGATGTTATTCATTAGGTTTCTTATTTAAATGGTTTGGTTCTGTAGAATTAAAAGAGGTCTTAATAAAGTAGATTATTATTCACAAGCTCGTTCTTTTTTAAACTGCTTTTTTTGGTGGGAGTTGAGTGTATGAGAGTCAGGTAGTCATTTTCAGAATGCCAGTGACAGAGAGTACAGGGTTTCTTAATATCTGACTTCCACTTAAATGAAAAGCTTCTATAATGATTTGCAATTTTTTTTTTTTTACCACAAATCCACTATCTGAATAGGCAGTCTGCCCCAATGAATTTGCCTGCACACACCAGTGAAATCATGAGTTGTGTGCAGATCTTATAAGTGTGCAGCTGTCACAGGCATGTTAAGTTTGTTTTACCTGAAAGCACTAAGGAGTGTATTAAGTATCAGATGGTTAGATAGCTGTGTTTTAAATGCTTTATATTATATAGAATTCCTAAGTGGATTTTAAAATAGGTTTAAAAGATAGTTTAGTGATATTTGGGGAAATTGATTGGGGTTTTCACATGGGCTAGGAATACATTCTTTCCTTTCCCCTTAATAAAATACTGGCCCCTGATGTCTGTGAATTTATTTTCCAGTGTGTTCTCAGAAGTAGAGAAGATTTCAGTGAGGATTGTCTGTACTTTTAAAAGTGAATCCATATTTATGTTTAACATTAGAATTCTTTCTTGCTCAGTGTGTTTTGTTTCTGTGTTCTAGGATTAATGACATCAAAAAAAGATAGTGCTTCAGAATCAACACTCTCATTGGCTCCTGGTGAAGAGTTGAAAACTGGAACAGAGAAAGATGGTAATATAATTTATAATTTCTATTCTTAAAATTTAAAGTACTGATGGAACTTTAAAACAATATAGTGATGTAGCTTATATGAGGCTAAATTTTAAAGTTTGTAAGGAAAGAAAAGCAAACGTTAAACGATACAATAGACCAGTTAGACCTAATTGATATCTATAGGACATTTCACCCCAAAACAATGAATTTCACCTTTTACTCAAGTGCACACGGAACCTTTTCCAGGATAGATCACATTCTGGGTCATAAATCCAACCTTAATAAATTCAAAAAAATCGAAATTATTCCAAGCATCTTCTCTGACCATAATGCACTAAGGTTAGATCTCAATTATAGGAGAAAAACTATTAAAAATTCCAACATTTGGAGGCTGAACAACACCCTTCTGAATAATCAACAAATCACAGAAGAAATCAAAATATGCATCGAAATGAATGAAAATGAAAACACAACTACACAGAACCTTTGGGACACTATAAAAGCAGTCCTAAGAGGAAAGTTCATAGCAATACAGGCATACCTCAAGAAACAAGAAAAAAGTCAAATAAATAACCTAACTCTACACCTAAAGCAACTGGAAAAGGAAGAAATAGAGAACCCCAGAGTAAGTAGAAGGAAAGAAATCCTAAAAATTAGGGCAGAAATAAATGCAAAAGAAACAAAAGAGACCATAGCAAAAATCAACAAAGCAAAAAGCTGGTTCTTTGAAAGGATAAATAAAATAGACAAACCATTAGCCAGTCTCATCAAGAAACAAAGAGGAAAAAAATCAAATCAACAAAATTAGAAATGAAAATGGAGAGATCACGACAGACAACTCAGAAATACAAAGAATCATAAGAGACTACTATCAGCAATTATATGCCAATAAAATGGACAACTTGGAAGAAATGGACAAATTCTTAGAAAAGTACAACTTTCCAAAACTGAACCAGGAAGAAATAGAAAATCTTAACAGACCCATCACAAGCATGGAAATTGAAACTGTAATCAGAAATCTTCCAGCAAACAAAAGCCCAGGTCCAGACGGCTTCACAGCTGAATTCTACCAAAAATTTCGAGAAGAGCTAACACCTATCTTACTGAAACTATTCCAGAAAATTGCAGAGGAAGGTAAACTTCCAAACTCATTCTATGAGGCCACCATCACCCTAATACCAAAACCTGACAAAGACACCACAAAAAAGAAAACTACAGGCCAATATCACTGATGAACATAGATGCAAAAATCCTCAACAAAATCCTAGCAGTCAGAATCCAGCAACACATTAAAAAGATCATACACCATGACCAAGTGGGCTTTATCCCAGGGATGCAAGGATTCTTCAATATCCACAAGTCAATCAATGTAATTCACCACATTAACAAACTGAGAAATAAAAATCATATGATTATCTCAATAGATGCAGAAAAAGCCTTTGACAAAATTCAACATCCATTTATGATAAAAACTCTCCAGAAAGCAGGAATAGAAGGAACATACCTCAACATAATAAAAGCTATATGTGACAAACCCACAGCTAACATTATCCTCAATGGTGAAAAATTGAAACCATTTCCCCTAAAGTCAGGAACAAGACAAGGGTGTCCACTTTCACCACTACTCTTCAACATCGTACTGGAAGTTTTGGCCACAGCAATCAGAGCAGAAAAAGAAATACAAGGAATCCAAATTGGAAAAGAAGAAGTAAAACTCTCACTGTTTGCAGACGACATGATCCTCTACATAGAAAATCCTAAAGACTCGACCAGAAAACTACTAGAGCTAATCAATGAATATAGTAAAGTTGCAGGATATAAAATCAACACTCAGAAATCCCTTGCATTCCTATACACTAATAATGAGAAAGTAGAAAAAGAAGTTAAGGAAACAATTCCATTCACCATTGCAACGAAAAGAATAAAATACTTAGGAATATTCCTACCTAAAGAAACTAAAGACCTATATATCGAAAACTATAAAACACTGATGAAAGAAATCAAAGAGGACACTAATAGATGGAGAAATATACCATGCTCATGGGTCGGAAGAGTCAATATAGTGAAAATGAGTATACTACCTAAAGCAATCTACAGATTCAATGCAATTCCCATCAAGCTACCAGCAGTATTTTTCACAGAACTAGATCAAATAATATCAAGATTTGTATGGAAATACAAAAAGCCTCGAATAGCCAAAGCAATCTTGAGAAAGAAGAATGGAACTGGAGGAATCAACTTGCCTGACTTCAGGCTCTACTACAAAGCCACGGTCATTAAGACAGTATGGTACTGGCACAAAGACAGAAATATAGATCAGTGGAACAAAATAGAAACCCCTGAGATAAACCCACACACCTATGGACACCTTATCTTCAACAAAAGAGGCAAGAATATACAATGGAGTAAAGACAGTCTCTTTAATAGGTGGTGCTGGGAAAACTGGTCAACCACTTGTAAAAGAATGAAACTAGACCTGTTTCTAACACCATACACAAAAATAAACTCAAAATGGATTAAACATCTAAATGTAAGACCAGAAACTATAAAACTCCTAGAGGAGAACATAGGCAAAACACTCTCCGACATAAATCACAGCAGGATCCTCTATGATCCAACTCCCAGTATACTAGAAATAAAAGCAAAAATAAACAAATGGAATCTAATTAAAATTAAAAGCTTCTGCACAACAAAGGAAACTATAAGCAAGGTGAAAAGACAGCCTTCTGAATGGGAGAAAACAATAGCAAATGAAACAACTGACAAACAACTAATCTCAAGGATATATAAGCAACTTATGCAGCTCAACTCCAGAAAAATAAACGATCCAGTAAAAAAATGGGCCAAAGAACTAAATAGGCATTTCACCAAAGAAGACATACGGATGGCTAACAAACACATGAAAAGATGTTCAACATCACTCATTATCAGAGAAATGCAAATCAAGACCACAATGAGGTACCATTTCACTCCAGTCAGAATGGCTGCAATCCAAAAGTCTATAAGCAATAAATGCTGGAGAGGATGTGGAGAAAAGGGAACCCTCTTACACTGTTGGTGGGAATGCAAACTAGTACAGCCATTATGGAAAACAGTGTGGAGATTCCTTAAAAAATTGCAAATAGAACTGCCTTATGACCCAGCAATCCCACTGCTGGGCATACACACTGAGGAAACCAGAATTGAAAGAGACACATGTACCCCAATGTTCATTGCAGCGCTGTTTATAATAGCCAGGACATGGAAACAACCTAGATGTCCATCAGATGAATGGATAAGAAAGCAGTGGTACATATACACAATGGAGTACTACTCAGCCCTTAAAAAGAATAAATTTGACTCAGTTCTAATGAGATGGATGAAATTG
This sequence comes from Nanger dama, assembly GCA_917880005.1. Lineage (NCBI taxonomy): Eukaryota > Metazoa > Chordata > Mammalia > Artiodactyla > Bovidae > Nanger > Nanger dama. The sequence continues at coordinate 36,420,598 of CAKJTW010000018.1, forward strand.
GAACCGATTATACAGAGTGAAGTAAGCCAGAAAGAAAAACACCAATACAGTATACTGACACATATATATGGAATTTAGAAGATAGTAATAATGACCCTATATGTGAGACAACACAAGAGACACAGAGGTATAGAACGGACTTTTGGACTCTGAGGGAGAGGGAAAAGGTGGGATGGTTTGGGAGAATGGCACTGAAACATGTATACTTTCTTGTGAAACGAAGCACCAATCTATGCTCAATGCAGGATGCAGGATGCATGGGGCTGGAGCACAGGATGATTCAGGTAGAGAATGTGGGGTGGGAGGTGGGAGGGGGCTTCAGCATTGGGAGATTGTGTTCACCTGTGGCTGTTTCATGTCAATGTATGGCAAAACAAATACAGTATTGTAATTAAAAAAATAAATAAATTAAAAAAAAATAAAGTTTGTAAGGGAAGACTCGGTATAGTAAAAATTTATACTTGAAAATCCCTAAACATCTCATAATAAAGTACACACACACACACACACACACACACACACACACACATATTTTTTGTATAAATTCCTGTGTTGTGATTCTTACGTACATGTAGTAAATTATAGGACTAGATGCAGAGAATAAAGTGAAATTCCATAGTGTAGATGGCTTGATAGAATTATTTAAAGTTACCTTTACAATGTATACTTGAAAGTTGCTGAGAGTAGATGTTAAGCATTGTCACCACTCACACGCACACAAAATGAACTATGTGAGGTGATGGATGTGAATGTGTTATCTTGATCTTGTTAATCATTCCACTATATCTTTTAATCATAATATTGTACACTTTATATACAATTATATTTATCAATTATTACTCAATAAACTTGAAATAGATAAAAAATTAAGTTGTCTTTAGCTGTCAAATCACTGGGTGAATAGAGCATGAATAGAAAATTCAAAAGTATTCCTGCTTGCCTTCAGGTTAACTCAGACCATTTTAAATTAAGCTTTTGTTACTGTAAAAATAATTAGTTGTGTTTTTATATAAATAAGTTGTGATTCTACTAACTCATCTCAAGTGAGAGGTGAGAGACAGTGGTGATTAGAATAGGTAATTGGTCTAAATTGATTACATGACAACACTTTTCTATATAAGATTGTCATCATTTGGTGTGGATCCTTTGGATCCTTAAAATTGCATGGGCTCTGAAATCCTGTGTGTATGAACTACAGTGTATTTTGATGAAATCAGGCATTTAACTCAACACTAAGATAATCCACAGTGGAAGAAGCTGAATGGAGAGTTTCAGAGGATTTACCTGGAAAAGCATCTGATGGGTTCACTGCTTGTTTGCCACCCTTTGATGTATTCCTTTTCTCTGCCGTTGTTTTAGTTCCCCTGATTGGATCCATCAGCAGCTCCTCCTCTATATCTTCTTTGGAGCACAAACAGAGCCTCTCCAAGAAACTGAATGCACGTGGCAATAACAAGAAGACAATGAGCAAAAGCCCTTCTCTCTCATCTAGAGCCAGTGCTGGTATCTATGGCTTTTTCAACCAGGCTTTCTTGGTGTTTTTTATCTTGGTTTGTTTGTAAGTAGATTTGCTCTTTTTAAATGTGTAGAAGGAACCCTTTACTTCAGTCAGTTGAACTACTTGCCCCTTTCCTGTCCTTCTTCTAGCCCTCACCCCTCTCCTATCTGTCAGCACACTATGGATCTCTGTGCCGTTCTCCTCACGCTCCTGCCGTTTTCCCTTGTCTGGATTTCTTCTCTTCCTTGTGTATCTAAGGACTCCAGCCTCTGTAAGGTTCCTATTAGAGCTTTATGACAGATCCTCAGATACTTGGAAACTGTATGATCTCTTCTGTTTCTTTATGTATCTCTTTTATAATCTAAACCTAATATTAATAATTAACATGTCAATATGCGTTATTATTTCATATCTATTAAAGGCATTTTTCATATCTTATTTCACTTAATTCTCAAAATGAATGAAATATCATGACCATCTTCACTTTATGAATGAGGAAACTGAGGCTTAGGGAGGTCAGGTATTGGTGCATGACGGCAGTTTCTAAGTGCACACCTGGGCTGCACCCACAGGTCTGTCTGATGCTTCTCTGCTATTGTTAAACTCCGCCTCTGTCTCAAGTACCTTCAGCTTTTCCTTGTGCTGTAGGGTCCTTAGGACGCTCCTGGCTAGCTGGTAGAGAGCTGAAGCTCTGCCTCTTAGTACAAGTCCAGCCTGAAACTGCTCATGCAATTTTGGTGACCACACTGTATCATTGACTCAAATAGAGCCAAAAGCTAAGTTTCTTCATTTTATGGCTTAGCGAAGGACTTTACATCTATTTTCATTTAATTTAATGGTAGAATTTTTAACCCTCTGAGTTTTGTTTTTACATCTTGCATGTAGCTTTTCACACACTTCAGAGTTATCGTCTTATTTAAAAAAACTTTCTTCCTCTATTTTTAGTCAAGTCATTGTTTAAAACTGTGTAGGAGAGGTTGACAGTGATAACCTGTTTAGCTCGCTGTGAAGCCTGCATGATCCCATTCAATCCACATTTCTTCAGTTATGTGTAAGGATATAGAAAACACTTTATCTTGTTGGAATCAACACATGACTACTGAGTTTATTGCAGTTCACTTATTTGCCTATGGGCTTCCCTGGTAGTTCAACTGGTAAAGAATCTGCCTGCAGTGCAGGAGACCTGGGTTCGATCCCTGGGTTGGGAAGATCCCCTGGAGGAGGGAAAGGCTATCTATCCACTCCAGTATTCTGGCGAGGAGAATTCCATTTACTGTATGGAACTGGGGTAGCAAAGAGTTGAACACGACTGAGTGACTTTCACTTTCTTTCACTTTATATGCCTACATAGAAAGGAAATCAGGTCATTTAACATAACTTGTTTTTAATAAGTCTAATTTAATAAGTAATTAGTAATTACTAGATCCTTTTTCTAATACTTTTAATACTTGTGCTGAATCAGTATTTTATCATGAAAAATCTTCAGGACAGGATTTTCTTAAAGATATTTTATTGTATGTGGGAAAAAAAAACAAAAAAATTCTTGATAGTAACATTGATATAATAAATGTAAAAGTTCTCTGAAAGTGGAAAACCAGGAAATTTTTCTTGACTATTTTCTGAATAGATTCCCCTTCCCCTGAAACCAGTTTCTCTTTAATGCTGTGAGGAACAGAGGTGAGACAATGCAGTGATACAGCAATCCTGTTTGTCCTCATTTTAATTACATTTTAAGGCCTTCTTCATTTGGAATTTAGGCTTTTGACAGTGACTTGATTTTAAAGTTTGTGTATGGGTATGGAATTGTCTTTTTTACCCTTTATATAAAGTAGTTCTAGTGTGCCTTCTATTTAACATTTTTTTCTTTTTATAAATTTGAGGGGTTTGTAAGTTTAAATAATAGAGATGAAGAGAGTTATCAGTTAGAGTAAGAAAGAGGTCCTTTTAAAAACAGAGGGAGAGAGAATAGGTCACATGTGAGAGAAAGTCCATATTCCAAACCCAAAAATATTTCCTTAAATTTTTTTCTAGATTGAGTGATTTGCATTTGAGGAGGTATGGACTGTAGAGAGTGGACATTATTGGAAGTTAAGGACAAAATATTAAAGAGAAAGAGGAGCAGAAAGAAGAGACTGGGGGATGGGGAGGCGGGAGGAAGTGTGTGAACTCAGCCCCGCTGCGACCCACGTTGAACTCACTGTCTTGATCCATTGTCTGCAGACAGAAGCCTGAGGGTTTCTGGCCCCAGGGTCTGGGTTTTAAGTCAGGAGGGCCACCTACTCCCTGTGAACACCATGTCTTCATTAATTCCCGAGTGTGTGTCTTGTCTGTGGTTATAATTCTCATGATAAGCACTTTGTAAACTGTGAAGTGCTTGGGAACTATTAGATATTTTGAGAGTCTAGGACTTTTTAGTATACAGTTGATCTAGACCTTCCTTCTCCCTGGGTTTGTGTTCTTCAGTTGTTGCCATGTTTTTAGTTTCTCCCTGTTCACAGCCTGACTTGCCCTGTATCCAGTACCCTCATGGAGGTTCCCTAGCCCTTCTCAGATGACAGCCATTCCAGTCTGTTTTTTCGACTGATGGGAGAAGCCTCAGACGTCCACTTGTCCTCTGTTATAACTGAGCAGCTTTCTAGATAATGTTGCTCTAGAATGCTTGATGTTCAGTAGTGGGCACTTCAGGGTTTAGGTTTGAATCAAGGTCTGAGGGGAGGTTGATGTGTGTGTTTGTTTCTAATAAGGAAATCAGTTTGGGGGTAATTGGAACCGTATAGCAGTTCCACCTTTAAATTACATTTGTGTATGTATCATTTACACCAAGTCCCACTGAACTATTATGATTCTCTATTCTATTTCCTAGAATAGAGATTGGTGGACTGCAGCCCATGGGCCAAATCCAACCTACCACCTGCTTTTGTAAATAAAGTTTTCCTGGAACACACTGTGCTCATTTTGTCTCTGGCTGCTTTTGAGCTACAACAGCAAAGTTGAACAGTTGTGACAGAGCATCATGGCTTGCAAAGCCTAAAGTATTTACTAGATAGCCCTTTACTGAAAGGGTGTGCTGACCTCTGTTCTTGTAGAGAGTGCCCCCAGGAAGTCAGGATAAAGTTGATGCTTCACCAGGTGTCATGTGTAAGTTCCCAGAGCAATGATCCTCTCAGGAAACCCTTCAAATTTCATTTGAGTAGCTTTCCTTCACATGTGAGAAACACAACTATAGATACTGTGTGTAAGGAAGAAAGCAGCATATATTGAAACCTCCAACTAACTAGACTGGTTAGAATCCATGGTAATTTTTTGCTTAATGTGGTTTTTGAGTTTCCCTTTGTTTTTCTCTCTCTCCCTGTCCCACCCCTTCCCCAACCAATCCCCACGCAGGTTTGAATTCCTCAGCAGCATCTGTAGCAAATAGTGGGCGCTGCGAAGGAGGCCTCCGCATTGGAGACAGGGTGTTGGTGGCAGGCCAGAGAATTGGTGCCATTAAGTTCTTTGGGACAACAAGCTTTGCTCCAGGTAACTCACCTGTATAGTCCTTGCTCAACTTGAATTCTTTAGAACACAAAAGATTTAAGAATTTACATGTAAATAAAACACAGAATTTTTGAATAATAGTTCTTATGGATGGTTGCTGTGGCACAGAAAATGCAAAATGTTGATTCAGATGCAGACTGTTTTCACGAAGGGTGATTATTTCTTATGAATTTTTCTTGCCAATTGTGTTTTAAATTGTCTAAAGTTAAAATCAGTTGTTACTCTCCAGTTTCACTCTCTCTGATTGCCAAGTGTGCTAAATAACAGAAAACATTTTAGGATTAGATTTGTGCTAAGCGCAATCTTTGAAATGAGTGGATAATGAGTTCATTGCATATAGCTTTTAACAGAATGGCTTAGAGAGAAAAGCAAACAAAGAGATTCAAAGGGAGATGAAAAAGGTTTTGCACACCCTGGGGCCTTAAAGGTGCGTGTTTGTGTATTTATATATTCATTCCAATCTAAACTTAAGACTGCGTTTCCAAAAGTGAAGATAATCTTTCTTTTGCATTTTTGGTGATTGTAATTTCAAATAGAAGCCAGTTGAATAAAACATTTGTATTTTTAAATAGCAGTATGCTGTGTTGACACATGGTGGCATTGCAGTATTTTTTAGGAAAAAGTTACTGAGAACATTGATTTTTTTTTTTTTTTAAGTTTGTAGCCTTCTGTCAGGAACTCTGAAAGATCTGAGATTTTACCCTATTTGCAAGATGGATGACCACGGTTCCATCGATGGTAGCAGAAGTTGGTAGACTCCTGGGTCAGAAACAGAGAACCTCAGTGCTCTCATCAATAGTGGTGGCTAGAGTGGCAACATTTTCTTCTGTTGGTTTCCTGGGACCCTGTTCCCAGAGAGTAAGACGGGGGAGGAGGGCCAGGCAACCCCTGTACACCCAGGAGTTTGTGCTACAGGAGAGGAGCCCCAAGCTTAAGCAATCTGAACCTTTATAGAGACAGTAAGTATACCTGTCCTCCGAGGCTGTCTCCATCTCCCAAAGCTGTCTTCTCTACAGACATCTGTGGACACATGGTCAGCACCTCTCTCCATAAGACACGGACAGAGAATGGTCTCCTAGCACATTCTCGTTTCATTAGTACAATTTATAATTGCAGTCCAGTTACTAATTGATTGGGGATGGGCTGTATGTTTTATAATTCATGTCCCTCAAAATAGTAGTAGTAACTGAGGTAGTAACTGAGACTAGTTAGAATGTTCTTAATACGGTTATCAGATAAAAACTTAGAAATCACAAAGGTAGTTTATTTTCCCACAGTCACCGTGTCTTCTCAGTTTCCTTTCTCTGGTTTTATTAAACAAGGCTTGAATGGCTTGAGTCATTTGGGTACAATTGTTTTTAGGTTGACTTTTAAGTTTTGGACTCCTAGAAAAGAGCATTTAGGGCTTCCCAGGTGGTGCAATGGTAAATAATCCATCTGCCAATGCAGGAGATGCAAAAGACAGGGGTTAGATCCCTGGGTCGGGAAGATTCCCCGGAGTAAGAAATGCTAACCCACTCCATTGTTCTGGCCTGGAAAATTCCATGAGTGGAAGAGCCTGGTGGGCTACAGTTTTCCATGGGGTTGCAAAAAGGTGGACATGACCGAGTGTCTGAGCACACATAGAACACTTAGAAATTTGAAAAGTAATAATCAGATGTTGGACATGAGTTTGAGCAAGCCCTGGGAGATACTGGAGGACAGAGAAGCCTGGTGTGCTGCAGTCCACGAGGTAGCAAAGAACTGGACATGACTTAGCGACTCCCCAACAAAGAAACAGTATAAAAATTGGAGATTTTTTGTTAAAGTCCTTCTGCCCTGTCAGAAAGTAGTAGGATATATTTCTTGTGGCCTCAAAATGTAGATCAGTCAGTTCTATAGAACTTTCTATCTTTGAAAGAAGGATGCTGGTTACGTGGGGCGATCTCCATCCCTCACCACTGCCAGACAGTGTGTAAGTCACTCTTGTTAACACTTGCTGTAATGCTTTCCTGCTGTGTGCTAAATATTTTCAAGAGGTATGTAGCAGTGATATGGTGTATTAAAATGGGAAAATGTACAAATTATATAGGAAAGCGTCAAAGGCAGGAGGATATAAAACTTGGAAAATTGTAACTGTGGCACTCAGAAATAACAACGGCAACCAGAATAACCTGGTTTAATGACATTCAGAAATGCAATGCCCAGCATTAGTATAGCCAAGAAGTAGATCTGTATACATCTCTCTGTACCTGTGCAGAGTAGATTGTTTCAGTATAAAAGACTATCACATGCTTTATACTAGTCTTTCCAACTAAAACTCCAATATCAGGAATCAACTCAAGTGCCATCATTTTAAATATAAGAGGAAAAAATGTTAACAACTTCTGGATTGTCATTTTAGAGGTTATATAATTGACTCTCTGCATTATTAATCTGAAGAAAACAATATTCCGTATTTTGTCATTTGTAGCAAATTTCTCAATATCCGTATCTTTATTTGATACTGATTCTGAGAGACCAAATACAATCACTGTTGTATTCTCCTTTTAAATAAGAACTGAATGGACTGTCGGGTATGTTTAACTAATCTGGAGGTGCCTTCATCCAGAGCCATTACTCTAGGAGTCTATGTCCATTTATTTAATATCTGCCACACTAAAAGCAACCTCACTGTTTTAATTTTATGCTCTCTGGAAAAGGAAATCCCATTACTCTCCTCCGAGTGCCCTTTTAAATACTTGAAAGCCTTTTAGAAAATTCTTCCTATTAGCTAACCTAAATCTTTTAGGTTAAAAATGATTTTTTTTCATCTTGGGTAGGGAAAAAATGAAAGAAAAAGAAGAGTCGCCATGAAGTCTGGCCATTTTCCATATTATTTTTGTCCCTCTTTAATTATTTAAGAACTGTTTGTGGTATTCTCATGTTGGGAGAGTAAAATGAAAAGACTGCATGTTCATTTTATGACTTATGCATCTCAATATTATGCTACATTGTTCTCATCTCAAACAGACAGTATTACCAAGTTAAGGGCAGTTTCTTATTATAGCTTTTAGATATATTTTGGTCAAACACTACTTGCATAATAGCTAATCCTTGCCAAATTTGTGTTTGTGCATTTTGTCTTCCTTAATGTACAACTCTGCAGTTATGCTTGTGAAATGTTTTTCTGGTTCATTTCTAAAACTTCAAATTTGTCTTATAATTTTATTGTTTGAAGGCTTAATGATCATAATGATCTTCCATCACTTTGGTCATGTGTGAGAATGTTAAACCATCTAGACTGTGGGTTTGCATAATGTAACAGTTTTGGATAAAGTACAGATGCTTTTAAAATTCAGTATTCTTGTTCTAGGATATTGGTACGGGATAGAGCTTGAGAAACCCCATGGCAAGAATGATGGTTCAGTTGGAGGTGTGCAGTATTTTAGTTGTTCCCCAAGATATGGAATATTTGCTCCCCCATCCAGGGTTCAAAGGTGAGAAAAAAATGAAATTTACATTATTAACAAGAACTTTTTGTAATGCGCAGTGAGTTAGAGTCACTAATTCTGTATGAAAGATGTGCACTGACTACAGACCATGTCTTCTTTCAAGGGGTTAACCAACCACCTTCTTCAGAGGGTAGGCTCATGGTAAGCTAAATTTGCTTTGCTGAGGATTTGCAATTTTAAAAACCTCCTTTATTCCTCATTTGCAAACCCTGTGAGTATGTGTAGGCTATTAGGAGTGGTGTTTGCTGCTCAGAACAGTGAGAGGAGCAAGCTTAATCTGTCATGCAAACAAAAGTGAAAATGCTCTCTGATTGCTTCAGTCACATCCTAACTACATTAAATTTCCTGCCAGCAGGCACCCCATTCATTCTCCTACAAACCTAATGGAAGCAAAATGGCTTTTTCCTCTCATTTCTTTAGTTTTCAAAAATAGATAGGCAGTACATCTTTGGGGGAAGTGAAGCTTCAAGTATTTATATATAATATACCTCCTCGGTGTTTCTTCTGAAGATAGTACACTTTTGCTCCAGCTCACTCTAGGTTTTAAAAAATAAGTTGAGCAGAAACAAGTCCTTATGAAATTCCAGGTACACTGTGTGAAATGACTTAATGTACTGAAAGAAGTTGGTCTGACATCTTTAAATAGGCAGTAAGAGGTATGGTACCATCACATTCATGAGAATAGACCTACCGTCTCAAACTGGGAGTCCTGTCTCATCCCCTTCCAACTGGACTGTGTGACTGCCTCCTGACAAATTGAACAGTTTTCATATCCATTTTCTTTCTCATTTTTTGAAAAATTGAATAGTTACATATAATTTTTATATTCTTTTCCTTCTTCTATGATGCACTTGATATAGTCCTTTTCTTGTTATTTATGATTTTATAACATTTAACTTGTAACGCTTTGCAGTTATAAGTTAACTGCAAAGAACTTGACAAAGTACCTTCAATTAAATGTTTTGTTTGATTCTAGTAAGTATTTAGTCAGGTAAACTAGAAAAGAATAACTGCCAATGGTCCCCGACTTACAATGGTTCAGCTTACAAGTTTTAGACTTTACGATGGTGCAAAAGTGGTAAGAATGCAGTAGGAACTGTACTTCAGGTTTTGAATTTTGATCTTTCCCTGGGGTAGCCGTACGCAGTATGATGCAGTCTCATGAGGCTGGGTAGGGCAGCAGCCACAGCTCCCAATCAGCCCTGTGATCATGAGGGTGAACAACCCAGGCACCTACGACCCTTCTGTACCCACACAACCGTTCTGTTTCTCACTTTAAGTACAGTATTCAATAACTTAAATGAGACATTCAACACTTGATGTAAAATAGCCTTGGTGTTAGATGGTTTTGCCAAGCTGTAGACTCATGACAGTGTTCTGAGCATGTTTAAAGTTGACAAGGCTAGGCGATGATGTCCAGCAGGTTAGGTGTATCAAATGCATTTTCAACTCAAGATGGGTTCGTCAGGACGTAACCCCATTGTAAACTGAGGAGGATCTCTATAAATATTTATTGAGTATTTAATGAGTGGTGGGCTCTGTACCATGTACTTCATCAATTTGCCCCAGACCTATGAGATATAAGGTTTTACGATTTTCCCTATTTTACAGGTAAAGAAAAGTTTCATGAGATACAGTAACTGCTAAAGTCATGTAGCTGGTGTAGGGGACAAAAAACTTGTCCCATACCATCTTACGTTTACTAACTGGAGGGGATGGAGTCTGAATTAAACTGACAACAGATAAACAGAAGAAAAGGCATAGCATTTATTAAATGTTAACTTTACTTGCATGGGGGCATCACAGAAAGTGGTGAATGCCCAAAGGAATGGTGACATTGGAGAATTTATATACCATCTTAATGGGGGAAGGGAAAGGGGGAGAAAGGCCACTTATGGGAGAGCAGATGATGTTTGGGAAGATCAGTGGGCCTTTAGGAAAGTGGATGGGGATGTGATAGTCTGTGACAGTGTCTGTCTGGGTGTGGTGTTAACTCCCCATCTCCTCTCCTGTCATGCAAGTCAATCTTCCATGCTTGATGAAATTCTGGGGAGGGGATTTATGAAATTGAGTTCTTCTTTGGGAAGATCTGTTTTAGGCAGGTCCCGGGAGTTCAGAGAAAGCCTCTTTTTGTAACTGTTTATACTCGAATGTGTTTAGCTCCAAATAATCCCTGGTGCTAGAGCAGCCTCTTTGGGGTAAGGTACTTTGATTTCCCACACCAGTTAGTGGTGGGGCTGGACGCAGCCCAGGTTTGTTACTTTGCTTTTTCCTAAGCCCTTGCTTTTAGATAGTTTGCAGGGGGCTTTTGGTAGTTATCTTATAAATAAAGAAAAAGAGGTAGTAACTGATGACACTTAGATGTACTGGCACTATTTTAAGTGCTTTATATGTATCATTTACTCTTCTGTAGCGATCCTGTGTGTCAGGTACCATAACTATCCCTGTTTCACAAGTGGGCAGGAAAATAAGGCACAGAGAGATGAAGTGAGGTGTGCAGTTGTGCCCAGGGCCCAAGTGAAGATTTGAGCCCAGAGAGTTTAGTGTAAGAATCTGTGCTCTTAATCATTATCCTATTATAGTTAAAAGAGGCTCAATGACATTCTTTAGGACCTATATCTTATAAGTGATTGATTTGAGAATAAAATCCATACTGAGTCACCAGTCAGTCTTCTGGGTTCTCGTATTACTCTGAACAAATCTTCATTAACACATTGCTACAGTCTCTTAAAAGTTTGATTTGTCTCCTAGTCTGGAGGACTGGGCTTCTCTGTTTCATATTTGACTACCCAAGGAATATAGTTTGGCATATTGTACACACAGTAAATATTGACCAGCTTTCATTCAGTGTCTTTTATGCTGTAACAGCTTTCTTTGTTATATTGTGAAGCCACTTTTCTCCAAGTTTTATCTTCCTTTTCTGGCTTTGTTTATAGAACACACATTTTTTGCTTTCTTTCTTTTTTTTGGTATCTATTTGGTCTTCTTTAAGGTGATTCATTTAAAAGCAGCCCCCTCGTCTTAGACGAAGCACGGCTCTCTCTAAATGAACTGCTATCTCCAACCAGCTGTCTTCCTGTCATCTTCTGATTGTCTCATTCATCATCATCAAATACTATTAAGTGTCTTTTAGCACTTTGTGCTGTGCTCGGCATTCTATAAGCAAATAAAACAGACATGATGCCTGATTTTGAGGAGTTTCTAATTTAAACCAGCTTGGGAGCTCTTTAACGATCACACTGATCTTCATGAAGGGACTCCTGAGAACAGTTGTTAATTATGTGATAGTGACCAGTCACAACCTCACCTTGCATCACTCTCCTCCCCAGATTGTTGTTGGCCCTTAAAAAAAAAAAAATTCCATTTAAAAAAACGTGCCCCTGTCCCAGAATCTTTGCACAGATTACTTCCTTTGCCTGTATGGCTTTCTACTATCACCCAGCTATCATCTAGCTAATTTCTTTTCTTCTATCAACATATATAAAAGCCAGTATTTCTTTAGAGAAATTCTGAGACTCAGTGACTAGATCTAACCTCTCTCTCTCTTTTTTTTTTTTTTTTTGCTCAAGTGGTTTTTATCAGCATAGTATTAATTTTCTTATTCTTAGTTCATACCATTAGGTACTTATTACTAATGAACTGATCACTTTTAGAATTAAGTTTTCAACTCTCCATCACAACTAAATTCAAGTATCTCTCTACTTCATCAAGTCATATTCTTTGCATTCATTAGTCTCTCATTGATTGCTCTATGTATCATGTAAAGATGATGCACGTGGATTGCAAGATGAAGTTACAATTAATGCAAGAGTTGCAGGATTTCTTTATGGTAACAAAGTGTGCTGGAACAAGTGATGGACAGAATGAAGACTTTTCTGATTTAGGTCAGTAAACAGTTGAAAGAAAATGAGACTGTTATAGAATTGGCTTTTTAAAAATAAGGAATGATTTGAATATCAAGAAAATAGACCAGTAAAGAATATGTCCTTTATGTTTGTGCTTAGAGTCAAGTATAACATAAAAGATGTTGGTTTTATAAGAAAAATCACATATATATACAGACTCAGCTGATGTCTTTTTCAATATAAAAATGTATTGTTTTTATAATTATAACCTAACATTTGTTATATTTAACGTAAAATAAATTTTCACCATTTTTAGTTCCATCTTTGAAAATAAAGCTCCAAAAAAACAAAGTTGGGCCCCTATTTGAAATGAATTCACTTGAAGCTGACTTTCTCTGTACTTGTTATCCTTATATAACAAGGACCTCTTCTGTCTGATTAGTGCCTGTCTCTGGTGCTAAATTGAAATTCACTTCTGGCTTATTAATAAATACTCAGTAAATGCTTGCCCAGTGAGTAAAACAAGAAGTGACCATTGAATACGTGTATATGTACGACTGAGTCCCTTCGCTGTCCACCTGAGACTGTCATAGCATTGTCAGTTGCCTATACCCCAATACAAACCAAAAAGTTAAAAAAAAGATATAGCCATTGTTGTGAAACCCTCAGTTAGGCACCAGTCTTAAATATGAAGACCAGCTGCTTCTACTTAGATTTGCACTCCTTCTTTTATTCACAGAGTAACAGACTCCCTGGATACTCTTTCAGAAATTTCTTCAAACAAACAGAATCATTCTTATCCTGGTAAGATTATGATTTTGTGTTCCTAATAATTATTTCTTTTCTTTTCCTTTATTGAACTTTTTTTACTTGTAAAGTGTATGTGTATATAGAAGAATGTATGAAATGTATTTGTATAGCTATGTAATCATAAAGTGATATCTATCACCCACCCCATGGCCAAAGATGATTACCTGTATGTCCTGAGTATTGCCCAGTCTCATCTGCCTCCCTTTTTCAAATACCCTGTCTCCAGGTATCTTGCATTGTATGTGTTGTGTAGAGGTGATGGTAGTTTAATTGCTAAGTCATGTCTGACTCTTTGTGACCCCATCGACTATAGCCTGCTGGCCTCCTCTGTTCATGGGATTCTCCAGGCAAGAATCCTGGAGTGTGTTGCCATTCCCTTCGCCAGGGGATCTTTCTGACCCAGGGATTGAACCCAGGTCTCCCGCATTGCAGGCAGATTCTCTACCATGTGAGCCATCTGGGAAGTCATGCTATGTAATGTTCCATTAAAATATATTGTGCTTGTTTGCTAAGTCACTTTAGTCATGTCTGACTCATTGTGACCCTATGGACTGTAGTCCACCAGACTCCTCTGTCCATGGGGCAAGAATACTGGAGTGGGTTGCCATGCCTTCCTCCAGGGGATTGTCCCAACCCAGGGATCGAACCCACATCTCTTATGTCTCCTGATAATGTCTAAAATACATTATCCATTCTATATTTGAGTTATATCCTGTTTTTGACTATTCAAAAGCTATGCCGTTGTACACATTTACAGAAGTTCCTCTAGGATTGCCAGGCACGGGATATCCATATCTTCAGCCTTACTAGTGTGTCAGGCTGTTCCCATGGGGATGGATGAGAGTCTCTGTCACTCCTCACCTCAGCAACAGTAGTCCTGTTTGATTTAGAAGTCTTTGCCCATCTGAAGGATGTAACTGGCATCTCCTTGTGGTTTCAATTTGCGGTTTTCAGATTACAAATGAAGTTGAGCCCGCTTCCACGTTTATGGACCACATATATTGCCTTTTTATGACATACCTGTTTGGGTCTTGTGCTCATTATTTTTTGGGGGGGTTGGTTTGTTTGTATCTTATTAATTTTTGGGTTTCTTTATATACTTTGGGTGCTAATATTTTGTCAGTTTTGTTTGTTGCAAGTATCTTTCCCCTTTTTTGACTTGTCTTTTGTCCCCTTTCCTTCCCTTTTTGATGTCTTTTGATGAGCAGAAGCTTTTAATTTTTAAGTAGTCAAAATAGCAAACTTATGTTTTTCTTATTTTGTGACTTGGCTCTTCATTGTCTTAACAGTGTCTGTCATAGAGAAGAAGTTTTTAATTCTAATGAAGCCGAAGTTATCAATTTTTTTCTTTCATGACTTGTGCTTTTCGGTTTTTGTACTGAAAATGTCTTCACCAAACCCAAGGTTACCCTAATTTTCTCCTATGTTATCTTCTAGAAGTTTTATAGTTTTGTGTCTTACATTTATATCTATGATTCATTGAGTTAATTTTTTGTGAAAGGTTTAAGTCTATATCTAGATTCTTTTTTTTTTTTTTTTTTGGATGCAAATGTTGGTTGGTCCAGCACATTTGCTGAAAAGACTATCTTTTCTCTGTTGAATTGCCTTTGCTCTTTTGTCAAAGAGCAGTTGACTGTTTGTGTGAGTCTATTTCTGGGCCCTTTATTCTGTTCTGTTGATTTCTTTGTCTTTTTCTTTGCTAATACCACATTGTCTTAATTACTGTAGCTTTATAGAAATTCTTCAGTTGTAGTAAAAGACTTTGATCATCTTCCTCAATTTAGTGTTAGTTACTCTGGGCTTTTTGCCTTTCTGTGTAAGCATTGCAACTGGTTTGTTGATGGCTACAAAATAATTTGCTGGTATTTTCATTGGGATTGCATTGAATGTGTAGATGAAATTGTGAAGAACTGATGGCTTAACAGTATTGAATTTTCCTACCCATTGATATACTTAGTTCTTTGATTTCTTTCATTAGTTTTATAGTTTTCCTAATATAGGTTTTATATGCATTTTATTATATTTATACCAACATAGTTCTTCCATTTTGGTGTTAATGTCAGTGGTATTGCTTTATAGTAATTCTCTTTACCTTGTATCAGCCTTCTTGTGGTTAAGTTTTGTCTAAAAACTTTTTTCTAGCCATTGCCTAATCTTTCTATGTCCTCATGTTTTTGGAATATCTTCTAAATAGAATATAACTGGATTTTACTTAAAAAGACAATCTTTGTCTCTTGATCTGAGAGTTTTACCTATTTGCATTTATTGTATAACTAATATATTTGGATTTATTTATGTTATTTATTTTTTCTAATATTTCAACTTTTTGTACTTAAATGTTTTTCTCTCTTGACTTCATTCTGTTTATATTCCTACTCTCTGTTTTTCTCATTTTGTTTTCTACTTGTATAAAAGTTATGCTCTATAAATATGCTTCATAGTAATTACTGTAGGTACTTTGACATACATACTTAACAAAGCCTAAAGTCAATTATTATGTTTACTCTTTTCCAAATAATATAAAATGCTTAGAAATTGAGTTTTTCTGTTTCTACTTTATTTTCCTCATAAGTTTCACATTATTATAGTAGTTTTTATATAATTGATATTTATTTAATTTGCTTATACATGTTTACCAATATCTTCAGTCATAAATCCTCTGAATTTCCTCTTGAAATCATTTTGTTTTTAACTCATTTGTATTCTTAAAAATTTATTTAAGAAAAGGTCTATCGGTAGCAAATGCTCTCAGTTTTTAACCGTCTTTCCTAATGATAGTTTTACCAGGTAAAAGTAAAAGTTGATGGAATTTGTAGTTTGAAAGCTGTTTTCTCCCTGCACGTTGACATTATCATTCTTCTGTCTTCTTCTGTCAGTGTTTTGAGGAGTCAGCTATGAGTCTGTCTAATCTGTACCATTGTAGGTGGGTTCAGTTCAGTTCAGTCACTCAGTTGTGTCCAACTCTTTGTGACCCCATGGACTGCAGCACGCTAGACTTCCCTGTCCATCACCAACTGCTGGAGCTTGCTCAAACTCATGTCCACTGAGTCGGTGATGCCATCCAACCCCCTCATCCTCTGTTGTCCTCTTCTCCTCCTGTCTTCAATCTTTCCCAGCATCAGGGTCTTTTCCACTGAGTCAGGTCTTCTCATCACGAGGCCAAAGTATTGGAGCTTCAGCATTAGTCCTTCCAATGAATAAATATTCAGCACCGGTTTCCATTAGGATGGACTGGCTGGATCTCCTTGCAGTTCAAGGGACTCTCAAGAGTCTTTTCCAGCACCACAATTCAGAAGCATTAATTCTTCGGAGCTCAGCTTTCTGAGTCCAACTCTCACATCCATCCGTACATGACTACTGGAAAAACCATAGCTTTGACTAAACTGACCTTTGTTGGCAAAGTAATGTCTCTTCTTTTCAATATGCTGTCAAAGTTGATCACAGCTTTTCTTCCAAGGAGCAGCATCTTTTAATTTCATGGCTGCAGTCACCATCTGCAGTGACTTTGGAGCCCAAGAAACTAATGTCTGTCTCTGTTTCTGTTGTTTCCCCATCTATTTGGCATGAAGTGATGGTAGATGTTTTATCTTTGCTTTTGACTGCTTTTTAAGATCCTTTCTGTTTGCTTTATTTTGTACAGTTTTACTTTCATTATGTCTAGGTGGAGACTTCCCTTTGTTTATTCTCTTTGGCATCTTGGGTCCTCCTGGATCTGGGAATTAGTATCTTTGATTTACTCTGTAAAATTCTTCTTCATATCCTGAAAATATATCTTTCTTCATGCTCTTTATTATCTCCTTCTGAAACTCTGATGAGCAGGATAGTCCAGTTTTCACTTTCCCATGCCTAGTTTATATTTTTCAGAACATTCTCTTTCTTGACTGCATTCTGGATATTTTCAGAGTTACCTTTCTGTTTCTTTCTTCTGCTATGTTTATACTACTGCCTAATTCAGCTACAAAGGCTTTTAATTATACATTTTTCATTTGTTTTCTTTTTGTAAGTCTGTGTGGTTGTTACTTATTGTCACTTATTCTTTTCCTGTATTTTCAAGATTTTTTTCTTTTATGTTATTAAGCATTTTAAATATTATTACCTTTTATGTTTAATATTTCAATATCTGAAATCTTTATGAGTTTGATTCTGCCGTCTATTTCTGTTGAGCCTAACTTGTGGCACTTTCTTTCCTTGTGAGTTTTGTAATTTATTGTGAAATACTTATTTTACCTACTTAGAATTTAATATATGGAAATTCTCTGAAGCCTGAGTTGATGCCTTTCAAGAAGATTATACAGGCATAGTTTGTTTTATTGTGCTTTGCTTGTTTTGTGCTTCTCAGGTATTATATATATATATATGTATATGTATATATATATTTATAAGTAGAAGGTTTGTGGTAACCTGCCTTGAGCAAGTCTCTCAGCATCATTTTTCCAACAGCATTGTGCTTACTTTATGTCTCTGGGTTGCATTTTAACCCAGAGACAGGGGTTAAATTGGAAATTTTAAACTCTTTTTAACATTAATTTTTTTAAGTTTCATTTTTGGCTGTGCTGGTCTTTGCTGCTACACAGGCATATCTCTAGTTGTGGCAGACGGGGGCTCCCCATTGTGGTGGCTTCTCCGGTTGTAGAGCTCAGGCTCTAGGGTGTGTGGGCTTCAGTGGTTGCAGCACAGAGGCTCCCAGGTTCTAGAGCACAGGCTCAGTGGTTGTGGTACATGGGTTTAGTTGCTACGTAACATGTGGCAACTTCCCAGACCAGGTATTGAACCCATGTTTCCTGCATTGGCAGGCTGATTCTTTACCACTGAGCCACCAGGGAAGCCCCAGACTTTTTCGTTATTATGATATTTTTGTGGTGGATCTGCCATCAGTAATCTTTGACATTACTGTTGTAATTATTTTGAGGCATGCATGGTGAACCTCATTCATATAAAATGTCAAACCTGATCAATAAATCAACAAAAGTCTGTCTAGTCAAAGCTGTGGTTTTCCCAGTAGTCATGTGTGGATGTGAGAGCTGTACTAGAAAGAAAGCTGAGTGCCAAAGAATTGATGCTTTTAAACTGTGGTGCTGGAGAAGACTCTTGAGAGTCCCTTGGACTGCAAGGAGATCCAGCCAGTCCATCCTAAAGGAGATCAGTCCTGAATATTCATTGGAAGGACTGATGCTGAAGCTGAAGCTCCAATACTTTGGCCACCTGATGTGAAGACCTGACTCAATGGAAAAGACCCTGATTCTGGGAAAGATGGAAGGCGGGAGGAGAAGGGGATGACAGAGGATGAGATGGTTGGATGGCATCATCGACTCAGTGGATATGAGTTTGAGTAAACTCCGAGAGTTTGGTGATGGACAGGGAAGTCTGGCGTGCTGTAGTCAATGGAGTCACAGTCGGATATAACTGAAACGACCAAACTGAACTGAATTGATACATGTTGTTGTTCTGACTTGCTCCACAACTGGCTGTTACTCCATCTCATTCTCCCTTCTTGGGCCTCCCCATCCCCTGAAAACCAACAGTATTGAAAGTAGGACAATTAAGGACCCTACAATGGCCTCTGAGTGTTCAAGGGAAAGGAAAAGTCTCATGTCTCCCACTTTAAATCAAAAGTTGGGAATGATTGCAGTTAGAGGGGAAGGCACGTCAGAAGCAGAGAAAGGCCCAAAGGGCCCTTTTGTACCAATGGTTAGCCGTGTTGCGACTGCAGAGGAAAAGTTCTTGAAGGAAACTAAAAGTGCTACTTCAGTGAGGACACAGATGGTAAGAAACAACCTTATTGCTGATGCAGAGAAAGGTTTAATGGTGTGGAGAGAAGATCAAAGCAGCCACAATATTCTCTGAAGCCAAAACCTAGTCCAGAGCAAGGCCCTAACTCTCTTCAATTCTGTGAAGGCCGCGAGAGGTGAGGAAGCTGCAGAAGAAAAGATTTGAAGTCAGAAGAGGTTCGTTTATGAGGTCTAAGGAAAGAAGCCATTTCCATAAGATCAAAGCACAAAGTGAAGCAGCAAGTGCTGATGTAGAAGCTGAAGCAAGTTATCCAGAAGATCTGGCTAGCTCATTAATGAAAGTGGCTCCACTAAACAGTGGGTTTTCAATGTAGACATGGGTACATGTGTGGGCTCAGTCCTGTCCATCTCTTTGCAACCCCATGGACTGTAGCCCACCAGGCTGCTGTGTCCATGGGATTTTTCCAGGGAAGAATACTGGAGTGGATTGCCATTTCCTCCTCCAGGGGACCTTTCCAACCCAGGGATTGAACCCCTGTTTCATACATTGGCAGGTGGATTCTTTACCACTGAGCCACCTGGGAATCCCTCAATGTAGATGATACAGTCTTGTATTGGAGAAGATGTCATCTAGGACTTTCACAGCTAAAGAGGAGAAGTCAATGTGAGTCTTCAAAGAAGGGGTAGCCTTTAAAAAAAGATTGATTTGGCTGCATCAGGTCTTAATTGTGACATGTGGGCTCTTTAGTTGTGGTATGAAAACTCTTAGTTGTGGCATGTGGGATCTAGTTCCTGGACCAGGGATCAAACCAGGGTCCCCTGCATTGGAAGCTTAAAGTCTTAGCCACTGGGTCATCAGGGAAGTCTAGGCTGACTTCCCTGTTAGTGGCTAATGCAGTGGGTGACTTTGTTGAAGTCAGTGCCCGTTTACCATTCTGAAAATCCTAGGGTGCTTAAGAATTATGTTAAATCTACTCTGCCTGTGCTCTGTAAATGGCCCAATAAAGCCTGGAGGATAGCACATCTATTTATAACATGGCTTACTGAATATTTTAAGCTCACTGTTGAGGCCTACTGCTCAGAAAAAAAGATTCCTTTCAAAATATTACTGCTCATTGACAAAGCACTTGGTCACCCAAGAGCTCATGATGGACATGTACAATAAAATTAATGTTGTTTTCATGCCTGCTAACACAACATCCATCCTGTGAGTCAAGGAGTCATTTTGATACTTCCAACTCTTAGTATTTAATAAATTCTTTTCATAAAGCTATGGCTACCAGAGATAGTGATTCTTCTCTTAGATCTGGGCAAAGTTCATTGAAAACCTTCTGGAAAGGATTCACCACTTTAGGTGCCATTAAAAATATTCATGATCCATGGGAGGAGGTTCAAATATCAACATTAATGGAAATTTAGCAGAAGTTGATTGCAGCCCTCATGAATGACTTTGAGGGGTTCACAACTTCAGTAGAGGAAGTAAGTGGAGATGTGGTAGAAACAGCAGGAGAGCTAGAAATGGAGCCTGAAGATGTGTGAACCTCACTTTCACTTTTCACTTTCATGCCTTGGAGAAGGAAGTGGCACCCTACTCCAGTGTTCTTGCCTGGAGAATTCCATGGACAGAGAAGCCTGGTAGGCTGCAGTCCCTGGGGTCGCTAAGAGTCGGACACGACTGAGTGACTTCACTTTCACTTTTCACTTTCATGCATTGGAGAAGGAAATGGCAACCCACTCCAGTGTTCTTGGAGAATCCCAGGGACAGCGGAGCGTGATGGGCTGCTGTCTATGGGGTCGCACAGAGTCAGACACGACTGAAGTGACTTAGCAGCAGCAGCATAATAAAACTTGAACAGATGAGGTATTGCTTCTTGTGGATGAACAGAGAAAGTGGCTTGTGGAGGGGGAATCTACTCCTGGTGAAGATGCTGTGAAGATTGTTGAAATGACGATAAAGGATTTCAAACAGTACATAAACTCAGTTGATATAGCAGCAGCAGGATTTGAGTGGATTGACTCCAGTTTTGAAAGAAGTTCTACTGTGGGTAAAATGCTATCAAGCAGGCATGCTGCACAGAAAAATCATTTGTGAAGGAGTCAATCGATGTGGCAAGCTTCAGTGTTGCCTTATTTTAAGAAATTGCTGCAGCCACCCCAATTTTTAGCAACCTTCACCCTGATCAGTCAACAGGCATCAACATCGAGGCAAGACCTTCCACCAGCAAAAAGATTGTGACTCACTGAAGGCTCAGATGATGGATAGCAGTATTTAGCAATAAGGTTTTTTTAAATTAAGGTACATGCATTTTTTTAAAGACATAATGCTATCACACACTTAATAGACTACAGTGTAGTGTAAACTTTTATATATGCTGGGAAACCAAAAAGTCTGTGACTCACTTTGTTGAGATATTTGCTTTATTGTGGTGGTCTGGAACCGACCAGCATCTCTGAGGTGCGCCTGTATTTCCTTCTGCCAGTTGCCTACAAGGCACTGCCAACTTCAGTTTACGTTCTCTGCAGTGGTGTTGCCTTCATATTACACAGATAAAATGAACTTGCCTTCTGCACGGTGGGGTTGACACAGGCTGCTTTCCTTTGTGTTCATCTGAGTGGTGCCTCACTTTGTTTCTCATTTAACTTTACACTGAGGATGAGCTGCTTAAGACCCTCACTTTTGTCAGAACCCCATCTTGCCAGGCCCCAGGTTCTCCAGGTGGCAGTCTAGTCCTGGGGTACAGGGTGGTGGATTGTTTGGGAGGAACCTCTCATAGTTTCTCTTTTTGGTGTTTGGCCTTTTGGAATTGTGCCGCTTGTATGAACTCAACAGTATTTTTCTTTTTTTAAAGATTATTGTTGTTTTAAATTATACTTGCTTCATTCAAGAGATTCATTCAGCACATCTGGTGTGCTATAACTGCCAGAATTGGAAATCCCGTTCTTTTTAAACACATCTTTTAAAAAATTTACCTTTGGTGAAGTCGTCTTTTTTTTTTTTTTAAAAGAACTCT